>OX452975.1:0-10000000 GCA_949699065.1 Metalampra italica | reverse complement strand
GTCGTATTGCTGGTTGAGGCCGAAGATGTCCCGGAGGTGAGGAATGGCCCGTTCCGACGTCATGTTGAATGTGAAGGCGCCGCACACGCCTCTGATGTGAGATCACAGACACCTCATCGTGCGACCTGAAATTAAAACAAGAACCTGTGAGTATCCTGATGGAGTGTGACAGGTACAGAAATAAGAGGGAGTTAATGATGACACGACTCAAGCTGAATCCACTCAATGTAGGTTTGGCTCAGTCTATTTTGTCCAAGCCTGCATCTGTGGCGGCACCAGCCTTATATGACATTTTTGAGTCGCCTCGTCAGTAAATCTCGGTTAGGGTACGATGGGACTGACATGTGGTTATCAAAAGTCCCAAAATAAAACAAAGATTAAAAAAAAAAACCTGTGAGTATTATGGAATTGTTCAGATACAAATTTTTATTACAGACCGATAGTCGAGTGTGGAAAGTATGAATATTTTACAGTTCATCGCGTTAAAAAGTATCCTGTCCGAGGGTTCGATGTATCTCCACACTTCAAAATCCGTTCAGCGGTTTAGGCAGGGCGTGAAAAAATAACATAACAGACAGATATATGTTACCTACTTTACCATATTTTTAATAGGATTTTTCAATTGAACATAGCGTTAAGTCACAGAGTAAGTAATAGTTAAGTCATTTATCTTCGTAGAGATGAGACAGCCGCACGTGAAATTCATTATTGAAGAATCGTTTTGTGAGCGAATATCTCTCTAACAATGGGAATAAATTATCTGAATCCCGTTTCCAGATGCAATAAATCGTGAAGCTCTTCCTCGCGGCTCGAGTCACATAAGTTATCTTGTGCATTACTTATCTAGACTTCGTTGAGAGTATTTTGTATGGTTGGCACATCTCAGACATACAATGGCGGCGATAAGCAACAGAAGCTCTGTACCGTAACTGTGGTACACTGTCAGTGACTGCTGTAACGACTTCCCTTGCCGTTGTACTCCTTGTACGTTGCATTTGGACTTGTGGGTGGAAAAGCAGTTCATAAAATTAACCAAACTAATACCGTAAGATGGGGCTATAATTTAGCTTCTCTAGCTGTCCTCGAACGGCATAGAGTTAAGATCTCTTTGGTGCGTGCTCGCGGCCCCTTAAAGAGGCGTAAAAAAAGCATTCTATGGGTGTCAAAATCGTGTCAAATGTATGACAATACTGCAATACTGTGACTCACTCACACATTCTCATTTTCAAACTCCAAATAAATTTGTATTAGCAACCTCCTCCCGCTACACCGCTTCCTTTGTCCGTACCCCCCCTGTAAGTGGCACCATTGGTTCCTATACTAAATATGCAAGATGCAGTCTCCATAGGGAGCGCGCGCGCCACCAAAGAGATTCGAACCTTCCTGTTGAACGGTGATTGCCTGGCATGGCTGCTTTGCTTTTCTACCATTGCCAAAAAAAAGTTGCGACGGAAACTTATAAATAATTGGCTTGTTCCAAATAGCCCCCATAAAGTTCCAAATAGCCTCATCCTACGGTACATAATTTAAATGGGACAGTAACTCTGTCTATCCGTTTGTTAACTTTTCATGCCTAAAACGCTGAATAAATTTTTATGAAATTTGGTGCGTACATTGAACCTTGAGACAAGACATAGGCTGCTTTTTACCGCGATCAACTGTTCCCGCGGATACATAATACAAACCCATGATATATGTTGCAGCCGAGTGGAAAAATCCGATAAATGGGAAAATCAGCTCCGAAATTAGCAAAATGCCTCCAGGAAAACTTAACAACTTATTTCATCTAAAACTTAAAATAACAGCTTACTTAATCTTAAAACACTTTAAAACACTGAAATTCATGGAAATTTCTTATTTATCTCTGTGAAACTGTCATAGCTCAAACTTAAAGCAATGCAACATAACTAAGAAACTATACAAAATGCTGCTCAGGTCATTGAACAACCGCAATTAAACATCTTAGCTTAGTTTGCAAAGGACCGCGTGTAAAGGAAAGAATTTGAAAACTGGACAACCTTATCATTTCGCAACTGGAATAAGAGCTAGCTGGCGTAAAAGGTACCCATAACACTAGCGGCGGCGTTCCTGCGCTGTATCGCTATGGACAACCTTTGTTTCTATATTATTATTCTCTTTTTGACGTCAATTCTGTTGGTGGAAGTATTTCATCCGCAAGTGTACCTAACAGCATCCGTGCTGCATTGTGCTCGAAATATAACAAACTGCGCTTCACTGCGCCCTGGCTCCTCTCACTGCGGAACAATGTGGAGCATTTAGCGTCATTTCGTACATTCTCGCATAATACCTAGAACCACCTCTTACGAACTGTTTCGCGAACACGATGCTACACTTTCTTTACTTTCCACACTTTTGTACACATTCTACTTGGCACCTTCGGTAAATAGGAAAATTGCGGTTAAATGAGAGCGTGAAAACGTAATTCGAATAGTTTAACCAGTAAGTTAGAGAACGAACATGTGTCTAAGACCACTAAGATGTTGCAATTTACGCAGAAAAAAATAAAAATTTACGGTTTTAAAATAAAAATTTGTTGCGGGCTCCGTCAATTGTATTTATATTTTTAATTTAATATACATGTACTTAAAGAGGTAAATTAATATTTTTTGGCGCAGTGGTAGTGACCCTGCCTACTGCGCCAAAGGTCGTGGGTTCGATTCCCACCCGGGACCAACATTTGTGTGATGAGCATAACTGTTGGTTGTTTGTATGTATTTAAGTATTTATGTATGTTTATCAGTTGTTGAGTACCCATTTACAAGCTTCGGCTTAGTTTGGGACTAAACAGCCGTGTGTGAATTTGTCCAAACATTATCTACAATATAAAAGGCGAACCTGACTGACTGACTGATCCACGCACAGCCCAAATCGCTGAACCTAGAGACTTGAAATTTCACACAGAGGTTCCTCATAAAGCACTGACGTCCACTAAGAAAGGATTTTTCGAAAATCAACCCCTAAGTGGGTGAAATAGTGGTGCAAAGATTGTATGAAAGTCCCTCATTTTTAAAGTTGGAAACCTGAAAATTTGTATTTAGGCTATTCGTTAAAAACCAATGAACACGTATTTCAGCGATTTTGAAAATTCCACCCCTAAGTATGTAAAATAAGGGATGAAACGCGCACAGCCCAAACCGCTGAAGCTAGAATCGTGAAAATTTATATTTAGGCTTTTAGTTTAAAAACAATAATGACGTGTTTCGCGAATTTTGAAAATTCCACCCCTAAGTATGAAAAATAGGGGATGAAACGCACACCCCAAACCGCTGAGCCTAGAGACTTGAAATTTGGCACAAAGGTTCCTCTTATAGCACTGACGTCCACCAAGAAAGGATTTTTCAAAAATCATCCCCTAAGTGGGTGAAATAGGGGTGCAAAGATTGTATGAAAGTCCTTCATTTTTAAAGTTGGAAACCTGAAAATTTGTATTTAAGCTATTCGTTAAAAACCAATGAACACGTGTTTCAGCGATTTTGAAAATTCCACCCCTAAGTATGTAAAATAAGGGATGAAACGCGCACAGCCCAAACCGCTGAAGCTATAATCATGAAAATTTATATTTAGGCTTTTAGTTTAAAAACAATAATGACGTGTTTCGCGAATTTTGAAAATTCCACCCCTAAGTATGAAAAATAGGGGATGAAACGCACAACCAAACCGCTGAGCCTAGGGACTTGAAATTTGGCACAAAGGTTCCGCTTATAGCACTGACGTCCACCAAGAAAGGATTTTTCAAAAATCATCCCCTAAGTGGGTGAAATAGGGGTGCAAAGATTCTCATATATAATTTATAACTCAAGAACGGATCGACGGATTTTGATGAAATTCGGTACATTTATAGCTTATATCCTGGAATAACATGTAGGCTACTTTTTACCGCGGTAAATTGTTCCCGCGGGAAACTCGATAACGGCTGAACGGATTCGGATGAAACTTGGTACAGTGACAGCTTATATCTTGGGATGACATATGGGCAACTTTTTACCGCGGTAAACTTTTCCCGCGGGAAAAATATTTAATTTTGATGAAACTTGACACAGTGATAGCTTATATCCCGGGATAACATATAAGCTACTTTTCACCGCAGTACACTTTTCCCGCGGGAAAAAATATTTAATTTTGATGAAACTTGGCTAACCTAACCTAACCTAACCAAAACCAACCTAACCTAATAGTGATAGTTTATATCCTGGGATAACATATAGGTAACTTTTTACCGCGGTAAACTATTCCCGCGGGAAAAATAATTAATTTTGATGAAACTTGGCTAACCTAACCTAACCTTACCAAACCTAACCTAACCATCAGTGATAGTTTTCCCGCGGGAAAAATATTTAATTTTGATGAAACTTGGCACAGTGATAGCTTATATCCTGGGATAACATATAGGCTACTTTTCACCGCAGTACACTTTTCCCGCGGGAAAAATGATTAAATTTTGATGAAACTTGCTAACCTAACCTAACCTAACAGTGATAGTTTATATCTTGGGATAACATATAGGTAACTTTTTACCGCGGTAAGCTATTCCCGCGGGAAAAATATTTAATTTTGATGAAACTTGGCTAATCTAACCTAACCTTACCAAACCTAACCTAACCGTCAGTGATAGTTTTCCCGCGGGAAAAATATTTAATTTTGATAAAACTTGGCACAGTGACAGCTTATATCCTGGGATAACATATAGGCTACTTTTCACCGCAGTACAATTTTCCCGCGGGAAAAATTATTAAATTTTGATGAAACTTGGCTAACCTAACCTAACCTAACAGTGATAGTTTATATCCTGGGATAACATTTATGCAACTTTATACCGCGGTAAACTTTTCCCGCGGGAAAAATATTTAATTTTGATGAAACTTGGTACAGTGATAGCATATTAGTGTGGCTGACGGAACGGAAACCTCCGAGGGCGACCGGATTTAATATTTAGGCTTCCGGTTATAAAACAATAATGACGTGTTTCGGCAATTTTGAAAATTCTACCCCTAAGTGTGTAAAATAAAGCGTAACACACACTGGGCGGCGGCGCTGCGAAAGCGTTGCGGCGGCGAAGGTTTGTATGAAGAACGCGCCGCGCCGCCGCCGCTTTGATGTAAAGGGCTTCATACTATTTCGAACATTACAGAAAAAAACCGCAACGCTTTCGCAACGCCGCCGCGCAGTGTGTGTTACGCTTTAGTGATGAAACGCGCACAGCCCAAACCGCTGAGCCTAGGAACGTGAAATTTTATATTTAATCTTTTAGTTTAAAAACAATAATGATGTGTTTCGCGAATTTTGAAATTCCACCCCTAAGTATGTAAAATAGGGGAAGAAACGCGCACAGCCTAAACCGCTGAGCTTAGAGACTTGAAATTTTGCAGAAAGGTACCTCTGTGATGTCTACTACGAAATGTATTTTTACCGCGGGAAAACTTGCGGGAAAACCTTTTTTACGCGGGCGAAGCCGCGGGCAAAAGCTAGTTTATTTATAATATTCATTGCGAGGCATTTATTTCTATGTAAAAATTCGGTCCAAATTTTTAAACAAATAGTACCTATTAATTTTTTTTAATACCTCTAAAATGTACTAAATCTGCTTTTTCCAAATTTTCCCATTATTATCGTTTTACATGCTTACCAATTTAATCGTTCCAGTGTTTTCAAGTTACATGGAAGACAGACAGACATACGTGTCTGTTTTAACGGGTCCATAATAAAAATAAATGTGATTAAACTGAAGACAGTCACATTAAACGAAACTGAAATATTATGTTGCCTGATATTCTACTTAGTTATAAAGCGGACGAGTTAAACTGAAACATTATGTTGCCTGATATAGTTACAAAGCGGACGAGTTAGTTAACGAAACTGAAACATTATGTTACCTGATATAGTTACAAAGCGGACGAGTTAGTTATCGAAACTGAAACATTATGTTACCTGATATAGTTACAAAGCGGACGAGTTAGTTATCGAAACTGAAACATTATGTTGCCTGATATAGTTACAAAGCGGACGAGTTAGTTATCGAAACAGAAACATTATGTTGCCTGATATAGTTACAAAGCGGACGAGTTAGTTATCGAAACAGAAACATTATGTTGCCTGATATAGTTACAAAGCGGACGAGTTAGTTATCGAACTGTAACATTATGTTGTCTGATATAGTTACATACAAAGCGGACGAGTTAGGAAAGTTCCCGAAGGTTTGCTTCTAACTACATGCCATGACTTTACGTCTGTGTTTACAGTTTTCATAGTCACAACTTGGGTTAGCTCTTTCGACAGACCATCAAAGAGCAGACTAACATAAATAGCCAACACCCAAAATCATAAAACTAGTGGATACACTTCCCCGCGGCTCTCAGCTAACCGTTTAACAGCTGACATTAACATTGACCGGGGGTCAGTGCACTTTACCTACTACACATGATCGGAAGCGGCCATCTTGCCGCATGACGTCACCGAGCCGGTTACGATAACTGTCGAGATTTATTTTTATTGATCTCATAACAATTTTATGTTACTTTTACCTACTAGGTATAGGCAACTTGGTTCTATAACATAAAAAAAATGCGGTAAAAATAACAGAAACAAAAGCTTATCTCTTTGATTCTGAAATCTTTTGATGAAACTTGGTACATACACGATAGCTTATATCCTGGAATAACAGTTGACTTTTTTAGGCGGCTAGCGGACAAAGTCGCGGGGCGTCCGCTAGTATAGAAGGAAGTAAGTTAAGTATCTATCTAATGCAATGCACATAGAAAAGTAAAAAAAGGATAATGGGTGTAATTTTGTCAACCAGAAAGAGAATTCTTAACTAACTTTTTTGAATGTTAAAAAAATTCAAAATACAATATTATTCATGTATTGTAATTTAAATTAGTATTTTAATTTTGTTATGATCTTAGCTAGTTATTGGGAATATTTACAATGCCATGAATGTAGATAACTCTATGAATACTCTTATTTATCAAAGGTTCCTACCTAACTAAAGTGTAAGTAAGTACCTACTTAGATGTTATTTTCGTGTCATGTACCTACATATTTAACAAGCACATATCCACATTATTCATATATCTACATTACTATATGTTTTACTGTCAATAACGATTCAATACAAAGCAAAATGCAAATTCGTCTGAATCCAAATGTCCCCAATATAATGTAAGAGTAAGGGCTTCTTTCACCGCTTGCTGATATTGTTAAAGATAGTAAACTGATAGATAAACTAATCTATCAGATAAATCTTTCTGATAATATTTTTGTTTCCTCAAATCTCTGATCAAGATCAAGTGGCTGTTTTTTTATCTCTCAGATGACAGATAAAAAAATAACAGCCGCTTGATCTTGCTGTTAGTTTATCAGGCTTATCTCACAGATAAGGTTATCAGAACCCCTTGAAACAAACCAAATAGGCTATCTGTCAGATAACCTGCAGATAATGTGTCTGGAACTTTATCAGCAAGCGGTGAAAGAAGCCCTAAATCAAGTAAAGCAACATGGACGGGCTACACAAATTGGGTCGACCGAAACAAAACTGTAAAACAAACACGCCCAATTAAAAGTTTGAAATGATTGGAAGTTTGTTTTGCCTGTTTGTCGAGCTGTGTCCAACCAAACAACCGCTGGCCCACTTACTCGAGCCCTCGTAATACTCCGCAACAATGTGCCAGCCCGCCATGCGTACTTTTATACGATGTTTATGGATAAACACGCAGGTAACTGTGGTTTACCAGTATTTTTAAGCGGCCCTAAAATTTTATTTTTCAAGGCTTGTGTAAAATTATTACAGTTTAGATTCGACTTGAGTTAATTGAATAGTAATTAGGCACTTAGCTAAAAATTGTATATTTTCTCATACAAAATGGAGCTGGTTTCAATTAGACCATACAAATTTCAAGCTTTTTGATAGAGTTCAGACGTAAACCTCTCGAAACCCGAGAGGTTTACGACCGCAAATACCTAACGATACCTTTTAAATTCTACCGTATTTCGCGTCAGTCAAACCAGTCTATGTCACTAAAAGTGACTTTTAGCTAATGCTGGGTCCCTGGGGCTCCGGTACGTACCGAGAGGTAAACAGGGTCCTACTTACCTTACCCTACTCTATAAATCTCTGAGTTGGTGAGGTTCGAGGTTGGTAGACGTCATTCAAAGCAAGTAGGTAGTTTGTTTAGACAATTATTCTATTATAAGTAGGTAATTGTTTAGGATTGTGACATAACCAACGTTAGAGTTCACAGCGAACAAAACCCAAGGTTCAGTTTGCTAATGCAATTAATTGTCAGAACAGTTATTAAGCTCTAATTATTCCGCCTGCACAGATGTGTAAATCAAGGCAAATAATCGCCTACAGAGTAATAGTTATGGTATAATTTTCTTCGAAGATTCAGTTCGTGTAATTAGGTATGTGTAACAGTGACAAGTTGTGTCATTTAAGGTCTGTTGTCGGCGAAGTAACTAAGGCATAACGTGACTACGCATCATCATAATGATGATGATGTATGCTTATTTTCATTGTATAGGTACGAGTTACCTAGGTACGTGAAAAGAAAGTCATATCAAGTAGGTGCCTACCATTTATGTCAATTTACACACAAGTTATGTATCAAATCAACAGCCTATTAACGTCCCCACTGCTGGGGCTCAGGCCTAGGGCCCAAGGGCGTTTACCACGCTATAATAACCCAGTGCGGGTTGGTCGACTTCACATCATCATATCAGCCTGTAGACGTCCACTGCTGGACAAAGGCCTCACATGCGCCTAAGAATTTCTTCTTCGGCGTATGCAGGTGTCCTCGTGATGTTTTGCTTCACCGTTTGTGAGCAGTCAGTAAATGTACCTACCTACTTAAGTTTCTAGAAAAAACCCATTGGTCCCAGCCGGGGATCGAAATTCGGACCTTTCGATATGATAGGCCGCGTCTTATCCCCTACGCCACTGACGCTCATAAGTTATGTGTAAAACGACATAAATGACTGAGTTTTTATAACCTTACAGGTATGCCTTCATGAATAGAATAGGCCTTTTATTTACTTACCTTATTCGATGATATATTCTTTTTTGACAACTGGTTACGAAACTTGGTAGCCAAAACGGCCGGAGGGGAATTTTCAACTAACAAATATTTTACTTTTTGGTAGGATTATTGGAACGATACTGAGTAAACACATTAGATAGTCTTGTATTCAAAAATCTTAATCGGTTTGACCTATTTATAATCATAAAGTGGAATGTATGGACATAATATTATCTGTCAAAATAATCATACAGCATATAAATTGAGGAAGTTTCGAAGGTTTTAATTACATATAGATATGAATAAAGTTTAATTGTTTATATTAATTAATGTTAGAACGTTGCACCGATTTGCACGGAACAATAATCCCGACCTTGTAGATTGGGTTTTAGCTGCATAGGTACCTAATACAATTTGATATACCTAGTACCTACATATTTAGAGACAGGTGTTGTTTATTACTTAAGCTTCGTTTGTTGTCCCAAGTAGAATTTAAACTATATTTTAATGAAAACGTGGAAATAAATAAATAGGTGAGTATAGACCATAAGTTTAGTGACGCATTGACATTGGCTTTTTGGCGGAATTTTGTCCGAGACGGTTGTCTTTTTTATACAGTTTTCCTAAAAATGTATATTGTGGGTTTTGGTGTTTAACTGTGATAGTTTTTTAAATCGGCATTAAACCTACTAACAGTTAAGTGCGGTGTTAGCTGCAGTGTGGATCACGCAATGGCACTAGTTGCCGGAGGCAGTGCTGCGGTTTTATGTATTCGTGATTTTATACTACGATTTGGCTTAGGTATATGGACTTGTTTCCAATTGGCTATTAAACCATTAAAAAAAAGAGTTCCAGACGAGTTCCAACTGTTCTACAATAAATGCGAATTTCAATTTCATGGGCGTAAAAGGAAAATACACTTCCTCAGGATATTTCCTTTACAATCGGATGTCTGTTCCTGTTGTTAAGTGTGTAAGCACCTTCATGCTACAAGTACATCAATAGACACGATGTAATTGTTTTTTGTGATGTAGCAATACTTTCGTTTCTTACTCCTTCCTCAACTCTACTGTCTCACTCACTCTCTGATCCGCCATTATCGTTGTGTCTTGTAGTTTTCTTGTATTATTTTAAATCGAATTAAATCAGATTGATCTATGTATTTCTTGAGGAAATATAAGCAATTAATCCTGCATCAAGTGCTTTAATTATTGTGCGCTGCGGCTGCCCACCAATCCTCACCACATTGCGTACGCCGCATGTCTTCGGGTGCCGCGACACTGCCTCTTCAGTCAGGGCTGCACCAGCTACACTCTGCTCAACACCTGTTACACCCACAATGGTAACTGTGACAGTTATTTGCATTTGAATAAAAAAACAAATTTTGTAGCTGTACTTTTAGGTGTCGATCGATACTATGGCGATAGTATCAGTAACTGATAAACTGAGATAGGTAGGTACTCGTACCTAGAGACAGATGGTAGGTACCTACGTACGAAATATCTCGGAACTCCTCTGACAAATATCTCTAAATGACGCCATGCAAAGATTTTTTCATTTAAATCAGGCGACACATGGTGAAGTGAGGACCGGCGTTATTGGGTCACAGTGTGTATGTAATTAATTAGTTCAACAATTTTGACAGCTTAGTGCGTATAATTTATTTTTTACGGCCGTCATAACTCGAGTTGAAATTACAAACAACACGATTAAAGGAAGGATCGTAACTTTTTATACTCGTACAGTTCGGGAAATTCACTTATCTTTCGACGACTATAAACGTGTTATCCTTTATTATCTGCTTTGTAAACCAGCGCCTGTGATATAGTTAACTAGCTGTTACCCGCGGATTTGCCCGCGTGGAATAAGTTTTTCCCGCGGAAACAGTTTACTGCGGTAAAAGTAGCCTGTGTTATTCCAGGATATAAGCTATCACTGTACCAAGTTTCATCAAAAGTACAGCGTGAAATAGTAACAAACATCTTCACTCACAAACATTCTTTGTTTGGATAGAATTTTCTCTAAAACTCCCATCAAAATGTCTGTACTACAACTACCTAGCTACCGTCATTAGATGTGTAGAATTTAGAGACTGTGACGGTAACAATAATGATTACGACGATGATGTCAAAGAGATGTTATTCTTAGTTTGGCCTACCGACGACAACACTGTATGATTTAAGTAACCTTTGCTGTTTCCGTAAAGAAAAAATTGGAATCAAAGACAAGATTATTCCCACACAAATTGTTTTAAAGATCTTGGACTGTTCTTCGCGCCAACACGCGCTCGCGCCTTTTCTCGGCGATAATCTGCCAGTAGCAGCAAAATAATTGGCGGTTATTTATCGTAATTACAATGCTAATTAAATAGCGACACGCCACACGAGGTGCGATGGCGCTGCCGTCGCGCCCTGATTGTTTCACGCATGCGCGTAATTGCAGGGTCGCCACATGCGCGGGAAAACTAGGACCGGCTTTTCTAGCTTTTCGCTTTTTCCGTGGGAGCCTAATAGGTATACTCCCGTGATGAAAAAAAAATGCAAATTCAGAAAACTACGTTATTATTATTATTGGGTAGATAATTAGTATTTGGTATAGATAATTTTTTTTGTTTAAGTTTTTATTTTACTTTATTATTTATTTATTTTTATAGTTACCTACATTTATTTTCCGGAACAAAATCTTAAATTGAATGTTAAATTTCATGATGTTCCTTACACTTAAGTAACTAATTAGTTAAGTACTTGCTAAAACTAATACAAATCTTTAAAAAAATCCAGTGAAAACGTACAAATGCTTACGTTGTCGTCATTATGGGCATTTGTGAATGAAATGAATGACAAATCGCTGACGTCCGCCCGCGCCTAGCGCAGGATGTTGCGTATACGCATGCCGACTCTTTATTCTATACTTAATCCCTCTAATGGAACGCAGCAACAATTAGCTGCTACACTTTAGTAACAAATTGATTCGAATTTCCTAAAAAGTGAAGTTTAAGTCGCAGGGAAAAAACCTGTATACTTATATTTAACTATATAGTACCCGTAGAATTTTCTTGACGGCTGCGAATGAATGTAGTCAAATTGTTTGTACGTCGCTGATAGTGTTTACAGTCTATGTGTGCGTAAGCGAGATAGTGCGCTACATAGAGATGTCTAAAAACTTGAAAATTTGATTCGGTTGGTCAATTCAATGAACTATTTCTTGAAATTGAATGAGTGTCTCTAGTGAACCCACATACCTAAAAATTTTTCGCTACGCTGACATCCTAAATCTATGAGTGAACCACCGCACAGCTCACGTTCACTTTGGTTTCACATACTGTCTGGCCGTAAACAAGTAGGTGTACATACCAAGCCTACAGGTAGAGATTTTATGTTGATTTATGAGATTTGATTTTGATTAAGAAAATAATGAAACGTTTTCGTACAGTTTGCTGTCATCAATGTTTAGGTTACTTCCCTCTAATCAAGGCTTTTAAATTCCATCCCAGATCCCAGTATACGAAGCACTTTGCCACTTGACCACGACAAAGCCTTAAAGTAGGTACACTTGTCTGCCTGCGATGATTCCCACAGTCGGGCGGAGTGTTATAATATAATGCCGCATTACTTAACCACTGTTCATTGAGTTATTGTTGCGCAAGCGACGCAAGGTTCGTGTCTCTAGACGTGTGATCGCGACACAATGGCTCGGTTTGCTTGGAGCGCTAAGTTAAAACAACCACGGGATCATAGCAATAATAACATCGGTCCACCAGCCGCTGACGTGTATTTCCGAATCGGATTTTTTTGGAAACATCGTCTAATAGCCTTTACATTCACAGATTTGCCAGTGAAAATCAATCATTATTAAAAAAAATTAATACACTAACGCTAAGCAATGGAGATCGAAACACAATAAGAACACACTAATCTTAATAATGTGGACGACTTCTATGCTGTTAAGCGTAAAAGGCGCGCCTCGCCGTATTAGATTGACCGACAATGGGACACTAAGGGCCGTATATGAAAGTTGTAAAGTTTCAATATGTGGTCTTTAGTGACCCAGCAGAATGAATTTTATGTTTGATTAAGGTTTGATTGTAATGTTTTCTGATTATTTCTGATTATTTGGTGTATGTATGATTATTAGTTATTTGTATTGTATTATGGGTTTATACCTGAATTAAAATTGATTTAATTTAATTTTAATTTAATATTGTAAACGTGAAAGTTTGTAAGGATGTTTGGATTATTGTTGCTCTTTGACACAAAAACCACGGAACAGATTTTGATGAAACTTTACAGATTATACATCAGACACAGCTAGGCTATAGATACCTCAAGAAAAGCTGCTCAAAGCTCAAGAAAAACAAACACAAAATACACACAGTAATAAATTTTAGTAGTAATATATTAGTGTAATATATACTTGACCATTCGTTTTTTAAGTGCATTGAAAAATAGTGGACCAAGACTTACTGATTAATTCGACTTTTAAGACTCTAAAAAAGACAAGATCTTATCAGAAGAACAAAACTGACAAGCTCCACACAAAGATCCATGCCTATCAAAAGAACACAGTGGAGATTACACATGACCTTTGGAACTCTCGGGTAAGGAGAGAAAGTGCTGTCATTTGAGATGGACAAGCATCATGCATACTAGACGTGTAATGCATCGACAGAGTACCGATACATGATGAGGTTTGAACAGGGATGTCACAGAAATAAAAATATAATAATGCACAACACACACTTAACCTTGTGTACGTATCTTTAAACTAGGATTCCCTGTAGTATGGGAATAAAGACAAGACAAAACCAGACAAGAAATTTCAATAACACCCAGGCCAACTCCAACTCGTATGAATAGTTCAAAATGAGGACTCGAAAACAGACGTCCTGCTCGAGGTGAAGGCCCTTAAAAACTTTATTTTTAAATCTCTATTATGTACCTACACTTTGTAAATAAAACTGTCAGTCAGCGGTTAAAAGTCCACGATAACAAAGTACGTTAGTGGATGGATGGTGGTACGAAGAAAGCAAATCCAAATTCAATGTGTAAGCAGATAATATAGTCTTAAATCACTGGTGTCAAAGTGAGAATAAAACACGTTTTTAATGATTTTAATTACTACGATGTTGAAAAAATTTAAATCTTTCCACGCTTTCTTAACTCGTTTATTCTTTCGTAAATTGTTAAATAGGTATTATAAGTATTCAAATTTCGCAAGTTAGATTTGCGGAAAAACTTTTTTGTGGTTTCAATCAAGGTTCGAATTCAATAGTCTTTAATAGATGTACATGTACAGGCTCGAACTAGGGTAAATCCTAGGATTTACCCGTAAAACCAATTGCAGATGGTAAAGTCTAGTGAGAAATTGTATGTTCGGCCAGAACTAATATCTAATCTGTGGTACGGCGAATTATGATTACGAAGATTGCAAAATAAATAAGTATATATATATTTTTAAAGTGAAAGACTTTAATGAATAAAATAAAGTTTCTTAGTTACTTGTAGGTATCTACATTATCTGGCAACCCTGATTAATAACCGAGCGGATTGGCGAACACGCCATCGCGTTTATTTTTCCTTGTAGGAGTATACTTGGGAAAAGTCGTTGCCAAATAGGTAACCTCCGCCATTTACATTATTCTTTATTAACAATCAACATTATCGCATCTGTGAAACCATTTAGGCTAAACGGGATTCAAGCGTAAACAAAAATCGGAGTTGCGTTAAGCTAGCTGTTAACATTAGTTTTTAACCGCGTGACATGTAAAATGTAGGAACAAGTCGCGTTTCCTAGATAAAAAGAAACTTAAGTAGCTATGTCCTAAGTTTTGTCTAGTCTCGTCGATCTGAACTTGAAGTCTTGAACGAAGCAACTATAGTTATTGTTTCTCTATTCCTGTCTACTAGGTATATACGAGTACAAGACCGTACAGCCTTGAGTGTTGCTTCACACTCCGAAATAAACTAAAAGCGATCTGATAACAGTATTAAAACGTTCGTCGGCCATTTTAATTGCAGATTTTGAAGCTATTATACATTATGTGCCAATGATACCTACGTTAATGTTAATTTTTATTGCTGGACGTGTGGTGTCAAGGCGTTGATTGTGTGCAGCGTTTCGTTTATTCAGACAGGCAGTTTTTTTTAATAGTTTTACGGCCAATTGGAAACAATTTAAGTATACCTAATTATAGGGTTAGGATAAGTTAGTATCAATTTATTTTTTTAATTTGTGCCACTCCGGCCTATATTGTCGTTGCTAGACATATTGTCAGTGGAGACATACCTACCTGATAACATCTGATCTTCTGTCATGTCTGTCGGCTTGTCCTACTATTATTCTACGCGAAAGTTTATGAATGTTTGGATGTTTGTTACTCTTTCACACAAAAACTACGGAACCGATGTTGATGAAACTTTACAGTAATATAGATTATACATCAGAATAACATATAGGCATCTTTCATCTATTTTCCCGCGGCGGGAACCAGCTAGTAATACATAAAATACTGATCGGGTCTTGACAGGTTTAATTTATGATCGACTATCGCCGGCCAGCACCGTTTCGTCGCATTTTGTCCACTTCGCATTTGATCCACTCGACGAAAACACGTCTATTTCTCGTTAGGTTCAGTTCGGATTTGGTCATGTTTCCAACTATTGCTATTCGCATGTGGTTCTATTCGCATTTGGTCCATTTCAGTCCTTTTCGCGTTTGATCTGGTTATTTAAATTTTCTCTGGTGTTGCGTGCTCCACTCTTTAAAATATATAACTTTTGAAGTCAGTCAGTTTCGAAGTTGTACGGAACCCTAATAAAAACGTCTCATACAATGGTGAACAATTAGTCATGCCCACAAGTCGCGACCTAGTTGTTATAATTTAGTTTGCAGATTTCAAAATGTCCGCTTCATAAACTACAAAAACTATTTACCTTGATACATTTAACTTAAACTTAATAAGCAATGCTATATTTTATTACAATTTAATAAAATTAACGTCGTTTTTTTAAGGTAGACGAATCAGTATCAGTCAGCAACGTATCAGTCTAGCCATCCAACGAGGGAACGTCGCCACAATGCCGCAGTGTGCGACCACCTCCACGGCTTTTTTTTATTTGTAGTTAGATAAGTAGTTTATTTATTTATTTATTTAAAACTTTGTTGCACTAATTTGTACAAACGGCGAACTTAATGCCAATGGCATTCTTTACCAGCTAACCTTTGGGCCATGCAGATAAATTAATAAATTGAATTATTAAATTAAGTAGTTGTAGTTTGTTTTTTAATGTTGTTAGGTACTTACATTTTATTTTTATTATAAACTTGTGTAAAAATATTTATTTTGAATAAATTTCATAAATTATTTAGGTAGGTAGTTGATGCAAAAATGTATTACAAAACAAGTTTTGTATGTATGTACGTAAACACTTTATTGTACCAAAAATTTACAGATACAGACGGTTATGAATAAAACTAAATACAAAGGCGGACTTATCCCACTAAGGGATCTCTTCCAGTCAATCTTATAGTTACTGAAAGGATTAGATTAAATGCGTTTAGTACCAAAATTAGATAGTAAAGTAGGAGTAATTTTAATTGAATTGGAGAGAGTTTTAATTGAATAACATGATTTTTTTCTGACTGTGATATGATATCACAATAGAATGTAGTTCATATTTTAAGTGGTAGTTTAGCTAGGCAAAATATTACATGGTGCTAAGCCCATCGTGGGTGCCAAGATGTATGAGTTCATGTTATTATATTACTGTACCTATTGTATGTAAATTGTCGCTTTGACGTGTTCAAAGAGGTCTGAAATGAAAAAAAACTTGATTTCTCAGAGTTTAGTCGTATCTCAGATTGAATAAGTGGCCTAGTCTTTGTAATATTAATTGAAGATGCTAAATAGGAAAGACATTTCAAGATTGGGACAATTCTATAGGAGTAGAATATGTAACTAAACAGGCCTAACGTGGCTACCGAGCCGAGAGGTCTTGGGTGCGATTCCCATACGGGACCAACATTTCTGTGATGGGCATACTTACTGTTCGTTTTCGGATTCTGGGTGTTTGTTTGTGTTTAATTAAGTATTTATATAAAAGTAGTAGGCGTCCACCAACCCGCACTGGGCTAGCGTGGTGGACTATAGCCCGAACACCCTGTTGAGAGGGTAGGCCTGAGCCCCAGCAGTGGGGACATGTTAATAGGATGTTGATGATGATAAAAGTAGGTAGTTATTAATTAAGTATGTTTATCAGTTGTTGAGTACCCATCCACAAGCTTCGGCTTAATTTGGGTCTAACCCGCCGTCTGTGAATTTGTCAAAAACGTCCCAGCGCTAATCAAAGCCTTGATCTCAATACAATTAATATTTTTAATATTATTATTTATGTTACAATAATTTTTATATGAATAAATTGAATCTCCTGAATTCCAAGACGTAACCTGGTTTGTTTACACTACGACGTATAATTTTCACACGTAACCGGTACATTTATAACGTAATTCTGGTCGGAAGCGCCGGCTATCTCTCGCGACATCTCCAGACCCGAATTCCTTCTCAGATAGCTTCGCTGATATGACGGATGTGTGGGAAAAAGTGCTTGTTTACCATAAAATGACGATTCCAGCGTGGTTTTATAGCCTTTTATGTGGCTGTTACATGCGTCGTATACATTCTCTACAAATTGCGTTTTTCGGAAGAGTCAGGCAGGTGGATTAGAATGTAGGAAGGTAGTCTTTTCTGGACCGGTGATGAGTATTTTTTAATCATGTCAATCAAGATTATAAATAAATTGAAAATTATAATATGAATAGAATATTATTACAAAATTCGACTTCGGGTTTTCTTGAAATATACTGCTAAAGTTACATACGAGTAGGTACTATAAGATTAAACGATTGCTTTTCTTTTAGTCTAATGTCGACCGGAATAAAATCAATAAAGAATAAAAGATTTTTCATTTGTCAAAAAAATAAATAATTAAAGAGTATTGAATTGAAAAAAAAAACATTATATAAACAAAAAACAAAACTAAATAGAAATCGTGACTCAATTTATACTATGACCTGCGATCATTAATGACCGTGTGTCTATAAATAGTCCTTCCATTTAACCCACAAGATAACTACATATAAATAGTATGTTTGTATATCTATTTAGCAAGCAGACAACTACAATAACCGATTGAATGCCACCTTGAAAAAACAGAAAAAAAACGCGTTAAAGAGCACTATCTGTCGCTGACATAAAATCGATATTCATATTTATGTATTATATGTATTTTATGTGGTATTGTATTATATTAGTATTCATATTTATTTTATATTTTCTTTATTTTTATTAGTATTTATGATACATTGCATATATATGTCATATTATTATGTATTTAGTGCCTATATATTTATTATTATTATAGTTTTTGCATTTAGGTATCGAGTTTATAGTTATAGTTAGTTTAATGTATGTACACACGTTGTCTGCCTTCATTATATACTTAAATTTTCTCTCTCACGGGTCTGCTGGAAGAAATCTCTTCGAGAGATAAGTTCGCCCTTTGTACTTATTTTTCCCTGTATTATTTTGTAAATGTTTTTCTGTGTGTGCAATAAAGTGTTAAATAAATAATTAAAGTAGCAAGAAAATAGTGAAGTTAAAACCTCTCATTCATTAAACATCAACGCGCGCTCTTTTTAATAGAATCTAAGAAATATAATTACCGCTATCAAAATAAAGTTGACATTGCCACAAAAATGTATAGCCCGACCTGAGCTTGACTGTCCATTTATTATTAGCATATTACGAAAGATATCTATCACTTGTCTGTATGTTCAAAGTAATCTTGAAGCTCTAAATAATTTGGCTGGTTTTCAACATTGGAAGCCATTGGAATCGAAGATATATTTTATGTTATAGAGTTATGGTATAGAGAACGGGCTGAGACGGTCTACTTGATAAGTGGTTATTATCGCCCACTAACCTGCAGCCTTAGGTCATTTTACTACCCTGAGAATTAGCCTGAATGGTTCGTGCGCCTGTAATTACACTGACTCAATTACACTACCCTTCCAACCGGAACACAGCAATGCATACATTGCTCTTTGACGACAGAAATAGGTAAAACGGTAACCCATCCCGACGGACCACAGAGTCCTATCACATACATATATTCACGCTATGTTTCTGACGGGGTAGACGGAGAGAATGAAGCGATCGCGATCCTGACAAACCTATTTCCGTTCGCTAAGTCTTACTTAACATTTTCTTCACACACTTGCAATAAGGGTAATTTCTTTTGAATTACCTATGTCCCAGAAAATGATATGAAGATTTATTAAACCGAGCAGCTAAAAATACTGAAAGTGGCAGCTAAAATATTGAACTGGGTAGGTAAGTTAGATTAGCTGCTTGAATTTGAATTTTTAGATGCCAAGTTTATTATTTTAGTCGCTCGGTTTATTACTAGCCATAGCCAATGATATGTAAATTCTAGTGAAGAGCTAAGAATTCAGCTGAGTACCTACCTAACTACATTAATCTATTTTTTCCTATAAAATTGCACCTAATGTCCTTGTAGGCTGAGAGGCGTAACTTCCTTGTTTCTGTCGAGTTAATGGATTTTCCTTTCCGATCCATCGATCACGATTGTGTGGCGTCATCATATCAGTGTTGATACAAGGTTGGTCTAATATTATGATCTTTCGATTAGGTGGGTGAAAAAATTTTCACTTCAGAGCCCTCCTTCAAAGCTGCATTTAATTAAATAATGAACTAATTTTATAAATTTAAACTTCTAGGACGAGTTGATATACCTACCTACAGAGTGTTAGATCGATGTAGAAATTCAAAGGGAAGTTATCATAAGTGTTTCTGGCTATAAATAGAATGAATCACTGCTTCGAACATATATTATTTACCTAGATAAAGCTTGCTTTTAGCGTTAGCGGTCTTATCAAGATCCACAAATGTAAGCCACTGTAGGTATTATTGTATCTGCGATTTTATTCTGTTCTGTTCTGTTCTGGTCTCTTCTGTTCTGTTCTGTTCTGTTCTGTTCTATTCTATTCTATTTTATAAAATACGACCGTAACCCAAAGCGTTACGACTATACGAGTTATTTCACTTCAAATATGTGATTTGACTGACTGCTCTCAAACGGTGAAGGAAAACATCGTGAGGAAACCTGCATACGCCGAAGAAGAAATTCTTAGGCGCATGTGAAGTCCACCAACCCGCACTGGGCTAGCGTGGTGGACTATAGCCTGAACGCTCTCGTTGAGAGGGTAGGCCTGAACCCCAGCAGTGGGGACATGTTAACAGGCTGTTGATGATGATGTGATTTGACGTATATTGCAATGAAACAAAAGACGCACACCGCACGCGACCGCAACGTCCAAGCATACAAACAACTGATTACAAAACAATGCTTAGTGTAAATAAGCCTTATTTTGTCGAGCCACTACTTGAGCACTGATGCGATATCTAGGTAATGTATAATCGAAGATTTTAAAAATCAACACAACAGTTTCTAACGACGTGATTCGCAAATTAATGTGATGTCCATTGTCCATCACCGCTGCAGATGGACCATTCATGCCACGCGGAAGCGCGACGCTCTAACATATGCACACTTCGTCAAGTCATCGCCGCCGTCACGCCATCGCCAGCCTCTCACTTCCCGGTACTGACATATTGCACTTTACGACTTTATCAACATCCGAGTTTCCACCAACTTTGTATAGCCGACTAAATGCTGTAGCCCAGCATTATAAAATAGCGAAAGTCTATATGAATTGAAGGAACAAAAACAGGCCAGATGTGTGCCGGACCACGCATATAGGGTTCCATATTTGACCGTTTTTCTCCAAGCTCAAATAGTGTAAATCCATTGTTTTTTAGGGTTCCGTACCTCATAAGAAGAAAAAAGGAACCCAAAGATCACTTCGTTGTCCGTCCGTCTGTCAAGACCCTTTTTCTCAGGAACGCGTGGAGGTATCAAGTTGAAATTAATATCAAATACTCAGGCCTGCAGTCCCTTGGAGCTGTGAAAAAATCAAACTTCTAAGTCAACGCAGTCGGAAGATATGGCCGATTTTTTTGTTTGTTATGATTTATTTATTTATTTTAAACTTTATTGCACTAATTTGTACAAAAGGCGAACTTAATGCCAATGGCATTCTCTACCAGCTGACCTTTGGGCCATGCAGATAAATTAGTTACGATTGTTTTTTTTATGGAACAGTCGAGTGGCATAGATCCTTAATACAACAGTTTAATAAACGAAACAGACTTAATAATTTTACTTTTAAGTTATGACGAGGAAAGTGGGGGATTTATGAATGGTGCAAACGATACATTGTAGTGTCATTTGCATCATTAATGGTGCTTTTTTATGATCGATTGCTCTAGGCTTCTGTAAACTTTCCAATAAGTGTTTTACATATGCCACGTTTACCTAGTCCACTACAATGGGATGTAGTAATCATTACTTGTCACATGCCACTTATCAGCTTATCACATCTCATTGTAGCCAATGTAATAATATATTGATCAATATGTTGGTGTGATGAAAGAGTCATTTATCATTCAGATACCGTTTGACAGATCAGACAAACGACATAGAGATGCTAAGTTTCAGACCAATACTCGTAAGACATTCGCGACTTTAGTCGAGGTATTTTGTTGCTTATTAATTTGTGAAATGAGGAGATCCGCAGGAGAACCAAGTTCACCGACATAGCTCAAATAATTGCGAAGCTTAAATGGCAGTGGGCTGGGCACATCGCTCGTAGAACTGACGGCCGTTGGGGCAGAAAGGTTCTCGAGTGGCGACCACGTATCGGAAGACGCAGTGTAGGCAGGCCTCCCACAAGGTGGACCGACGGATCTGGTGAAGGTCGCGGGACCCAGCTGGATGAGGTTAGCGCAGGACCTGTCGTCGTGGAGATCCCTGGGGGAGGCCTTTGTCCAGCAGTGGACGTCTACAGGCTGATATGATGATGATGATGAATTTGTGATTAATTCAAAACAAAATAAGTATTACAAAATAAAAATACAATGACATCTATATATTGCTAAAAGCCAACCAAAAATATTTATGAAAACAGACACGGCTAGTAGTGTAGGGGTACCTTTTGATAGAGTTACAGTCTTATACATACACACCCAACCTTTTATTTACTAAATGCTGTACCTACGCTAAATCGCACCGACGCAAAACAAAGTCCTAAGTATGTGTATCTTGAGATATGACAAGGGATGTCCCTCTTATCGTAGGAGTGTTCACCGGACATATCTCCTTCATAAGATATGGGACTATCGGAGACATGTAGTTGTAGAGCCAGTGGAGAGGTAGATGAAACACCTGCTGTGAATGCGATGCACTTGCTGCAAAGAATGAGTGTCCTAGGGACAGCCTATCCTAAACCCGAGGACTATAGGCTCCTACCCCTTAGCTGCGCAATAACGTTTGTTCATCATCATCATCATCATCAACAGCCTATTAATCTCCCCACTGCTGGGGCTCAGGCCTACCCTCTAAACGAGGGCGTGCGGGCTATAGTCCACCACGCTAGCCCAGTGCGGGTTGGTGGACTTCACATGCGCCTAAGAATTTCTTCTTCGGCGTATGCAGGTTTCCTCACGATGTTTTCCTTCACCGTTTGAGAGCAGTCAGTACATGTACTTAAGTTACGAGAAAAAACCCATTGGTACATGGCCCAGCCGGGGATCGAACTTCGGACCTTTCGATATTAAAGGTCGCGTCTTAACCCCGAGGCCACTGACGCTCGTTTCGCGTTGGCGCGTTTGTTCAGCGAAACACAGGGGCTGACTGACACAAAGATGCCGTAGGGTCACAGTGAACCCGGCTCCCTTCTTTAAGATTTTTTTTTTACTTTTTTGCACTGTACAAAAAACGAACTTAATGCCAATCATGCCAATGGCATTCTCTACCAGCAGAGCTGACCTTTAATAATTTTATTTTGATAATTATGTGTATTGTCTAGGAACATTAATTAATTTATTCAGGTAGTCAAGTATGGTACATCACAAGTCGCCAGTGAGCCGAGGAGATAGTAAAATGTCATTAAAAGCGCGAACGAAGTCGCAGCCATAAGTTTTGTCACCAGAATACAATTAGACCGAACTTTCCAAACGCATTCTATTTGCAACCAACAAGAAACCTTCGTGGGTGTTAGCTCAAAGACACGCTATCTCCGCCACTATTTATGAGTAGTGTCGTTATTAACGCAATATCCGAAGCTATTAAATACTAGAAAATAGTTAAATAGTAGCTGTCTAGATCAGTCGCGGTGATAAATTAAGTATGTATTGAAGCATTATCCATTCAAGTGAGGTGAAATGGGGGAAAAAAGAGTAATCTTGCAGAGAAAGTGGACAAAAAGGTGGGCTCCGAACAGAGAACGTATTTTCACTGGCATTATAAGAGTTAGGATCGCGTCACACTGCGCGGGGGAACGGCTGATATTCAAATAAAATTATACGTTTAAAATTTTAATTACATGTTTTGTGTTGTTTTTAGAGAAACAGATAAACAACTTGCAGGTGTTTATAGAATAGAATAGATTTTATTTGACGCACAGGTAGGCTAGTACTTAGGTATAGCGACAGATATAGAATAAAAATATTGGCTACTTTTTACCGCGGTAACCTTTCCCGCGGGAAAAACTTATTCCACGCGGGCGAAGCCGCGGGCAACAGCTAGTAATATAATATATTCCAACTGAGTCAAATCAGTAAGCTCTACAGCTCTAAGAAAATAATCACTCAAAGTAAACATTTAGCAGCAGTTAAAGGTATGTATGGTGTGTTTATTGAAACTGTCGCGTCGGACCTCTAGGTGTGTTGCTGACCTAAGAATCGATGAAGCCTATTGGTTTTTTGCGGTAATCACAGACATCAAGGGTGTAATTGCTACTACGCGATGTCTCGGAGGCGTCACTTTGAATATTAACCCATCAATATTACAAATACGTGAGAACACCTTTTATTATGGTACTCACATCATATGTGTATGTCTCTAATTGTCAGTCCGTGCATAGGTATCAGGTTTTTCCCATCCAGGTCAGACAATGGGGGGGGGGGGGGTTACTCTAGAGATACGAGTCCCCAAGAATTACACTTACTTACCGTCGAGGCATACAGTGCTAAATGTGAGGAAATAAAATTTACATAGAATAAATTCAGTTTGCAATGATACAAACAGACAGACAGACGGACAACGAAGTGATATAAGGATTCCTTTTTTCCTCTTTTGAGGTACGTAACCCTAAAAAGGTATTTTGATGCGTTTTATGATAGATTTTGATGAGACAGATTACGGTCAGATTACGACATCTTAAGAAGGAAGGAAATAAGTAGCTTACTGACATTGGAAATTATGTTTTCCTGTGAATAATTACTTGTTATAAGAAACAAAACTTAAGGCCTAATTTCATTGTACTAAATCAATTTCAAAACTATCCTGGGTCGTCTTTTTACAAGGTAGCATTATGTACAACTTGTCATTGCCTCACAAGTCACAACTTTGTCGCGAAAGAAAAACAATTACTTATCCCGTCAAAGGTTTCTTAACTTAACTCTCAAAGAGAATCGCAAGTTGTCAATAGAACGACTCCTCACGACTTGCAAACTTACTTTGCCGCTTGAAAAACATTTCGACGGCATGAATTTGATGACAAAAACCGTTTCATAATTGAAAAGTTATGTTTGCAGAAACTTTTTGAGCAGTTTTAGATGAAAGGGGGTGTTGTAATCGGGAACTAAGTCAACCAGTGATTGTTTTTTTGTGTCGATAATTTGCAATTTCGTTATATAGGTTTGATATCTGTACCGTCATATCTCACAAAAATCTTCATTGAATGGAGGTATTCTTTCCAGATTCGTATTTTTATATCCTACCACATTGTACAAAAAAAATCAGAAGTGAACGCCATCTAAAAAATAAATTAAAACATTTCTCTTTATATAATATAAAATATAGGATAAATTGCATGCCATGTGTGTTAAAACAATTCCATCTCTTTTGCTAAGTATTATTTGGAGAACGCAATATTAGGCCACTTTGTACAAAAAAATCTGAAGTAAAAGCCATTTAAAAATTAATGAAACTTTTTTTTCTTTTTAAAGTGATTGGCCAGTGCGTTGTAAAGCAGGCATACCACTACAACAAATAGTAATTTGAATTTGTTTTTTAAAATGATGGCCACAGTGCGTTGTAAAGCAGGCATACCACTACAACAAATAGTAATTTGAATTTGTTTTTTAAAATGATGGCCACAGTGCGTTGTAAAGCAGGCATACCACTACAACAAATAGTAATTTGAATTTGTTTTTTAAAATGATGGCCACAGTGATTTGTAAAGCAGGCATACACTACAACAAATTATAAGTAGAACCCAGTTATTTTGCTGTATGCTGTATACATGACCATGTTGTAATTAGAATTAAACAAAAAAACTTGAATCACCGAGTGATTTACACACATTTGACAACCTTGATGTTAAACTTTTTTCAGCGTATGTAAGTACCTGCCTAAGTAATAGAGGTACCTACCTTAATGATGTCCGTCATAATAAAAACACACATCATTAAAATGACGACATTTTGATAAATGTGTCGAAAAAATGGTCGTCTCTCTGTAATTTTTATTGCTCTAGTCGTCAGAGCACATTCGAGGAACATGTAGGTAATAAGAAACTGCTTGGTTTCGAAAAACAAAACTTTTATACCTTTCCCACTTGGCAACCTATTTATGCCTAGTCTGGATGGAATACTGAGGACCTAATTACTTGTCTAATTATTATATTACAGGGAATCAAATAGAATACCCAAATCGAAGATGAAAACATTCACAAATCACATAGTTGTTGCCAGATCTTGGCACACAGGCAAGGAAAGCACATTTTTCAAGAGAAGATAAAACATCACTTTTGCAAAAACGCTAAGCAGAAATCAACAAATCTTTATTTACCATTTTCCCCGAACGTGACTCCAGGAGGAAAACGCGGTTTCTCATGCGACACAAGAACCCTGAGCGTAAGACCATTTCATGTTGTTTTCCTCTGAAATGCCAAGGCAATAGAGACCTTTCTGAAAGCACTTCCGGTCCGGACCTAATGTTGTATATTTATAATAATGAGGGTAATTCGGTAAACGTGCTCATCCGTGCGAGTGTACCTAACCTTCACTAGCGAATTGAGTAATTGATTACTAAATCTATTACAACCGCCTGACTATAAAAAGCAATAGAAGAATCTCTGTTACATAATTTATCAAGTTAATAATAACTTATAGCATCGTCATGATTCCTTAACTTTAATATTTTCATACATTTTGATGCCATTTTGCGGGTTTTTTTCTTCATGACGATGTTGCTTCCAAACGGGTCATCTGATCAGTTGGATATCTACAGCGATCTAAGAGTCCTCCATCTACTCTCTAGATGACCGTCATGAGATCATGCCCCGATCAATCTTTCACGGAGACCCATGGCTTCAAAGTGACATCAATTGTATGAAAATCTTGCCCTGTTTCTAATTATCCGTCCACCCAGCGTCCACCTATGTATATATACGAATGCCAACCTCGTTACAAATTATAAAGGTTCCAGTAAGCGATTTGCGAAGAAAAGGGATATAACTTTTCTTGGACTGTACTTACCTACCTACCTTCGATTTATTGAAGTGTCTAATTACTTAAAATTTACGTTGTAGCTAATAAGTTCAGTGCCGCAGTCTTGGGTATTTAATCTTCATATTGAAGTTTAGATGTTGCAATCAGAATTTATATGATGGTTTTGGTATCTTAATGGTTATAATTTTCAAAAATGATTGATTGGGAATTGACTAATATGGGAACTTACTGACTTGACATAAAATAGCTGTCAATATTTAAATTTTGCATTAAAAATTATGATCAATCTAATCTATAAACGTTTTATTTTAGTGTAATTCGGAAGTCTTTTGAGAGAAACTTTAATTAAGTTATTAAATAGGTGGGAACAAGAAATTACTAGTTAATAAACTCACCGAAGCTTCGGCTTTACCAATCGGGCTGTCACGTGATTAATTTAATTGGTTTAATCTTCTTCGGCTGCGGTAAAAAGTATCCTATTACTCCAGGATGTAATAATCGAAATCACAAAACAGCGTGGGAAAACGCGGGAGCCTTGCAAAATTTCATGGTTTGATCACTTTTGAGATATCGCATCAGGTGTATGTAAGTATACACAAGTATTACAAACATTATACCACCAGTAACTTAATGTTTTGTGGCATAGCAATAACTGCAAGAGTCACGGACGGCATCCATTGTTATGTCATAGTCAAATCGTTTTTCGTTGTGACCTCACATAAAAGCCTATTACGGTATTATGAGGCCATTTGAGTATTTTGTAAAATAAATATGGCATAATGCCGCTGGTTTTTAGGAAGTGAAAACTGTGTTTGAATGGCACTTGTCTTTTCTTTTGAGGTTTTTTGTTGCTCTTTGCCTATAGACCACAAATGATATCTTTTTATCACAAGTGGAAGGAAACTAGCTCACAGATCGACCTTAACAGGACATATCAGGATCAGTCACAGAGCACAGAATCACCGCGTCGCCGCGCGTAGAGCCCCGCGGCGGCGATTCTAAACTCTTATGGCATTAGTATCCTCCTATCATGTGATTATTTGAATTTAAAAAGTATATCCGATTTCGTTTGTAGTTTATACGAACCGTAGATGAACTAAGGCGATTCGATCAATTTTGGTCCCAGGTTTTATGACGCGGAAGAGGGTTAAAAAAAATGTTAAGAAACAAACCTGGAGCCACAGAGCAAACAGGACAATACGAGTAGTGTAGTAGATCATCCTCTTTTGAAAGTAAAGTCCAAAAGCTCCCTGTATTACCTAAGTCTGAAACTAGTTTTTGAGTCTAAGTAAATAACCCGAGTCTAATCTTGTTATGGCGGTCAGATCATGACCTTACTCCGACCGGTCCGGCTCCACTCGTATCCGCAGCCGGGCTGCTTTTAAAATAACTATTAAATGCCATTTATTAGTTACTCTATGGCGTAACGTACCAAAAGTTCAGGCCAGTTTCCGGGTTCAACAGCCAGAAGGAATCAGGTCGTTCCTGCAAATAAAATACGTATATGTTAAACATATAATATTATGCTTGGTAAAATGAAAATGTACAAAGTATAAGTAACTTATTATAAAACTAAAACTAAACTACAAATAAATGACACCCTCGAGTCTCCCCACCGCTGGGAGCGTGCCCAGAAGGCTGGCGGTAGTACCCCCCAGCCCTCTGATCGTTGGCAGCCTTGACCAGGCGCTTGGATATCTGCGGCGGCTACATAGTTCAGTAAATAATTGATTTGATAAAATGGCTGCGGCTAACACGCTCTCCTATAATAAACACCATTATTTCTGCCGATTGCAGATGCGCTGGCATTGAGGCTTGTTCTGCCACAGACAGACATTCACCTTGGTGCGCAGGCGCCGCCGGGTGGAGGTTACACACTACAGTAAGGAGTGTCTCTTTTCCATTTAGTTCCAGAGATTAGGCGCGTTCAAAAACATACAAACTCTACAGCTTTATTATATTAGTAGATTTACAAAATAATTTAGATTTAAATCACTATAAAATGTAATGAGTTTAATCTATCAGCACGACATGACCCAAAGGTTCATCACCATCTTCGTATCAGCCAGAAGACGGCCACTGCTGGACAGAGGTATCCCTCAAAGATATCCACAATGTCCCGAAGGTTAACTGGTAGAGAATGCTTTCGACATTAAGTTCGTTTGTTGTACAAAATAAACTAATAAATGACGGCATGAATTAATATCAATTATTCACTACCTACATGGATTTAATGGACTTTTTCATTGTCACGCAAACCAAACAGCCAAGAATAACATCGAAACGGGAAAAAAATGAATGATGATCATGTTTGCAGTCATTAGTCGCGTGGGCGTATAAGTCAGGGGCAATCTTCGGAGTGCTCGGGTTTCGGACGTGGTTGGTCAGGGCGATTCGTTTAGCAAGCTGGTGACGAAACAAGTTTATCATAAATTGTTGTAGTTTCAAAAATATATTTACTTATACGAGCTGTCGCCCGCAGCTTCGCCCGCGTGGGATAAGTTTTTTTTGCCGGAACAGTTTACCGCGGTAAGTGTCAGCGTCAGTGGCGTAGGGGATAAGACGCGGCCTATCATATCGAAAGGTCCGGAGTTCGATCCCCAGCTGGGCCATGTACCAATGGGTTTCTTCTCGAAACTTAAGTACATTTACTGACTGCTCTCAAACGGTGAAGGAAAACATCGTGAGGAAACCTGCATACGCCGAAGAAGAAATTCTTAGGCGCGTGTGAAGTCCACCAACCCGCGCTGGGCTAGCGTGGTGAACTATAGCCCGAACGCCCTCGTTGAGAGGGTAGGCCTGAGCCCCATCAGTGGGGACGTGTTAATAGGCTGTTGATGATGTTGATGAGTTTACCGCGGTAAAAAGTAGCCTATAGGTATGTGTTATTCCAAGATATAAGCTATCACTGTACCAAGTTTCATGAAAATCTGTTCGGTAGTTTTTGCGTGAAAGAGTAACAAACATCCCCAAACTTTCGCCTTTATAATATTAAGTAGGAGCAGGATATTTTAAAACAAGCTTTTAATAGATAAACAAAAAATAAAATACTATTATTTAATTGAATAAGGTCTGAGGCCCGCCAGAGAAAGAGGAACGACCAGACCAGAGTAGACTAAACATAGTTTTAAGATTAGGTAAGGCTTGTTAGGACTGAATTTCGAATTACCCGCCCGTGCCAAATTGGAGCGTGATCGTATAACGGGAAGTGGTCAAAATTTTTTGGATTAACTGTTGAGTTTTCTAAGTTATTTGTGTAAATGTACGCAATGTCATCGATTGCTAAAGCCAATCTTTTCCTCTTTTCTTTGTTTCAAATTCTGAGAACAAGTGATTCATGAATCGTTTAGTGGCGCTGGGAAACCGTGTCGAATTCAACTTCGCGAGATAAAGCAGCACAACCCAGACTTATCTGACTTCAGATACCACATGTTTGTTTTTTTAATATTTGCGTATTTAATTAATATCGTGACAATGTACTGAGACTTTATTGTCTCCTGGAAAGTAAATTTTAGCTCAGTTTTGTTATTTGTAAAATTATTTATTGTGTGTCAGTTTAGTTATTGTGTGTCAGTTTAGTTACTGACTAAAAGTTATATCGATCGTTCTACTTTTACAGAAAAGCAGCAAGCAAGCAAAATTGTGATCAGATTTCAATTCAAAGAATGAATGACTACCTATTTATGTTGTTAAAAATTTTCACACAAAATATCGATTCCTACGTCATTGTGTTAATCGACTTTTTGTCAATGAGCCTCACAAAAAGCCAGCTCTATGATGCACAAATCGATTTTAAAAATTACAAATCGGAAATAACGATATCTTATTAAGTTTGAAGCTGCGAAACGCTATCAAAAAACTTGCGGAAAACGAGTCGCCGCTTTTATTTATTTTTACGAGGCAGCTGTGGATTGGCTGTTGGCTGCGATTCGAAACAAGTTTGGCTGCCTATAGGAAAGGCATGACGTGGTGGCTGACATAATCTGGCCTTCGCAACTCCAATGCAGTTCGATATTCGATAACAAGATGTATCGTTCAAATATATTAACGGATCAAGTGGTAATTGTTTAAACAAAGTGTTTTAAACTAGCTACGTATACGTATACCTAGGCCGTGGGTTGCAGAACAGAGCTTTAAAAATACAACTGCATTTTTGCGAGAGATTAATATGACGGTGTCAAGGGTTCATTAATTATTAAGAGTTACTTAATATTTACATAGTCTCCTCTTCCATTTTGCTCTATCGATTTTCTCACATCAAACTAACAAAAGCTAGTCCGAAAACTCAACGTCGCAAAGGGCTATGTTCGGAGTATCCCAGACAGACAGACAGGATCCGAAGAGAGGTGATCCGCCAGAGAACCAAAGCCTTTGACATAACTCAAAAAGTTGGTACGTTGAAATAGCAGTGGGCTGGTCACATCTGTCGGAGAACTGGAGAGGTGATGCGGAGAACCGAGTATCGGGTTCAGTGGGATGGCTATGTCCAGCGGTGGACTAGTGCAGGCTGATGATGAAAAGTTAAGTACCGAAAACTACAAAACATGGCAACATTTTTCAGATTGGACATTCTTCAGTTTGGACATTTTTCAGATTGGACATTCTTCAGTTTGGACATTATTCAGTTTGGTCATTTTTCAGTTCGAGCATGGTCGTTGGACATTTTTCAGTTTGGACATTATTACAGTAAATCATTGAAAACACTAAACTCAAATAATTGTCAGCTCTAATAAAGGTATTATTACATTACATGTTTATTCATTGGAAAAATCAGAGCAATCTCTTTCCATTATCACGAGCGATTACGACTCCTTGGTCGTTTCGACAACTGACCCTAATGAAACAGAGTTTTACTTTTTATAATTTCGAAATGCTTCAGTTACCATTTGGGTGAAGATCAGTTTATCGTATTTTGCTATGGATTTTCATATCTAGTTAGCTATCTTGTCGCTTTAATGTAACAAAGTGGATTTAAGTAACGAAGTACACCACCCCCGCTTCGAAAGAAGGTAATCACTTCGAAGGGAAAACAAGCGGCAAAAACCCTACAGGTACTTAATGTTTTTAATTTAAAAAGACACAGACAATAATAATATTTTTTTAGAGATGTAACACGACACCTCATTTATTTACAAATTAAATTAGGCAATTGGTTAGTTATTGTTAGATGGCGACTTATTGTTGAAGTAAATGATGAATCGTCGCAAAAAATAATAACAATGAGACAATCCTTCAATTTGAAGGCTATGATATAATGCTCGATGTTACTTTGAAATGAGAATGAAGTCGATATCGTTCGTTTCAATTTCATGTTCTTGCAAAAATAGCAATTGAAAAGTATGAACAAGTTTAAAAAGAATTAAAAGCTTGTTCATAAAAATTAACGCATAAAATTATGTAGGCTTTTTTTATGTATCTTTTTTTTCATAAAACTAGATATTTATTTCTAGTTATAATCGTATTTTCTTAGTAATAAGGAACTATTTATTAGTCTATTATTAAACTGCTTGAATACGTTCCTTTTAATGATAACTTCATGTTAAACTTTTACATCCTTTTATTGACGTCACTAACACCTTACATTATTGATTATATTTTATGATCTTTCGAAAGTGCATTATGTGACGATACTCCTACCATGTTTTAATTGAGTATAAGCTTTTTTTTTATAAGGAATGGATATTGATTTATTTGATAAAGTTTAAATCAGGCTTTTTTTTTATCTATTTTACCTAATATTAATTTATCTGATTATGCAAACATGGCGAACTACGAGCTGGCTTGACTTTCTTGGGTCATAAGGCCTAAAAAATCTATTTTGGTATAACTCAAGTGGCCTTAATGCTTTCCCAAAACTAAGGAACTATTATGTAATCTGTGCCAGCCAGCTCAAGGTCAAAGTGTTTCCACTAACGTGCGGTCGACTGTACCTACCAGTGTTACCACGGTGGACATTATTGTACCATTAAGTTGAAATTTCTGTCATAGGCACTTTCAATGTAAGAAGTACCGACCACGATCTAGATTAACAATAATTTCTAGTCTGGAAGGATCTTCAGAACAAAGCTTCGTTATATGAATGGCTTGGTTTCCGGCCGTTTGTCTGTCCGTCCGTGGCTTGTATCGCGTCGGGCATAACTCGGGCCATTGTCTGAGCGGCCTTGCTACGCCTTTCACTCCTCGGTTGAGAAATGACGCCTAAAACTCAAACACATCGACGTGGCTGCAAGTCCAATTGAACAATTACTTTTATAAGCTTCTTTTTTATTCATTGGTTTACGGCTCTGGAAACAAAGTCCTGTCTTATTCATAATCGGGCACAACTTGTGCTAGTCGGCGATTCACACTATAGATCACATCAAGTAGGTAATGAAGAATTTAACAAGGTACAATTCGGTACGATTTAACTGTAATTTAATTATTATTTTTTCAGAAAACTACAGTTTTTTTTACAATAAAAAGTACTCTAAAGATATTAGTAAAGGTTTCCCTAACGTGATTTAAGTAGCATGACCTAATGTTCCCCGCTATATATACACTTTCATAGCAGTTGCGTAAAATACTATCACATACCTACCTTAAGTATGTTAGGAAAATCAAATACAAGCAAGAGTAAACCTCTGATAAGATCCCGCCAAATATGAGGACTCATAAGCTTCTCGCCTCCTCGCCCGCCACGGTCAGTTAGAATTTCTCATGCCCATTCAGTTAAGAAAACAGTTATTTATTTTATAGCTACTTTTCTACTAGAAGAAAATACTGTACTGTGAATAAAAACACGATTATAAGACGAATACTTCTAATCGATTAGGTACAGAGGTTCGGTAGTTCTGGAAACAATCTCGAGCAACTTTAGACCGCGGCTTCGCCTACAACCGATAAAAACTTGCAAGCGCTTGTTCTTCTACTTGATTCAATAAAATCGTTATTGCTCGGCTTCCTTTTGTCATAGCTTGACGATTTTTAGTCTAGAATCTTTCTAAAGAGATCTTTTATATAACAATAAAAACTGCATCAAAATGGGCCCGTCCGTTCTAAAGTTATAGCGAACAGTCCGACAGACACATTTGGATTTTATGAATATTCATTCATCAACAGCCTATTAACATGTCCCCACTGCTGGGGCTCAGGCCTGCACTCTCAACGAGGGTGTTCGGGCTATAGTCCACCACGCTAGCCCAGTGCGGGTTGGTTGACTTCACATGCCCCTAAGAATTTCTTCGTCGGCGTATGCAGGTTTCCTGACGATGTTTTCCTTCACCGTTTGAGAACAGTCAGTAAATGTACTCTTAAGTTTCGAGAAAAGAACCCATTGGTACATGGCCCAGCCGGGGATTGAACTCCGGACTTTTCGATATGATAGGCCGCGTCTTATCCCCGACGACACCACTGACTGCTCATGAATGTAGTGCAGGTGATAACTGTCAACGTTTTATAGTGCTTTAGCAAAAATTTTAAGAAATCGAATGATATACGACACCATTCGTTTTCCTTTCTCATAAAATCCATTTTATACGCCCTTGGTGGTGAAAGTGGGCTGAATTACATAGTATTGGAATTATATTAAACTCAAAAGATAAAATTGTTGTGCAATCGTTTCATTTTGCTGTCGAGTGATCGTATTTACGTACAATTATTCGCTCTTTACCAGTCATTATAATCTAATCTTTAAGGTTTCGTTGAAATGTAATTATAGAAACTAATATATAATTATATAGAACATAACCTAAACAAGCCCTTGAGCCTAAGAAATCACTATCTGTGAAGCAAAATTTCTCTGTCTGTATATTGCTGATCCGCTGGTAAGTTTCTATGTAATTGTTAGTTTAAATATATCTCGAAGAATTTTATTATTATTATTATTTTTTAATTTTATTTTGTTATTTTTTATTACCTATTATTTAAAAAAAATCTTTTTTTTAATTTATCAACCATCAATCTACAATTAAAGAGACGCAAACTATGACAATTTTAGACCTTTTGACCTCTAACTCAAAAGTGTCCTTAAACCTGAATAAGTAAGTACATTATCTAGTGTTGCTTAGTTATGTTATTGTTAGTTTTGACATCGAAAAGTGAAAAGACTGTAGCACCTATAATAATTATTTATTCATAGGGAGGGACACGTATTAGCAAAGCTAATAAAATCTGTCTGTCTTTTGTAGGTATCGTGTAAATGTTCCGGCAATGATGGGAAACTAGAGAATTCTCAAAAACACTTTGACGTCTTTTTTTTTCGTTCGTGATCATCAGGATCATAGGATTCTTTTACATGATTAAAACGGGCACAACATTTAGTTAGATTTTTATTCATCCGACTGTGTCTAGACTTGATGAAAGCATAGACACCTCATCTTTTATTCGAGGTTAAACTATTTACATTGAAACAAATCGAGGAACAAATGTCTTTGAACCAACCTCGATAGTAAACGAGTGAGTTAGACATAAGGTCGTTACACCCATGATTTGGTATAATTTACCCATTATCGTAAAAACCTTCGCCAATTCAGTAGCAAAAACAAAAATAAAACTGTCGGCAGTGCGAGTCTTAAATTTGCTTTAATTGAATAAGATATAGAGATGAACTTTTATTTCAATACCAATAAACGCTTAGTAAGAAGCCGAGAGAATTAATTATTCTATACAGGTATTTTGTAATAGATAGGTATTAGTGTTAGAAAGATAAACAAAGGCAGCAAAGTTTAGTTTTTCTCAAATATGTATCTCGGAAAATAAAAATAAAACTGAAATTTCCATAATTTTCCCTTTATCAATATTACTATGTTCCAAGTTTTAACTCAATCAGTCTAGTAGTTTCAAGTTATCCAAGGGACAGAAAGACAAACGGGAAAAAATATCAATTTTAACGAACTCCTAAAACAGAAAAAAGGGTTTTAATATGATTTTTTTACAACTTTTGTTCGCTATCCCTTCTACCTAATATTTACATTCCATTACTCGACATTATGCAATTGAACTGTTTTTATTTACGAGTACAATCATTGTATTATGTAAAAGTCCTACTGACCTAACACGAACATAAGTAAAATGACAGGTTAAAAAAGGCTGCGCTGTCTGAACTGCTTCACTTGATACCAGTAATTTTAGTTAATGCTTACAATTACTGTGGCTTGAACTTCTAACTTCGCCCTTCCATCCGTCACGATGCGAACAAAATAAATCGTTTTAACTGAGACTCGTGACCACGGCGGCGCGGGCGGCGGCCTACATTTCTATTCCTCACGTAACTTTTAGCTTTCAAATTATTAGTTTTTCAACTTTATTTTAACTTAAATAAATACGAGCTGAAATAAAAAGAAACATCACAGAAAGATTTCATTAACTTTTGAATGGTGTTACTCTGTAGTGCCCCAGGGGTCGATATTCGGTCCACAATTATTTAATGGTTATAATGGTTGATTTTCTAAAGGAAGGAGGGTTTATTACACCTGATCCCTGACACGTAATGGAGCAAATGGAGCTTACATAACTAATTTACATTGTTTCCGAGAGCTTAACAGGTCGGACTGTGGGATGTTAGAAAGTAGATGGTAGAGCACGGATAAATAATTAATATTGATTTGTTTGGAGCGTTAAACTTGCTCTATGTTTTAGGGTTTAGTAACCATTATTGAGGCTTCGTCAGCATTTTGTAGTGACAAGGATAAGAAAGCAATTTATAGAACTACTGGTGCAGAAATTTTCTGACTATAATAATATATTTCCTAGACCGATAATATTAAACATTTTTGTACTATCTATATATTTTCGCTATGTCCAATAAGACTACTTTTTGATGTACATTATTTTGATTTTGGGTCACACAAGAAAATATATTAAATCATTTTTTCTAAAAACAAACGCGCCGTAACGTCAACTTGAACTTTTGAATATTCAGCATGAGTTACTCAACTAGTAGAAGTGACATGAACAAACAAAATAGTGTATGTCCCAATTGGACAATAATGCGAATAATCAACTATTTACATGCGACAATGACCAACTGTGTACACTTGTAGAAGGTAAGTATATTCAATATTTTACCTTACCCCATTCGAAACAGAGACGCAAGTAAACACAAAAGGTAAACGATTTTGTTACTGTCCGAGTTTCTACTGTCAGCTGAACAATATGCTTCGGCGGAGTGTGACCATTTCGCAACTTGTTTTTATCATTCGTTTTGTTGCTTATAATGTACTTTATTTGCACAAGGCAGTAACAATCAGGTTAAATAATTTGTTTAAATAATAAATGGTGAAATTCTTTACCAATTGTTCAAACTCATTCTTAGGTACATGCTGTATTTTCAAACATATGTATTATATATATCCTCTGCATACTAAATATATCTTTCTTTCTGTATAGTTTCTTTCTTTTCATTCTTTGAAAGTCGAAAGATTTCCCATGTGTTTCTCTTTGTTGGTAAGTCAATGTTAGAAGCAATTGCCTTTATTTTTTCCTTCTTCTACACCTAATATTTAAAAGTAACATTTAAAAACTCTTCATCTGCAATACTAACCTAAAAACTTGTCAATTTTTGTACAGATTAAGTTCGTTTAAAAAATAAATAGGTACCTACTCGTCATCCTCAAGGCTATGACCATTTTACTTTTGAAACACTTATAATTGTCAAATTACCAATTTATCTGAATCTTTAGCAATGTCTACGATCGCTAGATCGATAGTCAGCGTCTGAACTTTGCATCGTTAGTCATCAAGGAAAACCTGTTGCAGAGTTAAACTTATTAAACCTCGTCGCAAGCGAGTTGTTACCTGAGTCTTATTTTAGTGGCTGAAGAATCATAGATTCAACTCGTAAATGTGTATGCCTACACATGAATAACCGATTGGTTAATATCAGCATATTGTCTCTCACACACCGGCTCGCACACAACATTTGTGTCGGCACAAATTCTACAACAAGTGTCGCTGTTTCGTTATTGTTTTATTTGACTTCGCAACTATTTTATTTGATTAGTGCCGATATTTGTATCGGCAAAATTAATTGCTTTGGCAAAGATCCCAACAATTTGCGGTCTGTTGATATCACGCCCGTTTTTCTCCGCAGAGATATCATTTTTGTCACCTAGTTCAATTCTCTTCTCTCATTATCTCTCTAAAAATTAGCTCTCCAATTCACTTTAAGCAACGAATGAAAAGGCAACTAATTGCAAGTTTCCTAATTGATTGTTAAAGATCTTGTAACTGGATAATCTGTTGTAACCCTTGCAACTCTTGCAATTATGTTGTCTTCACCTTCACTTTGCTCGTCTACATTCATCTGCAAATCTATATTTGTGTAGGTACCTATACTTTTGGTAGAAGAGAACAATCTGCGGAACAATGGCATAAAAATTTCTGTAACTGCTGGAATGCTAAAGTTATTTTAGATAAACAAAGGTAAATTTATATAGGGTTTCCACGAGAACAAAGGCAAAGAGGACAGAGGTAAAATTTATTTACGAGAAGCCGTAAACGTAGGTGTAGGTATAGCTAACAGTAACACCTAAACGCACTTGGCTGAAACTTCCAGACACCAGACAAGGATCAAATTGTGAATAAAAATTGATTTCCCCAAAGAGGAACCGAACCGTGACCTATGGTATTTCTCATGGTTTTCTAGCAGTTGTCCACTTGCGGTCAACAAAATAATGTATCACCAAGCAATCGATTCACTTCGTGCTCGAATAGTTTCCTCAATTGTCTCAAATTAAGACAATCACCTTGAATTTACGTAAACTTGACCATTTTGTGGAATAATTCTGCTATTCCGGTGTAAGATTTAATCGTTGCGATCGGCTTAGTTATTGCAAGGTCATTTCTAGTCTCACAATAATATAAATATTACAGTTAGGCATGATAATTGTTCAACTGCCTCATTAGCTCTATGCAGTTTAAGAATTAGGTTCCTATTTAGACGAAGTTAATCTTCTTATTTGGGCAAGAATAAAGTAGCAGGAAGTGGATGGATAATGAAGAAGGAGGGACCAATGTGGCGGGTGACACGTTTAATAGAGACAGCTCACGCCTAACATGCGACGTCATCAGCAGGAACAAGATGGAAAGGACTAATAATGATGATACCTACTAATGAGTGATGACTGTCTTGTTGTTCTAATAAACTCGAGCATCATCGTCATCATCAGGAGAAAATTTTAGTCTGGGATTAGACCACGTTGAAGAGACATTCATTTGTTTATCTATTTCGGATGCAAGGATCAAAATCGAAAGCTAACGACTACAGCCGGACATCGCTAACCAGGAAAGTCAACATAAAAAGAAACAAGAAATGGTAACAAAGTTCCAACGTCCAAACAACCGGATTGACTTCCAGACGATTCGGTCCGATGCACCTTAATAATGCAGTTCGTCTGCATCGAGAGAAAAAATTCAGACGATCGCCGCGCTGTCCACAATGCAATTTTGGACAGGAGAAGAAAGAACATTCTTCGATCTTCAAGTTTCTTGTAATAACAACAAAGGGGAAAATTTTTAAAAATACACCCACTTATTTGAAGACCAAAACTTAACTTAAGTAAGTCCAGCCCCTTTCTCTATAAAGTTACGCCCAATTTGGGGATCGAGTTCAAGCGTTCAATTCAATACACTTTATTGCACATTTAAAAATTACAGACAAAAAAGAAAGAACAGATAAGTAGTCCAGACAGCCTTTTAGTGTTTAACTTATTAATGTTGATTAATCCTAGACAGACAGACATTTGGCAGATAAAAACATGTGGTTGTGCTCAGAATCACAGCTTTATACAATTTATACATTTTTACAAAGTTTCGTCTATTTAGGGGAGTCGAGAGTTCGGGTCTTTCCTTTGTAAAATGTTTTAGAATTTTGCTATTTAATTACCTTTAAATAATAAAGTTCAAAAAAAATTACGCCAGGAGCTGCGAACATTAATACTACGACGACACCGCCGGCCACGAGTTTCCAACCCAAATACCGTAAATTCTTTAACTTAGGCTTACTTCCGTATGATGTACATAAGTTATTATTCATGTATAATTTCCAATAAATAGTGCAAAACAGGAAAACTGATTAGAAATCTAAACTCCATTCTCTAATGAGAATGGTAGCGGTGTGCAATCGGATGCCGTGCGCAGACGCAGGTACAAATTACAGAAACGAGAGCACTCGCTCGCGAGCGCGGCGGTGATTTCAGAGTCAGGTTACGTGTGAGAATCACGCCCTAACTAGTCATTAGTCAATTTTCTTAGTCACTCACTATAAATGCAATATCGGGTCCTCTTGTTGTAAGAACAGATTCACAGATTATAACGTAATGTAAGTATCACCGACATAGCTTAAAGAATTGCGACGCTGGAGTGGCAGTGGGCTGGGCACATCGCTCGTAGAACTGCAGAAAGATTCTCGAGTGGCGACCGTATCGGAAGATCGGTACCGGTCGTCGTGGAGATCCCTGGGGGAGGCCTTTGTCCAGCAGTGGACGTCTACAGGCTGATATGATGATGATGTAAGTATTGTAAGGACAGGGTGACTTTTGAATGTAATGCACCTACCTACTCACCATAGGCATGCACCTACCTACTCACCATAGGCTTATAGTTACAACATTGCAAAATTTTTATATTTTTGTAGTTAATAATGATCTTAATTTTTTTTAATTAGCTTCTGTCTTTTTTCTTCTTTATTTGGATAAAAAATTATATTTTTACAATATCAAGGATCCGTCAAAACGACGAAGATGTCCAAAATTTAGAATATTCTATTAAGTAAAATTGCCTGGCAACGATGCGAAAATTATATAGACATTTTAGGGAAAAAAATAGATAGTATTTTATTAAAACTGAAATTAATGGAGCTCGCACATTGTGCAACGAGTTTTACCTCTGCTGTTCAAAACGAACCAAAATCTGTGTCTTAATGATTCATTTATAATGTTCATTCGTTCGTCGCGTTTCGATCTCTTCTCGCTCAAGCCTTGATACGGGCAGCACGTCATTACCTATAGGCTATCTTTTACTTCTGAGTTTAAAGGTTTATAATTTCTTATAATTATATCACAACAACGACATAGACATAGGTTCGAATCTCTTTGGTGGCGCTCCCTATGGAGAAAGCATCTTGCATATTTAATATGAGAACCTATGATGCCACTTACAGGGGGGGGGGGGGCGACAAAGGAAGCGGAGTAGCGGGAGGAGGTTGCTAATACAAGTTTGAAAATGAGAATGTGTGAGAGTCACAGTATTGTCATACATTTGACACGATTTTGACACACATAGGCCGCGAGCACGCACCAAAGAGATCTAACTCTATGATGGTTTGTATAACATAGCAAGCTGCTATGTTATACAAACTTAATGCTTCATGTTTCATTCAAGGGACCATGCAATCAAGCTATCAATAGCCGAGGTATTTAAATTTCCCAATTAGGCTATAAATTGACTGAAAATTCACGCCTCATCGAACAAAGGACTTTCAAAGCCAATTTTCCACGAGAGTTTATTACCAATTGCCTTTGAGTTTATTACCAATTACCTTTGTAATCACCATACTGATAGGCCGTGTTTGTTTGCTTATCAACAGCCTATAACAAGTCCATCGATGGAACAGGGCCCCCCTCCTATTATGAGGATAACCACGGTTATCACAGTAGGTATGTGGAATTTAATGCACAGACTATGATGCTGTCTATCACCTGCTTTTTAATTTGTTTATTTGTTCCGCCTGTATTTTTCCTCCGATATGGGTCAGATACATTTTTAATGGGTATTTCCTCTTTTACTTTGATTCCTTGGACTTATAGCATAGGAATACACAGGAAATTGGGACTTTACACGAAAAATTTTACTTGGTGGTGTTATAAAAAATGAATTAAGTGTGTAGGTACCTACTCCAAATTAAATAAAAATTCAGAGATATTATTATCTTCTGCCTGAGCTATGAAAATTATAGACAATTAAATCACAATTCAAAAAATAACATCAAGAACATGAAAAGTACTAAGAAAGTAAATAAAAACATTTAGTTTTTTTACTTTTAAATTTTTTAAATTTAAAATACCTACGTACCTAGGTCGATATCCATTCTTATATAAACAAATTGTACTACAAAGTTGTCTGTCTAGTCTGTGGTAATCGGACCTACGAACTCTGGCGTTCGAGAGAGAGGCCCAACCCAACGAGGCGGTAAAGTAAATTGGGAATTGGTTAATTTTGTTCCCCATGACCTGCCGTAGTTAGTCCCCGTTAGATGTGGCCACGGTACAGTGGGCCCCGAGGTACCCGAGGTTTGCTGTCGGCCGTCAGTTCGTCCCCAAATGTCGCCAATCGGCGGCGTCGAACACTTATGTATCATACCAGAGATTTAATGGATTGTTTAGAAGTGTCATTGGTATCGATTTGTTATTATGCTGAATTATTATTGTTTGTCCGTTTGTCTGTAAAACTCGAAAACTTGATTGTTGTAAATTTAGAACATATATTGCGGAAAAAAAATTGAGATGTGAAAATCTAATTTATTTATTTTTAGTGCTCCGTCCGCACTTTGTGTACCTACGACAAACACTATAAACGTTTACATCTATTCTGAGCCTTCGTTAAAAAATCTATTATAATAAGTATGATCCGTGTAAAACCAAAACTTATAAATGTATGGTAACGCATTGAAATATTTTTTATAATATTAAGTATACAAGCTGTGATACACGTTATATTTAAACGATTTCTAGGTACTTATATTCGTTGCCAATTTCTTTGAGATCATATTTTAGAGTAAATTAGTTTTCTAAAATCATCAAATTATGGACATCCGATCGTAATAAAGTTCTTGATTGCTATTTCAGTAGCAATATACTTTGATTAGCAACGGTTCTTTTAGCAAGCCTTACTAGTCATTCCTGTTAAAATCAAACGTACTTACCTACTATTAAAATACTGTATTTATAAAATTATGTTGGTATGATTTATTTTATTGGGTAGTTCTAATAGTAAATTATATAGTAAATTTTTACATCTTATTGCCTGGTGATTTCTTGCTTAACTAATGAGGAATAAAAAAATTATCTATTTTATTTTATTCTGTCACGTCTATGAATTTGCTGAACTCTGTGTTTATTTTCAGTGGCATGTGTGCCTGTGACCGCGGTTGATGACACGAGAAATGGGTCAAGTGTACAGAGGACAGAGGGGTACTTCCGCATGTTATCCAATATTATATTTATCACTCCACCCCTCTGTCCCCTCTCGTAATACGGGCTTATAAATGAGTGGATTATTTTACGCGACACATGGAAAAAGGCGAGAGCCCGCCCCATGTTTATAATAGGGTCACAGGGTCAGCAAAGCCACCCATTATAATACAATCTTACTAATCCTACTAGGTAACATTATAAACGCGAAAGTTTGTAGGGCTATTTGGATGTTTATTACTCTTTCACGCAAAAACTACCGAACAGATTTTGATGAATTGCATTCACAATCTAGGGGTTTTATAGCGATTTCTTCCAGTCAACCTTGATTTGAAGATTAGCTAGGCTCCATTGACCATGCAATATTTTTTTATATAGTGGATTATAACTTAAAATATAATTTTAAGCTAATATCGTGATTAGGCATAATATTTAGATGGAAGTACCTAGGCGATGTGATGGGTCCTTCGGGTCATACCGTCATACCCATGTTAGTAACATTCACTATCTTGTCCGTATAGACGGACGGACAGATAGCTGTTCACTTAAATAACTTGTGAACTACTAGACAAATTTTAACGCTGTATTAAATAGATAATCTCTCAAGGAAGGTTTTGGTTTGGACAGTTCTGACAATATAGGGAGCCAAACAGTTATTCTTAGAGCGATATACATACTTAGAAAAAACGAATGTCCACAGATTTTCAAACGTATAAGTTATTAATTATCATATGGATTAGGCAGGCGGAGCCACTGGCAACAGTAGTCTGTGTTATGTAATATATTTTTAATAATAAATGTTAGCTACTTAAAATGCATAGAAATGCAATACTTAAAAGTTTAGAAAGTCGTTCAAAATCGGATCATTAATGTTTAAATATTCAGAATGGTCACGTTTGTTATTTATATTTAAAATATTAAAGTCAGGAAAAAATCTCAATCACGTAATAAGCTCTTAATCCTGCCGTTGACGCGCAAGTTAAAGTTACGTTGGCATGGTTCAGTAGACGGGGTTTACACGCAAACGGTAACCGAGACTCGAGTTTAATGGTGACTTACACCCACACGATGACTCACCGCCCGGTCAGACGCAAGTAGATATAAGTAGGTACCGATAGTAGATAGATATGCATTGCGCATGCGTCAGCTGTGAATCAGGATCCCATTCCCATCCTGGGGAATGTCCCCTTCTTTTTTTCTACTTGTGAATAGGCCGAGTGGCAAATGCAATTGCAATGCGTCAAGTTTCTCAGTCTAGTCTGACTAGTGTTGCCGGATAATTTATACCTAGTAAGTATATGCATATCGATAATACTGAGTTTAAAAACAATGAGACTGTTTAAAAAAATTAATTTGTATTTAAAGTTCTCGAAAAATATTATAAGTAGGTACGTTTGATTCAGAAATAAGCTTATATGCCGAAAATTCTGCATACTAAAACGTGTTAGGTATAACTCTGATAGGTAAGTATTTGAATAAAAAATTACAAAGTACTTAGGAAAAAAAAATATTACTTCAACTTTTTTGAAATGATTGAAAAAATATTATAGTTAATCTTTTTAAACATTTTATGATTGTTACCGAAAATAATAACTTAAATAGCTTTAGGTTTTTAGATTTGGTTACGATACCAAGTTAATCGATAATATCGATCGATACTGGCAGGCTTTTTGACAGTTGCTAAGTACATCTGAGTAGCGAAATTAAAAAGTTAAGTTACCGCAAGAACGTCATACGACTAAGTATTGTCAATACTCGAATGTCGTCTCTTCTAGGCAGTCCCCAATTTTTAAACTTTAGTAAAACTTAATTTTTGTAATTATTAATGTCATCGACAGTATTCTTGCCCAATAGAATTGATAATAGATAGGTGTTGTATACCTACAAATCGAGCTACATTCATACCATTAGGATAATCCCAAGAAGTTTCAAACCTATTTGGTCGCGCGCGCGCTCCCTGTGGAGATCGCATCTTGCATTGCATGGAAACGAAGAAAAATTTGGTGTCAATTTCAGGGGGGGTGCGGACAAAGGAAGCGGATTAGCGGGAGGAGATTGCTAATACCTACAAATTTATATAATGGAGTTTGAAAATGAGAATGTGTGAGTGAGTGTTAATTTTGATACACATTTGACACGATTTTGACACCCCTAAAATGCTTTTGTTACTCATCCATATGGGAGTGGCTAAATTTTTTGATTCAAGGATAATCCCATCACCCGATAGGTTAAAGAGGATAGAATTCAATAATATCGATACATTTACAGTGTGTTCTGACAACACTAATATTGACTGCAGTGATTAAGTTCTCACAAATGGAAATATAAATAACAATGCAATGATGGACAACATTTACGGTCCAAGCACGTAGTGAGCTATACATAATCAAAGTAGACGTATCATTGATATAGCTAGGTATAGTAAGTAATCCTACTAATATTATAAAGACGAAAGTTTGTAAGGATGTTTATTGTGTTTTATTTATTTACATTATAGATACCTCCATAAAATTTATTCTGATAACACGTTTATTTACATACACACAAGTATACACTACACACTCCACATGTACACTCTATACTATTTCATACATAGCCATTAACTTCGGAATATTTTTATTTTATTTTTTTATTTTCTCTACTTTATTTACTTTTTTTGTAGTTTTTGAAGTCATGTTACAAATTCGGAGTATCTAAAAATGTTATTTTCTAGAAGAGCGGTGCCTTCTTCTACAAGTAATTCATTTACTTAATACAAGGCTCCAACGTCCTATTTAATTAAGTTTAATGAGAAACGAAATAAACATTTTTCATTTTCATTTTTCATTTCATGTTTGTAAGGAGTACTCTTTCACGCTGTAACGGCTGAACGGATTCTGATGAAACTTGGTACTGTGATAGCTAATGTCCTGGAATAACATATAGGCTACTTTTTGCCGCGGTAAACTATTCCCGCGGAAAAACTTATTCCACGCGGGCAAAGCCACGGGCAACAGCTAGTATAATATAAAGCTGAAGTGTTTGTTTGTTTGAACGCGCTAATCTCTGGAGCTAGGTAGACTACTGATTTGAAAAAAATTTTTTCCTTTTGATCCCACAATTTTTCTAAAAATAATTCTTGAGGAAGGTTATTGAACATCACGCCACGACCCTAGAGCCACAGATAAAATAATTGCTGGAGCCGAGAAAAAGAAAAAAGTACATAATAAGTTCTTAGAGTGGGTTTCTATTGCGAATAGTTTTTGTTGTTGCGAATTGATTAAAAATCTTTCAGTTTTGTAACGCAGACAAACTTTTTGAACCTTGAAACAAAACTGCCACACACGTAGTAGGTACCTACCTAATTATATAATGCGATTGATCATCTCGACTTATTAAGATACCTAAGTATATATTTATGATTGTGAACTATTTTATTTCGATAAACATAAATTTTATAGATTACAAAATCCGTTAGGCCTACATGTGTAGTTTCGAGTCAGCCATCTCCTTTTACGATCGGGACCGGTTCGAGCGAGATCATACAATACAAGTCGAACACAAGCGGACCAATGTCGCAGTCAAATTGCAAAGTTAGCTATTTTCGCAATGGAACAACACTTTGAAATTCGTTTATTCAAAATTTTAATACAATATTCTCTTTTTTTAGATGCCTACTAAAATTATATAAAAGCTATTAAAATAAATCATGCTACAAAGATACAGTTGTCATCAAGTGTTAAACTACACTGCCGAGCAAAATTAAGTACCTAGATAATCACATAAATGATATACCCTAATAATTTTGATAAGACAAAATGACTTCTTGAAACAAATTGCTAAAAACAATAAAATACACTCGATTGCGTAAAAAATAACTATAAACAGTAAAATTCATTCATGCGGTATTATCGTTTTAAGCTATTTCTACCAGTCAACGTATGCAATACCTATTACTTACTATGTGGCAATACCAATATTAAAATCCACCCGTCGATTGGATGCTACAAGGAAATAAAGAATCCCAGGTACATACCTATACATACTTACATAGATATGCGCGAAAAACATAACCCTGCCTTTGCTGTCGCGCAGTCGGGTAAGAAAAAGAGCTCCGCCTATTAACTGACTACGTAGGTAAATGCCAATCGCCTAGCTAGCCACTTTCTAAAATGGATTATATTATTATTCGACTGCGACATTATATATCGATAGCGTTAGACAGTTTAGTTTCGCAACAGGCTCTATAGTCCACTATAGTCTGTCTGTTGTCCGCAATGTTTCCTCACCCGCTTTGAGAAATGACATAACATTTTACTCTTGACACAAGCGGTGATTTTAGACTATCTGTAACAATAATAGTTTTCTAAATCTTTGAAATACCTTGTCGTACATTCAAATATCTGTGTTTTACCAACCAATATTGGACAAAAAAGAAAATGGTAGGTAGCCTAATGAAAGGAAAATAAAAGGTTCGGCCACATAGCATAACTTTCTCAGTCCCTCAGGAATCGACTTTTCCCGGATAAAAATAATTTTATACTTATTAGGTAAGTGCTTATAACAAAGAAAGTATACGAACTACCTAATGATGAAAATGTTTACTACAACAAAGTTAATTAGTTCAAACAAATCGTACGCGTAGTTTTTAGACGCGGACTTCTTTATTATATTTTGTACGGAGTTGCCCTTAATTTAAAAGCTAGGAAAAACATTAAATCACGATAAACCTATGGAGATACACAAACACATGTTTTAGTAAAGTTGTAATCAAATAATCAATCAAATAAAAATCACAATACATACTTCACTCCCTATCTTCATCGATCAAAGTTTAAAAAAACGTATGTGGTAATATCATACATATCCGCTGAATCATACATAACCGCTGAAAAGAGTCGGTGGGAAAACAAAATGCGTATATTTACGGTTTGGTCTAGTTTATAGTTTGGTCCAGTTTGGTCCAAATTTAGTCCAAATTTAGTCCAAATGATAGTTTGGTCCAGTTTAGCCCTGTTTATACAGTTTCGGTCTAGTTTATACAGCTTGGACCAAACTAGGCTAAATTGGACCAAACTATGTATTGCACTACATTTAGACCAAACTATAGACTGGACCAAACGATATAAACTAAGGCTAAATTGGACTAATCTGGACCAACGCCTTATGTGAATGGTACGGTCGACCGCTCGTCAGTGGAAACAACACCAGTATAAACTATTCTCTCATAGTATTGCAACTACATAATAGGCTAGCTCAAGGTGTTTCCACTGACGTGCGGTCGACTGTACCAGTGCGTCTACAAAATTAAGCAATTTTAGCACGAACGACACTTTGCACAACTGACATGTCGCACTATCGTACATCGCACACTCGTATTTCGCACTAACGATACTTCGCACAAGCGTGTGTCGCACTCCAGTAGAAATCCCGTATCTCTCGGTTACAAGCTTTATCGTGAAAGGGCACTAGCAGCAAAATTAAGTTTGTATTGCCATGTTACTATTTGCAGTCAATCCAGAACACCATCTGTTGTTTATTTTGTTTAGGTATTTATGCGACCAAACGAGATGCGTTTGTTTTCGTTTTGCCATAAAATTGCAAAATTTGTTATGTTACTTATCTGCTGCGGACCGCTGGCGGCTGTGAGTCAAGCATGTTATAAAGTAGGATTAAACAAGTACATAATTAGTCACATGAAATAATCTTCGAAGCCTTATGCCACTGGCGCGTGATATATGGATGGAATTTTATGGAGGACCCCCACATTGACGCCAAGACGTGGTATGTACACAAGGACAGAAAGAAAAACCAATAAAGAGACAAAATACAGATTTTAAATCCAAAACAAAGGCATTCTGTTGCAATAACATAACTTGAAACTATAGTAAAGCAGACGAAAGGCTTTTTGTGTCGGATGACGCTACACGAGACAATGCGACCATTAAACAAAGAAAGAGAAAAGATCGCACGAAATAAATCAACGTCTTATAAATCCAAACGTTCGAGAATATAAGCCGACACCTTTATGCGGGGCACATTATGTGAACGCGGCGACAAAACCACGAGCGACGGGGTTGCAGTTGTACAAATATACCGAGACAACCGGTTCTTGGCACAGACGCGTTGCGACTTGCGTTTGATACTTTGAATCTATTTATAATCATTTTGGTACATTCGTGAATATGACGGTACACTCATCGCGGTCATGACTCCATAAAGTACACCCACAGGGGGGCAGTCAGAGCCGGAGGGTCTGATCCGAATATCTGAAGATCAGTCACCAAAATAATTGAAAGTCTAAGCCACAGACTGTGAACATTTGCTTGAATTAAGGAAAGTCGAATGCCTGGAACAGGTATTCGAAAACTGTATACAATATTTTAAAACGACGAATAGTGAACTTAAAGGTAGGCATACTTTTCACATGTATTACGCGTCTATTAAGGGCGCCGGGGATAAGACGCGGCCTATTGTATCGAAAGGTCCGAAGTTCGAAACTTAAGTTCATTTACTGACTGCTCTCAAACGGTCAAGGAAAACATCGTGAGGAAACCTGCATGCGCCGAAGAAGAATTTTTTACGTCCCGTACGCCGTCGTTGAGAGGGTAGGCCTGAGCCCCAGCAGTGGGGACATGTTAATAGGCTGTTGATTGATTGATAGGTAAATAGCTGCATACAGGACAGACTGAATTTTATTGATGCACATGCGCAAGGCCTGTGATTGGTCGGATGTTTCGTTACGCTGCGCCGATACTACGCCAGTTGCGAACTTTGTACAAACATAGCTAGGGATCTTTGTAAATAAATACACTTCACTTCAACTCTCACTCAACTCAACTTGATATTTTCTTTGTGTACAACCACAACGCCCTATCTCCTAAAAGAGTATAAATGAAGTACCTATAGATTTATTTCGATTTCCATACTATCTATATCTATGTAGTACTTATCAGCGAAGCGGGGCCTTCCATACTCTAACTAAGATGTGCTCCCAGCAATCTGCGACGTACCAGCCGGTGCTGCATTCACGGCACGTAGTGGCTGATTGTCATTGTCATCATTACCAATGTCGTCGGCGTGAGCGCGTGTGTCAACGAACTAATTGGCATACATAAGACGCAGTACATGGCCGATCCTGCACGATCTTGGATTGCATTTTAGTGCACTTCTGTTTTAATTAGGTACAGAGCGATTTGTATGATCGATGGACGGAATGCCGGTGTTTATACCACACAAGGAGGTTGGAAACGTCACCGACCCTACCGCGCGGCGATGCCTGCGTATGCGCATTCTGTGCTCTGTGATGCCACAAGGATTACATAACGCCAGTAATCACATTTTATTGTTTACGCCTAGCCTTATAAATCATTTACTTTTAGATATCTTTCACAAATTTTAACTAATATGAATCTGAAAGTCTGATAGGTTTCATGGCTCGACTAATTCATCGAACAACTAAAACACTAGCTAAAAGTTATAAGCCAGTTTATTTGTTTTGTGAATATCGTATTCAAAATTAAACGAATACATTACATAACAACTTTCTTTTTTATATCCTTTCAGATTATATCTTTACGTAAATGGTCCATCGATTATAAAAGTGCAATTTATATGATAATAAGTATGGTGCCATCAAGTTTTTTCTATCTACTTAAATGTAATATTACTTATAGATGTACCCACGTCTTCAATAATAAAAGTAGCTGTCAACCCGACTTGGTTCAAAAATATAATTTAAACAAAAGTAGCTGTTGGCTGCGGCTTCGCCTGCATTGGATAAGTACCTATACGTAAACCACCCGGAAGAAGTTATCTGAATTATAATGAAAACCGCATCAAAATCCGTTGCGTAGTTTAAAAGATCTAAGTGTACAGACGCAGGAAGCGACTTTGTTATAATAACTATGTGGGGATTTATATGTGCGGATAATATGTAAAATTAGATTAAAATCCTTGAAACTAATTATTTTCATTTCAAATTAGTACCTACCTAGCATGATTTAAAATGATATTTTCCCTCGGTAAAAAGTGTCCTTTAGAGGTAATAAAATAGGTACTTAACTATAATTTGTAATTCCCAATAGTGAGTAATGTTTGTCCTTGCTTGAGTGTACCTCTTATAATATTTATGTACAATTTATAAACAAATATTTTGAGCTAAATATTATTGTTTGCCCACAACAATAACTCCAACATATTGATAGTTAACAGTAAATTTTGCTAGTTTTAAAAAGATCCTCGGTAGATCTTTCTTCTTCGTCAGCGTTTCATTGTTTACCGATTTTTTAACAAATTGAAATATTCCCTATATCCTGAAATTTCTTTCCTACTACGTCCTTCGTCATTACCTACCCATCATTAAAAACCTAAGGTATTTTACGGTTATCGGTATTTTAACGAGAACAATTGAATTGATTTAAGACAATACCCCCCCCCCCCCCCACACACACACACACATTGCTGACTGCTCTCGAACGGCGAAGAAAACATCGTGAGGAAATCTGCAAACGCGAGGAAGAAATACTTGAGCGCTTTGGAGTCCACCAACCCGCACTGGGCTAGCGTATCAATAGCCTTACGCCCTCGTTAGGAGGGTAGGCCTGTGCTCCTGGCCTGTTGATTTCAACACCGCAATTACATACCCGCATAGGTATTTATAAGTACTTGGGTATACCCGCAGATTGTTAATTTTTTTATGCTTATATATTTTCCTGTGATGTGTTAATCTGTGATAGGATTAGCTATCACTGTATTCATTTATAATAGTTCATCTGTAGCAGAGCTGGCGTGACTGAATAGCAAACATTTAAGCAAACAAACATCCTTTACGCCTGTATAATTATAAGAAGACTGTGTATACAGACAGATAAATCAAGAATTCACAGTTAAGTTTACGCTGAAGGTGTTTCTTATGATACGCGGATTAGACCTATATTAGTATCTTTTTATATAAAGTAAGTTTATCTACTGCTGTTACTCTTTTAATATTATAAAAACTTTATAAAAAGTATTTAACTTTGATTCTGATAATAATTTTAATTAATATAGGTACCCAATGAAAATCTTATTAGATTTTCCTTTATCAATATTTTTTGTTTTTCCCATGATGTATAACAAATACTCAATCGTAAATGTTAATGCCACTTAATAAATAGATACCACTCTCTCTACCACCATTAACAACAAAGCACAACACTACCAAAGCCCCCGGTTTCATTCACCTTTCAAATACTCCGTTTACTAAGCCTTCAGCAAGGCTTTCACCTCGAATACACAAAAAACACCCAAATATACAAGAATTACTTACGGGATCAGAAATCCACAAACAATTCGAGCACTAAAAACACAGCACGAGTTTTTTTAAGTAAAAAAATGGCAATTGTTTTTGGGCACTGGTTCGGCGCGGGGGCGTACGGCCGTCGCGGAGGAGGCAGGAGGACTGAGCCTCCGTAGCGAGGGCAGCGGAGCTCCTCCGGACCGCGGCGGAGGCCTGTCGAGAGGATCACTTAGTTTTCACGTACATTGCTTGTTGTGGAGTGTTCGTCAACCGGCTATAGGTACAGTGCCTACTGGTTTACGGTGGGCAAGCGAATTGGTGATCACAGTAGAGCGTACTTTCTGATATATAGTATACTTAAAAGGTACATAATAGGTACTATTTAATAAGGTATCTACTATTCGGTATGGGTGTCACAGCAGAGGATTGAAAATACAGAGATTGAAGGAGTCATCTATGACATTGTAGTGTTTGAACGTTTGAAAGTTTAAAACATGTTTTGAAGTTAAAAATTACATAGGTATATAGGTAGGTGCGTAAGTCTAGCCCAAGAGTTTATTTAGCCGAGTAAGTAATAAATTCTTTTTTTTTTCACCATTTCGTGTATATATAGGTACATGGTCTTTTAAAATGAATTAGGTACCTACCTATACAACAAATTGCAGTTACCTACATAATTAGGTGTAACAATTAGAAAGAATATTAAAATTTTCGTTTAACCATCTAATTTTCGATAAATCCAAGTCTGAATTAAGATAAAAATCCTCACGGTAACGTAACGTCGTCGCTCTCATTAATAGAAGAGCGTAGCGAGCTTTTTCCGTGTTCTGCGATCTCATCATATCAAACAAATTGTTCAGGGCAACATATTTTCGGTATTGTTTCAAAATTTTACTTCACACCACTAACCATCGTATACGTATGTAAAATATACCTCTGGGAAAAGGTTTTTTTTTAATTTTACGTAGTCTCATGTTAGGTAGGTACCTACTTAGTGAAACAAAAAAATCTATATTTTTAATATACGTATTTCACGTACATGGATAACTCTGAAATTATTCTACTAAGAAATGGAATACTTTTTGACAATGAAAAGCAACAGAAATTACTTTCCTCACACATAACTAGCATCAAGCAAAGTGTGGCGACGTATTTTTGGTTTGATGTCAACATTGTAAGACACACCATCTACCAAGGCATTATTTACTGAGTGCCTAAGGCAGCGATGGACGGCAACTACATCGGTTGGCTCGCGACGGGCGCCAGCGGCTCAGTGGCAGTAGCGGGGGCTGCGGCGAGGTCGGCGACACGGCCTGCGGGCCCGGCCGGGACTCGAACCGGCACGCAATGCACTGGTTTATAGAAAAATAATAATAAAAATTGCATGAAAAATAAGTTTTGGTAGCACCACCGAATAGTGGTGCCATGAGAAGAAAAATTTACTCGTGGTACCAACTGGTAACATGGGTAACACGCGGTATTTGTATTAGTGACACCGCGTCTATGCCCAAGAACAAGCAAGCGTTTTCAACACCATTTAGAACTTGGAGTTCTTTAAGAGATGTACAAGGGCATCAGAAGATGATTAGAGTGGTTTATGAATTATTATACAGCTCAAACTGTTTATAGACTGCATTAAGGAATATGCCACCGCGCCACCGCGGGCCGCGTGTGTTTGGGAGAGCCGCGTGTCTTGCATCTTGCAATCTGTGCAATGGCTTCTGAACGTTACGGCTGCTGCACGCCCAACTTGACTACCACGGTTCTTCCCCAACTTTAGATTGATCCCGACATCAACAAGAAAACTACAAGAGTTACATTATTCAGTTCCGACTATAGCTATGAATATTGCCTGTAAAATGATATCAGGCGCCGAAACGAAAGCATTTGTTTCGCGTTCGCCGCGCCGAGCTGTGGTGGCCAAGGTCACCAGCCGACGAACTCAGTGGTACAGACAGCTACAGAACAGCTAATAGTACTGCCAAGCTCCAGATGTCGGCACTGGTGATGTAATTTATTGGCCGGTTGGCCGGCAAATTGCCGATTTGGCCGCAGGGCATCCGACTGGCTTAGCGGCTGCTTGTCTCTATGCGGTATTGCTGGTACCTACCAATAGACGTTGTTGTTTTTGGTTCTTTAAAACGTGGACAGAAGGCACGCAGAATGGAACTTTGTCCAATTTGGTATTGTATGGTTTTTTTGGCATGTATCCTGTTAGCACTAGACCATATTAGACCACCGATTGCGCTTGTCTTATGGCGGAGACAGAAATTGTACGAAAAAAAGAGTTTTGTACAAAATAGGTGCGTACTATGTTCGTTGTTCACCTTACATATACCAATAATTCCACTGGCATTATTAGTCTAAATTTTTAAATTAGTAAATAATAACGCGAATTCGTCCTCTACAGATAAACCTATTTAGGTTTTCGCTAGAAGACTGTTAAGTGCAAATTATGTATTACAAAATAATAATAATAAAAAATGTAGGCATGGAGATACTGAGGGTAACACATATTTATTTGTATTAAGAAATCTGTGGAGGGGTTATGAATGATGCTTAGCATTCGATATGCTGTGTTGTTTGAGACTTTGGTCCACTATGAGTTCTGATCGATTGTTTTGATCTATATAAAATTTAAAAATATACTAAGACTTACCTACCTATCCGACAATGGACCACATTTTGCAGAGGGATCGTCTCGTCACTATTTAGATAGCGAAACAAGTGTCTTTGGATTTTTTAGTCTGGAATTTCAAGACAATGAGCATGCCAAGTTTGACGTCAGAGATATGGCTTGTGCTACGCAGGAATACACTGAAATACTACGTATGGCACACGACGTCAGATAAAGTGTTAGCTAAAGGTTAGCTGTTGTAATCATATACCTATAACAGCTGCGATGCGACCTCGACGTAATCAAGTTAAAGGTAAACATTGTGATATATATTTAGACCAACTAAGATATCATCACATTGGTACAGGATGGAAACGATAAGTGTGCCCAGCCGATTATTTCGTTAATTTAACATTCATTTTCTTGCCGTACGACGTTTTTCAAAAACACTTAAAGAGGAAAATCAATAAGAAAATACATTTTCCTATCTAAGTGTGCTAAAAATGTCGCATTGCACGCGTGAGCATCATTACACTTCTCTACTTCATTACGCACTCGACTTCGTCTTGTGCTGTGCTATATCCAGCCTTGACATTAAAAGTTCTAAGTATTGAAAAACAGTTGAAAGTTTTGTAATACTTTTGAATTAACGACACCCGTAAAAATAAATAAAGAAGCCAGTATAATACGACAAGAAATATCCCCAAGATCCTAATGAATGTCCGTCGATGCGTGCTACTCCCTAATCGTGTTACCATCATCGATAAAGACTCCCCTCCTTACAGTATAAGCATAGACACTATGCGATCTCTGAGAATATTTTATCTTAGTCACAGAATAAATTGTAGTAGGTACAAACAAACATTTTACTGGGTAAATGTGACAGTTCGCCGTTTAAAAATTCCCAACTTCATCGAATTGATAGCTAACACTTTCAGCGCTTTGAATCTCGTGATCCAAAGGGTTCAACAACAACCTTTAACATGTCCCCACTGCTGGGGCTCAGGTCTACCCTCTCAACGAGGGCGTTCGGGCTATAGTCCACCTAGCTAGCCCAGTGCGGGTTGGTGGACTTCACTTGCGCCTAAGAATTTCTTCTTCGGCGTATACAGGTTTCCTCACGATGTTTTCCATCACCAAAACATATGTAACAACACTATTTAACAATGCAATATAAATACATACAATAATGTTTGGACGACCATATGGTTCTACGTTAAATCATCGAGCTCCAACCAATAATGTTCAACCCCATATCAATCACCACCCCATAAAAATTACTCCCTGCCGCAGTGAGTCACTGCTTTCTTAATTTCACTTCCCCATTTTTAGGGATCCCTCAAAACGTAAGCCTACAAACGAATACCCCTAAATCGAAACTTTTTGTCTGTCTGTCAGCCTGCCCCGCGTATCAATCAAAAGCTTCTGGACTGATTGAAATGTAAATTTTCTGGACAATGATGGCCAAATTATAAAAAATACATCTCGCAAGCAGTGTGGGTACCCGGCTAGATAGAGTGACGATCTTAGTTGGCAGTGACTGAATGCGGGAACCGAAGATCTAGTGCAGTGGCGCCAAGAGGGAGGCCTATGTCCAGCTGTGGACTAGTGCAGGCTTATGACTTATGACCATACATTATATAAAATGATGGACCTATAGCTATTGCAAACAGTTCCAGGCCTAAGACAAGGCCGCACGTTTTAAAATGAAAATGCATTTTTAAAAAGTTTTCCGAGATACCTCTATTTAGAAAAAACTTTAAAAAATTACCAGCCACTAACGTTGCGGCATGTGCTTTGCTGAGTTTTTTTTCAGACCCCGAGTCAAAATGTCGGTCGTATCAGTCGACACCGGATATCCATCGTAAAGAGGGTGGAATTCATAGCAATGTTGACAAATCTCGTTATCACCCCGCGTTTGGGGAACCATTTTGTACGTTCAGTCCACAAACACACGCCGCAATGTGTTTTGTTCCGCGACTTTTGAGTGGAAGGTGCAAAATTATTTTTGCCGACGTCGGAGATTGGTTGGAGTGTCAGGGTTCGCTGAGAAAACAAAGCTGCTGGAATGTGCCCCTCGGGTTGTAACAAATAATATAGTTAATATTTTAAAAATCATAACTTTTTATGCTAGCATGTTTGGTTTAAAATGCTGTCTAGAGATCTCCCCTCTCACCTGAAAATAATAATTAGGTAATATAATTCCCGCCGAAGAACCTTTAATAATTATTGATAGCTACAATGTTTGATGGTATACCTACCTACCTATAATGCTGTCAAATTTTAAATATTATTATATGCACTCAGAATCGAACCTTATAATATTTAGTTAATAGGTTGTGATGCTGCATGAGGTTAGCGCAGGACCGGTCGTCGTGGAGATCCTTGGGGGAGGCCTTTGTCCAGCAGTGGACGTCTACAGGCTGATATGATAATGATGATGAAAAGGTTGTTTGTTTATTCTTGCCACTGCAAATCCAGCCTTTCACATGTAACATGTGTACGGTTGTGTGTGTTCTACGGTAAAAACCTACCTACGTGTTTTACGTGTTCTGTGAGTATTATAATAACCATGGAGCTAAGATCTCATTGGTGGGCGCGCGCGCCCCCGAATTCGAACCTTACCGATAATAACAATCCGATCATCACCAATATAAATCACTTAACATACAACATATTTCATGCGTTAATGACAATTTCATGCTTCGAAAATAAAGTCCAATTGTGTTTTTGCAAATGAATTCCTGCATTTGACGTTTATTCAATGAGGGCAATAAATTGTAGTTAATGTAACTTTATCAACAACTGATATAATAATGGAAGGCAAATACACAACCTACAGGGTGGCATTAATCTTATATTGGATTTAAAAACGTAAAACCTCCAAATCATATTATTTTAAATAATATCTAGCTATTTATTTCCTATGACAAGTTTGGTCCATAATATTTTGACATAGGTACTAAATACTAATACAGAATTAGTGTAATTTTTGTGTCGAGCTTCCGAGTAAGAAGCCGGCTTTTTTAGAACCATGTTAGGATTATTTAGACTTTTTGATATCGGAAAGAACCCAAACATAAAAGGCAATGAACTTCTCACTTAATTAATTTACTAAATCAGTGACTCTGTTATTGCGCTTCAAGACTAGACAAAGAAATTCTGAAATAAATAAGTGTGGCTGAGGTATATACCATTTCCAATGAAACCTTAGCACGGTCTAAGTTATGCTTTAGTAACTTATCTATGTATAGGTGCTTACATACAACTTGAGGTGTGGTTGACTATTCATATTACCTAAGTGTTTGAAATTACCAAACCTTTTAACGATGGAAGCGATCTTGGAGTACTCAGGAGCCCAGTTCTTGGACCATGATCAGTATCACTCAAGTCGAGCATCAACCTGCTCTAGTCCACTCCTAGACATAGGAGGCCTCCCCCAAGACACGCCACTGAATCCGATCTTCGGTTCTCCGCATCCAATTGTAGATGTATCAATATAGAGCATAAAGTTTGCCAACTTATACCCCGCATGTATATTGTGCCTATTAAACAAACAAAGCCTAAATACATAAATAAAATTGGTCAAATTTTTTTTTTTTTTTTATTCAAAAGTATTTTATTGCATGTAAGTACACTAGGTACATTTATACAACGTCAATATGTTACAGTTACATACAACGTCAATAGGTGACGTTATGTTCTAAGTTAGGTCTAAGTAACGCTAGGGCGAGCACAACTGAAATAATGAGTAGGTACCTAAGTGAGCTGTATAGTATGTAAATAGGCCACGTCTGTCCCAAACTGATGGCTGTTGGGAGGACGTCAGGACTTCGACGAGATTGGACCAAATGGAAATGACCACTTCTGGAATTGACCACTTCTTGAAGTGCCCACCTAAAATCATTATCAACGATTGCGTTATAGGTGGGTAACTAAAGAGTGGTTAATAACTATGTGTAAGGTACTCAGGAGTATTTCAAGAAGTGGTCATTTCATTTTCATTTTTGTTTCATATAATCTTTAATCCCCATCTTTAATTTCTGAACACACCTTTAAATAAAGTATTTGATCACTCCTACGCAGTTTTAATGTAAATACTTATTCATAACAGATGCGTCAACATGCATGCTTAATATATCACTATATTTCTTTACAATTAATATTGGCTGTGTTACCCGTAGGCTATATAACGCGGCGGATGTTAAACAAACTGTCCAATGTTGTGCGCGACTCTTCCAAACTGAATATTATGCAACCGATTCTAGGATGGCCAAGATGTTGAGCTGTTCTAATATTTTGGTTGCGTTCACCATCGCAGTCGTGGTAAGACACTTGCATTATTATTTTCGTCATCAATAGATTCTAGCTAGACCACTGCTAGACGCGCTCTCGTCATTCTAGACCACTGCTAGACGCGCTCGCGTCATTCTAGACCACTGCTAGACGCGCTCGCGTCATTCTAGACCACTGCTAGACGCGCTCGCGTCATTCTAGACCACTGCTAGACGAGCTCGCGTCATTCTAGACCACTGCTAGACGCGCTCTCGTCATTCTAGACCACTGCTAGACGCGCTCGCGTCATTCTAGACCACTGCTAGACGCGCTCGCGTCATTCTAGACCACTGCTAGACGAGCTCGCGTCATTCTAGACCACTGCTAGACGCGCTCTCGTTATTCTAGACCACTGCTAGACGCGCTCGCGTCATTCTAGACCACTGCTAGACGCGCTCTCGTCATTCTATACCACTGCTAGACGCGCTCGCGTCATTCTAGACCACTGCTAGACGCGCTCGCGTCATTCTAGACCACTGCTAGACGCGCTCGCGTCATTCTAGACCACTGCTAGACGCGCTTCCTAATTTCTCCGCTCCTGATTCTGATCTTCGGTTCTACACATCTAATCAAATCGTCTTTATTGTGGATCATAGGTAATAATTTATCTACCAGAATGGATGACATGTCATAGGTATGAAATATTAGTCCCCGAAGGTTCCCGAGTACTCATTGAGCATACAATAATATTGTAGGTATCACAGGTGAGCAAGAAATATAACGAAATAAGCTAGCTAACTGTGCTATAAGACCTTGCTTCTTACCAAATTTCAAGATTCTAGGTCAACCGGAAGTACCCCAGAGGTTTTGATGAGGAAGATACTAAAAAATGCGGCAAAATCCGTCATATCTTCTTGGAAAATGGTCTTCCGTGGAAAATGGTCTTGACAGACGGACGGACAGACGGACAACGAAGTGATCCTATAAGGGTTCCTTTTTCCTCATGAGGTACGGAATTTTAAAAATGCCAAAAGAAACCTTTGGATGGATTCGATATATTGAAACTATTCGCTTTCTTTGTCATGGAGTCTCTGTTAATGTCTCAGATTCCTTTTGAGCAAGATCTCGTCCCAAAGATATCACGGACAGATGTGACCGACCACTCTATTAGTTGCCAACTTTTTACCCGACTGCGGCGAAGCCCAAAAGGACGGTCATGTGTTTGACGCGATGGTTTCGACTTTGAACAACAGGATCATTTCAGAGATTGTTATGGAGGTTTGCGTTTTCATTCATATTTACTCGTAGCAATTGACACAATTCTTGTTCTAGTTTTTAAATCTACTGTTACTTAACTAGGCTGTAGAAACAGTAGCAACTAAAACACAACAAGGTACGAACGCCTTAGTACCTATATACTTACTAATGGTATGGTTGGTACGGTCGACCGCACGTTAGAGGAAACAAAACAAGTATAAACTGGTCCCTCATAGTATTGAAATTCCCTAATAGGCTAGGCTCAAGGTCAAAGTGTTGCCATTGACGTGCGGTCGACTGTACCTATATTATTATCTAATTATATTTCTAAATTGATACTCAAAAAAACTTTTTCATGTGGTCGGAGATTGAACTCTGAACCTCACAAATATAATAAGGCGAACGCATTAAAAACTAGTAAAAAAAATAAAAATAAAAAAAATAAAAACACTATTACTAATAGATTGTTTGCTATGCTAGGTATATTATAGCGTTATGATTTATTGTAATAATTGTTTTCACTTTGTTTCAGGCGTTAACAGTCGTCGAAAATGGAGGTAAATATTAATAATAGATCACTTTTACACTACATAGAATATAGTGCATAAATTGGATTTTTGAGACGGGACAGTAAGGCACCTTAACCGATAAGCGCAACACATACAGGGCGCTGGCGGCGGTGCGATAGCGTTGCGGCGCCGCTCAGTGGCCTCAATTTTGGGTTTCATACACATGGGATTTTCGAATATTCAACTTCGTTTTTACATAAACCACTGTGTGCGGCGAATCTGCGGGAAGCGAATATAAAGCGGACCGCTTCAGGCGGTTATCAAACTCAAACTTACTGTTATACGAAACAAATCTTTTTTACGATGGATAGACAGGCGGCTACAAAGATTACTGGTGGAAAATAAAAATAAAAAAATTCAGGCGGCGTATCATGATTCAATATATAGGCAATCACGATTCTACAATCAGTCTACGACATACATGTACCTATGTAATCGGGTAAAAAGTCGCGTTCGCGCCTAGTCCGCGACGCGTCACTACACACTGTGTGGCTTGCGCCTTAGATACCTTTCAGTTTCAGAGTGTTTTACAAAATTCGACGAAGACGATCAATCAAACAACGATCAACCCACGACATATCTATCATCATCATCATCATATCAGCCTGTAGACGTCCACTGCTGGACAAAGGCCTCCCCCAAGGATCTTCACGACGACCGGTCCTGCGCTAACCTCATCCAGCCGGGTCCCGCGACCTTCACCAGATCGTCAGTCCACCTTGTGGGAGGCCTGCCTACGCTGCGTCTTACGATACGTGGTCGCCACTCGAGAACCTTTCTGCCCCAACGGCCGTCAGTTCTACGAGCGATATACCCAGCCCACTGCCACTTAAGCTTCGCAATTCTTTGACCTATATCGGTGACCTTGGTTCTCCTGCGGATCTCCTTATTTCTGATTCGATCTCGCAGGTAAACTCCGAGCATTGCCCTCTGGGCGACCTTGACATATCTATAGAGGAGATTATTCAAAAGGACCCGGCGGGCATGGCATCCCGCGCCCCTTCCGCACCCCCGTCGCTGTATGAGGCTTTCCTTCGCTCTCATTTTACACAGTTGTAGTCGTAGTCGTAGTGTAGCGGCAAAAAAATGAGCCCAATTGATAGTAATTAGGTACGGACGCTTATTCATTATAGCCTGGAGCCTATAGGCCGCAAGCGCGTTGGGACCGTGTTACCCTCCGGAATCATCGGTCCACTTTCCCTATCGGTGAAATTTCCAGTCAACTTTCGTCATCGGTCAACTTTTCCAAACGGTCTACTTTATTAATTAATTTACTGAATTACATAATTATTCCGGAGGCCTGTGTTGAATGGAATGCTTCACGTTATATTGTTTAGAATACAAACTTTGACAAGTCGAAACGTTATTTTTTTGCAGTGAGCGCAGCGCCAATGCCACGTCCAGAACCGTTTGGAAGTTTTGGTTTTAAAAAAGAAAAGGAAATAAAATTCCCATGTGACGAACCTAAAAAACCTGAACCCCCATGTGATGAACCCAAGAAACCTGAACCTCCTTGTGAGGAACCTAAGAAACCTAAGAAAACAGAACTTCCATGTGATGATTTAAAGAAACCCGACAAACAAGATCTTCCATGTGATGACCTCAAAAAACATAAGAAACCTGAATTCCCTTGGGACAAACCTGAAAAACCTGAACCTCCTTGTGAGGAACCTAAGAAACCTAAGAAAACAGAACTTCCATGTGATGATTTTAAGAAACCCGACAAACAAGATCTTCCATGTGATGATCTCAAAAAACATAAGAAACCTGAACTCCCTTGTGACAAACCTGAAAAACCAGAGAAACCGGAACTTCCATGTGACGAACCTAAGAAACCTAAACTTCCTTGTGACGAGCCTAAAAAACCTAAGGAACCGGAACTTCCATGTGATGAACCTAAGAAACCTAAACTCCCTTGTGACGAACCTAAAAAACCTAAGGAACCGGAACTTCCATGTGATGAACCTAAGAAACCTAAACTCCCTTGTGACGAACCTAAAAAACCTAAGGAACCGGAACTTCCATGTGATGAACCTAAGAAACCTAAACTCCCTTGTGACGAACCTAAAAAACCTAAGGAACCGGAACTTCCATGTGATGAACCTAAGAAACCTAAACTCCCTTGTGACGAACCTAAGGAACCGGAACTTCCATGTGATGAACCTAAGAAACCTAAACTCCCTTGTGACGAGCCTAAAAAACCTAAGGAACCGGAACTTCCATGTGATGAACCTAAGAAACCTAAACTCCCTTGTGACGAACCTAAAAAACCTAAGGAACCGGAACTTCCATGTGATGAACCTAAGAAACCTAAACTCCCTTGTGACGAACCTAAAAAACCTAAGGAACCGGAACTTCCATGTGATGAACCTAAGAAACCTAAACTTCCTTGTGACGAACCTAAAAAACCTAAGGAACCGGAACTTCCATGTGATGAACCTAAGAAACCTAAACTCCCTTGTGACGAGCCTAAAAAACCTAAGGAATCGGAACTTCCATGTGATGAACCTAAGAAACCTAAACTCCCTTGTGACGAGCCTAAAAAACCTAAGGAACCGGAACTTCCATGTGATGAACCTAAGAAACCTAAACTCCCTTGTGACGAGCCTAAAAAACCTAAGGAACCGGAACTTCCATGTGATGAACCTAAGAAACCTAAACTCCCTTGTGACGAGCCTAAAAAACCTAAGGAACCGGAACTTCCATGTGATGAACCTAAGAAACCTAAACTCCCTTGTGACGAACCTAAAAAACCTAAGGAACCGGAACTTCCATGTGATGAACCTAAGAAACCTAAACTCCCTTGTGACGAACCTAAAAAACCTAAGGAACCGGAACTTCCATGTGACGAACCTAAAAAACCTAAACTTCCTTGTGACGAACCTAAAAAACCTAAGGAACCAGAACTACCATGTGATGAACCTAAGAAACCTAAACTCCCTTGTGACGAACCTAAAAAACCTAAGGAACCGGAACTTCCATGTGATGAACCTAAGAAACCTAAACTCCCTTGTGACGAACCTAAAAAACCTAAGGAACCGGAACTTCCATGTGACGAACCTAAAAAACCTAAACTTCCTTGTGACGAACCTAAAAAACCTAAGGAACCAGAACTACCATGTGATGAACCTAAGAAACCTAAACTCCCTTGTGACGAACCTAAGAAACCTGAACCACCATGTGACAAACCCCCATGCGACGAACCTAAGAAACCTGAACCCCCGTGTGACAAACCCCCATGCGACGAACTTAAGAAACCTGAACCCCCATGTGACGAACCTAAGAAACCTGAACCCCCGTGTGACAAACCCCCATGCGACGAACCTAAGAAACCTGAACCCCCATGTGACAAACCCCCATGCGACGAACCTAAGAAACCTGAACCCCCATGTGACAAACCCCCATGCGACGAACCTAAGAAACCTGAACCACCATGTGACAAACCCCCATGCGATGAACCTAAGAAACCTGAACCCCCATGTGACAAACCCCCATGCGACGAACCTAAGAAACCTGAACCCCCATGTGACAAACCCCCATGCGACGAACCTAAGAAACCTGAACCCCCATGTGACAAACCCCCATGCGACGAACCAAAAAAACCTGAACCCCCATGTGAAAAGCCTCCTTGTGACGAGCCTAAAAAACCTGAACCCCCTTGTGACAAGCCCCCATGCGACGAACCCAAAAAACCTGAACCCCCATGTGAAAAGCCTCCTTGTGACGAGCCTAAAAAACCTGAACCCCCTTGTGACAAGCCGCCAAGTGACGAACCTAAGAAACCTGAAACCCCCTGTGACAAAGAAAAAGAAAAAGCTAAGGAGATAAAAGCTAAGAAGAAGGCACTCATGAAGAAATGTAAGTGTCTGATAATGTGTTAGATGCATGTACGGATGGCTGGTGCCAGCGTTTGGTGCATTATTTACTAAGTAGTATGCAGTAGCAGTAGGTCGATCCCCGGCTGGGTCATGTACCAATGGGTTTTTCTCGAAACTAAAGTACATTTTCTGGCTGCTCTCAAACGGTGAAGGAAAACATCGTGAGGAAACATCCATACGCCGAAGAAAGAAATTCTTAGGCGCATGTGAAGTCCACCAAGGCACTATAGCCCGAATGCCCTTAGTTGAGAGGGTAGGCCTGTGCCCCAGCAGTGGGGACATGTTAATAGGCTGTTGATTGGATTTTGATTTGATGCAGTAGCACTTTGACCCGCGTTGGGCGCCAAATGTCGCCTAGAGAACGTCCTTTTAGATCTCGAGGTTGAATGAAGGTTCTAGCTTGAGATTAGAAAAAAAAATTTGGAATCGCACTGCACTGAGGTTACATTTTATTTTCTAGGTTTACACAACTTTCAACATATAAATACTCGCAAATAATCATAATGCTATTTTTTTTTACAGTGTTCAGCTGCTGCAAGGACGACTAGGACGGAGTTCCTACAGTCGACGCTACAAATCAATTTTTTTATATAAAAACGTAAACTATTTAGTACTTGTACATATTAAAAAGTATTCCTAATTAAATAGATTAAATAATAAAATCTATGGCACTTAACTTAAACAGGATCACTTTTGAAATGACTGCAAATAAAGGAAAACTAGATGAATGTTTTTGAAATTAAAGCTCTTTAACAATAGCGACTTTTAAAGAGTATTGTTTTTCGCGTGTTCTTTGTCTTCCAAGACATTTGCAGTTAATTAGAGGTCAACCTGCATTCCACCTGTAGTTCTGAGTACCTATTTTCAAACTATCTATGCTTTAAATAAAATTAAAATAATTTATTTGTGTGCGCGAAGGGTGTATAAGCATCCCTGTCTGTATGTGCGAAATATTCTCGCAGATTATTTGTTTTATAATCTAAGTGGAATAAATTCCTTTGCGCACCCAAATCAGTCTCGTCCGAAGCGTTGACAGGAACGTATACGCACCACCCGCGTTTGATCCATTTTCGTTTGAAATTCGGTGTTTTATTTGAGGGCTATTCTCGGAGAACTGTCGGATCTCATTACGGATCATGTCCTTCAAAGAAACTTCGAGCATAGCCCTCTCCATAGCTCGCTGAGCGACTTTATACTTGTGAATCAGGTTACCTCATGGAACTAATATGTACTGTAACTGTTATACGTAGTACATATTAAGAAGTTTCAAAACTCTTTGTTCGCGCGTGCGCTCCCTGTGGAGATCGCATCTTGCATATTTAGTATCGGAACCTATGGTGCCATTTACAGGGGGTGCGGACAAAGGAAGCGGAGTAGCGGGAGGAGGTTGCTAATACAAATTTATATGGAGTTTGAAAATGAGAATGTGTGAGTGAGTCATAATTTTGTGATTAGTTTGACACGATTTTGACACCCATAGAATGCTTATTACTCATCCATATGGGAGTGGCTAAATTTTTTGATTCATGGTTCCATGGGTTACCTATACAGCCGAAAGGATTAGCAAGCTGAAGCACAGAATATATAATAACTGAAGTGTCAGTGGGCTGTCACATCTGTCGCAGAATCGACTGCCGTTTGGCAGACGAGTTCTGGAGTGGAGACCGCGAACCGGTGCGCGCAGCGTGGGATGCCAGGTGGACCGATGACCTAAAGAAGATGGCCGGGAGCGGCTGGATGCGAACGGCGGAGGACCGGAGTGGTGCGGGGCGTTCCTTGGGGAAGGACTGCTGGACATACAGCAGTGGACGTTAGAGGGCTGATATGATTTCATACACAATTATAAGGCATTACAGATAGATTCCAAATAATTATGATGTTTAAAATAACCTGCTGTACATTTCTACAAAGTTTGAAAGCTCCCGAACTGATTTATCCGAAACAGACAAACATTCGTTATATAGATTGAATTATGTCTAAAATAACCGCTATAGGGTACACAACCTCAATTTTCGTGAGGTATTTTTTCGATCCTATATTCATTAGTATCCAAGGCCAGTAAAACAAAAAAAACAAATTGTTTTTTCGAAATTCAAATCTGGCGGGCGGGAGTTCGATCAGTGAAGGTATGCAAATGCAGAACCTACCCGTCCTACCTATAATTCAAAAAGATGGCCGCGCGCTGGGTTTGGTACAGTCATTGTAACTATTATTGTCTATAGGTAGGTGATGAGAAATATTTTCTTGGGTTAGATAGAACCTCCGTCCTCACGATTGCAAGCGATGCAACGTCAACTAAGGTCAAGGGTTCGATTCCCACCCGGGGCCGACATTTGTGTGATGAGCAAATTCGTTGGTTTTCGGATTTTGGGTGTTTGTATGTAGTTATGTATGTTAGAATTAATGAATCATTGCAGTGTAGGTATTATAGTTTCCCTTTATTGCTAAAGACGGAATACAAGAACAATTAAATAAAATATAAATTCACGAGCACTTTGACATCTTGCGCACGGGGCGGCTTTGCCGGAAGAAGTATAAACTTGCGCGCGCAGGCGTAGGGATGTACCCATTGCATTAGTGATGTGTCGTGACCGATTGGAATCTAACACTCCTCCTCACGAGCATCACGGAGCACTAATGAAGTCCGAGGGTGAACTTCTGTAATCTCCAATCCAATCCAATATTTTATTTATCGCAGATCTTTCATTTCGGATTTTGACATTAAGACTTCCTTCTTTTGATCTTTGCAGGAATATGCGAGGATAAGTTTCGTCAACGTAAATGGCCATAATCATGTTTTATACGCTCCTCCTTTCATGTATGTGTAAATACATGGGTCTGCTTGAGATGGTGTAAAACCGAGTCTCTTTAGCTCTGCGTCTAATTTAATATACCATTGCCTCCCTGACTGTTTTAAACCTTTGAGAGCTTTTTGCAGTTGACATACTTTCTCTCCATTTAATCGTCTAATGTCTTTTCTTTCTTTTGCCTTTTTGGTTTTTAACTTTTTTCCAGATCTCGTTCTTCAAATGAGCTTTACTTTCTTGTTTTACAGCGTCTTCCGATTTATTTATTTCATCTATTTTCATATTATCATCACACCAGCCAGCCATATCGTAGTCTTTTGTCCACACGGGTAGTGTTTTCTCTCTAACCGGTCTCCCACTTACCATAGGAACTTGAGGTTCTGATTGGTTCTCAATTTCGTTTTCATCAGACTCATTTTCCTCGTGGACTTCGGTAACTTCATCCAACTGATTATCAAATCTACTTTGACTGTCCTTTGGTATTTCTGGTGGCGATTGCTGAAAAGGAGAACTCTGAAGAGGAGATACCTGTAAAGGAAGACTCTGTTTTTTCATTTCTAATTGAATGTTATTTTTTATATTTTTCTTCTCTTTATCTTTATTATCATTTCTAGTATGATTTTCGTAGTTATTTTGTGTTACATCAATATTCAGATACTCTTTCTTTTCATCATCTTCATAGTACATCTGATTCATGACTTTAACATCTCTGCTTACTACTATTTTATTTTGTGATGGCACCCAAATTCGGTAACCTTTTGTTATTTCAGAATAACCCATGAATATTCCTTCCACAGCTCTTGACGCAAATTTCTTTTTGTATCGCTTGTTCAGTACATATATTTTAGCACCGAATGTATGGAAATGTCTGACTGACGGAGTATATCCAACCCATTTTTCGAATGGTGTTTTGTTTTCAGTCGTTTTGGTAGGTATTCTGTTTGTTATGTAGTTAGCAGTGAATACGGCTTCAGCCCAATATTTTTCAGGAACGTTCGATTGTATCAGCATACAGCGCGCTTTTTCGATTAATGTCCTATTTTTTCTTTCAGCTATCCCATTTTGTTGGGGAGTGTATGGTGCTGTTAGCCTTCTTCTTATGCCATTCTTTTTCAGGTAAGTATCAAATTCTTTATTGCAATAATCTGTTCCATTATCAGATTGTAAGAATTTTATTTTATTTCCAGCGAATCTTTCTACTTCCCGTTTGTATTCGATGAATTTCTGAAGAACTTCATTTTTTGTTTTCAAAAAATATACTCTGCAGTAGCGAGTATGCTCATCAATGAAAGTGACAAAGTATCTACTGCCTGCCAAACTTGTGATCGGCATTGGCCCACACACATCTGAGTGTACAGTATGTAGTTTTTCTGTGGCTCTCATGTCCTCCTGTCTTTCGGTAGGGAAAGGTAAGCGTGACAATTTTCCTTTAATACAGGTCTCACATTCTTGTAACTTTTCATTTTTATTAAAGCTTAGACCTTGAACTGCTTCATTTGATAATGCTAGTTTCAAGTCTTTTTCATTTATATGAGCCATTTTTTGATGCCACATGTCTATTTTACCTTCATGACGATGTTTTCATTGAGGTTTCCATTTAAGTAGGCTGTTGTCACATCAAATTGGTGTAGTTTTAAACCTTTTTCTACGGCTGTAGCTAGGAGCAACCTAATTGAACTCAGTTTAGAAACTGGTGCATATGTCTCTAGAAAATCAATTCCAGGAATTTGAGTAAAGCCTCTTGCTACTAGTCTTGCCTTCTTCCTCAATGTAATTCCATCTGGTTCTATTTTTTCTTTTAATATCATTTTGTTTGTTACTATGTTCTTCCCTTCCGCACACGTATCCCCACAGACCGTTTTTAATTAGCACAGCCTGTGCATGAATTTTCCATGTGTCATAATTTTCTCGCTTCAATGGCTCGATTCTGTACGACGAAGTCGCCATACCGGCCATTTTTTGAATTCGAATTTTAAATTTTAAATTTCACTTTTATTTAACTATATTCTGCTGAGCCCCATAACCTGTTAGAATTAATGAATCATTGCAGTGTAGGTATTATAGTTTCCCTTTATTGCTAAAGACGGAATACAAGAACAATTAAATAAAATATAAATTCACGAGCACTTTGACATCTTGCGCACGGGGCGGCTTTGCCGGAAGAAGTATAAACTTGCGCGCGCAGGCGTAGGGATGTACCCATTGCATTAGTGATGTGTCGTGACCGATTGGAATCTAACAATGTACCTACCTTCAAGTAGGTACAAAAGAATATACTTAAGTATGTATGTTTATCAACTGGTGAATTTAGGACTAAAACAGCCGTGAGGGAATTGGTAGGTACAAAAACAAAATAATCCGTTTTTTTGAAGACAATTGAAGAAAAGTTAATTTTAAGTATACAATGGATGAGGTTAGCGCAGGACCGGTCGTCGTGGAGATCCCTGGGGCAGGCCTTTGTCCAGCAGTGGACGTCTACAGGCTGATATGATGATGATACAATGTTTTCTTCATTCAAAGCATTACCGGGTACTGAGGTTATTTTTGTTCTTTGTAAAGCACTTTTCTTTCATAAAAATTCCTACGCAATATTTAAACGTAAGTATATAAACAAATTTCATGGCAAAGTAGCTATATGTACGTCAATGCCACATTAATACAGAGACATGTAGGCATTTTATTTTTACTCAAATATTTCTTCACAATTATTAATTTCCGTGAAATTGGGCGTATCCGCCGTATGCTATATAAGGTGCCCAGTTTTGTTCCAGATGTCCAAAATAAAATTGTGCGCGACAAAATGCTGAGCTATTCAAAGATATTGCTAGGTTTTACCACCGCCTTATTGGTAAGTTACGATAAACTATAAATATCTCTCAAAATTGTCTTGTAGGTAATGTAGGTACCTATACATTTAGTCATTGCTGTGTACTAATTTATGTATTCTTGTAATCTGTGGAAACTGTCTCTGTCTATGTTCTATTATTTGTTTTCATTATTATTTGTTCTCCTTCTTTAGACTGTAAGTTTCCTGAATAAAATAAAATAAAATACATTCAGGGGGATTGTAAATAAGTAGCTGTTGACCGCGGCTTCGCTCGCCAATTTTTAACACCTCGTTTGTAAGTGGTTACCTACTCGATTGTAAATACTACTTTTTTATAGTTAAATTTTTGAATTAGGTACCTTAGTAGGTATACCTATAAGTAAGTAGGTACTTTAGTAATCCTAATCAAAACCATAATAGATTTTATTGTTTCAGGTGCTAACGCTAGTGGAAAATGAAGGTAAATACTTTACTATCTTTTTTTTCGGGAAACAGACATATAATTACATTAGCCTGTTAACACCCATTGCTGGACATAGCTGGCCATATTTAGTAAATACTACCTTAGTAATAGAACTTCATAGAAATAGTTATAACAATATATTTTTTCCAGTGAGCGCAGCACCCATACCAGCCCCAGAGCCATGCGAGGAGCTGTTGGAAGTATTGAGCTTATTTGGTCCTCAACCCAGCAAAGTGACCAAAAAACCAGACAAAACAGACAAACCTGCCAAAACGGACAAACCGGACAAAAAGCCGGATAAACCACCTGAACCCAAGAGACCCAGAAATCCAATATTGGAGAGGCTGGTTCAAGAATTTGCGAGATGTAAGTACCTACAATATTAAGTGGATGCTGAATGGGAGGCCTTTGCCCAGCAGCGGACGTCGACAGGCGGATGTATAGGGTGTAGCAAAATATCCATAGAGACCGATACCGAAGCATTTAGTATCGAATATTTACAGAGCTTGTTCAACAAAATCATCTCTTGTCTGTTTCTACTTCTTTCAAATCAACAGCCTATTAACATGTCCCCACTGTTGGGGCTCAGGCCTACCCTCTCAACGAAGGCGTTCGGGCTATAGTCCACTACGCTAGCCCAGTGCGGGTTGGTGGACTTCACACACGCCTAAGAATTTCTTTTTTCGGCGTATTGCCAAACTATTATCTAATTTGTGGTATTGCTGGTTTCCTCACGATGTTTTCCTTCACCATTTGAGAGCAGTCAGTAAATGTACTACTTCTATTCTACTTCTTCATTTGAATTCAAACATAGAGTTAGGATATCTTTGGTGGGCGCCCTCGCATAGAGTTAAGATCTCTTTGGTGGGCGCCCTCGCCCCCGAGTATTTTTTTTTCCTTCGTGCAGAATTCAAATCTATCTAAAGCTTAGAAAAAATATCTAAAGGCAAACGGAATTACTTAGATAAAAAAAAAACTTGAAATCAGTTAAATGTACTGATTTCTAAATAATTAGAATTCCAATAACCATCATCATATGAGCCGAAAGACATCCATTGCTGGACAAAGGCCTCCTCCAGGGATCTCCACGACGACCGGTCCGAATTTTTATTTATTTCCAATATTATTTTTTGTAAAATCATGAATATATCTATATCGGTAGCCATATTGGAATCGGAGGGGACTCGGAAGATTTCTGCCCATATCGTGAATACAAAAGTCATCTTAGGTTTGCTTCGTTAGATCTTCAGGGTCACAGAATTGTGAGGTCAAAATTCCCTTCCGGCCATATTCGCAACCACGTTTCGTAACCAGTTGCCGTAGAAGACAAGAAGTACTTTTCGTTGTTCGCAACTAGTTGCGAAAGAAGAAGTTTATTTCGTTATTCGCATCTAATAATAATTATTTCCCCCATAACTTTCCTACGCAACTAGATGCGAATAAATAAATAAAAAAATTATTTTGCAACTCGTTGCGATCAAAGAAAAGTATATCTTCTGGTTACGAAACGTGGTTGCGAATATGGCCGAAAGGGAAAATTCGCAGTGCGTAAGTCTTATGGGTTAAAGCCGCAATGCGAAATTCCACTGTCTTTCTTTTCTCGCGGTTTATAATCCACGTAACTACACCCTGCTTCATATACTCGTACGTGTAAAAACATTATAGGAAGATATTTTTGATTTTATTTTTGTTTCAGTATTTCGGAGAAGTTGAAGACTGATGCGATGACTTGGCGATATAATGGCGTAACCAGGAAACCGTAATGAGCAAGAAAACAAAACCTAGTAAACAGATTACTCCCCTGAACTGAAACATCTTGAAGTGTTGACCCCGAATTATTAAAGACCCGTTGGTTGTTGTAGGGCCCCACAGAATTCGATTTAAGACACATCAGATTCCGCTTTTATTAGAATAAATAAAGAATTCGATTTAAGACAAGTCAAATTCCGCTTTTATCAGAATAAATAAATATGGGATATTTACAATTTGATTATTAGATTGATTACTGTAATTGGTTAAACCGTTGTAATTGAAATAAATAAATTAAATTAAATGGGGGTTTTCTGATAAATGTAACAAATATTTCCATAGCGAAAAATCAATTTCATTTCAATCAAAAAACAGTAAAATTTATCTGACGAAAGTGTTTTTAAATCCAGAATCTGAATTACTATTAGTTTACAAAGTTTTGAAACTAATCGACACAAATATTTTCTATATGAAAATGTAAAATAAAAGACAATAAATAATTAATATTATTTTTTAATCAGACTCATTTCAAAACATAAAATGAGAGAAACCATTCCCGATTCATTTTACAATATCGGCTGCACTTACAAAATTTAGGCTAATCTACACGCGCCGACATTGTAAAACGGCATCGCTCGACACACGGGGCCGCAAAATATATTAATTTAACAAATAAAACCCTGAGCGTGATTCATACATACATACTAACAAACAAGGTATAACACGACCATGCTTCGCCAGGCATACCACTCAAATTTGAACACGATTACGTCAGGCTATGCCCACCGTTGGACATGAGAGCTCATGGTGAGCGTCAGATTGCCAGATAAAACATATCAATAGGCATTTAAATAAAATGACAGTACTTAGAATCACTACTATCCTTAGTAAGATATATTTTCCATCTCTACCAAGGTACACCTACTAGTAGGAATTATTTTGAGAAAGACCTTAGTTCCAGCAGTGGACTACTGAATGCCATTAATTACGTAATTAACACCTTGTTCAAATCAAAATGATATGTCTAAAACCTCTCATCAAACCATTCGCACAAATCAGTACGGACGCAAACTCAATAAAAAATATTCCTGACGCGTCACATACAATGGAAAAAATGGAATATTCCCGAAAGTGTTACATACATACATATTTATATAAATAAAATAACTAGAACCGAACACAATCCTTACTATTGGACAATCTAAGACGTTACTACACTGAAAACTATTAGTTAAATCAATCGAGAGACTTGTTATTATTGAAATACGCATGTTAAAAAAAAACCAGTTTGTTGATAATGATTTAAAAATGTCACGGTCCACTAAAACAGTTACATTGTCAAAATTTTTATTAGTTAAAATAATAAGGCAATCATAGTAAAATAATAACCCAAATTAATCAGCTGAAAAAGTGAAACCACAAGTTAACACTTGGGCGTTCATGGTTCACTTCACATGATCCATTTAATATAAGTCACTTCGTTAAATCAACCAAGCTCACTTAGTTGAAACAACCATTTAAAATGAAGCACTTATTTATGTAAATCGAACCAAGTCGCTTAATTGATCAACTAAATAACTACGTGGATCACACGCATGACTCGCATTAAAGAAAAAAGATCATTGTCCCCCCCATCGTTCCCCCTCAAATGTCCTAAAAGGTTCACCATCAAAGTATAAGGTTTAATTTTGATGGTCATTTCTTTAAAAAACCGTACTCTGAGTTGAAAAGTATTTACGTTCCGAAATTCATCATGCTGAGGGTCTCAGTGGATCAGTCTGTATAGAAAAGAATGGAATAGGTAGAAAAATGAGTGATGTGATGAGTCATCACTGATGACTAATGACAAAGATTGGATAGGTTAGTCGTTATTGGTCTTTCTGCAGGACGTTCTGCGTGCAGGACATTATGCGAGTAGGTACTTAAAGTGGACACCAAAATTCCTAAAACGAATAATTATGCGTGTGATCCAAGTATCGGATCATCATGGGCGTGATCCAAGTATTGGATCATTACGCGTGTGATTCAAGTATCGGATCATTATGGGCGTGATCCAAGTATCGGATCATTACGCGTGTGATCCAAGTATCGAATCATTACGCTTGTGATCCAAGTATATAAGTGTAGCGTCGCGTTAGCGCACACACGCACAGCAAGTAGACACACAGCCCGCACTCACACGTACCCGGCGGTACTCATTGTCTCTACGCACACACCGACACTTTACAGCTCGTCGTGATCCTCCTGCGGGCAAAGATATGACAAGTTAATTTTAGTTAATTGGGTGAATTTGGGTGTAACGGGCAAAAGCGAATTATTGCTTTTGGATTTTAGCATATTACATCATACAAAAAGACACGGTAGTCTAATTATACCAATTAGTGTGACCTGATTTGTTTTGTGATCAGAGCGTGAAAGTAAATAATCAAAAAAGGTTCTTTCAAAAATAAAAGTAAAAAGTGTTTAAAAATTTAAAATAACATTTTATTTAGGATACTTTATAACGCGGACGAATTATTTCCGGATTAAGAACTCATATTTGTGTATGTTGAATTATTCATTCAGGAAATTCCTGTATTGACCCGGGTTAAGCCAAAAGCTGGGTATAGTCGCGTAAATCTTTTTAGCGGTTAAGTGAATATAGTCACAGATTGTTTGCATATGGCTGACAGTGTTCACGGTGTATGTGTGCGTAATTAAAATAATGTGATGCGTCGAGACGTGCAAAAAAATTTAAAATTTTGATTTTGTTGATCGAAACAATGAACTATTTCTTTTTCTCTAGTGAACAACACAGCTCCCCTTTGACACCTAAAATTGGTCACTGCGCAATCAACCTACTTTACTTAACCGCCAAAAAGATTTATAGGGGTTCTACGCTAATGTTAATGAAATTAAAACTGTACTCACCACTGGCGCCGCGTCGCCGGGCTCGTCGTCGAGGTCCTCATCATCCTCGTCATCGTCCGGCTTGTCCGCCTTCTCCTTCTCCCGCTCGAGCTCGTCCTGCTCGTTCTTCATCTTCTTCTCCCCCTCCAGCTTCTGCTTCACGGCGTCCGCGCGCTCCTTGGCCACCTCCAAGTCGTCCGTGAACAGGAAGTTGTCGAAGATCGTGCCGGATTTCACCTGGACGAGGAATCGACGATGAGTTTCAAGTGATGTTGGCTATTTTGCACCCGCTACTTATTAAGTTTATTGTTGTTTACATAACAGTTGATCGATTTTACTGCAGGCCTCCCGGGTGGACTGACGATCTGATGAAGGTCGCGGGACCCAGCTGGATGAGGTTAGCGCGGGACCGGGCGTCGTGGAGATCCCTGGGGGAGGCCTTTGTCCAGCAATGGACGTCTACAGGCTGATATGATGATGATCAATTTTACACAAAATATTATGACAAACAATTCGGATGTGCAGGCTTGATCTAAAGTTTAGTCTTTTGTGTTCTCTTTTTAACTTTAAAATAAGAAAGAGATGACACGAATTTAAAACTGTTAAAGGGGATCCCAGACACGCGCGGCCTGCGTTGGCGGCCTACCGCAGGCCGCAGCTTCAATATACAAACGCATGCCACGCGTGTCTGAGTCTCACATACATTACATAGGGTATACACAACAGGCCGCCACCGCCACCGCAGGCCGCGTGTGTCTGGGATCCACTTAAATTACTATAGTCCTGTCATTTTAATCGCCATGTTTTAGGATTTACTGAATTTTTTCTATGGGCGTTGAGACTTCTTTAGCCACAGGGAAGGTTGCACATACCTGCCACAAGTCCAAGCCAACCGCGCAGAGCTCGTCGCGTTTGTACAGTTTGGGATCCGACGTGTACTCGGGGTTGTCCACCTCTGGATGCACCCACGGGCCCTTGTACTTCGGGTTGTCGATCTGTGAAAGCAGTTAAATGGTACCAATGAACTAAACTTTCATATTTATAGCCAAAGCTGCTGGGTTGGGAGGACCGAGTGGGACATATATCCAGCTGTGGACGTTAATAGGCCTGTGATAATAGTCTGATTAGGTAGGTAGTACTGGGGAGGACGCAGTTCTATGACAAAAGTGTAATGAGACAGTATAACTCTTTAAGCAAACTAACAGAAATTGATGTATTTTCAGATAACCTTAACAAGTTCAAAAAGGCAATTAAATCACTTCACATCTAAAACTTTTAATTTTGATTTTTCACTGTTTTCTTACAAAGGCAGGATCTCAAATAATGTAATTTAGCTCTAAATTTATAGGTAATTTTACTTATAAGTCGCAATTTCACTTCGTTATATAATGCATGTCGTGGCAGCCTATAACTAAGGTAGCACTTAGATTTTTCTATCATACATGTATCAGTAATTAGCAAGTAAGAGTGTATACTTTGTTGGTTGTCCTTAATAAATAAATAAAAAATAAATAAAAAAGTAATTTCGTCAAGTTTTGTCTTGAAATGCAAAAATATACTTAGAAAGTAGGTATTCAAAAGTTTTCATTCTAGTCATTTTGAAGCTTGACATTTTAAGAACTGGTCGTTTGAGACTGGACATATTGCCACACTGGATTTTTGCGACACTTGGCCATTTTATACCTTTTGTTCTCTAATTAGTACCTCCCTAAAGACAATCTCAATGCATATGATATTCTAAAAAATCTTTGAAACTGCCTCTCTTTGTTTTATTATCTGTCAAAATTACAGTATTTTCTTTGTCAAATACAGATACAGACGACTAGTATTTTGTCTTCATCTTCAATCTACGTAAAATAAAAGCTTTGCTACTAATAGCGCACAAATTGAAACACTTGGCACAAGGCCATACGTTTTCCTTTGTGACATCTCGCACATTAGTATTACTACTACGTGAATACATTCACGAGTTTCAGTCACATTCGGCAGGGTTAACAGCCTAGTGTGGTGCTGGCGTCACAGCATGACTCCAATGAGTCACGGATGAAATTTAATTTACTTTGTTTTCTTTAGGTTTTCATAAACAGTTGCTACTGCCAGTCACTAACTTATAACTGTAGTTTTTTTTACACGCAGATGATACAACTAGTATTATAGCAAACGCATTATCATCTGAGTAGTAAAGGTACGGCGTTGGCGTTCTTTCTCTGCACTACTCTTCCTATTCATTCGAAGAAGGAAAACATTGTGATAAACCTGCATACGCTAACGATTAGAATTTCTATTCTAAGGCGAATGTGAAGTTCACAAAAAACGGATTGGGCTAAACTTTTCTCCAACTTTCTTCCAACGGTGCCCCCGTTGGAAGAAAGGGGTTTAGCACAAAAGATCCTAAATGGGTTGAAGTGTCGCTAGATACTCCTGGCCCGTAAAAAGATAAGATACACTACATTATGTCGTATTAGCTCTACAAAATGGCTTAATAAAACCTTTAAAAATGACATAATCTTAATTTGACAATACTATTTTTTCCAATTTATTACATGTTTTAATTGCGACATAATCTTACCTGTTTAGGTGCCCAGACGCCCTTGTACTCAGGGTTGTCAATCATGGGTGGCTCCCATTCACCATCCATCTCGTCGTCCCAGTCTTCAGGCTTGGCGGCTTCAGGGTCTGGGATGTGCTCGGGTTTGTCCCAGTCCTCGGGCTTGGTGTCATCGGGGTCAGGGATGGTGGGCTTGTCGTCCCAATCCTCGGGCTTCTTCGCTTCGGGGTCCTAGTGGGACAAAACATGGGATGAGGTGATTAAAAGACAATTCAATAAGAAAAATTGATTCATCTGTTGGGAATTGGGTCACATGTGCGCCAGTTGTCGTTAGGAAGGTTATTTTAATAAATTCATTGTATTGTATCATTACATATTTTTTCTTCGGTTCAGGGTCCTAGTGGGACAAAACAATGGATGAGGTGGATAAAAGGCAATTCACACACACAAAACAAACATATTTTAATAAATTCATTGTATTGTATCATTACATATTTTAAAGTTATAACTGTGTGTTAATCGAAAATGTGCTTTGTCCGTCTTGAGATAAATTCGCGTGAGACTTCAAAATGTGTTTCCATTCCAAACAAACGACATATTACGAAATCGAAAAATAACATTACATAATTTGCATGGAATAACGTTAAAGAAATTGAATAAAAATGCAATAAAAACATTCAATGCAAGGATATTGGCTAACATTACTCTACTGTTTAGCGGTGCATTGCATTGGCACTGCTCGTAACTTCCTTTCTATTACTGGTGGTTAAAGAAACTTTCTAATTAAAGATCACGTTTCCCTCCCCCCTAAAGTGTCACAACGCGTCGCTTGCATACATTTTGTTTGAAAAAGTTTAGAAGCCGCACCGTGGCAGCGCCCGTGCCAGGTTGCTTGACAAGATCACAATAAAATCAGCATGTATGATAACAAATCTTGCCGTATGCCCGCCTCTTCTGTGTCCAGTCATTCTGATACCAACCCATGTACAACCGACACAACTGTTCGGACTTTCTGCGATGTAGTCTTTTTGCGACTTGAGTATTTTGAGAGTTAGACATTTTAAGATTTGGACTAAGAGCGACATGGTCAAATTGCGATCCAGTTACTAACCCATTCTAAGGGTTAGTCATTCTGATACTAACCCATTCTAAGGGTAAGTATCAGAATGACTGGATCACAATTTTCTGGATTTAACCACTCTATCACGTACCTTGATCTTCTTGGGCGGCAGGAAGTCCCAGTCGGCCTCGAGGTCCCCGCTCTCGACCTTCTCGTTGTCTATGAGCACCTCGTACGTGTTGTCCGGTTTCACGACCAGCGTGTACATGTGTGTGTACACGTCGTCCTTGCAGCGGATGTCCTTCTTGATTAAGTGGTTCTTGCCCTTGTAGCTGAAGATTACGTGCACCTGGGGAGGGAAATAAGGTTAATATGGTCAGGATATTGTTGCTGGCTGACTACTGCCAGTGCACAGCTCAAACAGCTGGATCCAGAAGTAGCGGGCTCAATGGCTATTGTAGTATATACGAATCAGCATATGAGAACTCTTGCATTTGTATATTAAAGAATTGCTTTTGTTTTCGGTTCGTGATATCTATGACTACTACAAATGCAAGAATTGTCTTCCTGATCCACCTATATTTTACCTATATTATTAATTTATTGTCATTATTGAATCCTTGACATTACTGAATCTACTTACTAGATGTATGTTATATTTGATTTTGTGCAAACTTCTGACGTGTAATATTTTTACCAATAAATATGATTATATATTTATTTAACAAGTATTTATATTGGCAATCTTACAAAACCGTGTGAAACTGTGGTATTTTAATTCTTCGATTGAGATAAACTCGTGTGAGACTTCATATTTTGCTACGTTTGCTCGGTAATCTTATGAAACCGAAAATCAAATACCTATTTAGTTGGGTAGCTGCGTTGATCAATGATAAAAACTTACTCATATAATTATCAGAAATGTGTCAAGTATTATTCAATTATCAATTTATCATTAAATAGTTAATGGAAACATCATAATCATTATGTATTTAAAAAGAAATCTTCAACATCAATACCTAAGCACCGGTAATAATCATTAGAAACCCACAGCAACTGTGAAATCAGCTCGTTGCAAAATTGGTATTATGTAAGTTCCTGCCAAATTATGCTCGATTGAGTATTTGATAAAAACATATTTTTTAGACAAGTGGAAGACAGGCCAACTTGATGAAAAAGACGGCTTCATTTGATGATACGCGGCCCCAGTTTTTAACATGAACGTGCAAAAATTAAAATACAGATCTTTTAACTTAATAAAAGGGCCAAATTATTAATTTATTAACCTTGTCCTTTTGTCAAAATGTTTTTTATTATGATTTATTTCGTTCCTGTCTACATAACAAAGTGTCTTCCAGTCTATTCTCATCAACAAAGTAAACAAGTCATTGTTCTTTGTGTTTGTTCAACAATATTTGTGCAAGTGTCTCTCATCACAGTTGAAACATAGCTAGGGTTTATAGCCAATAAGGTTGCCATGTTACTGTTGAATAAAGTATTCATAGCTGATCATCAACTGATAAAACACAGGTGTCAATTAATGAGAGAAGTACAAAGAGAATATTAACTTGCGATTATATTCATGTAGTACACGTAGATATATATATTTTTTCATTACATAAACTACCATGCGCAAATTTGGACATTTCTTACAGATTTTATTCTATTCTCGAATTGCCTGAATGGCCTGGGAATCGAACCACCTTCAGAAGCCTTAAAAGTTTATTGCAATATAGTTACTTTTTACCTTTCATCTATGAAACAACATAGTTATAGAACAAAGTCACCAATAATATGAGCAGATCATGCTGCAGATAAAGGTTTATGGTTGTCTGAAGCAGTATTTCCCATATTTATCAATTTTATTGAGCTATGGAATGGTGTAGCTAATATAAATTGTTGCTGTGTGTATACCTATGATTGCCGATTGTCCGATGATAACAATCTATACGCCAATGCCACACCAGAACGCACGCAATAGCTACCTACCTATTTTAAAAATCAAATAAATTGAAGTTTTTTAGTTTATATTTTTTTTATATAGACTAGTACCGATTTTCTTGTAACAATATATCCCTACATACTTTTAGTGGAATTGATAGCAATCTGTAATGCTGATAACTTTTGTACTGTCTTTTGGAATTAATTTTCAGTTTTTGAACTTCCTTTAAACATTTAAAAATAACGATTACCTATTCATTCGGACCCCTAACTTATTTTTCCAATAATCTAAACTTGTTTGACTTAAGTGTGACTTGTTGAAACCTTCCACAGACTCTTTATCATAAAAATGTACTCTGTAAAGAAAAAGTGAAGCTTGTCTTCCTTACCTTCTTAGTGCCAGGACCGCAGATGTCAGGACCGAACATGATCTCGTAGGGGGTCTCTCCGTGCATGTCCTTCTGGTCCAGCTTGCAGTCAAAGACCTTCAAGTAACCGCCCCCGCAGTCGATGTCCTGCTCATGCTTGACTGAAAACTGCACCACCAGCGGTTTGCCTTCGTTGCTGAACGGCTTGAACTTCTTAGAGACGGCATAGAATCGAGCGTCTTCCGAGGTCTGCAGGCCTAAAAAGTACCAAGGCGACATGAACGTATAGGAATTATCGTTTTTCGGTGCGCTTTTGAAAGCTTATGTCATTGTAAAATTCAATTACTCTAAAGACAAATTAGAAAGGTAGGTACCTTTATCCTCCTCCGGGTCATTGAAGAATTTGCCAGCAGTCAACTTGAATTTGCCGAACTCCTTCCCAGGGTGCTCGCTGTACACCCAGTTGGACTCCCATGAGTCTGAAAGCAGAAGAAACCCTCGTTTAGCACAAAACACCCCGAAATAAACCGGCGGCCGACCCAACCCGGGGAATCGATAGCACACGCGGCAAGCCGGTTTATCATCCTGTGCATGTAACATTCAATATTTAGGCACCAAAACTCACCATCGGGGAACTTCTCCTCGAAATACACATCACAATTTATTGAATAAACTGCCAGTAAACTGACAAAAGCTAATGTTAAGGATTTCATTTTTTTGATTCACAATAACCAACCTCGCTGGCAAAGGACTGGCCACGAATAAATTCGTAAATCGGCGAATCTACTATTATTTAACCGGTCTGTTGCTGTCGCAGCTACACTGTACATAATTTATCGCGACCGAAAGAGATCGATAGAGAAACGCGATCTAATTAGAATTGTATGAAAGAGAAGTCACCATCTAATTTGTCCGTATGACATGGCGGGAGTGAAAGAGAAAGGTATGAAAGCCGTAGGATTACGTGTGACATACGTCGTAACATTACGACAGACAGATGGATGGCTGCCATTGGTCAGAATCAACCAATAGGAATCGAACACACTGCACCAGGGTAATGAGATGGAAGGCGCAAAGATTTGAATGTAAGTTTTTCTTTCTAAATATATTTTTTTAATATTGTAGGATATAAAACGTCTTTTAAATTGTAGTTTTTGAAAGATGCATTGGCTAGTTTTGTCAATGGCTATGCTAGTAATCGTTTCAGTTCAATTTATAGATCTGAAAAAATTGGTTTCATCATAAAATTTCATGAATAGAATATTTGCACCAATCACCGCTGCACATGACATCAGAAAGGGATGAAGATAGGAAAATTCAGTAGTGAAAGCGGTATAGCATGTGCCCTCAACGTGGATCGAGGTGTGACACATTTTGTATTACAAAACTAGCCGTTGGGCTGTTTGGCAGTGACCCTGCCTACTGAGACAGAGGCCGTGGGTTCGATTCCCCACCCGGGACAAAGAGGATATAATAGCCCGGGACCAACAATGTTGGTATTCGGATTCTAGGTGTTTGTTTGTTTGTATGTAATTTAAGCAGCCGTGTGTGAATTTGTCCAAAACATTATTTACCTACATAAAAATTTTTATAATTCAAAGTAATCAATCAGTCGGATAGGTAATAAAATAGAATCCAAAATATAAGGTTTATCATTCATGACTGGTAAAACCATAGCGAATTTTTTATATGTCTATGGGTACTTTTGCAGTTTCGGGCTTTTTATACATACCTATTTAGTCCATGCAAGACGTAGAATTTTTCAAGGAATTTTCATTTTTTGCGTATTATTTTAGGAACCTACGCTTTGCTGCCGACTATATATACATATTATTATGTTATCATTGTAGCACGCGTGTTGCTGGTTCCACTAATTTCCGATAAGGTACTTTACACCTACCATGTGTATTTTTAGTTTATTTAATGACAAACGGTACTTACATAATCGTTTTCCCGGTTTTTAATGACATTTGAATAGCAACATGTAAATAAAATACACATTCCTCCACGCTCCCACTACACATTCCTACCAAGTTTTGTATATTTCAGGATTTCCCCCCCATGTAGACATTCTAGTGGTGGCGTTGACTGGGGAACGCCTATGTCCAGCAGTGGTCGTCGCAGGGCAGTGTATGTACAGTCGACCGCACGTCAGTGGAACGTCCTTGAGCTGACCTTCGTTGTGGACGGCTTTCGGCTGAGAGTCCAGTTTACGCTGGTTTTGTTTCCAATGACGTGCGGTCGACCGTACCTATGTATGTATGCAGGAAACCATTACTGCACGCGGCAACAGCCAGGTTGTAAATAAAAATATAGTTTCTAAAACACGTTTGTTTTATTAACAAGGAAAATATAACTTAGCAATGCTAAAGGGGATACCACACGCGGCCTGCGGTGGCGGTGGCGGCCTGTTGTATTCCTTAAGCAATGTATGTGAGACTTCAGACACGCGCGGCCTGCAGTAGGCCGCCACCGCAGGCCGCGCGTGTCTGGGATACGCTTAAAGCGAGAAATCTTCTTTAAAATCGTAATCATCCTTCTTATACGTAGTTAGCGTCACATTCTCCAACACTCCGGCCAAATTCACCGCCGCCTTTTCGTTCTTCGCTTTCTTCTTTTTGTCTTTCTTAAACTGCATTTTCCTCAGCTTGTTCTGTTTCATGTTTCCTTCTAGAAGCATCTCGGGGTCCTTTTTGGTTCGCTCGTGCGACTTGTTCGTTTTGTCCAATTTGGACCTTATGCTGATGGCTTTAGGGAGAAGCGGTGATTCCTCCTCGTCCACATGCATGACGTGTTCTAGGGCCGCTTTGACGGGCCCTGTGCTTGTAATCTGCGGAAATACAAAAATCCCCTATTACACATCTCCATCAACAGCCTTTTTTCAAATTGGATGTTTTTCAGTTTGGACGTTATTCAGTTTGGACATTTTATATTTTGGACATTATTATAGTAAACCCGCGAATTGAGAAGCTTAAGTGACAGTGGGCTGGGTACATCGCCCGCAGAACTGACGGCCGTTGGGGCAGAAAGGTTCTCGAGTGGCGACCACGTATCGGAAGACGCAGCGTAGGCAGGCCTCCCACAAGGTGGACCGACGATCTGGTGAAGGTCGCGGGACCCGGCTGGATGAGGTTAGCGCAGGACCGGTCGTCGTGGAGATCCTAAGGGGAGGCCTTTGTCCAGCAGTGGACGTCTACAGGCTGATATGATGATGATGATGACAGTAAACCCTCTTTACGTGTCCGTCTGTGAGTACCTAAGTAATTTACCTTGATAGGTTCGCTGTGCGCGCCGTGGGCGTCCAACGCTTGCATGGCGTCCGTCTCCATGGCGTGGAAGGCGTCGATGTCGAACTCCCGGCCGGGGGCGGCCACTATCCTGGCGTCCACGTGCACCGCCGCGTCCGCCGGCGCCTCGGGCGGCTCCGTGAAGTACCGCACCTGCCACCGAGCGAAGCATCATCAAAACATGCTCTAGTAGCATCAAATCAACAGCCTATTAACCATGGAGCTAGATTCTCTTTGGTGGACGCCCGCGCCATTAAAGCGTATCCCAGACACCGCCACCGCAGGCCACAGCTTCAGTATGCAAACGCAGGCCGCGCGTGTCTGAAGTCACACATACATTGCATCGGAAATACAAGAGGCCGCCACCGCCACCGCAGGCCGCGTGTGCCTGGGATCCCCTTAACTGTTTGACTCTCAGTACATGTATTAGGATAACACCTAAGTAGCTGGTTATTCCGAGTATATGTGTTAGTGCGAGTTTCAAAGGTGTTGCGCTCTGAATCTGTCCCCAATGCTGGGGCTCAGGCCTCAACGACGTTCGGGCTATAGTCCACCACGCTAGCCCAGTGCGGGTTGGTGGACTTCACATGCGCCTAAGAATTTCTTCTTCGGCGTTTCCTCACGATGTTTTCCTTCGCGGTTCGAGAGCAGTCTGTAAATGTACTTGAGTTTCGAGACGCAAGTCCGTGGAGAAATTTTAACCTTGAGCTGCCCTAGCTTATTAGGGAGTTTAAATTCTATGAGAGTTATACTGATTTTGTTTAAGAACTAAACAGTAAGTGTCTGTACCTTGCCTGTGTTCCAGTCGTTGAGCAGTATCCTGGCGGCCGCCTGCTGGTCGGGCACGCCGCCCTTCTTGAAGCGGCCCATGCGGGACGCCACATGCGCGAAGAACTCCTAGACAAAACAGTTACATTTAAAAATTGTTGTGTAATTAATCTGTGACACTAAATCACTAATCTGTGACACTATATCATTAACCTGTGACACTATATCATTAATATGTGGTTTAGGCCATGTGGTTAGGTGGACCAACGATTTGGTGAAAGTCGCAGGACCCAGCTGGATGAGGTTAGCGCGGGACCGGGCGTCGTGTAGATGTCTGTGGGAGGCCTTTGTCCAGCAGTGGACGTCAACACGCTGATATGATGATGATAATGGTTTACGGTAAAGAGTCAGTAATGAACAGGGACGCGAGGCGTTTGATCCAAATTTTTAACTCTGTAGATTGTGTGGATTTTTTTTCATGCGTAGGTATATCGGATACGGCTCCGCCTAATCAGCGAGGTGTGTATGGCGCTGACGAGCTTCTCCATCCTTACTCTAGACTGCCACCATCACAGCCGACCCAAATCGTACCCTGACGAAGATCTAAGGGCTCAAAGTGACCTCGGAAGTATTCAAAATTGTTTTATTTAAAAACCATGCTTTTCACAAAACTTGATTCATGCCAAGGTCGTCTTGTTAAGCATAAAATATACCTGTGTTGGAGGACCTCGCTCTTCCCCGAATGGTAGGTTTACAAAACATTTAAAACTTAATTTAAATTTACACCTATGACTAATACTAAATAACTATGTTAGAAAAATGAAAATAAGTATGAAAAGAGCCCTATGGTCTTACTTTCTTTTGAGTAGTATAGTATATGTGAAGACAGATGGCTTACTTGCGGTGTAGTAAACTCAGGTATAGAGTACAAGTCGACCAGCGTGTGTTTGTTGGCTCGCTGCAGGATGGCCGTGGCGGGCGTGACGGGGTCCTTTAGGGCTCCGACCCTGATCGCGTTCTTGAGCGCGACGGAGGAGTCCGTGTCGGCGCCCGCGTGGAACACGATGCCGGGACTGTCGAGGATCTTGATCTTAGAGTCCAGCTGGACGGTTTGCATTTGTCTGAAATTAGGACGCGTTTTTTTTATGTTTTTTCCGTCTTTACTTGTAAAAAATAAGTAAATAAACGCGACAAACTCATACAGCATCAGATAGGATTCCTCACTGTCTCGCGGGTGGTATGGACACATACATCCAAGACCCAAGAACAAGCATTTATCGGTCAGCTAAATGCTTGCCCCGGCAGGGATTCGAACCCGGGACTCAGAGCACAGCAGGCAGTCATTACCAACTGGGCTACGGAGGCGTCAAACTACTACTATACTTGACTATACTAATATAATCCTAAAGTTTTTGAACGCACTGATCTTAGGAACTACCAGTCGCATTTGATAAATTCGTTTTGCATTTGATAAGCTAAATTCTTGGGGAATTTAACATTACGCTACGAGCCTTAGTAGCCGAGCAAAATGACACAAAACACGGGCGAAACCGTGGGAAACAGCTAGTAGGTACATCCAACTACCTGTTTATATATTATGTTTCTCTTTCATGTAAAAACTACCTAACAGATTTTGTTGAAACTTGGTACAGTGAACAGTGATAGCTTATATCCTGGAATATAGGCTACTTTTTAACGCGGACAAAGTCGCGGGGCGTCCGCTAATACCCCTTAAGTAACAAAACGCCTACATAGAGGGCGCTGTTTCATAATGTACACGGGGAAAACATTTCTACGCGGACGAAGCCGCGGGAAAAAGCTAGTAATAACTATTCTGTTGACTGACTTGGTGACTCCCGGCGTGCTGCCTACGTTGCACGCCTTGGACCGGTTGAGGCTGTTGATGATGGAGCTCTTGCCCACGTTGGGCAGGCCCACCACGCCCACCGTGATGGACGTCTTGATGCCCTTGTTGCGGCAGTAGTTGCCCAAAAGACCCATCAGCAGCTCGGCGCCCACGCACGCCGAGCCTGCAATACACAAATTATTTATCTTCATCAATGAATTTTCTACTAAAATGAAATATTAGGCGTTAAATTAAAAATCTTGTTTCTTGCAATTGTTGGAACCCAGTGAAAAATAGCTACTATTTTTAAAAATCACTACCTATCTATGTTTGTCAAGTAGGGAAATATCTGCTTATTTAACGTAAATTTAAAAATGTCAATCTTATAAATATAATAGTTATTAGAATTTACAAATGTAATATTTTCTCCAAAGCGTCACGAGGCAGTGTGGCCGAGGTAACTGCCCGCCCGCCGGTCACATGATGCCTCGTTGAGACGCTTTGACAGCTCCCGTTGAGTAGAGAAATAAATGATACATACCCTTCATCTCCTTCTCCTTAACGACATGCTTCATCTTCCTTCTACCGAGGTTGTGTTGCTGATCCTGGGTGGACGCCTTGAAGGGCACGGCGGGCGCGCTCCGGCGCAGGTACTGCAGCCACGCGGTCAGGTTCTCTCGCGGCACCAGGTCAGCCTTGTTGAGGACTAGGACAAGTCGCTTGCCGGCCTCGCGGACGGCCTCCTCGACCTGGGTGCAGCGTGTACCTAACATGATAATAAAGAAAGTGTAATAGAGTTCACTGAAGAGCGGAAATTACATAGTCTATTGTTAAATGAAGTTATTAGCCAAATGAAAAGAAAAACGATCAAAAATAGTCTCATCACCTTTGCTAGACAAAAATATATAAATACAGGATAATAATAGCAGTTTTAAAATGCAAATGTAATTTACATGACCATAGTTTTATGCTGCTATTCTTCTAACCCAATATATTTTCTACATGCTGTAAATTAAAGTGTTATTGTAGTTTGACGCTTGTTTCATAATTTTAACCGTAAACCACCATTCATACCCACTGCGGCTACAACTTAATGCAGCTGATCTGGACTGCAAGCAATTACTGTAACATTCTTACATAGCATTAATCACAAATATGAGAATATTGAGATGGAATACCATACCTAAAGGATCTCTAGCATCCACAATTTCTAAGATAACTTCTGCTTCGGATATGACCTTTTTGAACTCTCGGTAATAGGTTTTTAATGAGTTTTCTTGTTTTCTGTCCTTTCCAAATTCAACTTCATCTGTTTCAATGTCATTGTCTTTGAAAGCATCATGCACTTTACCTTTGGCTTGTGCATTTGCCACCTGCAAGTGAAATTAAACAATTGTATGAAATACAATAAACTTCACAGAAACTAAGTACTTATGGGAACATTAATGAATAACAATATTATGATGCCCAACATAATTAAAAACAAAATTAAATTATTGAACACAAAAAAGTTTTTACCAAAGTATTCATGTTCCCACTAGCATTTCTCTTTTCTTCTAATTTCTTCTGTTTCTCAAGCTTGGCTTGTTCTTTCCTCTTCTGTTTTTCTTCTTCTTTATGCTTTTTTATTGCTTCTACTTCTTTCAGAATGTCTTCTTTGAAAGGGCAAACGTTTGGGATCTGAACTGGTTTTGTTTTCTTTGATTTGGGATTCTTCTTTGCCTCCTTCTTTAGTTTTCTGTTGTGATCTCGGACTTTTTTCTCTATTTTGTAGCGGAGGCGTGCTGGTTGCCTTTTCGAAGGTTTCTCTGAAAAATACAATGATTGAGACATTAAATTAAAAAGATATATAGAGAAGAACGGTACTATCGTCAAATATAGTGACTGATAAAGTATTTGACTGATAAGCTAAAATCTTAGTAGGTACAGTGATGGCAGAGGCAGGCAGTTAACCTGCATGTGATCTATACTTACAGGCGGCTCGCCTATTTCTTGAACAAATTACATCTTTAGTAGGTATTTATAATATTAGTAGGTATACAAGTGTAGACATATTTAAAAACCATGGATGGTCTACAAAAATAAACAAACCGCATGGAACATAACCTAAACTTTTACTATTTTTTTGGTTGTCCTATTAATCTATTGGAGGCCAAACTTTATTGGCTAGAGAAAGAATAAGCATACACGTAAAAATGTATATAAAAACGACATTGAAATGACAAAAAAATGAAATAATACGAGAAAAAATTAGCACCGTAGATACAAACAGATAAAATGCACAAATACTCACTCAATTTAAATTTAGCCATTATATTTTAGATTATAAAAATAATACCACAAATACAGGATAAGTTATAAACACGTTAAGAAATCTACAATTTCACTAGATAACAAATAGTTTTAATTTTCTTTCTGTACCACATGCATGAGACATGGACATGACATGACACTTGATTGACTGACTGACAGCCAGACAGACGTGCGTGTGACAGTTTCTGTTTTTAGAAATATGAAAATTACTCTATTTAGGATGAGAAAAAGAAACAACAGAAGAAATCACGAGAGAAATCATATAGTGCTATTTCAGTTCATGAAATCGCTTATAGCCATCTGCAATTTAATTTACGATATTTCCGAACGAATTTGCTGTGTTGCAATTTATAAAATTTAATTTATTGTTTTATAATCTGATCATGTTCGGATACACGCTTAAATAATTCTTGCATACGATTACGATTTAGATTATATTTAGAATGAAATTAAATTGAAAATGAAATTGAATTTAAAATGGGATTGCAACTAACTATACTATATATAGGTAGTAGGTAATTCAAAATTTTCAAATTGATTTACAACACAAAACAGTAGAACGGAAACGAGAAACTGTCGCGAGAGACTATAACTAGTTCATCATCATCATCATATCAGCCTGTAGACGTCCACTGCTGGACAAAGGCCTCCCCCAAGGATCTCCACGACGACCGGTCCTGCGCTAACCTCATCCAGCCGGGTCCCGCGACCTTCACCAGATCGTCGGTCCTCCTTGTGGGAGGCATGCCTACACTGCGTCTTCCGATACGTGATTGCCACTCGAGAACCTTTCTGCCCCAACGGCCGTCAGTTCTGCGGGCGATGTGCCCAGCCCACTGCCACTTCAGCCTATCTTCTTCATAACTAGTTACCTAGTTCTCAATAATTCACATTAAGTATTTTCTTTCAAACTAGCCGATGCCCCGCGTCTTCATCCGCGTTATAAAGCATACTATTTATATGTTAATCAATTTTTTAAACCCTTTCTAATCATGCCAGTATCTTAGTTTTAAAGTTTGTCAATAGATGGCACTAGGTGTATATTACACCCCGCTCCGTTAGCACTTGGTTCTTCGCAAGTTAAAATAATAGGCATGCAAATTATCCACCAGTTTTTACCTCTTTAATATTAGTATAAATCTCATTTGAGTCAAGAAGGTTAACAAAAGGTGAAGATATAGAAGAACGGAGAGGATAGATATAGGTCAAAGGACCGAAAACAAACAACGACTTAGGACGAAGTCAAATGACTTTGTTTTAGGTTGTGATGGTGGTTGGAAGTGTTCATGAGGTCAAAGGATTGACATAACACTGGACGTACAGGAACAGGTAGGTACATGGTTCTAATCTTATCCTAAGTAGATCCTATCTTTAACTACCCACACCTCATCACAACAAAACCGACTTTTCGGTGAACGAAGAAGGCGCGTAGGTGTGAAGTCTACCGGCCAATGTGGTGATTTTCAGACTTATCTAGTTTAGAAATACCTATAGTAGGTTTTCTTATTTATTATTATTATTTAATACTTTATTGCACACACTCGGACAAACATTACAAAATAATATATATAAACTTAAGTACAAAGGGCGAACTTATCTCTCTAAGAGATTTCTTATTCTTATTCTATTAAGAATAATAGTAGGTACTTACCTTCCTACTTAGTTTATTTGCCCGCAATCTCGTGGGGTGGACTCTCTGAATTACCTGTTATATATTGGGACGTAGGCTGTTGATTTTATTTTACGTGCCCTTCAACCCAACAATAGACGAGCTAGACATTTTATATAGCTCAAACAATGGCAACATAAATATAGACATCTAATTATCATCAGAAAGGCAGTACTTATATCCAAATCGATCTAGGAAGTGCCTGGTCTGGCATACGGCATACCCAACCCACCCACTCCTTACGTAGTCCTCACTAAGCCAATACGTAAACAAAACACGTCGCGGTTCATTCATTGCACTGCACCTCTCGGTGAATGAGTCTCATTGCGGGGTTATCGAGGGCTCTCGCCGATGCTCGCCATATGACGGGCTTTGTTCGCAGCAGCTGCGGGCCGCAAAACGGCCGTTTTACCTGAACAGGTAACAAGCAACAGGTCATTTTACCGGCGGCGAGGGGGGCGCTAGAGCCGCGTCGGCCCGTCGGCCCGCGCCGCGGCCCCGCAGTCGCGCTCCGCAGCCCGTCCCGTCGGTACGTCACGTCGCGCGCGCTATTCGAACACACAATACTTTCACGCGACCGACCGCCGCGGCGCCGAGTTATGTGCGCGTACGCACGCTCCGGTAGCTATAGCTGTAAACCCTACGGCCGATGCTCGTGACAGTGCAAATGTCTCCCAGTTTGGAAGGGATCATGTTCAACAGGAACGCGAACCTGTCGGCGCGCCGGCCGCTGTTGGCCGAGCCCCAGAAGCCCATGGTGGTGCCGCCGCGCGCTCCGCCCCGCGACACCGGCCCGCACCGGCCCCTGCCTGCACCCCGGAACCTGCCCTCGGACTACACCTACGGCTATCGACCGGACTACTGGAAACCGTCGAACGTCGAACTCGAGAGGCGATTGCAGGAGGCACGAGCTCGCGAGAAAGTCGGCTACTTTCAAGAAAAAGTGACCACTCCCGACTTGGACCGCAGAGAGGCCGAGTTGGTGTTCAGATTCGACCCTACCGCGTCAGCTGAGTACATATCGACGCAGCACCGTGCCCCTGCAGTTCACTATGCGAAGCCCCCGACGCCGGCAAACGGGTTTTCTAACCGTCTCCCTGATCGAGACGGCCCGTTTGTGTTCGGAGTGCACAGTCCGAGCCAGTTCCCGAACCGACGTCGCGATGACGACGATTACGATTACGACTACTCTGAAGTGACGGAGATAGAGAACGGCACTGTGATAAAAGACATAAAAGACGATGTTTCGGACGACACGAACTGCTGTGATAAAGTGAACGAGTGGACGGGCCGCGACAAGAAGAGCCGGCGGACTTTGAATCGGATGTTTCAGATAAAGGATAGGAGGAAGGTGAAAGGTGGGAAGAAGGAGAAGATAAAGTGTGTGTTGGTGGGTGACGGGGCGGTGGGGAAAAGCTCGCTGATAGCTGCGTACGCGCAGGACACGTTCCGGGAAGAGTACCAGCCTACTGCATACGACACATTCAATGGTAAGACTCTCTTCCAAGCATTTTAGCCTTGTAAAGATTTTATTCAGTACCTAGGTATCTACTTGCACTTTCTAACGATAAACACACAAACTATATAGTATGCTACGCATGATAAACATTACGTTCTTGTTCCACATAGGAATGCATAATTAAGGAAGCGGTACTTCCTTACTTGTCTCACAAAACAAAGCAATTTTAACAGAATGACTGTGTTTATGTTACTCACTCGTACCTAACTATAAATAAATGGACTTATCACAAACGACCCTGATTTGGTAAGATAATTAGAGCGATTTAGGTACTGCACAAAACGATCGTTCGTCGGACGATAAACGTGTCGGCTAAGGCGCAATGTGTCTTGTAATTAACGTTGGCGCCATATACAATGTCTTTGTCGATAAACTACAGAAAGAATTTAGGCAAACTGTTCCAGTTAATGCTACCACTAACCATAAACCTGTATCATTCGAATGAACGTTGATAGAAGCTCAAGAAAGGAAGTAAAGGTACCTATTGTGATGTTGTGCTTTGTTAGGATAATAAACAATGGGTTTAAGTAGACAATTAATGTTTTATTAACTTTAAAATTAAAATCTTCAGCTGTTATTGAAGAAGAAATTACGTCGATTGTACAAAGGAAGATTAATAAGCTTATCACAAACAGAAATTGTTTCACATTACGGCAAGGCGGAGTCAACGACACGCTTCGTCCCAGACATTTGTGTCCTTATCAAAAGAAACCCGTTTCAGAAACTTGCCTACCAGCACAGAACGTAACAATCTGCTCGGTTTTGTATTAAAAATTCCTGCTACGCTTTCTTATTCAGTTTTATAAATCTGAGAGAGATACCTACCTACCTACCTAAATGTTTGTGTTACGTAGGTAGGTAATCAACAAATGTTAAATTAGATACAATACAGTCATAATAGAGAAAGTAAGGTAAACATTTACTACGCAAATAAAGATCGAGTCAATTGATTGATGATTTGAGTGATTGATTGAGTGACTTCATCACATAAACAAAATCGCGTCATTTACATTTAACCACAGAATATATAATAGTAACGCTCATATAGGTTTTTCATCTGACGACGAGAGTTAATAAAATTGCTCTCAAGGTTCTAATCTGAGCTCTCAAGCCTAATTGTCTTTGCCTTGGGCTCTGTTGGGAGATCGTTTTGTACATATCTATCGATCAATCCATTCTTTCTACTTTCTCTATTGTTTAAAATGAACAGGATACTAGGTAGGTACCCAAACTATACTCGTACAATAGATAATGTTATGTAATTATGTAATCTACCTATTATATTTTTCTGATTTTGAAATAAAATTTGAAGTTACATTATTTTTGAAACTCCTTGATTTTGTGTGCTTATTTAATTGAAATTGTTAAATGAAATAATACTGTAGTTTTCTACATCTACTACTTTCGTGTTTGTATGTAAATCATTCTCATTTTAATGCATCTCTTTGTTAAGTGCTTTTCTCATTTCCTTCATCGTCGACCTTATCACTGAAACTGTCTTCACTTTTAATCTTCATAAATTATGGATCACAATTACGTTACGTCTACAATATTGGATCAATCGAAATGAGTAGAGATACCTACCTAGCAGAGAATCTATATGGTTATGATGGTTACTGAAAGCGTGTAAAGTACATAGGTATATATTTCTGTAAAGTTCCTACGGTTCGAACTGAGATCAAGTACATATTTCTGTAAAGTTCTTACGATTCGAACGAATAACCATTTAAGTATGCACTAATCACTGATATCAATGCGTCTATTCGAAGTTGATGACGATTTGATTCATATCTCATTGACATCGTCGCTATGAGGCTCCGATAAGGGCTATCAATGCCATCTTAAATATTTTTACTATTAGACTAGGTAACTATCAATCTGATAAGTAACTATTTTAAAACGACCTTTATAGCGTAAATAGATAGGTACGCCTTTGATAGCACGCATGTTGTAAAGAGAGCGTCTGTGGCGTCGGGGATAAGCGCGGCCTATCATATCGAAAGGTCCGAAGTTCGATCCCCGGCTGGGCCTTGTACCAATGGGTTTTTCTCTAAACTTAAGTACTGACTGCTCTCAAACGATAAAGGAAAACATCGTAAGGAAACCTGCATACGCCGAAGAAGAAATTTTTAAGCGCTTATGAAGTCTACCAACCCGTTCTGGGCTAGCGTGGTGGACTATAGCCCTAACGCCCTCGTTAAGAGGCTTTTGATTTGATGCTGTAAACATTGGTAAGATTTATAACTACGAGTACCTACCTACATATTTTATTAGACTTTGTAGCTCTTCATTCGTCATACAAAACATCAAGATAGTCGCGAATTTCAAAGTCACACCTGTCACGCAATCATGATACGATAACGTATCAAATCAAATATAAATTCGTTTGTTAATACTGCATTAACCTTACAAGTTAAAACGTATAGTAATTTAGGTAGGTAGTAATTTTCCACGCAAAAATAATTGTTATTGTTGCAATAGCTCTTAGTTTACAAACAAAGGAATTTGCCTTGAGAAGGAACATCTAGGCATACGTACCTACCTGTAATACATACTTGGCCGTATTTTATGTAAGTTAAATATAATTTATGAAGATACATGTATCACACTGATAGATAGGTAATGTAAGTGAGGTAGATACGTCTGTCGGACGACACAGTTTATTAAAACTGTTGCAGTTTTTAAATAACAAACCTTGAAATGACACTACTTTGATGCCATAATATCTTAGGTTTCTTTTTGTTACAAAAGACAAAAGTCTTTATTACAAAACGTTAAAGTTAATAAGAGAATGCAGTTAAAATTCTACACCACACAGGATTATAATAGACAACACTGCAGAAACTTAGATTAGGTAGGTATTTACATAACAGTGCGTAATTATAATTATATAATTATTTACGGGTCTTACACACGAATAAGTTTTATTTACCTTGCCCGACGTTTCGACCAGGTTACACTGGCCGTGGTCACGAGCTGACTGGAGAGGCGAGCTGTCATTGTTGATCGCTGTGGGTAGTTTCTGAAACTACCCTCTGCTGATCTTGTATTATTGGAAAGTCCCGGCACACAACACTCACGGTATCCGCGGGTGTATTCGACGATAAGTCACGAGATTTAAGTTTATCGATCACTGGATTCCACGACGGTGACAATTTAAAACCATCTTCCCTATTAAAATTTTTGAATTTCTTGATTTCAATAGCTTCTCGCACTATCCGCGGATAGTAGTGGCGATCGGTGGACAGGATCAACAATGACAGCTCGCCTCTCCAGTCAGCTCGTGACCACGGCCAGTGTAACCTGGTCGAAACGTCGGGCAAGGTAAATAAAACTTATTCGTGTGTAAGACCCGTAAATAATTATATAATTATGAATACAAAGCGCGAAAGTCTAAAATGTACTAGTGCGTAATTAATTATCATGTAAAAGTAAAACTGCGAAACTATAAAAGTTTTAATAAAACAGAGGCTGTAATAGAGAATGATATAAATCACAGCCAAACTTCAACCACCAGTATTAATAAAAATTATTAACTAATTAGTAACCTAACATTACTACAGTTAAATATTACTATATTATGTATTCACATCAGGAATGATCACGAAACAATAGTGGTCGAATATTAAATAACCGAAAGCAAAATAAGAATCCCGCATACCTCCACGACTAGGGGTCAAAGCACCTACTTAATATGGGGCCTCCATTCTCGACAACAAATTAATGACGTCTCTGAGAAGCCTTCTAGTTGTGTATGGACCTACATTAATCAGACCAGAAATGTATGGAACTTCTCTTCAAGAATTCTCCAAAGACAGATCTAAACAAGGATAAGTAAAATGGGTTGTCTAATAAAATAATAGAGAAACGTTTTAAATTAATAAAAAATAAAATTAAGTTTCAGAAATTTACTTTTCAATAGAAGGTTTCGAGCTTTTCTAAATTAAATAAGAACACAACAAAGAAATACCTCATAAGATAATGTGCACCAAAATAATAGTTGGTCCTTCGGCATTGACCAAATGATAGCTTTATTAGTCAGTTTAGACCATAGAGTTAGTATACTAGCTATTGAGGGCGCGCATCGCTCATTGCCCATTGTGCCAAGTGTAAGATTTTTACTAGATCGTTCTTTTCCGTGAATCGTGTTTACAGCTTGGCACTGCACATTTCACCATGATTACTCCAAATCTAAATAAATATCGGCGAGAGCAACAATCAGCGCTACTGACGTGTTGTGACTAGTAGCGTCGCCCCGAAAATATCGAGACTGTTCAGACCCGTGCTTACAGTTCAGACTTGCTAACGCGCGCTCTATGTATGTATACTAACAACTCTCTGGTTTAGACCAAGTTTAGACCTAGTATCTACAAGTGTGGATTAGGCTAGATGGGTTAGATTTGATGACCTCTTGTTGTTTCGTCTTTGAAAGACCGGTCTTGGCCTTACAGAGATTTTCTGTTAAAAGGGAAATTAACGGTTTTGCAGACATACAAATGCAGTTCATTGTTTACTGCAATAACATCCGTGAAACCCGCAAGAGACAATCCACTTTATAGCCGTTCAACAATATTTTAACGGTATCTCGCTCTCAGAAGCCGCAGGTAGACTACAGACTGCATAGCAAAGTGGCACCTCACGTTGAAATAGAGTTTTGAAAAATGCTCGTAAATTCAAAAAGGATGGTTAATATAAATGTCTATATGAGCAGGGCTTCGAATGGCCCATGTCGGAGTACGTGTATGGAGCCCGCTTTTTCCTACTAAATAATTAAATCGAACAAGTTTTTCATCAAATATTCAAGAAAACTGCAAACAAACTACTTTCGTATGATTCGATTTTTATTAGGCTTGTGCTAGCACAAGTTTCTTCCTTAATCATTAGAATGTGGCTGTCAGATTTTGGTTTTTGAAAAACTAACTCTATCTAGACTTCACATATTATAGTTGCCTATATTTGAACTTGTTTTTTGGGTCGCAAAACCCGTTTTAACACTCTGAGGGATAATTTCCTATTTAATCTATACTTATAATAAAGGAGTAGAAATCGTGTGTCTGTACTTTAAACAAATTTATAAAAAAATGAGTGTGGGCGATAAAAAAAGAGTAACAGAACACAAAAAAGTTTTTTTTAATTTTTTTGTCTTTCTGTCTGTCTGTCTGTCTTTCTGTCTGTCTGTAATCGCTAATCTCCGAAACCACTGAACGGATTTTCTTGCGGTTTTCACAGGTAGATTAAGCACAGCCTGGAGCAACTTATAGGCTTTGTTTCATTGAAATCGGATGACAGCGAAAAAAGTTATCGTCATTTACAGATAAATCATTTAACGTAACAAGACGATGTCATAGACATAGGAGATATACAGTGTTTTTTAAACTGGGACAGTATAGGCAAGTCCGAAACCATAGGAGATGCAGGGAAAGTGTCTTATGACATAGAAATTTTTTGGTCAAGCGTGTGTTGTCCATAAAAATGAGACAATTTGCACAAAAAATTTTTTAATGCGGTTCGACTCAGTTTCATGTAAGGATCACTTCATTATATCGGAAGAAAAAAATCTGAGCAGCAGAAGTTAGTCAAATTCAATAAAATGTTTTCTCATACAACGCCAGTGCAAAATAATTTTGATGATTTTTTAAAATGCGTATCGACTTAGTTTCATGTTAGAATCATTTTATTGTATCGGAAGAAAAAAATCCAAGCAGCAGACGTTAGTCAAATTTAATAAAATGTTTTCTTATAAAACAGACCGTGCAAAGTACTTACTTACTACATAATCATGCATGCCACCCGAACTCCAGCTGCTCCGATTACTATGTCAAAATTGTTATCACGAAAAAATACCTAAAGGTTCCTAAGACAGATTCCCTGTATCTCCTATGGTTTTGGTTTTGCCCATACTGTATCAGTTAAAAAAACACACGTTCAATAAAAACTGATATGAGAAAGCCTTATGAGCAATAGAAGTGAAAACACATTTTTTAAAATTTTTATCTGTCTTCACCAAATTGGATACGGTGTTCATAGTTTGTTCCTGAAGGTATGGTATACCTTAAAATATGGTGAATAATATATAGGTACGTAGAAATAGAATGATCCATTTTACCATTGGAAAATTATAACTAGACGATGTCTGTACATAGCAGAGATAGGTACCTACTAACAAAATCCACGCGGACGAAGTCGCGGGCAACAGCTAGTTTAATATAATTTTAATTTTATTTATTTAATTACAACGATGATTTATGATTTGGTTCTGTTCTGTATCTAGTGTTCAGTGTAAGATATTTGCACATTGTACGGTACAAAGAAGTAAGTACAGTATAATTACAATATGCTAAAATGTAATGAAAAGGAATTTGTGATCAATAACATCGAAAGTCTTAAGATAAAACAATGAAGCCGAAGTTACGTGATTCCTTCCTAATTCCCAACAATGGTTTCATAAAAACGTCATAAACATGACTGCAAATACTATAGCTCACTGATGGTTTCCTAGAAACTATACATATTGGAGACGCGTGCGCATGTTAATGTGAAAGCCTCAAGACAATGTGCTTTCCCCTTGCCAGTGTATTTGCATGCAAATATTATTATTGCGTGTACGTACTTCCCGACTAAACAAACGTGCTTAATTATATGGATTCTGACATTTTCAACACACTTCTAATGACTGCAGTGTTTGTGATGCAATTCGAATACAACATTTTAATGTGTACTAGGACCATTAATTCTTTTGATATATTTTTGGTACCTATTACATTACTAATGTCATATTTTTCCAGTATACCTTATTAATAAATGAATATACGTACGTTGAAAAAAATATACTGATATTCACGGCAGTGTGTGAATATAATTATGCGTAATGATACCTACATTTATTATTTTTATACGATATCTTATCCTTCGAGCTTCTTATTCAGTCTCTGTGGAATTAAAACCCTAAACCATAAAAATAAGCCATTATTTGATAAATTTTACGCGAGCTGATTTGAATCTGCGAACATGCCTATTTAAGGTGGGAATCTAAAGTAGGTACTTCAATCAATCAATCAACAGCCTATTAACATGTCCCCACTGCTGGGGCTCAGGTTCACCTCTCAACGAAGACGTTCGGGCTATAGTCCACCACGCTAGCCCAGTGCGGGTTGGTGGGCTTCACATGCGCCTAAGAATTTCTTCTTCGGCGTATGCAGGTTATTTTCTAACGATGTTTTCCTTCACCGCTTGAGAGCAGTCAGTAAATGTACTTAAGTTTCGATAAAAAACCCTGGTACATGACCCAGCCGGGGATCGAACTTCGGACCTTTCGATATGATACGCCGCGTCTTATCCCCGACCCCACGACGCTCTCAATACCTTTCTTCAAATTATTGTATATTTGTAACCGATGAAAACATGATTTTAAAAAATGACTGTTCTTTACCTACAGTTACTCTGAATTTTATCTTCGAGAGGCGCAAATTATAAGTTGTATGCTTTCAACAGTATCGGACACACGAACATGGTTTAAAAGTTTATTCTCAATTGCAACATTGCGCCCTATATCCGAGCGATAAAACATGTAAATCGGGAATGCGATGTTGCAAGCGTGTCACAAATTAACAAATAGCTCGAAACTGCTTTTAGGAACACTCGCCCTATTAATCCAGTTTATTTGATACGAGTTATAAATATTGTAATGAGTGCGGTGCCAAGGGTCGCGCATGTTAGGGACGGACTCATCCGCCGTTTCCTGGTGGTCATACTAATTTGTCATATCAGTATGACTACGAGGATATACATGTCCTCGTAGTTTCTGAACCTCCTGTAGGGGGAAAATCATCATGTCAGCCCTTCAATGTCCACTGCTGGACATAGACCTTTCCTAATAAACCACCCCCAAACCTGGTCCTCCCGCTTATTTCTGTAGACAACCAGCTTCTACGATTAAAATAAAAATATTATATAGAGCTACGTACCACGTACGCCATTGTAAGAAGGCTACTATGTACTTAACTTCGATACTATGTGCATTTGTAGCAATTTTGATTCCTGATTTGAAGTGAACTAAAAAATCTGAACAGTCAGTGTTTTTATACAAAAGACACAATCTGATAAAAATACATAAATAGTAGAAAGTTGTAACAGCTTTATGTAAACAAACAGCTCTATGGAAGCTGAGGCAGCAAGTGTAAATTTCAATTGACGCAACAGCACGTTTTGTATTACAAAAACTTGGAATCATGTGATACCATAGATCGGCTTTTCTGTGTGATTTATAGTTATAAAACATGACACTGAAAATTACGTACCTATTATTAATATCCTCTGTTATAGTATTTTCGTTCATATGTACCGTAAATTTTATGGACTGACAAAAACTATTGAATTGCCTTTGACGTAATGTATGAATCAATTTATTGACTCATTCGATGTTTTTATTAGTCAGACAACATTCATTATTTATGATAAATACATTACTAGCAAATATCACTTCACTTTAATTTAATTTTAGAAAGGTTGCTATTTCTTTTCTGAGAAATTCTCTTTAGAAAATGTTTTTGAAACTTTTGCTATCGAGCGCCACTTGAAGGTGCCAAAAGCGTAGTTAGAATGAGGTTTGGTTTTTGGTTGTATCGTTGTTTATAAATTCTCGCTGAAGAACCAAACTATGAACCAAAATCCTATTCGATAGATTCAATGGTTTTGTAGGGGAAGAATCAAATCAAAAAGAACTCTCATTTATACCTAAGTAATGTTTTTTTCCTCATAATTAAAATACCACGATTAATATAATATGTATGTTGTCTACCTGTCCACATCAATAAAATTGGAAAGTTCATTAAAAGCGCACATTTAATTGTGTTGACTATTTTAACCATATGACACTAAAAAAAATATTTGACGCTTACATTGCATTCACGTCTTTCCATACAGCCAGCTGGATCGGCAGCTGCCGCAACACTTTGTGTATGCTTCCAAGAAAAAATAATAAAAAAAACCTCCAAGCGATTAGGTGTAGGTACATTATAGAAAAGGCGCCCGGTGCCTTCGGGAACCTTTCTATTCTTTTTTTCTATTTTTAGAGACGCCCCGTCAGCAGCCATTACGGTCCGTTTGATTCAACGTGTCCAATAAAATATAAAAAGTAAAAGAATAGTACATTATGATGTGGAATGTTAATTGTGTAAGTAATGTTACAGAAAGTTTCGGGCTTACTTCATCTGTCTTATGGCAGTGTGGTCAAAATATTGCCTAATTATCTTTTATAGCTACCTCTATATTTTTATGTAGGTATGTCATTGCCCGAAGATAAATATAAATTTGGTCTATTCGGAGTGCCAGCTTCAAGAATGATGCGGGAAAAAATATTGGAAAAATTTCAAAACGTTACCACATTAAACTTAAACGCAATAATAATAATAATGTTTGGATAAATTTACACACGGCTGTTTAGTCCCAACTAAGCCGAAGCTTGTACATGGGTACTCGGACAACTGATAAACATACATAAATACTTTTAAATAAATACTTAAATACATACAAACCCAGAATCCGAAAACCAACAGTTATGCTCATCACACAAATGTTGGCCCCGGGTGGGAATCGAACCCACGACCTTCAATAGAGTTCAATTGTTAAATCCAAATAGAAATACCTACTTAGTGCAAAATATCTAAGTCTAAAACAATTTAGCGTAGTCCTTGTACTCTTATATTTTTTTACACCGTCTTAAAGAAACACTAAGTAGTTAGGTACTAGGTACTTTTTTTTAAACAAACACAAACTTACAACCCACCCAGATCACAAAACAATCAGATTCTGGGCACGCGGATTTTCAATTGTTACGAAACGGTATCTCGTTGTGTATAATTAAGTTATCTTGAATTATAGTTTCATTACAAATATTTTGCATTTTGAAATAATGCGGGTATAGCGGAATGCGGCGGTGCCGTAACTATTGTAGGTAAAACCTGCTAACCGAGACACTATTGCGTAGTCTATTATGTGCTACATAATATTTTTTAACACAACTAAATGCAGAAATGAGAAGAACTCCTACATTTTGCGGATTCTTCCGAATTCCTTCAGTAGGTACCTATCAATTTATTAATTGTACAGTAAAGGTTCATAAGCGCAGTAGCACGCTAAGAGTCATTTTAAATTGAATTGAAATCTAAATTGGATAAACCAGGGGCGGCCTGTTTGATTAAATTTTTATTCTTTAACTTTAAAAAAAAAAGCCAAAATCTGTATAAAATCCACTAAAATCCTCTGAAATCTGTATATTGATTTTTTAAAATCCAATGAATTAATAGTAGTTTAATAAAGTATATATAATAAATAACTTATTAATATATAAAAATAAGAATAAATTGGATAAATCATCATGAATCTATGTTTAATTTTGTATGTCTAGATTGCATTTAGAATTAAACTGTTCAGCGGAGCGATCTGGGCTTTCTCTAATGAAAGAAATGCTGTGGCAATTATACTGAAGATATGTGAAAGTGGCACTGTAGTGCGATACAATGTTCACGTCAGATTTACTGTGTCATTTTGTGTGTGCTATATTATAAACTCGACACACAGGGTATTTACTTGGTACTTACCTCGGAGCATTAACTCTTCCATCATTGTATGTATTTATACCTCTCCTGTTATTTCTTCGTGATGTACTGCGTCCGTACGTCATATGGTGGCCTCACTGAAAACCAGCGCTGTAGCTCTTGCTGCAGCCTAAAGCTGAGTTGGGGACCTTTTTGACGTGACACTGCAACACGAGGCGTGGATGGGGTCGCCGGGGGTCAGTGCCGGCCAGTCTCACCCTATGTGGGGGCTGGTCGGGTGTCACTTCACTTGGCGACCTCATCTAGTATTACTTAATATTATTATTTCTTGTTGTTATGTTTCTGTGTATTTCTTGTTTGTTTTATTTTAATTTGTTAAATTCTCGCTGTGTGTTGTCTCTGTGTACGTTAAATAAATTCTATTCTATTCTATTGTCCTCTCTCTATCACAACTCATCATCTCTGTTACAACCACACGTGTACGAAGCTCCAAGTGTTTGACAATGTTTCTATACTTATTACGCCCCGCGACTTCGTTCGTTCCTCACAATCATTCAAACTTTCGCATTTATATAGTAGTAAGTAGGATGGGTGGGACCTCAGTCGTACACGAAAGTGACAAAAGTTATCCATTCAGGTTTATGATTTCTATTATAACTGTTCAACATAGATAATGTTGTAATATACAAGCTATATGTATGAAAGCAGGGCCCTGTGCTTTTGGGTTTGTTGCTGTTTCTTCCCTGCGGCGACATACAGGTGAAACAGAGTAGTTTTAGACAGAATTGACGTCAAAAAGATAATATTGTATTCCAATTTTGAATAAACGAATTTTTTCATTCATTCTATTTTAACTGACATTGGTTTAGGAGTAGAATCAATATTTCTCACGGCCTCCCGGCATCGGGCAAGTATATAAAATCATTCAGGCGAGTTGCATAACAACGCTGCATGCGGGCCGTCAGTCCGTCTGTCCGTGCACCGTTATAATATTTATATGATGTAACCATTATAGCGCATTTAAATGCTATCTCCGTATATCTATTATTCATGGGAATATTTAATTTACTAACTATGCTCGGTCTGTTTACCGTAAGTATGATATACGATTACACAAAGAAAAATCGTATGATAAAACTTCTTTTCGGGTTTCTCTTTTAGCTTGGTCAATATCCTGACTATTTAAAGTCGCTGCTCGAGGATTGTAGGTATGATTAATATTCTAACCAGCACCTAGGTACGTAAATTGTAATCTTTAAAAAAATTCATCTCAGTATAAGCCATTTTGTCCTAACCAGGCTACCTCTCTGCCAGATAACTTTGTATGTTGTCTATCGGTAAGGAAGGTGTAAGGCAAAAACCTTTAAACATATACATCGATAAATAGTCTGATTCACGCGATGCCCCTGGATTTTTTCAAACAAACTGTCGTATCCAAGAATTATACTTCTCAGAACTATGACACGATTTATTGCTCATTCAAAGTTCAGTGGATTTTTCGACAGTTTCAGGTTAAAGTCTTGTATTTAAAAAAGATTTCTAAATAAAACTTGCACGTGTGTAAGACCCGTAAATAATTATAAATTATAAGAGATTTCTTAAAAGGAATAACCATGGGCTTTTATGTTAACTAAACTTTACTAGCGAAATAAATAGGACTTGTATGGACTAATAGTAAGTCTATGAATAGTTTTTTAACTAACATAATTCCTCAGAAAAACTGTACCTACATAATGTACGTACCTACAATAAGGCCAATGATCTGAAACCCCTTTCTTTAAGATACCATTATGATAAAGTTAGCGGAAGAAATCTCCATAACTGGTATTTCTTTATCAGCGGCAAAATTATCGGTCTATAAGTAGAAGTAGGTAGATACAGACGCACAATCAACCGTGGAGAATTCATGCGAATACTTGAACGGGAAGGAATTAGCTTGGTACGGTCGACCGCTCGTTAGTGGAAACAAAACCAGTATAAACTAGTCTCTCTCTCTAAGTTACTTCCTAATAAGCTGGGTCAGTTCAGAGTTTCCACTGACGTGCGTTCGACTGTACAAGCATATTTTCACCAGGAAACGCTGGGAGCAAAAAAACCCCATCTCTAATTGAGAAACCCCTCCTTTTTTGAAGGCGATTAAAAAATACGTGTACCCTTGTACCGAGGCTAGGTACGGTCGACCGCACGTCAGTGGAAACCAAATCAGTAGCCTACCTATAAACTGATCTCTCATAGTATTGAAACTCTCTCATAGGCTAGGTCAGCTTAAGTCTAAAGCGTTTCTACTGAAGTGCGGTCGACTGTACAATTTATATTAATACGTGTACGAATGACAATGGCAACAGATAGTTAAATTATTATGCAGGCAATAGATAGTTACGTACCTAATGTTAAAATTAGTTTCACCTAATAGCTCATCTATCAACAAACCTATGTTGTGTACCAAACGGTTGAATGTAACTCCAGTGCAGCGAAACCAGTTTGGACACGTGCTTAGTGAGATGCAATCGTGACTTCCATGTTATTGGTTCTGTATACGGTGATCGTTTTCGAATATTAACTCGTGATGGTATATAGAAGGTTTATTCAAACTACTAGAAACTTTCAGCTGTCTTTGTGAATAAAGATACCTTTAAATATAAATATAGACTCACAAGTATAAGGGCCTCTTACACCGCTTGCTGATAAAGTCCCAGATACCCTATCTGTAGGTTATCTGACAGATAGCCTGTTTTTTTGGTTTCACAGCCCATATTTTATATAGTCTATCACACAGATTTATCTGATAGATTAGTTTATCACTAAGATTACTATCTGTAACAATATCAGGAAGTGGTGAAAGAAGCCCTAAGTCACCAGAATTGAAGTAGGTATCTAATAATTATGTAATTGTAGATGCATTACAAATTTAGAACAAGAGAACTTAATTTAGAATAGAACTTTTAAGTAGGTAATGACAAAGTTCTAATAAATATAACGAATAACATGCTCATAATTGACTCACCTCTAATCTCGAAAGAAGAATAAATACACTCCGCAGAATGTCAGGTCAACTCTCAATTAACCCTAGAATCAACTAAGATTTGTTTGTTTAATCTGAAACGGGCCTGCCAATAAATAGGTCAACATTTACGAGACATGTACTGATAAGTTGCAAGTACATGCGACGAAGAGAATGCCCCCATTAACAAGTTAAATTGCTTAATGCAGAGGTCTTGAGTTCAACATGTTATCAAATTGGACCCGTCGGGGATTCGCGGTGAGGTTATTGGCAATTAGTGCTGTAATTAAAGAGAAAATGGAGTTTTACGCCGTGAAATCGTATGTCGGGGAAACTTAGCTATGTTGTCACGGTGGATTAGGGTAGGTATGAGCTTCTCCGTTCTCTCAAAGAAAATTGTTAGGCTAGACAGCTGTGCAGTTAATTAATTTTATTAGAGGGCCCAATAAAACTATTTTGAATCTTCCGACATCAATTCGTAGGTAAATTAAACTTTGTGGAGGCCCGAGCATACTTTCCCAGACCGCCTCTAGATACCCATTTGGAACATTAATTTGATTGTCATTTTATTACTAAATATTACCTAACTACAAAATTCTGTGTTCTAAAATTTAGATCTAAACCTGCTTTTTAAACTGTCTTGCACCTGTTATGTCATTCATAACTTTCCCTTGATGCGCGTCTCCTACCTCATTTGGCTTTATATTTAAAACATGAACTATAAAGGATGATCTGCAGTTCTTTAGGTAGGTACAACTAGTGGTTCAATACATTAATGTTTGTATTGCGACACTTCAATGTCTGCAACGCTATTACCTACCTATTCTCCAGGTGCCGTACTTGTTAGACCGGTGCTGCTCGACGCTAAACTCGACAACGCGTTGACGGAGAGACTCCTATCAGTAAACCTAGATTTCTTTGATTTGATACTTTCATTAGGGACGAGGTGTGCGTCTATTCATCGACATCATCATCAGCCTTACCGTTTACCTTAGCGGTTATTGGTTTTCTGACATATTGTGACAATCCCTCTACATAGCTACTACCACTTCAACATAATGTGGGTACTAACTTTTGAGCGTTTCGTATCCTATCTCTTAGAATAAACCCGAACTAAAAGTAAAGCTTCGAAGTGCGTTGCAATTATTAAATTTTGCTTAAAGTTTGTTACTCATATTTAAATAGGTATTTTTGTATCCAGAAGCATTCAAGCATACTTTAGCTCTAATAAAGGCGTCAACTCAAGACAACAACGGTACTTACTTATTAGTAAACAGAACGCTCCGCGTACCGACTTCCATGAACTATTGCGCGGTGGATGGCTGTGTCGTTATTAGCTACTATACTGTGCGCATACGCACGTGTTACTTGAAAACACTTGTCATTTAACTCACAGCTGGGTTTTAAATCAATATAATGATGTATGTTTAAGTTTGAATTCACGCAGCTTTAAACTTGTCTAACATTTCCGTGATACCTAGTTAATAGCCCTTCCTTTAACATTTAGAATTTCTGCAGCGAGGACTCAATATTTTTGGCGTTGGTTTAGTTGTCTATTCTATGAAAGCATCTTTACTTTAACCAAAAAACTTGGCTTTGTTTTAATTTTTTAGTTAATCCAAATAATAGTTCATCTTTTCTTTGATACTAAGTTTTATGAGCTGGAACTGTCCTTGAACATATTTGGTTCTATCGAATTTAAATGTAGGAAATGAAACTGAATTTCCTTTTAAATTGTCCGAATCGTGTTGCAAGGAAAATACAATACCATTGATGTTTCGGTTTTAGCTGGTTATGGCTATAACCTTGTTCTATGTAACGTTTCCGTCTTCTAACAATCTGCCAGGTTAATCTCTGCTTATTACGTTATATTCAAGATTTACTGTAAGTATTACCTTAATTCCGACGCTTGCCTATAATTTTGTTAAGCCATCTTTAACTGGCCTCTTTACGTCATCAACGTTGACTAGCCGTTTGTTCCGTGTTGCCCCATCCATGACATATCAATCGGCAGGTTGCCGAGTAAAAATACATCGAAGTCACTTCTCTCTTACATTTATTCCTGCAGCTGTATTTTCATTTCATTTAAATGACTTTCCAAATAGATTATCCAAAATTATGATTCGTGCTGCAATTTCGCCCTTTACAAGTTTAATTTGTGTTATTTATTTTTAGATATTCACTTAATTCAACTCATTCACAATAAAAATCTAAAAACATAATCTAAAAACTACCACTAGAAGCTTTTATGTACATTTTAAGCGACACAATACTTGTTTCAAGCTTAAATTATGGTCTTCTGTTTCGTATAGAGACTGTAAGTACAGCAATAACCATATGCTGCTTGCTAAAGAATTCATAGGTTATTACAAGCTTAATGACAAACATTACAAGGAATGAGACCACAACCTCCTATAGGCAGTGGCCAGCTGCGTTAAAGCAAGAATAATACGAATCCTCGAGGCAATGCGCTTTAATGCATAAAAACGCAAATTACAATGAACAAAAAGAATTTTGATGCTGATGCCTCTGATGTTGATAAATGATTTAAGACTTTATTCTGAAGATCATAAGGAGTTAAATGATCTAAATTTGTATTATTTAATATAAGTAGTCACCACCTGTTGTTAAAGAAGATGCACCATTTTTATTACTTTAGTCAGTTAATAAAAAGCTGTCTTACAATATAATGAGAGACGAGACGATAATTCAAATGATAGATTTTTATTTCTTTTTTTTGTAATACCAACTAAGTATTGTTTGGAACTAGGTATTGTAACTCCAATTTTAATTATTTTAACGACAAGTTTGATTACACACTTGATTCAGCCAATCAGTCATCTGATTTTCTTTCTGATAAATTTTAAAATTGTCATCTCTATGAACAGGTGTCACATACGAGATGAGCGAAACCAAGTTTAGTTATGTCCTAGATCCCTGTTAAAGATGTTAACGCGATTTTTATTCACTAAAGTTGTGGAGTGTTTGAAAATGTTGTTATTTATGTTCGTAACATTGTTGTAAAAGGTGCGTATGGATCGTATGGATACAAACTTGCTTGATAGGCTTGTCACAAAGTGGATAGTAAATGATACGACAGAGATGATGCTCTCCCGATCTCGCAATGGAAGATTCATGAAAGGTTTATTAGCCTACGTAATAACAATGAAGATATACGAAAATACTTCAATTGTTGGTAGAGATAATGACACCGTTGAAGGCATTGAGTATAGATATGAGAAGCGTAGATCTTTACACAATAGTGCGGAAATAGAAAAGACACTAGATTCAAACTCAGAGGAAACATGAAATTCTAGGAATGTTTTGGATATTACTTTAGCTACTACAAATAATACTTGCATAGAGAATGTTGAGTGATTCTATTTAGGATTTTGTACGCAGAGTATCTCTAAGTCTGACTGCGTTTACGTCAATCTTATCATTGTGCAACATTCAATTAATTTCACATCTATCAATCATAACAAAAACATTGAGAGAAAATCTCAATCAATAAATCAGTACTTCGTACAAATAATGTGACACCGCTTATTTCTTCACACACCCGGTTCTTCGACAAACCACTTTGAAAGTTCATATACAGAAATACCCACCGGTCCTTACAGCATCGTTTTAGAGTATATTTTGGTTTAAATTTGATTTACTGCTGCGGTTGCGAGCAGGTAACGGTTTACCTGGCGTGACGGGTACGGTGGTGCTGCACTCTTTTCATTATGAACTCGACGCATGTGCTGTGTGCATTCCTTCCTGCATCCAATGCTTTGATTACATGTGTGTGCCAACGAATTGCCTAATTGCGCTACTTACGTGATGGCTTTATTATACGTCGTCGCGTTGTTTGAGTACCTAGTACGAATTGACAGCTTATTGTTATGCATTACGTAATTTCAATTTAACATTACAACAATATACCCGCTGTTGTAAAACTGTATTATAACGTAGGAAACAAGTTAAAATATCTGCCAAAACCTTAACTATCATTCTGTTATCGAAATATCTCATGGTATCCAACATCAATCTTCCATAAGTTTAAGAAAGTTACAATAAATTCACAAGGAAAGTCATAAATTTGTAGATTATCTTCAATTTCCTTTATATCTTTATCACTAGCCAGTAGTTGATACTGTAGTCCATAAGAATTTGCACCTCAAAACATGACTCATTTTAAGATTTCGACTGCAGCGAACGCCTATTCCTATTATAGACAACATTGACAAATGATATTTAACAGCGCCGATCTATACAAGACGTTTGACAGACTAGATCAACTTGTTCTAACGGATGTTAGGACACCATAAGTCTGACAAGCCAGGTCAGCCTCCCGTCAGAATGTAACCTTGGTAATGACGGGTTGAAAATAAAAATACTTACCTTGTGATGTGAGGTGACACTGCAGAATGAGCTGGTACCTCTCTCGTATATACTTACATTCAGCGAACTTTAATATTAAAGTACATACATATTAGAGTTCGCTGCTTACATTACATAGAAGTAGTGTGCTTATTTCTAGTCAACATCCAAGGCTGGATAAATGTTCACCTAACAGAATCGCCAGTAATTTACCGTGGTCGCTTTGGTAGAGCAATAATCGTTGTAAACTTCGTTTGATTTTAGACTGATAAATGCGGCAACGTCGGTCAATCTGCCAAGGAGTCACGGAATTTTGTAACCTTTCCAAATTTTTCTGCTAAAAAAGCAGCGGGTTGTGTCAGAAATACAGCCGTAAATTATAAGTGATAAATTACAAAAAGGTGTTTGATAGAAGACCGCCAAATTATTTCTGAAATAAACTCTGTCAACAAATGCGCATTCGCTTACGAAGTTATTATTCAGATCAATTATGCATTATGTACCTATATCATATCATGCATGAATAACTAATAACAAATAATGAAAGATTAAAAAACGTAATAATCTATGATCAATCAATCAAAAGTGGTTCTGGAGCTCTATTTTTGAGTCGCTCGCCTCACTTTGAGGGGTCGATTCTGTATTGTATCGAATGTCGAAGGAAAATAGTAGAATCGACCGCTCAAAGCGAGGCGAGTGACTTAAAAATAGGGGCTCCTGAACAAGCCCTCCATACACGGAAAAAATAACAACATAATTATTTCATTGGTTGGTCTTCGTAGGCCTATGGCCAACAGTGGGACGTGTTAAGGCTGCTATAATCCATCAACCAAGCGTCACATAGGTACATAACATACCACGCTTATCAACGATCTATTTTTGAAATTAAATTTGAGAATGAGATACAACTTAATTGTCTACAATGATTTAACAAAGAAATTCTCACAAGGTTTTTGTTCCAGTTACCTAAATCCTTCTTACTTATCTAGCTATAATAGATGAGGTGTCGGTTCAGTATAAAGACTGTTTAAATTAACTATAGCTATCATCAAGACATAGATCGTTATCGCATCGCACGATCGAGTCATCGAGCTCTATCGTGAATCGAGATATAATATCGATAAGGCACTTCGGTGATTGATAAAATGCATGTTTCTAGAATATGTTATCATCATACACATACATACAATGCGTTTTTTTGGTTGAATATGACGTATGAATCATTTATGTCCAGATTGAAGATTGTATGATTGAACATATATTTAGTTAGACTGCTTCATTGGTTGGATTCGAACGACGGAGGTCGTGAATTCGATTTCCACTAGGTTACCGCTGGAACCAATTGCAAGTGACACAACCTTGTGCAATTTATAAGTTGGTCGCGGTTTGTTGGTTTGCGCATTGTTGACGTCATGTCTGATTCCTTAACCTTAATTTAGAATTTAGACCAAATACAACCGCCCGTTCCATCTATCCAGCCTGTCCCCACTGGTAGGGAAAAATTGATTATTTTTTATCCTTACCTACCAGTAGGGCTGTGTATGAATGTGCCCGTCTTTGTTCCCACTGGTACTAAGGGAAGAAAAGTGAAATGTTTTAAAACATTATTTTTGCAATACTGTATTTACATTATTTGTAACTAGAACTTTAATTAAAATTGTAAGTATGTCGCATCGAAGTAAAATAATGCTTGTAAAACATCCGATTTTTTATTATAAGCTAAATAGGTATGTACGTTGATATGAACTCTATTATAAGCGAATTCGCGGTAAAGAACAAAGAGTGTTATTGCATTAGTCACCACTTCGGCGGCAAAAATGACAACAACCGCGAATAATTGTGAGGCGGGGTCATCATGATGACGTACTATATCTACCTACACTATACTTTTATTTAACTGCTACGTACATCAGCTTTATGTTGTACGTTTACTATAGAATTGTAATTTAAAAAATGTACAACGATATTCTCAAAACATTCAGACAACCGCTCTTAATACAATTAAATAACAAGTACTGTACCTAGGTAACCTTGTTAATTTTAGTTACAAAGATTTGTGCTTCCCATTTCCACACCCTGACGGCAACTTATGCTTGACAGAGCGACAGATGTGTATCTGAGGGAGGGCTTGGCGCCAAAGTTTTGGTGGATTATTTGTAATCCCGAATCGGCGCCTGCGCCAGCACAGGGTAATGAGAATGAGTAATGATACGGATAAAGACCGCTGCAGGACAATTGGGAATTTGTGAGACAAGATAATGACGCAGAGGACTGATTTTACTGGAGATATAACTAATTCTTGCTGCGCTTTCTTAGTCGGTTATTTGTAGTTTGATACGTTTTATTTCTTTTATAGTAAAACATTTTCTCATAGTGCTGACGCAAACCCTTCTATTAAGCGAGTAATCAGTAACGCGAATTCGTCTTCTACAGATAAACCTATCTAGGTTTCCGCTAGAGGACTGTTATGTACAATTTATGTATTACCTATAAAGCAATGATAAATAAATAAAACCTTTCAGCTACCTCTTTCTAGCTCTTCGTCAGATCGCGTTGCGAAAGGTAGGTATCTCTATTTTATTTATCCAATGTTTTGCATGTTAAACTATAAACACATTTTATTTGGTATCCATAGGTATGTAAAATATGATTACATTTTAACTTTCTCTGCTGTTAAGTAAGTACATTAATTTATGAATATACGTTTATTTGTACATAAATCATGTCACAAGCAGCAATGACTTTTAAAACCTGGTTCATTTATTTTTAATAAAATGCAATTGATTGATTTATTGATGAATGAGTAATTTATAAGTTTATTACAACAGTCGTTTAAATTAAATTGTACCCGTTAATGTCAAGGTATCTAATAAAATTGCTTTGCTACTGATAATTATTATATCATTAGATATTTTAACTAAGTTTTATGTAAGTAGTTGTATAATTTTGCTTGTCTTCCTCCAAAAGAAGATCGTTCTCTATTCTTCTTCAGTTTCTTGTTTCGTCAGTTTGTTTTTTTCTAGTGATTGGTTTGTAGTTCTTAATAAATTATTATTTGATTATCGGAAACAAAATAAAAAAACAATAGATTGTGTTCCGGACTGGACTGCAAATTATACGTGGTAGGTAATAGAAACTTGTTAGTAGTACTAGTGATTTCATCGAATATAGGTATAATTTATGTATCAAACTATTATAATAAATAAACTCTTTTTTATAATAGTTTGATACATAAATTTCCTATGCTGCCTAATATCCACAAAAATACATTAAGGTTGATCAATCATTTCCAACACTGAATGACAAATGATTAAATTAAGTGCAAAGTAGAAAATGTGAAATCAACGGAGCTTTCCACTTGGACCGGTTGCTGCACTTGCCGAAAATAAAAACAGTAATTTGGCAAATGTGCGCGGGCGGGTTGGGCACAGAGCAGAGAAAACAGCCAGGACACGCAACGGCCCAAGCATGCAGTTTTACATGGCATTTAGTCTTGGGTTTTGCAGAAAAAAACCATCGGAAACGAAAACTCTAATTTGCATGACCGTTTACCTGCGGGCGCCCTACACAACTTTATTTACATTACTAGCCGATGCCCCGCGACTTCATCCGCGTTATTAAGTATACTATTTATATGTTATTCAAAATTTTTTACCCGCTCTAATCATGCCAGTTTCTTAGTTTTAAAGTTTGTCAATAGATGGCGTTAGGTGTATTTTACACCCCGCTTCTCATTCGGTTCTTCGCAACATATTAAGTTAAGCGTTAATTTGCATCCACCAGTTTTTATCTCTTTATTATTAGTAAGTATAGATAAATTATTAGGTATCATTGATCACTGATATAACAGCGGATTTTTCTACATTCTATAATTTAAAGTAGGTCTAGTTTACTGTACGGTCTAATATAAAGACGGCCGGGAGGTAAACAATACTTGGAAGCTAACTAATTACCTCTACATTATCATTATGCTGTTCGGAACTTAAGTATGATATTCCACAGGGTTTTCGTTTAAGAAAAACTTATTATGGAAACCTGCGTACCTACGCCAAGGAAGCGACGTTTCTAGGGGTACGGTTATGTGAAGTCCACTAAAACACGGATTGGAGCTTAACATATTCTGTCGTAAGTTGAAGTGTCCTGGAGTAATTCTGGACCCTTAACAAACTATTGGAAATACTTTAGAAGAGGCCTTTGTTAACAACTTTTTGTGGCCTAATGAATAGTGACCTATAGACAATTTATAAATCATACAAGCTTCGTATCCCTGCATTATTCGTTCGTCCACTCGCGATGTTCGTCCAACCACCAAAGTGGACCTCAAGCAATTAACTTGGAAGCAATTATTATGTCTATTCGCTGTCTCTACAATCTACAATAGCCGTATTTAATATTCATCCGCGGCCCTTCGGCCGACGCCCTTTTAAGGTTCGTTGGCGATATATTGTCCGATCCGATCGTGACAAGAATCGATTCCTTTTAACATCGAATACGTAATCGATTTCAGATTTCATTGTGTGTGTGTGTGTCTAGCTAGACTAATTGCCACCATTTGAACACTGATGAGGTATCTAAGGCCAATAAATTTTGCAAAGTTAATTACAATTCTTGAGTTTTTGCAGCCCTTTATACATTTTTTTAAAGTTTCGGGAATGTAATGCGTGCGTGTGAGTAGTATGGAAAGTATTTGTTAAACAAACATACGAACTACATATCTTATCTGTGCCTCGGAATACTATGGCAAGGTTGTCCTCCGATAAAAACGCATTTAGTAACAACAAACAGAGGACTTCGCACGAGTTTTAAATACGCACATTACGTAGGCTACCAACATATAATAATTCATGAATTTAAAAAAAAAGCTACCAAAGAGGTTTGAAACTTCTTGTTATAATTATTATAGCTCCGATTCCGATACTAAAGGCAGACATTTTGACAGCACTAAAATAGTTTCTTGTACCTTCACAATAATGTATTGTGTGACAGGGATAGAAACAAATTTCATCATCATCATCATCATCGTCCTTTATCCTATCTTTATGTCCATGAATTTTAAAAAAAAGCTACTCCCATATGGATGAATCATTTTAGGGGGTGGCAAAATCGTGCCAAATGTATATCAAAATTGATACTCACTCACACATTCTCATTTTCGAACTCCATATAAATTTGTATGAGCAACTTCCTCCCGCTAATCCGCTTCATTTGTCCGCACCCCCCCTGATTTTGACACAGAATTTTTCATCGTTTCCCATACTAAATTTGCAAGATGCGATTTCTACATGGGAGCGCGCGCGCGACAAAAGAGGTTCGAAACTTCTTGACTGTATCAATACGTCCACTGTACCAGAAAGTCCACAGTACCTAAATGTACACTACCAAACTGTGCCAGAGGTTGTGGATTCGATTCTCACTAGAGACTGTTTAGGTACCTATTTAATAATTTTAATTTATTTAGTTCTTGCATTTTCTTTCGAGTAAAAAGTGAACACTGAACATGTCCTATTTTCTTAGACTTAATACTTACCCAGCTCTCTTTTATTGTAGCTTGATGGTTCACTCACTAAAACCTTGTTATAGAATCTATTATTCTACTTAACTAAGGCAGATATACAAACCACAGGCAGTCATTGCATTACAATAGTGACTATATTTATTGTGGTAGTGTTAATATTTTTCTAAAATTCCTTATAGGAGTCCTAGTATAGGCTATACTTAACCTTCCTTCCATCTAACCAGTTAATAGTTTGCCTACAGGTTTTTGTGGCGGTTGTTATTTTTAGACGTATCTTAATGGGGCATAAATAGACACAAGATACTTAGCAGCTATAGAAGCTTTTAAATTCGATTTTTCAAGTTCATTTTATTGTTATTTAATCGCCACTTTTGTGCCCATAAACTATACATAAAACGACTCCCACTCGCACAAGTTTAGATAAATTATAAATAAAAAGGCGGCAACTTTTATGTGTGTTGAATCACCACACCTGGTTAAATCGAAGAGACTCGGTCACATGGGCACGAATAGCACCAGCCAAAAATACTGATCGGTGCCCTTCGTGGACTAGGCAAGGTGCTATTGGCGCAGGTGCTATTCAGGGTGCTGTAACTGGACTACGTCCATGGTTTTTAGCAATTCCATTATGTTTAATTATTTATATAAAACTTTTTTTTAACGCACGTCACTTTGGTATGACTTTAATATGAAGTCAAAAGTCATTCTATTAATGCTTGCGGTGTTATTTTTGTGAGAGATCGTAAATTTAATAAAAACTTTAATAAAATTAAGGTATTATTTTTATTGATATAGTAATGTTAACACTGTCAGAATCGCCCAGTTAAATAATGCAGGTCTACTTCAGAGAACATAATTATAGGCTGTTTGGGGACAGAAATAAGATGGACCCTATACTAAGTCATATCTTTATAAATCAGTCAATGAGATCATCGCTTTACGATTGCTTTTTACGGCACCCAACATCTCAATTAATGTACTCCCACACTTTGATTGCATACCTAATGTATACGTACTGTACATATTATTATTATGTGTTTTTTATACATACATACCTTGTAAATGGCGCGCCGGCGCCAATGTTCACATATAAATACTGATGTTAGGAGTATAGCTCAGTTGAGAGCGCGCTTGCCTTTGCGCTTGTAAGTGTCTACTGTTCGAAAACCACATAGGAACTTCCCTAGGTACTACTTTCCTAGACACTTCTTTATATTCCAACCAGAGAGCTGTTAGTATAGATAGAGCGCGCGTTAGCAAATCTGAACTGTAAGCACGGGTCTGAACAGTCTCGAAATGTTCGGGGCGACTCTACTAGTCACAACACGTCAGTAGCGCTGATTGTTGATCTCGCCGGTATTTATTTAGATTTGGAGTAATCATGGTGAAATGTGCAGTGCCAAGCTGTAAACACGATTCACGGAAAAGAACGATCTAGAAAAAATCTATATCGAAGCGTCCATAGAACACCTGCTTACACTTGGCACAATGGGCAATGAGCGATGCGCGCGCTCCATAGCTAGTATACTAACTCTATGATTCCAACCAATTCGTAATTTTCACTTAGGTACCAAAATTTATAAAGATGAAAAGTAATTGGAAAGTAATTTTCTGATGATTATGCTAAAACTTTTTTTCGGCGCCCGCGGGAGTATCTAAGTTTTTCCTTCATGGTTCTGATAGACACAATCACAATATGCTCGAATATTAAACCCTAAATCCTGGGACCCGAAACCATATTATAAAGTTTCAAGTTTGGGAGAAATTGTACCCACAACTAGTTTTAAGTAGTAGGTACTCACTACTCACCAATGCAAATTTTAAATATCTTGAAAAATAAATTACATAAAAACTGTTTACTCAAACTTACAGACATATTCATTAGAATGTGGCTGTCAGATTTCGGTTTTTAAAAAACGAACTCTATCTAGACTTCACATAAGTCTAGTATTTGATATTGTTTTTTGGCTCGCAAAACCCGTTTTAACACTCTGAGGGATATTTCTTTAGTTTTCTGTTTCTACCATTGTTGATTTTCTTATAGGTACTTAAAGCGCACGTTTTTCCGACATTATATTTATCCCAGTCAACGTAATGTATGACGATTTATTATGGTCTTCGTATTCAACCAGACAGACCATATTTAGTCAACATTTATATGGGTAGCCGCCATATATATGGAATGTGTACAGATACGGGCACAAATGACCGCCCTGCGGGTGTTAGGGAGGCTGGGACGCCAAGTCTTTGGTGTAAGTCATCAAAATAACCATATGTTAGACCATCAAATTATATTCAACTTACAGCTTTTGTTAGTTACAGTCAAATGTCAATAAGAATGAATATTTCATAGAATAATCAATATGATGATTTCTCATCATTGGCTTATTTGAAGGGAGGTTGGGATTCCAGTGGGGTTCGTAGAGATCTTAACTGCACTTCAGTTAACAACTGTAACATGTAGGATCTTTGAGAGGTCGAAGGGTGATCGACAACGAAACATGTAGAATCTTTGAGAGGTCGAAGGGTGATCGACAACGAAACATGTAGAATCTTTGAGAGGTCGAAGGGTGATCGACAACGAAACATGTAGAATCTTTGAGAGGTCGAAGGGTGATCGACAACGAAACATGTAGAATCTTTGAGAGGTCGAAGGGTGATCGACAACGAAACATGTAGAATCTTTGAGAGGTCAACGGGTGATCGACAACGAAACATGTAGAATCTTTGAGAGGTCGAAGGGTGATCGACAACGAAACTGTAGAATCTTTGAGAGGTCGAAGGGTGATCGACAACGAAACATGTAGAATCTTTGAGAAGTCGAAGGGTGATCGACAACGAAACTGTAGAATCTTTGAGAGGTCGAAGGGTGATCGACAACGAAATATGTAGAATCTTTGAGAGGTCGAAGGGTGATCGACAACGAAACATGTAGAATCTTTGAGAGGTCGAAGGGTGATCGACAACGAAACTGTAGAATCTTTGAGAGGTCGAAGGGTGATCGACAACGAAACATGTAGAATCTTTGAGAAGTCGAAGGGTGATCGACAACGAAACATGTAGAATCTTTGAGAGGTCGAAGGGTGACCAAGAACGAAATAGGACTAGCTATATTACTCCTACTACAGTTTCTGTCTTTGACTTTTTGTTCCGCACGTATTTTCTTCTCACAATTTGACTCAGATACATTTTCTGTGCGGTGTATGATTTCCCTAGCTTAGCTATGCCAACTGTAGGAATACACAAAATATGTATAATTCGCATTAATACGAAGTTAAGTAGGTACTTTTCAACTTACTTTCAAGTTTCGATTCCCCGCCGATAACTTTAAACTTAAGCCACATTCACACCGACGCCTTGGAAGTAACTTTGCTTTACTTCACCCTATAAAAGGAATTGACTCGACGTAGGTGGGCACTTACTAGAATTATTAGTTATCCGCCTCTAACACCATCTCGTTCCAACTACGATCCGAGATACGGCCTCGTAACAGTCGTATTTTGAGGTGTTACTGTAATAGGTTTGTAATAAAAAGAAATAAACATTACACTTACCCTCACGATTTCAAAATGATAAGACTGTAAGATCGAAACGACTCAACAATATCATCATTTATCAACGGCCTACACTATAAACAAACAAGTCCTCTGCCGGTTAAGGTCTTTCACAAAATAATAAAGCCCTAATGGTTGAATTTTTTATTTTTATAACACGGGTGGTGGCGCGGATGCAATCCTGTTCTGTTTGTTTGTTTTTTTGCTGGTTGCATAATCACTCTACAACGCCTGAACGGATTTTCATAAAACTTGTGAAATAAATATATAATGAAAAAAATAATATATAAATAGGATACTTATTAATACGGACGAAGTCGCGGTGCGTTCGCCAATAATTTATAGGTAAAGATAATCTGTCTGTTTTTCGCGGGAGATACACATTATATTGGTACTTGAAGATTATTTATAGTTATAGCACCATCAATGCCAAAACAAGCGCTTGTATTAAACACCTGCCGGCGATATATAATAGGGCTTTATGAAGGGCTGTAACAAATAGATACTCGTACTATTAATATAAAAGCACGCTGAAGTATATGAGGCAAGGGCACTGACGCAAAAGCGTTTATATTTAAAATGGCCGGGCCGTGGAAGGTTAGTTTGAAAACTGAATGTAATTTTAGGTTTACCGTAACCGCATAATTAGGTACTACGATCGACCACAGCCACAGCTCAGGTTATACAATGTAGTCATTAAGCATTACCGCTGACGTGTGGTCGACTGTACACAACGATTTAACTTTGTCGGCCCGGGTTTTAAAAGACAATTTTAAACCGTGTAAATTTTATTTATTTTTAGACCAGAAATATCTTACCAAGAGTAGGTACCTCCAGGATCTTGTGACAAATCCTTGTCCACCAACAGTGCCCCAATCCGTCTTTTGGTGGACTTCACATACGCTTTAGAATAGAAAATATAATCTTTAGCATGTTATGTAGGTTTACTCACGCGATGTTTTGCTGCACCGTAAAGCCTTGGGTATTAAATAAACCGTATATGCTCCGAAAAACTCATTGGTGTGGGCCAAGTTTCGAACCCACGACCTTATGAGAGGGTGAGTGCACAGCCAACTGCCCTTTCCACTTACTGCGATAACCAACTCGCTAAGAACAGTCTTGTCTTGGTCTAGCATTAGTCTTGATATAATAAATAGGCTATTGTCACAGTAGACGGATATTGTTAATATGGATATAATGATTAATTCCTATTTTAACATGAGTAATTGGCACTACTACGTACAAAAGAACTTTGACAAGCGTGTAAAAGACAACGTTAAACGTAAACAAAACTCAGTATAAGTCCACGTGTTGATTGTTTACACTTGCGACTTTCAAACAATTGTCACTGTAATAGTAGCGGATGTTAAACAAGTGATTTTTAGCAATAACACGTGCAGAGTGCAATGTGACGTCGTCACGTGTTTAGTAAACATTTCTGTTTTAGGGCATTCGTGCACAAAGACCAAGAAAACAGCGGCAATGACATGGTGAAGTTTGGAGGCAGTTGGTTGGAGGTAGAAAGTGATACGACTGATGATCTGTAGATGCGTGATTTTATTCACATTTGTCACTATTTAAATGTACATGCTTATACTCTCAATAGGTGACTGTTGAGAGGAGTACTTAAGTTTAGAAAGGGATAGCGGTATCTTGTGTCCCCACATGAAGTAACAGAAAATAGTACATTATTTATTATGATACATGTGAGCTATAAGTTGATCATTACCTCGCGGCTGGAATGCACATCACGAGCCGAAGTCGAGTGCGTAATGAAGCCGAGGGTGTAATGTCCAATGTTCACGCGTGTGATACGATGTTTTCAATACACTTTAGGAGGAAAAAAATAAACGAAATGTCGAAAACTTATTTTCTTTTGATTTTGATGGCAAGGCAATACAACCTATTTATTACAATTTGTGCCTCAGTTAGTAGGTATTTCAGGCGACGTCGAATCTATGATGCAGTACGTCAGTTTGGTTACACTGCGACTTTGAGACTGCGACTATAGTCGTTATCCTGGTCTTTCAGTGCGCGAACACCCTTATTGGTATTGCGGTAAAAATAGTAACAGATAGATTAATAAAAGCTAAGTAGGAAATGGACTGCCCGTTTCGTAATAAAAAGGAAAGGGAAGCGCCGTGAATCGAATATAAACTGTTATAAAAATATTTATCTAATAATAGCTGTATTGCGTAGAGCTGGCAGCGTTTTCCTGAAAATAATTAAGGGAAGAAAATGCTGAAAGTATTTTGAGATGTTGGTAACTTGCTCGTATATTCGGGCCCAAATGTATCTCTTTAGTCGATCAATACGAGTACCTACCTTCACTTTCGGCAGTAACTAAGTACCTAGGTATAGCCAGACGTGCTGAAAACCGTACCGAAACCGAACGAAAGTTTACTAATGCACTTAGGAACCATAAAAATGCATGCAACATTTTTAAAAAACAGAGAGCACTTTCTACCAAAGTTTGGCCGATTTATTGGCAATCAGTGTTTTCGTTTCGAATATTTTTTTCAAATTTTTTTGGTCGAGAACTCCATCTTCTCGAAGATTGCTTAACTTCAACAAAAACTAGATGGTCTAGCTAATTAATTATATACTCCTAGTTCACATAAATAAATGCCAAGGGCTGTACTGTATTGCCGTGATATTTTCGTTTTCGAACCTTGATCTTTACACGCATGCCTTTCCTACAACAATTTGTCGCATTTTGTCAGTTAAGCTCTGTCATTTTATTTCATTAACTTTTGCCTTATTACTTTTAAATTACTACGTTGTCACGAATGCTTTATAGGCATAAAATCTTGAAAGGTATCCATTATTTCTTCATTTCTCGGCAGAACCTTATCTTTCTTTCTTTATTATAATATCCTGATTGACCCGATTTTCGGAGCTAGATTGTTCAACAAGATAACGATTGTATCGATACTGGCTCAAGTCATAATCGAGAATCTCGATTACAGTTTCAATCGAGGAATAAATTTAAGGCCGTTGGGGCGTTAAATTATCTTTTACAAGATAAGGCAACTTTACCACAGTGTACGACTTTACAGTTATGTTGTGATTGGGTCTGAATTAATTGTAACATTCTGACAGCTTCTTACTCGTATTTTACTGATTATGGTCCTTCTAAACAGTATTTACGTCTGGTGATTGATTGATGGTACTTTTACGCCATAAAATGGCAATAGATTTGATGGCAAACAACAACTGATGCATGCAACCCAAAGGCCTCCATGTGTTTACACCTTGAGGACTCAGATCGCTGAAGTAAATAAATTTTATTTATTTAATTTAATTACTTCGTAAATAAATAAATAAAATTAAGAACGGGAGAAAACACACATCACATATTATGATATTACTATATCATTAGATTAGAATTGAATTACCTATTGTCATTAAATTAATCCACAATAGATTTATTATTTATTTAATATGTACTATAATAAATCAAAATCCACAATAAGATAAGTGTAGGCAATGATACAGTTTTTCACTAAAAATAGACAATTTTAGAAAAAAAAAACAAATTTTAATTGCATAAAAATCTTCAAATCAACTTGGAAACACTTGTGATGTCATACGATGATCCATTGATATATATTTTGTGTCACAGACTAAGGTACAGGTTATTACCACGCATAGCGAGCTTTTTCCGTGTTCTGTGATTATCGTCGTTAGAGGAGTTTACGACTTCTCGCGTCATAGTGTGTTTTACAACTTCGATGGCGTGATATGAAAAGTCGTAATGATATTACCTTACTTTATCTTCCTTTATGTCTGGGCGACCACCAAAGTAAGTACTTATATTACACATTACAACAAGATTATCTATTTATCTATCATCACTAAAGAAATATAAATCAATGTTTCATATAGGTATACCTACCTAGGTACAAAGTCGCCTACAAAAACTGTGAACGGAACAACCTAGGTCTGACAAACCGCCATAGATAATGGTGACTAGATTTACATACATAGACTTAAATAATAATGTGTAATGTAAACCTTACTGCCAAATACAGGCTGTTTCCAAGTCCCTAACGCCAAGCTGTGACCACCGATGGCGCCGCCTAGACGAGACCACCGCCTAATTTCGGAGCCCCGTAATTGTGTCACAGAAAGGGCAATAAAGGGTTCGATCGTGTACCTATGTACCGTGACAGCTAGTTGAGAACTTAATAAAAAGGTCACTTAAAAAAAGTATTGTTCCTTTGAACAATATAGGCAAAAGGCAAATGCAACTGAAAAGAGCTCTGCTGATGAAGAAATCATTACTTACGAACTATCTCATAGTTTGTTTAAAAACAAAATGTCTACTCTAATAATATGTGGCGTAAACAATGATTTTCCCCAATCAGTACCTACAGGGTGTTTGGAAGGTCGATGCAAAGCCTTGCGCAGGTGACTTCATTGTTTCACGATGATTTCCTTCACTAAGCACTGAAAGTTTCATAATCATTAGCAATTCGTCGTCCACTGCAGGTCGTAGGTCTTCCCACCACCACTATGAGGGCTACCACTACTTCTCCATGGAGAGTATTTGGTAGATATTTATAAAGGACATATTATTGTTTCGTCGCATCATTGATCTATCATGCATACATTTGTTGCTTTTTATAGCATCGTGGAATATGAAACGCGATGAGAAATTCCCTCAAACCGCACAGCACAAACAACCTCAAAAATTGCATTTCAAACGTACCTTTTCATATGATCTCTAAAGCTATATTTGCTTGTTTTGCAACGGTAATTGACTTTGCAGCTGCAATTTGAGGTCATTCGCTCCCGTCCCTCACTGGCTGGTGTAAATGGTGCAATTTCCCGGCCCTGAACCTAGGTATTTCGCCGTCAGACAAAAGTGAATAAAGTTTACCTTGTCTGTAGATTACTAAAATGAAAGAAAACAGTGTCAGTTTGTTTAGTTCTTTGATACCAATTTGCTATTTTTATGAGATTTTGATGTTTTTTTAAAATAAATACATAGATACATTTTCCATGTTTTAGATTATGTAGCAATGGTCATCATCAAATCAGCCTGTAGACGTCCACTGCTGGACAAAGGCCGTAGCAATGGTATTAGTGGCAAATACACATGAAATAAGTAACCGAAGTACACTTTCGGACGATGAGATGAACTTCATCTATAAATTTCCTATATATGTCCATTGCTAGACATAGTAGAACCAAGTTCGTCCATTAAAATTAAAAACACCACCTACTATATAAAGATCTTGTAAGTACATAATAAACTAGCTAAGTAGATGAAATCGAAATCATTAGGTCACTCACATTCCTCGCACCAGTAGAGAGAAATTGAAGTGTTAATAAAAATAAACATTTTAATCAACGTCAAAAGTTAATGCGAACCACCGAAATGAAAGTACATAAGACTTACGTAAGTATTTAAGTACTGGCAACACCTGTAAGCTGTAGGCAAAGGTATCACTCACATTATCTCGAAGGCTTACAGAAGTAATCTTTGTTAAATTTTACGTAAAAAGCAAAGGTGGGGTAAACGACCTAGTTTGGGAAAAGTACCAGTTAAATTTAACGTTTTAGTCTAATTACAGTTATTACGTTTAGGATGCAAGATGCACAGCAACTTTGTTGCCAACTAAACACAGTATTTAGGTACTGTAAAATATAATGAAACATTACTAATTATTTGTATCATTTACGGTAAAAATAAGTTCTTACAGTAAACATTTTAATAATGATAATTTATTTTCATTACTCATACTCTGAAAGAAGGTCTGAAGTTGCCTGAGTAGCGGGTTGAAAGTAATACATCTCAGCCCTAGGGAGAATCGCTTTCAACTGACAACTGTCAAATTATAAAAAAAATACTAGTACTATTTTGACATTTCTATTGGACCATGTTCCAACTGTCTATACAGCCACTCAATTACAGCGCGATGTAAAATTGAAATAACATAAAGTTATGTAATAATTAAAGTTTTTTTTTTTAAATGACTTTATTATGATTATTACTGTCAACTATTTCTTTAAAATAACATAGATTTGGGCAAAATATTTATCATTTTTTCAATGATGGAAATGAAAAGTAATGGCAGAATACCTGGCCGGCCACAGAAAGAAAAACAAAATAGACGGGAAAGCGGCAATCCGATCTTCTTTTGTTTTTTCGAGTTGTAGAGTTTTGTTTATACTTCCGTATAGCAGAGATTTATATTAACTCTCATTTTGTTTTTGTTTTTACTTTCAGTGTATTCTTAATGAAAAGCACAGTGTTTCCCTCGGGTTCAAGACTTATTTAGAGGTCCCTCGAACTATTGGCGCCCTCGCTACGCGTCGGGCGCCAAACCCCGTCTCGGGACTTAAATAAGTTACTTTCACACCTAGGTTAACAATGTACTATTAAATTTTCGTACGTATTAAGGCTAATTGGACACTACCTACTCTTGCACGAAAATCAATGTCCAAAAGCCTATAATCTAACTAGCTGTTTCCAGCGGCTTCGTCTCCGCAGAAAGTTTATCTCGGGGGAAAACCCCTTTCTTAGTGGACTTTACAGCTAATGAGGAACCTTTGATCAAAATGTCAAGTAGGCTCAGCAGTTTGGGCTGTGCGTTGATCAGTCAGTGAGTCAGTTTCTTCTTTTATATTGATTGATTGATTGATTTAATACAATAATGTTTCGCGTCCCGCGGCGAGCGTGTGTGAAGAGAATGATGAGACTATGAGACTGAACGAAGCGTGTCAGGATCGCGATACTTTTGGCGCTACGTTCTTCCTGCTGCTTAGGTTTTGAATCTTGCAGCATTTTTGGTGAGTGATCTGAAAATATCCACCCTTCGCCACTGCTGCCTACCTCGTCAGGGACATAGCGTGAAGATATTATGTAGTATGTATTGTAGCATAATAATAATAAAATTCTGATTTATGTTTACAAGACCACCCCATGTCCCAGCGTTGTTAAATCGCAACTAAATAATACCGAATGTTATATAACAGGCATTAGGGTTACTTCACACGAGCGAGACACGAAGATCGTGACGCACGGTCAGTTCCGTCGACCACGCGGAGTGACTCACTCGCGGAGAACAATCAACGAACCGACCAACCACCTCACGGTACACCGCAGGAAACAGACAGCCACGGATCAGGGGGCCAAACGCGCTAATTTTTTAATTTTTTTTATTGCTACGGTCCTAAAATTCTTAGGACCTTAGGACCAAGATTATACTAGTGGCTTCTAGGACATACTTACAAAGATTTTACTAGTAAAATCTTTGTAAGTATGTGCCGTTCTGGTCAGTAAATACATGTCTTCTTCTTTCTTTCTTTGTCCTTTGTCTAGGACCTTAGGACCAAAATTTTACTAGTGACTTCATGACGTCCTATTTCATAGCGGGTGAGTGACTTAGGTACTCATTCTTACTTAGTAATTTATCGTAACTCTTACATGTTTAATTAGGTACCTGCAGAATAAATAAGTAAATAAATTATTTAAAAAATAATTAAAATAAAAGTAATTCTGAACGATATCGTCCACGTCCACTGCTGGACAAAGGCCTCCCCAAGGGATCGCCACGACGACCGGTCCCGCGCTAACCTCATCCAGCCGGGTCCCGCGACCTTCACCAGATCGTCGTTCAACCTTGCGGAAGGCCTGCCTACTCTTCCGATACGTGAACGATATTACCGAATCCAAACCATAATCAAAAACGTTAATACGCAAGCCAAACCCCTGCTCCACACGTTTGCGTTTGTAAAGGTTTGCCAAACATGTACATGCATCTTAACGTTTTTGGTTATGGTTTGGATTCGGTAATATTGTTCAGAATTAGCGCGATTGGCTCCCAGGTTAAGGCCAGCTCACACATCGACACGACAAGCGCGACGCGACGCGCGCTATAGTTCCGGCAGTTCTAAATGCTCTTAACGGCGCTGAGAGGCATGAAGAAGCTGCGCAGATTATGTGAGAAGTGACATATATTTTAACTAATTAGTTTCCTTTTCCCCTAGTTGTATTTAAACAATAGTTAATCTCTATAGAAATACATAAAGCACAACCACGCGGGCGAATAACACACACGAACTGCATGTCAAAAATTATTAATACTAATAGTTATCTCCTTTACTGTTTAAGGAAATAAAACAAGGATATAACAATTCGCAAATAACATCCAGACCAGGATAAATATTGTACAATTTATTTATCCGTAACTTAGGTCTGTCGCCTATCCTGCCTCCGACAATTTTTCGCGACGCGACATTGATGTGTGGACTGACCTTTATTTCGTACCGCTCCGATCAATTTTGCATTTCATATGATTGTATTTATTCTTTTTTGCTTGATCGAGTGTTGGCAAAACACTTTCGATTTCTGCCTTTGGTTTTTTGTTGCATATTTCTTTCTGTCTTGTTAGTCGAATTGAGCTGTTTGTTTTTGTTAAAATGATGACTGTATCGATATTATTTTGACATTAGTAGGTATACTTATTCATTGTGTAGGTACGTAATTAAACATGTAAGAGTTACGGTAAATTACTAAGTAAGAATGAGTACCTAAGTCACTCACCCGCTATGAAATAGGACCTTATGAAGCCACTGGTAAAAGAAGAAGTATTAGATTTTACGAGTAAAATCTTGGTTCTAAGGTCCCAAGACTCTCAGGATTTTACTAGTAAAATCTTGGTCCTAGAAGCCCTAGTGGCTTCATGGGGTCCCTAATAGCCTAAGACTCTTAGGACCTTAGGACCAAGATTTTACTAGTGCACTAGTAAAATCTTGGTCCTATGAGTCGGGTGAGTGACTTAGGTAGCCTAAGACAGACTTCTCTACTATACTATAAACAATACAGCAGAGTAGGACCTACGTAACTATAGAATTCTTTTAACGTTGAAACGTTACACCTACACAAACACAAATAAGACTTTTAGGGATTATTTCTTTACATTCTGTGATAATTATAATTGTACACTTAACAACACTGTCTTAAAAAAGTATTTCGCAAATATTATTATCGCATTCGCACTCGCCGTGCTACAGGTTTTTGAAACAAAAGCCAGGATGTCGAATGACGAGGCCAGCGCATAGGTGTTTTGTACTGCGCATCCGGAGCGAGCGAAACGGGTCCGGCCAGGCACTGACCCAGTGATTCTGTAACATTATTTTCCTACTCCGCATTGGTCGGCGCTTGCCTATTGATTGGTTGGCGATACAGATCTGTCAACCAATGCGGCACCACCTTTCAGGAGCCGCAGCGCTGCGGCACGCTATCTCTCCGAGGCTCATAAATTTACCGCAGTAATGAATTTTGATACTTTTCTCCATTTTTTTTTTTAACTTTTGTATGGTCGTAGAAAATATGTATTCTAACTCTAACTGCACATAATTATAGGTTAGGTATTAAAATTCTCGTGCTATCGTGTTTTATGTATGAGACAGTTGCATAAATAACTAGTAGGTATTACTTATTTTCCAGTCAATCATCGACCTAGGAATAATTGCCACTTTCATTCACATATATTTTTCGAAACTCAACAGCAAAGAAAATTGTTGTGTAAGGAAACAACTGGAGCTCTATTGTTGAATCGCTCTCCGCGCTTCGAGCGGTCAATACTACTGATTTGTATCGGATGTTAATCCAAAATTAGTAGAATCGACCGCTCGAAGCGAGACGAGCGATTCAAAAACAGGACTGCCGAAAACGGTATACGCTACATGTATATGGCATACGTGAAGTAGACCACTCTATTACACTAATCGCTCGATCAGAGCAAGACCCTCGTCACCATTACGTCTCTCGAAGTCTATGGCCCGCACACCCTCGCAAATATACGTTGCATTTGGCCAACGTTGGGCTGAGAGCCTACATACGTCCCATGGTTTCCGTACTAACCTTATTCGCATTTCGCACTATAAGCTTTCTCCCCCTTTAAAAATGAAAGATGCATGCGGTCTTCGGTCCGACCGAGTTAAAACGACTTAACCGCCCGAACGGTAGTCACGTAACTGTTAAATCAGCAATTAATTCACTGATGCGTATTTTTTATAATTATGAAATCATCCAATGAACGGTTTTACAGTTAGGGTCGGAGCACACCAGATTCGTGCAGCGTGCTATATGCAGCGTTTGCAATAAATGAAACATGGAAGACGTCACACTAGCAGATTTAAGGAGCTAGAATCGCACATGACAAGCGCACGTTTCCGATGTGCTCCGGCGTTTATTCTGAGTTTTGTCATATTACTTACTCTGTGGTTTTGTGGCTGGTGAGGTCGTCATTTGGACCAGTAGGTGTTGTTGTACATTACGTACCATTTACATCAATATATAGCAGATACTTTCTAAATACAAAACGTAAGATGTCCAATTTATATCGACATTGTTGTGTTGCCCAATAAAATAAATTCAAAATGTCAGGCGTAACATGGTCTGTACGACAGTACGACATAATAAAACCAAGTTGCTTATGTAAATTCATTTTGTTGTTAGGTAAATTAACCTTTTCGCTGCCATTGACTTCAAATGATCACTACATTTAGTTCCCCACACGCCAGTGACTTCATATATCAAGTCTAGGCTTTTGTCATATTTACATAAGTTTAAATGATTCTTCTCGTTATGATATTACGATTTTGCTGTGTCTAGATAAAATAAACTAAGTGATAATTACATACTTATTTTTATGTAATATTTGTAAAAATGTGAAGAGCACAGTGTGTAAAAAGAATGATTAGACTGAGCGAAGCGAAAGGGTCAGTTGTTGGCGCTCCGTTAGCGTGAAGATTTGTATACGTATGTACATAATATTTGTTTTGTTCCAGTTGTGGTGGACGTGGACGGGCGGGCGGTGTGCGTGGAGATCTGTGATACTGCTGGACAGGTAAGCCGGAGTCGCACTACTTAGGGGTTTCACAGCTGTACGGGAGACCTGGACGGGTCTGCGGTCCCGTACGGACCAACGGGAGCTCCGGGTGGTTGTGAAATGATGTTCTAGCGCCTCACGTGTGTTTCTGCTCCAAGAGACACGAACAGGAGCCCAATTTTTTTGTTCGATTCTACTGATTTTCCTTCGACATCCGATACAAATCAGTAGAATTGACCGCTCGAAGCGCGGAGAGCGATTCAGAAATGAGCTCCGGGTCTCCCGTACAGGCTGTGATAGCAGCCTTATGGCATCATACGCGGCGAGCGGTCAAACCGACGTTGCCTATGAACTGTGTTGCAGGTCGATTGTCGTTTATCGACGTGACAATATTAGGTATCGATTTAGAAAGCACCTCAAAATAAAACTTCAGCAACACTTTTATTCCGCCGGTTTTTGTATTCTGAATATTAAAAGCTCAATAAAAGCTACGACTTCCGTCCATTAATAAATAAAAAAAAACAAAGTCACTCTGCAGTTCTGCACAGTGAGAGATTCTTGACTTGATATGGGGCAGACAGAGCAGAAAAATGCTTGCGCACTTTTTGACGTCAATCACGAATGAAATTATGACCATAGCTTGTACAAAATCGTATGAATACCAACACAGACGTCAGCGTCGACCCGCGCATACGATTTTATACTTTAAGCTATGGTCATATGTTCATTTGTCATAACGTCAAATAGTGCGCGAGCATTTTTCCGCTCTGTCTGCCTCGTCCCTAAGTTGGAATGTGCCTTGGTGTTTGGGTGAATTTTTAGATAAAAAAAACTGTGATTACAACGATCTCTAGCGACACAAGCAAAAAAGAGCACATGCATAGACAATGATAAAAAAATGGTCCTAATATTTTTATCTTCAACAATAGGCCGTCTCGAATGTTTCTCACAGTTTCTCTGAATTTACCTGACTAACCCGTAACCAGGGTCGGCTGGGAGGATAGGGCGCAATAGAAATAATATTAAATTTGGATTTCGCTGTTACGTCCCATTTGGGACATTCGGTAGTGGGGTCTAACGACGAACGACTCAAGAGAAATTGGGGCGACAAATTAACAAATTAGTCAATTTATTATTATTTAATTTAATCATTTAATTCAGACATGAATCCATATAATTTGTTAGTAATTACTTTAAAACTATGTTAGTAAAATTAAATTAAATTGGTTTTCGTTTGTTATTGACAAGATGGACAGTGTCCCAGTGCCTGAGCATTGGGCTGTCCACCTTGTCGCGCAGCACGCTCATGAGGCTGTCACGAACCCGACGCACCAGGGAAGCGATTCTTTTGCGCATGATGGCGTGGAAATCATCGACGCGAGCTTCAGCGAACATCCCTGATGCACTGAATTTATTTATTAATTAAATTTATTTATTATTATAATCATAATCTCTCGTATGTTACTATAAATTAACTAGCTGTTATTATAATCTTTGTAACTGTCTAATATACTAACCGCGACCTTAGACTCGAACAAAATGACCACATAATTAATATTTAAAAAAATTAAAATGATTAGGTACAGTCTAAGTAGGTAAGTATTAACTATGCTTCTCATCACTTTGTACAAATGAGATGTATTATGAACCAATCAAGTGACCAATCATTTAAAAGCAATTAAATATGAGGGACATTTTAACTTTATTTTTATCCTATCCGAAGTAACGGACGTTATTGTTATTAAATCATGCTATTTAATATAAATATAAAGGTTGTCTGGACGAAATCGCTTTTAGCGATAAGACCGCCTAGATGTACCTTTTTAGTCTACTGTATTATTTTGTTATGTTTTTTATTATTATTATGTGCTATAAAGAGTATTGAATTGAATTGAATATAAAAGCCTCGACAACCATTTGTAGTAATAAAATAAAAGGAGCGCTAAGTATTCTGCGCCCGGGGCGACGTTTAGCTTAATCCGTACCTGGAGCTCCATTTTTGAATCGCTCGTCTCGCTTCGAACGGTCGATTCTACTAATTTTCCTTCGACATCCGATACAAAAATCTGTAGAATCGACCGCTCGAAGCGAGGCGAGCGATTCCAAAATAGGGCTCCTGGCGGCAGGTTTACAAACGTTCGTCGGCTCGTCGGTGCCATTGTAAAACATAATTGGGAGCTCATATGAGACTATATAAAGCCTTGCGGACACTGCATACTTTTAGCATTCGTTTTCGAGTTTGTTGGTAGTTTCATAGAAGTACTTACATAATTTGTTGCTTCACATGTCATAACTATTTTTTTATAGATATGTATGATAATCTCATAACGTAAGAGTCATTACGGTCAGGTTAATGAAACTTGTTGAAAAATTAGATGAGCTCAATGTTACCAGATAGAAAGTGAATATGAGGCCGAAGATGAAACACGCTTACCCAAAAGGTAAATTAACTCTTCCTATGAATAAAGAGATCTAAGAATGTAAAGCATCTACCAAAAAATTCCATTCCTGGGAAGGAAGCGCTTCGTGCGAATGTGTGATAGATGAATTATATTAAAGGTACATACATAAAAACCTACTTTAACATAGCGATGCATTACCACACTACTCCAAGACGGGCTACTACATACAATAGAGATGTGACTTAAATTATCCTGGAATCTTACATAAATATACTCATAGTATAAAAATCTGTTTTTTGAGTGGCTAAAAAATGTTAATGAATCCGTTATTTTGAAATTCGTTGGCACATAATTTACCATGAATACCGATCAATGCAAAGGATGAAAGAATAACGTTAATTAATATAAACTTGTTCTCTGACGGATTTAAATCTGAAAATATTCCCACTGGGTAAGTGTAGGTACTTCGTAGTATTTGTCGTCACACGCCATTGCATATCGCAATAGCATTAAAATTATATGTTGCGATATCGATTCGCAATCATATTCTATACTTTATAAGGCTCGATCAAATCGAAGGGAGTTGCTATTGCACAAGTTTTCGGTTTGATAGTGTTGCGATTTTCGATAGTATATCGATGAAAGCGCAATAACATGCCAAGTGGTTAGAAAATCCCCGTATATCGATATACCTAGACGTTACTATTGGGCGAAGGTATAAAATTTCGGAACAGCTTTTGTTCACAACATTCAGAATATTAACTATTTTTATTAAGGGATTTTGCCTTAGGGTGAAATTTTGTTTTACCTACTTTCCATGACGTTCCACCCTATTATAGTAGTTATAAATAATAATAAATAAATGTTATTTATTTCAGGCAATAAACCCATATTTGCACAATATATAAAATAAACAATATTTAGGTATATTAGGTACAATATTTATAAACAAAAATTCCAGAAATGTCAAAATTATGATACTGTGTTAAAGTTATGATAATGTGTACTGAGATTAAGACAGTGTTATGCCACTGGGAATATTAATTCCTTAGGAAACAACGGGATGAATTACCTGTCTTTAATAATTTATCGCTACCGCAAATTAGCTGAAAGAATTTTCTTTAGAGATAAGTTTAACTTTTTCAATTATCTATGTACTTTCTTTTCTTTGTGTTGTTTTTTAAAGTTATTTTGAGGGTTTTTTAATATTATTCATCGACACTATTGGCTATCGATTATCGATTTTCCGCAGCACTAGTCAGATATTAGGCAAGCGGCCACCGATGGTGCTTCAATTGTCAGATAATGGTACGGTTGTAGGTAAGAGTGGGCCACTTTCACCCCGACACCAGACATTGTGTTAGCCGGCGCTCTCTAACCGGCAAGTCGTTGTTTTTGGTAATATTTTGGGCAAACATTACGCAACTATGAATAGTCTTTTTTTCAGAGCGGCATTGATATTTGAAATTAGGAAAAAGCACCAACTTAGTTGGTTATCCGTTGTTCTGCCCTATCCTCGTAAGGCTCGCGGCCCTAGGATTTCATGTTCACTAGGTAGTCGTTCAGACCCACAGCACTTTGACATACTTATCTTATCATATCGAATTTTTTGTGTTACCTACGACCCAAGTACCAAATATACTTATCTATCTCACTTACCTTACTTAACTATTCATCAAGTCTGTCTGTTCTGTTCACTGAAGGGGCATTAATATTTAACTGTCAACTACAGTACCTACATACAACCTGACATGTAAAAAACAATTCTGGTACTGCATAGACTACCTTAGGTAGTCTATGTGGTACTGGTACCTATCTAGGCCTGGTTTTGAACCCTCAACTCCACCTCACTGATGTGAATTATTACAATTCCATGTTATTGTTTCATTAATAACGTGTAAGAAAAGAGCTGTATACCTCTAGAGTGCCTATTAATTTTGTGCTTTCAGAAAGGTGCCCATAATTTCGATTTTACGGCCAACTGGCGACAAAGTCCTTAGTCCTAATAGGCCAGTCGTAATAATAATTTTCTGAACACATAAAATAAAAGACATCCACTCTGAGAAGATCCCGCCTATTTTCGATGTCCAGTAGTCACATGTAACACCACTTTCTTCGTGTTTCCAGGACAACATGTCCGAGCTGCGAGAGCTGTGCTACCCGGGCACGGACGTGCTGATGCTCTGCTACTCTGTGGTGCGGCCGGAGACGTTCCGCTCGGTGGCGGAGCGCTGGACGCGCGCGGTGGCGCGGGTCGGCGCGCCGCTGGTGCTCGTCGGCACGCAGAGCGACCTCGCCATGGACGCTCGGGTGCTGCACACCTTGAGGGTGAGTTACACGAAGCTGACACGGACGGCTCGCGCATGCCCGAGACCGCGCGAGCAAACTAGGGCAGTTTGCCATTTTAAGCTATAAAACAAGTGAAATACAGTTGTTTATACTTTAGCGGCATTAATGTGCTGGAGCATTTTTACGCTTTAAGTCTGAACTAATTAATACTTAGTAGGAAAGTTAGGTCATTGTCCTCTAGTAATGCCCTAAAAATAACGCCTTTAGCTCACAATACGACTAGGCCAAAGCAACACTAAGTCGCCACTCAGGCCTCACCCTCTACCAAAGGTACAAGACCCAAGTCAATGTGACAATATACAAAAATATATATTTCTTCGTCACAGAATCGAGGAGAGCACCCAGTGTCAGAAACAGATGCGCGGGCGCTGGCGGCCAAGATCAACGCGGTGTACATGGAGACTTCCTCCAAGACCAGAAGACAGCTGAAAGACGCGTTCGACGCCGCCATCCTGGCGGGGCTACCGGTCGTCCATACCAAGAAACCGTTTTGGAAGAAACTGTTGTGTATAAATTAGGTTTTAAAGTGAAGCAGATGTTGAATGGACTGTGTATAAGATTAAATTGTTAATTAAGTTGTTGAGTTACATGTCAAGTAACTATACAGGAGGCCTTTATGTTGCATACAGCATGCAAAACAGTCTGTAGGTCTACCTTTTCTGCAATGGGACGTTTTACTAGAAGCTCTACTCAGATGGCGCCTCTAGCAGCAACATTGCGAATATTTTCTAAGGTATAAAATAGTGCAAATTATCAAGTGAACTACAAATATAAAACTAGATGTTTGTATGATAATTGTTATGTAGTTGTGTCCGTTATAAATTAGCATCAAACCTCTCAGGTAAATAATGGAAAATACGTATAATTTTAGTTATGTTTACTCTAAGCTCTAGTGGCGCCGCCTAGCAGCGAGCAATGAAGATTTCAAACTACCACAGTAGGTTATTTGGAATTGGAATTCTAAGATTTGAAAATCAACTTCACAATAACTGTGTAGCTGGGAATGGGAATTCTAAGTGTACGAAGGCGTAAATAAATGAATTATGAATGGAGCTGATCTATTTTGCAGCAAATTGGAAGGGCACTTAGTGCACGGCACGCACTGTTAGATTATGACCACAGATTAATGATATAGTGTCTTCGACAATTATGACATGTGACGGTCAGCCATTTTCTTTAGCATTTACATGTGTAAATACAATCCTTAGATCATGATACACCGCTCTGAGATGTAATGGAAGAGCATGCCAAATCAAATAATCAGACGATGTAGAGTTAATACTAAGTTTTAAAAGTTTCAAAATTGAAACTACATTTTCCACTAATAATCAAATTACTAATTGTAAGTAGCTACTTACCTAGCTACTAATCAACTTTGTGATGGATGGTGTCAAATATAAACTTTAATCATAGTGCCTTAAAATGTTTGAACAAAGGACTTTTTATCAATTTTACTAATTATACTGCGTTGTTTTGATTGGAGATTTAAGATTAACTCAGAGAGTTACTCAATGAGACTTAATAAGACGAGATTCTAGAAGCAAAAAATATATATCCCGGCCAGGCAGCATTCGATCATGTGAATTGTGATCCTGTGCTGTGATCTGACTGATGCCTGAGCCTGATTGAACCTAATTTAGCGTCGATTGTAAAGAGACGTAAGAACCTATTCTGAATTAGTAATCAAACTAAACAAATTCTAGGGTAAAACCGGCTATCTTAGCTATTTTCCGGGTGTCCTATCCTAATGTTTAAGTAAAAATATAATTTGTACACCTAGGTACAGATTAGAATAGATTATAATGTTAAACCTACATAGTGAGTACGTTGTTATACTAGATGTATATAATGTGGAGCCTTGTAAATGTTGTTTTGATACTCAACACGAACGAACTGATAATTATATTTTATTATGACAATAATGTGCATTTTTTTACAGTACCTACCTACTTATAGTATGTTATTTCAGTAATTAAGTTATCATTTTAGGTACTTACCTACCTACGAAGTTGCATCAAAATTCGTTCAGTCAGCTGTTATGGCGTGATTGAGCGCCAAATTAACAATTACGTAGGTACACTATCGCTTCTCCAATAACAGTTGGGATTTCTAGACCACATCTTGGAAGTGGTAGTGGAGAAAAAAAAGACGTTTAATTAAAGATACTTACTGCAATAAAATATTTTGATTTTGACTTTACTAATCAATTAATCATTATCCCAATTCAACTTCGTTACAAGTATGTACATAGATACTATGGGAATTAGATTATTACCTATTTTAAAGAAACTCAGGACTTAGGATCTATGTCAGAAGAAATCTTTGCCCAGAAAAACATTTAAACTGTGTAGCGTGTATCCGAACGCAACGACCGACTGTCACAACTGTCAATTTGATTGACAGCTTGTGTTTTGTCAGTGTCATTCAAGTGTCTCTTAATGACAGTCAATCGACGAGACGGGAATGTACGACCTGAAAATGTACAGCCCGGAACTCGCGACCACACATGTACATAACATATGTATGTACATGGTTTCCGGGCCGTGATCCGGCGGTGTTCAATCCCGGCTGAAACTGTTCCGGGCCAACCAAATCCGGGCCGGGCTGTACATTCAACTTCACACCGTCTTTTCCCTGGTCGTAAAATACGGGCTGTACTCTGTCGACGCGCGGGCTGGTTTTTGATTCGAGTTCCAGCCCGCGCGTCGACAGAGTCCTTGGAATTAGAAGCCAGTATGCGGATTACAGCCCGTGCAAAGCTTGTACATTGTTTCCAGTGCCGTACAATCCGTGGCTGTACATTCTATGGACTCAGTGAAGTCAATTAGTATCTTCTTAGTAGTCTGTGAAGTCAATCAAATCACTCATCAATCACTCACCAGCTGGGTTGTTTTGTTTGTTTCTATTTCGCGCGCTGAACGAGTTTATAATTTTTACTGCTTTTTAGTGGATAACGCATTACTGAATAATCAGCAACAATGTCCGACGATGAACATTATACAGACCTCGACATATCAAACGTGGGCGACGATTCCGAGCAATGTATCGACACTGACAACCAAATCGCAGTCATGGAAGAACTCGAGACCGAAACCCACCCAGACTTGGTATCCTCGGAAGAACAAGTTGTTAGCGAGAAGAGACCAGTAAACCAAGTTCAAAAACCCGAGGTTGTGCGGTTTACAAGATTGCCTGTAGCAAGGGTAAAGAACATAATGAAAATGGATCCTGACGTCAATAAGTTGCAGCATGAGGCTGTTTTTCTAGTTACTAAAGCTACGGTCAGTCGTAAGACCTTGTCAATATTTAAATACACTTAAGTCTAAACCTGGATTTTCTCCTGTAGTACTATGTGTTAACAACATCCGGGCTTACTTGACTAAGTTTTCCGATGTGGGAATCTATCCCACGATTTCTGGTGCTATGACAAAGCCACTAAAAAAAGGCAGTGAAATATCTAGGCAATCACACATTCTGGTAGGGGCAGTGTAGGCTGTCCCCTGCCAGATGGACCAATAATTAAAAAAAGTGACGAATGGATGGAATAAGCAGCCAGTTGTAGTGGAGCATTATTGGAAGGTCTATGTTCAGTAATGGATGTGAACTCGAAGACACTATATCATTAATCTGTGATGTGAACCTTAAAATGATTTGTTTGTTTCAGGAAATATTTTTAGAAATGATGGCAAAAGAAACCTATTCATTCTTGCCGAAAAACAAGAAAACCATTAATAAGAAGGAACTGGATCTTGTTATCAACAAAGTTGACTGCCTCTGCTTCTTGGAGGGTGCCATGGACTTTTAAGTTAATTTTGTTTTTTGAAGTAGGTGCATCCTACTAATCCTATCTTACTAATATTATAAAGGCGAAAGTTTGTAAGGATGTGAAGATGTTTGTTACTCTTTCACGCAAATACTACCGAACAGATTTTGATGAAACTTGTTACAGTGGTAGCTTATATCCTGGAATAACATATAGGCTACTTTTTAACGCGGACAAAGTCGTGGGGCGTTCGCTAAACGCCCTAAGTAACAAAACGCCTACTGTACATACAGGAGCTAGGAGCTGGGGCTGCCGCGCCTGTATGCACGTATAAAATATGTCCAGGATACCTGCTACCATGAGACCTAAGGTAGCAAGCGGATGGTTGGAAGGAAGTGGATGGATTGGTGCAAGTGGTGGTTGGTGGTTGGCTTTTCTCACTGCCAGTCAAGCAGGCTCACAAGACTGATCAGGTTCTGACGGCTAGGGGTGTCTTGGCCGCAGTGAGAGGTTGGTTGTGCGTGGAGTGAGACTCAACAATGAATGTATTTTACCTAATATTTACATATTTATACTATTTCACTTACGTGCTAATACGCACTCACACTACAATATAACTTTGTACATAACTACCAATAATAACCTACTCATCACTACCAATGTTCTAGTTTTATGGCTAATCGACTTAGTTTGCAGCGCAAACATTTACATAGGGGGCGCTGTTTCACAATGTACACGGGAAAAACTTTTCTACGCGGGCGAAGCCGCGGGAAAAAGCTAGTTTATTTAGAAAGGCGAAAGTTTGTAAAGATGTTTGGACGTTTGTGAGGATGTTTGTTACTCTTTCATGCTGTAATAGCTGAACGGATTTTGATGAACTTGGTACAGTGGTGTGTTGACTTTAAAAATTTGCGATGTGTTGGTGATAGTGATAAGCTATCTTATGACTTCTATAGTATAGAAATCCTTAATAAATAAATAAAAAGCTTTTATATTAACGAACATTTTATTTCTAATCAATAATTTACAAGGTATATCACAACCAAAATAGGATAAATTGTTTAATTTAAACTTTTACTCAAAAATAAATTAAAGCATCACGCAAAACGAACAGATATCTACAATACTCGTAAATAAATTTTCAATCAAAAAACACTTACTGAAATGAAAATACAGCAAGTTGGAGGCGAAAGAGCCAAAATGCTGTCGGTAGCAAAATTTGCTGAATAAAAATTTCGAAATTATAAAAAAGAGTTACACATTTAACAGCAGTTTTGAACAGTTTGAAGCACGAGGGCGCAGTGAGCTGAAACCGATATGTCGGCCTTGTTCACTGAACTCCTGTAACAAAATAAATGTAAGTAGTGCTTGCGGAAATAACCTTCACAATTTTGCTTACCTATACATACAAATTGGCTGCAAGTATGCCACAAGTTGTAATACAGTGTCCGTAAGGGCCAGTCAAGTGAATGTTGCATACTCCTGCGCATGTTTGGCAGATTTAGTATTAGCAGGATGCATTAAGTGGAAGACGTTCCTTGCGACTGTTGTGGTGTATTGGTGGTGACTTAGTTTAATAACATACTCTCCGGTGAAGCTGTGACGGCCAAAGAAAGGCCAATAGCACTGTCAATTCTAAAAAAAATAATTAATATTATAATAGGAAAGAGAATGGTTCTTTCCGCGGGGAAGAGACCTGACGTCCCGAAGTAACAGGGTTTTTGCCCTAGTTCGAGCGTCAACCCTAGTATATAGCATATTCATATTATTAAGTGTAATCAAGTTCCTGTATATTAGGATAAGGAGAAAATAAATAAATTTATTATTATTATTGGTGCCTTTGATTATATATTTTAGGGACTAAAATCTCTTCCATGCGTTTGAGACCCTTCTGTCAATTTATTGATTCTACTGGCCTTCCATTATCCTATCCTACTATAATATTATAAAGGCGAAAGTTTGTGAGTATGTTTGCTACTCTTTCACGCTGTAACGGATGAACGGATTAGCTTATAACCTGGAATAACATATAGGCTACTTTTTACGACGGTAAACTGTTCCCAACAAAACTTATTCCACGCGGGCAAAGCAGCGGGCACCCGCTAGTATAAAATAAAACTAAAAACTACCTAAATAGTCTACAGTAGAATTAATAAACAGTAAATACCCCTTGTCAAGCGAGCAGTCGACGCCTGACGCGACCACTTGCAGCTGCGCTGGCAGCAAGCGGAGCGGGGTCAGGTCCACCAGCTGCGCCTCGTTGGAGAGGTTCACCACGCCGACCACGCCCGGCGCTCCAGGCAGCATCCTGGGACAAACAGTCATATAATTTTCGCGTGCGCTAGGAGCCGTGGTAGCCTAGTTGGTTGTGCACTCGCCTCACGTTCATGAGGTCGTGGGTTCGATCCCGGCCCGTACCAATGAGTTTTTCGAAAACTTAAGTGCGCTTTATAATAATACCACAGGTTTTTCGATGAAGGAAAACTTCGTGAGGAAACCTGCATACGCCAAAGACTGGTATTTACTATTCTAAGGCGTATGTGAAGTCCACCAAAAAAAAACGGATTTGGGCACCGTTTGGCGGACAGGGGTTTGGCGCAACAGATCCCATAGGGTCGAAGTGTCGCCAGGTATTCCTGGCCCCCTAAGATCAGCGTGTGCTGCAATTTATTTAAAATAAATAAATGTATTGCTATCTAATTCTATGCATTGCATAATGTATAACGCAGTTTTTTTCCAACTAAAAATAATAGGTGTAATAAAATGTAGTGTCATATTTACCTGGTGACCACTACGATGGATTCAGACAGCGCCCGAGAGTCCAGGTCGCCGTCACGAACCGCCGGCGACTTTTTGACGGCGACCACGTCTTTGTAGAACTAAACAAATTACATAATATTACAACAAAACATAATTAGACACCGAGACATAATTAGAAACTTGACGAAAACCGAGCCCCGCCCATATTATAGTGCCGAGCCTCAACCTAGTAGTGACAAGCTCACTCTGTTGGCTGCACCAATACCCGCTACCTAGTGCGTGCAAACAATCTGTGACTATATTCATTCAACCGCCAAGAAATCAACGGGGGCTATACTACACTTAGGGGCTCTAGGTGTCTGGTCCTCCCGTTGTAGTAGTATAGTCCCCGTAGAATTTTGTGGCGGCTGAATGAATATAGTCACAGATTGTTTGCACATCGCTGAATCGCACAGCTCCCCTTTGTCACCTAAAATTAGTCATTGCGTTTTACAAGACCGCCAAAAAATTCTACAGGACTAATAACCAAGCCTCACGAGTTTCACTTAGTAGTGACAAGCTCACTCTAAATGTCGGAGCCCCACTTTGTAGTGTCTGAACACTCCCTTGGCGTGACTAAGCCTCACCTTGGAGTCACTGAGCCTCAACTTGCTTGCAGTGACCTAACCCCACCCACATAGTGACCAAGCCTCATCTACTAGTGACAGGCTCACTCTAAGTGACGGAGCCTCACCTTGTAGTGACTGTTGGCGGCCTGCTGCTGCGCGGCCAGGTTGAGCGTGCGGTAGTTGTCTGCGAGGGGCAGCCACGTGGCGCCGCTGGTGTTGGAGAAGCCCGCGTTGCTGCTGCTGTCCCAGTGGTACGGCGTGCGGTTGGGGTCGCGCGACTTCCGCCAGTAGTTCACCGGGTCGTCGGTGTTGCAAGCCTGCGGGTCTTTCGTGTCTTGCCAGCTCACGTAGCCGTCTGTCATGCCGATTTCTTCGCCCTGCAATGATAAGAGGTTTATAAATCTTGGGAAAAAAAGTCTTATAGAGGCCAGGGGCAACCATTTTGAGAGCTAAAATAAAGTTAAAAAGAGACAAAAGGCAGTTCAGACAATGAAGTTTTTTAATAATATAATAGATTTTTTATTATTATTATTATTGCTACGGGGGCAACAAGCAGGCGGGCCTCCTGATGTTAAGAGGAAACTTTCTCAGGAAACTTCTAAGAACAGCGTCTTTAGTCCGCTGACTATTTTTTATGGCATTGCTTCACATGGCTCAAGTATTTTTGCATACTTTGACATTTGATAATAGCGTCTACAGAGTTTTATGGTTCTATACATTTACGGTCAACCGCAAGCCATTGCAACAATACCAGTATAAAATGGTCTCTCACAGTATTGAAATTCCCTAATGGGCTAGGCCAGCTAAATGTCAACGTGTCGGTCGACTGTACGAGATAATCGTTCATAACGCACCTGGTAGGTGATAGTAACTCCGGGCAGAAGTAGCGCCAGCATGTTCATGGCGTCGACGCGGTCGGTGCCCAGGCGCGACGCCAGCCGGCTCTGGTCGTGGTTGCCGTTCTGCGGAATAACATTCATTTATATAGGTAATTACAACAGTTTTTTATTTATTTAAATGAATAAAAAATAATTTAATACCTACTATAACACTAATAATACATACAGATTATATACAAATATATACAAATTAAAACTATAAAACGACAGTCTAAGGACCGTTTCCCTCTCGCGCGTGTTTGCGCCCGCGTCGCGCGGGCGGCGCGTGCGCGCCACTTGTATGAAATTGGCGGCACGCATGCGCGCCGGGCCAGGATGCGGGCGCAAACACGCGTGACAGGAAAGCCAGCCTAAACAGTCTTTTCTAACAAAAATATCGATATATCAGCATAAAACAACTATGGACGTCTGTTCTACCAAAGGTACAAGACCAGTGGTTATGTGTTGTTCGATTTATTACTTATAAATTTGGAGAACCGATAACCGCTGGGGTAGACGAGTTCTCGAGTGGAGACCACGACTTGGCAAGCGTAGTGTGGGACGCCCCCCGGCTAGATGGAGCGTCGACCTGCGCAGGGCGGCTGGCAGTGACTGGATGCGGAGAGTCGAAGATCGGACTCAAGGCGCGCCTTGGGGGAGGCCTATATCCAGCAGTGGACTAGTGCAGGCCGATGATAAAATTTCGTGGGATGCCCCGCCAGATGGACCGACGACAGAAGGGTGCATCATACGTTGAGTAGCACTAGATGGCGCCAGTAGTCCAAAAACATACTTTTAATTTGTCCTGAATGTATTTGGCCTCATTATATCAATTTCGCAGACCTCCTACACTGTGCAGTCATTCTAAATGCAAGCAGATTATATAATGGATGCAAGAAAGAAAGGAAAAGCTAATTGATTGGCCTATTGGCGTAGTTGTATTCCCACCCGGGACCAACATTTGTGTGATGAGCATATCTGTTGGTGTTCGGATTCTGGGTGTTTGTGTGTATTTAAGTATTTGTTTAAAAGTATTTATGTGTTTATCAGTTGTGGAGTACACATTTACAAGCTTCGGCTTAGTTTGGCACTAAACAACCGCGTGTAAATTTGTACAAACATTATTATTTTAAAAAAATGTATGGACATTTGCTTCTAAGATCATTGTATTATATGGAATACTCACCACCCAGTTGGCGGCCTCCCCGACGGGCATGTACGTCATCCACTTGTCAATCACCAGCTTTATGTCCCTCGCATTCGACTGGTTATTGATTTCCGAGAGGAAGCTGAAGTTGAAAGGAATGGAGCCCTTCCTCCGGCCGTTGCCATAGTAACGGATCATCAGGTCCAAGTCGGTGTAGGCCTCGGTCATCATGATCTTGTACTCGCCCTGCTTCTCTATGTACTCGTTGAGCACGTCGCGCCAGTCGTACACCACGTCGTAGGTCTCGTCCAGGTCTTTGGTGTAGATGTGGTCCAGGAACTCGTAGTCTTCCGGGTCGACCCCAGGTGTGCCTGGGGAAGGAAGCGACGATGTTTGTCAAAACCTTGTTTCGTCAAATTCGATATTCGTGAAAGCAAAGTACAGTTAAATAGAAAAAAAAGCGGACAAGAGCGAGTAGGACTCGCGCCCTGAGGGTTCCGTGCAAACTTAATTTCTTTTTAAATTCGAAAGTCTTTAATAGTACATGGATGATTTGGTTATACGCAAAATTAAGTTTGTTGGTAAAAGTGTTACTTTTTTTGTGATGTACTTATCTACAAATTTACTGGTTTTGGACTTTTTCCATTATAGTGCTATTAGACATTGATTCTTGCCAAATTTCAAGATTTTAGGTCAACCGGAAGTACCCCATAGGTTTTAGAGTATTTGATATTAATTTCAACTTGATACCTCCACGCGTTTGTGAGAAAAAGGGTCTTGACAGACAGACCGGCAGACGGATGACGAAGTGATCCTATAAGGTTTTTTCTTTTAAGGAACGAAACAATAAAACCGAAATCAAATGATCAAATCTACTAAGATCTACTTCAATCCCAAGACTTAGAATAATATAATAATAAATTAATAATGAATAAGAAAACTATGTAATAACATTTGTAATGTGAAATATATAAATCTAATCAAAAAGGAATAAACGAATAAGGAAAGAAGGTACAAACCTGACAGTGGTTCGTCGGGGAACTTTCCCCCGAAGTGCGCGGCGTCCACCTCGTACATCATGTTGATGGCGTCCACCCGGAACCCGGACACGCCCTTGTCCAGCCAGAAGCGGATCACATTCTGGAACGAAATATGACAAATAAAAAAACAGCAGTGGAACCAACATCACGTTTTTAAAATTTTTATGTAGCGAAAAATTTATTTTTCTGGAATCTCCATAAGTTTTCTATTTTTGTAGGTCAAAGAGCATCATTTATTTTGGTAGAAAACTGAAATCGTCCTTGGTTTTGAGTTCGAAAATCTGTGTTATCATACATTTTCGATGAAAATATGACGTCATTTTCATTTTGAGATACTTTCATTGGAAATGTGCATGAAACCTGAATGTTCTTATAAATGTTTTCCAAATTTCGGCTGAATATGCCCCGTAGTTCTCGAGTTATCCAGGGAACAGACATACCGACGGACTTAAGACTTTTCTTATCCGTTTTGATGGAACCCTAAAAATCTAGTAATAAGTGTAGGTAAATTCTCTGTTATTAGACCTACTGCGTGTTTAGACCTAATGCGTATTGGACCAACTATTACAATATTGGGGGGGCAGGGGAGGTTTGCGTATTGGACCAACCCAAAAAATAAGGGGGCGGGGGCTTGCGTATTGGACCAGCTGTTAGAATATTGTGGTGGTGGGGGGGGGGGGGCGTATTGGACCAACTGTTACAATATGGTGTGGGCATACCTTCATCTCGTCCCTGACTCTGGGCTCGCGGTAGTTGAGGTCTGGCTGGCCGATGACGAACTGGTGCAGGTAGAACTGGCCGCGCTGCGCGTTGTACTCCCACGCGCTCTTGCGGAATATGCTTATCTGTCACCACAATAAACTGAAATTATTCTATTGTATTAATTTAACTATTCACTTGTTTACATTATTTTGGGTGTTTGTATGTATTAAGTATATAATTATAAGTGTATAACTAAGTATGTTTATCTGGGGTAGCATGGTGGACTATAGCCCATAGAGGCTAGGGCGGTGACCCAACAGTCACAAATAGAATAGTCTATATATTAGATAGGCTACAATCTCCAGCTATAGACTCGTGGCGCGGTGAACTATTGCTTGTACCCCCTCCATTGGCTGTGGCCTATGATGTGAATAACGTGATTATTTGTCTGTACTTCTGTTCATATTTGAGACAATCTTACCCAGTTATTGGGAGGCAGCAGTTGTCCCGGATTTTGTGGGTCGGATGTCCCGTTGGCCCAGACGTACCAGTTCTCGTGCACGGGGTCCCGATTGGCGGACTTCACGAACCAGTCGCTCTCGTTGCTCGTGTGGTTCGGGACATAGTCCAACACTACGCGGACACCTGGGGGAGACAGTTTCATTCTGTATTTACGTATAATTATTTTTAACTAGCTGTTTCGTAAGAAATTTGTTTTTTTTTTTCTTTTTGCTGGGCTCCTAAGGGTTGTAGCGTGATGTTAAATAGCCTGTAACCTTCCTCGACAATTGAGATATCAAATGCAAAAGAAAATTTCAAATACCCTTGACTGGCTATGACTGCAATTGTGCGCCCAGCGCTAACAAATTGGAAGCAGTGGTAGATAAAAAGTTAACGTGGTAAAATGTACCTACATGCAATAAAATACTTTTGATTTGGGAAGAAAATTTTACAATAAAATCACAATAATTCAATAAATATAACTACCTATAAAACTGAAATTATCCAAAAAAAAAACAGCGAGGACGAGGCAATGCAGCCAGCGTGCTCGGCACTATGAGTCCATCGCCCAGCCTCGACGATTTTAGGTAATTTTAGTTTTATATGTATAGGTTTTAGTTTTTGATTTTTGTATCGCGAAAAATATAAAAAATTTCAAATTGAACTGTAACATCACTGATTAAAGTACAAGAGCTGGATACTAAATTCAGGGCACCGACTGTACTCCGTCCTCAAGGTTCCCATAAAAGGTGTTACCACGTGTTAGAACAATAGTAATGATCATTAGAGCACCGACGAGTCGCCTCTAATCACCGAGAGACCGGAAAACATTAAGTTGCCAACGTTTTGTAAGCTATTATGTGAACATTAAAACGCACGCCCATATCTTTAAATCAACCTGAAAAACACTAAATTATTGTCTTAGTAAATGCATGTGTAAAGATATACGTACTCCACGGCGTATACTCCTTCGTTTCATACCATTTTTAGACTGTTTTTTTCTTGGCGTTAAATATAGGTCAGTGGCGTGAGCGTCAGTGGCGTCGGGGATGAGACGCGGCCTATCACATCGAAAGGTCCGAAGTTCGATCCCCGGCTGGGCCATGTACCTACCAATGGGTTTTTTCTCGAAACTTACGTACATTTGCTGACTGCTCTCAAACGGTGAAGGAAAACATCGTGAGGAAACCTGCATACGCCGAAGAAGAAATTCTTAAGCGCATGTGGAGTCCACCAACCCGCACTGGGCTAGCGTGGTGGACTATAGCCCGAACGCCCTCGTAACGCCCTTGTGAGATAACCCTGAGCTCCAGCAGTGGGGACATATTAATAGGCTGTTGATACATTATTGTTATACGTCAGGCAATTTAATCGCGTCTAATACATTATAGTCAGTGTCTAATATATTATAGTGACTTTAGCTAGTTCAGAAATGCATATAGAAGTCGGCAAGGGTTCAACAGAAACAGTTGTAGTATTCCTTACCTAAGCTCTTAGCCTCGGCCATGAGTCGGTCGAAGTCGGCCATAGTGCCATATTCTGGCGCTATCTGCCGGTAGTCAGTGATGTCATAGCCGAAGTCGTACATAGGCGACAGGTAGATAGGAGACAGCCATATCGCGTCCACGCCGGTCTCTTTCAGATAGGGCAGTTTGGAGGTTATTCCTGTGGAACAGATCCACACAGATTTTGACAACAGAAAATACCATATTAAGGGCATCTTTCACCACTTGCTGATAAAGTCCCAGATACCCTATCTGCTGGTTATCTGACATATAGATTATTTTGTTTGTTTCACAGGTTTCTGATTACCTTATCTGACAGATAAACCTGATAAACTAACAGCAAGATCAAGTGGCTGTTATTTTTTTATCTATCAGAGATTTGAGCTAACGAAAATATTATCAGACAGATTTATCTGATAGATTAGTTTATCTGTCAGCTTACTATCTGTAACAATAGCAGGAAGTGGTGAAAGAAACCCTAAGTATAGTACATAAGTTAGACTTATACAAAGTATTGTTTTGACGATCCCTCTTACACATAAGACTTTATAAATGTTGTATATTTAATACTGTATACTGTATTGTGCTGTAATTGTGAAATAAATAAATATAAATCAATAGCAAAGGTGAAATATGACACTGAGAGCATTCAGGACGTTTGTTTCTCCATCTACCCCGCAATGACTGAACCTGATTTGAAATTTAACTCACAAGGTAGTTTCTACTGACGACTAATACAGATCATATTTTTTCAAGGCGTCAATGGCGTAGTGGGGAAGGCGCGGCGTGTCATGTCGTGAGATCAGAGTTCGATCCCCGGCCAATGAGTTTTTCTCGAAACGTACATTTTCTGCTCTCAAACGGCGAAGGAAAGCGTCGTAAGGAAACCTGCATACGAAATTCTTAGGTGCATGTTAAATCCACCAACCCGCACTGGGCTAGCGTGGTGGACTATAGCCCTAACCCTCAGTGAGAGGGTAGGCCTGAGCCTCAACAGTAAAGACACGTACATATTTTGTCCAGTCGCGATATTAAAACAGTTGGCAGTGTCAAGCGGTTTCAGGCTTAAAAGGTTTACTAACAAAGCCATCAAAAACTTCAGATCATTACTTAAACTTACCATTTAAATCTCCAATGCCGTCTCCGTCGCTGTCCATGAAGGACCGCGGGTAGATCTGGTAGATGAGCGCGGTCCTCCACCAGTCCAGGCCGTCGTCGGCCGCGACCGCCGCAGACACCGCCGCCAGCAGCGCTACCACTACACTTGCACGCATTCTTGTGTACCTAGCTTCTAAAACAGAGCACTTTGAGAATAAGACACATTTATGTATAGGTAGCGACTCCAGATGGTTGAGTTAATTTATTTAAAAATACCTATAATTAAAATATGTCTAAAGTTGATTGAGATGGCTATGTTTTTTAGATACCATGCTATCATAAATGAGTTTTACGACTATTAGTTAGGTACGTACTAGCTTTCATGTAAAATTACACAAGCTCACGTTATGTTAAGCTACCAATAAGGGTTGTATTATAATGAGCAGAGAGTAGAGCAGATAGTATTGTCTTGTATGTAGTCACATACTAACTCATGTAATCTCGTAAAGCCGCCCATTTATAATACAGCCCTAACAGCTCAACGTTGTTAACTACAGATATACAATCACAATCATCTCATCATAAAAAAAGATTTATATTTAGTAACTCTAAAACTATAGGTAAAAATGCAAGTGATAATTTGTAATTAATTAATAAAAAGTATCATGGAAAAATAAATATTGTATTTATTCTATCAACATAAATCACTAACGTTCACTATGCGACGCGACATCGATGCAACAAAAATCCACTAATCAATATCATGTAAGTGGTTGATTTTTGTTGCATCGGGACTTAAAAACATCCAACTTACCGTACCACCGCGCTAAGAATGACAACTCCACCGGCCAACGCTTGCTTTTAATAATTTAACAGCGCGGGAGCTCAGTGCAAGGTAAACACTTCAGTTGTTTACAACACTTGATTGTGAGTTATCTTGAGTGTTACAATTAACACTCAAGGCACACCTTATTCATATACTTGTAGTCTTATCCTGGTATGTGACTTCCTGTATTTTCCCGGTAACTATGCAACGGTATTTTTAGGGTCCCGTGCCTCAAAAGAGGAAAAAAAGGAACCCTTGAAGGATCACGTCGTTGTCCGTCTATCTGTCTGTCAAGACCATGTTGCTCAGGAACGCGTGGAGGTATCAAGTTGAAATTAATATCAAATACTCAGGTCTGCAGTCCCTTGGAGCCGTGAAAAAACCAGACTTCTAAGTCATCGCAGTCGGAAGATATGGCCGATTTTGCCGCATTTTTTATTATTAATCATGATAAACATATCATCCTTGCAACACCCACTGCTGGACACCCGGTCCTCCGTCCTCCGCATCCGGCCAAATTCTTTAGGTCGTCGGTCCACCTGGGGCGACCCCGTTGCGCATATTATATTTTTTAATTTGCAATAGTTATTAAGCTCACTAAACAATTTAGGAAGTCATAAAGTCTAGATTTTATTCCACCACCTCGTTGGCGTAGGCTTGATCGTTAGACTCGGTCGGGGGATCGAATCCCAGCAGGGACAGACAACAGATAACTTCTGGTTCTGTAGTGCATCTGGCATGTTCGCCGACGCACGCACAGATGACTTCTACGCGATCATGCGTAAAAAAGCGGCGTCTGTAATGATGAGAATGAGCGGGAGCACTAACAGCATCCTGAAGGTGATAGCGGAGAGATTTGACAGCCCCTTCACTCGTCACTGGGTGGAGGTGCTGATTAGTAAAAATATAAAATAGGTAATTATGGCGCTTTTTAAATTAGTTTTAGGTACCTACTAACATAGTGTAATGTGTGTGACGTACTAACAATTTATGGATCAATGTTTTCCGAAATAAAAATTTTCATTTCATTTCATAAGACCTAAAGAACACCTAATAAGAAAATATTTCCCATTTATGATTTTTTTTATTTGTATTTATAAATTACGCGGTCAGCCAAAAGGTCTTGAAATATTTTAATTCCGCGTTAATAGGTACATACCTCGAATTTTAAGGTGTTCTTCTATTATCACTCACACACTCATTTTAAATAGTAACTTAAAAACTAACTGGTCAAACGTAGAATATAATCTACTCTTAGTGACAAAATGTATCTACTATTATTACAAATTTAATCGCTTTGTTATTGTGACCTCTATCGTATCCGAATGACAATGACAGTTGAGATCAATGCAATGCCATCTATTGCCAACGTAACGGACTAAAGTTAGGTACGGTCGACCGCACGTCAGTGGAAACAAAACCAATATAAACTGGTATCTAATAGTATTGAAACTCCCTAATAGGCTAGGCCAGCTCAAGCTCAAAGTGACGTGCGGTTGACTGTACCTACAGGAACATCGCTCATTGCATAAAAAAAAACGACCGTAATCCTAATTGTTACGAATTATTTTGGAAATCTACTACAGTGCGGATTTAAAGTATATTGCAATGAAATAAAACGAGCAACACAACTAATTACAAAACAATGCTTAGAGTACATTAATAAGCACTGTTTTATCGTGCCACTATTTAAGCACTGATGCGGTATCTATCTAGGTAATTTATGATCGAAAGTATTTAGTAACATAAACAAAGTTTCAGTTTAGGTCCACTTTATTATATTTGCTCCTTTTTAAAATTACGATTCACTACCGATGTAATTCAATACAGTCCAGTATACTTAAAATCTATAAAAAAAGTAAAAAATAACAACTACGTCGATATGATTTTTACAACAGTTTGTACTCAGTGATAACCTAACTATAATAAGTTACTTTATTTTTATTGTTTAAACATTTTAAGTATACTTGCATGTATCTTGTTTAAATTATAACAGTATGATTGATTTAATTGATATAACAACACCATATGTATAGTGAGATCAAATATTTCACAAATGAAAAGATTGAGTATAGCAATAGCTCAGTCAGAATGTCCCGTTAGATCGGTCGTAGGTTCCAATAAATTTTGAAATATTTTAGTTTAGCGCCACATCTCCGCTAAACGTTCCGCGAACTATCGGTCGTAGTTTGGTCTCGACGCATTTTCGATTGATGTGTCATAGGTAACCTCAAAAACACGTATTCAGTCAAAAGTTCCGCGCGGAACCATCCGCAGGTGTGGCGCTACACTTAGATTAAAATTATATGAATTCAAGTTTGATATTACTATTTGTTTGACATGTTCACATTTACAAACATTCATTTTATTCAATAGCTTGAATTTAAGATACGATACATTTATAAACAGGACGTTAATTTTCTGGTTTTAAAATAGTTTTGGAAATTCACAGTCTGTAAAAGTAGAAACAAAAAAAATTTTTGCAAGCGAAATAACTTGTTAATATGAAAGTACATATATGTAAACTGATATATCTTGAACGAAATAAACGCCCTACCTATATGAAACCTAATAATACTATTTTGTACTTCTATACACGTCAAATATTATGATAATGATCTCACACAGTCATACCTTCAAAAAATGAAAAACATCTAGACTACCAAAATAGTACGTTGGTTTTTGAAATCACCTGATGTGATCATTGGCTTTATCCCTTTTAGTACACTTTTCAAACCTAACATCACGGTCCAGAGAAACATACCCTTTTAGACAGACTTAAAGAGATAATATGTATACGGGAATTATTCCCATATGGTCTTAGGGAAAGTATCAGACAACATACATGCGAAATGACAATTATTATTACGTTCTAATTTTTTAAATACAATAATTATGCTCCCAAGGAACTTTCAAGTTGATCTGATCACTCACTCTGTAGTCAAAATATAGATTAAACACTTCATAATATTTACAAAATGTACAGTATTCCAATCTGTAATGCTGCTTGCAGACGATGCGCAGTAGCTTGCGCAAGTACTACTACTGCGCATGAAATTTCGCCGTGTAAACGCTTTTTGCTTAGTAAAGGTTCGAGTGGAAGTTGCTTAGTCGTACTTGCTACGGTCCTTGCTCTAGTGACTCGTTCCCCTCCCCCCACTACTCCTCCTTCACTCCCCTCGCTATTCTCATGACATAGCATCTGTGTCTACTAGTGAAGTGCAAAGTCGTACAAGCATAGAGTTAGTATACTAGCTATAGAGCGCGCGCATCGCTCATTGCCCATTGTGTCAAGTGTAAGCAGGTGTTCTATGGACGCTTCTATATAGATTTTTTCTAGATCGTTCTTTTCCGTGAATCGTGTTTACAGCTTGGCACTGCACATTTCACCATGATTACTCCAAATCTAAATAAATACCGGCGAGAGCAACAATCAGCGCTACTGACGTGTTGTGACTAGTAGCGTCGCCCCGAAAATTTCGAGACTGTTCAGACCCGTGCTTACAGTTCAGACTTGCTATCGCGCGCTCTATGTATACTAACAACTCTCTGCGTACAAGTTGTTTAGTGACCACTTTCGTGTGAACGCTTAGTAAAGTACATTGCTTAGTACACGCGCAAGCTACTGTGCATCGTGTGCAAGCAGCATAAGTCTCAATTGGGTCTAGTAAATCTTTTATTTAGTCTACTTTGTCATTCGTCGATTGGCAAATGTGAATGGCTTCCCAGGCCTCTCTTTCTGGCTTATTCATTACTTCTTCCAGAGAATTGACATCAAATGTGACTTATGTCAAATTGACTGCAAATGATAGCTGTATGAACAATTAAAATTATTATTCGAACAATAAATGTCTTCTTGCTCACATTTCAGTACAATATAAAGATTTGGTCCCGAATTCTGTTCTCGGGCGAATTTTTAAGTACTAAAAGCGAAATACACTTGCCGAAACCGAAGTGGTACATTTGGTCGCAGTTTAGTGTATTTACTGGAGTGATAGATAGCTAGCAGTAAGGTCAAAGAGGTAAGAGTACCTACTTATAATACCAATGCGACGGACATCAATTTTTTTTCTCATGCATTATGAAATATTATCCTATTTTTGTGCAATGTAATTTCACTATAAAACCAATGTTGTTTTTGGTAGACTTTAAAATGGTCTATTGTCTGTTTAATCTATTTGGAACGGTAGGTTGGCTGCTATTCTTGGTTTCTTCTTCTTCTGAGGTCTCGACGACGCGTCTTGCTGTTGTGGCATCTGTATTAAAATTTTCAAATGTTCATTGATGTAGGTTGTCCTCATTTTATGTAAGTTTGTTATGTCACGGCTCGGCTATTTAACTTATCTACTCAGCTTGTGTTATGAAGATGAATAAACTAATTTTCACCATGGGAAATTCTTTTCCCACAAGAGCGAAAAAATTAATCAATAAACAATATAGTAAGAGGACATTGTATATGTATAAACAATTATGAGATTTTTAGAATTTGATTTGACATCATTTTTTGACATTCTGTAACTAATATTAGATTTTAGATTTAGACTTAAGTATAAGAAATGTTGTATAACTTGACGAATTGTTTCACAGATAAAACTAGTATAGTCTTACATTACATCCTTACATAGTATAAAACATAATCGCTTCCCGCGTCTGTACGCTTAGATCTTTCAAAGTACGCATCGGATTTTGATGCGGTTTTCGCTGCCATTCAGATAATTTTGAAGGGCAATTAATAAGGGCGAAGTCGCGGGCAACAGCTAGTATTATATAATGTTGTATACTCTTATTATGGCGTATTCATTGAAATAAATAAATGTACATCCAACTTACCGGTTGAGTTGAGGGCTGAGGGCGCGGCAGTACGGTCTTGGGCGGCGGCCCCTGCGTGTTTCTTCGGCTCGATGAACCGCCAGTGTTTTGGACGCGTCTGTAGGAATGTACTTATTTTATATATGTACACAGGTGGACGGATAATTAGAAACAAGGCAAGATTTTCATACAATCAAGGTCACTTTGAAGCCATGGTTTTCCGTAAAGGATTGATCAGGGCATGATCTGATGACGGTCGTCGAGAGAGTACATGGAGGACTTTTAGATCGCTATATATGTCCAACTGATCAGATGAACTGTCTGGATGCAGCGTCGTCGGATCATGCCCCGATCAATCCTTCACGGAGAACCATGGCTTCAAAGTGACCTCGATTGTATGAAAATCTTGCCTTGTTTCTAATTATCCGTCCACCTATGTATTTATATTATAGTATGCATACCATTTATATTATAGTATGTATGCATATTAGATTTTTATTGAAGAAGTACGGATGCTCATAGGTCAGGCTTTTGCAACTAAAACGTGCGTTATAAAGATCTTAACGATTGGCTGCGGTGTGTGGTTCGGACATAAATACTTTCAAATAGTTGACCACAAGTCCAAGAATGTGTTTTACGCTCTTGCGGGTTTGTAGGCTACATCATTGACTATGGGAAAATATAATTTCAATATGTCGATAATTTAATTTAATTTGTTTATTAGAAAATCTCACAGCACAAAAATTACAATTTAAAACAGTGATTAAAATTCTGAAAGCCAGTAAAAGAGATTTTACATATTACAATTTCAATTGTAGCTGTCAGCTATTAATTACAAATTATTAAAACAATGATATATTAATGATATAAAATCTTAGAATAAGGGATAAGCGATGTTCATATTTAACCCAGAAATCACTAGCATCTGCCCTAAAAAAGTTATATCTCTGATTATGTGCGAGTCCTCTATTTCTTGTACCGATATAGGTATGACATCGCGTGATAGCTATTCTAGTTCTAGAATTGCATAATCAATCCCGGCTTTCAAGTGTTTCCTAATCGAGTACAAGTGGTCGCGACGGATGGTTAGTATTCTCTATTCTAATTCGTATCTTTTAAGTGGTGCTGGGATTTTTCAAATACCTAACATAACTTCTTGATTTAAAGTGTGCGTCCAAGGACTCCGCTACTCACAGATAACTCCCAATAGATACCGCTTATAGGGCAACTGACACTCACCAAACATCAATGCATTTGCAGAATATTGAAAAAAAAAAATTAATAAAGCAGATTCGGCAGCGGAACGTTCGCTGTATTTGCGCAGAGCCTTATCGTGAACTCAGAATACAGAACAAACCTGAAGGCGCGGTGGCGAATAAACGTAAATTAAAAGGTGTACTTAAACTGTAATAAACAACACTTCAAAAGCTAAAAAGTTCTAGTATCCAAGCCAAAACCTACTTAAAAATAAACAAACAACTCTCACCGTTGGCTGGTCTGTACTTGCAGAGGTACGAACGGATTGGCCACCTTGTCCGGCCGCCCGCCGCCGCCGGCGCCGACCGGTGCGCGGTTATTCTGCAACACAAGTCATTGCTCAATGTTAAGTGACACAACAACGGGTAAGGCAACTATGTTATAAACCTAGAAAATATACATCAACTTTTGCTCTGCGACCTTTGGAAATTCGTTAAATTTGTTCACTACCCAGTACTTGTTTATTTCTCAATCACACGCCATAACGGCTGAGCGGATTTTGATGTACGGTCGACCGCACGTCAGTGGAAACAAAGCCAGCATAAACTGGTCTCTCATAGTATTGAAACTCGCTAATAGGCTAGCCCAGCTCAAGGTCAAAGTGTATCCACTGACGTGCGGTCGACTGTACCTAACTTAGCACATTGATAGCTTATAATATCTTGTATTAACATATAGGATAGGATTACATCACACATCTTGGGCGTACGCCCGCCAAGGTCATGTTAGAAGGTCATGCAAAACTGTCGTGAAAAGGCTTGCTATACAGCAATAATTATTATTATTTGCTTGCACGACGTGCAGGATGTGTGCTGGACCTAGCAAGCCATAGACAAGCTCTAATGTTTTTAAAAAGTAGGTTTTGGCTTGGTTACAAGACGTAACCAAGCCAAAACCTACTTTTTAAAGCTTGTCTATGCCTTGCTGGATGCCTTGCTAGGTGCCGCGCTAGATGGTGTAAATGCTACGTTTAACATGACCTGTGTGGTGTAATTAGTGCTTAACACACGCATCTCCATAATGTAAAATTAATATTAACAATATAGTGGTTCCCCCCTCCCCCTATCTGGTTTTATTTAAACCCTATCCGGTTTTATTTAACCGAATCATTACAACCTAAAACAAGGCCGTCCGTGTCCGATAATCAATTTGTCGTTCACTCAACTGTCATTGTTTATAAACTCACCCCATCAGGCTCAGTGTGTTGGAACTGGTTATGGTCTTTATTCCAGCTCGGTCCCAGCGTGACGTTGGAGCTGACGCTCGGCAGATGCTTGGGGAAACCTTGCTGGTTGTCGTGACCCCGGTTGTTGTACTGGTTGCTCTGGTTGCCGTGGTACTGGTTCGGCTGGTTGCGGTCCTGGTAGTGGTGGTTGCGTTGTTGGAAATGCGGGTTTTGGAATTGCGGGAAGGGGACTTGGTTGGGGCCAGGCTGGGGGGGTGGCGGGAAGGAGGGGAACGGCGGCATGGTGGGTTGGCCCTGTGAACAGATATACCTATAATTAATAATGATTGTGTTTTTCCTATTACATGTGATTTTTTAATTACTATCCAAATTTTTTCTAGGCCTTATGTATCATTCATCGCTATTCAAAATGCCTACTGTGAAATTGTTTGCCAAGGACAACGTTAAAATTTTTAACTGATATGTCTGTCAATTTTTTATGGACCATTTGCACATTATTTACTGAGAGAAAACAAAATGTATTCTAAAAACCCGCGGGGTAGATATGAAAATTCGTTTATTCAAAATTGGAATACAATATTCTGTTTTTGACGTGAATTCTAGCAGAGATGTAACTTTGCTTTTTTTTTTGAGTTTGTGGCTCAGTTGCAAGACTTTTAAGCCGTCTTATTTGAAAACTTTCCGAGACACATGCCGAGATCTGCTTCCACCTGTATAGAACTAGTGTACCTTGAAGGTGGAGTTGGTCCACTGGTTGGAGTACACCTGCTGCGGCGGCCGGTTGTTGTTGAACGAGGCCGCGTTCTCCTTGCGCCAGTTCTGTTGCTGCTGCGGCACCCTGCGGCACACCATACCAATGACTACTATGTACTGTATGTTTACTCCCCGCCCCTGCCGTTACGGCTTCACCATGTGTGAGTTGCGTCATTTTTTTTTAATTCCAGGATTTTTTTTTGGGTTTCGTACCTCAAAAGGAAAAAAGGAACCCTTAGGGACTACTCAAACGAAGCGGAAATTTGCCCGCTCACTTTTTGACGTCATTGTAAAATGAACCATATGACTATAGACTAAAGAACAAAATCGTATGAATGTCCTCGGGCGCGAGGCGACGCTGACCTGGTAGAAGTCATTTTACGATATTATTCTTTAGGTTATAGTGATTCATTTCAGGGGTTCATTTGACAATGACGTTAAAAAGGCAAATTTCCGCTTGGACCTCGACCCTTATAGGATCACTTCGTTGTCCGTCTGTCTGTCTGTCAAGACCCTTTTTCTCAGGAACGCGTGGAGGTATCAAGTTAAATTTAATATCAAATCCTCAGGACTGCAATCTCTTGGAGCTGTGAAAAAATCAAACTTCTAAGTCAACGCAGTAAAACGACATGGCCGTTTTTGCCGCATTTTTGGGTATTTTGGTAATGAAAACCGATGGCGTACTTCCGGTTAAAAAAATGTACAATAATATTATTCTTACCCGGCAAATAAATTCCAAAATGGATGCATTTGGCTGCTTGTAATATGATAAATACATATTTTAATCTTTAGCGCCCAAAAGCAAAGCTAAATACGTATTATTTAAAACTTCGTTAATTCATCATCATGAAAAGTTGACTTAAATGGATTTAGCAGTTTATCATCTTTAGTCGACAATATACTTGTCTGAATCCAAATAGGGATTTTCTCCTCTAGCGCATAGCTAGGTATAAGAATTACATAATATTACATAACAATTCACAATTGCCTAGAACCAACTTATATAAAGTGGGATTCGAACCCACGACCTTTGGCGCTCGAGTCTAAAGACCAAAAGTCAAAATAATAAACATGGCTTACCTCTGTTGCGGCTGCGGTGCCGTGTTCTTTTCGCTTTTCATTCGCCAATTGTGCTCCGTTAAATTCTACAAATAAAAGTAAACAGACATGTCACAAAGTGTAATTTACCAACATAACAACAAAATTAAATCCAGGGTAAACCATAAATGCTGAGGCTTTTTGGCGGGATTTTGTCCGAGATGGTTGTCGTTTGTGTTTAGTTTTCCAAAAAATGTATATTGTAGGTTTTGGTGTATATTTGTGATAGTTTTATATGCAACAAGTGCTGCGATCATCAAAAGATCGCAAAACAAGTGCCTATTAAAGTGTATATTGTGCGGGATAGTTAAATAAAAGCGTGTAACGACTCTACCAGATCGTTCCAAAATGTCCCTTGTTATTCTTCATTAAACCTACTATCGGTTTAATGCGGACATGAACCTGCAGTGTGGATCACCGAATGGCATGTCACTAGTTGTGCCCTCGTGGAGGCCGTGCTGCGGTTTTATTGAAAATCGCCGACTAACTCTAGTCGTCCTCTGTTTTTGTGGAGGCCGTGCTGTAACCGCCGGTTTAAATAAATATAAGAAATAATACTTTAAATAAGACAGGGCTGTATGGACGAAGCTTCCCTTGCCCGTCCTCAATAGAGGATAAATCAACAAACAAAAAAATGCTGACCAGGTGGCAGCATTGTCTGTGCGTTAAAATGCGGTCACCAAACCATCTGCCAAATATAGTTACCACGGCATATATATTTTATTTTATCTTTTTTTAGACGTGTGGCTCAATTAAATAAAACAGTTTGTCATGTACCTTACACCCCAGTCTGAGAGATAACTCTATAAAACAACATACGATTATTATTATTACCCTTGATCATACATTACCTAGACAAAGCACGTCAAACAATTTAAAAAAAAATGCAGAGTTATGATTCATTTTAAACTTCTTGAAATATTCGAGCTATATTGCAATGAAACAATAAAAGCGCATGGTACTTACGCAACCGCAGCGACTATCTACTGATCACAAATTAATGCATAGAGTATATTTAAGCACAGTTTGGTTGTGTCACTTTTTGAGCACTGATGCGGTATCTAGGTAATATTATATGATCGTAGCACTCCACATGGATTCCACAATGAGCACCAACCACCACATCAGGTCTTTCGCCTTCCACCATCCCTTCGTTTCCGGCTACCCTTTTAGATATTAGACACTTCGAATATGAGTGTCAAAATTTGAAAATTTTGTTTTTTTGTTATATTTTTCATTAAAAATCAGAAATACCACGTACCTTGTTGTTTCTTTTGGCAGAATCAGTTTCGTTCTCGCTTATTTTCAGCAAGCTCTTAAGCAGATGCGTTGCGTTGTCCTGTTTTTGAACATACATACATGCAGTATAAGTCGCCCCAAATATAATAAAATAAAACAATGGTGTCGAATCGGAGAGCACACGACTTAACTAAATTTAGTCTATTGTGTTCTTTTTCATCTATAGAAATAAGAAAGAAATGGCATGAATTTGTTTTTCTTTTCATGTTTTAAGTTGCAATAGAAACCCTTTTTCTTGTGTCTGAAAAGACTAAACTAATTTGAAAATTCTAAAATTCATGCCATCTCTTTCTTATTTTTATAGATAAAAAAGAGCACAACAGACTAAATTTAGTTAATAAATTTTTATTAATATGTGAACGAGACGAATGACGAACATTTAAAACTATTTATTTTTAAGTAAAATTGTGTTATCACGTAAGTGACAATTGCATTTGTGATAATAAAGTTCTTTAAACTTTTAAAATGATACTGAATTTCAACTATCCTTCCTACTAGCAGCACACAAAATAGTACCAATATTCCGACCCATGATTACATTTTACATGAATGACAACACCGCTTGCACGCCCTACCACCAACAACCTAAGACTCACATAGTCTTGACAGAACCTTACCGGAGACTGTCCGTTGCTAGCGGCCGCGCTGGGCGCGCTCTCGCGGCTGTCCGAGACTGGGCTCTTCACCTCCCCAGGACCTGGCGGGCTGGAGAGAAACATGGCTTACATTATCTTCGGTCTTTATTCCACATTCACCAGATCCTATTTTAGTTGGAAATTAGAAAAAAAATGCATTCGCCATCGCACACCTAGCACACTAAAGCGTGACACACACTGAGCGGCGACTCTTTTGGTGTCATCATTTTTAGGGCTTAGTAGTATTTCTATACTTATTAAAGATCGCTGCTTAGTAGTATTTCTATACTTATTAAAGATCGCTGCTTAGTAGTATTTCTATACTTATTAAAGATCGCTGCTTAGTAGTATTTCTATACTTATTAAAGATCGCTGCTTAGTAGTATTTATATACTTATTAAAGATCGCTGCTTAGTAGTATTTCTATACTTATTAAAGATCGCTGCTTAGTAGTATTTCTATACTTATTAAAATTCGCTGATCGCGACCGTGTCGATCGAGATTTTAAGAACGAGAGTATCTGTCTACGAGATAGAACCACGAAAAGCAGCTTGAGATCCTGCGGTATTCACGATCGAGCGAGCGGTATTCAGTTCGTCAATATTAAACATGTCTGGACATTTTTCATTTTATCCCAAAGTTGACTAACCACGAAAAGGTGACATGAGTGGGTACCTCTCGCTTGGACGACATACATATTTCAATATTAGAGGAATGTGCAGCTCCCATACAAACCTTCTAAGGTTGAAGGGTGCTAAGAACACGAATATTATTATTTAAATAATAAAATCGATAAAGAATCGATCCGCAGCGGGGGCCATGTACGAATGGGTTTTATCTCGAAACTTAGTACATTTACTGACTACTCTCAAACGTTGAAGGAAAACATCGTGAGGAAACCTGCGTACGCCGAAGAAGAAATTCTTAGAAGGCGCGTGCGAAGTCCACTATCCCGCACTGGGCTAGCGTGGTGGACTACAGCCCGAACGCCCTCGTTGAGAGGGTAGGCCTGAGCCCCAGCAGTGGGGAAATTAATAGGCTGTTGATGATAATAAATATTGTTAAAAATAAAAGCTACCTGTAGCTGGCGAATGCGGAGTGGTGTCCGTCGTCCCTGCGCAGCGCGGTGGGCGTCCTGCCCGCGAGCCCGAAGGCGGCCTGCTCCTCGGCCGCGCCGCCCTTGTTGCTGTTGCGCAGCTTGCGACCGAACGAGATGTTCACCATGTTCGTCGGCAACATCCTGCGAGCGGACACCCGTTACATAGTGACACACGAACCACTACATCCTGGAAGAGCAATCGACTTGGCGTTGTCGGGTTAAAAAGACGCTCAGTACAAGCATATAGACGATATGTGTGTAAGTGCGGGGAAGGACTCGTCGTACATCACTTGGTATTGACTTGACGTTGAGCTTGTCGGAGAGGTGGCGTGATTTGGGGGAGACCTGTGTCCAGTAGTGGACTAATGCAGGCTGATGATGATTACCTGTAGAACCTGGGCACATCGAACAAGTCTTCCAGCACGGCCCCGGGGAAGGGCTCGTCGAACATCACTTGGTAGGTGGGCTCCACGTTGAGCTTGTCAGAGAGCCGCACGGTGTTGGAGTCCGGCGGGCGGTAGACGGCCGTGACCGTGCCCTTGGCGCCCAGCGGCACCGTGATGTGCCGCGCCACGCACACCACGCGGTCGTACAGCTTGAAGTCCGCCTTCGGGTCGGGGGAGATGTTGCCCGCGTGCAGTTCCGGCTGCAACGAACACCACAGTAATGAGCATCGAAAAAGTGAAAAAGCAAGTTTATTTTTATCATATACAATTACAGATCTCATTGGTCAGTTAACTATTGTCAGTTTTTATTTCACTTCGACACGATACGTATTTACGAAGTTATAAGACTTATTAAAATGTACATTCACTCTACCTCGCTGTACTTTTGAGAGTTTGCAACCTCATTAAGGATCTTTATCATTCATACGCCTTTCAGATGCATTCATTTTACTGACTACTGCGGTGAATCTGCAGTATACAACATCTATACATTAAATATATAAAAAATAATTAGAGGTATGTATTATATTTAAATAATACAGACTTCAAAACAGTTGTTTTTGGCCGAATATACGTAGCTCAAGCTTAATTTAGTCGGTTTATGTTAGACGTCAAGGCGCTAACGCCAATGTGTCAGTGCTGCGTGTTGATACCTTATACAGCAGGCTCCACTTGACATGTAGCGTGACCTTCTTCTCCTTATCCTTGAGCTCTTGGAGCTGCTGGTCGAGCGACGCGGCCAGCGGCACCAGCTCCTCGGGCTCCAGCACGTCGGAGCCGCACTCGCGCCGCGCCGCCGAGCTCTGCGGCTGCGTCTTCAGCCACGACACTACATCTTGCGGCTTGTTTGTTCTGCAAACAAGATGTTATACGACATTTCAACGAGTAACGGAGTATTTAACGTACGCTTATTTAGAAAACCATAGTCAAATACAATCTTTCCGTATAACCGTCTAACAACTCACCCAACCTCGCTCTGAAACCTCTAGAGAGAACCTTGACGGTCGACCGCACATCAGTGGTAACAAAACCAGTATAAACTGGTCTCGCGTAGTATTGAAACTCCCTAATAGGCTAGGCCAGCTCAAGGTCAAAGTGTTACCACTGATGTGCGGTAGACTGTACATGGTATCTCCCTAGAGGTTGATCGACCTTAGTCAGAAGGTTAACGTGGTATGACTTTGGCAGGGTCCGCTTGGTGGCCAGCATCTTAACTAATTGTGCTAGATAGCTATTTTCTAAAACAGCAAGTAATCGGTTCAGATGAGTACTCTTGCATCCTCCCCGGGAAACCATGTAGCAACTTCATCCTCCCTGAGGAAACCGAGTAGCAACTCTCCCAACCTCCCATGAGAACAGGTCTCTCTGAAACCTCTCGAAAAAACATGTAGCAAGTTGCGCAGACGGTTAGGGGTGGCGCTTGGATAAAACAGCAAGTGATCAGTTCAGATAAGTAGACTCTTGCAACCTCCCCGGGAAACCATGTAGCCAACCTGGGGCCACACCGTGTAGCAACTCACCGAACACTCTCTGGGTACAGGTCGCTCTGAAACCTCTTGGAGAAACCATGCATCAACTTCATTGTTCACGGGCTCCAGCTAGCACTAGCCACTCACCCGACCTCCCCCGGGAACAGGTCGCTCTCGAAGAACACGTCGTTGTTGACGGTGTGCGTGAGCTTCCCGAACAGGTCGGGGAACTGTCGCGCGTACGCCCGAACGACGTCCACACACCGCGCCGAGTACAGCCACGAGTTAGTCAGCCGGCAGCGCCGCGTGAAGCCAGACACCTCCTGGTTCTGAGGACGACGGGTGAAACGTGAACATTTAATTGTTGAGTATTTTATTTCACAACGCATCTGTAAATATTTCAGTAATCAACAGCCTATAATGTCCACTGCTGGACCAGCCACTTCCCAAAATAATATTTATTTAATTTCACAGCTTATAGAACATTTATATACATTACCAAAAACAATATGCCAATTATGAAATTAAAATAAAAACTATGGATAAAATAAATACTGGTGGGTTTATGCTGTATACACACACAACTCGCACGCATAAACAAACAAACACACACAATACACTCTGAGACACCCTAGCTAAGGCCCCCAGCAGAAAAACAGCGCTGCATCTCCCGGATGCAGCGCTATGCTGAGTTAGGGACCTCTTCACATCCCTTTTTATTTTAATTAAATTGTAATATAATTTAATGGTTTCGACCCGTAATGACCGGTTCCCAAAATGACCAATTTCCAATACAGTTTTCTTTTTTTTAGAATGAGTATGTGGTCATGTGAACAAAAAAATATTCTATCTTTCCTGACTTCTAATCGGCAGGCTGGACGTGCGGAGTAGTGACCACAGTATACGTCAAGCAGCATACCTTCTTGTTAAACTTGAGGTTGAGACCGATGTTGAACTTGTTCTGCTGCTCTGTGGGCATGTCGTTCCGCTCGCCGGGCACCACGAACACCGTGCCGGTGATGCGCGACAGCATCTGAGCCGATATACCTGATGATAACACATTCTTAATTAGCTGCAGTAAGCTGAAGCATCAACAAAATAAGGACAGACAACTTAACACAGTACAATGTTTGAAATTATACAAAAAAAAACTTTTTTTATATAAAAAGAAATAGTTCAATTTTTGTGCGCCTCAGGCCCAGGCCGCGTAACCATTGAAACTCGCTCGTATTTCGCTTCAATCACACCTGGCATTGTCAATAGAAAATACTGTTACTTTGAAACGTTTTTTTGACATAAGCCCGAAGCTCAAAAGATCAGTTTTAGTGACAAAGTCAGGTGTCTGCCTGCTATTTTGCTGGCCTGATATCGGGCTGGTTTCCAGAGGTTAATGTAATATGTACAGTAAAGAACGACTACCACAGGAGGCGGCGGCGTGGTTGGCGCTGCGGTAGGGGCTGGGGACGGAGTGCGCGACGGGCGTGGGCTCCGCCTTCTCCGTCACCTGCACCTTGATGCGCCCGCTGCGGACCGCCTCCGAGTCCACCACCTGCGTGGAATACAATTGTTTTAATTTTTTTTTTTTGCGAGGCTTATTGATGTCCATGGCAGCCTCATAGGGAAACACAAGTCCTTCGGCGCCGTCACCGCCGCCTGGTGCGTACCCGGACGCCACCGCGCACCACTGCGGCTACAGGACCATCACCGTGTTTTCGTGAATTAACCATAAGGGCTAAGAGGTTGGCTCTTGGATCTATGGTTAGGTATATTCATGTAGTTTCGGCCCTGTAGATAACTCATTCACGGGGCTTGAAACGCCACATATGGCTCGTATTTTACGCGTAGTGTCAATTGCCGATGGAGCCTTGGCTTCTCCGCGCCTGTGCAACAGTGTACTTAATGAACGTACCGTGGCGAGACACCCGTAGTACTGCCCGTGCGTGAGCAGGAACACGCTGTCCCCGGGCGGGTAGGCCTCCTGCGGCGTGGAGAACTTCCCGGCCTCCTGCACCGTGTACGCGCTCACGTCCGTCACCGCCGCCTGGTACGCGTAGCCGCACGCCACCGCGCACCACTGCGGCTCCAGCACCATCGCCGTGTTCTCGTGGATTATGTATTTGTACCCTGAAATGTTCCCATTGGCTTCAACGGCACATCTTTAAATATATTATTTACTTAGTGTTATGTATAGGATAATCAAACGCAATCCAAGATTAAGTATTATTCTTTATACATAACACCTAGGTAAAGCATAGTCATGCGCATGTCATGTCTACAACCCAAAAAATAATAAGGAAAAAAAGCGCTACGTATAAATTTGAATTTAATATAAAAATGCGCTTTTAAATATGACCGCAATGCAGTGTTATATGGTCAGTAATGGGACTTTCTGTAAGAAAAATTCTAATGACCTCCCTAAGTCCAGACCACCATAGGCCTACGCGAGCATAGCTGGTATGGTGGGTTATGGTGCACAAAGGAAATAAATACCTTTCAAGTTGACAGCATGTATGAGAACTTTCACGTCCCCCAATTGTATGCCAAGACGATTCATGTTGCTGGAACGAAATAAGTAATCGTGTTTTACAAGAGTAAAAAAAATTACTACAGCACTAAGAACGTACCCGTCAAATCTTCGTCCGTAAATACTTATATTTTTTCCTGAATTGATTTGGCCACTATTTTAGATAAAAAATCAAATTCACTTGCATTCTAGATTACCATACTGACTTCTTCTTACCATTCTAACTTTCATATTCGTAACTCGTTGGTGTACATACATTCATTACGTAAATGTTAAAACTTGTCATAAATGATTTCATGCGTTACATTTGGAAGGCTAGGTACATTTAATGCTAAAAACTACTGACCTGCAATATGTAATAATGTTTGGACAAATTTACACACGGCAGTTTAGTCCCAAACTAAGCCGAAGCTTATAAATGGGTACTCAACAACTGATAAACATATTTATATACTTTAAAATAAATACTTAAACAACAAACACCCAGAATCCAAAAACCAACAGTTATGCTCATCACACAAATGTTGGTCCCGGGTGGGAAACGAACCCACGACCTATTAGAGCAGTAGGCAGGGTCACTACCACTACGCCGACAGGCCAATCAATAATAGTATTCCCATACAAATGACAGCTAATTAAATGTGCCGATTTGAAACTTAGCTCCAGAGCCACTAAGCTAAGATAAGCGCCAAAATGGCGTTAATCAAATATCCAAAACAATAATTTGACAGCAGCCAGTCTAGGTAATACTAAGAACAAGGATCCATAGAACCCCATTCAGTATAGCATGAAATAGCAATAGTATTATACCCCAATAATTTGAGAAGATGCTTCTTATAAGGCGGGGTCAAACTGAACAAACACTATTTAATTAATCGGGTTGTGGTTTGTTACTGCATACCAACAAAAAAGAGAGATAGAAGATTTTATACCTGTCTTTGCTTACTCTTACCACTTTTGTAATAAGTGTGTCCCTCTCTGATTATTATTGTTATTTTAGCGCGCTCTCTATAGTTTCTCCCTTTACGAGGTAATATATTACATGTCAAAACTAACTGTTCGATGACAGTGGACCGCTCGGACAGCCACTGCTTGTGCAGGTTGCCGTGGTTGCCCTCCGTCGTGCGGCGCGGCCCCTCGCGGTCGGTGCTCGGCCGCTCCACGTGGTGTATGCGCGTCTTCTCGTTTGACACGGATATCACCCTGGAAATTGTTGAAAAAATTGTATGATGTCCATGTTGAGAGAAATTGAATGATACGTTTTTCAGAAAACTCCTCTCGAAAACAAGGAAATGAGACTCCATCTTCAGGAAAAGCCCTCTGACATCGTATCGATATCATATACCAAAACCCTGGTCTATCAGTGACAACCCTGTCAAATTCTGTCCTGCAGATTCCTGTACGAAAATAAAAAATTACGCACAACAAAACGATTATATTTCTTAATAAATAAAAAACTAAAAAAAAATCAATTACTCACAATAAAACGACTTTTTATTAGGTAAGTATAGAGGTGTCTCTTATTGACTTTTCCCATATATTTGGGGTATACTTTCCTAGTCAATCATCCTGTGTGTATTCAAGCACTCACTTGGCTCTGGTGAGGTGCGGCCAGCCGACCCATATGACCTTGCCGAGGAGTTGGTCGGCGGCCTCCTCCAGCGGCGGGTCGATGCTCCTCTCGGGCAGCAGTTCCACGATCATGCTCTCGTTGCGCGACGGCTGGTCGAACACGCGCACCCTGCACTTCTTCAGACTCGTCTGGGGAGAAGATACACGTAGATATACAAGATCGCGCGAATTATACACAAGCGGCTTGGCTCGGTATAATTCACAACGCGTCGCTTTTTTTGTATGAAAACGTATTGAAGCGGCACCGTGCCCGCGCCGCTCCCGAGCGAGTCCATGCCCGTCACTTGACCATATCGCAACCAAATCATCCTTCATTATTTTTCTCTTCCGAGGCATTGTCCAGAATGTCACGAACTTACTAGAGACCCGTGTTTTTATATATAGTGTACGAAACTTCTTGTGCTGATCAGTTTTTGATAGCTCCACTCACTTGGTATTTGAGGTGGCGCATGGTGGGGAACCCTGGGTAGATCATGTCTCGGCGCGCGCCGGGCAGCGCGCCGCGCCGCAGCCGCGCGGGCGGCACGTCCAGCTCCTGCCGCCACACGGGCTGCTCGACCGCGCGGCACTCCTCCACCGGGGGGAAGTACTCCGGCGCCAGCGCAGGGCCTGCACCATGTTCACACAACTTGGAATATCAATCAATGAATATACATAAAAGGAGAAACTGACAGATTCACTAACTGATCAACGCACAGCCCACACGGGTGAGCATAGAAACTTGAATATGGCACAAGGACATATCCAGCAAGGGGTTTAAAATCAACCCCTGTGTGAATTAGGGGTTCAAATATAAGTCCGTCATTGTTAAAGTTAGAAAACGCGGGCGAAGCCGCAGGTAACAGCTAGTGATAGGATAACGAGAGCGAAGGGCCCGGTAGCGTACAGAGCCGCCACTAGCCGCCTTACGTATCGGCGTCACTTTATCTAGCCGGGGGGCGTCCCACAGTACGCCTGCCCACTCGTGGTCTCCACTCGAGAACGGCGGTTATCTGTTCTCCAACAGATGTGACCAGCCCGCTGCCACTTCATCTTAAGGGCCCTGCGAGCCCTCTTAAGGCCCGGTACACGTTGGCCGAAAGCGCTCGCCAAGCGCGCTCGGCCAATGTGTCAAACATTTGTATTCTCTGTCAAACATTACATATCAGAAAGGGATAGCGACTATTTGATGTCTCTGGAATACACACAAATAGGCCCTGTACACGTTGGCCGAGTGCATTCGGCCAACGGGTACTGGAGCCTATACAAACTTTTTGAGCCATGTCGAAGACCAAAGACAAGTGTGAACCACAAACCTAGACTATGCTGCGTCCAGTTGTAGACGAGCATGGGCCCGTGCGAGTTCCGCTTGTGCTCCTCCTCCGTCAGCCTCTGGTAGCACGGCGCCATCGCAGACAGCAGGTTTGTCTGAACACGAAATTTGTGAAATATTACATCAAACCATAAAGAGAAAGCTCCCCCAGTTCCAGGACGTCGCAATTGAAAGGGCGGTCTCAGGTGATCGCAGCTGACCGTTGGTGATCGTAGGAATCGTGGGCGATCGTAGGCGGGTGGGTGGAGGTCCGTAGCGAGACACTTCACAACACTAATTTAGAACAAGTAGGTATGTGGCATGGAATAAAATACTTGAACTTGGAAAAGCTAATGTAAGAGTAGGTAAAGTAACGGGGCCGGAATGGTTATAAGATCCCTATCTATCCCCTCTACTGATAGAAAAATTTGATTTAATTTTTTATTAAGACCACAGGTAGTCCTGTAGGTCAGGTCACCTAATTGTAGAAATTGACATTTTAATGTAATTTCATTGATAATCATTGCAATAAATTTCAAACTCTGAATAGAGTGACTGGTAAGACCGGGGGCTTGGAACGAAAAGTTATTAAAATACTAACTTTCGACTTTGTCTGCATAGAAAATGTCTATTGGACAAACCTTCCCCGCTGTACCACAGGGCAGAGTCCTAGGCCCAACTCTCTTTCTCGTCTATATTAATGATCTCTACACTTAACGTAGAGAAACAAGTGCAATTCGAGGGGTTCCTCGAGTATATCCTGTCTGCCCGCATACGGTTCTTACCTCATCAATGAAGGGTATGAGGACCACGGCCTCCCAGTCCTGCTTCTTGCCGTTGAGGTCGGTCTCGAAGTGCACCGGGTAGTAGTGCACTATGGGCGACTCCTCGTCCGTCATCAGGTCGTGGAAGGGCGCCGGCAACAGGTGCTTGCTGGCCGCCGGCAGCACCGCTAACAACTGACAAGTATAACCACTTTTACTAAACGAAGATATGTTATGTGGAATATTTTGTCTCAACTATTGTGAAAAAATACATGTTTTTAACATTAATAATTAATTTTGCCGTGTTATGCATTTAAATCAAATTGTAGTAACAATTTAATTTCTCTTAGGAGAAAGACAGAAATGTATTATTCCTCTGGTTGTAAAATGTATGAATAAAAATAGTTGTGTCGAAAAACATATAGATGCATCGATTATTAGGTTGGCTGTCAGATTAGATTTCCAAGAAAATGCATAAGAACTGCATGGCTTCTAGATTCAATCTTGTTTTAACCGCTTAACTACCATACATACTGAGAATAAGATGGCATCAGATACCAATTCATGTAATATTATGATCCCAGTGGTAAACGCGAATTCTTTAATAAGTTCAGCTTAAAGGTCCCAGAAGTTTATTTATGGGAACTACTGGGAATAATGGGATAGCGTTGTGAGGGTTACCTGTTCGAAAGGCTTGAAAGGCGTACCCAGCTCGAACTCTATCTTGAGGTTCTTGAAGCCCTTTATGTCTGATATGTAGGGCGCGTAGTGGTGCGGGTAGAACCAGCACCAAGACGCGCAGCCCTTGTAGTAGTAGTGCAGGTTCCACTGGATCGCGCGCACGTAGCCCTCCGCCTGGTTAGCCAATACCTCGCTGCAACAACACATAATCAAACCCCTTACTTGAGTTTTTTTAAAGATTTTGGCGTGGTAACTAGACCTTTATGCCTTATATTATTATTATCTATAATTACTTAATATAAAACAAAGTCGTTTCCCGCGTATGTACGCTTAGATCTTTGAAACGCAACGGATTTTGATGCTGTTTTCACTATCATACAGATAATTTCTTCCGGATGGTTATAGGTACTTATCCCATGCGGGCGACGCGAATAAAACTAACGGAAGTATTTCTGTACATTGAAGGGTTAAAAAAAATAATTAGATTATGTACATTGTAATTTACATATTAATATTACTTAAGCTTATCTGAGCCCAAAACAATTTTCAAAAAAAATCTTGTCTCTCTGTTTAAATTCGCATCACGCTAAAACTACTGGTCCGATTAGACGAGACTTTTTAGCAGTAACATCTAGCTCTGAAAAATAGCCAGACCAAAGTGATGGCTATTTCGTTCCTCATTCTTCTGTCACCATGAAGGGAACAGAGAGTAACATGACTCTCACGCCAGTAAAGTTAAGTATAGTTGAATAGGATTGACAAATCACACTCCGTTTCCGTTATAAAACATATTCAGTATTTTTCTGACTAATATGTTTTAAAAAGACTGACTTATGTATTTTTTATTTACAGTAAGCTAGACAGATTTTACACTTACTCTGTGACTTTGGAATAATCTAGCTTGTTCATATAATAGTCTTTCTTGTGTAGTATAAACTCCATTTCGATGTTTGCTTCCTCTGCAATATAAAATAACAAATGTAATTTACAATTAATTTTCAACTAGTCAAATAACATTAAATACGACAAATTACCATCACTAGTTTCCTCGTAGTCCTCGTAGTTATCGACAATATCGCCCAAAAACTGTAATAATAAAAAATAAAAATGTTTGGTGCATTTAATGTAGTAATAGTAGTATTTTATTAAATATGACCAACTTTTGCTGTCCAAATATTTTTCTCAGATATTTATCATTCCTATATGAAACTAAGTCGATCCCATGGAATAAATACTGAGGTCGATCCGCATTTAAAATTTCTACTTTTTTATGGACAACTCGGCCAATAAATTTACTGTGCCTAAAATGTTTCAATAAAAATGACTCAATAGTACCTAAGACAGTTTCTCTGTATCTCCTATGGGTTTGGACCAGTTAGTAAAACACTGTAAATCCACAAATTAACCTTTTAACTGTGCTTCTGTGATGTGATAAAAATGACATCCTGGATAGGATGGATTATTTATTACTTAATTTTTTTAATTGACCAATATTATCAAATTGTCAAAATTTTAATAATCTTATCATCTTCTGCATAAAAAAATTATGGATAAAATACTGGATGACAAAAGTGATACAAAAAAATTAAATAAGGACTGATATCGCTTAAATTCTATGACAACTTTATAGGAGATGGTAACAGTTATTTATAAGGTATACTCACTATGTCCTGCGTGGCGTTAATCAGGGCTTGGAGCTCGTCGTCCGGCTTGTTCGCCTTGATTTCGTCGATGTTTATGTTGAAAGTGTCGTCGTTGTTCACAGTGTACTGAAAACAAACAATACTGTTTGTTACTGATATGCACAAAACTCCCGTTTCGTGAAGTCGGTGCAGGGACTGCCACCCCCGTCTAAGAATAAGAATAAGTTACTGATATAGGTATATACTATATGTTTCCCTAGGCCTCACCCGCTTAGTTAATTTCGACTGTTTTTCTTTCAGTACTTACCACTACATACACAAACGAAAATATTTTTTTTAAGAATTCTACATTTTTGGTTATCTATTCAACATTATGAGCCGGAAGGTCAACAAACATCGATAGGATTTAGATTACCTCTTTCCTTTCCTGAGCGTTAGGCCGCCTGCCGGTCTTGGCCTCGAAATACTTCAGGTCGGTGTACGTGTCCTGAAACTTCTCCTTGTCAATTTTAGCCAACTCTTGCATGAATATTTCGAACCTGCCCAGGTTCAAGTCCCCGGCTTCGTTGATGTAACCTGCAAGTTTCATTTGCTATCCATTACCGTGGTCATTATCAATCAATCAATATAAAGAGTGATTTTTTAATCACTATCCAAATTTTGAAATTGTGATCTTTGATGAAAATACAAAATAAGTACTTGTTTGGTTTTTTTTCTTTTCTGAAAAAAATATGTTATTGTGAAATTTTTATCTACAAATTTTTTTCAAAAATTGAATCTTTGAATGATTTGAAAATGAATCAAAGCCTAGAAAAAATATGGATAGTAATTAAAAGAAACTGACTCATTGACTGATCAACGCACGACCGAAACCGCTCATCCTAGAGATTCGAAATTTTGCATTTTCCTCATATACATAGCTCTGGCGTCTACTAAGGATTTTTTCAGGAAAAACTACGCGGGCGATTTAGGCTAGGGTTATATTTTAGGCGTCCGTTAGTAACTAATAAATAAATGAAACGCGGTGTGTATCAATGTCGTGACACCTTTGTATAACGAGCGATAAGATGGGATCAATGTATTCTACTGCAGATATAGCTGGCGCGTCCTACAGAGCGACATTACAGCGTTAAAAATACCACATACTCACCATCTAAGGTCGGCAACACAGTCATATAAGTCTTATACAACAGCGGTAGAGCATCATTATTTATATGCATATTCGGCAGGTTGGGTATAAAGTCATTCCCCACTAAAAACCCCATCAGTACCCAATCGTCGACTATCTTCTCTATGTCGTAGTCGAATGGGAGCTTGTCTTTGATTTCTATGAACTCCTGCTGCAAGTACTCTCGCATGAGCGATAGATGGAGCAGGTAGAAGTTAGTTTCCTCTGGGCTGGTGGCGCGTTGTGTGGTTTTGCCGAATTTCACCTGCAAATTAGAAAATTTTGGTGTTTGTTTCGCTTTAGATCTTATTTCAGCACCTTGTCACAGTATAGTTTAGTACTCCATACAATATGGCTATTACCTCGCATTTTACAGCGACCCAAAACAATAGCTATGTGAGTGGTAGGCAGACAAAAATAGCTGAAGTTTGTTTTTTTTTTGAACGCTCTAATCTCTGGAACTACCAGTCAGATTTGAAAAATTCTTTTTGCATTCCATAGCTCTTGAGGTAGGTATAGGCTATTTAACTACGACGCTTAGGGACTGCGCAAACCAAGCGGAAATTTGCCCGCGCACTTTTTACGAACCATATCACTATAGCTTAAAGAACTAAAACGTATAAAGACTTCTGCACGTCGGCGTCGCCTCGCGCTCGAGGTCATTCATACGTTTTTTGTCTTTAGGCTATAGTGATATGGTTCATTGACGTCAAAAAGCGCGCGGGAAATTTTCCGCTTGGTCTGCGCCGACCCTTAGGGGCCGAACAAAAAGAAAAACATGTCAGAAACAACTAATATAAAAGTAGTCTATAATATATTAGTGCAGTGTCCGGGGTTGGCCCTGGACAATGTATCAAGGTGTATTGGGATCCAAGTTTCCAACATGGAGGCTTGTGTGAAACAGTGGACTGTAAAAGACAGAGGTAGTAAGGTAAGTATCGTACCTCCTCTCTGAGCAGCGCGAAGTGCGGCTCGTGCGTGCACATGCCGAGCATGATGAGGTCCGCGTCCAGCCCGTACAGGCAGTGCCGCGTGTTGGGCTCGTAGTCATCCTGCGAGCGCGCCCACCGGATGTAGTCCATTATCTTGTGCTCGCCCTCGCCCGGCGTCTGCGGACATCGCCACAATCACAACTAACCCCTATTTATATTTTAGACACGGGTCTTACACGCGAGTGTTCGAAGTTATTTTTTATTGCTACGGGAGCAACAAGCAGGCGGGTCTCCTGATGTTAAGAGGTCACCGCCGCCCATAGACACCTGCAACACCCGGGGGGTGCTGGTGCGTTGCCGGCCTTGCTTGAAGGGCCCCTTTGACTCTCTGTAGTTTGAATTTGAAGATGATTTCAAATTGTCCTCGGCGTGGAAGACAGTGAGCGAGATACATTAAAATACTTCCCTCTGGCAGAAATAAGCCTCAGCATTTGTACATGTTCTTTCCGTTTTTTTTTGTTTCTTGAAGTTTGCAAGTGCAAATAAACAGCTAAATAAATAGTCTCGCGAAATAATATCGTCGAATACACCCGCGGATACCGTGAGACACTACTTGCAGCGATCAACACCGACAGATTGCTCAAACTCTCCAGTCAGCTCGTGACCACGGCTAGTAAAGTAAGTGGGGCCCCATTTTTTAATCACTCTCCTCGCTTCGAGCGGTCGATTCTACTGATTTTTGTATGGGATGTCGAAGGAAAATTAGTAGAATCGACCGTTTGAAGCGAGGCGAGCGATTCAAAAATAGGGCTCCAGGTCGAAACGTTATCCGCGTGTCTCTCTCAATTCGAAACGATATCCTCTGCCTAAAATATATATTAATGAATACATAGCGCGGAAACCCGAACTGAACGAACCATTTTCTTTTTGACTCTACATCACTTTCGTTAAAATACAATTACCTCTTATTCATGTGATAATATTTTTATTTAGTGTTTTTCCTCACCTCATGCCCCGACAGTATAACTTTGACTTTGGACCAAAGTGGGTCCGTGGACATTTTCTCCTTGACGAAATATTTGAGCTGTTCATGCAAACGAGCCATGAACACTGTGCCCGGGGTGATGCAGTTGCTATCAAAGCGTTTCTCCGTCGGCAGCACTTCACCTGGTTAACGACAATGAAATGTTCATGTAATTACAGATCATAAATAAATGAATAAATGTCAGATTATAAATGTACCTACTTATTAAAAATATTATAGTGAGACAAGGGATGTAATTATATATTTGAGCCACAGTGGCTGAATTTATTATGAATTCACAGAGTGGTATAAAATATAAAGTTTATACAATGTTTTAGAATTAACTTGTTTGTATGCATTGTCGCCTTTGGGAGTAGATATGTATTTTGTTTAATTAATAAAAATAAATTGAATTGAATATTATTTATTTACCTTTTGCTCTTGCCTCTTCTTCTAACTGCTCAGCTTCTCTAGCTGATCTGAATCTATAAAGAAATTTTAAATATTAAAAAAGTCTTATCATGCAAATAATTTATTTGATACATTTTACATATCAATTATTTTATTTTATAAAACAGAAATTGTATCTCATCACATCAATAGGAACCGGGTCGACCTAGACCGACATATAAGGATCAGATAAAGCGGGTGCTCACAGACGGACATGTAAAAGAGCACTCGCGACCCGCGGCGAGCGTGCGTGAAGAGAATGATGAGACTGAGCGAAGCGAAAGAGGTGTGTCAGGATCGCAATACTTGGCACTACATTCTTTCTGCCTACCCCGCCAGAGACATAGCATAAAGATATGTATGTATGGAAAGGCAGCGGCCAACAGACATGCTGTTAATCAATGTGGTAAATATGACATTGTTCAGGTATAATTTCAATTTATTAGATAAATGCATTAATGCATTTTATTATTATTATTAGATAAAATTAAATGCATCTGTTTATTATAACAATTTCTTATATTATAATAAAACCATTAGGTACCTTCTTCCTCTCTGCTGGTTCATCTTCGCCCTGGGCGCTACACCATCGATAGCCATAAAGAACAGTTTCTTGGGCTTGATGATTTGGAAGAGAATGCCAATGTAGTGGAATATGTCTCGGAATATCTTCTCCTCCGTGATGCGGAAGTGAGGGTTGTTGTCGTCAGGGTGTGAGCAGTTGTGGATGATGCCGTTCATGTCCAGATACATGTTGTCAAAGTCTGGAATCTAGACAATGAGGATAATAAAAATCTAGATGTTACTCCTAAACTCCTATACACATTTAATCTTCTGAGTGAACACAAATTTAGGTTGGAGTTGAGCAAAGGGGGCGCTGAGGAATAATTATTCAAAATGATAATGTGTGAAGTTAGCAGTCGGAGCACACCGAAGGTTAGGTTCGTTAGGTTACTGGAGACCCTTGGAGCGAGCTAAGCGAGCGACAGTACTCCAAGAAAGTATTTTTCCATTGCGCCCCCTTTTGTCCATCTTCAATTTGCAATTTATAATAAAATAGACTGCAGAGGATATGTCCTGGTGAAAATGGGCCCCTGGTCTTTTATTGTGATGGAAAGGTTAGCAATGGATTGACGCTTACCTGGTACTGCTTCACCAGCTCATTGAGACACGGGTACCTCTCGCTTGTGTACCTGAAGAACTTAGGAACTCCCATTCTGACTAGTTATTTTATTATTAAAGTGAAGTAAACGATTTGCAAACGCGTTTGTTGTCACTGATCCGATACACCACAAGTAACCTCGTTTCGTACACCACAAATCATGTAGCTCGGTCCATTAATCTAAACTCTATTTATTTGTTGTAACTGTATTGCACAATATGATAAATTATATAAATTGATTACAATTTCTCCAGCAACATTCGGAACGGGATCGTTGGTTGAAACAGTATATATAATGTACTCTGTGGGTTGAAAAGCAAATTGGCAAATACGTAGTGATGTGCGGACGGAGCGCTAAATAGCATGCATAGCAATAATTTTACTTATTATCGTTAATTAATCAAACGGAATTCGATCATATTTTATTTGATTACTGTGTTTTCAAAAAAATGGGCTACATTTTGATCTTGAATGAAAGACACGAATTTCTAACGTGAAAAAAAATCTAAAAAGATTTTAATTGTTTTCTTTTAAATCGATCGATTTATAATCAGTGTTTCATATCCTCAATGATTATCGTGGACATCACTAGTGGTATAGTGTCACAGAGTACAGCCCGTATTTTACGACCAGAGAATTTACGGTGTGGAATGTACAGCCCGGGTTTGAATGGCCCGGAACAATTTTATAGACGGTTTATACTTCTGGGCACTATTGCTCGCTTAGCTCGCATCTAACCTTCGGGGTGGTCCGACTACATTTCTGGAAATAACCTTCTTCTCGCAACCTATACCTTGATTGCGACTTCCGGGTTGTACATTCTCGGGCCGTACGAAATTGGTTGTGCGCTGTCGGCTAACGCTGTGGAAAGTTTTTGTACCGTGATTGCACACCCACGGATTTCATGGCCCGGAAACCATGTACATGTGTGGTCGCAAATTCCGGGCTGTACATTATTGTGGTCGTACATTCCCGTCTCCCGCGTCAACTTCCGGCAGCCAGTCAGAGTTCAGTCATTTGTAGTTGTCAGTTTCTAATCTGAGTTGTCAGTCATCATGTGAGTGAGTGAGTGAGTGGTGTGAGTGAGTGAGTGGTGTGAGTGAGTGACTGAAAGATTGATTGTTCCGTCGTCGGTCAGTCAGGCAGTCAGTCATTCCATTCAATGTGGCCAACTTAGTGCTTTCGGCACTAGATCTGGTGCATTTTTACAGATGTCAGCGCTCAAAATTTAATTTTAGTGCCTAGTGCCCTTTTTAGTGCATTTTCAGTCACCACATTAAATCATTGTGAAAATGGATCAGTAGTAAATATTGTAAAAAAAGTACCAAGCGCGTATCCGAAATCCGAATTTATGTATGATATCTGGAGGAATCACTGCTTCTGTAGAAAATTTCATTCTTCATTCACATTTTCTATGAAATCGTCGCGCCAATTTCAAATCGATCGAGGCAGGCAATACTCCAGTGCCAAAACTATTGCCAAATAAATGTAATATCTGGCATTTTTATCTTATTATTTTATTTCTTAAATATTTTAAATTATTATGTTTTAAATTTGAATTATTAATGAATTTTTTGAGATTACCGTTTACTAACATAATTTTTAAGGTTTTATGTACTAACATAATTATGGACATGGTCTGAAATAAAATATTTGAATTTGAAAAAAATATTTGAATACTGTTTTGTTATCTGTCGCGCGATGAAAATTATATTTACTGACTGTGCTCGCCGCCTTTGATTTTATTTTATAAGGTAACTAAATTGATATTTAGTTTCTAAATTCTTTCACTCATTTATATTGTTGCGTTTTTTTAGTTTTAAACATCTAGTGCTCATTTCTTGAAAACCCTGTAAATCTGGTGCTTTTTTAGATTCGTTTAGTGCTCAAACATCCAAGGTAGTTGGCCACACTGATTCCATTTCAATTAACTATCAATAGAAGTTGGAGATGTGTGGCGTCCGGTGAGCTGAGCGTCTAGGCGTGTTGGAATTAAATTTTTTCTGTGCCTGAATTTTCGGTTGATCAAAGGAGCTGATTTGAATTGAATACTGGTTTAATCTTTATATTTATATGTAGTTAAGTAGATACTTCGATCTTTCATTGTAGGTAATTACATAGAACATCTTGTAAATTTTTATTAATTTTTTTTTGTTGTTTCATTTTCATCCATTTGGCGATTCATTCATTGTAAACAATGAATGAATCGCCAGACCCTCCTCGTCCTCCAGATCCTCCTGACCCTCCATCTCCTGCTGCCTTTGTGGTATGTTCCGATGGTGGATCAGCTGATGGTAAATTCATCCTGCCTACTGTCGATTTTAGCCTGGCCCCAGGCAAATCAAGAAAACACAAGCGTCGTCGACTTCACAAAAATAAACTGACCAGGACTCTCTCCCTTGCCTCTATTGGTCCTCCAACTGGTGAGCTTGACGACTCAATGTCTTCCAGTTCGGCCAGCTCTGTCATTAACCTAGGTCAACTGTCACAGGTGTCATCAATTCCAGTTAACGATATTATGCCATCCCAGACTCAGATGAGTGGAAAAACGTTGTTGGATTCAGCACTGGATCCCACCTTGACTCTGCCTCAAACGGCTCAAGATGCTGTGTCTTCTGCAGGATCTAGGGCAACATATATTAGAACAGACATTGGCCCATATATTGTCCATGTGAAAAAGAATGACGAAATGACTACTGGGACTACTTTGCATCCAGTGTCTTTTGGTCGCCTCCTGCAGAAAATTAACATGAAAAATGTCGTTAATGGAAGTATCAGCAGTGTAGGCAGAAACAGGGTCTCGCTGTCCTTTGACAGCTTTTCAAGTGCAAACAACTTCCTTTCAAATCAATTTTTAAAAGAACAAAAGTATACGGCATTCATTCCCTCCTTCTCAGTCACCAGAATGGGTATAATTAGGGGGGTACCAGTAGATTGGACTCCTGAGGAGATCATGGAACTATTCGAAGTTCCCCAGGATTCTGGCCCCATCATAAAAGCTCGAAGGATTAGCTATAAGGTGCTCACAAACGGTGTTGCTGAATACAAGAAGTCCCAGTCGGTGGTCCTCTCGTTTGATGGGCAGCGGTTGCCCTCAAAGGTTTTTGCCTGCTTCAATGCGTTTAGCGTTGAAGCATATACTTACCCAACAATCCAATGCTACGCATGTTGCCGCTTTGGTCATACTAAAGCCAATTGCCGCTCTAAGCCGCGTTGCTTCAAATGTGGTAAAGAACACACCGGTGATTCCTGTAACGTAGTGGCTGAAAACAGTGTTTGTCTTAGCTGCAAGGGTAACCATTATGCTACATCTAAAAGTTGCTTAGAATACATGAGACAAAAAAATATTAAAAAAACTATGTCTGAATCTGCAGTCTCGTACATTGAGGCCTCTAAATTGCATCCCGCAGTCCCTCAAAAGTCATATGCTGCGGCTTTGTCATCTGCTCCTAAATCTTATAAAAAGGCTGCCCCTAAAAGTCCTCGGGCTCCTCCTCCTCCTAGGGTTGGTTATGATCGAGCAGCTCATGTTGCTCTGGTCAAAGGCGCAAAATCGTCTTATGGTAATGGTGTTGCCCTCTCTCCTCGTCCCATTGGCCATGCTTCTGCGGAAGAGAATAATATTATTTCTTTGCTTTTATCAAATTTCATTTCTTCTATTTCCTCTTCGTTTCATCATATACCGCCCAACGTTGCCACAGCTTTGTCTACTTTTACTTCCCTCCTTCATAATGGATCAGAATTTCAAAATAATCCAATGGAATGCCCAGAGCATTAACTCTAAGAAATCGGATTTAATTTTTCTTGTTAATAAATTTTCTCCAAATGTTATCTCTGTTGTGGAGACCTGGCTTCGTCCAGGTCGCCCTTTTTCATTTGCGTCATATTCGTGTATCAGATCTGACAGATCTGATGGGTACGCTGGTGCGGCCCTTTTAATTAAGGATTCTATTCCTTATGTTACTGTTCCTTTACCAGCTCATTGCAGCGACTTTCAAGCTGTTGCTGCTAAAGTTTGTAATATTACGTTTTGTTCAATTTATGTTTCCTCTCCCTCTCTTGCTATCTGTGATGATATAGACATTCTTTTGTCCTCTCTTCCAAAACCATGCTTCATCTTAGGTGATTTCAATTGCCACAATTGTATCTGGGGTTCTAACTCTTCAGACAATATTGGCATTCGAATTCTTAATATTATTGATGCTCATAATCTCTGCCTTTTAAACGATGGATCCCCTACATATAGAACATTACCTTCTGAAAATCGTAGTTGCATTGACCTTTCTTTCTGTTCTCCTCATTTAGCTAGTAAATTTAGATGGAAAGTCCTTCCTAGCTCTTTTGGTAGTAGGCATTTTCCTATTGTAATAGATATTCCGATTGTCATTAAAAACCCTGTAAACAAACCTTCTCCTCTGCTAAAATTTAATCTTTCTAATGCAGATTGGTCGAAGTTCCAAGATTATCTTGAAATCTTGGTTCCTTCTCTTCCTGTGGTGGTTGCAGATAATATATCTGAATGTCATAGTGCTTTGGTTAAAGTTTTAATCAATTGCGCGGAGCGATGCTTCCCTTTGAAAAATGCAGCGTCTGGTAAAATTTCTTCTCCTCCTTGGTGGGATCATGAATGCACTAGTGCGGTGAAACGTAGAAAGGAGGCGGAGTTGCTGTATGCATCTGACATGTCTGACGATAGTTTTCATAATTTAATGAAGGTTTGTAAGGAAACTAAATCTCTGTTGAGAGATAAAAAGTCCCAAGGGTGGAAATCTTTCTGCTCGGTTATTTCACCTCATACCCCGTCGTCAATGGTGTGGGGAAAAATTCGACAATTTCGCTCTTCTCAAGTTGAAAATACTACATTTATTGTTCCCAGCCAGGAATGGGCTGATAATTTTATGAATAGACTTGCTCCACCAACTTGTCCTACTAATGAAGAAATCCCGCATTTTTTTAAAGTCCCTTCTGAAGATAACATCCTTCTTCGTCCTTTTTCGTTGTATGACCTGAAATGTGTTTTATCTTCTGTTAGAAACTCAGCTCCTGGTATTGATGGAATTCCGTACTTATTTTTATCCAATGCTAGCATTTCAATTCAAAAGTATTATTTAGATCTCTTTAATGCCATTTTCCAGTATGGTATTGTTCCTTTACCATGGAAAGCACAGTTGATTATGCCAATTTTAAAACCAAATAAGGATCGTAATGATGTAGGATCTTTCCGACCTATTGCTCTATCTTCTGTATTGGCTAAAGTTGGTGAGCACCTTATTAAAAATCGTTTGGAGTGGTTTATAGAAAGCAAGCGTGTATTATCTGATAATCAGTTTGGCTTTCGAAAGGGAAGGAGTACTATGGACAGCTTAGCAATTTTTACATCTGATATTCGTGTAGCTTTCAGTGAAAACAATTCGGTGGTTGCATCTTTTTTGGATGTGTCTAGCGCTTATGATAATGTTCGAATTCCAATCCTTCTTCAAAAACTGAAAGCTATTGGTGTTCCTTATAAAATCTATCAATTTATTAACAATTTATTGTGTGAACGCTCTATTCACTTAAGATCAGGTTCCTCAAATGTTCAGGCAGCCAGGTTTGTCTACAAAGGGTTACCACAGGGGTCTGTACTTAGCCCTCTCCTCTATAATATTTATACCTATGATTTACATAAGTCCATTCCGGGTAATTGTAAAATTTTGCAGTATGCGGATGATATTCTTTTATATTCTGTTTCAGATGATATTTCTGAGTCATCAAATTGTATCAATGAATCTCTCAGTTCTTTGAACAAATGGTTGGCTAATAACGGGTTAGATTTATCACCATCAAAAAGCTCTGTTGTTGTATTCAGTAGAAGGAGAAAGTTTTCTAAACCAATTATTTCAATTGATTCAACTGTAATTCCTGTTAGTGATCATATTAAATTTCTTGGGGTGGTCTTAGATAAGAAGTTATCTGGTAAAGTCCATTGTGAACATGTTGCTTCGAAATGCGACAAAAACTTAAATATATTACGGTGTTTGGCAGGTTGCTGGTGGGGTTCCCACCCTTATTCGATGAAACTATTATATAACGCCATTATTAGAAGTGTTGTTGATTATGGGACCTTTTTATTGTTCCCTATTAACAAGGATGCAGAAAGTAGTCTAGATAGAATCCAATCTAAAGCGCTAAGAGTCATTGTAGGGGCAATGAAAAATAGTCCCAACAAGTCTCTGCAAGTGGAATGTGTTGATCCGCCTTTCAAATTTCGCCGTCAATTTATTTCTGATCGATTTCTTTTCCGTTCTCTTCAATTTTCTTATCATGCTCTTATCCCAATATTGCTTAGACTTGCTTTTTATGTTCAGAATGGCTCTTATTGGTCTAGGAAACATGCTCCTCTCTTAGTGAACAGTTTTAATACGTATAAATCTTTTAAAGCTCCTATTTCGCATCTTCCCGTTCTTCCGCTGTATATGACCTCTTATGAGGCGATAGTATTTGTTCCTGACATTGTATTAGATTTTGATATTTATAAAGATGATCCTTTTGCTAATAAGAAGTTTCTTCGAATTAGAGATTTGAGTTATTCAGGTTATTCGCTGCTTTTTACGGATGCGTCTAAGATGGATCAGAATGGATGCGTTGGCATAGGTATATACCATTCTAACGAAGACATAGTCGTTAAAAAGAAATGTCCTCCTGAAGCTTCAGTTTTCTCTGGTGAGTGCCTGGGGATTTTAGAGGCGCTTAAATATGTAAAAATGTTTCGTCTGAAGCGGGCTCTTATCCTCTCGGACTCCCGCAGTAGTCTTCAAGCTATAAGATCAAATCTTTTCTATGCTAAAAATACCAATCCGTTGGTTTTTCAGATTAAAGAACTTCTTTTGTATTGTTTTTTACATAACTATTTAATTACTCTGGCCTGGATTCCCAGCCACACTGGAATAACGGGCAATGAAAGAGCTGACCGGGCTGCTAAGGAGGCCATTATTTGTGGAGATATGGATACTTTCAAAGTTAGCACCCAGGACTTGATTAATGTTCCTAAACGGACCATGATGCTGGAGTGGCAGTCCTGTTGGGAAGAGAAAAGAGTTAACGAAAATGATTTTTATTCCAACAAAATTCAAAATTGTATCCCGATTAAGCCTTGGTTTTTTAAGTTCAAATTAGATAAAGTTAGCACTTCCATTATTTGTCGCATGCGATTAGGGTTTTGTTGCTCTCCCGTGTTCCTCGCAAAGATTAGGGTCAAGGATTCTTCTCTTTGTGAGTGCGGGTTAGAGGAAGGAAACCTTAATCACATCTTCTTTTCATGTCCATTATATGATCATTCGTGTATATATGATTCATTACATTCATTCCCGGTTCATATCGACTCATTACTATCAGATCCATTGTATTTTAACACATTATCCTCATTCATTCATAAAAATAACATTAAACTATAATCATTCATTACCTACTTTTATTTCATTGGCTTCTTTGATTTTTCTTTCTTTTTTCGAAATTTATTTACTTTTTTTCTCTGGACGTGACGCTGGCAGAAATGCAACGCAATTGCCATAAAAAAAAAAAAAAAAAAAAATAGAAGTTGTGATTACTTGTGATCACAGGTTTTAAAATAAGATTCTGGGACTCAGTTTTTGTTATTTGTGTGATATTCATTTGTTTCATTTCAACCACTGAATTCTACAATAATAACGCGCCCCTCATAATACAATAAATATTGGGAGTTGTCATCATCTCATCAGTATTAATTTCTAACCTTGTGTCTGCATTTTTGTGACAAAAAGAACACAAGGAAACATGGATAGCGACGAAATTGGCAACGATTTGGTTAGATTAGACAACGGCTATTTAGTAGACGAAGAGACCTACGTCGTAAATTCGGACGATGTTTTAGGTAAGTAAATATCTGAACCTACCTAGCTCTACTGGGCCTCGAAATTTTGCATAGAGACAACCGCTTGTCCACCAAGTAATTTTTGATCTGACAACCAGAATCCTAATTTTATTATAAGTAACATAAATTGTCTTGATTTTCTAGAACAAGAGGAGAACAACTCTGATTCCAACTGTGCAGGAAAGTATGTGCCACTGAGGGAGCAGGATCGGTTTCTGCCAATTGCCAATATTGCCAAAATCATGAAGAGGGCTATTCCGGAGAATGGAAAGGTATGTTTAACCATCAGAATGCATAACTACTATTTATACAGTACCCGACAATAAATATGGCTCATCAACAATCTTCCTCTTTTTCATGTGCTTTGGTCCACTGTAGTGTTACTTCACAGTTGCATGACAGATTTTGTAGTGCAGTGTGACATTCCAAGAATAGGTACCAGGATTGTCCTGGATCTTACTGGTCTGCGAAAAGCCATGAGGTCAGCTGTGCTTTGCATCGTGCCTAATTTGCTTAATACTCATTGCAGACATTGCAATTTGCAATAAAAAGACTAAAATCACATCGCGTGTGAAATTGCGCCAATGGTTTTGTAGGTTTAAGTACATTTACTGACAGTTCTTAAATGGTGAAGGAAAATATGAGAAAGCCTGCATACGCCGAAAAAGAAATTCTTAAGACATACATGAAGTCCACCAACCCGCACTGGGATAGTGTGTTGGACTATAGCCCTAACACCCTCATTGAGGCTTGAACCCCAACAGTGTTGACATAATAATAGGCTGTTGATTTTAACTGTTATTTGCAGATTGCAAAAGATGCAAGGGAATGTGTACAGGAATGCATATCAGAGTTTGTATCATTTGTAACGAGTGAAGCCAGCGACCGTTGCCAGGTAGAGAAACGGAAAACTATTAATGGAGAAGATGTTCTGTTCGCGTTAAACACACTCGGATTTGATAACTATGTGGAGCCACTGAAGCTTTATCTGAAGAAGTATAGAGAGATTGTATTGTCACCAGTGAGTATTACAGTTTGAATCTGGATATAAAATAAATAATACATTTTTCCTCAAAGCATGTACACAACCTAAGTTTGCATTTTTGAAACTCCCTCTTTTAAAATTAGTTTTAATTCCACTGGTTTCACTAATACCTTAATTTAGATTTTTCGAAATATTTTAAAAGCTTAATTTAACAATCCACAAATCCTAAGAACTGTTAAAAATGAAACTTAATTTAATTTATTTATTTATTATTGAATTCAAATTTTTTTAAAATATTTGTAATGTATGATGGCTGGAAAATAAAGGCTATTTTTATTTTATATTTAAATATTTTAAAAGCTGTTCATTTTTTCAGGTCACAATCAACAAGATGAATAAGACTATTGTTGTCTACGGAGGTGAGATTAAATTATGAAAATCTTTCTTATTTGAGATTTTAGAAGGTGAATTAAGTGCACCGACCCAATTTTTTGAGAAATGTATGCTAAACACTCAATCGAAGTTCGAACTTTTACACACGAATAAGTTATAATATAGTTAATTAATTATATAATTATGAATACAAAGCACGAAAGTCTAAAATGTACTATTAGAAAATACAATTTAGAAAATTGTCCCAGTTTTCAAGGATAATTAGGCCGTATTTGTGTCGTTCCCACATTCATATTTTGTGACTATAAATTATAAAACGAGTATGATCTTCCCGTTTCCAGATGATGGCTCAACCTCATGTGTGGCAGCGGACAACGACAATGAATCGCATTCAGAGAGTGCAGTGTTATACGCATACCCGAAGGTGATTGGTGACTTCACGATCAGTTGAGTGCCGTCTGAGGATGGGTCACCGTGTGAGTGACTAGTATGTTGCGAAAGGACACTGTCTATAGTCTATCGATTGAACTCTGAAGTGACGAAGTAACTTGATTTACCACCCTTTTACAATGAAAGCTAGAGGTGTGTCGTAGCTGGATTTATCAATAACGGAAGGTAAGCTCCTACGACTATTTATTCTCAGTAGCAGTTTTTATTATACCAGGTGCTTCATTGATTAAACGTAAAATTGTTTATTGACACACCAAAATCGATTGAACGAGTGGCTGCTTTTTGTAACACGGCCAATTTCATTGAACCCACTACTGTAATACGCTTCGTTATTACCAATTGACAATATATCTAGGCCAGGTAAAAACTAGCTACAAGAAATAAACAGGTTTTTACTGACACTGCCGATATTTTCTGGGGATTCTTTATTGTTTTCATAAGCTAGAGTTATCTATCCTCTTTTACTTTTTACTTATTCTATAGAAGTGGCAGTTGTAGGAGTAGGCTCCAATTAAGCGGGAGTTTTTTGCAGCCTTCCCAAGCCATCAGTTCCTTAACGAAAGGTTTCTGAGTTTCGAGCTCCCCTGTTGCGTTCATTCTCGCGCTTTTATTGTAAAGGGCCTTTTTAGTGAATAAGGGATGTTAAATATTATTTAAATACCTACGTAGTTTAAGGTGGTTTCTGTCTAGTAAGAATTGTAGAATTTATACAACAAAGATACAAATATTTTTCACATTAATCTATTATAGTTTCTATTATATTCTTCGCCATGTAAAGAGACCAGCTATTTTATAATAATATATGGCGCGATATGTTATCTTGGTTACTTAAAACTTACTAGAAATTGGTATTTTGTCTATATATTTTCCTTTCCTACATGGAACTTTGTGGATTCGCGAAGTGTGAATATTTTCTCTGAATTAATAATGTTATGCTAATGAAAATGTTTCAGATACTTTTAAGTTTTTTAGCAACTTTCGATTATATCATTATCTACTTAAATAAAACTACGAAATTGTTTTAATAATTATTCTTATAAATTATTTGTATATGTATTATTTTTGTCTAGTTATTGAAACAAATTACATAAAAATTTACATATTTTAAATATTTTTGTTATTCTGTGCTTACTGATATGTCCAGCCATATATTATTCTCTAAACTTATCCGTGACATAACTAGGCAGAGGCATTAAATACAAGAACTTATTCAATATGACTATACCAACAGAGAACGCGAAAGAAATTCCCAAATTAAAGTCCAGATTGAAATCGCCTGATAGGTAAATATCGCCTGCAAAGTTCTTTGAAGTGAACCGTTCTGTGAGGAAAGCTTTGCCGCTGGCATACCGGCAGTTGGAATTAGAGTTAGCGTTTAGGTTGGATGATGTTTGTATGAGGCTGGTGATGGCGGTGCAGTTCTCTATGTCGTTGTATGGGAGTATGTTGAAGGTGGGCTGCTTAAACACGTTGCGGTGTAAGTAGATGGAGGCGTAGCGCGTGTGGGTGATGTACGTTATGTAGTACAGCCACTCTTCGAACCCTTTGTACGACCTGCGAATGGAGAGAAAATGGTCAAATGTAAAGCAAAATCTTTAATATAATCGCTAAGAAAGTAGCTAGCCATTTCAGGACGTAGATCGCACGCTGATAAACATATAAAACCGGCTGACAGCAGTCAACTTCAGACTATCTTCATATACGAGATACAAAATGGCTTAGTACCAGTTTCTCTTTCTCCTTCTACTTAATTAAGTTAAATAATTAATGAAACGTTTATCCCCCACATGTGTAAGAGAGAAGAGCAGTATGATTACTCATAAAATGAATACATTACCTGCTAATTTGCTTCTTATATACCTATCTATATTTGTTTGGGATCAGATATACTTATTTAAAAATATCTAAATATGAATGCGAAAGTGTGGATACTTTGTAGCTCAATCATGCCATAACGAACGGCTGAACAGGTTTTGATAACTCTTGGTACAGTGACTAGTGGAAGATTATACTTATGACACTTTTTAAGGGCGCGAGGCGTCCGCTAGTTTAACATGTAAACAGCTATAGAAAGTATATATGTTGTGAATTGTGACTTTATAATATTTTACAAGAACTAACCTCAAAACGCCACTAGCTAGCATAACATAGACGCAGGTGATGTAAATATTGACCATAGCAGCGATCAGCCCATTCTTGGCGAACATCATGACGGCTATGGCCTGCTGCTCAGCGTAGATGTAGCATGACCACAGCACCAGAGAGAAGTAGATGTAGTCTACACCTTCCGTTATATCCGATAGGATCCTGGGACAAATAAATTATTTTCTTTACTCTGTGATTTCAGCGATTATTTTTAAGAAAACTAAGTTTGAAAAATATTAGAGCCAAGCTTAGTTCCAATAACGAAAACCTGGGGTACCTGTGGACCAACTGTAATGTCCAACTGTTTGTTCTTTGTTTGATACACACATCTCCCCTGCTGAGATAAAGTCATCAAAAACTTACGGATAAATGATGGCGGCCGAAGCGAAGGTGCTGATGAGGGAGAAGGGCAAAGAGACCAGGTTCCAGGACAGCAGCAAGCTGGCGCCGCTGTAAAGCCCCTCCTGGGACTCCTGGTAGTACCGGGTGCGGTACGGACCGTCTGAAATAAGTACACGAAATAACCTAATTGTACTGCTTTTTACTCAAGAGTATCCTATCGTTACTCGATTTTTCCCGTGCGTTTGACTCCTTAAATATCTCCCTACTCTTAATAAAGTACTATCAAAGTTGTCATACTATGGATTAGACTTCGCTTCTGCGGCTTGGTTCAATAGTTACACAACAGGTACAAGTCCGCAAAGGGGATGGATTAGTGTGATCTCTAATACCCAACCTGTTGATAGGGGAGTCCCCCAAGGTTCTATCCTCGGTCCTCTTCTGTTTATAATATACAGTGTAAACCTGTCAAAACAGATTAAACATTGCAAATTCCATCTTTACGCTGATGATGTTGTTCAGTTATATGTCCCATTCAAGCCTAGTGAAATAGCAATCACTCTGCCACAGTTGAATGAGGATCTTGATCGCATTAGAGATAAAGAACCATATTCAAAGCAGCAGCGGTGGACATACTGGCATTTGATATTTATCGACACATGTGTATCTATTTTAATAGTTTACAACTATTTCATTTTATATTGAAAATTGCCGGCCAGCATCGTGACCATGGCCATAATCATTCCCTTTATCAGCTACTCAAATCATGAAGGGAATACTTACATAAGCAAATAGTATTCATAATGCTAATGAAGTAAGTCCCGACCATAGCGTTGAATATGAGTCCACTCTTCGTTATGAAAGCCCTTTGGTATTCCTGTGGATGTCGAAAAAAAATATTAAAATAACTTTTTTTACGAATTAAAGAATTAAAAACAAAGATTTGTATAGGGTCAACAGCTGATCACAGTCAATCACAGCGCACTGTTACGCCCGCCGCAACCCGCCCCTTTCTCCTGGTGAATTCGAATGAGTGCAATATTTTCAACATGCGGTATCTATTGGGAGTTATCTATGATACCTGTGAACTAGAACCTGAACAAGATGGACTAACCCCCACGATTAATATATTTAAAGTATGTTGAGCCGTATAATCTCTTAGTATGCTGTCTGTATCTTGAAGGACCGCCAAGTCCTTCGAGCCGGATAGAAAAAAGTTGTAACAACCTCGCAAACCAACCTTAGCCTCGTTGTAGAATATCCACAATATCAAGAAATACAGCGGCAAAGCGAACAGTCTCATGAACATTTGTTTCAAGCCATTTTTCTTGAGATTGAAGATTGATGCCAGCATTCGCCTGAAATCACAATCATCGAATAAAGTTGTAAGTTTTATAAGTTAAAACTTTTTTTTTTTGCTCGGCTCCTAAGGTTCGGAGTTAGCGTGATGTATAAAAATTGCCTATAACCTTCCTCGTCTTCCAAGTTTTTTTTAATCCGACTGGTAGTTATAGAGATCGTGTGTTCAAATAAACCCTTTAGGTGTATTACTTACAGGTTTAAGTCCTTTGGTTATTGTTGTAGAAAAAATATTATCAAAAATTTATTGACTTGCTACGGTGAATGTAATTGAACATTGAAACCAACTCACACATATAACATCCAAATGACCTTGACTCCGCCCGGCTTGCCGTAACTCAGCTGTAGCTTGTTGGGGTTGATGATACGGCTGTGCTCGTGCAGGTTCCCCTGCATGATGCCTTGACCTTCCAGTTTGAACTTCTCCACCAGCGCCGCGATCTGGTGGTTGGACTCTATGAACCTCTCTCGCGACCGCCGGTCAACGGTCGACAGGCATACTGAGGACATACAATGTTAGGCATAAACCTACTGCAGCGTGGAAAAAGTCGGTAAGGGGTATGCGAACTTAGATCTTTGATAAGTACCACTCGAAGGTATAAAACTAATAAGTTTGTTAGCACCATTTTCCTCAAACAATAACGATTTTCTGGTTTCCTTAATTTTTCTATTATGTCTAACAATAAGTCAAAGTCAAAATCATAAATAGTGCACATGAGTAGGTACATTTGATACATTTAGGTATACATACACGATTTTTTATCGATACGCTTCCTAGGTGTTAGCGCTGTAAACGAAACAGCGCGTCAATTTTCTAATACACAAGTTTCCATGACAGTACTAAATTGTGTGAAACTACATCAAGTAATTCTTTAAGGTATTGTAATAAAAAATGGTAAACCTGTAAATTTCAGATTAACAATTTTTTTTTTAAATCATCGATCTTCGTCGGTCGTTTTCCCCTCTATAGGTACATAAATGTGTGAAACACTCACAATAATACATCAAAGGGTTCTCCAGCTGTGGGCAAGGGAAGCCAATGCTGCCGAAGTAGTCGAGCAGGTTCCTGGTGGGCCCCGCATACACTACGTCGCCCAGACACAGGTATACCACGCGGTCCAAAAAGGGAAACACGTCTGGAAGAGACACGGAAATTAGCATGAAGTATAGTTGGATTCAGTAATTCTATGCTTTTACTCTTTCTATTTTTTGTTTTTGTTCTTTTACTTTCTAGTAGCATATTTTTGTATCCAAATGAGGTACTAAACAGCGCTGATCAGCTCAGTTGAAGGTTGAAGTAACTTTGGGTTAGGTACTCTCTTTGACACCTGTGTCTCTAAATGCCTCCTTGGAGAATCAACGCGTACTTTTTTGAGAATGTTTTCCACCAACTTAGACACTTTCACTGAAGAAACTGCGACATTTTCAAACCTACAATTGGTTAGGTTTGCCACTCCGTTCAAGTGTCAAACTATTATTATCATACCACTTGGGTTTTCGGTGAAGAAACAACATCGCCAGGAAACCTGCACACGCCAGGGAAAGAGTTCTTAGTCCCACGTGAAGTCCAGTCGTATCCTAGATAGCAATATAAACTTGCATCTGACTTGCAACAAGTTTGACGTATCAAAATTGAAGATTTTCCAATCTTAGATTAACAAGATTACAGCAATATTGTCACAAAATTGAAACATCAACTTTAAATTAACAAGGTTGCAGCAATATTGTCACAAACCTACCTTGTCATATTTGACGTAGCAAACCAAAATCAAAGAAAAATCAAGTTTGCTGCAAGCTTACTTGCTATCTGGGATGTTCTCGTTGAAAGAATTATATATTAGGCTGTTGATTTAATACTATTAATTAGGTACATGTATTTATTTAGTCAGCTGTTCACAGCTCTGTCTAATTAACTACTTTTTAGATAACAGGCTATTCGCAGTCAGTGAACCGTCGGCAAAAATTATGACACAAAAGCGTAGAACACTGACACACATAAACTGCAAACAATACAGCTGTGCAAACGAGTTCAAACAATGACCATGTGGATGGAATATACGAGTGAAGTAGGCCATTATAAACAAAACCATTATGTTTATTGTTCGAAATTAGCTTATCAGTAAAATCTGGGTGACGTTTGAGAACAGTATTGGTAATGCTAATTTGGGATACGTCCTAAATTAATAGGCTCAAGTCTCTGGCTTTTGTAGAACTTGCTTATTTTAGTTTGAGATGATTCAAACAACTACTTGTCTCTATATAAAGTACTTAACCAATTCCCACTTAGTTTACGTTTAAAACCGAAACATTCTATCACTGTTAGGCGACAGAAAATGGCACCTAAACAAGAGTAACTCACCCAGGCTGACCTTATACACTCCTTTACAACGTGTCCGTTCACCTAGCGTACACATAAAAGATTCTGGGCTAGTTTTAGTGCCAATAAATAGTACCCAAATAGTACCTAAATAGTACCTAGTTCAAATAAATAGTACCCCTGTGGTTTAAGAAATATACGCCAGTCTTAGTGTGTACGCTGGCGGAACGTTCCGCTGGCGTACACATGGCCGATCTCGAAAACGGCTTTGATTACAGCAACGAAATTACACAAAAAAATAGTACCCTAATAGTACCCTCGGTACCGGAAATCTCATAACGATTGCTCTTATAGGAACGGAGATATTGAACATAACTTTCAGAGCAAGCGTTCAGCCAGCGTACACATTAAAGTCATGTTGTTTTCATAAAGAAAGCGGACGTATCTAAATTTAAATGATATATCAATAAATAGTACTTCAAATAGTACCTCCGCTAGTACAAACATTTCATGTGAATTCACACGGGAACCATATCAAAAATCGATGTAAAGTTCTAGGAACAAATGTATTGACGAACAGTCGCACACAAAAGTGAATAAAAATGAACAACAAGTGATCGCCGTTTTATTGCTTCCAAGCGAGTCTAGAGTTAGCTGATCAGTAAATAGTAGGTAATAGAGTCTATATTCGTATGTATGATATGAACCCTTTCATACCTTTCATCCACCCTTATTTTTTACAACCTTTTGTCATGTTTTGACTCGCACCTCGCACTTAGAGATGTCAACCAATTACCAGTTTTAGCACCGGTATTTACCGATTAGTTAAAAAAAACGGTTTTCTTAGTTTTTATTATTATATGGAAACCCTCAGCTTTTATCAGAATCAGCAATTATCAGAATTGTGAGTTTTGCTCTCACTTGTTTGTGTGACACTTCACCCTTTATTTATTTATTTTTGGACGCATAATAATAATAAAATCTTCGAAACGAAACGAAGGTTACGAAGAAAGCATGAAAATAAGTACCTACCTAGATGTTAGATGTGTGAAATGAAATTGCATAGTGCGGGGATTTCCCAAGTATTATAGTCAATCGTGTTCAGATACGCATCGATTAATTATAATTCAGACTATATTCGGATACAAATATCATTTTTTTTTGTAAATAAGCAAAGAAAAAGTATTTTTTTAATAAAACCGGTTTAAAGAAAAAATGTTTTTAAAATAGATTTTTTGGACCGGTTGACTGACATTACTGCTCGATTCGCTCTTCGCAGAATTGTTACGGATGGATCGGTGCAATCATTGATTCGGTCATTTCGTTCTGTGATCGTTCGTGAGTTTTGAATATGTTAAGGGCTCTTGGGCGTACGCCCTTTCTAACAACCTTACTATTCAGAAATATAGTTATTTTAGTTTTTGTTGATAACTAATACCTACCATTTCCGCCTATTCCAAGACCAAAACCGCTTCATCACATTGGGCGTTTCTTAATTCCCAACCGCCTATTACAGACATGGCTCCTCATTTTATGGTGGATACCCACTTACAGTACCAAATCCACCCCCTTAGGGGGCTGTTCTACATTACGAATACTGTCACTAGTTACCACCTATGACACACATCGGTCCTCCTTGTTACCTCCTTCCAGGTACTGTTGCTCAGTTGCTCGTTTCGCTCGCTCCAAGGGTCACCAGTAACCTAACGAACCTAACTTTCGGGGTGCTCCAACTGCTACGAGTGACCGGAGTTACCTAACCTTATAGGTTTCAAAGGCTGCTTTTTCAACCAATCAGCAAAACTTAATACGATTTCCATCGGAGTGGCTCGTTTTAGATCCAATGAAACCTCACTTACATCAGATTGGTTGGTTTTCGAACCAATGAAACCTTACTTACATCGGATTGGTTGATTTTAGAACCAATCAATATCTCTTATTACGATTGGCTGCTTTACTCGCGTTGGGCGTTGCTGAATGTTCTGTAGCTGTTGTCATCATGTCCGAACCAAGCCAATCCTATTTAGGTGGTAGTCATCATTTTAGCTATCAATATATAAAGGTTTCATCGTGTGCGGAAAAAATCGAAAGAAAAACAAAATGGCGGCGGAAATTATGCCAGAAAGGTTCCTATTCCTTTGAAAAACTTTTTTTTTTTCGCGATTACAATATTATACTTAGTACAGCTTCCTCTACCCTTACATACAAGTATTGAACGCAACCTTCTGTGTGCGAGTCCGACTCCACTTGGTCGGTTTTTTACCTACCACCGCTTTCTAATTGTGATTTTTACTGAAGTCACTCTAACCACAAATACCGAATTTCTTTTTCTGCCTGTTTGACTGAATTTCTGGGTTTGTTCAGAATTAAAAAATAAACATACCTAATACTGTTAGCAAAGATAAGTCACTTTTGAACATGACTGTACCTCTAGTATGAATAGAACTTTACATCGATTTTTGATATGGTTCCCGTGTGAATTCACATGAAATGTTTGTACTAGCGGAGGTACTATTTGAAGTACTATTTATTGATATATCATTTAAATTTAGATACGTCCGCTTTCTTTATGAAAACAACATGACTTTAATGTGTACGCTGGCTGAACGCTTGCTCTGAAAGTTATGTTCAATATCTCCGTTCCTATAAGAGCAATCGTTATGATATTTCCGGTACCGAGGGTACTATTAGGGTACTATTTTTTTGTGTAATTTCGTTGCTGTAATCAAAGCCGTTTTCGAGATCGGCCATGTGTACGCCAGCGGAACGTTCCGCCAGCGTACACACTAAGACTGGCGTATATTTCTTAAACCACAGGGGTACTATTTATTTGATCTAGGTACTATTTAGGTACTATTTGGGTACTATTTATTGGCACTAAAACTAGCCCAGAATCTCTTATGTGTACGCTAGGTGAACGGACACTTTACAACTCCTATCATCAGTAAACTCATTGTAAGCCAAACTTACATGAAACTTTGGTCCCATTTACCAAGCCAGACTCTCTTAATTTAATTCTTTAATTCAGATTATGTATCCATATAATGTGTTAGTAGTATTAATTAAAACTATGTTAGTAACTTAAACTAATTACAAGTGGCTTTATTTCGTTTGTTATTGACAAGATGGACAGTGTCCCAGTGCCTGAGCATTGGGCTGTCCACCTTGTCGCGCAGAACGCTCATGAGGCTGTTAGGGCTGTCACGAACCCAACGCACCAGGGAAGCGATTCTTTTGCGCAGGGTGGCATAGAAGTCATCGGCGCGAGCTTCAGCGAAAGATCATGATCGTCTTAAGGTCATGCCGGGAGCTATCCCTGTCTAGTCAAGAGAATAACTGGTTACCTGATCGCGGTTTCTCCATGGTGAGTATAATGGCAGTTCCGTACTTCTTGGCAGCGTTGGATAAGATGGAGATCACCAGGTACGTGTTGAGAGGGTCTAGGTCCCACGTTGGCTCATCCAGCAACAAGATAACTTGAAAATAAAATATGCGTAGGAGGATATAGGTAATTTGATCATAAAAAATAAATTTATCTACGACTAGCGGATGCTCGCCATGATCACGTTACGTTCTCTATCCTATCATCCTGTACCGTTTTTTTATGATTCTGTGGGAATTTTGAAAAATCCCATTTTAGTGATTGTCTAGGTAATTTATTCGCAGAGGACAGGATTTTTTTTGAAAGATCTTATAGAATGCACCGCAAGTAACAGGTAGTCAACCTACCCTTAATTCGTTCCACTGTTTTCGTGTTGATTTTCACCAGATATTGTTATGTAAAACAAACTTACTTGGATCTCTGATAAGTTGGACACCAATAATCAATCTTCGATATTCGCTCTTCGTTAGGTTTGTGACGCATTTGTGGGCGACCTGGAAGATAATATTGCTTTTTAGTTGCAAAACGACAAATTATTTAGCTATTTCGGTAATGATCGTGCCTCTTTTATTTTACCTGTGATAACGCTAAATCAGCCATAACTTGTTTAACTTTCGACGACTTGAGGTACCCCGAAATCTGAAAGCGAAGAAAAATGCTTCACTATTTATAATTTACGATTTTTTTAAATGAAGAAAGTGCCTATTGATTCTGAGTTCTGTGAAAAGCCCCGGTCTGTATATCGGCGTTCCAAATCAAAAGGGACCTTAACGCGGCATTCAGTCTCCGAGATAATGAAAGTTTTGTAAAATGCCTACGTCACGATTGGATCACTACATTTTTTTAAATAACCATAAGAGCTATAGGAGGTTGGTCTTATGGTTACATATTTATGTCTGTAGATAGGTAACTCACTTCCACCACAAGGTCCCCTTTGAATTGGAACGTCACACATAGCCCTACGGGTTGTAGGGTCCAGATGAAAGGAGGCTTACCTTGGTGAGCGACAGAGCCAGAGTCTGCTGCACGCTGAGTCCTGGCAGCAGCCTGGTGGAGTGTCGCACCAGCGCGCAGGTGCTCATGAACTGTTCCTCCTCCAAGGGCACGCCCTCCAGCAAGATGTGGCCCTTGGAAGGGACGCGACGAGCGATCACGTCGAGTAGGGCGCGCTTGCCGCTGCCTGAGCAAACATTCTCGTACATATTATGAAGGTGATATGAAGTGTGATATTATGTAGGTTCAAAGAGGTTGGAAATTTATGTCACGACCGCCGCGGCGATGCCCGCGCCTGTTCTGTCTGTGCTCCGTGTGTAGCTCCGATTCCGAACGCACACAGAAACAAATAAAATAGAGCTAACAAAAACATTTGTGGCAAAGTTAACGTGGTAGTAGAAGTCTGCCCCATCGGTCAGTTCTGCGACAGATAAGACCTGCCCACTGTCACTTCAGCTCGGTAATCCGTTCGGCTATGTCGCTAATTTAGGTGCATTACCACTAACTAGTACCTTTGGAGCCCAGTATGGCGGTGACCTCCCCGCTGTGCGTGATGAAGGAGACATCCTTGAGGATGACCCCCGTCTTCACCCCGCCGGTGAGCCGCTGCACCAAGCTGCCGGGCTCCACCTGCCAGGGCCAAGGCATCCATGCATCTCTCTTTTCTACTATTTGTTCAATGACGTGTCATTGAACAAATAGTAGAAAAGAGAGAAAGAGAATTTAAATACATATTTGAAACGTTGAAAAATTCATAGGTGCATTTGTGTTTCAATTTTAGACTGTCTGTAAACACTACCAAGTTTCATCAAAATCGCATTTTATTAGTTTCGTGTTTGTGAGTTTGGATGTTTGTTGCTCAATCTCGCCATAACGGCTGAACGGAATTTGATGAAATACCTAGCTCGATACAAATGATAGATGGGATTAACATACTTTTTAACGCGGACGAAATCCCGGGACTTGTTGTATAATTTTCGACAATTCCATTAGCTTGTTTGTTTGTCAAATTTGAAAAATGAAAAACTTTTGGAATTCGAATTTTTGCATTCCCGAGGAACGTTATAGGCTATTCAACATCACGCTACGACCCTTAGAAGCCGAGCAAAAAGAAAAAAAAAATTAACTTATAAAACGCGTGGAGGCCGCGGGAAACAGCTAGTTTATAATAGCGTCTACAAGAAAACGCGCTGCGCCATTTCATTTTGTCATACAAAAGACTTCAACGAGATCCTGGATTTGTTAGGAATTAATTTAATTCATGTCATGTAAACATTTCCGTCTGTATTTTAATTTTAACTATTACTATTTTATTTTGTGATGTTTTTAGTCTTTAGGTATTTAAAATAATTTATATATTTAGAATAGAAACATACCTGTGTAAGAATACTTTATGAGCAAAATTTTTTTGAAGAAAATTTACATGAAAAATTCAATATAGTTTTCACTAACATTGAACTACCATCTGTATTAACTTTGGTACCTACTATCACTTTTCTATGGCCATGGTGCTCGCATACCTACCTGTGTATAAACAAGTTAACTTACCTGTCCGGAATGAAATACATTACACAACTCCAAAGTATAATCGCTACCGATCATTTTCTCTCAATTATTTTTATAAATAACAACAGAAAAAGTTCAAAAACTAAATAAAAACACAAACAAATTCATCTCCGAGCGACACAGCCTTCTCTTGATAAGTTAACCGCAAACTAACGTTACGCAACTAACTTCAAGTTAACATCGACGCAGCGTTGTTGCCAAACTTAACTCTTGCTAACTTCAGCTTGTTAACTGTATCTTGATTTTGAGATCAGTTTATGAACAAACAATTTTGCGCTCTACTATTTTAGATTTAAAAATCTATTTTGCTATGGAAGAGATAAAAGAGTTTGTTAAGGAGAATTCTTTTCTTAACCTGCATTATAATTAGGTACTTGAAAGTTTTTTTTAAACAAGATTTTCAAGTTTTTTAAGAGCTGAAATATTTGGTTATAAACTCTTTGGTTTAGTCAGGCATATCTACGCCTACTTTACATTCGTGATGAGTTAATAGAAAATGAAAATGAAAAAACGCTGTGCATTTGTAAATTATAAATTTTATTTTAAATAGCCTAAACAAAGGACAAAACGTATTTTTGGATATTAAGGGCCTCTTACACCGCTTTCTGATAAAGTCCCAGATACCCTATCTGCAGGTAATCTGACAGATAGCCTATCTTTTGGTTTCACAGGTATCTGATTGCTTATATCTTTTAAATTTTATATAGTCTATCACACAGATTTATCTGATAGATTAGTTTATCTCTAAGATTACTATATGTAACAATATCAGGAAGTGGTGAAAGAAGCCCTAAATATGGAATAGCTGACCTTATTAAGAAGATTTTGACTTATTAAAAATATTCAAAATTGGAACACTTGACCTTAACGACGTAAGCCTGATTTTTCTATACAATATTATGTGCACCGTTGCCATTCTTATGTTAAGGCTACTCCGCTATTGCCCGTCGTTTCTCTCACATGCAAAACCGCTATTTGACGAAGAGACAGTAAACTTTCAGCATGTTTATGTTAACTGAATATTCGTTTTCTCCCTCTATCGTACAAAGTTATATGATTCTAGAGAGGAAAGGAAATACATGCGCAGTGTCACTGACTCAGTCCGGCGTGCGATCGTGGTAAAGTCCGACAGTGCGGCCGGAATAGGTAACAACTAAACAGTTTCAAAATCGAAACGAACGAAAATAATCGAAATTATGAAAATAAATGACATTCAAAAATCGAGCGGAACGATTTATTGAGTGTTCGCTAGTGTTGTTTTGTAAATTCAGTGTGGAGTGTTTAGTGTTTGGTTTAGTGTTGGCGGCTTGGAGTCCCGTTGTCCGGTTGTATCAAGTAAGTTGACACTGGAAGTTGTATTTGTGTAGGTGTTAGAGGCTTTATTTATGTTAGGCAATTTATTAGATTAAGATGCCGGCCGGGATGTCTGATGGAAATACAATTACAATATACCTACTCTAAAGCACAAATAAAAATGAAAACAGATGCAGGTTGCATATAGTGCAATTTAGGCGGTCTTATCGCTTTATGCGATGTGAGAAATGTAACTTTAATTTTTTATTTTAACTGCAATGTTCTATAAAAGAAAAGTTATGTCTGTGTAACATTTCAGTGTTAAATAAAGAATCAACTGAAGTGACTTATGTCATAAATTTTAGAGTTACAACTCGAAAACTAGAAACTGGATCTATTGAATTGGAAAATAAATTTCAAGAAAAAATATTTTTTCAAAGACATTCTATTAATTATTCCAGGAAAACTAAAACTAGATTCCGCACAGGCGCAAAGCGTACAGGCTATGCTGTATAAATAAATCTTTCCAATTGTTCTAGGCATGCTTGTAACATTCTTATTGTGAATAATATAATACCTACTGTATTTTATTTCTCGCCGCTTCCATCAGTATAAGAGCCCATGTGCTCTATTTTTGAATCGCTCTCCACGCTTCGAGCGGTGGTCGATTCTATTAATTTTCCTTTGACATCCGATACAAAAATCTGTAGAATCGACCGCTCGAAGCGAGGAGAGCGGTTCAAAAATAGAGCCCCAGTTAGGCGATAGCTTTTGGGGACCTTTGAAGTTTACCTTCTTCGGATACCCAGCGAAAATTCCTATAAGAATGATTAATCAGTAAATAAGAAAACCTGATCGTCTGACCGTATCGGTCATGTACGGTCAACACTTGGTCTGCTGCCAAGTTAAGGTCAAATGAAGTGTCAGTTAAGTCAAGCGCGAAAGTAAAGAATTAACTCAGTAGGTATTTACATTTTTGTACATAAAAAGTAGGTATTTACTTCACGAGTACCTGCCTCATTATTTTAAAATGATTGCAAAACTTTCATCATCATCAACTTCATGAAAAATTTAAAGTTTATTAAATAGAGTGACTTTAAAGTTTATAAAAGTAACACTTAGTAATCTCAAGGTATAGCTTAGGTAGGTACATTACGCTATTTCAACGCGGTAGGAATTTACGGCATGAATCTTTAATAAAATTCTGATCTATGCATTATGGACGAAAATTCTAGAAAAAAATCTCATCGCCTCTCCATCTCGACCGACATTTTTAAACATTTATCTTTTCAGCTAAAGGTGTAAGTTATTTTATTTAGTAGACGGAATAAGTTACCAAGTTTCTTTCTCTTAAACACGATTTTTTTAAAGATAGCAACTGTTGGGTTATGTCATAGAGTTAGGATCTCTTTGGCCGGCGGTGGGGGCTATAGCAATTGTTTTTAATTCATGGGTTATGCTTTATGCTCACTTAGATTTGTGGATAAAGCTTATGTCAGGTAGGACTTCGTTTGGCCTTTCGAGTTACCGAATCCAAAAACCGTTCCAAGTATTTCCACGTTTAAGTTTTTTTGTAGTGGAAGAAAAAAGCTAAAACAATGGTCCGATGTGAACGAACTGCCAGGATGTGATGAGTCATTGTCTCCGGCATCCAACAGGTCAATTGATGGAGCCTTTGCGTGAAAGAGGAAAACCCAGATTGATACACTCTATTATGTGAAAGAATGTATTGGAATTTTAATTTTATTTAATAAATTAAATACAAAGTCATACATTGTTCCAGTCGCATGTATCATTCCAAATGATTATATTTAGGCTACTTTCTTATAAATTACAAAAAAAAGTTACATACTTGAAACTATTCCGAGGAAAAAACAAATTCGAATTTTTTATGCGTGAGAGTAAACAGGTAAATATCGCTGTTCGAGAATGAGATGATATTGACTCATTTTAACGGTAATTTTGAACTTGGATGAACCCAAATATTGAACCTACTATTGTAACATGCGTAAAATTACTGCAAAATGTTTGGTTAGTCTGGATCTTTAGAAATATAGCTCTTGGTAACTGAATCTATGGGAAACAGGTAGTACTTTATATATCAGTCAGCCAGGCTATCCTTTACATAATGTCAAATAGTTTGTATTTGAAAGTAGATATACATATATATTTATTCACGTTATGATCGCCGATACGAGTAACTATCTATTTAGTCAGGAATTGGCGCAACTAAAAAACTAAAAATTAACTTGTTATCTCTGACCTTGAAAACTATTTATAATTAATTAAAATATCTGCTTAAAATTCGTACATTTTTAGTTGAAAGCCCACGGTCTGTTTGCCCAGTGCAAGCTTCTTGTGCAGCCTAATTAAATCTATGTAGTTGCTCCGCCTTCCGAGCGTGACGCCACGTTGTAATATAATTATTTATAATACGTTAGAGACGCGAACTAAACTAACATATTTGGTGATAAAGTGGGGCAACGTGAGGAAACCCGAATACCGTAAGTTGGTTAAACAACCGAATGAAGAAAGGTATGCGAGCGCGATATAGGTTCCAGATTGTATAATACCTTGGAATGTCGATTACATTTTACGTATTGTAGATATTACGTACCTACGTGAAGGCAGCGCATTTACTTTAATTAGTATAAGGGAAAATTACGTAAATTATGTTCGAATTAAACATAATATTGTTACACGTATTGTCTTAGGAAATGGAATTTTTTAACGGTTTAAAAATTATTTTTTTCATTTATGCACACAATATATCTAATGCATTTTGGAGGAGCCCCTGAATCCTAAAGAAATACCGCGAACAGAACATTAAAAATTAAAATATAATTTCTTTGTGGTTTTGTTATACTTACTTTCAGTTGTATTATATGTATTCTGTGTCAGTAGGTAGCGGGAGATCATCGATAGACCGCAAACGTTCAATCCCTGCATGCTGAAAATTCCAGACCTTGCTGATTGCGATTGCAAAACGTAAATATGTAGAATGCACACCGGCATTAGTCACCTGCACGGATTGTCGGCGCGTGCGCGACCGAAACATTCTTGGAACTCCGTGCAACCATAAAACTAAGCCGTAAGTACAACGTGGTGACAAACTATACACATTTACAGACTATGTTTCGCCGCACAATACTATAGGAAATTCTTAGTGTGGGATCGAGTGTGAAGCTTCTTTGACGCTAGCTAGGATGTACGTAATAAGAGTTATATTCCCTATTTCCAACCCCACGTTGGTTATTGGGAATGTACGCACAGCCTACACCGCTTACTATAAACTTGAAATTTGCACAAATGTTTAGCGGTTTTTCTCGCGGGAAAACCTTGCAGGAAAAACTTTTCTACGCGGGCAAAGCCGCGGGAAACAGCTAGTGGGAATATTTGTAATAGTTTTGTACCCGTCTTCCAACCTATCATTATCCTACTGATGGTCAAACTCCCAACTGTTCTTTCATAATCGGTGTTAGGTTTATGTCGGTAAAGTCCGAAATTAACGATGATTTCGGACTTCTATCATCATCACTTGGTAAAACATAGCATTTACTGTAGGTAGACAGTTACAAGGCTTGTGTCTCCACATTCTCCGACCGTGGTTCTGTAAAAGATAAGATAATTCGGTTTTGCAAGCGATCTTAGCATACAACATAGTCACATCTATGTGCATTGTCTTACTTAATGTTTGTGATATGAAGTCAGCATCTGGTCTTGTCCTCATTATCATGTTATGGGCGTTAAAATTATAGCATATTATCTTTATGGTAAGAGTTGGAGTAAATGAATCATTTACTTCTCTATAACATTATCAGCAGTCCACACTCTGTTGGACTATCTTTCTCCTCTGTCCTTTATACGGTTCTAGCTGTTTTTCAACTCGTCGGTCCACTTTGTCTTTTAGCTTCCAAAAGTAACTAACTGGAAAATTATTTACCCTGAAAATACCACTGCTGTGATTGATCTTAAAGGTACCTATTTTCTAACTTTAAAAATAAAAATATATTATTTGTGATGCATTGAACTTTAACAATTGCTTTATGAATGTTACGGTTAAACAGTAGTTAGTACCTTATTATGTTAATAAGATTTATGTATCGGAATGAGCTAGCATATACAGGAACTCTGTAGTAGGTTTGAATAGTAGTAGTTTTAATATGTAGGTCTGTAATAGGTAAAACCTACAAACATTACAAACTCATGTCGCACCTGTCCATTTTAGAAGTTAGTTTTAAAAAATGTTAAGGACATTTCCTTTTAAATACGTTGTAAGGTTCTTACATCATTTTCATCTGGGACCTCCTCCATCCATGATCTGGTCATACTGCTGTTTCGTTTACAACTAGTACAATAATTGCAATATCTAAAAAAAAATGAAAAACACCGAGCGTTTCTGATTGAACTAATGAACCAATCCATGGCAATCTCTCTAATTGATTTGGTCCTTTGAGCCGTATGAAATCCTTTTTGCAACGGTAGCATTGCTCCCACATTCATTATCATTAGAAACCACTACATTACGTCATTGCGAACACGCTGTGGTTTGCCATTTGTCACGCGTCTTTGCAACCTTCGCTGAGGTATTTCTTAGCAATACTGCATGCGTGAATTATGGTCATTCAGTGCCTTAGCTACTTCTGTTCATATCTGCCTAAGATGAGACTATGTATGCGGCTCAAGCATGCGATTTTTTTTAAACTATTGAATGCGACTAAATTATTAGGTATCGTCTGCAGAATCCTATTTTTATTAGCACTATAGCTCACACAATCGCTTGCTCTTTGTCTGACCGTCACCAGTGGGGTTGTGTGTCTTCTTAGGTCGTAAAAATCCATTTTTGGCAAAAGTGCGTTGGTTAAACAGTTTTTACTAAAGGGTTTCGTCAAAATGCTTTTGTCATGGTGGTTTATATTGACGAATCGTAAGTTTGGAAACCACACTTTTGACCAGACGCATTTTGGAAAAAAAAACCTAAGTATTTTGACGAAATGCAATTTTGAGCTAAGACATACATACAACCCTACCAGTGATTGTGATGGTCACCAGCCAGCCAAGTTAAGTCAAGCAGCCAGTCAGCCAGGTCAAGCAGTCTGTTTTGTCTGTAACATTAGGCAGAGAAGTATTTATTCAAACACGCAGTTTAGGTTTCGATTTTAGTAAGGATTAGACTATCTTTTCCCACGAGTGCCTACAATAGCTGGACTAGCTTACAAATGTTCCGGTAAAGGGTTAAGAATATAATTAACTGGAGGCTTTATGTCGTGACTTTAATGTCGTGTCCGCCGACTTACGGTCGCGGTGACTAATTTGAAGTCAAGCAGCAAAAACTTAAGTCATTGGCCTGCTTAAGATATCCAAGTCTCGTTAGCAAATTACAGAAAGGTACCTATTATGTGAAATTACTTTGTAATATTGAAGATAAGTGCGGCAAAAAATTATCTTTGGAAGTGTGGAAGATAATGATAGTAATGGATGTAAGAATAGTGTACTGACGACATAATTGTACGGGAGTCCAAAGAGGTCAGGCCAAGACACTTCGTGGTGTTTTGAAAAGATTAATATGGAAAAAGCACAATAAATGTAGCAGGCGAGGCTTTTCCTACCGAATAACGGGGTAATTATGTACCCACGGCCAGCAGCACCATCGTTGCTAGGCCTAGTACGGCGTAGGCCAACACGTCTGCATAGAGAAGCCATTATAAATCCAGTAGGAAAGCCCTCAATATATAAGGTCTAGCTATAGTAGTAGTAGTGAACAATGAGAGACTGGTGATAGTAATATAAGATTGTAAGAGTTTCTGTAAGTAAAGTAACAAGATGCCAATGTTTCCGGTATGGATTCTACTCGACACCAGTTGACACTGTGGGTTGCGTGCAAAGCCGCACGTGAACACGGGATCATCGCTGGTTAATTGTTCAATTGTAATAATGTATGTATAAGTGTAGCACGCTCGCTGTCACGACCTGAACTTGGGCCATGGAACTAGCGATTGTAAACGGAGGCGGGCCTGTTTGTTTCAAAGGACTAGTATTGTGTAGATTAGATTAGATTTATTTATTTCACATTACAAATATCAATACATAGTTTTTTTACGTAAAAACTCAAAGTTATACAATAAAAAACTTGGTACAATAAAAAATTGTACCAAGTACAAAAATGACAAAACAAAATGTCACAAAGTGGGTTAATAGAACAAACGCGTCCGTTCCTATACTAAGACTAACACCCACAGACCTAGATCTAGGTCTGTGCTAATACCCCATGTATAATGGTTCACTGTTCTCGCTTCTGCCCAAGAGTGAGATTAATTTATAGGCTGGTTATTTGATTTGACTTCAAAAGTAGGCACTCAAATTAAAAAAAATATTAAATTATATGGTCACCTGGGGTAAATGCGTCCGCGGGGGAAAATGTGACAAAATGAAATTAGTAGAGACAAATATTTTCGAAAACCCTGCCATATAAAAAAATCTTTGAAAAACCAAGTCACATTTGCCCCACGGACGCAATTACCCCAGCTTTCCTTATGCAAATCTATAAACAGAAGAATATATAAATGGCGTGTCGCTCAGGGCAGCCTCTGCCTAGTCATATTCAGTACATTTAAGCTGCTGATTTGACAACAAGACTATGACCACTTGTTTTGTGGCCATACCATGCATATGCCCTACAATCTGCCGATAGGCGTGAAGGCGACAGCCAATGTCCTGGCCAATGGTGCGGTGCGCTTGCGCAACAAGCCATTGTTTGAGCGGAATTTATTATTTTTCGCGCTGGAGGCCAATCGCCAGTTACCGATCATTTTTGTTTCGTGTCAATGAGTCTCCGATGGCCGTTCGGTCAATTATTTTTGCCAATTTACATTTTATAATCAAGTACCAGTGAACGAACCTAGAACATGTACAGTCGACCGCACGTCATTGGAAACACTTTGACCTTGAGTTGGCCTAGCCTATTAGGCAGTTTCAATACAATGAGAGACCAGTTCATACTGGTTTTGTTTACACTGACCAGCGGTCGACCGTACATGTAAGAACCAGCCATGAGCCCCTCACTCCGCAATTAATCCAGCAATAAATAGAAAATCAAAATCATTTTTAAAATTTAAATGTAGGTAAGTTTACCCCAATGTTTTATAAAGGTATGTACATGCTATTCTGACGCTATACACGATCCTGACACACCTCTTTCGCTTCGCTCAGTCTCATCAAGGATAATAAATTATTCTAGAGATTTGTAAGTACCTACTACATGGTTGCTGATCTCAGCCACTATGACGTCATGATGCCATCATCTTCCGTCATTCCATAGCTCCAAGACTCCATAGCTCCGCACACTATAATCTAAAATCAATTTATTTTATTATCCACGCTTTCAAATTTCAACAATAAACTCGCAATATTCTTTATTCGAGCAACATTTTGCTCGTAAAACTAAAAGCATTTATATGGATGGTCATTGACCATATTAAAACGTTATTTGGTTCAACGAATTATAAAAGGGGGTTCCGACTTCAGTTGTACAGTCGACCGCACCGCCGTGGAAACATTGACTTTGAGCTGGGCTAGCCTATTATAGAGTTTAAACACTATGAGAGACCAGTTTCTACTGGTTTTGTTGACTGACGTCCGGTCGACCGTACACTGAAGTCCCTTTTTTAATAATTTTGTTAAAACGGAACTAGTTTCACGGTCAATCGGCGAATAACAAAACTTGTTGGAAAGCCATGGAATATTAATGTGGATCCGGAAAGTTAGACGTGTTTAAATATAAATATTGAACGGGTAATATTAAATAACACGTTCCGTGCCATAACCTTTGGAAATGTCATGATGCATGGGCTTTCACTGGCGTCTGCGATTTGAAGAAAGTCAAGTTCTCGACCAAGACCTTGACTTTCTTTCAATACGAAGAAGATTAATGCAAGTAGAAGATCTTAGGTACCTTTTTATGATTATGGATGGTGAGTTATTTATATGATTAAAATAACTTAAACGATTTTTGAAACTTTATCGCAGGCTTTTCGGTAAAAGACGAATAATAAAATAAAAAAAACTACAGCCTATTAACATGTCCCCACTGCTGGAGCAACAAGGGCGTTAGGGCTACCACCACGAATCGAACTTCGGAACTTTCGATATGATAGGCCGCGTCTTATCCCCGACGCCACTGACGCTCCATTCTCTCTTTGATTGTTAAGAGCAGTGCTGAATATTTGCTGACCCGAGAGCCTTAAAAGCTTGTGCTTCTAAGATATTTCTGAATCTTTTACTATACCTATTGTTAATGTCATAAAATATACTGTTAGACTCGACCATTCAACACTACGATGTCATTCAAATATCCGTGTCACGCGCGCTTCAAAAATTTTGATATTGTTAGCTTCGAAACTTTCAAATACTTTTTACTTTTCAGATGTTCATTAGTCATTACAGTGACCCTAATTAGCCTACAGTTAGCTCGGGTAACTGTGGGTTAACTGTAGGCGCCTAACGGACAGTTTTCTCACACTGTATACAATGTCCGAACGCTGAATTAAGTGATACCCCGAACGAATGGCGGAGTTCTATCTTCATTTGTCCCGGTGCTGTTCGCGTCGCATGCAATCCATGAACAATGGACCATAAAGTTGGCTAATTTGATATCATTTATTAACTTACGTCGTTTCTATTAGTGGACACTATTTATCTATGTTTTGGTAAAAGGCAGTGCAGCTTTATCGACGCAACTCTATTAATTATATTGCTATTTTCGCGTAGTGTCAGTTGTACCATTACCCAGCAAAAGACATCCTAAGGGACTGCGCAAACCAAGCGGAAATTTGCCCGCGCACTTTTTGACGTCATTGTCAAATGAACCATATCCCTATAACCTAAAGAACAAAATCGTAAAACGACTTCTGCTCGTCGGCGTCGCCTCGCGCTCGAGGTCATTCATACGATTTTGTTCTTTACGCTATAGTGATATTGTTCATTTCACAATGACGTCAAAAAGTGCGCGAGCAACTTTCCGCTTGGTCTGCCCCGACCCTAATGCGGAGATGTTTATTTTTTTTGGTATGTAACATGCTCTACTGAATGAAAGTGTCATCATTAAGATGAAAAAGGTCTCCGTTGGTTCGGAGGAGCCGGGGCCGACCTAGACTGACATACGAGGATTAGATAGAGCGGGTGCTCACAGACAGACGCGTTAAGAGCACTCGCGTCCCGCGGCGAGCGTGTGTGAAGAGAATGATGAGACTGAGCGAAGCGAAAGAGGTGTGTCAGGGTCGCTTACCCCGTTTTACCTACCCCGCTAGGGACATGGCGTGAAGAAATATATGTATGTAAGTAAGATGCTACTCATAAATAATTCCGGTATCCATAAATTAACGAAGACCATTCACGTTTCGTATACCCACAAGGTTGAGCTCAAAATAGTGCTGTAACATAAGAGGCGAAAAGTTCTACGATAAAACAAAAAAGAATAATCGACTGAACTATTTTAACGGGCAATAAAATTTAATGATATGGCGTTATGGCGGGCGCATGCGTGTCGCAACACAGGATAGAGTTGGTCTGCGCGCGCGCCGGCCGCGGCCGGGCCCTGGCGCAACGCAGCGCCCGCGCAGCCGGGACGGAACGCGCGCTATTGTTTTACATTTATATCGCGGCCGCGATCCGCACTAGATTACTGCCGATGTCGGATAGATTTGGGTGAGGCTCTCGCTTTTACGTACCACAGAGATAACGACTAACCTTTCCCTTTCCGCATAACCTCGCATGCGTTGAGGAGTACTATTTTTGAATCGCTCTCCTCGCTTCGAGCGGTCAATTCCACAGATTTTTGTATCGGATGTCGAAGGAAAATTTGTAGAATCGACCGCTCGAAGCGAGATGAGCGATTCAAAAAAAAACACCTACTCTCACACTACCTATAGCTAGTTTTGGTTTAGATTGTCTATGTAGTTACCTATAAGGAATATAAATTTATGTTGGTTCTTAAAAAGCAGTACCTACACCTAATTGGTCGCACTGTCAAAAGCACTGCAAATTCGTGGCCTACTTTAAGGAAAACGGTATTTACTCTACCGCAGATCGATGGGACAGCGGGTTCCAATTTAGGTACTGTACATTCAGAAGCGGTATGGACACTGCATGTGTACGTCACTGAATATGGGAATGCATTTTCATTAGCGGCTGATACTTGGTTAATCGTGATGTAAATATAAATAAGTTACTTACCTACATCATAATTGGAAAAGTTGCGTTACTTATAATGGAATTCACTGTTATAAAAGATAATCATATTCAGTATTGATCTAACGATTAACGTAGATAGTGTAATTATTTTCAGATGAGCAAAACCGCGTCCACAAGCTAGACTATTTCTAATATAAGTTTGTCGTAATTCTTTAAATAATAGCAAAGCAAGTGTCCTACATAAACGTACTTGTTTTTATTGCCAGTTCTCGATACAAGACTAGTTGCAGGAAGCCATACCTAAATATTTATACTGTGTAAATGTTCGCTGTAGAAAATTGCATTAGCATAATTCGATACCCTTTGCTGGTTTACCGTGTAATTAAAAAATAATGTAAAGTCACGATTATTCATGAACTAAATTATCGCGTAATTTCGTAGACTATACACATAGTAAATCAGTAGGTACCTACCTTACATATATTTTACTGAAACCAATTTACTGTCCTAATATGCTTAGCTGGTAGATTTTATTTATCCATAACCATCCTACATTTTAACTTGTATCAACATAGTAATAATATTACAATAGGTAATAATAATAATCGTCCAGACTAGAATAATAACAGACGTCCCTGTTGCTTTTAATATTTTAATCAGAGAAAACTTTATTCAAAATCGGAACTGATCACGTAAAGGGTAAATAAGGTTTTATAAAACTGTCGCGTTTTGGGCAAACGTCCCAACCTCATACGTTTTTCCTTAGGGTTCTTACGAAAACAAACGAATTTACAGCTCGTAAATAAAATAAACAAATATGTAGATGGTGTTCCGAAGGGGACTGCAAAGTTTACAGTAGTAATACAAACCTGTTTTTGCTGCGATTGTACCCATAACGGCTAGAGAAAGACGATGATTTGAAGATCCGTTTTTTTACCCGTATGTGTCTAAGAAGCCGCGAATAAAAATGAAGGTCATGAAATTCGTGGCTGTTGTTTTAATGTATCGTTATAAAATCGATTTACTTTAACAAGCAACAAACGAGTTGCAAACTGCAGTCTCACGAACTCAAATTGACTTGCAGGGTCGACCAACCAAATTGGGTCTTGGGTCGGAGAAAGGAATGGGTCGATGGCCATTCAAATTGCCAATACTTTATTGCGATTTTTGTTAATAATTTCTTGAATATTTTTACGATGATTAGTACTAGTATACTAGTTAGTGTTTTTTGGCTACCTGCACGACTGTTTTAAAATTATACAAATTATCAAGGGGGCAGTTTGGTGGCTACCTAACATTAGTGACGCAGCCAATGAAACGAACAATTTTCACAAAAAAAAATTTGGAGTACATACCCATACATAGCTACAATGTCGAGACTTGGATAGTTTGAATTGCACATCACTAAATGTTAGGTAGCCACCAAACTACCCGCTTGATAACGGGGTATGTATCTTAGAATAAACTTCGCACTGTTAGAAACAAGAAGTTTTAAATCTCTTTGGTCGCGCGCGGGCTCCCTGTGGAGATCGCATCTTGCATATTTAGTATCGGAACCTATGGTGTCATTTACCGGAGGGGTGCGGACAAAGGAAGCGGAGTAGCGGGAGGAGGTTGCTAATACAAATTTATATGGAGTTTGAAAATGAGAATGTGTGAGTGAGTTACAATATTGTAATCCATTTGACACGATTTTGACACCCATAGAATGCTTTTATTACTCATCCATATGTGAGTGGCTAAATTTTTTGATTCATGGTTAGAAATATTGCAATTGTAATGTTTGTTACAGAAAGTTAGTTACTAACATTACAGAAAAGCAGACGCCACGATAGAGCGGTAATGTAACCGTAACTTGATCGTTCCTGCTTCATAAGCCACCCGACCATGACTTGGTCATTCCTGCTTCGTATACCTTATCGAACTGCCCAAGCTGCCAAGGCTGGCGTATCCGTTAGGAGTTAGGAATGTAACAGCAACAGTTACTATATCTGATCTAGTTTAAAGATAATTTTGTGAGGAAATTTCCGAGAGATAAGAGAAGTTTCATTATCTCTTTGCATCTTTTAATCTCGCATGTACGTGTTTTGAATGTGATTGAAATTAATAAAATAACTGTACTTATCTCGAAGGAAGTAATTACAACGAAGTACATCTGCCGGTTTGTATGAAGTAATAAAAAAATTGGGGACGCAAAAAAAAAGATTCACCACAGCGCTCCAAGCGGCCGAAAACCGAAACTTTTTGAGTAGCAATTTGAGTAGTTCAGAAATTCAAAAATCAAAGTGAAGTTAGGTACCTATACAAGCTATGTGCTGTGCCGCAAGAACGTCAAAAAGTTTGTAATGAGTAGGTAATGACTGTGTCATTGGCCGGTGTGATTGAAAAAATGATTGAAATAGACATATAACAATTTAAGAAAAATAAATTTATTCATAACGGCATTATCGGTCAATTCTAACAAAATTCTGTACCAAATACTGCCAGTCACTTTTCTATAGGTATCATAATGAAAGACTAAAGAGGTTTTATTTCTTGGAACTTACCTATTTTTTAGATTGATTTGAGAAGAGACCTACCTATCAATATATTTTGAAGCAGTTTACTATTCTATGTTCGTATTGCAAAATGACCTCCGTACACAATAAAAATGTTGACATTGTGCATTAGTTATGCTGCTCGGACGCGCGATGAATCGCGCGATATGATTGACGGCCAGGAGAAGTTGCTTCGTAGGCGTAGGTTCAATCGATGGATCAATCATCGAGGACTCATAAAAACGTAAAAATATTATTCAGACGGTCTGATTAGGCTTGATTCAGTCAGACAAATTTTGTTGCAAAAGTTCAATCACTTAGAAATATCTCCTGTAGGTACTCTCCATTTATTGACCGAGCGAGCGAAGCGTCTCAGTTGCGGCGAGATTGGCCAAAAAATGCTTTTGCCAGTCTGTCTTTCTGTCTGTCTGCCTACAGGTATTTTTCAATCGATGTTGATGAAAATTTGGCATGGGTATATTAATCACGCCGACAAAGTGGGTAAAATAAAATCTTGAAAATCTTTTTTTCGTGAATCCCATGGTGTGGGATATCTTTGGATAGGCCTTCCAAAAATATCGCGGGTGTGTGGAAAATATTTTTCGATTCAGGGATCCGTAAGCGAAATATTAAGATTTAAAGTGCTAAGTTATGGCATGGTTACTTATCTATCAGGCCTCGCGAGGTCTAACTGTTCTCACAGAACCACTAGTGTATTAATTTTACTGCTTTTTATCGCTCGCTACAATTAGATGAAATCTCATAATGAATGGCATTATTAATAAAATAACCACAATACCAAATTAACACTTAACATTTGCGTGTCCACACATATGAGAAAGTAAACCGCTAACAATAAATACTGTTCTCATTCAAATGTACTCAATTATCGTCTGTAATGTCCACAATGTCCATCAGTGTTAGATATTATTGCAAAAAAATAGAAACGCGATCTAGCGTGAAAACGCCGCGCCGCGTGGTAACGAGAGCAGTTCCACTAAAGCTTTATTTAGTTGGATTATGCTAAATGTTCTCGCTTGGTTGGTGTCTAACAGATCTTGTTAAGATATCGATTAATTTAATTCAGTTACGGACAAATTGAATTATGCCCGATTCACAGTAACGGTATACACATACAGGACCACGTATCGGAAGACGCAGTGTAGGCAGGCCTCCCACAAGGTGGACCGTCGATCTGGTGAAGGTCGCGGGACCCAGCTGGATGAGGCTAGAGCAGGAGCGGTCGTTGTGGAGATCCTTGGGGGAGGCCTTTGTCCAGCAGTGGACGTCTACAGGCTGATATGATGTTGACAGTAACAGTGGTGTCATGACATAGTTATTTAACTGTCCCATACATTTATTGAATTTCATTTAACAAAGACATACCGTACCATATTAAGTTTACTCTATTTCATCAGAATCATAAATTGCAAGTAAACAAGGAATTACTAACCAGACGGAAGTTAAATCGAATACTGTATTGAAAATGTCAAGGATTGAATGAGTAATCCAAAACAAACACACGCGTTAACGTATTACATAAAACCTTTACAATAATTACTCAATGAATCATTGGTATTGAATGAATCGTTATGGTAATGTACATTATTAATGTAATAATGAGTCGGTGACCCATAATAACCGAAGCACACAATCGAACGTGAGGTCTAGAGTGCATCGGACGTTTGCAGGTAACGTGGGTTCGATTCCCAACTACAAAATGGCGAACGAGCGATTTTATACTAAGTTGTAGTTGCTAATGTTGGCCAGATCTTATCTGTCATTGTCAATCGAGACTCTTACTTCGTGATCGAGACTCAAAAATGCTTTAAAAAATCAGTAATTGTTTTTAATGACGTTGCTGGACTATTCTCGCAAGTCGCTGACATTTGATGCTACAAGTGCCATCTGTCGAGATATTAAGAACAATTTTTCTTTTATAACGAGTTACTTGAAAATTGCTCATTAATTTGTGATCAATGATCGTGATCGATGAGACAAGCTTGTTTCAATAGAGACGAATAATATCTTTTTGTTTTCAATCTCTTTCATGCCTCACCATATCTAATTCTGACCGCAGCCGAACGACGTGTCTTCGTCTACATACAAAATCAACCGATCGAGGTTGCAACTTGATTTCTCCTTTGCATCTATTCGTATTCCGTTTAATTGGCAATCTCTATCGTTCCGGACGCTTTCTTCTGTCGTACGAGCTTATTTTGCTCTCACCTGTGCTCTAGTCGCCGGTGGCTGGATGTATGTGTCGGATCGGTGCCTCGACTCGACGCCCGATGAAGCGCCGCGCGCGTCCCACTTTCGAACGACACCGCGCGACATTGAGGAGGCTGTATGAGTTAAAAGCCCTAACCTGCAAAATATATTTTTTTAACTTTAGGGGGAAATTGAAACAAAAACGTTTTGACAAAGTCATTATACGAATTCCTAGAGCTGACCGGTGCGGTGACCTTAAGAGTAATCTCGAGTTATGTAGGTACGTACTTGACGTCAGTTTTTAGGGTTCTGTAGTCCGACAAGAACATCCGTCCGTTCGTCCGACCACGGAAAATGCTTGCTACGTTCCCGCTTGCTACGCTCCCGACCCAGCCATGAATCAAAAAAATTAGCTACCCACCGCCGCCACCAAAGAGATCCTATCTGTATGGTCCAAGCTGTCACAGCGTCGGACTATAAAACGGCTTGTCTGATCAGTTAGGTGTGTATACCTACGGCTCTTTGGATCTCCTACAGCCACCATCAGATCTAACCCAAATCGTTCCAACGGATAAAAAAAATTGAATTTCGTAATTTCCGTTGTAATTTCTAAACTGTTTGGCCTAGAACTTGCGTTTAAACGATCACCCACGTCGTAGGTGGTATAGTGGGAAAGTTATAGAATATCCTGTGATAAATCTTTTCGAGTTTTGAAGGAAAATCTAAAAAATACTCTACACTGCGTGATTAGACTTTCTTACAGCAGGTATACGTAAGTACATGGAAGTAACTGCACAATAAATTATAATGTGATATATCGTCTGGTAAGTAGGTAGTAATTTATGCTGATCATGTCGTTTATATTGGAAACTCCAAATCCCAACAGATTATAGCTTAATTTAGGTGCAAGAGAAAGTCCAGCGACGTTTTCTTCAAGCACCTACGCATATCACATTACACATGATAACTTATAAACTTAAAACGAGCGAAACCCACTCGAAAAATATGATATTTTGAAAATTATAACTTAGATAGAGATCGGATGTAGACTTGCTAAAATGAATTCCGGCAACCTTTCGTAGGTAAGTACTTGCATTCACTAAATGCTTCAAGGCAAAGGCAACTCTTAAGAGAAGGAAGTTCTTACAATTGAAATAACCAGTGAGAAATCACAGGACCTTTATTGTGTTACGTCCATTAGACGCGATTAACATTGACAATAGTGCAATGACCCTCCGTACAAATATATTCCAGTTCATCGTCTTCATGATATCAGCCGATAGACGTCCACTGCTGAACAAAGGCCAAAGATCTCGACGATGACCGGTCCCGCTCTAACCCATTCCAGTCAAATTTTCCTAATTATGTATATATTAAAAATAGATTGCGTTGCATTGATAAATAGATATAATTATTCTGCCTTCCAATTTATGACTTGGATGTTGTTTCCATTGCTTGCAAGATAGAATTGTAAGACGTTTATTAATGAAAAAATAATAATAACCGACGTTGTCGCCCGTAAATTTTATCAACATGACGAGACTTTATCATGCGGCAAACATTAAAGTTTACCATTGCTACCTCAACTGTAGTTAAGAACTTATTAGTTCCACATCCGGTAGACGTCAGCGAAAAACTCAATGGTTAAGTCAATTTGCTGAGCACATGCGCAAAAAAGTGACACTGTTACTTACCACTTTAAAACGGTCTCTACATCTGAACCGTGATTTTCATTTTGGTATGTACTAGTACCTGTAAGCGCAGGGTAGGGGAGGTCACGGTATAGCAGCTGTGTAATCTCACTGTGCATCTCGTGGGAAAGTGCATAAATTATTGGGAGATAGTGTGATAATAACGCATCGGTCGGCATTCGAGAACTCGTCTACCCCAGCGGTTATCGGTTCTCCGACAGATGTGACCAGCACATTGTCATTTCAATATAGGTACTAACTTTTTGAGCTTTTGTAGAATGCTTTGGTTCTCCGGTGAATCACCTCGTTTTGGATCCTCTCTCTCAGAGAAAGAAACTCCGATCATGGCACTCTTTGTCTTCTTTAAAAATTTAAACTCTCAGAGAGACTGGATCCTGGAGAGACTGGATTTGATCGGAGTTTCTCTCTCTGAGAGACAGGACCCAGCCAGTCTCTCAGAGAGAAACTCCGATCATGGCACTCAAATTTTAAACGAGACAAAGAGTGCCATGATCGGCGTGATTGAAACTTTAAATCAGTCACCTACATAAAGTGTCAATTGTAATTGTTTGTTAACGAACCTAACAACCAACAAGATCTGATTTACGAGCTATAAAAGTGTAAATTTTGATCCAATTAGATATGGGAAGACCTTATTAAATGCCCTATGCACTTGCTCTACTTCCATCCATTAATAAAAACGCGGATTCGTCTCGCGCAGTCGTCGGTAATATGAAAAGGTAGACGCACCCGTTAGGTTACGGTAACCGGCGCGTTATTACCCGAAAACTTATTATGTTCAGTTTAAACACCGATGCCGTCATCTTTGTCCACAATGTGGGAAGCTTACCCTAGTTTCAAAGTTTGTTGTCCAACTAACACTTATCTGTAACGGGCAGCACCTTTAGTGTTCTAAAAGACCGTTCAAATTCAAATTGAAAAGAATATAAGAAATAATACTTTAAATAAGACAGGGCTGTATGGACGAAGCTTCCCTTGCCCGTCCTTCAATAGAGGACAAATCAACAAAAAAAAATCAAATTGAAAATTCGTTTATTCAAAATTGGAATACAATATTCTCTTTTTGACGTCAATTCTGTCTTAAAAAATTTTTGAAATCGGTCTACAATTGACGGAGAAATCGGTGAACATACATAAAAGGAAAAAAAAATACATACAGCCGAACATAGTACCTCCTCCTTTTTTGGAAGTCGGTAAAAACTAAAACTACTCTGTTTCCACCTGTACGTCACCCGGTAAATCATGTCTTCTCAAACATGCTCGGGAAGGATTGCTTTTCATTTGAAGAACGAAGACGGGAAGAACTTAGTAACAGAAAAGATAAATAGTAAAATTCTAAGTCATTCGTTCTTGGTGGCGTCGAAAGGTTCTATTCTATTAAGAACTCCGTATTTTCCCTCAGGCCAATAGTGCTATTAGGTCTGAGTTTTCGCCTTTCAAAAAAAATTACTTTCCGGCCTTAGGAGTAAAAGTAAAGTATGGTAATTCATTTCTTCCCGCTACGATTAACTTTTTAAAATTTTGACCACTTGATGCATTCATCACGGCTACCGATTCCAGTGGTGTTGCTCTATTTTCTAAGCATTAATGTGGTTAGGTACGAGAGTGTTCAGTTTGCCTCAATTCAGTGCTATTAAAAGCCGATCACCGAAACGTCGATCTACTACTACCTACTACTATCTGTACAATCGACCGCACGTCATTGGAAACACTTTGACCTTGAGCTGGCCTAGCCTATTGGGGAGTTTCAATACTATGAGAGACATGCTTTTGTTTCCACTGACGTCCGGTCGACCGTACTACAATAATTCAAATGAGATCCAGACAAGAATTTCAAGAGAACCCTTTGATGATCGATGCAAACTTAATGTCCGTAGGCATGCCAATAGCCTGGTTTTTACTGCCAATTACAAAAAGAAATGGGTGCTCGGTTTCCCCAAGCCCAACATGATAGACTACAATTGACATTTGCCAAGAATACTGTAATAAAATCGTTGAAGCTTATCATAGCAGCACCACAATTTGCCTGCCATATGGCCTGCGACTGTGCTGTGACCAAACGGTAACAGTAATAGATGTAACTGTTCCAAAGTGGACCGATCACCGTTGTAACGTTCGTCCGCTTAACAGGTAATACAGATAACTCGATTACACTGTTTTGTAACAAAATAGAAACTGGTCTTGTCGGGAAACCTAAAGAGATCCCTCGCAAAGCACTCTTGTAAAGCCTTGCAGCTGCCGTGATCGAAATTATGAAGGACTAGCTTTTCCCGCTTCGCCCGCGTAGAAAAGTTTTTCCCGTGTACATTGTGAAACAGTGCCCTCTATGTAGGTGTTTTGTTACATAGGGGGTATTAGCAGACGCCCCGCGACTTTGTCCGCGTTAAAAATTAGCCTATATGTTATTCCAGGATATAAGCTATCACTGTACCAAGTTTCATTAAAATCTGTTTGGTAGTTTTTGCGTGAAAGAGTAACAAACATCCTTTCATCCTTACAAACTTTCGCCTCTATAATATTAGTAGGAAGTAGGATGTTAACCACCCAGAAGTGTTGCGCCCTGACCACCACAGGGTAGAAAATACCCTCAAATAATGTTGACACAGTTACCTTGACCGCGCATAACCTCATGAGAAACGCATTAACATAAGAAGCTGCTAACAATGATAGCATCTCGTTCGCACGCACTGTCTCTGTGAATTTATCATCTCATACGCGACGTATTACCGCTAAATTAGATTATGTTACTGCATTCTCGAGCCATGGCAGCCTATAGTTGGTTGTGCACTCGTTGATGAGGTCGTGTCTTCGAACCTTGGCCTGTACCAATGAGTTTTTTGGAACTTAAGTACGGTTCATTATAATACCAGTTTTCGGTGATACGAAAGATAGTGAGGAAACTTGTGTACCCCAAAGATTAGAGTTTATATTCAGAAAACGGATTGGGGCACCGTTGGTGGACAGAGGTTTGGGACAACCGAACGTGTAGGGTCGTAGTGTCGACAGCTAAACTACCTGGAAATAGCTGTATAGTGTATAGAATCCTAAATGATGATTGATCAGTGAAATAAACCTTAAAGATAACGAAGAAAACTCTAACATCAGCCATATCGTTGTCATTGGAGGCATATATTGGCGGGAACTAAATATTATACTCGTAATGGTGGGAAGACACAATTAGTTCTGATGATAACATCGATTTCATTAATGAACCATTCTAATGCCAATAGCGTAAGGACAAGACAATGCGCCGTGGTGTGATTCACCTCGAAACAATGTCTATTATTCGCCAACTGTTACTATAGCTTCCTATGGAACTTCCTAACTCAAAAATAATATTTATTAAAAGTTGAATTTACATATTTCACGTTTCAAATTGAAAGAGAACTCGCGGCGGAAATTAAGACTGAAACTACAATATATATAGCCCATAAATGGTTATTTAAAAAAAAAAATTTGTAGTGACCCAATCATGACGTACTTAGTTTGAGTAATTTTACAATACTTTAATTATCTCGGAAACTAAATGCCGCCGTAAGGATCCCTTTTGATTTGGAACGTCACATATAAAATGTGGCGGTACCACTTTCATCTATGTTAAGTAGGTTACGCAGAAATTTGACCCTAATTTAAAATTGCATGATACTAAAGTGATTAGGCATAAGTTGGTACGACACCGCTAATGATGAGGAACCTGAACAACCGGACCTTAAACTAAGCTAATGACGACCAGGTCATAAGTCGTATTACATAGATTATACGGGTATTCCCCCGCACGGTCACCCTGCGCCTACGCACGTACGTAACTGAAGACATGACTAAACTCCGCCAAGGCATCCCCACTGCTGCGTCCCCTTCACTGCTCCGCTGCAAGTACTGCAGTATTCGGTCCTACATCATGGCCGCGGCACGCTCGTTTGTAATACTGTTCGCCCTGACGGTCACCGCCGCCCCACCGTCTCTCGATGACGTCACACTCCAACAGCTGGACAGCGGGAGTGCGGGGCCGAAACTCCGGGATACTCCGAGTCCTTTTAAGAAGCAACCGCCGTCGGTAGACGACCTCCAGCGCCAGTACCGTCAGGTGTCGACCACTACAGACGCGATCCCGGTCTTCGATCGGAACAAAGTGAGCTTGGATTTCCCTGGTAACCTCTTCGGGCCTTCAGTGTCGCTCCTCATCCGCAGCACGAAGATCGTCGGTGACGTGATTCAGAATTCGGCGGTGCGTTACCAGTCGTTCCTGCGTCTGTTTCGGCCGCTGTTTCGGGGGCCGTTTGAGATTAAAGGGCTCGATCCTGCTACCACTACCACCACTACCACTACCACGACAGAGCGGACAGTCAGCAACGATGTACGACGCCGGTGACATCTACAGTCAATGTGAAAATACAAGCCAATCAAGATGATAGTGGGACGACTAAAGTACCTATTTACTTGTCTGTAAGCTAGTGAAAATTCCTATATGTCAGTCTCATCTTGTAATAGTAAGAAATCTTTGAACTTAGAATTAGCCATAAGCAAATGACGTACTTTGAATTGTCGCTAATAATTGTCTTGGTTGGTGTGTACCTGAGGTTCCTTTTGCTCAATTGTAAAACTAGGTTTTACTCCAAATAAATAAATTGTAATATTTAAACACAGGTTTTATTCATGTCTTCTATTTTCGTCAGAGTTATATAATGCCGAACGCGTGGCTGTATGCAGTTTCCACACGGCGGCGTTATGTAAGCTGATCGCAAGTCGATCAGACGAATATGTGTAAGTGGGACGATATTGGCGCCCACTCCGCAAACAAGTTCAATTAACATGTTCTCTCACCACAACACGATCCTAAAATCCTGCATAATTTGTAGATTCCATGCTAATCTTGTCTTATGTAACGTTTTTATCCTGACTTACTTTATTATCATAATCAGCCTAGTGCTAGGCCACTGCTAGACACAGGCTTCCCCCAAGGCGCGCCACTGAACCCAATCTCCGTATCTCCGTATCCGTCACTTGCCACCCGCCTTACGCAGATCCTCGCTCCATCTAGCCGGGGGGCGTCCCACACTACGCTACTGAATTAACACCCCCACACTACTAAATTCAATTCAAAATCCTACATTACGCAACATGCAAAAAATTTATTAGAGTAATCTGATGACGTAGCTAAGCATGAAAAAAAATTAATAATAAGTGTTTTAAAATGAATCATTTTTATTATTAAATTAAATTTCTTTTACCATTGTAAAAGACTAATAAATAAAAATTCTAACGTCAAAATATTTATTATCTACGATTCAAATCTCGGTAATTACGATACAGGCTATAAATAATTAGAGAACATTGCGAAAACCAAAGCGCACGCTGCACTGCGCGCGCGCATGTATGTATAGCTACGTATTACACAAATCGTCCCCACCGGTCGTACTCTTGACCCACATTAACAGCAGGTGGATTACTTTAATTAATATTTATATTATTTAAAGATTTACACTTACCTACTTCAATAGTAAGGGGCGACGTAAGTAGAAACAAAACCAGAATAATCTAGTATTAGGCTAGGCCAGTTAGAGATCAAACTGACGTGCGGTCGACTGTACTAGCTGTTGGGCCGCGGTGTTACTCGTGGTTTACCAGATTTTTTGGCCAGTTGCGTATTTGGCATGGCGTCGAAACCAAGGAGGCTGGCTGGCTTCTTCCCTTTCACACCGAAACACCAAGCATCGCCGTTTGATGCAAAATATGCTATAAAAATATCTGATGATATTTCCTTATTTCAACTTTATCGCACAAAATACGAATGACGAACTCAATGCCGACGGCCTTACCTACCTATACCATAACTAGAGCCCACCAGCAGTTTATAAAATATTCTTCTTTAAAAAAAATCCTTACTTTCTTGTTAGATGTTTTCATGCAGCTAAATCACACTAGTAGCGTTTAAGTTATAAATTCCATAAGCTTTAGGTGGGTATACTATAATTACCAAAACCAGTTACGGGGCGGGCAGTAGGTAATACACGAACCGAAAGTCGTGTCAAGGCAAGCTGTGTTTAAAAATTAACTGTGGATAAATTGTACATTGAGTTGACACGTTATGAAATAACAAAATATCTTTTACGTTTATTATTGCGATTTAAAGATAACTTTTCGAATTTGGTAGAGGTAGTTAGGTAGAGTAGATAATCTCCTTAAACTATCAAATCGATTTTTAATAATTATAACTTATACGTATAGGTATGGAGTGTATGTCATTTTTACCTCGGTAAAATAACAGTTGCCGCAGAAATCAATACAAAAGAAGAAACTTATACTGACTGATTGACTGATCAATGCATAGCCCAAACCGCTGAGCCTAGAGATTTGATATTTTGCACAAAGGTTTCTCATAATATATATAGCTCTAACCAAATAAGAAAGGGGAAGACTTTTCTACGCTAACGAAGCCGCGAGAAACAGCTAGTCTTGAATAAACTTACTTAAGTAACAGCGGGTGGCTCTACATAGAGTCGAAATAATTCGACATAACGTCTAGATACGTTACACAATGTGTAAGTACTTTGAATGACAAACGATAGACAATGGTTCGGTAGTTATCGATCACATCGTAATGAGAACCCTGTCAGATGATTTGTCAATGTTACATCTGTGGCATCATTGAATGGCACTACATATTTGAGATAAGTAGGTACTCGTAAATATATACCTAGGAATCTACTGAAGTAAATCCACAGACCAAACTATCCAATCGCAAAACCCCTTATTAACAAAGCAATCCTGTTATTGACTAGGAAGATCGCAGATTGCAGAGAACATCATATCAAAGTGGACCAGGTTAGGCGACAAATATAAGGCATTGCAAATCGTCTGAAAGACCATGGCGAACGCTGGCTGTAATTTGCCCGAGTCCAGCTTAAATTTTGTTACGGTTTCGACTTTATTTTTAAACTTTTAGCCGAAACCAAGAAGTTGTTAAGAATCCATTGACGTCGGGCTTCTAGAGCAGGCATTAATTATCTGGTCCTCAAACATGTTCTAAGACTTCGTGTATTTTCTTGACATAAATTTTAATTAAAAATTTATTGGTGAAATCAGAGCGTTACCTATTGAGAATTCGTGATTTTAGGGATATTTTCTTGACAGATAGACGTCTGGATGGAGTATTAACAACACTAATTTAGTTTTTTTGAGACAATTAAAATTTTAAAACTACATTATTTTCAAAAGTTGTAGAACGCAAGATGGTCCATTCTGGAACCTTTTAGACACCATGTATCATTTAAAATGTTACTTCATTTAATTAATTATTTTATTACATTCTACCTAATTTGGATATTCCGACTTATGACCAAAAGACGCTCAATTTCAGTAAGTACATGACTTCACTTTACCCCGCTCCGCTCGTACTATTTAAGCATCTAATTTAATCTCGTTACGACCGTGAACGATCAAGACGTGACTTCGTTGCCCAATCAGCTAATCACGGACACGAACCTATGATAGCGTTGTTTCTTCAACTTTCTCTCTGATGGGCCTTGTAAAGGGAGCTCTCAGTTTGTTAGCCAACTCTACGTGATCTGTCGAAGTAGCGATACCGCTGGACGGCTGGGTAAAGGTGTAACCTCATCAAAATCTATATATTAAAAACCTATAAACAGGCAGACATTGAAATTAAAAATACAGCGAAAGAATTAATTCCAGTAGGCAACTCTAATTCTAAGTTTTTTACACAAAAATTGTCGACACGCACCAACCATCACGTCTACCGTCTCACCTGTTTAACCTATCAGATGTCGCATTACTCTGTGACAACGAACAATAATGAAAGAAAGCATGTATTACCATACAACTTTGTTTTTACCGTCATCCAACTACATTTTCTACCTTGTTGTTATTGAAATGAAGTTAAGTGATTGGGAACTTTGTATGTTTTTGTGGTAGTTTCCTGATGTGCATGCGATTGCGACGCACGTAAAGAATTGTCATGACACGAGACACGAGTTCACGACCGTTGCGAATGTCAACTTTCACGAAAAACTGTCTTATTAAGAAACTGTATCTTTTGTTGCAGGACACCCTGGTACCTGGTGGGAGTTTCTGTGAATCCGAGTATTAATGTAAGTTTCCTTGACCTAATCTAAACCGCCTCGTCAATTGTAATATTGTTCTCTCCTACTGCCCGGGTGCCCGGTTTATTCGCAAGCCAGATTTTACGTTCTTTTGCCCCGTGCTTAGTGTTGTAAAAGACTCGCCTCGAGGTCCGAGTTCAGCGCGAATCATCCTAACAAAAGACTTGAAAAATATTCGAATCTTGAAAAAAAATCGAGTCCTCTGAAAAAACTCAGCACTTAGATCCGTCTCGATAACTACTCGGTTTTCGCTAAAGAAGTTGATCTTTGTACAAATTGGTTGTGGGTGTAAGTAACAGTGATGCAAGAATATTATAAATATTGTTTCCGCGGTAACAGTTTCTGTCTTGATAGAAATTAGACTATGTTCACCACACGCTTGCTAAATTTCATGAAGGTGGATGGAATATAGTCATCGATCCATGAAAACGTAACAAAGAAACGAACCCTTTCGGATTTATAATATTAGGATAGCATCATAATATTAGTAACGAATGATGAGCTAGTTTTCAATTTTCCATCAGACACAGCTTGCCTTGAACTAGACCTCTAAGTTTGCAATCGACTCATCAAACGCCGCCGTGGGATCCCGTCTCATTGTTCTAGCTAATACAGACAAATCTTGGAATAACGAACACATTACGAATATATCATACAATTTTCACACACCAATTTAATTTGTGTATATTATTAGTGTTAGATTTCTAGTAAATAAAGTTTATTTTTAGCATCCTTGATAAAAAATAATAATTGCAAGATAAATAAAAAATATTTTCAAATTATTTTCAGTCCGTATTTTCCTACATACCATAATAATAAAAATACATCTGAGCCTCTGAGCAGATAAAAGAGGTTTGGTCGTCTAAGAGGAGCTGACAGTACCAAAATCTTCCTTGTGTCACAAGGAGTAGTACGACAGAGAAAGCAAAATATAATCAAGTTCTTGACGTTTTGTCTATTACTCATCGGACAAGTTTCAACACAATCCAACTTCAGCTTAAATTACCAGTATCGAAGCCAGTCTGGTCGGTTTTGCAGCAACCCTCAAGTGAAACTGGTTAGGTAGTGAATTGCAATGAATCTCTTCATTACATAGTTTATTGTCTTGTCATTCGGAAGCCTGTGGTAGGCCCTCACCTCAATCGAGAAGTAATTGTAGACTCGTAGCACAAGTTTGCGAGACATTGCGTGTTGGGTCGTTGTAGGTTGCGCAACCAGGTATGGTAACCAGTATATTGATGAGTATGTCATTGAGTGTTTATTTGCTATGTACCCACATAGCAAACGTAAGGAAAGACGGTAGAGCCAAAGTCAAAGTCAAAACTATTTTATTGCATACTAAGTACACTGGATACATTTACACAACGTAATTTTTAGGGTTCCGAACCTCAAAAGAGGAAAAAAGGAACCCTTATAGGATCACTCGGATGTCCGTCTGTCTGTCCGTCTGTCAAGACCATTTTTCTCAGGAACGCGTGGAGGTATCAAGTTGAAATTAATATCAAATACTCAGGTCTGCAGTCCCTTGGTGTCGTGAAAAAATCAGACTTCTAAGTCATCGCAGTTAAATGATTTTGCTGATTTCGCCGGATTTTTGAGTATCTTGGTAACCAAAACCTATGTTTTGGTAGGAAGTACACTTGAAATTTGGCAAGTAGCAAGGTCTTATAGCACAAGTAAAGGAAAAAATCCGAAAACCGTAAATTTGTATTTACATCACAAAAATTTTTTTGTTCAAAGGTACCAACAAACTTAACTTTGCGTATGAGCAAGCTACTGTTATAAATTAGTACAATGACGTAAAAAATCCTTGAAAGAATTCCCTATCGTCTAGAAATTTCATCATTACAGATCTATATTAAATAATTTCGTAAGGTTTTACAAATTATACTAAAGGTTTAGCTAAGTCTGGAAATAAAATCACATAAAAAATGAATAACATTTGACCATTATCGTAAACACCAACAAACTTAACTTTGCGTATGAGCAAGCTACCGTTATAAATTAGTACAATGACGTAAAAAATTGTTGAAAGAAGTCCCTATCAACTAGAAATTTCATCATTACAGATCTATATTAAATAATTTCGTAAGGTTTTACAAATTATACTAAAGGTTTAGCTAAGTCTGGAAATAAAATCACATAAAAAATGAATAACATTTGACCATTATCTTAAACACTGAGCGTAAACACGTGATTTAGCATTTGACATGACAGGACTTGTTTGACTTCTTATTGGTCAATTTATTTCTGCTTATTTTTTAATTTCATTTATTGGCGCATTATTTTTGTCGTGCCAGTTCGAAATTTAAAAAGAAAGGTTTTGAATCTAAAAAGGTCGCCACGATGTCTAACCAATAATGTTATAGAATGCATGGCATATATGTTACCATTAATATTAGTACTAACACTACAAGAACTGACACAATTATAGATAATGTTTTTTCCAATTTTAATATACAATTCGGCACTTTTCATTTTTTTAGTCACCATTTACAAATCTGGATCAAATTTAATAAATAGGTATACTTAGAGAACTTTGATTTCCAAGAAAAATCTTCGAGACTTCCCGAGAGCTAACACCTATGTACAGGGTGGAAATTTCAGACGCCACATGGAGGGAAGTTATTCTGTAGATTAACCTTTTCGATCGGTGTCATAAAGATACATAGCATGTATTTTTTCCACATTATTGTCAGATTCGATTCCCGACTCAGACTCGTGGGTTCTTTAAAATGTTTGAATGCAGTTTTACTTAATTTTGAAAATAAAAAATGTTTCCTTTTAGTAAAATTTGGAATCAGTTATATTTAGGGTACCTACTTTGCCTCCAGGTGGCGTCTGAAATTTCCACCTGTTTATTGGAAGCAGTGGTAGATACAATATAACGTGTATAAATTACTCATAATGCAATGAAATATTTTGACATTGACTCGATTCCCGTGAACGACGAACTAATTTATATAGGTACAGTCGACCGCACGTCAGTGGTAACACATTGACATTGAGCTGGCCTAGCCTATTAGGGAGTTTCAATACTAGGAGAGACCAGTTTATACTGGTTTTGTTTCCACTGACGTGCGGTCGACCGTACCTACAAGTTTGTACGGAACCCTCGGTGCGCGAGCCAGACTCGCACTTGTCCGGTTTTTTTTATCTACCTCCGCTTCCAAGGTGTTAGCTCGGGGAAGAAGAAGCGGCGCAACAAACATCCGCAACACATCTTTTAAAATCAAGTTTGTACATAACATTATTTTTGTAAAGGTTGTGCGAGGCTAAAGTAACATTAACACCAGACATCTTTGTCATTTAACTAATCGATTATTTTATAATAAGCTTTGTTGTATGCAAGTATTTTGGTAAGAGTCCTCTATACTAAGATACTATGGCATCAACATTATTTGTTTAAATTTTCTTAGTCAGTTTTATTTTCCTGCCAATTTAATCCCGGCGCAAAGTTTGAGGAAGCATTTACCTAAGCTTTTGAAGGTAAAGGCAGCTTTTACGTCTGCTATTTTCTCTGTCAATTATTTATCATATCATTAAATATTATTAATTTATTACATTTAGAATTTAGTTAAGTACCTTCACTTAATGGTCATCAAACAGGATAATATAAATAGATCATTTGCTTCAGTTACCAAATATCTAATTTCATTAGGTAAGTAATAACTGATTTTTCGAACTACCTAAGTACATAGCAACATAACACTTAACTGTTCATAATATTTTCTCGCCTTAGACTTTTGGTACTAATATTCATCATAGTCATGATGATACTAATATCGATTAGAAATTTCAATTTAAAACTATCTGTCACCGCATAGAGATCGTTAAATAAATGTAACTATGCGAACAACCTTGCTTTCTCCCAGTCAGATCAGATCATATCTCACTTTATTGACAAATAAACAGATTTGTATTATATGCTTTTAATGTGCATTAATATATATGAGTAAGTATCTATAATTAAATAAATATAAAATAGAAAACACACACACGCTTTCTTTCCAATAAAAGTTTTATATTTCTATCTTTCTTTATTACTGTCAAAGTCAAAACTATTTTATTGCATGTAAGTACACTGGGTACATTTACTTTTCCGTCCATACAGTAAGACGTGAATTGGAATATTAATTTCATGATCAGAATGAAATGAAAACTCTAAAAACCAGACAATTTACTTACAAAATGTAACAAACGGTGAACAACAATAATCATTGTTTATCAAGAAGTTTCGAATTTCTTTGGTGGCGCGCGCGCTCCCTGCCGCCAACCAAAGTGATCCTAACTCCATGTTGTTTATCATTTATCACAAACGTTTAGATCCTCAATTGTTTAACCCCATGTCATGTAAGAACATAGATCTAATATTCCATAGAACAGACACTAAAATAATAATAATAATCAGAGAGGGACACACTTATTACAAAAGTGGTAAGAGTAAGCTAGACAGATATAATATCTTCTATCTCTATCTACGTATGCGAACTTTTTGTTGTCCAACAACAAACCATAACTGTCAACGAACGACAGCCCGACTAAAATAGATTGTGTTATTCAGTTTGACCCCGCCATATAAGAAGCGTCTCCTCAAATTATTGGGGTAAAAGACTATTGCTATTTCATGCTATACGCTGAGTGCGGTTCTATGGGATCCTTGTTCTTAGTGTGAGACGCATGTAACTCTAGTGTAGTATGAAGTGTCCTCTAAATTCCACATTTAAAATTATCACCTACGACTACGGACATGCATGAGTAACGAGTTAGAGCCTACTTTGTCACTTACAAACATAGTATGATATGATGTCAGACAGGCGCCCGACAGTATTTGTTTTAATTTTGCCTTAAACCCAGTCAGAAGAAGTGACACTCAACTCACAACAATCTAACGATATAAGTAGGTACTCATGATTGATAAGTAATCTTGTACATACAGGAGCTAGGAGACGGGGCTGTCGCGCCTGTATGCACGTACATGCACGTATAGAAGCTGAGAGCTGGGGCTGCCGCCTCTATATGCGCATGGATGACCAGTCGAGACCTAGAGCCCTATATCCCTAAGTCCCTAACCTAGTCATAAATAGACATACATATATATAAATATGTCCGGGATACCTGCTACCATGAGACCTAAGGTAGTAAGCGGATGGTTGGAAGGAAGTGGATGGATTGGTGCAAGTGGTGGTTGGTGGTTGGCTTTTCTCACTGCCAGTCAAGCAGGCTCACAAGACTGATCAGGTTCTGACGGCTAGGGGTGTCTTGGCCGCAGTGAGAGGTTGTTGGTGCGTGGAGTGAGACTCAACAATGAATGTTGGAATCCGTTTATTTTACATCTTATTTGCCTATATATACAGTTTCACTTACATGCTATTTACGCACAGTACATCAATTTGTTTTGATTTTGCACTTAACTACCTAATCATCATTATTCTAGTTTTAAATCTAGTTTGCAGTGCAAACAAATCTTTTGTGGTCGTATCGCTCATCAAATCAACAGCCTATTAATATGTCCCCACTGCTGGGGCTCAGGCCTACCCTCTCACAAGGGCGTTAGGGCTAGCCCAGCGCGGGATGGTGGACTTCACATGCGCCTAAGAAATTCTTCTTCGGCGTATGCAGGTTTCCTCTCGATGTTTTCCTTCACCGTTTGAGAGTAGTCAGTAAATGTACTTAAGTTTCGAGAAAACATCCATTGGTACATGGCCCAGCCGGGATCGAACGTCGGACCTTTCAATGTGATAAGCCGCGTCTTATCCCCGACGCCACTGACGCTCTCGCATCGCACATACTTACTCAATCATATTTATAAATTTTTGTTTGCTTCATCCTCGCAGAGGTATTCACATTGTCTCAAGTGCATGAAATAAGGTCACATGAGAATTGATTGCAGTTCTTTATCCTGCTGCTTTGTATGCTGTGACGTCCTCCATTACTTGCTGCACGCAATCGGCGGTAGATCGCGAATGCGTGCGCGGGCGCAGGCTGCATGGGTCTATTTTTGCCCGGCGGCGGCGGTATGTGCGCCGGCGCCTTCGGGTCACTGACTCGGTCGATGGCCGACCCTACACAATACCAGGGTGCTAGGGCTCGAGGAATGTCCAGTATGGACCCGGGCTTCAGGCATGGATAAAGGATTACCGCGCATTCCGATATTACATCAACCGGGAAAATGCATTTGTTTACAACGAATTAAGTTACTATGTATTGTATAATTTTTACAATTTTCAAAGCTTATCTGGAAAAATCGCTCTTAGCGATAAGACCGCCTAGATGTACATTACTGTATCTGTTTTTTTTTCTTTTTTGTCTGTAATTTTTTTTTAAGTGCAATAAAGTACCTACCTATATTGAATCGAATTGAATTGAATTTTTTGACGGTTTGGTAGCCGGTCAAACTTTCTTGTGTTACAAAATAGGGGGTTTCAATCGTTAATAACTATGCGACTAATAATGCGATGGCAACAGTTGAGGTCATCATGGATATCAGCACATTCATACGTATTCATCATGTAGGTAACCACTCCTTCGCAGTTACTTTAGAATTACGCATAATCCTTTTCAACATGCGCAAAGGCAAGGTTCGAGTTCCATTGTTCAGCCTACACTACTGTCGATCCTATATTTAACACCCCCACAGATGATTATAGGTTCAACAAGGTTGCATTTTTTCCGCATTAACACATTCATTGAAAAAGTCATTATTATGAACCTAATTCAAATGCTTTAGCGCCTGCCTAGGTAAGTATGTCAGTGTAAAACACGGCACAACATTTTGGCTATGTTCTGCTTATATTTTCTTCTTATAAATAAAATGTGTTTTTCCCTTAACCACGCCGGCAGCATGGTTTGTGCCGCTGTTTTGGTAATTTCTGAAGTTCTTATAGTGAATCGCTAAGCTATTTTTTTTCATGGTTTCGTATCGATGGAGAAGTATCGTTATACCATTTTATGGTAGATTTAGAAAATTATATATGAACCTATTAAATATTATTACTACTAGCTTACCAAAGTTTGCTAGTAAATATTAACATAGTTTTGACGTTAGATCGGAGCTCGTTGTATACTTTCTATGAAGGCTACAGTTCAGAAAGTAACGCATCAGAGAGTTTTAATTGCGTAATTCAGATGAATTTATTCAACTACCAAGTTACGGTTACACTCGCGTGCGCCGGCGCAGCCGTCAAATATTTCAGCGCACAACGGAAAGTGCAGTGATGTAGATTCGATAAATCATAATTGTTTTCCGCAAGTTGTTTATTTCCTGCAGTACCTGAGCACTCTCACTGGTCTCTATTTTTATTTATTGTAGGTACTATTAATAAAGTAGGTATACTAAGCTGCTGAGCAATTTTTAAGTAGCTCTTTATAAAATGAAATCCTAGTTCTTAATACTTCGATAGGTGATCCTGAATCTTGCTGATGTTTCATCACAAAAACTGACACATTGTCAGTGGGACTAGTTCGAAAACTCTAAGGGTTTCTTTCACCACTTTCTGATATTGTTACAGATAGTAATCTGACTGATAAACTAATCTATCAAATAAATCTGTCTGATAGGTTATCTATACTTATAATAAAGGAATAGAAATCGTGTCTGTACTTTGAACAAATTTAAAAAAAAATTTGTGTGGGCGATAACAAAAGAGTAACAGAACACAAAAAAGTTTTTTTTAATTTTTTTGTCTTTCTGTCTGTCTGTCTTTCTGTCTGTCTGTCTTTCTGTCTGTCTGTAATCGCTAATCTCCGAAACCACTGAACGGATTTTCTTGCGGTTTTCACAGGTAGATTAAGCACAGCCTGGAGCAACTTATAGGCTTTGTTTCATTGAAATCGGATGACAGCGAAAAAAGTTATCGTCATTTACAGATAACTCATTTAACGTAACAAGACGATGTCATAGACATAGGAGATATCAGTGGTTTTTTTATCTGGGACTGTATAGGCAAGTCCGAAACCATAGGAGATGCAGGGAAAGTGTCTTATGACATAGAAATTTTTTGGTCAAGCGTGTGTTGTCCATAAAAATGAGACAATTTGCACAATTTTTTTTAATGCGGTTCGACTCAGTTTCATGTAGGGATCACTTCATTATATCGGAAGAAAAAAATCTGAGCAGCAGAAGTTAGTCAAATTCAATAAAATGTTTTCTCATAGAACGCCAGTGAAAAATAATTTTTATTATTTTTAAAAACTGCGTATCGACTTAGTTTCATGTTAGAATCATTTTATTGTATCGGAAGAAAAAATCCAAGCAGCAGAAGTTAGTCAAATTTAATAAAATGTTTTCTTATAAAACAGACTGTGCAAAGTACTTAGGTACTTACTACTTAATCATTCATGCCACCTGAACTCCAGCTGCTCCGATTACTATGTCAAAATTGTTATCACGAAAAAATATCGAAAGGTTCCTAAGACAGTTTCAATTCAATACACTTTATTGCACTTTTAAAAATTACAGACAAAAAACAAAAACAGATAGAGTAATGTACATCTAGGCGGTCTTATCGCTAAGAGCGATTTCTTCCAGACAACCTTTCCAAGAGACAGTTTCCCTGTATCTCCTATGGTTTTGGTTTTGCCCATACTGTATTAGTTAAAAAATACACACGTTTAATAAAAATTGATATGAGAAGTCTTATGAGCAAGTGAAAACAAACATTTTTAAATTTTTATCTGTCTTCACCAAATTGGATACGGTGTTCATAGTTTGTTCCTGAAGGTATGGTGTATACCTTAAATTATGGTGAAAAATATATACTTAGAATGATCCATTTTACCATTGGAAAATTATAACTAGACGATGTATGTCTGTACATAGCAGAGATAGGTACCTACTCCCAAAATCCACGCGGACGAAGTCGCGGGCAACAGCTAGTATATAATAGATAAGATTTAGGGCAATCAGATACCTGTGAAACCAAAAAAATAGGCTATCTGTTAGATAACCTGCAGATAGGATATCTGGGACTTTATCAGCACGTGGTGAAAAAGCCATGCTAGGGAGTTTCTCTGAGAGACAGGATCCGAAACAAACTGTTCCGCCAGATAATTAAACTCTTCGACATAGCTCAAAAAGATAGTCTACGTTGAAGTGGCAGTGGGGTGATCACATCTGTCGGGGAACCGATAACCGCTAGGGTAGACGAGTTCACGAGTGGAGATCACGCGTGGTAGTTTGGGCCACGTGCTGTAAATCGCTTGTTCCTTAGAGAAACGTAAGCGTGGCTGGGTCACGTAACTCGCGCCGTACGCACGACGTAAAGGTTGTGAGAACCGTTACGGTGCCTCACATTGAAATTGAATCACCGTAGAAATTGCCAGGGGCTGTCTTAGTTTTTTAAGGGGGCGTCACCGGATTAAATGCCTGTTTCTATTGTGGGAAATGGGGATCTTCCCCGGTTCATTTTATATTATACTTAGATAGGTGTCGGCATATATGTAGGTAATTATTATATAGAGCTCTGATTTGTCCGACGCTCATCAAGTCATCATTTGAAACTGAGCTCAAGTTTTTCCGAGATATTAAAGTAAACCTTAAAAAAACTAACCCACCGTACATTGCGTGGGACTACAATTTGCTGCCTTTTATATTAATTTTACATTTGTTTTCAGAAGCAAATTACTGAGTTCAGACAATATCAAACATTTTAGTGGGGGTCATGTCTTGACCCCCACAACAAGTCCACGCCTAGACATGCCCCCGGTATTGTTCCACTGGCACCCCATTATGAGCTGATAAGCAATAATGGAGATTGGCAATCGTTTCGATTATGATTAACGCGTTTCGGGCTCACTGCAACGAAAACAATGCTGTGAAAGTTTAAGATTTCAGATAACAGCGGTTCAAACATCACGTGTTTTGTCGATAGCCTTAGAATACTACGTCCGTTCTGTTAGACTGTTAGTTCGATTAGCCGAACAACTATTAAGTATAGCTTTGGTGTGATTTTCATACAATAGCCCCTTCAACCGACTTGCTGTGTCAAGTACTTTCATTCTACCTTTTGCCCTCAACTTAGTTTTATACGTCATTAGGTAAGCTTAGGTCGTGTCAAGATGAAAATTAAGTATCTACTTACCTCAATTCTTTTTAAATCACTTAGCTATAATATAAACAGCGAAATATCAAAATCCGTTTAGAAGTTTTTATGACCAGCCGCTTAACCATCAAAGTGGATATGAGCCTAATTTTTAGGGTTCCATAGTCCGATAATGAACCCCTCTATAAGATTGTCCAAACAAGCTGTCGTCTATCACAGTGTCAGTACTTTTACAGTTTAGGATCGAAAAGTGGGGTCGTTCCTCGTGGTCCCACTATTATGACCAAGGAGGCACCACGAGGAAATGTAGTTCCTCGTGGTCCGTCCCACTCAGTAGTGGGTCCACGAAGAATACGATTTGCCGTTCTGTGTGGACCCACTGATGAAATTACCAAAAAAATAAAAATACAATTGAGATTTTTGCTTGAAATGTTGTAAGTAAATAAATGTTGTAAGAAGTTGTATTTTCTAACATGTAATGCTAATAATAGTTAAGGTTATGGTGTTTTAAAATTTTCCGAGATGTTTCAGGAAAACTAAAATTGACGGATCATTTGTATCCCTGTATAAGTATCCCCAGGGGTAACGTTGGCAGGAGTTATGTCCCTGTAGTATCCCAAACACATTTACGCGTAGTACGCTTTGCGACTATGTAATATTACCTTAACCGTATGTCCTACACAGATATGTTGCTACTACTGTGTAAGTACTTCTTTACTGTTGCCAAAATTATAACCGTACGAGGTCATTGTGTGTTTGGGACAAAGTAAATGCGAAAATGATGACAGTGCAAGATAACACGTGTCATTCTATTGACGAAACTGAGAAAGCGGCAATTGAAAGCGCCTCCTCGTTAACTAATATTATATTATTGCAGAAAATTGTACACGTTTTGTTTTGTCATTCATTATGTTCATTGTCACTAAGACGCGGTTAGTGGCTACAGTAGCAATTTTGAGGTAACTACAATTTAATGAAGGGAATTTAAACATGGTTGGAATTTTCGAAGTGTCCCTGTAGGGAATGTACTTACTCTAAATAGCAAATTTTACTCCAACAAAACATTCCTTTATTTTTTTAAAGTAAAACTGCATTCAAATTATTTTGAAAAATCGCCTGCCTAAGCCAATTGAAACGGAATGATTAGTGTAAGAGCTTAGTTAGGCGTAAAAGTATCTTTTTATTATTTTTCGCTTTTCAGTGCCTTTTTTTCGTAATTTGTAATTTTCTTTATGATACCGATTGAAAGGGTCAATTAACAGAATCAATTGCTGTAATTCTCTTTTCTACCCATTGAATAAATTGACTTTATTTTACATGCTTGCAAGTCATCATCAAAAATATCTGCTATAGACGGACAAAGGCCGCACTGCTTGCATGTGCAGAGTAAATAATACCAGTTAATTAATATTGAGCAACCTTCAAATACAAACGACCGTCATACAAATATTATGACATGGAACTTGACTGATGATGGCAATTCAATGTATTGACTAGCTCATACCACCAACTGATCTCGATGATTTTGCAATAACTACATAAATAAGTTGTTTTATTTGTTTTACAAATTGCATTTCACTTAATCATAACGTTCAGAATTAATTACATTACGTTAAGAACTTTTAAAAATATATTAATAAATACATACCTACATAATTCAAATACCTAATACAAACACTTATATGTTTTAGGTGAATTATCATTTTATATGTAGCAATTTCAAATATTATTTTCGAACATTATAAATTAAGAATTTCTAAATTTGTATAGGTAAAATGTTGTATTTTGAGAATTTATTGTATGAGATATGATTTTAGGTAGGCATGCATTTTGCTTCCTAAGCATAATCATGTCATCATAAGCTTACCTAGTAAAATATTGCGTCATCGGCAAATAGAAAACCTAAATATACAGATATCCTTCAAAGTTTGTATAGTTAATTTTGAAACACCTTATATATAAATGACAAACAAAGTTGATAGACCCATGTATTAGTGTCTGTTAGGCACTATTATTTAATCTGTGGTGTGGGCCGTTGAAAATAAATAAAATAAACCTCACTAATTACTCGAGTAAGTAAGCAAGCTGGTAGGTATACTTTGTTTATTTTATGATTACTATTCAATTGAATATTCAGAGAGTAGTGTACGGAGATTTTCACTTTCTACGTGTCATGTTAGCAGCATTAATATGTAGAAGAGGTATGAACAGTTCTTTGTCTAAACATGCGTTACTAACTCGTATTTTGGTGCAAACTAAAACCGGTAGTAGTTATATGAATTACTCCCATCAACCATCGCCAAAATCCGGAATTTCGATAGTCGTATTCTATCGATAATTGTCTCACTACTTACTGATTGTAAGTATCAAATCAATAGCCTATTAACATGTCCCCACAGGCTGGGGCTCAGGGCGCTCATCTCAACGAGGGCGTTCGGGCTATAGTCCACCACGCTACCCCAGTGCGGGTTGGTGGACTTCACATGCGCCGAAGAAGGTTTCCTCGCGATGTTTTCCCTTACCGTTTGAGAGCAGTCAGTAAATGTGCTTAAGCACATTATGTTTTGAGAAAAACCCATTGTTACATGGCCCAGCCGGGGATCGAACTTCGGACCTTTTGATGTGATAGGCCGCGTCTTATCCACGACGCCACTGACGCTCTGTAGCCTTACTTAGCGCTATAAAAATAAAGTTCACTGGGAGTACAATATTATTTCTGAGTTCGCTACCGCCTATGTCTTAAGCACCGGAGCTGTATAGTATAGGGTTACGCAAATGCAAATATTATTCACGTAGCAGGAATGTCGTTTTGAAGCAATCCGGACGAGCGAAGGGAAATGCGACTACCAAATGACAGTTTAGTTTGATGCTTCTTCTTCCCAGCGCTAACACCTTGGAAGCGGTGGTAGTTAAAAAATTGACGTTGTTTAAATGTACCTAAAATGTAGGTACCCACTGTACTTACATGCAATAAAATAGGTATTGATTTTTGACTTTGGGTAAGTACGTGCCAAGAATTAAAACCTCTTTGGTGATTCAATAAGATATTATAGAAAAGTGACTGGCTGTATTTGATTCGAAAATGCCCGATGAGCCGTTATGAATAAATTAAATTTTCTTAAATTATTAAATGGCTATTTTAATAGTTTTTTTCGGTTACACCGGCCAATCACACAATGTACTATTAAAACTCTTTGGTAGAAAAATGAAAACCGTTTTCTTAATGATTTATTCTGACTTTACCCGTTTTACACAGTTTTCGAGCATTTAACAATATTAATTATTGAAATGTTAATTAACTTTATTGCCGTTAGCTTTTAGCCTTAGTCGTGCGTGCTGGAGGTACTTAAGTATATTATAATCTAAAGAATGTGTGTCCACACCACAAGTGGGCCAATATGGCATTAGTTGCGGACACACTTTCGTGAGCTGTAGACTGTTAACAACTCGTTTGTTTGGATGTCATTGTGCTTTCAACTACGACTCAACTAGATTACTTGTACTATTATTTTATTCTCGGACTAGATTTAAATATAAAAAACGAAAAAGGGTAAAATACGGAAAAAATGCCGTCAAATCAATAGGAAAAATATTTGCTACTCCCCTACTATAGGGGGCGTGGGTAGTCTACCAAAAAGTTTTTAGATTCATGGGACCGTACCGAGAGAGCAGCAGTTACCGCAATAGCTATAAGGTAGGTACCTACCCATGCAAGCGACCAGATCCAATTTGATTCATTCTAATCTTAGATTTGTTAAAGAAAGCAAGTTATTTCATATCTTTAAAAGAATTATTTTTAAAACATAAAATGAAAAAGACAATTTCCATACACACCATATGAAACGAAATAATTGTAATATAGATACAGTCTACCAACCCCCTTAAAATACGGATCACCAAATTGAAGTAGAAATATGGTAGGGCGACCACCGCAAACGTATTCAGAGTCTGCTCCGCTGGTCACTTCATAATTCAATATGATTTAATTAGGCAAGCTAGTGTGGTATGATTTGTGCAACAACGTTAACAATGAGATCGAGCGATTGCAGGTGTGACTGTCATCTAGGCAGGGACGAACGCAGGGCAAGTGCTTGTGGGGGTCTTCATCACCAAAAAGACAAAAAACTACTTAGTAACTGAGGACTAGGCATAACGCGACTCAGACCAATTTCGTTTTAGATGTACAGAGAACAAAGGTGAAGAATTAGGTCTTATACCTCATGCAGACTCACGGCGAGAAGTCTCGGCGAAATATCTCGAGCGAGCGAGTGAGTGAGTATGATGCACGCAGGTTGAGTACATGGAACTAATCACTTTTAACATATTACACTGTGCTCTAGCAAATAAAGAAATTTCATTTCATTTCATGAGAGTTTGTATGAGGCGAGAGCGAGAAGGAGACGCCGAGAAACTACTTCTCGGGTAGAGAAGACCCGAGAAGTAGTTTCTTTTCTAGGCTTCTCGCCGTGAGTCTGGATGAGATATTAGGTTACTAACGCATTTGTCAACTGTTGCACGCAGCGATAAGAAAGGTTGCCGTTATATTTATGGGTGCAGAAAGTCGCAAACATACTTACACTCAGACTTCGTGGTAGGTATAGCAAGTGAGTGAGTTACGCCATGTACCTATGTGCCCATAAGAGTAATATGAACACGGAAATCATAATGCGGTTGTAACATTAATTGTTAGCAGCCACGCATGTTTCAAAAGCTACAAAGGGTAGCGTAACTCTATTCGTTCCTTATAATTGTATAATCTGAATAACTAATACACACATATTATTAGGTACTATACATTAATGATAAGTACACGCCCGACGAGGCCGAAGAAGCACCGATGTTCAGCCTGCGTTAGAAGCTTGTGGTTGATATGCGACTGGCCTGTTGACACAGTTGGTAGTGACCCTGTCTACTGCGCCAGAGGTATTTGGTTCGATTTCCACCCAGGGCCAACATTGTGTGATGAGCATATCTGTTGGTTTTCGGATTCTGGGTGTTTGTATGTATTTATTTATAAGTATTTAAGTATGTTTATCAGTTGTTGAGTACCCATCTACAAGCTTCGGCATAGTTTGGGACTATACAGCCATGTGTGAATTTGTCAAAAACATTATTATTATATTTTATATTTTAAGTGATATTAGACAACATTTAATACGCTTAGTCGATGAATTCTTTTTTTAAACAAGGGAGGGTCATGAATACCTCTCTGCGGCCATCCAGCCGTCGCGGTGACGTCCGGTGACGAAACGTGCGTATACGGCCTCTATAATTCGACATCCGATCCGCCAGACAGTTTTTGTCAAATAGGACTATCCAATGTCGATCAGTAAACGAAACATGTAATAGTTGATAGTTATCTGGATGATTTAATAACTTTATTCATGAGGCGTTGAGGATTAGGAAGTCACGTGTTCTTTGTTCTCGTATAGAGTGGTTTAAAGGAAGAGGCTGATGTCCAACAATCTATTGTTACAGATGAGCCAGGAAGAGCGCTAAGTGACGATGTGCAAACTTAAGGCGAAGCAATTGCAGATTTTACTGGGATGACACAGGTTTGTAGCATATAGAAGAACAAAAACCTTAATTAAGAAGCTTTATTTTGACATTGAATTGAAAGGGACATTTAAACATTCAAGAAGCCAGTTCAGAGGACGACGGACACAATATGCGGGTGCCGTCTTTTGTTTATGTTTTAAATTATAGCTCAATCGGTCCAGTCATAGAGAAATGATGGGTGGGTTCTCGGAGTGGGTAAATTTTTTGATTCAAGGGTCCAGTTGTGTTTTTGTTGGAGATAAACGTTTCGGCTGTGGTAAGCGTTTAAACGGTACCCTAAAAACTCTTGTTTCTAAAAAGAATCAAAACAGAAACAACATTACAAACTTATCTCATCTCATTAAGAGATTTCTGCCAGTGACAGTGCGTGATAGGGCAGGTATACTAGTTAAGTTATATATAAACTACATAACAATAAACATAAAGTATAATACAATGTAAATGTTTCCAGGTTCCGGTCGCGTGCTGAAGAGTGTTCGATCAGCGATCATGTCGCAGTCGGCGCTGGGTCTGGGCGGGGAGCGGCGCTACTCGGTGCCCTCCAACCCGCTGATGCACGACCCCCGCGGCATGCACTCCGAGGATCTGCACGCCTGGTCCATCTACAGGTACCTATATACAGCTTGCTGTGACCTCAACAAACACAGGCACATATCTCACTCGTTTCTAGCGTAGGTAGCACCACTTCCAGAAAACCCTGAAATATGGTTTATTAATGCAAAAATTTTGGTAACTTACATATCAAGTAACATTTAAAAGGGAGTCGCAAAATTGCCAATAAAAAATCAGATCAACAACCTATTAATATGTCCCAACTGTTGAGGCACACGCCTACCGTCCCAACGAGGGCGTTGTCCACCACGCTAGCCCAGTGCGGGTTGGTGGACTTCACATGTGCCTAAGAATTACTTCGTATGCGTATGTTTTCCTTCACCGTTCGATAGCAGTTAGTAAATAAACTAAAATTTCGAAAGAAACCCATTGGTACCTGGCCCTACGGGATCGGGATTCTAACTTCACCGACTCTACATGATATACGCTCCCGACGCTCTTATATTTTATATCCGCTACCGCTTATAAAAGTACGCAAATAAACCGTTGCTGTTTCAGACAAAACCTGAACTCTGACTTCACGGACAGCGCGCTGGGCAGCACCGACAAGAGCCCCTTGCCGTACGGAAACTTCCAGCTCAGAGACACGACCGTTCAGTCCATACTGTCGCATCCCAGATATGGGCCCAAGTGAGTTACATTCAGTTCCTTAAACAAATACAAAAGTAGAAGTACTTAGGTACTTATTTTGTTCAGCCTGAATTGTAAATCGTTCGAAGATCGATCAAAAAGTAGACTGAATTAAGCTATCGCGACTTGGGATCGCATACAGTTTTGCCTAAGGACGGACTAAGATTTTCCAATTAAAAGAGGCGCATTAACTACAAGTAGGCAACGCCACCTATTAATATACATAGTAATCGAACTAAGTTTAATAGTATGTAACATCAACTTAAATACGATTTTGATATCCGGCTCCAAGGACCAAGTTTTTTACCAATCCATCATTATGTTCAGTTCACATCATTCAAATTCCGTTTGTAATACTTATGTTAATGCCCACCAGATCGGCGCTCGGCTCGAATATGTACACCTATCTGAAGTTCGGGCTGCCTCGAGTGTTTCCGCCAAACCACAACGGCTCGCAGAGGTCAGGCACGCCCAAACCGAAGACTTCCATAGGCAGCGCCATGAAACCACCACCCAGGTAATTTCTTCTTCGGCGTATGCAGGTTTCCTCACGATGTTGTCCTTCACCATTTATTTATTATAACAACCTAATAATACAGTTGAAATACTTCTTGCGCAGACATATAATGGCAGTAGGGTACCTAATACAAAGTTGTTCACTTTTCAGAATACAAAGGCAAAGTCGGGGTATACGGGAAACGTCATCAGGATACGACAGTTCAGACAACGAGACGTCTACCAACTACAAGTACAGCCGCAAGTACAGATCAGATCCAGACTTCAGAATGCAGAATCTACACCCTTCTTATCAGGTAAGCCCTATTTGATAAATCATAATAATCTGGCTCGCGGGACCAAAAATAAAGGAACTCGACTAAGGCATGGTGCAGGTTAAGATGTTTATAAATCAACAACGAAAACCCCAGCAAATTCTCATAACTAATTGGTACAAGCTTGGATATGAATTAGACCTAGCTCCCAAACGCGAGACGAGCGCAATCCCACTAGGCCCCACTACCAATCGAAATAAGATGTTTCGTCAATCCCACAATTTTGAATGTATAAAGCTACATTTTGAAATTTAGGTATATGCACAATAACGTGTATTTTATTACGCGTGGAATTATTTAGGTGGGAGGGAGTGGGCTATTTAAGATATTACGCAGCTAAGAGGTAGGAGCCTGCAGTCCTCGGGTTCAGTCAGTGTAAGCTGTACCCAGGACACTCATTCGCCTTGCAGCTAGTCCATTGCATTCGCGCAGCGAGTGCTTCACCGTTGTCTTCTCCGCAGGCTCTATACAAACGACGAACTACACTTAGATTACTTCTGCTTAGATTGCTTTTCTACTCAATGGCTTTGATAAATTAATTTGCTCATCTCCCTTTTCCAGCCCGGCACGGGGGTTCCCCTGGTGGCTATGCAGCAAGCCGGCATCCGCGGCGAGCCGCACTGGCCGAACGCGCGGCACAAGTCGGTCAGCGAGGCGAACCTGCTGGGGATGGAGGCGAGGCCGCAGCGCCAGCAGTACAACCGGCGCAGCAGCGTCGCCGAGTTCGTGCCTGACAACGATCATCACAGGTACTAAACGAACACATCAATCAACATCATTCTACTACGACTAACATTCTTGGAACCACTCGTGGTACGCGGGCGTTGGATGGCGCCCGACGCAAGGATCGGTATAAAAGGTCTCCCAAAATTCAACGCCAACCCTTCAAGAGTTACTTCTTTGGCTCATGAATGATTAGAATATCTAAATATTTAGATACAGAATGACAACAAGGAGGCCATACTCAGCTAAATGTATGGGAGACAAGAAAGATCCTAAACAGGGGGTGGCTTAAGTCCAGGGGGAGGGGCAGCTGTCCACCTCTGGGTAACCCATGGAACTACAGGCGTAATAGCGCCTCGTTACAGCTCTAGTGAGATGTGATAGCTGAAACGTCAGGTCAAAGTTAAAATATTTTATGCATATGAGTACACTGGGTACATACATGTTAGTTCTTTATCTACCACCGCTTCCTAGGTGTTAGGCGCAACAAACTTCCGACACACGTTTTTTAAAATCCCATTTGCAGCTACCTGATGGCGTCGTCTCACGTGGGCGGCGGCGGGCGCATGTCCAAGGCGGGCAGCCACATGTCGGCGGCGCAGTCCAGGAAGCACTCCACGCTGCGGCCCGCCGACCACCTGCACGGGTACACGCACTCCGCCTACATCTACCCCAATTATTATGTGAGTACCTACATTGAACTGATGGTCGGCATCGTTCATTCAAACACATATGATTCCTTCTCTGTACTGTAACAAAAAATAAAACCGACTTTTTTGTAAAAATTTATGATTTTTGTACACCGGCGACTTATTTCATCCTCTGTTCAAGCTTCTTGTTCATCCTCTAATTTCTTTTTAATTTTCCACCCTTTGTTTTTGTTCCAATTGAAATTGAAAAAAATTGAAACCTAGGAAATGGTAAAAATGTCAGATGGAATCCAAAATTAAAAAGCTCAATCATGAAAAATCTGGAACATGTTTATTTTAAGTATAACGTAAGCATATAAGGATTCTTGGAAATTTCAACATTTGGGGTTGTTTAACGCGGACGAAGTCGCGGGGCGTCCGCTTGTGGTTCAATATTTTTGTAATGTAACAATTCTGCAGTTCCAAAAGTGGTGATTGCCTCTTGATCGCAAACGAAGAACGAATGAAGAGCAAGGAATAAACCTTGACGGGAACTAATTTATGTTTCAGGTGAACAGTTTGGAGATCACGTCGCCAGAGAACAAGTCGACGCTGCTAGTGTCCGGGCTGAGCTTCGAGGTGAAGTCGGGGGAGATACTGGCGGTGCTGGCCACGGCGCAGCAGGAGGCGACGGGCCTGCTCGACGTGTTAGCCGGGGTGCGGAAGGTAAGCATCGAAATTTGGAAGCCAGTTTGCAGTTACGCGATTTTTGTGATGATCATCATATCAGCCCTTCAACGTCCATTTCTAAAGAAAGACCTTCCTAATTCCCAAATGAACGCCGAATATCCGACGGCTTTAATGTTCCAAAGGTCATACAATAGGTTAACTTTTACATCTATTCAAAATGGGTTAAACGTATCGTGTTTATTTCTATTCTTGGGGTTTACCACGTTACTTATTATAAAAATAGAGACACGATAAAATAGGTATATAATTATAGTAATTAATCTTAATCCAACAAATGATACATAATTAATTAGAATCGATAACATCACTTATCAATATGGACGAATTACCTCGAATACTAGTACAATATATTACTCACACGGAAGTAGATCCTATTATGATTACTGAAAATCAAAAATCTTTCTCGAAAGTAGGACAATGTATCACACGGCGTACGTACGACAATGTGACAACGGTATCATTGCTATTGCCAACTCGTCCCGTACAAACTTTGAATTCAAATATTTCTAAAACGGGAAGACCAATTCTAATGTAACTTTATACACACAAGCAGGAAAAGAATTTACAATTACGTTTTACATTCCAGAAACTGACTGGTGACATAGTCCTCAACGGGCAGCCCGTGGCGTCATCGACCCTGCGGAAGGTGGCCGCGTACGTGCGCAAAGACACGTCGCTGTGTCCGTCGATGACCGTTGAGCACACGCTGCGGTTCCACGCGGCGTTGAGGCGGCCGCGGCACAGCCATAGCCAGGTCAAGATGGATGATAGGGATCGAGTGAGTTATTACTTCTAGTATTATAAAGGGACTAATTGCAGACATGATCTTCATTCATGCTCATAAAAGCAATAAGCGAATTGATGAAGCGAGAAAAAGATATACTGAAAGAACGGGTAAAAAAAAAACAAAACAAAAAAAGCAAAACCCGCCGTCCAAAGAAAGATATTCTATACTCGCGTCTGATTACCTACATTATCATCCCGCACAAAAATGTATTGAAGACTTACTAAAACGCAAACTATAACTTTCAGATAAACCTCCTAATCGAAGAACTAGGTTTAGAACAAGTGAGGGACACAAACGTGGCCCGACTGACCCGCTCCGAGATCCGTCGTCTCAACGTCGCGTGCCAACTGCTGCTAGACATGGCGGTGCTGATCTTGGACCAGCCCACCAAGGAGATGGATATCTTCGACACGTTCTTCCTTGTGGAGTACTTGAGGAACTGGGCGAGCACCGGACGAGTGGTTATAATGTCGCTGCACCCGCCCACTTATGAGATCTTCGCGATGCTAACAAAGGTACTTCTCACTGCAGTTATTTTTTTAAATCCATGAAACTCCTTGTTTAGGATGATACAAGTATATTTATTTAGTTAGGGACGCCCCGCGACAAAAAATATCCTATATGTTATTCTAGGATGTTCATATCTAGCTGTACCAAGTTTTATCAAAATCCTTTCAGCCGTGCTTGCGTAACCAATTCCAATCCAACCTCACAAACATCCAAACTTTCGCATTTATGTAGTAGTGGGATTTAAAAAATATTTGTTTCAGGTTGTACTCATATCAGCCGGTAGAACAATGTTCAGCGGGTACAGAAGAGACATGTTGCCATATTTCGCCTCCATAGATTACCCCTGTCCTGCCTTCAAGAATCCTTCTGATTATTACCGTAAGACCTCTTTCTTTAGTATCTTTTCGTACTTACATAGCGAAGATAACTCTTTGTATAATATTAATTAATAACAGTTTTCAATTTGAAATTGAAAACACGAAAAAGCCATGCACGAATAAAGTATAAATAGTGTACACTTTTAGTAAATGTATAATGGTAGTTTGAAAAGAATTGTCACATCTACATGCTCAATATTTGCTTCCAATATTTCAGTGGACCTAGTAACACTGGACGACCTATCCGCGGCAGCGATGCTCGAGTCGTCAGGCCGCATCGAAGCCCTAGCGGGAGTGTTCGCGGGGGCGCAGTCCCCGCCGGAGCCTCCGCCCCCCGTGCCTCTGCCCGCGCCAGTCACGCGGCCTAATGTATTCGTGCAGGCATTCGCGCTTATTGAGTAAGTACACTCATAGATGTGTGGAAAGGTTTTTATCAAATCAAATGTACTAGCAAATTTCAATCCGAATTTTTGTTACAGATATTATACATTGTTTAGATTTTAATTAAAGTTTAGTAACGTATCTAATTTCATGTTGAAATGCCTACTTTCTAATGATTAAAAGACAGCAGGAGAGAAGTTTAAAATTGTGATGCATATACCTTGATGATTATGTATGATAAAATAAATAACAATTATTTTGGAATTACATACGTAATGATTTGACTTATTAATAAATACATACATACAGTCATGCTATGTCCATGGCGGGTAGGCAGAAAGAACGGAGCGCCAAGTATCGCGATCCTGACACACCTCTTTCGCTTCACTCAGTCTCATCATTCTCTTCACACACACTCGCTGTGGGATGCGAGTGCTCTATAATAAATAATATGTAAAATGTAATGTAATGTATGTTTAATATGTAATTTATGTCATAAATTTATTCTTTGCAGAAAGAGCTTAGTGTTCACACAGATGACTACATTATCGAACGTGGTAACACGTGTTCTGATCGCTGCCATTATGTCGATTATAACGGGCACCATCTTCTGGGATCTACCAATGACTGATGCCAAGGTGAACATTAATTTCAACCGACTAACATGCTTTATTAAAGAGATAGAAAGATCCATGAACTAAATAGTGTATAAACCTAGATCGAAATTAAAAGGAAACTAAGACGAGGCAGAAATTAAGCTGATGAATTTTACGGTAAAAATGCTCAGACCGAAGATATCTAGTGTAGGGATATAATATGTATGATAAATGGCTACACATTTCTATCACAAAACAGCAATACCTGTATCGTCGAAAGCCAGAGTAAGCACAGACAATAGAGACATTCCAACTGTTTCTAGAGTGGCAACGTGGCCTTTGGATTCAGCCCTCACTGGGTCAGCGTGGTGGACTATGACTCGTATAGTTATGAAGATATGCCTCTGCTTAACAGTGGAACTGTGGAACACGTAGGCTGTTAAATATGAATAGATACTTTATAATCGCAAATATTTAGATTACACTTCTTATTATTTCCAGTTGACTCAAAACGACAGAATAGGCTTCCACTACACAGTGATGTGTCTAACCGTATGGCCTATCTTGCTGTGGTCGACTGCGAGAGAGGCGAGCTCTATGCGACATCACGTCGAGAGGGACATTGCAGTGGGATTGTACTCCAGAATAGTATTTATACTGTTTGACGTAAGTACCAAGAATACTTGGCACAACTAGGATGTCGCAAAAGGTGTTAAATGATATGATTTTAATATGTCTAATGTTATTGCATACCAAGTAGGGTATTTTAGTAGGTATGTAAAGTTTTCAGAGTATTTTATAAAGTATTTGATGTTTTATTGTACCTACTTATTTCTTTACTTAACAAATTAACAGTTCATTGCTTTAGTGATCCAATCACTTGGATATTATGTAATATATTTATCTGAATTCGGTTTTAATTCACTTCGAGTTTTTGAAACTCCTTGGTTTTAGTAATCAATTTCATTAGTCTAGTCACTTCGAGTTTTAGTAATAATTTCTATACTTTTCAGCAATTCCTAGAAGTGTGGTCAGCGGTGGTTACTTGGTTGGCATATTTAGTGCCCAGTTATGCCATGAGTGGACTATACGCGCAGTCTCCAGGGTCGTTCGACGGATTCTATTATTACTTAGGTTGGTTGTGCTTAATTTAATATCCATTACATACCTATATAGCCTATATTATGTATTATTGTTATATTTCAGCTAAAATTATGGTTGGCCTATTTGATGCAATGCCATACAATTTTTATTTGAAGCAATACTCTTGGACTGATTATACTTTACAGAAAACAGTTACTAAGGAAAATCCGTCTTCAAAATATACAATGATAAGAGATAAACTGTGACAATAATGAAACGATGTTAGTCACATAAAACAATAGACTTACAAGTGTAAGCGTGACATGAAAATGTTCATGCAACAAAATATTTACTGAGCAAAGTCCATATTATGGACTTTAGTTATGTGTTATTAATAAACTGTAAATAAACCTATCTATCGATAGATTCAAACAGGTGTATGAATTCTTAGTGAAACATAAATTGATAACTCGAATACTACATTTTTTTCGTATCTTTATCTTTCTTCCGGTATAACTCAAGAACTCCGGGAGCGATTGTGCTGAAATTTCATACATTTCATAGAAAAAAAAAACCGAGATATTTAAAAAATACGGGACCCGCACGTTCGTCTAATAAGACGAACGCTTTGCTGACTTAATTTTTCAATTCCAGGCTACATGGTCCTGTACCTAATAAGCATACAAATGCTGTGCCGAGCGGCAATATTCCTAGTGCCGATGGAGAAAACGGCCGCCATTTTGTCCGGCTTATGTCTCCTGCTCAGCACCCTGGTCAATGGCGTGATGTTACACCAGCAAGACTGGCCCCACTACGTAAAGTGGCTGGAATACGTGTCGCCTAGCAGATGGGTCATGCCCGAAGTGCTGCAGAAGGAGTTGAGCGAAGTGGCACTGAGGAGCAGTATTAGTAAAGATCTTAGATGCACTAATAAGCAGGTTTGTACAATTTTGTAGGTGATGGACTAAATACAGTCAATTTTAGTTACAAGGCAGCAAGAGACATAGGGACAAAAACATTGCGAATAGAAGGAAAATAATTAAGACAATTCGCAGTAAACTACAAACGTGTAGGTATCTGTTAGTTTATTTCCAAAACTACTAAATGGATTATAAATGTGATATAGTAGATATCAAATCAATTATGCCAGATGATATTATGTTAGTTAAGCTATGCTCTGCTATGCCAGTGGAATATTAAATCCTTGACTAGATAAAGGCTGTGTCATGAAGTTTACTATTAACAGGTTCTAATAATATTATATCATTACAGAGACCATACCAAGACATAATAGTGCAATCGCCGTGCCCACCGCCCAACGGCACCCAAGTGTTATCTAATTTCGAGTACCTCCGCTCCGATAACATCTGGGAATGGACCGAGGAGAGTTTCCTCGTAGCCCTCGCTATATTCTATGCGGTGTTCGCTCTAATCGCCATGGTGGCTTTTATTGCCGACTGCAGTAAGTATGTTAAGAGAAAGGATAGGACTTCTATGAAGGGGCATAAGGTAACTGCCAATACGCCTTGAATAAGGCAATGAACAAAGTTAAGTCAAAATGGTCATTGACGGTTGAAGGTGCTATAACCCGCTTATAAAATAGCGAGAGAACGGTATAACTGTATAAAAAATGCCGATATGCTTTGAATGAGGCAGTAGTATCTTATAGCATATATGCACTAAGTTCTTAATATCAGACGGCTAAAGGTGCTATACCCCGATTATATTAAATACTGTATCAGATGTTTCTTAGAAAATAAGCTGTCTATGGTAGAGAAGAACCACAATCACTAAGTTCTAAATCATGGACGTATGAAGGTGCTGCTAGCTGTATTTCTTTTAAAGCCTGAGCCTATCAATCATCAAGACATATTCATCACATCAGATAAGGTAACTAACTACAAATACGACGTGGAACGAATTCCTCAGGAAAAGTCAATTATTATTTGACGGCAGAAGGTGCTAAGTTATACCCCGCTTATAAAGTGGCGCAACATAAGAAAAACTATTAAAATACAGTCATAAGGTAGCTGAAAATACGCCTTGAGTGAGGCAATAGGTAAAATTCCCACTGTCAATGCCGACAGTAAAAGGTGCTATGCTATACCCAGCGTATAAAGTAGCATAATTATTAAGTAGTGATTCCAACACTCTTGGAATGGAGTTAGTTGCAATAATGGTGAAGACCGAGGAAAATACAGTGCTATGTACCGATAGCATCGTCAATGCTTCAAATGCTATATAAAAAAATTACTTATAGCTATTTTTAAACATCTGACGTTACCCTAGCTTAAATTAAATACTAGCCGTAAACGCCATTATCAAATAGGTAGTTCTGTCTGCCTGGAGTAATGTTGGTGAGCACGGATGGTATTTTTATATACTTGTAGTATGAATTATAAAGCCTTAAAAATGCTATAACAATGTAAACAGGCAATTGACTTACTAGGAGTAGTCTCGAATGCCTCATACGCCAATGTCGGTCTATAATGAAACGAATGAAATGTAACAAGTATGCTATAGTTGAACCACTTTTAATTATGATGTTTGTTACATTTTGAAGTCAGTAACTTTATTTAGTAAATTAAAAGTTAAATGATCGCATCAAAGCTAAACCTGGTTTAACATAAATACATTCAAACAGTGTTTTAGGTAGTTAATTCTACATTTTAAATCTATTTAAACTGCTCAATTTTGGAGCTTATTATAGTATCTATGAATCAATGTACAAAAATAATTATGGTCATAAAAATAATTAGTTAAGTAAATAGGTATAGATTTTAATAAAATGTGAAAGGCTGACTATGTAATGTCTTCCGTCCATATTATTTTGAATAAATTGAAGCATATATTATTTTATTTACGAATATAATGAATAAATGAGTATATAATTGTATTTAGTTAGTGAAATAATGTGCCGAGTGGTGTGTACGACTATAATATTAGTCAATTTTAATCTATTGAACTTCGAAATCACAACGTATAAGATAAAGAGTTTATGTAAGTATTTTTCTTCCTTCGTTGCATTTTGTAATAAAATTCTAACTGAAACTTCTATGTATTTCTTTTCGCTTTCTCTTCTCTACCTCTTCTTAGTAGAAAAGCAATCTAAGCACTTACGACTTTCGCAAATTTAGTAATAAGTACCTGTACGAAATTCTTACCAAAATTGAACTTTTTGATTTTCTGATATTTCAACAATTTCATGCGCTAAGGTCACTGGGAAGACTATTTTCGACCATCTATTTATGAAAAATCTTTGTAGAAAAATCAGAAGCCCATAAAGTTATACCACGCTAAAAATCACGTATAAGTACCTATCGTATACATATTGTAAAATCACTTTTCTAAATTCTAGAATAATATTCTGTAAACATTTAAAGGTACGATTTGAATTGATAGCAAGTTCATTTTCTAACACTGCCTTATTATAATGCTCATCATTTGGAATAAAAATTATTAATAAACGTTTTTTGGTTTGAAAATTATAATGGTTAATTTGTTATTATTGTTATGGTCAAGTGCAGATGAAGCTTGAAACGTGGAGCCATATCATTTAGTTAATTAAATATAGACAATTTCTAATTGTTAAGTTACCTTAGTTTCTTTTACGATAATGATTATTCTATAATAAAAGATAAAAGTAATTCTCATTTAAAGCAGTTTTATTTCTGATTAATTTATATAACAGTACGGTATAATAGAACTATGATTTATATGATCAAATTATTAAAATAAACATAATAAATTAAAATTGAACACAATTTATTGCCCTACTCAAGAAATATATTTATATTTTGTTTGGTATGTATATCATATTTTCTGATTATTAAAACGTATAATTCGTCTATACATTTAATAAAATTTTCTATATAAAAAACACATAAACAATCTTTCGCTCAGTTAAGGCCTGATTCTTTAAACTTAGAAAATTCAGTAAGTAATGTCACGCGCATCTCAGAGTGCGTTGTCAAGGCAGAGTCCCGTGTTGGTTTAAAATGTACCTATACTATTTATTTAACATCACATTCTAAAATCAGACCAAGGCTTTGTCAAAGTTACAGACACGAATATTAACCTTCCGGTTGCCATCGCAACTGAGTTTCGTAACCAGTTGCCAACTAAGAATACTTTTGCCGCTTTCGCAACTTGCGATCGGTACTTTTCGTTTACTTTAAAACGATACGCCATTCTGTTCAACCTCTACCGTTGGCTAAAGCAAAAGTATTCTTTGTTTCAACTGGATGGATTTGGGGGAGAAGTTATTCTTCTATCGCAACTGGTTACGAAACAAACCCACACTTTATTTGCTTCACTTAATAATTTACCTTCAATTTATCATTCTACAGAACGCTTGCAATTTCATCAACTCTTACTACGATTAGTATGAAACAACTCGTGGTATCTTTTGCATATTTCACATACGCACGGTTTGAATTTGAACCAGTTGTGTTTCCTCCTTTTGTGCTTTAGTTTGTCCTCCGTCTGTCTATCTTGGTCTATGTACTGGCTCTCCAATAGCAGCCTCTTCATTTTGTCGTTTGATTGATTTATGTAGTTCCGTTCAGCTTCAATGTTTCTGTAAAGAGTTAAAATAAAATGTTATGAAACGCCCAGAGCTGCAGTACAGTCTGCCCCAAGTAAGTGGAATTACTTGACAATGAGCTGGTCTAGCCTGTTAGGGAGTTTCAATAGTATGAGAGACCAGTGTATACTGGTTTTTTTTTACTGGCGAACTTAACGACTACATCTATAAAACTAGTTGAATTACACCGCGTTGTTTGGCGCAGAACGGTTTTTATTATTATTTATTTATTAATCAAATACATAAGCATAACAGTATATATTTGTCCCCCAAAACCGTCTTGTCGGTTTGACTGGGGGATCGTACAGTCTCATCATCGATTAAATTTAGTTAGGTACAATAAAAATGATCTGTTTTCTGTTACTTTCTATGGAATTTTAACTTTTTTTTAAATTTTTTCTTGTTTGACTCGTCTTTAATATCCCCAGGCAAGCTGTTAAGTAGATAGGGTAGGCGTTTTTTACAGGTTCTACCCCATAGTAATTACCCACCCTAGGTACCTCATACCTGCCCGAGGATATTGACCTTGTATTGTGATTATGGCTCACAAGCTGTAGATTATGCTCCCGACTGCCATGGTTATTGGTTAGTAATAAATATTTATGTTTTAGACCAGCTGGGAGTATTTTACATATTCTGAATAGTTTCTTGTAGTTATTTTTGCATTTATATTTAGTTTTTTTATCAACAAGTAGTTTTAGGAACCTGATTTGGAATGACTAATATATCTAGGTATCTAGGTATCACTTTACACGTTAGATAGGTACCTACATGACCTTTTAGGATACTGATATAAACATTAACCTGAATTTTTACTTTCGAACGACTATTCTACATAGTGCTAATACTTATTCGTGCAAAGAAATACGCTTTTGATGAAAGTCGATGTATTTCGAGTTGAAACTGTGTGTCCGTGTGTCCGTCACCTCGGCTAGCGTCTAAAATTGTGTACGTATACGGTTTGTAGACATATAGAGTATTTAACGAACCGCAAATTTAACTTTGTATTTCTTAAAACTAAATTTTAACTCTCATTGTTTACATAAGTAAATTTATGCCTCGGAGATATTTACAAAATATGTAATCACAAATACAAATTTCATTCAAATCCAGTTCAAATCACTTCACTAGTTAGGCACTAAACTAGTTTCACAATTTGGCCAGCTACACTAACGAACTTTGTTTGTAAATATTTGCATACAAATGCATTAAATCGATTCCCATGTTTGTTATAGTTAATATTATCCGTAACTGGTGAAAGAGTTGTGCGGTGTGACCGTAACTTTTCTTTTATCTGTAACTAACTACAAGTCAAATTATGGATGTCAGTAGGTATACATAATCGTGCAGGCATCGTTCTGCTAGATATTACTGGTAAGCCGGTCTGAATAAATTCTGTATCATGATGAATTGGCGTTATCTTAAAAACAACGCTCAAAATATTATGACTAGGTGCAAAGGTTATATGACGAAGTGCAAATACTATGAGTGTAGATTTCATGACAAATATAGATTATTTCGGGCGAGCGGGCTGCGGGTCTATAGTCCACCACGCATGCGCAGCACAAATTGGGGGACTCACAAACGCGAAAGTCCCAATAGTTCCACTTAAATAGTATACTGAGAACGAAGGATTATAAAGCAATACTCACAATACCAAAACACGAAAGGCCGCTAAATAAAATCTCACCTTGTTCTCTCGAATAGATACCACCTATCATGCTCTTATGTCATTAAAAGTTTATTTATAGGCTCTACAAATAAATAGTTTAACACAATAAAAACATAACAAGTTTAACATAAATTTGAATTCGCAACTCACTAGACGGGTTTAGGCAACTCATTCAATTTATGCCCATAGCAATCATAGGGCAATTTACTCGTTATCTCTCGCATCGCGCGACAAATATACTATAATACGTAGTATATAAGGTGGATATAATAACCTTAGACGCGTGTATTGTTTAGTCTGTGTTGAACCCGTTCAGCGGACGGTCGTTACGCAAAATGATAACTGTAGCCATCGTCGCGATCGTTCTCGTAGCGTTGTACCTATGGGGCACGCGAACTTACAAGTACTGGGAGGAAAGAGGGATCAAGCACGACAAACCGATACCCTTCCTGGGCAACAATGCGAGTTTTCTTCTAATGAAGCAGAGTGTTACGCAGATCGCAGCAGACGTATACTGGAGGTACCCTAACGAGAAGGTCGTGGGGTTCTACCGCGCGTCCCGGCCGGAACTAGTCATCAGAGATCCAGAAATAGCGAAGCGTATCCTCACTGCGGACTTTTCTTCCTTCTACCCGCGCGGTCTCAATGATCACAAGACGGTGATCGAACCTATGATGCGGAATTTGTTCTTCGCAGACGGTGATCTGTGGCGGCTGCTGCGTCAACGCATGACGCCTGCGTTCAGCAGCGGGAAATTAAAGGCTATGTTTCCGCTGATTTGCGAACGCGCTGAGAGATTACGGGAGGTGCTCGCAGCCGGGTCTGATGGCGGTCGAGTACGGACTCTTGATGCTCGTGACATCATGGCGCGCTACACTACAGACTTCATCGGTTCCTGCGGCTTCGGCCTCGAGTCCGACAGCCTCTCCGATGAAAACTCAGCCTTCAGAAAGCTCGGCGCCAACATCTTCAAAATCACCATACCAATATTCATTATGGCAGCTTTGAAGGAATTATTCCCGGAAATATTCAAGAACTTCAGACTCATGTACAGAGTTGAGGGTGAACTGACCGATCTAGTGAACGAAATCCAGAAGCAGAGGAACTACGAGCCGTCGGGACGGAACGACTTTATAGACTTGCTTCTGGAGTGCAAGAAAAAGGGATTGATGGTGGGAGAGTCTATAGAGAAAACGAAATCAGACGGTACGCCAGAGACTGCCACCTTGGAAATGACTGATAGTCTAATGGCCGCCCAAGTGTTCGTATTCTTCGCCGCTGGATTCGAGACCTCGTCATCTGCGACCAGTTTTACACTACACCAGCTCGCTTACCACCCCGAGGTGCAGAAGAAAGTGCAAGCCGATATCGACAGGGTCCTCTCTAAGTACAACAACAAGCTATGCTACGAGGCTATCAAGGAGATGACGTATTTAGAATGGGCTTTCCAGGAGGGTATGCGAATGTTCCCGTCGCTTGGTTTCTTGGTGAGGGAGTGCGCTCGGAAGTACACGATCGAGGAGTTGAACCTGACGATAGACCCGAGAGTGGCGGTAATCATCCCGCTGCAAGCTCTCCATAATGATCCGCAGTACTTCGATAATCCGGAAGAGTTTCGCCCTGAGCGTTTCCACCCTGATGAATTCAATGCTAAGCAGAAACTCGTCTATTTGCCGTTTGGGGAAGGACCGCGCGCTTGTATTGGTGAGTATCTTTTATTTATTTAAAACAGCCAAGACATACACAGATAGTCAAATTAAGGTAATGCTACTCACGACATCCCACTATCTGAAGATGTTAAATTACAACAGGGTATAAACGTTATCGCGTGTCATGATGAGATATCTAGTATAATTGAAAATTTAGGTTTAGTGGAAATATAATAAATAGATTATTATTATTATATATGTATTCTTTATTCCACAAATAAATTTCCATAAACGAAAAATGTGTAAGATGGACTTATTTGTACATGAGATCTCTTCCAGCCATATTTCACTGATGGAGAAACTAAAAGATAACTGATAGTATAATAATATCTGTCGGGACCCAGCTGGATGAGGTTAGCGCGGGACCGGTCGTCGTGGAGATCCTTGGGGGAGGCCTTTGTCCAGCAGTGGACGTCTACAGGCTGATATGATGATGATGAAGATAATAATATCTGATTTGACTGTAAACAACAGAATCTAACAAATAATTGGCGCTCCCTTCTTTCTACCTACCTTGCCAATGAATCGCTAAGATGTAGGTAAAGTAGGTATATGATATAAGTACCTAACTATGTATTAAAATATCATTCTCATTTGCATTGCAGGCGCTCGCCTAGGTCTGATGCAGTCCCTGGCAGGATTGGCAGCGGTGCTATCCAAGTACTCCGTGGAGCCAGCTCCTGAGACCCTGAGGCATCCGGTGGTGGACCCCAAATCTAGCATCGTGCAATGCATCAAGGGTGGACTCCCCCTTATCTTCCGCGAGAGAAAAACTACGTGAAACTTTTATGAAGTCAACCCCTTAGGTTTTGTGCATATCCAGCGTATGATCCACAGCGCGAGCGAGCGCTCTGTAGGTCTTGGTCTAGCCCAAGATACAACGCTGTGTACACAGAATAAGTATTCACTACGTTTTGCTGGATAGGCGGGTAATGATCGCCGTGTATAAATGCTGCCTATCATTTGTAATTTTTGACCTTTAGTCGAATTTATATACGACATTTTTGGACGAAGACTGTACTAGTAGGTAGTTATATGGACTAGTTACGTTATGTGGTGTGAATCCTACTAATATTATAAAGGCGAAAGTTTGTAAGGATGTGAGGATGTTTGTTACTCTTTCACGCAAAAACTACCGAACAGATTTGGATGAAACTTGGTACAGTGATAGCTTATATCCTGGAATAACATATAGGCTACAAAGTCGCGGAGCGTCCGCTAATACCCTCAAGTAATAGGTATTTTGACACCTACATAGAGGGCGCTGCTTAACAATATACACGGGAAAAACTTTTCTACGCGGGGAAAGCCGCGGGGAAAAGCTAGTGATTAATAATTTGATAAATGGTGTCAGCTCTCGTTGTAAATTGATCAGGTATTAATGGTTGACTGTATTTGTTATCGCCTTGATAGCAGGACTCGTCTGTAACGGATGTGATAATTGTTATAGTATAGGTTAGTTGTATTGTTTTAGAATATGTGTTCTTTAGTGTTTGTTAAACAATTCTCACTGTGCCGGTTTTCTCGCGATGTACTTGTTTAAAGGAAAAACTTGTGGTATGATAAAAATTCCTTCTTTGGTTCAGAGAAAGTTGTTTGGGGCCTGTTTGAACCCGGGGCCACATGAACGTAAACGGAGCCTCCCAACTAAGCTACCGCTACTGAACTATGAAAAAGTCGGACAATGAGTCTTGATAATGAATGGTAGGTATATGTATTTAGTAGAGTAGATCTCATCATGATTAATCATCCTTAATGTAGACGTAAAAAATGCGCCTACGCGCAACATGCTAAGGTCAACCCAGGATAAAGTTATCGGCACGACATGTGTAAAGCGATTTTTATTAAATTACCTATGTGGTTACTTTTTTTTAGCTTGTTTTTATCTGCTTAATAAATTTTTTATACTATTCAGTAGGTATATAGCTCTTGAAAGCTAGCGGACATTCTTATACTCGATATGGCGGTTTCTCGCGTGCTTTGCAGTTTGGCGAGCAATTACTGTATTGTAAAATGTAAAAAAATAAACTTATTTAAAAAATATATAGGTAGGTACATACTCGCAGAACTTCCTTTTGCCATAACTTGATGGTTGATACACTAAAGCCTTTCTCGATAAAACCACTCTTAAACAGTGAAAGAATCACAATCAGTGCAGTGTTTCTCGAGTTAGAGCGAACAGAGTAACATGAAGATTTAGATAAATAAGACAGCTTGTAAGACTTGACTGTTAAGGTTGTATGTAATTGGTCGCGCTATTTCTATGTTTATAAAGATTTCATAAATACATTATTATGTCATACTTCCATTTTTTATGTATTTTATTGAACTACACAATTTGTAAAATGATAAAAGGGCGCATAGAAACGACAAAGGCTATAAACACTAGCCTCATCTATGTCCCTATGTTGAGACCTAAAGATACCCTGATATTTAAACAACGACGATTTATTTGAGATATTACCAAATACTGGTCGTCATGGAGATCCCTGGGGGAGGCCTTTGTCCAGCAGTGGACGTCTACAGGCTGATATGATGACTGGGAGGGAGGGGGAGATGTGCCACCACTACTTCGATGACCAACCCCTTTGCCCAGAGCGTGGTCATTATGGGCATTGACGGCATCGTTGGCTACTAGGCTTGGTCATTGGACTCGAGCGCCAGGGATCGACAGTTCGATCTGGGTACAGACAGACAGTTTTGTATTATACACAGAGCACAGAATGCGCACACGCGGGCATCGCCGCGCGGCCGGTGGCTATTTTGAAACTCTTTGGTTTATAGAAAGAAAGAAAGAAAGAAAGAAAAATAATTTATTCGACAATCACAACAAATATAGTGAAATTAATTAATTAACCTGACATAAAATCAGGTGGTAGACGATGCTGTGATCGTGAAAAGGTCCCCAGCTCAGCATAGTGCTGCACCCAGGAGGCGCAGCGCTGTTTTTCTGCTGGGGACCTTAGCTAGATGTCCCCGTGTGTGTGTGTGTGTTTGTGTGTGTGTGTGTGTGCGTTCAAAAGTAGACATACATTATATTATAATAATAATAATTTATATTTGTAATAATTAAAGGTACATAATTAGTGTATTTTAAAGTAGTAATTGATATAGTACATAAATAAATAAATAAATATATAGATGAAAATCTTACTTAATATACCAAGATATAGGTACAAAGCATCATGGTTGGGTTTGCAGGTTGAGAAAATATGCTACGAGTTTGATTTTGAAGGTATTTTTTGTTCTACAATCCCTAATGGGCGGTGGTATAGTATTCCAAATTTTTGATGCCTTGTACCTAAAACTCCCCTGAAACCCAGCGGTAGTGTGTCGCGGCACCACCAGCACCCGATACCCACCCGCCTGTCTTGCAGGACGTTGACGTACGTTCCACCGAAGTTTATCATGCAGGTATTTAGGCCGGTGAGTTTTCATTACTCCGAACAATAGCACCGCGAGATGCAATTCCCTGCGAGCAGTCATCTTCAACAGTTTGGCATTATTTAGAAAAGGTGTGACATGTGTACGAGGAGGAACATGAAAGCAGAAACGGGCACATGCGTTTTGCACTCTCTGTATGACTCTCTGTGATTTTGCCAGAAGACATGGACCGTACACCACATCTGCATAGTTTAACTTTGACAACACCAGTGTTTCACATAAATTTATACGTATGTCAGTTTTAAGATACTTTCGGATTTTATAGAGAATTTTAAGTCGATAGAAACATGCCTTAGCTACGTTCAGCACATGATTTTCAAAACGTAACCTACTGTCCATCAAAAGTCCAAGATTGCGAGCCTCTATTACACGCTCAATTGGCACATCATAAATAAAGGGTTGAGGATTATGAGAGAGAGTTTTATCTATTTGATTATCTGTTCCGAGTAACATATATTTGGTTTTGGATGCGTTAAGTACCAGCGAATTCTTAAAAGACCATTCCGAAATACAATTGAGGTCCTCCTTCAGCATCTCTATCGCCCTATCTGTGTCACATGGTTTAAACGATACGTACACCTGCAGATCATCCGCGTATATATGATAATTACAGTGCCTGATGGATTTTACTATATCTGCAGTGTACAATATGAATAAGAGCGGTCCTAAAATTGAACCCTGCGGGACACCTCGACAGAGGGGTTTTGGAAGCGATGTAATTTTAGATCCATCATTCCTCACAAGTTGCACCTGCTGGGTTCTATTGGTGAGATAACTACAGAACCAATTTACGGCTTTTATTTCTACACCGTAGTAGGCGAGTTTTGAATTGCATTAGTACATATTAGATCTATCATAGTCTGAGTGTCTGTAAAATGAGTAGGTTCATTCACTAATTGAGTAAGTTCAGTGTAGTACAAGAATTGATTTAGCCTAATTGTTTTACGGTCCAAACCATCCAATAAATTTATGTTAAAATCACCCAATAATACCACATTATCATAGTTCCCATAGGACATTAATGTTTCTGTAATTGCATCTAAGAAGGTATCCACCGCTACCCATTCAGGACGGTAGGCAGTACCAATGGCAAGACGTGTCCCATTGACATGCAATGAGAGCCACATTTGTTCGATGTCAGCCGGTGGGTGAGCTATGAGCCGCGCTTTAACCCCGTGTTTGATGTAAAAACCTACTCCGCCCCCGCGCATCCTGCCGCCCATACCCTCTGGGCGCGGCAGGTGCCGCAGCCTATAGCCGGGCACGACGGGCGCCTTGCCGTCACCTCCCTGACACATCCAAGTCTCGTTGACGGCTACCACGTCCGTAGAGTGATTCCGGATCATCACATTGAACTCATCATGTCCCGTGCCGAGAGAGCCTACGTTAATCAAGCCAATCGTCAGAAACTTATTATAAACCATTTTTGCTTCATATTAACAAATACATAAACAAGTTGACTTAGAACAATTGAGGAAACTACCGCTGTCAGGTTATTGGTCCTAAAGGTGATATTAAGCTTGGGCTTGTGTTTATTTGAAAATGATTTAATGTTGTAAGTATAATTATCATAATATATACTGGTGGAGAATGCCTCCGGCATTAAGCTCGCCTCTTGTACAATATTATGTGCAATAAAGTTTACATAAATAAATAAATAAATAGATTTAATAAATGATTTTATGAAAATATATTTAGTCAATAAGGTGTGTATGTGATGCCATAGCATGAAGATGCGTAAATGTGTATGATAGAATATCAGTATATATAGGTGTTTAAAATAATATTTAATATATGTGTCTGATATTATATACTTTAATAAGAGCATACTGAATGAGTGCCCCACCACCCCCACAGCACCGTCTACCACAACATAACTGTCACAATGTATAAAACAACAGACGCAATCACTAACTATGCCTACACATAGCTTGGTCCATAATATTAAATTGGTAATTGACAAAAGGCAAGTAAATATATAGCTAAAGGAATTAATACTACAAAGAGATATTTGCATTGCATGTTTGAATCCTATAGAATAAATGTAAATTAGAAATAAATATAAATACCCACTACTGTGAAGATTATTAGACAGTACAGTGTTACAGTCAGAAATTATTAAATTTAAATTGTACAAGTAAAGACTGTGTTCCAGAACTCTCATTGGGGGTACCTTAAGTAGCCAATACCTATCTTCATTAACAAAGTATCTTGGAGACATGTAATAATAATACGTATGCGTGTAAATTAAATTTATATTGCATAGGCTTTTCTCTAATAAATAATCTAGACCTCTCATAAGGGGTACCCACAGTAGACAATAGTTATTTTCAATTTTATAGTATGTGTCTAAAGGCATGTAATGATAACAAGTATGCAAGGATGTTATTAAATTTGACCTTTTCAGGATTTTCTCTTTAGTGTTAAATACAATTAACCTTAAGAGCACACTAGGTAGGTAGTAGCTAAATACAGTAATATTGTAAGTATTTGATGACATTAACTTATAATCAGTACTCAAGGCAGTTAGACTCGACTTGATAACATTATTATTTTTTGAGTCATGTATATATGAGCTAACAATATATATGAGCAGTATAATGTTTAGTAAACCAGCACAGGTGTTCATACTACATATGCTCTTGTAGCACACACATTGGAGTGTAAATAAGAAATACTGTAATAGTTCAATAGGTTTACATACGTTAGGAGCGGTTTTCCGCAGTTCTATCCTTTGCTGTGGTCTCCTTCAATTTGAGTAGGTCCCCTTCGGTTGTGATTTTATCGACTCTGCTTGTCTGGGTCTTTCGCATGAGTATAATACCAGAACTTGTCCATGTACGGTAGAAATTGAGCTCCTTGCCAGCAGCACGCGCTTTGCCGAACAAGATCCTGTTGTCTCTGGTTAAATGCTCGTTGATATAGACATTATCTGGTTTACCGGAGATGTCCAGCTTGTCAGAGGTGAGGTTCCGGCGCACCCGAGCCGCGCGCAGCAGCTGGTCGCGCGCCGCGCGCCGCGTCAGCTTCACCACGATGGGGCGGTGCCGGCGCGCACGCACCATAGCCTCAGGGCCCCCCTCGCCGCTGGCAACTCGACCCACACGCTTTACATAGTCAATTTCCTTAGGGTCTACTTCGGCTCCAATCTTCACGCACAGTACAGAAATAATTTGGTGTAGATTTTCTTCCTTATGTTCAGGGATCCCGGTTATTTCAACATTGTTAAGCAGTTGTTGTTGCTCCCTGATTGCCATCTCAGCCCGTAGCCCTCCAACCTCAGCACGCAGACCGACGATCTCTGCTTTATAATGGTCAAGATCCTTTACCTTCTGCTTCATCTCAGATAGCTCCCGGCGGAAATGGTCCATATCATTGCTTGTGTAGTTGAGTGATTCAGTAAAATCCTTCATTTCCCGTTTCATATCCTCGAACGCTCCCTGTAGCTGCTTGAGCACCCGCGCGAACGAGTCCATGACGTCGGCGGGCAGCGTAACAGCCGCGAGCATGCTCGCCGTGCTTGCGAACGCATCACTGTCACCTGCGGCCGGCGCAGCCGCCGCCACCACCGCCGCCGCCGGCGCGCCTGCACCTTCCCTGCTGCGGATCGGAGTGGAATCGTTCCTGGATTTTCTATCTTTGGCTGTACAGTTAGGGCATTTAAATTGTTTCCCAGTGGTGCGGATATCCCTCAGCTCCTCGCGGGTGACCCTTAAACACTTCATGTGGTAGCACAGTGAACAATGCCCACAGGTGATCACCGGCTCCTCTTTGGCATCTTCTGGTCGGAGAGTCTCATTGCACGCACTGCACTTCATTTTGTTACTTCCAATCCAAGTAGTAGGTAACTAAGTTTATGGGTGACTCGACGCTTCTACAGATCACAAAACCCACATAAAATTTGATAAAATGGCGGACGGAGGGTTGGTATGAACGTATTTTACCAAAGTTAATTTTCGACGTATACACACTTGTAGCACAGAGATTATATATTATTTTAATTGTTTTTGTGGTTTGCATCAAAATTAGTTGCACTTTGTCTATTTTTAGTCTAAAGAAATATTATTTTACGGATTATTTAGCACAGAGCAGCGATATTGTGTGTCGGTACTCGGAGCGCCACCTAGCGAAAAAAAGTTTATACAAGTTGACCCGGGTCGCGCAATTACACCAAGACAGCCCCCTGTGTAGGGGCTGTCAGCAGGAGAGCGAGACGGTGGAGCACGCAGTGCTTCACTGTCCTGCAACACAGGAATTCAGATCCGGAACGGGCCTGGCAATAGATCCCGACCTCTCGGCAACGAGCAACCTGCAACAGTGCTGCCGTCAGCCAGAAGCCCTACTCCAATATTTTAAGGAGCTGGGATGGCTGGACTGACGGCCCGGGGGGAATTGCACAAAACTCCCGTCTTCGTGGAGTCGGTGCAGGGACTGCCACCCCCGTCTAAGAATAAGAATACACCAACGCAGACACACATATCTGTGCTGCAGGGTAGCTCAAAAGATGGGAACGCCCATGGTACCAAGTTTCATCAAAATCCGTTCAGATAGCAACAAACAAAAAAATATCCACACCATCGCATTTATAAATATTAGTAGTTGAATTTATTGATCACACATTGAATTAGACCTTAGATGTAAATCAGTGGACATTTATAGGCTGATGATAACATTTGTAACCTTACATTGTTGTTAGTAATATACATACATAATAACTCAATGGGTTACCGCAATTCACTTAATTGGTGTCATTATATACAGTGTAGGCTGCGATCATACATAGTATTCATGATCGCAGAGTGTAAGCTTGGAACTTTAGTGGAGCTAACAGTAAAAAAACGGCCAAGTGCGAGTCGGATCGCGAACTGACGGTTTCGTGCCTTGGAAGGAATTTCAGGTACGATTAACGAACGAGAAACGATTTAAGGAATTTGTGTAAATTGTGTGCTATGTAATTTGCGTTTCTGGTACTATGTGTATCGTATACTTTACTATGGTATATCGTTTGAACGGTAGATGATTACTGCTTGATTTCGAATGTCATGTGTCCGGTAGTAGGGTCGACAAAGAGTTCAGTCTGACCCATCCAAGTGTTTTGTCCGTTTTTGCACGATGTGAAGTATGCATTGCATTATAAAATAATAATAATGTTTGGACAAATTTTACACACGGCTGTTTAGTCCCAAACTAAGCCGAAGCTTGTAAATGGGTACTCACAACTGATAAACATACTTATATTCTTTAAAATAAATACTTAAATATATACTAACACCCAGAATCCGAAAACCAACAGTCATGCTCATCACAAAAATGTGGTCCCGGGTTGAAATCGAACCCACGACCTTTGGCGCAGTAATCAGGGCATAATGAAGGCATAATTACTATCTCTGTTTAATAACGACTGTTGTATCGACGCAAGTAAGATGTATTTGTTCGTGTGTTAAATTGGTTCACCGAGCCTAAGCAATGTAAAAACGTCAATCAAATAATCTACCAATCTACAATGTGCTATATTGCACAAATATAATCTAATTAGAACTCTACAACATAATATGTCCAACTTCTTGTATGAACCAACAACTACAATTCTATCTACGTACGTGCTATACATTACAGAATGATTTAGTAGAATATTATGTTGAATTACCTCAAATCATACTCAAACTGGCTACAGTCAGAGCTGTTGTATGCAATGTCCCGCCACAAGTTATCCGTGCGAGGCGTAAGAACGTTGTACACGGCGTACGCGCCGCGGGTACGGGACCGGGTGGGACAGGCCGGTGCGGTGGCGGGACACACGGACAAGCGGGACTTGGCGGGACTATGGGAAACACCGGGTAACGTGTGTTACTTTACTAAGAAAGAATTATTCGTTTATTTACGCTGTTTGTTTTGTGACACAAACATTAAACACTAGTAAGTTTTCTTTTCTCCAAAGATACAGATTCGGTCAAAAATGACTAACTTGGGACAGGAGCAGGATATGTCGACGCCGCCGGGGTCGTTCTCTGAGAGGCTGCAGCACGACACGGAGCCGATGGACCGCGACCGCGACCGCGATCTATGCGGCGATTTCTTGGTACATCTGATTCTGAAACAAACATGTCAAAATATTTTATTGCCCGAAGAAGAAATGAAATACGCCGAAGAAGGAATTCTTAGGCGCATGTGAAGTCCACGCACTGGGCTAGCGAGGTGGACTATAGCCGGTACGCACTAATTGAAAGTGTGGACATATAAATAGGCTGTTGATTTGATGAGTCAGCCTATTAATATGGGCTGTAGCGGCACAGACCTACCCTCTTAACGAGGGCGTACAGGATATAGTCCACCAATATAGCCCGGTGCGGATTAGTGGACTTCACATGCGCCTAAGAATTTCCTTTTCGTCGTATGCAGGTTTCCTCACGATGTTTTCCTTCACCGTTTGAGAGCAGTCGGTATATTCCCGGTCCAACCATGTACCAACTTCTCGAAACTTAAAAACTTAAATGTGGGTCATTTACTGACTGCTTTCAAACGGTGGAGAAAAACATCGTGAGGAAACCTGCATACGACGAAGAAGAAATTCTTATGTGCATGAGAAGACCACCAACCAGCGTTGAGCTAGCGTGGGCTACCTATACGCCCTCGTTGAGAGGGTAGGCCTGTGCACCACCAGTGGGGACATATTAATAGGCTGTTGATAATGATACATACCTGTGGTACATGGGCGTGTGGCAGACTTGCTTCTGCCTCGCTCCGTCCGGCTCGAGCCGCTTGCAGCTGCAGGCCTTGATCTTCAGAGACTTGCTGGTGGTGGTGCTCTGGTCCCACAGCTCGTCTATACGCACTTTCGTCATTATCTCGATTTTTGGAGATAGTATACCCTGGAATTTAAGTAAAAATGTAAGTAAACTTGACTAATATTATACTACTAGAAATACTACTTAAGAAACATCTTTACTCTACGCGGACGAACTATGGTATTTTTTTTATAATATGTATCTATTCACCTCCGACATGGGGTTGGAGCCTTTGTTAAAACCAGTGTTTGCTCAACAATTAAGACAAGATAATTGCAAAAAAGTAGTTATTACAGGAAACCCCTTGGACCTCCTCATGAGCAGATCGACACCCTCGTTGGAGCACATGTTGGAGGGAAACAGCACATCGTTCAGGGAACCGAGGTACTGCGCCAGGATGGTGCACTCGTCGGCGTGGCAATCGTCGCAAAACTGCACCAGCTCGCAGTATATTGTTTCATCTTCTGCAAATAATAGATGAATAACCATTAACTTAGTAGGTACTTCAACGGTAGATTGCACAGGCCGCGTGTGTCTGGGGTACGCCTAAAGAAGGTACTAACACCATTTTAGTTGACTTGCCGTAACTACTTTCTATGGTAAAAGAACTGTACAACAGTCAACAGTACCCATTAATTCAACAGATCTATATACTAACTCAACAAACAGCAGATATTGTTAAGCGCACAGGACTCTTCAAACCGCTTCCGGAAGTAGAAAACATCCTTGAACATCAGCGGGAACATCGGAGGCATCATGCAGGTCTGGTAACTGGTGCCCAGAGCGAATATGGTGAGGGCCACGCGGCCATCCTGGCACAGCCATACTCCTGGGCAGGACACCTAGGTATAACATTACAGGGTTGTTAATACACGATAGTGGATAGATGTTTCAATAATCAGCTACTTAAATTACGCATAGGTGATGCTGATGATGATGTCCTCCTCGACGCATCCGTCGACGGCGACACCCTGTCAGTCATCGTCTGGAGTGCGCCCGGTTATGGTCCTGAAAGTCCGGACGTAGGTCACACAGAAAGGTTTACCACAAGCGTTGTAGGTATAGGAGGGCTTCGGCCGCTTCTTCCGTATTTGACGTTTAACGTCCAGGCCTTCTAGGCGGGCACGTTCAAATTGTTCAGGGCTCTTTTTCACTTTAGTGCGCCATTCTGTTCTGTGTACGCATAGGTATATACCTAGCTAATATCACACAAAAAAGCTACTAACACTAATAACCATGAAATTGCGAAGCTGAAGTGGCAGTGGGTTGGGCACATCGCCCGCAGAACTGACGGCCGTTGGGGCAGAAAGGTTCTCGAGTGGCGACCACGTATCGGAAGACGCAGTGTAGGCAGGCCCACAAGGTGGACCGACGATCTGGTGAAGGTCGCGGGACCCGGTTGGATGAGATTAGCGCAGGACCGGTCGTCGTGGAGATCCTTGGGGGAGGCTTTGTCCAGCAGTGGACGTCTACAGGCTGATATGATGATGATGACTAATAACTATCCACACATAAAAGTATATCCTGTTAATCTATCGACGCAGAGCTCATACTGCTTGCTGGGTCTATAGATTCCCGTGCCTCTAATCATCTTATATAATGTGATGTGAGTGGGACTTACTTTCTGCACATTTAATTCGACTGTTAACTCGATGACTTTGGGCATTTTGGTGGCACAGCACGGTGCGCTGTACAGGAAATATATTTTAGAATATAGCCATGTCGGCAAAATTCAGGTTTATCTGATAAATCATGGTGGAATAATTTATTTTCGCAATCAAACCGTCATTGTTTTCATTTTTTGACATTTGACTATGTATGGTTTCCATGACAACTGTTGTTATCCACAGATTAGTGAGTGAATAGTGATCAATCGGGAGCACAAACTATGCGGCTCTTTAAATTTTTCATTTGTCCAAAATCACTCCTTCATATAATGTACTTTTGTATTTTAGCACGCAAAGGGAATGATTCAGTACAAAACGCTTGAAAGGCTATTTGATTTGATACTTTATTAAACTACATGTGTAAAAAATGGGCCATAAATTACTGCCGAACAACGGTAGAAGTTTATTCATCGACCGCTGATAGTGGTCTCGTTTACAGGTCGCGCATTATTAGGTCAAACAAAATTTGGTTGAACTTATTTATCATTATCACTGAACTAGATTGATTGACAGAGAATTGTCATTTTTTTGATTAGATTATTTTGTTATTGTTTTTGACGGATTTTGGCGCGCAACCAACCAGCCAGCACCAGCAGCACAGATATTTTTAGTTTAGTTCGATTGCAGCAAATTACAGCAACTGTTTTCTGTGGACATGGCAAAAGTACCATCAGTTGTTCATTGGTTTCGACTAGATTTAAGAATACACGATAACCTTGCACTCCGGAATGCTATTAATGAAGTAAGGATTCATCTTTCCAGCAACTAAATAAGTAAGGTAACTTAATCTAAATTCTATGATGTTAGTGATTAACTTAAAACTTTATTTCAGGCTGAAAACCGTAAGCATATATTGCGACCAATCTATGTAATTGACCCTGATATCGGAAGCAAGTTTGGCGCCAACAGACTTCGATTTTTAATACAAAGCCTACAGGATTTGGACTCAAGCCTAAGGAAGCTCAACTCACGCCTTTATATCATACGAGGAAAAGCCGTTGAGCATCTACCGAAGCTCTTTGACAAATGGCAAGTAAAGTTTCTAACATCACAAGTTGATATTGATTCTGAACTAGTTGAACAAGATGAACTAATCGAGAAAATAGCTGAGGAAAAAGACATATTCATTGTGAAACGAGTTCAACACACAGTTTACGATATACATAGCATTTTGAAGAAGAATAATGGAGGAGTTCCATTGACATACCAGAAGTTTCTATCTTTAGTACAGGGCATTCATGTAAAGGAATCTTTAATGGAAGTGACTAAACAAATTTCAGATCATTGTAAACCAACAGAAGAAGACACAAAAGAACATGATGTACCTGAACTAGATGAGTTTCTTGATGTGTCAACTTTGACACCTTGTAAATTTCCAGGGGGAGAGACTGAAGGATTAAAAAGACTGACTATTTACATGACCAGGAAGCAATGGGTTTGCCAGTTTGAAAAGCCAAATTCCTCCCCTAATAGTATAGAGCCGAGCACTACAGTTCTAAGTCCATATTTGAGTCATGGTTGTGTATCGTCAAAACTGTTTTACCATAAATTGAAAGAGTGTGAAAATGGAGCAAAACATTCAGAGCCACCGGTATCACTTTTAGGGCAGCTAATGTGGAGGGAGTTTTACTACACTGCTGGTGCAGGGACAAAAAACTTTGATAAAATGGTTGGCAACCCTATTTGTACTCAAATTCCATGGGAGAAAAATGATGAGCATCTCAAAGCTTGGGCTGAGGGTAGAACTGGATATCCCTTTGTTGATGCTATAATGCGACAATTAAAACAAGAAGGCTGGATACATCACTTGGCTCGACACATGGTTGCTTGCTTCCTCACCAGAGGAGACTTGTGGGTATCATGGGAAGAAGGAGCTAAGGTCTTTGAAGACTACTTGCTTGATTATGACTGGTCCTTGAATGCTGGTAACTGGATGTGGCTGTCAGCATCTGCCTTCTTTTATAAGTATTTCAGAGTGTACAGTCCAGTAGCATTTGGAAAGAAGACTGACAAAGAAGGTCTATACATAAGAAAATATGTGCCCGAGCTGAAAAAATATCCAAGTTCATTTATTTATGAACCTTGGAAGGCACCAAAATCAGTTCAGGATACTGCTGGATGTATTGTTGGAGAAGGATATCCGAAACGAATTGTCGATCATGACAAAATTCATAAAGAAAATATGGGGAAAATGTCTTCTGCATACAAACTCAATAAAGAAAAGAAGTCATTAAAAAGGCCAAGATCATGATGAACGTGTATTATAGGTTCTTAATATTTTTAGTGTTTTTAATCTTAAATTATTTTTGTAGCAGAGATTTGTTAAGAAAATGTAGTTTTGATAGGTTTTGTTTCATTATTAAAATGTCGTGCCATAACTCCATTAATTTCATTTTAGTATTTGCAGTTATTCTAGGTGTAGGTAGACAATGCTAGGTACCGCACGTCAGTTGAAACAAAACCAGTATAAACTAGGTCTCTTATATTATTTAAATTCCCTAATAGTGTAACACAGGATATTACGGTCATGGTGTTTCCACTAACGTGCGATCGGCTGGTTAAGATTTAATTTTATATTAAGTAGAGAATAGTACTACTATGAGCACAATACAATAAATAATTATTGGAAAAGAATAATCTGCTGACGATTCATCAATCATCAACAGCCTATTAATCTCCCCACTGCTGGGGCTCAGGCCTACCCTCTCAACGAGGGCGTGCGGGCTATAGTCCACCACGCTAGCCCAATGCGGGTTGGTGGACTTCACATGCGCCTAAGAATTTCTTCTTCGGCGTATGCAGGTTTCTTCACGATGTTTTCCTTCACCGTTTGAGAGCAGTCAGTACATGTACTTAAGTTTCAAGAAAAAACCCATTGGTACATGGCCCAACCGGGGATCGAACCTCGGACCTTTCGATATCATAAGGTCGCGTCTTATCCCCGAGGCCACTGACGCTCTCTGACGAGGTCGCTGACGATTACATCTATGAAATTAAAAACTTACCTAAAATCACAGTTCATAAACAGGCAGCGTTGATTGATTACCTACACCTAAATGTCTGAAGAATGTTGAAGATTTATACTGTATGGTCATGAATACCTTTGCTTACTAATGAACCTTACTGTCAATGACAATGAATTAATCAATCAATCAAGTCAAGCAAACCTCAAACTCAATTTAATAATTTTCGAAAAATATAAAATACATAATACGATATTTCCAAAAATGTAATTGCTTTGAGGAAAGTAACTGATAGTAATAAAGGTATCTCAAACTAAAGAAGACCATGACTTGACGCAATGAATTAAAACCAGGTATGTAAATCAGAAGAACGATCATTTATTTAAAGTTCTTTTATCATTATGAGAACGGTTGAAGTGGAGAAAAGGGGGCGCTGATAGAAAAAAAATGTGTGACAGCAGTCGGAGCACCCTGAAGGTTAGGTTCGTTAGGTTACTGGTGACCCTTGGAGCGAGCGAAGCGAGCGACAGTACCTGGAAGGAGGTAACAAGGAAGAGCGATGTGTGTCGAGTAATTTTTTCATTCCCCCCTCTTTTGTCCACACTGACCGACTAGTAGTAGGGTATAGTCCCCACGGAATTTCTTGCCGGCTAAATGAATATCTTCACAAATTGTTTACACATGGCTGACAGTGTGTATAGTCTTTTCTAGTACGTAAGCGAGATAGTGTGCTACATAGAGATGTCCAAAAACTTGAAAGTTTGATTCGGTTGATCGAATTGATTAACCATTTTATGAAATTGAATGAGCATCTCTAGTAAGCCCCCGCACTTCTCCCTCTTTGACACCTAAAATTAGTCATTGCGCAGAAATCAGCTAACTTCACACAGTCGCCATTAAACTCCGTGGGTCTATACACCTGTATACTCTTGCCTTTTTCTGTTGCGAAAGTATAATAAAGCAATGCTTTGAATGTAGCCATATATTCAGTCACCTATGGCATTCCATCTGCATTCAAAGGGTGCTGGGTGGCAATGCATTATAATACAGGCATTCATAGGTGCAGCAGTGATTTACCATCAGATGGGCTGTCTACTTTTTGCCATTTCAAACTTTTAAAAAATACAACCCCTTTTAACCTTTGTCTTGTTATCTTATCTTGTAGAAGGGGCCGGGCTCACCCGGCGACACTGCGACCCTATGGGATCTATTGTGTCGGCCCCTGTGTTTACCTGGCGCTCTCCTCCCCAAGTGTTCGCTGCACAAATGCTATTGTGCAGCTGAGGGGTAGGAGCCTGTAGTCCTCGGGTTCAGGATAAGCCACACCCAGGACACTCATTCGCCTTGCGGCTAGTGCATCGCATTCACACAGCAGATGTTTCATCGTCTCAACCTTTGTCTTGTTACTCCTGAAGTCTTATCTTTTATGGCCCAAAATACTTTGCCCAATCCCTTCCCATCAAAGTTCCCTTTACATAGTTAACACTGTGGCAGTAAATTTAAATAAACTATTCTATTGTAAAAGTCAATAAAATTGCTAATTACTTTTCATAATGAATGCTTGACTATACTTGACCTGTTCATTGTTCTTCATTTGGGTTAGAATACTGCGTCTCTGTTTTAAGTTACATATAAATTATATTATTACTTTTTAGAAATGGTGTTACAAAATACTTATAGTGATCAAGATGGGAAAGTAGTACCTGCCTATCAGACATTAAATACATAAATTAAGTGATAAGATCACCTAGATTAAACTGAAAAACTCCAAAATCTAACTTTAAATATTTTGTGCAATAAAAATTTTTTGTACAGTATGCCAAACTTATTTTGTAGAATTCTTTAGTGTGGAATGCAGTATAGGTACCTATTCTTATGTTATGTTTATCATGGAGTAACTATTCTTTATCACAACATGACTGCTTCATTGAATGGTATCATTATCAGACCTCCATTAATAAATGATTCAGCTGAACTGTTAAATGAACTGTGTTATTTTGCAGAACTAAGTCAGTGGATAGCTCCTTGACAATGCTAGGTCATTGTAAATTGATACATTCTATACTTAGCTTTTTATTCCTGTATACATAATATTATGTATGTACAATACATAATGCCTAATCCCAAATTAGGATTTTCTGATTGGGCCCACATGTTCAGTCTATAAAATTACCTCCAAGGACATAGCTTGGCTGGTAATCGAACACACGACCTCTGGCGTTCAAGTCTAGCGACCAAGCCACTAGTCCAACGAGGCGGTTATTGACTTTTTTCTAGTAGTCAGCTAGAAATTAATAAAGCAAGAGCTAGCTTTTGAATATCATTATTTTATCAATAAAGTCAATACACTTTATGTATAAATATTTTGTAGAATTGATCTTAATTATTTGACGTTGGAAAACTGCTCTTGGTAAACAGGAGTCTTTGTCCTAAAGTTAATATCTAAAATGTAAACAATGGATAAAAAGTAATATTTTTATATTATTAGATAAATGAAGGTGATGAAACAACTTAATGTACTCTCCATAAGAATATAAACAAATAAATACCCTACATGACTGTGACTTACCCACTACGAAAGCTAGCTCTATATCTACCGATGTGACTTTAGGGGTAGCTTAAATCAACGAATAATAATAAAAACACATCAAATCGGATAGTGGAAGATCCACAGACCAAACAAACATTATAGGCATCAGACATAGGCATTATTTATAATAGCCACACCTTAATCGGCTATAATATCATCGATTTTATTACCCTATTCCATAAGATGTCCGAACAAATCGTATCGGAAGATATTGTCTGTTATTTATGCTATGTCTTTATTGCCCAACATCGGGTCACGTGTCCGTGCAGTGACCGCCCGACCCGACAGTGTCGATTATTAAGGAGAACACATGAATACTTTGTTACTCCGCTCCGCCAATCCCGCTCTATTACAGGTTACACTCGTGGTTTAGATTTCATCATCGTGGAAACAAATGTAGTAGTATGTACATCAATGGGCTTGAATTAACACTTGAAAAACGATTATAGGCGGTGTGAGTTTGATTTAAAATATTTAAATCGTTGAAAACGATTTAAACAATAGTGATTAATGGCGATGTTTTTCTTTTTAAAAAGAAGAACTGCTCTACCTATACTTAAAGGTGTATTATCTTTAATATGAATATTCTAGTACCATAGGATCCGCCTGGATGATCACCAACCTCTACCTTTCTGCTGTCAAACAGCAATGCTGGTATTCATAATTGTGTTCTGGTTTGAAGGGTAGGAGAACCAGTGTAATTACAGCACACAAGGCATTCTAATATAGTCCTTAGGGTTGTTAAGCACTTATGGCCTTAGGCTGCAGGTTTATTATCTACAGCGACCGCTTTCCATCAGGCGGGCTATCTGTCTGTTTGTCAATTTATATCGCATCTCCCCAGTCCTTAGTAGCGGATCCCCTTAAGTAGTAATAGCTACAATTTTCCAATTGTCTCGGGTCGAACTCTCTAACCTTTCGATGATAGGATAACAGGCTGATCTTCGCAAATTACTTCCTCTTTTGAAGGGTCTAGACAAGACGCGGCCATTATATCCTAATAGCTATGGCGTTGTATATTTGCTCACTGTCTTTCTCTTAATATTATGTTTGCGATCCTGTCTGGTCATTTCACTGAAGACATCATCAGCATTCATATGTAGCACTGTGGAAGCTGAGTAGGTACCTACACAAGGTTTCCTCATGACGTTTTCCGTCACCGACAAGACTGTGTCATGCATGACTCATGGTAGTTAAGAGCAAACCTCACGCAGATCTCTCTTCTACAAAGTCTGCATCATTACAACATTGCATTGTATCAAAAAATTAAAGGGATTTCGTCATTTTCATGACCTCTTTACTCTAGTCTGCAGTGGACAGCGAATGCAGGTGAAAGGTGGAAAACATCTTGGTAATCGTATAATGATTCATGATTCGTCTATCTATAGGGTGATTTCTCCTTTCTGGCCACTGTTTTGAGGGTATCTAAGTTTCACCTTGCATCTCCTAATAATATTTTTGTTTTTGCACAGATCGACGATGGCTCGGAGAACAATACATTCCAGCAGAGAGCGTTTAAACGCTTGCAATGGCTGATTGGCATTAGGTAAGTGAATACATTTTTTATTGGTCCTTCGAGCTGGATAATGAAAGATGTGAGATTGAGATATATAAAAAACCTCTTTCGTATTACTTGACTAGCTATGAAACACGCATATTTTCTACTAACTGTACTAAAAAGTTGATAGTTAAGTTTTTAACAACCATTTAAAATAATTATGAATCGTTTCATATCATATCATTCGCAAATAAGTACTTAGAAAGTCAAATTAATAATGGGTGATTTCAAATCGCTCGAACTTTTTTTCCTTACGTGTAAACCCATTATTCAATCAAGGATGTCTTTGAAGCTCTTGGAAATGGTTTCGTATATTCCCAGACATAATTTTTGTAGTTGATTCCCCCCCCCCCCCCCCCACAACCATACAATTAACTTTAATGGAGTCAAATAGGAATGTCAAATTAATTGTTAGTTATATTTATGGAATCATCGGGTCACGCAGTCCCGAAAATCAACACGAATACTTACCATCTTGTGGATAGGCTGGTAGCATACATCAATATAGTACACAAACTAGAATTTCATGTATCAAAGACAGTACAATTGACAAATATAAAGCCCAAAACAGAATCAATTTGTTCAGAGTTGTCTGTCTCCTTGGGTATCGTGCCCACTGAAATATTCCCATCTGTCACTCCAATAACGGTATGATGACCGACTCCCATATCAAATCAAAATCATATCAACAGCCTATTAACATGCCCCCACTGCTGGGGCTCAGGCCTACCCTCTCAAGAAGGGCGTTCGGGCTATAGTCCACCACGCTAGCCAAGTGCGGGTTCGTGGACTTCACATGCGCCTCAAAATTTCTTCATCGGCGTATGCAGGTTTCCTAACGATGTTTTCCTTCACCGTTTTCACCCATAAGTTACGTCACCATTAAGTTTTAGAGCGGTAGTTTCTTTTGTATTTGTCAGGAGCAGTGACGGGATGCACATCTCAAATGGGTCTAATCTAAAAGGGCCCAAGTCCATTAAATTCACAGTATGTCACGTGCCAAATAACAGGGTGACAGAAGGGAATATTCCCTTGATGATTATAACTTCTCAGTATTCTGCATGTATGTGGCCTGCCTTATTATTGCGTCACGTGAAGTACCTAGTCTAAATTTAATTGATTTAATACATTTTAACCTAAGCTATCTCACTGACCCATTTTATGGCATTATCAATTCATCATGCACGTATCACATCATTATCAGTAGTTGATAATGATAAGCACACGGGTTGAGAACATACTGGAGATGATAAAGCTTTACTAGAATATAATTGTTTATTTTTATTAAAAATACATAAAACAATGTAGGTACTTACTATGCAATTTAAAATATTGTCAAGAAAATTAATAATAGATTTTTGTTAACTTGACTTTTATCTGAAGAGAATGATGAAACTGAGCGAAGCGAAAGAGGTGTGTCAGGATTGCAATACTTGGCGTTCCGTTCTTTCTGCCTACCCCGCCAGGGACATAGCCATAGACATAGCGTGAAAATATTATATATGTATGTATGATTCTTATGCGGGCCCTTTCGATTCGTACCTATAATAAAAATCCTGTTTTTTTTCCACATTTATCCGGTTCTATTCCCATCTCAGGCAGGTGAACTTTCAGAAGTCATTGAATGCAGTTCAACTTATTTTAAACAATAAAATTAAGTCTTTTTGAAATGAAATCGCCCTTTTTTCTTTGAAATGAAATCGCCCGCGCCGCGGGTCAAAAGTGTTCATACATTATATCATTCAGTGAGAATGTGACCTAATCTTTAGCACTAAATACAATAGTTTTATAAGTGGTTCTCATTCTTAAGTACAGTGACTTAGGACTCAGAATTCTTCCCCTGATGGGGGGTCGCGACCGCACGTTTGACCGTTTGTCCTACATCATGAATCAGTTAATTCATGTGCGTGATTGTGACCCAATCTTAAGGCACTCCTCTATTATACACAAGCCGCCGCTGTTTCAGAATTAGCAAGTCATTCCACAATCAATATGCCCTTGACATTACGGAGCAACGATCTTTGAAGGTATGTGTTTCATTCGTTCATCAACATCATACTACACGCGCTATCAAAAATGATGATTCGCGTGTTATATTATCTATCTACCTTACTTGCAAGTTTTGGTTAAATTGATTCATTTATGATGCCATAAATGTTCCCATGTACATTATGATGATGTCATCATGATTAGTGCTGCAATCAGATGTTGGTGGTAAAACTCTAGCTAGTAGTAGGTAACTAACTAGGTACATTGTCAGCCTGGGTTGGTTCCCACGACCTATCTATTTCTAGGTACACCAAAACATCATTGCATAAATAAATTAGGTACTGTGGTCCGATTTGAAGGGTAAAGATCGAGGCCTGTGTAATTACAGGCGCGCGCACGAGGAATACTATTCAAATCGTCCGGGGTGGCAACGAACTTGTAGCCTCTGTATTGGAATAGAAGGACTGAGAAATTGATGTTTTGCACCCGTTGGTTGGACATTTTGAGAATTGGACATTAACATCCATTTCCCAGCTAATACTATAGGTAATTAGGTTACCTAAAGGGTTAGGTTTACCTAAAGGGTTAGGTTACCTAAAAGGTTAGGTTACCTAAAGGGTTAGGTTACTTATAGGGAATGCACTAGTGTCATCAGGTGTTCACGGAACACAGTAGCCGTAACCTTTTTACATTATCATAATCTATTCCGTAGTTTTTACGTGAAAGAGTAACAAACATCCAAACACACAAACATCCTTACAAACTTTTGCGTTTATAATATTAGTGGGATACCTACATCAGGCGGAATAATGGATGGGCTATATTGATAGCTCGGGAAAAGCGTTGCCGCGGGAAAAACTTTTTCACGAGGGCGAAGTGTATTCTCTATGTCCCAAGAGCCCGAAACAAACAGGCGCGCCCTCGCGCTCCTATTGGTTTGACCTACATGTAAGGACCACGACGGATCGTCCTACTAATGAGCACGAGCCGAATTTGACATAGGCGTGTAAACTCTCTGGCTATGAACAATCAAAGCTTCTTACAACGGCAACGTTCTATCTAATTATAAGTTACGCGTGTGATGCAACGGAGGCGATATTTTGCAGAGAACACGCGCCAATGACGACGCGCGCCATCGCACATTTCACCGGAACGAAATACTCTGACTGAATAATTATATTAACACGCCTACGTGCTACGTACGTTCGTTTATTTTACTTTTTAATAATATCGTAGGGGAAAGAAAGTTGTACCGGTTGTCGGAACTAAAATCATCACATGAATTAGAGGTTCACTGACTATAGTATAGTGTGTCGAACTTTCTTTCTGTTTTATCCTGCTTTGCAATACTTCTCACGATGAGCCACGCATTATGATTAAAAAATGTCACTTTTCCGATTAAAAATTACTTACATGAATGTTTATTTCCTGTGAAATGTATGATTTAAAAAGATTATGAAATGCCTATCGTGTAATATTTGCATCATCATAGCAAATAGAAATAAAGGGAAAATGCTGATGATGGGATAATAGGAATAATCCTCCCACACTATTCTGTTCTATCTCGTGCCATAGTGTCTGCAAAATAAATTCTATCAAGGCCACTTTTAATGGACCAAATTGGACAGTCTGTTATGTGATCCATGCTTTGTAATTCAATTTTCTAAAAGTACATCTTAGTGTGCGAAGACAATGACAAGACTGAGCAGAATACATAAATGCCATACTGAGCAAAACGAAAGAGGTGTGTCAGGATCGTGATACTTGGCGCTCAGTTCTCTGCCCCTTACATGTACATCTTAGTACAGCTTGTCTTAAATATAATCTGTATTCTGTCTTATATGTAAGTATATTGTATTATAGAGTTAGGTTCTATTTACTCGACTACGGCGAAGCCAAAATTAAATGTTTTGATTTCCCCTTGAACATGATGCACCAAACAGCCCGACGAAGGCGCTGGCGGCGTCTCTCTGTCTGTCAACTTTTATTTAGGTGGAAAGTATATGCTCACAATTTCATATTATTATTTATTTATTTATTAATATACTTTTATTATTTATATTATTTACACTTTTATTACTAATGTTTTAGAGATAAAAGAGTCGAACAATCAAAACAACACAGTTTTCTGGGTGGACGGGTTTTCTTACTTTATTTATACTTTGAAATAAGTTAGAGGGATTTTAACTATGAACTATTTCGTTTCTAGCAAAATGCTCCAGTTTTGCAGAAAATAGGCCCCACTGCTGGGGCACAGGCCTGACCCTCTCAACGAGGGTGTTCGGGCTATAGTCCACCAGGCTAGCCCAGTGAGGGTTGGTGGACTCCACATGCGCCTAAGAATTTTTTCATCAGCGTATGCAGGTTTCGTCACGATGTTTTCCTTCACCGTTTGAGAGCAGTCAGTAAATGTACTTAAGTTTCGAGAAAAACCCATTGGTACATGGCCCAAGCGGGGTTCGAACTCCGGACCTTTCGATTTGATAGGCCGCGTCTTATCCCCGACACTTGTCCTCTTATATATTCTGTGCCCCGACGCCACTGGACGCTCAGACGAAAGAATGTATCTTTTCTAGTATCTATAGGATAGGAAGAGTATTTTGGCTTGGCACTCTTCGTTTCAGAAGTTTCTCGAACTTTCAATCAACACCATTGAACATCGTGAAAATGTTAGATTACCAAGGTGTTACACAATGTGAGTCAACGCTGAAAACTGCTTGTCATGCCGGCATGGCTTGCTAGAGCAATGACTAATGACGTCACAGTTCGTATAGAGAACGCGAAGTCACCGTATATAATTCTGGGATTGTTTTTCATTTCATGAGTTTTTACAGTACACTGAAGCGAAGCGTTACCTACCCATATGAAATACAGCTTACGTAATAACTAGAACAGGGGAACAGGCAGGAATATTTCAACGGAAATATTGTAATGATATACATACATCGTAATCTTGAAATAGAGTACAACGAAGCCCATAGACTTCCATCAAAGGGCATAATATATAAAAAAAAAACCGTGGCAGTAGTTATAGAACTTTAGATTTTAACTCGAATTTTATGTTTCCATTTTTCTTTTTTGGGGAAAAAACTTCCAAGGAGGTTTTATTTGATTACTTTTATATTTTAAACTTCAGACTACCCATTTAAAGTCCAGACTATGGACATTCCCATTGCAAATGCTGTGAAATTTTCTTCAATCTTGGAAAGCGTCAATACTTCACGCGTCCTTTATCTCACGTGCAGGAAAATCAAAATTAAAAGCACGTGTTAAGATGGTTAAGGAAGGAAAAAATCTTCACATATTTTAAAACCTGACTACTACTAAACGGCTGAACTTATTATGACGTAACCTAATTTATCTCTTACACACATCTTTATCGCCGAGTCTGAATGATACTGCAAGTATATTCGTCATTCTGCATCCATAGTATAGATAGAGCGTACAGTATGTATAGTCGTATTCACTGCTGAATTTTTGTCAACGAAACATGTTGTGTTGTGATAGCTAGCTATCCTTAGTGATGCATGCTCCTGTGTCTTATAAAAAATCCTGGTATAATGTAGGGAGACTAACCGGTCCCAACACAATTCTAGTATACTTACATAAAGAGGAATAAATATAGAAACATACAAGCAGAATTTTGCACAGAAGTAGGTACTATTAATATATTTCTAAATCTCATCGTTGTTTTATTACTGGAAAGCTTTTGGATATTATAGAACTGTGTGCCCATTGTGTGTATTTACTGATGTAGCTACATTATGCATTCCAGCAAATGAGGAAAAAAATATATTATAAACTTCATTTTTGAACTCATAAAGTTTAGAAACTTGTGTAGATACGTGGTTGAGATAGTAAGGGGACCCGCGACGGTCTGTCACTTAGGTACTGCTATTGGGCCTAAAATACTGCGCAAGCACCTATCTGTAAGAAACTGGTCACGGCTTTGAGCGATCTCTCGTGAAATTCGGTCATCAGGTCGCAGACAAGGTGGAAAGCTGCCAGCACCTATTATTATCTTTATTTATTACATAAGAAGGTGACTGTAGATCATTTTCGTTACATAGGTGTACAAGTTCTATTTGCTATACCTATTTATTACGTAAACGGTAAATTATACAAAAAATTTGCGAATTACATACTTGCAATTCATTCCATGCCACACTCATGTTGTAACTGTCAAATTAGCCAAATATCATATATGAAAAAGACTGTAGTGACCACACCGTACGTATCTATACTGAGTGCACTACACCTGAATGACCAATGCTTCGCCAACCCACTTGAGACAGCGTTTGATATAACGAGTGTCTCGCCAAACCGCGCGTTATCATTCCGCGACCAACCACCGCTGCGAGCAGACGTGTTGCAAAATCAACAAAAAGTTCTCCCAACTTTTTAAGCAATTTTTTTACGCGACCGAATGCCGAAGTTTCTTTTGAAAGGATTGTGAAGTGTGATTGTGTGTCGGAACCAAACCAGTATCTCTTCTTCGTGGACATGTAAGTTTTTGTTTTTAATTTCTTTTGAAAGTTCGCTACAATTATTTTGAAGTTAAAAAAGACTTAATTGATCATATAACAAAACATAAGTATAATAGTACATAAGTGATCATTTTGCAGCGAATTATTACTTAAATACTTACCATACAAAAAACCATTTTTAGTCTTAAATTTTGGGAAAGTTTAAAAAATTGCTTATTTACCTGTTCACTTTTGAATTTTCATATTTATTGCTTGATGGATTATATTTGCAATTAATATTAATAACCTAGCATCGACTAGGTTTTCTAATGTTCGTATCTATATTAAAGTTTTTATTAGTTTATGACAACTATAGTAACTAGCCTTGTTCGTCGTGTTTCATAGTTTTAAAAATTGCTTTTAAGTTTGAATTCGCATCAAAATATTGTCTTTGCCTTATCAAAGTAAATAAACGGAGTTTGATAATATTATGTATTTACTTAAAGTAATCTGTCATATCTTGGCGATAATTATCACTAATCCGTTGAACTTTGCATGCTTTGATTGATTGAAACTTTGCCTTCAAGGCGATTTGTCACATATGCAGTTTATTTGGCCTTTGTTACTATGCTTTTATAGGGCACAGTAAATCTGCTAATGTCAACGTAGTGGAAAATGCACGAAGGAGGACAGGTGGTTTTTAATCTGATGTGTCGGGCATGCAGCTAATGGTTTTGTAGTTCTACCGTCTAACATTATTTAAACTAAACTAACAATATTTTTATTGCTTCCTATTTTCTTTCAGTCAGGACATAAAACTAACTTCGTTTAGGTTTATTTATTTCAACTCGCAATTCATAAACGAAACTGCGGTTGTAGACCATAATTATTATTATTATGAGAAGTTATTGAAATAAAATACCTGTAGTATATGACCGCTTACAGATGTATTATTACTATCTATTATTAAAAATTACTCGATTCGATTTACCATACTTATTTGTCGATAGATGCAGTTTGATTGTTAACTTGGTTATGTATATTAATTAAATTTAAAAATATCATCATCATCATCAGCCTATTAATCTCCCCACTGCTGGGGCTCAGGCCTACCCTCTCGATGAGGGCGTACGCTATAGTCCACCACGCTAGCCCAGTGCGGGCTAGCGTGGTGGACTTTACATGTGCCTAAGAATTAGCAGGTTTCCTTGCGATGTTTTCGTTCACCGTTCGAGAGCAGTCAGCTTGACTAAGTATATTAATTAAATTTAAAAATACATTTATTTCCTATTGTCCACTAAGAGTTACACCCTGTATACATAGGACGCTTTTAGATTTTATCCGTCAGTGTAGGATTTTTTGCACACGAGGTTTGTTTACAAACCTACCTAATGCTATTATCATAATCAGTTCGTTCGTTCGCAATATAGTATGTACCTAGTTCATTCACATACGGTCATTCAATATGGACAGTAATAAGATATTATGAATGTGTGACCTGAAAGTCATGCATGAGTTTGTGGTAGGAAACCAGATTCCTTCTGAATGAAATCAGAGATGCCCTCCTTTTTACCTACTACACGACAGCAAAGCCAGTCAATAAATATAACATGGCGACTCAATTAGGCCTTGGATTTTTCTGTTCAACTTGTTACAACTTTTCCTCCGGCTACTTGTTATCGTTTGATTAGGTAAGTACATAATTTCTAGAGAATTTATGTGTTTGTTTCAAACTTTTTAGATCGTCGGGTTTTTGATTTTTATTTGCGCCGCCTTTTTACAGCAAAAACACCCATCAAAGCGACTGCTACAGTGCAATATAATCTAATACGATCTGCGATTTTTTTAAAATGTATAAAAATGCTATTAACGACGCTCCATTCACAATGATCTGTAAGCAGTTCAAATAGTATGTTACCAAAAGTTACGTAACGGGTCTCTACAGGTATTTTCTTATACCCTGTATAATCAATAAAGTATTTTGATCTTCGTCAACGGCTAGCCCAAACGTCGGGGTATTATAAAACGTGACGTTTGATTGGACAGTACATTTCTTTTATGACGTAGACATCCGTTAATACTTTTTTATAAGCACGGTGCGTGGGATATTTTAGACTGTTTTCGTTTCACGCAATTTCTATTTGCATTATTCTGCACTATTTAGAATCAACAGGCTACTTACTAAATTACCTATTATTTATCCTGCTATCCTACTCATATTATAAAGGCGAAAGTTTGTAAGGATGTTTGTGACTTTGTGAGGATGTTTGTTACTCTTTCACGCTGTAACGGCTGAACGGATTTTGATAAAACTTGTACGGTCGACCGCACGTCAGTGGAAACAAAACCAGTATAAACTGGTCTCTCATATTATTAAAACTTTCTAAAGGCTAGGCCAGCTCAAGGTCAAAGTGTTTCTATAGTCGATCGACTCTACAGTGATAGCTTATATCCTGGAATAACATATATGCTACTTTTTACCGCGGTAATCTGTTTCCGCGGGGAAAAAAACTTATTCGTTATGTGCCGCTTCTAACACCTTGGAAGCGGTGGTAGATATAAAATTGACGTTGTATAAATGTACCCAGTGTACTTACATGCAATAAAATACTTTTGACTTTGACTTTTTATTCCACGCGGACAAAGCCGCGGGCAACGGCTAGTATTATCTATTAGGCTCACACCACTCGCGGCGGATTTCTGCACACAGAGCCTACAAGTAACCCAATTTTATAATCATCATACATTCAAGGCAGATGAGGGTTGGTGATCGCTTCAGTGCCTTTATGAAAGAAGCGTATAATTAGATTGTTTTTGAAACGTTTGTTAAATTAAATTTCAAAATACAAAGCAATGCGTAACTAGGTATTTTGAAAACCTATTACCATGTATTAGCTATATTCATTATTATCAAGAAATTGGTGTCATTGTTGAGGCATGATCTGATGAAAGTCATTTGTTGATAACAAAATATGAAAATACCTATTTCATTAGAAACATTAGTAAGTAACGTATTTATACGGTTGTAACTATTTACTAGTTATAATAGATATTAGTAAATAGGTATCACATAATTCCAAGGCTGCTTCAAACTCGAGGTATATTTGTTTGAAATAGAGATTTGTATGGTGACATCTGCAGGGTATTCAATATGTGCCTAGGTACCTAATATTGAATAACTGATATATAATTTCAAATAGGTACCTTAACGACCTACCTAAACCCATTCTATCGAAAAATCCTTTTGTTTGGAGAGTTCAATTCCGAAATTCCAAAAGGCTTATTACAAAGTCGTTAGTGTTTGATATTTTGAATGCAGGCATACATATAGTTACTACTCATATAAATAATAATTAAGTAGGTATTCTGAGTTTTGTAGTTACCGATCACTACAAGAATTTTGTTGTATCCTATATATACCATTACTAGAAGGGATTTGCAATGTTACAAAACGCATAAAATTTCTCAATGTTTTGGCAAATATTCCTTGGTGTAAAATCTAGTATATATATATAATTCGAGGTTGAATATTGAGCATTACCTTCAAGGGTAGTTGGTCATAACTCTGCTAGTATCTGTTAGTTCCTTGTTGTTGCGCCAGAATTGGACCAATGGAACTTTTAACTAAAATGTCTTAGGTTTTAGACAAACCTAAATGTCTTTGTTTTCGACCCGAAAAAAAGGAAAAGTAATTGTGTTTTTCCAAAAAAAAAAACCGAACTTTTGTTATACTTAATGCGAAATTGTTGTTACACTATTTGCAAGTGTTCGGTACTTCGCATTAGAAGTCCTACAGTGAACGTTTATAGGCTAAAGTGCAAGTGTTAATTTATTAATTTATTACTATCACAGTATATTCAGGAAGTCTTGCGTTGTTCAGTTCGTTTATTTATCTTTTAAATAAGTTACCTTGATAATCTAAACGTTGGACTTACCGGATGACTTATCTTTCTTTGTGTATTTTAAAGATGAGTACGTACTAGCTTTGCCTATGGATGTTCTCTTTATAGTTACTGTAACAAAGTAGGTATTTGTACTTTAACGTGACCCGTTACTACTGAATACTGAACGTTCTAAATACGATATTAGTCTTGTCAATATAACGAATTATATACGATTATATATTACCATATATCTAAAATACCTGCCACTGCCAAAGGTACCTACATATTTAATTTATACAGCACGATGCGATGTTCTAACACAATTGATAAGTTCTTCATTTTGTGAACAAATTGCAAACTTGAATCTACTTTTAAATTCTTACATCCGCGTCCCTATTATGAAGTAATACAGCCTAGAGGTTGACTATAGCGATTTGGTCAACGGTATTACGTGCAAGTATTGTTTATGTCAACTATTGGTTGTTTAGGAGCCGGCGACGGTCGCTGTATCGCTTCCTATTTGAAAACATCGATTTTGAAGGAAGTGCTATGTGGTTAGGAATCTTAGTCCGTTTATACGTTTAGAAATTACAATATTTTCCCGAAATTATGCAATTTAAGTCGCATGCGACGATACCATTAATCAAAAATAGAGCCCCTGTTTCAAATGCTATGGCTGAGACGAGCGGTCGTGGCGGACTATAGCAGGCCTCCAACAAGACGGGATTTTTCAAAATACTATCGGGAACATTGTCACAGATCATTCAGTCCAGTAGTTTTTGAGTTATCCGAAGCACAGACAGATAGACAGTCCGGTTGACAGAAAAGCTTCGCTTATTTGGTTTTGACAGTCGGAATCAAAAAGTGTGTAAGGGTGTGTGTTATGGAGGGTGCGAGAGAGTGCGTGATTGTGATTGTTGAAATAGGCTGATGTTGATCGCCCTATGTCAATAGCTAATAATAAATGTGGAAAATCTTGTTATTCACTCTAGGTATGGGTATTACGTAACACTATTTAAATAGAGTCGAAAGTTGTTTGTTTGGTCTAGGAGCAACAAACTTAAGTACAAATAAATACCTGAACAGCATAAATTAATGTTAAGGCCACGCTATATTATTGACTTGTCGCTATGAGTGAGATAGGAAATATCTTCTGTAGGTACGAGGTAACTTGCCTACTTAAATAATAATGTGTCTTTGAGGAAGGTTCATCATCATATCAGCCTGTAGTCGTCCACTGCTGGACAAAGGCCTCCTGGAGGAAGGTTACGATAGACTAATTAAAATCACCCTACAGGAGCCGAGCAAAAAGAAAAAAAGTCAGAAATAACTTTAAAAACGCGGGCGAAGGCGCGGGAAACAGCTAATAGTTACGTATATATACCCGTTCGAGTAAGTCCGAATCCTCTGTAATCTGATCTACAATGATACGAGAATTAAGAACAGCGTCTGACACGTGATTGGTTGATTGAGGAATTAATACTCGTCAGTATCTCGGCAGACCACGAGCAGTCGCAGACTATCGCAATCACTATCTTGGAAAGGAAGTCTACCACTGGTAGGAAAACCTACCGGGAAAATTTCGTTACAGTATAAAGTTACACAAAGATATAAGTCAGTACAGATATTCTTACTTCCTTCCTTAAATGATCACCATATAGGATTTCTTACCAGGGGAAAATGATCTTTATGATCTTTAATGAGCTATAGTAACAAATGAACAACAGAATGATGTTTGCTGCCCGGTTTTGCCCGGTATTGAAAAGAGTTACAATCACAGTACCTATCTATTATAAGTATAAATACGTAATTTTTAAATCTCGCAAAGTAAGTTTTATACGGTAATTTCAAATTTCCCATTCCTTGTCATCATCATATAAGACGGAGGACTCCCACTGTTGGACAATGGCCTCCCCCAAAGATCTCCATAAAGACTGGTCCTACGCTGTCCGCTCGCATCCAGTTTCCGCGATTTTGACCAGATAGTTGGCTCAAAGGAGTACCGTTTCCGGTGCCTGGTCTCCCTTCGAGAATCTACTGCCCCATCCGCTGTCGGTTCTGCGAGCGATGTGCTCTGCCCACTGCCATTTACTTTGTCAATTCCTCTAGCTATGTTGTACCAAAGTATGGTTCTCCTCCATAAATTTACCATCCCCTGGCAAATGATCTATTACTTTTCTAGTTAAGTGTGAGGGAACCCGAAAACCGGCTTTCGCCCCAAGTCTTTCAATACCTACAACTTTTTAAACCAAAAGAGGCAACAAACAGAAACAGATTTTCAGTTTCGTAATTATGAAAACCCATTCTCTTCTAATACTAGTAATTGTTTGTTATATCATGCTCATTGCGTCGAATCCTACGAATAAAGGCGTAACTACAAATGACTAACTTTTCAGGAGGAGGTTTTTAGTGTTAGGTAAATAACTAATTAACATTTGGCTTTTTTAAAACCTTATTTTCTAGATGATAAAATTAATTTTGCCGTGGTTTATTCAACGAATGTGATGTAAAAAAATCGTAGATTTTAAATCGGTAATAAAAACAAAATCCAAAAAGGCATTTGTGGCTCTTTTCGTAGGATTCGACGTTCAACGTCATACCCTATGACTATTCTATTCGTCGTGACCTTCTTCACAAGTCAAAAAGAAAAATTATGATAATCCATGTACATAATCAATCGATTTAACTATAGAAGTGAAGATTTACAACAATAACTGTGATAAGATATCCATTTGTATGTATGATCGTATTTCGATAACTTTGACGTAAGTAAGCGACAAGTTTAATGTGCAAGCAAAACTTTGAAATACCGCCGAGAAAATAATATCTACCATTGACTTTAGCGTAGTAAATACATACATATACGTAGTACCTAGCAGATATATCATGTGTCCGGATCCGGAGCGGATTATTCGATAAGTTTCAAATAAGGCTCTCTTCACAGCTGTACAGGAGATGAGGAGACCTGGGTGTCCCACGCTCGCACGCTCCGGGTCGCTGTGAAACGATGCTCTAGCGCCTCAGGTGTGTTTTAGCTCCGGGAGCCCCTCTGAGGCCCGTTCACGTCTCCCGCACAGCTGTGAAACCAGCCTAAGGCTTTGTATGTAACATGCAACAGCGGGCCGCCCGAAAGTTAAAGCAAGACGGGATTTTACTAAACACCCTTGGAAACTTTTAAAAAATAGGACGGTCAACTTTCAACACCCACAAAGTCGCGGGGCGTCCGCTAGCCGCGCTAGTACGGTCCACCGCACGTCAGTGGAAACAAAACCAGTATAAACTGGTCTCTCGTAGTATTGAAGCTCGCTAATAATCTAGGCCAGCTGAAGGTCATAGTGTTTCCACTGACGTGCGGTCGACTGTACAATACATTCTTATTTACGATCGTAGTTGTCATTCCCGTGTCATTCTAGCTGCAAATTAAATATTATGTTTATGGCCCATTCAAATTAGGTTGTCGGGTGACATTTTGTGTAATCAGTACTTAATTAACTTTGCTCGTTATTTACCGGGGTGGAATTTTAAAAATCCTTTCTTTGCCAAATTGCTAACGTTATTTTAGGAAACTATGCGATATTACTAGATTTCCAGCGATTTAAAGTGCTAATTTTTTTTTTTTAGAGTCACGTGTCCCCCATGCCAGCTAAACGGTTGCTTCTGGATATGTGAAAAAATTCACGGCCGTAGCTTAATTAACAAAGTTAAAAGGGAAACTATGACAGCTAAGTAGGCTCTATTAGTTTTTGAGAAATAGACTAGTACTATTACATTATTATATTCTGTGGAAATAGTCGACCAACTTATGTTCATAGAACTGCATAGGTAAGTAAAGTGGGAATTAATTTTTTTCTGGTGAATCCCATGGTGTGGGGTATCGTTGGATAGGTATTTCAAAAATATTGCGAGTGCGTGGAAAACATTTTTCGTATTGCGAAATATTAAGTTTTTAAGTGTCAATTACTGTGCCTGAAAAGCATAGTTAGTAACAAAGGCTAAAATTAAAATAATAATAAAAAGTTTTTGCATGGTTATAATAGGGCTTGCGAGGTCTACTGCTCTCACAGAACCACTAGTGTTTAATTATTACCACTAATTATCTACATGGGCCAAAGGTCAGCTGGTAGAGAACGCCATTGGCATTAAGGTTGCCTTTTGTACAGTGGGTGCAGTAAAGTTTTAAGTAAATAAATTATAATAGCAGCTATCTGTTGCCGATGCCTGGATCGGACTCGCAACCCCCGTTATTATGCGTCATCATCGACGTCGTTCGGAAAGCCGTTATTGAAAAATGCAGTGTTTTTGTTTACAATTAATTGTGCTCAGTGCAGTCGCGAGAAAAACTTTATTTTAATTCAAATTTTATTTTGATTGACAAACACATTTGTGAAATGCATAGTACATTATAGGCTCAAAGTCAAAGTCAAAAGTATTTTATTGCATGTAAGTACACTGGGTACATTTATACAACGTCAATTTTTTATCTACCACCGCTTCCAAGGTACTGGGAAGAAGAAGCGGCGCAACAAACTTCCGCAACACATCTTTTAAAATCGAGTTTATACATAACATTATTTTTGTAAAGGTTGTGCGTAACCTTAACACCAGGCATCTTTGTCATTTAAATAATCGACTATTTTATAATAAGCTTTCTTATAAAGTTATTATTAAGATAATATTTATATATATATATATATATATATATATATGATATATATAATTTTCTGATTGAGGCTTTCGCTGATTAACCGATTAGACTAAGGAATAGACTGACAGACAGACCTGATAATTTACGATTTGTTAACCAACGTGCGGAACGAGTATTTCTTCGCTGAATTTATTTTGATAATTAATTAGGTATTTAAGTGTTTATTTATCATCTCGCTATTTTAGGCGAAGAAGTGTGGAAAACAGTTATTTTATATAAATTCATATCTATCACCTATTAAGTTAAACCTATTTTCATCAGCATACAAACAATTTATGTAAATTATTTAAATTAGTAAGTATACTCAGTACTTATACCTATTTTTCACGTGAACAGCTCATGTTTGACGTTTGTATAAATTTGATTAAGAGTTCATTAATTATCATTGACAATTAATCGATATAAACGGCAATGAGTAATGATAATATTTCAATGGCTAGTCAAAGGCAACTTATTTGTTGCGTTTTACCTACACACTTAAGTTTTACTGCACATTGTTATTGTATATTTCAATCGTGTTTTCTGAAGCTCTTTTTATGTTAAATTCAAAATCTATCGGCACATCGAGTTACTTTCAAGTTTTTAAATTGTTATTCTGTGCACGATTGTACTTGCTAGACGGGGATCGGGCACAGCTTTCGAACGTTTCCTCGTAAACTGTCAGGGTCAGAGCTGCAAGTTCAGCCTACATTATTACAAGTATAGACCTACATAAAGATTGCAAATAGTTTTATGAACTACATTTAAGAACTTAACCGATCCTCGCCTTTCCTCCACAACTTAAAATGTCCCATCTCCATCACTTCTTTTACGGTTAATTCTTCTTTCTCTGTGTCTGACTTAATAAAACGACAGCCAAAGTAAATGTTAGACTTTTGGTACCCTTTCATACATTGATCACGGGTCTTTTATGCGAATATTGTGCACCCACGTTAAGTTCCAATATCTTGCTTTCCGTGACGATAAATTGGGTTGTATTGTACCGCTCTTAAGTTTAAAAAACTTAAATAAATAAAAGTATCATCAGAATGCTGATTCAAATCGAATTTCAATAACGATTGAAAACACCCACAGATTTTATATGTGCGTACCAGTGCGTACCTATGTAGGTACATTCCACCGCTCGTCAGTGGAAACACTGACCTTGAGCTGGCGTAGTCTATTAGGGAATTTCAATACTATGAGAGACCAGTTTATACTGGTTTTGTTTCCACTGACGTGCGATCGACTGTACTATAACTTTCTGATCAGAACACACGAGAGCGCTCAAGTACAGCTGACCACAATGTTAGGTTCACATCCACGAGCACTTGCGTCCAGGCAGTAGTGTTCCTTTTCGTACAAAATGTTCGCGTCGCGAAAGCCACGGGCCGCTTTCGATTGAGATGACCGTGTCACTGATTTCCTCCGTCACTTAGCGACTTATTAAGTACACCTACTATGGGGTGCTTGTGCTTAGAAAGTAGATAGGAGTTGAAATTCACCGGTATGCCTGTTCAACGAACCACAATGTACTAAGGCCGGAACACACCGAAGACGCACGCCCTGTTAGCCTTTCTAGCTGTACAGAGGAAGCTGCTAAGTTAGGGCTCAGTGTCCGTATCATCATATTACAGTCCTACAACGTCCACTTTTGAAAATAGACCTTCCCCAATGATAGTATAAGAACGTTATAATACACTGGACAGCGTTTTGTTAAGTTTTCACTATAATTCTTTGCTATTTTCTTGTTATAACAAGAATGGTTTTACCTTACCATAATAATCTGTATGGTCTCTTCGTCAGTATACTAACGTTTTATATACTTAACACCGTTTTAGTTTTGTTAAGATTTTACTACAATTCTTTGCTATTTTCTCGTTATGACATGATATCTCTAAACTACAACACATACGAATATGTTATGTTGACGAAGAAAGGTGAGCGTTAGGTACAACACCATAAGTAAAACTTGAGTTTATGTTACTGCTTATTCCAAGGTAAACTTGTCTGTATGTTTCGGTCTGTATAGTATTTCTCAGTTCCACTGTCTCGTACCGTTTTCCTCATAAATTGTAACAGAACAGGTAGTAGAAGCTTAAACAATGCTCCTGTCTACGTGTTAGCGGGTGGGCTAAAATGTACCTATGTTTTTGTGATACGAGTATGTTAAGGGTCTAGGTGTTTTAAACAAACCTTTACGCAACAAAATCTACCCTTTTCTATACTAATGTAATAAAGCTAGAGTTTGTCTGTCTGTCTGTCTATTTGTTTGTTTGTTTTGTTAGAAAGGGGAGGCGGAAGGGGGAGAAGATAGGAGCGAGGGAAGTAAGGCAGGGAGGGAAAGTAAGGCGGGAGAGAGGGAGGAGCGCAAGAAACTATGGGGTTTTGTAAGTTTATTTGTCTTGAAGTATTGCATGCACATCTCATTGTCTGTGTAGTCTTTTTTAACGCGAATGAAGTCGCGGGGCGCTGCTAGTGCATTTATAATATTAGGAGCAGCGAACTTTCCCTTATTCGTAATTATTTTTTGCCCGACTGTGGCGAAGCCCAAAAGGAGGGTGCGTATGTTTTTGTTTATTTATTTTCTCCGTCGTGGGTGATCGATGACACGACGTATCACGTACGCGTACGTGATCGTACGTAGTATTTATTATGGAGATAACGTATCGTTTTTATTATTAATTTGTCATTTATTTATAATTTTTATGTAATTGATCATTCAATGTCGTTCATAGATTATGATATCGTATCTTCGTTTATTTAATCTGATTTCAATCAGATGTTATCTGTGTGACACTTGGGTTCGCGAATCATTTAATTCATGTCAAATGTGAATGATGAATTGATGACTAGAATCGGCAAAACGGCTTGAATTGGCAAATGCATTTTTATTAAATATTTATTTTATTATTATATATTCTCATAACATCTCTGACAAACCTCCGTAGTTTATGGAGCATTTTCTAATGTACCTAAGCCTTATTTACTTAATAGATTTTAATAACGAAAAATACATGCGCGCATTTAGGAAATTCAGTATATTCAATGTACATGGGTTGTGTTCGATACCTACTTAAGAACATAATATAATGACTGATATCAAACGGTGAAGCAAAACATCGCGAGGAAACCTGCATATACCGAAGAAGGAATTCTTATGTGAAGTCGACCAACTCGCGCTGGTCTTCAGCCCTATTTTTGAATCGCTCTTCTTTTTCGAGCTTCGAGCGGTCGATTGTACAAATTTTCCTTCGACATCCGATACAGAATCGTCAGCTCGAAGTGACGAGAGCGATTCAAAAATAGACCTTCTGGACTAACGGTCATTATGCCCTGCCTCGTTGTTAGGGTAGGCCTGTGCGCCAACAGAGGGGACATATTAATAGGTTGTTGATTTGAAGTAGCAAACAAAACATTCGCACGTTCGTGTTAAAAGAAAGTATTATAATTTGCGTAATAGTCAGATGCCGGGAAATTATGTGGCAGTAAAAACGACCGCGTTGTCGTCGCCGGCATCGGTGCTAACCATCGAGGTAATATTTACTAGAGAAGACACCCCAACCCGACTGTTTGCAACACGAGTTGCCTTGGCCACCAATTTTACTATGAAGTAAAATTGGCATATTATACGCTATACAATGTCATTGTTAGTAACTATACATATTAAGTACATTTTCCAAATGAAAAAAATGTCCCGTAAGACTTATTAAAGCAGATTTCAGCAACAATTGGCACGATTTTTATACTACATTTTTAATAGAATTGCAGAAGATTTCAGATATCTTCGTTTAGATGTAAGTTTAAAGTCGTCTTCTAAAAAATGATTAGAATATATGGTGCTAGTTCTAGTAGGATACCAATCTTTTCTCCCAGTTATATCAATCCATTTTACTTTTAAATCAGAATTCTTAGGAAAGCTGAAACATAATAATATAATTCTCTATTCTAGGTCAAGTTCAGCAGGCATGAATGTTTTTCCAAATTCAAAGTTATTGCATAGAAAGCCACCTAGTGTCTAAACCTTGTTGTAGGTAAATGAAGGCATTTTTGCTTAGCGCTGCACATTTACCGAATATTGGCTTATTTTTCGAAAATTTGTTAGGTCTGTATTTATCGACCGTGTGGTATACACTACCTATCTAATTACCTACCTGCTGATAACGATTAATTATGAATAAACAACCAAAAGTACTCTATCGATAAAAGTATCGACAACGTGCAAGAACTATGTTAATATTTCCATACTGCTGGGCCAATATAAAAATTATGATTTTGCCTCGAAATACACATAGTTTTCGAGATTTTTACGTTACCGGTGAAAGGAAATTCCTGCATTTATTCGATTCACTTTAGAACTTTGCAGCCGACAAGTTAGTATCGCACAACTCGGCATCTTTTCCTCATAATGCGTCGGAGCTCAGAGCGCCATGACATTGTGCAAAATCTGAGCCATAGCGGCGCGCACAGCTGATGATGAAACACTCATATGCTTGGCGCGCCTCCCCCCCCCCACGTCATCGTTCTATTGGGAGCGTAGCGAGCGGGAGCGTAGCGAGCTTTTTCCGTGTTCTGTGATAATTATATACCATAACTTTTGTTTGAAGTAGCTACTCTATATTACCTCAATGGTCCTAGCATACATTATGCGGTTCCGGCATTATGTATATCTATAGGTAGTAAGTACTAATCAATAAAGCTGAAGATTTTGTTTTTTTTGTTTGAACGCGCTAATCTCTAGGACTACCAGTCATGAGAAAGGTTAATTAAGGAGGTTATTTGTTCTACCTTTGATCCCGTGCGTGTTAAAAATCGATTGTAAGTTATGTACCTACCCATTGAGAAAAAAGAAGAAAAGTCAAAAATAACTTTTAAGACGCAGGCGAGGCCGCGGGAAACAGCTAGTAAATAATAAACTGTCAAAATTTCAGGTCAATGGGTACTTTACAATGATTATTAACAGGCACGGGACCAAAGGTAGAACAAATAACTTTGCTAATACTTTTTTCCTTTTGATAGGACACTGATGCATTCTATTCTATGTGCAACCGGATTATGTATTTATATGCAATACCTATCTACTTAATTTATCATTCTTTCTGTAACATAGGTAACATCATTATCGGCAATTGCGTGTAATCGTAATACATTGATTACACGGAATATTGACATTATTCGTCAAATTTTCCGTAGCAATTGATCATTGACATGTCAAAAAATTGTGACGTCTGCTACCTACGATATAATCGTAACTTGGAAATATTTCCTGATACCCACATTATTCCTCTCGGATTACGGACGGATTCACTTAAACAAAAATAATAAGTCTGTAAAAATAATAGTTGTGATCTTGAAGTCGCGTTTTTTTTTTTCATGCGTCCAACATTTGGGCAGAGATGCTTCGCATACGTAGAAGGTTTGCGGGCCAATTTACAGTGGCTGACTGTACATAGAAAATACAGAAAAAAAAGATATGTAAATGTATCAATGCGTGACAATTGTACCATTGTATTGTAAAGACTGAAAAAGAGTAGTATAAGTATACATATGTAAATGCTAGTAGCGATAATATGCGTAAGTCGTTGAAATTCAGAAATCCTAATATTACTTCAGCCTCGCACAATCTTTACTTTTATACAAACAAATTGTTATACGAACTTGATTTTAATTGCGTAAGTTTGTTGCGTCGCGCTGCTTCTTCTTAGCGCTCTTTAGGAAGCGGTGGTAGGTACAAATTGACGTGTATAAATGTACCCTGTGTACTTACTAAATCCAATAAAATATTTTGACTTAGACCTAAACAAATTTATTTATTTCAGCGCGAAACTGTGACTTTAATTTTACTAATGTGAAAATTACCGAGCCGCTGTTCAAAATTCAAAACAAATTAGTAAACAAACCTTTTTTTTTAACGTGATTTATTTATTTTATTCTATTATTATTAGATGGACACACTGGTACTATTATATATTCTGTGCTAAAACTTTAGGTTAAGTTTGTCACTAATAATTTGTTTCTCAAAATAAAAGTTTAATAAATAAAACAAGTTAGCGGGTAATAACTTTTTTTTTGTTTATTTTATATACTTAGGCCCGCCTTTGCTTTTAACAACCGGGCAAACTAACAGGATTTTAACCACCCGACCCACCTATCAGCGAACTTTCTGCCACCTATAGGCAACCTACATGGTACAGTGTTGACAGTGTATTGCTAGCAGAGTTGGGCAAAATGTAATCTAGATTACTTTCTTTATTACTTCTCGATTACTTTCTTATTTCCATAATTTGTTTAAGTACTTAAATGCCAAATTGCTAATTCGGTGTCACAGAAATTGGGTAATTCACCAACTGGACACGAGGAACTGGACGCAGGGAATTGAGAAAGTAGGATTGCTAGGTATTTGATTTAATTAAGTAGGTATTCAGTTTCGAACTTCAACGTTGACATAGGCAGGTACATTATAGTTGTTCACCTCACGGTAATAGCCGTCGCACACGCAAATGAATAGCAAAATGTGTTATTCATGCTCAGGTATATATAGCTAGGTACGTAAATACAGAAAAATTAAACAGTTTCTACCTATATATGTAGGTATAGTATGAAAACAACTCTCGCACTTGTGTATAATTATGTATATATTATGAAAACATACTCGCACTGTTGCTATTGTGTCCACTTCGTATCCACGAACACGCAAAAAGTGGTACTTTACTGCTGTTTGTTACAGCAATCATTCAGTCAGTCTCCATCCGGTACAGAATAGTCAAAGTCAAAATATTTTATTGCATAATGAGTACACTCATACGCTGGGTACATTTATACACTGGGTGGGTACTTAGCGTCTGGACGAGGATGTCGTACAAGGCGACTAAAAGTTATATCTAGGTAATAGATAGACTTTTTTTATAAGATATTAAGGCCCTGGAAACAAAGTTCTTTCAGGGCCATTCTAGTTTAAAAATATTCACAAATATACATAAAACCCGCAATATACTCGTACAATTTTAGGAACATGAAATAGAAGAGACAGTCGACCGCTGACTTTGAGCTGGCCTAGCTTATTAGGGAGTTTCAATACTATGATGGACCAGTTTATTTATACTGGTTTTGTTTCGAATGTCGTGCGGTCGACCGTACAAGAATCACAACACACGATACCGACTCTCGGTATCGTGTGTTGTGATTAGGGCATTAACCTACCATTATTTTGGGGGAAGAATTGTCCAGCAGTATATTTATTATTGCTGGCTCTTGATGACAGCAACCCTCAACTGACTGATAATTTACTACTAAGTACGTTACTTTACTGATTACAGTTCATTTTACGCGCTTTTTACAGCTTTGCGCACGCGCTGCACGCACATGCAACGGGTTGATAGCGGAACGTAAATAATTGAACGCCGAGATTTGGTGCTAAAAACACTGCGATAAGCGACTCGCACGGCGTTTACTCTGATAATGAGACACATTTTGCATGGTCACGCTTAAATTTTTTACGGTTTAAAAAAATTAACATTCTTTCAGTTTAACCAATTTAGCTACTTCTAGTCAAAGAGAGGCGATTAGAACTCGCAACTTTTGCGTGTGGCCTTGTCAATGTGATACGAACTCTTTACGCCGGGTACTTTGTATGTTATAGACTGTCAGATCTCCGTTTCTGATCCCTCACCAGTCGCGCGCAGTTTTTGGCAGGAATGTAGCTTAGTGCAAGACAATCATATCCTTCGATAAAATAAATTAAAACTCTTAAGTTCCAAATTTGGTCCCAATCGGACCAAAGGTTTAGCCTCCAAAGCCGACCGACAGGCGGAGTTGAGCTACTTGGTTTTTCGGTATTGTTATCGTTAAAGAACACATTTTTGCAAATTCTTGATTAAATTGCAAAATCTTTTCTTTTCGCGATTACTAATTCTTCCTCTCCTTAGTACTTACTACTTACCTACGGTACTGTGGTCGAGAAAGTAAAAAATAAGCAATAGAATGGCGAGATCTCTGACTTATACATCAGGAAATTACAGGAATCCGGCAGTAACGATGGCGGACTACTTTTTCAAGTGACAGTAACATTCATTTTGAGCAGTCATTGGTCTAATGCCAGTATTGATATGAGTATTAATACTTATATTATAAAGGACTTTAGATAATGTTTAAGAGTAACCTACAACGTAAAGAGTTATCTCATTTCATCCTACTTAAGCTTCGTCATTTATACTTAAATACAGTCAGCGTAGATAAGGATAAGACATAGGTAATAAATAACATTATGTAAGGTCACATAGATATACTTATTATCCAGGAATGTTAAGTACATAAGCTACTTCACAGGTGGTAGGCCTCCAGTGCAGCGTCCATTTAAACAAGTAGGTTTTTACCACGTCAATTTCAATGTCAAAATTTTCACGTTTTTATGTATAGTACATTTTAGACTTTCGCGCTTTGTATTCATAATTATATAATTATTTACGGGTCTTACACACGAAATAGCCTATAAATATTTTATTTACCTTGCCCGACGTTTCGACCAGGTTACACTAGGTTTAGGTTAGGTTTTTATGTATAGCCGCTAAACGCTCTCATGATAAGTTCGTTGCTGTGTGCTGGAGAGAGAGTCAGTGTTTTAGACTTTAGGTTGAAAAGACATTGTAGCCCTTGGTTGTATTCTTCTTGCAGTATAGCATTGGTTACTGCAACTGTGGTTACTGCAATTGCCTACTTATCACCGAGCAGTGGGAGGTGGCCCGGCTGCCACTTCGGATCATAAAAACTAGAAAGTCAAATAAATACTTTCTCGAAAACGTCATCGATAATTGAGGGTCCTAGTTTAAAATTCCCTTGTTCAAAGTTTTATTATGTTTCTAGCCCGAAGGAGTCCTTGTCCTCGTGAGAACAACGACTTGACATTCTATAGACGTGTTTAGTGAGAACGATCATTGAATAATTACTGTACACTGGGTCACAGAACTCGCAAAGTATAAACACCTAGAAGGGATACTGCACTTGATGCAATTTAAATCATTCAATTCAATTCAATACTCTTTATTGCACATAATAATAATAAAAAAATAAAAAATAATAATACAGTAGACTAAGAAGGTACATCTAGGCGGTCTTATCGCTAAAAGCGATTTCTTCCAGACTATGATCTGCATGCGAAAACGTTTTGTATGCGTTTTCTCTGCTTGTTTGTAGACAATCTATTGCTTCATACTTAAACTATCTGTTTCCCGTGGCTTCGCCTGCGATTTTTTGTTCTTTGTATTGATTTGTTGTTTTTGTACTGATTATTTAGCATAGACATAGACTTATTTAATATTGACTTTGACTGCGCAGAACTGAATTATAGGTCTCTTTGGCGGCGGGGTGCGGGGCGGGACCGAATCGAGCGCGCCATTGGTAGATCAGTCGACTACACACGCGTTTCCCCCACTACGTCACTCAATGTTCAAGAAATTTGCCGGCTACTATAGTAATAGTTGACATACTGCACTCTTATACTGTTACCGGTACCGACCTCGTACTTTAGTCTTGTCTGTGTACTACTATTTCATGACCAGTTTTTGTCACGGTGTGCTACAAACTGCCACTATCGACACCTACTGTACATGTCTGTTCTTTATATCATTGCAATAGAGATTAGAATTGATTACATCACAACTAAATCGTAAGAGTGTAAACAGCTTCGTGTTGACGAGTTTGAAACTCTTCAAACTAATTCGAGCTACTTGATTGGTAATTGATGATTTGTAATCGAAAATAATTCGCGCAAAAAATGAAGACTGGCCGTTTGTTTGAAGCGACCTAGCTCGGGATCCGGTTTCCTAAATTAAACTTGCTTGGGAAGTGTGTCTTTACGAAGTGTAGGTAACAAACTAGTTGACCCTTTGCATGACGCTCAATATCGAATGCCAAACAAGGTTGCACGGTTTTTATGACCATTTCTGACAACGTAAATGGTTCCTCTTACTTCTGGTTAATTTTTTACCTAGACCTAGTTTAGTTTTTTCCACATACTAATTGTTACCTCTTCTGTATCTAAATCTAATCCCACCATTTCGTGATCGGTTCACTGCGCTCATTGTCCCTCTAATAAAGGTGACACTGAACTCGCGCCTTCGTTGCTTGCCTCTGATGCCGTTCAGACAAAGTCCGTTTATCTGAAGCCCAGCTGAAACCATAATCCAGACCAGAACAATAGACCAGATAAAAACCTTTCGAACCTCTAAAATCTAGAGGTCTGATCAATTCAACAACTCTAGTGATAAAAACGTAGATCTCAACGCTTACAAGAAAATTTGCCACCTTTAAGGTAGCCGAAAGCGACTGGATGTAAAGTAAAAGACTGCATAATAAGTAATCAATTTCCACCACTGTTTTCTTCATTAGTTTCTTGTTCCACTATCGGATTGGTAAATGAAGCGAGCTTCAAAGTCGGTCAACGTGATCCAGTCCACGTGTTCGAGGCGTTAAGGAATTCTTCATTAATTTTTATTGTTTTTCAATCGTGAACGAGCGGATTCATGGCTTTTTAGACATGCCGGATTGGTTGGTTTGGTTTAGGTGTTGCGTTTTTACTTTACAGCTTCAATAAAGATTGTTGGAGTAATATAACTTGGCATTGGTTTTTATATGTTTGTACATAAGAAAACTGAGGTGTGTACCTATAGTTTACATATAATCTGTTTTTATATAATTTTTAATTCGGTAAACGATGTCCGTGTGACAATGAAAGGAATACCTACAATATTTTCTTTTTGACGTCAATTCTGTCTAAAACTACTCTGTTTCCACTACTTTCCACCTGTATAGCCGAGGGGAAGAAACAGCAGTGTGTGACATCTTGTTATTAGCGAACCGCGTTAGTAAGGAAGTGTGCCCGCTGTAACGTGTGCTAGCTTCATCCTCAACCAGCATCAATTTGTTGTCAGTGTTTTAAAATTATCTACCATTTCCTTAGATCAAAATTAGTAGGTACTTATTACTTGATAAAGTATACTTTTTTGCACTAATATCGGAATAAGTATGCGAATTTCGAGTCACCATCTCTGGCTAAACTAAAACCGAATTTGTTAATTCGTCATGGCTGTGACAAGGACTTGAACGAGTACCATATTATCATAATGACCTTTAAATATCATAATGACCTCTAAATACAAAAATAATTATATTTCTTTGTTATGCAATGAATGTAATTAGGTATTGTTTATGAATAGAACCGTAACAATTTTAGTCTATTAAATATTCCCGTGTTATTGTAACGTGTTACAGTAACTATACATTTATATACCGATTCAAAACTATTTCATGGTTTTTTTTTCAATGTGTATTGTCAACGAATATTCTGTCTAAAGCTTATTATTTATTTGTAGTGCAAAATTTACATTTTTTAAAAAACATTTTTGTAAGAAATTGAGGAAATTAATTGCTAGAATTCACAAACGCCTAGCTAGAATATTTTCCTTCCTCTAGAGTAGGTTTTCCATAATATTTATACTAAAACCTTTTACATACTGTATTCTAACTTCACCACAACAGAAGTAGGTAATCAAATAAAAATATATTTAAACTTTGGTTTGAAGTTACAGCATTTAAACTAACTAAAAATAATAATATAAATGATTAACAAAATTCTTATATAAACATTCTTTGTTAACTTGTCAACTTTTTAATATAGCTATCAAACCCAATTTTCGTGTTTTATTTAAATGTTTTTTGGTATTGTCCACAGATAAACAAATACAGCATTAGATATGGCGCGCGGCATCACAGTATTCTACCCGGGCGAGGCCAGGGTATCTAGTCATAGGATAAGAATGAGTTTTGTACATGTTGTTGTTACGATGTTATTACTAGGTAAGTTACATTTTTAAACTTATTTAAAAAATCAATCACATCAAGAAATAGTTGCAAATTAGACCTTCAGAAAAAAAACTTGCCAAAAAATTATAATCTTCAACAAATCTGGTTCTGGTAACTGTTAATTTTAATTGGTCATTGATATGGGCTTAGTTATAGCTTTTAAATGCCATTAAATAATTCGAATTATATCAAATGATTCAATCTGTTTTCAGGCTTACCAACTGCACATTCCCAATTAGAAAAGCTGTATGTGGACGTGACAGATCTCAACCTGCTAGTAGACGAGACCCACCTCTTCAAATTGGTACAAATGTATGTATCTTATAATTAAACTAGCTGTATCCCGCGGCATCGCCCGAATTGAATATGTTTTCCCTCCGAGTCAGGTTTCCCAAAGTATAAATTACTTATAGTTGATAGTAATCCAAAAATGTTTTTCCATACAAACTTGAACCTTATTTTCACCCTCTTGGGGGAAGAATTATTATGAATCCCTCCTTAGCGGATGTCTGGGGCTGCTTAAGGAATTTTTTTGCAAACTTTCAAGTTTTTAATTCTATTCGTTTGGAGACTACTGACTTTTAAATTTAATCACACCTATGTTATTCCAGCGGCCAATACAACACATCCCTCCAAGTCGCAGCGCACATCCAGCACCCGGATATAGTGCAATTCGTCCCTCCCACCATCGACTTACCGAGCTCGGACAACCCCAACACTACCGTGGAGATGACATACGACATCTGCGCGTACGGCAAGAGCCCGGGGCACTCGGAGGTGACGTTCAACGTCACACCGGCCGGATTTGTCAAGTGAGTATTACTTGGAAGGCTCGACACTCAGAGGTGACGTAGACTGTCACACTGGCCGGATTTGTCAAGTGAGTATCACTTGGAAGTGAAAGCAAAGTATTAGGAACAACCCTAACACTACCGCGGAGATGACATACCACATCTGCGCGTACGGCAAGGGCACGGGGCACTCGAAGGTGAAGTTCAACGTCACACCGGCCGGCTTTGTCAAGTGAGCATCAGTTGGAAGTGAAAGCAATGTATTAGGATAACCCTAACTACCGCGGGGCTGACATAAGACATATAAAGGAAGATATAGAATAGACCATCATAATGAGGGACATTTTGAGACAGAAAAAATATTATTGAAAAAGAAAGACTGAGCACGTTCTTTCCGCGTAGGTACCTAGTTACTTACTTTTCAAATAATGTGTAAACCTTTTTTGTCTTATTCCAGCATGGACTCGGTGTACCTCCGCATAACAGTGATGCACTCCCACGCCATCAACGTGATCTCATACATCATGGGGTGGATCTACTTCGCGGCGTGGTCGGTCTCCTTCTACCCGCAGATCTACTACAACTTCAAGCGGAAGAGCGTCGTCGGACTCAACTTCGATTTCCTTGCGTTGAATGTCATGGGCTTCACTATGTATTCGCTGTTTAACTGCGGATTATACTTCTCTTCGGCGATTCAGGTAATTAACATGTTCTTTATAACTCTGTTTATGTCAGAATGGTTATTTATTATAGTAATAAGACGTCATGCGCTTGACGGAGATCTGAAGACAAGTGTTACAGAATTTACACATCTGATTAGAAAATCATTATTATCTTCCGGCTTGCGGACATAAATTCATTCGCAAAATAGGCATTCGTTCAGATAGATATTTGAGAAAATATAAAGAAGACTTCTGATCTGTGATCATAGTATTCATGATCGCAGCTTCTGATATACAGGGTGGAAATTAAAGACCGTCTGTGGAGGGAAAGTACCTCAAATATTAATGGATACGTAACTTTATATAATAAGTAAAACCGCATTTAAAGATTTTTGAAAAGTGGCTTGCCTTCATCTCTCTAATAAACATGCATCTCAAGGAAGATCCATAATACATTATCTATTTAGGACACGTGGTAGTATTTAATAATAAAATCGTCATTAGATTTTGAAATATAAAAAAACGGAAATTAATATTCTAAAAATAAATGAAACCATACTTATATTTGAATGTAAATATTACAGACGGAATACTTCGCCCGGCACCCTCGTAGTTTGAACCCCGTGCAACTGAACGATGTGTTCTTTTCTCTTCACGCCGCCTTCGCTACCCTGGTCACCATCGCACAGTGCTGCATATACGAGGTGTGTATAATCCTGGTCCATACCATTTCACGCCGCCTTCGCTACCCTGGTCACCATCGCACAGTGCTGCATATACGAGGTGTGTATAATCCTGGTCCATACCATTTAAAACACAAGGCTCCACTCAGTTTCCAGAGGAAATAGCAATACAGTTTGATATAATGCTATACTTACTCAAGAAATGTATAAATAGGTACGAAGTTTTCACAGATTATTTTGAATTACTTAAACCGATTGATTTAAAAAAAAAAAATTACAATGAACTAATGACACAGCCAGAGGTAGTTTTTGACCGGGGACCGGAGCGGAAACAGAACGAGAGAGTTTTTTTTTCTAACTGGACTTTACATCTCTGGAAGCAAAGTCATTTTAAGCCAGGAAAGATGAAATAGAGTTGCTATATTTTAAAACAATATAAGGTTTAAAGATTCTTTATTCTCATTAAAGATAAAATATCACTTACATGAGAAGAAGTTTAGTACAGGTTTGTAGTGTAGTCGTCGCACCGTACAAAGTCATCCGAACTAATAACAATTTTTTTAAAAATCTTAAAATATAAGTTAAACTGCCTCTCCACAATAATAAGTTCACTTTTGGTTTTTATTTAGTTTTTATATGCTGAGCTAGTTTGTGTTTAAACACATTGAGCGAGTTCGTATCTTTTTTTATAGATGAGGGTAGGTTATTATAAAGTTGTGCTCCCTCGTAAGTAAACATTCGCTTCCCATAGTTAGTTCGAATCTTTGGTAGTACAAGGTAGCTGGCTCGTCTTGTGCTGCGTTTAGACGCGTGTTTAGTTTGTGTGAACGTGATTGATGTGTGAATGGTTTTGTTTAGTACTTTTCGAATAAGGATGCATGTGTTGTAATAATATAACTGATTTATGTTCATTAGGTTAGTTTCTTTGTATACTTTAGTGGTTGGCGTTAAGTAGGGATAATGAAATAGTATTTTAATTAGCTTATTTTGGATTACCTGTAGTTCTGATAGTTTGGTTTTGCTTGCATTGCCCCATATTTCAATTAGATAGAGAAGGTGTGATTTTACTAGGGAATTATAAACTGTCATACGTACCTTTCGGGGTATACACCGTGCAATGCCACGTAGGGAGCCTATTAGTGATGACAACTTTTTTTTGATGTGATCAAAATATATATCTTCATAATGTATTTTAGAGCATGTTAATTGGTAATATTATAATTTTATAAAGCATACATACATGTTCAACACTTACCTCGCGGGCTGTCTGTCCGTTAACCACTTCATGCTGTAAAAACCAACTGAATTAGTGAACTGTTGTGCACAGCGCGAAGAGCAGCGCGTGTCGATGACTGGCCGCGGCATCCTGACCGTGTTCGTGGGCATCGTGATCGTGACCGCCAGCCTGGGCGGCGCCGGCAAGATCGAGTGGCTCGACTTTCTCTACTACTGCAGCTACATCAAGCTGTGCATCACGCTCATCAAGTACCTCCCACAGGTGAGTTGCGTTTTTCCACATTCTACTCACTAATTCTGTTTCTGACCGTCCCAAGTCGTATATTTCGAGAAACAGCAATTTTTTACGGTACAAAATGTATTATTCGGGATGCATTACATTGCAATTTTTCTAAGAAACTGACAATAATACTTTATAGTACTAGTGCAGAAAGTTTTATTAGGTGAGACTTTACAAGACTTTTAATCCCGAGCCATAGGCGAGAAATCAGAATCCTGCGTATGCGGATTGCCGTGCCTAAATTTTAATTTCATTTTAGATCTTTTTATTCTGACTAGTCTATTGTGAAAACGGTTTGGCTGATGAGTTAGGTGTGTATTACCACTCTGGACTATTACACTCTATCCGTACTCTGGCCAGCCAGTATAGTGGCCAAATCATTCCCCAGCTGAGATCCAAGGGCTCCAAATGATCTCGAATGTATGTAAAAGGCCCACCCTGGCCCGAATTCTTTGGCCGAGATTGTATTATCTCTAAAGTGGATTACAGGACCAATATTAAAAATAATAAATATCCCACGTGGTCCCCCGTGAATCCCGCACTAGATTCAAACCCCCCTTTGCTTTGGAAAAAACCAGAATCAACACTAAACACATTCTGATGGATTACTGTCCCACATGATTGATCGTCGGACTTTCAATGGATCATCACTTCGAGTACCTTTGATTGTAGTAATCGGTGGAAAGTTTACAAAATTAATTCCGTTATTGTGATTTAAAATTAGTATCGATTAGATTACAGATTATCTTAGTACAAACCGCACCCTTTTGCATTATAACAAACTGGCCTTCGTTTTGTCAGCAGCTGCCTGATTAAACGCTGACGTGTCAATTTTAACAAGTTTGTTTTACTGAATCCTGACAAGTATATTATGTAGGTACCCGGATTTTCTCCCGTATAATATCCAGACCGGGCTATATTATACATAGTTTTCTGACCCCATTGGGAATCGACCCCACAACCCTGGCGATCGAGTCCAATAACGAAACCACGCCAACGAGGCGGTCGAAATATTCAGAATTCAGTGTCGCCACTCGCAATTACCAACCGAGTTCAAAAACGAAGGGTTCTCAATTAGACTGTATGTTTTTTGTGTATGTTACCTATTACCTATATTCTCGCCGAATGTGAGCTGATTTGAATGATCCTATTTTGATTGAATAGCCTACTTATATTTCGAGGGTGGACGCATTTCAATTTGAAAACAATATTATTTAACCTCTTAGGGTGGAATATTTAAAAAAATTAGGGGATTAACAAGTCATCGATGTACAAAAATCATGAATTATAAACTTCGGTTTTATTTTTCGTAAAAATTCAGTTTATTAAATTCTGATTCAAAATTATAATACAATTTTCTCTTTTTGACGTCATTTTTGTTTAAAACTACTCTGTTTCCACCTTAGTAGCCGAGGGGAAGAAACAGCAACAAACCCAACAAACAGCACAGGGCCATAACTTTGTTTCTTAACAGGCTTTCAATAGGCTTGGAATAACGTAAAAGTCTCAACATCTCTATGACTTATTCCAGGCGTACATGAACTACAAACGGAAATCCACCGTGGGCTGGAGCATCGGCAACATATTCCTTGACTTCGTCGGCGGCTCGCTGTCCATCCTACAGATGGCGCTCAACGCGTACAACTACAACGACTGGATCTCGTTCTTCGGCGACGCGACCAAGTTCGGCCTCGGCCTGTTCAGCCTCATCTTCGACATATTCTTCCTGCTACAACACTATGTGTTCTACAGGTATGTAACTAACAGTCCTATTAGGGAGTTGTCATGTTATAGGAAAGGGATTTGGGGTGTAGCACCAAAGATTAAGATAATTTTCAGTCTTTGACAGTCGACGCGCTATACATTCTATCATTTTGGTGCCATTGCCAACAAAAGATAATGCTTAAAAGTGGTAAGCAATGTTTTTGGCGACTGCACAATCTATCTCTGTTTCTCATAAATCTTCCTTCTTTATGTGGATGATCTTTTGAGTTCCTGATATTTTTTATTTTGAAAATCTTAATTAGTGCTTAGCGCATGTATGAAACCATCCAAGTGTAGTGAAACTACTATATTTACTAATCAAAGTGTAACTTCTTTTCGAATGGACCTGTAATACATAAATGCGCCAATCGATATAAATTTTATAGCAATGCTAGATTGCTAGCGTTATTGTGTCCTGATTTGAAATGTAGGAGAGAAAGTGTGATTCAGGAACACAAGGCATTCCCGTGTAATATAGACCTCAAGGTACCATCAGGATGTCTGGCCTGTCTGTCCGTTTGTCACTTAATACCAAAAAAATAACACATGGGTAGGACGAATCATATTCATTATTGCAGTTTGAAAAGATCATAATCATTATCCGCGCTGTTTCGGCCTTCTGTAATCTGTACCAATCGCTCTATGATCATTCTGTGATGTTTCTGCTCGAGTCATCAACTTCATCATCTCATTGTCTGGTATGTTGTCGTCATCTCATCGTACATTATTTATACTCTTGGTTTTTATTAACGCTGGTACTTTAAAAATCTAACGTCACGCAATAAGTTGCAATTTATTTCTATAGTTATACCTGTCATAAATATTTAATCTCATACAATTTCTATGGGGACTTCATACAACAAAATTCGTCATGCAATAAAATCTTTGAACTATAAGAATGTCGACGCTGAACGTTTGATGACTAGGGATTCGATTAATTAATATTAATTTAGTATAACATGGCAACTCCTACAATTTATATTTGTGCAATGCTTTCAAATGATGAAGCTTGGATTGAATTTTCTAACGCGTATAATTTATCCAAATTTCATTGCGGTGCGGTTAAAGGTTGCAAAATAACGTAGACCTAAGTAAGGGACTCACTAACACTTCTGTACCTACTGTCCTATACTTTTAATTCAATATAAGTCTGAGTCGACGCAAGAGAAAAATACTCAAAGAAGACTTCTGGAACCTAAGAAACAAAAATGGATTTTGAGAAGACTGAGAAAAGCTGTAATGGGAGGAACAATAGTTATACAAGTAAAGATGAAGCAAGTTGTCATAACTTTCTGGATCATGGAATAGCAAATCGTATAGCAAGACGCATGTGCAAAACATGAAATCCAGTTTATGTACCTACTGTCGATGAATGTAATAGAATGAAGATGAAACAAAACAAAGTGGTTGAACACAGTATCAATACGTATCCTTTAAAACAGAAGGGTCTGAGGAAAATTAAACCGAGTAAGCGACGTAAATTGTCTATGCCATAGATTCTATGAACAGAGAATATTTCAAAATGGCGGATGAAGGACCAGAAGCCAGGACAAATCAAACAAACACACTTAATACGACACCAAAACTACACAAAACCAAAAATATTGTTTGATATTTAGTGAAGCGTAAGTTTCAATAGTGGATGCTATAGAAAGTCTACGTCATTATGAATATATATAATTTAGTTCGATAGTTTAGTCTTTGAAAATGGCGAAACGCATAATGTTGCCATTTTAAAACTATTAAGATAAATTTATATAAATAAATTCAACATTTTGTATGGCTAAAACAAATAGATTTTTATTTTAATAAAGATCATTGACATTCACACCCGGTTGACATAAAAATATTACCTGCTAATTTTCAAATCAACATCACAGATGTTTGCCACTATTTATCCTTACATTCGAACACAAAAAAATATCAAACAATTTTTTATCATCATCTTCCATCATGTATCACGCATCATCTGCAATCACGGACACAGCTTTCGCTTATGGACGCTACGCACGCCCCGGACGGCAAAAAAGGGCCTAATTTTTACTCGGCATCTCCAAACATGTATGTGGTTGATATTTTCAGACGTGACATTCGCAAGGATAATGTAAGTGATGTGAGTAGTGAGGAGGACTTGAATATGTTAACGTCGCAAAGCAAAATGTTGGCGTCGAAAAGCGTTGACGGGCGGGAGTACTTTTTGGTGGTCGACAACTGGTATGTATACAACAATTAGGCTTTTAGTCCTTGGTTGGTCCTATAGCAGTAGTTTTAGATTAGATTTGTAGAGCATAAGTAGGAATAAATGCAGTACAATGAGATGTTTCAAAGTGTGTTACTTTGGGTTGAACAAACGCGTCATCTGCATCGCGAAAAGTACAATTATCTTCAGAATTCTATTTCATATTGAATAACATTCCTAATTCAAGCGAATTACAGTCATGGTTTTTTGCAGTAGGTTTATTCAATGAAAAAAATTAACAGTCCATGTCAGTAATTCGCGTAAGTTTAAAGTGTCATAATTATTTTATTTATGGGCCGGTAAACGAAATCATTTCAGCTGATGGTTCACTTTGTCTCCTGGTCTACAAATAAACAATAAAATGCCCTATATCTATAAACCTGCAGTGTATTACTGTACTGAAGCTATGTTCAACTCGAAATAACATATAACTGCCCGCCTAGCACGGTCTGTCATATGCACATATGCCACTATATGATTAAACATTCAAGTAATAGGACATTCGTGGCCGGAATCGTTTTTATTCCTCGTACCTATAAAACGTAATAGATATGCGTTCAAATGATAAACGCTCCATCCTAGTGTAGTAAAAGAACGCAATTTGCTTGACACTTACTGCGTTTTTAGCTACGACGTTTTTTTTTACTGTGTTCATGGGCAGTACCATCGACAAACCATTTATAACGCATGTATTCTTTGTAATATCGACGGTGCTAGACAGACACGAAAGAATATCTTATTGTACGATTTGTGAATAGCTTTGCTCTCTGTAAAATACTTAAGGTGCGTTCGAAAACATTTCTCAAAACTTATCAATGTCACATACAGTTATATTTTTATAGAATTAGTTTACCAAAGCTTTGCAGAGTGCAGATGTGTGTCGACGAATAGGATTTCGTTATTGGAGCTGAGCTAAAGAAATAACGTCCTAACAACTCACCTACTAACAACTCTGGTTCGCTCAGCCTTTGGTTGTTCTAACCCACCACTTTCATCAATCGAAATAATCATATAAATTAAATCAAGTATTAGCTATATTTACTGCAGAATTACCTTGTTTTCGAACGCACCTTTTCTAAATGGAGGCATTGTTTTTAATTTTTATTTAATATTTTTTAGGCACGCCGACGAAAAGAAATACGACCTCAACGTTAAGGCGTGATGAAAAGTGGTAAGCTGCGAAGGTTCTCAGCAATAACTCTAAAGAAGTACCCATTTCCAGTTCCTGCAATGGGCCACGGGACCAAGTTTATATTTCGAATTTGTTTTTAAGTTGTGGAGTTATGCCCTTTTGCCGCGAATTTTTTTTACAGTTTTTGTTGGCCAGGAATTTTTTTGAGTATTTTAGTGGTGTTACCAACACCATTTACTGAATATTAAGTAGTCGTCTTTAATTCTTTTAAGCTTATTCATTACTAAAATGCCTGTTTTCTTTCAAATCCAAATTCGAAATTATTTATTCGTATACATGGCCATAATTGAAATAAATAATTTATTCCTTAATACTTTCACTTTTTCAATCGTTTTTGCACCCTGTACCTATCACGGCAGGGCGACGTAGGCGGAAGCGGGGGACGCGAAGTGACTCATTATTTGCAGAGTAGTATATCTAACTAGGGCCTTCCTACCTATTAAAACTATCGCGACAACTGGGAATGCAAAAGTTGATAAGTATTGAGTTTAGTTAATTGTTCTCTTTTAGTTTTAAGCTTAGGTTAATGTTGTCCTATCTTATTGCCCCCCTTCATTAATAAGATGAAAGCTATTGAAAATAGACAAGGTCCTCTTTCACCACTTGCTGATAAAGTCCCAGATACCCTATCTGCAGGTTATCTGACATATAGGCTATGTTCTTTGTTTCACATGTATCTGATTGCCTTATATCTCATCTATTATATATAATCTATCAGACAGATTTCTCTGATAAAGTAGTTTATCTGTCAGATTACTATCTGTAACAATATCAGCAAGTGGTGAAAGAAGCCCTGAATCTTGTACGACAGGTTGCTTATAATGCCAGCTTTGTTTATTTACCCGAAGCAGAGGTCGTTTTGATATCGTGTACAGTGAGTGCCAGTTATTAAGTACCTATGCAGTACTTTTTTTGTAAACCCATGGTAACAAATGGCTCAAAACAGACTTATTTTTACTATATTTTTTGGAAACTGACTGTTCACTATTATTGTTCATTTCAATTGTATTAGCGCTACGAAAACAAACTTTGTTTTAGCCTAGTAACATTAGTAACAAGGTATTCAATAGAAATAACTTCTATAAAAAAACCAACTAACCAAACAAAAAAAATAACACCAAAGGCAAAAACAAGTTGGTAACTAGTTTTGTTTAAGAAACGCAAGTATAAGTTTGTTTTCGTATTCAATGATTCATAATGATCTCCTAACAGTCAGGTTGTTTGTGAAGAAAAATAGTATTCTTTATTGTTCAGTATAAATTTTATTTTCATAGTATGTTAAAAATATTGTTAGTTGATAAAAGTGATAAGGTTTAAACAGGAACTTGTCCTGTGGGCCAATCGCGCTAATTCTGAACGATATTACCAAATCCAAACCATAACCGAAAACGTTATGCTGAATCCACACGTTTGGGAACCTCGCGAACTTTTACAAACGCAAAGCAGGAGTTTGGAGCAGGGGTTTGACTTGCGTTTGTAAAGGTTTTCCAAACGTGTTGATCCAGTATATCGTTTTTGGTTATGGTTTGGATTTGGTAATATCGTTCAGAGTTCTTTTACAACAGACGGTTTACCTTATCTGTGCTCAATAAAAACATTTATCACTTTTGAGTGTACTAAGTCAAGGGTGGATCTATATTTTTACTGAGGGTAGAGGGCTCTATGACTTTAGACCAGTCTCACTATGTTATTTCAAACTTAACTCCTGTTAATGTCTAGAACAAAAACGAAATGACAATGCAATAAAGAACTCTAACTTTAAATATATTCACAAAAAGTCCATCAGAAATCGATATCAACCTACCTGGATCCGCCCTTGTACTGTCTGCCTTGTGTTGCCTGCGACACGAGGAGCCTGAAGAAATTCTGAAGGTACGCTTTTAAAATTTGGTGTATCTTCCTCTGTCAAACAGTAGTAAGAAGATAAAGACGGAAGTAATTGTTGCCGTCAACTTTTAATAGCGTTCTTCAGAATCAGGCCCATTGTACATGCAAAATCAACCATCGTGGAACCAATATTGTTATTTGTGAATAGTCCTAATTTATTTGATCTGTGATGACTACACATTTTATATTAAAATGTGGATAAAATCGCCGCATTTTGATTTCCATCCTAAAAAGTTTTTTAAATGCATTTACGTTATTCAAATCAAAATAACCTGAACCCGTCCTTAGTCTCCCTAATATTTTACTGCTTGAATATATATTATACTACCTACATAAGTATTTTGATACATAAATTCGAATACAGAGTTAATGATAAATTTAGACATCTTCCAAAATCATTAGATTTAATATTGTATAATTTTGTTTAATTAATTGAAGGCAAATAAGTTTTGTAATAGTATAAGAGTTTATTTAGTTAATAAATGAATCTTGGTTTTGCTGTGTTTCTATTTAATTACCTTCCGACAACAATGAAATACCATATAAAACTAAAACATACTTGAAAATGAAATAAAAGTATGAATTATAACATAATACAATAATCCAAGTATGTACTTACAAAAAAATGAAGAATATCTAAACTGGATTGTTTATGGCACAAATTGAAATAGACAATTTTAGAGTTTATAAAGAGTTAAATCTAAGCGGTCTTGTGGCTTTTACCGATTACTTCCAGAAAACATTAGTTATTTAGTACCTCCACAATTCCAATATGACTTGAATATGAACTGAGGTGTAAGTATGTAAGCACTGTCTTTTAATTAAAAACTAAATTTAAGCCATTTAACTTCCGTTCCGACAAGAATGGCATTAGAAAACACACATTTTTGTGTCTCGAAAACAAAATAAACAGTTCCGAACTGTACTGCAAAGTTAACCTGGTTATTGCTAGTGTCAGTTTGATGAAAGGCGGATATTGACAAATTAGTAGAGAATGTTACATAGAAATAAGTTTGGAAGAGTGCAGCGGCCGCGCCGAGACTCCCATCGCCTATAAACATATAATTTAGGTAGTAAAAGTAACCGCCACTAAACTTTTGGTCTAGAAGGTGTCTTCTAGTAGGCAATATGCAACATTCTCACCTTAGTGTTGCCAGTTGGAAAATTTTTGTGTGATTTAGTCAAATACAGTTTCCACGCAGTTTTTAATTTGTTACAGTTTTAGTATATCTAACAAAGGAAACTACGAAAATATCTTCACCTGGGAATTCTATTATTTAATTTTCTTTTAATTATTGCCTAAATTAAAAAAAAACTTCAATTATTTGGTCAAATAGTTCAACACGAAAGCCTACACAATTTTCTCTTGCATCCACAGACACGCACGGTACATCCTGCTCCCTGGGACCACGACCGTCTCTACTGAGGACCTGGTCCATACCCAGGAGGGCCCTGACCACGGCGTCTCTTATCCCTACCAGCAGACACCGCCAATAGAGACCCCTTATCAGGGAGCGCCGACGTAGAAGGAAAACCCCATGTTTAAGGGTAAATTTACCCTGACTCGAGGGTAATCGGAGTCTTTGTAGATCTTGTGATCCAGAGGCGAAATCTAAATAAAAGTAATAATGGTGAATAGACATGAGAGACGAAGCTGTTAAAAGGTTGATGATACCTACAAAGAAGATGATGAAGGGTGATGATGTAAGGAAAGTTGAAACCCTGATTGAGATTTAAAGGCTCAAAGTGACCTCGTTTGTATGAAAAAGTGCCCTAGCCTGAGTAACATTTAATTGAAGGCGGTTTTACAAAAACAACACTTGGAAATTCCGCCGAATTTCATATTTGTATGCTAAAGTGGTGGATTTATAAAACATTTACAATACCTGTCACCGTTTCTAATTAATTATAATAATTGCACATTAATTGTGTACGTAAAACAAGTTTCAAATATAATCACACTACCTATAGAATGTTTGTTAATCAATCACGCTATCAGCTGATCGGATTTTTAATGGAACTTGGTAAAGCGATAGCTTATAAATATCCTGGACTAATATACTAATATAAATGATACGAAGTCGTGGGTCGACTTCTATTATAATTATATAGGTACTATGAAACTGGATTATTGTTTCTTTAAAAAAAATTTTTTAGACAGGTGTTGTTTTTGTAAAAAAAAACTATATTTATGTAAGCTCCAAAGAAATCGGAATAGCTATTCCGATTTCTTTGGTAAGCTCAGTCGAAGACAGTTCAACAGCTTGTCATAATTAAATGGCGCAGATACACGGCGCGATGTTTTGTGTGAAATTCTGTCTTAAAGTGCAAATGCGAAATGCATAAAGATAAATAAAGAAAACTACATTGTGAAGTGTTAAAAACAATAAATGGTGATAAGGACTATAAAAGTGTACAGTATTATAGGTACAGTGATTGTGGTGACAATACATTATTTATTAATTCTGGTGTTGAAGGTCAATAATGTTAGTTTGCTATATATTTGCATTATACTTAGTGGACATGTACTAATGTACGTACTGTAGGTACCTACTATCTATAGAGTATACTACACAAACTATAGTTCTCTACTTAGACCGCCTCGTGGCAGAACTTGATACCGATATCAAATCACCAGTATTTGAGTGTACTCTACGTCATGTGCCGGTTATAAGCGAATACCGGTATTTGTGCTACTGGTATCTTACAGGTACATTTACCGGTACCAGGTCTGGTACAATAAATATCGGTATTTCAAGCCGTGGGTTCGATTCCCAGTGGGAAGGTGAAAAAGCATTGTACAATTTGGTCCTGGTCTGAATGTTACTTACTACCTACATTATTTTTACATGATAACTATTCACTAAGTTACTATTACAAATAATTACCTAGTTATTTACATAGTATGGTAAGTAATATTGACATTTATCTAATTAATTAGCTAAATATAAATATTTTGGCATACGCCAACAGTGTAATCGTAAGTATATAGCCTTTACAATTTATATGTCTTAAAATAAATTCTATTAGTACTTAGTACATACCTACCTATACCTACTTAGTTTTGTTTTATTTAGATTCCAATATATATTTTTAAAACTTACTCTGGCCCATGATTTAATGATTTAAAATTAAGAGAGGATCGTCGTGGAGATCCTTGGGGGAGGCCTTTGTCCAGCAGTGGACGTCTACAGCCTGATATGATGACAGAACACAGAAAAACCTCGCTACGCTCCCGCTCGCTACGCGGACTTGTATTTCTTTGGATATGATGATGATGACGATGAAGAGAATGATTTAAAACCATAAGTCATTTAACGTCCACTGCTGGACACGAAGCGGGTGTTATGCCCACAACGGCCACTTTGGCAGACGATTCGTCGCATAAAATATCCCAGTACTAGGTCTGCAACACGTGGCGCTGTCCAACACCGGTCTTTGACATTTTGTTCTTAATCGGACCATATTACCGGCACATTTCATAAAATATTATAAAATTGACGCATTTGTCTTAATCCTTTTAAAACGGACCAAATTTTTACTATGTACAAAAGACTTGAGTGATCTACAAAAAAATTACATTTCGTTGGAGACAAAGGCCAATAACCAAGACTGAAAAATACAGATAATAAAGTCGCATTAAGTATATTTGAAAAGTTAAATTCAGCAAACAAAAATTAACTGGCAGTTTTTATCTTGAAAAGTAGGCAATACAAATAAGATTAAAGATCACATGATGGAGATTATTTTTAACATTTATTCTCGAATTTTAAAAGGTTACGTGACTAACAACGTAAGGCCTCATTTGCACAAGTGCTTAAGGCCTGAATGATGATGAAGAATTGTCCTTCCGGTACAATTTATGTCCAAAGTGCGTTAGCCGATACTGAAGAACGATTCCGTTCAGATGAGCACCGAGGGGGCTACCTGGCCCAAACGTTCGACGAAGTCGCTGTTGAATCTTTCAGAGAGACACCTGGCCAGAAATTTAATTTTTCACCTCACAGGCTCGGAAGCGTATACTTTCTCATTCGAAATCTGCGTGGAAAACTGCACCTGAAAAAAAACTTTTTAAAACTTTTTTTCTAATTTGTAGAAGGTGGACATTTATAGAAGTGGTCAATTCTAATTGTGGTTATTATTATTTGTGGTTCTAAACCGCCGAAAGGATTCAATTCACCTAGTATTTTCCTCGCTGTAGTGAGGTGAAAAATTGTGTTTTGCGCTCGGCAGCAAAGTTACCTCGACGCCGACGACGTGCAGACGTCATTTTACGATTTTGTTCTTTAGGGTAGGTATAGTGTTATGGTTCTTTTGACAATGACGTCAAAAAGTGCGCGGGCAAATTTCCGCTTCGTTTGCGCAGTCCCTCAAAAACTATAGAACATTACCGAAAATATGTTCCATTCAAATCTTTCCATAGGCTTTTTGAACAATAATTTTAAAATAGCACTGACAGCCGGCACGGGGCGAATACAGCTGGTCAAATAATAGGGATAAACAGAACTGTAAAGATAACGTTCATGATTCAACGAGCTCGTGACTAGGTACCTACGTGGGTTTGTAGTAGTGAATGATATATTTTTATAATATTATTCATTACTCATACTCTGAAAGTAGGTCTGAAGTTGCCTTATAGTGGGTTGAACACTTAGAGTATACATAAGCTAAGCTTGAACATGATACATTTCAGCCCTAGGGAGAATCGTTTTCAACTGACAGCTGTCAAATTATTTAAAAAAAAAGTACTATTTTGACATTTCTATTGGACCATGTTCCAACTTTCTATACAGCCACTCAATTACAGCGCGATATAAAATTGAAATAACATAAAGTTATGTAATAATTAAGAATATATTCCTATAAATGACTTTATTATAATTATTACTGTCAACTATTTCTTTAAAATAGCATAGATTTTGGGCAAAATATTTACAATTTTTTCAATGATGGAAATGAAATGATGAATGAAAAATAATGGCAGAATAGCTGGCCGGCCACAGAAAAAAAACAAAATAGACGGGAAAGCGGCAATCCGATCTTCATTTGTTTTTTCGAGTCGTAGAGTTTTGTTACTTCCGTACATATCCCTATATAGTTTGTGCTTCCGTATAGCAGAGATTTGTATTAGCATTCATTTTATCTTTAGCTAATTCATGTTTTTATTTTTACTTTCATTGTATTCGTAATGAGAGTCCCTAGAACTATAATATTGGCGCCCTCGCTACGCGTCGGGCGCCAAACCCCGTCTCGGGACCTAAATAGGTAAGTTACTTTCACCCCTGGGGTAACAATGTACTATTACATGCCTTGGTACATTTTACACGTATTTTTATATCGACCGTCACTTCCTATCGTGCGTGCGGCTTGTTAGGACTGAATCTCGAAATACCTAGTTGTTAGCGCTTTGAACAGGCAGCGGTGCAACAAACTTCTGCTCTTTTAAAAACAAGTTTGTTTATCAATATGTCACTACCTACCTAAAAGATTAAGCGAAGCTGAAGTAACATTAATACCAGGTATCTTTGTAATTCAAATAATGCTGTTTTATTTAAAATACCTAGGTGTTTTTACTAAAGCTGATTCTTCAACTTTCTGTGGGTATTCGTCATATTCAAGATTTCCTATTGTAGTTCTTGTAGAAGCGTATTAGGTACGTCAGCTGTGTACATCGAAATACTGGTTGTAAACGTCAGTTTAGGTGTATCTCCAATAATTCTAGCGGCCGTGTATGTTTGATACGTTTATTTACTGGCATTTTAATAATTTGATCGGTCAAACTGATACTTCAATCGATTTGTATAATCTTCTGTCGGATAAAGCACTCCAACCTAAATACATCTAGTGATCATGTCAGATAATGTACACTTGAAATTGGAGTGGTAGTATTAAATGGATATCTTTTATGATTCTGTTGTACAAAGTGAAAGCCTCGACAGTATAAACCCCACTATTGGACGCAGGGCAGCCAATATTTAACGCTCACTAGTAAACCAAAACAACTAATAATAGTTAGCCATATAATCGCTATTGCCATCAGCCTACACTAGTCCACTGTTGGACGCAGGCCTCCCCCAATGCGTTATTACTGTACCCATAGAGATAGTATCTCTCCCCTAGTAGCTAATTTTTTTGATTCATGACTGTACCCGATCTTCGATTCTCCGCATCCAGTCACAGCCTTATTACGCAGATCGCCGCTCCATCTAGCCATTGCCATGCCACAGAATACATAATAGCTATGCCACGATAAGATCGTTGGCTGGAAGAAATCTGAGAGGTAAGTTCGCCTTTGTAACCAGCACCATTTCTCTTTTCCTTTTGTGTGTGGCGCAATGAAGTATTAAACAAACAAAAGAAACTTTTTTTCCTGTGAGTCGCCAGAAGTAGGTAGAGGTAGGCGGTGCTTCCCTCATAAAAACCTAGGTAGTATTTTTTTCCTCTCTCTCTATTTTTTTTCTCGTTGGATTTCTCTCATCGACGGTAGTGTTTGATTATCACAATGATTGTGATATTTTGTTTTTGATAATAAATGAGGAATTTGCTCTTTCCTATCTTGTTGGTACACGCGGCAAATAAAACAATCTGATAGCAGAGTGACGTAGAAGCATGTGAAAAATATTAAGATAAAGTATTGAAGTGCCGATTATCTAAGCAAACGTCATTTTAAAAATAGATTTCCTAAACTTGATTGGCTCGTGGTGGTTGTTTGGGATTTTATCGCCGCTGTAACTGGGCTGCTTGGGGCAGTACTGCCGCCATGTATCATAAGTGGACGGATATTTAGAAACAGGGCAAGATTTTCATACAATCGAGGTCACTTTGAAGCCATGGGTCTCCGTGAAGGATTGATCGGGGTGTGATCTGATGACGGTCATCGAGAGAGTACATAGAGGACTTTTAGATAGCTATAGATATCCAACTAATCAGATGAGCCGTCTGAAAGCAGCATCGTCATAATAAAACCCGCAAAATGGCATCAAAATGTATGAAAATCTTAAAGTTAAGGAATCATGACGATGCTGCTTCCAAACGGCTTATCTGATCAGTTGGATATCTATAGCAATCTTAAAGTCCTCCATCTACTCTCTCGATGACCGTCATCAGATCATGCCCCGATCAATCCTTCACGGATCAATCCTCCATGGCTTTAAAGTGACCTCGATTGTATGAAAATCTTGCCCTGTTTCTAATTATCCGTCCACCTATGTGTGTATTGATACCATAAAATCCTGAACTACGGTAAATTCAAGCGATAGGTAACTAGGTAGTTAGCTACACGGAAAATTGACTCCAGTCGGTAACGGAACCCGATCTTCACTTCTCCGCATTCATAGTCATTGCTTCCGCCTCGCGCTGATCGTCCCTCCATCTAGCCGGGGGGCGTCCCACACTACGCTTGCTCACTCGTTGTCTCCGCTCGAGAACTCGTCTACCCCTGCTTCCTTTGAATAATATAGAATAGACAAGTAAATATATATTTACGTAGTTACCTAGGTGCTTAATGTTTTTCTCCTACATCCTAAAAATAATTTCAAAACACGTTTCATTCTTCCACATTTCGAATTTTCACTTGCGTTTTTGTAAACAATCAAAACTAGCACATCGACTGAGTCTGGCATACTATTTATTATAATTAAACCACTATTCTACTAAATCTCCAATTCATGTCGAATGCTCTGGCCGCTTTCCAAAAATGATAACCCGGAATTGATACAACATATTTACAACGTATCAAAGAGCTAAAAATAGTAAGTAGGAGGTGTACTACGCCGATGCACGCAGAAACACCTTGAATCTTTCATACCACTGAATATATAAAAATTCTGGCGCACAGAAGCATCATCATCATCAACAGCGCCTATTAAGATGTCGCCACTGCTGGGCCTCAGGCCTACCCTCTCAACGAGGGTGTTCGGGCTTATAGTCCATCCACCACCCAAGCCCAGTGCGGGTTGGTGGACTTCACATGCGCCTAAGAAATTCTTCTTCGGCGTATGCAGGTTTTCTCACGATGTTTTCCTTCACCGTTTGAGAGCAGTCAGTACAGAAGCTCTGCTCTCTAACAATTGCTTTATAAACCTACAATAAGTGGCTCCACGCATGCGAAATTGAGCTCTATAATAAGGCAATCGAGCGCTTTCAATCCATAGGCATAGGCGTCCGTGGCGTAGTATGGAAGACGCGGCCGAGAAGTCCAAGTTCGATCCCCGGTCGTGCCATGTACCTACCCATTGTAAACCCATTGTTTACTAAAAATGATTAGTAACCCAACAAAATACTTTCACAACTTTCATTTTAATGAATTGCACAAATCCCCGTCATAAATCTTGCGTTCTTAGATAATTGACAGTGTCCATGTATTTTTGGCAAAAACGTCGTCCGTTCAAATATGTTGAGTGATGGTGTTTGCCGAACCGCGCGACCTCGGTTCGAGTCCCGGGAGTTACTCGCTCAATGTCACTGCCAAAGGCGGGCATCTACTGCAATATGATAGCCTATGCTTACACTGTTCATAAATAGCTTAATTAGAATATTAATATTTCAAAAGGTGGTAATTCAAAAAAATACCGGTATGTGGTATTTTACAATACCTGCCGACATTAGGCGGTATTTTAATCATCCGGTAAAGTTTCCAGCCGTTGTATCACCAGTCTCGACCAGTCCTAGCTAGGTGAACTATACTAATAGCCCGTCCGTCCCGCCGTTTCCTCGTGGTCATACTGTCCGTCCTCGTTGAGAGGGTGGCCTGTGCTCAAACCATAAATAATAATTTTATGGCTCAAACCATAGTACCTTTAAAGAAAAACTAAACAAGGGCCATTAATATGCTGGTGATTTTAATTTATAGAGTTTTTTTTTCAAAAAAATAAACTACATAATATAAGAAACTGTGTATTTTATATCATCAACAGCCTAATAAGATGTCCCCACTGCTGGGGCTCAGGCCTACCCTCTCAACGAGGGCGTTCGGGCTATAGTCCACCACGCTAGCCCAGTGCGGGTTGGCGGACTTCACATGCGCCTAAGAATTTCTTCATCGGCGTATGCAGGTTTCCTCACGATGTTTTCCTTCACCGTTTGAGAGCAGTCAGTAAATGTACTTAAGTTTCGAGAAAAAACCCATTGGTACATGGCCCAGCTGGGGATCGAACTCCGGACCTTTCGATATGATAGGCCGCGTCTTATCCCCTACGCCACTGACGCCGTATTTTATATAATAAAATATAATAAATTTATAATCAAATTCTGTCTATATACTATGGGAAAATTTTGCCGCGGGAACACAACACAACAAACTGTTTTGCAGAACAACTTTACAACAAAAGTTGTTAAAAAACATTACAGTTGAACAACTATTGATGTAAAGTTCGCTAGAAAAACCCGGGCAAAACTTTTGGGTGTAAGAAGGTACCGAAGGTAATTTGTAAGTATAAGTAAGTACTTATTTGTGTTATCTAAATGTTTTGCCGGTCTTACTAACTCCATAACTAATAAATTAATTGAATTATCGTTCACACAACAGATCATGATCTATCAATTTCTCATTAATAGGTACAATAGTCTGTATCACATGTCTAAGTGATAATTTGCTAACTTAATTTGCGCTCGCATCAACAAGTCGAGCCTCCAGCAAAATAACTGCTAGAGTACGTCTCTCATACATTAGTGTAATTTCAAAATGGCGCCTCTTCACTCATCTTCTGACGTAGAATGTGCTGTATAATATAATAACTATGTACCTACCTACCTATGAGTATAAACTCTTATTGTACCAAAATTTACAGAAGCATCAAATAAGAATAAAACTATGTACACCGACTAAGCGATCTCTTCCAGGCGATCTTTTAGAGTAGGTACTTAATTGAAAGGTTAAGTAAAAATTTGGTAGGTACCAAGTAAGAAAAGAAGAACATACCTACTGTAAACTTAAATTGGGTACATTTAAACCTAAATAATACAAAACAAATACGTACGCCGTAATATAGTCTTTATTGAACAATTACGTTTATAAATAGTAAGAGCCGGGGACGACCTGGACTGACATACGAAGATCAGATAAAGCGGGTGCTCATAGAAGAACACGCGACGAGCACCCGCGTCCCGCGGCGTGTGTGAAGATAATGATGAGACTGAGCGAAGCGAATGAGGAGTGTCAGGATCGCGATACTTGGCGCTCGGTTTTCCCTGCCTACCGTGTCAGGGAGGGACATAGTGAAGATAATGTATTTAAGTATGTTTGTAAATTGTAACAATGCGGTCCTGCCCTGCCGGTTTTGCCTCTTTCCAAATGTACAAAATTATATCGGATAGACTTCAGAAAGAAGGTGTACCTATTCTAGTACTTACGTAGGTACAAGTTAACACCTATCTCAGTTAAAGAGATTCACAGATTAATTGATAAGGGTCAGGATATAATCTGTCAGGATTTTTACTTCTGCTCATGATGCAAGACTTTGCTAATCTGACCAAAGGGATTTTTAAAATCAAGGTACAGGCAGGTACTTACGTTGAATACGTAATATATACGTTACTCACACATTATACTTACTACTTTTATGTAAGTAGGTATTTTCCATGAAAAAAAGGCTAATTTGCGTTTGTGTTTTCGTGTAGGTACTCACTCTGGTAAGGTAAGTCAAAAACCGCCCCAGATGTCATTCGTAAATTATAAATTAATTATGATATAAATAATTTTAAGTACATTGTGAAGTAGGTAATTAAAATAAATTAAAATCATATTTTTAAAACTAAATGCATTATCCGGGTAGGGGCTTTTCATAGTCAAAAGTCAATAAAGTAAAGTTTTATTGCAGAGTACACTGGGTACATTTATTTCATTCTTGTAGCTCACACATGTTATTATTTGATTTTAGGCTGTATATAGAGTTGGACATATACCTACAATCATCAATACAGTCAGTTCGGTGAAAAAGTAAATACCACAGGTACACTGAAAATCTATTAACACCAAACAAAATAAAAACGTCATTGGAACATTCCATGTAAAAATGACGTTCTTTCTCATTCACAAAGCTACTGAATAGCAGTTACAATTTAATGTGGAGTAATTAAAATTCGACTGCGCAAGAGTTGGTTTTAGTGTAAAATTATTTGAGGAATGACGTACGCGTACACTTGCTCATACAGACACACCTCCATTTAGAATACAACACATGTAAATTAATGATGAAACTGTTAGAAAAATTTTAGTAGCTTCCTTTTACCTACGTCATAAGTACGTAATGAAACATCCTACCTAGTATATCTACTCTGTATAAGACATATAGGTCAGAATCCGGCCGTTTGTAACTCAATTTCGTAACCAACTCAAAAAACAAACGAAGAATTATTTTTCTTGAATTGTAACTGATGTATAAAAACGAACTACTTATTGTAGAGATACATTTTAGACTTTCGCGCTTTATGTTCAGAAACTTGTAATTATACCTTTGCCGAGGTTTCGACTAAGTTACACCGGCGGGCAAACGTATATATTTAAATTAAAAACTATTTATTGAAAAAAAAAATTAATTTTTTAAATTACTTATTTTGGAATAGGTAGGTAAAGCGAAACGAACGGAACGCCAAGTGCTCGTATAATTAATTCAATCCATTCATAGTCTTCATTTCACAATTAAAATAAAATACACAGATAAAATAATACAGTAGGTTACATTAATACATCGGGCGGAATATCGCTAAAAGCGATGTATTCTAGATAACCTTTTCGGTTGGGAAGAGAATATAGGTAATAAGAGAAAAAGGTAGGGAAAGTAGTGTTGGGTATGGAGAATTATTAATACGGCTGCTGCGTGCGATAGTAACATAGGTAGAGCAAGAGACTTACCGAGTATATAATATAATATAATATAATATAATATAATATAATATAATATAATATAATATAATATAATATAATATAATATAATATAATATAATATAATATAATATAATATAATATAATATAATATAATATAATATAATATAATATAATATAATATAATATAATATATTATGTATAGGTAACAAAACATTATAAGACATCAGCGGGCAAATAAGCTCGACTTGTGCCGTATTATAGGTCAGCAATTTTGACCCCTAGTCGTGGTGTTCAATGAATATTTTTTGGAATATAAATCGCTGTTTGTTTATTTACTGTGTCGCACAACTCATGCGCGCGCGGGAAAATCATCCATATATGCGAGAAAAATCACTTAACCTGTCAGTTTATACGCAACTGTGGTAGGGGACAGACGTTACCGCAGTAAAATGTCCGTAATACTTCGCGGACTTACCCTATAAAGTCACTTAAAGTGAAATTATAATATATTTATTTTAATATGTGATAGTAACATTAAGTAATTTGATCGCCCTGTGATATTGTAGAAAAAACTTTTTATTATACGATAATTTAGTGCAAATTAGTGATAATTTAATAATAAAGAATGGCGGACGAAAAGTGAGTAGTAATATATTTAATTGTGTTTTTAATAGTTTTAGATTTAAAATTTCGTTTCTTAATAGCTCCACATTGTTGGCCTGTTTTGTTTAAAAATTAAAATATTTTGTGAATAGATTTTAAAGTAGTTATTACTTACTTGTCGAGTAAGTATAAACGATAGGTAAACAGGTTTGGGTAAATACGTAAAAATAGACGCACAGAAACATCTATTAGGTCAAAGATCTCGGCACATATGTATGTATAATGAATAGTTTGTACCTGGTTATTGATTTAATTAATGGAATGTTGAAGAAAATCAGTTTAATTTCATTAAACATTGAAATTCAAACTAAATCCTACAAACAGCGTTCGGTGAAAAATGTTACCTATATTTATCAATTCCTTACAAGATTTCCTTTCCTCTGTTGGACATTTCAGTTGAACCACGGGGGGAAACCCAATGATTATTATAACATTTTTCAAGTTTTGATTTTCGACAAATCAATCAGAAATGCGCACAGCCTTGCCGAAGAAACAAGCTATCTAATCTATCTATCCAACAATGAGAACTCCATTCGAATGCATTCAGTGGTTTTAGAAGAGTAACCTCTATTTACAAGTAAATTAATTGTAATAGTGACTTTATGTAATTAATTTATAGACGAGAAAAGCGGTTAATATTATTAAAGAACACAAAGTCAGTTGATTGAAACATATTTTATTTTCATTTCATGATACAATAAAACACAGAGATATAGTAGCATAACATTAGTATATCTAGGCGGTGTTATCGTTAAAAGCAATTTTTTTCAGCAACCTTTGTAGAGGAGATATTTATCAGTTAATTTCTTTACCTAAGTCAAATTAATATTAATAAATTCAATAGTGAACGTCGACAGGTCATCATCATCATATCAGCCCTTCAGCGTCCACTACTGGACATAGGCCTTCCCTAATGAACGCCACCACAACAGGTGATTTTATACAATTAAAATATATCAAATAAAACATGTATACAAGTGCAAATGGTCTGGAAGCGGTAGTTAAGGGCAACGCATGTTTATCTCTGCCCAGATAGTGTGCTATTTGTTTTCGTACAACACATTCGCGCGGTCTGTGGACTAAAGGGGGAAACACTATTGGTAATGATAACAGCCACTTTGTACATATACCTATTCCAATAGGTACAAATAAATACTTCGGTAATAGAAACAGTATCAGCATGCGAGGCGTTTCAACAGAGTCCTCTGTTGAAGTTAGAATAATGAAGCTGAAAACAAATACTTAGATGTATTAATAGAACCTTAAAAGATAACAATATGGCTGATGAAGATGATTGCGTATCAAAGTTGTAACAAAATAGCATAAAAGGTAGCACTGAATCCGCTATTCGCAATCCATGAGATGACAAAACATAATTTCGGCTTAGCAACATCCTCGGGCTGGTAACGCACTTGTTGTCTTGTTGCACACAGCAACATTGGTAGCATATGGTTCACGGGCGACAGTGGCCGCTTACCATCAGGTGCGCTGCCTCGGCTGCTGCTGCAGACACGTAGACGGTAGAGTGATAGAAGTATACATGTAAAGTTAGACTAAAGCACAGTAATCCTTTTTGTGTGAGTTTAAGGGACTTTTTAAGCTTGAATTAAAGTCTTTTCAAACTTTAAGGAATCATAAACCTTTTAGTACCTACAGTAAATCATACATAACGAAACAGCCCCAATCCAAAATCGCTTGCAATTGTGCCAAAATGAATTACGGTGCTTTTGTTTTGTGTAACAAGGTGAAGGCGATTGGCGGAACTCCAATGTTTACTCCCAACACAGCTGGTGGACGCGTGACCGGTCAACAACCTTTTACCGCTCACTGTCATTTGGGCACAAAGACAATAGCCCTATGAGCAATGTGCCTAATTTAAAACTCGATTTTTGGGTCAAGGTCACCGCCAAAGGTGTGACAAGTTAACAGAGAGTGTTCATGCTATGGTTTATTGTTGACTTACAATCAGCGGGGCAAAGTCGACCGCTGTTTCTTGTGGTCATACCGGAATGAAAACGAGGATATATGTGTATATGATATATATTAGAGATATACTTACATATAGGTAGTTAGTGTCAGCCACCACTGTACTAGATCTCGCACCGGCAGCGGTGCTACTTTTCACCGGCTTGCTGGTGGCACTGACGCCGCATACGCATGCAAATGAATATGATTTTATTGATAGATATTTAAATATTGTTTAAGCACCTTAACAAATAGTGATAGCGATATAACTGAAAACTTTAATGTTGGTGATGATGGATGACAGAACAGTATACATTGTCTGAAACGGGTCGTCGAAAACACTCATTCAAGAATTCACCGGCGGCCACCAAACTGACGATCCAAAGTTCAATCCAAGCCATTCCGGGGAGCGGTGCCAACACACTAACTGCTCGAGCCGGTCGCTGGTTCCACGCGGTCACCACGTGCGCCCGTGGATCTGTGACTAAATGAAAATATTCCAATAATTGCATGTTTCTTGGCATTGATTAGAGGAATTGTGCCTGAACCATGTTATGTTACAGAGCATTAGCAATTATTACTATTTATAATGTCAACAGATCTCAAGAATTTCATAGGTAAGTACGTTTTTTCAACAACCAAACAAATCGAAATAAAGACATAATTCGAGCATAATTCATAAGAATCTCAGATAAATTAGAATGTTCATATTTTACTATGGGTACCTACATATATATTTTTTTTACTGAACCTTTTTTGGCTTTGGGCAATTATTGGGTATTTTTTGTATAGACTGGTGAAGCGCGGCATGCATCGTCTGTGCATCTTATCTTATCTTCTTAGGGGGCCAGGAATACCTGGCGACACTTGGACCCTATGGGATCTGTTGTGCCAAACCCCTGTCCGCCAAACGGTGCCCCAATCCGTTTTTTTTTTTGAGGACTTCACATACGCCTTAGAATAGTAAATACTAGTCTTCGCAGTATGCAGGTTTCCTCACGATGTTTTCCGTCACAGAAAAACCTGTGGTATTTTAATAAACCGTACTTAAGTTTCGAAAAACTCTATGCATAAACAATATGCTATTACTCCTGTAGCCTAAACAATGCATAATTATGCTATAGCAACCAGATGGAGTGTGAAGGTGTAAATCAATCCCCCTTTGGCCAATAAACAGTATATTTATAGGAAGAAGAAAAATATGGCGGCTTGTTCATTGTCTCCAACAATGAATGAATATATCTTCAAATATTACTGCTTACTGCTATAATAACTAATAGAAGCATTATACCTAGAAACACACAATGTGTAAGTGACAAACATTTTGTCACTTACACATTGTGTGTTTTGTGTGACCACAAAGAGATTTAAAATTTATGTCACCGACCGCCGCGGGGCGCGTATATATTTTGTACATTTTGACACTTAGGCCATTAACCCCTCTACCAAACTTTAAAATATTTTTTTATCGTGCACGTTTGACGTTATTTTTGAATAGTTTTTATAATAGTAAATATTTTGTTAATTTAGAGGTGATTATTACTTTCATTAGGTACAAGTAATGAAATATGCAATAAACAATGCTATTATCGCCGACTTCTTATCCGTGCATTTATACTCAGTCTGTATCTGTTTACAATATCCATATTACTTCTATTTTTATATTTGTGAGGCCACGTCGTGCGAATGCTGTTTAATAGAATGTAATAATAGGCTACTATAAGAATTCACCTCTTCCGAAATGTATACACTTTAAAATGAACCCCTTCTCAAAATTACCACTTCAAAAAAGTTTAAACATTCTTAGAGCATCATTGAGCCAATTGTCTACTGAGAATGAATATTATTCTTAATCGATCAAATCATTTTATTGTGATGTACCTACAATTCTTTATTGCACAAACGAAAGAACGAAAAGAAAATCATAAGAAAAATGTGACAGAGGTGGACTATCTTTACAAGAGACGCTTTTATAGTATAATACCTGCATTCTGCAAGCCTAGTCGCAATTGAAACAATAGGTTTGCAAGTATATGTCACGCGAGAAACGAATGCGATAATTAGGACTATTGTCAATCATCTGACTATTGATAACATCTTATCCTTATCACTATCAGGTGAAGAACATCAAAAGAACACGTTCTGTGATAATAATGTCTCTTGACAGATATATGCATGTTTGCATATCATTCCGTTGCAGAAGATGCAATTCAATTTTTTTTTACATTTATTTGTTAAAATGTCACAATTCCTCACTAAGGCTTCACCTTCTAAATCCATGCCAAAAATTCCAGTAATAAAATAACTAAGTACATAGGTACCTAATTAAATTAAAATCTTTATAGAAAGTAGCAATCGATACAGAGTACCTAACGCTTAAATATGTTGGTAGTAAATTAATTTGTAGAGTTATCGAATTAATATATGTATATATAGGTACATAACAAACAACTTGTTTTTTTAATAAATATTTTTGTTGAAATGTTATAGTTGTCAATCGTTAGATTAATTTATATTGCACAAAAAAGTCACAACTTTGAAGTTATAAATGAATGAAACTACCTACCTAAGTACAATCAGGGCGATATCTTTCTCTGGTAATTCTTCTAATACACGCAACATACCTGTACATTTTAACTAAATCAAATAAAAATGATGTAGGTAATGCAGCCCTATAGAGAGGAACATTAAGTGCCTATTATTTCTGCACAGCGTATATTTTTTCATACTCAAATAAATATAATATTTTAATTTGCTCTTTTTTATCTGAAACAATAGAGATAACAGTCATATGACTGGAACATTAAATGCGCATGCGACAGTAGAATGAGCAATTTATACCCAGTAAGCAACAATTTTATTGTTTTTAACTATGCTTTTAGGATACAACAATTAGCTCTAGCTTTGTCAGGTTAAACAATAGAATATTTATTACGCTGTTAACCTTCTGTGTAAATTTTTTGTAGAGTAATTACTGCGACGAAAATCTAAATTATATAGGGACCTATGTATTGTATACATATCTATGTAGGTACCTAGTCTTTTGTAAATACGCAAATTCTTCGTCCTCGCCTGTTGTTCTTTAAAGTGCATTATGACAACTCTAGGAAGAAAGTGGAGAAGGCATAAAACTTCTATTATTTAATGTTGACAGAATTATTCCAAAGGCCGATCTGATTGCCGTCTGTCTCCAGTGTCCCGTACAGATAAACGTCCGAATGAAAAGGCGTTCATATTATGCTTGATTGTCGGTTCTGGTGTATGAAAACTTGTTCTTTTTCTTTGCCTTTTCCCACTTCAAACAGGATCGACTTTCCTGATTTTTTTGTGCCAGAATTATGCTGTCTGCCACTGTCTGGGCTTCCTCCGGTTGAATGTATTCCACAAAGTAGACGGTGGTCGTCCCCTTTGCCTCCTGTCACAGTGTTGTCTCCTGGTCTCATCACTTGTCCGGACCACAGCTATGCGGCGTCAAAGAGGTGATAAGAATATAAACACTCGATATATAATAAATCAATATCCCGTCTCTGCATGCTCTATTTCAGGGGTGCTATTACGTCAGCACTGTACACAAATAACACGCCTTAGTGGCCTTAGTAGACAAATAAATATCTATAACTAGAACTAAACAGATTTGTTGGAGCGGTTTCCATCAATTCGCACATCGCTTGCGTCGATTAAAGTAGACTTACAAGTTCTTCATTATCTATCAGATTGTATTCTTGCATGCTGTTGCTCTAGTGGTATATGGCATTTTTTTCCTTTTTGAAACATTAAGCTTTAAAAGTATAGAACACATTTTGAGACATTTTGACTTGCCTCCCTATTTTCCGGTGTAATTTTGAATTATAAAAATACTCCAAATGACTCATCGTCTATGAGAGTTGTTTCATATCCATAGTAGTTTTCTGTACTACCGAATAATATTACTAAATCTTCTTCGCCAACTGACGAATTTCAAACATAGTTCTAGAAAACTAAATTGGCAACTTTTAGCCATTTTCTCTAAGCCACCTGGGCATAAACTCTCTTCAACACATCAATCCATACCACTATTTTTATACCCATGTGAATCCCAGTGATACCAGAACTATTCTAGAAGTGTTCTGATAACAGAGATAACATGGCGTCGTGGTGCCTACATAGCCAACCGGTAAACAAATCTCACCTACTCTCGGATCGGTGTATGGTGAAAGTAAAGTTTATAATTATTTGCGAGGTGCTTGGTTATATTTTTACATTGTTGAATTCTGAATTGCTTTATTAGTTGAAGAGTTGCTATATATGTCTGAATTTTGTTTAAAACGAGCATTTCATTTTCGTTATCTGTGGGTGTCATCGTTTCAATAATCATATCAGTGTTTCTTAATCGGTTTCCGTTCATACCAGCAAACGTGAAATTCATAGTAATGAATATGGTATTAAAATTGGTTCCTCTCTTTAATTCGAACGAGTTAAATGAGTTGGTTAATAAAGAATCAATTAAAATGAAGGGTTTGAGCTGAAAGTGTAGAACAAAGTGATTGTGGTTGTTACCTACCTAACAGTGACATTTATTTATTTCTATATACCTCTCTCTGCAGTACTGCCACGCCAAGTATGGAGCCTCAGCCTTCCACCTCTTTCTCTTCATATCACAAGCCTTATTACGGCTCTATGATGTAAGTGTATGTCACATCATTGGATGTTCTTGATGGGGATTACTTGGTGATGGATGATGAAAAGTAAACATGTTTGTTACAGTCTGCTTGAAGCTGATCCTTAATGTCATACGTAAGCAAAGACAACGCTAAAGCCTTCAGATTTCGCCGATTTTATTCACATTTTTATAGACTTTTATTTAAATTTTTCTCAAACAGTAAAATGTTTAAATTAAATCACCCTGGTAAAGAAAACTGGTAGTCTTTTCATTTCGACTTTTATTTTGCCTTTGGATCTCCACTAGGAAATGATTTGACTATAAGATAGGCTGATGGTAGCTGTCAAAGGAAATACCAAAATCAGACTCTCCAAATTGAAAATGTATGGAAAATATTATGGACCTTTCATTGGGAATTGTCATACCCTGGACCATTACTGTCAAATCGTCCCCTGGTAAAAAACCCAAGCTGAAAACCACCTTGAAGATATTATTATGACAGAGACTGTCCCTTTGTTTTTTTCGTTCATTTGGTGTATTTTTAATTAGCTATACCATACTTACTTAGCTCTCTACAAAATCACGGTCATGATCGTTCCGAGTGGTAGTAGAATTTGCCTTCATCAGGAAAACGCACAAAACTCCAATGTCTTACCGATTGCGAAGCAATGGTTGGTTCCATGTAATTAGGGCAATTGGAAATAATTGCACTGTTTCGGAGTTTCGGTCGCTTCCGCCCTTTGATGCTGAGTAATACTTGAGAGGGTCTTTGTTAGCTTAAGCACAGAATACTGGCTTAAGTAAATGTATTATATTTACCATCAGAACCTAAGAAGATTATTAGTTGAAATGTCATTCATTATATATAATTTATATCTAAACAGGAACACTCGGATCCTAAGGGTCCTCGGATCCTAAGGGTCATATAGCGTGATGTTAAGCAGCCTACTTAATACCTTCTTCAAGATATCAAATACAAAATAGTTATTTGATATGCAAGTCTGCAAAGTTGGTTATTATTGTGCGAGTACTAGTACCTATTGAAAACGAAGGATTCTAGGATTGAACCACGAGCGAAGCGAGAGATGATGTCATATCATAGTCATATAGGAGATATTTAAGAAAATTTGATATGACGGGTCTTACTAAGAGCAATGGAAGCCAAAACAATATTTTTAGATTTTTCCTGTCTGTCTGTCTGTTTTGTTTTGTGTGTGTGTTTGTTCCTGCATCATGCAAAAACTACTCCACGAAATGGGATGTGGTTTTCACAGTGGTGTTCCTGAAGGTCTAACTTAAAATCTGTTTTCCCATAAGAGATTTTTTTTCCATATTAGGACCTGCTTCCAAATTCCACGCGTACGAAGTCGCGGGCAACAGCTAGTAACAAAACTCTTTAGTTTTATTATTTTGTATACTCGTACCTATGGATTTTCCTTATTTTGCTTGTGCTAGACACACAACTGTAAACGTAATTTTCCAAACATATTTCCCTTAAACTATGCCATGGTTAAATAGTGATCCATGTTATTTAAACGACAAATAAAACTTAAGTTTATTATCGTATTTTGTACGTAAATTACTCGGCTCTTATGTTTAATGATGTTCGCTTAATCTAAGGTAAGTTAGTTAATCAAATTAATGTAGGCAAGTAATAAAACGTGTGTCAAGAGTAAGATGTCCTTAGCGTCTGCAATAGGAAGGTAGAGAAAGAATACTAAGTACCGAGACGAAACATTGTTATTCTACTAAGAATTCATTAACAGAGACCTAGAACTGTATGAGAGACCTTACCTGAATCGTGGTCGCAATTGATTTCTTGACTTAGACGTAGTTTAAATAAGATCGTAAACAATACCTACATAAGTACCTACGCCGTAATGGTTCAAAAGGGAACTCTCCCTCTTTAAAGGATATTATGATTAGAAAAGAAAGATAATGTGGTAGTATGTGGCAAAAATACCATGTGGTACAGTCGACCGCACGTCTGTTGAAACACTTTGATTGACCTTGAGCTGGCCTAGCCTATTTGGTAGTTTCAAATAGCTACATTTTTGAATCGCTCTCCTCGCTTCGAGTGGTCAATTCTACTGATTTTTGTATCGGATGTCGAAGGAAAATTAGTAGAATCGACCGGTCGAAGCGAGGCGAGCGATTAAAAAATATGGCTCAAGTTTGTACTGGTTTTGTTTCCACTGACGTGCGCTCTACCGTACCTATAGGCTGGGTCTACGCGGATGCGGAAGGGGCTGGATGAGAAAGGTGTTTTGTTAGAAAGATCTATATTTATTAACACAATAACGTACTGTAGTTTATTAATAGCAAATTGTATAACAGAGTCGGAGAGAGGACGCACATTTGTATTGAAACCTTGTCCTTACCTTTGTTTGTTTAGTATCTGGGCAGACAATAAAGTTTACTACCGTTTAATGACGATATTTAAATCTAAAAATTTTCCTTCGTAAATATGAGTTGACTCCTCCAAGGAGATAAATTACGAGTTTCTTAATAAATACTCGCACAAACTTGATTTTAAAAGGTTTGTTCGAGAAGATTGTCTTCTCAGCTGTATGATAGACGAACATCTAAACAGAAACACAGAAACACTACACTACACTGTCTATATAGGTACATAATACCTACCAATACATCATATCATAGGTTGAAGTGTCTGAAATGCGTCAACATCGGCGATAAGCCACGGGTGGGGTATTCCTACACGACCCGGTGCCGGTGGCCACACCTCTTTATCTCCTTACGAATTTATGCCCAATTTTATTGAGCTAGGAACCATTACCGTGACGTCAGCACAGTATAAGTCGTGATGAGTAATACCGAACGGATGCTTGTATAAAGAAGTGAAAATTGCTAAATTTACAACAACAATAACAAACAGGATTAAAACTCGGTACATCGTACAAAGGCGGACTTACCCCAATTCCTGTCGAGTAACTAAAATGGTTGGTATATATAGTAACGCGTAGTGCCAAATTTTGTTAATAAGTAAGTAGAAGTAATTCACTAAAATTACATGTAGGTAGTTAAAAGTATGACGGCAAACTTAAAATATGATAGAACCCAAACTAAGCTAGCGTTTTTGTTTTAAAATACAAACATACAAACATAGAAAATAATTGTTTACAGAAAGAATTCTTTTCGTCCTTTTTCAATATTAAAACCTAGCTTTCTTGTTTTATTATATGTTCTAGGCAGTCGTCTACTATCACAATCTTAGTAGGTACCTAATGAAGTCTAATGTTTTGCCATTAACAGCTCGCACGTGTCTTTGTTATGCAATTGTTATGTTCTCAAACTTCAGTTTTTAATTTCTTTTCGAATTAGACTCATTTAAATCAAATTGTATTCAAATCTACTTAATTATTGTCAAAACCATGTTGGAATCTTTTAAGTCGAATAATATCGAGTATTCCCAGTTAGTGTTTGTAAGGTATATTTCATTTTGGAATCCTTTCAAGTCCTAATTGTAACTAGACTTACTTACCTCTTACTGATAGAAGTCGTTTGTCCTACCACTACTGGGTTCGTTTTCTACAAGTCGATCCTGGTATGGATTTCTGTTACATTATGTGTTATATTGTGGTATCCTAGTTGTCTAATTCTCATAGTCCTCAATTTTGAGAAGTCCTAATTAAGTGTTTCTATCACGTTCCTAATTCAAGTAAAGTAGGTACGGGTTTTTAGTTGCATTATAAAATACGATAGCTTTGACAAAATCTAAGCATTCGAGATGTGTGTTGAATATAAATACAGGTTTCTACAAATTACAAATTTCTAGAAATTACAAATGCAGGTTTCTCTCAAATATTTTCAATTGGTACCTTGAAAATATTGAGCATCACAGCTGTAAGGTCACGTGAGGAAGCGCTAATAGGGTTAACGGTTGTCATGAGGTCAAATTGACCTTCCTATCAGAGGATAGCGATAACCCCAGTTGAGGCTATAGCAACAATAAAACCTTTATGTAGCGAGTTTAATGGCGTTATTCATAATTAAGTACTCTAATTGAATTTAATAAGTGTTAACAATTCAAGGGAAAACGGTTTGCCTAAGTATATTAATATACTAGCAAACGCCCCGCGACTTCATTCGCGTTAAAACACTACACAGACTCCTTCCTCCCCCTTCTCACCCCTCCTCCCCACTCCATGTCTCTGAGAAACTAATGAATTCCTGAAAAACTCGCCGACGTTTTATAACACATTTTGTGGCCGCTCCTTTTTATAAAACCCAATACCAGATAGCCCATGTTAAGACAGAATGTATTATCTATCTAACAGCGAAAGAATGATTGAAATCGGTACAGTAGTTACAAAGATTACTTCAAACACACATCATACATACAAACTTTACCTCCTTATTATTAGTACTTAAGTCCCAGCGACTTTCTGTCCCGAATCGGTCCTCGTGGAACAACCAGATGGACATTGCAGTTGGTCCACGGGTATTGGATAGGTATATACAACCTCCAAGTCTGCTAATCTTTATAACCTGATACCTTTATTATTGTGTGAATAACTCAACCAAATAAATTCTTTACAGAAACGACTCGACTCCGATTATCAAGAATGGCTCCAAACTCCTTATCACCAAGACCCTCCTGCCAGAGAAACCTCAGAAAGCCAGCAAAGCTGGCAGAGGGAAAGCCCTTCGGCAGGTCATGGCGTCCTTCGTCGCGAACCTGGGAACCATTAACACTGGCATGGCGTTCGGATTCTCCGCTACTGCCCTCCCGCAGCTGAAGAGCAACGAATCCAGTATACATATCACTGATAATGAAGCCAGTTGGATAGGTAAGAACCATTTCTCTTTAAAATAGACGGACTAGGTCTAAACCTGTCTAATAATGTCCATGGTTTTGAAATATTTTGTAATGTGAAATCAATTAATAATTGTAATAATTGTAAATAAATAATTAATAATAATCAAGAAAAATAATTAGAACCTTTATCGCCCCATACTAATTTCTCATCGCTCGTAGAACTGACGGCCGTTGGGACAGAAAGGTTCTCGAGTGGCGACCACGTATCGGAAGACGCAGTGTAGGCAGGCCTCCCACAAGGTGGACCGACGATCTGGTGAAGGTCGCGGGACCCAGCTGGATGAGCTTCGACTTAATTTGGGACTAAATAGGCGTGTGTGAATTTATCCAAAAACATTATTATTACCTACTTAATAATAATTATAAAATGACTATCTAAAAGTAAGAAAAAAGCTATCGGTAACTTCGAATGTAGAAACTTTTACGGGGCGAATTTGATACTATTTTGCATCTACTCCATCATTTACGATGAATCAGAACGCCCCCTGTAGCGTCACCTTACATATTACACACACACGCGCGTCACCAATACTTGCACTTTGACATAACAATTAATTTGCTAACTTTTCTATTGAAACCTTATTGAAACCAATATCACAAACAAACGCCCATCTCTTACGTACGAAACCAATTCCCGCACCAATCGTCATAATCAATCGACATCATGTCAACAATTTCATTGTAAACAATTACCCTTGACCCAGGCGACACTTTTTTCTTGTGTTTTATTAATAGTCAATGAAATAATCAAAGGAGGTGTGTCGCTCTGTTTCCTCCGTCATGTCTCCAAGTGATGTATTCAACTAGGTATTTTCCACATTCGGTAAACATTTTGCCCTTCCTGAAACTTTCAAATGCTGAGTTCTTAAAATATGGTGGGTTATTATATTATTAAGCTTGATATTTTCTCTACTAATTGCACGTGCTGCTGATGCAAGTCTGAAAGCTAATTTCTTGCCATTTTCTGTCTAAACATATTTTAGTCAAAACTTTAATCTACTTCCTACACTATTAAGTACACCATTCTGTTTTTACCGCTCAGTATTCTAAAGTTCTGTTCTATTGTTGCAGCAAGTTTAAGCTCCGCTGGCACCCCAGTGGGCTGCATCCTTAGCGGGTACCTGATGGACAACATCGGTCGTCGCCTCACCCTCATCATCACGGAAATACCTCTCATCCTCGGCTGGCTCCTCATTGCCGGCGCTCAGAACGTCCCTATGATTTATATTGGTAAGACTTAGAATAATGTGAATTTGAACTTGAATATTCTGGACGTTGTGACGGTTGTTATTTCAAGTTTTTGTGGGTTCGTAATTCATCCCATCAAACAGTAAATTCTGATAAGAAATTGTTTCCTTTCTGTTTTCCAGGTAGATTACTTGTCGGCCTCGGATCTGGTATGGTGGGTGCTCCAGCAAGAGTGTACACGTGCGAGGTCTCCCAGCCACATCTACGTGGTATGTTGGGGGCGCTAGCGTCTGTTGGCGTCTCCACTGGCGTTCTCATACAGGTTAGTTGTTGACGAGGCTGCTGCTTGATCATCATCATTATCAGCCTTAGTAGTCCACTGCTGGATGTAGGGCCTCCCCCAAAGGCTTACGACTTTATAAATTGTTTCATCCTGATAAGTCAGGCTTTTTTACACATTCATAACTTGCTTCTTCTGCTCTTTAGCTATGATGAGTCCGTTGTTATGTCTCACATCCCTTCTATCCTGTTTGGTTGTTTGTTTGAACACCTTTCACATCGTATGCCTTTCCATGAGCCTGAGATTTTACTTACGGGAAAATAAGACCAGTGCAGAAACTAGTAACTAGTTAATTTAATTTAAATTTAATTTAATCATTTAATTCAGACATGAATCCATATAATTTGTTAGTAATTACTTTAAAACTATGTTAGTAAAATTAAATTAAATTGGTTTTCGTTTGTTGTCGACAGTTAAATAGTTATTTAAATTTTTAAATCTATAAATCTGTTTTACTCTATTTATATAAAGACACAAAACTAGATGACTTTTCATAAAAATATAGAAACGTGAAATATCCAAATCAAATGGCAGGAAGCCCGTTTCATTATTAAAACTACTCTATACTAACTAAAACACACTGAACAAGATGAACGTGGTCTAACTCCACGATTCTTGTGTCCAAACTAAGTTTATTTTGTCGTTCAAACTGTTTAGCAAATTTCTGTGAATTTGTTCACATGTATATGTAACTACCGTGATAATAGTTTAGGTATATGTATATTACTAGTTTTCTTTACATGTTTTTCCGGGTTTTAATTAGACCTCTTGTTACTCATTTTTTCAAACGTTATTCGTTCTTCGTTATTCTGTATAGCAGTATCTGCACCAAAAAAATAGGTGCAATCTGCAAAATATTTTCGGCTAAGGAGTCTTTGCATATTAAGTAGGAGACTAATTCCACAGAGGAATTAATAGTGCTAATTCTTGTTCATTTATTATGTGTAGTTGGGCATTTAGTATCGAATAATTATAAATATTCGTTATCAACTAGGCAAGGCAAAACGGTAAGAGCGCAAAAATTTATTTTCTGATTTATAAAATGGACACTGTGACACCAAAAACTGCACTGGTCAATAGCGTAAAGGATATACACTCCAATAACGTAAGGTGTGAACACGATTACACAGATTATACACAAGAAAACACTCGTTTCGCAAATAACAAGATACACCTTCCAGCTGTGACATGTTCAACTCCGTCGCCACAATATGATAATGAAGAAAATACGAAGAAGAATCCGAATGTTATTATATTATAGAACAATAGGTAACGTTAATGACATGATTATAAAGCTATGTGTTTATTAGGTAATGTATTTTTTTAATGCCAAATGCTAAGTGGCTTCCATTTCATTTTTCAAAGAAAACTCGTAGGTCAGACAGATACATAGGTACACAGCAGTAAAGAAAATGAGTCATTTGAACAAAGCCTGAAAATGTTCCATGGGCAAATGTAAGTTAGAAAAGAGATCAGATCCAGATAAAATAGATTTGTTTTCTAGATAAAAGCTAGAAAACAGACTGGAGGAGGCGCAACTGGTCCAGAACTACAAGATAATTCTCTGAATCAGTTCAGTGAGTTTCGCGTTGTTTCGTACTCCTATCGGCGATTTTGGTCCAAACAGCTGATTTTCAAAATTTTTGTCATCCGTTTTTGTTTTCTTCTTGTCATATCCACAGATTGATATCTTAACTATAGACTTTATCGTCCTCTCCTTTTCATGCCTATAGATTACTTATTAATAGGTACTAGTACTTGTATTTATTTATACTTTTGTAGGTATTTGAATTTGAGTAAATTCCTTTGGATCTGAACCAGTGATCAGACTCTCTATGTCTCTTCCGAAGCGGTGGTAGTTTACCTCGTCACATAAACTGGCCAAAGACTTGTTATAAAGAAAAGAAGTACCTACTAGGTAATAGAAAATTAAAGCTCGTATATAGTGATTATAAGTCATACTACCTGCATACTACTTATAATTTATAAAAATATTCAAAATTTGAGTTTTGTTTTTAAGTTTCGGTCATTCGTTACTTTTTACGTCATACGTAAGACCTTCGAAGCCTCCTTTAGATTGTTTTCGTAAGTCACGTTACTCGCGTCGTGACTGAGGATAATTGAGAGGCAAACTTGTTGTTCTAAGTAAAATTAGAACTGTCGCGCACGAGAACAAACAAACATTGTCAACGACATGGAGTTATTAGATAACTAAACTTTACGTCACTTGCAGTGCCAGTCTCGGGAATTTTCACTTTCCGAGGAAAATTCCGTACTTACCTATACTCTTAATATTATTATGAACAAATACATGGAATTTATTGTTCGTCGTCCAATCTTGGACATAGGCCTTCTCTATTTGCTTGTGACTACATACGTTCGGTCTCTTTTCTTCATCATCCTGCTTTTTCTAGTATTTAGTACTACTTTCAACACTCGATCAATCCTTAACTTCTGTTATGTTTCCTCATTACAGTATGTCATCGGTAGCGCCACCTCCTGGAACGTTCTGGCGGGAGTCAGCGCAATAGTCCCAATTGTATCCCTGCTGGGGATGATCCTCATACCAGAGACCCCCAACTATCTCCTCACTCAGGATAAAAGGGAGAGGGCAGAGAAATCCCTAATCAAGCTGAGAGGGTCTACGTGCGACGTGGATGGGGAGATAAAGAGAATGATCATGTTTAAGGAGAAGAATCACGTGGAGCCGTGAGTGTATTTAATTTTTATCCTAAAGCATTATTCAATACTCAGCCTAATATAAAATGTGAATACCCACTGTTTGTAAAGTTATTGTTTTCTTCGTTGATTCCATGGTTTTTGATATCCAGCACGAATCAAAATTTGGTGACTTTGGAAAATGCTGAGATTTAATGCCCGAGTCGCGTTGAGATTTTCTGATGAATGCAGTTTTTCATATCTCTAAAATCGACGCCATGGTTTCTTGCAAACAAATTACTCTATCTCTTATAGTTTCTGGCTTCCCTATATTCAACCCCTTTGTTTGTATTTTGGGTTATGACAAGTTAACATGTACTGTCTACTTTGCCCTTGTAATTAATTTATAAAAACTTTTCTAGATTGAAAGGTCCACGAGAAATCATCAAAGCGCTGATGCTACCGTCGACCCTGAAGCCGTTCACCATCCTTGCGGTGTACTTCTTCATCTACCAGTGGTGTGGTGTCAACACCATCACTTTTTACGCCGTCGATGTGTTCGAGGTAACTAAACTAGTGCTGCAAGGGGTCACAATAACATCTAGTTCTCCAAATACCAACTTCACATGTATCCGTCACTAACTTATACCTGTATAAACACAGGAGTAGATTTGCTTTCCTAAACTGCCTGGTTAGATTAGGTTATTTATAGTAAGTAACTTACTACTAGAACGAAATATGGCCAGCGTCTATATTAAATAACTTATTTTAACCACATGTCTAAAACAAAATAGTATAGGTATATTTAGTATGCTTTATTTTAAAATGGTGCCAAACATACTCCAGTTGCCGAGTCTTGGAAAACTAAATTAACAATGTTACGTCCTAAATATATTGATTATGAGAACCCAAGTTAGGTTGTCCTAATCGGTGTAATGTATTATGTTTACTATAGTCAATTAAAAAAAACCTTAATGCTGACTATAATACCCGACCTATGGGGAATCTCATGGGTCGTTCCTTATGGTCCATCCATCTGAGTTTTCCACCTGAGTGGAGCATGAGGCATTGTATGTTCTATATTGCTATGTGATTGCTTGCAGGCGTCGGGAGCGACGTTCAACAAGTACTGGCTGACCATATCGGTGGGCGTGATCCGCCTCGTGTTCACTGTCGTCGGCTGCATCATGTGTCGCCGGTTCGGCAGGAGGCCGCTCACTTTCGTTTCTGGTGAGACTGACTGAAATCTACAATTTTTAAAGGTCATTACGGACACCCCGGACACTCATCATCATCATATCAGCCCTTCAACGTCCACTGCTGGACGTCTTCCCCAATGAACCCCTCGCACCTGGTCCTCTGGCATCCGGCCACCTTTCCGGTATCGGTCCACCTGGCGGAGAGCGTCCCACCGCGACTCCTATCAAATGCAATAAGATTTTTTCAAATCCGACTGGAGTTCCAGAAATTATGGCGTTCAAACAAAAAACAAACTCTTCAGCAATATTAAATTAGTGTATTTAGGTAGATTATTGATTAACTTTTTGTTGTTGTAGCGATCGGCTGCGGCTTGACGATGATAACGTTGGCCGTGTACATGTACCTCGTGCAGTACTGGAAGGAGAACAACATGCAGCCGGTGCATTCGTGGGTGCCGGTCGCCAGCATCTTCATCTTCACCATATCCTGCACCCTCGGCTACCTCATCATACCCTGGGTCATGATAGGGGAGGTGTATCCTACTCAGGTGAGTGATGCTATCTTTTTAACTGTGTATATAGTAAAGGCCATATTCTGAATGCAGGCACACATAAAAAATTTGACATCACTAAAATTCTTAATTTGAGCTAAAATTAAACGGTGTGACAAACAGACAGTCATAGAATTTTTTTAGTCTGTTGGGTTTCTTGTTTTGTCTTTTATCTTTGTGCCTTCAGAATCGCGCTTTACCCGCCTAAACTAACTTAGTCTTTGTATATTTTGTTTTTGTAGGCATAGTCCTGAGCCGCCATTTTTTTTGACGCCATCTTTTTAATCTCCTATCTATATCTATACTTATTTATCTATGGTACTATTATTAAAGAGTTAAAAACTGGTGGATAATTTGCATGCTTATCTTATTTAAGTTGCGAAGAACCAAATGATAGCGGGGTGTAAAATACACATAACGCCATCTATTCACAAACTATAAGTAAGAAACTGGCATGATTAAAACGGGTTAAAAAACTAGGGTTTAAATACCATATAAATAGTATACCTTTATAACGCGGATGAAGTCGCGGGGCATCGGCTACTTATTAATATTCAAACAAATGCAACTTCAGCACTTCATCAGAATTTTTATTTTATTTTATTATCATCAATGTGTGATGATGTAAATAGGTCTCAGGTTTCATTGGTAGGTCTATAAGTTTCTCAACATATAGCCACAGTTTTAGATGTTTCACGTCAAAAAGCTTTTAAAATAAAATAAAAATAAAAAGCCTTTATTAGTGTTCCCGTCATTCGAGTCTACATTATAGAAAGTAATTAATTTTTGTTGGGAACCCCTCGGGTGAAGGCCTCCTCCAGGTTTTGCCATTTTGGCCTGTCTTTCGCCGTCTCAAGCCAGGCAGCGCCGGCCACAGCTTTACCATTGCCTAAAAAGTCTATATTGTCATGCAGGTTCGGGGCATCGTGGGCGGCATGACGACCTGCGCCGCGCACCTGTCGGTGTTCTCCGTCGTGAAGACCTTCCCCTACCTCAAGACCGTGCTCAACGACTACGGCGTGTTCGGCTTGTACGGCACCATGTCTATAGCAGGTGAGTTAGTTTCACTAACAATATCTTATATAAACTAGATGTTGCCAGCGACTCTGTGCGTGTAGCTAAACTGGAACATTTCTGCAAATTCAAACAAAATGTTATGAAATGAGAGCCGAAAAAACATTGAGACTTTTGAGTTGTCTCAAAATTAATGTGCCTTTTGCGTTTTATTTTCATTACCCAACGACGGAACCGAGAAGGTATATACGTTTTTATTATTATATTGGTATAGATATAATAATCAGGGGTTTACACACGAATAATATTTTGAGACATAGGTACAGTCGACCGCACGTCAGTGGAAACACTTTGACCTTGACCTGCCCTAGGCTTTTAGAGAGTTTCAATACTATCAGAGACCAGTTTATACCCCTTCGGACGCCTACGTAACCCGCTCTACGTAATTTGCTTTGTTTCCACTGACGTGCGGTCGACCGTACTTACATAAGTATAATTTAGTAGAAGTAGTGACGTGGATCACTTTGGATCACTTGGACTCACGTGGTTCATGGATAAAACTGTGAAATTTTCAGGTATCGCATTCTTCTACATATTCCTACCTGAAACCAAGGGCAGAACTCTCCAAGAGATTGAAGACTACTTCTGCGGTAGAACCAAGACACTCAAGAAAAACAGCACAGCATCGGTCGGAGCGTGATACTTACTCCTACAAGATTATACAAACATTTATCCCAGCGCTTCCCAACATTTAAAGAAGTGGACACTGTAACAAGACTCGTTTAAGAATAAACGGGATTCTTATTACGATTTCGTAATAACTTTTGGTCGTGCTACCGACATTTCGCAGTAAATAATCGTGCAACGAGCCCAAGTGATTAACCAAGGAGATTCGAACCTCTTTTGTCGCGCGCGCGCTCCCTGTGGAGATCGCATCTTGCAAATTTGGTATGGGAAACGATAAAAAATTCTGTGTCAAAATCAGGGGGGGTGCGGACAAATGAAGCGGATTAGCGGCAGGAAGTTGCTCATACAAATTTATATGGAGTTTGAAAATGAGAGTGTGAGTGAGTATCAATTTCGATATACATTTGGCACGATTTTGGCACCCCCTAAAATGATTTTGTTACTCATCCATATGGGAGTAGCTTTTTTTTAAAACTCATGTGATTAACTAAGTAAGTACCTAGCAGCAGACGAATCGTTTACCCTCTTTCTTTTAGACGTGGCTACATCTTTAGAAACTTCAGACACTTTGCACACAACAGATCGCAAAAAGAGATATATCATTGTAAGAATCCCATTTATTCTAAATCGTTTCAATAAAATAGTCACTTACCTTTTATTACTATAAATACTCATCTTATAGTACAAGACCGTGGGTAAATTTTAAAATTAAAGTCTAGACACGAGGCACGCGGTAGCGTGTCAAGCCAAGTTCACGCCAAGAAAAGGGAATTGGGTTTACACAGTGAGATCATCACAAAGTTGATTTAAAAATGTAGCATAAGTAACAATTTTGTACATAATATATTTTTGTATTACGAGTAAGTAGGTAGTATAACTAGAGATTATATAAAATATTATCAGCGTTTTGATATACTTAGTGTATTATTTACAATGTATAGAATCACGTAAGTATAGTAGGTATAATGTATTTCTTACAAACGGTGTATGTGTGTGAATGTAAAAATATGACTTAAGCGTCAATTTTAGTTTTAGAAAACCCAGTGATCTTAAGACGAAGTACTTTTGGCACATGATTCATTAACTATCGGAGACTAGAAAGCGACATTTTAACTTGAATTTTAGTATAACGACTTTTAAAGACCACCTTCATGTAAAAAATAATTAAGTATATTAATTCTGATACCCTGAGTACCTAAAACTATTTAGTATGTTGGGCGCCTAAAATGAGTTAAGATACCAACGCCTGTTTGTGCCTCAAAACTCGTGCCTTTGACTTACTTAAATGATGTGAGTGATTGTGATTGTTTATAGAGTTTGAGAAAGTATTATTATTAATATTGCTATCAAAAATATTGGTAGGTAAAATTAAAATATTTAACTATTTTATTTTCATTTACTTACGTTAAATTTTAATACATGCTATTCGTAAGTTAATTACAACAAAGTGCCATTAAATACTTTATTTTATTTTTAAAAATTATTTAATGAAAATTTCGCTTATAAGAAAATCTTTCAGAACTTCATTAATACATTACACAGAGAGGATTTTAAAAATAAATATAGTTTATTACCATCAAAGTTATGAAATTTCAATAAAATGTAATTCTATATGAAAAAGTGTTAGAAAGATAAGAGTCGAATACTAAATTACATAATATTATTTTCTAAATAAATTTATCTACATAGAAAGTAAGGTTTAATATTAAAAAATTGGCGCATTTTACTACCAATAGCTACATAGTATATATAATAAAGTATTAAAGTATTATTTAATAAAATAGTTAATAAGTATATTTAAAAGCATTTGTGATAGTATTTAGCGTAGCTATACATAATTATGCGACCATAGATAGCATAAATAAATTGTTGAACTGACCTGAGGTAGTTAAATACAAAATACAATTTGATAAAAATAACAATAGGTGCTTGTTGTTTTATTTATATGTCTATAAAGTAGGTTTTGGCTTGGTTTCTCTTAGATTACGAATCTACGAGCATGAATTAATAAACCTAACAATCTCGTCCTAATCAGGTGTGTTTAGTAAATACCTACGTGGTTCTTGTTGAACAAATCCACTATGCGGCCTGTGCTCGCAGTTTCCTGTTTTCTGCTGCTATGTTCAACTGGTGAAGGTTTTCACGAAATGTTAGGACCGGACGGTAAGTTATCTTTGCATATATTTGATATCACAAAGAATCACACTGCTCGCGTGGTAAATTTTAGGATTTTTTGTTTTCTGTCTGTCTTAACGGATAACTGGAAAACCACCCACCCCTACACTTTTATAGTTGTTATTAAAAATTCCCCAGACTCATTTTTTCCACGGGTTGTAACAAATTGGTAGGTGTATTATTTTGTTGTACGGTCGACCGCATGTCAGTAGAAACAAAGCCAGTATAAACTGTGAAACTCGCTAATAGGCTAGGCCAGCTCAAGGTCAAAGTGTTTCCACTGAGGTGCGGTCGACTGTACCTATATATATTAGCCTGACTTTCTAGGTCCAAAACCATTAAAACGTAGAGACGGCATTGAGTTCAGCAAGGTCTCCCGAGGCACCCTGCTGAAGATCCTCGCGACCTTCGAGGAGCATCTCATCTCCAAACTGCCACGGAAGAAGGTCAAGCCCGTCTTCACCGCCCATTTCGCAAACAACATGTATTCGAAGCCTTTCCTGTATCCTAAGATAAACAGGCAAGAAAAACCCCGGTCTCGGTTAGAAAAAATTAAAATAAATTGACGAAATGACGAGTTTCTATATAACAATACGTAGTAATAAATTATAATATATGAGTTATAAGGCATTGTCGTTCATTATGCGATGCAACCTCCGTGGATGCAACAGTGACGACGCGACTGCGATGCAATAAAAAGCTAGGTTGCTTTCTATCTAGAAGTTTTAAATCATTTGGTCGCCCGCGCGCTTCCTAATTTAGCCACTCTCTTATGGATGAGTAATAAAATCATCCTATGGGTGTCAAAATCGTGTCAAATGGATTACAATATTGTAACTCACTCACACATTCTCATTTTCAAACTCCATATAGTACTAGCATTGGCACCATAGGTTCCGATACTACAGGGAGCGCAAAATTTTTTGATTCATGTTTTCTATCGCATCGCATAATAAACGACACCTTAAGACCTTAACGACGAGACGACGACGCGTCGCGACGTTGTTTGCACTCTTTTGTACAAAGAGCAATGCATGTCTATCAAATCCACCCGGCCAGACTCTTACGGGCTCGACATCGACAGCAGGGGTAGTTGAGTTGTATAGTGGTTGCTTTATATTCAAATATCTTCATCATCCCGCATCACCGTGTGGGGAGCCCTTAGAATAAACTTTATTCTAAATTCTATTAAAAACTTCCAATCTTACGTAGTGTGTTCTCTTTGCTGCCAATGACAAAAATTTACTTCTGTCAAGGAAAATTGTAAAACAAGAGCGAGAAAGCCAGATCTATGTAAAACATTGTTTATTGGCAACATATTGGCAAGATACCCAATGAATATGGGTTAATTAATACTCGTAGAACATGGTTCAGTTAGAGCCTGGTTTCTGCTCTAAAACGTCATGGATCCAGATAGGGTACGGGCTGTGGGTACATGTCCCACTGTTCTCAGTGGGTCTAGTGTTTGGGTTCCCTTCTGTGGCGGTACCTGAACTAACTGCTCCAGAGTCTCATATAAAATTTACGCTCGCTGAGACGGCCTGGTTTGGTGAGTACGTTGTCATAAATTTGATCAAATTCATAACGTATAATTCGTCCCACAGTTGGGCAGGAGCTGATGAAGGGAATGAAGGAAGATGTAGGTTCCCTCGCGATGTTTATATTCACCAAATAGCATAAAGGTACTTAGGTACTTAAATTCGAAAAAAAACTTATCGGTACATGCCCGAATTTTAATAAAATTTGAACCCTTTCTCGATCATGAAACGTAGACGTCAATGCTGCAACGACTTGATCAGAATTAGCGTGTCTTATATAACTATTATATTCCCTAGTAGCGGCCACGTACCGGAAGACGTATCGTAGGCAGATGGACCGACGATCTGGTGAACAAAGATCTCCTCTTTGGGGGAGGCCTTTGTCCAGCAGTGGACGTCTTTCTGCTGATATGATGATGATATAACATATTTGGTGATTTATTTCAAACTCAAGTTATTCTAATTTTGGAGCACCATTTTGTTGTATTATGGACACTTTTAAGCCTCTCTTGAAGAAATCCAAATTCCACAGTTACAGAGCTAATCTTAATTTTTCAGCCAGTGTAGTGACCCTGACTGCTCCGATCGGTTGTATTGTATGTGGCTACTTGACGGACAGGTTCGGTCGTCGAGTGATAATAATCGTTTGCCAAGCAAACATGGCCATCGGCTGGTTATACACTTATTTTTCACATTCTCCTCTCCATATCAACATTGGTATGTTATGTACTTTTGTACGTCAAACATTATCATTTAAATTTATATTTAATGGCTAATACCATCCTAATGGATACAAAATTCTTTGCAATGTTTAATTATTGCAGGTGACTTAAGTACATCCTGTATAAAAAGACAAAAAAAATGTTCTAGCCTTGCACCAACCTCAACAAAACTTGCAACTCGAACTGATAATTATAAATTTTAGGGAGCGTTCTCTACTGTTAAATATAGAATTTTGAACCACTACAATTATTTTTAGGACGGGCATTATCTGGAATAGCAGTCGGCATGGCGACGGGTCCCCCACGGGTTTATGCGACCGAGATATCTCTGCCTAAAATGCGTGGTGTGATCGGAGCCTTCCCCAACGTCGCTCAGTCTTTAGGACTCACTTTTCATGTTTGTATTCCTTTTGGTTAGATGCTACCGGAATATGTAATGTTTAAAGTTCAGATCCCTGAACGTCCATTCCTCGGTCGTCTAATGTCGTCTATGGAACTGAACTAGACGTCTGGGGAACTGGATTTAGGTAACTGCATGTTCCAGAGCTAGCTTAGGGCGGCTGGCAGTGACTGGATGCGGAGAGCCGAAGATCGAACTCATTGGCGCGCCTTGGGGGAGGCCTATGTCCAGCAGTGGACTAGTGCAGGCTGATGATGATGTTCCAGAAAATTGGACTGGACCGATTCAATATTTCGCTAGACGCACCGAAAGCGTTTGTATTACTTCTTGAGAATTGTTCTGCAGACATGAACGATCAATAAAATTATTCTATAGCAGAAACTTACTACAGACAAACCAGTTGTCCACTAAAGCAATGTGTTATCGAAGTGATTGATATAACTCTATAGTAGCCGCTCGGTGCGGAGAACCAACGTTAGAAGCATATTTTTTAGATTTTGGATTACACTAAGGGGCAGGTCAATGATCGGCCTGAATGTAAGGGTGTTGACCCTTACACCAACCAGAAGTGCTGTGTGTTGTTGGCCTCAGAATAAGTTACATACACCAGGAATAATCACATAAAACTCACAGAACTAGCCCAACAAGAAGTCTCGAAATGTGGTTGAACTAATTTCTAATTATGTCATCGGAATCAGATGGTAAAATCAAGCCCAAATTTAGACGAGGTTCTTAAAATTTTATATCCTGTGAGCTACCTGAAAATGTTAATGCATTACTGGTTTTTTCTAGGCTTTATTGGGAACGTTGTTCAGATGGCGTGTACTATGCTTCATATACGGAACGTTTTCCATCGGTTTCTTTTTCATCAACATGTTCCTGCCAGAAACCCCCTACTATGTGCTAATGAAGTCGTCGGTTGATGAAGCGAAAGACGCTCTTAAAAAATTTCGTTCTAAATCCTACGATGTTAATCAGGAAATAAACGAGCTAATCGAGTTTAAAGTTGTGAACCAGATTCGTAGGTTACAATTTTTTATAATTATCACCTTATTATATCTTTAGGATTACTTAAATTAAACTTTTCTGTTCCTTTCCATCCTTCTTCTGTTGTCTTTCCATCCTTCTTTCCGCGGCCGAACTCAAAATCTTCTGGACCGATTGAGCTGACGCTTGTAGCATTTGTGAAGTTGAAAAACCCTATGGTATCGATCGTATTTTGATGACTTAAAATATTCTTCCATCATTGTCAGGCAATTATAAAAAATTTCATCTTATCTTTGGCCGCGGCTGATTCACATTTGGACTAAATGTATGATGTCCTTTAGTCATACACTGATTTTCAAATTGCAGCTTGACCTGTAAAGAAGAAATGCACGCACTTTTCAAACCATCCGCCTGCAAACCATTTGGGATAATAATTCCCTATTTATTAATGACGCAACTTTCTGGAGTATCTGTGTTAATTTTCTACGCCGTTGAAATGTTCGAGGTAATTCTGCCTGGTTTTGTTTCTTCATTGTTGCCAATAAAAAAACTGTATCGGCTCAAAAGTAGGTTGAGTAAGTAATAAGTAGATAATGAAGATTTGATTTTTGGCACAATCGAACCCTAAAAGTATCTCACATACTGCGCCATTAGAATCAGCATCTGAGTTTCCTGGAGTAGCAAAATGGACGCAAGTTACTGCTTTTGCATAAAGCTTTTAACTAAATCCGATTATGCAATAATTGCAGGACTCCAGGTCGTTACTGAGTCCTCACACGGGGAACGTGTTGCTCGGCGTGACGAGGCTGCTCTCGGGAATAGCGGTGTCACTGCTCTTGTACAGACTTGGCAGACGGACAATGGCACTAATTTCATGTAAGCATTTTGTTGATAGCGGAAACGGAACCAATGAATGCGGCGAGCGGAGGACCGGGTGTGGTGGCGTTCATTGGGAAAGGTGGACGTCCAGCAGTGGACGTTAAAAGGCTGATATGATGATGATTTTATTGATAAGCTTATAAAATTTTCAATGATTGGGCCTTTTCCTTTTTTGACTGGGGTGCATTGGTGGGTATTATACAATACATAAGTTGGAGTAGGTACTACCGCCCCTTCGTCTAAGAATCTGACTGGTCACTACTAGTCACATATCGAAGAACCGATAACCGCTCTGGGGTAGACGAGTTCTCGAGTGGAGACCACGAGTGAGCAAGCGTAGTGTGGGACGCCCCTGGCTAGATGGAGCGACGATCTGCGTAATGCCGAATACGGAGGTTGGGTTCATTGGAGTGCCATGGGGGAGGGGAGACCTATGTCCATCCAGCCAGTCGATTATTGCAGGCGATGACAATGATGAAGAATAAATACTGTTTCAAAGGCTGGTTTTTGTGCATTCTTTCCATAAGGTCTTCATTTGCTGATTTAATTTTTAGGTATTGGTGTAGGCGTCGTGAGCATAAGTCTAGGATTGCACATAATATACAGTGAAGATTTGAGCGCCTTTCCCCCGACCTGTTTCATATCTTATATCATTTTCGCCAGCTGCGGCCATTACACGTTGCCTTTTCTGCTGATGTATGAACTGTACCCTTTACAAGTAAGTTCAATTCATAGTAATTAATATTGTTCTCACTGTCAGGACAGGTTCCATATGCGCTTTAGAATTCCTTTTTTGATTTAGGTACCTAGTTAGACCTCGCGATGATTTCCTGCACCGAGAAGCCTGTGGTGTACTGGTGTTTTAATTTAACTCTTTATATTCCTGAGGCGAAAAGGTGGTGCTGCCCTGCCTGACACATATGACACACCCATGTATGGAATTTCTTGTCTTTTGCGGATTTAACATCAGTTGCTGTAACTTTGTTTTCAGATTCGAGGGCTGCTTGGTGGTATTTCCACTTCTATTCTGAATATAATGGTATTTGCAGTTGCCAAAGCTTATCCCTTTGTGCGACAAGCCATAGGGTTTCAATATACTGTGATAGGCTTTGGCGTGAGTTCATTACTCGGCAAGTATTCTTACATATTATTTATATATTGGTTCCTCCGACAATTATTTTAGAAAGTATCTACAGATCCACACATATACTAGCAGGCTGGTCTGTGCTACGGTAGGTACCCAAGACATGTAAAGAAATATACTTAAAATGACTGGTCCACATATTATCAAAGCCCTCGTAACGTAGGTCTTGTAGAGCCTGAGCCCCCAGTGGGGTGTTAAAATAAAGACGATAAGAATTGTTCCAGGTAGTATCTACGTGTATTTCTTTATGCCTGAAACCAGAAACTTGACTCTCCAAGAGATAGAGGAATACTTCAACAAGCGTCGATCGACAATGGCACCCTTACATGAGATGCAACAAGCTCAGATGAGGGACTCCGAAAGACACCTCTCGGAGAACAGGCTACATTCAAAAAGATCCCTAACTAGGCAAAAACTTAACAGTAGCCAAGTAATTAACGATTCAAGTTCTACCTTAAAAGATACAGATGTGCCAGAAGAAAGGAAAGATGGAAAGAACCGCACCGACGACAACGGACCCGCTTAAAAGTTAACAATACTCTGGCCCGTGCTACAAGAGGCGACATTAGAATTACCTAGATCAATTTTGCACGTCGTTATAAGTTTCCTAGAAGACTGTAATTTAAAAACATACGAACTAAGACCATTGCCAAAGAGAGAGTTCGTAGCAGCATATCTTTCGCAGCAGGCAGGAATTCCACCAATCAATGTTATAGAGTTCTTCACAGAGTACCTACCTAGAAAAAACTGAGAAAATAATAGTTGTATTTTAATTTCTTTCCCAGTACATAACTTCTTTTCCCAACAGTTTGGGAAATTCCTCACAATACGGCGTTTCTTCAGCAATATATTATTTATTTATTTTTTAAAAAGTACAATTGAATTGATTCACATAATGCTGAAACACTTCATAATTACATATAATATATAATTATATTACATATAATTATATCTAAGTAGCATTGTAGCATTTTTTTAATTTTAAGTAGGACATCACTTCGCTGAATAGAGTAGTCCTAAATCTAAATATGCGAAACTACTTTATCAGTTGAAAGGACATTGGCAACAGCGACCAGAACCTTCTCCATAACGCCTATGCCTCTCAGGAACTCGTCTGCGTGGATCCTCTCGTCGTGAGCATGGAGTAAAGACGGCGTATTCATGATGGGTGTGAAGTTGATCGCGGGGATCCCCTGGCGACGGATGAACCGAGCGTCCGTTGCCCCGGGGCAGATGCTGCACTCCATCTTTATGCCCCTGGAGAGAAAGGGTGGTTCTATGTAAGGGTGCTTTTCCACCAGAGATGTGCGCGGTAAAATAGGTTTTTTTTCACCAATAGTATCACTATTGCGTAGGAAAATGAAGTAATACTATTGGTAGAAAAAAACGCACATCTCTGGTTTTATTTTATTTAACGCCTCAGTGGCGTCGGGGATAAGACGCGGCCTATCATATCGAAAGGTCCGGAGTTCGATCCCTGGCTGGGCCATGTACCAATGGGTTTTTCTCGAAACTTAAGTACATTGACATTATGTTGCTTAGAAGGAATTGATTCTGATGATTCGATTGCTATCAAAAAAATACAGAATGTGTTTTCTCACATTTCTCCGGTTCGATTCCCAGCTCAGACAGGTGTTTTTTTATTCCTCTTGTGACAAATCAGTGTCACCACGAGTCTACACCGAAATCTTTGAATGCAGTTCTACTATTTTTAAAAAACGTTTCCTTTTAGTAAAATTTCTATCTTCAGTATTTACGGTACCTTCCATGTTGGTTTATTCCATATACGGTGCTTTCCTCCAATATGCGTTTATTCCATATCACATAGGTACTGTATACTCACATATCGTTGACGGCTTTGACTAGTGCATCGTAAAAAGGTACACTGCCGTCTATTCTAGTGCTTTTCACTTCGGGATTCTTTACGAGGTATTCGTAAGTAACATCTTTTCCTGCTTCTTTGCACCAGTTGTCTATCTGAAACGTCATTCGTTTATGATACGATGTGTTTTGAAGGTAAGACTACCCAGACGTAAATAATTATGATTTTAAAGTTCAGAAGTCTTAAAACTTAATTTTTATTTCTTCTAAGAGCTTACCATATTTTCTAATTCACTGTGGTCGACGTGGGGCGCTATTCTCATATCGAACGATACAGATAGACTTTCAGGAAGTACGTTAATTTGTACTCCTCCCTGAAACAAACGAATAGTGCCAGCTATATTTATGCGTAAAAGTAAAGTATTCGTAGCGAAAAGTCGATTTTCCAATACATAATAGGTCTTCCTAGAAAACTCACTGACATTGCTATGATGCTAAGCGTTTTTTTATAACTAGCTGTTGTCCACGATTTCGCCCGCATGATTATGTTTCCAGTAGAATTACTAAGCTATCCAATAATGAAAACATCATTCGAATACTTATAGTGGTTCTGGAAGAGAAGCGTAACGACTCTCATTTTTAAGTAGTAGTGATAAAGTTAAATAATATCGTATACTTTGTTTGATTTCTTGGTACAGAATCTATGGGTCCAATGTACATTGATGCAGTTATAGCTGCATGTTATACCTACTCATAGACTTATTTTAGCTGTCTCAAATATTTGTAATACCAGATAATGGACCAACAAACTCGAAAGACACCCACCTCTATCTGCGTGAGGTTGACAGTGGTGACGCTGCCCAACACTTTGCCGGTAGACTCGAACCGTTTCTTCTCTTCAGCTCGGAATTTCATGAATTTGTCTATTACGTAGTGTAACTGAGAAAGAAAGTGTAAATAGTAACAAGAATGGAAAGTTAATTAAAATCAATGTTGTGTTTGGCTGGTTGAACGGACCAATGGGACTTTTTTCTTTCAGTATTCCGGTCGTTACATATCAACCGGACTACTGGGAAATCTCAAGTCTCATTAGATCACTCTCAAAAGAGTTATCGTGTCACAGGCTTTTTGCGACAAGATAATCACAATTTCTTAGTTGCATCGGATCATGTGATCCGATGGGAACTTTTTGTGTGATCAGATGCAACCCCGAACTGATCATAATAATCCGTTGAGAATAACCCATCATATTGAAACAACCATCATGCATGACAAAAACCTACATAATAACCTAAGGTGGTAGCGAAGTCCATTAATTGGGGGTTTTCTATGGTTTTCGGCAAACCTGCTATATTTTGTTCTGTTCTGCATAGTCTATGAATGCGCGCTTCTACTCATACAACTGGTCTTACGTTCTTTATTTGTGGTCGTGGGCACTTACTTTTTCACCAGCTGTATTGGACGCCAAATATAAGCCGTGACCAGGCCTGCCTTTGCAGGTGACTTTGATTTCTGTAACAATAATTTTTTTTCACTATCTCTGCAACGCAAATAACATGCAATAAATTCTTGGCCGATCCCACGGCGGCCGCTTACTCCCAGACGATCGGGCTGTCGATCTGTTGCGTAAATAAGCAGATAGTTATTGCACTTACGTCTAGAGGTCCTTTCTCCGTTGAATGCGTAGATTTCATCAGGTTTCGGGTTGGGACCGCTCTCGTCCAACTCAAACCCTATGTTAAGCTGTTTAAATACATCTGATTCGGAGAATATCCGCATCCCGTCTTGACTGCCTATCTCTTCATCTGAAAGAAAAAAACTACTAAGAGAACGGGATTCTTATCACAACTCTATGTAATTCGACACATGAGTAAGAAGTTGTCTATATATACGTAATCCAAAACTAAGATACATTTATTTTTGCTGCAACAAAACGATTGCTTACTACTTAAATATTATGTTCTGTTCAATTTTACATATTTATACAGGTGTAGATTTAGTCACCTGCTATAATTTAAACAATGCAAAGAATTATTGAGAACCAAGTTAATAGCGATTCGTCGGGTAAAGTCGTAACATGTCAAGTATACAAATTTACTCCAAGTCTTGAAACGTAAAAGTCTTGAAACGTCCAAGTCTTGAAACATCCAAGTCTTGAAACGTCGAAGTCTCTTACCGTATCTCGTTTTGTAGTATTCTATGAAATTACTACCGTGTCTTCGTCAAGTGATTCGCGAATCACAGAGTTTTAAAAACCTGTTCCATTTTCTCAAAAATCCACGTGTAAGCATCCTCTCGATTACAAACCAATATAGGGGTATCTATACTTAAACGGTGCTAAGGACTTACCAGGCACGAAACTGACATGCACAGTCCTCCTGAGCCTCACCCCTGCCTCCTTGAGCCTCCTCACGGCTTCCAAGTGGATAATGCCGACGCTCTTCATATCCTGAGTGCCCCGCGCGTATATCCATCCGTCCTCCGTCATATGAGCCTCGAACGGAGGGTGTGTCCAGTGCTCCTGAACAAAGAAGTTAAATATTCACCAGGCCTCTTTCAGGAAAATATTAGGCTATTTACTAAGTACGCTGGGGATTGGTGGTCGCTGTTATGAAACCAGAAACCCGTGCGTCCTGCCTGTCGCGACCACCCCTGGGGTAGAAACGTGGACACTAACGGTGGGCCTGATGCACAAGTTTTAGGTCGCTCGCAGGCTATGTTCTGAATTTCTTGGGAAAGGCCTATGCAGCAGTGGACATCGAAGGGTTGATAGGATGGTTCATGGTGTTTATGAAGTAGGTAAGTAAAGATTTAAGCTATCACTGTACCAGGTTTCATCAGTTCAGCCGTTAAAGCGTGATTGAGCAATAAACATCCAAATTTTAGCATTTTATTTAAATACCTAAGTAACTGGGATAGGATGTAGATTAGGTATATTGGTAAAAAGTTTGTCCATTTTATCAGTGTTAAAAATATCTAATGCAGCCGTGTGTTGTTGATTTTAATAGGTAAATACGGTAATAAATGTAGCTGAAGTGATAACATTTACAACTCCGGCTTTATTTATATTTTGTCGTCAAGACACAATGATAACAGCAAACATGTTGTTTTCGAACAATGTTTTATTTTTATCTTTCACCCAGACTCACCCACCATAAGTACTTAAGTACACCTTGTCTAATCCTGAAATAGGATTCCTTTACAGATAATAAATATCATACCCAGACCCACGACATATTATGTATGGAGATTGAGTCCAATAAAAGAGATATAGCCAACGAGGCAGTCAATGAATTATGCAACACACCCGTGCAGCGTGACCTAATCCTACGGAATCCCGACAAATAGAGGGTGTTCAAAAAAATAGACCAGCTGCTTTGAGAGGGTATTTTATTAACCTTTGATGTAAAATAGATTTTACTGACGAACACCGTATCAGCCAGCGCCTGATGCTTATCTAATGACAATATCAAGATCTCAAAATTTGCTGTCAGCAATCCATCGATCATTCTATGTAAATAAACAATTTATGAGACACGGTTGTGGTGACCACTTGTGGAAGATGTGAAGTAATCGGTATTAAAACTGAAAGTTAGTTAAGATTGTCTCTAAAGAACTATGTTTCCAGAGCCGAAAAACGTATTAAACAAATAAAAATAATAGACCTCATACACCGGCACCACATCCATGTGCGAGTTGAGTAGTATGGCCGGCAGGTGGGGCTGGGCGCCCGGCCACGTCACCACCACCACCGGTTTCTTCGGCACCAGCTCGTATACCGCTACCGGTAAGTCCAGCAAAGCCGCTTGTTTCTGCACGAATTTGACGCAGTCGCCTGAATAATTTAAAAAATCATAATAACTGATTAAGCAATCAATCAAAGGCTGATGATCTATGTTTTTTTAGTTTGTGGCTTGGTTTACAAGACACATAAGTCATGAATGATCTATCTGAATGATCGACGCACAGAGTATCTGTGCTCTACCTATCTAGATAGTTGGCGGCACGTAAATTAAACCGTGTTTTGTATAAACGCCGGTACAAACCAGAGCTCAGGTTAAGTGCCGACATCAATAAGCAATAAGACGTAAATAATTAAATAAAGTGTAAGTATTCCTTAGTTATGTAATTTTTTATACCTATGGTACTGTATGTCACTGCACGGTAGAATGTGCATTGTATTTTTTATGTGATAGAATACCTATATTTTCAGCTTTAAGTAAATAATGATGTATTTGTGTGTTTTAATGTAAATATACTTAGCTGATAATATAAATATTCGTTTGTAATTATAGTTTTCATATTAACTTACCGTAGTCTATGTCTGGATGTACGCTCGGTATCCTCAAATATTCCCTCAACCTCTCCACCTCCTCGTTATTTACCCACTCACGTCTCATATTGTATGCGTCGTGCATGAGTCCACACTGTATGACAGCGCGCGCGGTACTGAAACGAATGTCGCGAAAGTAATGATAACACCAAACCGGTATTGATAACTCGGTAGGTAAGTAAATATGTTACTTAAATATGTTCATAATTAGGTTAATAAATACTTATTATATAATCTCTTAACAATACAGGGAAATCCAATTTCCATACCTACAGTTTATACCAATAAAAATTCATCCTTCCTCCATACTTCTATCCTCCCATACAAATTGAATAGCTCTCGAAAAAGACATTTTAAAAAGTGAGTTTTTTCCACAGATCTAGATATACTTTTTTATATTATATCTTTTCATTAGACCAAAACTGTTAATCTGACGACCCATAATCTATAATCAAATTTACTGCCGAACTGTCCATAAACTCTTCTATTGCAACTTACCTGTCAGGCAAGGTACTTACTTACTTATCTAAGGATACTTTCCTATCAGTTTTATCTCATATTTTCTCTTGCTACATTTAAAGTGTAGTGTGAGATATAATAAGATTGTTGTTGTATCTACCTATTTTATTTATAACAAGATTACATAAAAGACTGTTGTTAGTTTTTATGTTACACTAATTTAATTACGATATCGTATTATCGCAGCTAAATAAAAACACGATATTTGTATGTATATTGTTTTGAAATTTAACAACAACCTGTCTGTCAGATAAGCGGAACGCAACGTGCATGCAACGGAACGTAACAATATGAAATCGGCGCGAACCCTCCTACGCGGGCCTTTCAAAAGTAATCGTCACAATCGCAGGTTACCTTCCATACTGCGATCGGTCGCGCGCCTTTCGCCGCACGCTGCAGATAAAAAAACACGATCGAAATTCAAATATATTTAAAACAAAATAACATTTAAATTTTTGACAGCGAACAGTCACTTTTTTTTTAAATTATTTTGGCGGGAAGTAGTGATTGTGCGAGACAATGGTTCGTAAAATAAGTGCGCTTTTGTGCTGCCTCTGCGTTTTTGGTATTTCATTGAGTGATAGCGCTATATCAGCTGAGAATGTGAGTATTTAAAATAATAGTTTAATTTAATAATAATAAGTAAGTAATGCATTAAAATATTTTTTGTAAATATAATAAACAAACAAATAAATAATTAAACTTATTGTATTTATACTGAAATTACAAATAAATCTAACGATTCCTATAAAAAAAGGCAATACATTAGGTATATTTAAATGTACATAAAAAAATTAACAATAATGTTCAAGGTAAAACGACTGTTCGGTACTCCACATACCTAACTCTGCTCCAGTTTCAATTCTCTGGCCTTGACGTTCGTGTCACACAGATAAATATAAACATCAATATTATCACGTCATTTTGCATGTGCTCATAAAATAAATAGGTAGGTACCTACATTAATATCAGCAAACTGCGACCTGCATTTCCCTTAAATCAGCTTTTCCGTAGGAATGCCAGTGTTGTCTGTGGGTCTCTAGAAATGCCATAGAATATCACAATACGCCAAAAATGATATTGAAACTAGTTTGTTGCATAATTATAATATATTTAATTTGCATACTTTTACTTAATTTTTATTTCATAATTATTATACTTTCTTACATAATATATCTCATTAAGTGCAACTTTATAGTATAAAACAGCGAGCTGATAATGTTTATAACCATTTTGTAAATAAAGAATCAGATTTTTTAATCTCCTCATTTGATTGTATGATTAACAGAAACCCACCGCCACGCGTGGGTATATATACCTACACACATACCGGTATATATTATGTATCTTGTAAAGAGCAACATATTGACATTTATTCTTAATAAACAACAGAATAAATGACGGATGGTAGGTACTCGACGTGGTGTAGTGTAAGGTACCTACATTCTTTAGGCCCAATAATAAGTAACTGAGTTTTGTAACCAGCTACGAAGTGGAAAATGTTGGTTCCAGTCAAATCCGAAATATTTTATTTCATAATTATCAGTACACTGGCTATAGGTACGGTCGACCGCACGTCAGTGGAAACAAAACCAGTATAAACTGATCAACTGACGGCCGTTGGGGCAGAAAGATTCTCGAGTGGCGACCACGTATCGGAAGACGCAGCGTAGGCAGGCCTCCACAAGGTGGACCGACGATCTGGTGAAGGTCGCGGGACCCGGCTGGACGAGGTTAGCGCAGGACCGGTCGTCGTGGAGATCCTTGGGGGAGGCCTTTGTCCAGCATTGGACGTCTACAGCGATAATAATATGATGTGGATAATGATATAGTTACAAAACTTTTCAAGATTAGTCAAAGACATGTTACCTACCTAGTTGTCTACTTAATTTTTTTTAAAGATCCAATTGCGTTAAGCCATAGCTTTACGCAACGACCCGGCGTGACCGGTGCGAGCAAAAGTCAGGTGTCGCCAACAATTGGTGCGTGGAAACGAAACAGAGAAAGTGAGCGCGTTCCATCGCTGTGCGTCCGCGAGGCTATAAGTGCTATAGAGTATGCTAATTACAGTTCGCGCACTAACACGCGTTCCTTTTGTTTGTTGCCCACGACGCCAAACAATACATAACTCCGCGAACCAAACACGGTCGAAGTGACATTTGTTATGGTTTCTAAGCATGGCTGTTAATCATGGTCATACTTCACTTAACTAACCTCATTTCAAAATAAAATAAAAACATTGCTTTCGTTTCAACATACCTACATTATGTAACACTTACTTTTGTGACATTTATACTCGTGAAAGATTGGAACCTAAGGCCGAACTAACCGGTGGCTCATTATTCATTATTATTATACTTACTGTTATAATTATAGAATAATAGACATAATATTAAATTTTGATTTCGCTTTTATCTCCCATTTGTGACATTCGGTAGTGGGCCGTAACGACGAAGGACTCATCTCGTTCTAGGGTGTTCTGCATGTATACCGACATTTAAAATTTTATGCAATCAGTTTGAGAATAATCTTTGAGTTGAATAATAGTGATTTAATCCATACAACTGCCTATACGTGTTTGAATCCGTATTTTATAAAATGTATTTTAATTAAGCTACTTTTATTTTAGTTAGGTAGTGCAAACGTTTTCCAAAAGTCAATGCTCTCTTGCAAAAGTGTTCGGTCCAATAGTTGCGAGCGTCTGATTTGTGGTAACCGCAATAACCGACTAATCAATTATTAAATTATAAACACGTAATACACAATTTTACAGTTAAGGAAGACGCGACGAAAATGTTTACGAACCCTGTCGTAACCGGTCTTACGTAAACGAAAGGGAGAATATTATTGATATCATTTCACCTTACTATTGTTTTAAATCTTGAATGGAATTGTACAAATAATTCCTAAAAACAAACAATGGATAGAAAATAAATGAGAAACAATGGCTTAAAAACCTTATTATCCAATTTTGTTAAACAATACTCTAGATAAGTTCGCTCATAAATTTATGAGAAAATTATGACATGTAGGAGACAAATTATTTCAAACAAAGCAACACCGGAGATGAGTCGACATACTCAGGCGTTCCCCTCTGCCAAACAAGACCAGCTGGTCATGCGTCGTACATATAGGATTCTATTCTATCGATGTGTAAAAAGCATGATTTATTACGCGTGTGTTTAGAAGAGACGGCGCGGCGTACAAAAGTGCGAGCATTGGTTTTTATATCCTATTTGACAGGATGTTAAGCATCGAAAGAAAACTCTAAGGCGTCTCCCCTTTGAGTGTTGCTCTAAAAGTTCGTATGTTCGTGACCGTCCATGCTATGTCAGGGTCACTCTGAGCGATGTGAAGATTTTACACCGCCGTTTATAATTATACTAGCAGCTTCCTGCGGCTTCGCCCTTGTAGAATAGTTTTGACGCGGGAACAGCTTTCCCCGAGGTATCTTTATGCCTATCTGTGTCTGATGTATAATCTATATTACTGTAAAGTTTTATCAAAATTAGTTTTTGCGTGAAAGAGTGACAATCCAAACCAAACTCACAAACATCCAAACATCCTTACAAACTGTCGCGTTTATAATATTAGTAGGATAGGTTGGGGACACAACGCAACGTACAGTCGACCGCACGTCAGCGGAAACACTTTGACCTTGAGCTGGCCTAGCCTATTAGGGAGCTTCAATACTATGAGAGACCAGTTTATACTGGTTTTGTTTCCACTGACGTGGGGTCGACCGTACCAATTTACTGAAAATGTCAGATCGTGTTGCCTTTCTGCTATTTTAGTCCCAAATGAACTATATTAATATTTTTAAGCGTTTTCAAGATAAACTCGTCAAAGTTTAAAAATTCAACCCTATCCAGCTGATCGGGTTCAACGACACTGTAGAATTTAGAATTTAAATTACAATCTAAGGCGTATTTAGTAGAGTACGCCAAAAACCGATTGGGTCACCGTTGTTGGACAGGGCTTCTTGGCACAAAAGGTCCTGTATAGGGTCAGTGTTCTTTGGAATTCCTGGACCCCTAACACGATAATCCCCAGCAAGGTTTTTCTTCCGTACTGGTTGTAATGAACATCTAACCGGGATCAACTTCTATAAATTGTACAGTTGTCTATCCCCAGTAGGAATCTAACCCACGACCCCCGGCGTTCTAACCCCACGACCAAGCTACTAAGCTAAGAAGATAGGAAGTTAATTACAACAATTAATGTGATGTAATGATCCTTAAATCGCGTAGTTTAAAAATCTTCAATACCTATTATAAACTGCGTGTCCGACCGCGTCCTGCCTACACATTGCCTTAAAAGTGCGTCGCCATGCCCATAGAAGCCTTTTAGCAAGGCTGCGCCCACGCGTGGTGACTCAATTAGACGGTTCGACTAACGAACGTTCGTCATATAAGTATACTGAACGCAAAAACGAAGAATTTGGTATTTATAGGCTGTGGTTCTGGTTCCCGTTTAGTTTCTTTGTGTCTTCAGATTATATAAGAACTTAAGACATGTCATTTTAAAATTTGCAGTCAAAATCATAATGTTTAGTGCTGAGAAGAGGAAGCGGCGCAACAAAGTGCCGCAACGAAAATTTTAAAATCAAGTTTATAACACAAAAAAAATGAATATAGTTTATAACACTTGTTTGTAAAGATGTGAGACTTAATACCAGGCATATTTGCCATTCAAATAATCGTCTATTTTTAATAAGCTTTCTATACTTATTACCTAAACATTGTAATTATAAATAATAAACTTTATTGTTTTTAGTGTGATTCTTAAATTCTTTTTTATTTTAGTTTAGTTTTTCTTTTTTTCTTTATTTAAAGCTCGTCAAAGTCGTCTTTGTCCTTCACATTATAGATGCGGTACAGCAGAAGCGTGTACATTGCCCAGTGAACTGACCTTACTATGTCTATGGTTTGTGTCGTATAAAGTTTTTTTATTACCTACTTGGTAATTTCATGTCTCTTCTGCAGGCCTATGATTGATATGATGTAAGTAGTTAACGTATCGTGACGTCACGATGACATCTCCGTACCTACACGTACAAATCCGTACAATGCATCATTGAGTAGGTCGAAACCTTCTAATATCTCGCCCAATGTCAGGCCTCGGTCGGACACATACTGTGACGAGTACTCAAACTGTTGTCTGGTTTATCTGTTCGAGTTTGAGATAAGATTTAAAAGCAATAAAAATATTTAGGACTTTAAAAAAGTAAGCTTAAAGAAATTTTCCCAGAACGTCACCATGCCTTTTTTTCCCCTTTCAATCCCCTTTAGAAAGAGCAACCAGTCCGGCTTCGATTAAAAACTATGATATGGTAAAAAGAGATGAAAGTTATGAAAATAATCATCTACTTACATTAGTTACTTAAATGTTTAATAAGAAAAACATCTAGGAACATTTGTCCCTAAGAGCGAACTTTGGCGCGCTATATACATTTCGCGCGATTCCTTATTTGTATATAAAACCTTTCGATACTGGATATAACATCTGTCCAAACACTACCTATATTTATATGAATTTCATCATCAGCCTGCACTAGTCCACTGCTGGACATAGGCCTCCCCCAGGCGCGCCACTGAACACGATCATAGGTTCTCCGCATCCGGTCACTGCCACTGCAGTTGATATGAGAGTGTAGTAAGTAAAAAATCAGTTTCGTATAGCAAATACAGATAAGTATGTTTAAGAAGGTTTTTATTTGGAAACTGGAGGTACAACGTATTACGAATATAGGTTATTGCCGCAACTAAATGCCGTGGCTATGGCTAAGTCACCTGTTACCAGTTGCCTAAGCGACAGTTCGACTCGCCTGCTTATGTAATTTGCTGGTTGACAACAATCCGCTTTGTAAAGAGTCTTAGTTAGTTGAATAATTAAGACCAGAGAGTGTGAAAGGTGCTGAACAGACATTAAAGCTTGGATAAGTGCTACCTAAACAAATCAAATGAACAACCTATTAATATGTCCCCACTGTAGGGCTCAGCCCTACCCTCTCAACGAAGTCATTCTAACCCAGTCCGGGTTGGTGGACTTCACATGCGTCTAAGAATTTCTTGTTCGGCGTATGCCAGGTTTCCTCACGATGTTTTTATTCACCGTGTGCGAGCAGTCAGTAAATGTAAAAAACCCATTGGTACATGGCCCGACCGGGGATCGAAATCAGGCCTCTCGACATGATAATATGTCACGTCGTCCCCACTACGCCACTGTGGCTCTGTGAAAATAATTTATTAACGATTATCAAATTTCCATTTGATGACAAGTCTATAATACTATCTGTTATCCGCGGCTTCGCTCGCTTTGAATAAGCCCCCCCCCCCGCGCACCCTAAAACCTTGCCGAAGAACCAAGCTATCCAACAAAGAAAACCCCATTTGAATCTATTTAGTGGTTTTTGAGCAGAAGACTAACAACGCGAAAAGCTACTGTCATTTATTTTAATACAAGTAATACTGATGACTTTCACCGTACGAGTATAGGTACTCGTATTTCGTAAACTTAAATTCTCATGCAGGCGTTCTCTGATTACCAGAACATCTTCATTCTTAGCGTCCTTGACGCTATTTTGAAATTTTTATGGTCCATAACGATGAATGTTGCCCACTGTGTTAATAATTGTTTTAATGTTCAACTCAAATAATCTTTTGAGGTTTCAACATGATTTTAAGCAATATGGTTTCCATACAGAGAAGAGGTCTAGGTCGTATCTATTTAATTTTAGACGTGTCGTTACCTCAGTATAAACATTCGTAAGTGATTGACCAATGATAATGAAATGAATTAATGATCTATAATTTACGAGTATTGCGCGACTTTCATGTTAAATTGTCGTCTGGACCATTGCACAAAATATGGCGAAGCTTTCGATATTTCGATCCTACTAGTCTTTGACAGTTTCAATTCAATTCATTACACTTTCTTACACATTAAAAAATAATTACAAACAAAAAGAAAAAAAACAGATACTTAATGTACATCTATATATAGGCGGTCTTATCGCTGAGAGCGTTTAATGATTTATCTGCTCAAAAGAAAATTATCCTAGTGGGACAAATCAGGACCAGAGTTAATGGTAAAAGTGGGACAATACAGTGCCATCAATGGTACAAGACAGTGCATAAAGTATTGCCTTTTAATTAGCGCGATAATTTTAAAAAAATTACAGGTAAGTATTTGTTGTCAATTATTGCGTCAACTAACGACACTAGACCTATTATATTGATTACTAACATAAACGTACGTAAATGCATGAAGATCTAAACCATTCCACCAACTTTATATGCAAGAATGACATTGATACAAATGCTTGAGCTGCATGTCAACCATGGTCGTCAAGCTGCTAATTACGTGATTATTGATTAGCCTTGACCACACGGCCACGTGCTCGATCGTCGCTCGTCGTTGTCAATAGCCTGTGTATATTTTTATACAGGATGTTTGTGAGTCAATGTAGAAATTTAGATAAATATTTTTGGCCATATTCTTATGTACTTTTTTATTATTATGAAACAATAGCATTAAAAAAATATATGTAAATAGGAGTTGTCTAAAAAAAATTGCATGTTTTAAGTTGTTGTAGTACCTACCTACTAATGTTTACTAATATCTAATTTTATTGTCATTTTCATGTTAGGTCATAGGTATGACACTAACAAGGTTAAGAAGAAGAAGAGGTCTCTTACTAAAAATTTGTATGAGAGCTTTTGTTGAGCAAAATAAAAGTTTGAATTGAATACACCCTACATAATAAATAGGTACTACATTTTGCCAATATTTAGAATATCTATAGCCAAAAATATACAGAATAACCTTCTTTATCATCCCTTAAATCGATTAAATCTTACATCGATTCACCAAATACCCTGTACAGAGCACAATGGAGAGATGATGTCATAGTTTAACCACAGAATATATAATAATAGGTCCGTCCGTTCAAACCCTCGACCTTACGAACGCGAGGCGAACCCAATTTCAACTTGGCAATCAGGACTCAACAATCTAATGTTTTGAAATTACACTTCCCGAATAGATTTCCCCACTTTGTCGTACCTAAATGCTTAAAGACATTATAATTCGATGCAATCAGTACAATACCACAGCTATTGTTAGTAATTGCGAATTGCCTCAAAACAGACAATGCACAAAAAGCTTACCTGAGTGCATTGTAGTGACGGCCATGCCCAATCTCCCATGACCCATGGCGGACGTGGTGAGATAACCATGGGCTGACAGATAATGTTGGTAAACAAATTCGGGACCGGGAAATGTGGAAAACGTTGTTTTTTCAAAGAGAATGGTGAGTCACGATCAAGATATTTCGATCTTTCTGCCTACCCCGTGAGGGACATAGCGTGAATATATGTATGTATATGTGTGAATGGTGCTTATAAGAGCCATGGTAGCCTAGTGGTCTCGCCTCACGATCATAAGGTCATGGGTTCAAACCTTGGCCCGTACAATGAATTTTTCGTTAGAAGAAGTACGGTTTATTAATACCACAGGCTTTTCGTGTACGCCAAATAAATAATGGTTTCTAAGGCGTATGTGAAGTCCACTAAAAACGGATTGAGCTCCATGGCGGTGGACAGGGGTTTGGCACAACAGATCCCATGGTTGTAATGTCGCCGCTGATCCGGGCCCCCTATAAAGATAAAAGATTACCACAAATGAGGAAAAAACATGTTGAATTTTTATGATTCCTATCGAAAGACGCATCATAGTATTCATGATCGCAGCATCATACATAAGAATCAATTCCTTTTAAAAAATAACATAGTATCTTAAATAACTACTAAGTCAAACAAATATCCACAAATAATATGAATGTGGTCACCTTCGCGACGCAACGCTAACAGATCTGGTGGCTGATCACACCTCCAAATCAATGAGATGTATTGAGCCGCATTGTGATCAATAATCATCGGGTCAGGGTGACTTAACATACACGATTTTAGTCAAAGGAGACTTTTATTTTTAAAATAAATATTGCTATTTGTGATTACCTACGTCCAAAGACTTAAAAATATCAATTTGGTTAGTAAAGTTTGAATTGTCACAAATTTTACAGCGAATTCTTTAAATCCTAGAAAATCAGCGGACGCTCACCAAAGAGATCCTAGCTCCATGTTGAAAACTCTTTTTCTTGATTTTAAAAATATAAATTAATAAAGTCTCCTTTGAGTAAAATCTTAATATTTAAGGTACTTTCGCTCTATAGATTGCGTTAGGTTTTTTCCATCTTGTTTAATTAAAATATGGGAATATACTGTATGTGTTATGCTGTAGCTAACATTCGAAGCAACAGTGGCTGTAATTATTCATATACCATAATGGTTACTGCCATATTAAAACTAGGATATCTAACCTTGTTAAGCACTACTTCTAAGCAAGAGAATGCTAATAGCTAAACGTTTCTATTCAATTATTTACTGGTCTTATAGGTACTATAACTCCTGCGCCTTCGCTCGCGTGAACTTTAATAATTCATTAAACTATTTGATGATTTCAGGAGAAGAGATGTCGGAACCCGCCCACAGCGCCGCAGAAGATCGAGAGAGTCATCACGCTGTGTCAAGATGAGATCAAACTGTCCATACTTAGAGGTAAGACGAGATATCCACTCGTACTCAAAATTTATTGGTTTTAAATTCAAAATAATGGAGGTCCATTTTGTATGCGGCTCAACAATCATCAAATAAAAATCAACAAATGTTCCCATTTCCATCATTCCCATTGACAGGCCAGCGGCATTAGATTTTACTTTTTCAATCAACCTACGAGAAAAGAGACCCGAACAGTAAGTATAACAGAAAAGGAAAAGCAATGAAAAGAACTTTCAGCCGTTGGTGTGTTTAAGTTTACTTGACGTCATACAAATGGAAAATAGGGTTTTCAAAAAAAAATGTAGGTAGTCTACCTATTATGTATTTTTAGTATGTATTTTTTTCCAATATTTATGTAATTTTTTTTTCTCTACATCTTTGTAACTTATCTCCTCTGGATGGCAAAAATAAGAACCGGTTTTATGTTAATATGTATACTAACCAACTTATTTATGCTCTAATTTCATTGGCCTACTTGGGATATGAGACTCTGCGCTAATGTCAACATTGCTTGACCAACAAATAGCTGAATGGGGTGCAGTGCAGACCGGCGATCGATCCAAAACTCGATCGACCAGGTCTCAGCCAAGGTCGGTTGTTTCGTGGTGAAAGTAAGCAGCTTGCGCCCGCGCAATGCTACGTGGAGAATGTCGCGGCAGCCTAGTGAGAGCCTTGCATTCGTAGAGTTGGGTGTTCAATACCCAGGTCTCCAGTCATATTGCACATTATAACAGTTTTGGGTGAGGACCGCTCCAACCGCTTTGCCACTTTAGCCCGTAAAACCTACTTGTTTCTCAGTACAAACTCTGCTTCAGACTAAGTGCGATCTCAATTACATACTTAGCAATTCTAACGGAAATTATTCAAAAAATTGTGTGGGTATAGGTAAACCGTAAAACGTAAATCTTGAGTGTCCTCGATGCATATTAACATCACAAGTCGCGAAGTTATGTACCTATAAGGAAGGTTGACTTTAACTGTATTGTGAGGTCACCATCTGAGTCACAAGCCTCTATAGTTTAGTCTGTACTTCGTCTAGTGACTAAAATCGTCTGGATTAGTATTGACTCTTGTTCCCGCCCAATATTACCTCAACTCAGAAACATTTCGATTTTCATTCCCACTCTGTTACTTTCCATTCTTTAGAATAATCTAAGATACGTTTAGGTACTTTTACGCTGATATTTGTAGTTGGTTCTACTATAGTTTGTTAGCGAGCAGGGTGCAACACGGGCAGTATAACTAGGTTGGCATTTTGAGCACCCTTTCAATTTAGTTGAGTAATTAATACTCTTTACCGATTAATTGCACATGAAGTAAGACCTGGTAATACTCATTTTGTACAACTCCGAGACTACTTCCAAATAAGGCGCCGGCGCCGACTGGCCTCTCTTGCGGCATCCACAAGTTCGTATCACTGGCGCGTGCGCAGGTTAATTGCCTTAAGAAATATCCTTTAATATTACGCTATTCGCGCTCTCCTTGTAAAACAGAGCATAATAAAATATTTTAACTTATGTTTTAATTGTTTCAAAATGTTGCCTTAAGCTAAACTGCAGGTTGTGATTGCAAAGTTTTGAAAAGTACTTAACTTTTACTAGGCTCTCTATATATTGCATGGGGAATAAATGCCACACATTATAGTCGCGACAATCTGGACGATGATAAAACGATGGTGATGTAGCCTTTATGGTTATAAACATAAATTGTCTGAAAACAAACAAGGTACAGATAGCCAAAAAATTGGTGCCCACCGTTAAGTTGACATTCATCATTTTCACGTTTAAAAAAAATAATGTGTATTAAAAAACACTGTCGTCTTTATTACAAATTATTTTCAACTGAAAACTTGTCAAAACTATTACACCACTTTGTTGGCTGACTGTACCTATACAATGCATATGAGGTGAGTATTACATGCTATACTTACATACTTATTCACTGCAACTGCACAGAGACCCGAAGCAGTAAACCTCCGATAGTAAGACTCCGAAGCGCATAGTTAGCGTTTCCACTGACCCATATGCTTAGCTGGCACTTGCATAACCCTTGCATAAACTGCAAATGCAGCCGGGGACATGCGATGCTCAGTCGACTGTTACCGGCTTAGCTTTGCGAAACTCTTGCACGGTGTTTATCTTGCCTTGTCCCTATGTGTACAGTACGCGTTTCATAATATTCAGATCTGTTTGTGGCGCAAACGCACTGAACCGAATTTTAATCGAAATTGTGACTGTCAACTGTGGCGGAATGAATAGTTTTAAGCCTACCTACCTTCTTGACTTTTATATCCCCAGTCCTACTGCCATACTTCAGCCAGACCTTACACGCCAACTATGTCGAAATACACATATGGAAAGGTACATGCTTACTCGTATTTTATCATATCCACCCTTACACGTTCACTGCTGGACATAGCCCTTCCCCAACGAACGCCACCACACTCGGTCCTCCGCCCTGCGCATCCAGCCGCTTCTTCTTCATCTCGTCTGCCCCAACGGCCGAAGATTCTGCGACGGATGTGAACTACCCCCTGTCACTTCAGCCTGGGAATCCTTTCGGCTATGTCGGTGACCTTAGTTCCCGTCGGATCTCATCATTGTGGATCATAAACTTCAAAGAAACACCGAGTTTCCACGTTTCTTTGGAATGGGTGACGTAGACTTGACGCAGTTTTCCAAATGCTGCTCAGCCCAATTTGAAATTATGGTTCGGAAAAATCGTTACTATTTTCCGTGAATAAGTAGATATACGAGGAAATAGAACATTGACGAAATTCATAAGTACATTGAGGACGGTAATATACACTTTACTATTTTTTCTAAAGCGAAAAAGTAACAACCATTGGCCCAAGCCTCTACGTTATATTTATTTTCGCTTCATTAATTTTTTAAACGAAGGTAAAAGGAATTCGCAATTACGAAACCTTGCATCAGACAATCACTTCCTTTTTGTACATACTAGACTAAATATTGAAGGATATTGTAACATCAATAGGTACCTACTAGATACCTATAACCTACAAAAATTACCTAAAATACCAGCTCAAGAATGAGTGAATACAATGAAATTGAGCGGGTTATATTTATAAAAGTGCAACGAAAAACACACGACTAGTGATGCATATGTTCAATGAACTATATTTCCTCCGAGAAATTAAAATATCCCGGAAGGAATTGACATTGAAAAATATGTCAATATTTTGTCCTGTCCATACAGGATTAACTTCCAAAGGGTGTAAGTACAAATTGATTGAGTCTATTCTATTCGCTTTCTTTTCAGTTGTCTATTAAGTTTTTAGACTTGGATAAGTATAGACTCTATTGCAATTGGCACTTACACCCTTTAGATTTGTTCTCTTCATTTACAGGAGGTACTCACACAAAATTATTAAATCCAGTTTTGTTTCGAAAATAATGGTTACTTATCGAACATCAAGTTAATCGTGACCAGTCTATCCCAGATATAATGCTGGCAACAAATGTCCACTTAAGTCCTGTTTAAGTGTGTCTAAATTATATAAAACACTTTCACAATAACGTTCAAAGTACGTACATGATTAACTATTAGATTTCTCAGTGATATAATTTAGAGAAAGTGCAATTTTTACTTTACAAACGTGCATTCCGAATCAAAAGGGACTTGTAGCGGAAACTGTTATCTACAGGGCTGGAAACTACATAAATATACCTAACCATAGATCCAAGAACCAACATGCAGCGCTTAAAAAACGGAATACCTAAATTATTTTCGACTCTAACATATTATGCCGGTTTATTTAAAGCATTTGAGGCCTACATTTCTCACATTCCGTATTATTGCAACAAACAGTACCGGTGTCTTTGCCTTATTGCAACCGAAACCATATGTTTTAAAATGCATTAAACTCAGCTCTGCTTGAGTATCTATAGACTCATACTTAATTATTTTCTACTTTACTTTAATTCTGGTTAATGTTAATTCCTTAGTTTTCTATACAAACAGTCTTATTACAAGTAATGGTTTTTAATGAGGTAATTTATCAATTTTCAGAGGCCCTGGACGTTATAAAGGAGGAACACACGATGCCTGGCGAGAAGAGGCGCAACAAGAGAGAAGTGCCATTCACGCACGACGAGAAACGTATCGCAGGTGTAAGTATACTAAATACTTACTTGATCAACACTTAGGGCTTCTTTCACCACTTCCTGATATTGTTACAGATAGTAATCTTAGTGATAAACTAATCTATCAGATAAATCTGTGTGATAGACTATATAAAATATATAAGATATAGGCAATCAGATACCTGTGAAACCAAAAAAATAGGCTATCTGTCAGATAACCTGTAGATAGGGTATCTGGGACTTTATCAGCAAGCGGTGTAAGAGGCCCTTAGAATCATATCCAATATCTCAGTACCTACAAATAAACAGTAGGTACTTAATTTCTCAAGTAAGGCTGATATCGTGACTTTTGGAGAATATCGAAAGTTATGGGAAGAAATTATGTCGTTGATGGTATCAAAGGGATCAAATCAACAGCCTATTAACATGTCCCCACTGCTGGGGCTCAGGCTTACCCTCTCAACAAGGGCGTTCGGCCTATAGTCCACCACGCTAGACCAGTGTGGGTTGGTGGACTTCACATGCGCCTAATAAATGTTCCTCACGATGTTTTCCTTCACCGTTTGAGAGCAGTAATTGGTACATGGCCCAGCCGGGGATCGAACTTCTGACCTTTAGATATGATAGGCTGCATCTCCCGACGCCACTGACCCTGTGTAGTATTAGAACACATCGATATTGTGACTGATTTTCGAGGTCAACTATCGACGTTTCGCAACACTAATCACAGTACCTACTCGATAATTGACTTACTACATTACACCGATACCTTGATTTATTGATGCATTCTTACCTTTTTATGTTCCAGTGCCTGCTGCAATGCGTCTACCGGAAAGTGAAAGCAGTAAGTATCCACTTTTACCCACTAGGTACCAATTAGCTCTCTCGACAGCTGTATCTTTACGGCGATTTGAAAGATAATGCGACACGGTTTAGTTTTTTACTGCTAATTTACTGGAGAGAATCAAGTTTAATTCTTGCTATTTGTGAACTGTGTCAACTACTGTATGACTCTTTCGAGGGGTTTCCTTCATTAAGCTAGGTAAGGTATAATTTACGCTTTTGGAAACAATAATATAGAAGAAGACTTGTGTATAAGCGAGGTCAACCCGCTTGTAAGGCTAAATCAATAAAACAAGTGCAAAGTTATTTTTAAATCGAGTTTTAATGGTTTATGGCTCTTGTCACGAGCTGATTGCTCCAATTCGTTAACTATAAACCACGCAGGTTATGTCGTAAACGTTAAGGGGAACACTTATTTAAGAGATGATCCGTTTTTTTTTAATCAACTGTAGTAGATTTTTACAGATATTTATTTTGTCGTATTAAAAAGTAACGTTTTTTCTTTGGTTAACAGGTAAATTACCCATAGATAGATTGAATACACAAACATCGAACAAAAATCCAGACTTTATCAGTTATGATTTATTCAAAGTAATTAATAAAAAAATACGAATTTGTTTTATGAAATATTCTTGTTGACTCTACATAGCGATTGATAACAATATGAAAGTGGTAAGGTATCAACAGACTGATGATGTTGATGATGATTTAGTTATGATATCAAAGATATTACCTACTACATAACTAGTTGATCAGCGTGGTTGTACCACGGGTCCGCATCGAAGAGTCGAGCCGTTGAAAGCGTGACAAATAAACTATCAAACTCACGGATTTATCATGTTATAGTTAAGATTACCCTTAAAGAAACAAAAAGTTCGCCTATTTAACAAGATTTAAAATACTTACCTCCAACAGAAATTTATCAGCAATAAATGTCTGATACAATACACCTTATATAAATTTTGTTTTTATTTTAAATATGTGCCATGTTATTAAAATAATGCCATAAAACTCCTTCAAGGCGTAGTTAAGTCGGTGGTCATTGCTGTTTCATAAAAATATTTTCTGTACTTTTATAGACTCCGCAATAAAATATTCAGTTCTAAAAGTTTATAACAGGGTAAGTATTTTAAAAAGATAATAAGCAGGAAAAGGTCGAATACGTGTACATCCCAAAGAGCGCTCTCTGCAATCTTCTGATAGGTTGAAGGGAATACACTAACGAGTTAATAAAATATCATGATGACTCATGATTTATGAGGACTTTAAATCGCAAATCGTAATTTAGGCAGACGGTTACATGATAAGGGTTACCTACCTACCACGTTACCTAGAAGTACAGTTACTCTACAATATGGTATAACACTTCTCATGTAGAGTACCTAAATATTAAACAAATTATTTCATGTATATTTTGAAAATGTTTACATTTCGCAGCAGTTTAAAACACGTTTCAAATTATCCGAAGTCGCACGGATTTCTAACAATGAATTTAGTTTAGTTTTAGTTTGATTATGTAACTCCTATTTCAAATCAATCAAATCAACAGCTTTTTATCATGCTGGGGCTCAGGCCTACCTTCTCAACTCCTATTTGATCCCCATAATTTTGCCATTTACAGGTAGACGGCTACGGCTTCCCGACCTTGGAGGGTCTGGTGAACTTGTACTCTGATGGAGTGAACGAGCGCGGGTACTTCATGGCGGTGCTGGAAGCGACGCGGGAGTGCCTCATGCGGAACCACGACAAGTTCTCCAGGACCGTCCCTATGGGTGAGCTTACACAATTGAAATTGAATTGAACTCTGCCGGAGATCCCGAACCCTGAGTTTGTACTCTGATAGAGTAAACGACTATTTACTTCATGACTGTACTCAGGCGGAACAGGAGTCCGTTAAACGATAGTGCCTATTTTCATGTTACCGCAACCATATTGCTGTGGACGAAGCAGTTCCTTTGTTGGCAACTAGTTCTGAAAGAAATACAACTGCTTCTTTAGACTCTGTTGGACTGAATGCAGCTAGTTCATGGGAAGCAGCAGATGGGGGCAGCTATCTGCCGATGTTTCATTTGAACTTTCAAGTTTCTTCTCATTCTCACCAATATAAGAACTCATTGACAGTGCAAAAATATAACAGAACATAATGTCGTGTACACGCAATCGTCAGTGTCAGTAACTGACCCTTTTTTATTTCGCAGATAATGGTCGCAACTGCGACGTGTCGTTCGACATCTTCGAGTGCATATCGGACCGCATCGGCGAGTACTGCGGCAACTCCGGCTTGTAAACATATCACTGACTTGTTTACATCACCCACCTCTACACAATACGTATCATCAAGCTTGAAGATACGATACTCTGATGAACAAATGTTGCAATGGCGACAAAAAAATTACAAACAAATTAAAAATATAAAATTAAAAAATGTGCAGAATTTGCAATTTTTTAAATCGAACAATAACTTTACTCTTTCTAGTGTATCATCAGATTACAAAAACTTATTCATCTTGATGTCAGATTATTGTTGTATTTAAATACGATACTATTGAAAGCATTGGTCAAAGAATTAATAGGTACAGTCAACCGCACGACATTTTAATCTGGAGCTAACCTGGCCTATTAGGGAGTTTCAATACTAGGAGACCAGTTTGTACTGGTTTGAATTTCCACTGACGTGCGGTTGACTGTACTACGATAATATCGTGATGTCACAATATCATCGATAGGTATTTTTCGTAAAAAAATTGAAGTTCCTGTAACTTTATTCCAGATTAATCACCTCCCTGTTTTTTTTCTATGCTACCTATTACACCTACTGTTTAGTTACCACATCGATTACCTAAAAAGATCCTAGTAAATATTGTATAAAGATAGTTTTACTATTTTTAAGTTAATTTTACTAATTGTGATGCTCAATAACGTCTTAGTATTAAGTTTACATTAGATTTTGGATTTAAACCTGCACTGCATACAACCTACGTAATTTGGAACTGTCGTGAATTATATGGATGCAAGCGCACAGCGCCACCTATCGAATTATACGTTGTATTAAACGACCACAATTTAAAAAAATATTTTGGCAAAAGTTTTGTATTTGGCGCGTCAAGTAATAATTTTGGCATTTCTAAAAAAACACATGGCGTACAGTCAACATTAAATATTTGTAAGCATTTGAGTAGGCCTGGCCAAATATTCCTGATTATTTTTGGTATCTTTTCAACAAGATTATATTTCAACAAGATTATATATTACCTTAGAGTTTATATATTATTTAAAGATATGCCGTTTAGTTACGCCGTAAACGATATTTGGTGTCAAATTGTGATAAAGAAACTTTCGCCTATGAATATTCTAGATTTGGTAGCGCAATTTCGTTAAAAAAACCTCTGGTAAAAGGAATAGCTAAAAAGCATAAGACGTGCTGGCATATCTATACTAATAAAAGTTATATTCAGATGTTAGCTGCCCGATTTCTAAGCTACCTATATCTTAAACTAATATTTAATTCATTCGAATTCACTTTTTTCATTAAATACACTTACTCGTATAAAATTGTGTTCCAGTTTCATACAAAACCATTGCCATTACCTGAATTAGCAAAATTTGTAAAGCTTTATAATGAACTGATAGATTAATTTAGTTTTAATATGTCTCTAATAAACTGTATATATACCTTACCTAACAGCATTGCGTTTATTTCTATAGTTTTTTCCACAAAAATCATATACCTACATTTATATGTAGGTGTGTATTTTCTTAGTAATATTATAGAAGCGATCGTTTGGAAAGATGTTTGGATGTTTGTTACTCTTTCACGCAAAAACTACAGAACAGATTTTGATGAAACTTTACAGTAGTATAGATTGAATAACACAGAAAAAGTTTTCTATGCGGGCGAAGCCACGGGAAACAGCTACCTATATGAACGTGGCCGCACTCTATACCCCTAGGCTTTCACGACATTACTATTGGAATAATTGAAAATTATGGTAAATTAACAGGGTATTGGTCCACCTTGTGGGAGGCCTGCCAACGCTGCGTCTTCCGATACGTGAAGGTCTGATGAAAGTCGCGGCACCCGGCTGAATGAGGTTAGCGCGGGACGGGTCGTCGTGGAGATCCCTGGGGGAGGCCTTTGTCCAGTAGTGGACGTTTACAGGCTGATATGACGACGATTCAGAATAATATCAACGTTGCGATGCGACATCTACAATTGACTGCAAGTAACTGCAAACAAACTGCGCACACGCAGTAGCCGCTCACTCAATACAGTTTTTATGCTCATAGTCGAAAGATGGCGCACTAAACGACCATAATACTAGCATACTTTTGCAAAACTTTTTACTAAAGTCTTCGATGTAACTCGAAAAATTAGTACTCTTTAAGTGACAATGGGTTGGTCACGTCTGTCGGAGAACCAACCGGCGTAAACAAACAAACAAGCATACAAGAGAACAAACAAACAAGAAGTCTTCACCTGTATTAGTGCAGATCAAAGAGGACGCGGCCTGTCATGTCGAGAGGTGCGAGTTCGATCCCCGGTCAATCATGTACAAATTAGTTTTTCTCGAAACTTAAGTACCTACATTTTGATTGCTCTCCAAACAGTGAAGGAAAATATCGTGAGGAATTCGCCGAAGAAGACATTCGTAGGCGCATGTGAAGTCCACAACCCGCACTGGGCTAGAGTGGTGGGCTATAGCCCTTACTCCCTCGTTGAGTGGGCAGGCCTGAGCCCCAACAGTGGGGACATATTAATAGGCTGTTGATGATTTGAAGCCCAACAAACATCACCATAAAAATAGACAAAATTTAGGACATCGGTTTTCCTTAACCGTACAAATAGCGTTTCTTCCCTAATTACTAATTAAATACGCAATAAAACGCTAGTAAATCCGTATCTAAGCTCATTATACAAGTCGCAGGCAAACCCTGCTCACTATGGCCTATTCACCAACAACTACGTACTTCCTCGTCTATAACTCATAATCACAATATATACAAAGCGCAAACAAATTTGACGATCACTATCTACAATTGTACGTTTGTCCGTCTGTCCCACGACCTCTCTCGGATCCGTTTATTTTGCCTTTTGCATTGCTGCGTGCTGTAAAGTAAGAAATAGCGCCTGATTTCCCTGATTTGCGCCTCTAGGTCTCTCTATTATATTGGTAACTATATTAGACACACAAAAAGAGTGCAAAGATGGTGTTACGATCGGTGATGTGATCGAATCAGAAATGAGGAGATCCGCAGCGTAGGCGGACCTCCCACAGGTGGACCGACGATCTGGTGAAGTAACTTAGGTTAGCGCGGGACAGGTCGTCGTGGAGATCCCTGGGGGAGGCCGTTGTTCAGCAGTGGACGTCTACAGGCTGATAGATGATGATGAAGGTGTGCTTCTATACTAACCTTATAGGCGAAGATTCCGCTAATTATTTAGAGATTTACTAAGTTTATTCAAGTACCCCTAGAGATTCAATTTTACTTTGCCCAGTGCCCCTTAAGGCTTTCCCTTGCTGCGGTCCTGTTTTCAAATTTCAATTGTGCAGTATAATTGATGTGATAAGCTTCACCTCTACGCCATTAATTAAGTAGGTTTTTCCTAATTTGTGTCTGAATCCGGTATCACAGAACGGTTTTCAAGAAGGTTTTTGTCTAATCCATGCATTTCACACATTTTTATGAACTCGATTGTTAAGAACGGAAAACGACGTAGAATAACGAATTAATTTACTTAATTGACATGTTACATGTCCAACTAATTACGGTCACTAATAAGATTTATTATATACCTATTTGCCTAATTGAATGAAATTACCTCTACCTCAGTAGAAACCACTATATACCTGCACGATTTACTTGACAGCTAAATAACATTACCTACATAATTTTCACTGTTAAATAGAGGGTATTTGAAGGAAGGACATCATAACACGACAAAACGGAGTTTAGCAAAACAAATGGACGTAAAGCTTTTTTTATGGGCGTAAATTAATCACAACGGTAAGAGCAATAATCAAGCTGTACTATATCAGATCCACCCTCCGCCTGCTGCCCTTTGGACAACGAAAAACATCAGATTGCTAATTGCTGTATTGCTGTGCAGCCATCCAAAACGAAATCATCTGGTGCATTGTAGCTAATATTCCAGTGAACTACATTTGCCCCTTACTAGCTACAATAGCCCCAAGTGACCAAAATTATGAAGCAAATATTGCTTTTATTGATAACATAATATTTCCAAAAAAAGGCAGCCCGCCGTCGGTAGCTGGCACGTTGAGAAGGAACGGGTCAAGTTGCACGAATCGGTGAGCGCGAGCAGCCACCGTGAAGATGCTAGATGCCCTTCGGAGACCGCTCCATTGTGCAGGCCTCCGACCTCCGTCCTCCGCACTCCCTTGTTGTTTGTGCTCGAATATTAATTATGGTAAAACTGAGGTTATTCGGCAAAGGAAGTAAAATTACGCCACTAATTGGCCATTACTGCCGCTGAGGGAAGGTCCTGTCGAACAGAATATACTAAGGTGGTGACAAAGATAACTTAGATATAAAGATTATAGAGGTTATTTAACGTGGACTCCGCTCAGGTTTTAAATATTTTAATTACGGAGAGGCCAATTCAGTATCTCAGTTACATTTTTGTATATATGTTTATAAACACGACATATTTGCTTACGACACGAACTTATGCTATCGACTTAAGAGATGCGCGGTAGATGAAATTTTTCCCCTCCTCTTCCTCCTACCTGTAGGGTGGTACCACGTGGGTACAGGGCAAAATCTGCAGATGACCATTAGGTCCACCTGTGCCAAGCGGCTTCCTTTGTTGAAGGTTTGCAAGGTTCCCATACAATTCATGACATTCTATCCCCACCTATAAAGAAAAAAGTAGATTAAATTGACGTTCCTGTTCTTTAAAAATCCCAATAAAGCTACCAAATCACATCATGCGACCTCCGAACACGACTTAGAAGATTCCCACACGATTATATCTTTCTAACGGAAGTCATATGGTATGTGACAACAAATTCTCAAACACAATGGATACATCTATGAGTATTAAGTTATTACCTAACTAATTGACAAACACTTAATAGGAGCGTCTTAACACAATCTTAATCTCCCAAACATTTAAAGGAGGCTACTGTATATCATTTTCAATCGCACCTATCATAATTTCTATAGGAGGTAAAGTGAGGCAACTTCCTCCAAAGCCCTCTGTAGCAGTTACCCCCCATTCAATGTTAAACTAACGGCTGAACGGTCCGCTGGCTTCACTATAACATACCTGATATTGAATTCTGCATCGCCCTCATGGCCTAATTAAGATATTTGTGTGGAAAACAACATTCCTTTGTCTTTTGGAACAATATGAGTACAAGACTTCATTTGGATGACTTCAGTACTGCTTAATCTAAATTCTGCTCAATATTTTGGGGACGGGAATATTATGATGGATGAAAGATTTACACAGAAACTATCACTAACCATGATCACATCCTCAGCTTGTTTATGTCTGTAGACATGGGCATTCCTTGAAGCGGGCCACCTCATCCGGCCTCCACTTTCCCTACTCCAGAAGTTTCTACTGTTATCTGGAGCCTTTCATTCTCCAGACACATCTCTCTAACCAGCCCCATAAAATCAGCAAGCATCGCTATCAAAATGGCTCAATTGTCTTGTTTGTTAAAGGAGTTTCCTATCACTATATCTAAATTAAACCAATATATCCATCGTGCACAAACAATGGCTCGGATGGAAGGACACTTGCTTTGTGCATGCCAGGTTAAATAGACATGCGGATTATGCACAGGATGTAGAAATCTGTAACGTACGAAGTGGGTGAACCTATTTATTAAGAATACAAATTCGAAGACAAATTATTGGTGATATTCATAAAATTCTGCTAGATAGCTTGACGACGGTCATTATAAGTTGCCGGAAGTTGCTTGGTGGAGAAGGTTGAGATCGCGATGCAGCAATAAAATGATGACAAAATGAGAAAAATGATAATTCACATTACTTTCGAGATTTCCAATTGAGCGGGCCCTAATAGTCTAGAGACTCATAAGCAAGCAATACATCAAGAGATCTACGAGTCAGTGGGTTGGATTTTGATGCCTTAAGAGGTAATAAGCAAATTAAGTGATGATTTTAGTCATACGACTTATTTTAAAACTTTATACAATTAAAATGATACGTCGTGTAAGAAGCACTGACGCCAAAGTAATACCCGGTATTTCAGGAGTCAGAAAAGTTTTCTGAGAATCAAAAATATTCACTTTGACGGTGTTACTTTAGCTGTTCAAGTAGAGCATCCTTTACAAAGATCATTGAGGTGTGCAAGGATATCGTGAAGGGCTTCACAAGTCGACGAGTACAATTCGACAATGTAATGCGAGATGACCGCACCGGAACGAGCTTTGGGCACACTGTCTCCATTAAAACACGAGAATTCGAATACTCAGACAGACAGAATTTTAATAAAATGCCGAAAAGGGTGCCACAGTTTTTCTGGAATTCTATGAAAATTACCACCGTTTCTTTTCCCAATTTTTACAACTCGTTAGGTATACCTACTTTTTTTTCTAAAGTCATTCCCTTTTATGTTTACCAGGTTAGAATATTTGGTTACCATGAGAATTACGAATCGAAGATCCAGAAAGACCACGTCCAACAGTGGGCAGAATCTGTCCAACAGATAAATGTGGTGTTGATTAAATTTTGTGAGCCCTTAAAAGAACAAAATTAACAATATAGACAGGTACAAAAATAATATTAGTTAGTTAAATATTGTTTGTTATTTCAAGAAAGATTCAGGGATAAGTATCATTATTTTCATATTTATCTCAAATCCGTAGAACTATGCGCCTGCGCACACCAAAGGTCTCTCATCAGAATTAGGCATTTATTACCGCATTGTGCTTCCACAAGGCTCGGACAGACGGACGGACGGACGGACAAGGAAGCGAAACAAACGCCGGACGCAGATATTAATTAAGTCGATAATGAATAGATCCCATTAATGGCCATTAGTGGACATGTGATCCTTCACGGTATACAGTCCTTGGATATAATTTTATGGTTGTTTTGGTAATGATGTATTGTTTTAAATGATGAATGACGCAGAGCTGTCATGATACTGGTTGACCTGTAATTAATAGCCCAAACTGAAATGGGATGGGAGATTCAAGGTCCATCATGAATCTAAGGACCTATTACTTATAGATGGTGAACATAACTCGTGAGAAAAAAACAGGTTCAATAATCAGGGTGAGTTTTTTTGTTTTCTCCTACTAAGATTATACTTACTTTTAAAAAATTACAATGCAGAATTTCGAGCTCAACAACTAAACAAAAATAAAACATATTAACATTTTCCCTCCAACAGTTTCCAGTTATAAAAAATGTGATCAGTCACATAATCCCTAAATCAAACTCGTGATTTCTTGATCGGGTTGGTGACAGACTTCCTCTCATGCTCTGAACAGACCAGGATGTCAGCCAAATAAGATTGATGCGAGTATCCTAGAGCGCCTCGCTCGCAAGTTCGACCGAAGACTGATTAATTACAATATCCCCCAATTAACAAGCTACAAATATACAATCGAATTAATTGGTCAATTGCTGTACAATTTTCAAATCAGTGATTTCCTGCGGTAAGTACAGTATTGGGCAGCTACGATTTGTTCCTGGTACAGACGGAACTGAGGATGTGGCGGCCCTCGAGCTGGTATCTCAGGCGGCTGCATCTCCTCGCTCGACGTACTGTGCACATCACAAGCTAAGCTATTACCTATAGCGACCAAAGCTAACAAGCAAACATAACACGAAGATGGGACAAAGGCGTACAGTCAAGGATACGTCAAGTAGCCTTACCGAGATCAAAATAGAGTTGACATTACCACAAAAGTACAGCTTAAAATTAGCTTGACTGTACCAGGAGATGATCATATCGAGATAGGGAAAGCGCTCACATTTTCGAAGAATATGACCAGCAATTAGGAAATTCGGTTAAGAACTAACGTCGAAAGGATTACGTGTCGGTGGACAAGCCGATGACCGTTTAAATAAATGAGGACATCATCCCCATATACATGCAATAATTCAAGAGACAAACTATTTCTACCCGCAATTTTTTTTTGGTGCTGCTCCAAATTCTGCCGATACAGGCGAGGAAAGACCAAAAAGCTTACCCCGAGTTTGCACCTTTATCATTTAAACTTAGGTAATTTAGTAACATTTACAGCTACGCCTGTGTTCTCTACCCTAACAATAATAACAATGACGTCCGGTCGTTTTCACGCGCCATGCCTCCGCTTGGGCGCTCAATTTTAGCGCCATATATAAAAGAAGGCCTTTGTTTTTTACTTGCACAGTCATACGCAAAACGTGAGGGATAAACGTCTAGCGGGTTGTGAGACATGATAATCTAGATAAGTGTGAATATGGCTTGGACTGTGCTTAGTGTGTTGGTGTGTGTGTGCTCCATAGCGAGAACCCAGGTGATCCCGGGGAAGTCCCGGACCAATGATGGAGATTATAACACGGTCAACACGGATGGATCTTTCGATTTTGGGTAATACACCAAATTATCAGTGAATTAGTGAACTAGATTAATACCTAGGTTGTTTAGTGATCCAATCTTTAGATTAGATTAGATTATAATACACATTACAAATACTAGTACATTTACATAGTACGTGAAAGGTCAAAGTTAATGTGATCGTCAATGAATGAATAATATAGAACCATAGAATACAATGTTAAAACAAAATGGCAATTTTATACAACTCGATACAAAATGTCAAACCTAAATGTCAATTTTACACAGCTTGTGTATCATTTACACATTTTGTATCAAGTTGTATAAAATTGACATTTTGTTTTGACATTGTATTCTATGGTTCTATATTATTAGAAGATTGGATCATTCAACAAGTATGGTGCTGTGCTAGGCTTGCTGATAGTTTTGTTCATCATCAGACTATCAACTAGGTACCTACCTACCGCTGACTGCATGGACATAGGTATTCGTGAGTGTTGGCCGTCGCAGTACTAAGCCTACCTTGCTAACTTTTCCTAATACCTATTCAGATTTTCGATAGTGATTGTCATTATGTTAGCTAATTAAAATTATTTTGGAAATGGACCTCCAATTTAGATATTTTTATTTTATATCCGAATTAAGCTTCATCCTCAAAGGGACAATGAGTTGAAGACAAATACGTACCTAATTTATTAAGGTGATCAGGTTCTTTTAATTTGATAAACTTCTTTCTAAACGAAGTTTAAAACAATAGCTCTACTCATAACACTAATTTCAATCTTAGTAATGAATCTAATCTAAGATAAGTTAAGTCATTAAGTGCTGTGGCTAAATACCTAAATCCTCACACGATTAATTACCCAGCATTTACAGTTTATTTGACAAGGCCTGTGATTTACAATACAAGTCGTTTATTATTAAAGCTGATAAGCAAGTATGCCTCCCCTAAGGTGGCATTACCATATTACGTATGGTCCTCCGCCTTCTTCATAGTGTTCCTGCTATACTAACTTCGTCAGTCCACTTGTCAAGGAGGCATACTAACATGTCGATCCAAGTGGCAGGAAGGCATACTAACAAGTCGTTCCATGTGCATAGCAAGGAACATGTCATGGAAGCCACGGTCAGTGGGGGAGGGAGGCATACTAATATGTCGGTTCATGTGGCAGGGAGGCATACTAACATGTCGGTCCATGTAGCAGCTAACTGCATAAACATCACTTAATTAACTCGTAGAATAACATATTAATGAAGTTGTTAAAATATGGAAGGCGGTGAACATTTTTTCGTTCACCGATGGTTAGGGGCTGAAAAAATTATTCGACTCAAGAAATTTCAATGAAATGGTTTCACTCGTTACTAATTTTTATTAGGCTTAGGTTAATGGTTAATTTGGTGGATATTTTTTACGACAATAACCTGCTGTCAATAAAATAAATGCATATGTTTTTCATATAGGTACAGTCTACCAAACATCAGTGGAAACACTTTGACCTTGAGCTGGCCTAGCCTATTAGGGAGTTTCAATACTACGCGAGACCAGTTTATACTGGTTTTGTTACCACTGATGTGCGGTCGACCGTACCTACTTTTTTAGTCGAACTAGCCGACTAGTCCTACGCGTAGAATGAGCGTAGAATTAAAAAAAGTATGTATGCATGTAATGTAATTATAAGTATATATTATTACGTGTGCATTAATAATAATTTCATGTAAATCATCTTCATTCTATCTACCATTACTTACTGTAAAGTTGTCTGCTGGATGATTTTCATATAAATCATCTTCATTCTAAGGTTGTCTGAAAGAAATCGCTTAAAGTGATAATACCGCCTAAAGTGTAATATCCTGTAGCCAAATTGTGTACCTAATATTTTTAAATTTTATTTGTGCAATAATTAATATTTTATTTATTGTGCATAAGTATTTTACTGTTTTTAATTTAAAATACGATCATTCTAATCAAATACCTATACGGTTAACATTTCACCACTATTATTATTTCTAGGTTTCTGTACAGTGCCATTATAAAACCTTGTTCAAACCTAGATACGCCAACAAAGACCGGGGGTCAAGCTACCACCTGGCGCACGGCAACGCCAACAAAGTGGTTGGCGGTAGATTCGGCAGCAAGGACCCAGCGACGGACACCATCAAGGAGACCGTCTACACGGCCGGACCCAGAGGGTAATATACTTTAAAACTAAATTCCTACTTACTTCACGACTAATTTAATTCCCTTATGATCAAACGATTAGATTAAAATTAAGTTTGGAATTTTTTCCAAAATTTGTTTTTACTTTTTTTTTCTCTTTCTTTTTTTCTTTTCTTAGCCAGTAGAGTAGCCGCCCAAACTCGATTTCTCCATATTATAGCGAAATTTTCTTCTGTATTACTTAGCTGAGTCTGGGACCCAGCTGGATGAGGTTAGCGCAGGACCGGTCGTCGTGGAGATCCTTGGGGGAAGCCTTTGTCCAGCAGTTGACGACTACAGGCTGATATGATGATGATTACTTAGCACTTTTTCCACAACGTGTTTTTCTATTCATTTTATTTACAAGGTTTTGAGTATAGCATGAAATTTGTCTCTCCTCCCCATTCTCCCCAAAGATATACCAAGGACTGAGGGATTCGAAGAACATCGAAACAGTAACCATATACCTACCTACAAACAAACGCTTCAACGCTAGCATCTATTATGCAGCATTTATACAATTCAAATCAACATTAGGTTTTAGAATACCTGTCAAATTCTGGCACTCTTTCAGATTTCGTGCGAAAGGCCCAAATGTGCACAGGAAGATGGACTTAGATCAGCGGCCGCGGGGACCCATAGGGAACCAGGACGACCCTTACTTCGATCCCAACGAGGACCCGAGTTACTCCTTCAAGTTCGACACTAGAACCTACTCCAAGAATGAGAATGCTGATAGCAGGGGAGATGTTAAAGGTTTTTTAAATAAAATGTTTATCTTCTCGCTTTTCTTAGTTACACCACAGATTAGATAATAGTTCCTACGGGTTACACAACAGTTAAATTTCTTGTCACAAATTCATATTGAGTCGGTAATATACCATCGGATTGAGTAGATCGCAAAATGATCAAATAGTTTGACAAGAGTTCAAAAACAAATCGCTATTAATAACTATATTATCAATCGCAACTATTGTTCAAAAAATACATTTTAAAAATTCCAATTTTTTTAGACATAAAATGTGATACATGCTCAACACAAAAGTTGGACCATGTCAAGGTTCGTCGTCAAAAAAAACCTACCTACTTAAAACTAGTTTTCTATTTATGACGAGAACACGCCACTACTTGAGCCGAATCAACTCGACTGCTGAAAGAAAATTTCATTTTCCACCAGGTCACTATTCATTTGTGGATGACGTTGGGGAGCGCCACGATATCTCCTACATCGCTGGTAGGGACACCGGTTTCCACGTGTCTTCTGCCTACCCGGACAGCCCAAACGTGATCGGCTCCCCTTTCCATCGGGCGCCTCTTGTGAGGGGGGAGACCAGGCCACGGGGAAGAACCGCTATACAGAGAGGACTTGACGGGTCTTACAGGTAGCATTTCTTTCTTCACCTTCGCTTTCTAAGATTTTTTCATCTCTATCATCTCCATGTTGTGGCTCGTTGTAATTTATATTGATTTGACCACATTTTTTATATTCTATATAACAATTTTCAGGTTTATATCAGCGGGTCCTGACCAAAGAAGATCGGAGAGTAGTGACTCACATGGCAATGTTAGAGGGTCGTACACATTCTTAGATGACAAAGGTGTTCAAAGGTAGGTAAACACTGTATAACTGTTGAATCGAAAATATCAATTTGTTAATGTAGAGGTAGTCAGGTAAGTCATATTCCTTGGGTGTTGCGTTGTTGCTTCAAGGACCTAGAGTTGATTCATTATGGGAGAATGATCAATATTCTCAAATGGTTCTTTTTCCAGGACTGTTCACTACATAGCTGGCCCGGGAATAGGGTACCGCATAGTCAAGAGCGGAAAGGACCCGTACATCCCCGCCTACTTCCCGACCATTCCCAGCGCGTACGATCCAGACTTTGTGAACGCAGGGTCAACTGTGTTCTCCCCTGATGATGACACTGGCGCTGACGATGTTTTCAAAAGTAAGTAGACAGCGTTTTAAATGTCATTTTGTTTTGATTATCTTCACAAAATCTATTGATTGGTGATGCGCATTGGTACATAATCATACGTTACCTACTTCAAAACGCCCGCATGGTTGACGCGTGTGAAATGGTTTCCAGTGCCAAGCATGGTAAAATGTTCTTGTCTTCCTATGTTGTCATAAACGTTATTCTCTTCCAGGGCCAGAAGCCACAGCAGCGTCAGGCCACGTAAAACCTCCCCCTTTCCCCACCGACAAAGATAGACCTGGAAAGAAACCCACTGTCCCCACTGGTCCAAGCAGTTCTGAGGAGGATGACTCTGACGACGGCAGTTATAGTTCAGGAGGATCCAGTTTCGGACAGGGAACTGGCAGTTCCGGGTTCGGTCAAGGTGGAGGGGTAGGACAAGGTGGGGGAATTGGACATGGACAAGGTGGGGGAACCGGACACGGGCTAGGTTCTGGAGGGGTCGGATCACGACCAGGTTCTGGAGGGGTCGGGTCACGACCAGGATCTGGAGGGGTCGGATCACGACCAGGATCTGGAGGGGTCGGATCACGACCAGGATCTGGAGGGGTCGGATCACGACCAGGTTCTGGAGGTGTCGGATCACGACCAGGTTCTGTGGGGCCAAATTATGGCTCAGGAACTGGGGGGTCTGGGCAAGGCACTGGGCAAGGTTCTGGTTTTGGTCAAGGTACTGGCGGTTCCGGATTTGGTCAAGGCTCTGGTGGATCCAGTTTTGGGGAAGAAACTGATGGTTCCAGTTTCAGTGAGCCATCAGGTGGTGACGACACTAGCTACATAGATGAAGACTCAAGTTACGGAGGCCTCAAACCCACCAAAGGACCAGGTGATGAGTAATGGATAAGCAAGCAGATTGTTACTGGTGAACTTGTTTCTTTTTAAGTGCTCCTAAATGTTTATATAACTTGCCATAAAGTTGTCGAACGCATTGTTGGAAGTTCCTTGGATGCTTCTGAATTGTGAAGATCCTAAATAATTTAGTTTTATTATCATTTACCGATTAATGCTTGATGAGTTTAATGATTATGAATAATGCTTTAATTCTTTTATTTATAGGCTAAACAAGTTCACCACTTTCAGTTCACTTGCTCACTTATCGGTTGGAGATTGCACTGGTTTAGACTTAACTCTTTATACAAAAATTGCTTGAACGCAATAAATAATATTCACAACCAAACTGGTTTTATTACACCATCACCTTTCGGCACTAGCACAGAGCACAGCAAAGAATTTAGAGATCATTAAACATTGCAGGCAAACCGGGCCGACCGCGTCCCACCAGCAAGCCTTATAGGCCGACGAAGAAACCTTATGTGCCACTAAAACCTTTCCAGACTACGAATAATAAAGACGACGATTTCGATGCAGAGACAGATGATAAAAACACACCACAGTTCGCTATAGGCTTCAATATACAACCCAAACCCGGCACCACCACGGTATATAAACCTGGTACAACGATTATTAGAAATATAGGGCAGGACTATTTCGGAGTACCACCCGGGGTGTCGGTGAGAGCTCATGTACAGAGCATTGATTTATATCCTTACGATTCTAAACTTATTACGCCGGCAGAAGCCATAGAAAAAGATAAAACGTAACATTTTTGTAATAAATATGCAATACTTAAGTACAATTATATTCACCGTTTTTGATACTGTTTCTGTAATTATAGCTATAAAGTACTGTAAAATAGACGAAATAACTTATTTAAAAATAAACATGTAAGTAATTATTGATTAGTGTTTGATTTGATTGCTATTTTAAATAAAAATTCATTATTATCGTTAGGTATTTGTAATATAAAAGGTACTCTGGAAAAAAAACACGTATAGGTTGACGATTTTTAGAAAATTTATTCAAACAACACGACTGTAAATTTAACAAAATGCAAAATAGTAACTGTTATAAGGAGTTCAGGATGCTTGGTTATTTGATATACCTACTCGTATGTGTTCTGTGACGTCACTCCAAACCTCGCTCCCGTACTGTCACCCCGTTAACGATTGCAATAATTAAATATCGGAAAAGGGTGTAACAAAGTTAGGTATAACAAGAAATGTTAGTTGGAAGGGTAAACTTTGGCAAAGTCTATGTATGACAATCTAACACAGAGTGCTCAGTGTAAAGATTACAAAGTTACCATAGAATAGATAATAGATTACAGATAGATGAGTATGTTTCTGAAAATGCTGCTTAGTGGCAATTAAACCTTAAGAAAGATGGAAAATCTCACAGGATAGCTCACAATAACACTTATGTTCAAAAATCCACAACATAAAATGAGATTGTAAGTATAACTGCAGGGAACCCAATGAAATTCTGAACATCCTAAAAATTTCTACAACGCTAAGTTATAAAATAAACATAGACTTGACTAAAGACGTAAAACTGGTGACATTATCGAAGTTGTTCACAGTATGTGTAGTATCGAAAGAGCATTCAACTAGGTAGAAATAACTTCCACAAGAAAACGGATGAATAATCCAGTTGGGCTATGCAGTATATGTGATAGTACTTATGTCAAATCTTCATGTCCACGATTTAATCAGTGAATTACAAGTAATGAGTCGTAAGCATAACTTGGGTATGCAAATTATATAAACGTTGGCATTGACGTTGGCCCTGGTACGGTCCATATTATGGATTTGGAATAATATGAAATAATTCATCTCTGCAGCGAGCTTGGTGAGGAGAGCTTTGAAGACCGTGTAACTTAGGTGGGGATCGCTGAACCGAGAGAACTATAGTTTCGCTGTTTGTAAGAACATTCTGTGTTAAATTGTCAGACAACAAGTTCAATAGTAAAGTTAGTATGTAGATAATTTATTAATCTACGTATATAGATAATTTTATATTTATGTTCCTAACTACTCGTTGGTGAGATTTCTGTGTCTAGTATTATCATAATTTTCATATTAAGATAAGCTTCGAATTATTAATAATTGGATACAAGTCTCTAGAATTTTTGTAAATATAGTTAATGATTTTTTATAAATAAGTATTTTTTGGATTATGTAATAAATTTAGCGAAATACAAATAAACTCAGTACCTATATAGAGAACTAAGAACATAACAATTTAAAAAGGAAATCTATAGTCCTATACTTAAATAATTATAACTATGGTGTTTAATAAAGAGTGCAAATCCTTTTATACAACTTTTTAGGGGGCGACTTTTCGAACTTTGCATATACTTCGACTTTCCATAGGAAACGCGCCGATCAACTGATCAATCAGAACATTTCTTTGAAGAATTCTGAATAATATTCACAGGTGATGATAACGAAATATTTTTTCATAGAATACAAATTTCATAATGAAGACTAAAAAGACGGTGTTCTATATAAATACAACTTTATGACCCTTGCATTACTTACCAAACGTTCTACGCGCCTCGAAATATTGAAAATTACTAGCTATTTTGTTCTACAATTAACAGATCTGTTCAAATATTTATTAGTACTTACATCTAAAACTTTACTATGAATGGTACGAACTTTACACGTATTTGTAAATATTAATTCAAAAAACATAATGCCAATTTCAACCAAGAACACTTTACTTAGTCAAAAATACATTAACATGTAAAGTTTTACAGAAAAGGCTTAGTTTTGTCGATTGGCACTTACGGCGCATTAAAAGCTTATTTAGCAACGATAGAATATATTTTTATATTTAAGCATAAAACTGGCATAACAATTACCGCGATTTCGTGTTTGTGTCGCCGCAATTTCATCTTGGCGGATTCAACCAATCACATCACGAGAAGCTCACCTCCGTTAGCTAATCGACCAATCATATTGCGATAACATTCCGAAGCCAGCTTAAACCGACAAAGCCGTGTAAAATTCTGTGAAACTTAAATTAACATTCATATTTCAATATCTAAACTAAGTTAAGTCAACCGAAGCTTTGCTCCTTTTAACATTATGTATATAAAAATCTATAAGTATATATTTATAGATAGAAAAACTTTAGATAGAAAAAGATTCTAAAAGGCAAATTAGCAAATCACAAGAGAAAGCTTAAATTGAGCGAATTATTTTATGTGCGAGCTTATTATAACTACCTTAGTTAACAAAACGCGCGTCATCCAGGCAGAGCCACGGCCTAGAAATCAAAATCTGATAATATTCGGTTAAGTTAAGTACACATTAGTACACTTTTACATAGGTTAGCTTAGTACAGTAGAGGCCAAAACATGTAAACACACAGTGTTAAAAAATATGTTTCCTTTCTTGCCTCTGGCTGTACCTTAAAGTAGGTAGGCACCTATATCTAGGAATTTGTATTTACTGACTTATCTCCCCCGAGAGGTATCGTTATTTTTATTTTTATATATCAAAATGAATATTAGAGGAGACCTGAAGCTCCATTTTTGAATCGCACTCCGCGTTTCGAGCGGTTGATTCTACTGATTTTTGTAGCGGATGTCGAAGGAAAATCAGTAGAATCTATCGCTCAAAACGAGTAGAGCGATTCAAAAATAGAGCTCCTGACCAGGAACATTAGAGTGTACCTATTCCAATTTAAAGACAATGGATTCAATTTTTTTAAATCCGATTCATTTCTTAATTACTACTTACATTTTTTCTCAATGTTCCTGGTACATACTTTAAAGATGACCAAAACCATCGAGTACCAAAACACATGGTCAAAGAAACACAAGACCATGGTTCTGTCTAGATGACGTGCCTGATAACAAGTGCATAGTGAGTTTATACAAGAACGTTAGACCTTATATTCAAGGCCTTTGAAGTGGTAGCATCACCAATATCGTTTCCATGGCAAGGTTAGTTTCAATCTCAGGTAGAGTTGCCAGACTACAACAATATTATAATTACCTAGGTACCTATCTTGTTTGTTTCTGATAAGTGAAAAGAAATACTTAGGTATTTATTTTCATAGGTAGTAGATTATAATGATGCCACAATAATTTATTCATAATATAAACGCTATTTGAATTATATTGGACTGTTCTTACATTTCACAGCCATTAATTTATTACGGCGGCATATCATTTTTTATCCATTTAGAATTTTAATTACTAATACTTAAATAAATAATAATGTTCAATAGGCAACTAAAACACAAAATAAATTTTCATAATGAAAAATTACATGATAATAGCTGAGATGTTGTCCTATATGTCTAATATATCTATTGACTACATATAAAGTCGAAAGTTTGTAAGGATGTGAGGATGTTGGTTCTGTTCTCTTTCACGCTGTAACGGCTGAACGGATTTTGATGAAACTTTGTACAGTTACAGCTTATATCCTAGAATAACATATAGGCTACTTTTTACCGCGGTAAACAGTTTTTGCGGGAAAAAACCGCTGGCAAACCCGCGAGCAATAGTTAGCAAATTATGATTGAACTAATAAGGGATCTATATTAGTAGTTTGCAGACATGTTAGAAACTAAAAAATCAATGAAATCAATTGAATTTTAATTAGAACTAAATCAACAGCGCTGATGAAAGTCTAACTTAACAATAGATTTTGTAAATTTGATCTACACAAAAAACATTAACAACTCAAGAATAACTTACAAAACTTGTAAATTTACAAGCACCAATTCTTAAAAGCTATTTTGTGCATTTTTCCTAAACCACAATTAATAAATTCTTTTTTTATGCAAAACTTGTGCTTTCAAAGATAGTTTAAACTAAGTGTAATTTGATAGGAATAGATATAATCATTACGTTAGGACCCGATTTTGCCTCGATTTTATGGTACATATTTACCAATAGCTTATATTCATATGAGGGACTAGAATGGAATTCTATAACTAACTACACTACTCAGTTGATGAAATTAGTTAAATAACAGATCCAATCTATGTATATATGGACCCGGAAAACGTAACAAAAAAACGACACTGCTACGAGAGGTTAATGAAACTGTAATTCATGTGTTTAGTGACACTTAGGCATGAGAAACTTAACCTGTTACAACTCAGTCAGTTCCTTCAGTTAAAATTAGAGAGACAGTCAGACACTAAAAGAAATATTTGGTCTACGCTCAGAAGTCCTAAACAGTAAAAGTATATAGAATTATGATATTATTCACAGGTCCATAATTCGTGTTATTTAGAATTACAAATCATATTGATTGGCACAGCATTAGATAATATTGCACTTTTCAAATATTGTAGCATTAGTCTCAAATTAAATAGTTAAAAAATACAAATAACAACACAATCTTATAATTTATAGGAAACTATTCATTCTGAGCATGGTATCAAAACCTTAAATAAAAGGTAATATCTATAAGTATTTTAAATACTTAACAAAACAAACAAGTTTAAATACTTATAATAAACTAAAATTGGTAAAACGTTTTATTTAAATATTTATTTCAAGCAAGTTCAATAAAGTTTTCATCTGCACAAACAAAACATCTTGGGTTCATCCGCTTGAATATTTTTGATGGCAAATGGTGAACCTACAGTTATTTTATGTTTTTAATTTTGCTATAGAAATAATATTTGCACTATGTGTCAGTAAGAGGCCTGACAGTTCAACCAATCGTGAAACATAACTAATAAAAAATAAGCGAGTAAAACAATTTGAAAACAAACCCTTTCGCAATTTAAAACAAGCTTTAGTACTTAGCCCAGCGTGTAAGGTTGTCTGAAATACATTGGTTTTAGGAACAACTAATCTATGTAGCTTTTTATGTAAGTAGTTAGGTAAAGTATTAATTTGATGTAAAGGAGGGAAATGTATTGATCATTACGACAGAGGGCTATTTATGAATTTCAAATCTGAAGGTCTAAAATTATATCTCTCACACTCAGGCAGGCAGTACATGGTAATAGTATGAATTTAAGTGCTAATATATGACAATTTATTTGAAATAAATAGTAAAAGTCCTTCCCTAAGCGTGTAGCGTGTAGGTACCGACATAAACCATTAAAACAAAGCTGTAAAAACAACAGATAACGAAGCAACACCTGTCATTTATCAACAAGCTCTAACGCTAGCATCACACTTGAACACTTTAAAATCATTCGTTCTTCTTCCCACACTCTACTAAAGAAGTGCGAGTGTGAAGAAATACGAAAGCCGAACATGAGCGTTTGTATACCGGAGACAATTCGAACTTCATATATAATATATATTTTTTAATAATGGGTTCATGGCCCTGGAAACAAAGTCTTTTTAGGCCTTTGTAAAAATGTTTAATGTACACCGACGACTTATTAATCCACTATTTTTTCCAAATTGAATTAGGACCCGAAATAAGTCAATTCAATAAAAAAAATGAATCATTCAAATCGGTTCACAATCGGCGAAGTTATCGCGTAACATACGCAAAAAAACAGTCGAATTTATAACCTTTTCCTTCTCGAATTCGGTTGAAAATGTGCAAGCGTGCAGCTAGCGTGAACAACTTAGTGGCTCCGCGTCTAGTCGCGACGCGTCGAGGACAGCCAATATTACGTCATCTTCATTTTCTTGCTGGTTTCCTCGAGCATGTCCTTGATCTTGGTGAGCGGTGACCGTTTGTCGTCGCCCCCTCGGGTGACGTACGACGCCGGCAGGTGGATGTGCAGAGGGTCGTGCAGACGGGACAGGTCTTTTTCTAGTTTGTTTATCTGGGAAACGAAGTTATTAGTTTATGTATTGTGTATTTAAATTGTTGACATACAAAATTTGATTACTAGATAAGTGTTAATGTTAGTTTTATAAATATTGTGCTTCATTGTCGTTTTAGTATTATGCTGTTAAGATAATGTAAGTTGAATAAATAAATAATAATTATTTAGTATTAACAGCATCTACCTATGTATTAGTCTATGTCCGAACCATGGAGCAAATACAAAGGTCCGAACGGAGAAAATCACCTATCAAATAGTAAAAGATTTGATTACTTCAAACATACATATATTCATACATACTATATGTACCCATATTAATTTATAGTATACATAGATAGATTATTATAAAACCATACAGTATGATTTCGGTTAATTTTGCAGCAGATCAGTCAACTGTCTGATAAGGTCTGTTTAGGTAAGGACTTACCTCATCCTTCAGATGATTGTATTGGTTGATGTCTAATCCAATCTTTTTCGCCTTTTTGTGCAAAGTTATTAAATGCTGTCTATCCTTCACGTCTGGTAGCACGTACTCCTGCAAATTTTCCAAACATAAATAAATAATACGTCTCTATGTTTACCCTTCGATAAGGTCGTGGATTCGATTACCACTAGATATGGTCTGGGTGTTTAAAATCCTGATCAGATTATTATGTATGGTTGATGTGGAGTTATTATTTTGTTATTAACTTAATATCGATTTGACTGAACTAAACTTGAAACTTGATCGCGCCTCTCTTTTTTTCCCACCCTGTATCGCTTTCTATATAATGGTTCTTCGTCATTCTTCAGACAGCTGTCAGTTCAGGCCATTCACTCTTTACGCAGCACCGTGAGTAGTAGCGGTTTTATTGCAAAAACTCTAATATCTTTCACGAATACGAAGTAATAAAAAGAGTTGGAGCTAGTTTTAGAGCTGTCAGTGAAGTCGAAATCACTCTCTGTCGATCCGCCAGACAACCAAAGCCTTCGACATAGCTCAAAGGGCTCAAGAGGGAGAATCGATAAACGCTGGGGTACACGAGTTCTCGAGTGGAGACCACGACTTGGCAAGCGTAGTGTGGGACCCCGGCTAGATGGAGCGACGACCTGCGTAAGGCGGCTCGCAGTGACTGGATACAGAGAACCGAGGATCGGGTTCAGTGGCACGCATTGGGGGAAGCCTATGTACAGTGCAGTGGCAGTACAGTAGCAGTGAACCAGTAGGCTGATGATGATGATTTACCTGTTTAGTGAGAACGTAGTAAGCGTATCCCGCCATCGCCGTGCCGTAGGTGACGAAGTACGTGACGGGCTCCATGATGTCCCAAGAGTACTCCCACCAGGTGAGCCGCGCCAGCACGCCGAACTGCACGCCCATCAGGCCCAGCCCGACCCACGTCAGCGCCGACGTGCGCCGCCCAGTCTCCGTCTCGAGGCTCATTCGCTTCTGGAGAAATTAAGGGGAGAACAGTCAGCAAACGTGGTTCTGCCATTTTCCCGACAACAACGTAGATCGAAGAGTTATGATTGGTTAGGTATGTATGTGTGTGGTCGAATTCGATGTGTTCAAGAGGTGTCATTGAATTCGTCTTGGTTTCATAGGAAGTGTCATAGGTTACAATTCTTTTGGTTTTATGTGCGGTCACTGTTCAGTCGTACTTTAATACGCAATACGCATCTCTTGACGTGCGTCAAAAAAGGTTTAATAAAAATATCAACTAAAACCCTTAGGGCCTCTTACACCGCTTGCTGATAAAGTCCCAGATACCCTATCTGCAGGTTATCTGACAGATAGCCTATTTTTTTGGTTTCACAGGTATCTGATTGCCTATATCTTAAATATTTTATATAGTCTATCACACAGATTTATCTGATAGATTAGTTTATCACCAAGATTACAATCTGTAACAATATCAGGAAGTGGTGAAAGAAGCCCTTAGAGTATAGATACTTATCTATACTCTAAGCTAAAACCCGAGTATGAATTATAAGAAAAAAAAACTGTGTGGTATATTTTAGACAAAAAAAATAACGCCGCGCCGCTCGTGATTAGTCGCGCGTTCTCACCATACATCACCATACCTACTTAGCTTTTTAACGGAATAGAATTAGTTCTATACATTTTTTTGTTTTCTTGAACTACGTCGGAAAATAAATCCCTTACTCAGCTGTTTGAGCACCAACTACGGTTAGACGCCTCACCTCTTCCAGCGGCTGCAGCTCGGTGGAGAGCTTCTCCAGCTGCGCCCTGAGCTCCCGCTCTTTGCGGATCTGGTGTTCCCGCACGTTCAGCGCCTCGTACAGCTGGTTCACCAGGTTGCGCACGTCGCTCAGTCGGGTGATTTCATCGCTGCTGAGGCGCTCCTGCAATTGAATTGAAATGTAATTTATTGCACACAAGTAACAATACATCGAAGCACAGAGCACAGAATTCGCATGTGCGGGCATCACCAGTAGGGGGGCGGTCGGTGTCATTTCCAACCTCTTTAAAATCAACAGCTTATTAACATGTCCTCATGTTGGGGCTCAGCCCCCCCCCCCTTTTTTTTTTCAACAAGGGCGTTCGGGCTATTAGTCCACTACGCTAACCCAGTGCTGGTTGGTTGACTTCACATGCACCTAAGAATTTCTTCTTCGGCGTATACAGGTTTCCTCACGATGTTCTCCTTCGCCGTTTGAGAGCAGTCAGTAAATGTACTTAAGTTTCGAGAAAAAACCCATTGCTACATGACCCAGCCGGGGATCGAACTTCGGACCTTTCGATATGATAGGCCGTGTCTTAACCCCGACGCCACTGACGCTCTTTCTTCTTTCCAACCTCTTTGCATCGGAGAAACACACAGGAATGCATGTACAAGCGTCTTATCGGTTTTAATGACTTTTGAAGCTAGCGAAAATTTTTCCTGGAGTATTATAATTACAACTAGCTGTTTCTCGTGGTTTTGTCCGCGTAGGAAAGTTTTACCCGCGGGGAAACACCCTTTCTTAGGCACGTCAGAGCTGTATGAGGAACCTCTGTGCAAAATTTCAAGTCTCTAGGCTCAGCGGTTTGGGCTGTGCGTTGATCAGTCAGTCAGTGACTCAGATTCTTCTTTTATTTATATACAGGGTGAGTTTTTCAAGTGGAGGTAGATGACAGAATCCTAAACTAAGCAATAGCGAAAAATGCTCAAAGAAGCCTCGGGGCCGATTTTGATAAAAAATAAAACTGTATCATTATATTTTTGAAAAAAATATTCTCCATTTATACAATCTCAGTCTATAATGGTACAACTGGTGCTTTGTCCGACTAGTACCTTGGGGGAGGCCTATGTCCAGCAGTGGACTAGTGCAGGCTGATGATGATACCATTTCGGGGTTTCCAGTAGCGTATGGTCGCGTCACGTCCCAAAAACGTTATCAAAGAAGGTTGGAAAAAGGGCTGTATATTTTTAAAACCTTTTTCATTAAAACCAATAACGCGACAAATTGCGGTTTTTAGGACACCCGCAGAGAGAGCAACGGGCAAAAAACAAGGCTTGTTATATTCATTTGCAGGGTCATGCGAAATGTTTTTTGTCTGAAAGTTGGAATTGGGGAGGAAACAGGGTAGCCATATCTACAATAACCGCCACAAACGTAACAATTTCTCTTTCACCTCACAAGCTCGGAATGGTATACTTTCTCATTCGAAATCTGCGTGAAAAAGGCTTTTTATACGCGAGCGTGGAAAAGGTTTTCAAAATTCGAAACTTTCCTCTATGATGAAAACACACGTTTGGAAATTCGGTTCGTAATTATTCTACAATGGGTTATGATCGCTGTGTTACTTTTACTCTCGTTTTTATTGCGTCCTCATACCTTTAAAAACCTCGCTACGCTCAGGTTTCAATACAAGTACTCGCGCAATAATAAGCGTCTTTGCATAACAAATAACCTATCGTTATTGTTTGTAGTATTTTACTTTCTTCATTCTTAGTTAATAATTATTTTGTAATAGAAGAGCGGATCCTTCAATTCAACACAAGCAACAACTGTAAACCTCGACGATTTTAGTTGATGAAACAAAACTTTTTGTATTTGTTTACCCAATTGAAAACTTGTAATGAAAGTGAGTGTATGAACCTACATAGCTGCATCACAGCACACAATGTGATATTATGTGGGCACGACACGCCCTCATCTGGTCACGCACCACTATACTCGTATAGATAGAACTAATCAGAGGTTTTATGGAAAATTTAATTATCCTTTCGCATATATGAATACTTTAATAGCCTCGGTATGATGATATTTGTATGAAGTGCTTTATCTAGGTAGGTAAGTAATTTAGGGTTATGATCGTATCGTCTAAAAAGCAATTTGCATTTAAGACAAAATGCCTAAAACGTACAATGTCTAAATAACAAAAAGTCTAAAAAGCAAATTTGACTTATACGCACATTGTCTACTTTGCAAAATGTCTACAACGTAAAATATCAAATTTAAGCGTCTGAAGTGCAAACTGACTACGTTTATGTCAAATTACTTTTTAGGTGTTTCACTACTTAGGCATTCTAGGTTTTAGGTATTTTACTATTTAGGCAATTTGAGTTTGAGGCGTTTTATTGCTTAGGCATCTACAATTTAGACATTGATTTTAGGCATTTTGCTTTATAGGCAAATTGCTTTTTAGACGATATGATTATAACCCAAAATCGCTTTTAGCGATAATACTGAGCTACTGCATTATGTATTTTGTGCGTTTTATAGTGCAATATAGAGTAGGTAATGAAGGAAATGCAGATGTGACACACAATATTGATTACAAAACAATGCTTAGAGTAGTAAGTATTTAAGCACTGTTTTGTCGTGCCTCTATTTGAACACTGACGCGATATCTGGGTAATTGTAAGATAAAGTTTCTAATAGAAACATCATTTTAAAATTAGGGTAACATTATTCCGGACGAGCTAATGCAATTTGTCGGGCGGGCTCGGGCGGCAGAGGCAGTCAATTTGCAAGATTGATGAGTCGTTGTGATTTATGACGATAGCGCCCATCGCCCATCCTATATTCAAATGTCATAAATTATGACATTAATAAACTGTTGAGCCGTAATTTAAAAAAGTCTGCAAAACGTACGCCCGTCGTACACAATGAGCGGGTTCCGCCAATGTAGGTATATTTTGTTAGTTTTTCTGAAATATTTTGGAGAAAAATTGTTTCTAACTATGCGTTTTGGAGGATTCCTAAAAGATCGGTTATTTGACGCGGTAAAAAATTGATCATTCCAAAATAACAAACACACAAGACAATGCATGTAACTTTGTGGAAATAATTTATTAAAGAATGTATGACCAATATCATATTGAAGCCTTTAAGTACAACTATCCTTAATGACGAAATAAGTATGAGCATTGCATGATTCTTAGCAGCATTTAAAAGCACCGAATCCATCCATAAACAATCAAAAGCGCCTAGTATAATTATTGAGCAAATTTTAATTGCGATGATACTGCGTACGCTGCGTATTGCTATGATACGCGTAAAAAAATCACGAGCTTCTTAATTGCTTCTTAGAGGCGGAATTGGTCCTTAATAGTTTCTTTCTGGTGTACTAAAAAGCATTTCCCTTAGCAGGAAAACTCATTAACCCGGAAACTCATTATGGGGTCAGGTGAATTCCCGGCGGCGGCAGCGGAGGCCGGCGACGGCGATATAAAAAGAAGCAAAAACCAGTTCAAGCTCGAATCTAATTTCCTAATCGATGTGCTCACTATAAGTTAAGCTCATAAAGTCTATGAAACGACTAGCTTCGTTCCGATATTAGAGTTTCCCGAGGAACTTATTTTATTTTAAGGTAAAAAGTTACCTATTAAGTCATGTTCTAGCTCAATCACTAGAATACAGACTTGAGTTAAGTACAAATTTTGGTTATACTTATGGCAATTGCTAGCATTTATATCATAAATTTTTACAAAAAAATAAAACCGATATATTTTAAAAAAGTTTATGATTCTTGTACAACGACGACTTACTCATCTCCAATTTTTCCGACCTTAGAGGTAAAATAACAAAAAATTATAATGCAAAAAAATCATTCAAATCGGTTCACAATCGGCGAAGATATTGCGTAACATTTTGAAAATAGTTTTTTTTTCTAGCTGTTTCCTGAGGCTTCGGCCGCGTGGAAAAGTGCGGCCGGACCACTGACCTGCGGCGGGCTCTTGACGTAGTACTCTGTGTCGTTGATGACTAGCCGGAAGTCGTGCTCGAGCAGCGATTCGACCGTGTCGCTGGCCGCGATGCGCACGCGCTCCTCGTCCGCCGCCAGCGCCACCGCGCGCTCCACCCCCCGGTCCTCCGCCTTCACCTGCAACATAGCAACCAACCATCTTATCTTATCTTGTAGGAGGGGGCTGGGCTCAGTCGGCGATACTGTGACCCTGTGGGATCTATTGTGTCAGCCCTGGTCAAACTCCTACCCAAGTGTTCCCTGCACAAATGCTAATGTGCAATAACCAACCAGTCAGCCAGCCAGCCAGCCCGCCAGCAAGCCAGCCAGCAAGCCAGCCAGCAATTCACACAATGCTACCGTGACCTCCATTTTGGCAGCACCAACAATCCATATATTCCTGCACTGTTGAGACACATAAAGATCTGCCATAAAGGAACACAATCAAGCCGCATAGATCCCCGAAAAATGGCAGAATGTTCGCATCGTAAGGAAACTCGATAGAGATACATTTATGAGACTAATGACTCCACTTACCTGATCCAACAGGTCCCCCACGGTCTGGGAGACCGGGCGCAGTGTGAAGCGGCATCTCTCGCGACGCGACGGCAGCGGGACGGTGATTACGGGCAGTCCGCGACGGTACGTCACCGTCACTTCTGAAATAACAAAAGTGCTAAGTATGAATGACCATCCAGGGAAACCTACGATTCCATGATCAGTTATTGAGAGGACTTTGTAGCCCAAACCCATCCGTAGCACTGCAAGGCGTTTCTTGGAACTAAAGGACGAAAATATCGTATCACAGGCTATCTTCCGGCGAAGGAAAACATCGTGATGAGAGGTGCACCTACGCTCAGTAAGTCAGAAGTGACACCACACTGTAGTCGCGTCGTTGCACTTAATATATTCAGTGCCATGAGTATACAGTTTATTCTCCTAGCACTATTCAATACTGCTACCATTGATAGTAATCATCAATAATTTTTATAAAACGATACATTCTACTGAAAAAACGTCTAATAACTAATAAATGTAGCAATACACGACAGGTAAAGTCATGTTACTAAACTAAACAGCAATGATTACACGTAACGTACACTCGCGATGAAAACTATTTATTACGGACAATAGAATATGACAGTACAGTGGCGCACAGAACGAAATTATTTCATTACGACGGGCGTTGGACGCAGCCTGATTGTCGACGCGCTCCACTTATCCACTCTGTGCAGTCGCTGTTAAAAGTGCTGCAGTTGTTGAACAAAACATCATAATTATCATAAATGTCAGTGTAAATGAAAGTTGCTAGAAATTTTTCGTAATGTTGAAAAAATAATTTCAACAGCATTAGGCAGAGGGCAATATGAAGGCAAGGGCCACACGGGACAAAGTCTAGAATGATATTATGTAATGCATGCTGGAGGATATTATAGAATTTCCGCCATGTCCAGTGCAAGTAATTTTTTAGGATTCCTTCAAAACGGATACCCTTACAGCACACCTTTTTTTCTATCTGGATTGATATAGCTAAATGAAAAATGCAAAGACAAATGATAGAAAAAAAGAAAAAAACTAAGGTTGTTTAGACGAAATCACTTTGGCGATAAGCCCGCCTCTATTGTACATAGGACCGGCCAGACTCCAAATATCATTACTTATTTTTATTTCGTTACTCAGACAAAAACATGGAATTGAATTTAAAAAATATTAATTGTGTGACCAACAAAACAAGCTAACAGTACCCTAAGCTAAACTAACGATCAATTAAGTTGACAAATTACGTGCGCATGACGTTGTGTTGCGGAAACCATTAGTTTTCGTTTATTTTTATAACGACCCATTATTAATGTCCCGAAATTTTATAATATATTTATTAGTGAACTGAAATAGCAAGCACTACCTTAAAACGATTTCAATGTTTTTTAAAATCTATTGTCTTTAACGTCACAGTATCACGTAGGTAAGTGAGATTACATTAGGCTTAGAAATTCAAGATTATGAAAATAGTTCAGTTTTGTCGAATAACGCCAAGAGTTAAAGGTAGAAAAATAATTGTATTTATACATACGTACGAGTGGGGGGAGTTACAACTTCGCTTTTTACATCGGAAATTATAAATTAGGAAAAGTTAACAATTTCGCGCGTGACAGTACAAAATACTTGGATAAACTTTCAAGCGGCCTAATCGCTGCCAGAATGAGACACAATATGTCTATGTGATAGCATTATGCGTTTTTTTTAAGAGGCAAGAAAATTCTACAATGTGAATGACTCAATTTTGTATCGGAATTTTCTAATTAAAGAAGCAGGTGTTAATCTATAGATAGGTTTTCTCAATAAGTCATTGTTTAATGGTAGTAGGACTCACCTTACCACCGCACCTTTTGCCCTTTTGAATCTATTTTAAAATTAAGTTACCGCCACAACTCGCCACACTAAATGCGATACCTTAATCGAGCAAAAGAAAAACCTTTGGTAGTAAAAAATTAAACAAATTTTTCCTTTCAAGAAAAAAATCCGTTCGCATTTTTCCAAACGTTATTTTTCAGTGTCAAATTTTCTTTTTGGCATATTTCCTGGGTTGAGATTTTAAGCAGTCAATTTCTGTATTATATTTCCCTCGAAGAGTCTAAAATACTCGCTTGGTTCTAAGAAACAAGGAGTCATTGGAGACGTCTTGACTTTTTGGTGTCATCATTTAAGTTAAAAAAATACTTGAAAAATTGTAATAAGCCAAACCAACGAGCAAGTCAAGGCGGTTAATGTTTAGAAACCGATTCTAATTCATTCATAAGCTATGACGCCCGCCACAGCCTGTATTTTACGTCAAGTTGTTGAACATGCGCGTACGCGTAAGTACGCGACGGCCGCGCACTGTGGGCAGACGCTGTAATTGCCCTGTCACTTTTCTAATTATCATTGTTCTGTCCAGCGTTTCTCTGCAATGTTTGATTTATAGATATCACTTTTGCATGCGATGTTACTTTTTCAATCTGTAATTTTTTTGAAAACGACCGATGGCAGATTGCTTTATCTATGTTTTGAGTTATGGTTGGTTTCTGAAATCGTTAAGATTGGTAGTTCACAAATACTTCAATAGAAAGGTCTGTATTATGTGTAGGCCTCAGAACAATTGCTTGTAATTGTTCTGAGGTGTAGGCGGTTGGCAGTGACTGGATGCAAGATTTGGTCCTAAGGCGCGTCTTGGGGGAGGCCTACGTCCAGCAGTGGGCAGGTGATGATGACGGTTTTTGCTAATTACATAAGTTCTTTTTTTAATACATAAGATAAGATAAGAGGTACCACACCCAGCCAGGTCAACACCTGATCCGATCCAGCCGGATGCAACCTGGCTCAACCTCGGACACATGTTGGCGCTTATATTTTTAGGTATAAGAACGAAGATATGTCCCAGGTTGAGGACAAGTTTACCAGGGGATACAAGTTGTTTAGGAAAGACACGCTCCGGGATGGGAAAGGAAGCCCACTAGCCGCAACCGGTGGACCACAATCAGCCGACTATTCAGACTATAGCCAATATAGGAGATGGGGTGTAGACGGGTATCGATGCTTAGGATGAGCGTTGATGTGATGGGCTGGTGATGGTGATTCCCTTAGTTTCCATTACGTTCTGTGTCGGGTGATCATCTTGGTCTTCAGTAGTTCTATTGGTTTTCTATCCTTTCATTCATCTTGCGTATTTTCTTCCGGTCCTTTGTGATTGACTGGTAGCTGTTGGGGGTATGTGGTGGTCTTCTTGAAATTTATTGTACTTTTAGTTGCAGTTTATGTACATGGTTGCGGTTGTATTCTGGGTCGTATCTGATAGTCGCCCGACGGAGTCCCATGTAAGCAGTTGGTCTGTTTTGATGTGTTGTTTGGTTACTTTGTAGTTTTGCATGAAGTTGTTTTGGTATTTCGTATGTGTAAGTTCATTTTGTAGACATTAGAAGATTTATTTTATTCTTATTAGTGTATTGGAATCTGTTGGTATTCCTGTTAGATTGTTTGATCCGTTGTTCATTTATTTCGGCCGAGTTCCATGTTCCTTTGCAGCTGGGGCACCCTGTAAGTTGTCTGGTCTGAAGCATTCTTTTCTTTTGATGTCTAGTAGTAGCAGTATTTGACCGTTTTTAATACTTGTCGGATGATATTGATTATTTCTTGTATGTTTTGATTTGTGTAGGTCTTTAGTATCGGGAGTTCTGATGTGTGAGTTGAATGATAATTGAATTTTTGGGTTCTTCATTTTTATGTGATGGTCTCGAGTAGATGGTGACTACAGGGACTTCCTCCTTCGTGACGTTTTTGACTCATAAGCGTTGCCTCACCTTCACACACAGCTACCACACTATTAACTGCACATCACTATTCTTTATTGACACACTAATATTTGTACTTACACTTTTTAATAACATTACACTACACACATACGTATTTACACCTCTCCTGTAATCTGTTCGTGATTTACTGCGTCCGTATGTCATTTGGTGGCCTTACTGAAATTCTGCGCTGCTGACTTGTCCTATTAAATATTCTACTAAAGCTGAGCTGGGGACCATTTTGACATCACACTGCAACCCGAAGCGTGGATACGGTCGCCGGGGGGTAGGTGCCGGCCAGTCTCACCGTATATTTCCTCCGTGGTCTCGCCCTATGTGGTACTGTACAGGTATCACTTCACTTGGCGACCTCATCTAGTATTACTTAATATTATTGTATCTTGTGTTATGTTTTATTCCTCTGTACCTTTCTTGGTTGTTTTTATTTTAATTTGTTAAATTCTCTCGCTGTGTGTTGTCATTGTGTACGTTACATAGATTCTATCTATTCAATTGACATTGCATTTGGGGTGTGTAGTTCATGATTATAATGAACCACGGTGACTTGTCATCTGTAGCCTCGTTGGTCGAAGGTCGACGGTCGGTTTTTTGCGCTGCGTCCCTATCATAAACTTTCTTTGGACAGAGCTAGGTAGGTAGTTGATTCTTAGAAATTGTCAGACACGTGTTTGGAGTGTTTGAAAGTCCAAGCCGAAGCTTTGAGACAAAGGCTGTTTGCTAGTCTGGGGGATCCGCGCAAGTGTTTCGATTACGGTCTTTGTGCTTTGCAATATGACTTGTTTTGTTTATGATGGGTTGGGTTCTCTATTTTTCTACTTGTGTTGGAATTAGGAAGTGCCTGTACTGTCGGTGCAAAAAATGGCTTACCAAAACCAGGCTTGCCCCTCGAGTTGCGTATATACCCAGTGCTGGATTTCTTATCACAGTCGTGGATCACTACTTATCATCCGCTGAGAATCGTGATTAATTGCTAGATCGCTGGCGTTAAATGCTAGATCACCGAATTTCTCTTATCACTCATTTGCACGGACAGAGCTGTCACACGACAATCGTCTCTGGGGCGGATGCCTTCTTTTCGGGTCGATATTACTTACGCTAAACGGAGTAGGTGCACAAGACATAATATTAAATTAGGTGCATATAAAAGCCTGGGTTTTGTCGTCCTCGTGTCAGTAACCCTGACTCTTAGCGTCCACATAAGCTAGCTTATGTACCTATACTCTAAGCCCTGACTAATAATTTCGCTTAATATTAAGAATATAATATATATAAGTAAATATAATTGTTACTATTGTCTATTTAAAAAAGGAGGGGTATCACCGGATTCGGTCGATGGGGTTGTAGATGCCCGGCTTGTCTGGGCTCTGGATGCTCTGGACACTACTAACACTTTTCACTTTCACGTAGTTTGTATGCTTATATATTTATTTACGCACTTTTATCGGCGGCTTATTGCATATTCGTTTATGCTCAAACGGTTAATTTTTATTTCCCGACATCTTACGTCACTTATTTCAATTAATTTTGGTTTACAAACAATCACTGCAACGCTTTAAGATATAACTTTAATGCGATATAAGTTTTAATTTTTTAATTACATTTGTGTTAGTGCCTCAGCGAATTTACATGCAATTCTGAAATAAAAACAGTTAAGTATATCAAACTACAATATCTATTTCAAACGGCCTTTAAAAACACGAAACTATCACGTTTCCAATCTATCCTGCCTGGAACCCGCTTGGAACAGACGCAACGTTATTATCCATAAGTTCTTTTTTTAATACAATAATAAAATTTAATTCCCATCAAAACGGTTATCTATACAGAGTGTTTTTTTAACTGGGACTGTATACCCTACAATGTTGACTAAACCGAATGTTTGAAATGTTGCAACGGCAAATAAATAATACGAAAAGCTTTTAGGAGATTACCTGCCAGCTTGGAAATTCAGTTAAAGTTTAAAAGCCTCTACATTTAGTGTCGCTTCATACACGTTTCTGCTCTAAATTAAGCCTGAAACGTTACTTGTCTACATGAAAATTCACCGGTTTAACCGTTCTATATGCAAGTTATGTTGATTCTCTCCCGTTTAACAGTTTCAGAATTGTTTTATAAGCTATTCGGTGTGTGTATTCGTAAAATGTCGCATAGTTTCGTGTGTAGTCAGGTATTTTTGCATGTAGACGCCTTGATTAGCGAAACTAAATGTTAGTTCCGTTCCGTCAGATGATTATAAAATTTGTCCGGAATGACAAATCGAGGCTGTCCGGCTTGTCTAAGCGCGGCGGAGTTATCATATTCAATGGAAGTAAATGAATTTCAAATAAGGAACTCCATAAAGTCAGTAGTTAACGAGGTCGCTAAGTAGTAATGACCTTAGATGTAGCATAAATAATTAAATTAAATAAACTTCGTTTCTACCCTGTATATAGCTGAACATGTGGGAATTATACAAGGAAAGGATATACTCGTAGTACTTACGTATTCGGATTTTGAGTGTTCGTATGTAGGTATGTAAATATTTATTTAAAAAGTAAGTAGGTATATGTATCTATCAGTTGTTGAGTACCCCATCCACAAGCTTCGGCTCAACTTGAGACAAAATAAGAGCCGTGTGTGAATTTGTAACAAACATTATTGTTATTACTAACTTTAGTCCGCGGCTTCGCCTACGTTTGCTTAAAACGTCACATCACGGAGAACGTTCAATAATCGTAATGGTCCCTACGACAAAACAGAAGTGCTATTCACTGGGCCTGTCGTAAAACCACGGAACAGAACCGACAAACTAAAAATAAAACCTTTAATCAGCCCCCCGAGAGGCTGCGGTAATAGAAAGCCGTTTTACACCCCAGATGTACCTAAACCTCCCCCGCAGGAGACGAGCGGAATTCCTTTTGATGTCTTTGTTCGTTCCGAGGATTTTGTACAAGTCCCGAGGTTTTTCGCTTTGCATTTCCCTGTATTAAGTACGTCAATACCCGTGTGTCTTTAGCAATTTTTTTCATTTTCTTCTTGAACGTTTCATTGTTATTTTGGCTACAGAACAAGTAGCAACTATTAGAAAGAAACTGTTCGCCACCCTGTTTTTCCTGTTTTTTTCCTATATTTTATAGAAGAGTTAGAAGATACTTTTTTATTATTTCAGTTTTAAAAGTATCCATAAATATAGGTATATCGGTGCTCAGGAAAGCAATTTCAAAAAAAAATTTTTTGCAGTTGCTCGGTGAAAAAAACAGTGTTTTGTTAGGATTCGCGCTGTGCTTTTAGATCAGTCAGTCAATCTTTATACAGAAATTCATTCAATAAACACCGACGCCAATCTTACGAAACTAACCGCTTTAAATAACGCTTCTTTATAGACTGGAATACAATATTCAATACCTACTCATTGAATTAATCTACGAACGTTAATCACTCTCAAGCGATGTCAGGCGCGCGAATTACAGCGCGTTTTCAGCTCTGCATACATTATGCATGAGCACAATACGAGGGGAACCACCACTTTGAAACCTGGTGCATAGAGCATAATGTCCAGGGAAATTAGACATTCTGACCACGGAATTGGCTTGAAATGAGCATGAGAACACGAGTGGAGAGAAAATGGGACGCGTACGAGGTCTTGCATTTGATGAGATGGTGACCGTTTTTGCTGCAACTGAAGCAGTTGGTCGTACGGTTTCTCACCTCTGACTACAATCGTTACTAATCAGCTCCCTTTTGTCGTAATTTGATGACCCATGTATAACTTAATGGACTATCTTGAAACATTTTTCAGAATATAGTCCAGGTAACAGTTAAAACTAAATGAAAAGCTTTCAAGCAACGCCCGAACTATTGAAATAGATTAACAGTCTTCCTCGATTTGGAAACCATTTAATTAGAGATGGTTACAATATCTTTTCATCATCATATCAGGCTGTAGACGTCCACTGCTGGACAAAGGCCTCCCTCACGACGACCGGTCCTGCGTTAACCTCATCCAGCTGGGTCCCGCGACCTTCACCAGATCGTCGGTCCACTTTGTCCACCACCAATACCTTTTAGTTGTATCTCGTTGTATAAATACGACACGGACCAACTCTAATCCAGACAAAACTCAGGTAATAAAATTCGGGACGTTCCCGGTCCTGGAGCATCCCGACGCGTCGTCGGATCACCTCCTTCTAAGTCCGCGTGTTTACGGCCTAAATGGATTCCAGAACGAGCGGTGTAAGGACTAAGGAAGAGCGGAATCTGAATAACTGTATAAAGGTCCTTGAATATTACATCCCCATAGTACGATCTTGGATAAAGCCGAGTGTATACCTAACGACTAACAAATAAATTATCTTGAAACTTTATGATTATCATTATCTAAAATTAATTTACTCAAAAACTCCCCCTTTTTGGGTCAAAATCTTGCAATTTAGATGTATTTGCTAGAGATGAAAAATTAAAATACTTTTTGATATCGGAATATCCATAGCCATTATGGAAATTTGAAAAGCGCGGTGCATGTGGCTCCTTAGCGACATGGGCCGATGACCGGAAAAAGGTAACCGGAAGCTGCTTAATAAACGATGTGAAGAACAGGGTTTGATGGCGCTTTTATAAGGGGGTTTGAAAGCGAGCATTTTACGAAAAACGTCCACAAAAAGTTGCCGTGTGTAAAGGGTATGGCGAGGATACCTTAAGACTTGCATCGCGATTGCATTGCTGTAAGTCGTCGCGTGGAAGGGCCCTCATAAATGCCTATTTTCTTAAGTAGGTATACCAATATCTTGATGATTTTGGATAACCTTAAACTTCAACGCGTTTGTATTGCTGGAAAAAGTCGTTGTGTGTAAACCTTAGACTTCATCGCGTTTGTATTGCTGGAAAAAGTCGTCATGTAGACTTCATCCCGTTTGTATTGCGGGAAAAAGTCGTCGTGTGTAAGGGTCCTCAGAGTAAGTAATTTTTTTCATAATTATTACAATATCTTGATCATCATCATCATCTCAGCCTTTTAGCGTCCACTGCTGGACATAGGCCTTCCCTAACGAACGCCACCACACCCGGTCCTCCGCTCTCCGCATCCAGCCGCTTCCGGCCACCTTCTTCAGGTCGTCAGTCCACCTGGCGGAGGGGCGTCCCACACTGCGCGTACCGGTCCGCGGTCTCCACTCCAGAACCCGTCTGCCCCAACGGCCGTCGGTTCTGCGACAGATGTGACCTGCCCATTGCCACTTCAGTTTGCTAATCCTTTCGGCTATGTCGGTAACCTTGGTTCTCCGTCGGATCTCCTCATTACGGATCATGTCCTTCAAAGAAACTCCGAGCATAGCCCTCTCCATAGCTCGCTGAGCGACTTTAAACTTATGGATCAGGCCCACCGTCAGTGTCCACGTTTCTGCGCCGTAGGTCATGACTGGCAGGACGCACTGGTTAAAAACTTTCGTCTTTAACGATTGTGGGATAGGCGACGTGAAGACTTGACGCAGTTTTCCAAATGCTGCCCAGCCCAACTGGATTCTTCTGTCAGCTTCCCTATCGAAGTTGTTCCTACCCAACTGTATTGTCTGTCCTAGGTAGACGTACTCCTGAACAACTTCGATATCGACATTATCGACGATCACCGGTCTAAGGTCGACGTGTGAATTGGACATGACTTTCGTCTTGTCTACGTTCATCCTAAGACCTACTCGTCTGGAAGAACAGTTGAGGCTGCTCAGCATTTCCGCAAGATCCTGCAGCGACTCTGCCAACACTACTATGTCGTCTGCAAATCGGAGGTGTGAGATGTGCTCGCCGTTTATACTTATACCGCGTCCCCTCCAGTTCAGTGTTTTAAAGACGTCCTCCAGTGCGCTGGTAAACAGTTTCGGGGATATGACATCACCCTGCCTGACACCCCTTTGCAACTGGATCGGACCTGTCTGCTGATTCTGAAGTTGGACGGTCATAGTGGCAGCGCTATATAGACCTCTCAGCACCTCGATGTATCGCCAATCGACTTGGCATCGCTGCAAGGATTCCAAAACAGCCCAGGTTTCGATAGAGTCGAAGGCTTTCTCGTAGTCCACAAATGCAAGACACAAGGGCTGGTTATACTCCTCGGTCTTCTGTATAATCTGCCGCAACGTGTGGATGTGGTCTACGGTGCTGTAGCCTTTTCGAAACCCAGCCTGTTCCGGAGGCTGAAAGTCGTCAAGTCTTCGGGCGAGACGGTTCGTAATAACCCTCGAGAACAGCTTGTAGACGTGGCTTAGGAGTGAGATCGGCCTGTAATTCTTAAGGAGCGTGATATCTCCTTTCTTAAAGAATAGTACCACAACACTCCTACTCCACGCCTCTGGCGTTGATCCCGTGTGCATGACGGTATTGAAGAGCTCCTGCAGCCGCATCAGGACTGGAGTCCCTCCTGCCTTGAGAAGCTCTGCTGTGATACCATCTTCACCTGGCGCCTTGTTGTTTTTAAGCTGTTTGAGGGCTATTCTAATCTCGCCCACGTCAATATCTGGTATGTCCTCGGTGTAGTGGCGGGTCAGGGGTGCGCGAGTGTCGCTCGTGTCTTGGGCCGCAGGCTTTGGCGCGTGTGTCGAGTACAGTTGTCCGTAGAACTCTTCGATTTCGGCGAGAATCTCTGGTCTGGAGGTAACGGTTCTACCATCAGACGTTTTTAACCTCGTCATGTGGCTCCTCCCAAGTCGCTTGGCAAACACTTTCGATCCCTTATTATTCTCGATCGCTTCCTCTATGGAGCGAGTATTAGAGCGTCGGAGATCGAAACGTATTTGCCTTTTAACGCGCTTGTTTAGAGTATGCCAGTCTGGCGAAGTCGTCGACGTCTCCCGTCTCTGCCTCATAAGATCCAGAGTTTCGCTAGAGAGTTTAGACTTTGTACTTTTTTTTTTCGCCTGTTGACAGAATCTGCGGCCCTCCTCACGTACGGCATCCGCGAAATCGTTGTATTTTTGATCAACAGCCTCTGTGGTTTCCAGCGAGGCGAATCGGTTACTTAGTTCCAGCTGGAACCGTTCGGAACCTATCATGGTTTGGCCCAGCGTTGGTCGGAGGGTTGACTTCATCAGACGATGCCGCTCGAGCTGGAAGTTTATATTTAAAGTGCCTCGAACGAGTCGGTGATCACTTCCGGCGTTAAACCTATTGATCACTGAGACATCTTCAAATATATACCTTCTATTCGTCATGATGTAGTCAATCTCATTCCTGGTCACGTTGTCGGGGCTTCGCCATGTCCACTTCCTATGGGGCTTCTTCTTGAAGAAGGAATTCATCAAGAATAGCCCCTGGTTTTCCAGGAAGTTGACCAGCATCTGCCCCCTGTGATTTCTAGGCCCAAATCCATGTGGTCCAACTCTCGATTCGTCGCGTTTTTGTACTCCCACTTTTGCATTGAAGTCCCCCATAACAACGAGGTGGCTGGTCTTGGTGGTGTGATTTACGGCCTTAATGATGTCTTCGTAGAAGGCCTCGACCTCATCGTCAGTAGAGTTTGTCGCCGTGGGCGCATAGACCTGTACGACCTTCAGAGAATATCTCTGGGTCAGCTTAAGTACAACATATACGACCCGCGACGACACGCTACTGATTTCCACCACGTTGTTAGTGAGGACTTTGTTAATCAAAAATCCAACGCCGCCTTGGGACGTTCGGTCGCCCTCTCGATAGTAGTAGTACTCGATAGTAATATCTTGATGATGTTTCTATATCCGCTATCCGCCTTAAATTCAAAGCCAAAAGGATGACAATCTCTCCTATTCATCGCGAAAATGCTGTCAAAGTAGATTGAACGCGAGAGACGCTTCATGTAATACCAGAGACATGACATGACAACAAGTTACTCCAACTTGTCTATGGCATGAAACTATGCTCGAACTTGTACTGTATATGTAGAGTAAACGGATTACTTCAGTGTAGTAGTTACTCTTGGAGTTTCGTGATTTGTATACTAATTTTGTGTCAAATTCGTTTGGAAATCTCTTGTATAGGGAGTTAGAAATAAGAATAATGAAACTAGTTCGTTCACGTGGTATGAAGTGTGAAGTGGCCAGATCTTATTGACAGCTAAATCAAGATATATTACAGAATAGTCGAGATTTGTATAGGAACTCTGAAACGTGGTAGGAAGTTTCTAACCAAAGACAAACAAGAGGTCGTTTAAATTCAAGACCCGCATAATAGTCACTAGTTAAATAACTGTAATTAACAAGTTCTGATCTCAGTGTAAATAGCTCTGAAGTTTACACATCCATATCTCTATATATTTATTAAAAATACGAGGTACAGAGAGGGCATGAACTCTACTGAAGACAAAGTGGATAAAAGGTTTATCAAATTTTTAGGACATTTTTATTTACCAAACCATAGCACTCTCGGCAGTCTCACGAAATAAAATGTTTATTGTGTACATTCAGGTATCATACGACTTACTTATACTTTAGAAACTTTCAATATCTTCACGTAACTTAACTAGGTATCAATAGACGAGATGACTAGGATGTCATAAACAGGCAAGAAGTTTCTAGGGTCGATAGTGAGTCAATTAAATCATTAAACTAAGTTAATAGTGCTGTGAAATTGCCTTCAAAATGGGAATAGACAAGTTAATTGGCAAAGTTTGCAAGTAGTGCCCCAGAGTGGACAGTACACAGACCCTATAAATCAAACATATCAAGTGGCAAATTGTGATATATGACCCCTATTTATATGGGTCACGTATTAGATTACGTAGTCAGTATAGTTATGGCTCAACTGTTTTTCTATCCTCAATCTCTGAAATTGAATCCATGTCGAGTAAACATTCCCTAATTACTCTACATTAGACTGCTTATGAGGTTTGTTAGAACCCTAACCTTACTTATTACCGTAGTTACTTTGCTTAGGTTATTCATTAAGATTTTTTAACAGTTTGAGATAGTCTTTGATCGATGAAAGTAGTTCTACTTATTTCGCTGTGTCACCAAGATGCACTACGTATTCAGTGGACATTCGTCGATCATTTTTGCGTTCATTTATCCCGGAGCAGTGTACATTAAGGACTTCCGAACTTTGCTCCTTTAAAACTTAACCCAAACAGGTAAATCACTGAAAAATGTTGGTCCAAACTTACAGACGAGGGCTCTATCTGGTCCATGAAAGGAGCTGTTGCCGGCCGCTGCAGTAATGTACTACACAAAACTTTGTGTGAGCCTGTAAGTAGGTAATCTACTTCGGAAGAGTCATCATATTATGTGAGGAACAGTGTGAGGAATGCGTATGTCACAGGACTAAATCGCCAGATTTGTTATCACAGGGATTTCTTCAGGGATCTGACAAATGGAGTCATTAATTTGTCAAATCCCTAGGGCATTTGATCAAGTCCCTGCGTCATATATTATGTAGGTTAGGTACATAGTAAAACTAGGTATCTATGTAAGTGTAGTGTCTATGTTTAGTGAACGTGTCTACGTAAGTATTTGCAGATAGCAAGGTTTACAATGGGCTCAATCGTTATCGAGATGGGCTCTCGAATAAATCTGTGTTCGCTTACGTATGTAAATCACGAGCCCGACGTGGGTACTGCGGGTACCACTTGTGTAGCAATCGGCTTACTTACCTGAAAAGGAGGAGATACATTTTATACATCGACTATATGTATACTTAGATGATTTTCTTTAAATTTTAACAGTATTTCGTACGTATACGAAATGGTAACGTAAGGTTAACATGTTACAGAGAATTTTTTCTCCCCTTAGTAAAAGAGTAAAAATAGTATTTTTAGCGCTTAGTGAAAGTAATTTAATGATAGCTAGTAATGCAAAAATTAAATTAAATACATCCTTGCTTTACCAAACATTAAATAATAAAAAGGAAAAAGTAAAATAGGTCATCCAAAAATTTGGAAAAATAGGTCTAAAAAGTAAAATAACACTTTGCTGGTTTTCAGTAAGTGAGGTCCATTTTCAGTAAGTATGTACCTTCCTCTCTTTGCTTTCATCTAAGTATGTTGTTTTATGTATGTCTGTTGTTCAAATACTTTCAAGAAAATAATATCAAATGAAAGTCTTCTTGCAAGAAAATCCAATATTTCATGCAAATGCCCATAAATAAGTTAGGTAGGATGGTAGAATGTAATCTAGAGAGACAAGCGCGCGAAATGAGCTCCATACACGGATATTAATGTTTAATACCTTTTTATGCAAGATACGATACGATAATCAAATAACCTTTGAAGCCTTTGAACTCTTAGTGTTGCCATATGAAATTTAGATAACTACTAATAATTTATTTTCTAAGAAATAACATCGATCGGTGTATCGAAATATAAGTACTTAAGTAATAAACTGAAAATAATTTAAATTAAATTAAGTACCTCATTAATTTTAATTATTAAAAAAATTAAATTTTCCATACAATTTAATATTTGCAGCTATCTACCGTTCAGATCAACACCACTAACCTATCACCAAACGGTACCGTAATTATTCAGTTACTAACATTTATAATTTTAACAGTATACCACTACCGTTGCATTGTTTATCTCATTCTATCGTTATTTAAGCCTTGTGAGAGAAAAAGGGACGGGAGATAAGACTGAGAGGTATCCGTGGCCGGTATCCTTCAACCGTGAACGTGTGCAATACGTGCGGAATATTTTAGTTGGAAATTGCTTAAGTAAACCTAAGAAAGATAAGATTTAGTAAACAGATTGATCTATTTAGAAACTAAACAGTAATAAAATGGCAGCAACTCTTATTCTACGGCAACTGGATACGAAGTACTTACAGGTAGGTATCTGAATATTGTAACCAGGTACAAAGCGAGAATTGTTTTTATCAGTTGGAAACCAAGTTACGTAACCGTTTGAGTTTGTAACAGAGAGTGCCACAAACTGTGGGCGGCGTCGGTCGCTCCTTCCGCGGACGACGTTTTCCATCGGGAAAGCAGCCGCTCGTGTAATTAGTAGAAACGAGAGCGAAGCGATTTCCGAGGCGGATCGCACAACAATTAAGCTGTAAGCATGATGGTTCAAGTCATAACCGAAACTCGCTTGCTGCGCACGCGCAAGATGTGGAATGAATTCCCCTCTGCCGCTTTTCCACAGCGCTACGAAATGGGGTCCTTCAAGAAGACAGTCAAAAGCCCTTCAACCGCGGCCGGCAACGCACCAGCACCCCCCGGGTGTTGCAGGTGTCTATGGGCGGCGGTGACCTCTTAAGATCAAGGCCCGCCTGGTTGTTGCCCCCGTATAGCAATAAAAAAAAACATACCCCAAAGAGATAAGGTATATAGGAGCCTGGGACGTCCTCGACTGACATACGAGGATCAGATAAAGCGAGTGGTCACAGACAGACAGAGTGTGTGTGAAGAGAATGATGAGACTGAGCGAAGCGAAAGAGGTGTGTCAGGATCGCAATATACTTGGCGCTCCGTTCTTTCTGCCTACCCCGCCAGGGACATAGCGTGAAGACATCATGCTACGACCCTCAAGGAGCCGAGCAAAAAGAAAAAGTCATAAAAACGCAGAAAAACAGCTACCTAGTTAACTACAAAACATTTCAATGGTCTTCCTTACTCAGGTATCAGTTGATTTTTCCGAAGACCAAATACCCAATAGAACTGAGACAAGTTATTTATAGCTTTAACTAAACACGTCACCGCTCCCAACTCGCACCGTTAATTAACAATGTAAGGCGGGCGCGTGTCTGCGCGTGCGACGGTACGCTACACATTCGTACCGCGGGCCGCCCGCGCACTACGCGGCCTTTCTATACGTCCAAACCACGACACCCTTCGCAAATAACCTGTTTACCCACCCCCTTCATAACCCATTAATTCCTCACTGAGTGTTCGAAACCCAAATTTAAATAAAAGTAGAAAAAAAGCGCGCGGCGATCTTTTTTTTTTGTTATTTTCCTGGCCCGGATTAGAGAAATTTGAGCCTGGGGGTGTCGTCGGTGCGTGAGTGAGTGACGGTGTGTGTGTGTGGCATGGGGTAGAGATGGGGGCTGGGCACAGTGCGGAGGGCGATGGCGGCGCGTGCGCGAGCGACCCGCCCGCCCAGGACCGGCGCAAGAGCTACAGTAGGAGGCGAAGGTAAGGATCTTAATATGACCATAAAGCATAAACTAAGGAAAATTTGTAATAAAAATGTTGTTATCCATAGATAATTATGATGGTACAGTCGAGCTCAGAGTCAGGTACTCAAACGCAGTGATAAAGTTGAAATGGCAGTGAATGTTGATTGAAAAGCTGGAAGTCTTATGTTAAATGTTAAGTTAATTAAGGTACACATGGCTCTTCAACCCTTTAAAGCTTGCTGTTTGACTGCAGAATAGGTACCTAAGAAGGTGCTGACGATATTGACGTATGCTGGCTCTAATTATCCTGTCACCGGTAACATAATCATTCATCCTGACATGGGATAGGATAAAACACCTGACCCATTAGGAGAGACCTGGAGTAGGTAACACTGTAACTGGTGTTACATTCCACTTTAACAGGTGTTACAGTCCACTGTGACATGTGTACAGTCCACTGTAACATGTGTTACATTCCACTGTAACATGTGTTACAGTCCACTGTAACGGCGTGTCGAGGTCTCCCATTTTGGGTCAGGTGTTCCATCCTATCCCATGTCAGCAAACTCGAACCAACCTAACTTCTACAAAATTATGCAAGTCAGACGCTCCATAAAACGTCTAAATATACAATCGGGCTGCGACAGAGGCTGTACAGTATTCACATGTAGTACGTACGCTTAGAATACAAACTGTTCCATTAATTCTAAATCACTTTATAAACAACTACAGCGCGAAGTCTCATAACAATTTGTGTGTTGCCTTTAGAATTTTAGCCGCATTTTGACTTAGCCGGTTTATAGACTAGATGACTGCAAATTGAATATGTAGGTACTAGGTAGTCGGGAGTGTTAGATTGAGTACGAAGGACAGACTAACGAGGTGTAATGGCATTAGTGGCAGTTGTATATACCTATCCAACAGTGCAAACTGAGAGATAAAACCTATCAGTTCCTAGTTCACCCCCATAGGTCTAATGATAGACCGGTCTCTCAAAATATTACGTAGTGGGTACAGAACGCAATAATTATACTACTCAAAACAAAACAAGGGTCACCAGATTATTAACACTTCAAAGAAAATAACAAGTTATGATGAATTATACAATTAGGATTACTTATATAGTTGGTTATTTTAATTTAATTTAATGTTATTGACTTTCTTTGTTAATGTTATTTGCAATAAAAAGTACCTAGGTATGTAATAATATTTAATAAAGAATATACTATATTTATATTCATTATACAGTTTAAACAAAAATATATATGTACGAGTATGTATATTTACTTAAACCGTTTTTTAGTTTTTAATTGTTTTTAGAAATTATTGTAATTATTAGAATACGACTTGAATGTTATGATTAGCAGGAAAATAAAGATGTTTAATTTTTTTTTTAAATTAAATAGACTAGAACTTTTTTAAATCTCGAAACTAAGGTGGCTCTTATTTTGTTGTGAGTCCTTGAAAATAATATACACAGAGCACAGAATGCGCATGCGTGGGCATCGCCGGCAGGCGCTGCCGCCGCGCCGCGGCGGTCGGTGACATAAGAAAACCTCTTTGTTAATGGTATATAATGGAGTGTAGCACAGAGGTAGGTGCCGCTCATCACTTGGTTTATCATTTATTTATATATTTTTTGTAGTTAACACTCATTTCGACATTCACGGTAGACAGGTAGTGGTAAAAGATTATACAAACACACCTAAATACCTCTTTTTAGTAAGTCTAGATATTCAAGGAAATTTCCTTGAATATCACAGGAAATAAGTCTAAGCATGTACCAATTTCTGCTCTATCGGTCACCTAGTGTTTGAGTTATCTGCCTGACCTGACAAAAAGCCTCGCTACAAGTTTGTCCGTTTTGACGAAACCGTGAAAAATAAGAAAGCACAATCGGAGCGAACCCTCGCCGAAAATTATCGAGATATTGTCACGATATCAACAGCAATAACAATTTGCCTCGAAGGATTTCGTCAATCTACACGGAATATGTTGGCGTTTCTCCAAACGCGCCGAAACATTACCGACGTGTGTGTAGCTACAAAAAAGGGAAGAAATGTTACTGCAAACGTTTGTAAATCATAGCCGTTTTCGTTTCTTTGGGCTCCAATAAAGTATTTCTAGATTTATCATCAACTAGCTGTTCCCCGCGGCTTCGCCCGCGTGAAATAAGTTTTTCCCGCGGAAACCGTTTACCCCGGTAAAAAGTAGCCTATATGTTATTCCAGGCTATAAGCTATCAAAATCTATGCTATCTATGTTATGCTAGCTATCAAAAAATATTCATCAAAATCCGTTCAGCCGTTCTTGAGTTATAAGTGGTCTAACTAACACGACTTTGTTTTATATATTAAGATTTCTACTTGCTCATTGTCTCGCTTAAGGTCGAAACCATCTCTATGGATGGCCAGAATTCTTGAGAAACTTTACAGGTCTAACATTTTACAAATATACATAAACAAGGGAGAACTTAATCAGTACTTCATGTGTTGATGTAAACAAAATTCAAAATCAAGTATGTCCCTAGCAGACAACATTTAAAAATGCTTCTTAATACTGCTTTGAAAACGGTTTAAAACTCCTTTTCTCTTATCAAGGACATACTACTGGGGTTTGAAATTTATCGACACATTTATAAATTACGCAAAGCCTATACAAAAACGCAACGAAATTAAAGACCCCAGGAGACTTCATCTAAAACAGGCGTATATAAGATTAGCCGTGGAGCACTGACAACATTTTTCATGTCCCGCCCGAAGCGAAAAGGTGTCCCGGAAAAATTATTGGGCGTCAGGGTGGACAGCAACATGATAAACGTTACTTTTCGGGACTAACCTCGGGACTCACGGGACAGAACCGTTGTTTGTTTTTGGAAAACGATCTAATAACGACGTTACAGATATATTACTACTAAATTATTATGCTAAATAAGCCAACAGATGTAAAGGGTTGATGTTGATGATGAATCATATTCAGACAAGGACGACTTTAATCATGTAATAACAGACAAGGCTGCATGGTCTTAATTACTTATGCCTGTCTCTTCGGGAAAAATTATTAATTAATTAACATCAACGAATCGTAAGCTATCAAAAACACTACTTCGTTCTATAGTCCAACTTTGGTTCTTACAAAACATGTAGCAGCACAGCACAGTAATAAAACATTGTAGGTACATACATCAAATTAGCGAATCTCGCAATAAATACCTAAGGCAAGGTAGCGCTCGCTCCCTGACCTAAGATTTACGAGCAATAAAGTATTTCAACATAAAGTTTCCGTTGCACTGCCCTAATATAACTAATTAGTGGATGTTTAAAACTAAGTAGATCACAATACCGACTGCAAAGTGCAACAAGATACCTTCAGTTACTATAACATTATTAATTCTCTGATTTTGTCACCTTTCTTCTTTTTTAGGACGGCATTTTTAGGGTTACGTACCTCAAAAGAAAAAAGGAACCCACAAAGAATCACTTTCTAGTCCGTCCGTCTGTCTGTCTGTCAAGACCATTTTTCTCAGAAACGCGTGGAGGTATCAAGTTGAAATTATTACCAATTACTCAGGTCTACAATCCCTTGGAGCTGTGAAAAAATCAAACTTCTAAGTCAACGCAGTCAGAAGATATGGCTGATTTCGCCGCATTTTCGAGTATATAGGTAATCAAAACCTAGGGTGTACAATTTGGGAAGAAGCAAGGTCTTATAGCACAAGTAAAGGAAAAAATCCGAAACCTGTAAATTTTGTAGTTAGGTACATTACAAAAAAAAATGCTATTACCAACAAACTTAATTTTGCGCGAGACCTACTCGCACTTGTCCGGTTTTTTTAAAAGTTAAGTACGGTTTGTGTATTCGGCAGGCAATTTCAAAACCAAACAAAACATCCTCAATTATAATATATCTCGAGCACAGAGATCGCTTGAAGATATCAAGAGTTAAGAAATTAAACAACGAACACTTTCAGTTTCGTAAAACTTAGATACGAACTTAACTTAACTTCGATACTTTAGTGCATAAACTTCCTGAAAGTATGATGTTCAGAGTCCATAGAAGTTTAGACAATCAAACGTATGAAGGCGCTTCCTGGTTCAAGTTTCATAACGAGATTACATTAGTTTTATTCAAATGTTGATTATACATTAGGCAAGTAAAATACGACGACTTGTTGGACTAAAAAACCCTAAATCATCTGTACACGTTTTATTTTCATTTGTTTAGTCCCATACATTTTGTTACGCATACATAACATACATAACCAATCTAGCGTTACTGTCAAAAATCCATAAAATCCTAAAGTGTCGCTGTCAGGGGTTGGTCGGGTTTATCCGCCGGGAAAGCGTTCGAATATATTCTTGTATTTAAATTTTAAATTAATTAATAAATAAATAAAAAACTAAATTATATTAAAAGTATTAAATTTTAGAAATAAGTAACTTTTATATTTAATGCGTGGACTTCCGGCCCGCACACATACAATTACGGATTCTTTAACAAGATCCGTAAAACCCTAAAAGCATTAGCACAAACATCTTACAGATTCTTTAACAAGATAATCATTATCTGTGCGCGCGCGGTCAGCTAACAGCTACTGTGCGCATGAGGCGGGCGCGAGAGTCCATCATAAGAGCGGTGGCTAACAACTGGAGCGTGGTGTAACTGCCTGCTTGCTCAGCTGTGGGGTTGGCCGTTATCACACTTTTTTGATATCGATGATGTAGCAGAATGTATACATTCAGATTGAACGAGAGTGCGGAAACTCAGAATAAGCGCTCTAAAACGCACGCACACAAGCGCAATATTCACCTACGAGATAAGCGCGTCGTATGGCCAAGTACGCCTTCCGCGGGCTTATCTCTGTAGTGTAGATGGACACTGCGCTTGTGTGCGTGCGTTTCAGAGCGCCTTTTCGGAGTTTCCGTACACTCGTTCACTCTGGTATAATTATCTATAGGTGTTCATGTTCGTTTTTGCTAGTTAAAGTATAATATGCTGTTTGCAACTACGACAACACAGATAGTTTTTGGTAGGAAGATCAATAATTATAGTCTGCTGGTGACAACTGAAAAACAAATTTAGCCTTGTGGGAAATAAAGAAAACGAAGGTGCAAAGATATCTAGTAAAAGGTATCGATACTCAATGCAACACTTTATTGGTTGTCTTTTGGTAGGTTTTGGCTTGGTTACAACTTACAAGACCTTTGTCGTATTTCGCCTAGTATACGAGTATGCTTTGGAGAATATATTTTGCGGTTTAATAAGCCAGGTACAAAGTAGAAAATTCTCGTAGGTATGTCATAATAAAAATTAAGACTTCTACTGCACATGGTAAAGAGGCACATCGACTAGGGCTTTTGCCTAGCACGCAAAACAAACGTTATTTTTTTGACATTACCTGACAAATTGTCATTTTCATCACGTTAAAAATTTCCATATTTTATTTAATCTATTTTTATTAATTGCGCCAATCGTATGTATTTGTAATAAATGTATGTAAAAAATGGTAATAGTTAATGAACGAAAGCATTTGTTGATGTATTTTCTAAAGTTGTATGAATCTTGTGGCTATAACACGATCTACTTAATATAATGTATAAGATCGCGACTGCTTTCATTTTCAACTAAGCCCTTGCTAGTTATTTAAAAACTACGATGACTGACAATATACAGTCGACTGTGCAAGCATTAACTGGTCGAGTTGAAACCATGGAGAAAAGTTTAGGTGGACGAGTGGACGAGATGGAAAAAGCTTTGCGTGGTCAAATGGAAAAAATTGAAAAAGCTATGAATGGGAGAGTCGACGATTTACAGAAAAATATGACAGGCCAAGTGGAAAACATGGAAAAATCCTTAGGTAACCAAGTACAAGGTATGGGAACAACTTTAGCTGGGAATGTGGAGAATATGGAAAAAAATTTGCCCGGCAAAGTCGATGAAATGCAAAAATCTTTGAATGGTCAAGTTGAAAATATAAAGAAAACATTGACTGGCAAAGTGGAAAATATGGAGAAAACATTTAGTGATCAAGTCAAAGACATGGAGAAGACGTTGACGAACAAAGTTGAATTAATGCAGAAAGATTTGACGGTTAAAGTTGACAGTATAGCAAAAACGTTGACTGAACAAGTCGGAGGAATGGAAAAAACTTTGATAGGTAGAGTCGAAAATTTGGAAAAGAATTTGACTGGAAGAGTCACGAATCTTGAGAAAGGATTGGCAGGTTCCAGCCAAGCAAAAAAGTAAACAGTCCGCAACCAAAGGATTTAATTCTTTAGTTACTAATAGTGATATTTTATTTTATGGTATAATCAAAATTATACATAATCAGTAAATATTATTTTCGTTATCACTGATGTTTATTTTGAGGAAAATGCTGCTACGTCGTAATAGTCATTAGTTGACCGAGCGAGCGAAGCGAGCGAAGCGTCTACGTTTCGAGACTGGCCAAAAATGCTCTTGTCCGGCTGTCTGTCTGTCTGTCTGTCTGTCTGTCTGTCTGTCTGTCTGTCTGTAATTCTCTACAGGTCGCATTTTTCAACCGATTTTGACGAAAATTTGGCATATGTATAAATTAATTAAACCTACAAAATGAGTAGAATAAAATTTTGAAAAACATTTTTTTTAGAGTACCTACCATACTCGCAAAGTGGGAGTGAACTTTTTTTTTCTTGTGAATCCCATAGTGTGGGATATCGTTGGATAGGTCTTTCAAAAATATTGCTGGTGTGTGAATACCATTTTTTCGATTTAGGGATCCGTTGGCGAAATATTAAGCTTTAAAGCGGTAATTTTTGTTAGAGTCACGTGTCCCCCCCCCCTGCCAGCTAAACGGTTGCTTCTGGAAATGTGAAAAAATTCATGGCAGTAGCATATATAACGTAGTTACAAGGAAAACTATTACGGCTAAGTAGGTTCTATTAGTTTTTGAGTAATAGTGGATCGAGTTAAGAAAGTTGAAAAAATAAATTATGTTCATAGAACTGCATACGTAAAATGGAAAATTATTTTTTTATGCGTGATATCCATGGTGTGGGGTATCGTTGGATGGGTCTTTCAAAAATATCGCGGGTGTGTGATAAACATTTTTCAATTCAGGGATCCGTTTGCGAAATATTAAGCTTTAAAGTGCTAATTTTTGTCACTTTAGTAGGTACTTTTTCTGTTTCCAAAGTTGACTTTTGTTGGTTTCTTTTAGGTTTGGTTTATAAGGGCTGGCGAGGTCTACTGTTCTCACGGAACTACTAGTAGTAGTTATTGGTCGGAAATGACGCCTGGTTAAAGAAAACTACACAAATCATGGATTTTAAAATGTTTGTGTAATTTAGTGTTTAAATTAGAAAGGTATTTTTTACTTGTGTTTTAAATAGTGTTTTTGGCTTGGCATTTGAGAATACCTAACCGATAAGGTTAACACGCAACGAACGTATCAATAACAAATCAAACTATGATTTATGAATGAATGACATCACAGTCAACAACTATTAACAAATCGATGAAACTGTGCATAGCTCGTGACCCAAAACTACAAGGCACTACAAGCAAATAAGAATAAATGGATTAAGCTCTTCTAGCGGTCACGTAGAATTTTAATTAGTCGTTTTTGCGTAGAGTGCGCGCGCCAGTGCAGGCAGGGGCGTCAGCTGCGCACACGCCGCGCCGACAGCCGGTAACGGAGAAAATGGAGGCACAGTGACAGCGGGGCAGATTGAAAGACAGACCAAATTAAAATATGTTTTTCATTACTCATACTCTGAAAGTAGGTCTGAAGTTGCCTGAGGAGCGGGTTGAAAGTAATACATCTCAGCCCTAGGGAGAATCGCTTTCAACTGACAGCTGTCAAATTATATTTTAAAAAAACTAGTACTATTTTGACATTTCTATTGGACCATGTTTCAACTGTCTATACAGCCACTCAATTACAGCGCGAAGCGCGATGTAAAATTGAAATAACTTAAAGATAAGTAATAATTAAAGAATATATATTTTTAAATGACTTTATTATAATTATTACTGTCAACTATTTCTTTAAAATAACATAGATTTGGGCAAAATATTTACCATTTTTTCAATGATGGAAGTGAAAAATAATGGCAGAATAGCTGGCCGGCCACAGAAAAAAAAACAAAGTAGACGGGAAAGCGGCAATCCGATCTTCATTTGTTTTTTCGAGTTGCAGAGTTTTGTTTATACTTCCGTATAGCAGAGATTTGTATTAACACTCATTTTATGTTTTTGTTTTTACTTTCAGTGTATTCTTAATGAAAAGCACAGTGTTTCCCTCGGGTTTAAGACTTATTTAGAGGTCCCTCCAACTATTGGCGCCCTCGCTACGCGTCGGGCGCCAAACCCCGTCTCGGGACTTAAATAAGTTACTTTCACACCTAGGTTAACAATGTACTATTGTGACGAGATGAACGAGCGAAAAATCGCACAAGGCATTCAAAAGCATCAAATGCTCCACAGTTCTCTTGCAGAGTGTGATGGTTAACTCACAATCGCATTTTTACCTTCATCAATAGAGCCCTCAACGGTGACGTCGACTTCAGGATGCAACTTAGAAACATCTGTAACAGATGAACAGGATGTTGGGACTTTTTCCAAAGGCCATAAAACTGCTGCCTAAGTAACTTGCTTAGGTTGCTAGACTTCGGATTTAACTCGTCTGAAATCGTCTGTATACTTACATTATTTAATCTGACTCAAGTAAGTGCAGAAGGTTTTAAAAAAATAGATATTTACGTCTTAGGTTAGTTTATACCGAGAGACCAAATATTCAAATTCTAACATTTTTGTCTGTCTGTGTCTTTGTAGTCTGTCTGCTTCCAGTCGACAAAATAGGAAAATCTACCTATTATGTGTCTTATAATTCTATACATATAATAAAACTGTACAAAGTTTGTGTCTGTATTCTGTAAGTACATATTAAAATTGAAAAAATTAGGTCGGGCATTTACGAACGATACCGAGAGCCCGAATATGCATCCTACCTGTAGCTACCTAAAATAAATTAATAAATGAAAAAAAAACACAAAAATACAACAACTACTCGTACTTATCGAATCCCCCCTACGAAGTCAGTCAATAGATGAAAATACACATAAAAAGGAAATGTCAACACCAAAATCAGCTAAAACTTTTGCTTTCCCCGCCACTCCGCTCGCACACGGGCCCCACCCCGATTACGTACAGAAAAAAGCGTTCAGCGGAGCGTGCGGGCCTCTCTCGCGTTTCTCCACACCACATATTTCTTGATGACACAGATCACAACTGTTGCTGAATCGCTTCACGCTAGCCGGCGACGCAATAGATGGTTAGTTTACAAGCGCACACTAGACACTCGCCCGCGGCTTCGTCTAAGTTGAGTTGGTCAAATCACGAAGGGCCAAAAAATTAAAAACCGAAAATTTATTTACCGGAAAAATTAGGGGTTTCATTGCAATCTTAAAATTTAAACAATTAAATTCAAGAAAACACAACAAAACAGTAATTATAATAACACTAGATGAAAATGTAGGTAAAATATCATCAAAATCCGTTCAGCGGTATAGGCGTGAAAAGATATTCATATTAATTTGTTCGTACTGATCATACTCCTCAATATTGTGATATCCCTTAGAGTGTTAAAAAACCCGTTCGGGTCTCAAATGTAGTTCAAATACTAAACTTTATGTAGTCTAGATAGAATTCTTTTTTCAAAAACCAAAATATGACGACAGCCACATTCTAACGAATATAACATTCGTATTAAAATTAAATCAAAATAAATATATGTATAGTCCCCGTCGAGTTTCTTGGCGGCTGAAGGAATATAGTCACAGATTGTTTGCACATCGCTGACAGTGTTTAAGTCTAAGTGTGCGTGAAAGTTTGATTCGGATGATCGAACCAATTAACTATTCCTTGAAATTGAATGAGTGTATCTAGTCAACCCCCGCACAGCTCCCCCTTGACACCTAAAATTAGTCATTGCGCAGAAATCAGCCAAGTTCACACAGCCGCCAAGAAACTCTACGGGGAATATAACATCCATGACAGACAGAGTTACTTCCCCACTCATAATTGGATTTTTCAGACACTGCGCGCTTCAATGCACTGGATTATTAATTTTTATAACAATTGTATCAATTTATCATAATTATATAGTAAGTAGAGTAGACTATAGCAGAAGCAGATAATAAAGAACTTTATGATTAAAGTCACTACCTACCTGCTACCTCGCAGAACATTACTTACATAAGTATTTCATTTATGTAAATGTTTCACATTCGTTGTTAACTTTCGCTCAATGCTAAACAGCATTCGCGAGGTCGACGGACTCACTTTCATTATTAGGGTTCCTTAAATAAAAATCCCGTCTGTCTGTCCGTATTCATTAGTTAAAGTATTTGAAGGTAACACGAACAAAATAAGAATGTCACAGGTGTTTAAACCAATCAATGTGATCAACGTACTCAGTTTAAATGTAAAAGACTTTACAACGGAATTAAGGTCAGCTGGTAGAGAATGCCATTGGCATTAAGTTCGCCTTTTGTACAACTTAGTGCAATAAATTTTTAAATAAATAAATCACGTGAGCATTCCAAAAATATTACTCACAAATCTTTTTAAAAAATTTACAAAAATAAAATATGTCTGCCAAAATGCATACTTTTGCTTTTCCGACTTTGCATTTTAACCTAGCTATAGCTACTTATAGAAAAGATAAACCAAAATGTCTAGCATGACCGCCTGATCAACCCATTTCAGTTTACAATTTTCGAATTTCCTAAATGACTCAGAACTCGTATTCCAAAGATTCCAGTAATAGGTATTCCGTGTTCGGTACGGGATAAATAGAAACCGACTCTTAGTAGTCGGATTGTCTATTTGCCAAAACGGGTTCTTTGATAAAGAATAATTTGTCAGTTTTTTTATTTATTTTTGTTCGTGACTGTTTTCCGAATATCATTATATTACTCTACATTATTATTAATGCACCCACACAGACAAAAAACAATACAACAAAGAGAAACTTAAGTACAAAGGGAGAACTTATTCTTCCAGCAGACCCAGTTTCATTTATTAGTAACAGGACATTTTTTAGCTTCACAAGACCTAAATAACTTACTAAGCGGAGCTAGTTAAATCAACAAAATAGAATGACGTGTCAAGTGCTATCAATTATGTCTGACCGCAGACGAGAGGGGTCGGGGTAGGGTCGCGAGTCGCGACGGATAATTTGTCATGGAACTATAGGACTCGTCGCGGGCTCGTCTACGGCGTGATGACGTGAGCTTCTCGACTCTACTTATAATCAGAAATATCAGAATATTAGAATCTCGACACTTACTTTCGGTCAAATTACTCTAGGATTACCTACTTCAGTAAATAATATTGGTGGTGGAGCGATGCGAGAGACAGGACCCAGAAAAAAACTTAGGTTCGTTAGACTGCAGGTGACTTACAAGCTTGGTGGTCATTTACTATGGCAAGATTTCAACTTTTAATTTTACAGTGCAATTAAATACAACCCTATGTGAATGGGTAATATTTATTAAACAAAACTTATTGTAACATTAAAATGAACTAATTGGCTAAAACCTATGTGAATTGTCCTATCCTTGTTCAATTTTCATAATAGAGAAGAAAAGACAAGCGGTGTTGTATTAAGTATGAAAAATATGTATAATTTACCTATTTATTTTTATAAGGTAAGACATACCATATAACCTAACCTCATCATCATCACATTAGCCTTTTAACGTCCACTGCTAGACATAGACCTTCCCCAAAGAACGCCACCCCCGATCCTCCGCCCTATAAACTCTAGTCGCTAGGTATACAAATATTTATAAGCAATAAATATTAATTAAACACAGGCTACAGAACGCCATCATTGTCTTCCATAAAAATGTTTAACGAGACAAGTCTAACACCATTATTATTATAACATAATTGTGTTCCGACTCAACAGGAAAAGGGCGTCTGACGTCATCCGACAAGGGACGACAAAACTGGGCATTAAGGGTACAAGTGTATTCAGAACAATGGCTAAGAGAAAACCACTATTACCTACTTATCGTAACAAGCACCCTTTAATGACATCACAACTCATGTGCCTTTTGGCTTTTGGTTAGACTATTTACTATTAGCCAAAGTACAGTAAGGTTCTTATGTGCAGTAGCACGCTAAGAGTCATTTTTCTGTACAACGATGCGCACGACACGAAAACCAATTATATAGCTTTTTAACCTTATTATCATATCATTAAGTCATCAATTCATCGTAATATCCAGGAATATATTTGTGGATATGTGCGTGTGTGGGTGTACGAAAGTGAAACTAGTCTCAATCTATTGAGTTGTGAAACTGCTACTGCACTTATGAACCTTAACTGTACCCACTACAACAATAAGAAATTATTTTCATTAGTAACTAGGTGTTTCCCGCGGTGGATTTTTTTTTCTTTGCTCCGCTCCTAAGTGGAGTAGCGTATAACCTTCCTCAAGAATTGGACTATCAAATGCAAAAAGTATTTTTCAGATCCACCTGATAGTTCTAGAGATTAACGCGTTAAACTTATTATATACTAGCTTTTTCCCGCGGCTTCGCCCGCGTAGAAAAGTTTTTCCCGTATACATTGTGAAACAGCAAAGTAGCCTATATGTTATTCCAGGATATAAGCTATCTCTGTACCAAGTTTCATAGAAATCTGTTCGGTAGTTTTTGGGTGAAAGAGTAACAAACATCCTCACATCCTTACAAACTTTCGCCTTTATAATATTAGTAGGATTATTTAATTTAAAAAAAACTTAAAATTATATAACATTTAATTAAACAAAAAAAACTCTACAGCGTTATTATATTACTACCTATAGATTTTAATTAAAGTTTTTCCTATGGTAAAAGTAAGCACAGGTTGTAATAAATAATATTGAAAGCCTGTGGGTAAAAGTAGTCTTTAAGCCGCGCTTCATGAACTAGGTGGTGCCTTAGTTGAAAAACCGCATAGAAAAAACAATATCGCGCAGATAATGGAGGTTGTATCTTTTAACATAAAATATGAATTATTCGCGGGCATGTCGGCTCGGCACTTGACAAGGGCCGCTGAAAGCCTGTCTGCGCGCAAAGCCTTAATTTGACACGTCACATCTACCCCCAAGTTGTTCTCACTTGAGCTCCTTTGCATATTCAAAGGGAAATTAAATTATAAGCAGGAAAACGGAAATTCGGAGACAGTGTTATTTTTAACAAAATGACCAGACACAAAATAGTATTATATTTATAGAGATGTTTTATAACTCCGTAGTCCCTCAACGATCAACAGCTTAGTCGGAGTAGAATCCTCTATTCTGCCAGTCTAAAGACAAAATAAAACAAAGATTAAAGATTTTCCCACACTAATGCAGGTGTCGCGTGGATTTAGGCGACAGCAACAATGGGCAATGATAAATGAATGAATTGTATTAATCTAGAACTCTCTATTTGGTGTAGCTGCGGTTTTTGAGGGCGTTTCCGCCCTATGGATGAAACGAACAATATACGAGAAAATTTAATTTTGTTTAAAGGTTTGTTTTATTATCCATGAGTGCTTATTTGGGGAAGGCAGAGGACCGGATAGAGTGCCGCTCATCGGGGAAGCCTGGAAACGAATAGTATCAACCAATCAATCATTCAATCAACAGCCTGTTAACAGGTCTCCACTGCTGTGGCTCAGGCCTACCCTCTCAACGACACACATGCGCCTAAGAATTTCTTCTTCGGCATATGCAGGTTTCCTCACGATGTTTTCCTTCACCGTTTGAGAGCAGTCAGTAAATGTACTTAAGTTTCGAGAAAAAACCCATTGGTACATGGCCCGGCCGGGGATCGAACTTTATGTTAGTTTCCTGATGGGTGAACTATATGCACTTTAGCACGCAGAAGAGAAAAATAGAAAAAGTCCACTTTATAACTTTTTATTTCAGCAGAACACAAGTACATCGTATGCAGACGAGAACGGAAAGGGAAAACCAATCCATCTGACAGCTATTTTACAGTAGTTTTGACAGTGACATTTACTGACATTTGAAATTTAGTGTTGCCTGCAACACTTTAGACATTTCAATATGATAGGCCGCGTCTTATGCCCGATGCCACTGATGACGCTCTCATAGTATCGACCATCATTGATCATTATCCATTAGAATTTAGATATTTGGACCCATGCTACATGTGTTAGATGCTACATGCTACATGTAAATCCAAATCGAAAGTATAAGATTATATATTCTATGCCGTACAACACGTTAGATCTAAAAATATATATTACGAGTAAGAATACTTATTTCTTTTCCCTGGACTACATTTTTGTGTCAGTGTAGGTATAAGTATCGTGATTGATGCTGTAACGCTCGAAAAGCGGAAAAAGTATTCTAGGACCTAAAGTTCTGTCCATAATCGGGTATTCATGCCACAAAGTGATAGATAGAGGATGTTTACTCAAGTTTCCCAACAATATTAGGTTATTTATTTATCTACTTTGCTATTACATCTTGTACGAGTACCTATACTATAGAGTAGAAGCAAGCAAAACATAATAATGAAGGAAAGTTTCACGCCACCAATCACCGAATTTATTTTGATAAAACAAGGGACAGCGAATTATTGGATTAATTTATTGCCAAGGGAAGATTTGCACAAAAAAATCAATGCACCTACTGTAGCCGCAAACATGTTTGGTATTTGGACTTGAATTTAAAGAGTTTATTTACTTATAAACATTCTATTACGCAATTTGTTGCATAATTAATTAAGAGCAAGTTAAAGATTAAATTATTCTTCTACGCGGTAAAAGCGAAACGAAGTGGTTTAGAGTTTGGTACAATATCCTTACGTAATAAAGCGCCATTTTGAATTTAAATAAAGCAATAAATCATAAAGCCTTATGGTATTATCTATGCCGAAAAAAAAACACTAGGTATATTTTTTATATCTTACGAGCACAAAAAAAAAGATTTAGGACTTTTTTTTGACATTTGAGTCTTTTAATATCAAAAGCGGGAAATCTGTTCATTTGCTAATAAAAATAGTTTTCGAGTCTTGGTAGAATAAGCCGGGAAGTTGACATTCGAGGAAGTGGACATTCCGTAACGGACCGAGGGGACATTCCGGGAATAGTACCAGGAGGAAACGGGCCTGAGGGGAAGAAAGTTGAAAGTTCAACTGCTGTCACTGAAAGTCAAATTCACCATTAGATACGATTTCTCTGTACGTCTATAAAGCCATCCAAGCCAATCATTCAAGATGAAATGAAACGATTCATGCGAATTAATATAGATCGGTAACAGTTCTGGCTTCTCTGGCATTGCTAAATGAAAATCGAAAATATAGCAAATTCGAACTGTTTATTAGACACAAAGTTTTAAAAGTATACAAACAAGTTGCACGAATTACTTTTTATTGTACTTTCGTATACAGAGTAAAGGGCTCAAGGGAAAGCTTTCCATTTCCCGGTAGAACCTAAAATTTGCTTACAAAAAGGTCCGAAAATAGATCCTCAGGACCCTGTCTGTTCCCGCATTGCGTTACTGGTTATAGGGGTGCCCTCTTGTAACCAAACAGACGGAAGTTAGGTGAATAAAATCTACACTAAGGTTTTAAACAGGTTTGTAGTGACTGTGCTCGTAATATCAGCAACATGTTTATAGTTACTAAAGAACCGTTTATAAAAGTTGTTTCCGTGTTGCTGATTTCTTCGAGATACGTAAATGTTTGCAAACAATAGGCCTGATTCTGAAGGCACACATTAAAAATTTAAGAGCACTAAAATTAGTGTCGTCCTTATCTTCAAAATACTGTTTGATAGGGATGGAAACAATTTTAGTGCTGTTAAATTATAACTTTGAGGGCCTCTTTCACCACTTGCTGATATTGTTACAGATAGTAAGCTGACAGATTGACTATCAGATAAATCTGTATGATAATATTTTCGTGTTGCACACCTCTAGTCACGATTTAAATATCTGACAGATAAAAAATAACAGCCGCTTGATCTTGCTGTTAGTTTATCTGACAGATAAGGCAATCGGATACATGTGAAACTACTAAAATTGGGTATCTGTCAGATAATCTGCAGATAGGGTATCTGGTACTTTATCAGCAAGCGGTGAACGAAGCCCTGAGCCCTCAGAATCGGGCCTATTATCAAAATACTAGGTCCGATTCTGACGGCACACATTTAAAATTTAAGAGCACTAAAATTAGTGTCGTCCTTATCTTCATAATATGACAAGGATAGAAACAGTTTTAGTGCTGTTAATTTTTATCTTTCTGCCTTCAGGATTGGGCCTACCATCATATACAATCATACCAGTTTATATTTTTATTGATTTTACAAAGTGCGTGTAACTGTCCGTCCCATTATCACACAGGACTTTAATAGTTGTCATTATGTGAAGCACATCCATCACTATAACAATTATACGCATTGTCAAATGTTAGGACTAGAACCACACATTTCTGTTCCACGTTGTTTATTTGTTAGCTTTTTTACAATGAGTAATTCTATTTATTTCTATACGCATGTTTGCGTCATACATTTAAGGCACCAACATCAGCCCGGATTTAAAGTGAAAAGTCTGTGAAGTCGAGTTCAATTCTGAACTTACGGAGCGTGCTTTTCCCGGGTTGGTCCGATTTTTTATTCAGCAGACAACCCTAGCAAGTCAGTGGGAACTACTCGCTTTGTCTGTGTTGTTAGTACAAAGTAAATAGCGATGCGCCTCGTTTCCGCTTACATTTTGTGCCATTTAACTAAGTTTACTACTAAACTAGTTAAATACTCGTACAAGTAGTAAGTAGGACGCCAACTTGGCAACTACCAGGCTATTCCTGAATTTTAAAAATATATACAGTTTAGGGTTTTACAACCCTAATAGGGCACAAGGTATGGGCATAACCGTTAGAATTCTACTACTGGGTGGACCGTTGCCAGAAGGACCGTCGGCGTTAAAGGCGGATGGTAGCCTGGTGAAGAAGCGGTTGCAGTGGCGGTCATCAGGTTAGGATAATTTTAATCTTTACAAAAAAAATACCGTACGATTCGCGGGCGCCCCTGGTCTTTTTAAGTCCATTCTGTCATCATTATCATACTGCCTAGTGTAAGGTAGGTAGGTCTAGTGTTACTTACCTTCTAAAATATTTTTGATATCCTTGGCTTCAACTCCATCGCCTATTCTATTCGTATTTGCTACTTTATATGGAGAAGAGGATACCGAACGTGCGAACGAGCGTAAAATTCACTTTTAACACTTGAGTGATGTTACACATTTAATGGCTGATATAACACTTCACCCGAGTAACGAAAAACCGCTAGACAGTTTATCATTTCCCACCTGACACTACATTAACATATTAGCAAAGTAACTCCTTCTTTATAAGTTGCTATACGTTTTTCTGAAGGCGTTTAATGAAAAAGGTTTGTTCTTCATCACTCTGTTAAATTAAGATATCCGAACATAATGTATGTAAATAAAATTTATAGAACACTTGAAAATATTTATAAGAAACTATGTATTGTAGTAGATAGGACATGCGACGTGCAAAATGATGACCCAAATCTATAAAAAGATTTTACTATAGGTACCTACTATAGTTAAGCTATTCATATCAATAATCAGTAAACACAAATTAAGCATGTATACTGTTCATACATGTAGACATAACATAGCTTCTAGTACTTTTAAATCTATCTGTACTTGACAAACCCACTTTGTTTGCCTATTTTGTTGCCAAAGTTGTCTCAAGGTTTTCGATCCGAACATTCAGAGTTTCGTTTATGTGTTCAACTTTAGCAACCAAAGCTTTCTCCAAGTTCTGGAGCTTTTCGTTCAAATTTTTCACCATATGTGAAACTCCTTCATTCAAGATATTCTCAATTTTTTCCACACGACCAGTCAAACCCTTCTCCATGTTTTCAACGAGACCGTTTAAGTTTTTTTCCATATTGCCGATTCGGCCACCCAAATCTTTTTGCATACTTTCGATGTCAGCATTTAAAGCTTGTTCCATTTTTTGGATTCGGCCATTCAAAGTTTGCTTCATAGCTTCCACTTTGTCAATCAAAGATTTCTCCTTAGTTTCCACTTGACCTTGTAAAGTTTTCTGCATAGTCTCCACTTTAGTACCTATACCTTTCTGCATATTTTCCACTTTACTTGACAAAATTGTTTCCACGTTTTCAACTTGACTTTTAAGAGCTTTCTCTAAATTTTGTGCTCGATCAGCTAAAGTCTTCTCTATATTTTCCATTCGTTTAGCTAATGTTTCAATATTCTTACCTATATCGTGTCCAGACATAGCTAAGCTATAAAACAACGCCAGTCGTAAGGAAATCAGGAGGATTCTACCTCTCTATTAATGCTCCAGCAGTGACAGGATGATAATGGTGAATTACTAGTGTGAATATCCTGTTTCAAGAAATCACCTAATTATTTAAAAGTCAACCTACGATATAGATGGATGTAGTAATATGTTTTGAAAACAACCTAAATTTGTATATAAGATTATTGTTACTAAACAAATAATTAAATTCCAAAACGTTTTACTAAAACAAGTTGTTGTCATAATAAAAATGACAATGGGCCGCTTGAAAAGTATTTTTGAAATCACCAAGAAGGTGAAGGTCACAGCATCGAAATTTGGCCGGTGTGTATTGCCAGTGGTGACACACGAGCACTAAAACGTGATCGCGCACTATGGGCCTCATGAAAAACTCAATGTCACCCAAAGGGCAATAGAGAGAGCTCGAAGTTTCCCTGCGTGATCCAATCAAGACTTACTGTAGGCAGGCAACAAGATGGACCGACAATCTGGTCAAACTTGATGCGGACAACACAAGACCAGTCATTATGGAGACTTATAGAGGAGGCCTTTGTCCTACAGTGGACGTCTTCCGTCTGATATGATGAACTTTACTTGATCTAACTTGAACAACGCAATTCCAGAAGCCTAGAAGGGAAAACAACGTCGTTAACCAGAATATCGGTCATGCATTTGGCTGTGTTAAGGATACGCAATGCAGAAAAGCTGACCTTGATGCGTTTCGCATAGACTAATAATTCAAACACAAATGCTTGAAAGAGCAGATGAACACCCATTGGTGTTTCCCTCATATTTTAAACTGTTTCAATCTCGTCCGTTTCTGTGAGAATTGCAACTAAGAATAAGAAACTAATATCACATTTTGCATGAAATTTGTATTTAGCGTATGATCCTCATCTAGAAGTTTCGGAACAACTCAATACTTTATAAAGGGTGAACAATTGGACCAGCTAATTTGAGAGATCAATGTACCTACATATTTTGTCTTAAAAGTTTTAAAAATATCTCTAAATTTTAACAAAAGTTGATGGAATGCTGATCTTTTCATTTGCCCATCCTGTTAGATTCACCCTTTTATTTATCGACTCCACAAGGACACTGGCTGTTTATTTCATAAAACGTCGTTTACAATCAATGGGGTCTAAAAGGTCTCAAAACTTGTTTTACGAGAGTCAAGACTTTTTAACTCCACAATGGCATGTGTTGTCTTAGAAAAACAGACTTGCATGCGATGAACAAAGAAAATCAACAATGAATATAAAGAAAACATGAAAAATCCGGAAAACTCGATTACACTCGAGCATAAATAAATAAAAGCAGGCACAGAAAAACGAAACCAAATTTTCTTTTTACATTTGAAATGGATCATCCGTAAATGGATGACTATTTACTACACGCTCGAAAATAATCAATTACCTCCACTCACATTCAGTACAATTTATCACTTCTTGTTCACTAAGTTAACATAAATCTCTCCAGTTTAGGTACAAAACGTTTTATATATCTTGCGTATCTTTTATTTGAATACAGTTTTTTTTGTTGTTTAGTACTTTATCATTGTCATCAATGGAAACTGTATCGGTTTATTCTTCGCTGTTTTTGTGTTACCTATACGAGTACCAAGCTTACGTACTGTGCTGTGCTATAGGTTTTTTACTATTTGATTGTTCCTTTAACTGTAAGTTTGCAATCGGGTTTATGTTTTCGTTTTATAAGTCGTTCTTTTCCAATATCTGCACTTTGTTTTTTTTTATTATTTTTCTGATTCCACGTTTTTCCTTTGTAGGGCGTTGTGTGAACTTGTGTGGGTGTAAATCTCCCATTATTTTGGAATAACCCGATTTACCAGTAGGCAGTAGACAGTATTAATACTTATAAATAAGAACTTTATTGTTTTAAGGATATAACCAGGTTACAACTATATTCCTCTCCAATACATCAAATCATACTAGCAGTGTACGCCATCTATTCTGTATAGCTTGCAGCTGTAAAAATTTATCGGTTTGAATGCGATACGATAAATGTATTCGTTTTTATTACACAATCTTTTTCAACGTCTATAACTCGATTCTTTGTTTTCACTTCAAGTTCGAAGTTCAACTCCATGTACTTTGTTAGGTAGACCTAGTCACCATAACGTTTCTTTTAGTTTATCTGGTATATTTTTTCTGCAATTTCACGGACAATCAAACACAGCTTGAATTTTTAAAGTAAGGTAATTCGTTATATGTCTTTCTGTACAAAGTGATAAATGATGGAACTGATTGTCCCGCACTTCTAGCGAGACTCAATTTTAATACGCCGAGGAAACTGCCGAGGCGAACAAAATATACCCCATTTAAAGTCAGTTCTTCCCGCAGTAACCTGGGCCAAAACAACACTCTAAACAGACTACAGAGACAGTATAACTCTTTAAGCAAACTAACAGAAATTGATGTATTTTCAGATAACCTTAACAAGTTCAAAAAGGCAATTAAATCACTTCACATCTAAAACTTTTAATTTTGATTTTTCACTGTTTTCTTACAAAGGCAGGATCTCAAATAATGTAATTTAGCTCTAAATTTATAGGTAATTTTACTTATAAGTCGCAATTTCACTTCTTTATATAATGCATGTCGTGGCAGCCTATAACTAAGGTAGCACTTAGATTTTTCTATCATACATGTATCAGTAATTAGCAAGTAAGAGTGTATACTTTGTTGGTTGTCCTTAATAAATAAAATAAAAATAAAATAAAAAAAAATAAAAGTTATAATGATTGATTGGCAATGGAAACTAGCCTTGTCAGGATGTGAATTCTTATCTTTTCCTAAAAGCCTCTTTAATTACAGTAAAAAGTTGTCAGTTTCAGTTCAAAAATCATTTATATTTAGAATGCACCCTAGGATCGTATTTTTCAGACTTGTCTACTTTTTTGTCCGCATATCGTTGGCACACACTCCCTCGTTTCCATCCCGCCAGAGTGTATTCACGACTTTATTTGTGCCGTGCCGTGTCAATATTTGTGGCGTCAACGCACCACGCGCTCGCTGCGAACTCGTTCGAGATTTTATTTGTGAGAGATAAATATCGTGCAGTTTGGTGGTAATAACAATTTCTTATGTGGAAAAATTCGTTTCCTTTACCGCTTTTTCTGTACTGTATAGCGTACAGTAATATTCTGATTGATTTGACTATAATCTAAGTACTTACCTACATTTTTTTAATGTACAGAAAAGGTGTCAAAAAAGTTAATTGGTCTGTATGTCCGTCCATTATTTGTCTATAGCAGAAATCGTGTCATTATCTAAAACGAAATCAATCAAACATCACTGGCATTAACTGTAGTGAGTGGCTATTCGTTAATTATTCTGTTCTGACAACTGATGTTGCTGATAATAAGAGGAGTCTTCTCTGTAAATTAAGGAAAAGCAAAAAAAAAACTAAACAATAAAGAGTGAATAAAGTCTTCTATTTTTGACAGAAATCGTTTTATTTTCATAGTTCAGCGAGAAAGCAGCGTAAGACGATGTCTCAGCGTTGCCACCAACGTCGTTCTATCCAATTTCACGGATTACTTCTGTATCGAAACCGAACCAATTGACTTGGTATCGGTAGTCGTGCCATTGTATTACTTCATATACACTTAGAGGCAATGTTGTCAGCAGTATCAATGCCTGCCTATATTAGCAGTATAAAAACTGAAAAATGTATGTGTGTAAAAAATTAAAACTACATATAAGTATAACATAGAAAAATATAATAATAATTATATTATAGAATAATATATAAGAATAATTATGATAACATAATAAAATCAAATTTCTTTTCCATCTCAATCAAAAGAGTTTATTACCGTGTGAGTTGCTGTTACACTTAAAACTAAAATACAATTTTTAAGTTTTTTATGTTTTTGTGATGTTAGTGTTTAAATAACTTAAGTAAAACGATCAAAATAAATATCGTAATGTTTAAAACCTACAACAACATGCACTTAAAAAAATATACACTGAATAGTTTTTTTAGAAGAGTGAGGAAAACTTTTTGCACAAAGCATTCATTCAATGTTTGTTGAAGTTGGTCAAAGTTGTCCACCCACTGTGTAGAGAGCTCTCAACTTTGCGGTGCCGTACACAAATATACGAAGTTGAACATTTTATTTGAAACAAAGTTATACGATAAAGTTACTTAGATATCGTAAAAATATATATTTTGAACGATTATTCCCTCAAGCTCTTAAAAGTTAAACTGACTTCTCTCCGTGGTACTATGTATCTACTATTCATCAATTTTCTCGAGGAAATTTTTAATTTTTACAGTAATGAGGGATCGGATCCGCTGCAGACCCACGGTATTTGGGGTGAACGACCTCAAACGTTATGCTGAACATGGATGTGACTCGGGCTTTACCGGGGTTTTGGGAAATGGGTTATTTATAATAATTAATCAAACAAAATTAAAATGTTCACTATCTATAATAGGTCATTTATTTTACATAATTATACTTTTAAAACATACTTTACATACGTCGGATAATAAAAGGATAATAAAAATAATGATTTAATTATTCACATTTATATCTAAGATCTTTTCTTCTTTAGGTAGGTAACACGTAGGTAAGACTCGCGGGATTATAAGTTATATCCATGTTAAGGTACCGAATTAAATCCCGGGACATTGCATCCTAGATTCTATCACTATAATGATATCCTATAAGTATATTATAGAAGACATAAGCACTGTATCAAGTTTCATGAACATTCTAGACATAATATTTAGACAAAGACAGGACATTTTACATGACACCAACTAGGACTAGCTTGTTCAATTTGTACAGAGTCTACTAAGCCTATTTCACTTCAGGACCTCAGTAAATTTTAACTTTGTAAATGAAATGGGCCACGGCGGGCGCATTTTTGCTAACTTGTTTCTACTTCTTCGAGAAGTAACGGCGCTTCAGACAATACACTGGCTTCTAAGCCGTAAACATTGGTTTGTTTGTTGCTGTAGCACATTTTATTGTACAATTTAGCAGTAAAAATAGAGCTTTTTAATGGCAATGAGAATATTTATTGTTATTATAGCATGATTTCAGATATTATAGCTTGATAATACTTGACCGTCTTTTTATGCCTCGAGCGTGACCAAAGGTTAGGGTTCGATTATCACTGGGGAACCACAACATCAATAGTACAATTTGTAATTGTTCTTTTACATCTAAGGTATTTGATAATATATTCTGCCTGTGGCCAGGTGGTTCGACCTTTGTATTTGCTCCATGGGTTCGACCGCATGGTACGTCTTCTGTTTTTCATATGTATTTTTACCTAAAATAAAAAAATTGTAAATATTGTTATTTATTTACCAAACTCCATAATTATATTCTGATGATGATGAGATGGGAGTTTGCACACACACTAAATCCAATTAATTGCAATTTAATTGCTTCAGTACAGTTCACGTCGATTTGCTCGCAAATAAACAACATTCCATCCAAATATAGACTACGGAAATCTGTTTCACGAATCACGACCGAACCAGGAAAAATAAAGAATATTTTTACACACGCAATCATTGTGACTGCATTATTACATTACCGGTTTACCGAAGCGAATAATTTCATTGCAATAAATCAGCCCTGTCTGTGGAACACTGGTACATACGCGCTCCTGGGACAATTTATTTCTCGATATTTCCACGGAGTACCATTATGTGTTTTCCGGGGCTGAGCCAGTGTTATAACAGGCATACGCAGTATTCTATAATCATCGAGGTGGCAAAATTTTTTTGCCATATTTATTTTTGGTGGGTGCATTTATCTATACTTATAATAAAGGAGTAGAAATCGCGTGTCTGTACTTTGACAAATTTAAAAAAAAAATGAGTGTGGGCGATAAAAAAAGAGTAACAGAACACAAAAAAGTTTTTTTTAATTTTTTTGTATTTCTGTCTGTCTGTCTTTCTGTCTGTCTGTAATCGCTAATCTCCGAAACCACTGAACGGATTTTCTTGCGGTTTTCACAGGTAGATTAAGCACAGCCTGGAGCAATTTATAGGCTTTGTTTCATTGAAATCGGATGACAGCGAAAAAAGTTATCGTCATTTACAGATAAATCATTTAACGTAACAAGACGATGTCATAGACATAGGAGATATCAGTGTTTTTTTTAACTGGGACAGTATAGGCAAGTCCGAAACCAGAGGAGATGCAGGGAAAGTGTCTTATGACATAGAAATTTTTTGGTCAAGCGTGTGTTGTCCATAAAAATGAGACAATTTGCACAAAATTTTTTTTAATGCGGTTCGACTCAGTTTCATGTAGGGATCACTTCATTATATCGGAAGAAAAAAATCTGAGTAGCAGAAGTTAGTCAAATTCAATAAAATGTTTTCTCATAGAACGCCAGTGAAAAATATTTTTTATTATTTTTAAAAAATGCGTATCGACTTAGTTTCATGTTAGAATCATTTTATTGTATCGAAAGAAAAAAATCCAAGCAGCAGAAGTTAGTCAAATTTAATAAAATGTTTTCTTATAAAACAGACTGTGCAAAGTACTTAGGTACTTACTACTTACTCATTCATGCCACCTGAACTCCAGCTGCTCCGATTACTATGTCAAAATTGTTATCACGAAAAAATACCTAAAGGTTCCTAAGACAGTTTCCCTGTATCTCCTATGGTTTTGGTTTTGCCCATACTGTATTAGTTAAAAAATACACACGTATAATAAAAATTGATATGAGAAGTCGTATGAGCAATAGAAGTGAAAACAACAATTTTTAAAAATTTTATCTGTCTTCACCAAATTGGATCCGGTGTTCATAGTTTGTTCCTGAAGGTATGGTATACCTTAAATTATGGTGAATAATATATACTTAGAATGATCCATTTTACCATTGGAAAATTATAACTAGACGATGTATGTCTGTACATAGCAGAGATAGGAACCTACTTCCAAAATCCACGCGGACGAAGTCGCGGGCAACAGCTAGTTTTAAATAATGGTACGTTCCTCGTGGTCCCATTATTATGTCCCACGATATGTTTTAATATATTTTTGAAACAGAAATGTACCAATGGGTTTTTTCTCGAAACTTAAGTATATTTATTAACTGCTCTCAAACGGTGAAGGAAAACATCGTGAGAAAATTACGCCGAAGAAGAAATTCTTAGGCGCATGTGAAGTCCACCAACCCGCACTGGGCTAGCGTGGTGGACTATAGCCTGAACGCCCTCGTTGTGAGGGTAGGCCTGAGCCCCAGCAGTGAGGACATGTTAAAAGGCCTTGCACTTTTTTTTAAAAAAAGTTAAAGAAATACTGACAATAAAAAAATCTATGACTGACGATAATTAAATCGCTTCATCTATTTCTTAATGAATGGATGATCACGTTTTTCCGTATCGACTTTCATCAGCTCTGTAAGTGTAAAATCATCGATTTTCATCAAAATCTTTTTTTTCTCTATCACAATGAATACTTTCTTCAGCCTATTATTCACAAAGTTAGTATACCTTTATGCTATTAGTCGTTCGAACGTAAAAATATCTTTCAACGCCTGGCGCATAAACATGTTTTTCATTTCCACTCCGGAATATTTTAAGTAAATTCTTCTTTCGTTTAGCAAAATGTAAATAAAGCGACAATTTGGCCGCCAAAACATATTTGCTTACACAAATACGCGCCGAAAACGTATTTGCTAACACAAATAAAAATATATTATTTGCTTCCAATGATATTTATGTTGGACAAATCACTTCCATTTCCATTTCGCTAGATTTTTTAAAATCTAATCTTCAGTAGCCTGCTTCCAACACAAACTTTCGCCTTAATAATATTAGTAGGAAGTAGCATGTAAATCCCCCTAAGGCTTCATCCAAGACGAGTACATCCCTCACAAACCAATTTTTATTAAAGACATTGGATAACCGACATCTCCAAATTGTCGACCTTTATGACTGGTGTTATGATTATGTCTTTTCAACCCTTCATCTCTTGTATTATTTTTTATGGCTCCTTCCATGCTTCGTTTTTATCTCATGCGGTTATCGCTTGCACAGAGGTCTCTGGGGCCGTCTGGCCACATCATTACTGCGGTGGGCCATTTTAAACAGCCTTGCCGGTCACTTTTTGGCATCTGTGCGGGTTAAAGAGAATTCTCATGTATATTCGTACCACTGGTATAGGTAATTTGTTTTTTCTCTGTCATATGTTCTGTAATTGTCTCCATTTTGGGTCTCCGTGTGGCAAACTTTACATATTCTACATAATGTCCATAACATTATCTATAGCTTTATTATATGTATAGATTTTTTAATACGTAAGTTCCCTGGTTTCTTCTAAAGTTTTAAGCCACATTTAAGTGATGTAAACACAAGCAATATTTTGTAATATGTTAGTTGACTTCTCCATGATTACTCCGTGAAACTACAACTTAAAACGTTATAAGTTTGAAAACAAAACAGTATGCATCAATACTTACTTACAATTTACTCGAATTTGAGCTGTCATACCGTCTACTCTTAAAAGTTATAGTTTGCTCACATTCATATAATACAATTAAAATACACAAAAATATCATAATCCTATTCGACTTCCTACTAATATTATACTATACTATAATATACTATTAATAGTTCCTAACCTGTAACGGCTGAACGGATTTTGATGAATCTTGGTACAGTGATAGCTTATATCCTGGAATATATAGGCTAATTTTACTGCGGTAAACATAGCGTATCCCAGATATACGCGGCATGCGGTGGCGGTGTCGGCCTGTTGTATTCCCTTACAATGTATGTGAGACTTCAAACACGTGCGGCCATAATTTGTATATTGAGGTTGCGGCCTGCGGTAGGCCGCCACCGCAGGCCGCGTGTGTCTGGGATACGCAGAAAGCAGAAACGAAACAAACTAGTCTTTGTAGATTGCAAAACTAAAACTCATTACACGCGTAGACGATCTACGAGTCCAGCGCCCCAGCTACGGCTTGTAGCGCGCTACGAATTCGTAGCGGATCGCGTCGCATCGTAAATCAGGGATTTGCGCAATTCATTCCAAGATTTGTCAAGCACTCTGATGGTGAAGGATATTGCTCTGGTGTAATGCTTCAAGACAGTACTGATTTATGAAGACTCGAAGCAAGCGGTAATCGATGTCAGTTTCAGTAAGAAAGAGCCTTGTTTATTGATAGTTCTAGACTTGAAAGGTAAGTATATCAAACCGATATTTCTCGAAAACTATCCATCCTAGTGTAGAAATTAAAGGTATGGATGAGGTAGGGTCGGAGAGAGAGATAGACAGACGGACAGAGGAAGGGAGTGCGGCAGGGAGGGACGGACAAAATGTGAGGGAGGGAGGCAAGCGGCAACTATAATATCCTTTTTTTCGGGCTGCAAGCCAATTTGTAGGATCCGGTATGGATGTTATTTATTTGTGAAATGCCCGATCCTGTTTTAATTTTCTGTTTATTTGGTTCTATCTATATATTTTTTGGTAGCTTATTTTTATTTTTATGGGTTTTTACTCTTATCGTAGTCTATTTTATTATTGAGACTTACGTAAATATTTTTATGATATTTAAAATGAACTTGCGTGAATAAGATATTCCTAATTTGGGACATGACCAGTGTAGTCATGTAAGTATTATTTATAAATGAAATATATGGTCATTTAATTATTATATTCTGTTCCTGATACCAGACGAACAAGACCTATCGACAGATGGTTTGAATGACCTATGCATTATTGCTTTTATTTCTCTCAGAAAAAAAGTGACACGGCTAAATAAAACTGTCGAACTGCCGAACTTTCTTTCACGAAGTTCAGCGATATTGCGTAGAAGTCGGGACAGATCCTCGAGACAACACGACGACGGTTTGATACTTCTCAAAGTCGTTATAACTTTCCGCTTGTAACCTAATTTGGAATTCGCTGGTATCTCCGAAGTTATCTTTATAGGGAAATCTTTATTTAATTGTTGGCAACTTTTTAAATACTTCTGAGCGACGGGCAGACATTTTGTATTTTTTATTAAGTATAATTTTATTTTTAGTTTTTTTTGTGGAAGTATTTTCAAGAAATAATAATAAAAGTTGCCAGTTTAAGAAAGTTATATATACTTATAGGTACCTTGAATGAAAAAATTGGGCCACGAGAACCCACCAAAGAGATCATATCTCTATGGTACCGACGGACAATTAGCCCTAGCTTCTTTCTAACCTTTTCCACTAAAATCATTGTTTTCTGTTTCTTTTTATAGCGATCGTTTACCTAAAACTTTCCTCGAGATAGTGGCATCGAAAACTGCCAGCGGTTATTAGTGAACTGACAGACAAAAGACAACAGAAGAAATCAGGCTCTATTCTAAATACACAAATTTAAAATTTTTTAAAAAGCACGTTTCTATAAAAATAATTTTAGTGCTGTCCACTTTTTTCAGTTTCGGGCCCAATGTGGAATTATGAAGAATCAAATTTAAAGTATACAATTCTAAAGAAGCACCTTACAGCATCACAAACAGAAATACCATATAAAGCATAATATATAGAAGCCCTACCCTATATATCTTGTCACGAATGCCTCATAAAACGTATGTGTCGTAAAACCCTAACGATTTTAATAATCTAGTCAAAAAACGAAAGGTGCCAACCCTTCCGGCGCCATTGTAAAGTAATTTGAATTTATTAGCACCTGGAATGATGCTGTAACTGGCCTGTAAATGACGTAACCCAAATCAAGTTTATTTATTAGGAATTCCGTCGGAAATTCCGCAGAAGACTGTAATGAATTTATTTACGTAATTATATTCTGTCTAATAATTGGATTTGAACTTCTATAGCTAATTACTTATTGCATTATTAATTTATCTTTATATTTTATCTTTATTGCTTGTACAGCACAGCCTCAAACAAAATATGACGTGAATAATAAATAACAAACTATCCATAATTTAAAAAAAAGCAGCATCACTTTGACAATGAATGAAAAACTTAAAAGTAAATATATACATATGGTAATCTGACCTCCTAAACAATATCATAGTATATTATAATTATAGCATATTATAGTTATATAATCTGTGGTATAGTGAACAACATGAAGAAGTATCCCTAATCGTGGCATCGGCGAATTATTATGTACTAGCTGTTGCCCGCGGCATCGCGGGAACCGTTTACCCCGGTAAAAAGTAGCCTATATCATTCCAGGGTATATGCTATCACTGTACCAAGTTACATCAAGATCCGTTCAGCCGTTATTGAGTTATATTATAAATGGTGTAACTAACACGAATTTGTCTTATATATTTAGAAGATTAGATATGTTACTAGAAAACTATATTATCGTTTCATCCATTTGCATAAATCTCTATCACGTACAAAAAAACAGGATTAACGGTTCGTTGACTGCTTTGTGTTTCGAGAGGACAGATTCATTACTTTAAAAGCTTGATGGAACTATAACAAACAAAGCTGTGAATCTACACGCTTTTAGGATACGTTTCCATTGTTTGGTACATACGCTTGATAACTTTTACGTGATTGACGTCATATGCTTGACTAGAATCAAGCAGCACAGCATGACTTATAATAATAAAATATTTTTTTTTCAGGGCACAAATATGCCCATAATTGTTAGTAAAGCCTATACTTACATAACAACTATGTCAGTAAACAATTGGAAATAAGTATAAATATTATACGACAGTCCATGATTGATCGTGATTGATAAGCTAAGAACGTGCTTATATAGCGTCGCAGAGACTTTGAAGGGCCTCTCAACTATTGCGTTTCTGAACCAGTTCTGGAAATAATAATATTTAATTGGATTTAAAAGTAGAGAAAATAATAGAACAACGGAAACGAGTTCACACTCGAAAGCGTTCGAGCTAACGGCAAAGTATGTTGTCACTAGTTTCAAAGCAATTAAGCTTGGAGGATTGTCGAAGTGAACTCGAAAATAGATAGTACTTACTCCTGACTCGAACGTGTTTCTAAAAAGTTTAAGATATATTATACATATATCTTTAATTAAATTCTAATTAATTTCTTCACTACTTTTGAGAGACTTGGTGAGAGGTGCAGAAGTTCAGAAGTTACTCATTATCAGGCTGTTAGATTAAGAAGCTACATTGTACGTCTTTTTAACATTGTCCTAATTGGTTTTAAAATCTACAGCCGTATTAGGTGGAATGGAAAAGGGATTGCTCTTGATAACATACCTATATAAAAGCTATATGTATACAGTCAATTTAGACCAATTTCGGCCTCCCCGTGGCGTATTTTCCAATATCATGCTGATATGTTCTGAAAGCTTGAGACAAAGGAATTAATTTAATAAGAAGCATCGAAAATTGTTTTGACATTTTACGAAGTCTCACATGTTCATACAAAACGTATGCGCTATCGGGTCTTCAAGGTTTCCTCAAACAATGTCAACCTCACTGATTAGTATTCATGATAGGCGCTTTCCGGCCCGACGCGTAAAGCACGGGAATTTCTCCGCTCAATAAACATATTGTCGGTTTCAGTTGTGACTTAATACCACCGAACGAGTTAAGCGTATCCGCGACACACGCGGCCTGCGGTGGCGTCCTACCGCAGGCCGCAGCCTCAATATACAAATTACATTGCTAGGGAATACAACTAGCCGCCACCGCCACCGGAAGTCGCGCGCGTGTGTCTGGGATACGCTTTATGGGGATCATAGACACATGCGGCCTGCGGTGGCGCAATGGCGGTGGCGGCCTATTGTATTCCCTATGCAATGTATGTGAGACTTCAGACACACGCGGCCTGCGTTTGCATATTGAATTTGCAGCCTGCGGTAGGCCGCCTGCCACCGCATGCCGCCTGTGTCTGGGATACGCTTTATTCGATTTTCTCCTAATGTTTTGACAGATTTTTCTGTTTGTTACGTCATTGAAGTTAAACAATCATTAACTATTTAATGTCTGGTTAAATCAAATTCAAATAATGTAGACAGAATAGAAATATCAATAAATTAATTTATACTTTCAACTTTTCACAACAATGCAAGAATTCACCATGAAGACTCAAATGCCTGTAATTACACTAGCTATCGTATTCTTCAAACAGAAACTCAGCAATGCATGCAATTATATTTGCTTTAGAAATGCACACGTCGTCCTTTGGCGATACAATATTAATTAACATATAAATTATATATATAAACGCTACAACTCTCATACAATTTTATAGGCTTTCAGTTATGCCATGCAGAACGAATTATAGCGAACACGAGATCCACAAACGTCATGTAAATGGCGCTGATAGCGTCAGAAAGTCAAATAAACTGAAGTGCTATTAACGACATGCACTTGCGTTCGTATTGAGCATAAACCTGCGCTCTATATTGTCCATGAAAGTACACAATTTATGGGGCTTAAAATGTCTGAATGTTGTGTCTACATCTAAGTGGTCAGTGCACATCACCGCATATGCATCATATGATTATTTTTTAGAGAAAATTGGTATAAAACTATTAAGGGGATCCCAGACACACGCGGCCTGCAGTGGCGGTGGCGGCCTGTTGTGATCCCTATGCAGTGTATGTAACACTTCAGACACGCGCGGCCTGCGTTTGCATATTGAATCTGCGGCCTGCGGTAGGCTGCCACCACAGACCGCGCGTGTCTGGGATACGCTTTAAGCTAAGAAATTGTTGATATCTGAAGTTAACATCGTTAATATTTTATGTTCATTCAAATAAACAAGTTCAAATAATACTTACCACTCCTCAGCATAAACAACACTTTCTTACATTTAATTTTAGATCAGGGTAGCTATAAAATTATACATTTTTATTGTAGAAATTCAACGTACATGGTCCTATAAAGCCTTGCGTACACAAACCAAACATTTTCATATTTTACAACACCAATTAAAATACCCAACATTCTTCTAGTGAGGAAAATATTATGAAATTCCTTAAAATTCATTTGCACACCAAAGCACCTGTTGGTTTCTTGCACGCAATCACGCTACTCGGCGGAGGAATACGTTTAGCTATGGATTAATAAAAGGCAAGGCGACGGCTCACGGACGCTTTTGAACCAATTCAATCTATTTATAAATACCTACTAAGAATTTGCGAGTTTCAAACAGCTCTTTTAAAAAAGTACTTGTTCTGACGAGTTCACGACTTATTTTCCAAAGACAAAGCAAAGAGCATTAAAAATGTTTTTTTTAATCTACCGATGAATTTAACAATTTAACGTTGTTACTAAAGGTTTCGATTTTTGATTGAGAATGACACTGGATGTGCATAGATAATAAAGCTAATGTCTAAATTAAAATAATAACTCGTTTTATAAATAGGTACACCAAACGCCATTAACACAGGACCCTTCTAGGATGATAATTGCGCCCCAAGGCAAAACGTAAAATCAGATAACGGTCGCTAATCTGTAATTATTGTTTAGGAATTCAGTGAGGTGCCGTGGCGATTTTAATAATTGCGTTTCCATTTATAAATTTTGTACGTATACCTACGTAGTTTTCGTATTATATATTCTGTGGTATTAGCCATTTATTGAGACTTGAAGGACAACTTTAACTCTCAAAATTGCACAAACGAAATCCCTAATGGCGCGTGTTCGATGTAGAAATATATTTTTTCTTTTATAGTCAAATATAATTAAAATTTCCAAGTTAACTAATAATTTCAGTATTTGGAAGCGATGGTTTCTAATTCGGACTTCAGCGCCCTTCCTGCTATGCTTAGCCCACTTGTCTATTCCTAAATACGAACCTGTTTCCGCAATTTGCATGCCTCACGTCACAATGTCACACGCCTGTCACTCCGCTGGTGCCAAGTACAATATGTTCTTAACAACTGAGTTTTATTAATAATATTACGAGACAGGTGATTATTATTCTGGCACAGCCATATGACAAACGCCAGCGGTATATTAAATTTAATTTAACTGTTATCGCTAAAATAACAAGAGAGAAGAGATCCCTTAGCGGAATACCTCCCCCTTTGTACTAAGGGATCTCTTCTCTATTCTCTCTTCTCTTTTCATGTTGGAGATAACAGAGTTAAAGTAAATTTAATATACCGCTGGCGTTTGTCATTTTGCTGTGACTGTTCCAAAATATTAAATTGTAAATTTTGGTACAATAAAGCGTTTACATACATTAGCATTACATACATTTAATATAAGTTTTAAAAGCCAATCGACAAACATACAAGAATCAGAAGAGACAACAAAGGAAAACTTGCCCGATAATTGTTTCATAATAATAATTTCACGTTTGCTCGTCGATCTCCTAACAATGATTTATTGGGAATCTTATGGGCTTTTAATTAGTTATTACGGTCGTAATATCGCGATATAGGCCGCTAATACAATTATGAGAATATTATAAGAAGTATATTTGGGATTTATGACGTTAATTAAATACTTAATTATGACATGCATGTCAGTTAAAAGAACAGGGATTATATACAAGGTGAAAATCAAGGTGAATTAGGGAAATGTCTAAATTGGTTATTTCTACGGATGCTACGCAAAATTATTAGATATGATTTTTTTTTAAAATTTGCGTAGAATTAAAAAAAACTGATAAGTTGGGTAGAGCAATACCGTCATATAAGGAACTGTATTTCCGTCCGTACCAATAATGTCGTAAATATTCTTGCCGTCAAGTAAGTGTTCTATTTTATGTGAATTTATTTAGTTTAATAAAACGATTTTATTATCTACGGCTACATAAGTGCCATATATATAGGTAGTTATGATAACTAAGTTAACCGTAAGTAAAAGCGAGAAAAGGAAAACAAAGCAAAATTTATGAAAGCACAATACAAAAAAATACGTAAATACGTCTATCTATAGGTACATGTGGACATTTTTCAGATTGGACATTATTCAGTTTGGACATTTTTCAGTTCGAGCATGGTCGTTGGACATTTTTCAGATTGGACAATGATACAGTGAATCGTATTGTTTGTCAGAGTAGGTACACCTTGTCTACCGAAAGCCGAACGAGGAAAACGGAGCTGCGGGCAGATCCGACACACTTACTCATATCAGACGTTAATTATTTCCATCAGTCGCCATTTGTATGTATATCTCAGTGTATTTTATGCAAATATTGGCGAGCCAACTGAAAATGATGCAAAATGTCGTGAATACATTATTAATATTCATAAGGCGTCATTTTAGCGCCGCCGCAGTTTGTTCCGGACTTCATCTTGTTGGTTAATTCAACTTCGCGTCAATAATAAGAAATTAAGACCATTATTAAAATTAACATCTTTGTTATCTACGGCTTTTGGAAATACTTACGGAAAATGTCCAACACGAGAAATCATTTTGTGTAAAAAAGCTGAAAGTTTTCGCATTTCAATAAGTAACCGAAACTTATAGGTATCAAGGTGTCTTATTTAGAATAATTTCTTAACCGCCCAAGGTTACGCTGTCTCGAAGGATTGTACTTACAATTAAAGAAGTAAGAAGAAAGGCTACGTCAAAAATGCCCTTTTTAACTTACCCTAGTGGCATCAAATTTAATTTAATTTAACCTCGAAACGCCGGACAAAGATAAATAAAACTTGTTTGTGTGCAAGGCCCATTATCAAATTTAACCTCGGTAAACAAAAGGCCAATACTGACGACGGGGGGAAACGCAGCTGGACTGGACCCTCACTTGATTCAGACCAGGTTACATTAGAATCATTAGTTTTTTAAGCGACAAGCAGCAGAGAGATATTAATTAAATAAATTATAAAGGAGGCTTAAGATTAAATTTTGTAACACGTAAAACCAAATCCGTAATAAAACATCAACACACTATCAAGTTCAGAAGCAACAGGTATCGGCTATTATGAGTACATTGTGTCTTGAAGAAACAAAACTTGGAACAACTTTACGAGAAACAACTTCGGAGAAGCGTGTTGCGCACATGCGGTGCATTCGTGACACTGTGTTTTGTGGTAACACTTTTAGTTTTTATGGTTCTGTACCCAAAAACAAACGGAGAATAAAAACTGTTTTATTAAGGCAACAACGATGCGTATGAGTTGGCCCAGGCACACTTCTGCAGGTCTCCAAATTCAGCATAAATGGTAGAAAAAATACCAAAAAGTATATTTTCCTACCATTAATGATGAAAAAGAGCTTATCCTTCTAAAAAAAATCTCATAATGTATACGAAGGCACCGTTTTTCTTATAGTTTAATGATTTTTTTCATTAAATCAACTGCTGTTTTTATTCGAACATAAAAAACTTTTTAACAAAAAAATAAAACCGACTTCAAAGAACACAAAAAGGCACTAAAAAGCGTAAAATAACAGAATTTTCATTTTAATCCAAAAGACAGAACCCGGTTACATAATTTAAATAAAATATTATTATAATTATGTGCTATGTACTGATCTGTATGAAATCGGTGTCAAGCCTGAAACACAATATAATTAAATTAGCAATATGAACAGCTTCATTTACAATGTATGCGCGGGAGACTTAACCTACCGGCTTGACACCGACTTCATACAGATCAGTACATAGCACATAATTATAATAATATTTTATTTAAATTATGTAACCGGGTTCTGTCTTTTGGATTAAAATGAAAATTCTGGTATTTTACGCTTTTTAGTGCCTTTTTGTGTTCTTTGAAGTCGGTTTTATTTTTTTGTTAAAGTTTTTTATTTTTCCATTTTTAGTGTAGGTAGGTAAGGTAGTGATTACGGTATTAGTAAATTATTCCCTTTAGTTTAAGTAAGGTGCTACATTATAGGTTAGTGGGTTTAGTTTGTTACTAACTATGTACTTGCTAATTAAATTGTCGCTATCGTTGAAGTGAGTTTGAAGTTCGTTTAGGTCGATATGTTTTTATTACTGACTGTTAGCGAATACGAATATCAAAATAACATTCGGTGAATACAAATAATAGTATCGCTGCATTCCTAATAATCTCCCGTAAAAAGAACTAGGTAGGTAGGTACACCGCAAAACTCAATTGCACAATTTGACTTCACATTTTATATTGTAATAATCTAATAATGCTGTAAAATGAAATTCTGTGCGCGACTCTAAAGCGTAACACAGACAGGGTGGCGGCGGCGCGATAGCATTGCGGTTTTATTCTGTTATGTTCGAAATAGTATGAAGCCCTTCATATCAAAGCGGCGCGGCGATCGCGCGCTGCGGCGGCGGCGGTGCGAAGGCAAAGGAACAAAACCGCGCGCACAGATGGATACGCCCCACGCGGCGCGACGGCGCGCGGCTGTGCGGAGTGGCGGCGGCGCGTTGTATTCCTTTGTAGTATATGAGAACTGCCACACAGAGCGGCGGCGGCGCGGCGCGGTGCGGAGCGTTCTTCATACAAACCGCTTAATACAATTCCTGTCTGAAGGGGTCCGCTTTATATTCGCTTTCCGCAGATTCACCGCCGCAACGCTTTCGCAACGCCGCCGCCCTATCTGTATTGCGCTTTAGCGTTGTAAAGCATTTCATCACCATTACCACTTCATTCGCGGTAAAATACTACACAGACTTCTTCCCCCCCCCCCCTCGCCCCTATCTCCTCTCCCTGCCCTCCGTTTCCCCCCTCTCCCTGACCCCCTCTCCCTCACCCCTAACCCCTTCCACACCCTCCCCACCCCTCCCCCAACCCTCCCCCGCCCCTCCTCCTCTCTTTCCCCTCCTATGCCCTCCACCTACTATGCCCTAACTCGAACTATGTATGTAAATTTGAGGGTGTTCCTCGATTTCAATCGGATCCCTTCATCAGATCCTAACTTGGTGACAATGGGACCACCTCGGGATCGGACCCTGTCAAACAAACAAAAAATTTTTGAAATCGGTCCACAATTGGCGGAGAAATCGGTGAACATACATAAAAGGAAAAAAAAAATACAGCCGAACATAGTACCTCCTCCTTTTTGGAAGTCGGTAAAAATAGGGATGCCGCAGTTAAAATGTCCGCCAGCCACACCCGCGAAAGACTTAACTAATTTTCAAATACAGTTAAGTTGGCCCAAAACGTTGTTAGCAGGGCCCCATGAGTAACTAACTCATTAACTAACTTATCAAATTACATAACACTAGTTCTAGTTTCGTTTGTTTGGGTCACGTGACCTGCTGTTTATTTTCACTGTGTTCCCTCACGCAATCACTGTTTTATGCGGCTGTTTGAAAAGTGCGATAACATTTTTTTATAACGTCTATTGTAATTATGGTGATAACAAGCATAATAATAAATATCTATGGCAAAACTTGAATTTCCTATTCTGAATAAAATAAGAATGAGAAACAAATAATCGTAATCCAATAAGAGGTAACACTGAATATTTTTATAAAAATATTTTTTATAATTAGCCAGAGTTGGGCGACGGCGCGACGACACTCTATATAATTAATTATATTTTTTAAATTTGTGAATACGTAAGTGGGACCGAATGGAGAGTAATGGAGACCATTTATTGAGCAACAGCATGGGTCAATCATTAATCGTCATCACGATGACTCACAAGTCTTTGTTAATAAACCCCTTTCGATAAACATGGGGGAAGTTTACGGTCTTTCTTCGAAGCACCCGTTCTGATTTCTGTCGCTCTCGTAAATCAATTCAATAAATCATGTCTTTTGAGCCACATTTACTCTTCTGATGATATAGTTAATAGTATTATTTACATTTCTATTAATACGCTGAGCAATACTGAATTTGCGGTGTTTTTACAGTTCAGGAAAGCTCTCATGAAAATTAAAGGCTGTAAACTGCCCGCTCCGTAAAATAAATAAGGCTGTAATGTACTGCAAAGTGTTAGGAATAGTTTTACTGAATTGCTTTTTCTTCCATTAGTCGGATTGGACATTTTATTTAAATACACTTTTATTTTATTTACTTTTATTTTTATTATTCTGTCCATAGCGATACAGCGCGGAAACGCCGCTAGTGTTATGGGCACCTTTGCGCCAGGTTCGACACGGGGCGGGATAGAATAATTTAGTATAAGTGTAGGTTAAGTTTATTTATTGTCTTTTATTTTATACTCTTTGACTTTGAATGATTTTCCAATACGCCAGCAACCCGTATGTAATTTAACTCAAAAAAATTTTTTTCCTCAATAATAACAATATCCTTTTTCATTGTTCCAGGTAAACGCGCGACGACCACAAAGTACAACCTAACCGTGACCTTGACAAGTGGTATCCGGTTCATTTCCGGCCGATTCCACAAACGTGACGTAACAATGAGACTTGGCAGAAACCTCATCATGGCGAGTGTGTAATCGTGTCATCCGGGCCGCGCTGTCGCAGCGAAACCGGCCCTTAATGGCCGTGGCTTGGTAATGCCTTCCGTTTCATCTCATTCATTTAGACTGCGACAAGCAAATGAGGCTGAATAAATGAATGTATAGAAATCATGCCCTAAAGAAGGTGGCCGGAAGCGGCTGGATGCGGAGAGCGGAGGACCGGGTGTGGTGGCGTTCGTTGGGGAAGGCCTATGTCCAGCAGTGGACGCTAAAAGGCTGACATTATGATGGTGATGATAGAAATCATACGGTTTTACTATTCAATACCGAGTGGAAGTCGTGATAGACTGTTGACTTATTTCCAACAGGATGATATCAGAATGACTATATCGCAAAATGACTACATCGCAGAAATACTACTTCGAAGACCCAACTATCGCGAACCTAACAGTAAACGTTGACAGGCTCGAGACTGAGGTAGTTCCTTCACATCAAATTCTATTATTATCTTGAAGGAACGAATTTAGCTGGGGGCGCGAGCGACCACCAAAAGTACCAAGCTTCATGATTATTATCATCAGCCTACTGACGTCTACTGCTGGACATAGGTATTACCCGACGGGCGCCAACCATCACACTCCGTAATTCGCTAATGTCAAACAAACCTATCACGTTCCCACAATCACAATTTTACATTAAGCCTCCGTAACACGTGCCGAGTTCTATGAAAAACGTCGTGAAGTTTCACGTAGTCCTACAAAATTTAAGAGGGTACGAAATATGAACCGCTTCATACAAGTTGGTGCACAAAATTTTAGTTTCCCACATTCCTTCATAAAAGAGGAAAATAAAAAAAATCTTAAAGCAGCGGGCGTTTAGTAAAAATAAAATATTACACTAGAAGTCCCTTTTTATTGGCGTCATAAAGGCCTCGTAAAACGGCCGGTCGCACTGTTACTTTTTTTATAGTCCATAGAAAATGCCAAGATCCTATATATGCGGCCAGACTAATTTTTCACAAAGGGGCCAATTAATCTAAGTCTTTTATGTGCTTCTGTAACAAGATTAATTATAAAACGGTGTAATTAAATCTACGTATGTCTGCAATTTTATACAACTGGGATTTTATGGGGTTTATACACGCGCCTATTTAAAACCAAAACGTCTGGACTTTACTTCAAGGTGGCTTAAGTATCAAGAACAGTTATAATACTTCTACGATTACAGGAATATCCACAAACAGGGTTTTATTACAATGTTCGTTGCCCGAGAACGTAGTATGATAATAATAACCTTACCGGACTTAAGGCAAACGTATTCCCAACGCGACAAAATGTACCATATAAATCGCAAAATGCCTTCGCACGCCCTCCATTTCACTGTCGTGTCGTCTACTAGACTATTAGCATGGACTATAATACGGTGTCGGGATTTTTTATGGCTTAAACGAAAACCAGAAATAGTGGCCCATGGCCTAAAAGAAACAGCCCTTTGTATGTTCTGCGAAAATTTATATATTGAGGCATAGTTTGTATATTGAGGCTGCGGCCTGAGATATCCTGCCACCGCAGGCCGCGTGAGTCTGGGATACGCTTTAAGAGTACAGCCCTGAAACTTTTTGTAGACGTGACAAACTAAACTAACCTAAGAACAACATAGGTACAAGTAATATCAGTTTACGATTGGGATGAGGATCACTTTGTGAGACAAATGCGTCTGCTGAAGGGTCTCTCAATGGACTGTGCCGAAACCGGCCTGGAAAAACAATTGGCGACGACATGCTTGGATGTCGCCGCCAAGTATTTTTCCGCCGGCTGTGAGCCCTGGATACGTTGTTCTACCACCATCGCTACAGCACCGCGGATTTTGTGACTTGCTTTCGGAGGGTACGCCTCCGACCGCTCAAAACCATCTTCCAATAGATGGCCTTCGGCCAAGATGTCCTTGAGCGGTCGGACGCGTATGTACTCCAGTCCGGCTATCACCTCCGTAGAACGCCCAATTGTCCCCCCCTTAAAATCCTTTTTAAAGTTGAGTAGTGATAATCTTGAGTGCTCCCTGTTAAAATAAATTTGCATACGGTCTGAATAGCATGCAGTTTATTCAAACCGTGTATACCCCCCTGCGCAACCGCAGACGGGGACAGGGAGCACTCGAGATGGTCAAAATAAGAGGTTCGGAGGCCACCGAAATGCACACCCCAGTTCTCCACAATCCGAAGAAGTCCTGGGTGATTAACAATACCACGCAGGACTTGTTCGGATTGTGGAAAATTAGGTGGCGTGCCGTCACGGAAGTCGAACACTCCTTCGACCAGCAACGGCACGCCACCCTGGAGCATGTCAAAATAACGCAGGATGGCCTCCTTGCCTTGGGCGCCATTCTCCAGGATATGCTCGACTTCTTCGTCGACTTGATGCATACCCTGGAGAATGGCGGCCGTTACAATGGGGGCACGCTTATGGCTTTTAAATATTAAATGGCTTTTAAATTTAAAATATTTTATGCTTGTGCGAGGCCGGATCGTAGCACTGAAGGTAGCAAAGGCTACCAAACTCCGGCCTCCGCACATAAGCCCCAATATGCCCAACATCGTAGAAAAGAAATTTTCCGTATACAGTACCGCCCGACCCAAAATGGGCCGTTGCGGTACGCAGATCGAATCCGATGTACTCGCCAAAGTTCCCGGTCAGTACCAGTCCCATGTGGACTTGGAGCAGTACCAACCGGGAAACTTCAACAAGTGTGTTTAATATATGATTAAATTTTATAGGGCCGCTCAGAAGACCGTGTGCGGCCCTATAAAAAACAACAGACACATTATCCGGCAATGAGTTCTTTATTAGGTCTTCTAAAATCATCAAAAAACCTCGATCATAAACGATCAACTTCGTTGTAGCAAAATTGACATGCGGGCCTGCCTTGATCTTGGTGGCACTGGTGAGGGGCAAAGCATCGTAAGCCCCTCCCAGTGCCTTCTCAATTAACTCTGCCAAAAGGGCCTTAGCCACCTTTTTGGGATGCCTATACAAGACATAAATGGCATGTGTTGATGGAATTCGGTGAAAGTATAAAGGGAATTAGATTTGAAGTCCGTCTCCGGAAAGAAACTTTTGAGGAATTTTTTATTTTTGCAAGTCCTAATCCAATGGACACTGCTAAAATCTATACTAGTAAAAAAGTTTCTTTCCGGAAAACTTTCGGCTAGTGAATGCGACGCCGCTAGACGAAGCTATCGACGTCGCACTCACTAACCCTCGGCTGTAATAATTTCGACATAATAGTAAAAAAAAATATTTTTTTAAAATTAAAAATAATAATAAAAAAAGTAGTTTTTATAAAAACTGTTTTAAGTATGCTCTAGGGCGCGATGACAAGATTCTTTGACAAAAATTTCAGCGCAATTGAACGACAAACACAGTGTGTGTGACTAACCCGAAAAGCCGAATGTTCGCATCGCTTAGGTGGAATTTGCATATATATCGAAATATGAAAAAGCCTATATCTCAAAAACGTTAAGGAATATCGAAAAAATAACAACACTGACATACAAAGTATGTCAATAATAACGAGGCTATTAACCCAAAACGATCCCCCCCCCCCAAAAGCTAACCGAACCTAACCTTACGGAAAATGCTCAATAACCCAACGAAAAAAATATTTAGGTAAAAAGTGATACCAGAAAAATTAAAATCTCTACAAAACCAACATAAGTACTATGGTTTTCCTTTAACCCACAAGAAAACTGTAGGTATGTATAGTTTGCTATAGTCACCTTGAATATCCACGGTTCGTGTATTTCATGCGAGTACTTAATAAAGACTATCCGGTCACGAGAACGATGAAATGCAAATTATAAATGACAAGTCAAAGCATCTTAGTTCACTAATATTAGAGATTTATCCGACTTTAGCCTTCATTACGATAACGTAGCAGCAAGCATTAAAATACAATTATTTATTTCTTAGTATGAATGTATCATTTGCTTTTTGCTTTATCATTAGTAAGCGTAATTCATTAGATCTTATTGACTTCTTGTATGGCCATAAAAATCATCGTATTTCAAATGATCTCAATCATCGACAATGGTACTACTCACACGGTATAGTTGTGGTAAAAAAATATATGTGGTCTTTTAACTATACTCCTATTCAATTATAGCAAACTTATGTTAGCGGTATTCTATCTGCTGAAACAGATTCCTTATTGTATATATCGTAGGCAGATCATAGAATTGGCCAGATTGTGATATGCCTAGGCATTTCATGATACGCCGCCATTTCATGATTTGGCCAACTAACATCCGCCCTATCGTTCAACGCACATCTTTCGACTGTAGGGTGTTAAAGTTTATCAAATCAAAATATAGTTAACCTAACCTAAAAATGGGAAATAATGAAGTTTTGCACGCATGTAATAGCAACTACCTACTTAAAGATATGTGATCAGCTGGGAATATCGACAATGGTATCTTTTAGGCACATCCCGATATGGCTGGCCAAATCAAGAAATGGCGGCGTATCATGAAATGCCTAGGCATATCACACTATAGCCAATTCTACGATCAGCCCACGACATACAAATACAAATCCTGACTGGATAAGTTTACCAAAACCTCCCGATCCTACTATCGATCCCAGTCTAAATATTGTTTGCTCGAAACAAAACAAGTCAATAGAAAACCAATTTAGAACGGCTTACTCACTCAATCTAACTTTAGGCTCAGAAAGTGGTTAGATACAAAAGCATTCGTTCGCTCAATGTCATGCCAATAGGATTACTGCTGATAAACAAAGTAAAATAGCAAAATAACTTACTCCAATACAAGAATTAAGTCACTATCACTACTCACTCGCCAGACAAAATAATTACGCATGATCCATGAAGATCAGTCGATATTTCTTTTTCACCTAACATACGTAACTAAAATCAAAATCAAATACAACAACAACAAATGAAGAAAAAATCTTGAAACTGGCAAAATACTTCCAAATTACAGAGTTAACATTGCACCAAGATTAATTATATCTGTCTTGAAACAAAAAAGGTTCGCCGTTTAATCGAAACAAACAAAACATTTGCAAAGCAGAATTGGCCCAATACAAAGGCAAACTAATTAAGGGGATACTGCACTACTCTCTATTCTAGGTACTAGTAGTTCCGTGAGAACAGTAGACCTCGCCAGCCCTTATAAACCAAACCTAAAAGAAACCAACAAAAGTCAACTTTGGAAACAGAAAAAGTACCGACTAAAGTGACAAAAATTAGCACTTTAAAGCTTAATATTTCGCAAACGGATCCCTGAATCGAAAAATGTTTATCACACACCCGCGATATTTTTTAAAGACCCATCCAACGATACCCCACACCATGGATATCACGCGGAAAAAAATAATTTTCCATTTTACGTATGCAGTTCTATGAACATAATTTATTTTTTCAACTTTCTTAAGTCGATCCACTATTACTCAAAAACTAATAGAACCTACTTAGCCGTAATAGTTTTCCTTGTAACTACGTTATATATGCTACTGCCATGAATTTTTTCACATTTCCAGAAGCAACCGTTTAGCTGGCAGGGGGGGGGGGGACACGTGACTCTAACAAAAATTACCGCTTTAAAGCTTAATATTTCGCCAACGGATCCCTAAATCGAAAAAATGGTATTCACACACCAGCAATATTTTTGAAAGACCTATCCAACGATATCCCACACTATGGGATTCACAAGAAAAAAAAAGTTCACTCCCACTTTGCGAGTATGGTAGGTACTCTAAAAAAAATGTTTTTCAAAATTTTATTCTACTCATTTTGTAGGTTTAATTAATTTATACATATGCCAAATTTTCGTCAAAATCGGTTGAAAAATGCGACCTGTAGAGAATTACAGACAGACAGACAGACAGACAGACAGACAGACAGCCGGACAAGAGCATTTTTGGCCAGTCTCGAAACGTAGACGCTTCGCTCGCTCGGTCAATAAACGAGTTCTACGTATATTCAGGGAATGGAGGACCATCCAATAAAAGAGGGACGTGATCACGTGAGATCCGAATATTATGCGCTGAAATTCAATAACTTTCACGTGACATGGTCTTGATCAGTTAGTGTTGATATGTTGTTTTATTCTATGCGTGCGGCATAAAAGGGGGTTACTCTTAATTTTATACTTTAAAACGCAAACGAGAGCGTCAGTGGCGTCGGGGATAAGATGCGTCTTATCATATCGAAAGGTCCGGTGTTCAATCCCCGGCTGAGCCATGTACCAATGGGTTTTTTCTCGAAACTTAAGTACATTTACTGACTGCTCTCAAACGGTGAAGGAAAACATCGTGAGGAAACCTGCATACGCATTCTTAGGTGCATGTGAAGTCCACCAACCCGCACTGGGCTAGCGTGGTGGACTATAGCCCGAACACCCTCGTTGAGAGGGTAGGCCTGAGCCCCAGCAGTGGGGACATGTTAAGGCTGTTGATGATGATAACGCAGACGACGTCGCGTAAATTATATTGTATTGTTTCCATTACGTATTTAAGTCGTGACTTATACGTGAGTGTGATGTTTACTATTTATATAAATTATACTCTATAATGTTTCAAGGATACAAAGAAAATAGACTTACAAAAACAGTAACAATATCGCAAGAATTTCCAAGACGACACTTGGGCAACAAAGTTAAGTCAATTACTGCAGAAGTCTTGGAAACAACGAGAGCTAAAGTTTTATGGCTTATAGGTAACATTCGACAAGTTGTAAGTAGAAAGCATTGTTTGATTGCTTGCAAGACTTATATTAAAACATCCCGGTTGTTATAGTATGCGCCAGCTTACCTGCTTATAAGTACATTCACTCCATCTGTAAGTACAAGCGATAAGTGACTTCTTCTTTCAGATGATAAGGTCAATGTACTTTAATGCAGATAGTGGCCAGCACGTATCCTGCACTAGTTTACTGCTGAACATAGGCCTCCCCCAAGGCGCGCCACTGAACCACAGAGTAAGTAATAGCTGAACCCGACCTTCGGTTCTCCGTATCCAGTCACTGCCAGCCGCCTTACGCAGATCGTCGATGCATATAGACGGGGGGCAACCTACACCCGATTTGCAAATTGAACAAGAACGCCCTCGTTGAGAGGGTAGGCCTGAGCCCCAGCAGTGGGGACATATTAATAGGCTGTTGATGTTGATGATGTAAATGTTACACTTACTAATTTATTTCTATGTCAGGAGAAAAACTATCACTTGCCCGGTAACAAAACAGGAAAAATGGGAATTACCTGAAACAAGAAAGAATTGCTTAGTTAACTTTACATCAAAATTAGTTATAAAATTAAAAAAAAACTATTCTTCGATGTAATCATGTAATCTTTGAACACGATTTGTCATAAAAACTGCATAAAAATAACCCAATAAGCAGTCAACTCCCAATACAACTATTATTTGCTGCCAATGTGCCATGCCCACCATGCCATAGTAAATGTTTTCATTTATTTTTCAGTAGGGAAAAAATTGGACATAAGAAATATTTTCTTTTTAGATAGGTAGTTCTTATATTAATCAATTTATTATACTAGTGACCTAGTTTCAATACCAGCAAAAAGTTTTACCATATCTTAAATAAATAGTTTAGGCATAATCGAGTGATATTACTTCGGAGCGTGCGATTTTTATTAGTTTATTACCTTCAAGTCACGATACGAAAGTTGTAAGCCTCATAAGAGCAATTTTCATCAGTGTAACGTAGCATTATCTTTAGCATTTTTGTTAATAGACGACTAAACGAAATTTCAATGCAATAGACAAGAATATTTTGCGTTTCGGTAAACGAGGTTTAATGTTACATAAAAATTTATATATCACTTTCACTTGAGATCCCCTTCAGTTCCCCTTTCGTCGTAAATTTTGCTAATCGCCTATTTCCCTTACCAAAGTAAAATGTATGATGGTAAATACCAGTGTTATCAACTATTTACTATAAACATGTTTACATTTAGTGTATTTTCTATAGTTACTGTCTATAAAGAATTTATATGTGCTTTTTTTGTTATTGATGTGAGGTAGGTGCAGCAATATCGTATAAGCTAGTGAAAAGTGGACGTAACCTCCATAGGTAAAAAAAAACAGTTTCCTGTTTTTGTTAGTTTATTTCTTACCGACCCGTTAGTTTAACATAAATATTGATAACTAAATTGTTTTAAAAACTGGCACTGCATTTCATTTACTTGAACGGTAAAAGTGACAAAATAAAAGCTTTCAAGTTTACATGTAAATTCAAAAATCGTTTTCCATAAATCACTCGATTGCGCCATGAGCCAATTACGAGCGTGACAGCGGGACAAATAGCCGTGATTCCTAACAAATCGGCGCTGTTAGCGAATAATTAGGACGGAATAGGAAAGGAGACGTAACGCTCAAGAGGGTTCGCATTCGCTAGTCGTCATGCGTTCATAACTCGTCTATTCGCAACTCGTCCCTCAAAACAGATGGTCAGTGTAAGATTATGCCAGAGACACCCTAGAGAAGCTGTCTTGTCTATTCATCCGGCGGATAACTCGAAGACAACTGTACCGATTTAGATAAAATGTGAATTTCCCCGACAACGATAGGAAAAGTATGTAAATTCGGGAAAACGGAATATAACAAACAAATAGATAAACAGTTTCGTATTTAAAATTTGTCCGTATTTTCGAGACAAGCGTTTGTGAATCACTTAAAACCTGACCACTAGAAATGTCAGTTTTAAGCAAAGCAAATTGTCCAATTTCCTGTCCACTTTGTTTCGGTTAGCTTCGAGCTGCGATATACTGTTGACGTCTCGTTTATTCTGATTACGGGTTGACCTCGAAGGTCTAGGCTTAGTGAGCGGTTTGGAAGAAAGTCGTAAGATTTAGGCTCAGGAACGACGAAACATTTAGGGAAACTTTAAACTAGCTTCTTGTAAAGAATGAGGCAGCACATCCACAGCGCTTTTACTTTTACGTGAATCGTCTTTGTAGCCCTTTCCTATGCCCCGCCTTCCCATCCCCTTTCGATGGTCTGTCAGATATATTTATTCAGTTTATTTTCAAAGTTGTTCATTTTGTTAGTTTTGATAATATCTAGTCCTGCTATGTAACAATTCAAGTTTTGATTCCAGATCTCGGATATTATTAGTATCGCTCAACTTTCTCAAACTGTGCTCCGAAGTCCGAACGTAACGGCTTCACGTCAAAAAGTCTTCGTGTTGAAAGATAAACCGAAGACATACAATTTTTCAAGGGTTTATGTTTTTCTGGAAACCTTGTTAAGTTTCAGGTTTCAGAATTTTTTTCAATTCGAGAGCCTGTGTTTGAGCAATAAGAGAGGAAATACAGATCCTTTGATCCCACCCGCAACTAGGTTGAGAGTTTCACGTTTCCAGTTTAATTGGCTTCCCCTCTGGCTTAATCAAAGGCACTACTCCACGTATAGTGAATGAAAATACGTGATGAAATTAGAGGTGGCTTTTCGATTTCCAATGCTGTTTGTGGAGCCTATTTGGGTTTGATAGTTAATTAACAAACTGAATTAAGGCTAGGTTTTGATAGGTTTAGGATATCTACTATGTATTCTGCTTATAACTATTAGCTATTCTAACAATCAGACTTGATTCTACAATCATCATTATCACCAGTCCGAACTAGTGCACTGCTGGACATAGGCCTCCCAAGGTGCGCCATCTGAGCCCGATCTTCCGTTCTCCGCATCCAGTCACTGCCAGCGCGCCCTACGCAGATTGCCGCTCAATGTAGCCGGGGGGCGTCCCACACTACGCTTGTCCAGTCGTGGTCTCCACTCGAGAACTCGTTTACCCCAGCGGTTATCAGTTCTTCGGTAGATGAGACCAGCCCACTGCCACTCAACGTATTAACTGTTTGAGCTATTTCGAAGACTAGTTCTCTGGCGGATCACCTCGTTTTGAATTATGGATTCTGTCTCTCAAAGTCTACAATCAGTAATTTCTACACTCACTTGAGTCAATACATCAGTTTCGTGAATTAATTTTTCGGCGATTTATTGACCTAGCACATCGCAAACTTTTAGAAAATAGTTCAGAAGAATCTCCACGGGTACCTATTTTATGTTGCTGGCAACTTTGCGGAAAGGCCGATGCCATTAGCGGCTCGTAAAATTTCGACAATTCTTGCTCCCAATGCTCCGGAAATTCTGCCAAGAAGATCTGGGCAGAAAATTGGCTACTCCTGCCAAGTTTGTCGTTAATCGCTATAGGAAAATCTATTTCTTATGACTTTTGTGTCTTCCATGATTTCTTTAGAGGCAGAATAAGGTTTTGAAGCGTGGACTTTAATTGAAATCCATTATGTTTAGATATCGAAATGTTATTAAGTATTTTAAAATTATAAAATTTTCGAATTTTTCTTAGGTGAAGATAACGTAACAGTACATTAACTCTACAATATTTGGTACGACTAGATCTATAGTCACTTTAATGTTATCTTTAAAATGATTCAAGCGGTTACATGACTAATATTGTGTATACTACAGGCATTACAGGTGTAGATCGCAATCAGAAAACAGTAACGTACCCTGACATTGCAACAAGCCGATAAAATAAAATCAATGTTAGTGAAATCGCCACGCCCCGGCTACATAAGTACACAATAATAATTTATCTATTATAATCTGTGTCACATGAATTTGGATTTAACGTGTCTGTTCCCATCCTAGTAACAAAGATAACGTCAACGTTAATTTAATTTTAAAGGTAGCGGCCTGTTCGCTCAGGAACAAAATGTTGAATTCTCACTAATATGCAATGTAAGTGAGACTTCAGACACGCGCGGCCTGCGTTTTCATATTGAAGCTGCGGCCTGCGGTAGGCCGCCACCGCACACGCCTAAAGCTTGTTATTTGTAAAAATGTTTGTAGGTACCGTAACCTCGGCCTCAGTAATTCAACCTTTGACCCCACTAATCGATAAGTAAAGGTAAAAGGATAGGTTATAAGTTATGGCAACAATAACGGAGCATTTCGCAAGATATATTGGTAAATTGGGCAGAACCCTTTACCCTCTAGGAAAGGTAATTTTACAATACCTATATTCGCCGCCGCTCTTATATTTGTACGAGTAAGTACCTACTTATTATCGATACAACGAAAACCGGACTTAGTTATAGGATGTTTAGAAAATACAAAAAAAGCGAGCCTACACTATTTCGGTAGTCAACACCATAGAGAGAGAGAGCCATTAGAGTCTTCTGACGCGAAAATTTCACGCACACATGCACACTTGTACTCAACACATAAGTACGTAATAAAAAAAATTGAACAACATTCATAACATTTCTAACACATCGACACACTTCGCCACGGGCGGCGTACGACCAAAAGGTCTTGCTTGGCTTTTGGTAGATGGGAACGCCTGGCCCGAGTATGGCGTAGCGACTTTCTCGATGGATGGCAGTGGACGACAGACACGAAATCTATGAACCGACTGACCGATAAAAGAGTATGTAAAACAAATGAGGAAGTAATAAAATTAATAAGTACTCACCACGGAGGAGATATACAGTACTCACCGCACCAAACTGTGTAACGCCGAGTTATAACAATATTCAATGGATCGATGCATTTCCGCTAAGCGTGCAAAACCTTGACTGCAATACGACTTGTTTAATCAATTTCGATTCCAAATGACATCATCTGTCTATAGATTTTAGATACTACTGACCGTATGTATTTATTTTGCTTCTGACCGAAGTAATTAATCTGATTGAGTGTAGGAAGTGTAAAGTTCAAACCCATGCCTGGGCCAATAATTTACCTAATTTCGACAGTCGTTATACGCTCAGTTGTATTCACTTAGAAGTAATGTTGACCGGTATTGACATATTTGTACCTATCACTCGTAGTAAAAAATCAGCCTTCGAGTAGGTATCTCTATCTTATTGTACCTTTATAGTCAGTAAACTTTGTCAGTAACGAATGAATGGTCCATTCATCACAACTGCTACATGACCAATATTTTCACCTGGTATACATTTCACAGCTCATTCTAAGACCTTGAAAGGGTTGTCGTTATTATTAGTTACTCGTTGGTTTGCCTTATTTCTCGCATCATTTGCGTCCTTGGCGGGCAAAGTGACTTGCAATCACTTGTAAAACAATCAGACTTCTTGGTTTTTATAAAAACACTCATTTTACTTGATGATTGTCAACAAGCTGATGTAGTAGAACTTCTGCATGTTGTTCGATAAATATTTTGCAAAGATCAGATACTTATTTTTAGCAAATTGCAGAAAATAGTAAAAATAACTGCAAATAGTAGACTGCTGGAAAATAACAGTAGCAATTAAACTTAGCTAGTTAATTACTATTACTTAGCTGAAAGCCCACATTAAGTTGTTTTGGGTCACGGCATAGGAGAGATCGATCGTGAGGTTGAAGGTCTACAATAAACCGGGGAACTTATACCAATCAATTTTCCACACTTTAGTAGTAAGTACGAATATTTTCAAGCCACAGACTTTTCTTTTCGCGAAGAAAAGCATCGCAAGGAAACCTGCTAAGCTGAAGAAGACTATGGAAAGACCACCAATCCGGACTAAGCCTATGTTGAGTAGGTCATTCCCAAAAGCGGAACGTCCCAGGTTAAAACAGCCATTTTTAAAGAAGATCTGCTGAATATCTGACCCTGATTTCATTATGCAGTACAAAGGAGTTTTAAGCGCTTTGTATTCTTAGTAAGATTAGTGAATAAACCATTTTAAGCGGTCTCTTAACGCGGTAAGGACGAGGCTTACGTGGATGATGTAATACTAATATCAAAAGCTCTTGCACGACGACGGTCAGTTTGTTTAAATTATGAATACAAAAACCAGTAAAGTGCATATCGTATACGACGTGCGAGTTCCACCGTATTTTTTCTTCGTATTCCCGAACTTATTTCAGAGCCAATTGTGAATTTTAAAATGTTTACAAATTTCAGCTCGATTAAGCCAGTAGTTTTGAGACATAAAAAGTCTATCATCATCATCATCAACAGCCTATTAATCTCCCCACTGCTGGGGCTCAGGCCTACCCTCTCAACGAGGGCGTGCGGACTATAGTCCACCACGCTAGCCCAGTGCGGATTGGTGGACTTCACATGCGCCTAAGAATTTCTTCTTCGGCGTATGCAGGTTTCCTCACGATGTTTTCCTTAACCGTTTGAGAGCAGTCAGTACATGTACTTAAGTTTCGATTGGTACATGCATGGCCCAACCAGGGATCGAACCTCGGACCTTTCGATATGATATGTCGCGTCTTATGCCCGAGGCCACTGACGCTCTCTAAAAGTCTATAGGTATGTAAAAATCTATAAGACAGTCATAAAACATACCTATATAAGTACTTAGTAGGTATACTTACATAATAACAGTCTATAAAAGTGGACTACTGGTGGAACAGGTCTCTCTTTCAAAGTAGGTTTAGCACCACGTGGTGGTGAGCTCAGTAAACGGAGATAGGAAAATTGCATAGAGGATGATGCTCATCACTTGGATTTATCCTTGCCCGTATATGACAATACAGAAGGCAGCGAAGCGGCACGTAGGTAACCCTAAAAATGTGCAGAGGTAAACAGCACTGTAGGTAGTGAGTTGTTAGTGCCTTATCTTGACATTTCTTTGCTCTCCTCGCTGAGGGCACGACATTGCGAAATAAGTAGCTAGTTTCAGCACTACTACAAGAATATTTTAGTACATGCCCAACTACGTGGCTGATCAATTTTTCAACAAAAAGGAGTGCAGTGCCTCTCTGGGCCTTAGCCTGTTTTCGCTGTTTTGTATTGAAAGGCAGGTCAATGTATTTGACATACAATTACAATTTTCTAGTGCCTACCTACTCAAGACTGATTAATACGTAAGATAGTCCTTCAGTAATGCTAATGATATGCCTACTTAGCCTTCGACGGATTTCGTATAATGAGTAAAGGTCATATAAACCACTAGCCTTATGGTAATATGACGATTTATGAGATTGATATACGACTGTTTGGAGTGGCTCGATGGACAAGTACAGAAGTAGATAACAATAACACTATAAAAGTTAAGTCTAAAAAGACAAGGCGAAGTTAAGTAGAACAAGGTAAAGTGGTTATAAACTGGAACAATTCCGAACAATTTAATTAGGCTTTATGTTTGTCATAATGTCATTACCATCCTTAAAATAACAGGGAAACACGCGGTCGTAGGAATACTAAGCATCTTTCTCATTTTCCATTTTCCTCAATCTTAAGTCAAAGTTTGTGAGTTTAGTCGGATTATCACCGAAGCTACCGAACGTATTTTTAAAAATCCTTGCTTTTGAATGACATACCTAGGTTGTTTTTTATATATATTTTTTATATATACAAACAGTTTTTCCTTAATTGTAAAATTTTTAAGAGCAACTTTTGTAATAATAGTGAGTATACTAACATGAGTTACTGTTCGTTTCATTGCCTGTAAGATTATTATTATTAAGTAGGTACATATAGTCAGTCTGACCATCATCGCAGCAACGAGAATTATGAGCATGAATAGCACATTACTTACCGACAAATAGGAACCACGTGATATAATTATCTTAGACTGTCTTCCAACGAACATAAGGAAAGATGACTTCAATGATGATGACGTAAACAAATCGACAATACAAAATACATACAAAGGCTGCCTTGTAGTCTCGTAGAATATATCCACGATACATACACTACACCTATGATATAATATAAGTTTATATTCAAAACTGTTAGAAGTCATTTAAAATGACTTCTAACGTGAAAGTATGAAGCTTTGTTAGTATAGTTATGGGTGATGATGATGACTACAATTATTTTTAGGGAAATGTTAAATTGTTTGACCTATTATAGCCTAATATAATCCCAAAGATACTATCAAAAAGATTGGATGAATAAACTATAAGAATGACACGATCTGCGATGTAAAATTCCAGTCGGATGCAGTGTCAATAAAGCGAGTTGAACAAAAACAAAGCGAGCTTTGAGCTTTTAAGAGCGCCTTGTTTTTGTTCAGCTTGTGCTTTATTGACACTGCATCTGACTGGCAATTTGCACTAGGGATATTTATTTTCGTGTTTCGACTTTTCAGTTTTAACTCAAGCGTTTGACAATGCAACGCTGTGAAATTTCAAAGAAATTGAAGCAATCCGGAAAATTGTTTTTGCACTGATGATAGGTGATTGCAGCCAACACATTTTTCCCAAATATAATCAAATCACTGGATCCACTCCGAAACCTCTATTCAATGACAAGGTAGCGGAGCAGATAAAGTTCAAAACACAAACAAAATAAACTATCACAAATGTCGTGTAGACCCCATTCATTGGTTTAGATTACGTTTCTTTGTGAATTTCGCAAATTCAGTAGGTACTTGTGACATTTCACTGTGGCATACTTCTGTGTTACATATATGGTTTTCATTTCACAAGCGTACAGAATAAATACTAATTAGTTCATCAATACTTACATAACACAAAACGTGAAAAGACGAACGCAATAATCTATCTATTATAAAGTCGAGAAGAAAGAACTGCATACAATTTCAACTTATTTAATTGCAATAGCATCAATTTCGTCAGCGCAGCGGTTATTCAAAATTAGTGTTGCCAACCGTCGGGTCAGTGTGGACAAAAGGGGGCGCAATGAAAAAAACTTAGAAAAAAATCACTTTTTTGGAATCCGAGCCCTGGCCCTGCCCGCGTGGAAGTGATTTCTGGTGATTTCTGAATATTTTCAAAAAGTTTTTCCTTGACGCCCCCTTTTGTCCACTCCAACCTATTTCGGGCCCTATTTAATCAAAAAGTACGATACGTACCTTTAATTTTGGATCCATTCAATCAGTCAATTATTTTAATCAAAAACGAAATCACATTCATCTTTCTTTGTATATCAGTGAGTTAGTATGCTATCACCGGTTCGCAAGAGACATCATATTCTATGGTCTACTGATTATTCATATTGTATAATCTAAACAAAAATCTGGCAACCCTATTCGTATTCAGACAGATAGGTAGTTGGTGGAGCGTGAAGAGTGCCGTTAGTTCCGCAATCTGCCGCGTCGCCCCGGCTGAATGGCGCCACTTGTTACCGCACGTGATGCATGCGCGCGCGCAGCCATCAGACGCGCCGACGCCGCGCGAGAGCCTCCCGCTCACAACTTATCTGTGCTTAACGCGAGTGACAGTGGAAAAAATAAACTCCAACATTTTTATCTGTGACTACGAGTATTATCAACTTAGTGTGAATTGATTTTCATTCAGTGGGAAACTGTTACGATGCTTTTAAAGGTAACTTAAGTTGTGCTTAACTTACTTATAGCCTCGCACTTGACTTTGCTGCGAGGTGACAATTGCTATTTGTAAACAATGTTCCAGCAATTATCATTGATGGTGTTTACTGAGAACTACTATTGTTTGTTTTTACAGCACATATTGTTAAGTTAGAACCTGAGTTATCTATTAATTAACTTTGTAAATTGCTTAGGTTAAATCTAGATTTTCGTTTAGTACCTTATCAATAGAAAGCATCAAATTGAATGATTTTGCGGTAATACTTGAAATAGCTTTAGTTGGATTAGAATAGGTTTCGCCTAAATAGCCGGTTCATCTATATTACGGTGTGGTAGGTAATATAGGTTTTTGAGTACAGATATAAATCTGTACTCAAAAATGCACTAAACTTTTTGATGCAGTATTTACTCTTATTTAGATAATGTTTTGAGTGCTTTTTGTGTTAATGTACAATCAAGATACCTATAGCTCTCATATAAATAAATAAAAATAAACCGGAAGCTCTATTTTTGAATCGCTCTCCTCGCTTCGAGGTCGATTCTACTGATTTTTGCATCGGATGTCGAAGGAAAAATTGTAGAATCGACTGCTCGAAGCGAGGCTATAGGGCTCGAGTCGAGCAATGGGGATTTTAGTAAAATTAGGCAAACATTCTAAGGTTATTCTATAAATGCACTTGTAAGATTCGTGTTCGTATGATACACTGGCAATGGCAAAGTACAAATATAAACTGTGTGTTTTGTGATTTTTTCAAAAGCCCAAATTGACAGCTAAAAGCAAGTAAAGCGATGACAAAAATATCGGACATAGAAAACACCGGAAAATTATTTTAAAATTGCCATTTTCTATAACGGCGTTTGGTAATTGAGTATTTCGTTCGCAAACGACTATTTCGTTCACAAATCCCTTAACAATGGAGGTCGGGCCTTTGTTTCCCAGCCTTTGTTACCGGTTACAGCATCCTCGATGTTCAGAACGTTTCTGAACGAGATTATTTGAGTCAACACAAACAAATGTAGAGTGACAATAGACAAGAAAGACGTAACACTTCGTAATTTAAAATTGATTTCATACCCAATTCCGCAACTTTATTCAACCTTGAAACAAAACCAAGCGTCAATTTTACGATTTCTGTAGTTCAGTTTCTTATTTGTCAACATTATTTTAACACCTTTATAAACTTAAACATTTTTTAAAAATCCAAAAAAACATTACAAACAACAAAAACATTACAAAAAAATTAAAATAAATAAATGACGGAAACAGGATCAAAATATGTTCAGAGGTGTAAAGAAAGACTCCCTCGAACAGACTAACGCGTACCGCAGACTTCAGTTGTTCGATGATTTCAAATGTTTGGCCAGAGATAAAAATAAGAATGTAGTTCTCACTCAAGTTTTTATCAAGTCATTCTGTGGTGTTATCTCTACATTTTAAAGAGAAATTCAGTTTAATCTTATATCTCTAGAGAATAGAGATATAAGTCGGGTACCGTCCAAATTCAGGTCGACTCGAATTTTCAAATTCAGTTACAAAGATGCCAATGATTTGATTCTTTTCTTCTTTCTTTTCTCTTACGAGTGGGTTACATAAGTTCCAATACAAAGTAAGTTAAAACTGGAAGTAGATAGCCGAAAAGATGACCCCTTAGCTATCTCCAATCAGATTAGGCCCTTAATAGAAACGCGTCTAGAATTTGGTGGCTGTGTACACGGATGGAAGATTAACGACTATGGATCTAGCAAAAAATGGTCCGTCAGATCATGTCTTGGTAAACGACGTGTAATGTTTACGACACGATAGGAACATTGACAACACTCCAAATTAAATCATGTTACTTTTCTATCAAATTATGGTCTATTTAATATTTGTAATGTGAGATAAATAAATCTAATCTAATCTATTTATGACTATGTAAGGACATAGAGCTTAAGACCTTTAAGGGTTTCGTCTGATCACCAAGATATAAGTATATGCGGCAGTAGATCTAAACTCATGATTCTAAATACACTTAACGACTACAATTCCAACTAAAATAATAGTGGTCGTAAAAAAACAAACTGCGTACTTTAAGTACGTAACTAAAGTGTTAAATTGGTGTACTACTTACTCGTATTTATTACTACTTTGCCTTTACATTTTTACACAACGCCCGAAATTTAACAGTAAACATGTGAAATATAATATTAACGTTTCTCTCTTATAATTGGAATTGGAACCCGGTTTCTTCTTCCAAGGGCCTTATAACCCCTTCCAACTACCACTCCTGCTTCCTAATTCTTTGATTAAGTCAGCAATTTCGGTGACGTATGTTCGTTAGATGACCTCAACAACAAATGTCGCATTCACAACATACGAGTAGAGACCTATGCAAATTTAGGGCGTGATAATTGTTTCCGAAAGTAGAATTAAGTTAACACGAGGTTGCTACGTTACTACGATGAGGTCTTCGTTAACTCGTCCTCTTGTAGCGTAACTTGGACCCCAGGGAACGCACATAAACTACATTATGCTAAATACGTTGTTAGGGATGAGAAAACGCTAAGGAATATATAGGAAACGTGGGATAACGCAATTCCGATAGGAAAAAAGATAAGAATTAGCTATGTTATATGAAGATAGCAGTCTTTGAGAAATATGTTACATGTTTTTTGTGTTACTTAGCAGATGTAAAGATGTAATGTCTCAAAATTCAGATGGCGATGTTTTAATTTTCCTCTTCTACCGATGAGGAAAATAATGTTTTTGTCAAAGTAATAAAATGACAATTGTAGTAGTGATAGTTGTAAAGTTACGCAAATGTAGCGAGGCAAACCACCCAAGGCCAAGAAAGGTGGTTTGGTAGACCCCTAAATGAAACTGTACCAAGGTTAAAGAATGTTTAACCACACTCGCGTTTCGTATATCGTATGGCATTTATTGAGGCCTTCATATCCAGAAGCTCACCTTTTAGCACTATTCGAACACTTGCGTGGTGAGATCTCAACCCCTCAATTTCGGGCAATTTCTTTTTGTTTCTTTGTGTTAATTTAAAAGCCAACATTCATTATAGATATAGACTATACATTGAATTGCCGGGAATCAAACTCGGACCTCCCTACGACACTACGACATCGAAACCATGCCTACTGCAGCGTTGTGAAACTCTAAGGTAATTCCAACGTGCCCAGTATGTTAATTTCAAATGCGGCCATGCCGTATGCAACGCAGGTTTCTGTAATGCCCTTTTTCACTTTTACTGCCACGTGTTGCATAATTAAGTCTAAGTGAAAGAAAGTAAGTTGCGTGGATACTAATCAGTGATAGACTCAAACATTTTATAGCCCTTGTTTAACTTTATATAGGCACCTGAGTTATCTGTGGTTGTTACATGACATGGAATCATGCTTTTTGTAAAGTATGTTTTTTATTATAATCACTTTTAATAATAAGGTTTACGTGAATTTTGTTGAACTTTACTTGGCTTTTTTAAGACCCCGATGGACACATATTACAATGATACAAAGCGCGAAAGTCTAAAATGTACAAAATTCTTGGCACTTTTTAAATAAATTCCACACCATTATTACTCGCATCAACATTATCTAGCAGAAAAATTGCATCCTTCATCAATTTCATTAATTTTCTTGCATAATCCCGACTAAAATTACCTTTAAAGATAAAAAAAACTCAATTACACGCACGAACATAATTCGTGTGCACACAATTAGGTAAATATTCTATGAAGTCATAGATCACACAACCAAGGTGAAGTTATACATGATCTATCTACTGGTTGCCACCAAGACGTGACTGTCAACATGACCTACCAAATAGTGTGATAATGATTGTAAGTGATATGTCCCAACAATAATGGTATGCATTGCAAATAGTCAGGTTTACACATCTATGGTTCCTCAGAGTATACGAAGCATTTTATAGACACTGCCAAGGGGTTGAAACATAAACATGTTTTCAAACTTTTACTGACAAGGGAAGGTTGCGAACCCGAGCTAAAATGAATGAAATTTTCTAGGTTTGTGGAGTAGATGATTGATCAGATTTCATATCGGCAAAATTTTTGTCAGTGAAGGATAAATCACCTTAGAAAACATAACATTTTCTAATATTCAATTAGTCAAAGACGTATTTTACTAAATTGTTCAATATAGTAAACAATATATTTTACTAAATTGTAATTTTATTTATTTTTCGTAGCCCAAGGTCAGCCGGTAGCAATATACAGTTTGTATAATTGCGTGCAATAAAGTTTTAAAATAAAAATAAATATTTAGGTCAAACATATAGTGAATTCTGCGGCCAAATCAAAATTTACTAAAATTCATTGCATTGAAAATAACTTTCCAAGTTTTAGCAAACTCGCGTAACATCGCAAGCACAATGCGAATAGGTATGTAATAGATTTCCATAAATCCTTGGTCCCTTAACGCGAATTCTATCAACGCGACAAAAACAATGATCACCAAAAAAATCACACACACCGTAAAAATTGGGCACAACCGCTATCTAAACGCATAATCAACTGGGGTTTGTCCAGAGACAATGCCTCAGGATCTCCGGTCGGTAACCAGGAGATTGACAAACATTAAATGCGGCTACGAAAAGCCCAACTCCAGGCCAAGTAGTGGTACAAATTGCTTATTTTAATGCAAACGTAACGTTGTATTAAACGAATTATTAACTGCGGCTACTGAAATCCCCATTCCAGGGGAAATAAAGGTGCAAATTGTTTGTTTGAATGCAAATACAACGTGGTACTGAACTAATTTGCGGCCGGCAGCCAGTACCCTTTCACATATGCCCTTTTATCAAAGAGATGGCTTTGAAATAATTCCCTGACGTCATCGGTATGCTAATTTTCTAAATGGGTTCGTGTTTTTACATATTTTTATGAAGTTGTACGTTTGCATTTTTTTTACTTACAGTCGGCTTTGTACAATTAAGCACGTCGGTAAACACAATGACTCTTATACAATTCAGAAATAATAATTGAATTCAGCAACTTTATAGCTGACTGTACCTACCATACTGTACATTAGTTATTTGTTGTCATTCATTTACATTCTGACCCTAACTAAAACTTATAAATAAACTCGAAAGAAATTATTCACGATATACTATAACGTTATATATCGAGTTATATCATGAATTATGCAGTGTTATATCACGACTAGACGCGGCGTGGCGCCCGCCATCTTTTCTAGAAATTTGGAGGTCAGTAGGTGAGCTTCCTTCCGTTTCGTCTTCGGAAGTTGCGTTCGTCTACCGCGTTCATAAAGTCCCATAAATAATAGATTGACAGTAAAGTGTTTATTGCATAAGAAACTAATAATAATTTGCACTAAAAAATACTGGTGAGATTTGCATATCAATTCAGTTTTGAAATCATATTTCAATTCGTTCTTTAGTAGGGGTATCTTATCTTTTTAAAGGGCCAGAAGTACCCTGGGATATCTTGTGCCAAACCCCTGTCCACAAACGGTCCCCCATCCCTTTTGTGGTGGACTTCACATACGCCTTAGAAAAGAAATTCTAAGCTGTTTATGCAGGTTTCCTCGCGATATTTTCCTTCACCAAATAACGCAATGGTATTATAATAGACAGTACCTAATATAATTTTCCTATGGCAAAAACATGCATCAGATTTTAAGATAGACTCAGAAACACAACTGTGAAAACTACGGAACAGATTTTGATGAAACTTTACAGTAATAAAGCATAAGTACATCAGAATAACACAGGCTATTCATAAAGATTTTATGTAAATTGGCCAATCCAAATTTAACGCGGGTGAAACCGCGGGCAACAGCTAGTTGTATTATATTTATGTGATATGACTGCCAGCTTAGTTGCATCACCGATAAGCACGCAGGTGACACATTATAGCAATTAACATTTAACTCGTTAGTGACACCCATTAAACGTGAAAGTGGTTCACACTATGTCCATATTGCAGCGCGGCAAATGTGCGACGCATGCGCAACGCGACGTGTCTAGATCATGATGAGATAACACTATCTTTGCGCTCTAAAAACCTGTGCAATACGTATCTTAGTCAATCAATTTTATTAATAGAGTGGCCTGAGTAGGTACCTCCCCATTTCTATCTCATCCTGCCCCCAAACAGCAATAAGTACAGCTTTCGTGTTTCAGTTTGAAGGGTATACCCACAATCATCATCAATCCATATCCCATCAATATCAAAGAACAGAGTTGTTCCTAATTTGAACTGACGCTATTTTGTTTCCGAAATCGTTTAGAATGGAATCGTTTGAACGCGCTAATCTCTGGAAGTAGGTACCAGTCGGATTTGAAATAGTACATTGTTACCCCAGGGGTGAAAGTAACTTATTTAGTCCCGAGGCGGGGTTTGGCGCCCGACGCGTAGCGAGGGCGCCAATAGTTCGAGGGACTCTAAATAAGTCTTGAACCCGAGGGAAACACTGTGCTTTTCATTACGAATACAATGAAAGTAAAAACAAATACATAAAATGAGTGTTAACACAAATCTCTGCTATACGGAAGTGTAAACAAAACTATACAACTCGAAAAAACAAGTGAAGATCGGATTGCCGCTTTTCCGTCTATTTTGTTTTTTTTTTCTGTGGCCGGCCAGCTATTCTGCCATTATTTTTCATTTTTTCATTGGAACATGGTCCAATAGAAATGACAAAATAGTACTAGTTTTTTTTTTAATAATTTGACAGCTGTCAGTTGAAAACGATTCTCCCTACGGCTGAGATGTATTACTTTCAACCCGCTACTATGCTATTTCACATAAAATCAATAAGACCGAAAAAATACGGACTTGTTTCAACTCGCTTGCACCGAGTGTCACGCGCCGCGCGCCTGTCTCTGGCCGGCTGGTGTGCGAATATCTACCTAAGCAAATACCTAGGATGACACAAATTAAGGTATTAGGCTGGGGAAATGGTCCGGAAACTATATGCGAAAAACCAACATCTTTAGTATTTTTGAAACCTCAAAACCTAGCGCTATCGGTCTATCAGGCAACTTCAGACCTACTTTCAGAGTATGAGTAATGAAAAATTATTTTTGCATTAATAGCCCAATATTTTAGGTCGTGGGCTACGACAGCCGAGCAGAAATAAAAAAGTTAGAAATAACTTTAAAACGCGCGCGAAGCCGCGGGCAAAAGCTAGTATAATATATATAACTACTCGAAAGAGACACAAACAACTATATAGTAGGTGCACATCATCACTATTTCTCGATATGTGTTTTGTAATTCTTATCTGTGGAGAAGACAGTAGGCGCTACGACCCTTAGGAGCCAAGCAAAAAAAAAAGTCAGAAACAACTTTAAAAGGCGGGCGAGGCCACGGGATTCAGCTAGACAAACAACACGAGAGATACAAACAACTACATGATAGTACACATTATCTGTATTTCTCTATATGTGTTTTGTAATTCTAATCTGCGGAGAAGACAGTCGGCGCGTCCGCAGCTAATGGTGCGTGAATATGTCGGTCGATCAAGCACTGCGCGATCTATTTAACCGATGACTGTTACAGCGAAGGCTGGGTGGTGATTGTATTGGTATTGGATCGTAATATGGTACTGTAATGTCATCGGATTAAACTTAATCATCAGAAATGATTGAACATCGACTATTGCGAGAGATCAAACTGATAACTCTATGAGAATAAAGCGAAGCGTCAGTGGCGTCGTGGGGAAGACGCGGCCGGTCATGTCGAGAGGTCCGAGTTCGATCCCCGGTCGGGCCATATACCAATGGGTTTTTCTCGAAACTTAAACACATTTACTGACTGCTCTCAAACGGTGAAGGAAAACATCGCGAAGAAACCTGCATATGCCGAAGAAATTCTTAGGCGCTTGTGAAGCAACCCGCATTGGGCTAGCGTGGTGGACTATAGCCCTAACGCCCTCTTTAAATTGCACAACTAGCTCAGGTTCGATATAAATAAGGTCAGATTATGAAGGCACAAGTTAATGGGATCTTATCTGTGAATCATCTGATCTGTAAAATAACCACGAAATTATTAATTAAAAGCAGTAACTCAAGATCAAGACCAAAAGATGATACTGTAATGACGTTATGTTTGTGTTTATCTAACCTGTGATAAGATTAAATTACATCCTAAAATCATAATCAGGAGCACGAGAACAAAAGAGATATAAAGCCTTTTATCCCTGCAGAATTTTATCTCATGTAATAATATCTGAGATAAATAAAATAAAATAAAATGTATTCGCAGAAAAATATCTGAATATTACGTATATCTTGTCTTAAGACGTAGCCACGCCCATTCATGTTGGCTGCCGATTCCTGCCCTCCGAACAAAAATATTGTATGTAATACCTACTTTGCTTTTGCATTCATTCAAAATATTCAATGTAAATTATTTAAAAATTACACTTAATGTACGTGCACCTTGACAATTTTTCGCTACCATTTCGCGTCTTTCTGCGCGACCAACTGGCAGAATTTTTTTGTCGCCTCTGCGCTATTTGTGGCAAAATCTACGGCCTCACCCATACCTACATTATTTTTCACCCTATGAAATTTTGCAACAAATTGCACCTGAAACTTATACAGTAGGTATAAGTGTATGAGAACATGATAAGCTATAGTACGCGCAAGAGAACTAACACATTTGCAATCGCTTCCCCCCCCCCTCATAATAATATGTATTATAATATATTAGAAGTCCATTAAGAATATCTATAGGAAATTATCATCAACCGCCTATTTGTATATTGTTCCCACTGCTGGGGCACAGGCCTACCCTTATCTAGGGCGTATGGGCTATAGGGAATAAATAATCTTAAATAACAGTTAAATTTCAGAGTAACAAGTTTTGTTTCAATTTAGAGAATATTTAACCGTCTGAAAGCCGAGTCTCGCCCGCCTCTACGACACCATAAAGTTAAATTAGAATTTAACAAAGCTATTATGACTACAATTACGTACACCTCTAATTAAAACGCAGTTGAGTGGTCATGAAAAAAGTGTTATGGCATAATTGTACCGCAAAATTACAGGCCTTGAATTTTTTTTAATCTCTATTATTTTTTAGCAAACAAGCACAACTGCCACTGACTGTGCCAACTGCCTTTTTTGAAATGCTCACGTCATGTTCAGGAGCGGTTGGTGTCTTTATTCATTGACCGAGCGAGCGATGCATCTCTGTTTCGAGATTGGCCAAAAATGCTTTTATCCGTCTGTCTTTCTGTCTGTAATTCTCTACAGGTTGCATTTTTCAACCGATTTTGACGAAAATTTGGCATGGGTATAAATTAATCACGCCGACAAAATGAGTAGAATAAAATCTTGAAAAAATTTTTGTTTAGAGTACGTACCATACTCGCAAAGTGGGAGTGAATTTTTTTTCTTTTTGTGAATCCCATAGTGTGGGGTATCGTTCGATAGATCCTTCAAAAATATCGCGGGTGTGCGGAAAACATTTTTCGATTTAGGGATCCGTTTGCGAAATATTAATTTTATTACTTTATAGGGCTAATTTTTGTCACTTTAGTAGGTACGTAATCTCCAACTGCAAAGTTGACTTCTGTTCGTTTCTTAGGTTTGATTAGATTTGATGAAGGGCTGGCGAGGTCTACTGTTCTCACAGAACCACTAGTATCATTAAGTACCTACTAAGCTTGTTAGCTAAGATTATTATTAGATTTACTAGGAAAAATTTAAGTGTAGTTGGCGGCTTATCAGAGCTCAAGTTTCAAGCCGCCAATTTTTTTTTCTGTCTTTCTTTTTAAACCTCTACTATGTACCATATTTTTTATTCAAGGCAAATAGAAACGCAAAAACAGCTGATCGAAGTTACCTGCATGTTTTCATCTTAATTAGAGTAACGAATCGCTTTATTTATTACCAGTTTACTGAGTTTGAATGTCTACTTCCAGGTATTAAATTGATTCGTCACGTTGCAAATTACAAAGGTACAAATGTTAGTGTAGTAGATAGACTATTAGTTACTGATTAAAAACGCAATAGCAAGGATTGTAGTTGGGGAAGCGCCATATCTTGGTAATTTTAAAAGATAGAGCAGAGGTGCTTTCGATTAGAAATGATTTTATTAGGGCCCCGACGTGGCGCGCTGGAAGACATTTTTTATTTGTAGTGGGTTTTTATTTCATTTTAGTGAATAGTTTTAGGTTATTTTAGTTTATATATAGAGGTTTTATAATATGTTATAATTGTAGAATTGACTTTAGAAATTTGAATAAATGAAAATTAACTCTTCTTTATTTAGTTTTATATTACCTATGTGTGCGGTTTTTTTAAAACCTATATTACATAGTTCCTCGGCGAATGAAAGTCTGTCGACTCGTCAGTACGTTATCTTTCCGCAGTTTCATATGAATCAGCGGCGCAAACAGCTCTTATCATTCTCTCTCCGTATAAGTATAACGTCAGGTTATTACACCTACATATAGCGTCAGTATCTCGTAATAGTATCATTTGCTGTATCACGATGTCGAAATCTTGAGAAACGGTTCCATCGACGTCATTACCCGTCGTGGAAAAGTTAATGAACGAATTTTAAACGAAGCACTTACTTTCTGGGCTTCCTGAACCTTAACCACTGAGCCTGAAGAAAGGCTGTTTCCAGTTGAATGTGAAAATCATAATTATACCAATTCAGAATTTCTTTTAAATCATAAATTTTTCCTCAACATAACTTTTAATTCGCGTGATTGTAATAAAAACTACGTATTTCTAAATCGTAATATAAGTAGGTACTTTCAATATTTTTTGAACCCTTTGACTCGCCTCTGACCTGTTGTCTTCTAAGTAGCTTCACCTTCAAGGTGTCTTTTGCAGCCATTAAGTCTGTAGAAGTGAATAAGTGCCACTTACGTAGGTCTTACACTAATAAGACTGTAATGGACGACAGAGTAGAAGTCAAAGATAAGGTCCTTTCCCACCTAAACTACACCGCCAATATCAGAAAATCTCAATGCATTCTGCAGGCAGGACTATTTTCTATTCACTTATCACTGTTTGTTTAGTGTAAGTATGCGTTTAGGTATTAATGTAAATAAAGTAAACTAAAATATTAGGTAAAGAAAGTATTATCATGCAGTCTATAGCGAAAGCATATGAGCCTCGCAAATCATGAAAATCTTCGTAGTAAGTACGAAATTTTAACAAGGAAACTTCTTACTTAAGAAGTTATGCAACTACATAAATTCGGAACGATGTGGAGCTTGCGGCTTTACTTAGTTTCAGAAATCGTCTCAAGTTACTCCCAGTACACAGCAGAGTAACTAATTAGTACAGATAGATAATGGCAGACTTATCAGAGTACGTTTAGTCATTTTTAAGGCCGTTCAATGATATTTAGGGCTTCTTTCACCACTTGCTGATAAAGTCCCTGATACACTATCTGCAGGTTATATAACAGATATCTTTTTTTATTGTTTCACAGGTACTTATCTGATATATTTTATTGAATCTATAAGACAGATTTATCTGATAGATTAGTTCATCTCTAAGATTACTATCTGTAACAATATCAGGAAGTGGTGTAAGAAGCCCTTAAACGAAAATGATGAACTTTACAGAAGGGATAATACTTAAGTGCAGGATTTGCCTGACATCAGTATCGCCGCCGTAGCGCGTGCCTATTTCTGCCACGAATCAGCATGTGATGTTTATGTCTTAATCTTCTCAAAGCAGGCTATTTAGAGACAGGGGCTATTGATTTTAACGGAGAATAAAATCAGCTAGCTGGCGACGACCACCGGCCATAAATATGAATAGAATATTAAGGAATTCGTGTAATAAACCATTGTTCATCGTATTATTTCAAACGTGAATATTTCGTTTACTACTTACTAGTTTGGATGCTTAAATGAAAAAGTTTGAAACCACAAGTACGAGTAAAAAGTATATAGAGTTGGCAGGAAATGTCATTTGAAAGTCGATATTATACAAGGTGTAAAAATAATAATAATGGAGGTAAACCAACTCACGCAATTTAGATACGGGAAAAAAGGCCTGAAATACATAAGATGCTTTACACATTCAAAATTTTAACAGAACTAGACCGGCCTTTTCCGAAAAACATCTTTTATGTAGATAGATATACCAAGATATTCCTACGTAATTACCAAGTCCGTAAAATGGTTCCCCAAAACGGCAGTCGGGTTTCAAAAGTTAAACGAATGGCTCCATTAACTCCTGAATAAACGGCTTTTAAGCCTCGCCGTAATAATCTTCGGGCTGAATTGAATTACCTGTCTATCCGAAAAAGAAACTTTCTTGGCAAGCTGACCGTTGCCACACGATCTTTTATAATTATAAAACAGAATAGTCATACAATGTTGCTGAGAAACTGTAATAAATAGATCCGTGATACTGTTCAATGTAGGTACTTTAAAATGCGACTATCTATAAGCAGCGAAAACTTGTAGCGATAAAACCGCAACTTTTTACAGCGTACGAGTATCTCTAACTTTGTACATTTCTTATAAAGTACCTACCTATATTTAATTTGAATTGAAAGCTTTCAACATCTGTGCAGATTTCCCCAAAGTAGTAGGGATGACACAGACTTTGTTTATTCCTCTTACGCCATTACAACTAAACGTCATGCTATGTCCCTGACGGGCAGACAGAGAGAAAGGAGCGCCAAGTACCGCGTTCCTGACTATACACGCATCACTTTCGCATCTGAGTCTCAAATCAAATGTACGTCGAGAAAATTGGTAAATCACAGCATGCACCCTGTATTAAGACTTGTATGACATAACGTGCGTTCTAGAACATGACTGCATCAATACTGTTGACATAGATTTGACGCGTGAGTCCGAGCTGTTAACAGCCTTGTACGATTCACGCTTTCGCTAAATGATATGCAAATTTCGACATGGACACATTCCTAAATACGTAACGTTTTCAGCGCTTAGAGTGTAAATCTAAATAGACGTTTTGTTACCTAGGTATGAATGATGTAAAAGAAATTAGCATATATAATTTCAAGGTTATAAGAATTGCAGCAATTTATTGATACCTAGTACCTACCGTAAAGAGTAACAAACATCCACACATTCTTGTTAACCTTTACGTGTATTTATAAGTAGGATTTAGATATCCCTCAGTCAAATAAATAAAGTTCAGAGCTGCACTAAATACAAAAGATTTAGCAGAATCATCATCTTCATCATATCAGCTTGTAGACGATTACTGCTGGACAAAGGCCTCCCCCAAGGATCTCCACGACGACAGGTCCTGCGCTAACCTCATCCAGCTGGGTCCCGCGAACTTCACCAGATCGTCGGTTCATAGAGGCCTGCCTACGCTGCGTCTGCGTCTATTTAGCAGAATAACACTAGAAAATCTAAAACAAAGTTGCTAGGGTGGGTACCCAGTTCTCACTAACAGAATTCGAGAGAAATTTTCTACAGTTCCCACTAACCGAAGTCAGGAGAAAATTGAAAAGGCAATCGGCTCGTAAACTTTAGAAGGCGGGCAACATCGACGGTTCTTTCGCCTCCCAATCAGTCGACTTGAAAAATAAAACAAACCTTGCGAGGCGACCTTAGCACCGTTGTGAACCGCGACAATCGAGTGCGGTAAAGTCAACCACTCATGCGGGTATTGCAAATCAAACCGTTTTTATTTTATCAAAAAGTTTGGTACAATTGGTACAGTCTCTTTTCTCTTTAACTCTTGCTGCGTTTGGAATATTTTGATATTATATTCAATTCCAAATGAAATAGGTATGAAACAAAAACAAACTCTATTGGCTCTCGCAAACAAAATATATAAGGGGCGAATATCCATACCGAGTAAAACCGACGATGTAGCACTAGTAGCAAAAACAAATTTGGAAGTAAATTTTACCACATCTACTTTGCAGTTTGTGTTTACTTTGTTTTAAATGATTTGTTATTGTATGCCATCTTTGAGATAATTCGAATGTAGTAAGAAACTTTTAAAAACAATGAAAGTTTGTTACTTAGGTAATGTATATAGGTATCTATGTCTTTGTTAACTTAATCTCACTTAACCTGCCCTCACAAACCATGCAAAACTCCTAAATATTCATATTATTTAACAACGTAATACATCCGAAATAAAAGGAAAAATAACATCAGCATTAAAATAAATCCCTTTCAAAGGCAGTACGCCCTTTCAAATTTCACTCAAATCGAGTTTCAAGAACCCATAATTAAATTGCGACGAAATCAATCGCAAGAAAGTTAGTCTGAGCCTCTTTTACTTAATTTCGACGAATTTATGCGGAAGATGTTGGTAATAAATAAAATCAAGAATAACTGAATATTTAAAATTTAATATCAGGCCCACAAGACAGCTTAAAAAAAGATATATTGAGCTACTTTAATAAGCGGATTACTTGCTTACATTATGTTAGCAAATTATCCGATATAATAACTTTTAAATTTTACACAAAAAAATTACCAAAATCTAATCGGTTACCTATTTCTTTATTTACTGAAACAATTTCACACAGACGTACCAACAAGAGAGAATCTTGATATAAACAAGTCATTCAATACAAGGAACATCATCATAATTGAATTTAGTAGCGGCGAGATCTTGAATAGATTTGTTACAGTAATTAAATGATTTGGAGAGCGAAACCGAGTGATTCAATTACATCTCATTTAAATTGGATTCCCTTCCAATATAAATTTGTTGAGTACTGTTTTCATTTTAAGATTTAGTTTGTGAGTTAAAATACAATCAAATACAGATGTGAAATGTAACTTAGGTCCATTTTATAAATGCGAAAGTGAAGGCGTTTGTTTAAATGTTGACTGTTTGCTACATACTCAATCCTGCTGAACCAATTATGAATGTTGGTCTAGCAATTTATATCTTGGATTAACTCGGTACGCTATCTCATCTCAAGTGACGGTGGCGTGATCCACGGTCGGACCATATACCTACCAACGGGTTTTCTCGAAACTTAAGTAAATTTACTGACTGCTCTCAAACGGTGAAGGAAAACATCGTGATGAAACCTACATACGCCGATAAAGAAATTTAGGCGCATGTGAAGGCCACCAACCCGCACTGGCGGGCTAGCGTGGTGGACTAATTTGAGCCCCAACAGTGGGGCCGGGCACATATTAATAGGCTGTTGATTTAATTTGAGACCGTTTTAACTTATACAGAACTTTTACCCGTCGAACGAGAATTCGACATTAAATTGATGAAGCGTAATCTTGCGTTAAATACGAATCCAGTGCAGATTAAGTTTCTCGTACCCTGCCCGTATAAACATCAAGGATAGATTAATGACGTCAGTGAGGGGCGAAGGCCCTGAGATTTTTATCAAACGTAAATTGATTTAAGCCTAAGTGGATTTTCTCTGATTAGGTAATTTCCTTCCTCGAGAACCTGTCGGGAGTGATGCGGGAAAACTTCGCAGAGGAAGGAAAATACTAGATGAATGACACGCTTAAAGGACCCGAGTGTACTTGCAATCAATAAGATCATATTTACCTATTTCATTACCTATGTAATTAGAACGTAATTAATTATAGTTCACAAATATATCATTACGCATTCGGCCGCCTACGCCGTTAGGAAAATTAGACAATTAACAGATATTGCTACTGCGAGATTAGTCTATTTCAGCTACTTCCACAGCATCATGTCATACGGCATCCTACTGTGGGGTCAAGCGGCAGATATAGAAACCATCTTTATTTTGCAAAAGAGAGCTGTTAGGGCGATCTATAATCTACGTTGTAGAGAATCATTAAGAGAAAAGTTTAAAGAAATTAATATATTAACCGTTGCCAGTCAATACATTTTTGAGAATATTTTGTATGTCCGCAAAAATATATCTCTCTTTTTGAGGCACTGTGATATGAACACAGCTTATGTTACAAGAAACAAAAACAAACTTGTACCACCACAGTTAAGGCTTAGTAAGGTCAGTAAATCATTCACGGGGCAATGTATACGCTTCTACAATAAACTACCAGAAGAAATCTTAAATATGAATGACAGAAAATTTAAGACTCACATTAAACAACAACTTTGTAAGAAAGCTTATTATAAAACAGTCGATTATCTAAATGACAAAGATGCCTGGTGTTAATGTTACTTCAGCCTCGCACAATCTTTACAAAATAATGTTATGTACAAACTTGATTTTAACAGATGTGTTGCGGAAGTTTGTTGCGCCGCTTCTTCTTCCCAGCTCTATATAACACCTTGGAGGCGGTGGTAGATAAAAAATTGACGTTGTATAAATGTACCTAGTGTACTTACATGCAATAAAATACTTTTGAATTTTGAATTTTGAATTTTACTAGCTGTTACCCGCGGATTCACCCGCGTTAAATTTGGATTGGCCAATTTACATACTTTATATACCTAATGTTATTCTTTAGATGTGTTATTCTGATATATAATATGTAAAATTTCATCAAAATCTGTTCCGTAGTTTTTGCGTGAAAGAGTAACAAACATCCTTACAAACTTTCGCGTTTATGATATTAGTAGAATTTTACCTAGGTAGGTACCTAATAATTTATCTATCGTTTCTATTTCTATTACACTTCAATCTTTATTTCTCTCAGTGTGTTTTTAATGGATGTTAGATCAAATTGAAACCAATTTCACACAAATAATAAAATGTCAAAGACCTCGAAGACCCAGAATTATTATTTAATCGATGCTTTTTGCGGGTGTTACGGTCACCGGCTGCACGCTTTGTCGTAAAACTGTTGTAAAGGTAATTCCGAACATATTGAATTGAAATAAAAAAGTTTGAACTACTCGTATCTAGCCATGCCATAACGTTTCTACAGTTAAAAATATAAATTGAATAAAATAACGAGGTTGCTTTTAAATATATTTCCCAAACCTTTTTCAAGCTACAATTAAATAATAATTCCAAGTGAAAAAAAATTACCAAGTCAAAAAAATTTTGAATAAATAGACTAGGTTTATTGTATTGTCTTTAGAACCAACGATGGTTGCTAAATTTGAGCATGATCGGATATGGGGAAGTGATTGAAAAATCCCTTCCGGACATATTGGCAACCACGTTTCGTAACCAGTTACCGTAGAAGAAGTACTTTTCTTTGTTTGCAACTAGTAGCGAAAGAAGAATTTTGTTTCTTTATTCGCATCTAGTTGCGTGGGAAAGTTATGGGGGAACTATCACTAGATGCCAATAAAGAAATAAAATTCTTCTTTCGCAACTAGTTGCGAACAAAGAAAAGTACTTCTTCTATGGCAACTGGTTACGAAACGTGGTTGCGAATATGGCCGGAAGGGACTTTTCAATCACTGACCTATATCCGATCAGGCTTAAATTTAGCAACCATCGTTGGTTCTAAAGACAATACAATAAACCTAGTCTACTTATTCAATTTTTTTTTACTTTTTAATTTCTTTTCACGTTGGAATCATTATTTAATTATTGCTAGAAAAAAGTTTGGAAAATATATATTTGAAAGCCACCTCTATAATTTATCCAATTTATATTTTTAACTGTAGAAACGTTATGGCTACGAAACTACGGGGTTACGAAACGTGGTTGCGAATATGGCCGGAAGGGAAAAATCGATCGCAAGATTCCTCCCGAACAGACAAACAAACAGCGAACCCAGTTAAATAAAAGCTTGTAAAATGGCTGATGGTTGTTAAAAAAAAGACCGGTTATGAACTTCATAGCTTCTATCCGGCGATCGGGAATAGTATATGGTGATCGAAGGTTCTATCTTCAAAATTCAAAGCGCAGTTCGTGAAGCCAGTCGTTTCTCATTAAAACTTTTACTAACTGATACTAAAATCTCACTCAATTAATTAAACTTATCCAATTTGCCAAAAAACGACTGACCTGTGAACACTTTCAAGGTGACTGTTAATTAATTTACTATTAATATAAACATTACAAGTTGTCAAACGTTCACGCAATCGACTTCAAATAAGTGCCCGGTTAATCTCTGTATCCAGTCGACTTTACACCAAACTACTATCTAATTTAATTATATTTGGCAATACAAGAATTAAAATGTAAATCCACTTGGTGTCAAGGTATACATTGCCCTTTTCTGTATCGAAAGTTCATTCTTATTATAACTAGCCTTTTCCTTCGCCCTCGCCTGCGCTTTATAAGTTATTTCAGAGTTTTTGCTCGTCTCCTAAGGGTGATAAGTTGTTACTGACTTTTTCCTCGGCTCCTAAGGGTCGTAGCGTGATGTTAAATAGCATGTAACCTTCCTCAAGAATTGAGACTATCAAATGCAAAAAGAATTTTTAAAAGCCGACAGGTAGTTCTAGAGAATAGCGAAACAAACTCTTCAGATTAATATAGTATAGAAAAGTTGTTTTTGAAAAAATATATTGTCATTTAGTATTTTTTTCTAAAATCTATACATTTTTTCAAATATACTCTTTATGAACCTACTAGCTGTTGCCCCGCGGCTTCGCCCGCGTGAAATAAGTTTTTCCCGTGGGAACCGTTTACCCCGGTAAAAGTAGCCTATATGTTATTACAGGATATAAGCTATACCTGTACCAAGTTTCATCAAATCCGTTCAGCCGTTCTTGAGTTATAAGTGGTCTAACTAACACGACTTTGTTTTATAAATTAAAAAGAAAGATTACTATTATGTCGGAAATAAAGATTTAGGTATTATTATTACAAACAATCAATTTTATTCATTCGACAAAGAGTATTCTTTTCCTTTTAGCCAGCTGGTGTCAGCAAGGCTAGCTAGTTTAAACCCGCTAACTTTCTGGGCAGCCTGTCTAGACTCCGTGCTAAACATATTTTACGCTGAACATTTTTCAAAAGTAGACCACCGAGATCGTATGATCGGCGCAGCGGTAAATGGTCCAAGAGATGCTTTACTTTATTTTTACATGCCACTTTGAACGCAAAAGGTTGTTTAGTGCCGACAAAAATTGTTCCAGGTTTTGTATAGATACCTACTTAACTTCTGCATCTACGGCCATAAAATAAAATGATAATGTAGGTAGGATAATAAGATAAAGAAAGGAAACTTTGTAATTTGTAATGTCATAAGTTCTTGTCTATATCATAATTGACCGAGCGAGCGAAGCGTCTAAGTTTCGAGATTGGCCAAAAATGCTAATGTCCGTCTGTCCGGATGTCTTTCTGTCTTTCTGTTTTTCTGTCTGTAATTCTCTACAGGTCGCATTTTTCAACCGATTTTGACGAAAATTTGGCATAGGTATAAATTAATTAAGCCGACAAAATGAGTAGAATAAAATCTTAAAAACATTTTTTTTAGAGTACGTACCATACTCGCAAAGTGGGAGTGAATTTTTATTCTTGTGAATCCCATAGTGTGGGGTATCGTTCGATAGGTCTTTCAAAAATATTGTGGATGAGTGAAAATCTTTTTTTGATTTAGGGATCCGTTTGCGAAATATTAAGCTTCAAAGCGGTAATTTTTGTTAGGGTCACGTGTCGTCCGTCCCCCCCTGCCTGCTAAACGGTTGCTTCTGGATATGTGAAAAAATTCATGGCAGTAGCATATATAACGTAGTTACAAGGAAAACTATGACGGCTAAGTAGGTTCTATTAGTTTTTGAGTAATAGTCGATCAACTTATGAAAGTTGAAAAAATAAATTATGTTCATAGAACTGCAACTGCATACGTAAAATGGGAAATTATTTTTTTCCGCGTGAATTCCATAGTATGGGGTATCGTTGGATAGGTCTTTAAAAAATAACGCGGGTGTATGAAAAACATTTTTCGATTCAGGGATCCGTTTGCGAAATATTAAGCTTTAAAGTGCTAATTTTTGTCACTTTAGTACTTATTCTGTCTCTAACTACAAAGTTGACTTTTGTTCGTTTCTTTTAGGCATGGTTTATAAGGGCTGGCGAGGTCTACTGTTCTCACGGAACTACTAGTAATAATATGGTTCATCGAACAAATAAGACATTCTATTTGACGTTCCAAGATTACAGCTGTTAGGTTTTTTATTGAAACCACTTGTTTCCACGAGTAAGCACAGGCAACGCCGCGGAGCAAAAATACAACAAATTCTATTAAATGCTAAATTAAAAGATAATCACGGTTGGACAGAGCCAAGATAATTTTGTAAGAACGTTCATAAATCACACCGAGAATCAACACCGGCGAATGAGAGCCAATTAAATCAACGTAGGTCTGAGTTTGTTTTATTTACTCATTCTGAAATCTACAGATAGATACCTAGTTACAAGATATATAACTTATCATACTGTAAAAGCTTTATCTATTAACAGATTATTTATTTACAATCAAAATTAAATGGTATTTGATTTAATAAATGGGTGGGGCTCACAAAGAATGTACCATAACACACGTGAAATTGTATGACAGTGTGATACAATTTTTCGTGTGTTATAGTACATTCTACGTGAGCTTCACCCAAATACTAAACACGCGCGAAATTGCAAGTTGTAAGTAGCCAGTACTAATTATTACGTGGGCTTGATGTTGACAAACATCGAAACGACTACAGCTGTTCTTGGAATTAATTAAAAACAAACATCAATCCGCACGTCGCGGCAGATATTTCGGTCACAATGAACAATGCTGCGTAAGCCATGTAGCCCTTAATAAAAGAAAAGAATGAACTAAGAACAGTATAGTTCTTAACAAAGAACTAGTTCACGTGTATTCTTTCTCCTCGGTTACTTGTAAGAACGTTTAAACTTATTTTATGTAGGCATGCTTTGCTACAATATTCGGCAACAGTAAATTTATTATTCCATGCTGTAAAAAATACATAGGCAATATTTTGAAATGCATGACTAGAAATCGAACAGTTATATTGTACCTATGTGAAATAGAAATTGTATATGACGCGGGACACCTAGGGCCCTACTATATGTATTCTGTGAATAGGGCTAGTACTAGTACTGGCTAACTTTGTGCCTTCAGAATTGAGCCCAGGAAGGGTTTTAAGAGCATTAATCGTACCTAAAGCATTTATTACACAACGTCGAAAATCATGAAAAAAATAGCTATTCAATCATGACAATGAACTGTAACTCTCAAATGAATCTTTCGGACTCATCTCTAGTAATTTATTTTTAAATCATCACTCTTTCATTATCTGTTCCGTTCAAATGGCACATGCATTTATCAGGTTGAGTCAAACAGTAAATTATTATGTAGTGAGAGCTACATACTTATATACCTGTTCTAAATTTATATACTTACTCGTATTCACAGTCTGATAATGTAGTATCTTCTACTTCCCAAATATGATCGTAATACTTAGATATTCGTTCCCTGCTAGTAATTTAATGAAATTCTTATAATATGTAGTTGCGTAATTTAGCATCCCTAAATATCGGTTATGATCGTATCGTTACAGAATATATCGTCTAAAAAGCAATTTGCCTATAAGACAAAATGCCTAAAACTTACAATGTCTAATTATCAAAAGGTCTAAAAAGCATGACTATACTAATCAATTTGCCTTAAACGCATTAGGTCTACTTTGCAAAATGCCTGCAACATACAATGTCTAATTATAAATATTTATAGGCAAGTTTCACCAGGAAATCCAAAGAGCGAAGTCAGCACCAGACTAGTTAAAAGTAAAATGTTAATTATAATTTCGGGAGATTGGCAAACAATTACGAATACAAAATGGTTTACAACTCTATACCCTATCAAATCAGATTTGTTGCTCATGCATCACCGACCGACCTACTACAGTTACCTACTTATTTTTTATTTTTGTTTAACACACCAATTTCTATAAATCGAAGTAATCGATAGCTGCTGGCCAGAAAGTTTTACTAAATGATATTTCGCACTACTTCAAGAAATAAACCATTGCACGATGAAACGCAGACTCAATGTTTGTTTGACTCAAACTTCTCTGGCAGTTGATTTACGGACAGTTAAAATCAAAGCGCACTATTATAGCAACAAACTGGAGTAACTAATCTATCGTCACAACAACTCGAATACACTTTCATCTTAAACTAATCTATCATTCTATCAACTGTGTCTAGAAAATTTCAAATTTTGCATAGAGTTCCTAAGATGACGGATGCAACCACTAAGTGGAGGTTAACTCAACAAGTAGTAATACAAAACCACAAGCCCAAAATCGACTCGTGCAAAGTTGTCTCTACCCAGCGGGAATCGAACTTTCGACCTCTGGGGTTTGAAACAAGTGGTTCGACCATTGATGCGGTCAAATATACCAATAAAGTTAAAGGAATCATCTTGCGTTTTATGGTAACTCATTGAAATTTTGAAACTGGCAATTATCTTGATATCAAAAGACAACAGAGTGGGCAACTGTAATTTAGTTTGATTCATGGGTTTGTAGGCTATTTTACACCCCAAGCTAGTTGAGCGAATGGAGCTTTTAAATTTCCTGAGCGGACCTTAAATCTTTCGAAATTACATAGAATAGATCGAATGTAATGGAATCGAAATTGTAACAACACAAGAAAACAAGGAAATTGTAAAAAAATTGACTTATCTCACAGGGATATCTCCATTTCACGTAAAAAAACTGGCAAGCCCTAAACGCGTTCTTGGAGAGAATTTTATATGATAAAGCATTCCACAAGTGATCACAAGTCACCGTCAACTCAATCGTTACAATAACAGCCTATGAAGGTCGAGGGTGATACTCTCACAACTGTGTCTAGACAGCCAGCTACAATAGAGACAGCTATCACAACAATAAAGGAGATAACTAAATTTCTACAGAATCTGACAGCAACGCTTCTAAAGCAAATTTTGAGAGAGAGCACACTGCACTCGAACTGTGGAGTAAGTACATTTCAAAGGCATTTTAGGCTCCTGGGAAATAGGCGACTATAAAGCCTAACGAAGTAGACTCTATGGACGTAGTACGAGCACAAACATTTGTTATTTTCACTGGAGAATTCTCTTGAACTCACACAGTCCTCTAACTGAAATTGTATTTGCAATTCGCATGTTCTGAAGCAAGACGGGAAAGGATAATTGCATAACAAGTCGTTGTCCTGTGAAAAACTTGGCATGTGAAAATACAAAAAGTCTATGGTGCAGTCGACCGCACGTCAGTGGAAAATCTTTGACTTTGAGCTGGCCTAGCCTATTAGAGAGTTTCAATGCTATGAGAGTCCAGTTTCCACTGACATGCGGTCTACCGTACAGCAAGGTAAACGTTTATCTTAAACTTTGCATCTCTAATTTCCTACCGAGTCTACCTACTATAATCTCAGGGTAGTTTTTCAACCGACGAAAACAAAAGGAGGAGATTCTCAAGTCGACCCGTATATTTGTTTTTTTTACATTTAACATGTAACAATAACATTTTACATAATATAACGTCTAATTAATTTAAAATTATTTATGATGGATGACTGTCAGACAGAACACCTTTGACCGTAAACAATTAAACAACCATGTTTCATCAAAAGGGTTAAATAAAATTAAAACAACTAAACCACAATATTATTGTCTATGTGGTTTAATACTCGTTGTAATTGAATAAATATGGCACGAACACACATCGCAACTGGGGTGTTACGGCCGGAAGAAAGCAGCCACTGCGGATGTGGGGAAAAGGCATGCATTATGTGGTACCCATCATGTCCACTGTATGGGACTAGGGCTGCCAATTTACTGTTGTCCACTGGGATTGTCCCGGAATTAGTTGGCGCATATTCGGGACATAATGTTCCAGAATTTTCGTATAATGCCCTGGCAAATTTGCAAAACAACAAAAATACGGTTGTGGTGCTGTCCTACACGACAATAAAGTCCTAATATTTCATTCTTCGGAATTAGTTTATGATGATGTTTTAAAAGCAAAATATTCGCGTAGTGTCAGTTGTACCATTGAGTAGTACCATTGATGGTACAAGTGACACATTACACAAAATACATTAAATTGATTGAATGAAATATTTCATAAACAGTATATACTACATATTATCGACAAACAAATCATAGTAAAATCTAATAATTTGTCCCGTTGTTCGTCTAAAATAATAAACAACACTATGCGGGACGAGTTGAAATTTTAAAGGGTATTATTAGCTCACAATGAGTAACCAGGGGAGCATTTCGCAGGTGGAGCCCTTAATAATTAGGGACGCACAGATTCTCGTTATTATTATTACAGATTATGACAATGCATGCAGATTGTTAGAGGATGGAGTAAGCGAGGTCTGAGTATCAATTCCAAGTTCAAAGGGTCTCATGATGTGTCTTATAGCAGTACAGTCGACCACACTTCCAGCTTTAGCGGTATCTACCTTCCTAAATAAATACAACTAGAGCTGTGTCGACCTACTTTAAAAAGTGGTACGGTCGAGGTCATTAATATTATATAAATTTTCGTACCTTGTCGCTATAATGTAATTGACGCATTCGCTCCCGAATTAGCAAATACATTAGAGTGACAAGGTGCTAAACTGGGTTGGTACATATTAATGAGCTCGACTGAACCCAAATACTAACACAAAAAGTAGAAAATAGGTAAGTATCCAACATCTGTATCTGTAAAACAAATCATAAAATAAATGTATAGATCCAGTGGAAAGAAATGAAATTTAGTGTTTAGAGTTTAGAACTTTTTATCTGCTTCGTGTCCCGAAATAAAGTCTGACATTGGATTGCGAAGTTCTAAAATTACACTTTCTAAATAAAATTCTGTCGGCTGTGTGGACTCTTAAAAAGTGTTTATTAGCACTTCGACAATAGGAAAAACGATGACGATGAATTTTATTTATGACATTGTTTTTCCTATAATATTGTCGAAGTAGTGTAGAAATATACAGAAAAGGGGGAAAAACAGAACAAATGATTTCGGTACCTACCTACTCTTTTATTAAAATAAACAGTTACATACAACACTTAAAGTGCACAAAATAGAACTTTCCGATTGCTGAAAGGCCTTGTAACCAAGCCATAAAATCGCTGTTTTTTCCCCTTTTCTGTATATTTTGGAGCATCGCTCAACTTTCCTAAATTAGATTTTCGCATAACTTTTTATTTAAAAAATATAAATGCTTCTCTCTTAATGAATGTTATTGTAATAAAGTTTTATGGGCATTTAAAAAATGACCTACTTGTTCATTCAAAACGTCAATTAAAAGTTTATCGCGCCATCAACGAAGTGACCTATAATTAGCATTAAACATTCCAAAGCTCAAACGTCAAATTGCCTAATAGTTAACAATAAACTGAAATATACACTTATATTAAATATTTGCCGGTAATCACGCATGCCACAGTCACGAAACATTCTTCCAAATTCTACAATAAAACTGAACGAAATAATATTAGTTTATGCCTTTTTGTGGCAACTAAAAAAGGTTGAAAGGAAACCTCTAAGAAAATATAACTTTGACATCAAAGATAATATGCAAAAGGCAATGTCAATGTGCTGGACGGAAACGCAACGGTATCTAAGACCGTAGTACGTAATTAAATATACATATTCCAACTTTCTTGCGACTATACCAAAAAATAGCACAATTACTTTTGTAGGCAGACGAAATCCATCATAAAACCTTGACCTTGACCGATCAAGCAGAAAAACAACTCGTTCATTCAAATTCATCCAGTCTAGCTAGACTAGACTTACCCGACCGAAAAATTAATCGATGAAAACATTGTCGGGCTGTATGGTCGCTTTGCCTATGCCAATTGCAGAGGGAATTTAATATATTACAAACAAAAATAAATCAAATTTATGTAACAAATTTATTAATATGAATATATCTTTATGTTGATGAGATGACAGTTTTGCATCTGCAATTACTGTTCCATCCATACTATTTCAACGTCACTTACCTACTTCTATTTCATTTTACGCGTTACTGTGAATGCGGGCGAAAAAAGTACGATTCCTGTTGTTTATGACTGCAATGTAGTGCACCAACAACAAATACGAAAAAACAACACTCCCGTTCCGAATTTACGAGTGAGTGCATTAGACGGGAACGGGCAGCTCAAACGTGCCTGGGATAATAGGGTTTTCCTCGCCTACCTACGATAGAGATGACGGCAGTTCGCGCAATATAAATTTTATGTTCAATTAGGTATACTTACTCATATCATTTTATTGCTAAAAACTTTATTAAAACATTTGGTTTACAATATTTGGATCAAAAATATCTTTTTTTTTATCTTTATTAGTTTAGGGGGTTTAGTCATATGTTTGACTATGTCACCCCCGAAAAATATCTTTGTGGAGCCGTGATCCGTCTAAACTGAGATATTTGTACGAAACATATACTACCAACAGTATTCGTGGGTACAAGAAAATTTCATTTAAAAGGAACTAACTCTAGTGTTACCTACCTAATAGTTATTTAATAACATCGAATTTAAAATAAGCGTATATACGGACTTTTTTGTAAACGAGGAAAATTTGCATTAGAACCACAGATACTGTGGTTAGAACGAACGAATGCGCGGAAATTTGACCGCAAAGGTACTTCCTCTCTTCATTAAAAAGCTATTGTTCTTCTCTATGCGTTGGGTGCGTCTCAAAATTGGGGTCATCCTGTGCACAATGATACAATCACTGCGACATAGGTACCTTCGTTGGGAACTACGGGTAGTTTACTGTAGGTATATACAATATGAAACGACAATGACTATGTCGCACCAGAATGCCGAGATAACCCGCTTTTTACGGAATGAACGGGCAGACAAACAGCCTACACCCATGGATCTTTGGATGCTTCAGACCAAACGGCTAAAAATGTTGTTGCCAAGCTGAGGACTTGGTTTCGTGCGCCTGTAATTAGTATTTACACTTAGTATGTTAAAGCTAATCCATTTGGATAACTGTCTACGAATCTAAAAGATAACTAAAGTATAATCTGTATGTAATACAATAGAACATATTTGTGTATTTATGGTTGGTATGTGCTTGGTGATAAATTAATGACATCGTTATCTTCAGTGCCCGAGGTCATGATTTGGGGACTGCGCTGGTGAGTTAGGATGGCACCCAAGCTAATTGAGTGCTCTCGTCTCGATGACGTAATGGCGTTCTTGATACGAGTAGTTTGCTGTCGTGTTATCCGCTTCAGCCGCGTAGATAACCGGAGTTTGATAACAAGCAATCAAACAAGAAAAAATCTTGTCTGATAACCCATTAAGATTTTTTTATATAGGTATTCCTGTTCGACCTCTGTTTGTCTAGAAAGAATGTCTATTCCTTGTTACTTATTATACCCAATCTATTGACATTCTCTCTCCGGTGAAGCTGTGACGGCCAAAGAAAGGCCAATAGCAAAGTCAATTCTAAAAAAAAAATTGACATTCTTATGACATTGACATTTCTTGCAGTTCTCAAAGAGGAATAAAAATTCTTACAACATAACTGGGTTATCATGTTTTTTTTCCTGTTTCATTGCTAGGTTATCAGACTACGGTTATCTATCTAACGGCATTTTAGGACGAAAATCTAAAATGTTTCGTAAGAAAATGTTCACTTTAGAACAAAATTCCTGTCATGATTTTGAAATCAGGGATCAGTGGTGTATATCCCACACAAAGTGCGTTGATTGGCCAGGGTGGCGTGGTAAGACCACATACCATAGTTTCCGCTTTCATGTGTGAAGGCAGATGAAACTTCCTATGTTTGCGGTCTCGTGGTAACTGATTAGAATATACGCAGTATAATATATCCGAATATCCGTGGTTAAATCCTATAGTACAAGAGAAAATTCCAGTTTGAAATCAGACAAGTATATAAATTAATAATCTACGTGTAGGTACATAATGAAATATTTATTTATCGAGAGTTCAAGACGAAAATATATAGGTACCTAATGAAATGTTTAATTAAATTAAAAATTGTTTGGTCTCCTATTTTAAAAAATAATCAATTTTCGGTGTTTATAATTTTCCTTTTGTAATTTGTTTCAATTCTCTACCTATTGCTATAGATGCATAGTTTATTACGATCTCAAAACCTGTAATATTCTAAAAAAAGTTCTGAGTAACTAACAAAACAACTTATAATAAAACTGTCAGCTTTTTGACTTTAAAAATCGTGGAATTCGAACACTACCCTTATCATTTCATGACGCAGGATAGGCATATACTCGTGATACCATTTTATTAATATTTAATGTCTGTACATATATTATACAAGCCAGTGATGAAACTGACGGTACTGAGGGAAATGCTAAGCTATTGTTTAAATTCGCCTCATCTTCCATTATCACATATTCATTCTTATATGACCATACTTATATTATACCAGCCCAGCCCCCCCCCCCCCACACACACATACACTAACACACACACAAACACACTCAGTGTATTATTCTTTTTTCTTTGGCACATCATTATCAAATTTAAAACAATGTTAAAATAATTTTATGCTAGGTAAGTAGTTATGTAGTAATGTTTTCTAAAAAAAAACCTTTGTTATGGAAGACCGGGAACTCCTGGTACAAGTATATTTTTACTTAAAAGGAAGTCCCAGCCACGCACGTATTTATTAATAAGAAGTGAAGAAATAAAACATTATTATTATTATATGAGTCTGAAGTAAACTCTCTCTTTCTAAAACTCAGTCTCCATAGCATTTCCTGTAGTTCACCGCTAACTCCCAAATAACTTGTCAACAGCAAGGGCGGTAGACGGCTGTCGAGACGCACTATGAATATTTATAGATGACATTCTTACAGTCGCTGAAAAAATAGAAGCCCGTTGAATCAACGTCAATATGGTTCTTGGCGAAACATTTCCGTCACGTTTAGATGTTATTAAAGTAACTAGTTACATTGTATTGAGCTCATGAAGACTGGAAATAGATCGTTTGGATGGTTAAAATCTATGCAATGATTTCTCGACTTTTAAAACTATTTTATGACAAAAATAAGTTCTCTTTTCAGATCGTCATATACGAGTACCTACTTATAGTCTTTTCGTTGTTCGTGAATCTTCAGACAACGTTTAGTCGTCATACAAAACAATAAGAACAAAGCCTAATTCTAACAAAAGATCATAACATATTAATCTTCTATTGTGGAGCTGCCTTATAGCATTTTAAGATAAGAAAGAAGAGCTGGAAAAATACAAAAGGTTACAATCATAAAAGGAATTATCTTCGTTTATCTTGGAAATGAGCGTAAAATAATTTGAAACAAAGAATTTTTAATTGAGTAATCATTACGCGACTGATCGTATTAGGTAAAAACTTTACATGTAATATCCTCGTTACAATTATCCCTCCACTAGTATAGAAGTGTATAGGTACTGTATGTTAATTATGTTTTACTATTTATCGTACTTCTGACAACTATGACAAATGTCCTGCTCTCTTGGTCGTTAGTAAATCGACGCACGCGCGCTATTTACGATTCCTCATCACGTGACATGTCAGACAACACACGCACGACTAATCGGACCACTAATCCGATGTGCATGGCTCTGACCCACTATTAGAATTCTCTGGGGCACTAATTTACTATGAATATTCCGTTTAAATTAGCGAATTAGCATCAATGATTATGTTTAAGTACGGTTTTCGCAACAAGGCACAAAGGCTTAATAAATGCCGCGAAACTTGAAGGCCATAAATTTAATATTCTTTGCTTTGAGCAAAAGTTTGGTTACTTCGGTGTTCTTTTTCAACCTCTACGCTACGCCAAATAGGGCGTTACAAGTTTCGCGTTAATGTATTATGTTGTCTTTATTAACTTAAAACTTTTATAATTTAAAATATTTGTTACTGGATATTTCATGAGCTGTTTCTTTTTCACAGCAGCACTTATCTTCCTAGCGGTGGTAGATTAAAAATGAACGATATACCTACGTTGATTGTACTCTCATCAATCCAGAAAAAATTGCTGTAGCCACCGGTTATGACACAGATTTTAATGACAGTGTTTTCTACAGATTATCTACGAGTTTTAAAAATTTGAATTCAGTTAAGATACATGCAGACATTCTCATAGGCAAAATAATTGTAATAAAATCCCTCGATCTTCTGATAATTCCTAAACTTTGCCGTCATAACTATATAAGAAGCCGTCAGCGGTATACTAGGCGCCAGCTCTTTATTGCTAAGACAAGCCCATTTTGGCAAGCTTTCAAATGGTGTCTGCAGATGTCGCGGGTTTTAAGACTGTTAAATATCTTCCCAGAACTCGAAATCAATTCTAGGACCAGCTGATCACGACGTAAATAATTTAAACAATACAGTAACTATTAGAAGTAATTATACGTTCGCCATTGATATTATTATAAACTGTTATATTATTATGAGCGGCAGGCAGGCAGATATTATGTTCTAAACGGAACTAAAACATTTTGCAGCAAAGGGTCCCTAACCTACGACAATGTAGGGGATTTTTCCGCTTGTATCTCGGAAAATAGGACGGTTCAGACCACGGGTTAAGACAGACAGACCGACAAAAAATATTTGCTACAAGCTAAAGGGTATCCGTTTTGACGGAATCCTAAAAATACAAAAAAATTATAGACAACTTAGCAAAATAGAGACTTGACGAGTATAGTCGAGTCAGATAGTAATAGAATAATAAATATTCCAGTCATTCATGGATTCAAATAATCGTAAAAATATATCTTTTGACGCGATGAATGCTAATTACGATTCAAATGAATTCAAATTGTTCTAGGGGCAGATAGTAAATCGGATACCGAATCAGCTGGTAAGCCCATGTTTCACTTGACTGACAAACTGAGTTCATTGAACAATATCTATGTAGATATACGTGCAATGTCCTTGGACGTAATAAGGTCAAACGTCATCGCAGTTTGATGACCTCAACAACAAACGCCCCGCACGGTATTAAATTGAACATCCATATCCTATTGCGTAAGAATTATATCAATTAGAACAGGTACAAGCAAGATAGTCAATTAGCAGTTTGTCCAATGGTTGTTAGTCAATTTGTTCTAACTCTAATAAAATTATTATATTGCAACATTTTGACACATTCAGTCAGCATCGCTACTTGTACCTACTATATTATTCTTGATAATAATAAGATTAATAAGTACCTATATCTTAATTATTATTAAGTCGTGACCAGGATAACTACTGAGCTTTGCACTTCTGTGTACTGTGGCATTGCTCTATAATCTACTAAGAAACAAAAAAAAATTCATAAATTCAAAACATTGATAAATCCCCCATGAAAGGTTTAGTTGTCAATCCCATTCAATTCTTATTTTTAGTTTAAACTATTACCGAATTTATTCTAATCAATCGAATCAAGATTGGCGCTAATCAATGTGTTCAACACGACAATACACATGTCAATTTGTAATAAAGCAACATGGCCGGTACAGGCACGCTATCTACTTAATTATCTACCTGATTTCACGTCAATTATAATTACGGTGCGCAGAGTTGCAGACCATAACATTTCGCTCAGAAAGTTAGGAACGGCCGCGAACTGGGTTAGGAGAACAGATGAATAATTTTACAACCAGGACATTATCATTATTACTACTTCATTTGAGTAATTCAAGCCCAAATGCGGTCGCTCAGTGAACCGGCACTCGTTTCGGCCGCCCTCGAAAAATTTTACTACATTAGCTTTGCCAGCGTTTCGTTAATGAAATACAAAGTTTCATTACAATCATTTCACTGACTCTCTCAACGAAATACTTTATAATTTAGACGTTTGTTCAACGTTCTTATCTAATTTAATTAAAGTTAAAGTTCCTGAACACAGACCGTCCTCCCATAGGTATTTCACATCGCTCCGAAGTTTGTTTCTAAAAGTACTTGAAATAAGAGGTCCGCATACAACAGCCTTAGCAATTTTATATTGCACCTGAGCTTATTACGGTCGCGATCCTTGCTTTGATGTCTTAAATGGACTGGAAATTAAATTACATGAGAGTTGCGTTTATTGCAATAAATAACATCGAAACATAATTATTCCAGCACATACAAACAATTTACATTATTAAAGGATTCGGCCTAAATTATTTTTGTCTGAAATATAAAATAGGTATCCTATCAAGTCGGCTATATTGTCATAAATCGAATCTATGTGGCCTTGGCGAACAGCCAAAACTCCCAGCCTCTGTACACCATCAACCGGCTTTACCCCTCGAATCTCGTCCGCGTCCACAATACCCGTCTCGTCCTTCGTCCTCAATAAAGGCTGTATCAATATATAGCTAAAGGTTTATCATGTTTGTCGTCCTACATCAATATTTAACCTACTTGGGCGTTATATTAAAAACTATGAGTCAAATATGCCGTGCCCAAACCTAAATCTTGTTCAAACATCACTATCTAAGGCTAAGCTACAGGTAGACCGTAGATCTTAATCTAATCTACATTGTTTTTCGTTTCAGGCACTCGGTGGACTCGGTCGCGTCGTATTCTAGCCAGAATCACGTAGACCGTATAAGAACACAGAACTTCTCAGCGGCTTCTTGTCACGACGAAGACTTCGGCTCGATCAAGACAAGCCTCTTCAGGCGATCTTCTTCAAACTTAGATTGTCCAAGACGGCCGGAGAGCGTCACATCAAACACCAGTTCCACAAGAAGTCGGCTTCGAGAACTTGTCGAAAGGAAATCGAGCCAGGACGAGCACAAGTCCGCGGCGAACGCCGTCGGCGACATCCAATATTTTGAGAACCCAACTGAGACACTAGAATTCGACAGACCGCGAAATTCTCTAGAGAAAAAGAAAGAAGAGGAGCGTCCGAAAAAGAGAAAGCTAACAAAGAGCAAGGAAAAAGAGAAAGACACCTGCGAGATTAAGAATAAGAAACACGAAAAGTATCAGAGCAAGCTAGCTGAGTACTACAAGCTCCCTGTTCAATTGCCGCAAGACGAATTTTACCAACATTTAACGAGGTCGAAGGCGGCTGAAGATCCTCTACAGAAGCGGTTCTCGAACTCTGACACCGAATTCAGTGGCAGCTACGGAAGATTGTGCAAGCACAAAGAACCTGAAGGATCTAACTTGAGACGCAGTAGGAGTTTGGCGGTTATTCGAGAGGAGACCTTCACTGATCTGCAAATTCAGAACCACGCCAAAAGCAAGAGATCGCAGCTGATACCCCGTGCCCGCCTATTTGACAAGCCCTGCTTCAAAGATAGGTAATCACAATTACTTATAATCTTTGCTTTTAGAATAGAAAACAATTTGATATTATCAAATCCTCCTGATAAATAGAACTCAGAGTGCAATAGAAATTACTGTCTACAATGTTGAAAATGGAAAACAGAGAGATTGATGATTTAGCAGTGTTCATCTTTTGTTGATGACATGTGTGACAATGACATGTTTCATTTTACTATATACTGTTTTTGTTTAATTGGTTTTTGTTTTATTGGAATATAATTTGATTATTTTTGTATTCAATTCCAGGTTGATTGGTCGCGCAAAATACCAAACGAAAGAAGAAGTATTGGAAAGCATTTACATTGAGAGCACTGCATCTTGTTTTGGTGAAATAAACGCGCAGAGAGATAACGATAAACTTGATAAGGCCGACAACAAAACAGAAAAGGAAGACGCAATATCGCAACACGAAAGTTACCATTCCAGATCTGTATGCGGAAGCTGGCCAAACTTAAACGAAGACACAAAACAAACGCATCATTCTGAAGACAGTGTCTGTCACTCGCGTAATCCGAGCGACATCGACAGTCTAGATTCCAACTACGTAAGAAAACATTACAACTTCGACGCTCATTTAAATAAAAATTATAAGGACAGCTCTCCAGAAACCGAGCGGTCTGTCGTCTCACCAAACAACAGCAAAGATATTTACGTGACCACAGACGAACACGAAACTGACAACGACGACAGGGAAAGATCTAAAAATACTACACCAAAATCCTTTACAAACGACAGCTTATCGATAACTCATAGCGATAAAGATAAAACAGAGTTCATTGAACCTGAACATGTATCTGATGTAGAATCTTACGACGAAGTTTCCATTCGAAGCAAAAAGAGTGAATCAAAGAAAAACTGTGAGCCAGAAGCAACAACAAAGACAAGTGAAGCTAATAACGAAGGTGACGTACAGTCAGTATTATCTGAAAACGACGGCACTATATCGAGTCCCCCCGATAGCATTACATCATATATTTCCATTTCAATTGCTTCTTCAGCAGATAAGTCTCACAAACTAGAATATTTAGCTAACTCGCTAGCCGAAAAGATAGACGAATATTGTGACTCGCAATTCAAAGAGACTGTATCTGTCACATCAAACACAATAAATTCTGAAATTAATAATCCTGATGGTGATCCTATTTACACAAAAGTAAATAAGAAGAAAACATTTGCTGATATCAGAAGGGACTCTTTTTTGAACAAAAACGGAAACTTTTTCAACGAGATACACAAAAAACAGAACAACGAAGTATACGTTAGCAATACATACATCGAAAGCGATACATACTCGACCAAAAGCAATTGCACTTCTACTAGAAACATAACAACAGAGCCTTTCGTGACAACTTTAATAGAAAATCAATATTATTCATTGCCGGATATAAATATCAGTAAATGCTTAAGAAAATCTGAACGGATTGACGCACAATTAAGAGAAGAAGATCCAGAAGATATACCTTGTGAAAACACTTACGAAATAGCACAGACTCATTTTCGGGAAATCTTGTCCACTAAAGGCAGTGAAAATTATGGTCAACTAAACAAAACCCAATTAAACCAGGTAAATAACGTAAACATACAAACCAAGCCTAGCGTTTACTTGCCAGAATATTCAGAGCCACAAATAATCCAAAGTTTTACAAAGCTTGAAGACGATTTGAAATCTATCATAACTATTGAAAGTTCTAACGCCGACGATAAGGACGCAAACTTCTATCGTTCAGACGTCCATCAGAATGAAAGAGAGATCAATGAAATAGAAGGAACTATACGAAACAATAAAGTTATTACCAAATCCGAAAGTTTGAAAATAACAAGTTCTGTATACAAATCAGAGATAAATATATCCAAGTCTTTATCAAATGATAACATCAACAAATCAATACAGAAAGCACGAACTGGAATAAGAAAACATTATTCGCTCAGACAGCGTGATCCCATTGACGACGAAGCTCATCGTTTGCCTAGTCCCGACACAGTGGAAAGAAGTCTAAATAAACGAAGCGATACATTGACAGGAAAAACTCAACATATTGAAGAATTAAAAACTCCACTCGTAGCTCGGGTTCAGTCTTTTAAAACCTCTGCTGAATCTAGTATTGCTATAGTACCTTTAAGTGGTCATCAAACTATTGTTATCGATCCACCATTGACACAAGATTTAAAAGAAAATAAGAAACCATCAACAGGGCTTAATCAAGAATCACAATCTAATATAAATTTTAATTCAACACCTGCGCCTAAACTTCAGCCCATAAAGAAAATTTACGATCCGATAGTCGAAAAGAGTGAAGAAATAAAAAAACCTAAATCCTTTAATAATCTCGTTGACACGTCCAGTTACTACACACCTAAAGATCCGTTTATAACTATTAAACTAAATAAAATAGTGAAAACCACTATACCGAAAATTAAAAAAGATACAAGTGATAAAATTGCATGTGTACAACACAAATTCGAGAAGCCTCCACCAAAGTTGATAATTAAGGATAATAAAAGCTGTGCCCAAAATCCAACATTTACGAAGGCAAGCCCGAACATGACTCGGCCTCAAATTTTACAAGTGATAGATTCAAAGAACAAAAAGCAAAGCACTTCTGCTAATATGGAAAAAATAAATGAAACTAATCCACCAACTGATGTCACTATAACAGAAAATCAAGATATAAAACAGGATACCAGAGACATAAAAACTGATAATACTGTAAAAGAAAAGTTGAACAACGCTATAAAAACTGATATTGAATACCAGGAAAAATTGAACTCGGTGAAAACTTATTGGTCGAAACTTGTAGATCATAAAATATCCGAACTCAATGATAATACAACGCTAGATACAAACTCGAAACAAGAAGATATGAATAATAATCAAAATAAAGTAAATGACGTAAAATATGTAGAAGAACAAACAAAAACTGAAGAAAGAATTAGCACACCAGAGATATCAGTCGGAAACCTAATAAAGTCGCTAGAAAGCGTCAAAATTGTAGATAGCATACGCAAAATAAGTCAAACCAAATTACAACTATGGAAAGATGAGACAGAAAAAGTAAAAAGTGATTCAGAAATAGAAGAGACTACTGTGCAAAAAATTATCAAAGATTCGGACCCAAATATTTATGAGAAACCAAAGCCCAAAAAATTTGAACTAGATTTATGTAGGGACACTCCAGAAATTGAAATAGTAGAATTAAGCTGTGATGATAATCAAAACCAAAAAACCCAAGCTACGCTTATAAAAGCTAAAGGATTTGATAAAGGGTGTGACGAATTTGATCATGTTCGATACAAAGTCATGAAGTCAGAGCTATTTAAAAACAGTATGATAGCTAATTACCGCAAAGAAGCTCAGTTTGACGGCTTGTTACAGTATCTACAAGATTACAGCTTTCAAGAATTGCTAGTAAACAACAACATCGTAATAATCGAGCCAGTTAGAACCTGTAAAGTTGAACCAACACCTAGAAAAAATACAGAAACCTGCAAAATTCCATCAACGCTCCTAAAGAGAATTGACAATGCTTCTGGACAAGTAGACAGATCAAAAAATGCTATTCGCAGACATTTCTTTTACCATCCGATCAGGGTAAATAAAGAAATAATTGAAGAAGAATTACCTAATCCTGACACCGTGAAAAAAGTACGTAACTTGTTCGAAGATACTTTAAAAATGAAGAGTCCAATGACTCAAGACCCTCCATTGGTTGAAGAAATTGTTGGTTTGACGAGACGTGCTACTTCGTATAGAAACTTAAACGAAGAATCGAAAGGAAACAAAATAGGTGGCAGGAAAAAGGTAATACGACAATTAACTATTGACACAAATTTCGGCAACAAAAAGTGGGATAATGCTAGTCTCTCAAGTGGAGTGTCCAGTGGAGATCTCAGTTCTAACAATGAATATGAACATGAAGGTCTAAGCCCATACTCACATAAAAATTTAAAAGATAATGTGTATAGTTCGAGCGACGAGTACCTTTGTGATTCAGTAAGCCAAGACTTCTGTTGTGAGAGTCAATACGTGAGCCCAGATATTCTAAAGAAAATACGGGAATGTGGAACTTCAGTCACATACTACGGAGGTAAAGTGTTAAACTCTAAACCTGGGTCTACAGTTAGTCCTATGACAAGGGCAATAATGGACGAAATCAAAAGTCTGCAAAAGAATTGTAGTAGAGACTGTTACTCATGTCAAACCAAATGTAGAGGTGAGAAATGTTCATGCCTTGTAGCAGACAAACACAAACAAATGGTTTCAGACAAGCAAAATTCTGCCGCATCATCCGACTCCGGCAACCAAAGTGACAAAAATAAACGCAGCGAAGGCTTTCCAGGATTTAAATTTAAGCTGGTCAAATCGAACAGTTGCAGCAGTCGATTAGAATTGTCTGGTACTGACGATAATAAAAATAATCGAATGAAGTACAGAAGTCAGTCAATAAGAGGAGAAGATCCTCCACTAGTGACCGATGATGACAATTCAGTAAAAAATAAAATATGTAGATTAGAAAGCTACAATAAAGGCATAGCCAAAACCCCGTTTGAAAGTAAAGACAACGAAGATAAGAAATTTGTTCTGAAGACTACAACGGAAGTCAACAAAATCAGCGATTACAGTGTGAAAAAAAATGAGGCCTCCCAACCAAATGCGACAATCATGAAAGAAGTAAAGCAGCGAACCCAAGAATCAACTGAAACATCTTTAATTGAAGAACAAGGCGAGAACCAAGCAAATGATCACACGAACACATTCGAAAAGAAATTTTACTACTTGAATGAAAACTTAGATCAGGGCAAGGTCACAACGGGAAAATTTGGAGAAATGGTGTTCGAAGAATTTGAAGTTCTAGAATCTTGTTATGACAGCTTAAATAGCAATAAGTCAGTGAAATAATAAAATATATTATTATAATAAGCTTTTGCTTACGTAAATTGTGATCTGTATTCAAATAACGCTATTAAATTATTGCTTGTAAATGTAGTGTTAGTATAAATGTTAGGTTTAACAACATGTATCTAACTTACTTAGTTGTTAGGCGTATTCGCGTAGACCTATAACTTAAACTTAACATTCCAAATCAAACTGTACGTAGACTTGGTGATGGCCTCTTTATTCTTTGTAATAAACAATTTGTGAAAATGTTGTCTTTCCTTGACATCTAACGCTTACCGTCAGATTTTTCGTGTTCGACTTTTGAAGACTTGGAGCCGTGGGCACATGCGCTTGTGAAGAAGGAGCGGCGCGACGGCCGCCACCTCCGACACCATGACTCCTGGATGAAGATAATTTTTATGTCACTTACGGCCTCTTTCACCACTTGCTGATATTGTTACAGATACTAATCTGACAGATAAACTAGTCTATCAGATAAATCTGTCTAGTAATATTTTCTTGTTTCACACCTCAAGTCTCCAATGAATCTTGCTGTTAATTTATATGGCGGTTTATCTGACTTATAAGGCAATCAGATACCTGTGAAAGCAAAATGAAAGACTATCTGTCAGATAACCTGCAGATACAGTATCTGGGACTTTATCAGCAAGTGGTGAAAGAAGCCCTTAAAGTTATAATTATACTACTACTGGCTGTTGCCCGCAGCTTTAGCCGCGTGGAATAAGTTTTCCCCCCGCGGGAACAGTTTACCGCGGTACAAAGTTGCCTATATGTTATTCCAGGATATAAGCTATCACTGTACCAAGTTTCGTCAAAATCTGTCCAACCGTTAAAGTAGAGCGTGAAAGAGTAACAAACATCCTTAAAAACTTTGTATGTATGTATGTATGTAAACACTTTATTGTACTAAAAATTTACAGATACAGACAGTTAAGAATAAAACTAAGTACAAAGGCGGACTTATCCCACTAGGGGATCTCTTCCAGTCAACCTTAGAGTTACTGAAAGGATTAGCTTAAATGCGTTTCGCCTGTATAATATTAGTAGGAAGGTTATTAGGAAGGTTAGGACCTTAATATAATAATAGATAGACTTAGACAAATACCATTGATATTCTATACTAATATTCTATACTAAAATACTAATTATGTCACAACTGATCAATCATCATCAACAGCCTATTAATCTCCCCACTGCTGGGGCTCAGGCCTACCCTCTCAACAAGGGTGTTCGGGCTATAGTCCACCACGCTAGCCCAGTGCGGGTTGGTGGACTTCACATGCGCCTAAGAATTTCTTCATCGGCGTATGCAGGTTTCCTCACGATGTTTTCCTTCACCGTTTGAGAGCAGTCAGTAAATGTACTTAAGTTTCGAGAAAAAACCCATTGGTACATGGCCCAGCTCAAGCCCTGATCAATCAACACACATCAAATTCCTGTAAGTCAAGAATCTGGAATATAAGACAGAATAAGGAAAAAAAAAGGCAGAATCCTCATTTTACACTTTCGGTTTCAAGAAACTTTAGCTTACGGCCTTTCCGAAAGCTAAAGTTTTTTTGGTACTTAAAATATCCAATCCGTATTTACAGTACCATTCCTACTCCGTGGTACCACTATATAATCTATGCATAATTTCTAAAAAACTGAATGGAACTGCCCCGATAAACATAAACTACTAAACTAAACGTAAGTCTGATAGTTATTCTGTGGTGATAATCGTACAGTCGACCGCGCCTTGGCTTAAAGGTCTTGTAACCAAGCCACAAACTCCAAAAAAACATGTTTTAATACATACATAAACATAGTATGAAAACTTCGCAAAACTCAATGGCATATCCATCTCCCTTTTAGCATGTCATCAATGGCCTTGCACTTTTCAAACAACAATCGTTACTCATAGACGTTAAATGGTAAGTACGGTCTACGCTACGCAATTTGGAAAATATTTTCGCCTAAGATTTACATGCACTTAGTGCCCCTAAATTATAGTTTATGAGTCTTTTAATAAACTAATAAGTCATTAAATATAGTAATAAACTGACTCGTAAAATCATAAAAGATAACATCTTTACTATCACAACAAATCATGGCAGGTACTTAACTTACATGCTTCGAATAACAAATGTTCTTTTGGTTAGATCGTGCGACCTATAAAATTGTATTTGTCATCCAAATTCAACAGGTTTAGCTGTGTGATTTCAGTTAATATTATTGTACGATATTATAGACTAAAAACTCTGTTTTCATTAGCGTAAAACACAAACAAAAACGGTGTTTTGATTGGATTTTGACGGCGAACGGGCAGACTGCCCACCTAGCGGTTAGCAGCTACGACTAATATAGGTACCTACTTCTAGTCGCCTATGATTTGCTTATTTTTTGCAGGTTTTATCTATACTAATTTATAAGCTGATTTTGTTTGATTGTTTGTATAAACGCGCTAATCTCTGGAACTACCAGTCGGATTAGTTTTTTTTTTAGCTTTTGATAGCCCAATTCTTCATGAAGTTTATAGGCTAGTATATCACGCTACCGCCCTTAGGAGCCGAGCAAAAAGAAGAAAAGTCAGAAATTACTTATAAAACGCGAGAGTAACCGCGGGAAAAGCTAGTAGGTACTGTATTTATTACTGCGATCCCCATTCTACTTTGGAACTTGTTTTTCGAAATAAAAAGAATTTAATTTAATTCAATTTAATAAGTTAATCTGTCATTATTTTGGAGATGGAGGAGGTTCATATCTGGACTTTTATTATAGTTTTTAGGGATTCGTAATCCGACAAAGGCCCTTTTAAGATAGTAGGTACAGTCCGTCAGTGTCACAGCTTCATTACTTTTACAGGTTAAGTATGTAGGTAGGTCCCGAAATGTCTGTAACATGTAAAGAGAGGAAGCTTTTCACTGAGCGCACCCCTCGTGTGGTGAATTGAACTTTTCATATGAAGCAGTTACGTCCATGAAACATATTTTTATCAGTCGTACGTCATTTGCGAGATACATTCCGCCAAATTCGCTGGGAACTCTCAATAACAATTTAATCCTGTGCTGATTGCAGAACCATTTTGGAGTTGGAAAAGAAAATTGTAAAATTAAAATGTCTGCGGAGTTAGGCAGTTTTTGAAACTCAGTTATCTTGAAGACAATGTGGAAATGTAGGAAAATCCACAAGCGAATCCGCACGCAAAAGCTGATCGGCATTAAAATTCTGCACGTCGCGTGAACCATGACGCTCATACATTCTCAAGACAGTTTTAGAATGCGAGGGAGGTACAATTTTATCTTTGTTTATTATGATTAAACGAGGTTTGTTTGCGAGTTTGTTAGTACGCTTTGTTATCGCAATGTGAAAAGAGTTGTAAGTTGAACGTTGCAAGTTTCAATTTTGTTTTCGCCTGTCTGTTTGTGATAAACGGTACGAAACAACTAAACCTTAGGCCTCTATTACACTAATTTACGAAGTGTTCAAATGTATTTAGAACTTAGAGTGCTGGGTAACACTTTATTTTCAAAGTGAGTTGATTTGTTTTTCAAGTTTGGTTTGACTAATCAACCAATCTACAGGAAATTTTACATACACAGTCTGTGTCACGGTTATGTATGATATGAATATAGGCTGCTTTTTACCGCGTGAAACAAAAACGAAGCGAAGACGCGAGCACTGGCATTTAACTTTTAAAAATCCTACTACTGCAAGTTGTTTTATGGCAAGAAGTTTCGAATCTCTTTGGTGGCGCGCGCGCTCCCTGTGGAGATCGCATCTTGCATATTTAATATGGGAACGGATGGTGCCACTTACAGAGGGGGTGCGGACAAAGGAAGCGGAGTAGCGGGAGGAGGTTGCTAATACAAATATATATGGAGTTTTAAAATGAGAATGTGTGAGTGAGTATAAGTATTGACATACATTTGACACGATTTTGACACCTATAGAATGCTTTTATTACTGATCCTTAGGGAGGGAGTGGCTAATTTTTTTGATTCATGTTTTATGGACTTCATCCTCATTGGTGCTTCGCCACGTCACCGTCATGTGTGTGACGTCACAGAAAGACCTAGGAGGGCCTGAGGGAGTCATCGTGTGCTCTAATCATCTGCGCGCGTCCACTGACGTGCGATGAGGGTCATGTGTGAGTCAACATACAAAACTCTTTGAGGACGGAACAACACATAATTACGCTTTACGGTCGACCGCACGTCAGTGAAAATAAAAACACTTTAATCTAGTCTCTCATAGTATTGAAACTTCCTAATACGCTAGGCCAGCTCAGGGTCAAAGATTTCCAATGACGTGCGGTCTACTCTACCTAAATTTTCTTCCTATTCGAGAGTGAGCATCCCGAGACTTCATAAGTCAGTCTATAGTCTATACGTTCATTATAAACCAGCTTTTCGCTAGATGTTTAGTCGACGTCGATCTTTATTTCAATTACATTAATTGGTTTTAGTTTTGATTTTTAAAACCGTCTCCACCGAAAAATTAGGAGACGCTCAATTCAACTACACACAAAAATATATATGTAATATAGTATATATTCGCCGAATGTTAACCGATAATTATTATATAGAATAGGCTATTTCAAGGGTGGTCAGATTTTACGGAATCTCAGAAATACTAAAGAAATTCGACTATAAAGGTACCTAACTATGTTATTGATGTACCTACATAATTACTAGATAATGTTATGTTTTACATGATCATTGGAAAGGAACTATGCCGGTATTTAGAAATTCCGAATTCCCATGATTATTATGAATTCATCATCATCATATCAGCCTGTAGACGTCCACTGCTGGACAAAGGCCTCCCCCAAGGATCTCCACGACGATCGATTATGAATTCAGTCATGTCCATAACATTTAATATAATTTTATTATTAAATATTATATTAAATGACTTTGTAATTTTAGCAGATGTAAATTAAATTAGAGGCATGCTAACTATCTAGATGTAAACAGGTCAACACTCTTGATCATACATTGACACTAAACTAGGACAGGTCATCTTGACCAAATGTTGAAAAGATAATTTAAAATCAGTAGGTAGTAGGTATGATGTGTATGTGGAAAGATAAACTAATACAAAAGTATGTAGCGAAATATATTTTATTTGTTTCTCGAAAATTCTAACACTTATGATTTATAATTGTCTAAAAAGGTGGGTAAGATAATAAAAATAATTTAAGTAACTAAAAAATTAAACTTTAAAAAAGTTAGGTACAATTTAACTAAATAAATAATATGTAAAAAATTGTATGTATTGAATTGAAATGAACTAAATAAAAAAAGTTTTTATTTAAATAGAACAATGGGGTTGAATTAATTAAGACAGACATCCGATTAGGTATAAAGGAAAATACATACATAAAATAAAACACCATTAAGGATACAAAAATACAAGCGAAAGCAGGATGTAAGTAGGCAGGAATAATTCAAGCAGAAGACTGGTTTTAGGATCAATGACCTAATAAGTGTTACCAGTAGTTTGTTGACATTAAAAAATAACACTTTTCCAACCTGAAACTTAAATATTTCTGATAAATAAAATATAATTCTTAGGGCCTCTTACACCGCTTGCTGATAAAGTCCCAGATACCCTATCTGCTGGTTATCTGACAGATAGCAAATTTTTTTGGTTTCACGGGTATCTGATTGCCTATATCTAATATAGTTTATATAGTCTATCACACAGATTTATCTGATAGATTAGTTTATCACGAAGATTACTATCTGTAACAATATCAGGAAGCGGTGAAAGAAGCCCTTATTGTTTAAACTTACCTACTTACTTGGCAGGAGTTACCCAATTAGTTTAGCTATCCAGTCGTTTTTTCTTTTTTTTATTCATTTCTTTGTTCGTCTAGTTTCGTTACAATGTGGTAAGTAATTATATTAATAAAGGTAGTAGGTACTTTGTGATAAGAAAATAAAACAGTCACTACTTAGGTGACCATTTGAATCTGACCATACACACAAAATAGTTGGTAAGTAAAATTATTTGACATAACTTTGCCGGTTGGTTACTTAAAAATATTTGTTTAAGTAGGTACTTACATAGTGTAAAAATTAAGATATTGTCACAATGTTTAACTTCTGTTTGAACCCACTTATGGTCAAAGACCAACAACTTATATATCTAGTATCAGTTTGTTCTTGTTCCTATCAGAAAAGTTAACATGACATCATATACTTCGTTCTCACAGCCATCATAATGAAAGAGATAATGTTAAACTAATGACATGTTAACAATGAGTTAACACTCTTATCAGTGGTTTAGTAAACAAACGTTAGTCACCTAAATAAGTAGGTACCTACAAAACTAAATTATTTCTAAAGTGTAGTGTACCTGTTTGAGTAGTATGAGCCTAATTTAAATTATAAAATAGGTAGGTTCATAAGTAGGTATATTTTCTCAATTACAATAAAAATTAAAAAATACATTCAATTTTTAAATAAATAAAAATGAGTTAAAGTAAGTATACCGTACCTACTTAAATATGATTTGTAGAATTCTAAAAAATATTAATTTTAAAATAGGTATGAATTAAAAACAAGTGTGATGACGTTTGACAGCTGCCTAATGCCTATAGATATAAATAATACACGTGCATAGGGAACTAGCTTGGTTAACGTTATCAGTGTTATCATCTATGAAACTGCATGATATAAAAACAATAAACCATCAGAAACTCACCCTGTTATTCGACAAATCCCTAAATATTGGTGATAAACACAAACCACGATTTATATCTAATTTTGCTAAAAGTCGACACCTAGAAACACACACCGTCGACGCCATCTTTACACTACGTATGTATAACAATGTAGATCGGCATGTATATTCACCACCGGTTGCCGGCCACACTGGCTGGGGCGCCACAAATCTATAGTAAAACGTCTAATTAGTGTAAGTATTTGTTCTCTAATAAATAAAATGGCCAAAGAGAGAGGCCACGAACAACCTACAAAAATATATTTCTAAGGTCCTCTGCCACGTTTTCGTCAATATACTTACAAAAGACAAAACATATGATAAATTTAAGTTATTTTAGCTTGATGTACCAGCTCCCAAATGAGCTTCCATTGGTTATTTACATTGTGCAGCAATAATACATCGTTCCGTGTATAAATTACTTTTTCATAATAATAAAAATAATTGTTACTCTACCAAATGTGTTAAATTTTCTTAAAATTTGTATAGTTCAAATCAACGCGCGTTTTTATTCTGAATGTTGGTATTTCTGCGATTACATAGAGTCAGAGACAAAAGTTGCGTTCATTTCATTGGTAAAACCATTTTATGCACTATTTAGTGCTGGTGCAGTATAAATTTATATACTTAAAGCGCAAAATGCCGTGCTAAAAAACGCAACTGACATTCAATTTAGATTTTAACATGTCAACATGACATGACAACTTCGGTCACCGCGATTGTTTCGTTTGGTTTGGTACACACTAAGAAGATACGTTTGGTAATTTCTACTCAAATAAAGTAATCCCCAATGGCTATACCGGAGTACAAACTTAGCGCTGTATTATGTGGCCACTCTTTGGATGTGCGGTGTGTTGCTTCGACCAAAGAATACTGCATACTGTCTGCCTCTCGTGATAGGACCGCTAAACTGTGGCACCCGGAAGGGTTAGTATATTTGCTTCTCAATTTTCATATATCACGATACATACCTCACCAGAAATCGTAGTAGCGTTTTCAACTACACATAAATAAGTCTTTTATAACTCGCCAACATCTGAAGTAACTATGACAACATTACCTATTGTTTTGCATGCTTTCTCCGGATACCCTACTGTAAAACACCCAAATGAAAAAATTCTTGACACACATCGCTCTTCCTTGTTACCTATTTCCATTTACTGTCGCTCGCTTCGCTCGCTCCAAGGGTCACCAGTAACCTAACAAACCTAACCTTCGGGGTGCTTCGACTGCTAACTGTCACACATTTTTTTCCCTCAGCGCCCCCTTTTCTCCATCCAACCTGAACATTAAATAACATAATTTAACTTTGGTGTACCAAACCAAATTACCCTAATAAATATATTCTAAAGTTTTAGCGACAAGTAACTTAAACAAATACATATCTTTACAGAGTAAAAGACTATGTGAATGTGGTGACGTACAAAGGCCATAAGAACTTTGTATCATGTGTATGCTGGGTGCCGCCATGTGAATCGTTCCCTGAAGGCTTGGTGGTAACGGGGAGCAATGATAACACAATATTAGGCTACACCCTGCAGGATGGCAGTGTGCAGATAACACTGGAAGGACATGAGAATGTTGTGTGTAATGTCACACCTGGACGTGACTCTGGGTCACTTCTGAGGTTTGTATTAAATATATTATATTTCTAACTTATTTTTCAAAAATTTTTTTTCTTTCTTACTACGAGATGTTACATAGCAATCTGTTTTAATTTTAAACAATAAACTATGCTTTTCTTATTTTTATAATCTTAGGGCCAGTTTTTAGAGGAGAGGCATCCCAACATTTGGGATGTTTGGCAACAAACTAGATCTCCAGAAGATAAAAAACACCTGAACTTTCTTTCCACCCAGCTCAAATCACTTTTAATAGAGGAGAGAAACCAAGGAATTCGAACCTACCTTGAAAATCTAGACGCAAGTGCTGCGACCAATTACTCCCTTTGGAAGACCACCAAGAAAATTAAACGTCCAATCATTTCTCATCCGCCAATACGCACTAAACAAAACAACTGGGCTACGAATGATGACGAAAAGGCTGAAACATTTGCTGAACACCTAAACGGAGTATTTGTACCAAATATTAACGAAGGCCCACCTGAAACAGAATTGGAAGTTATCGAACACCTTAACCAGCCTTATCAGCTTGAACTCCCTATTGAGAAATTTACTGACACCGAAATAATTTCAGCTATAAAAAAACTAGGTCCAAATAAAGCACCTGGATATGACCTCATATCAGGAAAAATACTGAAAGAACTACCTCCTGAAGGAATTCGTTTCTTAACTCAACTCTACAACGCTATCCTATGGAAAGGCTATGTTCCAAGTCAATGGAAGGTGGCACAAATCATTATGATTTTAAAACCAGGCAAAAACCCTGAGGACGTAAAATCCTACCGACCCATAAGCCTGCTACCTATTCCTTCTAAAGTTATGGAAACTCTCTTCCTAAGACGTCTCATGAGGATAATCGAAGAAAAAAAACTAATACCTGACCATCAATTCGGATTCAGACAGAAACATAGCACTATTGAGCAGATTCATAGACTTGTTGCTACAATAAATAACACCTTTGAGGAGAAGCAATATTGTTCTGCTGCCTTCTTAGATATATCCCAAGCATTCGATCGTGTCTGGCATGAGGGACTTCTACATAAGGTGAAGATGACCCTTCCGATCAACTATTTCATATTTCTGAGATCTTACCTAAACGATCGACACTTCTTTGTAAAACTGGGAGAATCAGTGACAAATCTTAACAAAACTAAAGCTGGCGTACCCCAGGGGAGTGTCTTGGGACCAACCTTGTATCTGTTGTATACTAGCGACTTACCTGTGACGACAGGTGTGGTAATTGGAACCTTTGCAGATGACACAGCTGCCCTCGCAGTGGACGAAAACCCTAGTATTGCATCTACTAAATTACAAAAGAGTCTTGACAATATATCTCAATGGCTAGTAAAATGGCGTATCAAGGCAAATGAAACGAAATCCATTCAGGTAACTTTCACAACCAGGCGAGATACCTGCCCACCTGTCAAATTGAATGGCATTGAAATTCCACAAGCTAATGAGGCCAAGTATCTTGGACTATATCTGGATCGTCGCCTAACTTGGAGAAAACATATTTTCACAAAAAGGCTTGCTATGAGTCTTGAACTGAGAAATCTTTATTGGCTAATGGGACCTAAATCCCAACTGTCGATGGAAAACAAACTCCTTATCTACAAATGTGTCTTGAAGCCAATATGGTGCTACGGCATCCAACTGTGGGGAACCGCATCAACCTCAAATATAGAAATTCTGCAGAGATTTCAGTCCAAAATGCTTAGGATGGTCACTGGTGCCCCATGGTACATAACAAATGTCCAACTACACAGAGAGCTCAACGTTCCAACCATCAGTGAGGAAATTAGAATAAGACTGAAATCTTACAAGGAGAGAATTAATAACCATCCCAACACTCTGGCAATGAACCTGATGCGCCCACAAAGAACCTTTACAAGACTAAAGAGAAGAGCCCCACAAGACCTTGTCAGCTAGTAGGCGAATTAGTCACTGGACTAATTTTCGCGCAAGCCAACTGTACTAATTTTAAAACTGTCAGCTGAATGTCGAAGAGTGACAGATTGCGGCAATAAATACTTTAAAAAAAAAAAAAAAAAAAATTTGTATTGGAATCTCCGTCAGTGATCCCATGCTGTTTTTTTTATTTTCCTCATTACACCAAATATTTAAGTAAAATTAACATTACATTACCTACTATGTTAGCAAAACTGCTAATAATTTGTGCAGACTGTTCTTGGACAGTTATCAAACGAATCTACTCCTAACTACAGCTTGGAGTGGAAGTAGACATCTTTTGCGGTGCAAAACGTGAGAAATGGTTTTATAGTTCCGTCAAAACAAACAGAATGGGAAAAATGTTAGTGGGAAAAATCTGATCCGATATATTCTAGGAAAACTACAAAATAATGGAATGTGTGCATTAGATATAGTTTTATCATGAGCTTTTGTTTAACAGTTCCAGTTGGGACAGCACAGCAAGAGTATGGAATATCAATACCCCCAACAACTCCCCTGTTACTCTAAAGGGCCACCAGGCGGCCGTCTGGGCCATTGCAGAGCTGGGCAATGGAACTTATGCGACCGCCTCTGCTGATAAGAGTATTAAGTTATGGAGGAAAGATGGAGGACTGATTACTTCACTTACTGGTAATAAAATTAACTGGTAAAGAATCTTGGTAATTTTTAAACTGATTTTATTATTGTTATTAGTTAAGTAGATGCACATTTATGCTACTTTTTGTTTTCTGATATTCTGGAAAACTAAGAAAGAAAGAGAGCTGTGCAGAATAGATAGGTATTCATTAAATCCTATAATTTTGAGAGTATCATATTATGTACAGTTCTAGTGGTTGACCCACAACTTCGTATGTTAAAAATTATGCCATATAATATTATACAGTGGAATAACATACCACTGTATAATATACGCATGTGCCAAATTTCATCAATTTAACAGACAATTCAAAATATTGTGCTCAATATCAGCAACAAACATCAAAACTCACAAACATGCAAACTTTCGCATTTATAGTCGTATGCCGGGGATGTATTTCTGATATCTTTATCTATTATTGTTGTCCACTTCCAGGCCACACAGACTGCGTACGGGATATTGCCGTTGCCAGCGCTGATAGCTTTTTGAGCGTCTCCAACGACGCGTCTATAAGATTATGGACTAACAAAGGAGAGTGCCTTAATACTTACTATGGACATTCAAATTATATCTATAGGTTAGTATTAACACCTAGATCTATGTATATTTACGTTGGAACGAAACGACAGTTTAATAAGTATCAATCAATTGTTTATTGACATATTACACATAAGTATGTGAGCTGCAATTTGCTGGTATGCCTATATCTGGGCTGGTGTATGAAGTAAGTCTGAGTTTAAAGAGTAGCTTCACGAAACACTGTTCACTGTTGTTTTGAAACTGTTCATTGAGGAGGCATTTAGATTGAAAAGTGCAATAAGGAAAACTTAATGGGCTGAAAGTGGCATGTGGCATAAATAACATTTTAACATTGTAAATCTCCTGGTATCCATGGATTTAGCCACTATCGCTTACAATGATTTAATTACTCATTATGATGGATTAAAATTTAGTTTCTATATTCTGTCTTCTTCTCTCTCCAATGTGGAGTGATTTCATCATCATCATCAACAGCCTATTAATCTCCCCACTGCTGGGGCTCAGGCCTACCCTCTCAACGAGGGCGTGCGGGCTATAGTCCACCACGCTAGCCCAGTGCGGGTTGGTGGACTTCACATGCGCCTAAGAATTTCTTCTTCGGCGTATGCAGGTTTCCTCACGATGTTTTCCTTCACCGTTTGAGAGCAGTCAGTACATGTACTTAAGTTTCGAGAAAAAACCCATTGGTACACGGCCCAAGTGGGGATCGAACCTCGGACCTTCCGATATGATAGGCCGCGTCTTATCCCCGAGGCCACTGACGCTCATGGAGTGATTTAAATGACATTAATACATGTGTATTCTGACGCAGTATTAGTATGAACCCCGGCGTGGACGGGGGCTCGCCGGCGGGCGGGTTCGCGACGTGCGGGGAGGACGGCAGCGTGCGCGTGTGGGCGCGCGGGGACTGCGTGGCCCACATCCGCCTGCCCGCCCACTCCGTGTGGAGCGTCGCTTGCCTCGACAACGGGGATATAGTCACTGGTACATACTATAGTTGTTAGGTACGCGACCTGCGTAGAACGGCGGCGTGCACGTACGATAAACTTATAAATAAAAATACTTTATAACTGTGATTGGCCTAAAAATACTTTGTTTCCAGGGTCGTATAACTTATTAAAAACTCATTTCCAGGGTCGAGCGACAGCATCGTGCGTGTGTTCACGAAGGACCCCGCGCGGTACGCGGACGAGGTGCTCCTCAAGACATTCGAAGAGGAGGTGGAGAAGTTGCAGGCCGCTTCGGAGCAGGAAATCGGCGGGTTCAAGCTGTCTGAGTATGTTTTTAGCATTATATTTTATAGAGCGTCAGTGGAGTAGAGACCGCGGGTAGGTACGCGCAGCGTGGGACGCCCGTGGCCGGGAGACCGGTTGTTAACATTCATTGGGGGCGTATGTCCAGCAGTGGACGCTGAAGGGCTGACATGATGACAATGATGATGTCCTCGACGCATCCGTCGACGGCGACACCCTGTCAGTCATCGTCTGGAGTGTGCCCGGATATGACTCGCAAAACCAAACTTGGTCTTCAAAGTCCGGTCGCAGGTCGCGCAGACAGGTTCACCACGAGCGTTGTAGGTGTAGGAGGGCTTCGGCCGCGTCTTCCATAAGTGACGTTTAACTTCCAGGTCTTCCAGGCGGGCACGTTCAATTGTCCAGTGCTCTTTTTCACTTTAGTGTGCCATTCTGTTCTGCGCAAGGCGAGCTCATCTTATCTTATCTTCTGAGGGGGCCAGGAATACCTGACGACACTTCGACCCTATGGGATCTGTTGTGCCAAACCCCTGTCCGCCAAACGGTGCCCCAATCCCAGTTTTTGGTGGACTTCACATACCGTAGAATAGTCAGTACCAGTCTCTGGCGTATGCAGGATTCCTCGCGATGTTTTCCTTCACCGAAAAACCTGTGGTATTATAATAAATCGTACTTAAGTTTTCGAAAAACTCATTGGCCAGGATCGAACCCACGACCTCATGAACATGAGGCGAGTGCACAACCAACTAGGCTACCACGGCTCTTCGAGCTGCCAAGGCTAGCTCATGACAATGAATCTGTCACTCGTCGACATTCGATTAAAAATAACATGCATGTGTGTTGTTGCCGCAGACTGCCCGGGCCCGAGGCGCTGCTGGAGCCCGGCAAGGCGGACGGGCAGACCAAGCTGGTGCGGCGCGGCGCCAACGTCAAGTGCTACTCGTGGAGCGACGCGGGCAACACGTGGAACGAGATCGGTGACGTCATGGGGGCCAACCCGCCCGCCGAGGGCAAGACCATGTTCCAGGGACAGGTATTTATAACATACTAGCTTTTTCCTTTGGCCCGCGTAGAAAAGTTTTTCCCGTGTACATTGTGAAACAGCGTCCTGCGTGTTTTGTTACTATTTGTTTTGTTATTGTTGTGGGGTATTAGCGGACGCCCCGCGACGTTAACGCGGACAAGTTAAAAAGTAGCCTATATGTTATTCCAGAATATAAGCTAACACTGTACCAAGTTTCATCAAAATCTGTTCGGAAGTTTTTGCGTGAAAGAGTAACAAACATCCTCACATCCAAACATCCTTACAAACTTTCGCCTTTATAATACTAGTAAGACTAGTAGGAAGTAGGATTCTAGCCGTTTTCCGCGGCTTCGCTCGCGTAGTTTTTCCCGCAATTACAGCTTTTCCCAAGATATAATTGTTTATTTGTATTTTTAACCAGAACCCTACTTACCTTTCTAACTTTACACAAATTTTCATCCCCTATTTTACATACTTATGGGTGGAATTTTCAAAATTGTCAAAACACGTCATTGTTTTTAAAATAAAAGCCTAAATATAAAATTTTTAAAAATACGCACCTTCATACAATCTTTGACCCCTATTTCACCTACTCATAGATTGATTTTTGAAAAACCCTTTCTTAATGGTCGTCAGAGCTTTATGAGGAAACCTTTGATCAAGATTTCAGTTGTTTGGGCTGTGCGTTGATCAGTCAGTTTCTTCTTTTGTAAATATTGATTGATTGATCGAGTGGCGACCACGTATCGGAAGACGCAGCGTAGGCAGGCCTCCCACAAGGTGGACCGACGATCTGGTGAAGGTCGCGGGACCCGGCTGGATGGCCGGTCGTCGTGGAGATCGCCGGGGGAGGCCTTTGTCCAGCAGTGGACGTCTTCAGGCTGATATGATGATGATGATTGATTAGATAATGTTAAGCTTCGTATTAGTAATATTTGTGTACTTGTGTGTTTGTTTAGGAGTACGACTTCGTGTTTAGTGTGGACATCAAGGAGGGCTCGCCGCCCATTAAGCTGCCGTTCAACAAGAACGAGGACCCGTGGGTCGCGGCGCAGGCCTTCATCCACAGGTCAGTCGTTCGTGCCGGTTCGGATGTGCACGCTTTAGGCGTATCACAGACACACGCGGCCTGCGGTGGCGGCGGCGGCCTGTTGTATCTGGTTGTATCCCATATGCAATGTATGTGAGACTGGCCTGCGTTTTCATAATGAAGCTGCGGCCTGCTGTAGGCCGCCACCGCAGGCCGCGTGTGTCTGGGATACGCCTTAACTAAATTTTAGTCTAGTGTGCTCTTTTTTAATTTTAAAAATAAGAAAGAGATGGCATGAATTTTAGAACTGTCGAAATAGTCCCTACTATTATGTATTCTGTGGAAATAGTTTAGTCTGATCAGGCATAAGAAATTTTACCGGGTTTCTATTGCAATTTAATCCATTAATTGTTACTAAATAAGTTGTAATATTGTATTTGTATGATGTTTTTATTTCAGAAACAACTTGCCTCAAGTGTACTTGGAGCAAGTCGCTAACTTCATTATCACTAATGCCAAATTAGAATCATTGCCTGCGGCTAGTAATGGGTGAGTATTCTACATTAAAATCTCGTTTCGATAAAACAGAAAAAACTGCTGGTCTGGTTACTGCCGCTCGCTCCATGGTCACCAATAATATTATTTTTAATATAACTAGACAAAGTTTAAAGTTAGAAGTCTGAGTGAATTGAAATTAAAGTGCAAACTATTTCAGAGATAAGGTTTTTAAAGTTCATTTATATACATCCCTAACAAGTGCCACAATAGCTATGTATGTAACACAAGTATCCCTATGCGTCAGCTTCGCAGACCCGTTGACGGGCGAGTGCCGCTACGTGCCGGGCTCGGGCTCCGCCCCCGGCCTGCCGCCGCCCTCCGCCGCCGACCCGTTCACCGGCGCCGGCGCCTACACCACCGCCGCCGCCGCAGCCGGCACCGACAGGCCGCTGATACCGCACGACGCTTACATCAGGTGAATACAGCAATGGGCGGATTTCAAGTTATATCTTTTTAGTCAAGTTATAGTCAAAATATTTTATTGCATATAAGTACACTGGGTACATTTATACACGTATTTATTTGTCTGCCGCTCTAGTTTCTTAATTTCGGAAACTAATAGTGTCCTTAATTTTACAGAGAAGTCCAATTCGACTAGCAAAAATGTGAATAAAAAAATTTGAACAATTAATTGCGAAAAGTGTCATTCCACTTAAATTAAATATTAATTGATTATATATTAAGCTATTCAATTAAATTGATAGAGCACGCACACATTACAAAAACACATAAAAATATACTTACAAAAATACTTTTGTGGTATGATTTTGAGGTACCTATACCTACACATAGCCTATTAAAACTAACCATTTCAAATATCGATAGCTTGTAAACACTATAAAAAGACCCGGAACAGTTGAACTGAATGGATTTTTTTTGTCCATTTTGTTGTATCGTAGAACTGACAGTAGAACTAGATCGACTAACCCGTCCCTATAACATTGCAATTGATATTTCGCTCTATTAAGTCTTAATAATAATTAATATAGTGCCTACATAAAATTTCTATATATTTTGCATTGCAGATTCGACCAGGCGAACCTAAAAGCGATACACGACAAGCTAAAAGAGTTCAACAGCAAAATAGGCGACGGCCTCAGCGCGCTGACGGACGCACAGCTAGAGAATATTGTTAAATTAGGGGAATTAGTGAGTGGACATTATTAATAATTGTTATATTTATTGATTTCACAGACTAATTATTCATTGTTACGTAGATATTCAAATAATAATACAAATAACAGGTTGCCAATTGCGAAATTAAATTACAATTAAAATAAAGAAACAACAGAAACTCAACTGACAGCTGCTAATGTCACTTTGTAAAATAATGTTGCCATGTTTATTGTAAATAGTAATGTTGCCAATATCATATCCTTCAAAGAAATTCCGAGCACAGCCCTCTCCAAAGCTCACAGACTTGTGGATCAGGCAATTTTTGCATTACAAGTAGAGTATTCTTATGGTAGCAAATCATACCTACTGCTAGTTAAATTTTTAAATCAATTATAATTTTATTTTGTTTCAGAATAGTACTTCTAGTCCTGAAACTGTTACGTTATTGAAGAGAATGTTAGAATGGCCAAAAGGTAAATTTCGAGTGAAATTGAGAATTTTCGACAGTGCGATGGCTCAATGTTATTTTTTTTCTGGTATTTTACACCTTTATATAGAATCGCAGGTTCAAGTCCTACTCGCGTGACTTTTTTCTCTTCCTTTTTGTCATTAATATCCCCTTTCTTCAAGAGTTTGAGAACAGGTTCATTCCATATTGGAAACTTCTTTTTAACTTTCTCAACTGGTTTAAAAATTGCATTATTATTTTTCATTTATATTCCTAGCTTCCAATATGAAATGAAATTACTAGGAAACCGCTTGTCTATCAATGATTTTTTTTCTTTGCTTACTTATCAAACTCAACTGTCTACATGGCGTTAAAATTCATAATCTTGATACTTTTACAGAAATCCTGTTCCCAGTACTGGACGTAACTAGGCTAGCGATAAGAAATAAAGAAGTAAACGGACAAATATTCGACGCCACGTACGGACCCAACTTTGTCAAGTATCTCCTTTCGCTTCTAACACCAGGTATGTCATACCTAACTTTGTCAAGTATCTCCTTTCGCTTCTAACACCAGGTATGTCATACCTAACTTTGTCAAGTATCTCCTTTCGCTTCTAACACCAGGTATGTCATACCTAACTTTGTCAAGTATCTCCTTTCGCTTCTAACACCAGGTATGTCATAGCTAACTTTGTCAAGTATCTCCATTCGCTTCTAACACCGGGTATGTCATGACATGAATAAGAATAACTTATAATAAAGGAGCTGCAATAGTCTCCGTTTATCTTTTTGGCGGTTGAGTGAATATAGTCACAGATCGCACATTCGCTGACAGTGTTTACAGTCTATGTGTGCGTAATTGAGATAATGTGAAGCGTAAAGATGTCCAAAAACTGAAAATTGTGATTCGATCGAATCAATAAACTTTTTGAAATTGAATGAGACGTATCCAGTGGCGTCGGGGATAAGACGCGGCCCATCATATTGACAGGTCCGAAGTTCGATTTAGTTTTTTCTCGAAACATTTACTGACTGCTCTCAAACGGTGAAGGAAAACATCGTGAGGAAACCTGCATACGGCGAAGAAGAAATTCTTAGGCGCATGTGAAGTCCACTAACCCGCACTGGGCTAGCGTGGTGGACTATAGCCCGAACGCCCTCGTTGAGAGGGTAGGCCTGAGCCCAACAGTGGCGACATGATAATAGGCTGTTGATTTGATTCTGTAACATTAATAGGCTGCTGATTATTTTTTTACTTTTAGACAACTTACCAGCGAACCAAATGCTGGCAATGCGCGTGCTAGTGAACGCGTTTGCCGACCTCCCGGGCGAGATGTTGGTGCTCGCCGCCAGAGAGAGCGTCGTGCACTCCATCATCTGTCTCTCTCAGATCAACAACAACGCGCAGGTGTGACAGGGACACTCGATATTATTTTCGGGTTTGACGTAAGACGTCGGATATCGACGAGGCCCGTTACTCACAATGTATAATATCTTCTGAAATACGAACGCCCGATGATTCACTTTGTGTGGTGCTGTCATGTCACTTTAGAAGTTCTTGAGTGCAGACTATAAAGTGCCCCTAAACGATCATGCTTGCATGACATGCAACGTTTACGTGAGTGTCATGCTGCATTATGGACCATCATGCGTGCTATCAATCAGTACAATGAAGCAACGGCCAGCACGTAGTTTGCATGTCATTCATGTAGTTTGCCTGTCATGCACGTCCATCACTACAGCTAGACGGTCATGCATGAGTGACAGCACGTAATGCATGCCATGGCGCATGATCGTTTAGGGAGCCCAATACAGACAGGTACAGATATGTGTGCGTAATTGACTTAATGTGATGCGTAGAGATGTCCAAAAACTTTTCGATTCAGTCGATAGAGTCAATGAACTGTTTCTTGCAATTGAATGAGCGTCTCTAGTAAACCGGCACAGCTCCCCTTTGACACCTGAAATTAGTCATTGCACAGGAACCAGCCAACTTCCCATAACCGCCAAAAAGATTTACGGCGACTATATAACGCGACAACGTTGCCCGCAGATCGCGGCGTCGTCGCTGCTTCTGAACCTGTCGGTTGCGCTCGCGCAGCAGACGGACACGGTGGAGCTCGCCGACTGCATCGTGCAGCTGTTGAACCGGATCACAGACAACGAGGCGTACTTTAGGTAATTTGGACTGGCCTGTTGGCGTAGTGGTAGTGTCCCTGCCTACTGCGCCAAAGGTCGTGATTATTATGATTGTGGTTCGATTCCCACCCGGGACCAACATTTGTGTGATGAGCATAGCTGTTGGTTTTCGAATCCTGGGTGTTTGTGTTTAAGTATTTATTGTAAAAGAATATATATGTTTATCAGTTGTTGAGTACCCATTTACAAGCTTCGGCTTAGTTTGGGACTAAACAGCCGTGTGTAAATATGTCCAAACATTATTATTATTTAAAAAAACTGCCTCACATCGGGTCGAAACGTAATATGAGGTACTTAGGCTTGTTTCACAGCTGTATGGGGGAATCGGAGTTGGAGACAAGAGTGAGGCGCTAGAACGTAGTTTCACTGCGACCCGGATTGTTCCGTGCCCACGGAACAATGTTCTAAACGATGTTCTAGCAGCTAGCGCCTCACGTGTCTCCACTCCGGGAGCCGTACCGGGTCTCAAACAGCTGCGCATTTTCGTATATACCCAATAGACATCGTTAGTGTAATTGTTGTTATGGTGGTATATTTTATGAATTACAACTGAAAACTGTTTTATTTTACTTTAATACAAAAAGTGCAAACCGACATGAGAGCGAGAGTGAGTGAGCTACAATATGACATGAACGATTAATAATAAAGAAAGAATGAAAAAATTTTTTTTTTCTTTTATTCGAATTATTCCATAATTGACATTTGTTTAATTATGTTCTGTATTTCATTTTAGACTATAGAATACTTATATATATTTTTCTTTTTTGATGTGTAATAATTACCAATAAAGTATGATTAATTATTAATTATGATTACAGGGGTCTGGTCGCCCTCGGGACGCTGCTAGCAGAATCTCCCCAGAAGCTGTTGATTCAAACCAAAATCGTCTCCAACATGCAGCTGCACAACCGACTGAAGAAAGACGGCGGGGGCGTCCACCGCGACCCCAACCTTATGAAAATCACCGCGTGCTCCCAGCAAATAGTCGGCATGTTATGAAAATTAAACTCTGTAATCGGTAAACTGTAAGGCTGCTAGGTAGAGCTATCTTTTTGTATCGTGCGTTATTATTTTGTTTGAATGTACAGTGAAGAGCAATAAGCTTCCGTTTTGCGATATTTTGATATCAACGGGAAATATCCTATAGGTTTTGATGATCAGGGAGGGCACCGGCCGTGTTTGTAAACGAGTTTTGTAACCAGCTACAAACGAAGATGTTTTTTCTTTGTTTGTAACCAAGTTACGAAACAAGAACAATTTGATCGGTATATTTTCTTTCATTGTAGTTACAATTGAAGAATTTATAATGTCTTACAACTAAAAATCTTCAAATTTTTTAAGTTTTATATGGCGCGCCTAAACGGCTCCGGATTTGTAACAGTTTTGTAACCAGCTACAATTTGTTAGGGCGTTTAGGCGTGCCTTAACTACGAACTAAGAAAGATTGAAGTCATGAAAATTATTTGTCTGTAATTGTAACTCGGTTACAAGCGAAGACATTATAAATTCTTCAATCGTAACTAATTACAAGGAAAGAAAATACAGCGATCAAATTATTCTTGTTTGGTAACTTGGTTACAAAGAAAAAAAAATCGTTTGTAGCTGGTTACAAACACGGCCGGAGCCTCAATGAGTCTTTATTTAAGATACTTATTTTCTTCCAGTTGACACTTCTTAGATAAAGAAAGTACCGCAAGCCGGAAGGTCAGAAAAAAACTGTAATTTTTCTGATGAAAGCGGAATCAATGTCGACTCCAAGCAATAGAAGCGTACACGTTCTTTTTTGGAGGTGTTCACAATTTTTTCGATGATGTAGTTTGAAGTTTATCATTATAAATCATTACAAAATTATCTTGAATTTATTATTAAACTATTGTGATCTCATTTTAAGCCAACCACACACATAGGCTGTGCTGGTCATGTGATATATTGTAAGGACGACACCACACCAACGCGGTACACAATCGTACTATATTGGTAATTATTTAGTTACATGTCAAAAAGAAAGAAAAAAATCTTAATAGTTAAAAGAGAAATACTTGTGTAATTATAAGGGGTCTAGGCCGCACCTTGACTTCTTAGCCCGTCACCGCCTCAGTGTGTCGTAGCTTAAAACGCCTCATTGCTCTTTACTTTTAAAGGTTTTTTATTATTAAAAGGCTTATCGTTTTTAAAAAAATATTTAATTTAGGTATATGATAGTAATTCCTCATGTACATGATGTAGTGCTATGATGAAATTGTCACCAGCAATAATATTTTATATTATACATTAATTAAATTGTAATATTAATATTTATAACTAAGTTTTATTTTACAAATATTATGAATATTCTATCTCATTATCTCCGTATTTCTTTTAACAATCTCCACCGTTTATATAAACATTGGAAAGATATAAAATCATTTAAACTAAAGTACGTACAAGACAAAATAAAATTTGAGACAGTTTTTACAATGAGTAGACGAAGATGAACAGGACCGTTAGGCCCACTATGTAATTGAGTTTTATAACCAGCTACAAAGTGGGAAATGTTTTGTTAAATGTTTGAAACCAGCTTCGGAATGTAACATACTTCTCAGTTTTTATCTTTATTGATTCTGAAATCCATTGAGAAAAAAACCTATTGAACGAGGCGGAACAACTGGAACAAAATTTCCCACTTCGTAGCCGGTTACAAGTCAACTACATCCGGCCGGTCCTAGACCGACTACTAAAAATATCGTCGACTACGACTTCCCACAAATGACTGTATAATACCATGCTAATGTTTACCGACAATGGCGGTACAACCTTTCAAACTAGCTTAGGCCACTGATGACGGACAGCAGTGGCTAAGTCACTTCAATAAATTCTTTCAATTCAATTCAATACACTTTATTGCACATTTAATAGTACATTGTTAACCTAGGGGTGAAAGTAACTTATTTATGTCCCGATGTCGGGCGCCAATAGTTCGAGGGACTCTAAATAAGTCTTGAACCCGAGGGAAACACTGTGCTTTTCATTAAGAATACACTGAAAGTAATACAAATCTCTGCTATACGGAAGTATAAACAAAACTCTACAACTCGAAAAAACAAATGAACATCGGATTGTCGCTTTCCCGTCTACTTTGTTTTGTTAGGATTATCCAATAATTACAATAGGCTGATTTGAGACAAGTCCCTCCACCTTGACTCTTGAGTTAAATCTACCTATCTATATAGTCCAAATAAATAAAGGTATTCGAAGAAAATCACATTAAATCAAATACCATTTCTTTATATATCTGTAGTAGATGTTAATTTTGTAAAATAAGTCCGCTGGACGTACAGTCGAGGTTCATAAGTACAGTAGCAGTTTCGCAACTCAATAGCTTAGAGGTCATATTACACTGTAACGGCACGGATCCAGCACGGCTCCAACCCAGCAATTTACTTGTCATTCAAATTAGAGCATTAAAACCTGTGTCGTATAATATATTTCGTAATGTCAATATAAAAAGCCGCCAGCGGGCAGGCAGCGCGCCTACAGCTACCATACTACTCGTCGCGGAGCCCGCGCGCTGCAAGCGAGGAGACCGCGTGCGTACAGCGCGCCGACTGTGGGACATGCGTTAGCATACTATATAGTTTGTGGCGCGCTGCCACCTCGCGGGCGGCTAGCGGTAGCCGAAATTTGAGGCGGTGCTGTGGTGCAGCTGTGTCGTTGCCGTGCCGCAACCGTGCCGCTATAATGTAATACGACCTTTAGGGTCCAGTTTCTTTTATATCTGTACCCATACACGCACATATCCACTAATATATTTCTGGATATTAAGATGAATTGATGACTTATTGCTATGACAATAAGGTTTAAAACGCTATTGAGTTGGGTGGTCTATAGCTAATTGATTTTCGTGTTGTCGTGCGCACTGCTGTACAGAAAAATGGATCTTAGCGTGCCACTGCACATATGAACCTTACTGTATTTACGTAGTGTAGTCCGCGGCGTTTAATGGCAGCGGTGTGGAGTAGGCTCATTACTGCGCAATGACTAAGTAGGTGTCAAAGGGGGAGCTGTGCCGGTTCACTAAAGACGCTCATTCAATTTCAATAAATGGTACATTGATTCGATCAACCGAATCAAACTTTCAAGTATGTACGTCTCATTTTTTAAAAAAAGACATGGAATCTGTATGTAGCTACCTACTACACTACCTCGCTTACGCACACAGACACTATAAACGATGTGCAAACAATTTGTGACTATATTCATTCAGCCGTCAAGAAATTCCGTGGGGACTATACAGAGCCTGAGGCGAGTAGCAGAGTTCAAACCTTCCCATTTCCACCGAATGACTACACGAAGCAGCTACTTCTTCTTCTTCAACTCCTCGAAGCGTCTGTTGAGGTCATCAAAGTCTATTTCATCGGACGCATTGTCCTGTCTGTTGTTGGTATTCGAGTGCGGCACCGACGGCAGGATGAGGTCGGACGGTACGGACGGCAGCTCCGGCAACTCCGGGAAGTGGTTGGATGGCGGGGCGCGCGGGCGGGGCTGCGGGGTTGGGCCGTATGGACCGTTCGGTGGAGATGGACCGTGGGTTGGAGATGGACCATGAGGTGGGGATGGACCATGCGATGGTGATGGACCGTGGGGTGGCGATGGGCCTTGGGGTGTTTGGGGGTGCATATGTGTCGGCTGAAAACAAAAGTTCTAGATTATTATTTAGTCAATTAAGTACTTAACATCATCATCAATAGCGTATTAATTGTCTCCACTGCGGGGGCACACGCCTACCCTCTCAACGAGGGCGTTCGGGCTATAGCCCACCACGCTAGCCCAGTGCGGGTTGGTGGACTTCACATGCGCCTAAGAATTTCTTCTTCGGCGTATGCAGGTTTCCTCACGATGTTTTCCTTCACCGTTTGAGCAGTCAGTAAATGTACTTAAGTATCGAGAAAAATCCCATTGGTACGGCCCAGCCAAAGATCGAACTTCGGACCTTTCGATATGATAGACCGTGTCTTATCCCCTACGCCACTGACGCTTTCATATCATATCATAATATTAGTCATATCATAATAATAGTAATAAGCACTCATACAACTTAATGACGTACAAGAACATTACATGTCATCTTTATACGAGGGCGGACTTGTCACACTGGTGTTGCTACGTATACCCATATTATTCTAAGCAAATAAATTTAATTTCACGAGTCATTATGCGTCATTTCCTCATCACGAGCACTAAAGCTAAACCTAGACCTTTTATATAATTTTCTGTTCTTTTGTATTGTTTTATTTTATTTCTGTGTGTACAATAAAGTATTATATAATATAAATATAATATTAAGTATAATATTTATATTTATATAATATTATATAAATAAATAAAGGCGCAGCGTGGGACAAATAATGAAAAATAATTACCGAATCGTGATTTATGCTATCGTACGCTGGCGGGAGGTTGTGCATTTCGTCCTGCGAAACAAAGGTAGAGTGAAAAACATATCAGTGCCAAAAGCGTGCTGAAGTTACTAACTGCTTAGCACTGAACTATGTGCGGAGCAAGCGGAAAAATGCCCGCGGACTTTTTGACGTCATTGTCAAATGAACTATATCGCTATATGCGCGAGGCGACGCTGACGTCTGCGATTTTGTTCTTAAGGCTATAGTGATATAGTTCAAAAAGTTCGCGGGCATTTTTCAGCAATGGTCGCGGTGATATAGTCCCCGTAGAGTTTAATGGTGGCTGTGTGAAGTTAGCCGACTTCTGCGCAATGACAAATTGTATGTGTCAAAGGGGAGCTGTGCGGGGGTTCACTAGAGATGCTCATTCAATTTCAAGAAATAGTTTCAATTTTCAAATTTTTGGCCATCTCTATGTAGTACATTATCTCGCTTACGCACACATAGACTATAAACAGTGTCAGCGATGTGCACACAATTTGTGGTTACATTCATTCAGCCGCCAAGAAATTCTACAGGGACTATACAAGGCTGTATAAGCCAAGCCTGGATAAAAGAAAGAACCCCACCACAAATAGTAATAATACCTGAAGGAAGCTGTTGGTGAAGGACTTGGAGTCCACGCCGGGCGGCACGCTGTACCCCATGGGGGGGTGGCTCGACCCGCCGAAGTTGGGGGCGCGCGGCGCGATGAACCCGCCCGCCTTGCCGCCGGACGGCTCCTGCAAAACAATTTAATTTTATTGTATAATAAAAATAAATATCAACAAAAAATTATAAAATCAAATCAACAGCCTATTAATATGTCCTCACTGCTGGAGCTCCGTTCGGGCTATAGATCACCACGCTAGCCCAGTCCGATTGGTGGAATCCACATGCGCCAAATTGTATGATGCCTTAAAAATAAATGGTGCAGAACTGTAGTATTTCACATACTTACGCAGTCACATACATACAAGAAATAGTAAGAAAAAGTTCATAAAGCAAACATAGTGTTTTAATGATATACTTACCAATATTATAACGAATTGTTCTGGCAATATGAAATAATGTACATACATGTCCACTCTAGAATCAAGATACTTATTCTAGATTCAATAAGATCCCTCACAGATGTCAAAAGAGATCAGATTGGATCCACATGGTTTATGAACGCTTTCCTGATACGGGTCAAGCAGCAAGTTGTATATTATGAAGCTTACCGTGGGATAGCTGAAAGGCTGCGCGTGCGGCGGCGGCAGGTTTGGCATGGCGGGCATCGGCGGCGGCGGGTAGCCTATGAACCCGGGCGGCATCGGCGGCGCGTTGATGTCTATCAACATCGCGTCGCGGCCTGAAACATGTTTAAAACTTGCTACACTACATGTTTATAACTGGATACAACATGGTAGCATAGTCCCCGTAGAATTTTTTGGCGGCTGAATGAATATAGTCACAGATTGCACACCGCTGACAGTGTTTATAGTCTATGTGTGCGTAAACGAGATAGTGTGATACATAGAGACGTCCAAAAACTAGAAAAGTTTGATTCTGTTGATCGAATTAAGAACTATTTCTAGAAATTTAATGTGAAGACACATTAAATTTGTGAGCACAGCCCCCATTTGACACCTAAAATTAGTTATTGCGCAGAAATCAGCCAACTTCACAAGACAGCCAAAAACTCTACAGGGACTATATGAGGAAAGGTCGAGAACTCAAACTCATCAAAGTGAAGAGTAGGTTTGTAAGATTCTGATCAGATATTTTATATCAGCAAAATGTTTGTTAATCAGGTATGGATAAATCATCTTTGGAAAATGTGGACACGTGGGACTGGACACGCGCGTGTCCATTTGGTGAAACTTGAAATAGGTACATTCTTCTTAACATTTTCTAATATTCATTTTGTAGAATTTACTTTAAAGAGATGGTAACAAAAAACTATTATCCATGTGCCGTGCATGCACACAATATTTTAAGTATAATACAAACCTTCTTCCTCCCTCATCACCTGCTCGTCAGGCGTGTACTCCACATTGTAGTTCTTGGCTATCTCGATCAAGTACTTCTCGACCAGTATCTTGGGAGGGCTGTGCACTGACATCTTGTGTCGCAACTTCTCACTGATTGTGTTCACATTCTCGTTCCTGCACGCATCAGCGTAGATCTTGCCATATTTTGCTGTCAGTAAGTCGGATACCACTTTCAGCTCCTGCAAAGATAGTTTTAAAGATGAGGGTGAAAAACATCAAAAACTATTTATATGTTCCCACTGAATGAGTCTAGCCCAGTGGGGGTTGACAGATTTCACATGCGCCTAAGAATATCAGACTTCGTATTTTGCGATATATCTATGTGCTTATTTTTACATGGAGGTGACAGTTCCTCAGATGATGGTAGGCAGTACCTTAGAGGTGGGTGTCAGTCGGCAGGTGGTAATGCAATAACATAAATTAAAATAATTTATTCTCAGTTATAATTACCTGAACATCAGTGTGCATTCTAGGAGCCACCCAAATAAGACTAGAGATGGCCTCGGTAAGTCCCTCGTCTAACTCTTTCATCTGAGTAACGAGTCCAAACCTTGCTAATATCAGATCACAGTACATTTCTACTACCTCCATTGCTTCCACCATGTAATCCTCTCTGCAGACAACAAAACAGATAAATCAGAACTTATTACAGTCGCATCACTATAAAATATAAACTGTTATAACCATATGGTTAAAGAAGAATCTTTTAGACATTTTGTTATTTTGCAGTGCTAGGACTCAACTCAAAGTGCAGGGTCTGCTTCCAAAGCTTGCAGGCTTCATGGCCAACATACAATTAAGCTAAATCCATTATTAGGTATTGTTATCATCAAGCGAGAAAAAGTGACAGTACAGGAGACTGCAGACTGGTACGCCGCCAGGTGGACCAAAAATCACTACTAGACATGGAGGAATGGGTGTGGCGATCATTGAGGGAGGCCTTATGTTTAGTATTGAGTTATGATGGCCATGGAGGGGTAGGTATCTCTAACGAGGTAGCAGGATACTTTACCACTAAGCATAGTCATTCAGAGGTTTCTAGATGCTATATAGATTTTATGTTAAAGCTATTTAATAATAATAATGTTTTGGACAAATTTACACACGGCTGTTTAGTCCCAAACTAAGCCAAGGCTTGTAAATGGGTGCTCATCAACTGATAAACATACATAAATACTTTTAAATAAACACTTATCAAACACCCAGGATCCAAAAACCAACAGATATGCTCATCACATAAATGTTGGTCCCGGGTGAGAACCGAACCCACGACCTCTGGCGCAGTAGGCAGGGTCACTACCAACTGCCCCAACAGGCCAGACATTCAGGGGACTTGTCCTATTAGGTATATATTCTATGGCAGGGGTTTTATTATAATTTATAGTAGGTATTCTAAATTCTAATTATCCTCCTCTGCTTAACTTGCGACCAAGGCCTCTTCCAGAGCTATATACATAGTATCGTTTAAACATTTTGATTGATTCAAGGACAGAACTAGCTCTAGATTCGTCATCATTGTTTTTGAAACGTAGGATTCCTTGGTAACTTATTTTTTTATAGTCAAGTTTCAACGATGGCTTCTCACCGGATTATGTGTTCCACGCGAATTCTGGCTCTCTCGCTTTTACCTGAAGCAATATATTCGGCGATTTCCTTTCGCGATTTCTGGGCCAATTCTGTTTTCTTCTTCTCCAACAGTTTCAGACGATTTATAGCCAACCGCAAATGAGTTTTGAGCTTCGTATAATTTGGATTTGTTGAAAACATCTTAGTTTCTAAACAATTTACACTCTTTAAAAACTTTTTTCCTGATAGAATGGATTAATTTACCGATGAGTAATTGAGTAACGCAAAATATTCTTGTGTTATTCTTGCATGAATCATCCACAATGCGTGCGTTCTCATTGAACAAGAATGTTAATTTCTGTAACGAAAAAGGATAGCCTATACGAAAATATATAAGAAAGACAAGGATAGAAACATTATTATTGAGAATGTGCAAGGAACATATGCTGCGAGAAAACGAACGAACCCACCCCCAATCTGTCTGTCAAAATGACATTTACGTTTTGTTCGCTACGTAGTACATTTCGCTTTACGGCTACGGACGTTCATATCACAGACTACAGAGGGATACTACGGTCATACCAATGACAGAAGAAACTACCTACTTGGTTCTTTTGCTCACTCATACCGTTGCATGTTTTTTTACTGCGAATATTACTGCCCAGCAATTTATAAACGCAGTAAGACACTTTACTGCGTTTATAATTTTATTACATAATTGACATCGTTGTGATGAGATCTTTCAGAAACAAAGACCCGTTTTTCGCTACGTGTAATATAAGTGAGAGAAACAAAAACTATAAACACCAAACCACCATACTAACACAACGTACAATCAAATTTTCAAACTTTACTCAAAACTGTCAAATTGTCCTTACTGCGTTTATAAATTGCACGGCAGATTAGTGCTGCAACGAATTACTTTTCGCGCCAAATCTAGCGCTTTTTCCAGACAAAAGGAAAAAAGCGCGTCTTAGCGCCTAGCAATAAATCAAGGTCATTTTTGATATTTCACTTGATTTATATTTTAGTACCTACCTATTATTTTTATCCCACTATTCATAAATGGTGACTGACGACTGTGCTTTCTGGGCACAACTTTTGCAGTAATACAAAGCATACATATTTATCTACATATCTTCACGCTATGTCCCTGGCGGGGTAGGCAGAAATTATGCAACATATATTACGAAATTAAGCCTAATACAAAGGTACCAATCATTGACTTTAATTTTATCTTTCAAACTGTGCCTTTGACGTGAAACGTCTCGGACATAGAGAATACTTAACAAAGAAAAATCCATGAGACGTTGAAAACTTTTAGCACTCAAAAATGGCGGCGAGTGCAAAGCGCCTTCGGTCCATGTCTTTGTCTGGACGAGAAAAAAAAAGGCTTATACCAAAATTAACATTTTATTTCTTACACAATAATCAGTTTCTTAAGTAGGTACAATCAATAGGTATAATTCAATCCAGGTAACAATTTACTGCAAAAAATAGAAGTTTTTAATTGCCAACTTTTCACTATTATGTAAGTACCCGGACAGATATATATTTTTTTCTCAGATGCACAGATTCTTAAACACAATTCAGATCTGTTTTATATTTCAATTTATAAATTTCATAGCATTTACAGGTACAATAATCTTACATAGTACGCAGGTACCCTAACATTGTTTATTACATAAACAAAGTACAGTTTTAGCATAATTAGAGTGATTTTTCTGCACTGTATTTGTGCAGTATTTCTTCACTTCTCTTATTAGGTAGGTATGTAAAGTAGGTACCTTATTTATTTACATACATACATATCTCAACATCAACTTACATAAAATAATCATATTTTACTAAGTACGTAATTATACTAAACATAATTTTTTATACAAAAACCTGTTCTTTTCTTCTTGCTCTAACAATTGTATAGAACAGTTTAGAGACCATTTTTGAACACCACTTATTTAAGAAATCACCCCTATAGTAGGTAACAATAAAGACAAACCTAAGTACTTTTTAAAAATATAACAAATGCTATACTTCTTCTTGATATAAGTACCTACATATTTAATGAGTAAGTACCTAATAACTTCAGTGTGTTTGCCAATTGACATGCATTGCAAGGTACTATTTTAAATATAAACACTGTATAATACATCAATAATACTGTAAAATTAATAATTCAAGCATACTTTTTATATTTAAAGCAACACAATGTTCAAGCTAAGCTCGATGAGATCTTGTATTGTCGTATGTGATCTATTATGTGATAGTTATTGTCACAAAAGTTTTCTACATATTGGAAAGTTTAATAGAAAATAATAAGTATTTACAGAAAAGTCAACTGATTGGAAAGTTTATTAGAAAATAATAAGTATTTAAAGAAAAGTCAACTGCATGGTCAAAAGTCAAAGCTGCTTTTTAATAGCATAGAACGAAAAGTTCAGAAATTAAATAATACTGCTACTAGACAACATGAAAAAATATTCCAAAGTAGGCGCTTCACCACCTAAGTAACACACTAATTAGATCTAAACATTCAGTCGTTATCACAAGCCATATTATTACTTGTGATACTATTTTGCTTATCTACCTTACTATGAGAGTGAGAATTATCAAAATCATCGTGTAACACAACAGTAGTAGCGCTGGTACTGGAGGGGCTGTGGGAATGTGTGAGATTCGTACGATTGCTATCAGCTAAGTGTTCAAGTTCATGACTTTCTAAATTTGGAACACCTGAACAAATAGAACTCACGCGCGAAACTGATTTCCTTTCTTCTGTGGGTGCATCTTTGGTGTTTGAGCGCCCAAGTATATGCAGTAACGAGCAGAGGAAGAAGGTTGCATAAATCCAACTGACAGACATGATCAAAGCCAAAAAGGTTCCTATTTGGGAGTATGGAAGAAGATTAGAACGCAATAGGAATATTCCAGCGAATCCAGTGGTAAGCGCGGCGGCGGCAGTCGGTCCTGCAGACGCAGACAACGCGTACTTAACTCTTGCAGATTTAGTGCCACTAGCATTAGTGTAACTTAAAGCATAGTGAAGACTAAAATCTACAGCTAACCCTGCTGACGTCGATATTGCAATACTTTCTAAAATGCTCAATTTCCAACCGCTCAATACCAGAATAGCTATTGTAACAGTCGCAGAAAATATCATGGCTGCTAACGCACAAATACTGACAATAAAACTAAATGTAGCTGGAACAAGAACTACGAAACCTAAGCTTGCTGATAATATTAAAGCCATCACAGTTCCACTAGCTAAAGTCGCTTGGAGATCATAAAATTGTAGGTCGGACAAAAACCAGCCACACTTCATGCCTGGGGGCGCGGTCAACAACTCTTGCTGTGTCCAATTTTCAACATGAAGGAAGAAATCATTCATTGCTGTATAGGACATTGAATATGGAACTACGCTTTCGAACTCTACAACAATTGCTGCAACAACAGGAGGCCTGCCACTTCTAAGAAACTTGGGACCTGCTACTCCTGGCATAAAAAGTTCGCGTGGTGTCTGATAAAGTGATTCCATCGCTTTTATGATACAAAAATTAAATACTTCTGTCTTGTAAGGAAATTTGGAAGTTTCGCAACATGGCGTTCGATTAATTTTATCAATGTTGTCATGACATCGTCTGCTCATATACATTTTGAAACTTTCAATGAAGCAATTAGGAAGTAGAGGGCCCAATGTTTGCTGATAAAATGGTTGAGCCTTAAGTTTTCTGCAAAATTCTAACAACCATGCCTGGGAATTGGGATCAGAGATAGAAAAAGTGTCATCAAACACTAAATGTCCTGTTGACGATGGATCCATATGATTACCATTATCGACAGCCTTTATACCCCATATCCACCTAAGAGGCATTTTACTACCTGTGCCAATGTCTTTACCAAACCTCTCAAACAGAAACTTATCTCTGTATTTAATATCATACTGTTCAAAAGGATGTGAAGTTTGAAAGAGTTGAAATTGTTTAGAGTCGGGCAGCTGAAGCCCTGGCAAGTAGAAAACTACAACAATACTGCAAATTCCTATAGCACCCAATATCAATACAAACACTATGTGCAATTTTATAACACATGTTATAATAAATCTACTCATTACAACTCTGATATCCTCCCAAACCTCATCAATAATTTTGTGTAACACATCTAATATCCTCCTCTTATTTGTACACAGTTTAACATCAATAATGAATACTGATACAGGTAACCAGGTTATCATTAAGAAAAAGTTGACTAGAACAGCTGTGCCAGCAAAAACGCTGAAACAATTAATAGCTGGAATGTAACTCACGTATGAAGCGAAAAATGCAACCGCAGTCGTCAGAGCAGTAACAAATATAGCAACCACAGAATGTTTTAAAGTCTCATCAAGTATCTGTATAAGAATCGTTTCTCCTGCACTGGATACATTTTTTATATCAGTCAAATCGTTGTCATTACTAACTACATTGTCTCTAATCAGCTGCTTGCTAACCATTTTCCATACCTTGACATAGAGAAAAGCGTCATCAGCGCCAATACCAATAACAACAACTATGACTAATAAATTCATAAAAGGAAAAAACTCCAAATTGAACACGTACACATACAAGCAGTATGCTATTCCTAATGAATATGTTATAGCCGTAAACAACAGCAAAGTGAGTAGTAGAGATTTAGTATAAAACCATACACATATGAATACAAAGATACCTCCTAATCCTATTAACCAAGTGTCTTGTATTACCCACAGATCAAAAATAGTGTTTTTTAGGCCAAAATCCATGGCAGGTATTATGAGAGTATCATAAGATGAATTTGAACGCTGCAATTGTTTATAGTAAGATAATACTGTGCTGCTAGCTGGCAGTGGCAAAAAAATCATAACATTTTTAACAAAACTCTGAGAATAATCAGGAGGAGAAAAGGCATCCGAGTCTAATAAATAAAATAATAAATTATATACTGCATCATATTGGGAACAATATTTAGGGACTTTGCAGCGGTCTAACTCACATGAGGCCATAAGAGTAAAGTTGTGAAAATATCCAGCACAGTTCCTCAAAATAACAACAGCCTTGTCAACCTCTTCCTTAGTTAAGTTTTCACATGAATTCTTACCAGACATTAAAGCTATATAATTTGGCACACTCCATACTGGACAACAAAGCTCTTCGGAGTGTGTTGACCTTTGGCACAATTCATAATATCCATTACCACCAATTTCTACCAGAAATGATTGCAATCCACATAACTTTTCTATGTTTTCAAATGTTAACAGTGACGTGTTATCAGTATTTGTTACAACTAGGTGAGCATAGTCTGATATGGGCGCCCCGCAGGTCCCGGAGGCATAGTTACGGTAAATGGGCTTGTCTGGAACACGTCGCATCTCTTTCAATGACACCCATTGTTTTCTAGTATGATCTTTGATAAATGCAGCATTCTCATCTTCGTAGGAAACATTTTTACCAAATCCCCAATGAACATGGTTACTCGACACATTAGATTCAGGCTCATCATACCAGATTTTTTCGAAACCAGTATTATTGTTTACTTTCTTCTTTTTCTTACCTTTCTTCTTGCCTAGCCGTCCATGACCAGATCGAGGTCTATCTGGTCTGGTTTTATTGTAAAATGTATTGTTCATGCGTATCTGATCTTCTATTTCTTTGGGGTTGACAGCAAGGCTCCTCGACGGTCTTGTTTCTTCAATAAGGTTTTCCCATGCAATCAATCGATGGGCTAAGGTTGTCCCACGGGTCTCGAATCCCACTATAGGATCGGAAAATGATGGTGGGTCGCGACACACTAGTGGAAGTACTGTGAGAACTGTAGAAATCACACTCACAACGAAGAGGACGAGGTAGGAATGACGAACAATAAACCTGGAGTAAGCTGACAACATGTTTGTGCATTGAATTCACGGACTTCATACCTAGTTAATTTCCTACTCCATCTTCGCTCACTGGTGGAACTCATGTCCTTTTTATTGAAGCTGATGTATTAACCAAATGGGTGTTCACATTTTGCAAATAAAACAATACAATTTGGGATATTGGGAAGAATGAAAATAATCACCACCACTCACACATGTCTACAATACAATAGGTCTACAAAGTAAACCAACCTGCCACTGCCACAATCCACAAACAAAACAAAACCTTGAGCTTTGTACGTTGTGCCAACTTAAGGAAATTATTATTATTAATCGTGAATGTTCAGATGCTCAGAGCTAGAAATGCAACCTTTTTTTTTGTTGTTGAATTCGTCCAATGTTGGACAGGCAAAAGTAATAGACCATACAGCGAAGTCATATTTTGTTTGTTTTTCTTCAAAAACCGGCGGTTACAGCACGGCCTCCACACACCGATTTTAGACCAATTGCTTTTTAGACGGATTGATCATAACCGAACAGGGCACGACGACGTCTCCGACAAATTCCCGCCAAAAAGCTATGCAACCTTATATATCTTTTTTTTTCTCTACTCGAGTTGCGAGTTGTCGACTCAATCGATTTATTTATATCTTGATTGTCTCAATTTCATCTACGCAAAAACCTATTCATCCTGATGAGGTACCTACTTAAATGTCGACTAGAGTATTTTTTTGTGTGCATTCTGGTGTCTCCATCCATACAGCATTTTGATTTAACTTTTCTGGAAATTCGTTTTTTATTTTAAGAAATTAATGAATAGTCTTTTATTTATCACGAGTATATATTTTTTACATGGCAACAATTTTTGTCTCTGACTCTGACGTCTTGTGATCACAAGACTTCTTTTGAGTTTTCTGTCAAGGCAAAAATTGGGCGAAAAAAGGCCGTCCCGTTCGGGATTTTCGGGTAAAACAGCTCCAGTTTGCTCAATTAAATATCTCAAGATGAGATACTTCCTAACGTACCTGTTCGCGCTGATTGTGGGAATCGCGATACCTGTAATTTCGCTGTTCTACCTACTGCAAGGGAAGGGTGAGCAACTCAGTTTCGGATGGTTCCTGGAAAACACGTCCCCCTACATGTGGGGGACGCTCGGGATCGCGTTCGCCGTGGCCTTCTCGGTGGTAGGCGCCGCCATGGGCATCCACACCACCGGGGTGAGCATCGTGGGCGGCGGTGTCAAGGCGCCCAGAATCAAGACCAAAAACTTGATCTCCGTTATTTTCTGCGAGGCTGTTGCCATCTACGGCCTGATCACCGCCATCGTGCTGTCGGGCATGCTCGAGAAGTACACGGAGCCGTTGACGAATCTAACGATCAAGAACCAGAACTGGATGGCTGGTTATGTGATGTTCGGCGCTGGCCTGGCTGTGGGTCTCGTCAACCTGTTCTGTGGTATCGCCGTCGGAATCGTAGGGTCGGGTGCCGCCCTCTCCGACGCTGCCAATGCAGCTCTATTTGTCAAAATCCTCATCATTGAGATCTTCGGGTCGGCCATCGGTCTCTTTGGTCTAATCGTAGGCATTTATATGACGTCAAAAGTCAAAATGGGCAATCAGTAACTTAAGAAGAATACAAATTTGAATTTAAGTGTAAGTACTAATGTATTTATTGTTGCTGTTGTAAATTGTGACCTAAATCATATTTTCATAATTAATGTATTGAAGTTAGCTGCACTATCTAGGTTATATACCATCTAATAAATATGATCATGTATGTATTTGAGATTTTAAAAGTATTTAATTTTAATCCTACTGTAACTAAGTTTTAAGTTTGCTCTAGCCAACTTATTCATCCCCATCTGCTAAAAGTTCTTTAACTACTGTGCTCACAACCTAATATTTTTTGTAACCTTGAAAACAATCATTCTAACCTAAAGGTTTCTGTTTAAAAACAGAGGGGAAACGAAAGATCTCTACATCAGATTTTTAAAATATTAAACCTTTAATTCAGCGATCGCTCAAGATGTTCGCTTTTAATGTCTATTGCAACTCTATTTCATGAAAGTCAAAAGATATATGGCAATTATTCCTTTCCTCATAATACAACTAAATGTTACTTTTATGGGTATGACTGCAGTAAAAAAACAGAAAATGTATGTTTACACTAATCACACTTTCATGACTTGTTTATGGTGACAAAAATTTTAATATTTAGTCTTTCTCACCCTCCATTTGTTTTAATTTGAATACTATGTAGAGGCATTTATCTCTATGTCTTACACTAGTTGTGTTATTTCAAAAATATATTTGTATTGTTTTCTGTTAAAATGGAATTTGATTTTATTTTCAGTTCAGTGTACCATCAGCACTGGTTCGCCCGGCCTTGACCTTGTAAAGAAATCGAAACCTGGCCAGTGCTTGAGGATCTAACCCCAAGAAAAAAACATGTTCAATAATATAATATGCAGTGTTGAACTTTGTATTGTTCATGTGTTTTGTGTTACTTACATAATATAAACTTTTTTAAACTTCAACAATCACTTGTAAGCAATATCTGGTCTTAGCACTTTATAATCTTATGAAAAAAGCATAAATATGTAATTTCTGACTACAAATAATACATGAAATAGTTTGACATAAGTGTTTAATTATGTTACTGCATTTTGTGCTAAGTTTACATACAGATATGTGTGGCCTGGAGTGTTTTTGTAACTTGTAACCAATAGTGTTAGCTTTTTGTAACCCATGATACACTGTGTTCTAATGTCAAACTGACTAGATATGCATTGCCCAACTCAGTCGATATGTACAACTCTGTTACTTGTAAAATGTGAACAGAACAACAGACATACCAAGGATTTTCTCTTATTAGCTGTTGCAGCAGACAGCCGTACTAAAAAATAAATTCAGTGGTCTAACAAGTTTAGTCAACAGAACCGCGTGATTGCTGATAATAAAATTACAATGTTATATATCTAGTCATTTTGAAGGCTTAAACATTCCATAATACCATATTTTCATCTTTTCTGAAAGCTGATTGGTTTATTGAATCAATATTGCCCATAGTGTATATTTAAATTTCTATATTGGAATAGGTAATCAATTGAATACATATAGTTTAAAGCCAGTTTATATGTTATTGGCCTAAAATTGAAAAGTACATAAGCTGCATGTTTACTGTCTGTAAATGTTTTTCTTGAACATGACCATTTGTATCTCGAAAAGTTACTTAAAAAGCTTATCAAAAAATTAGACAGTGAACGAGTAGCTTCAAAATAGATAATATCCAAAATCAAACGTTATTGTTCTTATATTGATGGATGATAATGACATTTGATAAACCCATTTAAAAAAAAAATATATAATTGGAATTATCATTGCCAATTTTTGTAAATATTAATTCGCTTTCCTGTACTAATTTATTATACTCGTATGTAAATTCATATCCCATAAAATTTTACTATAGGTGTTGATGTGTATGCCATAGATTGTGTATTTATAGACACCTTAAATCAGCAATCCAGTCGAAATTGGCTACTAGACGTAAGTTGTAACCCAGATTTTGGAACAAAATGATTGAAATAGTATTATATCAGTCTTATACGCATCGTTTACTGATGTAATTCTAAGTTAAATATACTTTATTTGTGCAAATGTAGATATTATGTATGTTGATGAATAAATAGACAAAGTTAATTTGTTTTATTTATTTTTATTATAGGTACTAGTTGACCCTCGACTTCGTCTGGTTAAGTATCCTAAGTCTTATTCCAGGGTATAAGCTATCACTGTACCAAGTTTCATCAAAATCCGTTATGGCGAAATTACTGACTAAGCAACAAACACAAAGTCACATATTAGTGTGAAAAGACTCGTGGTGTCTTGTCTGTCAGGCCTCCGTGATAATATAAAAATATTTGGCTCAGGCCTGAAATATCCGTTTTCCTAAAATGTATTTTTTCGCAAAATGTCTGCTATTCCAGAATGTGAGCACGTCTTTTGCATAATGTCATATTGAAAAGCTGACATTTTGCGAAAGACGTGCTCACAGTCTAGAATAGCAGACATTTTACGAAAAAATACATTTTAGGAAAACGGATATTTCAGGCCTGAGCCAAATATTTTAATAATTTATAGTTGCATGAGCGTCAGAGCGTTGGTCGTGAGTTCGAGCCCCACTGGGGGCCAACAACTTTGTGTTATAGTATAGGTACATTATATTTTTGAATTGTTCTGGCCTTGTGTTAATTTCCATACATAATATAGGAGAAGATCCTGAATTTTTGAACTTTAAAGTTGCTATTTACAGTAGCATACATTGTATCATACATATATGTATGAATCATTCGGAATTAGCGCCATCTAGTGGCGTTACAGAAAACCACAGAACCGAGAAAATGATGGATAAGAGAATGAACGATATTCATTGCTGAAGTTCATTCATTCTCTACCTTTGCAATGCATGTAATGAATGAAAGGAAGATATTTGTTTTCCGCTTCTGGTCTATCGTGGTCCACTGGTGGACATAGATATCCATGATCCCCTGAATACCTTCGTAACTATTACTTACCGACCGTCCTAAACGATCCTGCGTCACCAAAACCTCATAAACCCCTCCAACTCCAATATCTTTTCAATTCGTACACAGTTCGCGTCAAACACCAAATGCGGTCTGCTTGCAATACCCTGACAGCCCTACAGTAGATAAGATCCTTCTTTCAGGGTTTCACTTTTACTTTTCCTTTCCAATGTGGTTCACGGGCGGTAAAGTTATTTATAATATTGTTTATGGTTACTAAGTTATATTTATTATTATATATTTAATTAATTTCAATATGCATAACTCTCCGTCATCAGTTAGTCTCTCTCCAACAGCCAACACTTCTCTTAGTTGTTTTTCATTTGTGTAATCAAGAATAATAGACAGACCTATTAATAGACCTTCGCTTTTACTAATAAACTAGGATGAGTAAATAAAACAGTCCATCTTAATTTTAGCAATAAAATATTTTATTTCAATATAAAACAATTCAGACGTTTGTACCAACTGTATTCATTACCAGCGAAGGTATAAAAAAGTTAAAAAATTGAAATATTATCACAAAACGGAATGTAAAGTCATCGAAATGAGCCAAAATTTAAAAAGTACAAGGTGTATAAAATATTATAGGTAAAGCAATTTTACAACTTATTTCCTACCACTTAAAGCGTTAATCTGAGTAGAAATGAATGGAATGTCATAGATTATGTATCCACTTGAGATCTAAAATAAGCTTATTTCAGCTTCAGCTATTGGTTGCAGGTTGTAGCAACCTGTCGGGCTAAGGAAAGTCTTCGGGAGTCGCTAGTCTACTTGAAAATTCATTGAAATAGCAAAGTTTAAAAATAAAATTGAATTTTTTATGAGAGCACAATTTTTAAACACAAAATAGAACTTAGTATGAAGCATGGAAAAAAGTGATCGCTGTAAATACTTGATGAATCCATTTTGATTTTAAACCAGGTGAAGCAATTTTAGTAGGTATCTCAAGTGGATGTTTTCTTGTTTTTACGTCATACAAATATGTAGTTAAATAGGGTATCCATCAGACTACAGAGCACACTTCGCACTACAAACTCCCCACAAATAATATTTATGGCAATATGACACTGGAGAATACCTAAATAAAGCTTCCTCGTAATATTTCACTATTTTAGTACTACACGCTACGAGTGTAAAAATCTATCTATTTACAAAATAGGTGGACTCTTCGTTAGAACGCTCAAAATTCACACAACACTCTTATATACAAAAATGCATTTCTTTTAAACAAAACAAGAAAATCTCAATAATATGTTATCTTTTCTACTTATTGTTCGACAAGTTAGCAGAGAATGCATGTGCCCATAAATATATTTAAAAACACGGATTTAGGCATTAATATTAATTTATAAAACTCAAACGGTAAATTTAATTACATTTATAGCTTTAAATCTTTCAAGAACATAATAAATAAAACATTTATTAATACTATATTAAGTTGGTGATGAAATTCTTTATTAATACTATTGAAAATTTTATTTATTAATACAATACAATTAAATTAAACACTTTACAATCTCTGTAAATTTGTCAAACTACAGCCACCATATATCAACTGCAAGATATAAACCCCTAACATTAATTACAAAATAATAGTTTTGATTTCATATAAAAATAACTGTGATTCACAATTTGTGTTTATGTACCTACTTTATATTTAAATACTTAATCCTAATTCTTATACTATTTACATGACTGACTTTGGGTGTCCTTCTGAATTATTTTCTTAATTGTCTCACACCAGTCGAAACGAAACCATCACAAATCGCGCACCATCCTTCAATTTCGATCTAAAATTGATTCTACAATTATCTCTTCTTTTATATTAGGTAAAATCAAATGTATGCAATCATCTGGACATCTTATAGGCACCCATTATAGGCTAACTACACACTTTTGCACTAAACCCGTTTCTTTGTGTTAAATATTTTTCTAACAATCATACAAAAAACCGACACAAAAATTGAGTATTTCCAAACTTTAATTAGGTACTTATTTCTACTTAAAGCATAGCAAAAGAGTACACAAATAAATAAGTAGTTATCTACACTATTGGCAGTGGGTACTGATTGTATGGGACAGTCTTTTCACAAATTAACGCTAACATAAAGTTACAAAAGTTAAATTTTTTATATAAATTGTACAATAATTTAATTATTAAAGTCTACGAACTAATTGAGATTCATTGGAAATCTTGTACTATAATTATACTATACTCTAGTTTCTGCGTCGTCTTCAGTAGTAGATTTCCTGTAATAAAATAATTTCAATAGTGTTAAGTAATTTGCCATTTATGTAAGTAGGTACTTAACTGAAATATTTATTTTGATCTCCACTTGGAAAGAAAAATAAAGTTAAATTCAGTAGAAACCGCTTGACATAATAAAATGTAAAGCATGCAAGACAAAATATAAAATTTACCGACTGACAAACTTATTAGTTCGAGTAGCGAAAATTGGAACAAAACTCTTCGCTGATAAAATCTCAGCTAAATACAGGATTCACAAAGACGGTGGCGCCTTCACCGCACGCATTAATAAATTTGTCAATCTTTATATTCATTTACCTCGTCTCTAATGTGATTGAAGATGATTGCGGCAACACCACCGGTTAGCAAAGCAAAAGATGATTTACAATGAGTGTTTCTCATACAACCGCCACCATCTAGTAACAATTTATTGAAAATATCTTAAACATTTATTTAATGAAAAACGTGTAAATGCACCCAATCGGTTTATGTTTCTGTTTATACGGAGAGTGGGAAGTTTAACACAAAGCTCAACTCAGATGGCGCCACTAGCGTACGAATTTGCCGCTTTGAAGGTAGAAAAAAGGTGAAATACGGAAGTGAATCTAGATATTTATATGAAATTTATAATTGTTGCACTTGTTATATCAGATTTAATCTAGTGGTTTTAGCTAGTGGTGCCGCCTAGCAGTTAGCAGTGCAGCTTTTCCTCCCTTTGATCTCGCACCAGGAAAGGCTTTGACGTCTGACTCCGGTGATAATTATCTAATACGATTAAATAAAGGATTACTAACTGAGATCAAACATGCAATATCCATGCGTTAGATCTGACATTGAATTAGGTAGTATGATTTTGTTAAATTTATATGATGATATATGACTTACTCGCTTGTTTCACCCATACTTGCTAGCGGCGCTCCAACAGGTTGCTGTCCGTCTAATAAACAAACGAAGATATTGTATAAACATCCGGTTCTAAGGACCAATTTTCTTAAAATTTTGTTCTTAATCTAAATTTCCAATTGTATAAAAAACGAGAATTAAAACGTAAACCAAATCTACCAATAAAAAATTGTAATATTCATTAATGAAAGAAAAACGTGCAAAATAAAACAGGCTGTATGACGGGGGTTACCTTCGTCTAACTCTCTACTATGGACTTGCGGTGGCCGTGTGGCGTCACGCAACGCCGTGTGGTCTTCCTCGGCTATAGCAAAGCAAAATAAAAAGGTCACACAGCGGTATATCTACAAGGAACCTGTGAAAGCGACAAGGGAACAGGGAATTAAAAACTAGAGATTTCAAAAAGTCAACGAACAGCAATTAAAAAAACAATTAAACAGCCTATTGATATGTCCCACTGTCAGGGCAGGCTTAAGCATAACACACACTGAGCGGCGGCGTTGCGAAAGCGTTGCGGTTTTTTTCTGTAATGTTCGAAATAGTATGAAGCCCTTTACATCAAAGCGGCGGCGGCGCGGCGCGTTCTTCATACAAACTTTCGCCGCCGCAACGCTTTCGCAACGCCGCCGCCCAGTCTGTGTCACGCATTAGGGTTAGACCACATCTGTCAGCATAGAATCGCACTTTTTCATATCTCTATCCCTTTCTATCGTTCAGGAACGTCATTTGTTAGAGCGAGCAAAAGTCAATCGCCGGTGGGGGCGATGGAGTGGTGACGCGTGCTACCGCGCGCTATAGCACACCCGCCATGTTTCTCGCTCTAGCGAATGACGTTCTGTCAGCACGGAAACGCGACAGCATGCGATCTTACGCAATAGCGTGCTATAGCATGCTATAACACGCCGCAGCACTGAAGGCAAAAGTGCGATTCCGTGTCCAACCTTATTAGTCCAACCCTTACCCCCTCAGCGCGGGCTAACGGGCTACCGTCCACCATGTTGGCAAAGTGCAATGCAGTGGGACTTTCAAAATGTAGTTAGGTACAGTGATAAGAAATAAATAGAGGCTTTAATACATAATTGACGAAGGGAGAAACCACTAAAAGGTCCAGACAAAAGTCTAATTATTTAGAAATACAAACAATTTTGAATACGACCAAGTTATACCAATTACAAAAATAAGCAAGATACCTATAAAATATGTACTTATGTGACTGTGACGAAAGGATAAATGTTGTATAGAAAATATAAACCGTTAAAAATTACAAAAGGAGTGGGTGTGTTTTAAAACCTTAAAACAAAAGTGCCGTAACATAAAAATAAACTCATTAAGCCGAGTACATAAAACTACAAAGAAGTCATTAAAATCCTCTCCTCACCTGTATATGGAAACAGATATTTATCATGAGGGTGATGCTTGTCCGATCCCTCCGACATCCTGTCGTTGTAATCCCCGTAGCTCTCCATTTTCCTCTGGTAATCGTTCTTCAGCATGGTCGCTATCCCCGAATCCCGGAAATCCCTCGACGGGTACGCGTCGTGGTCCCTCGTGGTTACCGAATTGAAATCCCTAGATCCGTACACGTTGGTTTCGCTGTTCAGGTATTTGGTGGGGCTGTACCCGTAGTCGGAAGTCCTGGAGGAGAGGTAGGTTTTGGACCCGTATGGGTTCTGGGGAAGGCGGTACATGGTGGGGGATATGGGGTAGGTGGGGTCGTATGGGATTTGCTTCTCCGTGTCGCTTGGGAGCACGCCGTACACGAGCTCGTCGTCCATTACGCCGTATCTGTAAGGAATGGGATATGAACTCATGCTTTAAATGGTAAATAAATATTTAAAAACAAACAACAGGCAGCATTGACGTGATAGATTTGTTGGTACAGGATGATCGGTTCAAGTCCTACTCCCTTTCCGCCGGGTAATAAGAATATTCAACTTCATAGCTCATACCTAATGTAAATATGTCAGTCAGGTTGACGGACTATGAAGTTACTTTTATGAAGAAAATGTATTGTTTGATTTGTACCTTTTGTTATTTCATATCGATATCTTTAAAAAGGCGACAAACGTGTCATAGAAACATTAAATTTAATTTCTGCCCTGTTCAACAGTAACAGCACGCCGCTTATACCCGCGCACTGGGCTTATGATTGACAGCTCCATCGATACCTCGCTAGTTGCGAACCTAGTTTTTAAACTTTGGTCAGCCAGCCTACTTTTGTAAATAAATATTCTTCAGATTCTTCTACACTTTACTCAACACGAGTTTATTATCTACAATCACCACGCCATTATCTGCTAAACGAGGTTACCTGTTATCTAAGGGTAGTCTGGACGCGTCCACGCTAGCGACGTAAGTGTCGTGCACGTTCTCCAGTATGGAGGGCTTGAGGCGGTGCCGGCCCAGCTGGTACACGTCGGAAGTGAGGTCCGGGTTCGGCAGAGGGTTGGGGGAGGGGGACGCCATCCCGGAGGGGCTCACCCCCTCGGGGTCCGAGCCGGGGTCTTGCCCCCACCGCGCCGCGTCGCCGCGGTTTGGATCTAAAGCGGCACCAAAAGTTCACGGATTAATCAGTATAGGTGAGGTGGACAAATTTGAAACATGGCAACAATTTTCATACAAGCAAGGTCACTTTGAAGCCATGGTTCTCCGTGGATTGATCGGGGCATGATCTAATGACGGTCAGGGAGAGAGTAGATGGAAGACTTTTAGATCGCTATAAGTAGACATCCGAGTGATCAGATAAGCCGTTTGGGAAATACCTTAGTATGTATAAAAGAAGAAAACTGACTGATCAATGCACAGCCCAAACCGCTGAGCCTAGAGACTTGACAATTTGCGCAAAGGTTCCTCACTTTTCTGCGCGGGCGAAGCCGCGGGAATCAGCTAGTCAAAATATTAACTTGATACCCTCTCATCATCATCAGCCTGTACTAGTCCACTGCTGGACATAGGCGTTACACTGCTAACAAAAACTGTAGCGGCAGACCAAATTTAGCAGATGACCAAAAAACACAGATTACATCAAATAGGTGGCGATGAGCGAAGCGACGAGTCGTTATGACCAAAAAACACAGAATATGTCAAGTTTACCTTCTCTTATGTGCGAAGGCCACCTCGGCGACATGGCCAGAGGCGCTCCCTCCGTGATATTTGGTAAATAGCTCCCCCCGCCGCTGCTGGTGCCGCGGTCTCCTGCAAATATAGAGAATTGTAACTCCCCCCCCTTCTTTTGCTTCTAACTTAGTTCCCCCAGACTATGTGTTCAATTTTAGATGACCAAATTGAAAATGTGACGTCTAGTCTTATTAGTTCCGTTGTTTTGTCTCAGCAGTGCGGTTGTTTTGTCCGGTACCGGTGATAGTCTTCTTTAGTCTCAGTAGTTCGGTTGCTTTGTACGACTGTAGTCCAACTAACAATCTCAGTAGAGGTTAGATGAATGTTAGTTTCTCGAACAAGATCTAATAGTTTCACAGCACCAGATTTTGATATAAAATCGTTTGGTGTAGCAAACTCCTACTACTGGAACTGTCTGCGCAGTTGCGGATTAAGATAAGATAAGAGGCACCACACCCGGCCAGGTCAACACCTGATCCGGTCCAGCCGGATGCAACCTGGCTCAACCTCGGACACATTTTTTTTCTCTTATGTGTTTACAGCTTAGAGGTAATCTGCAGCTTTATCTGCAATAAGCATCTTTGTTGTCTGCGTCACCGCCGGCAGGTCTTGTTTAATAATAATAATGTTTTTGGACAAATCCACACACGGCTGTTTAGTCCCAACTAGGCCGAAGCTTGTAAATGGATACTCAACAACTGATAATCATACTTATATACTTTTAAATAAATACTTAAATACATACAAATACCCAGAATCCGAAACAGTTATGCTCATCACACAAATGTTGGTCCCGGGTGGGAATCGAACCCACGACCTTTGGCGCAGTAGGCAGGGTAACTACCACTACGCCAATAGGCCAGTTTGCTGAGAGAGTTCCAGTAAACTCCTAACTCGTAGTTTGAGTGGGACCAGAGTTATTCCTGGAACCTGGTGAGCCGGCTAGTCACACTGTGCCTGCGCAGTCTTGAGAACTGGATGCTATCTGTACCCATGAGGTGTCTAGCCGTTTCAATTGGGTGGCTTGTCAATCTATCTTGATATCTGGTGCTGTGGCTCTTTATGATGTGGCTCGGACCCATGTTGGCGATTATATTTTTAGGTATAAGACCGAAGATACGTCCCTGGTTGAGGACAAGTTTACCAGGTGATAGGTACAAGTTTTGTAACGAATTTGAACTAACTGTGCGCCGAGGGCGGATGGCTGGACCGCCTGGTGCTGGTCTCGTCGTCGTCGGACGAGTGGCTGGAGGCGAGCTCCAGGCTGCGGGCGCTCTCGCTGTCGCTGTCCGTCGCCTCGGTCGCTTCCCCGCCGGTTTCTCCAGTCGCTTCTCCATCGGCCGCACGTTTACGGCGGCGACGACCTTCGTCTGGTTTAAAACATATAGGTAAGTAGGTACTTAATTATGATCACAAATGAGGTACCTACCTAAGGCAAAGTACAGAAAAAAGGTGGATAATCATTTTTCAGAATTTGAAATTAAAGATTTGTAAAAAATCTGTTTTAGAAAACACAATTTGAATCTATTCAGTGGTGTTGTAAATATTAGCCAGACGAGACATCCTGTGCATACAATAATAGTCGTTTATCCAAGCAGTCGACCAAAAGTGAATGAATGAACGAATGAAAATAATATGTTGTAACCTAAGAACAAGGATCCCATAGAACAGCTGCTAAAATAACAATAATAATCAGACAGGGACACACTTATTACAAAAGTGGTAAGAGTAAGCAAGACAGATATAAAATCTTCTATCTCTATGTGAATTTTTTCAAACAAAAAAACAACAGCCCGACTAAAATACATAGTGTTTGTTCAGTTTGACCCCGCCATGTAAGAAGCGTCTTCTCAAATTATTGGGGTAAAAGACTATTGCTATTTCAAGCTATACCTACGCTGACGGTTCTATGGTTCATTCTTTTTCTAAGGTTGTAACATATTTTTACTTTACGACTCGTCTGTGTGTTATAACAACGCGCAAGACTCTCATGTGCAGGAAGTGCTAGTGATGATATAAACTGACCGTCTTTCCTGGTATGCAGCGAGGAATCGAACCCCCTGAGGTAGGCGGGCATGTCGCTGGCGCTCGTGTTGTAGTTGGACGTGGACGTGCTCGTGTGCCGCAGCTGCCCGTCGCTGCGGCTGCGACGGAGTCAAATTCATTTTTTAAAAGTAGTTTTGGCTTGGTGACGAGACCTTTAAGCCATATATTATTTTGAATTTAAAGTCTTATTTCTAATATCAATTAAACCGGCGGTTTCAGCACGGCCTCCACAAAAACAGAGCACGACTAGAGTTAGCCGGCGATTTTCACTAAGGTTCATCACGAAATCGAAAGTAACTTTAATGAAGATTTCCAATAGACAATTTTGGTACGAGCTGAAAGAGTTTTTACACGCTTTTATTTTAATTTCCCGCACAATATGCACAGCACTACCACAAGCACATAATGTGTAAAATCACCATTACACATTTAAACCCGCAAAATACTTAATTTAAGAAAATAAAATAGAAGAGACGACCATGACACTTCGCTCCCGCCAAAAGAGTCGAGTCAATTTCAAAATATTTGCTCATGCTGGTACAAGAGGAGGAAAATGATTGAGCTGCCCGAAAGAGAGAGAGAGAGAGAGAGACCTATCTCTTTAAGGGAGAGAGAATGAGTAGACTACAAAGAAGTTCAAATAACCTTAATAATTACCTGTAAGGGCTTGAGCTAGTCTTAGTGGTAGACCTTGAAGTGGTGGACGATGCAGATATTCCGATATTTCTCAACTGACGGCCTGGCTCCGTGCTGCTGTGATAGGCTAACGATGACCTGGCAAATGAGTAATAACGATAAGAGTCGGTACCACGAGGAGCTTAAAAAGTGTACATAAACAAAGCGACCGGTACCCAGTTACGTGGCGTCGTCAACGATCTGTAATTATGACCTTATCAAACACACGCAAGTGATCAAGAATGTTGTCGCTGTGTTTCGTGGTACGGAGGCATGGGTTGTAAACATTGGTCCACCATATAATATTTAAAAAAGTTATTCGCCATAACTAATAGCTAAAAAATCTACAATTATAATTTTTAGTTAATGATTCATTATTACCAAGTGTGACTAACTACTTCTCGCATCGTTTGTGTGCCATTAGGCGCGTCCACACCAAGCGAGCAGCCTCGCTCGAGGCCCGCCGCGTGCGGCAAACGCCGTACCGCGCGGTCGGTATGGACGTGGCAGACGCACATACCGCACATACTGCTCGCTTGGTGTGGACGCGCCTAATGGGAAACAAAAATTGTTTATATTTACCTATTGACTTGGGACAAATTCTGAGCACTGCTGCTGACTATAATGGACGTGTCGACCAGAGGTACCTTCTTGCCCATGCACCTTAGTATTGTCCTGTGAAAATAATTTGTAAGTACTTCATTAAAATGATCACTTTATTCGCCAATTAGTATTTCGCGTGGCTGTAAACGATATAAAATCCGTATCACAAAAGGTACTTAGGTTCAACAAAGCTAAGACCTTCCGATCAGATTCCAATTGTTGCTCTTGTCAGAGGAATGAAGTGGCAAATACGGGCAGCGTACCTTCTGCCATCCGTCACCTACCCCTCTGCCGAATCAGACCATACAGACAAGTAGGTATCTCCTTCCATGAGTAGTAACCATAGTGTAGTGTTGTCCCGCGCACTGTGCTTATCTCGTCTGTCGGCTGATATTGCCAGCTGCGCCGATACCTTGCTAGTTGCGAACCTTCATTTTGTACAAGCGAGGCTATTTTTGTAAATTAATATTCTTCTACACCAGCTACTAGGAGTCAACACGACTCTCTGATTTCTACTATCACCACGCAACAATCTCCTAAAATAGTCTCTCTCACCTGCGCAGGTTGTCCCTGACGCGTATGTTGAACGCGATGTAGCCCAAGCAGGCGGCGATGGCGTGCAGCGCCACCGCGCCGGCCAGCACGGAGCTCAGCACGTTCCGGCGGTCGCCGGCCTCGCTGCCCAGTATCAGGCCGCTCGCCCACGCAACACACAGCAGCGGCAGGCACACTATGCTCACTGCCAGTAACATTCTGCAAGAGACGAACACTATTTTCAATATACCAACGTGGGAAAGTTGAAAAAAATATTTTTTATCTTATACAATTACAGATCTCATTACTATGAAGACAATAGTTTTTATTTCACTTCGATACGATACGTATTAACCTTGAATCAAAAAATTTAGCCACTCCCATATGGATCAGTAACAAAAGCATTTTAGGGGTGTCAAAATCGTGTCAAATTGTTTACAATATTGTAGCTCAGTCACACATTCTCATTTTCAAACTCCATATAAATTTGAATTAGCAACCTCCTCCCGCTAATCCGCTTCATTTGTCCGCACCCCCGCTGTATTTGACACACGCTTTTTGCTCATTTCCCAAACTAAATATGCAAGATGCTTTTCGCGCGACAAAAGAGATTCTAATCTTCTTGGTATTAACAAAGTTATAGGACTTATTAATTTGTACAATCAGTATACGTAGCTTTATTTCGAGGGTCGTGTACTGTGTGAATGACGCGCTCGCTATCCACATTTTACGAGAGAAATGAGTATGATGACGTCGGTCATACCAGGCGCAGGCGAAAAACGAAAAGATAGCGCTGGTCATTTTTATAAATTTCTACCTGCTAAAACCCCCTTTTTGGCCAACTTCAGTGCATATCGGGAGTCGCCGGGCTCTCCTACGGAATGCACCGAAGCGGATTTTTAAATGTTATAAACTTGCTTATACATAACCGTTCCCAAACTCATTGTAACAGTGTGTTTTTTAGGTCACACGGGGGGATCTTCCTGAGATAATGCCCCTGTTACTTGCCTCAAGTTCCCGAAGCCGGTGACGTGGTCGCGCACGGTGAAGGCGGCGCGCGTGGCGCCCGCGAGGCACACGAGCGCCGCGCCCGCGTACGCGCCCGCCGGCACCACCACCCACCACACCACCGGCTCGTGGCAACTCACCCAGCAGCTGCAAATGAACAATGTTTTATTGGATTGCGTATACATTTAAAATAATATAATTTACTCAAGAAGTGTAACAATTATGAGACTTGAATTCTTATACCTTATTATAATTATCGTCAATAAGTGATTGAGCATCTATTACTGAACTAGGCGCGAGCCTGTTATTCAGCTACAGGCTATGGGACCTATAGAATCACAGCTATGGGACACTAAGGGAAGGTACTTGAAATATTCATCATCAGCCTTTACGTATTTTAGCGCGTTTAGGATTCTGAGTAGCGGAAATGTTATAATTATAATTTCTAGAACAATACACCGAAATTATTACCCGAAACCGGATCGTTGACTGTTATGATTTAGGAAGCAGTTTTTTGGAATAATGCTAGTAAATCCTCCCGCGAGAGTCGCGCAGCTCGCGCACCAGCCGCCGCAGCTGCCACGCGTCGCACGCGCAACACGCCAGCGTGAACACCCACCAGTAGTAGCGCATCATCGCTATCAGCTTGCGCACTAACCAATGAGTCCGCCATCTTGTAAGTGTAATATACTCACAAAAGCGCGTTTCCGTACTGCTGCTGGTGGTGGCCGGCGGCTAAGGCGAGCGCGACGGCGGGCGCGGCGTACGCGGCGGCGAGGTGCGCCGCCAGCCCGCCGTGGTTCACGTCGCGCAGCTCGCGCACCAGCCGCCGCAGCTGCCACGCGTCGCACGCGCACCACGCCAGCGCGGACACCCACCAGTAGTGCAGCGACATCGCGATCAGCTTGCACGCGAACTGACATAACACATCATATTCATTACCCAGGTGCATGGGCGAGGACATAACACATCATATTCATTACCGAGAAGGGGGGGGGGGGGGCAGGTCTATCGCTTAAATCGCGCTATAATACAAGTAAGCTGAGTTGGTCATTACACTCGAGGCTGGACTGCACAATACGAGACAAATTTTAGTGCGTAATGAAGCTGTCAGTTGAATGGCCAATGCTCACGCGTGTCTTACGACGTTTTTCAACACACTTTGCGAGCATATAATAAATCGTTTATGCATAGTGCTTTAAGCTACTTAGGCGTACCTCATTCTGCACCAACGAACTCCTCGCCTTGAGCGCGATCACGTACAGCAACTCAGCGACGAAAACACAGAATATGAGATGCTTGTGTATGGAGTTGGAGACGGTGGCGGCGCCCCCCCTCATGAGGCACAGCGCCGCCCAGGTGACGAGCAGCAGCGGCAGGGACAGGCTGAACGCCGTGTACGACGTCACAGACTCCAGTAGAGAAGGCTCTGGTATAAACTGTGGGAGGTAATAGGGCTGTCAATAACAAGAAAAAGTAAAAATAATTCGAGTCACACGTACGTGCTTAATATTTGCGTAGTTGTTCTTTCATCACTCGCTCGCTCAACCAATGGATCATGCCTTTTGTTTATTCATCTTAATGATGGCACTTTCATTCAGTTCAGCCATGCTGAGTATCTCTTGGTCACGTATCCTGTCGGCCAAGGTAACGCCATACAGCTTATGTAGAGATCGCATTTCTACAGCATTAATGTTACTTTCAGTCGTATTCAGGCGTCGCTACAATAAAGTTGGTACCAACACCGGTTGTAAATCGTGGCGGACTATTAGAAACAAGCTCGCCTGACGATCAAGGGTCAAGGGATCAAACCCGGGCCAGGATTAATTATATTAAAATACATTTTACACTTTAGCGCTTTGTATTCATAATTATATAATTATATACGGGTCTTACACAAGACCTGTTCGTTGTTGTTCGTGTGTAAGACCAGTATATAATTATATTAAAATACCTCAATATCGACTTCATCGACGAGGACAGCGAAGGTAGAGAGATGGTTGCACGTGCAGTTGACCAGCAGCGGCGCGTCGGAGTACGGCGACCAGTCGTAGTCGATCTCAGTGTGGCAACCCACGCGGGACCATTCTCCAAATCTAAAAAACGCTTTTTATTACAAATTACAATACAAAGTAAGATTCTAGATATTAATCACGTATTTATGCGCCAATAGAATCGTGTCATCATCATCATATCAGCCTGTAGACGTCCACTGCTGGACAAAGGCCTCCCCCAAGGATCTCCACGACGACCGGAACTGCGCTAACCTCATCCAGCTGGGTCCCGCGACCTTCACCAGATCGTCGGTCCACCTTGTGGGAGGCCTGCCTACACTGCGTCTTCCGATACGTGGTCGCCACTCGAGAACCTTTCTGCCCCAACGGCCGTCAGTGTAATAGAATCGTGTAATGTAACCGAATACTGTTTAAGGCGGCTTTTGGAACAAAAAGTCTGCTCTCGCAAAGACTGTTTGTTTTATGGAACAATTTTGAGGAAAATATATTTGAAAATAAATTCATTGGCGCCTTTCCCATCATCGCCTCAGTGTGGATTTTTCTAATCTAGGCAATGAATGAATGACACTCGTAGCTCTTATAAAATGCGTTGAGTAGGTAGGTATTGGTGTCGATTCCGTGAAACCACCGCACTAAACTTAACTAAACAAAAATACGACCAAAATAAGTTAAGTCGTTTTCATTAAGTTAATTCAAATTATGTTGCACCGTTTGACAGGACTTATTTGATTTTGACACATCTAAATAGAATTCACAGATTATACGAAAGAGTGAATGATATAGTTAAAGATCAAGCACAAAAGCGCTGTACAAAGTCCACCACAAAGCCACAGTAGGTACGGTGGGATTTACGCACAAAAATGTTTCCCTTACCCTCTCAAAGTAGACCAATGCACACATTGCGGGTTAGTCCTCGATCCGAACGACTCCCTATCTATATCCAGCCACATCTGCAGCCTTATCGGCCTCTTCAGTCGAATGCCGCCCATGCTCTTGTATACCAACTTCTTCTTCCCGGTCTCTTTGGTCACATTATCTTTGCCTTTTGAATCACTCGTGTCTATGGTCAGAGCTAAAGCTTTTGGACCTTCTTGGTTGCTCTCTGCGACGTAATTAGAATCGTTCTCTTGTAAATTGTTAGCGTAGACCTTGTCTTTTTTTGATGCTGGCTGTATTAGGACTGGGCCGTGGTGTTCGTTGGAGGTATCGTCTTGTGGCCACGTGTTTCTGGATTGTGGATTGTTGGCGATGTGGTTTGGGGAAGAGTGGTGTTGCCCTTTGTTGACGTATGTTATACCTGCGGGCAGAAAGGACATGTTTGGGAATTATGTTATTCCAAGTACAATATTATAGATACGCTTGAGGTCGTGGCTCCGGTTCCCGCTAGGGACCTCGCATATCCATAATTTTAACAAAAAGCACCACAATGACCATAACGCAAATGACAAAAACCAAAACAAGTTTTTTATCTGCTAAAATAAAAAGATCTCCGAACAGACGAATTCGCACCATAAGTACAACCGTATCGGCATTGGTTCATACATAAACCACTCCTATACCACTTTTCCTCTCCTTTTTACAAAGAAACAAAACTTTGATTAAGTTAATTGACCTTCCACATCTCAAGTTAACTGACCTTCCACATCTTACGTTAACCCACCTTCCACATATTAAGTTAACCCACCTTTCACATCTCAAGTTAACTGACCTTCCACATCTTAAGTTAACCCACCTTCCACATATTAAGTTAACCCACCTTTCACATCTCAAGTTAACTGACCTTCCACATCTTAAGTTAACCCACCTTCCACATATTAAGTTAACCCACCTTTCACATCTTAAGTTAACTGACCTTTCACATCTTAAGTTAACTGACCTTCCACCTCGTCCATGTTGCCTTCAAGCGAGTTGTCCTCGCCGGCCTCCTTCACCCAGACGTACTCCGGCACGAACAGCGCCACCTGCAGTATGGGGGAGCCCACGCTGATGTTGACCCCCCACCGCTTGGTGACGGACTCGTCCACGCGGAGCGGCATCAGGTGCGACGTGTTGCGGGAGTACTGCAGGTACGAGAGCACGCCGCGGGACTCGGAGTTTACGTCCACGTTGTCTGGGAACGGAAGTAATATTCATCATCATATCAGCCAAAAGACGTGCACTGCTGAGCAAAGGATCTCCATGACGACCTGTCCCACGAAAACCTCATCCTGCTGGGTCCCGCGACCTTCACCGGATCGTCGGTCCACCTTGTGGGAGGCCTGCCTGCGCTGCGTCTTCCAATACGTGGATTAAGGCGAGCAGCAATTTGATACATACATAGATACTACCTTCACGCTTTACCTGTCGGGGTAGGCAGAAAGAACAGAGCGCCAAGCATCGCGATCCTGACACACCTCTCATATTTAGTATGCCTATTTGAGCTGGGGTGTACATGTAAGTCTTTTAGTGTATAATCATATCATTTATTGATTCATGTGGGTTGAAAAGGTGTTAAAATAGTATAAAAGGAAGCAACACAAAACCCTGTAAGGTATCATAAAAAAAAAACAGAAAAAAAATTCAAGTTTGTTTGTTTCGATTCTCGGCTCAGACAGTATTGGTTGCAAAAATCTTTGAACTGCAGTTCTACTTCTTTTTGAAAATAAAGTAATGTTTCCTTTCAGTAAAGTTTGCTATCATCAATATTTAGATTATGATAGACGTGTGTGTATGATGAATCATTGATGATGATACTTTGTTCTTTAAATGCTTACCTTGCATATTATTAGATATCCCCAACAAATCCAAGGGCAGAAGCACCCTCGTGTATTTATCAAACTTGTTTCTGCTCTTCACGTAGTTGTTGTACTTCGGGAACGATACGGTGGGGCTGGAAGGCTTCTTCTTTACCTTCCCGTTGCCATAGTAACCGGGCTGGATGGGCGAGTGCACGAACGACGACGTGTCGGGCAGAATGACGCGCTCTGTCGTGTACGAGTCCATGTTGAAGCGGCTCAATTGGGTTGGCTCGAAGCCGTATATTGATTCTGACGTTACTATGTCGACGCCGATTACTGTAAAAAAAACATCAGATTAAAAAAATTATCACGGTCAAAATTTCAAACTTCAGGCTCATATTTCTGTGGTCAGAGGATATCCGTCAATTCGGCGGAGCCAATTTTGGATGACAATTTCAATAAGTAGGTCTAGCTGTTTCCCGAGGCCGTAGCGTAGTATAGATTCAGTTGATCTTCTCGTTGCTAAGGAAATAGCACGATACTAATGTCATTTCATAATAGTAAGTTGATTAGGTCCCATAAGGCCCCAGCCGGGCACCTAGCAACTGCAGTATTCATGCTTTATACATACTTTTATATGCATTTCGAGTTGAATTTGTATAAAGTGCGCTACATAAGACCCAGCCGACCTAGCAACCATATTCAATATTGAAATAAGAAATTTGTTTAAAGTGATTTTTTAACTCTTTGAGTCTAGTTATTCCCCCGGGTAATATTATGTCCTATTATTCAGTTCGCAGTCACTCAGTCACCTGACATTGTCATACATTGTCTTGACCAATTAAGGCGTATCCCAGACACATCAATATGAAAACGCAGGCCGCGCGTGTCTGAAGCCACATACATTGCGTATGGAATACAACAGGCGGCCACCGCCACCGCAGGCCGCGTGTGTCTGTGATACGCCTAAATCGCGGTTAAGTTTCAAAATGACAGTTTTTTGAGCGACAATGATTCCATTAAAGATTTCAAGACAAAATTACATAGGTGGCTGGTACCGAAATGCTTTTATTCTGTAAGAGAGTTCCTTGACATGAAACATTAATTTAAAACTGTGAGTAGGTCATCAAGGGCTAACAATAATTATAATAATAAAAATGGCAGGGTGACTGACTGAAGTGAAATACGTTCGAGTTTCAAAGGTATTGCACTCTGAATATCGCGAGCCAAAGGGTTAAGCTTCACACACCTAGATCACTCGTGACGATCTCAAAGGGGCTGGTGTAAGTGTCGTGCTGGCTCTCCGCCAACACCGCTATGTACTTGTCGAACTTCTGCAGGAGCCGCTCCACGCCGTGGCCCGTCAGCTGCCGGATGCGGCGCCACTCCCTCTCGTATTGCAAGCTCAGGATCGTGTTCGCTGATTTTATTATGTTCTGTAAAGTGGTTTTATTGTTGCATTTACATATTAATTAATAAAATATCTTTATTTCAAGCAACCATAGGTAACATATTAATAGATATATGTGGTAAGTGAGAGATTGCCTGAAATATGGTAAGAGCAACGCAACCGAATCGTCAGCTAAAGTTAATACAAAGTATACCTAAATGTCAAATCACGAAGGTAAAAAATGACAGAACTGAACTCACCAATGATTTGGCTCAATATACTTTAAGGAAAAAAAGTGTGTGTCATTGTGTGTGTCAGTGCGTGTGTAAATGTGTAAGAGAGTGTGTGTGTATGTGTGTAAATGTGAATGTGTAAGAGTGTGTATGTGTAAAGTAGCTAACAGTAACCTTGACATAATCCTTGTCCTGGCTGTGTGTAAGGTTGAGCCCCGCCTGCCGCAGCTCGTAGCGCGCCAGCTCGAGCAGGATGCCCTCGGCAACGAGCACGTCGGCGCCGTACAGCCGCGGCGTGTGCGCGCACGCCGAGCTCAGCTCCTCCGCCAAGCGGACGCCCACGAACGTGTTCACGGACAACTCGCCTGTTTCTATCTGGTGCAGCTGGAAATATGAATTAGATAAACATCGGACAAAGTGAGACAGTAATAGACGCTATCTATTACTGTCTCACTTTGTCCGGTGTTATACCAATATCCTGAAATAACACACTTATGGTACTTTTTAACGCGGATGAAGTCGTGGGGCGTGGCTAGTATTCATATACATTTCGTCACTTATTTGAAATACCTTTCATGTTACCATTTGAAGTTCACAAAATGCTCTAAACTACCATTTTGAGACACAAAATTTTTTCAAAGTGCCGATTTGTTCTTAATTTTTTTTTATCATTATCTTTATTTTAGTCCATAAAGGGCCATATTAAATAAATACCACTTATATATTAATAGGATAGATCATGGAGCTAAGATCTCTTTGGTGGGCGCGCGCGCCCCCGAAACCTTCCTGGGATGGATAGATAGATAGGTGGGTGTATATAGGTACCTGTTTTCGAAGCTGGTAAAAGGTTGAAGTTGTACAATTGAACATGTCAGGTTCCTGCCACGGCACCACTTGACTTTTGTCACACATCCGAGTACCTTTGCCACTTGTTCCTACGGATAAAAAAAACAGTCCGATGTATAATATCCAATTTATACATATACAGCTACCTTTCAACAGTTTTATAAATAATCATGTAGAGTTGATACCTGCAGGACAGTCCGTAACAGCCTCGACTCCGAACTTAGTCCGCGGCCACCAGACCCCGCGAGAGAACGAACGAGGGCAACCGTCATACACAACTGTGGGAAAAACATTAAGAAATAAAGAAAAGTTATAGATCATTAGGGTAAGTAGTCAGAGGCGTTGCACCTCAGAGGGGATATAAATAAATAAATAAATAATGTTTGGAAAAATTTACACACGGCTGTTTAGTCCCAAACTAAGCCGAAGCTTGTAAATTGGGTACTCAACTACTGATAAACATACATAAATACTCTTAAATAAATACTTAAATACATACAAATACCCAGTTATTGCTTATAATCGTACCTAGTCCAGGTAAATTAAAGGAAGATATCGCATTAACCTGATATCACCGACGATGTATTTATTTTTTGACGAATAAAAAATTTAGAAAAACAAACAAAAAAACCGACGACGTCGCTGTCATCATCTGTGACCGGCCGCGTCATGTGATCAAAATGATATTGACAAATAAATAAAATGCCTTAAGGTTTTAAATCCAACGGCATATTTCATTTGATAGCTGCAGTATTTAGTACAATTGGAGTTAGGTATGCGCCTCGGGAATGTTCGTCTATCTTCGGAAATACGATGTCGATATCTAATATAGAGCTGTTACAACAATGGCCTATTAAAAAAGGCCTATTAAAAATCTTTAAATAAATTGAAAGAAAAATTAAATCAATTGTGACAATTTTTAATTAAAAATTTTGAGTTGTAGGTATGTTAAGTTTTTTTAAAATTGTGGGTGTATGTAAACTTAAAAATAAAATATTGATTGATCAATCGATTGATTGATTGGTTGTCGCCAGCGAACTTTAATAAGTATAGAAGCATTACTTCATACAAATTTATTTGAAATTGTGAGATTCGAATAAAAACAAATGCAATTATGAGATGCTAGTCCGAAGTAACAAAGCGTGTAAGATGATTATAGACCATATCGCTATGCGACAATGTATACATTTGCTTGTATTGAATTCTACTTATTACATTTTCATGTCTAGTACACATACTCAAATCACCTACTGCTGGGAAAAAAATTGCCGCGGCGACTCTTTTGGTGTCATCATTTTTAGGGCTTAGTAGTGTTTCTATACTTAATAAAGTTCGCTGGTTGTCGCACCTTCACAGCCCGCGTTGGGCGCGACTTCGGCGTAGGAGTTGGCGCAGGAGTCGCACGCGCGGCCGATGACGCCGCTGCGGCAGTGGCACTGGCCCGTGGTCGCTTCGCACGACCCGTTGCCGGAGCCGGCCGCGTAGCACTGGCACGGCAGGCACTCGGCTGTACCCGCGGGCTTGTAATGGTTCTCCTAGAAGTCAGTAGAGCGTTGTTTTAGTTGTACTAATTAGGGTACCGTACCTCAGAAGAGGAAAAAAGGAACCCTTATAGGATCACTACGTTGTCCGTCAGAGGTCTGCAGTCCCTTAAAGCTGTGAAAAAATCAAACTTCTAAGTCAAAGCAATCAGAAAATATGGCCGATTTTGCCGCATTTTTCAGTATCTTGGTAATCAAAACCTATGAGATACTTCCGGTTTCCAGCTTGCTGATCCTTTCGGCTATGTCGGTAGTTCTCAGTCGAACAAAACTTTAGTCTTTAACTTTAGTTAATAATTTTTTTCCCATGACTGCCAGGCAATTTTACATTAGGTTCCTTATTAATTTTAAATAAAGATATTTTTGACCAAGAAACTGGGTCGATTGCATTAAAAAAACACACTGATTAGCCATTTTAATTAAACGCTTTAAGTAATAAATTGCAATAAGTATAGAGCTCCATACCTTGCAGTGGCAATGTCCCGTGCTCCGCTCGCAGTGCGGGTGGTAGCCGTGCGTGACGTCACACGCGCACGGCCCGCACGCCTTCACCCCCCACCACCCGCCCGGGCACTCCTCTACCCCCTCCTCGACGCATCCTGATGCTGAAAACACCAACAGTAGATTGTTGCGAAAGCTCTTTTTTGTTTTGTTTGCTAGTTTTTGTTGTTTGTTGGTTTGCGCTAGTCTCTGGAACTACCAGTCGGATTTGTAAAATTCTCTTTATGGTTATAGGCTATTTACCACCACGCAACGACCTTTAGGAGCCCAGAAAAAAGAAAAAGTCAAAAATAAAAACGCGGGCGAGGCAGACAGAAAATGTCTAAAAATGACAGTTTTTTGAGTGACACTGTCAGACGTGATTGACGCGAGACCGAGTTTCAAAGATGCTGGGCCTGTGGCTTCCCGTACGTACCCGTGAGGAGGAACCCGTCAGTGCACTGACAGCGGTACCCCTTCGCGCTGTCCTCCGGTACACACTGCGCGTGCTCGCCGCAGGGGTCCAGCTCGCACGCGCCCGCGCACTGCGGCCCGAAGCGGCCCCGCTCGCACTCGCACTCCGTGTAGTCCCACGACGTGGCGCACGTGCTCTGCGAACAAATAATAATCTCCAAATTAAGCCGAAGCTTGAGGATTGGTACTCAACAATTGATAAACATACATATACTTTTAAATAAATACTTACATACGTACAAACACCCAGAAACCTAAACCCAACAGATATGCTCATCACACAAATGTAGGCCCCGGGTGGGAATCGAGACCACGACCTCTGGCGTAGTAGGCAGGGTCACTACCAACTAAGCCAATAGGCCAGTCAAATGGTAAATTTATTACCATTTAAAATATTGGCAATAACTCCGTACTAAGTTTAAAAATTATATCGCGGTAGTCCACATTCGGGTTGCGACAATTTCAAAAAAATTTGAACTCTATTTTTGAATCGCTCTCCTCGCTTCGAGCAGTCGATTCTACAAATTTTCCTTCGACATTCGATACAAAAATCTGTAGAATCGACCGCTCGAAGCGAGGAGAGTGATTCATTAATAGAGCTCTTGGTTTCTTATTTCAAATAGGAAATGAATACTACACAATTACGCCATTTCATTTCGATGCTAAGTAATTATATAGCGCTTTGAGGATCATATATGCCAGTATCATTCAGAATACAAAACTTCAACATCAAGTATCATGTTCATGAAACCGAATATCAAAATTTGAATACTTAAGTAACGGGGAATTTATTCTCAATGTTCATGGTACATACTATATCCTCTGGTTACCAGTAGGTACTTCTCTATCTTTCGTAATTAGTCGAAAAGATACAGCACTATTGCGTATTACGTAACCGTTAACGAGTGTCGATGCTTGGGGTACAGGAGCTCTATTTTAGAATCGCTCTCCTCGCTTCGAGCGGTCGATTCTACAGATTTTTGTATCGGATGTCGATGAAAAATTAGAAGAACCGACCGCTCGAAGAGAGGAGAGCGATTCAAAAATAGGGTTCTAGGTCGATGATTGAAAAGTAAGTGAAATGTTTACTTACGTAAGGTGGGCATATGGCATACATACAGTCAGCTTTGGACTGACATCCATCTCGGACATTTTCTCTGACTGTGGGACGATTCAGCAGAGACTGGGCCGTCCCTACGCGTACATCCTAAAAGGGAAACTTCAGCTATGACACAAAGATCAAATAAATTACAGTATTTTCTAGACAGATTTTGTTTATCTTGATGACTTAAATTCTTTTGTGAAGATTGTACGAGGCAGTAACATAAAATCAGGCATCTTTTGTCATTCAAAAAATCTTCTATTTTGTATTCTGCTCTCTTATTTATTTTGATCTTTAACAATTCTGTTTTTCTTCAAATGTAATGTAATGTAAAATAGTGTTTGGACAAATTTACACGCGGCTGTTTAGTCCCAAACTAAGCCGAAGCTTGTAAATGGGTACTCAACAACTGACAAACATACATAAATACTTTAAAATAAATACATAAATACATACAAACAACCAGAATCCGAAAACCAAAAGTTATGCTCATCACACAAATGTTGGTACCGGGTGGGAATCGAACCCACGACCTTTGGCGCAGTAGGCGGGGTCACTACCACTATGCCAACAGGCCACTCAAATATCCTCCGGTAGTTTGTTACAAAAGCGTTAAGTTAAATACATTGCACTGTTAAGTGATTCGTGCTTGTACAGTCGACCGCACGTCTAGTCTAGCCTATTAGGGAGATTCAATACTATGAGAGACCAGTTCATACTGGTTTTGTTTCCACTGACGTGCGGTCGACCATACATAAACAGCAGAAAAAAATAAACACCTCCGAAATGTCAAGTGACAATACTTTAAGCATACATTAGACAGTCATGCAAGCGTCATTGAATTCCATCAGTCATGATTGATGGTTGAATGATAATTGACCGAGCGAGCGAAGCGAGCGAAGTGTCTAAGTTTCGAGATTGGCCAAAAATGCTATTGACCGTCTGTCCTTCCTTCTGTCTTTCTATCTGTAAATCTCTACAGGTTGCATTTTTCAACCGATTTTGACGAAAATTTGGCATAGGTATTAATTAATCAAGCCGACAAAATGAGTAGAATAAAATCTTGAAAAACATTTTTTTTAGAGTACGTACCATACCATACTCGCAAAGTGGGAGTGAACTTTTTTTTTCTTGTAAATCCCATAGTGTGGGGTATCGTTGGATAGGTCTTTTAAAAATATTGCGGGTGAGTGAAAACCATTTTTCGATTTAGGGATCCGTTTGCGATAAAGCTATAAAGATAAGATAAAAAAAAAAAATAGTGCAAATTTTTGTCACATTAGTACTAATCTCCAACTGCAAAGTTGACTTTTGTTCGTTTCTTTTAGGTTTGGTTTATAAAGGCTGGCGAGGTCTACTGTTCTCACAGAACCACTAGTAAAAATAAAGTTTGCAGATTTTTATCAGTCACTGCATTAGACGATCATTCATCAATCAGTCGCCGCCTGAATGTGGTAAAACCATGGTAAAACTGACAGCAAAACCTACCGTGTAGGGTACGCCTAACACATCTCACTCACCTGTATACACCCATCGAAGTACCCAAACTCCGACGCCAACAGCCCGGCCGTGCTGTCCGGTCCACCAATCAGGATCTTCCCGATGTACTGCCCTTGCACCTTATTGGCCAGCATCGGCAGCAGCGCGACGCGCAGCCCGTAGTCTATGCTCACTGACACGTCGGTGCCGAGCCACTTGATCTCTATGCGGTGCCAGGCGCCGTCCGCGAGGGTAGTCGAGGGCAGGAACATTGTGTCACCGTTGTAAGAGTAGTGCAGTAGGCCGGATTTCAACTGCAGGGTGATGTTGATTATTAATAAGGTATTAGGCCGAATTCTGAAGACACACATGAAATTTGACAGCACTAAAAATATTTAATACCTCTGTAATAATGTGTGAAAGGGACAGAAACTATTTTAGTGCTGTAAAATTTTTGATTAAACTTTACAGATTTATTATTATTATTTTTATTTATTTATTTAATTGCTTTTGGAAGATTACAACTTTTATCGCCATAATAGGAAAAGAAACATTTAAATTTATGTAAGGTAATTACAATCTTCGCCTATTGATCCTGAGTTGAAACCATAAAATATGACATACCTAGGTAAAAGAACCATGATCTAATATTATGAAGTGGTCAAGTTGAAAGTTAAAAGAAAATTTATTACATTATTACTTAATGATGAATAATAAATATAGATTATACATCAATAACACATAGGCTAGGTATAGCTCTACTCGTATATACCTCGGGAAAAGCTGTTCCCGCGAGCAAAACTTTCCTACGCGGGCAAGCCGCGGAAACATCTAGTTATGCCATACATTGGTGTGAACAATAACGGAACGATCTCGAATCACGCAGAAAGCGAGCGTGAGAAAGAAAAAAAATCGGCATATCTCAAAATAGCGCCGCACGTCTAGACCGTTCCGGTGAATTTTTAACTCTGCAAATAACATTATCAACATTAGGTATACGTACACTTATGAGAATGCTGCTGTTCTGCCCAACTTGTATGGACATGAGGAAGGCGTCTTGAAGGCGCGTCCGTATCGACAGCGCGTTCAACCACGGCAGTTGGATCGGACGCAGCAGCGGGTTGAAGGACAGCATGCCGTCACCACTGAAGCGCCACGGTGGAGACGTTGCTATAGAAAAAAAAAATCATAAATCACCTAAAATTGGCCACTCACTGCGCAGGAATCAGCCAACTTCACATAACCAGGAAAGTGATACTCACAGTCGGCGCAGTCCTTCCCGCTGTACCCCTCCGGACACTCGCACAGAAAGGTGTTCCACAGGTCGCGACACTGCGCCCCGTTGTAGCACGGCGAGGACCCGCACTGCGAACGTTTCTCGGGGCAGCCGGCCAGCGTTCCGTTGTCCGACACGAAACTGACACAAAATAACAATACGATGTACTTTCCCTCCGTGTCGCATGGCCGTGGGACGCCCTGTACGGCCAGCGTTCCGTTGTCCGACACGAAACTGACACAAAATAACATACAATGTACTTTCCCTCCGTGTCACATGGCCGTGGGACGCCCTGTACGACCAGCGTTCCGTTGTCCGACACGAAACTGACATAAAATAACAATACGATGTACTTTCCCTCCGTGTCACATGGCCGTGGGACGCCCTGTACGGCCAGCGTTCCGTTGTCCGACACGAAACTGACTCAAAATAACAATACGATGTACTTTCCCTCTGTGTGACATGGCCGTGGGACGCCCTGTATGTACTATACGTGTATGTACTTAACGTTTTATGACAGATGTATATGAATCGAATCAATGTACTTACATACATAGGCACTTACGCAACGCCAAGTTATCGTGATTGTGTGGCAACATTGCGGCAAATAAAATGCATTTTTTCATTGCGGCTATCATGACCAGTATGATTTTAGCCAAGGTTCGTAAAGAATTCAATCTCAGAGTCATAGATGGCATTGACGATATACACAATGAGCTCCCATATGTGGTTGCACTGATTCGTGAACCTAAAAAAGTTCTTATTAGGACTTGTACAGGAAGCCTGATAACAGAATCCTGGGTATTGACGGCATATCACTGCTTCAACAAACCTGAACCAAAAATGACAAGAATACAATACGGAGACATGACTATAGATCAAGCTAATGCGTCGTACAGCAAAGTTAAGAAAAGTATACCACATCCGTCCGCGTCCGCTCGAGTCTTGAATTATGGAAAGGAGGATGGTATTCATTCCAATGACATTGGTTTACTGTTAGTAGAAAAAGTATTACTAAATACATATGGGAAACTGTCAGCAGTAGACTATCAGGCTTTGATCGGATATCCTGTTCGTTATGCCGGCCTAGGACGGACTTTTAGAGATGATGATGAACGACTTAGCCCTAAGGATAAAATGAAGCTTTATACGAAAGATCAAATGAGGCAGCTACAAATTGGTGAAGCTCTTGTGGTTAAGTGCGTGAGACTACAGGGAGCGGCGTGGTCTCTCCGTGGGCCATTTATATGTCTGGCACCAAAATGCGCGCGTCGCGAGCAGGGTCCTTACCACGGGGATTCTGGCGGGCCTCTTATCCACCACGGCAGTATTGCAGGAGTAGCTCAGGGTTTGTATGGATATAATTTGAGGGCGGGCAGATACACACCCGTAAGCCCTTATTTAGACTGGATCTCTATCACGATGTCCAGAGAAGATGCCAATAAACCTAAGTAACTTCGCCGATTTGTCACTTCATAATTTTATTCAACTTTTGTACCCTAGATTAGATTCTCATTCGTTTAAGCAACATAATATTTTTTACGGGAAAATAATAGTGCACAATAAAGAAGAATATTTGATTATATTATATTATTTTTACTTAAACATATATACACACACACATAACATAATCTTCACGCTGTGTCCCTAGCCTAGCGGCGTAGGCAGAAAGAAATAGTAGACAGTTTTGTAATTTTTGTATTTGACTTAATTTGGGAGTAGATTAATAATACTGCCCACACAGGGCCTCTGACCTAAATATGGACTCCGCGGAGTTAAATCACTTTAACCATTTGCCATTTTTAGCAGTATTTGTAATCTTTATTTATTTATTTAAAACTTTATTGCACTAATTTGTACAATAGGCGAACTTAATGCCAATGGCATTCTCTACCAGCTGACCTTTGGGCAATGCAGATAAATTAGTGTCTATTAATCGTGTGTATTAATCTTTACGTAAATTAATTATAATTTTAGTACCTACATACAGCATAATTAAAAGAAATAAATTTATATAAGTATTACCAATCATCCCGTATATACGATGGTTACAACATATAGTAACGTTTTATGACAATTGCAACAGAAAAGTATATAGGCACTTAGGTACTTACGCAATGCCAAGTCCTAGGGATTTTATAGCAATATTTTAATATATTTTAGAAAAGTATGAACCATTATACTATTCTGTAAATAAAATGTTTTTATTTATTCTTTATATAATACTGACCAATATGGCTTTAGCCAAGGTACGTAAAGAATTCAATCTAAGAGTTATAGACGGCATTGACGATATACACAATGAGTTCCCTTATGTGGTCGCACTCGTCTATGAGAACCACAAAGTTTTTATAAGACACTGTACAGGAAGCCTGTTAACAGAATCCTGGGTATTGTCGGCATATCACTGTTTCAACGAAGCTGAACCAAATATAACAAGAATACGATACGGAGACATGACTGTAGATCAAGCTAATGCGTCGTACAGCAAAGTTAAGAAAAGTATACCCCATCCGTCCGCGTCCGCTCGAGTCTTGAATTATGGAAAGGATTACGGCATTCATTCCAATGACATTGGTTTACTGTTAGTAGAAAAAGTATTACTAAATACATATGGGAAACTGTCAACAATAGACTATCAAGCTTTGATCGGATATCCTGTTCGTTATGCCGGCCTAGGACGGACTTTCAGACTTGATGATGAACGACTTAGCCTTCAAGATAAAATCGAGCTGGAGAAGAAAGATGAAATGAGGCAGCTACAAATTGGTGAAGCTGTTGTTGTTAAGTGCGTGAGATTTGATAGAGAGGTAGTACGGTCGTTCGATGGGCCATTTATATGTCTGGCACCAAAATGCGCGCGTCCCGAGCACAGTCCTTACCACGGAGATTCTGGCGGTCCTCTTATCCACCACGGCAGAATTACAGGAGTAGCTCAGGGTTTGTATGGATATAATTTGCGGGTGGCCAGATACACACCCGTAAGCCCTTATTTAGACTGGATTTCTATCACGATGTCCAGAGAAGATGTCAATAAACCTAAGTAACTTCGCCGGTTCGCCACTTCAATAGTTTATTCAAGTTTTATATCGTAAACCTACTTTCTCACTTCGATTTAATAAATATTTTGGTGCTTAGTAAATATTATGTTTATTTTATTATGTTATTGTCTTCGCACCTATCACTATCTATCAGCACTATAAGCATTAAAGTTTAAATAAAAAGGTGAATAATGCGCCCGATCCTGAAGGTATAAAGTTAATATTAGACAGAATCGTGGCTTTTGATTAATATTTTCTAAGCAACAAACGATTTGTTTGTAAAATTCTAAATGTGTAAAATTTTATCAAAACGTATAGATTCATTTATTTTAAACTGAGCTGATTTAATTGATTAAAATTCGGCTAATGGTAGCGTCAGCACCCGCTCTATCTAATCCTCGTATGTCAGCCTAGGTCGTAAGATAAGATAAAGTCGTGGAGATCCCTGGAGGCCTTTGTCCAGCAGTGGATGTCTACAGGCGGATATGATGAAGTTACTTACGTGTTGAGATCTATAAACTTATGGTCCACGTGCAAGTCGGAGATGCATCCCACGAAGTCTTTGTTCTTCACTTGGAAACTGGTGGGGATATTCGGCAGCCCGCCCACCTGCAGCGGGCCCGTCAAATCCAGGAACCTGGTACAGCAAAACCTTTTTAAGCTTAGATAATGGTTATTATTAGATTATGGCTTTTTAAGCTTAAATAAACACTTCCTACTTATACTCACTAATATAATATAAAGCTAAAAAATTTGTTATTTTTTTTTCAATGTCCTCTTTTATGAAATAATTACCATTACCATAAAATATACAATTTAATTCAATTCAAAAAACTAAAAGTAGGTACCCAAAACTAATATAAAAATTTTACCCTATTTTTATTACCTGCCTAATCCCAAACAAGGATGTTATCCCGGATGGGCATTAAACAACGAGGTCGACAGAAATTTGTTGTTTCTCGTAGAAAACTGATTATAATTGTTAACAGGTTATCCACTAAGAATTTGATGGGAAGAAGGGTAACCTAGCGGTTATTTAACAGTAATGGTTGTCAGTTGGATTTCTATGGATTATTCGATAACCAGATAACCACCTATCTGAAATTATTTTCCTCCTAGATTATTGATTGTCCAACTTGGTTTTCTACAAGGAACAAGGGGTCCAACCGTAAAGACTGTAAGGTAAACTTAATTATATAATTATTTACGGGTCTTACACACGAATAAGTTTTATTTACCTTGCCCGACGTTTCGACCAGGTTACACTGGCAGCTCGTGACCACGGCCACTTAATCCTGTGTAAGACCCGTAAATAATTATATAATTATGAATACAAAGCGCGAAAGTCTAAAATGTACTATTGTAAGGTATACTAACTCCATGGGTCCAACGAGGCCTTAGCTGTATTACCTGTGGCAGGTCTCTGTGGGTACGTCGCAGCGCGGCGGGAGCACCTTCCGGGTGAAGTTGGCGCACGCGTACTTGACGCCGAAGTCCGCGGCGCCGGCCAGGGACAGCGCCTTGTCGCACTCGTCTACTGTCATCGTTGCAGTCTGCAAAAAAATTAAGGGTTGCATTTAAATGCACTTTTCATTACTCATACTCTAAAAGTAGGTCTGAAGTTGCCTGAGTAGCGGGTTGAACATGATACATGTCAGCCCTAGGGAGAACCGCTTTCTACTGACAGCTGTCAAATTATTATAAAAAAAACTAGTACTATTTTGACATTTCCATTGCACCATGTTCCAACTGTCTATACAGCTACTCAATTACAGCGCGATGTAAAATTGAAATAACATAAAGTTATGTAATAATTAAAGAATATATTTTTAAAATTTCTTTATTATAATTATTACTGTCAACTATTTCTTTATATATTATAGATTTGGGTAAAATATTTACCATTTTTTCAATGATGGAAATGAAAAATAATGGCAGAATAGCTGGCCGGCCACAGAAAAAACAACAAAATAGTCGGGAAAGCGGCAATCCGATCTTCATTTGTTTTTTCGAGTTGTAGAGTTTTGTTTATACTTCCGTATAGTAGAGATTTGTATTACCACTTATTTTATCTGTAGCTGAGTCATGTTTTTATTTTTACTTTCATTGTATTCGCAATGAAAAGCACAGTGTATCCCTCGGGTTCAAGAATTATTTAGAGTCCCTCGAAACCCCGTCTCGGGACCTAAATAAGTTACTTTCACCCCTTGGGTAACAATGTACTATTATTATTATGGTTTGCACTTTAAATAGAATCCACACTTTAAGTACAACCGCGGTGTTTAACTAGTTGTACCACTGGGGATTTGTGTGAAGCCACTCACTCTATTAAAATACTCCACGTCCACCGCGTGCCACCGGCCGTCGGCGACGTCCGCGGCGACGGTGAGCTCGGCCTTCGCCCCGCCGAGCCCGAAGGTGAACCGCAGGCCCGGCCCGCCGCCGCGGCCCGCGCCCGACCCGATCACCTCCAGCGCTACGAAGTCGTGGCGCTCGTTGTAACGCCCGTTGTACAGAAGTAGCCCCGACGTCGTTTGAGTTGCGAACCTGGATAGGTGAAAATAGTACATGTTATTTTGATCTGAATTCGATAAACGTGTTGTGTAATAAAAACAAGTTCATTATTCGAAAGTTTAAAAGTAACAAAAAGCATAGTTAGTTAAATCGTTTTAAAGATCAGATGACAAAACAAAAAAATATGTTTGGAACGCGATGCAACGAAGAGAGGGAATTTGATGGATTTATATGGATATGGCCACTGAAGTTTGAAGATAGTTTTAAAAGGAAGCATGTGTTTCATATAGAAGCGACTGGCCAAAGAAAGAAACAGCTGGAGGGAGGCCTATGTGCCGAAAGACACTGACTCAGGAAACCGATGTGTAAAATGTAGAATTCTAAGGGCTTCTTTCACCGCATACTGATAAAGTCCCAGATACCCTATCTGCAAATTATCTGACAGATAGCTAATTTTTATAGTTTTAAAGGAATCCGATTGCCTTATCTGTCAGATAAACAAACAGCAAGATCAAGTGTCTCTGTCAGATATTTTATGAGACTTGAGGTGTGAAACATGAAAATATTAGCAGACAGATTTATCTGATATATTACTATCTGAAACAATATCAGCAAGTGGTGAAAGGGGGGCCCTAAGTATTATTTTATTTTTATTTTGTAACCTGGTTCAGTAAATAAAGGCTTTGAGATTGAAATTGAAATGTGTTTCAAAGACAAGTCAACCAGTATAGTGAGTTAGACGAAATATCACGCATGTACCTAAGCTTCAAATGGAACCTATGGCGCCTCTTTAAGCCAGGAAACGTGAGGAACGAGGAGGCGGGGAAGCTCCTGGCGCGGAGCTCGCACATGGCCGTGGTGTGCTCCGCGTCGATAGAGCACCCCTGGCACAGGATGCCGCCCTCGCGCCGCGCCACGCACTGCGAGCCGCTGCGGCAGATCGTGCCGTCGCCGTTTATGTCGCACGTCGCTTTAGTCAAGATCGTCTCGCAGTTCACACCTGGAGGAATACAATGTACAAACTACTAGGTACTCCAAAACAGACAACAGAATACAAAATACTAAAATTGACAACCAATAATTTCAATTTCAAAAAATGCAGAACGGTAATTTTTTAATGGTGCACTACTACCAAAAATAAAACACAGTCTATAGGTCAATTTGCTCTTAGAGTGTAGACATGTTAGTTGAGACATTGAAGTAGATACCTACGAGGTCAAAAATAGGTTGTCACACATTGGCATACCTATAGGTATAAATTATTCTACTAGACAAAATATTTCGTAAACTAACCAGTATGAACAACCTTTAAGAATATTATTCCCATATAATGCATCCACAGATCACAGAAAAAGCTCGCTACGCTGTTAAAAAATAGACTATAGTCAATGCTTGACAAGTTAGTAGAGAGCATGGGTGTGGAATGCAGAACATCACTAATATTTTGCCTTCTGTGGTAAAACTCGGCTGCAAGGGTATCCGTTTTGTCGGAACATAAAACCAGTTAGTAATTTCCGGTGTGGTAAGTAAAGTAAGGTTACCCGTAAAGCCGGGTGCGCACACGCAGGTGTAGCCGCCCTCGCGGCGCACGCACGTGCCGTTGCTGAGGCACGGCGACGAGTAGCACAGGTCCACTTCCGTGTCGCACATGTAATGCTCCCTTGTACCTGAAAACCAATTAAGTAACATGAAATGTATTTACTCACCGAAACACGATAAGAAGTCACATGGGGTAATAGTCGAGTCAATCTCATGCTTCACAATTGGTATGGCACGCAAATATGAACTAGTTGTTTCCTTCGGCCTCGCCCGCGTTTTGTAAGTGATTTTTGACCTTTTTTCTTTTTGCTCTAAAATAAAGATTTAAATAAGATAGTAATTAAGATTTGTTGGCACGAGTCGTTGTGCTGTCAGTCAGGACCGGTCCCGTTCTCGCTCCGCCTCATACAAACTCTCACACTCACTCGAGACTTCTCAAGTCTGGAGGGTCTACGAAAGCCCATCAGTGGACTGGTGCAGGCTGGTGATGAAGAAGCATTACCTGTGAACCCGTGCGGGCACTGGCAGGTGAACGTGGTGACTGGGTAGATGGGCCTGAAGAGAACACTGTCGCTGTTTATGAAGCCTGACGCGTTCCCGAACTTGAGCACGGTGAGGCACTCCTCAAAGTTGAGGCACGGCTCGTGCACGCAGATGTTGTCGTCGAACGGCAGAACCTGCACGAGGTACATTTTTTAAAATAGGTTTTACGGCCGGAAACAAAGTCCTTCCAGGCCAATCGAAGTTTTTGGCCGGGTAAATCAGCGTGAAATCCTTGACGTTGAAAAAAATGTCCATCACAAAACATTTGTTTGTTGAATTAGGACCATTTATGAGTGTTACTAAAGTCCCGACGTGGAGCAGGAAGAATTTCGTACAACGACCCTCATCACTTGTCCTTGTCACTCGCGTATATACTCGCATAATGCACTACACCTGTGTGAGCGCGACAGCAATATGTTTATTCGCGACTGACAAAGACAAGTGATGAGGGGTCGTTGTCGTTGTACGAAATTCTTCCTGCTCCGCGTCGGGACTTTAGTGGATTCTCGTTTCCCTCACCTGTACAGTAGCGAGCCTGGCTAACGTGGCTCTGTGCAGGTACACCCGCTCGCGCAGGTGCGTCGGCGAGTAGTACTGCGACGTATCGCCGGCAACGCCCACCTCCGCGTCGGGCCGTCGCGCCGAGAACGACACGTTCAGTATGCTGCCCGTCACGTCGGTGTCATCCTGTGAGACATATTATTAAGTAAGCACCTAAATAGAAATTCCAACCTTTGATGTAAGTATGTTGTTTACCTTCACCGAAAAGCCTGTGGTTTTTTAATAAACAGTTCCAAGCACAATAATACAAATTCAACTTAATTTGTCTCGAACAGTCCTGACCCGTAACGAGTTTCACAATGGTGTCGACCATTGCGAAACACGTTAAACTACCACTTGTGTTGTGAAACACCCTTCTCTGTGAAACAGTTGCTTAAAATAATTATTCAGTACCATTTTACTACGTCCTTTACCTGCACACTGAACAGATATATGTTCTCCTTGGGGCATGGCACGATGGCTGCGAGCCCGTCCACGAAGAAGCCCAGCAGTGGGGAGAGGAAGCGCTCCGCCGTCATGTCGTTGAGCCGCACCGTGATCGAGTTGAACAACATCTCCTCCGTGATCAGGCGGACGGTCAGCTGCATCATCGCCTTTACTTCGTTCACGCCATCTGTTAAAGACATATTGCGTTTGAAAAAAATGATGTCGCCATAATAGGACCTTGGAGGCTTGAGAGGTCTGAAGTCTACAAAAGAAGAGGCGACGTATTAAACTGGTTAAAAACTGTACGCTGTTTTATTCGATTAGTAATAACAAAATGTATGTAAAACCACTGATACTAAACAAAATATTTTAAAACCACTAAATACTTTGATACCTAGTATCAAATAGCCAGTGGCAAACTGTTCAAGATACGAGTGATAATCAATTAACCGTTCAGGAGATTTAAAAATATTATTATATAATTATAAGTATTTCTTCCGCCATTCGCGGCGCCGCCGCTCTGTATGATTGGGACGAATTATTCAGGCAGCGGCGGGGCCGCTTGTCAAAACTTACAGAGCAGCGGAGGTGGCGCCGCTCATTATAACCCTAAAGCCTGAATCAAATGCAATCGAAAAATAAACATCTACAAATAAATTTTGAAATTATTTTTGAAAAAACAAATGCCTCTGTAAATTACTACTACATCAGTGACTGGGTGCAAAGAACTGAAGATCGATTACAGAGGCACGGATTGAGGGAGGCCTGTGTCCAGCAGTTGATGATGGTAATGATGATGTACATTTTAAATATTATAACTATATTCACTAACCATTGACAGATATCTCCATGGTGGCGATCTTGGGCACGTTGGTGTTGAGCTGCGGCGAGAGCGTCATCGAACCGCTTGTTTCGTTCAGCAACACCAGATTCGCATTGTTGCCGGACAGAATCCGGTATTGCAGCTGCAAATACAACATTTATTAAAAAAATATGCATGGAATGATTATTCTTAATATTATGTTTTGTCTCTACACCTCTCGTGCTGTCGGTCATCGGTATGTGTTTTTTGTCAAAACGTTTTTTTCATTATACACGAAATCGCATTGTTTTCGTATGTATGTATTTTGTTCTATTTTCGTATTGTATTCATGTTGTATTTTCACAGTATTAATGTGCAAGAGGAAAACAAAATTTATCTACAAAGGGTGTCCGGTTCGAATAATAATAAAAAAAGTCAACCAACCTTATCAGTAACATCAGCGTCATACGCCGGCACCCTCCCAAACGGTCCCACCGGGAAGCAATCCTTGTAGTTATTGAAGATAATCTGGAAGTCCTTCATCATGGGCGCGTTGTCATTCACATCTGTCACCAGTATCTCCACTCTGACATCATTCCACAGCGGCGGGCTGGCCGCTCGGATCACCAGCTCGTACTTCTTCCTCGGACTCTCGTAGTCGAGGTCCACCATCGTGACGAGCTCGGCCCGGTCAGAACCTTGGCGGGTCTCGAGTGAGAAGCTGTTGGCGTCGTCGCCACCTGAAAAATAGATGGAATTGATTGATTGGTTTCATTGAGTATCTTCTTTTTTGTAGATTTTATTTTAAAGAAGACAGACTCTGTCAATCGATCTGTCCATTTTTTTTTAATTTATAGTTTTACGGCCAATTGGAAACAAGTCCTTACAGGTCAAATCGTAGTTTAGAATGAAGAATACATAAAACCGCAGCACGGCCATTGAGCGAACGAGTGGTGAACGAATGACGACACAAATTAGATCAGGCGAATGAAAGTGGTAGTAGGAGCCGGGGACGTGACAGACTGACATACCAGGACGCAGTACCAGGATTAGAAACGAATGGATACCTCGGGAAAAGCTATCCCCAGGGGAAAAACTCTACACTAGCGAGGCCGCGGGAAACAGCTAGTAACCCCGGTTTCATATACCTTTGATAGAGTAATGTACGACGGCGTTGGGCCCCTCGTCGGGGTCCCGCGCGTATATCTCCCCCACGGTGGTGCCGATGGGGCTGTTCTCGGGAACGTAGAATGTGAGGCAGTCGCTCTCGAACACCGGCGGCGAGTCGTTTATGTCCTCCACTTTTATGTGGACTATCACCTGCGAGATCATTTCATGTGCAAAGTGATAGTAGATCGAAAACATGTGAATAACATAGGTATGATAATTTATTCAAAATACGAACTGAAAGAATGACTTCGCTTTGTCCAATGACAATCTACAAAATGATCAATAACAAATTATCCAGTTCATCTTAAATCCAGTTATGTAACATAAGCCCATAATACTTTCGAGCGTTGTTAGTCATGTGATTTTTTCTGGTAAGAAATTTTTGTGGCACCTTACCATCACTCACTCAGCGGTTTTTATATGTGGGTTGACAAATAGACAAAAGTAAGAATCAGTATGGATAAGTATATTTTCAAACGATAATTTCAAACCCAAGGAAAAAATAACTTCATAAATATCCTTATTTTTGAAATTGAACTTACAGTAGAGCTCTGCGGCGGCGTGCCCCCGTCGATGGCGAGCGCCCTTAGGTCGTAGGTGGCGACCGACTCCCGGTCCAGCGCCTTGTTGGTCCGGATCACCCCTGACGCCGGGTCTATGAGGAAGGAGCCCTCCTCCCGGTCCTTGGTGTCCAGTTCGTAGTGGACCCGCCCGTTGAGCCCGACGTCGGCGTCGGCGGCGCTCACTTGGATCACCGATGTGCCTGTCACAACACAGACATGATCATGATCTAAAATATATACGAAGAAAACACTATAAAAACTTGTTTTTGTCTTTTTCATAGTCGGATTATAATGTTTTTACATGTATTTCTTATAACTTTTTTGACGCAAGTCATGTAAAATGTGCTGAGTAAAAGTAATATAAAAAAAACACAAACTAAGCCAAAGCTTGTAAATAATAAACAACTGATAAACATACTTAAATACATACAAACACCCAGAATCCGACAACCAACAAAATATGCTCATCACACAAATGTTGGTTCCGGGTGGGAATCGAACCCACGACCTCTGGCACAGTAGGCAGAGTCACTACCAACGACGCCAACAGACCAGGCAATATAGGTCCTTGTTATGGGCTTTGGTCCGCCCACGACGTTGCCAGAGTAGCCCTATGCCCAACATTGGGTCATAAATGATGGTTTGATGACTTACCGACTAAAGCGTCCTCCATGATGGCGGCGCTGTACAGCTGCTGTTTGAAGATGGGAGCGTTGTCGTTCACATCCACCACTGATATCTCCACGTCAGTCGTGTCGGACAGCGAGGGCATGCCGCCGTCGCGAGCTGTCACCGTAAGCAGGTAGCCTGGAAACAACGTACATAGGTATCGTTACGCTATGTCCCTGATGAGGAAGGCAGAACGAAAGCGCCAATTATGGCGATCCTGACGGTTGTGAACTTACCGCTCATGGTCTCCCTGTCGAGCAGCTTGTTGGTGGTGATGGCTCCAGTTTGAGGGTTGATGGTGAACTCCTGGTCGTGGTGGGCGACGGCCTCGTTGGAGATCTCGGAGCTGAGGGTGTACGTGATCTGGGCGTTGATGCCCACGTCGCTGTCGGTGGCAGAAACCACCAGCACTGTGGTGCCGACTGGTGCATCCTCGAAAACCTGGTGGGATGTTACAAAATTGTTGGATGTGGTGAGGTTGAAGCAGCGTGAAAGGAGTTGTTGACAGAGTTGAAGTTGAAAGTTTAACTGATATTGACAATCAGATTGCCGCCTTTGATATTATACGACTCAAATGTACCCAGTAAACTCATAAAATGTAAAAAAATTAACTTTGACTTGGGTTACGTCAGCGATCTTAGTATCAATATAAACACACACATATATATATAATATCTTAAATTTACACACGTATTTTAATTATCTACCACCGCTTCTTAGGCGTTAGCGCTGAGAGAAGCGACGCAACAAACTTCCACAACACACGGTTTCCTCATGTTTTCCTACACCGTTTGAGAGCAGTCAGTAAATGTACCTAAGTACTTATGGTTCGAGAAAAACCAATTATGGACCTACCGGGGATGGAACTCTGACCACTCGACATGACAGGCCGCGTCTTCCACTGACGCTCGAATACACTTACCGAAGCCGTATACGGGGCGTTCTCAAACACCGGCGCGTAGTTGTTGGCGTCAGTGATGTTGATGTGCACCATGGCCGTGTCTGACCTCCCGCCGGAGTCCGTGGCCGTCACCGAGAGGACGTATCGCCGCTCCTGCTTGAAGTCCAAGGGTTGCGCGACGGTGATCAGACCCCGTCCGTTCTGAGAGGTGATGGAGAAACGGCCGCGGGTGTTCCCGCCGGTGATTTCGTAGTGGAGCCTGAAAAGTGTTTACAAGTTGAAACTATAGATGGCGCTAGTAGTAAAAAATGATTTTCATTTTTCCCGAATATAAAATCTATACCTACTAAAACTACTTAGCGTACAATGGGGCCGTGAGGTTATTTAAGGACCTATCAAAGCGTCTCAACGAGGCATCAGATGACCGGCGGGTGGGCAGTTACCTCGGCCAGCGAATAAGTCATATTCATATTCATTTATTTTGTAATGAACATACAGCGTCAATAAATTTATGTAATACTAATACTTAAGTAGTAATAATTATTACAATATAATAATATGTAAGTACATCAGATTATTAAAGAATACAATGTCAATGTCAAAGTCTGGCAATCCAACGGGGTAACGCCGCCAGCATTTTGGGCGAACTGCCTCGTTGTGACGCTTTGGAGAAAATATTATATTTGTAAGGCTGACATGGTAAGATAATCCCACATTTATATTTTATTTGACATTGTTGCTGAAGAATTTATCATCGCGTTCTAACCCTACTTCGTAGGTACCTGTTATCCTCATCAGCGTCAGTGGCCGTGACTGTGACGACGGGCGTGCCCGGAGGCTCGTCCTCGGCGAGCTCCACCTCGTACTGCGGCGGGGAGAACACGGGGTCGTTGTCGTTCACGTCTTGTATAACGACTACCACTGACGCCGTCGCCGTGCGCGGTGGCGTTCCCCCGTCCGTTGCCGTCACCTGGTAATGTGATAGCAGTTAGTGTCGGTGTCGAAACGGATACCCTTTTAGCGATGACAAATAATTTAATGAAAAGCGAGCGCGGGCGCATATAAGTATTCTTATTCTTAGAAGGGGGTGGCACCCTCTACTGACTCCGCGAGAGCAGGAGTTTTGTGCAATGCCCCCCGTCATTAAGCCATCTCAACTCCTTAGGCCTAGGGAGCGCTATAGTTCGAGGATGCAATTGATTATTTACAACCGATAGTTAAACACTCTGCTTTTCACAACGTATGCGTGTATGTATGTATTATCTTTAAAATTTCAGAGCTATGTTGAGTGACCTCACCTGCAGCTGATATTTGGCGTGCACTTCTCTGTCGAGCTGCGCGGACGTGTAGACCCAGCCGGACCGCGGGTCGATGGCGATGGGCAGGTCCTCGCCGCTATACTCCTTGTCCACCAGCGAGTACGTCAGCTCAGAGTTCACACCCTCGTCCGCGTCGTAGGCTTGCACCTGAGTTGTACAAACATTAAAACACGTAAATCCGGGTTTTTCCCCGTGGTCCAACTGAAATGTCAAACTGGCATTTTTTCGTCGTGGTCCAATTAAAGAGCTAGAAAGCGAGCTACTGAACCCGATCCACGGTTTTCTGCGCCCAGTCCTGCCAGCAAATTTACAAAGATTGTTGCTTCATCCAGTCTAGGGGTTCTCACGCTACGTTTGCCCAACTGTGGTCTCCATTAAAGATCTTGAACATTATGTCTGCCGTGCCCCATTGGAAGATTACCAAGTCCTACCGACTGCGCCAAGGACAAATATTATATTCTGTGAACAAGACTAATACTAGATTCTAGAATAAGTATAAGAGAGGAATACCAATAGGTAATAATACTACACTAGTCTAGAAGATCCATTACACTAAAGTCCGGACGCGGAGCAGGAAGAATTTCGTACAACGACCCTCATCATCTTGTCCTTGTCACTCGCGAATAAACGTATTGCTGTCGCGCTCTCACAGGTGCAGTGCATTAAATGTGTGTGAGCGCGATGGCAATATATTTATACGCGAGTGACAAGTGATGAGGGTTGTTGTACGAAATTCTTCCTGCTCCGCGTCCGAACTTTACTAGATTCTGTGTACGGCTCACCCTGACTATGCTGTATCCGGCAGGAACGTTTTCGCTGACCGACTCCTGGAAGAGAGACGTGTAGAATCTGGGCGCGTTGTCGTTCACGTCCTTCACGTTCACAAGCAGTTGGGTGGTGTTGGAACGGGACGGGCTGCCGCCATCTGAAAGAGAAAAGATACTTTAATTTTCATATGTGGTATACTTAAGTATAGAGAGAGAGAATATGGACTAAATTTTTATTAGAAAAAGAAAGAAAATAAAATTTATTCGTTGCGGGGTACAAATTTCGAATAAATATACAATTTTTAATAAATTGATTCATATGGAGGGTAGAAAGGAATTATACGGAATTTTTTTCCAAGATGCAGTAGATCTACTAGTTAAGATATACAAGTGTACCTAACGGTCGTTGATTGCCTAAGTATAAAAATTTTTCGTTTATTCATCAAAATTTCGAGAAAAAATTATAAAACAATAGTCTAAATTAAATTACATTATTCAATGTAAAAGCAAAATAAATTAAAGAGATGACTTAAGTAAAGTAATTAGTTACTACAGTGACCTTGTGCTCTAATGACGAGTCGGTAGCTGCGCACTTGCTCGTAGTCGAGCGGCTTGACGAGCGACACGTCGCCGCTCAGGCTGTCTATGGAGAACTGCATCTGAGTGTTGCCACCTATGATCGCGTAGCGGATCGCCGCGTTCGCCCCAACGTCCGCGTCTGTCGCCCTGAAACGAAAACAATAAAGATGCTACTGACTACCATACATACTACTACAAAGTTTCTAAGATCCGGATACGTATCAATGAACTTGATGATACGGTCAGTGCCACCTCTATAACGTATACTTTTTTTTAGAGGTAGGCACTGGAAAATCGTTCATTGTACAGTCGACCGCACGTCAGTGGAAACACTTTGACCTTGAACTGGCCTTGCCTATTAAGAAGTTTCAATATTATGAGAGACCAGTTTATATTGGTTTTGTTTCTACTGACTTGCGGTCGATCGTACGTTAGCCTTCCGTATTGTGCGTTGTTATCCCCCCCCCCCCCCCCCCTTATACCTACGTAAGATAAAATTCAAACATTTGACAAAAGCAGATATTATTATGGCTTTGCACAGAGAGAAATATGTAGAGATCTTTTCTTACGAGCGGAAGAAAAATGATATAGTTAAGAAGAATTTATGAAAGCATTCATTGTATATTGGCTGGGCTGCATGTGCAATATTCTCGAGTTTAAATAACAATTTATGGACTCTGAATTCCAGAAGCCAGACGGCGCAGCGGGCGGCCCGGCTAGGGACTCAGGCGAACCGACAATTTTATAGCTCTGGTCTCAGCACACTTCCTTACTTGCATTTAAAGAGTTATTTATCTCAAAGATACTGTGGTTCAAATTACGATATGATTTTTTTATCTCATTAGATAAAGTAATATAGAAATTGGTGCTCTCGGTCAAATAGCGCAAAGGAAATTTGATTGAGTAGTCATGACATCCTGAAGGTTCTTGCAGCAAGCAGTCCAAAGGTGGAAAGAAATCTTAACCTAACAGCCTGACTGTTTTACTCGTAAAAATACTACTGTCTACCTCCCGTACTGTAATTTGCGTATTACAAAACCCAAAACAGTGCATATTTTTGCATACTTTACACCAGGATGTTCCTAATGGATTGAGAAAATTCCGGGCTCGCGGCGATTGGTCTGCGCTAGTCGTCGTGGGCGGTGATTGGTTCACGGTGTCGAGGCGTCAACCAATCCGGCGCGGCGTTACCTTTAGAAGCCACTGCGTGCGTCACGGCACGATTTCTTGCCTTCACGTGTTCTGACAGTGTTTCATTCGTTAATGTGTAAGAATGGACCCATAATACCATGAATTTAAAAAAAAAGCTACTCCCAAATGAATGAGTAACAAAATCATTTTAGGGGGTGCCAAAATCGTGCCAAATGTCTATCGAAATTGATACTCACTCACACATTCTCATTTTCAAACTCCATATAAATTTGTATGAGCAACTTCCTCCCGCTAATCCGCTTCATTTGTCCGCACCCCCCTGATTTTGACACAGAATTTTTCATCGTTTCCCATACTAAATTTGCAAGATGCGATCTCCACAGGCAGCGCGCGCGCGACAAAAGAGGTTCGAATCTCCTTTCATAATACATACTTGATCCTGGCGATAACAGGGTTGTCGGCCACACTGATGTCTTCGTCGACGGTCACGGTGTAGGTTTTCTCGCTGAACTGAGGGTAGTTGTCATTGTCGTCTAGGATATTCACGTGGACCGTAGCGCTGGAATATAAAATTGGTTGATTTGTAGCATTTGTCAATGTTGGTGGCATTACTGAAAAATGTGTACTCAAAGGAATTTCGAGTTCGTTCATAAAGAAGAAATTGGCTTTAAAATAAATCATCTTGTACATTTATTTATGTCTTATGTGCAGTGTGCCATTATATGGAGTTTCAACTTTACTGAAGTTTGTTGCGCCGCTTCTTCTTCCCAGTTCTAACACCTTGGAAGCGGTGGTAGATAAAAAATTGACGTTGTATAAATGTACCCAGTGTACTTAACTTACATGCAATAAAATAGTTTTGACTTGACTTTGACTTGACTTGCAATCATAAGCGTTCCTGCCACTGAATTAGAAGATCAAGAAATATGTACTCACGTGCTAGATAGTCTGTCGGCCACAGGGCTGGCCTGATCAGTCGCCTTCACTATGACAGTATACCGCGAAACCTTCTCCCGGTCCAAAGGAGCCCTGGTAAGCAGAGCTCCACTCCTGCCATCAACTCGAAAGACTTCCTGGGCGTCCGTTTGATCGGTGTCCATCGAATCATTCATGTCCTCGGATAGGTGTTCTGCTATCACTGATTCTATTGAGTATTCCACCTCAGCGTTTTTTCCGATGTCCTGGTCAGTGGCCTTCAGTGTGAGCACAGTGGTGCCAGCGCTGGCGCCTTCTCTCACCGACGATTCGTACTGTTGCATCTCGAATACTGGCGAATGGTCGTTGCAGTCTAGTACATTGATCTGTAAGTACAGGTGCGGTATGAAAAGGTTCGTCAATGAAATGAAAATTCGTTTATTCAAAATTGGAATACAATATTCTCCTTTTGACGTCAATTCTGTCTAAAACTAAAACTACTCTGTTTCCACCTGTATGTAGCCGAAGGGAAGAAACAGCCACAAACCCAACGGCACAGGTCTCTGTTTTCATACATATAGCTTGTTCATCACAATATTTATCTATGTTAATCCATCAGGCACTCCATGGAATTTTATCAATACTCTATTCTGACTCATTTGACTTGACTGAAAAGAAATGCAAACTACGAATACGTAAGGTGATATAATAATAATGAGATTAAAAGGAAAGGAAAGAAGAGCAAAGGAAAGCAGATAAAAACACATTCTTAATATTCCTAAAGGCTTCAAATATGTAAAGATTACCTGTAAGGTAGTAGTTCCACTTCTAGGGGGGAACGTGTCATCTTGTGCCACGACCCTGAAGTAATGCACGTCCAGTCTCTCCCGGTCGAGTTTGGCTTGAGTGGTGACCACGCCGGTCCTCGAGTCCACGGCAAACATTCCCGCCGACCGCGAGTCCAGGAGGCTCGACATGGAGTACGTGACCGGACTGTTTTCAGGGTCTCTGTTGAATGACAAATGATGTGGAGGATGAAAAGGAGGAAGTGTAAAAATACGTAAAATTGCAAGGGGATAAAAGATGGTATCAAAAAAAATTCAAAAAGTTTTTGATTCAAGAAACATCCAAAAGCGGTAGAATTTAAACATTTTATTTCAACGTTTTTTTGCAACGAACGGCTGGTTGGACCATTCAGACAAAGATTATGTACCTTTCCAATGACATAAAAACTTGTTGTTAACGCTGATTTTGGGCCAATAATTTGTTCATCATCCTTCATACTGATTTCCACCACCGGCACCGCACCTAATGTGGGTGTCTTTACAAGGCAGGAAATGAACTAAAGATAATTTTGTATAATAAAGCGCGATCTCGTAATCAAAACAGTTAGTCGTTACGTTAGCTACGACTTGATGATTGCCATACTCGTATCTAGATTATTCTAGATAGATACTTTAGTCAGGCTTTGATTAGATGCTGTCCGAGAGAAAACGGTGTTTAAACCTAGGTGCTATTTATGTGAAACTGGTGTTAGATTTTATTGCTCGTTCTTGAATTTGCTACAGACACTACTAATCATTTTAAAACGACGACAATGAGAAACCCGTTGTCTGTGGAGAAACCACATCGTCAATCATTTGCGAAGTATTATAAAATCTATATTTTATTACTAAATTCTCTTTTAAAAAATACTGTCTCTCATAAAAGATGCTAAATAAATAATAAAATATCTTTATTTCAGGGTCAGGGACCCATACAAAACAAAATACAAATAAAATACTTTTTTTTTTTAAATTTAACTAAAATTAAACAGCTACTTTTTATTTTCGCTGCACAACTTCTTGGACCATTCTTCGTCTGGCTGTTTGCATTTCTACATATAGCAATGACTACATCGTTTGTGCTTTTCCAAAGCCTTTGACGGAAAGAGAAAATTCTGTTTCTTATAATGGCAAAGAAATCGTCTATCCGAGCCTCCGCAAACGTTTCTGAGGCGCTGCAGTACCTGGGTAGACCCATCAGAATTCTGAACGTGTCGTTATATTGCACACGGAAGGTATTAATAGTCTTTTTAGTGTAGTTTAACCACAGGCTGCAGATATAGAACGTCTGACAGTAGGCCCGGAATAGAGTCCTCTTTACCATTTTATTACATCGCGAAAATCTACGGGACAGCATATTTTCTTGCTAAACACATGGAGAAACGGCAACATGGTATGAAACCAGGACATCATATTAGGGAGGAAAATTATCTAAAATCTTTTAACAGTCAACAACTGGCGGCTGGCATGTGAAAAGAAAGCACAGATTTTCTCTTCGTATTGTTTGGATTTGATATGATCGATAAATAAAACAAACAAAAAAGTGTGCAGATTGCAGTGTTGCACCTTGTGCAAGATGGGTTCTGTTCAGACTTTGCAACCAATACATTTTAAAGGGTTGAATCTGAGAAACCATTTTCTAGATGTTAAAATGGAATAGGTACCTATACAATCAATGTACTTAATGCATTTACATACCATGAAGATGATTATTATAATAAATACTATCATCAGGTTAATATAAAAGGCCGATCATTCTGAATTCATGGTTACAGGAATTAAAAATATATGGTGTGTGATTGATATACTCGTACATATAATTACAAAACGGATAGGTGGTCTATCAACCTACTCGAGGTGTTTAAAATGTTTGATTTTGAAAGTGTTTTACAAAATTAACACCAGTCAAAAATGTGTACTTTTAAAAGAGAAACAAATATCCCGTTTTTAATAAGTATTGTAGGTAGGAATGTGAAGTTTGCGTACACAATTAATTTGCAATTACGAGTAGGTATCCAACTAGAAATCATGTTAGGTTTCGTAGATGATTTTTAAATCCACATTTTTGTAAAACACCATTCAAATCATATGATTTTTTATGTGACTTTATGTATTTTTTGTTAAATTCAGACAGACATTTAAAATATTCTGAAAGCCTAATCAGCTTACCGCGGGCAGCAAAATGTACATAAAGACTACACACAGCTCAGCGGGGATTTCGGGATTTAAACTGGACCCTAAAAATACCGCTACCGGTGTAAATTGAAGCGGTTTAACGCTGGAGGCGGCATTGTCTGCCGCCCGCAATGGCTCATGACAATGGTTCCGGACATCGTAAAGTAGATGACTTCATAAAGCTCAACGTACCGACTTAAAGTCAATTAATGGTGCAGATGGTTTACGACTTAGACTAGGTGTTATTGTTTACGATAGAACGAGGAAATGAGCGTAGGCGACGATAACTGCTGTAATGGTTGGAGAATTTATGTTCTTGATATTTATGGATGGTTAAGCCAAGGGAAATGTCAAGAATCTGTGCGTTTTTGTTACCTCCCCCACATTATTGCATACCTAATTTACAATTCTTATTTTAATTGACATTAAAACTGAATATTGAAATTATCATGGACTTAACATCAGTGGTAATTATAACTGTAAATCTCCGTTAACAGCAATTCGATGAATGAAACCCGCGATGTACGATGGAAATGCCAGTGTAAGAGATTGATACGGAAATCCGTAGCGGCATACAATTAATTGTAGATTCATTAATAATGAATTAATCATTATCTATACGATTTTAGATATCACTATTCAAGCTATCCGTTACACACATTCCTTAATGGTACATTTCATAGATTACTGCTTTCGTATCTACCTACATTATATCGTTTATTTAACAGTAACTAAAAGAAAGTAGTGTATGTTTAGGTATTATGTGATGGATGACACTTACCGAGCTCTAACAGTAGTGACGACAACTCCAGGCGGTTGTTCCTCTGCCACCGAAGCAACATACAACGCCTGCTCAAAATACGGAGACTGATTCCTCAATTCCCTCTTAACTCTTCTCGCTATATCCGTATCATTGAGCTCCTGGTGATGATATACTATCTTCAGTCTGTGGTCCGAATCAATGATGTTAGTTCCGTCACAATTGAAAGTAAACAGAATTGACACTTTCCACATTGGCTCTTGTATGCAGACGTCTCCGCTAGCGACCAAATCCCCTTGGCTGTTCTCTATTGTAAATCTAGGATCGCTGACGTCCAAGAATTGAACCTTGCACATTTTCTGCACCGTTCTCGGCAAGAAAGCCGTTAGAGAGTTCACGAACTGGGATTGTTTCAGGCAAATCCCTTGCCATCGATCCGTTGTTGGTATTGCGAAGCTCGCGTATGTTTCCGATATCCACTGCTTCGCTTCAGCTAATTTCACATCTATTGTCATATCGAAAGGTACTATCGAATGAGATCTCTTTGCTCTACTCCTATTTCTTGCTTCATAATCTTCTATTAACACGTTAGACCACGGATACGCCGTGGACAGAACATTAACTTGACTAGAGACTAATTCATCCGCTTCTAACAACCTCCAGTCTATACTCTCTGGGTATATAGCTTCTCTTTTATCTCTAATAACTTGTCCGTCTTCGTACTGAAGGGCGGCATCGTTCTGATCGTAGACTCTATCGAAATCTATGTCGTACAGATCCGCATGTCTTCGGCTGCAATCCTCGCCGGTGACTAAAATTCTAATCGGCAGGCTGTAGTAGTCGATATCGCGGATTCGTTCAGAAGTGGAGTCCACGTAGAAGGTGAAAAGATTCGGGTACGCGACGCCGTCGCACCTGAGTCGTTTCCTCAGCGTGACGAGACCGGACGTCCTGTTCACTCGAAGAATGTGGTGGACAAAGTTGGCTGTCCGGTGGACGTCAATGGCGTAGCTACGTTCCGATCCGAGTTTATATACGGCGGCGTCGAGGACGGTGTATCCGGGGGGTGCGGAGTCAGGGACGAGGACGAGGTAGGCGCGCGTGGTCACCAGCGCCAGCGTGGCGACCACGACCCGCGCCCACGCTAGCGCCATGCTGCTCAGCGTTCACCTGCAACGCCTCCCTCGCGCCCATTGACTGCTTTGCTTCATCATCTGAAACAATGGAAGAAGTTAGTACCTAAAATATCGTGTCGATTAGCATATAGAAGATAACAGTACCTACCTATTGACAAGATAAAGTCACTATGAAATACCTAGTCATATTTCTTACATTGATGACTTCATTCTGTCTTCTGTTATGAGCGTGTATAAAATGTAAAATATACCTAAAACTGTGTTTGCAATTCGGTAAATTATGATGTGAATGTGATAAAACACAACATATTATTGTCGTTCGTTCTTGTTGCTCGCTCTCTCAAACTTGAGATTAAATGGTTCAGAAACTTGAAACGGCGAGTATTATTTACTGCGGGGACAAATTCTATTGTGAGAATATGTGAAACACAATTCGAGAGGATCTTTATGTTTAATTTAAGATAGCTTGTATTTAATCTTAGATATGCCTAACGGAACCTCTATACCACCACGTTCACTAAATATTCGTGCATTCGAAATTGGTAGGTATTAATTCACGACAATTTTAACATTATACTTAGTCAATTTCAGTCGAGTCATGGGGGTAATGGTGATGGCTAATGGAAAAATTAAGATATTTTGTGCAATATGCACTAGAGAGGAGTAACTTATTTTGTAGGCGCGAAAAAGTGTGTTTAAAACTCAGAAAATTGAAACAATTAAATATTCAAAATAGATTATTGAAGAAGAGCTTATACACTCTCAAAATACATAATATTTATACAGGATGTATGTAGGTAGATACGGGTCAGAAATAAGCTGTAACCAAAACGTTGCGTTCACTGTGCGTTCAACTAATCCTAAACAAACAATGCTAATCCCCATACAGCAGCAGCTGTAATTAAATCCTGTACATTTTGCGAATAAGTAGCTCGAATACACAGGGTAACAAAATGTGGGTGGATTCGACGTGGAATCGAAAAGTGATGTCACCAGATTATTTATCTAGTTTAAAGATACCTAGTATTTTTTTTTACTTACATTAAAACTGCGTCACTAACCGATCGCAAGGAAATAAAGTTAATAAAAGCTTGTAATAAATGGACAACAATAACTTCCTGAAACATAAACTGGATGTGTCCGAAATTGTGACTCCGCGCATTATTTAAGAAAAGTACTATACAAGAATTAGCCACAGACAGGCATGTTGTCAGCGCCGCTGCAGTAATGTACTAAGTACCTATTTCTTCTCTAAGAGGGAAGAGATTTTTTTTCAACTTTCCAACCCAGATGTTGGCCACCAGCGGGAGTTCGGGGGTTATTCCCAACGAATCATATGATCCGTTCGGAGTTGCATCTGATCTAGTATTCCCGATCGCCGATCTGATCACACAAAAAGTTCCCAACGGATCACATGATTCGATGGCACTAAGAAATTGTGATTATTTTGTCCCAACCGATTCGGGAGTTTCCGCCACCATTCGCGGAAACTCGGCGCAGGATTCGGTTACGGTCAATAGATTAATGGCCCCAATTAACGGACGCGTCGCGCGAATAATTTCGGCGCTTTTCCAATTTCGCGCGAGCGAGCGGGGTGCCACCGCACGGCCGTTTTACACCTGCGATAAATATTGACATTGCAGAATTAATTAACGGGTGCGTTTACACGTTACGGGATTGTGTTTATACAGTTGCACTAAACAGGGACTAATCTAGTTGCAATAAACTTAAAAATACTTTTCAAAAGATAGCCCAATTCTTGAGGAGGGCTATAAGCTATTTAACATCACACAGTCAGAAATAACGTCTAAAACGCGGACGAAGCCGCGAGAAACAGCTAGTATATGTATATAGGTACAAATTTCCCGACTTTACAGAGTTTTAATACACCTACGTAATAAGTAGAAAAAATTATTCTACATAATTATGTACCTAAGTAGGTACCAAATACATTACAACAATTGGCACGCCCTAAAACAAACTAATAAAGAACCGATTCATTCCAAATAGTCCCAAAGAAATGAGGCAACTACATACAGTGCTGCGTCAGAAGATGTATAGGGGAATTCCGAGCAGGGTGACCAAGGAATGTGGGGGAGGGCTGACACTTTTGTGGGAACGCAAGATCTTTGTCGTTCCCAAAATTCATTGGTCACCTTTCGGTGAGGATGTCTAATGATCTGGGTTTGCGAACTAACAGTGATGAAGGCCAATAAGGAGCCAAGCTGCATATTTAAGAGGCAAGATGAAGAATGGTATGGTATATTGTTTATATTCAAATTCGAACCAAATCCTGACAAACAGAACAAATTCTAATTGATTTTTGTTACATTAAGGGCCTCTTACACCGCTTGCTGATAAAGTCCTAGATACCCTATCTGCAGGTTATCTGACAGATAGCCTATTTTTTTGGTTTCACAGGTATCTGATTGCCTGTATTTTATATAGTCTATCACGCAGATTTATCTGATAGATTAGTTTATCACTAAGATTAACAATATCAGGAAGTGGTGAAAGAAGCCCTAAGTATTTTTACTAGGGATCGGTCAAAACTGTACCCTTAATAGAGAAGCTATTTTGTCCGGCTGTCCCTCTGTCTGTCCGGCATGGACACTAGACGAAATACTTAAAGGACTACTAAACCCGGTCATTCGTCCTCAGCATTCAGTCCACCTTTATTTTTTTTAGGTCTTCGGTCCACCTGTAGAAAAAGAAACACTTCCCTCTTTCTTTTTTTCATTTCTTTTTTTTCCATTCAAAATATGTATTTCTCATTTTGAATAGACTTCAGATTGAAACAGATAAATGACGATATAAATAACCTTCCGTAGCGACGTGAGATGGTATCTTATTTACTCAGGGGGGAACAATAAGTAACCGCTATTCAAGAGGTAATTTCTAAAGATGCCAACGAAATTAAGGTGCTTATTCATGCTTAACTGTCGCCATTGGACCGGCTCGGGGTATTATAGCAAACAATGACGTCATCATGCGCCATTATAATTATTAACACAGAGGTGACGTCACTGGTTGAGATTTGGTCGGAATTGATTATAAGGTGGATTTCTAAATTAATTTACAATTAGGTGTAGCTCTGAACGAGTGTTTTTGGAAACTTATTTGTATTGTTAAGGATTTACGACTTACGGCAGAGGTTTACGGCTTTCTTTGTAAAGTTAATCCTTCCGAGCCTGCTTAATTTGTTCTAGATGTAAGGTTTTTTAAGAAAAAAAAAACATACATTCAACGAAAAGCTCCGGCTTTTACACAACACACAGTCACCCTGACACTAATGGTGCTATCAATTAACCGTGCGAGGAATCGCCGATCCGATTCCCATTCCGGTCCTTTCTCCGGCCGTTTGTCCCTATGCGATGTACCTACCTAAATCTGTTGCATTCCTAAATATATGACGTCATAAATTTTATCGACTCCCTTCTCTATACTTAACTACTATCTTTGTGTGGAATATTTTTTTGTTATTTAAGAGCCTTAGGGCCTCTTTCACAGGTTCTGATAGAGTCCCAGATACCCTATCTGACAGATGGCATATGCTTTTGTTTTACAGGTATCTGATTGCTTTATCTGTCAGATAAACCACCTGATAAACTGACAGCACGATCAAGTGGCTGTTATTTATCAGGGACTTGAGGAGTAAAAACACGAAAAAAATATCTGACAGATTTATCTGATAGATTAGTATCTGTCAGATCACTATCTGTAACCATATCAGCAAACGTAAAAGAGGCTCTTAGACTACATAGACATTACTGGATGAACAAAGTTTGACTTAATGGTTCCTTGACCGATAGATAATAGTAACGCAAGAAGCATAAAGCTCACACATTACTGTCATACTAAACAAATATTTTATGGGTTGATTAGCCGTGAAACTTAGTGGAAAGTCTGAGAACTGTCTCTGTATCTTATCTTTTAAGGAATTAAGTGCTCGTAAACGCAGTGGAACACTTATTTAAATTTAATTAAAAAGTTATGACCGAGAAATAACTTTAATTTAAACTGAATAAAACTACCTGCAGTTTTATGAATGGCGCTTTCACAACTTTTTATTCATTTACGTTACTAGCTGCTTCCCCCGGCCTCGCCCGCGTTTTAAAAGTTATTTCTGGCTTTTTCTTATTGCTCGGCTCCTAAAGGTCGTAGCGTGATGTTGAATAGCCTATAAGCTTCTTCAGGAATGGACTATCAAATGTAAAAAGAATTTGTCAAATCCGTCTGGTAGTTGGAGAGATTAGAGCCTTCAACCAAAAAAAACAAACTACAGTTTTATTATATTAGTATTAGACCTAAGTACCTATAGATTAGTAAAAGTATATTTTTCCTGTCCATACATCAAGAGCGTAGGTACCCAATGAGACTGCATTACGTTACCTAAGCACCAATAACTTACATTTTACGATGCCGGTAACCATAAACCGATACAGTATCCCAACCCTAATACCGATATTAACCATTAAAATTTCGGCCATTAGCTACTGGTTTTATACTTTTATTTTCGTATAACTAACTCATACATATTTGAATAGAATTAATGAGATTTAAGCTACGATTAGGTCATGACTGAGGGGTTTTAGATTTGGTAAGAAAGTAATAAAACTAATGAGAGTTTTTTCTATAGTTAAGAGCAACTATGAACAAATATTCGAACTAGCCATAGCGAGTCAAAACCCGCAGTATAAATTTATGCTGTAAGGTCAGCTGGCGTAAATGCGTCCGTGGGGCAAATGCGACAAATGAATTTACTCAGTAAAGAGACATTTAAGTTGAAAATGAATCACTGACTAACTCTAGTCGTGCTCTGTTGTTGTGCAGGCCGTGCTGTAACCGCCGGTTTAAATAGATTTATGAAATAAGACCTTAAATTCAAAATAAGATATGACTTAAAGGTCTCGTTACCAAGCCAAAACCTACTTAAAAAAAAAGTTGAAAATGCGAATCGAAAACTAAAAAATACTAATCGATTTCTCAAAAAATTTTTATGCTTCGGAAAACTGATATCTTATAATAACTGATATCTTAGATTCAAACAATCCGTCTTACAAGCCGTCTGTGGGTGCCAATTTATACTTATGTAAATAATTATTTACCTTTAACTTTTATGTCACGAAAGCTGATGTCGCCTTTCTTTTATCCATTTATCGTCATCTGAAACAAAAATATGCCATCTTATAATAACAATTCAATAGAATTATTGGGTGACGTACGGAGTTTTAATAAATACTAAACACGCACTAAACTGTGTGTACCAAGAAACTACGTATTCACAGGTGGAAACAAAACAGAGAAGTTTTAGTTTTAGACAGAATTGACGCCAAAAAGAGAATATTGTATTCCAATTTCAATTGAATAAACGAATTTTCATTTACATTTTCATAGACAAAAGTACAAAGTGTTACGACGGTAGGTAAGTATTTAAATCTAAATTTTTAAATTTAATTGATTTTTTTTGTTTGCGTAAGTATCTACATAATAATACCTACTACAAAAATGTAACGAATTCTGAAACACCCTTTTGTAAAGTCAGTTAAGATGAAACGCATTTCTCCATGCAGGCAGTGGTTAACAAAATAAAGGGCAAGAACAAAAGGTCTGTGATCTTGACAAATGAGTTCATCCTCGTCACTGGGCGATGTAAGCAATGAATATAGATTAACGAACGCTTTGTTTCGATGTTCTGCGCCTAAATTGTTTCGCCAATAAATTATTTTACAAATCATTCATTTGCTGGGTTCCCGCCAAATCATTCGTTCCTTTTCAATCATTCGTTCCTATTCAAGAAGGTTCTAATTGCAAAAGACATCGAGTTCTCGTTCAGTTTTAGATAATTAGACGACTTGGCATGTCTGAATTTAATATCTTTGATACCTTCTAAAGGATTCGATCGATCGTCTTCGTTGAATTATGCTATTTCTGCTTTCTACACTAACTGTTAGGTAACTTTATTAGACTAATTTTCTATTTTATTTACCTACTTCATCTGAAGTTAGTTTTTGTTATTAATTTGACATAATCTGTCCATTCCACCATTTCCATCCACCCCTTACTATATCCAAAGTTCCAAACGCAACGCGCAAACAATTTATCGTGAAAAACATCGCGTCGCCTAGAAGAATATTACCAGGAGCTCATGGCAATAACGAAAGCTCGACAAAAGCGGGGCGTGACTGGTTGGCAGGTTGCGAGTGGCCACTCGGTGCGAGGAACGTGCTCGCTCGAGGGCTGGGTATCGCTAGAAAATGACATACAACCTGTTATGTTGCCCCAGTACATTGTTGCGAAATATCCGCAGTATGTACTACAAGATGCCTTTCATAAAACGGAAAATCTCAATAAAGGAAATCTTTTAGAATAATTTTCGGAATGACTAAACAGTCTATTGAATAAAAACTACGGTTTTGGGGAGAAACGCCAGAAGTTGCACCGCAACGGACAACCGATGTCCTGAAGTGAAGTTGCTTCCGTAACATCCGGTTTAGAGGAAAAACTCAAATTAAGCCCCTATAGAATCCTCTGACAAGAAGTATTCTAACTTCAAACATCATCTTCAAAATATTCCACAAAGACTTCGAGAGCCTCAATTTCAGTCTTATCTACCAACACACGTGCGCTTCAGAGCTCCAAACATAGGCCTAAAAGAGAATCAGTCTAATCTACATGCAGAATGGCAGACATCATACGTTATTCCGTTTGAAGATAAACGATTTCATTTTCCCGGTAAACTTTCCCGGAGTCAACTTATTTTATCCGTCGAATACGCCAGACCGCAGGTGGTGGCGTTCAATTTTTGATTTGGAGGGTTCTGTAGTGAAGTGATTTATGTTTTTCGAGCAATGAGAACTGACCAGCTGCAGTAATATAAGATTATTAAAATTTATTTTGATTCCGCACACACTAAAAATATTTTCAAAAACAAATAAGTACATATGTATACATATCCCTAATAGCAGGTAAAATAAAAAAAATAATTAGTCCGCCTGTAACTCCTAGAATAGACGATAATAAGGAAGAAAACTATCTGATATTATATCCGATAATTATCGTAACTTACTGAAAGTTCGTATATGTGATCATGATCAAGATCATAATATGTCACAGAACTAGAATCATTATAACTTCTTATTTGCTCGGAAAGTTCCTAGTTCCTACTGTACCTATTTGCGGATAGAGTTTCAACAGCTAACATTCGTTATTTGAAATAAGTAGGTATCGAAATTCTATGACAGTCGTTAATATTTTGCAGCAGAATTATATTATACGCGAAATTATGTCGTATTCTTGCAATTACAGGATGGGAAACTATATCTACTGTCCTAAATTCATAATCAAATGAAGGACCCCCGAAAGATACAGTTTGTTCGTTTTACGACGCAGCTCACGCATGTGACGTACTTTACGACGTGAGATCCGAGACAGAATCAAATCGACTCACGCGTGGGCTTGATGAATAGCAGCACAATGTGGATCTGATAGTGTTGGAACTCTTCTGTAAGGAGATCTTATATATTTTGTACAGAAGATACCCCAAGGGCTGTTTGCCCTTTTGCTGCATAAGTTCACGAAAAAAAATGGTCTTGACAGACGGACGGACAACGGAGTGATCCTTTTTTCCTCTTTTGAGGTACGGAACCCTAAAAATTAGCTTCAACGATTTCTTGATACTTAGCATTGCTTTCCAATAATAGGCTATAAAGAATTGAATCATCATCATAAAGGTGTACCTTTTAAGGTTTAGTAATTTCCTTTCGCCTTCCCAAATTGTCACTGCGGTTCTCTTGAATTCCAATCGGTCTTCAGAAACGAGTAATTCCATTAGCATTTACAATTTGCATGCATTACTCTAAAGGCATTTCTAAATATTATGGTCGCGAAATCGTTTTGGAAACTGAACTGTCTCATTTACAAACTCTTTGATCTCTTTAAATATGTTTTATTTATAATTGCGAGTAAGAACTGTATAATATTTACGATATTCATACGGCTTTATTTATCTTGTTTTTACACCAACGTACACGACATTCGACCAAAACAACGATTTGAAGATTTAAAGGGGCGGCATAAATTTCAAAAAATTCGGCGTTTGGGACTATAAAATTCAGATTTATTAGGTTTTTGTCCAGATCACGCTTTAACTGTTGAACTTTGTATGTCCTTAAAATTTCAGTTTCAAAGTGAAAGTATATTCAGTATTTCAGGCATAAATAAAGAAAATTCAAAAACTTTACCTGTTAATGTGTTTAACTCGGTAATTTCGTTATAAATACTTCATTCAAATAGAGCTTATTCGCCGAACGGCCAGACGACAAACAACTCCTTAATAATGATAAATCATGGAGTAATTTAAGAATGCGAATTACTCTATGCGATCAATTTAAAAAGACAAAAGAAAGCTGTACAAAGCTTCTCTGTCTCGTTTATGGTCGTAAAGAGGCATTTATGTCTTAATTTCAGCGCATGCGACGCCCACTACCCGTTGCTGGTGGTCCACGTACGAGAGTTATTGCCACAGACAATTTATTGGAGTAGTAGCAGCAAGGAGTTTGTTAAAGAAATCAATGGCAACTTATGAAGACTTTATAAGTTCTCCTTGCAGACCTATCCTTAGCATTAATTCATGGACTGAAACATGCGGAACGAAATAGGGTAGACCTAAAACAAGAGACAACAAACATAGAGAATTCTGCAAAGTGAAGTCAAGGCAAGCTACAAGTAGAGCGATCTCAAGCTGAACAGAGACAAATGGAAGAGCATACTAGAGCAGCATACTCGAGCCCGATGTTAGTTTAGGCTAGGACAATAATATTATTCATATACTTATGACCTGTTTTAGCCTTTCGCGCGTTGTATTCATAATTGTTTACGGGTCTTCCACACGAACAAGTTTTATTTACCTTGCCCGACGTTTCGACCGGGTTACACTGGCCGTGGTCACAAGCTGACTGGAGAGGCGAGCTGTCAGTGTTGAGCGCTGCGAGTATTTCCTACAACTACCTTCGGCTGGTCCTTGTTATTGGAAAGTCTCGGCACACAACACTCACGGTATCCGCAGGTGTATTCGACTATAAGTCGCGAGATTTATTATCGATTACTGGATTCCATAATTATATAATTATGATTAATTCGTCTAGTATTTCGTTCGTGTAAGCATAGAATTAACTGTAGTTGCTGACCAAAGTAAAGACCACATAATTATCTCCTTAATATAAAAGATAGCAAGACGACTCGAATAGCAATTCACACCTTTGTATAAGGGTAACAGTATAATGTACTGTTTGAACAAAAGTGTGAATGCTCTAACGCGCACGCGCTGCGGCCCACAGGTGTGGTGCTAAGAATCGGTTTCACTCTCGCGCATGTCATTTATCATCTACGAGATGTCGGTATATCTGTAACAATATGGTCCAATAAGTAAATATTGTGTTCATAACGAGGTCAGCAAGCTTTCGACAAGAGAGGAAAGTTTAAAACACTTTTAGAAGGTAGGCCATTTCTGTTCAAAAGAATGAGTAAATGTGAAGATATTTAGTAAAATCCCGGCGCGGAGCAGGAAGAATTTCGTACAACGACCGTCATACTTGTCTTTGTCACTCGCGAATAAACATATTGCCGTCACGCTCACACAGGTGTAATGCGCTGCAACTGTGAGAGCGCGACTGCAATATGTTTATTCGCGAGTGACAAAGACAAGTGGTAGTTGTACGAAATTCTTCCTGCTCCGCGTCCGGACTTCAGTAGAAATATGTGTCAATGATGAAGGGACATCTGTCTTATCGTCATAATCACGTGTAAAGTTTAAATAAAACCCAAGCAATTATTTCTATTTCAGTTGCTTACAGATTCACATGTATTAACAACCGTAGTTAACTTTTTGCGCTTCTAATCGGCAAAACCAATATAGTTCGAAACAAGCCAAACAGCTATAACTGCCAACTTAATATTGCGGATGTTTATTTAAAAATTACAGTTATTTGACGAGACTCTTGACAGCAACGGACGGCAACAGTAAGTTGGTGGTAGCAGATAACAAAGGCATTATCGACCGGCGGCCAGGGTCGGTGGCCTATGATTGCAGGCTTCATGACGTGGCATAGTTGCAGTGAATTTCTAACTCGGACCATTAGAATAAATCGATGTTCAAGACTGTATAACTATAAGCGAAGCGTGAGACCAGGTGGACAGACGACCTGAAAACGCGCCAAGAATTGGCTGAATAGGAAGGACGGAAGTCCGGATGGGATTGCGCGAATTGGAAAGGCCTGTGCCCAGAAGTGGGCGTCGACAGTCTGATGACGATAATGTGATTGATATATTAAGAGGGACGCCCCGTCGCCAGGTGGACCGATGACCTGAAACGCGCAACGAATTGCCTGAATGGGAAGGACGGAAGACCGGATGTGCTTGCGCGAATTGCAAAGGCCTGTTGTCCAGCAGTGGGCGTCGACAGTCTGATGACGATAATGTGATTGCTATATTGGGGACGCCTCGCCGCCATGTGGACCGATAACCTAAAGACGGCCGGATGCGGCTGCTGTATGTAATTTCGAAACAATACCACAAACCACAATGCCTCACTCAGGATCGACTTTGGGACTCACGATGTAGGAGGCTACGTAGTCCTCTCCTCACTGCGCCAACGACTCTCTGGCCCAATACAATATCAGCTGATGGCTACTACAGACGACACGTGCTCCTGTTTACTACACATGCAGATTATAAATACGACAAAAAGTCAGTAGGTACTAAATCAACACAAATCCGCTATAACCTCATCATGACGTCATGAATTCATCACAAGAAATATGATACGAGTAACCTAATAGGTAAGGCATCGTTCTCATTTGTGTGGAGTTAGAGACGATTTTATTCGAGAAATCGAGGTGTGTAAGATTCAAATAATTTTGGCAGAAATGCCGTTATTTTATTAACTTAATGCCTTAAGCCTTAGATGAAACCAAAGGACGTAGACGCGGCACTCTCTTACATTGCATCAACGAAATCTTAGCTCTGATATTAAATCTGGGCTCAGTGCACGACAACATACTACATGCACAATCATACAGCTGAAATCAAAATTGCGTTCGTTCAATCACCATCAGTTTTATACGTAGGTAGATTAATAGTATTATTGTACGAAAAGACTCACTCATTCTCTCATTATCGAGTCAATGAGAGACAATCAATCCGCAGTCCTTCATGTCAGAAACATTTTCATTGAGTCTTCTTGGTGTTAAAATAGTTAGTATTCAATTTGAATTGGTAACATTGTGTGATTTTTGCAGTTAAATTGCGACATTGAATGTGACTAACAAATACTGACATAAAATATTAGTTTTATTATTATACACAGAAGCCGCAATCCACAAGTCGCACACCATCTGTTAAACTGTATGGACATCGCCTTAGAATTTTTTACTCGTTGGATCTGTGGTTAGGGCAATGACCGCAAGACGTCACGTCCACATAGCAGCCTTAATGGTCAAACTTAGACTATGAAATGGATAACAGTTATCCGATAACTTTTTAACGTAGCCTTAAATAGTAGGTAGTAAGTAAAACGGATAGTCTTTTGCAACCGTTCAAGCTCAACACTGAAGTATATAGTAATGGCGGCGATCACAATAGATCAGCAATGGTCACAGTGATTACAAGGCCGGATAAGCCTTGAAAGAGCCCCAACTTTGACGTCACACTGCAACACGAGGCGAGGATGCGGTCGCCAGTCTCACCCTATGTGGAGCTGGTCGTGCATCACTTCACTTGGCGACCTCATCTAGTACTTATTACGAATCTTGAAAAAGTTTGCATTTTTTCCCCATTAGTCACCTTTAGAAAATAATTTTGATTTTGAACTAAATTACTAAATTGTGTCAATTGATTGACCGATCAATTTCGTACCACAAAATTTTTTCGAGACATTGAACACTTGTTTATTTTATTTAACAATTTATTGCACACCAAACCATTAACAAGATACAAAGACAAAACAGAAAGTACATGTACAAATGGTGAGGCTTATCTCTTTATGAGATTTCTGCCAGCCTACCAGTCAGATTACCACTTTTTTTTATTGCTACGGGGGCAACAAGCAGGCGGGCCTCCTGATGTTAAGAGGTCACCGCCGCCCATAGACACCTGCAACACCCGGGGGTGCTGGTGCGATGCCGGCCTTGGTTGAAGGGCTCTTTTGACTCTTTTCTTGAAGGACCCCATATCTTACTTGTTCTAGAATTGGTAAAAATATATGACTATAATATTGTTAAACAATAATACGGCAAGATAAATATATAAATAGAGTAAGTACTAATAATAAATCACCACACGCCATTCGACAGAGCTCCCATAAAATTCGCTAGCTGCGTATGTAATTAACATATAATTGGAGAAACAGCGCAATCTCGTAAAATTGACTATAAAATAGAGATGAATTATTTTGTTAACTAAGGAGATACGGCGGTCTGATTGAGTTATAATCATCAGTTATTCCCAGGCCCTGGCGGTAACTTATTATGAGGAATAAAGCTGCATCCACAATGCAATACCTTGTCAATGTTATTGCGGCTTTGATAGATGGGTCAGCTACCGGAAGTAAGCTTTACGAGATATGATTGGCTGAATCCGCGAAGTGAGCTGTCCGTTATAAAGCTAAACGCTTCCTTACGAGGCTGGCATTGACTTGTTTAAGTCACAAGCCTCAATAATAATATATTTTTTAAAATTAATACTAATGTGACGTGACAATGACAGTACTACGGGACGCCCCGAGACTTCATCCTCTTTAAAAAGTACATATTCCTTTGAATGCAGTTATATTTTCCTTCCTTCAATACATAGTATAAAACAAAGTCGCATCCCGCGTCTGTACGCTTAGATCTTTTGAACTAAGCCACGGATTTTGATGTGGTTTTCACTATCATTCAGATATTTTCTTCCGGATGGTTTAGCGAAGCCGCGGGCAATTAAAAAAATAAAAATAAAGGAATGTTTCCTTTCGATGTTTTTGCTATATCATCAATATTTACGGTACTTTCCCTCATTTCCTCTAACCACAGCTTTTCATTTCCAACCTGTAAAGTAGTGAAATGTATTGCTTTTAAACCGAGCTTAAGAACAAAATCCGTATGTGTACGTTCCAGTATAGAATAATTTTCCTCCCGTTAGCCTGTGAAATTGGGTAAAAACCACAGCACAACTTTGTTTGCAAACATTTTACAAGCCACGGGCTATAGTGAAGTTCCGTTATTCGGTAATCCTTTGATCAGGACCGAACCGGGAGAGCCCGGCTTGCGAAAACATTTATCGGGGAAATTTTAGGTTTTGTTCTATTTCAAATTTATACATTGGACGTTTCTTTTATAAATAGATGACCTCACACCGCATCCGTCGTTCATTTGTATATTCCATTCCTAATACATTACCATACGAAAACAAACGCTTCGATTCTCGGCAACATGGACACTTCTTTAGCAGTAAAAATGGTTTGTATTACCATGTAATGTGAACTGTACGGTCCAATTTGGAACACCACTAAACTCTTTATGAGCTGCAAATTCGTTTGTTGTCGTTAGGTAAGTTATACCAACCAATTGTAATTTTCGTTCTACGGTACCAATAGATTTTGAGCGGAATTTATCCAGGTTTATAATAGTTTAGAATCGAATGACGAAGTTGCTAGCACAAACAAAACGAATATCAATTTTTTTTATGGCGAGATTGTTGGCAAAAGCCTGTGAAGCAAAGCAATAAAAATGTTTAAAAAAATCTGTCATTCGAGAATGAGAAGACTGGGAAAATCATCATCTCCTTTGTCCAAATAAAATGAGAACCATGCGCTCCGACATAGCTCAAAGAATTGCGAAGCTGAAGTTGCAGTGGGCAGGGCACATCGCTCGTAGAACTGACGGCCGTTGGGGCAGAAAGGTTCTCGAGGGGCGACCATGTATCGGAAGACGCAGCGTGAGCAGGCCTCCCACAAGGTGGACAGGTGGACCGACGATCTGGTGAAGGTCGCGGGACCCGGCTGGATGAGGTTAGCGCAGGACCGGTCGTCGTTGAGATCCCTGGGGGAGGCCTTTGTCCAGCAGTGGAAGTCTATAGGCTGATAGCTTTTCAAGTGTTGTCACTTCTTAGACAGCTTCCGAATTTTGTCGCAAGGGGCGCGCGCGTTATCTTTGCGCCGCCAATAATACATCACTAAACCTTGGACCACAATCCAGTTCCTTGGATCAACAGTAACTTCAAGGCTATCGTATCGTGCATAGGCTAACGGTACCGCGACCAGTTCCTAGGCAGCAAATTATTACCAACTCCTTTTGAAACTGAACCGATGCAGTTTAGTCGCAGTAACTATTGCGATAAGGTTTCAAATAAAGATCAAGATAACTTTGTGATCCTTTTATGGGAAGTATAACCGTCTCCTGCGGCAACTGGTTTCGGCTAAGGGTTCTTAGCGTTCCGTTAAAATCGAAAACCTTTTAGCTCCGATCCGTACGGCTTATTTATTACTGAGATGTAGAATGTATTTACCTAAATACGTAAGTACTTACCTATTTTTTACTGTCATGATATTCTAAAATGAATTTCAAATTAATTAATTGTACTGCCGATTTTTTAAAAGTTTGCTAGTTATTCTAAAGGTAGGCATATCTTTAAAGGTTGTTTAGAAGAATCTTAGCGATAAGACCGCCTAGATGCACATTACTGTATCTGTTTTTCTCTTTTTTTATCTGTAATTTTTGAATGTGCAATAAAGTGTATTGAATTGAATTGAATCTTTTAGTACCAAACCATGATTGTACGTTTGACAATTTTTACCACTAGAAAGTTCCAACGGGTGCGATGCCGAGGCGGCAGCTGTAACCAACAAAATAATGGTAACTAATAATCCTCAAAACGGAACCAACACATGGTAAACAAGATGCACACTTTCTATCCAATTTAATTGTCGTGGACGGAAATAAAATAAGACTATGGAATGAAAAATAGTACTCCCATCCCTACAGTCATACGTAATACATATAGAGTCATTAGTTATGGTAGTGTTGTTCTCTTGTAGTAAAACAGGCTTTCCATGGGAACGAAAAGAAAACACGAACGCATTATTTTGCACAATCACCTTTTTTCATATCCATTACGGGGAGGCAATGGTGCAGGCGTGTATACAGCCTCTCGCGTTATTTAATCAAACGAATTTGTCACCGTACTGTATACATGCAGCTAGCAACAAAAATATACTTATTATTTTGGTTGGAAAGTTACATGGTGTCGAAACACTTCAAAACCACTGTCTAGCTTTTATATAAGGACTTCAGGAGCCGTGTCTCCCCCATTTTTCTTGTCGCAAAAAGTTAAATTACAAATGTATTAGTAGGTAACTAAACTAACAAACTACAATCTAACAAATTAAAACAATAAACACTGTGTGAGAGTGCGTGATGCGTTTGTTGATAGGGAGTGTGATGCAGGGTAAATGAAAGTGCATGAAGTTTTAAATAAGGGGTTAGGAAGCATTAGGAAGCTTTCCTTGTCCTTAAAGTGGCTAAAGGCTTTAAAAAACTTTTCGTTGACTGTAATTGCTGTAACATTCGTGGACTGTACCAATTGTATAAAATAAAATAAATAAATAAAACCTATATTAAATTGCTCCCATCATTCAACTACACACATGAATTTTATATAAAACTAGCTTTTTCCCGCGGCTTCGCCCGCGTAGAAGACTTTTTCTCATGTACATTATGAAACAGCACCCTCTATGTAGGCGTTTTGTTACATAGGGGTATTAGCGGACGCCCCGCGACTTTGTCCGCGTTAAAAAGTAGCCTATATGTTATTCCAGGATATAAGCTATCACTGTACCAAGTTTCAATCAAAATTTGTTCGAAAGAGTATCAAACATAATTACATCCAAACATCCTCACATCCTTTCGCCTTTATAATATTAGTAGGATAGAATATAATTATTTTTTATAGGGAACTCGGGTGAAGGCCTCAGTACCAATAGTATGTGTATAATAAATAACTGAGTGCGTCGCAGTGAGCGTATCCTGGGAGCGTAGCGAGCTTTTTCCGTGTTCTGTGGTCGTATCTTTGTCACGATTTCACGGCACGACTGACTATTCAAGCGATGTCCATCATAAAATTTGTACACTTAAAGCCTGTGTCATAGATATTGACATAGACTAGTTTTTACTATTGGAAAATCTATTTCCACGGGAAAAATATCCTATGCATTCGAAGCTGCGAACACCAGCTAGTGACATTTGTGTCTGCATCCAAAAGTGAATGTAATAACTTCAAATTTTATAAAAATTCAAAGGCAGTAGACAATTTGGCAACAAGATTCACTAGACGATGTATAGAGAAAGAAATAGAAGTGTAATAACCGAGAGAGCTTCGTTATCTCGCAGACGGAACACGTTTGAATGGCGCTATTCGACGCGCCACCGAGAACCGAGAAGCAATTCGAGTATTGCCCCCTTAATTAAGAGGGACGTCGTAGAGTGGTCTGGGGGCTTCATGCTCCGTGCTTCATGCACAATGCCTAGGCATCCTGCAGGTTATTTTAAGAGCAAGTTATTGTTTCATGGTCGCTTTCATGTTTCCGTTTCAAAAATGCTGAGGTGTGTTTTTGTTGGATTGCATTGTTAGACTTCCTGTTGTTTTCATATAGAGATGTAGGCTGTTTGTGTGCTGCTTTTGTTATATTGGCTGGTGCATGCAGCATAAGTATAACTTGGTACTCTTATGAATCAAATGGAAATCACAAAATAAATATACCATATCGCCTACCCGTTTGTCGATTATCGCCTTTTTGGAAACATCCTGGGCTGTTATAATACAGCGACGGTTTACGAACAGCCTGATAGACGGCCGATTGTTGTGTGGTCTGAAGATAACCACACCAGAAGTCCACCCTCGCTCGTATCGTTCGCTACCAGCCCATCTAGCCTAGCGCTAGCCTTTAACTTAAATTTACAGGACCGAAACAACCTGCCTAGTCAGGCTATTTGTACAACGTCGCCGTTTTATAAACGACCTAGGCTGTTTGTAAACAGGCAATTTAAGACGAGGCATATACGAGTAGGTAGATACATTTTAATAGGCTGTCTATCGATTACAGACTAAAGATATAATATAACTAATTTTATAACTGTCTTATTCAAATTGTGTGCCTCGAATAGGTTCTAATTGATGGTTACCAAAGTTGGTAACATTCATATTTTACCAGTATTTTACAAATTAATTAATCTTAGCCTTTGTTTTACTTCCCTCCTTCATTCCTTTAATAAAAACCACCAAATTGTCTCTCATATGAGAAGATTGAAGGCTGAAAATACTGTGATAATATTGAGGATAAAATATCTTTCATCAGCCCATTTCTATACAATAATGTCGAAGCTTCTCTTTTGTGTTGAGCTGCTTTGCGCGAAAATCATACATAGAGGGTGTTCCTTTTGAATAGACGTAAAGAGGGTTTAGGTGATTCCATTCATACACCTTAGTTACTCTTTACGGCGTTAAACCACACTGTGGTGAGGGATATGAATAGAATATACCTACGTGCAACTCAGGGTTGACACTCGATAAATCTTTCCACTTGCTATTTTGATGCGTAATTTATTTACTGAGTTTAAAAATATTATTTGAAAATAATTTTGAGAAGTATTTAAAATTGAAGATGACGCTTATAAAAAACCTCTTCTATCGGAATATTACCCCTATGTTGGTATTAATTCGAGAACGGAGAACGTAATCACTAGCTAAGCATACTGGGTCTAAATTCTTAGCTAATGTTGTTCCTTACGCTATAATTTATGCTATTATTACGTTGTAATCTGTGGAAACTGTCTCTGTCTATGTTCTATTATTTATTTTTCATTATTATTTGTTCTTCTTCTTTAGACTGTAAGTTTCCTGAATAAAATAAAATAAAATAAATGTAAACACAAAAAAATCCCTCCCATAAACGAAATCATGCTACTTATATACCAGTAAATATATGCACCTGAAATCAATCTCGCACCAATCATTTGGTAACCCTATGCAATGTATCTGAAACTCCGTAATATTGAGTTACCTGGCATCGACACAATAGGGCGTTAACCTAATATCTTCGGATTTGTTTTCGTTTACAAGTGCGCTGTATTTTTCCAGGCGGCTCCCTTTTTATGGTACAAGGAAAATTAAATAATATCCTCGCCTCTTTAACGGGACGATAGGGCAATAAATCATGGGGAGTGTAAATATGGTGTGTAAAAAGAAAAATAAACACACCTTAGCTGTAAGGGAGGGAAATTGCGTTTAGAAAGATTTGGCGTGCTCGTTCAGAATTTGGCGATAACTTGATATTTTATAAAAGAATTACCAGAAAGCGGCTCTAATAAGTCAAACTAGTACAGTCGACCGCACGTCATTGGAAACACTTTGACCTTGAGCTGGCCTAGTCTATTAGGGTGTTTCAATACTAAGCGAGACCAGTTTATACTGTTTTGTTTCCACTGACGTGCGGTCAACCGTACCTAATAGGCATGTAATGTCGTGAGAGCGAGACCAGTTTATACTGTTTTGTTTCCACTGACGTGCGGTCAACCGTACCTAATAGGCATGTAATGTCGTGAGGTCCGAGTTCGATACCCGGCCATGCATGGGTTTTACTCGACACTTAAGTACATTAAATTTTACTGACTGCTCTCGAACGGTAAAGGAAAATATCGTGGGGATACACCGAAGAATAAACTCTTAGGCGTATGTGAAGTCCACCAACCCACACTGGTGTAGGTGGACTATTAAATCAAGCCATACATTCGCCAAGAGGGTAGGCCAGTGCCCCAACAGTGGGGTCATACACTACCATTTACAGTACAGTCTAAATATTTTTTAAGTTACCACTTGTTGCATGCATGGTATATGTATTTAGATTAGTTTTAAGTCACCTAAATAGGTACAGTACAGTCGACCGCACGTCAGTGGATACACTTTGACCTTGAGCTGCCCTAGCCTATTAGGAGTTCCAATACTATGAGAGACCAGTTTATGCTCGTTTTGTTTCCACTGACGTGCGGTCGACCGTTCTATTTCATACTAAAAACGTTACCATAACATTAGTCCTGTATCTATTCGCAGTCATTCCCAAAATAACATTCAGGACGCATTGCGCTCTGAACTGGTCCTGAATTTTCATTTTCATATCATTTCATCACATCCCCCATTCGAAAAAGCCTCAAAAATGCTCCATCAAGGCCCAATTATTGCATTTTTGAATTTCAGTTTCATCCTTTGTGCTGCAGTCCTATTCAACGTATTGTCATTGTCCGTTCGTGGATGGAAGCTATCGGATTGCGACCAACTTTCATTGACCTCCCCCATCTCCCAATGATAACCTACCCTTACTATATGCTAGGTTAGAGCCCCGGGGGGACAATGTGTGGAATTTTAGAGGTCTAAGTGAGCTGGATAGGTGACGTGGCCGTGTAATTTGTCCAATGATTGCAGATACAGAGGTGGCAAGATTTATTTTGCGGGATTCTTTACTGCTGATTAGATCTTTTGCTCGCTTGGGGAAGCATGTTATTGGGATATTACGATGATAGCGTATCAGGATACGTTACAGGTGGTAGGTAAGTAGATTTTTATAGCATTGAGAACGTTTAATGCGGTATATTAAGTTAAGCTAGGAAACGTCGTTGATATCTTTTTAGTGAAACTAGCATTCGTCAAGGAAAGGCAAAAGTGAAGTCCACCAATCCGCACCCAGCGTGGTGGACTATGGCCTGTACGCCTTCATTGAGAGGGGTAGGGGAAGTAGGGGTAACGTGGGCATTTATTAACAGGTTGTTGATTTGAAATGGGTTAATTATTCATTACTTTGACAACAGTACCTTTATAATTTAGTTAAATCTCTACCCAGTCACGATTCCTGAATCTAATTCGTAAGTAATTCAAATTAATTCGCGATCGTGGGGTACGAGACAATTTTAATATTCTGCCATGTTGTCGGTATTAATAAAAAATGCAGTGTTGCAAGCACAATAAAGAATACATAAATAAAAATCGAAAAAAGTAAAAAGTTGCATTAGTAATTAACAAAAATCAAATTATAAAAAAAACACAGCGGTATCCAACTCTAAAAAATACAAAATTCTAGACGATCACTCAAGATTGACTATAGGACATTATAAGTGCCCAAGCAGCTACTGTCACCGTTTGAACAAGGTTTCCCTTAGAAGGTGGATTCACAATGGAGAGCCCTCCAGGAGTCGAGTGTGGGTTCACGCTACTTCAGAACAAGAGGGAGGGTGTAAGTATTTTCCTTGTATTATGAGTGGTTGATACAACGTGCTTAAAAAAGAAATTGCTACTTGTGAATACGCTTATGGATAGGATCGTTCGAACATGCGACCTAATTTTTTTCGAGGGAAATGAAAGGATATTTTATTTAAAACTGTTTAGAGAAATGAAAGACTGATTGACAGCATACAGACATCTATTTCTAAATCCAGTACATCTAGTATATTTTATGCTGTAGGCACTTAAGTAGGTACTACAAGAAATTTAAAGTTTAAAAGAACATTATGAAGATGCAGATGAAGCTAAGATTGTTGGCGATTTTTGACACTAAAAAGATGGTAACATTTTGCTGCACCTACAGATTTTGGGTTAACATTTGAAAGAAATGCTAACATACCTATGTAGATTCTACATTGGAAAGAATATGAACACAGAAAATTTGTAAATAACACCTTGTTTTTCTTAATGAATTGAAGGAAGCATCTAGTATGCCGCAGGATGTACCTTTATGATACTAATACCATTAATATTGTTGCTTAAGGAAGTTGGTCAGGATATAATGCTTAATGGTATCTATATGGCTTCGTATGGTTGGACGAAACTTAAGTAGATATTAAGCTATGCGGTAACATAGTATGGAACAAACAAATTAAATTAGGGAAGAAAGCATTATTGAGCTCAAGAATACCGACCCGGAAAAGCAGAAAAGAATAGTAAAAGAAGAACACAGAAGAAACCAAACAGACGACAGAAGAGAAGAGAGAAAGAATTACTCATTTACACTAAACTTAATACTAACTTCATTCTTAAGAGAGCAACAACAATTATTAATAGAAAGTAATGGATTATGAATAATATTTCATCAACATGTTGCAGCTGTTTTCCACCTGGTTTTACACAATGCAGCCAAGGATTAGGGATAATAACATAAAAGTTTTAAAAAAAATGGAAATAGAAAATAGCCTTAGAATCACAACCAATCTCATAGACAAGAAAACGACGTACATTTACCAACGAAGCCGCTATTAGAGGCGAGGGAATAAATCTACAGAGCCGACAAAATATAAGCTCTTTTATATCGATGGTGAACGTATAAGTTGTGTTAGAGGCAGATAAGATACAGTGGCACGTATGAACGTAATGCGTGTCCATCCCGGGAAGCTTGACAAATTGGACTCCCGGATTATCCCCGGATGGTCTCTATTACAGGTTCAGAATTGATGGAATTATACCAGCAGGACTCCTCTGTAGATTTTTCTTTGATTTTTCCGGATTCGTTTTATACACTGTGAAATTGTCAAACTACGACTTGGATTGACTAGAAATAATGTTTGTATAATTAATATTTATAAACGAGAATCAAAAATCTTTATATTTCGAACCCCAGGGCGTACTCAATAAAATCTTGTATCATTGTGGTAAGGAAAGATTTGTGAGTCGCAAGGAAAAAGATTACGCCACTGCAGGTGCATGACATAGTACTGCATATTTATCTTATCCGAATGCAGCTTTATGGCTAAGGCTAAGCTTAAGTATTTCTTAAAATTAAAATCATGAAACCCAATTCCATAACATTATCATCATATTAGCAGGAAGACATCCAAATATCTCCAACTGGCCCTGTGCTTCATTTCTTGTATTTTAGACTATCTACATAAATCACAATATTTCATTTTTTTTTAAATTTCAAATTATGGTCTATTTAAGAGTGATCTGACGAAGACCACATTTGTTACGCTGAAAAAAAAATCGACATCTGAAATAGATGTCCAGCGCGTGTACACATAATGAGACAGTTTAAAGCAAGAGAGATAGCGTGTGGAAATACGACCAAGAATTTACTTAGTGGTGCACGAAGACGACTGCACTTTAAACTTAAATAGAACAATGATGTCGAACGATCGACTTCCCAGAGAAACGAATCCGAAGAAGCTAATTTGGAAATATGGGTATTATTAGTTAATGTTAAGTAAGACACTGCTACAGAAGTTTGAGAGACGGTGAACGAAAAACTACGTGCTTTTTTCGTTCACCATTGAGAGATGGCCATGTCCTTTTATTAGACAGGATATACAACGCTGCAAAAGAACTGTGATTTAGTAATCGCTACATCCGATGGACTATACCGCAACATAATCGACGAGGTGTCGTTTGTAGGAGGATCGCTGACGGAGGCCGCTCCGGGTTCGGAGTGGGGTCCCGCAGGAAATGAAGTCAAGCCAACGGAAACCCCGCTAACGTTGTTAAGCACCCCTATCGCTCTCGATTTGGAAATATTCGAAGGTTTTTTTTCTGAACAACCATGACATTAGAGTATATAAGGATGCCGAAGTGGTCAGTTCAACTAACGACTTATCTTATTATTGCTTCTGCTTCTCTTCTATAACTGTATGTATTTGTGTTTTGTTATAAATGTGATCAAATGCGTACAGAAAGGCTAGATAAACTATTAAAAATATGTATGGAATATTATCTCTGTTACTATCTTGGTTTTCAAGGCATTTGGATTAGAAGACTGTGGTTCATTATTATAAAAGTTAAAATATGTTGGGATTGTTGCTACTTACTGCGAACATTGAATTACTGCATTTTAGGTTATGCTAAGAACAAAGGCTTTATTACACTGCGTCATACTTAAAAGTAATTGACCTATTTGCAAGCAACATGCAAGATTTTAAAGTTCAAAAGTTAACAATGTAAAGCCATTTGAAGAACACAGTGGAATTTGTAAGTTTTAAATATTATTAGCATGCAAATATAAAAACGTGTTGGCGTGAAAGTTCTTTCCATGAATAATGCATTATTAAGTACTCAGCTTCAACACATTTGAGGCTTCCAACGACGCTTATTGTTAGACGAAAGAAAGAACATTTTTACCAAACAAATTTAGGTTGTCTTTAATTTAGGAAGCCAATGTTGGCACCGGTTTGTCTTAATCCTACGCGCTGAAAGGGATACTTAATCATACATAATAAACCTTACGTGAGTCCATCAAAGCCTAAGCCATCTTTTCTAGTTGTTGTTGGACATTGACTGGCCTTCCCACACTGACCACTCTGCCAGCACACGTTTTGGCTACCGTAGTTCTAGGCCTCGAATCGCTTACTTACAAGGTTAGGTATTACTTTCCTTACCATTTTACTAGGTTATGCATTACTTCTATAGGCATAGTAGAGCCTATAATACTCCTTGGGGATGATATTATGACCACTTTATGAGACGCCTGCTTCGCTCCATTAAAATTTACTTCGAACATACGTGGCACGCGAGTCCTCGGGGAACACTCCCCAGCTCTTGTAATACAAACGTTAAAGATAAGCGAATAGAGTTTAAAGTGATAAGGCTTAGAGAGGGTGTAATTTTGTTAAACAATCTGGTAATATAAGCCCTGCAGACAGACCGGTTGCGCCCGAGTTTACCTGCACGCACTCCTGTTTCTTCTTTTTAATTTTTTTAACGTGAAACGTCTCGTTGCGGCCTGTTCGGCGGTAATCTTATTTTTTAAAGATCTAATGTGGTTTTGAATGTTTTCTGGCTCTTGTTCTACTTTAGATTAACTTTTACCATCTTTCTTTTTGTTTGTTTGAGAAAACATCTTTTTGTATCCCCAGTTGGATGGTAATTTATATTTCTAAAGAGGTTTCTTAACCGTTTAGAATCAACCGTGACTTGTTTGTTATGTTGTTTTATAATAATGTTGTATTTTGTTTGTAACTTTGTAAGCTTCTTATGACAGGCAATTATATCGAGATTTTTCTTTTGTTTTGAGTGTATAGCTACGACGAGTAGGTATGGTTTTCTCCTTCACAAGGCCTAATCTTATCTATCATTGAGGAAAAAAAGTTTGTAACGAGAAATATACGGAAACACGACCAGGAAAAATAAAAATAAGTTTCTTTTCTACCTTGATGAGTTTCTGTCTAACCCCTATTTTGAGTAAGATTTTTTTTATTTAATAATATCCAATTGTGTTAGTGGGCAAGTTTTTATTATTATTTTACAGTCCCAAATACTTATTGAGTAGGTAATGAAATAAAAGAACACTTCTTACATAACGACTGTACCGATTGTTATTAATTAAAATTCTTAATACAAAATCTATCTAGGTATAGCGACATCCGGTGCCCTCAGTTCAAGAACAAGTTCGACCGGAAACGCGTCACAGGCGTCGGAATGGAGGCATCTCGTCGCACCCGGCTCCAAATTAGCCATCCATAAATTAAGTCGATCCCGGCGTAATAAATCGACATTATCGAGCATTTCATTCCGACGTTCGGATTAACTGTATCGAGATACGATACGACTCGCCACAAATTAATGGCGTCTCTCAAGAATCAAGAACGGAAATTTCAGAACCATAGATTTATAGATTTAGTGTTTTTTTTAAATTCAGAACCATTGCAATCGGTCATCCAGAGACAATACTAGATTTAGATGCAATCGCAATGTTAAATTAAGTTTAAAGAAAAAGAAAAATTTAACTTCGAAATAGGTACCTACTGACTGTGTCGCTAAGATTGACGATAAACAAAGAAGGAATAATGTTCATAGTAATTGAACATAAACAGAAAACATGACTGAATGGTAGTAATCGAATAGAGTATTTATCGACTACCACACGTAGTAATCAAATATTCCATTTAACTATTTTACAATTAAAACCCCAAACTCTTATCGATATTATACTTATCTATAATTTATTCTAATGTCCCCATAAAGCTTAAATTCCACTTAAAAAGGCGATGACCTGATACGATTCTGCTGTTGATATCTTTTTGATCTTCTAAATTGTGCACTAGTTTGCCAGGTGACATTAATGGATGGCTAGCTACTGAATGAATGTATGAATGGGTTAGTCCAAAATCCTTATTATTTTTCTACATTTCCTAGTTACCTTCTTAATTTGTCAAATTATTGTTGTTTTTCATTAATATTTGCCTAATCGAAACAAAATTTCATGAAGTGTATACATAAAAACAGCTCAGAAACATGATTGGGAATAAATCCAAGAAAGACCGTTATATTTTAAAAACTTATGGTAAGTACCTACTTAATAACTGAAAGCTTTCATTCTTGTAACAGTGTCGTGTGAGCTTTACGAAAGCTGCTTTACAGGTATCCTCAGGGATCAGGGATCTTTAATCAGTTAAAGTTTAAATAGATCTCACGGTGGAAAAACTAACTAATTAACACTCCAAGTTAAATGTACCGTGGATTTTAAATAATTGTATAATGAATGGGAAATACCGCTTTAAGTATAAACTACCGACCGATAGGACAGTCTCATTAGAAAATACTACGATGACATTTTATGGTTCTATAAAGTAAGTAATTGAAATGTGGGAAGCTGGGAAACTTGGAAAGAAAACGGGCTATGGAAAGAGCATGCTCGGAGTTGCTCTGAAAGATAGGATCCGGAACTAGATGATGTCACATCTGTCGAAGAACCATTAACCGCTGGACTAGACGAGTTCCCAAGTGAAGAATACGACTGGGCAAGCGTTGTGTGGGACAGCAGTTAGATGGAGCGACGATCAGCATATAGGGCGGCTGCAGTGACGGATGGGGAGAACCGGAATTCGGGTTCAGTGGCGCGCCTTGGGGGAGGCATATGCGCAGCAATGCACAAGTGCGAGCTGATTTGATGAGGATGACGATGGTAAGCTTTGTACTATGTTTAAATAGTACTCTAGTCTGTAATTCTGTAAACTATTGTAACTGCGCATAATCTGTGACAGACGTTTCCCATTTTAGAATTGATAGATAAAAGGATAGAGTTAGAACATTAGCTGGCCGCAATTTACTAGATTACCTATCGTAACGCAATATTAGCTATACTGTAATATAGCTATTTAAACAGCTTTCTTTGAGTGCACTCAGATTACAAAACTTTTGCTCGTACAATGTAATAGAGAGCGGTGCGAGAACCGGTGAGCACTCACTATAATATTTTATTTAAGACTATGTAATCTACCTACCTAGGAATCTATCTGAATTTATTAACAGATGTAAAACTGCACGTCATTGTATCGCGCAAAATGCTAAAGGTAATGAAAATATTAATAAATTCGAGATAACTGGAATGCAAATATGGAAAAGGTGTACTCATTCGCCCTAAGAAACAGATACCACCTACTAACCCCTACACCAAATGAAATCACTTTTACTGAGTTTACTCTACCTATAATAATAATATAGACGTTACAGTTAATAGGGTTCGTGACCCAAACAAAGGCATAAAACTTTTGTGACTTAAAATTACCGGTGTTTACGTAATAAGATTTCAATTCAATACACTTTATTGCACGTTTAAAAATTACAGACAAAAACAAAAACAGATACAGTAATGTACATCTAGGCGGACAACCTTGAGGACAATAACGGAACAATAAAAATACAGGATGTAAATAATAATAAAGTACCTATATTGTGATATTGATCGTTCACCAGTGTCGAAGAAACCGAAGGAGTAATATATTCTTAAGATTTTTATAAGCGGTCCATACACGATCATACGGCATGACATGCGTTATGTGCTGTCACTCATGCATGACCGTCTTCTAATTGTAGTGGTTGACGCGAATAACATGCAAACTACGTGCTGGCCGTTGATTGACAATCGCGTGTACCGTTCACTGTACTAAGTGATTGATAGCAAGCATGAGGGTCCATCATGCAGCATGATAATTCACGTAAACGTAACGCATGTCATGCCGCATGATCGTCTAGGTACCGCTTTAGCGATCAGTCTGTATCAAATACAGAACGCACAAAAATCAGAGATAGGTTTAAAGAATTTTATTTCTCCTATGAACAATGTTCGCTTATATGAGATTTACAGTTTTTCTTATTCAAAATGTGTAGATATTCTGATACAGGAAGCTGCAAACTTATAATTTACTAATACTATTGTTGACAGTGACATAAGTTTACGTTTAAATGCAGGTTTTTTTAAAATTTTTATTGGCCTTTTGTATTGTGTAAGGCACAATAATTCCGCCAATGTCACGTAGTGGAAAATACACAGTGGGGCAACTTTGATCGGTTTCTAAAAAAACACCTTTTTTGTTGAGATTGTTGCTCCGTACCAAAATGCAGTTATATTCTCTCTATTTGTTATGAGTACACTTCGAAAAAATGTTTTACATTTGTATCACCAAGAGATGACTAATAGTTCAAATGGGGAAACTCTAATACGGTTCCAAAAACAACACAACAATTTTAACTGAACCGAAGCCCTGGTAGATTTTTTACGATCATTAACTTGTGTGTGACCCTAGAGAGGAACCTAGGACCAATATGGAAGTAGACTGAGGCACAAAGTCGACTATTTGTAACAACCTCTATAGAACAGCAGCAGTAAACACCATAGAAGCAAAGGTCGGTGGCAACAAACGACCGGTTGGACCGTTACATGCGCCATAAACTGAATTCGTAGTTACCATACATGCTGCCGTCATGGCAGTGTTTACATATTAGACACAGTGCGACTACTGACTATGGTATGATGGATACTGTGTCTGGAACTTAGAGCCGACCTTAAAGGGTTCATTTCGATAATTAGAAAATGTTGGCCAATCGAATTACATAGTATTGGAGAAATTCGAAATTCTACATTTTAAAGCTAGTGAAATTCTGGTAATTTCATGAAGTTCTGCGCCGTTGGTACGATGATGGAGGAAAAGTGAAGAAAGGTCTGAAAGATATCCCTTTTTGTGTTACGACCGCCCGTATTACTAAGCTAAAAAATATTGAACCTCTGTTTTTTCCGCTCTTGGGTCGGCACATTTTATTTCATCATCATCATATCAGCCTGTAGACGTCCACTGCTGGACAAAGGCGTCCCCCAGGGATCTCCAATTCGACCGGTCCTGCGCTAACCTCATCCAGCCGGGTCATTATATTGGCTCTGTCAATATTCCCATGCGAAAACTTAAATAGCTACGCATAATGACAAAAGAATCTTTTACTAATATATGTTAAAAAAACATTTCAAGCCAAATTCACGCCCCTAGCGTTCATTTTGTATGCACCGACACACGAAAGGTCATGCCACCTAAAATTCTACAAGCTTTATGGTACCAGGTTAGCGAGACCTGTGTTTTATGTTCAACGTTCATTCTTTTCGTACTAACAGGATGGGATGAGAGGTCGTAGTAGGTTGGCGACAGACGCAGTAGGCAATGTCGGAATAGGTCTGAGAGCTTCATCCACAAATTGCCTCTATAATTAAGTAGCTTAGCAAATGTCGGGCTTACTGTAGGCGCTAGGGAGCGATTCGGATGGTAGAGAATAGAAGATGCAATTAGTTAAAAGGATGTTCATTAAAAAGAATAAAAATACACGGAAAATTAATCAGATTTTATATGAGCTCTTAAAATGGTTTAGATAAAGGAGTATGAAGACAGTGGGACAGTTTGAAAGGAGTTAAATTAAAGGTAATAAGGATGACAGAAGTATTAAGACGTAATATTTGACAGTTATCGTTTAAATTAAACCTGTAAACCATAGCAATTTCGAAATATACCTCACTAAAACGGCTAAGACAGCTAAAACTCGCACTCAGTTACCTCCATCATCGTTCAATGACGAAATACGCAAAATATATTGTATAACCGTCAAATTGACCGTGAACTAAGATTATTCAATAATCCGTAACAAATCGAAATTAACCGTATCGTTTCAATATCGTATCGTCGTAACTGGTCAAGTCACGACATTGAATGGACGCGTACGGTTACGTTTGCTGGAACAACATAGCACTTATAGCTTTAGGTGTAATTATTTGAGGCTATGTGAAGATATGCGTTAACTGCGATGTATCTACCTAGTTCATCATCATCATCATATCAGCCCTTTAGCGTCCACAGCTGGACATAAGACCTTCCCCAATGAACGCCACCACACCCGGTCCTCTGACGCGTCCACCCGCTTCCGGCCACCGTCTTTAGGTCGTCGGTCCACCTGGCGGAGGGGTGTCTATGTTAGCTTCTACACAGTTACTAATTATTCCATTGCTCATATCTATATGCGAAGTATTGTAAAAAAGCGGTAGGAATAAAATAAAGAAAATTGGGGTAGGCTGTTTTCCCCCACTACGACACCAACACTCTACTTCTACGCTAGACTTATTCACCTTCCACCAAATGCATTAAAATAGTTTTTTTTTTCAATTTCCAAAGCGAATCGTCTGCAGCTGCCGTCGTCTGGAGGTGAAACAATCGGCGCTGGCATACCCCGGCGCAAATCGTCCGGAATGGAGCCGTATAATTTGCATTCCCGCTATCACACCGGGCATTCTTATTGCATTATGTCTTCAAACCTCTAATAAAAAGTCTGAAATTCATAAATGATATTGGGACATAGAAAAACGGGTACTTACCTAAGTACCAACAAATCAAATCAACAGCCTTTTAACAGGTTACCACTGCTGGGGCTCAGGCCTACCCTCTCGACGAGGGCGTTCGGGCTACAGTCCACCACGCTAGCCCAGTGCGGGTTGGTGGACTTTTTATGCGCCTAAGAATTTCTTCTTCGGCGTATGCAGGTTTCCTCACGATGTTTTCCTTCACCGTTTGAGAGCAGTCAGTAAATGGACTTAAGCTTCGAGGAAAAACCCTAAAAACCCATACGTATATGGCCCAGCCGGGGATCGAACTTCGGACCTATCGATACGACAGGCCGCGTATTATCCCCAACGCCACTGAGACGCTCTCAGTAAGCAGTAAGTCGTCGTTCTGTGTTGGTCAGATCACATGGCTATTAACAACCAGTGTCCGAGGCATAATCCTTATTGCAGTTGCTTAAAATGCAGATGTTGCATTGTAGCCATTATTACCGCTGGGCAAGGTTCTGGCCGGTTGCTGGACGTGTGGTTGACTGTACACCGACCGGCGAGCCGCTGTAAACACGGCGGGTGCCAAACTTATTATTTAACAGCGTCGTAAACACCGTCTAATGGTGGATCTATGGCTCTATCAACCCATGAATTTAACAGAGCCACCCTGGCGGCAGACATCGTTTCGAATGAAATTTAACTTTATTATATCGAACTATAATGTAGCTATTTGTATAAAAGTATCGCAGTACAAGTGCACTTGAAAGTGCATCGCAGTTTGTTATGAGTAGGCGACGACAGACGCTATTAAATTTGATATCCGTCGCAAAGGATACGTATGAATAGCACGCGCGCTCGCTACAGATAGTCCTACATACGCACACATACAAACGTGTGCGGACAGGCTGGTGCTTCTGTAGTAGTAGGGAATCAAATCTGTTTGCTATACGAGTGCTGGGGATGGAATGGACCCTTCATATGGCCTGCCTTTTGATATCTATCAAAAAATAATAATAGCACCGAAACAAAATTGAAGCCTCCTTAAAAATCATACCTACCTAAATAACATAAAGTGTGTAAAAAAATTGTTCATAATTTATAAATAAATAAATAATGTTTTGGACAAATTTACACACGGCTGTTTACAAGCTTGTAAATGGGTACTCAACAACTTTAATATTTTTAAATAAATACTTAAATACATACAAACACCCCAGAATCCGAAAACCAACAGTTATCACACAAATGTTGGACCCGGGTGAGAATCGAACTCACGACCTTTGGCGCAGTAGGCAGGGTTACTACCACTACGCCAACAGGCCAGTCGCCATTTAAACATTGTTTTATGGCTATGCCGTTTTCAGTGTGTGTGGTAGATCAAACAACTTTTTGGTGTGCGCCGCCCGCCGCGACCCATGTTTTCCTTCATTTGTTGAACTAACATTGATTAGAGATTAAACCTCCATCATAGCTTCATTATCCCACGAAATATACCCGGCTATAACCGCATTACCAGCCAAATAGTGCAATATTAGTGCTCTAGCCTCTCAAATCGATAAGCGAAAATTTACGCTTGTCGGTTTCGATAAGCCAGACAAGACAGGATAACAATGGTATTTATGTTCCATTTAACATAGACATGATATAGGATACCTAATAACAATACTGCATCTACCTAGACTACATTTATCTATATCATAAATCACGAAGAAAAGTACTAGTATACTCAAATCCCCAATTTACATTCGAATCGCACACATTGTCAGAATGCTTCCATCAATGGTATTTTGATGTTTCTGTTTTATTTTAAAAAACAAATCAAATACTTACTTCTGATCTGAAGTCATATACTTTTACTAACAATCGTTCTTCTTCACTTACTGTCAAACTCCTAACAAACGAAATTACATAAATATGTGTCTTCGGACAAAATTCTATTTTACGAGAATATAGGGGAACATCTTACATAATTATTAACATCATCAAATCAACAGCCTCACAGTTGGGCTACCCTCTCGACGAGAGCGTACGGGCTATAGTCTACCGCGCGAGTTGGTGGACTTCACAAGCGCCTGAGAATTCCTTCTTCGGCGTATGCAGGTTTCCTCACGATGTTTTCCTTCCCATTTGTGAGTAGTCAGTAAACGTACACAAGTCACGGCCGGGTATGGAACTCGGACCTCTCGTTCGACGTGACGGGATGCGTCTTACCACTACGACACCGACGCTCTCAAGAACATATGATAGAGCTTAATCAGTTAATAGAGCACTAAAAGTCGGTTTAAACGACCAAGAGCTCTTGACAACTTCAGCTAATCTTGACTATTTAGCCAATTATTAGAATATCCTGGAGTAGATGTAATGATGTAATGCAGTGACCCGCATTGTTTAGTCAATACTATGATGACCACTTCTCGTTAATTTAATTACTTCTGCAATAAAACTTTAATCAACTTAAATTTGACGCCACCGTAGCCCAACTGGTAGTGACCCTGCCTGCTGTGCTCGGAGTCCCGGGTTCGAATCCCGGCCGGGGCAAGCTTTTATCTGACCGACAAATGCTTGTTCCTGGGATGTTTGTGATTGTGTTTGTATGTGTCCATGCCTCCCGCGAATCAGGGAGGAGGGAATCCTATACCTAATGCGGGGGTATGAGTGTGTCGCGTTTATTAAATCAACTTTAATTGTATCACTAGTTTTTTAAATACTTTAAACAATTATAATGCAAACTTGTTTATTAATAAACTTCGCACCTGGATTTGGTATAATAGATTGAACTTGACGAACTGAAGGCGAGTTGTCTGACGATTCGATAATGAAACTTGATATTTTGAGTTTCGATGGTAAGACCATAGATTTAGGATGTCAGCGTAGCGAAAAAATTTGAGTGTTAAAAAACCCGTTCGGGTCTCAAATGTAGTTCAAATACTAAACTTTATGTAGTCTAGATAGAATTCTTTTTTCAAAAACCAAAATATGACGACAGCCACACTCTAACGAGTCTATGGGTAAGACGGAGCGACGAACATTTCTTCGAAAGAAAGGTACATTTTGAAAAACCTCTTGTATTGAATGGTATTAAAATATTTTACTTTACGTTCACTTCTGTCCGAAGTTTTGGGCGACTCAAAGCTTTAAGTTAGTATATAGTTCAGTTAGTATATAGCAAAGAATATTGCGAACCTAATCCTTGTCATGACGTAGGTTAAATATTCACTAACACATACTATTCATATGCAAATTATATATTGTTCATAAAGAAAGTTATGGACATCCCTATCACGATTATGGACTGACAGGATTTTCCACTGCCACAAGGAAAATATACAGGGAGGGCGCTTAGAATACAGTACACAGCCAAAAATACTACGCCAAGATAGCGAAAATTTTTTAGGTCTGTGGCCAAAACAGTGTATATAATTAAACATTACGCAGGTGGGCATGAGGACGTTAGTTTTGTTTTTGGACTACGATTTGTAAGCTCATTCTGGTTTGTTCTGTACTCTCATTCTGAGACAAATACCTGTATTTATCGTAAGTGATAATGAGTTAGTCACGAAATTCAGAAGTGATAATTGATATTATCATAAAATATCCCAAATGCAATTTGTTTTACATGCGTCCGACAGTTTTATTAATATACGGCTACCCACGACAAAATTGGGGACATATTAATACTTAACCTACCCTCTCAACGAGGGCGTACGGGCTATAGTCCACCACGACGCTAGCTTGGTGGACTTCACATGCGCCTAAGAATGTTCGGCGTATGCCAGGTTTTCTCATGTTGTTTTCGTTCACCGTTTCAGAGCAGTCAGTAAATGAAACTTAAGCTAAAAAAAAACCAAGTCAAAATACTTCTGCAAAACCAATACAATAAACAGCATGTATGTCTGTCTACTGTCTACATGTATGTATGTATACGTCATACTAATTCACCCGACCGACAAGTAGCGTCGAGTGGTGATTTGCATGTAATTGGAGCGTCCAGCACTCGTTCAGTTTTGATTAAATTTATTTTGTTCAGTGACTCTTTTTAGTGACGCCATTTCAGTAACTAACTTATTTAAATCTTTTAAAATAAGGTTTATGTTCTTTTTCACAAAGACTGCACTTTAAAGGTGGGTCTGCCTGTCCATTAAGTACTTCATTCGGTAAAAAAAATATCAGAGGTCGTGAGTTCGATTCTCAGTAGAGACATACATCTTTGTATAAGTTGATCCTGGTCTGGATGTTATATTTCTGCATTTTCCCATCCTTATTCAATTTCCATAGTATTCCATAGTGATTTGAGTATTACTTATATTAATTTTTGTTCACGTGAATTTCTACTTTTACAGAAAATACAGACTGCGTTGGGTAGAAACCTGCAAACGCTATAATGAATGACGTCTGCAAAATTAAATTTTCCTTTAAAACCTGCGATGGTTGCCTTTCAGGAATATGATTTCAACGCCGACTGCATTTCTCGAAATTAAATTTTCTCAACTTCTGATCTTAAATGCGTTTTAAATTTACTTTTAATAACTTCATTTATTCTTAGTACCTACTTACCTAAAGAATCAAGTTATTTCTCTAATGGAACGGGTTTATTTATGAGTTAAGTGCTTACTTATAGCAATATTTATGATTCGCTTTTTACAGTAAAAATTATGCCTCAAAGGTTCTAGAAAAAAGGTTCCTAGTTTCTAGCACTATCTTTCGAATTTTAACAGATTCAGACAGGGTAAAATAAAAGCATTTTTTTCTGGACTCCTTAAATATAGAATACTTACTTTCAAGACAACTCCTTCTTGATATAGACCTGTAAAACCAAACAGAAAACAATTAGCGGTTACATAAATAAATATATAGACTAATGTATTTCGAACTTGTTTAATAATTAATCCCAAACAAAGTATTTAACATGAAATTTTATGCGAGTTGTTTACGACGCTATTTTTACTGCAGGAAAACAAAATTAACCTCGGGAAAAATCATAAGCTTTGTATAAATTTCTGTTGTTTTGTATTGTTTTTATTTTGTTTCTGTGTGTACAATAAATTTTTAAATAAATAAATAAACCGCGGCAGTCCCCGCGCAACATTACGTAGTATAAATATATGGACGAAACATATGAGCGCAAACCAAATTAAAATTGGGCCCGCTGAAAGTACCCCGAACAAACAGGACTGTTGGCTAATTGTTGAGCCGTGAAATTCAATAACATGCCGTGGTTTCGGTACTGGCGACAGAATAAGTTTCCACGCGAATAGATTTCGCGCTGTTTTGTGCAGCTTTTGGTCCAGTTGGTGCAAGAGTGTGTAGTCCTTGATCGTCCAATTAGGTGCTCGAAAGTGTAATCAATAATGAAATCTATTGTCGTGATGTCCAATTTACCTAAATGTATTTTTTGTTATTGACGATTTTTGATAATAATTTATCAATGTTTTATCCAAAAACTACGATGATGTACAAATTACTCATTTTCGATTTTTGGAATCAACTGCCTGTGTAAGTTTATATGTTTGTGAATTTGGATGTTTTGTTGCTCAATCACGTAACAGATTTTGATGAAACTTGGTATAGTGATAGTTTATATCCTAGGATCCGCTAGTAGATCCTAGCTATGCACATAATTATGCTACGCCGTAAAGTAAATCTGAGATGTGCACTGAAACTTTACAAAATCAGACAGTTCTAAAAAGTTAATTTATTACTGCTGACGCTACAATACAATACGTAGAACGTGTATGCCCACAATGGATGCCCAATTTAGTAATGTTTGCCTATCTATGACTATTGCTTACATCTATAAAGTTATGCACTATCACAGAACAGAAGGTATGCTATTACCATTACTGAATTTCAATAAGTAACTTTTTATTCTATACTATCTTTTCTAGTTAGTCTATTTTCCCGTGGGAACTCAGTATGATCCTGGAGTAAAAAAATGTCCATAATATATTCCAACAGAACAGCCGTAATTTGTCTTAAAAACATATAAAATCACTCATCAATCATCATCGTAACAACTTTGAAAGAAGCTCTTATTATCATCTCCAATTTATTCTTGTAACGATTTTATGTGATAGTAAGTAGGTATAAAAACACGTACTTAATAAGGTCCAAAAAAAATCTTAAATTTCTATAGGTACTTATTCCAAATACTTTTTTTTTCATAGTACCTACCTACTGGCGGCCGATAACTGTATGTTCCGTCGACTTTGACTTTGTCGTACTAAATTTTTAACTTTAATTAACACCTAGGGACTTCTAAGATGCCTGCAATTCATGTTATCCTATAAAGTACAAAATATTCTATAAAATTTGCATAATTCTAAAATATCCATTCGGCAAACGGCTCAATTTTAACTGGGCCTTCTGTGGCCTTCTTAATTAAGCATCCACTTGCAGCTTAATTTGAGAAGCTCTCAAGTCGGGACAGAGGTTGAAATAGGATACTTTATTATTATATTCGTAGGGCGGGCGGAAGTAGAAATTACTTACTTCGGTGGGCGGGGGCGGCATAACAAAGATACGCTTTTGTGTTAAAAATACATGAAATAATTTTCAAATCCGTGATTTTTCCACCTTTAGCTTATACATATATACTAATATTTTAGTTAATTAATTTAAATATTAAATTACGTTTTATTTCAATATTTTTGTTTAAGTCTCAAAGCATAGGTAATAAGGGAAAATTTCTAATGTCCGCAACACGAGTCAATCAACTAAATAATCATTACAAAGCCCCTCTGTTAAATAATCACCAATGTTAATTCACTGATCACGCAATTACCGAACATCTGTGGCCGCAGCCGGGAACGAACCCGCTACCCTCCACTCAGACTAATGGAAAAACGGGCAATTTGTCAGTGTCGCCCGCTATCATTACCGATTAATAACTCCTGCTTCGAGTAATTTCATTGCATCTCAGATTTCGCGCTTCGAAACTCCCTAGATTGACATTCGTAACGAACGAAGTTTATGATTTTTAGCAGCTTTAAACTTTTGCCCCCTTCTGTCATTTCCATTTCCGAACAAGTTGGAAAGTGTCAAATTTTCCTGATGGAACTCGCGTGGCAATTGATTTCTCTCTTGCTCGTTTTTCTTGAGGAATTAGTGCTAGGGGTTTTTGTCAGGAACTCCCGTAGGGGGCGCGGGCGTTCACCAAAAAGATCCTAGCTTCATGGTTTTGTCAAAATGAACATGAGAGTGATGACAGTCCCATAAAAACATCATATGCCAAGAATAACCAGTTGGACATATAGAAATTTACAAGTGAGGCAATTAAATCTTGAGACAATTATATACATAGAGTTAAGATCTCTTTGGTGCGTGCTCGCGGCCCCTTAAAGAGGCGTAAAAGAAGCATTCTATGGGTGTCAAAATCGTGTCAAATGTATGACAATACTGTGACTCACTCACACATTCTCATTTTCAATACAACCTCCTCCCGCTACTCCGCTTCCTTTGTACGCACCCCCCCTGTAAGTGGCACCATTGGTTCCCATACTAAATATGCAAGATGCAGTCTCCATATGGGAGCGCGCGCGCCAATAAAGAGATTCGAACCAAAATTCAAAAGTATTTTATTGCATGTAAGTACACTAGGTACATTTATACACCGTCAATTTTTTATCTACCACCGCCTCCAAGGTGTTATATAGAGCTGGGAAGAAGAAGCGGCGCAACAAACTTCCGCAACACATCTTTTAAAATCAAGTTTGTACATAACATTATTTTGTAAAGATTGTGCGAGGCTGAAGTAACATTAACACCAGGCATCTTTGTCATTTAGATAATCGACTGTTTTATAATAAGCTTTCTTACAAAGTTGTTGTTTAATGTGAGTCTTAAATTTTCTGTCATTCATATTTAAGATTTCTTCTGGTAGTTTATTGTAGAAGCGTATACATTGCCCCGTGAATGATTTACTGACCTTACTAAGCCTTAACTGTGGTGGTACAAGTTTGTTTTTGTTTCTTGTAACATAAGCTGTGTTCATATCACAGTGCCTCAAAAAGAGAGATATATTTTTGCGGACATACAAAATATTCTCAAAAATGTATTGACTGGCAACGGTTAATATATTAATTTCTTTAAACTTTTCTCTTAATGATTCTCTACAACGTAGATTATAGATCGCCCTAACAGCTCTCTTTTGCAAAATAAAGATGGTTTCTATATCTGCCGCTTGACCCCACAGTAGGATGCCGTATGACATGATGCTGTGGAAGTAGCTGAAATAGACTAATCTCGCAGTAGCAATATCTGTTAATTGTCTAATTTTCCTAACGGCGTAGGCGGCCGAGCTTAGTCTGCCAGCTAGTGAAGCTATGTGGGGCCCCCATTGAAGAGATGAGTCTATAGTTATACCTAGGAACACCGTGCTTTTGATAAATTCTAATCTTTCTGTACCTAAAGTTACATTATTAACTACATGTCTTACATACCTTCCTGATTATATAGAACCTTCCTGATTATATAGGTACGAACTAGCAAACCATCATTTCCCGCATTAGAAGTGACATCCGATAAAAGGTATCGCGGCCAGAACGGCAATACAACCACATCCAAAACATTCAGTTTAAATGACTCATCAGTGACTTGGTTTTAAATACACTGCAACAGCAAATATCAGATGAAACATGAAAAAAATGTCATACCGTGAACAGGTTGTGGAAAACTCTGCTCTCCTAATAAAACCGTTGCTCATTTTACTAGTACCTAGTCAATCGTAGGGTATACAAAACGGCGTTTAGTAACAGAGCGGACAATCCGTTGCGGATCGTCCGCTAGATGTGTAGTGAACGTTGATAGGCTAATGAGATGAGCAATACATAAAGTCATAAGAGAATTAAATATTTTTACGATTCTGTTTGCCGAGATTCCCGTCCGTATGTAGCAATTGTTATCAAACCCTTGCAGATACTCCCCTCAGCAGCAATATTTCATACAGTTTAGCTTTTCCTGTTCGCATAACGACGTCGCAGGCGCGCGTTACTTCGGCAACCTACCGGTGTTCCTGCTGGTAACACGTGGGGCCTCTACCACGCCGGCAAAATAAAACGTTACCGTTGTTATGTACGACAAAAGATTGTACAATCTTTCAGCTGGAGTGCGATTTGTGACGTTTTCCATTGAAGTTAGTACTTGTCATCGCCTTCCTGACCTGAAGTTTTTCGGTTTGGAGCTGTACGTATTGGCGTTAACTTGGTGGAATTCAGGCTGGTTTTCTCAAAACCTTTAAATCTAAACAGTCCGTGACATTTTTATAAACGGTCGAATGACGTCATAGAGTTAGTATACTAGCAATAGAGTGCGCGCATCGCTCATTGCCCATTGTGCCAAGTGTAAGCAGGTATTCTATGAACGCTTCAATATCGATTTTTTCTAGATCGTTTGTTTCCGTGAATCGTCTTTACAGCTTGGCACTGCAAATTTTACCATGATTACTCCAAATCTTAACTAGTAGTTCCGTGAGAACAGTAGACCTCGCCAGCCCTTATAAACCAAACCTAAAAGAAACCAACAAAAGTCAACTTTGGAAACAGAAAAAGTACCTACTAAAGTGACAAAAATTAGCACTTTAAAGCTTAATATTTCGCAAACGGATCCCTGAATCGAAAAATGTTTATCACACACCCGCGATATTTTTGAAAGACCCATCCAACGATACCCCACACCATGGATATCACGCGGAAAAAAATAATTTTCCATTTTACGTATGCAGTTCTATGAACATAATTTATTTTTTCAACTTTCTTAAGTCGATCCACTATTACTCAAAAACTAATAGAACCTACTTAGCCGTAATAGTTTTCCTTGTAACTACGTTATATATGCTACTGCCATGAATTTTTTCACATTTCCAGAAGCAACCGTTTAGCTGGCAGGGGGGGGGGACACGTGACTCTAACAAAAATTACCGCTTTAAAGCTTAATATTTCGCCAACGGATCCCTAAATCGAAAAAATGGTATTCACACACCAGTAATATTTTTGAAAGACCTATCCAACGATATCCCACACTATGGGATTCACAAGAAAAAAAAAGTTCACTCCCACTTTGCGAGTATGGTAGGTACTCTAAAAAAATGTTTTTCAAAATTTTATTCTACTCATTTTGTAGGTTTAATTAATTTATACATATGCCAAATTTTCGTCAAAATCGGTTGAAAAATGCGACCTGTAGAGAATTACAGACAGACAGACAGACAGACAAACAGCCGGACAAGAGCATTTTTGGCCAGTCTCGAAACGTAGACGCTTCGCTCGCTCGGTCAATAAATACCGGCGCGAGCAACAATCAGCGCTCCTGACGTTTTGTGACTAGTAGCGTCGCTCCGTAAATTTCGAGACTGTTCAAACCCGTGCTTACAAACTTGTTAACGCGCGCTCTATGTATACTAACAACTCTCTCAATGACGTCATATTCGTCAATTTGTTTGCCTCGCGTTTGAATTTTTTGCGGAATATCGGTTTTCTAAACGTAATATCCGGAGTTCTCTTCTGAATGTTTGAACTACGGATACAGAGCTTGGATATTAATTTTAACGGTATGCACACTGATAATTAAAATTAAATTAGGCAGTTAACGCTGTTAGGTAACTAATTTTAAAAAATTTGGACCGAATTCTGAGAGTTTTATCAATTTTTTTACGCAAATCCCTAGAGATGAAAAGGCGAAATACATATAAATGAGAAGTGAGTGCAAGAAGTGTCAACGACGTAATGTAAATATCCACAGAAGAAGCTTTTCCTTGTAGCAGTCGCGTAGAATAACTTTTCGACACTTTGCCGCCCGAAATGTCCGACTGGCGGATTTGTCGGCCATTGTTACTTTTTTTATATACTTTATTTTTTAATATTTCACAATTTGTACCATATATTAATTACTTGCCAAACTGTAAAACAGTTTTTCGATCATCGTTTCTGTTAAGATAATGTTTTTGGAATTATACAAAAGGTATTAGCTAGCACTGTACCAAATTTCATCCAAATCCGTTCAGTCGTTACAGCGTGAATAAATAACAAACATACAAACTGTCTCATTTACATATGTATAGATTAGATTTATTTATTTTACACCACAAATGTTAAAATAGGTACAAAAATTTAGTAACAGAATTTTTTCTTCGGCGTATGATGTTTTCCTTCACCGTTTGAGAGCAATCAGTAAATGTGAAAAACCCATTGGTACATGTTCCCCGGGGATAGGTCATCACCACTACACCACTGACGCTCTGGGATCTAAGGTCAGCTTATTTACAGCCTATAACATGTCCCCCACTGCTGGGGCTCAGGCCTACCCTCTCAACAAGGGCGTTCGGGCTATAGACCTCCACGCTAGCCCAGTGCGGGTTGCTGGACTTCACATGCGCCTAAGAATTTCTTCTTCGGCGTATGCAGGTTTCCTCACGATGTTTTCCTTCACCGGTACCAATTGTATACGTGCTCAAAATCGCAACGAGTCAATCCAAAAATTACTATTTCCGTTACCGTAATCGCTACTGACCGTTTGGAAAATAATATGCAGGTACATCAGAGGGTTCGATCGCGGCTTGAATACAAAGATCGCTAAATGCAGTTTGTCTTTTTTCTCAGTCTTTACGATTGTAATAGCCTTTTACCGGCCGCTCGTAAAAGCAGGGATAGTGGATCGAATCACGTTACTACGGATGTTAGTTTGATTAAAGGAACAATTTGTAGGAGAGTTTGGACCAACATAGTAAGCAAATAGCAGGTTTATTATTTGTACGTGTAATTGGGTCTTTTACGAAGTCGTTTGCGTAAACTTCAACATTCTACCATTGAGCAGAAAGCACTGTAGATATAATATAGCGTAGATCGTAGATAGATAGGTACTTGGCGACTTTAATAAAGTTTTTTTCTATCCGCGTCGGACACAACGACGGACCCTCATTCCTGAAAATGTCAAAATGTGTTGCCTTTGTAGACATTTTTTTCCCAAAGGTACTTTATATCTTAAGTTCTTAACCGTTTTCAAGTTACAGCTCGTCAAAGTTTAAGATATTTAATGTAAAATTTCAATCCTAACCAGTTTCAAATTAAATACGCATAAAAAATTGAATTAGAAAACGATTGCTCATATCTAATTTAATACGACTCTTTCGGGAAGGTGGGTAACGATCCACCCTGTAGATGGTAGCAATTTTTATTAAACTAAACAGCAGAAGTCAGTTTCAGATAGCGAGCGGGAGCGTAGCGAGCTTTTTCCGTGTTCTGTGGTTTTAGAAATAAAACGATTAGATACAGCCTCAACTCACCCGCGACTACCTCACATTGTCAATAAAATGTAAAACATGATGAGTGAATGAAGAATATGAGTACATAACTAAGAAGAAGAAAGAAAGACATTTCATTGCCACTAACTATCCGAGGTATTTATTTACATGTTGCATAAGTTTAACAATGCTCGAGTTAAATTAAACTTTGTAAATAAATTACATGCAAAGTTAATAAAAATAATTAAGTTAATTTAAGTTAAGTAAATAACTAGTACCTAGGTAAAGTACATAGTAGTTACAACGACGTTCTGTGGTTATCAATTATGCCGCACTAAGCCGTAATAATGGCACAGTATGCCCGACCTAGTTCTGCCTTTGTCAGCGGGTGCATTGCACTGGCATTACCAAGAAACTACATTTAATACAACCCAGGAAATTTATTTAATGCTAGTCCGTGTGACTCGCTATGCAATTTTAACAAAAATACTTAATAATAGGTCGAAAGATGTAAAAATATACATATTTTTCATTACACCTACTCAATAAGACTTCGAATATTGTATGAAAAAGGCGACACGGAAGGACTACTTGAATAAAATACAAAGTTTCATTTTCAATTAAATAAAAGAGCAGAAGTAAATCGTCGAAAAAAAGGAAAATCCTTCAATTAAAACTCTTACCAGCGTTTTCACCACCTTGGCTTGTACTCTGGTAAGAAGTGTTAGTGTGAAGTTAGAGATAAGTTAGGTAAGTCGAGTTAGTTCGGAAAGTTAACTTTAGGGTTGTTACCAATGATTTTAAAGCTCATTCGCCATAGGTATCGTTTTGAGATTGATAATTTGAATTTAATCAAGTTCTTAAATGCATAATGAAATAAATGGTGGTTTATAGAGCAATCATAGAACACTAAACAGTGTGTATATTTTCAATAATAAGTAGGATACAACGTGGTAATAATGGTACAATACTATTATGTTATCTATGTGGTATTGTGACCGATTCTAAGGTACACCTTTTTTTAACAGTCATAATTGACCGAGCGAGCGAAGCGAGCGAAGCGTCTACGTTTCGAGACTGGCCAAAAATGCTCTTGTCCGGCTGTCTGTCTGTCTGTCTGTCTGTCTGTCTGTCTGTCTGTAATTCTCTACAGGTCGCATTTTTCAACCGATTTTGACGAAAATTTGGCATATGTATAAATTAATTAAACCTACAAAATGAGTAGAATAAAATTTTGAAAAACATTTTTTTTAGAGTACCTACCATACTCGCAAAGTGGGAGTGAACTTTTTTTTTCTTGTGAATCCCATAGTGTGGGATATCGTTGGATAGGTCTTTCAAAAATATTGCTGGTGTGTGAATACCATTTTTTCGATTTAGGGATCCGTTGGCGAAATATTAAGCTTTAAAGCCGTAATTTTTGTTAGAGTCACGTGTCCCCCCCCCCCTGCCAGCTAAACGGTTGCTTCTGGAAATGTGAAAAAATTCATGGCAGTAGCATATATAACGTAGTTACAAGGAAAACTATTACGGCTAAGTAGGTTCTATTAGTTTTTGAGTAATAGTGGATCGACTTAAGAAAGTTGAAAAAATAAATTATGTTCATAGAACTGCATACGTAAAATGGAAAATTATTTTTTTCCGCGTGATATCCATGGTGTGGGGTATCGTTGGATGGGTCTTTCAAAAATATCGCGGGTGTGTGATAAACATTTTTCGATTCAGGGATCCGTTTGCGAAATATTAAGCTTTAAAGTGCTAATTTTTGTCACTTTAGTAGGTACTTTTTCTGTTTCCAAAGTTGACTTTTGTTGGTTTCTTTTAGGTTTGGTTTATAAGGGCTGGCGAGGTCTACTGTTCTCACGGAACTACTAGTAATAATATCTCTCTATTTCATGCAAAGAATGACTTCACGATTGAATTTAAACTTTAAAGTGTACCTTCTGAAGAACGTAAAACTGGTATTTCTAAATTAACACCAAACCTTTCGACATTTGCTTGAAACAACAGAAATACTTAAATCATTGGCCTTTAGAGCTGCGAAAACAGAACGTAGGTATCTAAAATTCGTCAAGTATAGGTGGTCGGCGAGTATGTGTGACAGCCCTATTGTTAAGTTAACATCTATCTTGTAGTAGCCCCGGCTTAGCGGGACATTGGGAATTTATTGTTTTCTCTTCGAGAATTCTCGAGGGACATCTTTATTTTTCACTGACTATTTTAGTGTTGCCAGTAGAAACAAAGAACACGTTTAGTTGAGATTCAAGATTAAGCGTACAATATTTTAAGATTAATTCAATATAGGGTCTGTTGAATTTTTAAAGAACTGAAATTTGGTACATAGAAGCTAGTACATTTAAAAGCTTAATTATATAATTGTGCTATATAAATGTTTATAGGACAACTAAGTAAAATACTATTCACTTAATAAGATCCATTTATATAAAAAACGATTTGACTTTGTGTACTTACACAAATGGGCCTATCTCTGAGAGTTTATCCGTGACGTAATGGAATTTCATCACAATAAAAAGCTAGCAAGCAAGCAAGCGAAAGAGGTGTGTCAGGATCGCGATACTTGCCGCTCCGTTCTTTCTGCCTACCCCGCCAGGGACACAGCGTGAAGATATGTATGTGTATGTACTAAGCAAGTCTTACTATCCGTTCGCGGACAGGCTTCGCATTTTGAAGCATCTTGCACAATACATTTCATGGCGGATAGAACGGACGTTCCCTACATAGAAAATGCAGCGTCAGTAGCAATATTCCTGTTTATCGAGCTTGAAACACGATACGTTCGGATCTTGAGAATAAATGCCCGAGATATCCGTGTTTAGGATTTCTTGGTAAGCATGATATTACTCTGCAAAAGCATTGAAAAGTTACGTTACGATGTATGAGAAAAACTTCGTTTTACTATGGTGTATTGATTAGGTGCTACCGACAATTTCTATAAACTTCTGTCACCTATGGACACTGGTAGTGATATACTGATAGTGCAGGAAGCCGTTGAAATAAAGAAGTTAAAATTTTTCAATAGGGAAGGTGGTTTTAAATTGTCTTCGATGTAGAATCCAGAGATCGACAATTCAAAATCTCGAGATTTGTCGAGAGGAAACCTGAGTGTTGTGTGCGGATTGGGGATTTTTCACTAACAAAATACTATCAGTGAGTAGTTGGAGATACTACTCACAGCGTTCAACACTGACCCGACTGCTCGCCTCTCCAGTCAATTCGTGACCACGGCCAACGTAACCTGGTCGAAACATCGAGCAAAGGAAAACAAAAGTATTCGCGTGTATTATTATTTGTGGTGGGGTTCTCTCAAGGCTTCTCCAGCCTTATTTCACTCCGACCATTGCTGATCTATTGTGATCATCTCCATTACTATAGTTCAGTTACAGAGGAATTAATTGTTCAGTGCTGAGCTTTGCATCAGTTAGGCAGCACGCTTTTTTCGCATTGATTACAACCTTAATAGTAATTTAACACCACACTGATATAAATTATACGTAGACCTAAATTGGAGCGGCACATATAAATTATCAAGGCGACACCTCGACATGGGGCTTGATCAATCACCTGAACAGTTGTTCCCAAACTTTGATTCCCTTTACGGGAACACCAAACTTTGCTGTCGAACGAATGTAACTCAGCCAAGTTAGAAACACTTTATTTATGTACAGTGCTTCATGAAAACCGAGGCCTGGCAATTCTGGACAATAATCTTTCGACGTTCGTTACAAATATTAGTACAATTTGCATAATTACTATTCGTTACAAATATTAGTACAATTTGCATAATTACTATTTGAATAGAAGCAATTTATTTATTATTTATTTATATTCATTATATTTAAACCAATCAAATAATAAAAACTAAAATAACCTAAAATTAAACTAACTTAAAAAACTAAAATAACTTAACCTCCAAACATAATTTTAAAAAATAAACTAAACCTAAACAAACAGTAAAAAAAAAAAACCTAAAGGTAGAAGATCTCCTCCAACTCCGCCGGATTTCCAATAGTGCCTATTTGAATTTGTTTCTGAAAAATCTCAAAACAATACTGCCGTACAAATCTAAAAGTGTCAAAACACATACATTTTAATGAAATCTCTATGGCATTGCCACTTTCTAGATTAGGCGTAGGACGGCAGAATTATGGTTAAGTAAAGTAAGTACTTACCTAGTAAAAGAAAAACAGATTTGGTGTCTTTTCTTTTCAAGGTAAATAGATTATTCTCCGAAGGTGAGTCACAATGTTTGCAGGAAAGGTGCCCGTTTTCAATACTACCAAGAACTCTTGCTTGAGCCAAAGCACCGGGGGGTTGCGTTATTGGCAGCCGTGAAATATGGAGATTGCTCTATTTCCAATACTGCGGGTTAACTGTTTTCCTTTCAAGGTTCGGATTGTGATCTGATCTCGGTACTAGACCGAATATTCCGTCCTTCTTTTTTAACATTTAAATTAATTAAATTTTTATCAGTTTCAAGTTCGGTTCAAATTTCTTTATTATATACTCTTTGTAGTTTTTCAAAAGTCGTAAAACTCCTAAAGCCATAGAAATATAGCGAGCAGGAAGCGTAGCGAGCTTTTCCCGTGTTCTGTGCCTAAAGCACCTACCACCTTGATATCTGTCGGATTTGCACTTTCAACATAATTCCCCATGCAAATATCCGGCATTGAGACCGAATCTACTTATAGGAGACAGTTTTGGAATGAGTTATTCTCCCTTAATATTCGTATGCAATAATAGATTCAAACAGACTACCTGATTTAATAATGATACAACTTTATAAATATAGAAAAATATGTCATATTCTCCCAGACTCCCAGTTGGAACGAAGATGGAGTTTCTGATTTACTGCACATTTAAGATAGAAGTTTTGACAACTTTCCGGAGACATGAGTAAGGACATTTCACTCCTTTTACCATGACGATAAATTGTAATTCAGTATGCTCTGGGAATTAATTTAGACGCTATTTTTCATTGGCCTTCATCTCAGATAAATATCAATGTAAGTAAATGTCGTTACCAATCAATTTTGGTTGTGACGCAAAAAGGTGATGCAGAGGAAATGCAAAATTATAGGAGTAGATGCAGAACTAAAGGAGTTTTGATCTCGGAGGAATTAAGACTTAAAGCACCTAAAGAAGTCTTCACTTGCACGTGGTCTTACCTGCACGAGATCCTGGCGAGATAAACATTACTTGTTTATTCCATAATAAGTAAGCTGAATTTGTAGTAGCTAGTTTCCAAGAATAAAACCAATATCGGCATAATATTAATTTTATTACTGGCTTTAAGAAAGTAGAGCGCGTATTTCTAAGCCATGCTTGGGAACCGGTTGGACTCGCGATGGGCCGCGGGTATGCGCCTGCGTCGCTAGATGTGACTATTATTAACTTCAGTACAAACGACTTTGAGATTGCCGTCTCTCAAGTAAATGTTCACAAATTACAGAAAATAGTCAGAGGACAGATGATTGCTATCATCCAAGTTAGTTGCAGGATTCTGATCTTGCAGATCTGAAGTTTTGTTTTCTGTTATTAGTCTAATATGTACTCGTTTGTATAGTACTTTTAACGGGTGTTTGTTATGATTGGAATTTATTTCATACATATTCACTTCATTATTTGACAGTCGGCTGTGGTGATTTAAAATGTGATAAATTTATTTTTTTATCTAAGTAATTTACAATATCAAGACTAGCTTTACGGGTTACACATACAATTTCTATCATTATAGGTATCTATATATATATATATACCTATTGAAGTATTGTAATAAGAATGATAAAAATGTTAGAATGAAGCATCACGCAAGAACCACTGAATGGATTTTGATGAAACTGTGTATAGTGTTAGTGTCCCTGGCCAACATTTGGGTTATAATTCATCTTGAAAATTGATCGACAAATAGTAACCCGAAAAAACTTTGGTACAGTAGGTATAAAGTTGTATAAAAGAGTAAACTTGCTGTTCTAGAAAATGCTCAAGGATGCTTCCAGTCCCAAAATAAACTAACCATAATAAAAACTGGGTAACCATGCCTATCTAAACCCACGCGTACGAAGTCGCGAGCACAGCTAGTCAACAATAAAACAAGTAAATACCAAATTCTCCAAAGCCTCCTATTTCGTGAAAGGCGATTGACAGGCCCGGTCCATATCATTAGCTGTGTGACAGAGATGGACTGCTCGGGAAAGGGTCCGAGCTCTTTAATCAGAAGGGGAATGAATGGAAAGGCTCAGAATTCAGCTTCAAAGATTTTTTCGCAGTTCACACATCAGTAGTTTGCTGTTGAATTTTTGCGTGGTGCTGTGAATGCTGTGGAAGAGCTTTTACGGGGATACGGACGGATACAGACAACCCACATGTCTAATAGTAGCCATTCTTGACGATCTACTGCAGCACCTTGTATTTTATTTTAATTTCAAGAGTGAGGTCATAAATTATGTAGCACCCCAGGAACTACTGCGCGAAGCCAAGAAGATACCGCCAAAGTAGTTTGATGTCCAACAAAACTTGTCTACATACCGCATACTTAAAAATTCTTGCATATTTTAACGACCGGATGAATTAAATTTTTAACAACCAGCCAATGTGGTCATTTATGTGGTTGCTTCGTGTATTCATTCATTAGTTTTGAATTTGAAAAACATTTTTAATTCCCCAAGATTTCATTAAATAAGTACCTACTTTAATCAAAGTTATTGGAGGAAATCAGGAAAACCTTGAAGAGATGCATACTTTGCTCAAACTTACTACAAAATAAAAGCGAAAAACAACTTTATTGTAGCAGTGAGTCTCCAAATGGACACATGGCTTTGAAGAAAAACTAACAGAGCGAGACATCACCGGTGTTGTGACCCTTTTAACTTAATAGAAATACAATACAACATGACATACATAATACTAGCGAACGCCCCGCGACTTCGCCCACGTTAATAGTATCTAACATTTCAGGATATAAGCTATCACTGTACCAAGTTTCATCTAAATCCGTTCGGCCGATTGCGTTGATTGAAAAACAAACATTCAAACTCACAAATATACCAATTTGTAGGAGATGTCTAAGATGGCACAGAAAAGTGGAACAAAGGAAAAATCGGCTGGTTACAATTTTCTGTTTCAACATGTGTATGTTGATTGTTGATTCACCGCTACTCTGCCCTGTGCAACAATGAAAGAAACTGTGATTTTCATACTATTCTAGAACACCATTTTTGCGTCACAAAATTCACTTTTTACACTTCACTCTTGTCAGGCAGTAAGAAAAGAAAAGGACACACCGCATCCTCTGTGATATTTCGCTCATGTTTTCCCGAGTAACGGGAGTGTATTACTTTAAGAGAAAAACAGCTATTATCATAACACGTGAAAAACACCGCGGAGGCGAAGGGTTCGTCCTTGGAACCTAAAATCTGCCAAAGTCGTTAGCGCGGCTCATCCATGAATTATTCATAACAAAATCTCCCGTATGACGGCTCATTCTGGGAACAGTCACAATTTATTTGTGTATACAATTATACATATACAAATTTCTAAAGGTCTAATGAGAAAGAATTAAAGAGTCGAAGGCTAAAACAGTCCTGCAAATCTAGAAATGGAATTCGTCAATTAGCGTACTTACCCGAGTACCTAATTGACGAACAAACATTAGGTACATAAATTGTAACATGTTTGAAAGTGTATTTATTACTCTAATCACGTCCATTGCCAATCTGTATAATTCAAATTATATGGGGACTGTAAATTCATAATCTAAATTCCATTACGGAGTCACAAGACTAGAATCCACGATCATGTTGGCGATAAGCAATATTATTTTACTTATTGTAGGCAAGTGGTTTCTGTTCTCAGCCTCGGCTTGTCCTTATAAGGATAGGGCAGTGGCTTAAGTATTTGGTCTTTCTATAGTCACAAACTTCAAAAGGCCAAAAGTAACTAGAATTCTTCTAGAAGCAGGCATGTCTTGTATTACGGACCATTTTTGGCTTTTTCCGGTATATAGTTGTGTGGTATCACAGAGAGTTGTTTTGTCACTGCCTTACTCATTTCAAAGCTCATCTTAGCGCAGATATGCGAAACTTATACTAATTCCAAGACATGTATAGCGACTTAATTCTTCTCTCAACCGTAACTCATCTCTCGGTAATATTTGCGTATTAAATAAAATATTCTATGCCTCATCCAAAATTCGCAGCAGTATGTAGTATTGGGTGTTCCATTCGTCCGCGACCCTTCTGTCATGAGCTTAATTTGAATTATGTTGGGACAGACTGCCGACCGCCACCCCATATACCCCCTCGAATGTATAAAATTCGCGTTTATGTCCCCCGCGAGGCCTTATTGCGCGCGTTACGCCTTTCCTTTCACATTACCGGACTTAGTTTTTGGTCAGGAATCACCATATTCATAGCCAATGGCATAAATGTTGTGAGAGAGGATTTAAACGCTGTTAATATTGACCTGTGATTTACAAATACCGGACCAGATGTGGTTGAAATTGGACATCTGTGTTTGTCATTATGTCAATAATGACACTTCGCGCCAGCATTCGTTCGTGACTCGCGCGTGACACGATCGATGCCGCCTAGTTAAAACGTGTCGTCGAGAAAAGGTAAACAAAACGTACCTACCGACCCACGCATGACCCAAAACTACTTTTAATCTTCCATTATGAAGTAGTAGGACCTCCCATATTGAAGTTTTGGGCTACGAGTAAACCGCTCTTTCTACTTTCCCTTAGTCCGATGCCGTCTTTTTGATGAGTACAAATGATGTCCGGATGAATTTTTTAAGACGTTGAGTGTATCAGATGGGGTCCATCAATGAGCACCCAAGCTACACTCCAGTTCACTTCACAACCACTTTAATCATCATTATCTTGTGGTCTATTTCGTTACCTATACATGTCACGCTTATTTTATTATTTCGTAATCCATTGTGAACATTAGCTAGGGAGTGTAAAATAAATCTCATGTGCCAATAATTAGAACGATTTGCAAGCAGCGATACATTGTATGAGGAACTTACATAAGAACTGACCAGCTGTCAAATCAAATCCAGTTGCGAAATGTTGTCAATTGTATAAGTTGTGACGTCATAATTATGGACTTTGAACAGCGGAATAGCTAAAAATAAAAATTGTATAACATATTGTATTGAAATTGAAGATAATGGTGTAATTTATTGTTTACAACCTTAAGGTTTTACACACTTAAGCGCAAATGTTGCGGTAGCCGGGGCGGCGCGGCGCGCCGCCCGTGGTGGAGCGGAAACCGAACGTCTACAGAGCGGGTCATGACGTGCGCAAAGATTTAATCAAATAAGGTTTTCCATAAAAACACACGTCACACGACAGGACATGGTACTCGTTCCCAGCTGGTATGTGCTTTCTGCGCCTACCTAGATACAATAACTACAGAGTTATTTCAACGTAAAACATGAGTAGAAATCCTAATACCAAAGATTCTTCGCCTGTTAAAGAATTAAACAATAAACAAGATTAAAAATGCTAACATAATTTTGTAATTCCACCAAGGAGTCGGCAGTAAAATGCGAGACATTTTTATTTTCCAGTACCGTCACATCTTTTTACGATTGCAATCGTAAACTGGAAGTAACTTTATTAAATTCTTGCCGTTTCGGGCCGAGACCGGTTCTGCTGGAACTGTTGTATGCTAATAAGATGTGCTACATTGTGAGGATCGAGATAAGGCAAGTGACTTGACTCAGTGGGTATAGCATAGCTAACACGAGGAAAGTTTGGGACTTTGAAGTTCATTTGAGACTGCATGCTATACAAAATCACGACGAACCGGGATTGTTGAGCCGCTTGCCACTGTTCGTATTTTGGCCGTGTAATGCAAATCAAGTTGCTATGGTCACATTTCAATAACGAAAAACGGCGGCATTCGTGTAATACGACCAAGTTAAATGATAAACTAGTGGCTCAACAATCCCGGTTCGTGACTGTACCTACTTATAACAATTCGCAGCGTAGAGAAGTTCACTAACACATTTTCTACTCGAATGTTTATATCGACTGAGTGACGCGAAAGATGTGTGTCAGGATCGCAATACTTGGCGCTCCGTTCTTTCTGCCTAGGACATAGCGTGAAGATATGTATGTATGTATGTTTATATCGCTACAGCCGCGTAATAACCGCAGTTTCTTATGAAACTCAATTAAACAGAAAGAAATCTTGTTTGATAGCCCATTTATGTAGGTATAATTTTTTTCCTGTTTGAGAACAGAATATTCCTAGTAACATGTAGAAGATTCAAGAGACGACCTAACTTCTGTATGTTATGAAGTTTCGTGTTTCACAGAACTTATATTATTAACTAGACTTGGCACTACATACAGAATGGCAGACAAAAGATGCTCTAAGCTTGCTATCTACCCGTTAACTTACCCTCTAACTTTTGTCTCAGACATTTATATAGATTATAGCATGTATGTTAAATAATCGATTTAACAACACCTCTGACTGTGTATGTAATAATTGAGATAAATCAATGAAATTCATTCATCATTATGTTATTCAGGCTAACATACTCGTACGTTGTATGTATTTGCATTCATTAAAACTTCAAGTGACAGAATATTAGTAAATAAATAACATTAATTATGAAGCAAATAAATTAAGACTTGAAATCTCATCAATAAGCAGATTAGAAATCATTGGATTCGTCCCTTGCTATTCGTCGCTTAAGATCAGAGTTGAGCATTTACTACTTTTACAAAATAACAATATCCAATCAGCCCTAAACGAATACGAAGACTGGAAACCTGATATTTTTGCTAATGCGTACCGGTTCGAGGATTATCCGTCCTACCCAGGAGCGGCGGCGTCTATCCGGCAGTATACCCGGCCATCCGGTGAAGAGGCTGATTAATCACATATCAGTTAACACAGATCGGCTTTCGTATTAAGCTGAAGTGGAGGAAGGAATTGATAACGTGTTGATTCTCTAATGTATTTAATCAATGGACGGGAAAATTAGAGGAATTAGGAAGATTACGTTAGAGGAGGATAGTCTTTTGTAATAACGAGTTTCCGGATTTACACCGTATTCCTACGAGATAAGGGTTAGATATCTATATAACAGTGGTTAGATGAAGGATTTAGGGGAAGAAAAAGTTATGTACCTACCTAAGTCACGTTTTAGTACTTATTACAAAAGTCCTACCCGTCGTATTGTTTTTACACAAAATCTCAAAGGCTTTGACTTTGGCCGCGGGATTTTAGTTTCATGTCTTCCTTGCAAAGAATCTCAACATTTACGTGTAGGACAAACTTATGGAAAGTGTAAGCAACAACTTTAAACATATATTAATCTTAGCTGAAACGTATCTACTACACCTTTTGACAAGATAAATTATTAAAATAAACGTCAAAAACTAAATTTAAATTAAACTTAGTAGATTAAGAAGAGATTTGGAATTCTAATAGTTGTTAAAATACCGTATAAGCTTTAAACATCCGATGTGCAAAGATGATTCTAATATCTTAATCAAGTAAAGCACCGGATCGGATAATTATACCATTAATTACTATAACTCAACAACGTTGTATGAAGGCTGTATGGTCCGCTTGAGCGGTGGACCGAGGCAATTCGCTCTCGACACTATGGAAGTGTATCTGCAAATGCCCGTTTCATAGTTACAGCAGGGGGCGTGAAATAATAAATTTGGTTACTTACTTATATCTATACTAATTAGAAGTCTATAAAGTTGTCCATAAAGCTTCAATAAATTACTAGCTACATTTATATTAATTTAGAAGTGCTAGTACTATCAATCAATATCCATTGATATAAAAATCTTTTATTTAACAACAAATGCGATTTTTCAAAGGCAGAATTAAATTCTCAAAAGTGCAGTAACATCATTTCATCTCAGAATTACATTATCGTGTTTATTTATACTGGTACCAAGGACCATTCATTCAATATCATGGTTTTTTAGTATATATCCTCCGTGGTTTTTTTACATTCAAAATAATCCTCAGCTACAATTTCAAAAATTAAATTCATTGTTCAAAATTTTAAAGAGCAATTTTCTATTGGGGTAGCAGGGTCTTGGAAGTTAATGATAACAGTGGAACGGAATTTTTAACACAATGTTGCCATTTTAGTCCTGATGTGATTTGTAACTTCATAAAGTGCACGACACATTACACTAATGTTTGAGGTCTAATGCACGATATGCTACAGCTACACTGAAGGACGTCTTATGTTGATGACGTCATTAAGACCGTGGATGGGAGAGTGTTATTGTGCGAAGATAATGACAGTAAATCATAGAAATGTTTACAAAAAAAGGTAAAGGAAAATGGTGCTTAATGTTTATAGGGTGACTCACAAAACAGAATGGTAAAACCAAACGGAGAAAATCATGAGAAAACTGTTTACATGAGCTAAAGCCTGCGTAAATCAAAGATGAATGGTATAATTACCGAAACAAATTAAATAATTACGTAACTATAGGAAATTTAAACACTACACTCAACTAATAACATTTCAAGGAATAAATATTTCCTAGCCTAGATGACTTCTTTGACCAAATATTAAGTAGGAAATTTCAACCATAAAAAACGAATTTACAATAATGTCTGACCACCATCCACTTTAATTAGACAGAAAGTTTTGCGCTAAACTTTACTGCTGATGAACTTGCTACGCATATATAAGGCAACTAAGGTAAGGCAGGACCATAAGGAAGCAAGAATATAATTCGCTCCCCGCAAATAGTCTGCTACTCTATTACACGATTCTCAGAACAACCTGGACACGGAAGTCCGCCGTAATTGAAAACACCTCTTATGAAACACACGCTGTCTGTAAGTTAAAGATTTTCAATAGAAATTCATTAGAAGATTAGAACAACACAAAGTCATCAAAAAATACATCCAAATTATATAATTCGCCGAGAGAAAAAAACAAAACCATACACAATACAACAGATCTTTAGAGTGCCTATCGGAATACCCTTATAAATACCCTATTAAATACTTTCAGCAATGTTAACAGAACATGCACTCCTTTATCCTTTTTAGAATTCCCTATTGGCTGGATAGCTTTAATTCTAAGCCGAGAATTAGATTACGGACTCTACGCTAGTGGAATGTCAGCGAAGAGTGCACGGGCTGACAACACAAAAGGAGTGGGCAACTGGACAATAAGAGCAAAGAGGCTAGACCGGTAGGTAGCAGCCAGTAGGGGCAACTTTATCCATTGATACACGGCAAGTGCAGAGGACATATAGAAACTTTATTAACTTCCATCGTTGAAGTTGAAATGGGATAAGTCGAGCAAAATGAACCCATAGAACACAGTATGTTGTAATAGAACCATATAAACTTGAAAACTAAACTAAAGGGTGGAACCATACCAAGGTGACTTCTGCTACTGAAAATGATTGATTTGAAGTCATAGGCATAAGTGAGCAAATTAAATGACTAGATAGACGGAACTAGCCACCGCAGTACATCCGTACTATAATATTATTACTCGTATTTCAGCAAATAATCCAAAAAAATTGTAACAAATTAAATGCAATAGAATAAAAAATATATACAATAACGAAAACACACTCATAATTTTTATAAACAAGAAAAATTTTGAAAAATGCGAACTAATTGAGAGAGGCAATCAGGAAAAACCACTTATTTTAATGAAAGACATCTCTGGAATATGAAAGAACACCACAGTATTTATTAGAAATAACTTTTAGGTGTGTAATAAGTACTAAAACATAGTGAAACGATCATTTAACGTTCAGGACATAATAATTAAGGATTCTTATAAGTAATTTATGTCGTCGTGTAATGGAAAGCAGTAGAATACGCTCTTGCTGAAACCAGTTTCCTCGCATGCAAATCGCCCTACCCCTAAATAACCTCAACATGACTCTACTCCTATACAAAAGTAAGTAGAGTTTTGAATAACACAGCACTTTAGGGCAGAATTTAAAAGGAGTGTTAAATGTCACTTAATTAAAGAAGCCTTTGACGAAACCTTAGACATGTTCGACAACATGCAACCGACTGTAATTTGAATTGAGTGAAGTGGGGGATAGGTTTACGGTTGAGAGATAGGGGATCCGATTTCTAAAGCGTAATTTACTTCAGTTTAGAAGTTGCGCTTCATTAATTACAGTTAAACAAATACTCGTCGGTCTGCAGTGAAATTTCAAGTAGAAATCAATCATTATACTATCTACTTCAATCTACACTTTGTTACATAAATAATTGAATAGCTTCGATTCTTATTTCACTGGATCAATTCTCATATAAGTTGTAAAACTAAAATTTGCTGTAATTTGTAGTACCTAATGTCATAGTAAAGTTGTTCATAAAAGTTTCTTCGAGATCTACGCAACTATAAAATTGATATTCTCTCTGCCGCGTTTGTTTATCTGATATTACCCATGTCAAGCGGGTTTCTTTTTGCACACGGCAAAAACTTTCCCATAGGTTTACAACATTTCTCATCAAACACTGTGCACGCACAATGTTCAATGGTTCATCTGTACAAAGTTTTCATTCTTTTCTCCCAAATTTGCTGGATGTAAGATAGAGGTAGTTTCCGCCTTTGTCAATGTTTGTTTCTGCCTTTATTTTCGTTCTAGTATGTTTTTTGAGTTGAACAAATCAATTCTTAAAATCGAAAACTTTCATTTCTATTACCTACTTTGATGCAGCAACATTGTCTATCTGCAGATTTCTACCGTAATAAAGTTGTATGAGCACACAATCCGTGCAGAACAGAATACCCTAATAGTACTGTAGCCAGCGAAGCACAATTTCAACTGGTTTTAAAATCCTATTCGAATTCTTCATGTCGTCGTTTCTTTTCGTTTCGATATACCAAGTAGTAGAAAAAAATTGGTAACCATTTGACACTTTCTAAGAGTGTCTTTCTGTATTGCAGCTAAAGTAAGGTTTCGGTGGATTACACTTTAAAATATTTACGTATTTTATGTATTAAGTAAATATTTATTTTTTAAGAATAACTTCCCTTTTTTTGTACATAATTATTGTTCCGCAGGCTACAGTGCTATAAGATACAGTTAGATCGCCTAGCCAGCCGGTTTCTGTCTCGATTGCTGATAGCGCAATATAGGTACCGAGAGATGTAGTAGTAGGTATAATAATACCTACATCTACTTATTTAAAATTGAAATGAAACAGATTTTCGGTAAGGTTTTCGGTCTGTACTCACACCTTTTGCTTAGATTCTAATATTATATTCTTAAATTATTTATTCATATTTATTTAAGTTCGTCCTTGAGTCTAAAATGCATGAAATAATTTAATGATACTTTACGGTATTTATTGTTGAAACATTTTATATCCAATTCCCTAAGTTATAAAATGCCGCTTGAATTTTCTTTAAAATATCTGAACACTACTAACCTTACCTATTAGAGTGTAACCACTCAACTAGATCATTCCAAATTGTCCGTTGTTAAATCTTAATTAAACCTACTATAACAGTTTAATAAGGATGTGAACTGCAGTGTGGATCACCGACTGGCCTTACCTATTTTACCTTTAGCCCTATTTTTATTTATTTATTTAAAACTTTATTGCACTAATTTGTACAAAAGGCGAACTATTTTTGTGGAGCGCGTGCTATAACCGCCCCGTTTAGTCTGAATATGAAAAACTACAACTGGCCTTTATGGGTTTTGTTTCCAATTGGCCGTAAAATCCATTAAAAACAGAAAGGAAAGCTGCAAATTGACTATCAAAACGACAAAACGAACGGCTGCCGATTTCGCTACGGCCTTGGCATCGACCGTTGACAGACTACCGCCCTTGAACCGCGCCGCGCTACCATAGGCCTGGTTTGCGTGAGAGATTTGTTGCTTGTGTCTTTCTTTACTGTCATTGCATTGCCTATTGTACTAGAAGTTCAAGACAAAACCAACCTTGGAGCAACAGCGCAACACCCTCTTTTAAAGATGGGGGAGATTGCTAGAGGTAAAGGAGTAATGACCTGAAATGGTAACTAGTAGAGTTACAATGTTACTCATATGAAATGGCAATCGATATCTATCTTCTGTACTAATAATAAATAAGTAGGTATTTGTATGGACGGATGTATGTGTGTTTGAAATAATCTCCGTAACTACTGAACTGATTTCAAAAATTCTTCCACTGCTTTATAGGTCTAGTTGAATAGATATATTCTCGCGGTAAACTTCAATAGTCGCAGGGCAAAAGGTACCTATTACCCATGAATTTAAAAAAAAAACTACTCCCATATGGATGAGTAACAAAATCATTTTAGGGGGTGCCAAAATCGTGCCAAATGTATATCAAAATTGATACTCACTCACACATTCTCATTTTCAAACTCCATATAAATTTGTATGAGCAACTTCCTCCCGCTAATCCGCTTCATTTGTCCGCACCCCCCCTTTGTTTGTGTGTGATTTTGACACAGAATTTTTAATCGTTTCCCATACTAAATTTGCAAGATGCGATCTCCACAGGGAGCGCGCGCGCGACAAAAGAGGTTCGAATCTCCTTGCTATTACCAGATAAAATTGGAACAGGACTAATGTCAGGCAGGTCAGTAGATGATGCACAAAACACTTTTAGAATAGTGAATAAAAGTGCAAATGAGTAATGGAGAATGGAAAATCTTAGGTGAGGATTTAAGATACTAAAATTTGTTGAGCAGAATAAAATTTGACAGCGTGGAGAGAGTAAACAAAGCAATGCTTTAAAAGTAGTTTATATACGAGTTCAGATTAAAGTTGTAGAAAAACAACTTTCTGAATCGAAATGACAAATAATAGGTAATTGAATTAAACTATTTTAAAGAAACTTAATCTGCTTGAGGAGACTCCAACGCTGACCGCAAAGGGCCGAGCACCTATGTGCTGCAATATAAAGCCAGAAAGGCGCAACCAGCAAAATGAATGGCTTTTCAACGACGGCGAGCGTCTTGCTTGTTCTGTTCATTAAATTTGCAAGTTTGTGCAAATTCGCCGAGCACTAAGCGGCTTGCCAAGAAATTGTTTGGAGCTTCCACCGCTTTGCCGCGAGACAGCCGAGCTGCAGATGTGGAATGGGGTAATGAATGAGGCAGATGCGACATATCGTATTCATGGAGGTATAAAGGCTGTTTTCGCTCCCAAGACTCTCGTTTAGCAGAACGTTAAAGAGAAAACTTGCCTAATACTATAATGTTCGTAGTTCGAAGAGACTTCTTACCACTATTACCATAATATTCTTAAAAGCTATTGATTAGAAAGATATACTGAGAGAAAGAGAGAAGTGGACTGGTATAGAGATTGATGATGAGGAATTTTATGATTGAAGATATGATACTTTATTAGTAGGTACTTTAAAACCCCCCTATAAATTTAAGTTTTCGCTACGTGGTTTCTCGTCACTTGGCTTTTACGGCCATATTCGTATACAATATACCTAAGTAAAGTAAATCTCACAAGTCGGTACAATTTTTAGTAAGTAACGTACGTATTGGACGGAAATAAGACATAATGAAAGATATTGGACCCGATTTATGAATTAAGTACAGTCGAAAAAAAAAAGATGGCCTACGACTCAAAGATGTCTACAATAATATAACCGTAACTTAACATAGGAAACCTTTTTTGTTGCCTACTTTACATACTTTATCATCAAGTAATTTACGCAAGTACCTAATAGTATTTTTAATTAAATGAAGTTGTTAACGATAAGTACATTTATTTCCCAAAATGTTGTAAGAAAAGGGTTCGCTTGTGCATTTGGCATGCCATAAATTTGAGGCAGTCTCAGGTCTCGAGATTGATGCAATGAATCGTGAAATATCCCATTATTCTATGACAGAAGGCAGGTGTTGGTCGTGACGAGGGTACAGTTTTTATAAAGCCAAATGAAGCGTGTCCGTTTGTTGACTCCTTTCTACAATAAACTGTTATAGTTGAAGGCTCAAATAGTTGTACCATTGTGCATAACTTCACTTTATTTTGATCATACGAGTAGTAAGAGGTTTTTGCCCAGCAGTGGGACAGTAAAAGCCAGAACTAAGGCAAATCCTAGGTTTTATATGTAATACCTAAGATTTCGTCTGTTACGTTAGGCTAATTATTAAGAAAAGTATAATATTTAAATCTCTCTTATAAAGTTATAACATTATAAGTCGAAATGCAACTAAAACGCTGATTGCATGACGTTGTAATGTGTGAAACTATATGGGAGACGTCGCACCGGCTGCGTGGCATGTGCGGCGCGTGGCAACACGCATGCACGCATCTCGGCATTAAATATGAAATTCATTTAGCCACTCTCCAATTCGCACAGTAACAGCGCGTGTCTGTCGTCGGGAATTTACAAAATATCTACATTTGTATTCTGCCGCACGACGTAACGCGCCGGTCGGAGGCGGCATACCTACTCGTACGTACCGACAAGTGCGGCGTGTTATTGACAATTCACAATTTAATTTTACGTCTCTAGCGGCATAATATTCTAGAAGGTGCAGCGGGAGACCGGATTATTTTAGCGGTAAATATATGAAGTAAAGACTTTCAGTGCATGCTTGAGCTCTGTTCTCGATATGGGCATTGTTTCTGATTTATTTATTACATATGTATTTCTTACCGTAAGTAATATTATTAAGGTGACAAGCTTTTTATTTTTATTATGTAAATGTGTGTATGTTAGTAAGTACCTATGTGTGTAATACTATGATATGTATTTTCAAATGGTTATTTAAATTAATTTTTGATATTACTTATTATTTTTTATATTTTTAGGACGTTCTATTGTTAGGACATTTTGCTTTCAGGACGTTTTGCTTTTAGGTCATTAATACGACGGCGTTTGTTGTTTCTCCCCAGTCATCTACCACTTTTAGTTTTATTCATAGGTGTATGTGTTATTGCCAATTTGTGTACACTAAAGTATTTACATACAAACATACGATAATGCCTAAACTATCCCGCATTCCTTCTTTTTGCGTTCATTTACTCTTCCTTTCTTTCCTTTGTTTTTCTGTTCTTTCCTTTTAATCTCATTATTATTAAATCTCCTCACTTATATTCGTAGTTTGCAATTCTTTTCAAATAAGCCTGCTGGCTGCCTGGAGTCATTCAAATGTTGGCAATACTGTGTCTTGCTCTGGTACAAGCAAAAATCGACTTTATAAACGAACATTTTCATACCGCGAGGTACATCTATGTACAGTTTAGCCACCGACCGACGCGTTAGTTTGGCCACCACTTATGAATAGTTCATGAAATATGCAAGTCACTTCGTAGTGGCATTCGCTGTACATTGCACCTATTAGTGAAACTGCATATTTGATGCAACATAAGCGCGGCAGGTATCAATAAATTTGATATCAAATGGATTGTACAGTAAGGCAATAAAGTATTGTATTGGGCGTTCAATATTTCTCTATCACAGTATTTCTATCTATATACCAGTATTTGATTTGTATTTCCTGTGCTTATGTATAAATATTTTCTGAATAGAAGAGTTTCATCTGGTGAATTCCAAACGAATTTTGTACATTGGGGCGATACGACATCTAATAGCTAAAGGTTAGAATGCGGTGATCGTTAGGGGGGGGGGGTCGGAGTGCCTACTTCTTTAACATCTACGTCAACTACTTGACTGAGGAGTTGAGAAGCACTCGTACTGGTTGTCGCATAGGTGGTGTATTTATAAACAGTATAAGCTATGCTGATGATATGGTGCTCCTCAGCCCCTCAATCAAAAATGAAATTATGTTAATCTTTCCTTACTCTATGCAAAATCTGCACAAGTTAGCATTTATAATATTAGTTGGATTTATAAATATTCATTTAATATTTATACAAGTTATTTAATTAGGTGTCATCTCAACGGTTTACGAAGCGTGAAGATAGCTTGCACGTTTTAATATTTATTATAGATATAGGGTACAATGGGTGGAGGCGAATGTGGTCGCGGTTCGATGCCTGGGAACGCCGCGGCAGCTGGGAAACTATGTGCCGTGAACTGCAACGTAATTACATCTTCACTATCTTCACAGATAGGTGTAATTGTTAGCATCCACATGACATGACCTCTCAGATCTCGGGGGTTTTACTAAGAGGTTGAAAAAGATGGCGACACTGCCGTATGAAATATTGTGGCGTTTTCCTTAGAAAGTAAAATCCGTCCACTTTAGTATCTCGACCATTTCCTAACTCGTCTATTTTCACTTCTGAAATAGAGGAAATAATAACATTATTACTTTTGTAGGAAAATTAAATTTTAAGAAATTATTCACAAAATCTTGTAAGGCTGAATTCAGCCAAGCTTTCTCTTTGAATTATTTATTTGAAGGCCTTACACCTGACCTTTTACTCGTAGAGCAAAATTAAGTCATCCATCAGTTATGGGCTTTTTAATATTAGCAATTCTAACGAAGTCTTAAGTCGAAAAAGAATTTGTGAATTTTATATCGCAATTATCTTAATTTCTGAAGCTTTATATGCCCGGTGCCCGAATAATGGAAAGCTAATTAACGTTAGGTTTGATCTATTTCCATCTTACGTCTATAACTGACACGCAGCATAAGATAAAGAGAGACTTACATATCCGTTACCGTTAATTAAAGTTCGAGTATTCACATCGTTAAAACATATATCCTTACCCATATGCTATAATTTGTATTATTTCAGCCCTGGTGAAGTTTTGTGAAAAGTTTTCTGTCTGTCTGATGTCTATCTACACCATCATTATTATTAGCTTGCAGTAGTCCACTGCTGGACATAGGCCTCCCCCAACGCGCCGCACTGAACCCGATCTTCAGTTCTCCGAATCCAGTCACTGCCAGCTGCCTTAGCAAATCGTATCTACATACATCCCTACCCATTTTTTTTAACTATGATGTAAGCATCGTTTTCTAAATTTTCATTAATAAAAACGAAGTAGGTACTTATCCAGAATATCTTATTTTTTGTTTTGCCCACAAGGGTCCTGATCTATTTTTAAGCTTACCACACTATTATACATTGTGGAATGCAATAAAATGATTGGATTTGATTAGATTATTTGCTACTGACAACCCTGTGGAACCAAAAGCTATCATATTCCAATTTTAAATTGATCACAGGTAACGAACAGATTCCCAGGCCAAGGCCAGACAGTGCTGTTTATTAGCATGCGACTCATGCTTGGCGAACATGCTGTATAACTTACTGCTCAGTTCACACCAATATATGTAAGTAAGAATGGGTATCGGAATAACAGAGCGTATTTACATACACAACCTACATTTACGTACACAAACTTTGACAGTTACATAAATACAGAGTGTAACTTATAAATAATAGTTATGTAACATTTTCATCTAGTTTACGAGTAATAGGATAAAACTGTAGTCTTAATAAATTAAAAGTCCTTCAATCAACGTAAATGCAAAAATTAAAAAGTTGACGTCACTGTAAGCATGAACAAAATGTAACCAGTGTTTGAAACGACACTTACTAGAAAATTTAGAAAAAATACCTATCTTGTGCTTAGGTAAAATACATTAATTCCTCTGTGACAATACATTCACAAACTTTATTCTGTATTATATGACGATAAAAAAAACTTTTATTTAATTCACACACAACTCCAAAATCAACAAAATCCACCCTAGGGTGGATAGTTGGGGTGGATAGGTGGAATTGGATAAAACTACTAAAACTACAATTAGTCCGATAGCGCTAGGTTTTGAGGTTTCAAAAATACTAAAGTTGTTGGTTTTTCGCATATAGTTTCCGGACCATTTGCCCGACCTAATACCTTAATTTGTGTCATCCTAGGTATTTGCTTAGGTAGATATTTAGGTATTTGTCTTTTTGAACAAAATCGGACTAAAAGAAAATTAGAGATGAAAATTTTTCTTTCATGTTAATAACCAAGTAGTAGCCGATGTACACAGGCTTTTTGTGTCATCTCTGTCCACGGGAACACTGTTTTTTAACCAGTACCTAACACGTCGCCCAAATAGCTCCAAAAGAATATTACAATCGGTTAAATAGGTGTCACTCGTTTTAGATCACTGGTATCTGTTGTTCAAAACATTTTGTGTCGAATTCATCCACGGTATCTGCAGCTTTTCAATTTTTTTTTTACAACACCATGTAAAAGTCACAAAAGAAAATGCAAGTTATTAGAGTTTACGTCTTTATTATTATTATGGTGTAACGAAACTCTATTCATAATTTGTGTCGTTTTTGTCAATGGAATCTTTTATTTATTAATAAAAACGGGAACGTATTCGAGGTCAAGGCAAGCGCGGGCGCGGGGGGTGGCGGGGCGCACGCACACCAGCCGGCCAGAGACAGGCGCGCGGCGCGTGACACTCGGTGCAAGCGAGTTGAAACAAGTCCGTATTTTTTCGGTCTCATTGATTTTATGTGAAATTGCATAGTAAAATAAAGGTTGAAAACAATGAATTTAAAAAAATTGCTACTCGCGCGACCAAAGATATTTTATACTTCTTTTTGAAAACAATAAATGTGTATCTGGTTTCGGTTTAGTCCCAACTCGGCCCCATGCCATAAATCACTACCTACATGGTACAATCACGGACGGAATAGAAGTCAAACAGTTTTTAAAATAATTTGTTTAATATGATTAAAATAAAATAAAACCGAGTAGGACTCGCGCCTTGGCGGTTTCGTACAAATTTAATTAAAGAAAAATTTGAAAATAGTTAATAAAATTTGTAGTTAAGTATGTCACAACTTAAGTGGATGACTTTTTCATACGCAAATAATAATAAAGTTTTTATTTGTTAAGTGATGTAACTACAAATTTACGGTTTTCGGATTTTTTCCTTTACTTGTGCTATAAGACCTTGCCCGTTCAATAAACCATTAAAGTGCATTCTCTAAAGGAAATTAATTATAATAAAAATAATCGGTAACCTTTTTCTTCTCAAAACCCTATCGAACAGCTCAGCAAACCATTCCTAAGAGGTAACTCTATGAAGGGGTTACCCATTCGACTTTCGAGCAAATTTGGTCTTTATTTTAAGCACATAGAGACTTTTCGTTCTGCGATGAGCGGGCGGCAAGCGCCCGGCAAAACTTTGACGTTGCCGACACTGCGAGTACCTTACCTGTCTTAATTACATTGTTCGGAAAGAATATCACGCGTGCAGGGAGGGGCGGGGCGCGTGACGATCTTGTAAATAAACTTTAAAAAAACCTTGATTTGCCTTTATTTATTTAACATTACTCCTTGACATAACAATTTTGCAAAGGAACATTACAGAGAATATCGAATAACGAGTATTCGTTATTAATTAAGTTAATTAGTATTAATTAAGTCCAATCCGACGAGGCACTATCCGACCTCGGTGTGCCTCAAGGCTCGTGCCAGTCGAATACCACATTTGCCCTACTGCTCAACGACCTACCTCCAGCAGTAGCCAAGACGGAGGTATACATGTACGCAGACGACGTAGCGGCCCTAGTCACAAAATCAAACGTCGTATTGTTGAAAGAGAAGCTGGTCAAGACAGCCCAACAACTACTGGACTGGTTCTAAGCCAATGGGCTAGCCCTTTATCTACAAAATACCTGCTATATCCATTTCAACTTGGCAAATAAGACGCGAGATCCCATATCGGACGAAGTTCTAGCTTGATAGGTTTACAATAGGATATAACGTTGATGCGATGACTATGCAATCACGTACGTATAAGGTTAAGACAAGAAGCCAACTAAACTAAAGAAAATCCAGAAACTGTCCTCAGTCCTCGCAAGCGCAGTCGCAGGCGCAGGCGGGAGCGCGGGGTAGGTACCTAATGTTTGCTGTCTAGTTGAAAATATTAACTATTTAAAGGGTTAGTTCTATGTAGAGTTAGCTGTTTAAAGGCTTAGTTAAAATAAATGAGATAGCAGTTGAATTTGGTGAGAAACGTCAATGGGAATGCAATATTAGAGGTACGGATAGCGCGGGACCGGTCGTCGTGCAGAGCCTTGGGGGATAGGCCGTTGTCCAGCAGTCTTCCGGCTGTTATGATGATGATAACGAATTTTCCATCCACATATATATTTGACAGCAATCCGATACTATTTATATATTCATTCGTGTCTTTTTTTGTCAACAGTAGGTACTCACCTAAACTATACTAGTGGTTCTGTGAGAACAGTAGACTTCGCCAGCCCATATAAACCAAACCTAAAAGAAACCAACAGAAGTCAACTTTGCAGTTGGAGACAGATTATGTACTAAAGTGACAAAAATTAGCACTTTAAGTTTAATATTTCGCAAACGGATCCCTGAATCAAAAAATGTTTTCCACACACCCGCAATATTTTTGAAAGACCTATCCAACGATACCCCACACCATAGAATTCACGAGGAAAAAAACATTCTCATTTTACGTATGCAGTTCTATGAACATAATTAATTTTTTCGATTTTCATAATTGACCGAGCGAGCGAAGCGAGCGAAGCGTCTACGTTTCGAGACTGGCCAAAAATGCTCTTGTCCGGCTGTCTGTCTGTCTGTCTGTCTGTCTGTCTGTAATTCTCTACATGTCGCATTTTTCAACCGATTTTGACGAAAATTTGGCATATGTATAAATTAATTAAACCTACAAAATGAGTAGAATAAAATTTGAAAAACATTTTTTTTAGAGTACCTACCATACTCGCAAAGTGGGAGTGAACATTTTGTTTTCTTGTGAATCCCATAGTGTGGGATATCGTTGGATAGGTCTTTCAAAAATATTGCTGGTGTGTGAATACCATTTTTTCGATTTAGGGATCTGTTGGCGAAATATTAAGCTTTAAAGCGGTAATTTTTGTTAGAGTCACGTGTCCCCCCCCCCCCTGCCAGCTAAACGGTTGCTTCTGGAAATGTGAAAAAATTCATGGCAGTAGCATATATAACGTAGTTACAAGGAAAACTATTACGGCTAAGTAGGTTCTATTAGTTTTTGAGTAATAGTGGATCGACTTAAGAAAGTTGAAAAAATAAATTATGTTCATAGAACTGCATACGTAAAATGGAAAATTATTTTTTTCCGCGTGATATCCATGGTGTGGGGTATCGTTGGATGGGTCTTTCAAAAATATCGCGGGTGTGTGATAAACATTTTTCGATTCAGGGATCCGTTTGCGAAATATTAAGCTTTAAAGTGCTAATTTTTGTCACTTTAGTAGGTACTTTTTCTGTTTCCAAAGTTGACTTTTGTTGGTTTCTTTTAGGTTTGGTTTATAAGGGCTGGCGAGGTCTACTGTTCTCACGGAACTACTAGTAATATGTAGATCGACTAATATTCAGAAACTAATAGAACCTACTTAGCTGTCATAGTTTTCCTTTTAACTACTGTAAGCGATTCCAGCTTAAAAAAACAAACTCATTAAACAACATTGCAAAATTAACACTTAGATGAATATGTGGTCACTTTAGACGTTAAACACTTCAAAACACAAGCGGACAGCACTTCGTATCGCACGAGAGCTCGAAACTAACTGATCGTGTGCAACCGGTACGGCTCGTTTATATAGAGCTGGCATCGATTTACTCGACTACAACATCGATTCACTCGACTACGACATCGATTCATTCTATCCGCTACACTACGTTATATATGCTACTGCCGTGAATTTTTTCACATATCCAGAAGCAACCGTTTAGCTGGCAGGGGGGGGGGGGGAATACGTGACTCTAACAAAAATTATTTTTTATTTATTTAGTTAAAACTTTATTGCACATAATTGTACAAAAGGCGAACATAATGCCAGTATGGCATTCTCTACCAGTTGACCTTTGGGCCATACAGATAATGCGTGGTAGGTTACAGGTTTAAAGCCTTATATTTCGCAAACGGATCCCTAAATCGAAAAATGGTTTTCACACACCCGCAATATTTTTGAAAAACCTATCCAACGATCCCCACACTGTGGGATTCACAAGAAGAAAAAAATCACTCCTACTTTGTGAGTATGATAAGTACTCTAAAAAAATTTTTTTTAAAGATTTTATTCTACTCATTTTGACGGCGTAATTAATTTACACCCATGCCAACTTACCTACTTATTCAAATTTTTGGATAGTACAGTCAACAAAAGAGATAGGTAAGCAGTCACAGTACAGCGCTACTATAGAGCTCTGTAAATCTGTAATGTGCCTGCTTACCTATCTCTATTGTTGACTGTACATAGGTACTATACACATAGGTGGATCACCAATTCAGGGATAAATTCTGTACGTTTACCCTTTATTTTAATAATATTAAACAAATTGTTTTAAAAACTATTTGACTTCTATTCTTTCCGTGACTGTACGTACTGTAGTGTTCCGTGACTGTAGTGATTTATGGCATGGGGCCGAGTTGGGAATATTTCGTAGATATAATTTCTTGGGGGCCGAGATGGGAAGGGGGCGAGATGGGAATAAACCACGTTTACAAAATTTAGATTTCGGTTGTAGATTCTACAAATTCAGGACAAGTAGGTGCCTATTCTGCGTAGTATTAGAATGGATGGACCGTATACCCACCCCCCCGCCGCCGTCCGTCACCGCGTCATCAAAGCGCCGCGCCGCCACCCTTTGTGCCGCGCCGCGCGCACTTCAAGCGCAAACATTTTTTTGTTTTTTATTAATTTAAGTACAGTATCCATGCATGAAAATGACACAAATTTAAATTGTCGATCTTTTATGCATTTATGATATTGAATATGTGAATTCTAATAATTGTAATGTTTTTTAAGAGCGTTTGTAGCTTTGAAAAACAAAATAATTAAAAATCTTAAAAGTGCATGCATTAATTTGGCACAAATTTATTTATTGGGCATATTTAGGTGATCTGAGTTAAGTTATATTTATTTTTTCAATTGTAATTTTCTTTTGGCAACATTTGTGCATACTGACCTTATATCAGTTTGCACTGGACTAATATGACACAAACTAGGTCTGCTCACTACTCAGGCTATCTTAGGTACAATACCGATTAGATTTAAAACTTTAAATTAATTTTGGCAGTTTCGATTTGAATTAAACAAATCAGTCACAAATCATTGAATTTCTCAAAATGCAAGTGCAAGAAATGACACAAAACGCAATAATATACTTTTTAGGTACAACTGTATCCACAGGCAAAAAATAGGCAACTTTAGAATTTTTGTAATTTATGACCTCAAAATAGCCTAGCGCTATCGGACTAAATATTTTATGTAACAGGTAGTCTATGTATGTAACTGACGCGTGTTACTTATTATTATCTACCGCGTTTACCATGATTGTCTAGACCGAATAGACTTCCAAGAAACAGAGTGTAATTTGAATAAGAAAGTAGGTACTTACTATACTTTAAAATGCCAGAGGGCAATAGTTTCAGTCAGCAGTTTTGGTCTAATGTTAAAAAGCTGTTAAAATCGCGTGACTTGCCGAAAAAATTTAACTGCCTCCAATTTGGGAGCGGTAATGACTGCTTCTGAGAAACGGTACCACCTAAAAGCTACTACGATTACTATATCGAGCGGCTGATAAGTAATATAATAATCAATCACGGTTCAACTCACCCAGAAAACCATGGAGAAAGTGGTCTGAGTTTCTTTTTGGAACTAAATTCGTAACTAACGAAGGGAAACATTTCTCCAACGGCGTATGCAGGTTCCCCTCACGATGTTCTCCTTCACCGTTTGAGAGCAGTCAGTAAATGTACTTAAGTTACGAGAAGACCTATTGGTAGGTGCATGGCCCACAGGCCCAGCCGGGGATCTAACTTCGGACCTTTCGATATGATAGGCCGCGTCTTATCCCCGACGCCACTGACGCTCATCGTATTGGACCTACGGCTAACAAATCGTCCCATCAGCGTCTCATTGAAGGTGATTTTACCGTATAAACACAGCAGCGTCCACTGCTTCTCAGAAACGGCGCTAGCTAAAAGCTTAAGCGTCCGCCATACCTACTAACAACAATAATCAATCAAGCCCGCCACGCTCGGCTGCCAGTCGAGAATCGCAGCAATTAGTCGCCAAGCTCCACCCCCGCGGTAATATCACTGAGGAGGGGTGATGGGGACGAGTCCAGACATATTATAGGGAAGATGATGATCCTATTAGAAAATTTCTACTTGTCGATTACACACCTTGAAGCTAAAAACTTTTTGGAGAAAGCATGTATTACGGCTGCCAGTGCCGAGCCCTCAACACATTAGTATCGTGATACAACGAGAATATCATAAACTGAGTAGGCACCTACTTGATGAAATTCTCCTCGAAATATAAATGTCGCCGGTGACAGCTGGACACCAAACTAATTTTTAACTTCGTGATTTTAATCATTATTCTTTGTCATCAGAACGAACAGTCAATTCTCTCCATTATCCGTTCCCTTCTCGAAAAGTATTAAACAATTCTATTTTATTTATTCCTTTTTTTCCTGCAATGTTTTATACTAACGAACACAATTATCTATTCAAATTTTAGATCATCTATTATCTCGGCGTTACAGTCGGAATTTTAATTTTATTCGGGGGTGTGCTACCCCTACTGACCCCTGCCTCCCCGATAATTGTAAATGACTCACCCACCCGACGCTACTCATGCTTTACGATTCGTACGAAAGATGGACAACAAAAATAATAAGTTGTATACGTATAAATATGTATTTACAGAATGTACCGTGGAATGGGTCCATCATAAGAATCAATTTCTTTAAGACATGTATCTTAAATTAAAGAAAGACGATATTTAGAAGGAAGTGAGTACCAGAAGGACTTAACTGACACGGATATTTTGATACAACATTGACCCCGTGATTTTAAATGGAGGTATAGGTAATGTAAGTAAAAAATTGATAGAAAAAGTTAAAAATACAAAAATTGCATACTACTTACCTACTCGTAAGTGAAAAAAAAACATTAATTGAAGTTTTAGTAGCTTGATAATTAATCACTTAAGTAAACTTACTTGGTATAGGTGTACCATAAACGCTGCTTAAAGTTGTTGAAAATCACCTGAAAAAAAGATTTTGTAAGCAAAGCTAAATTAGGTTTCATTAAAAGCACGGCGAGTGTATAGATGACCTATGTCTAGATTTCAAAAGGTTGTAATAAAACTTCAAATATTTTAAATAAAATAACTCATCTAAAAAAATAGAGTCAAATTGTCGGAAACTCCTTTAGCTTCGATAAATTCATTAACTATTGTAGAAGTATTGAAATAGAATCAAATGGACTCAGAAATAGAAATCAATGGAAATTGGAATCCTTTGAGGAAGATTGATTAGAATTTACAATATAGGTACCCAACGAAACAAAAAGAAACACAGAATAATATGCGGACGCATGTATAGTATTACGTCATAATAAACCAAAAAAAAAAGGTAAAAAAACTTGTTTTATACCATTGTCACTCTAAAAAGAGCATTTTATTTCTTGAAAACAGTGAATAAAATTCTCTTCTAGTCAACAATGAATAAAAACATTTCGAAATTTGGAACAACACGAGTTGTGTACAAAAAATAAATAAAACGTGCCGAACCATAACAATTCTCTAGCCAGCCAGTATTATGTACTAATTTCACCATATAGCTAAAATCTCATTGGTGGGTCCCGCGAATTCGAACCTTCCTGAATTTCACTATACATTTCTAATGTACCTATATATCAGGGGCTTCTTGCACCACTTGCTGATAAAGTCCCAGATACCCTATCAGCATGAATTATCTGCCTGATAAACTAACAGCAAGATAAAGTGGCTGTTATTTTTTTTATCTGTCATTTATGGATTGTTTTTCGAATTTAACGCGGGAATACTTGTTTTGTGTGAACTTTGTATAATTTAAAATTAAAAAAAAACATCAATTTATTTTATCATAGACTTGAGGGGTGATACACTAAAATATTATCAGACAGATTTATCTGATAGATTAGGTTATCTGTCAGCTTACTATTTTATTTTCTCGCAGTCAATGGTATAAAGTAGAGTACACACACACAACACACACGTACACAACTCGTAAATAAAAAATTTAATCTCGGTCCTTGTATCCCTCGAATTAAATTCCCTTTTTATTCACTTGTCGTATAATCTACTATTTCTCTTTGTTTTAATTTTTTTTATGTTAATAAATAATACACAAACAGCGAAGTATATTAAATTGAACTCTTTTCGCACGTCTGTAACACGAGCCAAAATGTCTAGCGAGAGTGACTAAACACTTTGCCAATTCCGTCAAGCGAAGTCCTTTGTCAAGTCGTCACCAGGGGGTCCATTAGGGCGAGTGCACACGCGGGAAGCGCTAACGAGATTAGTCCGCGATGTGTACTGGGACGAATTAACGCGGACGATCCGGGGGATTCTTTTGAGAATCCGGTTTGTTTTTACACTTTTGCCGTTGAGGCTTACGTCTTAATGAGATGGTCTTTGAGCTAGAAGTCGAACATAAGAAATTGAAAGGGGAAGCAAAATGCGACTAAGAACTATAAGGCGGTAGGGATATTATAACCCCAAAAAAAAGTATATCGGTCTTATTATTACAAAAATTTATCACATCTTTATGGTTCATTAGTAAATTATTAGTATAAACTTATCTATATAACTAATTTAGTGAACCAGATGGGTTCATATTAATGGCAAAACCATTGATTTTATTATATTTTATAGAGATATTAAAACATTTTTGATGCGGCAAATAAAACCCCATCTCATTTCAACCGTGAGTCGTGAGTCATTCTCGTAACCGGAAGCTGTAGTAACATAAAACGTACAAAACTTCGGAAGTTCACAGAAACATCCCGTTTAACTCGCGGAGTCGTTCCGGTGCACGGCAGAATTATGACCCAAGTTTACTCTTTACCAGGCGCGGGGGAAAACAAAAATATGGCATGCGTAAATTGGAGCGTTGATGGAAATTTTAATTTTTTGGTTTGGTACAGAAACTTTTTATAGTAGTACCTACAGAAGCTTAATAAAGTTGAATGGGTTTCATGAAATGACGAAATACTGGTGGTGAGTTCGTGGAAATCCCTCCCTTGGTGACATTAATTTTGAATCTGCAGTAAAGCAGTTGTTTGTTCATAATTCTAAGTCTTAAGAACATAAAACAATATGCAAATATAATCCCTATGGAAAATACGACGATCTGCGTGTTGGAAATGTAGGTAGGTAGGTACCTACTTAAAGTTTGATATGACAGACAGTAATTTTTGAACAAAGTAGAACAGTAAAATTGTACTATACAATCGGGTAAAAAACACGCTCAACGACACTGGAGAGGAGATACGTTTGAAAGATAAAATCTAGACTCACTCCAAATTCAATTGGCAATTTGGCTACACAATTTGCATTTCAACAAGTCATTTTGTACTATTTACTACTATTATAAATTACATAAACCGAAAAATCATTCTAGAACCGCCAGACGAAGCAAATGAACTGAGCCAACCGATTCCAATAGGTTACAAAAAGCAGGCCAAAATTACAAACCGATACACAATGGACTGGAAATTTGGAAATAGATTTACAAAAATACTCAGCAAAAAGCGATCCGCATCACAAAGTACGCTAGTAATCGCCAACAGAGCAGTTAGGGTAGTCTGCACTTAGGGGGAAAACATCCCCTAACAACAAAAGATGGTTGGCTACGAGTTTACTGTATCGATTCGCGTGGACGCAGCTCGGTTTGTACACCCCCTAATGAATAAACAGCTAGGGCGTCTATTCAACAGTTTAGTGTACAGATCCCATTCGTGATCTACTTACATGATAGAAATCATGTGGAAACATCGAGAATGTAATGAAGCTAAAGTGAAAAAGGTCAAGTGCGTGTCGGGTCACTCATAGTGTGTAGTTCCGTATATCAGTTTTAGTACTCACCTACCATAACTCGAAGTGTCTATAGGATACCCGAAACACATTCATTGACAGTAAAATCTTAACTATAACCAGCTGATAGGGGTCAATGACATTAAATAGCTACTATCAAAAATCTAATGAGCAATCGTTTCGAAACGGCTACAATTTCTATTTACTTTTTAATTCAATTGCATTAGATTTAAAGTAATTCAGTATTTTTATCTAACGCTCTTTTTAGAAAGTGAGACTTTTGACCCACGTTAAGAAGTTTCATTTATATGAAAAACACGTCTGTAGCATGGCCAACGAATAGTAATTGTACCAAGTGACATTGACCTAGCGTACCAATTGCCTCGTACGAACATGCTGGCTCATATCTTACTACCACCGCGGGATTTCCGTGTGACACCGCTATCTATCATCAGTCTCCCGACCTACACGGCTCATTTGAACATGAGCATTCTAATAAATGAGGCATTATATTACACAAATAACCCCATCTCATCACTTCCCCTTAAGGGCTGTGAATACTGCGCTTTATCAAATTCAAACCACACAATGTAATAAGGTTGGTGACTTGAATTGCGTAAGATACAAGTACCTAAAGGAACGTTACGTTACTGATTTAATTCTCGGTATTAAAAGAGAAACACAGACCACTGTCGAATAAGTATCCCTTAGAGTGTTAAGAAACCCGATCGCTGCTTGAGAAGGTTCTGTTATTCTGGAGAAACTACACATTTCGCATTTCGCTTTTCTACTTGTGTTCAAATAAAAAAAGTTTAATCGACATAATATCAGAAGGTGATCAAGAATCATAATACTTCTACTTGCTTCAGGCGAAGCATAGGGTAAGTGACTATCACCGCAACAGTCCAGCAGTAGATCGTATACATAAACAATGTTGTGTTTTGAATGACAATACTGGGGCACGTAGATGTATCCGATTATCCAATTGTGAAGGCCGTGTCGTATGAAGTTAATCACGGTCGTGGGCGGTCACGGTCCTATATATAAAGCAGATCGGGTAAACAGATGCAGTGCAATAATGGAGACCATGATTGTGGTGTTGCTGGCATGTGCCTTTGTGGGATGGAGCGGCGCGGCGCCGAGCGATCGTGAGTAGGCTTAGATTGTAAAATTCTCATGATAAAGAAATTTACGGTAACAAATTGAAATAAAAACTGAAAGACCAGATAAAGTACAATTTACATACATACAGTCTTACATACACAGATAAGCGCGAAAAACAAAACCCTTTCGCTGTCGCGCAAAAGGACAAAGGTCGAGTAAAAGGACAGAGTAATAATTACAAGCAGATAAGGGTAGCATCGCACTGTAGCGTTTGTATTGTGGCACACAGCAGGAGCGTCAGTGGCGTAGGGGATAAGACGCGGCCTATCATATCGAAAGGTCCGGAGTTCGATCCCCAGCTGGGCCATGTACCAATCGGTTTTTTCTCGAAACTTAAGTACATTTACTGACTGCTCTCAAACGGTGAAGGAAAACATCGTGAGGAAACCTGCATACGCCGAAGAAGAAATTCTTAGGCGCGTGTGAAGTCCACCAACCCGCACTGGGCTAGCGTGGTGGACTATAGCCCGAACGCCCTCGTGGAGAGGGTAGGCCTGAGCCCCAGCAGTGGGGACATTAATAGGCTGTTGATGATGACACAGCAGGCCAAAGATCGCAAAGGCAGTGTGAAAATTTTGAAGCCAGACCGTAAATTCAAACAAGCAAGGGCAGTTAATGAGAAAGTAATTAATATGATTAAATACAAAATATACCCTAGTAGAAGTCATACATTAGCGTCCTGGGATATTGATAAATACAATAGATAGAACTTTCAAGCATATGTCCAATGCACGAATCACACTACAAACAGAACCATTGTCAATTAGAATTCTTGTCACACAGCGTCTCACCATGCCAATTTAACCCCAGTGAGCAATGGAGTCCTACCTTACTAGTATAGGTATGGTTAGGGAGAGTCAACCAATTCTTACTCATAATGAGTAGTGCTGATATGGAGCCAGGATTAAGTAAACAGAATAGTGATAAACCGACATTTATTTTCTCTGAGAGCCTAGATTGTGAATGCAAAACTCCAAAATAGTAACTCTGTATACTTTTGTGCAATAATAAGTGTATTTGGTACAATTTTTGGTATTGTACTGTGTGAGGATGCTGTCTAGAAACAACTGTCCAAGATGATAATGGTCTATAATGATTACATACTGTATTATCTAACTCTTCTACAATGTCACTAGACTGCATGAGTGAAGGATACTCACTCCTTGGATATATTTTGCACACAAGATGGTTTAATTTCTTCCTTGGCATTTTTCTCTCGTCAGGTTCGATAATAAAGGTGTACAGTTGCGGCTTTTCTACATTTGTTACTGCATCGTTAGGAAAATTTGCAAAAGAAAGTAGGTATCTGTGAAATTCTTTATAAAAGGAAATACAGATATACTTATTTAAACGTAGGACAAAAGTTGTACATAATATCTATTAGACACTGAATGCCTCATACACAATGAATGGTAGTGCCGCGGTTATTAAATATTTCCCCGCGTCTAATTTTAGATGTTCATTTCGTGTATACCTTACTGCCAAATCAGATACAGTGTATCAGAAGAGGATTCAACCGTTTTTGTTATTCCACTTCTGATCTCAATAGGAATCAAGAGTTATTTATCCTATCAAGTGGGGCGGGCTGAATGCTCAGTCGAGTCTTGAAGATCGATGCTCAAGTCGGGGTCGCTATAAATAAACGGGTTCCCACTCAAATATTTCTGTTTTCCGGACAAACTTTTGCCTTGGTTAGGTACACTATTTGTGTGGAAAAATTGAAATGATGACTCATATTTACAAGTAGAATTCAGGATTGCACTTCTAATAGTAGTTTAATGAGTTGGAAAATTATATGTGGACATTGTTATAATGATTGGTTTGTCTTTATATGCCTCTGATTGTTTAAAAATAATAAATGGTTTGATTCCTATGAACTATATCGGTTTATCCTCGAATGTGTTATATTCAGATGTATGGCAGAATTACCCGCGATGCGGAGCTTTTCGTAAAATTCTGCTGCGTAAAGCTTCTTGTTACTTTTCACTTCTTAGTATACATATAAATAAGTACTTAATATTTATATCTAAAAATGTTACTAATGGTTATGGAAGAATGTTTTAACGTATCAATGTTGTTTTGAATAAATGACTAAACATTATCTTTATCGACCGCCTTTTCGGTCTACTGGTTTCAATCTCACTTCCTAAGGGGACAGGTGTACAATGGCCTCAGTGTTTTGTTGGTTTGTCATTCGCACATAACCACAGGGAATCATACTTAGCAAGATTTAATTCAAACACGCTGTTGTAGTGGCGTTGTCTATTTTCGATAACTTTTTGTATCAAACGTGTTCGATAAGTCTTACGAATCTTACTAGCATAATTTAGACAGATGCAGGTAAAGGTTCCAACGCGGTTTTATCTATTTATGAGTCGTAAACCGAGTCATTCGCGACGAAGCACTTCGCACACCGAAAAGGGTTTTGCCCCGGAGCTAGGGGTGATCAGGGGTAAAAACTGGCCCACCGGGGCTAACGCGAAATAAATTGCTCTGCCGAGGGCCCGGCTGGTTTTACGAGCCAGTACCTTCTAATGCTGGATGCTGTTTAACAACAACAAAAAGATTCGTAAAGTGAAAGCCAGATAAAAATAGTTAACGTTTGAATAGAGCGAATGTTTTTACTTTTGTTGTATTAGCGATGGATGGGTCAGGTATTTGGTGCTACTGCAAAATAAAGTGTAATAATCCTAATATTATGTGAGTGGTGATTGTTGATTATTGAAGTAAGTTCTTATTTAAAACTGCATGGAATGGAGACAGCTACCGTAGGTTTATACCGATTGTGTGTAACCGGTCAACCTACAGCATGAAGGCTGCAATGAGAGCAAAAAGCGACCATTCCGTCAGCTCAGAAGCTAGTTGAATTCATCTTCCCCAGAACCAGTTTACCCGAGCCAGTCCTGGGCCTATATAATTGATTCGACTTCGGTCAATTCATTTTTTACCTTACCCCTGTAATTTTACGATGGATTTTTAAATGGGCTCCTGATGCGTCCGGCGTGGATGCCTTTGTAATTATTGGTGGGAAATAAAAAGTTAATTTAAAGACTCCGGTAATAATACGGTATTGACTCTGATGCGGTATTTGTTGGCTCTCTATGTACAGGGTGTTAGGAGAACGGTTGGCCAAATGGAAAAGTTTGGATAGGATAGGGGTATTGGATGGAAGGTACGATTTTTTCTCTCTCCTAAGTTTTTTTTCCAAATAAATTTCTGTGATTTAGAATCTTACCCTGTGCAAGCAAACCCGTGGTAGGGGTAGGTCGCTTCGCTAGTAACGTCTATTTCAAACCAGACGGCGATTTCATCTAAAAACAAAAATATTATTGTTTGCGGTAGCTACTAGCTACCCATCTCCAAATAAGAAAACCCAAGAGCCTTTATCTTTTGGAATTCAATTTTGTAGCATTAAGATGTTTGAAACAGTCGAATCATTTCCGTCCGATTGACTCTAGATAATCATTGACAAAAGGAATACCTACATTTATTAACACGCGCGGTTCAGAACAAAATAAAATACGATTGCTTTGGAAACGAAGGAATTGAGTGGGAAAAGCGGACCACTCTTTGCGTTATACAAGGTGTCCTGTAATTAATGGATAATCCTAAAGGAGTTTATAGTCACCTAAACATCTGAATTCTAAAACCAATTTTTTTTTTTTTCAAGAGGATTTTTGAAGCTTTATGAACAGGTTTTTAGTTTGTTTACCTATATTGCCTATGATTAGGCCATAAGGTACTTCACGAATGAAAGCATGGTCATCCGAGTATCAGGTAATTTGCGTTTCTGGCAGTATGCGTCGAAATGATCGTGACTAGTGCTATAAATGAAAAAAAAAAAACTTTGTTTCTCTGGTACGTTTCTACAATTCAAAGAATGAATCTGTATGTTTTTCCACGACCTTCGTAGTAATACATAGTTAATTGTGTAAAACCGTACAATACCATATGGTACGACCAAGTGACATAGAGTAAGTAATAGTCCAAGTGATAAAATCTCTTCTAATAACAGACCTAATAATAACTGCTCAATTTTCTGCAACTTTAAATTTATTTTAAAACGTTATGCATATTCTTCAAACATACTACTACGGTTGGTATTAAAATTTAATTAAAGGATGGTCCAGTTATCTCGTTAATAGATCTACTGATCTAAATTCCACAGTTTGGGTTAGCAATTAACCGTACGATGGGTAAATGCAAGGATACCCTATAAAGAAGCGCTCAAAAAAAAACTGACTTAAAACTTGATAATAATACGAGCAGGTGAGAAGAAATCTTTTTTACCTTTACCTTAGAATTTCTGTGTCAAATATACAAAGTTTAAACTTTACGCCATAATATCGATACCATTTGTGACGCATCACAAAAACACTATTATCGATAGTGTTTATAGCACTCATTACATTATAGTTCTATTGAAAGAACAGTAGTATTGAAATCATAAGGCTTTTCATTAAGACAAATGATTTATTCAAGAACTAACAACCATAGACATTCGTGCAAGACTATAAATAAGCGACCTCTACGTAGTAACTTTCTCAGTACTAACACGAAGAGTAAGTTTAGCTCCCAAAAGTGAATTGCAAAATAAGTTTACGGAGAACAAGACTTGCCAACTAATTAACAAACTTACATTAACAATTCACAGCCAAAGTGATACTACTACCTTGGCAGAACTTAGCAAATTAGGCATTCATAAAGGCACCTTGATACTAGACACTAGCTACCTAATTAGGAATGCTATGTAGAGACACCCATTAGGGCTACATCCTCATGAAGCTAGTGAGGACGTCACATGGCCCTAAATTAGTTAATTAACTAGTTTAGTTGTCGTAAACTAACTAGACAGACAGACGTGTGAAGGCGAACAAGATACCATAAATTCCATTTCAAAATACTTAAACTTTTAATTAGTTAAGACGTAATCTAATCTATATTAATAATAAAGAGGTAAAAACTGGTGGATAATTAGCACGCTTATCTTATATGTTGCGAAGAACCAAATGATAGCGGGGTGTAAAATACACCTAACGCCATCTTTTGACAAACTTTAACACTAAGAAACTGGATAAGAACAGGTTAAAATTTTTGAATAACATTTAAATAGTATACTTTATAATTTGTCATTTTGAAGTCTCTATGCAATTCACTAGTAGTACTATACTTAACTTACTCATGCTTAGGGGATCAGATCAGACTAATGCAAGGAAGGACTAGGAAGGTAGGTATATGTAAATTGTAGGGCTTTATTTGGCGTGGGCGTTTTATTGTTATAAATTTACATATTTAAATCAAGTCAAAAATAATATAAAATCTTTCAACCATGTCCCAGGTAGTCCCATTTGTTCGCTACCTGCGCTATAGTTTACATGGGTGAAATATATTTTACAGGCAATCTAAAAAACGGTTGGCCAAATCTTTGAGAAACCTGACATTAAAATTAAGCGTAGCTTCTCAACCATAAAATTTACATACAACACATTTATGAACAACGAAACAAAATTGAAATGCCTTACACGTTTACAATACATAATTCGTTTTAAGCCTGACCCTGAGAGTTCTGGGCCTGGTTTTACGGAAGGTCTAGATTCCGAGGGAAATTAGAGGGTTTAGTCCGGTATTCCAGAGGGCCTTCTGTCCGGAGTTGAGATTTATGTACTTTAATAGATTTAGCATTGAAATTGTAATGAAATCACGGTTGCGTACAATCAAAGAGCATATGAAGGGTAAATAAAGAACGAACAGGCTTTGTCTTTCTTTTTAGATTTTGTTTTCAAAAATGTTTTTCAATCTCAAAATGTTCCTCATACGATGATCTATCACAATAATGCAGAGAAAAAGCTGTAAAACATGCTTCATCAAGAGTTATATCGACTGTTTTACATCACTCTACATTATCTGATAGATCAACGTTTTGAGATTGAAAAACGTTTTTAAAATGACAAAGCACGTCTTTCTGTGTATCTTGTATACTTAGATTGTTTTATCAGTAAGTATAAGTAGCAACTAATGTTTTTGGTATTTAGTTTCGTATATATAGCTTTCGTAGAAGTGCATTGCGGGGCCAGACCTCTCCCAAAATTATGGGAGGCCCTAATCAGGCCAGTTGGTCTCAGTATATGTATAACGCTTAATGCACGCACAGATTAGACAGGAGTTTATTGTCAACGATTTAACTACATTGATTACGAATCAAGCCCTTTCACACTCAGCGGTTTTAATTCCACGTGAAGCTATAAATTTTACAAATTTTAATCCCTTTATCTCGCGCACCCGTGCCCTTTGTTGGACAATCTGGGTTCAAACGGTTCGGGATTAAATCCGAAAGGCCCTAATGTTTTAGGGATTTGAGCGCTCTACTGTTGCTAGGGACGTCGAGACCTAACGATATTGTGTGTGTGAAATGTGATTAGAGTGAAACAGTTGGAGCATGATGCTATTAGCTGAATACGAAGAGCTTTTGACAGGACTTTAACTTTAAGTCTACAAGTTTTAACTTGGAAGAGATTTTGTGGTATCTATCAGACATTTTGTTGTAATAAGACATGAAACAGACAAGATTAATTATTTATTGATTCTAATAACACTTTCAATATAGACAACAGACGATACGTACATAAATATAATGAAACATTTGGAAAACAGAAGAAAGTATGATTTTTGATTAAATTTTAAGATTCAAGTAATATAAGAGTGAAATGTAAAGACGACTTTAAATCAGGATGATTATCAAAGTTAATGCAACAGACGTAAATTACTGTAGGGTTATTATTTATTATTAAAACAACAGATATTGGATAGTCTTAAAATAGACTGAAAAGGGAAACTTCAAAGTAACTTGCTGTGGAAATGGACAGGAAGAATGATGATCCGAACTTGAGTGTCAAACTCGCGAGAAATTTTGAACTTTCTTCTTGGAAGTACTTATCTAATCACTAAAGTAAAATTTGAAATGATATCACTGAATAAAAGATTAATAATTATTTTAGACGATCATTACAAACATAAATAAAGGGAACCGATCGATCGATTGAGATTAAAAAAAAATGTAACTTGAATCGAGTAGAATCATTAAAAATATCGTAAAATATAATGGCCGAAGTAATGATAGGGTAAGGGTATTCAAGCCAAAATATATCCGACATAAAAACGGTTACATGCAATCATCTCATCAAGGATGTCATAAAAGCTCTAAACGTTTATTCAAATCGTCACGCATACGTACAATACAGCATTATTTACGATTACTACATTCTGTATGGTTGAGCAATAATAAAAACAACGTATAACATAATAAAAGTAAAAGCACAAAATAAGGTTTCCGTAAAGAATTAAATTTTGGGATAGTGCAAATTCATATCGTTTGAAATATCATTTGATACAATCTGTGGTGGAATTGAAGTAGCGTCTAGAAGAGCATTGAGTAAGAAAATTAGTAAGTAAAACAGAGTTGGTTTCGAAAGTAGTTTTAGTTAGGTATTAGATTCGAATCAACTTGCGAGTCTAGGATTATGAACAACTTTGTGTGGGAGGTAAGTAAACACTCAGTGGTCGAAACTAGAAGTCAAGATTAAGGAAGACAAATTATTTCAAAAAACAGAAGCTTGAAAACGAAAAATTGTGGACAATGAAAATCTAAGAAAGATTTTTTTGTTTAAGATTATGTATAAAATTCAATATTCTCGGATTAAAAAACGTTTTGGTGATGTATTCAATTTCCTAGATTTGTCGAGAGTTTCCTTAGTTCATAGTACGCTATACATGGTATTGCCATTAGATTAAATTTAATTAAATATTTTTTTATTTTGGAAATACATACATCCATAGTGTTAGTAAACAATGTTAGAATAATAAAATAAATCCAAACACATACAATACAACACACATACATATTAGACAGATAGAATATTCTACTGTACTCTCTGAAATGAAATTCCAATATTTATTAAAAGCGAAGCAAAATTTCAAAATAATAAAATGTTGCAGACAATCCCTTAGGTGGTTTTTAATTTAAAATCCATTTACAAATAGCAAAACCATGCCCTCTCGGAGGGGGATCTCCCCTTTACACTCTTACAACCATAAAATATATATTCTACAGACAGATGAATATTTTAGTTGCCGTTACTGTTACTGCATTTCTATCTAATTACCTACTTCTCAGCGCTTCCAATAAACTTTTCTGAGCCCTGTCTAAATATTTTTATGTTTTTAGAATCACACTTTTTACAATTTATGTAATTTATATCCCTTTTTTCCCTGAGCCAAAATAAAACTAATGACAAACCTTATTTATGTTATGACTTCCAAAACAGCATGCCGTGGCTCGCAAATGAAAATATTTTATTTACAGCAAAGCCGAAAACTTATACTATGTATGACTGTAGTAGGTAGGTACCTGTAAACAAAAAACATTAAAATTTTCAACGGATTTTTTTTACTGATAAAATTGAAATTGCTACAATGGTATACAATGAACGAGACCGGGTAAGCATTAATCGGGTTTCGCAGCCTTTTCCAGGTCCAGCCCGTTCTGCCTTCGTCACGTATGAAAAAGATTTTATTTCTGATAAATGAGAGGGCAGATTTACAGCAATTTATTATTATTACCACGGTTATTTCGCAGGTTTTTGTTAACACATATGATTTATTAAAGTAGGTCAAGTTTGCAGAACAGTAAGCAGTAATGATGTGATTTTTCACAACGACAGTCAAGATAGGTCAAACTTGAATGTAAAAGGTAAAGTGAAAATAGGATCTCTTTAATGGGTCTAATAAATAAATACACACAATTGAATATTTCGATTTGGACTTAGGATTACGGATATGCCTGGCAACATAGAAAAACCAGAGGACTTTGTTTCCAGAGCTGTAAAGCCTACTTAGAAAAACAATAACCAGTCAACGGACTCTTTTGACAGGAAACTAACAAATATATAGGTATTGCGGGTTGTAGTTATTAATATTAAAGCTACTAGGTATCATTTATCGCCAACTAGTTCTTGTGCTGAATTATGTGGAGGCCGGGCTGCAGCTGGCTTTTCGTAGTTATAATTCATCATCATAGCCTGTAGACGTCCACTGCTGGACAAAGGCCTCCCCCAAGGATCTCCACGACGACCGGTCCTGCGCTAACCTCATCCAGCCGGGTCCCGCGACATAATTAATATTATAATAAATATTAATAATTAATATTAATAAATATAATTAATATTTTAATATTATGAAAGAACTAAAATGACTGTTTCCAAGGCCGTAAAACGTGTTATAAAAATTCAGCCAACGACGACGACGTAATAAGGACGTAATAGAGTGTATGACAAACGACAGTGGAGAGGTAGGGTAGGTACAATGGACGGAGAACGGACACACATGTTGGTGACAGTCAATAGAAGCGTACGGCGCCAGCCAACACGGCTTTGTAGACTTTGGGTTGTGATGGATCACTCTGAGGGTTGTTGACCGAATTCATTTCTCAGCCTTCAGAAAGTTTGTTCGACCGAAAAGGTGTGAATGATGTATTATGCACGCAGATCAACCGCAACAGCGGGTACGAACAGATGCGGGTGCGGGTCTTGTACAAATTATTAGCAGTAATATTGTTATAGCAACATGGATCAAGGGCATTTTTATTGTATTATACATTTGGATATCGTGGCTTTTATGCTATTTTGAAAAATTTAGATTAACGGAAAGATATTCATAGTAAGTAAATCGTTTATTACCTGTAATTGTACGAGTTCGGACTCTTTTGGCGGGAGCGAAGTGTCATGGTCGTCCCTTCTATTTTATTTTCTAAAAATAAGTATTTTGCGGGTTTTAATGTGTAATGGTGATAGTATTTTACACATTAAGTGCTTGTGGTCGTGCATATTGTGCAGGAAATTAAAATAAGAGCGTGTAACAACTCTTTCAGCTCGTGCCAAAATTGTCCATTGGAAATCTTCATTAAAGTTACTATCGATTTAGTGAGGATAAGAAAGAACCTTAGTGAATATCGCCGACTAACTCTAGTCGTGCTCTGTTTTTGTGAAGGCCGTGCTGTAACCGCTGGTCTAATTATGATATAACAAATAAGACTTTAAATTCAAAATAAGATATGGCTTAAAGGTCTCGTTACCAGGCCAAAACCTACTTTAAAAAAAAATCTTTGATAGGACTATGTCAGTACTGCCAAGGGTCCGATGCGTGCGTCACATCGGGACGCAATATTATGGCGTCCGTATGATACAGTAAATTATTTGTTATCTTCATGGAATTAACTTACTTGTTATACTTGTCACTTATTATTTCCATGGCATCTTAAATCTTATCCGTAGGTTAAGATGTTACTTTGATTACATTCTGCAATATATTTATTATTACTTTCTGCATAAGATTTTACAATTTACTGGAAACTGTATCAATGTATTTTGATTTGAAAATAGTTCTCATTACTTATCAATTTAATTGGTAGACGAATCGGTCTTTGGGATGCTCAGATTAGAACTTGGGATGTGATCTCAAAGAATGACAGAACATTTATGATAAAGACAGGAATTGTCAGATTATTTTTGACAGCGGAAATCAGGAAGGTTCGAATGGCGCTTACCCCATGGTGGAAATAGACTTTATCGTTTTATGACGTGTAAACGAATTTCAACCTTAGGGTTTCTGCAAACCCGTCGATAATTCCGATTACTGGACTCGGGAGTGAGTACTGTCCGGGCATTTTCCATTTCAATTCCAGGATTAATCCGAGCGGGTAGTTAACGCGATCCAATAAATGCAGTCTGGGTTTAGACGCTGAGTAGCAGTTGGGTAAAGTGGTGCATTAGCACCAAACGTGCCCCAGGCTTTGACCACTCGGGCTGGGTTATATTATGTCACTGTAAAGGCCAAAACTACTGTAAATCCTATGATTTACCAAGTGACCATGGTAAAAATCAGAATTTACCACAGCCATAATTAAAGAACAATTCGGACTTTTAGCATCATCACCTGGGTAAATACATACATATTAGGATTTACCGTTGTTCGCAAATGAAAGGTCCAGGGAAAGAACGATAACTGTGTAATTATTATCATTTTGTTTATTCTTTAAAGTTCTTGAGTCTTAGTTCGTCTATTCAAACTTGAGAAACCTAAATAATTTTTAAAGTATTTATACAGAAATTTTCACTCACTAAGGGCCTCTTACACCGCTTGCTGATAAAGTCCCAGATACCCTATCTGCAGGTTATCTGACAGATATCTGATTGCCTATATCTTATATATTTTATATAGTCTATCACACAGATTTATCTGATAGATTAGTTTATCACTAAGATTTCTATCTGTAACAATATCAGGAAGTGGTGAAAGAAGCCCTAAGACTTTTCTGTTAAGGAACCGGTCGAGAGGAAATCTGAAGAATTTTAGGGCATAAAATTCACCTCTACTATTTGGCGGCACCAGTTGTGCAAGTACGTTTAATTAAACCAACTGAATTAGTTTAATAGAGCTTTAAAATATAAAAGAAATTTGCATATTTGGGAAGTGTAGAGCTACCTGCTAGCTAATAAAATGACTGAACAGAGGCAAGAGTTGTAAAAGCATCTCATTTGCTATGCATAGAAAAGTCGGATTGTCCCGCAGTCCGGGGTAATTATTTTGGCAAGAGGACACAAGTTCCACCAAGTAGCCGAGGGAGATGTAATAAAATTGGACAGTCACTGACAGCCCTATTCTCGCAAATATAGTAGGTGCAAACAAGGAGCAAACCTGAGGCAGTTTGTCGGTTTATGACCTTTCTTTAGCTAACCTTAAATTCCATTTAATGTCATTACTCTTTATTGCACAATTAAAAATATATACAATAATCCGTAGCTTACATTAGTATACCGTGGCGGTCTTATCGCTAAAAGATATGCAATTAACCTTTGGTTAGAGGAAAAGAGTAGGTATCAGAGAGTTAAGAATATATAAATGTACATAGTTACACGGCCGTTCCGTTAGTTTATCTATGTAGGTACCGAATGGAAATTTATCATTTCTATTATTTCTTGTAGGCAATTTTTAAATGGTCACTTACAAAAAATAACCAACTCTCTTCGTATACAGAGCATAATAGGTTTATAGAAGGCCCCTTACGAAAAGCCCAAATAAGCAATTTAATGTTTTAATTTTTACCCGGCTACGGCGAAAGCACGAGGCCCTCTAATCCCTAAACTTATTCTAATCATTTAGTGTGAGCTGTAATGCGTGGAACCTTTAAATTTTTCATTAAGCTATGAGCTTCACCACATTTATTCTTCAAGTAATTCTAAGCATTTCTAGTCCGAGCCACAAAAAAAATAATGCCGCTGCCGGGGGCTGGGGGGGTGCAAAATGCCGGCCGCCCACCTTCTTTTAAAAAAATCTGTACGTTTCCAGCTGGCTACTATGGCAAGTTTGGTATCATTTTCGTATAATATGAGGATGTAGAATTCGTTGCTGGTATTTATTTTAATCATTTTAGTAGTAATTTTTCGAATAAATCCTAAAAAAGTGAAAAGTATGTAATGATTTTTTTGCTTTGACAGCTAATAACTTTTGAAAAGCAGAATAATAACACAAACAAAAAATACGTATTTTATGCAGATTCTAACAATATCAACTTCAACAACCTCCTCTTACTAAAAGTTGGTGAAAAAAATCTGTAACCTCGCAGTGGGGGCGACTCGCGCTAGGAGGCGATCGACCTATCTCCCCTATCTCACTGTATTATTACAAATTCACAAATATTATTATTAATTCCTTTGTAGAAAAAAACGGAAAAGTGCGAGTAGGACTCGCGCCCTGAGGGTTCCGTGCAAACTTAATTGAAGAAATAATTAGAAAATCGTTAATAAAATTTGTAGTTAAACATCACATGGTACATACTAACATGGACAACTTGCTCTTAAGCAAAGTTAAGTTTGTTAGTACAAGAAAAAAATATATTTTTTTGTGATGTAACTACAAATTTACGGTTTTAGGAAATTTCCTTTATTTATGCTATAAGATCTTGCTTCTTGCCAAATTTCAAGATTCTAGGTCAACCGAAAGTACCCCATAGGTTTTGATTAAAAAGATACTCAAAAATGCGGTAAAATCGGCCATATCTTCTGACTGCGTTGACTTAGAAGTCTCATTTTTTCACGGCTCCAAGGGACTGCAGACCTTAGTATTTGATATTAATTTCAACTTGATACCTCCACGCGTTCCTGAGAAAAAGGGTATTGACAGACAGACAGGTTCCCTTTTTTCTCTTTTGAGGTACGGAACCCTAAAAAACAACGGTGACTTGGCTGTAAGATAAATGGCTGGCTTCCGAAATCCGAGCTACACTTCTGAGATTCTTGTATACATCTCAAGTGCGGACTAATTGATCACAGTTCGCCATCAGAGCTTCTAAAAGTACAATGATACCATTTTTATACAACTACGATACCAGTCTAGATAGTATTTAATTTTGTATGACAGTAGTTAATTTACGTCAGTGGACTGAAAACTTTGACCTAACCATGCAGGAACGTATGGATGATGAGCTACTTTTGAAAAAAATATATACATAACTTTAAATAATGCTCACAGTTTCCGGCACAGAGACATAATTCTTTGCACTTTAATTTTCTTATAAAGCAGTTTTGAAACGAATTTTGCATCCTGTCTAACATCCTGCACCGAGTAAGTTCCAGGCACACACTTGCTGCGACATCTGGTAAATCATACCAATGAGGGGTGATGTGTTTCAAAAATTAATGCATACCAACTAAACTACACTGTTTCAACCAGAATGAGCTGAAGTACTTTCAACGGAAGAAGCAAAAGCCCGCTTTTGACGCCTACCCTGACGCAACTTATGGATTTAAGGCATTGGTAGATGAGAAATTGGCAGAAGCTGACAGTTTTATACGGGAATTTATTATTACAATGTACGACAGACAGCATGCACTTCGCGCAATGTACCCAGGTGTTCATGTCTGGGGCCAAGCCTTAGTGCCAAACCAAAACCTTCCAAGTCCTTCTTCTTGGGGTTGGAGTGTGAAAGAGAATATTTGGACCGCTCATTGTTCAGATTTACCTGATGTCGCAGCAAGTGTGTGCCTAGAACTTACTCGGTGCAGGATGTTAGACAGGTTGCAAAATTCGTTGCAAAACGGCTTTATAAGAAAATCAAAGTGGAAAGAATTTATGTCTCTGTGCCGGAAATTGTGAACAATAGATATAGGTACGTACCTATATATTTTTACCAAAAGTAGCTCATCATCCATACGTTCCTACATGGTTAGGTCAAAGTTTTCTGTTCACTGACATAAATTAACGACCCTAATACAAATACTATCTAGACTGGTATCGTATATACGGCATTATTGCACTTTCAGAAGCTCTGATGGCGAACTGTGATCTATTAGACTGCACTTAAGAAACAAGAATCTCAGAAGTTTAGCTCGGATTCAGCTTACAGCCAAGTCTCCGCTGTTTTTTTTCTACAAAGAAATTAATAATAATAATTGTGGACGCTGATAATACAGACCAGTTTGTGAGATAGGTAGATCGCCTCCTAGCGCGAGTCGCCCCCACTGCGAGGTTACAGATTTTTCTTCACCAACTTTTTGTAAAAGAAGATTGTTGAAGTTGATATTGTTAGAATCTGCATAAAATACGCTGTACTGAGAATTTTTTGTTTGTGTTATTATTCTGCTATTCAAAAGTTATTAGCTGTCAAAGCAAAAAAATCTTTCCAAACTTTTTACTTTTTTAGGATTTATTCGAAAAATTACTACTAAAATGATTAAAATAAATACCAGGAATGAATTCTACGTCCTCAATTTATACGAAAATGATACCAAACTTGCCATAGTAGCTATATGGAAACGTACAGATTTTTTTAAAAGAAGGTGGGCGGCCGGCACCTTTGCACCCCCCCCCCAGCCCCCGGCAGCGTAATAATTTTTTTTGTGGCTCGGACTAGAAATGCTTAGAATTACTTGAAGAATAAATGTGGTGAAGCTCATAGCTTAATGAAAAATTTAAAGGTTCTGTATGGGAGCGCTCCATTACAGCTCTCACTAATTCCCGGCAATGAATGAATGAGCTAAACATTATGTTCCAAAATTCAACTCAACCGGTACATTTCTTTTGGGGACAAAATAATATTTTTGCCGAAACCTCAAAACTAGTAGACTTAGGTACCTACTTAATTATTTCAAGAGTTTTGATTTAAACGAAATCGCCAATATGGAATGAATTGTACCGTACAGTATGGGCAGTATGGGGGTGAAAGTTGGCAAAACACCACGCTAGAAGTGAATCACACGATCGATCCACCACCGTCGGCTTGTTGAACAAACTTCCACCGTAAATTAACTTAATCTTTTTCACTTTTAACTGTTCTTGCATGAGGAAGTTTTACGATTGTATCTCTAATGACACTGCCGGACTGGCGTTGAACTTATCTTGGAAATACTTCTCAGCGTCTAGAAGACTTCCTTCCGAAAGTTTGGTGCTATATTGGACGTTAACAGGGCTTCTGTATCTATAAACTGGGTAAGTACTTAAAGTATTTTTACTGTTTTAAACAGTTAATGGGAAAGAGTAGTGAGGTCTTTGTCCAGCAGTGGGAAAACCCCCAAAATTAAGGTATGCTGGACGGCATAGCCGCAGGTGTTTTTGCGAGAAAGGTTGCCGCTTGTCTCCCCTCCTACCCATAATATAATGTGAAATCTATCACAATAGTTTCATTTGTTTGTCACTATGTCCGTAAATTAGCTCGAACTTCGTTACACCCCAGAAAGATAATATTTACAGACCCAGTTATTAGTAATATGCCCGAAACATTTATCAGAACAACATAAATAAAGTTGTTGTGGCATTGATTTAAGAAGATGTTGGTTTGCCGACTCTCATGTCAGATTAAAAAATGTACTTCAAAGTCAAGCCATTCGTAGTTATCCAATAAAAACAAAACAAGTGGGAAGTTCGTGCTCTTTAGCAGTAATAACAGTGTTATTATTGTGTATACTCTGTGTGGAGCCAACATGCGGGGTATAAAAGTTTAACGTACGAACGCTGCCATAATTTTCACGGAAGTCGTAAAGAGACGCGTTCGCCCAGCGCGCCGCCATGTTGGAAACATGGCGCTTGTTTTGGCGGGAAAGCGCTCACAATGTTACGTTTACTTTTACAAACAAAGGCAAGAAACAAAAAAAGAAAACCTGAAATATGTTTTGTAACAAACCCACAAAACGAAATACATATGTAATATCATATTTATATGTACACGTATTTATAATAGTAGACACATTTAACACTATCCAGTTCTAAATGATATCAGACACTAGGATTTTAAATACAATTAATTAACCAAGTACGAATTCCGATAGAGGTAGTTTGAGTTCTGTCAAAAGTTAATTAAAATTTAATCCTTATGAATAGGGCCTAGAATTATTGTAGATAGGTATATATACTGTAAATGCCAAAATATAATTAAAGTCGTACGTACACGCTGCAGCATCCGAATAAACATTCCCTGTGTTGCCAGCTCTAGCTCGCTACAGTAAGATAACAAAGTTTCCGTATCAGAGGCAGTTTCCCCTGTTTAGGGCATAATGAACCCCGCAATATTATCAGAGGCTCATACAGTAATTTATAATGGTTATATTGTTTGGAAGCTACAAATACCCTCATAACGAACGTCCCGTTATATTACTCTGTGTGTATTTTCTCGTGTATTTAGGAATAGTTGTTGCCCGCGACTTCGTACGCGTGGACTTTAGATAAGTACGTAGTAGTACGAACATACGTAGCATTTTCAATACCTAGCTAGTCTCTGAACTGCAAGTTCATACAAATGTTAGGAAATGAGAGATTTTAATTGCTGGTCGCTAATATTCGGTCAATTCTCGAGATGTTTTATAGCCTATATGTTGGCCAGGGATATAGATCAACGTTTCGTCACAATCCGTTCAGTGGCAAAAGCGTGATGGACGAACAAACAGACATAAGTACAGACGGACACACGGACAGACAGACAGACAGACATACATTTTGGATGATAGCTGACATTGATCAAAGAAGTATGTTTGGCACTTCGGACCTGATCCACCCGTACTCTGGATAACCAGCATCAGTTCTCATCCAAATCTTTTCTTGGCGGAGATCCCAAGGATTCAAAAAGATTTCTAATGTATGAAAAAGGCACGTTATTTTCAAAAAGATCTCGAACGTATGGAGAAGGCCGTTGGGCCGTGAGATTATCACGTGAGTATTGATTATTACGTCGTCTGATTACATTCTGATTAAAGTTTATATACAAAATCTATGTCCCCTGTGAATTATTCAAATGAGATGTTAAAATATAATGAAAGGGGTTGGCATGTCTTATCTACTTATATCAATCTGACATGGGCATCGAGGCGAGAAATAAACTCATTAATGTATAGATATTCACAATTCACATTTAAGGACTTTCCCATAACTTTGCAATCCAACGAAACAAATGAATGACAAAAGCTTACAATGCGCGGGCTCCATCAATATTTTTCGTTTCACTGAAATATTTCGGAAAGTACCTAAGCATTATAAGATTAATATCCTGAAATCTCCTTATTATTTCCATTATTGTCAGGTAATTCTATACAAGTTTTCGCTGGTCTAACCCAAAACAAGGATTTTATTCCGATTTCATCCTTAAACAAGGATAGGACAAGTCACAAATATAACATCCAGCCCGGGGCCAAATTGTACAAATCATAAATACAAGTTGTCTATCCTCCGTGGAAGTCGAATACACGACCCCTGGCGCTCGAGTAAGAGAGAGGGTAAAATGGGTAAAACCCATCTCAGATTTTTATACATACTAAAGTGTTTTTTAACTAACTTAGCAAAGCTGTAATTTTATACTTTATTTTTTTATAATTTTTTTTATTTGATTGAATGAATTATTAATTCACGCAAATTATAGCAATTTTACATTATCTCGACAAACCCTAAAATCCTCAAAAACCCAGTGGCTAGATAATGTTTGAATCTGGGTTCTGGGCCAACCCTGCCACTTCCACCTCAGTACCATATTATACCCTTTTGCCCTAATGCCACAATTTCATATCGTATTCCTTAAAATGTCTCGAGAGTGAAATACTACAAAACGCGGGGCAGTTTAAGCCCCCAGTTTGGGTTTAACAAGGTCCCCGTTATTTCGGCAAGCCATGACTTTGTACCAAGTTCTTTGCGAGGGGTGACGTCTTAAAACCACAACTGACGTTGTAGGCAGCAAGGGGAAGGATACTTGATTGAGCTTTTACTTTTGATCTAATATACAAATATTTTCTTGTAAGATATTGAGTTTTATATCACTGCTTTAGACAGTGTTATAGCCAGAGAGTTGTTAGTATACTAACTCTATGGTTATAGCTGCAAATAAGTTGCACGACGAAACTTCCACTATAGATACTTTCTAAAACAAAGTATTCAGGCTAAGTATTTACTAAAAGAGCAATAAAGTTAACTTGGTACAAAGACGCAAGACTTGGTACAGAGATAAAAAAAATCAAATCATCAGTATATTAAAAATCAAAGCATCAGCGGGCCCTAATTGTGGGGGTCCACAATTGGGGCCCAGACCTACCCTCTCAACAAAGCCGTGGTCGCACAGTTAGTTGTGCACTCGCCTCACGTTCAAAGGTCGTGGGTTCGATCTTTGAGTCGTCCCAATGAGTTTCTCGGAACTTAAGTTTTATTTTAATACCACGGCTTTTCGGTGAAGGAAAATATCGTAAGGAAACATTCATACGCCAAGGCGACATGTGAAGTCAACCCAAAAACACCGTTATTGAACAGGGGTTTGGCACAAAAGATCTCAAAAAGGTCGAAGTGTCGCCAGATATTGGTAAGATAAGATACCACTCTCAAAGAGGGCGTATGGGCTATAGTCTACCACCCTAGCCCAGTGGTGGTTGGTGGACTTCACATGCACCTAAGAATTACTTCTTCAGCGTATGCAGGTTTCCTCACGATGTTTTCCAGGTTTTGAGAGCAGTCAGTAAATGTACTTAGGTTTCCAGAAAAAACACATAGTTAATGGGATCGAATTCAGACCTCACGAAGTGACAGGCCGCGTCTGCGCCACCCACAGAACTCAGAAAAAGCTCGCTACGCTTCTGTGGCGCCACCGAACGCTCTCGTGTCAGTTCCTTTTAGTCATTTATAATTCATATCATAATGGTATGTTGAGCGTAAAAACATCCTTTCAAATTGGAAACTTTTTTCAGCTTATTGCAATAGTCCAACTAAAGCTGGTTTTCTCCACAACGGTCGATAGGTCAAAAACTTCATTTCGGAAGGGCCCAATATTCTGGGATCGATAAGGACAGAGCGCGCGGTGCATGCCGCGTGCGGCACTGAGGGTACCGCAATACCTACGTGCAAGGGTCCTCCCCTCTGACTCATAAAGAGGGTGGCGGCCTCCCTCTCACTTTTGAGGGTTAGGTCGATATTGCTCTCTTTTGTTTTCGCACTTCGAACGCACTGTATCACCCGTTCGTTTCCAGACACTATATTTTAAGCTAATAAGTAAATGTTAATTACACCTGACACAAAATAGTCTATACGATTTAAACTAATTGAAATACAGATTACGAATTGCCTATTCAGTTGTGTTTACAAAATTACTAGGTATAGATTCTAGTTCTAGTTACTAGATTTCTAGTTATGTAAGATATTGCAGTTGGTCTAATGTGCGTTTCAAAAAGTGCCCCGTACGCTATGACTACGATGTAGAGTTTGGCTACGAGGAATTAGGTTTCCTCATGAGGCGACGCCCGACAAAACCGAAACAGGGTATTTCATCGTTCTCCTCCACGATGAAACTTGGGTACAGTGATAGAGTCGGCGCATCACACGCATCACATATTTCGGCCACGCAAAATGACATATGCCGTGCGCACTGTAACAGCCACTCCACTGTACTCTGTACATCAAATAAATAGTATAGTATTTATTTATTAATCACAATAATACAATGAAAATAATATATTACGGTGCATCAAAAACCAGACTCGATTTGCCTGTGCACCTGTCTGTGATTGATCTGTGTGATTTAATTATGCCGTTTAGAAATTCTACTCTTTAAATATTTGAACATAACTAACAATAACATAAACGGATTAGGCATAAAAAACAGTTTATTTCAAATAGTGATAACTATCCAGTACATAAAGTGCAACACATCAACGTCCTACAGCATTCCAAACATAGAAGACACGGGCTCCAAACCAATACAGCTAACAAGAACAGCAAAACATCTCCAACCGACCTTAAAAGATGGAGCAAACTAACGCAGTGCGGGTAGAACCATTGAAATTTGTAATACACATTCAACCAAGGTTTCTTTCTTAAAGAAGCCATATACAGACTGCACTCGAAGTCCATGGGCACACGTCTGCGAATCAATCGCTTCTTGCGAGCCGCTAGTCGAGCCTTTGGGTTTTTATCACATATGTGATACACGTAGTTAGTAAAAGCATTACCTTCCATAAACTCCTTAATCCTTTCACAACAAGACATTGCACCGAACCTTCTCTTCACGCGATGCGCTGTTGATGCTACGCCGCTTTCACTCCAGGCTGCTTTTAAATTAGTTAGTATTCGGCGTGGGTCATGTTTGGCATCCCTCATTTGTCTGATGGTACGTCTTGGATCCAGAATCAGCCTGCTAAGCGTCCTTAAAAAACCAGTTGCAGTTTTACCAGCCAGTTGTCCGACATCAACTGCAGACTCGGCAGCAAGCAACCACGCATTAGTATTTCTAAATTTTGTCACCTGGGCATCCATCAATTTTTCTTCTTTCCTTCGCCTCTTCCTGCGTAAATTGTCTTCTATTTTGTATTTCTTTTGGCGTGCTAGGTACTCTTTTAGTTCCTTTGCTTTCTTCTTTTTTTGCTCAGATAACTTTTTCTTGTCCTTTGTACGTTTCTTTTGCTCTTTTCTCAATGCTTTTTTATCTTTTTTTGAAAAGCCATGAGCTTTTAACTCCATCTTCATAGTTTCAGTTTCGCATATTTTCGTTCCACAAACACAAGGATGCTTTCTTCCTTCTTCCAATAACTTTCGGTCGGCAGCTATCGCTTCCATTTTCTTCAATTCTACTGCACAAGGTCCACTTCCACATACGCAGGTATCTTTATCAACACCAAACATTCTACCAAACTTAGAAGTTTTTTGTGGCGAAACACCTTGTGGCGGTGTAAACAGGTTGTTCATTTTCTTGCATATACAGCATTTACACGATTTTCCATGCAATAGTCTGAGCTCTTCAGGTGTAACACTATCTCTATCGGCTTTTTTAAGTTTTTTCATTTTAGTAAGCTTCTCATTAATTTCATCTCTATTTAAAATAGCCATACTATGCGTATCCAACCTCACCTGAAACATCGGCTTATAATCACATACATCTTTGGGTTTGGGTGGGTGGTCACCAAAAATTTTTGAACGACACTTTTCAAACATTTTCATCATTCTCATCATAGCATCTTCTTCGCTTTTTGTTTCACAAGCAGTTTTACATTTCTCTACATTGGTAAAAAACCTGTTCAAGCGACGCGGCGAAGGTGTAGCACCTGACTTTGGTTTCTTTGATGGTGCTAAACCGCAACATGCACAGGGTTTTTTTGTTTTACATACGATTTTCTTTATTTCCGGAGGTTTTTTAGGTTTCTCGCACTCTATAGGCGCTTCTGTTTTTTTAATTTTTGGAGCTTCACTAAAATTAGTTTTTAGGCACGGTTTCAATTTGTCTTTATGACTATTTTTTATTTTACTATTTTCTATTTCTTGACACTGTTCCTGATTTTGAAGAACTTTGATTTTTGCATCCTTCTTGGACTTTTGAGGATGTACACAAGTTGTACAGTTAGCTTGACAATCACCGTGGCAATTTTTTAAAATGCCTTGTTTTGGTGAAATTATTTTATGTTTCTTTGACTGACTTTGTTTCTTTTCGAGATTCACACCCACTTTTTTCTTTGGACAAGGGCAATAAACGTTTACATCAGTTCCACATAGTTCTTCACCACAATCATAACATACATTTTTGGCTTTCCTGTCTTTTCGCTTCTGCAGATTTTTTTCATTAGGTGAACATAATGAAAATTGTACTACTTTTTCATCCAGAAATATGGGATTTTCTTTGTGCCTAAAATTATTTTTGTCTTTGTCGTAGAGCACTAGACAAGATGAGCATAGATATTTATTTCTATAATATTTGTGTGCAACAGAAGACGGTTTTTTGGAATAGTTCACCGTTGGTATCATATAATTTTGCTGTGTATCACCTGATTGAAACTCTGAATATATCTTCCTGTCTTGATACATAATATCATGTATATAGGTTTTGTAACGTTTGTCTTTTTCGGACCCTATTGCCATTTTAAGGCTCTTAGATTTCTTAGGAATCGTAAAAATATTTGTTTGCGAAGGACCACGATCGCTTTTAGTGGTTTTGAGTACATCTGTATTCTGAATTTTCACACGCTTTCGCCGTTTGTCTTTTTTAATTTCAGCAAATCTATGTGTACGTTGAGCTTGTTCCGAAGTAAACAAATTTTGAGTAATTAAATCCGTTTTTGATTTCGCAGACTTTTTGAATAACTGTTGTATGACATTTTTGATACTAATTTTATTTTTAGAACGAGATCTGTTTGTTTCTTGTGTACATGTTAATTGTTTTTTATGATTAGTAACTTCTCCGTTTTTGACCATCTTAACTTTTTTTCCATCTGGTATGTTAAGTATTTTGATATCATTAATATGACATTTACGATATGAACGACTTTTGCTAACCGAATGAGGTCTGTACGATAAAAATGATGCTATAATGTTATTTTTATTAAACTTGGTAGGAATATAAGGTAATATAGTCTTCATTTCATTAGAACCTCCACTTTTGTTACTCCTACGGTATAAATCGGACATTTTTAGATGATTTTCTACAGACACCCTTGTAACCGCAACTACTTTTGGATATGGCGCTATGTTTGTTGATGGAGGCGAGTTCAGAAGTTTCAATGTGCAAAAGCATCTTTGCAGTCTTCTACCCACACCTATTTCATCTTTTTTCACATTTTCGGATTGAGATTGACAATCTTTTGATGTGGCTCCATAATGAGAAACACCTGCATTTTTTCTATTAGAGCTTTCTCTCAAAGTCTTTGGATAATTAGGATGATTCCTGTGTAATCTGTCATTACGAGGTGGTAAAATTTCTTTGAAAAATTCAACACTGCAACTGATATTTGAACCATATCTTACACCATTACGTAAAGGATTTTGAAATCGTGGCTGTTTTATCATGTGCGGTTCAGGACTATGCAACGTTTCAGTTTGTACAGTTTTCTTATCATGAAAATTATATTGTACGTTTTTAGATTTACAAGTCGGTGTACATTTTGTCCCCATGCTACTTACATGATTTTTTTTTGTGTAAGTTCCCACTGATCGTCCTCTCTTCTTTATTCTTTCTAGGCACTCATATGGATCACATTGTCCAGGTATACACGTACGAGGCTCACACTCATATGGACTCAAAGACAAAATATTTTGTGCCACATATTTTGTCTTAGTGGAAGTTCTCTTATTATGGATTTGAACTTTTGGACGTGGTGGAGGTTTATCTTTTAAGCTTACACAGTTAGAGGCTTTTGTTTCTTTTTTCTGATTTACGTGTTGATTTTTTTGCAATTTGAATGTACAAAAGCATCTTTTTAACAAAGGTCCAAAACCTTTGGCTTCTGTTTTTACACAACTTGCCTGTGACTTTTGATTACGAATTTTATTGTTAACATATTGTGAAGAGCCTATGTTTGTGTATTTCTTTGCTTTTATTTCTTTAGGCATTGGTTCACTGGCAAAATCAGGAGATCTATCCTTAAATAACTCAATATCAAAGCTAAAACTTGATCCCATTCGTAAAGCCTGGCGATTTGTGTTATAATACTGAGGATGAGCTGATGTACGTTCAAAATTTCTAGTTTCTTTATGAGGATCAATTCTGCAATCATGTTGATTTGAATGACGCTTGTTGTCTGTTGTTTTGCGTTCCAAGTTGTCTTTACCACGCGGTTGTACAGGTCGCTTGTTTTTCGCGCTGCTTTTAGTTTGGCGTCCAACTTTATTATCTTTTTGAAGGGTATACAATTTAGTTATATTTTCATAAATTTCGTCTCTATTTAAAATGGTCATATTTTTAGAATCCAAATTCATTTGAAACAACGGTTTATATTGTCCAGGAATAGTTTGAGGTTCGCTTGCATAGGGACTTGCTGGATTACGCGGTGTACATTTATTTTTAGCTTCTGGTTGCGGCTTAACATCTATGCTTACAAAATTAACAGTCTTAGTTTCTTGCCCTGCAGCGAATGGCTCTTTTTTAAATTTTAATGTACAAAAGCATCTTTTTAACAAAGGCCCCATACCAGAACTTTTGTGTTTTGTCTTTATACTAGTCATCTGTGAGTTTTCACGACGGCGGTTGTTTTGAAAATATGCACCTTTATTTATTCCGTAATGCCTTTGATTATTATCGTTAAAAGTTATTTCTTTAGGACTGGGCTCAAAAGCAGGACGTATTCCATCTTTAAAAAACTCACAATCAAAACTAAAACTGGATCCCATCCGCACTGATTGTCGATTGAACGTAGGAGAACGCCGCCGGGTCTGATATTTTGGCTCGTTCGCTGAAGAAACTTTTGTTTGTTTAGTTTTAATATAGCACTGAGTATTTTTACATCTAGACTTGGGGTCTTTATAACACTGAGTGTCTTTGCATTTATCATATTTTGAAGTTAAGGTAGCAGTAGACTTGTTGCGCCGTTGTATTCTTTCAAGACATTCATATGGGTTACATTCTCCAGGAACACAAATGTTGGGTGCACACTCGTACGGTTGCAAATTATATAATTTTCTCTTTGTCCCGACACCAATACTCATACTTTCATAGTTTGGTTTGTAATGCTTTGGAGTGGATGTTTTTATAGACTTTGAATCAATAATGTTTGGGCTAGGCTGCTTGCCAGTTTTCTGGAGCTTTAATGTACAAAAACATCTTTTCAATAATGGTCCTACACCTGCCCCTCTATTTTCTGTTTTACTGCCTTGTGATTGTGACCCGCGATTACGAACGCAACTTCCTTGACTACAAGCACTTTTATTCCTTACTTTTCTGGATTTAGTTTCTTCGTGTATAATTACTTTATTATTGTTTTTATTAGGTGCGGCCGAAATTTCAGCAAGTTCGGGCACTGTGTCTTTGTAGAATTCAATATTAAAACTAAAACTAGAACTTATGCGTACAGCTTGTCTTAATGGGTTTTCAATAGATTTAAACCTTCGATCTTCAACTACATATCTTTCATTATTACCAGTCGGTCGATGTTTATATTCCCGACATTTTGACTGAGTGCACTTGGCTTTTGCTGAGGGAGAAGTGTAGCTGGTAATTGTACGTCCTCTGGTTTTAGTACCAGACATCTTAGATTGCATATCCCTTCTTTTAATTCTTTCCGAGCACACAATAGGATCACATTCGCCAGGCACACATACTCCAGGTTCACATTCATAGGGATCAAGCTTCCGTATAGCTGTACGTTTTTTAGTTGCTCTACTCCTAAAAGTAGCTTTACTGCTAACAGAGTTTGTCTTCGGTGGAAATATTACCTTTACTTCTTCAATGTCTGCACTATTAGAAGCATTCATTAAAGTTGGTTTAGCTATTTTGTTATCAGTTTTTTCCTTTTCAGTCGTAACAATTTTCTTGTCCGGTTCAGTTGCTTTAGTTTTAACTGCTCCCATTTTAGTTGTAGTATTTGTCTTGTTTGGTTTAGATACTTTATTATCAATTTTATTAAGTCTTAAAGTACAAAAACATCGCTTTAGGAAAGGACTGATTTCCGTCACTGTAGATCTTACCTTTTGTGCCACTTGTGAGTCCATGTGACGTACGTTTGTTTTTTTTGCTGCTTGAGATTTTTGATTGTGTTGCCCTACAGTACTTGTTGATATTATACTAGTTCTATGAATACGTTTCTTTTTATGGGTCTTTTGACGTGAATGGAAGGTTTTTCCGGTGTCACGGACATTCGTTTGAGGCATCCTATCTTTAAAGAATTCAATATTGAAACTAAAGTTTGATCCAATTCGTACCATCTGTTTATTTGGAGACATATGTTTAGAAGATTGAGTGTATCCTCTGCCAGTATTTCGGATTTGTGCAGAGTTTCCGCGGTTGTGTCTGCCTCGAGAATCAGACTGCACTCGTTGTCCTTTTATTATTTTTGAATCAGTTAAACTAGAAACTGAATTATATTTTTTAGATGCTGTGCCAAGCCCTTTTGTTTTATATTTTTGATTTCTCCTTTTTATTAATTCTAAACATTCATACGGATTACATTCTCCAGGTACACAAATATTGAGCTCGCATTCGTTAGGGTCTAACAAGCGGACTTTGTAAGGTTTTGTATTTTGTGCTGTCGTTGTAGTTTTAGCTTTAAGTATTACCGTTTTAGTGTTTGGGGAGGTCATTGTACTATTATGACTTGCATGTTGAAGAACTTGTTTATCACGTTTTTGCAGTTTTAGTGTACAAAAACACCTTTTTAGCATTCGAGATCCACTAGATCCTCTATTGACCATAGTAGTTCTTGATTGAGAGTCCCGATTTTCGCGATTCATTTTCATACTCTTTGTGCCTTTAGCTCTTTGGTTTATCGTTTTAATTGATTTTGTATTAGAATGATACTTCAATCTTGGCTCATTACGATACTCACGAGTTACAGGTGATGATCTATCTTTTGAAAATTGAATATCGAAACTAAAAGTTGAACCAACACGGACCATTTGTTTCCGAGATTTACCGGGGCCACCCTTATTGACAATAGGATTTCTTGCATGTGTCGTTTTCACTGAACGTTTTTGCATGTTTGATTGAAGTTTTATTGCCCGCTGACTCGGCGTTAAATTGGAGTAGTTAGCGGTAGATCTTGATATGGCGTTAGTGCCTGACATCTTAGAAGCTCTTATCCTCAATCGCCTCGCTATTAGTTTCTGACATTCATAAGGATCACACTCATATGGTATACATACACCAGGTTCACATTCATATGGTTTTAGTTTATGGCCTGTTACATCTGTGTGGATGTTCATCGTACAAAAACACCGACTCAAATACGAACTTCTCCCTGTGAGTCGACTTACATCGGACAAGTCTTGTCCTCTGAACTCATTAACTTTATTATTTCCTGTATAGTTCTGAGTGAGGGGTTGGTTATTCAAGTTCGTCATATTATCATCGAGGCTATTAATGTTGGATATAGATTTAAGACTATGATTAGTTTCTTTTAAAATTTCTGTGTCAATGCTAAAACTTGAATTAATTTGCTGTAAATCTTGACTAGAGCTTTCAAAAGGTTTAACTCGTAGCGAATTAGTTTCAATCAATTTTGGTACAATGTAATTATATTTTGTACGAGAACCTAAACGAAGTTGTTTTCTTTCCATTTCCATATATTTTTTACTTTTATGATGAAAATATTTCGGTCGTTGTGGGCCAAGTTCATGTTCACCCTGTGGCCTGTGACTAGTAATTTTTGTTTCTGCTACTGTCATTCTACTTACAGTATATACTTTTGGTGGTCTCACATTAGTATTCATATCAGCATTTTGAGGTCGTTTATCCTTTTTACGCAATTGCAATGTACAGAAACATCTCTTTAGCGCTGGCTTTATACCCGCAGCTTTGTGCTTCTTCTTTCCACCCTCTACTTGAGACTCTTGAGTGTTCTTTGATATCTCTCTAGCTTTTGCGCCAGTATTTTTTTTTCGTTTGATAGCTTTTTGATCTGTTTTCACGTGCGGGGTCCTGACTATGACTTTCTTTTCTACCAATGGTTGAAGGTTTTTGTAAAATTCAATGTCGAAACTAAAATTAGAACCTAATTTTACAGCTTGATGGGAATGTCCCAAAGAAACTTTATCAATAGATTTTTTAACGCGAGAAGGTTGTGTGGCATTTTTTCTAGTTCTAAAAGGTTTAGTAGAAGTATTCTGTCCTCGTAATTGGGTTTTGTCTGTTCCAGTTCCAGAACTTATACTTGAATTCTGAGTTAGACTAGACCCTGACCTCATTTTTGTTTGATCTGTTGATGTACCAAATTCATTCGAATGCCCTCGTCTTTTAATCCTTTCCAAACATTCGTAAGGGTTACATTCACCAGGTGTACACACGTAGGGCTCACACTCATATGGTTTTAAGTTATGTGCATAACGGTTTCTTTTTTTCGTTTTTGTACCCTTAGTAGCCATTGTTGGATGGATTTTCTGTTTTAATATTGGTGTTACTGTACCAGTTGTAATCATTTCTCTAGATTTTTTCTTCTTCGTCATCTTATCTTGGTTTAATTTTAATGTACAAAAACATCGCTTCATTGCGGCTCCTATACGTGCATTTTGTTGTTTTTTTTCTACTTGCACAGGTACAGACATCTGATTTGGATTAATATCTCCTTGAGAACCACTGTCTCTAAAATCCTTTTTCTTATTATTTATGTTTTGAGGTTTTTTGGGAGGAGATACATATGTAATAGGTGTGACATTTATTGGGGATTGCCTATCTTTGAAAAATTCTATATCAAAACTAAATGTAGAGCCAATTCTAACAGCTTGTCGATTTGGGCTACTAGGTGATGTTTTTACTTGTCTTGGATTTTTTTTTATGTTAACTGTTTCCTTGTATTCTCTAGCTGGAACTTCTCTTTGGTATTGAACCACACTAGATTGCACTCGTTTGGCTCTCGGAGTGACAGATTTTGGCGTAAAACTAGCAGCCGATCTTGTTTTGTTCTGTTTCGTGTTAGATTGTTTTTCGTGACGTCTTATGTGCGGTCTTTGTCTTGTGTTCAGTACTTTTAGGCATTCATAAGGATTGCATTCACCTGGTATACAAATGCCCGGTTCACACTCGTATGACGCATGAACGTGTTCATGGCGCTGATTTCGTAATTGTACCTTCTTTTCATTTAACTTTCGCGTTTGTGTAATAGCCGACCGTGAAGTTATAGATACTTTTGATGTTGATTGTGGTTTTACGTTTCGCTTACCAGGTTTTAATTTTAATGTGCAGAAGCACCTACGTAAGCTGTGTTTAGTCGCTGTGTGTTTTGATTTTAAAGTTGATGTGCTTCCTTGAGAGTGTCTATTTCTAAAATGGGCGGGCTCCTTTCTGTTTACCCCTCTATTTTGTTTCCTTTTCCTTGGTTCTAAGTTTTTCTGCTGCCCAGAATAATCTTTACTGCTAGCGGTGATAATTCTTTGAGCATTTGTAGGTGTGTCTTTATAAAACTCTATATTGAAACTAAAAGTCGATCCAATACGCACAGCTTGTCTTTGTGGTGTAGAACTGCGTACCAAAGGTCTCTCGTGAACAATTTGAGGGGAGCGCTGAATTTCTTTTGTATTACTGGGTGTATGAGCCTGAATTTTTCTAGAGCTGCCACTAGATTTTGTTAAACTAGAAGCCGACTTTGTTTGTCGACCAGTATTCGTGCGTGCTGCATGATGCTTTACATTTCGTTGTTTTATTAGTTTATCACAATTATAAGGGTCACATTCATCAGGTACACATATACCAGGTTCGCATTCGTAAGGCTTTAAACCCAAGGCTTTCTGACGACGGCGTGGCGTTTTAGTTTGAACGGTCTCCGTACTATGTCTAGTTAGACCTCTTAAATTCTTAGGAGCTGTAGTTCCTTTTGCAGCAGATTTCGTTAATTTAACTGTTGTTTTTTTGGGCTTTAGTTTTAGAGTACAAAAACATCTCTTCAAGGCGTGCCCACCGGCTTGTGTGTTTTTTATGCCTGTTTTCAGTCTTGCTTCTGATGTCCTACGCCTTCTTATTGTTTTTCTTGCGTGATGACCTGTGTGCTTTTTGTTTATAATATCATTTCCTGAATCTTTATAACGTGTATTACGATTTTCGGGTTCTTGCTGTAGCTCCATTTCAGAAGATTTTATAGGTTTGTCTTTGTAAAATTCTATATTGAAACTAAAAGAAGAGCTTATGCGAACAGCTTGACGATTAACTGAACTATCAGAAGCTGTAGTTCGAGGTGTTGTGTCCTCTTGGGCAACATAAGGTTGAACTACACTAGTTGATGTTCTTTTTTTCTTTCGAAGTTTTTTCTGTTTTTCGTTGACATCCCCCATAGAAGCAGTCTTTGAAGGTTTAGAGGCTGGTAGAGCTATATCCGTCATAGATTTCACTGATCTGCTTTTTTTTGTTTTCTTAGTGCCTTTGTTCTTTCCAGTTGTAGTATCTACATTTTTAGTTCGTTGTTTTTTCTTTATAGTAGAAATATTGATACTAATTTTAGGCTTAGCTACATCTGTGGAATTCTTTTGCTGCGTTACTTCTTTTTTCCCGGTCCCAACTCTAGCACTGGTCTTCAGTTCTTTAGCTTTTTCTGTGGCTTTCATTTGGTTTCCTTCATTTTTTTCTGTACCAACTTTGGCAGCAGTCTTCATTTCTTTAGCTTGTTCCGTAAATTTCATTTTCAGCATTTCTTCTTTATTTGTTGCTCCCACTCTTGCACTTGTCATTAGCTCTTGTGTTTGTATATTGACACTAGACGAAGACGACTTGTTAACATTTCTTTGGTGCTTGCTGACCATTTTATCTTTATTTTCTTTAATACTTCCTACTCGTGCTCTGTGCGCCTTAGCCCTAACTGCCCTATTTCGCATTAATATTTTGATACACTCTTGAGGGTCGCATTCTTCAGGAAAACATTCATGTTCACATGCCCATTCTTCCATATCTTCCATTAGTTTAAGTTTTTCTCTGAATTTAGTGACTGAATCTTTTTTTATATGGAATGCGTTTTTTTCTAGGTTTTTTGTGATGTTTTTTTCTTTGGGACTATGTTTTGAAATTGGCACCGGTTGCACAGACTTCCTTACATCCTTAATTTTTTCTTTGACTATATTTTTCGTACTTTTTAATTTTTCTGCGGATTTCCTAGCTCCAGTTTTTATTCTTTCAGCTGAATGCTTAGTTCCAGTTTTAATTATTTCCAAAGATTTTCTAGCCCCAGTCTTCAATTTCTCCATTGATTTTGAAGCCTCAGCTTGCATTTGAAATTTGTTTTCTTCGTCCAATAAATTTGACTCTTTTAATTTTCTTAATGAAGTTTTGGCACCTGCTTCCAAGCCACGTTTGAGTCTAGTGTCTTTCAGTTTTTCTATGGATTTTTTAACTAAAGCTTTTGCTTTGTATGCTCCATGTTTTTCAAATGTCTTTTCTTCATACACATATTCCATAGCCGGAACTGCCTTCTCCGGCCGCTGTTTCATTCTCTTTATCATCGCTTTGGATTTTCTTTGAATCATATCCTTTAAATCGAATGTGCACGTGCAAGGCACGGACCGAACATGTTTAGCTCTCACGCGCAATAGTCTGCTGGCTCGAGTTCCCCCTGCCTTTCTGTTCTTATCCACGATGCTGGTTTTTGACATTGACTTCCTGCTGCCATGACGGGCATGGGTGTCTCTACGAGTATGTTTACGAGCCTGCGCTCTTTTACGGTTATCACCCACGCTTTTCTTTCGAGCATGAGCGCCTTCGTGATGCTCGTGTCCGTAATGTTTATGTTCTTTCCCGCCGTGGGCGTGAGGTCCATCAGGCTGGCAGATACAACAACTGCAACATTCGCTGAGGTCTTTATCAGACCCTGAAGCTTTCCCTCTATCAACCAAGTCGACAAGCTGTATGATTGCTTGCGCGCTGCTCTTATCTGTACCATCATGTTTGCTGCCTCGCTTTTTTGGTCTTAAGTCCGCTTTTCCACGCACACTTACGTTACTACTGGAAAGCAGTTCTTTCCTGACGTCGTCATAGACTGCTCTCGTCTTTATTAACTTTGTTAGTAATTTTTGTTCTCTTAATGGAATGTACTTTCCTAGGTATAGTTTGTCGATCCTGGAACCGTCCGCTACAATCTGGCGCAGCGAGGGACGTTCCGATGCACTCCGGGAGACGCAGGAGGTGCACGAGCACCCGGCGCCGTGGCCCGGCTTCATCGCGTGTTGCTCTTTACGTGGCTACGTTACAATTAACATCCAAAGGGGTGAGGGTTGAAACCGAAAATCTTCAAACGGGCACAACTTCACGTTCACAAAATGGAACAGTCCTTTTACATGACAAGGCACAGGACTTGGTACCTGCAATATAACATAACTAAGTAAACACTGTATACCTACGTCAAACATACCGACGGTAGTAGGATTGCAATGGATTATTATTATTATTTGAGGTGGGGCTCTTTCAAGCTGCAATCACCAATACTACAAGGCTTATCTAGCCTTGTATCACTGCGACCATTGCTGATTTATTGTGATCGCCGCCTTTCCTATAGTTCAGTGTTGAGCATTGCATCCGTTAGGAACTGCAGCACGCTTTTGGCAATTGCAATGGATAATCCATGAAGCTAAACTGGTTGGTGTCACGGGTTGGGCCTTGGAGATATATAATGCTTATTTTGTAATGATATTAATCTATTTGGCGGTGTCAATTCTGGAAGAGAATTTCATTAAGTACTTATTCAGTTTTCATTTCATTCAAATATGTTATGTCAGTCCATATATAGTATGTTGAGTGGGTCTCATAGGACCCGGCCCGGAAGCACCTAGCATAGCAACCGCTTTTTCATGCTTTCTCCATGGGAGCGGCGGCGCCCACTAAATAGTGTTTAGTTTTAGCTTCATGGTAGGATATATCCAGAGTTGTTAGTATACATAGAGCGCGCGTTAGCAAGTCTGAAGTGTAAGCACGGGTCTGAACAGTCTCGAAATTTTCGGGCGACGCTACTAGTCACAACACGTCAGTAGCGCTGATTGTTGCTCTCGTCGATATTTATTTAGATTTGTAGTAATCATGGTGAAATGTGCAGTGCCAAGCTGTAAACACGATTCACGGAAAAGAACGATCTAGAAAAATCTAAATAGAAGCATTCATAGAACACCTGCTTACACTTGGCACAATGGGCAATGAGCGATGCGCGCGCTCTATAGCTAGTATACTAACTCTATGGATATGTCTGAATTGTCATCTACCTATTTCTGCCGCCAAACAATACCCTCTATTTCTATTAGGTAGTTCAGTTGTCGATTTGAAAGTAGAGCTAGGCATTTCAGGGTGTCGCAACGCAACGAACTTATGGTCTTTAGTCTGCATGATATAAGCCTACAGTCCAACACCAGACGGGCGTCTGTCCGTTCGACATTTCAGAGGATTAAAAAAAAAAATTACTTAGGGGCCGTCCATTAATCACGTGATCTTTTTTTAAGCATTTTTAATCCCCCCCTCCCCCTTGGTGATACATGGTGAGGTTTAAGACTACCCCCCCACCCCCACCCAATATCACGTGTATTTTAAATATCTACAAAAAATCTTAATTTTTTAGAATATTATCTTAAATAGTGAAAGTTTTTTTCTAATAAGAAAATGTCACCCTCATACGAGTAGTAGTCCAAAAGATTGTGGGTCAAGACACGCATTAGTGAAGGTCTATAAGTATGGCCAACAGTGGACATTGGCAGGCTGACAAAGAGGTTGAATAATTTCTTAATAGGATAATAGGCTCGTCTTTAGAACACGACACGTTAGATACCAAGTTCATAATTTTTTTATATATAGTACTATCTAGTACTTGATGGTAGGTTTAACATACCTAAAGCGCTACTTACGAAAATTAGTACCTAGTTTTAAAGATATTAATTTTTGAAAATAGAGTTTTCTATAGGTAGCAATTTCACCACAAACTGCAAAATAAATGGATACTAAGTTTATATTTTTTTATTGATAGTATTTCATGGTAGGTTTAATATACGAAAAGCGCTACTTGCGAAAATTTGTAGTTTTAAAGATATTAATTTTTTAGGTTTGTTAGGTTACCCAGAAATGTAGTCAGACCACCCCGAAGGTTAGGTGCGAGGAGCGGAGCGACGAGCATGTTAGGTTACTGGTGACCCTTGGAGCGAGCGAAGCGAGCGACAGTACATGGAAGAGGGTGCGACACAAGAGGTTTTGATGACCTTTTTTAAAAGCGATAGCTGTACACTACATAGTGACTTAACCTCAAAATTTTCAAAAATTTATATCTTCAAAAATACTAATTTTCGTAAGTAGCGCTTTAGGTATGTTAAACCTACCATCAAGTACTATCTATAACTCGGTATCTAACGTGTCGTGTTCTAAAGAGCTTCCGTATAATATCTTACAGGACACGTAGCGACTCCACCGGTCATCTAAACCAGGAATGCCATGACAGTAACCACACCAGGACTGCTCCACAACATAAACTGACCGCTGCACATATTAGTGATTTGCCACTATCACAATGGCAAAATCACTGGACTTCACAAGACGGTGGACATACAAATTTTGGACGAATACAAACAAATTTACATTTGCTCGTTTAAATTCTCATTTTCAGTAAAAAACAACAAGTTTTGTCAAAAAACAAAACATTTCAGAAAAGGTTTCAGAAACGATTCCTTTTTCGCCAGATTGTCACATTGGCATGCCGTCGAAAGATGATTGTGAAGAAATAAGAAAAAGATTGGATACCTACAAGTACATTATGATCTCTATCTTTTTCTGGTACATTTGTGAAGAAGTTCTGTTAGTAGGTACCTTTCTTTTCTTTAAGCGTGCTTGCGTATCCCAGACACACGCGGCCTGCGGTGGCGGCCTACCGCAGGTCGCAGCTCCAATATGCAAACGCAGGGCGCGCGTGTCTGAGTCTCACATACATTACATTGGAATACAACAGGCCGCCACCGCCACCGCAGGCCGCGTGTGACTGGCTGGGATCCCCTTTACAAGTTCGCTATAAGCTTCGGCAATTAAAGGTATTTTTTACACTGGAAGTAGGTAAGTAGAGTTTTCCTAACTTTTGCAACGCGACGCCGCACACCAATTAATATATACTTATTCTGTGACACTACGAAATTATCATCATATCAGCCTGTAGACGTCCACTGCTGGACAAAGGCCTCCCCCAAGGATCTCCACGATGACGGGTCGTGCGCTAACCTCATCCAGCCGGGTCCCGCGACCTTCACCAGATCGTCGGTCCATCTTGTGCCGGATACCAATCCCTACCTATACGTAGGTAGGTATAGTCCCCGTTGAGTTTAATGGCGGCTGTGTGAAGTTGCCAGATTTCTGCGCAATGACTAATTTTATTTGTCAAAGGGAGCTGTGCGGGTCTCTTGAGAAGTTCATTCAATTTCAAGAAATAGTTTATTGATTCGATCAAACGAATCAAACTTTCAAGTTTTTTGCGCAGCCGTGGGCTCCACTCCAAAACTCGTCTTCCCCAGCGGTGATCGGTTCTCCGACAGATGTTACCAGCCCACTGGCACTTCAGCTTGCTAATCCATTTGGTTAAGTCGGTGATCTCCTCATTGCGTCCTAGGTATACCTACTTGTCTAATTCCTGTACCTACCTAAAACATACCATTCCTGCATCCTAATTCACGCAATACGAAACAGAAACTAAGTAGGTACCTAATAGGCAAGGCAAACTACTTAGTAAACTTATACCTAATGCATCAGATTCCTAGAAGCTAGGCAACGAACTTGCAGAGAAAACTTTCAGAACACTTAAAGGTCTATATACATCAATCAAATCACAGTTTATCGCAATCTGATAGTAGGATTATTTTAGAGTTATTTTATTCGTCACAGAGGTGAGTGACTTACAAGACACCTGCGTGACAGGTTGCACCGTAGTCCGCGAACGAGCTCACCTTAAGTTTTCTGTGCAGCAAACTCCGGGCAAGTGGCAGTTCCAAAGGAAAACACACACACAAACAAAACACTTCACTATTTTTCACAACTTGTTCACTCAAAAGTAGAGAAATAAGTTTTCACGCGAGTTCGGGGCGGCTGCTGCGTGCGGCACGAACAACTGACACGCTCGAGTAGCAAAACCAAACTAAACAGGAACCGACCGCGACCGGTACCGGTAGCAACTTTCAAACTCACAAAATTGTTTGTGATATGCACAGCGCCATCTATGAGTGTGTGATAGTAACCAGTATGGTTGGATTGAAATAGTTCTTATAAAATGTAACAGATGGCGCTTTATCCTATTAATAATTATAGTAGGGCTTGAAATAGTTACCGCAGAACGTAACAGATGGCGCATTATCTCCTTTGAAACATGTTTACAGAGTTTTCATCTAAGTACAGAAATTATTACTAAAGGTTTATTTAGTCCACTATTTAATCCTACTGATACTATGAATTAAGTCCTTGATGCATACTTAACCCTACAAGAAAGCTGAAACCTAAACTTGGACCAAATATTTTTAATGCAAGCACATGCCTAAAGTGAACATCAAAACTGGGACTTTCTGTGTATTTATTTCTCCTTTAGATATTTATTACTATTCAGCCATAGATAACATTGCATTCTGTTACTCAAACACAAGAGATCATAAGTTTGTAGTGTGAATAGACACAGATTTATTATAATAAATAAATAATAATTCCAAAAATTTCAAATAAAAGTACAGATCCATATTAAAATATTGCACTGTTTGCAAGTAATCACATTTTACTCTTTTCCATAGTGTTGGGGAGTGGGCTGGGTTATTTGATATTTGGAATTCGCAATCCATTTGCTTCGGTTATGTTACTTCGGTCATTTTACAAGTGCCTAATAAATTACAATTAATTAAAGGCTGTACAACCAGTGTTTTATAGCAAACATCTTTGTTTCCTTTCCTCTCCCACTACATACGTTCCTCCTATTGTCTTTCACTCAGTAATAATTTACAATCGCATGCATCCTGCATACTGCAAAGGGTTAGCATTAGGAATCACTTTCTGACTCCGTGTCACTGGGCGGCCACATCGGCCTTGTGTCTTTTTCCTTTGCAGCGGTTTCAAGGAACTTTGCCTGCGCTTCTAACACACTTTTACTGTCTGTACACCCAGCGTACAGTTCCAACACATCAGAATTGAGTTCCAAAAAGGAATGTCCCCACGAAAACTTGGATAAATAAAACTGTGCTTCTTTTTTATGGCCAGTGATCACCATAGCCGCTGCCAACGCTTCTACACAGCTCAACTGGTACGGCTTACCATAGTTTATCGGATTTGCTGCGACCAAAAATGGTAACAGTCTGGGATGCGGTGACTTCATTCTGCCGAATGGAGTTTCATCTATTTTCGCCCAAGAACAGTCTATTACCGCCAATCCAAACTTTTCAACGATCTCTTTGTCATTCGGGCTAACGCACTGGGTGCCGACTGGAGATAGAACTACCCCTTGGAACCGTTGGCCAAGTTTCAAGTTCTTTATGAGGTTATGTCTCAAAAGTTTTCGCCCGGAGCACTTTTTCGGATCACAGTGGTTGAGATCCCACATGCTTACATTAAACGTTGCCGCTTTGCCCTCGTCGTTGGAACTACTGCCGTCGCTGTCTTCAGAAGACTCAATGGTTAATTCGCTAAGTCTTTCCGCGTATTCTTTTTGAACGTGGTGGTTGGAACGTTTGCCGCGCACGCTGTTTTTCTTTCCAGGTGCCATGGTTTATAACGACCTGCAAAAGTTATAAGTGAGCGACTTAACTAGGAATTATGGAACACTTGATAGAGAATAAAAATAAATAAAAAATTTACCTCAAAGTACAATCAAATCAAATAATATTATTTTGCTGGTAGCAATCAAATCAAAATAAACAAAACTTCTTGACACTTGACTGCTAGCTGATTTAATTAAGATTATGACAGTGACACTGACAGTACGTTTTTAAAAAATTGGGTTTTACGGCTCTGGAAACAAGATTTTTTAAAGCCTTTAATTTTGTTTTAAAATAATCTTATCCAAAAAAAAACAACTGATACTGCACGACTTCCACAAAAACAGGGCACGTCTTGAGTTAGTCGGCGATTTTCAATAAAGTTAGAAAATAATAACCAAGCCAAAACTTATAAACATAGAATAGAATCGCGTCGTCAGTGTGTCAGTCGTCACAACTCAGATTAGAATCTAATTCTAATCTGAGGTGTGTAACTATAATATTATTATTTTACCTTTTTTTACCTGTTACAAACTTCGGATACAAGTCTTTTGATCGTAAATAATTATTCTTTTCGTGATGATGTTGATGATCATAAGACTGGTAAAAGTAAAAAGACAATTTTATTGCATTGAGTAAAAAATAATACGTATTTTGAAATGATGAAACTGTAATGGATTTATTCTGTCATGTAACATTTTACCAATGAGATTTCCTTCCTTCGAGTCAGAGAAAAACAATTTTTTGACAGTTTTCCTTTATTCGGTGTTGAAAGAAGTACCTTTTGTACTAAAATAATTCATTTAGAGGAGACTATAATTATTCAAAATTGATTTTACACGTGGAAGAATGAGCAGCGCCTCAATGGCGGGTAAGTTAAAATTTATTTTTGGTACAAACAAATAGTTCGCTTAATTTGTCAAGTCCTTCGAAGAACGGTAAAAAGCAAATAGGTATCTTAATTAAAGTGTAGCGTGAGAGTCCACAGCACCGAGATCCGGTTGTCTTGAGTTTGTGGACTCAATCGATTCGCTGTTGCCTTGCCGACTGGAAGTTATACAAGATGGTCTGACTCATCTGTGGTCTGACAGATTTACCTACATACTCTCAGATTAGGGTGGGAATCTCCCTCTACGGTGAGAAGTAAGTAGATATTTTATGTAGGTGTATAAGGTCGGTCGATAAAATTTCGTTCGTCACGTACTGTTACCGCTAACCGCCCAAATTCAATTTATTAAAGTAGGTGCGCGTTTTCAGGCTGTAAGGTTAAGCTTATATCCGACAGTGGATCAGCTGATGTCATCACATGGTTGATTATGAACTTAACAATTTAATTTCAACGTGTAACAAATAAAGTAGAAACATATGCTTAAAACGAGAGACGACCAGTGTGACAAATTCAAACAATGTTCGTGTTAGATCTCTTACGACTTGATCTCCATACAAAAATACTCTACTCCATAAGTTACATAGGTACTCGCGAAAAATCTTTTTGTATGGAAAGTATACATAATTGTACATGACTTTATTGACCGAGCGAGCGAAGCGTCTACGTTTCGAGACTGGCCAAAAATGCTCTTGTCCGGCTGTCTGTCTGTCTGTCTGTCTGTAATTCTCTACAGGTCGCATTTTTCAACCGATTTTGACGAAAATTTGGCATATGTATAAATTAATTAAACCTACAAAATGAGTAGAATAAAATTTTGAAAAACATTTTTTTTAGAGTACCTACCATACTCGCAAAGTGGGAAAGAACTTTTTTTTTCTTGTGAATCCCATAGTGTGGGATATCGTTGGATAGGTCTTTCAAAAATATCGCGGGTGTGTGATAAACATTTTTCGATTCAGGGATCCGTTTGCGAAATATTAAGCTTTAAAGTGCTAATTTTTGTCACTTTAGTAGGTACTTTTTCTGTTTCCAAAGTTGACTTTTGTTGGTTTCTTTTAGGTTTGGTTTATAAGGGCTGGCGAGGTCTACTGTTCTCACGGAACTACTAGTAAGTATTCGGTATTGGATTTTTCTGCAACGAAGTATCGTAGGGTACAGTCACCGAAGAAAGAGCATCATCCTCTTTTTTACAAAATGACGTTAAACTCCCATGATCGATAGGTCAAGGCAGTTTACAGCTAGTAACTTAAGTTTACAGAGCTTTTCCAGGCCAAAGTGCGTGACATACATTTTCATTACGCGGCGAAATGTCACGCAAAGGCACAGGCACATGCAGCTCTGTACCTAAACTCCTTATTAGCGCGCTAAGAGAATTTTAGTCGTGACAAATTACAGAGAATTATATTATATATATTATTTAATAAATTCTTATATGGTTAGATGAAGTGGTGCGATGCCCCAGCGAAGCGTTGCTGAAAAATTGCGGTTTGAGCTCGAAAATCTTGAATCGAAAAAAATTTGCTAGCCGCGAGAGTAACCCACCAAAGAGATCTCTATGTCGAAAATCGATAAATAAAAAATTGTACACAACAATTATTTTAAAATAAAATTATTTATTTATTTTAACACAATTTAAAATAACATCTTATCTCAAAGCCTTTCAGCATGACGCAAAGACCCTGCATCCGCCATATTTCTTTTGGAAAAATTTAAATGAAAATGTATGGATAAACCGTTTATTTCCCCTGGTAGGAGAGCAGAAACCTATGCCTAGAACACGTGGTAGAAAGGGCTAAGGTACGGTGGGTCTGGACGTTTGGCTTACTGTACGTTCCTTTCATTAATTGGTCGAAATTTCGGAAACAAAGTTTACACTATCTCCGGTTTTTAATTGTCTGCGACAAAAGAGAGTACCTACGAATTAAGTATAGTGAGAGAAGAGAGGATGATGGATCATATATTTACTATGATCTAATGCTGATAAAAATTCTAGATTTATGTGGATGTTCGGTTGATTTACCGGCGGCGTTATCTTTTAGACTCTTTTGTGATTTGTCACACTTAATTTTTGTATCGTGTTCAAGATAAAATCCTTGATTTAGCTTTTGGCAGCCCTACCCTTTAGCGACGTAAACATCCGCATCTTTCCGGTCTAGACTTCAGGCTCCGCAGTGCGCCATTCCATCTCCCGGTCTCGTCCAAATAACATGCGATGCCAGTAAACAACAAGAACAATAGGTAGATGTGAGTTTTTAAAAATAATAAATTTCTCAACACCATACATAATTAAAAAGGTGTGTGTTTGTGCTGATCGATATTACCAGTGACAGGCTTATTGTCTACCATCATTACTGTGGCAGACGGCACTGGCGGACGGTGACAAACGGTAGCATTTGTTGTGACAATTTTGAGAAAATCACCAAGAGTCGCTGATTGGTGAGTTTGTATTGTTAAATTAATTTGTGACTGTGAGGTTGCAGGTTCTATCTCTAGAGTATTCATCTTCTGTTTGTCTGTCATTCTGTATGGGATTATAATCTCGGAATCCCATACAGAATGACAGACAATGTATGTCTAGTTCTAACTCATGTATGTCTAGATCATTTTAAAATTTGGGGGTATAAAAACTAGTTAGGTATAAGCGTGTAAAGTCGGTTTGCTTGCATTTAAAATATTAGAACCTTATATTACCTATTTTACAATTTATGGGTTAAAGGCACTCCCGAGTCTTAGGTGCTCCCTACACGATCATGCTGCATGACATGCGTTACGTGCTGTCACTCATGCATGACTGTCTAGTTGTAGTGATTGACATGCATGACATGCAAACTACGTGCTGGCCGTTGCTTCACTGTACTATGTGATTGATAGCAAGCATGAGGGTCCATCATGCAGCATGATAATTCACGTAATGCATGTCATGTCGCATGATCGTTTAGAGAGCCCATTATGTTTACTGTTCGTGCCATCGAGCCATACGAATGCCTCCAGGAGGGAATGTTCCCTAAATTATTTGGAGATACCTAGCAATCTATAACTAAAATAACATTTATTTTAAAAAAAACCTGAATTCAAAGAATTTCGAAAAATCGCCTGCTTGAGTCAGGAATCGAATAGGACAAGTAAAAAAAACATGTATTTTTAGGATACCAATAGAAAGGGATAAGAACCAAATTGTTCAAAATTACATTCGTAAGTAACTACCTATCTTAAATTTCAATTCAATTCAATACTCTTTATTGCACATAATAATAAAAAAACAGAACAAAATAATACGGTAGAACAATATTGTGGTTATTAATTTGCTTTTCCCGCGAATAAACTTTATGTTGTTATATATAGTAAGTAATACAGAAATTAAATTACAATTCTAATACTAAGTAAAAATAAATTTTACAAGTCTAAATTTATAAATAATATCATGCAAATTACTATTCTAAACAAAATATTTTGCTCAAAATTTACTAATTTATAAATTACAAAATAATAATAATACTAGCGAAAAATATACTGTATAAAACAACATAAAATAATATAAAATCGACACGTGTTTCACCTCTCTACGAGGCATCCTCAGGATGTTGACAGAACGGCAGCTTACGACCGAGTATTATTATTATTAGTATTTTTCGCGAGTATTATTATTATTTTGTAATTTATAAATTAGTAAATTTTGACCAAAACATTTTGTTTAGAATAGTAATTTGCATGATATTTTTTATAAATTTAGACTTGTAAAATTTATTTTTACTTAATATTAGAATTGTAATTTAATTTCTGTATTACTTACTATGTATAACAACATAAAGTTTATTCGCGGGAAAAGCAACTTAATAACCACAATATTGTTATATAATGGATTTCCGCAAAGTAACGCCTGATACAATTAAATAATACGGTAGATTAAAAAGGTACATCTAGGCGGTCTTATCGCTGAAAGCGATTTCTTCCAGACAACCTTTGGTTACAGGATATTATAGAAGAGAAATTTCGTGGTCAGTTTAAGAAGAAATCTTTCAGTCGTTACTTTTGAATGGTTATGAATGTTCCGCTCGATGTAAGAACAGAGGCTAGTTGGCGAGTAGTAGGCGGAGTTGGTATTGTTTCATGGCCTAGGCTTGGCTGTGACTCACGAAGGTTTGCCCGACCGTGACCGACCGTTTAATATTCCTACTTACCTAATTACGTTTAAGTTTGTGTCAGTACGTAGACGTACCTATTCTGTGGTTCGTCTGAAGGCAGCCACATATTTAACATTTTCAGCACTCACTTAGTAATTCATCTAAGACGAACACTTTCTGGTAACTGTCTTATCTATCACACCAAACGCGCCAAACGTATGTAATCTTGGTTCCAAACCAATCATGACATGGCGCGACCTTGATCAGGCCAATCAGCGTGCCGTTTCCTCCCGACCGCACATCTCGGCTTTTGACGGGAGTTTGGGAGATGTTCTCGTATTGAGATCGAAACAGTAATGTAAGGTACCTATCTAAATGTTTTAATAGGGCCATTTAATTGTGTAAGATTTTCTTTGGCAGCCTGGTAGTAATTTCAGTGTTAGTCAGTAAATAGTAAAGTTATTTTGTCATAGGTAATCACAATTTCTATAAATCATGTTTCGGATCTTCGCGAAAATCCTAGGATATTTGCTAACAGATCCGGCTGTTGGAATGTAAGAATGAATTTCGTTATCATCATCCAAGCTATTTTCAGGATCTTTGCAAAAAACCGGCGTATTTTAAGGTAAATGGCGAAAAACGGCTCACGTTTCGTAAGTCATGGAGCGCAGATTGGCTGCTTTTAAAAGTTACGCATTGGCAGATGCGCAATGGTATAAATCGACTAATAGATTAGCCAATAAGCGATCAAGTTGCCAATCGTCCTAAACAAACTCGGTTTTTTGGAAAGGTCCTGAAAATAGCTCATTCTTATTATCCGGCTTTTTGAAAAAATATTTTTTCAATTATCCTATGAAGAATCCTCATAGAAAGAAATAAATAACAGTAAATATATAAAAAAAACAGGCTCTGCTTTCTGCAATATTCAAAAGAGTTGAGCAAGAGAATTTGTATAGGTCTACATTTACCACAGTGGATATAATCATTTACTGCAATAGGTAAGTAATTGCTATTAAAATGCAAATCAGCTCCGCGTCTGTAGGTTTTGTCTGCTCTATTTGGAGATAACGACAAGGTTAGATTAGGACACAACAAACAATAAGATTTATTTAGGCTAATAAGGCATTTCATTATGGGGCAGGGCAGGGCTACATACCAGTTTAAGTATGTAGAGTCGCCAAACAAAGTGGCTTTGCCTACCTTTGCGAAAATCGCGCGGCGACAGCTAAGCTAATAGTTACCGAAAATATCAAATAACAGAAGGCGTACCTCGCGTACCTACTTAAAAAGCTTGCACAGGTAAGCACGCCTATAATACTAAGTACCTATACCTACGAAAGCTATAGGTAATCTATAACAAAATGACATTAGGTATTTTTATTATTGTTATTCTTAAGTTTTAAATCACGCCAATCCAAACTAGTATGGCGCTCGCAGGTATACCTTCATGTAACGTTCGCCATAACCGTAACCTCGTATACTAACAACTTTTATGACAACCAGTAAAAGTTAATTTGGAGTTAGGTAAAGTAATGAGGTCGACTTTTGCCAATTAAGGAAAGATGCTCTAGGTATTAACGGGTTTATTTGCTTTGTCTACCCGAAGCAAAGCCAGGGGGTAAAGTTTTTCACGTGTATTTGTATGTTATCTTATACATATGAACCATCACAACTGAATTTGGTTACCCTGCAGGTACCTACTACATAATTCACAAATGTCACGTTATTGTCATATAAAATTCCTCTTTGTTAGACGCCCTTGTGGGCATTTTGACTTCGCCTTAGGGCCATCCCCTTATTTAATTAGATGCCGAAATCGATTTACTGCTGGACATTGGTCTCTATGACACTCTACTGATGACAATTAATGATCTTCAGTTCTCCGTTTAAATAGCTACTCAGGTTTAAGACGATTAATTGATGGTAAGGTACTTTCTTCGGTGACTGTACTTCGATCGATGTTAATCGAAGAAATATATAGTTCACAATTAATTAATCATTCAAGAAAACTTGGAAAATGACACGAGAATAGTATTGTCTGTCCTTCAGTCCTCATGCTTGTGATTAAATATAAGGATATCACTGGCCTAATGACAGGCCTAATGAAAAAATCGATCGTTCAACTCGTAAGTGGTCTGTCAATCTTTCAAAACATAATGTTTAGTTTTGTTGACATATTTTCATCAAAGATTCTACCCCATTCCCAATCAGTATTGTTAGGTAGGAAGAATTCGTTGAGAAAAAGTTTATGATTATTGAAAATTAGGAAGGGAATGATACTTAACGTCTTGAAAGAGAAGTGACATAGTCAGTCATTATTTTTATGTAAACAGGAGATAGCATTGAGTCTACTTTTAAGTTTTGTCGCGTTACAATGGCAGTTGGTCAACTTATAAATCAATTTTCAATAACTACTTAATATTAAACTTCAATCATTCATTTGTTAAGGGTTTTTAGGTCAGAATTATTTAAATGTTGGAAACGCTTGCAAATAAAATAAGCAATACCGCGTCTTTGCCTTCGCACTTTCTTTTACATCATTATCATCAGCCTACACTAGTCCACTGCTGGACATATTCCTCCCCCATGGCGCGCCACTGAGTCCGATCTTCGGCTCTCCGCATCCAGTCACTGCCAACCGCCCTACGCAGGTCGTCGCTCCATCTAGCCGGGGGGCGTCCCACACTACCCTTGCCTATTGGTCTAGGTCTAGTTTCTTTTACATTAAGCTCAAAATGTTGAAGTGTAACCATCCCTTTGTCCACAGCCTGCTTCAACTACGACGAGGCCCACAAGGTCAACAAGAAAGGCGGCAAGAGCGACATTAACAAGGAAATGAGCATGGACAGCGCAAGTGAGAAACTTTGCTTTTTATTCATCACTAGCGGCCCGTCCCGGCTTCGCACGGGTGGACATTTTTTGCAATAAATATGGCCTATGTCACTCAGGGTGAATGTAGCTGTCCAATGGTGAAAGAATTTTTGAAATCGGCACAGTAGTTTTTGAGTTTATTCAATACAAACATACACACACACAAAAATACAAATCTTTCCTCTTTATAATATTAGTGTCTAATGTAACACCACATAATAAAACCTCAGCAGCGCTTATTTTACAAGTCTTTATTCCACGACAGAATAATCATGACTATCTTTTACACTAGAGATTTTTCATTTTTGAATCGAACCCGCGACCACTGGCGCTGGAGGAAAACGCCCGACCCGACCAATACGCTCTAGATCCTAATCTATGTGCCTACGCATGTTGCTGCTTCGCATGTTTTAACCCAAAATAAATATGAAAATAAACTTTTGACGCTTAGGTACTTTTATTACTTTATATTTATATTATATTACATTTACGAAATTACATTCATATTGTAAGTAATAACATAGTGCATGTTGTTAGGTTAAATGTTATTCCACACGCGATCTCCAGTTACAAGGACCAAGCAGACTATACACTTCGGTGATGACATGCGTGAAATTAACAACATAAATAAGCCCTATAAAAATTACTAACTGTTGCCTGCTACTTCGTCCGCGTGGTGGTTTTGTTTGTGTAATAATGTTCATCTCCACGGTACAGTCTACGTGTATGTAAAATTTCGTTGAGGGTTGACTATAGTCGAGCCGAACATGGTAGGATTTATCTGCCAACTAACTCTTACTTATTGAGATATTCCAGGGAAACTAAAATGACCGATTTCACATATCTTACACTCTTTGATAACATATGAAGTCGGTTCCAGTTTGAGAACGCTCGAAACGAAAAAGTTCTAATAGGGTCCCATCGAAAATCACTGGTTATAAAACTGGAAAAAATCCTTGAATAGGTCACCCCCTGTATATAGGTACCTATATATGCGTAGCCTACTTTTGAATTTCAAACACCTCTTAACTACTTTTGTGGAAATAATAGTGCTGGCAAACGTTGAACACGAAAATTATTTCAAGTTTCTTGCGAACAAAGTTCTAGTCATTTATCAAATATTATAACAATTTAGGTAAATTAATCAACTGAGAGCCTTGAGCTGTATTATAATGAAGGAGATTCTTAGTGATGCAGTAGTTGTAGGGGGAATGGGGTGAAAATACAAGTACTTATCGAAATTAGATTAACGGCTTCCATTCTAATAATAAATTGATAAAGTAGGTACACCACTTCAAGGACTGCGCAGTAGGTTACGATTAAAATCTTTGCCCGTGCACATAGCAAACTACAAATTTAGAAAAAAAAAACAAGTTACAACAACCCTGATCGCAATAGAAGAACAAATTTCGCTGTTTAGCGTTTTAATTCTAGAAGAAATACCTATACTTGCGAATTCATGACTTGTTTAAATCAAAATCAATGAATCAAATCAACAGCCTTTTTGTCCCCACTGTCGGGCAACCGGCCTACTCTTTCGACGAGGGCGTCGTACGGGTTATAGTTCACCAGCACGCTATCCTATTTAGGGGTTGGTTTCCTCACGATGTTTTACTTCACCGTTTGAGAGCAGTCGAACTCTAACCTCGCGACGTGACAGGCCGCGTTTTCCCCACTACGCCACCGAAGACTGTCTATACAATGAAAGGTGTTTACAAAATATTTAAGCTTTTACAGAGATAAATATATATATAATTAGCAAATATATAAATAGCAGGATAGATGTGTATTTTTCTTTACCACTTTTAACTTGTAAGTTGTAAGTTTAATGGAACTAGGTCAAGAAACCTCAACGCTTTTATCTTGAAGTCCCTTCGCTTAGCGAAGTGTTTTACAGAAACTTCAGCCTTGTTGCCTTTCAGTTCAGTCGGCCAGTTCTGTTGCGGATCGAAACACGTGTAGTTTTTCCCTCCCCCTAACTGTAACTACAATTTATACTTATGTAAAATGTGACTAATCCGAAATAATTGAGTGTTTTGTGTTGTGTGATTGTAACTGATGATTATATGTACCTATATATGGCAACATGTATCGCGGCAAACCTAAAACCAAATCGAACGGTGAGTAATTAAATGGGTACCTATTTAGTTTTATTATAAACCATGCACGGAATTAAAAAAAAAACCGTGTTATAAACCATCAATTAATTCTTATCTAAAATTTTTTGGGGGTATGTATGTTAAATATGTCGTGTAGGTATTTTATACACACAGAGCGCTTAAAAAAGGTAATAATTTTTATTTATTCGGGTTCTAGATATTCTTTTCTGTTTTTTGGAACGTTTAACCTATAGTAAGCTTAATATTTCGCAACTTCAGTAAATTATTTGTTGATACTTTATAATATCCATTCGTAATTTATAGAAACCTATGAAAGTTCATATTTCTTTTTCGATAAGATCTGCTCTGATGTGTCGTAGATAACATTCGTAATGGATATCCGAAATAATGGTAGTAGAGTAGCTAATAGCAGTTTTGTTGTACTGAATAATAAACCAGTCAGCCCTGATATCGATTGGGCTTAGTTGCTTGCTCACTTGGCAACAGTTATGGGTTACTACGGCACCTTCATACATACCTAAGTACATTAAACTTTATACGGGTATGATGATTGTGTTTTTATCACGTTTGTAAAGTACCTAATAGGCTGGTACGGTCGACCGCACGTCAGTGGAAACAAATCCACTATAAACTGGTCCCTCATATTCTTCAAACTCCATAGGCTCGCTCAGTTCAAGGTCAAAGTTACCCCAATAATCATCCCCAAATACTGCGCGAGCGAAACCGTCGGCAGATCATAGTATGTTTTACATTTTGTACAAATTCGAACCATTGGATTTTTATCGCTCGACGTTTTCGTGATCGCGTGTTCATTTCGGTTGCCGAGACCGTAGTGGAATTGGTAAATAATTATCCACTAAGTGACCGGATTGTTTTACCATTTCATTTTGTTTGTATTGAAATACCTACGGCTATGATTCAGTTTTCAGTATGAGGCCTTATAAGTGGACAATCAATACAGACTGACAAAAACGGACGTCTATTCATTAGCTGGGAAAGCTATCAAAACCATGCAGGTTAAGCCTTTCCATCATGCGCTCTACCATCAAGCTGTGACGGCGCAGAAACGTGGACACTGACGGTGGGCCTGATCCACAAGTTTAAGGTCGCTATGGAGAAGGAGGACTTTCTTTGGAGGACATGAGGAGATCTCCTCCCTCATCTCCTCATCCGTAATGAGGAAATCCTACGGAGAACTAAGGTTACCGACGTTGCCGAAAGGATTAGCAACCAGGGGCAGAGGAGTTCTGTAGTGGAGACCGCGGACCGGTACGCGCCGCGTGGGACGCCCTTTTGCCAGATGGACCGACGACCTAAAGAAGATGGCCGGCAGCGGCTGGATGGTGGTTCTTGGCCTAGCTGGTGTCAGTGTCTTAATTGACATTTTCCGGTCGTTAGAGTACCTATCTTATAGAATTGACGTTGAGCTTCTTAATCTTTTTCTCACAAACATTTTCTCCACATCCTGCAGTAGCATGGCACAGACCTCAGTCGGCGGCCTCGCGCCAGGAGGAGGAGCTGATGCAGAAGAGCTCCCGCGCTCTGTCCAACACCACCGATCCGCTGGAGAAACTGCGTCTGCTGTGCCTCTCTCGTGGTGCTTCCGGCATCATGGGGCTTGCTAGGTAAGATAAAAGAACTACGAGGTGCTAGGAATGGCGGTGAAATGCCCACTTTTTACCCATGTGGTGTTTCTCGTAAAAGTCAGTAAGTCTAGGCCCTTTTGGAAAAAAAACCCGAAAGTTTTGCTACAGTCTGCCATCGAATGATGATATTATAAACTAATTTGATTTTAGGATTTTCCGAAGAATGGATGACGACGGCAGCAAGCAGCTCAACAAGGAGGAGTTCTTCAAGGGTATTAAAGAAACTGGATTGGAAGTCAGCGACCAGGTAAAATGAGAAATCTTGATAAACATGTACTTAAATGCAGCCTTATTTAATTATCTGTGATGCTTTTTCTTAACTGATACAGATTTGCAAGAAAAACTTTTCAAGGTATGGTATCCCACAGCGAGTATGTACAGATGGCGCGACAAACTTTGTTAACAAAGACTTTAGTGCCTTCTCGCAACAGTGGAACTTTGAGCATGTCACATCCTCCCCGCACTACCCTCAGTCTAATGGAAAGGCGGAAGCAACTGCGTGGGTTCGAATCCCACTTCTGACACCATGTATGTATAGTCACTAATTAGGTATTAAATAAAGGACTATCATAATATTAAAATGTCTTTTACTCGATAGCATTGATGTTACATCATTCCTCTCTGTTCTGAGGCTGTCATCCGACCTACTCTGTCTCTGTTTATAAAGCTACCTACCACTACTAATATTTATAGAGACCGTTACAACATTAACGAAAAAGCGCCATGTGTTTCCAAAATAAATTGGCGCTGAAACCGGTACCCATCATAGTACGTGAGCCAGTTGTGAGCCGTTTAAACCTTATTTTTTTATTTTCCGAATGAATATTCTTATTATTATTTAACTAGCTGTTGCCCTCGGCCTCGCCCGTGTTGAATAAGTTCACGCGCATCCAAAGAACCAAGCTATCCTATTAATGAAAACCCCTTTCGAATCCATTCAGGTCTGGTTTAGGCAGAGAAGATATCATACAACGCCAATACACCTCTAATTTATAAGTAGTTGTTTATGAGAAACAGTCTGTCAACTTTCGCCTATAAAAATAATAAGTGACTTATTCATTTCGCAGGACGCCGAAGATCTCTTTTCCAGGTTCGACACGGACAACAGCGGTTCGGTCAGTGTTGATGAGTTCATCAGACAGATTCGAGTAAGTACCTCTTCAAGTATCGCACACCACACCTGTAGTATTCCAATGCTTATACCTGCGGATCCTGTTAACATGGTTGAAGGCAGTCGGTGGCCGCCAACGCAGATTGCTCGCATAAACAACTGTCAACGAAGAACAAAAAGTAGATTATGTGAAGTAGTGGAGAACTGAGATAGAAAAGCGATAATAAAGAATTACTTTTATTTCACTTTTATTACTGCCCACAACCAATTGGGGTGGAAAATTGGGATACCAAAATATTCGATTAGCATCATACCAAAACGTTGATTGAAGATTATACTTAATAGAAGATTTTGATCTTAAAACTCGTACCAACTAAACATCTATGCAGCCTTGTTTTATTTCTGTTCGAAGGGTGGTATATCCAGTGTGATTCCTCACGGTGGCCCACTAATATCCTTTTCCCAATGGTTTCATTGCAGTAGCAGGTGGGCTGGTCTGCCCGTTCACTGCTACAGAATTTATAACCACATAATAATTTATTTTATTTCTGTTCCCAGCCTCCTATGTCAGACTCCCGCCGGGCTATAGTGGAGCAGGCGTTCAAGAAGCTAGACAAAACTGGAGACGGAGCCATTACCATAGATGACATACGTGGGGTGTACTCTGTCAGATCAAATCCAAGGTGATGTTCCTCTCTGATTAAAAGGTCTTAGATTTTAATAATGGGACCGACGATCTGGTGAAGGTCGCGGGACCGGCTGGATGGGGTGGAGTATCGTGGAGATCTTTGGGGGAGGCCTTTGTCCAGCAGTAGACGTCTTTCGGCTGATGATATATGATGATGTTGAATGTGACGGACGCGAAGAGAAGAAGATTTTGTGGAGCCGCTGGTTGTGCAGGACAGGGTGAATGAATCTAGACCTCATGGACACTCCCCCTCTAATATCTGTGGATACTCCCCATTGCGTTGGACTGATCTCTGACTTGTCAGACAACACCATAAACGAATGCGAAACAGGATAGACGGTCCCTGGTAGTGCGACGTGCCGCTCAGCTTCATGATTGACCACAACTGCTCTGCCAAAAGCACCGCAAGTTGAAAAGTGCGAGAAATTTGATGTTGCGCGGATTCGTAACGCGGCGCTGTGATTGGCTATTTCAGATCAAACTGATCGGAATTCCTAACACAGCGTAGCTCTGTATTTGTGCAAATGCATATATGTATGGTGAGCGTTATAGTTGCCCATTAAGCGGTATCGTTTGAGTTTATCTATAGGCAAGAAGAGAAGGTCATATTGGTGATGACTTGAGAAGACATATAGGTAGAGGTTTAAACATATCTGTACCAAAAACCTCTTATTCTGCTACTAAGTAATATTACACTGATTAGTCAAATGAAATGCTTTCCAGATATATGAGTGGCGAAGAGACTGCTGACGTGATAATGAACAGGTTCCTGGCGAACTTCGAGACGGAGGGCACTGTCGATGGAAAGGTAAATATATTTCCAGTGGCAGCTGCCCGCGTAGTCGTGCGCGTACAATTCCAACGTGCGTGCGTTATTTGGAAGAACTGCTATGAAAATTTCAAGTATCTAGAGAGATCAAGCAACTGTTGAAATTAAGTATCAGAGCTGCGCACACTTAGGCCGCAGCTATAAGCTGAGCTGTGACCTTTTTCACGACCGTAGGTAACTAATTTCAAGCATGTTTGCTAGATTCATTTTTAAATACTTATCTGATACATTATAATGACAGTGTTTTAGAATATGTCTGTCTGTATGTTTGATCCGGCATCAAGCAAGAACTATTGCACCAAATTCAATGCTGTTTTCACAGTTCTGTTCCTGAATGTCTAACTTCAAATCTGATATGTTTTATTTTGATACGCCATCTAGAAGTGGTCTTTTTCACTGGTTTCTTCGCATTCGAAGTCGCGGCGCGTCTAGTATAGACTTAGGTGTTGTCTGCGACTTTTGTCGTTAGGACATTTCGCGTTCATGAAAATGGAAATTACTAATTTTATTACTGTACAGCCAAAAATATATTTATTTGCAAAGATAATGTTTTTTACATAGATATAGGTCTTAGTCTGTGTCCACTAGATTTATCCTGTCTGTGAATAGACGACTGTGTTTTAACAGTTAGAATACTACCAAGACTAATACCAATTTTCTTTATTTATATTCTTCAGGTGACCCTGGAGGAGTTCATGAACTACTACAGCGGCATCAGCGTGTCAATCGACAATGATTGCTTCTTCGACCTGATGATGCGCCAGGCGTTCAAGCTCTAAGAGCGTCGCGTCACCAACTCCCACTCACATAACGCACACAATTGTAACTACGGGGTGTCCCCAATCTGTAGCATTCATTTCAATTTTAATCAAACTTTCGACCCTGAATCGTGGTTATCAATTTAATTTCCAAATTAATATGATTGCATTTGCAGTGCGATGATAGCGTTATCGCCGATTCCTGGGACTTAATGCGGCAAATAAAATATTGCGTTGCTTTGGGAATCTAGCTTGATCAATGATCTTGTTTCATATTTATTTAATTACTTAAAATTTATTGGGATCTTGCTGTAAATCTCGATCTTAGCCCGCCATACATCAGCTGTTTTTAAGATTTCTCGAAAATTTAAGTTTTCCTAAGCTTTTACTTTAAAAGTAAAATGACTACATTCGCACATTCTCGTTGGGAAGCTTGTTAGGTAATTATTTACCTCGGATTTCGCTGCCGTCCATTTTGCAATTTTATATGAAAAACGTTAATAAAATACGATTTTGAAAATTAAATTCTGTATGTACAAAAAAAGCAGCTGGTGTCGAAATTAATACACCCTGTACGTATTAAATATTCGATGTTTCGCAGTGCACGAAATTGTCTAATGATTTTTAATGATTCCTAATGTTGATATTATAATGATATAGTTTATCTAATAAAATTATATTATTGTGTGGTATTATTCTGTTTATTTCAATAAATATTTCAAATGTAATATAACTTGTTCGCAGTTTTATTTTTATACACTTTGGTAATTGTGTAGTTTCAAAATAGCAAAATAGTCAATTGCCCACGGACATAGAAGGCCCATAGAGTTGTTTTGAAATAGTTTGAAAGAGGAAGGGAGAGCATAGAGCATAGAAAAAAATGTAAAATTATTGCTTTGATACGTGTTTATGGCGTTTTTGTTAATTTTTTATGTGTCTCAAGTTTATCTTTTGTAATGTAAGATTTATATAAATATTGCAATCAACAAACGCCGTTATTGGATCCTAGCTGATGAGTGCTTGTTTACTTTATCCCTTACGCGTACAGAATAATCCAGTAAAATAATCTAATTCTGGACGTAAGATCATTCAAGAGAATCATTGAAAGTTCATTAGTTACTGAGTCTCATTGTTTATTAGAAAGTCTGAAATAAATAATTGAATTTTCTCATAGATGAAACCCAAAAGATCAAGGTACGTTACACTTACTGAAAACTTAGTCTTAAAACCATGTACCAAGTGGACTGGTCAGTCGAGCTCGGAAAGCATGTCATTTAATTTATAGCTCGTTTATCGTTCGCTGTTTTTTTTAATACTCAGAACTTGGTGGCAACGTTGGTTTGCGCATGCCATATTTTTTTATTATACTCATAGGTTTTTGATTATACTCAATCACACTTTTCATTAACACCAATAGGAACCTACGGAACACTTGGTTAGGTATGTCTTAAACTATTGGGATACCTTCTAGTATATAGTATTAGCATATAGTATTAGCATATTACATGCTATTTTGTCTATACTCCTGATAATAAAGGGTACTTTGATCACCAACAGCGGCAGACAGCAGCGCCGCCGCTATCAGTTTGATTTTTTATTATTAAAACAGTTTGACGACCGAATATAAATGACATGAAATCAGCGCGCCGCCGTTCCGTGCTGGACGGAGTAGGCCATGTTACTTGGTATTATAGGACCATTTGCTGTAACTAACGTATCTTTCCCATTTTGGTTTAATCTAAAGTTAAACATTATTTTGCAGGATCAACAAGCAAAATGTGTCGTACATTGCAAGCATTTCTATCGACCTTCATATGCATATTTCAAATGATAGTCCGGGTCATCATGACCTGCGTCCTCATGGTCGAGAACCTCTTGCGATTGCTTCTGCAGACGTTCTACAACTTCATATCGTTCTTCCTCCAAATGATATCGATCATACCCATATGCTGCGTGTTCATCATCACTTCTAGAATGAAGTGTTTCATGTGCGGCGCGGGCGCAGGGCCCTGCACCTGCAACGGTGGGGGCAACTGCGACTGCTTCATTTCGCTCCTGGCCATGGTTGCACTCTACTTCATACTCAAAGCGACCGGGGTTACGGACAAAATTTTCAACGCAATGGGCTACACAAAGTCGTAAGCAACAGTAGGTATTCAGTAGAGCTTTCATTGAGGTATCACTAAAAATTACATCATACTTATTTCATTATACATAGGTAAGTAAGTACCTATTACACGTCTCACATCGTACACAATGTGTCTTGTCTTATATATGTGTGATAATAATTTTGTCTTAAATCTCCTTCATTTTCCTATCATTCCTGGGCAATATTAATGTAAGTATAATTTCAGGTTAATCGGTTTATTAGTTCTTGAGTTATTTGTCGGACAGACAGACGGCCGAAAAGCTTGGCTAAAGGGATCTGTTTTGACGAATCCTTAAAACAACCATCCACATTTGCAACTACTAACTACCTACCTATACATACACTTTATTATAGCCTGCTTTTGGTCACATAAATTCTTTTCATTTTATTGTAAAAAGAATAGTTTCTCTAATGACCTGACTGTCATGTGAATGCCCACTGTCGTTTTAATGTCACTTTTAGAACATAAAAAACCATTTTGGATTTTAAGTTAATATGTGGATCTGAGTAATTTATCAACAAATGATAGCATTAGGAAACAAACTAAGAGTAAGTATTTGGAACAAGGCGTCATTATATAAAGGTCCCTTGCCTCTGCTGGTCGGTATTCCAGACGAAAGCTACTCCAACTGTCTAAAGAGCTGTACTTACAAATCGACTGTCCCCACTGTTGGGCACAGGTGTGGTGTTGAGTAGAAGGTTTTAGACTTTCTTATTGGGTCAGACAGATAACTTATAAGGTTACCGACTTAGCCGAAAAGATTAGCAAAAAGCTGAAGTGGCAATGGGCAGCTCAGATCTGTCGCAGAACCGACGGCCGTTGGGCAGGCGTGTTCAAGAGTGGAGACCGCGGATCGGTACGCGCAGCATGGAACGCCCCTCCGCCAGGTGGACCGACAACCTGAAGAAGGTTGCCGGAAGCGGCTGGATGCGGAGCGCTGAGGATCAGGTGTGATGGCGTTCATTAGGGAAGGCCTAAGTTCAGCAGTGGACGTTAAAAGGCTGATATGATGATGGGTCAGAATTAAGATTGTATTTTTTAATGGTGAGGAAATGTTAGGGGTTGTGGTACAGTTGAGGCTGGGAGAGATATGGAGTCATAGAAAGGAAGAGGTGAGTGAGACGGTGAAGTGGAATGGTAGGTATGGTAAATTATTTTTAATTACTTCCAGTACATGCGCTGCAGTCGGGTCGACGCGTGAGCCGCCCAATGCTGACCTGCAGGCGCTGATGAGCTCCTTGATTTTTAACTACCACTTTAAGCAGAGGTATGCAAGTCAATAGCCTATTTATATTAAAGATGTTAGTTAGCAGAGCGGCTACCAATTTGTTGAAAGACGAAAGACCGACGAAATATTACGTGACAATTGATTCTGAGATAGTCCTAAGATAGTCAAAGTCCACTTTAAGTTCACCACAACACTATTAGTCTTTTATAAAGGAATAAGTTAATATGATCTCTAAAAACACATCTACTCCACAAATTTGAATATTTACGAGTGACATCAACTTGACAGTCAACAGCGGTTGTGTAGCAACCCAGTAAAGAAGATAAAATACTATTATACAAACTCTTCACTAATTTGCCACCATCCAACCTTAACACTTTCCCTAATTAGTTGAAGAGGGTCTGCAATCCTAATTCTGCTCTAATTCTTGAGAGCCTTGGTCTCGGGATTGCCTTTGTCAAAAGGTCAGCAAGTTGATTCTCAGAACTGGTTTTTAGTACATCTACCAGTCCCTCTTGTACAGTTTCTCTTACAAAGAAATGTCTCACCCGGATATGTTTAGTACGTTTATGAAATTCCGGGTTGTGTGCAAGTCGTATGGCTGCTTCATTATCTACTTTCAAAGTAGGAATCCCTTCTAGACTCGTTAGCTGGGTAAAGATTCTCTGTAGCCATACAAGCTCACGTGCACCTTCGCTCGCTGCCACAATCTCCGCTTCAGTTGTTGAAATGGCTACAGAAGCTTGGCGTTGACTAAGCCATGAGATAGTTCCTCCGGCAAACATACATACAACTCCTGTTGTAGAGCGTCCCGTTTGCTCATCTCCACCGTGATCTGCGTCACTGTATCCTTCAACGATAGCTCTAGCAGAGTCAGAACTATATCGGATCCCAAAAGAAGACGTGCCTTTTAGGTATCTGAATATTCTTTTGACTTTGAGCCAATCAGACTTAGTTGGATTCTCCAATTTTCTAGAAACTACCCCAACAGCATACGCAATGTCGGGTCGTGTCCCTGTCATCAAGTAAGCTAGGGCTCCTACTGCCTCACGATAAGGAAACTTTTCTTCACTGTCTTCAGCTTTCCCTGCTTCAATAGTCTGATCTTTCTCGATAGGCGTGGAAACTGCATTACAATCTGACATGCGAAAACGTTCCAGGATCCTTTTTATGTACGATTCTTGGGTGATCATTAAAGATCCATCTTTGGATCGATCAATCTCAAGACCCAAGTAGTAGGAGGCTGGCTTTGTTGTGATCTTTAGCGATTCGCCTAATTCTGTTAGAAATTTTTCCGCTAGATCTTCTTCTGTAGTGGCTACAAGACCATCATCCACATACAGCGTTATTAGAATTTTCTTGTTGCCCACCTTCTTAGTGAAAAGGCAACAGTCAGCTTCACATTGTTTGAAGCCTTTACTCAGTAGGATCTCTTCAAAGCACGAGTTCCAACACCTTGGAGCTTGCTTAAGTCCATACAGGCTCCTCAAAAGGCGACAAACATTCGATGATCCATCGCTGAATCCATCAGGTTGTTTCATATATATCTCCTCTTTGAGCTTGCCATTCAAAAAAGCGGTCGAAACATCGAATTGTGTCAGATGCAGCTTTTCTTTGGCGCTGACACTTAATAAGGCTCTTATCGTGGCCATTCGAGCAACTGGGCTGTAAGTTTGCTCATAATCAACCCCTTTACGTTGCTTAAATCCTTTGACAACCAATCGCGCCTTATATTTGTCAATTGTGCCATCTGGGTTATGTTTAATGGTGAAAACCCACTTGCATGGCAGTGCCTTTCGGCCAGGAGGCAACTTGCTAAGTGCCCAGACCTTATTATCATGCATGGCTTTAATTTCACTTGCCATAGCTTTTTCCCATTCAGGACTGTCCTTTCTTTTTATTGCTTCGTTAAAAGTTTCAGGAAAGCTGTCAGTACCGACGAAGCATACGTAATCATCAAACTTTTTAGGGCGTGCGATGGTAGATCTATCTCTAAGGTTGTATCTAGACTCCGCTTCTCTCAGGGGCTCAATGACTTCACATTGATCTCCCTCTGCATCAACGAAGTACTCATCTCCTTCGTCTCCCTCGTTTACTGTGTCACAAGCTTCTTCTTCATGAACTTGGTCTATGTCTCTATCTCCCTCTAGGACATGTTCATGTTCGGTTTCCAAACTTGTAGGCTCTAGCTCTTGCTCAAAAAGACGATCGGTATTGCTTTCCATATTTACAGGCTCTAGCTCTTGCTCGAAAACACGAGTGTTATTGCCATCACTTTCGACTCCCTCTAAATGAGTAGGGTTTCCGGTTAGCATCCTAAACTCAACATTAGTTTCGAAAGTAATGTATCTAGACCTTATTGTCTTATTACCGCTCCATATGCGATAACCGTCGTCGTTATCGTAGCCTATCAGCTTGCCTTTAATTGCCTTTTTATCTAATTTCTTCCGGCATTGCTTCGGAACATGCGCGTAGCATTCGCTTCCAATTATTCTAAGGTGACTTATCTTTGGTTTCTTTCCATGCCACAGCTCATAAGGTACCTTATCATCTACTCTAGTAGGACCTGTCCTATTGAGCACGTATGCAGCAGTGTTAATTAGTTCGGCCCAGAGAACTTGTGGTAACTCGTCTTTCGCAAACATCATCGATCTCGCGGCTTCCACTAAAGTTCTGTTTTCTCTCTCACTAACACCATTCTGCTCTGGAGTGTAGGGCATTGTTAATCTTGGTTGAATCCCATGTCTTTCAAGTATCTTTTGAACAGCTACATTGTCGAATTCTCCGCCATTATCACTAAGTAGTGTCTTGACAGTGTGTCCAGCATTCTTTGCTTCTTGTAGCATCTGTAGAAGCTTATCTTTCACTTCAGACTTCTGCTTAATAAAGTAGACTAAGCGGTAGCTTGAGAAATCGTCTTTAAATAGTACAAAGTACTTGAACTTCGAAATACTATTTATAAACGGACCGCAGACATCGGTGTGTATTAGTTCACCAACCGTTGATGCTCTCTGTCTATTTCCAAATGGTTTTCGATGTGACTTCCCAAATATGCAGCCCTCACATTTACTCTCATCTAGATTCAACTGAACTCCTAACTCTCGTTTAACCACACGGATGACGTGTTTCTTGTTCTGATGTGCGAAACGCTCATGGTACAGCTGTAGCATATTAGAACCAGTTGTAGTATTCACCTCTATAATTCTTTGCTTTATTGGCATTGGCATAACTGTTTTCATCGCCAACTTGTATAGTCCTCCTCCAGGAACTCTACTGCCAATAACTCTAATAGTGCCTGCTACTTCTAGTTTGCACTCTTTAGTCGTCGACATGAAGATGCTTTCTGTCAGCAAATCTTGTGTCGCTAGCGTCGAAAAAAGATTCTTTGTTAACGAAGGTACTAACCACACATTTCTAAGGTTAAATTGACTCTTCTTGCCACTGACGTCAGTTTCTACCACTACGGTACCATGTCCCAGAGCAGGGATGACAGTCCCGTCTGCCGTCGACACGGCATGGTCAGAATCAAACTCGTGAAACTCTGTGAAGATGTCACTCCTTACTGCTATGTGAGTAGTTGCTCCATTATCAACGTACCAATTCTCCCTGTCTTGAATCTGTCCATCAGAACAGACACTTACTAACAGTGAGTTCATCAGGGTCATCTGTTGCACTTGCTTGGATTTTGAGGCTGATGATGACGTGCTAGTGTTTGGCTTAGGTGGTCTTCCATCCCTAATCCACTTTTTGCACTTCCGAACTCTATGTCCTTTACCAGAACAATAATTGCAAATCAGTTGCTCATCCTTGCTTTGCTTTCCCTGATTCGCTGTCGGTGCAGTCGCTAGTGCTTCCTGCTTGAAGCTCTCTTGACTACCCAAATCTCTTTCGAACGCGCACAGGTGACTTGTTAAACTATCTATTGTCTTCTCATTTTGTTTTAGTAGAAGCCAGCTTGATTTAAAATTAAAGAACCTCTCGTCTAATGTGTCCAAGGCCTTACATACCAGGAGAACTTCAGGTAGCTTAGCTGTGTTGTCAATTTTCGAAACTTCTACACACATTTCGTTCCAAACGTTCTTTAGTTTTGATATATGAGTGGGAATATCATCTTCCTTAATATGTTTCATTCCGAAAAAATTTAAGCATAAGTTGTAAACCTTTCCTTCTGTTTCTCCATCGAAGAGCCTGTGTAGCTCCTGCCAGACTTCTCTTGCAGATCTAAATCTCATTACCTTTAATAAAGTCTCTTCAGTCATGTTCGTGGTTAACATGAGCAGTGCACCAGATTCAGTCCTCTTATAATTGGCCAATGCCTTATTATAAGCGCTTTCAGCGGCATCTCCTGCACCAGTAGCGGGAGGAGAAGGTCTCTGGAGTTTGCCTTCTACAGCCTCTAAGGCGCCTTCCGCACCATCTAGCAAGGCAGTAACTTTATACTTCCAAGTACTCCAGTTTTCCTTTCCTTTCAATTTTCCTATCTCTATTTTCGCAGAATAATCCATTGCCATGATGAATAATTCCTCCTTTATCCTTGGCTGGCACAAAACCTATTAAAGATGTTAGTTAGCAGAGCGGCTACCAATTTGTTGAAAGACGAAAGACCGACGAAATATTACGTGACAATTGATTCTGAGATAGTCCTAAGATAGTCAAAGTCCACTTTAAGTTCACCACAACACTATTAGTCTTTTATAAAGGAATAAGTTAATATGATCTCTAAAAACACATCTACTCCACAAATTTGAATATTTACGAGTGACATCAACTTGACAGTCAACAGCGGTTGTGTAGCAACCCAGTAAAGAAGATAAAATACTATTATACAAACTCTTCACTAATTTGCCACCATCCAACCTTAACAATTTATATAAGTCCCACGGCTGGGCACATCGATGGGCAGGCAATAAGACTCTTTGCGCATTTCACTGCTAAAAGCATTTACGGTAAATGTCGTTTAACAGATTATTAAGGAAAAAATTACCAGAAATTTATTCTCACTTTACTTAGTTACTAATATATTAAAAATTATAAACATTCAAACTTTTGTTCCCCTGTTTTGAGCAATATTTTTAAGTACTAGTCACTCTAATGTACCTAATCTAGACTCATTCGCTTTTGACACTAGCGATTAAGTGTTATTATATGCATTAGAGCGACAAGTAGGTACGTAAGAGTGTGTGATGATATTTATAACACTGTTGATAAATTGTTCGCAGGATAGACCAGCACAATGTGTCGTACCGTGCACGCGGTTTTATCGACCGCAATATGCGGCATCCAGATGCTGGTGCGGGTGTTCATGACCGTCATTCTCATGCTCGAGAACCTCATCAGGATGCTCCTGCAGACCTTCTACAACTTCGTATCGTTCATGCTTCAAATGATATCACTCCTACCTATATGCTGCGTATTCCTCATCACTTCGAGGCTCAAATGCTTCATGTGCGGCGGCGGCGGGCCCTGCCCCGTGAACAGAGGGGGCGCCTGCGACTGCCTCATGTCCGCCCTCGCCATCATCATACTCTTCTTCATATTCCGGGCGACAGGAGTCCTCGACAAAATTTTCTACAGCATGGGATACGCCAAAGCCCCCACCCAAGTGGCGAGGTTCATACCGACCCCTGGAGATATAACAGAGTGCTCCAGGAACGATACCGAAATAACTGAGTATGATATGGGCGATTACAGCTCGACGCCGACCAATCTGTTAAATTTTGACGAATTTGACACCAGGGACGAGCATTCTGGGAGCAGCAATGACGTGCCTGGGAACATCTATGACCTGTCAGGGAACAAGGCTAAGCCACCGCTAACTGCCAACAAGGATGACCCGAATGGAATCAAAAATAATGTGGTTAACACTCCGCCGCCTACGATCACGAATGAACCGACTGATGGTAATGACCCACAAACTGATCATAATCTCCTGAGACAGCTTGGAAACTATGTTAAGAATCAGTCCACCATCACCACCACAACGGAATACTCGATTAAAAAAGTAATTAATTGGTTCCACCAGCCGGAGCCGCCAGAAGGAGCACAAAAAAAAGTACTGAACGAACTACCAAAAGAAGATTCAAACGAACCGCAAGAAGAATTGCCCGGCGATTTTGACGTGACTAGAGCTAGACTTACTACACACAAAACGAAATCTAGCGTATTATTCAAGAAGCTTGGAAAAATAACCAAGACAACAGTTTTCTACTACCTTGTTTGAAAGACATATCCACTTGTCCACATACTGAACAAAATTTTATTATTCAATAAAGTATAGTTATTGAAGAAACAAAAGTGTTTCTTTATTTATCAAACAAAATATAAATAGCTCAAATTAATTTTATTAAATCGGCCACACAAAACACATCACAATCCCCATCTGCAATCTTCTGGATGGATCTTTAAAAAAATAAAACTTTTATGTCAACGAAGTCAAAAGATGGCCGTTTAAGCCGCATTTTGAGTAGGTAAGGTATTTTGGTAATCAAACCTATGGGGAACTCCAGTTGACCTAGAGCAAGGTCTTTTAAAATAGCACAAGTTAAGAAAAACCGTAAATTTGTTGATAGGCACAAAATTATAATTTTACTAATTACCAAAAACTTAATTTTGCGTATGAAAAGTTTGTACGGAACCCTCAGAGCGCGATTCCTACTCGCACTTGTCCAGTAAAAAAAAACTTAAGTAGGTAAAGTATTCTTGTACAAAAAAAAACTTCATGCATTTCGGTACGATTTCGGTTCTTTTAGGTAACTGTTTTCGATACTAGGTTTAAACCTCAGATTAGGTTTAAACAATCTTTTTTTTGGCGCCTACCACTATTTTATCAGCATGGTCCAAAAGTTTGTAGCGAAAGCCATTCATTATGTTCGCCTTTTGTACTATAGTTGCGTGACTATATTATAGTTTGCACCTACTTATAAACTTCCGAAATTTACTGTAATACGTGTAATGCCTAGTTAATACAAAAATTTATGAAAAAAGTTTTTTTGATATTATGTCAAGTTTTGAACATTCGATCATTCATTCTAACTCCATTCAAAAAATAATTAAGATTTTGAAAATAATCAAAATGTCAAACCTTTGTCAAACGCTTAAATCAAGAAGTTGAAAATTATAAAAAACATTCAAAAAAATTATAAAATGATTAAAAATAATTTTAATAAAAAGGACATTTAATGAAAACGTTTTTAATTTACAAAAATAACAAAGTGGCCAATAAGTGGTAATGCAATTAACCTAAGGGATTGTAACATGCCTAATAAACTATACACATGAAAGCAGATACCTGCCAACTTTGTTGAACTTAGCAAGTCTATGTAAACGTCACAATGTGCTTTGCTATATTTTTACCAGTAATATGGTATTTCAAACTTTATCTCGGATTTTAATAACTCTACTGTACGCCATTGAAGATATATTACGTTTGTTAATACAAACCGTAAGCAATTATCTTACCATAATATTGCAGTGCTGTGCTGTATGTCCCATGTACATGGGCTCATGTTGTATGAGAGGATGCTATAGCCAAAACTTGTGCTTCTATGGCCACTATCCGGCCACCAGCTGCTGCTGTAGTTTCTGTATTGTCATAATTCTTATCGTATTTCTAATTCTCTACTTCACATTCTGGTTTGAGGACCTATTTGCACAGTTGGGAATCAAGTTATCCTGTAGTATTTTTGATAAGGACAAAAGATTTGATGACCGTAAACAAGGCATTCAGAACTCTACGGGGAGTGTAGAAGACACTATAAAGAGAACAAATAATAATGATAGAAAGCGCAGTTATGAAACAGTTAATGATGTTCTGATTGAGAACTATCGAGATATTCAGTACATAGATGAGGGAAAAGAACATAAAGATGATGAATTTGTTTATTATTACGTTAATACTATTGAAAATATTCAGAAACCGGACACACCGTCAATTGAACTAGACGATAGCGTGAAACAAAATGTAACAAAAGTGAAGAAAGACACAAAACAAGATACTACAACGATGTTTGGGCTGGTCGATAATACGACATCCACATCAATTTCAAGCTTAAACCAATCTTTTTATAAGAATATCAGAATATCGACAATAACAAATCAAGAACCTGTTAAAAATAGTAAAAGTTTGATTTGAAATTCATATAAATCGTGTTTTTATTTACTAAAGTACCTACCTATCTAATAAATATTTCGAGTTTACCTATTAAAGTCATAATGTTATTATACCCTATGTAAAGTATTTCCCGTAACCTTCTAGGTGGTTAAACTAACTTTTCAACGCACTTGCTCGTAAAGAGGCTAATAAACACGTGCTTTTGTTATTACTATTACCGCACTTGTGTTTTACTTTCCAGTTTTTTAATTTTCAGCAAAATCGCTTCTGTGTGAACAGATTATGTTCTATTTCAAGGCGTAAAAAATCGCTTCAACGCGCGTGAATTACATCCGTGCGAATTTTGACACAATATCATTGATCACCTGGGAACGGATGGGTTGGATCTGGTTGGGGGTGGTCTGCTTGTAGGAAGGGGTGGTCTGTGTTGTTCAATTTTTGCTTGATTTGTAGATTTTGCTTTTCTTGCTCCATTGGAAAGAGGACACAACATGGTAGTTGGAAACAAACTATTTCTAGCAATTCTAGTAATGTCATAGCGAAGAGGGAGAAAGTGTCATAGACAATAAATATGTCAAATGTTTCTAATTAGCATTTTGCTAGGAATCAAGATTTTGTGATCTTTTTTATTCACGACTTACTTGTACATTGTACCTAATGTAATGATTTTAATAAGGATAGAGGATAAATAAGTATTTTAGGATTAGTATGACATTAGTCATTCGTTTCAGACTTTTGCTAAATTAATGGTAAACATAAGTGCTATATGCACCAATGATATTATAACTCACTGGCACCTATAATACCATGCGAATCAGTTTCGTTTTCATATTGTTTGTATGCATGTTTCTGTTTGGTAAGTTTGTACAGTTTGCTAGGTTATCATACCTATTTTATGTAGAACATTGGAAAATAAATCTATTTATTTTTCTTGTTACAGAAGTCACAACTGCTTTAGATTTTAAGGCATACCTACACACAGATATTGATAGGACGTTCTAAAATATTGCTAACACAATGAATTAAGAAACACATTCAGTAAATGTAGGCAATAGAGTACCTAGCTACTGATTACATTACAGTAAGTGACCAAAATCAGAAGAAACAGACGTAAAATACTTTTCGTCACAGTTGCAAATGTGATTATTCTTACCCGATACAAATATTCAACCAATGTCAACAAATAATGGCTCAAAATCACATAAGCGTCAAAATACGCAGAACCAAAGAACATAAATATATAAATCAAGATGATATGCCTACTACCACAACAAGAAAATCTTTCGATGTGAAAAAATGTAAGAGTGCATTCATTACATCGCGACCAGAGAGAGTTTCGGTAAAAGAAATGCCTATAACTTTTGATGCTAGAGAACAGAGTACGCCTATGAGACCATGCTTATCCTCTCTGTCACAAAAATGTAGTCAGGATACCAAATCGGAAATAAAGGTTGGATTCTTATTACTAACAAACAAGAAGTTGTGTTTGTGTAGCACTGCGAAAAAGAAAACCGAGAACAGTGAAATCGGTTTTATGTCACAATGTTCATACATCCCAAGAAGATACAAGAGGTTAAAATTGATAAGATCACATACCAATCTTGTAGTGTCTGGTAATCCCCAAAAAGTCAATATTTCTAACAATAAGACGGCTTTGTCAGAAACTTCACTATGTATTCCTGAACAACAGCAAAGAAATAAGGTTAAACGTATGAAACCCAACTCTGCGGATAAATGTGTCTATAAAGACTTTCGTATAAGATCTGAGTATTCTCGGCAAAATAAAATCATGGACTCAAGAAAAATATCTAAAAATGGAAAGTTAAATAATATTCACTATAAGAAAACATCTGAAAACATGTACAAAAGCACAAATCCTAAAAATATGGATTGTGGGAAACGCAAATTGTTACGGAATTCAGATCGCGTGCGATGCAATATGAAATTTAATTATCCGAGAAGCAACTTATTTAAAAACAATATTGCGAGTAAAAAACACAAATTTACTAAAGGAAATCATTGTTTTGAGTTATGTAAAGAAAAATATAATGAATCATATGCACCGGTAGCCACCAAGAAACATTTCAGGAAATATGAAAACAAAGAAAAGAAAACGATACATCAAAGAACTAAGAAATATGTTATGGATCGTCAGGCCTATACATGTCCAACTTCTAAACGTAAGGTGTCTGGTTTATATCCTTTTAGAGAGAGAGATAAATACTCTGAAACTCGTTCATTTACCCTGAATGCCGGTGAAACAAAAAACAAATTAAAATGTAAACTAACAAAGAACAGATATCGTAAATCCAATAAGTACTGTCAAGAAAAAAATATCAGTGAGGAAGATTATAAAGCATTTTTTTACGGCGATATTTGCGTCATAGGAAAGAAATTAACACTGTGGAATAAAATTAAGTCAGGATTTAGATCTTTGACTTCAGGAAAAGTAGATTTTCATACCAAGTATCCACCATGTCAAACAATAGACGTTGAAAATATTTATTCGGTCAAAAAGAAGGAAATTTCTTCTAATAGAAAGAAAGAAGAATATGTAAATAGTTTTATATTTCCTAATCGACATTGTATTGCTACACCAATGCATTGCCAACAAGTATATATTTGCAATAAAGCAGATAAAGCAATGAAAGAACCAGAAGTGGCCTACTCCACACAGCCAGCTTCCACCTTGCGCCGCCCTTATAATACTGGCTTACTAGAATGTGATGAACGTGATTATCAAGATATTCCTCCAACATATACTTTAGATGCCTGGTGTAAAACAATATATGAAAATAACTATACTCAGACCGAGAAAGAATATTTTATTGACCAAGATAGTAGGACTCTAAATTCGCCAACAATAGACACTCAGAAGCTTAATACATTTACATACTATGTTAAAAGAGACATGGTAAAATTCGAAATTAAACCTAAACCTATAAAACAGACTAAGCTACAATTTAAAAATGTTCGTACTGGTATGATGATGGAATCCAAAGGAACTCAAAAAATGTCAACTGAAAACTTTTATGTGCCAGAAGTGAATTGCAAACAGACACAATACTCTAACCAATATGTAGAGGGTTCATTTCTGAATCAAATGAAAACCCTAATCGGGTGGAATGATTACGTTGATATTTTAAGTGGTAGTAACGGTTGTTCAAAATGTCCGAAACTCATTAATAAAAGTGTCGGAGTAGCAAAGAGAGTTGAGGATTGTTTTAATAACCTTCCCATAGAATGTTCTTCCAAACCTACAAATACACAAAATATTGGAATAGAAACAAGGCAATTTTATCTTAGAAAATCAGACTCCTTTGGTGGATATCGGATCGTTAGCAACCATCCAGCAGAATGCACCTCAAAAATATCACTATCAAAGTCTTGCACAACTTCAAAGACAAAACATATAACATTTAACGAAAATCCAAAATATATCTCAGTTTCGAGACCCATGTCAAAGTGTTGTCAAACGTACGAATTAGAAGAAGAATGCCATTGTAAAGACAAATTATGTTTTGAGACTCCGACTAACTGTAAAAACACAATAAAAACCCAAAATACGTGTGACATAAGAAATTGGAGTAATGTGAAAAGCAATTCAAGATCGTTACTTTTTGATAAATCAACGAATTGTGTCGAGCTCAAAAAATGGCAGGAACATAAACCCTGCTTTGGAATTAAATTTGAAAACCATACGAAACCTCCACCTTGTACTGCATATACTCGTATATTTGATGAAGGTCCAGAACTTATCTTAGTGACGAATCCCAAGTCCAATAAGTCTTGTCAAACGTGCGAATTAAAAGAATATCAAGATAATTCATGTTATAAAAATGACATTTCAGCCAGTTGTAAATCCCTATTGAATAAATGTGGATATGGGTGCAGATATACACAATGTAACACAAACATTTGGGCTAATACAAAATGTAAAACTCGATCGTTTCAATGCCAAAAAGGGTCAAACAAACGTAATAAATCGACGAGCTGTAACAGGTTTAAAAGATTTCAGAAACACAAACCCTGCACTGGTCCCAAAACACAAAACCGTAAATGTAAGATGAAACAAAAACAAAAAAAGAAATGTCAAAAGCGCTATCCTTTATGTTCAATGAAATGTAGAGTCGCCGCAACGTGCTATATGCTATACGCTGCAATGGTAAGAATTAGATACCTTCTAAATCCATGTCATCCGGGTTCCAGTTGCAGCAACAGTGAAAATATTTATTACTCCTCTATTCTTTTCGGCCCATATTTAAGAGATCAGTGCCTTCGGAAGGCAAAAGAAAGGAGGCTGAAGCGTAGGAGGCGAGCTTGTGATTGCAACATCGACTGTAATAAGCTCTACATGCATACACTTAGGCGACGTCCATATTTGTGGGTACACAGATATTGTTTCTGGTTCTACCCGCACTGCATAAGCTTTCTCCACATATGGAAGCAGTGCACGCATGTTATGCTTTTCATTTTGGCGTTTCTTGTATGGTGTCCCTTTCTGTTGTGTGTCGAGCTGTGTAGATGGTCGTTCTGTTTATTTTGGTAACTTAATAAAATATTATGTTGCAATACCTACTGAGTTTTTCATACTTCTCTAGTGTTCTATAATCCCCGCAGACGAAGTCACAGGTAAGAGCTAGAATGTAATTATGAAATTTATGACTCCAGATAGAATCTTCTATTAACCGAGACCAATATACTGAGATTACGCAAATCTGTCTGAACACGCAGAAGAAAAAAAGTATCGTTCCAAAAGTCACAAACCATCTATGGAGTGCCCCAAGGGAGTGTTCTAGGGCCACTACTGTTCTTAATATACATTAATGGCATGCCCAAAAGTGTAAAATCTCCTATGTATTGGTTCTGTTATTATATCCTAAGGTTCTAATGTCAAAAGTCAAAATATTTTCATTTATATATTTTCATCAAATTTCAATTTTTTTGCACGATCACATAATACCATCAGGTAGAATATGCCGTAGAATACATTATAGGCAAAAGCAGCTAACATAACATTTACATTTAAAAAACAATACTTTACTGAGTACATAACATACAACAGCACAGAGCACGGCACAACTCAGTCGCCACTATGCATGGAGTCCAAAACATAAAAGCACACAAAAATATGAGAATATCAGCTACATGTCGCGAACATTTTACACAACTTAAACACTGAGGATATAGAGTTGGCCAAATGTGGTAAAACCACATACAAGGGTGCCGCCTTAAAGTGGTCAAAAGAGCGTGTCGGCAACTGTACAGTGCCATATGTTTCCTTGCTGCAACCCTCTTCATTCGGTCTCTCTTATTTCTTGCAATCTCTTTTTCTTGTTTCTTTGTTTTACCTTTAGGAGCAAATGCTTGAAATACAGCCGTTTCTTGGAGTTGATCCGAGATTACACTTAGAGCTTCAGAGCCAGCTACAGTGTTTTTAATTTTCAATTTTTTTAATTCCCACCATTGTTTAAACCAATTTTTTATTCTATACATTGTTTCCTCTGGATGGTCAATTCTTTTCCTTACATACCAGTAACTTCCTTTCGGATCCACTATTATTTTCATAGTTACCCAAAATATTGTTTTTAATATACTTCCAACAAATTGTACTACACCTATAAGAAGATCAACACAAAAATTTGTTTGCTTAGTGCCCATTTCTTTTTGTAATTTTTTAATTTCCATTCTTCTCCATTTTGCCTCCTTTTTTGCTCTTTTTTTTCTTAGTTTCTCATCCCGTCCCATTCTCCTTACGAATGCTTTATGTTTAGATTTATTAAAATCATGCATCTTTTTAGATCTTCTTTTGTGTCTATTTCTATCAAAGTTGCTTTTTCTCTTCAACATTTCTTCTTTGCATTCACATTCATGGTAACATTTGCAAATTGTCTCGTCTTTCTTTTCTTTTGTTTGTTTTTTAATTTGACTAATTTGAGCACTGGCTGGTATTTCATGTTTCTTTGCGACACTATTATTTTTATCCCCCGACGTAAGAGGAGGGGTGATATTAGTTTGACTATTATGACGAATTGTAGGTTTTGATCTTTTAGCATACGCTACAAGCCCTGTAAATTTAGCGGCTACATTAACAGGGGTTTTCTTAACATGTACAGTTCTTTTTTTTGCATTTTTGTTCATATTAACGGGAATTGGGCTATTGGGTATAGTTTTTGAACCTTCTCTTCTGTCTACTGCACATATACACTCACCTGTTCCACCCGCAGCTTCACAGCTACAACATAAGCAATCGTTTTTGGTTTTTTCCTTTGTTTTCTTATGAAATGCTCGAGAACAACAAGAACACACTTTAGATGGAAATTTTAATATGTTATTTGTATCAAGCGTTTTTCGTTTTCTTCTGCATCTACAATCATTACATGTTTCATCATCTGTGCATTCTATTAATTTAGGTCTAGGTTTATTACTAACACATTTGCATACCCAATCAGTGGTACCGCGTTTTATCTCTTTTCTGCAAATACCATTATCACATAGCTGATTAGCGAAATCCTTAACATTTTGTCGAACTTCATCAGAATTAATAATGCACATCTGTTTAGAATCTAAGTTAACGTCAAATAAAGGTTTTATTTGGTCCATTGGCTTCCGTTTTATAGTAGGTTCTATATATTTAGGAAAACATGTTGCATCTGTACATTCCCTATCCTTTATAGGACATTTGCAATTGTAGTAGGTAGTTTTGTCCTCAAGCGCATTTCGGCAAACACCTGTAACACATACTTTCCTTGGCTGGAATTCGTATTTTGCCAACTTTGAAGGACAAATGCATGAAGTCTTCTTTTTCCCTAAAACTTTAACTTTATCTTTTATTTCTTTAGAATTTAACACGCACATGTCTCCTATATCAACTTCCATAGAAAAAAATGGTTCTCCTGTTTGATCAGTAGCGTTTTGTACACACTTACATAATTCCTTCTTTCCGACAGTTTTTGCAGCTAGTTTTATAAGTCGGTTATCAATAACTTGATATTTGTCTCTACTTTTTGCTATTACGTTTTGTTTTTTAGGTTCTTGACTGCATGTACTGTCAATGCATTCCTCTGCTTTCTTTTCACACTTGCATACAAATGTTTCTTTATTTATTTTAGATGCTTCTGCACAAATTCCTTGCTCACATATAGTATATTTTCCCCTTTTCAGTTTTAGTTTTCTATTATACTTACGGCACAAGCATGTTAATTTTCTGATAACAGAGTTACTGAGTGATTCAGATGATGATGGGATCTTACATGTCTCGTTTGTACAATCAGTGGCAGTTATTTTTTTTTTCTTACATTTGCAAATAAAATTTAAATTTTCATTTTTAGCGGCTTCTACACAAAGACCTTCATCACACATCGAGTTTGGTTTTAACTTAATATTAGCATTATCAAATTCGTATTTTAGATAATTTTCGTCGTAAAAATGCTTCCTTGCCTCTTTAGTTTTCATATGAGCAGATTTTTGTCTTTTACCTCTAGCGTCTCCCTTAGAACCCTCTATTGCAGTATGGTCAATAGTTTCAAAATTAATTGGACTCCGATCAGTATTATTTTGTGGTCCGCCAGTTTTATACTTTTTGCCTCTTTTTTTGGGTTCATTAGTATCGTCAGGTATATGAACAACTTCAGAACGGTTTCCTTTCTTACCTTTTTTATAAGCATTGCTCCGTTTTGAATTCTCAATTATATTATCAATCGGCGGAAGATCGGTGTACTTCGAATACTTATCGTTTTTTTGGTTTTTCTTTTTATTCTCTGAAGGATTTTGATAGCGTTCCTCTGTGATATCATTTTTGTCTCTTGTAACTTTGTTGTATTTGGTATCTGTGAAGTGGGATTTTTGTTTCCTTCTGTTTTTAATATTTTTAGATTTCGGTGAAACAGTAATACTGTCATCATAATAATTTTGATATTCTTTTCTCATATCAATGTATTTTGTACATTCACATACAGCAGATTTAACTAAATCATCTTGGTTTCGGCCTCTTTTTCTTCTGTTTTCTTTATGGCGATATTTTCTAAGGTTTTCAGAATCAGAATCCATTATATAGGTCGTGTCAACATTGCCTTCCCTAACATCCATTTTAACTACAGATTCCCAATTCTTTAGTATTTTAATCCCGCTTTTATCTAGTTAATCATCGCTTTCAGAAATATATTTAATCTCTTCACGTAACTTATATGTATCGATATCACTATAGGTACAAGTATTGGTAGTACTATCATCTGTAAGTACTAAACGGTCCGTATGCACCGAAGATACTTCATAGGGGGGCAATGTGGTTTCGGCATCGTTGCGAAGTATTTTCTTTTGTGTCTGCTTTGATTTATATACTTTCTTACAACAAATACAAGGATATGATGTATCTAAACGATATACTTGTATTACTTTGTCAACTTGCTTGAAGAAGATCGAAGCTCCTCTGTCACAGAAACATATCATATCACATGAAAATTTCGGCTGCGAATGGAGTACAGCGAAATTTTGTTTGTGCAAAAATGTTACTATCGAGCATATATTTTAAAAATATACTTACTATAAATTTTGATCCCGATTAAACGTATTTTTGAATGTTTATTACTTTCACCCGCTTTAAGAAAATCACAATTTTGACGCTATTTTTCACAGATAGTGTTTCCGATTTGAAGTTTGGTACAAAGAAGAACCTATCTACCTACCTGGTTTGAAGAACCTAATGGCTTTTTCTCAAAACTTTTAAAGTACATTTACTGACTACTCTCAAAACGGCTTTATGAAATCATCGTGAGAAAACATGTTTGTGAAGTCCACCAACCTGCATTGATCTAGCGTGGTGGAGTACCTACATCCCGCACGCCCTGGTTGAAGGGTAGGTCTTAGCCCCTGAGCTGAGCCCCAACAGTAGGGAAAAATTTAATACGCTGTTGATTTGATTGATAAACACCGTCAAGATATGGCGAGCATGGAACTAATATGTACTACGTTGTACGTACTAGTTCCATGATGGCAACAAACAAACATCCATATTTTTCCCATTATGAAAAGACCCTATTAGTTGGATAGCTGAACTTTTGACGATTGTTTTGCTCAAAGGGACTTACCTACCATTCAACACAATTTAATAAACAGTATACAATAATTATGTAAACCATGATTGGACATAGATATAAATATGTACACGGTGCGGTGGGGATATCCTACTCGAGAAAATATGTTTGTATGCAAGTTTCCCAACTCAGCGAATGCTCATTGACCGAGCGAGCGAAGCGTCTACGTTTCGAGACTGGCCAAAAATGCTCTTGTCCGGCTGTCTGTCTGTCTGTCTGTCTGTAATTCTCTACAGGTCGCATTTTTCAACCGATTTTGACGAAAATTTGGCATATGTATAAATTAATTAAACCTACAAAATGAGTAGAATAAAATTTTGAAAAACATTTTTTTTAGAGTACCTACCATACTCGCAAAGTGGGAGTGAACTTTTTTTTTCTTGTGAATCCCATAGTGTGGGATATCGTTGGATAGGTCTTTCAAAAATATTGCTGGTGTGTGAATACCATTTTTTCGATTTAGGGATCCGTTGGCGAAATATTAAGCTTTAAAGCGGTAATTTTTGTTAGAGTCATGTGTCCCCCCCCCCCTGCCAGCTAAACGGTTGCTTCTGGAAATGTGAAAAAATTCATGGCAGTAGCATATATAACGTAGTTACAAGGAAAACTATTACGGCTAAGTAGGTTCTATTAGTTTTTGAGTAATAGTGGATCGACTTAAGAAAGTTGAAAAAATAAATTATGTTCATAGAACTGCATACGTAAAATGGAAAATTATTTTTTTCCGCGTGATATCCATGGTGTGGGGTATCGTTGGATGGGTCTTTCAAAAATATCGCGGGTGTGTGATAAACATTTTTCGATTCAGGGATCCGTTTGCGAAATATTAAGCTTTAAAGTGCTAATTTTTGTCACTTTAGTAGGTACTTTTTCTGTTTCCAAAGTTGACTTTTGTTGGTTTCTTTTAGGTTTGGTTTATAAGGGCTGGCGAGGTCTACTGTTCTCACGGAACTACTAGTAATTAGAATGTATCGGAAATTGTAACAGTAAGAGATACGCATCTTATTTTCTATTTTGTCTGCTAGACTGTTTAGGCTGCATGGTGTAAGATATCTTTGCCTAGGTATGTTGAATGGGTTAAAACTAAAATGAATTCGCCTAGATGATTTCAGCCATTTTGGCGCTGAAGGCTAGCGACTATTATTAGCGACGAGTGTCCTTGGAACTAAATATTTCGGCGCTGAAGCACAGAATAGTAATAGGACAAGTCTGAAGGCTATATGGCGGTCGGTTGTGCGTAGCATACTATATAGTTTGTGGTCGGTTGGTAACGAGTGTGTAAGGAACTAAGCTTTAAATCGGCACATTTAATTAGCTGTCATTTGTTTGGGAAAGCAAGGTCTGTGCTGAGACTTCTTCTTCTTTGTTTAATGGCAACGCTGAGACAATTTAAACCACAAATTAAATAATAATTTAAACAAAGCTCTGAGAGCTTAGACAGTGACAGTCACAGTGCTTGACCTATGCTTGACCTAATACTTTGATTGGCTGACTGACTTGACAGTGACAGTTTCGCTCTCATTGACATAATCTGTCTGCTGGTTGTGTTGATTGCATGGAAATTGTTGAAAGTCAAATGTCCACCTTCCAAAGCCATATAATAAAAGTATAAGTGTCTCTATGAAAATAATATGGAGGGCTTGTCGTCTTGTCTTGTCGATTGATTAATAAACTGTGTGCTAATAAAAGTAATAATGGAAAGCTTGGTCTATAATTAAACTACACCATACAAAATATCAACAGTGGTAGCAGATCGGTGGTTTCTAACTTTCTACAAAAGATTTTGGTGTAAAATAAAAAAAAACAAGATGTCGACCACGTCGAAGGAAAAATTTCCAATTGTGCCGTTTGCAGGGAGCAATTTTAGTGTATGGGCATTTAGAATGAGGAGTATTCTGAAAGAACATGGCGTGTTGAAATGTATTGCCAATGCATCGCTGGAAGCGAAGGCGCAGGCGATCATCATAGCCGGCGTCGCAGACAGCCATATTGAGTACATAAAAAAGAATTCGGCTTACGAAATGCTACAAGCCTTGGAAAACAATTTTATGAAGAAAGGTGTGCGGTCCAAGTTGTTTTTGAGGAGAAAATTATCGGAAATACGATACAATGAAAGTCAGGCATTAATGCAACATTTTGTAAAAATTGAGGAAATGTTCTCCGAATTGAAAGATGCGGGGGCAGAACTAAGCGAAGAAGAGAAAATTAATTACCTATTACTATCAATGCCACGAAGTTACGAAGGAATAATCACAGCCCTTGAAACGATGGAAAATTTAAAATATGATTTCACCAAAAATAGGCTTTTGGGTGAAGAAGAAAAAAGGAAGAAAAATGAGCCTCCAGGATCATCACATGACAATCATGCTTTGACTTGCTATACCTGTGGAGGCAAAGGGCATAAAAAATACCAATGCAACAGAGGAGGAAATTATGAACAAGGACGAGGAATTTATCAAAGTGAACGAGCACGAGGTGGACGAGGACAGTATCAAGGACGAGGACAGTATCAAGGACAAGGACAGTATCAAGGACGAGGACAGTATCCAGGACGAGTACAGTATCCAGGCCGAGGACAGTATCCAGGACGAGGACAGTATCGAGGACGAGGACAGTTTCAAGGACAAGGACAGGATCAACAAGGACAGTCATACGCAGCAGGGAATGATAATAACATTGTGTTTTTGTGTGAACAGGTTAACGAAGTTTATAGTTGTGAAAATGAAAAGGAACAATTAGTTTGGTGTGTAGACTCTGGCTGCTCTGACCATTTAATCAATAATAAGGACTTGTTTACAGACTATATTGAATTAAAAAATCCTAAGAATATAGCTGCGGCTAAGAATGGTGTGATGTTAAAAGCAGTAGGTATAGGAAATATAAAGGTGAATTGCTATGTAGGCAGGAAATTAACACCTTGTACAATAAAAAATGTTTATTATGTACCTGAGTTGAGAAAAAATTTGTTGTCTGTATCTAAAATGGAATCCAGTGGCTTGAGGGTTTCTTTTTCAGATGGAAAGGTAAGAGTATATAATTATGACCAGTTAATTATGATAGGAAACAGTAATGGTTCATTGTATACAATTGAAATGGGAGTAAACATTCCGGATTACACTATGTCAAAAAATGATAATGAGTTAATTCAGCTGTGGCACAGACGTTTTGGTCACTTAGGTATGACAAATATTAATCATCTAGCGCACAAGGATTTTGTAAGGGGCCTAGACGAGTTAAAAAATAAAAAGATTGAAAATACATTGTGCGAACCCTGCTTGTTAGGAAAAATGTCACGACAACCATTTAATAGAAAAGGATATAGGGCGACCAAACCTTTAGAGTTAGTACATACTGATGTATGCGGGCCAATTAGCCCGGCTACCAGAGAGGGCCATAGATATTTCGTGACATTCATAGACGATTACACACACTTCGTCATGGTTTATTTGATTACACAAAAGTCTGAAGTATTTGAAAAATTTAAACAGTTTTATCATCATGCAACTAGGCATTTTAATATGGATTTATTGAAGCTTCGATCGGATAATGGCCGTGAGTATGTATCAGGAGAATTTCATAGATTTTGTGAAGAAAAAGGTATAGTATTGCAATATACAGTTCCGTATAACCCTGAAATGAATGGTGTCGCAGAGCGGATGAATCGAACATTACTAGAGAAAGCTCGGACAATACTAGCTGATTCAACTTTAGGAAAAGACTTTTGGGGAGATGCTGTTTTATATTCAGCTTATGTTACTAACAGAAGTCCAACAGTGGGCAAAGACAAAACACCAAGCGAATTATGGGTGGGTAAGAAACCAGATGTGTCAAACATGCGAGTATTTGGTAGCGTAGCGTATAACTATGTACCTAAAGAATTAAGACAAAAGCTTGATAATCATGCAAAGAAGATGTTTATGATAGGTTATAGTACTTCAGGATATAGGGTCTATGATGAGACAACTAATAGAACAGTGAATGCAAGGAATGTAGTTTTTGATGAAAACCCGAAGAAGGGAGAGCAACATGTTTTCTTACCATCCTACAGCGACAATATTAAACAAGGGGAAGACTTTTCACAAGAGAAGACTAAAGAAAGAGAATATACAATAGAAAAAGAACGGAATACAGAGCAAGTGAAAGATCAGACAGAAGTAATGCAAGAAAATGTAACAGGAGGTTCAGATGTTGAAAACCAAATAAAACAGAGAGCGAAAAGAACAATACAGAAGCCAAAATGGCAAGAAGACTACGATTTAAATGATGAAAGTGATGAAGCATTATTTGCTCTACTTACATGTCATGAAGATGTACCATTGAGTTTCGAAGATATAGAAAGAAGAGAAGACAGAGTTCAGTGGAGAAATGCAGTAAAGGAAGAATTGAAAGTTTTACAGGAAAGTGAGACATGGAAAATAGTTCCAAAGCCTAATAAAGAAAAACTACTAGACAGTAAATGGGTATTCACAAAAAAGGATATTGGAAATGAGAAAATGTGCAAGGCAAGATTGGTAGTTCGCGGATACCAACAGAAAGATAATTTTGAAGATATTTATTCACCTGTATTAAAACTTCAAACCTTGAGGGTGCTCTTATCCGTAGCAGCACAGAGAGAATACCATATACATCAGATGGACGTCAAAGGAGCATTCTTATACGGAAGGATTGATGAAGATGTTTACTTAAGGCCACCAGAAGGATTGGCAGTACAAGATGGATATGTTTTGAAACTGACAAAATCATTATATGGTTTGAAGAAGTCACCGAAATATTGGTATGAAAAATTCAATGATACTATTACCAGATATGGATTTAAAAGATCTGTAAATGATTATTGCTTATATAGTAAAGGGAATATGTATTTATTGCTGTATGTTGACGACTTACTGTTGCTAGGGAATAATTTACAGGAAATAGAAGCAGTTAAAGAATTTTTGTCAACTCAATTTCGAATGAAAGACATGGGCAGTGATAATTTGACGTATTTGGGAATTGCAATCAATAAACAGTCAGGACAAATATTTGTAAATCAGACTAAATATTTGCAAAGCATGTTAGAAAGATATGGCATGGCTGATTGTAAGGGGTGCGATACTCCAATGGATGTAAATTTTAAATTGGATGAAAACAGTACTATTGACATGAGCTATGAACAACAGTGTAGGTCATTAATAGGTTCTCTTATGTATGCCACTATAGGCACAAGACCAGATTTAGCTAATGCTGTATGTTATTTGAGTAGGTTTCAGACTAAACCAAGTGAAAATTTATGGAAATCTCTAAAAAGAGTCCTTAGATATGTAAAACAAACTGTTAATTACACTCTTGTGTATTCAAAATGTGATGACAATACTTTATCACCACTGATAGGATTTGCTGATGCCGACTGGGCTAGAGATCATGATAGAAAGTCAACGTCTGGATATTTGTTTAAACTTTATGATAATTTAATTATGTGGAGATCTAAGAAACAGACCACAGTAGCCCTAAGTACTACTGAGGCTGAATTAGTTTCATTATGTGAAGCATCTGTAGAAGCTTGCTGGCTTATTAAATTGTTGACAGATTTAAAGGTTAATGTTCAAAACGTAACTATATATGAGGATAACCAAAGTACAATGAAAACTGTAAAGAACCCAGATCAAAAGAGATTAAAACATATGGATATTAAGTTTAATTTTGTTAAACCGAAAGTAGAGGAAGGTCTGATTTATGTAGAGTACGTTAGGACTGAAGATCAGTTAGCTGATGTTCTCACAAAGCCTTTGGCTAAGAATAATTTTAATAAGTGTGTATCTAAGTTTGGTTTGAAAGATGGACTTTGAGGGAGAGTGTTGAAAGTCAAATGTCCACCTTCCAAAGCCATATAATAAAAGTATAAGTGTCTCTATGAAAATAATATGGAGGGCTTGTCGTCTTGTCTTGTCGATTGATTAATAAACTGTGTGCTAATAAAAGTAATAATGGAAAGCTTGGTCTATAATTAAACTACACCATACAAAATATCAACAGAAATAGTATACTATTTCAATGGTTGATTGGTTGACCCTCTCGACCACAAACTATATAGGGATCTCTACTACTGGTTGACTGACTGACCGACCGACCGGCCGACCGGAATGAATGACATCTGTCTGTCTGACAGACAGTCACAGTCAGTCAATTAGTTCTTTCGTAACGCGTCGGAGGACGGTTGTTTCGTGTCGTGAGTTCTCTTGACGATTATTTTGTTTTTTTTTGTTGAAGTACGTTTGTGAGAAACCGGTTCGGGTATCGCCAGAAATAAGCAACTTTTGTGTTTGTAATATTGTTGTCAAGAAGTGAATCATGGACGCGATATATTTGGTCTTAGCTGTTGTAATCGGTAAGATATTTTTGTTTCAATTAAATAATTAGGTACACTACCTACATTTTATTAGGCAAAATATAATTGTTTTTAAGTAGGTAGGTACTTACGAAATATCGACTATGATATTAGGAGTCTATCTAGTCACACATACTTGTAATGAGTTAATTTCATAGCAAAACTATAAGGTTATAGATTGAGTAATTAGTTTTTTTTATATTTATGTCGCCTATCCACCTGTCTGACGTAGTGTGATCGGTGATCATTGATCAAGGTTCATGGCATGACATTGAAAAAAGTCCATAGTCCAAATCTTACACATGGCCCAGATGTAAGCGCGCCTATCTTCTCGTATTGATGCAACAAAGTGTTATAAAAGTATCTACAGTGAACTGCATTTCAACTTAACACTGATCTAACATAAGTCCACATGACCTAGAGCTGCTGTTGAGGGTTTACCTGTTAAGACTGGAAAGAGCCCCACTACAAATAATAATAATACACCTTTGCCCGGTAATTGTACGCAGTTTACAATTTATTTAATTTTTATTTAAGTATTTTCTACATTTTTATTTACAAAAAAATAATATAGTACTGGGGTACTTTTGCTTTAAAAATGTCTTATATTGTTATCTCAAGTCTTTCACTGATCTAACCTAAGTTTTGCTAACCAAATGTATTTTGTTAAGCATAAGGTAGAAAGTGTTGGAAAGGTCATATCTTATGAATTTTTTATTATCAATCCCTCCTGGGAACGTGACCATGCAATTGTACAGAAGGTGGTGATGAGGTCTCTATAACTGGTTCTTTATGCAAATTGTGAATATGTTAAATTTTATCACAGGTGTGGCTTTTGGTCAGACAGAGCCATCACTGTCTGATGTCCTAAACTCCCTACCAGCGGACTACCAAGACAAAATCAACACCACCCAAATTGAAGACATTAAAAACAAGACCTCCGCTGCCTTCAAAGAAAAATGTGAGAAGAATGGAGGGCCCGATGTGTTTGCTAATGTGCAGGTAAGAATTTAATACATGTGTGTCACTCCGTAGTTTAGACATGTGGCATGTGCCGTCGACGGCATTCGAATCAATGTATTACCACTATCTATTCTGTGATCTTAATTAAGTGGTCATAGAACCCTGATAACCCTAAGTATTGATAGAATAGGACTTGCACAAGCTTGAGATAATGAACTATTGTGGGAAGGGGTAGAAACAAAAGTAGAGGCATCTAGAAACATGCAATATAGATATATAACAGGAAGTTCGACTCGATAATTGATCCATTAGAGTTTAGGAGCATTCTAGGAGCATTTCAATGTTTGGATTACATATTTAACATGCATAATATTATTTATTTATAAAGCAGAGCAGTAATCAAGAGACACAAACGACAATTGAAAATATTATGGAGTCATTTACATAAATAATGTACTTAAAACAATACTCATAATACAAATTATAAATAGTTTGAACTTTAAACTCTTGTGTTGGATTTTAAAACTAGTTGGATTGATGTAATGATAATGAATGAATCATTAGTGCAAGAAATGTATTTGATGGACATTTTTTACTTGACTATTCCCTGTTACGATCTAAAAAACTTGATTCAAATTATCATTCAATAATAAAAGGACTTAATGAATTTTACCAAACTTTAAGAATTATGGAATGCTGATTACCTAGTTTTTGTTACGAAATAATCCATGACTTTTTTGATAAGATATTTTTAATCTAGTGACCAAAGGTAAAACATGAAATGACATACATTTCCTATAGTTAGCTTTAACTGGTATTAATACTTATTAATAACCTTCTAATAAATTAATTTACATAAATTAAATTTTTTCAAAACTCAATTTAATCAAAGTCCCTCCCTACTATAGTTAGTAATGCCGTCTCCATCTCTCTATTTTTCCTTTGCACCATTTTAGGGATTCGTCATTATAGGTCCCTACCCTTATAGTGAAGTTTTTTGTCTGTCAATCTGTTTGTCCCGGCGGATAACTGGAAAACTACTGTACAACTACTGATTGAGCTGAAACTAATATATATATTCACAGAACACGGAAAAAGCTTGCTATGGTTTTATAAAATCTGTGGATATATTAATGTAAAAATTTGTAATCAGACCAAAATCAAATAAGAAATCAGAACTTATCCGATCTTTCTTGTATTTTAGAACCAGAGTTTAAATAATTCTTGAGCAGATGTTTTTTTTTGTGTGATATAAGTAATTATATTTGGTTGAAATGATGCTAGTTTGGGCAATGCTTGATGCGGAAATCAGGCCAATCAATACTTTCCACCAAATTGTGTCCGGGAAATGATAGATAAGATATCCAGTGATATACTTACTCACATATCTGGTAACAAAGTGATGTTCTGCCTATACTGTATGTACTGCAATCTGTTATTTAATCACTAGTTTATGCCCGCGGCTCCGCCCTTGAGAACGTAATGTGATTGTCCCCTTGTTTCTCTAAAGTATTTAGTTCTTGGTTCTCTTTTGCTGTATCTTTATATTTATGTCAAGGGTCAAAACCTTTATTCAAAGTAGAATTTTACAAAGTCTGAACATTATTATTCAAAGTATAATACAAAGTAGTGTTTTGTGGTCGTTATACAAAGCGTCCCACGCGGATAATTACTTAAAATATTGAAGATATAAAAAAAGAAGTACATTTTATTTTTAAATTTTAATTGCACTGCATTCAAGGATTTTTTATAAATCACTTGCCCGTGCCGGGAATCGAACCGGACAAATGTGAATTCCATCCTGAATTTTCATGATGGCAATCGAAAGCGCAATCATAAGAATCATCAATTAAATCAATCTGTCCGAGCACCTCGGATCTCCATGGTATTTGAATTTCGAACTCTGTCATATGTGTCAAAAAGAAACAAGGGCTAGAAGCTTCCACGACGTCAATGGTGGGCGACAAGCGTCTCTCGGTTTTTTCACGTTCTGTTCGGGTATATAATAAATAATTGAAGAAAGACTTTCATATAAATAAGTGTATCAAGTGTGGCCTGGTGCACCAGAAAAATCATCCAAGGACTTTTTTATTTGTGTCATCGGAACATTGCAACCCTTGCACGAGAGCACGCCCATATCTTCGGTTTCACGTCAGACACTTCGAATACCATCGAAACAGGTACGATTTTCTTTATTATGTTGATCCTGAGGTGCTCGCAGTGACCTAATATACAGTCCACTCTTATAAACTGGGTTATTGAACATATTTTGGTCTTTCGAGCCGGATAATATTTAATTCTGAATTAACAATTTTTGAAACGCGATTGCCTTGAAAAACTTCAAGTTTGTGTGGCGGTGTATGTAGCCAAGCCAAAACAATCGTACTGTCACTCCAACCGAAGATTTCTTCTATTTCAATTGACATTTCTTTGAGAATTGTGTCACGTACGTGGTGTAAGAGTGACCAACAACATAGCTCCATTTAGTTCCAATTGAGGAATGGTAAGTCTGCTTTTAATAGGAGCAACTCGTGACTTAGCCATCAAGAGGTTAACCGATACATCACCGTTGCGGCTACAACATCGTAAATAAACCGATGCTCCATAACCTGCTGACGATCCATCAGAAAAGCCATGTAATGAAAAGGCATGATCTCCTATCGGTTTTACACACCTTGGTATCGATATCCGAGTTAAATTTGGTAAATCCAAAATAAATTCTCGCCACTTCTCAACGAGATCGGTAGGAGCAGGAGCGTCCCACTCCACTGTTTTATCACTGTTACTAAGTAGAGACTGCAGTAACAATTTTGCGCGAAATACCACTGGACAGATCCAACCAAGAGGATCAAATAACTTGGCTAAAGATGACAATATTGTTCGCCGAGTTACCTGTTCATCTAGTGGTACGTTTATATCATAAGTAAAACTGTCAGTTTGTGGTCTCCACCGAATACCGAGTACTTTAATGATACCGAATTTATCTTCCTGATCAAAATTAGGACCGAACTCGCAATGTTCACCGGGCAGGTCTGCTAACAGTCTAGGGTCGTTGGCTGACCATTTGCGCAGCTCGTAACCTGCCGTGTCCGTTAGAGCAATGAGTTCGTTTCTAACTGCCATCGCTTCTTCCAACGAGTCCCCACCGCCATTCAAATCATCGACATATGACGTGTGTCGTAAGATATTAGCAGCTTTTGGGTACCGATCACCTTCGCCACAAGCCAGCTGCTTAAGGCATCGGATAGACACAAAAGGACTCGATTTGAGACCGTAAGTATTTGTAGTAAGTTCGTAAACTGTGATAGGGTCCGAAGTTTTTTCTCTCCAGAGTATCAACTGATATTTACGATCGTCAGGATGTATCCACGTCTGGCGGAACATCATTCTAACATCAGTAGTAAATACGAACTGAGGAAACCGAAAATGTAATATAATTTTTGTAATATCGTTTTGCAATTTTTCGCCTGAAAACAGGCAATCATTTAAGGAAACGCCATTAGACGTTTTTCCGCTACCGTCAAAAACAACACGAATCTTATTCGTATCACCAGATTTTTTAAATACGCTGTGATGCGGCAAAACATAATGTTCTTCGCCTGACGCGATATCAAATTCCGAGTTTTGCATATGACCGAGTTCAATATACTCGTTAATAAAATTTACATATTTTTCCCGAAATTCCGGCTGTACCTGGAAACGTTTTTCCAGCGCCTTAAATCTCCGAACTGCTAGATACATCGAATTACCTAACTGAGGCCGTGATGATAACAATGGTAACCGAACCGTGTATTTACGATACGATTTAGGTACGATTTTCTTTATTATGTTGATCCTGAGGTGCTCGCAGTGACCTAATATACAGTCCACTCTTATAAACTGGGTTATTGAACACAATCAATCTTAAATTAAAGGAAGACCATGAAATTTTGAAAAGAAAGTATATTTGAATTGTTTTAAACAACCTAAATAGGTTCAATGTACGCCATAATAGTCGTCTAAAAATTGTCGTCGTCTGATAAGGCAAAAAGTGTCGATAAAGCCACGAATTCACGATTTTCTGCAATAAAGTTTGATCATTAAAAATGCCAAGAATAAAACAACCTGAACAAAAGTTTTATTTATTTAATTATCGACTAAAACAATTACAGCGTCATTACAGACATGTCCAACTCGACACTGTAAGCTAAAATAATTATAAATAAACAAACACTAATTATCATATTACACTACAATCTACAAAATAAATTACAGTACATTATGTTGGTTCGTTTGAGGAGCAGAATCAATACGTGCTCTGGATGCCCGACATTCGATCTGCTTCGGGTGAGGATGGAAAAGATGGTGCTGGGTGCACTCTCCTCTAGTACATGTGTACTGGACTTGCACCCAAGCAAACCCGGGTAGCAACGCGCCGGCGTCGCGAACCGCAAATCTATTTTAATGAATGAAATGTGTAAAATTGTAATTGAGCCTGATTGAGTGCCCCCGATGTCATAAGAACAGTTGGTTTGTGATTTAAGGGTAAGATGAATAGCCATGTCCATATGTGACTATGTGTATTTCCCTGTTTCCGTCGCTCCGCTCGCTATGACTATCGATTTGTTGCATCGGATGTCGTCTCTAACTCTAGCTAGCGTCTAATATCGTTTTGACTTCGTTATCAGAGATCGACATGTTATATTTTTTTCCTTTGGTATAAGAAAATGGATGTACGGTGGGCTGCACGTCGGTGAAAACAAAGCCAGCATAAACTGGTCTCTCACAGTATTGAAACTCCCTAATAGGCTAGGCCAGCTCAAGGTCAAAGTGTTTCCACTGACGTGTTTTCAACTGTACCACAGAATAGATAATAGGACAAGTCCAGAAGGCTAATTTTCTGATAGAAAAGTGCAAGTTTAAACCTAGTGATAAATTTTCTGACATTCATTTAATATACAAAATACAGCGAACAAAATACGACACACTCCAAGATTTCCAGGAGTGCCTTTAGTATTTGTTTTCCGACCGCGCCGTGCTAATCTCAACCTACAGCCTGCATAATAAGCTTATCATCTGAACTAACAGCAGAATGGGAGCGCTCTCGCCTAACTATAGAGCTCAATTTCTCATGTGCAGAACACACTGTAGGTTTTTAAACCATTGTTCGGGAGTGACTCTTCTGTACGCTAGTGGTATTGTGTATTCTGTGTTAATAGTGATATAGACGAGAGACACTTTCTCCCTTAACACGAGTTGTTGTTCTTTACAGCTAATTGACTGTACTCGTTTCAGTTCCAGTGCACTCGGTTTGTACTCAAATTGTACCGCAATAAATAAACTAAATTGTACCGGGATAAATAAACTGGAGAGTAGAGTCGGCGCCGAACGCCGGGTCTTTGCAACATTTTTAGGGATCTATGAAAATTTTTAGGGATCTATAAAAAATCTATGAAAAAAAAACCTTTAACGAAACTTTTTTGACCGTCTGTCTGTCCTCAGGCATAACTCGCAATAAACTAGACCAATTGAGTTAAAAAAAACATAGGCATGTAAAACTTTCCGGCAATTAACGGCAGTAAAATGGCATGATTTTTCAAACTTGAAATTATCAATAAAAAAATTTAACTCTTTATCTCCCCGATTAACTCGAAATCTACTGGGTCATTCTGTCCCACCCAACCTGTAGATTCCGATACATTTCTTACGCCTCTTCACAAATTAACTATTGTAACAATCCAAAAACAAGAACAAATTGAGATATTGAATCTCCCCTGTAACCGTCCGCAGCAAGTACCTATATTGTATTTTTGTTACACGCTGCAGTTTGAAATTTCACACTGACTTGTTTGTATTTGCAATACCTAATGAACTGTTAGCATTGCGAAAGAAGTCATTTCCGGAATTATGTTATTCCTTACGACGGTATATACTTTGCAGGTTAACACTGCGTTTTGTGCCGTAGCCTCGGATATGACGTTACGGTGCACGTAGCGTAGTTTACTTCTGAAAAGTCGGCAGAGTTGAGATGGTTGGGCTACCCAATGATGCTCAGGAGTACGTTAGAAATAAATGCCTAAATCTAACGGTGCATGTGGCGTAGTTTCCTCCTGAAAAGTTGGCAGAGTTGTGATGATTGGGCTACCCCAATGATGCCCAGGTGTACGTTAGAAATAAATGTCTAAATCTAACGGTGCACGTGGCGTAGTTTCCTCCTGAAAAGTCGGCAGAGTTGAGATGGTTGGGCTACCCAATGATGCCCAGGAGTACGTTAGAAATAAATGCCTGAATCTAAATTAGAACTGTCTATCGTTATGTAGATCTCTTCCAATGCGCCAGTTCACACTAAATTTTTGCTTCATCCACTTCAGACTATATTTGTCAGTCATCTTTACCGAGCGGGAAGGTATAACGCCCTATTCCTTCCGGTTTGTTTATTAATCGTATGGCAACTACCAACCCAATAATATTCTATCAGTCTTTACCATAGAGCTAGGATCTCTTTGGTGGGCGCGCGTGCTAGCAAATTTTTTTCATTCATGGTTTTTACTATGGACCATGCAAATTTCGCCTCAAGTTCAATACTAATTAGGCGTTACAAAGTTATGTATAGCCTGAGAGCTGCCTGTACCAAAGTTAAGTCAAAACAAAGATTACGTTCATCATTGCGTGCGTTTCATACTTAGTTTTTGCTGGTACTTTTAAAGACCACTACACACTTTCCGATCCGATACGGGTAAGTTTAAGGGGCATTTTTTTCTTTAATTTTTTTTGCACATTTATTAAATTTATTTTGTTTTAATTTGCAGGTGACTAAATGTATTACAATGTTTTTTTTAGTTTAGAAGAAACAGAATAAAAATCGAATTTATTATTTTTTCTGTGGAACTACTGAATTTTTTAACAAAATTTCTTCATATATACTCACTGATAACTGTAAATAAATAGGTATGTATAGAAAAAAAAATCTGCCCAAAATTGTTTAAGGGCACATTGACTTCCCATAAACTTAAATGATGTAGAATGAGTTTTCGCCGAATCGAAAAAGCTATATTTAGGACAAAATATCCCGACTTTAGGTGGCTGGCGATTAACGTCCGATAAACCGGATCGGATGGTTTGATAACGCCCTTATGCCTCCTTCTAGGAAGTCGTTAACAATGTAAGGTCATTTCTAAATTTTAAATAACCATTTGTTTTGAGCATACTTGAAATGCTTATGGTGTACGTTGTATTGTATTAGTTGTTGCTTGTTATTATTAACAAGTTAACAAACGACTTGATTGAGTCGAAAACTTCATGAAATGTGAGTAGGTACGTACTTACGAAGTGACTCATTCGTTATTGTTAACATAATGTGAACAGTGTTTCATAGTTTTATTAACAAAAAGAACACCTTTGTTTGCAATTCTAAGGAGCTAGGTTTAGACATAGAATACTAATAGCTAGACAGCTTATTCTAATTATCATATCTTCATTATCACTAGATTACTGATGGCAATGAATGGTAAAAGAATCTATTGTGAGTAGATACATACATACGAGTACATGATAATCATCAAAACTTGACCCCATATAGCACAATCAACTTGGGAGTCATGCTCATCCTACATTATGATGTTTAGGTAATTCAACATTTGCTTCTGAATACTTCATCGATCTTAGAATAGGAGAAAAATCGGTAATGATAAGTTCAATAAAGATTTAAAGATTAGGACAAGAAATAAAAAAAAAACGACATGACAAATTTACTACAGGGAAAAAAATTCGAGGAAAAATAAAAACAGGAAAATATCGTAATGGAAAATAAAACACAAGGAAATAATGATTTAAGGAAAATCTAACAAACCACCCGGAGATATTTGAACTCGAAGTTTGTATGGAAATCGAGGTGGCCTACATAAAACTATGTAGCAGCAAGCTTCTAGTAAGAAATATACACGCAATCTATACTATAGATAATATCCATTGACGCGACATGACTATAGCATGCGCCATTGCTATCCCGTGGTGGTTTTTGGGTGTGAGTCATGGCTTGACTCATGCCAGATTCGCCCCTTCTGCCCGAAATAAATAAATGTCTAAATGTACACTTCCGGCAAAAAGTTTGGTTTCTCACCAACATTTTTGTACAAAGTTTGTACGTTTAACGTGGTTTCTTTAAAACTTTGGTTCTCCGCTAAGGATGATCGGGATGTGATCTGATGATGGCCATCTAGAAATGAATGGAGGAGGTCCTGTGGTAGGATCATAAGTAGTCGAAACTACTAAGGAGTTCTAGTTTTAGGTTTTCGATATATTTTTATATGTACAACCCTGGTCTAAGCAGCTTGTTTCAGCTTGGATCTGTAGCTCTATTTTTGATTCGTTCGTCGCGATTCGAGCGGTCGATTCTACTAATTTTCCTTCGACATCCGATACAAAAATTTGTGGAATCGACCGCTCGAAGCGAGCGAATCAGAAATAGGCCTTTGGACCACCTCTTCCATGGCCATTATCAATTTCATTTATTTATTATGTGACTCATATTTAGAATACTTGATTACGTGAATCACGTTTGTTAAATACAAACGTGATTCACTGATAAAAAAACCCTTCCTGGTTTTTACATTGGGAAATCACCCCTATAAATCCCTGGCGGAAAACCATTGTTTCAAAGTATACACGTTTGCATGAAATTGTTGCTGTGAACCCAAACTTTTGACCTGTATATAGTGAATAATTCGGTTAGGTAGGCATGAAACACTCATCCTGGGATCGCGAACTGGTTATGTTTTTTTCTTCATTATTCCAGTTCCGACCTCCGTCCCACGCTGTTATCTTTTTTTTCGTATCATGCAATTTTAATTTGCTTAATTCTAAAAGTGCATTCGCTTTAGAACTATTTCGTAACTATTAATGGGAAAATAATCCCTTTCTGAAACCAATTTCTATGCGGAATTTTTAATTAAGTATCATCTCGTAACTGTAACCGTTTCGTTTCGAAAAGGTAACTAGTTACTAATTAAGAATCTTTTGTTTCCGTTTCACTACTGTTTATGATATGGATCTCGGCTATGAAATGAAGCATCATAGACCACTCATAGACTCATTTTGTGACTGGTTTTAAATTGAGAATTCAGCTTTCTCGTTTGAAAACTGGTTACCAAATATAGTAATGTGATGATACTAAAGAACTAAGGTATCTACTGCGGAATAGCTGTTAGCCGTAGGCCCCTAGCGACACCAAAAATACCAAAATATTTTCCAAAGCATTGGTGTCGCTAGGTAACTATTATAATCCGGTGTCGCTAGAATTCTGTTCTAAGCCAGCCATCACCCAGCCAGTCAGTCAGGTCATCGGGTCTTACATCCTTTTTATCGGTAACAGAAACATATCAATATTTTCTAGCATTGCCAGGACAGCGCAACCAACGTGATCTAACTATGCAAATTTTATACATAATAGTAAAAAAAGATGTGTCTTGCGGATGTTTACTACGTCCGTGGCATTCACGTCATTGTCCTATAATGGACGTTGCACCCAGATAAGATTGGGTATATAGGTATCAGTATTACAGTATAATTATATTTCTGAAATCAATTTGCTTGAATTTTTATGGCGCCATAAAAACCAACTTCATGCATCCTTTATCTAATTAGTTCATGGTAGTTATTTGTGTGTCAACTAACAAACTTATACCATATAATAAATAATACTACACGTCATTATACCAAAGCGTGAGAGGTATTTAACCTATAGGTTGTGTACCTAATAGAAATAAAAGCTAATAAAATAACACCATTCAGAATATTTATTACGATATGTTCGTAACCGTAAATTGTTTTCGGGAAAATCTGATCATATCGGAAATAAATTTTATTTTACGTTAATAGTGTTAAAAAACCTGCGAATTCAAAACTGAAATCCGCCATAAAAGAAGCCATAAAAGATTAAAAAAATATCCAAAAATGGTTACCGCTAAAGACGAAATTATGCGGCCGAAACGATTTCGACATTTTCAAGTCTTAATTTTTTTTGTAGAATATCAGTTCAGTAGGTAAGTATATTTCGTGGCTGTAACCCTTTAACCAAATGAGATGTGTAAGCAAGGTGAACGTCCCTATCGAACAACATTGGCCCATCCATTTGTTCATTATCACTGTAATTTAGTGATGTGATAACCTCATTCTAATTGAGTGAACAAACTTTGTAATTTACTAATGCATTGCTCGTTTATATTTTTTAGTTTCATACCGTTCAGTGTATTTACTAGTAAATCGATTTTCTTAGTCGACCAAAAAATTGCTCTACCAATTCGTTTGCAGGTCAAATGTCATAAAACATATTATGGTCAGACTATTACCGTCCTTATTGCAATTTCATACATTTCTCTAATCCCAATCTAGAAATTTCATTTTTCTCCTTTAATTACTATAAAAATTTATGGAACGAGTAGGACTATACAATTCACAAATATAACATCCTGACCAGAACCAACTTTTATGAGTGTTACAGCTGTCTGTCTCTTGTGGGAATCGAACCCATGGCCTCTGGTGTTCGAGTCTAACTAGTAACTACCAAACCACTAGGCCAAGGCGAAGTATTGCTGACGTCACTAGCCCAGTGTGTGAATATGGTGCCCCCTAACTTATCACTTATAGTATGTTGTTAGTATGGGATAGTGTTAGCAACGGTCAGGATTGGAATAATTAGACTGGATCGGTGATGAATTAGGTATGGAATTCCTACCGTATTGAATCAACCAACAGTCACTCTATGACATAATTCATAATACGTGACTTCTAACCTATGATCTTTTAATTTAAGACACGATCTAATAGTCAATTCTTTATTAACTATGCCTTAAATTGTGTCAGATATCATAATTGAAGTTAATTTAATTCCATTATGTGACTGTGACTTATAGGTATGCGATGTGGACAAGTAGGTAGGTCTTTATTGAAAGAACGCGGCCCGTAATAAATCCACTGCTAGATAGACCTTGTTTCTCACAAAATAATGGGAGATTTTTATGTTCGAATCGCCACAATCGTCAATTTTTATTTGAAATAAGTTCCAACTTTTGTGTAATTTTCTTTTTTTAGTGTTTTGTTTCCATATTGTTTTTAATTGTTTGCCGTAACCAGAAAATAACTGAATTTAACGCTAACGCCGCAAGTCGCAACTATCTGAGATGGGCCCAATTTTTTAAAAAAAGTTACTTTACAATGTACGTACATTGTTCCGGTGTTGCCATTTAATTTAGTTTTTTTCTGGTTATGGCCAAAGTTACAGTTAAAGACCAAAGATTGAGGGTTTGACGGTACATACAATATATCTTTAATGTTAAAATGTTATAATAAATTAAGACTAAGAAAATATACATTGTGGTTTCCCACAATACATGGGTGGGTCTATATCTTATAGCAACCTTTTAATAATAATGTTTGGACAAATTTACACACGGCTGTTTAGTCCTAAACTAAGCCGAAGCTTGTAAATGGGTACTCCACAAATAAACATTCTTATATACTTTTTAAATAAATACATACAAACGGCATACAAACACCCAGAATCCGAAAACCAACAGATATGCTCATCACACAAGTGTTGGCCCCGGGTGGGTATCGAACCCACGACCTCTGGCGCAGTAGGCAGGGTGACTGACCAACTACGCCAACAGGCCAGTCTAAACGTGTAACGTTATCTATAATGTAACATTGTCGTTTTCAGAAAACATTAGAGAGCTTCCCGAACTGCGTGAAAGAGAGCCTGGGGCTGAGCGACCCGGCCGTGCTGCAGAAGGAGATCGAGGCGGCGAAGCCCAACGGCACCGTCGACGAAGTCTTCAAAAAGTACGCCAACAATCTCATAAGTTTTATTTCGCCCGCGTAGAAAACTTTTTCCCGCGCCCAGCTTTTCCCGAGGTATCTAAGCCTATTTGTTGTTCTGATCAAAACAAACTTGTACCACCACAGTTAAGGCTTAATAAGATCAGTAAATCATTCACGGGGCAATGTATACGCTTCTACAACAAACTACCAGAAGAAATCTTAAATATGAATGACAGAAAATTTAAGACCCACATTAAACAACAACTTTGTAAGAAAGCTTATTATAAAACAGTCGATTATCTAAATGACAAAGATGCCTGGTGTTAATGTTACTTCAGCCTCGCACAATCTTTACAAAATAATGTTATGTACAAACTTGATTTTAAAAGATGTGTTGCGGAAGTTTGTTGCGCCGCTTCTTCTTCCCAGCTCTATATAACACCTTGGAGGCGGTGGTAGATAAAAAATTGACGTTGTATAAATGTACCCAGTGTACTTACATGCAATAAAATACTTTTTAATTTTGAATTTTGTAATTACTTTGCGTGAAAGAGTAACAAACATCCTCACAAACTCGCATCCAAACATCCTTACAAACTTTCGCGTTAATAATATTAGTAGGATTGTAACTTAAATGTTCGATTTTAACCCTAATCTACTGAATTATATGCAAGTTAAATGAAGTCAGAACAAACTCACTATTTGATTTGAAATGAAAATATTGAATATGCCTTATTACATTTATCTGTGGTGTACAGTGCTGACTTTTTTACCCTGGTTTACGAACGTAACCTGAATAAAACTTCATTTTATATTTGTTAAAACTTAGTGCTATCAGATAAATACAATAAACCATTTTAAGTGCCAATAGTGACATTTATTTGCATCTCGGAAACAAATCCCGAACATTTTATGGTCCTTCGAGCCGAGCCTTTATTTGAGGTCTTATAGGCTGATAGAGTTCAAATTAGGTATAAGCATGTGTAAGTTTACTTTAAAAATAAGGCGGAAGAAATCTTATAAGTATTTTTTATGTATTTGCAGATACTGTGCAAAATCACCCGAGGTAAAAGAATGCTTTAAGACCGCCGTGGACACAGTGAAGCCTTGTTTCTCCGCTGAGGAACAGAAGAACCTCAATGTCATCTACAACATAACGGAGCAGCTGGCTGGCTTCATTTGTTTCAAAGAGGGCGACAGAATTGCGCGTGAGTGCTTTGTATTTCTCTTCTTCCCATTGACGTTGTATAAATGTACCCAGTGTACTTTGACTTGACAACAGCATATTAATATGTCCTCACTTTTGGGGCACCGGCGTACCGTCTCAACGACGCGTGCGGGCTATAGTCCACCATGCTGTCCCAGTGCGGGTTGGTGGACTTCACATGCGCCTAAGAATTCCTTCTTCGGCGTAAGCTGTTTTCCTCGCGATGTTTTCCTTCACGTTGGAGAGCAGTCAGTACTTAAGTTTCGAGAAGAACCCTTTGGTAAATTGGCACGGCCGGGAATCTAACTCGTACCTCTCGACGTGACAGGCCGCGTATTCCCTGCTGCGCCACCGACGCTCTCTGCTTTTAATTTAATTAATTACAATTAACATAAATTCAAACACACAATGGGTAAGTCGCGTTTATGTTCTATTTTATTTTCCTTAAAAATGTGTGAGGGTTTTAATTTATAAATTATGGTAGTATTTTGTGCACATACAATAAGTGCTTGATAATAATATCAATCCCTCAACATTTAAAAACTCCGAACATAACATTATGGAAGGAACAGAAACATAAAAATAAGGTTTAAAAAACTCCCTAGAGAAGGGCGGCCTTTAATAGGGGTGCAGTGTATACTTCGCGTAATACCACAGAATAGATAATAACAGACAGCAATACACTTAGCGTTATTAGGTTATTAGTCAAACATTTGTGAAACCAACCATTACTAGTTAAAATGGATAGGTATATGTTACAATCTAGACGCGATCAACTTCGCAAATATCCGACTAATAAAGTGAAGTGTATTGTCCGTATTGGCGTTGGCACACCTCAAAATGTTATGTGAAATTAACAAAGTCGGCAATTATCAAATTGCCGTAAGTTCAAACACGTCCCTAACGCAGGTTTTAGATTGAGTCAGTTCACAACACATCCTCACAAAATATCCTTGGTCATTTTAAATAATCAAAAAATCCCTACACGATCATGCGGCATGACATGCAAACTAAGTTGTGGCCGTTGATTGACCATCGCGCGTACTCTTCACTGTACTGAGTGATTGATAGCATGAGGGTCCATCATGCAGCATGATAATTCACATAAACGTAAAGCGTGTCATGCCGCATGATCGTCTAGGGACCGCTAAAGGTTCGCTTTTTAAAGAATGGGTCAAATGTGTAAGTTTTTTTTTTTTCAAAATTGCTCAAGTCCCTAAACAGAATATCTTTATGAAATTCTGAAAACGTTCTAATACCGTTTACCCATCAATTTAAGGCAGTTCGATAATAACAGCCTCAAATGAGAGATTGTGCATACACAATCAATACACACGCGTAAAAACCAAAAAAGTGACCATAAATAAAACTTTTTCGAAATTTTTTTCGACATTTGGTAGAAAATTTGTAAACCTTTAGTGACGTCACGCAATGGAGATTGATTCAATCAATAGGATTATTTTGTCAAATACATTTTTGGATCCAAATTCATAGCTAGAAAGAAACGTATTTATTTTTGATGATGAGATGAAAATGATGACGAAAAAAGTTGTATGGTAACTTTTTATGATTAACATTAAGAAGTTTCGAATCTCTATAGTGGCGCGCGGGCTCCCTGTGGAGTTCTCATCTTGCATATTTAAGTATCGGAACCTATGGTGCCAATTACCGGGAGGGTGCGGACAAAGGAAGCGGACTAGCGGGAGGAGGTTGCTAATACAAATTTATATGAGGTTTTAAAATGAGAATGTGTGAGTGATTTACAATATTGTAATCCATTTGACACGATTTAGACACCCATAGAATGCTTCTTTTACGCCTCTATAAGGGGCCGCGGCCGCCAACCAAAGAGATCCTAACTCTATGATTAACGTCCATCTCAGATGTGTAATATCATAGAGCTAGGATCTCTTTGGTGGGCGTTTTTTTCCCTCACGTAACTGATTTATTTATGCCCCCTGATAACGCTCTCTAGTTATATTATTATGTATGAATCTTGTATATTTTCAGTGTTCATAGCCGAGGGTGGTCCCGAGTGTTACCAGGAGAAGGTGGACGAGATCCAGGACTGCGTGAACAAGACGTACGGAGGGGACTACCAGTTCAACACCACTGACATCACGGCTAACACCATACCGCAGATCACATTCGGGGTAGGGATATAATAAACATGGTGGAAGCATAAGGACTCACTCGTATTATATATGTGGCATATTATAAAAGATGTCATAAAACTTTTTCATCATCATCACATCTAATAACATGTCCCCACAGCTGGGGCGCAGGCTCTCAACGAGGGCGTGCGGGCTATAGTCCACCACGCTAGCCCAGTGCGGGTTGGTGTTACTTCACATGCGCCTAAGAATTTCTTCTTCGGCGTATGCGAGAGCAGTCAGTAAATGTTTCGAGAAAAAACACATCGGTACATGGCCTAGCCGGGGATCGAACTTCGGACCTTTCGATATGATAGGCCGCGTCTTATCCCCGACGCCACAACTTTAAAACTATTACTTACTGATAATGAAACTGATAGATAAATAGAAGCATTTTATTTAGCACACACAAAACAACATTATATTAATTTTTACACAGAGCTATCTTGCTCCATGTACAGTCAACCCGGAGAGTAGGGCAAGCTTAGAGTATACATTTAGTATGTATACTCTAGAGTATACATCTAGTATGTATACATCTAGTATGTATACTCTAAGAGGGCAAGGGATTAGCAGTGCTTGCATATTTTGGCAGTGGGGTAACTCCTGTTTCATTCGCACGTGAGACGTAACATAATGTAGTTTCGATCGTCGCACGGGTGGGGGTCGGGCCCTCCGTAACAACAGCGGTGGCGGCGGCGGCCGGCTGCTGATGCCGGTGCCGCGGCGCACCGCCCTCGCGGAGACCAACCCGCGCGTCATAGGGCCCACCTACTACGCACATCTCCCCGTTGACATACAGAATGAGACGAATGACGAAACGTTTAGTCGTCGACTGAAAAACCTCTTATAGGATAGAGAATTATACTCTGTCAAAGAATATATGAACATAAAGTTCTAATTTCCAATTGTAACATTGACATGACATTTATTCATTATTTTATATACATTATTTTGTCATTAATGATCATACACAAGTTGTGTAAAATTGACATTTTGTATTTTCCTTTTATTTCGATTCTTTGACGATCACATTAACTTTGACCTTTTACGTAAGTGACACTATGTACTAGTATTTGTAATGTGTGATAAATAAATCTAATCTAATCATTCCTCCGAGACTCCACTTCACGTTTCGTTTCGCGTTGGGCAGGAGAAGGAGTGCAAGCAGCTGACCGACCTGCAGACGTGCGTGGTGCGCGCGCTCGAGCACTGCCAGACGCCCACGTCGGCCAACATCGTGGAGTCGCTCTTCAAGTTCGCGAGGAAGGCCACGCCCTGCTCGGACACGGTGAGTGCACATTTGTTACACCGGTACAAGTAAACTGTAGTTAATTTTTTCTTTCACTGCAAAGTCAGTCATAAAAAAATATATATATATCGGAGCAATACATCGATATTGCGCTCTCTCCCCCACTTAGCCTAAGGGTCGGGCCAGACCAAGCGGAAAATTGCCCGCGCACTTTTTGACGTCATTGTCAAATGAACCATATCACTATAGCCTAAGAACAAAATCGTATGAATGACCCCGAGCGCGAGGCGACGCCGACGTGCAGAAGTCATTATACGATTTTGTTCTTTAGGCTATAGTGATATGGTTCATTTGACAATGACGTCAAAAAGTGCGCGGGCAGTTTTCCGCTTGGTTTGCGCAGTCCCTTACGGGTAAGTACGGGCCTTCTTCAGGGCGGTGTATTAGGCGTATCCCAGCCACCGCAGGCCGCAGCTTCAATATGCAAACTCAGGCCGCGCGTGTCTGAAGTCTCACATACATTGCATAGGGAATACAACAGGCCGCCACCGCCACCGCAGGCCGCGTGTGTCTGTGATACGCCTTACTATATTCGATAAATGCTATCGATATAGTATTCAAGTTTGTTGTAATAGTGAAAAACTGAATGGTAATTAATGGTGGAAAAACTTGTACTGATTGTCAAATTTCATACAGATGATTATGAGTTTTTCCCCTCAATCTTTATCAATATAATATAAAAGAGTTTCTATGGCATTAGCACACAATAACCTTTAACTATGACTAACTAATTCGACTAAACTAAACTAATTAGTTGCATAAGACTTGTAACTAAATCCCTAACATGTACTAATTTCAATCAGGAATTGATTGAGCCCAAAACAAGGAGTCGCAACAATGTAAGTTTTTATGTAACTTGTGATAGTCCACTTCTGTGATTCTGTGTCGCCGTGTGCATCGTTGCACAGAACACAGAAGGATCCTGTTTCCGCTCAGCTCAGTACCGTTTGGCTTAATGTTGAGGCTAGTTAATTAATCTGCTTTTGTCACGTCACAGCGGGAACAAATCGCATCAAAGTATCATAGAATCGAACTGTGTTACATTGAAATTTTTTCAGCTCTCATTTGAATGTATTAAGGATTTCTTTCACCGTTTGCTGATAAAGTCCCGGATACCCTATCTCCAGGTTATCTGACAGATAGCCAGTTTTTTTGTTTCACAGGTATCTGATTGCCTTGTCTGTCAGATCAACAGCCTCATAAACTGCAAGATCAAGTGGCTGTTAATTCTTTATCTGTCTTTATTTTTATATCTGTCAGATATTTTATCAGAGACTTGAGGTTTGAAACACGCAAATATTTTCGGACAGATTTATCTGATAGATTAGTTTATCTGTCAGATTACTATCTGTAACCATATCAGCAAGCGTGAAAGAGGTTTTAAGTCTTGTATTGTAATTTTAAAAATGCTATTGGGAAAAGACGCATTTGGTTCGGATTGAGATGCAGTGTTTTTATTGTGATTGTCTTTGTTGAGATAAGTTTAAGTTTGGTTCAATAATGTAATGTGATTTGACCCTTTCGCATTTAAAATAATAGTTTATTTGGAGGTTTCACCAAATCTCGACTTCACAATGGCGCCATTATCGCAGGTAGTGAACATTGTGGTGCTTTCCTATGAAAGTAGAAAAAGTACACAAGTGAGTCTAGACTAATGTATGATTTTTTAATTTTTTGTATTTGTGTATGCTCAACTTATAGCTTCAATAACACTATTCAGGTAGCGCGATAGAAATAATTTTAGATTTGTTTACCCAACCGCTAGTGGCGCCGCTATGGCAGTTGTACCTCCGATTACAGGAATATAAATATCGCTATTTAGTAGGCTACTATGCGCTATTTTCCCGTAACCTTATTAAACTAATTTGAACCTTCATGTACCAGGAAACCAGCCCCGGGTCAGCCAGCGGGCTCGCTGTGACGTCAGCAACGATCGTCTTCGCCATCGCAACGACGTTGCTACTTTAAACACTCCGAATGTGTCATGTTCTTTCTTATTTACTGTGTAGCCGCTAATGCTTTATGTCAGCCTGGTATTTCGTGACGGGTTTTTACGGTAAGCACTCCTTAAGATGGAATACTAGAACTTTCATTAGCGTCACGTTCAATGCATCTCTTATTTTAAATTTGCATGCTTTCTCTGTGTAGTTTGTCATTATCATTAAATGAGAGATAAATGCAGCGAGACTTAACTAAGCGTTAAGTACTGTTTCAGTATTTAACCACAGTGCAGGCCAGCACTGGTACAATTATGATACTGCAGGTAATTAAAACTTATATCCTCATAATCACGTTTAAAAGAAAACAGTTCATGTAATAAGTAATCCAAAACTATATCTTAATAGGACTATAAGTAGAACTACAATTGGTAGGTCATTATCATTATATGGGCTGAAAGCTTCGTCTGTTCTACTGTTGGTCAAAAATTTTACAAATTTGTTCAAAAATGAACAAAATATCATTTTACTGTTAGTGCCGATGGTTGTAAGTTAGCATGACACGTAATTTAGTTAGGCATATATATCTATTCTGAGACCGCACATTTAAAAGACTACACTTAAATCTTCTCTCGTTTTCTAGTGAACCCTAAAAAAGAACCTTAGGTACAAAAAGCGAATCATTATCTCAATAATCAAATTGAGTAGTTGGACCAGTTTCCGTCACGATGTTTAAATATACTTGCATCTGACATTGAGAGAAATCATCGAATTGGTATGATATTTTAAATGTGTGATTTCAGATAAGGTAAAATAGTAGTATTTAGGGTCTATCTATCATATAGCTGAGCTATACATCGCCAAAAGTACATATCGTTTTGTATAAAATATGTCAATTTGAAATGTTTGAACTGGGATTGCAGCGCCCTCATGTTATTTAATTTTGATTTGTATATGGCAGTAGCCTACCCTATTTATGAAGTTTTGATGCGAACTAGATTTTAAAGTGAATATTCATGCTTGTCTGAAAATACGTTCTTTTGTTTTAAAGAAAATAATCATATCCTGAAATTACATTAGAAAAAGTCAGTTCAAACATTTCCAAAATATGCCGGCCAAAGTACATCGCTTCCATCCAGCCAAACGCCTAGATTTAAGATATAAATCGTAATATACAGGGTGTAACACAATATCAATATCTAATGTTTGCAGCGACATTTATAATCCAAAAACCAAATTATCACTTATGCCTTCTGAAATTTTGCAATAAAATTGCATAATTTTACTGTGATTTTATACAGGAAGTCAAAATTTTTTCTAGTACCTATATTTTGACATAAAACTAATTCTATGATTGAATATGGTCGCTGCAAACGATCCATAACATATTTCGTAACATCCTGTATGTATTTTTTGTAACAAATAACATGTTACGTGATATATGTAGAAGTAATATGGATCGTGTAATCTTGAAATGTTTTGTAAGGCGGGATTAAGAATGAGATATGATTATTAATTTTTAATGATTTTTAACATTGAAGGACATAAATACCAACTCATTAGTCAGGGAAAAGAAGGTCTTACCCGTAGCATTGTCTTTGTAATACCTCTGGAAGACAATGACACAATTGTAATTATAATGTAACTTCAATTGGAATTGAATTTACATTATATCTGTTTCAATATAGAGCACCATTTTCTAAGAATTCCGTTGCAATTGTGGCATGTTCTACGGCAATGCGTTTTAGGCCGGACGTTATATTGAAACCTCTAATGCATTTTAAATAATACACATTTATCGGCTGACAAAAATGCCGTTGTCCTTTTTGAAAATAAGTATAAAAACTCAAAAGCTTAATTATTTACATCTTTTCTTTTTAAATTATTTTTATGCTCTGCAAGAAGAAGCCGTGATTTTTCTGGGTCTGGTACTTGGGGAATTGGACATAAAACCGTGTATTTTTATGTTAAGTTAACACCTAATCATAAAATCATTCTTGCAATTTATGTATTATTATTAGTTTTTGCAGTTTTTCTGTACACATACAAGTATCTTATGAATTAATACTATTTTTATGACTATTTTTTATTACTATTTTTTTTGTGTTTGGAAATTGATTTGTATTTTCATATTTTAAAATCTCGTAAAACTAAAAGTAATCAGTAAGTTTCTATATTGAATTGTTTACACACAGATTTTACTATGGTGTATCGCACAAATATTTTATTTTATTCATATTTTTTTGTTTTGATGTTATGTCGGTCTAAATAATCTTGCTTATGATATGTTATGTAACTTTTTATTATTTACATTATAAGAGGTTCACTAATATTGTGCTTGCCTAGTAAGTACTAGTAAGATAGTAAGTATATTTTTACCACGCTTGAAAGGGGTCTGTAAATCATTTAAAAAAAAAACAGCAAAAAATAATTTAATGTACAATCTAAATTTCAATTTTCGCATAACTTTTTTGATTATATTTTTGATTATTATATATTAAGATCATTGCAATTTTAGTAACGCACTTATACAATTGATTAATTTATCTTAATTTTTAAGTTGAGTCATTCAGTGAGTGAATGCCATTATGATGTGTTCTGTTTTGATTCTCTTGGGGATTTCTTGTGATAGTAAGGTACATAGAAGTTAAGGTTGCACTATTGTGATGAGCAGGTGATTTTCGAACAAAATAAAAATGGGAAAGGATCTATATTTGTTTTTTTATTATTCCAAATTATCTCTAAGTCGACCTTGAAGTCCTGATTTCTGTTTATGACTTTACGACACCCATGTCGTACACAAAAATCAGGACTTCAAGGTTGACGAGTCATTTTCGTCTCAAAAACTATTTACAAAGATTTCTGATACAAGGGGATTTAAAATATATGTACTACTTAGTCGAAAGTCTCATCAGACTTATCACCGGACTAAGTAACCGGATTACTGATTTATGGCGGAGAAATTCATTTTATTTTCCACTTTAGTGGGTTAGGAATTTATTAAATTTACCACCCTTCAAGGAAGTAATAAAAATACTTATATAAAAATATTACTTTATTTAAGGTTTATCTAAAGCCAATTTCGTTTCGTCTATTATTTTGTAGTTGATGGCACCTGTTTAAGCAGCCTCGGCAAAGTCCGGCACTGAATTCCGTAGTTTGGAAGCGCTATTCTTTCTGTAATAAGAAAAAACATGCGTATTTTGTAAATAAGACCAGCTGTAGCCTCGCTACGTCGTCAAACACAAGCACTTTCTGACTTTTTAGCCGGGTGTGGACATGATGCAATTCCCAGCGTGTTTATTTGTCACACACGTCAGTAGCTCGTCATAGATAAGTACTGAGCTTGTCGCAGGGCTATGCAGCAGCGAGCCTGCCCATATAGCCACTAAAAAGCAGCTCTATATAGATTTATTACCTATACAATCCCCCAGTGTGTTTTTGTCACACGGCGGTAGCTCGTCACACGAGTACTGACCTTGCCGCAGGGCGAGCCGTTGCGCACGTACCGCAGCAGCGACTCGGCCATGTTACCCGGCGTGGGCGTCGAGCAGCCCTCCAGCGCGGTCACTACACACGCCGACAGCTCGTCGAACTTGGTGCACTGCTCCTGTGTACATAAACGCGACGCCTCACTTATACTCATCAAAACAAAAGGGCCAGGGCGTGTTTTTAATACATTCGAGGTCACTTTGAGCCCTTGGATCTCCCTCAGGGACCGATTTGGGTGAGATCTGATGAGTACGGATGGAGGAGGTCCAGAGAGCCAACCTCAGTGATCATGCATAAGTCGTTTACACCATAGACTAGTTACGGTATGAAACCCTAAATAGATAAAACGCTCCTCTAAAAGTATTCTATTCTACTATGAAAAGGTGTAACTTACGGGAAGACTGAGAGCCTTGGCGGCTTCAACCGAGGGCACGCTGTCCTTCAGCTTCTGGCCGCAGTCCTGTAGCTCGGAGCGCTTCTCCGTGAAACATTCGGGCCCACCCTCGGCGATGAACACTGCAACGTTGGTTACATCACATTAAATAAAGCAGATATAATGGCCATGGTACGCCCATGGCCATTTGCCCTTGCCTTTCCCTAAGGACTACTTAGGCAGGCAATCAGATAAATATATGGGAGGCAAGAAAGGCTCAGCCTATGGGTGACACAGACGTCCAGCCCCATTTCAATCGGTTGAGTTTATCACGGGACAGGCAGAAATACGTACTACCTTGCTCCGCTTTAAGCGTCTTTCTGCTTATAGTGTAAGCTATACGGGATACCTAAAAAGTAGGTAAGTAAACAATTAACTTACAAGCGATCCTGTCGCCATCTTTGTAGCAAACAAAGTCTAGGAGCGCATCGGTGGCGTTGTTGCTGGTGGCGACCTGGTCCCGCACGCTGGTGTCGAGGCACGGCGCCACGCCGGCCGTCAGCGTGTGGATGCACACCTTCAGCTGCGGCGACTTCTCACAGTACCTTCACCACAGAATGATGTATCTTATCTTAGCTTACCTTGTCTTATCTTACCTATCTTATCTTACATATCTTGTCGTACCTTACCTATCTTGTCATGTCTTATTTTGCCTTGCCCTGTCTTATTCTATCTTATCTTCTTAGAGAGCCGGGAATATTTGGCGACACTTCGACCCTGTGGAATTTGTTGTGCCAAACCCCTATATCCACCAACGGTGCCTCAATCCGTTTTTTGTAGACTTAACATACGCCTTAGAATAGAAATTCAAATCTTTGGCGTATGCAGGTTTCCTCACCGAAAAACTTTTTGGATTGTTTGTTGAAGTGTTTTTAGTGTTAAATATCTTTACTTACTTCTTGAAGACCTCATCAAGAGCGCCCCTCGGCTTGGCTTCATCGATCTCCTTCTTGATGTCTTCCGGGTTGAACAACTCCTTCACGCAGTCGACGAACGTCTTAACGGTATTCTGTGGGAATTCAATTCGAAACTCTAAATACAAAAGCATACAAAATAACATGGATTTAACTAATATTTACGTATCGACATCTCTATCGCTTTTACACTATAGATGTTATCGGATTTTAATAAAACTTGATACAGTGACAGCTTACAACCTGGAATTGTGTAAAATTTACAGAGGTTGCTCGCATTTAAATAAAAAACAGACTAAAAACTAAAGGCACAAAATGAAACTTCAATGCTTTTGTTAATAACCATCAATGTAGGTAGGTAACAAATATTGTAACATAAAGTAATTGCATATGCCTAACGATGATAAAGACCTCGTAGATTCAGTCGGCAGAATGTTCACGACCGCAGCCATGAAGCCAAGATAAAATTTTGTTGGGCGCCACCGCCCCAGTCAGCATCATAACGGTTGCTAAGTTCGTATTCCGAATGCAATTCCAATTAACTCGTTTAACCTTCATGGCAGCAGCTCAGCGCAAGTCGATCAATCAACCAACACATCACGGATATCCTAGTTAACATACATTAAGAGGATCATAAAGAGACGAATCTCTTTCTTTTCAACTCGTTAACTTTAAATTGAAGTTTGATATCTAGAAGGGACGATTCTAATAAAACTTTACACAATACAATACGGGATGATAACTACGATCACAAAAATATGCAGTTACAATTTTCAAGTTTTGCATTTAGCGGTTTACCTATAATTGGAGGTTTCAATTTAGATGTTATTCACGTTTGTATGGAAATAACACGATTCTTATTTCATTCCTTATTTGGGTTGGAGTGGGGCCACGGTGCTTTCTTCATAGGGACGAAGGCGCCCAAACAATGTTTTCAGCTTCATGTATTTTCACATTCAATTTTGGACATTCCCTAAGGATGATTTTGTTTGAAACTTCCTTTAAATACCAATACCTAGTAGTAAGTTAATGTAAAAGTACCCTTGTTTTGTGAGAGACCGTATTGGACTGCTGTATGCTGTTGATTTGAAGGAAAACAGAAATACATACCTCCACCTCGTCAGTCTTGTCCTCGGCTCCATTCTTCTTACACAGCTGTCGGAGCATCTCCTTGTACTGCTGGCGTTGCTCGTCTGTTACCTCCAGTTCCGCCAGTACACCTGCAATGGCTAATTTTTTTTCAATACACTTGCTCGTAATGTTACTTTTATTCATGACCAGCTGTTTCCGTGGTCTCGTCCGCGTTTTATATGTTGATTTTTTCTTTTTGCCCGGTTCCTAAGAATCGTAGCGTGATGTTAATTAGCCTATGACCTTCCTTAAGAATAGGATCTTTAAAATGCAAATAGATTTTTTCAAATCCGACTGGTATTTCCAGAGATTAGCGCTTTTAAACAAAAATATAAACTTTCAGCTTTATTATTAGTTATAGTTTAGACATGTTAGTTTAGTAGGTACCTACCTATAGATGATATTAGTAAGTGCTACATGAAACATTTTAATCTGCGGTTAATGTCAAAATGTGACGGTTTATCTTGCGGTTAACGTTATTTTAACCTCGCCGTGACCTCGTGTTTAGTAATCCAAATGATTAAGTATACACTAGCAATCATTTCCATTATTTTAATTATTATAGGCACAATCATCTGACTGAAGATATATTATAAATAAATATACTGTTACTAAAAACATCACTTACAACAAGTACTGTACCTATATTAAAGAAGGAAACTATTCTAAAAATATGTAAAAAAAGAAAGCTCTAATAAAACAGCCCAAAAATCTATGAATCTTAAATAACAATATTACCTAGGTATGTCCTATATAATGTGAGATGATTTAGGGCGTAGTCATGTTTTAGCAAGGTCCATTTGGAGCTTGATGTTTTATGCCCTCTTAAATAGATGTAGCAAGTGTACTTATATACCTACCCAAAACCTTTGGTTAAAAAGGTTAAATCAGTCAAAAGACGCTGAATTTCTTTCGAAACATTATCGTCGATTTTATTGTAACATATAGAAAGAACAGCGGATGTACCTATTGTGGTGATAACCCACGATAACCTCTGTAAGTAAACAATGTTACCCACCAAACGTATACCTCCGTAGCAACCGTAATTAATATTGCTCTTGGGATTTCTTGTTTACTTATTGATATTTACCTATTTTAAGCAAAAAGACCGTTAAAGTAATGTTTTAAGGGACAGCTTTGTACCTACGTCATCAGTAAAAGTGGGACAAGACAGTGCCAATTGTACCATCAATGGTACTCATACTTTTTATTAAAAGAACCATTTGGTACCTACGGAACACTTGGTTACGTCATAAACTATTTCACAGTAAAGATACTGTACACAGTTCGCGTATAATTGCATATAATTTAGGTATAGGTATGTGCAGGATGGACACTCACGACTCAGCCCCTCTTCCGGCGCAGTCGACCCATTTACCAATTCACTTCGTCAAGCGATCCCTCGACAAATGAACGGTTTTTACTCAATTTTTTTTGCGTGATTCACATTACGGAAAACTTTTTAAAATGCATGAGCTTTGAAAATAAAAAATAGGTACATAGGTATACTTAGTTAATTTTTTAGGAACCGTGTCGAAAAATTTTTGTAACTATTTTTAGAGAGAATTATTTTTTATTGATACAACGTGGAAGACATAATAATTAAGTTGGACTAAGTAAGTGTTAACAGGAACATTATTATTCAACGTGCGGTAGCGCTCGCGTCCCCGTCGTCGAAGCCGAGTAGTTTGGCAGCGGGTATCATTTGCCGGGTGCCGCGAATGCACATGTCGATAAAATTTGTGTGACGAACCTCCAAAGACCTTTTTGTTAAGATCTTATTTTTGTAAAGTTCTTTGTTTACCTAAGACTATGATCAACGAACGAAAATAGCTTGCCAAAATACGAATATAGGTACCTAGATTATTTTTTGTCGGTAAATTGAAAAAGAAATACTATGACCAGACAATATTGTAAAATGTATTTACTTATTGTTTGTTTCATAGTTCCTCTATGTCAAATTGAGTCAAAATATTTTAATTATTCCAGTACACTTGGTACATTCTAATTTAGATTTGATAAAGAAGATGAAAAAAGCCTAAGTACCTGTAGGTACTAAAAATTTAAATAATTGTGGTCAACTCCAGCGGGGCGAAATCTAGTAGGTTATTGTAATTTAATTAAAAACTAAATCCCAATCTCTATTTAACATAATTTGATCTACAATTGATTATGTACGAGTATTTTCTGCCTTCCCTACATTCTAAGTAGTTTGCAGAAGATATTTATAAAAAACCTGAAACAAACAAACTTTAAAACTTACCAACAGCCAAAAAGGCAACTACAAGAGTTTTCCAAATCATCGCGATGATAAATAACACTCAAGGATTTTTGAAGTAAAATGGAACCGCGTTCCTCCCGCCCTGTCGACAGATCACTACTGAAGCTCTACAAAACCTACATCACATTATATACATGACATGAGACATACGTGTTTGATTCTTCTGGGGGGACTATTCTGAAGATCATTCGAGAATTATCGATCGTAATTGTAAAGGTTCATATATTTTCATTTGAGTTTTCCTTCGCCGAGAAACCTGATGATGATAACCTTCTGTTAACTTCTTTTTCACTTCTCATGCTCCTAAAGTTCTTGTAGCTGGATGTGGGCAACATAAAATGAGTTTTAATGCTCTAGTGCATAAACTAAAATCTTTGTCTTGTGTCTTCACTTTATAATCCTTTTCTACATTATTAAATTAGCAAAACTACTCAATACTAATAATTATAGAAATATAAATGTATAAAAATATAAAAGCTTGTAAAATATAATTGAGCATTATGTATTCCGTCCTAAAGTGTCACGTTTAGATGTCAATTTCCTCGCAATCGAAGTGAAAAGCAGAGTGTAGTATACCTCTTTCATAAAACCCATTTTACCCTCGACTTAACTATCCACCCGCGCTGGTAAAATGGCGCGTTTTATGCACTTGTTGTATGCTTTGTGTCCACCCCAGGTCCACTTCTATTTTGTCATGGTATAGCAATGCCGACGCTCACTTTGGTGATTTCTTCTACTGATAAATAGCGTCGCTTGTCTTTTCCTCTCTACGCGACTCTGAACATTTCGGCACGCCTTCTCGGCAATGGCGTTCATACAGAATCAAATAAAGAAAAAAGGTGTAATAATGGAAAACGTGTATCTGATAAAAATAGTCACATAAGTAAATATTATGTAGGTGAGTATTTATTATTACCTATGCAGTTGCATCTAAGTCCATATTAGGTACCTAGTTACGCATTTCCACATTGCTGATTCAGTAATAGACAGGTAGTGGCTATTCATATATACTATAGAATTCATTAAAAAATCTTAATGGAAAGAAGTGGCTTGTTTGCTTCTCTATCCACATTAAATAATTACCGCGATAATCTGTTCCCGCAGGAAGAAACTAATGCCACACGGGTGAAGTCGCAGGCAACAGGTAGTTGTTATATTTGGATTAGGTTTAAGAATAGTGCTCCGATCGGCGAGAACTTAACGACCGTATTGTGGCGGGCCCGTCGTCGGCTGACCCGGTGTAATATTGTTGGTCGCGATAGCGCTGAGGTTATCACCTCTAGCGCGACACCGCCCGCCGCTTCTTAGAACTCACTGGGATGGGATGGAAACGCTCCTCACAAACAATTCCACAAAAAATGAGTTAAAAAGTTATGTAAGTATGTGTGTAGGCTAAAACCTATATAAAACTAAAATATCCTAAAATCGTCGAGGCTGGGCGATGGACCCATAGTGCCGAGGACACTGGCTGCATTGCCTCGTTGGACGGCCAGACTGATGCTCTTAACAAGGTATTCCTTGCACAAAGGATCACCTGTGGCCTCCCCCTCTTTCCCGGTCCCTCAGCTTTGCAGCCAAGTCTTGTGTAAAAGACTTTGCATCCTCGGACCAAGGGCCCATCGTCTCAACCGCGAATGGTACAAAAAGTAGGTATGTAGGTATATATAGCAGCAGTAGAGATTTTTGTATTGGTATTTAAAAGTCGTTAATATTTGTATTATTTTATTATGTAGGTATAGTAGTACCACAGAACACAGAAAAAGCTCGCTACGCTCAGGTATTTAGGTACAGTACATTGCATGTCGCAGTCAACAACACTGTTTAGTGTCTCTCATTCTTGTCTTCATGCGCTCTTGGGAGGTAAAGTGGCGATGCGACTTGCGATTGTTGGTAGATGGGCGCAAATTAGAGTTCTTAGAATTTTTACATTAATAGAGAACAACAAGAAAAGCTAAATTTATTTATTACCTACTAATTCCATAATTCCAAATATAAAAAAACAAACACATTTTGTTGATAAAGATAACCCTGTTCTGTTAGCTTTTCTTGTTGTTCTCTATTTCTGTAAAAATTCTAAGAACTCTAATTTGCGCCTATAATAACACTCACTAGTAGTAATTATAACTTAGATACCTATATTATTATATTGGAATACCGGATGAGTCAGATGACATAAATAAATAAGAGCAGGAACGCCCCGTTGTTTTGCACACTAATTTTATTTGTGATCGAAATGGTATTTTCATGGGTCAAAAAAATTCAAAATTCAAAAGTATTTTATTGCATGTAAGTACACTGGGTACATTTATACAACGTCAATTTTTTATCTGCCACCGCCTCCAAGGTGTTAGCGCTGGGAAGAAGAAGCGACGCATACAAACTTCCACTTTGGTGACATGGTACCTACGAAATATTGCATTAACTCCGACCATGTAGAGATAAGAACACCTAGATTGTACGTACGTAGGTAGGTACTACTAAGGGGCGTAATAGGCACGTAAAGTCGCTACGATAAGACATTAATTTAAAAAACGAAACAAAAATTAATTACGAACGCGTATTTCACGTATAAATCCAGACAAACAATCGGTTATATACCTACGAATAGTAATATCTATTTAAAGACTAAAACACGATAAAATACCCAGATAGTGCAGAGCAGTTACCGCGAACGAACGTTTCATATTTAACTAGCTTTAAAAGTGTTCAAACTTTTGAAATGTACTTTGTAAATAATACATTTAAAATGACTGTAGTACTAGTCTTCATCAACGTAGCATGTGGAAGAGATCTTCGCGAAGAAAATACTAAACCAACCCTAAATAGTGATGTGACACCTTTGGAACTGAAACCGAAGCTCCGATCACGACATACCTCAGACGGTTTTACGTCATCATCATTAATTCCAAAAGAACCAAACCAAGTTCCAAATAGTGACGTGCCAATGTCGATATTGAAACCGAAGGAATACCAAGGCCCTGTGAAGAGAGCACCTAAATCGAAATCGAACCAGGACCGTTCCAGTGACATGGCAAGGAGTGAGTTTCTTTTTGAAGAGATGGATGGAATTGGTCTGTTGCCAGCACAGACTTTGATAGATAGATATAATGGAACGCGATGAGAGTAGTAAATGGACATAGAACATTCTATTAGTCATTTGAATTGCGGCATAAGTAATGATTAGAACTTTATGCGCGTAAATTGTAAATAAACCTAATCTAACTAGGTATAAATAAGACGCTATGGAGCATGGATGTACCAAAATACACTCACGTGTGTGCTGTTTTTCTTTAAGAATAAATATTGTGTACGTAAAAAAAAGGATCGTGAACAGTGTAGCATTTTAATCATAAGTTCTTTAATAATAATTAAGACTGTAAAGGTATCTAATAAATTAATAATTGTAGTAAATAACACTAAGCTTCTTGTTGTTTCATTATGGCATCTGTGGCATTTGTAACAAAAACAAATTACTTAGTGTGTGCATATTCTAAAGAAAATTTCTGATAGGGCCATAGATTGATAGAGTCAATTTTTAGATATATTTGGTCTAATTTTTTGCATGGTTTTTTTTATATTTAGGTACCAAAATAAAATCTATATCACATACGCGATTTGCATATTAATAAATCAATTTATCCTCGTGGCAACGTGGTTGGAATACATAGTTCGATCGTCACGCTGCTTATATAAACTTTATTTCCTGTTCGTTCGATTAATCGGACTATGATGACTCCCAAGAACTCATGTGCATCCATATATGTATTCTCACCACATGGCCACGAGGCAATTTATGCGAATGCACCAGGCAAAAGAGAATAGATACCTACTTCTTTTAGAGATACTTAACGTTAATCCAACAAAGTCATAAGTCTATGGACAGTCTCTTGGAGGGTTTTTAACACGCAGATGTATTTAGAATCAAACATTCTGACCACAACATAGAATCTGTTTCCTAACATAACATTTACAAGCTGTCCCCGCGGCTTCGCACGCGTAAAAGTTCCCGAGGTATCTTTGCCCCTGTGTTATTTATATATGATCTATATTACTGTAAAGTTACATCAAAATCTGTTCCGTAGTTCTTGCGTGAAAGAGTGACAAACATACATACAAACATCCTTACAAACTTTCGCGTTAGTAGGAAATAGGATTATAACGCAAACTTCATTTGTTTTGATCTGCTAGGGCTTAGTCCATTGGGGTGGGCGTACGTCCAGCAGTGGACTATAACAGGCTGATGATTAGAATACACTCACTGTGGCAGACAGGAGCTGAGTTGTTGCAGCACGGGCTGGGCCAGGAACCCGGCCGCTTGGCTTTCGAACACTTCGTCATGGCGGTCACCACGCAAGCCGACAGCTCGTTGAAGTCAGCATGAGGTACCTGCATTATAAATTGGCCTGAAATTACTGTCCTGTTGGCGTAGTTGGTGACCCTGCCTATTGCGCCAGAGTTCGTGGTTCGATTCCCACCCGAGACCAACATTTGTGTGATGAGCATACTGTTGGTTGTCGGATTCTGGGTGTTTGTATGTATTTAAGAATTTATTTAAAAGTATTTAAGTATTTCAGTTGTTGAGTACAAGCTGTACTCAACAACTGAATATAACATTAAAATAAAATAATAATAAAAAAATTAAATGTAAATTAAAATTAAATGTGTGTAAATGTGTCCAAACATTATTATTATTATTAAATTAAAATTCATTATTTCAACTCATAACGTCATTAAAATTCCAAAACCACGAATGTAAAAAAAAATTATAATATACATTTCGTACCGAGTACAAAATGACGCTTTTTCTTAGCCGAGAGGGGAAGCTAGTTTCGACGTGAGAACGTCGAAAGCTTATTCCGAGCGCGAGGGTAAAGAAAAGCCATCTTGTACTCGGTACGAACGATACTTTTTCTACTAACTGAAAGTCCGATACATTACTATAAAAAATAACATAATAAGTAAAACTTACTACTTACAGAACCAAGAAGTTTCAAATCTCTTTGGTCGCGCGTGGCAAAAATTTTTTGATTCATGATCAGAACAGAATCACTTTCAGATAAATTCGCCATGTTTTCCCGCCAAATTTTATTCTTCTTCTATTAGGTCCTTTACCTCGCCACGCGGCGCGGGGTGCGGCGCTACATAGTGGCCAGTGTCAATTTGCCAACTACGGGTCCGCGAGATAATTTCGAGTGTCTGGACAAATTTACCTCAAAAAGAACCTAACCGAGTACGAAATTAAAATCGAATATTTCGTCACGACCTAGAAGTAATTTCGCACCGGGGTCCAGGAAGTTCGATTTTCGAAACTAATTTCGAGTATGAAATGCAACTTTTTACTCAAGGTAGTTGAATTTTTTTTATTCAGACCCCGACCAACAGGGACAAATAGCACAGAAATCGGAGCATATAAGCACAGAATTTATAGGGACCCCTTCGATAGTACAGAAAGCCGTGTGTGCATTAGGTATACTCACATTCACACTGAGAATAATTGCAGCCTTCGAGGTGGGTGCGTACTGAATTTGGACCCGGGCACACTCCAGGAGTTCCTCTTGAAAGCATTCTGGTCCATCGTCATGGAAGAACACTGCGCAATGCAATAATTATTTAAAGTAGGTACTTGTTTATTCACAAACAGGCTCACAATGTGTTCCACTTTTAGTGCTATCTCCAGACATGTGGGTTTTGAACAGGAATCTTCGATAGGGGGCGAGAGCACCCACCAAAGAAATCCTATCTCTATGGTTTTGAACGATGAGTTAGGTTAGTAAATCTGTAGTAAATCGGTTTAAAGAACTTTATTCTCATTTTAACTTACAAAGTCACTTAACATGAGAACTACATATCTTAATTAGTTAAGTTAGTGTCCATATAAACAGGCAGAAGGTAATTGTAAAATTATGAATGGACTATGATAGCCGACCAAACTAACTATGCGCAAGTGTAGCTTATGCATGCATACAACAGTGCGCCCAGCTAATTCGGTCGCCTAGTGAGTAAGAAACAGAACTGGTTTTGAACAAGCAATAGTACAGGGGATGATATTTTATTTTATGGCAAGTAGTTATTTATTATGTGTTTATGTAATTGGGATTTAAAGATATTTATTGAATTAGTGTTCTTTATGTATGATGGTAGGTTATTGTAAAGTGATGCACCGCCAAAGCTTATAGTTTTTTTACCATAATCTGTTCTTATTTTAGGTAAAACAATATGACTTTTGCGCCGGCAACTATATTTGATCAATTGTTCCTTTTTTGTGAAAGTGATGTTTGTGTGGATAGTTTTATTTAAAATTTTCCGTATTAGTATGCATGTTGTGAATCTGTGAAGTTGCGAAATATTCATAAGTTTTAATTTTTTGTAGACTCCTTCAGTTGGTGTGTAAATAGGTTAAATTATTTCTTCAAGTACCTACATTAAAAAAAATATCTTTGATTATGACATGCTGGGCTGGGATCGAACTCCTACCACACGAAATATGTACGGTCGACCGCACGTCACTGGAAAAAAAACCAGTATAAACTGGTCTCTCTTAGTATTGAAACTCCCTAACAGGCTAGTTCTGCACAAGGTCAAAGTTATTCTAATGACGTGCGGTCGACTGTACTTGACCGCATATATTCGCTGCGCCATAGCCACGCACGCTCTAAAAATTACCATTGCGACGTTCAGATATGGTTGCGACGATATTTCCTACGCAATTCATTGAAGATATTTCAATATTGATAATCATAATACCTACCTACCTATAGTGAATAACAATTTTTTCATACGTACTACAATTTTGTATGGATTTTATTATTAATATAGGTACTTAATGTGTTGTATGACCAAATAAATACTTACTTATTCGTAATACTTAGGGCAATTCAATAGCTCCAACCATTTGTGAGTAAATAGCAAGTTTCAATTGTAGGGGAACCTAGATTTATTACAAACTAGATTTTTCCCAGACCAATGGGTACTATTATTTCATAGACAAACATAAGCAACTATGACGTGCAAAGTTTCATCAAAATCTTTATAGCTTTTACTTTTTGTTGTATGACAGCTACGCTTCGGCTTCAAGGTACAAAGAAACTATATCATCCTTCGATACAATAAATTAAAACTCTAAGTTCCTGGTCCCAATCGGACCAAAAGTTTAGCTTCCAGAGCCAAGCGTGACGGACCGATGCATGGTCGCTCGCACGCACGGACGGACCGAATAAAGACATTTGGTTTTTCGGTATGTGTTATCGTTAAAGTTAAGAGCGTCAGTGGCGTAGGGGATAAGACGCGGCCTATCATATCGAAAGGTCCGGAGTTCGATCCCCAGCTGGGCCATGTACCAATGGGTCTTTTCTCGAAACTTAAGTACATTTACTGACTGCTATCAAACGGTGAAGGAAAACATCGTGAGGAAACCTGCATACGCCGAATTCTTAGGCGCATGTGAAGTCCACCAACCCGCACTGGGCTAGCGTGGTGGACTATAGCCCGAACACCCTCGTTGATAGGGTAGGCCTGAGCCCCAGCAGTGGGGACATTAATAGGCTGTTGATAATGATCGTTAAAGAACACATTTTCGCCAAATTGGGAATATTTTTTTTTTACGATTGCAATACTTCCTCTACACTTCCTTGTCAGTACAGGCTTGCTTGCTTGTACAGGTTGCCTGTACCTACGATACTGGGGTCGAGAAAGTGAAAAACAGGAATTCGATAGCCCCAGCACGGGAATGTTTGACATTTGGGGGCTTTTCGGGGCTTCTCTGGACACACAATCTGTCGGTACATTACGTTTTTCTCTTCTCTTTTATTGTGCTAATAAGATTTTGTGTAAAATTGTTCATGCGTTTTGTAAACAACAATGAACAATTCAAAATCTCTGGTACTCACAACCATACTCGTCGCCGTCCTTGTAGTAGATGTAGTTAATGAGGAGTTCGACGCCGCCGTCGCTGACGCCGTAGCTGTAGAAGGAGTCGTTCATACACGGCCCCAGCCCGCACGTCAGGGAGCGGAGACAAGTCTTCAGCTCGTGAGACTTCGCGCAGTGCCTGAACAAAAAAAATGATTAAAAAAAACTTAAGCAGATGACCTTAGTAGTTTTTTTAGCTAGGGCTCTATCGTAGCTCGGGGGCAAATGTAGTTGACTGAAAATAACTCTTCATTGTTACGTTTTTAGAATGAGTGAAGTCCTGTGGAGAGTTATATTAACTCTACTTCTCGCAGTGACTGAACTAAATAAGCAATGATTAAAAAAAACTAATTAGTAACTAGTTCTTTTTATTAGCTACGGGGCGCTATCGAGCTAGGGGGCAAATGTAGTTGACTGAAAATAACTCGTCATTGTTATGTTCTTAGAATGAGTGAAGTCCTGTGGAGAGTTATATTAACCCTCTAAAGGCACAGACACTTACAAAAACGTAACAGAAGGTAACGAGTTATTTTCTGTCAACTACATTTGCCCCCTAGCTATAGCTACGATAGCTTCGTGTGGTCACAAAATGGTGTGGTTAAAATATTTTTTGTTCCACCCTTAGTAGAGGTGAAATATTTTGTTCCAATTGAAATGGGACCACCCTCGGAAAAAAACACTTAATCAATGATTTAAAAGAAGTTGTCTGGAAGAAATCGCTTTTAGAGATAAGACCGCCCAGATGTGCATAGGTAGCTACTGTAATATTGTATCTGTTTTTTTATGTGCATACAGACCCATTGCAAACCCCTTTCATTTATAAATTATGTTAATTTTTTGAATGCTAATGTCGGTAAACAAGTTGTAAATACCAATATTAAGCTTACAGCTTTACTACTATTATTCCCTATTACCTACTATTATTTTATTTTATTATTACTTATTATTTATTTAGGTATTAATCAATTAAATATGCATTTTAAGTATATAGTTGTCCCCCAAAACCGCCTTGTCGGTTTGACTGGGGGACCTGGGGGATGTATTACAAATGGTTTGTATTTATTTGTTACAATTGTAACCCGTTGGGATTGACATCGCTCTGATGGAATATGTTTGATGCTAAACACTTACTGTTTGTTAATAGTATAGTTGCTGTGACCAATTTCGTTTCGCTCCGGCTCGAACAACCCATAGAAGCAGTCCACGAACGATTGTATCGAATTCTGTAAACAAATAATACATACTTATATTACAACTTATCATCATTAACAGTTTTTAATATGTCCCCACTGCTGGGGCTCAGGCCTGCCCTCTCAACAAAAGCGTTCGGGCTATAGTCCACCGCATAAATTTTTTTTTATACAAATTGTCTCATTTTTAGACGCTAGACCAAAAAATTTACTAAGTATGTCAAAATTGTTATCACGAAAAAAGACGGTTTCGGTTTTGCCCATACTGTCCCAGTTAAAAATAATAAAAATTGATATGAGAAGTCATATAATATGAGCAATAGAAATTTTTTATCTGTCTGTCTTTATTATGTTTATTCCGGCATCACGCAAAAACTACTTCACCAAATTGGATACGGTGTTCATAGTTTGTTTCTGAAATTATAACTAGACGATGTCTGTACATAGCAGAGATAGGTACCTACTTCCAAAATCCACGCGGACGAAGTCGCGGGCAACAGCTAGTTACTAATCATGTTATAAAAATACCTCAACTTGGCCAACAAGGCGCTGCGACCCAAATTTCTCACACATCTGCCGCAATATCTTCTTGTACTGTTGCTCATCTCTCACTTGGCAATCTACTACTGAACCTGCAAATCAACATATTATAGGTACGTCATACATATACATACCTACACACGTACCTAATATCGTGACCCTGACACACCTCTTTCGAACAAATCAACATATTTCAAATAAAATCAACAACTCGTTCCAACCCTGGGTGTTATGAACATAATGGCAAGCGAATTGCATTTAACCCATTAGAAGCTTACCGACAATGCTCTCAATTTTGAATAAATGGTCTTAAAAGATAATTGTGTATCAAAGTCGGATGCACCTATGTAATTACAATATTTATCAGAAATAAGCTCAAACATTTTTCACTCACTAATAACGAAGATGGTAATGAAGAGAACTTTGATCATTTTAGCGACAGTACATCCACAGTGAATAACACAAAGTTATAATACGAACAACTTAATAATTGTTGTTGAATGAAGGACGTTATAACCGTGCTGTTATCCTTAGGGATAAATTGCAAGTGAAACTTTATGACCCACAGCTCTCGGTTATATGCAAAGCAACACGTGAAATACCTATTTAGGTTTTAGCGATATCAAAGTCTTCCAGGGAGTAGTAGGTACTGCGATTTATACTTTTTCCTTCCTGTCATTTTTTCCTGTGCACTGCCAGGCAATTAGGCTTATAAAAATGGAATTCTGTAGTCGACTGGTGACTAGCATAGTCGTTAGGGTTCATAGCTCTCTTTACGGAGCAGTAAATTTCATAGATACTTACAGATCTGCAAATTGCAAATAGCCATGACGGTCGACAATAGGATTGCCAGATGCCCCGTATTTTACGGGTTTTCCCGTTTTTCAGGCTAGGTTGATACAAAAACCCATAATTGGGAAATTAAAATACGGGGTGAACAAAGCTCTCGTATTTTTAACAAATTCAGCCAGAGCAGGTTGGCGAAACCAATCGCTGACGTTTTCTTGCTGGCTGGTGCGTGTCGTAGGTTTTTATAAGTGTAAATTTCAATTAAAATTAACCGCGCTATAAAATTTTTGAGGCTCGCGCTTCGCGCTCGCCGTGCGTCATAGTATTTTTTCCGAAATATCATTTTTGGAGGCCGCTGTCATAATTTCTGAGTTAGTGTTTTTATTTGGTTGATATCTAACATCCCTCGTATCTTTAAGTGTTTATTCATAATTAAAACGCTGTTGTAAACGTCTTCCGTAAAAAAATCTAAAACCCGTATATTTAATGCTGGTAGCCCGTAAATCAAGAAGTGGCAGGTGGCAACCCTAGTCGACAACCTTTACTTTTGTGCAGTAGTTAGGTTAGGAGCATTGTAAATATCCTCTTTTTATGTTTTTGTACCTAAGCTATTTCCGTTCATGCTTTTACCCAGTTTATTTAACTGGGAAATTAGTTCACTGACGTCATGTTTCAGTATAGTTACGTCACGTGGTTGGGTTTATCTAATTCTGTTGTTAGGTTGTTCTAAATTCGCTTCTTCCTCGTGGTCAACTGCTGCTGTAATTATTCGGCCATTGATTCTATTTTTCGCCAATAATTCTTTCATTTTAATTAAGGTATCCTATCTAGTAAGCTATTAGTCATTTTTATTAGTAGGTAGTTAGCTGTTTATTACTTTCTCACTTTTATTACAATCTATTATATCTAGGTAGATCTTTTTAAAGGCTTTATCAAATTTGAGATACCAAATCATACTCTCTTTACTTTTAAATATTTTTATTTTAAACATAATATATAAGTACATACATATATTAAGAATTACATGACGTTTGTAGAACTACATACTTAATAGCTGAATACTTTTTAATTTACAGTACCATATTATAAACTCTGTTGCTATTTGCATAGATGTAAAGGAGCCCACACTTTCTTAGTCACAAGATATCATGTGAACACAAACATAGGTTTATGTGATAAGTGTATCCCAGACATACGCGACCTGCTTGGCGGTGGCGGCCAGTTGTCGTCCCTTACAATGTATGTGAGACTTCAAACACGCGCGGCCATAATTTGTATATTGAGGCTGCGGCCTGCGGTAGGCCGCCACCGCAGGCCGCGTGTGTCTCGGATGTGTCTTTATGTTCAATTACACTGACAATGAGTAAACCATTTACATCCATTCAATATGACAAATGTAATGTATTAAGTTAACTTATCTACTTAGAATTATTTTGTAACATTTTCTTTTGCAGCTTCTATAACATGTATTTAATAATAGGTTTGCGAATTTTGCTATAAGTATGTACCTACGTAATTGAATAAATTTAAAAGTTATCAACAAAGCAGGACTGTTTGTGTGAACAAGACATGTTCATTATTTTTCAAACTGATACTAAACGTTTCTTCGTGACAACAACGATTATAAAGATTTGAATCTTAGCTAAGTATAAAATTACATAAGAAAGGTCTGATTATTTTGTTTATTGATATGAAATTTATTAATATCAGAAAGTCATGTTTACCCGTCGCTGTTCTCAGGTACTTAAGTATTTGTAATTTGTATCATATCTTTAACTAGATAATTAAGTTATTACGTCCACATAAAATTTACAATAACCGAAGACGAACTGGACCTAATGCGCCTAAACCGTTACAGGCAACGTATAGTCCTCGTACATCATTTTGGCGGTTATGTGAAGTTGGCTAATTCCTGCGCGAATGACTAATTTTAGATGTCAAAGGGGAGCTGTATGCGGGGTTCACTAGAGACGCTCATTCAATTTCAAGAAATAGTTCACTGATTCGATCAACCGAATCAAACTTTCAAATTTTTGGACACCTCTATGTAGCACACTATGCCGCTTACGCACACATAGACTGTAAACATTGTCAGCGATGTGCAAACAATTTGTGACTATATTCACTCAACCGTCAAAACGATTTACGCAGACTATATTGTTAATCATAAAAATGGAATAGGTACTCTCTGTAGTGAAAACTTGCAGAAATCATTATTAACGTAGTGGAATACATTTAAAGGGACAAAAATAATGTAAAGTTAATAACAATATAGTCGAAAAACACCGAAATTTCTTGTCACACAAGAATGTTACTAATAAAATCACAGGTAAGTACTTTATCACTATATACATTTATATTTATGTATTAAGCATAGGTATTAGTACCTATTAATAAAAAAACTCTCTTACAGAGAAAACGGTTCGCAAACCTTTCTGTCGCAAGAATCCTTGACATTTAACAGAAATTAATATTTAGGTACTTATGTATTTTTAACTGTAATAAATTATTCGATAAAAGTAAAATAAAACTAAAACATTTTTAAAATATAAAAGTCATAAAAACCTAACTTTATAAATAAATATAGACTTTGGCCGTAGTACTATTAATTTATAAAAAAAATTAGTAAAAATAACTGCCCTAGTTACCATACCTATTTAAAATAGATGGTTATACCATTTGAAACTAGGCATTATACTCATGAATGTATAAATTTAATTTACTTGCATTTGTCGGTAAAACTCCGACATGAGCTATCGGAAAAACTTACACTATTTTTTTATTATTAACAAATTATCAAATATTAATAGGTACTCGTAAAATAACTAGAAGTTGTATATAATACGTCATTAGCTCATATTTTATACTTTCATATAGTACCTTCTTAGTAGATTTACCTTCAGCGCACAACTTAATCAAGCAATTTCAATGCTTAGTTTCTTAAAAGCTACAATTTTCTTTTATTTTAAATTAAAATGAAGGTTTTACGTCATCGGAGTAAGTAGTTTATCGAATCAAAGTGTAGTCCTCTATGGTAGTCCAAACGATTGTTGACTCATGGAGTAGTTTTTACTTCAATTTGTATCTTTAAATTCAGTATTTTAAAACTCATAACGCGAATTACTCGCGTGACTGATTCGTGTAAATTTAAGTGTAAAATTTCGATTACACTTTAGTTCCCTCGTTTGCTCGAAATCTTTAAAACATTCATATTTTTATATGTTTAAAGAGCTACGACTAATAACTCTATTGATACATACATATACAATTTAATAAATTGTACAGAAAATGACAATATTTGGCACAAACTATACAATTCTCAAATATTTTTCAAATTTGTCCAAACTCAAATGTATGTATAAGTACTTACTGCTAAGTAGATGAACAGTATCGCAAGCCTAAAAAGGCCATACCGTGAACATCGAAAACGTACTCTATGTACTTACCTATCTAATTGCTTATGAATATTTAATATAGTTAAGCCTTTTATGTAAAAACAAGCTTCTAAACAACTCGTAAGTATCATTGCTGTTGAATATTAAGACACACATAAGATTTTATGAAATAAAGTTTGGGAAGCACAGGATTTTCACAAGTATTTTAAAATACCATGTGATGTGTACACCCCTAAGTTGTCTCCAAAATGGGAATAAATACTTATTTGTAACTTATTTACAACTTTGTAGGAATGATTAATTTTATCCTACAATGTTTTATCTAGCTTTTTAACAGCGGCTTTGTAAAGGAGACAAGGAGTATTCGAAGTTGAAAAATTAATCGTTAATTTTATTAACGAATGAAGTCGTAAAATTAGGATCTTCTGTACAAACAGAGGGTATTGCCGGTGTCTAGCAACTACTTATAATTAAGTAGACCAACTTTACAGTTAAACTTTTCTAATACTAGTCTTTTCACATAGCACGGTGCGGGTTTGACAGTTAGGTACTGAAATGAAATTTTCATTACTCATACTCTGAAAGTAGGTCTGAAGTTGCCTGAGGAGCGGGTTTAAAATAATGCATCTCAGCCCTAGGGAGAATCGCTTTCAACTGACAGCTGTCAAATTATATTTTAAAAAAACTAGTACTATTTTGACATTTCTATTGGGCCATGTTCCAACTGTCTATACATCCACTCAATTACAGCGCGATGTAAAATTGAAATAACATAAAGTTATGTAATAATTAAAAAATATATTTTTTAAAACGACTTTATTATAATTATTACTGTCAACTATTTCTTTAAAATAACACAGATTTGGGCAAAATATTTACCATTTTTTCAATGATGGAAATGAAAAATAATGGCAGAATAGCTGGCCGGCCACAGAAAAAAAAACAAAGTAAACGGGAAAGCGGCAATCCGATCTTCATTTGTTTTTTCGAGTTGTCGAGTTTTGTTTATACTTCCGTATAGCAGAGATTTGTATTAACACTCATTTTTTGTTTTTGTTTTTACTTTCAGTGTATTCTTAATGAAAAGCACAGTGTTTCCCTCGGGTTCAAGACTTATTTAGAGGTCCCTCGAACTATTCGTCTCGGGACTTAAATAAGTTACTTTCACACCTAGGTTAACAATGTACTATTAATTTATGGCGAAATAAAATTAAACTGCTGAAGTGACAAGGCATTAAGCATATTCGTATTGATTTCAGAGTTAGAGGATTAAGAAAAAATATGGAGTGAAAATATGGGTAAACTGACAGATAGTAAGTAGTTATTACGGGGCGAATGCAGTCCATCAACATGCAGCCTTTAAAACTGTTATATCTAGCTAGGCTAGATAATTGATGGAAGAATTCATAAGATTATCTTGTTTGTGACGAAAAACATCGAATGTCCCACGCACCATGCAGGCGTTGGCCGCGGTCACCTGCTCGGGCCACCTGACCACCTGCTCGGTCCACAGGTGGACCACGGGCGCTTTTTCATGCCCATTTTTTGTGAAAGAGATTATAGCCAATAAAAGCGAGTGTTTTTATAAATTACGGCAACGATTTCTGTTTATTGATGAGTGCGTTCAGTAATTTGATCCTGGCCTTGATGGCTTTGTACCGAATATACTCGTCCTCTCGCCCCTTCTTGTCGTCACGCTGGACCTTCCTGCTGTTCTGCAGCTCGAAGCTCACTTCGTACTCCTTGATGCTGCGCCTAAGGACCTGTCGATACAAACTGAGTAGTTGTTACCTATCACAAATCCATACTATCTATCCTAACTACCTACTAATATTATAAAGGAGAAAGATTGTAAGGATGTTTGTTGCCCTTTCGCACTGTAACGGCTGAACGGATTTTGATTAAACTTGGTAGGTACAGTGACAGCTTATATCCTGGAATAACATATATATAGGCTACTTTTTTACTTTTTACCGCGGTGAATTGTTCCCGCGGGAAAAACTGATTCCACGCGGGCCTTTGCCCGAAGAGTTTTTTTTTTGTTAGTTTGTTCGTTTGTTTGTTTGAACCCGCTAATCTCTGGAGCTACTAGTCGGATTTGAAAATTTCTTTTTGCATTTGATAGCCCAACTCTTGAGGAAGGTTAAATGCTATTTTAACATCACGCTACGATCCCTAGGAGCCGAGCAAATAGAAAAAGGTCACACAAATTTACGTACACATTTCTGCAGTTTGGCCTCAGTGAGTGCCCTTGAAAGGTCCTCAAGACCGAGGCAATGCAGCCCTTCATTGGAGGGCGTGGCCTCCTCGCTGGTGGTGCCAGATTGAGCTGATGATGTAGACGAAGGCACCTCTTCGTTGGTGCCGTCCCGCGTGGGCGGCGACTGGAGGGGGGTTTCAGCCGTGTCCTGAAATCCATAGGTTTGATGTCACAGTCACAATTTAATACAAAAGTAATTTTAGTATCAATTATCTGAAATAGCTAAGTGTGTTAAGTTGTACGTTTACTATGCCAGTGTGGTAAATAATAATAATAAAAAAACAATTTCAATTTGGACTTAATCTTCGCTAAAGATTTATATCCAATTTCCGGAATATCCAAGTGCGAATATCGGTTGTAAGTACCTATTAGATTTTTTAATAGTTGGCAATGAGTGAAAGTTTGCTAACACTCCTCCAAAACGGATGAAGGATTCGAACGTTTATTATATTGATGTCATAGCTTGGTTAAAATTATTCGGCAAACTGCTTCAATACGGTCGAAACCGCAGGCGAACAACGTAAAACATATAGTTTAAGTTACTAAAATTTAAGTTAGCATTCGAGAAGAGAAGTCACATCACCTGCGATGATCCGGATGGCTTTTCCTGCGAATCGCTCGAACTGTCGACGCTGGTGTTGAAGAGCATAGCTTCATGCTCGTGAATGGTCGCCAGTTCCCCGTTAGTGCCGCCGATCACCTGTCACCACAGATTAGCTGTGACATAATGATCCAGCACGCCATAAAAGTCATAGACAAGATCCAAATCAAATCAAATATACTTTATTGAGCACCAAATTATATCAAAAGTTCCAAGTATGATAGTTTCACAATAAATTATTGCATGCACTGTTTAGGAATTAGAAATTGTTAAAATATCTTTCTTTACAAAACGCTATTTTGTTCGTTCGTTTGTTTGTTTGTATGTTTGTTTGTGTGTTTGTTTGTTTTTCTCGGGAGCTACCAGCCGGATTTAAAAAAATCTTTTTGCACTTGATATCCCACTTCTTGAGGAAGGTGGTTATTTAACATCACGCTGACGAGGAAAGGAGCCGAGCAAATAGAGGAAAAGTCAGAAATAACTTAAAAAACGCGGTCGAGGCCGCGGGAAACAGCTAGTGACTATACATGTGATGTTCGATTTATATAACGCCAGCGTATGCGCAGAAAATGACAAAATGGATAATTTATAAGTTGCCAATCATAATTAGTGTTAAAAAATCGGCTGCTCTTTAAATGGTCGGTCAAACGGAGTGAAGAAATCTAGAAACTACAAGCGTTTCAAGCACTTACAGTATCAGGCCTAAAAGTGGCCAGGGCTCGCTTCACAGCTCTGTATCTCTCGTACAGGTGTCTGGCGGCGCCGCGCTCTGCAGAATGCGCCGGCGGCCTTCCTCTGGCGGCTTCTAAACGCAGCAGTGCTCGTTGAACGCAAGACTTCTCGGATGCCAGCTGGGATGAAGACCAGTTCGATTCGGGGGACGCAGATCGTCCTGCCGCGTGTCGGCAACCCTCCAGCCACTAAGAAGGAAATAGATTATTATACAAGTCCCATGCCTAGGGGCATGAAAGGAAAGGTACTTTAAATGTTGAAGTATAAGAAAATTTCACTTATTTCATTCACGGCTTCATTTTTTTTTTAAATAAGTAAAACTGCATGTAAGATCGTGAAATCATTTTCATCAGTAGCTATGGAATGATAATGCTGATATTATCAGAAGTACGGAAAAGTCATAGGGAATACATTATGATACAAATGAGCTAAGTTGGTCATTACATACGAGGCTGGAATGTACACACGAGGCTTGCCGAGTGCGTAATGAAGCCAAGTAATGTATGATCAACGCTCACGCGTATCATACGACGGTTTTCAAAACAGTTGCGAGCAAAATAAATAAAATATCATAAATTTATTTTCCTATGATTTTGATGGTAAGTACCTAATACAGATCACTTACATTTTGTGCCTCAGTTAGACTTTCTGGCGGCGTAGAATCGTATATCGTCGAAGCTAAATGTCTTTTATTATTTCTCTTGAACCAAATTTAGATTAAATATTAAATTACTAAGATACAACGTAACTTAGAAGAAACTTGTACCTAATTACTTTTCAAAATTAAATTTAGTTTCCTTTCAGTGACATTTTCTTCTTACATAGTATAAAACAAAGTATGTAATGTCTGTCCCTCTGTACGCTTAGATCTTTTAAATTACGCAACGGATTTTGATGAGGTTTTCACTATCATTCAGATAATATCTTCCGGATGGTTTACCACTCCGGGTACTTATCTCACGCGGGCGAAGCCGCGGGCAACAGCTAGTCTTCAATATTTAAAGTAGGTACTTACTTATCATCTATGTAGTATTGACGTAAATGGAGCTATGACCCACTGTGAAAAGAATTTAGAATTAAAACAACTAACCTCCTCAATATCTAGCACGACATCAGCCATGGATTTTTCGCTTTTAAGCGCATCGTCTAGCTTGTCATCTCTCTCCTTCTGTTGTTTGGCCGCTTGGACTTTCATTGCGTACTCAATGGGGTCTGCTTTGATGCAGCGCTTCTCCGCTTGAAGACTTCGCAGACTCTCGTACATGCGCGTGAGTTGCACGTCAGTTATGCGATCGCCGGGCGCTATCGCGTGCCCGTTTTGAGACTCATAGTCGCTCTCATATTTGGAAATGCTTTTCTTGAGGACGCTTATCTGAAAGTTTTTCCAATGTACTCTTCAAATTCAAGTAGGGTTGGTAGGGTTTTATGTAGAGCCCGGGTTGAGAACGAAAAGCCTAACTAACATAATAAAGTTAAAGAGTTTGTTTGTTTGAACGAGCTAAACTCTGGAACTACCAGTCGCATTTGAAAAATTCTTTTTGCATTTGGTATCCCAATTCATAAGCAAGGTTGTAGCTATTAACATCACCCTACGGCCCTTAGGATCCGAGCTAAAAAGTCAGAAAAGGCTAGTTTTGTAATCTTAGCTAGTTATCTACCTTCTTGGTGATCTTCTCTAGCGCGGTGTCCGGGCCTGGCTGGTCCCGCCTGGGAGTCCTGGGCGCGACGCTGCGCTCGTCGCGGCGCGTGCGCTCAGCGCGGGCCGCGGTGGCCGCCCAGCGCACGGCGCTCGCCTCCAGCGCGCCCGCGTCGAGGGTCTCCGGCTCCTCGCATGCTGGAGACAAAAAATTAAAATCAAAAATATTTTATTGCATGTATGTATACTTAAGTACATTGCGCTAACCTTGGGAGTGGTGGTAGATAAAAAATTGACGTTGTATAAATGTACACAGTGTACTAATGCAATAAAATATTTTGACTTTGCACTGCAGTATGGGTTTTCTCATATAAATAAAATTCGTATTCTCGGTTCAAACTTACGTTGCGGTTTTTGTAGCGCGATGTAGTCGAGATGCGGCGGCGGGCTACTGCGAATGTCGTCTGTGGAGTTGAAGCACTCATTCTCTTTGGGTTGTTTGGGCACTCTGACGGGCGCGCGGCGACGCTTGCCGCCGTATTGTGGCCGACGCGCGCGTGACAGCCGCTCCGCGCGACGCTCAGACTGGGGAACATGGGAATGATTGTTAATATCCGGCTCGAGGGATCATAAACGGTGATAAAATTAGAGCGATGTTGATTTGAATTGTGTCTTTTATAGCGTCCTTTTAGCTTATGTAATATACAAATCTAATTCTGCATACACGCGCGTAACTGCCGCTCCGCGCGACGCTCCGACTGAGGGACCATGGGAAGGAAAATGATCGTTAACATCCGGTTCGAGGGACCATAAACGTTAACAAAATTAGAGCTATGTTGATTTGGATTGGAAGTCTTTTAAAGACAAATAGTTAATTGCAAGATAATCCGTGAAGTGAACTTATTTAGTAAGATCCCTTCCTAGCCATGTACAAAATGCAAGTTCGCAACTAGCGTAGTATCGGCGCAGAGAAACAATACCGCTACCAATCATAGCACAGTGCGCGCGACAAGGCGGCGGCGCGTTGCGGGATAGGTCCACGCATATGGAGCTAACATCAGTCCGTCCTGTGTCTGTAGCTACTTAAGTATGATTATATATGAGAGATTATTTATGTGCTGACCTCAAGTCGATTAGAGTCGTGAAGCGGCGGCGGAGGCGGCGGCGGCGGCGGGCGCTCCTCGCTGTGCGGCCGCCTTTCTTTCCGCTCGTGCGCGCATCCAGAGTCGCGGCGCTCGCGTCGCTTGCGGGCCTCTCGCTCGCATTCGGGCGCCGCCATATCCTCGCTCTCTTTCTGCCGCTCTCGCTGCCGCTCGCGCTCGCAGCACTGCGCACGCCACCCGGACCCAGATATTACAACCCGCCGCTCGGCTGAGCACTCACTTTCGTGCCCGTAACCCTAGCCAAGTTTTCTGTTAATGTATTTTGTCGTGTGCGTAGATATGTCAAAAAATGTGTTAGGGTTAAAGTTGGATCGTGGGTGGGTAAGCCGGTGTTCGGATGATCCACTAGTAAGTGTTAGAATTAAAAAATGTACTTTACAATAAGTATTATTGTTAAACATATAATTATTATATACACATACTTAGGTATTAATTATTATAATACGAGTAAAGGTACTTTTCGCTTAAAAGCTATTCTAAAGGAACTAGTTGCCAATAAGTTGATATTATCGAAAGCAATGTAAGTATAATATTTTCAAAAAATATTCAAGTAAGTACCTACACATAAATATACAACGTACAACATGAAAGGGATAAAGGAAAAGCTGTCACACTTATAACTTCAAAGTATATTTAATTTTTAAAAATCAAACGACATTGACAAAATTAATTAAAAAATCTAATTATTACTTTTTTCCACTGTGATTCAAATAATATTTTCAAATAATTTTGTAACGCAAAAAACAGAAAGTAACATAATTTATTAAGGGTAATTTCATTACATATATAAACGTTACGTAACATTTAATATTTCAATCATGTGCTAGAGTACTTAATAATGTAAACTAGTTGTCAATAATATTTCAAACACAGTGCGAATAAATCATATGAAACTTTTCCAATACCCTTTGAATTTGCAAAGCGAATATGAAACTATATTTTTAGGTATATTATAGGAGTAAGTATATTATTATAGTTTATTAAAGTCACTACATGATGTTAAATGAGACCCCATTGCAATATACCTGCTCAATATCCAATTGTACCATGTTACACTTGTAACAAAATCCCCCAATTTCCAAAACTTTTCGGCCGATTGTGAGGATTCTGAAATTAAACCACGTTTGGTGCAATTGCACTGAACAAGTCGAAGAAATTCTATTTTGCTACCATTGCAGAACTAAATAGAGGTGATACTAAATACTTTCGTGATTGTGTCGTGAAAGAAAACCTCTAAACTATTACACTGCTTGATTATCGCGTTATACATGGATGTACGGATAATTAGAAACAGGGCAAGATTTTCATACAATGGAGGTCACTTTGAAGCCATGGGTCTCCGTGAAGCATTGATCGGGGCATGATCTGATGAAGGTCATCGAAAGAGTAGATGGAGGACTTTTAGATCGCTATAGACGTCCAACTGATCAGATGAGCCGTTTGGAAGCAGCATCGTCATGTAGAAATAAACCTGCAAAATGGCATATATGAAAAACTTAAAGTTAAGGAATCATGACGATGCTGCTCCCAAACGGCTGATCTGATCAGTTGGATATCTATAGCCATCTAAAAGTCCTCCATCTACTCTCTCGATGACCGTCATCAGATCATGCCCCGATCAATCCTTCACGGAGACCCATGGCTTCAAAGTGACCTCGATTGTATGAAAATCGTCCCGTTTCTAATTATCCGTCCACCTATGTATTTACCTACGACATAGTTCCGGATCCAGAATTGGGTAGGATCAGTCTAAAGGCCAGAACGCACCTGCATGCGGCACGTGCATGGCAACAGACACCGGTGCGACCTCCCTTAAAGTTTCATACATTACAATGGATCTGTCGCGCTCTTAAGTACACGCATTTTTGGTGCATTTTGACCTAAATTTGACTTGGAATCACTACCCCATCCCAAACTCAAATTTAACATTCTGTTCCATTAAACATTTTTATTTGTGATTAACCACGCACTATGCAAAAAAGAGGACCTTACTACTAGCTCGCGTTTTTATCCTAAATTGGACAACTAAGTCGAACGGACTTACTATGGACTAACTGCTTGGTGCACGCTACGAAGTAAAAAAACGGGTACAGCTGTATTTGGTACTAGCGGCCCGTCCCGGCTTCGCACGGGTGAACTTTTTTGCAATAAATATAGCCTATGTCACTCAGGATGAATGTAGCTTTCCAATGGTGAAAGAATTTTTGAAATCAACACAGTAGTTTTTGAGTTTCTTCGTTACAAACATACACACACACAAAAATACAAATCTTTCCTCTTTATAATAATATAGATAAAGTAATTAGCTATTCTGATTAGTAAGGTATTGAAGTCGTCCTGAACTTCTGCCATGCTTTGGATAGTAGGTACCATTATACCATCTGATTTGGCCAAAACATTATCTGACGGTGGACCAAATCTTGAAAACAGCGTAGGTATAGGTATGCTCCTAATTAACGCCCTTCCTGGCTTAATTTGATAATTTTAGTACTGACGACGTAAAGTGATTTGGGCCTTTGAGTTCATACATTCGGTCCTAGTTAAGCCGATATATGCCGTAGGTCGATATAGGGTCAATATGTCTAAAAATTCGCTCTGGGTTGTATCTACCTCTAACTAACAGAAGTAGTCACCTACTTGTATTAGGCATTTGATGTGCAATACGACGCTAAAATGTTTAAAAGCGCTGACCCGTTTTCTTACTTCGTAATGTTCCTAATTAAGTAATTACTTATATACTAAGTGTAATAGAAGTTATAAGAAGTAGTAAGGAATACTCACAATGCAGTATCTTGCTGCACCGACAATGGAGTCCAAGATCCTTGAAATGTTGTCCCGACCGCGGCTTGCCAGGGTCGCTCGAATGGGGCCCGCTTTGGAGCAAAACCCCCTAAGGAGAACTAAAGCCGAGCTCTTAACTACTGGGCTATTGTTTATCCTTTAATATAAAATAAATTGAAAGAAAGAAAACGTAACGGCAAGGCGTAGTCGCGCGCCGTTTTGACGGAATTTTACACTGGGTTTTAGAGTTACACCTAAAGAGTTTATCGAAGTTCTATTTGATGATGTCACTCCTTATGGCTGACATGTCACGATCGCGGCACATAATGGTACGGCACAAACAGTCAACACAGAGTTCCTTCTCTCTGGAATTTACGGCTGCTTCAAAAAATGCGTGGAGACCAGTCTGTAATTTAGCATTGATGGATCAAGAGTTGTGATGGAGCCGCGAGCCCTCGGTTACTGCGCCATGTTCATGCTCGCTGCCATTTTCACGTTTCACTGATACAAGACTGGTGAAAAGAATTTGAGAGATTGAAGGTTCAATTATCGTCTATCATTTTTTTGTGTTTGTTTCCGCCACTGAGCTTTTAACACGGTTTCGAAGTTGAACAATCTTGAAAGTTGTTTTGTTAAATTTGGACCTGGAACAATAAAACGAAATATTATGTAAGTACCCAACTTTTATAGAATATATAAATAAACTTTAAAAATTAAGGAGTTCCTTCCCATTAAGCTCATTTTTTAAATTTGCACCTTAATTTTAATATTCTGTCTTTCAAATTTGTATAATGTCTTCATGAAAATTAATATCACTGGTAAGCGAAATAGCGGTAACTTCTATAATGCCTTTTTACACTTATAGACGCAGATGGACAACTGCGGTAAACTTTTTGAAATTCCACCCTAAAGTGGTTAAAACTCGATGGGATCTCGTGTCGCGGGCCAATGAATAAATAAAATAAAAAGCCAGTAAATAAAAATGATTAATATCGGTTTAAAAGTTCTGGAGTTAGCGTCGCTAAGTAACAAACAAACGTCATATTGCGGAGAATCCGATTATAAGGCACAGCAGATTATGTAGATTGTACGGTCGACCACACGTCAGTGGAAACAACACCAATATAACTGGTCTCCATTGTATTCTAACTCCCTAATATGCTAGGCCATGTTCAAGGTCACAGTGTCTCCACTTACGTGCGGTCGACTGTACGTATGCTTGTTGGGCTTCACGATAATAGGTAGGTAGCGAAGCAACCATAAATAGGTATATAAATTATAATTATACAGTTACAGCGGTTAGTGGAGGTATGTACCAGAGATTTAATACTGGTTATAACATCGAGGTAATATGTACCACCTACAAGAGCACACCCCAACTCGACTGTTTGCAACACGAGTTGGTGTTCATGGCAGCTTGTTAGTGCAAATCGCCAACAGCTCTAGTTGGGTCGAACTTCTGTGACAGCCGGTTTTATAAAAAACAAAAACCTATTGTAAATAAAATATGGCATAAGGTCTAGTAACCGAGCCAAAACCTTAAAAATACAATGTATATAAAATGTTACATAAGCCAAAGGGCTGGAACGACCTTCGCCTTGTAACTGCGTAGCTACGAGGATGAACTGCGTAGCACTTGGTAGCGTATTCGTAGCACGCGCTACGAGACACGTAGACCGACCCCTCGGGGAAAGATAAAAAGTAAAACTTATTTGTGCTTGTTTATTGTTTTTCATTCAATATTGATTTGCTTTAAAAGTTACAATATTAAGTTACTTTGATACGGTTGAAATACATACTGAGGAAATGATGAAGTTCGTTTTCATAAGGCTCAAGGTCACCGAGAGGGCAATGGAGAGAGCTACGCTCGGATTTTCTCTGTGAGATCGAATCAGAAATGAGGAGATCCGCAGGAGAACCAAAGACTCCTAGCTCAAAGAATTACGAAGCTTAAGTGGCAGTGGGCGGGGCACATCGCTCGTGGAACTGACGGCCGTTGGGGCTGAAAGGTTCTCGACCACGTATCGGAAGACGCAGCGTAGGCAGGCCTCCCACAAGCTGGACAGACGGTCTGGTGAAGGTCGCGGGACCCAGCTGGATGAGGGGAGGCCATTGTCCAGCAGTGGACGTCTTTCGGCTGATATGATGATGAATATTTCATAAAGTTCAAATGTCAATACCAATTAGTAGATTACTTAACTACATAAGCTCCTTTATTTGTAACATTGTATTTTATTGAGCAATAAAAATAAATTGGATCGGATGTAAATAAAATACATACACATTGGTATAGGTAAAAAAAATTAAATTACTTCAAATTAATTTTTAGATTAAATTAAATATTACCACGATAATGGGATTGCACAGCATAAACTAACTTTAATATGGATATTGACTGGCCAGTTGGCGTAGTGGTAGTGACCTGCCTACTGCGCCAAAGGTCGTGGGTTCGATTCCCACCCGGGGCCAACATTTGTGTGACGAGCATAACTGAGAAATTTCGGATTCTGGGTGTTTGTATGTAGGTATTTAAGTAGGTATTTATTTAAAAAAAAGATTTATTTATATGTTTATCAGTTGTTGAGTACCCATTTACAAGCTTCTGTTTAGTTTGGGACTAACCAGCCATGTGTGAATTTGTAAAAACATTATTATTTTTATTATTTATTTTATTTCTTTAATTACTCTCTAAATTTTATAACTACTTAGATTAAGAAGTATGAATTTTTGAATGAGGGAAATAACATGGTTGTCCTTTTTTAACCGATTTCAAAAAAAGGAGGAGGTTCTATGTTCGGCTGTATGTATGCTTTTTTTTCGTATCCTATCAAAATCCTAAAAATGAAACCTCGAAATACGATAAATTTACAACCATATATTTTTTAATCTTACCTAACTACTTGGGTTTGTATTAAAATTGCACGAATAATGGAAAATGTTGACAATAGAACGAGAGGTACCTACGACGTACGTCTACACTCCTACCCATTCCTACCTAACAATATTTTAAAACTTTTGCCATTTCAGGAATATTACGAACACCGTCAGTGGCCCTGGGGATAAGACGCGGCCTATCATATCGAAAGGTCCGGAGTTCGATCCCCGGTTGGGTCATGTACCAATGGGTTTTTCTCGAAACTTAAGTACATTTTACTGACTGCTCTCAAACGGTGAAGGAAAATATCGTGAGGAAACCTTCATACGCCGAAGAAGAAATTCTTAGGCGCATGTGAAGTCTACCAACCCGCACTGGGCTAGCGTGGTGGACTATAGCCCGAACACCCTCATTGAGAGGGTAGGCCTGAGCCCCAGCAGTGGGGAGATTAATAGGCTGTTGATGACGAACACCGTCTGTGGAAGGCAAAACTCAACCGGAATTTTTGTCACGTTTTCAGTGGCAACCACTGGCCGCTATAGTTTGCGTTTTATTAAAAAGTTTAGGTCGATTCAGCGGCTTTATAAATTATGTAAACAGTCACCGTTTAGTACAGAGTTCATTGTACTACCGTTTTGTAATCATAATGCGACCGAAAAATAATACTTACGTTTTTGTTTCGCACAAAAGCTTAGTCTCAAAGTATATTTGTTACGCAAGCCTGCAAAGTTGATTATTATTGTGCGAGTACTTGTATTGAAACCTGAGCAATCATATAATATTCAACCTCACCAAGATCAATACCCCCAAACGGCAGTATTTTCTGAAAATTCATCATCCAAGGCCTTGTAACGGAAAACTGATGTTTCGGAATCGATTATCTTCCTAGCCAGTTACGAAACCCTTTTTATATTTAGAAAATAAGGTATTTACTAGACGGTTTGACCTGGTTACAACCGGGTTCGATGCTCGAGTGGGCGTGTCGCCTACACACACCCGTCCGAGGATCTAGATGCTTCTACTGGATACTAAATTATCAGTTAGGGGTCTTCGAAAGTTATTAAGATATTAGTGTTATGTCTTTTGTAGATACCTAGGTGCTTCTAAAATCAAAACCTTGGTTCCTAAATAATAAAGATTACGTACTATGTAAATAGGTAAATTATTGTAAAATCAATGTAAGTTTCAATTTATAAAATTGTTTAATTAAGATAATGAACGGAGAAACTGAAAATAAACAAGGAAAGAAACGACTTGACAAAAGAAAATTGGTGGAATTTTTCCAAAAATTTCCTTATCTTCTTGTAACATTCAACGTTATATAATCATGTTACTGTTTTAATAAGGAACTTCAAAGAATACTGCCCAGAATCTTACTGGAAAAATATATAAAGCAAAGAAAAGACAAAAACGTCCTTGAGACTATAAAGCTCATCTCTTACGAGCGATAACGAACCGCCTACTCACTACAGTCCTAGTAACAAAGCTACTTCAACACAATACCAACTTACCGTAATGAGCATGCCGAAATCCCCTGATACTGTGGTCATACAATTTGATGATCAACAGGGAAATACTTAAACGGTCTGATCACGGAATGGCGTCGGTTCATAAAATGGCGGATCAGGGAATATGTCCGACCGCGAACGCCCGGCGAAACCGACTGAAGCTATGGGCGGGCGGGCGGCGGAGGTGTTTTAGTGAGGTGCACATGTCGACAACCATTGTATCGGTAAAATGTAAATATAATGTTTGGACAAATTCATACACGGCTGTTTAGTCCCAAACTAAGCCGAAGCTTGTAAATGGGTAATCAACAACTGATAAGCATATAAAAATACTTTTAAATAAATATTTAAATACATACAAACACCCAGAATCCGAAAACCAACAGTTAAGTTATGCTCATCACATATGTTTATTTATTTATGTTGTTAGTGTATGGTTTATGTAGGTAACGAATTTTTCTTAGCATGTACCTATATTGATTACCACGCATTATCTGCAGTATGAGTCAAAGGTCAACTGGTAGAGAAAGCCATACTGGCATTGTGCTATCATTTGATACTTATTACCTAGTTATTATTATTATAATAAAAATAATAATAAAAATATTACCTAGTAGGTAATAAGTATTAAATGATTAAAAAAGATGGTACTTTTAAGCCCATTCTTCATACAGTATCATTAGTAGTATGACTACTTGACCCACCGAGAACTGTAAGAAGTTAAATTATTGGAAATAAGTTTTATGTACCCATTTTTATCGATAACTTGGAAAAAATAAACGTCACATCACTCGACTGTAAACATGTAGAAGCGCACGCCTGCCGGCCGGCTCTCTGAGCTATAGATGTGTATCTCTATATATTGTGCAATCAGGTCTCTCAGCATGGCACATCGATGGGTTATGATCGTATCGTCTAAAAAGCAATTTGTCTATAAAGCAAAATGCCTTTTCTCAAACATGCTTGGAAATGTGAACATTATTTTGACAACCTTCTTCGAGTTAAATCGTCATTGCTGTACTGGTCAAATATATGAGAGCAGACGGGCAAATAATTTGAATGAAACTCCATATACGTAGTGCCTAGTGGTCAAATAATGACCATATTAATTCTTAACATCTCATGTGACCATGGCAACCACAGAGGTAAAATAACAACAGTTTTTTTTTAAATTTTGAATTGCCTTGCAAATTGCAAGCAGTTTAGTGTAAAAAAACAAATGAACATTTTGGCGCGTGGAAATTTATTGTTGTTCGTCATTGATTTTGGAATGTATATGTATGAAATAAAATGGTGTACATAGGTAATAGTTTGAATTTCCGCGCATTTGTTTGAGAAAACTACTTTACAAGTCTTGGCCACAACCAGTCATTGATGGACTCACGTATGTGGGCCGAGGCGGTAGCCGAGGAGTGCACACGTTTATCCATCAATGCCTCTGTTGCGGGCCGCGGCAGTAATGTACTATAACGTCTGTCCATTTTTAGAACTAGGCTTTTCTTAAAGGCTTTTCTGACCATATCTTCAGTCAGTCACCCAAATGCCCCACTGCCTGAACTATTTCTATCTCGCGTGTCAGCTATCAATCTCCACTTCATACTTACAAGTCTTCTCTACTCTTTGTTCTTTTACTTCTTTTTTGTTTTACTCTTTATCACACTGTCTGTCTGACATGACCATTTTTCCTTTATTTGTCCCCCTCTGGGGAAGCAACGAGGATGAAGAACTATTTAATTACACCTATATAATAACTTAATTACACCTAGGTATATAATAGGTATAGTCGCTGTGAGCTGATGGCAGTGGGCAGACCATATCGGTTCAGATAGTTCTATTGTGAGTACATAGAGGTCACCAAATATCAGAACGGTGTGCGGTCCGGCCCATACATGTTCTGTTATTTGGGGACGTCAAGGTCAAATTCTAATGATTACAGGTTGGAACCGTCTGTAGAGACTTTTGTCTGTTTTTTATTCCACACGTAACAGTAGTAGGTATATGCGCAGTGTTGAAAAAATACTGTACTGATTACGATTCGGACGGTACATTTAATTTAATTAGTCCACTGCTGTGCCCTACAAGGGTTTCTGTACCTACCTACTAAACTAACATGTAGAATATATGAATCATCATCAACAGCCTATTAACATGTCCCGACTGCTGGGGCTCAGGCCTACCCTCTCAACGAGGGTGTTCGGGCTATAGTCCACCACGCTCGCTCAATGCTGTTTGGTGTACTTGACATGCGCCTAAGAATTTCTTCTTCGGCGTATGCAGGTTTCCTCACGATGTTTTCCTTCACCGTTTGAGAGCAGTCAGTACATGTACTTAAGTTTCGAGAAAAAACCCAATGGTACGTGGCCCAGCCGGGGATCGAACTCCGGACCTTGCGATATGATAGGCCGCGTTCTATCCCCGACGCCACTGACGCTCTGAATATATGAATATTATGTAGTATTATGTCCGCCTTTAACTAAGATAGGTACCTAACACAGAAATATTGGGAGCTCAGGCAAGTTATTTTTGTGGTCCCATCGTAATATGGAATTCGGGCAGTCTATTTATGTAGGCGTAATTAGGATTCCGGGTAAAACGCAATAGACCCGCCCTCGTAGCCGCGAGCAGACTGTAGGGAATACGTACAGTCAAGCTCACGTCAAGCTATACAATTTTGTGGCAATGTCAACTTTATTTTGATCGCAGTAAGGCTACCACTGTATAGCTTGACGAGTCCTTAACTGTACCTAGCCCACTCGTACCTATATGGGTACTATAATAGCTAGGTATACTAAGCTACGCAATGGAGAAAATGTACATAAATATCGTAGCGAGCTTTTTCCGTGTTCTGTGATAAATACAAGGCAGTGTAAGAACTTTGAATGCTGCAGCAAAGTTTTGTTTTTTGTGTAAGAAAACTGTAATTAAATGCCTTTTTACCCGACTGCGATGTACTTATACTGCGATAAGATAGGTATTTCTTTCTGTTCAGTTACAAAAAATATTTTGGTAGAAAGGCTCTTCAAGTGTAAACTTAACTTTAACTTAACGTAATCCGTACTACTTAACTTTACTCCAAAAGTATCTATGACGAAATGTTCTGCTGTATTATCTAGGCAACGTGTGTAATTTTGTAACTGCGTAACGTTTTACGCAACTTCCACTGAATAGGAGAGTTAAGTAGGCATAATCTCCTGGGGTGTTAGCCAGGAGTTAATTTGTAGACCTAGGGTTTTCATAAAGAGAATATATTGTTCGGAGTCTTCGACAGCGGAGGTTGTAAGTATTTAGAGCTAGCAAAGTCAAAATATTACATGAGTATGAGTATGTAAGTATATGTTTTGGACAAATTTACATAAGCGGAAACTTGTGAATTATTGAAATATCAGGAAATTTTCCGAGATATTTCAGGAAATATAAGAAAAATTACGTAACCTGCACATTTCCTACACTGCGGGATTTAAATAAGTCCTCTTCGAGTTTCTATCTAGACGCAGCGCGCGGTTTGAAATGTTTGAACTGATTAGTATTTTATCTAGTTATACATAGTTGGACGGATAATTAGAAACAGGGCAAGAATTTCATACAATCGAGGTCACTTTGAAGCCATGGTTCTCCGTCAAGGATTGATCGGGGCGTGATCTGATGACGTTCGTCGAGAGAGTAGATGGAGGACTTTTAGATGGCTATAGATATCCAACTGATCAGATCAGCCGTTTGGGAGCAGCATCATCATGATTCCTTAACTTTCAGATTTTCATACATTTTTATGCCATTTTGCAGGTTTTTTTTCTACATGACGATGCTGCTACCAAACGGCTCATCTGATCAGTTGGATATCTACAGCGATCTGAAAGTCCTCCATCTACTCTCTCGATGACCGTATCAGATCATGCCCCCGATCAATCCTTCACGGAGAACCATGGCTTCAAAGTGACCTCGATTGTATGAAAATCTTGCCATGTTTCTAATTATCCGTCCACCTATGTATCTACTTCCGTTTCACAATAAATTATTACAATAGACAGGATTTTATTAAATTCCACCTGTACGGGGCTGATCTGCGACGCAAGTCGCGGGCGATAGCTAGTTAGAAATACATAAACACAATGCGTATCACACCTTCCGACCCTTGTTTATCAACAGACCGAATTTTCTGCGGAGATTTCCCGCCGGAAAGAAACGGGAACAGTGTCGATAGCCTCGTCTCCCTCGCCCTATGTCGATCGATGCGACCTTGGCAATGCGTGGGACATGTACCTAGCCCTAATGGATTATATATAAAATGTACTTAATATAGTATGCGCGAAAGCTATTAGGGTAGCAGCGTATCTCACAAACTTTGACCCTAATATAGGTACCTAGTACTTCCAGTGTTCCATCCCACGTAACAAAATATTTATTCGCCCATTACAACATACCTAGGTTCTGGTAAGTAGGTATAAGAGATATGTCAAGCAGTCCACGTTGAATGGGTAAGAACAAGCACAACAAACATTAATAATGTTTGGACATTATTAATGTTTAATACATAATAATAATGTTTGGACAAATCCACACACGGCTGTTTAGCCCCAAACTAAGCCGAAGCTTGTAAATGGATACTCAACAACTGATAAACATACATAAATACTTTTAAAATAAATACTTAAATAGATACAAACATCCAGAATCCGAAAACTAACAGTTATGCTCATCACACAAATGTACGTCCCGAGTGGGAATCGCACCCACGACCTTTGGCGCAGTAGGCAGGGTCAGTACCACTACGCCAAGAGGCCAGTCAAATGTGTGCTGGAACCTAATAATAGTGCGAGGCCGATGCAATATAAGTGCACGTATGTATGACCTTGTCTCTAGTGAACAAGTCTATTTTTAGTTTACAACCAGCCCAGTTTCATAAAACAGCTATGGGAGAAGCTAGCGGGGACAGGCAGGGGTCAACAGATCAAGAAAGCAAAGCCCCAAGTATCAGAATATCGGTCGCATCTAAAGTCGAATACAATTTATTTTATTGTGAGTAGGTAGGTAGGTACACTTGGCACATTTATACACGTAATTTATTTATTTATACCACCGCTATAAATAAAGGCACCCTAGGAGGTAAATAAGACAAAAATCAATGGGCTTGATTTTAGATAGTTAAGTAAAAGAAATCAATAATATTATTGCCTGGCGAATCGGTAGGATCAACTTTGATCAGTTGATCGAATCAAGATTAATTAGTCTATGAATTTGTACAAGCCATAATTGGTAGAGCCACGTATTTCCCGTGGATCTACTGCCATAGGGAATCCACTACAAAAATACTTTTATGGACATTCCAACCCTACAGGGTTAAAAATTCCAAACAGCTAGTTTTATATTATATTCATTCATTCATCTAAACCTCATTCAATTTTCATCTCTTGGATCTAGCGATCAATCTTACACAAAGCTCCATGTGAATTCCCTTTCAAACGCATAAAAGGAACTCTTACGACGGGAAATTCCAACGCAGAAGCCTATATTGTACCTAAGTACATCCTTCATTCGCAGTCCTGTATTAGCACTAAGGTTCCAGTGGGAGGGGAGGTGAAGTCAATACCTTCGGGCATGCGTATTCTATCTTACAAAGATCAAAACCATCCAATTTTGCAGATGCAATACGATAATATATCCCTTATTCCGTACAAATAAGGTTTATAAATGTATAAAGGGATTTTGCAGCGGGAGCCAAGACAAAGGATCTGAAAGGTCCTGGAAATGGGATAATTTATATAACGCTTGCTAGGTTTCAGTTACTTCAGTTAGCAAACTTTACCGATAAGTTTCGATTTTGTAGTAGGTAAGTACCTAGCAGGAATTAAATTATGAATTTGATAACATAGCTTCAAGAATTTAGCCTAAGTACCTATATTATATGTTATTCTACAATATGCCTCGTATTCCTGTTTAAAGGTGAATAGATTTTCTGGTTCAACATCTTGAAATGTATAATACCTAGCGACTGTATGAAGAAATGACAGGGGTCCGAATAACCGAAAAATAATTAGTATTTAGCTTTAATGTTGTATGACGTCATACCTTATAATACGATATCTTCAAATTTCGATACCCATATTTTTTTACGCTATATACCTAAATAAATAAAAAGATTTTTTTGTACGTTGTACGCTGCCGGCTCGCTCGCTTGTGCGCTGGCATAGTCGCGCGTTTCTAGCGAGATGTTTTTCGTTACCGAAATTCTATAAAGGTTAATAAAGAAAGGCCATACCTCTTTTAAAAGCGCTACCATTATTCTTAGCCGCTTTCAGTCCCTGGATGTCACCATCAGGGTTACCAAGGGAATATCTGTTGAAGGTCGACTATCAGTTAATATACCATTTGCTATACCTACATCCCTATGAACCAGGCCTTTGCCCAACAGTGGTGGTACATATTTTAAGAGCAATAGAGAAAACAACCTTAAGTAGGTAATAAACACAAAATAAAATAGAATGCCGTCCCATTCGGAAGCTAAATTGTACGTAATCTTGTTTGTTTGTAGTAATATGGATACATCAGACGGTCTGGCGCGAATCCAATGAATTTCAACGCAATATGGAGATTCTATTAGTGTATCTGGGGAAATTGGTCTAGAAACCCGACCCAGATTTTCTAATGCAATGAAGCTGTGTTAAAGAGATAGTAACAAATATAAAAAAGAAAATAGGGAGTTCAAAAAACTTATTACACTCAATTTTGGCCTTTGCTTGCGGGTCCTAAATGGCAAAGGTAATAAATACCAGCAAGGTAATAAATACCTCACCTCCGCGGAAATGTATTTCTTTATGATTTTTTTTTCTTTGGTATTTTAATTACATCTCATTTTTAATAAACATTCGGGGGATAGAAGAAGTACTTAGGTACATAACGTTACGTACGTAAGTAACGGGGAACTTCCGATAGACCAAAAATGTATTAGTATATTATATTCTGGGGTTAAAATAGCAGCCTTCTTCTGGGTGTTCTAATAATGGCCTGTATAATGAACTGCAAAAGCTCGTATTTTAGCCTCTCAAAAATGGCCCCAGACCAAATGGCACTAGTAAATCATCACAGGATTAATAATTCTACCTTTTTCGTTACACGCTGCAATACCAACATTTTATTACCATACGTACTTGATCTCAAGGACATCCATAACATGCTGCAAACAAACATTCCTAAAGCTCTTAGCACATGGTAGGTATAATGTTACACGACAGCCTAGACATATGAGTACGCCAACAGTGAGAGTTTTAAATTAGTCTGTGGACCTCCCCGGCGAATAAGATGCAGCGACCTCGTGCAGCATCGATCCGAGGTGCAAGCGAGCGACCCACTTGCAGGTCAAGCGACCTACACTTTACAGGGCGACTCAACGCCCCACCCCCACCCCCTCTTACTTTTATGCACCCCCCCTGCCGTTCAGCTCAGTTCATTCAAGTTAATACAGAGTCAGAGACTTATTTAAGTCACCCGACAAAACTGTAGCTGCAGGAAAAACAACTCGCATTAAAAGTTACGATTTTGGACCAGTTAGAATGCATGAACAAGAGTTATGCTAAAACAAAACTTACCTTGGCTGAATTATTTGTGGAATTTGGTAGAAAGACTTAAATTTTCTTGAAATATTTTTATTATTATAATGGGCTTTTGTCTTGAAATGTTATTCTGCCATCTTAAATGTCACTCACTGTCTTGAAGACACTTTTTGTTTGTTCACTGTCTTTGGTTCATTATCATTTGAGATAGAAAAAAGTACTTGCACCAAAAAATATTTGTCATGCACGTCTAAAACTCTATAGACCTGCCACAGATCAATGGTAAAATAAAACATTTTAAATAATATCCATAAATCATATTTTATCTACTTAGCCCCTTTTTGCAATGTGGAAAAAATTGGTTAATTGTAATAAGTAGGTACTTACTAATAAAATAATCTTTAAAATTTGTTCACTGTAGCTATATTTCTGATTATACTACTAGCTCAAACCCGATACAACTGTTTCATATTATTTATTAAGTATATAGCAGAATATACCAATAAACTCTCCTATAGAGGTAGGTATTATATGGTACACAAACTTCTATTAATTGGATAAGAAGACAAGTGCAATTTCTAACTTTTGTATGAATGTGTAGCTACATAAACGAGTACTTGTAATAAATAACCATGTAAGTAGTATTTTATAATACAATAAAGATAATCAGGTCTTTATAATACTTAGCTTACATATCTTCTAAAGTATTATAAAGACACGGTGTCTAAAATGACCACTGTGTCAAAATTATGTATTTATTATCTAAGTGTATCTGAGAATATATTTCTTAAAACTATGATCAGACATGTGTGAGACTCCATTATCAGCCTATAATAAGTCCATGGTATCAGGGCCATCAGGCCTCTCCAATCGTTTATTCAAAATTTTAATACTATATTCTCTTTGTTTATTTCTTTATTTTGGGATGCCTGGTCCAACAGTGGCCTTATTATAGGCTGTTGTAGTTGTCCACCACAGACTATGATAATTAGCGGATAAAACTATCAGAACATTCCAGGTTCTTTTATTGAACTAGGTACAGTTAAATTGTTATATTATGTTTAATGGAAGATTGTATTTATAAAAGGTTGATTTTTTTGGGAAATCGCAAAAAATTAGTAGGTAGCAGAAAGTATGTACAGTCAAGAACGTCAAGCTATACAATGGTAGCCTTAGCGCGATCAAAATAAAGTCGACATTGCCACAAAAGTATAGGCTTGACATGTTCTTGACTGTACCTTATATTTGTACATAAACCGATAAGGAGTGGAGTAAGAGGGACACCAGAGAAAGAAATACGACCAGACCAGAGGTAGACTGGACGCTAGAGACTTTAACTCTATAATTTGTTAGGTCTCGTCTTCTAGTTCTATTTTCCCCACTGTCCCTTTTACCCCACCTGAAATTGCCTCATATACAGTAAGCAACAAACATAAACATTACATTAAACATTTCTATATAATTTTAATCTATTTCTGTTCATGTATTTATCATCACTTAAAACAATTCACTCTTTCCCACATAGTTCCACTGTAAACTTTGCACTTTTAAAAAACACCAGTGTTTATCATTGCACAACCGAACCCAATATAACTATCACTGTATGTGTTATGTTGACTTATGTTATATTATGTGTAATGCACATGCACAAATTACTTTAATGTCGGGTGACCAATGGATTTTTATGTGACCTTTGGTGAAATAGCGAACCCAGCGACTTCTTGAGTGTCATCTCTGTAAACTGAAGTTTTGTAAACTCCCATAAATGTGATCGAGTGCCCAGCACCCTTTCAGTTCCATTGTTTTTGTTCACTTTTCAATACACAGAATATTTAATGTTCAACATAAGCGTATTTATTTCCTCGCAACTTGACAATAGGAGGTATAACTGTCACTGCTCGCTGCTAGGCGGCGCCACAAGCGCATGGGTAAACATAATATAAATAAACGTTTCATACATAAAAAAGGCACGCAGCGCAGGCGTGCGAGCGAGAAACCACCGAGTTAAGGCGAGCGAGCGAGAAGAAGCGAGTTAAGGTGAGTTAGCGCGCGCGCGCGCCTACGTCGTAGTCGCCGCGTCGAGCCGACCGAGTCAACTCGAGTTGACACGAGTTAGCCCATCGCTACTCCATACAAGCTGGCGCGGCGGCGCGGGCGACTGAGTTCACTCGGTCATCAACTCGAGCTGGCGCGGCGGCGGGCCGGCCCACTCGGTTGTCAGCTCGAACTGGCGCGGCGGCGGCGGGCCGGGCCGGCTTCGAGCAACTCGAGTTGAAGATAAAACGGGTTCGCCCACCGCTATAACTACATACGCTAGTGGCGCCATCTGAGTCGAGCATTTAGTAACACCTCTCATTGAAACACGGAAACTAACATGACTTGCTCAAGCTTCAAGTGCATTAGACATACATAACACAACTCTGCGTTTTGACAGAATACACAAAACAAGCAACTGATCATTTTTACACAACCGCTGGAACTGGTATAACGGCACACAATCGCATATTCCTGCCAGGTTTTGAATGGTCCGATTATACATCAGTGCGAGGCGAGGAGAAACGCAAGGCAAGGTGTATAAAAAAAACGATGCGCTTGCAAATAGTTCGTCGAATGTCTGTCCTCGCGCGCACGCGCATGTGTTCAGTGAATATGCATGCGGCCGTAGTGGTGCTTTAGCCAGCGGGACAAGCTAATGACGAACAGAATTACAGCTATTACCAAAAAAATGCAACCACCAATAACAGCTATAGTTGTGTGTCTAAACCAAGGTATCCTCCGTGGTCTAAACGTTAGACAGTAAATAGTCTAGATAGACACAAATAAAATGGTACAATAATGAAAAAAAAATTGACAACATAAATCGGCCGTCCATGTTTTTAATATCACTTGAATTCGGCTGTTTTAAAACCGTGTTCGGACATTAAGGGCTTCGTTCACCACTTGCTGATAAAGTTCCAGATATCATATCAGCAGCTTATCTAACAGATAGCTTTTTTTTGTTTCACAGGTATCTGATTGCCTTATCTGTCAGATATATCTGACCGCCTGATAAACTAACATCAAGATCAAGTGCCTGTTATTTTTTTATCTGTCTATTTTATCAGAGTCTATTTTATCAGAGACACGAAAATATTATCAGTTATATTATCATAAACAAAATATTATCATAAAAAAATATTTGAACAATTAGTTTATCTGTCAGCTTACTATCTGTAACAATATCAACAAGCGGTGAAAGAGGCCATGTTACGTGTAACAGAGGAATAGCCGTAACTCTGCGCCAGCGCTTCAGACTGCAGACTTCTCGGTCGCAAGTTCATCTTTGCCGCGCGCCTCTCGTCGGCGCATGGCGACGCGAGATTTTTTTTTTGTTACACCAACTTCAACCGTATTCAAAAGTAACTGACAAGACGACTTTAAAATTGATATTTTTCGAGTCGCCTCGTCAATAATTCCCATGAATCAAAAAATTGTGCCACTCCGCGACCAAAGAGATTTGAAACTTCTTGGTAATTCCGGTTAGGGTACGACGGGACTGACATGTTGTTTGTTAACAAAAGTCCCAAAAAAAAGAGATAAAAATAAATTGATAAGGAAACTTTTTCGTAAGTAGCTTGTTCCGCTGGCTACAGTAGGTACAGTCAACGAAAGAGATAGGTAAGCAGGCACAGTACAGCGCTACTACAGAGCTCTGTAATGTGCCTGCTTACCTATCTCTATTGTTGACTGTACTAAAGGTAAATATGATGGTCAACGCTGATCAGTACTGCTCGTTCTGTGCACTATGACGGAGGGGCGCGTGTACCGTCAGGGCGGCCGCTCGGCCGGCTGCCGGCGCAGAAACAGTAGCTAATAGCGATGCCGGTTCGGATATATGTTCGGGTTTTGCACGTTCTGGTTGGACTGCTGCACGGGGTAGCCCTGGGTGATGCTACCCGGTTTCGACTGGTGAACAAAAAAAACGATATTTAACGTTATGGGGTCAAAGTTAGCAAGATCTAGAAACTTCAAAAATCGCATTATCTTTCGAATGTCAATCATTGTCGCCGACTTTGTATCGATCAGTTTCTTCTTCTAAAAAAAATTAGTGAGTACATATTTTAAACATGCTTGAATTTCTATTACGGGAACGGTTGGTCCCATAGTCTTTTGATCATTATAAAAAACAAGACAGATTGACGTCATAATAAAGTATTATTGCCTTTTTATCTTGCTGACTGATGTTCTATTTTATTAAATCTGTGAGAGTGAGGAATTAAAAACGATTGCTCATATCTAATAAATAACTCTTTCGGAAAAGTGGTCCATCGTGTCCCACCAAACATTAAAAACCTTACATTATGCAATGTTTTGGGTAAAGTCAAATCATCATTATCAACAGCCTATTATATTAACATGTCCACTCAGGCCTACCCTCTCAACGAGGGTGTTAAAAACAAAGGATCCTCATCTATAAAAAATGTTAGCTCGTTCCCCTTATTTAAAAAACAATTAGCCCAGTACATTAGCAAAACGGAATAAGTTAAAACTCGAATAGAATCAAATAGAAATTAAATATAATAAATAATAAGTAATAATAAGTAAAGATGTGAACTGTGAAATTAGTGATTTTGTGCGCTTGGTTCGTTTCAAGGTTATGTACCTAGTTTCCTACTATACAATTTGGTGATGTGTAAATTTTGTGCCTTTTTCTTAAATGAACTTTTGCGAATGAGATGGATGACGAACATTTAAAAAATATTTAATTTTAGGTAAAATTGTGCGTAAGTGACAATTGTCTTTGTGATAATAAAGTTCTTTAAACCTTAAGGATGTGTGCGAGGTAAAAGTGAGGGTGTTAAAGTCAAATAGATCCCGGCAAATGGTTGTGGCTAGCCGAAGGGCTGCCTACCTGTATAGTGTTGAGCTGTTGCGCGGGGTGCATGGAGAGGTGCGACCGGCTGACGGGCGGCGGCGGCTGCGAGTATACCACGCCGCTGCTGACGGTCGGATGGTGCGCCTCGCTCAGCCCTATCAGCACCTGCGGCGGCTGGGGGAACAACAAAACAACAAGTCAGTCATCATATCAGCCTGTAGACGTCCACTGCTGGACAAATGCCTCCCCCAAGCGACGACCGGTCCTGCGCTAACCTCATCCAGCCCGATCCCGCGACCTTCAGCAGATCGTCGGTCCACCTTACCCGCCTGCCTACGCTGCGTATTCCGATACAAGTCAGTAACCCTCGCTATATATTGCGTTGTTGGCGCGATTTTACATTTCCATCACCGTTCTATCTTGATTTATTTCTGTGCTGGCGTCTATTCACCGTAAAAACAATAGCAAAAGTTAGTAGGTTCCTTCTTTTTTAAAGATACTAGCCGATGCCCCGCGACTTTGTCCTCGTTATAAAGTATCCAAAATGTTATTCTAATTTTTTTAACACTTTTTACATTTAGTATTTACCTTTGAAAAAGCCGATATTCTCAGGCAAATTTTACCCCCATTCCCCTTAAAATGTTAAAATCCAAAAAACCGTAATTATTTATTTATGATGAGTCGCTACAATTCTAATTTTTAAATTCGGTCATACTTCGTATCTCTTTATTAAATAATAAATAAATACCTGAGCATCCTTCTTAGGCTCCTGATGCTGCCCGTCCCTATTCTTGAGCATATCCAAGTAGAGTTGCGGCGGCTGCGGCGCTGGCGCATACATTAGGTTGGCGTGGTGGGGGGTGTGCGGCGTGTGGGGGGTGTGCGCGTGGTGGGCGTACAGCAGCGGCGGGGGGCGGTCCACCACGCCCACCACCCCAGACGTGGGCATCGTGGGCATCGCGTAGTACGCGCCCGATGATACTGAAGACCCACCCACGTTTGACGCGTACTGGGACGGCTCTGAGGGAGGAATTCATCATCATCATCAACTGCCTATTAATATATCCCCTATATATATATATATATATATATATATATAGGGGCTCAGCCCTACCCTCACAACCAAGGCGTACGGGCTATAGTCCACCACGCTTGACCAGTGCGGGTTGCTGAACTTCACTGCGCCTGTATGCAGGTTTGGGACCAATTTGTTTTGGTTAATTTCTGTTGAGTTTTTGGTGTTTCATTTAGTTAGATGGAAAGGGAAATTTCGCAGTCTTGCCCGAACGCTTGTTATAATTAAGTACGCATTAATTAAAATTATAAGGTTAAGCATAAAGGTCAGGCACGTAAAATTAATGAGCTTTCCAGTATTCGTGTTTGATTCTCAAATTATACTTTCTACGGCTGTTAGTCTAGGAAGGAAAACACTGTACCGGCACAGATTCCAGCATTAATAGTTTACCTCGCGCAGACGAAGTGGATTGGTATACATTATAATATTAAAAATGCATTATTAGGCCAAGATTTGAATGTAAATTTTATTGAAGGTAAATAAAAGTAAAAGCAGCAAATTAACACGAGCTAAAAGTAAATTTTAATAAATTTAATGAGCAGCTCTACATTTTAGTCGGTAAGTAGCAAGCATGATAGGAATGATGGTGCGTTCTTACTAAGTCTTGATATAATAATAAATATCGAAACACGTGTGGGTTCAATTTCCATACAGATGTCTTAGTGCAAACGCACCATTATGAAATCGTTAGATACATCACAAAAATAATAACGTAACTAAATAAGAAACAATTAAAAATGAGCGTTATTTGTACTGCAATAAATTCTACACTTTGATAACAAAGTTGTTATTTAAATCGTATCATGTATTTGTATATAAAGTTTAATACATATTAATTTGTTATTTATTGTGTACCCCTCTAGCCATTATACAGACTCGAAAGAAGAAGTCGTGATTGCAGGGAAAATACCCGAAATATTGATGACATCAAATCTAACTGAATGTTTACTACATTCCTTTATTATTTATTTGTGCGAATGCTTTTGAATTGCATGCTCTGGCATTATTTATTATTCAGTGCATTATTTAAGTGAAGAATACTTTGAAAAACATAGTTAATTTAAGTAATTTCCAGCTTGTGTTTGTCTATATTGTCAATTATTTAGGTGTATCCTCAGGGTCGAGGCAGACCAAGCGGAAATTTGCCCGCGCACTTTTTGACGTCATTGTCAAATGAACCATACCTATAATAGCCTAAATAACAAAATCGTATGAATGACCTCGAGCGCGAGGCGACGCCGACGACGTGCAGAAGTCATTATACGATTTTTTTCTGCTATAGTGATTTGGTTCATTTTACGATGACCTCAAAAAGTGCGCGGGCAAATTTCCACGTGGTTTGCGCAGTCCCCTAGTCCTGTCCTGTCTTCATGAGATTGCAGTACAAATACGTGAAACAGAAATTTAGCGATGTAATGCGTGAGAAAGGGATAGACAAGTGATAAAGCGACAGTGACGACACCTAGCGGAAGTCAACTCACTGTTCCATAGCACTGCGCGGGCCATCTGACGGCCCATGCGGCCATCCTCTACTTCTGCAAAAAAGTTTAGTACATATTGTTGTTTAAATTCCTCGATCATATAGTACCTTGATAAAGGTAGAGATAGCAATCCAAGGATCTTGGATCCGGATCTATTTCAGATACAAAAAGCTTTATTTGGCACTTCACACAAATTCAACTAAAATGTGCCTCGAATTTATTAATTTCATTTAAAATACGACCGTAATCCAAAGCGCTACGGTTTATTTCGAGGGATTTCGAACATCTACTTGCACATCTTTATTGGTGTGAAACAAAACAAACACGCGCGCCGCACGCGACCTCAGCGCGCGACGCGCAGCACCCAACTGATAACAAAACAATGCTTACAGTATATTTAGACACTGCTTTATTGTGCCACTATTAGAGCACTGACGCGGTATCTAGGTAATATATGATTGAAGTTTAAATTAACGCCAGGCTACCTTAACATAACGGGTAATTCGCAACACGAAACATCAGTTAAATAACAGAACTATATATAAAAAGTATAAACATTACCATCCCTCAAAAAAAGGTAATTTGAAGAGTAAGTTAATTAGAATTTAAATATTGACTGGCTATACGACTATCTCTACCACAATATGTTGCGATACTTTGAACGAGTTAATGTCCATTTTGATTTATTCAAAAAATCATTTTCATCAGAACCTGACGCCCAGCAGTTTCTTCACGTGATCACAGGTTCAAATTCAATTTTTTCGACTAAGTCAGCGGATTCTCTTCAAAGTAGGGGAACATAGAATTTACTATGGAAGTTGGGACTGGCGCAATACTCGCAATTTACAAATCCACATTATGAAAAAAAAAAGTTCACAAACTCACTGTGATCGGAGTATACAGGCTGATGTTTCATCGGCGGCTGGTGTAGCCTGTGCGCGTACAGGGCGTACGTAGGCGAGGGGCTGCGCTGTCGCTTCACACCCGACTGTATGGGGCCGCGGACTATGGTCTGCTGTTGTGGGGACAGCATGTAGTTCGAGTGCTTGTTCTTCAACAAAGAGAATTAACACGAAAATTAGTAACAATTCATTAATATAGTTGCAACAGCTTATTAATATGTCCCCTATTGCTTGTATAAAGAACGTGAGACATAAGGAAAAAATATCGTGAGGAAACCTACATATGCCGAAGAAGAAATTCTTAGGCGCATGTTGCGAAGTCCACTAACCCGCACTGGGCTAGCGTGGTCATATGGCGGACATGGCCCGTACGCCCTCGTTGAGAGGGTATAGGCCTGAGCCCCAGCAGTGGAGACATATTAATAGGCTGTTGATTTGATTTGAATAGGTACATCAGTCAACAATTATGGTATAAAAACTATTGCACCGGCAGACACTACGATTTTATGGCGTTAGGTACCTTGTTAAGCATGTGTGAGGCGTGGGGCGGGGGGCGGCCCTGCGTGGGCGGCGGCTCGCCCTGCCCCGTCGCCGTGGGCATGGGGAACATCGGGATCTGTATGTTGCTCATCTGCATCTTCATTGGTTGCATTTCACTGGATAAAACGAGTCAAACAAAATTATAATAAACACTTGTATTATACACATATAATTTAATTTTCGCTTGTTTAGTTCTTTATTATCCTACATAGTATTGTATCTTATACATAGAAATTTTCGTCGTTTTCGAGCCACAAGGGGGCGGAAGTACCCATCAATACAAACAACATTTACTAATCATGAGAAAAAAAACTGAAATCTGAAAAGTTTACTCACTTAGTCTCCTTTTGCTGCTGTCTCTTCCTAACTTCATCCTCATTAAGTACTTTCTTCAGCTGCATGAACAGCTGTTGCTTCTCTTTCTCCAACTGTTTTAGTTTCTGTTCCAAATGATCTATTTGTTCTTTAGTTTCCTCTGAAATATTTATTCTTTAGAATACATGTCCAGTACAAAATGAATATTCGAAATGTGCAAATGCTTTCCTTTCCCACTATTAGGAAAGATCTCGTTCTTACAGTACACAAAAGATCATTTAAATTTCATGACTGATTCAAATTACGCGTAACATGTTAGTATAGTATACAGAGAATATGTGGGGGGAATGGTCCTAAGCAACATTGATACAGTCACCTTTAATAATTTAAATCAATTAATATGTCCCAGTGCTATGCAGATGTCTAAATTCATTTGAGGGTGTACAGGCCATAGTCACCTTACTGGCCCAGTGTGGGTTGGCAAAGTGGTTACTGCTATTTGACAATACATACCAAGCGTCATGACATCCTGTCTCTCCCTTGCCTCGCGTTCCTTTCGCAGCCTTTCCTCCTCCACTTCTGCTTCATATTCTGAAATATTTGTAAATTAAACATGTCAAGATTGAGTGCATTGATGATGGAAGCATGGGGTCTAATTAGCAGAGAAAAGAGGTTGATAGCACTGGTAATGGTTCTTGTTGTTTGGGTCGGTCGCATAGTACCAAATAAATATTTTATCTTTTTTAAAATAATATAAACAAAGGTCCTTTCTACAGTACATACTTAGATAAGTAATCCTACATACTTAATTATTATTCGATTTGCTCAAGGTATTAGACAAACTTATAAGTACAAAGTTAGTGGGATGAGAACCAAACTCACAATATCTGGTGCTTGATTCTAACAGCCGAGTCACTAAACTAACAAGTTGATTCTGTTGTAACTATTGGATTATTGCATGCAATAATCCTGCTTCTGTGAATGAAGCAATGCTTGCTATTAAGTTAATTAGACAAGCTACCAGGTAAGAAGACCAAAAGAAACGTCTCACAACGTCACCATATTTAAAAAAGCTGTGTTTGTAATATCTGTAATAGGGTTTGCAGCCTTCGTACAATAACTATGCCAGTAAACACATTAATAGACGCATGATCACAGCAAATCACTGGTAAGTTTTGTGATGGTGTCTAATTATATTTCACCAGAAAAACAGTTTCGTGTTAGGTACCTACCTTCTTTCTTTCTCTGCCTTTCTCGTATAATGTACCGTTTCAAGGCATTCCACATCTTCTGGTCAGCATCATTCTGCTCCTCCGCCGTTGTAGATGTAACAGCAGGCATTTTGGTCTGGCTCTGGCTGGCTGGCTACTGTACTGACCTGACTAACTAGCACTGCAAGACAAGTTGCAGTGCAACGAGCTCAGCAAGGAAGTCAAACTTATGATGTTGTCGATGACTGATTCATCACAGTCGCACAATCAATACGATACTACTGTTGTAATTATTATTTTATTTTCTGAAATTATAATAGTCACATGAATGAACGCATTCGCAATGAAAATCGATCGGACGGATCGGATTGGATCATAGAAACGGATCGGATTGATCGATGTCAATTTGTAGAAAAGTACTACCTACTCTGTGGTCAAATATGATCCGTTCCGTTCGTTCCTTTTCTCCCTCTACTTGCCCGAGACTTGCCCTCTACCTCAGATTCCCTCGATTCCCTCTACGGTTCGTTCCGTTCCACCACAGAAAATTATAAAACCATGGGAGCAAAGTCATTGTCAAATTTGACATTGACGTGAGTGAACATCACATGTCATCATTCATTCATTGTCAGTCAGTGATTGTAAAGTGTGGTGTGTTTCTTTTTATTTAAATAATCAAAAATTAAATAGGAAAATTTAATAACATAATTACATAAAATTAAAATGGAGGAACCTTCCGGAGCTAAGAAGAAAATGAAAACAGTAAGTATTTCCACGTTTCATACCTATTTGGTCAACAGTTAGAACTGCACTTTTTCCTGAATTTCTCTGTACCTTTAATTGAATAGCAATAGAAATTGGAAATCACATTTTTCTCTTGCCCACCGTCGCTGTAATGTTTTACTACTATTTTGAAACTAAGCAGAGCAAGTTCACATTACTAGTTTGTTCCTCTTTTTCTACTACAAAATCCCTTGCAATCAATATTATCAGCCTGTCAACGTGCGTTATTGGACATGGGCTGTTCTAAATGTGGGCCACTACACGGCCTAATTATACCACAGTTAACCAATAAATTAATTAACAATTCTGAGCACTTTGTATCCAGTGACCTACATAAGTTACAAAATTAGGTGAGTATCTATTGTGAAAAGGTTATAACTTTATCAGTTACATCAGCAACTGATACTAGGTATATTATGCTTACTCACGCAAAATAAGTACACTGAGCCCCTACAAACTAGATAGAAACTATTGTTATTTGATAGGATAAACCATGTTTTTATGGTTTCTAAGTCATAAAGTCTATTTAAAAACAACTGCATGGAAAGTTAATGCAGGTAATATGCCAAAACAGACAGACTACAAAGAAAAACATTGAAGAACCTATGTCATCAGCCGTTGCAACAAGATCCTAGGTAGCTAGCAAATAGACAGTATGTACTGTAAGGTTCATAAGTGCATTAGCATGCTAAGAGTCATTTTTCTGTACAATGGTGCACAAGACTACAATAAAACAAATTTGATATAACTGACCACCAAAGTCAATAGTGTATTTAAAATCTTATTGTCACAGCAATAAGTCTGCACTTATGATCCTGACTGTACCTATAAAATACATAGTGTCACAAACTCAATGATAGGCTAGGTACAGGTGTTGGTCAGTTTATGACAATTTTTTGCAACATTATTAGATTTTTTTAAACATGAAAATTAGACACATTTTTAAATGCTGTGATTACTAATTTAATTTGTTTATTTATCAGTTCTAATTTTTGTAAAGCATACACCTGAATAATCCTGCTACTGAGCGCAGTCCCAAGTAAAACCATGAATGCAAAGTTTAAAGCCAAAAAAATGATTTAGTTGGAATCATGAGTTGTAAGTTTTTGACACTTTACATTGTAAAAAATGGTGCTACACTAACCTGGCAAGTGATTTTAAAACATGGCTCAATCGTCAGAAAATGGTACACTCTACATTTTGCTTTTAAAGTAAGTAATAATATATTTTTTTGGAAAATTGAAGCAAATTCAATTTAATTTCATTACCTACCAAGTGAAAACGGTGTTTTAAAAAAACTGTCTGTGGGCTGTCCTGCTGTGCAAAGACCTTTCATTTAATTGGTTACTTTGCTTTAAATATCTATACTTTATCAAATTCTTCATTGGAAAATAGCTTAACCAACATAGATTCAGTAGTTTTCTTGAATAACACGACCACAGAGACAAGCTGCCGCCGGCGCCGCGCCAGTATGAGTTGTTTTGGAGTGTAATGATAGTTATTAAAATACATAAGATGTGAACAATGATCTTAGTGTCTTAATGTAATTTAGATAATGTAGGATTTTTTTAATAAGCCATAAAATCAAAAGTAGTGATAGACCAAAAACGTGTTCTGGCGAAAACTAACAATCGGCCGAATCGGTTGGTACATTTTGTAGGTACCAAAAAATCAGCCTGTAGACGTCCACTGCTGGACAAAGGCCTCCCCCAAGGATCTCCACGACGACCGGACCGAATATTATTTTTAATTAGTTATTTATTTCAGAAAGGGGCTGCAATGGTGCAAATAACATAGTAAAATTGTTTTTTGACTGTTTCCATACAAAACCATGATTTATTATCACGATGGGTTATTATATCTGGTAGTATACGAAATGGCAAGAAAGTAAAATGCAGACTATCTAGCTACCTAGTTATTCTAGTAACCAAATGCGTATTTGGTCTATTACCGAATTATTAGATCACTAATATAGCCCCACCACTAATCGTAACTTTTAGAAGCGATAATTTGTGGTAGAGCAAATTGTTTTATTAATTAACAGCAATAAAGGTAGGTATTACCATTTCCTGCCTTAATGTTAAACAATAAAATGTTGCTAGAGTGCAAGTCAGATTCATGTCTGATTGTGTTATTTATTACCGATTTATAATTCGTATCGTATCAGTCGGTGCTTGTGAACGCGGCCTGCCACCAGTGCTCTGCGAAACGGCGCGCGCGCTGCCGCATACTGCGTTACCGATTTTTAAATATTCTCGTGTTGGCGGGAAAGTGCCGTGTCAATTTAAAATTTAATTTTAAATAAAAATGAGCTTGGAAGAAAGGAATAAGAAGGTGGCAGAGACTTTTGAGAAATTTAACATTTCACAATGGGGAAACGGTGTAGCCAGAACGGTCAGTATGTTTTTGTTTTGTATTTATCCTTATAACAACTATTCGCTTGTAATAACGTGCGGTATGATTTAATAGAAACCAGAGAAACACATAATGTTACATGTGATTCTTAATGAAAGTAATTTTTGTGTGAAGAGCTTTTGAACATTACTTTCACTTGCTTGTTTTTACGACTTCCTTACAATTTCAACTTTCTACTCCCACAGCTTCATAAAGGTAGGTATGTGAGTTCAATGCAATAATGCAACAAAGTTCTTCGTCACTGCAGTGCAGCGCTGTTTGTTTATTTTGTTAGTGCCAGTGTTAGAAACAAGCGTATTTCTATGCAGGAGAATACTCCTGCTTATGATTATAACATAATATTCCAGCTTTGACTATTGTCAACTGTATACTGGTTTATTATCTATTATGTTGGTCTACAGCAACCTAACATGCTCCCCTCGTAACCTGTAACTTTACACATTACAAGTTGTTTCATTACTTAGGTAGGCTAGGATAATGTTACTGGTAATTTACCATAATTAAAATTTCTATTTAGAACACCCATCACCCAGCGGTTTGAGGGGTGAGTCTTTTTAATACAGAATGTAGATTTAGTCACCCGGTTTAATGAACTAAGTGATTTATGTATTACGTAGATATATTAATTTAAAGGAGGAGTTTTGTAATTTTTTTTGTGGTCTTAGCACTGAAAATAAGACTTACTTTGAATTGTAATTAATGCAGGTGACTAAATGTATTTTAAAGATTTTCATCAGAATGCACTCGGGAGGTATTTCAGAATATCGTAAATAACGTTATCTGTTCGTACTTCAATTGACGGAAATACTCTTATAACACCGCACCGTCCAATCAACATACGCGTATCTGCATCTGTCAGTTACGCGCACTCGCACTTCACATGAATCGATTACGGAAAAACGGAATTCGGTCTAAAATCCCTTTGCGATGTTCGCCTGGACTCTATTTCAAGATTAGTTTTTCCAAGCTAAACTAGTTCATTTGAAGTGCGCAACGAAATTAGTCGAAGAAAAATTAGGTGCTTGTGTGTAACTGCATCTTTGTATTTATTCCGCTGGTCTAGTCTGAATTGACGAGTATAAACACGCGAATGCGATCCGCCAAGAAGTATGAATTGGCCTTTTGCGTTTTTGGTCGTATGCGTCGGAAGGGTCTGAGTCTGTGTGACTAGCAGCCCTTTTGACGCATATGACCAAGAACGCAAATGGCCAAAACATAAATTTATGGCCAATTGCGTATTTAAATTCTTCGATTGATGAATGACCAAGTTTGTTAATTACCAAGAACGCAAAAGGCCAAACCATAAATTTTAGGGTATTGTTTTTTATGTATTAGTTTATTAAAATAAATCCAAATTTATCAAACTAGTACATACATCAAGTTTTATGAAAGTCTGAATTGTAATTAAGTACCTACCTTAAAAGTACCTTCATCTGTTTTCGACTTTAGTTGTTATTTTAGTCAGCCGCGTCACATACCCGGATAAACTAGTTTTTCTTAGAAGAAACTTATTCAGATGTAAGTACTATTTTGGCCTAGATCCGAGGCGACACAATCATTCCTAGGCCCATAAGCAGCACGATGTCACTTTGTTCGCTGATATCCGATTTATGATCGAAGTTAATTTATTCTATGGAATTTATTTTAATTTCCCTGCGACATAAACCGTTCAAGTTTGTCTTGCATTGACCATTCAAGTACGACAGGAATTTATAATCATATGCAAGTTGCCATAGTTATTAGGACCATAAGTCATAAACAAGTACCTAACATAAATATTATAGTCCTCTGTGCAAGTAATTAGAACCATAATAAAGAGTTAATTGAGCGTTTTTAACCGAGTTGCAAAGTCGTTTATAGTTTTGAATATGCTAAAGATGATTTAGAATAGAATAATATTGCGATTTACAGTTTGAAAGAATTTTAAAAAGACTATAAGTAATAGTCGAGGTCTGTACTGTTTATTTATTATGCAATGCATGTCGTGTCGGTATTTTTTTTTGCATTCCTAATTCCGATTTACTTACTATGTACATTTTTCTGCCTCAGAAATAAAGATCTTCTTTCTTTCAAATCAAATCAAAAAAATATCTTTCAATCAAACTTGTTTCCGTTTTGATCACTTTTGACAATATATGTATTTTTTCGAGCACACGGTTTAAAGTGGTGAAGTAGTCCTCTACCTACCAAAAGGACACCTTAGAGACCGCCTTATTTCCTTTACAAACAAACCACATTTTTTTTCTGAATTCATATTTGCGACATAAATATAAAAATATGTGTAAGTAGGTGAGTATTACCTATCTTGTCAGTAATTAATGTTGTAGTGTTGTCTACTGTACTATATCCTACTAATATTATAAAGGCGAAAGTTGTTTGTTACTCTTTCACGCAAAAACTACCGAACAGATTTTGATGAAACTTGGTACAGTGATAGCTTATGTCCTGGATATATAGGCTACTTTATAACGCGGAAAAAGTCGCGGGGCGTCGGCTAATACCCCCTAAGAAACAAAACGCCTACATAGAGGGCGCTGTTTCACAATGTGCACGGGAAAAACTTTTCTACGCGGGCGAAGCCTCGGGAAAAAGCTCGTGTTTTTATATAGCCATGTTACATTATGGGGATATGATTGTTTTTGTACTTATCCTAATCCGCCTTTAAAACAATTACCTGTATTGGATGTATTATGATTAGGATAACGTAAGAAACAAAATAAGAGATAAATAAATGCGAAGTCATAAAATATATGACCTAACTTTGACTTGGGGGGACTCGCTATCTTTTGAATTACCTACGTTTTGCGATAATTTGAAGTAATCTGTAATTAGTGATTAAATTCAGATTAAATCGACTGCAGATTATACCTGAACATCATATGATTTAGGCAGGTTCCTGCCTTCGAACGGCCTGGCTAAAGACATCTAATTGCGGGCCAATTTGCGGATTGGTGGATTACATGGGATCTTTCCCAGCTATTCCAAACAGTTCTACGGACTGTTCTGCTCTTCCCAGGAAGAAACGAATTTAGCTACTATGGGGCGCGGGCGCCCATCGAAAAGAACTAGCTTAATGGTTCAACTATTTGGAAAATGTCCAAACTACCACATCCTTTTGATTTTTTACCTCAGCGTCTACGAGGTTTCCTTGCAATGTTATTTCAATTTCTTCCTTTTACTCAGTACTGTAGATACCGTATAAGTATCTATATGGCGTTATTAATATTATTGCTAGATATTTTCGTCATTTAAAGTCATTTAAATGACGACAGAATATGTAATTTGGTTGTACGTTTTCGCATTTAACTCGCATCATGATGACATAGTATGCGGAAGTACATAAACGAGATGCGTCCGCCGTATACCTTACGTACAATTTAGCATTCTCACGGACGTATAAACCTAATAAAAGAATTGATTTACACGTGGTAGTACAGCGCTGTCTGACACACGTGTCAGACATAATTTAGACAGCACTACTGTTATTATGACCTTTTTATATTGCATAAAAAAAATCGGAACCTTTTGGGTGTAAACGCGCGGCCAACTCTGGTTACAGAAACCATTGCAATGTGCTACAATCAATTATGTATTCTGTGCTACAATACACACACTCAACATTTTATACCTATAGTATAGAATTTCCAAAATTCTATTTTATCTAATCTAGATAAAGGTTCTCGCCAATGATCTACGTGCGCCATTGAATCATTCTTTAAAAAGAAGACACCGATAATTCTTAGTGTACGTTCGCTTAGTTATATTTTATGACGTTCTCTAGCCTTCAAGGACTTTACCTTTTGTGAATTCTGTTGGATTTTGTCCAAACTTAAATCCGAACTCTTTTGTCTATCTGCCAGTTTGTCGTGGTATAACTAAATAACGACTCGACCACAGGATTAGACTAATTGACCTGTTTAGAACCTAAATTGTTAAAATGTAAAATTATACCAGACAAATCTGGCAACAAGGACATCTTAGAATTGTTTTGACAGTGAAAATACATTTTTCAGCCTTAGGAATGTCAGCCTTAGGGTGGTACACTACTATTTTGACCGACTGTACGTACGCCCTATTGACATTTTAATATAGAATTCGGTTTTTGTGTTTTTCCAGTTTTTAAGAGCACTACGAATCGTTATCTATCATGTAAAATGCCTTTCACTCACGTTTAAATAGTTCACGATTGTCCTTCGCTTCGTGGAGTTGATAATACTTAGGTACTTACTTTATTGCCGTGTTCGTTCACGTTATTTCCTTGAAAATATTTACATGGCGACGTTTCTTTTTAATTGTATTTGGTTTCTGATGTTTTATTACACAGAGGTTGGAGGGTCCAGAAGGAGAGAATAATACACATCCTAGGTATACATACATAATTAATTTTATAGTGTCATAAACGAAATGATATTTTTACGTAGGTAATTATATTAAATCTATGTCACTACAATAAGTTTATTGGGTTGATAAAATTTTATATGTATTTTACCTACATGTAAATACAGGATGTAACAAATTACCTGTCCTAGTGGCATTTATTACTTAATTAATTTTTTTGTGAATTTTCAAAAGTATAAAATATGTCAATTCAAAGTAGATACTAGGAATTAGGATACAGATTTAGAAAATTCGAACTTAACATGTATTTTGCTATTACGTGGGTATTATTCCCATTGTTAACGAAATCCTAGTTGCATATTAGACTCACTAATTATTTCTTCGCATTGATTGTCTTAGCAGATAATTGTTACGTAACAGTCACTATCTTTCGAAGGTTTTATATTAATTACTGTATTGTGTTATGCTAGCATTGTTTTTTCTCAAAATTTAAGTAGACTTACTGACTGCTCTCAAACGGTGAAGGAAAACATCGTGACCTGCATACGCCAAAGAAGAAACTCTTAGGCGCATGTGAAGTCCACCAACCCGCTCTGGGCTAGAGTGGTGGATTATAGCCCGAACGCCCTCGTTCAGAGGGTAGGCCTGGGCCCCAGCAGTGGGGACATGTTAATAGGCATTTGATTTGAAGTCACTTTCTAGGTCCTGTGTCGCTCGCTTCATGGTCACCAACAACCTAACTAACCTAAATCTAAATAACTGTATTGGCTTGGCTACATATTCCTAGATACGGTTTAGTCTGTAGCGTATAGGGTTTGTTGTATTTATTGCATCCGTACACGGCGGCATTGCAGAGAGTAGTCTGTCTGTGCTGGATCCGTATTTGCAAGTACGCTTCCGGGCCGGTCGCTTTACGTAAACCGCCGACTTTCACTGCATTTACTATTCTGTTATGCTCGAGTCGGTGGCCGGTAACGATATGTGGATGGGTTCCTACATAATAGCAATATTATCCCACTGCTGGACATAGGCTCAACCGCTCACTACGGGAGCATGCGGGTCATATTATGGTCCAATATGCAAGCCCAGTGCGGTTTAATGCACACATAGGTCCCACGCATTACTTTTCTTTTCAGCGCCACGCAACAAGTTTTTTAGGGACAAACTAGATAGAAATAGCATTAAGTTCTGGTATCAGCTTTGATTCAGGAAGGTAATCTTAAAAATAAACCTTTTGAAATAACTCAACTTATTGGCGTTTTTATTGCAACCATATTCGTGCAATTAGGAAGAGGAAGTTTGAATTTATTGTATTTGCTTGATCGAAATATATCTTAGCAAAATAATTAAATATTTTTATTTTATACTCTTGACGGCTTGACCTTTATCGAAGGTCAAACTTAATTGTTCAATTACTGTATAGGTACTGTTACCTCGAAAACTACAAGTTATTGTGGTCGTTTAGGTTCCTATTGTTCTTAACATTCGGTCCTCAGTTTTGGATTTAATTTTACATAATGAAGTAACAAACGGGCAGACAACCGCAGTGATAAGTTATTTGTATTCATTGCAGTGCGCACAAGTGGCGACCAACGTTGTGGAGCAGAAACACCAGGTTTCCAGAGCGAAGAGGAGTAGAGCTCTCGGCAGCAGAGCCTTTAGAGGCAGCACAGTCTGGTTCACGGGACTCAGCGGCGCCGGCAAGACCAGCATAGCCTTTGCGCTCGAGGCCTATCTTGTTTCAAGAGGTAAGAAGGTTGATTTTGGTGGTATGACGACAAGCAGTCAAATGCAGTCAATGCTGCGTCAGAAGCCGATAAAACGGTTTGCAATAAAACATTCAGTTTGAGGTGTGGTTACTGATGAGTTTCTTTGCGTGATCGAATCAGGAATGAGGAGATCCGCAGAAGAGCCAAAGTAGCCGACATATCTCGAACAATTTCCAGGCATAAGTGGCAGTGGGCACTGGGCAGGGCACATCGATTCCAGAAACAGCGGCTGTTGGGCAGAAAGGTTCTTGAGTGGCGCCCACGCACCGGAAGATGTAGGTACTGTGTAGGCCGGCGTAAAATGTAAAATGGGGCGACGATCTAGTCAAAGTCGCGGGAATTAACTGGATGTGACAGCGCAAGACCGGTCATTATAGAGATAGGTCTTTGTCCCACATTGGACGTTTTCCGGCTGATATGATTTTGTAGTTGCATTCGTGGATGCCTCATTAACTGCCTAGATCACTTTTATTTTTAATACACTCCATCAGCAAATGGGCTCTTCATTCTACGCGTTGAGTGAAATTTTAAAACTAATAATATTTGTCAGGTATCCCGGCGTACGGCCTTGACGGCGACAACATCAGGACCGGCCTGAACAAGAACCTCGGCTTCACAAAGCAAGACCGCGAGGAAAACATCAGGAGGGTCGCCGAGGTCGCCAAACTGTTCGCCGACAGCGGCGTCGTGTGCCTATGCAGTTTCGTCTCGCCGTTCGCCGAGGTGAGCGTCAGGGAACAACGTTCGCCGAGGTGAGCGTCAGGGAACAACGTTCGCCGAGGTGAGCGTCAGGGAACAACGTTCGTTGAGGTGACAAGGTCGTTATATTCCACGGTCTGAGGAGTAGGTCTAATTCAGATGTCAGGAGGAGTGCACCATATTTGGTTATTACCCGACTGTTTTGTGTAAGTGTAACATATGAGGGCCATTAGAACACCGAACGAATCTATGCTGAGTTTCTTAATCTTCCGCTAAATCGTCGAACCTACTGCGTTTGGCGCTCGAGTTTAACTCACTAGTTCAAGTCGCAAGACCAACTAGGCGGTCATTAGGTCTATCAAAGATTATTGGCGATAAATGAGTTTAAAGTAATTATGCAAATGGTCAAGTTAATTAAACATGTAACGAGACTATCGTGATTTGTTTCGGTGGACCTCGAAATGGGCCAGCCTAGTGAGAACCAACTACCCGCTCTAAGCTTGCTGAGTGTCTTCTAACAACTAAATACATACAGTGTAAACATCCTAAGAACACTAATTGAGTTTACCTACCTTTTGTAATTGCTTTATTGCTGTGTTTATGTATAAACTAGATAATGTCAAAACATGTAAGGGGGTCAACACGGTAATTGTGACAGACTAAATGATCTAGTCTAGATGGAAGAGATTTTTTTAGGTTCAAAGGAGTTAGGTATAAAGGAATAATGGCTTGACCTCAATCAATCTCACCATTTACGTTAATTGATAGTTGACGAGGAAGATGAAATTTGGTTTAATAGATTGCTAATAGTAGTGATAAAACATACAAATTAACACGTTTCCTTTTTAAAACTTCCATTCAAACACGTTAACATTGTAATCTAGTTATTTTGGAAGTAGGTATGTAATAAAAGAGAGGACGAAGATAAGTTCACTAGAGACGCTCATTCAATTTCAAGGAATGGTTCAATGATTCGGTTCAAACTTTCAAGTTTTTGGACATCTCTATGTACCACACTTTCTCGCTTACGCACATATAGACCAAAAATACTGTCAGCGATGTGCAAACAATTTGTGACTATATTCATTCAGCCATCAAGAAATTCCGCGGGGACTATATTTCCACACAAGTTGGAAAACATAATGCTCTATCAGCAATATAATAAACATTTATTATGTCACTGTGCAATGTAATGAATGATGATTAAGGACTAATTTGATAAAATACCTAGTTAAAAACTGCGTTTAGTGACGTAGATAAGAATTAAAATAACCATAATTAACAATTTATATTACACAAAAGTGTAACAATTTTGATCCTTGTTGCTATCTCAATAAGCGTCAGTAGTTGATGTTGTAATATTACGTTATCTTCGATTGGTTTTTTTTTTTTCAACTTATTACCGATTGGCCTGATATTACATTAGTGGTGTATGACTGAAAATCTAGTTGACCAAGAGGGGAAATGATAGTCAAATTTATTGTTTGAAAGGATCGCGAGGTGGCGCGCCGCATCCACACCGATTCCGACCTGCCGTTCTTCGAAGTGTTCATCGACACACCGCTAGAGGTGTGCGAGAAGAGAGACACCAAGGGGCTCTACAAGAAAGCTAGAGAGGGACAGATTAAGGTTTGTCAATTGCCTCTTATTTATTTTTAAACACAAAAAAAAAGTTATTTTTCTCAAACATGCTTGGAAATGTGAACATTATTTTGACAACCTTCTTCGAGTTAAATCGACAATGCTGTACTGATCAAATAGGGGGTCAAATAAATGAGAGCACGCCGGCAATTAGCAATATCTATACCTGTGACCATGGCAACCACGGAGGAACATAACTAGTTTTATTTAAATTCCGAACTGCCTTGCAAATTGCAAGAAAAAAAAACATATGAACATTTTGGCCCATGGAAATTTATTGTTGTTCGTCATTTGATTTTGGAATGTACATTATGTATGAAATAAAATGGTGTAAGATAGGTAATAGTTTCAATTTCCGCGCATTTGTTTGAGAAAAGTACTATACCAGCCTTGGCCACAACCAGGCATTGATGGACTCACGTATGTGTGCCTCGGCTTTGCCTCGGCCCACATGCACACGTTCATCCATCAATGCCTCTGTTGCGGGCCGCGGCAGTAAAGTACTATTTTTCTTTTTGTATACTTAGTAGGTATCATTTCAAAAACCTCCTTTATATATTAAGTTATCGTTTGTTCATGCTTACTGTAATTTTACTCTGTAATTATCTCTTTAATTTATTTTGTATTTACATGTTTTATGGTTTTTCTCGAAAACTAGAAGTTTAAACGAAAAACTTTGTAAAATAAAAAAATAGATTGTTACAACTTAACTGCTGTAGGTTGTGTAAATAGTTTTAAAAGACCTTGCATTAGCCTTGCATATTATAAAGTAGTATGTGTAATTAGTTGTGTTATTTGTCAGGGCTTCACGGGTATAACTCAGGAGTATGAGCGTCCCGAAGCGCCGGAGCTGGTGGTCCACACGGTGGGGCAGTCCATCGAGGAGTCCACCATGGAGGTGGCCCGACTGCTCGAGGCTCAGGTACAGTGCATGCTGTTTCCCCCGGCCTCCCCGGTTATATTTAACTTTTAGAGCCTCTTTCACCACTTGCTGATATTGCTACAGATAGTAAGCTGACAGATACATTTATATATCAGATAAATGTGTCTGATAATGTTTTCGTGTTTCACACCTCAAGTCTCTGAAAATAACAGCCACTTCATCTTGCTGTTAGTATATCTGATAGATAATGCAATCGGATCCCTGTAAAACAAAAAAAATTGGCTATCTGTCAGATAATCTGCAGATAGGTATCTAGGACTTTATCAGCAACCGGTGAAAGAAGCCCTTATTCCTTTTGCTCGGCTCCTAAGGGTCGTAGCGTGATGTTAAACAGCCTTAACCTTCATCAATAATTAGGCTATCAAATGCAATAGTACATTGTGCAATAAGGGTAGTAAGTAGGATATTACTAACGAGAGTCTGTTAGAAGCCCGACGCCGAAGGCGGAGGGATTTTAATGACTCGAGTTTATAATACCCTTACTACCCGTCATGCACACAATGTTTTTGATCACATTTTCGAGGAAATAAGTCAAGTTAAGTCAAGTTAACTACTCAATTTAACTTAATTAATTTAATAAACCAGTTCAGTACAGCCAGCTACACATTACAGCCCCTATGGTTATAATATTGTACTGATTTTCATTATTCCCGGGGGTGTATAATATATAGGTGATTGTGTTTCCGTATGCATGCATATAATATGACCATTTACGGGAAAGTTTGATGAAAAAATAATTTTCAAATCCGGCTGACAGTTCCAGAGATAGCGCGTTCAAACAATCAAAAAAACAAACTCTTCAATATTGGTATAGATATAGATTAAATTTCTCAGGATATCATCCCCCGCTACGAGACGTCAACGTTTGGCGTGGAGGAGCTGTTCATTTCCGGCAATAGGTTGACGAGCGCCATCGAGGAGGCGGCCAGGTTGCCGCAGATTGAACTCACCACTGTAGACTTGCAATGGGTGCAGGTGGGTATATTTGAAATAAATTATTTCAGACTGTGTCCATAGGTAATATTCATCATATCAGCCTGTAGACGTCCACTGCTGGACAAAGGCCTCCCCCAGGGATCTCCACGACGACCGGTCCTGCGCTAACCTCATCCAGCCGGCTCCCGCGACCTTCACCAAATCGTCGGTCCACCTTGTGGGAGGCCTGCCTGCGCTGCGTCTTCCGATACGTGGTCGCCACTCGAAAACCTTTCTACCCAACTGCCGTCAGTTCTACGAGAGATGTGTGAAAAATTTAATAAAACAATTTTTTTACAAAGCCATACCTAGTATTTTAATTTCAAAACAAAATGAGTATTATACAATTATTTTTTTATTAAATAAACTATCAACCAAATGTCTTCTACGACTGTATTTACACTATTTGTTGTAATTTTTATAAATGCATCTATTTAAAGTGTCCTTGCTTCTTCACACAGATACTTTCTGAAGGCTGGGCGTACCCACTGAAGGGATTCATGAGGGAACACGAATACTTACAAGTGAGTAACCTAACCTATATACTTTCTGACATGAAACATCACTTCTGTTTTGATATGTAGCATGACCCTATCCGTTGGACAGTACGTTACCACGTCGTGGTTTCTTAGAACAAATTACTCTATCTCATAAAGTTTCTGACTTCCACATGCTAAACTGTCTTGATGCTTTATTTCTTACGTTAAGAGGCAAATTCCTAACCTGTCAGAGTTAGATCATCGAGACGTAACAGACCTTATTGCATTTGCTATGTTTTGTAAAATGGCCTCGGTTTAATCAACGTTAACATACATTTTACTCTACTTACGTAAATTACCACACAGATAATTGCAGTTGCGTGTATACTTCGCAACTATTACACGTATACCTACTGTACATACAGTGTGCTGCAGAAATGATCCTATTTAATATACAGGGTGAAATTCAACCTACCTATTCCTTGAGGAGGTTATAATTGAGGTCCCGTTCAACAACTTAAGACCCGCTGTTACCCCTAGGTCGAAATTGAGTTGTTTCTTAGTTTCAGTACAATAAAATTTATAGGGATTAACCTTTCGAAAACCGAGGCTCCGAGCTCCCTTTCAAACTTGGTCGTTTTTCGCGTCAGTCAAACCGGACATTTTCAATCAAAATAACTGACCGTTAGCTAACTTTTAGAATGTGGAAAAATGCTCCCACCCCCGGCGACTGTGGCTGTCAGTTTTTTGTTTTCCAAAAATCATCCCTATCTAGACTTAGATAAGTCTAGGCCCCTAGGCGGCCATTGAAGCACAATTTGTGTCTCCACAGTTACTGGGGAATCACAATATGTGCTTCTCGACAGATGAAAGGCTAATAAACATTACCTACCTAAATTACGTAGCTTACACTAATTCTCACTCCGCAGTCTCTGCACTCGAACTGCCTAACCCTCCCCGACGGCTCGGTCGTCAACCAATCTGTTCCGGTGGTGCTGCCGGTGAGTACCGAGGTGAAGGAGCGCTCTGCGGGTGCGGCGGCGGTCGCGCTCACGCACGCGGGCCGGCCGGTGGCCGTGCTGCGTGCGCCGGAGTTCTACCCGCACCGGCAGCACGAGCGCTGCGCCAGACAGTTCGGGATATACCACACCGGGCACCCGTATATCAAGGTGCGTGCAGCGCACACGGCGCAGACACGTGGACGATTGTAACTACTATTACATATAATAAACATTAAACAAGCTGTAGCTGGTTGCGGCCGTGTTTGTAACAGAGTTTTGTAACCAGCTACAACTTGTAGCTGGCTCCGGCCGTGTTTGTAACCGAGTTTTGTAACCAGCTACAACTTGTAGCTGGCTCTGGCCGTGTTTGAAACCGAGTTTTGTAACCAGCTACAACTTGTAGCTGGCTCCGGCCGTGTTTGTAACCGAGTTGTTTTTTAACCAGCTAGTAACTGTAGCTGGTTAAAAAACTCGGTTACAAAAAAATATATCAAAAAATGAGTGTGGGCGATAAAAAAAGAGTAACAGGACAAAAAACAATTGGACATTTTTTTCCTGTCTATACAGACATACGTATGTATCTACACGCTAATCTCCGAAACTACGAATTTTTATTGCGGCCAGACGGAATTTTAATCGCCATGCTTAAAATTGCAATAGAAACCCGGTACATTTTCTTGGGTTGGATTCCAGATGATCAGCCAATCGGGCGACTGGCTGGTGGGCGGCAACTTGGAAGTGTTCGAGCGCATCCGCTGGAACGACGGCCTCGACTCGTACCGGCTGACCCCCAACGAGCTCCGGCAGAAGTTCAGGGAGCTCAATGCTGATGCGGTCTTCGCTTTCCAGGTAATAATTTAATAAATATCTACACACTATACTCATAGCGGTCGTCGTGGAGAGCCCTGGAGGCCTTCGTGCAGCAGTGGACGTCTACAGGCTCATATGATACTCATACCTCTAACTTGATTTTCTACAAGGAATAATTTCCCCACTTGTCTGTCCCAACGGGCATCAGTTCCGCGACAGGAGAGTATATTTACAGGATTGCTTGCTGTGGCGCTTAATTTTTTTTTTGTTAGTTGCGTAATGCGTAAAATTAAATGAAAAAAAAAAAACTAATTTATCGACAGCTGCGGAACCCAATCCACAACGGGCACGCTCTACTCATGCAGGACACCAACCGCCAGCTGGTCGAGAGGGGGTACAAGAAGCCTGTACTACTCTTACATCCACTTGGTAAGCTGATTATTGAGTCTTATTTATAACTAGCTGTTGCCCGCGACTTCGTCCGCGTGGATTTAGGTAGGAGGTAGACCTATCTCTGCGGTGTACAGACATACATCGTCTAGTTATTATTTTCCAATGGTAAAATGGATCATTCTAAGTACCTTCACCATAATTTAAGGTATACCATACCTTCAGGAACAAACTATGAACACCGTATCCAATTTGGTGAAGACAGATAAAAATTTAAAAAATTGTTGTTTTCACTTCTATTGCTCATAAGACTTCTCATATCAATTTTTATTATACGTGTGTATTTTTTAACTAATACAGTATGGGCAAAACCAAAACCATAGGAGATACAGGGAAACTGGAACAGGAACAGGAACAGGAACCTTTAGGTATTTTTTCGTGATAACAATTTTGACATAGTAATCGGAGCAGCTGGAGTTCGGGTGGCATGCATGAATAAGTAGTAAGTTCCTAAGTACATTGCACAGTCTGTTTTATAAGAAAACATTTTATTAAATTTGACTAACTTCTGCTGCTTGGATTTTTTTCTTCCGATACAATAAAATGATTGTAACATGAAACTAAGTCGATATGCATTTTTTAAAAATAATAAAAATTATTTTTCACTGGCGTTCTATGAGAAAACATTTTATTGAATTTGACTAACTTCTGCTGCTCAGATTTTTTTCTTCCGATATAATGAAGTGATCCCTACATGAAACTGAGTCGAACCGCATTAAAAAAAATATGTGCAAATTGTCTCATTTTTATGGACAACACACGCTTGACCAAAAAATTTCTATGTCATAAGACACTTTCCCTGCATCTCCTATGGTTTCGGACTTGCCTATACTGTCCCAGTTAAAAAAAACACTGATATCTCCTATGTCTATGACATCGTCTTGTTACGTTAAATGATTTATCTGTAAATGACGATAACTTTTTTCGCTGTCATCCGATTTCAATTAAACAAAGCCTATAAGTTGCGCCAGGCTGTGCTTAATCTACCTGTGAAAACCGCAAGAAAATCCGTTCAGTAGTTTCGGAGATTAGCGATTACAGACAGACAGAAAGACAGAAAGACAGACAGACAGAAAGACAAAAAAATTTAAAAACGGTTTTTTGTGTTCTGTTACTCTTTTTTTTATCGTCCACACTCATTTTTTTATAAATTTATTCAAAGTACAGACACACGGTTTCTACAGATTTATTATAAGTATAGATTCTTATAATGTTTATGTTTGTGACATATATGCTCGCTGAGTTGAAATAAAAAGCAGCCACCCAACAGTCAAGACTAAAATGGACCTAGTGGATTAGAAAAAATATTTGCATTTTATAGCCTAATTATTGAGGAAGGTTTAGGTTAAGGTTTAAAGCTATTTAACGTCACGCTACGACTCTTAGGAGCCTAGCTAAAAGACAACAGTCAGAAGTAACATGTAACGCGGGCGAGGCCGCGTGAAACATCTTAAGCAAATATTTCTTACAAGGCTACTTAGGGTTGTAGCGTGATGTTAATAGCCCATAACCTTCCTCAATAATTAGGCTATTAAATGCAAATATTTTTTCTAATCCGACTGGTAGTTCCAGACATTAGCGCATTCAAACAAAAAGACAAACTCTTCAGATTTATTATATCAGTATAGATATTATGGCTTAAAGGTCTGGTAACGAAGCCAAAATATTACAAAAAAGCTGTATATTGTTGTCAGGCGGGTGGACGAAGGACGACGACGTGCCGCTGGAGGTGCGCATGAACCAGCACAAGGCGGTGCTGGCAGAGGGCGTGCTCGACCCGCGCGCCACCGTGCTCGCCATATTCCCATCGCCCATGATGTACGCCGGGCCCACGGAGGTAAGTGCAGTGCACTTAGTGACATCTCAGTGTGTAGGGGCTGTCTGCAGGACAGCGAGACAGTGGAGTACGTACGTTAATCTCTTTGGCGGTTGAGTGAATATAGTCACAGATTGATTGCACATCGCTGACAGTGCTTACACATAGACATGTGTGTGTAATTGACATAATGTGATGTCCAAAGACTTGAGTTTGATTCGGTTGAATTGCATGTTAACATTGTAATAGATGTATAAACATGCGAGTCTCTTTCTGTCAATTATTTATGCTGTAAATATGTACTTGCGACCACTTATCGGAAGACGCAGTGTAGGCAGGCCTCCCACAAGGTGGACCGACGATCTGGTGAAGGACGCGGGACCCAGCTGGATGAGGTTAGCGCAGGAACGGTCGTCGTGGAGATCCTTGGGGGAGGCCTTTGTCCAGCAGTGGACGTCTACAGGCTGATATGATGATGATGAAATAAGTACTTGAACTATTGTAAAATAAATAAAATATTTACCGACACATATGCGTGCACAGGTGCAATGGCACGCGAAGTGCCGCATGAACGCGGGCGCGAACCACTACATAGTGGGGCGCGACCCGGCCGGCATGCCGCACCCGGACGGCGGCGGGGACCTGTACGACCCGCGCCACGGGGCCACGGTGCTCAAGATGGCGCCCGGGCTCAACGAGCTTGAGGTTAGTATTTTTTAAATTGGGTTTACGGCCCTGGAAACAAAGTCCTTTTAGGCCAATCATAATTTTAAAATAACCATACACAAAAAACCGGCGGTTACAGCACGGCGGCCTCCACAAAAAAAAGTGCACGCTAGTTAGTCTAAGATTTTCACTAAGGTTCACTATCCTAGTAACTTGAAAGGAGATTTACAATGGACTTTTGGTAGAGCTAAAAGAGTGGTTACACGTTTTAAAAAATCTGATTTCCCATTTCAATATAGTACTTATTGTGTAAAATACTAGTAGTATGCTAGCTCTGTTAGTTTGTATACCCTAAGGTATAATTTTTCTGACGAAAGTTTTTACAAAAATGTACTTGTTTGTCCAGATAATTCCGTTCCGAGTTGCGGCGTACGACACGTCTGTGGCCAAGATGGCGTTCTTCGAGCCGACGCGCAAGGAGGACTTCGACTTCATCTCTGGCACCAGGATGCGAGGTAACGCGCAGCATCATACCAGCCGTGCAACGTCCAATGCCTGGACCCATGTCCCCTTGACTTCCCTTCGCATCCGGTCGCTTCATACCACCTTAAGGTCGTTCGTCCACCACACTGCGCGCACCCCACCCGCGGTCTCCACTACAGAACTCGTCAGACCCAACTAGAAAAACTGCAATAACTATATTAGATTTTTATTTGAAATGTGTCCTTTGAGTAAAATTAGCTATTTAGGGTACTTTTTGTTATCAAATTAAACTGTTGATTCGATTTCGTACTTTAATAGTTTATGTATCGTTACTTTTATAATGTTTCTTTTTGTATAGGACTCGCGAAAGCTGGCAAAGAGCCACCCAAAGGATTCATGGCGCCATCGGCGTGGAAAGTGCTCGCCGAATACTACCAATCTTTGAAATCCAAGATGGACACAAATTAAATTAATCACGACGCAAAACCTTAGGCCTGCAATTTTTTTCGAAATTCATAATCATTCAGGACTAAATCCTGTGGACATTTGTATTTTCAATTTAATTATATAGGGACTAAATTATGACTTTGAAATGCATATTTTGTTTAAGTATGTGTGAAGACGACAAAAACTTACACACTTAGAAAACTATATCTATCTCGTTCACTCTGACCTGCATGAGAGCTGTTAGTTTTCCGTGTTTCCTTCAAAAGCATTCGTGACAAGTCACAGTTTTTATACAAGTCGTTCCGAAATGTGATTTTAATACTTTTCTATGTACTTAAAAGTTTCTGTGCAATTATTTTATTAGACTTATATAAATGGCTTCACAAATTACGATTGTACGTATGTATAGGTTTATATTTAATTAATTTACATTCCTTTTAGATTTATTTACGAGATTAAAATATTTTGTGTTTTGTACACATTCCTTTCAATATCTATCTTATTTTTTTATTGTAAATATGTATTTTTGATTCTGAAGAGTTTATGTTTATTAGGATGTATAGAATGGATAGGTAAATGAATGGTTATTTTAGGAAATCACCACCAGTGGGTGTTTCCATATTCTGGTGGAGACGCCTGGTCGGAATTCCTGTTTATACAGAGGAATAAATACCTAATTCGGTAAACACAATTTCGGTAAAATTTTCCCCTTACGGTTACCTATCGGTAAAAATGGGTTACCGGTAAAACCGGTTACTGAAACGATGGAAAGGACAAAATTATACACACAATTGATGCGTACGTAAGGCCTGTTTATGTATTTTTAGTTGTGAATAGGTCATAATATTTGTTACTATCATAAAATAGTATAATTATTTACCAGTTGTTTATAAGTGTTTGATTACCTATATTTTTCAAATATGTTTTTCGTTTTTTTTTTTGTATATAAAGGGATGTTATTTTTTAAGAGGTTTAAACGTAAACTGTTGTACCTATGTAATTATGAGGAATAATATAAAACAATTGGTGCTTTTAAAGCTGATAGATTTATTTAATACAATTATTATATTACAAATTCATAGTGTGTTTTAATTTCATCGGTCTAAAACACTGTGTACCATATAAGATATAAGTAGAATGCTTAGTCCTACCCACAGAGTACATTATATATACGTCCTACCTACAAACTTATGTAATCTCTGATTATATTCTTTTAACTTGTAGTTTATTTATGTAGGACACGATTGTTAGTTACCTGTGCGTATAGAAGGGTTCAAATGTTTACTGCCTCAGATTAACCACCAGTTCTAATCTGAGTTTACTGCATACGCTAGCGGCGCCATCTGTGTCGAGTTTTTAGTAAAAACTGTCTGCACTGCATTTTTAATTTTATTAGATGGCTGCGGTCTGCGCTTTTAATCGGCCGTAGGAGAGGTCATCAAACTCGGATGATTCGGGCAGACGAAATGTTTAAAAATAGCTAAGTATTCTGTGGTCGTGATTACGATCCTACTCACAATTCTTTGAGAAAATTTCGTATCCAGTCATCAACTAAAGTGAAATAAAGTTGAGGTCGAATCCACAACCTGTGTGGTGTTCAATGCAAGTGCCCAATACCACTGACCTAACGAGCCCAGCTCTATATTACACTCCTAATGAAATAGCATACGAAATGTCGGAAAAATGCATGTAGGTACCTACACTCACATCGGTTCCATAATTATATCGATGTACACTCGGCATAATCAAGTTTGTATTACCACTTAACTAATGCAGTTTTCGGAACACCATCTATAGTTTATTTTTGTAGTGTTGGCTCTAACGTTCCGGCATTGCAAATTCGGGCATTCTTTATTACGTAGGTAGGTAGGTACAGTCAAGGACAAAAATATATATACAAGTAATGTGAAACAATAAAAGTAATCATACAAAGTTCAAAAGATATGTACTCATCCAAATACAAATAAATATGTAAACTTCAATGGCCACATAAATATGTATAAGCAAGTTCAAAAACTTGTATACAATCAAAATTAACATAATTAGTATTCTGCAAGTGATGCAAAATATTGTAGTCATGTTTATGTCATTAAATAAAGATTCAGTAGGTAACTGCTACGAAAATATTTATACAAAATATAAATCCGCGAAAATCTTAGACACTCGATTTAAACACTTGAAACACTTGATTTAACTCGAAAACTATTAATCCTAGACCATTAGTTTCTAAAGAAAAATGATATAACTCGTCGAGATCTTCATATCCGATGACAACTGTCAAACTTGAAACGGCTATAACTCGGAAACCATAGATCCTAGACTACTAGTTTGTAAAGAGAAAAGGTAGATCTCGTCGAGATCTTCATTTCGGATGACAGCTGTCAAATTTAAAACCGCTGTAATTCGGAAACAATTGATGCTAGACTACTAGTTTGTAAAGAGAAAAGATAGATCTCAATGATTTCTTCATTTCAGATGTCAAAATTAAAACTGGCATCCGAAATAAAGATCTCGACGAGATCTACCATTTCTCTGTACAAACTAGTAGTCTAGGATCAATGGTTTCCGAGTTACAGCGGTTATAAATTTGACAGCTGTCATCTGAAATGAAGACTTCCTCGAGATCTATCATTTCTCTTTACAAACTAGTAGTCTAGCATCAATATATCCGTATAAAAAAAAATTGATCAATATGTCTAATTATTATAGACAACACACGCTTGACCAAAAAAATTTCTATGCTAAAATTGTTATCACAAAAAAAGACCAAATGGTTCCTAAGACAGTTTCCCTGTAACTCCTATAGTTTCGGTTTTAGCCTAAGTGTCCCAGTTAAAAAAAACACTCTGTATAATTAAGAAAGAAAGATATATAATGTAGGTATATATATTTTTGAACTTTGTGGTGTTTCTAAGATTATGGTTTAATAAATGAGGACATATTATTGCAACTGTTGTATACATAGTTATCTCTAAAACTATGTATACTTATTTATGGCCTTTTATATGTTGCTAAATTTATGACCATTTAGATGACTACGCTTTTTGAAACTCTGTGGTGTATACATATATTTGACCTTGACTGTACTCTAGGTAAAACACTGAAATAATAATAACAAAATGATAACATTTGTCGAACGTTATCACTATCCAAATAAGCATTTCCGATTCTAAACAAGCAACAATCATCTCTATTCACTGACGACAAGATCCATTGAACCGTATCAGTATGATAATATAATCGTATTGAGTGCGTATAGAACTTGTTTTTCTTAATTATAGGTAGGTATACTATTGGTATTACAGTTCAGTACATCGCCAGCCTAAGTGCAGGAAGGTCGTTTCGAAATGGCGGTCCGATTAACTTTTGTAAAACAAATTCTATCTAAGAATGCAAGTAAAACCGGGATCCGGTCTATGTCGTACTATCCCATAGACGACCATGTGTTTGGATTGTCAAGTGAACAAAAACAGGTTTGTGCGTTTGTAAACAACTGAATCTGTATGATGTTATATAGGAATGTTAAACTCTCTTTTGTCCACCCCACGGCAGTAAGTCGACTTTTCCGTAGTAACCCGGTTTTTCCCAGGGTAAAAACTACTATGTGTGTTCCTTTAAAATAAGTTAGCATTCCAACACTGCAAGAATAACCAAAATCGGTTCGGTAGTTCCTGAGGAAACCACAAGAGCAAACTCATCTCTTAATATTTTGTCTCATATTATGTTTTACTTTACATCGTTTATCTTCTAAAATGTTTGAAAATTAAGGACAGTTTGTCTTCTGACAAGTGTGAAAAGTGACCGCTCTGGATAAAATGACATTTATTATAATGAAATTGATTGTCAAAATATGGAGTTTGAACTTTGAACCTCGCAAACCCATCAACACAAACCAATCTGTCCAACTTACGACTTAGTCGAAGCGCGATATAATTTATAAAACATGGGATTCACTATATCTCATTGCACAAATATAAGTAAATTATAACAAACAGCTAGCTAACTTGCAATTTGCCGATTTTACAATTTAGGCGGTCTTGTCGTTTTAAGCAATTTCTCCCAAAAACTTAAAGCTGTACTTAGTAATTGCAGGAATTTTATTAATCTGAGTTTAATTTTCTAATTAGCTTCGACAAACTGTCTTCGACTTTGCACAAAAAGAGTTGGCACCGAAAGCGGCGGAGATCGACAGAGAGAACAATTTCAAGGACCTCAGAAGTTTCTGGAAGAAACTTGGAGAACTCGGCCTACTAGGTAGATATAATTATTATACATAAAATATGTCACTTTGCAATATAATACCTGCATCGATACTTTCGACCTATACATAACAGAAATTTTCCAGGTATCACAGCAAATCCCGACTATGGGGGCACTGGGGGAAAATATTTAGACCATGTGGTTATTATGGAGGAACTTTCAAGGTAAAAATAATAAGAAACATATCTTTGTAACAAACAATAGCCTCCTACAGATGGACATAAAAATTCCAAGACACAGGCTGTATTGTTTGTGGTCCAAGAAGTTAAATGTCCATGCGTACCATGTAGCAAAACCGGTAGATACCGATTTGCCTATTTGAGAAGTTGTTCTGGGAAAGAAGGGCTGTAGAAGTAGCTGACGCTACAACGATATCTTAGACGATATAATGCATGTTTATTATCCAGAAGTTGTAGTATAGAGGGCAACCTCAATGACTCAGTCAAAAAGACTTAACTACTAAACTTATTTAAATTATTCCAGGGCAAGCGGTGGGATTGGGCTATCATACGGAGCTCATTCAAATTTAGCGATAAACCAAATCAACAGACACGGCACCCACGAGCAGAAAAGCAAATATATGCCAAAAGTGAGTAATTAATTATGGTAATATCGGTAAAAACCTAACTATATCGATCGGGAAGAAGCTAAAATCAAAGTTTGATCAAAATCTGTTCAGCTGTTATAACGTGAAAGAGTAACAAACATACTTACGAACTTTCGCCTTTATCTTATTAGTAGCATATTACCGTAACATTTCATCAAAATCTATTCCGTAGTTTTTGCGTAAATAGTAGGTAGGTACCTAACAAACATTCAAACATCCATAAACTCGTTTATAATATTAGAAAGATTTTTTGGAAACTCTTACATTGCAGTTATGTTCTGGAGAGCACTTTGGTGCCTTGGCCATGTCGGAACCCGGCTCAGGGAGTGACGTGGTCTCCATGAAGCTGCGGGCCGAGAAGAAAGGAGACTACTACGTGCTGAACGGCAACAAATTCTGGATCACCAACGGACCTGACGCTGATGTTTTAATAGTAAAAAAAATAGACACGCTTTTAATTAGAAACTAGCTGTTTCCCGCGGCTTCCCCGCGATAATTCTGACTTTATTTTTGCTCGGCTTTTATGGGTCGTAGCGTGATGTTAGATAGCCTTCCTCAAGAATTTGGCTAACTAATGCAAAATAGTACATTGTGCAAGGGTAGTAAGTAGGATATTACTAACGAGAGTTTGTTAGAAGCCCAACGCCGAAGGGATTTTAATGACTCGAGTTTGTAATACCCTTACTACCCCTCATGCACACAATGTTTTTCATCACATTTGCGAGGAAATAAGTCAAACTACTCAATTTAACTTAATTAATTTAATAAACCAATTCAGTACAGCCAGCTACACATTACAGCCCCTAGGGGTATAATATTGTACTGATTTTCATTACTCCCGCGGGTGTATAATATAGGCCATTGTGTTTCTGTATGCATGCATATAATAAGACCATTTACGAGCAAGTTTAATGAAAAGATTTTTTCTAATTCGGCTGATAATAATTAGCGCATTCAAATAATCTATTCAGCTTTTATATTAGTGCAGATAATCAAGACAGGAAAGAATAATATAAAGTAGGTAGGTTAGGTACTTGTCTATTTATTCTCCTAGCCACCCACATACCAAACGTTTATAGAGCTTTTTCCAAATGCGGAACCAAAGTAGAGTGGTATACGTGTTTTATGGTGACGGAGGAAAGAAAAGATCCACTGTGGGTACCTTCTGTGTTTTGTAAAAGAAGTGACTGAGTTTAAAAATACTCCCTAGCTGTGATCCGATTAGATGTAGAGGAACAGGAAGGTTCGAATCTCTTTGGTGGCGCGCGCTAGGGGAACGCGAGCACCCACCAAAGAGATCATATCTCTATGTAGAGGAACATCTACGCGTTGCGTATTGAAGGAGACATTTATTTCATCGGACTTTTATCCGGAAACTTTTACAGGTCTACGCGAAAACGGATTTCTCAAGCAAACCACAACACGGCATATCGACGTTCGTGATCGAGAAAGGCTTCCCGGGATTCTCGACGGCGCAAAAGTTAGACAAACTCGGCATGAGGGGCTCCAACACTTGCGAACTGGTGTTTGAGGACTGCAAGGTACAACCCTCATTTGTTATTCGGCCTACAATCTCTCCTGTGCGAATTACGGTCTTTAATATGTCAGTTCTCCCTGAACCATTGCTGATCCTGCTGGATTATTCCCTTGGAATGTGGGCGCAGCGCGGGACGCCCCTCCGCCCGGTGGACCGGCGACCTGGAAGGCGGCCGGGAGCGGCTGGATGCGCAGAGCAGAGGATCGGGTGTGGTGGCGTTCATTGGGGAAGGCCTATGTCCAGCAGTGGACGTTGAAGGGCTGATATGATGATGTTGATGAATTGGACCGTTATAGGGAAAGTAAATGGGAATTTGTCGAATAATCAACCTGCTATTTTAATGACTTTTATCTTATGTTTGAACCAGAGCAAGCGAGAGAAGGGAGAATAAATGCGAGAGCGGTATGCAGTGAAAACTTTGCTGAGATCTATGACTGACTCATAAACCTCATTTATGTAATGCGATAAAGGTGCCGAGTCTGACAAGTTCGAATTGTAATAGTAATTCAATTAACCGATCTTCTGAGGAGCCCACAGTTGGTCAAAAGTGGACTATCTGCTCTAAGCAAATATTAGGTAATTTCGAATTTTGCTAGAAATTAACTTTTTCTCAGGTGCCAGCTTCCAATCTTCTGGGCGAAGAAAACAAAGGGGTCTACGTACTAATGTCAGGGCTAGATTTCGAGCGGTTGGTTCTGGCGTCAGGACCAGTTGGTCTTATGCAAGCGGCCATAGACATCGCATTCAGCTATGCACACACTAGGAAACAGTTTGGACAGCATATCGGTGAATTTCAACTGTTGCAGGTACAGTCAGCCATGTGTACATTATGTCCATAACGATTAGAATATCATATATATGATATATGTATATACATATATCATATTCGATTGCTTTGTCTAATATGTGATCCTGCATACGAATTTAGCCACCAGAGTACTAGTCTGGTACCTATCTTATCTTCTTAGGGCCCAGAAATACCTGGCGACACTTCGACCCTATGGGATCTGTTGTGTCAAACTTCTGTCCACCAACGGTGCCCCAGTCCTGTATTTGGCGGACACTTCACATGCGCCTTAGAATTGAAATTCTAATCTTTGGCGTATGCAGATTTCTCACGATGTTTACCAAAAAAACCGGTGGTATTATAATGCTAGTCTGGGTAGGTGTGGCACTGATATGCGACGTCAATATTATTATTTTAGATTAACTATAGTAACATTTTAATTTAATTTATTTGTTGTTTAGTTTTAGTTTTATAATAAGTTATTTTTAATTTACTGTTGAACCCAATGACTAAGTACTTATTATGAACATTAAATAATAAAAAAACTTGTCATATTATGTTTAAGATCACCAATATAGCCAAAAGGATATAGCTTGAATACATTTGTTTCCCGAATTCCAGGAGACTAATAATTCCTCTGTGTTCCAGGGTAAAATGGCGGACATGTACACAACGCTAAGCGCGTGCCGCTGCTACCTTTACAATGTCGCGAAGGCGTGTGACGAAGGACGAATCAGCAGCAAAGACTGCGCGGGAGTCATACTTTACTGCGCGGAGAGAGCGACGCAGATTGCTCTGGATGCTATTCAGATTCTAGGTAAGTTATCCTGCCAACAGCTTCTACAAGTAGCAGTGTACTGCAGTTACCTATCTAGGTTACATTACCATCATCTGTGGGGTCAAGCGGCAGATATAGAAACCATCTTTATTTTGCAAAAGAGAGCTATTAGGGCGATCTATAATCTACGTTGTAGAGAATCATTAAGAGAAAAGTTTAAAGAAATTAATATATTAACCGTTGCCAGTCAATACATTTTTGAGAATATTTTGTATGTCCGCAAAAATATATCTCTCTTTTTGAGGCACTGTGACATAAACACAGCTTATGTTACAAGAAACAAAAACAAACTTGTACCACCACAGTTAAGACTTAGTAAGGTCAGTAAATCATTCACGGGGCAATGTATACGCTTCTACAACAAACTACCAGAAGTAATCTTAAATATGAATGACAGAAAATTTAAGACCTACATTAAACAACAACTTTGTAAGAATAGTACATTGTTAACCTAGGTGTGAAAGTAACTTATTTAAGTCCCGAGACGGGGTTTGGCGCCCGACGCGTAGCGAGGGCGCCAATAGTTCGAGGGACCTCTAAATAAGTCTTGAACCCGAGGGAAACACTGTGCTTTTCATTAAGAATACACTGAAAGTAAAAACAAAAACATAAAATGAGTGTTAATACAAATCTCTGCTATACAGAAGTATAAACAAAACTCTACAACTCGAAAAAACAAAAGAAGATCGGATTGCCGCTTTCCCGTCTATTTTGTTTTTTTTTCTGTGGCCGGCCAGGTATTCTGCCATTATTTTTCATTTCCATCATTGAAAAAATGATAAATATTTTGCCCAAATCTATGTTATTTTATAGAAATAATTGACAGTAATAATTATAATAAACTCATTTAAAAAAATATATTCTTTAATTATTACATAACTTTATGTTATTTCAATTTTACATCGCGCTGTAATTGAGTGGCTGTATAGACAGTTGGACCATGGTCCAATAGAAATGTCAAAATAGTACTAGTATTTTTTTTTATAATTTGACAGCTGTCAGTTGAAAGAGATTCTCCCTAGGGCTGAGATGTATTACTTTCAACCCGCTACTCAGGCAACTTCAGACCTTCTTTCAGAGTATGAGTAATGAAAAGCTTATTAAAGGACAGTCGATTATCTAAATGACAAAGATGCCTGGTGTTAATGTTACTTCAGCCTCGCACAATCTTTACAAAATAATGTTATGTACAAACTTGATTTTAAAAGATGTGTTGCGGAAGTTTGTTGCGCCGCTTCTTCTTCCCAGCGCTAACACCTTGGAGGCGGTGGTAGATAAAAAATTGACGTTGTGTAAATGTACCCAGTGTATTACATGCAATAAAATACTTTTGAATTTGAATTTGAATCTGCTAGGACCTACCACTGTTGAATATTTTTTGCAGCACCTCATGAGTAATAATTCTTTACAAAAAATCTTGACAATAATTTGTAATGTAGAATAGAATATTTATGTATTATTGCACCTGTTACAGTAATAGGTACTTGTAGTTGGTACTTATTATTGACTTTGTACTGTTAATAGAGAGTCAAAACATTTACTTATGTTAGTACCTTAGCTCAAAGTTTGCAGCATTTTACAATGTTTTACACATGCCTCTAGCCAGTAGCCAGTGCATGCTGTCTGCGAAATGTAAAATTAATTTTTAAACAAAAATCTAAATATAATTTAGGTGGAAGACAATTTATTTAGATAGATAACTTATTATTATATTGATATTTACAGGTGGGAATGGCTACATAAACGACTATCCAACTGGTAGAATACTAAGAGATGCTAAGCTTTATGAAATTGGTGCCGGAACATCAGAAGTCAGAAGAATGCTTATTGGGAGAACATTGAACAGTGAATACAAGTAAAATAATTAGATAATAAAGGTTTTGTACAGAATTTTAATTAAATATTTTTGTTACTAACCGGTGTTTTCTTCCTGTTCTCACTCCCACCAAAAGCTAACAGAAAAACTGAGAGATAGTGATTCTACAAAATGCCACCATTTTGGAGGAATATATAACAATTGTCCTGGCTGCAGTATACAATATTGTGCCTTAGCATCTTTATATCTAGGGTATTTTTCTAAATTTGGCTCTCTGGGATCTATTTTTGCCGTATTATTCAGTAGTTCATGCTCATGTGGGTACAAATACTCTGAATCTTTCGGTGAAAATAAGAATATCTGTTTCTCACCAATTACTTGAGCTAATAAATTCTTCTTTGGATCATGATGTAATGGTGATACTGTACCCTTAGGACCGTACCAAGCCATTACGTCAACTGGCTCATTACTGTCTGAAAAACAACAATATTCTGGCTCCACTATATCAGCTTTCAGCTCTGGGATCTGTTCAAACAGCTGGTACTGTGCTAGATAGCCCTTAGGGCCGTCTGATTGGTAAATATGGCTCTTTATAAATTCTTCTATCGTCATTAACTTTTGGGTCCATTCGGAGTCAGTGTAATCTCTTCCCAGTTCAATAGACACTGTTCTCAGTCCGGCAAGTTTTATGAAGTAATTTTGATCTTTCCATTTGGTTAATGCTGGCCAGTGGTTAATGCAATTTTTTAAAATAACCGGAGTGTCTGTTGTAATGTGATTTTTGTAGAAATATTCCATGCTTGGACAGTCAATAACTTCTATTGGAATAGAATTATTATATTGGTCACTCGGAACACTTAGTCTATCATTATTATTGCGTGATGTGTTCGCCGTGTCTTCACAAAGAGGTGTACAATACAATGGACTAAGAATCGCAGCGCAATTTTGTAATAAGTTAGGTTCCGTATCAATAGGACATCCAAACAGAATTCCGAAGTCTATAATTTTAAATGCTTCCTTTACAATACTTTCTGTTACATCAGAGGTTTTAAAATGATCTAAGAGTTTCAAATAGGATGCTACAGTAATTGTTTTTCTAAGAAATGGCTTGACTTCTTTCCAATTTCCAATATTCACCTGTTCGTACATAAAGTCAATAACTGCTTGGATTTTAAGACCACAGAATAGTTCTGTTTCAGTGCTGTTCAAATAACCATCTAGTATTGACTTACAGGAGATATTCAGCTCTTGAATTTCTTGCAGTGATGAATTGACCTTAGTCTTAAATTTTGCAAGTTCGTCACAGATTTCAGTAGACGACTTCATTGTATCACAATATTTTAACTACAGACTATTATAGGACAATAGTATTGAGGAAGGTTTAGAGGTATTCCAGTATTTTGTTCTGGTTCAGGAAAGACAGGCGGAAGTTCTAGAAGAAAAGAATTGTTGAAGAGAATAATATGTAAACAAACAAAACTTTTGTCTGGTTGGTTTTTTATAAAGGATTTATTTTATTTACGGCCAATTAGAAACAAAGTGCTTTCTAGGCCAGTCGCAGTTTTGACTAATAAAAAATTAGTGCCAGTCTGCGATCCACACTGCACTTCACTACCTCACTGCGACAATTTGGCAAGATTCCCGCACATTAAATACAACCAAAGGCACTTAAAAATTAAGGATATAATATCAAATAAATAATTAAAACCCGCAAAATCACCTTGTTGACTTACAGCCGCGGGTATTATGTTTAGAACTATTTTAAATAGAACTATGATGGGCCCAAACAGCTATTGTTTCCAGAGGCATAAAACAATTATATAAAAAAAATATTGTTTATGGTAACGATATGTTTTAAATCGGCCGCGGATTTTTCAAATTTGATCTTTTAAGTGCGTTTAATGTAATGCAACATTTTCTTTGTTTTCAAATGTTGCATAAATTTTCATGTAAATTGTAAATGGTAAATATAAACAATTTGACAATATGACGTTTTTGGCCTTGACCTTCAAAGAAAAATAAAAACTTTTGTCTATGATCAATCATATGACTTTCGCACGTGATCTGTCCTGTCATATTTACGCGAAAGAAAAGGTGTTTTAGGAAAAAAATATTAGAAAATCCTTAGATTAAACCTCGCTGCAATAGTATGTAGCGTACAAAATGATACCAGGTGGACCGGACCACGAGACTGTGGTGAGATGTTACATGTGACGCAATGGCATTGTTCGATAGACTCTTTACAAAGAGAAAACTCGATTATGGCAATCACGAATCGCGAAACCGGGACAGGTACGTCTTAAAAAGTGAATGCCTTTCATTCATGTTTTCTATTTTTGAGTGGTATGGCATGCGGTGTTGGGGCTGACGCACGGTTTAGCGTCAACTGGAAAGAGGTCGGTCTATGGATGGACCTTTGCGTTGCGAACTGACGCACGCGTGCGAGCTGGCAGCCAGCGCAGCGGGCATGTGATGACTGCGCGGGCGGGCAGCGGGCGTCGCGTCGGGAGCCGCACGATAACGTCATCAGAAAGAGGGGCGTTCGCCGCTCAATCAATGTTTACTTATTATTTACACGCAAGCTAGTACACTAGCACATTCCACCAGACTCGGCCGTCTGGCCATTGTCTCTCGGCCGTCGACGTGCATTTAAAGTGAAAACGGTTGTTGCATTTCTTTGACAGTGAGTGCATGTGGTGTTTCTAGTGTCAGTGGATGTTGTTGGTAAACAGCTGCGACCAAACTCTCATGCGACTATGAAATAAGATGAAATTTAGGTAATTTGCTTGCTGTATTGATTAACACTTGATTGACTGGTCTAGTTAAGGCTAGATTGGGTATCAAGCTAGTTTATTCACTTATTAAATTGTGTAGGATGTGGTTTAAAGCAGTCAGAACTTGTCCTGATCATGGCATAGAATTCATAGTTTGGAATACACAATGAATCATTTTGAATTGATACAGACCTACATTATAACTAATTTGTTCAAGTGATTTATCAGATTGAGAATGTAACAAGGTAGATATTTTAAAGAGTCAACTCTAAAAATTGGTGGCAACTAAAACAGATTAGCTAATCTCATTAATCTTTGATTTAAAAACTTATTTACACACAAACTTATCACAGTTGTATATTTTAACAAAATTAAGAGAAAGTTTTCCACTGTATTTGAAAACTTTGTGTCAGTCGTATGACTCGTATGTATTTAAATAGTATGATGGATCTCAATGCACTCCAAAATCTGTAATGGTAGCATAAATTAGCTCGCTTAGAATATATAGTACCTACCAGGTAATCTTTAAGTCAAAGCATGTGATGCACATCTTGAAAAAACCCTTCAGGTAGGAGATTCTCAATCTATTCAGGGAATGCACAGGTCTTGGTAATGCAAGTGCTAGAGTAAAACTCCTCCCTGCCAATTCAGTTTTATTGTAATAATAACAAAAGTTTACCATTCTTATAGGGCTAGAAAAAAAGAAAAAAAACGTTACCTACTTCAAGATATTTTAGTACATTTTGACTTTCAAACTTTGTGTTGTTAAGCAAAGGTGTTCTTGGTGTGTATAATATTAGTACATACATAGTTCAAAATATATATTTTTTAAATTTAGTTTACTATTGATATTAACGTATTTTGTGAATGTAAGAATTATGAGAAGAAATCTTCGATCACTAATGAAGAAATAGGTAAAAGTTGCTGTTAGTCTAAATTTGCTATCTAAAAATATTTAGGGTTCTTTCCCTCTAGGCGCATTCCTTTGGTTCACCCTTTTTAACTCCTCTGTGGCATAGGATTTAAATGTTTATTCTTTAACACTGCCCCTGTCACTCCTATTGAATGAGAGGTACAAAAGATGTAAATGGAATGGAATGGGAGATAGAGCATCATCTCATAAATAATAGAATGTCCCACTCAGCAAGATTAAGCTATTTTAGGATATGCACCATGCTTAGCGATAACACCTTAATCCTTCTTAAAATTAAGCTACATCAAAATGTTGACCATCAACAGGTCCTGTCAGATAACCTCGGAGCAAGTGAGGTTGCTTCTGTTCAAAGAGTGTGACTGGAGGGGGCGGAAGCTCCTCTTCGACTCGTCGACCATCGAGAGGGTGCCAGCCGGGAAGAATGACAAGCCCAACATCAGACAGGGCGATGAAGCGCCGTGTATCGTGGAGGTGGCTGAGGGATTCTCGTTTCTTGTAAGTCATTTTAACACTACTTTAAAAATTAAAATAAATCAAATCACATGCAACTAAGAATTTCTTCAGCGTATGCAGGTTTCCTCACGATGTTTTAAGCAGTCATTAAATGTACATAAGATTCGAGAAATTCGAGCGCGGCCAGGGTCGAACTCGGACCTCTCGACGGGGTAACGACTGATTTCAATCAGTTTATATCCTTGTTATGCATGGTGCATGAAGGAAAATGTTCGCTAAAATTCTAAATTAAAATCATTACCCTCCTTTTAAGCTTTGACTTACTTGAGTAAAAACCATCCATGACATGTGCAATCAGTACTGCTTAGCACATAGATCACGCCACTGTGCCTATTTGATAACACAACGCACCATTCAAGAAAGGGTTGAGCTACATACACAAGCGCGTGTTCGTATTATTGCGATTGCGGTGGACCTAGACGCGCCACAACAAATCGACGATAATATCGATGTCGTGACTCGACATTCGATACTATAGTATTGCACTTCATCAATAGTGTTACCAGCACATTTAGCATTAATTAACGATATTCTTGCTATTGCCACAGATTAAACGATAATTCCTAACGGCTATTGCCTTTCGTCCACTGTTTACATTACAAAACGTGCGATTTGGCAAAGAGCGACGACGCGGCGCGCGATAGACGGATCAGCCTTGCGCGAATCCTTCATCGTGACGTCACGATTTAAGTTTAAAAATAACGCAGCAATTGACATATCGGGCTCTCTTAAACATTCCACTTCTCACTTGTTCTCACTTATTGTTTCTAAATTTAGCCCACTTAAGGATGTTAGCCTTTTCGATTACGAACGGTCCAGTAAGTGGGACTAATGAACGGCATCGTGGGACTGTAATTTTAGCCTCCTCCTAATTAATGGACATCACATGTCCAGTTACGATCACTACGACAATTGGATGTGTCTATATTTACTTAAGACCGTGCATTGATCAGTTTCTGAATCATTTCTGGGTCATAAGTCTTAATTTTCACATGATCGGACTTTTGTCGTTCATTGCACCAACACCACAGAACTTGCTGGTTTGGGCTGGTCCGTTTGAACCCTCAACCTCGCGGATAAAAGGTAGTCGACAAAGTTTAGTTGGCGGCAAAATTTCGTTTTCATAGAAAAGATTCTGACATTCTCTCATTTCTACTTCCACATTGGTAATTGTTTAAGTAAGTTTAAATAAAGCGTTTAAGAGGATCTAAGGAGGATCTCTTAGGTTCATTCACCCTCCTTAGCATCCATCTGGCAGTGACTGGGTGCGGAGAGCCGAAGATCGGGTTTAGTGACGCGCCTTGGGGGAGGCCTATGTCCAGCAGTGGAGTAATACAGGCTGATGATGTTGATATGATAATAATTCACACTATTTGTGTATTGTATACCTGACTGACAGTACGTTATTTATTATTTACAAAGAATGTGCGTTTTACTTGGAAAGACTTGGGTTCTAAAAATAGACTACTTCTGTTTGTTAATCTGACTGCCCGTCCGGTTCCTTTGAAGGCACTCTTATCACGCGAAACCTTGCAAAACATTTGCGCAGCTCATATAGTCACGTGAGTTATAAATTTGGCTTGCAGACGTAAGATATAAGTAGGGCTGCCTTCATCAAAAAAACTTACGCACTGACAATAGGAGTAAAAAATTTGGTTGCGTCGCAGCTGCTACTTCGGATTCATGCTAATTTGCTGTGATGTCAATTTTGAAATCAATTTAATTCAAATGTTCTTGAATGATGATGATGATGACTCTTTGGAAACAGTGGTACATTCTGTCACCAAGCAAGGACTTTGTATTCTACTTCGAATAAAGGTTTTTAGTTTGAGATGTTAGTCACAGCATTGTTAGTTATGTTAGTTACAGCATTTGCAGTGAACGTTGCCAGCCCTATCATGTGACAGCCTTTTTACGATCGTGTTTTTTGACATCCAACTCTTGAATATCGCACGTCTCTTACGAACTCATAAATATTCATGATGCAAAGTACGTCGAACTTGTCACTGATGGAATTAGACTAGGTATTGTTTTGTCAGTATGTTAGCGTGTCTATTTCTGTAATGTAGGGGGATTGGGGGATAGTAACGAACATGTAAATTTGAGTGATGTAACGTTACGGGCCAGCGGTCAAATATTTGTGCACGACAATTAGAAATGCAGCAATGTAAAATTACCTTTCTTATGTTTACCAAGTTTACAAATTTTTTACCAATGTTTACCAAGGGTTGCTTAGGTATCATCTTTGAAGGCCGCCTCTGTCCATTTTTGTTTTTGCTGTATGACTGTTTATTCGGCATCAAACAAGTTATCTATATTCATCTAGAATCATATTTTTCCATAAATCTTATAAATTCAACGCCTCTGACTGTTCTATCTACTTATTTATTATTTACATAATAAATCCACATCATCAAAAAATAATTGCATTATTTAAACATATTTGATCCTACGCTTGATGTACCTATACCAACCATAAAGTCGCTATACCAACTGCAAAAATGTTCAAATTTGAAATGCCAACTGTGCATGGTTACAAGGCGGTATGCAGATGTCGGCATCACATGATCGCCTTCCGTTTATGTTGTCTATGATGAGTAATTCAATTGTTTTCTGATCGCGTGATGTTCTAGCTCTTCCCCTCTTCCTGCCCCAGGGTACGAGGTAACTGCACACCAAATTTCATCAAAATTCGTTAGGGGTTTAGGCGTGAAAAGTATACAAACTTTAACATCCCCTTTTCACCCCTTTAGGGGTAGAATTTAAATAATCCAAGTACACCAGATTTTAAGTCAGACCACCTGCTTTCAATCAAAAAAAAAACCCCGTTCAAACCGGACTAGTGGTTTTGGCGTGATGCGCGGTCAAACAGACAGACAATTTTTTTGAAAGCGTTTTGAGGTCAGATAAGCCCAAATAACGTATTCTTAGTAGTTTTTTTTTAATCCCTTCAATGTACAGAAATGCTTCCGTTACAGTTTAATAATAGTACAATACAAATTTTATTTATTTTCTCACACAAAATTAAATACAGTTAGAAACAATAATAACATGCAGTTTGATAACTTGAAACCGGTCTTTGTGGGTGCCTATATTAGGACAGGTCCTGTTTTACAGGTCACCAGGCCCCAACCCTTGAGTGGATTATGAGTGTGAGCGTGTGTGTTTGAGTGTGATTTTGTATGTGTGTGTGTGTGTGTGTGTGTATGTGTGTATATATGATTAGCTGTGATATAAATTTTAGTTTTATTAATAAAATTCAATTATTTGACATGTTACTTAGTAGATATGTTTTGTGCAGTACAAGGGCCCAGCGGCGGACGCGAGCGTTCTCGGTGAGATGATATTCGGAGCCGTCGCCATGAACTACAAGGGCGTCTCACTCAAGATCCATATCATGGATGAACCAAGAAGGTAATTTATCATTAATTAATCATTGAACAAGTGCAAGATGTGACACAAAACGCAATAATAAGCTTTTTAGATACAACTGAATCCACAGGCTAGAAATAAACATCTTTAGAATTTTTGTAATGTATGACCTCAAAATAGCCTAGCGCTATCGGACTATGGATTCTTTAATCGTATATGGGCCGAAGGAGGTCGAATAATAAATAATGAAAGATATTCCTTTAGATTTTAGACAGGATCGTTATAAATAAGACAAGTGTTATCAAGGCGGTATGTTACCTTTATCAAATATTATCAGTCAGTAACATGTTTATCCCAATCAAATTGTATTCGTGATGCATGTAATAATCAGACATCATGATATTCATTATTAAAGATAACAGAATAGTTGATAAATATACCTTATCAAGTCTTGGAGTGATAATGCGATGACGTACAATGGACTCAGATAATCCAAATTGGTATAACTGCAGCCAGTACCTAGCTAAGCTAGTAGTTCTCACCTGTCTGTGAGTTCTCAATTAGATCTGAAAATTATGAGGAAATATATCATCTCAACAACTTAATCACAAAGTCCGTGTTTTACATTAATTTTACTGGTATAGATATCTGATATTTAAAAGCCTACTCCAGAGCCTGCCTGTGTATGTTTCAAAGGGGAATTTGTTTGTATCCTCTGCCGGACATAGGCCTTTCCACTGACACCACTTCCAGTCCTCCACCCTTCGCATCCAAGACCTTAGTTCTTCGTCGGATCGCCTCATTGCAGATCACATCAAAGAAACCGCTCACTTAGGAGGGCGGACTCGTCACACCAGCTAGCCCTCCCTATAGCTCGTTATGCGACTTTAAACTTGTGGATTAGGATCAGGACCGCCGTCAGTGCGCCGAAGGTTATTTTCAGGTTGTCGAACCATTCTTGTCTTATTCTGAGACAGGGTCGGCACTTCGGCAGTAGGTACCTGCAACTACCCAACGAAAGTGAGATTTTTATGCAATTCCTTCAAGCCATCACCCTTATCCTTGTAAATCCTGTCACTTAATGAAAACTCTATTTATCAACAGGTTGATGTGCACAAAAGTGTTCTGCGTGCCGACATCGCGCAAGATGAGCCGTGTGGAGCGCAATACAAGCGAGATGAACAGCTGTGGAGACCTGCGGCACACCTCCAAGCCTCTGAACGTGCCAGCGTTGCGGGAGGAAGGGGTCTCTTTAAGCTTCTCCTTGGATAGGGGAGATTCAGGTCAGTTTTAACACGCATTGTGTATCATATTAGCCTTTTAGCGTCCACTGCTGGACATAGGCATTCCCCAATGAACGCCCTCCGCATCCAGCCGCTTCGTGCCCAACGCTGCGCGTACCTGACTGCGGTCTCCACTTCAGAACCCGTCTGCTCCAGCGCCCGTCGGTTCTGCGACAGTGTGATGAGTCGCTAATCCTTTCGGCTATGTCGGTAACCATAGTTCTTCGTTGGATCTTCTCGTTACGGATCATATTCTGCAAAGAAACTCCGATCATATCCGTCTCCATAGCTCGCTGAGCGACTTTAACTTGCTGATCACGCCCACTGTCAGTGTCTACGTTTCCGCGCCGGTAGATCCCGACTGGCTGGGCGCACTGGCTGAAGAAGACTTAGACACAATCATTATTTGGGGAGCTTTGTGATTTTGTGAACATGATCATTCATCCCGAGGACTCTTCATTTATATTATCCCAATTTTTTTCCGACGTACTTTTTGACCAAAAGTGTCATTGGCGGTACAACAATCAGGGTCTTTCTTTTGACAACTTAATTTTAAAATCTATGATATTAAAGGTTATATTTTCTTGCAGGATATTATGGAGACCAGTCACCTTACAGCAGCGTCGGATCTACGCACGATTACTTCTCCATGTTTGACATATGGGACGGGAACAACAGCCAAGACGATTTCTTCTATCATTGTAAGTCGATTTATGAATAAGTATTGTGTCATTAAAATTTAACCTTAAGTGTTATAAAACATTAATATTTCGTAAAAACCTATACATTACCCTTTACCTATAATTGGTTAAACCGTTGTAATTAAATAAATAAATTACTACATTCCCAAGAGTCATAATCAAAGGCGGCAATCTCACTTTTAATTGTTGTCAAACTTACAATTTTCTTCTGTTGTACCAACACCACTCATTTTTGGTAGAATGACACAGGTTGCTGCCTTTAGATTATACTACCCAAATATATAACATTTAGGAGATTTTTACAAAGCTGTCTGTCCCCAGTGGGAATCGTATCCACGACCTCTGGCGCTCAAGACTAACGACCAAGCCCGTAAGCCAACCAGGCTTTAGATATCAGAATCAGAACTGATAACCTTAGCTGCTTGTGTCAAAGTCTGGCCTGACTTAGAAGAAATGAGAAGAGATATCGTATCGATGATAAGGCCTTGCACTTGGCTTTAAAAACCCGCCGATTTTCAGCCTTGCTGGCTTTGCTATAGAATCGATTACCTCTGTCTTATTTATTTCTAGTAGTAATTATTTCTTAATAATTAGCACCTCCAGGCCGCAAGCTGAGCACTTCGAGCAACGGCAGCTGGCAGCGCAGGACGTTTCAGAACATGGCGACCAAGTTCGACCTCGGCCACCAGAGCGCCAACCTGCTCAGTGTTCCCACCGCCTCCAGTAACATCACTAGCTGCGACTCGCAGGTCAGTCCATGTGGACATATACATAGGTGGACGGATAATTAGAAACATGGCAAGATTTTCATACAATCGAGGTCACTTTGAAGCCATGGTTCTCCGTGAAGGAATGATCGGGGCGTGATCTGATGACGGTCATCGAGAGAGTAGATGGAGGACTTTCAGATCGCTATAGACATTTAACTGATCAGATGAGCCGTTTGGAAGGAGTATCGTCATGATTCCTTAACTTTAAGATGCCATTTTGAAGGGTTTTTTCTATATGACGATGCTGCTTGCATACGGCTCATCTTATCAGCTGGATATCTATAGCGATCTAAGAGTCCTCCATCTGCTCTCTCGATGACCGTCATCAGATCATGCTCCCATGTATCCTTCATGGAGACCCATGGCTTCAAAGTGACCTCGATTGTATGAAAATCTTGCCCTGTTGCCGTCCACCTATATATATATATCTATAGTATATCCGTATCGTCTAAAAAGCAAAATGCCTAAAATGAATGTCTAACTTGTAAAATGCTTTCCTAAAAATTTCAATTTTCAGGCTCAGCGGTTTGGGCTGTGGGTGGGTAAATCAGTTGCTTCTTTTGTTTAATATTGATCGATGATGTTATACCGTTGATTCAATGCGCGGTTTATTAATACATTTTGACCCACTCTGTTAACCCGCCCAATTATAAGTTACACAATTATTATACAAATACGCTATCGCGTTAAGATGCACTTATATCGCGCCGCCATTGCCGCGGGCGGTGTGATAACGCTCACATGACTGAACGATAGCTCGGCCACTCATGTGATGCGGACGCGTCACGCTGCTCTACTTGTACATAACGCCGATAAAACGCAAGGAATATGTAAATAAACGCCTCCGCGATGAGTCGTCGTAGTGTGATTGCAAACACACATCGACGCTCTTAGGCTACGGTCACACCTAGCTATTTATAGCTGCTAGCAATCGCAAGCAAAAAATAGCAGCTAGGTGTGACTGAGGCTTTAAGGGGATCCCAGACACACGCGGCTTGCGGTGGCGGTGGCGGTGTGTTGTATTCCCTATGAAATATATGTGACACTTCAGACGCGCGGCCTGCGTTTGCATATTGAAGCTGCGGCCCGCGGTTGACCGCCACCGCAGTCCGCGTGTGTCTGGGATATGCTTTAGAGTGTGTGTATAACTCGCCTCTCAGAGCAATAAACTAATAATAAGAATAATAAATGGGGCGATGGAGTGCTGACGCGTGCTACCGCGCGCTATAGCACACCCGCCATGTGTCTCGCTCTAGCAAATGACGTTCTGTCAGCACGGAAACGCGACAGCATGCGATCTTACGCAATAGCGTGCTATAGCATGCACTGACGGCAAAAGTGCGATTCTCTGCTGACAGATATGGTTCTACCCATAATGCACTGTCCTTAGCTTGCAAACAACACGCACTAATTACAGAGTTATCCTTAAGCACTGTGGAATAAGCGACGTGATGACTTGATGCAGTTGTCTTGCAGGTGTACAGCAATAGTTCAACGAGCGGTACGAGCGACAGCCTCGCCAGCGTCGGGTCCAACCTGGCGCCGAGGAAGAACAAGCTGGGGCTGGCGCTGCTGATCACTGTCACCGATTCTGCTGAGATGTGAGTTCAGGTCGTCGGTCCATCTGGGAGCGGGTCTCCGCATCCGGTCTGCCCGTTCTGTGTCAAGATCGTAACTAATTCAACACAAAACTATTTTTTCATAATCAAAAGGAAATGAAAACCTATGAATGTACAAATGTAGCCCTTTTATGTGATACCCCACTCGACCTAGTAACCCCACTTTAAAATTTCAACCCCCGCCCACCCCTTTTGCAATGAAAATGAACATACTTTTAAAAAAATTTTCCATTTGCAGTGAAGATGGGCAAGTATTATATTCCATGTTACAGTCGAATTGCGGGACGATTTACGTCCAAATGATGACGCAAAGATGCGAAATGCGTGCTGTTTAGATCTATCTAGACCTAGATATACATAGATTTTTACAGTAAGGAGACGGCAAACTGGCAGTCACTCGAAGTAGCACGCACCATGGGGGTGGCCTATATGCCAGTCATTACGAAAAAAAAAACCTCCTTGATAGCTTGGTAGTCAAAGTAGTTCCATTAGCTCTTGCAAGGAACTACTGCGTTAAATGCCGTTTGACCATTTCGGTACATCATCAACAGCCTATTATTGTCCCCACTGCTGGGGCTCAGGCCTACCCTCTCCACGATGGCGTGCGGGCTATAGTCCACCACGCTAGCCCAGTGCGGGTTGGTGGACTTCACATACGCCTAAGAATTTCTTCTTCGGCGTATGCAGGTTTCCTCACGATGTTTTCCTTCACCGTTTGAGAGCAGTCAGTAAATGTACTTAAGTTTCGAGAAAAAACCCATTGGTACATGGCCCAGCTGGGGATCGAACTCCGGACCTTTCGATATGATAGGCCGCGTCTTATCAATTTTCGTCTTATCAAATTTCGGTACTGAACCCTAAAAAGGTTATGTGTGCGTGCAGGGACCTCGTGAAAAGATGCGTGGAGCACTCCCCGCAGCTGCAGTCGCTGGTGTGCCGGCTGCGGCTGGCGACGCTGGCCGCGGGCACGGGCGCCGGGTTCGTGTCCACGCTGCACCGCGCCGCCGCCGACGCCGCCAGGTGGTACGTAGCGAAGCTTCGGGCGCGGGCTCCCAACGTCAAGCATTCAGTCAGTTACTTTAAGCTAGTCTATATTATCTGTTAATTGTTTGTGAGTTTGTGTTATGTCAGTAAATAAATGTCTATCTATCTATCTATCTTTCGTATCGGCATGAGCTCGAAGGTGACCGCATTCTTGTGCGCGCCGAACGCGCCTACATGGGGCCGAAAGAATCGAATTTTAGAATTGATTGTATGCAGAAATCGTTTGACACCTGTCGTCAGCGCCGAGTCGGTTGAATCGCCGGAAGAATTCTGAAGGTACCCGAATCCCAGAAGAATTCTGATGACGTCATCAGATACGGCGCGGCAAGATACTTTGTTTCCTTCGGCGCGGTCGATATTTTCTTTCTTTCTTAAAGCAGAACGTTCTTAAATGAGTTATGTCACACGTCAAGGGGGAGGGAGGGGGCAACAAAATGTGACAAGTCATAAGCTTCGTAGCGTTACGTGTATATATCGTTTATTTGATTGTTATGTTTTGTAAAATTTCTAATATGTTCGATTTAGTTTGGATGTTTGCTACTCTTTCAAGCAAAACTACGGAACAGATTTTTATGAAACTTTACAATAGGTACCTATATAGATTATACATCAGGATAACACATATACCTCGGAAAAAGCTGTTCAGAAAAACTTTTCTATGCGGGCGAAGCCGCGGGGAAACTTGATTTAATATATGGTGTGGCCGCAGGCTCTCGGACCTAATGTACGGGCCGCGGCTGCAGCCGATGTGGCTGGACCTAGTGACGAGCGAGCCGCGCGGCGCTAGCAAGCTCGCCGACACGCTGCTCGCTGACCTCTGCTCGGTGCTGGCTCTGGGCGACACTAAACACACCAATTTGTAAGTATCAAATAGTATTTATTGTTGATCGTAGGTTGGAATAAGCAAAAAGACTGGCCTGTTGGCTTAGTTGGTAGTGCCACTGCCTACTGCGCCAGAGGTCGTGGGTTCGATTCCCACCCGGGACCAACATTTGTTTGATGAGCATATCTGTTGGTTTTCGGATTCTGGGTATTTGTATTTTATTTAAAAGTATAGTGTATGTTTATCAGTTGCTGAGTACCCATCCACAAGTTTCGGCTTAATTTGGGACTATACAGCCGTGTGTGAATTTGTCCAAAAACTTTATTATTAAAAAAAAGGTGGCGGTGGGATCTCATAAAGTATGAATAACGTCAACTTTGTTAGTTATCGTGTCTAGACGTAATGCAACATGGTGCTAAATTATTAATAATTCGTCGTTTAAAAGAGAAGCCGCTCTGTAAATAGGCGTAAGTAATAAAAACAACAATAGATATTGTTCAGTGACTAACGCCATAAAATGGAGCCACGTGACACCGATAGCCTATAAAAATATTTTATGCCCGTGCTTAAATAACAATCTTTACGCGTCTGCACTCCGCTACGTGCTAATTTTATTACCAGATAAGTTTACGCAATGTGTACAATCACATGATTTTAAGGGTAAGCTCTAGTGGTTTTTTCGTTGATAATTTATTATAAATAAAAATTGGTCGCTGCTTTAAAAACAATATTTCAGTCCGTCACTTTAGTAGAACTATATAAATAGTCGAATTATATTAGGTAAGTATTTGTAATTGTTTGTAATGTTTATAACATATATGTAACATATATGTAAATAACAATTGTTTTGTAATGGTTAGAATTAATAAAAAAATATTATAAATAAAGTAAAATTTTAATTTTAATTTTTAATAGATAATTAAAAATTAGTTTAATTTACGTTAATTAATTAATTAAATCTGTAAGTTTGTTTCTCTTTCACTCATATGTATGCGTAGAATTTCATGAAATTGATTGTTTTTTAACTTAATAGCGAATAGCAAGACAATGTCAGCTACTGTTTATCGTTTTTTTATTTACTGCGCATTAAAGAGTATTGAAGTGAAAGTTAATTATTTACAAAACAAGTAGATCTTTACTGATTGCGAATACTTCTGTACACGAGCGACAGGCGTGATCCCTTCTTACGTTAATTGTCTGCTGGATTCCATCCAATGTTCTTTTGGCGATTAGAGAGTTTTCTAAATAGAATATAAATTCCTACACATTCGCAAAATTTGTGAATGACACGTTAAAATCCTGTGACATAAAAATACAATGGGGATTTATTTTTGCTCAGCTCCTAATCGTAGCGTGATGTTAATTAAAAAGAAACCTTCCTCAAGAATTGCGCTATCTCAAGAATTTTTCGAATCCGACTGGTTTTTCCAGAGATTATCGCCGTTCAAACCAAACTAAATAGATGTAATGAAGTCGTTTTAATGAATTTGTTATATTTTAAACTAAAATATGATCTTTTTACGATCAGAACGATCGTAGAACATGCATGCATTGCATATCTTTTCAAGTGATCTTCGAGTTATTTCAGTTGGTCCGTCATTCATGTGTCAGTGACATAAAATGTCTTTTTTAAAACGTAAGACGTGTGAATGGACACGTCTTGTCCGAATGTAAGTTCATCTATTTATAACCAACGCTATATTTACTTTACATATTTATATACACTTAATGTTTACGTATTTTTCACGTGATTTCAACACATGAGTTTTGTTTTGACGTTTACAAATCGTTCTAACCCGTTGTGTAACTGAACTGTGGGCGAAGGAAATGGGAGTTCAGTAGTGTTTTTTATGTTTTGACGATTTACAGAACAATTCATTACATTCTAACGACCGGATGACAAAATTAAAGGCTAAAGTATCGCATACTGTGTCACAAGCTAGATTAGCTATTTGAGTTATTTATCACTCACCTATGTTAGTACCACACAATATTTAAACAGATGAATATAGTCACATTAAAGTCATATAAATCTTCTGATAGAGTAGGTAGGTTAGCTGACCTATTAATAATTTGGTAGTAAATCTCTTGATTCTTCACATTTTTCAACTCAAATTGGAATTTGGATCGAATCAATTCATAATTCGTTTATTAATTTTAATGCAAACTTACAGTACTTATCCCATCAGTACATATTACCTCGATGACAACATTCACACGATATTACACAAAATAAAATAAGGTACTGAATGCATTAAAACATATATAAGTATTATTTAGCCATGTAAAACTGCACTTCTATAAAACACGATTGAATATAACGTACAACATGATTTGAGCATGGAATTTCTTGTTTCAGTTTCATCAGCACGCTCCTGACGCACGTTCTCACGTACCACCTCGGCTGGGTGACCACCGTCAGCCCCTACGATGCCCTTGACCCTCAGAAGCACTCCGCTGACCCCACCGCCTCGTCCAGAAGGCCTTACAACGCGTTGTGGGCGCAGCTGAGCGACCTCTGCGGCAGTATCGGCTTCCCACCGCGAGCGGCGAGAACCATTATCAGTGGAACCACCAACGCGCAGTTCGTCAATCGGCTTCTAGTCGTGCTAACATACTTCGTGCGCTCCGGTGACGTGAGGCGGAGTGACTTCACCTTCCAAGACTGCGTGCTCAAAGAAACGAAAGTGATCAGTGTTAACGCAACGGAAACAGCGGGGCTGAAAAGAACAGCGACAGTGAATAGACTGGCAGAGTTTAGTTCGAGGGACAGTCTGAAAGTGCCGACGGTGAACATTCAGAACAGTGATAGCAGTGTCAGTACGCTGGCGGCGAGCGACGTGAGCATCAAGCGGTCGACGACGCTCGCCAATCTAAGTCAAAAGCTCTCTACTAGTTCGGAGTTCACGGCGGAGGATTGCAGTTCGACGTGCGACAAGCCGATGACCAGCCAACTCAGGAGGACCCCTACGATGATTATTTCGCTGAAGACTTCCTCCGACTCTAGTCTAAACTCATCACTCGCGGAGGATTCGCAGGCGGAACAGAAGGTGGTCTTCGTCCTGGGCGACGACGAGAAGCTGGTGGGGCTGAAGAACAAGTCGAACGGCGGGAAGAGTGTGAAGAAGTCTTCCAAAGTCCACAACGAGCCCGTCAATTTGGACGTGCCAGAGGAGAAGACGGAAGTCTGTGCCAAAGAAAACTGTGATCAAAAATCGTCGAGCAACCCCGACAGCCCGTCGAAGTGCTGCGGGCAAACACTTCAACATTCCAAGCCAATAAAACATTCCGGTTTTAAGTTCGAGTTCGATAAGTACCCCCAGATAGTCACTAATTATATGAAGAGCAAAAACTTAGAGATTCTAGATAGACATTATATCGGTAAACCGGGTAATTTGAAGCTGGACAACTTCCAGTTCGACCCGACGATCGTGCCTCCGATACAGGAGGAGCGCTGCGAGATCTGCTACAAGTGCCAGCAGATGGAATCGTTGCTCCAGACGCCGACCAACGCCTCGGAAATGGAGTACATGAACGACATGCCGCGGCAGACCGAGCCGCAGTACGCGAGGGAGACCGTCGTCGAGCAACCGGACAGCCATCGGGAGGTATCACCCAAAACGTTTGTCAGAAAACGCAAGCAAAATACCATTGTTATCAACGTGGATCGGCCGGCGGATTCCGTGAAAGCTGACGTTTCGGTGGAAGTGAGCAGGGCGGAGATGCGGAGGTTGGAGAGGGTGAGGGAGGCAGAGAGGGTGGTGCAAGTGAGACAGCTGATCGAGTTCCCGATGCCGAGCGTGCGCGCGCCGCCCGGACCGGCGCGCGCGCGCTCCGGGTTCGACGTCACGCTGCTCGGCGGTGTCACCGACCATTATGTACCTGATTTAATTTTGCAAGGTGAGACATACCTATCTATACTAATATAATAGAGCTAAAGTGTGATTTTTATTGTTTGTTTCTCTGTTTTTTTTTGGACGCGCTAATCTCTGGAACTACCAATCGGATTCTTATTGCAAATACAATAAGAATCCGATTGGTAGTTCCATGATTGGAGTCTATTAGAACACCTATAGGACATCAGTATGTCTGATCGGGTGCTCGTACGAATCAAGTTGGCGCGCGTCGCGTGATCGCGTTTTATTAGGACGACGCCATCCTACTAAACGCAAAAGTGTGTAAGGATGTTTGGATGTGTTGATGTTTGTTACTCTTTCACGCAAACACTACGGAACAGATTTTGATGAAACTTTACAGTAACATAGATTAGATTATACATCAGAAAAATACATTGGCTATAGATACCTCGGGAAAAGCTGTTTCCGCTAGAAAAACTTCTACGCGGGCGAAGACGCGGGAAACAGCTAGTAGTGTACTGAATTCGTGTTGTTTTTATTCCAGGAACAATAGCTAGACCAAATATTTGGGAGACGGAGCTGCGAAGGGATCTAGACTTGTCTTCGCTTCTGAACAAAACACTGGAATCGCCCATACAGGCCATCGCCATCATTGGAGACACCAGCACATGGTGAGTAAGAAACGACTGTCCTGTATCTTATTATTTCCAATTGATTGACAACCGTTAAACCTCTGAGGTGGACGAGTTCTCGAGTGGAGACCACGAGTGGGTAAGCGTAGTGTGGGACGCCCCCGGCTAGATGGAGCGACGATCTGCGTTTGGCGGCTGGCAGTGACGCGCCCTGGGGGAGACCTATGTATTGCAGAATGAGGCTGATGATGATGAATGCACTGACACTATGTAAGCTTATAGAACGAACTGCTTCGACTGACAGTAAACAACTGTGTTCCAGGGAGGTGCGGGTGGTGGGGCGCGACTGCGGCGCCGGCGGGATGTCGTGCCTGGTGGGCGCCATGCTGGACGCGCTGCCCGCCATGTGGCGCGCCAAGGTGCCGGCACATCAGGTATACGGTGGCGACGACGTGCGTCAAAAACAATAGCAAAATAATAATCGTGTCGATTCGGAAGTGCACACGACTTAACTAAATGTAGTCTATTGTGCTCTTTTTTATCTGTAGAAATGAGAAAGAGATGGCATGAATTTGAGAACTGTTAAATTTTTTAATCGCCATGTTAAGTTGCAATAGAAACCTGATTCCACCACTGATTGAAACCATTTTCTAGTGACTGACAGGACTAAACTTATTTGCTGTTCTAAAATTCATGCCATCTCTTTCGCACAATAAGTCGACTAAATTAAGTCGTGAGCATCTCCGAATCGACACCATTGTCTTATCTAACCTAACGTTTAACTTGTCCCAGTCTGTTGTCTAAACGCGTTTTTCAGAACTGAGTATACTGCTCAAAACAATCTCGGGAACAAGAAATTGTATGTTTGTAATTTGATATGTCCACATTATATGTAAGTATATTTCATAAAATATGGGATTGTAATCCGCAAATTATGTGGCCCATAGAAGGAGTCTGTATTACACGGATTTCATGATTCTGTATTCATAACTCTGTCAGACCATACTTTCGGCACCAATCGTTTTTCGCCCAAACTGCATTGATTTTAAAATCGTATTAAAAATATATATCATATAAAGTCCTTTTTTCATGAACGTAAATTAACAAGGAAAACGATGACGTATAATTTATTTTAAACCTAATAATATTTTAAAAAGTTTGTTCCCCTAATTGTTTTGAGAGAAGTTTATTATGTTGTTGCAGTGCCTCTCGTTCCTGGAAGGCAAGCTGCGCGAACTGTGCGTGCTGTCCAAGACCCTCGCGGACATGCTGATGTCCACCGACTTCTGCGACATCGCGACGCTCACCAAGTCGCTCAACGTCGACGTCAGCGACGTGCCGCTCCTACTGGCCGTGGCGACCACACACACGCCGCAGGTCGCCACCAGATACGGCATCAGCTATAGGTAGTGCAGCAGGATGGTGGGAAAAGTAGACCGCTTGGGAAAGTTGACTAATGAGGAAGGTAGTGAGAGTTTGGACAAGGAAGCTGATGAGGAAAGTAGACCAACCGATAGGAAAAGTAGACGGTTGGCACAAATATAATGATGGGGAAAGTAGACCGTTTAGACGTAGACCGATGAGGAAAGAAGACCGTTTGGACAAGTTGACCGATGGGAAAGAGGAGATGGTTTCGGAGGGAACGGTCCAGCGGAAGGGCGAAGAGAGACCATTTTGTTCAATTTTTATTTGTTTAAGTAGGTACTCAAACAATGCTACACTTTAAATTCAGAAAAAATCCCAATAACTTAAACGACGGAGCAGCGAAATGCTGTATTACCAACTTTCAGCCTTAGCCCAAATTTTTTTTTTTCGTAAAAATACATTTTTGCCAAAAGTGAGTTGGTCATACAATAAAGTCAGGAATCGTAGGATTTTGGTCAAATGCAGAGTTATGATTTGAGGAGGTGAGGAACAAAAGGTTGCAATTAAATTGCCTGTGCGATTTTTTAAATTTACTTTTTTCGGATATTAGACATTGTATTTTAAGTAATTATTATTGAATCATTAGCATTCCAGTAGCTTTTAAAATTGAGCCGATAGGTATTGAATAAAAGGAAAATAACACCTTTTTAAACCCACAGTATTTCAAAATGTTACCTTTTGATGCTATGATTAAACGAAAATGTTACTTTTATCCCGAATGTGAATGGTCGAGTAGACTATTCTACGTAATGTATGTACTATTTTACTGACTCAATAGTTTTAGAAATCGATAAAATGGAAGTTTTTGAGTCTGATACGAAAAAAATACTGTCAATTAGGTACCTGTCACATTTTGTTCCCCATCTCCTCATTTGCGTTTTTTTTTAAACTTTAAAGCAACACGGGTGCCGGCTTGCTATTTTGATTCAGCGAAAAATGTACAAAATTTTAAGCAATAAAATAACACTGCGCGTTTTAGCAACAGCGCGTTGTGCCGTGTCCGCTTCTATTAATGTGAAGTACCTAAGGCACTATAATATTACATCTACATCACAACACTTTTATGCTTTAGCATCGATTTAAGGAAAACAAGCGGTAGGATGACGTTCTTACATCACGTACTCAAAAAATGAATCCGATTCTTTAAGGATCCAACAGAGAGAGACAGAATGACGCAAACAGGAGGCGCGCGAGCGAGACGAAGTAAGTCAATTAAGATTAAGACAATGTGGCCTTATTTATGAGGTCCATGCTCTCGAGGCGAGTCACCCATGAACCGTTTGTTTTACTTATATCGATATATTTTAGGCTCACCATTTTAAGGTCACCATTTATTTCTTTAGTGTGACTTTAAGTAGTTAGTTCGCTAGAAAAGAGTTGAGATCAACAATTTTGTTTGCTGTTCACTTCAATAAAAATTACGCATTCATGCATGAACCTTACATGGTATTATGTGATCTTTGTACATACATACATTTGTACATAAATCTGCAAGCTTGCGCAGCTGTAATAGGGGTGGTTTTGTGGTAACAAGCTGTGGCCCACCACCATCGCCATTTAGTAATGTCTTTTAAGACATTACTGGTGATGTCAATAATATAGGTACTAAAATAAAATCAGACTTGCTATTTTACGTCGTGGTCTGATTATTTTTTGTACAAAAATAAGGGGCAGAATGGCTTGTGCACTACATTCGAGAACCATCATCCAAACTCCGATTATCTTCACTTTTCGGTATAATTTGAGATTTTTTTTATGAAAACGTTTACCCACACTTTTTTTAACCCACAGACATAATATCTATATCTATGGTTTAACCAATATGATCTTTATTGGTAGGTCAATAAAGCTCATTTTAGAAAAGAAAATCTAATCTTGGCGCCAATTAATGGGCAGTGCACATGGGCACTCTAACTTAAAGCCGGGTCTCCAGCCAAAGATTTTTCTAAACTTTACACAAAAACCCATATGTACACAAAACATTGTTTCACTACACATCTTTCTCTTTTGTTTTTAAACAGTGACGCGCAATGTATTTTACCTGCAATAAAATGAAAGCTTGGTTACACTCTGTTATAATAAACTTTTTATGATAGAACAGCTTGTATTGTGATAGTTTATGGCTCGGATTTCAAAGGAATCGGGTATTTGTGTTGTGACTGAGATTGATAAGGCCCTAAGGGCTTGAATGTTGTGATAATAATATGTATGAAGATAAAGTTTATAAATATTTTTATTTATTTTAGCCATTGTTTTTAATTTTGTATACTATAACTTATAATAATAATTGTTACGATCAAATTTTTATTTGCAAAGCAGCGATTTAAAAGTATAAACCTATTCAGTACCTGTACTTTCAATGTAAGATCTTAATTTTGATACCTATTTGTTGCCGTCTGTAATGTGTACTTTATTTTTTTCTCATACTTATACAGTACCTGCATCTTGTTTTTCGAAAAACTATAAGTTTTCAAATATAAATGCTCATCCAAAATTATCACAATAACCAATTTAAAGACTATGTTATGTTATCCATAACAATTATCAGAAAAAATACCAATCTTATTAAATATCAAATGTATAGAAAGGTGTTATTTATGTATAAAGTAATTTGTTTAGTTGTGAAGTAATTTTTTTTATACTTAATAAATCAATAAATTATTTTTTTCATATTGAACGACTTGTTTTACTGACGTGTTTTTCCCGAACGCCTGAGTATGGGTACACTCTGAATGTAAGTAGGTAGGTACCCAAAGTTATGGGTTCGATTTCCACTATTATCAGGAGAGTTACCTGGACGGATCAAACTGAAACTTGGAATACGAGAATATTAAATTGGAAATCATGAAAACTAAAATTGCTGACTAATTAAATACATCTCCGAAGTAAATAACGTATGATCTGATTACATTTCCAATTCACATTTATACTGTGTTCGTCAGCTTTTTGTCACCTTTTATTTCGGGTTTTACTCGTACTTATAATATAAACAAGACCGAGGAATAAACCCCATTTACCGCAAGCAGATATACTACCAGTACCACCAACCTGTGTTACACTTCGAGTCAAAACAACATAGGTACCTACCTAGTTGCTAAACTAAATCACTACTTACAAAAGGGCGCATCCGCCAGTTTTTACAAAATTATTTAGCGACGTATTTCTATTACATTTAAGACAGGTAATAACAAATTTTGCAACTAGTACAGACGGGAGTGCAATGTCGTAATTAACTTCGTGCATTCTAAACTTTAGTTTTGACAAGTTATGGCGGACAACTTCTGGGAGTCGTCGGCGAAATTGAACAAAGTTTGGCGACATCGGATAGCTTTTACAGGTGGGCTTTCAACAGTAAAGAGACGGTAAGTGACCCTATTCTCGAAATTCCGGATCATTAAAAGACGAATGAATCTAGGACTTCAAAAATAAAGTTTGGGAAAAAATGCTAAAAGAAATTACCTTGATGGGCATCAACCACAAAACACGGAAAAAGCTCGCTATAGTAATCTATGGCATCAACCAAGCTCTGGACGGGCGCTCCATGCCGCGGTGTCTCGCCGGCGCGGCGGTGGCGTCATGGTGGTAGGCGCTGACGTCACACACCCCTCGCCAGAACAGGTGAAGAAACATAAACGTAACTAGCTGTTTCCCGCGGCTTCGCCTGCGTTGTATGTAAAAAGTAAAGTATAAAGTTTTGTCTTCTAGATATTTTATTACACTAAAAAGTGATGATGACATTTACACTTTTTAAAATAATAATAATTTGTTTTAATTAAAATTGTTAATTATAATTAAACAATTATTAACAAAAATTATAAATTGTTAAATAAAATTTCATCCATCATTTTTGAAAATGAAATGAACTATCTAGTGTGACTAATTTCGCGACTACTTAGTTTAACTAATTAGGGTGTCTAACAAGCATGACTAACTAGTGTTGCTAATAAGGGTGACTAATTATGACAAATAACTAGTGTGTCTAATTAGGATATCTAACTAGCATGACTGATTAGTGTTGCTATATAGGGTGACTAATTTAGACAACTAACTAGTGTGTCTAATTAGGATATTTAACTAGCATGACTGACTAGTGTTGCTAAATAGGGCAACTAATTTGAATAACTAGTGTCACTAATTTGCGCGACTAACTAGTTATACTAGTTAGTCTATCTAACAAGCCTTTCTGACTATAGTTACTAATTAGGATAGCTTACTAGCTTGACTAACTAGTTTGACAATATGGGTTGACTAACTAGTTTGACTATATAGGTTAACTAACTAGTTTAACTATTTAGGGTGATTGTAGTGCGGCTAGATTGACTCATTAGTGTGACTAGTGTGGCTAATTAGGGTGGTGGTAATTAATTGGTAATAATTAATTTGCCACACTAGTTAGTCACATTAGTTGTGACTAACTAATGAGTCAAGCTGGTTAACCGCACTACAATCACCCTAAATAGTTAAACTAGTTAGTTAACCTATATAGTCAAGCTAGTTTGACACCCTAATTAGTAACTCTAGTCAGAAAAAGTCTATTGCTATATAGGGCGACTAATTTAGACAACTAACTAGTGTCTAATTAGGGTATTTAACTAGCATGACTGACTAGTGTTGCTAATTAGTGTTTCTAACAAGCCTTTCTGACTAGAGTTACTAATTAGGGTGGCTAACTAGCTTGACTAACTGGTTTGACAATATGGGTTGACTAACGAGCTTGACTATATAGGTTAACTAACTAGTTTAACTATTTAACACTAACTCAACTAATTGGTGTGACTAGTTTGGCTAATTAGGGTGGTGGTAATTAATTGGTAACCCTAATTAGCCACACTAGTTAGTCACACCAATTAGTTGAGCTAGTGAGTCAAGCTAGCCGCACTACAATCACCCTAAATAGTTAAACTAGTTAGTTTAACCTATATAGTCAAACTAGTTAACCAACCTATATTGTATCGGTATACCGTATCGATTTTCCTTTGGTTCCGACTAAGTTCCCAAGACTTTTTTACCATTGAGTCATAATAATATTAAAATAAAGAAAATTACCTACTATTATTAGGTACCTACTTAGTTGAACGTTAATTCTTTTTTTAGTGATTTAATCCTATTACAACAAAGTTCCACAATAATCTACTTGTCTACAAAAAGATAATAATCAGTAGGTACCTACTTACCTACCTATAATATATAAGCGTAAAGGCAAAATCTTTAAAAAAGAATCAACACATAGGCAAATTTGTTCTCAAATTAACTACCTACTTACGTAAAAAGAATCTCCAAGACTAGCGAATATTTGATACGTGGGTAACAATAGCCACGAAGCAAATATTGTGCCAGGGGCCTATTTATTCCTAAATAGGAAGCCACTTTAACTTTGCCCTTTTTTCCGTATTCCGACTAAGTCGGAAATTCAAAGTTTTCGCGCTTTGAGGCTGTCATTGAAACTTTTAGCCGCTTTTTGTCTGCTTGGTATTTATTTATTTTGTAGACTTCTTTTCCTTGTTTATATGCTAAGAGAGATGTTAAATCTTTTTGATAAATACCTTACTTATCAACAACAGCGCTCCAAGCGGCCGAAATATGCAACTTTTCAGTACTAATTTGACAGTTCGAAAGAGAGAAATTCAAATTTGAATTAAACACTTGTAAATTTTTACATATTCGCGTAATTTTTCGCCAAGTCTTCCCGTTAGAATCGCTCATCTCTACCTGTCAGGCCGTCAACGTCCACTGCTGGACGTCGTTGTATTTCCCTTCAACTAAGAATAACTCAGAGTAATCCACACAATATTCTAACAGCCCGTTATACAGGGTGTTACAAAACAAGTAGTAAAGCCGAAAGGGTTAAATGGGGCCTTATAACGAGTCCATTCACATACTCTAAAAATTAAAAAAAATATATATTTTTATTTTCACTGATGTGCAAACCCTATACAGAAAATCTATTTGAGTCCCTGACATGACAGCTTACTAGGTTTGGCTTTGATAATTATCTATATTTTTAATAGGTACCTACCTATTTTGTAACACGTTGTATAGTTCTAGGCCACCGTCAATCCCGGAAATATCCCCCACTCCGAACTAACATTAATGGATGTTCCGTGTTATTGTTCCCAGATTTAATTTCATTAGTCGGCCGCGCGCCGCCCGCGCCGCCCGATCGGTCGAGACAACGCGATTATTCAGCCCTTAATACCTACCTACCCGTCTTTTAGCCCCGTCCGAATTTCACGGGTTTATTGTCAAAGGCAGGTCCTCACTCAGGGAGCCGGGTCTTTAGTGGCAGTCCGAGTTTGACAGTTCCAATTTGAAACTACAGTTAAACCCAAAAAAACGCAATAAGTACGCACGCATAGCTGGAACTGTACAAAATCAACGTAAAAGTCAACGTCAAAAGTCATTATTATCAATAAATTTCCGATCTGCCGCGCCGTTTAACAATAGTTATTTCTACTTTCCTTTTCTATCATCTTGGTACCGAGCAATAATTCAACAAAAAAGGTGTTTACTTAGAAACCGATCAAAGTTGCCCCACTGTGTACTTTCCACTACGTGAAATTGGCGGAATTATTCTGCTTTAAACACAATACAAAAGGCCATTATTAAAATAAATAAAAAAATGGCATTTTAAATCGATTGCTTGTGAACAGATTAACTTTTCGGCGCTACCAAAAGTCACTACGCGCTAAAATATCGCCCGCGGTGAACAGGATTCCTGAAATATATTTGTGTTACTATACCTGCATAAGTCCTAATTGCCTACGTAAATAATTTGCCGTACGAAGACCAATACGAAATCCGCCCTAACCTACCCGTTACTTAGACGGCGGGTACAAACTGACAACTTGTCATAATGACATAATAGTACATTGTTAACCTAGGTGTAAAAGTAACTTATTTAAGTCCCGAGACGGGGTTTGGCGCCCGACGCGTAGCGAGGGCGCCAATAGTTCGAGGGACCTCTAAATAAGTCTTGAACCCGAGGGAAACACTGTGCTTTTCATTAAGAATACACTGAAAGTAAAAACAAAAACAGAAAATGAGTGTTAATAGAAATCTCTGCTATACGGAAGTATAAACAAAACTCTACAACTCGAAAAAACAAATGAAGATCGGATTGCCGCTTTCCCGTCTACTTTGTTTGTTTTCTGTGGCCGGCAAGCTATTCTGCCATTATTTTTCATTTCCATCATTGAAAAAATGGTAAATATTTTGCCCAAATCTATGTTATTTCTTTAATTATTACATAACTTTATGTTATTTCAATTTTACATCGCGCTGTTATTGAGTGGCTGTATAGACAGTTGGATCATGGAATAGAAATGTCAAAATAGTACTAGTTTTTTTAAATATAATTTGACAACTGTCAGTTGAAAGCGATTCTCCCTAGGGCTGAGATGTACTACTTTCAACCCGCTCCTCAGGCAACTTCAGACCTACTTTCAGAGTATGAGTAATGAAAAGTATCAGATAACACGAGTGTCAAAATGTAAAATATACTGTTGACAAAATGTCCGTTTGTCAGAATGCACTAATGATTAAATGAGCTATGGTCAACTTAGGTATTTCGCAAAACAAAACCCTGGCTACATTCCTGTCCAAGCTTTTATGAAATAGCTTCCGTATTTTGTTATGAAATATATTGTCATTTTCCCCGCACCTTTATCATACCTCGCTCATTTATGTTTCGCATCGTAAGTCTTCTTTATTAAAATTTCAAAATGAGTGATTGGGATCGCAAGTTAATCTAAAGCCACCCACACACTGGGGTGGCGGCGGTGGCGGTCAGTTCACATTCAGGGTGATTTAATGACCTGCAATAATTAAATGGGCGTTTCTAAACAATATTCTAACGCTAACCCAACGGATTATTATACAGAACAATTTGGAATTTTAGCATCATCACTTTTATTACTATTTGGATTAGATTACATGATTTGTTACTGTAACAGCTAAAAACTAACTTTTACATAGGTAGGTATAATTATTTATGTTAAGAAACTAAAACCCGACTATGAAAAAGATAAAAACAAGCTTTTCATTACTCATACTCTGAAAGTAGGTCTGAAGTTGCCTGAGGAGCGGGTTGAAAGTAATACATTTCAGCCCTAGGGAGAATCGCTTTCAACTGACAGCTGTCAAATTATATAAAAATAAAAACCGGACAAGTGCGAGTCTGACTCGCGCACCGAGGGTTCCGTACAAACTTGTAGGTACGGTCGACCGCACGTCAGTGGAAACAAAACCAGTATAAACTGGTCTCTCCTAGTATTAAAACTCCCTAATAGGCTAGGCCAGCTCAATGTCAATGTGTTACCACTGACGTGCGGTCGACTGTACCTATGTAAATTAGTTCGTCGTTCACGGGAATCGAGTCAATGTCAAAATATTTTATTGCATTATGAGTAATTTATACACGTTATATTGTATCTACCACTGCTTTCAATATACAGGATGGAAATTTCAGACGCCACCTGGAGGCAAAGTAGGTAGGTACCCTAAATATAACAGATTCCAAATTTTACTAAAAGGAAACATTCTTTTATTTTCAAAATTAAGTAAAACTGAAGGTCAGCGCAGGACCGGTCGTCGTGGAGATCCTTGGGGGAGGCCTTCGTCCAGCAGTGGACGTCTACAGGCTGATATGATGATGATGATGAAGTAAAACTGCATTCAAACATTTTAAAGAAACCACGAGTCTGAGTCGGGAATCGAATCTGACAATAATGTGGAAAAAATACATGCTATCTTATCTATATATCTTTATAATACCGATCGAAAAGGTTAATCATCAGAATAACTTTCCCTCCATGTGGCGTCCGAAATTTCCACTCTGTACATAGGTGGTAGCTGTCGGGAAGTCTCGAAGATTTTTCTTGGAAATCAAAGTTCTCTAAGTATATCTATTCATTAAATTTGACCCCGATTTGTAAATGGTGACTAAAAAAATGAATAGTACTGAATTGTATATTAAAATTGGAAAAAACATTATCTATAATTGTGTCAGTTCTTGTAGTGTCAATACTATTATTATTGGTAACTAACATGCCATGCATTCTATATTCTATAGCAGTATTGGTTAGACAGCGTGGCGACCTATTTAGATTCAAAACCTTTCTTTTTAAATTTCGAACTGGCACGACAAAAAGAATGCGCCAATAAATGAATTTGAAAAAATAAACAAAATTGACCAATAACAAGTCAAACAAGTCCTGTCATGTCAAATGCTGAATCACGTGTTTACGTTATTGGTCAAATGTTATTCATTTTTTAAGTGATTTTATTTCCAGACTTAGCTAAACCTTTAGTATAATTTGTAAAACCTTACGAAATTATTTAATATAGATCTGTAATGATGAAATTTCTAGACGCTAGCGAATTGTTTCAACAATTATTTACGTCATTGTACTAATTTATAACGGTAGCTTGCTCATACGCAAAGTTAAGTTTGTTTGTACTTTTGTACAAAGAAATTTTTGTGATGTAAATATAAATTTACGGTTTTCAGATTTTTCCCTTTACTTGTGCTATAATATCTTGCTTCTTGCCAAATTTCAAGACTCTAGGTGAACGGGAAGTACCCCATAGGTTTTGGTTACCAAGATACTCAAAAATGCGGCGAAATCGGCAATATCTTTGAACTGCGATGACTTAGAAGTCTGATTTTTTCACGACACCAAGGGACTGCAGACCTGAGTATTTGATATTAATTTCAACTTGATACCTCCACGCGTTCCTGAGAAAAATGGTCTTGACAGACGGACAGACGGACAGACGGACAACCGAGTGATCCTATAAGGGTTCCTTTTTTCCTCTTTGAGGTTCAGAACCCTAAAAAACTAGTACTATTTTGACATTTCTATTGGACCATGTTCCAACTGTCTATACAGCCAACTGTCTATACAGCTCAATTACAGCGCGATGTAAAATTGAAATAACATAATGTTTTGTAATAATTAAAGAATATATATTTTTAATGACTTTATTAATATTTACTGTCAACTATTTCTTTAAAATAACATAGATTTAGGCAAAATATTTACCATTTTCTCAATGATAATGAAAAATAATGGCAGAATAGCTGGCCGGTCACAGAAAAAAAAACAACGTAGACGGGAAAGCGGCAATCCGATCTTCATTTGTTTTTTCGAGTTGTAGAGTTTTGTTTATACTTCCGTATAGCAGAGGTTTGTATTAACAATCATTTTATGTTTTTGTTTTTACTTTCAGTGTATACTTAATGAAAAGCACAGTGTTTCCCTCGGGTTCAAGACTTATTTAGAGATCCCTCGAACTAATGGCGCCCTCGCTACGCGTCGGGCGCCAAACCCCGTCTCGGGACTTAAATAGGTTACTTTCACCCCTAGGTTAACAATGTACTATTGTTTCTTTCGTCGTGGTATATTTTTATAGTTAGACGTAAAAATAACTCCGCCACCGTGGTTTTAAGGCTCTTGTTTGAAAAAAATTTCAAAATTTTATCCAACAAATTTTAAATGCGAAGTACGGATGTTAAACAGTCCCCTACATTCTTTCATTCACTAAACTATTTTGTTAGGTAGGTACAGTAAGGTTCATAAGCGCATTAGCACGCTAAGAGTCATTTTTATGAAGGTACAACAGTACGCACGAAAATCAATTATACATAACTGACCACCCAAGTCAATAGTGTGTTTTAAACACTATTATGTAAGTCATCAATTCATCGTAACATCAAGAATGTATGTATAGTGGATGAGTGCGTGTGTGGATACAGAAACAACATAATATAAAAGGTCGTAAAGTCTCTCAATCTAATGAATTGCGAAACTGCTACTGCACTTATGAACCTTGGCTGTACCACCAATGGTTGAGATAAAAAGAACTCCAATATAATAACGTAAATCCGAATTTAAAAGTTAGTCAGCGTTATATTTACGAGACAGGTTGTTTTGTTTGTAAGTTTATGTGAGGGTGAATTATTAGATAGGGCGGGCCGCGCAATGCGAAACTAGAGGAAACATTTGTTTGAATTAACAACCATGATGGTGACAGAGTGGAACTCTTATGAACACAGAATAAAGACATTATTAAACAGAGGAATAGTAGTAAGTACTGATACATAAATAGAAGTTATGTTATTAAGGACTTCTTTCACCACTTGCTGATAAAGACCCTAACTGGAGGTTATATGACAGATAGGCAATTTTTTTGGTTTCACAGGTATCTGATTGCCTATATCTTATATATTTTATAGAGTCTATCACACAGATTTATCTGATAGATTAGTTTATCACTAAGATTACTATCTGTAACAATATCAGGAAGTGGTGAAAGAAAAGCCCTAAGTCTGAAAAAAATGTGGTAAGGGTTGATAACAATCTAATAGGTAGTTCATTTTAAAGTAATTGCCTGTTTTATTTATTTTCATTCAATTGTCTGTCTGTCCGTCTGTTACAGCTGATTATTTCAGCAACTACTAAAATGCTATTGACGTGTGGAATTGTTTTAAATTAAGTGCCTATTCTCAGAACATTTTCTCATCTTGAACTACAGATAAAGTCGCCTAAAAATGAAATAAGTACTTTACTTACCTACTTAGTCGTCAAGAAATGAGAATCTATCCATTTCACCCTTTACCATAAACCCATAACACGGAGTAGGAAAGCCGTAAAAAGCTCGTAAAGCGCTCCTGTCTTTCCTTTTATAACGATGGCACTAACTAGAGCGCGTTATAGCCGTAAAATTTCAATTTCATAAAAGCTTTGCCGTGAAATAGCTGAGTTACCACCCTACAACCACAGAAGAGATAATAAGTACCTACCTACTAGAACTAACGTTTCGTTTCATTTATGCGAGTATACGCTCCATGTAAGTACATTTTAAATTCTAGGTAATACAATTTTACCCAAGGGTACAGTATAACAATTCTTAATTAAGTTTGACTTCTTAAACTTTCAAAACGTCAATCCCAATGCATGTCATTATAAACAAGTGGTGTTTTTAGCAATGAGATTATTTTGTGAAATTAAAATACTAATCTACTTTTTATGCTGACTGTACGAAATATAAAGGCACCCGTATTACAGTAGCGACACCACACACCAGTTGATTGTAATGTTTCTTTCTCAAATATTTTCGTCTGTCTGTCTGTTCGCCAGATCTCAAAACTGCTGAACCCATAAGATCGAAACGAGCGAGCACGAGAATAGTCCTTTTGACGTGCCACTTTTTGACAAGCTAAGTTGGACAATTAAAGTGACAAGCTACTTTTGACGCTGACTGTACATGTAATGTACAAAAGTAGAGAATTAAAATTTTCGAATAAAGAGCGAAGTGTCAATTACTATTGACACATCGCCTTTTACATTAGAGTGACAAAGTACTGAAGTGACAAGCTACTTTTGACGCTACCTAGTAGGTACCTAGTCGGCAGAGTAGTTCATGAAATATTAGCTTCAGAGGTAATCCCGCTAATGGCTGGGGGCCGCCCGCGCCGGCCCGCGCACGCTAATTACAACCCTCTGTGTGAAGCCATTTGTAACCGCGCACTATACGCGGGTACTTTAAAGTACATAGACATGAGAAGCATTTTAGCTAATATCTATCATTAATAGCAAAATCTATTATTATTACATACACTGCTGGCCTCCCACAATTCTACCAAATAATGGGAACTCCGGCCGTTTAAAGAGCCCATACGTACATTTTCGGAGAGAGGAAGGGTAGAAGGGCGGAGGGGAGGAGAGGAAGAAGGGAGAAAGAGAATCCTATCTTTTTACCTTCCGGGAGTTTGGATGTTTATTGTTTAATCAACCTGTATCGGCTGAACAGACTTTTATAAAACTTGAACGCGGACATAGTCACGGGGCGTCCGCTAGTACTTTATATTTTTAAAACAGAGTAATTTGCAAGGTTTCTGGAGTACAACCTATATTTTCTACTTACAATAAACTCTCGTTAAAAGTTTCAAAATGTTTTTCTTGTAAAAAGTTTCGATAGTAAGGCTTCGAAGGCGGGGCAGGCGCGCTCGCGAACAAAAGTTCTGTAACTGTACACAGTTGGTTGTAGCTTTCGCGTGTTTCCTGTTACATTTTCAGGCTTCGTGACAATGGGAAAGAATATAAGGAAAGAGCAGCTCGTGTTTGTCCAGGGGCTAATTAAAAACTACTGGACCGAACGAGCTAAATATTAAATTGTGTATTTTGTTAGTCATTGTATGAAATTTAGAACAGTCAGTAATTTTGGAAGTTGGTTTTTGTTCAGCTTCTTTTTACGCTGACTGTACAGATAGTAATAGACAGGCGAAATAGGTGCTCAAAAAATTTCATTGGTGTCTGACGCTTTACGTACGGTCAACTGCACGTCAGTGGAAACCAAACCAGTGATAAACTGGTCTCTCATAGTACTGAAACTCCCTATAAATAGGCTAGTCCAGCTCAAGGGCAAAGTGTTTCCTATGACGTGCGGTCGACAGAACAAGGGGTAATTACGTAACATCCGTGGTAAAACAATTGACTAAAGAATCCCGCCAGGGTAACAAACAGGACATCCGATTCCGGTTTTACCGTGTTCGACAGCACCGCGCCGTGCGCTAAACTAGATAGGAACCGGATAGTAATTTCCTCACAGCTATGCCGTTTCAAAGCTTTTGCTTCAAAGGTATTGGCGGTGTCGTAAGTTAAAATACCATACCTAGTAGCTATACGAGTGTCCAGGTCACCTCCAATAATTAACTACATAATATAGATGTTTCTGACATTTGGAATTGAAATCTTAATTTTAAAGTTCATTTACATATATTTTAATTTATTTTAATTTCTAAGGAAACCCTACAGTAACAAATACAACTTTAAAAACTGAAATTAAAAACAGATAACCAATTAACGGTTTCTATTGATTTTGTTTACTTTATTAAATGCCAACCCTAACTAGTATTGTGCGGCGGGCGGGGGCGACAAGAAGCGCGCAGCTAATACGGTTGAAACGCTGCTTGTAATTTATATAAACTTAGATTAAATAAATACACCATTAACAAAATGAGCACGTAACATTCTTAAGCACTCAATATTCTTTGCAATGTTTAAATTATGACTAAAGTACGGTGGCTAGGCTACCGAGCCGCACTGGGCTAGCGTGGTGGACTATAAGTTATAACCTGAACGCCCTCGTCGAGAGGGTAGGCCTAAGCCCCAGCAGTGGGGACATGTTAATAGGCTGTTGATTTGATTTTGACGGTGGCTAGGGATGTTTGGATGTTTGTGCTGATGATGGACATGTGGATAATGTTTGTTACTCTTTCATGCTGTAACAGCTGAACGAATCTCTATGACACTTGGTACAGATAGCTTACATAAACCGCTTATGTAAACTGTTCCCGTGGGAAAAACTTATTACACGCACGAAGCCGCGGGCAAAAGCAGTCATTTATAAAAACATTGAGTGCTTAGGTATACCTGTTGGAGTTATCTTAAAATTCTAACATCACGTAGAATATATAATATGTCACGGGCCGCCCGGAGAAGACGTCCTAAATAGCTATCTGTACGTGCGGGACCGAGGCGGCCGCAGTGAATAATGTATAAAGTCATTTCTGTGGGATTCCCAGCAATGCGCTCTAAGCGCGACACAGCTACTTACAGCGTTGGGGATTCAAGACTTTACTGTTAGGATGAACACAACAATATTAAGATTATGACTATCAAGACTGGCCTGTTGTTGGCGTAGTGATAGTGACCCTGCCTACTGCGCCAAAGGTCGTGGGTTCGGTTCCAACCCGGGACCAACATTTTTGTGATGGAGCATAACTGTTGGTTTTCGGATTCTGGGTGTTTGTATGTATTTATTTAAAAGTATTTATGTATGTTTATCAGTTGTCGAGTACCCAATTACAAGCTTCGACTTAGTTTGGGGCTAAACAGCCGTGTGTGAATTTGTTCAAACATTATTATTATTGCAAAAATTAGCTACCTATGTTGATTTTATAGGATTTTGATTCATTAAACTATGTATTGTTAGTGGCTAAAACTTTCGCCTTCGAAAAAAGGTCGAAAAGAATGAAATGTCATGCCATTCCGCTTGGTCTCATGACACATTTGCTCATCAGTCATTTTTATACCACTTATGATTGGAACTACTATAACTACTGACATTAGGTACCTATTATTTATAATTATAACGTGGCTGGAGAGTTTAGTAATGCGAAGGGAGCTCGGGTGAAAAGGAATTCTTTGCAAAGGGGAGAGTTTTCAACAGGTGGCAGCTGAGAACAAATTCTTGTGTCAGAAATAAAAAGTATCCAATGGACATCATGTATCATGACAAAATAGTAGAAACGACACTTCGTATAGTCAAAATATGTACTTAGGTTTTGAAATAGTTTTAGGCGCAAATTCAATTTTCCGAAGGGACTTTAACATTTCACCCATCTCTGGCGCTAAATGCAAGGTTTCGGAGTACCTACTGTATTGTAAGTACGGTCGACCGCACGTCAGTGGAAACAAAATCAGTAGAAACTGGTCTCCCTTAATATTGACACTCCCTATAGGTTAGGCCAGGTGAAGGTCATTGTGTTTCCACTGACAAGCGGCCGCCTGTACATACCTAAATACATTAAACCAGAGAGTTGTTAGTATACATAGAGCGCGCGTTAGCAAGTCTGAACAGTCTCGAAATTTTCGGGGCGACGCTACTAGTCACAACACGTCAGTAGCGCTGATTGTTGCTCTCGTCGATATTTATTTTGATTTGGAGTAATCATGGTGAAATGTGCAGTGCCAAGCTGTGAACACGATTCACGGAAAAGAACAATCTAGAAAAAATCTAAATAGAAGCGTCCATAGAACACCTGCTTACACTTGGCACAATGGGCAATGAGCGATGCGCGCGCTCTATAGCGAGTATATTAGCTCTATGCATTAAACTCTGTTAAGCACCTGCCGATACCTGCCGGCGCTCGTCGGCGTTGCCTCGCCACGGGGGAGTTCCCCCGTGGCCCCATTTGGGTTTGTCAGTTCAATTAATTAATTTAACTCAGACCCCCAGGTAGCACGACTCCATTTGCCAGTGCTGACAACTTAGCGCTTTTTACGTCACATCTAGCGCTTTTTAGACAAAGGCCCGTTTTAGTACGGTCGGGCGCACGTCAGTGGAAACAAAACCAGTATAAACTGGTTTCTCATAGTATCGAAACTCCCTAATAGGCTAGGCCAACTTAAGGTCAAAGTGTTTCCACTGACGTGCGGTCGACTGTACCAATTTAGAACTTTTAGAATCTTGCGCTCGAATAAGAATATCGAACCTAGATAAAGAAAACTGAGAAAATATTGCTTTCACTTTAGGGGCCGTCCATTAATCACGTGAGGCTTGAAAGGGGGGGGGGGGTACAATATATGTTTTTCGCATGATTACACCATTCGTTTATTATTATTTTTATGCCAATCAAAAACAACCTGCAACCTTTCTGTCTAGACATTTTTATCATGGTCATTAATTTCGGAATAAAATAAGATTATACTATAAACCTGTATTTAAGATAATATTCTAAAAAATTTAAGATTTTTTGTAGATATTAAAAATACACGTGATGTTGGGTGGGGGGTGGGGGGGTAGTCTTAAACCTCACCATGTATCACCAAGGGGGAGGGGGGGTTAAAAAATACTTTAAAAAAGATCACGTGATTAATGGACGGCCTTTAAATTAGTAAATTAATGTAGGTATAATTGATTTTTCTATCTAATTTTACATTTAGGTTTAAGTATAACATTTAGTCAAAATTGAATTTTGACGCTTTCTATAGCGCTTTTTAAAGGCATGGCAGCGGATTTTCGCTAAATAGAGTTGGCAGTCCTACCTGAGGGTTTACAGCAGGGGTGGACAAGTCTGCTCCCATGTGACTGGAATTTGTGGCCCGCAAGCTTTTTTTTTAGGCAGGTAGGTATAGGTAGGTATCTCAAAGTGGAATAAAGAAGTTGGAAAACGGCGTGTTGTAGCTCGTATCCCTATACTATAGATTTAATAATTTGATATACGTAGTTGCTTCAGATGGCATACAAATAATTCATACATACCTATATAATATCTTCACCCTATGTTCCTGACGAAGTAGGCATTATTTAGATTTATGAATGCAATACAAATAGGTAATAAAGTTTAATTAATGGAATGATGTCCTGCAATTTCCATACCCTGCAATAACCCTAAAAGAGCATCGGACAGACTCGCATAGGACAGTTAAATGGCAATGGTAAGTACTGAAAACTAAGTCACAGATGTAATTCCCGAAGTGTCGAGTTCTCTATGTCACGTAGTCACTCGAGCATGCGACATCTGAGCCAACTGAGGGGTGCTTGAGCTAACAAAGAGTTATTGTGTGAGACAACACACCTAAGAGACGAGACGAGAGCCTTACTCTCGCGGGCTTAGACGAATAGCTCGGGAAATGTACGCCGCAAAATGTACGTAGTGAGAATTACAGTGAGAATTTTAAACCTAGGTTACTTGTCGCAAGTGGATTTTTTTTAACGTGAAATGCAAAATTATTCATAGTCACACAGTGCAAAGAATTTTGAGTGCTAGGACCAAAAAATACTTTGTCAATGCTTATTTGGTACTTGACAAATCTCATAGAGTAGCACCCTAAATCTAACCTACGATAATCGTAGATTTTAGGAGAATTTTCTGTACAGAAAATTCTCTCACTTCTTGTGGATTTTTTACTTGGTAAATTTTTTCTCGCTGCTAAATTGGACACGAATTTAATCTTTATCGATATTGAGATTAATTGATTTTAACAAAGTTTAGCGATAATTGGAAAGAAACCCTGGATGGTTTACCGTTGGTAGGATAGGGTTCTATACAGGGTACGTTTGGGTAGGCACCTTTTTTCTGACCAAACAGAAATCTACGCAGAGTGTCCTGGTTGAAGGATAAAAGAACTAGTGAATGGTATGTTCCAAAAAAATAAATTAAAGTATGTACTATACTTGCATATATATATATATATGTATTTATAATTACTTTACCCTGTATGGTTTTTAGTTCATAAATTTATTTTTACTTAAAACTGATTTGCCGCAAATACTGCTAAAATAAAACCCTTCGCCGTATCTGGAGCTCTATTATTGAATCGCTCGCCTCGCTTCGCGCGGTCGATTCTACTAATTTCTGTATCGGATGTCGAAGGAAAATTAGTAGAATCAACCGCTCGAAGCGAGGCGAGCGATTCAAAAATGGATTCCCTAGTCGCGTAAAAAAGAGCGTTCGAAAGGCGTTAAATTCGTGGTGAGTGTGCTGTACTGTAAAATATTAAATTAACAGCCCTTCCTGTGGAAATGGTACGTAATTAATTGTTTTAAAATTGAGTATTTAAAGAGTAAAGAAACATAATATTAGGTAAATAAGCTAAAAGCACAAAAATATAGAAAAAAGTTCCCGTCCCGTTACCGAGTGGCAGGAACTTTTTGGTGACAGCTGGTGTTTTGGGACACCCTGTATGTTATCTGACTGGGAGTCTAACGGAATTGTTGCGGGGATGTGTGCTTCATATCCGGCACAGCCCGGCGCGGACAGTTAGTGTTGCCATGGCCACGGTAATAATGTCTCTTTTCAAAGTCGAAATATTATAAATATTATTATTCATTTATGAGTACACTAGGATAAATACGTGACTTCTTTATCCACAACCTACCCAAGGTGTTAGCTAAGATAAAGCGGCGCAACACACTTCCCCAGCATATCTTTTAAAATCAAAATTTCATAACAATTTGTTTGTAAAATTTGTGCGAGACTGACATACCAAACATCTTTGTCATCCAAATAATCGTCTATTTATTACGACTTGGGTAAATGTGTAAACTAATTCTTTATCTACTTACTTATATTTTTGAAGCAACTTAATGAGACAAGTTAGCAAGAACAAGCTATCAAGAGTCTGTTTGATAAGCTATCAGTCTGTTTGTAAAGTCTGACTTTTGCTTTAAAATTAAAGTTCAAGAATTAGTTTTAAAATTCCTTGCTAATTTAATTAACATCGTCGTCGTTTGACTTAAGCCAGACTTTATGGTAAATAGTAGAGTAATAAATGCACAGCTATGGCAACACTGGCCTCGTCGGCTTCTCGTCACGTACACGCGACAGATTCCCGCCATTGTGTTGTGATCAGAGGGAAAAGTTAAATCTTATCAGCGGAACTGTGATCGTCTCTTGGAAGATTTCTTTTGTGCTCGTTCCCTTAAGTTAATTATGTGCTGAAAGGGCTGGTGGTCCTAAATAAACAATTTTATCAGGGCGTTGCTATCTGTCCGCGGCTCGCTTGTCCTGAAATAATTTACGGTTTAATTTAGTATTGGTCGGCGCGCCGCCGGTGCTGCTTACATTTGAAGGCTAACCACTAAACTGAAGTACCTACGTACTTAGATTTAATTATATTACCTATAGTGAGAGATTTTTTATTTAATGAACGAATGAATGAATTATACTTGAAAATGAGATTTGGATATATCTTTAATGTTAATATTATACTGATCGCGAAAGCGATAAATTTTATAATTGGCATGCAGACAGCCCACCTGATGGTAAGTATAGCTACTGTCACTTATTATAACATACAGCCTAGGACTGGGTTAGATAGAACGCCTCGTGGGTCTGTACTACTATTATTCAAGATTTGCTAGTGTTACTTAAATGTTACTGTAGAATCCTGACCAAGATTTACCAAGTGATTGGTAAAAGTCCGTATTGATTTTCAATAATAATAATCATAATAATAATAATAATAATAAATAGGTTTTTTATAATGTTTTTGTAATTAGTTTTTTATAAAAATATTATAAAAAATGTATACTTAAGAATATAAATAACTAAGTGAATAATAATAATAATAATGTTTGGACAATTCTTTAAGTTAGGTTTATTACTCTGAGATAAAGTTGGGGTACAATTGCCGGTAAAAGTCCAAATTAAATTATCATCACACAATAAGTCTTATACGTTTCACCGGTATATACCAGGATTTACCGAAGTTCGACTTTAACAACAACATATTATTGTAGGTACTTTAACTTTGCACGATCGAACCATTATAATAGAGACTGCACACTATCTATGGCAGCAGGGGGCAGGAGGTGGGCGGAGGCTGGGGGCAGTGTAGAGGGCAGGTCAGGCAGAGCTGCCTCAGAGCTGCCGGCACGCCGACAATGTCGCATGAAATATTAAATTCTACCTGTCTCGCCATCCCGTGCAAGTTCGCGCCTCAAATACGCTGAATACCGTCACTTCCCTCACATATTTATTTAGCAGGCACGTTATAACAGGGCATAACTGTCGGGAGCCTGATGGAGAGAGCTCTGGTTAGATCCAGGAGAGATAGAGTAGACGAGAAAAGTCTATTAACCTCATTGAATTGTTTTTACTGTGTGTACACGCATACACACACGCACACACACTCATAAACATACAGACTGTCTATTATAATATGTCTGTTGGGAGTCAAATTAGCATATTGTAAATCCTTCATTATTGGCAGTATGAGCAATGTAAACTTTAATATTTATTATTTATTTCTAAGTGCTGTGGATTTGTAAAAAAATTATAATGATACATTTACTGACCGTTCTCAAACGGTGAAGGAAAACATCGTGAGGAAACCTGCATACGCCGAAGAAGAAATTCTTAGGCGCATGTGAAGTCCACCAACCCGCACTGGGCTAGCGTAGTGGACTATAGCCCGAACGCCCACGTTGAGAGGGTAGCCTCAGCATATTAATAGGCTGTTGATTTAATTTTTGATTTGTACTGTGTTTTATTGTATTCAGAGAGACAACATCGTTAACAGAAACATCGTTAACAGTGACTTAGAGGCTTCATAATATAGGACTATGCCCTGCAATTAAAACCAAGTGTATTTTTAAGACATTAGAAAAAAAACCCGAACTCATTTTTTTAAAGCAAATTTCGCGTTTTTTCTAACAACTATTACAATTAAATCTCATTATTATTAAATTCTTCAACAATTATTTCTCTTCAGTTAAGTCTACAATGTTACAAACAAAAATAGACTTTAAGATGACTAACATTTTCACACCGCGACTATTAGAAATCAACATAAAATATACTGTGCATGCTTACATAATTTACCTCGTAAAGCCGGAAAGTAAATAAAATTTCCCGCCTCGCTAGGTATTTTTCAAGTGCAATTACTCGCGTAAATTTAATCTTTCAGTGAGTGCTCGCGACGCGGAGTTGCGATGCAGAAACCTTATATTTATTCAGACTACATAAGTCAAATGTCAGGCAATTTATGTTTGAACGATGGCACCTTTCAGGGCCTGATTGAAGCCATAAATATGGAACCCTATCTCAACTTTACACATCGCCTGTTACGCAAATAAAATTCAACCTAAATCCTCAATGTATATATAGCTAAGATATGTCAAAAGTTATATAGATGGGTAGCTCCTTGTTGTCTGTTCCGTACAGTGCTTGGTAACGATATTACTCATGTAAATGATTTCAATTCTTTCGTAAATTTTCATTTTTACCAAAGGAAGTTGGTAAACAAAGTTATAACTTGCGTGCCGTGGTACTAGAAATTAGGACGTTTTGCTTTTAGGATGCTCTGATACGAAGGCTTGTTTTTAATTATTTTTATTTATTTATTGCGTAATCTCAGCCAGCTAAGATCCTAAATGTAGCTAAGATTTGTCAAAAGTTATTAATAGTACATTGTTACCCCAGGGGTGAAAGTAACTTATTTATGTCCCGAGACCGTCGCCAATAGTTCGAGGGACCTCTAAATAAGTCTTGAACCCGAGGGAAACACTGTGCTTTTCATTAAGAATACACTGAAAGTAAAAACAAAAACATAAAATGAGTGTTAATACAAATCTCTGCTATACGGAAGTATAAACAAAACTCTACAACTCGAAAAAACAAATGAAGATCGGATTGCCGCTTTCCCGACTATTTTGTTTTTTTTCTGTGGCCGGCCAGCTATTCTGCCATTATTTTTCATTTCCATCATTGAAAAAATTGTAAATATTTTGCCCAAATGTATGTTATTTTAAAGAAATAGTTGACAGTAATAATTATAATAAAGTCATTTAAAAATATATATTCTTTAATTATTAGATAACTTTATGTTATTTAAATTTTACATCGCGCTGTAATTGAGTGGCTGTATAGAAAGTTGGAACATGGTCCAATAGAAATGTCAAAATAGTACTAGTTTTTTTTAAAAATAATTTGACAGCTGTCAGTTAAAAACGATTCTCCCTAGGGCTGAGATGTATTACTTTCAACCCGCTACTCAGGCAACTTCAGAGCTACTTTCAGAGTATGAGTAATGAAAATATAGGTTGCGCCTTGTTGTCTGTTCCATACAGTGCTGGTAACGAAATTACTTACGATATTACGATATTACATTTAAATGGATTATTCGTAAATTTTCATTTCAAGTAGGTAAAGGTATACCTATAATATTGGTGAACAAAAAAAGTTAAGTACTTGAAAATACTGTCAACCTCTTCTGGACAGGGTAGGGCTTGGCCCATGCTTGGCCCTATCAGTGGGGACATAATCGGCTGTTGACATCGATTTTTGAATTTTTTTATAGAATGAAATCTTATTGTAACAGCCTGGTAGATTTAATTGCCAAAGTTTGTTTAGTTATTTTTGAATCACTGGCCTTTCATACTATAGATAGGTACCTAATACGTGACAGCTATAGTTTGTGAGGCGGGTTTATCAATTAACAGGCAATCAACTGGATTGCAGGGACGTGATTAACTCTGCGGGTGGCCAACTACTATTAGCTGTCAGACGGACGCGACCCCTAGCCGCACAGTGTACGCATTTTTCGATTAAAACAGTAGATCAACTATAAATTTCATTTAGTATGGTGCAAACTTAGGGGATACCACGTTAGAACCTCCAAAAGTCAAATTCTTACACCGTCATTAGCTTTTGAAAGTCTACCACAAATTTTATCCATTCATTGTGCTATTAGAAAGTACCCAAATACAACATTCTTTACTACACCTAGCTGCATTGATCAACCGTTTGTGCCAGGCATGCTATTATAGTTTTTCAGAAATAATCTATGTTAAGAAGAATGTATTCAATATTTATGTTTAAGTGGGTATTATCCAACATTGGTTATTGATTTATTCCCTTGTTTTTAATAAGATGTATAGTAGCGATTAAATGTACGAGTTGAGGATCGTCATTGTCCACTTTACCAGGCCTGGGCCACTCCATAGTTTATGTTCTAATTTCAACCTACACCGCAACACACAGAACCGAAATGTAATAAACGCCCAAATGCTAAGCAGAACGGGAGCGTTCTAGCCTAACTGTAGAGCTCAAAGTCGCAAGTTCGTTGAAGTAAAGTAAAAGCATTTGGAACATAGAAAAAGAATGAACTATAGAACCGTAATCAGCGTATAGCCTGAAATAGCAATAGTCTTTTACCCCAATAATTTGAGAAGACACTTCTTATATGGCGTGGTCAAACTGAACAAACACTATCTATTTTAGTCGGGTTGTGGTTCACATAAAAAAATCACATACGTAAATAGAGATAGAAGATTTTATACCTGTCTTGCTTACTCTTACCACTTTTGTAATAAGTGTGTCTCTCTCTGATTATTAATTTTTATTTTAGCAGCTGTTCTATGGGATCCTTGTTCTTAGTCGGCAATCGGGAATTTCTTAGTTCGGAAAGGACGTTTGGTAGCACTGTTATTTATTCTGTGACTTTACTGTACCTGCTTGTTTGTTACTGTCAAATTGTCATTTCACTTTACATACTTTTGGTGGGCTTGGGTTTGTTGCTGTTTCTTCCCTTCGGCTATTCAGATGGAATCAGAGTAGTGTTAGACAGAATTGACGTCAAAAACAGATTATTGGTATCTACATTGGATTTGTGAATGAATGAATGAAAATTCAATTCATTTCAATTTTCATTCATTCATACAAAACTCGGGATTTGTTAAGGACCATCAGAGCTTAACAGACTATAATTATTGTGACATCAGTGTTGTGACGTTCTTGCTAACTTCACTTTTAAATTAAACTTCTTACGAACGAACTGTCAAATTAGTAATAGGTATATACCTACCACAGAACACGGAAAAAGCCCGCTAGGTTTTATAATGATCTGTGGGACCTACCTACCGTAGAGGGACCCAGCAATTCTATACGGTACCTACCAAAAAAGTTGCGATTTTTGTCCGCTTGGGGCTCTGCTGAGAAACTTTACGTCGCCAAATAGTCTATCCTAACTGACGAGGGTGAAACCGGTACTTAGCATTAAAACAGGCCGCACTAAATATTAACAAACTCTTACTAACATAAGAATGAATAATTTAATGGTCTAGTTACTATAGGCAAACCATTTAACTCGCGGGACGCCCGCGGGGCAAGAAGTAGGTGGAGGCGGAGGAACTCTCAGGCGTTTCGGAGGTGAAGGCGCGCGCGCGCGGAGTGACGTTCCTCAGTACGCTAGCGGCTCCCGCGGCGTGCAGTCGGCTTTTCGGAACAAAATCTACACGAGATTAATTTTCCAGAGATATTTCCCAAGATGAACGCTGAAGATGGACGGTCCAAAATTTTTTCTAAGAAAATTAACAAGCCAACCAAACAATTAATATACAACGTTTATTCTTTCTTTCAACAATAAATATCTCCATGGCAACCAAAATGCACGCAAATCGGCAACTGACTTTCCATATGAAGAAAAAGATTTCATGTAAAAAGTAGAAGACTTTATTTATTATTTAGTAAAGAGTATAACACAAGAAGATTCGATGCCATTTGATCTTGAAGTATTGCATGTACAGCTCAATTATAGTATGTCATGTGTAGCCTTTTTTTTAAGCGAATGAGGTCGCGGGGCTCTGCTAGTATGAAATGACAAAGTTCATTATCTTCTTTTGCATTCGAGTAATATAAATCTTGATTTATCTCGGAACAAGTAATTACGTGTGTATCGATACCCACCCCCACCTACCTCTTGCCCCGCGGGCGTCCCGCGAGTTATGTGGTTTGCCTATAATAGCCTGTACTTTTTTGTATGTAGGCTTTCCGGGATCATCGGAGTTTTTCCATAATTACTAATTAAGGAAATGAAATAATGTTCATAAAACATGAAGTTATTTCTGAGTTTCATACCGAACATTATTTCAATTCATTTTCATTTCATAACAGTTTAATGTGGCCTAACTTAACAGATAAGACAAATAAGTACCTATAAAATATCATTAATTCCTGTTCTCTGCTACGTGCGTAGCACGCATAGTTTACGCATGGCTAGTAGGTAGCACAGAACACGGAAAAAGCTCGCTACGCTCCCGCTCGCTACGCGTACGTAGGGGATGTTACTGTCTTATTTCAGTGTTTTTAATCAATTTTACCTGATACGCCCGCTCTAAAACATTTTTTTTCTTTCTCCCGACGTTCTATCTTCCTGTGTTTGACAGAGGTATCTTTTTAATTAAGGGAAGACATAGCTCGCGGGGAGACACGGTTTTTCACTTAGATTAAAAGCTTATCTAATTTTCTGAGCTACATTTAAACCGTTTATCTGGTGATTGTTGCCATTAAACTTTATTTTACAGAGAAAATTTGTAATTGGGCACCTTAATCACCGGTAATTCCTGTAGACTAGGCACTGATTGGTAATTATAGGAATTTATTGTGCAATTAAAGGCATCGGCGGCGGCGCAGGTGCGCCCGTCGTTTGCGAGGGTTATTGTTGAGATGAGAAAATTGCTATTTGAAACACCTTATGAGTTGTTGCAGTGATTGCTTTCGGTATCTCGGCGTTAAATTGAGCTATTAGGACGTACGTATATAACAGTAGGTACTATATGGTTTGTAGAGGAAACTATGGACAAATTAGTTCACAAATATAATACCTACTTATTGGTTATATTTATATAATTTAGGTTTTTTTTGTGTCATTTTATTTAATAGGTACAACTTAATGTTTTGAAATATCTGTTAAATTAACTAAATAAGCTATTATACGATTACCTAATCATAGAATACAAAAAAATCTCTAGACTGTAGGGCCCTGGGAGCGTGATGTCCTGGTGCTGGCTTTATTATATTGTACTTACATAAAGTGTTCATATTATGTATATCAATTAATTGCATGAGAACGAACACCAGCGCTACCGCCTTAAAGTGTCCCTAAACGATCATGCTTGCATGACATGCAACGTTTACGTGAATGTCATGCTGCATGATGGACCATCATGCTTGGTATCAATCAGTACAGTAAAGCAACGGTCAGCACATAGTTTGCATGTCATGCACGTAGTTTGCATGTCATGCACGTCAATCACTACAGCTAGACGGTCATGCATGAGTGACAGCACGTAGTGCATGTCATGCCGCATGATCGTTTAGGGAGCCCATTAAAAATGGCACCTAGGTATATACCAAATCTCGGACGAGAGATCGCTAATAATTGGCTATTCAACAGGTGACACATGACATATACTTACACAGTCTTAATATTCGGCTACCCTCAATTCCCTTCAGCAATAAAGACAACACGGCCGCTGGCGAGTGCATGAACGCAATTTCACGCACGATGACGCCAATCCTCACATGAAACACCCTCTGAAATCACGAACACATGTGTGAGAATATATTGCTGAGAGACCAGATACTCTTCGACATAATTGGACATTTATTTGTATCTTTTAAGACTATTCTCTCACTATTTGTATTCCATACGCAATGTATGTGAGACTTCAGACGCGCGCGGCCTGCGTTTTCATATTGAGGCGGCGGCCTGCGGTAGGCCGCCACCGCAGGCCGCGTGTGTCTGGGATACGACAGTAACTAAAATGAGTAACCTAAGTATATGGCAGCGTTGGCTGGCCCAAGGCCAATAAGGTGGACCGACCTGAAGGTCGCCAGACCCAGCTGGATGAGGTTAGCGGGAGACCGGTCATCGTGGAGATTGGGAGGCCTTTGTCCAGCAGTGGACGTCTACAGGCTGATCGTTAAGATGATCATCATAGAGTTAAGATTTCTTTGGTGCGTGCTCGCGGCCCCTTAAAGAGGCGTAAAAAAAGCATTCTATGGGTGTCAAAATGTATCAATGCCCAATACTGTGACTCACTCACACATTCTCATTTTCAAACTCCAAATAAATTTGTATTAGCAACCTCCTCCCGCTACACCGCTTATTTTGTTAGCACCCCCCCTGTAAGGGACACCATTGGTTCACATACTAAATAAGCAAGATGCAGTCTCCATAGGGAGCGCGCGCCCACCAAAGAGATTCGAACCTTCCTGCTGATCATGATGAAGTAATATGGAATTCACAAAACTCCGACAATGCTAATCCACTCGCCAGCGAGATTGAAGCTGGGAGTTGATTACTCAGTAAGCCTGGGTAACCTTGTTATTTGCTTAACGAATCCGCCAATTTTAGAGGTAACGCAGCCCTACATTTTTAATTTACTGCTGCCCGTTTTTAAACTTAACAGAATTGTTTTTTAGTCTATAAACTGTGTTATTTATATTTGAAATTCTATCATATATATTTTCCCCTCTTCGGTGCATGAGAAATAACCCAGAAGCTTTCCCGTGCTAAATTTATTTAGAAACGATCCATTAATATGACTTATTCAAATTATTTTCAAAGAAAAATAAGTAAGTACCTAAGTACTACACTTCATAATAAGTTGTCCATAATTAATTGACGAGTAATAATGTAAGTTAAGTACGTACCTACTCAATATTCACGAAACAATTTAAGTTTGTCATTACATACTTTTAATGTTAGGCTTCATTAATTAACTCCGACGAAAAAAGTTAAATGAGAATTTTTATGTCGCTGTAAATTAACACAGTAAAATTTTGTTGTGAAGGTTTTTACTTAGTATTACTCAAAGTTAGTTACTGGCACAGATCCTACTCTTACAACAAAGGTTAAGATCGAAACAAGTATTTAAATAATTATCTTTTTAAACTTTGAATAAAAGCCAAGAAAGCTTAAAAGCATTACAAATCTTTTAACTAAATTCACTTTACCGCCAGGAATTTCTCCGGAATGAAAATAATTCATTAAGAAACTTAGGTAAATACTACTATTGAATAACCGTTGATGTAAAAGTTAAGAGTAGAATTGCAAATTTAACTCTGACATAACTTTATAAAGTTGTCTATTGTTTGTGGGCAAAGTTTAGCACTTAGACGCATAAGTAATCCCTTTAGGTCTTTGACAACAACTATTTGTAATCTAGGTTCAAAACTATCTCGGTTTCCAAACTAATGTTATTCTAAATTTATTTAACGGTTTATGTCCCAATTAGGTTAAGGTCTCCCAGAAGCATTTCTGATGTTTCTAACTCGATAGCTGATGTATAAAGTGAAAGACCACAACAGAACATCATTGGCCAGATTCGATTTTTTAAGACTAGATATTTCGTTGATTTACTGTAGTAATGTCCATTCTGAGAAGTGTCCAACAACATGCTGGAACTGAAAAATGTTTATACTGTATAATGTCCAAACTGTAAAACGTCCAATTTGAAAAATGTTCAATCTGAAAATGTCCAATCTGAAAGTACATACTGGCATGAACACTATGATAAAGGTCATTAATCCAGATGTATATTGTATCGGATTCTAAAAATGCGATAGGTGGGTACTTTAAAACTCGAATTTAATTAGTACGGGGTCATTGCACTTTATTCTCAATGTCCCTAGCACATACCACAGCAACAATTTTCTTTTGGATAGATTATCTATAGTATAGTAAACAAATACTCTAACTAAACGAAGACCTTCACCTTTCCAAGTGGGTCGGTTGTCCCTTCATGGCTATTGCGGGGACCAATCAATTAAAAGTTCTCACAGTGGACCCCAGGTCGGTGCTGGAACAGCCAACTTTTCTCATTTCTCAGCACTACAGTCCACCACTGGGACTATGTTATAATACTCCACCACGCAAAAGAAATTTCTCGAGGGATTTTTTTTTCGAGACGCGTAGAAGCTTTGTTAGCTCTGTTACACGTCTGTAAGTAGAAACTTACTTACTTACCTATCCTACTAATATTATAAAGGCGAAAGTTTGTAAGTATGTTTGTACTCTTTCACGCTGTAACGGCTGAACGGATTTTGATGAAACTTGGTAACTACTATACTATAGCTTCATAGTTACAGCGTGAGAGAGTACAAACATGCTTACAAACTATATACGTACATATATACTTGGTCGTAAGCTACATAATGTAGGTATACGGGTTATTTTATTGCTATTAACCGTTTAGTTTAAGTAAGGTTTTGAGTAATTTAGCAAATAAACCGCTGGCGGTTCGTTTGTTCCTTCGCTGTTGCATTCAATTTCACAATTAAATAGGTAGTCCGCCATTCAATAACAAATTACATAAGCAATTAATTATGTAAGCTTAATCGATGCAGCATTCTTATAATATATCTCGTGCTATATAGACACGTAGGTATAAATAAAGCTTCGCTAATAGGATTTTCATCTTGACGAAGCCCTTAAAATTCCTTCAGTCCCATAGATTACGCCGTCGTCGTCGTGTCGTAGATAACTAAATTACCGTAACATTATTCTCATTAATTTCCTTTCAGCTCAAAATTTCAGCGTACACTCGAATAAAAGCTGCGAATAGATGTACTTGTGAGTCGCCTAGTTTTCCGACATATCCAATTTCCTTTTTGTGCAGTATAACGGTCACAGGCACGACATCCTATTGCCCGAGACATGTACAGGCACGCATCCAGGGTTGAATAAGAGGCAAAAGACCTCCTCGTATGTGATCAGGGTTTGATATTCTGAAATTACTCTGATTTTGGTTTACGGAACAGGTATAGGCCATACGCGATAATTCTCAACAATATTACCAAATCATAATCAAAAACGTTATACTGCATCCACAATGATTGGCAAACCTTTACAAACGCAAGCCAAACCCCTGCTCCACACGTTTGCATTTGCTTAGGTTTGCAAACGTGTGGATGCAGCATAACGTTTTTGGTAATGGTTTGGATTTGGTATTATCGTTCAGAATAAGCGCGATTGACCCCCTCGTATGGCATACTTGACTTCCGTATGTAGGGGTAAAAAGCGCTTGAGAAGTTTAATGCTCTCTCTGTGTTCCTTGCAGAAATTTGAAAGTTAAGAAGTCCCGAGAGACCGTAACTCGTTTACCACAGTTTGTGTTTTCGCGTCTAGGTTACAGCTAGATTCTTGCTGGACTTGAATGTGAATATCGAATGCGATGAAGTCCTGAACTAACTCCCAGAATATATGTGGGAGCGTTGAGCAGGAAATAAAAGGCTTGCGAGATCCCTCCCTCAACATGCCTGAGTCTGCAACTAGAGTCGTCGCGGGACTCAAGATATTGGAGGGGACTTTAACAAGGGACATTTTTATTATTACATAAGCCTCGAGCGGTTAGGGGAACGGACTTGAGGGAAATATAAGGAAGACCTTCAGTAACTCCAATCACAGTTAAGTACTATCAATCAAATAAAGTCCGCTAAACTCGTTTAAGGCCAACTGCGTTACTCGACTTCGACATAAACAAGTATTTTAACTGTCATAAAGGAAGTATGGAGAGCAAAATCTAAAAAAGTCGGCAAAGCGTAAACATAATATTCTTAATTTTCCATAGCATAGCTTTCATGTCTATTCTATTTATTTACTATTGTCTTTTTTATTGACAGAGCTTTATGTTTTTGGATGACACGCAACATTTTCATGCTAGTGAAGCCGCCTTAACCGTCTACGAAACTACCTTATACAGTGGTAGTACTCGTAATATGTTTACCAACGCCAGCAGTGGTTTATGGTTGCAGTTATGAAGCCAGTTGTAATTGGTGCTTTGACGACCAGCCGTTATATTATAATATGTCATTATTATTGTGAGCTTTGAGATAAATATATATAAAGCTGCAGAGTAAAAAGTACACATGAAAAGCATTTTTTCATAACTCTTAGCGTAACGTGCCTGTCAGAAATAAAAGGTTCAGATTAAAATGTTTTACTTTTCAATTCAACGAAAATTCTCTGCCGTTATTTCATTTTTATCTGCCCCTGAAAATGATGAAATATTTCCTTTCGCGTTTGTTTATGCAGCCCTGTCCGAGGCCCTTCGCTTTGCATAATTTATGCACGGACCGGGATTCGAACGGCTTGCGAGCGACCGCAGCCGGTGCATTGTTTCATTTACTGTGTGTTTATTGGCTGCGGTGAGGAGGACCAGACGGTGGAACACATCACCCAGCGCTGCCCGCTGCGTGCCTACCCGTGGATCGTGGAGCGTGGATCTCCTGCCGACCTGATCGAGCTCACACCTGACGCGGCCGACTGGCTCCAGAACAGAATGAATGTTGACCTATGAGCTAATTTTACCTATTTTTTAAGTGAACGCCATACGATTAAATAAATAAATTGGCTTACATTTTTACGGTGCGTTGAACAGTCTGGAAGTTTGAATAAATACCAAGATGGTCAAGCAAGCAAGTTTCCATGGTCACCAAAACCGTCAAGATATATGAGCTTTAATTCCCAATATACTAGAACAGCTGTATATTTCCTCTAATAGATTTAGATGACAGTTAAGTACCACTAAGTAAATACTTGAATAAGTATTCAAAGGAAAGCCGCTAAAGTACAAAATGCGCAATCAATTATAAGGATCCAAACCAAACCGGTGAGTACACAGAATGCTTTAAACTTCCTCCATAATTACAAGGTTTGGTTTTACTCGTGCTTGCGTCGCGGAAGCCATTAAGAAGTTTAACCACTAGGCGAGTCTGCGCGGAACTTTGCTTGAAAACAATAGTTGGAGAGATTCCCCAGCTATTTGGCAATGACAAATGGTCAAAGTGCGACCTCAACAACAGATCGGCTCTTTGCATGTTGGGTTTTCAGCACGTCACCTACTTTCCCTTAAACAATTTTCAGGTAATACCTAATACTAGTTGATGAGTCGTTAACTTGGCACTCCGGGTGGTTCCATGTGTGCCTGGGCCAATCCAGAAAAGTAAACAGTTAAGAAATGAACGAATTGAGAAGACAGTGTTTTGTTTTAAATATTGCATGTTCCTACATTAGTTGCTGAGGGACTGTAAGTGAGCAACTCTTGGATAAACAAGTTAGAAGACCGAGCCAGGCGAGTCCCAAAATTTTGAAATTTTACAATAGCAAAAAACTGTAGACCGAAAACTATATACTAAAAATTAATTAATTTTATTTCCTGGCATTTAGTCGTGAAATGCACTATGTATGCCTCGACGAAGGTTTGATAATACTAAATCTAATACATACTTAACTTATTCATCCTAGAATTGCTCACTTGCCCCTTGGACAATTTTTTGCCAAATATGTTTTACAAAATAAATTAATAAAATAATTATGACAGTAGGATACTAAATAATAATTTACATTCTGATCTCAAAGTTTTAGGAAATAAAAGAAAACGATAGATCAAAGCGTTATTTCCTAATTTAAAATAGTTAAGTTCATAAACTACACCGTATCGCGGTGGCGCGGAGTCAATATTGCATCGAACTGCTGCCCACCGCTCAGTTGATAATAGCCCGGAGAAAATACAATTAATTTCGGACAAGAATCTAATTATTCAAGCGCGTTTCAATCACGCGGCGCCCGCAGAGTGGCTGCCTGTCAATCCGGGCACATTTTGGCATTATTGAACACAAACATGAGCTTTATAAGGCCTTGGGCACATACGCCATGCTTTAGCAACGGCGGATACGGCGATTGACATATTATAATATAAGTATCCCTATCTTCACGCTTTGTCCCTAATGGGGTAGGGACAACGCGTGCGGGCGCAATCCAGATGCAACTCTTTCGCTATCTACTTTGCTATTTACTGTCTTATCATTGGCTTTACACACGCCCGCCGTGGTACATTTTGCTAACAAAATCAATGCTCTCAGTTAGTGCGCCATAATTCGATGCTCGTCTAAGATTTAGGTGTAAAGAAAGTTTTCCGTCAATCAGATTTTATTTTGTCATCTGCTGCAAGTACCTACATCATGGAAAGCATACAGGTATACTAAAGTGTTCATGACGTAACAGTACAAAGCGCAATTAAATACTATAATATTTTAACTGGTAAGTACATACAGCCGACAGATTGGCTGTATGTTACTTTACCCAAGCGAATGAAGTCGAACAACTAGTGCTGAAATAAAAAAGTAGAATTATGCAAACTTAAAAAGAGACGGTAGATATTTCATTTTCCGACTTAGCTTCCAAATCTGGCTAATCAAGTTTTTGACCTATGACTATCGGAAATCTTTCCTACATTCTGTATTAAAAACGTAGAAAAGTACTGAAAGGTTAAACGAAGCTGAAGGTTAAATGAAACTGAAACGTCCATTGCGAGGAATGCCTACCATTTTATAGTAGGAACGTCCACCTGTCAAAGAAAACTGTTCCTTTCTTCTTACCTACTCTCAGAATAAAAGTATTTGTTACTCACCCAACTAAATCAAAAAGTTCTAAAAGAGCCGAAGCCCATTTCCCCTCTTTCCGCACCGTTTGTTAGACACTTTTATGTCCCCCACTGTCTGACTGTGCCCACCTCATAAAATCTGAGCGTTGAAGAAATCTGCACAGCATCCTTACATTTTATGAGCCGTCATTATTTTTACACCCTCTGATACGAGCAGAGGTTTCATTATGAAAACTTCAGCCATCAAGCTATAACATAAAATATGTGATAATTCAGTAGACTACCTGTGATCAGAATAGTAGTGCTGTTATACAACTTGTCTGGAGGCCTTCGAGTATGACTGGATCGTAACTGATCAAGTCTGGACAGATTTGGTCAGTTACGCAAATGTTCGGCAAATGGCAACAAGAAAAATGGCGGTAAAGCGCACTATAATTAATTGATGTAAATTTTGGTGAACAAATTATTTTATTTTCAATGTCATAACCACTAATTAGGTACCGCGAATAATCTCATTAGAATTTAAATTGACTTTTGGATATGGAAAACTTAAAGAACTTTTAGACGTATACGTATACATGCCTTGTATGCCTTTTCAACGTCGTTTGTGCATTTCGTAGGTAGGAAATTTTAATTCGGGAGTAGATAGAAGTTTTGTAAATTGCGCATGCATGAGATAAGAAAATATAAACTCTCTTTTACATGTTTGGGTTAGACGTTAGATTTATTTTTAAGACTTCGCATTAATGCTACCTTGTTGGCCTTGTTCCCTTGTTTTCATTCATCCTTCAAGAGCATTTGTCTTGGGGTCTCACGCCAAAATATACGGAAAAGGGTCAGAAATGGGTTAGCGAGAGGAGATTTATTTTATATTGTTTGTACTAAATTTTATATCACGTGAAGGTAGCTGGATATTTATTGCTCTTTACATGAACGTATAAAAAAATAGGCACGCCGCACGACAACGAAATTCCAACTAACATGTAATGTAGAAGCGTTTGTATCCTATTATAAACGTAGGTATGTGAATTGTACTATTTACAGAAAAATAAGTTTCGTCGAAGAACTTGAAACCCAGGCCAAAACAGCGGGAACAGGACCAAAATTAATTTAATAGAGGTTGGAAGATTCCATTAGAAATTCTATTGCCATTGCCCGGGATACACGAAGCTAGTTATTTCAAGCTAGGATAGCAAGCTGGAACCGCGGTATACTATCCTGGCTGGACATATGCAAGTGCTGTTTATATGATCCCAGATAATTTTAAGCCAGTACCTACCATTAAGAGGATGAAACTCCACTCCGAAGACGTCGCAGGCAACAGTTCGTTCTCTCGAGAAAATTGAAAAGTGACGGGATAATATAGTTTTATTTTAAAGTCTTTTGAGGTCTCTTAGGCAGATAGGTATTACTTTGGGAGTGTTCTCACCCACTTAAATTTCGAGGCCCATTTCCCGCAATAATGTAACGCTAATTGCGCACCAATTTGGGGGCGCTAAAGGCGCTAAGCACATTTCCACCTCAATTAGTGAGACGGCGTCGTGTTACATCGAATTATATTTTAATTCGTATACAGGCTGTTATGAGACGTCTCACATTTATCAAAAGCATTTCCAGTTTTCAATGCGATGGTGACATATACATTACCAGCTGTTTCCCGCGACCTCACGCTCATCATATCAGCCTGTAGACGTCAACTGCTGGACAGAGGGATTTACAGGCCTCCCCCAGGGATCTCCACGACGACCTGTCCTGCGCTCTCATCCGGCCGGATCCCGCGACCTTCACCAGATCGTCGGTCCACCTTGTGGGACGCCTGCCTACGCTGCGTCTTCCGATACGTAGTCGCCACTCGAGGACCTTTCTGCCCCAACGGCCGTCAGTTCTACGAGCGATGTGCTCCGCCCACTGCCACTTCAGCTTCTTTGAGCTATGTCGGTGAAATTGGTTCTCGTGCGGATCTCCTCATTTCTGACCTCACGCTCACTCGCGGTTCATAAGTTATGTCGGACTTTTTCTTTTTGCTCGGCTCCGAAGGGTCGTAGTGTGATGTTATATAGAATAGCTTCCTCCAGATTTTCACTATCAAATGCAAATCTAAGAATTTTTGAAATCCGACTGGTAGTCCAGAGCACGTTCAAACAAATAAACAGACAAAAACTAACTTTTCAGCTTTAATATTATCTAATTACTTTTTCACTATGTAAAAATCGGAACGATTTGTCTTTTCTTCTATAAAAACAATCATTGAAATCATAGAAATTGAAATTACTACTATTTACCGGAGAACTATGAAATAATTAAAACAAGATGTTTCAATGTGGTGGGTGCTTTATTATAATCGAGTTCTACAAATTAAGGTAATTACAAATAACCATAGCACTAATTAACATTATTTCGTTGAACATCTAGAATTTATCGAGTTTTGAGGCCCTAAGCTTCTAGAATTTACTGAATTTTGTGGCCGTATACTTCGAGAATATAGTGAATTTTGTGGCTGTATACGATTGTTTTTAAACTTCCATAGTTTCCTTGTATGTGCGTTACCAAATAACCAAAACAATATAGAAAATGCGCAGTAATACAGCGACCACAAATTGGAAGCGATTATGAAATAATCAATAAAGTGTGGCATCGTTTCAAAGTTGAGATAAAGATATATGGAAACAACTTTGTAAATATCTATAAGGAACTGCTGGAAACAAAATGCGAATATTAATATAATCATGACGACCACTATTCGGCCATTACTCTGAGTCTTACTCTTGTTTGTAGTTAGAATAGATTTGACGACTAGAATTAATAGTATTGCGTTAGCAGTTAACACTGGCCATTTTACGACAGCTAAGTGTATTATATAAATCTGCATCCCTATATCGTGTTTCAATACCAACAAAGTGTACAATACCCCAGAGAGAACAGCAGGTATCAGCCAAGCACATAAGGAGACCTTCCAAAGTTTCATGTGCTTCACATTGAACACTGTCACCAACGAGTCGTACATATTTTTGCTGAACACGTACATCCACGCGACTAGGGCCATTTCTGTGTACAGACGGAAGTATAAATCGATCTGGATTAGGAGGTATGGCCTTTCGTATAGTTCGTACCCTATCCTCAGGTCGTAGAAGAATCTCACGAGCGTGTACACGTATCTGGCGATCATGAACTGTATCAGCAGCTGGTTCTTGTAATTCTTTCTCCATTCCGCGAATAATGCTGCAGTTAGAAGCAGAAGTAATAAGCAAACGGCCGAAACTGTAATACCAACCGTGCTGAACACAAGAGTGACGATGTTTAAGACGGTGTTGTTCTGAGGTCCATAAGTAGTGATGCCTCCCTGATCAGGATCAAAAATATCAGACATGTTGAAGGTATCGTCTCGATTCACGTCGACCATGACTTCGGGTTATTGTTTTGATTCGTTTCTGGATTCATTAACACAGGTTTGTACTTTCCACGAACGCTCCAATGATTTTGCACGTCGATACTTTTCAGTATCATTTTCTAATCCAGTTGATAATTGTATCTACAGTAATTTATATTCACTGATATGAAGCAAGGGCTGGTAACTTGATTTTTCACGAACAGTGTCAAACTTTGTATATATTGTTAGACATTAGGTAAGTATAATAATTTACATTTTATTTGTCATTTCAGTTAATATCTTTGAAAGTCATTATGCACTAAGTATACACTCAACACTGACCTGTGTTTGTTTGAACTTTATCTTTAGTAATTTTGTATTATATATTGTTGATAAGCTATCTACCTGTTCTGTTGATAACATGGCCACTCACTGTCGTTCGCATGATTACAATATTAATAACAAACGATTACTTCGGCCACCTGGCGAGACCCCAGCACTTGACGAGGATGGTGAAAACAAACAATAACTTTCTACAATATAGGGTTCTAAACGAATAAGATCCTTTTAAATAAAACCACAAATATAAGAAACACAGAGAATATATTTTCAGATATAACACGACGACAGGTCAAAAATAAAACTCATCAATAGTGAGGAGTAAGAAACGATAAATATAATTATAAAAACTCTATACAAATAGTCAACAAGGTGACAGTATCTAACGATTACAATATTAAAGTTTATTAGTTAGCGTTCAGGTAAAGTACCTACAAATTCATCAGAGGACAATTTAATTTATGGAAATTATAATTTTCCGTGTTGAAGTTATACACTTTGCGAATAATTTATTAATGTAGGCAAACAAGGTTACAAAGAAGGCGATCTATGAGATATATAGATTTAATAAAAACATGGTGTCAGTCATTTAACGAATTTAAGCAGAAATAATAAGTGCCTACCTACAGTGAAGTGTAATAATTTATATACCTACACAAAGCATTTGAAAATATATTCCTAATAACTATTTACTGTCAGATTTATTAATGTAAGCTTACACACTTTAGAACTTATATCAATGTGCAATACTAAATTTTAAAAGCTGACGAAGATTTTTAAAATGCTTTGTGTATAGAAATTGTTACACTTGACTGTACCTACCGTACCGTATACTTGCATGCATGGCGACGCATCGCCGCGCCGCTCGCTACGATCGACGGGGATAAAAGTGTAAACTCAAAGCTTTTCATAAATGCATCTTATATAAAACGTACGGCCACGCCGCACAACTTCTCTCACTCACTAATTAACTTAACAATTTTATACCGGAAATAAATAAAGAAATCGATTCACTTTACTTCTATAGAATAATTGTTCGACGGTAAAAATGAGCACGTTACTTGGAGAACGGCGTTTCAAATGATTTTCACCTTCTGCTAGTATCTTCATGTTAAAGGCAAGTACCTAACAAAAATTACGTCATTTCCATCGCTGAATTCTTATAAAGAAAGTCTGTTAGCGCGAAAACCGAATGCTCATTCTATATTAGGAATAATATTGTTCGTGTAATGATAGTGTGAAATGAATGAAACTTTTTACCTAGATTGTAAATACAGAAAGCGTGGGTAATAGTAATAGGTACTTACTATAGATTGGAAATAAATGTGTCACAAAAGTTTTTTTAAAATGAGTTATTAAAAACTTTTGTTTATAAGCAGAGAATCCAGTTCTTACAATCTACACCATTGTCTACAAGTTAGTGCAACTACTTATGAAATATTATTGCATTGTCTAATATTACATTTTCGTAACATCTAGTATACCAACACTTCGTAATTATGAAGAAAACTACAACATGAAAAAACTGAGTCTGATCTTTGTGTATTAGTTAGGTTAGGTAGCTCTCTATCAGGGCTACGTCCAGCAGTGGACTGATTTATACTATACGCTGATGACGAATCAACTAAGAAGTTAAAATGTCAAACGCATATGTTTGGTAGAGGTATTCCAAAATGTCAAATTTTTTTAAATTGTACTACCCTATTTGAGAATAGGTGATAGATGACTATTTAGTTAGATAGTGACAATACCTACTTGTTCTACGATTTGACAGAATATTATAGGTAGTAAATTGCTGATAATAATTGTGTTCTAGCAACACAAAATAACATCGATGTCCGAATTTATTTATTAACTAAGTTTGCTTTTCTTATACTTACTACGTTATAGTATAAGTGTTTCACTGAAGATTTTTCCAAAAAACTATCACGATATTTAAACTCTGCGTGACGTACGTACTATGTAAAAGGGGTACAAACATTACGGACAAGGTGCCTATATACTCTTTTATTACATAATAACGTTATTCTATCATTATTCATAAGGTTAACTCTTGTAGTTCCAATATGTACTTATGTAGAAGTCTTTATAAGGGATCACAGTTTGGAAAACTCTAGTTTGATACATTGATCGGTGAAATTAGGTATTTTTCAAATAAATGCACATTAAACATCAAAAAATATAGGTAATCCTACTAATATGTACTAGACGACAGTTTGTAAGAACTGTTTGTTCTGAAAGAATGTTTGTTACTCTTTCACGCTGTAACGGCTGAACGGATTTTGATGAAACTTGGTACAGTGATAGCTTATATCCTGTAATAACTTAAAGGCTACTTTCTACCGCGGTAAACAGTTCCCGCGGGAAAAAGTTATTCCACGAGGGCAAAGCCGCGGGCGACAATTAGTCATACCAATATTATAACGAGGAAAGATTTGTATTTTTGTATGTTTGTAATGAATAAACTCAAAAACTACTGAGCCGATTTCAAAAATTCTTACACCATTGGAAAGCTACATTCACCCTGAGTGACATAGGCTATCTATATCTATGTCCACCCGTGCGAAGCCGGGACGATTGTCATTGCCATGCCAGCATTGTCAGACAACGTAATACTTGTGATAATAGTAAAGTTTGTCAAAATTTCTTGCTCAAAATTGATTTATAGACAAGTTTGTATGTAACAAGGTAAAAGAAAAGAATATATCGTATACATAATTTCAACCGATCAATGTAAAATATAATTGAAGGGTTAGGTATTATATTAAATTATTATATTTCTAATTTTATGTCTTAAAAATATTTGCTTAGCAGCAAAGAAATATCATAACATAAGTACCTACGTAAGTACTGCATGATATTTAAACAAAATGAGTGTAAAATAATAAGTAAGTAAATAACTCTTGATAAAATTTCCTGATCTTAGAAACATACCTAGTAAAATAATAAACAAAGTAAAACTTACAACATCACAAAGTATTTGCTGAAATAGGGTTACATAATACACCTAAATGTACGTTTCTACATAATAAGTTATTTATTAAACTCATGCTACAGTAGACTTAACATAAGTTAGGACCAGTTTTTGATATCACTAAACTTTTCCGTTCAATACAAAAGACATAAAGCACCCAAGTTATAATAATATTCTCGCCGATTTAGACATGAAGACATTAATTGCCTATTAAAATCAACAAGAGTTCGGAATATTGCATTATGACAAGATAGGATCAAACTAATTTTATTATTATTCTGGAGTCTAGGATATCATAAGTCTAACAAGACATTTTATTGCTATGTAGGTACGTTCAATTGTTAAAAAAAGAGGAACTGGCCCTAGTAGAAGCTACATCTAGAAGATCACATTGCATAGAGGCTGGATACCTAAGAATACTTACGTTAATTATATTCATTTCGAACAAAATATCTCAGCTAATTGTTAAGATTTAATTAATCGCTAAATATGTGCCTACTCAAATATTCGTATAAGTTGAGTAAAAAGTAAAATTACTAGTAAGTAATTACGAAAACTATAACGAAATACTTAAAGTATTTAAATAATATATACAAATTAAAATCATTTAGGCGGACAATGTCCCGTTCGCAAAACGTCCCTCCGACAAAATTGTCCCTTTCTCAAAACGTCCCTTTCTCGAAATGTCCCTTTCTCAAAACGTCCCTGACTCAATTAATGATCGACCACACCGGTACTCACTCAACCGTATTTTGAGTACACCGGTGTGGTCGATCCTCAATTGAGTCAGGGACGTTTTGCAAAAGGGACATTTTGCGATAGGGACCTTTTGCGAAATGATGAAGGGACATTACGCGAACGGGACTTTGTCCGCCTAAATGATTAAAATGTTACATTAAAGTAGTATATAACTATAATCATAGTTACTAATTAAATAAAAAAACTTGAGTAAATAAATAGCAGCAAAATAAATAGAGACCAGCTCATTAAAATTTCATGATCGTAATTGATCATACTAACAACGATAGTGATACTTAGACGAAAAAATTATAATTAGAACTTGTTTTGTTTACTTCTTCACTCTACCATGTGTTCTGTGGAAGGAAAATTCACATTTAGAGAGATTTTTCATGTTTTGACCATAATTTTGTTTTGTTTTTTGTTAATTTTGTTTTTTTTGTTTGATCATAATTTTACCTTAAGTTATGTTTAAACTTACCTTGTTCTTCAACGGGTGTATGTTCTTCATCCGAAGAATCAAACCGGGTCTCAATCAAAGAACTTTGTTTAGAAAGCGACTGAAACAAAAAGGAAGTGTTATAATTTCATTTCAGTGGTAATGTCTTCAAATTTTGTAAGAATGACAGGTACCTTGTTTGATCGGCGTCTAGGTGGCGAAATTTTGTTCCACAGTGCTTCGAGTTGATCGAAGTGTTGTGACTGTGCTATCGCCGCCTCTGCAGGGCCCAGGCTTACCTACATAACAAACAATTCGTATTTCACCTCTTTGAACGTTAATGTGAACTAATGTCTTTCAAGCAATAGTTACCTGAGAACCCAAATCCTTATTCTTTGCCTCTTGTATCTTGGAAATTTCTTCCATTGAAGCAGACACGGAAAATCTGTGAACAAACGCGAACAAAATGTGAGTACCTACTGATGTACTCAAAATTTATTTTCCTTACAAATAAGGCATTTTTCTTCCTTTGCAAATTATGTATGACACATTATTAACCTTCTTAATTAACTAACCTTCTTTTCAATCGTTCATCCACTTGTGCCATCATGGCAGCAGATGTTAGATGTCCGTATTTTTTCTGCCAAGTGTATGTGTCTAGGGACACTTCCTTCTTCAGTAATCTCCTCATCGGTCTCTTTGGTGCCAATGGCCGAAGTTCTGAGCAGAGAATTACCAAATCGTTAGTAAAAACTGTTTTCTCAATAATCTACGTACTCAATATATTTATAGGAGTAAGTAGTATCATCAATGTATCATACATTCCGCCCACGTAGTTAATTATTATTTCGAAAGCGCAATAAATAATATATTATGATCATTGACGTTTACGACAATTCATATGTCGTCCCTAAATAATAATGGCGTCGATATCATCCAGCCGTCCGAACATATCTGCCGGAGGCACAGAATAAATAGTACAACGAAATGTAGGCGACTTGGAAAGCACTGAACCGGTTGCGGAAAGGAGTCCGACGGTCAGGAGATAATCTTCAGCGTTAAGGAATACTAGTGAGACGCTGACATTATTTGCAGCTCGGTGAAAACGACAGCTCACATGGCATAGTGCTACCAATGTACGGTAGCACGTACGGTTAAAGATTCGAAGCAATAAAGATTGCAGTGTCTTACGAAAAAAAATTCACAGGTAAGAAGACGACCATTCTTACCATCAATATCTTTAGTAGGAGCAGTGTAAGTAGGAATCTTCACATATGTAGCCGGTGTGTTGTGAAGGCAAATTATTGGAAGGCAACCTGTTGCAAAAAAGTAATATATTTAAGTAACTATGAAGAAATTAATTAATAGAAGCAAACTCAAAAACATAAAGGTACCTCTGTCCATGAGATGTACAACAATACGGGAGCAATCGCTTGTAATCTGAAAACCGAGTAATGGTACATGCAGCGCGAGCGAGGTCAGAGCTAATCCTCGTTTAGTCTCCCAGATTATAAGAGTCTTGTCCTCAGATCCTATAAATAAAGTGTAAGGTTAGAACATCGCAAAAATATAAAAATGTAATCTGATAAAGTTGGTTCAAGTCTGGAAACACTTACCAGACACTGCAATGGTTCCATCACCAGTGACCTTGACACTGGTGACCTTGCCGAGATGCCCAGACAATAAATGCAGGTCGGAGCCAGTGTTGATGTCCCAAACGATGAGATTGCAATCCCACGACCCGGATACTACTTGGGTTTTATTCGTGATCGAGACAGCCACGCAAGTGACCATGTCTGAATGGCCAACGAGAACCTACAACATAAAATAAATTGATTGCACCTAAAACATGATTTAGTTAAGACTAAGGAAGCCAAAAAAATCTCATTGGAAATTACAGATAGAGTTTGACGATTTTGTAAATAAAACAAAGGTTGTTCGTGGAGAAACTAACGAATCGCTATCCTCAACAGTTGACTAGCAGCAAGTAAGTAGGCATACTTACTGATACTGATATCCATCAGTGGACGTTAAAGGACTGATATGATGATGATTATTAACTGACCTGCGATAACTTTCCTCCATCTAACTGCCACACTTTCAGTGACATGTCCATGGAGCCAGTAACGACATTTTGCGAATCTGCTGTTAGGGCAAAACACGTGATTCTTTCCGCGTGAGAGACTGATCGTCTTTCTTCACCGCTGTCTCCTCCCGCCAGTGCCCAGATGCGGACACTATTGTCACCATCTGACAGTACCTATATGGAATTACCATTTATTGTTAGATCATCCCCATGAATCCATAAATTTTGCGTATAACACCTATTATGTATTCTGTGGTATAACGAGCAATCAGGTGAACAAAGAGCGCAAGAAGAAACCTGCATAAGCCGAAAAAGTATTTCTTAGACCCATGTGAATTCCACCAAACCGCACTGGGCTAGCGTCGTGGACTATAACCCGTACGCCCTCGTTGAGTGAAAGAGTAGGCCAGCGCCCCAACAATGGGAAATTACTTGGCCTTTTTTGATTTTTTTGAGGTGGACAAAGCTCTTTCTTTACCTGATGATGTCAAGTTCACTGCAAAGCTTAATCAAAATTATGACGACAAAACTACGAAGGATAAACTTACAGAGTACTTCATGTTTAAGGTGACGTCAAGAGTTGCCGAAGGGCCGGCAGTAGAATGCAACACTATTCCCGAATCGACGAGCCACACGTGCACATTACGGGCTCTGTCCCCGGACATGGCACGACGACCATCTGACATCATAAGTAAGGTTTGAAGAGCTGCTGTATGACCCTGCAGATTGAAAATATGGATGACGGCAGGTATGAGACGCCAGATAAAGTATGATTATTTGCTAGGTGCAGTTCATACAAAAAACACAAAAGGCGCCTTGTCGCGTGTGCCTGGCATTCGTTATCTTTTCCTACTAGTTTTTATCTTCATTTCTTGGAAACTGATATTATAATTGGTTTCGTCTATCTGACTAAATTAACATAGCACTTACCTTGTAGGTCAACGATGGCGAGTTATCAGCTAGTTGCCAGACTACCACAGTCCTGTCTTCTGAACCACTCAGCACTAAGAGGTTGTTGGGTGAGAATGTGACACAGGTGATATGGCCGATGTGGCCACTGAGCGTTGCCTGGAGTCGATGAGTGGACAGTTGCCAAACTCTGACCAGACCTCGAGCACACCCGCTGGCTGCTAGTTGGCCATCTCGAGACACTTCCAGACAGCTTATTGGTATTAATTCACTTTGCTCCGCCTGGTAAAACAAATACAATGGTTTTTATTTAGATAATCAGAGACAATTTAACTTTGAATATTCTAGGCTAGGGCAATGCAATAGTAGTCATGCCAAGTCATATTTTGGTGACGTTGGGAGCTCTATTGGAGAGACAAGTACTCATTAATGTTATTACAAGTGCGCAACGTAGCTTTTATTAACAAATTTATGGCCTATAAAATTTGATATATTATTATAAGACAAGTAATGACTTTTATAAATTATCCTTAGTTTGATTAGGTACATTACCTGTAGAAGAGTGACGTTGGTGGTCGATTTCGTTGGTCGCCTCTTCAGTTGTTTAGTTGGCCTAAAGTTAGTCAGATTGTCTTCGGTGTGGAATGAGTAGATCGTCACTCTGTTGCCGCCTGTTAAGATGATATTAAAAGTAAAACGATAGAATAGCAAGATACAAACATTAGAAAAGGAAAAAGCTCGGAGCTCATCTCCAGCCAAATAAGAAATTGTATGCCCATTTTATAGCTATAGAAGATGGTCCCAGATAGGTTAGAATAAAGTAACTTCCAAGTAAGATCAGTTAACGATGTTTCAGGAGATGAAAGCAATTATAAAGATCTTTAAGTCTCTGAAATCTTAGGTGTAACATGCCTTTACTGTAAAGGAACTACTGGGACTCACATATTGTTCTTTTAACCCTGCAGTGGCTTGACGAAAGATAGGTCTGTAAGCATTAGAGCATTCAGGAGGAACTTACCAGCTGCCAAGAGGAAGTGATCTTTATCAGAGACAGCTAAAGCGGCGAGGTCATGCGCAGCTGCCAATGTACGCAGCAGCTGCGCACTGTGCAGACTGTACACGTAGATGCGTTGGTCCGCGCAGCCCACCGCCGCGCGAGACGAGTCGTGCGCCACGCAGAAACATTTTATCTGCGTAAAGATGCTATACTTTGTGAAGAGCATACACCGTAAAATTACCTAGTCATGGTAGCGTGATGAGCTAGCTTTATTTTAGTGGTATGAGGTTGTTGGGCGACCACTAGGTATGTTCTGAACGAAGTCAGCGACGGGGTCCAAGTTCCGAACAAGGTTTTGAATTAAAAAATAATTGAAACGAGCGAACGTATAGGTGTATATAAATGAGTTTTATATCGGCGAAAATATAGTCGGAAGAGTTAATAACGCTAAGCGTCACTGGAAAATGAATTCAAAGGAAGGCATAGATTAGGATTCAGCGTAGCGAAAAATTTTCAAATATGGGTGAAGGTAAGTAAAGTGGATACTGGTTGAGGACTATATAATATGGCACACCCTAGTAATTAGAGAAGGTATAGGCCTTTGTCCAGTGGGACTTGTTTGTGCTCTTTGATTTTGGTTTGATACTTTGTCCAGTTTAATCTATGAATATCAAGATTAAAACGCCAAGTTTTTTGGCTGATTGATTACCTACGTCTTTGAATCTTATCAACCCTATTTAATTCTGTTTAGTCACTATCATGTGTATTGCGTCGAGAAGCAAGTATATTCCTATATTCTAGGTACATTCTAAAGTATGAACTAACTCTTTAGACATGAAACAAAGCAAAAGTTTAGTAGAGATCGTAAATTTTATGAATCTTCCATACAATGTAGATATAATAAAGAAACAAGTTGTAAATAAGACAATTTATGTTGAAACAAAGTTAGTCCTCACGACAAAAAGCGTAATTAAGACCATTAAACTTTGTTAGCATCGTCAAAGAAATTCAAGAAAAATTATATTAACAATAGAAATCTAATAAATTACTACCCATTTCTAGTAAGTGGTCATAATCCTCTATTTACACGACTACTTTCTATAACATTTTTCAAACCGTAATGGTTACTGTCCATTATTACTAATATTGGACAGTAAACATTACAGTTTGAAAAATGTTATAGAAAGTAGTCGTGTAAATAGAGGATTAGGAGCACTTACTAGAAATGGGTAGAAATTTATTTCGTTGAGCAAAGAATAAGTGAGAGTTAGTAGCAAGAGAGAGTTAGTGACCACCAATTACAGTTGGCAAGGGTCGAGTCTCGACTCGTGCATCTCAGACTTATTATTTATACCTACTACGGAATTTGCTCGTCTAACGGGAGGGTTTCCACTTCAACGCATACCTATATAATAAAAATAGTAATGTTTGGACAAATTTACACACGGCTGTTTAGTTCCATACTGAGCCGAAGCTTGTAAATGGGTACTCAATCAACAACTGATAAACGTACTTAAATACTTTTAAGTAAACACTTAAATGACCTACATACAACCATCCAAAATCCTAAACCAACCGTTATGCTCATCACACTAATGTTGGTCCCGGGTGGGAATTGAACCTACGACCTTTGGCGCAGTGGGCAGGGTCACAACCACTACGCCAGCAGGCCAGTCGATTAATATTTCGGTGTACAGTTGGCGAAGAAAGTAATTTATCAGTTTTGACAAGTTTTCAGTTAACAAATAATTGCAAGAGTACATAGCCTAAGTATACACCTAATTGTTTTATGACGTGTAAACAAAAAGTCTACTTAATTTTTAGGCCGACTGCCTCAAACCATAAAAAATATTAAGGAAAAACAAACATTTAAACAGCTAGCGCCTACTTATAATTATAAAGAGACAAAGCTTATGAATTCGCACGATATTGCTGAGTTATTTTGGACAGCTTTTATCCAGAAAAATACTTGGTTCCCACGGGAAAGTCCGTAAATTAGTGGGAATAAATTTTACTTCAGCTTACCAACAAATTGTGTACTAATTTACGCAAAGGCTTATGGGATGAAGTTATAAGCTATCATCCATAAATTTAACAACCGATGAAAATGAGTTTTACGCGCTAGGAAGGCGTAGATGGGGCAACGTTATTTAATTAATAAATCTCATATGTATGGGGGGGATTACTTGATTAAAGTTTGTTGCGAATATGTAACTTATTATATAAATTGGAAGCATTAGGGTTCTGTCAGTCAGTTTTCTGTAACGTTATTAGCAAACTAATAAGTATTTAATAGCATTGTATAATCCAACTGCCTAAAATTTGTATACAATTTTAAAATAATTGCCAGCCTTGGATCAAGTAAGGTTTGGACTATGTTAAAGTCAAAGTCAAAACTATTTTATTGCATGTAAGTACAGTGGGTACATTTATACATTTACGGTATGGATTCTTAGTGTTGTTAAGGTATGGATTCTTAATGTTGTTAAGGTATGGATTCTTAGTGTTAAAATCAACAGTCTTAGAAATACGTTAAGACTTACCTTCGCCTTATGTCTCTTGAGTACATGCAAATGCGTTCCGGTTATGAAAGTCCTGAGATGCAACTCGTTCTCCCCTTGCAGCGTGATCAAGAACACGTTGTCATCCGTCACGTCCATTGCGTGAACCGGAACGCCCGTCGTGACAGTGCTTAGGAGCGTGAAGTTATCTACGTTCCAAGTGCAGACTGTCCCATCCTGGGATCCAGTTACCAAGATATCGCCATCCTGGATAACTTTGACTGAAGTCACAGGACCGCGGTGGTGATCTAGTTTCGTTACCTGAACAATCATGATCAATGTCACAATTTTTAGATAGGCACTAAAAATGAGATAACCGCGGTGAATCTTGTCGCCGCATAGGTAACGTATAAGTTACTAACTTAAACAGTAATCAGTGTAGAAACTTGCACAAGTTGTAATTATACCAATATGGGGGTAACAAACACCGGGAAGGTACACAACAAAATGCTGTTTTTAATAAAAATCACTTTGAGGAGGACAAGAGATTACGTTTCTAGTGCCTGTGCACAAAAAAAAGAGTTCTGTGTTACCAGCTAGTCGAAATAAAGAAATAGAAGGTTACACGACTTCTGCTCTCCCTGTGATTGAAAACAAAAAATCAATAAATCGAATCGAACTACATCTTGGGTAATGAGAGTGCGCTCACAATTCGACCAGGGAGTTAGAAAACCTGGTGATGCTTAACTCCACTGAAGGAGAAATTCTAAGGCACACGGAATCAGATAGGGAATCAGTAGGTTGGGAAAGCCGGGTGTTGTGGCGATAATAGAATCAGTTAGCTCACCAACGCTCCATCGACTAAAGAAGTGACGATAACGGCTGAGTCTTCACCTCCGCTGATGACCAGCGATCGCTTCACGATGGCTGCGACACATAGCACCGGTGCTATATGTTCCCTGAGCAACAAAAATGATAATACCTACATAGAATTCAAGATGACGTCAAGATTTTGTAGACAATTTGCGTAGAGATAGAACTGATGCTTTAACTGATCTTATGCCAATCGTGCGGTGCTTGCACTCCTAGCTATACTCCTGTACTCCGATGTAGTAAGTAGAAACTTGGTAAACAGAGTTACCTGTAGGTAAGTAGCTTGGTTAGATATTGGCCAACAACTTGGTGATGGTGATGGTAACCAGTCTGATAATGAATGATTGGGTTTGTCCACCTAGTTATACTATTAGTTATTGATTTACTTTAATGTTAAGTCAATACCTTTGATTTCCACTTTTGAAATACAGTTTGAGTTACTCACAAGATTTTAGTTTTGACAGCCAACGTGTGCAGGTCCCAGACGACGACGGTGGTGTCTTCGGAGCCGGTGAGAAGGTATTGTGATTCTCTGGTGACGCACATGCACAGTATTCTGCCCGAGTGGCCTGTACAACAAAATTAAACCAGACATAACACAAAACAACAAAAAAACCTTCTTATTTCTAAAAAAAGAAATGATATTCTTCAAGTAAAAAGTATCAAGTTGCGCACTTTGGAATGTCTCTTATTGAAGATGAATATTTCATGACGTCGCCGTCATTAAAATAAATAGATAAACATCAACATTACACAAATGAAGGAACGTAAAGAAACAATGGCTGTAGATATTAGGGCGGCGCTCGTCGCGATAAATTGAAAGTAATTGTATTTACGTGTAGCCCGGCGAGCCCTGCAAATATTGTTCTCGAGGGAGGTGGGGCTAAGCAAATATTTATACCAAAAGGTAAAATTAGCCCTTTTATAGTTGGGTAACAGGTGCAAAATAAACTGCACGAGGAACACGCGGATGTAGAATACTGTTACGGCGTCAGAGGTGAGAGTAAAAGTCATTACTTTAGAAGGCATGTCAGTTCCAGACTTCATATCCTGTAAATTAGCCTCAAAATCTGACTATAGATTTAAATAAATAAAAAAATTTGTTAGATGAACATTGTGTATTATTGTACAGCTACAATTTAGTGATTATCTTATACAAGTAACATTGCACCGATTGCATCGAAATATGGATTAATATTATAATTTTATGTCAAGCGTAATTAAATATGTTTTATTCATATATGAATGCAAAAATAGATAATCAATCATAGATAGGACATTAAATGGCGCGGATACCTGTCAGAATTAAAAGCATTTTTCGTTAATTCATTGCAATAAATATTGATAATCATCGTATTTACGGTCGTAATTCTGCAATTATGTTATCGTTGGTTTACATGATAAGTACACCTACAACTTTGTTTTAAGAAACACATAGAAAGTGTGAAAAAAAAATCTATTTTAGTGACTGCCTACGATTTTATTAAAATACTTGTAGGTGGTATGTCATTTTGAACTGTGACGTGAGGTTCGGCTGCCTTTGGAAAAAAACAGAAAAACTCAATTTTTTCAAATACATAATTCAACAAGCAACTTTATGTAAAATTTAAAAATCATAGATTTAGTTTAGTATTCGGTAGGTAATATGCCTAGAAACCAGTCCCAGCAGTATTCTGTATTTATCAAAATAATATTTGTGTATGTGGTATGATGGATGATAATATGCTTAGGATATTTTTTACTATTCTGGGACCATAAAATTGTTGACAATTTAAGCGGAAAGTATCTCATAAATAGTTTTATTGATAAGGATAATAAATATTGACATAAATCACCCAGGATTATTGGCGCTTCGTGTCTTTTACGATAAGATCGACCTGGGGCATTTAGTTCTTTTATAGAAATAGCAACTACATTTTATATAACACGAGTCGTTATGTATAATTATTGTGTTACAATATTATAACATTGTTATCTATGAATTGAGCCTTTTCTAGCACTCTCAACTCAACTCCTGTCAAATATGGTGCAATATCGGTCCCACTGTGGGACTCCCACATCATTGTCATTTATCAATAAGTTCCGGAATACGTCTGATTATCATTCTGGTTTCGATTATTAATTATTTAAACTGTATATGTGTTTGTAGTACATAGGTAGGTATATGTGATAGCCTTAGCATGTAAGTGTAATACATAAAAACGCTACACATTCATACCCAAGCATTAGGTAGGATTCCCTCTTCCCTCCTCCCTGTTTCGCGGGTGCAAACACAATCACAATCACAAACAAACACAATCACAAACATCCAAGACCCGTCAAATAAATGCTTGCCAAGGACGGGATTCGAACCCTAGGACTCCGAGCACAGCAAGCAGAATCACTACCAACTGGGCTACGGAGGCGTCAAAATTGTATCAAAATTTTATTTTTGCAATTAATGCTTTCGTAGAATTTGTCTCTAGCATAAAGGTTGTGTTAGTTAATTAGGAACTACATTTACAATATACGCAATTTCAAACATAATACCAACTATAACAACCGTCTGTATTCGGGGAAAATAAGCAGCTCAGCAAAATCCTATGTTGACTGTTGACTCAACTAAGTATGTTCTCGTAGGTACCTATGTAGAAACAAGGGTACTGCTGACCTTTTGTTTCATTAAACCAAACTGAAACTTGCCTCAGGATTATTTTGTCCCTTTATTTACAAATAGCTGTAACTTTTGCAATTTATGTTTGAGTCAAATAATTACATGAAATTTCGAAAATTTCTCATACAGTGTGAGACAGAACGACACACAATTTCCTTTTAGCAATTACTGATGGTAAGTTTTTTAAATAGTTTAATTTTTATGTATTTTTAATTTTTTGTCGTTTTATAATTGTTCCAGTATTTTACAGTGTCAGTGACTCCCATAAGCTGGTTAGTGTTAAAATTTTACATTGAATATCTTAAACTTTGACGAGGTATAACTTGAAATTGGTTAAAAATAAATAAATATTTCCTTTGGAAAAAAAATGTACAAAGTCAATCCAATCTAACATTTTTAGGAAAAGGGCCGTTATGCTCCGCCCTTTATTGCTGAAAATGGACGTAAATGAGATCATGCATTACATATTGAAATTTCGGGCTTTCCCGAAAAACAACTACTTACAAGCACGAGTAAGGGTTTTGTTAGGGAATCACGTCACGTGACGATGTCAGGAAAGGGTATTATAAATGTATGGGTAACTAGCTGTTCCCCGCGGCTTCGCCCGCGTGGAATAATTTTTTCCCGCGGGAACCGTTTACCCCGGTAAAAAGTAGCCTATATGTTATTCCAAGCTATAAGCTATCCCTGTACCAAGTTTTATCAAAATCCGTCCAGCCGTTCTTGAGTTATAAGTGGTCTAACTAACACGACTTTGTTTTATATATTTAGAAGATGTAATAAATAAATAATGTTCTTACATAATAACATATAAGTTTCATGTTAGCGATGTAAAAAACAATACCAAAAAAAATCATTAAATAATTGTATTTTTTGACGTTCACTTCTCTTGAGGAATTAAAAATAAAACAAAACAAAAAAAAATTCGTTCACTTCTCCCAAGACTCAGGAGGATATGATATCTTCCAAATATGTCTTACTGGTCTCAAAACATAACGTTTGGTCTTTACCTACAAATGTATGGTGAAAATTTAATTAGCTAACTTTATCATAGTTTGCTCTACGCCAGCCTTGACCCTTTCGGCCTTGTTCAGTTAAGTCCCTTGTTAAGCCTAGATTTCATCGACCTTATAAAGATTTTCATCCCACCTGGCTAGATGATGGTACACAGAACACGGAAAAAGCTTGCTGTTTAGTACCTCATAAATGTAGGTAGCATAATTATAATTCATATTGTATTAATTCGTATTCTACTTCACCCACCCGGCATAAAACTTCGCCCCAGTCGGGTAATTAACGCTATCACAGAATTTTTAGATGTCGAATTCTAAGAATATTGATGATTTATCACTTTAAAGTAACCAAACAAAAATTTTGGAAAAGTTTTAAACGAATACGCGCGCTTTTCACTCAAATTCTTTATTTTTAAAGTATGGCTGTCACAACTTGTATAAAATGTATATGCCAGTAACAACTTTTTGGAATTTTTGAAGTAAAAACTCTTTGGATTTGGTATTTTGTGTTACTGTGTTCTGTAATACGGTTACTGTAATGAATGAATCACGAGGTTGCATTCATTCATCTTCTTATGAGATTATTATCAAAATAATCGCATTTCGTTAGGCAGTAATGAGCTGCTTTCAGCCCTATTATTTGAGATAGAATGCATTTTCCGAGCAAATGTAAAAAAATGTGCACTGAACTGACGAGTCTAACGTACAAAGACTGTAAGTACACAAAGAGTCACTTCGGTACTATTCATAAGAGCGCGTGATCCTCGTGGCCAAACTTTATTCCCAAACTAGTTTGGCCATAGAGAAACTTAATTCCTAGTAGCCAAACTACAAGTACCTATTCTCAATCTGTATTATAAATTGGGGAAACCTATAATTGGCTTCTGTTTAGTAATATCTTTTAAGTATATCTGTTTAATTTATAAGCTGTTGGTTTCCTGAATAAAAATAAAAAAAAAGTATTTACATGCCCTTTTACCTACAGTGTTTACACCTAAATAGAACAGCGGCATTGAGTAGTCAATACACCATTAATTTTAAACAACCTTTGTTTTATAACGATACCTTCTATTCAAAAATAAATTTTAGTTGGTGCCTACATCGCTCCGCCAACTTTTTTGAATGACAAGTTACGACTACATAATGTTGTAAAACAAAAGTTAATGGGGTTGATGGGTACATTGACCCCTCACATCCATTATTGTTCTTTATTTGTCAGTTGGGGTAAGAGGAACACCGGGGAATCGAGCTGATTCAACAAACTATAGAGTTACTCTGGTCTGGTCGTATCTCTTACCCCATGCCTGACCTTACAGGAATGGTAGACCAGTTTCAATACTAACCTTTAAACGTATGTACTTTAGAGTTGGACATGACATGCCACAGCTGAGGGTCGCCAGCCGAGGGTGCCAGCACCAGGTGTTGGCCTGACGGCGCCAGCTGCAGCAGCCGTGCGCCCGCGCCGGGGCTCGACCCGCCCACTGATACCAATCGAACGGTTGACGCGATTGGTGGCTGGAGCCTGGATAATAAACAATAATTTTTTAACCTTGCCACTCAAAAAGGGTCTTTTCGTTCACCGATTACCGAGAGAAAAACTTTCCTGTCTTCAATGAGTGTGAAATTACATTTTATTAAAATTTTGAAAAAAGTGCAAAAAACGTGCTGAATTAAAAAAAATTTGGACAAATGCCACTTTTTTCTGTTATTTTTATAAACTTAGTAATGTACAAACTCATGTTTTTTTAAAAATCTCGGCTCTTGTATCAAGGCTCTACTTTAGAATCTCTTAAATCTAAAACTTAGTCCCTCGAAGTTACCTTTTTTATTTGTCGACTTCAAGGAGGTTGGAAATTTATGGCACCGACCGCCGCGGCGCCCCCGCGGCGATGCCTGCGCATACGCATTTTGTGCTCTGCGGTCTACCTACTATTAAACCACTAAAATCCTCGTAAAACAGGTAGTGTTACGCAAGCCTACAGGTTTCATCGCTAACGTTCATATTTTAGAAATCAATTTGTAATTTTTCTATGCGACACTTAGGGCCTCTTACACCGCTTGCTAATAAAGTCCCAGATACTCTATTCTTACAGATAATTATCTGACAGATAGCCTATTTTTTTGGTTTCACAGGTATCTGATTGCCTATATCTTATATATTTTATATAGTCTATCACACAGATTTATCTGATAGATTAGTTTATCACTAAGATTACTATCTGTAACAATATCAGGAAGTGGGGAAAGAAGCCCTTAGAGACGTAGGCAGCCTCGTAAATATTCGATTCTTACACCCATGACTTTAATCTAAATAAGGTCGTAGTCGACTGTACCCGGATGATTGATAAGGGTCCTCAAGCACCGTGCAGGTGAACCGAAAACATTAATCCACGGAACCTCGCGGAGTTAATGGAATAGATGAGTGGAAAGATTAGGGGTTAATTAACACAAATCCGAATCGATCCGTACGTGCTTGTGGATTATCTGAGATGTTTTACTTTCATGCTAAGCTCAGTTCAGACTATTTACCATAGAATATAAAACTTAAATACCATCTGAAAAATGTGATACTATACAGCCGACCGCACGTCAGTAGAAACACATTGATTCAATACCATGAGAGACCAGCTTTATACTGGTTTTGTTTCCACCGACGTGCGATCGAATTATAGAGGAACTATTATCTAATCTGTGAATAAAGGCAGAGATCGGTGATGGGTCTAATAGTAAGTCATAGCGGCATTTTTATTTTAGCCTTGCTCCTAACGAATTTGTGAGATCTTACGATGATTATAGGATTACCATACTTATCCAGAGCATACGGGTAAATTTTTTGGAAAAATTGATTACGTTCATAAAACAAGGGGGTCGGGCGGCATTTGCCTAGATCGCTGAAAGTCTATATAGCGATAAGGTCGGTAACGCATAATGCCTTCTTTGTTATTTAGTCTACATCGCAAAATGTCTTAGTCGCAAAATGACAACTTTTTTATTTCAGTACAGTCACGGTCAACATAACTAGTACAAAATAAATACCCATCGCGAAGAATAAAACAAAACAACGTTCTAGGCAAAACCCGCCCGACCCGCGACTTCTGACTACTGTAACTCGGGAACTATTGATCCTAGACTACTAGTGTTTGTACAGAGAAATGATAGATCTCGTCGAGATCTTCATTTCGGATGACAGCTGTCATACTTAAAACCGCTGTAACTCGGAAACTATTGATCTTAGACTACTAGTTTGTACAGAGTAATGATAGATCTCGTAGAGATTTTTATTTCGGATGTCAGTTTCACTTTTGACAGCTGTCATCCGAAATGAAGATCTCGACGAGATCTATCATTCCTCCTTAGAAACTAGTAGTCTAGGATGAATAGTTTCCGAGTTACAGCGGTTTTAAGTTTGACAGCTGTCACCCGAAATGAAGATCTCGACGAGATCTATCATTCCTCTGTACAACCTAGTAGTCTAGGATGAATAGTTTCCGAGTTACAGCTGTTTTAAGTTTGACAGCTGTCATCCGAAATGAAGATCTCGACGAGATCTATCATTCCTCTATACAAACTAGTAGTCTAGGATCACTAGTTTCCGAGTTACAGCTGTTTTAAGTTTGACAGCTGTCATCCGAAATGAAGATCTCGACGAGATCTATCATTCCTCCTTAGAAACTAGTAGTCTAGGATCAATAGTTTTCAAGTTACAGCCGTTTTAAATTTGACAGCTGTCATCCGAAATGAAGATCTCGACGAGATCTATCATTTCTCTGTACAAACTAGTAGTCTAGGATAAATAGTTTTCAGGTTACAGCTGTTTTATGTTTGACAGCTGTCATCCGAAATGAAGATTTCTCGTGGTCCCACTAGTCAGACAAATTAGTAGGACCACGAGGAAACACCCAACTTTTTTAACATTGACTGTACTGTGCACATTGTAGTCATTTTACGACTATGACATTATGCTACGTGTACATTATGAGAAGTAGTCATTTAGCGTATTCGACATTTCCCAGCATAGACTTTCTGCGATGTAGGCAAATGCCGCCCGACCCAAACAAGGAGGTCGGTTGAGTAATAATCGAGCCGTGAAAGCGAAACAGATTTAAAATGCCTACATACAAACAAATTCACTTTCGGATTTATAATATTACTTAGGATAGAATGACTGTATAAGCATGACGTAATCCATCCATACCTTAATAATATAGTATCACATGTAACCTAAGCTTTACTTCTTATGAGAGCTAAGCCTTATTAGCCGTGCCTGTTAGCGGTGGGATATTTTTCTTCTTTGATTTTATTTTGTGCTGTGAAAATGGATGCTCGGGTTTTGCGGTTCGTTTCAGCCAGTCCATTATGGTGTTCGATTAATCCCTACCCTCTCCTGTCTGTACCATATGAGTATCTTTAAACGTGTTCGATGCGAAATGTTGGTAGCTTGGACTACAACAACCTGATGAAAATTCATAGCCCATAATAAACTAGTAGTTCCGTGAAAACAGTAGACCTCGCCAGCCCTTATAAACCAAACCTAAAAGAAACCAACAAAAGTCAACTTTGGAAACAGAAAAAGTACCTACCAAAGTGACAAAAATTAGCACTTTAAAGCTTAATATTTCGCAAACGGATCCCTGAATCGAAAAATGTTTATCACACACCCGCGATATTTTTGAAAGACCCATCCAACGATACCCCACACCATGGATATCACGCGGAAAAAAATAATTTTCCATTTTACGTATGCAGTTCTATGAACATAATTTATTTTTTCAACTTTCTTAAGTCGATCCACTATTACTCAAAAACTAATAGAACCTACTTAGCCGTAATAGTTTTCCTTGTAACTACGTTATATATGCTACTGCCATGAATTTTTTCACATTTCCAGAAGCAACCGTTTAGCTGGCAGGGGGGGGGGGACACGTGACTCTAACAAAAATTACCGCTTTAAAGCTTAATATTTCGCCAACGGATCCCTAAATCGAAAAAATGGTATTCACACACCAGCAATATTTTTGAAAGACCTATCCAACGATATCCCACACTATGGGATTCACAAGAAAAAAAAAGTTCACTCCCACTTTGCGAGTATGGTAGGTACTCTAAAAAAAATGTTTTTCAAAATTTTATTCTACTCATTTTGTAGGTTTAATTAATTTATACATATGCCAAATTTTCGTCAAAATCGGTTGAAAAATGCGACCTGTAGAGAATTACAGACAGACAGACAGACAGACAGACAGCCGGACAAGAGCATTTTTGGTCAGTCTCGAAACGTAGACGCTTCGCTCGCTTCGCTCGCTCGGTCAACTATAATAAGCTATATGTATGAAAGCAGGGCTCGTGCTGTTGGGTTTGTTGCTGTTTCTTCCCTTCAGCGACGTACAGGTGGAAACAGAGTAGTTTTAGTTTTAGACAGAATTGACGTCAAAAAGAGAATATTGTATTCCAATTTTGAATAAACGAATTTCGAATTTAAAACAATTACAACAGTTTCGTAAATATTTTTTGTTTATGTCATTCGAGAAGTCTTTATGCAACCATCCGAGGAAAATATTGTTCTGTATAGTTACATACCACCCGTTGAGAGGCACGAGTAGAGGCTTGTCGTAGCCGTCGCACCACGCCATGGCTGCGGTGACGAGCGTGGCCAGCACGCCGCGCCGCGCCACAGCTGGCCGCAACCACGCTATTATCTGTGCAAATTGACATTTATGTTAGTCAAATCAACAACATGCATTTTACGAACAGTCGTAAAGTAAAAAGTGAGATGTGTATCGAGAAAATATCGAGAACCATTAGTAAGCGGCCAGCGAAACTTCAAGCAGTTAAAGTGTCCCTAAACGATCATGCTTGCGTGACATGCAACGTTTACGTGAATGTCATGCTGCATGATGAACCATCATGCTTGCTATCAATCAGTACAGTGAAGCAACGGCCCGTGTTTGCATGTCATGCACGTAGTTTGCATGTCATGCACGTCAATCACTACAGATAGACTGTCGTGCATGAGTGACAGCACGTAATTGCATGTCATGCAGATTGATCGTTTAGGGACCACTTTAGGGAAGTTTAGGGAGTCTGGGGATGGATGCGCTAGCGTGTGATTGGCGCGATTTAAGAAAAGCGTTACTAATGGTTTTCGAATTTTAGTTCTCTGTATTTTTCAAAGAAGGAATTTATATTTTAAGTTAAGCGTTTTTAATCTATAGTAGGCACCTTCGAATCTTCCCACGCCATATTAAGGCCAATATAATGTATATATGTCACGGTGTTTAGTAGCGGACACCCCACGACTTCGACTGGCTTAAAAAGTATGCTATATTTTAATCTAGGATATAAGCTATCACTGTACCGAGTTTCGTTAAAATCCATTCAGCCGTTATAGCGTGAGGAGCAATAGTAATTAAAATTCAGAAAAATATCTTTCGGTGGTTTATAGTTGTGGGGTTATTTAAATAGATGGGCATTAGCCGCACTACGAGTAGCTACGCAAGCTCAGTGTGGATTAAGTACTTTTCATTACTTATACCCTGACAGTAGGTCTAGTTGCCTGCGGAGCGGGTTGAAAGTAATACATCTCAGCCCTAGGGAGAATCGCTTTCAACTGACAGCTGTCAAATTATATAAAAAAAAACTAGTACTATTTTGACATTTCCATTGGACCATGTTCCAACGGTCTATACAGCCACTCAATTACAGCGCGATGTAAAATTGAAATAACATAAAGTTATGTAATAATTAGAGACTAAATATTTTTAAATGACTTTATTATAATTATTACTGTCAACTATTTCTTTAAAGTAACATAGATTTGGGCAAAATAATTATCCATTTTTTCAATGAGGGAAATGAAAAATAATGGCATAATATTAGCTGGCCGGCCACAGAAAAAAAATCAAAGTAGACGTAAAAGCGGCAAGCCGATCTTCATTTGTTTTTTCGAGTTGTAGAGTTTTGTTTATACTTCCGTATAGCAGAGATTTGTATTAACACTCATTTTATGTATTTGTTTTTACTTTCAGTGTATTCTTAATGAAAAGCACAGTGTTTCCCTCGGGTTCAAGACTTATTTACAGGTCCCTCGAACTATTGGTGCCCTCGCTACGCGTCGGGCGCCAAACACCGTCTCGGGACTTAAATAAGTTACTTTCACACCTAGGTTAACAATGTACTATTACATAATACGCCATAAAAGTCTTCAGTGTAGGTGTGCCGGTTTCCTAACGATATTTGTTTTTAAAAGTAAACTTTGTAAGTCTATTAACCATTCTACACGAATAGCTAACTTGCTAACAGTTTAAAAACAATTAATTAATAGGTATACCTATACCTTTTAAACTGTCAGATTAAAGTTATTAGTTATATTGAAAATTTACAATACACTTGTGATTGTTTGTAGTTATATTTATATCTAAAGTTACCATAGTTACTTATATTTTATGTTTATTAATTTAATTACATCTGCCATTTTTCGCCTACTCCAACTCTTCCAAGTAAGCTCTTTATCTAAAGTTACCATAGTTATTTTATGTTTTATACACAGCAATTGTCAAAATCCAAAAGGACAAGGAAACGTGGATCTATTTCCACACTTCAATGAATAGAACGCGCTTCATCATTGTCTAAGCGACACAAATAGAGCACTCCCGTATGTCTCTATCTACAGTTACGTTTAATACCCTACAGCAATACATCTTCTATTGTTCAGTTAAGATATATTTCTACCAATTTGTCAAAAGATAGTACCAAAGTCACTGAACGACGAGTTTGGCGAACTTTCATTCTATCTATGAATAATACAATTTTTCAAATAAAAAAGAAAAGTATAAGTGGGCCACAAATTTTGTTACTGACATGACGTGACAATGAATATCACGAAATTTTTCTATTTGTTCAGCAAAAACTATTACGACGTCATTTTATAACCTGATGGTTTTGGTGTTAATACACCACTTGTAAACGAGAGTTCCTTTTTCATCTCCAAAACCACAGAAAGGATTCGAATGAGGTTTCCATTGTTCGATAGCTTGGTTCCTCGCAAGTTTTTAGACTGCGCAGGAAACTTATAAAACGCGAACCAAGCCGCGGGAAATAGCTACATAAAAATAAAGATGAGAATATAATAATAAAAAATATATTCGATTGTTTGATTTTCTCCTGAGACGACAACACCTCCACACCTCTGACGTAGGTACCTATTCAGTTAAAGAACGGCGGTAGACGTCGGTCCAGCCAACATCTCGCATTTTTAGGGATCTTTCAACACGGATACCCATAATGGAGCTTTTTTATCCCCCTGTCTCTCTGTCCACCTTTTCTGATTTGTCCACAGCTTCTCTGGATTATTGCGATACGTATCATTACAATCCCTCTTAAAATATGTTCACACCATTGAAAACATTTCTTTAAAAGAATCACGATTAACACAAAATAACACAAAACACTGTGAGAGTTAGTACTAACCACGCGTGAAATGATTAAAATTATTTTAGATAATTATCCTGATCTGTTAATTATAGATTTATTAATATCGATATCTAAGAAGACAATAAATAAATGCAGCATCCCATCTCCATGACTATTTCATTCGTGAGCCAAGGATAACGTCCTTTGGGCATAGTATATTATTTACAAGTTGCACGTCTATTATACGGATCTATACTTTAAGGAACAATGTACCTTTATTAGACAATTTTACATAATAAAGTTTATTATGTAAAATTATCTAAAAATAGCCACCCGAACATTGTGCTGGTAAGCTTTGACTTCCAAAGTTTATTTGAAAGATTTAGGGCTTCGATTCAAGAAGATCGTAACTTCATCTATCAGTATAAATAAATAATGTTATCGTCTACACAAATACAGGCGATATTTTTCCGAGTTTTGATGTACAAAATTTATTACATCCATTAGACGTGAAGTATCCCCAAAGTGCTTTTATTATAATGTAATATCTAGAGTGCTTATCTATTTTCTTATTGAGGAGACTTTGTAATATTATTTGCTATTATAAATTCGCCTATTTTCAAAACTGATTTACCTGACTATTGAACTAAAATTCAAAAGTACAATTATGTGTAAAACTCCAAACCCGGATGAATTCATCCACTTTTGCATACAGGTATAGGAAATCGTAGTTTGTGATTAATCAAATGTATGTAATGTTGTTTATGCGTTGGCATTTAATTAACATAAACAACTGTTGGTAGCAAAGTGCACTAATATGACTTTGCCTGCAACAGAAACAGCAGTTATGGAGAATACAGAAGCCTAATAACTGAATAATTATTCATTAAAAACATCTGCAATGAATTATTTAGAAATACAGAGAGTTTAAAAGAATACTTTAATAACGAATCAACACGATTTTACGGCCCGATTCAGTTAACGCAATTTTCTCAGTTAACGAAGTTTCGGTTCAACAAAGGCTTATTCAATCCCGTTAAAGTACTTTATGGCCTTGCTGACATCGGAGTTAAATCTTGATTGACACTTGGCTTCGTTGTAATGTCATCATCACCGTCGTAGGTGTTTTGTTTATGGATACAAGAAATAATTGGGTATTTACTCTATGATCAGGGTATCTGCTCGTATTTGTATTTTTTTTTCTAAAATTTAGTATCTCTTTTTCTATTTTCGTGTGTGTTTTGTGTACTGGACGAAAATATGTAGCAGAAATGTTTTATTTACCGAAAAGTTTTACAAACTAGACGCTAGAGCCTTAAGGGCGTCCGTAATGACCCCTAAAAACGGTTCGTGTTGGCATTTATTACAGTATCGATGCAGTACCTGAGCGCCCAGCTGCATGGGGTCCCTCGTCAGGATGTCGCTGGACTTCCTCACGGCTCCGTACACCAGCTCCACATCCCGGTCCAGGATGTAGCAGCGGACGTGCTCCAGGATACAGCGCAGGTAAGATATCGTCACCGTTTGCACCTGTTTACGGGACACGACGTTTTTTATGTAAGTCAATATATCATAATCATAAATAACTGCGATCACTTTAATACCTTGTCACTTTAATATATTCGCTAGTGCGTAATTGTGAAAATGTTTATAACGGTCAACGTTATTTATTCTGTGACCGTACCTAATTTAACAATGAAATAGAAACAAGGAAAATCTAGTAATGATATATCCGGCGATCGGGAATACTATATGACCATTTGACTTCGTTTTCAGCACAAACGCTATTTTTATTTGAATTTGAATACCTTCGTCGAATAAGTAAGTCGAGACATTCTGTGACCATGTGACTTCGTTTTCATCACAAACGTTATTTTTAGTTGAATAACTTCGTCGAATACGTAAGTCGTTAAGCTAGAGACATTCTGTGACCATGTGATTTCGTTTTCAGCACATTATACAAATGTTATTTTCATTTGAATATGTTCATAATAATAAGTTTATATTATTAAGTTTGGTAGGTATACGATGGTTGCTAGAAAACTTGGGCATCACGAAATACATTCTAATTCTATTTGTTCTGTAACGATATGGGCGTTAGTACTCAGAAATTATTTCAATCCATGAATAGCTAGGCGCTCATTTTTATTCCAGATAGATGTAGTAGTTCATTTATTGTGTAACTTCATATGTTAGGAAGGATGTGGTTCAAAATAAGCAATATTTGCCGTAAGACAATACAGACACTTACAGCTGCTAGTAAGAAGTCAAAGTTGCACACAGTAAGGTCCTTCAGCTTCGAGAAGTCACCAGCCAGGAGTAGGTGTAGCCAGGACTCCTCCACGTGCCGCTGGGTGAAGGCAGCAGCCGTTCTGGTTCCAGAGTGGAATGGAGTAGAGTCCAGAAGTGCATCATCGTCGTCTACGCAACCTGGTTTAATAATAAAGACAGAATTTGAATAGACACGCACTTACAATCATACATTTTCGATCATAGACCCCTTTGTTGGCTCCAAGCGTTCTTTTCTAAATGAAGTCAACTCAGTTCTTCTCCAGCAACTTTAACTTCTCTACCTGCAGTTGTGACAATATACATTCAAACACCCGGTGCACTTGCATGTCTAATTAAAACATACACCTAAATGTGTTTCTACATTACAAAATATAACAAATATTTCATTTTAATCATATCAATTGTATGTTCTTGTGCAAGTTTCAGAATTGTTTAATGTATTTATGTATATGTATGTATGTATGTATATATGTATGTATTATTTATTTATTAATTCTGATTTATGTATTATAGATTGTCTTAAAAACAATACACAATAATACAGTAGATTTAGAACGTACTGCTATGCGTTCTCACCGCTAAGTGCGATTTCATTCAGACAACCTTTGTCTTGTAACCTTAAAGTCATGTGTTATTATTATTAATATTTAGATTATAATTACCTACTTTAAAGCACTTCACTCTCACCATTTATAAAACGAGGATAACTATCATTGGCTTTTATATTTTGCAAATTTTACTATGTTACGTTAAGATTAAGTTAAGCTGTTGTTGTCCCAAATAAAGAAAATAAAAATAAAAATAGGCGGGACAATGATAAAAAATATTTGTTTGTATATTGGTTACTAACGAAGACAATTTGAATTCTTCTATCGTAACTAATTACAAGGAAAGAAAATACAGCGATCAAATTATTATTGTTTCGTAACTTGGTTACAAATAAAGAAAAAAAAATCTTCGTTTGTAGCTGGTCACAAAACTCTGGTTACAAACACGGCCGGAGCCGATTTTTTGTCTGACAGTCATTTTTGGTACAAAAATTGTGTTTTTTTATTTTCTTATTTTTTTTATCGTATTATTTTCCTTTGTTACCCGTGTTACCAGTTTTACTAACGAGTTATTTATTATTAAACGGGTTAGTAGGTATTTTTTCCACTGGAGTTTTTGGAGCGCTTTAGATTAATCTACCGTCCACAGGCGCAATTTAGTTTTAAGTCTTTTAACGATATACAGTTCTGCTTCGTAATCAAAATTAAGGCTTAGAGCATGCCGCTAGCAGGCATAAAGGATCCTGGAGGGTCAAAGTTGAAACGACTTTGCCCTTAAAGAGCGTAGGTACCTTTATCTTCAACAAAAGATAAAATCGGAGTTCAAATAGACCCATTCACGTATTTACTTCTCAGATAGAGGCTTAAGATAGTGTTGCAGAAATATTTGTCAACATCGATAGTTACAAAATAAATCAACTGTCGATAGGAGAATGTCTACAAACTATCCTGACGTCACAATTCAAATTTCAAATTCAAAATTCGTTTATTCAAAATTGGAATGCAATATTCTCTTTTTGACGTCAATTCTGTCTAAAACTAAAACTACTCTGTTTCCACCTGTACTATTTCACAATACTATAGTGTGCTTATGCAATAGTGTATTTTGTTACACTTACACCTGTATCTCAGTCATGTCATTTTCGAGATAGCCAGGGATGTATATACGTAACCAAATGTATACACTCAATACACTGTCACTATACATAGTTTCGTCTAAAACCGTTTTGTGGTTTTTTGCGTGATGAGCGTAACGACAAACAGACAACATTTTTAAAAACGTTCTAATAACCGAATCAGTTAACCCAAATATAAATAACCAATGTATAAAGACTTTTTGCCTTTACGATTTTATTATGACAGATACTAATTGATGCGACTTAGACTGTCGATGAAAATGAATGAAAAGCTTTGACTATTTCGATATTCCGGCAACACTACTTAAGTAAATGAAAGGAGCTCCACTAAAAGCTTACGTGACCGTTCGGTCGGCCTCTTTCAAATGACGAACACTATCCGAACTAATGTAGGGATGCGTGATGGATGGGCGTCGGTATCGGCGATCATGTGCTGGGAAATAGGCTCTGGGCTGTGAGATCGATGAGATACCGCATCCTGGCCCTATACATCAAGAGATGTCAAATATTGAGGTTGGATCCATCACTTCAAAACTAACACACTTAAGAAAATAAAGTCCCTGTAGCCAATTTTTATTTATTTTTATACTCGCGAAATTAAGACGAATTCAATGATACCTCGCTATGGGACAAGAATGGTTCTAAACTCATAACATAACATTGACGTTGAATGACGATGATGTGGGAATGACATAGACTACCTACCTTAGGGTAGGTAGTCTATGGGGAATGACTATTGTACTAGTAGGGATACCTTGGTAGGGATAGGTATGTACCCGCCGGATATAAAAGGCATCAAAGTATAACCAGATATTTACCAAAAGAAGCCCATCTAAATATTGCCTCGTATCGTAGTAACAAGTGGTCGAATTTTAATTAGGTATTTGGAAGGTCTTAACAACTCTCAACCGACGAAAATGCTTAGCTTTAACGGCCTTCAAGTTTGCAGAGTTTAATTTAATTAGGTATAATATCAACAAAAAGAGGTTTCCTACAAATCGGACCGAGTAAAATACACTCGGTCACAAAGTTTGAACGCTGCTTTTGTGCTTAATTGGACTTTTGAATCAAATTTAAATCTTCAGTTTCCTTTTCATAAAATTGTTCACTGACAGATTAAGATTGGCGTATTTTGTCTAGGCAGTGGTAAATATAACTAATGGGTATATTTCCTCAGTATATACTTTGAAAGAAGCTCGTATCTCAATTTTCTTTATTAATGAATAAGGTACAAAATCTTCTATAACAATTTTTTTATAGTATACTTCGATCACCATATACTAGTATATGGTGATCGAAGATAGTATACGAAGATTTACTACATTAGATCCAGAAGACCTTTCGTTAGTAAAAGAAAAACAATAATGATATTTTACATAATCAAATCATCCACTCACGCTTGACCTAATGATTATTTAGAACTACTTCTACTTGATGAAACTTACCGGGTTCCTGCGCTTCAGAAGTGTCGGTGTCATCGGTATCTTGGAGGAAGTTGGCGAAGTGCAGCGCGGCGAGGTCGGAGTGCGCGTCGCGCAGCGCGCTTTGCACGCGCACGTAGCGGCGCCGCGCGCGCGCGCTCGCGGCCGACGCGCGCCAGCGCCACGTGCTCCGCCCAGACACCACCTTCTCGCTTATTAGGGACTCTAAAAAAGAGAAGGCAAGTATTGGAATATAATAAAATCTTTATAATCATTATATTTGAATGATAAAATAAATAAAAACAAGTTCGAACAAAAACAATAATGAAAACGAATGATTTTCACTTTTAAAATAGTACCTAGTTAATATAGGGACACTTACTCATCATATATTTGGCGACACACAAAGTAGAAAAGTTAAAATTGGCATCTTTCAGTGTTATGACGGCATCACTGTTGCTGGTCGGCATTAAAAGTTCCAACAACTCCAGCTCCGTGAGGCCGAACTCTGAACAAGTGATATAACCTAAAACATGGGATAACATTTAAGTTATAGTTAATGTGATATTTAAACAATGCTAAAAGAATCAGGAAGTAGGTATCATTGATGTAATATACTTAATAAGTGATGTAATAATTATCATGTAATTGTGGGAAGATATATTATTAATCTTTGAAGTACAGAATTTGTATAATTTGTAATAATAACTTGTAAATACAATCTATCTATTTTTAAAACATCCACACTATATTATTTGGTTTACTAGATCTGCACGAAGAACAAACGGAAGAAACATAAACGCATGCGAATATTTCAACCATGGAAATAAGTGAAATGTTTTAATCACATACCTGCTAGTTTACTAAAAGCTTTAGAACCAAAGACGACTTCTAAGTTATCAAAGGCACCATCGATATAGTCGCCATAGCTATTGTTCTCTGTCGTCTCCTCAATAGCATCCAACAAGTAGTAGGAGTTCTGAACTTTAAACTTCTCTTTCTGAGCTGGAGTCAGTTGCAGCTGCTCCAAAGATACGGCACTAGTACAAACTAAGAACACGTTCCTCGGCAACGACATCGGCAGCCAAGACAACCCCGTCACTATATCACATTCAAGGGGATTCACACGATGAACGTTATCGATAAAAATCAGCAAAATCTCGTTCTCCATATCTTCACATCTTTTTAGAAGACTTTGAAACCAATTATTTATATACAAGGGGTCGAAGCTTGCGTCTTTCGGCAAGTAACCTTCAGGAATGTTCAATATTATCGATATCTGTTGGCACATCACCCTCAGAAGTTCCAAGTTGTAGGCCGATCTTGGAGTGGATGCGGAGAATCTTATTATCCTCAGGACAGGCTTAGGGAAAATATTCTCAGATTTAAAGTATAAGTGTGTCAATAAAGTGCTTTTTCCTGAAGCGTCAGGTCCGTAAATTAACACTGGAGGATGACGCGTCCGATTGTCATAGTTCTCCTTAGCAATACTTAGTATACTTTTAGCCGCGTCTTCGATTTGCTTAACAGTAACCTTATAGAGACGATTATGTTCTATACATATCCTAAGATGAGTGATGTGTTCCAGAAATACTTCCTGAAAGCAACAAGAAATATAAATTAAAATAAACAATTATTCATATGAATAGAGAGGTACGAAACTACGAAATTTTAGAAAAAACAAAGTCACAGGAGTTCACCAACCCTAGCTAGTAAAACATTAACATTGCTAATATAGAGGACGATGTAGGAAAATTTCAAAAGTTAAAGTTTACATTACCGAAAGGCAGGCAGGCTACAGGTATTATTAGCTTTGCAAAGTAGCCACCACTCTGTACACGCAACTAAACACTTGTTGCTCTCTGGTCGTCTACTTAATATGTTATACTCCAGTGTTGGTATGGATTGGTTCAGAAAAAGTAGGCACTAAGTCTTAATTTCTGAATTAGAATTTATGTGCTCCAAATACAAGCACACGTATAAACGTATACATTATTATCCAGTGATCCAGTTTATTTTTCCTTGATGCTAGCGTTAATTACATTTTATTATGTATCGTTGATTGAAATACTTCTTAGCGCTGTTTTGCTTACCTGTACAGTCTTTTTTCTTCCCTTCCCCTGATCTGGTTCAGTGCTTAGGCTCTCGTCGACCAGCGAACTCACCACACTCTGAACTTGCTCCCTAAGAGGGGCCATTTTCTCCTCGTTGTCTGACGCTACGTCTGTTCTCGATGAATCTGCTGATGATGACCTGGGTTAAAGAAATCCATGGTTAAAGATTTATCAACTTCTAGACATTCCCTCGAAATATAGTCTGCACAATGTATGTGGTTTTCTATTGTTTTAACCTACAGGAGAAAAAAGACCCGTAGCTTGCGGTAGTTCAAGCATGATTCAGGACCTTCTCCAAAAAAAATTTGTGATATATAGCTTGGAGAATCCGAACTTGCCTGATTTCATATTATGTTATTAATAGAATATTTAGACCAATATCAGAACCTTCCCGATATAATTCAAACGTAGTACCTGGGTTGATTACCTACTACTCTACCTTGCGATACAGTTCAAATTAACGTTGAATGTAATTGGTTCTTTGAAGATATAGACGAAGAAGATATATACCGAAAACACAACAATACACATCAACAGATAAGCTGCGAGCGACAGTTCGTGCACAATGCTCGTTATGTTATATCTTAATGACGATCTTTGTTAGCGATATTATAGTCCGCTGTATTTGTAGACAAACATTTACCAGTTTTTGACATGTCGATCAATGATTAGATAAGAACGGTTCTGCTGTTATTAGAGAAGATAACAAAGATAGTAATTTTAATGTCAAAAGAGTTCAAAGTCAAACATAATGGGATTATGGGATAAGCTATAGGTGAAATGGTGAAAGGTGCTCGAGTTTTAATGTGTAAAAACTACGTTTTGTTGTTTAATTAATTTAAGTAACCCTATACCATCCTAAACTGTGTGCCTAACACATAAAGTTTGTTATTGTTCGATGGACTGGAACTTACTCTAGCCTAATAAAGTGGCTTTCAGGCAAGGAATCTTCCAGTTTCCTCTTCAGTTGTTTTAACCTCGCATGCGCTAACACGGTCAGCTTCGAGTCGTCTGGCTCAAGGTCGGGGATATCCCGGTAGACGACGACCACGCCCTTCGGGTGATTTCCAGATGACAGCAGTTCTGAAAATAGGAATCTTTTTAAAGAGACCATGAGAGTCATGGGATAATAGCGATTCTCGGCGGTAGAATCCCCCTTGGTTAAGGTTCAGACGTTTCTTGTCAGGTAGGTACTCGTAATTGACTTGGAATACATTTTTCTTTTTAATCACGAGATTATCGCGTCCAATCAGTGTGACTTTTGAACTAAATTCAAAATTATTAATCCCTCCAAGGATTAAATAGGTAACTATATGGATTTACAATTTATATCAAGTCTTAGAGTTATTCTGCTTAAGTTAAGCTTAGAAATTTGATTTATTCGTAGCTTTAAGACTTAATTAAATGAATGAGTAGAGCTTTAAGTACTGTTTAGACTTATTTAAACGAATGAGTAGAGTTGTATTGTTTGTCTTAATCCAAGATCTCAATCAGTTTTCCTCTGTTGCTATTAAAATATCGCTCAAAGCTTATTAATTAACACACGTAGTGTTAAAAGTTTATATTTGCGTTCCTCGCATTAGGGGTCGACCGCAAGGGTGAATGTTCCCTCGCAGACCAGAACACGGCTTTGTAGGGAAAGGTATGTCGACCTTGCGAACTGTATTTTACTCTATATTATTAACGTAATTGTTTCAATGAACATTGACAACATTTGCTAGTTTAAATTTATTGGGGATAATTTCTAGGGTTACAAGATCCCGAATTTAGCTGGATGGACGCTTAGAGAAATATTTGCATTCGTTTGTGTGGTGCCGCTAAACAATTCAACATAAAATACAGGTATTAAATTTGCCCTCTTTACGGCGTTTTAAAAGGGTTCAGAAGTCATACAATAACTTTATAAAACTTTTTACCTGAACGCTGAGGGAGTTCTTTTGTAAAAATTAAAAATCAAATAAGAAATGAAGCGGTTAAGTTAACCGTTTTCCTCAAAATGTCGAAATACTGTTTTTACGATAGAACAGTTTTCAATGGAACGCGCCTCCGTAACCTGATAACGGTTATTGCTTTTATAGCATTTAATAATATTGGGAGCGCTCTTTATAAGCCTTTCCATCGAATGATGGCAGAAATTGAAGAATAACAGGAGTTTCACAAATGTTTTTGTATCAAAAAGTCATTTTATGCCGATATTGTGGAGGTAGATCATAATATTAATATAAAGTCAGGGCAAAAAATGTGAGGTTTCACCCATCGGCACATATGGACAGGTGTTTTGAGGGTTCCTTACCCGAAGGGTCCTAATAGAGCCCTATTACTGACTCTGTATGTCAGTTCATTTGTCCGTCTGTCGCTCAGAAACGTCACTAGATAGATTAATAATTTGGACATTCTAGTAAGTTAAATTTTGCTTAACCTTTCGACTTAACAACCTATTATTACAAGTCAAAGTGATTATGATTATTATTTAAATTCAGAGGAAAAACTATTGGTCCTTGTTTCTTGACAAACTTTCTCCGTTACCTATTCCGTGTGAGGCAAGCCGTTCGTTACTTGAATAGCTTGTTATTACTAACGATAAGGGTCAGTTTCCTAGTTCAACTTACGGATGAAAGTAACTTTTAATAACCTGTCAGGAAAACTACCCCACTACACTACACTAACAAGGTGAAAGTACGTTATACTTACTTGTTTTACAAATGGTATCAATTACTCCAGCAGAATAACAACTATAGCATGTGCTGTTTATCTCTGAGTTTTCTCATTCTAGATAAAAAAGCAAATCTTGAACTATTTACGAGGCTTTATGAAGTACTCAAAAATCTTTAAAGGACTTCCAAATAGTTGGTAGATTATATGTTTGATAAACCTCTATGATTGCTACAAGTATAATTTATTGATAAGTTTTTAGTCGTTTTTATATGAAAAACCTTAACAGATTTTAGGTCAAAGAAATTGGATTTTCGTATACCAGACCACCATAATAGGGATATAGTTAGCCGTAAAATTTGATTAGACGACTTCAGTAAAAAAATATTTTAGACGAACCATTAAGGCGAAACAAAGTAAGCGCTTACCCAAAGCTAGTTCGCACTGAAGTTCAACCGGACTCCGAAGCAAACGGCCCACGTCAGCGTCATTCGACAGCGCTTCAAGCGCTAGCGCGTTAAACGCCTTCTGCACTTCGGACAACCGCTTCCGCTGCTCATCGCGCTCCAGCAGGTCGCTGAACCTGGCGACACAAACGAAGCACGCCGTGAACATTGCATTTATCCCAGAGCGATGAAAAATCGCGCGCGATCAATTTAATATTAAGGTAACACGATATTACGCGCCTGGAACGCCTTAAAAAGCGCCTTCTTTCGCGCGTATCACAATAGAAAGGTCTGCGACAAACGCGAACAGTGTAAATCGGTCTTTTATAGGAATTTTTTTTAGAGATTTTAATGATTTCTAGTCTCTTTCTTCATCATAATATCAGAATTAAGCTGTAAGAGTAAAGCTGGTAAGGTACTAAACAATAATGATTTGTATGTAAGTATTCTTAAACATTAACAGTAACTACAACTTGACTAAAAAAACAGACAATATGAAGGGGGCAGTTTGGTGGCTACCTAACATTAGTGATGTACAATACAAACTAACGTCGTGGAGATCCTTGGGGGAGGCCTTTGTCCAGGTAACCGGAGTCCCTCGATTTGCGTCGAGGATGGCCATCATGGGGTTTTAATGGGTGCGAGTCCCACGTTACCCGGTCTTCTCCCCCAGAAGGTACCCGACCTTCTGGGGGAGAAGACCGGGTAACGTGGATGACGCATTTCTCCATGTAAAAAAAAGGCGTTTGTCCAGCAGTGGACGTCTACAGGCTGATATGATTCAGTTTTCAGATTGTTCAGTTTTATCGGCAAGATAACGGGGTATACTCATAAGAAAGTGTAGCCGACTGTACAAGATTATATTTTAGTCGTCTGTATTGTAGAGAGCACTTAACGCAAAGCGTAGCAGATGGTCTACGGCGTAGCCACAGCGTTCGTAGTGGATCGTAGATTAATCCGTAGTCGTAGTCTCCAAACTGGTAATTGATTACACAAATTGAATGCCAAAACCGCATCGTCGAACAATACTGGCTATAATAGAATAGCTGGGTTTAGCTAACTCTTAGTGAATTATGTCTCGAATTGAATGATCAAAATTTAATATTTTCTACTTCTGCTTCATTTGATTCAAATCCCATAGGAATACCGAAAAGCTCTTCTCTAATAAGTGCTTTTCGCTTTTTAAAAGGAAATATTGTAAAAGCCAAGCCATTTTTGGATTTTGGTTTGAAAAAGGTTTCATGATGATGAAATGGCCTATATATGTTAAGATTAAAACATTTATTATTTACTAAGAATTATTATTGTATGGGTTCTCCAAACCAAGAACACATAAACAGCATTTACAAAAAAATAATGGAGGATATCTTGAACATGAAGGGCAGATAATTTAAAAACCACAACAAAAACAACTGTGCAGGAAAGTTTATTATAAAATACTTAGATGATTATTTGACGGACAAAGATGCCAGATTAAATGTTGCCATAGAGTAAAGAATAGTGTTGTTCTTTACACTACTATAATGTTGCTTCAGCCTCGCACAATCTTTATATTTAAAATCATTTCGGCGACGAATGGAAAAATGACAAGGTATAAAAATGTCACATGACGAAGTAGATAAATGTCGGAGAAGATGTGTTGCGGAAGTGTGTTGCGCCGCTTCTTCTTCTCAGCGCTCTGCGGTGGTAGATAATTTTAGAATGTACTCAATATGCAACAAAATATTTTGGTTTTGGCAGTTTTTGCGAGCGTGAAATTGATAATATCTATTATTATAATAGGCTATTTTAATGAAAGGAAAAACCTATGCAAATTTCTAGTTACAAGATCAGAAGAGAAATTTCTAATTATGTTTTCCTCAAAGCGTAAGATAACCAACACTACGTTGCGTTAACTGGGACATTAACGAATTAGTTTCCTGGATGGCGGTCGACGGGACTTTATTGCTCCAGATAAAAGAATTTCCGTCCGAGGAAAACATAAATTGAATGACAACAACTTCCCAGGCCATAGCGTCCCTTTGCCCAAGTCCCGGCCGCGTATATTGAAAAATCTAGTTCATCACGACTCCTAGAGAGTGAAGAAATTAGTTCATGCTTCTATATATTATTTTTCATTTACATTACCTACCTATTTTTACTATTGTACCTTTTCCTACCTACACAATTAATTTGTAATTATTTTACTTATAATTTAAAACCATTTAGGTAATTATCTACCTATTTCAGATAATTTTTAAATCCACCTAGATACTAGGTACCATTAAAATATGAAATTCTTTAGAATTGATAAGTTACTTGCGCAACAAGGAAGCCAACTTGATTTTGCTGCCCTGATTTTGAATCCCAAGTCGCTCGTGATTCTAATTTAAAGGCACGAGATGGAAATAATGTTGGCCTCGTGTGACACACAACTTTTCACCCCTCAGCAAGGAGAACATATTGGAGGTAAAATACAACATGAACTAAAAAATATGCGTTTCCGAACGTTTCATTGTTTAGTTCTTTTTGGGTTGGAGGTCTACTGTGAAATTCGAACTTCGAATTAACTTTTTCCCATCATTCGCTTTTTCGTTGCTAACTGAAAGAGAGAGAAGAGCAAAAAAACAAATAATATACGGGTCGATTTGAGAACCTCCCCTCTTTTGTTTTTCGTTGGTTGAAAATGAAGTTCAAATACCTACTTATTTGGAATTTTGTAGTCAGACCCGGCCGGCCAATGACAATTTGTAGGGGCCTCGGCCGCCCACCAAAGAGATCCTAACTCTATGACAATTTGCGACATTCGAAATTCAAATCACGCAGAGAGCAAAATTTCTCGCAGCAAATGCTGCCTTGTCCGAGCCGCTGAGAAAATGTTGTAACGTTAACCCTAGTGTAGTGTGACGTGGTATGATGTAACATTTCAGTGGACGTATTGTAGTAGATTTCCATATACGCATCCCGACCCTCGCAATAAAAGATAACTCGAGCACTGGCAGGTGTACCGATATTTATGTGAGCGGAACCCTCCAGCCGTTCCCCAAATTATTTATTTTACGACCCCACTAAGTAATCGGATCTCGTTTTACTCAGATGATCGTAAATGGTTATAGCTTAAATAGATGAGTCGACGAATGGGGATAATCAAAGACTGCTCCAAAAATATTATCGGCACGCAAAACAGGTGAACCAAGAACAATAAAAGAATAAAAACCTTTTCAAAGAAAACGTATTTCAATTTTACGAGGATACGCGTGGAGTTGGAGCTAAGGTATTCATTTTATAAATATAAGAAAAGAGAGATTTTATTTATACAATTCAGGATTTTGATTGTTTAACTAACATTTTAAACTAAAAGAAATCTTGAACTAAGTTTGCGTGTTGTTTCACTAATTTTACAATTTTAACCTCCAACGCGCAGGGTGCTTCGAAATCTTTTAAAGGCGCATACTACAAACGTAGAAAGCATCTTAATCTTTTTTAAGTGCCAAGTACAACTTCTTAAGTGCCTCCTAAGCTACGACTCTTACTTTGCCAGCTCTTATGACTTCCTACCTACTCTTAAGCTTAAGTATATACTTAGCTGAAGCTAATCTGAGAACTAGTTTAGTTGCAGATTTTCGAGTTTCGCGCCACATTCATTTCATACACTTTCTTGATCAATAAAAAATTGCGAAAACAGACTGACGTTGGAAAAATAGATAAAACGCGAGTGCTCGCAAAAACATTCGTCTCGTCAGTATAGGTAGTGTAACGGTATATATCATAACCATAACAGAACATAACACCTTGGAGGCGGTGGTAGATAAAAAATGACGTTGTATAAATGTACCCAGTGTACTTACATGCAATAAAATAGTTTTGAATTTTTGAATTTGAATTTTATCAGATTCAGAAGCTTCCCCAAAAAAAATCCATTAAACCTACACATCTGCTTTAAAATACCAAACGACGAGTCGGCGTAGAATGTCACTTTCACAAAATTACTGATAATTTCAACAATGACTTTATATAGGTAATACTAGCAGGTAAGTAAGAGTGTTCGGTTTAAGCGTCCCAGAAATAGCTACATAGGACGATAAATTCGAGTACCTATAAACAAATGAGCGTATTTCCGTACTTCCGTAAATAAATAAATCTAAAAACCTGGCGATTGCTTGCAAAAGCTCATGAAGCAAGGCTATAAAACTGTATTATATAAAGCATGAGGGAGCACGGTTGTGACCCCCGGGCCTTGTCGTACCTGGTTCAAAGGATATCCATGGCGATTCAACGTGGCAATGCAGCCGGCGTCATGGGTACCTTTGAGCCGGGTACGATCCGCGGGGGCATTTTTGACTAAATTTTATCATTGATTTTATAGTAGCTTAGTATTTGTGTTTAGTTTTAGGATAATTTACTTACTTTATTTTAATAAGAACTTTTCAATAAAAAATCCAAATATTAAATAAAATCTACTACTAACTAGACGATGCATTGTTCTTGGTATTTTCCAATTACAGTTAATGTCGATGCAATCCCACCTATAGCGCCAACTTCAGCAATAAAATTCAATATCAGGAAAATCGCTAATTATCTTATGATCTTACCACTTATCGTCGCTCTCGAGATGGTATGTGCCGTCGCCGTTGAGCCTGTAGCAGGCTCGGACCAGAGCCGCCTGGGCCGAGTCCGACCTGACGAGTTTCTCGAAGGTTTCCACTTGGATCTTGAACGGAAGCACCGGCAGGTACGACGATGCGTCACCACCGATGAGGCACTGCCATTTAAATATTATAAATTAGGTAGGTATACTTAACATACGAGTATAATATTGTAATACATTAATTATAAGACTGTTGAGCAAGTAACTACATACTGCCTAGTTTAAGTACTACAGGTAAGTACATAGTGTACATATAAACGGACTTTCAAATATCGTAGAAGCTATACATAAAACGGAAAATAATTGGAGAATGATGTTCTAATAACTGGATTTGAAATCTGCAGCTAAAAACAGCTAAGCAAATTTTAATGAGCTCGCAATACTACAGGTGAGCTCACAATCAGTCGAGAGATTACTGTCGCACTGGTAAGTTTTGTGTTGGCATAAAACACAAAACCGAATCAAATAGTTTCGAAAAAGACAACAAACGCTCAACGCTTGTAGTAGAATTTGTGCCGCAATACAGATGCCGCCGACACAAAAGTTTCCGGTGTGTACGAGCCATCAGGACGATTCTGTTTGGAATAGATTATCTAGTTTAAATAGAGCAAACCAATGGCAAATATTGAAATACATTCTAAGAAAACTACCTATAATAAACCAAGATAGAAGGACTTTACATGACAAAACATCCAAACAAGACCTTTAAAACCGAGTTAATGTAAAATTTACTTTAAATCCAGATTCCAGAAGGATTAGGTTTAAAAGCTTAAATTCATAAAATAAAAAGCTTAATTAAAAAGCTTTAAAAACTAAACTGTCTGTGCAAAAATTTCTCAATTATCTGTAGGTAACTTTTTCAACAGGATTAATTTTCCCAACGACACTGAAACTCTAGTTTGCATTATATTTAAAAAATAATATCTCTTGGCCTTGCTCGGAGTAAGTTGGAAGATCAAAGGACATAATAAAAAGAAGGCGTCTTCATTGGATGGAATTTAAAAACATTGCTTGCAGGATTTTAGTTCAAAAAAATAAAAGGTTGTTGCGTGGAACGGATTTTGTAGGTATTTATAAATATAAAATTTCTTATCATTAAAGTCCTAGCTAAGTTTAAAGAAACAGTTTCCTAATTTCCGTTTTTAAACGCTTTTTTGCGATAACGAATTCTGTGTGAGACGTCCTGACAGGCGAAGGAAATTGGATACAGCCTCCACTTTACTTTTATAAAATGAAAAATATTTCGTAAATACGTAACTGGAAAAAAAACTTTCGTACACTCATTTTTGTCCATTTTTAAGATCCTATGGGGCGTCTCCCCTCCTCGATGGTACTACTCCCCTTCTCCTCCTCCTTTTTAATGAGTAGTACCATAAATGAGGTGGGAGCCCCTCGAAAGGAACAAGCAAATGGGCAAAATGTAAAAAAGGTTTTGGCTAGTTGCGTATATATTTGACATTAGGTATGCGTCGAAACCAAGATGTTCAATGGACGGACTTACGAGAAAATATCCAGCCCTCGACGTTTGATTGCAGTACCGGATCTCGTCGAGATAGTGCCGCAGAAGCGCTGGATTGGACTCGTCGCCTCCGTCGGTGCCGTAGTGCATATCCACGAATTCGATCTGTTCACAAATGCCGTATTAATTATATCAAGTACAATACAAGCATTACATTGGATACTAATCTGAATCTCACTTTCAATAAGCGATTTAAAAATACCTCAATCTTGCTCGCGCAAATTCTAGGTTTGCACAAGCAAGTATGTAAAACGCTAGTAGAAACTCTTTTGTCCCTACCAACCTTGCGGTTATATGGGCCGATTTGACAAAACAACATAGAGTTGACTATGCTGTGAACCACAGAACACGGAAAAAGCTCGCTACGCTCCCAATAGAACGATGACGTGGGGGGGGGGGGGTGGCGCGCCAAGCATATGAGTGTTTCATGATATAAATATCAACTGTGCGCGCCGCTATGGCTCAGATTTTGCACAATGTCATGGCGGTCGTAGCTCCGGCGCATTATGAGGAAAAGATGCCGAGTTGTGCGATACTAACTTGTCGGCTGCAAAGTTCTAAAGTAAATCGAATAAATGCAGGAATTTCCTTTCACCGGTAACGTAAAAATCTCGAAAACTATGTGTATTTCGAGGCAAAATCACAATTTTTTTATTGGCCCAGCAGTATGGAAATATTAACATAGTGCTTGCACGTTGTCGATACTTTTATCGATAGAGTACTTTTGGTTGTTTATTCATAATTAATCGTTATCAGCAGGTAGGTAATTAGATAGGTAGTGTATACCACACGGTCGATAAATACAGACCTAACAAATTTTCGAAAAATAAGCCAATATTCGGTAAATGTGCAGCGTTAAGCAAAAATGCCTTCATTCACCTACAACAAGGTTCAGACACTAGGTGGCTTTCTATGCAATAACTTTAAATTTGGAAAAACATTCATGCCTGCTGAACTTGACCTAGAATAGAGAATTATATTAATATGTTTTAGCTTTCCTAAGAATTCTGATTTAAAAGTAAAATGGATTGATATAACTGGGAGAAAAGATTGGTATCCTACTAGAACTAGCACCATATGTTCTAATCATTTTTTAGAAGACGACTTTAAACTTACATCTAAACGAAGATATCTGAAATCTTCTGCAATTCTATTAAAAATGTAGTATAAAAATCGTGCCAATTGTTGCTGAAATCTGCTTTTATAAGTCTTACGGGTCATTTTTTTCATTTGGCAAATTTACTTAATAGGTATAGTTACTAACAATGACATTGTATAGCGTCTAATATGCCAATTTTACTTCACAGTAAAATTGGTTTATCCTCATGGATAACCAAACAAATAAAATAAAGGTGCTTTAAAATGTTATGTACGTGTCGACGACAACACCTAATTTAATTATCGATATCCGATTTTAAATGCCGATTATTATGGCACAACACTCAGGCAATAAAATAATTTGACTTTGATTTTGACTTTGACACTATCAGTGATGCCAGCAGCGTAAGAAATTTGCACAATATTTCCGAAAGTAAATTCTAAGCGCAATTTGCCTTGCGATATTCGATTTTATATTGAAACATGTCTCTAAAATGTTTACACACAGAACGTAATTGTCGTCAACGTTTAAACTATAATATTTAAATAAAAAATCCCAAACAATTAATCCCATTTTTTTTAAAATTGTGCAAATTCCTACAGTTGGCAATACTTTAATTTGATATGTGGCTCGCGCGGTGCTAGTACAAAAATAAGACCGTCATCATTCTAATGGACTTATATTTCTATGCTGTAAACAAACCTAATAAATGACTCGTTCTTTGTCGACAATAGTTCCCCAGATTACTTCAAGCAATCTCACAAACTTTGCCTCTTCATATATCAACGTACGTACAGTACTTTGCTAAGTCTTAACAAAGCTTTACTTAACAAAGACATAACTATTATAAATACTACCAATTGTACTGTGTAGCTTGGTCTATCAATCTTGCTCAAAGCGGTATTCCAACTGCGAAGTTTAAGGAAGTTTGTATGTCGTCACTCACAAGTGCCAAGTTACGACTCCCAGTACGGGAGACGGTAAGACGCTACCGTCTTACCGTCTCCCGTACCGGGAGTTGCACGGTTAAGGGAATACATCATAGTTCGAATAACTAAATAACACCAGAAGTCTAAATTAAAAAGATTTACCGGTGGTTTTCTTGCATTCAGAAGTTGGCTGACATCAAAATGATTTACAAACCGTAAACCTATTAATTATCTCAAAAATGACTGGGCACTATTTGGGTGATAATTTGAAGATTCGCGAAATTGGTAATGGTAGGTATAGAATATTTTGGCCACATAAGTTTAGTAATAATTGAATCTTATATAATATTAGCAAAGACAATCTGTTGTTTTTGCCAAAAATGAGTTTTGAGTATTGGCTCAATACAATGATTAGAGTTTGTCATTTACTCAATCATAAGAAAGCTGAAAGTTCAAGATTGGCGCCTTTGTAAGGTAGGTACTGTTTCAAATTAAAACAATACTGTTTCTGGCGCTATTTAGGATTACTCAACCCGTGACGTACCTCCTTAAACGGGAGCGACAAGTTTGTGGACTGAAATGTGGTACCAAAACTTAGTGTGCTCGGCGAATCGTCTTCCAGCACTATCGTAAGTTAGACCGGAACTAGGGGGGAACGTTGTACTATTAATTTTTCTTCTGTGTCTTATAATACTCGTTTGCAGAATAAGTATAGAATTAACATAACATATGGATCATAAAATCATAGGTAGCAAAGGTAAGCATTTGAAATATTAAGTGAAATATTCACCTCGATGTACCGATCGTCGTACGTGGATTGCAGCTCAGGGCCAACCACCTCCAAGATCTGGCGCCTCTCCTCGCGGAAGTCTGTCAAATTGCAGATATAGATAAAAAATCAAATCTACATAATTTTATCTAATTCTACAATCAAATAATTTATTTATTTTAATTTATTATATTTTTATTATAATAATTAAAACATTTATTTATCTAAGAATGCAGTTTAAAAAAAGTTTCCAACATGAGTAAAATGTATTTATTTGTTATTTAGAGGTACAGTATATTATACCCTTGAATGAAAAAAATTTGCGAGAACCACGCGAGAACCCACCAAAAAGATCATATCTCTATGATTATACCTATCTATATAGCTTTGTGTTCAAGTTACCAAATTGACCACAGTGAAAAACATCCTAGAAGCATGTCGACTTCAATTTAAAAGTGCAATAGTTACAATCTCAATAGTAACCAATTTTAATTGTCATTTGTTGAATCGATTCGCCGCCCTCAAAATGGCTAAAGATACTATAATTTGTACTGTAAATATTAATCGTACATGCAGGCTTACGGGAGGTATAATGAAAGCTTGTACACCCCACGTCCACAGCTACAGTTTTTAACTGCGTTATTTACTTACTACCCTGCACGCCGCTCTCTAACTTTTTGCTCGAACAACGCTGCTGATTGGCTGGCACTGGCAGGCTTGATTCCAGGGGAATGTTTAATTGCACCTTCTGCCTTTGTCGACAGTGCCTTTTTGTTGCTTCGCTACTCTCGTTGTTTTTTTTTAAATACAGCGTTGGGTCCGAGTGATACAATAATGGGCACCGTGGACACCGAAGCGCTCATCGTGTCTCCTTCTGTTCTGTATACAGATAGCTAAAGTGCTCAGCATTTTATACAGAGGCTACGTAGATCTTGACCGCGTGATGCCCATTATCGCTCTGCTTGACGAAGCCCTGCAGGGTTGCAGCACAGTGGACACTGAAGCGCTCATCACGGTCTCCTTCTTTTATGTATACAGATAGCTAAAAGTGCTCACCGTTGTATACAGAGTCTAAGTAGGTCTTGATTGCGATAGGCCCGGGCCACTTGTCTCTCTGCTAGACAAAGCCCTGCAGTGCTTGCAGCATAGTGGAGACAGAAGCGCTCATCGCGTCTCCTTCTGTTCTGTATACAGATAGCTAAAGTGCTCACCATTGTATACAGGGGCTACGTAGATCTTGGCCTCGTGAGGCCTGGGCCACTTATCGCTCTGCTGGACGAAGCCCTGCAGCACCTGCAGCACACTGGAAACCGAAGCGCTCATCGCGTCTCCTTCTGTTCTGTATACAGATAGCTAAAGTTCTCACCATTGTATACAGAGGCTACGTAGATCTTGACCGCGCGAGGCCCGGGCCACTTGTCGCTCTGCTCGACGAAGCCCTGCAGTGCTTGCAGCACCGCGGGCTCCGGAGCGCTCATCGCGCCCCGCCCCTCTCACTTCACCCGGCACCTTTCACACTACGCCCCGGCATTCTGTAGACAAAAACGTAGAATGAATCTTCTATCTTTGATATAAATAGTCTTGAACATGTTCACTGGCCCATTAGTGGCATTAGTATGAAAGTTCTCTGACATGGGCAAATTTTTACTACGGGGAAAACTTTTCCGCAGGAATCTTAATACATACTCACACATAACACATATCACTTTCTAAATGCTTTGAAAAACGGTATACACATTTTGGCTGAGATACCTGGTCTATAAATCTATTTTAGAGCTTCAAAAAGTTAAGGGCATAAATCCGGCATAAATAGCTAATATTACAATGTGGCTAAATAAAGCAATAACAATTGTAATCCATCACGTTACGTCAAAAGCACTCGTAGAGAGAATGTTCTAATATTATTTCCATTTGCGAAAACATTTGTCTACAAATTGCTGTTCGGGACGTTACCCAAATAGCGGTGTGGGCCTGCCATCAAATAAATTGGCGATCGCAAAAGTTTCGCCCGTCAAAGTAATATCATATTTCTGGAGGTATACTTTTAGACTGTTTTATGAATTCAGATAAAAATTAATAAAGTGATATGAATAATTGAAGGGAATTATGAGGTTCAACTTTATTTTAATAAATATTGGACAAGGAAAGTGGATGATATAGGAAGGGAATGCATTAGGAAAGTGAGCGAATTTAAATAAAATGGTAGAAAACAAACAAAAATTGCATTTAATGTAAGTATAGGAAGGAATATAAAGAAGCAACAGTTACGTTATATTTGAAGTGAATGACGCAGCGAGGATAATAGTGCAGAAATGATTCTCATCGCAGTTTGCCCGCACAAAAGGCTCTAATCAAAAGCAGCCCGGGTGTCCATTATATGGCTTTTTATAGCCATCCTCCTTCAGAGAAGAGGCAAGATTTATAAGATATACTTAGCCTTCTACACTCTATTCAGTATCAAGTTACTATATCTGCTACTATAAAAAGCTGTATTTTAAAGGAAATGTTGCAAAAATGTTGATACAAAAATTTTAAAAATCGAGTTTCGATTGAATATAATAATGTACCTAGGTCTATTTTCAGTTAGTACCAGCGCGTCCCGCGACTTCGTCTGTGTTAAAAATTAAGTTTGTATCCTATAATTACGTTAATCCTATATGCAATCACAGCCAGGTATCAAAATCCAGTTCATCAAAATCCGTTCAGCCGTTATGGCGTGATTGAGTAATAGACAACCAAACATCCACTCACTTATTTATTAAGCATAAATATACCTATTCATAGAATTGACATTTTATAATCATCATTGTCTTAGCATGCAGAGAAATTGTTCAGTGATTACTGAATTGCTGTAACGGATTACTATTAAATATGTTACTGCTACTTTCTACAACTTACAATACTAATACAACCTACATAATACAACCTACAATATACCGCTCAGGAACAAAATGTTCGACAGACAGTAGGACGCGTCCACGGTCAAAGTGGATAAGGGTAATGGTATTTTGCGAGCGAAGCGAGACATTTTGAGAATCCAACATTTTGTGATTCAACATTTTGAGAATCCAACATTTTGAGAATTCAACATTTTGTGATTCAACATTTTGAGAATTCAATATTATGAGAATTCAACATTTTGAGAATTCAACATTTTGAGAATCCAACATTTTGAGAATCCAACATTTTGAAAATTCAACATTTTTGAGAATTCAACATTATGAGAATTCAACATTATGAGAATTCAACATTTTGAGAATCCAACATTTTGAGAATTCAACATTATAAGAATTCAACATTTTGTTCCCGAGCGCAATATACTCCTAATGCATATATCACAGAATAATCTAGTGAAAATAATCCGTTTGCAAGTTGCAACGAGCAGAACACTGGGGTAACATAAAACCGGGCGGGTGCGATGTGCACGGAATATGCATGGAATTTGCACAATTAATCACAACTACTTGCTCACAACAATGCCTTCCACTGTGTAAGCGGATTTGCTTTTGATAATTAGTTTTGTGCTATTCCACTGTGCAGCCCAGTGGGTTGTACGTAATTTAATCACGGAGGGGCAACTAAGTTGACTGAACATGGGCTTTTGTAACTTTATATGCTGACCGGCGGACGTATGGGGACAGCTTTGAAGCGTTACAATTGATTTCTTTAGTGCGTTTCACACATTTTTTGCTCAATTTATTCTCATTAGAACATGTACAGGTTGGTTCATTGTCTATAGTAAAGTTTGAGGTAAGGAAGTTTCTGTTCTGTTGTTTGCTACAGCCAATTGGAAACAAAGTCGTTCCAGGCCAGTAAATTTGTAGTTTTTAATATTCAGAATACAAAAAACTGGCGGTTACAGAAAAAATAAGGCTTGGCTTCCACAAAAATATGGTACAACTAGCCAGTAGGCAATGCATACTGGAGTTCACAGTGTCACTAAACTGATAATGGCTTTGAAGATATCACAAGGGGACATTTGGAACGAACTGGGCGAGTCCTTTGAACCTTTTATTTAAGTTTCCCTCACAATAGGCACGTGATGCTGATAATACAGGTACGTTTTTAGAACAACTAATTAAAAGACCACCGCCGTCTCTAAAAAAATCCCGCTAAACTAAAAAGTTCTGTGCTACTGCGGTACGTACTTTATTCAATTTTGCGCGGAGAAACTTCTTTCCGAAAAGAAAAGAAAAAAATCTTCACGGTCAGATTTGTTTAAAAATTCCAAGGAGATTTACTTCATAACTTTGATTTTGTTAACAATTAATCATGTTGGCCACATTTTTCCTAAAAATTATTTATGTAGCCGCCTGTCGAAAAAGAAGAAAAACGAAAAAGAAAACTTTAATGGCATTCACAATGATTTATTTCATCAAATACAGCCGGACTTGCGTAATAATATCCCAAGGAGGTATTATTTTCTTTTAATATAAAAATTTCATTTTTCCACTTCGATTAATATTGCTTCTTCCAAACAAAATAAGCACAATTTAAATACATCACCGATTTATACTGACTGGGATTGAATTATTCGTAGGCCATGGTTTAAATCTTAGCTACCACCCATCTACATCTATATCTATACTTATAATAAATCTGTAGAAACCGTGTGTCTGTACTTTGAATAAATTTATAAAAAAATGAGTGTGGACGATAAAAAAAGAGTAACAGAACACAAAAAAGCATTTTTAAATTTTTTTGTCTTTCTGTCTTTCTGTCTTTCTGTCTGTCTGTCTTTCTGTCTTTCTGTCTTTCTGTCTGTCTGTAATCGCTAATCTCCGAAACCACTGAACGGATTTTCTTGCGGTTTTCACAGGTAGATTAAGCACAGCCTGGCGCAACTTATAGGCTTTGTTTCATTGAAATCGGATGACAGCGAAAAAAGTTATCGGCATTTACAGATAAATCATTTAACGTAACAAGACGATGTCATAGACATAGGAGATATCAGTGTTTTTTTTAACTGGGACAGTATAGGCAAGTCCGAAACCATAGGAGATGCAGGGAAAGTGTCTTATGACATAGAAATTTTTTGGTCAAGCGTGTGTTGTCCATAAAAATGAGACAATTTGCACATATTTTTTTTAATGCGGTTCGACTCAGTTTCATGTAGGGATCACTTCATTATATCGGAAGAAAAAAATCTGAGCAGCAGAAGTTAGTCAAATTCAATAAAATGTTTTCTCATAGAACGCCAGTGAAAAATAATTTTTATTATTTTTAAAAAATGCGTATCGACTTAGTTTCATGTTAGAATCATTTTATTGTATCGGAAGAAAAAAATCCAAGCAGCAGAAGTTAGTCAAATTTAATAAAATGTTTTCTTATAAAACAGACTGTGCAATGTACTTAGGAACTTACTACTTATTCATGCATGCCACCTGAAATCCAGCTGCTCCGATTACTATGTCAAAATTGTTATCACGAAAAAATACCTAAAGGTTCCTAAGACAGTTTCCCTGTATCTCCTATGGTTTTGGTTTTGCCCATACTGTATTAGTTAAAAAATACACACGTATAATAAAAATTGATATGAGAAGTCTTATGAGCAATAGAAGTGAAAACAACATTTTTTTTAATTTTTATCTGTCTTCACCAAATTGGATACGGTGTTCATAGTTTGTTCCTGAAGGTATGGTATACCTTAAATTATGGTGAATAATATATACTTAGAATGATCCATTTTACCATTGGAAAATTATAACTAGACGATGTATGTCTGTACATAGCAGAGATAGGTACCTACTTCCAAAATCCACGCGGACGAAGTCGCGGGCAACAGCTAGTCTAATAAATAATTCCTAAACTACTGTAGAATTAAACCACCAGATACATCAAGTAAACTATATTCAATTCTTCCATATAATATCCTTTCCTGACATCTTTTTCCCAACCCGACCATATGTCATCCCCCCGTGCCCCGCTACCCCGCAACCTTGCCAGCGCGCGATTCCTTCTTTCCCCAAATCTTAATGTTGCCCGTGTGCATTTTCAATTACCACTCAAAATTCGTTATCGTAAATCGATAAACATCCGATTCTTTGAATAAAACCTAACACTACATAGGTATATATGACGTATAAATCCGCAATAACACGACGAATAAGGTAGAATAACTAATTAGTATTGGCGAAACACAGGTTACGCGCCGGCAAAATTTGGAACCTGCCTGAACAGAGGCACTCTGACAGAGATGACGCTTGACAAGTGTAACTTCACTGTTGAATTTCTCTGCTACGAACTGTCAAATGGTCAAAATATGTCTCATGACATTTTGATGTAAGTATCATGCGTGACATTACATTCTGAATATTATTTTATTTAATTTTTTTTATCTATATCTGATATGAGATTTACAGTCGCTAATCGCCCAAAGCCTAACTAAAATAAATACTTTCGGGTATTAACCTTTTACCTACCTATTTATCCTTTAACTTTTATATTATCATATTAATACTTAAAGCCCTTTTATTTGGCTCGTGAGATTCAGAGCGCAATATATTTAGCGTCAGTCAGACACCCTGACATTGTCACTCAAAAAACTGTCATTTTTACAAGGTCAAGGGCAATATATGTCAATGTCAGGGTAATGACATATTTCCCGGCGGAATAACTAGTTCTAGCTGTCATCCTATTACATGTATGTCAAAGAGTTAACATTACAAATTACACCAGAGCGGGACAGAACACGTGTACTGAAGGATTATCCGGATTTTATTTCGCTGCCAATAAATTGAGACCCCTATTATTGGTAGATAAAAATTTATGGCTTCAGCGGAAATACGCGCTCGTTCCAACTGAGGAATATTCTTTCTAATTCCCGGTGATGTGGAACGGCTAAATTTATTGGTCCTACTTACTGCTAAATATCTAAGGAATACTTTATAGTCTTTCTCGAATAGAATCAAGTAAGTACCTTGTTTTTTTGTCAAAGTATTTTGAAATGTTACTTTTTCTTAAAAAGTCGAGTTTAATTTAAGTCATATTATGGAGAAAAAAAAATGATTTTCCTGAACAATAATTTAAATTGAATGTTGACTTTCATGTGTTATTTAATTTAAAATACTAAGTTAGGTAATTAGAAGGAAGTGATACTTAATTATGATCATTAAATTATCTCCTCTATGCTTAAGATAGACTATTTTGATCAGTATCATTAATTTCACAGACAACAGTCTGGTTCGATTCCCTGCTCAGAAAGGTGGTTTCTTAAAAAATCTTTGAATGGAGATTTAGGTACTTATTTTTGAAAATAAAGGAATGTTTTCTTACAGTAAAATTTTGCATTCATCAATATTTAGGCTAATTTCCTTTCAAACACGGCATCTATTTCTATTGTGTGATAGACTCAATCCTACTAAACGCGTGAATGTCAATTAGAACACCTTAATTCGACACCAGTATGTTTGGTCGCGCGCTCGTACGAACAAAGTTCGAGCGAATCGCGCAATCGCGTTGTATTGTAACGACGCATCAGTATGAGGGTGGCCTTAAGCAGTTGCCGACAGTCACAGCGAAGGCAAGCATCGATGCGATAGGCAGTAACTAGACAGTAACTTGTGACAGTGAGATCCGGAAAGCTGCTGGTGACAGTTTTAAATACGCAATACTTAGATAGGTATACATATTAGGTATTTGTAACAGAAACATGAAGAAATTATTACCTAAATTACGAGTTCAGTATTTTATTTAGGGTATGGCATTGTGGGAATTAATTAATTTGAATTTAAAAATGAGAAAGTCAATAGATACACAATGTGCGTGTTGGTATTTGTTTGTTTTACTTCCCTGGAATATCTCTTAAAAAATTTTTCCAGAAATATCCATAATTTTCCCATCATTGCAGGACAATTTCTTTTTCTCTCAATCGGTTCGTAGGGTTAACCTGGCAACAAAATGTTTCACTATACATTCCGTTTTGGCGCAATTGTAAATATTAGTTCGTAATTCCACTCATGAATAATTTGAGCTATCGACATGAGATGAGACTGATGAAATGAATAATTTTATAAATTACAAAAGAGTGAAGTTCCCGCTGTTCAAAAGGAAATTTGTAACCTAATCGTATGTTACTCTGAAAGTTTTACAACTCTGTTACGAAGAAAATGTATGCCGTCTTTGATCAGAGGGAGTAAAGTTAGGGGTTAACTTAGCACAACCCTTTAAGGGTCAAAGTATCTTGGGCCTTTAGCGAAGCCCAAGATCTGTTTATTAATAATACCTCACATGTATCCAAAGTTATACCCCCCAAGGAACATTTTGAAGAAATAACTTGAAAAAATGTATTTATGTTTTTTTAAACGTGAGATTTAAATTTTATTTGTTTTAATTTAATAGATTTGTATATAATAGATGTAAGTTACTATAGTAAAATAAAAGTAAAATACTTAGCTAAAATTATTGTTCAATTAAAGACTAGACCAATTACATCAAAACCCTTTAAAGCACACCTTGGTACAGAATAATTAATACAGTACAGAAGAACAACCAGGAACTTTAGTTTGTTATATTTTGCTAATTAATATCGCTATAAGTATTTTAAATAGCGAACCACTACCTACTGCGGAATTTTTAGTTTACAGCCCTCAGCATCTATTTTTTACAGTCTATGTTTGTTTCATTCTTTACTAATCTACTTTATTCAGTTCAGTCTTCATTCCTTTTTCGTCTCAAATGGTCTCCTTCCTTTAGCTATTTATTTATTTACAGGTATTTATTTTATTTATGTAGCTCACGCTTTTATGTCAACCCGGGCTCAACATAAAACCAGGGCTGCTAACATTTATGTACGCAGCACTAAGCTGAGTTGAGACCCTTTTCACGGCAACAAGTTTCAAGAAACTTAAAATACTAGGTATAGTATGTAGTTGGTAGGTAGGTACTTATATCAAATCGCTGGTTGTTGTCTGAAACAAACAGAACATATTACCACAGAATAAGTATATAACAGTGCTATTTTTTTTTATCTTTATTTTATTTTGGAATTTTTCTTATTCATATGTCAGTCCCATCGTACCCTAACCAAGATTTACTGACGAGGCGACTCAAGGATGTCATACAAGGATCGTGCCGCCACAGATGCAGGTTTGGACAAAATTGACTGAGCCAAACCTACATCAAGTGAATTCAGCTTGAGTCGTCTCATCATTAACTCCCTCTTATTCCTGAACCTGTCACACTCCATCAGCAGGTGTTGGACATCTTCAATAACCCCACAGACTTCATAACAGTACTACTTTACAGTAAAAACGGGTTGGGGTACCGATGAGGGACTTTACTATCTAATTTTGGTACTAAACGCATTTAACCTAATCCTTTCAGTAACTCTAAGGTTGACTGGAAGAGATCCCTTAGTGCGATAAGTCCACCTTTGTACTTAGTTTTATTCATAACTGTCTGTATCTGTATTTTTTTGGTACAATAAAGTGTTTACATACATACATACATACATGGACGGGGGTTTGGCACAAAATATCTCAAAAGAGTCGAAATGTATTGTGTCGCCAGGTACTCCTGGCATAATAATTATTATTTACGACCATCTTTTAGCGACACCAAATAACTTAATTTAGTCAGTCTTTGAATCTAGGCACCGGTTCCAAAGACACTCTTGTTATAGACCTATAGCCACACTAGCCCCAGCAGTTATATTTAACTGTTGGGGCTAGTGTGATATATCTGAATAGGTCGCGAAGCGTGTGAACTCACGCATAACGGCGGATCGATAGCGTAGAAACTCTAACAGGTGTGTCCGTCCGCCGTCGCCTGCCTGCCGCGGCACGCGGAGCACAGCGGAGCGAATTGGCACTGGAGCTCTCTCCTCGCTTCGAGCGATCGATTCTACTGATTTTCCTTCGACTTCCGATACAAAAATCAGTAGAGTCGACCGCTCGAAGCGAGGAGAGCGATTCAAAAATAGAGCTCCTGCAGCTGAAACTAGGTATTACGGCCTTGTTAGGGTTTACACGCAACGCTCTTTGGAACGCAACTTACAAATATCTATACCTACGTAAAAGGCATCTAAGTAATTGATGGTCAAATGCGTGATTCATCATAAACATTTATTTGTATCATTGAATTTAATTATAGGTATGTCTAACTAAAATATATTTTTTTTGTATTTTAAGTAGGTACCTACAATTGCAAGTAACGAGAATTGCCGTTTTTATCAACGTTTTGACCAAAAAGTCAGAAAGTGTAAATCTGTCAAATTCTCGATACGAATGCCACCCTTATGGTGGTCCACCGTTATTAGGACTGACTGTACGTTGTGTTTGCGGCTGGATGCGGAGGGCGGACCAGGTGTGGTGACCAGCAGTGGACGTTTAAAGACTGATATGAGATGATGAGGTACGTTGATTCGCTAGCAGATTATTTCAGTAATACTTAAAGACAAAGGTTTTTAATTAAAACTGTGAAACTCTAAGGAACAAAACAACTTCGACGAACTACATGACGCGTTATGACGCAAACTTCAGGTTACAGACCTTCAGCGCGATGAATTAAATTAACATACGTTAACACAAATTAATTACGTTATGTTTCGTGCAAAATGTACATACATACTTTAGTAGATTGTGTTAAATTTGAGACAAGCTTTGCTGAAACGAGAATTACTGACACTTATAATAAGGGTTGAATGAGCGAAGGAAATGACTTTTGGCATCATATATTTTACGGACGTTTATACACGATACAATAAAAGGTAATGCACCGCACAATTTTCTCGCTCACTCACTAGTTGACTAAATATTTACCGGAAAAAAAAGTTTCCTAGAACAAAACAAAGAAATCCATGAAGTAGGTGTCACATTTTTGACATAAACTATAATGCTATGTAATTCTAAGTAAAATGACATTTATTAACAAAAATCTACGACGATTATTAAAGCTTCAACCAATATTTTCTGAGTAAACCGCATATAAATGTATATTTTGTATGGGGTTGTATGATTTATCGATTTTTCGCGGACCAATGTGTGTAACTGTATTATAGACAGATAGGTCTTTCCTTCTTTACCAATTTTAAAGAAAATCGTAGGCATAGTTTTTGAGAAAATCGATTTTTTTGTATGGGAGACACCCTTAATTTCAAAGTTAGACAGAGAAAAGAAACAGATGTCTGGAGATATTTGAAAAATACTCGAAGTTTCATTCAAATCGCTTCACTAGTTTATATAGGCGCTAGACGAGGTGACAGCCACACGCGCACACCTAACACTACACTTAATTCGACTCTGTGTGTAATTAATTATCACTAAAACGCGATATTTTTGATCCAAAAACTTACTTCAGAGAATACCTAGTCGTTCGAAAGTAGGTACCTAATAAAAACCAGGCAAGTGAGTGAGCGAAAAGGATTAGGTACGGTGTCAGATAAAGCCCCTTTCTCCTTAATCTGCGCGTACACTTTTGATTTCCACGACACTGGGATTAAATCCAAAGCGACATTTCATAATCCATTTATTTAGAATGAAATTTGGTTTTCCGATTCGCCTGAATTGAATTTGCTGAAATTTCCTTTGATTGTATAGGCTCGTGCACGTTTGGTGAATCGATGTAGAAATTTAAAGGGATGATAAAGGTGATTCTGAATTGTTTGACTAGATATATTTGTATGTATGCTATAGTTTTAAAGCAAATTGTAATAGTTTTTTAAACATTACCAAATTTAGTAATTATATATGTAGGTATAACGACAATTTACAACTACTTTTACTACAAATTCAATTTGTATAACTAACAACTTTTTTTTGTTTGTTCGGCCCGTCCTATTAATAAATAATAGACATTCCCTTCTCTCCAACAATGTTCTATTGTTTTGCTATAGTGGCATTGCTTTATTGTTTGACTATTTATTTAGTTTAATTTAGTACTTAGTTTAATAATTCTAAATCCAGGGCAGCAAGTTTTAATAAAGCCGGTGTTATTTAGGCATAAAGTAAAACCGCCACCCATTATGAGGGAATTAGGTCAAAGGTCTATTGTAGCTACAGCACCTACATCCCCACTATCTACGCATCCCCCAACCTCCCCTCATTCATATCGCGATCCGTCATTAACCCGCCCCTAGGGACCGCTTTGCGATTGCCTCATTTTCACTGAACCAATGCTGGAGGAAGCTACTCAGCAGCTGAGTGTTTTTTTAAAATTATTATTTTAGCCTTTGAAAATTATTTGTTAGTATTTTTTATAATTAGTATGATTTGCTGTTTAGTAGCTTATAAAAAATACAATTTTTCGACTAGCGTTTCTATTCAATATTTAAACTGATTGTTGTGTTTCTACATTACACGAAATGTATTATTATATCATGCGGAAGCTATTATACATATATAAGAAATGGTTAAAAAAATAAAAAATAAATAAATATAGGTATTAATATACTTTCTCTATTAAAAAAAGAACAAGCAATAAATTTTAGTTTTATTTTTAAAAGCTATTGTGTTTTATGAAGTTAGGAACGTTTTGGTGGGCGCCGCCAACATCAGAATTCACAAATATAATATTGTATAGAGTTATATTCGTGAATTGTGATGTAGACAACATCTAAGTGTAGTACCTACTTGTTGATTTTGTTTTATTGTTCCATCGCTGGCGTGGTGAAGACATGGCACAACAATATTCTTGTACGCAAACCCATGAATATAATAATATTATGTAGCGACGTTGCTATTTCTGGCTAATGTTGAGTATGAACGGTATTTGCAGAGATTATCCGAGTGGCTCGTGTCTTATCTGGATGGTAAAAGTGTATTGTACTGAGCTTGATACTCATATTGAGCGACGCTTTATTCTTTAAAAGGTTGCTTTGACTTATTTGTTAACATCAAGTGAAGCTTGGGTTTTAAATATGTACTACTATCTGTTTCCCGAGGCTTTGCCCGCGTAGAAAAGTTTTTCCCGCGAGAAATAGAAAAAAACCCTTTCTTAGTGCACATCAGAGCTATAATATGAGGAACCTTTGTGAAAAATTTCTAGTCTAGGCGAGAAATTACACGAGGCGTTCATTGGAGTCCTACAGGATAGCAACGCATAACCTTTGAATTATTAAACGCCAGAACACGAACAGCTCAGAATAAGCTCCATTCTTAAGGTTCTTGCTCTGAAATAGAGGGAAAATATTATCAGCTCTAAGAACTAGCGCTATACATACAGCGAGCTACACTTATTGCTCGCAAAGAATACCATTCTTACAAGCCACGATAAGTTTTACAGTGGATAAATACAATAGGTGAGAGATTATTAAATGACTCTATGTAAAAAGAGCCGTGGTAGCCTAGTTGGTCGTGCTCACGTTCATGAGGCCGTGGGTTCGATCCTGGCCCGTAACAATGAGTTTTTCGAAAACTTAAGTACGGTTTATTAAAATACCACAGGTTTTTCGGTGAAGGAAAACATCGTAAGAAAACCTGCATACGCCAAAGGCTGGTATTTACTATTCTGAGGCGTATGTGAAGTCCACCAAAAAACGGATTGGGGCACCGTTAAGGGAGCTTTCTATCCATTTGTAGCTTAGCATCGTAAGAAAAACCAAAGTAACGAAACAAGTCACTCTTAAAACCAGTAATTTACTTATTTTATTTATTCTTTGTTCTTCTTACTTACACAGAATTGGACAAGCACAAGATTTTAATTAATGTCCCTTCTGTCTTAGATAACAATGAAGGACAAAAAACTATTAGAAATGGAAAACATACTCATGAAATCAAAAGCCTTGCAAATTTATGTAGGTACGTATACTACTAGTAGTTCCGTGAGAACAGTAGACCTCGCCAGCCCTTATAAACCAAACCTAAAAGAAACCAACAAAAGTCAACTTTGGAAACAGAAAAAGTACCTACTAAAGTGACAAAAATTAGCACTTTAAAGCTTAATATTTCGCAAATGGATCCCTGAATCGAAAAATGTTTATCACACACCCGCGATATTTTTGAAAGACCCATCCAACGATACCCCACACCATGGATATCACGCGGAAAAAAATAATTTTCCATTTTACGTATGCAGTTCTATGAACATAATTTATTTTTTCAACTTTCTTAAGTCGATCCACTATTACTCAAAAACTAATAGAACCTACTTAGCCGTAATAGTTTTCCTTGTAACTACGTTATATATGCTACTGCCATGAATTTTTTCACATTTCCAGAAGCAACCGTTTAGCTGGCAGGGGGGGGGGACACGTGACTCTAACAAAAATTACCGCTTTAAAGCTTAATATTTCGCCAACGGATCCCTAAATCGAAAAAATGGTATTCACACACCAGCAATATTTTTGAAAGACCTATCCAACGATATCCCACACTATGGGATTCACAAGAAAAAAAAAGTTCACTCCCACTTTGCGAGTATGGTAGGTACTCTAAAAAAAATGTTTTTCAAAATTTTATTCTACTCATTTTGTAGGTTTAATTAATTTATACATATGCCAAATTTTCGTCAAAATCGGTTGAAAAATGCGACCTGTAGAGAATTACAGACAGACAGACAGACAGACAGACAGACAGACAGACAGACAGACAGACAGACAGACAGACAGACAGACAGACGGACAAGAGCATTTTTGGCCAGTCTCGAAACGTAGACGCTTCGCTCGCTTCGCTCGCTCGGTCAATTAAAAAGCTTATAAATCCAGAAGAACATTAAGCACAAATGTTTACGTCACTTGTCTTCTCGTGCTATATCCGTATGGTAAAGCCAGGATATTTTCCAAACAAAGCTTCTGGTGCTCGAACAAAAGCCTTGTTCTATTTACCTTTTTTTCGCGAACTGAACACAAAAATACTTTTCTCTTCAGACATTATGGCCGGATCGCGTGTACAGACGAACTGAGTCATAGTCACGGTATAATGTTCTGTGGAATATAATAGTGAACAGTTTGCGAACTGACGTGTCGGTTACAACCAGAGAGTTGTTAGTATACATAGAGCGCGCGTTAGCAAGTCTGAACTGTAAGCACGGGTCTGAACAGTCTCGAAATTTTCGGGGCGACGCTACTAGTCACAACACGTCAGTAGCGCTGATTGTTGCTCGCGCCGGTATTTATTTAGATTTGGAGTAATCATGGTGAAATGTGCAGTGCCAAGCTGTGAACACGATTCACGGAAAAGAACGATCTAGAAAAAATCTAAATAGAAGCGTCCATAGAACACCTGCTTACACTTGGCACAATGGGCAATTAGCGATGCGCGCGCTCTATAGCTAGTATACTAACTCTATGGTTACAACCCACACTGTAATCACAGTTTAGCGACAAATAACTGGCTATGAGTGGAAGAGTTAATGGAGGATGACTTTGATTCTTGGTTCGCGATATTACTTTACATTACAAAGGTATGACATTATTGAACAATAGGTACAAAACTAATTTATAAGGTCATTAATGTATCATATACTATTTTACAAATAATGAACTAGGTACATTTCATTCATACATCGTGTCAAGAAAAGTGAAACTCACTTTCAATGATAACCAGGACATTTCAGGGCGTACAATAGGAATAAAGGAATATTAACAGTATTCAGAGTACAGGATCAGTTAATTGGATCTCTCAAGACATTGTCTCAGTCTAATAACTAAAAATGTTGCATAGACGTTTCTCAAATAGCGCCAACAATCAGAAAGAGTTGTTTGAATAGAGAGTTAAATTAAATGAAAAAGAAGAAATGTGAGAGAAAGAGTGGTTTTAGCGCGACAAGATGGATAGAGGGAGCGTAAGGAGGTGGGACAGAACGGAAGGAAGACCAAGGAAGGACGGAGGGAAGAAGTAAGAAAGGAGAGGAGAGCAGGCGGGGGAAAGGAAGAGGAAAGATGCAACAAATAAGTTTCACATAAAACGCTGTATACGGTTATTAGGGTTTTGACTTTATGCAACTGAGTTACTACGACTTTTAAGCGCACGCTATTAATTATTTTGTTCTGAATGTTCGCCGCCACATAATTTGCATGAAAAGGTATTTTGCCTTAATACTTTCAGAAGAGATAAATCTCTGATCCGTGTTCCAAGAGACTACCGTCGCTGTGACGTAACTTTTAAGTCTATCTTAAGTCCTTAAGGTGATTAAATGAGGCAAACATTGTAACACCATAATGATAATAATATAATAGATACAGAAGACTGTCTGTTATGTTGGAGGGTTATGCAAGTGTAAAAAATTTTAATATATTTATATTAATAATTTTTTTTATTTAAACGTGAACTGTATATGTCACTCAATGGATTTGTGGAAAAGAGATTAGTCTATTTCAGCTACTTCCACACTTCTACATCATGTCATACGGCATCCTACTGTGGGGTCAAGCGGCAGATAGAGACCATCTTTATTTTACAAAAGAGAGCTATTATATTATTTATATTATTATATAATTTATATTTAACCGTTGCCAGTCAATATATTTTTGAGAATATTTTGTATGTCCGTAAAAATATATCTCTCTTTTTGAGGCACTGTGACATGAACACAGCTTATGTTACAAGAAACAAAAACAAACTTGTACCACCACAGTTAAGGCTTAGTAAGGTCAGTAAATCGTTCACGGGGCAATATATACGCTTCTACAACAAAATACCAGAAGAAATCTTAAATATGAATGACAGAAAATTTAAGACCCACATTAAACAACAACTTTGTAAGAAAGCTTATTATAAAACAGTCGATTATTTAAATGACAAAGATGCCTGGTGTTAATGTTACTTCAGCCTCGCACAATCTTTACAAAAATAATGTTATGTACCTATAAACTCGATTTTAAAAGACGTGTTGCGGAAGTTTGTTGCGTCGCTTCTTCTTCCCAGCTCTATATATCCCTACTATTATCTATTCTGTGATAAAACACCTTGGAAGCGGTGGTAGATAAAAAATTGACGTTGTATAATTGTACCCACTGTACTTACATGCAATAAAATACTTTTGAATTTTGAGGGAAGGTGGTTAAAATCAATAGCCTAATAAACGTCCCCACTGTTGGGCTCAGGCCTACCCACTCGACGAGTCCACGCTAGCCTAGTACGGGTTGGTGGACTTCACATGAGCCCAAGAATTCTTTCTTCGGCGTATGCAGGGTTCCTCAATTGTGGTTTTCCTTTACCATTTGAGAGCACTCAGTCAATGTACTTAAGTTTCGAGAAAAACCCAGGGATCGAACTCGGACCTCTCGACATGACAGGCCGCTTCTTCCCCACTACGCCATTGTGCAATAATCGGCTAAGCGCATAACATAGGTACGTAACTACATCGTAGGAAAATGTTTCTTTCCAGCGGTTATATTCCAATTAGAGTAACTACCTAATTCTATAGTCGCTGGTAAATTAATGAAGGTAATTTACGGTCCATAATAAGGTGGTTTATCGAAAAATAACACGAGGTAAAGGAAATTAGGATTCATTTTATACGACGTTGTAATCCGTATAGGGCGTAGCGAGTCGCGTGACGCAGCGTTGTGATGCCATCACGCTATTTCAACTAATAATGACCTAGGGATAATTATTTTGTTGGCAATTCTTCTTTTTTCGTTCGTTTTTCTATTTTTTAGTGGATTATCGTGGAAGTTTTATTGCTTTGCACTTATACAAATTGTTCATTTAAGCAGCAACGTCCTAATCATTAGGACCTAATGCACCCTGGCATAATACAAAAGCATTAAATGATTGGTAAATATGTATAAATGACAAACAATACAGAAATAAAAAATTTAATAGCAATAATTATTACCATAAGGGCCACTTTTACCACTTGCTGATATTGTTACAGATGATAAACTAATCTATCAAATAAATCGGTCTGATAATATTTTCGCGTTTCACACATCAAGTCTCTGATAAAATATCTGACATATAAAAAACAGCTGCTTGATCTTGCTGTTAGATTGTCAGGGTTTATCTGACAGATTATCTGCAGATAGGGTATCTGGGACTTTATGAGCAAGCGGTGAAAGAAGCCCTTAGTCTAGTAGGTATACCCAGAACATTAAGTCGGATGACATCAGCGTAGCAATCGTGTCTTACATTTTTCCTACAAATATTTATTATTAATTACTATTATTTATCATTATTTAAATGAGTATTTAACAAAATCCATAGTAAAATAGCGTGAAAATAAATGCGTCATTCTAAAAAATAATCGTAAAATGTGACCATTACGCGCGCGTATCGCTTCCGTCACGGACGTCGGGCGCACCTGTTGCGAGTTAAGCCGTAAAGCTAGATTCACAATGTAGCGCTTTGACAGTTCCATATTGGCGTGATTTCACCGGTCCGCGATCTTGCGAACCAATCACGCGGGATTAGAATATATTGTAACAGAATTTGTAGGTAGTACCTTACTTACTTCAGCCGTATAAAAGTTATTAGGTTATAGGAGTCTATTGGTGACAATGCCAAGAAGACGTCAGCACAGCACGTAATTATCTCGGTAACTAAAAGTACAATATCCAGATCCGTATGCCTCTACTGTTTTCAAGATATTGGGTTTTGTTTGTAATAAGTTTAAGCTTTTTGAGCTACGCGTGCTGTGATAGTTTGAATACTTTAATAATGACATCAAGGCTAAAAATAATGCAGCTTTTGGATGTTAATGCAACGCGTTATGAGATTGGTTGAATCCGACTCCATGTGAAATCGCATTTATATGCAGAAAATGTATTTGTGAATTCTAACATAATACTTTAGTGGAACGTGCGCTGTGGCTGTGCCATATGGGCATTAAATTGCACTGTAATTTTGTAATATCAGAAAATTATATGTTCAGACCTTATACTGTTTATGACATACATACCTACATACTAATAAAGTCGTCAAGAAATACGTTGTTGTTGTTGAATTCGTCCAATGATGGACAGGCTAAAGTCATAGACCATACAGCCAAGTCATATTTTGTTTGTTTTTCTTCAAAAACCGGCGGTTACAGCACGGCCTGCACAAAAACAGGGCACGACTAATAATAGTCGGCGATTTTCAATGAAACCGCCGCCACAAAAGAACACCGAAAAGCACAACTAGTGCCATTCGGTGATCCACCGAATGATAGAAATGTCCCTTGTTAAATCTTCAAGAAATACGGTTCCGATAAACATTAGCGTTTTGACGTTTGGCGACAACTTTTTAAATTGACCTCTACTGCTAAAAGAAGAACTCATACTCTACAACCAATCACTTGTTTAATGTGCTTCAACACATGGAGGTGGACATGGATGGATGAATAGCTATTTTAATGGTATTTTTACCCGACTGCGCGACAACAAAGCCAGGTTTATTTTAAGACCCGACTCTTATTTTCTCCCTCACTTTCTCTTCACCTCATTATTCAGTTATTAAACTTCTAAACAAACGACTTCCCAAAAACCCGGACGGTTTTGTTTCTGAAGCCGGGACATTTACGAAACTATCCCGGCCGCATGTAAAACGAAATGAGAACAAACAAATCTATCCCCAAAGAGCTATTTCTTTTGCAAACAATAACATGATGGGGTACTAACGCACTCACGTAATGCCTCCCTAACGCCTTAAGTCGACGGGGGGTTGGATTTTCATGAATATATTTTTCAGATTTCTGAATAATCATTTTTCCTACAACGGAATATAGGCCTCTTCTCAGGGCATCCAATTAGATGGTATTTGGCAAATTATTTAAAGTGATTGCTTGTCAAGTGATTTGGGGTTGGTTTCATAATACCTATATTTTTCGGATTACTGAATATCAGTGAAAGAGATCACTTACGCATGAACCTAATTACAGAGTATTTGTGGATTATTTAGAATGACAGATTTTAATATCAGGTTTATAAAAAGACTCAAAATAAATATAAATGTACCTATTTATCTATATATTTTTGTCACCCATCGAAAAGTATTCAAACCTACCTTAAATATTTACTAAGTACCTACCTACACACGGAAATCGAAAACTTTTAAGTATTTGCATCATTCGTTTAAACATTGAAAGGTAAAAGGTTAGATGGGATAGAGATGCCTAGATAAGATCGAGGTTTTTTCGTAGAGAAGACGTCATAGGATATCAAACGTTCAATAAATACGTTTCAATAAAGAAGTAGGATAAGTTTAATTAAATTAATAAAATCCTTGGTATATAAAAATACAACACAACCCTCTGACAGTATTTCTAGAACAAGCTTAGATCAGGGTCGATCTGGTAACCATGAGTTGCTCTAAAAGTACATACAACGGACCGTTGCCAAGATCTATCAAAGGCTGCTACATTACAATATGATTCTCGAAATTGAATAAAGGTTACAACCTCAAATACTGTTCACTAAAAGCCTTTATCATTCATCTCATTGCTTCTCTACCGACTGACGCGAGACGGTGCGCCACTCGTCAATTTACGAGCTCTCCCGTTAGAGACATAAAATAAACACGGGCGTGTAAAAGTTTTGCTACCTGCGCAGCGAGGGAGGATTACGCTCGTCGTTAAAATATGCGAGGACGTGGAAATCCTTGAGAATCCAGGCATTTCAAGGCTCGTATTCTGAGCATATTTTAACGTCAGTCCCGTTGTTAAATAAAGAATACCATTTATTTGACGTTGAGTGGAAATTTTGGATGATAATAGGGTCTTAGCTATTGTCCTTCCGGAAGAATTCGTCCAATTTCCTAATTCGCCCACTTTCTAACTAGTGCACTTTCCTAATTCGTCCACTTTCTAACTAGTGCACTTTCCTAATTCGTCCACTTTCTAACTCGTGCACTTTCCTAATTCGTCATCTTCCTAAATTGTCCACTGTCATAATTTGTCCACTTGAGTCTTTAGGTAATGAAGATTTCATAGGCATAGGAAACAAATAGCATACTTTTCTTGTGGTTTTGTCAATCTGTATAATTGACTAAGTTTCGAGATTGGCCAAAAATGCTAATGTCCGTCTGTCCTTCTGTCTTACTGTCTTTCTGTCTGTAATTCTCTACAGGTCGCATTTTTCAACCGATTTTGACGAAAATTTGGCATGGGTATAAATTAATTAAGCCGACAAAATGAGTATAATAAAATCATGAAAACCAACCAGTAACCAAACCGCACACCGGAAACCAAAAACCAGTGGGAGTGAACTTTTTTTTTCTTGTGAATTTCATAGTGTGGGGTATCGTTGGATCAAAAATATTGCGGGTGTGTGAAAACCATTTTTTGATTTAGGGATCCGTTTGCGAAATATTAAGCTTTAAAGCGGTAATTTTTGTTATGGTCACGTGTCCCCCCCCCCCCCCTGTCTGCTAAACGGTTGCTTCTGGATATGTGAAAAAATTCATGGCAGTAGCATATATAACGTAGTTACAAGGAAAACTATTACGGCTAAGTAGGTTCTATTAGTTTTTGAGTAATAGTGGATCGACTTATGAAAGTTGAAAAAATAAATTATGTTCATAGAACTGCATACATAAAATGGAAAATTATTTTTTTCCGCGTGATATCCATGGTGTGGGGTATCGTTGGATAGGTCTTTCAAAAATATCGAGGGTGTGTGAAAAACATTGTTTTTTTGCAAATTTTTGTCACTATAGTAGGTACTTTTTCTGTTTCCAACTTCGATCACCATATACCTACTATAGTAATAGTATTCCCGATCGCCGGTCTCCACTACAGAGTTGACTTTTGTTGGTTTCTTTTAGGTTTGGTTTATAAGGGCTGGCGAGGTCTACTGTTCTCACGGAACTACTAGTAATGTAGACTCCACCCCGCAAAAAGGTAATACCTAACATTACATCCTTACTAACATTTTCAAGAGATGGATTGGGGCGATTGGGGCAGACAGAGCGGAAAAATGTTCGCACTCTTTTTGACGTCATTGACAAAAGAACCATAACACCATAATAAGTACTAAAGCGTATGCGCGGGCGCGAGGCTACGCTGACGTCTGTGTTGGTATTGATACGATTTTGTACTTTAGGCTTTGACTTTGACTTTCTACCGTGAGTACTTACCTGAAAACAGAACTCATCTAAATATTCTCAAAAATATCTACATAACTGCATATCGGATTTATTTAATGAAACACAGTATTTTTGTCGGTGCGTCTATTTTTCCCATTCATTTCGGCCACTTTCAGGCGGCCTATAAATTTTCCTCGCTGCCTCATCATGTCCGTTTAATCTTAATGTTACCTACTATGAGTTCAGAACTCGCAAGGAAAAAGGTGACAATTTGTTACCTTAATCTATTGCGACGGTGTTATTACATTACAGGTTTTTTGAAGTAGTCCTGCTAACTAAAGATTTAGTATCCAAAGAAGTATGCATACGCCGAAGAAGAAATTCTTAGGCGCATGTGAAGTCCACCAACCCGCACTGGGCTAGCGTGGTGGACTATAGCCCGAACACCCTCGTTGAGAGGGTAGGCCTGAGCCCCAGCAGTGGGGACACCTTAATAGGCTGTTGATGATGATGATCCAAAGATCCTTGTACGGTCGACCGCACGTCAGTGGTAACAAAACCAGTATAAACTGGTCTGTTATAGTGTTGAATGAACCCCCTTTTATGCTAGACCAGCTCAAGGTCAAAGTGTTTCAATTGACATATGCGGACTAATTCTTCCACTGATCCTAGAAATACTTTAAAACATTGGAGGATTTTATTCAATTTGTTTAATAATGTAGTCCATTCAATCAACGTTCATGGTACTCCAGTCAACTTGTAGTATACTTAAAACTAGCTGTTGCCCGCGTCTTTGCTTGCGTGGAATAAGTTTTTTTCCCGCGGGAAGAGTTTACACCGCGCGCGGCCGCGGTACAAAGTAGCCTATGTAAAAATAGCCAGAATATAAGATATCACTGTACCAAGTTATATATCAAAACCTGTTGAGCCGTTACAGCGTGAAAGAGTAACAAACATCCTCACATCCTTACAAACATTCGCCTTTATAATATTAGTAGGACAAATTGTTTACGTCAAGAAACCATTTTATTGAAAGTATTTTATGTCTAAGGCCGTCCGGTCGTCTGGGACAACTCAATAACCACTGGACCATGTTAGAAAATTGCCTTCCATCTCTGGAAATTTGATGAAAAATGTATTTAGTTACACATCAGTACAGCAAGTAACTACCTACTTACATCACAATGTACAGTAAGATTAGAGCTTTTTATTTTGGCTTGGTTGCTAGTCCTTTAAGCCTGATCTTATATAAAAATATAAAGTCATATTTATGTAGGTGTGTATTTAATTGGAACGAACTGGAAGAGTTGTTACACGCTTTTATTTTAGTTTCCCGCAAAACTTACGCATCCACAAGCATTTTATGTAGCTTAGAATAGTAAGTATATTATTAGTATCACACTTAGCTAATAGCTCTAAGAGAAAATACTTGTTTGAGATTAAATTGTAAGTAGGTTGAATGTTTTGGGGTCTGCATGTGATGGATTTGTGTAGGATACACAAGTAATCGCAATTTTTCCTTTTGTGTTTCTTAATACATATTTATTTACCGATACTAATGCAACTGAATTTCGAGATTAAGGGCTTCTTCCACCACTTCCTGATATTGTTATAGATAGTAATCTTAGTGATAAACTAATCTATCAGATAAATCTGTGTGATAGACTATATAAAATATATAAGATATAGGCAATCAGATACCTGTGAAACCAAAAAAACATGCTATCTGTCAGATAACCTGCATATAGGGTATCTGGGACTTTATCAGCAAGCGGTGTAAGAGGCCCTAACTATCGATAGTTCGACAACACCAATAGGTATAGCTACCTATACCTTTTGCAGGAACTTCAATCTCTGGCTTTTATTTTCATATAGCGATCGATAGCATCAAAGTGTAGTTTGTTTTACATATTTCTCATAAATTCCTCTTTAGTTTGTTGCTGATTTATTATTTTACCATTATATATACGCTTTATACCGGAAACGATTACCTACTCGGTAAGAGGCGGGTATACATCTTTAAAAACGAGTAGTAATCGAGTGAGACAAGCATAGATAGTACCGCTCCGGACTATTCCCAATATTTATTACAGTTTGCGGCGTTGACAGCTGACGCTTCATAAATAGCAAGACATTTATTTTGTAACGTTAATTATTTCATTACTTACGTACAACACACCTTGGGAAGAGACACGGTTTGAACCACTTCCAACCACTTCGATACCTTGTAAGTAGTCCCACTAGTGAGTCAAAATAGTGGGATCACGAGGAAAAAAATAAATTTGAAATTTTCCACTTCCATTTCTCATTTACAGACAACTTTTACAAGCGGTACTTGTGAACTTTTTTTATATATTATTGCTACGGGGGCAACAAGCAGGCGGGCCTCCTGATGTTAAGAGGTCACCGCCGCCCATAGACACCTGCAACACCCGGGGGTGCTGGTGCGGCGCCGGCCAAGGTTGGAGAGCTCTTTTGACTCTCTTCTTGCAGGACCCTTCCTTGGCTTTTTCAAAATTATTATTTAAAAAGTATAGAAGACTTAGGGCTTCTTTCACCACTTCCTGATATTGTTATAGATACTAATCTTAGTGATAAACTAATCTATCAGATAAATCTGTGTGATAGACTATATAAAATATATAAGATATAGGCAATCAGATACCTGTGAAACCAAAAAACCAGGCTATCTGTCAGATAACCTGCAGATAGAGTATCTGGGACTTTATCAGCAAGCGGTGTAAGAGGCCCTTAACGTCGTAAAGAGAGAAAGCAATAGAGGACGCACTAAAATAAGAATAGTAATCAGAGAGGGACACACATAATACAAAAGTGGTAAGAGTAAGCTAGACAGATATAATATTTTCTATCTCTTTCTACGTATGCGAATTTTTTGTTGGGATGCAGTCCTCGACGGCGATGCTGCCAGTCACCGTCCATCAATCGTGGTCCACCTAGTATGAATGAATAATACCGCCAATTGTTCAGTCACCTTGTAAAATACCAGATACAATTTTAGTGATATAAGGTAGGTATTTTATAAAGTTTAATTGAAAGGCTTCAATAAATAAAATGAAAATACAATATTTAATGGCTTAACTTCACGAGTCATAAATGTAGGTCGCAACCCGCAATTCATTGAATGGCTGCTTTGAAAACGTGTTTCCTGAAGTCATTTTGCAGCTAATGCGTATTCGTTTTCAATAGTTTGCTTTTCATTGCGTTGCATGGGGAGCCTAGGCTATTTATTTGTATAGGTACTTATAGACAGAAGACAGAAACTTGATTAAAAGTAGGTACTTCCCCCTTTACTTTAACTGTCATTACCATTACCAAAACATGCAATTGTTGTGTTGCGGTTTGTTAATTAAACTATACTGTGTCAAAATCCTGAAGGAAGCAAATCACTTTTAGTTCATTGTTTGTCGATGGTTAATTAGCTGGCGTCGGTATACTTGTTTCTTAGGATATTTTCTGGGCACGGCCTGCAAAAGAGCCTTTACATTCAACGAATCAATACTCCAAATACTCTGATTGACAAAGAAAGCAATAAATCAGGAGATAAAAGAGTAGCTCGACTTTTATTTCAGGACTTTGTTTACCTCTGGCGGCCTTTGTAATTCAAATCCGGCGGTAGTTAGCCGCACCGCAAGCACAAGACAGGAATCTTGTTTGCGCAGACGAAAATAGAGGCGTGTTTCAGAGAGTCTGCATACAGGACCGGTTTGAGGAAAGGTGCAAGGGGCCGTCGACACCAGGGCGCTAAATCAAGTTTATCCTTCCTGGTTCAGTATTCTTGGACCACTAATAAAGGGGAAAAATCTGGACCTGATAAATTTTAGTGAATTTATCACAAGTAACTTTTGAATTGGAATGAATGAGCGCCCTACGGCTTTCAAATTTGAGCCCCCTACTGCAGCCGGCCAACGACTAAAGAAAACAACGTACCAAGACTATAATTGACTAAGAGAGATTTGGGTGGAGATGTAGCCGGATTCACCATGTGGTAGGTACGATTTAAATAGCACCACCCCTGATGGATATCATATGGATAAAGCACAAGTATGTCTGTCCAATATACTCCATGAACCTGGTTTCCTACCGTATGGTGTTGCCATTCCTGTAGCAGAGGGCTGGTTCAATATTGAGCTGTGTTTTTGAGCGCCAATGGGAATTATATCGTCCCGGCGCTAGAGACGGCTCTGTCGGCGGAACATTTTGGGAGTGGGAGAGCATAAAACGATTTAGGTGTTAGACGACCTTGGACCGTGGCTAATTGAGATTTGAGTCGAATTTTTATTAACACGTTTTTCTGGAATTCTAAAATGTTGCTCGTTTACTGATTTTGAAATTAAACTCTAAACAGAGATTGGTTGTTTCTATTTATTCCAAAAATAAGGACGACGAATGTGATATTTTTAGTTGTCGATTCAAAGCTAGCTCGTTCATTTTAAGAGATTCCAATCAACAGCATAATATAATTATACCTATTACCTAGCTCTGATGACCTATTGGGTAAGTAGAATCAATTGTACGGCGGCCCGCACTAAATAATAATAATAATAATTTATTTCTTAAATACAATCTCATCTATACAATCTTATATACTATCTTAAATAAACTTTCTCGCCATTTTTTTTCCCATTTATTTTTTAAAGAAAGAAAGAGTAAACTCATTACCACTCGTCATTTTCCTAAAATATTATTTTTACCAATTAAGTATACGCACTAGTGAACATCACAAACAACAACATCAATGAGTAGGGACACTTCTAGACCAGACCTCTCCTAAATTAGGCATTTTAGGGGAAGTCTGGTCTAGAAAATTTCTCTCAACTTATTCAGATTTCCTCGCGATGTTGTTTTGTTTTATCTAATTGATGAAACGACAGTTTGCGCTAATTAGCGTCGTTACGCCGATAATTGAACGAGCCGCTTTTACGTAAAAAAATAGCAATTAAAAAATCAATGAGTGGTGGAAGAAATTGTGCATAGACTTTAGTGAAAGCAGACAAAGGAGTATATACTTAGTCAAAATAAAATAAAAATAGTAAAGTAATTGAGAAAGTTCGCTGAGTAATTGACCGAGCGAGCGAAGCGTCTAAGTTTCGAGATTGACCAAAAATGCTAATGTCCGTCTGTCCTTCTGTCTTTCTGTCCTTCTGTCTTTCTGTCTGTAATTCTCTACAGGTAGCATTTTTCAACCGATTTTGACGAAAATTTGGCATAGGTATAAATTAATTAAACCTACAAAATGAGTAGAATAAAATTTTGAAAAACATTTTTTTTAGAGTACCTACCATACTCGCAAAGTGGGAGTGAACTTTTTTTTTCTTGTGAATCCCATAGTGTGGGATATCGTTGGATAGGTCTTTCAAAAATATTGCTGGTGTGTGAATACCATTTTTTCGATTTAGAGATCCGTTGGCGAAATATTAAGCATTAAAGCAATAATTTTTGTTAGAGTCACGTGTCCCCCCCCCCCCTGCCTGCTAAACGGTTGCTTCTGGAAATGTGAAAAAATTCATGGCAGTAGCATATATAACGTAGTTACAAGGAAAACTATTACGGCTAAGTAGATTCTATTAGTTTTTGAGTAATAGTGGATCGACTTATGAAAGTTGAAAAAATAAATTAAGTTCATAGAACTGCATACGTAAAATGGAAAATTATTTTTTTCCGCGTGATATCCATGGTGTGGGGTATCGTTGGATGGGTCTTTCAAAAATATCGCGGGTGTGTGAAAAACATTTTTCGATTCAGGGATCCGTTTGCGAAATATTAAGCTTTATAGTGCTAATTTTTGTCACTTTAGTAGGTACTTTTTCTGTCTCCAACTACAAAGTTGACTTTTGTTGGTTTCTTTTAGGTTTGGTTTATAAGGGCAGGCGAGGTCTACTGTTCTCACGGAACTACTAGTTGTAATAAAAGTGTTAATGGTTGATATAACATGTTTACGCGTTTCCTCTGTTTTTATTATTACTACATTTCATGTTCTCTATTTAAAATGTTTTGTTCTTTACTAATTCTCTAGAGAACGTCTGTTAGTTTGCTCTTAATGTCCTAAACTACGTTACATTATAAAAAGATATATTTCTTTTACTCCAGGAAAATACTAGATTCCAGCATGAAAATGTATTGATGAGGATGAGGATTGTATTCGCAGTGGTTTTAGCGCTAACCGTAGCGCTGAACGCGCTACCTGGCGCCTGTAACGTAATCCAAACATAGTCACACTCGACTGAGCAGCTGAGGCGGGCACAAAGGCACCAGTCTCGCTCATACAAGCATTAGTAATTCGATTAAACAACAGCGAGAAGGTGTCATACATCCGTCAGGTTTACGAGATCAACATACCTATTACTTATATTAAAATTAAACCTCGAACATTTGCACAACTTGACGAAACAAATCGACCGGACAATTTTCCTCGTGAGACGAGGAAACATTATACAGGACGGCTTACACAATAGGGCAATAAAATACTATTATAAATTATACTTATAAAATATACATATATACCTACATACGAATATACCAATATAATAAATTATAATACTAAAAATATAAAAATATACCAATATAATAATATACAAATATACCTACTTAATTTTAGTATGTAAATTATTTAAATTATGATTTCACTCCAATAAAAATATCTAGAAGAGACAAGTCTCCACGTGATCCCGCCAAAATTACTTCGGTATCACTGTCATACAATTGCCACCCCTTTTAAATACAACTGTTTTTGATGAATTCGTTGCTAGATATATTAGGACCTAACCAAAAGGTTTATGTAAAATTCGTAACGAAGTGGTAATTTGCGGTTCTAACAAGATCTCGTGGGTGGAAAGTTCTCAACGTCGATGTTATTCCAATGTCCCGGCAGAGTACAGACTTAATTAGATTACCTCTATAATACTGCGAATTCTCGAGACGGTCTTATTAAATAAGTAAATATTCAAATATATTTTAGCGGAAGGCCAGTGATGAGGCTTGGGGTATGAGTTAGGTAAATTTATCCAAAGAATTAAGCCGTCCGCCAAATTTTTAGTACCTTATTACTGTAGGTAAATTTGATTTGTGCAAGTTTTGCAAAAGAACAGGATTATTGAACTGATCAAGCAAGTATTCCTTGTAGAATACTGAGGGTTCGGTTCTTTGTGCCTATTCATTTTGCTATATTTAGTGATTTTGGTTGCACGGAGTATTAAAGAAATTTAAAAAATTGAAAATTTACAGTAAGTACCAAGCTTCAGATTTTAAGTAAACCTTCTTGCTTCTTTTACAGCCAAATAAAACTGACACTAATCTACACATTGTAAGAATCATTTAAAGCAGTACTTACTTAAAGGCTCTTTTTTAGAGTAGTAAACTGAGATACTGCTACGTCCTAACTGTTTAGGTATTGTGACGTCAACCCAATGGCAATATTTGAGCACGGGGCGTGAACAAGGCTTATCATATTTAGTCTCAGATATTATTACGAAAGAGCGTAAACACAGACCTAGAGCGTAAATCAGAGCTAATGTGAGAATAAATATGAATCTGAGAATTATTAGGTAAATATGAAAACTGTATTGTTATTTATTCTTTTATTTAGTACTCGGTACCCGCGTCTCGTGATGAAATACTATGTGTGTACTATACTGAACCGTCGGCAAAGTAAATTTGGCGTCTGACCTTTCGAAAATATAGCTTTCACTGTTTATTTGATAAGGTGTGGAATTATTTTCGGTGTGTATTTAGGTTATAACACATTTCGATTATTATAATCTATCCTACTTCGAATCAGGGACTAGTGTACCAGTAGCACAGAATACATAATGATACTACGTAGGTTCATAGGTTAAGTACAGTCGACCGCACGTCAGTGGAAACACTTTAACCTTGAGCTGGTCAAGCCTTTAATAGGTAGTTTCAATACTATGAGAGATCAGTTTATAATGGTGCGGTCGATCGTACGTAGGTTAAAGCGTATCACAGACACACGCGGCCTGCGCTGGAGGGTTACCGCAGGCCGCAGCCTGCATACATTACTAGGGAAGGCAACATACGCATTTGTCTATACAACGGTGGGCACGAAAACAAGAAAGAAAATCAATTAAACCTAACCACTTCAATAGTTTTAAACTTTATTGTAGTATCAATTCATCGTAATATCCAGGAATGTATTAGTGGATGTGTAAGAGTATAGGTACAGAAACAACATGATGTAAAAGATGGTTGTAACCGTAAGTGAAACTGGTTTCTTATCCATTGAATTGCGAAACTGCTACTGGACTTATTATGAACCTTGACTGTACATAAAAGAAGATATATATTGTGTAGCTATTTATTTATGTTAGTAGCTACATCTGTAGTGGAGGTCCTCCACGCTTGAGTTAAGTTTCACAAGTCGGGTTATAAAACACTGACACAACATTAAACTTGAGTTACGGTTCACTCTGCGCCATAAGGATAAGTTTGCTCTAAGTATAGTAAACCGGTATACAGCGCTGAGACTAATGACTTATGTTAATTTGTTTTTGACATAGAAATTTACAGGTGGTATAACTCTAGTTCAGAGTTCGTGTTTACCAAACTTTACTGTGTTACTCACGGTTTGAAGTAAGTGAACAATGTTCACAGGTGGCAAATTTTTTAGGAAATTATGTCCCAAATTAAAATCCTGTACACGTGTGTATAATAGTAATTCCTCGTCTGTAGAGTGTTGGCTATCTAACTTGGTTTTTACAAGGTTTTCAATATCTTGGGTGTTCCTATGAGGTTTTGGAGAAAAACAAAAAAGAAGGAATTCTTTAGGCGAATGTGAAGCACAACCCCGCACTGGACTAACGTGATGAACTATAGTATTAAGTTGAAAGCCCGTACGCTCGTTGAGAGGGTAGACCGGTTCTCCAACAGTGGGGACGTATACTGTTTTTTAATTTTTTTTTAATTTATACGGGTATATACGCATTGAACGAACCGCAGAGGTAAATGCGTACCCGCGCTCCCAGAACGCGTTATCGAACATTAACCGCACACAAATTTCCACAGTGTTAAACTGCTCGGAGAATAATCGCTAGTCTCTATACTTACCTATGTGATTTACGTATATTCTACGTGATTCACGGGAATTTTCAACGGAGCCGAATAAAGCGCTCTAGCACCGGCGCGGAAAATGTTTTTATGACAGTAATCAAATCGTACTGAGTCTGCGGTTACCAAGGATACCGCTTTTATAGTCACATGGCATGGCATCATCGGTTAAGATGCTTTATTTTGCATATCACCATCAAATCATAATCAAATCAACAGCCTAACAATGTCCCCACTGTTGAGGCACTGGCCTATCCTCTCAACGAGGGCGTTTGGGTATAGTCCACCAAGCTAGCCCAGTGCGTGTTGGTGGACTTCACATGCGCCTAAGAATTTCTTCGGCGTTTCCTCGCGATGTTTTCCTTCACCGTTCAAGAGCAGTCAGCAAATGTACCCACCTATATAAGTATCGAGAAAAACACAGCAATGTTCAGCAGCGGACGCTAACAGAATCATGATCCCATGCTTAGGGCAGTGGAAAACCAGACACGCAAAATAAAAACTTCGGAAACTCGTTATCAACGGGGTCGAGTTCTTGTTTCTCAACTGGTATCGAGAAGGCAAACAATTGCCTCATTTCGCAGCTGCTTGAGAAACTGAGTTAAATGGGAAGCTATGGAATCGCCCGTTATTGACTCTTGGCTTCTTACATAGTCGCTTTTAATCAGCTTTTAACAATAATTGAATCACTTATTTCGACAACAACCGAAGTGACATATAAGTACATACATAATCATCACACTATGACCCTGACGGTTACAGTCAGAAAGAACGGAATGCCAAGTATCGCTATCCTGATGACAAAGTGTCACTTTTTTAAATTTCACTTTTTAATTGTATCTATGGTTCTTTGCATTAAAATGCATCGTTTCAACATAAACACCAAAATATGTAGACTATAGAAATAGATGATTACAGAATCTGCATTTAGGTAGATTGACCCCATCTAGCTTGCCACAGATTACTAATTGTTGCTTCTTGAAGTCAAGTCGTCATACACTAACATTACTACAGCATGTTTCGTTAATAATTCAACTCCATGGGATCAATGTATTTAAGTATCTGGCACTAAAAATTAATTTAAAAAATAATAATAAAAAATAAAAAAATTAATACCTACCATTAATTCCTCTGTGTACCTATACAATGTTGACACAAAATCAAATTTTGCTATAGAAACGTAGATAGGACAGGATACATGCTCGTATACAAAGTACCTCTGTTACTTAATGAGTAGGATTAAGCGTATTAATTAACCAGATAACTCATAATAAAGCTGATAAGACTATAGCGAGAACTCTGAGCAGTCGACTAAACATCAAAGTTTACCTGTTAGTACTAGAAGGAGATCGTTTCGGAATTACACATAGTGGCAAAATTAATGGAGCAAGTAAGTTAGGTAGATACATAAGCTTATTGACTAGTGGTAATGGGACAGTTGGGGAAAACGCGGCCGTCCACACTTGAAGTCTCAAAAATAACCATGGACTAACTTATTTCTGGCTTCAAATATAATTAGAAAAATAATTATGAAGTATTTTTTTTTGTAAAAGTAAAAAATAATTTGAAAGTAAATAAACAATAATTATGTATGATTAATTATGAAACAAGCCTATCATGCTATCGCTTTCTTTCCGGTTTTTCCCCAAAGGCTATACTTACTACTTTGTTACTTGAAAAATAGTACTTACTTATTCATTTTGCTTATATTGGACTACAATAAATAAATAAATGTTAGTGAGTATGTAACTACGTATATTATAATTAAAGCGTCCAAATTAAAATGTGTATTTTACCGATAATTGGCAAACGACATTTTGCCTTTACCGTGTAGGTATTGAATTCACAAAATGAATTATCACATAAGGGCGGACTGAGGACGTAGGTAGCTAGAATTTAATCAGTCAACTATAACCTTAATTTCTGAAAATGATAATAATCTAGTAAATCTTACAGCTTAGCAATTTCTTCTAAACCATCTAAACCCAGTAAAAATAAAGGGTAAATGAGACTGTTTTCTCGCTGCATTTATTTTGCCAGTACATGTAAAGGGCATTAAACGTGCCCCTTAACGATCAATCACGCGAAAAAGTATAGCCTAGAGGCATTTTTGGGGAATAGTGTTGCTAGACTTTATTTATTATCGATAGAATAAGACGTTTTCGATACGTTCATTTTAAAAATTGAACATTGACTATCGAAGAGTTGAATTGGATTTGCGTTTCAACATTTATATGCAGTAGGTATTGTTTAGAGCGTCAGGTGGCGTCGGGGATAAGACGCGGCCTTTCATATCGAAAGGTCCGGAGTTCGGGCTGGGCCATGTACCAATGGGTTTTTTCTCGAAACTTAAGTACATTTACTGACTGCTCTCAAATGGTGAAGGAAAACATCGTGAAGAAACCTGCATACGCCGAAGAGGAAATTCTTAGGCGCATGTGAAGTCCACCAATCTGCACTGGGCTAGCGTGGTGGACTATAGTCCGAACACCCTCTTTGAGAGGGTAAGCCTGAGCCCCAGCAATGGGGACATTTAGTTGATGATGATTGATTGTGCAGAAACAATCCTTTCCTCGAGTACATTAAGTTAACACAACAGACAAACTAGATCATCACAATTTATTTAGAGTTCTGGTAGAAAGATGCGTTTGGCTATAAGTAGGTACTTCCGATAAAATACATTCAGCTATCTTGGTTCTATGTGCTTTTAATAGTCAGTAAGTAAGTGATTTTTCCAAGAACTCGATGAATCGACTGTCGATGTTCCGACCGCACGGCCCTACTAGCGAACTTCAGACAAAAACCACTTACCAAGTGATCGGAACCTCAACTAATTATACGGCGAGATTGACTTTGATGAGCTCCTCTTGTATTTTCAGTGAGAAGAAAGAAAAATAAACTCATTTTCAACATACGAGTAATCTAGATGAAAAGTTAAATCAGTAAGTTATGAAACAAAAGTTTAATTACTTAAGTTTTATTGTATTACTTATAGGTAGAGGCAGCAAAGTTACTTCATGTACAATGTAGCTATGTGTGTTCATGTTTCTACCTATGGTACTCTAAGGGCTTCTTTCACCACTTCCTGATATTGTTACAGATAGTAATCTTAGTGATAAACTAATCTATCAGATAAATCTGTGTGATAGACTATATAAAATATATAAGATATAGGCAATCAGATACATGTGAAACCAAAAAAATAGGCTATCTGTGAGATAACCTGCAGATAGGGTATCTGGGACTTTATCAGCAAGCGGTGTAAGAGGCCCTAAATGTCCCAATATTTTTACAATGCTTTGGGGTTGGTTTACCAGTAGTTTTGAATGTAATACAAAAAGATTGTGGAAGGCTAGAGTGATCCTATCCAACAGTCTAATAAGTGGAACTGTAAGCTGGTACTATTATATAATATGTGCTGTGAGTGATTCTATAACTAACATGTCTAATAAGTATTATATACCTATATGTCTTAAGTATTAAGTATACATTACATACACTAATTGTCTAATAACAAAGAGTTACAGGAAATAAAAGTTTTTTAAATAAGTGATATAAGACATTTTCAGTAACTAAGTATCGTTAGTTTTTTATCGCAAGTTATTCGAAAAATATTATTAATTACTTACGTTACGTTGTATAAAGGTGGACTAATCTTTATGGGATTTGAAATTCAGATTGAACAAAAAGAGCACAAGAGAGAACAATCATTTATTTATGACGAACTGGACGAATGTTGTCGCCTTGCCTTATGACACTCTACCTACCAAGATTGACATCGTGTACTTATGGTTTATTTTATTTGCTTAGTATTGGTTATTTTATTATTATTAATTATTGGACTAGTTTACCCTCAGCGAGGATTTGGTTCCCACTAATCGATTCGAACCTTTATTTTCTACCCCAAAATAATGCATTCGTTTCGCTACGAGTATCTAAGCTCCCCACCTGGCTTCGACATTAAAAGACGTTCTACCCCTCCCTACTTGGACATCAAAAACCTTTTTGAATATCAAATTCTCCACTCTCCAGAGGAGTGTATTGCTTACAGCCAGCCCCTTTTCATCAGGCTATGACGGCACATCGGAAACTTTGCCTATTTTCTTACGTTTCCGTCTTTTATTGTTATTTGAAATCGAGATGGAAATATAAATGACGAGTTTGACATAAATTATGATTAAATATTTTCGAATCGATTGTGAGGTACCTTTAGGCTCGGTATTATAATGAAATGAAGTTGCGCCAATAAAGTGAAAAAGTAAATATGATAATATGCACTTTTAGGATTTATTACACTGTTCATTTGAAACAATTTTATAATACGTTTTGTAGGTTAAACGAGTGGGTAAGGTTTATTGAAAGCAAAATTCGGCAAGTTTAGCATCACACATAGAATTATTTTTCAGGTACCTATGTAATCTAGAATTTCACAGGCTGATCTAAATAGGCGGTAACAGAGTAGTTTTAGACAGAATTGACGTCAAAAAGAGAATGTTGTATTACAATAATAATAAAACTTATGGTTTTACAGAATGATGACTGCAAATCCGTTAATGCATTTTAATTTGCTGTGGTCCGTTAATGAAATCTCCGGTAAGTACCTACGTAGCGACCATAGGACGTACTTTGCAACCCATCATCATTAACAAAACTGATTTGCAAAACAATATTATTTTATCATACAGTCATTAGGGTTAAAAAAGTTTTCTTATCACCAGAACGCCTAAATAGTTAATTAATGTAATTATTTGTTAGTTATTTACGTCATGTAATCATGTTACGTCCTTGTAATGGAAATTATGTTACACTTTATCAAAGTCAGTTGCATAATTTTATCTAATCTTGTCTCGTTATGGTACTTTACCATTTTTAATTATTACTACATCAAAATAATGTACGTCTGTTCTTGGCTAAGGTATACTATCTACTACTAGCTGTGGTACTTAAATAAACTGAGGTAGACACGTTCTACACAAAAAACTTCTATTAATCGAGCAATCTTCCAACTACACATTGATGTGAGTCATGTGAGTGTGTGTAATGTTGTCATTAAGTAATTTAAACTAGGTCTTTGACAAAATGAACGTAAGCCTTTCAATACTTTTATTATTTTCGCACTTGTGTTTACGACTGCATACGTTCAAGTGACACTAATTAGGTTAGATTGAACGATTTAAAATTAGTACATTTTAGACTTGTACAATTTGTACATAAACTTTTGATAACAAGTTTTTTATATAGTATTTCTGTATATATTAGTGTGTTCTTTATTTTTATGTATGTTTTAATAAATATTATTGCGAACTTTTAGACTTTCGCGCTTTGTATTCATAATTATATACGGGTCTTACACACGAAGTCTCCAGTCAGCTCGTGACCACGGCCAGTGTAACCTGGTCGAAACGTCGGGCAAAGGTAAATAAAACTTGTTCTTGTGTAAGACCCGTATATAATATAATTATGATTTAAAACTAGTTATATAGTTGTTGTAGGGCGCGTATACCTCAGTTATATGTAGAAGCCATTGGGATATACAAACATATGCAAAAACATAAGCTGAGTCAGCACGTGACCACGGCCTGTGTAAACTGGTCGAACCCAGCAAAGGTAAACAAAAAATTCACGTGTAAGACTATATAAATATGTATAAAGCGAGAAAGTCTAAAATATAGGTGCTAATACGCACTATAGAGTAATAACAGAAGTGGAACAGATTGCGCTATAGGCTGTTTGTTGTGCTAGCAAACGATAAAGCACAAGAAAGTTAAATATTCGACCGGCTTTACGCGTCCATAAACAGAATAATAGACATCCGCATTAGGTCTAGTTACGCGGATGTGATGGTCGGTACAACGGATTTCGGAACACGTGTTTTTTCCCCAAACTAACGTTCAGCCCGTTTGTGGTAAATCACAGAGCTCATGATAGATAGATAGACGTTATTCACTGACATGACACGTCATATTCACAAACAATTATAACACATAACTTAAAACTAAGTAAAAAGTAACTGAATGCTTCGCGGGCCCACAACGAGGCAACATAGGACTGTTCTGACGTTGGGAGCCCGCGAGAGCACAGTTAGCCGTGTATGTGCCTGTGTGTCGTGTCAGTGGAAAGAAGGAATTCAGCATATGTTGAACTGAACTAAATTGAACATGATCTAAATTGTTCGTTCACAATTTTGCTACTGAATGTAAACTCAATAATTATAAAATTACAATACATAATACTAACCGAATTATTTTTCATATAAAAAAGATAAGTGTGCAACATTCAGCTAATATTTTTCTTCTGGGGGTAGCTAGCCATCACTAAAGCGACTTGGAACCTCGACACAGTAGTTCTGAACAGGTAACGGGTGGTTTATGATTCTTAAGCCAAGATGTTCTCCCCGGTGTCTCCACCATCCTGTTTTTCTTATAACTTGCGAGATTTTTTTATTTATATTTAAACAAAGATGTCCGGCCGCTTCGGATAATCTCGCAAACTGCGGAATGGGTTTTCAAAATAAGGTTTTAAAAATATTTTAAGTAATATAGGTAGCTTAGTTTTATATAAATTCAATTTAGTTTTAAATGTCAATTCAAGCATGAAACAAGCTAAAATAGTCCCGATCGCTATCGGCTTTCAGGCGGCCGGTACATAATTGATGCGAGGAACCTCCGCGTCCGAATGGCCACTTATTTATTTATACTGGCCCCGTTCTGTAGCACTTTTCGGGACTTTCCCACTTCATAGTCCGAGCGAAGTCTTGTCGAAGTTTACCTAAGACACACTTCAGTGTGGAACGTAGAGTAAATAATTATGAGACGCGTACGACAAAGAGATCGATGCGGAGATTCTTTTAAATACTGTGTCATAAACTCCTCAAACCAACTTCTGTAAATGCCAAAAAGGACAAATGACAAAAAATGAAATTTCCCAGTAAAGAGAAAAATAGTCGATAATTATCATCTATAAAATCCTATTAAAAATTGACAAAAATGAAAACCACAAAGTGAAAAACACTATCAATTTTAAAAAGGATTTTATAGATGAAGGATTTTCGACTATTTGTCTCTTTACCGCGTAACTTCATTTTGTCGCATTTTCCCCAATGACTTATTTACCCATGATGACCTTACGATATTTAGAACAAACATGTCAGAGTTTTGTTTTTTGGGTATAATACAATGTTAAAGTTTGCAGAGCGTCCTTGTTTGTATCTAGCATAATAAAATTAATCAAACCTACTCACACCAAACCATTAAAAGCTATATTTTCATTTGTACATGAGCCGCTAATCTTTCTATTTTTTTTTATAAAAGAAAACAAGGAAACGCAAACAAAACGTTAATTTTACGGTAGTGATGTTTAGATTTAATTAAAATTTCGAACCCTTTTTAATTGAGATTCATATCGTTTTTAATTAAAGGTAGCACATTATGCACCCTTCTGGTATGTAGATAGATTAATTTAGTAGGTAGTACAGAAATAATTAATTTAATAGCCACATGCTGCGCCATAGCGACACTTTGGTGGTAAATTATTATTTTCACTGGTGCAATTTTAAATCGAGGCTGTTCAAATTTAGTTTCGAATCGCTTGTAAAGTTAAAACACAACTTTGTTAAAAACACGTTTGTAAAAAACACGCTTTCGGCCACGGATAGGAACTATTACATTTAAATACAGGAGCTGACAAAAACTTATAGATTTCATAGGGTCGCAGAGTCACCGGGTATAGATCTGGCCGCTGGATTACAAAATATGCCCGCAATTATACAGTGCAGACAGAGACTGCTCTGTACGGATACAATAAAGGCTACAAACCCAATACCAATACAGACTATATATAATGTTTGTCTCAAATATTTAGTTAGGTTACTTGGTAACCATGGATCGAGTGAAGCGACAGGACCCAGAATATATCTTGAATTTTTTTTAAAATTGAAATGATATGGATGAATGACTGTGCGACGTATACAAGATGGGTTTCTGAGTTGCCTCCGCATTCGTAATTACGCGACCTGACCACCTGTAATAAGATAAGATAATACTAAGGAACTCCCCTCAGTATCAAACGGACAATCTTTAAATATTTTCCAACTAAATCTCTTATGATTAATGGATATAAATCAGACAGAGCTATACACCCCCCCCCCCTCATTTCCTCTTTTCCCCCGCCGCATGTTCCACTTTTAAACAACTGAAAACTTGAAACCGTTGAAATTTCGACGGCAGTTAAACAAGCGTTATTCATTAAGCCTAACTCAGATATTATATTACCACGAAATACAAAATGCAAATCGCGCTGTTCATAATCGGATTCTATTCAAAGTCGACTGAACTCCAACTCTTAGATGAGATTAGCCCTCTATTTACAGGCATAGAGTGGATTTCAAGGGTTCCCGATATTGGATTTCGGATGAACTGAATGTTAGGTATCATCTACAATTGTTTGTTTACATGTTTCAGTTAAGAGAGCTCGATAATATTGATGTACGATGCTTGAATAAAACTCTTTTGTACAAAACCCATGTCTTTTTAACCAAAAACAGACCTTTGTAAGTAACAGTTTGGACTCGATAAAAACTACTATCGTCGCTTCGGAAAACTACTATCGTAAAAATTCAAGAGGCATAAAGAGATAAGAGAGAGAGAAGAGAAGAACCCACGAGAAGCTTGCTTGATAAGACTTAAAGAGTTATATAAAATATCACATTCATCTAGGATCTTATATAACACAGGCTTCTATAGATACAGATGATCGCTTTCAAAACCAAAATGTGATTTGATTATAAAATTTAGAACTCAAAATGTTGTTAGCAATTAAATTAATTCTCTATTAAGGTTATCTATAAGATTCATCTTATTGTCATCTATTTCAATTAAGTTCACAGTGAATGTTAACTTCTCTTTTAAGATTCATTAACTTTTGCCTTCATAAGCTGCTTTCTATATAATTCCGTAAACCAACCACGAGATATGTTTTTGAGCTGCTCATTATTAAGAAAAGTTTTCATAAAGCGGCGTTTGTTCTAGGGATCCATCTGTATTTGCTCAGGTCCTCTCTAATCCCGGCTTTTGACCTCAGTTTTAAGTTTGCCCTCAGGCACTTTTATCTCATTGTGTCAAAGTTGTGGGTGAGGCTCTTCACTTTAGCATCCGATCCTGAGCCATTTCTGTGAAGCCGAAGAGAGCTAACCGGTCACTTGGCGAAAATAAAATTTTACAGGTTAGGCCCGTACTTACCTTGTCAAGTTAAATTAAGGAAACCTTAAAAACATGTTGAAGGGTCGTCCGCGTGACCGTTGGGAAATGCTTCAATGTCACGTAGAAAGTATTTTTAGTAGGTGGCCATTGAAAATTTAGTTTAGAAGAGGTATCATCCAGTGTTTAAAATAAAAACCAAATTCAGCGTAAAAGATTTTTTTTCACCTCACAGGCTTGGAAGGGTATACTTTTTCATTCGAAATCTGCGTGCAAAAATGCTTTTTAACCGGTCTCGTACCTTTAAAACCCTCAAGATTCAATACAAGTACTCGCACAATAATAATCAACTTTGCAGCCTTGCTTAACAAATTACTATTTTCAAAAAATTATTTCGATTGTTTAATTGGAACCAACTAATTTTTTTGAGAAAAATCTGTCGTAATCCATCGTGAGAAAATCGCCTCTAAACAGTGAATTCGATTAGTTTCAACCACATAGTTAACTTGAGCTATCTCACAAATTTTACGTCTTTATTATTTTAGTATAGAATTAATATTGTGAATTACGAGTGGGTTTTTACCACATCATCAATTTATTCGAGGGACACGCTACGTTGTCACTGACCTTGTGTTTTCAGTCGGAATGGACTCGAAGGCAATTTATTGGAACATCAAAGCGGTGCACAGTTAAATAAAAATGCGTTTGAAATGGAAACAAGAGCCAAAGATCGATTTGAAAATGATATAGGTAGGTAGGAGGATTTTTATTTATTTACCGTTTAGCTGTGTCCATCCGGATGGATGGACCAAGCGAGATATGTGAGGTTAAAGTATAGAATCATTTAGTAGTAGTACTAAATGATTGTATAGTTTAACCTCAAATAAAGAGTACCTATTTGGTAGTATTTAGTACCTCAACTGGTTTATTTGGTACCTCTTTAAAAACATTGCATGAAGATACTCAACACAAAAATACTTTTTAAAATCCTACACTAAAATCATTCCCATCCATCCTCCGTCCCTCCGAAAGTAATAAATAATAAGTTCATCATCATCATCAGCCTGCATTAGTCCACTGCTAGACATAGCTCTTATCATTTTAATAATGGATCTTTTTAGATGTACGTAAAATACCCTATGCCTAAGAAATTAAATTTTTGCCATTGGAAAATCAGACTCCGCTTGGTAAATAATATTATTTTTCTCCCACGTTGCTTAAACCAGCTACTTTTATGATAGTTAAAAATCAAAAGTCAGTATTAAAAGATCCAAGCATCTGGCGCCTGATGATGGCTACTGCAGCCATTTATCATAATATTGTTTATCTTTGTATATTTATTTAACTCAGAAGTAGAGTCGGTAAGATTTCTTCAGCTTTATTCGCTGTAATTGTGTTAGTAGCGCTCGAAATAGACGCCCATAAAACTTGAATACTGCGGTGGAGCGCCGGAAATAATTATTTAATGTTTGACTAATAATCAAACATTACATTACAATCTGAGGTCATCATCAGCCTGTCAAAATCCATACTTGGAAGTGCGGAAGCAAATGGGTCATCATTTAAGGAAGAAAAATACTGAAATACATACGAACACCCAGAATCCGAAAACCAATAGATATGCACATCATCTAAATCGTCATCAGTTCGTAATCGTTTTTCCTAACCTGCTGATTGGGGTCAATGATACCTACTGCGCGATTATGAAGCAGTTATCTAGCAGGGTGCACCAGCACGCGCAGGTGAGGTTCGGGGAACTTGGTGTGCTACGCCCTCTTACACCATTACAGCATTTTCATTAACGATTTTATCTAATCTTTGGCTTCAGTTCTAACCCAACGACTCAGTTAATTGGTTTTGTTAAACTCTAAACTAATTTGGCTAAGTAGTTAAGTAGAACAACATACACAACGCAATATTTTGTTTGTTTTATCGTTTCTGCTTGTTTGTTTTATGCGTAATAGGGCATCATATCTTCCATGCCAAGACCCCGTGGAGTAACGAGGTTGTTTATCAATCTGTCAACGCCCACAGTTGAACATGTGGTTTCTCTCATGCGGTAGTAATGCTCATAAAGGCCACGCTCTAGGCAAACGTGTTGGCCTCCGCAGTACCCACATCAGTCATCATATCAGCCAGAAGTCGTCCACCGTTGGACGAAGGTCTCCCTCAAAGATCTCCATAACAACATCCAGTTAGTTCCCACGGTTTTTACGAGATCGTCGGTCCATCTTGTGGGAGGCTGTACGCCTTCCGGTGCGGGGTCCGACCGTCGTCGGCTCAAATCGAATCAAATATTCTATAAAGAGCACCAATATTATATACAGCTCAATAGGACATTAATCAATAATATTCTAGTAACTATTTGATGTTTATTAAGAAACACATCACAATACAACGTTACGCAAACATTAAAAGGCATTGAAAATGTATCTGGGTCTTCATATTTTTACTTTTTCGGAAAAATATTTTTTGTAACATTTCTTAACCATCCTGGTAGATATTGTATCCATTTCGAAACTTAATACCGTTTTGTATTTAGCCCTTGCAATGTTACATATTTCGATACTTATCCATTAACATAGTGCTTTAAAAAAATCGCTTTCACATTGCACTTTTGGTGGAAAGGTCGCCCCACTAAAAATATTTTCATGATAAAACGACAACGTCATACTAGATGAGAACTCTTTTGCTCAGTCGAGACACTGTCGGGCAAGCAACACCTTCAAAATGCTAAACATTATGACCTCAGAAATTATATTACTTTAAACAAAACCAATACATTACCACAGAGTAAGTAATAGTGACATTACTATTACTGTCAGCAAGTTTATGGACATTTTCTAAGGAAGATTTTGTTGAAACTCGCTGTCTTGTTTAAATTGTAAATCAGTTAATGTATACTATATATAATGTATATTATAACGTATAATGCATTAGTACAGGTGATAAATAGGTACTTTTAAATAAGTCGTGTTTATGTACTTACACGTAATTCACGCTTAAATTTCTCAATGATAACAGTTATTTGGATTATTTTAGATCACAGATCATTGACACAAATAAAATGTTGATCTACGCTAAGATTAGATGGGGCTACTAAAATGATACACAAATGAGGAATTTGACATACTTATTCATTTTCGAGTTCATAAATACATCTATTAAGTGTAAATACACCTGTTTATGATCTGTTCTAAATAAAAAAATGTAATCCGATATTTTTAGCAGGTTGCACCGGATGTGACCAATAGTTAATAGTAGGGTTGCATCAAAACGAAGCAACTCTTTTTGTCTTCTTCCTGGTTTGGTTATGCACTCCTATTTTTGTTTCGCTGATTATTTTATCAAAATTAGATTTAAATCAAATTTAAATACGGTTATTAAGCACGTCTGCACCTTGCGGTGGTCCGGGGGAAGAGGAAATAGTTATTATTTAGGGTTGCATCAAAACGAAGCAACCCTTTTTTGTCCATCTGTGAGCAAAGTGTATGTGGATGTATATCCCTATTCAAAGTCAAGTCAAAATATTTAATTGATTATGAGTACCTAGGTACACTGGGTTGGGTACCTACATTTATTGCAACGTCAATGTTTTATCAACCACCGCCTCCTAGGTGTTAGCGGTGAGAAGATGTCAGCAAATTTCACATATACCTGATGTTCCAAATTACACAGATTGAGTTATTCGGCGGACAGACGTTCAGACAGAAATACACAAAAGGCCGAGCACGAGTAAGGGTCGAGTAATCATTGACGGTGTTCTAAAAACGCATTTTTTATGAATCATAATAGTTTATAAAATAGTAACAACGAATCTTTTTAACTTATAGGTACAGCAAGTCGTTTTTATTGTAAATAGGTCACATGTGTATACCCAGTGGTAATCTTTCAACGACTGCACGAATGTTTTCATATGCAAATGTTTATTGTGCTGACGCTACACGTCTTCAGAGCAAGCACGCCTATATCGAGCGACTTCACATTGGACGATAACGACACGATAACTGCACGATATCGTCGGACTGCCAGTTTCATACATTACTACTAACGCGTTCACGCTGTGTCGTTGTAGTCAACGGTATCGTTTGTCGTGCCGATATCGTCGGACGACAGTGGCGGGTTATACTGCTGTTGCATACCGCACTGTTGGTTGCAACGTGTCACGTATACCGATATCGTTGTCGATACGTCTGACGCGATATATCAGTATCGTGTCGGTGTTATCGTCGCAGTGTGAAAGAGTCCACCGCTCAGAAGTGGGCCACTTTTGTAGAATTTCTCTGCGAACCGTACCTACGAACTGACTGAGATAAATTGTAAGGTTGGCTTCATGTGTGTGAGTTTACCTTATCATAAAACATAGGCACTGTATTTGACTAACTAATTGTTTTATGGTAGCTTAAAATAGAACAGTATCGCACTAAATTACAGCTGAAATCGGTGGCATTTAAAATCTATGACCTAAAGTAGTTAGTAGGAACCGGTTATTAATTTGTAACGGTTTGTAATGTTTTCAGTGCGAAAGTAAGAATGATCCGGTTTTCTTTAGTTCTAACAACAAGTAGTAGGACAAAAATAATTTTATTTTACATTTTAGATAGATTATAGCCTAATAATTATTTTCGAAAGGTTTAGTATGTTTATCCCGTGGTCAAACTTACCTAAAACAATCAGAGCTTGAATAGAACCACCAGATTTTTGGTCACACAACAATAGCGGCCGACACTATACGCTTTATCACTGGAAAAACAGGAAAATCCCTCACTGCACTGAAAATTAAACTAAATACACTTTACCAGATAATGATCTTAGTTGATTCACAGCGGCTTTAATTCACGTTTTTGAATTAAGAATCGGCGGTTTCCGCGTCGGTAGATGGCGCGGAGGTCGCGTCCGTACCGGTTCGGAGACGAAGGTAGACTGCGGCGGGCGGCGGGAGGTGGGGGAGGGTGCAGGGGGGGGGGCACATCCGCCCGCCCTACGATCTGCGAATCGCAATACCTTGCATATAACTCCACTAATTCCAGCCTCTCACAACCTGTGGCCTATATTTAGTGCTCGGTTGAATATCCCTACCTTAAGGAATATTAGTTGGTACGGTGAGTCGGTGAGCACAGCCTGTTTCTATTTGAATAGCAAATCGATGCTAAAAGAAAACGCTGCCTTTGTACAGTGATTATTGCAGCATGATTTTCAGAGTTAAACAAATATTGTTGTTGTTTCTGTCTGTAAGTGATCTATGTATAGCCAGCGAGATAAATGCAACAAGTTTCAAAAACGAGATAAATTTAATCTGTAACAAGCAAATAAATCGATTTGATTTACTAATAAAATATTCACAAAATAGAATTTCTTTAGCATTTTCTATCCGTTGGCAGTCAGTTACTTAAAACTATAGTATGGTTATAAATCTATTATAAACTATAATACCTACTGATTTTAGGTATACCTTTATCTATACGTATGAATACCTACATTATTGTAATGTACCTACTAAAGCACATACCTTGGTAATATAATAGACCTCGCTAATAAATTGTCTTATCTTTCCTCATAAATAAGACGCTAAATACTATGACTTATACATAGTTTATTACATAACATACTATATTGAGTTTTATTGGCATTGGTTTACTAAACGTTAAGATATAGAAGATAAGGAATAGCACTGACAGAGTAATTTTGCGTTTGATCAAGTCTTTAACGTACGTCGAGATGCATTATTGTTTCATTTCGTCGCATGCATATATAAGTTTGTAGTTTCGGTAATTATAGTACACATTGTGTGTTCCCATGCGTTGGCTTTTGTTATCTTTTGTACAGAATGATAAATGTTTAATTAAGTAGGCTATCAACAAAATTATGTTGACATCGCTTTCTCACGATATAGTACGGTCGGCCGCACGTTAGTGGAAACGAAACCGGTATAAGCTGGTCTCTCATTAGTATTGAAACTCCCTTAGGCTAAGCCAGCTCAAGGTCAAAGTGTTACCACTGACGTGCGGTCGACTGTACTATTAGCAATATTTATTAGGTAAATTTTAGGGGCGAAATTCCACAATTATGTTTAAGAGAACAAAATAAAACAATAATTGATAATATTTGTTTGTGTTCTTTACAACATGTAGTTTCGTACCTATGTAAATATTTTTATACTCTTTAGTCCATTTTGAAAACGTGTTAGGTGTACATTAAAACAGGATGTTCAAGTAAAAGTGCTTATATTTGCTTTTTGGGAGTAAATATTGCATTTTACCAAATATTTTGTATCCGTAACCACAACGAAACAAACCCCATCTAAATTACAACAGACCCGTTAAAAATAAGGTTCCGTACAATAAATAACACTGAAAGGGAATTTTAATGCTAATTTTACGGCTCTGAAGAGCACACCCAAACCACTATAATACGACCTTAGGCCGGGATTTGGTTTTAAGTGTTTACTATGAACTTCAAAGTTTTGGGGAGTCCCCGTTGGCTGGCCGCTAATCGCGATTACTTTAGCATAACAAAAGTGCTATCGAAGTGGATAAAAGTTTGACTTTCTCTTCAACGCCTCTTGAATTATTTATTCAGGAGTACACTCAAGTAGTGTCCGACCTAAGTTTTGGGTTCGGCCTTTGACTCTCCGCTCTTTTTGCCGGAATTTACACTTTCAGTCAAATAATAGGTTTCGGTGAAAGTGTAAATTTAATTTCTCACAAACTGAAATCATTGTTATAACGCACGTTATTATAGGGTTATTCCCAACGGATCATATGATCAGTTCGTGGTTGCATCTGATCACGCTAAAAGTTCCCATCGGATCACGTTATCCGATGCAACTAAGAAATTGTGATTATTTTTCCCAACCGATCATGTGATATACACACTTAAACTGGACTTGAAATGCAATAGAAGAATTAATTAAGTTAAGGTTGCGTTATAATATTATTAACTTTACCATTTTGATTGCTTGAGGGAATATCCCACATTTTCTTATTTAACTATAATATTTTTCTAATAATTTGCTTTCATAAACAATTATAGGAAATTTAAAATGAAACTAAATCGCGTTTTCCGCGGAAACATGCTTATAAACCGAAATGTAGGTGTTTCGACCGAAATGAAATTTTCAACCCGACTCTCTGAGCGAAAATGGTTATTGAATATTTAAGTGCATTGTGTACTTTCCCTGTTTTGACATTGAGCAATATGGTAAATTAAGTAATGTAAAATATCCATGATGTTGATAAATTATCAAACTGGACACATGATATCAGCCCTTCGACGTCCACTGCTTAGCCGACCATGAGCTCTATTTTTGAATCGCTCTCCTCGCTTCGAGCGGTCGATTCTACTAATTTTCCTTCGACATCCGATACAAAAATCAGTAGACTCGACCGCTCGAAGCGAGGGGAGTGACTCAAAAATAGAGCTCCATAGCTCGCTGAGCCACCTTAAACTTTTCGATCAGACCCAGCGTCGTATCCACGTTAAGTCATCTGGCAGGAAAGATCTTCGTCTTTGAAAATTTGTGAAATAGGCGACGTGAAGAATTCCATCTCAACTGGATTCTTCAGTCAGCTTACATAGTTGTTCCTACCCAACTGTATTGTCCGGTTGTAGATAAAATAAAGTATAATTTTTTTAAGTTACCCCAAGTAAACTTTAAAGGGAAAATTGTACTCTCCATCTGTTACAAATCATACATAGTAGTGTTAGGTCGCATAGGCGTGTGAGAGGGATAAGCAGATTTGTAAAAATATATGAATTGGTTGGGATTTTCCAATTTACTTGAGAAGGGAACAACTAAGGCATGAAACGACTTTAATTCCCAATTTGCATATCGTTACGTCTCCGAGAGACTGAATTGGTAGCCGCCGGCTCGGCTGCCGCGCAATTGTCCAAATTCCACCATACTAATTATACAATCCAAACTTCAATATAGGGGTTGTCCATATATTATGTACTATCTGTTGCCCGCGACTTCGTCCGCGTGGATTTTGGAAGTAGGTACCTATCTCTGCTGTGTACGGACATCGTCTAGTTATAATTTTCCAATGATAAAATGGATCATTCTAAGTATATATTATTCACCATATTTTAAGGTATACCATACCTTCAGGAACAAACTATGAACACAGTATCCAATTTGGTGAAGACAGATAAAAATTTAAAAAATTGTTTTCACTTCTATTGCTCATGAAGTCTTATAAATTTTTATTAAACGTGTGTTTTTTTAAACTGATACAGTCATCAACTGATACAGTATTATGGGCAAAACCAAAACCATAGGAGATACAGGGAAACTGTCTTAGGAACCTTTAGGTATTTTTTCGTGATAACAATTTTGACATAGTCATCGGAGCAGCTGGAGTTCAGGTGGCATGCATGAATAGGTAGTAAGTACTTTGCACGGTCTGTTTTATAAGAAAACATTTTATTAAATTTGACTAACTTCTGCTGCTGGATTGGATTTTTTCTTCCGATACAATAAAATGATTCTAACATGAAACTAAGTCGATACGCATTTTAAAAAAACATCAAAATTATTTTGCACTGGAGTTGTATGAGAAAACATTTTATTGAATTTGACTAACTTCTGCTGCTCAGATTTTTTTCTTCCGATATAATGAAGTGATCGTTACATGAAACTGAGTCGAACCGCATAAAATTTTTTTTTGTGCAAATTGTCTCATTTTTATAGACAACACACGCTTGAACAAAAAATTTCTATTTCATAAGATACTTTCCCTGCATCTCCTATGGTTTCGGACTTGCCTATACTGTCCCAGTTAAAAAAACACTGTATATCTCCTATGTCTATGACATCGTCTTGTTACGTTAAATGATTTATCTGTAAATGACGATAACTTTTTTCGCTGTCATCCGATTTCAATGAAACAAAGCCTATAAGTTGCTCCAGGCTGTGCTTAATCTACCTGTGAAAACCGCAAGAAAATCCGTTCAGTGGTTTCGGAGATTAGCGATTACAGACAGACAGAAAGACAGACAGACAGACAGAAAGACAAAAAAATTAAAAAAAAACTTTTTTGTGTTCTGTTACTCTTTTTTTATCCCCTACACTCATTTTTTTATAAATTTGTTCAAAGTACAGACACACGATTTCTACTCCTTTATTATAAGTATAGATCGTGAATTGTGTCCTCCCATCTACTGTCAAACTTTGTAACTTTTGCTGACCCTTCCCTTAAGTGACATCAAAGTAGACCGATATTTTTACACTTTCGTTTTTTGAGACTCTTAAGGGAATTTTTAGTGTGTCGGTAAAGTAAGGGTGATTTTATAAATTTTGTTTATAAATATTTATATATTTTTTATATTTATAAACTTTGTTTTATAAATTTAAGAAGATTAGTGTTTTGTTTATCAATCTGTAATAAGCTACTGTAACGGAACGATTCACGGTAAATAGTAGGATTTATTACTGGTAAATCCTAAGATTTACCCTACCAAGTGATACTCATACTCAATACTCATTTATTACAACCACCGGAACCTATGGAACACTCGGTTACGTCTTAAAGCTATATTATATATATTTATGGCTAGGCAGTAATTAGCAAGAGCAGACAACATGATGATATTAAAAGTCGGAATTGCTCGATCCTAAATTGAACCAAACCTAACCGATTACTAAAGAACAGGACTTTTACCGTCATCATTGATATATAATACCAGTAAATGCTAGGATTTACCGTAGTTCGGGTTTCTATAGTAGGTAGCATTTATAATAATTAAATGTTATAGTTTTTTTTTTACTATTTTAATACGACACGCTTTTGTAACACAACATCGCGATTAATACAAGACTGTGACTTGTATTAACCCCCTCTCCCAATCAACGCATAACGTACTGTATGAATGACACCCCTTCTCGTAAACTCCCAATTGTATTGAAAGGTCCCTCCCTCATAAATTTCAGATTTCGTTAACAACTCGTGCTGAATCTTTTGTTCTAAAAGGCTCTTGCTTGTCTAATGAAATCATGAACAATGTTGGTAATTTAATGATTACTACATTTTGAATGATTACTATCATTATAAGTATAGCGTCAATGTCTTCACTCCCTGTTCCCAATCAAACAGTTTACACGTGTAACAAATGGTTGGCTTTGTTATTGCGAAGTCACATAAGACTGGCCAATCTGGCTTACACGACATTGTTCGGACTGGATACTGTTAGCTTATAATATACTGGAGGACTGATTAGCATCGCCCTACGAATCAGCAAAGCTATTCTATAAAGTTGTAATGGGAATTACTGCTATATGAACCTAACTAAACATGTAAGCTACTCACCCAAACTGGGATTTTCTCCTGTGCTATGGTATTTGGACAAGGTCACAAATAACACCCGAATATCATAGAACCCATGACTTTTGGCGCTGCAACCCAGCTACTGAGCCAGCGAGGCGGAAGTGAAGTGGAAAAATGTGTCTAAGTTTCCTCATTGGGGATGAAGGTCACACCAAGCCTCGGTTCCTCGCCCGCCTTTCTTTTGTAGCTGAACCCCGCCCTGAAAGCATTTGTGGGTAAGCGTTTCCGCAAAACGCCCGCCCCGGCGCCCGTCTCGCGACACCTGACCTATTCCCGACTACCATTAAATACATACAACCACAGAAGTTGGAATAAATAGTCACTACAAATTGCCGCACAGGTGACGTTATAAAGTACCAGTAAGTAAATAAAACAGTAAACAATTTTAGTCACAATGTAGGCTCTTAAAGTATACCAGCGCATTTTTAATAATCGACTTCAAAAAGTAGGTGCTCAATTCGACAGGTTTTTATTCGTGTTTTTTTAGCGATATCTTCGCCGATTGTGAACCGATTTGAATGATTTTTTTAATAGGCTATAGTAAGAGGGGGGTCCCATATAATATGGATTTTTTTAGTCGGTTTTATTTTTTAAAATGTTATTCTAATAAGCAAGCACAAGCGGTTCTAAACATTATTTAATTTCTTTCCATTTAGGTACTGTTGTCATCGCACTGAATCTATGAAACTAGAAGGTAAGTAAAAAGTGAGTTGCCGGTAACTTCTACGGCAGGATGACAGGGGTCCCTCATACACTTTGATGATATAAATTTCACTCATCCAAGGGGCAAACTTTTTGGCGGCCGTCCAATGTAAATTAATTTTGTTCTGTGCTTTCGCCTTTGTAGCAAACTTTTATGTTGGGCCGATCTATAGAAAGTACTTAAGCGAACGATATTGTGATGGCTTTTTGAATAGGTATATCCAATGAATAAATTTCCTTTTATACTTGAATCTTACTCTATTTATCAGTAATTACAGCATTAAATTTTAATTCGCCAACTTACGTACTTTTACGTATTATAGCCTATGTATTCTGTCAATATCAGTTCGGCAGTTTTTGCGTGAAAGAGTCATCATCAATCAACAGCCTATTAATGTCCCCACTGCTGGGGCTCAGGCCTACCCTCTTAACGAGGGCGTTTGGGCTATAGTCCACCACGCTAGCCCAGTGCGGGTTGGTGGACTTCACATGCGCCAAAGAATTTCTTCATCGGCGTATGCAGGTTTCCTCACGATGTTTTCCTTCACCGTTTAAGAGCAGTCAGTAAATGTACTTAAGTTTCGAGAAAAAACCCATTGGTACATGGCCCAGCCGGGGATCGAACTCCGGACCTTTCGATATGATAGGCCGCGTCTTATCCCCTACGCCACTGTCGCTCTCGTGAAAGAGTAACGACCTGCAAAACTGACTGTCTATTTCCAATTAAGATTTTTACTTGAATTTAAGTTTGGCCTTAGTTACCAGACTGAGAAACTGTCTTCAGGCAGAAAGATTTAAGTTCAACTGACTGAATAGATATTGTATACAATTTTATTAATTGAAATTGAATAATATACGAATTTTATGAAATCCTATATAGGAAAAGAAATCAATAGCTGTATTAGCGCCCTGCGAAAACGCCTACCGTTAAGGAGTGTCGTGCGTATATTGTAAATTCACAAGACATATTGAAGCTAAAGGGGTCCCTAGACGCTAAAAAATGCTTGACAAGCATTTACGCGCTTTACAAGCACGCTTGACGAGGCTTGACGCAAAGTCAAGCATGCTTGTCAAGCATCCACATTTTTAGTCTTCACAGATTGAACTTGCACTACCTATACTAAAACATAAATATCCTGAATGACTAAAATATATTTGTCTCTAATTTCTTAGTACACTGAACGTGTCGCTTGAAAAGCATGCATATAACGACCAAGCATGCTTGACAAGCATTGCAAAAATATATATTTTCATCAAACATTATCAAATCGTAGTTTGCTTGTCAAGAACATCAAGCTTGTTCAAAACGCTCAAAATTGCTTGATAAGCACCAAAAATTCACGTGCTTGTCAAGCAATTTTGGTCGTCTAGGAACCCCATGATAGCGGCGCAACCCGGCTGCGCTTCAACTTTTGACGGCCGTGAACGATGGATGGGCAAACAAATGATGATGGAATGTCCTCGGTAACCGCCCACCTGAGGGTGGGGTCACACGTGTTAAAATTAAACGTTACCCTCTTTTTGGGTTAAACGCAGTCGCGTAAAAAGAGGTGCTAATTTTTGTCCCTGCCACTGCCTATTACTTACTCTGTGCCTATGCCTATGACGGCGGCGGTCCGTTCGAATTGATATAATAAGATACGGACGCACTTTTTTGGAAAAGCCAACTGTGAAACCACAGAGCACAGAATGCACAGGCGGTTGGTGACATTTCCGAACTCTTTGTATGCAACAGTTTATAAGACAAGTGAAACTTAAAGTTGGGTTACACATCGTCACTTTAATCAAACATTGGGAATCCAATAAAGTCTATTTGGTTCTACATAATCATAATCATTTAGATATTCTTTGTAGGACTAACATTTATAGGCATGAATCAAAAAATTTGCCACTCCCATATGGATGAGTAATAAAAGCATCCTATGGGTGTCTAAATCGTGTCAAATGATTACAATATTGTAACTCACTCACACATTCTCATTTTCAAGCTCCATATAAATTTGTATTAGCAACTTCCGCCCGCTATTCCGCTTCCCTTGTCCGCACCCCCCCGGTAAATGGCACCATAGGTTGCGATACTAAATATGCGAGATGAGATCTCCACATGGGAGCGCGCGCGCCACAAAAGAGATTTGAAACTTTCTTGTTTATAGGAATGCAGGCTTGGTCCGTTTTACGAATATTCGCATAATAATTTTACGACTTGAGAATTGGCAAAGTTACCAAGAATTTATGTAACATCTATAGGTAAGTATAAAAATAATTATAAGTTAAATGTATTTTTAGCATGTGTTTTGCTAAATTTGGTGCAATTGTAGAAGGTATATTTTTTAAAGATCTGATGTCCTTGGTCTGATCTAGAATTTTCCGACGTATTTTTTTTAAATATTATCATTTTTAAAATTAAAATTAAATTTATTCATATGATGTAGCTTGATGTGGGACTCCACCCTTACTTCACGCCAATAATATCGAGCGCACATAAACCAAGCCGCGCGTCCCCATGAAATATAAACCGATCCGCCAATAAGTACTCAATATAATATAGGTACTTAAATACCTATTATTTGTACCTGATTGACAACTTCAAACTGTGTTTCAAGTAGGTAATACAGAATACTCTGCTTCTCTGTAAAATTTATATCTCAAGTGCAACATACATTTTGTTTATGAATGTAAATTATAATTGTCTACATTTAGGGATTTACGATAATAATGTCCAATCTGAAAAATGTCCAACCGTTGAAAAATGTCTAAACTGAATATTGTCCAATCTGAATAACGTCCAATCTGAAAAATGTCTAATCTGAAAAACGTCCAACCTGAAAAATGTCCAACCTGAAAAATGTGCAATCTGAAAAATGTCCAATCTGGAACATTTTACACTACAGAACCTTAAAAACCGTTATTTATTTATTTTTCAGATTGGACATTTTTCAGGTTGGACATTTTTCAGATTGGACGTTTTTCAGATAGGACATTTTTCAGATTGGACGTTTTTCAGATTGGACATTTTTCAGATTGGACGTATTTCGATTGGACGTTTTTCAGATTGGACATTATTCAGTTTGGACATTTTTCAGTTCGAGCATGGTCGTTGGACATTTTTCAGATTGGACATTATTACAGTAAATCCATTTAGGACGTACATTTTGAACATATTAATTATACTAAATACATAATTATGATATAACTTTAGGCATTTTGCTACGAATCCTCTAAATCCAAACCTGTGACCGCATGGCATTGTCCGCATTTCTTTACATAATCAGAAGGAACTACGGGACTGTCATTTTGTTCCTTTAACCCTGCTTGGCAGTCGCATATTTCGCATTCGCAGAAAATACAATGAAATCTCAGTATGCATTAGAAAAAAAAGATTTATTTTACGCATTCATGATCAGTCATGACTTACAGCGTAGAAACTGTTCGACAAGTTTATGGTCGCTCAGCGAGTTAATATGGAGAGGGTTAGCTCGCAGTTTATTTGAAGGATATCATCAATGAGGAGATCCGTCGAAGAACTAAGGTGACCAACATCGCCGAAAGCTGAGGGGCAGTGGGCAGGTCACACCTGTCGCAGAACCGACGGCCGTTGAGGCAGGCGAATTTCTGGAGTGTAGACGGCAGACCGGTGAACGTTGAGGCAGACGAGTTTCTGGAGTGTAGACGGCAGACCGGTGAACGTTGAGGCAGACGAGTTTCTGGAGTGTAGACGGCAGACCGGTGAACGTTGAGGCAGACGAGTTTCTGGAGTGTAGACGGCAGACCGGTGAACGTTGAGGCAGACGAGTTTCTGGAGTGTAGACGGCAGACCGGTGAACGTTGAGGCAGACGAGTTTCTGGAGTGTAGACGGCAGACCGGTGAACGTTGAGGCAGACGAGTTTCTGGAGTGTAATCGGCAGACCGGTGAACGTTGAGGCAGACGAGTTTCTGGAGTGTAGACGGCAGACCGGTGAATGCGCAGCGTGGGACGCGGGTCGTGGCCGGAAGCGCTGGATGCCTTATCCGTTCGTTCGTGGTGGAAGCCCTATGTTTAACAATGAACGTTGAAGGGCTGGTATGTATGTATGAGGAGTAATGTGGTGTGATCGCTCATACATGAAGGATTACATAATCTCGCCGAGGCCTGTGAGTCTCCGGCGCGAGATGGTCACCGTCCGACGATTTCCCCCGGGCCTCGTTCGTCGTTGCTGTGACCAAATTGTTGTCTGCTTTGCCGATGAATTGATAAAGGTTTAGGTTTAGTTAATTTTCAAATTATGTTACAGTTATTGACCGAGCGAGCGAAGCGTCTAAGTTTCGAGATTGGCCAAAAATGCTATTGTCCGTCTGTCCTTCTGTCTTTCTGTCTGTAATTCTCTACAGGTCGCATTTTTCAACCGATTTGTCCGAAAATTTGGCATGGGTATAAATTAATAACGCCAACAAAATGAGTAGAATAAAATCTTGAAAAACATTTTTTTAGAGTACGTACCATACTCGCAAAGTGGGAGTGAGCTTTTTTTGTTCTTGTGAATCCCATAGTGTGGGGTATCGTTGGATAGGTCTTTTAAACATATTGCTGGTGTGTGAAAACCATTTTTTCGATTTAAGGATCCGTTGGCGAAATATTAAGCTTTAAAGCAGTAATTTTTGTTAGTCACGTTTCCCCCCCCCCTGCCGGCTAAACGGTTGCTTCTGGAAATGTGAAAAAATTCACGGCAGTAGTATATATTATTTAAAAGGAAACCTAAATAGTCCTAACCTAAAACCGTTGGATAGGTCTTTCAAAAATATCGCGGGCGTGTGGAAAACATTTTTCGATTTAGGGATTCGTTTGCGAAATATTCGGCTTTATTGTTTTTTATGCTAATTTTTGTCACTTTAGTACTTATTATCCAACTGCAAAGTTGACATCTGTTCGTTTCTTTTAGGTTTGGTTTATAAAAGGGCTGGCGAGGTCTACTGTTCTCACAGAACCACTAGTGTAATATACTCGGCTGCAATGAATTCGGGTCAGGGGGCTTTTTTTTTCATAAAAAAGAGGTCAATTTGTGCCCTTAGATCTCCGTCGGGGAAGCAATTTGCATAAGATCTGATGGTGGCTGTCTGAAGTACAGATAGAGGAGGTCCAGAGAGCCATTCACACTTTTCTGACCAGACAAGCCGTTTTCACCATAGACTAGTCAGAATAAAGATTCAAAATGTCATCAAAATATATGGAAAACCATGAATCAAAAAAATTTGCTACCGCGCGCGCCACCAAAAAGATTCAAAGCTTCTTGTGGAAAACGGCCACGCAGCATTCATGTATCTTCATCTTCATCTGCTAAAAAATATTTATTCAAAGTAGTTCCTATTGAATGTAGTTCTGAACACAAGAAAGAAATCTGTGAGTTGTCTAATTCTTGTAAATTGTCTTGTCATACCCGTAGTCAGTTGACATTTTAAAAGGCGCTGTCCCAATGTGGCGCACGCTGTGCACAAAAAAAAATTTGGGTATGGAGAACGACAAAGTGGGAACAAAAAACCCCCGAACAACTATATTAATAGGTCGATGAGTCGTGATTGGTGCTTATTTATTTCAATTATATATTTCTAATCAAAGTAAATACATATTTCAAATACGTTAAATATAAAAGTGGAAACAACATAATTTTCACAACTGAATTATCTTACTCGTGTAGTTCAACGGAAACATAAATGTCAATCAGCTTGATTGCCGAATTTTACCGGAGCCATGGCGGGGGGCGTTAAAACGGAAATCTCCTTCACGTCGCATAAATGAGGAAAAATTACTCCCCGCGTAAACGTATCTGGCGTCGCATCAAAATGTTATTCCTTTTTTTACGGTAGACAATTTAATTTCCGCCTAATGTGACGCCGGGGACGAGCGTCGTGCGATACCTTCGCACGGGCGGCTGAAAAGGTTAGCCCGAGCACGCAGCTACTGCGTTCATTTTCGGGAACATGTTATACCTAGTCTTATTGAATTGTTAATAGCTCTGCTTTTTCTTGGAGGCGAAAAGTCCTACAAGAGGCGATGTTTAGTATCTGTATGTTTTTATTAGGACTTCCAATTGGTAATACAAAATAAATGTTTTACACAAAAAAAATCAAATCAACAGCCTATTAATATGTCCCCACTGCTGGGGCTCAGGCTTACCCTCTCAACGAGGGCGTTAGGGCTATAGTCCACCACGCTAGCCCAATGCGGGTTGGTGGACTTCATATGCACCTAAAAATTTCTTCTTCGGTGTATGTAGGTTTCATCACGATGTTTTCCTTCACCGTTTGAAAGCAGCCAGTAAATGTACTTAAGTTTCGAGAAAAGCCCATTTTGGTACAATGCCCGGGGATCGAACTTCGAACCTTTCGATATTATAGACCGCGTCTTATTCCCGACGCCACTGACGCTCTCTAACAGTTTTTTTAACTTGATGTTTTATGTCCCATCCTGATGGGAATTTGTGGACAAAATTATGTATCTATCCACAAATCCCCAAATAGGTAATCATTTATTTAAATTACTTGGTTTTGAATTTATTTTTAATTTTGACTTCCTGTCTATATAATTCTAAAATATTTCACTAGTCCGTCTCCCCACGGGTAACTTATAACATACAATAACTTATAACGTACAGTACGTTTTATGGCAATTGAAACATCTAAATAATAAAATACTTCTATAGGCACTTACGCAACGCCAAGTCCGCGTGATTTTGTGGCTACTTTATAATATATTTCACAAAAGTATAAATCATGTACCCTGTGGTAAATAAAACATATTTTTTTATTGCGGCTATCATGACCAGTATTATTTTAGCCAAGGTACGTAAAGAATTCATTAGAGTATTAGACGGTATTGACGATATACACAGTGAGTTCCCATATGTGGCCGCACTCGTCTTTGAATCTGACAAAGTTTTTCTAAGGGCTTGTACAGGAAGCCTGATTACAGAGTCCTGGGTATTGACGGCTGCTCACTGCTTCTTCTATCCTGAAATTAAAATAACAAGAATACGATACGGAGACATGACTGTAGATCAAGCTAATGCGTCGTACAGCAAAGTTAAGAAAAGCATACCCCATCCGTCCGCGTCAGCTCGAGTCTTGAATTATGGAAAGGGGGTTGGTGTTCATTCCAATGACATTGGTTTACTGTTAGTAGAAAAAGTATTACTAAATACTTACGGGAAAGTGTCAGCAGTAGATTATCAGGCTTTGATCGGATATCCTGTTCGTTATGCCGGCCTAGGACGGACTTTTAGACTTGATGATGAACGACTTAGTCCTGTAGATATAATCGAACTAAGGAAGAAAGATCAAATGAGGCAGCTACAAATTGGTGAAGCTGTTGTCGTTAAGTGCGTGAGACTAGAGGGAGCGCCATGGTCGCTGCTTGGACCACTTATATGTCTGGCACCAAAATGCGCGCGTCGCCAGCAGCTGTCTCACCACGGAGATTCTGGCGGTCCTCTGATCCAGCACGGCAGAATTACAGGAGTATGTCAGGGTGCGTCTGGTTATAAAGGAAAGGACGTCAAATACACACCCGTAAGCCCTTATCTAGACTGGATTTATATCACGATGTCCAGGGAAAATGCGAACAATAATCATAAGTAACTTGGGTTTTGTATCCTAACGCCACTTTCTCGTTAATAATCGACTTACTTATAGTTATTTTAACGAGAAATAAACTAGGGTATATGTACAATGTTGTGGTGCACAATAAATAATGTTTGATTTAATTTGATTTACCTATATTTAAAGCAGATTTACAACGATTTGTTTCCAAAATACTGAATGTGTAAATTTTATCAAAGCGTCGTAGGTTTGGCTATTTACGTCACCATACGTTTAGGTATTACATTTCATGGCAGTAATTAGGTAAATATACATTTTCATTAGACAGAGAGGTTTTTAATTTTTTTCCCCTTTTTTGTACATAAAATTTGTATGCCGCGCACTGTTAAGTTTGCTTATAGGTATAGGTACCTTTAGCTGTTTAATTTAGTGTAGGTGCGTATACTCAGAACTTTTGGCTTCCCTTCCGCGCAAACGCTCCTTCGAGTTTGTTCTGTAATCTGAGTCACCAACCCCACTATATATTCTGTCTTAAGAAAACAAACTTTATTTGCGTCTCGGCCACATGTGCGAGCAAGGTACTGTAGCAGCAAAACAAGTTTGTATTACCACAATAAACTTTGCGGTCCACTTGGGAGCGTCATCTATCGTTTATTAAGCTTTCAGCCGCAAATTCGTTTGTTTTTGAGACGCCTAGTGAAACCGGATTGTACAGTCAACATCAAAAGTAGCTTGGGATCTGAATATTGGAAAAGAATCGCATTGCCAAACAAATCAAAATAGTTGATACTATAACATCGCAAAAGTGTAAACGATAAATTAAAATTTCCTAAATTATACATTTGTTAACTTTCAAAAGTAATACAATACTGTGGTTCTGTAGAATGTTTCAAAAGTATCTGAACTATGAATAAAATTTCTTTCGTCGAATATAAATCTTTTTGAAATGTCGAGGTAAGTATATTTTCATTCAAACATTGTTATATGTCTTATTTGTTTCCGACAATGTCATTTTAAGTGGCTGGTCACTGATTACTTTTATCTACGATATATTCCAGGAAGTAATTATGAATAATTAGGACATCAGGTTATTGTGAAATTAAGAAAAGTCAGTACTTTTGGAATTTAGTTTTCGATCAGCTACTTTTGACGCTGACTGTACAACCCCGGTCTTCCGACATCAATGTGGAAGATGTCGCCTGCAGGGTCCCGCCCGCCGCATACTAACGAGCCTCGCTCGCGTGTTGACCAATCGCAGAGCAGAGTTCCTATCCGCTCGGATTATTCCAGGCCAAAGGTAAGCAGTTAACATGATCGTTACCGGAGCAGTTTCGGAACTACCTGACTAACGTATTGATATAAAATTACGTAAGTCCCTAGAAGTAACGACTTTCGATCGATTTATAATTAATGTACTAATATAGTAGCTACTACTAATTTCCTATAATATGCAAAGCCGACACAAACCTTTATAGGATAGAACCTTGTCATAATAAGTTAGAATTTCAAATGGTCCTTAGGTTAAAACTTTTGAGGCTTGTCAGTGAGGGTTCATTTGAAAATGTACTTTACTCAAATTCAAATTTATTTACATAATTATTTCTCACACAAAGATAATGCTAACAATAATAACATGCAGTTTGATTAATAACGGAAATGAAATTAACCGGAGACCGGTCTTTGTGTGAGACTGGTGCCTATATTAGGACAAGTCCTGTTTTACAGGTCACGAGGAAAGTTACTAAGACAAGGTTCTTTTCTATGAATGTGGTGTGAAGGACAAATTTAGTCTATACTACTACGGCACAATTCCAACCTCTTTGGATGCAGCCCTGAATCCCTTACAATGTTGCGGTCAATTGTAAATATATTGAACCGACCAATAAAATTCCATAATTAGATTTAATAATTTAAGCTACTGCAAAGCTTTGAAAAGCGCTAAATTAGGAGTTCACTAAAACAGACACATGTAGACATAAATTTAGCACTCTAAACTGCAATCAAGCGCTATAAATTCAACCCTGATTTGAGACGTCGAGTCAGTATACAAATGAATTCGCGTTAGCACACCCGCCTTAATGAGGGCGAGCCCTCGCCCTCGCGAACTAGGGCTGCCACTAGTAAAATGAATTTTTAAAAATCGAAGCCTTCGAATAGATATTACATTATTTTAAAGAACACGTGCTTGGACCGGCTCCGGTTCTTTTCTGGTGCAAAGGTTGTCCATAGCGAGCGATACAGCTAGTGCCTTTGCACCATTTTCGACAGGGGGCGAGACTTTTTTAATAATTTGGTTTACAGACAGAAATACAAGAAATTTTTTAAAAAATGTTTTGGAGTCAGGTAAGCCTAAATAACGTATTTCAAATGATTTTTTATAAATTCCCTTCAATGTACAGAAATACTCCCGTTATAATTTTATACGTAGTATCATAGTAGATAGTTAAAAGATTTTACTTATATGTAATGTTTTATAAGCATCAGTGCCTATACTCAGACTAATGGGGAATACATTGTGAAATTTACATTAATTTATACTATGTACATATAATACCTATTTTGAAGAAAGTGAAGCAATTTAGAAGCGTTTTTTTAAAGAACTCAGTTCATATTTTAATAAATGTAACTGACAACCCTGAGTGCAGCCTACTTCCCCGCCTTTATGACTCCATTCTGCCCACCTGCTAGAGACTATAGGCAGATATTTAAGGGAGACGACATACTTAGTGGGCTAGACACGATCGTCGATAACATTGGAAAGATTCCAAGCGTGCTTGCGTGATGCTTTAGTTTTGTAGATGCTTAGTGAAATAGGTATTGACTGTACCAGATCAAACCTTTAATAAAAGATATAATTAATAATTATTTGGATGTACCTGTTTGTTATGCACAAATAAAATGTAGGTGTTATATTGTAATACTTAATAACTCGCTCTAGGGAAATAATGAAACATTCAAAAGGCAGCAAATTCTAATTACTTAAGAAAAGGAACATTAGAAAATAGAAGCAAAATAAAAAATAAAATGATAAATTGTTTCAAATATTCCATAAAAAAATGCAAACAAAATAATCTAGTAAAGTGTAAAGCTAGGTATCTACTTATTAGCTGTTGTGGAGTGTAAGCAAGCCTCGATCCCCTTTATGGGTCGGTTGACGGGAGAGCTCTAATTAATTAACGTCATGTTTACCACACATCAGCCCTTTAACGTCCACTGCTGGTATGTCCAGCCTATGTAGTATGGCCTTCTTCAAAAAACGCCACTACACTCGGTCCTCCGCCTTCCACATCCAGCATCTTCCGGACACCTTCTTTAGGTCGTCGGTATGTCCAATTGGCTTGCAAATCTCTAGTAGTCATATTTTTATTGTTTCTTGTTGTTGTTTTTATTGTGTCTTATGTTTTATTCCTCTGTGCCTTTCTTGTTTGTATTTTACAAGAAGTTTCAAATCTCTGTCGTCGCGCGTGCGCTCCCTGGCTAAATGGGAGTGGCAAATTTTTTTGATTTATGGTATTTTATTTCAATTTGTTATTAATATATATTTAAATAATTCTCTCGATGTGCGTTGTCATTGTGTACGTTCAATGAATTCTATTCTATAAATCGAAATCATAAATGTGATGCAAACTTACTTCATGTGAAAGTACGCGACATCCCTAATATTTGCCAAGTGTAAACACGCTAGATACAAAAATCATACGCGCTGTGTAGCCCCAGTACTTATGTATACTTTGCTGCGAGGGCACTCCGGCTCTTCCCATATAAACAAAACCAACAGCGCCGAGGAAAATGTGTAAGAATTTAGAAGTAAAAGGGCTTTTTTTCATAATGCCCTGTTAGGTAGGTCCAATTTGAACAAAAGCACACTTCCCTTATTACTGTATGTAATAAGGGTACTTACTTAATACTTACTTACTGGATGCAGGGTAGGTACCTAACAATATAATAATTATTACAAATGTGAAAGTAATTTATATATTGTAAAATGTTTTTCTAATTTGTAGCGCATGGCGTCATAGCGGCTGATCCGGTTTTGTTGACATTTTGATATTAAAAAATTACTAGGTACTTATATATCATGATCAACGTCTGAAGCACAATTTTTAGGAACACACTGGATAACCCACTACCATTCAAATATCGTATTGGTTTTCGCGTTGTAAAGTTGATAGCAGGTAGTACTGAACTGTGGTTGTAGTTTTTAAAGATAAGAGTGTATCAATCGCTACAATTATTGACTCGATGCTCAGGAAATGACTTTTTATTTTTTATGTATTAATTTTATCGGATAACTTCGGATACGGTTAGAAAATGAGCAATCGCAATCGTATATCGACAGAATAATTTATTACAGATTGTCGGATAAACAATCAAAATATGTATCAAATCGTGATCGACCGCTGGATTGTGTTGATAGCCGCCGTTCATTCCGCTCGCTCCGTTCATACGAAAGCGGAACAGGTTAATCGACTCGTATATTACTTCAGGAATTTTTGGAATTTTTATTTTTCGATATATTTTTTCACATTAATAATTTATTATTGCCTACTAAAGTAAAATTAAGTAATACATATGTTATCTAACAAGATGGCACTATAACATTAAGACGACGGCAATCCAGATCCTCCAACCTGGAAAATACGAAGGGGCTATGCAGCGTCCTCGGGATCTTTATAACTCTGCAGAGCTGGATGCTGATGCAGCTCCGATCCCATCTTTTTCTTGGATGTGTAATTTAAGATTGAACAGTATGTTTTCAGAACCGTTTCAAATCAATACCTACTAAAATTTACTTACAAATGATACTTATTAAAAAAGATAAATATAAACAAGTAGTTAAACAATGCCAGTAGCATAAAAAAATTTGCCACTCCCTTATGTATGAGTAACAAAAGCATTTTAGGGGGTGCCAAAATCGTGTCAAATGTATATCAAAAATGACTCTCACTCACACATTCTCATTTTCAAACTCCATATAAAGTATTTGCAATCTCCTCCCGCTAATCCGCTTCCTTTGTCCGCACCCCCCCTGAAATTGAAACCGAATTTTTCTTCGTTTCCCATACTAAATATGCAAGATGCGAACTCCACATGGAGCGCGCGCGCGACCAAAGAGGTTTGAAACTTCTTGCCTATCATCAAACCAAAGACGACATTCTAAAGTGTTTCATCAAAAGCCGCGCTGTAAACGCCGACACCTTGTCATACAGCCGACGCCGGCCACGGTGCGTGGTACGACCACCATTAATAATTTGGGCAACACCATTAGGCCACCGGCTTTCCGCGAACTTGATAATAAATCATCATTTTTCATGGCGTACCCACGCCACGCAACAAGCTTGACAATGTGAAAGCTTTTGTGTAAAATAAATATACCTAGACAATAGTAAAGGTATTATTTGCGGAGGTCACTTATATATAAAATTTGTTTCCGTTATTATATAAAGAGCGTTTGTTCTACGTACACATACCTACATACCTGTTTATCAAGGGAAGATCTCGAACCTTGAACTCTCTAAAACGAATGACATTTTGTAGGTTTGTAGAGTAGGTGATTCTGATCAGAACCCTTTATATAATATACTAGCAAACGCCCCGCGACTTCATTCGCATTAAAATACTACACGGACTCCTCCTCTCCTTAGTATAGATTGGCCCAAATCGATAAATTCGTCTTCGGAAAATCTATCTGTAGAGATATAAGTATTCATTTATTATTATTATTATTATCCACGACGGACGGAACGGAGACTTATTCGTCATCTCGCCCGAATGAAGCTCGCCCCTTCGGGCGACTTGGCACCTTTCGATTTTACCAACACATAATTGTAGACTTTTACTGTCCAAAAAAATATATTAAGTCGATTAATAAACGCATGAGAAAGGATAGGATATTATGGATACAAAGTGTAACGTATAAATGCGCCAGTTATTAGCATGTACTTCTGATATGTGGAATAGCAAAACAAACAAATTTAAACTAATAATACATTTTTAAAATTTAAAATGCTAAATTGGCTGTAATAGGAATTTAGGCTTATAATATCTAAATCAAATGATTTTATAATCAAAGATGCATCTAATTTAAAATGGCCATGTGAACGAGAAAGTTATAATTGCAAATAACTCACCAGTACTGGGGTCGATTGACAGAAGGTCCGAAAACTTAAATTAGCTTAACTATGTGAAGCTTGGAAACACACGGTGCGATGCATGCCAACGGAGCATGAGGCTCTACGTTGGTCGACGAAATAAATTGCTGCAACTGTGATGCTGAAGAGGAGCGGGAGTTACCTCACCGCGTCCCGATGATTTCAAAGATTTCCTTTGTTCATTTCAAAATTTAATGAACGTCCGCCATCTTGGACGCCATGCTTCCATCGTGCGAAGTAGATAAAAATCACGCCATTAAATGGCGGCTGGGTCGCTTCGCCTCGTCGACTCGCAGCAGTGAAATAGTTGTGGAAAATTTGGTGCTTGAAGAGCGAAGCCCTGCGGCAAAAGGATGATTCCGGACCCTGCGGTCCTGCACAGCACCTTTCTTCAGCGCATGATCTTTGGGCGCTCCGTCGCTGCGCGAGTGCATATGAGCTTGCGTCTGTTCTGCTACGCTGCTATTTCCGGAATGAAGCCGGCTCCGAAACTCACCGATTCACCAATTTCGTTCAATCGCGAATCTGACTCTTTCGATCGCAGTGGAACGACAGAGACGGCATATCGCCGAGCGGCCGAGCTCATCCGAAGACGAAATGTCAAACGGACTTTATAAACCACCCGTATTATAGAAATTAGAAATTACTTTCACCTTTTTGGAAAATAACTTTTTAAAATGAAAGCTCATACTTAATTTGGTCGATCCACCAACTTTGGTTTAGATCGAACCAGTATAAATGGTTAAATATGCATTTAATTAAATAAATTGTTTTTATTGTAATTTAGAAGAAATTACAAGTTAAATCGAATTGATATTATTAGAACATGTCAAGCAACCTATTGTTATCGAAATTGTGCAAAAACAATAACTACTTACGAACAAAATAAATGTGTTCACAATGATTTTGCAAAATTTAGAGATGTGACTACCTACATGTTTTCAATATTAAATGATAATGTTTTAAATGCTATGTTGATGGTCTTTTAGAGCTTATATTATTGATTTTATGTAGCACTACGCTACAAAAGCTTGAATAAAATAATGATGTGGCGAACCGAAGAAGTTATTTAGGTTTGTTCGCATTTTCCCTGTACATAGTGATAGAAATCCAGTCTAATTATGGGCTTACGGGAATGTATCTGACATCCTTTCCTTTATATCCAGACGCACCCTGACATACTCCTGTAATTCTGCCGTGCTGGATCAGAGGACCGCCTGAATCTCCGTGGCGAGATAGCGCTCAAACAAATGACATACACCATTAAGATCGGTGAAATATAAGCTCTCTCGAAGCTTAATGGCACGAATAATAATAATAAAAAGTATAATAGTAGCCCAGGAGTCTCCGCTGCTACAATACAATGACAAATCGTTGTTTTTCTTTCCCCCGGCTCCCGGCACAATCATTTCTCTTGATTGCACTCGTCCGCCTTTTGTTTCATACGTTTTCATTATTTAATTAGGAGGTGGATGTTGATTTATTCAGCCAGCATTTTCTTTTTGCTTCTTGTTTCTTCCATTTTGGGATTATTCGCATTTATCAATTTGTATTCCAAAGCACATTTATTTCTTTTGAGAATGATATTGTAACATGTCGGATATATAGGTAAGCCGTCAAAAACAATACACGTGTGCAATTTCGTGATTTTGATAAGGAAAATGTGTGTATATGTACTATAAATAATTTCAACTATCTTTCTTAGAAGTTACACAGTGGCTTTTTTGGTATCTCGCAACAAAATACATACACCCGTATGTATTTTTGTATGTGTTTACTAGGCGTTCAACAAATTATCATAAAAACCTCCGTTCAGTATTAGCTGATGAAACTTGGAACAATAAAAGACAACTAAGCACTTTAAATAAAATTCTGCAATGCTCAGACAATTCTTTGTTGGCTACAATACACTATAAAAAGCTCTTTTAAGCACTCAACGCAAAATCCTAGTTTCCCGTCTTATTTATATGCATTGTTATTTTATTACTTCCCTTACACAAGCAAAGGCCATAACAATATACAGCGTGATTTAAAATTCCGTTTCGCTGTTGCTGTAATAAGGCAATTCGTAAGCATGAATTACCGGCGCCATGCACTACTGAGTTGCACAGCTGACTCCTGCAATATGCAATAACTAGGTTGCCGCCCTACCGTGTTGCGAGGAGATAGGGCTCTAGGGGCAATAGGAATAAATCACTTACTTATAAGTGACCTTGTCAGGAATAAAATAAAATTCAATCCACGAAAGCACCAGCATATTGATCGGTGACCTTCGTGGACTAGGCAAGGTGCTATTGGAGCAGGTGCTATTCAGACTGATGCTGTAGCTGGACTACGTCACAATATTGCCCAATTTTATATAATTTTAATCTTATGTTATTGTATGTGTGACACTTATATACCTACTATTAAATATTTTATTCGTTTAATCAAGTATTGTAATAATTCTTGTAGTTGTAAGTAAGTACCTGTTTATATCTTTAAATTTCTACTTGTAAGTACTATTTTGATTAGGTACCTACTAATGGAAAAAGCAGCCACGATTGCAGGGAAGTACCCTAAATATTGACGATAGTAAATTTTACTGAAAACATTCCTTTACTTTTAAAAATAAGTAGAAGTGCTTTCGATTTTAAGTAACATCGACTGGTATCTGAGCCGGGAATCAAACTGGACAAATGTTGAAAAAACTACCTGTATTTTTGTGATGCTACGAATATATTATAGTGCTTAATTAATCTGTTGGTTTTCTGAATAAATAAAAATCTATGTATATTTTTTTATTATTTTTACGGGGGCAATAAGCAGGCGGCCCTCCTGATGTTATATTATACTACTTACTAGAACCGTTGTCTCATCCATCACAAGTTATGTTTACGAACACCTTAAAAAAGTTGTTATAAATGTATAAAAAACATAATAGCCAGCCGTATAAAAAAATTAACACACCGCCAAATTTTCACAAAGAAACCCTGTCGCTTACCCCGTGGGTTGTTAATTACTTTTTTAACATTTTCAAAGCTTTTGCACTGATGCTGAATAATAAAGCTGTACATACATTATCATAAAAACGTAATCTACTCCATAAACGATTCTTCTTACTGAAAAAAAATCTGCCTACTTACGTACGTACAAAATAATCTAACTTTTTTGGTGTTTCTTTTGAAGTAGGTGTATAAATTAATAGTATAATTTACTGACTAATATTAATTTAAAAGATGTTATAAGTACTTTGTATTAAAATTAAATTAAATTAAATCGAATTTATTTCAGGCCGATATAGCCCATAGAAAAGACACATAAAATTGACAAAAGACAAATTGAATTAAATTAAATTAAAAATACATTAGGAAATACATTAGAGAATACATTAGAAAGTCAGGATGTAATAGTATTAATAATATTAAACACTAGCTGTTGCCCGCGACTTCGTCCGCGTGGATTTTGGAAGTAGGTACCTATCTCTGCTATGTACAGACATACATCGTCTAGTTATAATTTTCCAATGGTAAATTGGATCATTCTAAGTACCTTCACCATAATTTAAGGTATACCGTACCTTCAGGAACAAACTATGAACACCGTATCCAATTTGGTGAAGACAGATAAAAATTTAAAAAATTGTTGTTTTCACTTCTATTGCTCATAAGACTTCTCATATCAATTTTTATTATACGTGTGTATTTTTTAACTAATACAGTATGGGCAAAACCAAAACCATAGGAGATACAGGGAAACTGTCTTAGAAACCTTTAGGTATTTTTTCGTGATAACAATTTTGACATAGTAATCGGAGCAGCTGGAGTTCGGGTGGCATGCATGAATAAGTAGTAAGTTCCTAAGTACATTGCACAGTCTGTTTTATGAGAAAACATTTTATTGAATTTGACTAACTTCTGCTGCTCAGATTTTTTTCTTCCGATATAATGAAGTGATCCCTACATGAAACTGAGTCGAACCGCATTAAAAAAAATATGTGCAAATTGTCTCATTTTTATGGACAACACACGCTTGACCAAAAAATTTATATGTCATAAGACACTTTCCCTGCATCTCCTATGGTTTCGGACTTGCCTATACTGTCCCAGTTAAAAAAAACACTGATATCTCCTATGTCTATGACATCGTCTTGTTACGTTAAATGATTTATCTGTAAATGACGATAACTTTTTTCGCTGTCATCCGATTTCAATGAAACAAAGCCTATAAGTTGCGCCAGGCTGTGCTTAATCTACCTGTGAAAACCGCAAGAAAATCCGTTCAGTAGTTTCGGAGATTAGCGATTACAGACAGACAGAAAGACAGAAAGACAGAAAGACAGACAGACAGACAGACAGAAAGACAGAAAGACAAAAAAATTTAAAATCGCTTTTTTGTGTTCTGTTACTCTTTTTTTATCGTCCACACTCATTTTTTTATAAATTTATTCAAAGTACAGACACACGGTTTCTACAGATTTATTATAAGTATAGATGTCATACAGTATAGCAGGTGTACTTAAAGACTGCATATAACAATTTAACAACTGTCATAGACAGCCCTTAGTACACCATTGTCAGATTTTCTTATTCGGTCCATGAAGGAGGCATGCCTCTTCCTCATAACGGCATAAAAATCATCAACCCTGTTCTCGGCGAACATACCAGACGCACTACACCTCCAGGGCAGGCCGAGCATGCACCTGAAGGCGTTGTTGTACTGCACACGCAGCGCGTGGTATGCGCGCTGCGTGTACTGCGTCCACAGCTGGCAGGTGTAGAACGCCTGGCAGTACGCCTTGAACAGGGTGATCTTAACCTGATTGGAGCAGCGCGCGAACCGGCGCGCCAACATGTTACTTTTGGCGGCTAGCGCCCGCCTCTGCCGCTCCAGGTCTTCATCATCTTTTAAATTTTCTGTCAGAATATGACCTAGGTATTTGAACCTTTGTACATGTTTGAGTTGCGCGCCACATAGGAATACAGGTGGTACTTTAGGGGGGACCGCAGAGTGTGCGAATACCATCACTTCCGTTTTATTAACATTGTATTTAAGACCGTGGCGTACAGCGTATCTTTCGCATATTTCTAGTAGCTCTGTCAACGCGCTGATACTTGGGGTCAGAAGAACCATGTCATCAGCATAGCTGAGGTTGTTTGCACATTCATTGCTAATATGACATCCTATGCCGGTCCTGCTGAGCTCCTCGATCAGCCCGTTTACATACAGGTTGAACAAGATCGGTGACGTCAGTCCTCCTTGTCTTACACCACAGTTGAGCGAGTACTCGCTGGACAGTGCATCTTTCCATTTGACAACGTTGGTCTGGTTTCCGTACCAGTAACTCGTCAGCTTTATTATATCGTGAGGTATACCTGCCTCCTCCATCTTTGTCCATAACAAGTTGTAATTAATAGTATCAATATTATACTCAAATTTTTATTTTCTTTTGTTACCTTTGTGTGAATACTAAATATAATTTCATATTCTGGGGCAATGTGTAACTCACCTAGCTCAGTGTGCTGAGACAAAATTAATAGAGACAAAAAAGGTTTATAAAGCGCTAATTAATCTAGATAGGTACTCGTAGAAAGAGAACATCTCGACTCGAGGACTAAACACTTAAGTCTATCAATCGTTAGTTCGGCTTTAATCCCCGAAGCTCAGTCAAAGTCACTGTCTCATTTCGGATTTCTCTCAGACATCCGTTACGTGTTCCAAACGAAATGTTGTGAAGCACTTATTATGCTTAAACTTAACCTTGTTGATAACGTCTCTCTTTTAACAATTTTTAACATGATTTTAGAGTCTACCACAACAGAAATATTCCATCATCTTATTAGCTCTTTGATGTCCACTGCTGGACATAGGCCTTCCGCAATGAACTCCACCACACCCGGTCGCCCCTCTTTCGCATACAGTCGCCTAAGGCTACCTTCTTTAGGTCGTCGGTCCACCAGGCGTGGGGGAGTCCCACCGATTCGCCTTCTTCACTCCAGAACTCGTCTGCTTCTGCTGCTGCCGGCGGTTCTTCTACAACGTCAGTTTAACTTCAGCTTACAATAGAAAAATAAATGAAACAAGTTTTGCTCTTATCCGGAAAAATAAGCCTGAGTCAGATGATCTGACGAATTGCATTTTGTGCACGATCTGCAATTTATGTGCTAAGCAGCGCACATTAAAATTTATATTGCCCGTTTTGAACTGCCAATGCTAGCGCAGATGAACGTAAAGACTACCTATTAAGTGCAGGGCCGTAATAAGTCTGTGGACCCAAACCCAGAGTCACTGAAAAACGTGTGACTGTATCGAGTAAACAAACATGAGATAGAAACAAAATTCCTGGGTAAAAAAGGGCAAGTAAAAAAATGGTTTCTCTTATAATTATGAGTTATGTTATGTGTCATATATTTCTAGATAGTTTCGGTATTTTTAACTATGCACTATGTTTTAAGAATCATTGCGATTTATTATAACACCGAGGCGTTTATTTTATTCTGAGAAAGGCATTTTAAATTTCTCATTGTAATAAATATGACGTTGAATGAAGTTTAAAGTAAGTATAGTGAATATCTTGATAATGACTCCACACTCCATGGTATATGTGGCCCACAATTTTATCGTGGCCTTTGACTAAGCGCGGCCCTGTAAAATACATAAAATCGAAGATATATAGTGTCTAGTCTGGTAGCTATCTATTGAGAGTAACTTTCAGATGCAGCTCGGATAAAAACTATCTAAAATTGTTTTCGAATTGAATATTACTAGCGTTTCGGTTACACTAAAACTTTTGGCGTTTTGGTATTTAGACACAGTAACAGAAATAACAGTGGGTGCATTACTCTAAACTTTAAATATTATTAGCTTATTTCTTTACCTAAATTATGATGTATGATAATAATTGTAGGGTTGGCCGGTTGGTCTAGTCGTATAGGAGTACCAAAAAGTATGTTTTAGTCATGAAGGTTCTTGTAGACAAATTTTTTTTTGTGTATTATAAAAAAAATACACATTTAATATCATGCTTTCTCAAGTTTTGCGCGATTCCCGAGGTCAAGGAATCCCCCTTTGGTCTTTTCCCGTTGCGCAATAGATAAACTTGGTTTATTCTTTGCACTCCAAGACCTTGTTTTATTCATACCTCAAAATTGTTGTAGACTTTAAACATGGGAGTTTCTAAATTATCTATAAATATTAATTTGTAACATTGCTTAATATTGTCTATGAAAATATGGCAAGCATGCAGATTTACACCCTGTATAAGTCTGTTAATTTTTTGTTTAGCTAAACAAAAATGAATCTGTGCGCTACACCTTAGTTACCCACATTATAATTGCAACATAAACTTTTTATATAAGATCTAAACAACACTTTATGTATTATTTATGTTCCGCTCACCTTTAATAACAAAGTAATAAATTACTGACTACGACACAGGAAAAGCATAATTTTACTTTAAAAATATCTTATGTAAATATGAACCTTGTAAGTGCTTAATTCCAGAACACGGCTACCTCGTTACGTCCGCCCACAGCGAGGGAACTGAGAGCCTCTTGTGCTTCTTACACATTTTACCTTTATTTATTACTAAGGATAGCGAAAATAACATTTCGTCAGGGAGCAATTTTAAAGGACCTTAATTAAATAAGAGCAACTCGGATTCTATTTACAGTGCTTGTAGGTTATTGTATGGTGGAAGCAATAAGTATTTTAAAAACAGAAGGTTTTGCTTTGAAATAAACCTTTCAAAAACACAGTAGGAGTACCTACCTAAGTACTGTATTTATATGCATTTAATTCTAGTTAAGTCTCGTTTAGTAAATTAAAGTTGGTGAGGTGTGAAAAAATAAAAATGCATCGTATAGGGCTTCTTTCACTGCTTGCTGATAAAGTCACAGATCTGCAGGTTATCTGACAGATACCCAAATTTTTTTGTTTCACAGGTATCCGATTGCCTTACCTGTCAATAAACTAACAGCAAGATCAAGCGGCTGTTATTTTTTATCTGTCAGATATTTTAATAGAGACTAGAGGTGTGCAACACGAAAATATTATCAGACAGATTTATCTGATAGATAAGTTTATCTGTCAGCTTACTGTCTGTAACAATATCAGCAAGTGGTGAAAGAGGCCCTTAGTCTTTTACGTTCAAATTTAAATTGGTCCACATAAAGGTTATATTTTTTCAAAAATTTAATGTCATATTTAGAAATGATTCATTTTCACTTGCACATCGTATATCCGCAATAAGATGTTACTTTACAGTTTCAATTAAGAGATCTCGGTTCACGACAAGGCGAGGCGCAAGTGTGTATCTCATTTACAATTCAAACTAAACAGCCCCAAGCAAGCGACACCCTAACCATAAATTGAAAGCGATTTGATTACCTTCGACAACCGTTCAGCTTCCTATTTTTATTCTGTTTACAGTAGGTTAAGTAAGAGATAGGATTGTACTTAGGATTATTTGTGATCGTCAGAGCGTCAGTGGCGTCGGGGATAAGACGCGGCCTATCATATCAAAAGGGCTGAAATTCGATTCCCGGCTGGGCCATGTACCAATGGGTTTTTCCTCAAAATCTTAAGTACATTTACTGACTGCTCTCAAACGGTGAAGGAAAACATCGTGAGGAAACCTGCATACGCCGAAGAAGAAATTCTTAGGCGCATGTGAACCCCAACCCGCACTGGGCTAGCGTGGTGGACTAATAGCCCTAAAGCCCTCGTAGAAAGAGTAGGCCCGAGCCCCTAGCAGTGGGGACATAATTAATAGGCTGTTGATTTAATTTGATTCGATTATTTGAGGTGAGGCTCTTTCAAGCCTTACCCAGCCTTGTATCACTACGACCATTGCTGATCTATAATGTGATTACCACAATAATATAGTTCAGGACTAAGCTTTGCGCCAGTTAGGAAGCTCAGCACGGTTTCGGCACTGTTTGTTTTACTTCATCAGATTGAAGTGAGTTGCCCACATGGGTGTTTCTGTTACGCATCAGTGGGCCACATTCGCACAGAAGTGATCTAATCGGCGCAAATATGCAGCTATCGGCGATGGCTGCATATTTATGCCGTTAGCAGTAGAAACGATGGGACCGTGGGGGCCGGAGGCGCGTCGACTCGTGAAAGACTTGTCGAAGCGCCTCGTCGAGCTGTCGGGCGACCGGAGGGCTGGCGCGTACCTCGGCCAGAGCATCAGCCTGGCCATACAAAGGAGGAACGCTGCCAGCGTTCTGGGCTGAATTTTTTATTTGTAAGATTTTTATTACTAGATTTTTTGTTTTAATTTTTATTATTTAATTATTTTAATTTTATTTAATTTTTATGTTTTATTTGTATTATATTTAAGTAAGTTTGTTTTTAAGTTAGATTATTTAATTAGATAGATAGATTTGCTGTTCGATTAATAAAGTCAAACATTTATAGATAGAGTCTACCACACCTTAGTTTTCCGGAGCTTCAGGTCAAACAATGTTTGTTCATGAGTGTTCTCTCTGTGTGCGGAAGTTCTTCCTACTTAGGGCTAAGGCCTGACATGCGGTTGTAAGCCTTGACTAACGCTTTGGAATGGTTCAAGCCTGGCCAGGATTGTACTTACCTGTATATATTTATTATTATTATTAAAATGAACAAGATATTATACATGGAAAGAAAATGTAAAACAATACACTTTTGAAACCGTTTTAAAATCGCGGTATTAAGTAAATTTGTGATGTCTTCATGACTACATATAAGAAGTAGAGTTCCTGAATAGATGATATTAAGTAAAGTCGTTCAACTATATTGCAGTCCTTTCACAAAGTTTCAGAACGAAATCCTCAGAATTTAAAACGCATGGATTCAACTTTGCAATTTAATGTAAAAGCTCTCTAACATGTGGATTCATATAATATTCACAGAGGGACTTCACAGAATCCTGCGCTCCGCTACACTCGAATGCATTTACATGAGCGCCGCATATGCTGCTATATTGGGTTATTCGTCGGCCATTGAGGCGAGCAATCGAATTATAATCCCGACTAGCACTTTAGATAGCTATGGCTCATATTTGGCTATACATTAAGTTGGCTCAAAAGACATTAGATAAAGCGGCCAACAAAATTATGTTAGGTTTGGTTTTGACCTCGGATTCACCCGCGTGCAGCGCATACGCCGAAGGAAATTTTAGGCACGTGGCGTGGGAAGTCCACCAACCCGCACTGGGCTAGCGTGGTGGACTTTAGCCTGTAATACAATAGCAAAGACTATTGGCTAATGTTTTTATAATGTAGCTTCACCCTTACGACACGATAGTCTACGACGGTAATCAATTTGATTGCCTGTTCAAATTAATATTAATATCGACAATAAGAAGGGTAAGCGGCAATCACTTAACGGTACTCGGGAATCAATATGGGCCCTACTCAGATTTCTCTCCATTTTTGAAAAAGTAATTCAAGTGACTTTGATTAATGATCTTCAACGGTTAAGTTTTTGTGAGAGAATTCTGTAAATTCTACGCTAATTAACGAAAATATTTGTGTTTTTAAAGAAGGATAAAAATAACGTTACTAGGGTACTTACTTATTTAAACACATTTATAATTATACTAGCTGTTGCACGCGGCTTTGCCCGTGTGGATCAAGTTTTTTCCCACATATGTTATTCCAGGATATAAAAGCTATCACTGTACCAAGTTTCATAAAAATCCGTTCAGCCGTTACAGCGTGAAAGAGTAGCAAACATCCTCACATCCAAACATCCTTTCAAATCCATCCAAATTTTCGCCTTTGATTAGTAGGAGATTAGTATACGATGCACCGCTTTGTAATAGTTATTTCATCCCTAGTTCTTAAAATACGTTATCTAAATGTATGAAAATTAATATTATAAGTAGTAGTTGACGCGATAGCTCAGTTGGTTACAGACAAGACCCTGCCCACGTTCGATCGCAGGTTCAATTCCTGCTAGCATGAAATATATTATTTATATATTTTTTCATTTATTGTTTTTTATTTATTTAATTCAATGCGATATAAATGTTTCCAGTACAAACATCTCAAGTCAAGAAGGAGGTATTCAAAGAAAAGTGAACACAGAAGAGTCTTTTGTTATTGAGAAGCGGGATGAAGTCAAGTGTCCTCCCCTTTCATGTAAAAGACAAACCTACCTGCGAACAATACAGTATATTTTCTGTACTTATATATTTTTGAAGCAATAAAAACTTAAATAAGTATTCCAAACAATTCGAGGTCTACAGAACAAAGGGATCTTGTACCAAAAAATTTGAGCGATGGTAACTATAGGTAAGCTTGCAGATATGGTTTGTAATTTAGTAATAAGTACACAATTTAAATAACGGTAAAGGAAGACATCGCGCGGAAACCTGCATACGCCGAAGAAGAAAATCTTTGGCGCATGTGAAGTCCACCAACCCGCACTGGACTAGCGTGGTGGACTATAGCCCGAACGCCCTCGTTGAGAGGGTAGGCTTGAGCCCCAATAGTGGGGACATGTTAATAGGATGTTGATTTAGATTTTTGACACAATGTGATTTAAATTAAAATTGAAATATCTTAAAATTGTTAAGCCACGCTAAAATAGAGTCTGCAGCCTTTAAAGCGGTGACCTACATAGACAATAGCGGGCACAACAGACGGAAGCGGGCGCGGCGGGTCAAGAGACACTCTCAGCGTGACAGCGCTGTGGCACCCAGTCCACTCATCGCGGTGGAGATGTGGCAGGATTACGATGAAATCAGAGTTTTGATCAAATCCCAGAACCTTGATCAAAAAGCCGAATTTCATCATAACCCTGCGACAGAGATACGCTTTATTAACTCGCATTGTAATTTTCGCGTAGTGTCAGTTGTTCAATTCAATTCATTTATTCCATAACAAAATACATTTTGTGGGAAAATAAAACATTACAAGACTAAAACATTAAAAAGAACAAAAAACATAAAAAGAAATACATAGGTCAAATGTTTCAAAATTCAAATTACAACAAAAAACTAATAAGCATGTCAATTTATATAAATTAAAAGTACCATTGAGTAGTACCATTGAAGGTACAAGTGACACAACTTTGTATCCTTCGTACCATCAATGGTGCTAGTGACACTAATTTAGGATCAGTAGTACCATTATGAATAGTTGTTATGCTCGCTAGTACCATCAATGGTACTAGTGTTATTCCGGAGTTCCACGTCTTGTTTTCGTGTAGAACAGGATTTTATAACTGAGATGTCGTCATTATGATGGAATTCTAGCAAACAATTTGTGTTAACAAATGGACTGTAATTTTTAAAATATTTTAAAAATATTAACCTTTGAATTATTTGTTAATAAGTTCTAGAGTGAATAATATGGCAATTGACAGTCAGAAAAAAATATCGTCGTGCTTACACAAAGCATATTATGTCTCAGATAACCCCAAGTTGGCGTTGCCGAACCAAATCAGTAGCAAAACGTATGCAAGATTCCGCATATAGCGTTTCCTAGACACACGCGGCTTGCGGTGGCGGCCACAATACACAAATAATGACCAGAGGTCGGCGGGGTGTGCTGTTTTCAGTTTTTGCATAACATGGACATACCTTATCATTCAATGATAAATGATGTGCAATTATAATAAACTAAAGAAATGATTTTATTTAGGCTGCCTTTCTGCTACGAGCTTTACGCCACCATCAAAACAAATTAATTTTATTAGAACCTACGGAATGTGATTAATGATATTAAACTCAAGGCGAAACTCATTAAAAATTTAAAATATAGAAAAAAAAGTCAATTATTACAATAGCACAGAAAATTTACAATAAAAAAATTCAGTTATGTCTTCTTTTAATATTTCTTTAAGGATCTTATCCATAATCATATCTACAAGACACAACTACATGACATTAATGACGTAAAAACAGCACACCCCCGCCGACCTCTGATAATGACAGCGCGAGTTTGAATACTCACATACAACCATAGAGTTAGTATACTAGCTATAGAGCGCGCGCATCGCTCATTGCCCATTGTGCCAAGTGTAAGCAGGTGTTCTATGGACGCTTCTATATAGATTTTTTCTAGATCGTTCTTTTTCGTGAATCGTGTTTACAGCTTGGCACTGCACATTTCACCATGATTACTCCAAATCTAAATAAATACCGGCGCGAGCAACAATCAGCGCTACTGGCGTGTTGTGATTAGTAGCGTCGCCCCGAAAATTTAGAGACTGTTCAGACCCGTCCTTACAGTTCAGACTTGCTAACGCGCGCTCTATGTATACTAACAACTCTCTGCATACAACACATTGCAAGGGAATACAACTGGCCGCCACAGCCACCGCCACCGCAGGCCGCGTATACAAACGTTATTGTTCACACGAAATACAGGTACGAACGTGCCGGTCAGATTGGATCTAAATAATTCAGGGTACGACCACTAGCACTCGTTGTGGAGTGTTGGAGCGAGCCGTGATTCGATGGTGTAATGTAGACGGTTTATCGGGGCTGCTTGTAACGATAGTAACGGTAAAGTGGATGCTGTACGGGGATATAATTTGTGGAAGAGAGATACAAGGCTTCTAGCTCGGATGGAATGCATTATATATTGTATTATGACTTGTAAGTTCATTTGTATATTGTTTTAAATATCTGTAAATGGGCCTTCGCGCGTATAGTTTACATAATGGAGAAAAGATATGTATAGATATAAGTTAATAGTGTCAAGTGCGTCAGTGGCGTCGGGGATAAGACGCGACTTATCATATCGAAAGGTCCGAGGTTCGATCCCCGGTTGAGCCATGTACCAATGGGTTTTTTCTCGAAACTTAAGTACAAGTACTGACTGCTCTCAAACGGTGAAGGAAAACATCGTGAGGAAACCTGCATACGCCGAAGAAGAAATTCTTAGGCGCATGTGAAGTCCACCAACCCGCACTGGGCTAGCGTGGTGGACTATAGCCCGCACGCCCTCGTTGAGTGGGTAGGCCTGAGCCCCAGCAGTGGGGAGATTAATAGGCTGTTGATGATGATGATGAATATTAATAAACCTGAAGAGTTGTTTGTTTTTTTAATCGTCAAGAAATTGGCCAATTTTAAAGGTACATTGAGTCCATTCCTATCGTGCCTCATTTCATTTAACATCAATAATTTTTGATCTGGGACCATCCCAGACCAGAACTTTTTTCCTTCATGGTGTAACCCGTTGAAACATATAATTTATATCTACACTCTTCATTTAGGTATATCTTCTCTTTATATCTATTCTCTCATACTTATTTGACCATTGATTGCCACTTACGTACCTAACCCCAATGGTCAAATAAGCATAAGAGAGGATTAAGTGACCCTTCCGTTTTTGTTTGTACTACTACCGGTCTTTGTACATAACTTTGTATAAATAATTCAAAGGCGGATAGCTTGTTAGTATAAAGGGTGGAAAAAGAAGGATTTTGTTGGAGGAACAGCACCCTAAATATTCGTAATATCATTCATAAAATATACATTTAAAGATGTATAAGAAACCATCTGTCTGAGCCGGAAGTCAAACCCCCCGCATAAACAGATGGTTTCTCAAAAATCTGTGAAATCAATTGCCCTTTTTTTTTCAAAATAAAAAATATGTTTCTTTTCAGGAAAAACTATCATAAATTTTTAAGGTACTTTCCCTCGAACCGCGGGTTCTAATTATCAGAAAATATGATTATAATATTTTATAAAACAATTTTGGTAATTTTCACATAATAGTTTCGCATGAAAATTATCAAAACTGTTCTGTTCTATCCAAAATTATAATAATAAGAAACATAATTTATACAGATAATTGAATTATAAATAATAAAAAATTATACAGTGTGGCTGGTTTATCACACCCGTATTGGTTATTATTTTACGTAAACACGATGAATAATGTATCTGGAACAACGCACGTATATCTAATGTGATTGCAAACATTTATTATAGCACCTTGCTTTCGAAGGCAGAATAGCGAATAAAAGCGTTCTACGCCCGTAAACATAGGCGTATTTATTATCGTAGAGGAAGCGAGCGTAGCAACCAACAGCGCTCTATGCTCGTAGGCCCAGGCGCAGAGGCTACGAGCGTAACAACCAATAGCTGTCTATGCTCGTAGACCCAGGCGTAGGAGCAGCGAGCGTAGCAACCAACAGCTCTCTATGCTCGTAGACTTAGGCGTAGAGGCAGCGACGTAGCAACCAACAGCTCTCTATGCTCGTAGACTCAGGCGTAGAGGCAGCGACGTAGCAACCAACAGCTCTCTATGCTCGTAGACCCAGGCGTAGGAGCAGCGAGCGTAGCAACCAACAGCTCTCTATGCTCGTAGACTCAGGCGTAGAGGCAGCGACGTAGCAACCAACAGCTCTCTATGCTCGTAGACTCAGGCGTAGAGGCAGCGACGTAGCAACCAACAGCTCTCTATGCTCGTAGACTCAGGCGTAGAGGCAGCGACGTAGCAACCAACAGCTCTCTATGCTCGTAGAACCAGGCGTAGAGGCAGGCTATGCAACAGGGCACCACACCTATTAGAAGAGGCAGCGTAACAATTATAAGCGTTCCATGCTCAGTGACCCAGGCGTAGAGGCCGGCTAATGCTACGTACTTATTTTAAAAATCTACTAAGTGCGTACACGGAAAAGAAAAAGATCACGTATTCTACGGGAAAGCTTTCGAATTTCTCCCAATATCATAAATGGGTACTTTATCATTGACCATAAGAGATGTCATCATCCCTTTTCCCGGGAAAACGCAAGTAAGGGCGTCCATTGATTGACGAAAATCAATTTTATTTCGTGAGAGAGATTTCTGGATTGGGCCGCGGCCATATTAGATTTGTACGGGTAGGTATAATAGATGGGAAGTTAGAGGGTTTCGGTAATACGTAACTTGCTCCAATTTTGAATGAGTTTGTAAATGGACATGAGGAAAAATAAACACGTAGCAAATAACGGAGAAAATTCTGTAAGCAGTATTTATCATCGTCGGTGTGAAATCGGGACAACAATGTTACGGTAAGTTATTGCATTTCATATCGAGCGGGATGACGTCATAAAATTCACGGTGGTATGAAACACCGCTACCTCTGGCGTGCATTAACTAAAGTGCTTCGCTACGCTCTGTACCAAATAAAAAGTGTTCAGCGTCAGCGAACATCAGCGAAGTGTTGCACGAACACAACGGGTTCCGGCGTGATTTATTATGTACTACCCGTTTCCCGCGGCTTCGTCCGTTTAGAAATGATTTTCCCACGGAAACAGCTTTTCACGAGGTATCTGAAACCTTTCTGTAAATCGATTAAATCGATTTCATGAAACAGCGCCATCTATGTTATTATTTTTTAATTTTGGATGATTTTTTTATTTTTATTGCTACGGGGGCAACAAGCAGGCGGGCCTCCTGATGTTAAGAGGTCACCGCCGCCCATAGACACCTGCAACACCCGGGGGGTGCTGGTGTGTTGCCGACCTTGGTTAAGGAGCTCTTTTGACTCTCTTCTTGAAGGACCCCATATCGTAGCGCTGTGGAAATTTGGCCAATTTACATAATATCTTCTATATATCTTTATAAATTATAGCCTATGTGTTATTCTGATGTTTAATCTATATTACTGTAAAGTTTCATGAAAATCTGTTCGGTAGTTTTTGCGTGAAAGAGTAACAAACATACATCCTTACAAACTTTCGCCTTTATAATATTAGTAGGATAGGATTAGGTACATAATTTCACTGGGACACAGATTTCTTTAATTATAAGATCAGAAATGCGAGTACCGATACCTGTCAGAGATTGGTTCTATACACCTTAGAGCAACGATAATCTTAATTTGTATAATTGTGAATTTGACTATGGCTTTTAGGCTGGTATGCTTGTACATTAACCTTTAAATAAATTGAAATTAAAAACACGGGGCGCCCCGGTTGGGTTTCCGTCACGACTGATTCCTAAAAACAGTAACAATGTACAGTAAAAGCGAGGCAAAGCACTTTAGTGAAATTTTTCACACTTCACACACAGAATCGCATTTTCTGTTAAAAATATAAACGTATTTTGTGGGGAAAATTATGTATAATATTAATCAATGACAAACTTTTTCAAATTTATATTACCTACTTTAAAGAGCGTCAGTGGCCTCGGAGAGCGTCAGTGGCCTTCGGGGATAAGACGCGGCAAATCATATCGAAAGGTCCGAAGTTTGAGCCCCGGCTGGACCATGTACTAATGGGTTTTTTCTCGAAACTTAAGTACATTTACTGACTGCTCTCAAACGGTGAAAGAAAACTTCGTGAGGAAACCTGCATACGCCGAAAAAGAAATTCTTAGGCGCATGTGAAGTCCACCAACCCGCACTGGGCTAGTCCGAACGCCCTCGTTGAGAGGGTAGGCCTGAGCCCCGAGCAGTGGGGAGATTAATAGGCTGTTGATGAAACTTTTTTGTAATATAAACTTTATGATATTTTTAAACTAAGCGGATGATCGTGTGAGTAAACTAATTGTAATTTCCTTTTACCTTTTGTATTGTTTCATTATATTTTAGTCTGTACAATAAATTATTTAACAAAAATACAAAAAATTGTTTCCAACCTGTATACATACACAAAATAGAATGCTTACATGATTGCGCGCTTTACATTTCAATTGATATTAACATCGTAACAGCGGTGGAATTGTTCCGAACCGTTTGTGCTCTCAGTACGATAATTATGTCACGATACATATAACTAGGCATATACATACGTATTTCAGCGACGAGATCTGTGAAGCGACTAATGAACCTACCAGATACCTGCGTGGGTACAGTTGGCGACAGAGATATGGCTGTTGCCACCAGGAACAAATAGAGGGAAATCTATTATTCGAGAGACGAATTAAACTGGATGTATTTTATATGTATTGTCGATAATTTTTGGTGCTGATTGTATTATGAAATGTTATTAGGACCGTTATGTCGAGTTTAGGTATGTTGTGTGTGTGTTATTAAACTTATGAATAAGTTTTGTTAGTAGGTATAAATATAACTGTACTACTTACTCAAAACAAAACAGTGTTTCATGCTTTGAAACAAAATCTATTTTAAATAAGTTGTCTAATATTTTTCTACTCATTTTAATATTGACCAAATGTGCTAAGCATTAAAATATTATTTTCTTTAAAAAACAATATTTAAATGATAATGATAATATTAATAATAAAAATTAATGAAAATAATATATAAATGCTTAGCACATTTGGTCAATATTAAAATGAGTAGAAAAATATTAGACAACTTATTTGGATTAGATTTTGTTTCAAAACTTGTAAAACTGTTTTGTGTTGAGTAAAGAGCGGATTCCGCAACCGATGGGATGTATAACACAGAACCTAATGGACTCCAGCCTAGTAGGATTGCTGGAAGTGTTCAAAGCAGATAGTGGCAGGTGGCTGGTGGTACCGTCATGTCTACATCTTGTATCGATTCCGATATCTTTAAAAAATTACACAGAGTGCTGTACTCAGAGACCAGAGACAGTGAACCCTTCAGACCCTCGTCGTAAATGTAAATGTAATAAATTATGTATTAGAATACGTATTGAAACTTTAGAGTATGCGAAGTACCCACCGGCTGATTGCTCCACGGAACCTGGGCCATGAATAATTCAATAGTCACACGCCAGAATTCACAAGTTCGCGTGATGAATCGAATATGGATCTCTGATTAGAACCGTTTCCCAATCAAATTGTTGGTTACGGATGGGAGTGTTTTTTTGCATTCATGAGATCTATAAACTTTTAAAAAATCTCCTAACAACTGTGCTATTATAATAGGTAGAGACAATTTAAAGAATTTTAGATTCTGTACCTACTTAACTAGGTAATTTTCTGATCTTCTACCTTTAGGTAAGTTATTTTTTAATTTTATTTATTTATTTGTAGATTAGTTTTAGATTTATAATAAGTTATTTTTATTTTTAATTATGTGTTACCTTTATTAGGGTATTTTTTCTATTTGTTATTTTTTTTATTGTTTATACTTTATTGTTAACAATACTTCATTTTTCTTTTTTAGTAAATAAAGAAGTGAGGTATCCCTCTATTTCACTAAAAAAGAAAAATAAAGTACTGTTATAGAAAATACAGTAAGTAGTATTACTTAAAATAGATGTACGGGTGTGCGGCGGCAGCAAAGGGCCATCGAATCAGCATTACCTAGCCCAAAGAGGCCACACTTAATTTAAGAGTATTTTTTTTTACATTTTACCTTTACAAAACAAAACCTCGAAAGTCCGGACGCTACCCGAGCTACATTCCATTATTCATCAGATCCCGACGCGGAGACCGGTGTAGTGGAATCATAATCGTGTTCAGCGCATTGTGGCTGGCTGGCGGGACGCGTGCTCCACTTCCCTTTGTTTGCTGTTTGTTTTATTGGGAGTTTGATTTCATAGTGCTCTCGTCGCCGGCGACGAGTGTATTGGATGAAATAAACGTGATCGAGGTGGGAATGTTGTGTAACCGGAGTTCGGGCGACATGCCCGATAACATGCTAGGGATGTTTGAAGATAAGTAATTCCTTAGCTTGTTTCACTTTGCTGTGTCACTACTATGTCATGGCTAGGTGTAATGTTTTAAGCTTCGTGATATACGTCTAAATAATGAGGAGAAAAGTTTCTTGCTATTTTAAGTGTAGGTAAGAAGATACAAGTGTTGGTCTACAACAGACTTATTTAACTCTGTTTTTGCCTTTGAGCGTCAAGCGAGACTTATACTAATTAATGAGAGCTTTGATAGAGTCAAATGAATGGATGAATAATTAAATTTAGTGTTTTATCAAATGAATCTGAACTTATTCAGTTTATTTTTATTTGATTTTGTTTGAAAAGTGTGCATTTAACTTATCAAACACTCGTAATTCTCAACCAATCAAAGTAAGCAAAAGTTATTAAAAAAACAATTAAAACGATATACACAATAATAAATAATAAAATATTTATGTTTCTGACGATTACTAGCTAATTGAAAAATGTCAATGGTCGTCTTTTGTGTTACAAAAATATATTGAATTTTAGTTTTTATAACAGCCATGTTTCAATAATACTCTTAGGGCTTCTTACACCAGTTGCTGATAAAGCCCCAGATACCCTATATGCAGGTTATCTACCAGATACCCGTTTTTTTCGTTTTCACAGGTATCTGATTGCCTTATCTGTCCGATATACCGTCTTATAAACTTACAGCCAGATCAAGGGGCTGTTATTTCTTTATCTGTCGGATATGGATTGTTTTTTTTCGAATTTAACGCGGTAATACTTCAGTTTTGTGTTAACTTTTTATGATATATGGATTTATCACTGTTTCATTTATTTATTTATTTATTTATTTATTTATTTATTTATTTATTTATTTATTTTCGGAATTTTTTATTTTTCGGATTATTATTAATATTTTTCGGAAGATTTATAAATAGTACATTACTGCCGCGGCCCGCAACAGAGACATTGATGGATGAGCGTGTGAATGTAGGCCGAGGCGAAGCCGAGGCACACATACGTGAGTCCATCAATGCCTGGTTGAGGCCAAGGCTTGTATAATGCTATTCTCAAATAATGCGCGGAAATCCAAAAAATATCAAGTTTTATTAAAATTGTGAACCGTCTGCACTGAACGATCACGACATAGGGTTGTCACAATACTATCGGCAAATCAAAATACTTTTGGCCATATCTCCGGAACGGCTAGTGCTAGAACCATGTTCATGTACTCAAATGAAAGGGCTCGACGAGATCTAGTTGAATATAATATAAAATAAAATCACCCTGTATATACAATTTTATATGAATATACAGGATGTTTTTTTAAATATTATATTCAGATAGATCTCGTCGAGCCTTTTCATTTGAGTACAAACACGAGGGGTCTAGTACCAGCCGTTCCGGAGATATGGCCAAAAGAGTGTTTTTTTTTCATTTGGCCATATCTCCGGAACGGCTAGTGCTAGACCCCTCGTGTTTGTACTCAAATGAAAGGGCTCGACGAGATCTATCTGAATATAATATAAAAAAACACCCTGTATATTCATATAAAATTGTATATACAGGGTGTTTTTATATTATATTCAACTAGATCTCGTCGAGACCTTTCATTTGAGTACAAACACGAGGGGTCTAGTATTAGCCGTTCCGGAGATATGGCCAAATGAAAAAAAAAACACTCTTTTGGCCATATCTCCGGAACAGCTGGTGCTAGACCCTTGTTCATGGTACTCAAATGAAAGGGCTCGATGAGATCTATCTGAATATAATATAAAAAAAACACCCTGTATATATAATTTTTTATTCAACAATTTCCGCGCATTATTTGAGAAAAGTGCTATACAAGCCTGCAATCAATGTAATTTCATGCATCATTCGAAATTTAAATAAAACTTTTGCTATGTTACCTCCGTGGTTGCCATGGTTACACGACAGATATGAATTAATATGGTCATTATTTGACCGCTAGGCACGACAGATATGGATTAAATAGAAACGCAACAATGAATTGAACTGAAGAACTGAATTGAATGAACGGAATGTTCCAACTCCCCGGTAAATCGATGACAGTTTAGCTGCCCGATATTTTAACAGAGACTTGAGTGGTGAAAACGGAAAATATTATCCGACAGCTTTATCCGATAGATTACGTTATCTGTCCGTTTTCTATCTGTAACAATATCAGCAACTGGTGTAAGAAGCCCTTAATCACTTAATTAGGTGGTTTCACATTGGCCGATAAGGCTCCGTCATGTCGGCAACCTTACCGACCGACACTCATCCGATACCGAATGTCGGGTTAACATAAAGACGACACAAAAGCAATTTGAAGGGACGCGATGGTTGTCACAAATCGAACTTCTCGAGATATTCAATGTTAGGTATAAACTTAGCTTCATATAAGAAGGTAGTATAAGTAGCCCTTGGACGTTCTGGAACTCTATTTTTGAATCGCTCTCCTCGCTTCGAGCGGTCGATTCTACTAATTTTCCTTCGACATCCGATACAAAACGCTTTTTTTTTAATCGCTCTCTGTTCTGACGCAAAGTGCCAAAACGCAAATTACCTGGCTAAGAAACCTGGTACAATGCGTTAACAATGTATCAAAATTTCATCAGATTTCAATGAAACCACATTTTCCTAACCCTATTTATCACAGCTTCTGTGCAGAACTGCGCGGTATCCTTGTACGAGTATATTTGGTTATATTTGTATATTTTGAGACCTACAGGGCATTTTCCCATACCTTAGACAATAAAAATAAAATTGAATACCTACTCATCGTTCTGGTATATAGTCCCCTTCAATTGTACCTACTGCTTGCTATGTTGTGATGGTGTTACATAACGTTATGACTAAGCAGAATTTTCTAACACGGAAAAGATTCTAAAAGGTTGCGATAATAGACTAAGAGAGCCTTCCCTTGTCCCCGGATATATTTTTGTGATGAGGGTGCTGGTACCTACCTACATATAATTATTTTGTAAAATTCCGTTCAAGTAGCAGTGGAGTGAAACATAATTCTAAATGAGCAAGAGCGTCAGTGACCTCGGGGATAAGACGCGACCTATCATATCGAAAGGTCCGAGGTTCGATCCCCGGTTGGGCCATGTACCAATGGGTTTTTTCTCGAAACTTAAGTACATGTACTGACTGCTCTCAAACGGTGAAGGAAAACATCATGAGGAAACCTGCATACGTCGAAGAAGAAATTCTTAGGCGCATGTGAAGTCCACCAACCCGCACTGGGCTAGCGTGGTGGACTATAGCCCGCACGCGGGCATAGCCCCGCGGCGCCCCTAGGGCCGCGCGGCTATGCCCGCGCATGCGTGTGCTCTGTGGCCAGTACCTACAAGGATTTCTAGGTCAAAGGTAAATTTTACGACAAAGAGGGTAGGTATATATTTGTAATCATATTTATCAGTCTAATATCTGTGGGTCAAAACGCTCACAGGCAGTCATAAAATTGTTACAGAATTTATGTTGTCCTTTTAAATTATTTTTCAAAAATATTATGACCTTTTGTATTTCACGTAGGTATTTATGTAGTGGAAAATACAGTTGAGACGAGCCCTCGTTGAGAGGGTAGGCCTGAGCCCTAGCAGTGGGGAGATTAATAGGCTGTTGATGATGATGATGATGACTTTTCGTCGGTGATGATCCTTTAATTTTCGTCTAAAAAGCAATTCGCCTATTTAAGACAAAATGCCTTAAACGTACCTACTTAATTTTAGTTGTTATTAAAATTGGCATTAGATATGGCGTTGCATTCACCTCAACTGTATTTTCCACTACATAAATACCTACGTGAAATACAAAAGGTCATAATATTTTTGAAAAATAATTTAAAAGGACAACATAAATTCTGTAACAATTTTATGACTGCCTGTGAGCGTTTTGACCCACAGATATTAGACTGATAAATATGATTACAAATATATACCTACCCTCTTTGTCGTAAAATTTACCTTTGACCTAGAAATCCTTGTAGGTACTGGCCACAGAGCACACGCATGCGCGGGCATAGCCGCGCGGCCCTAGGGGCGCCGCGGGGCGGTCGGTATTTCCAACCTCTTTGGCAATTCACACAAGAGGACCGTTCGATACCGATTTTTTGCAAAAAGTTCAGATATGTACCTACTAACATTTTCATATCTAAATAGCATGGTAGGGATTCATGGTTACCCGCAAATCAGGTCACCATGAAAAGACAAATTGAAGTTAAAACTTCGTTCTTTCATGAGAAAATATTAAGCTTATTTCTATTTCCTTTGCCGCTATTTTGCAATTCTTTTGATTAATGATACAAGCGACAAGCCCAGATTTATTTAATTTTCCGCCTTCCCCTGCGACCGTCTCTCCCCTTTCATTTGCGGATCAAAAGAGATTTATAAACGTTGTCGATAATTTAAATTGTCCGGAAATCTTTAACGAGACAATGGTTGATGAAATGCGTAATTTTCTAATAGCGACAATCATCAATTTTAGTATAAACAAAATGACACAACTCTGGAACTCCCTGTATACCTAACAATTAAGTGATCAATGAGACATTCACACAATTAACGAAGTGTTAAAAAACACAAATTTATAACTAGTTAGGTTACATATGTTATTGTTATAGGTAAAGGTGAATAAGATGGTAAGTATAACTTATATCTATTAATTCAATAGACTATTTAAAAAATATAAAGTCAATTTTTGAAGTAGTTATTGTCATACAGATATTGACATGCAAAATTAAATGTAAGAAAAATACAATTTCATGATAAGGACCTAATATTCAAAGCTGTATGTAAACAACGCCGTTCTTGTCTTGCCACAATTAAATCGAGGCATCTTGGAATGCCTAGTGCCCGGCCTCGATCAATATCTGCCACGTTCCAATATTTGTCGTCCGGTACCGATATAGACGCCACAACCGAGCGATGACGCCCTCACAGACCTATATTACCGATATTTGCCGATATTACCTGACTTTAACATCGATTTCAATTTCCGATCGCAACCCTCGGCAAGGAAACGTAATGAAAGTAGTGTTGTCGGAATTTATTTCGACTACCTATCGATATTATTATCGAGACACTCGGTAGTTGCATTAGGGGATACAATAAGCTTACAGATCAGGGAGTGATTTACCGAAAAATATTTACTTACAGTTAAATTTTTATATGACGTTATAGTTTACTTATTTATTTTTAGTTTATATTAGTTGATATTCGGTATTGATATCAAAATGTGGTTTCGAGCTTCGCGACTATTTCTATTGGTCAGTATGCGTACCTCCCTACCTCCCCTCCCCCACCCCCTCTCGATGAATTCCTATCGATACCGCTACAACACTAAAATGAATCACTGAAATTTAGCTCAAAATGGATATTCTTCAAGTGATTACGGCTTGCGAGTTATGATAAAAGGAATTTTTGTTGATTGAGCATTTTTTCCGTAGGATATTTCTGGGTCAATAAGTACCTTACTGATTGCGTGGCATTTCTTCTTCTTGATTACAAGAAGGCGGATTTTATTTCATATCAATAATTTAGAACCAATTTGATAGATAAATCGACTACGAGCGACTCTAGTTTCTTTTAGCTTCTCTAAAGTTTAGAGTTTTTTAACTAGGTAGGTATCACACGAGAAATTATTTACCCTTAGTATATAATGCGAGTTAAGAATAACTATAGTCTCTTTTCATTGTCGACGTAAAGGTATGTAAAAACGAAAACCTTGGGAAAATAGTCTCTATCGAATATGTTCAGTTGTTTGTTCGTATACAACCAGGCAGTAATAAATTTCGTTGCTGTGGCAGTAGCTAACGTATACAGGGTGAAGCGGTTCACTAAATTTCAGAAATAGAAATATAAAAAATATTTTAAAGTTCTATTTTTGAGGTAAACCAGCGAAGTGCGACTGGCTGGATCTAATTCGACCCATTTTATAAAATAAAACTCGTCTCATGTAAAAAATAAATCTTGGGTCAAAAATAGGATGTTGTAAAACAACATTATTTTTGTATCGATAAATAAAATACCCATGATTATAGTAGTAACACAGGTGGTAGTAGATTATAGAGCGTCAGTGGCCTCGAGATAAGACGCGGCCTATCATATCGAAAGGTCCGATGTTCGATTTCCGGCTGGGCCATGTACCAATGGGTTTTTCTTCGAAACTTAAGTACATTTACTGCAATGACTGCTCTCAAACGGTGAAGGAAAACATCGTGAGGAACCTGCATACGCCGAAGAAGAAATTCTTAGGCGCATGTGAAGTCCACCAACCCGCATTGGGTTATCTTGGTAGACTATATCCGGACGCCCTCGTTGATAGGTGAGCCCCAGCAGTGGGGACATGTTAATACGCTGTAGATAATGATGATAGTAACCCTTAGGGTAAGAACAGAAACAGGTACTTTGACGCTTGAGCGTAATTTTTGCCAGAAAATGCGTTTATACGGGTAAATTAAGATGCCTGTACTTATTTTTAAAAAGTTTAACGAAGGATGTAGCTTTAAGGCCAGCTTTGTTCCTCTATTAAGGATAATTATTATAAGTTATAACTTGATCTGTACGCCTATCATGAGTTGACAACGTCAAAACTCGTTAGCGAGTACCTACTTATAAAACTATCTATGCCTCTCTGTCTTTCGTAATTAGTCGAAAAGAGATAGCACTATTAAGTATTTACGTATACGCTAGCGAGTTTTTCGTTGTCAACTCATGGTAGGCGTACTGGCGAAATATAAGTGTGTAACGTGTTATTTTCAACTGTAAAGTTACTTACGCCCAAGCGTTTTGCAGGGAACCATACTTCCTCAACTAAGATGAAAGGTCCGTGTGATGAGCTGCTGGACATAGTCCCAATGCGACCACGTCGCGCTTTTTTTTTCGTAACTTCCTTTCCATAGTGAAACCCCCTGAATAAGCTGGCAAATAAACTTGAACGAATGGAATTTGATCTCTCGGTCGTGCTCTGAACCATATAATCCGCTCTTCAGCAAATGTGTAGTTCTCAGTCACGGAATGCTCACAAATTTCGTGCACAGGTGGAGCGAACGCGGAAAAAGAACTTTGAATTTAGTACGCAACTTGTAGGTGGGGTAGTTTTTCCTCATACATCATATGGATCCCCTTTTCTCATTTCTTAGAACTTTTCACAAAGAACTTCTGAGGACGGACTCAACGATGATAAGGGACGACATCTAATAAGCAAAAAATGCGGGCTGAATTGAGAAAGAGCAAAACAAATTCCTTACAATACATTGCTCTATACTTTTTGTGGTTCGGTGGTACAATAACGAGATACCTATTAAACACAGACCTGTCTTGAACACGGACAAATGGACAAAGTACATGTACCTATTTTGTCCATTTGCCCGTGTTCAAATGAAAGAAACCTAATTATAAGTGCTGGAGTTGGATCTGTCAGCACGTAATCTCGCACTTTTGCCGTCAGTGCTGCGGCGTGTTATAGCATTCTATAACACGCTATTGCATGCGATCGCATGCTGTCGCGTTTCCGTGCTGACAGACAGAACTTCATTTGCTAGAGCGGGAAACATAGCGGTAGCACAGAGGTGCACGCGTCAGCAATCCATCGCGCCCGCCGGGCGGCGCGGCGATCGCCGTGTTGCCGGGCGCTACAGCACACAGAACACGGAAAAAGCTCGCTACGCTCCCGCTCGCTACCGGACTTGTATTTCTATGCTATAGCACACCTGCTATGTATCTCTAGCAAATGACGTTCCTGAACGACAGAAAAGGTTAGAGATAATGAAAAAGTGTGATTTCATGCTGACAGGTGTGGTGTAAAGCATATCTCGAAATTATATTGAGCCGCAATACAGTGTTTGTAGTTCCCTAAATTCTCCATTGAGCTATGTAATAGCCTAGTAGGTTGTGCACTCGCCTCATGAGGCCGTGGGTTCAAACCTTCGCAAGAACCAATTAGCTTTTCTGAACATAAGTACAGTTCCTTATAATAATACCACAGGTTTTAGATGAACCTGCATAATTAGGTAGATACGTCAAAGAAGTAAGGTTTCTAACGGAGTAATTACCTACCAAAACACGGATTGGGGCACCATTGGTGGACACAGGAGCTTGGCACGAAGGATCCCGAAAGGGTCTAAGTGTCGCCAGGTACCTATTCATGGCTCTCTAAAAAGATGAGATTCTCCATTGGTCGTGATTTGTAGTAACATTTGTCCATCGTTTTATCAAAAACCACACCCCACTTCTAGGCATGGAATCCTAGTCTAAATATTATGTCTTTGATTTATTATCATTTTTATTGGTAGGATAAATTCGAATAACCCAACGGCGCACACTCGATATTGCCACACACACCTAAATTGAAAAAGGGTTCAGTAGCAAGATAATAATGAAGATAAGAAAAAACACTCCCGCAACAGAGACGCAGGGACAAAGGGCTAAAGGAAAATAAAATTGAACGGGGTGCCCCGGGGCCTGGCGTGAGTATGATATAGCGGTAGATAAGGGTATATACGGCGAGCGGTAGAACGGAGAAACGTCCCAATTTGGACACCTTTTGAAGTTTCATTCACGGTTATACAAGCGACTCACGCACAAACTTACTATAGTCTTGCTAAGAGGGCGATTCCTACTGGTCTTCCACATAACCTTTGAATTTAAAATACCATTAAAATTGGAAAGTCGATTTTACAATAAGTTCGAATTTGTTTCACGCGAACTTTATTCATATTCTAATTTATTTATTCTACTCATTCTCTTACTCATTTATTTATTCTACATATTCTCAGGTTCAGCTGCATTGGTCGAGCAGTTTTGGAGTTGTACATTTTAGACTTTCGCGCTTGGTATTCATAATTATTTAATTATATACGGGTCTTACACACCACACAAGTGTAACCTGGTCGAAACGTCGGGCAAAGGTAAATAAAACATATTCGGGCGTAAGACCCGTATATAATTAAACAGTTTTGGAGTTATTCGAGAAAAAAACAGACAGGCGACACGAAAGCTTCACTGTGGGTGTATCCATTTTGACGCATCCCTAAAAACTATTAAGTAATATAATTAGTATATTTTACCCAAATATAGTACCCATAAATAGTAACTTTTCGTTAATTGAACCTTGTATGTTGAACAATCTAAAATGTTCTCGTCCGAATTCACAATTTAACATGATTGATTGACTCACTCGCCTAAATATTCTCGCATGATTAATGATGAGAATCCAGTTTCCATCTAAACTTATAACAGCAAAGGTATTTTATTGAAACAGGTACACTCACGACCAAAATTATCTAGCCATAATTTAACCTAAAGTTTTCTAACTGAAGTTGAGTTTGCGACTTTAATTTGGATGGTAAGTATTATTAGTTCAATATCAGAATGGGCTTAACACCTTTTGGAACTGAGGCAAAATAGTAGTTCAATATTGGTAAGCTACCAGCTACGATTCCAATTTCGAAGTTCACTTATACAATATTTCATTCCCTTCTGTACCTAGCAATCGGATAATTAATACCATATACCTGCAGCTCATAGGCTGGAAATAAGTTGCCACCCTGACTGTTTGGGATGCCTCTTATGCATTTGTAATTTCAGTTTATTCAGAGACAATCAAGAAATACAGAAGTTACACATTCTGTGTATTATGGCTACTTGAATGAAGCATGAAAGGCAAAAGACATATTTAATATAAAAGTAAAACTAATAGTCGTTTGAAAGTTTTTCAGAGAAGCCTCCACATCTGTCAGCAATACTTTCTTATTGAAATTGTAATAAAATGAGTCACAAAAAGTTACGCGTTCCCAAAGTTCTGTGCCAGTAGGTAAGGAGGTGTCTATATAATCTATAATTAGGGTTCTGTCAAAACGACTTCCTTAAAAGGCCCCTGCATATTTATATAATCTTTGACGAAGCTTCTTTGTCCTTTTGTCTGTCCCCGGAAAACTCGAAAACTACTGCAGGACCAATTGAGCTGAAGCTTGGAACATAGTTACTTACCTGGGCATTGTTGTGAATGTTAAGGAAATTACAGGAATACAAAAACAATCACGGAAAAGGATTACGGCACGACATACGGCTTTACAAAAATAAATATTGTACAGCGCTCGGGCAGATCACTATAATTAGAGAGCGTGTTCTAGGTCGCATTATACCTATATAATTTAATCTTAACGGTCATCCATTTTCGTAGGCGACTGTAGATAAAAAGTTTTCCTAAAATAAGTTTGTCTATAGGTAAATTGTTTCGGATAATTGAAAAGCAAGAAGTTCTAATTATATCTATATCATTGTCATTACATCATTTTTTCAAAAAGCTTTGTTTGTGTGGATTAGCGATTTCTATGCGATTTTCCAATAGATCTTAAATTTTTGTTGCAAAATTTGGAATAGATGGCGTTGCATCGATCTCAACAGCCATTCTGAAAACTCCCAAGGACTAATGGATCGGTACATTTTTTTTTCAATTTTATGGCCTTTCTTCGTGGGCTTTAACAACCATTCGCATACTTTGACCTTTAATGATACAGTCAATCAGTGCCATCTATTTAGGCATTCAGGACTATTTTGTTTTTGAAGTTGTGCTTAAAATCGCTCATGCGGGATGACCTGTATTATTTAGATTCTAGCTAGACCTACGTCAATAGGCTGATGACGATCGATGGTAGGTACTTATATACTAACTCAGTAACCTTATAATCACTAAGCTGTGACTTATTATTTTTGTTAAACGCCTCCGATATATTTTATTTTTCATCCAAGTCCGATTCAAATATTTTTACGGCGTTTCAAAAAGTAATTTTCTCGCAGTCCCTCAGCATCCAGATTTCCTATTCTCTCTTTTTATTTAAATCCCTGGCCGATTTGGGTCGCGGCGTTCATTTCGCCATTTGGACGTTGAATTTTAATGGGCTAAGGGAAGAATTGGTGACTTACCTACTACTTACGCCTATTCTGTTCACTAAATTTAGGACATGATGCAGGTACACTTACTACATAAACCGTTGTAAGTAGGTATAAGTCATTATAACAGTATTCATGTAAGATTTTGCTGCAAATTGTATGTTTAATATAACAAACATAAAATAAACATCTGTTTGAAATATGAAATAGTATATTTTTGTGAAAAATTTTACTTCAACAGTTGACTGAGTCAGACAAGTCGGGAATATTGAAATCCGACCAGTGGAAATGAATTCGATACCATCTCTGCGGAGAACTTCTGCAAGTTGGAATCAAACTTTGTTCAGTATGCATTAGCAAAATTATTAAACTGTAAATTATTTTCCATGGGGCAACATCGAGATAATATTATGTACTTACCAGAGAGTTGTTAGTATACATAGAGCGCGCGTTAGCAAGTCTGAACTGTAAGCACGGGTCTGAACAGTCTCGAAATTTTCGGGGCGACGCTACTAGTCACAACACGCCAGTAACGCTGAAATGCCGATATTTATTTAGATTTGGAGTATTCATGGTGAAATGTGCAGTGCCAAGCTGTAAACACGATTCACGGAAAAGAACGATCTAGAAAAAATCTATATAGAAGCGTCCATAGAACACCTGCTTACACTTGGCACAATGGGCAATAAGTGATGCGCGCTCTCTATAGCTAGTATACTAACTCTATGGTACTTACCTACTACGTGTGGCAAATGTTGATTTTGTAAATTTTGTTGTTGGCTTTCCAAACTAAAAAAAACAATCGCATGATGTTAAAATAAATGATTTAACGCAAACGTTACGCAAACTTCTAAAGAATAATGTTATACAGGGTGTAAATATGCATGCTTGTCATATTTTTAAAGACAATTGTAAGGAACGTTACAAATTAATCTAGTTATTTTAGAAACTGCCATGTTTTAAAGTCTACAACAATTTCAACAATTTTCAGGTAACATGGTCTTGGAGTGCAGATAGGAATAACCAATTTTATCTATTTGCGCAATGGGAATATACCAAAAGGGATTCCTTGACCTCGGGAATCGCGAAAAACTTGAGAACGTATAATATTTAATGTGTAATTTTTTAAGCAAAAAAAATCTAAATTTAAATTAGTAAAATTTTTGGAGGGACATGTGTTTTTTTGTGTTCAGTATTATAGCAGTTTATATAAGGCTGCGATGCAAATTTACATACTGCGTAATTAATTTAAAATATTTTAACCCGCCGTCAATTTCTTTAAAGAACGCCTACAAAGTGAAACCTCTAACAATCCTTTATCCAAAGCCTGCTTCGTAAATCGAACCCTCTAGATAATACGCTTACCTACACGAGAAATGCCGGCGCGTACGTTTTCCAATTACTCGTTATCCCACGCTGACGTAATTCGAATTGAAAGCACATTTCATTTCGATTTACTCCAAAACACGGAAAGATAAAAAACGATATTATGGAGGGTTTCGTTCGTTGTTGTTCGCACCGTGAAACAGTGAATTTTCATCTCGAAGAGTTCCTTCGTTGGAATTGTTAGAAGTTTGAAAACAAAAGTTATATATATATTAGTACCTAGAAATCCACAGAAGTTATCTCTGAGCTGTCAACTGTCGCTTCTCTAAACTTAATAAAATTCTTTATATTTCTCACACTTAGTTTACAACAATGAAGACAAAGGATAGATGGAAAGAATCATTAATAAAAAAATCTTTTTAATAAAAACAAGCTTTTGTTCAAAAACTCAGTTGTACCTACTAAAACGCAAATAATAATTTTGTTGTGCTGATGAATGTTATTATAGGTGGATTTACGTGGTTTTATTACAGAGTTTCGGCTGCATCATCAGACCCTCGACACCATCTACGATCAGAGTACTTGTCAAGACAAATCAATCGAGCCCAAACTCCATGGATTTGCATGGTTTTATTACAGAGTTCCTGTGGCCACCTTCCGGCTCCATCATCAGATGAGCTCAATGAAACCATAATATTGCATTGTCATCCGACTTACATACGTATGTAAAATTTCAGCTCAATTGAACATCGGGATGTGGGTCAAAATTCACTTGCAAGATTTGACCCACACTAACTCTATGGACTACGACCCTTAGGAGCTAAAAGAAAATAAGTCAGAAACAATTTATAAAAAGCGGGCCGCGGGAAACAGCACTGTATAGAAAACATCGATGTCTGAGCTGTTTGTTTATTAACAAGTGTAATCTTTAAAGGATTGGAAAATGTTAAAGTTATTGGTGTACTTTTATATTAGCTTATAAATATTGATGCTCGAAAAGCCCTTGACACGTTACATTTTACAGTTGAATAAACTGGACAGAGAGACCAGTTTCAATAAAATGTGATTTGAATTTTTATAAATGCTCGATGTCATACAAAGAACGGTGCCTGAAAGCTATATCTACTGAAGCGGTAGTCCATCACTTTACGTTTTCATCCCATTTAGAATTTTGGAAAAGCGGTTTGTAGGCAATTATAAGTACCTAGTCCATGTTACAAAATAAAATAAGGTAACATAGCATGAATGAATGTAAAAAAGAAGATCGCGGTAGAAATTTCTCATTTGCCTTTGACAATGAATGTTTATGTAGGTAATACATAAAGGACTACCTACTCTTAAGTTACTTTAGATACGGAACCCTATTTAAAATGCGATTCTGAATATTTCTTAGTCAGCGACCCGCAGCTGAAGGGAATGCCGTCTCGACCGTGGACTTTTATAATTAAATTTTGCGAAAGTAAAAGCTCGTGCAAAAATGTCTATCGTCAGCAAGCATTCTTGAAGACATTTGGACTCATCAACAGCCTATTAACATGTCCCCACTGCTGGGGCTCAGGCCTACCCTCTCAATGAGGGCGTTCGGTCCACCACGCTAGCCCAGTGCGGGTTGGTGAACTTCAAATGCGCCTAAGAATTTCTTCTTCGGCGTATGCAGGTTTCCTCACGATGTTTTCCTTCACCGTTTGAGAGCATTTGGACTCACATAGTCATAATTATCTACACTATAAAATGAACGAACTTTATTAAAGTTCGCTGTTAAATTGCCTTTCAGTCTGTTTTCAACCGACGAACAACAAAAGAGGAGGACGCTCTCAAGTCGACCTGTATTATTTATTTATTTTTATTTTTTATGTATGACCACGCATAACTTTTTACAGAGCGATCCGATTTTGATAATTCTTTTGCTATTGGATAGGGTATAATACTTCAAAGTTGGTCCCATTTAAATTTGAAGAAAAAATTCAACCATAATACGCGTGAGCGTTGGTCTTACACTACTTGGCTTCATTACACACTCGGCAAGCCTCGTGTATACATTCCAGCCTCGAGTGTAATGACCAACTTAATTAGCTCACTTGCATCATAATGTACCTACTAATAACTGATGTTTGTTTGGATGTGTTTCAAGTAATCCTTGTAATTATTGTGGAATAGGTACGGTAGGATATTATACTATCCGCTCAGACATAGGATAATTTTTCCATAACAAAATCTGTTCCCGCAGGAAACTTAAATAGCTGCTTCAGTCTGCCAAATTTACTGTATGTATGTGTATCGTACATATTATGATAATGTTTTAGTAGCAGGTAAGTATATTATGAGACAGAATCACCCGTCTTAAATTTTGATCATGCCTCGTGTTCTTCCTTCATGAAATAGGATCACAAAATATCCGAATCACAATACCCCTTGATTGCTCCAGACCATAAAGATGTCGTCAAGAAAGGTAATAACTGTTAATGTGCAAATAAAAGTCAAAACAGTTTAACGTCGTATTATTTTATTTTCGTCTGTGTTGCAGCCGCCCGGTACATATACGAGCGGCGTTTACCGTTACGAAGTACACGTAGTAACGCTACTTTTTACCAAATTGTCGAAATACTGATATTATTTGAGAGGCCGAGGGCCCCGCAACGCAAACAAACAGCGGCCACAGCTTTAATAGACCAACACTTGGGTGCGCGAATCATACATAACTCTATGAACATTAACTATTTTTCTATACATGTTACCTACACAATCATAAAAAATTATATTATAAGAAGGTCATCCATATAGACATTGTACAATTTCAGAGTATATCATGAGCGAGATTTATCTATTTAAGGCGTAATTACATATATTAGCATAAAGTTGCCAATGTCAATGCAATGTCGTAATTATATTCAAAGATATAATATCGATTATATTCATATATTTCTTATTATTTGTATCTGCTAGAAACCAGTGGACAATTCCATTAAATATATTTATGAAGATTACCAATAGTATTTTTGATAAAGCATCTCCATCCTCTGTTCGCTAAAACAAACGCTCAAAAGCTTAATTGATACTTTCAGAAGTACTGACTTCTATAAAATTATCAACATTTCTAACAATGAGAAGAAACAATGAACAATCAACATCTTTAGGAAATTTAAAATTACTTTACACTACAGATAATATAGTTCGGAAATGATCTATCTACTAACACGTTTCGCGCACGTCCAAGTTGGTGGGCCTATCACAGCGGTGGTCGCAACGAAGCCAACTGAAGCCGTGCGCCGTAGTCACTACACACTACTGCCGCTACACGCGACGGCTACGCACTGTCGAGCCACACTTCAAGTCACGACACTGGTATGGTCACGTCGATCTCATCTGTCATAATCTTGTCATGGAGAGCTTTAATAAATTCTAAGTCATACACTATACACTCATTGACAATTTCCCATTGAAAGTTTCTAAACAGTCACATAAATAAAACAGTTACGGGACGTTTGCCAAGCTTAGCCGTTATAAACATTTCTCCCTCATCAGGAAGGCCTATGTCCAGTAGTGGACTTCGACAGGCTGGTATGATAAACCAAGTTGAAAAAGAAAAATACTGTTTTGATGATAAGAATACTGTTTGTAACGTGGTCGATGTGAAAAATTGTAAAGAAATCATAATAATTTTCATTTGAATGCTATAAAACCGTCTTAAATTAGGATTTGTTAAAACTGCCTTGTTGCCCTAACGACAGACGAGCTCCACGAAACCAAAACCCTTACAGCTATGAGCAGTCTCACACTACGCCACTTTCGCTAAACAACACATTCTCAACAACTCACTACAACACGCATCAACAACAACCAATCGGACACAACATTTTATTGCCTTGACATTAATATCGTATTGCAAACATACGAGTAGCATAGCGTGTGACGGCCGTTTGTTGTATAAAAGATTCAGTTCAGTTCGTATTAACGGAAATGGTGGATTTATTTATCATTTACAAATAGGGTTAGTTTCAATTTTTCAATTTCTTTTTTTTATTATAATCGTCGCGTCCTGATATAAAAAGCTTACAGTAGGCCGTTTAATTGGCAATTATCGATGTCTTTAAGATCCTTCTTCTTGTTTTTCCAAGAATACGAACCGTTATTGGACCAATATCTTTATGAAAAGTACAACCGATCCCTTTTGAGTGCATATTGTTATCAAGTTCCAATCGGTAGTCTTTGTATATAAAGATATTGTTACATTTTCGCACACGAATTCCAACTACCTAATATATAAGTTAAAATTCAATGATATTGTAATGATTTTACAGTCCTCGAATGATGAACGATGGAAAATAGAGTAACGGTGGTTCAAATACCGATTAATGGAATTCGTGAACGAACCGTTAGTAAATTACTAAGGCATAGTACAGCGAGGTTTTGAACATAACTCTTAATATTGCTCACAAACGAGAAAAAGTTAAAAAAGTAAAGTATCAAAAACATTTTGTGTCCCATATCAGTCATATTATTTGTGCATTGCTATTTTATAAACAGTAGTATTAACTAAACTTCGTCTTGAAGTGTTGCTCAAAAGTAAATAGTAACCATGTAGCCTCCGACAGACATATAAACAAGTGTATAATAAATTATGTTTTCTATCAAAAATGGACCAATCATGGCAGTGATAGTTGGATCAGTGCTGTCATTGGTCGATTTCTCTCACCCTTATATGTCTAGCAGACGCTAGTAATAAGAACTGAGACTCTATTTTCGAATCTCAAAGGTGACCAATGATTCACTGACAGGACATTACAGCTTACTAATTGGTTACTTACAAATTATTTGATATTCGAACATAGCACCTCTGATCTTGAGATTGCGACCGATCTTAACGGATATGATTCCAGTCCTTCATAGAATCAGCGACTCGTAAAAATGCTTTATACTAACACTAATTTAGTTTAATAATTATCAATAATATATAATTTAATAGGTTAATGAACAAGGATTAATGGAATATTTGGAACGTTCATTATACAGCGTTAGCTATATGATCTGTAACGTAATCGCTCGTTCTACGACGGATGTCCCACGAGTTAAATCTACGAGCTACTCTGATATGGTCTCAGTCTCAAGACAGTCCGCACGTCTGATCTATGATACACTCTCCCTACTCGAGCTACTGGCTTGTGTTCGCTCTAGACACTCGGATGAATAATTACGCTTCAAAGGATCATTTAGAGGGATACTTACGCTTGTACACTGTATTAATATTTGTAAAGGAGGTTTGAATATAGTCCGATGGCATGTCGAGCGCGCACGCAAGCCTCTGATATGTGGGATGATGTGTGTAGCGGCCGACCGCCGCCGCCGCCCTGCCCGAACGGTACAAAACTGGAGCGTACCTACATACATAATATACGTATATTATATACAATGTACAATACAATATGATAAACACTATGGGCTACGGAGCGGACGCCGGCGGCGGCAGGGTAGGTACGCGAGGCGGCCACCGTCCGCGCAACACTAGGTATACATTCTCACAATAATATACATTGTAACTCGCCCTATATATAACAAACATTACACGAACGCGCACCACGCTCGTCGATAAATAACATAATATACAGCGGAATCGTAGCACACTTTCGATTCGATAAAAAAATTGACTAGAAAATCTCAATTCGCTATGAGCACTATGTGTGCGCGGGTGGCGAGGAGAATATGTCGGCGGCGCGCCACGCCTCGGCCTCGGCCTCCGCGTCGTACTGCTGCAGGAACGGGTTGGTGGAGCTGTAGCGCGGGCTGGCGGCGCCGCCGGCCGAGTTGAGCGTCACGGCCAGCCCGGCCGACGTGCCGGGGATGGCGGAGCGCGGCGACTCGCGCGACCCGTCACGGGGCGCCAGCTCGCGCGGCGTGAGCTCGCGGGACGACCCCTCGCGCGGCGTGCTCCGCGGCGAGTCCCGCGGGGAGGCGCGCGGGGAGCCCCGCGGCGACATGCGCGGCGACGCGCGCGGCGTGCCCGACCGCTCCGGCTGGCGCAGGATCGACGACACCGAGCCGCCGTGCTTGATGGTGTCGGCCGGGCTGTGGCTGCCGGAGCTACTGGTGGGCGAACCGGGCGACGAGACCGTCACCTGCCGGGAGCGTGGCGGCGCGGGCAGAGGACCTCGCAGCGGCGACTGCGGACGATATTGGCCGGCCCTGACTGATGAGAGAACCTGCAACAACATTGTCATATCGAAAATTGTATAGGTATAGTCTTATAGTGCATGATCGAGATTGAAGCAGCTATAGCATTGTCAGATGGAACAAACTTAAAATGATTAGTCCTTCTCTACTTTTGATGGTAGTAGTCGAAAACAGTGATATTATTTTTAAGAAATGTGCAAGTCAATGTGTACATACATGTGCGGGCGGCGAGCGGTCTGGAACGGGCCGAGCCGAGAGAACTTGCGGCGGACATGCTGCTGAGGCTGCCGCTGGAGGCCGATATGGACTGACTGAGGGCGGAACTCGGCCTGAACACAAAACAACTTGCTTTCAGGTGGGTCCATCCATTCCTACTTACTCATAATTCGTCAAGTATTTTGATATCGATTTAAATAGTTTGACTATAAGCGCACAGGCCACATCAATGCAAGCCATTATGTTGACGATGCGAGGCCCGATGAAGACTGCTGAACTTTAAAAACGGAAAATGGAATGGTTTCGGTGGTTAATGGAATGTTGTTTATTGGGTATAGTAGGTCTCACCCAATAAACAGTCACACATTTTTATTTTATAAGAATATTATACTGTGCATCGAGACTCCTCGCGATGTGTTCCTTGGCATATGACAATAATCCGAAGCTACGTTTCTCATTGACCCGGATTTAAATTCTAAACGTAAACGCACGACGCACGGGAATATACCTTGGGGTAGTATGAGTGAGCCCGCTGGCGACGCACTGGCTCTGTTTCCACGCAGCCCGGTTACTGGCTCGCCGCGCCGAACTGTCTACAAACATACATGCGTTAAGGTACCGCTTAGCCGTTATTGACATCCAGTGTTTTTGTCTAAGTGTACTCTACGAAGGACTAAAGCAATAATACTACTGTTCCTTATTATCTCAGTTATTAACATGACATGTTCTAACTGAAAGTAGACTCAAATCTATGTACGAGTGTCTAGGTTTGATACAGTTTCGACTGTTACCTACTTAAAAGACTTCTTAGAAAAAGGTTTGATTTAAACAGGTCACAGAAAAAATGGAAAATTTCAAACCTTTTTGTTTTCTCGACTCTAAAATCAGTGAAATACAAAATTAGTCTGTTTTTTCGTTAAAATCTTTTCCCTTCGTAACGTTCTTTTCGGGTGTTCATTCAATTCGGCTACTTGTGAAAAGTCACTTGTCGAGAATTTTTTGACGTATACTTTTCTTTCATTGACGGTTACTGTTAAAAACTGTTGTAAGTATTAAAATTCATTGGCACGTCATGTTAACATTGAGAACGAAGGCGCAACAAGCTACTTGTTTAGTGATGCATGTAAGCGTGGGTGACTTGGGAGATGACATTACCTGAACGCTTAGGCGCTGGCCAGATCTGCAGTAAACACTGCAGCACGTTTATCGGCCGCTGGTAGTCCAGATCGTTCGGCGGTTGGGAGTGCAGCATCAGCGGCGGGGCCAGGGCTACGGCCAGGTGTTGGGGAGACATCTTGTTGCGGTCCTGCGCGGCCACCACCAGCGCCAGGTGGTCGAGGAGAAAGACCAGGGTGGCGCGGGCGGCGCGCGGCAGGCATTCCACTATTGAGGCCATCAGGCGAGCGTTGCCTTCCCGGTCGTCAGGGAGGCATACTCCTATTGATGTAATAGTTTTTAATGTAATAATTTGTATTAATTACTCTGTCAATAGGAAGTAAAACTGCCATTATTTACTGCTAGGCGGCGCCACTAGCGCTTAGAATAAACAAATCTAAAATTTCGATAGGTATCTGGAGGTATTACACAAAGACAAAATTATAATGACGTCTGTAGTTTAGTTTCTTTTATCTTCTAAGGAAAGCAGCACAATATTTCCTCATACTCTAGTGGCGCCATCTGAACTCAGCTTTTAGTAAAACCTTTCATTGCAGTTAGTTATTGTTAGTTTGCACTAAGCTTCATATTTTTAGTTAGCACTAGCATATTTCCATCACTGTTAATTGCTGGATCAACAAATCGGTATCCTTTTAAATCCTAAAGTTTGTAAGGATGTTTGTGACTTTGTGAGGATGTTTGTTACTCTTTCACGCTGTAACGGCTGAATGGATTTAGATGAAACTTGGTACAGTGATAGCTTATATCCTGGAATAACATATAGGCCACTTTTTACCGCGTTAACCTGTTCCTGCGGGAAAGAACCAATTCCACGCGGGTAAAGTCGCTGGCAACAGCTAGTATAAGAATAATAAGGCTGAAGAGTTTGTTTGTATGTACGCGCTAATCTCTGGAACTACCAGTCGGATTTGAAAAATTCTTTCTGCATTTGATAGCCTAATTCTTGAGGAAGGTTATTTTAGGTTATGCTACCTAACATCACGCTACGACCCTAAGGAGCCGAGAAAAAAGAAAGAGTCAGAAATAACTATAAAACGCGGGCGAGGTTGCGGGACACTGCTAGTAATAAATATAAGTCTGACGTGTTGCCACTAATCTAGTAAATTTAAAAAAAAATTAAATTATTTGCAAATTAAATTTACAATTCGACGATGGATGGCAGGGTCAACTGTCAATAGTGGTTGACCCCTTTTGCCCGACAACGGTGGAAAGGCAAAAGGGTGTCATTCCCGCCACCACACCTCTCCCCCTGCCATTCCTCTACTGCGAGGATCAACAGGGGTACCAACACAAAAACACCTACCGGTGAGGGTAGGCGACGGCCCTGGGACTGACTCTACGCTACCTTGGGCCCCAGTAAATTTAATGAAAGAAAAGGAAAGAAGTAGGAAAAAGTTTCCCCCTTTTGGAAACTTTTCGTCGAAATGTACAAATTATGTACAAAAATGTACAAGCCACTAACCTAGCGCGTCCACCGTCATCTGATACAGGCACCGGCTGAACAGCGGCTGCGGCAGCTCCCTGAGGTAGTCCTTCAGCAGGCCCGTGATGACGTTGATGTCGGGCACCGAGTCCGGCGCTAGCTCCACGCCGCGCGCGTTGCGCTCGAACGCCTCCCGCAGAATGCGCTTTTTACTTGCCGACCCGCACAGCCGGTACAGACCTGCCAAATAAAAACCACCGTTTATTCATTTTTAATGGGTTTCACGGCCCTGGAAATAAAGTTATTTTAGGCCATTTAAAATAATCATAAAAACCCGCGATGACAGCACGGTCTCCACAAAACTGGGCACGACTAGAGTAAGTCCGCGATTTTCAATAAGGTTCACATCCACACTAAAGCGGTAGTAACTAAAATTCAGATTTAGGTGAATTTTGTTACGAGCTGAAAGAGTTGTTACACGCTTTTATTTCCCGCACAATATACATCCCAAACTTCCTTACATAGTATAACAAATGTGCTTCCTGTGTCTGTACGCATAGATCTTTTAAACTACGCAACGGATTTTGATGCGGTTTTTATTCAGATAAATTCTTACGGATGGTTTATAGGTACTTAAACTATGCGGGCGAAGCCGCGGGCAACGGCTAGTATTGTATAAACACAATTATACATTAAAGTCCAGTAAATATATATTTTAGGAAAATAAAAGTAACGTAAAGTGAGTTACCGATAATGTCGAGGCCGCGTCTCTCGATCTCGTCGACGCAGCGGCGCAGTATGAGCGGCACGGGCGGCGCGTGCTGCGGGCGCACCTCGCGCGCCACCACCGCGTCCAGCTCGGCGCCGAACAGCGGAGGCGGCGCGAGCCGCGCGGGCGCCGCGCGCCGCCGGAACAGCTCGTGCGGCTCCGTGTGGCGCACGCGAACGTACAGCGTGCCGCGGGGCTCCATCTGACACCACCAAGCACAAGTGAAATCAGAATATATATTTTTCCTTTTGAAATCGGAATACTATTTTAAATTTTCTTTTAATTATTTATTCTGGCTCCAGATCAGAAGGTTGCGTGTTCAGTCAGATCACGTCGAGGTCACCACTATGGGGTCTGTAGGTTTTTATTTTAAAAAAATTATGCGGCCTGTTTACCTGTCATTTCCGAGCCTTAAATTACATAAAAAAAACTTTCTGTGTCATACATAGATGCCCATAGTACAGCAATGAAGAACACGTATATTTAGCATAGCATTATGGGTCCTCCACCCGCAAATAGGAACACCTTTGTCCAGCAGCCTCGAAGATGTAAGTCGTCGTAGCAATTTTTCGTCCATTTGTTGCGGGGGGAGAAGGTAGACGTAAATATTGTTGTCTGCGTCGTGACAAGTGCACACATACAAATACACGCACCCACGCTCATTATTTCATAGAAGGCGGAAACATGCGATGCTTGCATATTTCTTCAGAGAGGCAACTAACTCCTGTTTTTTCCTCCTGTGCTGCTTACCTTGACAGCGAGCTGATGCGTGGCCGTCCGGTTGATGAGGTCTGGCAGCGTGACGGAGCCGCGGTAGCACAGCTTGTGCCTGTGCTGCGGGTCCCACGAGTACACCAGCACGTCCAGCTGCCGGTTGTCCACCAGCTCCAGCTCGAACGACTCGTCCCAGTCGAACTGCAGCTCGCCGGTGCGCACCTAAAGAGCAAATTGTGAGTCAGCAATAGTCATTTAATTTTGTCGTGTAGGAGAAATAAACGAAGTTGGTCAAAGAAATCGCAATAGATACCAAAATCGTTTTTTTTCTGATAATATCTGTAGTAGTAGACAATTATACTTTGTCTGTGGCAGTAATAAGGAAGTGGTTTTCCACAGATTTTTCGTTATCTCTTTATGTTAGACCGATTTCGATTTAAAAATGTGAACAACTTTTGTTCTACACTTTGCAAGATTAACAAAATTATACATCCTTTTTCCTACCTATATTTTCACATTTCTATCAATTTATTTTTCTATTTCTAGGTACCATAAGAAAATTACATGCCCAAAATTGGCGGTGCACAAGTTATACTGTGACGTAAACCGTAAACCAAACCGCGAGAGATATGCTCAAGTCGTCAACTCACCACTGTCCTAGCTTTATGCACTCGATCGCACTCCAATACGCAGTACAAGTCCCGCGGCATGCCCGGGGGCTGCATGGGTGCCAGCGGGCCCGACGGGGGAGTCCCCGGCGACGAGCCGGTGGGCGCGTGTCGAAGCCCCCTGTAATCAAATTAAAATCTTATTGAAGTGGATACTTCTTTGGTCACATCTCGTATGGGCCTGTTCAGAACTTGCGCGTCACTTCCGGAACAACTTTTTTCACGAATAATAATTTGATCGCTCGTAGAACTGAAGCCCGTTGGGGCAGAAAGGTTCTCGAGTGGCGACCGCGTACCGGAACCGACCGGAAGACGCAGCGTAGGCCTCTCATATCATAAGATGGACTGACGACCTGGTGAAGGTGACGGGACTCAGCTAGATGAGTTAAGCGCGTAGATTCGCCCTAAAGCGGCTTTTATTTATTATTTTTATTTATTTAAAACTTGATTGCACTAATTTGTACAAAAGGCGAACTTAATGCCAATGGCATTCTCTACCAGCTGACCTTTGGGCCATGCAGATAAATTAGTGATAATTAGTGTTTTCTGCTAAAATTCCTAATTCGGCTAAAAGGGGCCATCGGGGATGCGGTTTGCATAGAGTGGGGGCTCTGCGTACCCAACCAAGCATTCCCGAAAAGGGCGGCAACTCATACTTCTGACACAACCCGCTGTATGATTATTCACTTTAGTATTAGTGTTGGCCAACCAGATGGTTGAGGATTGTCACTTACGATAGTAAAAGAAGCCAATAAACTACCACCGGAGGATATCATCTATAGGGAAAGCAGTACCCACCTGCCAGCCAGTAGGTGGACCCACAGCATGCCCGAGATGCCGCCAGCGAGCCGCGACAAGCCTGTCATGGATGCCGACATGCCACCGCCGCTCGGCTTCTCCACTTTGTATTTTAGGAACTCTGCGAACAAACGGTGAGTGTTGAATCTTAGAATAATATGGATTGTGAGCTTGAGTGTGATTCTGAACTTTATCTGTTGGATACTAGGAACGTTAAAGTGCATTAAATGGGGGTTGATTTGGAAAATAACTTGTGGTATTTATTCGTAAAAAAATTAAGGTAGTATTTTCAAAAATCGAGCTGGACAAAAATCTCCATGGATACTTTGCACACACTGTGTTATGGAGATCAGCTTAGGATATTTTACCGCAGGAAAGTCTGTTTCGAGTTAATGAACCACAAATAAGAAGACTTTTTATTAATGAGAATTGTAATTGTAATAATTTATTTGTATTGTTTTAATTGATAACACGTGCTCACGGCATGAAAAGGAAAGAATTTGAAAACTATACTTCTACGAATCTTTTCATTCCGCAACGGTACATCTAAAATATCACTAACCACTAGGATTAATATCAAGGTGTCGTTGATGCCGCGTCCCCGGGGTCGGCACCGGGCTGGGGTTGGGGCAGTTGAACCTGGACCCCAGCTCGAGGAGCTGCCGCACGCGGCGCGCTGACGGCGAGCTGCCGGTAGGGCCGAGCTGCTGCGACGAGAGCGACCGCGCAGGCAGGTGGCGCGGCCTCTCCATGCGGCCCGCGCGCCCGGCCAGACCGAGGGTGGACCCGAAACGACTGCCGCTTTCCATCTGAAAGTAGGACGCATGAAGTTCTGTTCGCAAATCGTCGGCGACATGAAAAACCCTCGTTTTTGAAGCATTATTTGTGGTGAACTTTTATGTCTTAAGTGTTGCGATCATAGTATTCATGATCGCGGCTTATGTGGAAAGAAAACCTCGCGGCGCATATTTTAAGCTGGCACGAGCTCAATCTGAATGCTATTGAATGGGTTGAAATTGACAGGATCCATATAATTGTGTTGCTAATTTTTCAATTGCTTTTACTCTCTACCCAAAGATTGTCTACGGTGTGTAATCTTACATTTTTGAGTGCGTCGTGAATGTTCTCCGCCGAGTAGTGCGTGGGGAGGCGCGGGCGCAGCGACTCGTAGAGCGCGCTGGTCGAGGGCGCGCGCGACAGCCACGCGCGGTACTCGTCCGACGTGAATACTGAAGGCGAGGATGGCAGTCGACCTGCCAACAACACGTTTAATTGAATGGACTTTATTGAACAATGATTTGTATATGTCGCGGCTGAGGGCCAGTATCCCAACCAACGTGTAAGTTTGGCCAGTACCTCAGCCAAAGTATAAGTTTGGCCAGTACCTCAGCCAAAGTATAAGTTTGGCCAGTACCTCAGCCAACGTATAAGTTTGGCCAGTACCTCACCCAACATATAAGTTTGGCCAGTACCTCAGCCAACGTATAATTTCGGCCAGGACTTCAAAGTACTAGTTTGGCCAGTACCTCAGCCAATGTATAAGTGTGGCCAGTACCTCAGCCAACGCATAAGTTTGGGCAGTAAGTACAACCCACGTATAAATTGTGAGTATAATTCACGTATTTACCATTTTTTTCTGATAGGTAGGTATGTAGAGAAATGATTTTCAAAATATTTTATAAAACAACGTTATACGATTTGATGGAAAATAGTAAGTCCCTATCAGTCATTGTAACACGTTGAAGCCTAGGATATACTTATTTTAAACAAAACGGAAAACTCAAAAGGATACCCTAAAATATTTAGGAGAACTTTACCTCTGGAAGACCGTAGATCCAACCGTGAAGACAATGGCTCCGGCTCATCTTGGAGAACACTTCCTGCACGTCTGCTCAATCCCAGCCTAGGAAATAAACGAGTCAGTAATTTGACAATGCAATACAAGTACCGATTCAATAAAGGCCAGCAATAAATAAGTCTTACCTCTGCCCCGTCCCTCTGACGTCTCTTGGCAGTGAATTAAATTTCGATCCAATATCTCTTCCCAAGGTGCTACTTCTGTACCCACTGAGTCCTGAATAGTAAGGCGTCCTGGTCGGAGCTGTAGCCTCAGTGTCAGACGAGTAATCCAAACTTCGATTCCTTCTCGACGTTCCAAATTTGCTACTATACGAAGATAGTCCAAGTCCAGTCGTCCCATATCCTGCTCCAAGAGTTGAACCCAATCCGGTTCCTGATAATCCTGTTCCGAGTCCAGAGCTGGTGAGTCCAGAACCCACTAAGCTTGAGCCAGTCAGACCACTGAGCCCGGTACTGGATAGGCCTGAGGGAAGACCACCTAAACCACTCCCAGTTAGGCCTGTTCCGGTAAGACCTGTGCCTGTTAGACCAGATCCAGTCATACCAACGCCACCGTACCGTTGGTTGTATCTTAGACTCGCAGCTGAAAGAAGCAATAGCTTTATAAATGTCAAAGTAAAGTTAAAAAGTCTGCAAATACTAGTATGCTAGCTAAAACTACTTGTAATGACAACGGGACGACCTCAAATAACATCAACGTCTTACCACCTCCCGTGGCCGCAGAAGCTTTCAAACTGGACCTCAGTAGCGAATGTCGACCAAAGTCGGAATGCGTTTCGGCCCGAGGCAACTGCTGCTCTGAGCCCGAGCGAGGAACCCGCCCGCCGAAACGTGTGCTGAAATGTGGTAACCAATGGTAACCATCGCTAAAACGACAGAATGATCGTGTCACCATCGTCAAATTTGTGGTTAATCAGTGAAAATATAAAAACACCCACCTTCCAGTGTCTGATGGATAGTAAGAATGCACCTTCTCCGCAAGACTTTCGAGTGTATTGGGGTATGATCGCTCGTACGGTACGAAGTGTGTTGCTCCAGACTTAGGCTGCTCAGTGATTACTGGTGGAGGCGGTCGGTAGCTGTGGACAAATACCAAAACTATAGTTTGACTGGTTGTGACAATTTATGACAATTATTTAGTTAGAGCGCGCCGGTTGCGTAGTGAGGAAGACGCGGCACATGTATCAATGTGTTTTTATCGAAATTTAAATTACATTTGCTGGTTACTCATTAACGAACGGTGAAGAAAAACCTGCATACGCCAAATATTTTTATTTTTTATTAATAGGCAGTTGATTTGCTTTAGTTACCTTTTGGATCCGTTCTTTTAAATAGATGATCAATGTGAGTTAAATGCAAGTAAAATGTTAGGGAACCTTTACTGACCTCCATTGCGAGTGATCTGATGGCGGTCTCGAGTTATAATATAAATCAAGCGCAGTAGAGTCGGGGGAGAGAGCTCCGAGCTGAAGCCGACTTCTCTCCTCTCTGCCGTCGCCCACTGGCCGGGAGACACCGCCGGTACCGCCAGAGGAACGGAGAGTGCCGTGTCTGTAGGTACAGTCGAGCTTTGAAGCTAAAGCATGATTCATAGGAGCCTGCCTTGCTTCAAACTAATTAGGTATTATGAGTGTCACATGTATTCTATTTACGAATGAACCTAATAGGAACTTAACAGATAAAATTCGAGTACCAGATGATTGCCTACGATATAACAGGCAGGTATTTTAAGATTTTGACATGGCAAATAGAGCATTATGATATGATTATGAATGATTAAGATAACTAGCATCCAATTGTTAGAGTATCTACAATGCAACAATACCGTAGCATAATTTTCAAAAATTTACCTACTTAAAAATAAGAAAGGATTAAAGTCAAATTAAAATGATGCAGTCGATGGAGATTACCTAAATGATATCCAGTCCAATGTTGAATATGTATACAAATACATATTTTACAATTCTAAGGACTTACTGTGAATAGAGACCATCGACCCGGTCGCGGTCCCGGTCGTCGTCATCGCGGCAATCCCTCTTCAGCACAACCACCGGTGGCGGTTTGTGTTCAGATCGTGGGAGAGATGGAGACCCTGGCCCGGATTTACCTGTGATGAAGTCTTACAGTTACAATTAGCACTTCATTGAACAAATTTTAATGTTCAGTATTTTATTGTGTTTCAACGTTGTAGTGGTAAAAATAAATACGAGAGGCGATCAGTATTGTGGGCCGCGAGAACCGACCAAAGAGTTTATTTCTCTATGAGTATTGTAGTGAAAGAATAAAATTTGATAGGAAGAGAAGAATATCGTTGTTATACGCACCTTTCCTTTGTCTCGTACACAATAACAACCTTCTGGGTATTGACATGATAATGACGACGTCATCCAGTGACATTCTGCGTACATCAACCAAGTTCACAGCCAGAATTTCATCTCCAACTTTCAGACACCCGCTGTTGTACACAGCGGACTCTAGGGCTATCCGAGATATGAATACTCCATCTGTTCTGGTTCCTCCGTCACCTTCCCGGATGTACAGACCCAGGGTTTGGCCGGGACGCTTCACGATTTCCACCAGCTGGACTATGTGGCGTGAGTCCTGAAGGTAGGAAGAAACAATGTCACTATTGCATTCATCCCCGTCTATGAATAATTTAAAGCGCCGGACCTGGATTACTGTGGCACTCCGAATAAAATTCTTGTTTTCATTTGAATAGTAATCTCGATTTACATTCCTGTTCGTAGTAATAAAGAAAAGAGTAAAGTACCAGACTTTGTCATCAATGCAATACTTATGGACATAACGCAGTCAAATGCCATGTGGAATATGATCATTTGCAGAAATATTTCAGATAATTTAAAAGGAGTTATTTGAGACCAACTATAATAGGTAAGTGCACAGCGCTACTTCAGATTGCGTATATATTCCACGGGGCCAGCTGTGACAGCCTAGGCGGCCTAGCTCGAACAATAGACGCGAGAGTACCGTTCCTCCACAGATGCTGCACTAGGTTACGAGGTTAGTATTCGGGTCAATGGAGCAGGGGAATAAGTGAATAACAAACAGGTACCTACTATACTACTCAATATGCCGTATAGTGGTTCATTCTGAAGTTATACCAGAAGGAGGCGTCACGTTGTTTGAGTCATTTTACAAAACTTGAATATCTCGGAAACTAAATGACACGTTAAAGCTCCCTTTTGATTTGGAACGCCACAAACGATTGTTACACAATTTTAATTAATTATATATTTGTAGCTCTATGTTTGTAACTCAATTGATTTTGTGACTATGACTGATCCATCCATGCAAATTTCGGAACCATTCATTCTTAAAGCAAAAGAATCGCAATTATACCTGTAGGGAAAAGAATTTTTTGGCGGCTTCAATATTGTTGCGACCCACTTGTCTAATTTCGAGGATGCGCACGATCATCTCACCGCGGCGCTCCACCGCCTGCAAAAAAGAAACATTTCAAATTAAACTTTGTAAATATTTCAAACAATTCAAATTAACAAATAGATCGATGACGTCGTTGGGGCAGACGACTTCTGGTGTGGAGACCGCGCACTGGTAAACTCAGCGTAGGACTAAGAAGTAAAATCATATCGTAAATTCTGAAATTAGTCATACATTTAAAGACATTCTGCACCCTTCACAATCTCTGGCACTCGACCCCAATGATCAAGCCGTCTGGCCAACGAAGGGCCACAGCTTATATAAACCCTTCCATCCATTCAGGTATTACCCATTCATGTATTCAAATCAAAAAAATCAAATCGTTCCATGACAGTAAGTAAAGGCTCTAAAATTAACTTCTTATATGAAATAGGTCACTATGACATAACATTTTTATAGAAGTATTAGTAGTAAGTAGTTACAAAACGTATAGGTATGAACAAAAATATATGATGCAGCTTTCTTTAGCTAGATATTATTTTCATGAAAATTAAGTGGACTCCCACAAGAGGGGCGCGAACTTAAGATTTTCCGGTCACGGAAGCCGTGAAGCCGGAAGTAAAATTAAAAGATGAGTAATAAGGAAAACTGTTCTGAATTTAAACCAGGAAACTTGTACTTATCAAAAGATGTTTAGAGAAGAGTATATTAATAAGTAAGTTTCGAAACTCTAAAATGAACTTTGCGACTTACAACTTTCGTAAAAAAATTTATAACACAGTCGAAAAAAATAATAGGACGTAAGTAACTAGGTAAGTATATAATTTACACTTACTACATGAAAACGGTTGTAGTAGGCACAGAACACGGAAAAAGCTCGCTATGGTTTATAGTAATCTATGGTAGTAGGGTTGGCCTTTGTAAATAAAACCGTCCATGGAAAGTATAAAGTTTCTTAACCCATTTAACTAGGTACTTTAAACTTTGGAAATGGACTCGTTTCTATAATTTAATGATAACAGTATTTAAACGGACTCACCTCGAGCGCCGCGGCCGTGGTCGCGTCGTGATCATTCTCGACCATTTCAATCTGCCTGAATATTTCATTGCTCACACCCGATACCTGCGAATTAAAATCAAATCAATACGTACAAACAGCACCTAGTTAAGCCTAAATTACTTTACTGACGTCAATTCTTGTAAAAAGAAACTACACAGAGTCATGGATAAGTACCTACGTATGATTTATTTCATTCCCATTTTGTAAAATGGGACACCTCGAAGTATTTTATTTTTTATGTTAGCGTTCTATGGCAAAGGTAATTAGTCTGTAGCTTAGAAATAGAATGAACCATAGACCCGTAATCAGCGTATAGCATGAAATAGCAATAGTCTTTTACCCCAATAATTTGAGAAAACGCTTCTTATATGGCGGGGTCAAACTGAACAAACACTATATATTTTAGTCGGGTTGTGGTTTGTTGGGGGGCAGTTGGTATGCAGTTACACTGCCCCCCAACAAAAAATTCGCATACGTAGACAGAGATAGAAGATATTATATCTGTCTTGCTTACTCTTACCACTTTTGAAATAAGTGTGTCCCTCTCTGATTTTTATTGTTATTTTAGCAGCTGTACTATGGGATCCTTGTTCTTAGGTCTGTAGTGTCTGTTCGATACGTCAGATGCGAAGAGTGTGGTTACATCCCGTGTCCATTCACTTACACAGTCTGGCGCCAACCACATTTTACGAGGGAATGGAATATGATGACGTCACACCGGGCGAAACGGAAAAATAGCGCCTGATCATTGTCACAAATTTTGGAGTAATTTGAAGTGCTACAGACTAAATTTAAATGTCATATTTTAAGTTGAAACGTGTGTTGTGTAGCAATTTAAAAAACATTTCCAAGCTCATTATAGCAGGTGACTAATTTTTTAAATCTTTATTTTAAGAGCTTTAGCTACGCACCTTACAAATACATCTCAAAATCAAATCAAATATACTTTATTGGGCACCAAATTATATCAAAGTTTACATTATAATAATTTACTAAACTGCTAACTTTAGCTTCAAGCGGGTGACTAAATGTACAATTTGAGTTTTAGGCCAATTAATAGGCATTCTACAATTTAGACATTGATTTTAGGCATTTTGCGTTTAAGACCAATTGCTTTTTAGACGGAATGATCATAACCGGTGTACATCTGTATGTATGTGTATCGTGTACCTTGCGGAAGTCTGGCTGCAGCACGCAGGGCGGCGCGTGGTTGGCGCGCGGCGGCTGCGGCGGGCCGGGCGGCGCGCGGCCCGGCGACGCCGTCAGGTCCGGCGCAGTGCGCCCGCTCTCCTGCAACAACGCGCAATACCCGCAATCACTCACTAGAAGTTATAGAGTCGTATTACGTACCGTCGACCGCTTGTGAGTTCTGGAGTGGAGACCGCGACTAGGCAAGCGTAGTGTGGGACGCCCCCCGGCTAGATGGAGCGACGACCTGCGTAGGGCGGCTGGCAGTGACTGGATGCGGAGAGCCGAAGATCGGACTCAGTGGCGCGCCTTGGGGGAGGCTTATGTCCAGCAGCGGACTAGTGCAGGCTGATGATGATGATGATGACCGCTTGTCAGTGGAAACAAAACCGTAGGTGTAGCGTAGACGTGCGACTTTACTTCATAGTACTTTAAAAAACTTTTGACAAATTATTATCTCGAGTAGCCTACCGCTGTAGCGTCTTAGCTGGGGCCAAGAAGTTTCAAATCTCTTTGGTCGCGCGCGCGCTCCCTGTGGAGATCGCATCTTGCATATTTAGTATCGGAACCTATGGTGTCATTTACCGGGGGGGGGGGGTGCGGACAAAGGAAACGGAGTAGCGGGAGAAGATTGCTAATACAAATTTATATGGAGTTTGAAAATGAGAATGTGTGAGTGAGTCATAATTTTGTGATTAGTTTGACACGATTTTGACACACATAGAATGCTTTCATTACTCATCCATATGGGAGTGGCGAAATTTTTTGATTCATGGCTGGGGTAGACGAGTTCTCGAGTGGAGACCACGATTGGGCAAGCGTAAGTGGGACGCCCCCCGGCAAGATGAGGCGACGATCTAAGGCGGCTGGCAGTGACGGTTGCGGAGAATCGAAGATCGGGAGTCCAACAGTGGACTAGTGCAGGCTGAGGACGATCTCCAGTAGAGTATAAGTAAAGTAGGCATGTGCTACGAAAACTAGTGGCAACTGCTACACGCTGCTACGAAAAGTAATAGCAAGTGCTACGCGCTGCTACGTCGACGCCATTTACTCGTGTACTTATTTATTTACTTTACGTACAGTCACTCTCGAAATCAGGAACACACGTAATAGTACTGATAAATATTAAAATAGTATGAAATTGTGTGTTGTACAGTGGTTGTACATGATTTGGATAACATAGTATAACATTACTTCAGTTTAAAATCAAACAGTTTTAGTATGTAATTAATAAATAAGATTTGGAATAAATTAGATTACTTATATGTTACAACAGCTATGAAAGTTTAATCGCTGTATGTGTATAAATTCTCTCCAAATTCAAATTTCCATAGCTTCATTCGAGAAGCATAAAGTAAACAAACTATGTTTTCAATATGGAATTTCCCCCCTTCGTCCTTGGCATGCGCGGCTTGGAAATTACTCGAGGAATCTGACGCCTTCCCACCGATAAGGGCGGCTACACACTTATTTTATTACGTGCGACATATTTGCCGCTCTAATAACGTTTGGTTCACATTACATTGCCTCCGTTTTCTCACAACTCTGTTCACTAGGTTTATATTACTTCGTATAGGTTCGAAATTGAGATGTAAATATACTGGTATTTTTCATTAGATTGTACTTGAATGTTAATTGAAGAAGAAGTTAGTTAATTAGAAGAAGCCTAACCGAACCTCAGAATTAACTAACAGATAGACAAAAAATTCAATTCCGTAAGTAATTGATTGGTACAATCATGCATTTCGTCGGTTAAAAGTATTATTTGGAAATCGGGTTGTTAATTTAAGAGATAAGCCTTACATTTCGTGTCGATTTCAAGGTGTACGCGACTTAACTAAATTTGTCTATTGTGCTCTTTATTTATCTGTAGAAATAAGAAAGAGATGGCATGTATTTTCGGACAAATTAGTTTAGTCATAATCAGACACAAGAAAATGTACCAGGTTTCTATTACAACTTAAAACATGGCGATTAAAATTCCCTCTGTCTGAGACGTAAAGAGAGAATCACAAGAGAGCGCACTAAAATAACAATAATAATCAGAGAGGGACACACTTATTACAAAAGTGGTAAGAGTAAGCAAGAAAGGTATAAAATCTTCTATCTCTATTTACGTATGTGAATTTTTTGTTGGGGGGGTTGGTATGTACCAACTGCCCCCCAACATATATATAGTGTTTGTTCAGTTTGACCCCGCCATATAAGAAGCGTCTTCTCAAATTATTGGGGTAATAGGCTATTTCATGATATACGCTGACTACTGATCTATGGTTACTTAATCTATGGTCTGAGAGGACTAAACTAATTTGACAGTTAAAAAATACATGCATTCTCTTTCTTATTTCTACAGATAAAAAAAACACAATAGACTGTGTCCAACCGCATGTACCGCATTTTCCGCATGTACCGGAGACCGCCAGCCAACTTTCCATACAATGCGCACACTAGCACTATACAATGGTAAAAGATCTTCGAACTATGCTGCTGACTGTATGACTGTATAGTGCATAGAATTGAAAGCCGCAGGATGCAGGAAATAGATGGCCGACCTAGTTCCGCCGAGAGCGCAGCCTCTGTACTATGAATGCCAATAATGAGAGCAATGAACTTATCTACGCTATTTCCGCTATTTACCGTTTTGAGACCTACATTCCTGAAGGGAACTGCGAAGGTGGGGTGAAATGCCGGCCTTTAGAAAATTAAAACGTTCTAGGTAAGCACAGTTATTTCGTCACCTGCATGCCTTCATCATTTACTGGACTATTCTGGGCTATAGTATACATTACGTAACAATAAGAAAAACAGCTTAATTTTAATGTTTATTTTATTAAATTCTAATTCTGGATAATGCTGTGTGACGGTGGAGAAAAGTTAAAAAAAAACTGAATTTTTTAAAGTATATGAAGTATTTTGTTATAAACAGCGTAGAAATAACATAACACAGTAAGCTGATTTAACATCCTAATCAGAAAGTTCGATAAAGTGTAACCCATCAAGTAGACATTGTATTTAATAACATATTTGTAAGCTTCTGATAATTTATTATGATTACAAGTGATGCACTTGGGCCCATTTGGTCTTATTCCCGGAACGCCCATTCTCTCGAACGTCCACTCCTCGAACGACCACTACCTCTAACGAACGTCTACTCCTCGAATGTCCACTCCCAAACGTCCACGCCTCGAACGTCCACCCCTCGAACGTCCACTACCTCTAACGTAGAAACGTCTACCCCCAACGTCTACTACTTTGAACGTTGTTATAAATTACAGCATACAGTGACGTGCAAAAAAGCATACAAAATAAATTCCAACCCTTCTTATTGGCGAATTATTCTTCGCAAACAAATTTGACCCTCCGTGCTTATTTCCGCTCCTTTTCCGGGTGGAGAGCAATATTGGCGCATCCTATTCCAGGCCCGACGCGATCACGCCGAGCACAGAATAGGCAATTGAACGTGAAGGTTATTTAAACCGAAATGGGGTTAAGAAGCTTCAACTGCGAGTCTTGTGGGATGTTGACGGCTCTTGTTACAGTTTATTTTTTAAGATCATTGCGTTAATTGTACCTTATGATTAATTATGTCGGTATTAGAGGCGTGTGCCGTTACCAACTCAATAAATTGTACGGCGGTCCGCACTAAACTTTCTCGCCATTTCTTTTTACTTTATTTTTTAAAGAAAGAAAGTGTAATGAATTAGTTTATTATTTCTTTCTTTAAATACGGCTTCGTCATTTCTTTAACAAACAAAAAAATGTTAGTAAAATGTTGGTATGGTAGGTACCCAATTACCCATAACAAGTTTCTTATTTATTTATTTTATTTAATATTTACTTTTTGGGGTACTTACACACTAATTACATCTTAAATAAATATGCTGATAACAAGTACTCATTAGAAACTAAATATTTATTTTTTCAAATTCAGATAAATAAATAATTAGTAGGTTACGACCTTCTTCGGCGCCCACCCGCGCGCTTCGAACTTCGAATGAACCGAAAATTTCGACTCGACAGAGAATTTCGTGTGCAAATGCGTTGGAATTTGGCGGTCGATCGAGTGCGGAGATGGCGGGGGGCGGGGTCGGCGCGGGGGGAGGGGCCGTGACCTACTTCCGCTGCCCCCTCGCCCCCCGCGCGTACGCACGAGGTCACTGTACTGCAGTTGCAAGCCTCGTGTACCGCAGGCAGAGGTGACTGGACTCGTACGGCACAATGAAAATTAATGAATAATGCTTTGGACAAATTCACACACGGCTGTTTAGTCCCAAATTAGGCCGAAGCTTGTTGATGGGTACTCAACAACTAATAAAAATACAATAAATACTTAATTACATACAAAGACCAAGAAGCCGAAAACCAACAGATGCTTATCACACAAATGTTGGTCTCGGGTGGGTATCGAACCCACGACCTCTAGCATAGTAAGCAACCCGGGTCATCGGCCACTCAATTGTCCAGCATGTATTTTGGGAGGGTACTATTATGTATCCCACTACTTCCTAACCCTCTGTAATTTAAAATTAGCATGCGGATGAATGATTTTTTAAAGGTTCTACGGCCTTGGGAACGAGCCCTTTCTAGCCATAATTTATCTTTCACTTCACTATAGTTTCAAGTTTTTAAATTCATTTTACACATTCGAAACTATTTTGTTATTAAACGGATGAATGATGTGATTTTAGTTTACTTCGTCCGCGTTAAATAATCTATCACTGTGCTAAGTTTCATCAAAATCCGTTCAGCCGTTATAGGGTGATTGATCATTTAAACAGTAGTTTGAGGTGGAATGGGGTAGTGAGTGGTAAATTGGGAAGAGATTGAAAAAATGAATGAAAGATTTGAACTAGCATAATATCGCATCGTTACAAACCTATGTATACCTACTATTATTTGACGTATTGGTACTGGTGGTTGTTAGGCCAATACCCTCCCCACTCCCCCCTCAGATCCGCCCTATCATGCTATTAACGAGTAACTTGTAACAAATGTAGTTCACTAGGTCAGATTTAATTATGAACTTGACACGACTGAATTTAACTAACGATTCTTACTATCAAAACTTCCGATGGTAAAGTTCCTACGGATATTATCTAGCGTTGGATATTTAGTTTTGGTTTGATTATAGCAACTCTCTTCTGACATTTTTTTACAAACCCGGAAATTGTTATGTAGCTATAGGTATCGAAAGTATTTTTATTTTATTTTTGTATTGTTGTGGATTATTTTTATTCTAATTGATTTTTATTATTATTAAGTACCTAAATAAAATGTTCAAATTGAAGTATGAAGTCTTTAATTTTACAGATTGTGTAATTATTTTACTCACTAATTATTTCCCTACCGGTGAAAAACACGAACATAATATCCCTTTGTTAATTCCATTGTTAAATTAAAAACAAACAAAAGATAAGCGGTAGTCTCATCAATTTTAATCAAAGTTGAGGGAACCCCCTACTTGTTGAATTATAAATGATTTGTTTCATTGAAACCCACACTGCACGTTCAGGAAAATGAAAATTACTTATTCTGTTTAAATAATTCCTAATCCCTTTGTACCGTAACTTACTCTTTCCTAATCTCTCCCAATGCTCTAATTTAGGAACGAGCGTAGGCGAAAGTATGTTTATCTGTTTCATACAAACTTCTGTAGACAATCTGCTCTTTTTTATACGGTTTCAGTACACATTATCTGAGTCAACTATGTTTATTCTGTCACAGGTCTTTTCAGAAAGAGGCAGAATGTTTAAATTTTTCACAGTTAGTGAGTTATTTAGGTACTTTAAGCAAAAACAAAATTATGAAATTTTAATTTATGTACTTATTTTGGGAAGAATTTTCGACAAGTAAGATTCTAGTGAACTCAACTTAATGTGTTTTACAAAATTATTAAAAAAGAAAAACTAGGTATATTTATTTTTTAATTTTATTTTTAAAATGAATATAGGTTACTTTGTCATATATAGTAGACTGCGTGAAATATCTACTTCTCGCTGAAATTATATAAAAACCTAAAACTGAAAAACAAACTAGGTAGATGTTGGTACCTACTTATATATTTCGCCATCATAAAAAGGATAAAAACATTTAATTAAATAAATTCGCCACAAATTAAAAACAGTTCATTTCAAAAAGGAAACGGAAATCGTTTTTAAATTGGCTAACCACAAACATTACCGAATGCGCGCACATATATTTTCATATCAACAGAATTGTTGATTCATACAGCCCGCCGCCCGAGCCCGCCCTAATGGCGCACGGAAAAACGGTAATAACTGAAAAAATCCGATTAGATCCGCGATCCATCGGTCGGACGTGACTTTTCCAACGTTTTGTGTTTGCAAAGCAATTACACGACAACCATACTACTGTGCGGTACGTCACAAATGCAGAATTTAACTCAATTTACATTTCATGGCAAAACCTACCTTATTCGTGTCGATACGGAGGTGCAGGCGACTTAACTAAATTTTGTCTATTGTGCTCTTTATCTGTAGAAATAAGAAAGAGATGGCATGTATTTTATAACTGTCAAATTAGTTTAGTCCTCTCAGACCATAGATTTAGTATAGTAACCATAGATTTGCAATCAGCGTATAGCATGAAATAGCAATAGTCTTTTACCCCAATAATTTGAGAAGACGCTTCTTGCATGGCTTAGTCAAACTGAACAAACACTATCTATTTTAGTCGGGCTGTTGTTTGAAAAAATTCACATACGTAGATAGAGATAGAAAATTTTATATCTGTCTTGCTTACTCTTACCACTTTTGTAATAAGTGTCCCTCTCTGATTATTATTGTTATTTTAGTGCGTCCTCTATTGATTCTCTCTTTACGTCTCAGACAGAGGGAATTTCAATCGCCATGTTTTAAGTTGCAATAGAATTTATTCCATCTCTTTTTTATTTCTACAGATAAAAAAGAGCACAATAGACTAAGTTTAGTTAAGTCGTGTGCAGCTCCGAATCGACACCATTTAACAAAATAAATCATTTCTTTGCAGAAATACATGTACCTAAGTAATATTTTTAGATGCCGATTGTAATATTTTTGCCAGCACTAAGTAGGTATAGGCATGCAAATGTTAATACTTAATAGTAGACTATGTAATACGAGTATAGTAACAACTTAATTTCATATATTTTTTGGAATTGGAGTTATAACGCGACAGAAGCCGCCTGTAAAGTCTAGTATGTATATATCATAAAAAAATGTGTATCGTACCAAAGAATATTGCAGACCTATGTTTGTTTGTGTCTAAATAATGTATGTAAGTATATTGTATTAAATTAGGTATTCAGTCTATATTACCTACACAAGATAAGCCGTTCTTACGTAATTTTTTGGGTGATACCGTTGGGAAATCCAAGCTTACGAGAGTTGAAAATTCATGTTTTTCTTTCATTACCCAAATGTGTACCCAAGAAACGTCTGTAACAAAAGTTGGTTGAATATTAACATTGCAATTCCCTCGAAAAATAAGTTTCTTGAGTTATTACTACACATCTCAGAGTACCTTCACAACCCTTTCTGCGAATTCTGTGTAACTTGTAGAAAAACATACATACAATATTTTTTTCATTACTCATACTCTGAAAATAGGTCTGAAGTTGCCTGAGGAGCGGGTTGAAAGTAATACATCTCAGCCCTAGGGAGAATCGCTTTCAACTGACAGCTGTCAAATTATATATAAAAAACTAGTACTATTTTGACATTTCTATTGGACCATGTTCCAACTGTCTATACAGCCACTCAATTACAGCGCGATGTAAAATTGAAATAACATAAAGTTATGTAATAATTAAAGAATATATATTTTATAATGACTTTATTATAATTATTACTGTCAACTATTTCTTTAAAATAACATAGATTTGGGCAAAATATTTACCACTTTTTCAATGAAAAATAATGGGAGAATAGCTGGCCGGTCACAGAAAAAAAACAAAGTAGACAAAAAAGCGGCAATTCGATCGAAAAGTAAATAAATCTCGATAAATCAATACAATAAAAAGTGTATTCAAAAAGTTTTATTAACTTAGTTTAACTTTTCTACTTTAATATATAATTTTGACATTTGGCGTATAATATGCTGAAACCCAAGGCTTGGGTGTTAACATCTGTTTTCTTAATGTTTTGGTCTTATTCGACAGTTCGTCACGCAAAGACTATACAGTATTCTTTCTTTACTATGACAAAATTAGAATAGTAGGATAAACCTAAGGACAGTAAGTAGCTAGTTAAGTTTTAATTATGGAAAAATCAGTTAAACTAATTACAGAGGCGGAGTTTGTGAGTTAGCTCGCTGGGTAACCAATCTCATTTACTGCTAAACCGAAAAAAAATGGAAGGTCAATTTATTTCAGATCAAGCCATTTTCACCGAAGGAAAACATTAGATTCCTACAGGAAAGTCGACTAACTTTAGGCAACGCTCCGAGGCACGAATCTAAGGGTTAATATTTCCCATTGTGATAGCGTCTTTACCCCACGTTACCCTCATCGATCATTCGGCCTCCTATTTTGGTATACCTACACATAAAATTAGTCATTTTGTGGTTGTATCTAGTCAGCATCGTTAAGCAATTATGCTTGTCAAATAATTTATTCAGTGGAGTTACGCTGGAGTATGACACAGAACAGTATACCCTTACACCCTATATATATGTAGCCTTATGAGAACCAGTAACGGGAACGTACATTTATGAGAAGATAATGAGATTACTCTTCTATATTAATTAGTAGGTACCTACCTACACTTTACTGCACTTTATGTATACGACAATTATTTTTCAATAGAGAAAAGCACAAAAACAGTTCAGAAGCCCTATTTTTGAATCGCTCTCCTCCAGTAGATTCTACTAATTTTCCTTCGACATCCGATACAAAAATCAGTAAAATCGACCGCTCGAAGCGAGGAGCGTTATTCAAAAATAGAGCTCTGGGATGACTACAAAAACGATTAATAAAAGGTAATTAAGTCTTAAGAAAGAAATTATTAATCAAGCACTATGATAGATATACTTGGTGCTAAAAGCGTTGGCAAATTTAAAAAACGCATTGTAGTATTGTAGCACAAAGATTTCATTCAATTTATAATATAATAAAATACAACCAAGCACGGTCCATCCAGCCTTTAACAATATTAACTGAAAGATCAAACATTGTAAAAGGAATAGGTCCCTCGCACCATCACCCTTCGAAAGGCGCCGCCTTTCAGCGTACTTCTGTCTCACTTTACCATACCTACCCCTAAGTAGCATGATTATGTATGCTACGTAGAGAAACTAAGTGTAAGTAGTATAGAGGGAAAACTTAAATTCAACGCAGAGATACAACTGACATAGTAATAAAGCTAGTATAAATAAAACTCCGTGTGACCCCAATTATCCGGCTTTCAAAAAAGAGACAAACCAAGACGGAGCACTTAAAAGAGTCGGCATACAACGCCGGCCGGATCGATGAGCGGTGGTCGTACGCCTAATCGATAGTCGCGTACTACCGCCTCAATGAGATGCGCGCGCCGCCCGCTTACGTAACGCGCACCACCGACACCTGTTGCCTAATACTACCACCCAGATATAACCCGGCCGCGCCGGAAAGCCTCCGCGAAACGTTGCGCCCGCTGTCACGCAGACGCGATTCAAATTGGGCGGTTAGCAGGAGTCAATGCACCGCAGCAACCTTCGGCGTTGCACTCAAGGGTGCATAGTAGTGTGGAGGGATGATAATGATCTTCGTTAGGGGTATTGGGACGCCGGGAATTAAGTGGCGTAGTAAAAGAATGGTAGTTGTGGACATATTGTTTAATAATTACTAGTTGTCGCCCGAGGCTTCATTGGCGGTTAGGGGTGAGATTTCAAAAAAATCCTTTGTTAGTCGGCTTAGTCGTCTGCGTTTTCAACTTTCTAGAGCCAGGTATTTTAGGTATGTTGATAGATGAATCAGTTTCCATTTTCTCCATGTTTTTCCCCATATGTGTTGGATTGTTTCAAATGAAATGAAATTACCACACTACTAATATGTCCCCACAGTTGGGACACAAGTCTATACCTTCTCGAAGAGAGCGTACGGGCCATATTCAACTACGCTTGCCCAGTGCGGGTTGGTGGAATCCACACTACAGACGCCTAAGAATTCCTTCTTCGGCTTAAGTAGGTTTTCTCACGATGAGATCATTCACGATTGAGAGTAAAATGTACTTAAGTTTCGATAAAAACCATAGACTTAAAAATTTTTCGCTACATCCCAAATCTATGAAACATTGTTACATGGCACGACCGGGTTTCATACTCGGCACTCTGGATATGACAGCCCGCGTCTTGCCCACTACGCCACCGGCGAGACGACGCTCTCATTGGATTATTTAAATTATTAATGCTATGAAACTCTGAGGTGAAAAACTTGTTTTAGATGTAACGATGACGGTGATGAGATGAGCGTTAGAGCTCTGAAGGATTCACTTGTTTCAACCATCCAATCCACCGGTCATCGTGGAAATCCTTGGGGGAGGCCTTTGTCCAGCAGTGGACGTCTACAGGCTGATATGATGAACCATCCAATGTCTGCCTAAATGGTATTCGACCTTTATAAATTAATCTAGCCGTAGCATTACTGATATAGCCATTTGGTTTCGTATTTCCATCCCACAGATATTTATTTTAGGATCTTTATACAGATAATTGACATTTGTAAGAGCCCACACATACCGTGGGTGAGGGATCACTTAGGCATGTGATCTATTCATGTTTAACGACACTAATGGCAAAATATTATTATGAGAAGGTATTATTTAATAAAATATAGAGCTATTCTCTAATAATAACGGGCATTTAGAAACCTACGCAAGTTAGTGGGTGGCATTGTAAATTTACACGGCTAACTTATTTAAAACATACAATATTTTTAGGCCAACAACTTAGAATAAAATACCGAATTTCATTTTAACGTACAACTTACTGTAACAGTCGATAAAAAAGGCAATCAACAAAAAATAATTCAATAGACTCGTGGAGAATTTAAATAACAGAAATATGTACGTTCCGAAACTACGTTACGAAAATAAAATATCCAAGCTCAGTGCTACGGGGCGTAGCGCGGTTCGTAGCAGCGTATTCAGCCAGTGCTGTGTTACGCCACAGATAGACCACGCTTAATTTCCGAAGTGGTCATTTCAAAAAGTAGTCATTCCAGAAATGGTCGTTTCAACAAGTGCACATGTACAAAAGTGGTCATTAAAAAACATTTCATTTCAAGAAGTTTCATTTGCTGTCCAAACCCGCCGAAGACATCCTAAATGTATTGCATAATCATATTTAAATTGTCTCACATGGACCAATTCCCATAAACATCGTATATTTTAATAAAATGTTACTTTAAATTTCTCAATACTACTTTTTAGTATCTATCTTTAAAAAATCCTATGAGTAACATGCAGGCGTTACATTCTATACCCAAAAATCCCTAGGTATAGACCCTAAAACTATAAAAACAATATGTTTGCCTTACTACAGAATAGAATAAGACCACGGCAATAATAACTTCGTTTGTAACCCGGTTTCTTTTAGAAGCACATTTTCATAAGAATGGCTAAACACGCCGCCGACGCCGAAGCCCGCCAAGGCTGCCCCGCGTCTAGACAGCCGGCGGCATCATGTGACACCACCATTACTGCGGCCCCATCCAGCCGCAACGACCGACCTATATTAGTAACCGCTGGGAATGCAATCTGCTAATACAAATTTCCTAATACCGCAATCCCAGTATTACTATGAATGATTGTATATTACTACTAGCGGGGTGGTTGTACACATTTTTACAATACACTTTCTCGCAAAAGCTCTATTACTTAGGCGTTCTCTGCATGTATCATACATAATGCTATTCATATCACAGATGAGCAAAAAAAAAAGATAAATGGCATTAAAATGTATGAAAATCTTGTATTTAAGAAACCATGACCATTCTGCTTCCAAACGGCTTAGCTGATCAGTTGGATATCTATAGCGATATAAAACTCCTCCATCTACTCTCTCAATGTCCGTCATCAGTTCATGCTCCGATAAATCAGGTGGAAACAGAGTAGTTTTAGACAGAATTGACGTCAAAAATAGATATTTTTTGTTGAATTCGTCCAATGATAGACAGGCAAAAGTCATAGACCATCGTCAAAAAAAGAATATTGTATTCCAATTTTGAATAAACGAATTTTGATATCCTTCACGAAGAACAATGGCTTCAAAGTGACCTTGTTTGTATTAAATTATTGCCCTGTTTCTAATTGTATGTCCACGTAGTATGTGTCACACGTGCTCTTTAGCTGCCCCGAGAAGCTGCCAGCAACTTGAAACCAACAAGTTTGGTGTTCGTTTCATTTTCCTTAAATTCCAATAAACCGAAGAGATTAACTAATTCGTTTTTTTGAATCAGATAATCTCTTTGGTTTATAGCAAATTTTAACTTTTGGCTGTTTGCTGCTATCATTGCCTATATTTTTTTTTCTCGATACGAAGACCTATTTTGTAATTCTCAGACTGAGCAACGTAGTGATTATATTCTCTTTGGACTGAGCCTCAGATCAATGCTAAGTCCGCGGTGTAATCTCTAGTATTGCTTTGATGTGTGCATACAATATATTAAAGCTTATATGGCAGTGGCGGATCTAGGATGTATTTTGAAAGGGCCCGGCCCCCCTGGCAATATCAACAGAAAATTTATTGCGGCCACCCTATCCTCGGCTATTTCCGGTAGAACAAATGTTATTTCTATCGAAATAAAGATTGCGGACATACTCGTATGGATAGATCTTATATTGGACTATTTGGTGAATACATACCGTACAGAATTAGAATGAAATTCCTGTATATCAATATCACAACCCAAAACAGAATTAAATTTTTATGTTTTTGCTTCGTGATATCGCCTAACTAATGTAATTTTTAAATAACGTACCTGCCCCTAAGGCGTATCACAGACACACGCGGCCTGCGGTGGCGGTGGCAGCCTGTTGTATTCAATACGCAATGTATGTGAGACTACAGACACGCGCGGCCTGCGTTTTCATATTAAAGCTGCGGCCTGCGGTAGGCCGCCGCCGCGTGTGCCTGGGATACGCCTTAATTCAATCCTTCCGAAATTTAATTTGTAACCTTTTAATTTCGAAGTTCAATCATGTAAAAGCGGGAGTTAGTAACGAGAGCTGAGTCGTCTAGACGGGCGTCAACTTAAAACCCATTACAGCGATGTCATCTGACAACCATGACGTAAGTAGGTACCGGGCAACCCTCGGTAATTGAAGACTCTGTGGAACAGGCATGTAGCCAGGGTTTGGTGTTAGAGGGCGCTTTTACCAGGACTCGATGATCGCATTTAGTTAGTAGTATATATACGTAGGTACTTACATGACAATCACATTTTCTAATCAGCTTCTACTTAAATTTATCAGTGTTTGCTTGTTTGAGGTATTAACTTAAATTAACTTTCCCGTGCCTAGCTCAGGTTTTACCCGGCTCATGAATCACCTACAATGAACTACTAATGCTAAAAAGGGTTTGCATATTTAAAATATTAAAATTTTTCTACGTCGATTATAATTTTAATGATGGCAGTCATTGGCAGTATATCGCAAATCCAAAACCGATCAAGTGAAATGTAGATCTTAAGTACCGTAATGAAACTGAAATTGTAACGAAACTGATAAATTTCCTTATGTTTCGTTAAGTTTAAACTAATAAACAGTTTCGTTACGTTGCGGTACGTCTATTCTGCATTTCACCCTTTTGCATTTGCGATATGTATTCATCATCATCAACAGCCTATTAATCTCCCCACTGCTGGGGCTCAGGCCTACCCTCTCAACGAGGGCGTGCGGGCTATAGTCCACCACGCTAGCCCAGTGCGGGTTGGCGGACTTCACATGCGCCTAAGAATTTCTTCTTCGGCGTATGCAGGTTTCCTCACGATGTTTTCCTTCACCGTTTGAGAGCAGTCAGTACATGTACTTAAGTTTCGAGAAAAAAACCCATTGGTACATGACCCAACCGGGGATCGAACCTCGGACCTTTCGATATGATAGGTCGCGTCTTAACCCCGAGGCCACTGACGCTCTATATGTATTGCCATCATTAAAATTAATATTAACGTAAATCAGTAAATCTAGTTTAGGGTACGATGGGACTGAAAGTTGTAAGCAAAAATTCCAAACTAAAATAGGTAATGTTAAAAAAAAAGTCTGAATGGTAGTACTGGTTGTTATCTAAATATGGAAGCATGACCATTCAGCCACGGCTATTTCGTAAATTTTCGGCAAACGTCGCGATTCTTATTTTCCGGCGACTTATTTTAGACTTTTAGAACCCGTTAGTGCAAATCCAACATATATACATGGGCACAGAGGAAATGATAGTCTGCATGGAGAGGGATCATATTCTATACCTACTAGCAACGCCCCTGTACTTGGAATGAAAACCATGACCTATAATAATATGTACGTATGTATGTGACGCATTTAACATACCACTCGATCTGAGTAGCTGTCATGCGGAGTGTGTGCGTAGGTACAAGAGCCTTTGGTGGTAGACGATAAAGGGTCGATTATGTTTACCTACATTGTCGACCTTGGAACGGAAGTAAATGTACTTGGAAATTTTCAAAATATTGTGACGTGTAGGTACTTAATAGTAAAGTTCAGATTAAAGCTTACCAATATTTCCTGCTTACTTATATATAAAAGCATTCTTTTAATTAAGAAGGTAGGTACTTGGTTTTAGAGAAAAACGACAAAAAAGTAGTAAAAAACTAAAAACCCCATGTTATACAATCTAAACGCAAAAAAATAAACGGAAATCGTAAGCATGAACGAAATTAGGATAATGTGACTTAGTAAAAAGTGTTTGGGAAAGATACTACGAAATTAAAATATTATTTTAAACGCAAAACTAATTAAATTTTTGGATTTAACGTAATAGCTGTATAACTACTTACTTTATTACCAAATAAGTCTTGATTTTGTTGCGGGTTCTCAAAAATGATAGGCACTAAGGTACAACAGGTAGTTTTACTGAGATTGTGGTGTTCCATTTCCAGGAAAGCTGATCAATTTTTCAACAAAATAGCGGGCATCATACAATTTATACATCCACTCAGCGTCCCCTGCACATCCAATTTGACCAATGGATTTCTCTCAAAACTTAAGTAAGGTACCTTCTTGCAGTTTACTGACTGCTCTCAAGCGGTGAAAGAAAACAACGTGAGTAAACCTGCGTACGCCGCAGAAGGCATTCTATGGTGCGGTGTAGTCCACCAACGAGCACTGGGCTAGCGTGGTGGACTATAGCCCGTACGCCCCCGTCGAGAGGATAGACCTGTGCCCCAACGGTGGGGACAAATTAATAGGCTGTTGATTTGATTTTTGGTTTGTACATTGAGTAGGTGCAAAGCACTATCTTTATCTATTGTATCGCCACTGAACTTTGGCGATTTCCAGAATCTTAAACGTTCATTGAAAGAGTTAAGAGGTGTAATTCTTAGCAGCATTGTAGCATTATATTCCATCATTAAGATAAAGTAGAAAAGCGTATACCTATTTAAGTCAGATTAACTCAACCCGTAAGTATTCAAGTCGTAGCAGAAAACGCATCACTTTTACTATAAGTCGACCTATTTACTCCGGGCGTAACCTATTTACATAACAAAAGGCAGATGGATTGTATGAAACACAATTTCCATGGGATCTCATTTTGAATGTATAAATCCGTTTATCCTAGATCCCTTCGTTAGTTATATCCAAGCCTAAAGTTTACGAGTTTATGATAAATACTAGAGTTTGCCTTGCGACGTTGTCCGGGGTTTCAATGTACTCCCGCCAAAAAAACCTTTCATTGTTACTTGATCCACAGAATAATTAATAGTCTCTTGCTCAGAAACTACCCGCACAAAAAATAATGCATTTCTATTAACGTATACGTTTTACAAATTCTTTACATACTCAATGTCACTTATGAGCGCATAAGTGACGTCAAGTGTCTAAAGAATTTGTAAAGATTACATTTATAAATGACGTATTTTAAAATAATCCGCATTTTATTAATACTCAGGCGTTTACGTTGATGCCATACGATAAAAGGTACGTAAAACTAATAGGCAAAATAAAACCTGCAGTAGGTAGTTGGGTTTATTGTTGGAAAAACCAGATGACTACCTCCCCATGGATTAGTGAGTGAGTCACCGTTTGAGCAACATTAGTGGAACAGCTTTATTATTTGTATTAAAATTTATGAGTCAAACTAAGTCTAGACTGGATGCATGTTGTTAAGAAAATATATGCAGATTGGGTTAAAGATATAAGAAGTATTTACATTTACAACTTAATTAAAATAACCTTTAGACTGCCTCGAAGAATCGTATGTAGCGTCTCGTCGAGATTGTAACCGGGTACCGATCTGGACTTCAGGAGCGAATGTAATTTATTTTTGTTATGAGATGATTATGAATTGATTGCTCACGCATCATGAAGGTTTTGAACTGTTGAGTTTGAACTGCCGATCTCACAAATGCCTTAAAATGAACTCCCAACAAAGCTAACGCGGCCACCTATAAAATTTAGGCTTCCTGTTTAAACATTTTACCGTGTTTCAAAGTGGAAATTCCTCGTAAGTCCTTTGAATTTGAGCGTGCCATTAGAGGCACTTCACTGACGGGCCACGTAGCAGCCATTACAAAGTTTGTACGTTAACATTACACTATATATCTTTTGGGAAGGAATATCCAAATTGGGGTTACCTACTCGGAACTTTCGAAAGGGGTCGAAGCAATTTTCCGAAATGATTTTTGAATCGATTCATGAAAAATGTTGCGAAATATGACTGGTAGGCTCCGTGCTGTAGACGTACCGGGTCATAGTGTGCACATAGCATTCTCTCGCTCGCTAGTGTTCCCCGTTACCTTAGAGTATACCTTTAGAATGTGGCTGTCAAAATTTGAAAACTCCGCAGAATGTGGACGTCATTTTTTGATTTTCGAGAAATCACTCATACCTATATATATATATACGTGATAATAGCCTACAGCGACGACACCCGAACGGGTCGCGTCACATTCTGCTGACAATATTAATAAAACCCGATCGGGTGTTTTAACACTCTGAGGGATATAGCTAGCTTATGTATACTCTAAGCCCGTTACGCATTCCGGCCGGTTACTCTAGTGGTATAGTCTCCGTAGAATTTCTTGGTGGCCGAATGAATATAATTACAGATTATTTGCACATCGCTGACAGTGTTCGTAGTCTATGTGTGCTTAAGCGAGATAGTGTGATACATAGAGATGTCCAAAAACTTGAAAGTTTGATTCGGTTGATCGAATCAATGAACTATTTTCTTGAAATTAAATGAGCGTCTCTAGTGAACCATAGTGGTACCTAGTATTTAGTGTAACTGATAAACTTTCTGAAATAATTATAACAGTGGACGAGATAGATACTCCCTAGGACGGTACTAGGTTAGTCTTCAAGGCCATTAAATAGCCCTAGAGAGATGCATTAAAATGACTTACTGTGAGAAGTCACTGTTGGTGAAAGAGTCACTAACTGCTAGAGGAAGTCACTAATTGCTACGGTTATTCCCCAGCAGTTACTGACTTTCTGCAATAAGCCTTAATTAGATCTCAGTTGGATACAACATTTTTAAATGCAATGTCTGTTTTATATCTGTTAATTTAGAGCTCGAGTACCCTGAAGCTTTTCTCCCTGTGGCTTTTGTGTACCTTATATATAACATACGACAAAATCTAAAAGAGACCATCACACGGACTAAACTACTAGCTAAGTTCACACGCATAGTACCAGAAACGCAAATTACCTTATACGTGATTGACCAGAAATTCACACGTAAATTCCCTGATACGTAGATGACCTGAATTCCGTTACGCAAATGGGAAAATGCTAAAATTACGCAAAGTACCAGAAACGCAACATACCTTATACGTGGATGACCAGGACTAATACATTACAAAACTCCGTAGGTAAGCTTAAATATGACTTTCAAGTAACATCTCAAAATAGTAGAATAATGTAGGCGTGTCGGTCGGGCGGCGGGCGTCTGGGACAGACATCATGAAGACGGCTTTAATGAACTACTATGACGTCCCACAGCCCACAATCGGCTGAGACCTTTGCTTACATCAAGAAACATTACCACTCTATTTTTAGCTTAGTAAATAACATGTAATTGACTTCGTACATTCTGAGGTTATTTATATTTTTCTGTAATCAGGTATATCCATACTAATATTATAAAAAAGGAAAGTTACCCCTTGTGCCAAACAAACACACAACCTCTCACCCTAAACATACCTTCTCCGTTCCGTCGTTGGGTAAAAAAGGAAAGTCTTCTGTCTCTCAGTTTGTGAGCTTTTCACGCGTAAACCTCTCAACGGGTTTTAATGTTATTTGGAATGGAGAACAAGAACTAGTTCTATTATAAACTCAAAACAAATTAAGAGCCATGGGGTCTATTCCATACATTCGATGCCATCTCGCTCTAACACCTAGGAAGCGGTGGTGGATAAAAAATTGACGTTGTAAAATGTACCCAGTGTACTTTGACTCCACTTTGAGCCCGTAGATCTCCGTCAGGAAACGATTTGGGCGAGATCTGGTGGCTGTCCGGAGTACGGATGGAGGAGGCCCTGAGTGCCATCTTATCTTATCTTCTTAGGGGGCCAGGAATACCTGGCGACACTTCGACCCTATGGAATCTGTTGTGCCAAACCCCTGTCCGCCAACCGGTGGCCCAATCCCGTTTTTGGTGGACTTCACATACGCCTTAGAATAGTAAATACCAGTCTTTTGGCGTATGCAGGTTTCCTCACGATGTTTTCCTTCACCGAAAAACCTGTGGTATTATAATAAACCGTACTTAAATTTCGAAAAACTCATTGGTACGGGCCAGGATTGAACCCACGACCTCATGAACGTTAGGCGAGTGCACAACCAACTAGGCTACCACGGCTTTTCTGAGTGCCATACACACCTCACTGATCAGGCAAGCAGCTTTCATCATAGGCCAGTCCGAACCTGCGTATGCGTACATACATTTTGATGCAATTTTAAATGTTTTTTTATTCTGACTAGAAAACGAGTTTCATTTTTAAAATAATAAAAAGTATTTTATTATTAACAAGTGATTTACAGCGAATGAGTATTATGTAATAATATAATATCATCATCATCATATCAGCCTGTAGACATCCACTGCTGGACAAAGGCCTCCCCCAAGGATCTCCACGACGACCGGTCCTGCGCTAACCTCATCCAGCCGGGTCCCGCGACCTTCACCAGATCGTCGGTCCACCTTGAGGGACGCCTGCCTACACTGCGTCTTCCGATACGTGGTCGCCACTCGAGAACCTTTCTGCCCCAACGGCCGTCAGTTCTGCGGGCGATGTGCCCAGCCCACTGCCACTTCAGCTTCGCAATTCTTCGACCTATGTCGGTGACCTTGGTTCTCCTGCGTTGCATAGCTCTCTCCATTGCCCTCTGCGTGACCTTGAGCCTTCTTATGAGGCGCATAGTGAGCGAGCGAATAATATAATATATTATTATTATATCCAATTTTAATCATAATGGATGATTCTTATCAAAAATTTCACCCTGACTATAATAGCGGAGATAAATCATGATTGCAGAATCATGGCGTCGTTATGAAATTGCTCCTCTAATTGCAAGATAAGTGAAGCGTCGACCGGGGCTTTTAGGCCGTTCCAACGGTCCCCCAAATAAAGGACCCGCGGGGGAGTTAATTATTTGCCGACAAAAAACGTCATGTCGTTAATGTCATCTCGGGGAACATCAAACGACGGTTTTGGTGAGATTTTTGGGGTCACGTAAAATGGAACGTTTTTGCCAGATCCTACTCGTACATAAGGCCGTACTTCATTTATAACTGGGATATTGTCAAATAACATCATAAAACAGCGGATTATTGTCAACAATTCACAAGAACAACTAATAAAATTACAATTTCAATGTGTAAAGTTATTGTTGATAGAGGGAACGTTCCCCGTGGTCCAAGTTCTAGGTCCAACTGGTTGCACCATAGGGAGTTTTGTCCTTGGTTGGACCAAAGGAGTTGGACCACGCGGGGAACCCTCCTCTAAAGATTCTGTAACTAGTTTTATTATAGTATTCTGGCGTTAAAAAATGTTCCGTGTATAAGTCATACACCAAAAAAATAGGCATAAATAAAACCCAAATGCAACCGATTAGGGTTTCAAGAATTGTTGAAATATAGTAGGTACTTACTACTTTACTTAACCAGTTCACGGTAACTTTTTATGAAACAATAATACACAAATATATTTTAAAACAAACATAATTTAAGGAAGGAGTAGGATATAATTTCAAAGTAAGTAACCCAGTATTATCCTACACAGTTTAATTACAAACCGTCTCTTTGAGTTTTCACCGCAAGCTACTCCCAAGTATTTATTTAAACAAAACAACTAATTGTTCCGCAGAATCCCTTGAAGGTTCATAAGAGATTTTATATTGTTCGGGGAAATCCCGCCGCCGACGCGATCCTAATATCAGTAAGTGACACGCCCATGCATCACTCCATAAACCCGAGTACGTACGGCATAAAGAACTGAGAAACAAAACGTTTCGTCTTAGAGCACAATGGCCTGCCTCTGACGCCTCACCCCACCCCCCATCTCCCCCTCCTGCCACCCTAAAGCCTGGGCTGTCTGTGTGAGCGGCGCTTAATGAGAAGCGTTAGGACCTGAAATTTGGTGCCAACTCGAACTCTGAAGAGCTCTAGAACGTCAGCACCAGAGGCGCCGAAAGCGACCTTTTCATCACTCCCGCGGGATCAAGCGAAAATAACCTTTAAGATTGCTGCGGTAGAGCGCAAAGTGCACGTAATAAATAAGATTGTCGTCGCCAGTGCCAAATGGCGGTATTGATAGAATTTTTGCTTTTATGTCGACAGTAACCCGATTTTTCAATTGCGAGGGAAAATGGGAAATGAAACTTTTTACGGCCGCTTTCTGGGGCATCTTTACTTTTTTTAATCAATGAATACTTTGATATCGAGATCGGATTGCGATTATTTGCGATCGAATTTAGTAGTATTATGGAAACCGCGAATTTGAAAGAAAAGGGTAAGTAAGTAGAATGTGTGGGAGAAAACATGAACGGCGTATTATGGTCACAGATAGATAAAAGTTACTATGTGGCAGAGCGGCACGCGCTACGAAGTTGCTACGAATACTATCGCGTTCGCCCACCATTTCTTGAGAAATGTTCTCGTGGGAGGGTATTTATAATCATGATTAATGGGTAACTCTTACTTCTTCTTAACAATTTTAATGTTTAATTTATCTTTTAATTACATTTCAAAACAAAGTGTTATATCATGGTACAGTCGTCAAAGAAAGTTTTTGAATGTAAACATTTTTTGGAAGGCGTGTGGAGATCTTGGTGCTTTATGCGATATTATTTTAAGTATTTCTGAGTTAAAAAACATAAAATTGATTAATATTTTTGAAACAAATACATACGAGTATGTAGTCGTGAAGCAGATTAATATTGAAAGCACTTTTAAAAGAATAACAATCACGAAGATGCGTAAATAGGTGGATAATATTGATATTACCTATACCTATTCACTTTACATCCACGTAAAAATAATACAAAAAGTTAGTAAATACTTAATTTTTCAGTCTAATATAGATATTTAGAGATTAGCCGTAAAATGATTTAAAGAAATTGTACAAAGTTTGTATGTTCTTGATTACTAATGTCAAATTTGACGTTGATTGATATATTGTGTCACAATCATGTGGATATAGACACTTTTTAGCTTGGTTTGGTTAGATCAACTTTCATAATTTTCATTTTGCCACACAAAGAGCTTACTTATTAAAAGGTCACTTTGATTGAATTTTAAAAGTAATTACAGGCATGTTACTAACTTAATTAATTTCATGAAATGACCTATATTTTCAGAAAAAAGAGTGATCAACGTTAGCATGAGCTGTTTTTATCGTACAAGCGGTTCATGTCCTAAAACTGGTCAATATCTTTCTTTACCGACTCTACCTAGCCTCACCTTTGTTTTGTGACGAGACGGCCTCGCTTTAATGTTTGTTTCTGAGAAATCTTTTCAAGCTTGCAAAACACGACTCTTTTCATATATTTCTTAGAAAACTTCAAATAGGTATATTTAATTGGTGTTATTAATAAAAAGATACCTACTAAAGACTACATCATGCCTGCCTCTTAAAATTAAATATTTAGTTGTTTTAATAGCGAGAATTGGTGATCGCGACCTATTAAAATATGCTCACCAATACTAAAAATATGTGATATTTAATCTTTATTGCGTTGACTTAGAAACGTGAACATTTGAACCTTAGTATATAGATACCTACCTATTTGGTATTAATTTCATCTTGATATTTCTACCCCTCACTGAGAAAAAAAATATTGACAGACGCATATTATGGAAGGACAACAAAGTGACTTGGGTTTCGTTTTCTTTAGTTACGTACGGTACCCTAAAAAGTAGCGATGTGACAACGTTTGCAACAGGTTAGCAACAGCTTAGCATATGAAGTACCTACCTTATTTTCCAAAATCTACCTACCGCTATAAACATGTTAGGTACATGTATTCTGTGATGTTACTACAAGTAACTACAGTAACTTGTATAGTTCTGATTAACATCATTTTAACGTACCTTTAGGTAAAATAAGTACTATAATATACATTACTACATTTGTGAGTGTGCCACACACAAGTCTCTATAAATCATCGATAATAATGGTGATAAAACGAAAAAACGTATCGATAACATATAGTTTCTTTCAGAACCTATAATTACAACCATTCTACTCACGATTTAAAACCCTGATGGGCACCAAACTATACGGTCGACACTCCGTTATCGTCAGTTTACGTTTTTGGATTACGTTGTGTTTTGTTTGGATGTTTATTACTTACTCTTTCACTCAAAAACTGCGGAACAGATTTTGATGAACAAAACAGTAATATAGATTATACATATAGTTAATTACCAGTATAATACGCTATATAGATTTCGGAAAAATATGTTACCGCAAGAAAAACATGTCTACGCGGGCGAAGCCGCGGGAAACAGCTAGTCTCTCATGAACGACGACTTTATTTTAACGATTTACAATAATAATGTCCAATCTGAAAAACGTCCAATCATAAAAATGTCCAATCTGAAAAACGTCCAATCTGAAAAACGTCCAAGCTGAAAAATGTCCAATTTGAAAAACGTCTAACCTGAAAAATTACCAACCCGAAAAATATCCAATCTAGAACATTTTACACTACAGAACCTTAAAAACCGCTATTTGTTTATTTTTCAGATTAGACATTTTTCAGGTTGGACATTTTTTAGATTGGACGTTTTTCAGATTGGACAGTTTTCAGATTGAACGTTTTTCAGAATGGACGTTTTTCAACGGTTGGACATTATTCAGTTTGGACATTTTTCAGTTCGAGCATGGTCGTTGGACATTTTTCAGATTGGACATTATTACAGTAAATCATTTTAACACTTAAAATTCTGAGCATAGGGTCCAATTTTATCACCTAATATAGCATGTGGAGAGCTAGTTTTATGGCAGCGTTGTCCACACTATATTGCAACGTATGACGTCACGCAGTGGGGGCGGACAAGCTTGAAAGCTTTTAAGGCTTCGGATACATTACCCGTGCGATCAAATCGCCAATTGAGTTGCTAATCCATGCGGGAAAGCTCAGCGCGGAAAATTACAAGATCACTTATTTATATTATTACCAGCTTTTTCCCGCGGCTTCGCCCGCGTAGAAAAGTTTTTCCCGTGTACATTGTGAAACAGCGCCCTCTATGTAGGCGTTTTGTTACTTAGGGGTTATTTGCGGACGCCCCGCGACTTTGTCCGCGTTAAAAAGTAGCCTATATGTTATTCCAGGATATAATCTATCACTGTACCGAGTTTCATCAAAATCTGTTCGGTAGTTTTGCGTGAAAGAGTAACAAACATCCTCACATCCTTACAAACTTTCGCCTTTAAAATATTAGTAGGATTCACTAGCTGATTCCCGCCTCGCCAGCGTTTTATGGGATATTTTTTATACAAAATCATTCATAACTAAAACACAAACTTTTGCAGTTTAGCTACATAAACTATACAGATGTAAATCTTTGATTATAGGTAGGTATATAAGCTTTTTTCGATGAATCAGTTTGCGAGAAAAATGATAAATTATTGCTTGACCTTACAGACCTAAGGTTATATTGAGGTCTGTGCTTGACCTCGACATAACCATCCCCGACCGCTACAGAAAACAGAATTGTACAAATAACAGCCTCGTTACATACTAGTCTACGCGCCAGTTACAACGAATGTGTAATTAGTAAAGCATGTAATTACACCCACTTAACATTTTATCCAGAGCGAACAGGTTATTAACTGAAATCAAGGCAAAGTTGTCATGTCAACAAGTCGCAAGTTGTTGTCAAGTGGAAACTAAAAGTTATTCAACTAGCGAAGGACTTTGATTATCGCGTTTCCTCGGCCACGCCCAGTTACACTATGTTTCTGCCGGCAATGTAGGGTAAAAGGATTTTCACACAATCAGTCCCTCTGTTGGTACTGTTAATTCTTATTGGTTCGAATATGATGAAAACACATGATTTCGACAAAAATATCGACTCTTGAAGTGATGAGGAAGAGCCATTATGTTGATACTTACTGAGACACAAAATGCAAGTAATTAAAATCAAAGGAAAATAAGTTTATGAAAAACAATCCCTCACAAAGTGTGTTGTAAAACACACTCAGTAGGTACCGTACAGTAAAGTACACTCTCGGCCTCATTAGGCCCACGCCTTCGGCTCGGGCTGTTCTATCCGGTTCTTAGTTTAGTATTGTCACTTATAATGTATCTACTATTTTATGTCAAAGTTATTCTTAATATTGGTCCTGGTTTAAGTGTTACATTTAAAGTATTGATTGAGGAATCAAGTCTGTTTCTTATATACGATTTAACTGTCAATGTCACACAATGGGTGGAAAACCGGGAAAACCGAAGGAAATGACATTTCCTTTACAATCGTATGTCTCGCTCTCACTCCCATTGTATGACTTTAACAGTTTAGACACGTGAAAGAAACCGTAGATAATGAAAATGTACTTTATGGTGTAAAGAACGGAAAAGTGACGTTACTTAGAAGTTAGAAATTTGGTGTGTGTACTACATAAAGTCGATTGAAATTTAGGTATATAAAAACTTTTTAACAAAAAAATTAAACCGTCGAAAAATAGTAACTGAAAAGCGAAAAATAATAACAAGTTACCTTGTTAGTCTATAACTACGCTCCTACACTAATGTAAACCTAAGTAATTTTGAGTCGGCGCCCAACACACATACAAATTAATTTCTTTTATTTTTATTACTTACCATTACGTTTTCGGTACTTTAATTTGATGATCTTCTCATTGATTGCTTGTATCATTCCACTTTACGTAAACTTGACTGCCATCATTTCACTTTACGTATCAACTTTAATTAATTTGCTTGTTTGTTAGGCGCCGACTCAAAATTACTTAGGTTTACATTAGTGTAGGAGCGTAGTTATAGACTAACAAGGTAACTTGTTATTATTTTTCGCTTTTCAGTTACTATTTTTCGACGGTTTAATTTTTTTGTTAAAAAGTTTTTATTTTTTACTTTTTTGTGACTAAAATATACTAATTCATTCCCTCGACAGCCTTCCGTCTCCATCTTCACCCATAGATGGTAGTCGTAATCGAATAAATCATAAGTTAGGTTTAAAGTTCTCATTAAGATGAATGAATAAGCCCAAACACGAGTTAGCTGCTGTACACCGTTGAAGAGTTCCCTCAACTGTCTTCCGTCTCCGTCATCAGATCAAGTTCAGGTCTCCGTCATATTGTAGGGTCATTAGAACCACTTATTTGTGCCTAGTTTCAACAAAATTGGTTCAAATATGAAAATTTAGTAGGAATTTAATCAGTCATCCCCTAATTTTCTACCCTTAGGGAGGAATTTTTTTCTTCAAATTTAAATGGGACCAACTTCGAAGTAGACCCTATCCAATAGAAAAAGAATTATCAAAATCGGACTGCTCTGTAAAAAGTTATGCGTGGTCAAATATACGGGTCGAATTGAGAACCTCCTTTTTTTTTCGTCGGTTGAAAAGTACCTAAGAACAAACCGGAAGAACCATCTTTTAACCTATGACTTTGCAATAAGTCATCAGAATCATTGATAGAAACAGATTTTCAAGACAGGACCCAGCACCATCAGCGCAAATATATAGATATAGATCCATAAACCTATTCTCTTTACTATATATAAAACGAAAACTTTTGTATTCAAGAAGACGACCAAGTCAGTCCTCCGTCAAGCTGACTAGCCGTGTATGTCTGCAAAGTGTGTTCCCAAGAGCTTGGCTGATGTTGAAAACTTTTGTAATATCTTTAACCGCCTCGAACTTTGTTGTACTCAGCCTTATTAAGATTAGGTGCATTCTGTATACGAGTCTAGAGACCGATTTGTGAATACCTTGACACTACCTGGTATCACTGAGCTTAAAATTTCAAGGTCTTATTGTCGTCTGTTCGCTTAAAATAGAGATATAACTTGGGAATTGTTGCACAATTTTGGCTGTAGTTAGGACTCTCACTGCAACATTTATTTTAGTTGAAAATATTTTTTATAAAGTCCTTTATTTAGTGAGTTCATAAATGAAGTCTTTATAAAGAGATCTTATGGGGGAAAAGAAATTGCAAGAATATATCCAATCCAATGATAAAATAAATTGTGAATCCTAAGGAAACCCACAAACGCCTAGCAGGTGTGTAGAATGGAACTTAGGAGAAAGGCTCTTTGGAGAAAGGTGAAACGGGAAAGGGATACAGACGCATACAGAAACGGGGGCATGAAAATGTCATCAGGCTATCTATACACATGCTGGCCTTCGATTAGCTATTCTCCCCACATTATACAGGGTCGGGGTATAAAGAGGGTGTTAAATAATTAATTCACAACGATTAACTGAGGCTTTCAGTGTACAGGCGAGCAGTTTAACGAAGTTTAGTCCATTAATCCATAATGGGATTGACGTTTGATGGACGGGCATGGGAGTTCACTTCAAAGGCCCTTAGCGAGTCCAAGATGTAGGCAAGTAGTTACATGATAGGAGGAAAGTTTTTGGATAATAATAATAATAATGTTATTATACCTAATGTACACATTATTTAAACTTACCTATTATTTGCTTTAAGTCTTTTTATTATAAAACTAGCTGTTGCCCGCGACTTCGTCCGCGTGGATTTTGGAAGTAGGTACCTATCTCTGCTATGTACAGACATACATCGTCTAGTTATAATTTTCCAATGGTAAAATGGATCATTCTAAGTACCTTCACCATAATTTAAGGTATACCATACCTTCAGGAACAAACTATGAACACCGTATCCAATTTGGTGAAGACAGATAAAAATTTAAAAAATTGTTGTTTTCACTTCTATTGCTCATAAGACTTCTCATATCAATTTTTATTATACGTGAGTATTTTTTAACTAATACAGTATGGGCAAAACCAAAACCATAGGAGATACAGGGAAACTGTCTTAGGAACCTTTAGGTATTTTTTCGTGATATCAATTTTGACATAGTAATCGGAGCAGCTGGAGTTCGGGTGGCATGCATGAATAAGTAGTAAGTTCCTAAGTACATTGCACAGTCTGTTTTATAAGAAAACATTTTATTAAATTTGACTAACTTCTGCTGCTTGGATTTTTTTCTTCCGATACAATAAAATGATTCTAACATGGAACTAAGTCGATACGCATTTTTTTAAAATAATAAAAATTATTTTTCACTGGCGTTCTATGAGAAAACATTTTATTGAATTTGACTAACTTCTGCTGCTCAGATTTTTTTCTTCCGATATAATGAAGTGATCCCTACATGAAACTGAGTCGAACCGCATTAAAAAAAATATGTGCAAATTGTCTCATTTTTATGGACAACACACGCTTGACCAAAAAATTTCTATGTCATAAGACACTTTCCCTGCATCTCCTATGGTTTCGGACTTGCCTATACTGTCCCAGTTAAAAAAAACACTGATATCTCCTATGTCTATGACATCGTCTTGTTACGTTAAATGATTTATCTGTAAATGACGATAACTTTTTTCGCTGTCATCCGATTTCAATGAAACAAAGCCTATAAGTTGCGCCAGGCTGTGCTTAATCTACCTGTGAAAACCGCAAGAAAATCCGTTCAGTAGTTTCGGAGATTAGCGATTACAGACAGACAGAAAGACAGAAAGACAGAAAGACAGACAGACAGAAAGACAGAAAGACAAAAAAATTTAAAAACGCTTTTTTGTGTTCTGTTATTCTTTTTTTATCGTCCACACTCATTTTTTTATAAATTTATTCAAAGTACAGACACACGGTTTCTACAGATTTATTATAAGTATAGATATTGTACTGTGGAGAAACAAATAAATAAATTATTATTATTATTATTATAACAAATTTGTTTAGTCCCAAACTAAGCCTATATAAGCTTGTAAATGGGTAAAATCTGATAAACATACATAAATACTTTTTAACAAATACTTAAATACATACAAAACACCAAGAATCCGAAAACCAACAGTTATGCTCATCACACAAATGTTGGTCCCGGGTGGGATTCGAACCCACGACCTTTGGCGCAATAGGCAGGGTCACAACCACTACGCCCACTATTCGACAATTATTATCGCCGGAGATAAAAGCTGAACAATTTTTCAACAAAATGAATGTAGACAGCATATGCAATTTTCTCCATAATATGTGGTCGGGAAATTAATTTAGCGAATATATCTAATTTATGTAGATATTTAATTATATGCAGCCTAAAGGCTACAATTTCCAATTGAAATATTGATGTCTGGCATCCTTACGGGGGGGGGGGGGGGGGGCAAACAGGAGGAGAGTTCCGTCTGTCCCCCGACTGCAGATGGAAAAAAAAGCCATGTGTGTTCCCCATGTGTTATGATTGAAATACCTACATAGTACATTCGACCGCACATCAGTGGATACACTTTGACCTTGAGCTGGTCTAGCCTATTCAGGAGTTTCAGTACTATATGAGGGACCAGTTTATACTGGTTTTGTTTCCACTGACGTGCGGTCGACCTTCGACTATCAGCAAAAAATTACACCCATTAAATGACATAAAATTTGTCATAAATTATGCCATCTAGTTAGGTGCTATTTTTAATACTGAACCTTATGCTTAAGCTGTTGTGTTATACATGGTGTAACAAAATATCCAACGTGACTAGTTTAAGCAGAAGTAACAGTGGTGAAATTAAGGCCTTACCTTGTGGTTAGAAAGTCCCTAATATCTGTCCGAAGGTACTTATTAAATCCATATTATTGAATGTTTAAATACCAACCAATAATCACAGACATATATATACCAGACATACATATACATACCTACTACTACACAACTTACCGGAACTATCGTGACCGTTGTTAACTATTTATGAATTTTGTAACACATAATCGTAGTGAGAATCATGTGAATGTTACAATAACACAATCACAGCCATTATTCTAATGACGAACGCATTGGAAACGCATCAGTAGATCTACTTTAGATAGTCGAACACACAGTCGCTACATATTTTTATTTCCACCACTAACATTAGAGACAGGCATAATAAAAAATAGACAGATATTTTTCTACAGCCGCTAATTAATTTTTCACCTCACAAGCTCGGAAGGGTATACTTTCTCATTTGTAGAAGGTGGACACTTAAAGATGTGGTCAATTCTAATTGTGGTTATTTTTATTTGTGGTTCTAAACCACCGAAAGGATTCAATTCACCTAGTATTTTCCTCGCTGTAGTGAGGTGAAAAATTGTGAGTTGCGCTCGGCAGCAAAGTTATTTTGCGTCTCGTACCTTGAAACCCTCGCTACGCTCAGGATTCTATCTTTGAACCACTCAATACTAGTACTCGCACAAAATAACCAACTTTGCAGCCTTGCATAACAAAAAACTATTATACGACTGTGGTTTTAGAATCAGAATTTTTGTAATCTATGTGAGAAATTCCTTGAAAATCACGAATCTACCTAACTACCCGAACTACGTAAGCAAATGGTAATTTATTTTCATTCCTAATGTCTTGAATGAAAAAAATTTGGTATAAGGGGCCGCGAGAACCCACCAAAGATCAAGTCTCTATGCATAATGTAATGAAATGACACTTGTAACCTATCTAAATAAATTTAAGAAGGGGTTGGTGTAAATCCTAATTGTTATTGCCAAGACACAAACTAAACATATTTATCTTAAAACGTTTAACCTACCTACCTACTTAGAGCATGTAATAAACCTCTTTCAAGATGGCGAAGTATGCTAAAGATGACCTCTCTAGAGATTAAGATCCGTGATTTTAATAGTTTATATTGATCTAACTTTCAATTTATGACTTAAACTATGCTTTATTTAACCTAACTCACATGAAAACGGTTGACAAGATAGATTTTGAGGGTTAATGTCGACGGATAGTGTAGTAATTAGGTCTACCTGTTTGTAAAATTGACAATTTCCTTCCTCGCATCGAGCTGACAATAGCCCGGAGATTTGAATAGATTCAAAGGTCCACATTCACCGGCTTATTAATGGCTACAACATGATCTATCGTGGGTCTACCGTCTTCAAACCTATGCCACTGTTTTCAGTTTCAAGGTATGCTAAGATATTAAGGTACAGCTATTAATAGTCTGTCTTTAAGATTAAGTACGTAGGTACATTTAAAGCAATTAGGAATTTAGAACAGGAAGAAGAAACATTACAGTTTAATTAAGTAGATTACAGTTTAAAGTTAAAGGTAATACCACACAGAAAGCATTTTTAGTACCTCTAAAAAGGCAGGATCATAATCGCTGACCACACTTTGGCACAGATCATCGTAGTTAAGACAGCCCCTGAACATCGTAACACTATCTCAGTACTTAACGTGTAGAAAACATAGGAAATGTAATAGGTGCACGATTTAGAGGCATTAGCGAGCGGGGTCGTCGAACGGAGTCGGCGCCCGGGCCGGGAGGGGCGCCGGTTTCGGCGCGCGCTATCGATCGGATCGCATACCTTCCTGCGGCCGCAGCAGAGCATCCTCCGAGCGCGCGACTGTCCGCCCGGCGAAGACTTCAACCTGGTGAGTTTCCGCCACTGCATGGGTGCAGGTTAGCGCGGCGCGGGCGGGAGCGGCCGCGGGGCCCGCAGCTCGCGCATCGCGGCGCGGGGGCGCGGGCGACGAGCGCGGGACGCGTGACGCGTGACGCGGCCGGAGCGCGCGAGACAACCTCGCGGAGTGCCCGCCCGCCGCCCGCGCGCCCGCCGCCCGCCCGCGCCTGCGCCCTCTCCGGCCAGCCAGCCACACCAACCACCCTCTACGCCTGACCCCCTCGGCCCCGTACTCCTCACGATTAATAATTCCGGCTACGCTGCCAGTGCGTATGTGGGTTAGTTTTTTGGCGATCGATGCGATTATTTGGTGCGAGCGCTTCCGCCGGCCACGCCGCGACCGCGGTGCACTGCTCCCGGCCGGCGGCGGCCACGCGACCTATTAATCGCCTTTTGACATCGCCGCCGCCGGTTCGGAGACCAGTTAGGGCGGTGCAACATCGATACACGGATATAAATAGATGAGCCGGTAGGTGGGCAGCCCAGCCGCGCTGTGGGTCACCATGTCAGCCGTTTACTCTACAGATTTGTTATTGGACTAGTACTCGCACCTCAACTGGAGCGAGCTCAAAGAGCAGTGTCCTCATGCAACTTCCTTTTCGACATCCTGCTTTTCTACATGTCATATTTTGATGTGTTTTGATGCCCAATGTAGGTATAGCCGAATACATCGAAGGTCATAGGTATAGGAATTTGCTTGTGGGGGTTCGGAACGTCTTTAAGTTTCAATTAATTAGTAGGTACGGGACTAATTTCAACAATCGAGTTCACAATCGTAAAGCGAGCCATCAATCACTACACATTAAAGATTACACATTATCAGATATATAGGTAGGTATACCTACTTAGATAGTACGCTAGCAAAACTACCTTTCTGACTTCATTTGTCATTTCTTTCCTACCTGCATTTTGTGAAAAAGGACTTTGATAAAAGGACACTAAATACCTAATTAGATTAACCAAATAATACACTACTCCCACATAGGTGTAAATAGGTAGAAACTAAATAAAACATTCTCTAATAAGTCGTTACAGCTAATTAGTAAAGCCAGAAGTCAAATACGTTTTAAGGGTGATAATAAGCCGACATGAGGTGCGGGCGGCGGCCGGTGACCGCACAAAGAGCCAGGCTAAACCGCATGAGGGTGGGATGGAAACTTCCCTGGAACTCGCCTTTGAGATCACCCGCCCAGTAGGTCGCACCTTTACTTACAAAGCGCAGCGTCTGTCTGTATGTTTGCTAATTCTCGAAAACCAAACCAAGATACTCGAGAGAATACTCTCTTGGTACCTAATTACTTACTTATATAAATTATCAACATCAGGGTTAATAGTAAAATAATCCCGCCGTACACACGTTTTTTCGGTCTCATCAGAGAATCTCGAATAGATCGAGAGATCGGAAAATCGAAAACGATGATCAAAAACACAAGAAATATGACCGCAGCAGTAATTAGACGCCATAGGTTCAACCAAACGCTGCTCATTGTATAAGACACAATTTTTTATATGAGCGTCGCGAGCGAAACGCGGGTCTAAGCTAGTGTTATACCTTCGGAGGCCGGTAAATTAATGGGACTTCGACGATCTTGCGACTCGAGGACCTTCCTGGCATAAGTAAATTGATGAAGGGGCACATCCTTTACATTAAAGTACCCCTTTTGCCAAAGTAACTTAATATTTAGTCTCAAAGCGTATGACCGTTTCCAATCCCAGTGTTCCAGTCCACCCAAAAAACAACAGCCTATAAAATGACCCGCTTTTGGGAATCCGAAGACTACGAAATTGTGGTCTTTAAAAACGCCTAAAAGCAGACATTTTTTATAAGAGTCCAAAAAGATCCATGGATCTTTATAATGGAATTTAGTGGATCTCGCGCGCCTGACGCAACAGAAAGAAGGGAGTTTGAAGCGTAAGTTTGGTACGTATCTGTTTGTCCGCCCGTGTCATCAACTTTGATGCAGTTCCGTATATTCAAAAGGAAAACAATATACCTAATTACTTAAAACATGCATTTTGGTGTAATGTTGATTTCGGCACGGCGGCGAGGGCAAGCCTCCGATGACGGCGAAAGGAAAATAAAAATATACCTCACCAAATTGCCCTAATCAATTCTGGTGGGGAACACCACGCTATTTCGAAATTAAGGACTTGGGACGCCCCGGTGTTATGCAGATTTACTTATTTCTCATACAAATGCTTGTTTATGTACAACTGTGTAGATAGCATTAATATGAAGGTTAGCAATAGCATTAGATTACTTATTTATTAATAGCGGACGCCCCGTGACTTCGTCCCTGTTTAAAAAGTAGTATGTAGGATAAAAGCTATCACTGTACAAAGTTTCGTCAAAATCCGTTCAGCCGTTAACAGCAACAAACATCAAACACAGTTGCTTTATAAATATTCTGTCTAGAGTAGATCGGCCTAATCCGATTTAACAAATTAAGTATTTAAATTGGCGGCACGGATCTTGATCCGAGGCAACCACGACTTTGATTGACAAATGTTAAAGAGCGCACAACCATTATAGGTACCTAACACTAGCGGATCACCTCGTTTCGGATCCTGCGTATCAAGAGAAGCCCGTTGAGCGACTGAGTTTTCGGACTAGTCCCACTGTCAAATGATACACGACTTCAAGACACTTATCAGCCGGAATAGACGTCCACAGTTGGACAAAGGCCTCCCCCAAACATCTCCATAGTCTGCTTCCGGATAACTATAGTCCGCGCGACTTAGGTAGGTGAATAATATTATTAGTTTAATAATTAGATAGAACCTAAGCACCTACGACGTAAATCATCGAAATGCATAACATATCTATTAATGGAAAATCCGTATCGTTATATACTGAGTAAACATAGTGGAGGGTCAAGGCCTTATAAACTTGATGTTCTCACAATAATTATCATACACTCAGCTGCCATCGCCGAGCAACGATGAACTTCTTGGCTTTTGTTTTGTTCGTTGTTTTTGTGAATCTGGCGCATTCATTGGGTGAGTACAACAGTACAATACAGGCTTATTAAAATGTTGTAGACAGTTTTGCACAAATAAATGACCTACCTATTTAATTTAGCTACGAAAAATACAGGTTTTATTTAAATACCGATATCTTCGGTCTAGATGTGATACCTCGTAACTGCATATCCATTGATATTGCACCTGAGGTATCTAGACCGACGATATGCATAAGCAGGATACCCTATCTAACAACGCACAGGTTCAAAACGCTAGATCTAGAAACTTGAGATTTCGCATAGAGATGTAATGTGCATAGGATATTTTATAACATTATGACGTAAGAGTGGTGCGATCATCAAATTATGTATGTATTAGTATTACATATTACTTACATAGAAAATAAAATATTTAGAATTTGAATAATTACAGCTTGTGGATGTTTTTATTATGCTACACACAACACTATTTTTGGATATTGTTTCACTCAAGTTCCACTTAAAAATCTGTTTAGTATTTGACTTTTGTGGTGGTGGCGTATACGTCACGTCACCTTTGCGGCGATGTCATCGCGGCTGAGCATCGCGGGTACGTGAAATGTAGAGCTATAATTTATTCTGAGTTCTGCTCTGTGCATAAAGAGATGCTGATAATCATACTGCATCAATGTCATGCAATCATGTTATTTAAGAATGTGACATTGTGCGCATATTTAAAAAAAATTGATCATTAATATGTAAATGAACGATATCCGTCTTTACAAAGTCACCAGAGCGCGTGAATAATAGAGTCCTCTATTATTTTTACATAGGTAGTGTACCTATTGTGGAAATTAATTCTATGTCAATGTAATTGTAAATTATAAAGTAGGCACCCACTAGCGTAAGGCTGGCAGTGGCTGGATGCGGAGAACCGAAGATCGGGTTCAGTGGCGGGCCTTGGGGGAGGCCTATGTCCAGCAGTGGACCATACTAAACAATAATATCGTAAACGTGGCCGTAAAATAAGACGAGAATTTCTAGACGAGTCTTTAAGGGTCTTGAAACCATTATATTATTATGTATAGAAAGTGGTCATTTTAGGAAGTGATCATTTTGGGAAAATTGTCATTTTGGGACAATGGTCATTTTGTGAAGTGGTAATTTTGCGAAGTGATCATTTTGGAAAAATTGTTATTTTGGGAAAATGGTCATTTTGGGAATGGCAATTTTGGGAAGTGGTCATTTTGAGAAGGGTCATTTTCGGAAGTTGTCATTACGGGACGAAGCCGACCTGGGATGCAGTGCAAATATGCATGACTTTCATTTCAGCTCGCCCCGATGGTCAGCCGATGATTCTAAAGGACTGCCCACCCGGCGAACACAACCCAGGGGCGGACTGCGGACTGGAGCCGACCTGCGCGCCGCGGAGCTCCCACTTCATCCCCAAACACGTCTGCGACTGCTGGTGTCTACCAGGCACCTACAGGAACACCGATACGGACACTTGCGTCGCTAGATGTTAATTTTTATTGATTCCTGGTACATTTAGGCGTATAACATACAGTTTTATTTTATGTAGCTCTTTACTTGTGGCGAGGTACATAATGTGCATGCCGATATTACATGTGACGGGAGCACAACTCGTGCACCAATGGCGGGTTTTTTTTAAATTTTTTTTTGATATTGTATTGTACGACAACTAGACTTCGCCACACGGGAAGAGGTAGGTAAATATCGTCGTGTGGAAAAACCCAACTAAATGACCCCAAAAATGTATGACAGATAGTTTTTTGCGTTTAACAAGACTGTTTGATATTTAAATATAAAATCCTAAGTATTTAAAAGTGAATCCCGCCGAAACTTTAGTTTGAAAAACCCGAATTTAACTCATCTTTAAATAATGTTCGGTCACGCTTCCGTATTGTTCCAAGTAATAAAATGATAGGAAAAATGCAGTAGGTATTCATTTTTTAAATTTTTATTTAGTATCTAAACTACAGTTAAAATAAAGGTTAAGCGGGATTCACTTTCAAATTTTATAGAAGAGTTTCAGAGTGCTAGGAGACCAAATCGTTGCCTGACGGCAAACCCAAGATCTGGTTTCTTGCTATTAAATATGTCATATCAACCCTTTAAGTTCCATTGAAAACGTGTCCTACTTATTAATCTAAACGTTTTGTTAATTTATTTTAAGAAACAATAAAGTTGATTATACTTTACGGAATTTAATTGTTTGAGAAGTTCTGAAGTTATTGCTGGACAGATAATATTAAATCGACTAGTCATAGTTTTATCATAAATTAATAACAAACGAATTAACCACAAAAGATTAAGTTGTACGTAGGTACTTGATAAGCACCGAACAAAGGTGTAGAATAAAAATTGAATTCTTGTAAATTGACCAATTAAACTGTCGTTATGTTGGTTTATCTTGATTTTGAATTAATAGAGGTTTTTATATAAAAAAAAACAGTACATTGTGTTATAATTCTTAGAACAATTTAGGCAAAAAGTTAAATAGGTATATTTATAAAAGGTAAGGCTTAGCTAAAAAACTCGCGGGGAGTGGGCGGCAGGGATCTTCGTAGCCCTTGTAACGTCACGGGCGTAGTCCGAGATAAGCCGACACTATAATGTCCCTTTCCTGCAGGTACATGTTGTTGAGATGCAAATACTGTTTGTTTTCGTATGACAATTGATTTGGGATGGAATATGTCACGTCACAGGAAAAATAATTTTTAGGATGCACTCACCTATTTAATGTCCACTCTACGTGCATATACTGCTATTCGTGATTGGTGGACGAAAATCTGTAAGCTAATCGACATAATACTTTTGTAGCAATGACAATAATATTCTGTCTAAAAAAAATACCGATGGACAGAACCCAGCACTAAAAGGGATACAAGCCAGTTAATAAGTACACTTACGTGTCACACACTTTTTTAGCTATCTACCTAAGATTACTTTTCAGTTTTATTTCTTTACCTAAAGCCCGATTTACACATCCAAAATTTAAGTAACGAGTCAACTAGCCGGGTGTGGCGAGTTCAAATTTCGATCCTCTTTTTTGGCCAGCCAAGTAACCCCTCCCACTATCGCTCCACCCAACTTAACTTGCCGACCGTGTGGACGGAACCATTCACTGTTTGGACGATACTACTCAAGTAGTAAGTTAACTGGGTAACTTACCACTTGCTACTGTATTTAAGGATGTGTAAATCGGGCTTGTCAAAAAATAGTATGAATTGCCAACTAGTTGCGCCACAAATAATGAAACGTAGATGAAATGTTTGAAATGGATTTTCATGAGTTTTACATTTATTCTGAGGTAAATTAATTAATTTAAGATATAATACAGCTCATTTTAAATTTAAAAATTGATTGATATGAAATACATACTTAACACAACTTGTATAAATACAAAAATAATAATTAATTACTTATTTTATAGATTTTTAGATAATAATACAATAGTAATAATTATTCAATTAGGGACAACACAATGTCATGAATAAAAAATGAAAAAGAAAACACAAACTTACTTAGTAGTAACTGGTAGACTTAAAAATTATTTGGTATTGTCAGGTTGTCTCCGGAGTTCTTCCCAAGGATCCCGCAGCATCGATGGATGCAGGTAGGCATCAATGTTGCAGTTGTCATGTCCATAGCTAATGTTACCTTCACTCTGTAAGGTGAGAATCATAATTTTAAAAAACACTGGGGTAGTGGCAATGGAGTGAACCACCCACAACACAACTAGGTAACAAGAATCTTAAGAACCAATTATTTTACAGCCTGCTTCGAGGGTACCTAATGTCGCCCATAAACAACGAAACCTATAGATGTGTCCACACAATAAAATACAAAAGCTATTATGGTTTAACGTGTGGACTTGGTTGGATTGCCTCATGATTATAGAAACATCAAATTATGCCACACTGTGTAGAGGCAAATAAGAAGTAATAGTTACTGTAGAGACAAGAAAAGAGGAATTATTGGTTAGAATATCATTACAGAACATGGTACACGTATTTATTTATTTTATAAGCCAGAGGACAATGCAGAATTACCTAAATACTAACCAACTGCTACTGCTATTTAGAAAGGGCTATTATCTGGTTTTACCTATTAAGGGCTCATTTTTTTAAGCTTATATTTTTAAGAAACACTCACTTTTTACTTCGTAAGAAAAATTAAAAAGTTACAAAAAGATTTGTATTCGCACACCTACTTGTTAGTGTGGTTAGGGTAAGCAAGAAGCGGAGCCACGAGCATGTTAGATTGCTGCAAAGTGGGTTGCTGTAGACTAAAATTGTAGTCATTGCTGCCAGCGAAGCACCAGAGCCACAGAGGAAGTAATAGTCTTCAGAGCCTTACTTTAAGAAATTTACAATTTATTTTCTAATCTGCATTTTCTACATTTCTATTTTCAAAAACAGGAATTAAATAGACGACTTTTGCTTTAAGATTGTCTGATGAATCTACTGTGATTTTTTAAATCATTTAAAAATCCATTCCTTTCGAACGTGGGACATGGATTGTAGTTTTGGTAGTTCCTATGCCTGCGAAGAAGTTTGTACTTTAGTTCACATACCCCATCACTGCTTTTCCTTGTAGAGTTATTTCCCCATCTATTATTATATCCTCGTCTTGGGCCAGATTGATTTCTGCTACGGTTATGATACTGGTTCCGACTGATGTTATGATACTGGTTGTGGCTGTTGTTTTGATACTGGTTCTGGTGACTCCTTCCGTCGTTCTGTCCTTGCCATCGTCCTTGGACTGGTGTGCTTTGGTTCAGCGGTATGAAATCATCAGACATGATAGGAAATATTAAAATAACACTCTTGCCTGCGCTAAGCTTGCAGTCATTGTTTGTTTATTGACTGACGTAGTCTGTGGTTTGCACAGACTATTAATAGTGGGAGTTGGTTGTCAGTCAAGTCAATGTCAAGTTACTGGCTTGAATTTTTAGTTTTTTAAATGTGTTTTATGGTTTTGGAAACAGAGTCTTTTTAGGCCGTCCATGGTTTTAAATCATTGTCTTCCTTCCGTCCTATCTTCTTACTCTCTAATCTATGGTATGGAAGAGGTAGAGTCTAGGTACCTACTAAAAGTTCAGTTCAGTGCCGCATGCCGCCGCGCTGCCCGAAAATTTTGGATTTATTTATATCACGCATAGGTTTCTTTTTTTGGAAGACATCTAATCTTTTAAGCATATTAATAGGGGAAAATCAATTATCAGAATTATCGGGTAATTATTGGTTTATACTGGTAAATAAGGCAGCACTTTTCAAAACAAAGCTTAAAATAATTTACATCCAGAGCCAGAGCCGAAAAAAATTATAATTTACAGTACTAGTGTGCAGTTTAACGCAACTGAGCAAAAATAAATCTATGCAGTTTGGTAGAAACATAATGGCGTACTATATTGCCATCTCGCTTCCTCAGTGCGCTTTCTTTTTCTCTCAATGTTGCCATTTGTGCGCCATGTTGCTTGTTTACCGGTGTGTCGGAGTATTTCTGTGGTTTCCTGAAAAAATAAAATTGGTTAGAAGATAATAGTAAGAGTAATGATACACAAATAAAAATAACACACAATAGATATTTTTTTTAAATCTTAGTAGAGCTAGTAGATACATTTATAATCAAAGAATAATTAAACCAGTAAAATGTCACTTGTATCTCTAATCTAATTATAATATTTTACATGATGGTATTAATAAGGAACAGTGTCTATTGCAATAATGCTGCCACTCAGACGTTGTGTTGCATGTATTGCTGATTTGAGTGGCGCATTACTATTTACCATACTTTTAATTTTTACTTTAGGGCTACACCATCGGAAGAAAACTCTACCAATAAAAAGACTAGAGCCGCAAAATAGACAAAATTTATATAGTTTTGTCTAAATAAATAAAGTAAATGAAAATTGAATACAAGTAAATAATTAAAACAAATCTATTTTAATACTCCACTGTGTTACGACCAAACGCTGTATAGCGTTGGTCTTAAATGTAAAGTCTCCATGTAAGTACAGCGCTATTCTAAGCATTTTAGATTGAGATACTGGAATTTGTTTGACATTTTTACATAGGTGTGTCATGACACTATAAATGTCATGACAGTTGAAAGTTTAAATGAAACTAATTAAAGGTAATAAATAATAAACTCTGGTCTTAATATTATAGTACATCGTACAAGACAAGGTCTCTCAGGCGTGGAGTTATATTTTAAAGTGTTATTGTTTGTGTATTGGTAGTGAAATTTCTACCAAATTAATTCTTTTGACTAGTTGGAAATTAAGTAATAAGTATGGTCTAGTTTGATTATATTCTCGTTGATTGTCTATGGGCAAAGGCAAAGTTTGCTTCATTCAATACATTTTTATCCACGAATTTTACTATTTTTATTGCAATAGAAGTCCATTACAATGATTCAGTGAACTCTTAGTGCTTATTGGTGCAGGTCGGTGTCCTCACATGGCCACAAAATGTGGATCCCCTCGAAATCCACTAAATTGGCCGTCGGTAAGTTGACGTTTTCATTCAATCAACATCGCGATACATCCTGCCTTGAGAACAGCGGAAATGTAATTACATGTTGTGAATTTTGAAATAGCTAGGCCGCTGCCCGCAGCATTGTCCGCAGGAACCTCATGGACCCTACACTTATTGTCTGGGGCCAAAATGTCTTGCCTCGAACTATAGTTCCCTTTTTTCACAAAGTTATAATGATGATAGAAGAATTGTAAATAAAAAATGATGACCTATGTTCACTCAATAACCGAGTTTTATGCAGATAACTGTCTCCTTGAGTAACGAGATAATACATCAACTACTGTATAAAGCTAACTAAATTATTATCTTATCTTTTACCCCTATCTTCCTGTGTGACTCAGTAATGCATAACTTTCTTCACTTATTTTATTAGGCATACACGACAGGTCTTAGACTCTTGGTTATTTGACCATTAGATGTTAACATTTGTTATTCTTTACCCTTGATTCTGAAAATAAAACCATAGGGCCTGTCTTATCTTTTAACTTCCTAATTATGTCTGGTATAGGGGGTGAGGCATACGCAGACACACCATGACCCTATGGGCTCTTTTGTGTCAGCCCCTGTGCTCTCATTCCGAAGATTCAGGTGCATAAAGTCATGCCCCTAAGCTGCAAGGCTATCGATAGTTACCGACTCAGGTTTTGATTCCTGGGCTCTTCTGTAATTAGTCCTCTTGGGTCCGTTATCCATCCTAATTACCGGCTCATACAATTAATATGCTTAGAAAAAAGAAAGAAAGAAGAAACCATTTATTCTCAAACACAGCACAAGGACTCACAATTATACTCTTAATAGTCCCTCAATCCAAAGCTATAATGACACACTTTAGGAGCATGAGAAGTCAAAAATAATTTGCTGGAGGTTTCTTGACACTAAATGAGTGCAACAATTGCAAAAAAAATTTGCAACTGTCTATAATTTTTTCTGTTACTGTTTTTCTGTTTACGTAAAGAATTTGGATCTTGCTGCCATTCTCATACAGTTATTTATTTTGTTTCAGCTGTATTTAATTGGAAGGGAGATGTTCGATCAGGACTGCCCCTTGAAATTGGCGAGACTGTTCAAATACTTGAAGAAAATGGAGGTAAGCAGTTTTTTTATAAGGTGTGTCTATGTTATGTATTATTGTCATGATTTATTTTAAAAAATGTATTAGCACAGCAAGATGAAAATTTTCAAAATGCAACCCTTGTGTCTGAATATTCTTTTTTTCATGAACAAAACAGACTCCAGAAGAAACCCAGACATGTTATGTAAATTGCCATCTAATTTCCTCATAATAATTGCTCTTCCAGGTTGGTACCGCGGCTTCAGCACAAAGAACCGATCCTCGTGGGGCATATTCCCCGGTGGCGTGGTGTCCATCCGACCTTGCACCGTCAAGGGCTCAGGCGCAACGGCGACCGCCGAGCTGAAGGACGACCCGTTGGTTCGCGAGATAGCCTGTGTGCTCAGGGAATGGGCGCGACTGTGGAAAAAGCTCTATGTGGTAAGTATTCCTGATTATTTGTTATTTTTATTAGATAAGGGTGGCAGAGAAGGAGGGAGAGAGCGTCAGTGGCGTCGGGGCTAAGACGCGGCCTATCATATCGAAAGGTCCGAAGTACGATCCCCGGCTGGGCCATGTACCAATGGATTTTTTCTAGAAACTTAAGTACATTTACTGAATGCTCTCGAACGGTGAAGGAAAAAATCGTGAGGAAACTTGCTTACCTACGCCGAAGAAGAAATTCTTAGGCGCATGTGAAGTCCACCAACCGGCACTGGGCTAGCGTGGTGGACTATAGCCCGAACGCCCTCGTAGAGAGGGTAGGCCGTAGCCCCAGCAGTGGGGACATATTAATAGGCTGTTGATGTGAAGGGTGGCAGTGTTTGTGCCTACACTGCATTATTGTGCGATTTCCTCGGAGCCGTCGCCCAGCCATTCCAACTCCTAAACATAAATGAGGAGAGGAGGGCTTTGGACTGACGGCAACAGTGTTGCAGTTTGACTGGCTGAGGTGATTGACTGTTTTATCAACGCATTGAAACCGCTCGCTGCGTCTAAGTACTTGATATAATTTTCTCTAGATGTTTCCTATATGACGTACTAGATGACCAATAAGTAGTGATTGTTTAAAATACCCGCGAGAACATTAATCGTCGTCTAAATGTACGTCGTACACAAGAGTTTCGGTCAATTATTTTTTTAGTTTTCCTGGAAAATCTCGGATTTTTTATAGCAATTTTACTTATTACGTTCCAAATTACAAAACGCAATCGAAATTGCGAGTCGTATAGGTAGGTATGTAGAATATTCACGTACACATACACACAGTAATTTTTTTGTCATCTCATGCCTTTAATGTTTTTTCTTCAAACAGCTTGTGGCCATGCTATGACTAAATCTACCAATAATATTCTGCAAATGTATATACCTACCTAAAATAATTGTTTTAATTTGGCGTTACTTTTGTAAAATGTATAGTTCAGAGATTGACTACTTTGAATTGCAAATTAGCTTTTTGTTCTTGTTCAGTTTCTTGACTAACTTGTGTGTTTATCATCATATGACTAATTCTTTGCTTATGGGATTTCTGATTTCTTATTTTACGTACATTTTAGTACATTCGGTTATCATAAAAAATGGGACTTTTTGCACGAATACAAAACCCTTTACTTCTATAGAATAGTAATTCGAAAGTTAAAAATAAATAAATCACTTCTCTGGACTGACGGACGGAAGTGATGTGGATATTTGTGATACTTACTCATTTTCTATTTTCCTTGTATGGATTTCCGCACACTTGGCACTTGTCAATAGAGAGCTAGACAGTATTACTCACCTGAGTACATGGAACAGGTTAACAGTATTTCTTAGAAATTAGCCAGCCATTTAGTTTACTAGAAATTCGTTTATTCAGTAGAAGATCCATAAAATTCCTCTATATAAACTGAGTTTTAAAAGCTTCTGAAATTATGAAGATTATCTTGTATCTACTTAATATGTATCGTATTTTATACGGATGTTAGTTTCTCTTTAGTCTACAACCGGCTGCGGCCTGCTGTCCACCTGGGTTCTGTACTGCTCGTATTTGTGTTGTTTCCTATTTTTAGGGATCCTTGCAAACGGTTAGCGAATTATAGCGAAGATTTTTTCGTCTATCTATCTGTCAGTAGTCGGTAATTTGGGAAACTTTTGGACCGATTGAGCTAAAAGTTGGAACTTATATGTAAAATTGCCCGACAATGTGTCTTAGTGTCTTGTAATAACCACTATTATACTTACGCGGTAGCGGTGGTTGTGGCGATGAGCTTGGGAACGGTTTCACAATATAGTTATATTTTTTGGATTTGTAAAAATGATTCCTCGCAATTTTTTTCATTGTGCCCGGTGCGACGTCATCATTTACGTTTCACTTGTAAAATGTGGTTGGCGTCCGCGTGGTTCCGTACACGTCCCTCGCGTTCGACCGCCAATGAATTCTAAAAATAAAGCGATAAAGAGATCTGTAGTTGTATTAATGACATTTTTTTCACTTTCCCACCGTCATTGCAGGAGCGTGAAACGTACAGATTCAGCGCCGTTGCAAAGGTGATGCGAGAGTTGCTGAGCGGGCGGCGGGCGCTGCTCGCCGGCACGCTGACACAGGACCAGACCAGGGCGCTGAGGCTCAAGCTCGTCGCAAAACTGGACTGGGGGAATCGGTGAGTTTTTTTTACTAGAGAATTTGATTTTTAACCCAATTTGTGTTAGCATAATGTTAAATGCGGATGATAATATCTACTTAGGAGAACTGCATTCCTAAAATTCGTTGTTTATACATGAAAATAACGCTGTAGGCAGCACAATGACACTTTACAATATTATAAGATAATAGTCAAGTAAAAAATGTCCTCTGGTCTATACGTCTGTTGCTCTTACAAGAGCCTAGATGCCCTATGTGGGTACCACTTTAGTTGTAGTCTTATTTATTTTCGCCTCAAAGTGCATTACATACTATCACTATAATCCTAAACAGAATTTTACCATACATACCTTAAGTAGGTCAGATCTATTTCGACTTAATATTTAGCTTATATGGTTTTCGTGTTTATATTTATTTTAAAAGGTAGGAAACGAATAAAACACTAAAACTTATTTTAATTTGTTTAATTCCAAGACATAATTACCAAATTACACAGAAATAATGTGAATTATTGTCACAATAGCAGTCTTCCTAATCGTACGTAATTAATGGATACTATCATATAATGTAGGAATGATATTTGTCAATAATAAAATATGTCTTAACTCTTAATCTAGAGATTATAAAAAAAATATTCAATGTCACTGACATAATATTGCGTATTCTGAAATACATAGTTAAACGGCGTTTTAAAATTATGCTACGTTTATTATTTTATCACTGCAGGAAACATTTTCGAGATTCAAAGGAAGTGCTGTTAGTTGACGTAAGATCTATCTCTTAACATTATCAATATGGCTAAAATGACTGAAAAAAATATCTACTACTACAGGAAATATATAAGAAGAATGGAAATGTGTCCTTTACAATGGAATCCTGAAACATAGTTCAATGCTCTAAGCGTGGTATATGATTGCTAAATAGCATAGTTATGGAAGACATAAAATGCAAACCTGGTGTTAATTAATTTCGCGAACCAGTGTTCAAGAAGAGCTTGCTACAATGGCACAACATAGAGTAAATTACATGAGTATAAAAATATTTTCTACATACACCTCCTCATTTGCACCGATGTCTTAAAATTAAAGTAATTCAATAAGATTTTAATGAAGCAGTTTGTACTAATATCACTGCGTCTAAAATATTTAGGATGCTTAAGATGCTTTTCACCTTGTTTTTTTTTTAAATTAGGTATATAATTTGTCTTTAACTGACAGGCAAAATAACAATATCTTACCACATAGATACTTACTAGGTTTTTATTACGTAAAATTATTCAATATATTCGAGTGGGCAATATGTCTTTTATCGTCATATTGGCATAAAAGAGTCGTTTTCAATAAAACATTATTATTACTTAATGTAAATATAACGATTTATTATGATTTAAAAATGTAATATGCGCCATTCATCCTTCATATTACATAATACCCTGCCTAAGCACATTTCAGTTTTATACAGTCCATTTCATTCTGTTATTTTTTTGTAAAACTTACAACTACCTAAAATTCCTTATTAAAATTCTTATTATCTGATGGTGTTATTTTATTCAACAGATAATAAAAGATAATCCAAAAAGATTCATTCCTACACAGTCTTCACCATAATCATAATAACAATAAATTCAATTATTAAAAAAATTTTACATTACAAATATTTATCCTATTTCACTTCATCAATTTCGAATTATTAATAATTTTTATTCACAAACCTTTCATCTAATCATGCATCAAAATTAATTTTTACACTAATAATTTTATGATACCTAAATTTAAAGCTCTCGCTGAGAACGGCAAAGTGTGGCTGGGTCCTTAACAATTGTAAAGTTAACATTTTGCCTACGTTAAAAAAGGAATGTCATGTAAAGTCGCCTAGTGGAATTTCTATTATCCATGAACATAACTCGTTACTGGTTAGCAAACGTCATTATGAGCATTAAAATAATTAATCAAATAGGACCCCTTTTCTCAATCGTTATCTAAATGCGCTAATGATAGAAAATTGGTCCTATTTGGAAATTAAATTGTGACAAAATCTTAGACCACGTAGTAAATTAATATCTAGAGCAATACACTTGGATGATAGTCAGGAACTAAAATACAATGTCTCGATTACATGATTTCAGAAATCTGATTAATTCTAATTGTAAACATTTATCGAAGATCATTTATGATTTCTCAAAAAATATAAAGGAGACATTAGATGAGATAATAGATGTAGTACTAATAATATGTAGGTACTTAAAATATGCTTCAAACATGAATATATTTTGTGTATATGGTCAAATTTAAAAGATATATTGCTCTGATGGGTGTCGCGTCGCTTACGTCTCTGTTTCCTTGGAGTACTTGTCGATGTCGGGGTAGATGGGTGCCATCTCGAGGGTGGAAGGCGCTGACGGCGGGTTGGAGCCGAGATGCAGCCGCCGAGAGAGTTCGTCCAGCACCTCCCCGAACACCCGGAGAGACATATTCTGGCCTAGTAGGTGCAGGAGTAGGAAGTCACCCACCTGGGAAAAGGAAATATGTGTGATGTGATGAGCAATATAGTTTTACATCTTCTTATTTTTTTCTTATCAATATGAATGCCTTAGTTGAGAACACACACTTGGAAAACAAAATTATAATACTTTTATGTAATATGCCATATATCTGTGAGTCTTGCAATTACTCAACATTAATTAACCCCACATTGTTTAGTTTTGTAGAATGCCATGACAGTTTCAATACTTCTCTAAGTTGTAGAGGTTCTTTACTACCAAACTACTTGTTCTTTCGTACCAAAAACGTCATGCTGCATCCACACGTTCGGCGAACCTTTACAAACGCAAATGTGTGGAGCAGGGGTTTGGCTTGCGTTGTAAAGGTTTGCCAAACGTGTGGATGCAGCATAACGTTTTTGGTTAAGGTTTAGATTTGGTAATATCGTTCAGAATTACCACGATTGGCGTCCTGGTCGATTGCTTGAGTACGTAATACAAGAACCTCGCCAATCTACCGCTTGTTGTACCATAATATCGATGTGCACTAACCTGAGTCTTCCTCACGAGAGCCTCGACTCCATTGGGAGTGCCGAAGCGGAACCGTCGCTTGAGAATCGTCTCTCGAGTACTCGGCAAGAGAATGACGGCTGCGGAATACACCAGGGCCAGTCCCGACACCACTGACAAGATTATGAACCTGAAATGGCAATGAAAGTTAAAATTAGTATCAATATAGACAAGAATAAAGATAAAAGTTATGGATAAATGCATCTAACTACCTATACAAGGAGTTTGGAAGGTCTTGCAAAGATGAGAGGGGAGATCATTTAGGCTACATCAGGCTAAATATACCTTAGTATACAATAAATAAATCATCAAGAATGTAATTTGTTATTTTAGATGTGTATCTAGTATAAATGGTCCCTCTCATCTCTGCAGGGCTTTGCATCGACCTTCCACACATCCTGTATATTTAAGTTGTAACTAAATAACTACTTGATAAAAGTTGAGGTAACAACTGATTACTACAGTTTAGGACTGGGTTAAAAGCAGTTGATTTACCGCTTATTGACGAAGATAACACCACTGCAATTTATTCTGACAGCTTCTTCTGCGAATATTGTCAAATAGCTATAAATTATTCTAAGGCGTAGTACGAGATAACTTACCAGAACCACAGGAAGATGAAAATCTTTTCATTGAGGATGTTCAGGGCAAGAACGCACAGCGCGTCGTGTTTCTGGATAGTACCGGACGGACCAAACTTGTGGAACGTGCACTTTGTAACCCTGGGGAATACCTCGATCTGGAAAATAATACTTGTGTTGCATTGCATACTCATAAAAATTATTGTATAAGGAGGACAAATTCCTAAAAAATATGATGAATTTACCATAGGATCTGTTCGTTGGTCTTGGTTCATGTTTGAGAATTTCACAACTTCAGTGCCGTACGTCAAGAAGGCGCCGCCGAGGAAAGTGTCCAGGAAAAATATGTTGCCAACCTGAAAAACGTAATTTAGGTTTAAAAAACTTGGTTAGGTTAGGTCAATTTGGTATAATGGCTACTCTGGGGCATTGTGTTCACCATAGCAGTAGGTACTAGGCCGCTGACGGTACTCCTTGCCCTCTGTGGCATTTTTTTTGTTGTGAACATTATATTATAATGTATCGTTGTCAATATTACTTACGACATTAACGAAGTTGAGGACCTCGCAGAAGAAATAGCCGAAGGAATAAGTGTTGTGCATGTGTAGAGTATCGAGCAGAAACTGGACCAGTCGACTCTGAAAGTTAAACATTGATTTTCAATATTACATATTGTTTAAACAAATTATATAGGTCTGTCGCCCTCTTTCGAGAAATCGAGGGTTCATAACTTCATATTTGCTTTGCTTCTAGCTTCAATTTGTCGCTTGCTATGTTTTGCCTGAACAGGGTCGATATGTCATGTTACTCTTTTTGAGTCAATGTCACTAAAATAACGTGTTTTCTGACATAAAACCCCATTTTTTAAAGTTAATTGGTGTGATTGACGCGAAATAATATAACTGAGTTTCAAAGTACGAGTATATGCGCTCTGGGGCCTCTGGTTTCGAAAGGTTAAGTGTATGGCCCGTACGTCCTTCTGTGGAACGAGTGTATATACTCGTATATGCTAGATTGTGCAATGATTGTCGTCCGTTTAATTTGTTTATTGCTCTTATTACGGTCGTCCATCAGGCTTCATTAGTTCCAACGCTATCTCAATTGGATCACTACTTGCACAGTGTACACATAATTAGCTCTCCTCATCAAATCATCCGTTGACATGATTTCTGTCAAGTCAAATCAACTTTTTATAGAACGTTTATCCGTTAAAAAGAACTGATTTGGTGACTGATGCAGTTTTTATTCATAGAGGATCTATAATAAAAGAGAGCTGAGCAATAATGATGTTACTGTAACAATTCAGATTTACTAATGTTACCCGGGGTAAAATGCGGGCAAAAGCTGGAAATGACAGACTCGATTGTGTACAGCTGATTTCAAACGTGTGTCGCGATGCTTTGCGCTTCGTTTCGTCTGCCTATCTCGCGACAGATATAGCGTGAAGTTTTGTATGTAAGAAAAAAATAAATTGAATTGAAGTTCCTTACCTGACGATTGGATTTGTCATCGGCTATACTAGCGACGGTTCCGCGCATGCCGTCTGAGATCATGCGGACCTTTCCCTCCTCCCAGTTCTTCCATATCCAGTGGGGCATGTAGAACAGCAGGCCCTGCAAATTTGTGATATTGATTTCAAGTCAGATCTTTAAAAAACCAAATGTAACCTTAAGACATAATTGGACTATAAAATAGGTAAAGTTTAACTGTTTGCGTGTACGTAAATCCCGTTGTGCGAAAGCCATCCATATCAATTTAAGTTATTCTCCTATTTTAAAAGTCAATGTCTTTCAAACTTAATAAAATTTAACTGTGCAAGGGAATGATACATATTGTACGATCATTTTATATTATGTAATACAATCGGCATTTCCTCCTTTGTGCTGTGAGACAGTGGTAAATTACTTGCTAGACGTGTGGTGAGACCGTGTGACTCAAATGGTACGATGTCAATGTCACTACGAGGAATTACATGCTTACTTACATTGCTTGATGAGACTTGGACAAAATTACAATATTTTAGGTTTATTAGACGTGGACGAATTGGTGCCTTACGTGCAGAAGTTCTATAGCTTTTATAAAATTAAGTACTTTTTGCAGTAATCCTCACTCACCTGGAAAAACAGCATAAACGGCACCCATTGGTAGTAGGCATGGATGCGCTTCTCCTCGTCAAAGTCGTTCCCGAGCCCTGGATGCGATATGCCCTTCAAGTGGGAGTTGGATTGGGGCAGCGTGAAGGTGTACGTTATCCAGCAGAAGGTGTTTAACACGTGGGGTGGCACTGCGCCGTCGTTGATGCATGCGATTGGATCACCTGAAATTAAGGAAACGTCTCATGGTCATTTCGTATCTTATCCAAGGTCTTGTCTTATTTTTCTAGGGGCTCAGGAGTACCTGGCGACACTTCGATGCTATAGAATCCTTTGTGTCTTTGTAGGCGTGACAAAACATACCTAATTTCGCGTGATAAATAAGTACCTAAGTAAGCTGTAAGTAAGTAAGTTGGATGAGGTTAGCGCAGGATCTGTCGTCGTGGAGATCCTTGGGGGAGGCCTTTGTCCAGCAGTGGACGTCTAAAGGCTGATATGATGATGATGATGAAATAAGTACCGAAGTCACAAACAAGAGTGCCAAATCAGCTTGAATATTGGCTTGTACTAACTCCTCAAACCATAAACGAGAAACCAGTTGCAAATTGGAGATTTCAACGTAAATGCGATTAAAAGTAAATATTTATAGTTGAATTCTCCTTGGATGTCACAAAATCAATATTCAAAGAGCAACATGTGCGAAAAAATGTAGTTTTTCAACTAAACTTATAGCCTACTAGAGCCATGTGTCTAGCAGCTTATGGTAAACAGCTGGCATCAAATATAGTTCAACAGTAACAATTGGGAAGTTTATTTATTGTAGAACAGGTTTTGAGGAGTGACCGAGAACAATGGGCGTAGTATGAATATGTTATCGTATTCCGTCGTGGGAAAGCTTGATAATGAAAATTTTACTGAAGGCTTTGACACAGCTCAAAATGTTAGTACGTTAAAGTGGCTTGATCACATCTGTCGGAGAACCGATAACCGCTAGGGTAGACGAGTTCTCGAGTGGAAACCACGACTGGGCAGGCGTAGTGTGCGATGCCCCCGGCTAGATGGAGCGGCATTGACTGGATGCGGGGTACCGAAGATCGAGTTTAGTGGCGCGTCGTGGGGGGAGCCTATGTCCAGCAGTGGACTAGTAAAGACAGACATGATGATGAAGTTCCAGATTCACAAATATTGGGGCAGTTTATTTACTGGATTAGCTTGTTTACCACCACGATAAAGATTACATAAACAAGATATCAATAAGAGTCCATAAAGTACTGGCTTATCGAAAGTTACATGGTCTGCGATTTATACAAATCTTGAAAGAGACATCGTTGGCCTACACTACAGTGTATGGACGTTTTCTTCGAACTGAAGAGATTAAGGGCTTCTTTCACCACTTCCTGATATTGTTACAGATAGTAATCTTAATGATAAACTAATCTATCAGTTAAATATGTGTGATAGACTATATAAAATATATAAGATATAGGCAATCAGATACCTGTGAAACCAAAAAAATAGGCTATCTGTCAGATAACCTGCAGATAGGGTATCTGGGACTTTATCAGCAAGTGGTGAAAGAACCCCTAAAGGTTCGATTTCTGTTGGGGACAGCTGTTTGTAATATTTTTACACGTTGCTCTGGTCTGAGTATTGCGTTTTATCAGATAGTTCAGTCCTTGTTTGATCGCCTCAGTACATGATAATATGCCATATTTAGGTTAGACGAGTGCACGTGTTATGGTATTGTTGATTTATTGATCTTAATGTAGCGTTATCAGGCAGATAACAGTCAATACGACTGAACTTTGACTGCAGCAGGGGGAACTTTACGATATATTTCTATTTGCCCTCGACATTGCATCGCTAGTGCCCTCGACAGTGGCGGATGACGACAATATCACTTTTAGTAGCTGCGTTGCAGTTCCCCTACCTGCGACAATTATGTCGGCCGTGACTCGCATCACCTTGCACATTGTTGGGAGCCGTTTGTAGTTACTACCTGTCATGGGCGCACAGGGAAAGCAGGGGGGGAAGGAGGGGGGGGGGGGGGGCGGCAGCTGGCTCACTTGGTACCCTCCTGCTTTCCACACATTTTGCTGGTTAATCTAATACCTAGAATCTAATACATGCACTCGTTTTCTGATTTGTCCCCAACAGACCAAAAGCTGGGTACGCCCTTGCTAGCTGTCAGCCGTCGTTGGACAAAATTCTCCAACAGATTTTCAAATGGTAGAATTGAGTCGATGTTCATCTCCATTACACAGTCTATTTACCTATTAGCCAAATTTTATAGAGGTCGATTGAATCGGATTGTCATGCCGTGATCGTAATCTCTCTTTCACGTTTTTAATATTAGTTGGGATAGTAGTACACGGAACAGGTGCGGTGCAATTTGTGATTTGATTCATTTTCTCGCCGTAAATTTTACGTTCCCGTGGTAAAAAGTACGCTAATATCACCTTTTAGATGCGATGCTGGTGCCCCCACCTGCGGCAATTGTGTCGGCCGTGACTTGAATCACCTTGTCCGTTGTGAGGGTCCGATTGTGCAGTCACCAACACAATTTACCGCTCACAGCGACATTTTCATGCATTCAAGGTCATTTTGCCGCTTTGGCTATCCGCCATGTAAGGATTTATGGCGATGGCTATCCAGGTTATGTTTGGATGATGTACAGAGCGCCTAAGACACCTAACTGATCCAACAGGCGATGGTTTAAACCAATGAATTGTTATTTTTCGATAGTTAAACTACCAAATCTTATCTTACAATGGGGGGGGGTTTGGGATCTAATAAGTCAGCCCCTGTGTTTACATGTATCTCTCCTCCCCAAGTGCTCGCTGCACAAAACAAAAGCTATTATGCAGCTAAGGGGTAGGAGCATGTGGTCCTCGGATTCAGGATATGGGTACAGACCCAGGGCACTGATTCGCCTTGCAGCTAGTGCATTGCATTCACACAGCAGGTGTATCTTCGTCCCGCTGTCCAGATAACGGATAATAGAAGGTGCCTCGCATCGAAGTGTCCGGTGAACGGTTATCGAATGAAATACATCCTAAATGATGAATGACATCAAAACGTAATGAATAATTCGGGAATACTATAGAGTCTCTGTATATTTGCATATTTTAGGACCTTTTGTCCATCATTCTTTTGACTGCCAGCCACCCCTCGATTACTAGACGAGACACAACGACCTTGAAACGCCACCACAAGCTGTTAATTTTGCCTTTCAGTTTATTGAATTCCCCTATATTCATCTGTAAATGCATATAAGTAGCTACTTTATAATTAGACGGTTCTGTGATTATAACATGTGGAGTACAACTTGTAAGATGAAGTATAAATTGCAATTATGTAACTTTAATAAAACGTATTAAAGTACTTAGCACAGAAAGTCAGTAATGGTACAAGTATTAGGGGTGGAATAAAAAAAACTTTTCTCATTTCAGGACCTCTATGCAAAATTTTAAGTAACTAGAGACGCACGCGATAGTTTAACGATTGCATCCAAATATTTAGTCAAATCCGAGATTTGATAATAACATGACAAACGTTTACTACGAAGCTAATCTTTAGGTGAACTACATTTTCAAGAATTTGTGTAATTAGGTACGTACATTAAACAGGTTATTATTCTGGTATTACGTAAATGCCCAACCAGATTAGTAATATGTCACAAGGTTATTTGATTTTGCAGTAAAGCCCCTACATTAAATTCCAGAAACTCGCCTATCTTTAGTCGGTTTCGGTTTACCTTATGTGAGTAACAATAACATGAATAAGTCGAGGAAATATACATATGAAAATATTAAAATCCAGTCACATCCGCATTTTACAATCTTATATTTTATTCACAGGTAGGTACTGTACTGTATAAGGTGGTAAAAAGTGTTTCAGAGCCGGAAAACACGTATTTAAACAGGGTTAGGTGTTTCCAAATGCACCAACGTTGGGGATTTTGGGACTGTTTTTTGTCCCTAGTGCCGGTGGGGGCTCTATGTTCCAAAATCCCCACCAGCTATTTTCGTACGGTCGACCGCACGCCAATGGAAACAAAAGTGTAAACTGGTCGCACATAGTATTTTCCAGTGGGGGCCTGGTGACCTGTAGAACAGGACTGGCCCTAATATAGCACCAGTCTCACACAAAGACCGGTCTCCGGTTAATTTCATTTCCGGTATTTATCAAACTGCATGCTAATATTGTTATATCTTTGTGTGAGAAAAATAAATAAAATTTGAATTTGAAATTTGAGTATTGAAATTCCCTAATCTGCTAGGCTAGCGCAAGGTCAAAGTGTTTCCACTGATGTGCGACCGACTACATAAAATAATTTTATTTTGTTAAGTGGCTATTACTCTGTAAGTCTTTCACAAAAATAAACATCAATCCGCACCGCGCCCGCGTGGTTTTTTATTTAGACTCATCAACAGCTGTTACATTGTTTCATTTACAATTTTCATCCTAAAAATTACTGACCTAATGCACAACTAATTAAAGACCAATACACCATGCACTATAAATAACATAATAAACTACTCTAAGACTAACACAAACACAACAAATATATTTTTTTCTAAATCGAGCAAGTGAATCTGAATAGATGTCCGTATTGTCACTATATATATTGTAGTTTGCAAAGGTGGTGGACTATCACCCGCGCGCTCTCGTGTTGACATAACAGTGGGGACATTACAGGCTGTTGATTTGAATTGATACTCTACACCCCAGTTTTGTTTCTTCGTGTCCGACGATCCATAGTTAGAATGTGTCCAATGACTTGTTGACCATACAACTGAACCTGATAAAATTGGTCAATGCCACTAAACGGGCGTCATGACAATGCTCCGAGTTAGTTCCAATGATAAATACTGCGTATTGACAATATCCAACCCTTCCGAAAACTGCCAGATAACGAATTGACTCAGTCATTTCTAGTTTATAAATATTTTCAACGATAATCAATACCTAGTAATTTTAAAAACCTGAAGATAGTGTTCAAGGAAAACTAATGAGTGTAATTTAAGTTTATATCTAAAATCAAATTGTAGAGACATGAGACAAGTATTTAATTATAACTCTTAGACCAGGACCAACTGATATCAACTGTACCAATTGCGTGCACAGTTGAAATAAACCCACGGTTGTTCGAAGCAATATGGTCCCAGCCACGCCGCTAAAATACTTGAACCACCGGTCTGCGAACGTTTCGGCTCTTCTAAGTCATCATAAAAACATTATTTCATCGAATCCAATTTCAAAAGTAAACCTAAATACTTGCAATAGATCGATAAAAATACGTTTGATTTTAGACATAAGAATCAATGAATGACACGCATCTGACTTTGTGAAAATATATTACTTACTATCATTTGACTATCATCATATCAGCCGAAAGACGTCTACTGCTGGACAAAGGCCTCCCCCAGGAATACGACTGGTCCCGCGCTAACCTCATCCGGTTGGGTCCCGCGACCATTACTATTCATTTCGTATTTCACAAATATTTCGCCAAGTGATTACCTACTCAAATACCGTTTTATTATGGAGTGTAGGTGTCAATTTGACTAAAGTCACATGCTCGCTAATTGCTCTATAACGAGCACTTGGCATTGTTAACACATTTATCATCTCGTGAACCAGCTACTGTTTCAATGTTACGAGATACAAAAAAAGGTAATTATGATCCTACATTCATTAATCTGGGGAGCAGCGTATATGAAACTTGTAAGACATTGTTGTTTGTTATTTTTTTAAAAACAAAGCTCGACTTCGCAAGAAGAGAAGAATACCTCTCCGTTTTAAACTTATATTTGGTGTCCTATTCTATACTAGCCGTTTCCCTCGGCTTCACAGTTTTCGTGGAAAAAAATATCCTATGTCCTGTCCCAGGGTTCGATGTATCTCCGCACCAAATGTCATCAAAAACACCTATCAAAATCCGTTCAGCGGTTCAGGCGTGAAAGGTAACAAATAGACGGACGGAATTACTTTTCCATTTATATTACTATGGGTAGGTGAACCTTTGGGCCATGCAGAAAACTTTACAAAATGCAAACTTCAAACATTTCTCTCTGCATATAATTTTGATCCTATACAAAATGTTTTTATAACTCGAGCTTGATTACAAAGATTTCCATCTTAAAATTTGTGTGCAATTGTACCGAAGTATGTAGGTAGGTATAAGGACTTTAAACGCATGCACCTAGTACGAAATCAGGTTATTCTTGTTATGGTAATTGAATCGGCAGTTGCATTAGTCGTAAGGTAAGCAGAGGTACTCGTACCACGTGTGATAAGGCTGCACACGGCGGCGATATAGTTTATCGATGGCTATTGGTGTTGGCTGCAGGCGGTATCGATGCCTATCGGTGTTCGCATGTACGGTACAATAGTGGGTCATGGCAAGCGTATTATGAACTTAACTGTCATATCCACGTTGTGTTCATGTGCCTACGAGTAGATAAGTATTAAGTACCTACTACCATGTACTACGAAACATGTCGTCGGTAATTGCAACAATATACATTTGTATCAGTGCAAAGGGATCGTAAACTGAGCCGCTATTGTAATTTTGCCTTGGAAACTGTACGAAATTACCAGAATGTTAATTAGCTATTTATTATTAGGTAGGTACCTTATTATAGTACATTGTAACTAATCCGTTTGCAGTTGTGTTTATTTCTAACTCGCCGAGTTTTGCATTAAACGTCATATTACCTATTGCTATCACAACCTGATGGTTAGAGCATAAATAAAATGGGCATAAATTCCCCATGATTTTGGTAAGGGCCAAGTCCAACAGTGGACTTGAATGACCACGAGTAGGTACTTAGCATCGCGGGGCAGAGTTATTTATTAATCATAAGTGTTTCAAAATGTTTTTTTGTGGGTAATAAAGAAGCCTGAGTGCTGCCCCAATGAAGAAAATGGTTTTTTTTGCGTTTTTCGCTATTTTCTCAAAATCCACTTTTTACACGGCATTCTTTCGTGCCAGGGCAGAGTACAAGTGAAATAAGACTAATAATGAGTCAAACAAAAGTTAAAGGGAACCGCTGAAAAGCATAACAATTAATATTTTTGTTATTTTGCATTTGTGTGAATAATGAATTGAGGTCGCTAGGTAGAACAATGCGCCTGAATGTCCAATGTTCATCGTTGTCAACTGTTGCGACATCGGATTGCATTGCTGCCTTTGTTGTTCTCACCCAAATATTTACTTTGTTTCAATAGTAATAGTAAATTTTATTGTTTACTATGGCCTCAAACTTCAAAAATCCTGTATTAGAGTGCCGAGTGGTTGCCTATACACAACTTGAATATATTATGTTTTTAAAATTTTCTAGAAGCAATGGAAAAATATCGTGAGAGATATGGATTATCATTATATTGCTAGGTAAGTTGTCATTGGGAACAATTTTCGGGATTTTAGTAGGTCCACGGGGGATATGTGCGATTTAAAACACAATGATTTTTATAATATTTTTATCGTTTTCTGTCATAAATTTCATTGAGACTTGCATAGATACGTAGCTTCATATATAATGTGTGTCATCCCGAAATCACGTGAGCCAAGCTGCGCCGACGGGCGTTTATATAATAAATCCTCATAATATAATCTAGGTATACCTAGGTACTGATATATAATAGCAGCAGCCAGCTTCATAGCAACAGCTGCTATCACTTGCATGTGCAACGGTGTTTTGATTACTAACACCACCTGAGGCACACACGCGATTGTTTAGGATACCTAACTGCGCCCGCGCCGCCCGTCGAGACAGCACGAACTGCAACGTCGCGCGATTGGTCAGCACTGCTGAGTTGCTAAGCGCTATCATAACGTGACCTAACTCAAGCGCTGACTGGGCAGTCTATCTTTGCGAGTCTCCTAGTAAGGCATCGATACGTAATAGAAAGGTAGGGTCTTCCTACTTCCTCAAGCGTGGTTTAACTAAAAACAGTTGGCATTTGATTTGACCCGGCAAAAAAATTCGAAGTCCTTTGAATAATTAAAAAAAAAAATTTGGTTTCTACTTTAGCTTCAGTTATTTTTTTGAAAACTACATTACCCATTTATAACCCATCGAATCAAAATTCAAAGTCTTTTTAATAATTAAGAAAAAAAACTTAGGTTTCTACTTTAGTTTCAGTTATTTTTTTTATTACTCATTTATAACCCATAAAATCAAAGTTTATTTGCCGACTAAGGGTTACACAGGTCTTAGGTATAATTTTTATTGTACAATGAAAGAGTTTTACAATCAGAATTAGTAGGTAACAAAACAGACACGCAATGACTATAGTTCTGGAAAGTAACAGAAGGTATAAGTGCGCCCTAATGACCCGGTAAGTGTCACAGTTAACTTACGTACACACATAATACTTAAGTACCTACTTAATTTACTATCGTTAAGTAAAGAAAACAACACTATCTTACTCATATCTTTACTTAAAAACTCAGTAGGTAATTGAAAAAAAAAGTCTTGCCGTCTGAGTGAGAATCTAGTTAAGTATGTCTTATTAAAAAAACTGAATGGCCGTGATCTTAAAATCCAGTTATTGCTTCTAAATTGCCAATTACTAATCTGAACTACTCATATTACTCATAAGAGGCCATTAAGTAGTAGGTACTGTTTATGTCGGTAGCTCGTCAAATGAGGGGCACGCGATAACGTTCAAGTATAAACAGAGTGTGCCGATCTGTCTGCCGGTTTCGTGGCCTCACTTTGCACTTGTTACCTACAGGACAAATTATGCAGTTAATCCGATAAGTAGAACTTTTGACATTGTGCGCTTTTGACATTAGAATGCTCTTTTAAAAATTTGCGATCCATTTGTCATTTCGCGCTTTTGACCTTCTCCGTTATTCTTAGTGTTGAAATTTTCATTTGAGGCTAGAGAAATAAGGTCACCCTTGTAAGGAGACACCAACTTGAGCTCCATCTAGATTTCAGTCAATACAAAATAATGAAAACATTCTTCTTAACAGCTTATATAACAAAATATTAGAATTAACCTAAAGTAAAAAAAGTAAAATAAAATTTTTAATATAGGTACCCGTCCAAATTAGGTTGGAGTTAGTAAATTATATCACATTTTACACACATAAATACCATTCACTTGTAAAGTGAAAAAAAAACAAGATAAAACAAGAGGGAAGACAACGTTAACGTTACGAAATGTAAATTGGAAATACAATATGCAATACCACGTGACTTCTTTGGCCACAGCCACTTGCTGCTTCGTCTTGTGATCACATATCTCGAGATCATAATGACGGCTGTCGCCGGATGTTTGCAGGAGCACGGCGCGGCGCGGCGCTAAGTGTCGCTAATCGTTAGATTAATAGTAGCTATTAAATCATTAGTATTATTAACGTTTACTTTAACATCATTATAACATGCTCCTGATGGAAATTACTCGGATTTAGGGCAAAGTTATTGTTGTTATTGTTATAGCTCATGTAGGAGAAAATCGCTAAAAACGATATTTTTTCTCCTGAAACCGTTGTTTATCTCAATACGACAAAAGGGAGCTGAACAATACGTGTTCACGCTGAAAAAATGGCGGTTAACAGCTAGTAAGTCCTTAGAAAGTTTTGTTAAAAATTTAATAAATAGATTTACAATGAACATTCGCTACGTCCAGCAAGCGCAGCCAATCACAGGAGAGATTTCGGTGTAATGAAACTACCAAACCTTACTGTCGTCTTATCGATCAAAATAAATTGTGAGAATCACTAGTATACCATGAAATAATACGTTCGCTACCTAACTTTACCGCTATGAATGACACCGCTATCAACAATCAGACTAAAACAAATTATATTTGTTATTTTAAAACTCAATATTTATTAGGTAGGTTAAACATTGGTTCCTCTTTCTACCAAATTAAATGATCATTTTCCTTTTCGGGCTAGGGCGGTATTCTATTAGTCCTAAAAGGCAATCGTCACAGTTTCAATACACTGCACTTGTTGCCCGAGACATGTCAAATATCTTTAACAAACGCAGTTCACCGACCCGTTACACTTCATTGAATCCAATCCTATCGCATATTCACGACTGTTGTATTTGTTTGTTCAAGCAATTTGTTCGTGTGACGTCTAGATTTGGGTAACTGTTACGTATGACGTTGTTTCCTGACGCCAGACACTGAACAATGACCTGAAAATGACTCACTTTACGAGATCACTGTTATCTACTATGTATGGTGTCTTTGTTACTGTCAGTAGGTTACCTTAGAGTTGCTATCAGGTCACTGCTTTTATGAATGAAAGCAGTGTTTTTTTGATTAGGAAATTAACTGTTTTGTCTACTTTCGCTAGGCTCTTCGCGTTGCAATTTTACAGCATTCATGTGTAAATACCTAATGCATACACTTATAGTATTTCAGTTTACTGTCCATTGTTCCTAAATGCAACACAAAACATCTGCTGCGGGGAATAAATTATGTAAATCTTTAAGGTACTGTGAACTTACGTAGGTACTGGCTTATGCATAATGGCTGACTTCAGCGAATATGCGAAACTACACGTGAGATAATGTACCAATAGCCAATATAGATTTTGTCTCGCTATTTTTGAGCTATTGTAATACATTACTTACTTACCCTATCTAATTAAAGTGAGCTAACTGACATTCGTATTAATAACACTGCAGCTATTAGAAATGAGGAGATATAAACTCATAAGGTGTAAGCACTTACCAATAAGGTTATTGGCGGTAACCAGGATGCAGCACAGAAACAAAATGGCCGAAGTGATCCGGTAGTGCATTCTAAACACCATGTTGTCGATAACTGCCTTGTCGATCAGGTAGCGGACTTTGACGAACCCCGCCACCGCGGAGACCATGCCAAACACCGCCATTTTGAATTTCTTTGTTTACTATCTGAAATAGAAGAAAATGATAATGATTAATCAATAGTTGCAATAATAATCTTGTCGTGAATTGTTCTAAGACGAATTTATGGACAATACAAGATCTAGCTGGAATTAAAGAGATAAAGAAATGAGTAAATAAACTAAATAAATGATTGTCTGGTTTCTTCTATACAAACTAAAAACAGACACCACAATAGGATGTCTAGGAGAACAGTATAAATAAATCGAGGCGCGTAAAACAGCGTCGTGACATGTGCCATGCGCTACCAATACCAAATTAGAACGTAAACGGTAAACTTTATTACATTCAGTTTTGATTCCAATGTGTGTAACAGCTGTGCCTGCTGCTGGTTTAGTTTCGATGGCTTTATTTCTTGTGAGCGTTTCCGACGTTCATTTCGTGATCACTATCGATTAAATTATTTCTTAATTTCTCTTAAAATAAATGTCGTTAATTCTGATATAATGAACCGTTAGGTGAGGAGTTTATAAAGTCAAGTACCAGCACTATGTCTTCTCAATCAATGACCTCAACACATAAATTTAACGACGTGCTACTTCTCACCCACGCCTCGCATTAGTCGCTTGGGTCCGCCGCTTTTTTTTAAGCCAACACTTTTTTCTTCAGCGGATTGACTGGACCGGTCACCGCGTGTATCATCATCATTTTGTATATTATTATTGTGTCCACTTATGATATGAATTTATATCTCCGTCCTTAAATGTCTAAAGTATGCGTACCAGTGTAAGAGACAAATCGTCACAAATGGATTATAATCCTCTGTGCAAATGGATCCAACCTTGGCGACTTCTTGATCCCGGTTGCTGCGACGTACCGCGTCGTGTCTAACATGTGTGCTATTTAGGTCGCCTGTGGACTGTAGGGGGCAAGAAGTTGATACGTCAATGAAATCCAAGCTGGAATTGTAACGCTCTTGGACTAATTGAGGTAAGCAACCGTTTCTACGTGATAGGTACTTGCGGGGAACGCCAGACATAATAACTATTACGCAATTTAAGTTGCCTGCCTGTATGGTGATCATCTAAATCAATCGGTTCCAATTTAGAGTGTTACTGCCGAGCGCACATAACGGTATCATAACTATGAGAGCAGATCTGTATCCTGTTTGACGCATTGAAGATTCTCAGGTTCATTTTGCTAACGTAATCTCGGTAATCGTGTTAGTATCGTCCGCGGCCGCAGCGCAGTCGCGGTGGAGACGAATGGTGCGCCGGCGCAGGGCATGTGGCGGGTCGTCGACCGGCCGCTGCTCGTGCGCCTCCTGCGCTTCCAACCGCCCCCGCCCCCCTCGCTGCCATGCCTCCCCGACCCTCGGCCGATGCATTGCCGGCAACGCGAATTTTACGCGGAAACCAGTTTTCGCGGCGACAATCGGTGCCGCTTTGCACGTCGCGAACTCGACGACCCATATTTTTGGAAGGAAAGATTCTCAGCGTGGCAGCTGTTATCTCGGCTTTGTTAGTCTGCGACTGTGTTTAATGAAGTGATTCAATATTCAATCAAAGCTAAATTGTTCTGGACTCGTTATATATCTGTGCACTGAGTGTTAGATGTCCTATTTCGTTCAACGAGCTACCAGCGTCTTAAATGAGAACACATTTGAGGTGAACACTGTTTGCTAGCGTGGTGACCGATAGTAGGACGCGCGAGGGGAGCGGGACGCGGGAGTACATTCCATCGTTTATGACAGGCGCAGACTCTGGTGTGCCGGAGCCCTGAACCTTTTATGTTGCTCTTTAACTATGCATCCTTGTTCCACTCGCTTGCTACCGGAAGCGATTTATTCGCGCGCTGGCTTAGTTTTGGAAGAATAACTTCCTGGTCACCGGTTAAAAGTGTTAGTGTAGATTCCAGATGGTTAGTGCCGTTCCCATGCTGTCATCATTGCCAGACTTTCGCAAATGATGCAACGTTTTAGTTAAATACTGCGGTCGTGAGATCGTTTTTAAGAAACTTGCTCGAAAAAATGCATTAGTCAATCGTAAATATTCCTGTCACGCTTCACGAACAACATTTTGCGAACTACAGCGTTCCATCCAGCATTATAATAAGTGCATAATACTATTACACTGCGACAAGGTATCGTTATATTTTTTCCACTAACAGGTAGGTATTAAATGAAACGAGTGTGTTGCATTAACAGCTGCCGTATACTTATTTAAGTCGGCGGGCACGCGTCGCCCGACTGGTCTTTGAATGGACACTAATTGCGGTGGACGAGAGCGTCCGTCCATCTGAGCATCACACGTCTACAGCCTCAAATAAAGCCGACAACCTGTTCGTGGGAAAGGAATCTCGCACGGACCGATACTCGGACAATAAAGCAGTTTAATCATAAGCCAGTAAAAGCGTGTCTAATGATACGGAATCGGTGTGATCGTTAGGTAAGATCTGCGGGTGAGTGGCGACTTGTCGCCTCTGTTGTAATTTACGTGTAACTCGGTGTGCGCCCGCGCCCGCGGCGGCGAAGGCACGGCCCGACCGATGACGCCTCATCTCGTCTAACATAATTGACTCTCATTGACTGCGGTGACTGCCAGCATCGTTCGTCCCACATTGTTTACTTCAGAAACTATGGGAAAACACGTGTTACTAGTTTGTAGACATCGGTGAGCAGGCCGAAGTCTATGGGTGTAGCTGTCTAACTGTACTTTACGATAAGCTCGGATATTGGTCATCACATCCGCAATGACTATGTCTGGTTTTCGTCATCGATAGAATATCGAATGGTGCGGAAACGGGCTGCCACTCGGTTGCGCCAGCGATGGCTCGGGTTTCATATTAATTTCTCTTGTCGAGTTTTATATTTCGTTCCTGGATAAATCTAAACTATTTTAGTTTAATAGGTTATTTGGTTTTTGTTATCAAGTTAAGGTCAAAGATACGCACGATCTACTCGTTTGTGTATTCGTAAACAAATATAGCATTGTAAAACTTATACGGGCTAATTGATAGCGCGTGCGCTGCGTACGTAATGAGGCTTATAGGACTTTTCTCTGTTTCCTATTGTCTACTAAACTGAACTTTGAATGGTGACTTAGATGACTATCCCACCGTATAAGGTCGAGAGAATACATAGTTTTACTCATACGTGTACGTTTGAGTACTTAAGCGCGACACAGACAGAGCGGTGCGGAAGCGGGGCGGTGGCGTTTATTTTGTAATGTTCGAAATAGTATGAAGCCCTTTACATCAAAACCGCGCGGCTGTGAAGGGGTTCCTACTATTTCGAACATTAAAAAAAACGCCACCGCCACGCTTCCGCACCGCTCTGTCTGTGTCGTGCTTTAGTTCGTGTTACAGGTCTATAAGTGACCTGAAAAATGTCACTTACGTCTCCTGTCTCGACAGAACTGTATTATGGACAAGCAACAAGCGGTATTACATAACTACCTAACTGGTTAGTAGACTGACATAATGTAATTTCTGGCTTACTGGTGACAACCATTAACCATTATCTCAAGACTATAGCCTCGATTAAATAATATCTAGGTATCTAATCTCCAAAATTATAAAGTGCTTTAACACCTGATATTTTCCTTGTTCCTCTACTCGTATTATCATGGTGTATAAAAACCGTAGTCCTGCATGAAAGTTACAGCGTAACCTGCTCTGCGCAGCTCTGCGATCATGAATTCATGATCGCAGAGCGTAACACAACAAAGTTGCATACATAGTTCTGTTTTAATGATAGTAGGTAGGTAGGGGTTATCGCCGGGCGCCTGTGGATGATCGCCGATGCAGGCAACGTGCGCGATCGTGACTGGAATCCATAGCTATGACCTGTTACCATGCCCCCTTTGTCTCACCGCACGGGGACCGGCGTACTTCGCGCTGGGAAACTCATAATTTCCCAGTCGGTCTCACACAATTCGGAATTCAAATCAGGCGTTCTTGAGAATGATAGTTCAATTCAATTCAATACACTTTATTGCACATTTAAAAATTACTGACAAAAAAAAACAGAAAAACAGATACAGTAATGTACATCTAGGCGGTCTTATCGCTAAGAGCGATTTCTTCCAGACAACCTTTGGGTAGAGAATTTAGAGCAAATTAGAAGGTAGGTTGTGCAGTTAGCATATTTTAAAAATCTACATACACTAAAATACAAAAAAATAAATACACACACACATACTTACATGCATACATACATACATACATGCAAGTTTATAGCTGTTTGCCCCTTTTATCATTTTATGCTGTGCTAATGGTTTTTTGCTTATGACGAAAGCTGTCAATATTGGCTTTAAAACACTGCTTAATGCTTACGCCAACAAGATAAATGCAGCTTCATCTGTTCACGTTAATGACTGCTTTATCTAAATTATATTTACAAAAATCTTTAAATGTAATTTACGCGTGTTTTTTATTGCACCATGCGGTAGTAATTACGTGTAACATTGATTAAATTAGTCGGAACATAGTGACAATAGAGCTTGTATTCGTCAACGTTGGTAGGTATACAGAAGGAAATTATTTCCAGGTTGAACTCAGCATGGATACTAAATTGCATTCACACGATATGATATCCGGATTGGCAGTAGGTAGGTACACTAAACAGGTAGCGCTTATGCTTTTTGTCCATTATTTGCCGTGTCCTTGGCCGGAACATCTTCAATGAAGGCCTGTGGACCGTGGAAATATCACGTGTTACCGCAAATGTTTCGTTGGCTAATTTCATAAATTTGTCATTACCGAGCGAAGTATTCGTGTTAATTGCAAGTATATTTATGCCGAATTGTTTAAATTGCACTTTTAATTACTGTCATTAGGTACTGTTATTTTTATTATTGTCATTTTAATTATTAATAGCAAACATAGTTTTTATTTTGCTGTAGTGTTACTTCAAAGCATTGAACCTCCAGTGGCTTTGCCCATTCTATTCAAATATTATTCACGGTAAATGGCACCGCGTCCCTTCCCGCTTCCCCTTCGCTCGCCGCTCAGGTAGGGGAGTCCACGCCGCTACCTGTGGACTAGAGTAACTTCCTTCTCATCTCAAGCGTTATCGTGTTCAATTCATAACAACGTTACTATCACTCGGTTTGGTTCACCTATTATCACCTTATTACTCGTCCGTTCCTGGCTCGCAAGAAAACACGCAGAATAAAAAAGAACTGGGATGACTGTGCACAAGGCTTTTGTTCCCGCACATATGTATGCTGTCAAACAGCATTCCTCGCGTCGATAGGAGTTAAGCTAAGCGCGTCTCGAATGAATCCACTAAGCTTTTGTGACACAACTTACCTTTTTAAACCTAACTGTTATTTATCCAGCGCCTCCGATTTCTTAAAACTTCACGAACACACGTTTCGTCTTTACACAACACAACAAGCACAGCCTCACTATTACTAAGAGCACGTATTGGCATTAGTTCTACGTCATTATAATTTAGGGATTGTGTCATAAAGTGTAGTGAAATGGTTGGGGTAAAACTGGTGGCAACTGGGGCCGGCCGCACACGACACGCCAGCTGCTCATGGGTCGGAAACACAAACTGGAAAGCGCAGCGAGCGATCGCCCTCCTGCGCGCCGACTAGCGCGTGTGTACTACCGTACTCTGACGGCGTGTGCGCAGCTATACCCTTCCCCCTCGCACTCGCGCACGGCCCGCAGTGCGCGCGCGCACTGTCTCGCTTCGAAACCAAGTGAGTGCACAGTAGTCAGTAGCCGAGAGATCCATCGGTGAACGAGTTCTGTCGAGGGTCTTGACTTGGTTTCGTCTCGCGTTTTCTCCGTGGGCAATACTTTGATGTTTTGTATGGCAATTTTTTTGAAGAGATTATGATTACTGGTTTGGACGGGCAAAAGTCGCTTGCGGCCGTTAATTAACACATTGTCGGCTGCTTAATTTTAGTTGCATTAAATTAAATATGTTTTAATAATGCTTTGCAGTGATTTTTGATAATTCCGTTGAATTAAACTACATACATACATAATTAAAACCTTTTGAAGCGGTAGGGTATGTAGTTATATAAATTCTGGACCATAATTTCTATTGTCATCATTTATAATCATTGATCTTTTGTGATCCCAGAGCTAACACACCTTGGAAGCGGTGGTAGTAAAATTGACGTTGTATAAATGTACCCAGTCTACTTACATGCAATAAATAAGTTTTGACTTTGTACAATGCTCAAAATCTGTGAAATATAGAAAGTCTTCAACCAAGAACAGTGAAAGGAATAGTGTGTAGGTAGGTATTTTCAAGAATTAAAGAAAATATGGGAGGTGAGTAATTAAATTACCTAGGTGCTCGAATGGGCTCAATTCAGCTCGGCCGCCGCCGCCGCCGCCGGCGCTGTCATGCGATAGGCACGCGGACCATATAGGTACAGTACCACGCCAGAGACCATTAAAAATAAAAAGAGCAGCTAAGTTATGTAAAGATTTATGTAGGGTTCTGTGCACGAAACCACTGCAAAGGAAATGTCAATTAAAGAAAAGATTGTCTTGTGTTAAGTATTATCGGAAGTCCTGTGACTTCGTCCGCTTTAAATAGTTTGCTATTGTTATTCTAAGATATTATTAGCCTGTCATACATATCACGGTCTATAGTATGTTTTTCGACTAGAATTGTTTCAAGACTTCTCATTACGACGCAAGGAACCCAAATACAGAAGTGACATAAAATTCTATATTTAAAAATCGCATTTTTGCTGCGGCTCTCCGCTCATATAATGAGAGCTTTTTGGTCAGAGTGCGACCCCAAACATAACTAAATATGTTTTACCGATCAGAGGTGTGCATATAATTAGGCAGAGGTTTTCTTTTGTTATTGCCTCCTTTTTGTTAAAGCTTTGAACCTGTAGCGACGTGTAAATGAGTCATATCGTTAAGATGAATATTATAGTTTCAAAGACATTGGTTTCTTTTTTAAGCTCGGTGTCTTTTTTTTGACCTTACGTATTATTATTTATGTTAGTAGTTGCTTAACATTTACTAAGAGTAACTTGCAGAATTCAGCAACATCAGATTTTCCTCGTTACGCACACCAGTGTGCGCGATTTACGCTCAAAAACTCGTCTGCCTCAAAAACTATCGGATCTGGTCTGCCAACTCTGGTCAACTGTTACATCAGTTTAAAATTGTCAATCTCATTCTTACAAATTATTTTGGTGACCTTTTTCGTTCATCATATACATTGTATAGGTACCTATCTTCTCATCCCGGATCCTTAATTATCTTACAAAGAAACTCCGACAAGTTGGCTTACTTTGGATTTTCCGATTTTTTGAGATCAAAAAGCTCGAATGCCTTCCCTTGTAAAGTCGAATATAGCTAATATTGGTTTTGTAACATGATCACATTACAACATACCTTAACAAGATGAAGTTCGATGCCGTTTCGATGCGCTAAATTTTTTTGCAGAACTGGATTTACCAGTTTTGGCTGTCGCGATGGACGATCTAGCAGTCTACGGTCTGTATTTGGTAAAGTTTGAATTTTTAAATCCTATTTTAAGATGAGAGATTGGTATTATTATTCTCGATGATCGGGTATGATGTCTTGATGACGGTGAATATTTAATTGTATTGTTTATTTTGAATAGTACCTACCTATAATGATTTGGCTTTACTTTTTGTTAGATTCAAAGTTTAAAACTTTAATCATAATATGTTGCAATTCAAATGTCAACAAGTGCATTTACGTTTTATTTGATACAGAAAGCCTAAAGAGATTATATTTCACTATCTAAATGAAACGGATTTTCTTTCCCATGATTCTTCTCGAGATAATCAATGGCTAAGAGATAGTTAAGTTTTGTATGCAATCGTAAATATTAGCTGTAATGTAAGTGTTCCAAATAAAATTAAATAAAATAATAAAATAAAATTGTAAAAACAAGCTATTCTTATCACAATTGCCTATACAGATGACAATAAAAAAAGGTAGAACCTAAATTCAGTTTTGGTGATTAATTCGAATAAAGAGTTCATTTAATTCGCAGAATTGTGGTACGTACTGATAAGTACCTACTGATAAGTACCTACTGTGATGATAAAATACTTCGAATTCTCATCATCAATTATTGAATAGGTCATGAACGATTTACCTAGTATTCATGTCGGGTTAAATGATTCCAATTGATCAATAAAATATTAAATCGTAATTTAGGCCAACTCACACCACTCTACAGCTGCGATTGAGAAATCGTGAGATCGTATCTCGTGTATATTTAAATGTTTCGTTTCTAACAGGCTATTGTTTGGTTTCGGATGTGAACATTTCAGATCTATCCTGATACCTTGAATGTGCTCTCACTTTTCCCTAATTTCGAACTTCAGCTTTCAGATCATCATTTATGGTCTTGTTGAGAAATGCACGGATCTTTAACTCTCATTATGTTGATGACCACCGTTGGAAATTGTGAAGAACTCCTTCCCATCTCCTGCGCCTGCGCATTGGGTGGTAACGCGCCACAAGCAATGCCAGACGTCAGCCAGTGTCGCTCGAATAACTGGTTTGGCGACCTTTGTGTTGCACACACACCGGGCCCGTACCATCGGTCGCTTGTGCTCAAAATTATATTGGCGATCCGGAAGCGACTACTTCAGTAACCAACTAAACATTTCAGAAACACAGACTATAAACGTATAATGCAAATAATCGAATGAATAGACAATCTTAAATTTTGTTATGGGTTTAATAGTAGAACTCTATGGTCAGGCACGCGGCATGCATCACGATCTGATCATGAATATAATATTATCTTTTTTAAATCCCTATTTAGAAAAGGTTTTATAAAAAGCATATGATATTTCTAATTAATTATGAAGCTCAGAAAATCTTATTTGATAGTAGTTCCTATCCTACAGGATGCCCCGTTATAAACTCCACGAACAAAAAGGAGGGATAGTATAATTTATCGTAATTTTTTTAAATCGTTTTTTTACGATAAGTTGGAAATTGTAAACCATCTCTTCTTTTCGTTTGTGCACTTTATGACGGGGCACTCTGTATACGAATCATTATGGAATGTCTGTTTCTAAAACATGAGATGGTCCATAGTAAAGGTTTTAGAGAAGTATGTTTGCATAATGAACTAGACGATTTAGTGGAGTGGTTCGGCGACCTGTCCTACAGTCTCGCGCGGTCCCACGTTACTTCGCCGTTGATTAATTTGCTAAAACACAAATACTTGCTGTCTATAATAATGTCCATTTGAATGATTCATAGGTATTAGTTGTACAACTTACTTGCCTTTTTTCCTCATAAAGGGTTTTTTACATCGTTTCGCTGAGTGTTACCTTGTTGTTATCGATTTGTCATAGTATACTTGAATGCAGCTTCTATGCATCAACAGGAAAGCCTTTCATTTATACGAGGTTAATATTCCAATTATGTTGCGTCATCTACGTGTTTTATTTATTCATTAGTCGCATCTTTGTTGGGACGTTATGCCTCTGCCGAAGGTCGATGGTAAATGGGCTTTGGGTTTCGTTCCTGGTCTGAGTATTGTATTTTGTGCATTTCAATTGCCCTATCAATTTTCATAGTACAATGAATCCTAGTTGTGTTTAGACAAGTATACGTGTTGTTGTTGCATTGATGGCCTGACGTATATCTGCTTTCTTTGGATGCGTTTGTCATATACATTAGATTCCATTCCCATTATGCACGGTCTGTAGCTACCTTCCTCAAAAGCTTGGTGCAGTGCGAAAGTTTAAAAGGAATTTACGATTTCGCATAACCGATATACTCTTGTGCAATATACTATAGGCTACAGTACAGTTAACCCGTCTTTCGCATCTCTCTCTTTGCTTTCAATTTAAGGTTCATTTTCGATTCGTCAGATGATTGGAATGATGTATATACACCTATGTATAAGTCAAGTTGATTGAAAGCTCCGTCTACAACGGCAGTTACGTGACCGATTATCCGCTCATCTAATTTGGCTTTTAAAACAGTTTTTTGTTAAACATTTGCAATCTTCGGCGCCATTTTTATTCGGGATCGACATGAAGATTAGAAACGTTTAGAGGTTTTTAGAAAATTGTTCTTCATAAGTCGTCCCAGAAATGGGTGCTCAGTTTCTAAAACGAATCAACATTTGTGTTTCGATTTGTTATAAATATGTATTTGCCAATAATTTTTTCTCTAAAATCTTGAATGAGATTTTATAAAAAAAAATTCTGAATATGACCATTTGAGACATTTTCTCTCCATCGTCTCCTTTTAAGTTTAAAAGTTAGGATATAAAAGTAAAATAAATGATGTTTCAAGCAGCAGGTATAATATCCGGTTGACGGGTTCCTCGAATCCTTTTATGATTCACAATTTTCGCACGGTGTTACATTCACGTGGCTTTTTTGCTACTTTTGTCTCGACATTCCTTTCAATTTTCTATATCGCCGTCGTATTTACTTATTTAGCTTTTGTTGCTTGTGGTTATTAATTAGATTTGCTCATTTGCTTATCTTGAGACGGGAACTTCATAATTAAGTGCTCCCCCATTAAAGGATTCCCCCATCCACAAGAGTCCGCTCCATTGAAGATTATGCAGCTGAGGGGCAGGAGGCTGTAAACTTCACAGGGTAAGCTGTACTCAGGACACTCAATCGTCTTGCAGCTCAGCATTGCATTGCATTGAAAGTGTTTCATTAACTCGCTGTCCTCTCCACGCGCTACAGTTGACAGTCTCTGATAGTCCATAATAATGGTTTTCCTGTCATGTGGAACAAATACTTTCTTAATAGAACAAATAAGGAGTTATGAGGTTTAACACTTTTGACCAGCGATATGATAAATGATGAATGTCACGATGCAGAACTGTGGTGCCGTCTTACTTGCACAGGCAAGTAAGACGGCAAAAATAAAGTACATAAATACAGGCCGTGGGTGCCCTGCAAGGTCACATACAAATATCAACATAATATTAATTTAATATACACTGTTGTACACGGCCTGTATTTATGTAATTACACTAGCATTAGAAAATTAATCTGTCTCATTTCTCTCGCCTTTGCCTTATTATACTACAGTGCCTAATAAGTACACGTTTATCTAAAAACAAATACATATTAATGAAACTCATATTTATTTTAAAACTTGATACCAGTCTTTTATTGCTCATAATTTATCACTTTGGGTTGCTTTTTTGTGCAACTAAAAACCAGAATTTATCAATTAGGTAGTGACTCCATCTTAGTTAGGTTTACTTATAAATGTATTCATAACATGACTTCCGAGCTGACATGGATTTCGGTTTAAATGAAATAAAATTTAATCGAGTAATTCCGATCTTATTAAAATAGTTCACTTTGCAAACATACCGCGCTATCTGTCGAGTCTTTAGTGAAACTTTTTGAGTTTTTACCAACTTCCAAAAAAGGAGGAGGTATACTATGTTCTGCTGTATGTATGTTTTTTTTTTCTATTTGTGTTTGTTCACCGATTTCTCCGTCAATTGTGGACCGATTTCAAAAAAATTTTATTTAGTTTTTGCTGGTTCTACATACTTGCCTATGATTTAAGGGTGCTAAGAACGACAAACTTTGAATGCAATACGAATAGATAATTAAAGTAAATCAAGACGTATAAGAGCATAACTTTACTTACCTAAAGATGTAAATTAATGATAATTATCATACCAGCAATACAAATGATTTACTGTAATGTCAATGAAGGTCGCATCACGTTAAAATATTTTTGATCACTTTAAGTGTACATACTCTTATATTATGTTATTCCAGTCCAAACTGTTTCAAACATCCACACTACCACACTATATATCATTTGCACTGTTGTTACAGAAAGTTGGGCTTGGAGCTGGTACCACGCAGAGCGGCCGAGGCAGTGGATCCTGAGGACATCAGTCTAGTCGAACTATACAGGGTGCACGTTGAGAGCGCAGAAAGAGCTGCGGCAGTGAGTATTTTATCAACCGACTTCAAAATGGAGCAGGTTCTCAATTCGAGTGTTGTAAAAAGGCAGATTAGTTGCTGTAAAGTAAAGTGTAAATTGGAATGAGTGACCCTTTAAAGTGTCAAGAAGGAAAGAATGCTAATTGCTAAGTATGATATTTTGAATATAAACAGATCCTGATTTGATATTGATACATTTGGTTTGTCAGGATACTACCCCGTCAGGGATATCGTGTGAAGATTATTATAATGTGCATTTTCTGTATCGCCAGTGGCGTGGGACCCTGCGCCGCGCCGGCGGCTCCGGCAGCAGCTTCAGCTCTGGCACCCTCAGCAACGGCTCCGCCCCGCCCCCCGCCGCCGTGCAGTCCCACCACCTCATGTGCAGCATGCGGGACTTCGGGCACACGGCCGGCGGCGACGAGGCGGAGCTGTTGCTATGGTTACACGACGCGAGGCGGGCGCAGCCGCTGTCAGAGAGGTTCAGAGTCAGGATTGCGAGGGACGGCTTCTCCAACTACGTGGATCGGTTGCACGCGAACAGTACGCTGTTTGCTGTAAGTATTACTAAAAGCTCGGAGATGACGGCACTAGCGTATTTGGGTGTGAGGCCGAGCTGTTGCTATGGTTGCACGACGCGAGGCGGGCGCAGCCGCTGTCAGAGAGGTTCAGAGTCATGATTGCGAGGGACGGCTTCTCCAACTACGTGGATCGGTTGCACGCGAACAGTACGCTGTTTGCTGTAAGTATTACTAAAAGCTCGGAGATGACGCCACTAGCGTATTTGGGTGTGAGGTCGAGCTGTTGCTATGGTTGCACGACGCGAGGCGGGGCGCAGCCGCTGTCAGAGAGGTTCAGAGTCAGGATTGCGAGGGACGGCTTCTCCAACTACGTGGATCGGTTGCACGCGAACAGTACGCTGTTTGCTGTACTTGGAGAGGTGTTACTAGAAGCTCGAAGACGGCGCCACTGGCGTATTTATTTACTACGACTAAAAATATTTTAGGTATAGATTTGTTTACTCTATGCGCTTAGTAGCGCCGCCTATCAGCGAACAGTAGCTGTTTTACTTAAGTAATATGTTTGACGGCAGAGAACAAGAGATAGTACAGTCCAAAGAACAGTACGCGGCAAAAAGTACATACCTATAACATACAGGTAGGACAATTGACAGTTTAAGTGGGCATCAACTGGCCCAGTCAATGGTCTCTTGACATGCAGTCATTGCCGTCTACGCTGATACAATTATTGCCGATCTGCCGTAATGTAATTGGCCTTAATTTACAGCGTATCGTGAGGATATTCATGTCGTGCTAAATGTTTGGTTTCTTTGGCGTCTGGCTTACTATATTAATTCGAAAATTGACAATGAAACTTATAAATAAGTAAGGATTCCGTAAAAGTCAAAATGTTAACTCAGAATGGTTTTCTACTGGGGCCTTAGCTAGCTAGCAAGTTATTGTGTACCTGATATGTCTGTGAGGGGAATGTCTACTAGTAATTATTATTGCCATTATTTAATTCATAAAAAAATAAACCTCTAACAGTTCCGCAAAGTCAGAGTCAAAATATTTTTCATCAAACTTGCTCGTAAATGGTCATATTATATGCATGCATACAGGAACACAATGGCCTATATTATACACCCGCGTGAAAATCAGTACAATATTATACCCCTAGGGGCTGTAATGTGTAGCTGGTTGTATTGATCTGGTTTATTAAATTAATTATGTTAATTTGAGTAGTTAATTTGACTTAACTTAACTTGACTGATTTCCTCGTAAATGTGATGAAAAAAATTGTGTGCATGACGGGTATTAAGGGTATTACAAACTCGAGTCATTAAAATCCCTCTGCCTTCGGCGCCGGGCTTCTAACACACTCGTTAGTATTATCCTACCCTTATTGCACAATGTACTATTGTTGCATAAGAGTACATTGGGTACCTTTTATACACGTCACTTTGTTTAACTACTTTTTTCCTACCGCTGCTTTTCCATTATCACACAACACGAGTAAACTTTGAGGCTTCCATTTTCCAGGACCTGTCCACCACCGACCTAACTCGAGAGCTATGGCTGGTGGCGTGGGTGATCCGAGTGGGCCGGTGGTCGGGCGCGGGTGGCGGGGGCGGCGGCACGGGGGAGCGCCGGGGGCCGGTCGCCCGGAGGCCCCTGGGGGCGGGGGTCTTGTCCCTCACCGACTTCCTCCGGCAACCGGGGCAGAACACTGCTGAGAAGGAGTATACTTTCAAGGTATCAGCTCGTTCTATTCGTACTAATAATTATAAAAATAAAGAGTTTGTAGTTTTGTAGGATTGCGCTAATATCTGGATCTAGCAGTCGTATTCAAAATTCGTAAAAAAGTCGTAAAAAAATTCTTTTTGCATTTGATGTTCCAATTCTGGAGAAAGGTTGTGAGCTATTAAACATCACGCTACGACCCTTAGGAGCTTAGCAAAAATGTTCTAAACAATCCGCTCTGTGGATGTTAGTTAGGATTACTAATATACGAAGGCGGTTCTTCGTATCTGTCTTCTGAAAATTTGATTATGAGTAATAAATGTTTATTTATTTTCAGGTTTATCAATGTGAAGAAAAAGACTTCCATCAATTACACGACATGCTGATACGGAAACAAACGAATAAATGCAACATCTTACCAGGCCAGCCAAATTATGGTAAGTTTCATCTGAAATCCTGTATTGTCAAAATATTTCTCTTTGACCTTGATCTGGCCTAGCCTATTGGGGAGTTCCAATACTATGAGAGACCAGTTTATACTGGTTTTGTTTCCACTGACGTGCGGTCGACCGTACTAGTCTTGGACTCATACGACTCGTCCAGGAATTCCTCACATGTCGTCCCCTGCGACAATGTAATAATTAATACCTAAACTATGAATGCCTTTTTTTCTAGGAATAGTGGTTGCTCTCCGCCTTGTAACCAACTCAGGAAATATAACCGAAGCCGTGGCCTCTGGGGCTACTGTGACGGCCAAACGGGGCTTCCCCGACGTCATCATGCCCGGGGACGTCCGCAATGACCTCTACTTGATACTAGAGAAGGCGGAGTTCGAGCGCGGAGGCAAGAGTACGGCGAAGAATGTGTTGGCGACTGTCAATGTGCATGATAGCAGTGGACAAGCCATTCAGGTGAGAATACTGGAGTTTAAAGAAAAGAATGCTGTTTTTCGACGAATACCATTTGTTCCATGGATGGGCCAAAATAGTTCTGTACCATGTTGTACTATGACAAAATGATACTATTTTGTCCCAAGTGTCTCCTTGCAGGTATCTATGGGATTTATCTTAGGAAGGATATTGGGGAAGTTGGCAAAGTGCCACTGCTCCCCGCTAGACGGCGCCACTGTGCATAGAGTTTTGCACTTTCACAAGATCCCGGAAAGGGTGCTGTTCCACATTATTCCTTCTGAAGATAGATCCCATATAGTACCAGCTACTGTTGTACTGGAATGTTGGCTATGAGCGAAAGTTGGCAAAGTGGTCATCAAGCGTTTTACCTACTATTGATTGGCTGTTGCACATCGCTCGCAGAACTGACGGCCGCTGGGGGCAGAAAGGTTCTCGAGTGGCGTAGCCCTCCCACAAAATGGACCGACGATCTGGTGAAGGTCGCGGACCAATCTGGATCCTCATCCAGCTTAGATGATAGCGTGGCACCGGTCGTCGGGGAGATCTCTGGGGGAGGCCTTTGTCCAGGAATAGACGTATTTCGGCTGATATGATGATTGGCTGATGTTTCAGGAGTGCGTGTGGGGCGCCAGCGGCACGGGGTGCACGTCGTACGAGTCGCTAGTGCTGTACCACAACAACTGCCCCGCGTGGGGCGAGCAGCTGCGGCTCACCGTGCCGCTAGAGACGTTCACCAATGCGCACGTCAGAATAGAGTTCAGGCATTGTTCCAGTAAGTTGGACAGGACACCTCTGGCAATCAATACAAGCGTCAATATTTAAAATAACTGTGTTATTATTGACCTTTCGAAATCACAGTCCCACATTTGATACTTGGTTTTTGCACCAGTCACGTGACATCAGCACTAAAAACTGACAACATAAACGTTTAAATTTATTTAATATACATATACTTTAATTTTGTCATCCAGTGGCGAGCAGCCATTTTTTTGAGTATTGGACGGAAACCTTAAATGTAAAATTTCAATTACTTTGTATTTTCGATGAAAGATTGTCCATTATCGATATTTTCAGCGCGAGACAAGAACGAGAGGAAACTATTCGGCTTCTCTTTCGCGCGGCTGATGGAAGCAAGTGGGGCTACTCTGAGGGATGGAGCGCATGAGCTGTTCGTGTACAAATGCGACGATCCTACGAAGTAAGAAAACTGCATTCTGTTCTTTTGAGAATAAAGTAACGTCTGTTTGTAACGGATGGAGGTGATGGGATATGATGAATATATAAATTTATGCATATAAATATTGAATTAATATACACAAAAAGTCTGCAAAATGTACGTAATTATGCTTGTACCATCAATTATTTTTTATAGTATTTATTTTTTAGGAAAATATTTTTCCTGAAATTTACATAATTTTCCCATCACATACATACAGTTGCAGACAGTCAGACAAAGGAAAAAAAACATCGCTAAGGGTATCCGGTTTGGCTCAACTGAAAATATTTTATCTGTCATCAGCCTATCGACTCCACTGCTCGAAATATACCTTCTACATAATAAATACCACTACACCCGATCCTCCGCCCTCCCACCCCGCTTTTGACCACCTCTGTCTTGTCAACAGTACTCTCCTAAACTATTTTTACATGCTATTGTTAAACGGAAGAACACTAACCTCCAAGTTACAGGCTGACCTAGTTTTGGGAGTCAGGGTCTCTTGTATGCTCATAAAATACTGTATTCAATTGTCAACAATTGTACTGTATTGTTTTTGATTTTAAAAAAAATATTATTATTACCTCTAGGTCGTCGGTCCACCGGTTGGCGGCGCGGGCGGGGCGGTCCATGATAAAAGCATAACGTGGTATGTTCCAGGCTAGCGACCGCGAGCTACCTGTCGCTGCCGTCGTGTGCGGGCGATGCGGCGCGCGCGCCGCCCGCCAACGGCGTCGTGCCCTCCTTCCAGCGGAGCTCCAAGGAGAACTGCACTATCAGCACCCTGCTGTGCTCCACTAAACTCACACAGAACGGTAAGACCCACCATAACAAGCCGACAAACCGAGGCAAGGGGCTAAGGACTGTGACCATTTACAAGGGGCCGAGGACTGTGACCATTTGACAAAATTTGTTTTATCACGGGCCACCAACTGTTTGGAGGTAATAAAGTAAATGTAAATGAATAAAGGGTTCATCATCATCAACAGCTAATAATTTCCCCACTGCTGGGGCTCAGGCCTACCCTCTCCACGAGGGCGTTCGGGCTATAGTCCACCACGCTAGCCCAGTGCGGGTTGGTGGACAATAATAAAGGGTTGTTCAAGCTATAACTAGCTGTATTTTTTTTGGACGGCTTCGCAGACCATTTCGAGTGCTTCCAGGGATCACCGGTTAAGAACCACTGCTCTAGAGAAACACCTACAGACTAACCGCAGTAGCGTAGGTTTGTTCCACGTAGATAACCAAGTTTAATAACCAGTTATCTACGTTTCCATGTAGGTAACCAAGTTACGAACGTGGAAGTCCTCGTTCCAGCTGCATAACCATTTAGATCACCGTTACCTAGCTGGAGTCCGTTTTCCATGTACCCTACTATCTCTCCTGCGATGTCGACTGTTTGTGGGAGGTGAGACGGGTCTGCTCGATAATGGTGCTACGTCATACAAAACACGCGATTCTTACGCGGCGCGCTATAGTGGGGGTCAACCCATAATCTTATACTTACTACTTAATCAAATACTGCCTCACATATCAGACTTGTTCGGTCATTTGTCTGGTCCATAATATCTTGTTTTTTTTTAATATTAACATTCATACAATTTTTTACAGAGGATCTCCTAGCACTATTACAGTGGCGAGCTCGACCCGAGAAGGTCCAAGAGACGCTTCTGCGAGTGCTGCGCCTCGGCGACGGCCTGAGCTGTGAGGAGCTTATCAAGTTCCTCCGAGATGTTTTGGATGCTTTATTCGCTTTGTTCTCCACGGAAGATGGTAATAGGTAAGCAAGCTTTGAGTTTGGTACACAAACTTCTATATGATTTATAATAATAAAAATTATGGTTGTAGGAAATTTATAGTCCCTGGAGCGTCAGTGGCGTTGTGGGGAAGACGCGGCTTATCATGTTGAGAGGTCGGAGTTCGATCCCCGGGTCGTGCCATGTACCAGTGGGTTTTTCTCGATACTTAAGTACATTTACTGACTGCTCTTAAACGGTGAAGGAAAACATCGTGAGGAAATCTGCGTACGCCGAAGAAGGAATTCTTAGGCGCATGTGAAGTCCACCCGCCCTGGGCTATCGGGGTAGACTATAGCCCTAACGCCCTCTTTTAGAGAGTAGGCCTGAGCCCTAACAGTGAGGACATATTAATAGGCTGTTGATTTGTCTTGTCCCCAGCACACCGCATTCAGGCACGGTGTTCCTGGTGCTGGTCTCCATATGCAGCTTGCTGGACGAGACCCGATTCCAGCACTTCCGGCCCGTGCTCGACGTCTACATCGAGGAGCATTTCTCAGCGGCACTCGTGTACAAGTGAGTTCATCATATTCCCTTATCTCCTGAACGGCTGGTGCTAGACTCACGTTGATGGTACTCAAATGAAAAGTCTTGACGAGATCTAAAATTTCTCTTTAGAAACTAGTAGTCTAGGTTTAATAGTTTCCGAGCTATAGCGGGTTTAATTTTGACAGCTGGAACAATATAGAGCCGTGATAGTCTATTTGAATCTGCACTCGCTTCACGTAATTTTTTTTTTGGAACTTGTTTTGTTTATTACCAACCGCAGGCTATTCGGTGAAGGAAAACATCGTTTGGAAACTTTCATAGAAGAAAGAAGAAGATCTTCATTGGCGAATGCCAGTTTTCTCACGATGGTTTCTTTCTTTAAAAGCCTGTGGGGCAATTTTGGGAATGAAATGAATGAAAGTATGAATAATATTATGTTGGTATATAATAATATTGTGAATTCCGAGTATGGCTGAAACATATGATCTCCGATTTTTGCAGTTGTTCGTTCGTTATCGTCTTGAAAAGTTTCGTGTATCCGTAGTACGATGACGAGTTTTCACAATGAATTGTCTTATTCCAGAGGCTTGCTGTCGTCGGTGCAGCACTGCGCCGAATGGGCGGCCGGGGCCGAGGGGCAGGAGCCAATCCGCAAGTGCCTGCGCTCCTTAGGCGCTGTGTTCCGATTGGCCGTGCGCTCGCGGCGGCTGTTCGCGCGCGCGACGGGCGGCCAATACGAGGACAGCTTCAGGAGAGACGTGCGCGCCGCTCTCAACGCGCTGAAGGCGCTCGCGCAACATCCGCACAGGGAACATTTGGCGCCCGCTCAGGTAAATATGTTTACAATAATCGTTAACTAAATTTTGCTTGACCGACTCGTTAACCCATTGGCTTGATCATTAGATGCCAGTTCGTCCGGAATTGATGTTATACATTTTTGTGAATTTTTCTAGCCTTGTCTAATTTTCATAATAAGGACGAAAGTCTGGTTTATAATCAAGTATATTTAGGTATATTTATATGTGAAATACATATTAATTAATAGCGGATGCAAACAAATCTCATTAGTGCCAGGTTGCCATTTTCAAATAGGTCAATTTCTAGGTGGCTCTAATAACGTCCCAATAGGATTTGAATAATGATCAATCCTTATTAATGCCAGGCCAGATCGCCATTGTCGAATAGGTAAATTTCCAGGTAGATCTAATGACGTCCTGATAAGATTTGAATATGATCAATCCTAACAGTGCCAGGTTGCCATTGTCGAATAGGTTAATTTCCAGGTGGCTCTGACACGTCCTGATGAGATTTGAATATGCCCAAGCTTAATCAGTACCAGGTTGTCATTGTCGAATAGGTCAATTTCCAGGTGGCTCTAATGACGTCCTGGGCGAGCGTGGCCAAGGAGGTAGCGGCGGCCCTGGGGCCGGTGGAGGCGGCGCGGGTGACGGCGTCCATGCTGGACGCGCCCGCCGCCAACGCGCCGCCTGCGCTCGCCAAGGCGCGGCTCGCAGCCGCACAGGAAATACTCAAAGGACCCCTAGGACAAGACCCCGGTATGTATTGGCAAAGTACAAATACATCCTGATATTGTACTTGTAAATAATTTTGAAAGATATGGTTCAATTGTTCTTACATTCACTGGTAGTTAGATTCATGCACACATAATAAATGACAATTGCCACAGTCCTGAAAGTTAGTATTTGACCGTTTCAGAGGCTCGCAACATTGTCCTCACAACCGCTTGCCATCACCTCCGCATCCACCTGGCTCGGCGCGATGAGCTCGCCCAGTGCGCCGAGATGCTGGGCGAGCTGGTGACCCTGCTGTGGAAGAAGGAGGACCCGGACGAACCCACGGACCCGGACGAACTCGACCCCGACGTGGACGTGCTGTGTCTCAACACGCTGGACGTTCTTGTGGAGACCGTGCTGCATCTTATCGGTGGCAACTCTCCAGTACTGGTAAATAGCTTCAAATTACATATGCGACGAACTCGTTGTGAATATTAATAATAATAATTTATTTCTTAATACAATAGGTTGGTACAAGCTTACACAATTAAATTAACTTGAATTGAATTCATATTCATAAGCTACGCGGATTAATTAAAGTAAATTATTATATAAACTAGGTAACAGCGCTTGAGTGAGAGTACTCTAGTCCCCAAACTAGGATTCCCTGTGTTGAGGAGTCTAGTGAATATATAATATAATAAACAGTTTTATTGATTTTATAAAATCTTGTTTTTATTTTCCCCCCAGGAGAATTACCTATCAGCAATGATCTCAGTGATACAAGGCTGGATAAGACTTGAAAGAGCCCCACTTCAAATAATAATAATAAATAATTCACAGCATTGAAATTGAAAGGTGGTCGCACTCCTGCCTCAACTACTATTCTCACCTCATTCATTCATTGGCCCCCGTAAGATCTCTACAGTATATATGATATGAGATCGCTACAGTATACCGGACGCACCTTCTCGACATAATGGTTCGGTTGACAAACCAATAACGGTTGGTATAAACTGGTCTCTCCTAGTAATGAAACTCCCTAATAGGCTAGGCTATCTCAACGTCAAAGTGTATCTACTAACGTGCGACTACGTTATTAATGTGTATGTAACACAGGGGTCAATGGTAGCGGGTCTGCTGGGCGCCATGGAGCTGCTGAAGCCGGAGCACTACCAGCGGCTGTGGAGCCACCTGGCGCCGCACCCCCACGACCGCAAGCCGCTCAAGGACTTCCTCATGCGCGCCTTCCTCGTCTTCAGACATCTCATTGAGCAAGACGTAAGTTTTACCGACTTAGTTCTATATATTGCTGTAGATAATATGACAGGCTTCTAAATAGTATTTCGTGCAATATTGAGGGCCTTTGCTGACGGTCATAATATACCTTGCTTATTGCCAAATTTCAAGATTCTAGTTCAACCGGAGGTATCCCATAGGTTTTGATGACCAATATACTAAAAATGCGGCAAAATCGGCCATATCTTCTGACTGCGTTGACTTAGACTTTTGATTTTTTCACAGCTTTATGGGGACTGCAGACCTCAGAATTTGATATTAATTTCAACTTCATACCTCCACGCCTTCCTGAGAAAAATGGTATTGACAGACGGACAGACGGACAACTGAGTGATCCTATAAGCCTTATAGGATTTTCCTCTTTTGAGGCCGGAACCCAAAAAAACAGAAAAATTTGCGGAAGATTTTTTTTAATAGGGGAAAAGGTCTTAGTTATTGAGACTAGTTGTCGGTAACTTACTGACTCACTCGTAGTAATGGTGAGTCAGTAAGTCAGTCTATGGGTTCGAGGTGGGATGGCAAAAACTATTTGCTTGGTCCGAATCAAAAGAATATATTAGTCGCTGATTGGCTGTCTTTTCAAGTGTTGATGGGTCTTTAAAGGGACACTTACGTCAATTTTATTATTATTATGATATGAGCGATTTTTCAAAAACCAAAACTGACAGCCACACTTAAGGGAGTTTTTTGACTTTTGACAGCCACGCGAGATTGGCTAACTGTATAACAATGAAATTGATCAATTATAGCGCCGTAAACGATGATACAATGAATTTAGTTGTTGTTTTTGATTGATGTTCTAATGAGCGTATTGCAGTGAGGGAGTAGATTAAAATCTGTTGTTTTACAGGTTTTTCCATCGGACTGGATGGTGCTACGGGTACAGAGCTGTAAGGTGCTATTGTCAGCGCTGCAAGACTTAGCTAAACCGCTGTTAGAGAGATTCATGGGAGATGAACCACCACAGTTCGATTCTCAGGTGTGTTCTCTTGTATATGTTTCCGAAGTGTGGATCATGTTACTTACTATCTAGTTTTGGAGTAAATTCGATGAACATCTTCTTCGTCGGTCGTCTCGGCGGGCACTCCGGATTAACTGTATATCGAAAAACATGCCTTGAAAGCTTACTTCTAAAGTTTAAAAGTTACAAATAGCATAGTTACCCATCTGATATATGTTTGACCCTTCCTTCATCCCCCGCGATGACGTCATAGACAGCGGGAGAAAGTGCTAAAACAGAGATGTTGCGCGGGCGCCGCTCAGTACAACTCGCGCTAGCATCAAAACTTCTTGTTGGATTTTTACGAAAAAACCTGTGTTTAACCGACTATATTTTGACATTAAAACGTTAAAATAATTATAGATTGATATATTTAAAACATATTAGCAAGAAGAAATGCTGAAATTTAGCGGTAGTAGCACGACTTCTATCCTGTTCAGTTTATTATTATTGTGCAATAAAGATTAACGAAACGTTTCCAGCTATGGTCTGGCTATATGGAGCTGGGCGTGGCCCTGGTGACGTCGAGCGCGCTGCAGCCGGAGCGCTGGTCGGGGCGCGGGCCGGACCGCCCGCGCATGCGCGCCGCCGCCGGCCTGCAAGTGTTGGCTGTTTGGAGCCGGCTCGGTAACATATATTTTTCTACCACATCGAGTAGAAAGTTCCATTTCATACTCGATTTAGTATCGAAAACTGAACTTTCTGGACCCCAGTGCGAAATGACTCAGGTCATCATATCAGCCCTTCACCGTCCACTAAGCCTTCCCCAATGAACACCCGCTCCTCCGCCCTCCGCATCCAGCCGATTCCTGCCACCTTAGTTCATCGGTCCACCTGGCGGAGGGGCGTCCCAGGCTGTGCGTATCGGGCCGCGGTCTCCACTCCAGGACTCGTCAGCCCCAACGGCCGTCGGATCTGTGACAGATGTGACCTGCCCACTGCCATTCAGCTTACTAATCCTTTCAGCTACGTCGGTACCCTAGTTCTCCGTTGGATCTCCGCATTACCAATCATGTTCTTTCAGGTCCAGCCCAGCTGCACTTAGTGCCGGGCGCCGTGGGGGCGCTGCTGGAGATCACGCTGGTGGGCGAGCTGCGGCGCGCGGCGCTGGGCGCGCTCGTGTCGCTGATGGCGTGCGAGCGCGCCGCCACGGGCTCCGCGCGTCGCACCGAGGCCGCGCTGGTGGACAAATTGGACTCGCTGGTGGCCGATAACAAGGCGGACGACCACTACAGGCGGCTGTTCGATACTGTGTAAGTGGCAAATCTACAGCATGCAATATGTCCCATTGGGTGGTCTAGGGCGCCAAAATATGGAACTCATGATCGCCAACTTTATTTTCTCTTACGAACTGTCAAATTAGCAACGAGAAGGTTCCGATTTTTGTCCGTTTTTGGTTGTTTAACTTTTAAATGTGTTGGGAAACTCGATACAAATATGCATTCTTTCCTATACTTACTACTAAGTACTTATTCTTATGTTCAATGCTGTATTTACTGTTCATGCCACTCAGGGAGCATCTGAGTTCTGTGTAAGTATACCTTGACATCTGAACATTAATTATTCCATTAGCGTGCATTATTTTACCAATTGGATTTGATAAATCGTGGATTAATCCAACCCACCAGACGTCACGACCTCTTTAAATCTAAAAATATTTTAGCTTTTGTACTTTTTTTACAATCATTGTAATAATGTACCAACCCACATGTATGAGCCTGTATGAGCTGGTTAGATTTTAACACTTGATATCTCGAAAGTGGGTAAGTTCGTTGTATTTGTAGCCCTACTAAACGGCTATGTGGTGTTGTAGGTTGATGGAGCGAGTGTCGACGGAAGGGTGGCGGGAGGCGGGCGCGGCCTTCGTGGGCTGTGTGACGCGTTTGTTGGAACGGCTCCTGGACTACCGCGCCGTCATGCAAGGCGCAGAGCACAGGGACAAGAGGATGGCGGCCACTGTTAATTTGCTCGTATGTAATGTTTCTTTATTTTTACTAGCTTTTAATTTTTTTTAATAAGTATAAGCACCTACTCAGTTAATTTCTAAAAAGTATTTTTTTCTGTTCTCAGAAAAAGTTTATTGATCAACCTGATTAGCTAAAAGTCAGTTTTTTTAGCGAGACTGTACTTTGCTAAACCAATTTGTGGGTTTATGAGGAGTTAATGATATTCTCTATTTTGTAACTAATAGACCATATTTCCTTTACATATTGTATTAATTTTTTTGTACTAATTATGTAATAATAATAAAAATATTGTACTAATTTCTTTTGTAGAACTTTTACAAGAACGAAATCGATCGCAAGGAGATGTATCTACGCTACGTTTACAAATTGCACGACCTGCACATAGCGTCTGACAACTTTATTGAGGCGGGATGTACGCTATTGGTAAGAAAATCTTCTAAGACACATAAAATAACTTGAGATTTGACGGCTTGATATCCAGAACTCATGTTCATGCTACAGACTCTTCGTTGAAGGAACATATCCTGGGGTAATCCTGCATTCACTGACGAAGGAGCATGTGCATGGAATCTGTTGCATGGAATCTGTCTGTAATGCCTTATATATTGTATATGAAATAAATAAATGTGAAGTCCACAAACCGCCCTGGCTCTGCCTAACAGGATGACGTATACACGTTGCGTATAGATTTGTCGGTAATGATGAAGTCAATCATCATGATATTAGCCGAACGACGTCCATTGCTGGACAAAGGCCTTCCGGGATCTCCACGACGACCGGTCTTGCACTAACCTCATCCATCTGGGTCCTGCAACTTTCACCAGATTGTCGGCCTGCCTACGCCGATGAAGTCGATATTAATATGTATTATTTCAGTTGTACGCAGAAACATTGAATTGGGACAGCGACCAGATAGGCATAGACCCAGAGTACCCGGAGACGCCCGAATGGAAACGCAAGGAGGCCATTTACAATCAAGTACTGCAGTACTTTGATCGCGGAAAGGTTTGTATAACCAAATGTGCTGAAATATATACCCAGAAGAGGTTATTATAAATATTAAGTAACTGCAACTAACTGCTGTTGTGTACTCACTTTCCAAACGTTTAGACCTTGGTCGCTTTGATCTCTCCTGCTTCTAAATATAAACTTTACCTTTAGTTTTCCCAAGTTTTAAATGAGGTTATTATGAAGTTTCCACTTAAGCTCACGCAGAAAATCTGTTAGACTTCATATTTTTTTATAGTAGGTTTTGGCTTGGTTAAAAAACCTTTAAGCCATATCATAATCAGAATATAAAGTCATATTTTTTTATTAAACCAGCGGTTACAGCACTTAGTAGATTATTAAATGCAATTCCAGTGTTGGGAGAAAGGTCTCCCGTTGCTGCGCGAGCTGGCAACACTGTACGAAGTGCGACTGTGCGACTACGCCCGGCTGGCGCACTGCCTGCGCACGAACGCCACCTTCCTCGACTCGGTGCTGGAGCAACTGAGGCCCGAGCCGGAGTACTTCCGCGTCGGCTTCTACGGGAATGGCTGCCCGCTGTTTGTACGGGTACGTGATATCTTCGACGATTTTGAATCGAGTTGAATGATTCTTTTTTGTTTAAAATTTCGAGGGTTTTAAAGTCGTGGGTGTACAAGAATAGAATAGAATAGAATAGAATAGAATAGAATAGAATAGAATAGAATAGAATAGAATAGAATAGAATAGAATAGAATAGAATAGAATAGAATAGAATAGAATAGAATAGAATAGAATAGAATAGAATAGAATAGAATAGAATAGAATAGAATAGAATAGAATAGAATAGAATAAACTTTATTTGACACACAAGACAGCACATATACAGGACATTGCAAAATACAAAACAGAGATACATAAAACATAATAAACATGGTGGAGGTTACGGTCTACAGAGTTACAATGTCGCCGGAGTGCAGGGCGCGTGGTGCGCTGTGCACGCCGGCGCTGGCACGGTTACATCCTCCGGTCGGGCGGTGCCGTAATGTGGCCAAACAGGTCTCCAACTCAGCATATGCCGTAGCCGAAACTACAGCGCTTGTTTTCAGTGGAGCCTTCAGTGACGTACAAAAAAATCTAAACAAGGAAATCAGTTTTTTTTTGTGAAAATGTATGATTATTATCATCCAGTTCTCAAAACTTTAACGCGGGTGCTCTTTCCGTCCGTCTGTGGACACCTACTCTATATTTATTTTTCTGTAATCGTCAAACTGTCATTCTTTGACAAATCTTGAAAATTTGATTTGACTCATTGGATACTTGTGATTTTAATGTGATCTATTGTAATTTAGAACAAGCAGTTCGTGTATCGAGGGCACGACTACGAGCGTATCGGCGCGTTCACCCAGCGGCTACAGTCCGAGTACTGCGCCGCGCACATCCTCATGCGGAACACGCCGCCAGATGACTCCATCGTCGCTTCTGACGGGCAATGTAAGTTATTATGCTTTTCTATCGACTTAAAACAAATGGTCTTGACAGACGGACAGACAAACAGACAGACGGACAACGAAGTGATCGTATAAGAAAATGGACAAAAGAACATGAATTCAGGTTTCCCAATCTGAATTCCTGACCAGGCAACGCATGGGTAGTGACGAAGATATACCAAAAATTAACCTTTATTTCCTCGTACTCGAAGTGAAAAGCAGAGTGTTAATCTTCAAATCATTGGCTGAACCCGAGATATTGCTTACTTTCCCTCCTTGGTTGATAATCTACTGTTTTGTGTATGGTAGACATTCAGATCTGCAACGTGAAGCCGGTGTCGTCGCGGCGCGCGTGGCCGGCGGGCGCGCCCGAGCAGGTGCGGCGGTTCTACGCGTGCAACGAGGTCAACACGTTCCTGTGCGATCGGCCGCTGCACAAGCCGCCCATCGACAAGGACAACGAGTTCAAGGTATCTGATCATACACACAAGCAGAAAGGGTTTTTAAAGAGGTATTTGCTTGGTTGTGGAATAAATGATTTCTTTCTTTATTTCTTTATCTCTCCCTCTCCCTCTCCCTCTCCCTCTCTCTCTTTCGTTCTTTCTTTCTATTAGACCTTTAAGCGATATCGGGATATATGAGCTAGTCGGCGGTTTACACTATGGTTCATATCCGGGTATAGGTTCTCCTGGGTGAACCATTACGAGGTGGGTCATGCATAATATTAGATGATGAATAAAAGAGAGTACCTACTGTATTTGTAGTTAAGAAATTAATTTTGAGCCTTAGTGCAATGAGAAGAAAGGTGAAAGTTCAACTGTCATTATTGTCATTCCCAATCAGATTACCGCCTTTGATTATATACCAGTCAAATACATTAATCTGTGTCCACGTCCAGCAATGAACACCTTTAAAAAAATACTTACAATTTTCAGAGTCTGTGGATCGAACGGACTACGTTGATAACAGAAAACACGCTACCTGGAATACTGCGATGGTACGAAGTCGTTACAAGATCTGTTGAAGAAATACCTCCAGTTGAAGTAAGTGGTACTTATCTATACTAATATTAAAGAGGTAAAAACTGGTGGATAATTTGCACGCTTAACTTATATAATGTTGCGAATAACCAAATGATAGCGGGGTGTAAAATACACCTAACGCCATCTATTGACAAACTTTAAAACTAAGAAACTGGCATGATTAGATAGAATGGGTTAGAAAATTTTAGTATACTTTATAATACGGACGAAGCCGCGGGGGATCGGCTAGTCTTCTCATAATAACAATAATATTTGTCACACTTCCTAAATATTAGTTGGGCTGCGGTGTTGTGTTTAGCCGTACGTAATTCTCCCCCTAAATGAGAGTTGGTGACATTTTACCGGATCTTCGAGCATGTTATCGTTGCTTGCTGAATGCTACGACTGACATGACAAACTGTTGGTGACACGTCCACAAGCTTAGGCTTAATTTGGGACTTGTGGCATACTGACACAATAAATAATCGGAGCGACTCGCCCGCTAAATATCATAACTGACAACATTGCCGCAGTGTACTATTTATGCTGGGGCATTGACAGCACTGGAATAGTGCTACGACCGACGCCGCGTTGAGCGGTCGAGTTACACGCACGAACCCATAACTAAATATCGCGTCATTTATGAGCCCCCATACCCGGGACCCACAGGACTAAAAAGCCGTGTGTGAATTTGTCCAAAACATTGTTATCATCAGTTCGCGTGCGAGACGATGGAGTCTACTGAGCGCGAGCTGCGCAGCCTGATCTCGCAGTACACGGCGGAGCCGGCGCGCAACATCAACCCGTTCACGATGCGGCTGCAGGGCACCATCGACGCCAACGTGCAGGGCGGCATCACCAAGTACGAGCAGGCATTCCTCACAGCAGACTTCGCCAGGTACGTATCACAATAATCATCATCATCATATCACGCTGTAGACGTCCACTGCTGGACAAAGGCCTCCCCAGGGATCTCCACGACTAGCGGTCCTGCGCTAACCTCATACAGCTGGGTCCCGTAATAAAAATAAGTTTATGGAAAAAAGTATAATGAGCTTGGGCTCTAACACTTCATAACATCAAGTAATAATAATGCCGAACTATTTTCCTGGCCTGCGGTGGCGGTGGCGGTGGCGACCTTTTGTACTCCCTATGCAATGTATGTGAGACTTCAGACACGCGCGGCCTGCGTTTGCATATTGAGGCTGCGGCCTGCGGTAGGCCGCCACCGCAGACCGCGTGTGTCTGGGATACGCTCAAAATTTGGTTGGCGTCCGCGTATCCGCAGGGCGGCGAGTATAACTTTGTAAATACATATAGTATCGAAGTAAAATAAAAAGTTTTTTCTTCGTAGTAATGAGAACTGTAATTGTACGTAGGTTCATTAGCGATGTTTGTAAATAAATACATAATATAAAAAATAAATGTTTGTAAATTTTTCATTTTAAATAAAAGGAACGCGACGCCTCGAGAAGCGGCGGCCGCGGCCAAGTTGAGGCGGCAGGTGGCGTCGCAGCTGGCCGTGGTCGATGCGGGCTTGACGCTGCACGGGAGACTCGCGCCCGAGGAAGTCAAGCCGCTGCATAGGTAACATGATATTGTTCACCTCTAGATTTTATCTTATCTTCTCAGGGGGCCAGGAATTCCTGGCGACACTTTGCCAAACCCCTGTCCACCAACGAATAATTTGTGTTTTACAGGCGGCTGGTAGAAAGATTTACCCAGCTGCGACAGAACTTGGGTCCAGGCCTAGCCCGCGCGAGGAGGCAACTGTCCGAGAGCATCGTAAAGTGAGTAATTAAGTACGGTCGACCGCACGACAGTGAAAACAAAACCAGTATAAACTCTCTCTTTCTGATAGTATTAAAACTCCCTAATAGTCTAGGCTAGCTCAAATTAAAAATGTTTCCACTGACATGCGTAGCACTGACATTTTTATTAATCATCATCATCATCATGTAAGCCTGTAGACGTCCACTGCTGGACAAAGGCCTCCCCCAAGGATCTCCACGACGACCGGTCCTTTTTATTAATAGTGCAATTTAATGGGTTAGAAATGAATGAACATGTTGTATTCCAGTACACCATTGCCGCCAGTACCAATGGACAAACGGTCGCAAAGTATACAACAGAACGATAGTTACTATGAGGATGGACATCTTTACAACAAGCCCATTGTAAGTACCAAGTACAAGTTGTTTTTAGTACAAAGTTGTGTCACTAGTACAATAATTATAAAAGGAATATCTTTATTAATTCTTTCATGGTACTATGGATACAAAGTTGTGTCACTTGAACCATCAATGGTACTACTGACACTACGTGGTTTTTTTATGACTTGAAGCATGACTATTGTTTTATTAAACTTTCAAAAGTACAAATTAGGTGCGGTTTCCAAGACCGATCACTGAACAACTTTGTTTTTGGCCGCGCTCGATAGATAACGATTAATATTTAATTTATCTGTAGAAAGTAGACTGACATCAAACCAAAATATAAATAAAATAATTAGTGGGACATATTAATAGTCTGTTGATGATTGATGATCGATTAACCCTCATCGATCTATTGTCTTAAAATTTAATACCTACTAATTCATGTATTTGGTAATTTAATTTTTGTAACGGATTTTTATGGTTTTGGAAACATGGGTCTTTTGAGCCCGACTAAATGCCTTATTCATCAGTATCGTGACGTCACAATAGAGGTACCGATACCGATAGTACCACAATGCTCGATAGTATATTATATAGATTGGGACATATTAATAGGCTGTTGATGTTGAATGTTGTTACTGCAGTACTCGTTGGAGGACGGTGTGGAGCAGCAGGGCAGCATCATGTGTATGAGCGCGCCGGGCGGCGAGGCGCGCGCGGAGGGCGACGAGGGCGCGATGGTGCGCTCCGCGCCGCCTCCGCCCGCGCGGCCCAAGTCCGGCGACCCCAGGAGCCCCACGCGACCGACGCCGGACAAATACCGGTAATAACCACCACCTAACATCTACGCACATCTTCTTAGAGGGCCAGCAATATCTGGCCACACTGCGGGCCGCATTTGGGATCTGTAAAATTTATTTATCTTTAAAAAGATGGTGTCCTTGTCCCATGGGACTACTGTGATGAAATAGTGCCAGTTGTCCCATCATTGGGCAATTCAATGCGACTAGTGGAACGGACGGGCTTGCAGCAATCCAAATGTTCAAGCGCATTGCTACCCTAACGACTTGAATTGAGCCTTTGCTCCCCGTTTCTTTTACTTCTATGAATTTGTTGTTTGTTTATAAAGAACGTTGTAATAACTTCCAATCAACAAAGGACGTGATTTGTGGCGTCATTTAAACGTGATCATTTTTAATGTGCCGTCTTTCAGTAAAAAATGACGTCGAAAATGACGTTTAATCTGTGACATCGTCACGTGAATAATTACGTCAAGAGTTTCGTGATCCGACGTTTAAAATTACTGAAAAATGACGTGTTAAATGACGTGTCCTCGTTGATGGGGCTATAACATTGTGTTGGACAGCGATTCTGTGGACGGCGAGCCTGTGGAGACGCGGCGGCACAGCCGCGCCTCGTGGAGTGAGCCCGGGGACGCGCCGCCGCTGCCGCCGCGGGTATCAGGTAACTGCACACGTAGCCCGTAGCGACGCTATCCAAACTATCATCATCATCAACAGCCTATTAACATGTCCCCACTGCTGGGGCTCAGGCCTACCCTCTCAACGAGGGCGTTCGGGCTTAGTCCACCACGCTAGCCAGTGCGGGTTGGTGCATTTCACATGCGAATAAGAATTTCTTCAGCGTATGCAGGTTTCCTTCACCGTTTGAGAGCAGTTAGTAAATGTACTTAAGTTTCGAGAAAAAAAGTATTGGTACATGGCCCAGCCGGGGATCGAACTCCGGACCTTTCAATATGATAGGCCGCGTCTTATCCCCGACGCCACTGACGCTCTCAATACTAAGTATACATACACCAAACTATTTACACCACAGGCTTAGTAGGATTTCCACATTTTGATCTTAATGAATGATTTGCCAAACTTTTTAAATCTTTTTTTTTAGGCTTGTGACTCAAAAGTCAATGCCAGCCTCGTAAGTTTGTCATGAAACTCAGTCTCAGTGACATTAACTTTATTATATCTTTTGCCTTGTTGCTCAATGCTATGCTCAATATGAGTTATATCTTATCAATGCGGCCGATTTAACTAATTAACTGGTTTTCTAGAATTCTATAAAATAACTGGAGTACTCATCTCATACCTACTCATTTTGGTTGGCTATAGGCTGAACAGTCAGCTGATTGTGGTCCACCGGTTGCGGCTAGTGGACTTCCTTTCCCATCCCGGAGCGTGTCTTTTCTTAACAACTTGTATCCCCTGATAAACTTGTCTCAACCTGGGACCTATCTTCGTTCCTATACCTAAAAATATAAGCACCAACATGGGTCCGAGGATGAGGCAGGTTGCATCCGGCTTGACCGGATCAGGTGGTGACCTGGCTGTGTGTGGTACCTCTTATCTTATCTTAAAGTCCCTTTCCTATTTGTTGTGTAGGCGCCGGCGAGAAGCGCTCGTGGGTGGAGGCGCCGCCCGCGGTGCCGCGGCGGGCGGGCCGCGCGGCGGCGGACGCTCGCGACGAGCGGCGCGACGAGCGGCGCGGCGACGACGCGCGCGACTCGGGCGTCAGCGTCGACCACGCGTACACCAACGCCGACGAGCATCGCCACCACATCAGCGGTATGTCAATATATAGTTTAAAAACATATTAGTTGTTTCCCGTGGCTTCGCCCGCGTAGAGTTTTTCCTGCGGGACCAGCTAACCTTTTTTTTCGTGGGGAAAAGGCTCGGATATACGATTTTTTGCCATTGTAAGAAACAGAATTTTCTCTTTTCGCCAAAAAATGTGGAAACTGCACATTATCGGACGCAGTCTACGCTTAATTTAATTATTATCATTTGTGAGTGAGCCTGAAATAGAGATATTTCTGCCTACTCCGCCATGGACATAGCGTGAAGATATGTATGTATGCATGTATGTTTTAAAAATAACTCCAGATCTGGACCTGACGGTGGACTCGCTGCGCTACGAGGAGATAATCTCCATGATGTCTGAGCCGCTGCGCGTGGATGGGGGGGAGACGCCGCCCCCCATCCCCCCCAAGGGGCTCGGACACCTCAGCAGCTTCGACTCCGGACACCACGAGAACGGCGAGTCGCAGTGCTGAATGCCATCGGTATATAAACCAGAGATTCTCCTCGCAGTTTTCAAACAGGGCTAATGTTTTAGAATTTCTTCTCAAATAAATAAAAATAATGGTTTTATTATAACTCTACCTAGATATTAAAGAGTCCGCATATTCATTACCAATTATTGAAACAACTAAGTACATTTTATGCATTCTCGTCGCATCTAACTGCATCTAACTAAACAATCTTATATTTTATGTGAATAGAATGGCCACATCTATAATATTTTAGTCCTGTTTGAAAATTGCGACAAGAATTACTAGTTCTATTGTGAACACACACACACATACGCATCTTTATACTTGAAGGATATGTGTCTCCACATAAGCGTGTCCCAGACACTTTTGTTACCTTGCAATGTAGGCTATGTGAGATTTCAAACAAACGCGGTCATTATTTGTGCGGATACCGCCACCGGATATGCTTAATATGCTGTCTGGGATATGCTTAATATCTCTAGTCTGACTGCATCCACTAATAAGTCCATAAACGTCCCTGATCCACTTTCTAGCAACACACCAGATATAATGCCCAATCGCGCATAGCGTCATCTTATTTCCGACCAATCACGTCATGACGCTACCTTGACCGGGCCAATCACAGTGCAGGTCGCTCCGCCCGGACACTACAGCACTTTGATACATTTAATTGTCTGGGCTTCTTAGTCGATGTCTCATTGATGTATTTGTAAGACGTTAACTGTCACAAATTTACTGAGTTGCTACTTGTTTTAATAATTCCACTTAATTAAAATATGATAGTGGGTCCGATTACCAAATGTACCCACTGTACGTACATGCAATAAAATAGTTTTGACTTTTGACTTTGACCTATTCTAAGGCACAAAATTATAATCTGACCAGCACTATTTCTATCGCTGTACGCATTATTACGAAGATAAAATACGAAACTATTTTTAGTGCTGTAAAATTTTAAATGTCTTCAGAATCGGGCCTTTAATATAATTATAATAATGATAAATTGATTTTCCAAGCCATTCATTGGCATATAGTCCCCGTAGAATTTAATGGCGGCGCGGCTGTGTGAAGTTAGCTGATTTCTGCGCAATGACTAATGTTAGGTGTCAAAGGGGGAGCTGTGCGGGGTCGCTAGAGAAGCTCAAAAAATAAAAGAAAAAATTTCAATGAAATAGTTCATAGATTCAATCAACCGATTCAAACTTTCAAGTTTTTGGACATCTCTATGTAGCACACTATCTTGCTTACGCACACATAGACCATAAACACTGTCAGCGATGTGCAAACAATTTGTGACTATATTCATTCATCCGTCAAGAAATTCTACGGGGACTATACATGTCTCGATACTCGATAGTTTATTAACGTTATATTATATGTGTCCAATACATATTTTACTGTCTTCATTGTAGTTCAATGGTAATGGATTCTTAACGTTAATGAGTGTTTCAAGTATCGAAGATAAAATAACGACATTTTATTGTACGATTTAACTACCTATGTGATTTGTGTAATATAAATTGTGCAAACTTGGTGCAAACAATATTCTGATTTGAACAATATTAAATTAGCTTTCTAGACTATATGATAGATAATACTAGGACAGAAGAGATAGAGCTCGTATTACTTCAAAAAAATTAAATAAGTACCCTTGAATAAGGCCCAATGGTCATATTTGTCTGGCATCGTGGATTGCGCCTATGGAATTATTCATAGCATTCCTTTTCATTAGCAAGTTTGCTTAAACTGCCATAAGTTGTGTTACCTATTATCTTCCAAATAAAATATTTTATATTATCTATGCGATCCGTTATTTATTAATGAACCAATTAATATTTTTGTAGGTAAGCATGCATATCATTCATTATATAATTATTTAGGCATAAGGTGATGTTGTTTTTGAGATATATTGCTTATATTCTGCATTTTGATTTTTACACATTGGGGCCATAAAACAGTGATAACGGTAAGACAGTTGGAAAGTAATGGATTGTTTTACAGATCGAGTTCTGAAGTAATCGTAATTTCAATAAAACTAAGGTTTTGCTATTATTATATTTACGTTTTATAAGAACCACTTTCGATGCAACCAAGTTTTTCAACTTTCTGCTCTATTGGCATAAGCTTTACTCGTAACGAAATGGCAATTGTTGTCTTTATTTAATTATATTTAATTTTTCATTGGTTAAATTATGAAAATTAGGGATTTGTACCAGGAATTGATTTATTTATATGTATACGATAGGTTTACATTTTATTAACATAATTTATTTATAATAATTATTATTTATGATGACCTTTTTGATACAATTGGTAAATCATTGCAATGTTTAATTGTGATAGATAATCATGCGTCTTTAGTAAAATTATGATTCCTAAATCAAAGTATTACGTGAAATTAGAAGATAAGTTAATCAGTTTAAATTAATTATTTCGGTTCGTATTTATATATCGACAATATGACTTGTATTGCAAGAAAAAGAAAGGCCAAAAATTTATCATTAGCTTTTCCTACAAGAAAAACTTTTGAAATATTGTTTTTACGATTTTTGGCTGTTATCATAATTACGTCTTACCTAAATATATACTCGTGTATTTGCAAAAAGAGTTGCTTCTGGTATTTGGAGATTAGAATTAATTAATAAAGTTAACAGTTAATACCCGTAGACCTCTTTAATGGTGCATTTTATTTAGCTTTTATATTTACATTATTAGCGTGTTTTATACGGTTTTGTATAAAAATAAACACTGCTATTATAGGAAAGCGTTAGGGAGGAAACTACCTAACAATGTCGCTTAGGACATTTTCTTAAATATTATTTTTAAAACTTCCATATTTTGATAAACGTAACTGTTTATGTTAAATAAGCTTTGTAAAAAATTACAAGAGCATGGAAACAAAATAAACACCAATGGATTCCGAAAAATCATTTTCACTTTGTATAAATATATAAAAGTGTTTAAATATTTTTCCCAAGTGCAGAATTTAGCATTTTTTATGTTTACAACGTATAGTCCAAATATATATTACATTGGATATTTTTGTATACTTGACTCAAATAACGAATGAATTGTACCTCAGTAGTAAATGATGATAGGTACCTAGCTATTTTTATTATCTTGATCTCACAAAGGTTATAATTTTTTATTATTGACGTAACTAAACGGGACAGAAGATACATTTGAGTGAATATACACTACTAATAAGAATATTTAACGTCTTCTATACTTTTAATAGTGAAATAATGAAAATATTTTAAAAATAAACGCATAAAAAGATCGCATTTTTACTATGAATCAGTCTTTCCAATAACCAAGTGATATTTTTCATGTTTATACAGTTATACAATAATTTACTTTTGTTTTAGCTATTACTGGTAAGATCTAGAAGGTGAGTTCATCCAACGAACAACATATTTTAAATATATTGTCATGTGTTTAATCGTACCGTACTTTATATTATAGGTCGTTTATTTACATTTGTAGTTTAGTATTCTGTTGACGTAGTTGTAAGCCTAGACACTATTTTGTATCCAACAAATTTAGACAAATATGGGCATTCAGAGAGTATCCAATTGAACACTGAACATTTTATTTTAAGTAGACCACTAATTGGACAAAAATAGTTTCAACTTTCCCTACAAAATGAGGAGAGAATCATTCCAATCCCTAACCTATTGAATAAACAAAGTACATAAACTTATGCATCGAACGTTAATAGTTAGGATTTATAGTACAAACGCGTGATGGACATGACTGTGGCGTTTCAAATCAAAAGGGACTATGTGGCGGAAATGAGATATCTACAGGGCTGAAAACTACATAAATATCCTAACCATCGACCCAAGGAACCAACCTCCTACGCCTATTTCTTTTATAAATTTTTGTAGTGACTCAATCGTGTCGTGTCTTCGTTTGAGTTATTTTACAAAACTTTAATTATCTCTGAAACTAAATGCCGCGATAGGCTCCCTTTTGATTTGGTACGCCACATATTGTAATATTATCTTTACTAACATTTATTGACCATTGCATTTTATGTTGTAAAATAGTGTCTTGCTATACAACAAGTATAAAAAATTAAGTTACCTAAGTTTGAATGGGTTTTATTTGACTGATATTCGATAGTGACATTGTGAATTTATTATGTGTGACTGATTTATTAATGTATTCTTTTAATATTAATGTTGTGTATTTCTCATTAGAATAGTCATTTTCATTGATATTCAAAATGATTTTAAAGTAATTTTTAATCGTACCTACCAAAAAAATTTTATGGCTATTTTTATAACGAATCTCAAATTAAATTGTATTGTCCTTTCATTAATTCATCGTAATTGTAATTTGTCAGTTTTAAGAAGTCCTCTGACGATCTTGTATTACTTCATGTAATTTAAACCTATCCAAGGTTGTTATTCAAGGTTATCTGAAACATTTATTTGGCATAAGACCGCCTAGATTGCTCAACCGATCCTTCGTTTTTATTTTTCTATGCAAATATGTAACTTTGACCCCACAGAGGGATACAAAATTACGTTATAGCAAAAATGTTAGCTTCAGAGACTTCTTAAAATGAACTAGTATGGGATTTGTATGGCTCAACTATTGAAAGTTTTCCGATATATCTAGATTTAGTCGGATAGAGGTCGCCAAATGAAATTGTCCAGTACAAAGCGTAGGGGTTATAGTTATAAATAGTGGAAAAGTGTAGCCACTTCTTATCGAATTGTGTATGTAAATGAGCGAAATAAATATTTAGATGCAACATTATTTTGTCTTTATTTTTAAAATCTATTATTTAGGCCTAAGTGTGGTATTATAGTGAGCGGCGCCGCCGCTGCTCGGTGATATTTGACAAGCGGCTCCGCCGCTGCTTATAGAATTTGTCTCATACAAACTCATGTAATACCAACCACCCTACGCAGATGACCTTTTTAAAGTGGGTCGGGTACTTGGCATGTATATTATACTACTTTCATGTGTATTTTTAATTACCCGATTGAAATGTCTAGTCGTCTGTCATAACCTCATTTTGGGGTTTCACTACTTTAGCGAGAATGGATAGATGCGTTAAGATAAACTGTGAATTAGGTTATACTATTTATTGATCTTAACACTTAACAGTGCATGGCACATGCACTCTAGTTGGGTGTACCGAGGCGACTGGTGCGGGGGGCCGTGCTACTCGCGCTCAAAGGCTGAGTTTGCATTTCTAGTTTAATGACGTGACACTGTGTCCCCACACCCATAGTATTTATTTGCGTTTTATGAATGAATATTTAAAAAAACAAGATTAATTTAAAATAGTAGCGATTTTGCATTGACTAGAAGTATATGAGATGAGGATGAGGCATTTAAATAAACTCAAACTCATTTCCATCCGTAGCCGTAAAGGAAGCCGTCGGCGGCTAGCGGCGGCGCGGGCGCAGGCGCGTTGTCATGCGAATCGATTATTGTATTTACCGAGTGGATTTCTAAATAATAAGCGCTCTTACACTGTAATTGAAGGTAGTCAACGCGGACATGTGGGCACGCCTTCAGTGGTGAGCGAGGGGCAGACGTGCGGTTGGCTCGGCACAGGTGCGAAGATATCATTTTAGTACCAATAAGAGTACTGTAGCCAATAGGAGAAGAGTTACCGCTATTGTTCACAAATTGTTTTAGGTATTAGAGACTTAAAAAATATGAATATTTAGAAGTTAAATCCGCCGAAACCATATTCGAGCTATATTCATTTACCTAATCATGTTTTGTCTAAAATAGCTAAAATTTGGTTTTGGCGGGTTTCACTTTTAAAATTTGAATACTTATTTACATACTGAACTAATCTTTTTGTTTCTCTATTAAAGTACTTTTTTTAGGGATAGCGGTCACTCTTACCTATTCGTAATTAGCTTGTTTCGCTGGCTACAGTACTATTTTATTTGTTCTTTAATTTATAGAGTTTCAAGAGATTTATGTAGCGTAAGCTATACTTGCTTCTAGAGACTATTCAGGTTCGCTTGTAAATTGTATGTACTTACCTACTAATTTATCTTCAGACTTCACATTAGACTACAATACCACGTGTACTACCGATAACTTCTCAATAACTCCGCCTATTGGCGCCCTTAATGGACACAAAGAAATGTTTGACAAAATTTGACGTGTTAATAAGAGGGAGCCCCACGCATGATCCGTCATCTTGCATCATGCCCGTTGCGGTAACCCGGGCTACACACGGTGCGATTGTCGGACTGATGAGATCTGAACACAGTCCGTCCGATCGGGTCGCAGCAAAATATATAGTTTCAATAGCCCCAAAACTATCGAACATTGTTGGTACCTCTATTGTGACGTCACGAACAAACAACCTTTTTAAACCTTTTTAAAACCGTGAAATCCGTTACAAAAATTAAATTACCAAATACAATAATTGGTATTAAAAATTAAGTCAATAGATCGATGACGGCTAATCGACGCTTGCAGTCATCAATAGCTTAATAATATGTCCCCACCCTACAGCTGGGGCACAGGCCTACCCTCTCAACCTACCTGATGGTTTCCTTACGATGTTTTCCTTGATATGATGGCCGCTTCTTCCCCACGACAACGCCACGACGCTCTCGTGTGTAGCACGAGACACGGCATGTCCGATGATCTTGGACTGGACGACAGGCGACGGCGGCGGAACTTGTGGTGTTTGGCGTTGCAAATTACGCCAGACCAAACTGATCTGACAAATCCACCAGACCAGGTCTGTCGGACCAGATCTAATAGTGTGTAGCGCCCGTACGATCGAAAGTGAAGGACTCAATTTACTATGACCAGCTGGACCTAGTAGCGGTAATTATTTTGCTGTAAGTTATGACACATTAAGTTTAAGTGAAGGTAAGTATAATTTTAACGTCTCTTGCGAGTAAAATCGCTAGAGGTGGCGTTATAATTGATCATAATCAGGTTTAAAATTGCATAAATTACACTGAATGTTTGAAACACGTTAACTTAAATTGTTTAACTAGGGCCTCTTACACCGCTTGCTGATAAAGTCCCAGATAACCTATCTGCAGGTTATCTGACAGATAGTCTATTTTTTTGGTTTCACAGGTATCTGATTGCCTATATCTTATATATTTTATATAGTCTATCACACAGATTTATCTGATAGATTAGTTTATCACTAAGATTACTATCTGTAACAATATCAGGAAGTGGTGAAAGAAGCCCAACTAGCTAAGTAGTTATTATATTTACATCTGCTTCTATCAATCAATACCCAATAGGAAGTCCACAACTGAACCAATACATAATTATATAATTATTTACGGGTCTTACACACGAACTATATAAACTTAAATCTCGTGACTTATCGTCGAATACACCCGCGGATACCGTGAGTGTTGTGTGCCGGGACTTTCCAATAATACAAGATCAGCAGAGGGTAGTTTCAGAAACTACTCACAGCGATCAACAATGACAGCTCGCCTCTCCAGTCAGCTCGTGACCACGGCCAGTGTAACCTGGTCGAAACGTTGGGCAAGGTAAATAAAACTTATTCGTGTGTAAGACCCGTAAATAATTATATAATTATGAATACAAAGCGCGAAAGTCTAAAATGAACCAATACATTCCCAAAGTAATAGGTTTTAATTTCTTCTATGAATAATTAATTGTGATCAAATCAATTGTTAGGTACATACCTGTATATTTAAGAATTAAACTTAGTTTTACGTTCTATTGTAATCGTATTTAATGGCCAACAACTCTGCAGAACTAAAATTAAGTATTGCTATTAATTTCATGTAAGGTGCTCATGATAAAGCATTAATTGAGATTGTAACAATAAATTGGATAATTATAATTGTTACACCGTAGCATGTCCTGTGGAAATATTGTAGGTACGTATCTACGTACTGAATTTTCTTCTATAAAGAGCCACCTGCGCCGACGCAGTAATTAATAACAATTACAATTACACATGTGCCAATAATAGGGGCTGATAACATCGTATCGCACTTTTGAATATCGATCTATTCAATTCATCGCTATGATCAGGAGTCGGTTTCATTCACAGCATATCCGAGTCAATGAAGTCATTTAGTATCATCAGAATGTCGACGTAGACCTACCAGATATACCAATAATAATAGTATAGGCTACGAGTATTTCTACTAGGTTTACCTTCTGGTTGCTTTCTTTGTTTTCACTGTACTTAAGTATAGGTAGTTGGTATTATCAATTTACCCTATACCCAACTATTTACTGGTTAGGATATTATGGCCACATTAAGTCCATGTTAGTGCCACATCCAAACCGAATTTTAATTAAGAAATCGTTTGCAGTATTAGATAGGAAACTACTCTTCCATCTAGCAAATGTCAATGTCATATAAATAATGTTTCAGAAAAGAATAAAATTGTTGTCACTGTCTGTCAAATTGAATTTCTTCTCGAGTGACATTTCGCATTATTATTTTTCAAATTCTCTAAGAATAAAAATAAAAACATTGACGATGGCCGTAGCTCTGCCCATGGAGACCAACCCTGAAACCATGAGCAAATATCTGCACAAGTTAGGTGTTTCCGACAAATGGCGCATGGTTGACGTCATGGGCTTGGAAGAAGAAGCCTTGTCCTGGGTGCCGCGACCAGTGCTAGCAGTTGTCCTTCTCTTTCCACTGTCAGATGCCTACGAACAGCACAGGTCCGAGCAAGAGGACAAACTGCGCAACACCGGCCAGCCAGCTCCCAAGGACGTGTTCCATTTGAAGCAAGTCCTCAGCAACGTCTGCGGGACCATAGCTCTAGTGCACAGCATCGCCAACAATACCCCCCATATAGAAATAAACGACGATGGACTGCTGAAGAAGTACTTGGATGCCGCGAAAGACCTCGATTCGGAAGCCAAAGGGGCTTTGCTTGAGAATTCTGCGGCAATCTTCGAGGCGTACAGAGACCTTGTTCGTCCAGGGCCTGATGAAGAGAACGAGACTTCTAACAATCATTTCGTCGCGTTCGTTCACAAGGACGGGAAGTTGTTTGAGCTGGACGGACGCAAGGCGTTCCCCATAGACCACGGGAAAACTACTCCCGACCACCTCCTGGAGGATGCTGCGAAGATCTGTAGGGAATTCATTGAGCGAGAGCCGGACAACATCGGATTCAATATTTTAGCACTAGTCCCGGCTGAGTAGGTATGTTCTTACCTAATTATGTTCGCTCTACGCATGTTATTTGATTATTACCTGCTTTACTTGATGAAATAGATGATTTTTTAACATTTTTGTTTTTTTCTGTTAAAAGCCAAGGTGACGCTGAATTAAGCTTAATAATTTAATTAATTCGGTCTAATTACTCAATTCACCGGTATTTGAGATCCGTCTGTTTGTCACTGTCAGCGCATCTTTAACTTGGCGGCTACTGAGATGAAATAGCTGTAAGATATTATTAATTTATTATGTGGGGAAATTAATTTAAATTATCTATGTTTTTGTAAAGAAATAAACGCGCACCAATGACGTGTTACAGTTGCACGCGGCGTCACGCGAGCCTCTGTGAGACTTCGAAAAATTGCGTTCATTAATTCTGCTCATTAGCGGATACTGCTTGGAGTCTATCAGCGCGCACCAACTCCGAAGTCGATTTAAGTGCTTAATTCATAATTAATCTCGCCGCACACAACAAATCGGCCCACGACGACGGCGACACGGTCAGACGGCCGCCACGTCTCAATTAACAAATCCGCGCGCACTTGCAACACGACTCCCGCATTCCTCCTTTAAAATTCTCTATCTTCGGAAACTAATTAAAAATTCGCCTCGCCTCCGTGCTCCGCTGTTCAATCGGTTCGATATAACTTCATTTAAAAACGAGCAATCTTGTCCCAGATAAGAGCTGGCGAGAAAACAACGAAGAGCGGGGCCCGCCACACGCGGCAGCGTCGCGCCACCACAAAAAGACAAACAAACAAACAACTCCAAACTTTAAAATGGAACGCGAGAGAATTCCTCGCGTTAACTATGTCGATACTGGGAAGGACGCGACATCGGTAAGTCACGTCACCAAATAAATGACGCCGGGGCTGAAACAAATATATATAAATATTGTGTAAATAAACAAAATAATGCGACGGAGAGCCGAAATGCTTTAAATATTCAAATGAAGCGAGCCGAGGTGAAATACGGAGGTGCGCTCGCTCGAGTTGAGCCCAATTAAATCGGTGCCACTGAGCTCGTAGAAATTAAAAACAAAAGGACGATGACGGGGGCCGAGCGCGCATTTTTCTCATGAGTATTATTAGCGCGATGTCAACCCACAAAAAATGGAGGAGGCATGTCCTGGCCGCGATCGCTATCGACAGACAACATCCCTGCGTTTTGTATTGTTTTGATAAGTGTGATCCTCGGACGTTCGGACGTTTTGTTGACGTTTCACACTCGGCCCTCGCAGTGATCGATACGAGTACGGAGGTTAATTCGAAGGAATTCCTCTCGTACCTACCTATACCTTGCACCTAGCAGTTTATTTATATGAAACAGTGCGTCAATCAAGTGCTGACAAGTGTGTATGATGAATAAATGGGTGAAAAACAAAACTTGATACAGCATTGGGCACGGTCATTAGTCAAGTGCGAGGCCTGGTGAGAAAAGATTTAATATTTGCCTATAAATCAATTACGGACGCGTGTGGAGTCCGCTTGACGCCCTATTATGGTGCTCCTTTCTTCTGGTAAAGATAAATTACACGTAATACGTTCACCCGTAGAGGTCACCTGTGGGACCAATCTAATAATTGCAGACTTACGTTAGTTACGTTCGTTACCTAACAATGATAGGTATGATGTTATAGTAATAGTTATTTGTTATGCAAGGATGCAAAGTTGGTAATTTTGTGCGAGTACTAGTATTGAAAAATGATCAAGCGAAGGGTTTTAGGATTAAACCACGAGCGAAGCGAATGGTTCAAGATAGAATCCTGCGAGACGCAAAATAACTTTGCTGCCGAGCGCAACACACAATTTTTCACCTCACTACAGCGAGGAAATTACTAGGTGAATTGAATCCTTTCGGCGGTTTAGAACCATAAATAATAATAACCACAATTAGAATTGACCACTTCTACAAATTAGAAGAAAAGTTTTAAAAAGTTTTTTTCCAGGTGCAGTTTTCCACGCAGATTTCGAATGAGAAAGTATACCCTTCCGAGCTTGTGAGGTAAAAAGGTATTTTTAGTAGATATACTGAGTCACCTGAAACTTTTGGTATAATACTGTGAATCGTGGTAATCCTGGGACATCAAAATTATGTAATTAGGGGTAATAAGGAACAGCTAAAAATATAGCTTCCGATTTCCGATCGGTGAACGAAAATGCCACTGGTTCCGATACAGATTGCAAGTGTAGGTAGGTAGGTACGGTCGACCGCACGTTAGTTAAAACAAAGCCGGTATAAACTGGTCTTTATAGTATTACAACCCTAGGCCCAACGCAAGGTCAAAATGTTTTCGAAAGTACTTATGTTTTTTGACTAGCGACTGGAAAATGCTGAAAACAACAGTTTTATTATGAGATCATTGTATCGTAACTTTCCTAGCAAGTGTTGGAGTCACAAAAAATCTAAAATAGACAGATTAGTACATACTGTTGTGTTGTGGTTAGGAACCACAGCAGGCTACCTAAGTACCTTTTCTTGGTATAATGTATCCTTTTCAATCATCATCCGGATTCATTAACACCCATCGTGACCTTTTGCACCCTCTTGATTTATTCAAACAAAACACATTTATTTTGGACAATGAGGATCTAAGTGCTTACCTATTGGGAGAGTTACCTACCAATAAACTATACTGTACCTCCATATTAATATTAAGGACTTAAACCATTGGTTTCTTTTAACGTTGAGCATAGGAAAAGTAGTGCTGGGCCCGCAATGGTCGGCGTTGTGAAGTGAGATTGTTAGTGATGTAAGTAATGGTGTGGCGGGCCGCGGAGCCCCACGGGGGGCCAGCGCCTACCGACGCTCATCACTATTCAATAAGCTCCATTTATTGAAATTACATAATTTGTGTGTGAATAATGACGATTGTGATGAATCTTCGTGGGCGATGCGAGCGACTTAAACCCGATTAACTTTTGACCGGCGAGCGATATTAATAAGCTGTCTCAGCGGTGCTTGCTCGGTAATGACATGGAAATAGACTGGCGTTTAAGCTTCAGACGAGAGTAAGGACGTATTGATTTCTGAGCACGTTGTTTGAATGAATTTAATGTACTTACCTACACATAATGCTTACAGGTGTAGTTTTAGTCACCCGCATTAGTTAAACATTGCAAAGAATTTTGAATGCTGAGACCCTAATAACTTTAACATTCTTATCCAAGTCACAAATTTTAAGGCTGAATATTTTATTTATTATCCAACCCAATGTAAGGAAATGCAAAAAATTATATATTTTTTAAAGGAAAATGTATAATTTATGAGTATCTAATAAGATAGTCATCGGTAGTCGGGTTGCTGTATAATAATGCAGCATCCCGACTATAATACAGACCTTGATTGCAATCATCATTATATCAGCCTGTAGACGTCCACTGCTGGACAAAGGCCTCCCCCAAGGATCTCCACGGCGACCGGTCCTGCGCTAACCTCATCCAGCCGGGTCCCGCGACCTTCACCAGATCGTCGGTCCACCTTGTGGGAGGCCTACGCTGCGTGCAATAAATGTGTGATTGCAATAAACTGTAGCAATTATTGTCTAGTAGAGACTGTTTGGCAGATGACAATGTAAGTATGCTCTAGCATACACAACTCAAAACTCGAGACTTGCTATTTTGGTCATACATCCCATGATTTATTATTATAGGTAGTTGTAAGACGTTGCAAAAACACATTCTCATTGTACATTACTGCGCTTATGAATAAAACATAGTTGTACTTAATGTACGTACGTACGGATATACTTACGTAGAAAGTCAGATGATATTATATTGTAGGTTGTATGTAGGTATAGGGCTGTCAAATCTGAGAGGAAAAGGTTTCAGGATGATCCTAAATAGCAAGAATGTTAGGTATTGTTTTCCTGAAAATAAAAACATAGTCGTTAGTTTATTCTATGGTGATATATCACTATAGAATAAAGATAATAAATGTTTCATCTCTTTAATTACAAGATATAAGATCGTGTATATATGTATCTGGATATTACAGCAGAGCCTCGACTCTCTGACAGCCCTATTTATGTACATACAAACGATGCGCCCGCGTTGGCGAGCGAGACTCGTTCGTTTACGATTTCCAAGAACACACGTAAGGCACGACACAAGTCTTGTCTAAAAACGGTAAATTGTCTAAATTAAATTAGGTGGACGTGGTCATTCGTGACTGAATTAATGTCGGGAGAGATTTTGTTTTGGTCGTTAAATGTTTCCATCAATGGGCAAGTGAAGGAATTTAGAATGTTATGCACAGAGCGGTTCCTTTACGACTACTTACTACTGCAACAGAATGTCTTGTTTAGGTATTTTTTGTTTCTTTCACATTAAAATGTAATAATATAGTTAGTTATGGCAAAGGAGTAATAGTAAAAGCCCTGCCTATTACTTACTCAGTGGCCCTGCGTCCGCCTAAAGTAAGTACGAGTACCTATTCCTTATTCTGAGTTTCGTTATCTCCTAATCGCTATCGGAATCAGTTAAAAAATTGCTCCTTTACTTACCTAGACGTCGTAAATTTTAAGAGTATGTTTAACGGAGAACCAGATGTGGTGGTGGTTAATTGGAAATAGTATCACAGGTAGATTGCTGATGAACAAGATTCATTATGAAACTGTACCTGTGACCTCTCCTATAATGGTAAAATCCTTTGAAAAAGTCCCATTTTATACCTTCATTAAAAAGTTCTATTTCATACTCGAAATCAGTTTCGAAAAAAGGACATTCTGGACCCCGGTGAGAAATGACTCTCAGGTCTTGACGAAATATTGTATGAAATTTCATTTCGTACTCGGTAATCTTCATTTAGGGGTAAGTTTATCCAGACATTTAAAACTATCGCCTTCGGCTCACGTTGAAACTAATTAGCTTCCTCCCTCAGGTAAGAAAAGCCGTCATTTTGTACTCGTCACGAAATATACTACTCTGGTCTACCTCTCTTTAACCAATATTTTCTGAATTACCCGCAACCTTGACTTCTTTATTTAATTAACGCAGTTACAGACGGCTATATTCATAAACATCGGTAAGTCGTCAAAGGATATAAAACTGCTTTAGGATCGAATTCGGCAGCGGCCGCCCGCCGCGCCGCGCTCCCCTCAATTATGTCCCCACTGAATTCTTGAACAAACTCCGCTTTTTACCAACTTTTATTGCCGGGACATTAGGTGGACAGTTCTCATAAACTCGCCACTTGATTGATAAATTCTCATCACATCACTAACAAATAGTGGTGTCCAATACCATTCTGTAAAATTAAATGAAGTCGAATACGAATTCATCAAAGTTCATCAAATTCGAATGTGTCTTATTGACGAGGGTTAAAAGTTACAAAAATCTAATGTTTCAGCTCTACAGGACGACTGATAGCATGTTGTTAGTGTCTGAAACCGAAACGTTTTCGGCGTTCATAACGTTTTGGCTGAAAACCGAAACCACAATTTTTTTTCACAATCATGCACAATACACGAGAGAACGTGCTTTGTCTGTTTTTTTACAATTTCAAATTGTTTATTATAGGTTGATCTATCAGATTATTATTTTTGTTCAAAAACTAACAGTTTGTTATGATGTATATGAATATTGCTTGAAAAATGAATTCGACTATTTTACACCTTTCTCTCTAGGTACATTATCTGATATGAGGACCATTTTGGGATTTGATTTTTTTTATAGACAAAAGCACGTCTTTCCGTGTATAATAACTAACATTGGGTTAAGTGAAATATTAAGTTGTGACTGTATGGGGAGGGCGGAAGGTCAGGTGTGGTCGCGCTTTGGAGAAGGCAGTCCAACAAAAATGGACGGCGATACCAAATACATAGATGAACCAATATTAATTAGGCGCTTTATTTGCGTTTTCCATAACATGGATGACTGGTATTTCTATCGCTCTGCCCGTTCCTCGTCCATAGGGACATAATGTCGATGCTGAATTTGTATATGCTCTGAAAAATACCTCAAATTTTCGACCTAAACCAAAACTTGTCCGAAAATCTGACACTATTTTACATTACCAGCTACCGAAACACTTTGAATCCGCTGCGTTTTCGCGTGTAATGAATGTAATAGTTATGCTTGTAATCCCTAATGTAATGGGGCAGCCCTTAAGTGACCACGTCAATAACTTTCCGATGTTATGTCGGTTGACAACGTTGGACTTCGTTGGTGTAATTTTTAACAAGTTTTTGCGAAGAGTGAAGTAAATTTTTATTGATACAAATGAAATTTAATTTAACTGTTCAAAGTTGCAATATACTTAGCAATAGCGGTCAAGATATTTATAGATAAGCTTTTTAGACCTTCATAGGCTTTTCTACAACATCGTCAGGGTACCTGCAATCTGCAATAGGTACCTACCTATAATAAACGCTATACATTATAGCGTTAAACAGCCAACTTGCTACTATTGTAGGCCCGTTTAACATACCTAGATGAGTTTATGTATGAGTGAAAGCCTTCCTCCATATCAACAAATTAATGCTGCTATTCATTCAAAGGCAACGGCGCACTTGAAATTCGAACATATAAGTAAACATTTTGGGATAACTGTATCGAAATTCGTAGAATCGAGCCTATGTATCTTCGTGTCCGGTTAATTGGTAAAGTAGTGGGAGTGGGGGTGAGGAGTGGGGAGTGGGTAGATTAATGAGCGGCTACCGCTGGCTTATCGGGCAGCATCTGGCGCATGACTGATCATCTGTCGTGCGCCCGCGCCTGAATCGACACTAGTGATGGCAGCATTCGATGATAGGTATCGATTTCGATGAACACACTCACGCAATCACAAAAATCTTAGCCGCAGCGTCATTTTACAGCGTTCTTATCAAAACCCAGCTGTTTTATGGAATCACGAGCGATGAACTTGTTAAATTCTCGCTTGAATAGTTTTGTCAATAAAATAAACTGAAACGCTGACAATATTTTTAAATCATGCTTTTGTGCTCTCGTGTTTGGAGGTATTTCAATTAACCTAAACAGTTTTTATAACATTTACCGTAAACATAAATTAAAAAGTCTACTAAACACTCATCATGGTGGTAAAGTTACAAAAACGAAACTTTTTAAATTGAATTAATTATCAAATCGAACGGTTTCCATCGAGAGATTCCTGACATATCTGCGGGCAGCACTACCGGTCGTGATATGACATAGCTTCCCAGAAGTCGTACTCAACGAATACCTTTCGTATGTACACTCCTCAGCCTTGATTCGGGCCTTTTTCACTGGCCTACAGTTTTGTTGTATTGAATTATTTTTGTTCAGATTAAACGACGTTTAACCAGTAGATCGGTACATTAGAATTAATGTTGAACATTTGTCCTGCCCTTACGTAGCTATATTGTCTTGGCCAACCAACGTTCGTGGGAATCGGATATATCGGATGGAGTTCAATAGAAATGGTGATTGTTTATAGATATGAATAAGCTGGTATTTTGATGCCTGATTACCTGATGAACAGGCTTCTTCATTACGCCATTAGGATGTTAAAAATTACTGCGATTTGATTTCAATCTGTTAATTGCTTAGTAGTAGGTAGAGTACTACTCGTATAAACATTGGTTCAGATCAATTCGACCCAGGAACGCGATCAAGAATTCAAGAAATTAACGATAAAGAGTTCTCAGTTATGAATAGTCTGAGAAGTAATCTCGTCACGTCACTGAGGACTGGTAGAGTTTGGCGTATAAAATAAGTAAAATATTATACCTATATTTTTTAACTTGAAAGTATACAACTTTTATTATATTAATAAAATTTTATAATAATTTAATTTACAAAATAGAAGGTCCATTTATTGATGTAAACTATCAGCGCTCACTTGAGACGTACACATGTTTCAGTAGCAAATGTACATCTAAAGCAAAGGTTTTATTTACTTTATTTATAGTAATTTACTTATAGTTGTTGGTAATTCTGTAAACATTATTCTTACATTCTTACAACGACGTTACTGTAGACCTTCGTCTGTCCCGTTTTAGGAATTTGTATGTCCGCAATGTCCTACACGTATAAGGTTTGAAGTATTTCTCCAATTCGGTTAATCAATACTAAAATAAGTATATTTCAATAATAATTGACCTGGGCTTAATCAGCGCTATCTACTATTATAACAATTCTAATTTTTCCCAGTTATCTTCAATCATAAATGGACGTGTGTCCATGTCTCTCATCAAATCGTTTATTAAGCACCTCGTCCGCGGGCCAGTTTGGGAATCCAGGCCGAGACAGGTGAATTGATAATCTTATGGCGTTTGATGGATGTTTGTGATCGTAGGTACTTACCTACTGGTGCTCGTACGGGCATCGTGCTACCGGGCATTGTTTTTAAAATATTTTATCGCGGAGAATCTTGTATAATATATTTTTTGAATGAAGACTGTAGGTATAAAAATAAATAGTAGTATGTATTATAATATATTGCCATTTATCCAATCCTAGTCGAATTAGACAACCATATTAGACTATTCACAAACCTGGACTTTTTTCAAATTTTACATAGTCCTAAAAGTAGTGCTATTATGAATGTTGACAGCTAAAAGAGCCAACCAGGAGCGTTTCAACATAACATAATTAATTGTTCATTTAAATACAAAGGCTAATTTAATAAGTGACCCGACTCCCAAATGTCAAAGCCGTTCAAATAAAAAACGAGGACCAAAATAAAGAAGGATGGCGCTCGTCCGAACAAACGGACAGAAGATCGCCCAGCTCGGTGTCATGGGAAATGTGACTTTTTATACTTCAAATAAATTGGGAGTCATTTTTAAGACGTGTTTTTTGTTTGGGCATTGAGGAGTGGTACAATGGGTGGACACGAACGGCTGTTAGGTAACATTTCTAACATCATTATAAGTGGAAAGCAGTGAGTGATGGTGCGCGTCGCGGGCTCGGTGCCGAGGCTTATGGTGAACCCTTCCACGAATCGTACGAATAAATAGTTGGTCTGGTTGTTAGACGTCGTGACAAAGTACTATGGAGGTCTAAGGTCTTTTTAGTAGAAAAAAAGTGTATCTTTAAAAGCCAATTGATCAAAGCACGGCTCAAACCTATGCGATTTCAAAACTTTATATTTTGCATACAGGTGCATGACATACCAACCATCTCAAAAGATTTTTTGAAATTCCATCTCTATATTGAGAATAGCATAGAATAGAATAGAACAGAACAGAACAGAACAGAACAGAACAGAACAGAACAGAACAGAACAGAACAGAACAGAACAGAACAGAACAGAACAGAACAGAACAGAACAGAACAGAACAGAACAGAACAGAACAGAACAGAACAGAACAGAACAGAACAGAACAGAACAGAACAGAACAGAACAGAACAGAACAGAACAGAACAGAACAGAACAGAACAGAACAGAACAGAACAGAACAGAACAGAACAGAACAGAACAGAACAGAACAGAACAGAACAGAACAGAACAGAACAGAACAGAACAGAACAGAACAGAACAGAACAGAACAGAACAGAACAGAACAGAACAGAACAGAACAGAACAGAACAGAACAGAACAGAACAGAACAGAACAGAACAGAACAGAACAGAACAGAACAGAACAGAACAGAACAGAACAGAACAGAACAGAACAGAACAGAACAGAACAGAACAGAACAGAACAGAACAGAACAGAACAGAACAGAACAGAACAGAACAGAACAGAACAGAACAGAACAGAACAGAACAGAACAGAACAGAACAGAACAGAACAGAACAGAACAGAACAGAACAGAACAGAACAGAACAGAACAGAACAGAACAGAACAGAACAGAACAGAACAGAACAGAACAGAACAGAACAGAACAGAACAGAACAGAACAGAACAGAACAGAACAGAACAGAATAGAATAGAATAGAATAGAATAGAATAGAATAGAAGACATTTATTTAGCACACACAAAGCCATAAATCATATTACAATAATTTTGTACACATATCTACTATCTGTTATACCCTATGTACAGTCAACCCGGAGAGCGTCGGCCAGGGACAGGGCTTGTAACCCCATAGCCCATGGTGTCCACCAACGGATCGAGCTCGGATCACGGAACTTTTAAAGTCTATATTAAAAATAATGTAGTTGGTTATTTTCAGTTGTCACATTTAGTTGTTGTGAAATGGCAGTATATAACGGCTTCCCATCGGCTTCACTTCAAAATGACTTATTTTACTTCGGTCAAGGGAGAAGACAACAAACTTAAAACAAAAGGGATTGTTGAGTAAAAAGTGGCATTCCACATTCCACAGGACCTAAGTGATTGGGCCGTGGGAGCGCCCCCCGCGGTCGGAGGGGGCTCCGAGGGGGGTCCTGGGGAGGACTCCGGTAGCGCCGGGGCCCCCTGCGGCCCATCTTGTCACTTGAGGACCCTAATGGCCCACTGCATTATAATTAGTCGATAATACTGTCATAATAATTATAAACGTATTTAATAATATTGGATATCTCACAAAAAATAAATTATAATAAATTAAGGTAGGGTTAATAAATCGGGGAAGTCTTATTACTCTTCAAATGAAAATATAAAGTATAAAACAGGTACAGTTACAAGCATGTTGATTATTAGGTAAGTATCAACTTTTTAGGTAAGTAAAATCTTATTTATAACATGAAAATAAAATTAAGTGAATGCTGTAGTACCGATGTATTACGTAAGTAATTTTGACACAAAGTAAGTACATGTCATACAGGCGGGGGACGAGCTGGGGCAAGTTTTTTATTTGTAAATAGGTAGGTATATTCGTTTTTATAATTTTTATTTGTATATAACCTGTACATATTATTAGTGTGGTGTAATTGCAGCTTTGAAATAAATAATTTCTTTACTTAAATAAAAATTTTAACACAAAAAAAAGTACATACATATTATATTTTCTATAAAAATATCTACAATGAAAAAATATCAGTTACAATAAAATAGGAAGGTATATGCATGCATTCCACACTTCCTCCTGGAAACTTTAGGTACTACAAATCTCCAACAGAGGAAAACCTTCTACAGTTATAACTAATGGACCGTAAATTTAACCACAGTTTAAAGTCTCGTGAAATTATTTTGTTCTAAAAATTAAAAATATGCTAAGCATTTCTATAACGATCCCGTATTTTTTACTCGAAGTTTTCGAATTGTAACCCCTAGTTACGGAGCCAAAGATCAACGCGATAGACTGTCCATGTTCTTTTTTTGCCCCTGGCTATAAAAGTACCATAAGTATCAACCGTATTTAAGCATCGACAGATACATCTGGGCCGTTTGGCCCGATAAGAGATGATAAAGTAATGGGCCAGATAGAGAACGTGGCTACCGAATGTGATACCCTACGGTAGCTCGATCGCTCACTAAAACGAGTACACACCATTTACTTTATTGAATTCCATTATAAAATACTTACTTACATTTAGATTGACGTGACGTGTGATGTGATCCGCTCGACTGACTGTACTTACCTAGAGCTACGAGCTCCGATGCAAAATATTTCGTCGAATCACAAAATGTAGGTAGAACAGAGTTCCTTTCTTCAATCCTGGTTTTTCTAAAACAGGGGCGTTAATTAGAAATACTCTTTATGTAAGTTTTTAGGTACCTACTTACACTATTATCATTAATAATAAACTAAACTATTAAAATAAATTGTTAATTTTTTATTAAACAAAAAATTCTTTCAACATATTATCCACAGAACACGGAAAAAGCTCGCTACGCTCCCGCTCGCTACGCTCCCAATATTTCTATGATATTATCATCCTGAGCAAAAGAGTTCGATAAAAAGAGTAATGAATTGAAAAAGATTCAGCATGACGAACTATCATGCTGAATCTTTTTCAATTCATTACTCTTTAATGCACAAAAATAAAACAGAACACAATAATACATTAGATTTAGAAGGTACAACTAGGTGGTTTTATCTAAGAGCGATTTCTTCCAGACAACATTTTCTTAATTTTGGGAGCCTGAAATACTCGGCGACACTTCGACCCTAAAGGATCTTAAACTACGTCCACCAAACGGTGCCCCAATCTGTTTTGTTTTGGTGGATTTCACATACGCCGCAGAAAACTTACTTCTTAGGCGTACCTATTATCCAGGTTTCCTCATGATGTTATCCTTCACTGAAAAGTCGATAAAACTGGCTGGCACGGGCGAAGGTTGAAACCTATGACCTTGTAAAGGCGAGGCGAGTGCTCAACCAACTAGACTACCACTTTATCTTCATTATTAGCTGTCTTCGAGAAAGAAAGATTCTAGACAGATTTGTATGGTCGCAGATCGGCAAACCGCAGCGGTTTATTTCTGAGCATGGCACAACTGCTCATATATCTAGTATACCTCATCGTACAGTGCGGTTGCATTTTACAGCAGTGACTGTGTGACCGGTACTTTTATTGTAGCACGGAGAGTACACGTTCCACCAAACGCCTAATCTAAAAGCCATCAATACACCGTTATCTGGAACGGCGTCCGTAAACCAAGTATACGGACCATAAATGAGTCCACAAAATGCCATCGCTGAAACCCTAATCGCCGAGCTCATATCCAAGAGGAAGAAACGGCTAATATTTATAACGCACGGTATAAAATGCCACAATAAAACGAGATGGTAGAACTCGCAAAGGTTTATGCTAATCGCCAATAAAAATATAATAAAACTGTGACCTTGCCGGACGTCTCTCCGTTCCGTTACTGTATACGAGGTAATGTTTTACGCAGCATAATATATTAACTACATACCTCAAATACTTATTAATCTTAGTTTTGATATCTGTCACTCTGCGTCATGAGGAACATAAATAGAGAGATCGAGGTTGACCGGTTCGCAAAAGCTGAGACACCACCAAACCACCTATTCTATACGCTTCAAAAAGTACCTACCTTTGTAAGGTGACATAAGTTTGAACATTATTCCTTGTCATTATATAAATTGTACGGTTCGTCAAAACAAGCAGACATCCCACCTGGTAACACCAAAAAACTTTGAATGGTCCATCCAACAACATACGGCAACAACAACAATCGTAAATGCAACAATCTAAATACGTAGGTATTACAAGTGGAGTGCCATGGCATGCCACGGAGAGAAGCACCTGAGGGCTAATCGCGCTAATTCTGAACTACATTTCCAAATCCCAACCATAACCAAAAACGTTATGCTGCATCCACACGTTTGACAAACCTTTACAAACGCAAACGTGTGAAGCCAGAGGTTTATTTATTTCGAGTGACATAGACTCATACAAATTGTTAGTAAAATACTTTAAACCTATTTGATAGTAATACCTATGTAAAATATTAATCTTAATAAATTAAATTATATTAAAATTAAATGAAATTCAAATTAAAATAAATAAATAACATGTCATGCGACGCTGCTTGCGACATGGAGGCATAACGTTTTTGGTTATGGTTTGGATATGGTAATATCGCTCAGAATTAGCGCAATTGCCCCCCCTCCCCCCCCACCCCCCAGTCTCATTCACAATTTCGTTCTATGTGCTTTCAGGCAAACGATCTAGATGTAAACCTACTGCCTGGCATGAGGACTGGATACAGCTTGTGGTGTACCTATATGAAGCTGCACCAACTGCCCTGGCTGTCACTGTCTCTTAGCTCACAATCTGTGATCGGCTTCTAATCACGAACACAGGTAGCGTATCACGCGATCTCACGCGCGTACCATCCATTCCGGTTATTAATGAACGCGGACCATTTTCGAATTTCGCCGCCGCTCGGACAGCGTATTGACGGCTGATTATTTATCAATGTCGTCTTGACTCCGCTCAAAACATCGTCCCACCAGGTATGTAGTCAGGGGGATATAAGTGAGGACGAGTAAAGAGTGTCACAGACACAGGCGGCCTGCGGTGGCGGTGGCGGCCTGTTGTCTTCCTTAAGCAATGTATGTGAGACTTCAGACACGCGCGGCCTGCGTTTGCATATTGGAGCTGCGACCTGCGGTAGGCCGCCACCGCAGGCCGCGTAGGTCTGGGATACGCCTTGACTGTGCATACATTTAATATGCATGCACATAAAGTGTGACAACAATTTTAAGAAATGTGACCTGGTCCTCCTTATCTGTGATTATGGAGGACTTGTCTAAGAATTGATGTTACAGTTCAAATCAAAATTAGCCTACAATATGTCCCCATTATTGGAGCTTAGGCCTATTCGTTCAACAAGGGCGTATGGGGCTATAGTCCACCACGCTAGCCCAGTGCGTGTTGGTGGATTTCCTAGCGCCTAAGAATTTCTTCATCGGCGTATTCGGCGTATGCAAAATTCCTCATATTTTCCTTCACTGTCTGAAAGCAATCAGTAAAGGTACCTACATAAGTTTCGAGAAACACCCATTGGTACATGGCCCGACCGGGGATCAAACTCGGACCTCTCGACATGATAGGCCGCTTCTTCCCCACCACGCCACTGACGCTATCACATGTTAAGAGTTGATTGATGCTACTATCTGACAAATGTTACTTTTACCAAGCTACTGAAGGCAATATATTCATCCCAATATTTAAGGTATCACGCTGTTTGTGTGTAATGTCCTAAACACTAAGGGATAAGAGTATTTTATTACATAAAAAAAGTCTTAATACGTACCTGACTCAACACTGCAAATAAATATTTAAATTTATATTCAAACAGTTCATAATTTGCTTTCATAAATATACCGTAGCATGGTTCATAGACACAATCAAAGATATACTCCCGCTCATTTCTTTGCCGCTAACTCGTATATCACTCGCAGTCAGTTTTTCTGAATCTATCAATTGAATTAATGAAATTTACGTTTCATAACAAAGCTGTCGGCAACAGTAGGAATTCGCGTTTGATTCAGACGCACGTTGCATGCCGATTGTCGTCTAAAAACTAACCTTCGCCGGAAAAACTATCCGGGCGTATCGAGGGTCCGCTCCGCCGCCGCATTACGATTAATTGATGCTAATTAATAAATTAATTAGCCATGTTAATGCAACGCTTGAGCGATTCGGGTTTTTCTCCTGCCACGCTCACCGTCGCATTTGTGTGTTATATGTATATTTTTATTACCGACCCCTGCATTCCGTTTTTGCTCCGTGCGTTCCGAAGGTCTCGTCCGGTAAGTTTCGTTAATATTGTTAAATTAAATTAATTTATAAAAATTAATTACGATCGAAATATTGAACTTCCACTCCTAATTGGGTCTGTGTTATGACAGCCATTCATATTTTAACGATTAAATAAACCGATGTAGCTGATGATCGTAATTTATGACATATTTTCTCATTTGATTCCGCTATAATTAATGAGGATCGCGTTTCGACGTAGGTTTTGTACGGAGTTTTTAAAATCATGTAGTTAAGATAAGCGAATGTAATGAACTTTGATACGTTTCTTATAAGATTGAGCGGTAGTCCCTTTGGGGTGGTAGTCCCCCAAACTATTGCAAACTAGCTCTAAGAAATAAAGTTGAGTTGAAACTCTGGATTCAGGCTCCACTGTTACTGCGTTCTCGTCTAAACTAACACTGAGTTAATCTTCGGTTGTTAATGTCTCTAAACTTTATCCTGTTTCATTTCATATTCACACGTTTCCATGTAAATACAACACATTCAGGATCCAAACTAGACCTGAAAGATGAGTTCAAATCAAACCAGACCATTGTTCTCCCGACCCCCGACCGGACCTCGAGCCTCGATGGCAGACTTTTGGACTATCCAGGTTTTGTAGACAAGGATATAAATGGTTTAGTGGTGACAAAACAAGTACTTATTACATTGTAAAAACTAGAGGAAACAGCGTAAGCGCTTACGTTACGTCCATTGATGTTGCGCCGACGCAGAAATGTTGTCACGTAGGCATACTTGACACAACCTTCTACCGAGAAATGCACTCATTTCCAAGAATGTATAACATACGAGCTCAATCTGCTACATCTAGATCCAGAAATTGCGGCACGTGAGACAACAGACCGGACGCGTGGGTGTGGGTGGCTTTTCAAGTCCTATATTTACTTTATATTTCAGATAATTTTCTCTGTTTTACCTATGAAAGGCTAGAACGATGATGTCAGTTTTTTTTTAATAATAATTCAATGTGAAATTGCCTTTGGTCTCGAAATATACAAATACAAAAAATCCTGTTCAATGCTAAATCGCTACAATACAATCACTCTAAGTCTTTTACACTTCATAATGTTATGTTTACTAAAATAAGACACTATAAGTGACTACTTATTATATAATATCATCTTTGCAGGATTCTGAAAAGCATAATGCCTCACTGATAGCTGGTCTTTGAAACGAGTAGATGGATTCAGATTTAGATTCAGAGTTTTATTTTACTGTAAGCACATTTTACAGTCACATGTTTTCCGAAGATTTCTTATTGCGTTTATCCAACAAGAAATCCGTGGATCGGGCAAGAATTTACAATAGTACGGCGGGCGAGCACGCGTCCCGCGAACATAAATACGAAATGCGTTGGCGCACAATATAACGAGTATAGCGGGCCAATTTAACAGACTTATTGTCTCCAAGCGGGTACAATGCGAGACACGGGGACCCAAAAGGAGCACGACACCGCGGAGACCCCGGGTCTGCCGAAACAAAACAATGGTATTTAATCAACGATGATAAATGCCGTATTCGAGACTTTTTTTAACGATGCAGCCGTATTGTTTTGGCGGGAGCTTACCGGTGAATACGGAGATAAGTCGCCGCTGAGAGTGGTTTAGCTGACAAATTGGAATAAAACGAATATTTATTCGTGTTCGATTCGTGAAATCTGCGATTTGAGGCTTGGGGACAGTTGATATGAGTATGCGTATAGATATCATTTAGCCACGTTTCATAATTAAATTGACGTCCCACTGTCGAAAAGGCTAGATTACCAAATAGTAGAGTTCATAGTATTGGTTAATCGTGCAGCTTTGGATTGCAAGTAAGCCTTGTTTGATTAGGGATAATTACAATGCCCTAAATGCTAGGTTGTTTGTAAATTACTAAATTAGTTTAGTTTAGCAGAAGTCTAATCTTGTATTTACATAAGTGAGTATCAAATGCACGTAGTACCTTTTCTGTTTTTAATAATATTTATTATTAACAAAAAAAATTAAAGATTTTTTGCTAAATCTTTAATCTCAAGAGGCGACCGACTATATTTTCCCTTCAGCGCTTACCAGTATCCATACGCCATTTTACAGTATTTATTGCGGCATAAGAAATACATTAGCTTTGCAAATGTTTGCGAGTCCGCCGTTCAGTTTTGTATAAATCACGATATTTTGTTGAAATAACGTGAAGGTAACGATCGTACACAGTGTCGTAGTTAGGGTCACTACAGTCACTAGCGCCCTGGGCGATCACAAATTATTAGTATTTTTAATTACATCGCACTGTGCACACATGCAGCACGTCTAGGTTAAGTCATTTGCTACCCATGATATAAAAATCAATGGCAATCGAGGGGATTTATAGTCGGAGAACTGATAACAGTGTCGATAGAGAATTTCTGTGGAGTAGAGACTACTCTAACGCTAGTAAAGGTTGCTGAATATAAAATGGGACCGAGTAGAGAAAACTCTATTAGATGAGGAGAAGATTCTGTAGAGCGGGTCGTTGTCCAGCGCAGAATGAATGGGTCAGGATTGCGTGAACGCTCACAATTGCGTTGGACCGACCAGATCAAATCCCTGACAAACAGCACCCTGAACGAAACAAACATCGGTAATGGACAGATGGCGCTGGACAGTGCGGTCTGCCACACAGCCCCATGCTTAAACATGACATTCCGAAGATACAGAGAAGATTGGTTAAGTTTGTACGCCCTCCCAAATTTGCGCCCTACGCTAGACCAGGCCCTGGCCATGGTGCTGATCGGACGTCGTGTACTATGGCCACGGGAACCGTTCGGGGGCGATCGTAAATTTGTGCCCGTATAGTGTTCGTGGTGCCCGCGGTCCGCCGAACAGCGGGACGCCCGGATTGGAGCGAACGGACGACGGATAGAGCACCGTTTTGATTTATAACAATGCACAATGCAGTAACAAGACAAGACGCTCCATCGGGTGTATCAATAGGGTTAGATGGCACGTTTCAAACATCGCGTCCGTATTGCTATTGTACTGTAATTTGTTATAGCAGGAAACAAAGGATATGGTGAATTATGATTGAAACATCAACACCATGGTAGTATAGTATCAACGGTTTGAAAGGTTGACTATAACTATTGTTAACTATACCTAACAACACGATGAACTTTTTGTTACTAATGACATAGTAAATAACAGATAATAATATGAGGCAAACAATTTCTTGCCCAAATCTTCTATTAGAACCTATCACCTAGGCGTTGGTGGTCGATTGATCCTTTAATCACAAGGAGAATGTAGTGACAACTAAGTAGATAGGCAAGCTAAGTTTACTTTAATAAGCAGACGGCACAACAAAACGGTCGGTGGTCGCGACGAAGAAGCAGCTAGACAAATCAGCGCAAATTTTTTGCCTCCTGGAAGACCACACGTAGCCGAATAAATCACTACGTATCAAAACTGGCACTAGCGGTGTGTGTATCTCCGATAAGATGTTCCCGATGTGCAAAAACAATTATGTCGTTGGGGAATGTTGTATTGTGTTTTGTTCTGGGCTAAGGTCTGGCGTTGGCCGCCGCCGCCGACGTCGCAGTGTGCGCTGATGCGCGCCGATAAATATTTATGCAATTTATTCATATTTGGGGACGATCCTGATCCGGCTGCCGTAGCGGTTAGAAGGATAGAAGTTTGGGGTTCGATTTCAGGTTGAATAGTGACTTTGTCACACATAATAGAAGTACCTACTCCGTGCTAAATACGAGGACGAAGAATGTGATTCCTCCCCGTGGTAGAACTGGTTGCTTTCTATTCCAGAAAAGTTGTGCTAAAACATAAAATATGATCTTGTACTAAGTACTCATACAATAGACATACACAGATTTATATTTATGTGAATAACATCAAGATTAAGTATGGATAAATTTATTTTCATATGAACAAATAAACCTACCAAAAGTTTTTCCTGTGGAAGGAAAAAGAGATGACCACTGTAAATATGTACACTATTACCTATATAGGAACCTTTTATGAAATACGAGTGAAGCTACCGCATATGAAATGAAATTCTGGCGCGATCGGATATCAGATTCGGCCGAGAAAAACAAAAGTTAATACAATAGGGGTTTCGGTATCAACGTTGAGAGGATCGTTGTCAAATCTGGTATCTGGTAGCGGGCATCGACCACTAGTCCGTCAGCGTTGCAATAAATACGTCTGGTTTCGCGCAAAAAGGTGGGAATGCGTAGGATTTGGCGCGACCGGCGGTCTCCGCCGCACACGCGTTCACTGTGACACTTTTTCGAATGAACACCAGCATTGGACGCTGCTGGCTGTTGTCAGGTAGTAAGAGTGTGGTCACATGGTCTGAATAATTATATGCCTACAAAGAGAATAAGAGAGAATAATTATATGACTACAAAGAGAATAAGAGAGAATAATTAAATGCCTACAAAGAGTTAACACGAATGTGTGGGACAGTGATTTATTTCTACATTTAATTCCGTAATCGGTGTCTGCCTATTGCTTTGGTCAAATTAATAACCCTTACTAGTCATCTAGACTAGGCAATCACAAGCGTCATTGATTAATCCTAAGAAATTGACCATAAATCTTATTTCTTTTCCTGTTTATTTATCTTTCTTCCATAAACTTTTCATGATATAGAAACCATCTTTATTTTGCAAAAGAGAGCTATTAGGGCGATCTATAATCTACGTTGTAGAGAATCATTAAGAGAAAAGTTTAAAGAAATTAATATATTAACCGTTGCCAGTCAATACATTTTTGAGAATATTTTGTATGTCCGCAAAAATATATCTCTCTTTTTGAGGCACTGTGACATAAACACAGCTTATGTTACAAGAAACAAAAACAAACTTGTACCACCACAGTTAAGGCTTAGTAAGGTCAGTAAATCATTCATGGGGCAATGTATACGCTTCTACAACAAACTACCAGAAGAAATCTTAAATATGAATGACAGAAAATTTAAGACCTACATTAAACAATAACTTTGTAAGAAAGCTTATTATAGGACAGTCGATTATCTAAATGACAAAGATGCCTGGTGTTAATGTTACTTCAGCCTCGCACAATCTTTACAAAATAATGTTATGTACAAACTTGATTTTAAAAGATGTGTTGCGGAAGTTTGTTGCGCCGCTTCTTCTTCCCAGTTCTATATAACACCTTGGAGGCGGTGGTAGATAAAAAATTGACGTTGTATAAATGTACCTAGTGTACTTACATGCAATAAAATACTTTTGAATTTTGAATTTCATCGCTAACGAGGTCGCTTTAGATGCTGTGGATAATTAATAATATGCACATAGAAGACAGAGCGTGTTGTTGATTTCTTTTAAAACTTCGGCTGGAACGTTTTCCTTTAGGAATAAGAAAGAATGAAAGAAAGAAATCATTTATTCGACAATCACAACAAAAATAGAATAAAAATCGATAAAATTAATTACATAACCTAATCAGGTGGTAGACGATGCTGTGATTGTGAAAAGGTCCCCAGCTCAGCATAGTGCTGAACCCGGGAGGCGCGGCGCTGGTATTCTGCTGGGGGCCTTAGCTAGGTGTCACCGAGTGTGTGTGTGTGTGTGTGTCTCCAAAAGAAAGTAGACTAAACATAAATAAAGAATAATAAAAATTTATAGTTGTAATAATTAAAGGTACATATAAATATATAGATGAAGATCTTACTTAATATACCAAGATATAGTACAAAGCATCAAGGTTGGGTTTGCAGATTGGGAAAATATGCTACGAGTTTGATTTTAATAAATGGTTTATCTTCTGTTCTGTATCTTTCCTAGCAACACAAACGTCATTCATTAGTAAATGTTAACATCTCTTGTACTATCATAAACTTAAGAAAAACTTGCAACAGTAAGTCAAAGTGGAATACTAAAATCATTCTTTAACAACTTTTTACCCCACGGTTACGTGCAGCTAGTTTGCGTGTGGAGTGGAGTCGCGAACGTGCAACATTCCCCCGGCGTCGGCGTCGGGCGCGCTATCAGATGCGCGCGCGCACGTGACGGCATCCCGCCCGCCCCGCGCGCGCCCCCCGCCCCGCTTCCCAGAAACAACATCTCCTCAGCTCCAAGCTGCATGTCTCCACGTGACTCAGGTCCATTGCTATGCTAGTTCATGGCGAGTGCGTGAGTAGTTTCAGAAATGGCCTGCAAGTTTATCTAAAGTACTCCTTTGCCTTTAACTGCAGGTAGAAGAGATCAACTTAAATGAACTTTTTGGTAGACTTTGTTCCTAGAACAGAATCATCAGGATTTCTTAGTTATGTATGATACACTTTAAATATTGTTTTGTGTTCTGGGTGTTTGTATGTATTTAAGTAATTATTTAAAAGTATTTATATGTATGTTTATCAGTTGTCGAGTACCCATGTACAACCTTCGGCTTAGTTGGGACTGAACAGCCGTGTGTAAATTTGTCCAAAACATTATTATTATTAATAATTATATTCGGTGAAATTGTCGCCATGTCATGTCATGTCGCGTTGTCAGTTGATTCGCCAACGTTTTCAACCGACCTCACTTCGAAAAATGTGGATTTTTTGTAAAAATTTATTAGTGTCAAATCAGAATGCAAATTGTTTTATTCCAGGACGTTTGAACTTTCCTCCGTACTTAAGTGCCTCTAAGTTCTAATCTACTTGCGACCATAACTTAATATCGAATTGTCCTTTTACGCCTGTTTTACGCACTTATCAGAGTCCGCCACAAATGTCTCTCCATAAATACATATTATATCTAACATAGAAATTGGAATGCGAGCGGCACGGGCGCGTGGAGGTTGAAAGCTGCGAACTCATCGGACTGAAAGCCAGGCGCGTAGTCAGGGGTATGCTTCAGAGGGCCCTCTGATGTTTACTAGCGTGTTTTAGCACCGGCGACCTCGCCCTCTCATGCGGATTAAGTGTCTCTGCCCACACTTGATGATCATCGGCAGTAACAGACTTTGAACAAGCCTAATGCCTGTCATGTGACATTTACCCATATTATTTTGAACGGTTGTACCGTCACTCGTCTGTGAATAACTATGGTGCATCTCGTGCAAGTGACGAATTAAGTTTTCCTATGGCCAAACTATCAAGTTTGGCTATCAAGTTTGGCCACGAGGAATACGCCATTTTCACACTGGAGAACGAACGTTGCTCAAAACCCCTTTTAGCCAGTTCATGTTCCATGAATGGTGCTAAACGAGCAGAAACTTGACTACGGCGCGTGTGGGTATGAGTATCCTTAGCTAAATGTGAGTACTTTCATACAATGCTTGACGATAGGTACAAATTCTGATATTTTTCACTTTTTGTTACTTATAACAATTACTTCCTCTGTGCTCATATACCATACGAATACTCGTATAAATGAAAACCTTGCACATGCCCGTCGTGGACCATATTTCGTGGCACTTCAAACGCTCGATCCCCCTGCTACGTACCTGTTGTCCTGTGAATAATTCGCGTTGTTTCTCGGCGCCGCCGGTGTCGCGGTGTTAGCAATTGTCGCGCGGACACCGTTTTGCGATACCATCGTGCCGACGCGCGGCGGCGGCGGCGCCGCAGATCTAGATCGCGGCGTCCGGGCACACCAAAGACATGCCCCCGACGGATAAAGTCCTCGCCGGCGACATGCGGGTGCGCCGACGCACGAGGCATGCCGTGAGACGCGCACCGAGCCAGCTATTCCGCGGGCCCGATGCCGCCGACACTCGTGATGGCATCCTAGTAAAAAACCTGAGCATGCAAATTTTTACTTCATTTGTTTTACGATGTCGGACTTCGATTTTTCAAGTATTTCGTAGATAGAGTAGAAAGTCATTTTAAATTAGTAATGGAGATATCCAAAGATTTAGCCATAGGGGAATGCAGAACTAACCTTATGGCGCGTTAGCGCCTGTTATAGAAGCCAAAAAATCAAGAGGTTATACAAAATTACAAAAGTGCAGTGGGCGGAATGCATAAATAAATATTTCTTGTAACCGATACATACAACCTGTCTCATATTAACAATTTTTTCAATCAAATCAACCTAATCTCAGATCTTGGAATTCACAGTTTTTTGGAATATGTAAGGTATAGTTGTAATTGTAAAGAAGGTAAAATTGAATGCTGAATTCCGATCGAACGCAGTACAACTCTATTAGTGCCGTTTGTTTTAGTTGCCATTGCCACTTTTTTGTTTGATATCATTATTTCGTCCCTTGTTAACAACGACTCCACTTCAATAGATGTAATCTCAAAATTATAGCCAATTGTTTGAATCGGAATGCACCCAGACGCTTCTTGTCGCCGCCCGGCCCGTCACCGCCGGTGTCGATCGTCACACGGCGAGGCATCCGATCACTGATGTGGTCTGGTCTTTGCCTTTTTCTCCTGTAATTACTTCCAATTGCTGGCAATAATGCTTTTTCACACTTCGATTTATTAATTGGAAGCTCAGTAATAAAATTGTAATTGATATCATCGTCGTCGGTCGTGTGAAAATATACCTGGTGGTTTGTAGCCGCCTCGAACTCTCGTTTCGCTAATGGTGGGATACTGTGATGGGAAAATGTGGACGAATCTCCGAAGTTCTTCAAGGGTTGTGACCTTTTGTCTATACACGAGTCACATATTAATGATTGATAATAGATATCCTTTACTTGTTAATATAAATTTACCTCAATTTTGAATTAAAGTTAGACAGTCCAACTAATTATATGTCAGAAATGACTAAATGTGCTGGACTCAAACAATTTACAACCTTATCTTGTACCACATTCAAAACAATAAACTTTTCATTTGATAATGATAAGCATAGGTACATATAGACTAAGCTTGAACTAAATATATTTGCCGTATTATACAGGTAGGTACGTGAGAAGCTAAGACTATACTTTGACTCAATGTACAGCTTCTCACATACTTTGCACTCAAAGTCTTAGAGTGCAATGAAATGTTTATACAAAAAGGAGGATTTGTTCTTTTTGTAAACAAACTAAGCCAGTTCCGCTCATTGGATTCCTATAAAAAATCTTATGCCCCGGTCCTCTCCAAATTATAGTGTTTAAGCATTATAATACATCGCTAAGAAATGTGCGTAAAAGTTATAAAATCGACGGAGCTTATAATATATGTAACACTGCCTTCTGGCGGCCATTACTTAGGTCCAGGCTTGTTATTAAATTCGGCCTTATTTATTTATGAGCATGTTTATTGTATGCGACGTTACTTTCTTACTCCAGAGATTCTTTATATTATGTACTAGTCTTCAACCTCGGCTCCATCCGCTTTACCAAAAAGTCATGATGTCTGTTTTTCTCTAACTTTACTTAGGTGCACTTGGGTAGGTTACACTAAAAGCGTGTAACTGTTTTGCTCCCTTTGTTTCTATTTGATAGTTTTAAATCCTACTATTGTATCTGTTTTATGTTTGAAAGACAACGGTTAGTTTGAACACTACTTCTGATGAGTAGACGCTATTTCTCCATTACCATGAGACCTCTTGTATGTCGGTAGTTTAAAAATAGCTCACGTTGGTTATTTTAACACAGTGTACGACGTCTAGTCTTTGAAAAGTTAATCATCATCAACCGGCCTGTAGGGTCCACTGTCTTCTGTCCCGTCTTTAACTTATTGTCGCTGGATGGTTGACTCTGTCAAAATGAGATTAGTTCTGTAGATTATTATTATTATTCTGGGACAGTATTAAGCAATGATTGACCTTTGTCCAAATGCATAAACAAACGAACCCCAATGAATCACACAAAAGTGTCGGATCTTAGATGATCGCGGCGCTTAGGCGTGAACATCGGCTCGACAAAACAAAACTTAATTCATACTCGCACTTAATTACAGACGAGCTGCGTGCGATCACATGAAATATTGATTTGGGATTCAAATACAGGCACAGGTGCCGGGGTCCGCCCCGGCCGCGGGCCTCCGCACTCCGTGCCGGGAAAAGTACTGTTCAATACGAATTCACTAATTTATGGGTGGACTGTGTGTGCTTTTCGAAATGTTTGTATAGAGGTTATTGACCGTCACGGTATACCATGAAAATAAGTTTTTAAATATTTATTAAGTTTCCAGACACAGCTGTAACAGCGTAGCACTGAATGAACTTTAACTTTGATAAATCATTCGGTTAGAAAATAAAAATTACATTTTTTAAAATACTTTATTGTTTAAATTACACAATTTGTACAATATAATAATTACTCGCCAAACTGCAAAACAGTTTGTTGGCGAGAAAACGCTCTTAGCTAATATATATAATCTAATCTAAATAAATTATTCAAACTTTTTCAATAATGTATTTTTTAGTTTCTTTTTAAGCAACCCTTTGCTCATTTTCTCCCCCTGTCTAAGCCAGGCAATGTTGTTGTAAATTTTAGGCACTAGGTACCGAAAAATAAATAAACCGTATAAAAAATCGAAAATGCTTTTTTTGTGTGTCATGAAAAACATTTGTATACGATCAGTAAGCGATAATTCATTCACACTATAGAATATTCGATCCCCGGTATAGGTTCCATCCTCGGTTGGGCCATGTACCAATGGGTATTTCTCGAAACTTAAGTACATGTACTAACTGCTCTCAAACGGTGAAGGAAAACATCGTGAGGAAACCTGCATATGCCGAAGAAGAAATTCTTAGGCGCATGTGAAGTCCGCCAACCCGCACTGGGCTAGCGTGGTGGACTATAGCCCGCACGCCCTCGTTGATAGGGTAGGCCTGAGCCCCAGCAGTGGGGAGATTAATAGGCTGATGATAGAATATTAAAGGTTATTTTAATACTTATGTACAACAAATCCAAATATATTTTTATTGATATTTAGGTATTAACTTCTATTCTTCAAATTGAATAGCTGTTTTATATTAATTTATGTGTCACGAACATTATAAAGGAAATCAACCCTAATGTATCATTAATTAGTTTTATAGAACCTATATGTGAATGTATTATTAATTAGGTAGTATTTTAATATGTATTCATATTATGTCACGTATTGTCACGTTGTAATGGAGTATTTGAATTGGTTCTCTCATCAAATGTAAGATACAAAAGTATGTAAATGGACTTTTGAATTCGGATACTTACAATATTTTTGAATGGACTTCACTCGATCTTTGGAATAATTCGCTGTCGTACATAAGCAGGTTTCCTCTCGATATTTGCCTTTACCAAAAAGCCAGACTATAAATAGAAGCTAGTAGTTCAAAATGTTCGTTCCATTTAAAACATTTTATTTAATACACAAGTTTCATTGTCATTAGAGATAGGGATGGGAGAACCTTTTCTGCAAACTGTTACTTCACCATAGTCTGCAAGTTAAATTCTTCCGTATCTCCCAGATTTATCTTTAAACGTACTCGGCTTCGGACTGCAAGCATTTGCTGAGCCAGGCCCTGTGCCGATGCATCGTGCACGAATCGAGTCCTCCAATAATTTCATACTCGCCGAGTTGAGATCGGCCGGCCGTAGTATCTGGTGGGTCCATCTCTCGCCGCTGGCCACGCGCGCCCCGCTGTATGTACGGCCCTTATTAAATGCAAAATATTGCGTCTTTACATAAGGAGGATCTCGTTACGGGTAACATTGCGTTAACAATATGTTACAAGAGGCTAGGCCGTGAGCGTGTTTTGTTTTTACGCGGTTTTGGTGGGCCCTGAGCGTAGCGAGCTTTTTCCGTGTTCTGTGGCCCTACTACTTGTATTTTAATTAATTCTTAAGATAATAATTATACCACATTGAATTGAATTGAATTGACACACCCAAAAAGGTTTTTGCCGTTTTCCAACCGTAGACATACTCACATCAATGACTATCCTAAAGTAGGTAAGGTTACCTACCTACATACATACATCATTACTTACTCACTTACATACATATCTTCACTTAAACTATACATATTTCGATTACCTATTCAGAGCGAAGATTTTTTAGTAAATAACTATTGTTTTAAGTACGAGTGGTTAAGTTTAAACACAGAATAGAAAATGTTTAAATACAACTTTGTCTGTCTCTGTCTTTTTAATCAAAAAGTAAAAAAACCGCTGTAGCACAGATGTCTTGAAGATTTCTCTCAGAATTGTTCAACACTTAACACTTGCGTCAAGTTATGGATGGATGGAAACTGAGCAGTAACTATTTTAGGCACTATAAACTAGAAAGATGTCCACAAAAAAAACGTTGGCAGATTTTCCAGAATTTAATTTTATTGACACCGCCAGTTCTTGCATCTTCCATGGCAGTTCGCTAACTGCACTAGATTATATTCTCACTTCATATACAGGGGGTTTACAAGCGACCGGCGCCCGCGCCGCCCGCGCCCGGACCGGCTCGCTGGGCGGGGCGCGATCGTGCGCGATGCGAGGCAAACGTGTTTGGCGATGTAAGCGGATTGTTGTTGGATCCATCTTTACTGACAGACTCATCAGCTTCATTCATATTATATGTTTAAACTAGCCGACGCCCCGGACTGCTTCGCGTAAATAAGTATCCTACATGATAAGAGGGTTCATGAAAATCCATCCGAATAATCATCCAGAATTAGCGGCCATACACCGGGCCATGTAGCAATGGGTTTATCTCGAAACTTAAGTACTGACTGCACTCAAACGGTGAAGGAAAACATAGTGAGGACCTGCATACGCCGAAGTAGAAATTCTTAGGCGCATGTAAAGTCCACCAATCCGCACTGGCCTATAGCGTGGTGGACTATTAGCCATTATGTATTATGTGCTATAGCCCGAACGCCCTCGTTGAGAGGGTAGGCCTGAGCCCCATCAGTGGGGACATGTTAATAGGCTGTTGATTTGAATCATCCAGACTTCCGCATTTGTATAGGTAGTAGTTTGATGAGATGGCTGTAGATAGCCCTACTCCATTACTTCAAGCCCTACTCCATTACTTCAAGCCCTACTCCATTACTTCAAGCCCTACTCCATTACTTCAAGCCCTACTCCATTACTTCAAGCCCTACTCCATTACTTCGAGTCCTACTCCATTACATCAAGGAGTTGGGATGGCTGGACTGACGGGCCGGGGGGAATTGCACAAAACTCGTCTTCGTGGAGACGGTGCAGGGACTGCCACCCCCGATAAGAATAAGAGATAGCTTTGGTAGTCCAAAGGAGGATGCTTTACGGTTCTAAAGAGGCGAAGGATGGTCAGCCTGATGGTAATCGACCATTGTTTCCCATAAACCAAGTAAGCTTAGGAATGTTGTTGTCAACGATCAACCAACTGTGGTTTACTATTTGAGATTTCTTTATTGTAAGGTAAGTTGGGGTGAGACTAACACCGGGGAAAGACTACAACAGTCCAATAACTGGATATGCAAGCTTCCTATCTGTAACATAGTTTCCCACAACGGCTGATAAAACTCATTAAAAGCCCTAAGGGCTTCTTTCACCGCTTCCTGATATTGTTACAGATAGTAATCTTAGTGATAAACTAATCTATTAGATAAATCTGTGTGATAGACTATATAAAATATATAAGATATAGGCAATCAGATACCTGTGAAACCAAAAAAACAGGCTATCTGTCAGATAACCTGCAGATAGAGTATCTGGGACTTTATCAGCAAGCGGTGTAAGAGGCCCTTAATGAGTTTTATCAGCCGTTGTGGGAAACTATGTTACAGATAGGAAGCTTGCATATCCAGTTATTGGACTGTTGTAGTCTTTCCCCGGTGTTAGTCTCACCCCAACTTACCTTACAATAAAGAAATCTCAAATAGTAAACCACAGTTGGTTGATCGTTGACAACAACATTCCTAAGCTTACTTGGTTTATGGGAAACAATGGTCGATTACCATCAGGCTGACCATCCTTCGCCTCTTTAGAACCGTAAAGCATCCAAAGCTAATATAAGTAACAGTAACATTAATTATTATTCAATGTCAATTTCTAGTAAATACCTATGTATATATTTCCACTTGAACGGACTCCATTGATACGGCTGAGCTAAACGTTCGAATTTTCTAAATATCATTTTAGACTAAGTAGGTTATCCTTATTACTGTTTCTAACCCAATTAAGTGACTAATTATATCTGGATAACGGGTCTGGATAACGGGTCTTTTCTTTAGAACTCAATTATGAAAGTCACATAAAATGTACCTAGGTAGGTACTTCCAGACAGTCACGAAGTAAAAAAAATTATAGTTCTTCTCCTATGTGTGGAATTTCAAAGAATCTTAGTAAATTTTACCAGCAACATGAACGATTTATCCAGATATAATTAGTCACTAAATTGGGTTAGAAACAGTGAAACTAATTATATCTGGATAAATCGTTCATGTTGCTGGTAAAATTTACTAAGATTCTTTGAAATTCCACACATAGGAGAAGAACTATAATTTTTTTTACTTCGTGACTGTCTGGAAGTACCTACCTAGGTACATTTTATGTGACTTTCATAATTGAGTTCTAAAGAAAAGACCCGTTAGTTTTTATTATGTAGGTAGGTAAATATATTAAAATTTTAAAAGCCAATTTATATCAATACCTAAATGTATTTGGGCAACAGTACCTTATTTTTCAATAACCTAGTATTTCTTTGTTATTAGAATTTAACTATCCAACTAAAAGATATAAAGGATGAGCTTGAGAATTTGTTCATTTGTTGCTCAACGCCTTATTGGGGTAAACGGATTTTGATGGAACTTGGTACTTAGGTACTTATATCTTGGATAACTGAGATAAAGGTTGTCTGGAAGAAATCGCTTTTAGCGATAATACCGCCTAGATGTACCTTCTTAGTCTACCGTATTATTATTTTTTATTTATTTATTATTATGTGCAATAAAGAGTATTGAATTGAATTGAATTGAATATTTTTTAACGCAGGTGAAGTCGCCGCGGTACCTCACCGGTCATCTATAAAATGTGCCAATTGTACCTATCAACGCAGTTTGATGGTGATGACTCACAAGTTTGGTTCGATATAGTTCTAATATAAGTAATTAACCTCTATATAAAACTGTGTTGTATACCTACCTAAACGTTATAAACAATGACGTTTTAAATATAATAAAAAGTTCAATGCCTTCAAATATTCTTCAAAATTTTAAATCTGGCCACTAATCATACCTAACACTCCATAAATAATCAATCAACAATAGCTAGCACTATCGCGCTGCCATCGACCGCACTTTGCCCGAAAACACATATCATTTGCCTAATTAGATTGGGCGTTAAATCGCCAAACAACCATTTATAATCTGTTCATTTAAAAATGATGCCGCATAAAAAGTTCGTCAAAGATATTGTCAGGAGATACCCGCCGCGCTCTCTTCGCGGGCATCGCTCGAAAAAACTTTAAAAAAACTCACTCGAGGCGATCCGTGACTCCTATTTTTTTGTTTTATTATTTTTAATTCATATTATCGTACGGCTATCCCCTTTAATTTTGTTTTTAAGTATGGCCCACGGTATGCTGGCAGCTACATTTATGGATATTCAGAATTCCGTGGCGCATCGTCCACGGGGCGATTTCATTTTATGTAAATGTGGCGCGGCGGCGCGGGCGCAGGTGTACCCCAATAATTGTGACAGATGCAGGCAACCGGCCAGCCAACACCACTCATTTACTACAACTACCCTCGGGTATTAAAGGGAATACATACATCTCAACAAGTGCATTTCTTGAAGTGTACAATCAGATCCACATAACCAAATATAGTTACTTTTAAATAGGTACCTACCTTTAATGACTGAAGAAAATATATGTAATTTTTGAGACTTAAAAAATTACATATATTAAATATCAGGATAAATCGTTCATGTTGCTGGTAAAATTTACTAAGATTCTTTGAAATTCCACACATAGGAGAAGAACTATAATTTTTTTTACTTCGTGACTGTCTGGAAGTACCTACCTAGGTACATTTTATGTGACTTTCATAATTGAGTTCTAAAGAAAAGACCCGTTATCCAGACCCGTTATCCAGATATAATTAGTCACTTAATTGGGTTAGAAACAGTAATAAGGATAACCTACTTAGTCTAAAATGATATTTAGAAAATTCGAACGTTTAGCTCAGCCGTATCAATGGAGTCCGTTCAAGTGGAAATATATACATAGGTATTTACTAGAAATTGACATTGAATAATAATTAATGTTACTGTTACTTATATTAGCTTTATATTTAATCTTTCATCATCAACAGCCTATTAATCTCCCCACTGCTGGGGCTCAGGCCTACCCTCTCAACGAGGGCGTGCGGGCTATAGTCCACCACGCTAGCCCAGTGCGGGTTGGTCGACTTCACGTGCGCCTAAGAATTTCTTCTTCGGCGTATGCAGGTTCCCTCACGATGTTTTCCTTCACCGTTTTGAGAGCAGTCAGTACATGTACTTAAGTTTCGAGAAAAAACCCATTGGTACATGGCCCAACCGGGGATCGAACTGCGGACCTTTCGATATGATAGGTCGCTTCTTATCCCCGAGGCCCCTGACGCTCTTCCCCGAGGCCACTGATGCTCTACTGAATCTTTCATGTGACTATTAAAAACATGGAAAGCAGGATATCAGTGATTATTTTATTGGTTTATTGATGAAGTCCATCAACGTGGGAACATCTACAAGAAAGTGGCAGGCCGTTGAGACCCATCCAACATTACCTTTCTCATTGCGAGCACGTCTGCTACAATATAAATCCAATAAAATTAAAATATGGCGGCCCGTCCGCTTTGCCGTCTCGCGCCTATTATACCACAGACCCCGTAAAAACTGTAAAATATTCAGCGAGGGAGGGAGGGAGGCCGCGTCTTCAGGCAACATCATAATTTAACTCCGCAAAAAGTGGTGTCTCAATAAATAAATCAACGTATTTTTTCACCGTCCATAACTTAAGAAGTTGAGGCGGGAAATCGGATGGAAGTCGAGGGCGAAACTTTTAAAAAAGGAAACTGCTCTCGCGGCGATGGGGCGGGCCGCGATTGGCCGGCCGGCCGGGGGCGGGGGCCCGCGGCGCGCCATTGGTCCGCGCGCGCCGCGGACGCACTCTACGCGCGCATCTCGAGACACGAACAAATAGATTTTTTAAACAAAAGCAATTTTCCTATTCTTCTTGTTGCGGCTGTTTCTACAGTTTGTTTTTGCCGAGCTTCGTTTTGTATTGTTTATTGTGTCGGAGTGCGCGACAATCCACTCCCGGTTAATTCTCAATGATATTAACAACAAGACTCGCGACTCGCGTATTGTTCTGCGGGGTTGTTTTATGCAAATTTTGTAAAAACCAACACAATTGTTGTGAAAACAACCACGGTGTTGCAACGAACTACGAAGCCTGCAGTTAATTAACACTAGATATCAACTTGATACCTGACAATGGACATTAAAACTTTGACAATAACTCATTTAAAAGTTTCCTTTGCAATTACGTTACGTACTTATAACGAGATAAACAATCATAATGCAACACAATAGCAGAAATTTAGATAATTTATCAAGTACCTATTTAGATGGCGCAGGTCTGTTGCTATTGATGTTGCTACCTCAAAATTGTTTTAAATTGTTTCAAAATGGTTTAGTATTTTTATTAAAACTAATAATTTTAAAAAAATATGCCTAATTTTTATGCTTAATTTTAATGCCTGAAGCCTCTACTACCTACCTTTTTTTTATATAATTTTTTATAGATAATGAAAATTCAGAGACATTGAATTTTATTCTAACCAATCTTATTGATATGCGTCATCTCTTTGGTGGCGGTAACGTTTATCTCCTTAAATAATTCATTTGGTGAAATGCAAGTCGTGCAGTTACAGCACTGCTATGGAATGACAAGTTCAGATTAGAATCGTCGAGATTTAACTCCGTATTAGTGCAGACGTGGTTAGAATAACACACAAAAGCTGCAATATTCAAATCATTACTACCTACCTATTACTAGTTGGTTTTTATTTCTTTTTAATTTATTTAAAGTAGGTATAGGTACTACTAATAATAAAACCACTAATAAATATACTACTAATCCTTCTTGTTTTGACTGCCGTTGGAAGTGGTCGTGTACATCGTTTAAATTTGCTGTGACGATTTTACCATACTCAAATATAGTATTTATTAACATAATCATTGATTCTAAACTCCTTTGTAAGTTCAAGTGATTTGTGCAAAAAATAAAAATAAACCAAGTGTTCGTGCCTCCGCCTCTTCACCCCCTCGAGGGAAAGAGAGGTACCTTAATAATTCCGTCTCTGTTGGTCTGCGAGTGTCTCTGAGAGAGACGGTTGAGACCATCTCTCTCACGCGAGGAACCCCACCGCATCTCCGCGCTCCGCTGCGATAAAGGATAGCTGCTAATTTTTGTCTCATTCTACCAATCGCTCAGCGCAAGTGCGCGTGCACTTAATAAACCAATATGAATAAATGCGTGACTTGTATAAAGGAGATCGACGCCGACGAAATAGCAATCTATAGGAAATGTTCACGATGCAAGGCGATGTTTCATAACCTGTGCCTAGACATTTCCGACACAGTGTCGGGGGATTCGCTACCTCACTCGATAACCAACTGGCTATGCCCGGCTTGCCTCAAGGATGAAAACTCCGGCGCACAAAAGCCAAATAAATCGAAATTACAGGATCAAAAGGGTGGAAATACTTACAACCGACTTGACGCAAAACGTAGAACCCCGCCATCGCCTTCGGACAGTGAGTACGAGTCCTCATTGGACATGCGCCAGCTGATTCGTGACGAAGTGAGTAATACTATGCGAGCATGCATGATCGATTTCAATACCCAAATAAATAAACAATTTCAAGCCCTTGGTGATCAAATGAACGAATTCAAGGAGTCGATGCAATTCTTCAACGCTCAGTATGAGGTAATGAAATCAGAAATATCTGGCCATAAAGACTCCATAAAAGTACTTACCAAAGAAAACGAGAATCTTCGCGGACTGGTAAACACACTGGGACAACGCGTAAACCACATGGATCAAACCTCTCGCGCTTCTAACCTGGAATTGCAATGCGTTCCTGAGCATAATTCGGAGAACTTACTTACTCTCATAAAACAGCTGGGCAGGGTCATCGAGTGTCCAATAAATGACACAGATATATCATATTTTTCACGCATAGCAAAGATGAACAAAGATAGTCCTCGGCCTCGAACAATACTGATTAAATTCAGTAGTCCCCGCATGCGTGATTCGGTGCTTGCTGCTACAATAAAACTCAACAAAGCAAACCCAGATGACAAACTAAATTCGAGCCATCTGGGCTTGGGTGGCAGCAAGAAGGTCCCAGTATATGTCGTAGAAAACCTCTCGCCTGAAAATAAAATACTTCATAGTGCGGCGCGCCAGAAGAAGAGGGACCTGAAATATAAACACCTGTGGATTAACGGAGGACGTATCTTTATGCGTAAAACTGATGACTCTGAATATGTGCACGTTCGTGACCAAGAAACACTTAACAGTCTCAAGTGATTGTACATTAGTTCCTCGTGTTTACTTTATTACTTGAGATGGTGATTTAAATAAGTTCAATTCTCAGATAAAATAGTTTTTTATTATCAAAATGTAAGAGGTTTAAATTCTAAAACTACTGATGTGTACAAGAATATTGAAAGTAGTGATTATGACATTATAGTACTATCTGAAACTCACTTAAATTGTAATGTATATGATGGTGAATTGTTTAGCGACCGCTACGCTGTATATAGACGCGACCGTGAGACAAGTGGATTTTATAAAAATCTGCAGGATGGTGGGGTCTTGATAGCCGTCTCAAAGCGACTTAACTCCACTAGGATACCAGTTTTTGAAAGCGACTGTGAGGATGTTTGGGTGGCAGTGGACATTCAGTCAAATAATAGCCCTGACAAACTTTATATATGCGGTGTTTATCTTAGATCCCCCTTACAGAAACATGTCTTTGACCATTTCATTGATAATACTAACCAGGTAACAGAATTACTAAAAAACACTATAATAATAGGCGACTTCAACTTAAGAAACATAATCTGGACTAAGGATTCAGCCTTCAGCCACACCATCGCTTCTTCTGGTAATAGCATATTAGAAACCACACTGCTTGACTTCCTGTCGCTTAACGATTTTAAACAATACAACTTTATTAAAAATTCTCAAGACAGAATATTAGATCTGGTGTTGTCTAGCGTAACGGTCGATAACCTTACATACAGTCAAGTAACCCTAAGTAAGCTTGATCCATACCATCCCCCGCTAGAATTCAATTTAACTCTCACTTACTCAAAGACGTTGTCCAATGCACCTCTACAAAAATATAATTTTTATAGAGCTGATTACTCAAAAATTTTATCTCAGCTGCACTCGGTAGCCTGGGACACAGAATTACTAGCTTGTAACTCAGTGGACGAGATGGTTGACATCCTATACGCGAACCTTAAAAAAGTTATAGCCACAAATGTTCCTAAATGCGGACTCAGGTCCTGTAAATACCCGGCTTGGTACTCTAGTGATCTCAGACGCCTACTAAGGGAAAAACTCAAATATCGAAAAAGGTTCCAAAAATATGGAAACCCCCTTGATGACATAGCATTCCATTTATTGAAGACTCGTTGCATAAAACTTACGAATACTTGCTATAATACTTACATATCGCAAATTGAATCATCCATTATCTCCAATCCTAAACTGTTTTGGTCATTTATAAAGCAAAAACGACGTAATAAAGGCTCTTATCCCTCCACCATGTCATATAACAACATTGCAGCATCCAATGGCACAGATATATGTGATCTTTTTGCTTTAAATTTCTCATCAGTCTACAATTCCAGTCCACAGCCACTCTCGGAAAGCATCAACGTATCACCCAACAAATCTATTACTTCAACCTTCATTAATTCTATAACATTCAACAGTAAACAGATTTATCAACTATTGAAAAGACTGGACCAAACAAAGGGAGCGGGTTCCGATGATATCCCACCTGTCTTCATTAAAAGATGTTCGGAAGCCCTATCACACCCCCTGACTATAATATACAACACATCGCTTAAAACGGGGATTTTCCCACAACAGTGGAAGGAGGCGTTGATAGTGCCCGTATTTAAAAGTGGAGATCGTGAGGAGATTAAAAATTATAGACCAATTTCTATACTTCCTGTATTTGGAAAAGTGTTTGAGTCACTAGTTTGTCCCATCATCTCATGGCAAATCCGACGCCTTATTACTCCGCACCAACATGGCTTTATGAAGGCTCGGTCTACATCAACAAACCTGGTTTCATTTCTTGATGAAGTGACGCGGCTGGTTGACTCAAACACTCCTACCGACGTTATATATACCGACTTCAGCAAGGCTTTTGATAAAGTCAACCATTCTCTCTTGCTTCTCAAACTCTCTCACCATGGATTTTCAGGCGAGTTCCTCAAATGGTGCGCCTCATATCTTAACAACAGACAATCGAGGGTAGTAGTGAACGGTTACACATCTAAACCATTTCTTGCATTGTCGGGAGTACCCCAAGGTTCCCATCTGGGTCCAGTCTTTTTCAACATATTTATCAATGATATTATAACCTCCTTCAAGCATTCAAGTATATCGCTTTTTGCAGATGACTTAAAAATTATGAGAGGCATAAGAAACATTGATGACACCAAACTATTACAAGAGGATCTAGACAGACTTGGCCTCTGGTGTGACAATAACGACATGTCACTCAATGTATCAAAATGTCATCACATAAGATTTTCCAGACAGAGAAAAACGAATCTACCAGTTATATATAAATTAAAAAGCCAAAGGTTGGAAGAAGTTGATGAAATCCGAGATCTTGGTGTGTATCTGGATAAAAAGCTGCGTCTTAATACCCACATTGACAGAACTATAAACAAAAGCTTCAAAATGCTTGGGTTCGTCATAAGAAACAGCAAAGGTCTTAAAAGACCGGAAACTAAGATTGCTATTTTTAACTCGCTGGTAAGGAGTGTTCTTGAATACTGCAGTGTAGCATGGTCTCCACACTATGACATATATATAAAGCGCATAGAAAGGGTACAAAAGAGATTCCTGTGGCACCTCTCGTTCCAGAGTAACCTTGCTAAAAAGCTTCCATCTTACGAGGCTCGACTTAAACACTTTAAATTATCTAGTCTTAAAAATCGTAGGTATTTATTGGACAATGTCTTTTTGTACAAAGTGATAAATGATGGAACTGATTGTCCCGCACTTCTAGCGAGACTCAATTTTAATACGCCGAGGAAACTGCCGAGGCGAACAAAATATACCCCATTTAAAGTCAGTTCTTCCCGCAGTAACCTGGGCCAAAACAACACTCTAAACAGACTACAGAGACAGTATAACTCTTTAAGCAAACTAACAGAAATTGATGTATTTTCAGATAACCTTAACAAGTTCAAAAAGGCAATTAAATCACTTCACATCTAAAACTTTTAATTTTGATTTTTCACTGTTTTCTTACAAAGGCAGGATCTCAAATAATGTAATTTAGCTCTAAATTTATAGGTAATTTTACTTATAAGTCGCAATTTCACTTCTTTATATAATGCATGTCGTGGCAGCCTATAACTAAGGTAGCACTTAGATTTTTCTATCATACATGTATCAGTAATTAGCAAGTAAGAGTGTATACTTTGTTGGTTGTCCTTAATAAATAAAAAAAAAAAAAAAAAAAAAAAAAAATAAAATAAAAACTAATACTAGTAATAGGTAGTAATAATAAAAACACGATGAAATGTAAATTATCTACAACACACTATCTACAATTAAAATAATGTTAGTTATGCTAACGGGCGGGGCCCAATAGGGCTTGAGACGGTACTGAAAGGATATCTGTTTGGGGTCGGGCGACTTTAATGTGTTAAACAATAAATCGGTAATAAATAAAACTAAAATTATGTATATTAACATAAATATTATTTAAATTAGTTTCAGCTGTAAATAATAAACAAATAAGTTTACTATTAAAAATAATGATTATGTACTTACCTACTTACATTGGTACTTACGTACGTATACTAGGTATCTCTTACTAAAATATCCGAATTCTATTTCTTAAATGTCTGGCCGAAAGTTCAAAAAAACAGTCGACTAAACTTATTTCAGTATTTTGACTAAAGCTTGACCATGACGGGCACATCGCCCGCAGAACCGACGGCCGTTGGGGCAGAAAGGTTCTCGAGTGGCGACCACGTATCGGAAGACGCTGTGTAGGCAGGCCTCCCACAAGGTGGACCGACGATCTGGTGAAGGTCGCGGGACCAAGCTGGATGAGGTTGGCGCGGGACCGGTCGTCGTGGAGATCCTTGGAGGAGGCCTTTGTCCAGCAGTGGACGTTTACAGGCTGATATGATGATAATTGACCATGACTGAATAAAATCGAATAAGTATAAGTTACATATAGTATTTTGAATTCCAGTCCTGGTAATAACGAAATGAGTGAAGATAAGGAGGCAGGTGGAATTCGCAACATTTTAATGCACTCGCCGTATGATCGATATTGCCCGGATGCGATCGCCGATGACGAAACACTCAACAAATATGATGCATCGGCTCGATGGCCGATAACCCAGCTGAATGGCTCAAAGGTATACTATATTTTGCTGTCAATCACTCATAAGTAAGCAGAAATTGTGCTCTATTTCAAACAGGTTAAGGACTCGAGTGTGTGGAGTCGTTGGAAAATAGTAAGGTGGTGGTGGTGGAACTATCGCAATTATAAAGTAGTGAAATCAATGAGGTCTCATTTCGTAGATTGCGTTTCTACTCGTTTAATGAATGGCGAGACATTTCTGTTAAATATGATATTCTATTTACGAACGGTGCTACAGTCTTCAACCTATTTTGATAATAGTCACTAAACGTAAGTAGGGTCTGTTTGGCAAATTCGTTGATTTGTAAAGTATCGTCCTGATGTAAGTACCTAGTTGGAATTGGAATAATATACCTGCCAATGTCAGTCGGATACCTGGTTATCCTGATCTTTGACTGACTAACTAGGAATAGAGTTTACGTCCAAAATTATCGATTATTGTAGTTTAATTATTTTATTTATAAACAAATTGGTTTTAAATCAAATCAACAGCCTAATAACATGTCCCCACTGCTTGGGCTCAGGCCTATATACCCTCTCAACGAGGGCGTTCGGGTTATAGTCCACCACGCTTACCCATTGGGGGTTGGTGGACTTCACATGTGAGACTATTAATTCCTCTGTGACAAGTGCCTAAGAATTTCTTCTTCGGCGTATGCAGGTTTCCTCGCGATGATTTCATTTACCGTTTGAGAGCAGACAGTACAAACAATTTTTAACGATATCAAAAGTTGATCAGTTTATAGCAATTTTTGTACAATTCAAACTGATATGGAACTTACTACTACATACAAAGACCTCCCAACATGCATAAATCGTCCAGTAATTAAACAAGAATGAGCTAGGCCTGGAGCTGATGAAATATTCTAATCAGACTAGAGTCATTGTAAAAACCGCGGTGGCACGGCGCGGGGCGGCCGATGGCCGATAAGGCCCGCGTCACACGGGCGCGGGGCACAAACGACCGATTGTGCGCCCGCACACGGCGCTGGCGCGCTTTGCATAACAAAGGCCGCAATTTGGAGGAAAAATGGGCACAATCTCGCATCTCAGCCTCGGCCGCTCTCGTGCGCTTTCGGGAGATATGGCTGCGCCCGCGCCTACTAATGCCAGAGTTTAGTGACACGTTGATGGATGTCTGGTGTCACTAGTTTGGCTTTACCACCCTCGACAGGGACAACGTGATCCGTCGGCACATGAGTGCTTTTCTTTCACTCGCAGTGAATCTCTTTGGGGGTATGGGAGTATTTTTTTTTCCTTCATGTTGAAACCCGAATTCTCAGCCTACCGTGCGGGGGCGCGGGCGCCCACCAAAAAGTTTTTGCTTCGTGAGATGTTCATACCACGGAAAGTTCATTCGATTTTTGCTGCTGCTTAGAAAACTTTTCGAGGAACAATCTCGTTTATGAATTTAAGACGGTTTGACACATGGAAATTGGATCAGACCTGATCAGATTGACGGTGTAAAGAACCACATGGTGCAAAGTAAATAGGCTGCCAACGAGCTATCAAGCGACCACATAATATAGGCCATCTGCCACAGATAGTTGCGAGCCCACAATAGAGTGGAGCCTACGGAGACCACTTCTGTTCAGCTCGGGAATTCTAACCTAAATCCAGCAGTGAACATTGACAAGTGATGTAATTATATTCCAGCTCAGCTCCACCCAGATAGATTTTTAATAAGTATTTACTCCTGCCTGCTGCCTTAAAAAATCTTTTGACTTATTTATTAGTTTATAAAGCATCAACATTTTATCTCAAAATTAGGTCAATATGCTTATCTGGTGGATAATTTGCGATACAAAATCGGGTCATATGCGTATCTGGTCAACCGCGTATCAGGTAATTTTCGTTTCTGGTATCGGGACAGTAAGGGACAAAAGATGGTTCTTAGAGCATAGAAACCGGCACCGACAAACTCGTCTCGAATGTCTAATGGCAGCTAAACAAGGAACCTGCGTGATCACGTGAGATTAGGCTTGCTGAGTACGCCTTGTTTTGCTCGAAGCCTGCCTTACACGCTTGAAATGCATTCCGCGAGCATAAATTAAAATTTGTGTTGTTATCGAAATACTTGAAGGATTTATGGCGACGAGAAAATGTAAGGGAATGAAATATATGAGCGTTTGAAATGTTTAGTCGGCAAAACGTATGTTATACTCTCTAATTGCATTCCCTATTTGATAAAGTGAACATTAATTTAACTACGACGAAAGGATATTATTATCTAGTAAATTTATTTACCAGTAACCACTAAGCCTATGAACGTGATCAATATGGATTGTACTATCTACCTGTATTACTATAGTGTATTACTATAGTTGATTATTTGGCAAGTAAGTACCTAGTACTTACTTGCCAAATAATCAACTATATTTCTACAACAAACTACCAGAGATAATTCAAATTATGATTATATGAATGAGTTGTGCCCTAATTCTAGAATATCAAAAAAATTTTGACGAGCTCAAAAGGATGTTTCCAGGGTTGGATCTATACTAATAAAATAAAGATGAAGAGTTTGTTTGTTTGTTTGTTTGTTTGTTTGTTCCAACGCTCTGTCTCTGCCAGTCGGATTTGAAAAATTATTTTTGCATTTCATAGCCCAATTCCTGAGGAAGCTCTTTAACACCACATTACGAACCATATGAGCCTATCAAAAATAAAAATGCCAGAAATATCTTATTATGCATGGGCGAGGCCGCGGGAAACAGCTAGTAGTAAGTAAAAAGTCTATAAACATTGTCTCTGACCAGGGTTGTTTGTGTCTGGCACATATAAACTGTATAACCACAAGTGTGCTGGTCACGCGAGCGAGCGGCGGCTGTGGTCGGAAAGACAATTGGCACTGCAATCAACTTGTCAGCAACTGATCGATAATTTACTAGGTGTAGATTGGACCAATTTCCACATTAATTTAAGTTTATTATTCTGGGTTAACTGAAGTAAATGTGTCCGTTAAGGATATTGCATTTTGTGCCCTAGTTCTTAGGGTTTCGATAAGCAACCCTTATGTCCGTTCGTATGTCCGTAGATTTTCTCACCAACTACCTACACACGCTATCAACTTGTTTGGCTAACCAAAGTGAAAAGTCAAAATAAAATCAAAAAAAAGGTCTTCGGCTAGGGGTCAACTTTGGGTCAACACAGAAATCAAAAATTAAGGCGTTAAATTCGGATTTTCCTTTTGCAAGTACAAGTTCATTAGTTAAACGAAAAAATAAACAATTTAGACCTATTACAAAGTGTACAAAACCTACCCATTTTTTTACTAAGAATAATTACTATATTACTGCATGTCCTTTTATATATTTTTTATCAATTATCGTGAAAATAACACTGCAAGTGATAATATCCTGAGAATGAGCCGTCACCTGCTTGTCTAGAATTTGTCAACTAAAATAATATTTTCTGTCACCTAGACAGAGTGCTTTACCATTTTCAACTTTATTGCTTTGTGTCATAAATACGAGTTTTATCTGCAAGTATAAATGAGCTTTGTTCTTTATTTTTCTGTACACGTCAGTCATCTCAGTACAGTAGACAGACGTTAAGTTATAGAAAAGCAATATAATGTACATTAAACCAATTTTACACTTAGTCATTTTAATCAAACAAACAAAATGTAAAAACTAGCGGGTATGTTAAGCAAAGTGTATTTTTTATATGAAGTAAGTAGGTAGGTATCTATTTAGTTACATTATAGACGGCGATCGAGATTATAGATGAACTTAGCTAAAGATTAGTTAGCCTAAAATTGTATAAAAAACATAATCGTAGGGCGTTTCCATAAACTTAAATTGCCTATATTAGTTTTCAACAATATGGTACAAACTTTTGCTACACCCTTTTACGTAAAGGCCTGTATATTGATGATTTTAATTAATCAACCTACATAGTCAGGAATTCAGTTGATAGCATCAAAACTTGCGAAGCTTTTTGCAGTAGAACTGTGCAGTATGGTTAGCAAAATAATTGATTTTTTAAACATTACACCAATGCGATTTGTTTTTCTTTATTAATTTAGGGGGTTTAGTCACAATACACGCTTTACTATGTCAACCAGTATCAATATAGCCAATTATGTATAGGTATATTTATTCTAAAATTAATTACCGACCGAAAATAATCGAGTCACTTAGTCTCTGTAACTTCCTTAACGCACGTTACACTCCATACACTTGACGAATGAGAGCAAGGCCGAAATAGGTGTAAGACTTCGACCGACACGACACTTCGCGATGTGTGTATTATTATGGATTTATTCAATGTACCTGTTATTTAATAAATAATAGATAGCGGATGGAACGTCCTTCCAACCCACGACACCTCTCGTTTTAAAAAAAAGCTTTACTGCGATTGTTTTGGCGACGGTACCACGCGAGCGATTGCATCGTCTGCATCGCGCCCCATCGCGACTGCAACCGGACTCATACACTAATGAATTCACATGTAAAACTCACCAACATAATTATGGGAATATGAATTACATAACGCCTTTGCACTTCTTATTTCAAACGTAAATGTGATAGGTTTAGTAGTTCTAAATTAGAACACTCCATTTCACTTCACCTGCGTGCATTTCAAGTTTTTTAAACTTTTTATAATAATGTGGTAAGCTACAATTTTCTTGCTTGGAATGGAACCAGCAAACTTTTTTTTTCACTTTTTAGTCCTTCGAGCTGAATATCATCATTGGCTTCATGAGATCCTTGTTGCCTAGGATGGGTATGTCGCCCCAATTTATAGACCAATAGGTTGAAAACTACAACTTCCTAAAAAATCAATTCCTATAATGTCAACTTAGGTATATAAAGGGGTTGGATTTTGCATACTTCTAGTTACTCGTACGTCTCTCTGTTCAGGACAGACGTTCAGGAACAGAGAGACGTTAACGTCTCCAATTCCTTAATGTGGGACACAATGACCCACTTTTCTAAAAGAGCCATAACATATAGTTAAGTGCAAATTTTTAAATAAATTAAATTAATTTTATAATAGTTATTAAATTTTAGTAGTTTTATAATGATCCACATCAAGCTTGTAAGTAAGAGCTATCCTGCTTTTGTCTAACTGCTATATGGAGAAAAACCTATACTTTGAGATTGGACATTTTCAAGTAGGTACATACATGTTCATGCGTAGGTATAATAATGTTTTGAAAAGTTCAAATGGAGTAATTACAAGTAGCTATAACAAAAATCGAATTAAGTAATTTACCTTCAATGTAACAAAGGTCGCAATAGAATTCACTTGTAGATTAAACCTTCCAATGTATCTCTGACACTTTGTTATGTTAGTTACATGTTAATAATTTCAATTACTATGATTAGCATCGAATACCTCGATTATTTCAACGATTAGCCCATACTGGAGTCTCTCGCGTGATAGCGCAACATTTGCGCACCGCAGAGCCTTGTAGGCTTCGTCGCCACCATTTGTTCGCTTCGCCGCAGTCGTTGGTTATCGAAACTCATATCATGACCGATCGCCCCTGTTCCTGCGCAAACTGCGAAGGGATGCGACTCTAGGTTTTTACCACCGATCCACAGATATGCGATAATTACGCGATTGCATCGCAAAGTCGAAAGCGAAACACACATTTCGAGCAATTTTCGTCTTCATTTGCATCAAAATTGATTTTCTTTATGCTTGCGCCGCCGTCGTAAACAACGTGCGTGCACGCATGCTCGAAACGCATGTCCAATTAGAATTTGCAATGTGTATTTAATGCTTAATTATAGAATTTTTTCTTAAAGCTTCTGTGTGAAACTACCATTAGGTTTTTTCATTTTTAATTTAATACAATTTTTCTGTGACCACCAAAACCATTGTATATTCACTACAAAGCGTTTGTTTTGATTGAACCATTTTTCAAACGGCCAACAAGGCAATTAAACAACAGCAATGGGATTTTATTCAGTTTCATCAAACCAATTCGAAATCATAATTGATCTGGCATGTAAAAAATATAGGATAGGGGGCTGTTAGGACCGGATGGAATAGGCGCCAAAAATACAAAACTAGGAGGATGACTGGCGGAACCCTTGGAGTCGGGCCGAAAGTCAATTAACGTTCGGGCCGAACACCGCGCACGTGGAGACCCACTCCGAACAATACGTACTCATAAACAATGTACGCTACAAACAAGGGTTTATGAAATACTAACACAAATTAGGTATAGTCTAACTATTGGAAATACTTTACGGTAGCGTCTTGGTGTCAGTTTATAAATTACTAGCTTTTTCCCGCGGCTTCGCCCGCGTAGAAAAGTTTTTCCCGTGTACATTGTGAAACAGCGCCCTCTATGTAGGCGTTTTGTTACTTAGGGGATATTACCTACGCCCCGCGACTTTGTCCGTGTTAAAAAGTAGCCTATAATATGTTATTCCAGGATATAAGCTATCACTGTACCAAGTTTCATCAAAATCTGTTCGGTAGTTTTTGCGTGAAAGAGTAACAAACATCCTCACATCCAAACATCCTCACATCCTTACAAACTTTCGCCTTTATAATATTAGTAGGAGTAGGATAGGATAGTATTTATAAATATGGTAAATATAGCCGTGGGCCCGTAGAGTTAGTAAGTATTGTTACTTTTTCTTAAACAATAAGCAGTGTATCTCCAGTGAAAGCTGTTCATTATTATGGCCTTAATGTGCTTTTAAAATTCACAGTCCAAGTACAATAAGTATGATACGACAAAGTTATTTGTTAGCGTTTTGAGTAAAAGGTAGCTAGGGCCTACATAACAGGACAATTCATTTTCAAATTTTCCGCGTCTATAATAATTTTTGGAGCAATGGGTCGCGCCGCGAGGCGAGGCGACGTGCGCGCAAGTGGCGGCGCCGCATCGCTGGATATCGTTATCGGCACAACAATGAGTTTCTGACTCGCTTCACATCTTCAAATGTAATTCCCATTTTTCACGGGAAAGCCCCGGGCCGGTCCGAAAAAGGGCTGCTTCACAGTCAACTTTTTTGGTTTTGTTTGCGTTCGATGGAAATTGGAAATTTAATTTCCATATCGTATGAGCATTTCAAATCGTAGTACTTACCTACATTAATTCGTTAAACGAGAAAGTTTTGACAGAAATATTGAAAAACTTAGCAAAGGCAAAGTAAATTACGAAAGAAATATACCATCTCATTAAACGTATTAAATTAAAATAAATTAATAGGTGCGTATATTTATTGTCTATGATGACTTTGGATATGATAGTTTTGTCAGTGGTTTGTCGTAAGTCCCATTATAAGCAAGATTATAAAATTATATAAGGGTCTACTGTTCTCCCTACTGTTTCTTTTCCGACTGGACCCGAAAACATTCAATGCTTCTAATAACATCGAATAAAAATTTCATTCCCTTTTTGCGACAGACTGAAAATGATTTGGAACCTTTTTGGAACCATCGACGTGTAATTGATTTTTGTCATATCAATTGTTGAAGCTCGCTACTTGAATCCGACGACACGATACGTACATTTTCGCGTTTTTATTGTGCGGTCTTATCGGTGGTTCACGGAGCGCTGCTCGTCGACAATTGTAAACACCCCTTTTAGTGGACGGGTCATCGGCTTCCAGCATTTTGTTGTGTTTTGATGGATTAAATTGTTATGAAATACCAATTCTATGAGTATTTTCCTTAACCTTCTGAGGTTCGGGTGTGCTATTTCTACAAAACAATCACTATGTCCTAAAACCCAGTATTGTCATAGCCCTGGACCCTGGGTCTTTCTCAATTTGACCGTTTTTAGAACTAGACGGCAGAAGGTTAAGCGCCATAGATAGGTATGTGCACTGAGATACGTTACTATTATCCACCTTCGTAAACGTAAAGAGAGAAAGCAAGAGAGGACGCACTAAAATAACAATAATAATCAGAAAGGGACACACTTATTACAAAAGTGGTAAGAGTAAGCTAGACAGATATAATATCTTCTATCTCCTTCTACGTATGCGAATTTTTTGTTTGCTAACAACAAACCATAACTGTCAACGAACGACCGCCCGACTAAAATAGATAGTGTTTTTTCAGTTTGACCCCGCCATTATAATAAGCGTCTTCTCAAATTATTGGGGTAAAAGACTATTACTATTTCATGCTATACGCTGAGTGGGGTTCTATGGGATACTAGTTCTATGTTCTTAAGCTATATACTTACTTGCGATTAGCTTCACTGGTTCATTTTCGTTCAATGTCATCTGTTACAGTTCATTGTTGAATCTCCTCTGCATGACTCTCTTTCTCCCCATCTCTATAGGGTCTATAGACACTCTCCTACGGAATCAGTTTCTCATTGAAATCTTCCACCGGTGGTGATCTACAATCAGATGAATTTTCCAATTAGAAATTTAATGTTTCTCAGGGTTCCCTTTCAGTATAGGTTCCCTAAGTTTTCATTTTTGATAAGTCAATGTTAATACCTTACTTAAGTTATACCTGCATCTAGCAGTGTTTTTAACCCTTTATGGGTCCAATAACTCTTCTGCCTCGACATTAAGACGGCAAGCGTTTGTGGGCAAGACCCCGTGTGCCTGTACATTGTATTTTAATTAATTGTTATAGCCTCGGTCAAGACGTGGCCCACAAATGGCAGTCTAGCATGAAAGCTGACGGCCCCTCTGTCGTAAAATTCAGGTTAGGGTAATTAAAAGACAAATTTGTTAAATGGAAGTTCTTAAAATGGGACTAAGGATACAATTTATTGAACTAAACTTCCGCTTCATGGCCCAGTTATTGGGATTTGCTATAAATATCAAAAGGAACAGTTTGAGCTGGGCCTAATATTGTAAGAAAATTGTGTGTGGTATATTAACATTCAGAAAGTTTCAGAATTACCTGAAAATCTGCTTGTAGCTGTATGAGCAGATTTGTAGGAAATTATAAGTTATTGTATGCATTTTAATGATACTAGAGACAGATTCTTTCTTAGAGTTATTTCGGTTTTTATGCTGACTTTTTATCCTGACCCTTAAATATTAACCGAATGCCTGATATTTCTATGAACATAAATTCCCTAAATAGGCCGTAAAGTTTTCAGTGTGGCCAGCACGATGTAATTAAAAGCAACATCGTCGGACGGACGGACAGCAACCCGATTACTATGCAAATAGAGCTGTGTAACGCGCCCCCCTTCCCGCTCCGTCACGACCGTCACACCAAACTGCCTCAGACTTTCTAGTTCTAATAATACTAGGTAGTCGATTTATCTACTTAGAGTTTTTCAGCCTGTGTTTTACAAGACTTTACTGTCAGAATTTTAAAGTCAGAAACTAAATAGGTATTTAGTTAAGTATAATTTTTGAACAGATTACCGTCCAATTTTGAAAGACTGCATGTTTCTTACAAGCTCGTTTGGGTTCTTTTCTACTTTGAATAAAGTATGCATTCTGCCGGAACGCCCTCTATATCTAGAATGGGTCTACTGTATACTGTCCCGTCGCATTATTTGAAATTCCCATTGTTTGCAAAATCAGATTTCTACCTTAATTACTCGTCTTTCACCAAATTATTTGACACTTATCTAATTGAGATACATTGTCTGAATTAGGATGTCATATGAGTGTAATATGCGTGTTCATGTTAAATTCCCTTTCACTGAATGACCAGGCAGTTTCACCCTGAACCTTTGAACTCCTGTTGCTGTTACCTCATGATGAAAGTATTAATTGTTTGTCATCTCGTTCCCTTGAATAATTGCCTTTATAAGGGTTGGATGCGTATGACTTCAATATTTTCACTTATTACCTATTGTAAACATATTAACAGCATTTCAACGTCAACTGCTGGACCTTACCCAGTGAACGCCACCACACCCGGTCCTCCGCCCTCCGCATCCAGCCGCTTCCGGATCTTTAGGTCGTCGGTCCACATGGCGGTGGACATCCCGCGCTGCGCGTACCGGTCAGCGGTCTCTACTCCAGCACTCGTCTGCCCCAACGGCCGTCGGTTCTGCTACAGATGTGACCTGCCCACTGCCACTATTGCAGCCTTTCGGTTTATGTAGAAATAATTTTTAAACCTTTATGCGTACTAATCTAGGAAGAATTTCTAATATCTAATTCTCTCTGTGAAATTTTCTCGCTGCAGCTGTTGATTTGATATGAACAGTACCTACTTATATTGAGAAGCTATTGTCAAATGTACTGCAGTGAAAATACAAACATGTCCAATATTGCGTAGTATTTGAAAAACACTGTAGCCTGTAGATAATGTCAAATAAGAACGTACTTCGTAAGCTCGATACGGTCGAATAATTGCACAATTGCCTAAAGTTATTGTCTAATGAAAAGTAATTAACTGGACATTGAGGTGAGGAGGTGTGGGAGGGTGGAGGGAGGGGGGTACACTGACAGACAATGCCCAATGGAACAATCAGTGGAAAGAGTTAAAGAGACGACGCTGAGTCAGCAAGTATCTTGTGGGACATGCCTCGTGGCTAGCTGAGCGCGCGCGCCGCAGAGCCACGAAATAGAACCTCATCTAAGGATGTTCCAATTTAACTAGCCGGGGACTGTCACCTTACGGGCAATGACTTAAACACCCTTCGAAACTTAAGCAACGGTTTGTATGTTGTTTAACCTGAAAATCTGTAGACTGTGGTCATAGTCTGACTGAGTCACTAACTGCATAACCTCATAGTAGTGGTTGCCTTGTCCAATAGTACACGTATGTTATTAAATACGACTGTTTCTAGGTATATGCTTGTCACTCCACTCTCAGTATAACTTTTAGCATGAGCAACGGAAAACTTTTAAAAATGGAATAAAGTAGGTATCTACCTATCTAAAGTATATTATATTAATGTCATTGAAGTGCCACGATGAAAATAGGACAGCCAAATCTACGAGTATTTCATCGTAGCTCACAAGCAGTCCGGTTAGTTAAACCGCAAAGAGGCCGACATAACTTCATTGATTAGGAGTCCACGTCGGCCGAATACTCATTTGACGTTTTGATTTGTACTATACTAAGGTACCTATGTTCTTCGTGCAAAAAACATTACAGCATTAGTGTATTAGCGTTCATAGGCGTGCAACAATATCACTACTTATTTGAAATACCCAACGACTACTAAAATACTAGGTAGCTAGGGTAACTTATGGCCGGTGGAGGACAGCGGATAATTGTTATTATTGCCATTATTCCCTCATGAAGTAACTATAATACATTGAACCATGAAACTAAAAGATTTTTGGTAGACGCCCGCGGGGAGTAGCAATTTTTTTCCTTAATGCAGTGAACGAACGATAACAAATCGATGACGATATAGGTACTTTCTATGTAGATAGAGACATGAACAGACTGCGAACATTTGGTTCGTAGCGACGTCGATTATAAGATTACTTGAGGTAGTTAAATGAATTAATCTATTAGATTATACTAGGGAATAGTATGAGTTGAAATCTTCTTAACGTTAGGCAGATCTGGCAAATTTGCCGCTTCAGCCGACATGGTGGTTTTTCGACCAGAAAACAATATGATAGAGATAGATAATAAAATGTGCCTGCACTTTAGTATGTGTGGAAGACAGACAACAATATATCAAAGATAACTTCACATACCAATGACTTCTAAGAAAAACGAAGAGTGAGAAGGGAACAAAAGTGACAACGGACGGTGTGGCAACTTTACCAACAGGGCTGAAAAATATAAAAGTTGCACCTTTATTAAAATTGAAATTATTAATCGTTATGGATGCAATGGGTGTAGGAACCCAGTCGTTTATTACAATTTACAAAGAGTAAGGAAGTATAGGCAATGTGGCAAAGTTGTTCACACATTAAAGAAACTGATTTAAATTGAATCATTTTTAAATACACGAATTGATGTCATTATGCACCAAATGTTCGAAGCCAAGCGTTTGACTTTGAACGTATCAACGGAAATGACTTCCTTCATAAACCATTTTTCTGACAATATCGGCTGTAAATAATGCAACTTTAGGCTAATTGGCATAATGACTAATCAGCTTGCAGTCAATGATTGCAGGAGCGGACTGGGGTGCGAGGTGCGGCGGGCGCGCGGCGGCGCGTGAAGATGCCGCGATAGCCAACCGCCTGGCCACATGACGCGTGTGCTGCGCCTGCGACGATCGCACGCACATACTCACTAAAGTTTAATTCAATTATTCAGTAAGTATTCCTTGGCATCAACTAAAAATGCAAGTTTAATGTTGGTGCTAAGGAAGCAAAATACGTGTTCAAAGTTAGAGCCTCGTCTGATAAGACGCACTATAATCAAAACTTATAAAATTTGCCGACTTACTGACTGATTGATGTATCAATGCACGGCCAAAACTACTAATTGTAAGTCTAGAAAGCTGAAATTTAAGAAAGCTAAGAAATGATTTTTGGAAATTTCTACTTTGTTTGTAAAATGTTTTATTGTGGACGAAATCGCGGGACGAACCAAGCGGACGGCTTGTTTTATATAAGTTCCAATTGAGTTCTTGTTATGAGCAATACCTAAGCTATTTTGGTCCCATCAACAGTGTCGAAGTTTCCATGTAAGATATCAAATTAAATTTTAAAACCCGGCGGTCAGCCCACGAACAATCACACGTAGGCGGACTCCGGGCCGCAGCCCGCGGTGATTGCTTTCGATACTGACGGACGAACCGTTAGTAGACAAACTAAAAATTAAAATAGCTAAACGGGTGGTGAGGCGGCTAACCAGGGCAATTGTGGTGCGCAGCGGGCGGTTCGCCTTTCATTATTTTATAATAACTCGGATAGAGGGCAGCGAAATGCCCGTGTCATGCTGCGGCGTATACGGCTCCACGGCAAATAACTCTTACCGAATTAATTGCCCGGTTGGGCGGTAACTCGTCAGTGCGGCGACTGTACCGCTCATTGTCATTTCCGCGACCATCGACTAGATAGGGCTGGCTGCAACATCTTGGACCTCTAGGGACTTGTACAGTCTACGGTACGTCAATGGAAATACTTTGGCCATCAGCTGGCCTCGCCTATTAAAGAGTTTCAATACCATGGGAGACCTGATACTGGTTTTCTTTCCACTTACGTGCGGTCGACCGTACCTTTAGGAAATTTGGCGGTATATGTATTTAAGTAAACGTTTTATTCTACGCGTAATTTTGATAAAATCGTTTTTTTATACAATATCCGGCCACTAATACTTCAGTTTATTCAGGGTGTTCACGTGTTTCATCCGGATGTGGTTTAGATATTTTTGTAAATTTACCAATGGTAGGTAACTGACAACCCTATCAACTTTTTTGTAGCTCTGATAGACAACAACGAAGACTGTTTCCATCCGGCTTCAGACTGTGCGGTTTTTATTTCTAAGTAGACACACAATTGAAATGCAACTACACGGAAGTTATTTTGGTACAACAATGGACCAGATCTGAGGGATTTCCAATGCAGTGGTTAACAGAATATTTGCTTCAGTCATCAAAATATCCAATCTGATCAAAGATCTTCTTTTCAGTATGAGTAACTTGGACAGTATTGGGTGATAGAACTACATGGGTTGGCAATGGTTCTACAGAACAATAAGTTACGATTGATGCAATATCATTTCTGTTCAGTCCGACCAGGGAACAACCGACCCTTGCCCCATGTAGTTCTATCACCGCCAATTGCTATCTGATTGCGTCAATCCAGATATTTTAAGACTATTTAAATGAAAGCTCTGAACTCTGGGGGCCAATCGCAAGCCAAACCCCTGCTCCACACGCTTGCGTTTGTAAAGGTTTGCCTAACGTGTGGATGCAGCGTAACGTTTTTGGTTATCGTTTGGATTTGGTAATATCGTTCAGAATTAGCGCGATTGGCCCCCATTACTGTATGATGCACCTCGTTTATAGGGTAGGCCTGAGCCCCAGCAGTGGGGACATATTAATAGACTGTTAATGATGTAATGACTATGATGGCGTCCAGTGAACTCAAGTTCACTCAACTTTTAGGTATGGTAAATAAATAAATGATCTTCTTTCTCTCTCCTTACACCTTATTAAGGTTATCCCACACCCGGCACCCGCAGCCGCTAGCTAGCAACGCATTCGAAACATCTGTACCGACCGATATGAGTATAGCACTCGATCCGAACACGAGATTATGCTAAACCGATGTACAGACGTGTCGAAGGAACCTATCTCGCATCGATATAAATCATCTTATTAACTATTGTTTCGGGAGGTGTGGTGTGAACGAGCCGATGCTATCGGGACCCTGATGTGTTTTAAATTAACATAATAGGTTTTGTGAATGGGTATTGCTTTTCTGTGTTTGTTGTTATGAACGGTATGCCATGGGAATCGTTTCGCGTCGGATCTTTAGGGCCGCGATGGAAGTTCATGGCGTTGATTAACATAACACCTTTGCGTCTATCTAGGTTCTAATATCAAATTATCAATTTAATAACGTGATTCATTCAAAACAATTCATCATTGGGAAATACTTATAGCAATTTCGGTATAGGTATATTTATTTTTGAATTATTAGTGAAGTGAACAGTTACCAGAACAAAGCAGCACTTTGACAATGTTATATCAGGTAAAACTTGGGTTTCTTATTTCCATGAAAACATGGATCATCATTCAAGCCAGTAAATATATATTATTGTATTATCCTATACCTTCTTTATTAGTGGTACTGACTGTAAAAATTTTTGTAATTGGGATATTTAGCGTCTCCTAGAAATCACTAGCATCTGCCCCAAAAAGTTATATCCCCTATGAATACAAAAATACTTCGTGACCACTATAAATTTAATTAACTTAAAATGATAATTAATAATAATAATGAATAATTATTATAAATATTGTTCTTTCTACAACTCTAAGGCAGTAGCTATAACATATTATGATCCTTCGGAGTTTGAAGATGTAATGTGGCGTACAATGCCCGGGCTGCGATCGTGGGATAGCGCTCTTGTTAGCGCTATCTGTGATGCGCGTGCGCCAGCGCCGATATTCGCGCCTAGCGAGTACAGTCGGCAATACAGTCACGGTGCTAACACCTGGGAAGCAGAGGTCAATAAAAAATCACATGTATAAATGTAGGCACCAAGTCTATTCATATTAGGTATGCAATACAATATTGTACTTTTGTCTTTTTTGGGGGGAAAGGTTTTCACTGTGTTCTTGTTTTGTTACAAATTTAATGAGTGCATCGACTTTTCATTCCAATATTATTATACTTTTATCACTGTCAGAGTATGAAATATGAATAATTTAGGTTTATACATTTTTTCGCGCTTTGTTTCGTATTGTAATACCTGTATAATATAACTTAGGTATAAGGCGTTTATTTAATCTTAGGTAAGTAATTAACTGTCTGTTCAATAACCGCTAATCTTTGTGACAGCTTTCTCTTACCTACTCGAGAAGAAGTTCTTATATAAATAACTATGTTATTTGTACCTCCATAACTACATCAAAGCGATCTGTTCGCTTCAACGTCATAGAACCCGATAGAAACCAGATTTATACAAATCGTTTGTTCAAAGGTTACACCGCATATTGTTTTAGTTGAATAGAATTTATTGACCTTTTCGCCGCTGTTGCAACCCTGACTAGCGAGTGCCTAGTTTTTCACGTGTGTGATATATCCTTGTGTTATCTATTCCGGGCACATCTCGAGTGATTAGTTACGGGATTGTTCAATAAATAACGTCTCATTATTATGGCGGCTGGAGGCGCGCGCCGCTCGCGGCCCGCAATGAGATCGCCCAGCATTTCACGCGCCCCGTGTATATACTGGGGCGAGACCAGAGCCGTACTTACAAGGGAAGCTTTAGAACCCGAAGTATCTGAAATGGACGAAACATTGGAGAATATAGAGCTGGTGATTCTGAGAACAATCACTTAAATAATTTTGTTTTATTTGGTTAAATATTAATACTTAATATAAGTAAGTATGAAGACCATAAAACTGGTAAAAATAATTATGTGGTCGTGGTCATAATTACCCGCTCTACATTCCTACCAAGTTTCGTCCATTTCGGAGAGTTCAAGTTCGGAAGTTCCCGCGAGGTGGCTTATGCGAGACACACAAATATTCTGTAGATATAAAATATGTGGTTACGTTCACAATTACTTACAGTGCATTCCTTTCGTCAATTTCGGAGAGTTCGGGTCCGAAAGTTTGCCTTGTTAGTTGGGACCTATGTCGTAGCATTTGACGGTGGATGTGCTCGGCTTGCGTTCTTGAGATCAGGAGTTCAAGTCTGGCCGCTCATCAATGAGTTTCGAACAGCTAAGTGTTTACGAGTATTTAAAATGTGAATCACTGCGATATAGAGTTTAGGATAAGTACGTTTTAGTTTAGTTGTCTACCCATGTGAGTAAATAGAACTCACTAGATATTCTACTCAGTATGTATAGATAAGGTAGAAATTGTGCTAGTACAATATTTGGCTAAATCTTCGAGTCGTAAACGGCTAATCTAGTAAACAATTGTTAATTTTGACGGATTAGTGAAATTCAGCTCAGTTCCAGGTCCAGCCCTGCTCGTGGCCGGGGCGTGGTGGCCGCGGGGCGCCGCGGGCGGCGGCGGGGCGCGCGGGGCGGGGACGGTGCGCGCGCGCCGATAAATGGCCGGCCGGGCCCCCGCCGCCGGCGCTGCTCTGCTTTGCGCACTTGCAAATGCAAGTTACACTGCTTATTGCAATTTCTTTAGACGTTTTCTAAGTGGAGTAGGTGTTTTGTAGAGCTCTAAATACCTAACAACCGAACACATCTCAAACTTTTGTGGATCATATTACAGAAGCCATATAGTCTTAACAATATATAATATAATCCATATAACCTTACACAAAGTGGAACTATTATTTAGTATCGTTCCTTCTGATACCCTTTGATAAAAGTAGTAGGTACAACAGATTAATTCTTAGTTTCACGTACGTTAAATCCCCACAACACACATGGTAAGTAACGTATATGTATACCGATATAATCGAGCAACGTTTACTTTTTAATTGAATTTTATTATCAACTAGATGTTTTCCACGACTTCGTTCGCTTGGAAAAATACTACCGAGTGCCCCTGTAATCGGCCACTACCAGGTATTGTGTTACAGTCTGTATGTCAATCATTCAGTTAGGGTTTTATTTTATTAAAAGACACCTAATAAGTAGGTAGGTAGACCGGGGTAACCATTTCATAAGCTTGAAGCATAAATAACATTTTCAAAAACCAAATGTACTTTGAACTGCAAATTCATACTACATTGCTACGAGACAGACAGACATTCAGCAGCTATATAAAATACGTGGTTGTGCTCAGAATCACCAGCTCTACATTCCTGCAAAGTTTTGTCCATTTTGGAGAGTTTGAGTCTGAAAGCTTTCTTGTCAGTATACTGACGAGTATTAACTTTGGAAATTCGAAGACACACAAAGAACAACAAAAAATCATATATTTCGTGCCTACCACGCGTTATCTGCATGGCCCAAAGGTCAACTTGTAGAGAATGCCATACTGGCATTATGTTCGCCTTTTGTACAATTATGTGCAATAAAGTTTTTAAATAAATAAAAATTATATGAATTGAAGTTTCTAGTTTCAATATGAACTTAGCTATCCAATGCGACTGAAACAGTTAAACTCCTGGCAAAAGAGGCGTTTGTGCTTAATTTAAAAAATAACTTATTACACTGCGAGCATGTATAGGTAAAGGATCGAGGTAACTCGTTAATCCTCGGCTCTGTAACGAGCCGGGCGCTACGGGGCGGAGCGCCCGCGCCTCCCGCCGGCCTGCGCCAGCGCCGGCCCGGTATAAACAACTCAAGTAACAACATTTAATTATCGCCCTTTATTAAACCAGACCCACCTACACGGATAACAGCCGATAGCGATCATTGTTATAAACCCAGTGTCGATGGAGAAAGAAATTATATTTCACACCTACTGATGTGTGAAAACATACGCTTTGAAACGAGAGAAACTGTGGCAAATTTGTTTAATAACTTTCTTTCTCTGTGATCAACGCATACAATCCCAAGCAAAATTCACATTCGGATTTTCAATTTTTCATTTGAGTCTATTAGGCTAATAGACTGACTCAGGCAGGATGTAGGAGGCATCATTCGAATGGGAACGCGTTGGATGTTGTCCCACCCACACCAGAGTCGCTCTGTGCCAGCATTTGGAAAGCCTTATCTCTTTCTTTAACATCCAGAAACAAGCTATGTTGCAGACAGTTGCCATGAACATGTTTCGTCTAGTGAAAAAAATATTTTCAATGGTATGATGTATTAAATAAATATTTATTCTTTAGTACTATGTGACTATTTATTTAAATACACCTATACTATAAACTAAATGACTAAACAAATACGAAAACTACGAAAAGCCTAAACAAAAAATGGGCCCCAAATCGCTGTCGATGGGCAGTGTGTCCAGAAGGCTGGCCGTATTACCAAGCTGAATGGCAATGCTTAATCGAGATAAATAAATTGATGGAGAGTAAACTTTCCACTTGCTCCAAGACTAACAATAAACCTATCCTTCATTAGTTCTACAGAAAGTCCTATTGTTGTAAATACCCATTACTTAACTATTTTGCTGTTTCGAAAATTGCTTTACCCGTGAGTAGATAATACTTTTCATGATTTCGTGGCTGAAACGATGTTTGGAACAAGTCGATGAAAGCGGTAAAACCGCCATTGTACACGAGCTTCAGTTTAGATTTTTAAATGGTTATAATTTGTATTTTTGTTTTGGTGCAAAAAAAAATTTGATCATGCTATCGACTTGTTTCACCTGCAGTTTGATTTAATCAAACGACATTTATACCTAGGACTTTTTAAAACTCTGCTTTTCTCGTTATTCCTGCTTAACTGTTCTTATCATTTTGCAAATTAATTTGACTTCCGTTGCAGGTACCTTTACCACCGTGTTAATAGCATTGGTTGATAGTTGATACTGTATTTATTTAATGAGGACCAGTAAATTATGTAACTATTCACCCGGGTTCAGGAAATGTCTGCTATTTCATGGCAGCATACATCGCCATCACTGTCAAATTTGTATGCAAAATCTAACACCTATTCGGGATATGCGGCACTATAGAGCCATAAAACGATGATACCCATCAAAATCCTATGATTTTATCTAGACAAATTATCACTTCCGATTCATCAAGCTTTCTGATAAGACAAAGCTGTATAACATGTTTTATAATTATATAATTAGGTGTTGATAGTTCAAAGTATTTGAAACAATCAGATAACGAAACTAATCCAACCAACTTTCTATTTAATATTATATTTTTTTTCTATCCTGCGCTGCTATCCCACGTCTAGTCGATTTTCCCGTGAAAATCCGGGATGTTGCCTGTACCCATTTTTTGTAAAAACGAATGGAACGGAACATTCCAACAGTGGAAGAATTACCAGAATCGGGTATGGCCAATTTGGCCATCCTTGAGATGCTTTGGTTTAGCCCATGAAAGTAAAAAAATCAATTGTAAATAAAAAAATATCGTCGGTAAAATCCTATACGAAAGCACTGTTGGGGCAGACAGAAGCGTTTTTCATGCCTACAATAATTCGTAAAATAAAATTAAAATCAAAAGTCTATAGGTAATACCCAATACGTCTTAGGTTGCGCACAGACCTACCGATTCTATGCTATTCTACCCTGAACATATTGAAATAGAATGCATTAACACAAAATATACCACGCGTCACACACCTACTGACCCGAATCGGCAAGAACGCCCGATCAGCTAGCAATCGGCCTATATGAAAGCTCAGCGCCCGGCGTGTGTGTGGAAATGACGAACTCGGATTTTATTCTGTTCTTCAAGAATAGAACAGAATCGGGTGTGTGCTCAGCCTTATTGTTAATGGACGGAGGACACTCTCTTTTAAGTTCATACGTGCCATAGGACAATTCAGTGTGACCAACTAAACGTCAGCACCATCTGAAGACCTTTGCCTTTCCGGGGATATTGAATGCCTATTCCCAGGCAGGTTGTTTCAAACGACAAATTAAACAATAATTTAAAATAAAATCATACCACAGCTCAAGACATTTTTAAAGGCGGCATTTCGTGTTCCAAATCTCAAGCATATTGCTAACAAATCACATGCGAATGGGTCGTTTAGCCGCCATTAGTGCCCTGGCGGGGGCGGGGGTGCGACGGGGTAATTGTGTTTACAATACACCCCCGCCCCGCCCCAACCCCTTCCGTTCACTCTTCACCTCTATACATTAGGGCAACGCTTAGTGACGTCATCTCTGAAATCTCGGAGAAAGTTGACAATACTAAGGGCTTCTTACACCAGTTGCTGATATTGTTACAGATAGAAAACGGACAGATAACGTAATCTATCGGATAACACTGTCGGATAATATTTTCCGTTTTCACCACTCAAGTCTCTGTTAAAATAACGGGCAGCTAATATGTCAGCGATTTACCGGGGAGTCGGAACATTCCGTTCATTCAGTTCATTCTTCAGTTCAGTTCATTTGTTGCGTTTCTATTTATGCATTTTTGGCAATCGACGAGTATCATATTTCTAAATTAATATCTTAAATTTTAGTTAAAAAATGTATTCATAAATACCCATAAATTATATATTTATGTATAAAATACAGAAAGTACATTATTGAGTCCGTTTTTATGTAATTATTCTTGAGAATGAAATAAAAAAATACCTACGTTTATTGCGTATAACGAAGCGAAGCAGACTTCTATTCATATGGTCTGTGGTTCATCGATTATTGTTTTTGTTTTATTTACATAAAAAATTACAGTGAGGAATTCGCGAAGCTTTTTTACGGATTTTAGTGGTTCTCTATCTATAAATTACGTGTACAAGTATTTGAAGTGTTTTATAAAAATACTGGGGGCATTCGCAGACATGATGGCTTATTATGACGGTATTGGTGTCCATAACCGAAGTCAGTCAAGTTTCGGAATTCAACGCATCTGTTTGCCTGGTTGGTGGAGGAAAGTTCTCATATACCCACCCCTTTTCGTGCTGATGGTCTAGTGGTGGATGGTCAGGGGCATGTGGCATTCGCATTTAGACAAAGTGATTGGAAGAATGGAAAAAGACGGTGAGAAAATAAATTTCGCATCATGCGATTGTTTCACTCTCAAAAGTAACAATATGATAATTCAGTAGGACGGCGGGTACAAACTGTCATAGGTATTTAATTTCAGTTTCTACAGAGCTTCAAGCTTGCCAGGAGTACTAGGTTCTGTCGATGGCACCCATGTAATCATGTTTTTTGTATTCACAATTCATTTTGAATGCAAATGTATGACATGTAATTATTAAATTTACCATGTTTTTGTTTTTGTAGATGTGCAATTTTTATTTAAATATCATGGGCGGTAGTCAAGTCTATTACCCATGATCAACACATGATAGTAAAGTGTGGAGACAACCTGTTGAAAGGCGTCATTGAGATGCTGTATAAAGAGAACCAAAGAAGATCCGAGTCTGGTGCCAGTGAAATATTCTACATGGGATGGGTATCATTGCAATAAAGAAAAATAACAAAACACATTTAAAAACATTTTCATTTATATACTTATTCTATTTCACATTTTCCCTGTGGAACTACTGCTTGGCACAGCATTATAATCATCTTCGTCCTCGGAAAACGATGGCTGTAATGAAATAATAGTGTATATTAATAGTGTATAGAAAATAAATTAAATAAATTAAAAATAAATAAAATAAAATAGTAGGTAATATAATAGGATTAGGTACCTATTAGAGGACTGGGTGTGGTGGTGTTCATTGGGGAAGGGCTATGTCCAACAGTCGATGTTAAAGGGCTGGCATGATGAAGTATTGGAGTGGGAAGATTGTATTAAAGAGAACCAAAGTCTTTGACATAGCTCAAAAAGTAAGTATGTTGAAATGGCTGGTCATATTTGTCAGAGAATCGATAACCGCTGGTAGGTGAGTCCTACTACTGGGCAAGTGTAGTGTGGGACGCCCCCCGGTTTGATAGAGCGACGATCTGCATAAGGCGACTGGCAGCAGTGACTGTAACATGTAAATAAAATATTAGTATGGTACGATCAATTTACCAGTTAATATGGCCGCACTGTTGGTGCACAGGCCCACCATTAGACAAGGGTGTAGGGCTCATAGTCCCCCAAGCAGACCCAGAGTGGGTTGGTGGATCATATGCATGTTTCCTCATTAAGTTTTCCTTCACATCAAAGCCAAATACAGATAGGTACTAACTTTGGCCCTATCTTTAGGGAATCTGGCGAAAAGTGGTCTCAGGTTTTGCTATGCTTCGGACACTTGATATGATTCTAGATGCTGACGCTGTGCCTAAACCACTTAGATCTCCGGCTGAAGTCAGAAACGATCCTTCGCATAATAGCGCAATGTTTGGTAACAGTAATCTATTCATTGGAGATATTGCAGCGTTACTGAAACAATGAAGTAACAATGTAACTTTAAAAAATCTCTAGTGTGGGCCCATTACTTGATCAAAGTATATGTGATTGGTACTTACATATTGGTACAGTATTGGTTGTTATTATGCCATCTTCTTTGTAAGAAAGCAGATAATTAACTGCTTTTTTTGTTAGCCTATATCTATCCCTAAACGCCCCATCACTATATTTTGTAAAATTATCTTCTCTGTCCCTGACTGCGGGACGTGTCCGTGGGCGCGATAAACGGTCATGAAATTCTTCGAATTTGTCTTCTAAATAGTCAAATAAGTCAATTTTTAAAAGAAACAGTGATAAATCCATAAATAAAATAAAATTAACACAAAACTGAAGTATTACCGCGTTAAATTCGAAAAAAAAACAATCCATATCCGACAGATAAAGAAATAACAGCCCCTTGATCTGGCTGTAAGTTTATAAGGCGGTTTACCGGACAGATAAGGCAATCAGATACCTGTGAAAAAGAAAATACACGGATATCTGGTAGATAACCTTCATATAGGGTATCTGGGACTTTATCAGCAACTGGTGTAAGAAGCCCTAAGAGATTACTTTTAATACTAAGTATCCGTTAGCCGTTAAAACTATTTTAACCAACAAAAGTATATACCTATAAGCTTCCAACTCGGCTGGTGAAATTAAAAAAAAAACAGTTTTTGGTCAGAAGATCTAAGTAAGAAATTTTAACAAGTGTCAAACTGTTGAGTAGATTAAAATTACATACGAAATAGTGACCGCAGTTTACTACAAATTTTTAATCGGCTATAAACAACAACATCCGCACATACGATTCCTTATAGGTAGTACTGATCGTACCTACTTGAAAATACTTCCGGAAATGTTTGAAAAAATTTTATACATTCTCATTGTAGTAGGTAAGTTAAAGTACTCGTACCCACTCGCTAGCTCCGCCAGTTCCCATGAAAATCCCATAAAAAATAATAAACAATTTACGTTCAGTGACACGCGCGCCGCGTCATTACCCGCGCCGCGACATCAGCCATCACAGATTTTTACACGAACGCTTTTTACGGGAAAACCTCTTGGCTTTCGTCTCGTTATCGTCTTCACCTCAAAATTAAACATCTTAACGTGCGGTAGGAGAAAAATCTGCAACTGGGAATCAGTAGGTACTTGCCTTAGGTAGGTATATAAAATTCATTATGTAAGAAATTGTAGCTGGATAGGTAGATGAAAAGATATGCCGTGGGATAAAACAAAGGGGTCATATTCTTAAAGAATTTTAAAAAAGCGAAAATTGAGACATAGGCAATTTAAAATCAGAAATAATAGCCTTTTATTTTCAGAAAGCGTCATATCGTCACATTTATGAACAAAATTTAATTTTGTTTGTATCTAATTTTATTTGCAATTATTCGAAAACTCTACACAAATGTATATAAAGAAGTCCATTAAAAATATTCTTTAAATACAATACGAGATACAAAAGAGTCAGACCCGAGAGACAAGTGTATAATTCTCGGAATACCTAACAAATGTAACGTTTTTTCCGTTGTCCAGGCTACATGGCCCAATTAAGGCGGGGACACGGCCCAACGTGGCCGATGATACAGGTATAGTGGCCCAGGGCTGTATTCAACAAGTGACCATAGTTGTTTTTTCAAATTTATAAAGTTGTCTCTCAGACTGAGGTCTGTCTCTGGCTAGCAGTGTTTCCTTACGAGGCTGGAATTGTCTTCCTTGAGTCATAGGCCTCAATAAAAAAAGATTAAAAAAAAATCTAAAATTTTGAACGTCATGAAAATAAAATTACACAAGACACATGAATGAGCGATATCCAAGCTATTATTTATTAAAGAAATAAACTAGTATATAATTTCATAAAGGGTACATATCTACAAAAGAAAAATAAAATAGCGCTTATTTTGAGACACAACCAGGACACAACTTCAAATGTCATAGTTTTAATTAACTCTCTCACACAATCAAGAAAATAATATTACTCGTGAAATTCAATCAGAACTGATTGAACAATACAATATAATATTGAACAATACAATTCAAACATTTATTTCAATATTAATACTATCTATAAATTTACCTTTCTTTGCACTCTTCAACAAAGGACTAATTATGTATTCTTAATTTCTTCAACCGACAAAAACTTTCTGAATGCATACCTGCAGTTGACTTTATAATTTATTCGCCAAGGATTTGGTTTTGTGGCCCGTTTTTCGATCGAAATCTGGATCGTAAACACCTTGTTTAGTCCCCGAGCTTTGTTACCGATGATAAGCGATAACGCGATAGAGAAAATATTGCGTGAGACTCCGATATTTTAACGATTATGACGAGATAAAAAATATATTTTAGTCGAAAACGTTTATAAACTTATTATTATTTTGCTATTCCCACGATATTTTTTTACCAACCACCACATTTGTTTATCTTTAAAGATACCATATCTACTGAATTTCTTTATTGGGCGAATTTATCGTCATTTGGGGAAAAGGTTAGTAGGTATACTGGACAAGTTTATGCGCTCGTTTAGTAAAGATGAACTCTTCTTATAGACTTCTATCTTCATAAAATTAATTATCAAAGAAATCCTTCAGTCAGGGTACTTATTTCTGAATCGCTTGTCTGTAACAGCCAGGAATTAAAAGTATTTTATTTTCAGGTGCAAATGGTGCATCGTGCCGACCGCGACCCCGCGCGGTCCCGCTGCAAAGTTTCTCGGAACCCTTTAATTGCATCCACTCTGGCGCAGAGCGAACGCTTGAAATCGATTTTTTATTCGATTTACTTCATGTGGGCCCGGGCTCAATCGTGTTTTTGTTTTGCGATACCGAACGCTGTGTTTATGCAAATTTTTACACGCATCTACTTACTGAAACTTCTCAATTAATTAAATCAAGTGACAGGAAGTAAAGCCTAATATCTAATTAAATAAACGGCGATCATTATTTTTAGTACCTAACCTATTCAAATTCACAAATTCTTCCATCTATGAAATTTTATAAAACTTTCTTACTCAGATCTTTCACTTATCTTTCATCCAAAAAGGCCACAGATTTTTAAAATCACTGCCTTTTAAGTAAGAAGTATTTTAATTGGTGACATAACGAATAGCAAATGTTGGTCCAAGCTGCAATGTCCAGTGTTGGAATGAGCGAAATTGTCGCATTCTCGACGTAATCTGAAGGGTCTGCGCGTGTCTTCACACCTCGTAACAATGTATGTTCCAATAAAACATGAAACCTACCTTAATTCAACGTCATTGATCTTAAAGTTAATCGTGCGATTCTCTATATTCAAGAACTATTTAAAATCAGTCAATTTAGAAATTTCTACCATCGCATATTGAGTCTAATTTTGCTCAGCTAGGACAAGAATCGATAGAAAATAAGTGTAAAGAAAATTATACTCAGACCTTAGTGCCTGAAGGTATAGTTTTGTACAATTTCAGGACTTGGAAATGGAAACTAATGAGGTGAAACTATTCGTAGGTACTCACATTATGCGTGTTTGCTATTTCGTTTAAAGAAGTTTATCTCAATCTCATTAGGACTTAGATTTGAAGCTTTGATTTAGACTTAAATTTTAAACTTAGATTGATAATAATATATTAATACAAAAATTATCATATTACTCGTAATTCGTAGTAGGGTAACTTACATAATTTTGATATTTCTTAGTAAGTTTGATATAGTTTACCGACTCATGACAGACTGACAGGCAGATCTAGAGATTCTATGAGCAGCCTCTCAGCCAATTTTGGATATACCTACACATTATAACATGCTACTTCCAAAAGGCAGACTGGTACGCTGTAAATCTAGACAATCCTTCAGAGCAAGAAACAACGCTACACCTCTAGGGTGCAGCACTAGGCTGAGTTGGACCTCTTCACAGCCACGGCATCCACTCCTGGAGTGCTGCAAATAATATTTTATTTTATTTAAAACAGCCTTTAATTTGTGTCTGGAACTGAATAAATATTTAAATAAGGTAAAACCCCTCTTGTGTATAAGGTCTCTACCAGTTTCTTCGATTTTCCCTAACCTGAGCTTTTTCTATCCAATCCATTTAAGCTACCTTGTCTATTTTGTCTACACATCTTTCTAAGATTCTGTCTCTTATTACGAGGTAGGTCGCAGAACTTGATTCCTCTGGACAAGCCTATTGCGAAACTTTTAGTCCACGCACCCTCGGTAGTGAAAGCAACGTTATGAAGTGAAACTATAATTAAATTCATTGTACAGAAAACCTATTATAATATGCTAGGGTAATCCTATACAAATCGCCGACGGCTAAGCTGCCACTAATTTACATTAATCGCCAAAGCTGGCCCTGGTGGGACAGAGAGAGCTGGTGCAAACAAAGGCGAACGACAGGGACAGAGGATCACAAGGTGCACGTAACGAAATCGATCAGGTGTGTATTTGTTTTAAAACAAGGTGTTTTCTGTAACTGTCTCAAGGACTGTCATAAAATTAATGATTTGCTTACGTCCGATTTCGAAGCGCTGTAAGCGTTATTTACAGGGTGAGTTCAGAAACATGAGCCTTCAAGCTATAACTTATTGCTCGCGACGACTCTTAAAATAAAATATTGTAATCCTAACTTAATGTTTATTGCTATACTACCTGTTGTCCTTGGCTTCATCTGCGTAAAATTTCTCTCCTTTTGACTTACAACGCCCTCTTCTATCTGTATGCTCAGGCTAATCTTGCAAGCTGCTAAATAGTTTTTGACCGAGGGTTCGCCATTTGGTTAAGCCGCTTCTCTTAACACACTACCCTAGTCTGGACGGAAAGCTATTATGATATAAATAAATATTAAATATGAATGCAGATTTGAATCATCCTGTGAGTATATTAATTGGGTCGGTCAGGTGCGCGGACGCAGGTCGGCGCGTGCGCAGTCGTTGACACTCTGGTAATCTCAGACAGGGCGACTCGGGCGCAGCCTGCGTCAGTCAACCTTCATAAAGTATCGCATTGCGTTCATATCTCTGCTTTTTAGGTAGGTTATATCGTATCAATATTTAAAATTAAACCTTGTTGATCAAACACTTTTGAAGGAATGTATAATTAAACAATTAATATTAGTTAATTGGTACATCCCCATTTTTGCATTGGTTGGAAATGTTGAAAATTTACTTAAAAACTAAACACAACTATCAATGCATTTTATAGCAATAATAAATATGATATACTTAGAATTAGTACCCGGTTCATTGGGGAAGGCCTATGTCCAGCACTGGACGTTAAAAGGCTGATACGATGATGATGATGAATTATTATGTTATTATTACTATGGATGCATTGGTACGATGGTTGAAAGGGATCGAGTGCAAGGTGCCATGGTTATCTGCGTCGCTCGTATCTCTATGCACTTTATAACACGGCGAACAAGTCTCACACACCTACGTGGATGTACTACCTTTGTAGAAATGATACGGTATCTACCACTCCACCTGTTGCGTAGAATCGACGGAAAAGAAAAATAAGTACAAAATAATAGACCCAAAAAAAATGCGGGCAATTTAAATTGTAGAATAACTATAATTAAGTACCTATCAATTTGGTACTTACAACATCAGTTTTTAAATTGAAATTATAAACCAAAAGCCTAATTTTCCCTTTCCTATAAGACTCAATATCGACAAAATATCAGTATAGATATAATGATCGTATCTCTTGTATTTCCAAAAATCAACAGAAACGGTGAAGGTTTCGGGGGGTGGAGAAATTTTTGTGCTATGTGAGATGATCATGATGTTCCATCCAAATTCTAAAAACGTAGCAGCGTTTTAACACCTAAGTATAGTACTATGATTGATTACTAAATCTTAACCGAAAGACCACTTACGTCATTAAGAAGAAAACAATGTTTCTTTTTCAATAGATGAGCATGATGTCACAGAATTCAAATTAAATGCTTAATCAAGATATTTAAATCAACTTATCCACACATACCGACTCCACGTTTAAATTTATCAGCGTATTACTTCAGTGTTTTAATTATAAATGACAACTCATGCAATATCGAGTCCAGTTAAATTAATAACCCTGTAATTCGAGCCGTTAGCTATTTATGATTGACAGTGCGAATCTCGCTGCGCCCGCGCAAGCCTGCATCTGCCTTCGCAAGATTGATCGTACTTATTTCCTTCTACATGTTTATCTTGATATGCATTTTAATCAAAGCGCGTGTTGGGAGTAGTTTTTACTGAGTATTAAATTGGTGACAATTTATCAGTCGTATGCAGTTACTCGGAAATCAGATTTATTATAGGTACCATTCAAAATAATAAAAAATGGTCTTGATAGACGGACAGACAGACGGACAACGGAGTGATCCTAGAAGGGTTTTAACTTTCGTATTACCGTGCGATGAAAAATCCGAGCCTTGTTCATAATATAACATTGTTTGAAATTAGCGCTGTTTTTTATACGAGACTGAACCACAAAATACCTAAACGGTCGTTACACTAATGAATATGTAGATACACGTTAGTCATTGTTTTTTAATTAGGTTCATTTCGAACAAAGGGCTCAAGGTGAAGAACCTCACAAATTGAAAACACTAAAAGGTGCGTGGCTAAACTTCCGTTAGCCTGGTCGGAAGTTGGGGCGAGGCTGGCAATCAGGGGCAATAAACGGGGCCTGCTAGCCCTTACATCACACACACTGCCCGCCATACCTATGCTAAAATAATAAATAATATCATTTCGATTGTATTCACGTGACTGTAAGAAATATTGGATTTTATCTTTTTATATTTCAGTGGATTTTCTGTCAAGATTTCCTCGCGAGGTCGATTAATGCTCGGAGTTTCACTGAGAGACAGGATCTGAAACGAGGCGTACGCCGGCGAACCAAAGCCTTTACGTAAATTAGTTCATTGTAAATTCAAGTAAGAATTGCGATGTTCAAGGCTTCCAAATGTATGTTTAAAAATCTACATATAATATTTACGGCCTATTAAATTACCAATTATCATTTAATATAACGTCCTCTTATCAAAATTCCGTCACTTTTTATCAGGTCACCTGTCCCCCGACCCTTGTTTTACGCAGTCCGTTACGAGCCGACACAATTAGCATATTTTACTTGCATCAAAAAGATTATTATTTCCCCTGCCCAATACTTGGCTTAATATTCAATACATTTACACCAAATAATAATTACAAGCAGTTCGTCTGCCGAATGCATTAAGGGCCGTTTCTCCGTATACATTATAATATTAATGTCGGAGGGCGCACGCGCAGGTGTATTCCCCAACGTTATTAAGTTACAGACACTCAATACTTGTACACTGTTTATTATGATTAGCCGCTAACGTAAATAACGCATTATATCTTACGTTATATTTCGGATGTTGACGAAATCTTATGTTGAAGCAGAGACGGATTTAGTCAATCTGGCGCCCCAGCGCGGGAACCCCTGCTTGATTCAGTGTGGGCAATATGTAAATACCGCTTGATTGATATCAGTTCCACTAGATTGCCATTCATTGTAGTACCTAAATGCAGACAATTGACAATCTCTTCGCTAAGTTACTACTAAAGTCAAAGTCAAAGTGGTTTATTTACTACAATTTGTATAGATAATATATACCTCAGGATGCTCTCTTTAAATGAAAGGTAATATACAGTCTTCCAAACAAAACATGCAAAGTTCAAATAAGTGGGTATACTCGACCAATAATCGTCAAATATTAAATCCGTTAGTAGAATCCCATGTTAATTATTACAAAATATTCTACGTAAATAGATTCAATATACATTAAGAATTCTATGGCAAATCTTTATGACAGATTGTTGGGCGCCAAATAGCTTTGAGCCCCTAAATTCGGCACTGGATCCATGTATATCTTCCATTTATTAAACAATTTATTTTATTTGTAAATCACAGCTTCCATATTGGGATGCCGGTTTAATCGTCCCCGTTTAATTCAAACCATCTCTGATCTGTTATCTAATAGGAGTAGTTCCACGAACAGAACACTTTGATTCCAACCAGTGATGGAACGGGTCTGTTACACTGTTAATGATCGAGTTGACAGTATATTACATACTTTATGATTATTTCCATAAAAAGACGGAAAATAAAATTAACGCAGGATATGAAACGGATTTGTTTACTAGGTATGAGGAGGAAGGAAATTAACCTGCATTTTTGATTTGAAGTTAAAACTTTTCGTTATTAAATTAAGTTAAAAAAACTATTGAATGGTTAATTATTTCTAATGTATTAGTTATGTATGTCAGAAACATAAATTATGCATGTGTGAAAGAAATTAATTAGTGCATATTATAAACTATTTTATGACTATTTAATTTTATGATCTTTATATTTTTGACTAGTCGCTTTTAATAGATTTTTAATGCCTTTGATTGTATCTTTTATCGGCTGGATAAAATCTCCTTCTCATTTCAATCTAGCAGTAAATTAATATGAATAGAATATTTCCGACATGGCAATACCGTCGACTGGCGGCGCGTTGGCTGCTTTACGAGATATATTGGCAGTACTTAAATCTATTATTTACAAAAACCTAGGATCACAATAAAGAAGCGTTCACACTTGATTGGAGCGGTGCGGGTAATCCCGGGTCGCACCTCGCTCCGTCCGCAGTCCGCGCCCATCAGCGCGGCACTAACTCTGCGAATGATGACCGGATCCTGTCCACTTCACTGGAGTAAATTGCTTTTATAGGACCCACCATTCATAACACCTACATTTTCTTTTGCCTATATGTAATTAAATTTAAATCTGATTACTAGACGTAATGGTGGTAGATGAGAAACTCTCACGGATACCAAGAAAAACCACCATCAGCCAAATGAGATGGTATTACTGAAGTTAGCACAGAACATAGTATTCCCAGTTTCTATATACATATTTCATGTTTTTAGCAGTTAGCTGTTTTTAAGATTCCGTACCTTAAAAGAATAAAACGGAACCCTTATAGAAAAACTTTGTTGTCCGTACGTCCGTCCATCTGTCCGTCCATCAAGACACTTCTTCTCTAGGAAGGGGTAGAGAGGTATCGATTAGAAATTATTATCAAATAAATTAAGAAATTATATTAAATTCAAGATTCAAAGTCAACGCAATAAAAACATACTTACGCCATTTTCATCACATTATTTTGAAACTCACAATCAAATCAATACCTATAGAATACTCGTTGACCTAAAATACCCATAAGTAAAGGTATAGAGGTCTCATTGCACAAGTAAAGGTAAAAATTCGAAAATAGTTAATTTGTAGATATTATATCACAACAAATATTTTTTGCGATTATTAAGTTACATTTGCAGGTGGAGCATCGATCGTGAAGTAAACCGCTTTCATCCTTACATATCTCTTACATCATCTAAGTATACCTACTGTATTCTATACGCGTGTACGGATGCTCTGTAATATTGTAGAGAACAGCTACTATAAAATTCAAAAGCAAATCAAATGTGTCGTGACATTCGTCTGGCGCGGGGTCAGCGCGAGATAAGCGCAAGCTAAGTCCGAGATTGATTCCCGGATCAGACGGATAGTCGCAGCCACTCAAGTGTGGACGATCCTTTACTCACGACTCACTGCTCTCTATGACTGGGTGTCCTTTAAGGGATTTGTGAGGTTTGTCTTGGACACTTTTAAATCAAGGTTCCGAGATTGGTTAGGATATAGGTGTATTATTTGTGTGAATACAGATTTCTTTGTCTAAGACCTGTCTGTATTGATTTCTGATTGTTTTACTGATGGTTGCATTTTTGTAAACTTTTATTAGGTACTTGTCATCCGACGATATTATTGTTGAGCGCTATTTTGTTCGGAATGAAAGAAGAAATCATAAAGGTAAAGGGGTTTATTTAAATTTAGGCAGGAAGGTTCGAATTCCGCTCCCGGAATTCCCCTACCAAAGAGACTCTAGCCCCTGATTAGCTAGCTAGCTATGATTTCTTGAAATATTTATCTCTATATCTGTTTAGTGTAGGACTTTACTAATATGCCGGTATTTATGATAACGTCTCCCGACATCGATAACACCGACGAAGCCTCCTGGGACGACTCTAACTTACATTAGAAATAAGAACATGGTCCACTTCGGAAAACTCCTGAATGCATGCCTGACTAAGTCCGCAGACTTTTTATGAGTATTCCAAAACACCAACACTTACAAGTCGTAATTTAGCGAGGTGTGAAGTGTCGTCACATCGGGGGGTAAGGCGCGAATGCCCGCGGCTAGGTGTTACCAGCCCTCAACTGTTGTAACTCTCGAATATTCCGCAGTGTTGCCGCGCGCAATAAATCGCGCACACTGATGCCGCGCTTTTTACGCCGCGACATTTTTTCCCGCGCTAGCGTCGCATATATCACCGCCTTACAGAAGTGACTTATGCCCCTACGTCTTAAAAGTCTCTGCTTGAAATACCACACCGTTTTTGCGAATACCCAACTTGTTTACAGCTTTTGTTTGCTGACGTGGGTATCACCGTTTTGTGCAAGACACTGCAATTTAGAGCAACACTGACCTGTCTATTTTTGCGGGGGATCAACGCACTTGTACACTGCTAATGTCAGTAGGAAAACACGCGTAATATTTTTTTAAAATCATAATCTCTCTTAACATCCATACATTTGGATACAGGCACATGCATGACCAAGTCTTGTATCTTTGGCAGAGGGAAACGCCTGTGTATGGCGACTCCCTTCAGTGTTGCTTTATATACTGCAACGAACTTCCTATTGATACAGCAGAAATGTTTCCTTGCGACATGTCAGAAAAACGTCCCAGTCACATCTCCGCCCATGCGAAAACCCTTACATCCTAAGCAAAATCTCTCATAGACTTGAAAAGATCAAACCCAAACCTTAATTGTGTATCAACAATGCACCCTTAAAATCCCGTCGCAGTAAACCGCAAATAAAACCAACTTATTAACTAAGGTCTATCGTACAGGGCCGTTTTATAGGCACTTTTATCCGATGTCCATTCTTCTGAAATGCGATTAAAATTGAATAGGTCCATATGTCCCCGGCAGCGAGCGCGTTGCGTCGCACAATCACACGGCCGGCTGCATTTTCAATTTGCCGCGAGATAAGCGCGACTTTTGGATGACTTTTTCTGCGGAATGGCGGAATTGATCCGGTGACTTATGGCGGACGATGTAAGACGGAGTAATTGGATGGTCAATTGATTTGCTTTCTAAATTAAAAGGGACTGGAGCGTTTTAAAACGAGAAGTGTAAAGGGACTTTGTTATTCTACTTTCGCGTTTTCAGTCGGTGTGTTCTACAGTAGGTAGGTATACCTACGTTTTGTCATGAGGGAAGAGAACTCTAATTACCACGCATTCTTATCTTCATCAAATCCCACTACTATTTAAATTGAAAGTTTTATGTTTGTTGCTCAATCACGGTGATCTTGATGAAACTCTGTGGATATACATAGTAATAGCTTATATCCTAGAGTAACGCAAAGTCGCGGGAAAATAAAATTGTGACGAGGATTAATAATACTTACAAATAGGCGTGTTATTTTCAATTGTAATTACTTCTTCATATTGTAAAAGTATTTCCATGTTGCAAAATTTGTAGAAAATTACCGCTCATTGGGAAAGACGCGTCCAGCAGTGGTATCGATAGGCTGATAATGGAGATCGTGGGCAACTGTGACGTTGCCCAGTCTGTTGATACTGTTGGGCATAAGTCCATATAACGCTCCATTTCTTAAAGAAAATCGGATTATTTCACAAATTCCCTTCGACTTTCCTCATTTGTGCCTACTTTTTATATACTACCTTTGGTATACTGATACCCTAAGACTAAGACATTTAATAGGTACACCTTTATTTTGTGCGTGATTTTTGCAATAAAACTATAGTTAATATCAATATTGATAATTTATTCACAATTTTATTTAAAATACACAACTTCACAATGTCTTGTTTATAAACTAAAAACTTTAGGTACGGGATATCGTTATAGGCTGTTCTGTAATGATCGCTAATTACATTATTTCTGATAGTCTTATTATGATTCTTTTATATCTTCTACAGTTTTCATTTACAATTTCATTATGTACATATTTTGGAGAGTATAAGAATGATGTTTGTGAATCAAAAATTTTTAACACAATAATAATAAACATTTTTCGTCAACATTTTGCTTCGTAGCTCGTAATAAACCTTGACTTTTAGATAATTATTTTAAAAGTTATAGATATTTTCATAGTACATAGTACTTATTTAATAAACTATTAACAATTAAGTTGGAGGATTTTAACAAAATTATATGTCCATCGCTATAAAAATCTGTGGATCCATTAATCGACTACGTCTTGTTTGTTTGTATTGCTCGATTGGGTGAATAATGCTGCATGCTACAGACCACGTGTTCATTACACGAAATGAAAATTTTGCGATCTTGGCGACGGAATCTCTAGATAAACACAACACAGAATAATGTACGATTATCGTAAGTATATTATTCACAAACACCATTCTCTCTTAATTTATGGCCACTCAATATCTTAATTTTACCACTGTAATAGTTATACAAAATCGTTTAAGTATTTTACATTATTTCTCGAAGAATTATTCAAATTTATAAATTCAACGAGCTCGACCAATGGGGTGACCAGTTTTAAAAATAATTTTGAGTGATATCCACAATTCAGTTCGGCGTTAAGTCACTATTAAAACGGCTATTATTTACAAATCGCATGATTTAATAACTATTACATAAATTACTATTGCATTTCATTCAATAATAACTACACAAATAAAATGTACAAAAAGAAAACTTCTCTGGAATAACCCTCTGAACACATCACAATTCCTACGACGAACCAAATTTATTAAAAAAAATTAAATACAAAAAGGTAAAACAATTTACAGGAACGGAATATAACTTAAAAAGATATGTACAAAATACACAAATCGTTTGTTTGAACTATACTTACACGTTTAAATCATCTAAGTCGACTTCGCACCGACTCTTAACTATTAATATAATACTGTACAATTTCTCTAGTTACTTGTAAAACACTCTTATTAATACTTGTAGGAAACTGATCTCGGAATACAAAAGTCTTTCATTGGGAAACTAACTGGGGATATTGACTTTGGAACAGATATGTTCAATCAATTCATTCATGTGTATTTGTCTGTATAATATAAACTTACAAACATCAATTCTGTTCAACCAGTCTTATAATTTATGTGATGTGTCAAAGTATGTCGCCCAAGTTATTAAATGTTATAATTGTCAACTACGAAATCACAGCATTACTTAGTGTCGCCTCTGATTTCTTTGTCAAGGTCAATAGTGTCCGTCCCGTAGGACGGCTGTGTACTTCCACGGACATTGCGTCCAAATAGGAGGCTCTCAGTTTGGTAGACTTATCACGTGTACTCGCTCCTCCAGCCGGTCTGAAAACAAATACATTTATGAGTTTGGTACGTCGAAAAACGCGACTACATAGTAAACACAGACGAGGCGTTAACTTCATATTAATTAGATCGAAATTCACTTACTGGTAAGTTACTTTGATCATCTAATTATTTAACGTAAATATTTTGGGCCGACCTAGACTAGAGCAACAGTTTTTAGTTTTATTACACTAAGCGCCAGAGGGTTAGATTCCCACTGGGGGCATACGACTTTGTACAATTTGTACATAATTCTTATTACAAAATAAAAATCCTTGTTTGTCATTGGGCAAGAGTTTACTTAATTAAATTAAACACGACCGGAGATGGAATTCTGATCTATCGATATAGGATCCCGCGTCTTGATCTTTTCCGCTAACTCTCTAACAGAAACAAATGACAATCTACTGATTGTCATTTGTTTCTGTCGACTTAGTCGCGAGATCTGACGCTGGCAAATACGACCAAGTTATGGGACAATGTTGGGTATCTACGTAGATCTTATTTAATTCTGACGTCTGCAGATCTTGATTAGGTGAAGACTCATTTTCTCATAACTTTCTATACTTGTACTTATAAGCATTGTGTGTAATAGATGTTGAATGAAATCAAATTACTTTCGGTACAGTCGGCATAGACATTGGCTCACACGCAAGCTGTGAGACGTAAATCAACGGTCGACATCGCGCTATTTGACTACCTTTGCAAGTACTTTATAATAAATATTACATTGAAATATTGAACAATCACTTTCATTGGTGGTTCCTCTATAAATAAAATATTGTATTTTGACCAGCTATTTATATTTTAACCTAAATACGGTAGGTAACCTAATCTACTTACTTCCTTCTAGATACGAATTGACTTCAATTTGAAAGGTCTAACAAAAATAATAAATGAGATTAAATAAAAGTTTTTACCATAGAATTCAGCTGCGCAAGATGGTGGTGATGGTAAGGGTTATGCGACGCGGGTGGTGGAGCGAAGCCCTGGTGTGGGGCTCCGTACCAGTGCGACATGTGGGCCGCCGCCGGGTGCACCAGTCCTACTTGGTGCTGACCTGCAGGGGAAGAAAGAAAATCATTAATACTGAAGCCTTTGATTAAAATTTTATGAGATTTTTCTTCACCACCGCACCAAAATAAAAGGAAATGAAAATTAAATAGGTTTTATGGTAAGATAAAACCAAAGGAGGAATATACGGTACTCCTTACATTGCAAAATGAAAACATATACCTCGCTTCGCTCGCAAACGACCAAAAATCTCGGAAGATTGTGCGAAGCTGAAATAACGTTAATAGCATCTTTGTCATTCAAAGAAAGGTTTATTTCTAATAGGCTTTCTTACAAAGATGTTTTTTAATGTGATCCTTAAACTTTCTGCCCGTCAGACTAAACTGATCAAAACTAGATGTAGTACGACCGTTTTTAGAAACTCTTTTTCTTTTCGGTTCCATCTAAGGTAAGTTAGGCAGGCAGGTACTTACCGAAGTCCATCGCCGACGGGAAGGCGCCTCCCCCGAAGCCTTTGGTGGCGTCTCCTAGCGGCTTGATCATGTCTCCCATGACCCCTCCGAGCGCCAGCGCGCATGCCCCTCCACCCCCCATTCCCATCCCCCCTTTCTTCTTCTTACTTTTACTGCTTAGCTTGCGATTCCTCGTCTGGATGCCTTCCTTCTTCATTGTTAGAGGTCGGTTCACCTGTTGACAATGAGAAATGAATGTCGGTAAATCAAGTCAAATTCTTCTCATTCCAAGGGTTTATATTAAGAGTCTGTCACCGACGGCAACATTAAGAACATGAACAGTATTTCAAAGTCTGTTTTCTCCTTATTAAGGAGTCCTTAGGTTATAATAATAATATCACAAACCCGCATGATGATGTACAAAGCTTTTACTAACAAACCCATTCCAACTTTATGGCTCTGACACGACATTTAGTAATGAAAAAAACGTTTGCGGCACCAATTTAGAATGTTAAGTAAGCAGCACAAAGGCAGGCCGAAACCATAAAGTGTAACCACAATAGTAGTGCGAATATTTAGCCGCATGTTAGTGCTGCCGACATGTGAAGTGTACCCCCGGTGCATCCTAATTACTGCAACGATGCACTTTGTAGCTCTGTGGGAAAACGTGACGTACTCGGTTTGAGGTTAAGGTCCTTGCCAGTCATTTGTTTTTGGGCATATAACTACATTTGTGTGATATGAGCATATCTGTTGGTTTTCGGATTCTGGGTGTTTGTATGTATTTATGTATTTATTTAAAAGTCTTTAAGTTTGTTTATCAGTTGTCGAGTACCCATTTACAAGCTTCGGCTTAGTTTGGGACTAAACAGCCGGGTGTAAATTTGTCCAGACATTATTATTATTTTATTATTATTTATATAAAGAGGTTTTAGTGAAGAACAATAAAATTAATCGCATAATTAATTTTATACCCAAAGTACTTAGCACATTTTGACACTTTTTTCTTTGCACTTAAATACATGGTTTTAACTATGGTATATAACAACCAAAATACGAAGACATTGGCTATTTTCTAACTAAACTTAACAATTTAATTATATTGGAAAACAACCAAAAAATAATTTCAAATCAATTTTTCTTCGTCTTCTAAAATTCTCTGTCTGATATACTAAAATTAAACTGAAGTGAATATCCTCAAAATAATTTTTGCAAACAGGAAGTTTACGTTTCCTGTAAAACTAAAAAGCTTGCGAAATCAGTGACTCAGTTTGTGTTGCAGCGGTACCTATTTACGATTGAGAGTATAAATAATTGAAGGTGTCATTCTGGTGCCTAATTAAAGTGTGTCAATGGAAATGAAAAGGTCGGGCTTGTCACTGACAAAGTTGAAATTAAACACGAAGGATATAGCCAATAATTGAAGCGAACATCGTTGCGGGAATTCATCTCAGCATCGTAAACCTGTATAGGAGTTCCTAGTTACCCTAATACTATAACAGAAAATATAGTAAAAGGTCCCCGGAAAGGTCTGACTGGATCTTGTTAGTTACGCTCTCCTAAAATGATGTGGTTGTACAATTGAAAAGAAAATTTCCAGTAGTTCAACGGCAGGGTCATTTGAAGGCAATACCAGAACATGGTCTGACATTTTGTTTAATTAGCTTTGATGTACTTGTACTTAGGTACCACATCTTGCATTAATTTCTTTGCCAAATTCGTGGGTCAAACGGTCACTTTCTGCAGTGCACTGTCGTTTCCACGAAGCGTGCGTCACGGCCGACGGACGGACGGACGGACAATGAGTTATTCATCGCCTTCCCGGGAATATAGCTCGGCGGCGCGGCGGCGGCGGCGTGTGAGCCCTAAACGCACGATTGCGCTGCGCCCGCGCCGGGCAGCCCATGCGCATGACCTGCTCTTGTTTGTGTTGCTTTTGATGCAATTGGCCTTGCGTAAATAAAATTTTGTTGTTATGAATAGTAATACAACAAGAAAATGAAATCATTATTTATAATTTGTAGTGTGATAATGTAGTCGTATTCGAAAAGCAGCTCATGATTTCACTGAAGTTGACAACTTGAGAGCGTCGGTGGCGTAGTGGGGAAGATGGCCTATCAAGAGGTCCGAGTTCGATCCCAGGCCATGCACCAATGGGTATTTCCTCGAAACTTAAACACATTTACTGAATTGCTCTCAAACGGTGTAGGAAAACATCGTGAGGAAACCTGCAGACGCCGAACAAGGAATTCTTAGGCGCGTGTGTAGTCCACCAACTCGCACTGGGCTAGTGGTGGTCTATAGTCCGAACGCCATCGTTGAGAGGGCCTGTGTCCCCAACAGTATGGACATATCAATATAGGCTGTTGATTTGACTACGAACCTCATCAATGACAAATACTTAGGGAGAGAGCAGTCATCATAATTCAAACTGTAAAGCGTGAAAGATCAAGTGTCATAATAACAACCAGTACAATATCATATCAAGTACTCGTATATCATCCATCAGCAGCTCAGCCGTTCAAAGTGCAAGATCTATTATCCCACAATGGTGTTAAAGTACAAATGGGCAGTGCGTGCTAATGCCCGATGTCCCTAATGCGGTACCGCGAATCGCCCACACATCGGGCGGCGCGGGCGCATACCGCGCCGTCGCTGCTTCCAATTGAACCAATATAAAATGCATTAACATCACTGCAACTGGCGGCAGATTTAGTTAGTGCAAGCAAATTGGGTCACTGCGAAGCCTTTGTAGTTATTTATGGACCAAGACAAGCCTAGGCATATAAACGTGCGTATGTTAGCATTCTACTGATATCTTAGGATCCATTCATAGATGAAGTTAAGAATATCTAAGTTGTGCGGTTGACCCCAGAGGACACGAACTGAGACCAAGAGTGACTGATGACTCGATACCTTTAGACTTGAGAGTGTCGTTAGTACAGTGGGGATGACTCGGCCTAAACATATCGAGTGGTCAATGAACGAACCCCGGTCATACCAGGTCCCAATGGGTGATTGCAAGACTTACATTTATTGACTGCTGACTCTCATCAAATGGTGATAATTTAAGGTAAACTCGGAAAAAAACTGAGATAATGCAGCGCCTAAGAGAGAGAGGTGGTGGTAAGAGTGCAACAAATCTATTAGCAGCAGAGGTACCCTGTTTTTCAGGAGTTCATACGGCTCGTAATCATACAATTTTTATAGCATACATTCTGGCATATAAAGTAAGGAGGATCTATAGACTATCTAGAGGTTGGATCTGGTCTCTAATTTATATATATTTGGCTTACCAATTAACAAAGCGTACATTAATAAGGCCCTTTGGTATATAGCTGGTATTTAAAGCTGCATAGGTACTCACGGAAGGAGACACTTGCTATATATCTGGATGTACACACCACAGTTACATGACATATCCGCCATGTTAGTGCAGAAATTGCATAATAACCGGCCATTATGGCAGGTTAATTACATCGCTGTGTTCCCACTCCGGCCGCGTTCAGTACATATTTAGGTAGCCTATGTAATTATACCTATTTACATGTAAGGGTAGGGTGAGTTAATGATAATAGAGCTTTGATGCCGAAAGCTGTACCTAAAAAAGTATATTACTGGATATAACGAAATAAATTATCTCTCAATAATACCGCGGTGACATTTTCATCTAGTAATTTAATAAGTGTTCATCATTATGTACATTATAATATAGCAGAAGTAAATTTTTACTATATATTTCGTCCAATCCAAAAGCTTTATGACTTGTACAATAATTGTAGTTTTCAGAAAATTTTTAAACTAAAGTGAGTAAATAGGCATGTAAAAATAAAACACATGCGCTGCCATACCTTACGACAAAAACATAATCTAAACGCTAATTTATAGCCCAAGTTTTATGCAGAAATTCCACAGCGAAACGAAGCATTTCAAATCACAAAATGTTTGCGTACTTATAAACAGCCTTCCAACTTGGTACATTGAAAAGTTAGGCCTAACAATCATAATTACAGTAGAAATACAGCAGTCATAGAGTCATGAATACACTTGCCTCGACTCCGCTAACGATATACGCACTTTGCATGCAACATTCCGCCGTGTTGTTCCTGAACTGAACTGTTTACGGACATGGACGAAAGAAAGCTTTGGGACCCATTGGGGAGAAATAACTCGTACTAGAAATGTACATATTCTAAACAGACTAAGACAATGCTAAGTACGAGTATTATAATCATTATTTTTATTCTAATTTATTGTAAATAGGTAACTAAGTTCGGTCAATCACCAGACAACTTTACGCGAATATTTTCTTGGCATGCACTGCACCAGAGTGCGAATGATGAAAGAATTAGATTTTCTATTAATAAGATGACTGTAAGTGGATTTTTCTGTTGTTAAATTATAGGAAATAAATATACCCAGTAATACTCTGCAATAAAATATTTTTTAATAAAAAGAATGCTTTGTCCCATATAGAGCAACTCAGTCCAACGATGTACGAGCTTGAAACAACGTGGTCCAGCGTTACATAAACCAGAGCGTTATGGTCTTCGCTTGTAAAACCCGTAATTTCAGTGGGTGACATGCACCGACGTCTGCAGTTGTAGTTCAAGCCTTATGTGGTGGTAGTAAAGTTACATTTTAAATGTATCGTATGATTATCGTATGATATAAATCGTATAATTTATGATTTTAAAAAGTACAGTGACCAATTTTTTTGAATGTAAGTCAAAATCAATGTTGATATGAGTCGTATCACAAATCAATCAATCATAATACAATTATTATTAGTATTTCGTCGGTAGCAAAAAATAATCAAACTCAAACTAATACAATTTATAATCAACTTCACTCGAAATATTTTTGTATTAATTGTCCAAATGACGAATATCGAATTTGACGAAACAAGAACTTACAAATTAAGGATTTAACGAATCAAGGATTTGACACTTTATACTTTGATTACTTTTATACTGAAGCATTTTCCGTAACTTAAATTATGAACTTCAGTTTCTTTTTGCAAGTTTTTATTGCAGTCTTTATACGTGTCTATGTCTCAAATAAGACAAATAAAGAAGCAAAGGTAATTAAAATTTTCAAAACTTAGGTAGAACTAATTAAAGGGCTGGCGCGGCGGCACAGATGCCGGCGGTAACAGAGGGACTTTGAAGACTATTACTTACTCTGTGCTTGAAGTAGGTACCTACACAGAGTAAGTATGATACCTATCATGACTTGATTAAGTGAAGAAGTGAAGGTTTCATTATTTATATGATAATAGATTTTCCAGATTTAATGTTAGGTATGACGTTATAATCTTGCAGAAGAACCTCTATAGTTAAAGATATTCATATGTACAACTATTTATAAAAATCTTTGAAGATTGTGACTGATTATTTGTGTTTTCTTGCACGAAGGATTTTACCTTAGGTACTTAGCCATCGCAGGGTACACGACTAGGTGACGCCCTCTTTGTATGTTTTTCTTCTGGTATAATGTACACTAATCTCATAACTCAATTAATTTCGAGTAATTAAAATAATAAATACAAACGTTAAGCCTCAGAATGGCAACGCTTTGAACTCTTCCCTTTTATCCTTATTTTCTTAAGAATTCTAAGTAGCCCAACATTTCTCTCGCCGGCTCTGAGATTTTGCTTGTAGTGCGTGCGAGTAATTGCGTTACGTTTCTAGATCGGCGAGTGCGCAAGTTATAGCACTATCTGTCTGCGCCCATCTGCCCACGATCCGAAAGCGCTATAAACCCGCTCAAATAGGAAAATAACAGGCTCGCGACTCGCTCCACAATGCCATGGAAAATGCTGCACAACCCACGGCCTCGCAATTTTTCCAACTAAATAGAAAGGTTTATGGCCCACGTTAATTGCAGGAAAATTGCGAACGCACCTTTTACTGCACATAAAATTTCAAATGACATGTGAAGCCATTGTGATGCTTCAAAATTCTGTATTGTTTGATTCTAGACAAAAAATTCAATTAACTCGGGACGCGAGATTGGGCCGGTAACGGTTCCACAGTAACAATTGCATTCAAATGCAATAAAGAAATGAGAGAAATGCATCGTTATGCGGTTGGCTGTAAATCGATAGATAAGGATCTGATAAATTAGACAAGGCTCTAGTATACGGCAAGCCTTTAGAATTAGCAACCAATTATCGGGAAAAAATGCGATACGTCCATTATTGCGCAAAAAATGCAGTAAATGACTCTATTGAATGAAACCGATCGCGCTATTAGGTGCGTGTGAGTTTTGTTTTTGTTCGACGGCTACTTGCTGGCATCACTAGTAGGTAGTGATGTCAGCTTGTCAATATTTGACTAAATAACGATTGCAATTTACACGACACGCCAGTTTTTGTGCCACTCCCGATAATTGCATACTTTTATCGATAATAAAGCGTCTTTTTCACTGTAAATGATGAAACGTAAGTTTATTTTTTGTGTTTAAAGTGTAATGAAGCTCTTAATAGTTTATTGCATGGGCAACGTGTATTAGATTACATTATAACTTTCTCATTTATTTTTCTTACCTTTAAATAAAATGAAAGATGTAAAATAACTCTTAAAATTTAAAAGAAACGGTATATTTAAATTGCATGTTAAAATAACTTCTTATGTGGCCTTCTTAGCATACGAAAGTGCAGTTCAATTAGAAGTACATAAATAAAGTAGATTAAGACAAGTGCCTTTCATATCGCAGCTTACGAAAACAATAGACACAACGTGCAAGCAGTATAATATGCACTAATACCTTACTGAGTAAGTTATTAGTGCCACTTTTTCATTCCCGAGGTATTGTCATGTTACTATAGTTTTGATTAAGTAGGTAGGTATTAATAATTAAGTCGACACTGACAAATCTAGCTATTGTTTCATTCTTTTACAATTAACTTGCAAACTTTTCCCAACAAATCAAAATCTGTGGTAGCCGATACATATGTTTTTGGACAATTACGTAAGTAAATAATATGGAGATCACTTCTATTATTTCATAAAATAAAGTGTCTACTTATACCCATTTATAATGTTAGTTTAAAAAAATAAAACGTGAATAATGTAAAACAGTTTTTTAATGCCAATCTAAAAATCAATCACGATATTTTTTACCCAACATATTTTCCTTTTTCTACTTTACTTCTACCTCCTTCCATTCTGTAAAAGTTTTTTTTCAAAACACGTCTTAAGCTTCAACTTACTATAAACGACACTAGAAATTACTAGAATGCTGCTCTGTGGATATTTTCCTGGCGTGAGCTCTCCCGTTTGACAACCCGCAACTTGCCGAGCGTATTACAATTATTAAAATAATATGTCGCTCGCAGTAAATACTTATAGGGAGTTTTAATACTGGGATACTGGCAGTAGCCTACCCTACATACCATCAGATGAATTTTTACTTATCAATAAACCTTTTATATTATTATATCTTGATGGATAATTTCTTACACTAAAATCTGACTCAAGAGACCTTAATTAAATATAGAAAAAATCCGCGTAGTGTCAGTTGTACCATTGAGTAGTACCATTGATGGTACAAATGACCCGACTTTGTATCACTAGTACCATGAAAGAAAAAGTGGACATTCCTCGCAATTGATGAGATCGGTTATGACTGTTGACTTATTACGTTATAGGACTATTAGTGAATGGTAATAATGACGATGATGACAATTGGGATATTTTGTCTACCGCTTTTAGATTTAGGCATCTTTTGTTACCACATTTGATACCATTTTTCACCATAGCTCTTCCAGGTGATTTATTTACCTGGTTTTGTTGTTGTTTATATATGTATTAACAAACACTCACATTGCTATACCATCAATACTCATAAAAGAATAATAAAATGTCACTATGTTAATAGATAAGTAGTATTAGGATATATATTCTCGTTGTACGAGTAACATGTCGGTCATTGTGTCGAAAGACGCAATTAAAACGCGAAATGGCCTCGAAGACGGGAGAAATGTTGCGTGTCTCGAAAATAAACAACCCCGGTCGCAATTGGGCGAATCGCGCAACACCGGCGGCGGCCACACGCAACATAAGTACCCGGAATCGTCGACAATTCTGTGTAAACAGGGAGAAACGGGAACATTTACCAAAAAATTGAACATGTGTGTCACTGAAATTGTAAATAAAACCTGGAATAGTAGTCCGACCCCATGGTACACACGGATATCTATAAAGGATGTATCGGATAGTAACTAAAGAAACCATCAAAGGAAACCAACCATAAATGGACATATATAAAGCGTGACACACACTGAGCGGCGGCGTTGCGAAAGCGTTGCGGTTTTTTTCTGTAATGTTCGAAATAGTATTAAGCCCTTTACATCAAAGCGGCGGCGGCGCGGCGGGTTCTTCATACAAACCTTCGCCGCCGCAACGCTTTCGCAACGCCGCCGCCCAGTGTGTGTCACGCTTAAAGAAAGAGAGGTTGCTAAATCCACTAGGTACTGTCATGTCAATACAGGAGATTGGGATTGACTTTGGCTAATCTTTGGCATTAAAATAAACTTTTAATTATTGCTAAGTAAAATAAACTAGAATCTGGCATTACAGAATCTACAGCTAATAATAACTAGGATGTACTGTGATTAAAATCGTTAGAAAATGTAGATATACTCGTATGTAATAACTAGCATGATTGAAAGCGAAGCGAGTTTTGGCAAAATAATACGCACGTGTTGCTTTGTTAGCTAATAATAATAAAAACTAAATATACATTTCCAGCCTACCGCTTCAATGAAAACCAACCGACTATTACTAGAAGGGGTTCATCCCTAAAAAGCGGTCTAGTCGTCGCGACATAAGTCAAAAAATCCGTTTTCGTTGACGGGTGTAATGACAGAAGCGGTTCTTTCGGTGAATTAGTTCCGCGTAGTTAGCGCGCGCCGCAATCGTGCGCGCCGGCGGCGCCTGCGCACCCGACATCCCTTCATCTGCGTTGCCATAAAAAGTATTACTTACGCTGCTAAGAATCATAGCCGTGGTAACAGTGGCGCTGTCTTCATCACCGTCGTCTGTTCGTTTACTTTCCATATGTTTACTTACATTCGTTTGCGTTCCTTACGTTTTATATAAAACAAGCAGTTTCCCGCGGCTTCGCCCGCGTATAAAAGTTTTTCCCGCGAGAACAGCCTTTTCCGTGGTATCTACTACAGCCTTGTATAAGATATTCTAAATAATAATGACAAGTTTAACCACCAAGAAGATTTTAGTTTATTATTACGTATTATCCTTTACAAGATAATAGGTAATCATAATAGACAAGACAAATAGTAATCAACATTCATTTACACTGGTTTAACAACACCACAATACCAATTGTTAATTTAATATGCAATGTTTATTAGCTTAAATAAATAAAATAATAAATAATAATAATTGATCTGAATTAATTTGAACTTTGTTAATGAAATTAAGCATAAATATCAATGCAAAAGTCTGTTCTGTGGCAAATTTTCAAAAGGTGAATGAATCAATTTGAAAACCAACGAACCTTGTCATTCCGCGACTGTACCTATACACACCACACGTTATGGTATTACTTATTATTATCTAATCCCAAATGAATTTTCTCCATACTATGAGCATTACAAGAATACTTGTAACCTATTTTTACAGTCTTCTTATAGGTGCTGACTGTGACCACTTGATATATAGACTGTTTGTATAAATAAATACCATTGCAGATATCTGAATTTACACAAGTTACTAGTCGATTTTATAATGAGAATTGCAGTTGCTGGAATTGCGTTTGAAAGTTCATAATAAATTAAGGATGTGCCCTCAGAATTATCGATAAACCGTCTTCGTTGTTTGATGTGTGTGCGTGATTAAAATAAATACTGCGGGCAGCAGTCGGACGGCCGCGCCCGCGCAGACAGCTGCTACTCCGGGGGATAATTGAAACGACGATTTATACACCCGCCAAATTTATCGACATCGACAATTTATAGTGAGAGAACAGACATACGGTCCAGTTAATATCATAACATTTCATTTTTCTCGCTCTCTTTGAATGTAAGTACGAGTAACTAGACTTCAATTAAAATTGTGCGATTTTATAATGATAGTTTATCCAATTAACTGAATGTCAATAAAAGTGATTGTAATGTTATTATCATTTCAACAATACAATCAAGTGAAACGCAATTATTGTAACACGATTATGACAATATCGACTATATCTCCGGAACGATAATCGTTTGTTTGCAAGTTACAACCATCATTTGTGATTTATCTTAGTTACAATTCGAGTTGTGGGTCCATCAGACATTAATTAGTTCTCACGTATCGATAAAAGGTGAGTGTTGGATGCCGCGCCGCGAGAGCGGGCTGGAAGTCACTTTTGATAAACTGCTGATATAAATGTTTTCAATGCTCGTTAAAATACATCTATTGACAATAATTGATAACTTCATTTTAAAACGACCAATATAATACAATATTTAGAAGGTTCCAGTCCATTTAATCAACGATAAAAGTGAGGAAATTACAAGTTTTTCTTAAAATTCTCGTATATCGTACCCAGTATTTTATCGAGCAAGAAAGAAACAGTTTCTAAAAAACAAATATTGTAAAAGATAAATGCAGTTAGGTAGGTAGTGAGGTACCTATCGCGCTGTCGCTACTGTTTCTCACACTGATTTGCAATTTAATGGGCTGTCATAGCGAGTTTGAAATGGCGAATGCTAACAAGAAGCCTGTTTGCTATTTCAAATTCCCAAGAAATAGAAGTAGCTTTAAATATTTGTAATGAAGATGGTATATGTGGCTATGCATCACTATGTTCACATCTCAAAAACAATTATGGAAAACAATAAATTTGAATGTTTCGCGCCTGTGGCATCCAACCCGGTCCAATTAGAGTGGAGCCGCGTCTGCACTAAATCTCGCATGGCTACCATGCTACACTAATTCATACGCGGCCGCCAACGAGAGCTCGTAACTGTCGACGTCGACACAAACTTTAACAGATTCTTGATTATCGATAACTTCACGCGTTGCAACACTATTGCAATAGTTGAGTGAGCTACGATTTGATTAGAGATTTTATAACCATTTGTCAGCTGTATGTTTTCGTATTGCTAAGAATAAATAATAAAAAATTTATGAAAGTTATATACAAATACCTATTTTTACCGACTTCCAAAAAAGGAGGAGGTACTATGTTCGGCTGTATGTATGTTTTTTTTCCTTTTATGTTTTTTTACCTTATTTTTCCTAAATAAATAAATAAAAAATACTTTATTTTATAAATTACACCTAAGGCTTTACCCGCGTGGATTCAAGTCTCTTTGAATAAAAAGGAACCCACAGCCTAAGAATAAGAATCACCCAGCCCTCTACTTCAAAGTTCTAAGTTAGAATAATATACGGCTGAGGTGAGCCACTATTTCTTATTTATTACTTATAATTATTATTGTCTTTTTCGCCGGTCCGAGTTGTAGAGCCCCGCCGCGCCGCGCCGTGGTCGGGCGGCGCGGCGCGTGCGCTGGTCGCCGCACCTGCTCACGCGCAGCCCCCACTAATTATTCCACCACTTATTATATGATTATAAGACTTTTTTGGTGCTTTCAATCAAATTACACCTTGACCAGCCACTTTGTACGAGTGAGATGTCATAAAGGTTTTTTTGTCAGTAATTTTATGTTCGACCATTGTATGGCATGCAACGGTGAAAAACGGCATTTTAACAATTGTTTTGTCTCATTCTTACACTAAAAGCACTGTTGCTTCTTTTCAAATGAGAAATCAAATAAGACCCACTGTTGGACCCTCAAATTGAGGGCGTAGATGTACGGGCCATAGTATTACCAAGCTGAGCTTGTTTGACCTAGGTTTGTACGATGTTTTCTTTCGACATCGAAAGCTGAGCACGTGGTATTCGTCCTAATCCACAGACCAAAAAAATGTATTCGATGTCCTAATCAAACCATACTAAACTGAAATTTCCAAAAACTCATTGATACGGGTCTGAGATTAAACCAACCAGCTTCTAGTTACTAGTTTGAACCCTCGACCCCGTGAACGTCATGCTACCGCAACTAGCTAACTCACGTCCTAGAAAATAATATGAAGTTCCAGGACATTACATCTAGCTATATTTTTGTAACATGTAAGTATACTTATGCAAGTTATAAAGTTTTCAATATGGTAAATAGCAAGATTTCAATTAACTTTACTGTAAGAAATAAAATAAGTCATTACCTTGGGTTTCAACTACGTAAAATTGTATTTAATTTGATTTAGATGTGTGATAAGTCAGTTATGTAAATAAATTCAACCATAAATACCCTTATCATACTAAGATTATCAGCAGTATTATATTTCATTGGCTTCTTTGCATTATAGTTAAGCGAAGTTGTAAAATTGTAAGCTGTTAAATAGTAAGAGACCATGGATTAAGTAACCTTTTGTTAGTGCAACGGAATTTTGCATTGTTGAAACGGATTTGGCTTCTTTGTGTTCGGAATTAGGACAAAGAACACAGAAAAAGTACAATAGGTTTGAATATACGTAAACAGTAGCAATGGTAAAGTATACTACAGCAAATACATTTGAAGGGTACAGGGATGAATGTCACAAATCTAACTTTTCGAGTTTCTATGTCAAAAACGAAAATTTAATGTTAGTTTTTGTTTTTATATCTTGTATAGGGCATTTTCACATTGGATTACGTAGCATGATAAACAAGATCAGTATATACCTACAAAAAAATCTGGACATTCTTCATTTTAGCTTGATTGCAGCCTCGTACCCTTCACGATATTTGTGTAAAACGGAACGCAACTACAAACTGCGCTGATGCATTGTGTTAATTTCGTCGTACGTACTAAACTGTCACAGAGATCACCTAGATGATAACGGAACGTCTCAGATTCTAATTTTGAATTCATGTAAACTGCCCGCGCAGTTTTGCACTGGAGCGCGTCGATCGATGGTGTGATAGGCGGACATAAATAAATAATTAGACGAGTGGAGGAAGTGGGGGAGGGGGGAGAGAAGCTCGGATAGTTTTAAGATAGTATCTCTCGCAACCGCGCTTTGTGTCAAACGTCAGATGTTTATCTGGGAGATGTTTACAGATGTTGTACCGGAGGGTTAACGGGCCAAACTCTCTCGGCGCAATCAACCGGCCGCGGCTGATACACTGCGAGTTAATTACCTGCTTTGTCTTGACGTTACTGGTCATTTGTGCCTACTAATAGTTGCCGTCGCTAGAGAAATTCAAAGGAATTCAAAAGTGAAAATATTACGTACGAAATTAGAAAACAGCAAAGTAATTTCAATCAAATATTATTAAAATTGGAAGGTATTATAACCTCAATTTTGTAGCTCTGATTATGATCAAAAGTACCATCTGATTTAAGATTCTTAAATTATTGCGTTTAGTTTGAATTGAATTAACTGTTTACATTTTTTCTCTCGAAATGGCGTTATGCAACTATGTATTTTCATGTTTCCCTTCACCGCCGAACCTACTTGAGATCCGATAAACTTATTACTTTCACAGGTTTTACCTCTTTTCAATATTTAATTTTATAGAAAAGTTAAAATTGAAATAAATATTTTATCATTTATTGACAGACATTATAAATCCACTCATCCATTTTTTAATTGCGTTGACAATGTACCATTACAATTTCACTGCAGTATTAGGGGTGGGGTATGTAAGATTATTTCTGTTCGCTCGTAGATCACGCTAGATGTCGCCGATAGCGTGGCGCTGCGCCAGATCAGCCGATCATCGCCGCCCGGTGTCGCGCCGCCTAATTACAAGATCACCAGCCCCTTGCTAACAGAACCTACTATATCACGGGAGATTCTTATCTAGAACTTTGCCCGCGGCTTCGCCCGCGTTGAACTCTGGCTTGTTTTACTGAAGCCGTTACCTACGGTCGCCTTTAGTAATATGATGATTATTTATACACTAACCAAAACATTAGATAGTTTAAACCTTATGAAAGCTGGAAAAAATCACGCGCAAATCCTTTAATCTGCAGCTGACCTATCCGAGGTAACTATGCTAGTCTAATATATGTCAATGGAGATAACATTCTTTTCGGATCGAAATTTTGAATATACTGATCGCGGTTCCCCATGAGCCTCTATGGAAGATGGAAGGCTAGATACGGACGGGATGGGATTATTCGATGCAAGAATCATAGACGCCTTAGCTCATTTAGTAGAGCGTGACCCTGAATAGGTTGGTGGCAGGCTCAAATCCTGCCTCTCGAGTGAATTTTGCAAGGTTTGAACTAAAACGTCACGTGTGAAATGCCTTATTGGCATTTACCAGCTCCACAACTGATGAGTTGTGAAGTGACATGGGATGGTCTATTGCCACATGGATTGACGATATTAAAAATAGATAGCCGGAAGCGCTGGCCGGAGTGGACTTAAGACCGGGTGTGGAGGCGTGCATTGAAAGCGCACAAAAGACGTAAGTCTAGCAGTGGCGAGACGGTCAAGACTTATGTAGGAGTTTACAACCAAAGAGTTTTTAAGTGCCCCGGGATATTGATATCGATTCGTAAATCACCGTTGCTGGCGACATCCACCAACAGCTTGTGACAATGCTCATTGCGCCAATCTGGCTCGCTCCACCCGACCGGTCTAAGCGCAGTTAATTGTTTTGTACAAGGACACTCGCTTATCGCTCCGAACAATCGCTCGACTGACGTGCAGCTGCCATTTTCGTTCTTTTTTTAAACCCTCCATAAAAATTAAATATCAAATTGAAATAGATTCGCTGCGACAACTTACCTAGCGCAGCAGTCTATTGTTTCAAGCATTTACTGGCAACATTTGACATGTAATTATTTGCCGTGCATGAAAACAATAATTTGTTTTTAAATTCTATACCGTACCGTTTTAAAATAACATTTAGTGATCATTAAGGCAAAAGTAATGAAAATGGGTACGAAAATAAATGGCATTATAATTCTTCTACTTACATGCTTATAATTTATAATAAAAAAATATTTACAATTTTGGCTACATTATGAGGAAATCTTAACGTAAATTTCTGAACAGCTTTCACAAAATATATTCCGAAGTCAGTAAATCAGCTGGGAATCGCTCACTAAACAGAATGGGAGCTTAAGGCTCATGAATAAAAACATGCTATTTAGCGCCACACTCGCCAAGTCTTCGGCCCTACCGAAACTATTGTGACTCGTGCCGACACATGATATGTAGCCTTAAGTATCGGAGTCAAGAATTAAAATTGCTTAATAAACTTTACTGGATATATCACTATTCGGGTGTATAATAGGGCAGCTCTACGCAAACGCATTTCCGGCCAAACGCTGCCGGGAAAAAGCCATTTAAAACAAAAAAGAAAAAAATAGTAACGCGCCGCGCGCCGCGCTCGGACACTTCCGGTGGGCGCCATTTTTTCTGTATTGCCAACAGATAAAATCTTTCCGGCCTACTGCGCGAACAACCGCTTTTATTTCTCTTATTTTATTTTACGTGATCACTTTTTAGCAAAATTAGGCACTTTTCGTTGATAGATAACATTTTCTATTTTTCGGACGTTCATAAATTATCTTCTCGGCAGGCGTCATGTAATTAATGTCCAGTAGCATTAATTATGGTTTTCATTTTAATTTAGGATTTAATAGTACCATTAAATTTTAAATTCGCAATTAAGCTTTAAAAGTTCATTGACGGCGTACATCATGAAACGAATTCGCGATAATTTATTGTACACAGGCATCATAAAATATCCGAGCTCTACTAGTTACCGTACAATTATCTATTCTTTACGGCTTTAAACTCCTGGTATGGAACAATGAACGCCACAATTAGTGCAGCGAACGTTTACGCCGCCACAAAATCCAACGGCCGAACTTATGGTAATGTTGTAGCTGTTCGATGTTGAATATTCAAATTGATGTCATTATAACATTCGGCCAAACGTACCGGCCGTTTGGCCGCTAGCCAGTCGCATGTGTAATGTAATGTAATGAGTAAATTAAACGCTTTTCTTTTTTTTATCTCGCACGCGAGTTAAAGCTTGGCCTGGCGGTCGGCGGCCATGTTCTGGATTGTTTGTTATTGCAACAAGCATTTGAATAAGTCGGCACTGTGCTCGACCTGCCCAGTTTCGCGTGCTTAACTTATTATTTATGATCAACGCCCTCACCACGTAACCAAACTATTCAAGTGACCGGTCTAGATTTCACTTGACCATAAAAATAACTGACATTCCGAAATAAAGCGAACAAAAATAAACGATTTACTTTGTATCCATAACCTCACATTAAAATCGGATGAAAAAGAAAAACAGCAGAAAAAACAGTGACTGTCAAATTCCCTCGGATGCTGGCTGAACAAAACAGCACTTTAGACGAAATAAAAAGAAAACTAGAAGAGCGTCCTCGATTCAAAAATTGAATTGATCGGCCCATTGTATTCCAAATGTATCATTTGAGCTGTTATTATGGGCGCTCTCTCTAGCGCTCAATACAAGCTGGTAATCCAATACTTTTGTATGGAAGGCACTTAACATAGTGCTCTAGTTCCAAAACGTCATAAGCGGTATTGGAGGTTGATAGAAGATTAGTGTTTAGGACTAAAGACACAGTTGTTCGTAATATGTATCCGATTTTGTAAGTTAATAGGTATCAAGTATCCTCGAAGGATTAAAATAACAGAAAAACTAATATTATGTAGACGTAAAGCTGTTAGATTATTTTAACAATAATTTTAATAAAATCGAAAAGCCGAATCGAAAACAATTGAAGAGGACCGCAAAAAGTTAACACAAAATTTATTGAGAGAGGTCGAGCCGAAAAAAAGTAAAACGAAAACCACAAAAACCTAATCGACTATTAACTTGGAGGAAGTAACGTATAAACGAGCGTGATAAATTAAATAAACAAACTTATAAAAAAACATCGAACAGACAGACGGCTTGTTATGGTAGGTAAGTACATTGCGGTCCGTACGCGCGGCAGGTACGCCCGGGAATCGAACCCACGCACCTCAGTAATCCTATTAACCGACTATTGTGGATGACTAAATAAATAATTTATTTTCAATCGCATTCAATTGTGCCGACTGAGTTAGGTTTGGTAATTCCCAAGGCGACTGCATTTTATAGACTAAAAATTTGCCGTTTCATTCTGTATAAAAACTTACTGTGTTTATAGATTATGTTTGTTGCCTCCATTATATTATTGTAACTCATGTAATTTGTCTAAAGAAACTATAAAGCCCCAAAAGCTAACTTCGAAGCCTTTTGAAACTTTAAAATTCCTATTTCTATCTATCTATAAACACTTAACTATGTATTTTTCTAAAAATGTACCTACATAATAAATAGTAATTCAAACATGTTCAAACTGAGCTCAATGTACATAATAATATAATACAGTGAGTATGTAAATGGTACCTAAATGTTTATGAAAACAAATTCATGAACAAACCGATTGGCAATAATTGCTCCTCTTGAAATTTATTTTCATTCCTCTACACAACGGAATTTAAAATTACAATCACAAATACCACAGCACCCCAAAACGTTCCCATATCAATCAAATCAAAACAAACAGTATCACAAACTAGCAATAAAATGTTTTTAAAAACAATAACACAAAAGCATTAGGCCCGTAGCGCGACCAAAAGAACAAGATCCTTGTCGACCTATCGACCATTGGTCCCTTTGAGGGCAATTTGACTGTTAAGGGCATTTGTAGCTATAACACAATTGTAAATAACCTATAAGGGATGTATTTTGAGTAAACACACTTGAATATTGTTCGTTTCGTATACGGTAGCTAACAGATTTTGAGACTTCATTATATTATTAGCCTACGAAAATAATCCTGTGAGTATTTTATTTATAGATTTATGTCTTACAAATCCGACAAATTCGTTGTTTTCATAATATGAACCAGGCAGGGATTGAGATTAGATATATGCCCGGACATGATAAATTGATTAATATCAATTCTTTTGAGTGATAGCCATACAAAACAAACAGGTAAGACAGACGAAAATTTTAAAAACTGTTTTCTAATAGATTTTCTTTAGTTTACGGGTATGTTTACAAAATTATTTGTTCCAACATCCAACATTATCTTAATTATCTTTCTTACTCATATTGTTTCATTATAACATGACATTTTTCAGTTCGAGCATGGTCGTTGGACATTTTCAGATTGGACATTATTACAGTAAATCAGAATTTGTTATAGTATCAAGAGCATGTGGCAGCGTGTGGGAGGGTGACGTCGGTAAATCACAATGCTCTCGTGCTTTGTTGTATGAATTGCGTTTTTTGAGTGAAATCGATCACGATGTATCCGCTTTGGGAAGTTGCGACCCGACATGTTATACTGTATTTATTTACACAATGACTTCGAAAATTTCGAAAACGACAGAGATATTTAAATGCAATTGGTAGGTAGTAGTGTATGTGCACCGTAAAATTACAAATTCTAGTGTTTAAAAATTTTTTGAAAATTATTATTATCATTTTCGACCCGTAATCTTGTAGCAGTCAGCTTATCTATCATAAAAAGTTTTCTTGTTTATGTAAGTTTGAGTCTCCTATTTCCTGCAAAATGTATGGGGAAGTTTTTTGCGATTTCTGACTTTTCTAGTACTCTAACCTCAGTCCAAGAGGTTTCTTGATCTTTATTGAAACGGGATCCATTGGCAGATTTTTTTTTTGTCTAAACTGTCCATATGCTTGCTTGCTTGCTGGCCTTACATTTTTTTTATCTGTGAATGCAGGTCAAAAAGTTAAGGACAGTCTCCTAAGAGCGTTTTCCTCTAGTTACAACGGTTAGGGTACCTGCCCTTACTACCACATCTGAAAAATCCACCCTGTATAGTAATATCTATTAGAAATGTTATGAAATTCACTCTAATGAATTACTTATTATTATTATAGCATCAAAACTGGTTGGTACACACAATATAAAACTTATTTATTGATTTACTACCCCGGGCAATAGCTGGTATGGATTGATGTTATTATTAGCTCCAAATTGAGATAAATTGCAACCTTTAACATCAACAGTTTAAATGCTAAAGAATCGGTAGCAGCAGCAGTACCGTCTCCGTATAATAATATAAATATGTATGAGAAGGCGGATACTGCGCGTCGTCGTGACAACGCTACTGCCATATTCCCGCATTGTGCTCCCGTTATTATACTTCCAACTCCTGAAGTAGCAACTCCCATTCCTTTGTCGCTCCTTCCGAATAATTAGAGCACAACAACTCTACAGCTCGGATACTTCAAGCGGCAGTAAAGTATACATTTCAGTGGAAAAAATGTCAAGAGCTCTTGTAAGGGTCGTTTTGACAGTTAATTTTTGTCATTGTTGCGTTCCAGCCTTATGTTCGTAGCGTGTATCGCCGACGGGATCGCGTGAGGGATTTTGTTTATTGTTTTCACGTCGCGCCAGGGTTGTGAGAGCCGTGAGAATTGGTACTTTTACTGTTCGGTTTCACGGGATTGAAGTTCACAGTGTTTTTGTTTTACGATGCAGGAATTTGTGCAATTCCGACGTTTTTATATACGAGTAGGTACCTCTACTAAAAACAAAAATATAATGTAACTAAACACCGTTACTATTTGCAATAGTTTAGAAGGAAATATTGTGAAGTTCATTATTTTTAACAATTTATATTTTTCTAAAATCGGCGTAAGGATTTTCAAATTAACTACAAATTGTCTGTCGGTTTTTCCAGCTGCAATCTTGAATGTTATGCTATTGATTTATTTATCAGCAACAGAAATCTTGAAATATTTAAAATAATTTCTACTAAAATTAAAATAGAAACAATAAGATATTACATATTCTATAAACATAGTACAAAAATGAGATATTTACTTATTAGTTATTAAAAATAGAAACAATTAATATTAAAGTAGGTACCTATGGTTAAATTAAATCATCAATTTACCAATCACTACTCAACAGTGAGATAAACATTATTTTATTAAGGTTTAGAGATGTTATCTCCGGCAGTCGTAATTCATTTGAGACAATCGTATTGGGGTTTATGACACATTAGCCAGCCTCAGGGGTTCCCCGTTTGACTGCGGACCCCCGGTTATCTGTCACCAAGATACTGTCAACTCGTCCCGGGAGAATCCAATCCGTGGGGAGACTGCGGATTAAATGAATCGAGGAATGAATTTCAAAAAAGGAATTCTAAAAATGAGTCTTTAATTATTTTGCAGATACTTAGTAGGTTATGTCCAGTAGTCAGTGGCAAAAGCGTGCTGAAGAAGCTTAGCTGGCGATCACATAGATCAGTAATGGTCAAATATTAATGTCCAGTTTAATAATATTAATGTCCAGGTTTGAAGGGCTGATGAGAAGATGATGATTGGGCTAATAAGGGAGCCGATAAACTTGTGACAGTAGGCTGCGCAGTCATGACAATCTGGACTGTCGCGTGATTACGATTATGACACAATTTATAGTATTTTAGTCTATGGTTTCAAAATGGTGTTACATCCTTTAATGCCTCAAACTCGCTGTCTCGAACCAAACGAGCACGACAAAAATTGTGAAATTAATTATATCTCCAAATTAAACACAGTACTTAGCAAGGGACTTCTATTTTATTTTGAACATTGAGTCGCCGTCAAGTTCAAGTCACATCAAAAAAATCTAATCTCAGCCTACCCTCTCAACGAGCGCGTTCAGGCTATAGTCCACCACGCTAGCCCAGTGCGGGTTGGTGGACCTCATATGCGCCTAAGAATTTCTTCTTCGGCGTATGCAAGTTTCCTCACGATGTTTTCCTTCACCGTTTGAGAGCAGTCAGTAAATGTACTTAAGTTTCGAGAAAAAACCCATCAGCCGGGGATCGAACTACGGGGCTTTCGATACGATAGGCCCCGTCTTATAACCGACGCCACTGACGCTCTCGAATTTGTATTAATTATGTCTGAGTTGAGTTGGTAGTTGTAGTGTATTAGTGTAAGTGGACTTACATTATGTAGTTTGTAGTAGAGTCCGCAGGCGTTGCAGACGGGTTCTCCGTTCTGGTTCCGCCGCCAGAGCGTGGTGGTGGTGGTCTTGCAGTTCGCGCACGACGTGCCCGCGCGCCGCGCCGCGCTCTGTAGCGACTGTAACAAGCAACCAACGTAACGTTATACACATCCCTTTTTTTCATAGACCACTTCAAGATGATACCCCACACAGAACATAATGGAAACTAAGGAATCACCATCACCAGCAGTTCATCACATCAACGCTCATCCTGAGCATCGATACCCGTCTACACCCCATTTCCTATATTGGCTACAGGTTGAACAGTCGGCTGATTGTGGTCCACCGGTTGAGGCTAGTGGACCTCCTTTCCCATCCCGGAGCGTGTCTTTCCTAAACAACTTGTATCCCCCGGTAAACTTGTCTCAACCTGGGACCTATCTTCGTTCTAATAATATAAGCACCAACATGGGTCGGAGGTTGAGCCAGGTTGCATCCGGCTTGACCGAACCTGGCTGGGTGTGGTACCTCTTATCTTATCAAGTATGCACAATAAAAAACACATATACAATAAATGGGGGTAAAAAATATGATTTACTTTTAATACAACGATACTGGATGAAAATTATGTTGATAAGTGCCCTAACCTATGGACGAGTATTAAATTCAATCACGTTTTAAGTACAGTAAACAGAGATTGTTCTGAAGAGCGTAGCATTTGCATTTCATAATTGCAACAAACCCTAAGTGGCACAGGTTGTACCTACGATCTTAATTTCATAAATTTTAAAACAGTTTAAAAAATTACTGTAATTACAATAATTAACTGCGGTAATTTTGTAACTGTTTGAAACTTACCTGACCAAACTATAGAGTTGGATGAAACCTTATCATACATTAACTAATAAAAATCTATTTAGGGGGGGTTACTTACTGCAATTAACATAATTATAAAATTGCTATCGAATACCGCTGTAAGCAACTGTTAAATTTATTGAGTAAAATGCAAAAAATATGTAAGTACACTGACACATGTTTCGCAACCCGTGCATGTCCGTTAAAATTAAAGAATCAGCATAAAACATGACAAAATCGAGTCGCAAAACATCGCGACAGACAAAAAGTGAACATTCGAACATCGAATCGAAAAAGCGAGGTAGCTGGGCCTCTCACGCACCTGCCCATTACTACCCGTCAATCAAACAAAAAACATCCACGGCATGCGGTGGCCGTTTTATACAGTCCACAAAAGTGCCTCACTCAATTAAAAATGCATTCGTCCTAAACCCGACACGAGGATAAAACGAACCGAGCAATAAGACTCACAATAAATCCATTAATTTGTCATGTCATTTATCGAACAAAAAGTATTGGAGTCGTAAAACATTACTAGAGACGAACTATTCGGGACATCGGTTCTCGGTAACTAGAATCAAATATGTACTACCCAAGATTATCGAGACTGTACCGCCGTATTGTCCGATTTAATATCGTAAGTGTGTCCGTCTTGGATGGATAGTCGCGCTCGAAAACCGTACATACATTTATTCAGGTCCTACTTTCTTTTACATAGATAAAACCTCCACTGACAGGAATACATTGTTTGTGAAACATCAAAGGTTTGGACCTTTTTCAAACAATGTAGGTACCTACTTTTCCTGAAAGTACTTTTCATACCGGGACAGAAATTATTTTAAGGTAAATTAATATAATATCAAAATATTAAAAGCAACGCAACGTCAGTTGTTTCGATTGTTGAACTATCAGCTAGGCATAGCATAATCTAGTCTCAGTACTTTGGTTTCTTTGTACAACCGATCGAAAGACTGCAGCAGTTCGGTTGCACAAACGAACCGAACTATTGAGACTAAAGAAGGCTCAGTAGTTCGATACTCGACGAAACAATTGAACTTTGAGACTAGACCAAGCATACACATTCTGATCAAAACCCTATAGGAGTTGCGTACAACTATCCACGCGCAGTTGTTCTCGGCTGTACAGCTGCATATTGGAATACCTAAATATTAAATGGTTCGCGTCAATATCCGCCTCGTCATGGCAGCTCCTTTGTGCCGGGACGAGATTAGAGCTCGCCATATTAGCCCGGACAACAACCGACGCTTTTTCTTCCCACTGTGTTGTGAGAATGACTCGCTTACAAATTTATTTCTATTTATTCAAAAAACTATGTATCAAATCAATTACATTGTCGCCCTACTTTTGAGAGTGTCACTCGACTTATTCATCAAAAGGGAAATTAAGAAATCTGAAATATTGTTGGTTTTGTCTCTGCCAGTAATGTCCAGATTTTTTTAGTATTTAATATTTATGTAGTACAATTGAAATATTCTGTTTCATAAAAATGTTCACAGACGTCCAAGGATTATCCTACATTTTTACGACTCAATTACGCGAAACCGATTTTATAATCTGCAGATAAGATTTCTCATCAAGTTATAACGGGCGGCGTGCATCATACCGAGGGCCCAGTGGGACCGGGGGGTGGCGGAGGGGGGCCACTGGGGACCTGCGGGCCACCAGCGCCTAAATCAGAGAGGGGCCCTAAGCCGATTACAGGAGTCAACCGCCCGTCGAGGGGGTGGTTTTATGTCCGTGGAAAAACGGCTGTTTACTCGTAATTTTATGGGCGAATTACTTTCGCTCCTCAAACGCTGAAATGGCTGGAAGGAGTCGTAAATTTTATGGGCGGGATTATTTTTTATACGGGTCATTCGTTTTTGGAGTCACGATGCCGATCTTTGGTAAAAGTTCTCGCTTAAAGTATTCGAATTTTGATAGAATGTCTATAAAACGCTTCCCCTGCTGAAAAAAAAACACTTAACCAGCAAAGAATCAACTAGCCAAGCCAGCAAAGAATCAAAAATATAACTTTGAATCTAATATAGTAAATAGATTAATAAATGCATAAAAATGGGGATCTAAAATAAAGATAAATGGAGGTAAGTACCTCACAAAAATGTTACATAACTTTAAACGAGCAGGTGAAGTGAAGATATAGTGCAGAAGATAATTAAATGTCGCTACCACTTATGCACAGGGATACCCACGCTTCCCAAAGAGTTTTATTAATTGTTAAACCCATTTCACTGTCAACAGCATTCCATTACGATCGATAGGGTACAGACACGAAAAAAGGAGAGTCCTATCAAACAGAAAAACATGCCGACAAAGATAAAAAGCACTACACAAACAAATAGACCAAATTCAGTATACATTGTGATGGCAGTACTTTGATTTTCAGTGTAGTGTAAACTCAAAGAGCATGCGCTGTGACAACACCAAGGGCTCCTTTTGTATTATATCAGGAACAAAAAGAGGCCTTTGTTGTCATATTGGACTAAATGTAGGGATTATACAGGCTGACCGAGTGGACAGATTACGTACAGTTGGTATAAATTGCGTATTTCTTATAGACAGTTGAGTCTTGGCTATAACTATCTTCGAAGCAAAGATACCTTTTGCAAGATATACAAATTTGATGGGGCTGACTGCTAGATGTGAAGGACTGAGTTGGTTGGCACGTATTAGAGAAGAAATAATTATGTTGATTGACAAAACAAATTAGCGACAAGAACCACTAAATTAAACAGCCCAGTGATCATCCAGCTAATTATTAGTAACAAACACGTCAGACGGATTAATGTCACACCACTACACAAAGTCGGTTAATTCAATAAACCACCCACATTAAAACATATTTCCATAAAGACCGGCCCTCCTCGCGATCCAATCAGCCTTATCTCCCCCGACCCTCCGAACACCTCCTAATCAAATCAAATCACAGCCTCCATCTTCCCTAATCTCTCCACCTATCTACGCTCAAACATAAAATTATATTACAAAAAGGGATGGTACAGTACAACCTACAACCCCTCATATATTTGCGAGCACAAGCGAAATTTAACCAACCCGGATACAACCCTCCACGGCTGCATACCTATTATAGCATCGTAGTCGGAAAATACTAACCTATGCGCGGAGCACACATGCACAGTCCGGTCATGTCGAGACGCACACAATGGCGCGTATCAGCATATCTACGCCATCTAGATCCCACTATGAAAACCCCCAAGAGGGAGGCAATCCATTTACCAGACCCGTCTGCGCATTGAATTTTCCCTCTTACAGTCTAAGGTTAGAGATGACAATCGCGCGGCAAATGCGCTGTTTTTAAAGGTTTACACGGCCCCTAGCAGTGAAAGCGCGGAATCGATGTAGCCTTTACCCCGCGCCCCGCGCCAGTTTTTCCGGCGCTCCGTCCTTATCTGACCGAAGCGATTAGATAAAGAGAGATAGAGCGTGAAAATAAAGATTTTCATCGTGTTCACTCACACTACACTACTCCCAGCCGTACAACAATGAAGCGGTGTAGTGGTGCGTGTGTGCCGTGCATGTATGTACAGAGAGGGCTCTTGGAATAGAGCAAGGGTCGACAAAACTTTGATGTAGTGGGTAGGCTCTTCTGAAGCCATTATCGTAGTTTACTTATTCATAAATTTAATAGGTACATACATACGTGGTGCTTTGTGGAAATCCCGTAGATAACTACTTTTGTACAGGTTTCAAAGACAAATCTTTTTAAATTTTATATCTTGATTGAAAGAGGCCACTCAGAATTCATGCAAATAGAAGGAGCTCACGAGCATTAATAATTATGAATGAATGTAAACACTTTATTGTACCAAAAATTTTACAGATACAGACAGTAATTATTTATGGAAGATGTTTAAAATATTTCGTTTAAGTATCTAGTTAGAATCGACATTGACGAAAATATTTCAAAGTTATAGTACAGAGTATCATTTTCTACAATGGTTTGTCTGATTTTTAAACACAAGTAAGTATTTTAAAAATAACTAAATTATTAACATTCTAACTCTCCTTCAATATATTGATCTCGCCTGAACGGAATGTGGCACCTCGAGCGGGGTGAACTCTCAGAGCGATCGTAAAATAAAAGCGATGCTCGTAATTTTTTAAAATTTTCACACGAAGATGCACGCCGCGGTGCCCCCGCCCCGCGCCGCCCCCTGCCTCCCATTGGCCGTACCCGCGGAAGCCATGTTGGGAAATTCGCTTAACGATTTATTTGTGTGCGGATCGTAGCGCCAGCCGGCCGCGCACGCCTTCATTATACCAGCTTGGTGATATACAATAAGACCCATGCGGAATTTAGAATAGATTACTTAAACAAGCAAGTTTTATACCTACTACTTTAAAAACATAGTGCTAAGGAAGAGCGGGCTCTCCTATCACAGGCCAATTAATTTGCCCACTGGGAGTGCCAATACACTAATACTATTTGTTAGTGAAATAAATATTTATTTTATTTAGTCCAGATACTACCAAATCTTAGAATGAAAGTATAAGAAGAATGCAGCAGCAAACGATGTTGTTCGATCGATTTCTACTGTACATGCCGTCGAATTTTATAAAACCGTTAGGATAACAATGCCCGGTTACGCTTGGCCAATAGGAGCATAGGAGCTATCGAGCGATACCGATCACCGCGCGGCGGGATTGACACATCAAATCGAGCGAGATTAGATCGACGTGATCTCGTAATCGACGCCGGCGACGTCACGAAGCTGCCATTGATGCTGCCAAATTTATTTTCTCCCTGATGGTGATAAAACGTCGGTTATAGAACTTTATTCAAGTCTTCTCGTAACTTTTATCTATGCATACTTTTTATACGAATCAAGATCTGTCTGATCTTCAGGTATTTTAACTGATAATAAGTGGCGATTCTTTAGGCAAGGGGCTACAAATATAGTTCGTGCCTAATGCGGGCTCTACACATTTGTCATAATTTTTTGTAAGAAAAATTCTACCAGCAAAAAAATCGTCCTCAAAGAGTGTCGTATACAATATTAAATAAAAAAAATTAACTGACCCCTCAACCTTTCAATCGCAAGCCAAGCGCACTGCCACTAAGCTATCGTCGCATTAAACATTATAAATATTATAATTAACTTTAAATGTTTTTTGCTTAATTTAGTTAAAACTTTTTAAACAATAAATTAATTAAAGATTTTAATTATTAGGAAGCGTGTCGGAAATATAACTTAATCTTTATTGAGCTTGTAGAACATCCTAGTTTGTAACAAAGCTAATCTCACGGTTGGCAATGGGAACGCGCATCAATTAGTTCTGGCGGACGTTGATGGATGGCGCCACTGTATCGCGCAAGTAACGAAATTTCCGCATTTCATATTATTATTTATAGGTACTTTTCTTATTAAAATATGCAAGTAAGTACCTATCTAATAAAATTGAGAAAAGTATACATGTGTAGGTAATCTAACAATATTTGTTTTTAGAGGAGACATGGAGTAAAATTATTGAAATATTGAAAAAAGGAAATTTGATTTATTTTATGACATTTTTAAAAAGTAAGTAGAACAGTACCGACCTATTCCTTTTTTTGGAGAAGGAGGCTCTTGAACCGGGAATCGAACCGGACAAATGTGGAAAAAAAACTGTGTTAACCAATTGAAACCGTAACTTTATAAGTATACTTACGATTTGGCAAACTTTTCTTTTATTTTGAAAATCACTACGTAAAAAACATCGATGAAAATTCGATAAAAACAATGATACCTATTAATTGTGACATTTCAATTGTTTCACCATTAGATTCCGCTCACAGAAAATGCAAAGAGCATAAAAACCTATCAGGAATTCTGTATTCTACTACGAAAGAACAAGTACCTAGGTAACAGGAAAACAGCACAAACATCTACTGTTCTATTACGCAATTAATACAATCGCAAATCTCATAGGCAAAACGAATGCGCGGACGCACACACGTATGATCGATGGAGCTAGCTGTGCATGCGCTGGCGTCCGCATGCATCATGTCGTCAGCGCCTCGGGTTAAGGTCCTCGCTAGATCACATACGAAGTACATCGCTGTGTATCTACTCAATATAGATTCATAATAACTTAAGTATAAGTAGTATCTATACTTGAAAACGTTTTAGGTACTTTATTTTTTTTGATTTGAAACCTATATCTTTTTATTTGAAACCTACTTGTATTATTAATCTAAATAATGAAATGATCAATTATTTTATGTGGTTTAAATAAATAACAAAGTTAAAATTGCCGACCTCTGAAAAGTTTGCGATCAAAATGTAATTTAAAACAAAATTTCTATACTTAGCATTCAATAATATTAGTAGGTACTTATTATAACAAATAACAATAAAAATATTTCAACAAATTTTAAGATCTACTATCCAATGTCATAGTAAGTTAATTGTTCCCCTAACTAAAACTTTGTTGGTATCTGCTGTGTATTGTTTGATATAAATAAAGTCACACCGTATCGAATAACAGCAGTGTCCTATTCTGATACTAACAGTATCCTGTTCATCGGATGGCCATAATAAACACCCATTATAAACTCCCATAAACTAAAAACAAAACAGGTGCAAGACTCAGCTTGCTACTTGTACGTTTAAACAGTGAAAAAGTAAAGCTTTAAATTACCCAACTGTGCGGCCAGAGTTCGGTGAAATTATAAAGTAACTTGGAATTATGTTCCTGAGGCGACTAAACGTTGATAATTCTGACTGGAACCGCTTCTTATAACGTGTGAATTTGCATTGAATGGCAAAGGACACTGCGGGCTATTCGGCACTGCGCACACGGCGGTGGATGGCGGGAAGCGCTGTGTCGCTGTGTTGCCATGTAGCATTCGGACATCGGTAATAAAATAATTACACATAAATACCTATGAGGTAAAGTTAACGTATAAAAATGGCCATTATTATAGGTTGGATATTATTGAAGTTTCTACTCTCTGACATAAATGCAAAAATAAAGCTCTATATGTTTATGTATAATATCAAACGAGGATAGGACAAAATCACTATATAAAATCCATACCGGGACTAACTTGTACAAATTGTACAAAGTTGTCTGTCCCCAGTGGGAATCACCACCCACAGCCCCTTTAAAGCTGATGAAATATTTTTTGATAATTAATTTTGTACTATTAAAAAATTTATCTATTAAAAAAACATTCAGTAAAGTTAATATCTAATTGTACGTAATATCTATTTAGTGACTCATTAAGTAAGTAATGCACCTAACTGAATAACAAATGATACGATATTCACAAGGATTGTTACGGAATAAAGAGGAAATCGGGCAAATAGCCCAGTTGCAGTAAAAGTGGCTACTGTCCTTATTATTAGCCCGCGACTTTTGGTCAGATCACGCATATCATTCTAAATCCATCAATGTAAATCTAGCTTTCATTTCTCGCAACACTGATACCTACAGTGTCTCTGACCATATGGCCCAGGCTAGCACAGTGCTGACAATGTCCGCAGTTGAAAACGAGTCAATGCACAAGGTTTGTTGTGTGGCAGCTATGTTGTGTTACACGACAAAGACTGAGTTTGATTTACGATATTGCGAACTGCGAAGCACCTAGGTATTGTTTAAAGACCATAATATTGTGGTGTACAACCAAACTAAAATAATGTCTATTCCACTATTCATACTAAAAATAACAACATTCCAAGAAATTCTGTTACAGAATATAATATTTTTTTAGTATTTTGTGATTAATTATTAACATGGAATAAGTTAACTTAGCCAAGAATAAATATGTAAAATTAATTTATTCATGTTGTATTAATATTTCAACAATAAAGAATTTTGAAAACCAACAACAACAAACGAGATTGAAAAAAATGAAAAATTGATATGTCGGTGAATAAGTAGGTATGTAAAGTGTACTTGAAAGTATCTTGTTAGTCGCATTGAACATTGATAAGACACGATTGTATGACGAAGCGACTTTATGTTGCTTGTAATTAATCAAACAAACAGGTGCGTAAAGTGCAGCGATGGACGAATGCCGCGTCGCGCTAAGGCAGCGGTCTCGGAAGTCGTAAATACGAAGGCAGCTGTCCTGCCGATCCACTTTATATGCAATTGTAGCTTTCGTTTGATTCACATTTGTATTGAAATGGCTTTTATACTTACTCACTATTTGTGAAGTTTCAATAAAATGGGCAACAGAAATTAACTTGATGGAATTTCAAAGTAAGATTTGATCATTTCTTTCCAACAATTAAAAATTAATAAGCTAAAGATTAATATGCCATTGCCACGAGCTTTGCATTGGAGGAGAAAACTAAAACTATAAAATAAGTCTAGTAACTATAAATAGAATACCTACTTGTATACCCTAATTTTAACTATGGGTATAGTTTACTGGATTATTTTATATAACGAGTACTAACCTACACCTACCTTTCTTTAAAAACAAACTGGTATGAAAATACTTTCATATCTTTGCTTACGACATTCACGCTTGGGAACGGATTATAGTGATAAACACACACTGGTTAGATGCATCGCGCGCGGCGCGGGCGCAGCGTGCGGACCGCGCCGCGCTCGCACGGGGTCGCGGGTCAGTTCGCACAGTTTAGCACCGCGTCATATTTATAATTACCGCAGGCGTGCGCGCACAACACTAGCGGGACCAACATACACCACGGAAAGGGTTTCTCGCGTCGCGTTAAAGATATGTATTTCTTCGTTCGTTATAGTTGTTTAGCCGCCGGTTAGATGAAAGAGATTTTTTAGAACTATGCTTAACCTTTTGTATATTTTTTTGTCTTCCGTATTGTTTATTAATATTTTTATGTGTAACAATAAATTATTAAATAATAAATAAAAACTAAAGCTTACCAACGATGAAACTCATCACAAAAGTTCTTATTCCACTGTTTATTAAGTAGCGTCTGCTTTTTTAAACAACCTATCAACCCACTTATTCTAATTTACCTATTTAAACATTTAGGAGTTTAGAGGATCTGTAATTCTATAGCTTTGAAATCTGAAATAATCATAATAATATGCAGGTAGATTTTTAGGCACTAAAATAGAGATGAACGGTGTTTGCTAACTTTAAGAAAAAAAAGCTAATATTTAGACACCATGTAATGAACACTAAATATTTTACTGGTCTCCGCACCTAAAATTCTTTATATTGTATAATTATCCCTGGTGACTAAGTCTACACCCGTGCACGCGAAAGGAATTCTTTATTTCTTTTAACACTTAGTACTGCCACATAACAATTTTCGCAGCTTAGCCGTCTCTCAGCTGCTAAGTGCCGGGTACGTAGTTTACGGTGGAGCCCTAGGCACTCTCCCGCGCTGCGCTCGCGTCGATAAATCAAAATTTTAAATCACCGGTGGGCGGGACTAGCCGCTCGCCCAGCGCCGAATAAAATGAATTAAAAATAAAATAACGCGAGGGGGCCGCGGTCGTGCGCTCTGAGAAAATTTAAAGATATTTTCGCTTTAGTTTTTTTAATTAATACCTTGTTAAAATTTAATATTGAGGGCGCATGCGTTATTACAATGGGTGTGCGCGAGATTTTAACTCGCTTTCGGTAACTTATTGAGGCTTCGCGGGACCCTTTAATTGGATCATTTTTTAACAAGAATGATAAGCTTCGTTGAGGGGTGAGACGATATCATTACATGGGCTTTCTTTCTCGCAAATTAATTGCATGTGAAGTACGTTTTACTTAAGTACTTTGTTCTGGGAAGCTTTTTTGTGAACTCATGATGGAATGTGAACGTCAAATTCCGCCACACTATTTAATGTTCGTTTGAGCGGCTTAAACTGAGACAAGCATTAGACATAGACATCCTCGGCGGCCGCTGCCGCTCTCCACTGTCATGTCAAGTAGCGGCATATCATAACAACTGACTCATAACTTTACTAAAACTTACCTAATTAAATGAACGGACAGGCAATCAAGAAAACAGCATTTGAATGTAATTATTTGAGAATAAAAGGTTCCAAATATTTTTATACAAATGATTTTAAGTTTTATTAAGTTACTTTTGCTTACTTACTGAGATGTAAAACGAAAGTTGTGCTGACTCGATTGACTACTCGTTCCTCTTCTGTTACAAAATTCATGATTCATAGTTCTAGTAATCGATTTATATTTTGTAACGATTAAATCCAAATATTGATCAACGTAAGTTAATCGAACCCAGCATTTTAACTACGACCAACTTCTAAAAAATCTACTCTTTTTAAACTGGAGAATCACGACGGAGCGAAGGTCAAAAATCTTTCCACATGTGTTCCTGCGGCCGCGGCCTCGCCTCGAAGCCTGTCAGACGGTAGTCGGACGTGCACGCGTCGCTTCCCTGACAGCCTTCATGCAGACAGACATAATGTTGGTGCGTACAGTCAAGTGCGCGGTACATTTTTAATAATTCCCCCACGGCCGCCCGCGCGGAGCCAACGAACCTAATGAGTGCTCAGCGATTGACTCCTGCTCTTTGAGGCACAAAAAAACGCATTACTTTATTAGGTAGGTGGGCACCTACTACCTACCTACTCTGGTGTTTTAGAAGGCAATCTGTTTGCCCTTATAAAATGGTAGCTATAGTCGTTTGTTTCTTCACGCATCACACACAAATCTCGATAGACATTCAAGACATTGATTTAAGTTTACTTTATTTAGACTATCACTGGTTAAGCACTTTATTAATGTCTAGAATTCGAAATGAGTCCAATTTTCATTATTAATAAGCCAGTTAATTTTGACATTTTTAAACCTTTGCTTTTGAGGTACTCAAAAACGGAAAAGCATTCAAAAGTTTTAAAAAATCTTTAGTGCTTTTTACCCACTTTTGAAATTAACATAAAACTGTAGAAAGTTCACAAAAGAGCAGGTGATACTAGACTTAGTGAAATAATCAACAATTCGTTATGGTTCAGCAATCAAACTGTTCCATGTGAAATGGTTTAGTTGTATTTTATTTATTTATTGCATTACAACTATAATATAGTTTAGCACAGGGCAGGTGCACTGTGGGTCGCCTAAGGTGGATGGCATTTGTTTTATCGTTGCGACCTACAAGTTGTAAAGTGAACTGAAGTATAATGCTCTAGATTAGTTTTATTGCATAGACAGCTGTTAGAAATATTATATGCAAAGCTCTGAATTGTCGTTATAAGTCTAACTCTATACTCATATCTACTTCAATGCGATTATAGTTCAAAAAGGATTAGACAACAACTTTTTTTTTCTCTACATAGTTTTCAAAAAAATATGGAAATCAATCCATATTTACATAATTATAAACATTATGAACTTTGTACTATTGTGTAAATTAGTAAAGTCATAATCAGATCAACTAAGCATAATACCTAACAAAATACAAGTATTTAGTAGATACCTATTAATTATCACATCTACTACTAGGTATATTTCATAATTTAGCAGGTAAAATAATTTATTTTTTTATAGTCGGCAGTCATAAACGAAATACCAAGTATATTATGCAAATACTTAAATATTTTAATTACCTTATTGTTCAAAACAAACAATGCTCAAAACATTTCTCAAATTAATTCACAGGAAAATTAAATGAGTGTTTAACTTCATTCTTTGAAATAAATGCAATACTTCGCTACGCATAAATTGCGTAATTCGAGCGCTAAAGCAAATAATTTCTTAGCAAAAAGTAACAAGCGATAGCTACAATATGACTTACGTAGGCAATTAATTACTGAGAAGCTACATCGTAAGCCCTAAGTGACCGTGAAATGACATTCAGCAAGAGGAGTAAAGGAATTTTTTCCTTAACAAACTTAGACATTTTTATTTATTTTTTGCCAGCAGCGACAAGTGAATGATGCATCAAGCAAATACCTTAGCTCATTAACTTCCATTCCAGTTTCTTTTGCGCCTAATTAAATAAAAACGATGGTGTGTTATATATAATAGCACCGTGTGCTTCGATCAGCGAAAAATGAATAGACCGGCCACGCGCGATATCATTGAAGCGTATAAAGTCAGTGCACGCACGCACTCACTTCGTCTCGCTCAGTCTTGGAACGTACCTAATATTGCAAAGCGTTCTTCCCATTAGTTATTATTTTGATAATACTATCCAAAATTATGCCTTAAAGTTTCGTGAAAAAACCATTGGTGCATGCATGGCACGACCGGGGATCGAACTCGGACCTCTCGGCATGACACGCCGCGTCGTCTCACTACGCCACCGACGCTCTCGCACCAGCCGGGCATTCAGAAACAGAATATTTAAACAATCATAGTGGTCTTAAATTAAACAATCGCAACATAAACAAATTAAAAGACTCACAAAACAAAGGTCGCGATGTATGTAGGAGCAGCGAGCAAGGGTGGGCCGCTCCAGTTAACAATACGGATTAATTATCGACCGAAATCGACTCAAATATACCTGTCACCGGCGTACGACGTCGCAGCCCAACGGCCCAATTTATTTGGGCCCCGAACAATGGTAAACGCGGTAAACACAATGCCATACGGGGAGAAAGCGAGCAAAGTGAGCAAAACTGGAGCTCGCCAGCAGCGGCTGCTCACTGAAATATGAGCACACTCTGTTTTTCAATAACGATTGTAATAGAGTAGATATTATTGCTTTTATAAATTGTATTGACCGTCTCGTTGGACTAGTGGTTTGGTCGATAGTCGGACTTCGAATCCCACTAACAGACAACTTTGTCAACTTGTAAAAGTTGGTAGATACTGGTATGGATGCTAAATTATGATATAAGTACTAACATAGGATAAGTGTGTGCTACTAACTCTATGGATCTATGGTCTGAAATAAAAATGTTTTATTTTTTTTTATATTAAAATTTGAGATACATGATAAAGTTCTAATTTGGAAAAAGAACGCTAGTTTAAAAAGTGCAATACAAATAAATAAATTATTTAGATTCTAAACAAGGTAGGCAGGAATCAAAAGTGATTCTTGGCATTTATTTATATTGAATCCACCCGTAACAGATATTACAATGGCTGGTGGTCAGACACAACACATGCTAAAAAACGAGAGAGTGAGGGACGTCAGAATGACAGTGTGAAAAATCAGAACCAAGTCGATGATACAATAACACTAATCATAATTTCTAAAAACCTTTATTTTTGTGTAGCATCAAAAGTTTATGTAAATGTGAAGGGTTGAAAACATGCGAACAGCGCCAAGCACGCGCGTTCTGTGACGCACGGACCACCGGGCGGCGGTGTCAGCCCTGATTCACGGCCATGCAACTTAGGGTTGTCACGTCGTAACTGTGAGTTTTAATAGAAAAACGTAGAGGTACTGTATTTTACCTATTTGTACGGAAAGTACATATAAAAAGCATTATTTAATTGCATTATAAGTACCAGTAGGTGGATGACCACAGATTTCTTATAAAAGGTTCCTATTTTTTTCTTGGTTGAATGAAGTAGGTGTTAGCTTAGTTAAGCTGCTCATTATAATAAGCATTTGTCAGAGGATTTCAATAGACTCAGGATATGCTATTAATATAACTATATATTTTATTAAAAAGGTATGCTCCGTTGGTTCGGACACGTTGAGCGAATGAGTGATGTACGAATGACGACGCAAATATATCGAGCGAATGTGATTGGTAATAGGAGCCGGGGACGACCTAGACTGACATACGAGGATCAGATAGAGCGGGTGCTCACAGACGGACACGTAAAGAGCACTCGCGTCCCACGACGAGCGTGTATGAGGAGAATGATGAGAATGAGCGAAGCGAAAGAGGTGTGTCAGGATCGCGATACTTGGCGCTCCGTTCTTTCTGTCTATCCCGACAGGGACATAGCGTGAAGATATGTATGTATGTATTTTAGTTCATTATTTTTAATGCAAGTTATCTACAAATATAGATAGGTAACTAAACAATCATGTTATTTGTAATTATGTTTGGTAATTGACTTGAGAGTGGTTGCGGCAGCCCTGCGGAGCGGCGTGGTGGCTGCGACAAGCGTAGCATTGTTAGGCGGAGGCCGCCCTGAGCCCTGAATAAATACATTCATATTGCCACTCTAAATAACTGCGATCGATGCTCTCTCTATACGCGTCTCCAACGCCGACAACAGCAAAAACTGTTAAATGCAACCATTCTTAAAATAGGTATGAAAATAATAAATAATATTAACGTAATTTGACGTAACCGTAGGCGATTCAATAAAAAGCTAAAATATTTAAGTACCTTTAAAGAACAATAGATTACCTATTCGAAGTAGTTATCCTATGTAAAATTTCGTTTAAATTAAAACGACTACATTAAGCTCCTATATAATACAGTCATTTCATTCGTGTCACATCAAGTGTGTTAAAATCTAGATCGTTAACACAAACAACTTATTCTTAGGACCTCCGAGGTTTAATCGCACAAAATCTACCGCATCGCGTCGCATTCAACGCGCCAAATGCGCAGAAAATGGAAAAAACATGGCGCTAACCCGCGAAACTGTATGTATTTAAACGCCGAATCCGAGATTCCGATTCTCAAAAAAGCGGTCAGCATTCGGTCATTTAAATTTTTCCAAAACGCGAACACAATGGAACAGATTCAGAGAGTTTATTGTTTTTGTTTCAATTTTGAATTAAAAATAAGGAATTCGGATCGGCAAGGCCTGTCCTGTCACATCATTCCAGCGCTGCTAAGTGACGCCGGACGCACGTCACGATATGTTTTATTTTCATACGAATGGAACTGACTCGCCGCGTTTTTTATTATCATACTTGTTGTTAGCCGATACTATTGTACCTATAATTATCGTTAGTTAGGTATATGGAGGGCAATCTATTTGAATAAACTGTACCTAGTTATACCTAAAGTAATTCGCAAAACTATCCAACGATATTTTCGACCAAATGAAGTTCTGGGAATCCATTAGGTACTTTGAGTTTAATCAACTAATGTTTTCTGATAATTTAATACTTAAAATATATATCTAGATCAATATTACCAGTTCTATAACGTCTATATACCTACACTCCGCTTTTTAGCTATGCCCTAGATACAGCAACTGTTTCAAGCTTAGCACAATAAAGGCCCGCATTCACTACCGCCCGACGACGTCCTAGTCTTGACGCGACGCGATTGACGTGCGTCCCCATGACGCTAAAAGGTCTATTGTATACGAACAGCTCGTTACGGCTTCTCGTCCAACCGGTCTTTAACACGCTCGGACAATGTGATCACTCTATACATAGCAGCCGTTTATCTTTCCAGTCGGTAAGAGCACAGCCTGTATCGAAGATTAGCTACTACACCTGTTTTAATGCCATTAATATAATGATAATATTACTGACTGTTACTTTGGAATATGATATACGAGGAGTTTAAATGAAAGATTCCGAATGGGCATAGATTAATAGCTTAATGGGAGGTTTGGTTTGTGTTAGGAAGTTTTTAAAAGCTCTACTGTCTCCTTTGAATGGTTGAATGTACTTCTTTATGTAAATTATATTTCTATTTCTGTTTGACAAGTGAACTAGAGATAACTAGTAGTTCCGTGAGAACAGTAGACCTCGCCGGCCCTTATAAACCAAACCTAACAGAAACCAACAAAAGTCAACTTTGTAGTTGGAGACAGAAAAAGTACCTACTAAAGTTATAAAAATTAGCACTTTAAAGCTTAATATTTCGCAAACGGATCCCTGAATCGAAAAATGTTTTTCACACATCCGCCGATATTTTTGAAAGACCCATCCAACGATACCCCACACCATGGATATCACGCGGAAAAAAATAATTTTCCATTTTACGTATGCAGTTCTATGAACATAATTTATTTTTTCAACTTTCATAAGTCGATCCACTATTACTCAAAAACTAATAGAACCTACTTAGTCGTAATAGTTTTCCTTGTAACTACATTATATATGCTACTGCCATGAATTTTTTCACATTTCCAGAAGCAACCGTTTAGCTGGCAGGGGGGGGGGGGACACGTGACTCTAACAAAAATTACCGCTTTAAAGCTTAATATTTCGCCAACGGATCCCTAAATCGAAAAAATGATATTCACACACCAGCAATATTTTTGAAAGACCTATCCAACGATATCCCACACTATGGGATTCACAAGAAAAAAAAAGTTCACTCCCACTTTGCGAGTATGGTAGGTACTCTAAAAAAAATGTTTTTCAAAATTTTATTCTACTCATTTTGTAGGTTTAATTAATTTATACCTATGCCAAATTTTCGTCAAAATCGGTTGAAAAATGCGACCTGTAGAGAATTACAGACAGAAAGACAGAAAGACAGAAGGACAGACGGACATTAGCATTTTAGGTCAATCTCGAAACTTAGACGCTTCGCTCGCTCGGTCAATTATTATAAATGTAGATTCAAATTAACGAGTTTAGTTATTAGTTAAGTATATTGAAAGTACATTTTTATATCACCTAACTGCGGATATTACACTCATTTTAACGGAAAAAGGTATTCAGGTAAGCATATGTACGATAAATAAAAGGCAATTATGTTAATCCGGATCTCATTAACCATTTCACGTAGGTAAATATTGTCGCGACCGATAGGGCTATCGGATCGCGATGCGTGATCTCGCGTCGCGGATAATATCGGATTGCGTCAATTACGCGACTGATGCGCCGCGATCTCGCGATACATACAAATGTATTGTGTGCAACGACCCTTATGTTTAGTCAACAACCAGCTCTCGCGTGTGGATGCTACTTTACAACCGTTAGTTTTGTTCGAACGTGTAAGTTAGCTGCAATAATTACGTAATTTAATACTTTAAAGCACAGACTAGTTAGTAAAGTATCTACTTACTACATATACATAAACTTGTAAGTTTATCTACAAGTTACTGAGTGAAATTTTATCTTTCTTGTAAAGTTGCAAGAGATTAATTGAAAGTTATCACTCATTGACGGGAAAATCCAAGAAGTTTCAAACCTCTTTGGTCGCGCGCGCGCTCCCTGTGGAGATCTCATCTTGCATATTTAGTATGGGAAACGAAGAAAAATTCGGTGTCAATTTCAGGGGGGGGGGGGGGGGGGGGTGCGGACAAACGAAACGGATTAGCGGGAGGAGATTATTAATACAAATTTATATGGAGTTTGAAAATGAGAATGTGTGAGTGAGTGTCAATTTTGATATACATTTGACACGATTTTGTCACCTCCTAAAATGCTTTTGTTACTCATCCATATGGGAGTGGGTAAATTTTTTGAATCAAGGGAAAACCCAATAGGACAAAAACTAACAGCCGAGGTTGAATTGGATGACCATGCCAGTCGGATTTAGCGAATTCAGCGAAGCTCGAAGGTGCCAACAATAAACGCCAATACAGACTGAGAACGAACTACATTTTCTCTGACAACCACATTTGAACATCATGACATGAACCTATCTGTAACCTAAAACTACATTTTATTTTCCGAAAATATATTTATTACCATTGATATTTAACCGAATTATACTTAATTTAAATTGAAGAATAATTTCCAAAAGTTAGTAGGTATAAGAATGTTACAAACAAATACAGTACAAAACAGAAACATAATCTCAGACTATCTCGCTCGATACAATTCAATGGGGACTACGAGTGTACAGCTTATAAACGAGCATCTTTAGTTTGAAATGGACCTTCTGTACTCTCCTTATTTCGTGTAAGTAGTCGGCAGATACGGAAGTGACCGGGAATCGAACCGGGCCCCGGTGGCTTGTTCGCGCTGCGCGTGGGACGCCGACACTACGCTATTGACAAAATACCGTCTTATTTACCTATTATAGCTCTATACTAAAGGATAGTGTACCGAGTAGAAAATAAATACATGCACAGTCGAAAATAATATGTCTAGCTACCCACCTACCGTTGATCACTTCGACGTTCTCGTACGTGCGAATATGCGGGACGGCTCTAGTTTATAGACCACTTATAAACATATTATGTAGGTATACATATGTACTTTACGTTTTCGTGGATAGCATATAATATATGATCATATATGATCAATGCTAGAGAGAGCCTAATCCGTCCTTTCCTTAGCATAAAAATGTGTATTGTAACGCTTTGGATGATTTTTCTATAAATGAATAAATTGATGTCTTTATCTATAAAAATAATAAAAATGCGGTTTATGATTGAATACCTATATGCATCAAACCGGAAGAATAAAATTGAATATCGGAATACCTCTGTAATGCTAATTAATGATATATGCAAATTATAAGAAAGAAACGAGCCGACGACAGTCGATAGAGGCGTGATGATTTACAATCGTGCGGTTGCTCCGTTGACCGCTCATGTGTAAATGCCAACGGGAACGTTGCATTTGAATAAAATCCGAGCGCTAGCAACGCCTCGATCACCCGCGGCATATGTTCCCGATATCAATTATTGAGGCTTATTAAATATGCTCATAACACGGTGTTGGCATTGTGCGGGAGTCGCGTCATTAGTCAGGGAGACACCGCGCGCGGACGAGGCCGACAATTTGAGCGCGCGCGCACCGCCCGGACGCACCGACCAAATTGCGGGCTGCCACCTCGCACCGCTCCTTTTATTTATTTGTATTTATAAAGCATTCGAGTCCTAATTATACTGGCGAGTGTAAACCGTGATTCGTGTAATGCTTTCGGAACAGTTGGCGCTATCGAGCGCTGACGGGTTAATGACAGCCCGCGCTTCCTCTATGTTAATTGTCGAGAGGAAGTCATAGGCGCGCGGGCGCATCGCATTATTTATTACATCGACTTTTGGTCGTGTTTTATTGCGTCACGTTCGGTAGCCGAGCCACTTACCGGACTGTCAGTCGCGCTGGGGCTTAGGCCCGATTATAACGTAATACGGTAGTTTGCTTGTCTCTAACGCTGCTCGGACCATTGCTTAATGTCTTTAATTGCTGAGACCGAGATCAAACAACAACAAAAACACTCCTTCCTGCACATGTGTAGTGTACAAAACAAAACATAACACGGCGAGTAACAAATATCTAAACAGAGTAGGTATAATATAATAACTACCTGCTGTCTGACTTCGCCCGCGTGGAATTACTATTTTTTCCCCACGGGTACACTTCATCGCGGCAAAAAGTAGCCTATGTGCTGCCCCGTGTTTTGATGTATCTCCACACCAAATTTTAACAAAATCCGGTCAGCGGTTTAGACGTGAAAAGGTAACGAACAGACAGACAGTGTTAACTTCCTATTTACAATATGTATTAGAATGAATTACAGTATAGGATATAGGGGTGTTGTAACGGCTTCGCCTAACATGAAAATGTAGAAGTGTTGATTGCACATGAACTTGAATCGAGAAGATTGCCTGTGCAATTCCGAGCCGTGCAATTTGAGGCTTTAAATCAAGAGAGCGTCCGCACAGTTGGCACTACGGCTACCGATAAATAACAGCACGCCGCGCGAAACGATTAGTGTAACAAGGGGATGTTTCATTTTGAAGCGCGAAGGAGTTCATTTGAGTGAATTATTTGACGTTGAGCATTAATATACTTTGTATGCTCAAGACGCGTTGGCCCAGTCATCAGTTGGCTCGTACAAAGTTCGCAAAGTCTTGGATTCGAATTGAAACAGGCGCGTGCCAAGTACTTTTTCGTAACAGTAAAAGTTACATTTGAAAAGAATTGCACTTTTTATTATGCTTTTCGATTAACGAAAACAGCTTTAGAAAGCATTACCTACTTGCAGGGTGCAAAGAGAGTTGTTCGTGTATATTTCACACGCAATGACTTATTCGTACGTCGGCAAAAAGGGGTGCTACTAGATAGGGAAACGCGATACTGGATAAAGTTTTCACAAGGATAAAGAATGCTTGACGTAGTTGAACGCCGTGGATGGGCACGTAGCTACCCGCGCAATCGATTCTCCCCGGTTCGCGGCGTGAAATCGACCGCGCGCTCTCATTTCCAATCGATCGTCGTTTACTCGCCTTGATTCGATTAGCGCCCGCCTCTATACAAGCCTTTATTCCATTAAAAGAAGGTATCTATCCCATGTTTGTAATATCACACGCTTATTAAGCAAACTAATTAAGGTAATCAATTGGTCAGGCATTTATCTATTACAGGTAGCGATGGTACCTACAAAAAATGTCGGTATTTATTTTGACAAGGAAATAAAACCGGGGCTCGCACTCTATCATTGGAATTTATGGTCTCCCAGTTGGCTTGTTTCCTTGTTATTAATATCGACATTAATGCTGTCCCCAATATCCTGATGGCCATAAATGTCACAGCCACTGGCGCCTAGCACAGGTAGAGCACGAAAACTATAAAAATACGTACACAAAAACATTCAATCCCAACAATGAACGGTGACTTGAGTGAAAAAATCGATAATTTATAACGCCTCCCGCCACCCAGCCACCGGTATAAAAATCCTGAGAATTGTAATTTTTCTTACAAAATTTAGTGATATGTCAAACCTGTTAGACGTGGCAAATAAAAATGTACGAGACAAAGGGAGAAAAAACAAACCGGGGTTTGGTTATTGCTAAAACAAGGGAAGGTTGCCATATCAATCAAGGCGTTGACAAAAGTGGATTTTTTTTCTCGGAGCCCGGCCCGAGGATCGTGGGATGAAAAAAGGGTCCGTGTTTATTGAAATGCAATAAAACCGGCGCGAGAGTTGCGCGGACGCAGCACACGTTTATCCTTCAATAGTTTTACAAACACATCGTGTTTTGTTAACATTCCTGAAGTTGATTTTTTCTGTTATATACTGTGTCTTAAAAATAATATAGGTAACAGAAAACTACATTGAAAAGTAATAAGAAGTTACAGTATGCAATGCGCGTGAATATAATTTTAATGCCGATTCGTATATTTTGGAATCCATCAAATCAAATCATTGTGGCGGTAGTGAGTTATCTACAGGGCTGAAAATTACATAAATATACCTAACAATAGATCGAAGAACCAACATAAGAGGTTGGTTCTTAGATATATATTTATGTAATTTTAAAGGTTATTTTTTAAAAAATTGTTTGGGGTCACCCAATCGTGTCGTATGTCATTTCAATCATTTCACAAAACTTAAATTATCTCTGAAACTTAATGCCGCGTTAAGGTCCCTTTTGATTTGGAACGTCACATAAAGATCCAGAGCAATTAACCCATTTGACCAAGAATCGTATCTTAACACACCTGTGTATGTACAGAACACAAAGCACGAGTGTCACGGTCAGGTAGAGCGCAGGGCGAGAATGGGAAAAATGTGAGTACGCTCTCCCGCTGCGCGGATAGTCCCGCGTCACTCACTGCGCTGCGCCCGCGCAGCCCGCGGATACGGCGACCACGCTACTAGCGACTCAGACACTTTATTTAATTTACATTTATTTCAATATTTATTATTATAATTTATATGTGCTGTCGTAACCATTATTCGTCAATTTGATTTCGACTGAAGTTAACTTATTCCAAGTAGTTATTTAAACTTTAGTTAATCTGATGGTATAACCTAAATACCATTAAAGGAATACATTTAAACAAATGACAGTTTAGTATTTTGCTAAAATAATAAAAATCTGGATAATTTTATGTCTCACAAATTTTTTAAATGTTAAATTTTTGGGGTAATATCGATCGCCGGGTAATATAAATATTTACGGTCGTTTTTTATTTAAAAAAAAATTATGGCAAAACAAGACATGACAACATTTCATTGCAGATCTGTCGGCCAGTCTCGAGGCGTTAGAGAAAAGCGAACATGGAAAAATAAATCAAGGGACCGGACGACGTCCATTAATTAATACATTAATCAACAAACATCACGAAACTTATGTCTCTATGTATTACGATAGCTATCTAAAATGGAAATATTAATTCAGCCGCCGGTAACAATCGCAAACAATAACACAGATCAACATATCAAGTGGTGCCTTAATGTGTAATAGAGAGCGACCGCAAATCGTGAGCGGCCGAACCGCACGACGGCCGCAAGTGACATGATGTGAGCCGCATAAGGCCCGGACTCCACCAAAGCTGAGCGAAGAGGAAATATGTACCTACGTGTAATCGACAAATAGGATTTGGTTATTTTTCTAGCTCCGCTCCGCTTAGCTCGATTACACGCATCTCTTCTCCGCTCAACTGTGGCGGTCAGCACTATAAGTTGTATAAGATACTAGCTGTTGCCCGCGTCTTTGTTCGTTTGATTAAAATACTTGTGGTGTGAAATTTAATTGCCTGCATTTGCGATTTTTCGTTGCCATTTAGGGGACGTGACATTTGACAGGTTTAAAAACAAAAACTGTAGTTGGTACAGCCGCAGCATTTTGGGGGAAACGTTTGCCTCCCCTCCCTCCCTGGACAGCCAGGGATCAGATAGTAGTTGTAGTCAGGGTAGTTTTTGAAATATGACTGTTTTGAACTTTGACAGGTTGTCATCTAATACGCACGCATCCAGACCTTTTATTTATATTTAAAGAAAAGGAACGAGTTCTCAATTCCTATGCCTCCTCGTACAACGTCAGCTAACACTTTGATACAAAAATTACTTTATACATTGAACAATGTTTTTGTTTATTAACCCGCTATGACACGCCGCCCGCCTGTGTCCCGCACCACCGCACCGCGTACAATTTATTCGACGGCGCGCGGTGATCGATGGCCGCTGAGACTTGTCCCGGCCACCGAGACAACACGGACAACGGCCACTGCCGTCCCAAATATAAAAAATACTTTACCACGCTCCAAATTTTAAATTTTATTTTAATTAACCAGTTGTTTCTTTGTCTTTGAGATTTGGGTACAACCTACATTTACGCTTAACTTCCCGTGGTTGAGTATGTGACGCTTTGTAATCTTTTAGATATCCTTGCGTTGGGAACCACATGTATACAGAATAAAGTTTGTTTGAATATCTTTATCAAGAAATTTTAAAATACATTTAATAAAATCAAAAGAAGATTTTTTTACAAAATTATAATTATCTGCAAATGTTGTTACTGTACCTGTTGTTAATGTTATTTGTTTTAGTTTAAATGTTAATGTTAGTTTATTGTACCTATTGTAAAATTTTAGACTTAAATTGTAAAAAAGGTTTCCTTTTTATTCTCCAATGATTCCGTCAAAGTGGAACCTATCAAAGGATGACATCATCGCGATACATCAGGCAGACAGTGTGGGACCAAACCACGAAAGGCCACAGAATTCTCATTGTAATAGTTTATTTGGCCATGAATGCTAAATAGAAAAGTTCCATGACCGTCGGACTACTGTCACATACCTCAAGTAGCTTAAAATGTGTTTTATTATTATTCTTGAATATATTTGCATACAATTTACTAAAATTCTAGTAGTTATTGTGAGAACGGGTAAATATGAATAATCTGAATCAAGAAGATACTTTAAGTAGAACCATCTGTCTAAGTATAATAGGACAGGCAGGACGATTCATTGAGGAAGTTTTCTTCTTTGGTTTATGCAAAATCAATGAGTGATGGAATGAAAGGCTCTTGTCTTCGAAACTAATTCACTATATAATAGCATGGTCTAATTTTTTTTACATTAAAAAGCTTTTTGAAAGACTTTCGTCTATATTTAAAAAATCACATACGACTTTCTATAACTACTTCCCTAGTTTATGCATTTCAAAAATACCTTCAGCAATGCGTGGTTAGTAAACGCTACGAAGTGCGTCTCCATGTGTGTATAATATGTGTATACCTATACGTACACACTCTTGCCTATTTGTTTTTCTCCCGGCTCCTGCAGCAGGTAGCAGTGTTGCCCGCTGCTCACGCGGTGAAAATATTGCTGGTATCACTCGTAACGCATGGCCATGTTTATAGCACACACTCCTGCGTAGCTTTATTGCTGCAAGGTTTAGGGTGAGATACACTGAACCAAAAACTGAACTTAAGACCAGCAAGGAGTAAAAATTCAATACTATGTTATGTAGAGCAAATAAATAAACATACGTTTATATACACTCACAGCGTTAAATTCTATTAGGGTAATTTGGAACCCCTAACTTTGAATTACAGCAAGAAATTAATCACGAAACGACGATTTTGAAGATCCTGACCTTGAGGTCAACGGCCTGCGGAAACGTTGCCAGATAGCTGGGTCGGCCTGGAACTAAAATTGTTCAGAACCCTGGACAAATTAAGGACGTAATTTTTTTTTAGTTTCTTTTTTTCTTTCCTACGATAAACTTGTCTGAATTTCCAACCTTATTATTAAAATAAACCTGATAAACCTTAAAATTCGGCTATTGTTAATATTGCGCATAGATTAGAAGGGTTGTATCGCGAGTAGAATAAATAACTTTGCGAAACTTGTTACTGTTTTTACGTCGCGGCGTGTGGCGAGACCAAGAAGATCAAGAAATTATTGGTCTAAGTATATCCCTGCCTTTATCAGTGTACTGGAAGCACAGGTGCGCCTGCGCCTCGGGCGCTAGATCGGACCTCTTTTGTTTCCATAAAGCCGAACATGACTCCCACCTAACAACCCATTCTGCGCTATATCTTATATCATGCAATTTATTTCTCAAGCCAGACTACGTAGAGAAAATATTAAACGTCTAACGTTGAACAAAAATTCAAAACATTGTATTTAAATTTTAACATTTTAGTTAAGATTCATGGAAATCTAAAAGTGTTGTAGAAGGTATCTATTGAAATATTGCCCTCTCATTATAATGGGGGGTAGAACGTTCAAAGTAATCAAATCAGGTAATCAGTCATCAAAGCAATGTCAAATAATGAACAGGTCTAATTGGAAAGCAATATAATAGACAGTCAGGAACAGCAGGCATTGAAATTAGTAAAAATGTCTACCAACCTCAGAATATTGTAACATTTTGTTAAAATTGAAGCAGTAGGTAACCATTTACATTTTTATTATATTTTAGTAGATATTTTCTCATGGTGCTCCTTAGAAGCAAATGTTAAACGGTTAAGCTCATTAATGTTCTAGCGATTATTATAAATTTGGTCTATGCGAGGAATTTAGCGGTAAAAAATTATTATCTTCAAGAAGATCTTCTTAGAACAACTTGGTGGCAAAACGCACTGTAATTATGTCGGCTACCGACACTATTTATGACTCTATTTACATTTATAATTATAAATGTATTGTAACTTATTATTATTACACACTATTTTTACAATAAACGTAACATAATTTGACCTGAAAGGTAAATTTTAGTAATGGATCAGTAAGTATACATAAAGATAATTAGTTGTTTATCTTGCTTATTGTTTACTAAGTGAAGAGTTTGTTATCTTTAAATTAGCCCTAGTCCAATCCACTGATAAATATCTTATACTTTAGCATCTTTGAGAATATAAATAAAAAGATACCTACTTGAACGTGCTTTATTTTGAGTACCTATGCAAATTAAATTAGAAAAACGTAACACAGAACTAACTGTGTAGGTACCGAATTAAGAAATAAAATAGAATACAAAACATAAATTATATTTACGTAGTAGGTATAAACAACTAAGTTCTAATTAGCCATTTTTAACAGCACATTGTGAAAAACCCTTGATCTAATTATTTTAGTTATTAACACCAACTTATTGTTTAATTGCAAGGCTAATGTTATTTTATTAGACAAGTCATTTTCCACTTTGAGTCCACACTTTACAACAGCTTGTATTGTCCGAAAATTCCCATTCTAATTTGTGTCAAGTGCACCCGGGTAATTGGACAAGTTATATTATTATGAATAAAAATTATAGTTGAGTCTTAGCTCAGTGGTTCACAAACTACGCTGCACAGAAACACAAATGCAACTTGATCAAAAGAAAATAAAACTAAAGACATCTAACTTTCTGTATTGTTACAATTATAGTATCAAGCATAGGTACTGATAGTAGATTTAGAGGTAGAAACAACTTTATAATTTATTTTTGTTTTATTTATCGTAGGTACCAAATAACTTTTTTCTTTCTTTTTTTTTTGAAAATAATTTTTTTTTAAATTGACATTTGTGGAAGAGTTTACGGCTGCCAAACATTTGCACTGTTATCACCAAACGGGGCCTAGGGAAATTGGGGTTATGTAACGGCGTGGTGTAACACACATTGCTTATTGACCGAGCGAGCGAAGCGAGCGAAGCGTCTACGTTTCGAGACTGGCCAAAAATGCTCTTGTCCGGCTGTCTGTCTGTCTGTCTGTCTGTCTGTCTGTCTGTCTGTCTGTAATTCTCTACAGGTCGCATTTTTCAACCGATTTTGACGAAAATTTGGCATATGTATAAATTAATTAAACCTACAAAATGAGTAGAATAAAATTTTGAAAAACATTTTTTTTAGAGTACCTACCATACTCGCAAAGTGGGAGTGAACTTTTTTTTTCTTGTGAATCCCATAGTGTGGGATATCGTTGGATAGGTCTTTCAAAAATATTGCTGGTGTGAATACCATTTTTTCGATTTAGGGATCCGTTGGCGAAATATTAAGCTTTAAAGCGGTAATTTTTGTTAGAGTCACGTGTCCCCCCCCCCTGCCAGCTAAACGGTTGCTTCTGGAAATGTGAAAAAATTCATGGCAGTAGCATATATAACGTAGTTACAAGGAAAACTATCACGGCTAAGTAGGTTCTATTAGTTTTTGAGTAATAGTGGATCGACTTAAGAAAGTTGAAAAAATAAATTATGTTCATAGAACTGCATACGTAAAATGGAAAATTATTTTTTTCCGCGTGATATCCATGGTGTGGGGTATCGTTGGATGGGTCTTTCAAAAATATCGCGGGTGTGTGAATAACATTTTTCGATTCAGGGATCCGTTTGCGAAATATTAAGCTTTAAAGTGCTAATTTTTGTCACTTTAGTAGGTACTTTTTCTGTTTCCAAAGTTGACTTTTGTTGGTTTCTTTTAGGTTTGGTTTATAAGGGCTGGCGAGGTCTACTGTTCTCACGGAACTACTAGTTTTAGATGTGCGGGTTTCCTCACGACGTTTTTCTTCACCGTTTGAGAGCAGTTAAACGTATTTTCTGTACACGAAAAGTTTGGGAATTTCTGACACTATTTTTTGTTGTGCTTAGTTTTAAAGCATCGAGTGCATTGTCCAATTAGTCGGCGCGCTGAGACAAGGTCGGAGTTTCTTAATGGGCCCTGTTAATTGCCGTGCACTAGTTCGGGCTTTTAATTAATTCCAGCACTAGTACGTCATGTTTGCACTGTGACGTAACAACGTAACTGTTTCTACGCTTGTTCAGTGGTTTTTTTTGCTTCCATTTCCTGACTATAGTTAGAACCAGTCTTAACCGAGTGACCTAATTGTTCTGACAACAAAATAAAGACAAAGCCTTCAAAGTCTTTAAAAACGTACATTTTAATAAAACTGAAAGATATCCAATGAACAAAATCCCATAGGATAATATTGTGAATAAATATTATGTATATCTCAGAAACTGTGCCTACATAATGCAGTTACGATAATGAAATATGGATATTAATTTTCTTAAGATCATATCATACGCTAACAGTACAATTATGTCGTTATTAATCAATGACTATCGGGTCAACCAATAGCGATTTCTTCCACTAACAAAAGAAGTGTTGGAAACAATTGTTCGTGATCTTAGCGGTGCCTGTACACGTCGCAAACAGTGCGCAGGATTAGCCAACACGCAGGCGCAATGGAGACACACAAGCATTGTCTAAAATTCCCACAACGAAATTAAAAGTGAGAATTCAATCTCTTCCAAGCCGCATTAACGGTATCTGCGTATGCTTCGACTTTATTAAAACAGCGTACCAAGATCCGGGTTTAAATACCATGACTCAACTAACTGCGACACGAAACTGTTTACGAAATTACAACTTTTGTAATTTATGTAAATATAAATGTATTTTATTATGTATTTTGTAATTTAAATAATTGTAACGCGCACTGTAGGTACGAGAAAAAGTGCATGGTAGTGGCAACACGACTCCGGTACAGGTCTATGGTTGAAATGTTGCAATGAAACCATAACGCTTGGGCATTACGTAATTTGGCCAACAAAAGGCAAATATTCCGGGCCATTCCGTTAGTTTATGTCCGCGAGACGGCATTAAGGTAAATTGTACAATTGCAGGCACGAGCTACTCGTTAGCCGATAGTTGACGTGACGGGCCGGCGCGCGGCGGCGGCGGGCGGACGTCGCATTGTTTTAGTTTTATGCGTGCCCGACCTTAGATTAAATGTTAACTGGAAGATTTATGGCGGTCATGGAGGCTAGTTTAGTGGCCGTTGCGTTGGGCTCTTTCCCCGAAACGCTCAGTTTTCTTGAGAGCCCAATTTGTAGGATCGCTTAATGTGGCGTCGTGCCCGACCGTGCATGCCCCGCCTTTTTATTGCTGCCCCTAACTGTACAACACCCATTCTTGAAGCCGTAAAAACGTCCACGGGCATCATATCTAAACTGTAGATTTAACGATAAAACGTACTTCCTTTTTTCAGACTTACATTTGCAAGAAACAAGTGCCAAACTACCTTTATTATACTTTAGAGAAACCCACGTTGATCCTAACTGGCTTCCGGTAGAAGCATCTGATGTCCAAGAGGGAGAGAGCCAGAACCTCCCAAACTATCCAAATCTAGCACCTACATAAAACACAAGAAATTGGTCGGATTCTTACACTCACCAATCTTCGCTTGGGCTTGATGAGCGGCCGGTTTTGCCCGTTCATCTTGTAGTAGAGTCCGCACGCGTTGCAGAGGTAGTGGCCGGTGCCGTCGCGCCGCCACAGGGGGGTGCTGGTCGCACCGCAGTTCACGCACTCGCGACCCTCTGTGTCATACACACAACAGACATTAGGGGGGAGCTGATGTGGGACGAGGGGCTAAGGTTAATTAGTTGAAGAAGCGTCTTGGAGATTCGAAAACTGATTGCGCCTATGACTTTGCAGTGAGATGAGATAATGGCATGTGAACGAATAGAAATTTGTTGGAAGAGTTTTAAGTAAGGTTTAGTAGAGAACATTATTTATTATCTATGCTATACTTTTAAGTTTGATGTCTCATCTTGCTATAAAGTCTCAGTTAAGTGAATAGGTACTATATTAGAAAAAAATCATCATTCATCACTTTAATAGGTAGTTATTTTACTGCCTTTGAGCTAAAATTAGAGAATGGGGTTCAATAGTGTTCAAAGGGCTAAGTAATTAATCAAAAAATTAAAGAAGAAGCCAAATACGTAGGTACTAATAACTAATAAATTACAAACCAACACCAAATGACAATGGTTATTACGAAAATAAAGGCACGGTGTAGTATAAATAAATCTAAGAGCATAAATAAAAGTAGGAAGGTGGTTATTGAGTGAATTACCTGTCTCCTGGCAGGCTGAGGGAGATGAGAGAAAAAATCACATTCAGAAACATTACACAGTCAAATATCACTAACTAACAAAGCATGCAAACTGACGCACAAATATTATTACAAACATTGCTACACCATCTTAAACTTTTACCACTTAAATAACCAACGTAATTGCAATTACTACGAAAATAGTAAAATATTCAATTAGCCAGGGAAAGCGCAGTTTCACTCGGGGGAAATATTTATCAAGATTTTTTTAACACGCGAAGAAACGCTAGGAGAAAGTGACGTTGGTGCCAGCGTCGTACTTAGTGGGGATGTGGGTACTCCCAAGCTAGGGCACTAGCCCAAGATAACTGGCCAAAAATGAATGGCCATGGTACATTAATGTGATGTTTATTTATTACATCGTAACAGTAAAAACACTGATGTAGCTTTTATAGTCAGATCTCTCCAGAAATAAAAACACAGGATTTCATGAAACTACATTTTCTCGCCTGGTGAATAACAGGAATAAAATATGATATAAATAAGCCTCGACCTGGGCTAGTGACACTGAAAGAGTCAAAAACTTTACCTGGTGTAACATCTTGGGAATGTGTTTTATTAAGGACCCCCTTATAAAATACCTGGATCCGCCACTGGTTTGGTTGAAGCGGTAACAATCTATCGCTACACATGCAAAATGCCCTTCAAAACCACTTAAGTAAACACTTTTGGTACTTTGATTACTTTTTATGCAAATTGTTTAAGTAATAGGCATTTAGGTCACTTTTTCTAATCGCAAGCAAGAGAGCGGCACGTGCCCTGGTGGTTAACACGCGGTTACCTAACTTAAGTTAAATTTCTATTTGGAATTGAATACTGGTATTTCCCTGTACACGTAAGTACTGCAAATTAATTGAAAGAGAATGGCTCATGGTTTATCACAGACTATACATAAATAATAGGGCCTCAAAGGAGCCCTTTGTAACAAATATTGGTTATTATATAGGAGAAGACGAAGCAAGAAATTTATTTTCAGAAAGTTTTCAGACTGGTCTCGGATTTGGACTAATGTTTTTAGAGATGAAGTACTATTACCTAATTAAAAATATTAAATTAATTAATTAAATATTTTTTTGTAATTAATTCAATAATTTATTTATATTTATTAATAAGTAATTTTATTAAAAATTTAAGTAAAAATATAAGGCATAATTTTGAACTACAAAGTCGTATCTACAAAACTTAACCTCAATTAATATTTTAAATAGAATTTAGTCTTAAAAATTACTATCAAGATACACAATTTGACCATCATATTCTGGCAGTGAAAAAACCCGCAGGTCGATTCCATTCGCTTACTTATTAATAAACATATAAACAGGAATGTATATGCATTCAAAACGATAAAAATATTTTTATTGAAAATAATTATATTCAACCACGCATCACAAAATGTTTATTAACATTTATTAGACAATAGCAACAAAAGCGAGTTGCTATAAAAATAAATTGTTGTTGCAAAATTGGTTGAGAGCGTCTACCACGAAACAGAGCAGAACGGGAGCTATAAAGCGAAGTATTACCTACATGCTAATTTTCGCTATAGTACTGCCTACATACGTATATCAAGTACGTACGTCTAAAACAATTTTCAACGCAAGCTGCATCATCTCATCCGTGAAGTATGTTGAATTGCTAATCCATACACAAAGAGGGATAATCTACTATACTTGACACATAATTAAATTTGACTACTAAAGCAAAATGTATAACAATTTACTGATATATTAAAAAAAATTCTATATGTAAGTTTTTATAAAGAAACATGCGTTACCTACTTTCAAATCATGCTATAATAATCAAAAATTAGAGCCTCAGGAAGAGCCATCCTCCAGGGAAATTCGCATCAATATTTAAAATGGATTTTACATTTTATTTTTAACCAAGCAATTTCCCCAAACATCTTCACGTGGTTAGTAAGAGGATATTCACATACGGGATGCGCGTGCGCCGCCCACAATCTCTCTCTAAACTCGATTACACGATCGATGATTTACCGAGATCGAATTTAGAAGCCCATCTCGTTACACCTTCGCATCCTCTTAAAAGATCCGATACAATTCTATAGCTAACGATGTGTTGCCGAAACTAGTGTGGGAAAATTGTAATTGGTTCATTATTTTAACGGACTAATTCGGCTACCTTGTTTATTTATAGGATGTGTAATGAGTTCGTTGCTCTATAGATTATATCGAATGTGTGCCTATCGGTATGTATCTATTAACGATATGTATCTAGATCTGATTAGCCGTCCCCAGGCAGACGCCCCGACGCGATGAATAAATAACTACACGCAAGGATGTAGAGGAAGGTGAAAGTGCTGCGACGATAGAAAAAAATATGTTAAACGAACCCGAAATGCTTTACAAGCTTCAGGCAGTGCAGCCATTCATCTTTTTTATGTAAAACCAGATCACAACCGGCAATTAAATCGCCCGGACTTTATCGAAAACTTATTGCGATCGGACCGACGACTCACTTTTTGGACTAACCCTTTATTTTTTGTTGCGACGATAAAGCCTGTAATTTGTTCCGAACTTTGTAATAAATAAACACCAATAACGATTATTAGTAAAAAATAACAGGATATTACTCGATGCACGGAGTTTTATGATAGTGTCTCTCGCTTTGGGACTGATACAGTTCAATAGTAACGTCTCTATTGGTAAAAACGTTTTGTGAAAGTCGGCGCGGCCGCGGGCGCGGGCGTTTCACGAGATTTACAGCCATCTGCCTCACGTACATCGACATTACACGTATTATTAAAGAGAACAGTATTTCTGATTAATTACCCTACGATATAATTGTTCAATCCGGTTCAATCGTTACGATAACTGTGTTTTAATACGTTCACACCGTGAGTTATTTCTTTATTTCCTTTGATGACTCTGCCTATGTCATTATCGGGCGATCTTGGCCGTCCATTAACAGTCTAGAATCTATATACACGTGATTCTGATGTAAGGAAAATATATAATAATAATATGTATATTTTCGTATGTGTATTTTTTGTATATGTATGTATTTTATGCTGCTATATTTGCACTTCAGAAAATGTGGATTTCGAAAATTTACAGTGTTTGTTCAAAAGTAGAATGCGGCTCGGCCTTTATTGCCCGGAGTGACGCGCGGTCGTGACGCAGCGGCTCTACGTGACCGCGATAAAAGATTTTCATCTGCCATATTTACGTTGCCGAGTGGGCGGTTTTTATTTTTCGAGAGTCTCTCTACGTCGAGAGAGCGCAAAGTTTTCACACGCCGCCGCCGCGCGTGGGGAAAACAAACCGCCACTAAACCGCGGCTAATTTAGCTGAGTACGAACACTCGCCTCGAGTGATGTTGACCCTAGAACTATCGATGCTTGAAACAAATGAAGACAGCCCGTTACTCCTGAATGAAACCACAGCGTAAAAAACGTAAGCACAGTCACGTATTACGCTAATGTGCAGTAGGGTAATGTAATTTAAATGAAGGACTAATTCACTCCCGCGCACCGTGACGCTCTCGGGCGCACGGCCCATCAACACGTAACGGCGGCGAGGCTATTTTGCATACAAACCATTAAATTATTGCTCAAAACTTATTCTTTGTTGCGCCATAGAGGCTGTTATTACGCCCTAATTATATGCCTGTATGCAAATAGGAAATTTTAATGGTAGCCGATGGTCTCGCACCGAGTCTTTCCTTTAATTGAGCATTGTGTTTCAACGCCATGATACGTTCTACTTCTGCAATAGCTTTAAAATATCTTCGAACGCTTCGAAAAACTCTTGCCAAACGTAAGTAGTGTAAAGTGACCTGAAGAATCATAAACTATAAACCTGTTTTCTAGTTCTATGATAACACTTTTACGAAGAAACCCAGAGGAATGAATAAGACTCTAACAAAAAACTGTTCCAAAATTTAGATTTTAATTTAATTATGTATTAAATCTTATATAATAAATTAAATTATTAAATCATATAATAAATTTAAATTTTTTAAATTGCGATGAGTGGAACCAGGAGCAATGAAGTCATTTTTCACCGCGCCCTACGCGGCCAATGTTACGTCGGACGGACGGACGAACGTAGGTACCTATTTGCATTTATTATTAGCATACTGTGAGATAATTACGTGCGACGAGCGATGCAGCGGCGCACAGTTGCACTGGGCCCGATGCAGTGATTATTATACCGGTCATTCTAATATCAGACTTTGCAAATAGGCGCCTTGTATTTTATTCTAGTCGAACCACTATTGCTTACTAGATTATGTTAAAAGTTAGATATCAACAATCTTACACTTTATTAAGTGGATATATGTATAGTTTTAAATGTCTGTAATATTTAAAATTTTGAATAATGAAAAATGTTAGTTCGAAAACAGACATGCACATGTACCTACAAGTTTAATTAACAAATTTAACGTCTTCTCCATCTACAGTACACCCGCGGTATTTCGCCTTCAGTGAATAAAATATCAATAAGTATTTTGTTGGGGTAGGTAACTTCATTATTTAAAGCAAATTGGACGTCTGAATTCAGCATTCACGGTATGTCATTGTGTTCATATTTTTGTAAATAATTAAATTAATCACTGTAACTCTGCGGCTGGACAAAATAAAATGCAAATTGAACTGCAATTGTATCCCACATTGTCTGTCGCTAGACCGTGACGACTTTATACTTACATACGCACACAATATACATACATACACTTATATAATACTCATTAGAGGCATGTCCCCAAATAATTACCTACTCGTATGTCCAACTGCGCACTGACCGTATTAAAAATATACTTAAAATCTGCAAATTATAAATTACTTCCATCTAAATTTTGTTTTGTTTATGTATTTAAAAGGATTGGTATCATAACCGTTGTCATTTTGTTCAATTTCTGAATACGATTAAATAGAATGCGAATACACTGAACTCTAAATTAAAGGAAATACTTCCTGTATATTTCGTAAACTATAACAGTTAATAATATATGTGTAGAAACCATGCCAACATTATAAAGATTACCAACACATAAAAATGCCTTTAACAAAAATAATAATATATTAAGAGCATGGTTCTGGCTTCATTCCTCTGGTCGTCCGTCCGTAGCAGTACAGTGTACTACACAAGTTTTACCCCAGTTCTATTCCTACAGGTTTTACAACAGATAGTATACCTCATTGCGTTGCAGGTCGTACTATGAGGCTAATTGCTTGCACAATTTTGTCTGCAACGTCTTTGTTGCAGCAAGAAATTTAAGCTTATTTTAAACTCTTGTATACGTGTTGGTATGAATTAATTTACGAGTATATTCGTATGTCATTGGAAATATAATATTTAGTAGATGGTACCTATTTAATGTTTTATGTTATGTTTGTTTAATTTACATGCTGTTACTGTTGGCTTGTTTTCAATAACGCGCGCTTGAAATTGGTTAAATTAGTATTGAAATAGGCAATAGGTAACTTTATACTGTGTCAGGTGTCGTTGCTAATAGTAGAAAACCTAAATAACTGTTGGTTTCTAAAATCTGAATAATTACCCAACTTATTGTTAGAAGTATTGTTCTGTTTTAATGGCAACACTGAGAATTTTTTTAAATTATAGCAAATTGCAAATAATTCCTCATAGATCTTGGACGTCTTGTCAGGCGTCTAAGTATTAATGGAGTTAAAAGCTTTAATTCCTCAAGCCTTACTTTATAGAACGAGCGAGGCTCGAGGTCAAGCGATCGGCAACAATGGAATGGGCCACATCCGGCCGCGGCGCATTATCATAATACTGCTTCCACCGAGGAACTGCCGGCAACGCTGCTACCACTACCCGGGACGCAGGGGCGGACTGAGGGAACAGTGTGGCCACTCAAAATATACATATCATAATGTGTGAAATGCATATTATGTAGGTACCGTAAAATGAAATTGTAACGAATCTGATAAATTTCGTAACGTTTCGTTAAGTTTCGTTGCTGTAAAGGAAATGGTACATGTACTCTCTATTTCACCCTCATACTACTCAAAACAAAATAACAGCCATGTTAGTTTTTAATTTTTTTAAATAAAGCCTAAAAATTGGTTTAACTTGTTTACTTTCATTTTTATGTGCTAAACCAAACTGACCAAACTATGTGTTAAAATTTTTAACAAAAAAACATAGATCAATTTTATTTTTATTAAGAAAATTGGCTAGTTTTCAGATGTGTAAACAAATGTTTTGTATACCTTTATAATAAACGGCCCTCAGATGTTTCTGTCGCCCTGCCCTGTACCTACCACCCAACTTAGCTATAGGCAATACAATTTATGCAACTGATTTGAATGCCAAGTTGTATTCGATAATTTAGCTAGGTATTCAGTAGAATGTTTGGCGTCTACCTACATTGCAAGGACTGTACATAGAAATTAAGAAAAATATCAAGACTTAATGAATATCAATAATTCTAGGTAAATTTGAATATTATTCAAATTCTTTGCTTATTTTGAAAACTACTAACATCATCGGCAGACTAATTGAATGCATAAACCTAAGAGAAAACGAGTCTAGTCACAGACCTAGATATAGGTCCTGTGATATTATAACTGAAACCAAAATTACAAACTTGACCCATTTTTGGGACTTTTATACCTCCTACTTATAACTCTTCCGATGCCATTTATTAGTCCTCTCAACACCCGAACTACGTGTGTGACACTAAATAAATCCCCTATTATTTTAATAAATCCCATTATTTTCTAGCACAACGTGTTGTTAATTAAATAGATGAGGTAACAGTCAATTTCCAATTAGTACAACGTGTACAGTGTACGCTATGTACGTTTTTACAACAATTAAACTGAACTTGTTGAAGCAAAAACTGGTTATCGACGGGTAATGTTGTGTAAATTGGAACCAGTTAGAACGCATTCGGAACGATCGAAGGGGATCTTGTGACGTCATGTCACACACCGGGAGTATTAAGCTAGGTATACCAAGATTACGTCACACTTTCGTCACACATTACAAGTCTTCATGGACTTGTCTATGGACAACCAAGTCCATGAAGACTTGTAATGTGTGACGAAAATGTAACGTATAATCTTGGTATACCTAGCTTAATACTCATTTGTTTGCCAATTAGATTTACCTAATTGAGTTGTGATTTATGTTCTTGTAAAAACGTACCACCCTTGCTTTACTGAGCTGGAATAATCATATTCTCTCCTTGGAATGGATTCACAAATATTGGTTCTACTCATACTTATTACCGATTTGAATACCGATTTGAAATAACATTGCTAACTAGTCGTAGAATACAAGGAATTTTAAGCACATAATTATAACTAACACTAATAGTTACTTTATGTTTTTATAAGACAAGTCTATTCTTCTGTCGTTAACTTTAAAGAAATTCATTTCACCGTGCCGAGTGAAATAATTCCCCGTTACGAACGCGTTTTCAATAACAATTCTAATTAATTCCTGAGAAATTCCTCTGTGAAGCCCTCAACGTGACAGCGAGTCCGTGAGATCGTAACCAACATGTTAATCCACTTAAAGTTTCACGAAATATTGAACAAACATAATTGCAACGGTAGTTCTAGTTTATTAGCGTTACTCTGTCTAAAAAGTTTTCTATATAAATATATTTATTAAATACAATGAAGAGACAATAAGTGACGAAGCAGTTTCCCGTCCATTGTCACACCCGTGGAGGTATGAGAGTCGTAATTACATTTTTAAATTTAAAATAAAGCGCTTTATTTAGTGTTAATACAGTTATTGTTGAGTAACTCATTGTTGTTGTTAGGTACTTTGTGTAAGTAGGTACAATAATAATGCAGTTCTATTCGTTATTATTGCGAAAACGTCAGTTGTAACAATACCACGTTGAATATTTTAAAGGTCACTATGAACAATGTGGGCAAAGTATTATAAGATTACATGTAAATATACTCAATAATTCTTTCATGGTATTTCGTAGTGATTATCATGAACTCTGCGTTCACTGAATCATGAACATGTTCGATATTATGTATTTTGATAGGATGGAGTTCAAAAAATCAATATAGTTAATCTATGACTGTCAAGTTAAAATCTTTTGGTCATTTTGTGTTCACGCATGTCTGATACATACTGCGATCACAAATAGTATTGGCGATCGCAGGACACATACGCGTACGATGGGACTGACATGTGGAGAACACAAAAGTCCCTAAATAAAATAAAGATTAAAAAAAAAAAGGATACATACGCGGTGTGGTCGACTGTACTTCGTTGCAGTTCCATTCAGTAGAGTAATTTTAAACTTCTAAAAATACCGCTAAAATTAATAGAGTTCCACCTAAAGACCGTATGGTTAATTACAACAAAAACAATAGTAATCCGTAATTAAGTAATGAGAAACTGCTGGTTTGTTTGGTCAACATCAGAGGAGGCCGCGTAAGTTCACACAGCTAACAATGAAAGGTGGCGCTGGCGCAACTCGGAACATAAACGGAAAAGACGTTCTAAGAACGATGGCATCCGTCAGTTTCTACCGTCAATGTTCTTCTAGGACACCGACGTCATGTTTATGTTTGTTGTCACAAATCAAAGTCCTAAGTTAAGATACTTTATACCGGTTTTTAGTTGATATTCCGCAATACGATATACGAGTAAGTAATGCTTTTTCGGCCCAATTCCCATTTTTCTAAAGTTTAAAATTAAACAAGGTGTAATTTCTCAACCAGTTTCAGGTGAGAACAAATGTTCCTGTACACCGCCCCCAACAGTCGCTGTAAAATTCAAAAAGCTGGTTAGTTCCTCCACCGTTTTGAGTATAGCAGTTAGTAAAGCGTTAGTAACATCGACGCCCCAAGCCCCGTGTTAGGATGCCGTGAGACAAACGTGATGCGCCGCCGTGGCCAGAACCCAGTGCAAGATGACCGCTTATCCGACCACCCTCAACACAAGTATTTAGTTTGATGAAATGAAACAAGTATTTAGTTAAATTAAGATATAGGTAACTAATTTAAGAATTTGTCGCTAAACAAAGTTTTACGTATTTTGTCTCTCTATGTGTAAGCTTGTTTACAAAACACTATGAGCTATAAAATAGCTCTGATGTCTCAATTAAACTGTTTATTTCACAAATCGGCTAATATAAGTACACTGCATAAAAATTTTCAGAAGAAGGTTAGAACTGTGTACCAACAAAAAAAGTTTTTATTGAAAGATTTAACTTAATGGTCTCAAACTGTACGAGTTAGGAAAGGCTAGGCTGATTCAATAATCATAACTAAATAACTACAAGGAACGCAAATCTTGTAAAACAAACGTTTCAATTAGGATCTTAATTATCATTACCACTTCAGGGAGCTGAATCTCACTTACTCCTACTAACTCCACACTCCTTACTACACTCACTAAATCGCAATTTGTCGACGAGACAATCGATTCTAATTACGCGGCCAACATCTCGACGGCCATTTTGTAACGCTTCGATTAGCGAGCCTTGAAAGTATTGGAGTATTTGATTTATTAACTGATTAGCGATCGTAGGATTTGTAAGGGAAAGTATTGTAGTGCAATTTGTGAGATTTGACATTCACAATCATGGGCATGATGCGTTCTTTGCATCCGTTCACTGGGGTTCGCTCGTACTTCAAACAAAAAAATAATACTTTGCAGTAAACAAAGTGCAAAGTATCCTTTGACCATAATTGTAATTTGTAGCATCCAACACAATAGGATTGAGCCTGTATAGCGTTTGTTTATAGAGCTGGTGGTCGGATAAGCGGTATGCAACATGTAGGTAGGTGTGGGTGGTGTGTCGGATGGTGCAGAGCGGTGCAGTGCGACAGTCCCCGCGGACTCACCGGCGCTAGTCCGCGTCTTGTTGGGCCGCGGCTTGTTCTGCTGCTGCGCGCTAAACCCCTTCCCCTGGTAGTTGTAGTACTCGCCGCCGGCGGCGTTGTACTGCGCGTTGTATTCCCCAGAGGGCTGGCTCGACTCCTGCGGGCACTCCGGCTGCGCACCTTCGCGCTGCTTCGACGACGCCCCCATCATGGGCTTGACGTCCCCACACAGCGGCAGCTCCTGCTGCTGCTGCATGAAGGCGACGCTCATGGCGGTAGCGTGCGCGACGGCCGCCTGGTAGTCCTGTTGGCCGAGCGCCGCCGCCGCCACGGAGTCGGGCGTGGAGTCCTTCGGCGGCGTGGGGGGGAACGAGAACAGGGGGTGGGGGTGGTGGTGCTGCGCGGGGGAGAGCGGCTTGTCCGCGGGCGCCGCGTCCTGCTGGAAGCCGCCGCCCCACGCGCCGCCGCCCAGGCCCTTGGTCTCCAGCCAGGGGTGCAGCGGCGTGTGGAAGTGCGGCCGGCACACCTGGCCGCTGCCGCCGCCCAGCGTCCGACCTGCACACACACATTGAAACGTTAATTAAGGTAAGTACGGAAATAATTACTTCGGTTCACTCACATAATATTATACTTGGCTTTAAACGTGATAGAGACTTTGTATCACATAATTAAATAGATATTGTGTCAATGATGAAATGATTAAAAACTCTAAAGATTATCGTATAAAGTCTATGTCGATCGTAGTCTATGTATAGTAGTATTGTAGATCGACTTGTAAAATAGAAAACAAAGTTCCGTACAATCTAGTAGACTCTCTGATATTTTAAATAGAATCACGGGTAATAATTTCTTCAAATTTAAATTATGTATCTAAAGTCATAACTGTGAAGGCATTAGCGTACTTGATTCCATGTCTCTCCAACTTTACGAGCGTTTAAGTGACCATTATCATGGCTCACAGATCTACCGATAGACAGTCATTGTAACGCGAGTCCAGAACTCGCGGCGCAGTCATTAGGACGGTCCAATTGGAGGCGTTTTGTTGCCCCGCGCATTTACCTAAATTAATATCATTTGTTCCTAACCACCGGTCTTTCACACGACATCTTCATTCGGATATTGTAAGGGCCATGATTGCTCATGATTCATGAATATTCTTAGCTGTAATGCGTATTTGATAAACAAATAATGGTTTACAATGGTCGTTGCAGTTGGGTGAGTCCGTGAACAAAAGCACTCTTTTCCGAAATTTCAAAACTACCATGTCACAATGTTGGGCCAATTAAAATTGTAGGCCAGCTGGAAATTACATTAATTATGTTCTGAGTCAGCTTACACTGTGCATTTATTTACGTGCTGGGTAATGTGTTTTGAGTGATGAGTACATTTTTTTGCGAAATCTTTCCGTTTCTTTTTTAAACCAAGTATTTGAAACTTAGTAGGTACTTAACTTGAGCAAAATTTCTCGCAATAATGCTACAGCTTGGAAATAAGATCGATCTACAATAGATTTAATTAGAACATTATCAGTAAAAATCAATGAAGTTCTAAACGATCCTACATGATTGTATCTGCTCATGAATTGCTAAAACTGGTCATGAATTCATGACTTCTAAAACTTATTTTTATGAACTACCTATATTGTTCTTAGTTCTATATTGCCCCGTATTTGCTCGAGGTAAGCACAGTCATCCATCGCACATAACTCACTCCCCTTTCAATTCCACTAACTACATTTCACAATTATTATTTATAAGTGAAGGCAAACATATGTATGTGTACAATTGTTAACGTAGGGTGCCCACGTTAATATCTGTGGCGATCGTTGATTGGTGGATTTGTGTCGGGGGGCATCCCTCCGAACTACTCCCTGCGGTATTGAGCAGGGAGCCAAAGGCAGAGCATCCCTGTGGTGCTCCGCGGGTACTTAATGATTGGTTACTTACAGTCAACTGACTATGCGAAACCTATGTTTTATTTCGATAAGGGCTTGAATATTTAAAAGGGATAAGGATTAATTATAGGTATAGCAATCGTTGAATGTGAGCCTTGGAGCCGTAGTGAGGACGCGACCTAGCTGTCACGTAGAGAGGTCTTAGTTCGATCCCCGGTCATACCAAGTGCCAGTGGGTTTTTCATGAGACATAATTACACATTTATTTACTGCTCCCAAACCGTGCAGGAAAACATTATAATAAATAAACCTGCATACGCCGTAGAAGGTATTCTTAGAAAAGAAATACAAAATAAACAAACGGATAGACTATTTCATAAAGTTTCAGTTAACCTGTCATTCAATAAAATGCAGCATTAAAATACATACATTGAAAATTGTATGTATAGTTGTATTTCTAATAGTCTTAAAGCTAATGGAACTCCAATGTAAACCAATCAGCGGATGCAAAACTAAAACCGTATGGTACCGTATGAAACTTAGATACAACTGAGAGATTATCTAAAATCAAACGTACACATAATATTACAATCGCCCTTGAACTTCTACAAAAACAAAGACGACCAAAATAAACTACACAGACATAATAGCCCACAGATATAGCCATAGCGCGCCCGCATCGTGTAGATCCAGGTGTAGATCGTAGTTGGAGATTACCACATCGATCTCTATCACAAGGGCACCCGTACATTGCGGCCTGCTCACTGATACATTCATGGGGGAATCAACTTTACGGGCATTGAATGTTGAAATAGTTTAATTAGGTGAATTCCATTTTTGTATTCCTGTGACGATCGAGTCATGACGGTCCAAACGCATGACTTTCTTATTATGGTACTCAACATCATCATCAGTTAGCTGGACATAATGCCTTCCCTTTGCGGGATCAATGTCCATTCAAAAACAAATTGAGATTGTGATCATTTATTTGCGAATAAAAAATAAAGGTCGCGAACTGCAGCCTTGCTGAATGAGCCACACTTCACAATGCAGGCAGCCTTTTTCGATACAACGTAAGTAAAACAATGCATCGACCGCTCAACTGGAGTCATTGGAGTAAACGACACGGAATAAAACAATAATCAATCCAACGGCGTCACATTAGGCCGGGTACACACAACAGCGTTGTGACAGCGTCCGCGACAACCGGGAGCCACCCCTCGCGCGTTAGGCCGCGTTCACAATAGCTCCAGCGATGGCGGACCGATAACGCGCGTATGAATAATTCCTGTTATCGCGCCATCTCGCCACATGCCCTACCTGCCCCGCTACCATGATTCTCCAAACAAGCGATTTTCATGCGACGCTTCTGACTCTACTCTGTCAAACTACCGTTCTACTCCTCAGTTGGGAGCACCGTGGTACCGGCCTACCACCGGCGCTTTTTATTCATTAGAGGGCTGCAAGTTTCGGCCATTGTGCTAGATACACAATTTGTGTGCCACTAAGCCCTGATTGTTTAGGGATTTCGTGTTTTACAAGCACCGGGGTAAATAGAAAACGTAAATGGGTAAATACGGCAGCAAAAACAGCGGAAATTGAATTAGGATATCATAGCTTATGTTGTCTGTACATCTCATTTAGACACAATACACAAATATAGTCCTTACTAAATACCATCTCAAAATTAGTAAAAGTTGCCATCTGTCTGTTTGTACAGGACTGGTGTTAATATATATTCTGTGGTAAAAATTACATAAGATAAATGTCCCAAATAGATAGTTTCTGCTTTTTATTTCGGTATTTCACCAGAAAGCTGATCGATCTGCCAATAGCTGAAGCCAATGAGGTTGGAAATTTATGTCACCGACCGCCGCGGGCTGAAGCCGAGTGTAGCCACGGATGGCCACGGGATATATAGTCCCAATAAATGTAATTAACAAAATTAAGGCTAGCGCAGACGACACGAAATCATAAACTAATCATAGCTAGTTCCCACAGCCGGCGCCCGAAACAAAACACCGGAATTGAACCCCAGCCCCTGCCCCCATGTCCCACTACCCGGCAGATGCAGCTCGGAGATCTTATCACCGCGCCGCGCCACAGGGCACTGCAAGTGTTGTTAAAACCGACGATGCACTACAGCCGCCTTGTTTATTCGCTGTAACGGCTTTTTACAACCCCTTTCAATATAACTTTTTGTCAAAATTTATATGTCTGAGTTAGATACAGCTGTTCGAGAAATTCCTTCTCTCGTGCCATTCATCTTACCTCTATGGGGTTGAAATTCCAATTAGGGCATAATACATAAAACTGTTGCCGATTTAAAATTGTAACTTATAGTAATACTGGCTGGTTTTGCACGGCTTTGCACGCCCGGGGGGGTAAGTTATTTTCCCGCAGAAACGGTTTATCGCGATAACAGTAGCCCTATGTATGCTCCAAGGTTCGATGTATCTCCAGACCAAATTTTAACAGGGGATATATTTATTTAAAAGTATCCCTTTTTTGTACATTCTATATCGTGTATAAAATGCAACATAATGTGTTTCTGCATGGTCACTTAGAGATAACTTTGTAACCGCAGAACTTCATGCAGTTCCACTGTTACGTAGAGTAAGGAATGTTTTAATATATCATAAAATTGAATTTTGATCAAACTTCATACCTTTAACATTATCACTACGTTCGTACAATGTTTTTCTGTTACAATATCCATTATTTAAATTGATTCATCATCATAAACATAAAACTCTATACCATACTAAGTAATGCATTGACTCCTCCGCCCCTTACACATCCACAAAAGTTAAGGCGTGGTTAAATCTAAAGTGGGCTCCGTCCTTTTTTGTATTCCTTGACTCGCGGCGAAAATTGCCCCTTTCGGTTCAAACTGCCTCGTAACTGGTGCATATGCGCGTAATATACCCTAATGTGTGCATGCCCTACGCAGCAGGACGTCTTCCGGTAACAGTTACAAAAAATACTTTCCCCTTATTTTATATGGATCAACATTCCTTTGTAAGTAAGTGAACTGTTTTTAAACTGTACATGAAGTAGTAACTCAAAATTGTTCTGAAATTCCAAAGGCGTAACATTGAGCTAAATCTGGATAATGTATTTTTAACCCCGACAAATACTGGGTTCCCATGGAAAAGTTGACTAACAATGTATGTGTGGGGCGAAAAGATATGCATCAAGTCCTGTGGTTAGTTTCTTAAAATCAACTTTCTGTGTCTCCTCCAGGAAAGCATCGACCGTGAGAGTCGGGCCGCCAAGGCCACGGCCAGCGCCGCCGTCGTCCAGTCTGCCGCAGTTTATTTGCACACCGTGACATCAGCCGCATCCGCATGCGTGCTGCGCGCCCGCGCGTGTGTCCACGCCTTTACAACCTTCACGCACCAACTTATCCTTTCCACTTATTGTCTTTAGATATGTTATCCTTTGTTCCCGCAGCGGATCATTACGTGTTCAATCATCGGTGGGCCCATAACCTCTAAGTTGTTGGGTTAGAGGTTATGTTTCCTTGGCGCGCGTCCCCTGTGAAATGTCCGACGCGTTAGCGAATGATAAATGTAGGCGTCGGTATCGCGTATCGGATCTCGCCGTTCGCACGCCGAATTAATTTTAATTTATTGATCGTCGTATCGACGCTGAGTATTTTAGGTGCCTACTAACAACTGCAGTACAACGTTCGCTGTCTCGCTTTAAAAGTATTAATTTACTGCTTCGTGACTTTCAGTGAGATCGAAAGTAAAAGATGGCATTTGACCCAAAGTTTTGCACGATCTAACAAGAGTCCAGGCTGTTTGTTTGTATGTTCGTTGAAACTCAAAAACGGTAGTCCAGTTGCTGTTATCCCTTTAGCTTGCTTCTTCTTCTCGACAGTCAACGGTTTTGTGTAAGCTTTGGCAGAATGGAGCTAGTAGCATTTTATAGTGCAGTAAATCAACTAATTCACAGTATTTCAGAGTTTATTTAACTCTTATTATTTAATAATAATTATTATTATTTATCTCTGCAATTGTGCATGTTCATAAAGTAGATTTTATGCAACTAAACGAGACTTGAACTACTGTTTAATTTCAGTCTACAAAAACGTGTTTGTTAATGATAGATAGCTTAATCATGTAGAACTTTTGCGATACGAAGCGCGTCGGCCGGTGAATACAAGTATTTGTTCACAATTAAAAATCTGGACTTTTTTGAATTTAGTGCGAATCAAGGCATAATTCCAACTATCACATACAGTTTTCTTATTTTAAACTAATAGAAAGTTTTCAGTTTGTTAGTTCTTCATTTTTTTTATTTCTAATGTAGAGTTTAGCTTATAAAACCGAAATGAGGGTTGGTATGAAAGTGGGTATTGTCAGTCATTACATACGAGCTTTAGGGCTTCTGTCACCACTTCCTGATATTGTTACAGATAGTAATCTTAGTGATAAACTAATCTGTCAGATAATTCTGTGTGATAGACTATATAAAATATATAAGATATAGGCAATCAGATACCTGTGAAACCATAAAATTGGCTATCTGTCAGATAACCTGCAGATAGGGTATCTGGAACTTTATCGGCAAGTGGTGAAAGAAGCCCTTAATGGACTATTGGACTATGCATTATTTAAAAAAAATGGCAACTGAGAAGACTCGCTCCTAGTATGGTTATACCTACCTAGATGACGTGATGTATTTAGAGTCGATCGGTATTTCAGATGCCTTGCCTACCTAGACATTCAATTTTGCCTAAACCGTGATACAATCGATAGACAAGTACGTCAGAAGTGATATAAATAGCAACACCACCAACGATGTGTGTGTCTTGCTTGTACTGACCGTTTCACTTCTAATTCTTTTTAGTGTCGTACATTCTAAAATATTTTACGATCGACACGCCGCGTCCCGAATGGTAAATCGAGCTCACGGGCGGTCACACCTCACGTTACCTTCTGATTGGATTATAATGCTTTTATATTACGTTTCTTATTATTACGGGTGGGTGCTACCGAGTGGCGTGTGACAGGCGACGTCGGGAATATCAACTAGTGGCGCGGGCGGAAGGGCTGTCGAAGCGAACGCGACAGCACTATTCAGGGCACCGGTCGGTTTTAACATCAACTGGCAAATCCTGGGTACAACATTCGCGACCTGGATTGTTGAAATGAAATTTGGACTATTCCAAACTGAAATGTGATACCGATGCGATGTAAGCTTCTTATGGAAAGAATAAATGCTCGTTTGTTTCTTATTACTGAACGTCCAAATTGAAAACCGTTTAAGTGAAGAGAATACGTAATACTATTTTTCAGGTCGTCGACGTCGTTTATGTTTTACAGAATATTACATTACGATACAAATGAGCTAATTTGGTCATTATGCTCGAGGCCGGAATGCACAGCCCGAGCCGAAAGCGAGCGCGTAATGAAGCCGAGAGTGACCAATGCTCACGCGTTTCATACGATACTGGCAACACACTTTGCGATGAAAAAAATTACCACCAACTTATTTCACTTGTATCATAGTATTTTAAAAGGAACATCCATCGATTCTTCTATGTTCCCACACGTCAGGTCGATATTCTATTCGACAGAAGCCGCTTAGCCCCGCGGGATTAGGCATCGAGTCGTTCCGTCGCACAGTCGGGCGTCGTGGGCGTCTCAGTGATTTATAGCCGGGTGTCCCATCGCCTATTAAGGACTTTCGATAACGCTACTAAAACATTGCGTGTTTTTCAATAAAAAGTAATTAAACTACAATACAAAGTAAACATTTATCTGTATTGAAATGTACTTGTACTAACATAGATAAGATTTGATTACGACTTTTAGACTTAAAATAATGTGTTTTAACATGATTAACTCGTTGGCTTAGTTGTTCGGGTGTTTGCTTTGATCGTGAATCTATATGGTTCTGGCTGAGAGTCACATCTTCTACATAGAGATGATTTTTAAATATTACTCTAAATAGTTACGTCTTTAATAAAACATATTATTAAAGTTTTAAAATGTATTTTTAATGTGAAAAACCAATTTAAAATAATTATTAAGTGGCGTATACCGCCTCGTTATAGCGCTAGAGCCATGAATGATAACGTCGAACTAGATGACGATATTCTTCTCTGCAACGACACAGGGCAAAGGAATCCACTGCATCTCCTTGCATACAGGACATGTAATTTCAAGCGCATGCGCCCTGCATACAGAATGCACTATTGGGCATTCGGTGTGTAAGTACGTACATTGTGCTTTTTCTACCGAACCCATCATTTCTCATTAACTGCCGTTTGGAGAATAACTTAACATTAGTAATGTCCGGACACGAATTTTATTGTTATTGCATTTTAATCAATTTCTCATTGTTCGAGTTGTAAATGGCTCCCGTATGTTTCCGAGTACTGAGGAAGGAAGTTTTTGTTATTGTTTATTGAAAGTGTTTGGGGGTGGTGAATAAATTATTTCATGAGAAGAAGAAAGACTATGTATTTATTATTTTATTTCATATACCGCGACCCAAGAATACCTAACGTTATAACTTTTTTAACTTTTTCTTTTAATGGCTTATTGGTTTTCTTTAAAATATATACTCTATAACTAACAGGTAAGCGTTCTGATAATTTGCCCCAAAAAATCCAAGATAATAAAAAAACTACATAAAATGTAGTTGACGGAACTCGATTAATTGTACAGACGACCGTGTGTCAGTGGAAACAGAACCAGCATAAACTAGTCTCTTATAGTAGTGAAACTCGAAGATCAAAGTGTTTCCACTGACGTGCGGTCGACTGTACATAATGCGTCGTACAAACTTTCCTGACTTTTATTAAAAAATAAGTATTTTAAATTGCCGTTTATTAATTAAATTGCCCAGACAAACACTGCGCAACTACATATGTATTTATTCTTATCAGCATACTGATCCACTGTTTGACATACGTTTCTTCATGTTCCAATCGTAGCAACGTTTTGGCCATCGCTGTACTGCAATAAGGTTCAAAATCGTTCACTTTCTTCACCGTTTTTACCTTTCAAACGACAGTCGTGATATACTCTGAGAGTTCATAGATCCGTAAAAAAATTCCCGCAGCGGCCGCGACCGCAGGGCCACCGTCGGATATGTCACGCTACACTTGTGATTCACTACATCAAAGAGCCGCCGCTCTTTGCCATGCCGGCGGCGTGCGCGCAATCGCAACCTGCCTCGAGAAAATTTCCACTACATTTGACTCGACAGTTGATACTGACGGACTAGTTAAGAGATACCTTATTGAACAATTTAATTTTCAAATCAAACCCGTACACAAAGGTTGCTGAACGGTTTTCTGCCTTATTGTGTTTAAAAGTGGCAAGCTAAGGAGGCGGTACCAGTAACGTTATATTTGAAGACGTCTGGTCAAAAAATATATTTAGCAGAGAAGCTCCAGGTGCACTCATGAAAGCAAATTGATATACCGATTTTTCTACAGATATTGATTATTGACAAAAGACCTATTCAAAAAGCAAAATACCGAATACGTGTATTGTCTAATTTAGTCCAGGATATAGTATCAGAAAATAATATCAGATATATAATATCAGAAAATTAATTTTAATGTCATTTTGTTACTAAAATTCATAAAATAGGACAACATCGACACCGCCGTATATAGATCGACGGATTATAAGTTACAACGTTCAATGCATAGGTAAAATCGAAAGGTGCGAGCGAGTTTCATTCGGGCGAGACAGGAAGGTTAGAAATAGGGGGCGCGGCCGCCCACCAAAGAGATCGTAACTCTATGGGGCGAAATGACGAACATGGATTCAAATTTTCATCCGCATTAAAATTTTTGCTATGAATATTCCGGACTTTGATAATGAGCACATCACATACCACACGATAGTTTTTCCTGAGTTTATGACCATACTTAAAGTTAAATTAGAAATCTAATGTCAATACTTGAACCGATCGAATCTGTTTGCGTGGTTCTGACAGTTATCTTTAAACGAGTATTTACGCAACATCACAGGCAAAAAATATAGTTTGTTTTAATAATCCTGATGACTCCAGTCTTGTTACTTTTGATGAACTGCCGACACGTGCTTCCACTACCGATGAATGACTCAACCAACATGTATGACGTATAACCAGGCATATAACCACCAGGTAAAGTAAGTTAGCAATAAAACTCAGTGCACACTAAAGATATTTTCAAAAAAATAGTACATCCCAAGTGCTACTTTAAAAGGGATAATATTATATATAGATCTAAACATATATAAAATCGTTTGTCCTGACTCGCTGACTGATCTATCAACGCACAAAACTAAGATAAACCTAAACGTGAAAGTAAATATGAAAGGAATTTGAGGCCCGGGCATCCGCTAGTAATAGACAAAATATGAACTGTTTTCGCCTATATGTGTCTTTTTGTTGGAAACTACTGGGCTAGTTTTGAGGGGATTTTCTTTCGGTATAGTAAAGCGGAGTGCCAGTAATGCAGTAAACAGTGTAAGTGAAACCGCGGGCAATAGCTAGTGCTCGCATAAAGTAACGTTAGACACGACGCGAGCACAATATGAGTGGTAACAATTTCCATAATTAATAACCGTACGGCGGTCACGGCAACGTGTATCATTAAACGTGATCTAACCAACACAGCTTCCCTGCGTTCTCATCGCAAATTGTTTTACAAGCAACGATTTATTGGGTTATAGGAATAGTTGTTGCGAAATTACCAGTTGGTTAACATCGGCCGGGTCTCTCTGACCCCACAATCTTGACAATGGCCCGAGACCGCGTGTTCCTGCAATAATGCCTATAATGACGGCGCCGGCCGGCAGCCTGCTTACATAACCGCTCGTGACTTGCGCATTACGGTATCGGGAGAAAAATACGAGTCCATACGGGACAGGGTAGGACTCACCCGCCACATGGTCAGTGTCACCCACAGACCTAAAATTTTTTCGCTATCTATGGTGTCACCCCTTGATAAGTAGGTACCTAATGTTAAGAAACTTCCAAAGTCTGGTAGAAAATCTATAGTACACTCTTTGACTGGATTGTTGGCTTAGTCAGTAGTGACACTGCCTTCTACGCCGAAGGTCGTGGGTTCGATTCCCACCCGAGACCAACATTTGTGTGATGAGCATATCTGTTGGTTTTCGCATTCTGTGTGTTTGTATGTATTTAAGTATTTATTTAAAAATATATATACGTATGTTTATCAGTTGTTCAGTACCCATAGGACAACCTTCGGCTTAATTTGGAACTAAACAGCCGTGTGTGAATTTGTCGCAAAAAAAATTCGGCTGAAATTAATTCTTTTCATGCAAACAAGGTCACTTTGTGTCCTTAGATTAGGGAAAGATTTGCATGAGAGCCATACACACCTAATTGATCCAGGAAAGCCGTTTACGCTAAACGGCTTTCCTGCACAGTGCCTTTTCCATACACATTGATTGACCGGAATTCATTGCAGACGAGTTTTTTTAGTTCCTTAAATTTCATTTGTGTTTATCGTCCTGTGACAAGACAAATCATTGTGTGATGTAAATATGATGTGATAATGAAGTGAATCAATTAATGACAACGGAGATAATAGCGATTTTAAAATTTTATTATTGTAAAAATTCATATTAAATGTGATTTTAGTGTAAAAATGTGAGTAATAAATTAATAATAATTCCAATATATCAGATAAAATAAACGACTAGAGAAATTTATTGCACATAGATGCGTAAGTTATTGCACTAATTGTTTAAAACCGTTACGAATTAAATAATAATTCTGACGTTAGATAAATTAATAAAAACTACTATAATGAATTCACTATTCGCGCGAGCATCAGCCGATATGAACAAAAAGCTAGCAAAAAGTATTTCTAACGCGCAATCGAAGCGAATAGAATTTGTTATCACACTAATAAAATACCATTAATTTATCCATTGCTCTTTGCGGTAATATAAGATTCTTTCAACATACAGTTTGAATATTTTATAAGTAGTATTTATCGTTTATCTATACTTACTAATTATAATAAAGTTGAAAAATTTTTAGGGTACCGTACCTCAAAAGGAACCCTTATAGGATCAGTTTGTTGTCCGTCTGTCTGTCTGTCAAGCAAGACCCTTTTTCTCAGAAACGCGTGGAGGTATCAAAGTTAAAATTAATATGAAATACTCAGGTCTGCAGCCCCTTGGAGCTGTGTTAAATCAAACTTCTAAGTCAACGCAGTCAGAAGATAATTTGGCAGATTTTGCCTCATTTTTGAGTAATTTGGTAATGAAAACCTGTGGCGTACTTCGTTTTGACCTAGAATCATGAAATTTGGGAAGAAGCAAGGTCTTATAGCACAAGTAAATGAAAAAATCCGACACCATAAACTTGTAGTTTTTTTATGTATGGCTATGGTTAATGTATTAACTTGTAGTTACATCCCAAAAAAATCTTTCATTTCTTGTACCAACTGACTTAACTTTGCGTATGAGCATCGATATGTTTATACCATGTGATATTACTACAAATTTTATTAACGATTTTCTAATTATTTGTTAAATTAAGTATGTACGGAACACCCAGGGCGTTCCTGTTCGATTCCTACTCGTACTGGCCGGATTTTTCTTTGTTAGTTTGTTCGTTTGACCGCAATAATCACTGAAACTACCAGTCGGATTAGAAAAATTCTTTCCTCATTTGATGGTTTGTTTCCTCTTTCCTCATTTTTTTTAATGTATCGTATATTATTTTACGTCCGGCCCTGTGCACTTAGCGTCCACTCGTTCATGGGTCGTCAACAACCTATAACTTAATCCCACCCAACACAACGTGTTTCTGCTAGCAACCTCTAAACTATTTCATAACAATGGAGCACCTTTTTGTTTTATCTCATTAACACATAGATGAAAAATCATCTTGTAGGTCATGAGCATGACAGAACTTTATGTTTTGTGCATGAAAAAATCTTTGAGTGTGCAATAAATTTACGATAATCTCCTTTTTCTGACGGTGGTTTTTAATAAGATATGTAAGTATGTAAGCAACACTTTTAAGTTAGATAATCAGAAAATAGGATACAAGCATAGAGATAGGATCTCTTTGGTGGGTGGATGCAAGTATGAAGTAGGTACGCAAGTCATCCTATTTCTTATATTTCCGCCAAAAAACATTATAAGTAATGGATCAGTAATTTAGGTATAGGTACTTTATTTTATTTAGAGCTAACTTTATTTATTAATTTTTTATAGTATTTTTATGCAATTATTAAGAGACAATTATGATGTAAAAAGGCGTAAGTACCTAATTTTATGTCATCATTGCATAATATCCAAATGATATTGTTGCGATCAAATCCAGCACGACAGGCGCCTAAACACACCTATCTGGGACAATAAATCAATGGGTACAGTATTAGTTACTTAGCCAACGTTTTAATCAATGTAATTTCTGAGCCGTTGACAGATCGTGGCAATCAGACCTGTGGCGATCGATTTAGGTACAGTGAGGTTGCTGGGTTGCTGGACTTACCTTACCTTCCTGTCAAATAGTTTTAAACTAAACTAAACTTTATTACAAAATCGACACTGTCTACTTCAGATTGCAGACATTTGGCAAAAGGTGCGTACTCTATCTAATAATGTAATTGTAATTTGTAACTACAATATAAAATATACCTATAATGATATTTATAATTTTAGTAAAAATTATTTTTAATTTTATATTTTGATCCTTCGGGTCAAACTCGAAAAACATGGCTCCGTTGAAAAGTTTACGGCATTTCATATAAAAGACATCAACGAGAGCGGTTGAATCTTTAACTGTACCTACTTATCTAATTTTTTTATTATCTATACGACAAACGTTTACTGGTAGGGAATGCCGTTTGGTATTAAGTTTCTCTTTTACTATTGTGTGTATAAAGTGTTAACTTGTATAAAGAACGTATTGTCACAAGTGTTAAGTGTGCCTCCGACCTGAGGTAGAGTGAAGAATGCACCTGCCGCCCAACTATCGCGCTGATGACGGTTATTTGGCGTGCGCCGGCGCAGGCCGAGGCTCGTCCACTATTATCCCCCATACACAAACCATTGTTGCCGGATGCAGTGCAACCTCCTCACGGGTGCATTATGATCTACTAAGGTCAAAGCTTCAAACATGATATAGACTAGGTAAAATGACCCATTTTGGATTATTATTTATTTATAGTGTGACATGAAAACTCACTTTTCCCTATTACAGTTTATTTCTCGATACGTATACCTACTTTCAGACTTTACTTAGTTACAATTAAGTAACATCAATTTTTATTTGGAAATATTCATAAAATAGTAGTGTACATTTAAGTACACTTAAATAAAAGCTACTCCAACAGTACGAAACGTACAATTTATATATTTTCCAGTTTAAAAAACTACTTTCAACCTTATTATTTAATAGCAAAGCCTTGTTATTATTGTACAACACATAAATCACATATATTATGTACAAAACGTACATGTAAATGTAATTCTGCTAGGAGATACATCCTCTTGCCTCAAGGCCTATGTCCAGCAGTGGACCCTACAAAGGCTGAGATATGATACATCATCTTAAAGTTGTCATTGTTTGATTAAAACGTACGAGTGTACTCATATAGGGATGATATTACCTAGACTAGACACAGTATTCTAGAACTGCCTATTGACAATATTTCTGTATAGTGAGGCGATTAAGAGCTTCTTCCTTACAGGAAAAGGCTAATCATGAACTGTGTTCTAAGAATTTCAAATAAGTATATAACACTTATAAATGTGCCTTTCATTGTTTAACCTCAACTATCGCTATTCTTGTGACGGTCCATCTGGAGCTTAACACAGAAACACACTGAATAATCATCATCTCCCCATTTCTGAAAAAATAAAAAGTAACGTACACCCATACATTCCATGCAGAATTTGCAGCCACTTAATACCTAAGCTTTCAATCAAATTGGCTTTTTAACGGTGTATTTAAACGGTATTTTTAACTCGAGCAATTTAAATACGGGACCAAAGAAATGGGGAGCAAGCGACCGTGGAGTCAACTCGCGATGCCGTCAAAGATTAACAACCGAATATAATAGAAGAGTTTGAGAGTCATAAAAGTTTGGAGGTCATTCATAATATTATTCATCTATCGCCCTCTAGAAACAATTTAAGTAGATAGGTAGTAACTGTGATAATTATACACTAATTATAAATGTAATATGTATTTCAAATATAATCTATTTAAATTTTAAAGAGTGTGTCATTCAACCAGCGAACTTTAATGTGTAGTTCGCTGCATTCAACTATAAAACTAGGATCAATAAAAAAAATTCAAATCTACTAACAACTATGATCCTTACCTATATATATTATACCTTCTTATTGTGTTTAATTCCATTAATTAAACTGTGCCGTTCATTTGACCTCATCTTATATCAATGCGGGTTCAATATGTTGATTAAGAAGGTAAAACAGAAAAACACAACTCGACCAACAGTAGCAAACCTACGTACTGCTTAGTCGTTGCTTTCATTAATCCACAGATCCAAATCAAAAAGGCAATAAAGCTCGAGTATATCCAAGGCGATGGCTATCGCGCCTCGAAGGCAACAAAAGAAGACAAATGCCTCACTTTCTTCCCACAAACGAGTGTCCATTCTGTGGCAGCGGCAGTAATGACTCTTTGTCGCTGGTAGCTCGAAGAGAGCAGTACGTATAAATCATGGCGGGCCAGGAAATCATTCATCCTCAGTAATGTGCTGCGAAAATAGGCTTCCATTCGGAACGGCCGTCGCGACGCTAACGCCCTGTGCCCCAACGTTTTAAACTGAAATTATGGCATTAATGAAAATATAAATCTAAGTCTCGGTAATTTGTAATTTCAGTATATTGCAGGTAGGTTTGACGTCACGCAACAAAAGGTTCACATTTTATTGTTTCTTAGAATATTCTTTAGAACTACTTATATTATTACCTACTATTCGTATTCAATGTTAATTGATATAATATGAATGATTAATGATATTTATTATTTAAAGCGTATTGCAACACAACTGCCCAAAAATAAACTTAATGCCAAAGACATTTCTACCAGTCAAGCTTAGGGGTCATTCTGGGTCATTGTGGTAGGTTAGGGTTTGGTCAGATTAGGCAAGCAACACTATTATTACTCGTAATTAGGCCGTATTCTGAAGCGCAAACTTAAAATTTGATAAAACAAAAATTATTTCTATCCCTGTCACAAAGGTAGTAAGTGTATTATGAAAATAAAGATAACAACAATTTTAATAATGTAAAATTTTAAAATCGGGGTTTATATTTTAAAATATTGATTCATTAAAAACAGCCGTGAACCAATAATTCCTTACTACCTACCGCATACTTTTATTAATAACTTACTTTTCTCGTAGCACGAGCTCGAACGCCGGTAAATTGTTATAAAAATTACAAAGCCCGATCGATTAAAAACAACACGGCATAGTTCAACGAACGTTCCCATGACATTTTTGACATAACTTCTGCTTACGTTCTAAAGTTAGGATTCCAAAACCTAACCGCATCTCGATGTATGACAAATCGTGACAAAACCACCGACTCATCTAATCAATAACCATGCGAGACTGGTTATAAGTAAACCTACCTACTTTAAATTGACCCTTATGTTCATTGGATTAAATGGTGTATAGTTTAACTAATGCCAGTTTAATGGTACAGTTATATTGGTAAGATAGAGGAATTCATGCGAGCCAGTCGCATGCCAGCGCTACCTTCATCCATCAAGCTCGATCCACATCACCTTCAGAGTGGCGATCGACCGGAAACAAAACCCTTACCAACCTTTAAATCAGCCAGAGTACAATTAAGACACTACAAAATTTATTAGTGTTTATTTTAGTGATGACAAAACTACGTTGGTTTTAAATTTCTGTATCATCATTGTTTTTTCTTTATAACGTGAAACTTAAATAGATAAATGATTTAAGATAATAAACATTAAATCCTACTTCCTTCTATCATACTCCTACTAATATTATAAAGGCGAAAGTTTGTAAGAATGTTTGTTAGGTACTCTTTCACGCTGTAACGGCTGAACGGATTTTGATGAAACTTGGTACAACGATAGCTTATACCTATCCAAAAATAACATACAGGCTTTTTTTACTGTTCTGAAACTGTTTTAAACTGTGTTTAAACTGTTCCCGTAGGAAAAAAACTTAAGTTTGATAAAACTTGGTAGAGTAATACTTTTTAAAGCGGTAAACTGTTCTCACTGGAAAACAACTTAATTTTGATGAAACTTGGTAGTACATTACAATGATGGCATAAATCCTGGAATAATACATTAGGGTACTTTTTACCGCGGTAAACTGTTCCCGCGGGAAAACTTATTCCACGCGGGCAAAGTCGCGGGCAACAGCGAGTCATTTTATAAATTACAAATACAAATTTACTTATGGGGATTTAGTTGTAGATAGAGCATGTTACGTATAGTATAATTATAGCACTGTACGTAGGAACATACATTAATTTAGTTACCTACTTACTTGATAATGTTACCAAATTGTTGGCTAAATAAACGATGTATTTTTTCGCAGCTACTGTCTATTTCCGTCGCAGCTCGTAAGTTTTTTGCCATTTGTATATCAAAGTGACGCTTCCGAATGCCATGTCGCGAATACAATTATTGCCTATTATCACGCAAACGACTACAAAACCCCTCTTTTAGCCTTTTCACTACTACGCGTAACTCTATTCTGTCTCTCTCGCTGTATACAGTCGGATTTTAATACCGAATGTCAATATTTGGATGCAATCAATCAAAGTTAATCACGCGAAAGATATAAAAGTAAAATGAATACATTAAGTTCTTTAGTGGACGGCGGCGCTGGGCGCCTGGGCGCACTCAACCGCGCCCGGCCGTTTTTATGTTGAACCTAATAATGACCGATTAGAAAAAAAAGCTTGCTGGGAACTTTGTGTACCCATTGTATTAAGTATATTGTCATGACGTAGGCAACTTCGAATATTAATTAGCTTCAATATCGGGAGGGTCGGAAGAAAGTTTAAGCACAATATACTTGACTATACTTACTCGATTCTCTAGTTTTTTTTTAAACAAATACTAAAAACAAATATTTAATTACAATTAATAGAAGAAGGTATAGAAACCAATTGTGAGGCGTATGATTGTTTAAAATTATGAACTAAACCGACATTACACCCATGGAGTCCACCAATAAACGGATTGGGGTACCGTTGGTGGACAGAGGCTTAGCACATAGGATCCCAAAGGATCGAAATGACATCAGGTGTTCCTGGCCTCCTAAGACATTAAAATAAGATACGTTACACCTGCAATCGACTTTTGGTCATTATTTCGTTTGTCAGGTTAGTTTCTAAGTGTTCTAGTGTCAAATTGTTAAGGCAGTCAATCTTTATTTTAGTTTCTCATATTTGTCCTGACGAAATATAATTCTGTATTTTTTCGTCGTGTGAAATTCTTGGTCCATAAATTGCGTTAACCACCCACTATTTCTAGCTTTTAATGAAGCTGAATTAAAAACAAATGTACGGCAATTTAAAAAGTTAAGTAATTAGGTCAACTCGTGCTTACAAGCCATGGGATCGATAACATAGAGTAGGGCGAACTTTCGACACGACCCAAGAACGGCAATAAAACTAAGCGTTGTTTTGTTCTAGCTATTTGTCCGTCGGGCGCGATCGATTTTTCTAATTTAAACGACTAACCGTTACTTCTAGTTTGAAACAAATTTCTAGTTCACTTTAAGACTTAGTCAATAATTTTTATGTTTATAAAATTTATAGAGAATGAAATTTATGATCAGAATTCAAAGGTCATTTAAAATGTGTATGTTTTTTAATCAAAAGCATTATCTAAGTACCTATCTGTTATAGTAATAAACTATTTAATTAACCTACCACTTAAGTCTTTACAATAAAGCCTACATAACTATCAAATAATTATATATAACTTAACACAAAAATACAAAGATAAAACTATGTACATACGACCCTATCAGTCGAACAGCCCGCCTCGCCTCTGTTTTAGTTAGATCCACAATCTATGTTGATTTATTTAAAGGTATTGACGGTGTCATGTAGGTCAAATAATTTGATTGTTAATTTAAAGCTTAGAGCACGCCAGTCCATCCGGCTCCATCCTATATAGAGGCGAGCGGTTGCTCGCTAAAACTCACTGAAAGATTATTCAAACGGTAGACGTGGTGTAAAGTTACCACCAATCAAACTTTGAACATGTATATTAGAGTTTATTACTTAACTTATTAAATGTATGTACTAAAGTGTCTATATGTGCTTACTTGAAAGTAGATCTAATATGGTTTTCAATACAATTGACTTCGAAGAAACACAATACTTTTACTTCTATTAAACAAACTTGCTAAGCACATGTCGATTTATAACGCTAACAGAGTTATACCTACTTCCATTCTTAAAGTTTGCCTATTACCACCGTACACTCGCTGTGAAAAGTGAACCATAATATTAAACCTCCTTGTTTCCTATCAATTTAATTGTAAGAATCAATTTAATTAATCTCAATATGATCTAAAGTAAGATTATATAAATAATTATCATTTTTCCTTAAATTTTAAAATTTGCTGTAGTATTATAATCCAATATATGTACTTAATCTACAAATCATTAAAACCGAACACCAGAATTTTCCAACTGGTTGGTTAGTTGGAAAAAAATACTCCTAACCGACCAACCTAAAATAGAGATGTGACGCACAGAGGACTACATAAGGCATGACATTCTTGCTTCCAATATCGCGTTCGAGTGTACAGCACTGAGGTATAGGCGGATAGGCGGCGCTGTACCCCCGCGGAAATGGAATATTGCCGCTGAACTTTCCAGACTCAACTTAGTCGCATACGACATTCTCCCGAATTGTGCAGATTTTATGTGTGTTGGGGAGATTGGTCCCCACTCCACCCATAATTCGCTTTAGTACATTTCAGTAAGCACCTGTTTAAATGTAAATCTGTCTGGTCTGGTTTATTATTATTCGTACCCAATTCGTTTATAGGTAATTAACTGATGTGGAAAAAATATATACCTGCTAAGTATTTCTTGAAATGGACATAATCTTACACTGTTTTAAGTAATCCTTTTTAAAAATCTCTTTTAGTAGCCCACACGCCTATACCTACACACCACTACCATAAGCAGAGGCAATAGTAACTTCTTAACTTAGTATTAAACTATTTGTTTTTTGTGGTCCACAGTAGGTACCTACTTAATGTATGTAAGTACTCGTAGTACCTACCTACTTTACTTTTTGTAGTTATACGCTATTATAAATTTCGTTTTTAAGTATTTTGATTTGATGCACCGATTTTTTGTAATGACCCCCGAAATGCAAATTCTGTCGTGTTTTCATATAAATAGAGTTAATATAAATACATATTTAATAATTATCTATACAAACAATTGTTTAAATGTACATGTGATTAATTAATGTACTGTTAAGACACATGAAAAGATCTCACGCAATAAATTCTAGACAAGTTAAATTAGTCACAAAAAATCTCACGCCATAACTTTTTATATTAATTTTATTTTTGATCCTAAGGTTAATTGGTGAGAATAGTCGTAAACTTGGCTTCTTTCAATAATATACCGTTCCTTAGAAAAATTGAAAGTCTGTGAGCAGAAGCATTTCACGATTAATTAAGTCAAGCAGTGCAGGGACGTAATCAGGGAATATCTCTGACCCCACCACGGTCTGTATCTCTACTGTCTGTCAAAATAAATAAAAAAGGTATAGACGTCCGATATTCTGTGACTTGATCCATTAAAGCTCAACTGATGCTAGAAATATTTCTTTCACCAACTAATTCTCTGACTAAAATTTACCTAACAACTACATTAAAACTTGTAAAGTGTTTGAAACTCGTAGAATTTCTTTCGTTATGACTAATTTAAAACAGACGTTTATTATTAAAACATAAAAATTATGTATATATCTTTGAATTCTATCAACGCATGTAAATATTTACCAAACGAAATTTATTTTTATTTTTTATTATTTTTGAAAATTCAGGATAACATAAACGGTAATGTATAAATTTAGTTAACAAAATAGGTATTGTGTCTAAGTCTATACATCCCAACAACATGTTTCGCATTTATATATATAATTATTAAAATAATAGCACACCGCACTCTCGTGCAAGTAAGTAGCCCCCTTAAAAACCAGACCCTGAATTAGTCCGTGAGGTAGTCCGTTATTCATCAGAGCGGGCGTTTATTAGCCGTCACAATACATTTAACTGGCGGCCACTATAAAGAGGTAGCGTTTGAAAAAACGTAACGTGAACGTATGGTTCAAATATGCATTGGTTTATGGGCCAATCGCGCTAATTCTGAACTATATTAAACCCAAACCTTAACGAAAATCGTTATGATGCATTTCCACATTTGGGAAACCTTTGCAAACGCAAGCCAAACCCCTGCTCCTCACGTTTGCGTTTGTAAAGGTTTGCCAAACGTGTATATGCATGCAGCATAACGTTTTTGGTTAAGGTTTTGATTTGGTATATCGTTCAGAATTAGAGCGATTGGCTCCCGGCTGCCACAGTAGTTATCATTTGATTGTTTAATTTGGTAATTTTGTTTTCTTTACCAGTAACATCCTCAGTTTGTAAGCGTTCACCATTTGGCGGCGTTCATAATAGATCAGCAATGGTCACAGTGATACAAGGTTGGGTAAAGACTTGAAAGAACCCAACCACTAATAACAATAAAAAACGTCCACCAAGTCTATTATTTTTTAATCTGAAGCATGTAGCTCAATATATAATATCGCTTACAAACATACTTTAGTATGTTTATACATACTTAAGTCTATAAAACTCAGTAACGATTACGAAATAGGTTGTATCTAAATGCACATTAAATTAATTGATTCCACTTTAAAATTAATCAATAATATTGACATTTTAAAATAATAAAAATTAATCAAGGGTTTTATAATGAACTTATGAAGAAGAATAATGGATCCTGCTTTAAAATGCTTACCTTTAAAACTTTAATTTTAATACTTCTGACTTACGCATAATTAATGTCTTGCTGAAAAAAAAATTAATGTAGTGATTATGGAGCGAGCGACAACCCTCAGAAAATGAATAAAATTAGAATTGGGGTTTATTTTGGTGGTCGTTTACTATGGCAACAATTTTTAAAGGTTTATTAATTTTAAAGTGGAATCTATTATTTTAATATGCATTTAGATACAACCTATTTCATAATCGTTACTGAGTTTCACAGTTCTACATTTATATGTCATAATTATATGGCAGCAAGCTTTTATAGGCATCATCGCCGTAAGTAGAAAACTTTGAACAGTTTTATAGCAGCAGTTTGAGGCATCATTACCATTTGTGGCAGTGTGCGTGCGTCGGGGACGGAGAGATGTCGCTGCGTGCGCGCAGGCCCCGCCCCCGCCGCTAATTGCGCCAATCTGCGGGGCGCGCCGCACGCACACACGCACCCCGCACGCGTGCACGCATGTGTTCGTCGACGACAAACAATAGATTTCAAATAACGCACGGTTTTCTTTAAATCGAATCTGCTTTTTTAATTTTTATTTTATTGTATTTTCAAAGGAGGGTTTTTAGTTTCGTTTACAGCTAATATACATTCTTACTAATCATACTAAACTGTACCTAAAATATCATATGATCATTAGATATCAATCCATCAGCAATGCAAAAGTTTTCCAACGGACGTGGTAAAAAAATCAAGTCACAAAAGAAATACGAATTGCAAAAGTAGAGTCCGACAAAATGAACACTTAAGCCAAGTCACTTGGTGTTAGTTAGTCAGACAGTGAGTTATTCCCATCACATTCTGCTGTACTGGGGACGTGGTAATTGAAAAAATGTCATTACCTTCCCTCGGTATAGTGACGCTCACTTCACTTGGCGGGGAAAGAAAAATAATAGACATTGTTAGACTGTTAGGGACGGCGACGATCCTTTCTTATATTCTAATAGTGCACATGATTTGCACTTGGAAAGAATATTTTAAATTGCGTCTAAAATAACACAAAAAAAACAAAAAATCTGTGACAATGAAAAGAAAACGTGAACATTTAAAAGCTCAAGGCAGACTGTATAGCAATAAACTTAATACTGTATAGCAATAGAGGGTAAGTACCTACTTAGGTATGTATAACATAACGCTAATACTGACCCGTATCTAAAATACCTATAGTTACTTACTGGGCGTTTAATATTAAATACCAAACATCTTTTGCTGAATGATTTTTGGAAATAACAATTTAAATTACTTTAAGCCATTGTACCAGAGAGTAGGTACACTTCATTCACAGCTGTGCATAATCCGAGCGGTCCGAAGTTGTGATTGCTCAATAGGTATGAAATGGCCGAGAAATCGACACCCGATGCCGACGTAACGAAAGAGTGTTTTGTATTGTGATTTGAAAACATGCATCCGCATCTTTAAATTAATCCATCGGCCTAGGAAATTGTAGGTTAGGTACTATAATCTATTCTGTGGTTAGGTAGGTAGGTTATTCTCAGTGAAAGTAGAACTCAAATGATCGACCAGAACAATCTCCCAAAATACTGAGCCAATCCTGAGTAGAAGCGGTGGTTGTTTTGTTTAGGTATATTTGCGCTAAATTCATATATGACACTCAAAAACTTTTTACCTATATGAAGAGAAGATAATCTCTCTGCCTACCCCATAAGGAACATAGCGTGAATGTATGTATGTATGTAATTATTTGTGACAAAACCTTGTTTTGCAGAAATCAAAACGTCACACAATTAAATTGTTACAAAAGAGCATTTATATTAGCTACCTACATGTGTTTTGTAAAACACTGTCTACACTATTGATTACTTCTATTTCTCGCCAAGGACAAAATGTGTACAAAAGTAGATATCAATTCATCATATTCGTTCATTTATGACAAGATTTATCAACACCGAGCATCGATCGACACGTCGAAATAGGGGACTTTCTTTACGATATCTCTGGATCAAATCACGTAGCGATAAACTATCAAATCGGTTAGCTACAGCCACAAATCATTCCAAATAGTTTACCTAAATAAAACTAGGTGTTACATTTCAGTAACTCCACGCTGTTAGACGAAATAAAAATAACTATAAAACTGATTTTGGGAAGAGCGAAATAAATAATTTCTCTTACATCATCAATCGCGCCAGCGAGCTATAAATTATGGTCAGAGTCAAATCGGAGGCAATATCGTGTTACAGGGACACACCCGTGTCGCCATGGCAACTAAACTGTCATTTAAAAACAAACTTAAGTTGCCTTACGAATGCAAGGTACTTTTAGGAACTTAAATAAAACTTTGCAACGTACAACCTTTGCTCAGTCTATTTTATTTAATTATATTTTAGGTAAGTGTATTTATAAAAATATAAAAAAGATGGATAATGAATTGTCTATTTGTAGTTTTATAAATACAGTCAATCATTTAAGTGGCCCTAAAAGGGTAAATTTAAATTATTTGGCCCATTGTGGTTTTCGTACTCCCGTCGGCAAAATAAAATATAGTGACAGAAATCTAAATTATGTCCCACAGCTAAATAACGAACGAACCACTTACATTAGTAAACCCAGTTAAGTATTTACCAATTAATTAAATATACTGCCTTAGTCGGTTGGTGGTAACGATTAGATATCTAGGTACAGAGTCAAACTAACATAACTACTTTTTTCCCAATTAGAAAAAGTTAATGCAATAATATTTAAGAGAATGCAGTTGTATATAAAGTTTGTCATGCAATGGTGGCATGCGGTCGTAAAGTGCTGTGACCAGAGTGAAAACGAGTCGAGTTGTCATCGCAAACAGTTTATGTGGCCCTCCGTGCGTTTTAATATGCGTTTTATAACCACTGTGCGATTTAAAACGGGTACCACGGCGGCCACGGACTCCGACAACAAAGAAACGCTTTTAAAACTCTCAAGACTCATAAAGTTTCTGACGTAACACTCTAAAACTTTAGTAGGTACTCCTCTAATTAACGTGACATATAAAACGGAAGATTTAATTAGAGTTTAAAATATCTTTTTGGAAATCAATGTCGTGATATTGTATGTAAGTGAGTACCTAATCGAGCCGCCTCCGTGTGTTACAAAATGATGCCGAATTCAGATGTAATCCGGGCGATAAGGTACTGACTAACACGCCCGGTAACACAGCGGACTTACAGACACACCGAATATCACCCCAAACCGGTCGGCCCGGGGCACTCGTAAACTACGATACATAACTGCTGTGAACGCGACGAAATCGATTCCCAGTTCCGATTCCGAGAAGTGACACAGTTTCCCGAGTGTCACATCACTACCGACGGACGGCTAAATAAATTCTAATCCTTCCCGGACACGCCGCATGCCAATCTAGCCCCTAACAGCCGCGCTCTAGACGAACTTTTGTACGCCTCCGAATGAGCAGTTAAAATATAAAGAAGAGCCACCTGTCCCCACGAAAATCTTTATAGCCTCCATAAAATTTAAACCTCAAAAGAAAAAACAAAAAGTATGGAATCATTTTTTTCTTTTACGGCCGGGGACCCATTTTAGATGGTGTTTACCTAAGCTGTCACCTCACAGAATGGCGATTTTGACTGGTCGGGTCCGGTGAATTAATTGTGGAGTTTTGGAGAGATATCGTGCGATGCGCGATAAGACGCGACGGACGGCTGCCTACCGCTCCGTGGGAGCAATTTGCTTAAACACTGACAGCTTCGGTTGCGGAATCAGAGGGCGATTAACTTGCTTAATTGTTATGGTGTCCAGTTTTTAGTAACTTCTTCTAAAATACCTAAGGATTTTTGTGGACAGATATTTACTTGGCGTTAGTTGATGATACATATGCTGCTGTTGTCCACGACTTTGTTTATTAATTTTGTTTGTATTTAGCCAACGCATGAAATAGTTTGACGATCGCTGTTATTTGTTGTCTGGGATAACTGATTGTAAATTCACATACAAATCCGTCGATCCGTTTAGAGATCCGCGAACATAGAAACAGAACAGACTATTAGAAATAAAGAGGTTTTGCAGAATATTTGTGTCCTAGATATCTTAAAAGTAAACCGACTAAAATAAAAACTTAAGTTAGGACATAATATGGTATATTAAGAATAATACGGCATGATAAGTATGTATATAATTACGGTATATTTTATATAAAAACTGCATGTCTGAAATTATATAGCTATATTTTGATTTAAAAAAAGCATCGGGTATCTTCTTCTAAAAAACCAAGGCATGATACCATCATTCATAACTTAACCTTGGTTACATGTAGGTAGGTATAAACTAAGTGTGACAATCCAAACCAAAAGGGCGGTGGTGGAAATGAGTTAAATATACCTAACCATAGATCCAAGAAACAACCTCCTAGCCTTAATGTTATTTTTAAATCATTTTTGGTAGTGACCCAATCGTGTCGTGTCGTCGTTTAAAAATCATTTTACAAAACTTTAATTATCTCTGAAACTAAATGCCGCCTTAAGGTCCATTTTGATTTGTACCGCCACAAGTATGTATATTGTAGAGTGACATACCATGCGAGGTGACCGCGGCGGAGTACGGGGCGTGCATCTGCTGGTGGTAGTAGCGGGCGCGGCTGTGGTGGCCGGTCTCCAGCGGCGAGTGGAAGAACCCGTCGCCGTTCGCGTCGCCGACGTCCCCGCCGCCGGCCGGGCTGCCGTTGACGCGGCTCTCGTACCACCGCTGCTGCAGCGCGCCCGCCCCCGCGCCGCCGCCCTCGCCACTCATGTCCATGTCCACTCCGGCCTCACACACCATGCATCGCTTTTATACACACGCACTGAAAGTACACTCCCCTAGCCGCATTTCAACAGTCCGACGGAATAGTTACTCGATCACAGGAGAATCGAGTTCAGTCTCATCGCAGACGGGCGAGTTCACGCGACGGCCAACCTTGACGGCCGACTCATACCGCCCGTATCTGAAAAGAAACGAAATCAGTTTTAGATTTACAAAATACCAAACGTTATCTGTTTGCGCAACGATCGACATCAAAGTGAAAATAATTCCTTGCGCCGGTGTTTTGTCAAAAAAATAGACAATCAATTAAGATAATAGCCGCTTTATCGAAAGACGTCCGATACCGATACGCTCCCAATTTGATTAGCAGATAGCGCGAACTACACTCGATACCGCAGCGATAGGCGATAACGCGCATTAACCGCTGTTAGCCAACCGAACCGTGATTTTTATTGCCACTAAAACCACCGAACATATCTCACATCGTATCTGTCGTAGACACGTAATAACGGCACATCATGAAAAGACCTGTCGTTTCATAATCTAGAGTACATAATGCCGCAGATTGTGATATGGCTACCTACTCTACCGTCTCGCTGGCTGTGTGGTTTGCTATGAACCTAGAGGTCTTGAGTTTGATTCCCATATTGTGACCGGTATTGGGACAAACAACTTCATACATTAACTCGGGCAAGTTGATACCTGTCTGGATATTTTTGGGACCTTGTCTACACAGTCATATAGTTTAGGGAATCCTGATTTGGAATTACACGAATGTATCCATCACGAAATTGTTCATTTACAACTAGTAAATATAAGTAGTTGTCGGTACTTTAAAACTGTGTCAAATAAAGTCCAACTACTTAACTAAATAAATATAATTGTATCTAAATGGTTACCAATGTAAACTTTGCAGTGATAAGTGTTTTTGCCACCGAAGGTGCTTTGCTTATCACAAACTAAACATTACAAGTATAAAAAGTGCTAGCATATTATTATCCTCAGATGCTTAAATTAAACATTTGCGAATAATAATTTTAATTATTCAACTATTAGAACAACCAACAATCTGAGAATACTCAAGAATTTTATTGATAAATGAAGTCGGAATATGACGTGATACTTAGGTATTATTTATGCAAAGAGGAGCAAAAGCAGTTTATTATAATATAATTTATGATAAAACACAACGTTATACTTACTTGTGTAAAAACGCCTAAACTAAGAAATCTAGGAGCTCAAAAAATAACAATTTATCTTTATATCTGGGAACCCATTTTAATAATAGTTCTAAAGTAAATCTTTGCTTTCATTCGTTATACCACAATAGATAGTATGTGTATGGAATACCTATCTAACAAATTTTAACATGTGAGTATGACGTACAGACGACATAATTAATATATTTTTATAAATGCCAACGATTTAAATGACTGAATCATACATAAGGATAGGTACCTGGGTAATTTAAAAACTTAGATAGAATTATAAACTGTATTGACAGGTCATCACAAGTGGTCACGCGTGGTACTTATTGTGTATGTGGTAAGGTGGTATTTTGTGTTAATTTATCACTTTGACAAATCAAAAATTATCTCACGCCAATGAGCTCTTTGTTAGTCTAGGCACATGTCATTAGCATGTCGATGTCCACAGCTGGGCATAATGCTTTCGCTAATCAGCTCTTATCAGGATCTGAATACGGAAACCTATAGAAATTTCAGACTCCCGGATAGGAGCTACATAATCTGAGCTTATCAACAAGTAGGTAGGTAGGTGGGTGTTTTTGACGATATTTTCTTATCAATTAATAACTATTAAGATAAGCAATGGCGAAAAGGTAAGCCGTGATATCTTCGCTTACATTCACAATTAGCCTTCAGCTTACGACATTTTAAAGTCATTAACTACCTCTAAAAATAAATATTAATCATAAAAGCAAAAAGCATCGAGACATTTAGTCGGAAAGGTCACTATTCTTTACAGTTGAAAGAGCCCATTGTATGATCTACTTATATAATTATTTCAGTACCTTAAAAGTAATATATTATTAATTTAATAAAATATCGTTCTGTTTTTACGTAGGGGTTTAATTAAAGGTTTATTATCTTTTAAAATAGGTACTGAAGTTTAATGATAATAAATGCATTTTTAATAATAATAAAAAATTAAGCCTTTAATAAAGCATAAAGCCTGATTTGATCAGATTTGGAAGGATTTTATAAGTTTCTTTCCCATAATTAAAAGCCAAATTGTTCTGGAGAGATTCTCCGTCAATAAACTCTACGCACCCTTTAATATAATATATATTATATAATTTAATATTATATTATAATATTTATAATATATATAATTTAATATAATATATTAAAGGGTAGGTAGAGTTTATTAACAAATCTTGTCGAATTAATTATTTTACATTTTATTTGTGATAAAAAATATGGGTATACATATAGTAGGTACTTCATGTACTCACGGAAATCAGACATTAATAATTTTATATAACTCAAAACAAATTATAATATTGCCCAAACAAAATATTTAACTTTTAAAAATCATAGATCAAATGTTATTCCATAATCCCCTGTTGTATCCCGGTTGAGAACATTAAAATAATTTATTAAAAACATAACTTGACATGTAGAACTCAATGTACTATTACAGCCAATATTCATACAAACTACAGTGATTGATTGAACTAGCAATAGAAATTGACATAAACTAATATAATTCACATCACAATCAAACAGAATCTTACCAGTGTTGATGGAGATAAGATGAAATCTGCAGCTAAACTGATAAATTCGGAACTATTAGGCATTAAAATATTACTATAGCAAATCTTAGATCACAACCGACGACACCGCTATCTGACAATCGACTGAAAAAAGGATTTGCAGATAATGTAATATAAAAATCACGAATTTATCGCAAATTACGTTTGCTTGGTGTGATTTCCTCGTAATGTTCATGTGATAAGGTTAGATAAGTTTGCGAACGTCATTAAAGGTTTCAATTGTTTTCTTGATCATGGTGAAACCATTATTTTATCAATCAATCAATCACATTATGGATCCATCTTCCTATTATCCTACAAGAAAATAAAAAAGAGAAAGCCATACTTAACACACAAATATCCAATATACCTGTAGTTTGAATTGTGCGTCTCTAAGTAAGATCTTTTTACTTAAATTAACAAACAGCAATTCAACCCTATTCGCCGCGCCCCGCCACCGTTCCCTTGCCTGTAGATTTGAAAAATTATTTCTGCATTTTGATAGCCCAATTCTTGAGGCAGTTAAACGTTACTTAACATCAAGCTACGACCCTTAGGAGCCGAGTAAAAAGAAAGAAATAACATAGGGAACGGGCGTAGCCGCGGGAATCAGCTAGTAATAATATATAGAGAGTTTGTTCTCTTCTTCTTACATCCTGTTAAAATGTCTAGTCCAGGTGGGCAACACTGCATATATAATTATAATGTAGGTATAATGGTAAATTAATAATGAATAAACATACATTAAATATACCTACACTAGATGATAATGTAACTTTGATACCATCGCTCATTTATCGATAAATAATCATGAACCTACATTAACTTCTCATTTTCTTTTTTAATATATTCATTGTACAAGAACTTGAGAATAAGCCCTTAAGTTAAGCAATGATTATTGAGTTTATTTGCTTAGTCGAGCCACTCAAGCGGGCTGCCATTGATCCATGATACAGAGCGGAGTGATCGATGCGCCTGCGCGCTACAAAGGAGACGATTCATTACGGCGAAATTCTCTGCAAATATATAAGTATTACTAGCTGATTCCCGTGACTTCGTCCGCGTAGAAAGGTTTTTCTCGCGGTATCTATAGCCATGAGCTATTCTGATGTATTCTATATTACTGTAAAGTTTCATCAAAATCTGTTCCGTATATAGTTTTTGCTTGAAAGAGTAACAAACATCCTTACTTAATAGGATTATTGTAATATTAGGTAGAGGTACCAAAGTGCTAAACAATCAAATTAACCTGAATATTTCATTAAAATAATTTCTGATTAATTTCTTTAATATTAGGTATGTAGTTTTTGCAATGGAAAACGTTTTTATCAATATATCTTCGCTAACATTAAATTTACTTTGTTTTAAAGTTCTAATACATATATCTATGATATAGATAGGTTCCTAACCTAAACAAGATATTGTAAACTTTTTACTGATATTGCAACTATATCACTAGCTTAAAAAAAATATTTTCCTACTCCCACACATGACTCTAACCACATTTTTAAAATATGTTAAACACACCAAAATTAAATGCACTACTTTGAGCTCAACCAGTTCTCCATCTCGTTTTAAAAGTATGGTAATGATGGTATACTTTGTAATGTCATTGGGCCTTATTAAATTTTCATATCGATCGACTCGGAGCTATCAGTCACACGCACATAAGTACCTTAGTGCTATCGGGATCTGAATATCACGATCGAGTGATAACAGTATGCGCGGTGGCACATCTCGCGGCCATAAATCATGTTGATTGCCTATAGCCCGGTGCCAATGATAACCATTGTGGATGTAGGTGCTGTGTATACGCTCCGCTACAATTCGTTGTTATTTTATGACCATACACATACTTACATACGTTTTCAAATAGTTTTTTCTATCAATTTATATGACAAATGGGGTCTATAAAGTTATTGAGAGCTGAGGGACATATAGAGATAAAAGTACAGTTTTCAAAAATTATTAACTTTGCACTTAGGATAGGCAAAAGTATAATTAAGATTCTCATTACCTAAAGATTAACTGAAAAACCGCCATAAGCTATAAAGCGTCTAAATATGCCTAAGTAACTGTTTTTAATTTGATTTGTATAATAGTTCCCTATTGGATATTGTATTAATTATATATAACCGACTAGCGCCACAAACGTTTTACTGTAGTATCCACTGACCTATAAGAAAAATAACAGCAAATACGGGGGTGACATATGGTTGACTAAGTCACCCCCGTATTTGCTGTTATTTTTCTTGTAGGTCAGTGGAGTGACGAAACCCCCTAAACTAATAAAGAATTAAAAATAGCAGCAAATAACCAACGAAAATCTACATTGAAACATAAACCACGATGTATAGCACTATATAAAACAGCTACTGTACTTAGAGTAAGGTAAGGAGTAAGAATTATATGTAGATATTTAATGTACATAGATTTTCACATCCTAAGTGATGATTCTAAGTGATATACAGAGAGACAGAATTAACATTACCTAAAACAAACTGCACAAATATAATATTTTTATCTAGATGCATGTACTTATGATCTTAAGTAATTTAATTACTACGAGTATTCGTGCAAATACACAATATACAAATTCGCATTTTTTTTGTTTTAAAATATTTTGACAATGAATAAGTAACTCTGCATGCTGCAAGTGCATATTGTATGTAAAAAAATACTCACTCAAACAACTTCAAAAACATAAAGAAATCGAAACAACTTGATCATTATTATTATCAAGTTTTTAAGATAAACAAATTGTTTTTAACATCTTGTTACACAAAACATGCCAGCTTACACTTGGTTGGTTATCTTTAGATTAGGCGAACTTCCAATTAAGATAATTGATTCTGGCCGGACCTCCCGGCCCTTGAGGTGAGGCTTGGATCTAAAACAACCTTATATCCGACCATATCTTGGGTCTTTATCAAGTTTTGACGAGATACCAAATGACCTTAGGGATGTTCGTGAGGGTCATTTATACAATTTTTACTAAGTGCAAATGAAAAGTCGTTACAAAATCTACATATATCTTAGTACTAAATATCAACACAAAAGGTTATTCGACTCTCTTTCCATTACAATAAAATTCCCCAGGCTGGCCTTAAAAAACTTAGAAAATCGTATTATCATTATACATGCGAAGCCGGGCACTACACTAAGTATCTATTTAACGATTCTTGATAAAATTATAAGACCTTTATTAAAACAATTTTTAATTGAAATCAATTCTATTGTAGTTTTTATTTTTCAAAGTTAAATGGAGGTATAATTTACTTGTGTAATCTCTAACAAACACCATCCTAAAATGCAATAAAATTCCAGAAAATAAGCAAGAACGTAGTCATATCATATTATTAAATTCTATTAACTGAAAGTAAACTAGCTTTTAAGTTATGTGTGAGAATCGCTGCTTTCAAGTCTGTTTTAATGCCACAAGGAGTCTGTGAACATAGTTACTACTGACAGGCATTTAACTATACCTACTCTTCAATTGCAGTCATTATGACTATTAAAACTAATAGCTTTTGTAACAGTAAATACCTCTGCCTAACATAGGATTTTTTAAAATACAGTTAGGTGCTCTTTTAAAAACTAAATAAAGAAAATCAAGCTACCAAAGAATGTAAGGATGTTTAAAGATGTGTGTATTCAGACGAAGAGTCTTACATGCTACCACCTAAAATGTTCCCGTATCTACCCACGGGAGCTCGCAAGCCGAACGCTATTATTTTATACTAGCTTATGCCCCGCGACTAAGTTCGCATTAAAAATAATAATAAAATCGGATATGCTACTTACTAACTTTCCGCAGCATGTAAATTTTATCTGTAAATTTTTGGTTCCCATATGAAACTTAATATCCCTTTTCACCCCTTTGGGGTTGGAAATTAAAAAATCAAAGTACACCAGATTTTAAGTCAGACCACATACTTTCAAACAAAAAAACCCGGTTCAAATCGGACCAGTAGTTTTAGCGTGATGCGGGTTCATACAGACAAACAAACAGACAAGACATTTTTTGAATAGTATTTTGGGATCAGTTAAGCCTAAATAACGTATTCCAATTGTTTTTTTAAATCTCTTCAATGTAAGTACAGAAATACTCCTGTTACAATTTTATAATAGTATAGATTTGTAACCCCCGACGAAAAAAAGGGGTGTTATAATCTACATTATAATACCTAGATAGGCAGTTCTTTGCATCCAATAATTATAACACAAGAAATAAATAGGTACTTCTTACGATGAATAGAATAATAGGTATGTACCAATCTTCTTAAATGTTACTCCAATAATAAATACAGGAATTGTCACTTAAACTATTAAGTATAAATATTATGCTTATTAGGTACGTTTAAATAAAGAAGATTGACTCCTAAAACTACACTTGAGCCACTCCACAAAACAAAAAAAATAATTTATAACCTTTGTAACTACATACTTCCAAACCTAATCTGTGACAGAAATAATAATAGGGTTGCCAACTCAATAAATAAAAAATTGCAATTAGTTGAACCGATAGTAATACATATTTTCAAAGGCTATTTCCAGCAAATTACTATTAGCTAGTGCTCCCAAAATGGTACTATTATTTTCAAACCATAATGTAATTAGATATATTTTATCATACGAAAATGATTTCACCTATATAGGCTTTAATTTCGCTTATTGTTTTTAGATAGACTTAAATGCGTGCTGCAGACTTCAAAGCGTTAATCTAATCTTAAATATTTATAGGTCATTTCCACTTGTTTGTGACAACCCTGTTTGTTGTTATTTTGGTTTATTTCCACGTCGTGCACCGATAGGTTTTGATCGATGCCTTTTAAAATGAACACCAGATTGAATAATTTATTGAGCCTTGATTTATTTCCCTTTTTTATTGAAAATAAACGTTTAATCCGATGTTGATTGGTACTTATCTACGTTTAAAATTCATTATCAGTGAGAACCATTTGTTCATCAATATGCAGGTAGTTAAGTTATGCCTAATGGTCTACTCAATATTTATTACCTTTTTGCTTCTGGTAGTTTAAAATTTGTGATTTTTCTAAATATTTTTATATTTACTAACGCAGTTACAAGTGGTAACTTAGTTTTAATAGTTTATAACTGTCTGCATACTTAATTATAAAATTTTATATGTACAGATCTGTAGCACTGTGTAGATATAATGAAGAAACAGGCAACATAAGATTGTTGGTTTTATTCTTAATGATCTTTGATGTAACATTATTAAAGGAAAAATATATCTACCTATTTAGTGGCAAAAGTTTTTAAATAAAGTTGATACAATGTGATAGCTACTAGCTCAAGAAATCGGTCTCCGGGAGTGTTTTTCAGAATTTTAATTGTAATTTCAATCTAGTGACATGTATAATTTTTAAAGTGGACAGGATAACCAACACATGTGTTCGGCGGAAACGTGTACATACCTAACACACACTTACGAGGCTTATCGACGGCTAATCGGCGCTTGCGCATCTCGAATCGCATTCAAATTTCGAACAGTCATGGCGGCCAATCGCAGCCAAAAACAGTGGATATGACAACAAGAGGTGACATTGACACTGAGTGGTGGTTTTGGTGACTAAGTATAGGACCAACAGTACACTTAAGTTTTAACCGGTATTTATAAGTGCATTGTACCTACTTAAAAGCGGGTGAATCTGAATACAATCAAGACTAACTTAGCCTAGATTTATAATCAAAATTTACCTTGGTAGCTTTGGTATATCAACCTTACCTCACATTTATGAGGTCGTAGATTCAAACCATGGCCCGTAACAATGAGTTTTTGGGAACTTAAGTAGGTGGTACGGTTCATCATAGTACCACAGGCTTTTCGGTGAGGAAACCTGCATATGCCAATAATTATAAAGTATATTCTAAGTCCACCGAAAACGGATGGAGGCACTATTGATGGACAAGGTTTTGGCACAACCACACCCAATAAGGTCAAATTGTCGCCAGGTATTCTTTACCCCCTACGCAGAAGATATAATCAAAATCTGTTTAAATATTAACTTTAATAAAACTGGGTGTTTATATAATTATTTTATGCTAATACCTGAAAACTCTTTGAACATAATAAAAAACATTATATCCACGAGTATGGGTATAAGACATTTTAAATACATTGTACCTACATTAGTAATCTAACTATTTTTTAAATTTAATACGGGGGTTTATACCTAACATAGGTACCTCTTATTACTAAGAACTTATAGAAAACGGGTAAATTTGATCAGCTGTCAAAATCATTATACTTTAACTGTCATAATACCTAACGTTGGAATATACCTACATTAGTATATGCTGAGTGAGTTATGCTGCATCTTACTATTAAGATTTTGCTGTTTGAACGAGTTGATGTCTTTGGTACTGGAGGAATTATTCTTCAGTACCAAAGACATCAACGCGCTAAAAAAAAAATTTACAAGTGGATTTCAATTTATTAACTCTATTAAAATGTATAAAACATTAGTATATACATACTAGATTAAGTCGTTATATTATATACCTAACCTACATCTTTCAAATGTAGGTATCTTACCTAAGTACCGGTACTTAATATAGAAAGAAATTTATCTGACCAAAATTAATGATTAATTAATGTTATAAAATATATTTTATTGGTAAAATAAATATAAATTTATTCATAGAAACTATTGAATGATTTCTTTCAGACAAATGCAATGATTAAAATAAAACCAACTGTACCTAACTAAAATGTAACCTACAATCAGATAAAAATATTGTAATTAAAATTATTTGTCTAAAGGTTTAAATTATTACCTATAGGTATAGAACTTTCCGTCGGTTGAATATTCAGTTACATATTGCAACGTAATTTTTTTACACAATATTATAAATTTAACAAAAGGTAACCTTTTTAAATTGTTAATTAACTAACTTTTTCTATATTTCACACAGATAAGTAAAGATAACATTAGTGTTTAATGTTAAAAATCAAGTTATTTATCGCTGCAGGTGCTTAATAAAATGTCTTGCAAACTACTTAACTGATAAATGGTATCATTGGAAGATACGTATTTTTTTAATATACGGTATAACTATTTATATCTTCCTACACTAATTAACTTATATACTCCTGCTACCACATTTGTTTGTGTGTAAATATTTTAAATGGGGGGTCTAAAGGAAACAGAAAGTTGTCCATTGACTTCGAACTAAATAAATAAAATTAAAGATAACAGTCAAATTACCTCAAGTGTCCTTATCAGGTGTATATCACTCAAATGTCGATCACTATCACTATTTATCACTGAATAGAGACAAAAACACACTGAAATCATGAGCTCCATCCCGTTCGCAGGTTCATTTTTAGCTTATAATTTTAAAAATCTCGTATATCACAGGTCACAACTGGGTTTAAATCGTTAATAATATAACTGGCTGTAGGTTAAACTTGAACCCGGTTGGTTTATGTCAGCAGTTGATGTTGGATGCGCTTGCGCGGCTTCCCGCGGCTACCCGCGGCACGTGATGCGGCGTCGATGGGACGCGACCCGACACTAAACCAGTCGTGGGACTTTTTGTTGTGAACGCGCGCGCTCGGCCGCCGTCGGCCGCCGTCGGCGCCGGCACCGCGCGCTCGGGCATTCTCGCGCGCCGATTGGCCGCTTCCCGCGACGGGCGGTTAAAGGGGGCGGGGTCTGCTGCGCCTCGGACCTGTGATGGGAGTGTTCTCTTTTCAAATTTTCTTTTTCTCTTTTTGGGCGGGCGAGTGCGGTGGTGTGCGTAGTCGCCGCGCGCGCGCCGCGGTTGATGGATCTCTACAATGGAAGCTCTCGGATGATTCTAGGCCGTCGGATGTTCTGCAATGCTCGTTAGGTACTAATTGCTCAACAAGAGCTGTAGGTAGAGCCTGGTCTACACTTACAGCTCTTCGTAACGATCGTCCGCGCCGATAGAGCTATAAAAATAACTGCTGTTTGTAATTGCGAGACCGTTATAATCATATCATTTCTCAATAAATTATGAGTTTGAAATTCCTTGAATATTTTTATGCAATGAGCAATTTTTTCAAGTCTCAACTGTCAACTCAATTGAACTTAGGATTTTTATAGGTTCAATCAAATTGTTATCCTATTTAAGTAAACGTTTTAGCAAGTATGGAATTTTTACCAAACACATATTTAGTTAATTATTTTCTTATGAAGTCATGCCTGTAGCCTATTTAAATTGTTTAAATTTAAATTGTATAATTTTCTAACCTTATTACTAAGATTTGCACACCTGCAAGCAGGTTGAGTACATGGAACTAACCACTTTTAACATATTATTTACACTGTGGTCTAGCAAATAAAGAAATTTCAAATTTCAAAATTTCAAATTTTTATGTTTAAGAATTCCCCATAAAACCTAACCATATTGTTTCTTAATCATTAATTACTATCTATATAGAGCTGTAAGTTCACCTGGGGGCAGTAATGCCAACATAAACCCCCTAATTTTTCTCTACATCTAACTTACGCAACCTTCTAACAACTGAACCGTCTAGCGAGTGTCGTCTACGTCTAAGACACCCCGCTCACCCCGCTCACCCCGCTCACCCCGCTCACCCCGCTCACCCCACTCACCCCACTCACCCCGGGGTGATTTATCCTGTGTACCGCGAGCTATAAATCTGTCGCAGCTATCTGTGATAGTGCTCGCGTTAATGGCTAATGACGTAACACTAGCTCGCGACTACCGCCGTTCAGGTCGTTTTTGATCTTACAATGAACTTAAGACGATAAGACCTTACTAGCGGTAAACAATTTATTTTTAACAATTATTTTTTATTTTATTTTTTTTCGAAAACCAACAGCTAAGATTACACAAATTTTACTTTATAATGTTGTTATACAAATGCCAATTGAAGGTTTCCTCGATTTATAGAAGAATTACATACAATTCGATTAACATTAAGTACCTACCTAATTACCATTAATTCGTATAATGTACATATGATTTAGTTAGTACCGACAATGACATTAACATGTCGCTTTAGCAAGTTGGAAATTTTAAAGGAAATTGCAATAATATTTTTTTGTTGTTGAACAAAACAAACATCCAAACATCCATCCTCACAAAGTCAGAAACATCCCTACAAATTTTCGCCTTTACAATATTTATAGGATATTAGCCGTTTTATTATTTGGCATTGCAAATGTTTTTTTTCTGCCTAAATGGCCAGTACCTACCTAAAGGTTTTTGTATTAATTTTACCAATAAGATTTTATTCCTTACAAACACTGGCATTTTGTTATAAAAAAATTTTTTGAAAGCCACCTGTCCTTTGTACAATATTTTATCCTTTGAGCTATTAAATGGCATTGCAAGTCTTTCTTATTCATTATTGATCAGTATTGAATGTGAAATACGGAATAAAAACTCTTTGAATGGGTTAGCCCAATAATGTACCTAATCAATCTTTTCTTACACTTTAATGAGAGTACCTAGCTGTTGCCCGCGACTTCGTACGCGTGGATTTTAGAAGTAGGCTTATGGGAAAACCGCCAGATTTTAAGTTCGACCTTCGGGAACACAAATGTGAAAACCACATCCCATTTCGTGCAGTAGTTTTTGCATGATGCCGGAATCTAAAAATTATTGTTTTGGCTTCCACTTCTCCTATCAATTTTTTTTCAGACCTCTCATATGAATTATTCTTAAATACATATCTCCTATACTTTTAACTTTTTCGCTGTCATCCGATTTCAATGGAACAAAGCCGAAATGTTGATCCAAGCTAAGTGTTAAAACCGCAAGAAAATCCGTTCACTAGTTTCGGAGATTAGCGCATACATACAGACAGACAGAGAGACAAAAAATTTTTTTGTGGTCTCTTACTCTTTTTTTATCGCTCACACAAATTTGTTCTATGTACAGACACACAGTTGCTACTGCTTTATTAAAAGTATAGATTAGAGTACCTACTTACTAACATGTTGCTCTACCTTTAACATAGGTTTAACATAGGTATACCTATGTAATAGACAGACGGGATTAAGTTACCTGGGCCCTATTTCATAGCTTGACAAGTCAACAATTTGTCAAATATCACGACATTTGTCCGATTGCCACGACTGTTTTAATATTTTTTTTAGTTTTGCCTGCCTAATTAACTTTCTTTAAGGTAATTGAAAATGTTATCATCAACATTTAGGTAAGTATACCTTAACTCTTTGATTGCTGATCTGTTGTTTGATTTTAATTATAGATAATTATGATAATATATTGTACTTAATGTAACTGCATATTGTAATATGTATTTTTATGTCTGTGACAAATAACATCGAAACCAAAACTTACAAACAAAAGTATTATATATATTCTCTTTTATCTGCGGACTATCTGCCCTATCAGGTTCTCATGCAAATCGTTGGTGCATAATCAACTAATGTAACCGCGTACTTATGCATTGCTGTAAAAGGAGTCCAATTAGAATGTGTAACGTGGACCTAATTACCCCTAGTTTCCGCGTTCCCAAGGACGTACCCAGACTACCTAAGTTCGTAGTCTTGTGTGAGTTTGAACTTGTTGGACAACAATGACTGGTTTGCTTGGGGAGCTTAAAACTAAGACTTACCAGTCGTAAGAATGTAATTTACTTTCTTGAGATAGTTATATTTAATACTAGCTTTTTCCCGCGGCTTCGCCGCGTAGAAAAGTTTCTCCCGTGTACCTATATTGTGAAACAGCGCCCTCTATGTAGGCGTTTGTTACTTAGGGGGTATTAGCGGACGCCCCGCCACTTTGTCCGCGTTAAAAAGTAGCCTATATGTTATTCCAGGATATAAGCTATCACTGTACCAAGTTTTATTAAAATCTGTTCGGTAGTTTTTGCGTGAAAGAGTAACAAACATCCATCCTCACATCCTTACAAACTTTCGCGTTTATAATATTAGTAGGACTAGCTGAAGCCCGAGACTTTCCCCGCGTGGAGTTTTTTTCCCGCGGGGACAGTTTACCGCGGTAAAACGTAACCTCTATGTCATTTCAGGATATAAGCTATCGCTGTACTAAGTTTCATCAAAATCCGTTCAGCCGTTACAGCGTGAAAGAGTAACAAACATCCATTCAATACTCGATGATTCGAGTTGCGGACATGACATGTCTTTCCTTTTTTTGAAGCAAGTAATTGAACTCTTCGGGTCTTTGATAATTTCCGTTGAAAATTGAAATGGAGGAATATCGTAGATACCTACTACAATTATGTACCTACATAATACAGATAAACTGTTAGGAAGCAAGTCTGCTCATTTTTCTGTCTTCTGGGTGTACGAATATCAGGTTAAGGTTAGGTTAGGCAAGTTAATTGACATGAGAAAATACCTATTTAAACTTGCAGAAAATTTTAATTATGAATAGATACCTAGTTCCATTTTAGGGTTATAAAATTCACGATTTGTGTACCTACTGTAAATCGACAATGTTAAAATCATAACTTAAATAGAAAATAGAAGAATCTAATCATTTTTGACAGAATGAACCTAGGTATCTACCTATGTAAGTACCTACCTACAATCTACCTATTGCCTTATTTAACGGCGACGTTCAGAAACAGAACGAGTCCCCCAAAATAGAAGCAACCAAAGCATTTCCCCCCGACACCCACACATTTTCTAAGCGGACAGCCAGTCTGAATAACATTTAACCCCTTTGAAATGTAAAAGCATTACGGAATGAAAAAACAGCACTTATGTACCCCGCGACGCAGATAAACCATCTCCAGTACAATGCGCACAAAGATACAATGCCTCTGAAAGGGTTCAAGAACTCACTTTTAAATTAACCGAAATGAATTGAACAAGGTGATAACTCACGTTTCAAACACACAGCATTCTCGACTTTATTGCGGTTATTTAAAAGACGGAAAAAGTTATAATCGCTTGCTGATGGAGAGCGATTTAAAATTTAGCCGCCACAGAAGTTCTATTTAAAATAGGGCCGTTTACATTTTTCCTTTTCATGTCATTGTCTCTGGTCGCAGCGCTTGCGAGCGTCACGTTCCAATTTTGAAAAGTGTCGGGACAAAATGGTAGTCGCTTTGTGCTCTGCCCCCGCTCGCTCGCTGCTGGCTGCTCGAGTTTGGTAATTTAGCAGATGTTCTGCAGCTTTGATGTTTCGTCTGAAGAAAACATGAAGCTAGGATCTCTTTGGTGCCGACCAAAGAGGTCGCCTGCGCCTAAGAGAGAGAATTCGAACCTTCCTGGAAGAAAATGTGCTTTATATCCAGCGAACTTCAATAAGTATAGAAGCATTACTTCATACAAATTTATTTTAAAATGTGAGATTCGAATAAAAACAAATGCAATTATGAAACCTTATCACTATGCGACAAAGTATACATTTGCTTGTATTGAATTCCACATAATACATTTTCATGTCTAGTACTCATACTCAAATCACCTACTGCTGGGAACATTTTTAACTTGCTGTCATCATTTTTAGGGCTTAGTAGTATTTCTATACTTATTAAAGTTCGCTGTTTATATCCTCCTAAACTGACAAAATGTAAGTGAGTGACTCACAACTCACTTGATAAAAAAAAAATATATTTTCAAAGAGTTTACGTATAAAATTGATAATTCAGCTGCTTTGAAATGCTTAAGGTTATGTCTACCAATCTACAATGTATATGAAATGCTTGTGAATCGGACGTATTTCTCCGAAACAGGGATTGACATAAACTGGCCAGTTTGGAACATGATTCGTAATTATTCATACCGCATACCGACGTCAAAAATATCATACAACTACAGAGAAGTCATAGATACAACCTCCCGTCAGTAAATGCTGGTAACCAAATTGGAACATCACCCGGCCGTGTTTACAACTCAACAAAAAAAACATAATAACAAAGAAGCCGAATTTAAATTCCAATCGAACTTTGACACATGTCTGCCCCCATAAACAATGGGAATTCGAATCATCGTTGCATTCGACAGCCGCCAACCTAATGCGATTGCGGCGTGATCGTAGTCTATGGCTCTTCAAAATGGGAGCCTTTTCTCTCGCTTTTTCTTCACAAAATCTGAGTCAAGATCGGCCGATAAGCTATCTTGTGTGAGATGGTCTCAATATCCACAGATGGCCTTGCTCTCTCGTAATCTCCGCTCTCGGCGTAGATATTTTTGACATTTTTTGCTGTTGGTTCTTTGAAAATCACGCTTTGTCCTCTAATAGGAACATTATTTTGACGTGGAGCGCGCCACGACAATAATGTAAACACCGATTGAGTACAGATAAGTAAGACAATCGGAATTTGGAGGTTTTATATGTGATTTGGGACGAACGTCCCTAAGCCTCGGATTGAAGTTCGCAATATAGTTTTACTGGGAAAATAAAACAGCTGCTTGTAATCTTACTATGAAATTCATAAATTACCGGTTCATTCTCACGTGTATGTGGGAATTTACTTGTTTATTTATTCTGAGTAATATAATAAATAAATATATCATATCAGCCCTTCAAAGTCACTGCTGGACATAGGCCTTCCCCAATGCCACCACACCCGTGCTTCCACTCTCCGCATCCAGCCGCGCCCGGCCACCTTCTTTAGGTCGTCGGTCCACCTGGCGGAGGGGCATCCCACGCTGCGCGTACCGGTTCGCGGTCTCCACTCCATTACTCGCCTGCCCCAACCCCAACGGTCGTCGGTTCTGCGACAGAAAGTAAAATGTACTTTAATCTTCAACTGCTGCTGCTTACTTCTTACAAGTGTTTTGGGTTCTTTGTCCATGATACCTAAGCCGATTCTTTGTAGTGTTAAGCCATAAAGCGGCCACGTCGGCCACAGAGCGACACAGTCGCTCACGCCACACGCTGGCTCGGACATAGAACTAGTATCCCATAGAACCCCACTCAGCGTATAGCATGAAATAGCTATAGTCTTTTACCCCAATAATTTGAGAAGACGCTTCTTATATGACGCGGGGTGGGTTAAACTGAACAAAATATCTATTTTAGTCGGACTGTCGTTCGTTGACAGTTATGGTTTGTTGTTAAAAAAAATCGCATACATAGAAAGAGATAGAAGATATTATATCTGTCTAGCTTACTCTTACCACTTTTGTAATAAGTGTGTCCCTCTCTGATTATTATTGTTATTTTAGTGCGTCCTCTATTGCTTTCTCTCTTTACGGGCTCAGATAAGGCACACGATCGCATTCATTCGAAATTATTAACAACATGCAGGTACCTGTATAGGTACCTACACTTGATTCTATTTTAACTTGTACCAAAAACACTTTTAGGTGAACCTTTTGTTTTGTTTGAAACTGTTGCGATAAAATCTCAAGTTTACGAAGTTTAAAGCGCAGTTTAAACTTAATGCTTGGTGTTCACAACACTAGACTTTTATTTGACAGGTTTTGTATAAATTATTATGCTTGTTAAACAAAAGAAATGCGGGCTAGTCCACAACGCGAGTACAGTTCAAAGAAGCCCTAGAATCCTCCGGCCGTTCATTGGTTAGATTGTTGGTCAAACTAGTCTGATCAGCCTATAATTCTTTCCCGATATAGGTAAATTGGTTGTCATTATTTTCAATCGATGTTTTCTTAATTATGTAAAAAATAATTCCAAAAAAGGGGTTTAACGTAAATGTACCTATGAGGTCTGTATGAGGTACCTATATAAAATCCCTCAAAGTTTTGTATTCAATGTTGAAAGACCATGGGTAACCTATGGACTCCTATGGAACTATGGTCTTTCAAAATTGAATACACTTACATTATGTTAAACACTTTTTTTTTATGAGTAATTGGACATTTGCAGGAGGATTAGTAATAATATAATTCAGTTTATAGCCTGTCAGAACATAACCATAACATTGTGTATCTTTCCTGACCTGTGTTAGGCCTAAGTATGTTAATATTTTAAGTCAAACCTGTCATATGAAAGCGAAGGAGTTGAATAGCTTTGCATGAACCTGCCTACTTTTACCCCATTAGGGGTAAATGGAGCTAAAAAAAGAAGGTTGCGTGGCTTCAAGTGGTGCTAAGTGAAAGTGCGATAACCGCGCTGGTGCAATGTTAGGTCCCAGACGAGTTGTAAGTTTGTTATTATTACTTAGGTAAGTATTGATATATTTTATGGAAAAAAACTGTAGGTAAGTAACCTAATCTGTTTAAAAAAAATTATGTAGGTACTTATAGAAAAATACGTACTTACCTACATAAAAATAAACTTTGCATAAATTAGAAAATATGTAAGATAGCTATCGTATTCTTTTACCTAACCGTTTTCTAAAAAAGTTATTCGGCCTACTTAAGCATTCTTCAATTTAGACACTGATTTTAGGCATTTTTCTTTATAGACAAATTGTTTTTAGACGATACCTACTTAATTTTTTTAAATGTATTTTTTTTCCTAAACCACTTGTATTGTTTTTCATATTCTAAGACAAATAAGATAGGTAGGTACTGAGTTAAGTACCCACAAAAATAAGGCTTTGTGTTAAAAATTATAACAATAAAAACGTGTAAATAGCACGCTCGTAAATGTAAAATAACACGAACGTTATCAAAACGTCGATCCACAACGAGAGTTCCAATTGCATGCAACCCAAAAAAACCTCTTATGCGGTCCAGCTGAGCAGACAATCTCCGAGCCCATCCCTTATCTGTGCAACTTGCCAAACAAAACATCGCAACGCGCAATAAGCATAAAACAAAATCGTTTCGACCCCACACACGCGCCGCTCGAACACTTGGAAAAATCCCTATGGATTTTCCGCGCGGGGGCGGCGCGGGCGCGCGGGGTGGAAGGAACGTAAAAGAGAAAAGCTGCGAGTTTTTATCTCGGCGCCATAAATTTTATTCGTAGCGTGATTTAGTGCGCAGATTGCCCCCCGCCGCCCCGCTACCCCCGCGCCTACGCCTCGCCGGGGTAAGGCTGCTAGTCATTGTCAAAATTATTGCACCCCTATCTACTGAAGCTTTAAATATATGTCCCCGACACGTAGTTATGCCTACAACCCGTTCTGAGGTTAAATACGGCTCTTGCATGGCATTTTAACAAGATGTCGATAGAGTATTTCAAAGGGACTAAGATTTTAGTTCAATGTTTGTTACTCAACTAACGCCGTAACTAATTAACGTGAATGAACTTTGGCATGCAGATAGGTTGCAAACTTGACAGAAACAAGAGATAACTTTTACCTCGGGAAAATAAGGTGCCGCAAAGAAAAACTTAAAACTAGTAAAGCAATGTAAAGAAAAGCAAAAGTGCCCGCAACAAAAGATTGAAGACTACCTGCCTTTGTTCTTGTATAAACTCAAATACCATTGCGCAAGCAGAAAATGTATTATAAATAAGTCTATTCTTTCTCTTTGTTTGTTTATTCCAATGGATAGTTCGCAAACTACTTTCTTCATCACTGAATGGCATTGTAATTTCCACTTGATCTATTTGCAGCATTGTTGTTAACACTACATAAAGACTGAGCCGACTGAACTCGGAATAATGCAATATCGGGCCAGTGGCGCCATCCATCTCCAAGGAATTATCCAAAAAAACATTACTCCGCCAACCTAATCCTCCATTATTTTTACTTTAGGAGTAAATCTTACTTATTTGTCAATACCGAGCCACAAAGGCGCCCAAATACCCTTACACTGGTTGAAAAGCATAATACACGCCCTCATAATAGTGGAGCAATTCAGAAACTGTTAAAATCATAATGCGCTTTTGTTCGCATTTTGACAGCTCACTTTGATTTTTTTCGAAGACCTTCGAAGGCCTTAGAAGGTCTCGTATTGCTGACCAGTGCGTACGAAAGTGACATATTTCTTTATCTGAGATTTCTGGTGAATTCTGGTGAATCCGCGATCACTATCGCAGTGAGTATTTTATGTAAACACGACAAATTTCGTGGCAGCCATGTAAAATGGCATCCGCAGATGCGCCGGCGTTACTTTTATTGTCTACGGGCTACGGGTGGGTCGGAGGCTCGCATTTGATCCGGGACGCACTCCACACTGTGTCTTATCTCAGATCTGGTTTTATGAAACCCTAAATTTACGACTGCGGTCGGGGGTGGGGGTGTATTAAGCCGCCTCTCCACCGCCGCTGCCCAGACACTTTTGTCGCGAACAATTCATGGCAGAGCACGTTCGGTAAAAATTTTGCGTGTCAAATATCCACTGACAGTACGGATTGTTGATTAAACTTAAGATTAGGTGAAGCTTGAAGCTACATTGGACCTTTCAGACGAGTTTTTAAATAAATGTCGTCTCTATAGTGAAAGCACGCACTAAAACTTTACAGATTTTAAATTAAATTACAGGGAATTTGAGACATCAAATTTCCTCAGAATATTAGGAATTTATTACACAGTATTAGGAAGTTATTTTTGTAACTATCAAATTTTAAATGTTTTCGAGTAGGCTTACTTCAGATCGGATCTATTCTTTTACCTATCCAAAATAGTAATAATAGTACATTTTTTATTTTAAAATAAACACAAATAGCCTATGTAAGTATACAGAATTAACATCTCAAACTTTGACAGTCAACCAAAAAATTTCGATATAAACGATAAATTATTGTAATTTAATAGGTATCTATTCGGCGACAAAGTCTTAATTATTGTTGGGCTCGTTAGAGGCACCGGGTTAGCCCAGATACTGGGCGGATCCTCTATAAATTACGGGAATAAATCCCGGGAAAGAAAAATTGCCCTCTGGAGCACATAATTCTTGCCTTGTCACAAGCCCTCCTTATCTCCAGCCAATACCGGATTACAATGCGATTTTTATTTTATGCTATATTCGCTTGCTATTTCCTATATGTGTTTCTGTTAACGTTGTTCGCATACCTATGGGAAATACGATGAAATTAGATCATTTCGTTATTTAAAAACATTGTTTTTGGATTACAATGAAAACATTTTTTAAATGGATGCCAACTAACATCCATCGACTATGGCAATAGATGCCTCACATTTTCTGGCAACATCACCATTAGGATCATCAGCCAATTGTTACCTCTCACAAGATGCAGCTTATCACTAGTTCCTTCTATTCCTATCAATCATAACATGGCGCAAGAGCCAATCAGCGTAGTGTTCCCTCCGCCCGCGTACCTCAGTACTGGACATAAATTTGTTTGTAGAATTTGAGTCTGTTGGCCTTAATCGTGGTCTAAGCCGTGGTAGCCTAGTTGGTTGTGCACTCGCCTCACGTTCATGAGGTTGTGGGTTCGATCCTGGCCCGTACCAATGAGTTTTTCGAAAACTTAAGTACGGTTTATTATAATACCACAGGTTTTTCGGTGAAGGAAAACATCGTGAGGAAACCTGCGTACGCCAAAGACTGGTATTTAACTATTCTAAGGCGTATGTGAAGTCCACCAAAAACGGATTGGGGCACCGTTTGGCGGACAGGGGTTTGGCACAACAGATCCCATAGGGTCGAAGTGTCGCCAGGTATTCCTGGGCCCCTCAGAAGATAAGATAAGATAATTGTGGTCTGCCATCATTGGTTTGTTGCATGTGACAATCCAGAAGCTCCAAGTGTTTGCCTACCTGATGACACCGTGTAATCCTTTCAGACGCGTTTATAAACTTATAACAATTAAAAATATCAGTGGTTATAAAATGATAATTTATATGTTATTCAACAATAAATATCAACTGATGGACAATGACAAATGATAGCCTTTGTCCCGAATATTGAGATGTCACGCTGGTGACCATTGTGAGCCAACAATTGGACAAATTCACCTAAAAGTAAAAAAAAGGAATGTACGGTTCAACGAAATATTTTGACAAGATAATGAATAGGCAGGGCTGGCCGAGTGACGAGCTAATGATCATTTAATACTCGTAAGTTATCTAAAAGTGAAAAGATATCGTGACTTAGGAATTTTGAATTTTTTGCAATAGCTTCACCCTATTTTTATCTTCGACATAATATAGGAGCGTATAGGTTTTACTAGCGTTTGTGTTTCTACTTTCACTCCGTACAGCAGACTTTATAAAAAGCCCTGTTACATACAATCTTTTTCAAAATTTTGGTTAAGAAAAGTTTGTTCTGAATCAATAACACTGTTATGTTTAGTCATCAAAGAAAATAATATCCAAGTAAGTAGATAAAATAATAGGAAATATTATTTTTAGCCTCAAACCTATTTATATAATTCACGCCTATTGTGTAATACAATTTATTATAATATTTGGTATCCATTAATTGCATGTCCAATGCGGTGACATAGCATTGTATTAGGATTTATTGAGTCCTTTTGTTACGACCACAGTGGCAACACCAAGCCACAGGACGTTGGCAACTCAGTGTTTATTTATTTGGTTAGAGAGGAGATTATTTATTTATTTGTCCAGCCACCGATACTTATATTGTTGCTTTGTGGCCTTTTCAATGGCTTTACAAATAGTTTCCATTGCCTCAAGTAGGCAAACACTTTCAAGCCTGCACAAAAACACTCCACACTGTTTCCTTTTCTCTAAAAAAACTATACGATTTTGATGAAATTAGGTAAGTATCTAATCTATCTATAATTTTTGCATAATATAGTTGTCTAGTAGAAAACTCCTATACTTAGTAGGTACCTACTTAAACAAGACTTTATAGTCTAAAAAGTTGCAACTCTGCTTTATATAAATATTTGATTAAAAAATTATTGTAAGTTACTTTTTCATATTTTCTTTAGTTAGGTAGTTATAAAGGTATGTACCTATTTAAAACATGGTACTCTACTTACGAGTATTGTTTATTTTTTTAATCTTCCAAGGTGCATAAACCAATAAATCAAAAATACTACCAACCTTCACAGTGAAAAATTCGTACCCAAAAAGTTGACGGGCCGTGCCACACAAAGAGCCAAGTCCGCCCCATTGCACGCTCTATTAGCATTAATACACAATTCTCCACAGCTCGCTCTGTTGCCAAACACGTCGAAACACAAACCGACATATTTATTGCAATATGAGATAATTTAACGATGTGAAACTCATCCCTTCATAAGATAATTCGGTCAGAGTTTAATTCGTTGACAAAGATTGCGAGACTTTCTAATCGTTCGGGCGTGGTGGCGTAACAGCTATTTCAATTTTATGTTCGATTTAATTGTGAGAAATGCGAATTGTGAGAGTTCTGAACGATTATTTCGCAGTGAACTTAATGAAGAAATCGCACATTGTAGTCTGCAAAAAATGCTCAAGTTAATCTGAAGGGGAATAAAATACATTTAATACATGGATAAATAGGTTTGGATATTTAAGTCCTTATAAATATGTGATAGAATATTTTTATAGTAAATTACTAACTTACCACGTTATAATGCTTTAATTATGTCATTCATAATTGGATACCAATTAATTGGATACCAATTAATTGGATACCAATTAATTGGATACCAATTAATATTTATAACAATTGTTAAAGGTACTCGACTCCATTGAGACTCCCTGTATAACTAAAATATCTACATTGCACACTGAATGAAAATCCGCTTATCTATTTTCCATTTTCAATTTAGAAGCGATTGCTTTTGTATAAATATTATTAAAATTATTATTAAAAATATATTATACTCAAAAGTGAAGTGATGTAAGTCGACTATTTAATTAAGAAGCGAGCAATAGATAGCTACTTTAATATAGGTAAGGGTAGTAAGTAGGTACTTTAACTTATTGTATAATATACGTACTTTTAGTTGTAAAATATGTGGTAGGTCCAACTTCATCGCAATGAATGCCTGTGAGCCGCAAATAATAAAACGCAAATTGCTGGCAGGCCACGCGGCGATTGGCGACGGCCCATCAACGATTCGGCTTGCTTCTGATAAACGCTGGGGTTGTCCCGACCAGCAAATTGTCTATTTACCATGCACTATTAGCTGACTATTCTTTTTAATATTACTTACATCCTTCATATATTTTCTTGGCCTATTGTAAAGGACTGAAATAATGATCATATTGTGGGTGGCGTAGGGGGAAGACGCGGACTGTCATGCCGAGAGGCCCAAGTTGTATAGCCTACCCTTTTTACCCAAAGAACTCATTAAAAATTTAATGAGTTGTTGCTCACTCTAAGTAGGTAATAATAATAATAATAATGTTTGGACAAATTTACACACGGCTGTTTAGTCCCAACTAAGCCGAAGCTTGTAAATGGGTACTCAACAACTGATAAACATACTTAAATACTTTTAAATAAATACTTAAATACATACAAACACCCAGAATCCGAAAACCAACAGTTATGCTCATCACACAAATGTTGGTCCCGGGTGGGAATCGAACCCACGACCTTTGGCGCAGTAGGCAGGGTTACTACCACTACGCCAACAGGCCAGTAACTCTTGTTATGTACCTACATAATAAAATTGATTACGTAGCTACATAATTACTCATATGTGGAATCATTATATTTCGATAAGCTAGTAATGATGTGTTAGTACCTACCTATATAAATCTGAAATAGTTACGATGCCAAGTTCGACATTTATCTAATAACATATTTTTACATCCGCTGTTTGGTATTTCAAAACCCGACCTAATCATGTCATTACAAGTATGAAATATGATTTTTAAGCTTTATTACTCAATAATGTCACTTATTTATGTAGTTGAGCTACTGGCCTTTGGAAAAAAAATTAATTCGTCTAATTAGATGTAAATGTTTGGTCTCGATGGGAGAGGCCGGGACGCTCGGAAGTCGATCTTTATCTCAGTCGCCTTGCCAGCAAGGATTTCTGAGACATGTATTATGATTATTATTAATTCTAATGGACATGTTATAATAGCCATATTTAGAAAACAAGCTATAAAGTTAATTTTAAATTAAAAGCAAAAGTTAAAGAGCTCGCGACACAGTCTTTTCGACGTTAATAATTATTGGGTAATTTTAATTTATTATAATTAATTACCTACCTTTAAGTCATTAGGTTCCTTGTGTTTGAAAATTAATAGGCAAAACCGTTTTTTGCTTATGCCGAAACCAAATAATACTATGCAGACACTCTAAACTAACTTTCGTTACTATTTCCGAATTATAATAAAAATATGTATAAAACACGAAAAACTAAAATTTGCTACGGTCTTCATAATTAAATGCAAATAATGCCAATGTCACGCAATTGGTGGGAAAGAGAAAAAATGGCATTTCCTTTACAATCGAATATCTGTCTCTCTCACACCAATTGTGTTAATTTGTCATTCGGACGTTATTTTAAAGTTACATAAAAATTTAAAACAAAACACAGGACTGTTCCCACAGCACTGTCGCACTCGACCTCCACACCGGAATGTTTCTTTTCTTACTCAGCCAGAATAAATTCATAGGTAAATGCATTAAAATTAATTAAGGGGGGTGCGTCGCGGACCGCCCGCGCGCTACCGTCCCAGCGGGGCGCCTCCGCCCGCCGCGTGACGGCTTCATGCAGCTTCCCGGAACTCGGGCGGGACGCGCCTCCCGCGCCGCCGCCGCCGACGGGACATAGTCAAACTAGCCAGTGCACAGGGCCGTACTGGGCCGTAGGGCCACGGCCAGGGCGGGCCCTGGCAATGAGAATTCGACTGCTTTGATTCACTTGTGCGGTAGCCTGAATTCGATTCACCACTCCCAGCCTTTTTGTTATGATCACTATAGGATAAATGAACAGGTGGACAGCATCATCATCTGTGCATTAAACTCCGCTTTGATATTTAAAATCTCATATTAAGGTCGGCGAAATAATAATCACCAACCCAGTTGCCCAGCAGTTTGGTGATCATGTTTCATTATTTTTGGGCGCTGGAATTACGGTTAAGACCGTATTAAGATTAATGAAGAATAGGTAATGATTTGACTGCCAATTATTAGAGAGTTAGGACATCTCTGGGGCTGAGGCGCGGCCGCTGGGTTAGACTGTCCTCCAGATCCTGCTTAAAAAACATTTAACAACAGTCTATTAATATATCCCCACTGCTGGGGCTCAAGCCTAACCTCTCAACGAGGGCGCTCGGGCTATAGTCCACCACGCTATCCCAGTGCGGGTTGATAAACTTCAAATGCGCATAAGAATTTCTTCTTCGGCGTATCCAGGTTTCCTCACGACGTTTTCCTTCACCGTTCGAGAGCAGTCAGTAAATAACATTTAGGGCTTCTTTCACCGCTTGCTGATAAAGTCACAGATACCCTATCTGCATGTTATCCTATTTAGTTAGCCAATTTTACTTGTTTCACAGGTATCTGATTACCTTATCTGTCAGATAAACCGCCTGTTTAACTAACAGCAAGATCAAGTGACTGTTATTTTTTTATCTGTCACATATTTTTCAGTGATTTGGAGAAACACGAAAATATTATCAGACAGATTTATCTGACAGATTAGAATATCTGTCAGATCACTATCTGAAACAATATCAGCAAGAGGTGAAAGAGGCTCTTACAATTATAAAAATTAAACAGGAGGCCACAGATACCTGCATTCGTCCCTGGCTGCGTGTACCTGTACGTGACCCGACTAGCCTTGCGAGAGGCAAGTTCAATGATCTATCTTAATTCCACGAAAGATCTACACCGCATGACTCGAGTAGTAAGTACCTAATGGAAGCTTAGATAAACATTCAGGCAAGAGAAACTAGATGCATGCGTAACTTTAATTATATCAATTGCCTAACAAGTAGTGGGAAAATTATGGAAAATATATTACTAGTAGTTCCGTGAGAACAGTAGACCTCGCCAGCCCTTATAAACCAAACCTAAAAGAAACCAACAAAAGTCAACTTTGGAAACAGAAAAAGTACCTACTAAAGTGACAAAAATTAGCACTTTAAAGCTTAATATTTCGCAAACGGATCCCTGAATCGAAAAATGTTTATCACACACCCGCGATATTTTTGAAAGACCCATCCAACGATACCCCACACCATGGATATCACGCGGAAAAAAATAATTTTCCATTTTACGTATGCAGTTCTATGAACATAATTTATTTTTTCAACTTTCTCAAGTCGATCCACTATTACTCAAAAACTAATAGAACCTACTTAGCCGTAATAGTTTTCCTTGTAACTACGTTATATATGCTACTGCCATGAATTTTTTCACATTTCCAGAAGCAACCGTTTAGCTGGCAGGGGGGGGGGACACGTGACTCTAACAAAAATTACCGCTTTAAAGCTTAATATTTCGCCAACGGATCCCTAAATCGAAAAAATGGTATTCACACACCAGCAATATTTTTGAAAGACCTATCCAACGATATCCCACACTATGGGATTCACAAGAAAAAAAAAGTTCACTCCCACTTTGCGAGTATGGTAGGTACTCTAAAAAAAATGTTTTTCAAAATTTTATTCTACTCATTTTGTAGGTTTAATTAATTTATACATATGCCTAATTTTCGTCAAAATCGGTTGAAAAATGCGACCTGTAGAGAATTACAGACAGACAGACAGACAGACAGACAGACAGACAGACAGACAGACAGACAGACAGCCGGACAAGAGCATTTTTGGCCAGTCTCGAAACGTAGACGCTTCGCTCGCTTCGCTCGCTCGGTCAATTATTTTAACCAGTTTAAAAAGAAAACGAATAATAGTTTTATTTTTTTAACGACATCCGCACATTGTGAAGTACCTTAGGTAGTGAAGGTACCGAATGTACGTTGCTAACTTGTTAATCCTTGTACCTTTGTAGAAAATCCAGAAACAGACAAAATAATAGTTTTTATGTTAAATGTGAATAGCTATACACAGCACGGATAGCATAGAAGAAAAGATCGATAATTTAAATATAAAATATATGTTACGTGTTTTGACGAATAGGTAGGTACCTATATAAAAATACTAGAAGGACAATAGGTAAAAGACCAGTCAAATTCGGCTTTCTCAAATGGTTTTCAAAGTCGTGTTCGAAATACTCATGTAATAATAGTTTTTTTTTTCTTTTCCTGTACCAAGTAGTAACACGTAAAACTAAATATTAATACTTTTACTATATTTTTTTTATAAAAGTGGTAACCATTTTAATTTTTATTTTAAAGTGTCTATAGGTCTACAGCAACAAAAAAAAATAAGTTTACGGCGTTTTTCCTTCATCCGGTTAATATCCAAACAAAACATTTTTTTGAATAATATCGTTAATATTTTTGTAATTAGCTTGTTACGCTGGCATACCATGGGTGCCATTAGGGTGGCTGCCCACTGCGCGCCTACCTGTGCAAACTTTACACACAGTGGTACAAGCCCTTAACTCCCCCGCTAAGAGTTATTGAAACTGCCCCTTAAATATTTCATCGATTTTATTGTGGCTCCAATGTCAACCTCGTCTCGACGACGACGGCTATAAAGACTGTCTGTCATTAATTTTTTGCGTAAAAGCATTCTAAAAAATCTTGTTTTATTGAACTGCGTACCTACTTGTTCCATAAGTTTTTCTATAAAATTGTATTTGTTAATTTTTTGAATTTTTGGGCTGGTTTGACACTACCTACGTATTTTCGGGGGAAACAAGAACGGGGGAAAAGATCAGTGGGTAACTAACCCGTAAATATATCTGGATTTACGGTAGTCGGTGGAAGGTTAATTTTTCTTTTATGAAATAAAGTACTTATATTGTATTAAGTTTAAATTAAATTCGGGGATTTCGCAGTATTTTCCGTAACATAATAAGTATTGCCTCATCATTTACTCCAAATCCAATGAAGCTATTTCAACAAAACTTTCCATAAATAACCATCATTATGCCCATTTTATTTCACATTTGAATATCCCTTGAATTTGAAGAGAATATAGGTATAGTATATAAAAGTCAATTTCATTCGATAATACATGAGAGTATCTCGCTACGCTCGTGATTCAAAGAATCCTTCGCTTGCTCGGGCTTCAAAACCAGCACTCCCTGCAAATACCAACTTCGCTCACTTATTGCACAAATAATTATGAATACCTCCTAACGATATAGAAACAAATTCCCACCAGTACCTACTAAGAGGCTCGATACAAAATCAATAATGGTTCTAGCTAACCCGCGATCACCTGGCTTCACCCGCACTCTCCCACCGAGAAAAAACTTATAAAGAGATAAATTATTGCATGAGTATAGCTTTTTGAAAGAGTCCACTGCTGCTGAGAAATGACAATATTATTAAAAAGTACGCGTCTTTGTCACACTATCTTTTTGTATTCGATATATTGTCGCCATAATAAATGCTGCCCCTTTATGGGTCGAGCATTGTGCTCTCTACCTTTGTGGACATTATTAAATATATTTTAAAGAGTTTTTATTAATGGTGGGCGTCGCACGGAGAATGTTTGATTTATTTTTTCGACGCGTGTGCTCGCGGGTGATCGTGTGATATCCTTCAATCATGTGAACAGAACTAGCCATGAGATTGAACTGGGGAAATAGGATTTTAGTGCTACAACTCTTTACAAACTTAATGTACTTACATAAGACTTCAGAAAATAGTTTTAATACTGTCAAGGTTTAGACTTTTGGCTAGTAAACCTACTATTTAAAATAAACACCATTTATGCTATCTTCTAGAATTAGTACAGTACACTTCCTATCAGCGCTCACGTTATCTTATTTACATAGAGTACATTTGGTGCAATGTTTTTTTAATAAAATAAAGTTTGCTGAATCAAATTTGCCATCTTTCATATTCATGGTCCTACACTTTCCTTCCAGATAGGGTTCTTTTTTTCACTCTGTAGAATCCATTGAAATCATCAGTTCCTAACACAAAACATACGAAAAAATATCAGATTCGTTGTTTTGAAACACGAAACCTTTACCTCCTTCGAGCTTCACACCTTCGATTCCTAATGCTTTTGTGAAATAACATCAGTTTTATTATGTTTATATTCGATTTATCTTTTTCTATGGAGATCGGGTTACTTCAAACAGGTATGTGGTCGCATCGCAATTGATTATTTTTTTGCCATCAGTATCTGCTGTAGGAATATAGTTTCGTCTATTTATTTATAAACACCTGCAAGACATGCCACAAAAAGATCAATCAGAAATATCGTTTTGATATGCAAATGTATCCAAGTGTCATGTTCCAAACCAAATGTTATTCAGTCTAGTATTTTGTTCCTCTATATAAATCTTCATTTGAGTTCTGTCACAACCGAACATACGCAAAAGCAAACATATTTTGTTCGTCTGTCGGTTTTGTCTGTCCGCCTCGCCAGTATCCCGAAGCTTCTGAACCGATTGAAGTTTAGCTCAATTTCAAATTCGAATATTCTTATAGGTACACGTAAAATTTGCATAAAATTATGGAAAAATTAAAGAAATTTCAGAAAAAATATGAACAAAACCTAAACCACAGTCCAGTCAATACAACGCATTTCATTGTTATTATACTTCTTAGTAAGTACCTAGAGGTGGGGTCAATGTACTTTTATGCAAACAAAACAAAAACCATTAAATATTATATGTCGTAATTTCAAAATTTGGAAAGTGTTTATAGATTGTACTTATAATCTTAGAAGATCCTATAATTAATTTGGTAATATGAAATTTTATCCTCTATTATTGTAATTCAATAGCTCGCCACAACCTGCTTCGGAAGCAGCTATGGCGGTCAATAAATAATCATAAATAATATAACAATATCACGTGGCGCTTAACAAATGGACTATCCGTGCTTTGCCACCGGTGCTCTTGCCTCTACATAGAGTATGAAGAAAATATTAGATGTGACAATGGGTAGATAAGGTAAGCAATAAGCATTAAATGATTTGTGTAGCCACGACTTACGACTATTATAGTAGATCTACATGTTCCTTTTTTGTATTTTTAGGTTACACTAACTAATTAATTTTGTATCTATCCATCAGCGAACTTTAATAAGTATAGAAATACTACTAAGCCCTAAAAATGATGACACCAAAAGAGTCGCCGCGGCGACTCTTTTGTTCCCAGCAGTAGGTGATTTGAGTATGAGAACTAGACATGAAAATGTATTATGTAGAATTCAATACAAGCAAATGTATACTTTGTCGCATAGTGATAAGGTCTATAATCATTTTACACGCTTTGTTACTTCAGACTAGCATATCATAATTGCATTTGTTTTTATTCGAATCTCACATTTTCAAATAAATTTGTATGAAGTAATGCTTCTACCTATACTTATTAAAGTTCGCTGCTATCCAGTCATGGAAGCTTGCGAAATATAGGGAAGGTAAATACGATATCGATATGCATATTTTCCATTTAGAACAATCCCCTCACAGAAGAAAGATATGTTTTTGTGTGGATTGGATAATATATTTTATAATTAGAAAATAATTATAACAACAATATAATTACAAAATAAGAAACACGTTATTCCAGGATATAAGCTATCACTGTATCAACTTTCATCAAAATCCGTTCATCGTTTAGAATGATTGAGTAACAAACATCCATCCATTTCTCAATTATTAGTACATAATTTAATTTAAAGCATACATTAATATAACACAAAACTAAACGTAAATATATAACTAAATTAACCTAAAACCTATATAAAACAAAAATTACCTAAATACTAATCGATAAATTAATGTAAGTATAAAATACCTGAAATAAATTAAAAACCTACAAACAAGAAACTAAAAATATAAACTAAATATACCTAAATTAATTCTATAAAAATATAACAGCATACCTAAGAAAAATATTTAAAATTATTAGTAGTGGGATTTATTAATTATACCTACGCAGATAGTCAATGATTCATGTGTCTCTTCTGCTTAATTTTAATGTAAAACGTTTATCTTAGCTAGACCGCCGCGATTTCCCGGCAGCTGGTGCGTCTGTACTGCTCAATGGCTTCATCAATATCCTTCGTACCAATATAAATAATAAATAATATTTGTATTCAATATAGAGACGGTTGTATAAATGTATTTGCTAACTAGAATTATTTTCTTATTGACAAAAAAAATCTACGAAGTAGGTAAGTAAGTATATAAAACTAATTCATTTCAAGTTCACTAGTTGTTTTGGCGTAAACATCAAAAGATTTTGTTGTCTTGACTGTCTTATTAAAATACCAATTACCTATATGCCATCAGTCGTGGTTAGCGTGGGTCGTCGCTTCGGTTCCTGCTGGGGATAGATAAATAGAGTTTTATGCAAATTGTATTCAATTCGTGTTGGAAGGTTGGAATTATCTTATATCCTTCTGGTTCAGGAGAAAAATCTAATTTGGGTTTAGACCACCTGTTCAACTATTCTAACTACATTCTAATTAGTTTGGTCAATACCATTCGTTCACATGAAAAATGAAAATAATAGTACCGACTTCTATTTTAAAAATAAATAATTTTGTAACTTGTTAATAGCCGATATAAAGTTTCAATTCCCATAGCAACATTAAAATTTTCCAAACGTCTAGCGATCCTCCATAGACTCTCTGGATAGCAATCATCAGATTACACTACGATCAATCCCTGGCGGAGGACCAATGTTTCAAAGTTACCACCTTCGCATGGAAATGTTGCTGTGAATACGAACTTTTTACCGGCAGTGTACCCACTTATTTTCCTAGGCGATATCCCCTGGAAGTTACCTCATTTGAGAGTATTTTTCAAGCACCCTTGATTGTAGCATTGTTTTTATATGACCACACCACCAGCCACGTCGCGGTGGTCTGGCCACCCCGGGCAGCACGTGCCCCAGTTTACACCACCACTCGGCGATACTTCCGGAGCAAAGCGCCCTCCTGTCAAGTGTTTGATACTGCGAGGTGCGCGCGCGCAGCTGCGTCTAGCACGCGCTCTTAATGACCTGGAGTGCATTATTTTAAGGGCTCTGTTTGCCGGTGGTCTAGAATTAACGTGTTGATTGCCATTTTTTGTTTATTTAAGCTTTTGTTATTGTTGTGGTTTGTTGGGGGTTGGTTTTGTTTGCCTTTCTTTGTCTGGTATACGTATATTTTTATCAATAGCCAGCTATTATTATACATCTTACTATTGCAAACGGGTACTTTTATAACAACGGCGTATACCTAATTTAACTATATCGCACAAAAGATTATCTTCCTATAATTTTCCCATCATTGTCAGTGAATTTTACATGTTCTTAACAATGTGGTCCCACTGCTGGGTAAAGGCCGTTCCCACTTCTTATACTCATCCCGACTTAGCGCGTTTTCTGGCCACTCGTTCTAAGCGTCCAGCTCGTCTCGCCACCTTCTTCTCTGGTGTTCGTCTCGCATTGGCTGGTGCATCTATTTTAATCTTGGTCCGAAGTCAGTAGACACGACACGCATGACCGGCCCGCTACCAATTCGGGTTAACTGCTTTCTGGCCTCCATCACCAATTATCGTCTGGGAACGTAGCGTGCTGTTACAGATATAGTTTGATCCATCAAACTTTACATATATTAGGTAGGTAAGTATATTCTAAATTTCAACTCAATCGGTAAAGTAGTTTTTGAGGAATAAGCAGAGACAGAAAAACAGACAGATGGCCGAAGAAGGATACCTAAAAAGGTGTTAAGATGGATTTTGTCAAACCGCTAATTGGGCCACTATATTGCTGTCTAGTATCCCTACAGACCGGTATCTACAAGCTCTTTGTAAACCAAGTAAAAACGAAAACGCGATAGTCTTTGTAAACAGCGAGGGCGGACCATCGTTTGAAGTACCGCCGCCCTAGGACGGGGGAGGGGGGATGGAAGGGGGTTGGGGTCCACAGATTGTATCAGCGAATCCAAACTGCCGCAGACAGATAACGGGCGTGTGTGTGAGTTGAATTTTAATATAGCTAATATTATAGCCGAGGTTTACGCTCCACTGGTCAGCGAATTGAAATGTTTGGGCGGTGAATAAATTTTGGTAGTTACTTTAATCACTTGCTTCCTATTAAATGACACGTCATATTAATTTTCAAGAGGACGAAACATAAACTTTTCGAACTAAACTCAGCTCAAATAAATCTGCAAAGGTGCAGAATCCGCAAATTTCAGTTTTACTGAATTATCTTGGAAAATATATTTTTTATTCATATTTGCATATTTTTTTTAATCACTGCCAGGAAATTTTCCATGTATTCTATGTTCCAATAAATGACGTTATACTTTAACAGGCAAACCTAACCTAAAGAAGAAAAAAATATCCTCGTCGCCCTAGGATTTAGCAGGTCAATAATGAATGAGGTGAAAACTTTCTTGATGTGTCACCATCAGATCTCACGCAATACTTTCCCTGGCGGAGATCTGAAGGTCCAAAGTGACCTCGTTTGTATGAACAAGGTCTGAACGTCCCCTGAACTGAATTACATTTGAACTATGGAGCTGTGTACTAATAGAAACTAGAGAGGGAGAGGCAATATCGTTATGTTATGTGATATTTGGAACAGTACCATATTATGAGAAAGGACAGCTCTCCTATTAGTTTATCTAACATTCCAAGAAGATTCTGTTCTCAACCCACTATCCATCAATGCTTCTCCAATTTTTGAAACTTTAGATGACTTCAGTGTTAAATACTTTCCCTAAGGAAATAAAAGCTTTTTGTAAACTCATTGAATTGGAAAATTTACAAACTTGTCATCGACCAGAAAACAAGTAGAAAAATATTAATGTGGAATACAAAGAAATCCCAAAAAATACGATCAGAAAGACATTATCAAGATTACCCCTGAAAAATGTGCACCCGCGCCATTGGGTCGATACTGAAGCTTCCCCCGCCACCCCCCCGGCCCCCGCAGGTGCGACGAGATAATCCAAGATGGCCGCCGAGATAGGACGTGACGTCACACCGCGCCCGCCCCCCCTCCCCCGCGCCCCCGGCGCATCCTCGAGGCCTCTCGCCACCCTCCTTAGATCCTTTCAGAAATCCACAAAGTAACGTCAGCAAATAAAACTAAGAAAGAAACATTACTTAGAATAGAAGATAAGATGTTAGATTTTATATAAGCTGGAAGCGCAGTTCACTTGGAAACTTAATAGTGAAGGCTGAGTGAAGGTCATTCATTACAGTCGTATCAAATTCGGCAATTTGATGTCAATGACAGTTGAACTTTCTTCTTATTGTAAAAGCAACAGATTGCCGCCTTTGATATACGACTCATATTACAAATCTAATGTGTTGCCAGCATAAGGCGTCTACGGCTTAAAGTCGATTCACCTGCCCGTCGTCGCTTATGAGCTGGTCTCCAACCAGAAATTAGACCAGAATAAAAACCATCAACTATCGGTTCAGCTCAGTGTATTTATATAGCAACTGGCGGCACAGGCACGGACTGCGGTAGGTGTTCGCCGTCCACGTGGAAGCCGTCCGGCCCGCCGCGGTACCGCGTCACGAACACCTGCCCGTCGTCGCCCACGAACTGATACTGCCCTTCGATCTCCAGCACGTAGCCACCGTTAGCGGTCGGCACCAGCCGCCCGCGTTCCGACACCACCGTGTCTGTGGGGATACGAGAAATACAATTTTAGAAGATAGTCTGGGACTGTTAAAGTATTCTGCCTGAGCTCTCAGGATGAATATCAGCCTTTGGGTGACTGCAAACATCGATCCAAAGTTAACCATCAGCTATTTATCAACCTACATACGACTGTATTCTTTACTATGTTAAGAACACTTTGAAGCAATTTTTAGCACCCCGCCCCGACTCACATGGATCTGTTCAGGTTGAAAGCCATGGCGGTATCTTTAAATCACAACACAACAATCGGCCTGAAATACGGCCTATTTAGAACATCTCCGTTTTATAAACGGCCTGAGCTGTTTCTGACCCGTGGGGTTAAACAGTCTATAGCCTCCGATATATAGGTATCTTGTCTCGTAGCTTCAATAATCGAAACCAAAGGACTGTTCAACGAAATCAGGATGAGCTGGTGTTGTTTTAAATCATTTAGTCAGCTTAAAGCTCTAAATACTTACTCTCAGCAGTGATGTACCGCAGGGCATACTGTCCGTACTCGTCATGGACCTCCTCGTGCCGGAGGGCTGGCAACTCCCGCACAGATTGGTCGAAGGGAGCGCCCCACGCCAGCGCCATCATGCAACTCAAGACCACGAACTGCAAGGAGGGGTAATACGACACTATACTTCTATGATAAGGAAGGAAATCACAGTTTAGTTTTTCTCTAACCACTATTGCCCTCTTGCAGAGTCATAATAAATATTTGAAATAGTTAAATTAGAAAGTACTACCTATGGATTTTGACTCATTCCAAAGATATTTCTTAAACGACACCTCTATTCGATATGTTGTAGATCACAAACTCTCTCTACCACTGCTATCTAAGAAGCGAATAGATCCAAGGAATAATATACCTAATATTTCTCGAGGAAGTCACTATGATTTTAACTGCATACGAATGCAAAATTGAGTCAACTCACCGATTTCATATTTTACAGGTAGGTAACGTCTGTCTGTCTGTACTACAAAACAATACTATATTGATAAAAATAAAAATTGTGCACCTATTTATAGGTCGTTGTCTTTAAATAGGTAGACTTGTTTAGTCTTTCGAAAGGTAATTTAGTGAACCAGATAGCAAATTACAGACTAGTTTTGTTTAATAAACGAGTAAACAAGAAGTCATTAATATTTACATTATACAATACATGACTCGACCGTCCTAGAATTCTCTATTATCTTTTCCTGAAGAAGTCGTACTGTTGTATAATATGACAGAATTGTTTTTCATAGACTAGTTCATAGCCGCGGCTTTGTCCGCGATAAAAAGTATCCTAGGTATACTTAGGTAAGTATGTTATTCCAGGATATATACCGTAACAAGTTTCACAAAAAGCCGTTCAGTCGTTTTGGCGTGATCAAGCGACATAAACATAACAAACATCAAATTTTTCGTATTTGGATTTTTTTTATCAGAAAGACAGATAACCTAATTGGAATAGTCCTGATTTTCTGTCACTACTTTTGGGGGTGGGTAGGCGCTATGTGTTGGAAGCTATGTAAGGGGTTATCTTCTCAGTCGGCGCTCTATCTAAATCTGTATTATCGCAACACGCCGCCGAATAATTATTATTACATACACAAATACATCCATACACACGTACATACGTGCACTAGCCCAACTGCGAAATAGAGTATTGAATGGAATTTCAATCTATGATGGAGGTTTGATTACTTCTCGGTACCTACTCCGATTTCGGGTTGCTGTGTTGAATGGGTTACTCCGGATATTGATTTTGAAACTGGTGGCAGTTTTTATTACCGGCATAGTTATTTAGCATTTAGTTGTAGGATGGAGTATTTTTAACTTGGATGATTATTTTTATGTAACCATCATTATTGATGAGCGTCAGTGGCCTCGGGTATAAGACGCGACCTATGATATCGAAAGGTCCGAGGTTCGATCCCCGGTTGGGCCATGTACCAATGGGTTTTTTCTCGAAACTTAAGTACATGTACTGACTGCTCTCAAACGGTGAAGGAAAACATCGTGAGGAAACCTGCATACGTCGAAGAAGAAATTCTTAGGCGCATGTGAAGTCCACCAACCCGCACTGGGCTAGCGTGGTGGACTATAGCCCGCACGCCCTCGTTGAGAGGGTAGGCCTGAGCCCCAGCAGTGGGGAGATTAATAGGCTGATGATGATGATGATGAATCATTATTGACTGGCCTGTTGGCATAGTCGTACTGACCCTGCCTACTGCGCCAAAGGTCGTGGTTTCGATTCCCACCCGGGACCAACATTTGTGTGATGAGCATATCTGTTGGTTTTCGGATCCCAGGTGTTTGTATGCATTTAAGTATTTATTTAAAAGTATTTATGTATGTATATCAGTTGTTGAGTACCCATTTACAAGCTTTGGCTTAGTTTCGGATTAAACAGCCGTGTGTAAATTTGTCCAAACTATTATTATATTACACCTGTATACATAGTTAATTTCGAAAGACCTTACTTGTATATTCCAGACTACCATGTCTCTTGTATACAGGAGATCACTTAATCCACCACTCAGACGCAAAAATCTCATAAAAGCTTAATCCGTCGCCGTGAACAGTCCTGTTTCCCTCTCGGAACAAAGCAGCCTCGAGGGCCGAGGTAATGCCCTCTCCACCTCCAGGGTGACGAGAGCCTGGCTGGTCTGCCTTATCGAGCCCATCGGCGGCGTGTAAAGGGCGCTTTAGTTGTATGAGCGTGGTTGGAATATTTTTGATTGGTTTAGATGTGAGAGCAACTCGGCCACCGTTCTACTCGGAGGGGAGAGACTTCCTGGCGGTTCTCGCGGCAATCCACGCGCACATTTCACTACCTTCACTAACATCATTTATAAGATAATCGTTCGAATATATTGCCTGGCCTGTTGGCTTAGTTGTTAGTGACCCCGCCTACTACGCAGAGGTCGTAGGTTCGATTCCCACCCGGGACCAACATTTGTGTGATGAGCATATCTGTTGGTTTTCGAATTCTGGGTGTTTGTGTATTGACCAGTGGTGGCGGAGCTAGGGGTGGCAACTGGGAATACTCGTAAAGTATCTAGTATAAGTCTCTAAGTGCTTTCGGCTGATATCGCAACTGTGTTTCACAACCATTGTCCATGAGTATGTTTTATTCTTTCATGGCAACCGTTGTGATAGAAGAAAATTTATTCTTATTTATTCAATTTCTTCAATGGCTTACAGAGTCAGTCTCCAAACGCAGTTTCAGTTACAAAACCAGTTGCCAACATAAAATTTCTTCTATCACAACTGGTTGCCATACTAAAAATTCCTCGTAGACAACTCGTACCTATGGTATGGTTTTATATTCTCAAACGCACATACTTACCTATAGAAATCTATAAAATATATGTATAGAAGTCATATTAATAGTGGATAAGTCCTTCGATGAAACTTTTTTTTTCACAATACTAACTTTGAACAATGACTGAAAATTAAAAAATTTCAGCGACGTACCACTTTCACATACATCACGTACACGCGTGGTGTAGTGTGGGTAGGATGAAGTAAAGCGTCCACACACGAGCGTCGTCTCGCGGCGGAAATGGCGTCAAACCGGATATTGTATCGCGCCTTCATCTCCGGCGCGCTTCCGGTTCCGGCGCCCACCTCCCATCGGCTCGTGCGTCGCCTAATTACTTTATACACTACTACCGTATACTCAAACCATAGAGCTCTTTTCAGTTTAGCATACCTACTTAAGTATATAATATATTTTCCTTCGCTAAAACTCTCTATTTATACAAATAGTGGTGGATTTAGTAGGTACTTACATACTAGAACCGCAGCCTAAAATTAGTATTTTATTTCGTTTTTTAGGTAATATCGTTCTAATTTTACTTTTGCAATATTTCACTGCTGCTGCGATCAGATCATCGATCATGTGATGTAAAATTTTTAAACTATTTTATTTGTTTACGACAAATAAAATAGTTTAAAAATTTTACATATATCATTTTTTATATTATTTAATTAAGACTCAAATGGGTTGATTTTCAGTTTTACAGAGTAAGGTTTAAAATTAATTATAACTTTGATCACATACACAACAGCTGATCCCCACGTTGTAAACAGTAGGTACCAAAAGTCATAGCAATATTTTAGCCAAACAATAGTAGAGCAAGTGCGAACAAGCCGAACAAATGTCTATCTATAGCCATAAACCAGCCCATTAATAGAGTCGACCCATCGTTAATCGTGGCTCAGGCAATTACAGCGCAAACACCTTGCGTAATGTTTGTCAACATAGGCCATTATACCAGTCAGAGGGTGGTTGCATACCTCACGGGCTATTTCAGCTTGTACTCTAATCAATCCATTACATACTCTTTATTGCACATTTCAAAATGCACTTTGTGGTTACAATATTGAATTATTAGAGATCTGAACTGTATACGAAAATAAAATTATTCTGCCTAAAAACTGTGGTGCGGGTGACGCAACGAGTGAGCCAATTGTACCGATATCGACAACAATATTGAAAACAAGAAAATCTGCCGCGCCATAGACTGACTGAAAAAGTACTTAAGCACTAATTACACCACACATCTTGGGCGTACGCCCGCTGAAGGTCATGTTAGACGTAGCATTTACACCATCTAGCGCGGCACCTAGCAAGGCATCCAGCAAGGCATAGACAAGCTTTAAAAAGTAGGTTTTGGCTTAGTTACAAGACTTTTAAGCCATATTACTTGATATTTTAATTAAGATATAGCTTAAAAGTATAGTCCAACCAAGCCAAAACCTACTTTTTAAAAACGTTAGAGCTTGTCTATGCCTTGCTAGGTCCAGCACACATCCTGCACGTCGTGCAAGCAAATAATAATAATAATTGCTGTATAGCAAGCCTTTTCACGACAGTTTTGCATGACCTTCCAACATGACCTGGGGGGGTGTACGCCCAAGATGTGTGGTGTAATTAGTGCTTTAGTTCAGAGCGGCTTTGTGAAGTACATGGAGGATGTATGTAAATAAGAAAATAAAAAGCATTAAGACATCACTTTTATGCAAGTGACCTACTAAACCTGCACAAGGTACATGTGGTGCTACCACAGATTAAATAATAGTTCCGGTAAAACCAATAAAACTAGCTAGATGTGACTGTGCCATCCCGCCGTATAACGTCTCTCCGTATGGATCTGTCTGCTTACCTAAAATGAGCTACTTTCATTGTTCTTTAAAACGTGCGTTATCTATCCGTAATCCCAGTTGATGTCCGCGTGCGGTCGGAAGCGCAAATTAGCGATGTTCGACGCTCGCGCTCGACGCGTGCGCCTTTTGTTTGCTGTGATGCGCGTGCGCCGGAGAATCCTGACACATCCCCTAACTTATGTCAAATGTCAAGTTTGCTAAAAAGCATTTACAAAAAATGCAATGTCATTTTATTTCACTGTGCCAGTTCATAATTTTCATCATTCAAAAATCATAATTTTTATTTTTCATTCAACCGACTTCAAACAGGAGGTTCTCAATTCTACTTTTTTATGTACTATGTTACGCGATATCTTCGCCGATTGTGAACCAATTCGAATGATTTTTTTTATAAATTTTTCGTAAATATTTATTGATTAATCTCTAGTTTCAGCGCTCCATTCCCTCAGTTTTTGAAAGTTGAATCCGTCAATTTGTCTATTCGGAACAACTTAATAGGCTTGGGCGTTGTTTTCCATAATTCATTCTGGAAAATTAAGATACTTAAATAATATTTACGTGGAAATGTCCGCACTTTGCATACCATTGCCATTTTTACTTAGATAATAAAACTACAATTTCAAGCTGGATAGGTAAGTATGGTACCTGATGTTATTTCAATTATTTGAAGTAATATTAATACACCAGTAATACACAAGGTGTACTTACCTACATAGTTTAAGCCAAGTACAGTGTAACTAAAATATAATTAACAACAATTACCAGATTTCTATGAATGTGAAACAAGAAACCATCATAAATATTGAACAAGAACGTTTCCAGAATAAATTCTCCATTAATCTTGTTGTAACATTAATTAATTGGATTCCTAAATAGACAACTAATTACTCAATACACCTCGTTTAATTGCCTGAGTCGAGTTGGATAGTTATTTTCATCAAAAGTGTACCATACGTAGAGCCACCCACACGTGTAGTTACTTAAGTTTTACACTATTACCTATACTTACATGTGTTACAAAAACCTCTACAAAATAGTACAGTGTGGTCGATTGTACACATCAAAATAATATTTAATTGATAGCAGATGTAATGGTTGTTTCTCGCCCAATAGCGTTTATTCTACTTTGGTCTGTTCCGTTCTTTTTATTTATTAGCTGTTTACTATAATTTTCTATAATTTTGGAATAATGGGATTTTTCATAATGACTGTAATGAAATCTGGTTAATTTTTAACTTTTTTTTTGTCAACTTTCTATTTATTCATAGTCATACAAAAAGCTTTATCAAGGTAACTACATACAATTAACTATCTAAAGTTATCTTTTCGGGGCGTATCGTTTTAAAAATAGAAAAACATATTCACAGGCTATCGACAATATTATAGGCAAGAAAGGTTGTACAAATTGATCTGTGTTTTAACTTTAATGAAGACAAACAAAATTAAATTATACATACTTCTTTTATTTTAAGCACGTTAACGACCTCGGTATAATGAAAGAGAAGTACGTAGATGTAATTAAATCAAAACCTAAATCCTTGTTATTGGGATGATAATGCTAAGTGACAATAACTGTCCAGAAAGTCGATTTTTTGATCCCGCCAGCCTCCGCCCGGCCGGCGACGGGTAGGTGCTACTAAAAGAGCTCAGTGTGGAGCAACTCGTGGTAGTTTATCCAATGTGTGTGGGTAGCCGAGCTCAGAGCGAGAATGATTTACTGCCGGCTCCCGTTACATCCCACCCTCCGTTTCATTCACCCCGCCGCTATCTCGTAATACTTTCATACTACCATAGACACTCACACCTAGTTGTTCCTAGTAGGTAGGTAAGTACTTACATACTTCGAAGACTGGATGTTGTGAGTTCGATTCCAATTGTGGATTCACTGAATTGAAAGTCCACAGAATTTTTCAATAGTTTCTTATATATTGAGGAAACTTAAGCTGTATTACCTCGACAAAAATTATAGTAGGTAAGTACCCCTATGCACCTTTAATACTTCTTAAGTTTCACAAATCTTACTAGCCTAGAAAAGTAACAATATTTTATTGCTTTTTAGAAATAGGTACTTACGATATAATTTAATAGTAACAGTTAATTAAACAAGTATCATTTCAATCAAACTATTATTTCCAGACGTAAATGTGAGGAATATCGCAACAATTTAATTGATAAAATTTGCATTTAACTACGACCATCATAAATAGTTGTTATAATGGACTGGATCCCACCGTGTTAATTACGTCGACATTTTTTCCACTCGTTCGCATTTCTCATTCAGTCATTCAAACACAATTACATCTGTTTAGAGCCAGCACTACGGCCCCCCGGTCTTGGCTTGGCTCCCTTCCACCCTCCGATACACCAGGCTTCATTTAACCCCCTCAATCGCAAAGAGAACAATAACTTAACTGGTCGTCGGGTGGTCGCGAATAACTTATTGCCGTCATTTGATTTGCAGGCGTTTGTTTATAAATAGTCATTCAATACTACCCGACGAAGTCATTTCGGCGCATGACAGACGTTTAACCCCCGCTCGCACTCCCTGCATACCTTCTAGTGACGTTTCTTTAAATACTTTGTGTGAGTAAAGCAAGAGTATGCTACTAAATTTTTTTTTTGAGTAGTATTAGGGTATAATAACGGTGTGAAATTGAAGTCCCTGGTATATAGTATACTTAGGGCTTCTTTCACCACTTGCTGATAAAGTCCCAGATACCCTTTCTGCAGATTATCTGACAGATAGCTTTTTTTTTTGTTTCACAGGTATCTGATTGCCTATATCTTATCTAATATTATATATTTTATATAATCTATAAGACAGATTTATCTGATAGATAAGTTTATCTCTAAGATTACTATCTGTAACAATATCAGGAAGTGGTGAAAAAAGCCCTTAATCTCTTTCCCAACACTATGGCAAGAAAGTCATGCCATAATCGTAACTAAGTTGTGGTAGCGCAGTTGGGAACGCGCTCGCCTCCCCAGACTGAAGTAATTCCCAAATCACTTCAAGGGTCCTATGACACCATTTTTAAGCACAAAAGGAGTAATTGATGCGTTCAACCCTATTTTAAAGTAGCTATTTTGGTGATCTCTTATGACAGGCCCTTCATAAATCAATCAAACTTCTCGAACAAAGATCATAACTCCGCCCCAACGACTCTTCTGGAAAACTTAAATTACTCTTTTTTCCGCATTGCGAGTGCGAATAATCTTCCTGACGGGCTGCAAAATTGATGGCGTCGGGAAAAAATGGCAACTCTCAAAATCCGGCGAACTTTTCACGTCAACCAAGTTTCACTTAGACAAGTTTCCACATCCATTTGGAAGTTGCTCCTATGCGACAAGCTGACAAATTTTAATGAACCCAAGAGGGCTGCTAATGCCTTCCAGTTGCGTAATGGGAAAACTTTGGGCCTCCGCCCCCAGGGGCGGGAAAGCCGACGCGCGCCCAACATTTTTGCTTCGCCTGTTTCGATTGTTTTCAAGACATATTTACCGAACTCATAATAAAAGTTGAGTTATAAACTCACATTACAGCATTTTGACTGCGATTAAGCATTTTCAAGTCAATGCTCAGCGAAATATTAAGTAAACTAAACTAAGATTCCTATTCTTGTTATGGGAATAAGACAAGGATGGGACAATTCACAAAATGTAACATACAGACGTGCCAATTTTTACAAATTGTACAAAGTGTCTGTCTCCGTGAGAATCGAACTCACGGACCCCAGGCGCACAGGTCTAGCGCCCAAACCATTAGGTCAAAGCCACTAAATTAAAGAATTACTCAAACAATTCACAACCAGATGAGTAATTAATTGATCGTCAAAATCATCATCACGACAGAGGTACATTGATTTGTGGTTTGCCTGGAATGATACTATAGACTTATGGGTCGTTGATTGTACATTTGCGATAAGAGTTTTTAAGCATCTTTTAATAATGAAATTTATTCTATCTCAATGATCGTTAAATGCAATTCCCAGGCCACAAACATTATAAAGTAACTTGTAACTGTATACCCCTGGGCATGCGACAATAAAAAGGGCAATCATTGTGACGCGCGTGTGCCATTTCAACTAGCTACCTACTAGTGAATGAACTCCGCTTAGTTTACGTTATGTCGGAACATTATTTTCAACCCATTTTGACGAAATGCTGTAGGGTGGCAGAAAGCTATAGGTCAACACTTGTCTATTATAATGGATGAAGAGGCTTGAAAGCCGTGCGAGATGGCGGGATTAGCCAACGTCCAGCAGTGGACAGAGATAGACTGGATGACGCTGTTATCTGCCTAACAAGGGTCACATAACTCAGAATAAATAAACACTAAGAACTCAGAATAAATAAGTAATCATAAGATTATTTCTTCGGAGTAGTCTGTCAATTATACATATTTATTGCATTAAGTAGTTACGTGCATTTTAAATGTGTAACTTTAATGTAACACTCTTAAAAATACCTTACAAACAGTATTTTTGCATACGATAATAGGAAAATGTTAGTTACCTATCCATTTATTGATTATATTTTATGGCTTGTGGAAGATTAAACATGCTGCAACATACAATTTTAAGACACTGCTCTAATTGGTGGCGTATACGTCACCTGTGCCGCGATGAGTTCACTGAGTTTATTTCTATTGTGCCTATTTATTCTGAGTTATGTGGGGTAAACATATATTATCATTCTATAGCGGTCCAAAAAATTTCTAAGATAGGTATTTATTTTCCTTAACGTTATTGTGTGTATCTATTTATTCTTTGTTTAATTTTACCTACCATAACTCACGATTAGACATTTTGAAATATACAGGGTTTTGCAAACCGGCGGCGGCGTTCAGTGACCAGCCAAAAATGTATTAGGGTGTTCGTTCATGATCGTGCCTCGAACGGGTGACCCCGACTGGGGCGGCGGCGGGTCATCCATCATACGCTTTACATATGTTTGAATAAAGCCCGTGGGAAAAGGATTTCCTCTCAGAAGTCAATGCGGCATTCTGCAGCTTTGGGGTGACAAGGTTTCGGAATATTTATACAAAAATAATCTTTTTATAACTTCGTTCTCCAAGTGCTACGACGGAAAACGCGTGTGCCGTCGTAGCACCTGGAGCCTAATCTGCGCAGCAGGTACATTAACTTATTAAACTTTTGTACTTTCTTATTCCTTTTATTTCCAATCACAACCTATCCTTAAGTTAATAATTTGTATATATGTTCCAAACTTCCCATCGAAGAAAACCATCTCGACACCTTGCCTAAATCATTCAAAGTGCGAAAAGTAATCAATACAACATACATAATTGATAAACTTCCTATTTTTTTATATAATATAAATGTTAAAAACAATAATTAGCATACAACAAATAATCGTCTATCAAATCAGACTTGATTCACCATTTTTAGTTTTAAAAAAATTGGAACTTGAGCTTTGCCTGCACATAGTACCTGTTGACGTTTTAAGGTTTTTAAAATTTTCATACCTACCTAAGTCTATCATAAAAATTACATTAAAAAAATATTTTAAAATACTTACCTACCCCCATAGTTTGATAACATATTTAGGACTGTCCCGAAGCCCAAACTATCGGCATCACATGGCGACCCTACAATACAAATAGCGTATTAGGGCAGTTTGGCAAACAAGGCGTCACTGGCGTGTGCCGCGGCCCTCGCAGCTAATGCTGTATTAATGTCTATTAGACGCCCAGCTTTGTTCTGCGCCGGAGTTGACGATTTATTCACATCTATTTGGCTAATGCCACGCCGTAAGCCGGCGACGTTCGCCCGTATACGACGATATACAAACACAAGTCAAGTACGCTTTTGTTGTTAGATTAACTGTCTTATTTGGATTTTTAGCCTACTGACTGCACAAGCTGTTTTTGTATAATTTAGAGTTAAAGTAATCAACAATATGCACAAAATGATATTTAGGTTGCTCATGGAAATAGATTTTTTTAATCTGCTTAGGATTTTAACCGGCGATCCGACTGGTTTTGTTTCAAGCGGATGGCCAGGTTAAAATTACTGCTCGCGTATCAATATGTCCTATTCATAGATCACTCAATTCATCTACCTATTCAGTGGATGGACTAGTTGATAATTTTTTAAAATACAGTCCTACATTCAGGATAGAATACCGGTCACCCGCAGCAGTAGAAATTGACATTTATTTACGACTGAGAGCCTTGAGTACATACTACTCGTGTATTTAACGTAATAGTAGAATCAATTCCTTAATGACGCTATTAAAGCATAGGAAATGAGCCAAGAAATAAAATTCTAATCGAATCTGTACTTAGATGTAAATTGTGTAAAGAAACGAAAGAAATCAATTGCGCTTTGTGTATTGTGAATCTTCATTTCATCGTCAGCTATCACTAAAGCACATATATTAAAGGTATGCCAGTATTACTTCAACCCCCCATCGCCATTTCGACCCCTTAGAAATATTGTTCAAATTCCTTCATTTTTGACAGTTGGACTTGTCCAACGTTTAGCGTTATTTAAGACTACTTATTCCAAATTTCAAGTCGCATCAGCAGTTTGTGAGATGCAGCTGTGACAGACAGACCGACGAAGTCGGCCAAAAAGGGTTTGATTTTTACCTTTTTTTTCGGTCCACTAAAACGTACTTTAGTATCTATAGGCTTAAGAACTCGAAGTATCGGTCCATAACATCAATTAGGTAGATATACTTTTTTTGCATGGAGTATAAAATCCACTAATCAATTAGGACGTGTTTTTGGTTGGAAATCAATTAGGACGAGTTGAAACAATATTTCTTCTGCTTATCTATTTAGCACTTTGTATTTACGTTTGTTTGAATCTAAATAAAAACAGTACTAAGTGCGTCGAAGAAAAAAGGAAGTTTGTTCAGTTGTCATCGTTATTGTTATATGTATTTATGTATATATTATAGTGTATAGAGTTTTTAAAATACATAATTATATATATATTTTATCTAGCTGCACAACCTACCTTTCTCTTCTATAATATCCTGTAACCAAAGGTTGTCTGGAAGAAATCGCTTTTAGCGATAAGACCGCCTAGATGTACCTTCTTAGTCTACTGTATTATTTTGTTCTGTTTTTTTTTATTATTATTATGTGCAATAAAGAGTATTGAATTGAATTGAAGTTTAGTAATTGCAAAAATAACTACACCTCTTCACAACAACACAAGATCAAAACGAGATACAATTCTGTAGTGGATGCGTATAAAATTAATATTTAACACCCGCCTAACGCACAATAGGCAGGCACTAAGGAAATTTAGATTAGCTGAAGCAATCCTCACGTTTGTAAAACAATAGCAGTCTCTACTTATGATATCTACCTACAGACCTACACAGACAGTTATTTTACGAGAGATTTTGAACCAACCACAGATTGGATAAATACTCGATGGAAATGTCGAATGAAAAGTTGCAAGAGCAATAAAATCCATTAGATACACATTTTAGGGAAGGAAAGGCAGTATAACATCGAGATGACCAAATCATATCGCGTGATATCGTTAATTTGGAAAATCATCGTTTTTTTGGAAAATCTATATAAATCTAAGTATATATTGAGATAACTAGAAAGATTTTAATAAAAACTGATTGTAATGTTTAAAAATTTTTCATCGCGGATTCTTCATCATCATCATCATGCACCCTCCAATAGTCCACAGCTGGACGTAGGCCTCCGCAAAGGCGCACCACTGTACCCGATCTTCAGTTTTCAGCCACAAAAAAATGAAGGAGGATCGTAGTTCGAACATGAAACGATTCTTCAATATTCTGATCTAAGGAAACTGAATAATTTTATTTTGTTATTTTCTTCGATCGTCACTAATAAAAAGATGCTTGCGTATACTTAAGTGTTGCTAAGAGTGCAACCTTGTAACCTTGCTACCGCGAAGGGCCCTGCAAGGCCATACCCGATCGTATCTGGTGGGTAGTTAAACTCGGCGATAAAATAGGGAGGCCCTTATCGGGAGACCAGGCACGCGTCTCTCCCCACCCTCGGTGGTAACCCCCGCTGTTAAATATTAGATATTCTTGACTATAAAAACTAATCTGGGGATGCAGTACGTAGGTGTTTTGGTTCGGATTTTTCATGAGATTTGGTTTTATAGGGGTAGAATTTATTTACTCTGAAGCATGAAAATTACAACTCTATGAAGCATTTAAATATTCCAATTTGGTCTTTGTACCAGATAACTCCAAGATAAAACTCATTGAACATATCAATATAAATAGTACCTACGTAAGAAATTCTGTTGATTTCCCTAAATGAAATATGTAGGTATAGTACATTACTAAAGCGGCCGGCAACAGAGGCATTGATGGACGAACAAATATGCTACGCCAAGGAGTAGACGAGGCACACATGCGTGAGTCCATCAATGCCTGGTTGTGGCCAAGGCTTGTATAGTACTGTTCTCAATTAAAAGCGCGGAAATTTAAACTATGTAGGTACCTATTACCTAAGTAGAACTTTTTATTTCATAGGTACATTAGGTATGTACATACATTTAAGCGGCAACGAGTTTTCTTTGACGGCTCTTGATCTGTGCCGCCTCTTGAATTTCAGGTGGCGTCAAAGATGTTCTCACGTTCACTTTCTTCGATTGAATTCATGTTGTCAAATTAATTAAACAATTAATATTCCAAAATCAATGACGAACAACAATAATTTTTCCATTTTCAAATTACAAGATAGATATTTAAATGAGTTTTCATAATATTTTATTCGGCTCCTAAACACGACAGATACGGATTTTCATTCAATATTGCCAGCCGCTGCTCGCATTGTATTTGATCAGTAGGTACCTACACCTACATCATTCTCGATTTATCTCGAAGAAGGTTGTCAAAATAATGCTCACATTTTCAAGCATGTTTGAGAAAAATAAATAGGTAGGTACTTAAAATATGGTACACTAGAATGATTAATATGATAAAAAAATCTATACCAAGACATGTACACATGTTACCTCGATGTCCAAGCCCATGGACTACACTACACAAGCTATTCACCGTGTCACACTGTATCCGGTAGTTTTCGCACCATATCTCATTACAGCGAGCGTCATTCCACAAAGCGATCTCATTACCGGCGTTTCACTTTACACTTCCTGCCCGTTCGTGTGCAATATGTAGTGTGCAAATCCGTTAATCTCATTTGGAGGGTAGCCGGCGCGCACGTGGCGCCACGTGGCTCCAAATCGAACTAATCTCGGGGCCGTACGCGTCGGCGGGCAAGGCGCGTGCGCTGTCGCGATAACACCAAGAAACGCCATTCATTCCCGCTCTTTTGTCGCGAACAATCACTTATTTATTTATGATATTTGCCAGTAACCTGCCACCCTCGTGAGTTAATGCGCACTTAACTGAAGCTTTCCCATTTTCGTCGCTCGCTAGGATATAAGGTTGTTACATAACTATTGAGTTATTGTCGTTCATCGCACCGACAGGACACAGTCGAGGCCGGTAGAATTCGTTTTTTTACAAAATTGTAAAAAAACTTTGTTTAAACTTTGTAAAAGTTTTGTTTACAAAATAATGTTTATATGGGTGTAGAAATAAATGCATTTTGAAAATGTGGATCCAATCGAGTAACTTGCCACTTTGTTCGATGCACGAACAATACTTTGCAGTTTTCAAAGATCCGAATTTTTTTTACCTAGTAGTAAGTAATTGTCGTTTTTTTTTCAGTTTTGTAACCTAACGTTTGTTAGTTATCTTTCCCAAAGTCCGATTTGAACCTTGCTTTTAAAAATAAAATGCTCTCTATAATCACTTTTACCACGATAGTTTTAATTTCCGATAGTTTCGACAGTTATTCTATGTACTTAGCTATCTAGGTGTTTTGATAAACTATCGATTATATTTAAATACTGTCCTTATGTTTTTATTTTAATTATTTCACCTGACCTAATGAAAATCCTCGGCATCTAGTGAAGTTGCTGGACAACCTTAGTACTTAGGTGTAAAGTTACGTACGTACTAACTACCTAAATACCTACATGGCCATGAATCGATATTGTTTCTCTTCGAGGCTATTCATTATTTTGACCGTATACACTTTGAAACCATCTACAGTTTTAATGGGACTAGCTGATGCCCCGCGACATCATCCTTGTTAAAAAGTATACTATTTAGATGTTGTTCAAAAAATTTTAACTCGTTCTAATCATGCCAGTTTCTTAGTTTTAAAGTTTGCCGCTATCATTTGGTTATACGCAACATATTTATGAGCATGCAAATTATCTACAAGTTTTCGCCGCTTTATTATTAGTACTAGCAGACCCCCGCGACCTCATTCGCGTTTAAAAAGAAGGCTACATGACATACCTACTATTGAGCTGTGCATGCAATACTTCAAACCAACCAACCAACCCGCGAACAAACGCGCGAACAAACGTGTGAAAAAACGCGCGTACAAACGCGCGAACGAACCCGCGAACAAACCCGCGAACAACCAAAAAAAAACAAAATAATTGACAAACTAACAAAAAATAAACTGAGATTCAGCGCCCCCGAGAACCTAGAAAATGGTAAAAACATAGGTGCGTTGCCCGTGATAGGTACACCACCAGATGAAAATGGTATCGAATCTTCTTGTGTTAGTACTCTTTGCTAAATAATAAATAAAGTCTTCTACTTTTTACATTAAATCTTTTTCTTCTCAATAATATGGAAAGTCAGTTGCCGATTTGCGTGCATTTTGGTTGCCATGGAGATATTTCATGTTATTTTGCTTAGTGCATTATTAATTTATTTGATAATAAGAAATACGTGTGATTTCTAATTTTGCGCCTATTAGTTCTCGATTCAATATTTTTATATTTTTACTGAACAATTTGGTATACAGAACATTCAAAGTTACGATTCCAAATGTCAACTGCTATTCTAATGCCTAACGTCCTGATGAATTTCTGAAATATTCGCCGACTTACTACACTTTAATACATTTTGTGGCCGCTCCTTTTTATAAAACCCAATACCTAATAGCCTTCGTTCATTAAGTTGGATATGTTGGACTCTTAGTATTAGCTATCCAACAGCGAAAGAATTATTGACATCGGTTCTGTAGTTACAAAGATTAGTCCTAACATACATCCATCCATCCAAACTCATCCTCTTTAATATTAGTATATATAGATTACACTATAATATATGCACAACAAGTGCCTATTAAAGTGTATATTGTGCGAGATAGTTAATAAAACGTGTAACGACTCTACCGGATCGTTTCAAAATGTCCCTTGTTATTCTTCATTATGCCTACTATCGGTTTAATGCGGACATGAACCTGCAGTGTGGATCACCAAATGGCACTAGTTGTGCCCTCGTGGAGGCCGTGCTGCGGTTTTATTGAAAATCGCCGACTAACTAGTCGTGCTCTGTTTTTGTGGAGGCCGTGCTGTAACCGCCGGTTTAAATAAATATATTAAGGAAAAATACTTTAAATAAGACAGGGCTATATGGACGAAGCTTCCCTTGCCTGTCCTCAATAGAGGACAAATGAACAACAACAACCAAAGAAATTTGAATAGCAAATTGCTATTCAAATTTCTTTGACAACAACACAAAAAAAAGTTTCTTTTTTTTTACTGGGCTTTACGGCTTTGCTTGTTTTGTTTTGGTTTGGCTTGTTTGTGTGTGTCGTGTCATGCAATGTGGCCAACTTAGTGCTTTCGGCACTAGATCTGGTGCATTTTTAAAGATGTTAGCGCTCAAAATTTAATTTTAGTGCCTAGTGCCCTTTTTAGTGCATTTTCAGTCACTACGTTAAATCATAATATATCGTAGTAGTATCGTAAATATCGTAAAAAGTACCAAGCGACGAGCGAGCGCGTGTCCGAAATCCGAATTCATGTATGAAATCTGGAATAATCACTGCTTCTGTAGAAAATTTCATTCATCATTCACATTTTCTATGAAATCGTCGCGCCAATTTCAAATCGATCGAGGCAGGTCTGTTTTCTTTTCTGTCGCGCGATGAAAATTATATTTATTAACTGTGCTCGGCGACTTTGATTTTATTTTGTAAGGTAACTAAATTGATGTTTAGTTTCTAAATTCCTTTACTCATATAAATTGTTGCGTTTTTTTGTTTTAAAAATCTAGTGCTCATTTCTTGAAAATCCTGTAAATCTGGTGCTTTTTTAGATTCGTTTAGTGCTCAAACATCCAAGGGAGTTGGCCACACTGGTGTCATGTCATGTCAGTCAGAAATCTGAATTTGTATTCGCATCGCATTGCACGATAATTTCTTTTTTCACTATTTAGATTTCGTGTTGATTTGATTTCACAGCCACAAATTGTGCGTACTTATAGGTAATTTATTTCAATAATTAAAACAAAATGGGAGAAGATGACGAATACGCTAGCGTGAACAGAAAGCAACTAAAAATCAAGGACAACTCTGGAATCAAGAAGAAAAAGAAGAAGAAGAGCAACAAGGATACGGAAAAAATGATTGAGAATAATGTGAAAGAACAAATTAAGCAGCAGAAGCAGACCACCACAGATACTAGAACTAAAGCTGAACTGGCGTTCCAGAAAATGCAGGAGAAAATGGTAATTGTATATCAATCTTACAAACATGTAGCAGTCAATAATCCACTACAGACTAATTGAAGTTACTTCTAATGTATACTTTATGAAATCCCAAGTAAAAACTAGTAGGTTTGTTAGTCTTTTTTGGCAATAAAACACATCACTCTGAATTTTAAACATGGTTTCCTCCAACGATCCCTTAGGCTGAACTGTAAACACCTAATAGCGACTATCACAAAATTGTAAGTCTATTTAGCAATACAAAACAAGAATGTTTACTATCTTTTTTTTTTCAGCAAAAGCAGAGGATTCAGCAGAAAGCCGAGATGACACACAAACAGCGAGTAGAGAAATTCAATCAGCATCTTGACAGCCTTACGGAGCACTTCGACATACCCAAAGTATCCTGGACTAAATAACTTTGTCACTGTCCTGTCATAGTTAAACTTGGTTATTAAACTATAATTATAAGATGAGTTAAATGTTCTCATCGGCAAAACAAAATTTTGTCTGTAAAATATTTAATAGCCTATTTTAATATATCTTAACTTCTTAGGGGGCCAGGAATACCTGGCTACACTTTGACCCTACGGGATCTGTTGTGCCAAACCCCTGTCCGCCAAACCGTGCCCCAATCCGTTTTTTTGGTGGACTTCACATACGCCTTAGTATAGTAAATACCAGTCTGCATATGCAGGTTTCCTCATGATGTTTTCCTGCGACGAAAAACCTGTGGTATTGTAATAAACTGTACCTTAAGTTTTTTTTTTAAACTCATTGGTACGGGCCAGGATCAAACGTGAGGCGAGTGCACAAGCCAACTTGGCTACCACGGCTTTTTTTTTTATATATAAAGGGAAGGCTCATTCTTTTAAATGGGACACTTTTTGAGCACACATCTCGATCTTTAAGCCTCATGTGGCCATTCTTTAGTCCATTATTTTTAATATTTTGAATCTTATGACTCTAAATGTGAAATGGGTTTCGAAAATAAACAATTTTTTTTTGGTATTTTGTATTAAGTAAAAACTAAAAGTGGTAAATACAAAAAATTATGTAAAATTAAAAAAAAAACAGAAAATAAACATAAAAATACATAATCATTGTAAATGGACGGATACAAAATCAAATCACTTAGAAACTCACTTAGATTCAATGTGAAAAATAAAAGTACATTACTTATTTAACTAATCAGATCCTACTAATAGTACAAACTTATTCACTAGATACCTACGTACTATTGTCATTATTTATTTAGAATGTGTAAGAACTATATAAAAGTTTAATATTTGTAATGGGTGCATCATTTCCTTTACTGTTCATGTAGCTCCTATGACTGTCGTAAAAAAATATGCTTTTTCCAGAATCTATTTTGTAAAAGAACAGAATCTGACCTAACTATCAAAGGTCAGTCCGAAAAGTGATTTATCTTATCACTATAGACAATCAATAAGCAGCCGTTAATTGCATAGACGCTTAAAATTATATAAAAAATCAGAATCTAATTTAGCTAAATAGTGGTATAATAATATGACATTAAGATCTGCGGTGCAATCTGTGTGCAATGTAAATTGTAATTATACTTATTTAGAGCAAATAAACATATTCTATTCAGAAACTCGTTACATTTGCTTTTTTGCTAACAATTTGAATTTTTATTTGATGAATCACTTCCCAGGCTGACACAGTACTAGAATTTATATAGATTGTCTTGTAAATATTATTTTATACATTACTAAGTACAATTAAAGACTGTTAAGGCACGAAAATATCTTAAGATTCAACAACCACAGCTTGTCTCTTAATTCATGTGTACAGTCAAGACCTCGTCAGGCTACTTTGGTGGCAATGTCAACTTATTTTGGTCGCGCTAAGGCTACCATTGTATAGCTTGACGAGTTATTGACTGTACAATCTTTCTATGATTTGTTAATTCTTAACTTGTGTCTAATAAAATAATTATACATTGTATGAAATTGTTTTCATAAAAATATAACGACACCAGTAATGGTTGGAATTATTATTGAATTGGAAAAGTGAAAATAAAATACAATAGTGCTACAGGATGTGAAATAGAATTGATTACTTACAACAAACATTCTTGTCACACTCATTCATTCTATACAATTACATTATCATAAAAGGCCCAAATCTAACATATTTTTTATATTTTTTGCTCAAATAAACAACACTGGAAAGAGAACATAAACTTGTTTAAATTGGTGTAAATAAAGTAAATTCTTTTCCTGAACACTGTTGACCGATTTTCTGAACCATACCTCCATGAAGTACACAAGGGTAATACCACAGAGGAATTAATTGGTAATACTAAAAATACCTAGGTATTGTAACTACTTAAGCATGTTCATTTTTCGTAATTTCACAGGGCAGTTATTATTAATTATAATAAAATGACTACCTTCTACATCAGTCTACAATTGCATAATCACAAGGCACATTATTGCAGCACGGATATTAAAATGGCTAGAACAACTGTCGCGACGCTTACACCTAATATCGAAGCGCCGTTGCCCCTCCAGAAGGAGTAGCTGAAAGTGAATATTTTTATGAAATTCTCCTTGGTGGACCACGGGTCGCTGCCGTCGTCGAAGTGCATCGGACATTGGTCCCGCTCCCTCTCGTACTCCTCCATCTCGACGGCGACCGCGGCGCCCTCCGTGTAGTTCCAAGATGTCACGTCCTGTTTTAGGTCACAGTACGGACCTAGCGCTTGAGACATGAGCACTCTGAAAAAGATTATTTATACAATTTAGATTTGAGCGCTCTACACATTAATAAATAATATTCTGCAGTTGCAATTTGTCCATTGCGCTCAGAAGTGTTAAAGCCGCCTCTAAATAATAATCCAGCTTTTTAAACAAATAAATTATTGATAATTAAAAGTCTAACGTACTAAATCTTAAACTCTTTCACTGTACAACCCGCCACATGTAACAAGTAACTTAAATACTTAGTAGGTACACTGGTTCAGGTATCAGTAGCCCCAATTCCCAGCTAATAAAGTTTTAGCTTTGTGCTTTTAAAAAAACTACTTGTATGAAGTGATATGATACGACATTATTTCATTCTGTAAGTTGCATCAAAACGTAATTACCTATTAAGATCAGCCCTTTGATACACCCAACACCTGTACTTCGAGAAAGGATCCAGCTCATCATAAGTGATTAGATATGACTTGAGGTTCTCCTTCCAGTAGCCGATACACTTCATACGATAATCAGGGTCGCTGTAGATGTCCACAGGCCTACCCAAGTAGTCCACAGTGAGACAGTAGTTCTCCTTTATTTCTATCGTCTTCTGATCAGTATCACAGACGGAGAAGTCACTTATATTGAGTTTGCAATGTAAATTCGGGCGGGGACTTAAAGTAACACCACCCAGGATCCTAGTTTCGAATCTAACGTCTCCTCTTTGCGTGAAATTGAACTTGCCAGCGACTGGGCATCGTATGGGCACGGGGTCCCTCTTGAGGAATATGTCGTAGCGCCACTGCTGTTTATTTTTGAATTGGACCCATGAGCATACGGTGTGGAAATTACTCTGGATCATTGCTAAGCCTTTGCGAAACCTGGAAGAGATAATCGTTAAATAAAGTTATCATTATAACAATGGGGCGAATTAATCATCGAAAACTGCAACATTTTTATAAACACCACTGAAACAACATAAACTATCTTGGTTGACATTATAAAGGCATGCTAACTACTGTCTTAGGTGTAATTAACCTCTGCCATGGAGTGATTGCATGCAACGCCTGAAATATACCTATTATAGAATTTTTAAGACACGATAGTGGCTATTATTTTGGATAATAAAAGGCAAGTGTTACCTTATAACATTGTGATGCTGTGGCACAAAATCAAAGCAAATGTAATCTTTCTGACAACCATCTACAGTAAGTCGCGCCATCATCACCCTGCTGTCACGTTGCTCTCTGTAAAAAATAAAAAAATCACATAAATTTTCAATGGATAAAAAAAATTGCTTCTCAAAAACACTTTCGATACAAGTTTTATTTCCGGGATTACCTGCACACATAAATATTTCTTCTAAATCGCCCCTCGTCTGGGTAATATGTCTCGATGATGTGCGTTTCGTTTATGAACACGTCGGCATCAATATTGGCAGTATTGATCCAGTCTCCAGAGAAATTTTTTGGTAGTCGACAGCCTGGTTCCACCACTTCAGCCTAGAATATATTATACTGATTTTTATGAAAGTTACAGAGAAATATTTATCTGTCTGACTTTGTGCTCACCTTAACAGCAGTTACTCTGTATCTCTCGGGCGATTTTTCCACGGTCTTCAACGTGTTGCACTCAGGTGTGATGGAAGCACCAATGTAAAGATCGTCTTCTCTGTTCTTCAGGAAGCAGCGGTACCTCTCGTCCTTACGTGACTCCTTGGTGTTCGCCACCGCGAAGAAATGGTTTTTATCCACAAACCAATGGCCTGAAGATTGAACGACATATTTTAGTTCAGACTAGCCTGATATAGATGAAGATTCAGAAGAAATAATATAGAACTGTAGCAGTAAATTTAGAAACCTGTGAAATTCGATTCATGATAATAAAAAAATTAAGGAGTTTTAATACAGGCCAGCCACACACTAGGGCGATGGCGGTCAGTTCACATAGGGTATTGTATGAAAGACCCTTCAGATTTGACAACCCGCCTAGCTTCTAGGGAGTCCAAGTGTTGCAAGATCAATGCAGACAATGCACCAATAAACACTATTTTATTTACCTGTGCAAAGTGACCCCATCAATTAATCGAATTTATGGATTCACTGCAATGTTTGCATGAAATAAACAAATTATCTCCAACTAGAGCGTGACTCTGTATGCTCACTGGACCTACAACAGTCTGCCGTAATGCAGCAGTTTGTCCTCTCCCGTATTCTCTTGCTGTGAGGTACTACCGACCCCACGCAATTTTGCACACGGACCGGTACCGCCACCTCCCCAGTGTAGGGGTAGTTATAGTTTAAACAGAACACGAATTTAATATCATACACACCTAAACAACTGTACTCGACAGTGCCATCAAATGTGCCCGACATGCCCGGGCATTTCCTGTAAGTGATGTTGAACTTCTGGTTAGTGATCAAGAACTGTGTTCCGGCCGTCTGACACGACTTGATCTGTGCATCAGGATGGTTGCATTCACCGGTGAAACGGAAACGGTTCTGGTAAGCAAACTGCCATACACCTTCAAGGGATGAACGGCAATTAACCTGCAAAATATAGGTGAATGAAAGCAAAAGCAAAACAATCAAAACTTTCTTGGTTTAACCCTCCTTGGCCAAAACACACTTAACAATAGGGTTGGGAGTGTATCATATATATGAGCCCCATTAGCTTTAAAAATACACTTGACAACATAAACTATTAAAAAAATAGTGCTTTGTGAAGTGACTTTAAACCCAGATACAAACCAGTAAATTGTTGCTTGCCTATTAGCCCTTATTAATAACAGTGCCAATAGCTATACTTAAATTAATTAATAAAATAAATAAAAAAAGCCATTTATTCCTTTCATTTGAAAGAAATTTGCTACAGTGTTTCATTACACAATTAAAAAATATAGTTTTTAAATTTTTTGTTTCATTTTCGTAAGGACCACTTTTGGGTATAGGCCTCCTCCAACCCCTTCCATCTGTCCCTGTCCTTTGCCTTTGTAGACAAAAAAAACCCTATACTTACTGGAACCGAATTTTCTGAAAACAGTGTGATGAGATGCTGATCCGGCCTGAGACCTCGACACACCCTCTCCAAGGTGGGCTCGTCATCTGGTGCCAAGTCTACACATGGTGTCTCTATTTTCTCCAAAACATTCACCGTGCGTACTATGAGCTTCACACAGTAGTAGCAGTTTGTGTAACGAAATACCATTGTATAGTTGACATGGTAATCTGCTTTTATGTTCACGCACACACCTCTGCGGGGAGATCAATAGGTATATTATATTAGTGAATAAAAATGCCAAGCCTTTCTTATTAAGAAAATATGATGAATAAACCAGTAGATGTAGTTCCTGGTCAGAGCCGGTAGGAAGGGTTGATGTACGCACATTAAATAAGTTAATTATTACACATATGTTTCGGAACATATTTTGTAGGTAACAAACAGTGAATTGTCCGCCCAAATAAAACAATACAATACCTGTCGGAGTACGTGTAGAAACAATAAATAAAATTATACCTACCTCGCAGTCATGTCGCTGGCATTGATGTCTGTTATAGTTTGTTTCCCATTCTCAAATGAAAACCAGGTATTCCTTAGAACTAATGGAATAGTGCATTCCGCAGAAATAGATGAGACTGGAACATCATACAAAATATGAAGTTGGGCGTTACCGCTTCCTGAACAAAATATGAGCATAAAACAAACGATTACTCACTTTCAAAAAATAATACAGCTAGCACAGCAAGTAAAGGTAAGTATTTAGACATTTTTGAGATCAATTACTGTTAAATACTACATTTATTAGTAGAATAAAGCACAACAAACAAAACCCAGCCAGCCAGGCCAGATGAATAAGAAGTGTGAAGTTCGTTCGTGCGGTGCGAGTGAAGTGCGAATCGGATCACAAACTATATAGGGATACTATGAATCGGATATAAACTGGTGGTATAATATTAAAAATAAAGGTGATCGCGATCTGGAAGCACCGCAGTTCTGCCTCAGTTCTGTCACCGATGACGGATGATGGTCTGTGGTGTCTGATGAAAATCTGCATGGCTTGCATGACGGTCTAGGGTACGCCTCACGTAACCGGCGTCAATGAAAGAACCGGGATACCATGGGACTAGCAGGACGGACCAGATATGGCTGTATGGTCTAGATACCTTTACCTAAAAAAAGCTTTTCTGACGTTTAATGCAGCCCAAAGAAATTTGAATAGCTATTCAATTTCTTTGATGCAGCCAAAACACCAAAATGACACTCAATGCAGCCAACAAACCCAAAATGACATTCAATGCGGCCAACAAACCAAAATAACACTCAATGCTGCCAACAAACCAAAATGGCATTCAATGCAGCCAACTAAACAAACCAAATCTTTAGTGTAAATCTGGAGGTGAAAATCTAGACGCTAGGTTTTGCTGTCAGTTTTGTGTTGCCATATATACAGATTTATCTGTATCTATACAGATTTTCGACTGTATCGGTATACAGATAACAGATTTTGCCCTACTTTTATACAGATTTTTGGAATTTAACTTAATCTATGTAAAATATGGATAAAATAGAGAAAAATAATAGAAAACATGGATTCCACTATGATGTATATTTGGAAATAAGGATTTGTTTTAGTTTTGGTGCTTTTTTTGACATTTGGTTGGGTACTAGATTGTTTTAAGGAAATCCTAACCGGTGGCTTTTTTTTTTAAATATGAACCTTGGTTCGTTTTAATAAACTACTACTAATTCATTGGATTTTTAAAAATCAATATACAGATTTCAGAGGATTTCAGTGGATTATATACAGATTTTTGCTTATTTGGTCTCTTACAGATTTTATACAGATTTTTAGACTATCTAATACAGATTTACGGGTTTGAGTGAGATATGGCAACACTGGTTTTATCACAGTCAAGGCGGTGACTGACGGACGGATGAACTCAGCGGATGAATGTTCGTTTAATGCGGTGAATGATAAAAAAAACTCCATACTTTGATCCCAACCCAACCATCAGTCATGACTGATGGAATTGACTGAAGCTTGCATGACCGTCTACGACACACCTAATTTGTGCATATTGTTGTGAGTTTCGAACTCGAAGACTCGAGACTACATACATCGATAATCTGTGGTCCGTCCGTCAGTCCGTATCACAAACTATATAGGGATACTAGTCCGTATCGCTCGCGGCGCGCAGTTTACGCGTTGTGTCGATTTTTTACTTTTGGTATTTTAATTACCTATTTATTAGGTCTTTGAACAATTTCTAAGTTAGTGTTATTGTCTGTGTTATTCACTGTTGACACTTCCAATGGCGTTAATCGTAGAACACTGTATGTATCATGAATGAACATTTTTTTCAGGTATGGGTCGCCGCAAATCGAAAAGGAAGCCGCCACCAAAGCGCAAAGCTATAGAAGCTCTAGAACAACAGTTTAACTGTCCTTTTTGTAACCACGAAAAATCTTGTGAAGTTAAAATGTAAGTACAATGTCAACAAGTTACTTGCTGAGTAAGTAAATAGAACAGCAACTGACGAGCGGCTTGACTTCCAAACCTGACATAAAAGTTGGTTTGATGAATCAAAAGCGCTATGATTCAGGTTGGTTAGTTATCCAATTACAACGCGCCTAAAAATATGATACCCATGAACTGGTTCAGTTCATCATTTCTGCCATAAAAACATGGCAGATATTTTTGTGCCCCGTTGGACCCATCCCAAGTGAGTCCCTGCACCTTCTCCACGAAAGTGGAATTTTTCTGCGTCACCAAGTTCCTTATAATAAATAAAGGCTTAACCTAAGCTCTCTGACCATCTGTATTTCTCTCCTACAGGACAAACATTCCAGTTATTTATGTTCACATTAATTTCAGGGACCGAGCCAGGAATACTGCTAGGATACAATGTAGAGTATGTTTAGAAGACTTTCAAACAACAACAAATGTACTGTCAGAGCCTATAGACGTCTACAATGACTGGGTGGATGCTTGTGAGAATGCTAATTAATTGTAAGATATACTTATGTTGTGTATAATTTTTAATTTAATTGTCCTTTTGTAAAGATAATATATTTAAATCTAAATACCTACTTACCTATTTTATTGCTTTGTCTTCAAACATTTTTTACACTGAAGTTGTTTTAGCCCCAAGTAACCTAGAAAACTGCACTTGGACTAAGCTCATTAAAAAAACCAACCTGTATAATCAGACTGCTGTCAGATTTTGGTTTTTGAAAAAATAATTCTATCTATTTAGACTTTACATAAGTCTAGTATTTGAACTTGTGCTCCATGATTTGAACTACATTTTGAGACCTGATCGGGTTTCTTAACAAGGGATATAGAAAAATAATAAAAAATATATAGTGTCAATCATTTTAATGTTCAACAGTTAAGATTTTTGGCTGGCTCAAGCATGGCCATATGACTAGCATAAATCATATACTCTATTCATTGCACTCTTGGATCAATATATATTGCCCATCTAAAGTTATAGTTTCACCTCACTGACGACTTGGCCATGCTTAATCCAGCTTTAGTTTGATTATTTCACAATTTATCACACTATATTAGATCCATAGAAGAAAATATAATAATATAGTAATAACATCGCTACTAAGCTAGTTCGTTTTCTAAAAGCTTTAGTTCCAATACAAGGGAAATCTCTGTAAAACTTATATAACGAGTATATCTGTAGTCAATATTGAGATTATATCATGATTATGGAATGTTATACAATTATCATCAAATACAACAATATAAATCAACATTCGAAAGATTCAGGTAACAATTTAACAAGGCTGCAACAATAAAATAGTAACACAACAGTAGAAATCGCCAGCCATCTTTTAAATCTTGATTTATTCAGAATCCCTATACTATAAACTCTACAACATTGCCTTCAAAACTCCTTTATAGTTCAATACATAGTGTCTTTTTATAAATTATGTAAAATTAATAATAATTAATATTAATAATTTATGTTATTTATGGGAAATATATATTCCAAAGAATTAATCATAATCTTTGTTAATCATTAATCAAGTTACTTAATAGATGCTCTATTTTGGTTCACATATTCTTTCCTATTGCTGTAAGTATAAGAATATAACAGCATTCACCAGAATTCAAAACCTTTATTAGTGAACGAGTATAAAACATGGAAGCGTTACAAGAAACAAAGGTGTATGTCATAATTACACCATAATCAAGATATGTTTGTAATTTAAAACAAAATTCATTTCTTCTGATAAAATTTACATTAAAATATACAGAAAGCCAGACAGTCTACACTTCAATTCATTGTAAAGTAATTTTTATTTAAAGTATCATGTGTGCTTACTGGTCGAGATGTTTGGTAAACACAGGCGCCTCCACCTTTGTACCAAGCGGCGGTTCCATGTTTTTTTCGTTCGCTGCATGCAATAGAACACACACCTATTAGACTTATATTTTATCCAAGAAACATTTTCGCCTAAGGTGCTCAATTAATTGACCGTGACTGCTACATGTGTAAGAACGACACCTAAAGCTTACCTATCTTCTTGTACTCATCATTGCTCACGTAGTCTAATCATCATGATTCAATCCATAAAAGCTTCGTTAACATCCTAACACAACTATGTAACAATACGCTTGAACTGTTTATAATACTATTATTATGTATAATTTAATAATCTTCTCTATAATATTGACGTCATTCTCTTAAATTACTATTAATTAATTAAAATAAAAACAATCTTCAAAATACGCCTATTAACATAAAAAGACAGCATCAAGCTGAATCACATTTCATTATCAAATTGAAATAAATAAATAAAAATTGCTATTCAAAAATTATAATACACGAGATATTGAGCTATTACCTAGACTTACAACCCTGAGATTTCTGTGACCATGTCATAATATACGACCTAGCTCTGTGTCTACTCTTTATGGAAGGACAATATTTACATAAAGACAATACATATAGAAGTTTTAAATTACAAAGATATATGACATGGTCACGAGAGCCGCATACCACCGAACCCCCTCTGTGCAAAAGCTGTGTAAAGGTACAAGGGTGTCAGAATAGCTCATACATATATAAGTTAACCGGTGAGATATAAAAACAGGTGTAGTGTTCCGCTACATTACGTACGCGGGGTGGAATGTATTTTCTATTTGACATTCCTGGAATTAGCTATTAAACATAGCATCTTTTCATAAAAGTATCACACACTTCAAAATATACTTTCCAATCTTTTCTATTATAGCAACTTGTAATTTAAACATGTTTTATAAATTGATATTTTTATAATAGAGATATAACAAATCCACAAAAGCATAACATACGTATAAAGAGACATAGAGATTTTTAAAATTTCAAAGGGGTCAGAATTTCCCCATGTCTATAAAAGAATCGTACTGTAAATCGGAACTATCGCACACCGTGTGATCTTCGTCCGAGACCGTCATCGTACTGGGAAGAGGTGTCAAATTCTGGATTTGCGAGTTCTCAACATCACACACGGCTGTGTCATCTGAACTGTCGCTGTTACTGTCAATGTATTCGTATAATCTCGACTTATGTTCATCAGTAACACGAACATCAGACCTTCCGTACGAATTCAATACTGTCGATGGTTGGTCTACATTGATCAAGTCGAATGAATGGGAAAGCAAAGCGTCTTCGTATGTCAATGGAACAGATTCGAAATGAGATGTACTGGCGTCCTCAGTGAAACGACCGGAATCGACCACTTCAGACGCGTTGAGTGATAAAGTAGCATCATCGTTACCCAAAGTGATGTCACTTTGTACGTGGGTACTATCGTCCACGTCTTGCACACTTTGTGGAGTGTCTACTTTAGGATTATCTTGATTAATCGCGTCATCTTTTGTGATAGAAACTGAATTGTCGTCAGATAAATCACCTTCCGCGTTGAGTGTGACAGAATCATCGTTACCATCTTTTTCAACTTGCAAATTTTCTATATCATCCATGCACTTCGTTGAGTCGTCGCTGCTGCTGTCGGTGACAATTAACTCTATACTCTGATCCAGCAGACCCGTGTCTGTACACGTGGACATTTCATCTTCGAACACTATTTCGACGCTCCTTATTCTCATTAGCGGCATTTTCGCCGGCGAGACCTCGTGTCCCTTCGCAGTCCTGCCCAATTTGTGGTGATTGTCCACCAACGGTTCAGTGCATTCGCTCACTTCGTCATAGTCAATCTCGAAGCTCTTTAGATCGGAGACACAGGGTGTGCACTCTGTTACTTTAGTGGTGTGTGTTTTAGATGAGGAGATATGTGTATTGGTGTGATGTGGCGAGGGCGTGTGAGTGGTATGCGCGTGTAATCCCTAAGGTTGCAACGATTCTTATTGTACATTGGTGCCGAGGTCTAGGCCGCCTTCTTCTTGCATTTTCGTGAGGAACTTGAACACTCTGTACTGCTCGTCCGTCTGTTTGACCATGTCGACTAGCGCTAGCAGCTTCTTGATGCCGATGAAGATCCTGCGGAAGTTAAAAATATATTAATACAATACAATATACTTTATCGCACAAATAAAATTAAAAACAGGTAAGTAGGTACAATTTAGGCTTGCCATCTTGGCAACAGGCGTACCGAGTTTGGGAGTCAGGGTCCATAAGATATGCTACCTAAATAGGTACTGTATCTAATTCTCAAAAATTGTACTGTATTATTTTAATTAAATAGAATTTTATTGTTTAGGCAGTCTTATCGGTTCTAAGCGATTTCTTCCAGACAACCTCAATATTATGTTCGGTAACAATAAAATTACTTATTTCTTAATGTGAAACAAATCATGTAAGTACCTACTGGTTTTGTATCAGAGTTTGAAGAAGTAAAATTAATATACCAGGAGGTAAAACTACTATAAGCCTCCAAGGCGTATCACATTTAATCCGGCAAAGTAGGTACACATGATAAGATTAGAGGTAATCCACGGGGATTGAAAGCGAAGCTTTATGTTTACCTTTCACAAAGTTGCACCGACCATGGTCACAACCTGACTCGATAATTTTTTTATAATGGTCTAACGGCCAATTGGAGTCCATAAAGGCCAAATCGTAGTTTAAAATCACAAACACATAAAACCGCAACACGGCCTCCGGCAACTAGTGCCATTCGGTCATCCACACTGTAGCTAACACCGCACTAAACTGATAGTACATTTAGTGTCAATTTAAAAACTATCACAGTTATACACCGAAATCTACAATATCTATTTTTTAGGAAAACTAAATAAAAAAGACAACCGTCTCCGATAAAATCCCGCCAAATAGCCCTGACTCGATAAGACACGCGTGCATGGAGATTATTTGAAACGCTAGAATATTCACATTTGACCATCCGTGTTTATGCTAGCCTTACGGACACATGTATAATTTAGCGAGATCGGAATCTTGATGTCATACAGGGCCGAACTCAAAAAAACTTAATTGTCGCCGTGTAAAGCGACGAAAGCGAAAGTAAGTCTTTAACGCGTATAGGTTCTCTTTTCTTCTCTTCGAGCACGGCTATCATGTGCTCGGTCTGCGGCAGGCGAGGCACGTGCAGCACGCCCGTGTGAGCTGAGTAAGTACGTACTTGGCGCCGCGCAGGTCATGCTGTATCTTGGCCAGGTCCCGCTTGGAGAAGGCGTCGCTCTCCTCGAGCACGGCCATCACGTGCTCGGGCTGCGACAGGTTGGGCACGTGCAGCACGCCCGTGAACGCCGACAGCAGGTCCATGTCCTCCAACACTTGTCTGGCCCATTTAACAACAAAAATAAAGTCAGAAAAATGTGTACGGCAATTTTTTTTTACAAAATGACACTGTACCTTGTAGTACATACAAATATACGTATAAAACTACTGAGAACGATCGACGGCACGTAAGTATAAACAAAAGTCTCATAGTATTGAAACTCCCTAATAGGCTCGGCAGCTCAAGGTCAGTGTTTTCACTGACGTGGGTTCGACTGTACCTAACTATAGACCAGACCTACACCAACATATATAAACACTTACACATACACATGTTTATTCATAATCAAAGTACTCCTAATCATTAACTTGTCTATGTATTTTCTTTATTAGAACAAATAATAATAACGTTTGGACAAATTTATACACGGCTGTTTAGTCCCAAACGGTACACAACTGAAAACATACATAAATACTTTTGAATAAATACTTAAATATATACAAACACCCAGATTCCGATAACCAACAGATATGTTCATCACACAAATGTTGGCCCCGGGTGAGAATCGAACCCACGACACTTGGCGCAGTAGGCAGGGTCACTACCACTACGCCAACAGGCCAATCAAAATTGTTTAAATAAAACCAATTGTTTTGAGCAGTATACATATGAACGGTAGCGTACCTGCGACTGCTGGTGCAGAGTATGAGCAGCTTCCTGCCCTTGGGCGGCTGCTTCTTGAGCAGCACGAGGAGTGCTTGCAGCGTGAGGTTGGAGTACCGCGGCCCGATGGGGCCGTAGTCCAGCAGACGCTCGATGTTGTCCACCAGGATGCACGACAGCGTCGAGCGGTACGCGTCGTCGAAGTACTGGGGAAACGACAAATTCATCGTGTTAAACGCAAAACCAACATCTGTCAATCATTTTTGGGGTCGTTTAGCCTTTCATGGCGTTAATAAATCATCATTAAATCGATCAACCCGATCAAAATTAAGTTTTTGGACATCTATGACTACATTCACTCAACCGCCAAAAATATTTACGGGGACTTTACTGCAGGCGTTTTGTTACCTTCCTGATCTGCAAACACTTGGCGGACTCTGTGTAGCCGATCATGTCCTCCGGCGAGCACACCTTCACGAACGGGAAATCGGACACCTTTGCCAGCTGCGCGGCCAGGGCCGTCTTGCCGCTGTTCGGAGGACCTTCCAACAGCACCGCCACCAGCCCTGGAAACAATTGAGTATGTAAATTTTAGCAAGGCGTCATCATCATCATCATCATCAGCCTGTACTAGGCTGCTGGACATAGACCTCTCCCCAAGGCGCGCCACTGAATCCTGATCATTGGTTCTCCGCATCCAGTCACTGTCAGTCGCTCCATCTAGCCGGGGGACGTCCCACATAAGGCCAAAACATTTTTGAAGTACTGTGATAACCCAAGCTCGTGATCGTTTAGTTCAGACAGTTAAAAATTTAAATAAAAAAATTGATGTTTTGGTTGAAATTGTTGAAAATTTCCGCGCATTATTTGGATTTTGCAAGGCGTAGTAAACAGAAGAACATTTCGAGACTTTGAAACCTGGAATTAGGCAAGCAAGAGTGAGCGTGTAGCCGGTTCTTTAGAGAAACCGTGAGTATGTAATGTGAACCATACCACTGGCCTCAGTGGCCCGCGCCTGCTGGATGTACAGCTGTCCGTCTTCCATCAGCGACGATACCGGGGAGCCCCAGTTGATGATGCCGCGCGACAGGAAGTGCTCCAGCGCCTCCGCCGCCGTGCCAAACGCCTGTACGAATACACTTGTTTCAGCCTTTAGTTGGTAAATGTTCTGAAGAAGATTGCCACTATATTGTTGTAGGTATAAAAAGCTCGTACGCGTGCTGTAGCTCCAGCACGCGTACGAGGTGGCCGCGGCCGCGGTGCCGCGCCTCGCGCACGTGCGGGACCTCGGGGTGCGGATCTCTTCCCAGTTAACATTTCGGGATCACATCGAAGACATTTGCAAAAAAGCATTTAGGAATTTAGGTTTTATTCTGCGCCAGTCCAAGGACTTTAAAAGCACGCTGGCCGTCCGGGCATTATATAATGCACTGGTGCGGAGTAGGTTAGAGAGCGGTGCCATCATTTGGAATCCCCATGAGGCTAAATATAGCCTCATGGTGGAAAAAATTCAAAACAAATTTCTAAGGTACTTGTATCTTAAAGAGTATGGTGTGTATCCCTTCTACCCGCTTATGTATCCAACCCTCTTCGTTCTGGGGATGGTTGGGTACTACAGGCTGGAGGTTTGGCGGGAGCTGGCGCTAGTGATGTACATTTTTAAAGTGTTTCGCGGGATGGTCCACAACCCGCCGGTACTGGAGTGTCTCGCGCTGTTCGTGCCGGGCGGGTACGCGCGCCACAGGTGCCTCGACCTGTTCAGCGTGCCCGCCGCGCGCACCAACGCGGTCGCGGCCGCGCCGGTGTCGCGCGCGCTCAGACAACTGAATGCTCTGTCTCGGGAAGGGTTTGATATACTCAATTGTTCCCTGACGGAATTTACACGAGTTGCTCTCCATTCCATAATTAGCCGCGAGATAAGATAAAAATTATTTAAATGAAGATGAGGCATACCCCTGAAAAATGTGAGCTACTATTCTAAAAAATATGGTTGATGGACTTCACATGTGCCTAAGAATTTCTTCTTCGGCGTATGCAATTATCCTCGCAATGTTTTCCTTCAGCGTTTTGAGAGCAGTCAGTTAATGTATTTAGGTTTCGAGAAAAACCAATTGGTTCATGGCACGACCGGGGATCGAACTCTGACCTCTCGACATGACAGGCCGCGTCTTCCCCATTACGCCACTGACACATTGTTTTATGAATTCAAACCGCACTTACCGGTTTAATATCGTTCTCTAGCGCGTGCATGAAATCCCCTCGTTCCACCATGAGCTTCTCCATGGCCTCGGGGTCCACCTCCACTTTGCTGGACGCCTTGATCAGCCGGTTCATGGCGGTGGACTGCGCCGCGCGCACCAGGCCCTCCAGCTCGGCGCCGGAGAAGTTCTTCGTGAGCGTTGCGAGTTCCTGACAACACATGATTTTTATAGTACAGTACTGCAGCGGCCGAAGTCGAGGCACACATACAAGCGTAAGTCAATCATCAATGCCTTATTGTGGCAGGCTTGTATAGTACTTTTCTCAAATAATGCGCGGAAATTCAAACTAAATAGTACCTTCATTAGTTTTTTTTTCATTACACAACTTTCTATTTGCAAGCCAGTTCGAAATTTAAATAAAACTTTTGTTAAGTGCTCAGTGCTGAAATTTCCAAGCATGTTTGGAAAATAGGTAGTTTATTGCCGAAGGCGATAAATGAGCATTTCTAGAGGACATACACAGTGCTTCTAACAAATAAATGTGAGTAAAAAAATAAATTACATAGCAGAATACAAATTCGATGAACGGCTTCCTTGTCGTCCCGGAGCGGGCATTCCCGAAAAATTGTGTAACGAAAAACATGTACTTTTAAAATATTCATACTTCTAAAGTTTAAAAGCAAGAAAAAGTATGCATCGTTGTAAAGATCCATCTGAAGACAACACAAAATATATGTTTGGCCCTCCCTCCGCCCCTCGCGAAGATATCATAGACATCATACATTCATCATTATATCAGCCGAAACACGTTCACTGCTGGACAAAGACCTCCCCCAGGGATCTCCACAATGACCGGTCCCGCGCTAACCTCATCTAGCTGCCCCCCCCCCCCCCCCCCCTCAAACTATTATTATCATGATAATTACAACATACCTTACAGTCCACGTCTTCCGCTATTTTCTTGTACTCGCGCATGCGCTTGGTGTGTATGTTGAGTATCTGCACGCGGCCCGTCTCGTCGGGCAGGCCGATCTCCATCTGCACCTCGAGCCGGCCGGGCCGCATCAGCGCCTCGTCGATCATGTCGCGCCGGTTCGTCATGCCGATCACCAGGATGTTGTTCAACTGGTCCACGCCTACGGAGCACGACTATCTGTGACCGGTTGTCTCTTTTCGAGGCATATTTCATCCATCCTATCTTACTTATAAAGGTTGTGAGAATGATTGTTACTCTTTTACGCTGTAACGGCGGAACGGAGTTTGATGAAACTTGGTATAGTGATAGTTTATATCCTGGAATACCAAATAGGCTACTTTTTACCGCGATAAAGTGTTCCCGCGGGGAAAACTTATTCCACGCGGGCAAAGCCGCGGGCAACAACTAGTATAAATAAAAGTAAAAAACCGACTCACTGACTGACTGATATCAAACTGCTGAGGCCCAGAGACTTGAAATTTTGCACAGGTTTCTCGTATAGCTCTGACGTCCATTAAGGATATTTTCCCGCGGGAAAACCTTTACTTCGCGGGCGAAGCTGCGAGAAACAGCTAGTTATTTTATAAGAACTTCTGTATCTACTACAAAGTTTTTCTAATGGTAAACCAACCGAATCTAATTCTTCCCGTGGTCTAACAGTATATTTTTCCTTTTACTTTAAATACAATACAATAAAACATTGTTCCAGCGGGGTTCTGTTTAATCCACTTTACGTTGTTCAGGCGGGGATTCCCAGAACGAAGGGGAATGGATTTTTTTTCTCTTCTGTATCATTCATCATAGCGATCTGTCGTTATTAACAATAAGCTATGCTTGTGTCTGATTTTAAATCTGATTGGGGTCAGTTCTTTAGATGAGAGGCGAATGGGAATGGAAATAAAATTTAGTTGGTCTACGGGGCTTAGTTGTTTGGTTTGGTTCCCTTTGGTACAACAAGTTGCACATTTACCGTCGATTTTGGACAGCAGCTGGTTGACGACGGTGTCGTGGACGCCGGTGTTGCCGCCCACGGAGCCTCGCGCCTTGCAGATGGCGTCGATCTCGTCGAAGATGATGATGTGCAGCCCGCTGTTCGGGCCGCACTGCGAATGTGACGATAAAAAGGTTTTGTTCAATCAAGAAGTGCTCAAAATTACAACACATTTAGAGAAAGTTGTCAACGTGGATTCTATTCTAATGTCAATTCAACTTTCAATCCAATGTCTATACCTACGAATTTCGAGTAGGTAGTACTCACAGCTTTTTGTTATTCTCATAGGTAGTGATGAAAAATAGTATGTATCGCTCGGGGCCAAAATACTTTGTTATCGGGCAGCGTATATTGAAATCCTCGGTACGCTCAGGATTTTACTATAGAATCCTTCGCTTTGCTATGAATTTGGGACCAAAGTAATTTGTTCTTGGGCGACGCATATTGAAATTCTTTGGTACGCTAAAGCCAGAGTCCTGACCTTCGGTCTGAATTTAAAATAATGACCTTGAGCTAAGTTAGCTAAGCAAAAACTAGTTAAAGTCACCCGCTTCTCTTCCTCCTCTGCGTCGGCGAACAGCCTGCGAATGTTGGCCTCGCTCTCGCCGACGTACTTGTCCAGGATCTGCGGGCCGTTCACGATCTTGGGCTCGCGCGCGTTCAGCATGTTCCCGATCTGGCGCGCCATCAGCGTCTTGCCCGTGCCGGGCGGCCCGAACAGCAGGATGCCCTTCACGTGCTTGCAGCCTGCACGCAACACATCAGAATCAGGGAGCGTCAGTGGCGTGATGGGGATGAAGCCATTGAAGACTTGTTATGTAAAGCAATTAATTATAGTAATTTAATTGCGAAATTTGCTCAAAACAGGGACATTGTGCGTAAGGCTGTTTATGCTGCCCTGATAAGAAAGAAGGCCGCTATGTGCATAGCAGCCTTCTTTCTTATCAGGGCAGTATGATCCTCACTATTGCCTATTCTGTGCCTCACTTTTTACTCGTAATAACGAGGACAACTGTTATTGGCTTTTCTGTTTTGTAAATTGTATTAAGCTACCTAGGTACTTTATGTTTAAGATAAAGCTGTTGTTGTCCCAAATGAATAAAAATAAAATAAGTAAGACTGTGGATAGCCTAACCCGCCGCAGACGCCTCCGGCTGTAAGTGTAAAGTTAAGTCCAATAATAGTGGACAAAAAGTTAACCAGCTTATAACGTAATGCGTCTGTTTGGCAGAGACCATGTCGTCCCTGCCGCACGCATTACGTTATAATGTTATTTATTATTTGATTTGATATAGAGTGTTGATTTAATTTTGATAAACATCCCTAACAAACGTCCCTGTTATGTCAAGGTCGACCGTACCGCTCAGGCCCTTTTCTAAACCAGAGCTGTTATATTTGTGTTGTTATTTTTCTTAAATCGAAACCAGGTTACCTAAAATGAAAAACAACAGGTTTAGGACAAGTTACCCAGTTGTTCGACGACTTCGGGCGGGAACACGCGCGAGGCGAACGCTCGCCGGAAGATGGCGTTGAACTCGCGGTCCAGCCCGCCGATGCCCATCTTGCCGAAATCCCAGTCGGGGTTGATGATGGACTGACGAGGCTGCTTCCTGTCATAATAACAGTCATGCGCATTCAACGGTGAAGGATAACATCGTGCGGACACCTGCATACGCCGAAGAAGGAATTCTTAGGCGCATGTAAAGTTCACCAACTAAATAATTAAATTAAAATGTGTTTAATTAAATTAAATTAAAAATCCTATAATAATCACAAATTATTACTTACAGAGAATTTAATGCCCTTTCAAGGTAAGTAAATCAGTTATGCTTTCCCACAGTATTTTATTAATAATAATATAAGAACCGGCCAAGAGCGTGTCGGGCCACTATGGGATATACGAGAAAAAAAATGTTCCCCCACCTAACCGCTTTCCGTATTAATAGTCTCTGAGATAAGCCGCGGACGGACGGAACAGTCGGTCATGGCGAAACTTTCTTAACCTTAAGCCACATGTAACTTTGGCAGTCTGTCAGTGCAACCGTCCACACGAGGATCCACTCACCCCTTGGCTTTCCCGACGAGGTTGAGCGCGGAGTTCTCCGCCTTGTCGAACTGTATGCACGCGTCGGGCAGCAGGCGGCCCACGCGCGCGCGCCGCGGCACCACCTTCGCGCCGGCCGCCATCGCCTGCACGTCCACCGCTGCGTACACACATATATTTAATAATTTTATTTATCACTAGCAAAGGCCCCGAGACTTCATTCGCGTTAAAATACTATACAGACTCCCCCCTCCCCTTCCCTCTCTCCTCACCTTCCAAACAGAAGGACTAATGTCACTAGTACGATCGACCGCACATCAGTGGTAACAAAACCAGTACAAACTGGTCTCGCGTAGTATTGAAACTCCCTAATAGGCTAGGCCAGCTCAAGGTCAAAGTGTTTCCACTGATGTGCGGGAGACTGTACATACAAGGGAATAATCCGAAAGGCAAAAATGTTTAAATTTGGGTAGATTTATTTACATAATCATCAATTACCAACAAACTTAATTTTGTAATCTGTGAATTTCATCGCTATAATTCCGTTTCAGTCAGAGTAAATGACGCGCTTTTCTGACGAATGTATCTAAAATCTTTTATGGGATTGAGCTAGGTACGTAGTTTTATACTGTGGGTACACACAAAACTACACCACTCCCGAGTACCCAAATCCGACCTACGTTTCGTATGATGCGAGGTTTTTAAAATCAATATTTATTTATCTAAACAAAACAAATGTTGTAAAAAAACGAACAAAAAAATGTTTAACAAAACAAATCTAAGGTTCTGCTTGAAAATCACAGACTACTTTGCGGCAAACAGCTGAGGCAGCGTCCTGTTGCTCACACATTTATATAGGTAATAGTTGTATGCATTTATTAGTTTTGCAAAGGTGTCAATAAAGTACTCTTTCTTTCTTTCTATCTGCGCTCATCGGCTTTAAGGTAGAGAATGTGTAGTTGTCAGAAAATCAATTTACATTCCAAGTTCTTGACAAACAGCGACAGCACTTTCTTGTCTTGGAATGAGAAAGCCAGCTGTTGGCCCACGGTGAATATTTGGCTGGAGAACTGAATGAGGAAGTCGCGGGCCATCTGTTCCGAGTCGTACGGCTCCAATGACGTCCTGAAACAAAAATTATAGTATTGTAGAAAGACAATAGGTAGGTTTTTCCAACTTTTCGTTTTTTTTCCTCCTTTACGATCATAATGGGTCGGTAGTTGTCACGGTAACAAATATTATAAAAGCGAAAGTTTGTAAAGATGTTTGTTACTTTTTGATGTTTGAAACTTGGTACAGTGATAGCTTATATTCTGGGATAACATAAACATGGGCTACTTTTTACGGCGGTAAACTGTTCCCGCGGGAAAAAACTTATTCCACGCGGGCAAAGCCGCGGGCAACAGCTAGTATTCTATAAATATAATTTTATTTATTTATTTTAAGATTAATTCATGCACCAACATTCAGTGCAATTTCTGGGATCCTGCATTAGAATACTCCTACATACTCTAAATAAAGGATATATTTAATTATTGATTTTAATAAAAAGTAATATAGCCCTTGGAATGCAATTGATTACAGTATAATTTATCCAATACAAGTATTAGATTACACTTACGTTTTCTTAAGCATAAAGTCCGCTTCCAATGTCACACTGCACAGACACTCTGCGCTCTGGGCTTTAAACGGCTTAACGTCGATGGGCTGCAATAAAATCGATTTCAGACCTGTATTTATGTGTTATTTGAAAAAAAAATTAAAGTCATTAAAGTCATCAACGCAACTGAACTGAACTTCAGTTTTGGGAAATTAAATTCGGCAAACTGCCGAACCGAATTTCGGTTAAATGTCAAATTACGGCAAAAATCCCATTCTGCCTATTGTTCTGAATAAAAAGTTCAGAAATCCCCATGGAAGCGGATCCTCAACAGGGGAATTCTGTCATAACCCTGCTAATAAATTGTGCAATACCTTGGTAAAAGTACAAAAAATTGCCAATGATGACACGATGTCATTAGTGACATCATCAGTTAGCTGCTATGGTTATTCAAAGTAGTTAGTGACTTTTTGCACTAAGCCTACATACATATAATTTAGACAGACCTGGCCAATAGAAAGGGTAGCCCATTTCCTCTGTGGTGCCGAGAACCCAACTGTGCCACGATCCACGCCAGTGTAGAATTTGATGCTGAAGACGAAGTGCTGGGACGGTCCAGTAGATATTTCAATATGCCTGAGAAATAAATTTATTTCAATACCTCCATTATCATTTTAGATTTTATAAGGTTGATTGGACTATAACAGACCAATGGTTGTGGGTTATTCCCATTGGGAACAGACAGCTTTGGTATAAGTAGGTCCTGGTTTGCATGTTTTATTTGTAAATTGTCTTATCATTGTTTATTGCACATAATTTGAAAAAATCCTTGTTTGAGATTAAAATATAAAAAAATAAATTATCTTTATTGCAAGCAACATTAGGCTCATAATAAAAGAACAGTGGTCAATGCATGTAGTCATCCCTGTGACACATGCCGTAGCATGTCTGTCGCATCTCTAATATATTGGCAGTCAAGCCTGTCGGCCATCATGGCGAGGCGGCGCGCTTGCGCATCGTTGTGTGAAAGCAGTCTGTGCGCGCCGCCGCGAACATGCCAGAGACCCTACAGTGGCGCGGCAGCCCCATCACCGCCCTAAACGCATTATTGAATTAGATTTTTTGAATTAGATTAGACAAGTGATGGAAAGTCAGTCATTAAGAAAATATTTTTGCATGAGTACACTGGGTAGTTGGGTACACAATACACATAATTTTTTTTATCCACCACTGCTTTTACTAGGTGTTAGCGCTAGGTGAACAGGTATGTGTTATACACAGGGTAACTGGAAAATTCACCTATTCCTACCACCAAACAATATACCTACCATCATATAATCCTACCAGCAAATAATAATTATTATTATTTATTATTAATAATAAGCAAATAATTAAAACTTGCTTTGAATAAATTACCCGATATATATTTCAGCTTCTTGTTATTTCATGTTAGTAGAAGATTTAGTTAGAAGCCATTGAAATAAATTAACTTTTAATAGGTAGGTAATTACTGTTTGTATCATTAAGTTAGTATACCTACCTTACCATTAGACTAACTTTAAGGTTTGTATTGTAAGTACATACTTGACATCACTGGGGAAATCATCAGGGTTGATCAGTGCACAGTTGGTAATGGCCAGCTCGTCCGATGGGCACTTCGCTGCCTTCATACGCTGCATACACACAATATACATAATCAGTAGATTAATCAAGTAATTAATTAAAATATTAATAAAACAGTACCTATCCTTAGGTTCTCCTAGTAAGTATAGTAGTTGTGATAGCCCAGTTGTACAAGTGGTAGCTGGCTCATAAAATACTGGAGATGTAGCTATCACTAAATTACTGAGTGTTATTTATTTGTATTTCTAGATAATACTAAATAAAAACAAGTCGAATGATTATTTTCACACAATGGGCCCTAACATAAAAATGATACCTGAAATATTACTTCTAATTACAGGGACGTCTCAAATACTTAAACTTACCATTGAAGACATTTTAATTTATTTATTTTTGCTGAAAACCCGAGAGAAATGATTCACTTTGATGAGGATGACATCAAACCACCATCAAACAGCCATGCACGAGTCGTGTCAACTCCCCCTTCCACAATCAGCGAATGACTGCAATGGATTTTACTTGACAGAAAGAAAACCATTGGTCAAAAACGATCAATACGATACGGTCGGTGTTGCCGATGCTAAAATATTAAAACTACTGTACAATTCTATTAAATTTAATACTTTAGGGTAGACAAAGTATAATTAATTTAGAATAGCAATAAAAACTGTTATAGATATTCTGTACCCAGATTAGACTCTGTCTACGAAGATGAAATCATAGGTAGAACGGAATGCGTGCACCATTCAGTAGTTACCTCAATCAACCAACCACAAACTACTGAAAAGATACTACAACCAACCTTGTGGACGCTTGCATGACCGACCGTTTAATGGGGGCCTTTCACGATAGGTTTTGCTGTCAGTTTTACCATATTTTCACGAAAGTCAGGCGGTAACTGATAACGGATGAATGATCGTCTAATGCGGTAATTGACGAAAATCTGCATTTTATATTTTTGTCATGACTGACTCTTGCATGACCGTATAATGGGGGCCTATCAATCGTCCATCGAAGAGGACTGAGGAATGGATGGATCCTACGATTGGATCGCATCAAATTGCTGGTTAATTTTTTTTGGCCGTTCGTTTCATTCATTCAAAATTACAAAAGAAAGAAATGGCCGAACGAGATTCTGGTTTCATCAGCAATCTTTGATAAATTTAACGGGATAAACAATCAAGTACGTGTTACGTAGTAAAAGTTTGACTGTATGTTTGCGTGTAATATTTTATTTAATGTGCATAAAACTGTTTTATTACGCTAATTTAATGAAAGGAAGAATGAAACACTGCTATCATAGTTGAACTAAGGGCCCGCCTGCCCCTAACCTCAAGAAATTGATAAAATGGATCTTCCGCAGCCACCCCAAGGTTTGTTGCACATTTTTTCAGTTTCAATTTCTAGGAATAATGTCTGCCATTGTGGTTGTCACAAACCTGCTTCGAATGTGTATTTCAGACCAAGACCTCCGCAACATAATAGACAAGCTTGCGCAGTTTGTCGCCAGAAATGGACCCGAGTTCGAAAAAATGACAAAGAACAAACAAAAGAACAACCCGAAGTTCAGTTTCCTGTACGGCGGCGAGTACTTCAACTATTACCAGTACAAAGTGACGACAGAGCAAGCAAGTAAGCATACACACTGACGATGGCAGAGATTGATGTTCGCGATCGCGCCCGATCGCTGGTTGGCTGTTGTTATAACCGTTTCAAGTGAACCTCCGCTGTTTATAGTTCTAAAGCAATCGGCCGGTGGTGCTCCCGCTCCCGCCGGGGCTTATATGGCACCGAACAGGCAATATGTAATGCCCCAACAGGGCGGCGCAACGGCCGCGCAGTTGGGCCTCGCGGCGTCGATGGCGGCGGCGCCCGCGCTGCAGCAGTGGCTGGCGGCCAACTCTGCGCCCCCGCCCGCCGCCCCGCACCCCACACAACACAACGTCGACAACGTGAATGCTCAAATCAACATGCTCAAAGAGCAGGTCACTCAATCGGAAAACAATCTCAATGCTCAGCATGCGGTGAGTGCCTTTATATTTATTTCATTGTTATTCTTTAAGGAAACTGCTTGTAATAGTCATCAGCAATTTAATTGAGCAACTTGTTTTGTAACTATTTTTTTGCAAAATGGATTTTGTTTTGATATTATAAAATAAATATTTATTTAATAAGCATTTATATTTCAATTGGATAATTGCACCTTAAATCTATAAATTCTGATTGATCTGTAACAGTATCAGTGAGAGATAAAGCATTTGACAACATAAATTCATAGTATGGCTTTAAAATAATTTTTAATTTTCTATTTTTTTTATATGCATGCATAATTTGTGTTTAAATTTTGTTAAATGATAATTTTTTACATTTTAAACTAAACATATGGATTATTATTTTATTTACAGGCATCATTAGGGGTCGACATAGTAAACATTTAAACGCTATTATCTTCAAGATAACCTTTGAATAGGTTTAGACCTGAAATGCATCACTTTATCCCCTTCATCTGTGTTTTGTAAGAATGAAATATTGAATGCTAGGTATACTTTTAGGTGTTGATACAGCAGCAGCAGGTTAAGGTCAATGAACTGGTGAGCAAGGCTCAGATGGAGACAATTCATGCGATGGCCGAGGAGAACAACATTGTCCTCAGTGAGCTGGACAAGCTGCTGCAGCCCATTATAGATACTTGCACTAAGGACAGCATTTCCTCAGGTATCCCTCTACTACCTACCCATTTAATTACAGCTATAAACCTGTCTTGGAGTGTTGGTTCACTCACACAACTATTTAATTAAAGTCGGTAAATAAAATACATCATGATAACTGCAAGACTGTACTGATACATGTTTCATTGCTTTTATTATGAATTATTACATTATTTAACCTGTATTGCACATTATGCATTGTATAGTCAGCAAAAAAGTTCTAACAAAAGTTGTCTTTGATGCATATTTATATCAATAAAATATATTGTGGAAAAAAAGACCTAAAGTCCACTAACATATTGAGATGCGGGTACGTCTATTAGCCAGTGTATTTTAAAATTAATGAATTTTTTATTTTTAGTTTCCTTAAAATGCTTTCAATGTCTCTAAATGAATGATTTGATATAAAGATTGGTGTTAACCAAAGGCAAATATTTTAGGCAAAGGCTGGATATTGCAACATGCAACGTCCCACGACGCTGGAAAAGTGATATCCCAGCACCTACTGAGAAAGGTGACGCAGTCTGGCGCCGCGTTCACACAGAAGCTGCACATCATTTATCTGGTCAATGATGTCCTGCATCACTGGTTAGTACACTTGGCATTTGTTCTCTTGTGTTGTATTCATGTTTTATTACATGAAACCTACCAGGGCTGTTTATGTTTGGTGTCGGAAATTTAGGAAAAGCTCAATACGTCACTAATTTTTGAAATTGTTGTCAAATTGTTGTGAACATATATTGATACGCTCATGCCATTTGTTCAATAACTCTTTTTTTTCCTAAAACGTGTTATTACTTTCTTCCAATGTTGTATAGGTTTACTGTAATTTTTAAGAAGCACCCTTCACTTGTATTCAAAGCTTAAATTGCACTATGGTTTTTATGAAAATGAATTGTGTTGAATATTTTCTGATTAATTGTAAAGGGTACAATAATGTTTTTTTGTATGTAATGTAATTTAATCAAATGTGTTTGGACTATATTTATGCACAAATGGATTCTCTCTTCCCATCTTCGTTGTTCCACCCTTGCTTTTCATTATCAATTCGGTGTCTATGATACTGTTATTCCTAATTACAGTGCACGCAAAAACGCAGAAGATCTCAAGAAAAATTTGGAAAATGTGGTGGTTCCAATGTTTTGCAATGCCAGTATAGGTAACATATTTATAATAATGCCCTCGAGATCTAGGTCTCTTTTTGTTCTATTGTGTATTTTACACCTTTACTGATATCATGTATAGAAACTCAACGCCTGTGGTTTGCGCCAGTCAGGTAACTTGCTTAGTGTCCCGCCGGCTCGTATGACATCTGTTTCATCGTTTGGCTGTTTCAGCGGTGACGGAGGAGCAGGAGGCTAAGTTGAACAAGCTGCTTCGGCTGTGGGAGTCCAAGTCAAACTATTTCGAGACCGCCGTCATTGACAAAATGAAGAGTCCAACCAGCTCCTACCAGGAGTATCAGAACAATCTGATCTCTCAGCACTCTAACGCTATCACACATTTATCACAACAAACAAAATCCACATTCGAGAAGTAAGTATCGTGTGTAGTAAAGCTGATTACACGTAAAATAATTTATTAACGTGGATCATGTTTTCAGTTACCAAACACAACATCAAGCGTTTGTCACGCACACGATGCAGCAAATACAACAACTGGAGATGCAGAAACGGGCTATAGAGCTGCAAAATAGTCACGATCAAAGCCAAGACAGTATGCAACAGCAGAACAATATGCAGAACTCATTTCAGAGTAACAGTTTCAATGATCAAAACTTCCAGCAAGGCCATTACGATCAGAACTTCAACTCAAATAACCAGATTTATGGCAGTGAGAACGGTGACAATTACGCGTCAAATAACAGTATAAGTGGTAACGAGAACAGTTATGATAGTCAGACTTTTGACCAAATCATTAGTAAGAATACTGAAACTAATGCAGAATTAGATTTATCGCATCTTCCAAATGTGAACTTCTCCCAGCCGCCACCGGGCTTCCCTCCCAAAGACAACTCGGCTCTGCTAGCATTCCAGAATGGTCTTCCAGACTTAAGTAAACCGCCTCCTGGCTTCCCAGTGTTCCCTGAAATAAACAATGACGACCTGATGCCTTCTGTGCCCTATTTCGAATTGCCTGCAGGGCTGATGGTGCCTCTTATAATGGTGGGTTTTTAAGATTTTTTTTATATAATATATAGTGATATGTAATAACATGGAACTTTTCCTAACACACTGAAAATAGCTAAAGTAACTCCGATATACAAGTCTGGTCCCAAAGCAGATCCTTGCAATTACCGTCCAATATCTGTGTTGCCCGTTTTATCTAAGATATTTGAGAGAATCCTTTATAACCGATTAGATAAATACTTAACTTCAATTAACTTCTTATTTGAGAATCAATATGGGTTCAGAGCCAAATCGAACACACTTTCAGCTACCATAGACTTAATTACTAAAATTAACCTATGCATTGACAACAAACAAGTTGTTTTAGGCATATTCATTGATTTGAAAAAGGCATTCGATACAGTAAGCCACACACTGTTACTCAGAAAGCTTGAAAGTATAGGCATCTCCGGGAATGCTCTCAAAATATTCCAATCATACCTAGCAAACAGGATACAAATTGTCAAGTTAGATCATCACCTAAGTCAACCTCATTCAATAGATTGTGGAGTACCTCAGGGATCGATACTGGGACCACTTCTATTTCTTATCTATGTAAACGACATAAAAAACATTGGACTCCAAGGTCACGTCACCCTATACGCAGACGATACTTGTCTGTTCTATTATGGATCCTCAATTAACGATCTTATCCTTCAGGCACAAAGTGACCTAAATATACTTCATGAATGGTTCCAGTACAACCTACTCACTGTCAATATCTCAAAAACATCATATATAATCTTTCATGCCAAAAACAAAAAAATTCCAGCTTTTAACAAACTTACGATCGATGGCGAAACGCTTAGTGAAAAAACATGTGAAAAATATCTTGGCCTTAGAATAGATAAATACCTAACCTGGAAAACACATATCGAACATGTAAGGTCCAAAATTTCATCCCTCCTTGGCACTTTACGAAATATTGTCCGCAGCCTACCATATCGAGTTCGTCTTGGCTTTTACAATTGCCTAGTAAAGTCACACTTATTATATCATATCGAAATATGGGGGAATGCATCTAAAACTAGTCTAAAAAATTTACAAATTGCTCAAAATAAAATAATTAAAATGCTTTTTCATCTCCCGTATCGCACACCAACTGAAGGAGTCTACAAAAAATTAAAACTTATGAATATTTCGCAACTTCACAGATTCACAACATGCATACTAATACGGAAAATTTTAAATAAAACTATCCACACAAACATCACTTTCACAAAAAAGGAACAATTGATCAAATATAGTTGCCGGCGCAAAAGTCATATTGTTTTACCTAAAATAAGAACAGATTATGGTAAAAAAACTATAAGCTTTGGCGGTGCATCACTTTACAATAACCTACCATCATACATAAAGAACACTAATTCAATAAATATCTTTAAATCCCAATTACATAAACACATAATAAATAACTACTTGCCATAAAATAAAATATCATCCTGTACTATTGCTTGTTCAAAACCAGTTCTGTTTCTTACTCACTAGGCGACCGAATTAGCTGGGCGCACTGTTGTATGCATGCATAAGCTACACTTGCGCATAGTTAGTTTGGTCGGCTATCATAGTCCATTCATAATTTTACAATTACCTTCTGCCTGTTTATATGGACACTAACTTAACTAATTAAGATATGTAGTTCTCATGTTAAATGACTTTGTAAGTTAAAATGAGAATAAAGTTCTTTAAACCGAATAACATGTCGTGAGGCCAAACGCTTTGTAAGTTTTCGTTCATTGGTGTCCCTAAAACAGTGCCAGGGCCAACAATTCTGCAGCAATGCAATAATTTGAAATCAAGCAATATTCAAGGGTTATATTGTTTTTTTTTTATAATAATATATTGCTCCTGATTGTTCTTTGTATGTAAAATTATACTATGCTGTAATATTGTCATTTTAGCAGCACCTAAGAAGAATTATTGGTAAATGAGTGAGTGACAGCTTCACTGGACTTCGAAGCCAAATAGCCTTGAAAGCCATTTAATAATTAATAACACTACCATATGTAAAATGTCACTAATTGTTTACTGAATTTTAACCACCGTTATAAATTACAATTTTTGCGCTGTGTGATTTTCATATAAATAAATAATTTTCAGCTAGAAGAGGATCGGTACAGGCCCTTGGATCCTGAAAAGATCCGTCTGCCGCCGCCCGCGCCGCCCAACGACAGGCTCCTGTCTGCCGTCGACGCGTTCTACGCAGCACCCAACCACGAGCGACCTAGGGACAAGTTTGTATTTTATATAATTATAGCCTTTATTTATATTTAATTATACTATAGAATTCATACACACGCGAAAACATACCCCTGCCTTTAGTAACGCCCTATCGGTAAATCGTCATTCATCGAACCTTGTGTCGTTTATGCAACATACGTAAGAGAGTACCGTATCTTCCGACTTTTGTTCTACCAAGTTTTATGACTGGCCTGTTGGCGTGGTGGTAGTAACGCTGTCTACTGCGCCAAAGGTCGTGGGTTCGATTCCCACCCGGGACCAACATTTGTGTGATGAGCATAACTGTTGGTTTTCGGATTCTGGGTGTTTGTATGTATTTATTTAAAAGTACATATTTATGTATGTTTATCAGTTGTCGCGTACCCATGTCGACCCAGCTTCGGCTTAGTTGGGACTAAACAGCCGTGTGTAAATTTGTCCAAACATTATTATTATTACTGTGCGGCCATTTGTGCCATAACATGTGGCCGTCCAAACTAAAAATGCCAAGTGGACAGAATCTATATTATCGATATATCTATAAACGGAGCTCTAGTATTTTAAATAAATAATAGTGTGGCCACATGCTGCGTTCTTTGGAAAAAAAAGTTTCAATTTTGCCCGAAGTCATAGAACAAAAGTTTTTGTTTTTTAAAATTCCTTTGACATGTGTTTCGGGCTTTCAGACCATTTTAAAATAGCTTTGTATATAATCACCTAAACGAGTATTCCGAGTCTCAACTCAATGGGCCCCTTTTCGCTTTGGACGGCCACACAACTAAATGTTTTTGTAATCACCATAATTATATTATGCCCATTTCAGCGAGGGCTGGGAGAAACTAGGCTTGTACGAGTACTACAAAGCGAAAAACGCAGCTAGGAAGGCGAAAGAGGAGCAGATAGTTAAAGGCGTCAGGGAGAGATCCAGGTCGCCGACCCCCATACCGAAGGACCTGCAGAAACAGCCCACCCCGCCCGGCAGGAGATATAGGTGGGTCTGAGATGTGATGTGAGCACAGAACTATGCATCAATAAATAGGCACTAGAAATCGCATGCCCTCGGTGACCTTGTCGCCGCACAGGTGACGTATAAAACAGTACAAATGAAACTGTCTAAAAGTAGTATGTCTTCTACAAGCTGTATCGACTCTTTTGCAAGTACGAAACTAGTAAACATAAAATGAAAAAAAATCTTTGTAACGAAACTGATGTGCCGAGATTCAGGTCACAATAACCACTCTGGGCAGGCGCGTCGGCGATAACACTATATGGAGTTTGATCATCACCTGGATTAACGTAAACTTGACAGGTCTAAGAGCAAAACTCCGGAGAAACCGCCGCCAGCGAAGTCCAAGTCGAGGTCTCCCTCGCCCTCGCCCAGACGAAAACCCTGGAGGAGGGAACGGGAAAGGGAGAGTAAGTAACCACAGAATACATTATAGCATTACTGGCAAGGGTCGATGCGATAGCCCCCGGTAAGAGCCGCCACCACATACGTTCCGTCTGATCTTCACTCGGATAATACTATTCCTACCTGATCGTAATGTAGTCTCGTACATGAACAACTCGACCCTGTTCAGGCAAAACATCGTAAGCGACACACAAAATATTCAATTTCCACCTAATGTAAAGATTCTTAAATGCGTACCTATTTGCTTTGTTTTTTTTTGTCGCTTACCATGTTTTGCCTGAACAGGGTCGAGCTGCTGTAACTTTTGTTTTAAAAATAATCTAAAATTGTTTTAAGTACTTGTAAAGGGGTTCTTAAAAATAAAGCGATCAGATCTGTCTGAACTGACTTAGACTGAAGAAGCTTCTTGTGTTTAGGCCGCAGGAGATCGCGGTCGAGGTCGCGATCGCGGTCGAGGAGCAGGTCGCGGGAGCGGGAACGCGACCGGGACCGCGAGCGGCACCGCGAGTCGCCGCCTTCGCAGCGGTCGCGTCGCATCGAGCGCTCCAGATCCCCATCACCGCCTAGTTTTCTGTAAGACAGTATACAACTCTATCCTTTCGATTCAGTGCCTGAATAAAGTATGCAAGTTTGATTATGCTGGTTTGTTCGTCTATAAAACGCATTTTTTTTGTTTCTATTGCTTGTGATTCTAAGTCAAATTAGACCAATAGTCAATACAATCATTATTTATCCTAATATAATTTCATGTTTAGCTCTGCACTGCAGCACCTCCGGGCATCACAAATGCTGGTACTTACGAATTTAAACTTAGTGTTAATATGTTAATTTCCCCAGCGGAGGGTCATCGTTACCCAGCACGTCAGGCGGGTTGGACCCCAGCAACAAAGGGCACCAGCTGCTGCAGAAGATGGGGTGGAGTGCGGGCGGCCTGGGCGCCGCGGGACAAGGCATCGCCGAGCCCATCAGCGGCGGCACGGTGCGTGACAAACAGGACCAGTATAAAGGTATTTCACCTCATACTGTAATATTTTTAAAATATTGTTTGAGATTAAACAACTGGGCCCTTATCTCCGTAGTTTGCTTGCTAATCGTAAAATCCGAAATAATTAGTTTGTAGAGGTTCATATAAATGTTACAAGAAAAATATAACGATGTCTCTACCATTTTTTTTTCAATCTGCAAGAGTCCTGTAAAAACAAGCTTATTTGTGCGTAAAAAATAAACTTTGCACACGGATATTGGTTTGTATTGTAGTTTATGGGAACGTGGAAATTCGCAGTAAAATACCTATGCCGTATTTTACATCATAAATAATAATTTGTTCTCTTACAGGTGTTGGCGTGAACTTGAACGATCCCTACGAGAACTTTAGAAAGAACAAAGGTGCAGCATTTATAACGAGGATGAAGGAGAGAGCGCTTGAGCGTTCATCTTGATTGCTAATATAGTTGGTTGAATGTGTGGCTGAAATGATTTATTTTATCTAAATCATCTTTAAAATAAAGTTATATGATGAATTTTAATTCATTGTTTTTATTTCAGTGTCGTTTGGTAGGGTGCTCGCCTCAAGTCCATGAGGTCGATAGTTTAAATTCAAGGCTCAACCAATGGGTTAAGAATAATTCCAATAAGTCCAACTCTGGGCTAGCGTGGTGGACTATGGTCTGTACAAGACGCTATATCAAAAATCTGTGGTCTGTACAACCTATATTATAGTTGAGAGGGTAGGGGCCCCAAAGTAGGGATATATTAAATAAGATGTTGGTTTATTTGAATTTTTTTACTTTTAAAGGCACAGGCTATATACAAGTATTTATAATTCAAAATCATCTTCGTAATTATCTTTGAATTCAGACAATCTATCCAGACTTTCTTGAAATTCTGCAGATTCAAATCCCTCTTCCTGAAACTTGTGTAGTTTTACAAACTTTATCCTGCTCACTTCTCTGTGCAGCTTCTCGAGCATATCTGTCATAAAGGTGCCATTGTGATATCCTGCTAGTACAGGACAACTCTCAACATTTTCTTGTCTTTCATCCTTTTTAACAAATCCATATTTGTTCAAACTATCTGAAAATATCTTCGGAAATGGAGTTTTCAATTCTAATGGTTTTTCACAAACTGTTACATTCGTGGCAGATAGGAAATTGTTGGCTTGAAAGTATAGTTCAAACATTTGTTGTACATTACTACATCTGTATGCTGCTAAACCCATTTGTTCCTTGGCTTCCTTAGGAGGCGCTTTCAGGTAGGTCTCTGGAATACCCCTCACAGTTATCAGTTGGAAAATCTTATCAGTTGCAATTTTACAACTAGGTGTAATTGAAGTGTAAATAGGCTTTGTGGTACTATTTAGGTGCTCTATTAAATATTGTGACTCATGCATAGTAAAAGGAATGCCTAAAGATGCAGCAGCCATTTTTCTGCCATAACCAGTCATGTCTGCACATATATCGGACATGGTGTACAAGTTATTTTTGTGCCTGTATTTTTGGCTTAGGGTATCCATCGCAGAAGCTAATATGGCTGAGGAATGATAGTATAATTCTGGATTATAGTTGAGAAAATCAAATGATCTAGGATTCCCTGGTTTTCTCCATCCTCGTTCTCCTGTACACATAGGTACAAATAAGGTTGCATGCTCTGATAATTGCTCAATAGTCAGTGCTGTGTTTACTAATCTCGTAGAATCCTTAATGTTAGACACATCTCTCTCTTCCTGTGAAGAAGTGTTATTGTCAGCAAAATGAGATGCAATTATTGGATGAGCCAATATTGGTTTCGTATATTCATCTTTCAGGTGTACTATGCAGCTAAGAGCAAGACCAGAAAAGCCATCGGTGCAGTCAAAGTTTATTTGGAAACCCTGCATACTATCACATTCTTCCACATATTTCCGTATGTTGTCACTAAATGTGTCTCCGTAGGCAGACTTCCATAGCACTTGTCCTGTGTTCAAGATATCAAAACATTCCTGCAAAATAAAATTAGGAAACTTAAGTGGATGTAGTTTTTTACCAAATTCAATTGTAATTTAATATCGTCAATTTGAAATGAGTTTGTTGAGCATTCACAGCTGTACTGTTCAGCTTACTGAAAAGTGTTCTCGCAGGAAACGAAATATTATTCTAAAATAAATATAAAGGGAGGTAGATAGGTTATATGGATTACATACATTTTCGTGTCCATGACTGTATTCTTTGACAATGTTAACTGTTCGGGGGTGAAGCCGGGGATAAAAGAAGTCTGTCCAAGTTCTAACATCCTGATCCAAATTGTACTGTTTCTCTGTTACGGCGACTGATGGACCCTCAGCATCTATATCTGCTAAATATTCATTTTTCTCCGACTTCGGCTGCTCTATTTTTTCAATGGGATCCCACTGTAGGTCCGCTAGCTCTGACTCATCCGGTAGTCCACCAGTGGCAGGCAATGTCTTTAAGGTTCCCTTCAGGTCAGAGAGGAGCAACCGAGGAGTATACGTAACTTCTCCCTTGGCAGTCTGACCCTCTCGATACAAAACGTCGTGATTGCATTCAGTTTTTACAGTCCCCGTGTAGTCAAAACTGAGTTCTTGTATATTCCAGAAGTGGGCACCTACGTAGTTCGAGTAATGACCAAATTGTAACGTTAAAATTTCACGAGTTGACATCGCAATGCGTTTTATGTTTGATAAGTGGAAATGTTTGTAAAACTTAGAATACACGCTAGTAGCTATTGATTCCAAAAAAATATGTCAATGCTAGTAGCAATAGCAAATCAAAAGGTAAAACTCAACTTTTCGATGTTTGGTTCCTGTGGGTAATTTATCGCCATCATTCATTCAATTCATTCTCATTCAGTCAGTTTTGTCAGAGGCCATGGCCCAAGATGACGCATATTTTATAATCACTCTGTGGTCTGTGGTTTTGTTTTGACATTTACGTGCGGGCGGTGTTGCCAGTATTTAATAATTAATAGTGATGTACCGTACCTACCTAATCATTTGGTTCGAGACCGTTCTTCGATTTAAGCATACGCATGGAACTAATAATGTACTACGTACAAAGCATACGTGAGAAATCTGTCTGTCAGGGGCGTTGTACTGTATTAGGGTCTGCGCAAACCAAGCGGAAAAATGCCTGCGCACTTTTTGACGTCATTGTCAAATGAACCGTATCTGTTATGAAATGGAACGCTTTCGAATATTGTTTGTTGGTTGCCATGGGGCCTCTTGGGAAAATGGAAAATTAATGAAAAGTCGGCCCAAAATTTATGTTTATAATTTTGCAATAAGTAAACGATCAAGGCATTTAAAAGGCAGTTTTATTTTGCAAGATAGTGGCGACCGTGACAGGACACGAAGATGCAATATAGGGAGTGCAGCGTCGAGAATAATAATGGCGAGTATGGCGACGGCTGCTACTCAAATGCAATCTAAAAATTATGTTGAAGTTCAAAATTAACGAAGCGGATAAATAACAGATTTTCACTTCCGAAGTCAAGACAAGACGCAGTGTCGAAAATAAATGAAATATGGCGACTAATATGCTGCAACTTGAAAAATTGGGAATTTTATTGATGTCGGCCCAATTTTATTGAAGATTTTGGCGGAAATGAAAAGCGGAGAGCTTCAGTAACTTGAAACATCCCACAGATAAATGGCTGCAAGTATACCACAAGTTTAATACAAGGGTGCTAGGGTCAGTCAAGTGTTTTGGAACAGTATTTTTATATAATGATTTTGAATTTTGATATGGTGATATAATGATATGTGTTTGTAACTCTTATATTTTGGCCTCCGGAGGGTATGTTATGAAATGGAACGCTTTCGAATATTGTTTGTTGGTTGCCATGGGGCCTCTTGGGAAAATGGAAAATTAATGAAAAGTCGGCCCAAAATTTACGTTTATAATTTTGCAATAAGTAAACGATCAAGGCATTTAAAAGGCAGTTTTATTTTGCAAGAGTATCAGTACAAAATCATATAAATATTCACCGTATAAATACCAACACAGGCGTCAGCGTCACGCCTGGCGTAGTTATACGATTTTGTACTCGTCAAAAAGTGCGCGGGCATTTTCCCACTTGGTTTGCGCAGTCCCTAATGTAGCAACAATCCGCAACAAGATCCTACCGCAATAACCGTCGATTATTACCGGCGTGCCGTAGACGGTCATGCAAGCGTCATGCGTCATTCAATTCCATCAGTCATGCGACTGATGGTTGAATGATGAAAAAAATAAATTGGAACTCACGAAAAAGTGCCCATGGCAATGGTGAAAAAATTATGGAAAATCCAGGATATAAACCTGCTGTAACAGAAATTAATTTATCATGAGCGGCCAATATTAATTATGACTTTCAATTTATTATGACTGGCCTGTTGGCGTAGTGGTAGTAACCCTACCTACTGCACCAAAGGTCGTGGGTTCGATTCCCACCCGGGACCAACATTTGTGTGATGAGCATAACTGTTGGTTTTCGGATTCTGGGTGTTCGTATGTATTTAAAAAAGTATTTATGTATGTTTATCAGTTGTTGAGTACCCATTTACAAGCTTCGGCTTAGTTAGGACTAAACAGCCGTGTGTAAATTTGTCCAAACATTATTATTAGGTATCTTCATCATCACTTCATCAACAGCCTATTAATGTCCCCACTGCTGGGGCTCAGGCCTACCCTCTCCACGAGGGCGTTCGGGCTAGTCCACCACGCTAGCCCAGTGCGGGTTGGTGGACTTCACATACGCCTAAGAATTCTTCTTCGGCGTATGCAGGTTTCCTCACGATGTTTTCCTTCACCGTTTGAGAGCAGTCAGTAAATGTACTTAAGTTTCGAGAAAAAACCTTAGAGTATAGATAAGCTAGCTTAACTATACTCCAAGGAAAAAACCCATTGGTACATGGCCCAGCCGGGGATCGAACTCCGGACAATATTAGGTATTCTTTATATAAAAAAATAAAATAGGTAACATTTTGTAGAAGACGGTGTCAACCTAACGTCCGTCTTCAATTGAAGCTGTGATTGAAGAAGGTCCAGTCCAGAGAGAAGATAATACCTACGGAGTCTTCCAGTCCGTGGTCCAGTCTTTATGCGCCACCACCAGAGACTCCAGAGAGATGGAAGTAAATGATACAATAGAAATTACTCATTTTATTTTATTACAAAAATGTTAAGTATTAAAAATCGTTGAACTTAATTCAAAACTGTTAAAACTAAACTATTTTTCTACTCTTATTTACTATCTGCTTAATTTAATGGATGTTGAAATACTGGCAGTGGAAAAATACAAAACTATTTTTATTGTACAAAATTACAGCTACTCCGGCTATTAGAATAATATGGCCTGAACAATATTAGTGAATTCTTAATACGTTGGTAATGGAAGTGTTTCGAGTCTGCTTTTCATTGGAGTAAAACTATGTTTACAATAGGAATAAAGAACAGGAATTTTCTTTTCTTGTACAAAATTATAAAGCCTACAAATGACTAAGGAGTAGTAACAAGTTGTACTAACAGTACAATTTGTTACTAACAGTTGTATGCTTGTCTGTACAAATAGTGTACGTAAACTTTTACATATCTGAGTTCATTTAGTTTGTTTTCATAAACTACTAGTATCATAAGACCAGTTTAACTATAAGACTTTGGCCTATATAATGGTACCAAATTTTCTATAGCAGTACCTACCTATGTTGTCACATGATAAAATCCAACTATTGAGACCGCATCTATTACACATAATAATTCATTAAAATGATCAATTAACTAATTATTAGTTAAACTACAGCTTCGCAAACTTACAATATCATTAATTATAAAAGGTAAATTTATTCGAATGTTCAAACTATATTAGATTATTTACACAATTGCACGCTGTTTTTATGAGAAATTAATTAGTATACAAACATCACGTAATTTGGTGGGCATTTGCCAAATTGTACATTGATTTTGACGCCGCGCCGTTACACCGACTTTCATGTAGGTATAGCGCTGATTGGTCTGCGGTAAAGATTCGTCAACCAATCCGGCTGTGTTAGGGAGAACCGCAGCGCCACGGATCCCTGACATACATCCACCATTACGAATTTTGATATTTTAGTATTTTATTTAATAAACTGTTGTATTTATGGTCGTAGAAAAAGTTATGTATGCAACTACACATAAATGAGGAATTAAAATAGGTACTCGATCTGTCTATTGCAAAAGTCGGCAGCATTCGTTCATTAAGGGACGGTTGCATAAATAACTATTTTCAAACAACTTTCCTATCAGTTTGCCTATTTGACTGTAAATGACTATTTTGTCACAAAACTACTACACAAGACGCCATCTAGTTCTGGCATGTGCCCAAATGCCGTATTGACTGAATTGCTAAACTACAAGGTTTATTGTAAGCCATCTTTATTCAATGTGGGAAATAAGAACACAAAAGTTTCAATTGCAATCCAGTTAATTCAGCACTAAATTAATCTTACTTTTCTATCGACAGAACTAAAAGAAACACTCAACACACTCCACAACTTGTGATAATATCCCATTGCATATCAAATATCACAGTTTCATCTAATCTAATTTTACACAAAAGATTTTCTACACAGAAGACAAAGAACTACATTCCTGTAGGGCATCCTTTTCTAATACACTCCTAATATGAATTCGAGTTAATTTTCCTTAATCGTGTTTATTTTATAAATTCTTGATTTTTCGCGGGCGCCTATCGGGTGTAATGGAAATCTTTGTTAAAAAAAGATACGGATATTTTTATATTCATACATAACTAATCCTAAAGTCCGAAAGTACTTTCAACACAAATCGTACACATTGGAGAGATCTACTATCACAACCACTACCTAGATATTCACAATCTCACGACTGCACCTACCGCCTACTGTACGTAGCACACAATTAGAAAAGTTATTCCTTTACAACACGCGCTAACACTATGCCATATCGATAACGAGACAAATAAATGGACTTTGGTCTGGGACAAAACAACGTAAAATGACAATCATTGCAAAAACAAAACTAATTAGATAGGCAATACATATTGTATATATATTTAGTTATACAAACGATAGTTATTTCGTCCCCCAGATGCATTTTCATATCGTAATCGAGATTCATAGAGTAAAATTCATTACAAAATTCATAACTAAAACAACACTTTTGGGAAAACTTCACGCTTTTTTCCCTAAAAAATAACTAAATACATGGATTGGCGCTTTCGACAATATTTTGGACGTCCTGAGACTCAGAAAATAAGATACTTACACTATTTTTATGAAGAAATAAAGTAATTGACAAGTTCTACATCTTGTAGACAAATATGGATAAACAAGTTATATCTAAGCCTTTTACCAACCAGTATAGATAATATAGAAATAAGTTAAGATGCTTCTAAGCAAGCTTATTCCATTAATTGTATATGAATGTCTTTCTTTCTCATAGGTAGAGATTTCTGTTCTGAATGCGTTCAAAATGCCAGCTTAAAAATCTGCTTTTTAGTATTGTCTTACGGAGAAGTACACCAGCGAGACATACAAAAGAGCAAATAAATACAAAGATTATAAGGAAAGAGCCCACCATTTGACGAAATGCTCCAGTGGTGCGGTGGGGTAAGAAATAAAATGTTAAATTACTTGAGAATAGAACAATATTGTGGTTATTAATTTGCTTTTCCCGCGAATAAACTTTATGTTGTTATATATAGTAAGTAATACAGAAATTAAATTACAATTCTAATATTAAGTAAAAATAAATTTTACTGCTTGGCAGCTTACGACCGAGTGAGTGCCGTTCTGTCAACATCCTGAGGATGCCTCGTAGAGAGGTGAAACACGTGTCGATTTTATATTATTTTGTGTTGTTTTATACAGTATATTTTTCGCTAGTATTATTATTATTTTGTAATTTATAAATTAGTAAATTTTGACCAAAACATTTTGTTTAGAATAGTAATTTGCATGATATTATTTATAAATTTAGACTTGTAAAATTTATTTTTACTTAATATTAGAATTGTAATTTAATTTCTGTATTACTTACTATATATAACAACATAAAGTTTATTCGCGGGAAAAGCAAATTAATAACCACAATATTGTTATATAATGGATTTCCGCAAAGTAACGCCTGATACAATTAAATACTTGAGAATAGGGTCATAAATCATCCCCTATACCATACAATAAGAAGATAGCATTTAAAATCCAAAATCACGACAGCATGTGTTCAACCGATGAAGCATGTCCTCTTACTTCTATCTATACTCAGATTTCCCATTTATTTGCTACAAAATGGGTCGATAAAATTTGTCGAATATTATATTCCTAAATAGACCTACATAGGAACTCACACCCCCATACTACTAGGCTTTGGTCCAACAAAACTAGGCTTAGAGACAAGTTGTTTACATTAGCTGCCAGCTTCAACATTGCAAGATTGGAGCATACAAGTAACACATAGGAATTATATATACATACATTATATACCAACGGTGGGATATTTAATTATATACCCGCTATAGTTTATGCTACTGTATCGAGACCTTTTGCGATTAGCTTTAAACTTTAAAACTAGTTTAGTTAAGTTATATTTAGACACACAATTCATTCAGTCAACTGTTTAAAAGATTATCAATACAGCAGCCTAATTATTTGTACTCTCGGTTGATACCAAACCACTTAACAGTAAAGTAAGAGAACCTACATACTATTTTCTATACTCACTACATGACAAAGAACGAATTATGTATATAATACAAAAAAAACGTCAGCAAATATTGTTGAACCCTGAATTATCAAGATTAAGTTAACAAATAGAAACATATTTTACAATGTAAAGATTAGATATGTAACTATTGTCCCATTTTTCGGAAAAAATCATTTAAATACAATCATCTGGTACGCCACGGCGAACTTAAATTTAAAAAATCCAATTAGCACACTTGCACAAATTAATACGAATCTAATCAGATATCTTCATTACCATAATGGAACATTCACTGGAAAAACTACACCTACGTTGACCCCATGTGGTATGATCACAATTGTTTATGGATATAAAAGTTTCACTGTAATACTGGAACTATAATGTGAAGCATGTGGTGGTAACGGTGACGTCAGCAGCAGTAGAAACGGTGGTTGCGGTGACGTCATAATATTGGTGGTAGTCCAGTGTCAACAGCTGTAGAATATAAGTTGCAATCGATGACACTACTGGTACCTATCAGTGTGATCGAACTGAGGTTTTCTTTTTATTTCGGTGATTGGAGCCGGCACTGCACCATATTCTTCAGTAACAATAGTGACAAAGATGTCAATTGAGGTGGCTCGGTATATTGACACTAATCGTGGCATCATTCACAGATCAAACGCCGTCTTCTCCATATTAATCGTAAGACGAAATGGATGTTCTACATTAAGTAAGTTTACAGGGTACTTAACATTATGAGGTTCCAATGTTGCGGTGTTCCACTGTTATTAGTAATTAAATTAATGCGACTCTGTTGACAAGTGGGGTTTTTCGTCTGCTTGTGTGCGATTGTGTCGTCACAGGTTGGTAGATGTAGCTCGTCTTTGCCCGCTTCGCTGGATGTACTGCAATAACATAAAAGCCTGTAATTTTCTGCGTTTCGACGCAACGAAGTGGTTTGAACAATCGACAGAATGTTTATTAACTTACTTGTATAGTTTTCCGTGAGAGAGAAATCTAACTTCACAGGTTTGGTTACGTCGATGTCAATCTCTTCATAGGAATGGTCCAATACCTGCAACCATAAACATTTTTTATACTGAAAGTAGATAAGTTGCCACAATTAATTACTATTGGCTCAAAAACCCCGGTCCCACCCTTGCGGTCCTAGGACCGTACTTAGACTAATAAAACGACACAAGACATCAGACCTTAAAGTACCACTACACACTAAGTCATATAGGTACATAGTATGAATAATACAAATATATTTGTCAAACTTGAGACCTCTTGAGTAGCACTCCCGACTAAACCCGTCGTCGTCAAAATATATCCTATACTAGTTGTCGCCTGAGATTTAAATATATTGCTTTCGATTCTTATGAAATAAAGTGCAGACTGATTTCAGGCGCAGCAGTGGCAGTGCACAAGCGAAATACATAAGTGGATAGTGCAGTGCATAAGTGGATTCAGCTTGAGTTCTCACCTCTATATCGCTGACTTCCTCCGCGGACTCGAGGTCGTCGGTGATGTAGGAGGCGAGCGGCGAGGGCCCGGTGGCCAGCAGCCGGTACGTGCCGCCCACCATGCCCGTGCCCTCCACCACCTCTTCCACCTCCAGCTCCTGGACGGACAGACACTTGATTCTCAATCCACCCATTATGTAACATTGACAGTTCATCATGTGGACAAAACTGTTGGAAAAAGGCCCGGTTCCGCGCCAGCCTCATCCAGCTGGGTCCCGCGACCTTCACCAGATAGTCGGTCCACCTTGTACGCCTGGTACGTGGTCGCCACTCGAGAACCTTTCTGCCATAACGGCCGTCAGTTCTACGAGCGATTAGACTTTCACATTTAAATAAATAAAAACGGACTTTAACCAACTCCATTCAGGCCAGCAGTATTGATTAATCATTTTAGCCGCACATTCACGACAATCATGAATTGTACGATATAGGCTACCACCACACTGGGGCGGTGGCGGTATCGGTGGCGACCTGTTGGCGTATAATGGGATTGTATGGAGGATAACGCGGTCCGCAGGCCGCGCCTTGCTCGCGACCAGTATAGCAACCACCCCAGTGCGGTTTGGTCCACGTAGATAACCAAGTTTGATAACAAGCTAGTTATCTACATGAAAAATTGTCTCCAGCTAGGTAACTGGTTATCTAAATAGGTATGTATCTGGATCGTTGCAGATACATAACTATTTAGATAACCAGTAAACAAAACTAGTAAACTAGCGTTCATAACTTCGATACCTACCTGGGAAATCCGCGCATTGGTTATCGAACTTGGTTATCTGCGTGGAACAAACCCCCAGTGCGGAAGGCACTGGGGGTTTGTTCCACGCGCTAATGTTTGCACACATGCGCTAATACTAAAATGTACCTGTTCAATAATAGCCTCTTCTTCTTCCACTTCCTCCTTGATTTCGGGATCTAGTTCCACGTCCGCGTCTAGTTCCGATTCCGCGTCCACGTCCGCGTCGTCGTCGACGTCCGCGTCTCCGGCCGCCCCACTGTACTTCATCTCGCCGCGCTCTAGGGCTTCTAGGTTATCTGGAACAGTTAAGATATTGATATTACATTAAGCCTCGATCTTTGACTCGTCTCGAATATACAGGACTCGATGTGCTGGAAGCCTGGGGTCGCGAAACAGTATTGAATAATGTTATTATAATGTGTAGTTGTGTTGTATATTCAAGTTGAACTATCACAGTTTTGTCATCGTCGTAAGCAAGAATTGACAAACGAATGAGACTAGAGCAAGATTCAAGACTAGTGTTTAAAGAGACTCGAGCTCTTACGAAACGAACGCGCGCTCGAGCCGTGCTCGAAGACTCGAGTCTTACATAATAAAATGAGACTCAAAGACTCGTCTTTCGTAACACTAGTCTATAGCAGTGTTTTATAAAAGTGCGACAATTATTACCTGGATAAACCATAGCTTTTTTAATTGCTTGCGGATCTTTTCTCGACCACTTTTGTACTTCTTCATCCATTTTTCCTACTTTTGATGGATTCATCGCCCACAAACAACCTGCATAACAATAAAAGCATTTGTCATTGGCACGTGCACTTTTCAACACTAACGAATCATTAATCTGTGACTACGGTTTAAAATTACTAGCTAGCAGTATGCTAGATTTTTTTACTTTGCATTACCTTTTCTTTGACTCCCATTCGTTGATGGCTTTTCAATTTTCTCAAAACATTTGTTTAGACTAAGATTGTGTCGGACCGAATTCTTCCATCCATTAGGCGCCGTCTTGAAATACGGAAAATGTTGACTGAAAAAATAATAATGTTATTCTTAATAGCCCAGGTTAAAAGAAAGACAGCAGGCATACAGTAGTTGAATGTGTAATAACTTACCACATAAAATTGTATATCTCAGATACAGGTAGACTTCCTGTTCTTGAATTCTTTAGGGCCATTGCTATTAGACATGAATAGGAGTACGCTGGCTTGGGAAATTCTCCCACGTTGTTTTTACTAGAATTATTAACATATTTCGTTTGGCTAGTATCAACTGTAAACGCTCCACTTACTGCAGTTTTTATAATTTGCCTATTGTTATTTAAAGATGAATTCTCGATCAATATAGTGGCTTGATTCTTGTTACCATTAGTTAAAATTGTCCTAGATTGTTGAGCGTCCAATATGTGTATATTGCCGGAAATAATCGTCTTAGGTCCTACTTGTTGCGTGACTTTCTGACTTGCGTTTAGAATGGAACAATTTTTATTATTCACTTTAAGTATTTCTGATTGTGTTTTAATTCGCACCGAGGGCGTAGGATTTTGCGTATTCCCTACTTTGGATTTATTATCTAAGTCTTTCAATAAATCTTTCACTACGGTTTTTTCGTGCTTCCGAACATAGATAACCATTTGCGTCGCCTCTTCTAACGGTCTCTTGTTTGTTTTTACAGATTCTTCAGGTTCTTCTACTTTCGGCACCTTAATTGTATTTGGAGAAAATGTCAGATGACTTTTCTCCTCCTTTGGACTGGGCAGTGATGAGCTACTGTTAAAGTCGGTGTTACCAGCAGCTGACGTGAGCAACACATTAGACGCTTCTTCCTTCACGATGCTTTTCACAGGAGTTTCTGCGAATGTTGAGGGCATCACAGAATTCGGATTGACCATAACTGCGTTTGCTTCGGAACCGTACAAATCTAAATTGTGTACGAAACTAGACGAGCTGTTGTTTAGCCATGTTGTTGAGTTATCGGTGTCCATGTCTAATAATGGCGGCATATCAGAAAAATTTAATCCTAAGGAATCCTGTAATTAAATTAGTCATTTTTATTATTACATCTACATCAACAGTTGGCCGGAGCGCACCGAATACAAGAAAATCTGCTGCCACGTGCTGCGCAAGCGGCGAAACCTGTGTGACGTCTTCCTTCTTATCTTATCCAGGGATAACAGGTGTCGCCACACTTCGGCCCTCTTGGGATCTTTTGTGCATACCGCTGTCCACCACAATTAGCTATTGGTGAACTTTACAACATACGTGTTAGAATATAAATACTATTGTTTTGGGTATGAAGGTTTCCTCACGATGTTTTTCTTCACCGAAAAGCCTGTGGTATTGTACTTAATGTGCCGTACTTAACTTCAGATAAACTCATTGGCATGGGCCAAAGTTCGTACCCACGACCTCGTGAACCTGAGGCGAGTGTGTACAAACAACTAGGCTAACATAATATTGCATATGTTACAACGTGCTGCCCACCCACGGCACTGTGCAAGCATCCGGTGTGCTCCAGCCTCAATGACAACATATGGAAATAAATAAATATATACTGACGGGAAAATCTGTAATACTGCTAAGATCCGTAGCTATTTCGTTTTTGATGTCCATGTCCAGCATATCTTGGAGTGAATCTGTGATGTACAAATCCATGTCTAAGCACCCCTGGAACAAGACAAATGAGATCTTAATGAAAACTCAAAGAATCGTGCGTGACATAAAAAATTGAGTTACCATACTAACACCAGTCAGCACTTCAGCAGTATGTCGTTAACATATTCCCCTCCACAAATCATTCATTGGGATAGTTTTACTAAGAAAAAGTGTCATGAAACACTCTTAGTCTTTAGAGTATAAAGACTCCAGTAAAAAGGAAACTCGAGCGCACAAAGAGATTCGAGCTCTCATGAAACGAGCGTGCGCTCGAGCTGTGCTCGAAGACTCGAGTCGCGTTAAAAAGTTGAGTCTCGTAATTTGACATTAAGTCATAATATAATAAGACTACTTTTTACGAGTCATTTTACTACTAAGAAATCCTGCCAGTACAAAGATTTCGCGCCAATTTGATTGATATTAACTACACAGACTACAACGGCCCAGACGGACCAATAGGAGGGGGATCGGACGGTACAATGAAACCACTATCCACTATGTAGTGTAGTACAGAACCTGTTTTTGTCTTGTGGTATGCGCTACCCCGGCTGCGAAAGAGTAAATTGTATGAATGCTCTCTTGTTTACGCTCATTGAAAACGGCTACAAAATGCAATACTTCAAGTATTTTAGGTACCTACCGGTAATTAGGACAAGACTTGTTAATGTCAATTTACAAGTATTACATACTATAATTTTAATAAGTAGGTACTTATAAAGAAAGATCTTTGACGGTACAAGTACATTTGTGTAAAATGAACAACACTTTGGATCAGATATGTACATATTGTATAAGTAGGTTCCTTGAAGCGGAAGAAAGTTTAAATCATCGTTTTTTTACAGTGAAGACCTACACCAACCCGTAATTCGTTGCCCGTTGGACGAGGGCCGGCTGGTTCTTTTAAAAAACATCTACAACGGAACCAGCCAAAGGCTTCCACAAGATTCGGGACGATATTTTTTGTCGATGCTTTTACTCGTCCGCGTCTATAAATAAACTTGTTCTGGTATGGTGTGCCTCATTAATTCTATTATTGAATGTGCGTAGGTACTATACTGTAATAAGAATGTACTTTCATCTTCCTATCGAATGTAGGCAATGGAAAATGTAAATAAATGTAAAGCAGTTCATTTTACTGCATTATAATTAAATATTAGTATTGTTTGAGCAAAAAGTACCTAGTTATAAATAAATAAAAAGATTATAAGCGAGTAGGTGTTTTGTACTTTTAAATTTGCGATATGGAATTTTTTGTCTTTTGTTAAAGGCCATCCACGATCCCCAATAAAACACAATAGAGCAAGAGGCAGGTGGCAACCAGGTAGGTAGAGCCACCACGTCCCACATTTCGTATTTACTTATAATAACAAACGGATCTTGGTTGGTATACCAATAAAAATGCCCGAAATCCTGTAGTAAATGAGTGCACTGACAGATAAGGTAACACGTGAGAGCGATAGCTTTAACCAATAACAAACAATGTTTACCGTTTTTTACTTTTTAAATTAGTGCCTATACGTTTACAATCTGCTAATCGTTATCGCTGAAATGTGAGCTTGTTAACGAATCAAAGGCAGCACACCTTGCAAAATTAGTATGCTGAAGTAGGTATACCAGCAGGTAGAGATTAACATAAGAGAATGCAATAGTGTAAAAAGGTTGTTTTGAGAAAATGTCACAAGAGTTCCATGATTGATGAATTTTATTTCTAATTTCTTCAACTGCTGACGAAACTGTAAGTACATACAAGTAGTTTGTACAGAAATAATAATAAAAATGGCACCCTTTTGTTACTTTCTCAAAACTGATCACCTTTTTCAAATCAAATATACTTTATTGAGCACCAAATTATATCAAAAGTTTTTTCTTGTCTGTTTTTTTTAAAGTATAGCACTCTACTTGGAAACTATTATACTACTCTGTGACTCTACATGGTTTCGGTTGCATAATTTCTACCTACATCTAATAGGTAAGTTAGATCCTTGAACGTGGGAAACGATGAAGTCAAATCGCTAAAAATACGAATTTCTTAACAGTTTGATTTTCCCGCCGAAACAGGGAACGGAAACAGAACATTGTTCCACGTGCAGGAAAGAGAGATCCTGGAATGGGGTGGGTAACAGAGATAGCTATAGAAGAGGGTGAAACGACCCCTAATGACATTGCAGCCGCCACACCACCGCCCGCACCGCGCCCTTTTCGAGTTTATGGTAAGAATTTGCACCGTGTTTGCTAATAAAAGCTCATAATAAAAAATATTGGCTTACACAAAAATGGGTTAGTTTTTATTTAGCGCAATAAAGATCATAGGTTTCTCAATTATTAGATACCAGTAGATAGGTAGGAAAGGATTCGACATTCCTAAAATATAAGCTGTTTAGTGAATTGGAGCTGTATGTACTCGTATGAAAGCAGGGCCGTGTGCTGTTGGGTTTGTTGCTGTTTCTTCACTTCGGCGACGTACAGGTGGAAACAGAGTAGGTAGTTTTAGTTTTAGACAGAATTGACGTCAAAAAGAATATTGTATTCCAATTTTGAAAAAACGATTTTTGAATTTTGAACACAGTTGGAGCTTTTTTAGGTATTACTCATAGTAGGTAATTTATTCAAGTAGGTATATCTACTACTTAGGTAGGTATATCGCAGGCCGAAAATGTCCATCTGATGTCTGTCTGGTAGGTATAGTAGGTACGTAAGTCGTGCCGTGCCAGAGGGCCATGAACTCGGCCTTTATTACTTCTCGAGTTCATCTCGCTTACGTGAAATATGAACAAGTAGGATCTAATAGTTATATTTTTAAACTCGCTCTAGTATAGGTATTATGTAGGTATGTATCTATGAGACTTGTGTGTGCCTATAGATATTATGTATGGTTGGCATATGAAGTCATAATAAAGGATAAGAGTAAATTGACATAAATAAATAATATGAATGAGTGCAAAGTACTTTTTATTTACCTACCTGTTGGTCGACAGACCTAATCTAGATAAGGTTTAGGTTAGGTATATTGGCATGTACCTAGGCATAGTTAAACTTAGGTCTCTAGTGTCTAATAATAAATATTATAATACCTATGTATTATTATTAATGATCTTTAAAAATACCTAATACCTACAGAACAGATCCAACTTTAAAAAGCTTAGCTTTTAAAATGAATGGTTTGCACTTTAATTTTAAGCTTTAAAAGTCTAATTTAGTCTTCCGAAAAATAATATTGCTGGGGCCCATGAACCGAGCGATAGGACCCAGAAAATGACTTAGGTAGGTAGGTAGTTGAGGTTTGCATTTTGGTGATCATTTAAAATACAAAGTGCATTTAAATACTCAAAAACATCTAAACAACAAAATCACGGAAGTAAGAAAATGTTGTAGACGTGATGCAGGTAGGTCTTACCTACCAACTCTCATGCTGCGATGATTTCCCGAGTACGGAGAGTGAGGGGCAGGGAGGGGGGACAGACGGCCGTGGTGGAGGCGCCGCGAGGGGCCCGCGCCGCCGCGGTCCGCGTGTCCTCGAACCTGACCGCGCGCCGTCGCCTTGAACCCGCCGTGGTCGGCTCTTGCGCCGCCCGCGCCTGGTCGATGGCTCGCGTACGTAGGCAACCGCGAAAAATCGACGTCTCGGAAAAATGTACGACGACGCCCATTCTACTGAACATATGTACCTACCACCTCTAGTAGTATTCTAGTCTACCTAGCCTTCGGACAGATAGACGGACGGACAAAGAAAAAGGATTGCATTATAGGGGTAGGTATCCGGTTTGACGGAACCCTAAACAAGAAGCAAAAAATAGGTAGGTAGGTACCAACCTACGACGAGTAAAGGATTGTCTACTAAGTTGGCCATATTCAAGTAAATTTAACAGATTTTTATTCATCATAGGGACCAGGTAGGTAGGAGTTAGGAATCCTAAGCACAGAGTTTATAATAGGATTAGGCTAGGCTGATTTACATTTGCTATCATGTTTTGTAATCCTGATAACACGCATGCATTATGTCTCTAGCTAGGTACCTAGGTAGGTAGGATTTAGCATGTTTACATTGATAGGATGCTAAAAAATAAGGCTGTATGAAATGGATAAAAACAGAAAATTTCATTTGGCGCGAAACTCGTGGGGGATTTTCTCACTCCAAAAGTTAGCGGCGCGCGCAGAATTGGCGCGAAACTGGGAGGGGTTCCGTATTGATCGCGTGCGCGGAACACTGCGCAGTCCTCTCCCTCGTTACGTTTCCCTTTCAAATGTAGGGAAGGAAACTGAAATTATTGTACCCAACTACGACGTGGACTTTATATATATTTATTAAACACACATCTAATAGGCCAATGAAGTTAGAGCATAAAATAAGTTGGCTCATGGCTAGAATACCTACTTACCTACCTAGCTTTAGTCTAAAAATAAAAACCAGTAAAAAAATCATAATTTTGAAGAAAATAAACCTACTATTTATATTACATACTTATTTAATAAACTTAAATGTTTTAGTAAGTAGCGAGCGACATAGGTACCTATATCAAAAATTTAACACCATGTAGGTATTCACGCCTGTAAAATGTGTTTAGTCTAAAATTACATCGAGCCTACTACCTACTTACATTATAATATTATTTTAATTTTTAAATTGTAAAAATTAAAATACCTACCTTTTACAAACAAACTGTCAAAATTACCAATAGTAAGGTTGGTGAGTGGGTAAGGTACCTATACTCATTCATTCACTATTAATAAAAAGCAAGGCTAACTAGCCGGCTAGGTAGGTATGGCGCACGGGTCAACGACCTCGCATTGAACTTCCTAGGTATGTATTCAACGATTTATTTTCAGTGAATAGTGTAAGTAATAGTAGTGCATTTTTTATTTTAACATGTAGGTAATTGTACTTAATAAATTGAACGGCGACCCGCACTAAACTTTCTCGTCATTTAAAAAGAAAGAGTAGGTATCTAATCCATACAGCTTCGTCATCAAAAATTTATTTTCATACAATTTATACGTTTTTTTAAAATAAACTGATGTATTCATGTTCTATGACGTAAATATACCTACTTATTCGTAATAGGTACATAACAATTCAATAGCTCCACAACCATGTATGAGTAAATCGCGAGTTTCCATTTCATTTGTAGGGGAACCATACAAAGTAGATTTTCTCCAGACTTATGGGTATATTACTATGTCATAGACAAACTTATGCAACTAGGTACCTACGACGTGCAAAGTTTCATCAAAATCATTAGAGCCATTTTTAAGAGCTACTCTTCGGTTTAAAGGTACGAAGAAACTGTTGATAATCCTTCGACAAAATAATTTAAAATTCTTAAGTTCCAAATTTGGTCCAATTTGGACCAAAGGTTTAGCCTCCAAAGTCAAGCGTGACGGACCGAACGGACGAATGGAATTGAGATAGGTACATATTTGGTTTTTCGGTATGTTATTTATTTAGATGTCCTAGAACACATTTTCCCGAAATTAGGAAAAACTTTTTTTTCGCGATTGCAATACATCCTCTACCCTAATTGACCGAGCGAGCGAAGCGTCTACGTTTCGAGACTGGCCAAAAATGCTCTTGTCCGGCTGTCTGTCTGTCTGTCTGTCTGTCTGTCTGTCTGTCTGTCTGTCTGTCTGTCTGTCTGTAATTCTCTACAGGTCGTATTTTTCAACCGATTTTGACGAAAATTTGGCATATGTATAAATTAATTAAACCTACAAAATGAGTAGAATAAAATTTTGAAAAACATTTTTTTTAGAGTACCTACCATACTCGCAAAGTGGGAGTGAACTTTTTTTTTCTTGTGAATCCCATAGTGTGGGATATCGTTGGATAGGTCTTTCAAAAATATTGCTGGTGTGTGAATACCATTTTTTCGATTTAGGGATCCGTTGGCGAAATATTAAGCTTTAAAGCGGTAATTTTTGTTAGAGTCACGTGTCCCCCCCCCCCCTGCCAGCTAAACGGTTGCTTCTGGAAATGTGAAAAAATTCATGGCAGTAGCATATATAACGTAGTTACAAGGAAAACTATTACGGCTAAGTAGGTTCTATTAGTTTTTGAGTAATAGTGGATCGACTTAAGAAAGTTGAAAAAATAAATTATGTTCATAGAACTGCATACGTAAAATGGAAAATTATTTTTTTCCGCGTGATATCCATGGTGTGGGGTATCGTTGGATGGGTCTTTCAAAAATATCGCGGGTGTGTGATAAACATTTTTCGATTCAGGGATCCGTTTGCGAAATATTAAGCTTTAAAGTGCTAATTTTTGTCACTTTAGTAGGTACTTTTTCTGTTTCCAAAGTTGACTTTTGTTGGTTTCTTTTAGGTTTGGTTTATAAGGGCTGGCGAGGTCTACTGTTCTCACGGAACTACTAGTTAAGTAGGTACTACTTTACCTACTCTACTGCGGTACGCGACGACGGGGCTGCGCGAAAGTAAAAAATCGCTAGTCCTAGTGGACAGGTAAGAAGTAGTAGGATCACAGGTAAAATTTGGTATTTTAAAATAATTTCGAATAGGTATATTAATAGTAGGTAGGTATACCTACGAGTATTCAGTTTAGCTCTGGATTCATTATTTTGACTAGAGATGAAACGAACATCCGGTCTGGTCGGATAATTGAAATGATTATGCGAGCATCATTATCATTACACTATCATAGAATGTTCCTACCTAGGTAAGTAGGTACAGTCAGCATCAAATACACCAATATTTAGACTCGCAGGTATATTATTGATTTAACATCAATTTGGCTCGGTGCTCTACATACAGCGCATACAACTTTACACCAATAAATTATTAGTAGGTAGTTAACTTTAAATTTCAAATTATATTTTAAAAAATTATATTGTTTCTGGACGATGTTGTACCTACATAAAATTAAGAGTCTGTTGCAATGCTGTCATGTGCAGCTTGCGTGTCCGTCCACCTGTCGGCCCACATTTGTACATCTCTTCCGGCATGTTTCCTTTGGGAAGGGGGTAGGTGTTGGATTGGACATCATCAAAAAAAACAACGAGAAAAAAAAAACTAGTTAGTAAACTACTCTCGCAGATTTTTTTGACGATGCGACGATAACAAGTAGTTACCTATTTAGGTATAGGTAGTTGGGAACTTGCAAGGGTAACGTATCTCTCAAAGTTAATTGGTTCTATCTTATTAGTAAATAAAAAGAATTAACTTATCAAACAGTATCTACCCATAGTAGGTTACTTAATTGCCTAGGTACTGACTAGTTCTGGTAAAAGACTAAATACCTAGTCAATTAGTAATCCCACTAATATTATGAACGCGAAAGTTTGTAAGGATGTATGCGAGTTTCGAATTCGATGTTTGTTACGCAAAAACTACTACGGAACAGATTTTGATAAAACTTTAGAGTAATATAAATAAATTACTAGCTGTTTCCCGCGGCTTCACCCGCGGAAGAAAACTTAATTCACAGTTTACCGCGGTAAAAAATAGCCTATGCTATTCCAGGATATAAGCTATCACTGTACTACCAAGTTTCATCAAAATTAAGTTTTTTCCCGCGGGAACAGTTTACCGCGGTAAAAATTTCATAAAAAAAAAGACAAACAGTAGCTTACAAATTAAAGTATTAAGTTCAATTTCCTCATCCTCGTCCTATCTATAACAAAATGCATATTTTCCATGCACTCCCAAAATTCAAAACTGCAAAAACAGGTGTGAAAATACAAGACAGTACTGAATGTCATACATTCGAGAGTTCGGTCGCTCGGAGACTCGGAGGCAAAAACAACGTGCTACAAACAACCCACAGACAAACGCACACATTGACAGGTCATTGCAGCCAACCAACCGTCCCGCCCGCCCCCGCCCGTCCCGTCTCCTTGAGTGCACTCACGCACACTCGCGCACGATGCAGCCGCTCGTGCAACGTGCAACACCACTACAGACAAGAGAACGGTGCACTCATTGTGCTATGGTAGGGACGTTTTGACGTTCTCACTCGAACGAAACAGAAACACGGGCCGTGGGAACTGGGAACTTTGGTCATAGGTAGATAATAATTAATAAATAAGCAATGAAAGAAAATAAACTATACGGCGGCAACGGGCGGCCCGCACTAAACTTTCTCGCCGTTTCTTTTTATTATATTTTTGAAGGGATTCGTCATTTGCCTAACAAAAATTAAATAAACTGATGAATTCATGTTGTATGACCTATATATATAATTATAAGTACCTACTTATCGTGATACATGATAATTCAACAGCTCCATAGTGCTTTTACTAAGTATGACAGCTCCAACCATTTGTGAGTAAATCGCAAGTTTCAATTTCATTTGTAGGGGTAAAGAACCATACAAACCTTATTTTCCCCAGACCAATGGATATTAGGTACTGTGTTATAGACAAACAAGCAACTACGAGTAGGGCATGGATACCGGTATTCGGTAATGTCGATATTTTTGGTATTTAAATACCGGTATTTATAAATGAAATACCGGTATTTCGGTATTATGAAGTCAGTGTTATATTTTTTGTTCAGTGCATAGTACTAACTTTAACCAACCTAGATTTTGGCAGAACGAGATCCCTACATGGACTCACGTACGAGGTTCAAAGTTTCATCAAAATCGTAGCGCCGTTTTTGAGAAAAAAAAAACACTTTGTTATAACAGAACAGCTCTGCTACTCTTCCAATCGGACCAAAGGTTTAGTAGTAGCCTCCAGAGCCAAGCGTGACGGACCGACCGACGGACAGACGGACGGACGGAATTGCGCTATTTGGTTTTTCGGTACCTATGTGTTATCGATATAGAACGCATTTTCGCGAAAATTGGTTTTTTTTCCCGCATTACAATACTTTTCTACTCTTACTACGACTACCTATGTGTACTAGGGTGCGAGAAATTGAAAGACACCTATTAGATCGCTGGTCATGTTAATGTAAGCGTGACGGACCGACCGCGACGGACAGACGGACGGACGGAATTGCGCTATTTGGTTTTTCGGTACCTATGTGTTATCGATATAGAACGCATTTTCGCGAAAATTGGTTTTTTTCCGCATTACAATACTTTTCTACCCTTACTACCACTACCTATGTGTACTAGGGTGCGAGAAATTGAAAGACACCTATTAGATCGCTGGTCATGTTTTGTCACATAGGAATTAAATTACTTTAAAATAAACTTTGTAATTGTAATGTATTGCCTTTACATGATTTACCTATTTCATTCGGTATAGGTATTGAAGTCGTATATTTTCAATAAGGATAATATTTCTTGGCTGTATAGGTATGATACAAAAAAAATAGAAATTGGTTCCTACTAGGAAGGTAGGTACAGTCAAAATCAAAAGTAGCTTGGTATCTGAATAATCCAAAAAATCACAATGCCAAACATATCATTGTATTTTGATACTATAACTTTGCAAAATGTATAATATAAATTAAAATTTATAATTTTATTTTTGTACTTTCAAAAGTAAAGTTGTAATTGTAAATTTCAAAAGTATTACAATATTGTGGTTCTTTAGAATGTTTCAAAAGTATCTACCTATCTGAAATAAAGAATAAAATTTCTTTCGTCGATCATAAATCATTTTGGAATGTCGACGTATATTTTCATTTAAACATTGTGCTATGTCTATTTTGTTTCCGACATTGTCATTTGAAGTGGCTGTTATTACATACAATATATTCCAGGAAGTAATTAATGTTAAAACTTTGACATGAATGTGTAATGAATAATTATGACATCAGGTCATTGTGAAATTAAGAAAAGTCAGTACTTTTGGATGTTTGTTTTTGATCAGCTACTTTTGACGCTGACTGTACCTAGGTATATAGAAAGAAACATTACTGGTACCTACTATTATTATATTTCTTCTGTGACATGGCATTATATTGTATTTTTGTGTGATGTATTTATCTGTGATCTATAATAGATATTTATATGTACGGTATCCAACTAATTAATATTCTTTTAGTTTTTTTTCGTTCGGTACTAATGGTAAATAATATAGGTACCTACCTAGGCAGCGGAATAAATATTATGAAGTCATGTCCTTTCCCGTACCTATATTGTACGGTATCTACCTACCTAATTTCCGATTAGTCGGCGCTCTCGACTAATCGACCAGTCGGCCGGCGCATCTCTAGTTATTAGCTGTAACACTACGTCAAGGTAGGCAGGCTTACCGCCCGCGGGAGGATAGGAAATATCCCTAGGAGGGAAAATCCCTACGCGGGTAACCTAGGTAATCTTTGAAATAATTCCTACACCTACGAGCTCGATCTCCTTTTAATTTAATTTAGGTTCATTGATGGGAAGTTGGCGCCGTTGCCCATTTTAGTGATAGGGATGGGTGTATAGGTACATAAATTAGTTGTAAGGTGAATTGAGATAGGTACCTACTTACTACCTACTTATAGGTAGCTATAAAGGTTTTTGATTAATAGGAACACATTCCAAGGGCCTCTTGGTACCTTCATTACACTATTTTACACACTTATTCATTCAAAAATAACTAAAATTATCATGAAAATGAGAAACGAACACAAAAATAATAATAATGTTCATGTTGTCCTTATCGACCCACTAGTGAATGACAGTGGGTGAAAGAGACAGAATATAAAATATCCGACCGTTAGGCTAGGCATGTTATTTTTGTTACAATTCTTACCGCGTGTACGTATAAAATTTACAAAGATATTTCGACTATTCTACGGTTTTATGCTGGCAGATATCGTAATTTTTGTACGTAGGTAATCATATGTAATGTCAGGCAGTTATAGGTAGGTACATAAGCTAGCGAACTACCAGACAGACGATGTAGGTAACATTTCCCGCCACTTTGGCGATATATTGTATTCTATGTAAGCACAATTTTTTTTGACAATACTGGAAGATTCCTAGCTCAATAATACTGCTGCTTGTACCTAAGTAGGTAGGTACTTAGCTAAAAATTAATGACTGACATCAAAAAGAGCGGGACATGTTAACTCCATTGGACTTTCCCATTGTCCGTGCCTCTTCGTTTTCAAAACATTGTCAAAAATACTGAATATTATTTGAAAAATTACTTACCGAATATTTACAGCTATAAATATCCTTATGCTCAACAGAATAATCCTGAATTTCACACATTTACGTTTTTAGGAACATGGGATTTGACAGATAAAACACCACTCACTCCATTTAGACCACAATCCGTTTTACTACTACGTGAAAAGGTACACAAAGAATGAACTCGTTCTCTATTGGCCGACTTGACCCACGTGACCGTCTCCATCATGCCGCTATTGGTCTAAAATACCGCAAGGATTGACGTCATCAATCAAATGACAAACCATTTATTTGTTTTAGTACGAATATCTCAAATCAATGATTAAAAACACTAAAACTTGATATAATAATTGCATAGATATATATATTTTTATAGTAATCTGTCTCGTTAGCTAATTATAGATACTTACATCTTGACTTACCAGTTACTTCGGCTCGCCCACTCCGGACAACATGGCGGTTTGTTTACACCGGCATGATAAGGCGGGAAGTCCTTACGTCGTGTATGTACGTCAATACTTTTATATGATTATGTAAAAATGATCATTCCTTTATGAAGAACACATTTATTGAATCAAATTTTAAAATGTCAGAAACTTAATTATGTTTAACTAAAAACAGAAGGCACATGGGCAATACCACTTTCGTAGACGCCAGCGCCAACTAGTGGCCCGTCTTTGAATAACAGCGGGAAATTTAAAATGGCAGTCTGACCGACTTTCAATTGCTTTCCTAGCAATAGAATAAAAAGACTAAACTTAACGAAAAATACAAACAACTAGATAGGTAAGTATTATTTTTAAGAAAATGTTAAAATTGTGCAATATGTTGTAAAATTAATTCGATTACGATATCTAGGTATCAACTTGTTTAAAATTGTAAAAAGTTCTCATTTAGTCTTTCAGTTCTGCACGCTTTTTCACGGATAGCATACTTACATTATGAATTTGTGCCATAATATCTTTCCTCTTAATAATAGCTAAATGCATATTAAAAATGAATGACTATATACATACCCAACTACATGTAAAATGTCTAACAATGCAAGATTTGATCACTACCAGATCTTTTTTCTACTACCTTGAGTAAAAAGTTCCATTTCATAATTGAAATCATTTTCGAAGATCGAACTTTCTGGACTCCGGTGCGAAATGACTTTCAGCCCAGTACGAAATAATCTAAGTATGAAATTTCATTTTGAACTTGGTAAGGTTCTTTTTGAGGTAACTTTGTCCAGACATTCGAAATTATCTCGTGGCCTCGTACCTAGTTAGCAAAATGTTACTGGCCACTTCGCGCCTGCCGCGTGGAACGGTAAGACATAAGAAGAATAATAATGGTTGAGTTGTTTAGCGAGAAACATGGCGAATTCTTCTGATAGCAATTCCGACTTACGTACATAATTTATTTTTAGTAAGTACTTAACGGACTTTCAGGTAGTAGAAAAAGTATCGTTCGTACCGAGTACAAAATGGCTTTTTTAACCCTTGGAATAAGCTTTAGACGTTCGCCTTCATCTCACGTCGAAACTAGCTTCATCCCTCGGGTAAGAAAAGCTTCATTTTGTACTCGGTACGAAATATACCTACTATTAAAATTCAAGAAGTTAGTCAAACACAATAACACAAATAATTACCCATACATTAAGCCAATGTTAATCCTACAACAAATCAACCTGTCTATTTTGCGTACCTAATTCAATTAAAATACGATGTAAGACCTTGTATACTGGACCCAATTCTGAAATCATTTGACAACACTACAACTTGTCTTAATTATTTGACGGGTAAGTGTTAGAAAATATTGGTGTTGACAAAATTCAAAAATTGTCTTCATAATTAGGCCCAATACCAGTATCGGAAGTCATAGATAGATGTAACAACTATTAGGCGGAATGAACATCACAAGAAATGCTACGGTATAATAAAAATAGTTTAAAATGTGTAGGAATCACGCGCGCTAATATTTAGATAACTTGGCATTCCTGCACCGTTTGTACAAGTCATATGTGCGTAACTTCTTGATTCTCATGTTGGACAAGTAGTCATTTTTGAAGTTAGCAACATCACTGCTTTGGGCAACAAAATCCATTTTCTGATAGCTAATTACTTTGAAATTGGTAGTAAAACCTGCGTGCGATGTGGACGCGGTAGGTATGAACGGCAACACTTTTGGTTTTTTGATGTGTGCCTTTTTATTCACTTGCGGCGACTCTGTGTCCGTATTCAAGTATACAGTCTTTTCCAAAAAGTTCGAGGGTTTGTTTTTTCTTCTATTGCTTTCTACCAAAAACTGTGTTGTAGATACTACTCTTGACTTTCTCGGTTGATCATCCAGAGAGTTTATAATAGTTTCAGGTAGCCGCGGAATTATTTCATCGAATGAACTTTGTTTAAGGATCTGAAACAAGACACAATTTAAATACTTTGCTGCTTGCTTACAATAATCTAATACCTAAAAACAAGATTATCGAGAACATGTCGAGCTTTATTTACCTTCGATTTTGTTATGCCGTCATCGTCATCTCTTTCCTTTCGTTTTTTATTAACAATTTTCTTTTCCTTAACGGACTTGTCATCATTGGAAAAATATATAAGATTCTTCCTTTGCTTTGGGCTGAGAGTGAACAAATCGTTCACATGTGTGTCCCCGTGGGTACAATTGCCTACTGTATCAACAAAGAAATTAATATTGTCCTCTGCTATCTTATCTGTGAGTATCAAAAGAGTACATATTATAATATTTTATACAGTAATCAGGCATTGATTTACATTCACAAGACAATACATTTATAAATAAGTAATAAACATTTAAGCAAATACAATTAATATAAGGAAAGAGCAAGCGGCTTACGGACCGCGGGATGGACCCCCGCTCTGGCTCGTTCCTGGTGCAACGCATCTCCATCGCCATATAGCGTGGCAATCTCGCAGGCGTGCTGGAAACGTTTGCGCCAGGAACGACCAGAGACGGCCTGTTCAATTAAATTTTTATTTTATTAATTTAAGTATTCATTTTAATTCAATTGAATGTGATTTGTAATTAACCGCGATTAATCTTACTTGCAGTTGTATCATCCTTATTTTGTGACAATTTACGCTTTTTATATTTCTTATCAGTGGTACTCAGAGACTCATTTGCAATAAGTTCACCTGAAATTAAAATATATAGATGAAAACTACAGTGTAATTTTTATTTATTAAGATTATCAGTGCCATGCAATAAAATCGGTGCCGTAGGATGCTCGCCGGAACCAAAGAGAAGACTTAACGCCGTGACAAATACTTCTGGCAAACAATTGCGACGTAATTATTCAACTAGTAAAACATAATTTAAACTCACTAGCGGTTGCACTGCCACCGTCCTCATTTTGTGTTGATTTATTCTTCTTACTTTTCTTCTTGGAACTGGTATTCAAAGAAGTCTCATTTGCAATGTCCATCTCATCTGAAACCGATAAAATGTTCTCTGTGGAAAACTGGCAATAGAATGTCGTATTATTTTTATTGATCAGTTGTCAATCTGATCATAACATTTAGTTAACACAATTAAAACTCACTAGCGGTTGCAATTCCACCATCCTCATTTTGTGCTGATTTATTCTTCTTACTTTTCTTCTTGGAACTTGTACTCAACGAAGTCTCATTTGCAATGTCCATCTCATCTGAAATCGATAAAATGTTCTCTGTAGAAAACTGGCAATAGAATGTCGTATTATTTTTATTGATCAGTTTTCAACCTGATCATAACATTTAGTTAACAGATAATTAAAACTCACTAGCGGTTGCAATGCTACTGTCCTCATTTTGTACTGATTTATTCCTCTTACTTTTCTTCTTGGAACTGGTATTCAAAGAAGTCTCATTTGCAATGTCCATCTCATCTGAAATCGATAAAATGTTCTCTGTAGAAAACTGGCAATAGAATGTCGTATTATTTTTATTGATCAGTTGTCAACCTGATCATACATAACATTTAGTAAACACATAATTCAAAACTCACTAGCGGTTGCAATGCCACCATCCTCATTTTGTGCCGATTTATTATTCTTACTCTTCTTCTTGGAACTTGTACTCAATGAAGTCTCATTTGCAATGTCCATCTCATCTGATATCGATAAAATGTTATCTGTAGAAACTGGCAATAGAATATCGTATTATTTTTATTGATCAGTTGTCAACCTGATCATTCATAACATTTAGTAAACACATAATTAAAACTCACTAGCGGTTGCAATTCCACCATCCTCATTTTGTGCTGATTTATTCTTCTTACTTTTCTTCTTGGAACTTGTACTCAACGAAGTCTCATTTGCAATGTCCATCTCATCTGAAATCGATAAAATGTTCTCTGTAGAAAACTGGCAATAGAATGTCGTATTATTTTTATTGATCAGTTTTCAACCTGATCATAACATTTAGTTAACAGATAATTAAAACTCACTAGCGGTTGCAATGCCACCATCCTCATTTTGTGACGATTTATTATTCTTACTCTTCTTCTTGGAACTTGTACTCAATGAAGTCTCATTTGCAATGTCCATCTCATCTGATATCGATAAAATGTTATCTGTAGAAACTGGCAATAGAATATCGTATTATTTTTATTGATCAGTTGTCAACCTGATCATTCATAACATTTAGTAAACACATAATTAAAACTCACTAGCGGTTGCAATTCCACCATCCTCATTTTGTGCTGATTTATTCTTCTTACTTTTCTTCTTGGAACTTGTACTCAACGAAGTCTCATTTGCAATGTCCATCTCATCTGAAATCGATAAAATGTTCTCTGTAGAAAACTGGCAATAGAATGTCGTATTATTTTTATTGATCAGTTTTCAACCTGATCATAACATTTTGTTAACAGATAATTAAAACTCACTAGCGGTTGCAATGCTACTGTCCTCATTTTGTACTGATTTATTCTTCTTACTTTTCTTCTTGGAACTGGTATTCAAAGAAGTCTCATTTGCAATGTCCACCTCATCTGAAATCGATAAAATGTTCTCTGTAGAAAACTGGCAATAGAATGTCGTATTATTTTTATTGATCAGTTGTCAACCTGATCATACATAACATTTAGTAAACACAAAATTAAAACTCACTAGCGGTTGCAATGCTACTGTCCTCATTTTGTACTGATTTATTCTTCTTACTTTTCTTTTTGGAACTGGTATTCAAAGAAGTCTCATTTGCAATGTCCATCTCATCTGAAATCGACAAAATGTTCTCTGTAGAAAACTGGCAATAAAATGTCGTATTATTTTTATTGATCAGTTGTCAACCTGATCATACATAACATTTAGTAAACACAACATTAAAACTTACTAGCGGTTGCAATGCCACCATCCCCATTTTGTGCTGATTTATTCTTCTTACTTTTCTTCTTGGAACTTGTACTCAACGAAGTCTCATTTGCAATGTCCATCTCATCTGAAATCGATAAAATATGTTATATGTAGAAAACTGGCAATAGAATGTCGTATAATTTTTATTGATATGCCTACTGCGCCAGAAGTCGTGGGTTCTATTCCTACCCTGGGCCAACATATATGTGATGCGCATAATATCTGTTGGTTTTCGTATTCTGGGTGTATGTATGTATTTATGTATTCATTTATAAGTATATATGTATGTTTATCACTTGTTGAGTACCCATCCACAAACTTCGGCTTAATTTGGGACTTTTTTGACACGCATTTACGGCTAGACTATACGATCATCTTCATGAAATTTAATTCAGCACACACACAGCGTGTGCCACGGTTATAAACATAGGATATTTTTTTCCATGGGAAAACTGTTCCCGCGTGAAACAAAAACGAATATCAAGCTGGTGAAGCCGCGGGCATCTGCAGTCATATTAAAATGCAAAAGTAAGTTTGTCATGCTTCCACGGCTCGGCGATCACCATCCCCATGAAATTTTATTATTCAATCAATTGTCTGCAATTGTACTGTATTTTTTTAATACACCTGTGTCACGAAAAAGAACATAGGTAAATTTTTACTTCGGGAATATCCAGCGGAAAACAATTATTCGGTATTTCACGCGTGCTATGATGACGCGGGCAGTAATGGCTAGCTAGTATTTATGTAAAACTTACTAGTAGTTGCATTTTCCTCGTTTTGGATAGATTTCGGCTTTTTCTTTGTGGAGCTGGTGTTCAACGAAGGCTCATAAAGAATTTCACTTGCATCTGAAATTGGCAAATTTGATTATTAGGACTATTAAATTACTAGATAGAAATATTGTAGGTTGAACATTATACAAATTAAATGAAACATACTCGCAACTACAATGTTATCATCTGGTGTCAATTTTTGCGTTTTATTTTTCTTCTTGGAGCTGATATTCAATGAAGACTCTTTTTGCTCAATTTCACTTGCACCTGAAAATGATTAAATTATTATTATTATATTTATACATACATAATATCTTCGAGCTATGTCCCTGGCGGGGTAGGCAGAAAGAATGGAGCGCTAAGTACTGCGATCTTGACGTTATTATTTATTGCTCAAATACATTTTGATGATAAACTTATAAGAAAAATGTGTACAAACAAAGCTGGACTAATCTCTACAATACCTCATCAATATAAAATAAAATATAATTATTAATGTGGTTGTGAATAGGAAAAGAGATCAGATCCACGAAATTGCAAACTATAGACTTTTGTTTTATTTTGTTTATCTTCTTAGGTATCGTTTTAAATTGTTAAGCTTAAAGTTTAATAAAAATATGTTATAAAGTTTAATACGAAAAACTTACTCATAGGGATGTTTATTTTGCCTTCTGATCTTTTTAATGGAATGAACTGTTCAACTTCAGCACTTCCTGTGCCATTACTCTTTGAACTATCGTTACTATCTTCTGAGAACAACAATCGCAACTGAATGGAATCATTTGTAGCTTCGTCGTCAGAACTATTAGGTATCTTTTTAACCACTGATTCTAGTTTTTTGCCAGTAATCTCCAATTTGTTTTTGTTGCTCGACGTTTTAGTTTGCGTAATATTAAGCTCTGCCATTATTGGTGCATTTACCTTTTTCTTAGTCTTTTTATTTAAATTCAGCGATATATCAAATGATTTGATTTCTTTTCTCTTCAAATCCTTATTTAACTCATTAAGGACAGAATCATAGTTATTTGTTATTTCCTCATTTTCACTTATGGACGAGACATCAGAATCTTCTCCATTTATGGAATCATCCTCATCTTCACTGTCCTCCGCAATTATAGCCCGCAAAGGATCTGATGACACGTTAGGTTTTATTATAGAAGTATCTTCATTTACATTAACCTGTTCTATGTCTTCCCTGGTAGTAAATTGTATTGTTGAGATTTCAAGCCCTTTGTTAGGTGTCTTTATTTCCTGTTTGATTGCTGTCAATAGAGGGTCATCCTTTTCTATACTCTTATCACATATAGTTATTTCTTTCTCATTTAAGATGCTTTCGTTGTATACAGATTCTGATAATCCTTTGCCAGTTTTATGTCGGACGCCGAAAGTTTTATGTAGGTGAACATCGACAGATTTATCAGCTGCAGGCTCTCTGCTTTCAGAAATATTTGATTTTGACAAATATTTGCTACTCTTTTTCTTTGTATGTTCTGTTGCATTTTTATGTAATTTATCAATCGTAGAATCTCTCTTTTCAGACGCATCTTTTCCACTACCGTCACTTTCGCAGATTGAATCTGATAATCTGTTGACTTTCTTTCGCTTTTTAAGTCTTATTTCACTTGTATCCGAAGCAGCCACACTGATGTTCTTATCTCTAGATACAGATTCGTCATCTTCTGATTTAGTTATGCTAGATTCCCAGGTAGAATCCAATCTCATTCGTTTGTTTTTCTTTGGAGGCAACGAATTATCATCTTCAGACTCCAAGAGCAACGAATCTAAACGTCGGCGTTTATTTTTATTTGATCTGCTATCTGGTGCTTTCAATTTATGGCGCGCTTCGAACATTTCCTTCGACGCGTTCTTTTGTTGCTGTAAACTGCGTTCATTAAATTTCTTTTTAGATTTTGCACTCATAGTGAGCTCATTATCACTCATATCCAGGTCGTCTCCGGAACCACTTAGCAAGTTATTATCTTCTTCATCAGAACTTACTATAAAGGAGTCTTTTTCGTAATCTGAGTCATTAGATACTTCATCTTCTGATGTCAATGTTTCCCCGTGCTCTAAAATTTCATGTTCTTTCTCATAGTTTCTCTCTTCCTCATCTCGACTATCGCCTGACTCGTAGTCTTCACCTGCGTCCACTGATTGGTCTACCACAAAGTCATTATTATCATTAGATGATTCTTCTGTCTCTTTTTCCTCTTCAGATGAATCTGAAGAAGAGTTCGAAGTTTTGGATAGTTCTTTTTTATTAGAAGTTTTTTTCGTATCCTTCTTGCCTTCATCGCAGCTGGCAATCACTGAAGTATTCATCTGCATACCTAATTTAACATCTTTATGTTGTACTGGAGTACTGGTTAAGTAATTGACGGATAAATTCTGGTTAACAATTTCGTTTCTAGCAACATTTGGCAGGTTGACTGACTTCGATAAAAGTTCACTGTTAGACTCTTGTAAGGACTTGGATACATTATGCTCAGTAGATGAGACATCTTTGATTTGAGAAAGAACGAGAGTACTTTTGTTTTCATTGCCAGTTTTCTCAAGGTCTTGTGAGATAGAAATAGATTCGGATGGCATTCTTTTCGATTTATTAGTAATGTTGGTAATATTTTGCACTGCTGTTTGTGAAATATTTAGCGATGATTGTTTATCTACTGCTTGGTCATTTTCAAATTCATGTTGGGTGGAGGAATCGTTTATTATAATATTATCTGGCATAGTTTCGTCAATATCCATAGGTTCGCAACAATCGTACGTGATTTTTTGTTCTGATGTATCGAACTTAACGTAGTCTTGATTGTGAATATTTTCAGTTTCCTGATTTTTCGATTCATGATCGACAACCGGCACACACTGGTCCTCTCCGTCCAATTGTTTATTTGACTTGTCTCGACTATCCATATTGGAGTCAGAATCCTCAATGAAAATCATAGATTGTATAATCGAGCTTATTGGCGTTTGAAACAAAAGTTCACTCACTTTTGCTTCATGCATCTCGTCAACATTTTCTTTGTTGCTTTCATTACTGACATCTGCAATAGCAATTTTAGATGTTCCAGTTTCACTAAAATTGTTTGATTTATTTGCATCGAATGATTCCATTACAATACTATCATTATCTGTTTTTTTATTCTCATTGTTTTTTTTCTTCTTCCTTGAAGATAAACTTAAATTCATTTCTGGGTCATCATTGTTAATTAGTGTTTTTTTTGAATCATCAATTTGACTTTCTGGTCCACTATTACCAGAATCAGCCTGGTTTCTCAAATTAAACATCTTTCCATGCTTCTTAAACTTTTTTTTGGTACTTTCATTGTCACTAAAAAACTTGCTGTCATTTGACGATGGACCAGTAAGAGTGGTCCAAGATTTTGTTCTGTGTCTTTTACTATCAGAACTGTTTGAGTGATTTAATGCAGATGTACTCTTATTCATACTAAAAACTTTCTTTGTGGGTTCTGCATCTAAACTTTTTACTAAATTCACACTGCATAATGAAAGTCTATATTTTTGTAACTCAGTGGATTTAGATTTTTCATCGGTATTATTCTCAAGTATAGATGTACCGTCAGATTCTGAAATTTGTATGGCAATTTCATTTGATTTCGATTTTTCACTACTAGTTATTGTGTCTGATTTGCCACTATTAATTATTGTGTCTAATTTGTTTTCTTGTAATAAGTTGTCACTGTCTTTAGTGTCTGACATGCTAGAGGTGCTCTTTGTGTCCTTCTCTGCTTTTAGTCTGGGGCTTTTGCGAGGGGCGTTAAGAGAACTATTCTGGTCTTTTGATTCCTCTGATGAACCAAACTTCGGGATTGCTTCTTGTTGATGTATTTCTGGTTCCTCTGAAATAACTTCCGTGAGAATAGTAGGTTTGATAGCAGGCTCATTATCTGCTGTAAGAAAATGACAGGTTTGTATTAAATTAAAAGTATATTCATTTAGTATTGTAAATATTTAGCGAATAGGAAATAATTGATGTTGAAGAAATAAGTATTTACCATGTTTATCATTTGACGCAGAGTCTTTTCTTGTTCTTCTAGTCTTTCCTGGTGTCGCTGGGTTGTCATTAGCTGGAACAGTTGAAACTTAGATTAAATAAATGGCTGAAGCGATTAGAAAATAATTAACAATGTATTATTAATGTATAAATATCTAGCATACATAACTTTATTGGTAAATATTTAGTTGTATGTCTAATAATACAATCAATTTCATCATCATCAACAGCCTATTAATCTCCCCACTGCTGGGGCTCAGGCCTACCCTCTCAATGAGGGCGTGCGGGCTATAGTCCACCACGCTAGTCCAGTGCGGGTTGGTGGACTTCACATGCGCCTAAGAATTTCTTCTTCGGCGTATGCAGGTTTCCTCACGATGTTTTCCTTCACAGTTTGAGAGCAGTCAGTACATGTACTTAAGTTTTGAGAAAAAACCCATTGGTACATGGCCCAACCGGGGATCGATCCTCGGACCTTTCGATATGATAGGTCGCGTCTTATCCCCGAGGCCACTGACGCTCTACAATCAATTTGTCAATAAAGAAATGCATATCTGAGTAATTTATTAATATCTTAGTTAATATACTAATATTAAGTTTTGTGTCAACATTAATAATGTATATAGGTTTGTGTAGATTGTAATGTATATCATGGACGTACACTAAAGTAGTACAAATAGTGAGAAAGTAGCTTATTAATGAAGGTATAAGAACTTTTGTCCATCTTTATGTAGGTATGTTTGATTTTGTGCGTAGGGTAGGAAATATTAGCCTACATTTTAGTCACAGAAAAAGTATTGTGTAGTATTTGTTTCCTTTCTTTCTTATAACCTGTTACACTAATAATAGATGCCACGTCACTCATTATTATATTATGTAGGTAATTACGTTCGTTCTCAGTAGATCCATTGACCAGATCCATCATGGATCTAGTGAGATATTTCGTACCTATTTCATTATGCAATGATCCTTAAAATATTTTTTATATTCTGTTAAATAAACTTTATTGTAACAATTACTTACCTATTTTTTCAACACTGGTAGTGGAGTCTTCCCTAGTACGTCTGGTCCTTGCGGGGGTTATTGGAGCTTCGTTATCGCTGTCTGGAAAATTTAAACCACTTTTTTAAAATAAATTCATCCGAGAGTATTTCCATTATGATTTGACAGTCATATTTTTTCTGTGGTTCACTTAGCATAGCTCCAAAACAATAGTGAATATTCTAATTCTTCTAATTAGATCAGTAGACATTACATTATAGGTACAGGCCTACAGCTACGTAATGATAATTTCGTGGCTAACTAACCATTATCATCTTCATTTCATTTATCCATTGCAATTTGATAAATTCAAACCATACTCACAAGTCACGTATTAAAAACAAGAGAGGTACTAGACACGAGGCATCGTGTCAATTGATGTATATTCTGCTGCCCATTTCTTACTGTTATTTTTTACAGTCAATCCATGAATAATTTTTTTTGTATTGATTTGTAAATAAGTCAATATAAACCTTAAGTCATGTTAGTTAAGTGTGACAAATTTAACAACCAAAATAAATGAAATTAATTTGTAGAACAAAATTCCCATCTATCTATTATTTTGATATTTCATCATAAATATTTGTTTTATTACGAACCCTGATTAAAGGAAGGCATGCCACTGAAAAATGTAAATGAATATAACAGAATTACATACCAAGTTGAGAGTTCCTCCTTGCAGCCCTCTTAGCTCTAGGAGACGCGATGCTCTGTGCAGCCTCCATCTCCACAACTAGGCTGGTGTTAGACTTGGCTCTGGTGCTGCGTCGTGCCGGTGTGGCCAGCTTATCCTCAGCAGGCTCCACATCTCTGGCCAATGATCTTCTTGGTGTCCTCTTAGGAGTATTCTGTGGGGCTGTATATTTCATAAAATTTACAAAACTTTACATTATTACAATTTTCGTTAGTACACATTTTGTGAATAAACTAATTATCCAGCGAAACTAATGTATAATATGCAACAAATAGTATTCTATGCTGCTATGCTCTTCTATTTTCCTGCGTATGTTAGGTCTATAATTAAAAGTTTTTCCACGGAAACAGCATATCATCATACTAATATTATAGAGGCAAAAGTTTGTAAGTATAATCAACTTCAAGAATTTCAACTGCATTTTGCACAGTAGTAAGGCCACCATATATACAGCAGCAGAGCATAGCCAATATAATATCAATAATCCTTGATTGATTGGTGTCAGTCACTATTTAGATGTTGCTCCCATCTCTAAGTATCAGATGCTTAATATTATGCTAGAAATTGCACAAAACTCCTGGTTTCATGGAATAGCTGCAGGGACTGCCACCCGCATCTTAGAATTTGCTAGAGCTATAAGTGAAGTGAGTACACTTCCTTAAGTTTAATGTAAGAAGATAGGTATGTTAGTTGAAGGTAGTGTTTACCGTTCTCATCGATGAGTTCCAGTTGTGGCTTGGCCGCAAGTCGCCCGCCCCTCTTTTTGGTAGGTGTGGAAGGTGTCGAAGGAGACTTGGTATCCTCAGACTGCTCCACAGATAGACGCCGTCGCAAGCGGGTCACTGGTGCTGCTGAAATTTAAAATATTATTTATTAGCTTTTGATTGCAACATAGAGTGGTAATTTTACTATGGGTAAGTTTTTTTACTTTATTTTTTAATGTTTTAAAACTTAGCTGAATTTAACCATAATTGAATTCATTGAGCTGCTAAGTAATGACCTCCTATCTAGTAGATGTGATTATAGCTATGGTTCTTTGTGAGCTGTAAAGTAACAGCAACTTTTTACTGCAGTACCACAGGGCAGTAGTTTTATCTAGACAAGTTGGTGATATATTTACGAAGATGTAGCACAACATGGAAGCCTGGGGCTTGGTGAACAGAACTAAGATTTGGACAAAGCCCCAGAAATGTTGCTCTCAGGAGTTTTATGATTTGTAGGATTCCCATTTTTTTTTATCAGATTTTTGTACAATTGCAAATTACTAATAAAAATATAGAGGGTATACATGTGCCAATTTCACCAAGCACTATAATCAAGGACACTACTTATGTAATCATTAATGATCAACTATTTATTGAAAACGCATATCACCTCTTATTTTTTTAGAAACAGGCTTTTTATTCTAAATTAACAGAGTAATATCTGCGCAGTTGCGGACATTGCGAGCGTGTTCCAATTGGCAGAATAGAAGCGTCGTAGGCTCCGAGTCGTAGGTCGCTTCAATTGGGACAATAAGACATTTAATCACGCCTGTAGAAAAATAGAAATCTCAACTGCTTCGGCGGTGCATAAAAAAAGAATTCTTATAAAAAAGGAACAAGAGTAAGCATGGTCAGTGCAAGTAATTAGGTATTGATAAAACAGGAGCGTGAGCACCATTCATGGCTGAAGCTTTTACTTACCTTTAACACCACCGTCCTCTTCCATGATAAATCCTAAGTATTTCTTTCCTCTTTTCTAATTAGTAAGCACGTGCCAGCAAAATTTTTAAAATGCGACGAGGCTAATGGTAGAACAGCTGTTGGGACGCGGCGAACTGTCAAAATTGAAACCGACCGACGCGTGCCGCGAGTAGCAACGCGGACGCGGATAGCATGGCAACACTCACTCTCAGCTACTTCCGCATCCGCCTAGTGCTGTAAGGTTTTTATCAGTTTTTATTTTAATGTCATGCAAGCTGGTAGAGAGAGGATATTATTCCTAGCGTGCATGCCGTAGACTGCATAGATATATTCTACCCGTAGTAATGAGTTTCTTTTGTCATTGATTCTACCTTAGAATTTATTAATAATAAATATAATTGGTCGAGTGCATTCGCCAAGCGCGCTCGGCCATCGTGTACTGGGGCCGTAGCTGCACAAAAGGCGTGCCGGTATACAAACGTGTGGTGCCTGCGTTTGCGTAGGTTTGCCGCCTGCTCCGATCGTTGTCGGTTTTTAGACAGAAATCAAATCAAACGCAGTAACGCAGGCACCATACGTTTGCGTTTGTATATGTTTGCCGAGGTTTGACAAACATGTAGCGCCGGCATCTATGAAGATTCAAGAGATACCAGCGCCCCTAGCGGTCGAAAAACGAAAAGCTCGTTAAGGAACTGCAAAATGTTGCCGCTAGGAGCGCGCGTAAACTGTATTTGAATTTACATTTTTTTACTTAAATCGATGAGCAGAGCAAATCCGTCAACAAATTATCATGCAAATGTCTATCATTTTTGAATTCCATTAGTTTTCCAATGCGACAACGAATAACGGATCGGCGAATCTCCGCCCCGCGTTAGGGTTAAGTGGGTCCGCACTTAAAAAGACATCAAGGGTACAGAAATAGCATTATATCTTCCTGATGACCCCTTCACAAATTACGCCCAACGACGTTAACCTCATTCCTCTTGTTGGGACGTTCGCGCCCGTCGTCCAGGCCAGCCAGGACTACCCATGGAGCCGCGTTTCAAATACCTACATATAAAATTAAAAAAAGCACGATGTTTACTCGTGGACCTTACCTGTTGTCGTATCAATAATTGACCGAGCGAGCGAAGCGAGCGAAGCGTCTACGTTTCGAGACTGGCCAAAAATGCTCTTGTCCGGCTGTCTGTCTGTCTGTCTGTCTGTCTGTAATTCTCTACAGGTCGCATTTTTCAACCGATTTTGACGAAAATTTGGCATATGTATAAATTAATTAAACCTACAAAATGAGTAGAATAAAATTTTGAAAAACATTTTTTTTAGAGTACCTACCATACTCGCAAAGTGGGAGTGAACTTTTTTTTTCTTGTGAATCCCATAGTGTGGGATATCGTTGGATAGGTCTTTCAAAAATATTGCTGGTGTGTGAACACCATTTTTTCGATTCAGGGATCCGTTTGCGAAATATTAAGCTTTAAAGTGCTAATTTTTGTCACTTTAGTAGGTACTTTTTCTGTTTCCAAAGTTGACTTTTGTTGGTTTCTTTTAGGTTTGGTTTATAAGGGCTGGCGAGGTCTACTGTTCTCACGGAACTACTAGTTATAACAGGTCCACGAGAGTATCTTATTTCTAGTCATCCTAGGTAGGTACTGCTTTTATTGAAGAAATATATTTTCCAGCCCGAATAACATACATAATGTGAATCCCCGCAGAATAGAATGTCCTACAGAATGGAAAATTCCAATTGCGGATCAGTTTACATGTATTTGTAGTAAATAAGTGATTTAGGTCCGATAGGCAAAAAGTTTATTTATTTAATAACAGTACCTAGGACGACTACAAATAGGATATCCACAAAAAGTAGTGTAGGGTACGACAAACAACCATTACATAACGTTACTGGAAAATAATTATAATGGTAGTTTGTCGTGGGCTGATCGTAGAATTGGTCAGCTCGTGATATGCCTAGGCATTTCATGATACGCCGCCATTTCATGATTTGCCCGGCCATATCACGATGTGCCTAATAGACAGTCGGGCGGATCGAAGCAAGCAACCAACTAACCAGCTGATCACTAGGCATATCGTTAAGTTGTTGCATTTCACGCGGCTAAATGCGCCATTACTTGCGAGCAAAACAAATTATTTCCCATTTTTCTGTTAGGTTAGTGCAAAACGAATTACTTACCTACATATTTCCAATTTTTAGGAACTTCGGACGCCCACAGCCGAAAGATGTGCGTTGAACGATATGGCGGATGTTAGAATCATGACATGGCGGCGTATCATGAAATGCCTAGGCATATCACGATCTGCCCAATTTTACGATCTGCCTACGACATATATAAATCAGCCTCTTGACGCTGTCGCATCTCGTTCGTGGCAGAATATTGTGGCGCGTACGAAGGGACAACAAAAGCCTTATTTATTTTCGAATATTTGTTTACTCCGAGGGATCATTTTGAACGAGACCTCGGAGCCGAGCCGCCTATTTTTTAGGCTTACGTTAGGAAAATTGTGACTTAGTTCCGTGTCCCATAAGTGTGTTGTGTTCTGTCTGTTTTGAATCTCGTAAAGATGGTTGTGGAAGAAACGTATTCAATATGATTTCTTTGTTGTATTGAAAACTCAATATGATATCTTAGGTAGGTAGGTACTAAATATAAAATTGTAATATTTTATATTAGGTATTATAATATTTTATATGGGTAGTTGGGTAGTAGTACAACTGAAAGTATCGGCCCTTTAGCGTCCACCGCTGGACATAGGCCTTCCTCGTTTGTTTTCATACGCCATTTCATCTGCGTAATCCTACTAAGTATTATTTTTATTCATTATTCAATTCTTCAATGGCTTCAAATCACCAATACCCCTATGTAGAAGACTATCCTACATAAATTATAAACGCGAAAGTTTATGTAAGGATGTTTGTTACTCTTTCACGCAAAAACAGCGGAACAGATTTTGATGAAACTTTACATGCAGTTTAAATAGATTATACATCAGAATAACACTTAGGCTTAACTCGAAATTTAACGCGGGTGAATCCGCGGGCATAGGCTAGTGGAAGATAATTCTGGTGGTCTCCCAGCGACACAGATAACTGCTTTAAGTTCACTGGTGTGTGGGCACTGGGCAGGCACTCTCCGGACCAATTTAACTGTGTACCCGAACACGTTGCACTTAAGGCTGAGTGTATAATGGCTGGGAGAATAACAAGTACCTAGCACTAATTGACTTACGCCGAACCACACGAAGCGTATGTTGCGTCGTGTAATTAGCGTAAAATAATAACGTAGTCTAAAATCTACGTTGCGCGTGGTGTGAACGTGGGTAGAAAATTCTATGAAAGGCATTATAGATAGGCACGTGACGCGACGCAAGACGCGTCGCGCATCATAAGCTGCGTGTGGTTCGACCCTTAGTGTACTTGCGGTGAGCCAGACTTCACTCTCGCGACGACTAGACGACGGACGTAGATGACAGGTGAAAAGTAGTGAAAACTTGAAAAGGCTATTGAGGTTGTGTGGTGAGGCTAAAATATGAATGAAAGGCTTTCATATTTTTTTTGTAGGTTTTGGCTTGGTTAGCTTGTTGGCGCGGTTTGTACTAAGGTTTACAATGACGTCAAAAAGTGCGCGCGGGCAAATCTCCGCTTGGTCTGCCTCGACCCTAATAATATAAAAGGGACACTAGCAGTAAAAATAGTATTCTAATTTGAAACACCATATTGTATATATTGTTCCCGAGACGAAAATGCGTTTACTTTCATAATAATTACAACACTAACACTACATAGTTTAGTCACACCCTTACATTGTGCAATGTAACTAACCAAGCACCGATAAACATTGTAATTCCGCACACGGCACCGTCGTCGGTATTGAACTAGTGACCTCCAGATAGGATCATTTCGGTTCCTGACCACCCTGTAGTGGAAATCGAGCAACACTCACTGTAAACCTAGATAATTAAGTTATTATTCTCCTACTGATTATAGGTAGGTACATCCCTTATTACTGCATGTGACAAGAGCTAAGAATTTGGAATATAAGCAAAATACGGAAAAGAAGAAAGAAAGAAAGAGTAGGTACTCTTTATTGACACCATTGCAAAACTAATATATGTTTACAACTATTAGGTACTTAAATAAACGGGCGAGCAACAGTGTCAACAGGATGCTGCCTCAGCTAATAATGGATATAATACCTCAATACCTACCTATGAAATGTAATCACGACTACCAGGAGAGCATTTTCCTATATAGTGTTGAAATATATGAAGCTAACTAAGCGTGTGTCCGTTTGGCGACACTGGTTTTCATACTAGAGTAGCTTGATGCTAGTTCCTTCTTTTTCCGCGGCGACTACATTTTGCCCTCTCTGCTGCGCTACGACCGGTAACACCGCAAATCCGTAATTAAATAATCAGTTCATCGGATCTGTACTCCGATCCTTGAATGAAAAAATTAGCTAGAGCGCGCCACCAAAGAGATTCGAACCTTCCTGCTCCAATCAGTAACTATTTCTTACCTATTAGGTATGCGGTTTTTCAGTGGTGAGTAATTGTTGAATAAGAACCTGATGTGATTCTTAAACAAAGGTTATCCCATCAATCATCAGCTTGCATCAAACTCAACCAGCTCAGATTATTAACCTACAAACACTGCGTAGATTGGTTTTATACATACTGTTCTCTCATATTCTATCAAATGTGTAGGTATTAAATTAATGCGTTTAAAATAAATATTATTCAATCGGGTGTGCCGTGCATATTCTAACGATATGGAAGTCCTCTGCTAAATCAGAAATGGAATGATAAATAGGACTTAATTATTATTCGTCATCGATAAACCTCCGCGTACTCGTATGTGACTTATGTAGGTATATTGATTTGGTACTTAAGTGCACTTAGACTAGGACATGTTTGACGTCATGTCCTTTGTCATGTAGGGCTCTTCATCATGTATATACCTACCTACTTTAACACGACGAATTAGGCGTTTAAGGCTCATAGAGTTAGAAATATATAAATATTTATCTACCTAGGTACCTACATAACTCCCAACCTGTAGAAAGAAATTAATTAATTATTAATTGAATGAAACTTTTATTTAAAATATCTAATCATGATGGTTTCCGATCGTAATAGAACTGCCCGGAAGTACTTAAATGATGTCACTATGTTCTAATCTGTTCTACCGATAAAAGTAGTAAAACAGTCAATAGAACTGTCAAGGAAATTTTAAATAATTTGTGACATAGATTGTCATAGAGTCGTCATTAAACGCGCGGCAACAGAAAAGAGACCATGACTGCTTTTCAAATCATAAATTATGTTTTTAATTAGCAAAAACAAAATGAATAAGGTACCAACATAAAATAGGTACATTACAGTAATGAATGAATTAAGTAATCTGATTTAATTTGGTGCTTTTACGCAAATATTTGAAGCAAGGAGCTGGTAGCATTGCTGTTGAAAACAAATGTCGAAGTTTCCGTGGCCTACAATTTGCGTATGCGGGCGCAATCCACCATTTTATGTGAGAACTTAGCTCGTAAATTAAATGGTGAACGCCTCTAGTTATTGCAAGGTAAATAAGCAAAGGGTTGTAGGAAAAACGACGCAATTTTCATACTGCAACGCCGTTTAGGCGTTATGCTGTAAGATCTGTATATTAAGTAGGTAAGTCTGGACGGGAATGTATTCGTATTTTTTAGGAATACTATTTTGAGACACACTTTCTGTGAGTATAAAACGTTATTCCATAGGTATACTTACATAAAAGTTATAAAGTTTAGTTATGTACCTACCTATTTATGCAATTATATTTTAATTAAATTTTATGTGTTAAAATTCAAAAAATTCAAAATTCAAAAGTATTTTATTGCATGTAAGTACACTGGGTACATTTATACAACGTCAATTTTTTTATCTACCACCGCCTCCAAGGTGTTATATAGAGCTGGGAAGAAGCGGCGCAACAAACTTCCGCAACACATCTTTTAAAATCAAATTTGTACATAACATTATTTTGTAAAGATTGTGCGAGGCTGAAGTAACATTAACACCAGGCATCTTTGTCATTTAGATAATCGACTGTCCTATAATAAGCTTTCTTACAAAGTTGTTGTTTAATGTGGGTCTTAAATTTTCTGTCATTCATATTTAAGATTTCTTCTGGTAGTTTGTTGTAGAAGCGTATACATTGCCCCGTGAATGATTTACTGACCTTACTAAGCCTTAACTGTGGTGGTACAAGTTTGTTTTTGTTTCTTGTAACATAAGCTGTGTTTATGTCACAGTGCCTCAAAAAGAGAGATATATTTTTGCGGACATACAAAATATTTTCAAAAATGTATTGATTGGCAACGGTTAATATATTAATTTCTTTAAACTTTTCTCTCAATGATTCTCTACAACGTAGATTATAGATCGCCCTAATAGCTCTCTTTTGCAAAATAAAGATGGTTTCTATATCTGCCGCTTGACCCCACAGTAGGATGCCGTATGACATGATGCTGTGGAAGTAGCTGAAATAGACTAATCTCGCAATAGCAATATCTGTTAATTGCCTAACGGCGTAGGCGGCCGAGCTTAGTCTGCCAGCTAGTGAAGCTATGTGGGGCCCCCATTGAAGAGATGAGTCTATAGTTATACCTAGGAACACCGTGCTTTTGATAAATTCTAATCTTTCTGTACCTAAAGTTACATTATTATCTACATGTCTTACATTTGGTAGGCAAAATTTAATACATTTAGTTTTTGTTGTATTTAATGCTAGATTATTAATGCTGAACCAGTTATAAGTACTTGTGTGAGAGTATTGTTTACCTCAGGAAGATCACAAGCTCTTCTGCTAATTTTAAAAATCAGAGAAGTGTCATCGGCAAATAATACTATGTTGGACATGTTTTGTATTAGAAATGGCAAGTCATTTATATATACAAGAAAAAGAAAAGGACCCAGAACTGAGCCCTGGGGCACCCCCATTTTCACAACTGATCCAGATGATTTAACTCCATTTATATCAACTTTTTGTACTCTATTTTCAAGGTAAGATTTAAGTAATTCGAATGCTCTGTCTTTCACGCCATAATGTTTTAATTTGAGTAGCAAGGTTTCGTGATTAACGCAATCAAATGCTTTGGAGAGATCGCAGAAGATGCCTATTGCATCATGTGAAGCTTCCCAAGCATCAAAAGTATGCTTAACAAGCATGACTCCTTCGTCGGTGGTTGATCGTCCCTTAGTAAATCCGAACTGACGATCGTGAAGAAGTTGTTTGAGATTGAAATGACAAAGCAGTTGATTCAGTATGATCTTTTCGAAAATCTTGCTAAGCACGGGGAGAACTGACACTGGTCTAAAATTACTGGGATCTAGTTTGTCACCAGATTTAAACAGTGGTATGATTTTACTTTGCTTCATTAGGTCAGGGAAAATACCTTGATTAATACTCATCTATACTTATAATAAATCTGTAGAAACCGTGTGTCTGTACTTTGAATAAATTTATAAAAAAATGAGTGTGGACGATAAAAAAAGAGTAACAGAACACAAAAAAGCGATTTTAAATTTTTTTGTCTTTCTGTCTTTCTGTCTGTCTGTCTGTCTGTCTTTCTGTCTTTCTGTCTTTCTGTCTGTCTGTAATCGCTAATCTCCGAAACTACTGAACGGATTTTCTTGCGGTTTTCACAGGTAGATTAAGCACAGCCTGGCGCAACTTATAGGCTTTGTTTCATTGAAATCGGATGACAGCGAAAAAAGTTATCGTCATTTACAGATAAATCATTTAACGTAACAAGACGATGTCATAGACATAGGAGATATCAGTGTTTTTTTTAACTGGGACAGTATAGGCAAGTCCGAAACCATAGGAGATGCAGGGAAAGTGTCTTATGACATATAAATTTTTTGGTCAAGCGTGTGTTGTCCATAAAAATGAGACAATTTGCACATATTTTTTTTAATGCGGTTCGACTCAGTTTCATGTAGGGATCACTTCATTATATCGGAAGAAAAAAATCTGAGCAGCAGAAGTTAGTCAAATTCAATAAAATGTTTTCTCATAAAACAGACTGTGCAATGTACTTAGGAACTTACTACTTATTCATGCATGCCACCCGAACTCCAGCTGCTCCGATTACTATGTCAAAATTGTTATCACGAAAAAATACCTAAAGGTTTCTAAGACAGTTTCCCTGTATCTCCTATGGTTTTGGTTTTGCCCATACTGTATTAGTTAAAAAATACACACGTATAATAAAAATTGATATGAGAAGTCTTATGAGCAATAGAAGTGAAAACAACAATTTTTTAAATTTTTATCTGTCTTCACCAAATTGGATACGGTGTTCATAGTTTGTTCCTGAAGGTACGGTATACCTTAAATTATGGTGAAGGTACTTAGAATGATCCAATTTACCATTGGAAAATTATAACTAGACGATGTATGTCTGTACATAGCAGAGATAGGTACCTACTTCCAAAATCCACGCGGACGAAGTCGCGGGCAACAGCTAGTGTTAAATATAAAAGCTAAGTAAGGCGCAATAATCGTTATAACTGAGTTAACTACTTTAACAGACATTCCCCATAGATCTTCAGAAGATTTTAGTTTTAATGATTTAAAAGCCTTAATAATATCTAGAGAGTTTATGTGTCTAAAATTAAAAACTGTTTCACATATTGTAACTATAAATAACAATTATACGAGACGTGATAATTACTTAAAAACCTTTAAAAGCAAACCTTGGTATTATTAAATTAGGAAAAAATAAATTTTGCGAGATTTTTATTGTAATTCTGCTCTTTCAATAAGCGGCGCGAGTGCGTCTCGGTATACAAATTCCTTGGTCTCGGTATTCGAAATTTGAAGTTTAGATAAACTGCCGCCGGAGCGCGCTATTGGCTGAAATTTTGGTGACAAATTTATTTTAAATTTATTAACCACCAATCACCGCGAAATAATCATTTCATTTGAAATTCAAATGGTTTTTCGTTCGATGAAACCATGATGAAACGTGTGCCTTCTTACGATTTCGTATCAAGAAAATTTCAATATTATAGGTGACTCGCCTATTTGCGTAGTCGGTCGGTCTGGTCGTGGGTTCGATTTCCAGCTGGGGCCAACATTTGTGTGATGAGCATATCTGTTGGTTTTCGGATTCTGGATGTTTGTGTGTATTTAAGTATTTATTTCCATAAAGTATATAAGTATGTATATCAGTTGTTGTGTACCCATTTACAAGCTTCGGCTTAGTTTGGGTCTAAACAGCCGTGTGTAAATTTGTCCAATCATTATTATTAAAAAAATATGTATGTAAGTACTTTTATTTATTTAAAAGAAACACTGCCTTTGTAATTACAACGCACCGAGCTTTGTAATGTAACCTTTGAAACTCTATCCCACGGCGACATACATTCTTTCCCTTTAGACAATAACCGTACATTTTAATTAACATTTATTCCGCTATGCAGTTCCACAATAACGTAACTTGGTGTAAGTAAATATTTAAAGCAGCGTTAACCCGCAGTCTCACTAATGAGCAGAGAGAGGTAACACGTGAAACGCAGCTGTTGAGACTAATTCGCGTCTAAAAGTTGACAAAACATTACTAAACTTCTGCTTTGCGCTTCCTCAGTTTTTTACAACATTTACACCAACAAACCAGCGGGTCAAGTTGGTAATATACTTACCTATTGTGGGACGTCTACTCAGCCCTAGATACCTAGATGGTTGACAGTGGATTTGGTGTCGGATTGAGCGTTGTAGGTCTGTACAGACGCATAGTATTACCAGAAAAGCAAATGAACTGTCACGCAATTTCCCAGAATTCCTATGCGCAAATTCTCCTGATCCGCATTTGACCATAACACTTTTTCGTAAATTACCAGATTGGAAAATGACCATGACTCCTTTTACAAATTATGTAATTATCAGATACACATTTGACCATTGCATGACTCCAATTCGCAAATTAGATACCCGCTACAACTTCGTACATGTTGGTCACATAAAATATATAATACTACCTATTTTCCGCGACTTTTCCCGCGTGGAATTTTTTTTTCCCGCGAAAACAGTTTACCGCGGTAAAAAGTAGCCTATATTGTTATTCCATATTCCACTATTAACCACTGTACCAAGTTTCATAAAAACCCGTTCAGTCGTTACAGCGTGAAAGAGTAACAAACATCCTTACAAATTCTCGCCTTTATAATAATAGTAGGAAGGATTTTTAAGTAGGTACCTAATTAAAACCCTTTCCTAAGAAATAACCCTAATTATACAAGAACGTAGGTACTTTATGTATACAAATATAGAAATGTAGTCTGAAACTTACTTGGGTGTTACGTCTATACCTAATCAAGTAAAGAACAAAAATATGTCCCACTGATTGGTGCGACAATATATAGCCATTTACAACCGAGTTCCACAGAAAACGACGTCGTCATTTGCGACAATTTCTTGCTAACCTGGATTCCAAAGTCATGGTTACTTGAACCTTTTCTATTGAATATTTTTGCTTAATACCCGCGTTCGGTGCAGCGCTCTGCACTCGCCGTGTGATCGTGAGCTGTATTGTTCCATTTCACAGAAGCAGCCTCCACCGAGCTCTTATTGAATCCATATCGAATATTGAAAATTGCACATTTTTATTGAAAATCCCCCATTTAAGTTTGAGGAAGAAAGAAAGTTGGATTATTACTTGTGATTACTTTCCACTTAACGTCGCCGCTCATTTTAGCTTAGATTGTTTGTCAACTGCATCCACTATGATGGAAATGAGTTTCAAATGAGTTTCAGGAAGGAAGTCCGCATTCTCATTTTGGGGCCCATGTTTTATTTAAAATTAAAGCCACTGCGTTACGAAGCGCTGCTCTGGGAACACTTTATATTATAAACCTGTCACATACATAATACACACTACACTACCAACGAACAATAAACACGCATGCTTGGTTATACTTTAAGATATAAAATAAAACCTATCGCGAAACCATTAAGGCAACATAAAATAAATACGTGCAAGTAATTCGTAACATTTTCTATAACAAATACAACAATAGCTCAAGGCGAAAAAATCGAATGGAGTTGTTGTTGTTTTTTCCGGCACGGAGTCCCTGTGGATAATAGGAAAATATTTTAAGAAACCGCCTTATATTTCGAAAAGCTTGCCTTTCTCTTTTTTAGTTTCTTTTCTTTGTAAGTGAAGGATAATTAATGGCATCAAAGACAGCACTGGAAATCCATTTGCCGATGAGAACTGAAAAGATAATTCAGTTTTAATTAATGAGTGAGCTAAGTCAATTTGTTGCGATAAAAGGTCCGTTCTTTTTAACAAAGTTATAAGGACGCACGACTCTCATTAAAGTTTCATCTCACCTTTTTGTTGCCAGCGGGATGGAAAAAAATGCTACAAATTGTGGATATCCGCGGGCAATAAAATGTAAAGCTGGCAAGCGTTATATAGGTGAGGTTAGGCGGCGCTCGCGCGCGAGGCAATGCGATGCACATTAGGAGAATCCTCACCCGCATCCCAGGAATGATGGCGGGCGGGATGCATTTCACGCCGCGCGAATATGATCGCGAAATTCCACATTCCAATTATATTACAATTTAAGCTGTGTCCGGAACTCAGGCGGATTTAAACCACACTGAGGCGGTGGCGGCGGGTTGACATAATATCGTCGGCTAAACACATTGAACTGCTAAGTCCACTTTTTAGTTCCTAAAACTAGGATTTCACAATGCCCGTCTGTGTGTCCGGCGATTACTCGAAGACCTGGTTGTACATATAATATAAACACATCAACAATGCCTAGGGATATACTTTTTGTACTAGCCACTAAAAAGTGTAAATGTTCCACATTCATTTAATTTGGTGAAATGAAATGTCCATAATCATATAGCCATGTGTAAATTTTGTCCAAACATTATTATTATTATTCACTCATTTATTTACATTCTTAAGTCTAAATTCTTTTACTCATTCTCAAAACACAATTTACCTACTCATTCACAAAAATGTTGGTGCTGATGGTAAGCATAAAAACTTGTTGATGAGAATTTAAAAAAACTGAAAAATAAAACACAAAATGGTAATGAAAAAAGCACGCGTGTTTAAAAAGCTGCTTTATGATCCTAAAAGCGGTGCAATAAGAGCCACTTTGCGAACAAGTGTGTTGAAAATAAATAAAATAAATATTACACCTAGGATGTATTATAGGCTCAGAATAAATGCAGAACAGACAGACAGATCAGAAGGAGAACTACTCGACACTCGGGCTCTTAATATTGTATGAAACACAGTAATATAGCACATTCCAGAATGTCTGTGTAATTTTAGTAGGTATGTATAGTGTTTTTGTTTTCACTTCTAAGCGCGAACGCGCGAACAAAAAGGATGCTTTTTGTTCTGATGTATTCTGAGAGTACAAATTTCTTTAACCTTACTTAATATTAATATGGTATATACTTCTGTTGCTGACGATCAAAATATGTCAAACAGATTTTTCTGGTTAACATTCAGTTGTATTATTTCGACATCAACGCGTCCAATACCGATTACCTCATTCTGCGGGGCCAATGTTACATTCACATAAACACGACCCTTGGTAAATGGAAAGCCTTTTGGTACGGATGTTGGAGGTATCGTTATATTTTCGAAGCAGTAAGTCCGCTGAAAAGTAAGCAAAAAATTACTACTGTCCGTTAAGAAAAGTTCACGATAAATAAAAGGCGGCAAAAAGTCACCTTACAGATTATGTTAATAATTTATCTGAATTTATCTGCGTGCATCGGCGAGCATCTGCGTATAAAGAGATACTAACTCTATGTGCGTATGGCATCTGTAGCTGCGATCATTAAATAGTATTGACGATCGCCGATCTGTAGTGATCAACTTATATCACGTTATGGGGCTATTTGGTGGGATTTTGACATACTTACATGGCTGTCTCTTTTAATTGGTAAAAAAAAAGTATTTTGTGGGTAAGTATATTATCTGCGATAGTTTTGTATGCAACAAGTGCCTACTTAAGTTAAATAAAAGCGTCAAACGACTCTACCGGATCGTTCCAAATTGCCCTATAAGTTTAGTGCGGATTTGCGGATGTGAACTGTAATGTGGATCACCGAATGGCACTATTTGTACACTTTAGGCCATGCTGCGGTTTTATGTATTCTGAACATTATAAACTACTAGGTATATTTAGCCTATTAAGGGCTTGTTTCCAATTGGCTGTAAAACAATTTAAAAAGATGTCGTGGATATCGGTCGGCACACACACATGGTGCTCTTCCATTTTAGAGATGCCGGCCCGAGCTTACCGGTGGTAAGGGGCAGGTTAAGAAGAAAAGGGAAGGGTCAGGAAGAAAGAAAGTTGGATTATTACTTGTGATAACTTTCCACTTAACGTCGCCGCTCATTTTAGCTTAGATTGTTTGTCAACTGCATCCACTATGATGGAAATGAGTTTCAAATGAGTTTCAGGAAGGAAGTCCGCATTCTCATTTTGGGGCCCATGTTTTATTTAAAATTAAAGCCACTGCGTTACGAAACGCTGCTCTGGGAACACTTTATATTATAAACCTGTCATACAATACACACTACACTACCAACGAACAATAAACACGCATGCTTGGTTATACTTTAAGATATAAAATAAAACCTATCGCGAAACCATCAAGGCAACATAAAATAAATACGTGCAAGTAATTCGTAACATTTTCTATAACAAATACAACAATAGCTCAAGGCGAAAAAATCGAATGGAGTTGTTGTTGTTTTTTCCAGCACGGAGTCCCTGTGGATAATAGGAAAATATTTTAAGAAACCGCCTTATATTTCGAAAAGCTTGCCTTTCTCTTTTTTAGTTTCTTTTCTTTGGAAGTGAAGGATAATTAATGGCATCAAAGACAGCACTGGAAATCCATTTGCCGATGAGAACTGAAAAGATAATTCAGTTTTAATTAATGAGTGAGCTAAGTCAATTTGTTGCGATAAAAGGTCCGTTCTTTTTAACAAAGTTATAAGGACGCACGACTCTCATTAAAGTTTCATCTCACCTTTTTGTTGCCAGCGGGATGGAAAAAAATGCTACAAATTGTGGATATCCGCGGGCAATAAAATGTAAAGCTGGCAAGCGTTATATAGGTGAGGTTAGGCGGCGCTCGCGCGCGAGGCAATGCGATGCACATTAGGAGAATCCTCACCCGCATCCCAGGAATGATGGCGGGCGGGATGCATTTCACGCCGCGCGAATATGATCGCGAAATTCCACATTCCAATTATATTACAATTTAAGCTGTGTCCGGAACTCAGGCGGATTTAAACCACACTGAGGCGGTGGCGGCGGGTTGACATAATATCGTCGGCTAAACACATTGAACTGCTAAGTCCACTTTTTAGTTCCTAAAACTAGGATTTCACAATGCCCGTCTGTGTGTCCGGCGATTACTCGAAGACCTGGTTGTACATATAATATAAACACATCAACAATGCCTAGGGATATACTTTTTGTACTAGCCACTAAAAAGTGTAAATGTTCCACATTCATTTAATTTGGTGAAATGAAATGTCCATAATCATATAGCCATGTGTAAATTTTGTCCAAACATTATTATTATTATTCACTCATTTATTTACATTCTTAAGTCTAAATTCTTTTACTCATTCTCAAAACACAATTTACCTACTCATTCACAAAAATGTTGGTGCTGATGGTAAGCATAAAAACTTGTTGATGAGAATTTAAAAAAACTGAAAAATAAAACACAAAATGGTAATGAAAAAAGCACGCGTGTTTAAAAAGCTGCTTTATGATCCTAAAAGCGGTGCAATAAGAGCCACTTTGCGAACAAGTGTGTTGAAAATAAATAAAATAAATATTACACCTAGGATGTATTATAGGCTCAGAATAAATGCAGAACAGACAGACAGATCAGAAGGAGAACTACTCGACACTCGGGCTCTTAATATTGTATGAAACACAGTAATATAGCACATTCCAGAATGTCTGTGTAATTTTAGTAGGTATGTATAGTGTTTTTGTTTTCACTTCTAAGCGCGAACGCGCGAACAAAAAGGATGCTTTTTGTTCTGATGTATTCTGAGAGTACAAATTTCTTTAACCTTACTTAATATTAATATGGTATATACTTCTGTTGCTGACGATCAAAATATGTCAAACAGATTTTTCTGGTTAACATTCAGTTGTATTATTTCGACATCAACGCGTCCAATACCGATTACCTCATTCTGCGGGGCCAATGTTACATTCACATAAACACGACCCTTGGTAAATGGAAAGCCTTTTGGTACGGATGTTGGAGGTATCGTTATATTTTCGAAGCAGTAAGTCCGCTGAAAAGTAAGCAAAAAATTACTACTGTCCGTTAAGAAAAGTTCACGATAAATAAAAGGCGGCAAAAAGTCACCTTACAGATTATGTTAATAATTTATCTGAATTTATCTGCGTGCATCGGCGAGCATCTGCGTATAAAGAGATACTAACTCTATGTGCGTATGGCATCTGTAGCTGCGATCATTAAATAGTATTGACGATCGCCGATCTGTAGTGATCAACTTATATCACGTTATGGGGCTATTTGGTGGGATTTTGACATACTTACATGGCTGTCTCTTTTAATTGGTAAAAAAAAAGTATTTTGTGGGTAAGTATATTATCTGCGATAGTTTTGTATGCAACAAGTGCCTACTTAAGTTAAATAAAAGCGTCAAACGACTCTACCGGATCGTTCCAAATTGCCCTATAAGTTTAGTGCGGATTTGCGGATGTGAACTGTAATGTGGATCACCGAATGGCACTATTTGTACACTTTAGGCCATGCTGCGGTTTTATGTATTCTGAACATTATAAACTACTAGGTATATTTAGCCTATTAAGGGCTTGTTTCCAATTGGCTGTAAAACAATTTAAAAAGATGTCGTGGATATCGGTCGGCACACACACATGGTGCTCTTCCATTTTAGAGATGCCGGCCCGAGCTTACCGGTGGTAAGGGGCAGGTTAATCCAATTTTCAGAAGTTGCTTTTTCATCACTCGCCCAAAAAGGTTATCGTTATTAATGAAGTCACACGCTCTGAAATGAAACTCTATGAATCCACGCTTGTATCTGTTGGTGAGCCACTCGTAGAAATACACGTGAAACTGAAAAATGATTTAGACAGACTTTAGCTGATACGTTAAAAAAGTCGTAAAACTTATAAAATCGTTTGTCCTGACTGATTGATGATCTAGCAATGCACAGCCAAAAGTACTAAGCTGAAATTTGAAACATAGGTATAGGTTTATTTCATAACGTATAAATAACGTAAGCATCGGCTAACGAAGGATATTTGGAAATTTCAATTTGGAGGGAGGGATAGGGTCCATATAAAGAACACTTTTTAACGCGGACGAAGCCGCGGGGCGTCCGCTAGTTATAATTATAAGTCCATTTTGCAGCTTTTGCAATTTGCCGGTTTACAAACCGCCTAGGCTATTTATGAAACGGCGACATTTCACAACAGCAACAATAAAATGACTCTGCCCGATAGAGACTAGAACTAGAGTATTTAGACAACAATATAACACAACAATCTGCCTGTTTCTGGTTGTTTGTAAAACGTCGTCGCTTCATAAAATAGGCGGTACCCGTTGACAACCGCGAATAAATAAACGGCCTAGGCTGCTTGTAAAAAGACGGCATTCAACAAACACGACATATAAAATAATAACTTACTGTCACGTTATTACCAGTATATTCTAGGGTTGTGGCACGGGCAGTGATATAATGAATAGGGTTGCCTCTTTTCTGTCTCCGTGAAATGACAGACATGGTAGCCATGTACCTAGTGTCGTAATATTCCACAACCGGACGTTCCATACTTATGTAAGGTATCTGATGGTGATACAAAACACAAAAATTAACTTTCAGGCATTAGAATACGAATTGTATAGAAGCGAATAGACGTGACGGTTATACTTTTTATTAATTCAATTTCATTTATTTGCAGTGGGAGTCTAGCTATATCAATTTTTCATAGGTATACAGTGTTTTTTTTAACTGGGACACTTAGGCTAAAACCGAAACCATAGGAGATACAGGGAAACTGTCTTAGGTATTAGGGATGGAATTTTACAATGAAAATCATGTTAGCCGTTCGCCATCTTTATTGGGCCTCTATCCACAGAGTACAAAACACACAGAGTACATAAGCACTTCAAAACCATAGATTATAATACTACAATCTTAACACACCCCCTCAAGTTTAGAACGTAACAGATTTAAGTTATACAACTTGCAAAATCACACATATCTAGGTACATAAACGTTACACAATACAAAGTATAAAGATACAACATAAAATTACAAAACATAAATGTATTCATTAATCTACACCTTTACTTTAATGAATAACATGTGAACAACATTATAAAATGCTCACTTAATCTTTAGTATACATGAGTATTCAAAAGTATAACAATTTAAGGAAAGATAACTAAATCAAGTTTAACTTATTTGTAAAGTACATATGTTTCACAACAGGCAATGCTTTGGTAAAAATGTCAGATATATTTTCATCAGTTGGAACATATGATATTGATATGAGCTTTTTATTTACTATATCTTTAATGTAATGATATTTGATTGCAATGTGTTTTGATGCTTTACTGTTTATCTGATTCTGTATTAATTTAATTGTACTTTGGTTGTCAATGAATAAACAAGCAGAAATATTTGTTTCATTTCTTGAAAAATCTGAGAGTAAGCCTTTAATGCATGCATGAGCTCACTTACAGTGTGTGCCCCAGCGACAAATTCAGCCTCGGCTGTTGAGAGTGCTGTGCACGTTTGCTTTCTAGAAAACCAAGTTATTATATTCTCACCTTGATAGATAACACAACCACTGGTGCTCTTACGGTCGGTCTTGTCTGCAGCCCAATCTGCATCTGAGTAAGCTTGAAGTGTAAGAGGATCTTTTGACTTTTTATATAGTAGCCCCTTTTCAGGTGTCCCTTTTGGATAACGTAAGATTCGCTTACCTGCCTTCCACAAGTCTTCTGTAGGTCTGTCCAAAAATCTACTCAAATAAGAGACTGCATAAGTTATGTCTGGTCGACTATTTGTTGATATATACAGCAATGAGCCAACTAATTCCTTATAAGGAACATTAATTATCTTTGAATTGGCATCAGCACTGTAATTTACTTCCATTGGAGTGTTAGTTTTCTTACAATCCTGCATGTTGAATTTCTCTAAAAGTCTGTGTATCATATCGGTCTGTTTCACTTCTATTCTGTCCTTTTTTCTTGTAATTTCTAACCCTAAGTAGTTCTTCACTTCTCCTAATTCTTTCACTTTAAATTCTTTCTTCAGTAGGCTTATTATTTCATCGTCTTCTCCAAGTAACAATATATCGTCTACATTCAGTAGCATCCATGTTTTCCCTTTCCTGTATAAACAAGAATCATATTTTGATTGTATATATCCTTTTCCTGTAATGAATTCATGAAACCTCTCATTCCAACATTTGGGTGCTTCCTTTAACCCGTATAATGCTTTCTTCAATTTAAGTACTTTTCCTTCTGATTTTAATCCTTGTGGACATTTAATGTACACATCATTATCAAGGTTTCCGTTTAAGAATGCTGTTGGTACGTCTAATTGTTTTAATGATTTGTCTTGTTGAACAGCAATACTTATCATAAGTCTCATTGTTGTCAATTTAGCTACTGGAGCATAGTTATTGTATGAATCACTTTGTTGTTGAAATCCTTTAGCCACAAGTCTCGCTTTCTTTGTTCCGTCTTGTTTGGTTCTAAAAATCCATTTGGTGTCTATAGCTTTACATCCTTTTGGTAATGTAGCTTCTTCCCATGTTTTTAATTTCTTTTGTGACTCTAACTCATTATTGATTGCTTTTTCCCATTCTTTATCTTTCATTGCTTCGTCAAAGTCGTGAGGATCTCCTGATAGTAAGCAATATGCTGCATAATTCAGGTCATAGTTATCTAGTAGTTCCTTTGGTTTTCGGACTTGTCTTCCTGATCGTGTTTGATATTCTTCTTTCCCTTGTCTATTTTCCTCATCAATATCTTCCGTATCTTCTTCATCTATTTCAGTATAATTTCTATCATCTTCTTGATTCTTCTCGACGGTTTCTTTGCTTTCATCATCTTCTTTTTCCTTCTTGGTATCTTCTTCATCTTCCTCGTAATGTTTGTACAGTTCTTTTTCATCATTTATTTCAGTTTCTTCATATTTAATTTGAGACTCATCAAATCTAACATCTCTAGCGACTATAATCTCATCCGTTTCAGGATTCCACAAACGATATCCGTTTGGTGCATATCCAACAAACTTCATAGTTTTGGCTCGTCTTTGCAATTTGTCCTGCTTTGGTAGAATGTGAACCCACACCTTTGAGCCAAACACTCTTAGTTTTGATAGATCACGGTCTCCCAACATCTTTTCAGCTGGTGTTCGGAATCCAATTGCGGAAGATGGACATCGGTTAATTTGATAAACAGAACATCTTACAGCTTCACCCCACAATGTTTTTGGCAGTCCTGTCTCAATTAATAAAGTTCTTGCTCGGTTATAAATAGTTCTATTCATTCGTTCTGCGACTCCGTTTGATTGCGGACTATATGGAATTGTATATTGTAGAATAATCCCATTCTTCTTACAAAAGTTTTGTATTGTCTCATTTTTAAACTCACCTCCATTATCACTCCTAATTTTCTTTACTTTATTTCCTGTCTGTCTCTCTATTTTGTTTATATATTCAATCAACTTTTCTGTAGCTTCACTTTTTCTCTTTAGCAAATGTACTTCACAAAAATGTGTATAGTCATCAATAATAGTTTGATAATAAACCTCACCATTAGCTGTAGGAGTATTCACCGGACCAGAAATATCAGTATGAGTCAACTCACCAATGTATCGGGAACGTGGTCTCGGAACAGAATAAAAAGGTAATCTGGTCGACTTACCTTGCATGCATGGGTCACACGGTGTCTCACTACTTGGTAGCCCCATCATTCGCAGATGTTTCCGGTTGGCATGACCTAGTCTTTGATGCCATAAAATGTCATTATTAGTCAACAAACAGTTAGCTTCATTTAATTGCATAGGTATGACATACAGATTTCCCAACAAGTTACCAATAATTTCCTGTGTTTTATTTGTAATGGATACATAATCTTTGTTAAATTGAACATTAAAGCCCTTTTGTAATAATTTTCTTACTGATAATAAATTATGTGACAAATTAGGAACAATTAACCCCTCAATAACCACTGAAACATTGTTGAATTTTAAATTCAATTTACCCTTCTTGTTACATATTAGATATTGTCCATTCGCAACAAATACTTTAATCTCTTTGTCTAACATAATTATATCTGTCATATTTTGTTCATATTCCGCCTTCAACAAATGTTCTGTAGCACCGGAGTCCACAATAAATTGCACATTTTCACTTACATTATTACCATAATCACCTGCACTGAATGCTGTGAACGATACAACATCATTGTCATCAGCCTGTGCTGTATTGCTGGCATACCTGCTCTGCGTCCCATGTTGCCTCATGCCCCGACGTCTGTAGGTATTGCCTCTAGGTCTGGAGGAACCTCTAAAATTTCTTGACGGTGATCGCCCTCGATGAGAATTGTTGTAAGAATGTGTCTCTGTACGTTTCTCGTTGCAGTCCTTGACCATATGCCCTCGTTTACCACATCCATAACACGTTATAAATGCCTCTTCGTTGGAACTTTCCTGACTGAGCTTTAATTCCGCATCAAGTAATCTCGCTTTAATGGATTCTATGTTTATTGTCTTTTCAGTAATCATTGTCTCGATTGAGGTTATTACGTTATCATACGCTGGCGGCAACGAAGACAGTAGATAGCACACTTGGTCCATTTGTTCCACTACACAGCCTATGGCACATAATTCGCCCAAAATGGAGTCAAATTTTAAAAAATAATCTTGAAGCTTATCTGTGGTGCCGCATTTCAACATAATGAGCTGCCTTTTAAGCCGCAGCTTGTTGCATACGCTTTTGCGTTCAAATATATCTTCTAGTTTGGATATCATCTCCGCCGCACTTTTACAATTTTTTACAATTTCAATGTATCTGTCAGTTAAACATTGGACTATAATTGACCTTGCCTTCGCATCACTTGCCGTATCTGGTGCCTTTATATCATCGCTAGGTGGACTTAGGATATGGAGTACACCTTTTTCTTCCAAAATCAATTTGACTCGAAACTTCCAATGGCCGAAATTGCATTTTTCGCTTAACCTTGGATAAAAATGTTCTGGGTGGGCCATTTTGCGCTGAAATTATTCTTTAATCTTTTTATACTTTTGTATTAGTTACCTTTTTCTTTAACTTTTACTGGTTTAGCGCAGTGGAAGCGTATTAGGGATGGAATTTTACAATGAAAATCATGTTAGCCGTTCGCCATCTTTATTGGGCCTCTATCCACAGAGTACAAAACACACAGAGTACATAAGCACTTCAAAACCATAGATTATAATACTACAATCTTAACATTAGGAACCATTTGGTTTTTATTTTGTGAAAACAATTTTAGCATAAAAATTTTTTTGGCCATCGGGTGTTGTCCATAATAATTAGACATTTTGATAAAATAAAATTTTTGATGCGGATCGACTCTCTTTCATGTAAGGATTATTTCATTATATCGGAAGAAAATATCTGAGCAGCACAAGTTAGTGAAATTTAATAAAATGTTTTCTCATACAATCCCAGTACAAAGTGATTTTGATGAATTTTTTTTAATGCATCAAAGTCAAAGTCAAAACTATTTTATTGCATGTAAGTACACTGGGTACTTTTATACAACGTCAATTTTTTATCTACCACCGCTTCCAAGGTGTTATATAGAGCTGGGAAGAATAAGCGGCATGTCGACTTAGTTTCATGTAAGAATCATTTCATTGTACGAGAAGAAAAAAATCTGAGCAGCAGAAGTTAGTCAAATTTAATAAAATGTTTTCTTCTGAACCGACCTGTGCTGCACTGGGTCGATTCTTAAGAAAACATTTCATTAAATTTGACTAACTTGTGCTGCTCAGATTTTTTTCTTCCGATATAATGAAATAATCCTTACATGAAAGAGAGTCGATCCGCATCAAAAATTTTTTTTATTAAAATGTCTAGTTATTATGGACAACACACGCTTGACCAAAAAAATTTATATGCTTAAATTGTTTTCACAAAAAAAGACGAAATGGTTCCTCTAAGACAGTTTCCCTGTATCTCCTATGGTTTCGGTTTTAGCCTAAGTGTCCCAGTAAAAAAAAAACACTATATTTTCATATAGACTATAGCCCGAACACCCTCGTTGAGAGGTTAGGCCTGAGCCCCTGGGGACATGTTAATAGGCTGTTGATGATCATGATAATATATTTTCTAAGTAGGTGTATATTCTTTTTAGTACATAAGGTACCTGGGTCGAATATGGCCACCTTAAGGTTTGTTACCCTTTTTTAATAATAATAAAGATAAAACAAATAAGTTTTAGCATTTATTCATGAAGACTGGCTACTTATCTTTGAAACAAAGGTAATAAAATACAAACATTAAACTTTAAATAGTATTTTCAACAGTTTAAAAAAAATACAAATTGGCCATATTTCCGACGGAGGAGGTAAATATGGCCATATATGTGGCCATATTTACTATAAGAATTTACTAGTTTAAAAACTTCTGAATGAACTGAAATAAAAATGGATATTATAGAGCATTTATTTAAAAGATATTCTTTGGGCGACAATTAGTACAAATAAAGAACTATCTATACAAGTTAAAGAAAGAAGAAAGATAAGCCGTATATATTTTTATTTTGCCGCTTTTGATTGCAGTTAAAGCTAGTTTCATTGATGCATATGACCAATTACCTCGAAGCCCTTTTGTTTTATAGCGTGCCATGGTCTAAAACAAAAAAAAGAAAGTTAAAAAATAAAAATATCTAGTGCATTTTTTTGTTTTAATATTCACGAATGAAAAACACACTATTACTTTGATAATTAAACAAAGAAATATCAAATTACAATCGTCACACAACATCGTAATGTGATTAATAAAGATTTTTATTTGAAAAATAACAAAATACAGGAGAATACTTACTTAATGTTTTTAGAACCTCAACAGCACGTTTCACTTTATTGGACGCTGGGCGACTAGCGGGTGCGCGGGAAGGATGACAGGTACGCCGTTCGGATACATGTGACACTAGCGACAATTTATGGTCGCGTTCAGGTTATTACAAATTTTCGTGTTTGGAATAATGGCATGTGGCCATATTTTCCGCCTGGCCATATTCGACCCAGGTACCTTAGTATGTAACCCGTTTTGTGAAGACTGTGTCTAAAATAGACACATCTTGTGATCCAGTTCACCCAGGTCTCCACCCTCGCAGTGGAAGAGATACAGGTACAATCATAGTTTTATTATTCTTAATCGAGGTAGCTTTAATTAGTATTAATTATACTTTAGGTAATGTAGGTATACCTAAGTATTGATAATTGATGATGATGAATGATGATCAGTACTCGGACAGGTCATCCCAAAACAATTTAAAGACGGCAATTAGAACAAGTAGTAATATGGAGTCGTATTACGTACCTACGTGTTATATTTTTCAATAATATTTACAACCGCAACCCAAAATTGAGAAAAAATTTGTGGGGGTATTCCTACCAATATTTTACGTAATTCTGATGGTTGCGTTGAACATATATAAACAACCACCAACTTTTGACTGGCCTGTTGGCGCAGTGGTAGTGACCCTGCCTACTGCGCCAAAGGTCGTGGGTTCGATTCCCACCCGGGGCCAACATTTGTGTGATGAGCATAACTGTTGGTTTTCGGCTTCTGGGTGTTTGTATGTATTTAAGTATTTATGTATGTTTATCAGTTGTTGAGTACCCAATATACAAGCTTCGGCTTAGTTTGGGACTAAACAGCCGTGTGTAAATTTGTCAAAACATTATTATTATTAATAATAATATATTATTCACCTTTTTTTCAGCTGCACTTAACAGAACCATCATTATTAACCATGGCAGTAGCACCAACATAATATTTATCAATTTAGTATCAAGTATCATGATATATATGTATATTTTATGATTTAATATACAGTAAGTAATTCCCATGCAAGTATAGTAACGTTGTAACGTAACGTAATTGTGGTTGTGGCGGGGAAAATTATACAATACTTAGTTTCTTTATAATTAAAAAAACATTAGTTTGAAAAAAATTGTAAATAAAATAATTATTATATACGGTAAATTACACGCTTGAGAGCCGACGGAAAGCCTCGGTGCGTGTGCGCAATTTACAATACTATAATCGAAATTAAAAAGCCGGCAAGTGCGAGTCGGACTCGCCCACGGAGGTTTCCGTACCGTCAGCCACACTATTATGCTAACAATGTACCAAGTTTCACCAAAATTAAATATTTTTCCCGCCGGAAAAGTTTACCGTGGTAAAAAGTAGGCTATATGTTATCCCAGGAATAAGGCTATCACTGTACCACGTTTCATCAAAATTTAATATTTTTCCCGCGGGAAAAGTTTACCGCGGTAAAAAGTTGCTTAAATGTTATCCCAAGATATAAGCTGTCACTGTCCCAAGTTTCATTCAAATCCGTTGAGCCGTTATTGACCGACGGACGGACAGACAGACAGACAAACGGACGACGAAGTGATCCTATAAGGGTTCCTTTTTCCTCTTTAGAGGTACGGAACCCAAAAAAATTTCATCTATTAAATTTACAATTGAAGTTTTTATGGATAGCAATTTAATGTAAAATAATGCGAAGTATCGTTCGTGCGTGCGATATACGAATGTGCGACATGTCATTTATGCGAAGTATCATTGTGCGAATATTACTTATTCCTGTAGACCCACTGGTACAATGTCACATAAGGCGTTGGTCCAGTTTAGTTCAATTTAGCCCAGTTTATATAGTTTGGTTGGTCCAGTTTAGTCCCGTATTTACCGTTTGGTCCAGTTTGGTCCAAATTTATCCCGTTGATAGTTTGTTGTAGGTTATAGTTATATATACAAACAGTATATTCTGAACTGGAGGGTACTATATAATAAAGTCAGTTGTTGTCCGAACCTCGACGTGTTTCATTCACAATCACTACATGGTGACAGCGGTGGTGTTATTTTAACGAAAATATCGTAAAATTGTTTTATTTTTCCAAGAACTAAGTGTGACCGTAAAATTACGCTATAAAAACAAGTTTAAAGTGTGTCGGTTTTCGAGTAATACCAACGTGAAGTATGGAGCACGCTCGACCGCCGAGCGAGCTAAACATGGACGGCGGCCCCGTCAGCCGGGCTGAAGCGTGGAAGCGGTGGAGACAACAATTCACTTTGTTCATCAAAGCGTCGGGCGCACAGACCGAGCCGCCGAGTGTTCGGGCCAGCCTGCTCGTCAACCTCATCGGACCCGAGGGGTTCGACGTGTACGAGACGCTCAGCTTCGATAAGGAAGAGGACAGAGAGGACGTCGATAAGGTGTTGAGCAAGTTCGATACTTACTTCGGCATTAAACCTAACGTTACAATGCTTCGTTACAAGTTTTTTACCAGAAACCAAGAAGAAGGCGAAATGATTCAGCAGTATGTGACGTCATTGCGATTGTTAAGTAAAGGTTGTGAATTTGCTGCCTTAAACGACGATTTAATAAAAGATCGAATAGTATGCGGAGTGAGAAGCGCCACAATTAGAGACAGGATGCTGAGATGTGAGGAGCTGAATCTCGACAAGGCGATAAAAATATGTCAAGCCGACGAGGTCTCTCAGGAAAGCGGTCGGCAGTTGGAGGAAGGCACGAGCGCGAGCGCCGGAACCGGGCGAGTGGACGCTGTAGGAGCGCGCGGGGCCGGCGGCGGCTGGCGGCGCGGCGGCGGCGGCGGCGGCGGCGGAGGGCGGCGAGCGACGTCGTCGGCGCGCGGGTGGCGCGGAGCCGCGTCCGCGCCCGCTCCGCTCGTCAACAAGCGCGCAGGCCGCGCGTGCACGGCGTGCGGAGGCGCGCAGTGCCCGCCGGGCGCGTGTCCAGCGGCTCAGCAGGTCACCTGTTATGCGTGCGGTAAACGTGGACACTTCGCGAGAATGTGTAAGTCCAATTCTCATTTAAAAACAGGACCGGCTAATAAAGTGTACGAGATTGAGCGAAACGATAATAGCAGTGAGTCGGATGAATGTGAATCGTTTTATGTGTCTGTGATAGCGGGGCTCAACAGCAAAGACGATTCGGAACAATGGTATGAAACTTTATCGTGTAGTAATGGTACAGAAAAATTCAAATTAGATACGGGAGCGGACATAAACGTAATGTCATTTAAAAAATACTTGGAGTTAGGATTTGATTGTAAGCAAATAAAATCAAAACAAATGAAGCTTGAAAATTACAGTGGTGATATAATACCAGTTAGAGGTGTGTGCTATATAGATTGGTATTATAAAAATAAGTTGTACAACTTAAAATTTGCAATAGCAGACATAAGCTGTCAAAGCGTGTTGGGACGTCGATCGTGCGAGGACTTAAGGCTGGTTAAGCGTATACACTCCCTTAATCTGTCTGACTACAAAGATTTATTTAATGGGTTGGGATGTCTACCAGGTAGGTATCATATCGTTATAGATAAGACAGTCAGGCCGGTAGTATGCGCGTCTAGGAAAATTCCTATCGCATTACGCGATCGCTTAGCGGAGGAATTAAATAAAATGGAGGAGCTCGGGGTGATCAGGAAAGTCAGTCGCCCCACCTCGTGGGTGCATCCACTAGTGATAGCGGCCAAGAAAAATAACGGGCTCCGTATCTGCCTGGACCCGCGCGAGCTGAACCGCGCGGTGCGGCGCGCGCACTTCCAGCTGCCCACCGTGACGGAGCTGGCGGCGCGGCTGCAAGGCGCTAAGTATTTCTCGGTGCTGGACGCGAACTCCGGGTTCTGGACCGTGCAGCTGGACGAGGAGAGCGCGGACCTGTGCACATTCGCCACGCCGTTTGGCAGGTACCAATTTTTGAGACTTCCGTTCGGTATAAACTGTGCTTCAGAAGTCTTTCATGCAAAAATACGTCAGCTGCTGGAAGACCTTCCAGGTGTAGATAGCTTTATAGATGATATTATTGTGTGGGGTAGTACTCGCGAGGAACATGATAGCAGACTGACGGCATTGCTAAAAAGAGCAACGGAAATAAATTTAAAATTTAATAAAGAAAAGTGTAAGTTAGGCGTAACGGAAGTAACGTACTTAGGACACGTGTTCGATAAGAACGGGATGAGACCGGACGGCGAGAAAATAAAAGCGATCAAAGAGATGCCGGAACCGCGGGATAGGAAAAGTTTAGAAAGATTCTTAGGGGCAGTTAATTATTTGTCTAAATTTATACCAAATCATTCAGAAAATGCGTTACCTTTGACCAATTTATTAAAAAAAGATAATATATGGCGTTGGGAAGAAAGCGAGCGGGGTGCTTTTAACAAATTAAAGGAGTGTGTATGCGGGGCCGGTGTGCTGGCGCTGTACGACGTGTCGCAGCCCGTGCTGCTGTCGGTGGACGCGTCGCGCGACGCGCTGGGCGCCGTGCTCATGCAGGCGGGCCGGCCCGTCGAGTACGCCTCGCGCACGCTCACCGACGCGCAGCGCCGCTACGCGCAAATTGAAAAAGAACTTTTGGCGATCGTTTTCGCTTGTGAGCGATTTCATCAATATATATTTGGTAAAGAAAAGGTCATAGTAGAATCGGATCACAAGCCCTTAGAAAGCATTTTTAAAAAACCACTTATGTCCGTCCCGGCACGCTTACAGCGAATGATGTTAAGAATTCAAGGTTACGATCTGATTGTGAGCTACAAACCTGGTAAATACATGTATATTCCAGACACCTTGTCACGTGCGCCTCTACCCGATCTATATAGTGAAGAGGTACATGAGAATGTGTTGTATCAAGTTCAGCTTTTAGTAAACAATTTACCGATTTCTAATAATAAACTTACGTTAATAAAAAAAGAAACGAAACGCGATGAGGAGATGATAAAATTAAAAGAGTACATAAAAGAAGGTTGGCCGAACAATAAATCGGACATTGTGAGTAATTTAAAAATATACTGGTCCATGAAGGAAGATCTGTTTGTTATCGACGATGTGGTTTTCAGGCATAATCTAGTGGTGATTCCTACGGGATTGCGGCAGCAGATGCTCAGTATCATACACGAAGGTCACATGGGTATAGATCGGTGCAAACGGCGCGCGAGACAGGTGATGTTCTGGCCGGGTATAACGCACGACATCGAGCGATTTGTAAAGCGCTGCTCGACATGCCAGGAGTGCTCAAACGCGCCCGCGAGGGAACCGATGATACCTATAGAAATTCCAGACCTACCATGGAAAAAAGTAGGTACAGACATATTTGAACATAGGAAAAAATACTATCTCATTATAGTTGACTACTATTCGAATTATGTAGAAGTCAATCAACTTACAAATATCACATCTAAAGTCATTATTCAAAATATGAAGCAAATCTTTTCATGCCACGGAATTCCGGAAATTCTAATTAGTGACAATGGGTCACAATACAGTAGTAGAGAGTTCAGAGGGTTCGCAAAAGAATGGGGCTTCGAACACATCACTTCCTCGCCATATTACCCACAGGCTAATGGCAAGAGTGAACGTGCTGTACAAACAGTCAAGGGTTTATTAAAGAAAGCGATCAAAAGTAACGGGGATTTCTATTTGGCATTGTTGAATTACCGAAACACTCCCCGAGACGGTTTGAGCTCTCCTGCGCAACTGCTTATGGGCCGCAGACTGAATTGTAAACTTCCTACTCACAAAGATTTATTGAAGCCAAAATCTGTCGACCCAGCAGAACATCTAAAAATGCTAAAAAATCAAATTACGTCCAAAAATTACTACGATGAACATAGCAAAACTTTGCCCACTCTAGTCGAGGGAGATCATATAATTTGTTTAGATGGCAAAAACAGAACCAGAGGTACTATAGTAGGCAAAGCTTATACACCTAGGTCTTATATATTCGAAAATGCTAGAGGAATACGCTTTAGGCGTAATCGCCGTCAATTGATAAAATGCGAAACATATTCACCTGTGAGTAGGAATGAAGAGGTTATAGATGAGGACGACGAGGCATGCCTCCCGGAGAGGAAAGTCCTAGACACGGGTAATGAATCGGATGTGTATGCAACCGGGGAATCGGACAGCTCCGAGGGGCATTTTTCGCCGCCACTTACTCGCAGACGTGCAAAGTTGCAGTTAGAACAGGAAAATAAATAATGCTGGGTGCTTCCTTCTATTGTATAATCAATAGGAGTAGAATGTACGATATTATACAGTTATCTTTATTTTTTAGTTTTCTATTTAAAATACAAAATGTAAGGAATAAAATTTAAGTTGGTTTACCAATATTACAAAGTAGAACCTATATGCTAAATTTTGATTTTCGGTGGTGGGTAGGATATATAATAGATAAATACATATAAAATTAAAGGGGGAAGTGTTGTAGGTTATAGTTATATATACAAACAGTATATTCTGAACTGGAGGGTACTATATAATAAAGTCAGTTGTTGTCCGAACCTCGACGTGTTTCATTCACAATCACTACAGTCCACTTAAGACAGTTTGGTCCAGTTTAGCCCCGTTTATACAGTTTTGGTCTAGCTTATACAGTTCGGACCAGCTCGGACCAAACTGGGCTAGAGGTGACCATACTATCAACGCGTCTAAATTATTATCGAATACCAATATTGTTGCTGATTTTTGAGTCTTATCTAAATTTATTGGCGCCAAAATACTAATACGCTGTCAAAAAAAAAAAAAAGCCATTCAAAAATACGACCCAAGCCAGCAACAACCACATAATAAAATACCCGCAACTATACTTAGTACAACCTACCCCATTTTTAATAGACCGCTTCGCTTACCCGCCTGAACTATTAAAACATCGGAATTAAATCTAACTGTTGTCCGCGTGGAATAGGTTTTTTCCTGCGGCAAAAGTTTACCGCGGTAAAATGTAGCCAATGTTGTTCGAGGATATAAGCTACTGTATCAGGTTTCATCAAAATACGTTAAACCGTTAGCGTAAAAAGTAACAAACACATAATATCCTCCTAATATCCAGCACCCACCGGGTGTTGCAGGTGTCTAATAGGCGACGGTGACCTCTTAACATCAGGAGGCCCGCCTGCTTGTTGCCCCCGTAGAAAAAAATAAAAAATAAAAATATCCTCACAGTCACAAACATCCTTACAAACTTTCGCCTTTATAATATTATTAGGGTAGGATAGGATATACTAACAAAGGCCTACGCTGAAAGACTTCTAGAAAGATCTCCGTCTGATACAAGTAGGTGTGTAGGTAAATTTTATTTCCTATATCGAATGCCCGTAAAATATCTGTGCACAATGCACTGCACAAAGCTCCGCCCGCTCCGCTGCGACGCAATACGAAAGAACATTATTTACAGCGCATCTCCAGGTCTGTTGCAGACCCCTGCCTCCCATTCGATGCACCCCGGAATGTGGAATGTTAACTGAATTTTCACAAACACAATTTTGCTACAAATAATCGGAAAGAAAATTCACAATACAATACAATATACCTATTATATATTAACACAAATAAAAATGGGTGATGAACGAATGACGACGCAAAAATATCGAGCGAATGTGATTGGTAATAGGAGCCGGGGACGACCTAGACTGACATACGAGGATCAAATAGAGCGGGTGCTCACAGACGGACACGTAAAGAGCACTCGCGTCCCACGGCGAGCGTGTATGAAGAGAATGATGAGAATGAGCGAAGCGAAAGAGGTGTGTCAGGATCGCGATACTTGGCGCTCCGTTCTTTCTGCCTACCCCGCCAGGGACACAGCGTGAAGATATGTATGTATGTATGTATAAATAAAAATAAAATCAGGTACCTACAATTAGCAGACATTGCAACTTAGGCGGTCTTACCGTTTTAAGCGATTTCGTCCAGACAGCCTTTCGGTAGCAGATACGCTTTCAACGCGTTGCTTCGTGGAGAATGAAATAAATAAACTAGACAACTTTTATGAAAATATTTATTTATTCACTTTAGGTAATTATATCACAGAGGATAATATAATAGTTACTACGTTATATTTCGTAGCTATAGAATCAATAATAGATGGAATGTAAAGGTTGCCTGGAAGAAATAGCTGAAAGCGATAAAGCCGCCATTATACACTAGCTTCTAGCTTTATCCTTTTAAGATAAATTATAATAATTAGGCGACTACGGCGAATTCAGCACGCTAACTACGACTTTTTAGCATCAGGCCACTTAAGTATAGGTACCAACATGTTTATAAAAACTGTGTCAGTATAAATTTTTCGGGTATCTATTACTTAAGGAATAATCGGCTGGTGACACTTTTCTGTTCAATCATGTAAGTAATTCAGTAAGTTAGGTGAAATGTTGTTTTATGTATCTTTGTAACACAAGCGGATAACCCTGCCCGTGGCGGTTATTTAGCAGATTGCATGAAGCCGGTAGCCAAGATACTGCTAAACTTCATCTCAAAGTTCTTCACATTGCAAAGACAAGGAAGTTCCTTTATTAAGTGTATTAAGTGGCATTCAATACTTGCACAACTTCAGTACGGAATTTTAACTAAATTTCAGGCTACGTTACTGAGAACTAGAGGCAGCTGAATCGAGTCCATTTACTCGTGTTTCACTGAAATAAGATAGAATAAGAAACCGTGTTTACTTCATTATAAATATTAGAAATGCAGATCCACCCATAATAATTTTGAGAATAAACGGACTTAGGACCTGCCAGGATATTGTTACTCTATATCAATATCTGCAGAAGACGAGTTTAAGATACAATCCCACAAAATACAATACAGTTCAAAATAAAATAAAAGGGGTAACAAAAATGATGCAATAGCAATAAAAAATTAAGATACAAAAATATCTTGTGGTATCTTATTAAATTATAGCCTATTATTATAATATTCCTTATTTTGGCCAAAAAAGGGGCCATAACTGCATGTGGCCTATATGTTATTCTGATGACTTTGAAAATTAATGTAAGTGTACCTAAGTATTGCAGTTAGACTGTTGAACACGACCGCACTTTCTGTCCGCTTCAGGAAGCAAAACCGCGAATCGACCGAGTGCCAGCCAGCCGCAATGCACGACTTGCAAAAAGTGCAAGTCTCCAAGCGGAAATGATACAACTGCATTTTTAATGCACCTTCACCACACCTGTTTGTGACGTGAAAGAAAGGCATTAGCGAAATAATACGTACGTTTTCGGGTTTGGTCAGGAGCCTTCTAACGAAGGTTTTTGTCCGCATGTCTAGAGAGAGTTAGAGACAGACATGCATGCGGACAAATATACATTTAAATTTGTCTTTAGGACAACTCGAAAACTACTGAACTATTTACTTGAACTTATTGAAATTTTCGGAAAATAAATGCTTTGAATATAAAAAACGGAATTATTTCTGGAGTGCGACACACGCTTGTGCAAAGTATCGAAAAACACTCTACTATCTCTCTTTAGTCATTTAACTGCACCGCAGTTTAGCTACAAGAAGTTTTTTTAGAAGTAAGCTCAACCTTTGTATTAATCTCTTTTATTATTTGTATTATTGTTCCCATGTGTTTTAGAAAAAATATCTATTTAAAAAAACGAAACCCGCAAGTCAATTAATCGACAAAAGTTGTATAAAAATCCTATCCAATTTGACTTTCTTTTTGAATAGCGATGAGACCTAAGACGTCTAGCGAGCTTTTACCACCTCTCATTTTTGGCTAGAAATGTTAAAATTTTCTACGTAATTTAGGGTAGATCTCTGGCAACCAGTGAGCTCTATCCAAGTGGGAAGTCTCCCAGGCTCTCCAATTAATACCTAATTAGCCGGCTTGTGTTCATGTCCCGCACACGGAACCCACGGGAGCACTTCGTACTCGTATTTGAGTTACTGAACTCCAGTTCTTCGATTCAATTTGAAGTTACAGTCTTGCGATAAGTAGCTACTAGAGAATTCACAGTACGAAGTAATGTAGATACACATTTCAATACTTTACATTTCAAATGTAAAGATAATTTGATAGGACAGATTAGATTTATTTACTGTAATGTTCTGATTATGAATTCAAAGATAAAGATTTAGGCATTAGTAAGTTGACATTAGAGAGCGTCAGGGGCGTCGGGGATAAGACGCGGTCTATCATATCGGAAGGTCCGATGTTCGATCCCCGGCTGGGCCATGTACCAATGGGTTTTTCTCGATACTTATGTACATTTACTGATTGCTCTTAAACGGTAAACGAAAACATCGCGAGGAAACCTGCATACGCCGAAGAAATTCTTAGGCGCAAGTGAAGTCCACCAATCCGCACTGGGCTAGCGTGGTGGACTATAGTAAACGCCCTCCTTGAGAGGGTAGGCCTGAGCCCCAGCAGTGGGGACATGTTAATAGGCTGATGATGACGATTAAGTTGACATTTGAAATCGTAACTTAATGTTTCGTATACCAAATAGTTCAGTAAAAAATATAAGTAATGTGCAATACACATAGATACATAACAAGTTATGTATAGTAATGGTCACAGCGATACAAAAGAGTCCCACCACAAATAATAATAATAAATGTACAAAATATTTAAGAAAATTTATTTTCTTTATGAGTCATTACAATATTTAAAAGCCCAGAAACTATAAGTAACGTAACAAGTTTAGCAATAGAGACAATAAATAACTCATAACAACCGGGACTAAGGCAAGACTGCCGCTCAGAACTTTAAGTTAACAAGGCGAACTGTAAAGCGAAACTATTAAAGAACTAAATCGATTTTAGTACATCTGGACTCCAATATTGGCTGGCTATTAAGGACTGTGCTCGACAATCGAATCTAATGCAGCTTCTCTCTCTTATATAAATCTATTTTCATCTGAGAAACGGAGTAGTTTTAGACAGAATTGACGTCAAAAAGAGAATGTTGTATTCCAATTTTGACTTTGATTTTGAAGTTGAACCCATGCACTTGGCAATCTAACGAATAAGTCACTAGACCAACGAGGCGATCGATCTAAGCCTCATCTAAGCTTAGCATCAGATTATGATGCGATACTCAGGTAACTGTTTAAAAAAGAATTCGTTTCGAAAGTTTGCGAGAATGTTTGCAAAAGCCCGTGCTAGGGCTCAGGTCTACCCCTCTCAACGAGGGCGTTCGGTACAGTCCACCACATCCCAGTGTGGGTTGGTGGACTTCACATGCGCCTAAGAATTTTTTCGGCGTATGCAGGTTTCCTCACGATGTTTTGTTCACCGTTTGAGAGCAGTCTGTAAATGTACTAAGTTTCGAGAAAAAACCCATTGGTCACCCGGAACCACACTCGTCAGCCAGCGGGCCATATACCTTCTTAATTCTAAAACACCGACCGAATTGACGTATTTGATTGAAGTTTTCGCTCTATTGACAAGGACCTTAGTTAGAGCCACACTTGCTACCGGCTCGACCCAATGACTATTGAGATCAATGCAAAGTCAACATCTTATATAATTATAACAAAGTTGGGTTAGTTACACCATATAAATATCAAGAACGGCTGAACAGATCTTGATGAAACTTGGTATATACAGTGATCGCTTATAGCCTGGAATTACTTAGGCAACTTTTTCCCGCGGTAAACTGTTCCCACGGGAAAAACTTATAAATTCTACGCGGGCGAAGCCGCTGGCAACAGCTAGTTAGCAACTAAAATGATGTACCTACTGGAAAATCGCTCAGATTACGTAATACTCGATTACACTATCAGCTGCACAGTGGCTCCGGAACAATCCAATTAAAGCAATATATTGACTTGCCACTCTAGTGAGATTGACTAAACAAATCGAAAGTGCACTCCAACAGATGATCCGAATTAAACTCTTCCAGTAGAGATTTAATGTTACTAATAAGCCATTGTTGTTTTGTTTCACAAAGTTGAATTTTGTTGCGTGCGGCGCGTCGGGTGCATGCTGTGCGGCCTATAGTGGCCGCCCAACTTAATTTTTTTATACCTCATATTTACGTAAACACCATCTGGCAACATTTATACTTTTTTTCTAATTCATAATATATATGTAATTATTGTATGGGTACCATAACTACGACGCATGTAGTTCCATTTACAGTGTTACGTGATAGAAATATATATGAAAGAGAACTTACTGCGGCGATTACAATACCTTTAATAAAAGGGCGCTGCGAGTGAAGGACGCACCACTTCGTGGGCGCATACAACAAGGAAGGCATATTTAAAGTTTACTGTACTTTACCCATACTATAATAGGAGATTTACTAAAAGCTCTACCCAGATGACGCTACTAACGTTTCATACTATGAAAGTTCGCTGGACACATAACACTTTGGTTCCCGCCAATAGAGTTACCTAATCATTTGGTTAGTGAGCCGTTATGCATATGATAGGTAATAAACGTTTTCATTCATTATAAGACGGTTATTTCATTATAAGACGGTTGCATTTCGAGGAAGTTTCCGGTATAACGCCACTAAGTGTTGGAATAACCTGCCTCCACCGCTGCGAGATTTAAATACTGTCAGCACTTTTAAGTCAAAACTTAGGGTATATCTTTTAGACTTGCAGAAATCCAACAGCAGGAACTTCCTCCTTCGTGACGTTTTTAACACATAAACATTGCCTCATATTCAGACACAACTACAACACTATTAACTACACAGCACTATTATTATTTAACACACTAATATTTGTACTTATACTTTTTAGATAATAACATTACACTACACACTGTATGTATTTATAACTCTCCTGTTATTTCTTCGTGATGTACTGCGTCCGTACGTCATTTGGTGGCCTCACTGAAAACCAGCGCTGTAGCTCTTGCTGCAGCCTAAAGCTGAGTTGGGGACCTTTTTGACGTCACACTGCAACACGAGGCGTGGATGGGGTCGCCGGGGGTCAGTGCCGGCCAGTCTCACCCTATGTGGGGGCTGGTCGGGTGTCACTGTCACTTCACTTGGCGACCTCATCTAGTATTACTTATTATTATTATTTCTTGTTGTTATGTTTCTTTGTATTTCTTGTTTGTTTTATTTTAATTTTTTAAATTCTCTCGCTGTGTGTTGTCTTTGTGTACGTTAAATAAATTCTATTCTATTCTATTCTATTCTATTCTATTCTATTCTATTCTATTCTATTCTATTCTATTCTATTCTATTCTATTCTATTCTATTCTATTCTATTCTATTCTATTCTATTCTATTCTATTCTATTCTATTCTATTCTATTCTATTCTATTCTATTCTATTCTATTCTATTCTATTCTATTCTATTCTATTCTATTCTATTCTATTCTATTCTATTCTATTCTATTCTATTCTATTCTATTCTATTCTATTCTATTCTATTCTATTCTATTCTATTCTATTCTATTCTATTCTATTCTATTCTATTCTATTCTATTCTATTCTATTCTATTCTATTCTATTCTATTCTATTCTATTCTATTCTATTCTATTCTATTCTATTCTATTCTATTCTATTCTATTCTATTCTATTCTATTCTATTCTATTCTATTCTATTCTATTCTATTCTATTCTATTCTATTCTATTCTATTCTATTCTATTCTATTCTATTCTATTCTATTCTATTCTATTCTATTCTATTCTATTCTATTCTATTCTATTCTATTCTATTCTATTCTATTCTATTCTATTCTATTCTATTCTATTCTATTCTATTCTATTCTATTCTATTCTATTCTATTCTATTCTATTCTATTCTATTCTATTCTATTCTATTCTATTCTATTCTATTCTATTCTATTCTATTCTATTCTATTCTATTCTATTCTATTCTATTCTATTCTATTCTATTCTATTCTATTCTATTCTATTCTATTCTATTCTATTCTATTCTATTCTATTCTATTCTATTCTATTCTATTCTATTCTATTCTATTCTATTCTATTCTATTCTATTCTATTCTATTCTATTCTATTCTATTCTATTCTATTCTATTCTATTCTATTCTATTCTATTCTATTCTATTCTATTCTATTCTATTCTATTCTATTCTATTCTATTCTATTCTATTCTATTCTATTCTATTCTATTCTATTCTATTCTATTCTATTCTATTCTATTCTATTCTATTCTATTCTATTCTATTCTATTCTATTCTATTCTATTCTATTCTATTCTATTCTATTCTATTCTATTCTATTCTATTCTATTCTATTCTATTCTATTCTATTCTATTCTATTCTATTCTATTCTATTCTATTCTATTCTATTCTATTCTATTCTATTCTATTCTATTCTATTCTATTCTATTCTATTCTATTCTATTCTATTCTATTCTATTCTATTCTATTCTATTCTATTCTATTCTATTCTATTCTATTCTATTCATGTAGGTACCTAAGTAAAATTCTTCATATTAAAGAGCAACATCACTCCTTACCAGAATACATTATTTAGATCGTTATAATATAAATGGGGGCGCAAAATAAAAGCGGGCGCACTCACTCCTAGTTACGGCCCTGACGCTCGCGGCGCACAAACGGTGCGGGGCACGAGAGAACAGTTTCATTTCCTTTCGCACATATTCACGGGGCGACGAACAATATCTCACTAACAATGGCTTTGTAATTTGGAGGCGATGGCGTCGCGGGACAATGCGTCAAGTGACTCATTATCGCGGAAACTGCTTCGGGCAGAAAAATCACTTCGCCTGGGACGCGCCTCTACGGGGAGTGATGCGGGGCGGGGCGCGGGGTGTGGGGCGCGGGGTGCGTGCGTGTGACGGTGAATTATATTTGTGCAAGTCAAAGGACTTGGCGGGTTAAAGGATACCCTGGCCTCATCTCCGACATTCAATACAAGAACAGATTTAGTTACCTACCAGCCGATCGATCTAGCGAGACACAGGTACCTACATCAGCAATTCAGGATATAATAAAATGACGGGCGGGGGAGGTGAGTGTTGCTTCTTTACGCGTAATTGTTAGTATTCTTTGCCTTGACTGATTACCAATGCAAAGCTGAAACCGGTAGTCTATACAAACTTACTAGACTAGGTACTAAATTTACATAGAGTTAAGTTAATCAATTGACGTATAAAATGAGGATTAAAAAACACACACTTAAGATCGCAGTACATGGGATGCGTGCAAGCAAGTTTTTTGTAGCTATAGTACCTACCATTTATGAGAGAATATTTAGGACCATTTACAGCTAAAGTTGTTAGCCGCTACTGATTTGGATGTTTTCATATTCATATGACAATGACGCCAAGCCACTTGCGCCTTCAAATCTGATCATATTTCGATTTATTACCTTATTCCGTTGAGCTACGCACTTCCAAGGCAACTTCGCTTGATTCTACATGCATTGAAGACCGGAGAATTGGTCTAAACGTAAACGCCGACATTTTCTCCCCGCTGTCTTTTATCCGAGGCTTGTCATTATAAGGCATTATATTCCATAAATAGGTATGCAATTTAAATTTTGCTAGCTTCTCGCAATGGTATTTGGACAATGCAAAAAATTTAAACAGGGGAATTGTGCCTTTAGTAATTTTTGTAACTTCCATAAAATGGATTGTTATCTTAGAATACAGCCCTGTCATCAACTAAGTAGCAGTAGCAGGTAAGGTTGGTGAAATCAGTTTGACAAAATAGTTTGACCACGAGGAAGAAGAGGAATCCAACCGCTCCCAACCACCTTCTTCAGGTCGTCGGTCCGTCTGGCTTTCCATCACATCAATTTAATCTCTTACGACATCCACAAATAGGAATGGTACATACTATAAATACAAAATACATGAACTATAGCGAAACTACCATTACAACAAAGCCGCTACCTACTCGACTTTCATTTGACGGTCTCACATAGACTTGTTTTCCTCATTTCAAACTCCTGTCATTTCGGTCCAAAACTGCCAGGCGTCCGTCATTGTGTCGCAGTGCAGGGCCAGGTGTGCGTCGCTCCAGCTCACCCAGTCGAAATTACATTAATCTGACTAACCAGGATTTTGTATCTAATTTAATGTACTACTACTTACTTTAAAAAATATATTTACCATATTCCAAAGTCCAGACTCCAGCCTGGTGTAATCAGAATTAAAACAAAAATACGTGCCTTTGGCGCATAAGGTTCGAGCTGGGGTGAGGTCATTCCAGTTCGGCCTTTAATCTCCTCGTTTCTCTTGATCTATTTAAGTGCTAATTATGATTTTCGGTTATCTACAAAATAGTACGAAGGTATTCCGCTTGGTCCCATGAGAATTGAAGTACATAGTTCTTAAGGTTTAAGCTGAGATGCCGTTATTCTAGCTCGCAACAATCGTATCTTTTGATCTATTTAAGTGCGAAGTGAAAATTAAGTAAGTAAGAAGTAAGTGAAAATTCTTTATTTCGACCAACAAAAGGGCCATATTACAAATACCTTACAGACTAACATACATATATATCGTAACAATATAAAAATATAAAAATCAATATTACATATACCTTACAGACTAACATACATATCTCTAACAATATAAAATATAATTCTTACAACTAACATAAAACTAGATTAAAACAATGGTGTCATTAGAATCTTAAAGTAGTTCGTAAGGGTAACGTCATTCCAGGTCGGACATCAATTTCTCGTGTCTCTTGGTCTTTATTTTTATTTAACTTAAATCTTGGTTGTTGTGGCGTCCAGCCTCCTTTGACTGAAGACATGACTGGCAGACTAGAACTTTGACTTGACAGGACTGAGGAACGGAGGACAAAAAAGAGACAGACGACGATCTAGACGACGATCTCGACAAGACCAGAGAAAACGGGCTAATATACTTTCGACCAAGATTTTGCCCTTTTAATTCTCCGACCGTTCACTGGTCAATCAGACTACTGAAATTTCGACCGGGTAAGCTGAAGTGATGCATCCCAGGGGCGCAGACAGGTAATCTGCGTAAAAAGCGGTTTTGTGTACAAAATAATACATTATTACGTACTAAATCCTGGTTGGACAGATGATTGAAATTTCGACTTGGCAAGCTGGGGTGACGCGTACCAGGGGCAGACAGGTAATCTGCGCGAAGGCAAACACGTCGCTTGAAATTAGCCATCTCATGTCGCGCGACAAAAGGCAGCCCCGCCTTTTGAGCCGTGTTCCGGCGCGGGCGGCGGCAGCCATGCGTGCGGCCGTTTGTTACGACCACATGTATAGATGTACCTGTACATACGAGTAACGGTGCGTGGAATATAGCCGCGGAAGCAGTGCCTCGAGAATTAAATACGAAGTATTATATATTACTAGCCGTTGCCCGCGGCTTTGCCCGCGTGGAATAAGTTTTGCCAGCGGGAACAGTTTACCGCGGTAAAATGTAGCCTATATGTTATTTCAGGATATTTTTTTATTAATTTACTTAAAATTACAACTTTTATAGCAAATTTAAGAAAATAAATACAATTTGATGTAAACTCGGTGCTTATAAATTATTATTATTATTATCATAAACAATAATAAAATTTCTCTAGCTCCAATACGGTCGTCAATAAAATTGCCAGACCTAATAAATATAACAAATATTAGTTTTGTACTATTTTAAGCTCAACTCATCACTATAATCAGTTCTAACGTCCTTTCTGTATTTTACTGAACCACATATATTATACCTCTACGGCTCTACGTAAGCGCTACGGCAGCGGCGTAGCACTTACATAGTACAATACCTCGTACATACAATAACTCGATTACCCACATTCTAATAAAAAACGGTAACTTTTTCAGACATTTTCATTTGTTTCACCTGTATAACAATGCTTCAGCAAAAATAAATATAGGTAGGTAATTAGTAATTCCTACTTTTTATTAAAACTAATATTTTTGAAAAAAATATCCCCATGCGAGCAGTTGAACCTGCGACCGACTATTCCAGGGTCTGAGTCAACTAAGCTATCCTAATACCACTAGTGGAGTCTCACAAGTTACGAAATTCTATCACAAAGGATTCATTTAATAATCCATTATTCTACAAACAATACTTCTGCTCACATCAAAATCTACAATTATTTATTCACTTAAGCAGACTTTGGTAACCACCACGTCAAAGCGAACATTTAGAACGTAAAAGCGAATACCTAGTATGGTAGTCATGGAGATTAGCCTGAAGTTTTCGAGTCAAAGCATTAGGAATATTCTTTGTTGAAAAATCAGAATCAGCATGTGTAGGATGTGTAATGTATTGAGTGAATTTGTAACATATATTATTATCCTTTGCTAAATTACAAATATTATAATGCTTCTTCGTTCGGCTGCAGAGAACCAAACACGCAAACAGATCTCCAATAATGTTAGTAAGAAGTAAAATAGTAAGAATAAATTCTTTCGCACAGTGCCTTATCTACCTACGAAAGTATCTATATTATACCTACTCGTATTATTTGTCTATTTATTTATACCACACGCCTACCAGCAGTGTAGTTCGGTCGTTTTGTGCGGTAAATGTAGGTATATTTTTGTTTTATTCTTGCGACATAGCCCAATCTAACACGATCCATCCCTCACTTGTTCTGTGAACATGTCTCCTTAGTGCCATTTTGCCAAAAAATGTCTGTTGAATATAGAGTGGTAATGCGATCGGCAATATCTGAAATGCCAAGCCACCGCGTGATATGAAAGGACGAGGACGGGAATGTGTTAGGAAATAGGTTCCCCGCAGATTGATGGAGGGGTTTTTTCTGTCACGGCACGCTCCGAACAGATGAGACTTGAACGTTTTTGATTTTTTCCGATAACTCGTCGGCCTGGATATGGAGGAGCGATACGAATGTATGACGTCTATGTTTGAGAGTTTTTCGTTCGTTTCGCGATAGATGGGTGAAGTGGTGTTTCACAATGGCGTCCTGCTATTTGTTTGTTATGCAATCATTTTAAAGCAATTTGTTTACTTGTATAGGATTGAAAAGTAAGTGACTGTTTATTGAACAAATAATACTTGTAGTTAGGTGCACAATTTTATATGAGAGTTCGGTAGAGTCACAGTAAGTACGTATTTGATAATATCACAATGACCATCTTATCTTATCTTCATAGGGGGCCAGGAATACCTCGCTACAATTCAATCCTTTAGGTTTTTTTTGTGCCAAACTGGGTACCCCAATGATAACCATCACCATATGATATATAACTTTGTTGTTTAGGTAGGTATCTACTTACAAAACAAACTCGATCGAAGTACATATTGATTTGAATCTAAAACAAAATTGGAAGTACAGCTTGGTGTTTAACAAAAAAGGGAAAAAAAAGGAAATTGAATAACGTTTACGCCTGAATAGCGGGCGAAGCAGCAGATTCCGCGGGTATTCTAAGCTCCAATATCTGTATTGAGCATATTTTTCGATTTGCTGCTCGCGTGTTGGCCCAGCCAATGTGATTTATGAATAAAGTGGTGCAGCCGTGTCGAGGCCGGATGTGTTGTTGTGTGCCGAGCCTGTGCTACACGTCATTTATCAGCAGCCTTTTGATGGGATGCGATCAACGGATGTGGTGGACGATAAATCCAACTTTTTTCTCTCGTTAGTCTTGACTTTTTGTCCAAATATTTTTTATGGAATTTCGTGTTGATAGCATTTCACAGAGAATGTAGGTCAAACCTAGCTTTCAGCAAATTGAAAATAAACTCTCCCGCAATGCAAGAGCATTTCAATATTTCCTAGACATATTCATAAAACTAAGGATGTCATTCTACAAGTAAATTTTTTGTATAGAAGTCTTTGTAACAATGACTGTTACTGCCCGAGAAAAAAAGCAAAACCAGCCTATTTAAATTTGACCTTACACAATCTTGGTGAACATTTTTGCATACTGTAAGTATATTTTCTTAAATTTTTTTTCTAAATTGTGTAAGTCGACAAATTCATCGTGAAATTGATTGGTTCATTTCGTGAAAAGTCCACGAAATGACATTGTGCGTGTACCGTCAATACCAAAATATTTTAGTTTTATGTTTATTTTTTTTCTAAAAAATTGCCACGGTATTGCTGAGAAATAATGCATTTGTGCATCAAATATCAACTTAATCGGTCCAATGCGGACAGACAGACTCAGAGACAAATAGCTTTGTAGTGAAGTACAAAAATAGTGAACGGTAAGGTTTTATGAGACGGCATCCCTAGAGCTAGATAAAACCTGCACTTACATATTTTAAGCATCAAATATAAAAATCCGACGACATTGTCTTCCAGTATTGTTGTGGGGACAAAACTGCATGGTATCTCGTACCACCGGTTTCATCTTGCCTTTTGTTTCAGTCGAGGATAATGAAAATTTTGGTTTCATTCGTGAATGTTTACATTGTGACTTGAGACAACGAACCTTGCAGTCAATGTTGAAAACCGCTAACTTGGATCCCGTCCATTTAAAATATAGCACTTTAAGAAAGAAAATATACTTGTATATTTATATTAAAAGTATACTGTTGCGGGATACATATTTGAAAGTAAATATGTACAAAGTTAGTACAAATATACTAGGTGGTAGTAGTTGATTGATGTGCAAATATACTATAGGTGGTCTATCGCTATGAGCGTTTTCTTCCTGATCAATATATCGAATAAAATTGCTCAATGATGGAAAACTGTGGAAATTTTAGGAAAATTGACATTTTCCGTGGTATTTCAGAAAAACAAAAAGACATGTGAACAACGTAAGGCCCACACACCACCCGGACGTCGTCGTCGTCAAGCAAATGGAGGTAATTTCTTACGACGATGCATGTCACACTGTTTATCTCACAATATGGATTTCCTCAGTGCGTTTTCTTGCTCTATTTGAGACCAGTCTGTCAGTATTAGTATCTCATTAGTCCTTATTATTCTGAGATCTGTTTGGTGAATGACTCATTATTACATTGTGGTCGTCAATTACAAAAAACCCAATTAAATATCACATACCACCTAGATAGAACTAGAGACATCAAAACGTAATACTGCGTTCCTGAAACACATTTTTTTCCCGTTATGTCAGTAGTACGGTGAACGAAAAAACGTTTTTCCGTTCACCGCAGTAGTACCATTGATGGTACAAATGGTACAACTTTGTATCCTTAATAACATCAATGGTACTCATATCAGCCTGTAGACGTCCACTCCTGGACAAAGGCCTCCCACAGGGAACTCCACGACGACCGGTCCTGCGCTAACCTCATCTAGTCCCGCGACTTTCACCAGATCGTCGGTCCACCTTGTGGGAGGCCTGCTTACGCCGCGTCTTCCGATACGTGGGTACAATACAATGGTACTAGTGACCCTAATTTGGGATCTATAGTATTTACCTCACTTCCTACCGTCAGCCTCAGAGTTCGAAGCTTGTTTTATACAAACAACCCCTTCCCAGCCAAAAAAAAAAACAAATAATAAATCGTTACTGAGGCTGTAGCGGTTAACGGATTATAGGCTATGGGACTAAAGTATACCTTTAACTTAGTAACTATACCTGATCCGCTGAGTTATTATTAATTAAGTATCGTAACGCGCCGACTCAGCCCGAGTTCATGTTACTAGAACTTAGTCTTATGGCGGCTAAATCGAGAGCCTTCTGTTTGCAGTAATTAGATAAGTTTGCAGAAGTACAGCTGCTCTGCCGGCCTTGTTTGTATTACGTGGTCACTTTGTTTTGAGCCCTGCAATGCACTAACTATCGATTCTAACACAAATATTATCATTGCAACGAGGAGGCGGAGTTACACCTGTGATTGGAATTGGTAACTGTCAATGTACGAGTACAAGTACATATATTAATATAGAATGATCGTTCGATTACGTCAATTCACGCAGCCTATTTTATTAACAAATTGATTGTTAGTTTGATTATTTTAATAAAAGAATACAGGGTTGTTTCATTGGTGGTTTATCCGGAGGCGTCGTGTCATACGCTGCTGGCGGGATGCAGGTCACGTAGCGAACTTTCAGCGAAGAATCGGTTCGCGCCTGCGATAGGTAACCAACTGTCATCCGAGCTACTGCATTCACTGTGAAATATATGAGAGACATTTGTCATACATAATAATTAGCCTACAGTTCCCTTTTGTGATAATCATACATACTTATCTTATATGTCTCTGCTGGATAGGCAGAGAGAACGGAGCGCCAAGTATTACGATACATCTTACGCTTTTGTGATAATCATTCTGTCATTTTAAAGGCTGTATGCTTAATTCTATCTTTTCAATTTCAAACAATCTGAATAGAACCTTTTCACCTATTGAAGGACATGGCTAAAAAAATCTGTTGTAACGTATAAATAAACAGTATACTTATCATCTCTATATTATTATAGAGACGTCTGCCTGTCGCAAAGCAAGAGATCCGCAATATTGCCCGAAATATATATATTTCCATCTGTGCACCAGAGTTACAAGCGTATAAATCACTCAATATGAAAATGAAGTGATTTCTGATGAATCCACACACGACGACTAGATACAGTCGACCACAGCTCGGGTTACACAAAAGCATTGCAACATAGCCGCTATTGCCGCGTGGCAAGGTGCCGACACTCAGCTGGACGTGCGGTAGACTGTACATCGCAGTTTCAGGACACGTAGTCAACTCGTAATACTCGCTGCCCGTGGAACTTTACAGATATTTGTCAGCGCTCCGTGAGCCTTGAGCAGCCGTTTTACACAAACTTTCCCACTAACCCTAAACCACAAACTTGGTTAAAGAGGGGAATGTTACAAGGAAAATAGCACTAAATTATGAATTTAAAAAGGTCTCTCCATAACATTAAATCCTAATGCGTCCAGCTGGTCTAACCCTAAAGTAGACATGAGACTTCGTTTGAATTAAATGAAATTGGCAGACAAACCAGTTGTAAGTATGTGTAGTAGTGATGCTCATTGGAAAAGGCTCTGGACGTCAAGAGACTGATGATGATGTAAATATTGAGTCCTAAGTTAGGTTCACGATTAGTACTTAGATTAAATGATAAAATCTCATGTAAAATTCTATAGGTAGTCAGTTATTTAAATGCAGGTAGGTACCTACATCTACTAATCGTTTATTGAACTAAGATTCAGATCCTACACCATTCAGCAATCAAAAGGAAATGACTGTTTTTAAGCAATAAATTACGTTGGCTTCTATTACGAAGTTTAGTACTCATAAAAGTATACAAAACCCTGCTTCCCCGGATAGGGTCGTAATTTTTTCATGCTCCAAATTAATCGATATTTTCATTACCTATACAACAAACCCCGAAGTTTTTTTGTTTAATGAAATCGAACGCTTTTGAATGTTTTAAGTTGATTATAAGCAGATTATAAGTATGACCTTATACTTACATGACCCTTTATAGTGTAGGGTAAGGGTAGGACTTTGCCAGGCAGTCATGGGAGCTCTGTTTGTTTGATTTTTAATTCATCAACACCCTTCATTGCAGTGTGCTTCCTTGCATTGTTTTTATTATGTATAGTTACCATAATCTATCAACAGCGAGACAGACCTACGTTTAATTCTATGATTTCTTGATGATCAATAAAAAAAAATATTTAATTTTATTCTGCTTGCCTTCATTTCGAACTATGCGAGTCGCGAGATTCCTATCATAGCAAATATGTTTTTTTATCGGTGGCAAACTCTGGAAAGAACTTGGATTGCCATGCGTCGTGTCGTGTCTTACCCCGCGATGCGCGCTCCTGCTTAGTGCTAAGTTGCGGCAATACTTAAAAGTTAGTCAAAGCTTCGCCGGAGTGAGTACGACGGCGACGTGGAGGTTCGACGAACTTCGCAGCTCCGACTCTTTCATCTATGAACATAACACGAGTTTAATTAAAACATCCCCTCAATATTTCCAGTTTCAAAGCGGAGCATCGGAAAGTTTTATGTTTCAAAAAAGTAGGTACATTCGAAATTAAATGTTTGTTGCGAAGTTGAATGTTTATGCTTGTTTGTCGGGTTTCCTTTTCGATGTTCGCCTTTGAACTTTGTCGATATAGCCGATACAGAATGACATTGTTACAAATGCCTTTTGGGGATTAGTCCTTTGTGAATATATTTAATTGTATTTCTAATTCTGGAAACATTTACAATGTTTGTAATTCTTTTACTACGACTACACAATGTGATTGTGACCTTTCTATTTTTATTAACTTTTGTAAGACTTTTAAAAGTGGTGCATTTATTTACCGCAAGCAGCAAGGTTACTGGGTTGCCATATTTTTGAAATAATCATGAAGCAGGATGAGATTGTGTCCGAACGGTGCGCCCTGGGCTGGTCTGGAGAGGCGCCAACCCCGGCGCCTCAGGCAACAGCATGCTGCCAAAAGTTAACTGATCGATGGCCTCACGAATGTGCACTCGGGTTCCAACTGTTATACTCCTCCTTTTATGTGCATCTGATTTATGCACAAAGAATATTTGATGTGGGGCAATTTGTAAAAAGATGCTAGCGATCCAAATATTGAAACCGAGAAAGCATTGCAAAAATGTGAGAAAGTAAAAAAAATTGTGATCCCATTAACCCAGAGATATGCGATTGTCTTCATATCTGCTACTTATAGCTGCTTACTACATTATTCAAAGGAAGGTATGTTTAATATTATCTGTGCAAAAACCCAACGTAAACAAACGGAGCCGAGATGAGAATAATAAAATATTCACGAATACGAAATCTCATATGTTGACATTAAAACAAAATGTGACATTTAAGAGTAAGTAGGTATTATCTACGATAGAAATCTCAAGAGGATATTTTCCGCAGGTAGTATAATTTCATATTATTGCACTAGTGGTTGCCCGCGGCTTCGCCCGCCTAGAATAAGTTTTTCCCGCGGGAACCGTTTACCCCGGTAAAAAGTAGCCTATATGTTATATGTTATTCCAGAGTATAATCTATCCCTGTACCAAGTTTCATCAAAATTCGTTCAGCCGTTCTTGAGTTATAAGTGGTCTAACTAACACGACTTTGTTTTATATATTTAGAATACCTACTTATTAGACTAACGATTTGGAAATGATCTGAAACTTGTTGTTACCTAATTAAATTAGTTTGAAAGTATGAGATTAGAAAGCGAATGCAAAATCCACAGATCGATCGAGAAGCATAAAGATGGAAGTACTTACCTTCTCTTTTTAAGCATCACCCAAGCTCCGGTGAGGGGAAGGCTTTATTGAGGAGCTTGACCGTAACGAGGGGAGCGGGCACTGAGAGATCACACAAAAGAGATCAAGCAAGAGCGTGTATCACTTTGCGTATCTATGCCGGGCCCGCGCCCGTACGCGGAGCTTTACACAGTTTATCTGTTGTCCCTTTGTGCCGCGCTTCACTCTACTCTCGGTTGAATAGACACCAATATAAAACAGACCATCCAAATTCTGCGCCGTTTCACAACAGTTCGGGATTACATGATTATTCCCCTTTTATTCCCATCTAAGGTCAAGTTGGGGTACATATGCGTCGGTGGGGCAAATACGATAAAATTAAATTACTCAGTGAAGAAGCAAATAGTCAAAAATTCAGGTAGGTATGTATGTATAATATTGTTTAAAAATGGATCAGTGGTTCGTGAATTTTTAACTAACAAGTAAATGATGGCTCTTTGCTGAGTAATTTCATTTGATGCCCCATCGACGCATTTACCCAACTTAACCCTTTGTGAGGCATTACATTATATCCACATAACTATGGATATCGTCTAGAAACTTTACATTTTGCATAAACGACGTACATTATTAGACAGTCACTTTTTTTGCCGTTGCGTCTCATCTTCTAAATATTATCGCACTGAGCTGGAATCAAACTGTTTAAAAAGGGTTAATAAAAAAGTTTCACGAAACAAGTTCACTAGATACAAAGTCAAATGTAGACGCGGGCGGGTATTTGTTTCCGTTGTCTAGTCACGTAGCTCCTGAGGGGAAGTAAGTTTGTTCCGCACTTGGGGGAAGCCCCGGACCCTAGGGCCCGCGAGATTTATGGAACTATATGTAAATCGCGTTCAGATAATTCATGCCGGTGTGATTACCAGTGACACATCTACTACCTATATATTAAATACTCTCTACATTGACTGAAATAAATAAAAATTCAGTACCCCAGATGTTACTTAAGACTTTTAAACTAAAAAAATATTTTTTCATATTTTTGTTCTGTCAGTGTGTATGTATGTATGTATATTTAGAGACTGATCTTGAAAACTACTAGGCAGAACGGGGTTTGCACCGATTAATAGCTGAGGGTTTGAGACAACAATCCGGTAAACTTTTTATGCCAGGGAGCTTGCCTAGAAGATGAGCTCTCATTTCCTAACACTTAAATGAATTTGCAGTTCAGAGTAAACTACATGTAATTAAAAATGCTCCAGTGTATCCACGCGAATAAAGTCGCGGGCAATAGCTAGTTATGTAATAATTTTGTAGCTGTTACAGTTTCAATAAAATAACTAGCAATACCTTGTAGACCGTATACCTTGTATCTAGGTATACCTTGTAGACCGTATATATCCATTTTGTTTAAGAGAATACTTATTCCTCAGCACAGTTTTGCATGAGGTACCTACCTGTTAGTGTGTTAGTATACATATGTAACATTTGATTCGAATATTACAATTATGTATTTAGAATAGAATGCCGTCAACGGATCCTTTAAATATAGTGCTATCAGTTCAAAACTGGTCGCCGATGTCAATGGAAAATTGTAATACCTGACATTCTGACAAAATTTTCACGTAAAACACCTTTGAAATTGAAACTTTATGTTTCAATTTTCCATTGACATCGGCTACCAGTTTTGAACTGATTTTCCACTCGACAAAAGTTCCGCGACAGTTTCGTCTGTTTCAATAGTTTTCCCATCGTACCTACTTTACAATGCGTATTGTCAGTATTGTAAGTCCGAAACATTATTATTATACACTAGCGAACGCCCCGCGACTTCGTACGCGTTAAAAAGTATTCTATTTAAGTTATTCTAGGATTTATTGATTGAGCATCAAACATCCAAACTCACAAACATTTAGCTAGAGAAACATCTCGAGATGTACAAATTTTATAACTAGTCGTTCTGTGAGAACAGTAGACCTCGCCAGCCCTTTTATAAACCAAACCTTTAGGTTTGAAACGAACAGAAGTCAACTATGCAGTTGGAGTTATCCTGTTCAATGCAAAAATCCATACCCATCATCCACCATAAATAGCATAATCATCCATCCATTATGAAGTTAATTTTTTGACGTTGAACACATAACTCGCAATAATAAAATTTCGCTCGCACAATCCTTACTTTTACCCATCCTAGACTACGCCGATGCTTGCTACCCGGACCTCACGGTGGATCAGCTCAACAAGCTTGAGCGTCTTCAAAACTTTGCCATTCGATTTATATTCGGTCTGCGCAAGTATGATCATGTCTCCGACTTCCGTAACCAGCTGAAGTGGCTACCCATTCGTCGTCGCAGAGATGCTCATATTCTTTCTCTCCTTTATTCTGTCCTTTTTAACCCAACTACTCCTCTCTATCTTAAAGAACGTTTCCAATTCCTTTCTTCCACTCACGATTTTCCTCTTCGTTCCTCCGAAAACCTTCGTCTTCATGTCCCTCCTCACTCCTCTAAATTCTACGATAAATCCTTCACACTCCATGCCATTCGTCTTTGGAACTCCCTTCCTGTCCCGATCAGGCACGCCAAATCCTTAGTTGCTTTCAAGCAACAAGTCAAGGGACTTTTTCTCACCGACTGTGTCTGATCACTTCACTTCCCTCTTTCCTTCACCTGCTTAGAACTTTGTTGTTATCGATTACACTGTATGTAGTTATATATGACATACCACCTAGTTATGTGTGACAAATCACCTAATTATGCATGGTATGAAAGTCACGTATTAGTTTCACGGTCTTAATCCTTCTTCCATTTAAATAATCATAATATTTTCTAATTCGCACGTTCTGGCAGTTAACACGCGGTTTTACGATATTTTTTATGATCCTTTAGCAAAATTCTATGAAACTATAATCAGGTGAAACTAATGCGTTCTCTTATCAATAAGTATATAAGGGAGCTGCCGCTCCTGACAGATTCATTCGTTCTTGTGCTCCGGTTCAACTTGCATCTCTGTATTAATCTCCTGTGTAAACCAAGTTCGGTCATTACAAGTACTTATTATCAGTACTTCTGCATTTCATTGTGAAACACCTTCATCAATCTACGAAGTTAACGGCAGTCCGTCAACCGTAATTAGTTCAATTACCGAAAGAACCACGTTATAATCATCAAACGACGCATCGTCATAAGGCACCTTGGCGTAGACGTCTCCAACATACATTACTGGCGCAGTCACTGAGGGATTCTGCAGCGACGAAGACACCGAAGGTACCAGGTTTTAAAACCAGAACCCAAGTAAGTGTGATTTCATCTGTACACTGAAAGGTGTAAAGAAGAACGTCGTATTCTTTTTAAAGAATTAATGCAGAAAAGGAATTGAACAAATTGATGGAAGCTCTATATATTTTTGATTTTTGAGACAAGCAAAGACTATAAAAACCAGCACAAGCGAATCGGGAGGCTCTATAGCAGGCTCTGCATTTCCTTCCTTACCAAATCCTTAGATATAGACATTTTTTATTTTTATTTTTGCATGCACCATCATTATTTTTGTGTCATTTTTATGTTATAAATTTTTATTTGTATATACATGTGTTAGAATTTAAATAGTACTCACAATAGTACTATAGCAGCATAATAATCTGCTTTGCGTATATTTAAGAGCTCATGAATAATTTATCGCGCACAAAAGCGAATTGAATTAATATAAAAGCGAGAGTAGCCTGATCAACTACTAATAATATAAAATTGAATTTCATAAATAAAATTATGTATTGTGATGAATAGAGATTTCGAAGAGGAACAGATTAGTAATCAAATTGCAGAAATTAATATTCACCTAGCTTTGCGAGGAATATTAGAAAAATTACATGAGATTTTACAATTAATTCAAAGATTATATACACATTGTTTACGTCTGTTATTTAACAGAAGTTAATGAAAAGAACGTTCAGTCTAATTGAAGGAGGTAATTCAATTGCTATTATATTAACTTTCAGTTTCTCTCATTTAGTTACGACAACGTGTGGCCAAACAAAATCATTCCCAAAATATTATAAAATTTATATTATAAGAATAGTTTATCTTACAACTGTTGACTATCTTGGTATTGCTGTAGATTACTTTAGAGTCTAAAAAAAAAAAAAATGAATCTATTAACGCAGGCAGCAGGACTAGCACGTAACGAGCTAGAAACTGCAGCTCAACGAGCTATAGTAAATGCTAGACGCGAAGTAGAACACGCGGCTGATAATTTAGCTGACTGAGTAGTGAATCGGTTAGTGATGAGTAATCCGGAAATTAGCTTGCATCAACGCGACAGACATAATATACCGGACAGGCATATGATCCCTAATGAGCCGATGCCGCCATTAGCTGAACCATATGATCCTCCAACACCTTCTTACTCACCCATGCAACATGTCCAATATGAAAATCAAGAACCAGGTATTGATACGGTAAATAATCAATCCTCTCCCTCTAACGATGAAACACCACTTCCCTCATATCAGCAAGATGCATTTCTTAATCAACCACCAGGACAAAATACACAAATACCACAACCACAACAGCCTATTAATAGGGCTGTAGCAATTAATTTTATCCCAAATGAGGTAATTAAACTAATACCAACATTCGATGGTAATTCTAAATTATTAAACCTATTCATAAAAAAATGCGAGTACATTATAGCTTCTTTCAGTGGAATAACAGCTATACAATATGCATTTATGATGCAAATTTTTACAAGTAAACTAACAGGAAAAGCAGCAACCCTAATAAGCGAAAATGATTACGCAACTAACGATTGGAACGAATTAAAGAGAATCCTTAAACAACACTTCGGTGATCAAAAGTCCGAAGGATGTCTAATTATCGAGTTAGAAACAATGAAGATTCGACCAGCAGAAAAATATATTGATTTTTGTAACAGGATTCAATCAGCTAGATCAAATTTATTTGCTAAAATTATGAGCGGTATAGATAAACTCACTCAGGGAACAAAAATGGCAATATATAATAATACAGCATTAAACGTATTCCTTTATAATTTACCAGAAGATTTATTACAAGTAGTTAGACACAAAGAACCCAAAACATTAGAAGAGGCGTTAGGAGTAGTTGTAGAAGAGGTTAATTTCAGAAAACAATATAGACTTAGAAACGAAATTAATGTTCTGAGCAATAGGAAAAATCCACCACTACCACCACGTGTACCTTATATTAACAAAAAATTTCAAGTTAGAAATTATACTTCAGGTTATCCCCGCGAATTACCACCGATAAATCATTATATACCTCAACCTCATCCGAATAATTATTATCAACCCAGATTGCCGAATCATTATAACCCTATTAATAACTTATTATTTGGACGTTATAGGATCCCACATAACAAAGCTCCAAATAATAACTATAACAATTCTAACCAAAATAGAATTTTCAATAGTTATAAAACACGTGGACAAACTCCATTGGGACCACCATTGAGATTGGATCAAATAACATACACAAAACGCGGACAAAATGATCAAAATCAAAATCGAGTAAATTTCCATAATACGGAACCCCAATCTAACAACTCAATCAATGATACCCAACCAAGTACGTCCTCTGCTCAACATTCAGAAAATTTTTACGTAACAGCCTCAAAACCAAATGTTTCAATATAAAACTTGATACCCAATTACCATATATAGAGATACCTGATATAAATGCAAAGTTTCTTATAGATACGGGTAGTACTCGTTCATTCATAAGTAGTGATTTAACTATTAAATACTTTTCAAAATATAAATTCTTTGAACAGTTCAGTGTAACAAGTACACATGCAACTAGTAATCATAATGAAGTAATATACATTCCAATATTTAAGATATTTGAACAAAAGTTTCCGCATAAGTTTTACATATATAATATAGATGACTCATTCGATGGACTTATCGGAATTGACCTACTAAAGAAACTTAACGCGGTCATTGACATTGAAAACCAGTTGTTAGTGACGCCGGCAGTAAAAATCCCCATTCACTACAAAATCGATAAATCACCCATTGTTAACTTGTATTTAGAGCCACGTTCGGAACAGAGAGTTACAATTCCAACTGAGCTCAATAATGGAGAAGGTATATTAGATTTTATTGAATTTTGTAATGGTGTTAGAACACCTAGAGCATTAGTTAAATGTTCAAATGGATATGCTAAAACAATTATACAAAATACGACTGAAGATCAAGTAAAAATTACAATAACAAAACCATTTAAAATAACAGAGTTTAATGGAACTTTATGTAAATTAAACTATCTGAACAATAATTACGACAAAATATTATCTGAAAATTTAAATAAATTACGAACAGATCATATGAATTTAGAAGAAAAAGATACCATATCCAAACTTTGTTACGAGTATAAAGATATTTTTTATAATGAACAAATACCTTTAACTTTTACTCATGAAATAAAACATCATATTAGGACAAAACATGAGGACCCAATACATGTAAAAGCGTATAGACAAGCACCAACGCAAGCAGCTGAGATTAAGAAACAAGTAGAAAAATTGTTACGTGACAATGTAATACAACCTAGTTTTTCGCCCTGGAGCGCCCCTGTTCATTTAGTACCAAAAAAATTAGATGCCTCAAATGAACAAAAATTCAGAATGGTAATTGATTATAGAAAGTTAAACGAAATTACTATTGATGATAAATATCCACTTCCTAATATTACTGACATTTTTGATAAATTGGGAAATAGCACATATTTCAGTACTCTTGATTTAGCATCAGGATATCATCAAATAGAAATATTCGAACCTGATAGACCAAAAACAGCCTTCAGCACTCAATTTGGTCACTATGAATTTCTTAGAATGCCGTTTGGTTTAAAGACAGCACCAGCGACATTCCAAAGGGCCATGGATAATATTCTCCAAGGATTACAAGGAATTCATTGCATGATTTATTTAGACGATATAATAATCTTCTCTTCTACGCTAGAAGAACATATACAAAAACTCAAAAGAGTATTTCAAATAATCAGGAAAGCAAATCTGAAAATACAATTAGACAAATCCGAATTTATTAGAAAAGAAGTTTTATATTTAGGTCATATAATAACAAAGGAAGGTCTAAAACCCAATGCTGATAAAATAGAAGCTGTATTAAAATATCCATTACCTAAAAACGTAAAAGAAATAAAATCATTTTTAGGATTAATAGGATATTACAGACGATTTATTCAAGATTTTGCAAAACTAACAAAACCCTTAACAAAATTGTTAAAAAAAGGTGAAAAGTTCAAAATCACACAAGAAATAAAGGATACATTTGAAACTTGTAAAACAATATTAACGAATGCACCTTTATTACAATATCCAGACTTCAATAAACCTTTTATCTTGACAACAGACGCATCTAACGTAGCATTAGGATCTGTACTATCTCAAGGAACGATTGGAACAGATAAACCAATAGCTTATGCAAGCAGGACTAATAAGAGACCATTTCAAAAGAACCAAAACGCTTTACGAACAAATAACACAAAAGATTATAACACAAAAAGAAAATAATAGAAATAAATTAGTAGCCAAAAATAATACACCAACTACAAGTTTTCAAGTAGGCGAAACAGCATATACTAAGTTAGTAAACAAAAGAAAATCAAAAGATGCACCACGTTATGAAAAAGCCACTATTACTGGAGAAATTGAAAGAAATATAGCACCTATACAAATAAGAAATAGAGACACTACTGTTCCAGTTAAAAATAAAAGAAATCCCACGAAGTAGTAAATAAAAGAAATATTCATCACACAATTAACATTAATATTTTTGCAAAGGTTGCACTAGAAATCCCCGTGTGCGTTTCCGGGTTTAGAATAGGACCACTCCATTCGTCTCCTTGGATGTCGTAAGAATCGACAATGAGACTTCATGTTTAAGAAAATATTTTATTTCAGAAATTGTATACGTTTATTTTATATTTATCATGGGAGTGCAGGCGCTCACCAATGAGTTTTAAACTTCATGTTGATATACTTTATTATATGTTAGATCATTGTAGATCACTTACAGTTAAGACAATGTAATCTTCAACTTCATGTTGATATACTTTATTATATGTTAGATCATTGTAGATCACTTACAGTTAAGACAATGTTATCTTTAATATATAAGAACATGTAATCCTTTAGCTTAAGTAAAACCCCAATCTCTTCCTATCCTTGTCCATAAACAGATATTGGAATTATAAGAGACTACTCAGAATGAGTAGAAAGGACAAACAACCACCTGCAAGTGTTTAAAGTGATATAAAGTACTCTTCAAGAGATATAAGTGAATATACAAAGTGAAAAGTGTTTAGATAATATAAGAACTATATAATGAACTTTAGAATTTATTAAATAAGTATAGAATAATAACCATATAACCTTAAAAATAAAGGAACATAATCTTATATAATAATCAATTAAATTATATTTAATAATAAATTTTTAAATGCAAGTTTAACTAAATGATGTAAAATAGTAAAAAAAAAAATTTTTTTTAAATAACTTTTCTTGTTCTAAAAAATTAATTTCAGTACAAATTAATTTTTTCGATTAAGGGGGTAGGAGTTATATATGACATACCACCTAGTTATGTGTGACAAATCACCTAATTATGCATGGTATGAAAGTCACGTATTAGTTTCACGGTCTTAATCCTTCTTCCATTTAAATAATCATAATATTTTCTAATTCGCACGTTCTGGCAGTTAACACGCGGTTTTACGATATTTTTTATGATCCTTTAGCAAAATTCTATGAAACTATAATCAGGTGAAACTAATGCGTTCTCTTATCAATAAGTATATAAGGGAGCTGCCGCTCCTGACAGATTCATTCGTTCTTGTGCTCCGGTTCAACTTGCATCTCTGTATTAATCTCCTGTGTAAACCAAGTTCGGTCATTACAAGTACTTATTATCAGTACTTCTGCATTTCATTGTGAAACACCTTCATCAATCTACGAAGTTAACGGCAGTCCGTCAACCGTAATTAGTTCAATTACCGAAAGAACCACGTTATAATCATCAAACGACGCATCGTCATAAGTCACCTTGGCGTAGACGTCTCCAACATACATTACTATGTATGTATGTATGTATTTATGTATGTATGTATATTGTATGCATGTATGTGTGTATGTATATATATTTTTTTGTATACCTATGTATTTAGTGTATGTAGATTTTTAAAATATGCCTAAAATTGCACAACCTACCTTCTAATTTGCTGTAAATTCTCTACCCAAAGGTTGTCTGGAAGAAATCGCTCTTAGCGATAAGACCGCCTAGATGTACATTACTGTATCTGTTTTTGTTTTTGTCTGTAATTTTTAAACGTGCAATAAAGTGTATTGAATTGAACTCGAAAAGTTTGATTTGTGGCATTCAACCATCACTCTAGCCTTGTATTGTACCCTTCAATTAGTCTAACAAACACACCTCAAATACTAAACAAGTCAAGTATTTTTTACATACAATTGAAATTGACTACATTGAACTGTAGAGTGAAATTTATCCGAAGGCCGAACGAAATCGTGACCGCCAGAAAATTAGGGCTTATCCCAGATTACGTGAGCGTCGAGCACCGGCGCCGCCGCGCTCCGGACAGGCCACTTTCTCTACATTATCCGCATGCTACCAATTGGTACAGCCGACCGCACCTGAGTGGTAACACTTTGACCTTGAGCTGGCCTAGCCTATCAGGGAGTTTCAACACAATGAGAGACCACTTTATACTGCTTATGTTTCCACTGACGTGCGGTCGACCGTGCAACGACTTTGTTAAGTCTCCTCAAGGTCAACGCCACGGACATTTATATCCATTTTCTTTTAATGTCCTTCTTCGTTTCTGTCTGGCGGAGGTTAGCTTTTCAAGCTTTTGGAACTGCTGAGTGGAATATGAATAAAATACTAGGTGAAGTAGTAGCATAATAATATGTTATTGCCAAATGTTGGCTCACACAATATAATTCGTACAGTAGCTGGTAGACGAGTTGCGGGGCGATTTTTAAGTGGCGACAACCTGAACCCGCTGAGCTGATTAGCTCAGTGGGCTAAATTGAAAGAGAAGAATTCAGCCCGCGGCTGACCGGGCTGTAGCACAGATTATATAATAGTGTAGGCTGAGTTGATTACGGAGCCTTTTTTATACCTCGATTTCGCCCTGTTATAATAAGTGACCATGTGACTGAATGAGCTTCCAGTCGATGTCTTTCCTTTTGCTAGATTTTCTTTATACCTAACCTCGGTATATATTAACATGTTTTAGAACAGTAATGCTTCTAATTATTGTCTCAAAGCAATATACTATTTAATTAATTCCTGCAAGATACTGTGTGCCTAGATTATATTATACGGTGATATAAGAATCTAGGATGAAATTCAACAAAGATTATTGCCTTAAATTCTTCGCTTACCTAATCAACTAAGTTAGCTGCATGTAATACAAAGTCAATTACGTTATTGCTAGATAAAAGCCCTGGGAGAGGTAAATCAGCTGTTAATGCAATAAGCGAGAGGCTCCAGGCATTTCGGAGGTAGAGCCTTCGTAGAGCATGGTAGAGTCGACATGTCACGGTACATGCTATATACGTCAAGCGATACGAAGATATCAGGAGTTCAATATCATTAGATTATGATTGTTTTGCAGCATTTAGTATGGTTACTAAAAACTATAAGCTTTAAAAATATACAATTAGTTGTAAGCATGTGAAAGTGGGCGCGGTCATGTCCAAGCGGCTCATGTAACTGTAGAAAAATACACCTTACTATAAAATGTGTTTATTGTTTTAAATAAATAGGTTACTTTTAAGGCTCGACTATTCAACCAACCCTCACGGGAGAATCTGTTCGCATAAACTTATTCCATGCAAGTTATCAGCTAAAATAAGTATAGATTAATTGAAAGATGAATTTATACCGATCATCTCTGCATATCGCATGAAGACATCTTCACAAGGTGTGCGATGATCCTAAGTAAAGTAATTAGCGAAGCTCTTTGGACCTCGTGATTGCTTCTGACACGTTCGTCCCCTCATGTCTTCTCGGGCGTTCACTTTTATATCACATTACGTAATTAATACGAATAATCTTAAGAGACAATAATAATATACAGGAAGACACTTTTTGAAGAAATATCAATTTGAAACAAATTGACGGTTTAGTCAACAAAGTTTATATTTGTATTTTCACACGATAAGTGTATTTTATTTTGATAATATTTGTTTATAGTTATAGGTATTAAAAATACTAGTGGGTTCTTGTTGGTTTGTTTTAAAATCCGTGTTCTAGACGCCAGAATTGACGGTCCTGCTCTTAATTTAATCTCAAGGGACATAGTCCTAATTTTATGCCTATATCGGTCTCAGGAGACTTATAAGTATATCAGTACTAAAAGTTGCCACCCAGTTTCAAATAAATTACAATATAACAACAGATACAGTGTTTTACGAAAATTTTATTATCGACTTTTCCTACCACTAGAGTTTCAGCTCCACATCAGCTAGCCAGGAGCTACTGTACTGCATCTTTTACCCAATAATTTTGGAGTTTTTACCCAATATGACAGTTTCTTCTAATTTTTTACGTCTATTTTCAATCAGATTTTACAAAAGTATTAGTAGCGGCGTTTTGTGTTTGTTACATGCGCAATAGACTATCAAGGTATATATACTAAAAGTATGTGCTAGGTCGCAGTAATCGAAGACACTGTTTCAAAACAATGCGATTATTATAGGCTTCATCAAACAATGAGTGATGGATGAAAAGAGAACAAATATTAGCTAGGGCCCGAGAACAGAGTCAAACAACCTGAAAGGGGTTGTCAAAGCCGTCATCTGAAGACAAAGAACGCGCTTAATGTAGAAGGGATTATATTATTCGATACGTTAGCATAAGTATTTACCATCTGAAAACGTGTAGGTATGCACGTTAAGAAATATATATATCTACTGTAATTTGATCAAGACGATTATTTCAATTTATTTAAAAGATATTAATAACTTGAAACTGATAGAAACTCCTGTGCCGTATAATGCATAAAATGACATAAGTTAAGTTTTTAACTTAAAAACTTTTAAGTTAAAAACTTTAAATAATACAATTTTTTTTGTAGTTTCTACTAAGTAGTTTAGCTAATGGAGTTTAGTGTAATTATAGTAGATTTACAAAAATATAAATCTAATTAAGTAATAAAATGAATAGATTAATTTATAAATTAATAGTTTAATTTTATTTATATTAAAAAAAATACTTTAGTAAATGTTTGAGAGTCTCAAAAGTAATTTTTTTTAATACATGGCATAAATTATTTTTATAAGCTTTACCTGATCTATGATAAAGTGATTGGAATCTAGAACACACTAACACTACAACAAAACACTACGTAACAAAACAGAACTCTCTGGGGCCAAAACATATGTTTTTTATATACATATTGTTTTCAAAACGCATACGTTTTCATATTCTATTTTTTAAACGGCTAGAGAAGACAACCCAGGAATGATCGAGCAGGTAGATTTTATATCGACTGACCTAGGTTATTTTTTTAAAAATTGATTTCTAAATAATTTACTAAACAGTGCTGTTCTTTAGGTATATAGAGACGTGTGTTGTCATGAGTACAGTTTATTCGTTCATTTTCGTCTAAGATAAGAGTATTCCAGATAATAAGTTTTCCAGCGGTCCGCGGCCCAGCGGAGCGTGATGGTTTAACGGCCCCAAACCTTCTTACTTCGCACAAAAGAAGCCTTTGCTCACCGTCGGAAAATTAAAAAGACGATAAGAAAGAAAACTTCAAATAGACGAAAAAATATAGAGATAAATGTGAGGATGGGAGGGTCTGTAGGTTATTCAAATCAATAGGCTGTCACTAATATCAACAACGCTGAAAGATAAATAAATATATTACAAGAACACATAGGTTTATGGTTTAGAGTTTTAATTCTAAACAAAATAATTGGATATATAATTCTAATTTTGCTAATGAAATAAGCAGGCTAGTAAACCTGGGTTCCGTACCACACAGAACTTTAACCGACTTCTATAGAAATTCCTGATAAAAAATCAAATCAACAGCCTATTACATGTCATTACGGGCTCAGGCCTATATACCCTCTCAACGAGGGCGGGCTATAGTCCACCACGCTAGCCTAGTGTGAGTGGGTGGACTTCACATGCGCCACAGAATTTCTTCTTCGGTGTATGCAGGTTTCCTCACGATGTTTTCCGTCGCAGTTTGAGAGCAATCAGTAAATGTGCTTCAGATTCGAGAAAAACCCATTGGTACATGGCCCAGCCGGGGATCGAACTTCGGACTTTTCGATATGATAGGCCGCGTTTAATCCCTGGAAATTTCTGGATTCTCTATGATTCTTGGACATTATAATTGGGCATTGGCGTTAGATATTTTTCTGTTTCGAAATTATGCGTGTAAATCGTCATTTTTGCAATCTACCTGTGTTATGAAAATAAAAGAAGAACTTTGGAGAAGGCTTGCAATGAAAGATAATCTTGGACAGGTTTTCTTAAGAATCAAGTAATACCTTTGCTCGAGGATTACCCGATCCTGGGGCAGCTTCCAACTATTTTATTTATTAAACATCCCTGCAATTTCCATTTGTGACCTTTCAACGCGAATAATCTTGCGGCGGAAATAATGACCTCTTTATGTTTATGCCGCAACCTCGCAACTCGCGGCGCAATGAGAAGTTACTGCAGATTGAATCGCAAGAAAACTGCTGACTTTAATATGTATTAGTACATTTTTTAAATTTTAATACAAATTCAAAAAGGACTGACTATGAATTCTGTGTAAGTTTTAAAACCTCACTGTCCATAATCGAAATGAACAAATAAAATAAATCAATAAATACCATTACAAATGCAAAAAAAAACCTCGCGGTGCAATTGTACTACAATAATATTATGTCAGAAAAGGCTTATAAAATCAAAAAGGTAACCTGTATGTAACCTACGTGGCCCAAATAGAATATATTTACAAAGTTCGATGGATTTTGTATTTCCCGCGAGCTCAGCCACCGAGTTCCACAGATTAAATAACCGCGGGCTAGGCTTTGTTCCAGTATTCACAAAATCAGGGGTGGCTTAAGTATTTTTTAAAAATATGTAAGAGTCATTCAACATAACATAAACCAGCATTTAAGAAGGCAAAATTCAAAATTCAAAAGTATTTTATTGCATGTAAGTACACTAGGTACATTTATACAACGTCAATTTTTTATCTACCACCGCCTCCAAGGTGTTATATAGAGCTGGGAAGAAGAAGCGGCGCAACAAACTTCCGCAACACATCTTTTAAAATCAAGTTTGTACATAACATTATTTTGTAAAGATTGTGCGAGGCTGAAGTAACATTAACACCAGGCATCTTTGTCATTTAGATAATCGACTGTTTTATAATAAGCTTTCTTACAAAGTTGTTGTTTAATGTGAGTCTTAAATTTTCTGTCATTCATATTTAAGATTTCTTCTGGTAGTTTATTGTAGAAGCGTATACATTGCCCCGTGAATGATTTACTGACCTTACTAAGCCTTAACTGTGGTGGTACAAGTTTGTTTTTGTTTCTTGTAACATAAGCTGTGTTCATATCACAGTGCCTCAAAAAGAGAGATATATTTTTGCGGACATACAAAATATTCTCAAAAATGTATTGACTGGCAACGGTTAATATATTAATTTCTTTAAACTTTTCTCTTAATGATTCTCTACAACGTAGATTATAGATCGCCCTAACAGCTCTCTTTTGCAAAATAAAGATGATTTCTATATCTGCCGCTTGACCCCACAGTAGGATGCCGTATGACATGATGCTGTGGAAGTAGCTGAAATAGACTAATCTCGCAGTAGCAATATCTGTTAATTGTCTAATTTTCCTAACGGCGTAGGCGGCCGAGCTTAGTCTGCCAGCTAGTGAAGCTATGTGGGGCCCCCATTGAAGAGATGAGTCTATAGTTATACCTAGGAACACCGTGCTTTTGATAAATTCTAATCTTTCTGTACCTAAAGTTACATTATTAACTACATGTCTTACATTTGGTAGGCAAAATTTAATACATTTAGTTTTTGTTGTATTTAATGCTAGATTATTAATGCTGAACCAGTTAAGTACTTGTGTGAGAGTATTGTTTACCTCAGGAAGATCACAAGCTCTTCTGCTAATTTTAAAAATCAGAGAAGTGTCATCGGCAAATAATACTATGTTGGACATGTTTTGTATTAAAAATGGCAAGTCATTTATATATACAAGAAAAAGAAAAGGACCCAGAACTGAGCCCTGGGGCACCCCCATTTTCACAACTGAACCAGATGATTTAACTCCATTTATATCAACTTTTTGTACTCTATTTTCAAGGTAAGATTTAAGTAATTCGAATGCTCTGTCTTTCACGCCATAATGTTTTAATTTGAGTAGCAAGGTTTCGTGATTAACGCAATCAAATGCTTTGGAGAGATCGCAGAAGATGCCTATTGCATCGTGTGAAGCTTCCCAAGCATCAAAAATATGCTTAACAAGCATGACTCCTGCGTCGGTGGTTGATCGTCCCTTAGTAAATCCGAACTGACGATCGTGAAGAAGTTGTTTGAGATTGAAATGACAAAGCAGTTGATTCAGTATGATCTTTTCGAAAATCTTGCTAAGCACGGGGAGAACTGACACTGGTCTAAAATTACTGGGATCTAGTTTGTCACCAGATTTAAACAGTGGTATGATTTTACTTTGCTTCATTAGGTCAGGGAAAATACCTTGATTAATACTCATGTTAAATATAAAAGCTAAGTAAGGCGCAATAATCGTTATGACTGAGTTAACTACTTTAACAGACATTCCCCATAGATCTTCAGAAGATTTTAGTTTTAATGATTTAAAAGCCTTAATAATATCTAGAGAGTTTATGTGTCTAAAATTAAAAACTGTTTCACATATTGTAACGTTATTTACAAGCAAATTTTCGGCAAGAATAGGCGATGAATGCAGAGCTTCGGTGGTTTTAATAGGGATGTTAGTGAAAAAAGTTTCAAAGGACTCTGCTACTTCTGTTTTAGAATTAATTATTTTACCATTATTTCTGATTGCATATTCATTTTCACGTGGTTTAGTTTTGGCAGTTTCATTATTTATGATTTTCCATACTGCTTTAACTTTATTATCCGAATTTTTAATTTTATTACTTAAATAATATACTTGGCTATTTTACAAACTTTCCTAAAAATTTTAGAGTAATTTTTGACATATTCATGGAATCTGTCGTCAACTCTGTAAGACTTTTCGTTGTACAAATCAAATAACTTGGTCCTGCTTTTCCGAATACCAGTGGTTGCCCAGTCACTAAATTTAAACTTGTTTTTAATATTAATTTTCCTAGTTTTAAAAATATTACCGAATTCCTGAGACAGTGTCGTGAAGAAATCGACATAGAAATCATTGATTTCCACCTGATCAGTAACAGGAATCGGCAATTTACTTGAAAGAGCATCTTTATATCTCTCCATTCGACTGACAGTGTTGGGCCTAGTAAGGATTTCAGTTTTTGTATGTTTTATATTACCTGGAAAGGTAACACTTTGCCCACAGTGGTCTGATGTTAGGCAATTTATAATTGTCTTTTCTATAAAATCACAATTGCAAAAGAAATTATCTAGGCAAGTAGCTGTGGTACTTGTGATCCTAGTTGGTTCAAGAAAAATATTCTTTAAATTAAAGGAATTAAATAAGCCAATTAATCGAGTTGAAAACCTGGAGTTAGTTTCTAGTAGATCTACATTAAAGTCTCCACAAATTATTATATGTTTTCTACTTTTAAGAAGTATTTTCATAACATCTTCCATTACTGACTCAAAAGTAGGAAATTTAGAGTCATATGGGGGTCTGTATACGCATACCACAATATGTTTCTCCATCTCAACACAAGACAATTCAATGTGCCATTCAACTGAAAGTCCCACAATGTCTTTGCGTTCCTTGGCCTTGATACCATTTCTCATGAGTATGAGGGACCCTCCACGTGCTGCGTACTTTCGGTTGAATGAACTTATAACATGATAATTTTCGTATCCAAACAACATTTCATGCTCTTTAAGGTGATGCTCAGTAATACATAACAAGTCAATATTAGATTGACTTTCTAAATATAATTCTACTTCTAACATCTTGCCGGAGAAGCTCTGTATATTTTGGTGAATAATTTTAAGTCCCTTTGGCTTCTCCTTTGTCCTAACCTGCATACGAATCAATTTCTTTTTATTCTTAGACGTTTAAGATTAATTTTTAACTGGCTTTGATTTTAAATTGGTTGAAGTCACGAGGTGAGTGTACGCATACATTTCTAGTTGTAATAGTAGCGTTTTTGAAATATTTATATTTTAATTGGTTAAAAAAATAATACGTTAGTTCAATTAGACAATGTATCAGTCATGCATTTAAACATAATATTATAGGTACCTACATAAGTTTTTCTTATTAGGTACGTGTACCCAATTTTCTAGAGTCTGACATAGATAGATACATATATATCTTCACGCTATGTCCCTGGCGGGGTGGGGAGAAACAACGGACGTAGATAAAAATGTAAGAGATTGGGCGCTACCTATATTTTAATCTATTGGGAATCCATTAGGAACGTAACCTTCTCTGAGTCAATTATTTATTCTGTGTCTGAGTGCAGTTGTGCATTGACTTGTGCAAATAATTCGGTGATGTATGTAGCTAAGAATGTACCAAACACTTTCATGGTGGGTCCCGTTTATATGGCCCCTGGGGACGGCCCTGCACAGTTTGCAATGCGCGCTCCGATACAGCTGAAACTCACTGGAGTATTGGCTCAAAATCGATCAACCGTACTGGTCGTGGAACGAGTGTATACTTAATTGGTGCTTAACTTGTAACAAACAATCGAGAATGCTATGAGCCTGTAGGCAGCTAGAAAATTATTTGTAACTAGTGGTTTTTAAACGAAGTTACAGCAGGTAGTCACAGGTCAAAATTAGATTAAAAAATAGATGTGACAGATGTTACTTTGAATCGACAAATATTTATGGAACGGGGATTTTTAAATCATTACCTTATCAATCTGTTTACAATTTCGCGTCATATTAATTAGGTAGATCCAACCAGTTCGAGAACTACCTACCTATTATAAAAGCGAAAGCTTGGAAGTTTGGTTATGCATCAGGCTATAACGGCTAAACCAATTTTGATGAAACTTGATACTGTGATACCTCATATCCTAGATTAACATAATAAGATTATTTTTAACGCGGACGAAGTCGGGAGGCGTCCGCTAGTACTGAATAAATAAATGTCCAAGTGAAGCTACTTTTAGGAAGCTAAGGATTCAGTTTTATTTTTTACCGACTTCCAAAAAAGGAGGAGGTACTATGTTCGGCCGTATGTATTTTTTTTGTGTTTTTTTTTCCCTTTTTTAGAAGCTTCGGTTTACATTTTACTCGTTTATCGCTTCATCCGAACATTTAAAACTTGACCGGTTTTAAAATAATTATACGTTTCCGGGACGGATTAAACGATGTGCTTTTAATTATAAACTTATCCAATTAGCCACTTGAGTGAAATAATTTGTTCGTATAACTCCCATTATTCCATGTATCTACTCGTGCGATCAAAACTGTGCAGCCGAAATCTGAAGGGAACCGGTTTAATTAAAATCCGAAACAAGATGGTATAAATTAGCTTTCTATCAGACAGTTGATGAGGGAGGGGCTGCTCTGACGGCTCTGGTTTAAAATAACGGGACCAATCAGGCATATTGGATCTATCGTATAGGTAACTCCCTAACGTACCTACTCTCGTAGGAAAATTTTAGGCGTGCGACTTGTGAGGACTGAAACTCGAAATAGCCTATGTCCCATAAGGCAAAATCTCAAAAAGACTCCAAAGTAGGAGGACCTTTACCCGGAAACTGCATCACTCGCAAGTTAGTTCATACAAAGATACAGGTGGAACAGAAAAGTGTCACCAGCCGATTATTCTTATAATAATAAAGATATACAGGGTGTAAATCTGCATGCTTGCCATATTTTCAGAGACAATAGTAGGGAACGTTACAAATTAATCTAGATAATTTAGAAACTCCCATGTTAAAAGTCTACAACAATTTTAAGGTTTAACATGGTCTTGGAGTGCAGACAAGAATAAACCAATTTTATCTATTGCGCAATGGGAATAGACGAAAGGGAGATCCCTTGACCTCGGGAATCGAGAAAAACTTGAGAAAGTATTAAATTGAAGGTGTAATTTTTTAATAAGCAAAAAATAAAAAATTGAAATTAGTCAAATTTTCGAACATGTGTTTTTGTATTTGTGTTCAGTATGTAGTATATTTACCTAACCATTTTTTAGTTATATCCTATTTAGCATCAGGCCACGTAAACTATCTACCTAAGTCAGTTTTAATTTTTTCGGAATAAGTATCTTTATTAGTTTAGCAATACTCGGCTGATGGTTACACTTTTATGTTCCAGTTTGTATATGGGCGAGTATCGCTTTGGAATACCGAATTTTTCGACCCTCGGGTCAAAGAGAGCCTGCATATTCTGTCTTTTCATAAAGAAGTGTAGTAAAGTATGTACATAAGTTGGGTGAAGTTTTTCTATTATTGTACTTATTGAATGCGACGGGGGCGAGCGGCGCCCGAGCGGCCCTCACAGGACCTTTGTTAAACTTTTTACATTGTTTTGGCTTCATCTCATCTCATTCTCATTACCGAGACGAGATGTACTTACCTACTACGTACCTACCTCTCAAATTTTAATAACATCACGCCTACAACAAAGAAAAATTATACCGAAAGCTGTGCCTGAAACAGACTTTGAATAATTACGCTTAAATTGTGAACGCTTTTAGACGATAATTAAATAAAAACTCTAAAGACTTAATAATATGTTTTAAGATTTCGGGACTGGAAAGGACGGTGGGTAACTAAAGAGCTATTGTGAAAAAGCCTTCTAAAGCGTTCAACCGCTCAACTTTGTCAAGGACTTCCCTTAGACCCACAAAACTAAGATTAATACGAAGTTGAAAACGTGATCAATATCGGTAAACTTGCCCTACTTATATGTATACCTATGGACTTAATTTAGGTCCATTTTCACACTGAAGTGTAAAACTTCATTTTTTTATGATTCTTAAACATTTTATTTTCCTAAAATATTAGATTTAATTTAACATGAATATATACTAAAATAGACATTATATTCATCATCATATCAGCCGAAAGACGTCCACTGCTGGATCTCCCCCAAAGATCTACACGTCGACCGGTCCCGCGCCATCCTCATCCATCCGGGTCCCGCGACCTTCACCAGATCTTAGGTCCGCCTTTCCAATTTTATTGGCCTCAATTTTTATTAATATAAAGAATAAAAATAAGACTGTTAAACACTTGATATTCAGATACCTAACATACGTAATGTTCTGTGGTCTTAAGGGTATTAAAATGTAAATGAATTCATTTGGATGAATTTATTTTTCTTTCGTAACTAGCTTTAAGGAAATATGTAGACATATTTTAAAATAATACTTATACATTTATTTAAAAAAGAAAAAGATATTAATAATATGATATCTGAAGCACTTTGAAAACAAAAAATTTTGTAGAAAACCTATTAGGTTTTTTAATTAATTTTTATGGCTTATTTTTAAAGTGCTATTTTGTCAATCCAGTACTAACCTGGCATCGACGATATCCTGCACTAACTTCGCCTGCACTTCTCTATCAGTTTGTCGTGCCGTATCCTTTAACTCGTATTGTCTTGTTTTCGGAAGCCGTTTCGCAATCTTTGCAGCGCGTCTTGTTTCTCCTTGCCATCTGCTTGTTATAATGCTGTTATTTGCCATGAAATTGGAGTTAGGGAACTGTGGATTTGATTTGTAAAAAGTAAAAGCGTCCGCTCTCGAAGCCTCGACGCTGTGACGACAACGAGTTTTCTTTGCCTCCTTTAATGAGATTCAGTTTGTTGTCTCGGAAGTTACTCCCTTTGTCCTGTTGGCTTCGTCACAGACTACTTAAGACGCATGAAAACCAACCCGGAAATCGTGAAAATTTTATTCCTGAACCTTGTTATTTTTATTTTTGTCTTGTATAGGGTAATTAATATAAAAAATATAAACTCAAGCTCCACTGCCATTCCGGCCGTTTTTTATGCTATCCATTTATGTATACCAAATGCTACTATTAGGCTGTTGATGTGATTTGGAATGCTACTATCGAAATAAGTACTTTTCTAAAATGTTAAAATGATAAGATGCAACAGTAGATGAACAAGTAGGCAATAAACCGACGCAGAGCTACGCGGGCTACGCGCGCCGCCGCCGCCGTAGCCACAGTCGGTAGCTAAGGTGTTTCAGCGTAGGTAGGTACTCGTAATTCTGTACACTGTGGCAGCACTCCACTCAGGAGCGCGTTTGTTCCAATAAGTGCGGATCACTTGGCAAATTGTTTGCTTTGCCATGGGAAGGACCAGAAAGGAGGCACTTTGATCGCCGGGTCACTGAGTTCACCACTTATTAATATAATGTAATATTTCGGTTCGAACCACACTGTTACACCCGCTGCTGGGGCGTTTGGATACACTTTATCTCAGATATGGGATAACATACATAAAATACCAATGCTACATGTTGTTATTCAAAAACCATAGCGTACTCGTATACACAGAACACGGAAAAAGCTCGCTACGCTAGCTCGCTTCGCTCCCAGGTTTATAGTAATCTATGCTCGTATACAAGCAATAATCAAATAAACTATGACTGACTGCCGCACTGCCTAACTAGAACTAATTGACAATAACGTTGTGCTCTAATGAGACCGAGCCTTGTAAATTAACGCTACCAATAATATGTTAACGTCGATATATCTCTCATAAGCGATAATAGGCAGGTATGCATAGCAATGTACTTTAGTTACTTGGGTGTTGAAAGATTATTTTTATTAGTTGGTACATCGAATAATTCTCCACAATTGATTGATTCATTGATTCGGTTGTATATTTTGAAGTTCATTTCAACTTATTGCTTTACTTAGTCTATAGAAGGAACTTCTATGAAAAAAATCAAGTTGCTTAAACCAGCGCTTTGTAGCCAGCTGTAGATTGATATACTCGTATCGATGGTGCCAGAGACCTAATTAGTTGGGTATAAATTTATTTATGTACAGAGTGTAAACTTAATATTTATAAAATATTATCATTTTATTCACAAAATAAAGTCTATTGACGGACTTAAAAAATATTAGCAATCCCAAGTTTAATTTAATTTTCATTGTCCACTAAAATATAAATGTTTAGTAATATTTCGAATGAATAAAGCATCTTACAATACAGGGTGCGCAGTCTCACACTATATAGGGTGGTCGGGTCGGAGGGTGTCGCCGTCGTCGATAAGGAACCATTAATTACGTGCGGAGATTTTTCAATAAAACCTACATTGTCCTATAAAAATACGTGCAGAGCGGACAGTATTGTAGCAGTGTTTTCTTTGTCGAGATGAATCACATTGGATGTGTTACTGTAAAAGTTAAATCGTTAAATACCCGAAGAACCTACACAAAATGGTTGAATAACTGTAATATAGATTAACTTATAACAAACCCAATCTATTTTAGATAGGTACCTATGTTAATTATTCAAAATTGATCGATAAGTTAGGCCACAATGCCACAATAAAACAGGCCCCAAACTGTTATAATTTTTTCTTGTTTTGTCAATTATTATCAACTGCTTATTGAAGTCCACTGCTGGACATAGTAAGCTTTCTATAATGCATGCAATCAACAGACACCCTCAATTATCATAACGACACATAAGTATAAGGGATAATTATAATTAGGTATGATATAATGTAATATATACTAACCCATGCGGTACCCGTGGTACAACCGCGTTGTTCAACTGGTTGTACCACTGGGAATTTTTCCTCTATATGTATATATATTTTTTTTACTAACTAAGTAGTATAACCAAAAACGTTCCGCTACCAACTTACCTTCCGTAGGGCGGGCGCTTCATACATTCTTAATCCGTCCAATCGATCATATAGGTACTTATTTTACTTTCCAACCGATTTATTACCATTATAGTACCTAGCGCCCTTTAAAAACTGGCGGATCCTTAGGGTGACCGTTGTTTGAGCTTTTACAGTAACATAACTATATAATATAACGGCGCTCGACGGTCGCAATTCTCTAAATGTCCCCACGTTTTACGGCCGCCGCCGTGTCCCGGCACTATTGTTTGCTACACAAGTTATATCTTCCAGATATTAATCTGCGAAATTAAAAACGCTCACTAACTCAACAGGGTAGTAACCTCGGGTACGCTAACCTCTTTTGGATAGATAGTCGGTAGGTATTGTCGGACAATTTAATATGACCCATAAAAACTCATGCATTTTTCTCACACAACCAACAATGTGTCAGTCATAGAGTCAAAGCTGTACCTAACCATATATTACCACTACTTACAAAATTTAATTCCAAAAATATGGATGTTAGCGCGTTTATACTTGCAATATAATTTGTTTTAGTATTAAAAAGATTTTATGTTCTCAAAACTGCTTCCGGTAATTTTTTTCTCACGATTTATACTAAGTTTACAGCGAAGTCTATGTAAACTTATAAACAAAACATTCGTAACAAAACAAAGGACAATTAACGGAAAATATTAAACGTGAAGCGTTATCATTTGGGGTATAACTGTTTAAGGAGTACCTGCGCCAGGCAATTACGGGACAATCGTGGAAATTATGACCATTATAAATTCCATGTTCTCAGTGGGAGAAAGATCCTTTTAATGCGTACTTAAATCATTTTTATTAAGTTGAAAAGGTTGGATTTATGCGGGAGGCCTGGTGCTTGTAATTTGTGTGGCATCGTTTGGAAAATTAGTGCCGGACAGGTGCGTACTGAGGAATTTGTTATATATTCTTAATATTCTGTTAGTCCTTGTTGCGAGTTCGGAGGTACCTATACGTTTATTTATTCCTGTGTATACAGAGACTAAGAAAGATTACAATGAATCGCTTTAAAACTAAATATGTGAACTGTGAAATTTTACGTCGTTTAATTACCTTATAGATGTGAGATACTCCTACAAGGAGATGACATCTCAAACTAAAATTATGCCCCATTTTGCATCAGTCGTTGATGCATCAGTAGTCAAATTGATTACAATTTGTTCAGCATTCTAATGTTTCCAAGCTGACAAACACTTTACCTAAAAATAAACAAAATCTCTGGAAAAAAGCAGCACGAAACAATACTAAAAATGTTTTACATCTTATTTTAAAATAGCTGATAGATTCGATTCAACTCAATGTAAAATTTCAATTTGAGACAAAGACATCGAATTCAATTGCTAGCAAGCAGTGCACTATTGGAAACTGGGAAATCGTTCCAATATATTATTTTAGTTAGAGTGACGTTCCGCCCGACACTGTAGCCGGATCTCTGCTGGCATCTCGCGCCAATCGCTTTGAATGAGCAGGGTAGGCGTCGCGTCTTCTCTTATACAAGTAAACACCTGTTGTTTGGCGGATTCTTTTTTGTTTTTGCTTGGTGCATAAGGTGCAAAAGGTCATTGCTGTTTCTGCTTGACATTTTGTGAAGAACAATGTGGGTTACTTAATTGTTAATCCTAAATTCATGTTTTCATTGTTTGTTCGGATCCACGGTAGATAACTATAACATAAACCTTCAGGTGTTATCAAAGGTATATATTTTAAACAATCGACAACCTAGATTCAAAACAACACAACTCTTATATCCACGAAGACAACCTGCATTGTATACTTATCTTACTAACCATTTACTCTAATGATTTCCTGCAAATTTTCTTGGTGTAGTTTATCGTAAAGGGTAAATATTTTAAACAAAAAGCTCTACACATCAATACCTATACATCAATAGATATTAATCAACTTTAACTGTCTACTGATTTTTTTTAAACTCAAAATTCCACTTGGTTCGACTGTCGGACCACGTTGTCGAACCATGTGGCCGCAGCGTAAAAATTTACCTACGTCTATGACTAGTAGGTATGCTAAGTCGAAATGCCTTGAAATATGTATAGGCATCGGAAAAGCTGTTCCCGCGGGAAAACTTTTCTACGCTGGCGAAGCCGCGGGAAACAGCTAGTGTAACAATGCACGATAACGGTGAAAAAAAACTCGTAATGGAACTATAATTATACTAATCTCATAAGAGAGAAATTTCTCAACACTATTGCAAACTATATGACAAAAATGTCAGGCGTCTAAATGAGTTGGTCGGCTGGTTTGACTGTCATGTTGGTTGGTTTTGGGAGCGTAGCGAGCTTTTTCCGTGTTCTGTGATTTTGCCCTTGTTTTGCCGCATAGGTACACCCAGTAGGTATGTTGGCCATGCCGCGTGCGCACGGAGAGGCCGCGCACTGTGTCAAATGTTTAATCCCCTTTAGCCCCGTGCACTGGCATCGGACATTTTTGCGAGCAAATAAACTGCACCGGCTCGCGCTGGTAAGCCTTTATGACAATAAACAAAGAAGAATCACTAAATTAGCTGCTATTATTTTCGAAATTGCAGTTTTACGACTATCATCTCGTTAGTTTGATGATTTTAACAATTGAAACCGTATTCTGGGTTTTTAACTTGACCGCGCCATGCTTAGCGATTTTAGTATGTTATGTAGTAAATGTATCGGAGTTCGGATATTTATCATTTTATTTAAAAAAGTTATAGATGTAATTTTACACATAATGTTTTTCATTTTCTTACTTTTGGTATCAGTTTAATGTTTATTGATAAGTACCTGAGTATCTCTTATATTTAATTTTACGGAATAATCACCTGGTTAAGCAACGATTGCACCTGTATAAGGGCTTCTTTCACCACTTGCTGATAAAGTCCCAGATACCCTATATGAAGGTTATCTACCACATATCCTTTTTTCTCTGTTTCACTGGTATCTGATTGTCTATATCTTATATATTTTATATAGTCTATCACACAGATTTATCTGATAGATTAGTTTATCACTAAGATTACTATCTGTAACAATATCAGGAAGTGGTGAAAGAAGCCCTAAGTCTCTTGCCATTTACTTTTAAGCTGCAGATCCAAAAGACCGGATAGGCGATTATTTAAAGGTTTTTGTCAGTGAATAAAATGTATAGGCAAACAACTTAAAACACATCGGTACAACAGTGGCTGAAGAGATTACACGGGATTTCCCTTAATATAATTTTTTTGTTGTCGTTAACTGCCAAACTTCGGCCGTTATGGTCAATAAATAACCCATCTTACTTTTATACCCGTAATATTTTTTCAGAAAAGTGTATTTCTAGGTTTTTGCAACTTTTCAGGGTTTAGTGAAGAATAATGCTACCCAGTTCATCTAATTCTCATTCCAGCACTTTTCATGGACATTTCTAAGCTCCAAACAATCTCCCACTTTCACGACAATTTATATCTAATGCTTATAATGTCGGTAAGGAAACACGAATCGAATATCAACGTCAATCTGACTGTTTACTAATATATTACTCCAGAACCACTGGATTATTGTTATGCTACGTACCTATATGAAAATTTTCGAGGACCATAAACCATAATATTTGACAAAAGGAGTCGTGCAGTAAAGAATTGGTTGTTCAAACTGAAATTAACTTATTCTGGAAAATATTTATAACAATAAATCTAAGGAGACATAAAACCTTTGTAGGTAATTAAAATAGGCTAAGCTATAACTTACGAGTAGATGCTGTCACGAACCGAGCACAAGTTAAATTAAGTAATTTTATTCTCATAGAAATACTGTTCTGAGATTAAATAGGTACCTAAATGATTGTTCCTACCCTATCCTTTAAATAATCGTTTGAATCTTTATGTTTTTTTGATTGTTAGGGTAAAACTCGGTAATACGCCCCACTTGACAAAACGCCCCACTCACCTAGCACGCACACTAACAAAGCTACGCAGCACACGAATAGAAACTCAAATAGCCATCAGTAGCCGGACAAGTTGTCTGCTAAGTTGTATGGCTACTTGCGTTTCTATTCGTGTGCTGCGTAGATTTGTTAGTGAGCGTGCTAGGTGAGTGGGGCGTTTTGTCAAGTGGGGCATATTACCGAGTTTTACCCTAGTACCCTATTCACGACCCTACTGGTCTCCATTAGCCGAATGCCTTGCACCTAAATCCTACAAGCTACTTGCGGGAAGCACCGGAGGACTGAACCAGGCCTTGTTTATACTCAAGGTGTCGCTCACCTGAAAATAGAATCACAAAATCAGCACTTGATTTTTGTCTCTTCTTCAACAGCCTATTAATGTCCCCACTGCTGGGGCTCAGGCCTACCCTCTCCACGAGAGCGTTCGGGCTATAGTCCACCACGCTAGCCCAGTACGGGTTGGTGGACTTCACATACGCCTAAGAATTTCTTCTTCGGCGTATGCAGGTTTCCTCACGATGTTTTCCTTCACCGTTTGAGAGCAGATTTTTGTCTGTTAAGTCTAAACACAAAATAAATAAACAGTATCCGAAACAAGCGAGAAAATCCCGAAAAAGTCACCGTCCTGCCGTCCTGTCGGAGCTAAACTAATAAAATCTACATCCCTCGTGTAAACCGACGTTTATTTACATAGTATTTTTGCCCAATTCCTCTCATGAATGTACAACAGGCTCATGAATTTTATTGCTAGTGGCCGTGTCGGAGCCGGACTGGGAACCTCGTACGAGTAGCGAGGTGTCCGGCGGCGCGACGGTGGTCTCCGCTACTCATCATTGAATTACAATTCGTCCGATAGATTCGGAATCAGCCCGGATTCACGAATCATACTTGTAAGTTACATACATATATGAATACGCTTCTACAACAAACTACCAGAAGAAATCTTGAATATGAATGATAGAAATTTAAGACTCACAACAACATTGTAAGAAAACATATAAAAATAGACGATTATAATTTGAATGAGAAAGATGCCTGGTTTTGTGTTCATTGCACAATCTTTACAAACAATAATTGTTGTACTTACAAACTTGATTTTAAAATATGTGTTGTGGAAGTTTGTTGCGCTTCTTCTTCTCGGCGCTAACACCTGTAGGAAGCGGCAGTAGAAAACAATTGACGTGTATAAATAATATACTCAGTGTACTCAATAACATACTTTCACTTTGACTAATATAAGCCTTTGTATTATGTACAAGATGGCCAGCAATCCTTGTCCACAACACAACTGTGAGCTTTCCATATCCGTGAAAAAATACTCGAACAATATTTCAACATTGCCTGTTTTTCTTCAGAGTGTTATATTTAGATCATAGGTAAACATAACAATCCTCCATTTTGAAAATGGATGAGAGGCGACGAGTCACTGTTTCCAAAATATTTAAGGTCTGCAATAAATCTTTTTTATCACTTTCAGTCTTAGAGCTATCAAGTTTTGTTCTTTCTGTGAAAAATAATTGTATTGACTATTGTTGGTACTTAAATCTGTCACCAGACATATTAGATATAGGTAGAGTATTGCTGGTGCGGTTGCGGTCCGGCCGCTGCCCCCGTCGTGACGCCGGCCGTCACTCGGATGTGGAGGCCCACATAGTCTGTCGATATAGACAAGGCCACAGCTCTGATTATTGCGCGCTCCATTCGTGCCAATCCGCAGCCGCAAATAGCGGACGTGCCCGTCCCTCACTTACATAGGTAGCTTCGGTTGCCAGTTGCCACGAAATTGATAAGGAAAAACACAGAACATGTTAGTGGTATAGATTTGTGCGTGTATAATAAGTATATGGTTACGTGCAAAGGATCGCGTCGCATCGTGAGTCAATTTACAAATCTGTATAATAACCATTTTTTGTTTAACTGTTATTGTCATGATATGACATGAATATAAAGAGCGTCAGAATTCCAAAAGTTGTGCTCTTAACAGAGTCGGAACAATAGAAACGTTACCTAAATGAAACAGCCCCGTTGATAAAGAATAAGTACCTACTTACCTAGATAATAAAATAATAGGTACTACGTAGCTACCGCTTAATTAAATGGCGGTTTAATTAATTGACTGGGGTGATTGGCTCGCTACGAGCGAAGAGTGGCGGGTTTCCAATATACTAGATACTTTCGGAAGCGGTCGACTAGAGAGAAAACTAGCTGAACAGTAAGTGGGTACAATACTTGATGCAAAACAGCTGCTAACAGCGAATTACATGCGTACAAAACCAGTTTGTGTCTTTTGCTCTAGCCAGCTCCTCCTAAGAAAGAATAAATGCTGTCTACGCCAAAATTATAGCATTGACTATGCAAGTGAGGATCAAGTAATTACGACACCTGTAACTATATCACGTTATTAAAAAAACGTATATAGTTCATTTATTTGATAATTTTATTATAGCAAAACAATTTCTACTAGGGATATTACGTTCTCTGACGACCGACAGGGCGCCGCCCTCGATTCGCTCACATACTTACATTAGGTACTAAAATCATCGCCCAATTCATCACAAAACATAATATTGACGAATGTCTTGTTTTTTTCAAATTATAGCTAAACGGTCCTGTGGTTTTCGAGTTGGCGGACAGATGGACAAAAAGATTCACTATGAGGATAACCGTTATGACCTATCTTCATAAAAGGTCTGACTGACAATGTACGTACGCGCCTCTTGTTGCGACCACGTCATTGACCAGAATATTTCGTGCCGTCCTCACTTGTATTGGCAAAATTTATGGCCACTAAAGTTTTCATACGCCTTTATGTTTTCGGCAGATTACGGCACAAGCAGTCTGCCGGGTCCGACGTGTATAAGAGCCCTGGCCCTTATGAAGGGACGCGCGAAATTGCGCTCTTTTTCTTAACAGCCTTTGACTTGCAAAATTGGCCACAGAAAATCAATTTTTACGATTTGGGTGGGTCGTTCCATAAACAAACACGACATACGTAGCTAGAGTACCGTGGTGTTATTACATAAAGACAGGACTAGGGTAAGGGTAGAGATCCACTGATAAATAGGCACGCGTCCACTTTGCAGCGCAGCGCGCGGTGCATCGATGTACATAGGTACCTATATAGGTGTATACACACATCAATAATACACCCTTTCGAATCGACCCAGCTCCCGTTTTTCGTATCAATTTGTTCATGAAGTCAAGTGAAGCTTGAGCCTTAGTGCTAGTACAGGTTGCATTCCTTATTCGGGAAAAGCACTTATTGAATCCGAATTCACTAAAATCACTTTTAGTTGTTATTTAGAAAGTTTGCACGTCAAAGTCTATTAATCAAGCAAGTCGGTATTCGTAATCAAGTAACAAATAGGTATTTAACAAGGTAGGTACGTAGTAAAAGTAATGTCTCAGCACCGCGTTATAAGTTGACTACCATCAAAAATCCTGTCCAGCGGTTGTCTACATTATATTCAAGTAGAGATCATAACATTCAAGTTAAGAACGGCGGTATGATCTGTCGTTGATAGGTAGATCGCAGTCAGTCAGTCAGACCTATCCATTATTATAATCTTACACATGAGGCATATAGAGTCAAAGGGAGCTAAGTGCCTTACATACTGTATGCCATTTAGCTGCCTTTGATTTTATACGCCTCACTTAGATTCAACGACGAGATTTATTTGAGAGCTACACAAAAAACGCCGCAAAAAACTTGTGAGGGTTAGTCCACTGTCAGTGCTACCAACATATCTACGTCGACTAACTAAGCGGGGTACTACCTGTCGTCAAAAGCTGGAATTTGAAAACAGGACAAAGTTGGACAGCGCTGGTGGTGGGGCGATGGGATGGTGGGGCGATAGGACGGCGTCAACTAGCAGTTTTCCGCCCAATAAACGCTCGTAGCTCGCAACTTCGTCCGTTCCCCGTTCGTACAATAACAACTTTTATCAACTTTTTGGCAGCCTCGGTTCGACTGTGTCCCCATGCACATTGCAGTCCGAAGGGGGTTTTGTGATTAATCCATTGTGATACTGTTGTTTCTGTGACGTGAACGTCTGTAACTTCGGCTAATGTTGAGAACAGGAAAAAAAGCGTAGACCTTGCCTGGAATTTTTAATTTACAGAGCATCACTTGGTATATGTTTTAAATCAATAAAACAAAGGTTGGAAGACTTGGAAGCTAATCTTGATACAAACGGCTACAAAGACGTATAACAAGCTGCGGCTGTACCGGTTACAGCCTACCTCATTTTTTCAGTGTATTTAAACTAAATACCTATACTTATACAGTGACAACAAATATTCTTAGTCAAAATTTATTTAAATAAATATTTTGTAGATCATCAAGTTATATCAAATACCAAACTTATGTAAATAGGTAAGAGCAGGGTATCGCTGTCAAATCCGTCCTCGTAATGGAGGGCCACGTGATAAGCTAAGATGATTGTTAGCCATTCGTAAAATAAAGAAACAACGATTAGGTCTGAAATTAAACTTTTTAAGAAGAAAAAACGGCGCCCAAAATTCGATCAAATCAAATCAAATATACTTTATTGAGCATCAAATTATATCAAAAGTTTACATTATGTTAATTAACTAAACTGTGTACAATCAAAAGGCGGCCTTATCGCTTTCAGTGATAATCAGATTCGATCGTCATAATAATTGTCATTATTTCAATAACTCATAAGTAATGAGTCATAACTCATAATAAAATCGACAAAACGTACATGTTTATCTAGTAAATTATTAATACTAGGTATTCCCTTTCGTGACTACATGTATCCATGTCAGAATCCGTTTAATGGGTCGGTGCTCCCAGTGGGAAACTTTATTGAGCCGTCAATTTGTATCTCTCCATACGCGTTATACTGCGAGTCCCACGGTTAAATGAGGCCTTTCTACTTAATTTTATTTTACTCCCTACAACCCTTGCCAGCGGCATCACTCGCCTGGTTTCGGTTTGTAACTTTTCTATGGGAAACTTTCTCACAATATAGGTGGCTATCCTTTTACCAAGAAGCTTGTCATTAACGAAACTACTATACAACATAATACTTGTCTAATGCACACATATACTTGTCTAATCCCAAATTAGAAACTTTGAACGAACATTAGTATATGTACGTAGGTACATAATATAATTTAAACAGATTATTATAGGTACATCAAAGATTAGAAAGTAAATAGAAAATAAAAATCAATTCTGTTCAAAAAATAGACCAGACATACATATCTTCGCGCTATGTCCCTGACGAGGTAGGCACAAAGATAATTATTAATACTAATAATTATATAAGTAGGTTCTATATGTTGTTTAGCTTGGGAGGCAAAATCAAAACACCCTACCTACTAGGTATGCCAACAATGCGGTCAAATTACAAATCCTACAGACTGTCGTAGCCGTTTTGTAAAGTGGCTATAAAGTTTACAATGTAACTGCGGCATCTCTATAGACGCAGACTTACACGCATGTACACTGACATCTTTTGTGGGTATTCAAAAAGACGTGAAGATGCCACTGATTTATGTGCACACATTATTCTTACTTACAGTGACATAAACACATGCCATTCACTTCGCTCGCAAATAAGATATTCACGCACCATTTTCATCCTCTTAAGATACTGGATGTAAGGGTACACAACATCAAGTAATTCAAATGCCAACCTCACCCTGGCCGGCAGCAGACGATGCTCTTGATGCGACCAGATATTATAACGTGAAATCTTGTTTTAACGTAAGTAGGTACACATTTTTTTGTTAGATACAAATACACTTACCTACGAGTAGGTAAGTGTATTTGATTAGATAAACAAAAATTGTTAAAGGTATATTAAACAATTAATGCAATATGTTGGTACCTTCGTTTTATAAAGGAATAGTTGAACGTTAACCGCTGTCGGAAGGTAGAGACAAGTTGGCAACACAAATAGTAATAAGCTTCAGAAGTCGCCGAAACTCTACCCGAGGGTTTCAGAGTCTCGGCAAATATTACGACAAAGCGACACAAACTTAGATATTGTTTGTTGGACATCCGTCTAACGAACTCTGCCGCAAGGCAAGTAATAATTATAAACTACAATGAAGACCCTTTCCCTTCATAAACTTAAATCTTCCAAAATGACATGATCCTGTGAGTTCTTTGACGATTTGGCAATTAAAAACAGTTTATTTATTTTTAAAAATAATAAAAAGTAGATAGGTTTTGAGTCGTGGTAGGTACTAGGTGGTACTATCTTCAAAATCACAGATCTTTAGGACACGTGCGATGCATCGATTTGTACTTACGGTGCCGTTGGAAATACCATACGTTGCCATCGGGTCGACGCGGGAGCTCATCAAAATCGCGTTATCACAACAGACTGCACTAACAAATTTACACCGTCTCTGGGGAGCGTCCTTGCTTGCGCTTGTTAACGCGCCAGTCAAATACAGACATCGGAAAACAGAGATCGTCGGTTAGATAGACGACTTCGTAAAATTGTAAGGTATCGTAAGGTTGAGACATATTTTATCGTATAATATCAAAGGAGGCCATCTTTCGTTACGCCTAATAAAATGAGTTTTGAAACTTGATGAAATGATAAGAAAGTTGAAAGTTCAAGTCATTGAAAATCAGATTGTCGCCATTCACACGAATTACTAAGGGCCTCTTACACCGCTTGCTGATAAAGTCCCAGATACCCTATATGCCGGTTATCTGATAGATAGCCTGTTTTTTTGGTTTCACAGGTATCTGATTGCCTATATCTTATATATTTTATATAGTCTATTAAACAGATTTATCTGATAGATTAGTTTATCACTAAGATTATTATCTGTAACAATATCAGGAAGTGGTGAAAGAAGCCCTAAATGTTATTAATATTTTGTTAAATGTGTTGTTCATCTAATTCCTATAGTAAGAATATTCCTCTACCTCATATATTAGGCAGGTACTTAACTAGATTTTATGGCAAATAATTGTGAGGAAAACAATAATTTTCTCTATTCAGTCATTGTTACAAACTCTAGTTGGATTTGCCCCGGGCCACGACAGGGAATACAAGTGAGGGTCAGACAGCCGGTTGTTGTGGCGTTATTTATTTCACGGAATCCCTATTACCGCTCGCTTCGTAAGTCTTACAAGATTCTCGGAAAGTACCCACAATTTGGGCCAGTCGTACGAGCGGTGTGTAATAAAGCTCGGTGGCGTCACATCATAAAACAGCGTCGTATCTCTCGGCGTAGACGTAGCTCCCGTAATACCAGTTCCCCCATATAATTGGGTGATGCAAATGCGCTCCTGCACTACCTAGACATTTTATTGCGACAGGAAAAGAGTTAATATAGTTTTATGTAAAAGCCGGGAGCCTTGAGAGGATTTAATTTCATTTTATTTTCAGTTTTATTAACTGAGGCTATTCATAAATTTTGGCAGATTTATTGGACAAGAAACTTTTCTTGCGCTTCCTGTTATTTCCATTAGGCGTGTAATATAAGACGGGGCTCGCAAATTTACCGTTTCGTAATATAATTTTCGCAGGGCATGAACATAGAAGCCTTATGACCGGGAAGACGGAAGAGGGAAGCTTTTTCTACAGTGAAATAGTTTGTAAGCTACCTACTATGAAAAATATTATAAAGGCACCTTTATTTTAAGCTAAACCTTTACCAAAGACAGAAATCTAAACTAATCTCGATTAACTTTCTGAATAGAGATTTTAGAGAATTTAGTTTAGAATTTCTCTGCGGCGGTGACCGAGGTTGAAGCGTTTAATTGAAGACGCTTTGAATTCTCTACAATTCTCCGAAATATTCAACATTGGCATTTGCCAACTATTAATTTAATAGAGCAATATACATAGGTACTTTGTATATTATAGTTATTAGTCAAATGGTGTAGTTGTTACATAAATAAATAGACACCTACACATACACGTATACATACCTAATAGGACAGACACATACTACCTACTTGTCTAATCAGAATCAAGAACTTTCTCCCGTATATATTGTGGGCATTAAACAAAAATAGGATGTCCCAAAATATAACATCCATAGACCGAGACCAAATTGTACAAAGTAAAATAGTCTATCCCCAGTGGGAATCGAACCCACGGCCCCTGGCGCTCGAGTCCAATGACCAAGCTACTAAGACAACGAGGTGTTCAAATCTAGCAAATTAAATTTCTGTAAGTAACAAAGACAGGGTATGGCTGTCCAATTTGTTTCACTTTTCACTATCAAGGGCCACGTGTAGGACAAAGGTTCCCCCCCTAAGGGCGTGGGACAACATCCAACCCGCGAGTTTCCTCACGATGTTTTTCTTCACAATTTGAGAGCAGTCCGTACCTAACTAAATGTAGGTGTTTCGAAAAAACGGGATCATTACAGAAGTGCGACCCCGAGTGTGCGTCATGTCATTTGTGCGAAGTATCGTTCGTGCGAAATACGAGTGTGCGATGTTTGATTGTGCGACATGTAACCTATAAGGTAAGTAAGTAGGTGAGATAGCATGACCAGATATTGAACTCGGAACGTTGTTCGCCTGAACGCTCAGGCGACATGGTAGCTTGCTCCTATCAAATTGATTTCCAAAGAAAATTACCCACGTCGTTGAGATAACACAAAGGCGCATCATAATTTCAGCATGTCAATTTATAGTTGGTTTGATGAAGCAGCCAGCAGCGCGCCAGGCCGACCCTTACTCGCAGATAAATGAATTACGCCGGCAGCAGTCATCCATCACTGTCGGTAATTTTAAGATAAAAGCCATAATGCGCGCAGGTTGCTCACTTCGACACCGTGCTGATGCTACCACTCGGCCCCTACCACGGAACTATCTCTCCTACAAATGAGATTGTATTAGATACCTAGCTACGGTTTACTGTAATAATGTCCAAACTGAAAAATGTCCAACCTGAAAAATTTCCAATCTCAAAAACGTCTAATGTGAAAAACGTCCAATCTGAAAAATGTCCAATCTAAAAATAAATAAATAGCAGTTTTTAAGGTACTGTAATGTAAAATGTTTCAGATTGGACATTTTTCAGGTTGGACGTTTTTCAGATTGGACATTTTCCAGATTGGACATTTTTCAGGTTGGACATTTTTCAGATTGGATGTTTTTTAGTTCGGATATTATTCAGTTTGGACATTTTTCAGATTGGACATTATTATTTTAAATCCTAGCTACCTACTTAAAACTACGTAAGTTTTGTACTTGCATCGATTCTACATTCGGGAAATTTTCACCCTTTTATCGGAAACAAAATCTGACGTATATTCCCGTATTCAAGCGGTCGCTACGGGACGAACAAGAGAATATTATATCCTTAATGGACGAAACTTGCACAATCACATATTTTATATCTGCCGTATTTTTCTGTATCCATATATTTATAAATAAATAATAATTTGCAACAGAAGTAAAAATTCAGCAGATGTATATTCCTATAGACTTTCGTCCATTTCGGCGAGTTTGGGTCCAAAAGCTTTCGTTGTAAGTGAAATAGTCTTGGCAAAATTGTCTAGTAGGGTCTGAGGGTAGGGCCCACTCTTCCCGCCCTGTCTGACGTTATCGACGTCGCCAATTCAATTATATTCGTTGAATGCAAATTTCAAGCGTAAATTGACTTCCATAAGGATTTTTCTAATTTATCTGACAACATAAATCTATTTTAGTCTTTCTTTTTTTGGACATTCGGATGTCGATGGTGAGGATATATCCGCATTGCTGGTGATGATTTTTTTAATTTACCGCGACTCTTAACAATTATAATATTGTATCCGGATTCCGGTGTACGCAAATCTTAACCGATTTTATCTCTTCTTACGTTACTTTGGGAATGGATTGGTCAAATTTAGTTACTAAGAACAGATTTAAAAAAAATTCAAGATGTATTGGGTAAAAGTTGATCCTGCGCATTATGTATTTATGTACTATTTACGTTTAGAAGATATTATAAAATTCTGAATAATATTTATTATAAATTTCATAAATAATATTTTATTTTGTAGGTAGAGCAATAGGTACTGAGTATAGTTGACTTAATAAAATTAATATTAAAATCATTAAGAACCGTGGTAAAACTGCCATCTTCTCTGTCATTAATTACGTACGAGTATACATAAACACCCAAAAATCAGTTCAAATCATTTAATAAAATAAGTGATGTATTAATTTCTTATAAAGAACACATTTTAAGAGCAGTCATAAACGCTATATTGTAAAAAATATTTCTACTTAATAAAAATAAATACTATAATGTTCTACTCTGGTTAAACAATAGTGAGTCAAACGTAAAATACATTATTGCCAAGGAAAACACAACCGTTCAACAAGACTGCGGCTTTAACAACGACCTGAGGGCGAACCCTCAGGCCCAGAGTCCACCAAATAGTGGATTGTTCGAAACACTCTGTATCGAACAATTGAATTTCGTTATTTATCTAGCTCAGCACAAACCCTCTCCACTCAGCTTTGGTGGACTCTGGGACTTGTGGTCCATACGGCAAAACATGCAACGCACTAATATCTTACGCAAAACATGTCCCATAACTCGCTTCTAAACATTGTAAGGCCATTTTCTACGTACGTAACAACACACAATACCACATAATTCATTGAAGGTGGAGATATAAATGCGTAATTTGAGAAAGCCTTTTTGAAATCAACGACACGAAAATCAAATATAATGAATGTAAATATTTACTAATAAAAACATTAATATTAAAGTCTATAATCAAATATCAATTTCGTAATATAATTTTCTGTACTTTCTAACTATTTCTCATAGGGGAAAAATATTTTTACACGTTTTTAAGTACTGACATCTATTACAACAAAGAGTAAGAAAATTGTCCTATAACGATTTTGTTATACAAATATGATTTCTTCGCTTACAAAGATACTTCGCCAATAAATTCATGCATATCAAAATATATACCGAATACATACATTTACGACTCCATTCATCTTGTAATCCATTGATATACTTTTTAATGAAAATATAGCCATGATCTTTAATACAAGACGCATATTAAAAGTTATTATGGCTAGATGATGAGTTGATGACATCAACTTGGTAAATAAATAATAAATAAATAGTATTATGTAACTGACCTTTTAAATATGGCTGTGAAATGAAAATTGACTAAATGGATGATGAAACGACAGAATAACGTCGCAACTTAAAAATAGGACTAGTTATATTCTATTGTCAAAATATGCACTTGTATTCAAAATACATAGAAATATGTTAGTGCCGTTTGTTACGTCATAATTTTATATGGCACAGAAATACATAGGTCAAGACTAAAACACTTTGTTCTAATATTCGACGGGAATAGTACAAAATCAACTACAAATTGCATCAGGTACATAATTAAAAACCAAATACTACGATAATTGCGCACGACAAAAGGTAAAACCATGGAATGAGACTTATGTAACAGATTCCATTAAATGTGTAAATAAATGCAAATAACTACTTTGCATTGCATTGAGCTATGAACTGATGATAATGTTCATTTCATTAATGAATTTGTATTGGGAATTAATATACAACAAAATATTGGATTCATCCGAAACCACATTGTTAAAATTAGATACTCTTAACTAAATTCTAGCTATAATCACTTATCCTGCTGTTGCTAAAGACAGTTACTTTTGAGGCAAACATTTTATTTCGAGCTGTAAAATATGAGTAGAATGCCCTCAGAATCATGCCTGTAAACAAATTGATTTCGTACGAAATCCAGTAGACAACGATATAGTTGTTTGGCATGAAGGTATGCTAACAATGCAATACATACTCGTAATACTAACGAATAGCACCTAGGCCGACAGTGAAATATCAAATCTGCCGGATATGTTTTGCTCCGTTAAAACAAACTAAGAAACAACATCATTCAGGCAAGCATAATGTATGCAATAATGCAAACGTTCCTCTAATGGGACCACAGAACCATTGACTACTTAACATACGCTTTCAAATTCCAAATTAAAATATTTAAAACTATTAACCTCATCGACTCAAACAGTTCGAGAACATTAAGTAATTTATAATATCACTCTTTGAAACATTATATTACAAAAATTTATAGACAAAGACAATTTCAACATAGATACTCTTCACAATGAAACACTTTCGACAACGTTGCCCGTCGCGCAACCATCGTCCACAGTTCATAACTTCTGGACAAACATTAGGGCTAACTTTGAAAGCACACACTTAAAATTGACACGTCTTACTTTACATTTCAAAGCTGAAAAATTATATTATATATTTTATCTTTCAGGCAATACTAGGAAAACGGTGAATTTTGGAGCTCTCAAATAAACAGGAGCTGTCTGTTTTAAGTGTGTGTTATTCGACCCATTATCTATTTATAATTATCACCGACCCTTGGGCCATGTCAAGGTATGGCGATGACACAGACCTTAATCTGTCCGTGTGTCTTTTTGTTTCGTTCCAACCTCTTAGGTTGTAAGATATGCTATCCGTTGGAAGAGAGTTCATCTTTGAGCCACTGCGGGACGGGACGCCCCAGTCTCACAAGCAGTTTGGACAGAGCCGTGTTATGGGGCACGTAGTACCGCTTCAGGAATTTGGCGGATTGCTCGTCCATGGGCGGGTATATCCGACCTTTGGATTTGCCGAGGCATTTGGTTTTATCATCGCTCATCGCTTGGCAGAAGAAGCCCTTTTTAGCGTCGTATCTGCAAGACAATTTACCGATAAGACGAGCATAAGTATTTTCAATGTCTTATTGAACTATTATTATTGAACTAAACAAGTTAATAAAATAATATATTGGGGCCGGCCTTTTAACTACACCTCCGTGTCGACATTGCAGGCTATTGAGTGCCACTAATACGGTTATTCAATAAAATCTTAAAATGTGATAGGACGTAGGAACAAAATATACCAATATAAATATATTGAATTAAGGTACATACTTGAGCAGTTTATTGTAGTCAATGAGCGGCGACAGCTTCAGGAACTTCTGCAGACTGTTCATGACGAGGGCGGGCTCGGAGCGCAGCAGCGAGCCGTCGATGATGTGGATCTGGTGCCCGCTGTACTCCGCCAACCACCGCTCTAGGTAGTGACTGTACTTGCCCGGGTTGAGGCATCGGTTCCTAAACAAATTAGGAATAATAAGTCAGCAAACTGTATACCGTACACAATGTTACTTTTAATTATTAATGTTAATTACCTATTATTATAGTTTCTCTAGTTTTAAATCGTTTAATTAGTCTGGTGGACAGCCACGCATACTGATCGACGGGCAAAAAGCTTCGCTATGTAGTAGATATCCGCCTAAACATTAAGCGCTCCTGTGCTCTCTGAAAGTTAGAGCTGAGACGAGTCTTAATTTAATGTAATCGGATTCGCTTAACACATGCCCATCTATGCATAGAACCTATAGAAACTATATTATGTGCATTAAAAGGGTGGGTGGAAAAAATAACAGCTACTGCCCTTCTGACCCTTGTGGCGTTCTAGCAAATGCCAATGGTGGACATTTAAAATCGAATGTGAGCTCCGAAATAATTCAGTGCTATTTAAAGTGCACCAGGACATGGCAATGCAATCTCCTGCTATCACCTATGCTAATAGCTTAAAATAAAATAAAACCACGTATACGTTAGATACCACCTTAATATTATTAGTTCGGCTTCGTTTGGTGTGCTGGTTAAATCTGGATTTTTTCTGGAATTTGAATATTTCCTTATTTTATTAGTCTTTAACTCAAAAAGGTTCAATTATTCATATTTAATTTTATTTCAGTAGAGTTTAATATGGTGCTTGATTTTTTTCATATTAAAATAAATATCAATAGATAACTATTTATGGATATCATGATATGTACGAGTATGTATGATAAAGGTCATGCGAACCCGTACACTTTGTTCTCTAACCAGGGAACAATATCTAATGGCGGCTATTCAGAGTATGGATTTAGGAGGTTCAAAGTGCCAAGATTCCTAAGAAGACAACAATAGGTTTTTGTGTTGTCTAATATTCAATGCCAAAAGTAACCTAATAACAAAAGGCTCACCAAAGTGGAAAGGTCAAAGGTTACCAAAGATTGCCAGTCTAGGAGTTCATACAAAAGGCTAAAAATAACATGAAGAAATAGGTAACCTACTTGAAAAGTAACTGAAATATAATGTTTTTTATTACCTACAGTAACTATTTAAACTATTAGTCTTTGTCTACGTGAAATAGTATTATATAAAATTGGGACTGAATTTCGAAGAAAATCCCGCACAGGTCGTTACCGCCACCGTGCCAGTGTGTGGGTGGCTAAACACAAACTTTTACAGCAAAATCTATTTTTAGAATAATGGTAGGAAGATAGATATAACAGATAAATTAATTATAGGATTTGATCCCTATAAAAGCTTTTATTGGAATCAGAAACACTTCAATATTCAAACAACCAGATTAATTACAGACAGAAAACACAAACTAGTACGTAAATGTTACTTTATTTTATGTTATTAATTTAGATAAAAGGTTAAGGCACCTAATTACTTAAATTGTAGATGAGGCAAACAAAAAGTAGCTGAAAAAAAGTTACCTTAATTTCCCACCATTTTTTTGAGAAATCCCAAATTTTACTAACGTATAGTAGTTTTTTAGTATTCCGCCAAAGCCTCATTATAAGGGTAACGTAGTTTTGGGTTCCTTGGATTATTATGTCTCAGCTGATATCGACACTACAGATAATCCTGTTAATAAACTGGCAGAAGCATTTTCGGACAAGCCATTCTTTTCCCTAGTTATGCCCAATGGTCCAATTTCGATTATCCTGTGGCTATGATTGTCTTGGATAGACTCTGTGGCGCTGTAATTGGTTTAATTCTTCGTAACCTAATACAATAAATAAGATATTCTATATGTGTGCAGGTTTATCGGTCAATTACTTTTACGCCTAGGGCCTACATTACACGACACACCCGATTTGATAAAATTTAGCACACATACAAGTTGTTAAACCGAATAGTTATATACGATAATTTCTTACTAATTTCTTACATGTTCAGTACTTAGTATTCTCATTGTACTAAAATTGTTTTCAATGTAGGTATGCGATCCAGTCGTCTAATTGTCGTCATCAGTCTGTCAAGAAAATATCGCTAAAGTCACGAATTCACGATACACTGATTTCAGTAATAAAGTTTTAACATTAACAAATGTCAAGAAAATACAAGAACAAAAGTTAATCCGTTTGAGGAGCAGAATCAATATCTGCTCTAGAAGCCCGACGCTAGTAAACACGCTGTATAATAAACAACCAGGGAGACCGGAATTTTCAATATTCATATAACTGTCGGTTTTTGTCAGTCTTCCTGAAAAAATGTTGTTAAGCTCTATGCAATATGGTAGTCATACGAGTATGTTTTGCCACAAAAATTCCTGTCCCTGATAATAGCAATGATGGTGTTTGTTACCTGAGGTCCCTGAGCGGCTTCGGCGCTGAGTCGTTGGCAGCGATGATCGCTTGGAAGGTGTAGTTGCTGGCTACCGGGTCGCCGTGCGAGCGAATGTGCTGGTACCACGAGTACGCTCTGTTGACAACATTATTCTGGTTACGGTATACAATATACACAAGTGTGTGTATAATGCTGATGTATGTTTAGATATCTTTAGGATTAGCATTCATATTATCATATCAGTCCTTCTATGTCCACTACTGGACACCTTCCCCAATGAACGCCACCACACTCAGACCTCCGCATCCAGCCGCCTCCGGCCACCTTTAGGTAGTCGGTCTACCCCCACGCGGGCGTCCCGCGCTGCGCGTACCGGTCCGGGGTCATTACTTCTGAACTCATCTTCGCTGCCACTACCACTTCATGCTAATCCTTTTGGCTATGTCGGTAACGACATTGGGCGTACGGTAATCACATTGTGCTTTTAAGAAAAACTTTATTCTTACGTACCTACCTATTTTTTAAATGACAACTAAAAAAAGTTTTGCTACCAGTTTCCTATGCCGCTTGTTCTTCTCACAGCATTAACAACTTACAAAGCGGTGGTGTTTAAAGAATGACTTGTATAATATTACGATTAATACACTAGGTATATCTATGTATACCTACTCCATTGTTTTAATCTCAAACAACAGCCGCGTAAATAAGCTTAGCAGCTAAATGAATTTCAGCGAGCATTCAGTATGCTAATTCGAATCAAGTTCTGACATTGATTTAGATGTAAATCAAGAAGATCTGACCTTTACGCGTTGGGGATATAAATATTTGTCTTATCTTCCAATTGACATTACAAGTCAGTTTCATTTCTAGATTATTATAACATTTTATAAATAATTTAACTTCTAACATAAAATGTACAATCTTTCTCACGCTTATAAGCATTATAAAATGTTTAAAAGTATAATAAAATGTATAATTATCCATATTGAATGTCAATTTGAAAATGGGTTCTTTAGTTCTGAAGATTGTCTCCAGTAAACTCCTGCCGTGTATATTTTATGCCATGTTGAAGTCTAGATTTCAATATCAAAATTAAAATCTGACCATCAGTTGTGCTTGTGATACTCAATAAAAATCTCTACTTTGGTATGTCCACATAACATTCCCATGAATTTCAAAACTGTAATTACCAGTCACTCCACAGGTTGTGGTTACGTCTGAACGGTATAAACATTTCAGTTTGAAATTTGAGTAGTACATTAATTACATTTTAATATTGAGTTGTTTTGTTTAGTATCGGGTAACATTTAGGAGTCGAGTTTAAATATTTTACAATTTACATTTCGCTGATCTTAATCACTTCGGACATTATTAATTTAGATAATGACGTAATCGATAAAGATAAAATTTTATCCATATCTGAACTGTGCAATATCTGTGACAAAATGAGATGTATTTCAACAACAAAATAGTCCAGCAAGAATGCCTGTCTATTTATTTCATTTATTCACACTAGTTCACATGCAGAACGTGTGTGGGTTATGTGGTAACTTGATAAGAATGTAAGTAGATGTAAGGATTGTAAGACAACGTAGAGATGAGTGAGTTAAGTGCATGTGAATTGCTGAGGCTTTTAACCGCTGAGTTCACTCTTAGCAAGTAGTTATTCAAGCCGCGCAGCCGCCCCGTTGCTAATAAAGCGGCAAAACATGTTTTGCTACGTGCGCTACGTCCGTAGCACCCACATAGATTTTCTTGTATGTTTCACTTCTATTTCTCATACGATTTTGCTTATAGCAACGCGGTGTCGACGTGTAAATAGGTTATGAATGTGTTGTTGGATTTGTTACGGGTGTGCAGATTCTCCGCGAAAAACTCCAGGATGTTTTGCATCGGAAGAAAACGCTATGGCGTCTCCCCAGTCAGTGGGCCAAGCAGTGTTAGGTACTTTAAAGGTAAACAGTCAATTCTTTTCAATGTTTGGCAGCGTTGCTAGCCCAGTGGTGTTTTCTTTTTCCACTTTGTGTTTTGAATAACCTGCTATAAATTCCTACAAGTTTCGTTCATTTCGGTGAGTTCAAGTTCGGAAGTTTCATAGCTGATTTTTTATCAGAGACACACAAATACTTGGTAGATATAGTAACATTTGGGAGTAACAGTGTGATTCTGATAAAGCCACTTACCTTTTAGAAGGAGATATGAGTATCACGATGACCTTGGCGTTGGGCAGCAGTGCGTGCGCTCTCCGCGGGACGAGGTCGCCGTCGAAGTACGTGGCGGACTTCTCGAATGTCAGCTGCGTGGTGTTCCCCAGGCTTTGTGGGAAGAAGTTTAGGTACCTGTACCGAAAAGGTTCAACATATTATTATTTTTAGGATTCCGTAGTCCTACAAGGAACCCTTATAACATCGTTTGACCGTCTCTCCGTCAAATAACTGAAAAACTGAAGCGTATGTGCCGGCAAGATTGTTTGGCGAAATTAATTAACATTTCGTAAAATTGTTCCTAAGTATATAGTTTGCTGTGAGATAGTAGTCTCTGTCTTTCTGTTGGCTTATAACCAGAGGTCGGCGGGGGTGTGCTGTTTTTACGTCATTAATGTCATGTAGTTGTGTCTTGTAGATATTAATATGGATAAGATCCTTAAAGAAATATTAAAAGAAGACAACTGAATTTTTTTATTGTAAATTTTCTGTGCTATTGTAATAATTAACTATATTTTTTTATATTTTCAATTTTTAATGAGTTTCGCCTTGAGTTTAATATCATTAATCACATTCCGTAGGTTCTAATAAAATTCATTTGTGTTGATGGCGACGTAAAGCTCGTAGCAGAAAGGCAGCCTAAATAAAATCATTTCTTTAGTTTATTATAATTGCACATGGGGCATTTATCATTGAATGATAAGGTATGTCCATGTTATGCAAAAACTGAAAACAGCACACCCCCGCCGACCTCTGCTTATAACTGTAAGCCGCGAGACAGATTATGATGCAAGTTTAAAAGAAAATAATATACAGAGACGTGTAGGTACGTACCAGCTATATCTGCAGAAAAGTACCCTACATTGACCTCATCTGTGCCAAGAAATCAAATAACTTAAAACTATTTTTTGTATGACGAGCGATAAGTACCGCAAATGTGACTTCTCGGTTCAATGTACTTTAATGCCACAGAAATAGCTGGCACGTACTAGTTGTATTAGATAATAGATGCAGTGATTTTCGCACATCAATGCTCAAACTAATGTGTATTGAGTAAACTGCACCAGCCATGGTATTTGGAAGCTGCTGAAAGTTTAATAAAACAAACTCCATCGAACAAATCAAACAAATCACGTGCGCACACAGTCACCGATTGGATCGAGAATTCCAAAGCGTACATTACATTTGCAATAGAACGCCAGAGCAATTTTACTACCTAGAGACCGATCACGATCTGGCTGTTACCGTGGAACATATAAACCGAGCTTAGGAAATGGTTTTGTTACAAAGTTGCTGCCATACTTGCTGTATCGACAACCCTTACCTAGCTAATAAAAAATATTGATTTTTATTTATTTACTTTAACATTGTTAAAAAAGACTTTTTTTGTACTTTTGCATAGGGTGTCAATACATAATTGGAAACTTCAAATAAAAGCGATTTAAAATGTAATCCGAAGATGAACTCACCAATCAAGACCCTTCAAATAGTTGTTATTGTTAAAGAACTGCAGCTCTTCGTAGGTGGTCGGGCTCGGCAGGTTAGGCACGAGCGCCGGGTGCATGGAGAGGAACGTGTATAGGGCCGTACTGCCCGTCTTCTGCGGCCCCACGACCAGGATCTTGGGTAAAGTCCCGCACCATTTGTTCTTGTTCCATATGCGCCGGTGTCGGATGTCGTCGCACGGATTCTAGACGATCACAGGAGAAATTTTCGTAAGTACAATTGCGAATGCCACATTGGGAGCTGGATTTACCCACAGGACGACTGGGAGTAATGTTATTCGAATTCGACCATGCAAGATATACATTGGTTTTATGTTGTTAAGTTTTATGTTTAAACAGTTTATTGTAAAACAACAATAACAACAAATATGAATAAGACTGTGAAGGTACAGAGGCGGTATTTGCCGAAACTTATATAAAAATTACAACTGGAAGAATTCATGAGCCATAAAATTGTGCCAAGCGGGAAGCGGACGGAACTTGAGCAACGCCTCGCATTCCTTATGAGAAAGTACGGCCCGGTTGAACTCGAAATATGTCGCAAATGTTCCAAACTAAATAATATGTAATCTATTTGTCATACCACGATTTCCTGGGGGTTTACCGGGAAAAGTGAGCACACGCTAGCGTGACTTGAACCTGCGACCGATCTAACTTTGTTGTTGCGACTACTACATACTGCTCCGAGCGAAATCTTCAATAGTGTTTCTCTAATAAACTAGTTATCGACTTCAACTTACTACTTGTACACTACGTAAAGCACGCGATCTTTTTATTACCAATAACGGAACATAACGATTGGGCTACAAATAACATTTTTACAACGCTAAGATTATTATTTTTATTACATGTAATAAACGCACAATAATAACCACTTGATAAATAAAATCGCTTTTATAGCATCTGTTGACGATTAATCTTTCTTTCAAACAAAGCCCATATGGTCTCATCTTTCACACTTATTTCGATTACAAAGAAATGAGTAGAAGGAATAAACGTGGAAGAAACACACACATTTCAGAAGATGTACTAGATTTATAATCAAACATTAGATTGTTTCATCATCGGTCTATCTAAGTCCACAGCTGGACATGACATGGGCCTTACTAACTGCGCGCCGCCCCAGTTTGAATTGCTCTAATAACGCAGCTGGAGGGGTCATTCTCATTCAGATGTAAAAAGTCGGCAAAGCGTACAATGTGCGGAATTTGTTTTGTTTTAGTTTTCTTAAAATATGACTGCCATTGCCTGAACTAATTTTTCTTTTTTAATTTCCATAATTGTCAGGCAATACTACATGTGTGTACGCCCTCGTTGAGAGGGTAGGCCTGAGCCCCAGCAGTGGGGACATGTTAATAAGCTGTTGATCATGATGATTGATGACTACATGTGTCTTCAAAATTTCAACTCAACCGGTCCAGGAGTTTACGACACCGTACACCGGTACACCGGCAGACAGGCGGACAAAAAAGCTTGGCTCTCGAGAGTATCCGATACTCGTAAGGGTATCCGTTTTAATGAATCCGTAAAAATAAATAATTGCATAAAATAAAAGATGAATAAACGATTGAATTTCAAACGTAAACATATTAACAGCGTCACATTTTAATATCACGTCATTTTACTATTTCACGTTCACGGCCCAATAATTATAAAATCGCGTCGACTCGCCGCGCCGAACTGCCTGAAGGCAAAAATGGCAATATTGTCTGTTAAAATGAACTGTTAAAAATTGCGTGAATTTTTATAACATACGGCAAATAAATAAAAGACAATGTTTAAAAGCTTGTTCAGATCGAACTGACTGTCGTCATAGCTACGATTGCGTTTTTAAAGAAAAATACGAATTATGGTACCTGCTCCAAAAATGACAATTTTTAATCGGGGCTAAACAAGAGAAAGTAAACTCAAAGGTTATGAGTTTCTAATGGATGGACAGAAAACTTACTTACACAAATATATTGTAAAAACAGTTTTGTCTACAAAATCCAAAGAGGAGTCCTTGATTTAGAGATTTTATAATATCATATATCGACATGATATTTGAACTGTTTTGTCAGATGTGTGGGAAATACATATCTTAAGGCTATGTATGTCCCTGACGGGTTAGTCAGAAATAACAGATGTGAATAATAATATTACATTAAATTGTTAAAGTAAATGAATTAGGGATTTGTACTTTATTTTACAAACTAAGAAATTCATGCTACATACCTAATAATAATATAATTCTAAGCTCTGTGTATCGAAGGACCGTAAATATTTTATAGTTCATTATACGGCATAACGTTATATAAAATTAACGAGGAGTAAAAATCATTACAATGTTTGCCTTAATTTTGTTACGAAAATATATTTGAAAGGCGAGGAGCTCATTTAAATAACTTAATAAGCTATGGCATTAACATTTTAATACTATATTAAGTTGAATCGTATCGTGGATGTCCACAGACAGAAAGTCCATTACAGCACAAACTTAAAATAATTAAAAGAAAAAAAACAACATAAAAACATTAGATTTCTCAGTATTAAATATTACTTAAAATTCCAATAAAACATTAAAATAATATAAAGAATATCAGATGGAACAAGTTATCGCAGAAGTTTGTAAATAGTGTCAAAAACATACTGAGATTTTTCTTTGAATTCGAATTACTATTGACGTACCTATTATCTTTTATATTAAAGTCAGTAGGTAACTGAAATGATTATTACCATCATTTTCCTACGTTTATTTAAATGCTCATGTTATACCAAATATGAACAAAAACCAAACCCAGCAAACACAAAAAGGAAGTAGCGGTCGGTTCTTTATCAACGAGTAATTTATATTTCTCTATAAAAAGTATAACATAAAGTCCTCTTTTAGTGCGCGGAGAATTTTAATTAGCCAACCCTGGCAGTCCAGATTTTTGCTTGTTTAAAAATATGAGGACGATATTTTCTATTTAATGAAAATTTAACCATTAACCCAATAGATTTTCTTAGATTTAATAGTTCCAGTTTGGATAGTAGCCGTTTAACATCAAAGCTGTCTGCACGTTTGTCATTTCAGAAACAACACGCGTTCACACTTCATAAGTCATAACGATAATCAAAACAACAACGATGTTTTGTTTCGCCGCAACAAACATACCAAAACGTCACCACACCCGGTCCTCCACATCCAGCCGCTTTCGGCCACCTTCTTTAGGTCGTCGGTCCACCTGGCGGAGGGGCGAGCGTCCTACGCTGCGCGTACCAGTCCGTGGTTTCTACTCAGTCGGTCGTCCATAACATTATACAAATCATAAATGTGAACGTCACTCACTCCCCAAAGCGGGCTGAGCTCGTCGGGCCTCAGCTGGAAGTACTTGTCAGCGAGCGCGAGCGGCGGCGCCGACGCGAGCCGCACGTTGGTCCAGCACCGCAGGAACTTCACCACCGACTCGAACGTGTACAGCGCCAGGCGGTCGTTGCCGTAATTAGACATGTGCGTCATGAACACGTTGATCTGGTGGACAAACACTATATTAACGCACTTTTCTACTTAGATGGGAGTGGAATGACAGTCCCGATTTTTGTTAACTAAGGGGAAATCTTCCTGAGATAACCGACCTCCTGGGGGGAAGGCCAGGATTATGTGGGATTTTTACCCACTAAAACTCCCTCAGTGGCCACCTTCAGTGCATATTGGGAGTCTCCGGGCTCTCCTACGGAACTCACCGGAGCCTCCCACCCACTACATAACAGTCCTTACACCAAAACTGCACCGTTATATATTTGCTATACGTATAGAAATTCGGACAATGTAAACAGAAGAATTTCGTAATAGCCTCATATTGGAGTGGTCAAGACACTGTTTTCTGCCCGAGTACTACTCCAACAGCGACAACTATTATAGTCCTCTGTGGCAGAGAGTGTGTTTTACCAATATGACCGTGTGATCACCGATATGACCGTCTAGTCTAATATTCTAGAAGGTGACTTTCAGATTACGAATGTAGTGTAATTTAATTACCGTATCTAGTGAACTTGTATTAACGAAGCGGTAGCACCATCTCGCCACTGTGCCGTAACTCCAACCTTATGAGGTATTTCTGAGTCTACTTACAGGGTTATTGATGACAGTTTGGAACAGCTCGCCGCCCTGTATGGAGCGATCGAGGCGCTGCCGGCCGCCCGGGTACCGCTCCAACAGTAGCGTGTGCGTGAACAGCCCGCAGGTCTGCCGCGGTAGCACCATCACTCCTCGGTGTCGGAACCCTCGCCGTAACCTGCCGCAATAATGCCAGTAGGACGTAGGGCCTTCCATACACAAGCCAATAGTCAGGGTGCGTGAATCGAAATAAGTAGTTTATGGCAGTTTATTATTAGAAAAACATGAATGAGGCCTTTGGCCGACCAGTTGGATTTGTTTTCTTCCCACAGGACAGGAGAAAATCCTAGTTTGGGATAAGTCACCTACATTTGTCTTATCCCAATCTAGGATTTTCTCATGTCTTAAAATATTTGTCTATATTATAATGCTAGTTATATTATTATTATGGTAAAACGTAATAAAGTCACATATTAAATTAATGGAAGGTGACAAAGTCGTGTGACTACTTAGTAATACGTGACGTTATTATGTGACATATTCCGAATCTAGGAAAGTGAAAACCTATAGCGCCGCAAATACCACAACCATCGCAGGTTAATATTGCATTATTGGTGGTCTTGGTGTCGATAATTAAGATGCAGGGTCGACTGCGCGGCGCGGTCGCGATGGCGATATAACGCGGCATATCGCAATGTTTGCGGTCACCAGCGAGCGGTCGGAGGCAGCGAGCGAAGCGCCCGCCGAACGCGATTACCGCAAACAGTTGCCAATAATAAGGACACTTACAACCAACATCGGTATTTCGCTTATGCTCCGTGCACTTTGAATATGGTAGACTTTTAGTGCAGGTATTAACAAGATGACCACAATTATGGCTGTGGTATCGTGTCATTTTCAGGCTATATGCCGAAACTACTCGACTGATTTAGACGACAATAATATACAATGAAAAACATAGAAATCACAGAGACAATTCAAAAATAGACTTGTCTAAATTGAGTTCGAGTCAAGATCTATTTGCAGAGAAGCACGAGTTGGTCGATTTTCGTGCTTCATAGCGAGTTCGCTACAGTTGTTTGTAAGTTGGTAAGTAATCCGTTTATTTCAGGCAAAAAAGCAGTGATTTTTGGTTTAACATAAAAGTAGTTTGACTATTTAATTTTGTTGAGTTGTTTTGTTGATCTCCGGTTCCCTGTTTCAATAGTGACATGACAGCTGGAATACACTAACCTGGCAGGCCTCAGATGCGGGTACTCCTCGGTGCTGGTGACCCTCACGTCCCAGACCTTTCGCCACGCCTCGTACAGCGGCTCGTGCACGGGGTACACGCCCGAGTGGTGCGGCGACACCGAGTAGCACGAGTTGGTCGGGATGCCGTGCTCCAGCGCGAACTGCTTGTTGATCATCATCTCCGACTCCAGTTGCGACACGTTGCTGTACAGGTGGGGCTGCTGGTGGTTCCACATGTGGCAAAACCTGGGTGAAGAGGACGGGTCATAATTAACATTTACAACTAGTAGTTGCTGTTTTAACTCCTTAGGGGTAGAATTTAAAGAAATCCTTTCTTAGTGAATGCGTTTCGTTATTAAGGAACCTTTATGCAATATTTGAAGTTTTTTAACCACGTCTTATTAGTCGGTCAATTTTTTATTCCTTTTTTACATATTTTTCATTAAAAAAAACTCAACTTTATTATTAGATAAGGATTTGAAAATTTCGAAGTGAGCACACAACTGTTAATCGCTACACTTCATAGGGTTTCGAGCTGCTATCTAGCAAACAGAGCTTCAAATGGCAATGCTTGAAGTTAATTTAAACATGTTACAGTATCTGGACGAGGGCCGACTCCAAATAAAGAGAAAAGGCAACGCAAAAGAAACTTTCTGAACGAGTCCAGAACCATTCTAACTACAAATAATATTATCCTTCTATTTACATAAAATCAAGCGGCGCTTCATTTCATGGCTGTAGTTGCATTAGAGACGGCGTGTAATGGGGTGATAAAAAAGCATCAAAGGAATAAAATTTTTAGCTCTTCTGCTCGTATAAAATGAGATTCAGAATAAAAGATTTAAAATGTTGTCATTAACATATTATATTGGCAAGTGCAGCCCATTGCTAATTGATCAGGTGATCTGCTACTTTGAGATGATATAACCGAGAGAATTTGAGATGATAAGATTGAGATAACCGGAAGGAAGCCGTGTGTACAATAAATGGACGTTCGACCTACTGATGGGACTCACCACGTGAAGTGTTCTCTGCTTTTGAGCAGCGCGTCGTCGCCATGGTTCTCGAGCACGGTGCCGTGGTGGTAATACTTGGCACTGAAGCCCAGGTTGAACCTGAACCCAGGCACCAGGCGCTGCAACGCGGCTTGGGACGCCAGCAGCGCCGCCACATCCTCCTCGTGGAGGCGAGTACCTGATGTTTGAAAAGAATGGATGTTTACGAGTTTTGGCGTGGAGACCGCGATTGGGAACATAATTCCAAGACACAAATGCTTTTGTTTTCAACCGACCGAAAAGGAAGAGTCATTATTACTGTTGTTTGTACGAACCAGGAATGTTCGAATTAGGGGGCCGCGAGCACCCACCAAAGAGATCTTTGGTGGGTACCAAAGAGATCCTATCTCTCTCTATGGTACGAACGCACCTTTCATTTCAGCTGCGTGATTTGGTTTTCATTTGGTTAGTCGACCACATCGAGTACCTACCGTACATTTCTACTTTGGGTTAATCTAAAACTGTACAGATTAACTGACCCCTCTCGCCGACGAAGATGTCGTCGATATCTACGAGGATCCACCTCTCCAGGCTCAGGCTGAGCTGCCCGTGGCTGAGGTAGCTCAGCGCGTCGAGGAACAGCAGCCGATGCAGCCAGAACTGGAGACCAGAGCCGAAGAGTACCCTCTGGACGCCGTCCAACCGCCCGTGGTCTTGCACCACCGTCGCTAGCGGCACTCGCTCTTCTGTACAACAAGTGAACATCAATAGTACGCGTTCGGGGAAATATTATCAAAGGCAGAGGACTATCCTCATTACAAGTGTATATAGGTTTTAGTTTTTTAAAATATAGGTAAGTATTTTGGTTTGATACTTTGTAAGTGACGTTTTCTCACTAGAAAAAACCCTCTAAACAAAGATGTTAAAAAATTCATGATATTGCTTGAAACGCGAGCCCAGTCTGAATCGGTGGATCTGAATCAGTTGGACGACTAAGAATGGTCCATTAGACAATAAGCCTAAAGATCAACCAAGACACACTTATCTACGGTTTTCGCAATATTGCCGAAGAAAAGTATCACTTGCGCCTCACCGATTACGGGAGGCAAGACACACTCAATGGCGACCAAAAAGCATTATTAGATAGGACGTCTTTGAATTTTGGAAGATCGACTAAAGAAGAGACATTATGTGAATGTATATACAAGGTTTCTTCAAATCTGTTTCTTGTGTCTAACGTTGTATGTATTTTAACATTGTTGCTTGAACTAAGACTAGAAAATAAGGAAATAACAGTACAATTTTTAAAACACAGCCGTCTGGTGTACTCGGCATAAAATATGGCCGTTCTTTTATAACGAAATTATTTAGAAAGAACTCCACCAATTTAATTAACCTAATTAAATTTTCACGACACTCTGCTATGTTTCAGAATTTGAAAAAAATATACAATGTTTATAAAAGTAATAAAATAAAAACATGATTTGTTTGTAGAACCAGATAATCAAAAAGATGTAAGGAATCTTCAGGCCGTAAATCACATTAGGAAAATTATCTGCTTTAAGCGAGAAATATTATTTTTATATTGATGAGAAACATACCATCATGATTTCCATTACACGATGGACTTTGACTCATCAAATAAAATGAATGTGGAATTTATTCAGTATTCGATTGATCAGGAAAATGAAAAATAGAAACATACTGAATCAGAAAGTTTACCACAAGCTCTATTACAGGGCACACGACTGAATGAAAATGTGTATAATATTTTCAAACATTTTTATCATTGTCTATAACGGGCATTAAGATTAAATATCAGACAACTTTGATCAAAGTTAGTGATTGTTAATAGATACTTTCATTTCATTACAACAACTCTCTGGTGAACAATCATTTCAGCAACCCAACCAACCTACATCTGAGGTATTGCCTGGGGCACTGGTGGTTTTCAGCAATTGCTCTTAAAATTTGAACCTCGGCACCTTATAATATAAAACAAACTTGTTACGTCAAGTCTCATGTATCGCCTCTTTATTTGACAAGACATAATTATCAACTCTGATAACTTTTAAAATGTGCTCACCATTAATGCCGTACTCGTTCTGCCGCAGAGCCCACGCCACCGGCTCGTACGTGGAACTGTTGGCTCGGAACACCGTCCAATGGTCCCCCGGCAACGCCTCCCATGCGGTCTCCCCCGCGCGCGCCAGCCGCAGCACTGGCGACGCCGGGTTCAATGTTGCATCCTGTCAAAAATATTTGGATGAAGACCGATCCAGATAACGACAATACACAAAAGGCGCGAATTGGTATGCGAGCTCATTGTAGAATTAGAGATCGCCGACAATCAAGAGGCTTGTAATCAGACATAATGACTACGGGGTCAGACAGCCATTCAAGATATTTTAAAATCTTAAACTAGAACTTGTTAATTATTCAAAACGCCACTGGTCATTTTGCACTCCGCTAAACACTTTTATACACGCTACCACTACCGATCCAGCTGCTTCCGGGCTACCTCTTGCCGAGCCCACTGGCTCATAATGCAATACATAATTTGACTTTGACTGGAAACAGTCTACTCACTTTAAGTCTCAAATTGGTGTGCATGAAAAGCGGGAAGCCCTTCAGCTCGGCCCCGACCAGGGTCTCCTCCCCAGGCGTGGCGAATCCCACGACGCCCACGGAGTATTCCCTGCAGTATTTGTCCAGCAACTCGCGATTCCATTTGTCCATGTTGGCGTATTTGGACAAGGACTCGAACACTATCACGCCGTAGCGCCCCTTGTCCAAAGTGGTGAGTACGGGCAGACTCTTGCCCGCTACCTCCACCTTGTACCTGTGTCATGAAAACATCACATTAATATGATAAGTCAGAAATGAGCAGTGATCTTTCTGAAACTTCTATAGGTATTCTTTTATTATTCTGGACAGGCCATCAGCCATCAGATGCCTTTAAATCCATCAATCAATTCAACCTGCAGCCTTTGGCCTGAACCTTAAAACGTATGTACTTAGGTGCTTAAAAAAGTTGGCTTTTTGGGTATTTAATGTAAGTATATATAAAATGTATATAATGTTAGGACAAGTGTTACATCCCGTCAAACAGAATATCCTTTCTGCATACAATGACAAATATAACATAACTACCTCATTAATTAATATCTAATCATGGTTATTAATATCCGAATATGTGATATTCTTGCAAGATATATAGCCTTACCTCTATATATCTTGTAAGAATATCTATCAAGAGTATGGAGTCGAATCGCTGAATAGTTTCCACCCTCCGTAAAGAATAGGCAGCCCCTTTTCCGTTACAAATGGTTCGGCATCGTTTTGACAGCCCTGAATCAATGAATGAGTTATTGAGGGTTCAATAACGAACGATAATTATTAACTATGGATGGTTGCGTAGATTCAAATTATTGATAGGTAGGTAGGCACAATCATTACTAAACGACGAGATAAAATTACCAGTAGACGTTCGGCAGTAACCGGATGAGGAGAACCGAAGATCGAGTCGGCGGCGCCTTGAGGAGGGGCTACAGCAGTGGACTAGAGCAGGCTGATATCATCATTGAAATAGTCAATGTATAAACGGATAAAGAAATATGAGTACACTGGGTACATTAATACACGTACATTTTTTATCTACTATACTTAGCCTGTAACGTAATTGAAAAGCCCAAAGTGACCATTGTCATTGTGAAAAGAGCCTATACAAGTAAATATGGCAAACAAGCCATTTATTATTTGGAATTACTGTCAACTCAATTTACAGTAAATAATATCCCGGTAAGTTGTTCATTCATTCGTTTGAAGTCATAGATACAAATCTCGTTATTTATAGTCTGCCATTTGACCCAAACAATAATAAATGACGTCGGAAGAAAATTTATGGTTATAACAGGGATTGCAGATGTGAGTTGTGTATTCGGAGTGCAGATGAGTGTCCGTTATGTGAGATCAATACCCCGGCCTACCCGTACCTACAACCTATAAGATAATAGAGAATGCTTCTCCAAGATCTTATCCCCCATTTCCAATGCCACATTGTTACGGATCGGCGATAGAAGGCTTTTGTCGAATATATAAGTTTATTACTAGGATCCGAATCGAAGTGATTCGCCAGAGAACCAAAGCCTTCGACATAGCACAAAAAGTTAGTACGTTAATGAGGCAGTGGTCTGGTCACATCTGTCGGAGAACGAAAAAGCGCTGTGGTAGACGAGTTCTCGAGTGGAGACCACGACTGGGCTAGCGTAATGTGCTTCCAGGCTAAAGGGAGCGACGGATCATTCTTTCTAATACTTTAATTGACATTCAATAAATATGTATTCTATTAAGATTTTGTTGCGGTTTCGTTTGTTGTGGGAGAATACCTTTGTGAAGCTACATACAGTCAAACAGCCCAATGGACGGTACACATAGAAATGTAAACTCAGTGTTATAATAATCTATTAATCATATCTAATTACACCTTCGTAGTTATATCTATATACTGTTTATGTTAGGTGATGTTTGTTGGAACTAATCTGAAAATTGGTTCCTATGTGGTACGATGATTACTTAGTTGAAGTTGTTTGTATTGCAGTCGGTAAAGCGCCCGCATCCAAACTTTCAACTAATACTAATGTAGTACTTTGGACGTTCTATCCCTATAGAGCTGTCGAAGCTCTAGAAACTATGTAACTAAGATACATAGTTTCTACTAAACTACCTGATCAGATCGGTCGTATGATTTTCTTGATTACGGCCAGAAGTAGCAAACGGATAGTCAACTCAGCTGATAGTATGAGCGGTCAATGTGATCTAAAATCTTGCAGTATTTGGAAAGCAGTTCAAAGACAACAATTAGTGCGTTTGTCACAAGACTATGCCTCGTATGCCTGCAATATTTTTATGCAGAAAAATTCATATGTAAGAAGCGAAAATTTAATTTTATCTTTGCTTATTTTTAACAAAAATCTGTTTGCAGTGCCAAACATTGTAGTTACATTAGCTTGAGGCTAGCTTTATTTCTAATGTTCGCTGTGCCAGCTACTTTCGTCTGTTATCCAAGCTTTTGGTCTGCTAAGCTTTATATTGCACTACGCCTGTGATTTGTGGCAACGAATAATGTAATTTATTTCTTTTCCATTCCTTCAGTGGTTGTTCCGTTTCTTGCATTCGGGCTACGTTGTTCTTTAAATAAGAAATTTCTTAAAAACAACACTCATATATAAATCTTTAATTTTCACCAGGTTGTAATTTAATTTTTAACATAGACAATTACTCAGCGCTACCACTCAAAGGTTCCAATTCAAATATTGGAAATCATACAGCACTGATTAAGTTTGTAATGATGGCCGACCCTTCATTTAAAATTGTACAAAATTTAAATAGGCATTTAGAAAGCCTCCCTTTTCAAACACCGAACGAGCAGTAGAGGTTGATTGGCAATTTTGAAGATTGAACTGTTCAAACATTCGCTATCGAAGCGACTTTTCGATTCCCAATCAATAGCAGGCATTTACCGTAATTGGCAGGGTATGACATCTACGAATTGAATACAGGTCGTCCGGAAGTCGAAGTCGAAAAATGCGCTCGGCGAAGTAACTAAGTGGCATGAAAGTATCGGCAGCCGAACGTTCATTTTGCTCCAGTTAAGGCCCGTTTCAATTTGGCAACAGGAGAGCACTACAGACCGACCGAGGCCACGGCGAGCGGGAACTTGCAAATAGCATTTACCTACTCGTGCCGGTCCGCTTCACTCTCTAATGTACGATGCACTCCTTGGCAACGTGCGCTCCAATATCGGCCACGGAACCCAACGTTGCATCTATCGACACTGTATTCATATGTTTATAAGCAAATGGGTACATTATAAACGCGTCGCTATATGCACCGAGTATATGTACTATGAGTATAATGTGTGAGTGCCGTCACTCAAATGCTGATGAAATATGGATGAAGTAATTAGAAATAAAATTTCTATATTTTCCCATCGTTGGCGGTAAACTTTACATTACGTTTTAACTTATTCGGTCCAATAGTTTTTGAGTTATCCGACGACGGACAGATACAGACGGATAAAAAAGCATCGCTTAGAGCATACGTTAATGTTTATGAGACTGAGCCAGCCAGTGGCGGAGGCAGCCAGAAGCAGATAGATGAACAGACCCATTTTCAACAGTGGACCGCATCACGCAAACTCACTTACCGTTACCGACTACGAAACAAAAATGCGACATGACCTCCATCCCCTAATATGTTTCTAATTACGTTAATTAGTGCCCCACCATTAACAAGAGCGCAGTTTTAAATGAGAACGCGCGAAAACGGCCCACTTCACCCGTGAACCGAATGCGACGAGGCTAATTCCTGATAAGGGAACACGAGAGAGTTCAATAAAAGGGGAGCAATGTCGCGACCCGGCGACCGACCTGCCCCCTTAGATAACGGCCGTTATCGTAAGGGCCCGCACCCGGCACCCGTCGTGACATTCACTGAAACACCACGTCGACTTGGAAACATTAACGGAAACTTTAGCGCAATTATGAATCAATATCGCTGGAACGTGATTCGAATACGTACTTGGAGGTCACAAATTTACTGATATTGAGTTTAGTTGAGCTAATTATTTACATGGGGCTACACCACAAACATAAATCAACATACGTGTCCCACAGGCAAAGGTTTTACCCTCATAATAAGGGCGTACCTACGGACCACAGCCCACCACGCTGGCCCAGTAAATGTAGTAACTTCACATACACCTCAGAACTTCTTCTTTGGCGTATGCAGGTTTCGTTGCGATTTAAACTTTTGAACTCCCTCATTCAAAAACGTGATGTCAGCGCACTACTAACTAGTAGACTAAAACGACAAAATGAAGTGATTAGAGAATATTGTTCATGTTACGGAGACAGTGTTGCAAACAACAAGTAGTAAGAGCACGAAATGTCACGATGAGGGGCGTTCTAATGGCCACACCGACCGACCGATGGACCACTAGCACTAGTAGGCCAACTAACTGAACTAACGACTGCCGCAACTGCAATTTGAGGCGACAAGACACGAGCGCTTCTCTTGTAATTTGCTAACAAAAATAAATGAAGATTTAATAGAATTTAATAAATATATTCTATTTTTAGTTATTCAAACTAATTTACTGCTTAAAAAAAGTCTCCGTTTTTGATGGACTTCACACGCCTTTACATTAAAAATTTAATCTTCGGCGTATGCAGGATCCTCACGATGTTTTCTTTCACCGAAAAGCTTGTGCTATTAAAATAAATTAAGGGTTAAGTTCCGAAAAACATGTCATTTGTACCGGTTTACCTTAATTTAGCATTGTCGTGTTTTTGCAAGTAAAATCATTGAAGATCTTCAATATCTAACCTACAATAGGTCGCTGGTAAACCTTAACAAACTGCATTGATGGAGCTTAAGGATGTATCTGAGGGATGCCTTCAGGGTATTGGGGTGCCGGGTATATCCATTAACGCCACATTAAAAAAGCTATTTGCTCACTTGTGTACTATTAAACTGGGTTTATGACGGGCGGGAGGGAGCGATAAACGGTGCCAAACGTTAACGTCATGGGGTCAAGTGGATGTAACAATCAAACGGAAAAGTTAACTAAATGTCACCAGCGAGGCGGCCGAATAAAGGTCTTAGCCTCCTCTAGCCTCGGGTTAAATTAAGTTAAAATTGTTGAGCTACAAATTTAAGCAGGGTCTCCTTCAATTTGCAACAATCTAACAATTAAGTAGCTTAAACGGGTAATGAGGGGCTGCAAAACTGTGTGTAACCGAGTGAAAATTAAGTGTAAGGGGGCTCGACTATATTATTATAGTGCTGCTAATGTCAACCTCTTATTTTATTACAGTTTTAATTGGTTTTTACTATTGTAATTCAATTGATTTATTTGAAATTCCCATAAAAATTATACTTTAAAAACAGTGATGAAAATTCTGAAAGTCCTCCATGTGTCATCAAGTATTGATGATCGCAGGAAGTAAGCAAATAAATAAAAATTGACATGTTACAATTTTAGAAGACTGTCAGCAACCAATTAATTATACATTCTAATAAACATACCATACTATATTAACGGTCGGAGAATTAAAGGCCAAAATCTTGGTCGAAAATATATTAGCCCGTTTTCTCTGGTCTTTTCAAGATAGACAGACAACGGTCTGTCTCTTTTTTGTCGTCAGTTCCTCAGTCCTGTCAAGTCAAAGTTCTAGTCTGCCAGTCATGTCTTCAGTCAAAGGAGGCTGGACGCCACAACACCATAAATGTCTTGACATTTAATTATTTTGTTACAATTTTTATTTAACTGAATAATTTATTGTATGAATTTAGTGTCATCATCATAATATCAGACTGTAGACGTCCACCGCTGGACAAAGGCCTCCCCCAAGGATCTCCACGACGACCGGTCTTGCGCTAACCTCATCCAGCCTGAGTAGGTACTACCTATTTAATTTTTTGAAAAAATATTGTAGTGCCTACCACTTTTATGAACATCAAAAATTAACGAGTTTATAAACTCATCTGCATACACCGTTGCACTTTGCCAGCTAACAGAGACTTTATCAACCGAATAATTATTGCGTTACTCGAATTAGCAATGAGGCCACGAATGTCCAGAGGTTTGAGTCCAGTAGGTAGACATTACGGGTACCTATCTTACCTGGAACCCGGACCATAGTGGACTTTACAGGCTGATGATAAAAAAATATATAAACATAAAAAACGCTTTTGAAATCCTTCAGACAGGTGACGTTCTAAATAGATCAATTGAAAATAGGCTAGACAAAGAGTATAAAACTTGCAAGAAACTGCACCGTAACTTTAGATGTTTCCAATTTTAGTCTTTCGACGGTCATTCTAATTTGGAAAACCTCGTGTAGAGTGCCGGGTGCATTCATTTCGTTGGCATTTTGTGATGAAAATCGTGAAAAAACACGCTTTTCTGTAAAGTACAATAATATTTTATTTTACCGGTTTCTCGCTAAGGCGTGTTGTACAAGTTTACCACAAGTACTTTGTTATATATTTATATTATATATTACCCCAACGGAGGAAAAAAACTAACCTATACTTTAAAAAAACTATATAAAACTATCCCTTAATTCACATCATCATGGCAATTGAGTTGTAGATTCTGTTCGCAGTAAAAACAGACGAACAAACAGACAGACAAGACTGAGAAAGAGAAGAAAAAACTTCGTAGCTACTATCTATAAAAATATAGGTACAGTCTTTAATTGATAACTTTCTCCTTTTTAGAAGTCTGTTAAAAATGACTCTATAATGTAGTTTTGGAAGAAATTTGCGAATTTTCGTAAAGTAATTAACTCGTTTTGACTCCAGCGAGCACTAATGGAGGTGGAGGTGGCAGGGTGGTCTCGGGGGAGCTGGGGGTGTCGCGGAGGGGTGTCGCGAGGCTGTCTCTAATGGCACTACTAACTAACTAACTGTCGCCACAACGACTTGCCGTAAACGCGTCGCGACTCCGCGCGGCTCGCTTGCCACCCGGCCCCGCCCGCCCGCCATTGCATCTCAGCTGTCACCTGACGCCTTGGCTCTACATTTAATTAAGTTTACCCTACTTCCCAGAAGCGGATTCAACATTTTGGAATGTCAGATGCACCTTTTGAGTATTGAATAATGACAAACAGTACTGCTTTTCTTGCAGTGAGATCACTTCTACGAAAACGCCTTACTAAACAGTTAAACGCAACTGCAACCGGTTTTTATAAAAAAACGATTTCGCTGGTTTACTTTAGCTATGCGCATGGATAGATTGTACATAATATAATCGCAAGGGTTGCCATCATTGACAAATAAGAGGGGGACCATAGTAAATATTAGAAGTAGGTACTTACTTGTGGAAAAAGCTACATCATGTATCTTTTCAATGGATCTTAATTCTTAGTGGACGGATCGTAAATATGTCAGTGTTATGTAAGACATTCACTAAATTGCAACCTGTTCACCGTTTTTCAAATTTTCAGGATTAATATTACCTTTCACTTTACTAAAATTTGTCAGAATTGGTTCAGCTAGCCGTTATGACTGCGTTGAGTTACAAAAATCCACTTCGTATTTAAACTATTAGGGTTTGGAGGGGGTCGACCATTATTTCTGATGCTTCCTGAATACAATCCTGCTACTTCCTTCTAACTCATGAAACCTGTACGTTACCAAATTATTTGCTAATTACACCGGAGTGTATAATAGGGGCATGGCAATGTTAATTTTGGTAATAATAGCAACTGGGTCAACTATACAGTTTAATGTGATTAAACTTTACGGTTCGGTTAATTCACTTAATCCAATTTATTTGTTGCAACCAAGGGGATTGTGTTAAGTTAACCGCTTTAAAAACTAATGTCCTGTTAACAATGTTAGGTACTTACTTAATTTTTCATGCTTTTTATGTGGGTAAAATTGATAATTTTAATTTTTCTAAGATGATGAAGTCTAGTAATAAATAATTTATTAACTAGTGTTCGACGCATAAAAGACCGTCTGGTCACGCATACTTATTAAATGATTATGTGATTATAATAGGTACATGCTGAATTTAATTATAAATTTGACGAAATGAAGTCAAGTAATACACTCATTGAATTAAAATGTGTACCCTTCGTTGGATTAAAACTAATGGTTGGGTGAAGAACTCATTTACAGACTAAGCTTGCCGTGTCTACACCAGCCTCAAGATTAGTGAAATCCTTTTAGCTACCAAGCGAATAATATTAAAATGGTAATCACTTTCATATTAAATAGGTACAAAGTACACACAAGCATCTCAACCTGTTTATGAAAGTACAAAGAAGTTTACCTCCTACATAAAATATCGGAGAAAAACTAATTCCTGATCCGTCAAACATTTCAAAAACAAGCGCCGCCGCGTCGGTAGTTCACTGAGGCTCGAGAGGAAACCGATTTTTAACCGAGCACGAGCAAAAAGTCTCGCGTGGGATGACATGAAATGGGGAGGCTGGGGGTAGATAGAGAGAGTAGTATAAGGATAAACCTCTGTCACACTGGTGTGAAAATTGGCACCAAGTGCGATACGTCCGCTGCGCTGTGGACGCATAATGTAAGACATCGCCGCGACGCGACGTGAAGTCGCATGTCACGCTTTATTAAAACATACAGGCGACGATTACGGTTAAGATGTGGAGTTCAAACGCGCATGCACCCACCGGTTCAGCATAATCTCAACATAATGATGTGATAATCATTGTAAGACAATCGCGAAGCAAAGACTAAGTCGACAAGGCCAACTGGTAGATTAAGGCAACAAGTGTAGTAACCTGATTTGAAATAGCAATACTCCAGTCGGTTGGAGAATAAATCTAGGTGAATCAGTGAACGATAATGGGTTACTGTTCCGTAGATACGTATTTGCTAGCTAAGAACGTTCTGTGAGTCTCATAAACGCTGCCTTACCAGTTCCGCACCAGTGCGAGGATATTCTTATTCTTTATACTTATATATATATATATTAAATTACACTTCCCTCGCTTCTTTCCCGGCGCAGTACGTCAACTTGTCCGCATATTAGCTGTCAACAAGCAAAACCGATCGCTTCGAACGGACGAGGAAAACAAACAGAGGCGGGAAACTCGCCCAAGTCATCAACGGAGCAAGTGCGGTAAATATTGGAACAAGTTTTTTTAAACGATACTTTGTTCTTTTCTTACGAAGTTGCTTTTAGAAAGAAAGTAAATTGCTCCAGAAAGAAGCGAGTTGGGGTCGCTATAAAACGTATGGTATCGACTCGATGATTACGAGCACTTTGGCGTCTTTAAATTAGTCAGTGAGTATGGAGCTAACACGATACAGGGAGTGAGCCATAGAAGACAACCAGTAGACTAAGTCTTACCGTATCCGGTTGGCGACAAGCAGCTCGGGGATGTCGCGCCCGAGTCGCAAGTAGGCAGACTCGACGATGACGAGCACTTTGGCGTCTTTAAATTAGTCAGGGAGTATGGAGCTGACACGATACAGGGAGTGAGCCATAGAAGACAACCAGTAGACTAAGTCTTACCGTATCCGGTTGGTGACAAGCAGTTTGGCGATGTCGCGCCCGAGTCGCGAGTAGGCCGACTCGACGATGACGAGCACTTTGGCGTCTTTAAATTAGTCAGTGAGTATGGAGCTGACACGATACAGGAAGTGAGCAATAGAAGAGCACCAGTAGACTAAGTCTTACCGTATCCGGTTGGCGACAAGTAGCTCGGCGATGTCGCGCCCGAGTCGCGAGTAGGCCGACTCGACGATGACGAGCACTTTGGCGTCGATGCGCAGGCGCGCGTCCGACCGGTGGTCGCGCGCCGCCTGCTGCTGCGACGCGAGCAGCGAGCACTGCGACAGCGGCCGCGGGACGCGGTCGCGCCACACCAGGCTGCAACAAAAGTAAAAGTGGTCTATCACAATGGAACCCGTTAAAAACCTAGGTGGAGGGAACCTAGCTAGCATGTGCTCTGTGGAACATTTAGCAAACTTTAACAGCTGAAGATAAGTTCCACCACGTGCTTTGCCTCCTAAGAAGGGCTGGAGAAATTGAAATATGAGGCGTGTGTATATGACATTCTGTACTACCACAAGCAACATTCTAGGAAACAGACTCTTGTTGGCTAAATTCTTGCAAGCTTTTATATTGAGCAATTTCCGGTAGTTCTTGAGCAATGAAACATGCTAGAAACCTTTCAATATCCTGGTTTGTCATCCAGGAAGTCGCATCAAATGCCTATCGCAAATAGCGTCTTGGTGAATGACTATGAAATTTTGACGACCTGTTTGACCCAGTTGGTACCCGACCAGTCGTTTCATATATGAAGGATAGTTCGATTTCCGTATCGGAAAGCATTATGGTTTTAACGCAGAATGCAAACGTTTGTCTTGTCTGAGTGTATAAAGGATGTTTTGTGTCTCCATACCATATATACATACGTGGTTGTCAACATACTATTTGATAAATATTAGTGCAAGCTATTCCACTTTGGACCATTGAGTGCGATGTTTGTTTGTTAGTCCATTTATCTGTGAGGATAAGTTGGAGCTCAGAAAACTAAAAAAAGAAGTTAAGTATCGGGATCGGGAGTAGCTATCGAGACTGGGGAATGGGAACACGCGAGTTGGGATTAAACAAAGAGTCTGTAAAGTCCGGATGTTTGTTTTAGTACATTTGTGTATTGTTTTGCATTTTCGTTTTTGAAATGTAATGTTAGGTTTGGAATCTGTCTACTGTTGTGGACTTCTGAGTTTACATTAAGGTAAATAAAGACTACAAAATCACAATATACGTAAACCAGGTGTTCCTGACTTGTTGTTTATCGAAAAGATTTCGGAAAGCAATTAAAATGTTATACAAACCGAGCACTTAAGTAACCTTCCTTGACAAAATTTTGAAGAAAATCAATCAAACACTGCCAAAGTTAAGGCTACGTTCCGAGCTGAGCCACATCAAAGCGCCATTAGCGTTTATCTCAATAAGTAGCGTAAAATAAATAAGGCGGAATTTGTGGAAATATTTATCCGACGACGACGGCGGCGAGGGTACAGGCCGCGGCTGAACTTGCGGCCTCTTTGCTTTAATGGAAGCCAAAGCCCGCCCGAATCAACGACGAGAAACTTTAACGACGAGCTGAAAAGAAACACGGAGCACGCCAACTCCTATTAACTACCAAGTAGCCACCGAAATGAACGTATAAATAAGGTAATCCTCGTTCGGCGTCCGAATTAGTTCCAAGTAGTTAGCCGCGAGAAATGAATTTTGTTAACGCAATTTGGTGATTTTCATACGCGGCTGTTGAGAGCGAATCTATTAGATATTTATAGGCAAAAATACCTATATAACTTAGTTATTTACAAACGAAATTTATAAAATAATGTACGGAAAAGATGCCTGGACTACGTTTGCCAGATACCCCTGACAAGTTCTACGAAAAATGGCTGGAAAACGAAAAGTTTGGAGTAAATAAATGTTCATAAAACAATACGGTTTTAAATCAACGAGTTCTGCACGCGTTAGCGGAGCAGCTTCCATTAATTAGCCAGAATACAAGTTTTGCTATAAATTCAACGGAGTCGAGAAACTTACCGCCCCTGCCCCTTTTAGGCGGAAATTTAATGCCGATAAAATAAAATATAGCTGTAACTACGCATCGTGTTCTCTTAATATACGAAATCAAAACATAATATAGCTGTACCTACCTACACATATATTATCGCTTTGTTTTCAACACATCGCAATACAAAAGGTATAAAATAGAAATAAAATATTATACCTAGCTTAATATTGATAGCTGTTGACTGAAGATTGACTAGCTGTTGCCCGCGACTTCGTTCGTTTGGACAAAGTAATTTATTCGATACCGAGTGCTCTAGGTATGCCACAGGTATACCTTGTAATGTTAGTCAGTCAATGAGGGTTTTATCATTTTATAAAAAGACACCTATTATAGGTAGATTGGTTCAGTCCTATTTTTAGAAAATGCAGGCAGACAGAAAAAAAAGCTTTCTTATTGAAAAGTCAATGCAAAATAGGTACAGCTGTATCAAGTTCACCAAAATATATAAAATCAAGCTTCAAATTAATTACTCGGCAATATTCGCATCCTCGTCCTAATTTAGCTGTGAAAAGCTGCCAAACAAAGCGCGACAAGGGCGCCTGGCACAAAGTTAAACGCGTCTAAATCTCCCACCAAGCAATTTCCTGTATTAAGCAACTGCCAATTTTACGCACAACAAACCCTTTTCAAATATTTAGATAAAGGTAAGTATACTTTGAAGAGCCGACAGTTTTGGTATTTTGGTGCTTCCTAGTGTCCATATAAGTTTTTCTTATAAAAGGAACGGAAAAGAGGCGGTAAGTATAAGTTTTAAGTTCGATTCCAAGAACACAACGGAGCGGCGATAAGAATTCTATGACTTTAAACATTCTGACGTAAGGTACATGCTTATACAACAAGGCTTTTCCGAATCAAGTTCGTAAAGAAACGTGGAAACATGTTCAATACCATTTTGTAATTGGAAGATAAGATTCCCTTAGTTTAGATAACGCTTTATATAGGTATCTATCGGTTGAGGACGCGTTAAATTCGATCATTCATAGGGACTATGAAGTCGTGAATTAAACATGGCCATTGTGCTCTGCTTTCAATCAATATCCAACGGCTTTCCGCCGTACTAGCAAATATCGCGCTAAATTTAAACTAAATTCTGATTTTCAAAGACAAATCGTTGCTTGAATATTCAACTTCAACAGCCTGGTTAATATGTGCTCACTTTTGGGGCAAAGGCTCACCCTCTCGACGAGGGCGTACGGGCTATAGTCCACCACGCCAGCACAGTGCGGGTTGGTGTACTTCACATGCGCCTAAGAATTACTTCTTCGGAGTATGCAGGTTTGCATCGGGAATCGAACTCGAACCTCTCGACGTTGACAGACCGCGTCTTCCTCCACTGCGTGTGGTACCGACGCTCGCTTCAATATCGGTTGGTACTAACTGCTCAAACCCTTAAAGGAGAATTAAACTCTAAAAGATGAATTTTTTTGGAAGGTTTGAGGAGTTAGTAGAGACAAATCAAACAGCGAAGCACCCGACCGAAAGCAAAAAACCGAGAGGCGGTCAAATACTGTGAATACATCGAATTGGACAACATGGACCAAAGTTAGTTCCCTTCATGGACCAAAGTAGATAAATAAGAGAATGACAAGAGAGAAACCAGCAACGCCAATGATGTTAAAGAAGCGCGCCGGTCGCCCGTCGCCCGTGGGACATGTCGGTTTGTATTAATAACGAAGCAGCCAGCAAATCCTATACGAGAATTACCTTGCTCTATTTATGAACACAATACGACATTTGTTATTGCAGCTTAGAGAACTAACCGTCACACAAATTATTTCATGACGCACCACACAAATTGCACATACTGTTCAACTAATCCACGCGGTGAACAGCACGAATTGAATTGACCGAGAGCGATAATTTCATATTATTAATTCGTATCAGCACCGTGTTTGCTCCCGATAGTAAGCAAATTGAATTTTGTGCGAATGACGCATATTTCAACTAGCTGGGGCAATTAATTATGTTCGAACATGTTTCGCGGCATAATTCAATTTAATAAAGATTAATTAACAACAGCTTCTGCGATAACGTAGGTTCATCGGATATGAAATTTATTTTAGATGTTGTCCACGAACACAGAAAGGTCGCGGAGATGAAAGAGTAATTTTCAGTTTCCTCCGACTCCTACAAACATCCTTCATATTATGTGAGTAGTGATGCCATCCATCTGTTAGCGTCTGTTAGTCGGTGCAATCTATAAACAACTCTACCAACCTTGTGAGCGGTGCTGTGACGTAATACGTATAGAAGAATATGGTGAGGACGGATAGCAGCATGACGCCGGCGACGGACTTCCTCACGTTCACGTGGCCGGCGAGCCAGATGCAGCAGCGCGCCGCCGGCGCCCGGTGCCCCCCGCACGCGTACTCCCCGCCGCACCCCCCGCGCTCCAGCAGCGGCTCCCGCGACCCTCGACCCTCGCCACCCATACTTAAACCTACACACCACTATATTTACACAGAACAGTAACACTTAGGCCTCTAAAGATCACACAGTGGTCTCTATCTGGGCACCCTAACGGCTGCGTTTGTCCTGGGTGGTGACGTTTTCTGTCGCCACTTGCCGTGTTTCCACATTTCATAGTGCTGGGGCGGCGCAGGAGAGCGCGCGTGCGCGGGGTGGCAGGGTGCGCGGGCGCCGGGGGTGACGGCCATTTCGAGCCGACAAACGCGTCCGTTTCCGGTTTAAAATGGCCGCCGACGCATTTTGGCGGGTTGTGCTCATCACGGCGACGGCGTGCGCTCCCGGGGCCAGAGCTCACGGCATGCGTGCGCGCGCGCGACGCTGCCCGGCCGACTCACCAGCTCCCACGCTCATAGGATTGCATGCCTGCAACAATGCAAAAAGAAAATTAAATATCCACATGAAGAAATTGAATAATAATATTTGAACGAGAAAAATAATTGAACAAGTAGATATTATGTATGTCGCGGATGTTCCGCTTAATAAGCCATTTGATTAAACAGCTAGCCAGTTTATTAAATGGCGGCATTTAATTACATGGCTAAGCCAAATCGTTGAATGCAACGTTTAATGAGCAGGCTACACGTCCTTAAACTGTGGTTATGACGAATTTAATTAATTAGGTAGGCGATTAATCAAATGGCTGATTTAACCATTTGGCTGCGACATGTAGATGGTCCATTTAAAAACATTTAATCACATTCAATTATTGGTAAAGACCAAGATAATGGAATAAATGGAAAGTCGACTGAAATGGTACACATTGTGTTTTACTTAAACAGGATAATGTAAAGGCCATTAGTAGAATTCCATTAGGTACAGCTCCATAAATATTGAAATGGTGCTACACAAATGTAAATGCTCTTATAGAAATGGAAAACGCCGCCTGTAGTTTATCTACTGGCTCTGTGATCAATGACAATAAAAATAACTAATCTAAGAAATAACTAAACGTAGTCCTACAAATAATGATTGTATAGAAAATAGCAAAAATACTTTATAAAATTAGACGAATAATGCGAGTGCTTGGAGATAAAAAGAGATAGACTTCTAGACGGCAAACTTTGGAAGTAATTTAGTTTATCTGTCAAGTCATCACTCACGCAGGACGTGAAATGTAGGTAGAAAAAGTTCGTAAAAAATTATGTTGTCATTTCGTAATATATCAATTTCATCCCCGGAGATCTTTGAGCTCGTTGAGTCGTGAATACCTCGGTCGGCCGCCCACATAAATCCGACCTTCGTGTTATTTGAATGAAGGCTTACATTGAAGCATTTCTTTGCAGCAGCCCCGAAACAAATCCATTCATCCATGAAATTGGACGAGCGATCCTCAAAATTCTGATTAAATTTGATTAAAAAGTTAAGTAATGAATGAATGCTAAAACCGGTCTGCAGGACAATGTAATGTTGTTTCATTTATTCTGTGCACACATTCATACTCATAATTAAGTGAAATTTGAACAATAATTGGAAAAATGCTCCCAAAATAAACTTCAGGCTCTGTTATTCATATAATCCTGGAGAAAACAAAGACTGGGGGCCGTATCAGTAACACTTTTGGTTTTAAGTAAATATGGGGTGCAAAAAATTGCAATAAGCAATTGGGCAATACCCCTTTGATTTGAGATTCAATTACGCGAGCGAGCGGTTTCACCGACCAGAACTTTTGGCAATACAGTCAGCACACGAGAAAACATGCGAGCATACTCTCAGCACTTATTCTACGAGGAATTTATAATTTCGGGCACGCTTTGTTTTTATCCCCGCGGAAGGTGGGTAATTTTATGCAGACAAACAGTAGTCTATTTGGTAACTAAAAGGGAGGTTTCGGGAGCTCGTTCCGAGGCGGCGCTGGTACAGAAACGCGCCCGGAATCCATGATCGTGCGACCCTTTGAATATTAACTAGCAGATGACCCGCTCGTAACCGGGCCACGAATCTACAACCGTTCGAAAGGTTAATTCAAACTGCCCGCTGCCGAAACGTGCCTTACCGCTACAACTAAAGAATTCAATTGTCATGTCACGACAACATGACCTAACAGACAGAGATGATTACTATCAAAACAACGCTGACACAGAATCGGCTCAGTGGCATCGGATTTAGAACACATAAGCTGTTGCCAGTGAGTTTCATTTTTATTTCCAGCCGTTTATGTATTTATAGGAACTGATCGGGTTAGTTAGGCAGACTAAATACTAACAGTCGAGTCAAAGCAATGTGCGTGTAGTCCATCATAGGAGTCAATATAATTTGCTGTCACTTGACACAATAATTGTAACGTGCTGTGCTCGATGTGTTGTGTATGGACAAGTGTACCTACAACACGTAAATGGTCTGTTTTAGGGCTTTTTCAAAACGTAGGGTACAGTAGTATTATGTAATCTGTGGTACAGTAGTATTATGTATTCTGTGGTACAGTGTAGATTTTATGACAGACGTCTTTCCGTCAGATAACTCAAAAACTTACGTGTATCTACTGGACCGACTGAGTTAAAAATGGAAAAAATATATCTATTTGTAATTTTATTCTTCTGCAATGATGTAAAAGTTATGGAAATTTCAGGAACAAATCATTTGCGGAAAACCAAAAAGACTATTTTGTTGATTGATATTTTATTTATTATTTTAATACAGAAGTGCATAAACTTGTCTCTTCTATTACAATAATACATACCCTTCCCAAAATAACCTTCAGACCAGCCAGAAAAACACAATGGACCAAAAACATTAAGAAATTAATTCTACTGCACCATAACGAAGAGGACGAAGAAAAACTAAGTTTGTTAATTAAACGAAAAAAGACTGGAAGGGAAGCTCTTCTCGTAGAGCCACTGCGGCGGTGATAAGGCCCGTCCAAAGGAACGCCGAGATGGTTTAAGACAATGTAGCTACGCCACGGCCCGATTCAGCCGCACAATGGCCTCTTTACTTAACTGCCACTATCATAGCTCCGCTAATTGACTGAGAATAAGATACCTTTACTTGCTTGAGATGAGAGCAAGAAATGATTGGGTAACGAGTTTAGACAGGTAGCGCCTGCACGACTCTAGTATCGATTAGAACTTTTGGATTATTTTTCAACACAAGTTGATCGCGAAACGACTTAATCGGGGATACATTGCCTTCAATGTTGCCAAAATATTGACAACACATTAGCCCGAAGTTAATTAACGAACGAAGACAGAATAGTATCTGGCGCAATTTGAATATCAGTGCAGCACATGTAGAGACAAACTACTAAGGATATCTACTTTATCATCAGGCTATTATTTCGGATCAAAAGACAATGCCCTCGCGGCAGATAGGAAGGGACCGACCAAGTTATTATAACTTTGCTCGTTCGCCACACCTCGTCGTCACGGGCCGATCCGAACCCACGTAATAATGGCGCCGCCGTTAACATGAAACTCCCATAACCTGCGGATCACACTTCCGAATTACACGACACGTATGAATCAAAGGGCGACATGCTCTGTAACTGAGCTTTGCCCTAAATGATGTATCCCTTGACATGGCTTTCTACGTTGCGTAAGTAATTATATAAGCTACATCACGTTTGCATTTTGACGGTGGTAGTCTATTGCAGGGTCAGTCTCCTCCTCTTTACTTGATTACTCAGGGTAGCAAATCAATTTCAGCAGCACGCAGGACACAAAAAAATGTATTTGAAAACTTGCGATACCTACGACCGACATGACAATGAAATATTTGTCAGCGAGGTAGAAAAGGTTAGGCAAGCAGGCGGAACATAGTTGATGTGAGTAACATCGTCATTACGGCGGCGCGAGGCGAAGATCGCAAACCACCCGCATATTTGGTCAAGATTAATTGCCCCTAAACATCATCTGTCAACGCGGACGACATTCCGAGTACATTTTGTTTGCCGTACAAATAACGCCACACATCCGCCATGTAGCACATTATTAATTGCACAACATTTTATGGCTAGCAGACTTGTAAAATGGAGGTTGTATATTCTGGGAACAACCACATTGAATTTTTATTTATGAACAATACAGCCGCAGGGGCGGTTAAAAATGAAAACGGCGTATGCCGTTTCATAATTTATTTGCTGAACCTCTTACCAGGTTGTTTCATTTGCTAAATGCAAACTGCAGGGGAACAACAATCGAGCACTAATTGTGATTCCACTAATTTGCATTGGCGCGTAGACTTACCGTGCCTGCTGCGCCCGCTGCTGGTTTGTACCTCTATTATTATATATTATTTCGAGAACTCAATAGCGCGAGTATTCAACCTATTCAATATTTACGTGAAACGAAAATGAATTTGAATAATTAACCGTTTGAAATTTCTGTAACAGCTAAATTTAGACTTAAAAAATACTATTCATGTAGAATTAATATAATATTTTAACAGAGGTAACCTAATTGCTTTTTAAAACCACTGTGCTATAATAAAATATGTAAGACTGTCAGGGAGACTTCAAATACCGTTTAATAGTCAAATGATCGATCGAATCCAAGCTACTAGCACAAACGGAAGCTTTCCAATCAAATTAATCAGAGAGGTAACTGCAATAACCGATCCCAGTTTAATTTCAGTGCCAACAAACAGGTATCTGCATCTGCAATTATCGGATCATTGCACCACGTTGAAATGCTATTCACGTTTGGTTAGATGCACTTTCGTTTGTATAAGTAGTTAGATTGCGTCATACTTTTAAACTGATGAAGATGCATCGTGCAGTCTGTATTATGAAGTTTTTAATATAAACTGCAGCGCTTGGTTGCATTAAATTTATGCGAGTGGCACTGGATTTACACGATTACAGTAAATTTATGCAAGACATTATCCGAGGACGGCGGGCGTCGCATAACAACGCCTTCAGTGTCCGAGCGCACCGCTCCGCCGCCGCCGCTCCTTTATGAAACCCCTTTATTATGATATATGGGCGTTCGCCGCAACGATATTGCGCCCCTCAACATCCCTCACATGCACGTTTATTTTTACATCATCAGCACTGGTGCTCTATCAATTTAAAAATAATAAGTATTTGTTTACGTTAATAGGTCAGAGCGACGGTAACTTTTCGCTAATGACGGCGGGGCCCGTAGCGCGGGACGCGGCCGCGTGATAATCCTCCCGACCATTAGGCCCGACCACTCGCTCGCAAATCGTCCGCATATTTTGGCCAAGATTAATTGTTCTCGAATATCATCTATCACAGTGAGCTCTCTCGTGACGGTCGTCAGCAGTGCGTACGACGTTTTATTTGAAGCACAATGGATCTCTGGGGCACCGCAGTTGAGGTAATTAAATTTTTGTTTGAAATGATGATACCGCCCGGAAGAATTTACGGTAAGTGTTTGCGGAAAACTCCGGGACGATTCCCTCGGAGCTTCGGTACTTTATGAAGGTGGGCCGATAACGGCGAGAGGGATACGGTACTAACACGTTTCCTGAGGACTGGCCTTCCCAGGGGAGATGGTGATAAACGTTTTTGTCTAATAATTGGTTTGGCCGTCATTACTATATAGGTTCGCGATTTGATAGGTATCAGAATAGACATAAATATAACTCCCAAGGCATTGTCAACTTTTCTTGATCAATATTTAGAAATGTGGCTGCATTTCATACTAAATTCGCATTTTGAAAATTCGATTATTCAAAGACGAGTAAAGGGAATTACGCAGGAACACTTTATTACGACATTTAAATAACCCATTATTTTACCATTTAAATACCCTAAATCCTAATTTCGTTGGACGAAATTAGGGCGATTACAGACTCTTCCAAAAGATAAATCCGTAGTTAAAAATACCCCTCGCCAAGTTTATTGCGCAACGGACAAGAACAAATTGAGTCAATCTTTTTTTGCCAGAGACGAAAAACCGAAACGCGTGGCATTTTCAGCATTTTCAACGTGTAAAGTTCGAATATCAATCAAGTCGACCTTTTTTCAATAACGCTACCACAGGGATCTCCACGGAACCAATTTTTCGAGTAATTTCGCTCTTAGATCCGGGGTGTCCATTGGCTTTTACTGGGGCTGAGTTTGTTTCCGCTCATCGGAAGAATTTATTAGGGACATTCATTCGCAAAGATACTTAAAACACGACAAACAAATGATAATGAAAGGATATTTAGTTTTTATTTTAGTTTCACTAAATCAGGTAAGGCTTAAACGGGTAATCAGATTTGTTTAATTTTATTGGAGGGGATAAGAGTAGAAATGTAATATAATAATCCTACTAATATTATAAAGGCGAAATTTTGTAAGGCTGTTTGTGAGGATGGATGTTTGTATGTTTGTTATTCTTTCACGCTGTGACGGCTTAACAGATTTTGATAAAACTTGGTAGAGGATAGTTTAGATCCTGGAATAACATATAGGCAACTTTTTACCGCGGTAAACTGCTCCCGCGGGAAAAAATTATTCCACGTGGTAGTATAAATAGGTATAAACGGATAAGTGTGTGGTGTATATCCAGATATTCTACTAAACGGAGACAGCTATGATACAAATACTTATAATAATGTATATGCGTAATCCAAGTTTTCTTATCCAATTTTGAGCAATAAACACTTTTAGGCGAAACATTATTCTTGTCTTACGCGCATCAGGGTTATGTTTGCTAGTATAGAGTAAAAAAAACTTTAGTGTTACGCTCAAACTAGAAAAATTTTTAGGAAATTAAAACTGCATCGATCGCGAGCATGTCAAAGACAGACTAAGCCACAGCATTGATCATAGCCGTGTTGTGTCATTCAAAAGCGCCAGGAGATTATAATACATATCGACATAGGCCGTCGGCCTATCAAAGATCGTCGGCAGGCGGAGTTGATTAAAGAACTTTGTGAGCAGCACGCGTTGCCACTATGAATATTCAGCGCACCTCGCAATCTTAATGCCGATGACTGTCGCAACTCAACCGCTGCTCTCCTTAGTGGATAATATTATAAACTAGCTCCGCGCCTCGCGGCGATGCCTTCTCTCACTCCAGTTTCCCATGGGAACCTATTATCTAAGGGTAAAATATAGTCAATACCTATCGATTTTGAATGAATCAGCATTCCAACAGTGACATTAGTTAGATGATTTATTTAATTAAAGTCTTAAAGAAATTGTAATATTTTAAAAATATACATAGGTATTATTTTTTCAAATCGGTTCCGTAGTTTCTGAGATAACAAAGCACAACGCATAATATTTATCGTTATTCTCTTTAGGCACGCCAAAAGTAACACTCTTTACTCACTTGTTTGAGACTGGAAAGTACATCATCGTTCGTAAGGTATAAGTTATTTACTAATCAGTTTGGAAATGAGACAATTAATAAAGGTTCCTTTTTCTTAAAGCTGGAGGGAATTCTAAACAGCATGAAGCCACTCGTAGTGATTTTTTGAGAAAAGGTTTAAAGCAACAAGAATGTATTGTACTTTTGGTGAGTTTGGTTGTTTCACGTCACGAGTCACAATTTTTTATTGGTTTGCTGAATTTAAAAGACGACACGACGACGAAAAAGTTCAGATAAAATGCGCGCCAGTCAAAAATTGATCCACAAACTATAATCAAGATCTTCAAACAACACAGTCAAACGTTTTGTGATTGCTTAGCCCCACGCATGGCACTATCTCTATAGCTCAAGATGAAGTCAAGTCATATTCTTTTATACTGTTCATAAACTCAAATGACTTTCATTCGAAGAAATTGCACAGTGCAGCTTACAAATTCTTAGATTTTATTTCTTTTATTTAAAAGAAAGCTTACAAATTCCGTGATTTTATTTCATTTCTTTGGGCATGAGAGAAACCAAACAATTTGAATTTTTTACTTTTTCTGCGTAGGTATATTTTCCACAATATATTATGTACTCATAGAAAACTTTGTCAACCTGTGTTAATTTTAAACAGTTATAACGATTTCTTGAGAATACGAAGTTTACAGATTATTGAGCCGTTTATGACCAGTGGCGGCTCCCTTCATGTTTAGACCTGGTGTTTATTGCGTTTTAGGACTATGATTATATATTTAAGGACGTCGAATATTCAATCGTTTAGTACAGTGGGTTACATGCTAAAGTGTACAATCTGTCGTACATCTCTAGTCAATACTTTGACTTGTTAACTTTAGATTGTCCCATTTGATATTATAGCGGGCGGTATCTACGGGTTAAACTAATATTTCCCATTACACCTACAATAATAGCTCAACGGATCCGAATACTGTATGCAGTTAGGGTTTGTACGTTTTATACAAGATTAGCAAAATGTCAAATTAGCAAAATGCCAGATTAGCAAAATGCTACTTTTTATCAAAGGAAAAAAAATCCACATTAATGAATTTACGATAGAATTTGACATCGCGGGGCAGAAAGTAGTCCTTACAATATTTTGATCTCTCTGAGGGTTAAGTAGGTATGATAAGAAAAGCGTACCGATACTTCATCTTAGGTCCCCTGAAGACGCTGTCGCAACTGCAGCGCTACCCATTTCTCATTTTACATGGCAGCAGCATCAAGCTCGTGCTCGCTCCTGTTATTTTTAAAGATTTTTCTGAAAAAAGCTTTGAAATGTTTTTTCTTGCCTACTTAAATTAATTTTCTTAAAATGTATGTAATTATTTTTCATTTATGCTCGTTAGTCCCACGGTCCTTTTAATAGGATTAAAGTTCAGTAGTCGTTCAGATCCAGATTTTTAGACTTTTTGATTGAGCTTTTGTGTCCAACGAGACATAAAAGTACATTTTTCTAGGACCAAATCTACTATTGACTGTTGGTCCTTTATAAAGGTACTTCAGATGCAGCAAAAATCACTCACTTTGTAAAGCAGATCAACCTTTTTTATGTGTGGATGTCGAAAATCAACTTTTAAGATAAGGGTCTTACTGATTTTTAAGCTACGTTTTTTCACTTTAAATTTATGCTGTTGTTCCAAATCCCATACCTACCTACTTCTTAAAACTTGAACCTCATGCATGAGATGAGATCTTATAACGAATTCAAGGGGGTAAACCCTCGAGTACTAATACACTAGGCGCTACGGAAATGTTAGCGCGGCACATTTTTTGTGGCCCAGTTTTATGGGCCCGATTTTCGCATTCTCCCAGAGAACCAGACCAGTTTTGGCTGTAAATAACAGTTAGCGAATGCATGAACTTGGGTCGTGAAAAAGCTGACGTCAAAAGGCCACAAAATTTAGTGCGCCTTTATGTTTGTTCTGGTTGCTTTGGTGTTTCTGAAATACGAATAAACTCCTCTGCCGTAAATTCTCAATTTTGTGGGTTTCCTATAAAATGATTCCACTTTCTCTTCTGAAAGAGCATCGACCTTTTTAATAAGGCTATAAAAGTTTACTTAACTGCTTTTCGATTTACTTGGACGTATTGAGGTCGTGCAAAGTCAAATAATACGTAAGAAAACAATAACGTTGTATACAGAAGAATAATTAACGTAGGGCTTTATGTCAATAGTTGGGAGTGCGTTGAATGATAACAGACTGTATGCCGAGCCAAGGCAAAACATACATTGTGGTTGGTTGGTGGTGTGACTCATCGCATCAATCAGAATTATGGAAAGTCACTTAGGTGACATGTAGAGGCCTATAAAATAGTATCGCGTGTGCAGAACGAACGTGGTGGCAGAGCGATCCAAATCGCGGGGAAAACCGATTATGAAAACATTTATTTACTGTTAGCAGCAGTCCATTATGTGAGTTGTATGTACCATTCAAAGTATTATTTAAATATAATAGTTGGTTAATAAACGCGCATAATTATACGTCTACAATTGATTAACACATCACATACGTCTATAGATAGCAATCTTACCCTTTTTCTGAGTGATGATGCGGCACATTACACTCGCAGAAATGATATTGAAGCTACTTTTATTACAGTAATTTTCTATATGATAGTGTACTAAATATGTCCTTAGATATAATAACAGTATCTGTCTATAAACACGTCAAAATTTCAATTAACAAAGAGGAAGCAACACTTATTGTCACACATTACGTTTGCGAGTCCGTGGGTGAGAACGCGGCGAGCGACACGTCCGCTCTACGAGGCGTCTTGGGGCATACTGACTGAACTGAATTACTGGCGGGTGATAACAGCGGGCGTAGGGCGGGCGACTGCTACGGCCGATACGTACGCGCTACGAACGGAACGCTGAAAAATTGTACGCTAAAGGAAAAATTAGGCGAGCACCGACCGCGACAGTCCATCCATTCGCCGACGTTTGCCGTCGCGATACAGCGAGCGATCCCGCTCGATTAATACTAAGTACGCCAATAAATATTGATGCTGGCTCCTTTGTCTTGCACGGAGGATTCGTTCCCATTTTTATTAATGGTACACTTACGCTTACTTGACAAATCGATAGGGTCTCGAATTGGGAGCAGGTGCGACTTTTTGTTGATAGCTTCTTTACAAATAGATTAAACATTGCGTTGAAATTGTTTTATTACAAACTCGACATTTATTTATGTACCTATCTTTTATTTAAGGTAACAGCTGTCAACAGCTCCGTGTTCGCCGCAGGGAATACAGCAATCACACTAAGTTTCAAAACTGAGCGGTCGTCGGTTTTTAAATTGGATGATTGAACTTCGTCTAATGGGTTGATCAGACGGGCCCAGGCCGCGGGCCACGGTTGGTTACGAGCAGGCATTTGTTACGGAGTTGAGCCAGCTCATCAAGCGTATATGAGCGTGTGACGGGCAGTAATCCTCTCCTAATTAATTAATGTATCGCCTGGCCAGAGGTTGGGACCGCGTACGTGATACTACTACTTACAATCGACCTCTGGCAGAAATGAAAGTGACAGGACCAAGGAAGATAACTTGCGGATAAAACTGTGATAAATTAGAAATAAAATTTACAGAAGGTAAGTAAGGGTTAACCTGTTAAATTGCGATCTGTCTTTTCATGGCCTATCGGGATATTATAAAAGTTTTCGAGATATTAGCATTATTGTTTTTAGGCAGATACACCGACTATAATTGCAATTGTACGTAAACAGCTAATGGTTGCTAATTAAATAATATTGAACTATTGCTATGACGACTTTTTATATTAACATTTTTTTAAATTGTTGGGAAAACCTACAGTTATTATACATCACAAATGGAGTCAATTTCTGGTTAGTCCCTACATAGAACTAGCAAAGTAACACGATGTAATGCAGATAGTATAAATAAACAAGCTAAACAACGCAGAAAGTTAGAGAAGAATAATGATTGCGAGGAAAGTGATAAATGCTCGGTTCAGCCACCGTAAACAGTGAAATAATAGTAGATATCAGTGTGCGGCATGTTCATCGCATGCGGTACCTTCACGCTATCTCTGGAGGAGGCGGGCGCGGCGCCCGGCACGCGACCTGCTGTAAACTAATAGTGTCCGACCTAAGGTCGAAACTTCGAAAGCATTTAAGCCAGAACAAAAGCAAAAAAATCTTCTTCTATTCTGTTCCTTAATGATAAGGAACTAGTACCTAGTTAATCTGTGGTGATACCAGCTGAAAGTTAAATCTGAGTTGATATTAAATTACATTACGATAAATAGCTATAATTAGAGTTGTTTCCTAGTAGAGTTGCCAGGGCTTAATATATATTTTCATGCACTAATTTGCTTACAGTAATAACCATTTCTATTTCTTTGAGAGTGACTATCTTCGCCTTGACTTGAGTAAAATTAACTGCAATAAAGCCTCTGTGTTTGCAAACCTTCAGGGACATATTCTGTTTCATTATAACTTCGGTTTAAATTAGGTTTTAATTTCAATAGAGTATCAATTCGATCAATTTAGACCAAAACCGAAAAATTTGCCGAAGGTGCGTGGGTCCGAAGCCGAAGCTTTCTTACACTAGCAAACAACCACTCACTCTCTTTTCCACTCATTGCGTACTGACACTACGAAATCCCAAGAATTTTGATAGGTTTGCGTCGACGTGACGTTTATTCTGTGTGTAATGTACCGAAGATTTGTTTAGTAGTAAGATGGCGATAAGAAGACGCTTGACCTCAATCTCACGTGATGGAAAGAAAAAGGTTGGACAGACAGTCTTCCTGGATGGTAGACTTCCGTGAAACAATTGCAATGGCAGGCATCCTGGGGATTTGGATGGAATGCCTCATGTGCCTTTTATTATTATTATTATACTACGCTCTCTTACCTTTCAAACTGCAGACAGATCCTGAACTAATAAGTCTTATACAAGCAATTTCTTAGGATTTCGCATTCGATTCCATCAATACATTAATAAAAGTAGGTACTCTATGTCTGAATCAAGCAGTGGAACTGTCTAGACGCCATTTACAGTGTCGTAAAGTAAACTGCTATGCAGACAATCTATATAGTTGGAAATTCGTTGTTTTGCTCCGGACACGCACTGCTCATGAACCGATTCTAATGAAACTTGGTTGGTAAAATTATAGCTATTTATATAACTGTATATAGGAATCTGTTTGTTTATTTGTTTGCTCCTCTTTGACGAATATTCAACTCAACACATAAGCATGAATTTTTGCATGCGGGTTGATTTTGATCCGTAGAGTAATACAGAAGCACGGGTATATAAGTTCCCACGAGCTACCATTCATTGAAGTAGGTACCTTCTTTGTACGTTTAGTACTTCCATGACGTCATAGCCTTAATGTTTGCCGTAAGTAGACAATGGGCAGGCACCTCGAGCCTGCGACGTGGCAAAGTGTAAAGTTTCTTACACGACAGGCATTCACCCACCGGCGAGGTGAAGCCAGTGGCTTCATTTATGAAAAGCTTTCACGTTCGACACGGCTAACGGGAAGCGCTATTCAAATCGTCCTCTCCAAGAGCCTTTACATAAATCAAGTATTCAATAAGCTGTTCTTCTTTCACGTGCAAGGAGTTTGTTTAAGAATAAAACTTATTGTTGCTGTGTTTGCAAGGAAAATTAATCGACACTTTATGTTGCCAAAGTCCGACCAAGGACTAGATTTTAGTGGAAAAAGTATTTTTTTAATACGCAAACTTTGAAGTTGAGAAAGATACAATGTTCTATAGAGTACAGGTATCACTGTCACTCAAGATCTATCACTGTTAAGGAAAGAATAAGGTCATCAGTCACTATTAGTTCAAGACGTAAAAACAAATGTCGCTCCAAAGCGCTGGAATACAACTAGCTACTTATTAGGAGTACAAGTTATGAAAATGTTTTTGCATCACCCAGGCGGTGGGATATAAGGTCTGCGCAAATAGATAGTGCAACTCTAGTCGGGTGTATAAGCTGCGGAGCGTGCATACCGTGGGCCAGTAAGCGGCTCAGAAACCTGCCCTGCTCGTGCCGGCTGAACCTTACAATATTTGCTATTCCGCATAGTAAATAGGCACTAATGTTTTCCGATATAATATGCACTCGTAAGTCTTTGTACTAAAAACACTTATTGTAAGACAACGCGTAGAACAATATAAGGCGCATTTTGATTTGCAAAAAATATTTAATTTAATTTAATATTTTGTCTAACGATTCATTTTACTGGATGTGTATGTATGTGTTCCAAATAAAATTATCTAACACAATAATAAAGAGTCTTTCTTTAGAAAATGATCAAAAGACGAATGTGTTCAATATAATAAGTCAAGTGAACGTTATAGGAATTGAAAATGGAAGCTAAGATTTATGAAAGTGCTATTACTACAACATTACAGTATTTAAAATGTAATTAGATGTAATGAAACTATCTCTATTTAAACTTCCCAAGAACCAATGTTGTATAGTTGAGTGCAACGAGTGAAACTTTTTTCATAAAAGTGCAGTGAGCCAGTCGACTGCGAAGAAAGAACGAACAAGTGAACAGTTGTTGAGGTTACTTATTAACTTTTATAGGAGTTGTCGTAATTGCCTAGAGATTGTTTACAATTTCCTTAATTGTATTGGTCTCGAATCTTGACAAAAAGATTGCCCTGGGCGAAGGAATTAAGCCTGTGCGCAGTGTCTTTAAAAGGTTTCCTGTATAGACCTGCAAAGACTGCTCATCTTGTATAAAGAATTTCATACAGAAGTCAAAAGGGACAGAATAAAACGTATCCTTCGGTATACAATGAATGACATAAGACATCAGTGCAGAGGCATTTCATTTCACCGTTCGCACAGAAAGAAAACGACACAAAGTTATGTAAAGGCAGAATAAATTTGACCAGGAGCGGACGAGACAATGCCAAGAATTTCGACAAAAGTTTTTTCATAAATGTGCAAGGAGCGGGTGAACAGCTGACGACTCGCTCGGGGCATCGGGTTGCTTCGGGAGTTTCTAGCACAAGCGCTAAAGGAGAAAAGGAGTATCTTGACACATTTTATCACTACATCAGCATCGTACGTACAAAATATATACCAACTCGTAGTTTAAAAAGGTTGCGAAAATATTAAAATGTATATTCGAGTTAAGGCTATTCTCCCTACTTCTACTACTTCCCCTTCCTCTTGTACTTTTGTAAAGATGCCCCTATATTGAGATACCCGTTCTTCTCAGCGCCTTAACCTTATACCTCTCTTAACACTTAGGAAGGAGTGGTAGTGTGGTGGTATAAAAAAATTACGTGTATAAATGTACTCATTTTACTCATTATGCAATATTTTGACTTTGACTTTATTGTTTTAGTAGGTACAACGACGTACACGAGCACTCACATTATAGTAAATCGAAATAACATTTAGTCTGTATACCTCAATAACAGTGAACTGAAAACTCGCTCTATGGATATAATTTAACTGTAATCCACTTTGGAACTTGCACCGAACCAACTGACCGTTTTGACAGGCTGTGTTTTAACGATTCCCTGCGGATGGAAATATGACGTGCCACGATATTCATTTAACTAATTGGGTTATTATATTGAATTACCTTACTGTTACTATTGTGTGTAAACGCATAAAAAATTGGTTTGATAATTGACCGTTTTATTCCTGTGGTTAAAGTACGGTAGTTACCTATTACGGGAAAAAAACATGTGAGGATACGTCGTCTAGATAATGAATTACATTCCACCCGCATTCCATCGAAATATTAATGTAATTTTATGAAATGTTGTACAACTCCTTAGGGCGAACGCGTCTGAAGAGAATGACGAGACTAAGCGAAATGAAAGAGGTGTACTGGATCACGATACGTGGCGCTCCGATCTTTCTGCCAACCCCGTCAGGGACATAGTGTGAAGATATGTATGTATTAAGCGGTCCCTACACGATCATGCGGCATGACATGCGCATCCGTTTAATTGTAGTAATTGACGTGATTGACATGCAAACTACGTGCTGGCCGTTGATTGACAGTCGCGCGTACTTTTCACTGTACTAAGTGATTGACAGCAAGCATGAGGGTCCATCATGCAGCATGACAATTCACGTCAACGTAAAGCATGTCATGCCGCATGACAGTCTAGGGACCGCTTAATATATGTAGGTACGTAGGGCACCTAGTTGGCAAATACATTTATTTAATTGTAATAAATAATAATACCTGATACGGCGATCGTGTTATAGTATATGGTGATCGAAGACCTGATAGGATGATTTACTTTTTTTTTTTTTACTTTGTGTAATGATAGGTATGCCTTATGAAAACGTTTCAAATGACCTATCTATTTGTGATCGACCTATCAATGATGATCTACTTGTAGTGATATGTAAGTACGAGTATATCAAAAGTAATTTAATATTAATAATGCCTTAACAATAACGGTATATTATGCCCGAAATCTCGACACAGGTGACCTTTCCACTAATGACACCGCTGTGTAGAAGGGACCGACATTCTCTTGGACATGTTAATAATAGATAAGGTCCATGCACATTCAGATTGAAGTAGGTACGAGTTTGTGTCTGACTATAGTTTGACTTATAGTTTTAGTTTAGACTAAAATGTTTTTATGTTACAGGTATTTTTATGTATTCTGTGCAAATACTTGACTTAAATTTGTTTACTGTTCAATCAAATGTAAATAATGAAAATTAAGAACTGCATAGCTTAGATTTTCGGACAAAAAGCCATTCAAAATTTCATTACCATCCGAAAAGAAAACAACATAATTTCAGTCCGACGGACGCTAGCGCGAGTTACGCCAGCAAAACAGGAATACGAGGAACTACATATAAATACAATACATAACACATCTATAATTGGATTCGTTATAACTACAGGCGGATTGTCGTGTCTAAACTAAATCAAACTTCGTTTCCGGCGGGAGTCGCGACTAGTCGCCGCGCCCGCCGCCAGCGAGCTACCATCGTGGAGGGGCGAGGGGGGATATTGCGTAGTATAACCATAACCCACTTTTGCACACCATAACCATTCTGGTACTGAGGAAGTCACTAAAATAGTTAGCCACTAAGAAGATTCGCAGAAGAAGATGTAAGTGTATTGCTCAGCAGGAATTTATTGAACTAGAGAAATATGGATGGGATAGACAGGGTCTGGTGGCGCGCGGCATGTGGACGGCGATGGACTAATGATGAGAGAGATCAGTCCCCGAGATATAACCAATTGAGCTATTGCTGCAACTGATACTCCCGGTGAATTATCAATCACCACCTGCGATCGAGTATTCATGATCTCAGACCACCACTATTAAAATATTTTCAAATGTCACTGTATTCCTCAGGGAAGGGTGGGAGGGGGAGGCAACCGAATATTGATAATGCCAAGGAAATTAGTGATATCGATATACAAGAAATGTATTGTCGTCTTTGTGCTAACAATCTGTAATTAGTGATTACTGATTACAGACTTACTAATTAGATACTGTCTCCATAAATAAATCATCTAGGTAAGTAGGTATATTTCTGAAAAAAACCAACGCAGACTGAAGTTGAGCACTGAAACTTAAAACTTAAACTTTGGCATGGTTTCAGGTATTTTTGAATTTCCGGGTTGTCAGCTGCAGTAGAGCAAAAATATCCTGGTAAGTTAGTGACAGGTTTAAATCCCGCTACCACGTGACTTTTTAGCTTCAGCTACATTACCTACTCATATATAGTTTCGCTTATAACGAAATAAATAAGTATGCTGGAACCCGAAGGATTATTAAATAGCACATTTGACTTATAATTTGTAATTGTAATAAGTTGTAAGTATAGAGTAATAAAATATGCATAGACATAAAACATTTCCCACAAATATTTCTGAGTACGAATTATACATATGAAAAATATGAGTTTAATACTTACGTACTTAAATATCTTCAATGTCCCTGACGGGGTAGGGGCAGAAATATGAGATAATAGTATCTACAAAATCACTTTCATTGTCTGAAACTACCAACCGTAAAAATTGTGTTTCTTTTAGTAATTATTGCGTGTTTAGAGTCTATGAACTCGTAGAATTAATTACACGCACGTATAACAATGCAAAATATGATTCTATTCTGGATTGTAGATTCAGGATCCACTTGAATAGGTACAAATCACCTTCTTACTTATTTGGTGGTACAAACTGGTGGTACCACGGGCAACGCACCGAAAATTCCGATTTGAAAAGTAGAGCACTTGTGTCACAGCAACAATAATAATTCTAGTGTTCAGGGTGACAACGCACTTGTAGCTTTTAGATTGTTGCACGCAGCAGTACAAAAGCTTGAGGGTGTTGTCTGTCCATTGGCTATCTACTTGTATATTCTAAAAAAGTTACTAAAATAGGAGAGTCATACATTTATACATTGAGATTTACATTGTCTGAGATAATCTCCGATAATATCGCTGAACTGAAATAGGAGCCACGCACGCACGCAACACATAAATCATTTTGCTATTAAACTCATTGATGCGCGTCGGTGCGGACGGCTCGGACTGATGGAGAGAGCGGGCGTCGCGAAAGTGAAAATAAACGATGTACATAGATAGATAGACATTTATGTACTGACATAACACAAACTCACAAACAATTAACAGATAACTCAAAGTAACTGAGCGCTTCGCGGGCACCCAAAGAGACACAATAGGACCTCCTTCTGTTGTCTTGACGTTGGGAGCCCGCGTGAGCCCAGAGACTATGGCCGTGTGTGTACCTGTGTGTCATGTCAGTGAAAAGGCTCTGACTCAATTACCTGGACAAATTCAAAATTGCAACAATGCAGTTAAATTTAGCGTAACAAGTTGGTATTGGTCCTACTTCTGGTCTACATTCCGCATGATTTTCTAGTGATTAAGCAAGTGATCTAATCTGTGACGCAGGGTACTGGGTTTTGTTGTTGCTTTATCTTATTTGGCCACAATACCTAGGCATATCAAAGCTATATTTAAATTAAATTCGCCTTTTTCAACATTTTGAGATTCAACATTTTGAGAATTCAACATTTTGAGCATTCAACATTTTGAGATTCAACATTTTGAGAATTCAACATTTTGTTCCTGAGCGAATTTTGCGTGCAATAAAGTTTCAATTAAGTAAATTAGTTTTGGAAATGGGGGTATTATAGTAGGTAATATACTGGTTTTAATATTTGATGTCGCATACTTCAAGTTTCATAATACATATTATCGTCACTTAAATTCCAACACCACGGCGGTGCAATTTTGAACGAATGAAAAATTATTTTGGATTCATTTAAATTTGCATCCATAAGTTTGAATTTAGGAATGTGTGATGTTTGCAAATTCGTATATGTGAAAAACGAAAACAGCTTAGAGAAAATGTTGAGACAAACAATAAAACATGAACTTTTAATGCCTTTGTTTCTGTAAATATTGTGAAAGCACATATATTGTGACCGCTGATAATAATATACGAGCGGTAAAATATAACGGCGGCGCAGGGCGCAAGGCACAAATCTTGAACAGACGTAGACGTCGCCACTTAAAATAAGCTGGCACGTTTTCAAGTGCTGCCAACCTGAATGCGAAGTATTCAGTTCATCAAAACCAGATGTTTCCGAGTCCTATGTAAACATTTGCACCGAACGCATGATTAAACACGGTCCGATTATGTGTGTTTACTCTACACCACTACGAATGTCACTGTCATTTTATGTATTCGTAATTTTTCGAAAACGGTCAATTTCATTTGTGAAAATTACAAATTTAAAGAGTCCCAAAAATCATTGTTTAGATATCTCATTATTTCTCTTATTATTATCATGAGCACTTAATATAAAATGTATAAACCCTCCAATTTATGCATCGGGGGTTGAATAACAAGCATTGAAGTGCCACAGAGAGTTGATTTGACGTTTTTTCAGTAGTTTTTAGCACTTCAATGCATCTTATACGACATCAAGATAGTGATGATTTGCTCAGACTGACCAGAATGTATTGTAAACCCAAATTTTCTCGACCGCTTTCAAAAATTTTTATCAGAGTGATGAAGGTCTTAAGCTATTCAGTTCACACTTCAATCAATAACGTTTATAAAACTTCAGCGCGTTAGAGCTGAGATAGGTTCGACGACATTATATACGTTTTAATGTTATAAACAAACTGTAGACATTGGCCGAGCTCCAACTGGGTTGATGCTAGGGTTGCCATATTTTAGTTTGGACAATTTCTTTTATTAACAATAAGTTAATAAAAGAAATAAACAATAGGATTTCTTATTATTTCCCAGGCTACATCAACACCCACGGCAAGTATTTCCACGTAAAGTTTTTTTTATTAAAATTGTAGGGGGTATTTTAAGTTAGCTTAGCTCAAAATACTTTAAATTAGTAAATAGTCATACTATACTCGATATGTGATTAATAAAATATTCAGGTCAATATTCGGTTCAGGCGCTTCTTTGTTGGGCGTTGGACTCGAGGGCTAGAAGTCGTGGCTTCGATTCTCGAAAGGGTTAATATTACAATACACATATATAGCACCCAGAGTAATGATTTACTGTAATAATGTCCTGGTTAGTAGTTAGACGAGTATTTAATGTATTAATATCTAATGTGTTTTAAATTACTTATAGTGGATTTTGGACATGTATTTTAATTATTTATTACAAGATGTCCCGGAAAAAAGGGTACATCTGGCAACACTATTCAGAGCGCCGGCGCTACCACCCACTGCCGCCGCCGCCGCCAACGGTCCGTTTGATATGCAGCTATTGCTCTATCTTCTACATTAGTCCACTAATTTCCACAACTGCACATTTATCTTCAGTAAATAATTACTCGAAGCGGATTGCTGTGTTACATGCTAGACTTTAGAGCTAATAATAATTACTTAGAATACGCGTAGGTACCTAATAAAAGGTTATTCACCTAGAACATTTTACAAGAAAAGTCTTGGTTGCCGCTGTTCATTTATGATAAACAGTTGGTGGGCGCCGCCGATACTTTTGGTGTTAATAAAAACATGCTTCGGGTCAAGGTCTCCGACCTTATAGGTACGCTAGGGTTCTGAACATGTAACCGACGAGCCAAAGTTACAGAAGTTTCATGATACAGCGATTATATCAGATAAAGATCTTGAGACCGGTTCAAACGCTTTAAATGGGTATCTGTAATTCAAATTCATGTACGAGTAAGTTACGGTCAACCGAAAAACAACGTACCTACATTTCTTAATAGGTCCTCTTCTATGTTTGATCATTTCCTCTTCTCGTTATGACTACTTACTTCAAACATGCGTCGAAAGTTCGTTTGAATGTTGATTTTTAGTTACCCACAGAAGTTTGCTTAGCTTATCTTAGGTAGGTAAGTTAAGCTAGCTAATCTTAAGTTCTTACTTATCATCCACGATTACCCGTAACATAATGACACGTCGGTACCCAATAAACATACCTGGTTTATTCTCGGTTTCAATTAAATCGTGGCTAAGCCGAGTTACGCAGTTATAGAGGCCCCCATTATCTGCATGAAATTTGACTCACAAACCGCTGTGTCCGTGGCGGGTCGACATAACTAGACCCAAGTCGAAAGCTTTAATTACGTGGAGTGAGTTGTTCACGCAGGTGACTCCTTAATTACAGGCTCCAAATTGAGCTACCCATTCGACTGACACGTTTGCAAACGGATTATCGTGTCCTGTTTAATCCCACCCGTGCCGTACCCTTTGTTTAACAAATCCCCATAGCTGCAACTTACTACTAAAGCCCTAGATAATATCAAGATGTCCAAAATAACAGACAGTGGTAATAAAATTAGAAATGTTTGTTGCAAGTTAATTTTCACTTTGTTATGAACTCAAGAAGGGTTCTACTGAGGTTTCATCCGTTGCTGAAACAGTTATACCCCGCCGCCGGTTTGAAATGCAAATTTCGCGCCCGATCAACACATTAAAGACACTTGTATCAAAATTAATGTTTTAATCAACGCAATGTTATTATATTAACGAGTATTATGAAAGGGAATTTATATTAAGAGAAAATGTTACTCCTTCAGAATTAATAATACTTTATCTTATGGCCATGGCACACAATGGGCGAAATTTGCATAACTTTCGTATTTTAGAGTAAGTAGCTTTCGTAGGAGAGTTCATAGCAAAATCTTTGCATTTTTCTATAGGTAAGGGTCCCATTATGGGTAAATCTTTATTACATAATAGAGACGTTTGCCCGTTTTATGATAGTCTTTTTGTGGTGGATTATGTCAATACATACAATATTGTGGAGAGATATCCCGTGCGACGTTTCCCCAATATAATAGTAGCAAATAGATGCCTACACGTTTGCTATTCCGCCTACGTTTGCCTATTTGAACACACAATTGACTCGGAGCAATAACGTTTTGCTTTATCCTAAACCGTACCTATACCCATGCCGTATGAGCACTTATAGGCAACTACTAAAATAGCATCTTGTCTTCGAGTACCACTCAAGCTTCGTTATTCTGCCTCATAACATGCAATGCATAGCTAGTGTGGAGCCAACAAAACGGAACATAACCAGAACTATTATCTAATCTGTGACTTAACTACCAACTACAAACTATAGCGACATTTAGGTAATTTGTAGTTTAATTTACAGACTACTTTACTTATATAATGCGTTGGTAACAATAAGTAGTCAAGTTTTAACTAAGTAATTGTAATTTCAACTACAAGCAAGTGACACAATCTACCACATTGCATTTTCTACAGCGTCTCGTCTAAATCTGTGGTCTCGTCAATGAATGTCAAATGTAACATGCGTTAATAGAAGATCTCATACCTGATTAGTAGTTTATAATTATCATACCAAAAAGATGAAAGTAAAAAATTAGTAAATATACTTTCTATTTTATTTTTATATTCGACCTATTCTTTAAAATAATATAGAGTACGTAGATAAAAATAATAAGTAGTATGTACCTAGTTTACCTACTCACATGTGATTGAGAATCTACAATAGTTAAAATTACTCGTAGTTGAGAAACCCCAGCTACTTTATAGCTATTGTAATTGCATCTACTGTAGTTTGTAACTTAAACTTCAAATTAGGTTACTATGCTCCACTCTAGGAACACGCCCTCTGAATGCATAGCACTGAATTTTCTGCAGCGAACCGTAAAATGTAAAAGGTATTCCATATTGAATTCTCTATCATGGCCTCGATGTAAGAAGCATTATTTTTTCCAATGACTTTTGCCTCACTCCATCGCTCACGTCCCTGCATATTTCGTTTTAAAATAAATCAATACTGTTTACCAGCAGATATTGACATGGTTATGTAGGGACATTCAGTGATATTGGGAAGTTGGGAACATAATTATGTACGACAGGCAAGTTTTTTTTAAAATCTTTACTAGAATTATTTTGCGAAATCAGGACAAAAGCAATATAAAACAAAAACATGCACGAATGGCATAATACTGCCGTCTTAAGTAGGAACCGAACAAAGGACCTCTGGCACTGGAGTTTAACGGGCAAGCCACTAAGCCAACGAGGCGGTCAATGCGGCAGCAAATGAAGAATAGTTTAGACTAGTAATGTCATGACGTAGTAATATAAATAAGTTCATAACAATTCCACCTGCGTTTGCCAGGTAAGAAAACTAGGAAAGCACCGACTCTGCTGCGCATATTCTAAATTTTCACACAAATTAAAAAGGCTGTAGCGTCGAAGCCGCATTATATTGGCCCGTCCATCCCTCGTGAATCCAATTTACGGACCTGATGCGAAGTCTCTACGTAATGGGTTTTCGGCCTCGCACTGAAGCCTATTTATATTCAACCACCTTCTAATATGTCATTAACAGGCTTTAAAACAAAGAGGCTTTGTTAATTAGAACAATTATGAGGTTTATGGAGACCACTAGGCAGAACCCTTCGGCCATCTAAATTTTACGGTAGTTCATCGTAATATTACCAACGTAAATATATAGGCACTTAATATACGGTAACCTATTTCTTGATATAATTCTCATTGTTGGAAATAAAATAAGGTTTCGAAATTTTTCAAAGGGTCGGGTGTAATATACGAAGCTAGACTTAAAACTAATAAAAGTGTCTGTAATTCAGTGGTAAAAGGCACCTAATACAAGCAAGGATTTAAATTCGAGATTAAGCGTCAAAATACCGTTTGTTTACTTGCTTGGCCCTCGAAAGCGGGGATAATAATAAAATTAAAAATAAACTGGTAGTTTATGGCAACACCGACCCACCGGAAATAAGATATTATAGTTCCCTCACAAGAGTGAGAATTATTATTCGCCGTAAGATGTTTTCGTTCTGTCATTCGCCATTGTTTTTACTCGGATTTCTTGAGGAGCTATTTAAATTTACAAATTTAATTAAAACAATGATACTTACATATGAAATGTAACACCTTTAGATTTATTAGTGTTTCTTGTATTATTAAAACACTTTCTAAAGGCACAAGAAGGCATTCCAACGCCGTGTTGTGACAAAATAAATGAAGGTATTTGTCGTGCATCACTCACTGCTTCCTAATTGCAACTGAAGCCAGAAAAGTAAGTTCACTGTTTCATTGTGGACGTATTTTGTGCGCATATTACTATAAACAGGGCTTAATTAAATCTTTGCCTAAGAGTATTTATAGACCTCCGCATGTGAGAGAATCTCCTATTAAACCATATACTCGTTAAATTTCTAACGGATTCTCATACGTTATATATATTAACGATGATACGCGCTTTGTTTTCTTTCATAAAAATACTGATTTCACATCGGGTTTAATTAAAGCCGGAAACGAATGTGGAAATTGTCACGGAACAAATAAAAATATTTCGGACGAGCAGAGACCCTTGCGAAATTCTGGCACATGTTGTTTGAATTCCAAATTACATATTGTGTTATTTAAGGATCATCATCATAAACCCATTCTCGCGATGCTGATAGCCTTTTTCTCATGCCACCCACGCACTGGCCCGTACGCGAAACAATTTCGTTCAGTATCATCCGAAAAATGTCACGTGATATCTACCTAGTTGGCGGTCTCATACCGCGGTTGCCAAATTATATGACCTCTTGACCTTAATACTTACAAATTTATATTTCACAAAAGCTTTGATAAAATATTTTTTTCGCGCAAAAATATTCTATTGTCTCTCTGTCGACCTCTGAACTTTAGCACCCTTAACCTTTATTCTACGTGGGTTCTCCTCATTTAACATGCGTCGCGTGTAATTAGGTATACACGCGTAAAATAATTCCCCAGTTAGCTTCATCAATCGTTTTAAAAGTAGGCTCCTTGGAAGACGAATTTGGAGCGGATTATTAAATATTTCAAAATGAGTAAATGTCTCAGGCAGTAGGTAATTTTGAGTGACAAACGAGCGGTTGAGCGCCGGCTGCGTCTCGGGCGGACTACGTCACGTGCGCTCGGTAAATAAAATACGTTGGAGAACCCCGCGCCCGCCGCCGCCGCCGCGCCGCGCCGCGCCGCCCTAAACAAAACGCAAGATGACAAATCTCATTCTCTATGCTAATTTGTAGAGTCCCTGTCTTGAGCGCAGTTCTCTTTCAAAAATTCAAATGAACCAGCAAAATACAACATTTTTTCGCAGCTAAAAATATTCCGCCGTGAAAAGAAAGTGGAGGCTTATTCTATATTTTTTCACAAATTTTTCCTTATTTCCATAAAACTCAGCCTCTTCTCATAATTTCTGAACGTAGAGAACAATTTTCACATTCACACGACCGCCTCTGTACGAATGCGATGACTCGACAAAGGGCGACGTCGTGTGTGAGTCGAAAAAAACCTTTTTCGTTTAACTACGCATCGAGCTAAATACGGCGAATAGCCGCTATAAACCGGCTCCCTTCCGAAATGCTCACTTAGAATTTCATGCGCCGTTTAGGTAAAATTGAAGAGCTCCATCACGTGTAATGATAAGCTACGATAATAAAAGAGAAATTGTACGTTTTCCGCGTTTTGCGCCGCCATCGGTACGGATAAGGTCGTCGAGCCGCGGTGCGGAAGACGCGGCCGAACAGTCCGGACGCACGCTGAATCACAAACTAGAAAATCAGTTCATTGTTGTGAACGGCTGAATATTCAGTTACCCGTGGCATTTTCCTGAATAACATTTGCATACAGATAAGTCTATGAAGGTGTCGCGTGACAGCGAATTTTATATTTTATAACATTTTCTAAGCAATGAATTTTTAAAGGACCCTTTATGAACTTTTTGATAAAATTACTTGAGTGGAAATTTAAGCCAGAACAATTTTACTTTGGCTACTTAAACGTCGTTTGGGGAAATTGCAGGCTTAGAAGGGTTCCATACTAAATGCTCTGATTTTTACTTTAAAAACTCCGAGCATTAAAATGATCTTAGTTATTAGGAATGGGGTGAAACAAATCGATAGGCACCTAAATAATATTTGTGTGCAACAAAAAGTGATAATAATAGCTACTATAGCCACCTAGTCTGATGCTTAAAAGGATGTTACCAATTAATCTCATAAAATAAACCTAGATAACCGCTAAAATTTAAATACGCAATTGGCCATAAATTTAGGGTTTGGCCATTTGCGTTCTTGGTCTTATATGCGTCGAAAGGTGGAATATGGCTTTTCAGGGTAACCCTATATTATATTTACGTACGATTGAAAAGAATAGTGACCTATCTGAGCCTAAAGTGTAGCTTGAACACAATGAAGACAATGGCATCCTTCCTCAAATTCTACTGGCGTACCAAAACATACCGCAGGGTAGTTGTGGTTTTCATTAGTGCTTGTTGTTGTTTTCATAAAGTTATACATTTAATTTCCATACTAACCAGGTTAGCTACACAAAACTGTATAACACTAAATTTATAAGTTTAATCCAGCACTTTCTGTTCCTCTAACTTCGTTTTAACGTTTGAGAAATATGTGTCATAATAATATGTCTATGGAATGGACTAGGGGGCGAATCGCACTAATTCTGAACAATATTACCAAATCCAAACCATAAACGGCAAACCTTTACAAACGCAAACGTGTGAAGCAGGGGTTTGGCTTGCGTTTGTAGAGCTTTGCCAAACGTGTACATGCAGCATAACGTTTTTGATTATGGTTTGGATTTGGTAATATCGTTCAGAATTAGCGAGATTGGCCCCCATGTATTTGTCTCGTATCATACAATTTTCATAAATATTAGTGTTGAATTATTCAGTAAAATACATTAAACTATATTGCATATAAATCTTATAAAGACAGGCATACTAAAATTAGACCGCTGTACAGGCTATAGGCGGTCTTATCGCTATTTGTTCCTCACAAACGACCCCCGACTGCTATTTTGTGTTGTTTTCTCGGCGAACTAACCAGTTAAATGGGCTGTAACAGTTTCACGATCGCTCTACGTACATCCACAGACTTAGGCATCTAAATGCACGATAGATGATCTGGAGCTCTATTTTTGAATCGCTCTCCTCGCTTCGAGCGGTGGATTCTATAATTTTCCTTCGACATCCGATACAAAAATCAGTAGAATCGACCGCTCGAAGCGAGGCGAGCGATTCAAAAATAGAGCTTCTACCATGTTCCCTATACTCTACCATGTCGATTTGATACACAAATCGACCACCGCGTCGGCGTTATTTTCGCCTTTATACTTACCACGACAAAAGAAAAAAAATTTTTTTTTCGTAGTTGCGTTATAGTCTTTTTAAATGACTTAGGGCCTTCTTACACCGCATGCTGATCGTCAGTTTTCTAGAAAGTCGTCTGTCAATTAACAGGATCAACTAAGTGCAGGTATATGGTTGGTGTTAGAACCATTTATTGTGCTAGCGACCCTTTAAATGTAATTTCTTATATTTAGGAAGATTAATTAATATATTAAAGTAGAACTTCTGCCAGGCACGCAGCCAGGAACGCTTGAGGGGTTGAATCTCGAACCACAGGGCGAAAATCGGGAAATGAGGCCCGCTCGATAATTGTGACAATCCATGTAATTCAGCCGTGTGTTACTTTTGACGGGCCATCACATTTCTTTCATGACTATGATGATGACAAAAGGGAACTTGGCGTATTTTTACAAGAATTGTTTTTGGAAGGATAAACTTAACGAAAATCAAGCGGTGGTTGGTGAAAGGCATGGAGCAACAATCTCTCTGGTGGGCGCTCGCGGTAAAAGGATCTCATAGTAGCCCCTCCGTAAAAGAAATATACAATGTACAGTTATTTTATTCACGGAAATAAATATCAAATATAGAATTTGTTCGCTTCTCCAAATAATAAAGGGAACAACAACGCTCCTCCAATATAACAAAATATTTTCTTTTGTGGAAAAAAACGACAAAAGGTGGAATGGAATTTATATTGTCAGTCTACATGTAAAACCCAAGCGAGCAAACCTTTACTCGTACATACTAAAGGATAAAGCACGACAGTTCTCTACGTTTGGTATTAAAAAAATACACTCAACGGTCCCCAGGAGCGGGCGGCGGGCGAGCGTGGTGAGAGTACGAAGGCACAGAGGTCCTCATGCATTAGCGCGTAGAAGCCTCATGTTTACCCGGCGTTACTTTTTGTTTGCTCAGCAGGCTTTGTCGACCCGCCGCCCGCCGCCGCTACTCTAGCCTAACCTGTTGGGTGCCGGCGGGTTGGGCTCTTTACATCCATCTACATACTCGTGTTTTTTACTTTAGAATACACGTCTCGTACTAATGCTTGTTTGACTACAGTCACTTAAATAGTTTGTTGAACTTATAATTTCCTTCAAACAATCGATGTTATGTGCAATCGACGCCGAAGGTAGTGTTGCTTTTTGCCTAATTTAATAAACCGTATTGGAGACGCTCGGAGGTTCTTACAGAGTTCGAAAGCGGAAATGGAATTCTGCTCTGCTGTCATAAGATGACTGTGCCAAGGGAAAACTTGTCTGCATTTAATCATTTGAAATTCGATATTTTGATATATAAGAGAAACATTGACATTTCTTTTGACATTTGGTTGATGGTGTATGACATTTAAACGTGTAATAAAGTGGCAGCGTGCGGATCGGAAAACGTAGCCGTCGACAAACCATCATCGTTGGCCCGGATTGGCCCGCAGCGGGGCCTATATCCGCCGCGAAATGGAACGTGATTCCACTTCCAATGTTACCAGCACAGATATAGGCTTTAGTGCGAGTATTGTGACAAGTATAGTACTCACTCATAATATGACTGCATTCGATGATTCAGCAAAAGAATTTAACATTGACGAGCTTAAACTAAGTATTGCGAGTTATTTTGTGAATAGCATCATATTATCTAATGCACGCTTGGCGTAATTCGTTATAGGTATATTCGTACTTGGTAGCTCTGAAGTAACACAGAACGAAAATTTCTACTTTAGAGATAAATATGAGATTCCGAAACCACTAAATCATAGAAGACGTTGCTATCTCAGAAACACATAAATTTGATCGCAGATACTTCAGGTATCTTCGACGTTCCGATCGGAGCGATATTATGACAGCACACCAAACTAAGTTTATGATTTATTGAAAACAATTGTGTATACCTACCTGACCTAGTTTATTAGCAAAATTTCCAACTCTAGACCTAATGCAACTATATTGTATGACGGAATTTTACTCGTAAATGTGTAACCGAAAAATGACAAAATCAGCCTCAATCGAATAATAATTTTAAAATTATTTAACTGTATATTACTATTATAATATACCTTACCCGTAATCCACTACGATTAGCCGCAATAAACGTATATTTCATACGTTTATTGCGGCTAACTGGATAGTACATACGCGAAAGTATGCGTAAAATCATAATTTTCATATTTAGTGAGAGTGACAGCGTTAATAACGTTTTAGTCACGCGAACAAACTCACAATCTGCAAATAAATTTACTTAATTAAACTGTTATTGCACTAAGTAATACAAAAAGAAGACGCATTTTATGGGACATCAAAAATTTGACGGACTCTAATTCAGGGAAAGTATAGAAAAGTTTACAAAAAGTAGAAAGGCAGTTACAGATGTTACCGAGAGAAGGGATTCGCTTTTTAAAGTTTTGTGCTAAAAGAATCCGTTGAGCCCGGGGAGTCGCGATGTTACTGGCATTCAAATCGATGCTCCCGTTTTATATCAAATGTTCAAACAACGGAATTCTGCTCATATTTTTAAGCTGCCACGATAAATAGGTATCTTATGTAAGACAGTAAAGCGGTAAATTCTAAGATTTGTCGGCATTAGATCAGCGGTGGCGGTTATTGTTCGAAATAGATTTTTAACATTACGATATTTAATAAACCGAGTGTGGATCGCAACTTTACATTGCACAAACTAAGCTCAGTTAACCTAGGTACTTTTAACCCATTTTCAATATTGAATTAACAGATGTTAGAGTTTTTATGGAGGCTGGTTTTATAATTTCCACTAATAAAGGCTGTATGGATAATATGATTCCTTTGTCTGATCCGATAAAGCAAAAACAAAGACATACTGGAGCAACTGTCTGTCTCTTTTTGTCTTATGACAATTTTCTTAAGTTTTGCGATGTAGGTAGTCATTTCGACCTAGCCTACTCGTCAATCACTACATCGTCTAGATGTAGTGATTGACATGCATGACATGCAAACTACGTGCATGACATGCAAACCCACGTGCTGGCCGTTGCTTCACTGTACTGATTGATAGCAAGCATGATGGTCCATCATGCAGCATGACATTCACGTAAACGTTGCATGTCATGTAAGCATGCATGATCGTTTAGGGACACTTTAATACCAACCCTTTCGGAAGTGTCTTTGTGGAGATAAGAACACAGCTTTTTAAAATACATACTTTTGAATAGGTGCATATAGGTATGTATGTAGCAGTGTGATCGTTAATCTTCACAGCATACAGGAGCACATGTGATCGTGTGTCGTTAGCGTATCGACAATCGTAAATTCTCGTCGTATCTCAATCGCACATTTGCGGCCGAGTTCGTGTCACATTGGCTTTGTAACCGGTGTGATTCAGAAGCAACCTACTTCCGTCCATGTACGTATACGTCATTATTATCGCATATTCCCTTCTCGACGTATTTGTACTATACTTTATATAAACTTTCGGAACGTAATGTTAGAACCCGTAAACGAAATATAATAATATGATTAGAATACCTATAAAATTACAGCACCCACCCATCTATTTAAACGTCAACTTTATAACTTTTGCAGTTCATATCTCGAATAAGTTTTAAAATATGGGACAGTTCAACTAAAAGAATTCTATTAAAGCGAGCAAAATAGTAAAGGCCTCAGTGTCGTAAAATCTGAGAACAATAAAATCCACTCAGTTACATAAAATGTGGCGAAAAATCTTGGGGTGAACGTCGCAGCGTGTCACAGCCGTCACTCCGGCCGGGAGCAGCAACACCCGAATTAAATTCCAGCTCCCTCAGATGTCCACGTTCAAACACCGAGTACAAATACGGGATGTTTGGTGAATATGTGAAGATTTTGTAAATTAAGTAAGTGTTACGGTTACAGTATGTGTATACGGTGTCTTAAAGAATAATGAGAGAAAATATGTAAGAATAGTGTGTTTTAATGAGTAAATGTCTTGTAATTAATATTTCTATGTGTTGTGAAGGAATGGTATCAAATTTCGTGCTAACCGCCGCCGTTGTATAGCTGAAACAATTGCGGAGTGGAAAAGCGAGTTATGGGCTGTGTGAGGGAAGAGGACAGCCGAGTGCATTAAGATAAAGCGGGTTGGGCGGCCGCCAGCGTCTCAAGTGTCCGGCCCGTGCCAAGCGCCACCGCCAGCCGCCACTCGCGCCCTATATGGCAATAATCTACACGCAATTTATAGTTAACTACAATACAAATAAACACTTTACTAACATAGATGTTTCGAAAACTATAGCAGAAGAGTTAAATTGATTAGTTACTTTAACCAAATATTATTAGTTCACAGTTCGGCGAGTGAAGTTCTGAACTTTAGTAGGTACCTAACCTACCTATTATAAGTTTGCATGCATGGTGTATGAGCTGAAACCAAAATTATAAGGACATATGCTATTATTAATTTTTGTGCAATTACAGCTATTTATTTCCATACTCAGAAATCTTTAGAACAAAACACGTGCCCAGTAAACAAGAACAGTTTGTATTCAAATGCTGCGCACGTTTACCACCTACGATTACCGCCCTACATGTTGGATCGAATGGTTCTAATTTAGCAACTGAATTAGAATTCTGAATGTTAACTAAGCGACTTGTTCGCGTTGATTATAATTTATTCTTCCACTAAAATACATTACGGAATACAGTCAGCCTTTCAACGCAATTTCACTACTTCGAGTCGAGTTCCAACAAGCGTCACATTTGGTTCTAAGTAGCTTTGAAGACATACTTATGTTTTTGGTTTCACTTAATTTCTTTGTTAATTAATTGTAGTAAACGAAGAAGTCGCTGAGTGAGTTATGAAAAGAAAACTTTGAACATATGAATTCCTTATGACGAGATCCGACAAAGAATTAAATCTTTGACTCTCAGCCTACTCTATGTAGTAGGATGACACCTAGCTAGGTATTCCGCCGGGTACATATATGGTTACATATTGTCCTTGACCTCGTATAAAGGACAGTTTTTGAGTGACAATGTCGGGGTGTCTGACTGACGCGAAATACATCCGAGTATCAAAGGTATTACGCTCTGAATTTCGCGAGCCAAAGGATTAAGGACTTCGCCACAGTCGGAAGATAGGTAAGTAAGCTGAAGATCGAGGCACTAATGGGCAGGCTACCAATCGCTGAACTGCAGCCGTTGAGGTAGACAAGTTCTGGAATGGAGACCATAAAATGGTAAGTCAAACGTGGAATGTCACCATTCCAGGTTGACATACGGACCAACATCATCATATTCAGCCGGTTGAGGCACATTTCCAATAAACTATGTAAGGAAGTATACCGCGTACCTACTGGTAAGCGCAGCATGTGACGCCCCTGTGCCAGATGGATTGACGACCTGAAAAAGGTGGCCGGCAGAGGCGGATGGATGGGGCGAGCGGAGGACCGAATGGCGCGCATTACTTAAAGGGGAGGTTTCTGTTAACCAGTGCACGTCGACAACGTGATAACTAAGCTAAGACAGTCTTAACCTTATTACGGCTTTATAACCATAACTTACAGATTAGGAGAGATGTTAACATTCTAAGTCTAAGTTCTAAGATTAACATCAGCGCATAACTGCCACATACCCGAGCATTGCTCGGAGAAACATCTTCTGCATAATTCCTGCAGTCGAGACATAGTCTGCTTTTAAAGTTTTAATGGAACGTAAAATTTAAGATCCGGAAGAATGTTGTGAGTTGAATTACAGAAGCGTAGACTAGACTTGTTAGAAAGCAGGTATATGATTCTAAGATATCTAGAGCGAACTATAGGTGATCATGGTACATAGGTAATCATTCTTCATTTTACTGCACAGTTGCGATTGTGCGGTTTCTCCACTTCATATGCAATCCGTAAATTAGTAACGATAAACTCATTGGTATAGATTGAGGTTAGATCTAACTTACGCGACCTTACCAGTGAATAGTTCGAAGATAGGACTCACAATAAAAGTGAATTCTGGTACTTGATAGAAGAGCAACAAATAAAGAAAGACCAAGTTTAAGAAAAAAACTAAGAAATTTAACCAGCCGTTACAAGCCCACAAACTGGAAATCCAATAATTACCACAGACTAAACCCGAGTCACGATGTGCAAATACTGTACTAATTCGTTCACAATTAGCAATAAAGATTAAAGTCGAGCAATTCCGGAAGCAAAACCACTTTTGAACATTTGTGTAGATTTCATTATGAAGTTTTGACGTGGAGTAAGTAAGAATCTGGGAGATACTTTTAGACGAAATTAGTAGGTGGATAAAAGTTATTGGTCATCACTCAGACTTGACGACTTTACAGAGTGACAACATGAAGGCAATGAAAACATAAAAATGTTTTGATAAATCTGGAATAGCGACCGACAGAGACGAACAATATTGGATGGGATAGTTGTCAGTCGCGGTCGTCTGTCACTGTCTCGTATATGGTTATGTTTTATACAATTTTATAGTGCATAGATTGACGACTCTGTTTCATGTCGTATATAGAAATTGTATCTTAACACAATGAATAATTATAAACTAATTTTGAACATAATGCTAGAAAATGAAATAAATCACAAGCTTGCAGAACAGTTGCAGGTTCACTGCAACGCTAAATTCGTATGGGATGGCTATACGAATGGGATGCCAAACATTGAGTAGCAGATAGCACTGCTATATCAGTAGTCTCAAATTAAAATGGCGCCGGCGGGAAAAGTAATTTGCATCTAATAATATATCCTATCTACAGAAAACTAATATCAATAAGGCAAGTCTCCGAAAGCGCAATAAACGCTTCAAGTTACACAGGCAGGTCGGAAAGGAGGGAAGTCAGCAGTTTCTTTGAAGCGCATCCTCAGCTTCGGGAGACAATAATGAATTCAGGTCCGTCGAGGGGCGCTCGAAAGTGCTCGCACGCTCCACTTTGCACTTCCTCTCTCATAAAGCGATTAATGACAGCCCGCGACCTTTGACACTGGCTGGATCAGAATAAGAAGGAAATAAGGTGCAATCACCGTGAACGGCATCCTTTAGCTATCGGATCTGAGGAGTTTCCAATAAAGCATTTCTAACTTTTTCACTTGTTGTGACTTTTAACTGGTAAAGTATATCTGCTCCGTGGGTAAAGTATAAGAAATACTAATTATTACCCTATTTTATTTTAACCCTAAACTCTAAGGTAACATGAAACGTCACAAAATATAGTTAACAATGATGGTGTTGAGTTTCATTCCATCAAAGTCAGTCAAATTGACTTTTTAACAACAGAAAGGCAAATAAAAACTTGACTGAATTCTGAATATACTTGTATTGGTAGGTACGTAGAAAAAATAATGGAATCAAATTACTCTGATAAATAAAATATCAAGTTATTGTCGCATTCTCGTTATGAATCCTCACATTTTATGACTGTCATATACAAATATGGAAGATCAGATATATCATTAAAGGAACCAGCTAGATCATAATCATCAGTCAAGGTTCTCTACATCACCCCGTACGAGTCGGATTGAAAACCTAAGTTTATGGCACTCAAAGTTTTACCGGTATACCTGTCAACCTTACTACGCAGGCATGTCAGCCAGCACTGAGTCAGGGAAATACATTTCCTGTCTTATAAACATATTCCATGGAAAGCGCTGACGTAATACAAAGAGATGAACGAAATAATGTTTTGACGGTAGACGTAAGACGTGGGTATTTACAGATCTAAATTTACATCAAATCCAACCCAGAAAAGGTTAGATAAACTTTTGAACTACCAAGTGATACTACTATTTAGACGGGTAAATAATTATTGATAATGGAGGATAAATTCAATTAAACCAATGCTCATATTATATCTAACCTAATACGATTAGTGTACCAAACTACAAGGAGTATACCTATAATGAAATAATTGAATTCGAGAAAAATGACAATGTCTGTCATAAATATACCTAGGTTTCTTTAAAAATGGTAAAATATTAAATTTAAACTAGTAGTTCCGTGAGAACAGTAGACCTCGCCAGCCCTTATAAACCAAACCTAAAAGAAACCAACAAAAGTCAACTTTGGAAACAGAAAAAGTACCTACTAAAGTGACAAAAATTAGCACTTTAAAGCTTAATATTTCGCAAACGGATCCCTGAATCGAAAAATGTTTATCACACACCCGCGATATTTTTGAAAGACCCATCCAACGATACCCCACACCATGGATATCACGCGGAAAAAAATAATTTTCCATTTTACGTATGCAGTTCTATGAACATAATTTATTTTTTCAACTTTCTTAAGTCGATCCACTATTACTCAAAAACTAATAGAACCTACTTAGCCGTAATAGTTTTCCTTGTAACTACGTTATATATGCTACTGCCATGAATTTTTTCACATTTCCAGAAGCAACCGTTTAGCTGGCAGGGGGGGGGACACGTGACTCTAACAAAAATTACCGCTTTAAAGCTTAATATTTCGCCAACGGATCCCTAAATCGAAAAAATGGTATTCACACACCAGCAATATTTTTGAAAGACCTATCCAACGATATCCCACACTATGGGATTCACAAGAAAAAAAAAGTTCACTCCCACTTTGCGAGCATGATAGGTACTCTAAAAAAAATGTTTTTCAAAATTTTATTCTACTCATTTTGTAGGTTTAATTAATTTATACATATGCCAAATTTTCGTCAAAATCGGTTGAAAAATGCGACCTGTAGAGAATTACAGACAGACAGACAGACAGCCGGACAAGAGCATTTTTGGCCAGTCTCGAAACGTAGACGCTTCGCTCGCTCGGTCAATTAGTGACAATGCAGCAGTATGGAACACCGCTCTATTGCAATAAATTAACACTGAATTATCTACGTATTAATGTTTAACATTGTGCATTCGCACACATATAGCGTGGCCACATGGTCTCCTAGTGTGCTGTTGTCCCATTAGCCGTGACTTGGCATCGAGTTAGCCGGCTAATGTGCAATCAAACAGCATCGGTGGCAACTTGTTAATTATGCGCGTACGCTCTATGAATCCAAACCAAGCTTGTAATTGCGTGGCCAAGCCTAATTTAACTTGCGGAATCGTAATTGCTTGTTCATTTTAGGATATCTAGTGAGCGAAATCACATTTCAAAGTTTTCCAATACTTACAATGTTATAAAAATCTAAACAAAACTCAATAAAATATTAAGGCTGATTTTACTAAATACCTATGTATTGCTTACTCTATTACTAACGTAACATTAAATTGATGTCGTTAACGAAATACAGGAAAAATATCAAGATTGGCAGAAAATATACACTGATGGGTCAAAGAGCGCTGATGGTTCAGGAGCTGCATTTTATGATGTTAACCAAAATTATTCAGAGTGTTTTAAGATTAATTCCCCTTTGTCTGTTATGTCCTTGGAGCTTATTGCAATTTCAGAAGCGGTATCGTACGCTAGTCGGCAGGATTTAAAAAAAACTGTCATTCTCTCTGACAGCAAAAGTGCTTTGCAACATGTGGCTCGTTGTACCTCTGGCTGCAGAGGAACTTCGACTGCCTACAACATTCTTGAAATGTTTCATGAATGTAACCAAAGAGATGCTGAACTGAGATTGGTCCCAGCTCACATAGGAATAAAAGGTAACGAAGAGGCTGATCGAATGGCGAAATTAGCCTGTACAAGTTTAGATGGGACAGCAGTTAATTTGGCGCCCTTTTATACAGAAATATTACCAAATTTCAAAACCTCAGTATATGCAGACTGGAAAGAGTATTTCGACCAACGATCGCTAGAGAAAGGTATATGGTACAAGACCATTCAAGATCAGCCTCTGCGAGTACCTTGGTTCGACGAACATAAGTTAAATAGAAGTCTAATTAAATTAGCTTGTAGACTGCGTTCCGGCCACTACCCATCAAACAGGTTTGGATATCACATGAAAAAGTGTGACACTCCGAACTGTGAAGTCTGTGGAGTTGTTGAAGATGTCCAACACCTGCTGATGGAGTGTGACAGGTTCAGGAATAAGCGGGAGTTAATGATGAGGCGACTCAAGCTGAATCCACTAGATGTGGGTTTGGCTCAGTCAATTTTGTCCAAGCCTGCATCTGTGGCGGCACGATCTTTGTATGATATTTTTGAGTCGCCTCGTCAGTAAATCTTGGTCAGGGTACGATGGGACTGACATGTGGAGAACACAAAAGTCCCTAAATAAAATAAAGATTAAAAAAAAAAAACATTAAATAAAATTTGTTGATGATATACAATCTGCTTAACAAAACTTTTAGAACAAATTGGCGACTACTTATACCAGTCATTTTAAGAATTTGAAGAACGATTGCTTATCCCCACTAAATATTGATATGGACAGCTATAAAAAAAGCACGTATCCCTTATTATATGCATACTACTTCTATATTAATAAAGGTATTACAAAACTTCTCAGCATCTCTACCACTTCTGCATATAAGTAGGTACCTAGTCATTACAAAATCTAACGTTTCAACCTCTACTGCATTGTACTGCATTGTACTTATACCTACCTATAAGTATACGTTTAGTTTTTTTACCACTGTTACAACTGCAATTCATAAAGTCTGATCTGTCAGCTTCTATATACCTTAAACATATAACAAAATTTAAATTCTATAGCTCCTTCTTCGTGTTAATAATACGCTACTTCACTTCTGCTTCTGCTACTTCTGCTTTTGCCACTTCTGCATAATAATACTAAGTTTTTCTACCCTTTCTGTAAAATTATAACACCTTGCGCTAACACCTTGGAAACGGTGGTAGCTAAAAAATTTACGTTGTATAAATGTACCCACTGTACTTACATGCAATAAAATAGATTTGAATTTGAATACATGTCTGTTGTATGTACATCTGTCCATTTGATGTCCATCAATTGCGGAAAGGATAACAATAACATAAATACTTTAATTTATCGTACGGCATTTATTTATGACCCGTGAGTTCAGGTTGCCAAATTAATTGCACCGTTATAACCACCCGGGGACCACGTGTATGGTAGCTTAGGTAATTCATATACACTGTTACTTAATAGGTACTCACTGCCTTCTTAGTTATTCCTTGGCACCCATACGAACATACATTAACGACTTTAACAATTCTCGTGTGTATGTTTGTCCCCTTTTATCACAATGAAATTCCATTTTAGAATGACGTGGATAGTGGGTGTTGCCACTATAAAAAAAAATCAATATCTGGACACGGAGCAATGTCAATAAGGTAGGCAAGTTGCCGCTGACCGAAATCCCTGTCACCCACGTCCATTCTATTTACGGAGTTTTACATTCCGTATTCAATGTATTTCAATTTTCACATTGGCTTTGATGTCAAATGCGATGTTGAATTCAAAACTAAGGTAGGTATTAATTTGTACAGTGAGAAATGCTAAAATATAAAATTTATTCGAGTATTTTTGCATAATATCAATGGTACTGTAGAGAGATTACAGGTTGATCGTCGGCTGAGTAAAATATCTGTCATTTTTAAGGATTCGTCAAAACAGAAATCCTTATAGAGAAGCTTTTGTTTCATCTATCTAACATGTCTGTAAATTACCAGGTGAACCAGAATGAAGAGATGAGATGTGGCACATATTGCCAAATAATGGAAAAACATTATGTTGAAATGAAGAAGTACCTTACTTGTATCCAAAGTATCTCAAATAGAACTTACGTCATTTTTCAGATTGGACATTATTTATTACAGTAAATCACTAGAACTTATATTGATACACTCAACAAAGAAAATTGCATGAAAATGACTCGGCACAAACAGACAATGCCAACAAAGACTCAAATTTTACATTTAAGTAGGGCACAGGAGATAACGTAAAACTTCAGTAGATTAAGAGGGAATTTCCACTTATATTTGTTTAATGAGCAAACATAAACAGGAACTTGTTCAAAGGGTGAAAACGTCTCTTAACCGCCGCGACCCGGATTTCGCGCCAAATATTTATTTTAATTACATCTCGGTTTCTTCAAAGCTAAAGTTAAATGTCTTAACCACCTTCCGAGCTAATATGTGGATCTCATTGACACTCTAATTGTACAAAATAAACAATACTCTAAATAGTTTCATTACCTAGGTTCTTATAATACTCGTAGGAGCTGAGAAAACTAAAAGGTAATTGGGCTAGTAACGTCTTATTCCCTTCCCGTCATGATCAATTTGAACACTTAAAGATTAGAAATTGCATTGTGCAATTTGAATAAAGTAGTTCAAAGCAATAATTGAATAAGTTGATAAAAAGAGGAGGAAAGTAAGTATTCAGCGGAATACCGATGAAGCATTCCTCCCGGGAAATACAGGCGAAGTAATATGACCAGAACACAATCAACTAGAGACCTACTTCCGTTGAGTGAAAAATAGAAAAGTTTAATATGCATTTACCGGGTTCGTCCGGAAACGAGCAGTCGAAGTGAAGTTAATTAAAACTGTAAAAGGGGCGGTGGCTGAGCATGACAATGTGCGGATATATACGATGGGCGAGGACCGACGGTGCGGCGGGGAAGTCACAGCTTGCAGTCAAGTGCTACAGCTAAGTGAGATCTAAGATTACTCCTCCACGATTTTTGGTTGATGCATATGTATTATGTATTCATGTTTGTAAGGATGTTTCGATGTTTATACAATATTATAAACGCGAAAGTTTGTAAGGATGTTTGGATGTTTGTTACTCTTTCACGCAAAAACTGCGGAACAGATTTTGATGAAACTTTACTAATAAAGATTTATTATTATTGATCCCTACCACAGAATATACATGTTTTCACTCTCAATCAATCAATCTTCAATCTTCAAGCGAAAACCTAAATAGGTTTATCTGTAGAAGAAGTATTCACGATCGCCGGTAGAAGACCGATTATACATCAAAATAACACATATAAGCTTTATGTAGTTACCTCAAGAAAAGCAGATCCCGAGGGAAAATCTTTTCTACGCGGCCAAACCCGCGGGAAACAGCTAGTAGTCGATAACTACGCAACCCAAGACGTGGCTAGCTAGTAAGGAATATTGATAGGGCAAATTGAAAAGGTCAAGATCGCAATAGTTCACATCTGTTGATGGCGAGCGTCTGCGTGGGATTCCTTGCAATGCGAGCACCGTGCGCTAAGAAATACAACTGCGCATAAATTCAGGACACGTCTGGTGATATAAATTTATAACGGCGAACCAGAGAGCAGCGACAGACGGTACGCCGTGCCCTCTAGGAATTTATTAAATAAATTAATTGGACCAAAATTAGGGGCAGCTTGAATAAACAATTTAAATGACTTATTTTGTTCATCTGAATAATGTTCTCAAGTATGTATATCCGGATTCAGGTTCACAGTAAAATGATAGGCGGTAATGTAACTTAGATAAATCTATCATACCTTCGTCGTATCATCGAATACAATAAGACGGCGAGGAGATAAGTTAACACCTTTGACCCATTAATTCTGTATATTTTACGGGCATAAATTATGAGATCAACAGCTTAGGCTACTTTTACTATGGCAAATAATATTTACCACGGGATACATATAAAACTGCGCGGCATAGCGGGACAGAAGCTTGTATCTAATTCAGTTGAAGAGAATTATTAGTAAACTACTAGTAAAGATATTTCGGCTTTGAAGAGGGGTGTGAAATATCAGCGACAGCGCGTCAACAAACATTTGAGCAGCATTAAGTAGTTCCGTGCTTCCAGCTTTCCAATAAACCAGTCGACGGAGTGCATAACGTGCCGAGATTACTTATGAGCACTACACACCGCCAGATCTGGTCGGACACAAGTCCTAGTAGTTAAGGTTTAGTCTGGTGTCCTATACTCCTTCATAAACGCATAAGTAGGTCACCAAGATAGAAGACCGTCGAAAAGTCTGTTACTCAGCAATACACTTCGCGTGATTATCTACCTTTTTGTAGATTGGACGTTTTTCAACGGTTGGACATGTTTCAGATTGGACATAATTACAGTAAATCATCTGAACTTTTGCGAACCTGACAATGTATGAGTGGTCATGTACTTGCCTATTTAGTCTTAACATAAATTATGTTCATCCAGATATGGTCAGTGTCACAAAAATGGGGAATGCGGTGCCTAATGCTACTAATGCGACTCGTTGTCGGGTAGGTATGTCCAGGCCAAATCGCATCGTGTGTCCGCATTATAGCCCTGGGACTCCCGAAGCGGGCGACCAAACAACAATATTTGTTGGAACGGGACACTAGATTAATTTTTCCCGGGGCGTTTAGCTTTCCAGCTATCCACTGAAGTGCATTTGTGCAAACAAAAATAAATTGTCGGGAAGGACATTTCTAAATGAATAAAAAAAACTTTTGTAGCAGAAACTTTAGGTATATCTCAATACATTCCTCATTTCTACATTCCGCAATAGTGTTTTCTTAAACGGTAAAATAGGTAGGTAATACTTTGTAAATAGGTTTCAGACACAGCTGCAAATTACTGTCCTTTTTAAATGGACATAAAAAGTACAATGTACAAGGATACACACACCATACAAAGGATGGCCTTAATTGTATGGGAAGCAAACAATGAAAAATTCCCGCTCTATAAAATGATAAGAATTTAACGACATGGATTTAAAGGCGAATATTGAGGGAATTTTCATTAACGCTCAATATTTATACAAGTTGCACGCTTCGAAATATCAGAAGGCAAATTCTTTATTTGTTTACATATTTATTTCTCTATCAACTTGTATGAATGTTATGGTATAGCGGTATTATTATGTATTATCTACTAGCTGTTACCCGCGGCTTCGCCCGCGTGGGATAAGTTTTTTTCCGCGGGAACTGGTCTATCGCGGTAAAAAGTAGCCTATGTTCCTATATAATATGGATTCTGTGTGTACAGTTTACTAATAAATTTTCGGTATGCTAGTTAACACTAAGGCCAAGGGCACTATAATAGACTTTTAAAAGATTATTTGGCTCTTTTGTTTGAGATACATTCATACTACAAATGGTAATAATACCTAAGAAACATAAAAGGTGCCAAAATTTTATTAATACTCTAATGGTGCAATAATTATCGAAGCGAAGACTGAGATCAGTAAGCAATAAATATGTCCGCGGAGAACTTGTACAGCCTGTATAAAGGCACAAGTCGTTAATCTTAAAAGGATGGGCAAGTAATTAACTATATCCTTTGTCCGGAGACGTCCGGCTTTCCCATAGGCAGTGCGCCACTACACTTATTCCTTTCTAAGACACGTATAGTTACGTACACAACATAAATAATGTGATTAAGCGGAAAAATCAAAGCAGCAATAGACCGCCTCGTTGATTTAGTAGTTCCAGCGTTTATAAACGGCAGAGGTCGTCGGTTTGATTTCCAATTGGGATAGGACAACTTTGTATAATTTGTTAGTCCGGGCGATATTATGATTCGTGAAGTCCTTTTCTAATTCATAGATACATAGTAGTTTCATAACACAAGGGTAAGGGTTGCTTTGGCGAAGTTATTATTTATTACATTTATCAGCTGTTTCCCGTGGTCTCGCCCGCGTTTCATTAGTTATTTCAGATTTTTTTCTTTTCTCTCGGCTCCTATGGGTCGTAGCGTGATGTTAAATAGCTTTCCTCAAGAATTGAGCTATCAAATGCAAAAAAAATTAAAATCCAACTGGTAGTTGCAGATATTAGCGCGTTCAAACAAAAAAAAACTAAGAGTAAAATTTAGGGTTATATGTAGGCAAGTAGGTACGAGTCACCTCTCAATGTGCTTTTATTTTAAAATATTTTCCGCACACACAAGTGATAAAATGAACATTATAACGTAAGTACCGTTTAGTACCTTTTCACATTTCGGTGTGAAGAAAAATACAGCAAAACAAAATGTAAATGGCGAAAATCTGCGTTTAAATGGCGGCAGCTGAATGCTCAGACCAAAAATTTTCCCGGCATTCAAATTATCTCGTATTGACGACTTCCTAGCACGAGAGGGCTGCAGCTATTTCGCTGAATAGAAATTCGAATAAGGAATCAGCCGAGCAAGTCTGCTTGAGCCACAGCAGTGTCAAGCGCGACATAGCTCTAACATGGAGCTTGACGGCGCGATTTAAGTAACGCGGGGAAATATGAACACGGCCTCATTTGCATGCATCACTTAGGTGAATACTTGAAGAGAACGGGTTGGAATATTTATGTACCCACGTAAGTATATGACTGTATCTTGAGAAAATGTGGCCTCTTTAAAGTATTACACGTAAGACAGGTAGCAAACTTTTTATTGCAAAAATATTATAGATTAAATAAGTAAATACGATTACACTAGAACAAGAAGAATACTAAATTGAAAAAAACTATTTGGGTAGTGAAATCGATAAAATGATAGCGACAGAATAAAGGGTAGAAAATATGTTTAACTGGGTATAAATATAAGTAATTTGATATAGTTACTCGTATAAGTCCTTGCAAGTCTCTCTAACTGAATTGTCCCAACATTTTTTCTAGCATACGTTAATAGTATTTATCGAACAGGTGATCTGCGTAAAAGGAGAAGGTATCATTAATTAAGTAAACAGGTTTAAAACATTTACGTATTCAACTACTTAACCTGCTTTTTCTTATTGCTTTTTCCTTTATTTTCTACTTCTACTAAACGAAGTATAAATATCTCATAAATAAAGGGATTAAGAAGGGATTCAATGCATTCTTAGAAAACTGAACGGAAACCATTGATTAATTGAGAATTTCACATTATGTTATCTATGTTCCTTCAAAAGATTCAAATGTACCGAAGACTGAAGAATACGGTGACCGGAAACAGGCCATTGAAGAAACGAATGATCTATTTCCAACTGTGGACCTTAATATGCTGATATGGTGCAAAAGATTTCATGACCGAACATCAAAATATTATGGTAAAGTTAAAATTAATATCGTTCGAGGCATTTCAGACGTTTATGCTTGGTGCTCGAACGACATACACACAACGTGCGAAATAATTCGAGTGTGGTTATGAGCGCATATGGCATGGGCTCATTAACGCGCCAGAGCTGCAACGCGCACCCAGCTGGAGCGATCCAGGTCTTAACGAAAGGTAATTTAGCAGCTGCCGCCATTTACGGCCGCTTACCACCGCTACACAAGTCGGATGGAGTTCACGTGAATATTGGCGGAGTTCGTACGGGATTAGTTTAATGGTGATTTAATTTTCATAAAGGTAGGATTGGGTATTTGCAAACAGGCAGCCAGATGTATTTTCTGAATTTATAGCTCAATTTGTGATCTATGATTCTAATTATAGTACCTACCTAAATAAACTATAATGGATGATATGATAAATAGGTACCTATATAAACTATATTCTATCTATCTCTAATGAGACTGTAAAAGTACCTATCACTATTTAAATCTAATATTATAAGTACGCTCCTAAAATTGATTGATGAAAACAGATATCGTTTAAATACAATAGTATGTTAACTAACTAATAACTGTTAACATTATACATGTAAGGGTCCATCAAACCGTAACTTGCAGACTAACTCTGGGGTGTTGACAAAGAGTTGGAGAGTCCCTGAGGCGAGCGTTACAGAACTCAAATAAAACTTAGATGTACATAGTTATTCCCGCAAGGGATCGAACTTCCAAAAATAACAATGCCTAAATATAAAACAACTTTTAAAATCCCATAAATCAGTCACGGTTGTAAGACCAAGTACATAATCCCCAATGGAATAATGTAATTTTCATACCACAACTGGATAATTTACCCGAGAGAAAAGTTTGAAGTACGCCGATTATAGAATGCTTGTGCTGTTTTGGGGTTCAGTAGAATACGGAAGTCTCAATTGAGGTGTCAGCATCCGTCGGCACATTACATGTCTCAATCAGTTAATGAGCGGTTTGTAAAGCTAATAATTCGGAAAAAGCAGAGTTGATAGTATATATTTTAATAAGAATGTAATGTGTATATAATTGTTAATTATAATTAATTAGAATATAAGCTGTTGCATTGTCGAATTGGGTGCAATACCGTAATGACGAATGTGAATTATTTGTGAATTTTAAATAAATGAAATGAATGAATGAATGAATTTTTAGGAATACTGGACCAATTAAGGTTAATCAGATAACATTACATCAAATTTTTCCATAATTGTCAAAACTGTCTAACAATGATGGGAAAATTATGGAAATTTCAGGAAAAAACTCAACAACTAATTCATAGAGCTCGCACACTGGTGAGGCAACTGGGACTTTTTTCCTCATTTGATACTTGTACTATTATTTATTCTATGCAGTGGCAATTGGGCATGAGGTAGAGCCCATTTCGCACTACTGGTGGCGAATGAGAATATTTTTATTTTTTAAAATTGCCACCATCTAACCCTTTCTAACAAACAAAGTTTCGCCAACAAACATCAACGTGGGTGCATATAATTCCTTGATTTAAGTCAGTGTTAAGTTAAACCACAACTACCCAGTTACTTTTGTCAGTGATAAATATAAAGTACATTGCTCGGCAGACAATTACAGCAGCGTACGGGCGCGGGCGGGCGCGGCGGCGTGCCTTTACTTGCATTGCCTGATCTCGGCTGCTGAATATTGCAACAACCGTTGTGTTTTATGTCTTCAATTAGCTCATTTCTCCTTTAATTTTGGACTAGATTATTCGATACTACTAGTAGTACGTACAATAAAATAAGCAAGTTGTTTTCACACAGAGATTGTATGTAGAATAATAGGGTTATGATCGTATCGTCTAAAAAGCAATTTATTAAATTTCGCTGGCCTAAAATCAATGTCTAAATTGAAGAATACCTAAATAATAAAATCCCTCAAACTCAAAATGCCACCTACATGTAAAATTGCCTCGCAAGGAAAATTGTGGAAATTTCTGAAAATATTTTAACTGACGAATACCACACATTGTATACGATACGACTTAGATATACATACTTTGTTTAGACTTCTGACCAAATATTTCTGCCCATTAATAAAACGCTACCGCTAGTCCGCTACCTATCTCTTATTATTTATATTAGATAACATACGATACGCGCAGCGCCCTGAGAAAGGATGAACTGATTTGGATTCCGTTTTTCTGTACGTGTACTGCTTTACTGTGGAAAAGTACCCGCGGAAATTTTGAAGCCTGACCCCATGCAAGCGAAGCCGCGGGCAAAGCAGCTACAAAGACGAAATTGCTGCATCGCAGCTCAGTGTATACGTAATGTAATAATCAACTCATCAGCAAAGATGTCCACTGCTGGACAAAGGCCTTCCCCAGGGAAATCCACGAAGACACGAGTTACTTAACACGATAGTTATGTTAGTGAGGACATAACGCGATGGGCCCCATTAATTCAGATGGCGGAACAATTGCGAGGGGTAGCTTCGTTACACCGCAGCGACACGTGTAATAAGATAAAGTAACGCCCGGCGGCGCCTCCGTGCCCTCTGCTGGAACAAAGGTCTTCCGACATCGCCGCCCCGAACAATGCACACCATGTGCATTGCATAGCGCCGCGCCGCCCGCCCTCGCCTCGCCCACTTCTATCTATTCTCCATTGTCCTTTACATGCGGTAATATTACTGAAACGTACGTACTATGCCTGCCCTAAGTAATGTTTGTAGTTATCCAATAGTTGCAGTTTTAACATGAAATCTGTTTTCTTAAATAATTAGATATTTAATAATAATAAATAATAATAATAATAATATCTTTATTTGTTTCTTCACAAATACAAACTTAAAATAAAGTACAAACAATATGTTTTAGTAAGTGGTCATCTTTTGTGAAGACTGATGCCTGAACTAGACATAGTAGTCTGTGATCCAGGTCACCAGGTCTCCACCCACGGAAAAGGCGATACATTGCATACTATATATATTTTTAGTAATCTTAATCTAATATTGGTAGGTTATAAATATTTATATAATAATAATATATATTACAGGTAGTAAGTGAAAACTTAAATATTATTTCTATTTTTACGTATATGCTATGATAATATTATTTCTATTGTTTATATATATATATATATATATGCATGTGTATAGTGTGAGAGTGTTGTGTGTGTGTGTGTGTGTGAGTGAGTGAGTGTGTGTGTACAATTAATGGACAATCAGTTTCAAGCTTTAACTTTAAGGAGTTCTTCAGTTTGGTCATACGTGAGGGACAACAGCCAACGCGTCAAGGTAAGCCGTACTTCAGTTTTGATAAGTGGGTGTATGTTTAAAATCATGTTACAATTATTGTATAAATAATAGCCGAGAAAACAGAAGAAATGGTGACTGAAGGATGTCTTTAATATAGGGCAGGTACAGATTTTATCGTGGCGTCTTTTTGTTGTGAGTGTTGAAGCGTCATATGGTAGTTGAGTGTGTTGCCTAAGGACTGTGTGTAGTATGAATAGTTGTCTAATAGTCAAAACTTTACATTGTTCATAAAGTTGAGTGGTTGGGAACAAAAAAGGTCGAAAGGTAGCCACCTTTAGGATAGCACGTTGAGCTATTTCTAGCTTTTTTATATTACATTTGGCTATACCACCCCACGACGAAATACAGTAAATAAAGATAGACTGGCACAATGCTAGATACACAGTTTTGATAATTTTAAAATCCGCTATGTGCCGTAAATTTCTAAAAATGTACATCATCTTCCTTGTACGGGCAGTTAGAGAAGAGATATGATTTTTGAAGTTCAAGTTTTGATCGAGGATAATACCTAAGTATTTAATGTCCGTTACTCTTTCTAGTTTTCCGCAGGTACAATCTACACGTAAGGAAGAGCACGAGTGTGCGGTGATTGATAGATCAGGTGAAGCTGGTGGCAGTGAGGAGTCTCGGATGGCGAAAGTGACAAATTTAGTTTTATCCGTATTAATGGTTAAGTAGTTAGCTCTTAGCCATTGAGTTATAACATTCAAACCTTGCTGAGCAGCTTGGTAAGTCTCATTCCATGAATTTCCCGTAAAACTCAATGCTGTATCATCCGCGAAAGATACGATCGTGCCTTGACGGAGCTTGATGTTAGTAAGATCATTTATAAAAATGAGGAATAAGGTAGGGCCTAGTATACTTCCTTGAGGAATTCCATAGCTAATTGTCTGGTTTAAACTAGTGTAATTTCCTATCCTAACGCATTGGACTCTATCACTTAGATAACTCTGAAAGAATTTCAATTGTACTCCCCTCACTCCAATTTTTTCCAGTTTTGTGATCAGCAGAGGAATAGAGACCGTGTCGAATGCCTTAGCCAGATCTAAAAAGATTGATAAGCATTTTTTACCTTCATCCAAGCTCCGAATTACCAGGTCTGTAAGGTCATGTACGGCTTCGGCTGTGGATTTCGCTGCTCGAAAACCATATTGTTGTTGAGATAGTAAATTTAAAAAAAAAAAAAATCAAAATTGAGTTTTTTACTTTCGAAGGACTATAACAATTAGAATTGAAGGAAATATTGTGGTCGTGCAAAAAATATCGCATTTTTAATGAAAATTGATTGTGTTACATTTGCATGTAGGTATAGTAGAGTCGAAAAAGTCGATACAAAAAATGTACATATTTATCGATTCGTCGGGAAAATCCAAGTAGTAAAATGTGAAGTTTACAAATTTAGTCAAAGTCTTGAAACGTCCAAGTCTTGAAACATCCAAGGAACGGTAAAACTCAATTTGTCATCCCGAAAAGTGAAATTCTCACTGGTCGTTAAATAGGTAATAGAAGTTAACCTGTAGGTGCACAATTAGTAGAAACATTAACTTTCAAAATTGCCTTAAACACACCCCGTAACGCCTTATCTAAATATGAAACGGCATGACCGCGAAGCCGGAAACAACATTTTCAAGTGAATTAAACGAAAATGTTGAAACCCTCGCTAAAACAAAGACGACTTCCTCAAAAGTTGAAAAAGAGTGATTGAAATCCAAACCCTCCGGAGATTTTGCGCCAAATATTTATTTAAATGACGCCTCCGTCTTTAAGCACCAGAATAAAATATTAGCAGAGCTCTCTGATTCAATTTGAACCTTAGTGGAGCTGCGAGTAATGGCTCCTTTGCCGCAGTCCTGCGATCCATTGAAATGTACGACCCTAATTATTATGGATATAAATTAAAGCTTTTACCTTATACAAACAATACAAATTGGCTATAGGATTTTTTGTCGTGTTACAAATTACGGTTAATGGATAAATTTACGTAATACAGAATCCCTTTAAAGCGGAACTAAAATGTCACAAAGTGAAGTCACCTGGCCGGAACTTGTCACTTAACACTTGACAAGAATTTTACTGTGCCTGCCAATTTTCCGAGAGATGTCGACATTCGTCAAACTATTTGGACTTATCGTTTATTTTACGATACAACACGACAGTTATTGGTATAGGCATAAAGCTCAGAAGCATTCCAATATCAATCCATCTGTCTTTTCCCGTCTCAATGTCTTTCCGCGTCCATAAACTCTTGAAATGTTGGTATTCAGACTGTCACGACAGTTGATATTTTGTGACCGCAGTAACCTAACGTCCCCAGGATTACTGTTGTGAGGTATTATTCTGAATACGAGAAAATTTCGCACTATTAAATGATTAGCTGGTTTTAAATGCGAGACTAGTGATGATATACCATAAGAGGAGTTTACCCACATGTCTCTTTGAACTGCATTTTGCTCGCACGTCACATACCTGGAACGAAAAATTATATAAGTTAGATCTTATGCAATTTATCTATTTATATTCGTAGCACCTACCTATATATTTTTGTTCTGGCCGAGTCATGAGCTACGATTGATAAAAGAATGGGTGTATCAAGTACGTATAGTAAGTAGGCTGTGCTATCGCCGCCTGTAAACCACGAGAGGCACATATTTAACGCTCCCGGCTTATCTCCAACGAGGGAGAGGTGCAGAGGGGGAGGTACGTGCTACAATATCGAGCCTATCTTTCTACTAATGGCCTACATGTGAAAGGTGAATAGCTCCATCGCGGAAAGGGAATAAGCCTCTCAGAAGCGAGGATCGATGGCGGATTTTATTATATTCCACATAAGCTATCACTCTGATAATACTCTTGATGTGAAGGAAAGCCTGAAATATACACCGGTTTCTGTAGATTATGTGATGTAAAATGCCAATTTATAAGCGTATTATAAATTGAACAGCGCTAAAACGTTAAAAGTCATATGATCAATAGGAGTGATATGATAAGACATTTATTTCCGTAACGATTAGCCAATATTTGCCAGCAACTGCAGTTATTTACGAACATAATTTAGGCGATTCACACTGAACCGACAACCAGGTTGTTAAGCAATCTATAGTCATTGTTCGACTAGATTGCAAAAGTAGCTAGATTTTCAATCCTTGAAAAGTACTCTACATTCTATACAATACCGGCCTCCTAACATTACAACAACGGCACCACAAATACACGGTTTTGCTTTCACCTAAGCACTACAAAAAGCTACTTCAGTCAGAGCGACGATGCCGACGACTAGAATTTGGGGAAAGCAAAAAGCCGACTATGCGCAGTCATCAATTATATGCGGCAGGACGGCGCCCACGACCGCACTGAGCGCGTCACCGATGTCCATTACTATGAAACATGTTGGTCTAATTAATGGACACAGCCTAGTCTATTAAAGCGCGGAAGCCACGTGGCGTGTATGCACGTGTTACCTACAGGTACATTGGTAATAGTTCTCCACTTCGCAGAAATAGTGTGTCGACAGTTACCGGGAAATTATTTTCATTTCTACAAACTGGAAGCAAAGCTGCGATTTGTTGTATTAGTCTTGCATTGCAGTTGATAATACCTGATTCCAACAGCTAGGGGCCGTCTAGTAAATTCGGAGCAAACGCAATATCCAACACAAACCACGAAACAGAGTCATATTATTAACTTTACACTTTACAGAAATCAGATTTTTATGTACAGGTGCAATCGTCTACGAAACAACGGCCCGCGCTTTGTGAATTCATTACTGGTCGTAAATTGTTGATGTTGTTTTAAATATAACAATTTCATTATTATTATATTATATAAAGCTCGACTACCACTCACTGACTGACTCACTCATTGACATAGTAGTTCTCCCAGAAGGAGTGATTGTGGACCAAAACGATGTAGGGGTGAAGTACGCAACCTCCTCTGATGAGTAGAGGAAAAGTCCGAAACTTGGAGATTCTGTCCATCTTCAGCTATCGTGTCAACGGCCCGCGGAAACGGTGCCAGATAGCTGGGGTGACCTTGAACTAAAGTTGTCCAGAATCCTGAGATCATTGATGACGTCACATTTTTTTTTCAAAATGGCGGCGTTTTCAAGATGGCGGAGCGCCGTTTTTTCGAGAAACTTTACCCGAATTGATCTCCCGGAAGGAGTGCTCATGGACCAAAGTGGTATAGGGTGGAGTGTAGCCCATACCCTGTAGTATATGGGAAAATTCTGACATTTGGAGATTTTGGTCATCTTCACCCTTCAGGTCCACGGCTCGTGGAGTCAGAAACCGATATTTGGACTGACTTCGAACTAAAGTTGTACAGAACCCTAGGACCTTTGGTGACGTCATCTTTCTTCTAATGTGCGCAGTATCTTCTGGTGAGCAGAGTAAAAATATGAAACTTGGAGATTCTGGTCATCTTCAGCTGTTGGGTCAACGGCCCGCAGAAACGGTGCCAGATAGCTGGACCGAGCTGGAACTAATATTGTTCAGAATCTTGGTAAATTCATGATGTCTTTTTTTTTTTTTCAAAAAGGCGACTTTTTCAAAATACACTACCACAAATTATAAGTAGTTAATATTGTAGTGAATGCCTGCTTTACAACGCACTGGCCACTTCAAAAAGAAAAGAAAATATGTAAAGCATACATACACGGACCTGTCATACACCAGCCAAATTATCTTATAATTTGTTGTAGTTACGTGTGTGGTTGCTTTACATCGCACAGGCCATCATTCTTTACAAATTCAAATTACAGTTTGTTGTTGTGTTTTTTTTAGATTAATTTGATAATTATGCGGCTTTTTTATATGGCTGAAAATAAATGTTACTCTCCGATTGCGCTGAAAATTTGTATGTAGGGGTTCTAAGTGCTCCTGAATACAATTATTTACGAGCGAAGCGAGCACCGCGAGCAAAGCGAAACGAGCGAACTTTTTTTCTTTTGATTTTCGATCTCCATACATACTATCTTTTTACAAAATTTTACGGTTTTTTTTTATGGCCAGAAATAAATTATACCACGTTTGTTCGCGGGTTGGTTCGTCGGTTTGTTTGGGCGCTTCGCGCGTTTGTTCGCGGGTTATTTGGTTGGTTTGTTCGCGCGTTTCGCGCGTTTGTTTGCGCGTTTATTCGCGGGTTGGTTATTTGGTTGGTTTGATCGCGCGCTTCGCGCGTTTGTTTGCGCGTTTCGCGCGTTTGTTCGCGGGTTGGTTATTTGGTTGGTTTGTTCGCGCGCTTCGCGCGTTTGTTCGCGGGTTGGTTGGTTGGTTTGTTCGCGCGTTTCGCGCGTTTGTTCGCGGGTTGGTTATTTGGTTGGTTTGTTCGCGCGCTTCGCGCGTTTGTTCGCGGGTTGGTTTGTTTGCGCGTTTGTTCGCGCGTTTCGCTCGTTCGTTCGCGGGTTGGTTGGTTGGTTTGTTCGCGCGTTTCGCGCGTTTGTTCGCGGGTTGGTTGGTTGGTTTGTTTGCGCGTTTGTTCGCGCGTTTCACGCGTTTCGTTGGTTTCGTTGGTTTGTTCGCGCGCTTCGCGGGTTTGTTCGCGCGTTTCGCGCGTTTGTTCGCGGGTTGGTTATTTGGTTTGTTAGCGCGTTTCGCGCGTTTGTTCGCGGGTTGGTTGGTTGGTTATTTGGTTGGTTTGTTCGCGCGCTTCGCGCGTTTGTTCGCGGGTTGGTTGGTTGGGTTGTTTGCGCGTTTGTTCGCGCGTTTCGCGCGTTTCGTTGGTTTCGTTGGTTTGTTCGCGCGCTTCGCGGGTTTGTTCGCGCGTTTCGCGCGTTTGTTCGCTGGTTGGTTATTTGGTTTGTTAGCGCGTTTCGCGCGTTGGTTGGTTGGTTATTTGGTTGGTTTGTTCGCGCGCTTCGCGCGCTTGTTCACGGGTTGGTTGGTTGGTTGGTTTGTTTGTTCGCGCGTTTCGCGCGTTTGTTTGCGCATTTCGCGCGTTTGTTCGCGGGATGGTTGGTTGGTTATTTGGTTGGTTGGTTCGCGCGCTTCGCGCTTTTGTTCGCGGGTTGGTTGGTTAGATTGTTCGCGAGTTTCGCGCGTTTGTTCGGGGGTTGGTTGGTTTGTTCGCGCGTTTCGCGCGTTTGTTTGCGGGTTGGTTGGTTTGTCCGCGCGTTTCGCGCGTTTGTTTGCGCGTTTATTCGCGGGTTGGTTATTTGGTTGGTTTGATCACGCGCTTCGCGCGTTTGTTTGCGCGTTTCGCGCGTTTGTTCGCGGGTTGGTTATTTGGTTGGTTTGTTCGCGCGCTTCGCGCGTTTGTTCGCGGGTTGGTTGGTTGGTTTGTTCGCGCGTTTCGCGCGTTTGTTCGCGGGTTGGTTGGTTTGTTCGCGCGTTTCGCGCGTTTGTTCTCGGGTTGGTTGGTTGGTTGGTTTGTTCGCGCGTTTCGCGCGTTTGTTCGCGGATTGGTTGGTTGGTTTGTTCGCGCGTTTCGCGCGTTTGTTCGCGGGTTTGGTTGGTTATTAGGTTGGTTTATTAGCGTTTGTTCGCGGTATTGTTGGTTGTTTGGTCTGAAGTAGTGAAAGAAATAAAGAACAGCTCAAATAGTAGTCTTTTAACGCGAATGAGGCCGCGGGGGTCTGATAGTAAATTTGTATTCACTGGTTTGAGGTGCTCCAAATCAGATTCCGGTTCCCGTCAAAAAACAGCTCACAACACTGCAATCACGAAAGTCATGAAAGTTTGTTTTGCGGCTTTTAGGTGCCCCCACTGAAGATTTGGTTTCCGGCCAAAAACTAAAACGTCGAAACTCATTAAAAAAAAATTTTTTTTAGTATTCCTGTCAAAAGAAAAGATCAACAGCCGACCTCCGCGGTCCGCTTGCGGGCCGCGGCACCCACCGAAACACTAGTTATATACTATAAAGCTCGACTACCACTCACTCACTGACTGACAGAGTAGTTCTCCCAGAAGGAGTGATCGTGGACCAAAGTGATGTAGGAAACAAGTACTCAACCTCCTCTGATGAGTAGAGGAAAAGTCCGAAACTTGGAGATTCTGTCCATCTTCAGCTATCGTGTCATCGGCCTGCGGAAACGGTGCCAGATAGCTGGGGTGACCTTGAACTAAAGTTGTCCAGAATCCTGGTATCATCGATGACGTCACTTTTTTTTTTCAAAATGGCGGCGTTTTCAAGATGGCGGAGCGCCGTTTTTTCGAAAAACTTTACCCGAATTGATCTCCCGGAAGGAGCGGTCATGGACCAAAGTGGTTCAGGGATGAAGTGTAGCTCATACCTTGTAGTGTATGGGAAAAGTCTGAAACTTGGAGATTCTGGTCTTCTTCACCCTCAAGGTCAACGGCCCGCGGAAACGGTGCCAGATAGCTGGGATGACCTTGAACTAAAGTTGTCCAGAATCCTGGGATCATTGATGACGTCATATATTTTTTTCAAAATGGCGGCGTTTTCAAGATGGCGGAGCGCCGTTTTTTTGAGAAACTTTACCCGAATTGATCTCCCGGAAGGAGTGGTCATGGACCAAAGTGGTCTAGGGAGGGAGCGTGGCTCATACCCCGTAGTATATGGGAAAAGTCTGAAACTTGGAGATTTTGGTCATCTTCACCCTTCAGGTCCACGGCTCGTGGAGTCGGAAACCGATATTTTGACTGACTTCGAACTAAAGTTGTACAGAACCCTAGGACCTTTGGTGACGTCATATATTTTAAAATGTGCACAGTCTCTTCTGGTGAGCAGAGTAAAAATATGAAACTTGGAGATTCTGGTCATCTTCAGCTGTTGGGTCAACGGCCCGCAGAAACGGTGCCAGATAGCTGGACCGAGCTGGAACTAATATTGTTCAGAATCTTGGTAAATTCATGATGTCTTTTTTTTTTTTTCAAAAAGGCGACTTTTTGAAAATACACAACCACAAATTATACGTAGTTAATATTGTAGTGAATGCCTGCTTTACAACGCACTGGCCACTTTAAATAGAAAAAAAAGGTTCACATAGCTTATTTTTTAAATGGCTTTTACTTTAGATTTTTTTGTACAAAGTGGCCTGATACATCCAAAGAGATGCATTATGATTGAATAATTTGATAATATGCAGCTTTTTTATACGGCCGAAAATAAATTTTACTCTCCGATTGCGCTGAATTTTTTATAATATTTGCAGTCTCTTCTGGTGAGCAGATTAAAACTCTGAAACTTGGAAATTATGGTCATCTTCAGCTGATGGGTCCGCAGAAACGGTGCCAGATAGCTGGACCCAGCTGGAACTAATATTTTTCAGAATCTTAGGCAATTTGGTAATGTCATTTTTTTTTTAAATGGGGACTTTTTCAAAATTATACGGCTTTTTTTTAATAGCCAAAAATAAATTTTACTCTCCGATTGCGCTAAAATTTTTATAATGTGCGCAGTCTTTTCTGGCGATTAGATTAAAACTCTGAAACGTGGAGATTATGGTCATCTTCAGCTGTTGGGTCAACGGCCCGCAGAAACGGTGCCAGATAGCTGGACCGGACTGGAACTAATATTTTTCAGAATCATAGGCAATTTGGTGATGTCATTTTTTTTTTCAAAATGGCGACTTTTTCAAAATTTTACGGCTTCTTTTTATGGCCAAAAATAAATTATACCACGTTTGTTCGCGGGTTTTTTGGTTGGTTTGTTCGCGCGCTTCGCGCGTTTTTTCGCGGGTTGGTTGGTTGGTTTGTTCGCGCGTTTCGAGCGTTTATTTGCGCGTTGCGCGCGTTTATTCGCGGGTTGGTTATTTGGTTGGTATGTTCGCGCTTCGCGCGTTTGTTCGCGGGTTGGTTGGTTGGTTTGTTCGCGCGTTTCGCGCGTTTGTTCGCGGATTAGTTGGTTGGTTATTTGGTTGATATGTTCGCGCGCTTCGCGCGTTTATTCGCGGGTTGGTTAGTTGGTTTGTTCGCGCGTTTCGCGCGTTTGTTTGCGCGTTTATTCGCGGGTTGGTTATTTGGTTGGTTTGTTCACGCGCTTCGCGCGTTTGTTTGCGCGTTTCGCGCGTTTGTTCGCGGGTTGGTTATTTGGTTGGTTTGTTCGCGCTTAGCGCGTTTGTTCGCGGGTTGGTTGGTTGGTTTGTTCGCGCGCTTCGCGCGTTTGTTCGCGGATTGGTTGGTTGGTTATTTGGTTGGTATGTTAGCGCGCTTCGCGCGTTTATTCGCGGGTTGGTTAGTTGGTTTGTTCGCGCGTTTCGCGCGTTTGTTTGCGCGTTTATTCGCGGGTTGGTTATTTGGTTGGTTTGTTCACGCGCTTCGCGCGTTTGTTTGCGCGTTTCGCGCGTTTGTTCGCGGGTTGGTTATTTGGTTGGTTTGTTCGCGCTTAGCGCGTTTGTTCGCGGGTTGGTTGGTTGGTTTGTTCGCGCGCTTCGCGCGTTTGTTCGCGGATTGGTTGGTTGGTTATTTGGTTGGTATGTTAGCGCGCTTCGCGCGTTTATTCGCGGGTTGGTTAGTTGGTTTGTTCGCGCGTTTCGCGCGTTTGTTTGCGCGTTTATTCGCGGGTTGGTTATTTGGTTGGTTTGTTCGCGCGCTTCGCGCGTTTGTTTGCGCGTTTCGCGCCTTTGTTCGCGGGTTGGTTATTTGGTTGGTTTGTTCGCGCGCTTCGCGCGCTTGTTCGCGGGTTGGTTGGTTGGTTTGTTCGCGCGTTTTGCGCGTTTGTTCGCGGATTGGTTAGTTGGTTATTTGGTTGGTTTGTTCGCGCGCTTCGCGCGTTTGTTCGCGGGTTGGTTGGTTTGTTTGCGCGTTTGTTCGCGCGTTTCGCGCCTTTGTTTGCGCGTTTCGCGCGTTTGTTTGCGCGTTCATTCGCGGGTTGGTTATTTGGTTGGTTTTTTCGCGCGCTTCGCGCGTTTGTTCGCGCGTTTCGCGCGTTTGTTCGCGGGTTGGTTGGTTGGTTTTTTCGCGCGTTTCGCGCGTTTGTTCGCGGATTGGTTGGTTGGTGTGTTCGCGCGTTTCGCGCGTTTGTTCGCGGATTGGTTGGTTGGTTATTTGGTTGGTTCGTTCGCGCGCTTCGCGCGTTTGTTCGCGGGTTGGTTGGTTGGTTTGTTTGCGCCCTTCGCGCGTTTGTTCGTGGGTTGGTTGGTTGGTTTGTTTGCGCGTTTGTTCGCGCGTTTCGCGCCTTTGTTTGCGCGTTTCGCGCGTTTGTTTGCGCTTTTCGCGCGTTTGTTCGCGGGTTGGTTGGTTGGTTTGTTCGCGCGTTTCGCGCGTTTGTTCGCGGGTTGGTTGGTTGGTTGGTTATTTGGTTGGTTTATTAGCGCGCTTCGCGCGTTTGTTCGCGCGTTCGTTCGCGGTTTGGTTGGTTGTTTGGTCTGAAGTATTGAAAGAAATAAAGAAGCTCAAATAGTAGTCTTTTAACGCGAATGAGGTCGCGGGGGTCTGCTAGTAAATTTGTATTCACGGGTTTGTGGTGCTCCAAATCAGATTCCGGTTCCCGTCAAAAAACAGCTCACAACACTGCAATCACGAAAGTCATGAAAGTTTGTTTTGCGGCTTTTAGGTGCCCCCACTGAAGATTTGGTTTCCGACCAAAAACTAAAACGTCGAAACTCATAAAAAAAAATTTTTTTTTAGGATTCCTGTCAAAATAAAAGCTCAACACAGCCGACCTCCGCGGTCCGCTTGCGGGCCGCGGCACCCACCGAAATACTAGTTATATACTATAAAGCTCGACTACCACTCACTCACTGACATAGTAGTTCTCCCAGAAGGAGTGATCGCGGACCAAAATGGTGTAGGAATGAAGTACGCAGTCCACTCTGATGAGTAGAGGAAAAGTCCGAAACTTGGAGATTCTGTCCATCTTCAGCTATCGTGTCAACGGCCCGCGGAAACGGTGCCAGATAGCTGGGGCGACCTTGAACTAAAGTTGTCCAGAATCCTGGGATCATTGATGACGTCACTTTTTTTTTTCAAAATGGCGGCGTTTTCAAGATGGCGGAGCGCCGTTTTTTCGAGAAACTTTACCCGAATTGATCTCCCGGAAGGAGTGGTCATGGACCAAAGTGGTATAGGGATGAGTGTAGCCCATACCCCGTAGTATATGGGAAAATTCTGACATTTGGAGATTTTGGTCATCTTCACCCTTCAGGTCCACGGCCCGTGGAGTCGGAAACCGATATTTTGACTGACTTCGAACTAAAGTTGTACAGAACCCTAGGACCTTTTGTGACGTCATATATTTTAAAATGTGCACAGCTTCTTCTGGTGAGTAGAGTAAAAATATGAAACTTGGAGATTCTGGTCATCTTCAGCTGTTGGGTCAACGGCCCGCAGAAACGGTGCCAGATAGCTGGACCGAGCTGGAACTAATATTGTTCAGAATCTTGGTAAATTCATGATGTCTTTTTTTTTTTTTTTAAAAAGGCGACTTTTTCAAAATACACTACCACAAATTATAAGTAGTTAATATTGTAGTGAATGCCTGCTTTACAACGCACTGGCCACTTCAAAAAGAAAAATAAAAATGTAAAGCATACATACACGGACCTGTCATACACCAGCCAAAATAATTTACGTGTGTGGCTGCTTTACATCGCACAGGCCATCATTCTATACAAATTCAAATTACAGTTTGTTGTTGTGTTTTTTTTAGATTAATTTGATAATTATGCGGCTTTTTTATATGGCTGAAAATAAATTTTACTCTCCGATTGCGCTGAAAATTTGTATGTAGGGGTTCTAAGTGCTCCTGAATACAATTATTTACGAGCAAAGCGAGCACCGCGAGCAAAGCGAAACGAGCGAACTTTTTTTTCTTTTGATTTTCGATCTCCATACATACTATCTTTTTTTTAAATTTTGCGGCTTTTTTATTGCCGAAAATAAATTTTTCTCTCCAATTGCGCTGAATTTTTTATAATGTTTGCAATCTTTTCTGGTGAGCAGATTAAAACTCTGAAACTTGGAAACTATGGTCATCTTCAGCTGTTGGGTCAACGGCCCGCAGAAACGGTGCCAGATAGCTGGACCGAGCTGGAACTAATATTTTTCAGAATCTTAGGCGATTTGGTGACGTCATTTTTTTTTTCAATATGGCGACTTTTTCAAAATTATACGGCTTTTTTTTAACAGCCAAAAATATACTTTACTCTCCGATTGCGCTGAATTTTTCATAATGTACGCAGTCTTTTCTGGTGAGCAGATTGAAACTCTGAAACCTGGAGATTATGGTCATCTTCAGCCGTTGGGTCAACGGCCCGCAGAAACGGTGCCAGATAGCTGGACCGAGCTGGAACTAATATTTTTCAGAATCTTAGGCAATTTGGTGACGTCATATTTTTTTTTCAAAATGGCGACTTTTTCAAAATTATACGGCTTTTTTTTAACAGCCAAAAATATATTTTACTCTCCGATTGCGCTGAAATTTTCATAATGTACGCAGTCTTTTCAGGTGAGCAGATTGAATCTCTGAAACCTGGAGATTATGGTCATCTTCAGCTGTTGGGTCAACGGCCCGCAGAAACGGTGCCAGATAGCTGGACCGAGCTGGAACTAATATTTTTCAGAATCTTAGGCAATTTGGTGACGTTATATATTTTTTTCAAAATGGCGACTTTTTCAAAATTATACGGCTTTTTTTAAACGGCCAAAAATATATTTTACTCTCCGATTGCGCTTAATTTTTCATAATGTGCGCAGTCTTTTCAGGTGAGCAGATTAAAACTCTGAAACCTGGAGATTATGGTCATCTTCAGCTGTTGGGTCAACGGCCCGCAGAAACGGTGCCAGATAGCTGGACCGAGCTGGAACTAATATTTTTTAGAATCTTAAGCAATTTGGTGACGTCATTTTTTTTTTCAAAATGGCGACTTTTTCTTAATTATACGGCTTTTTTTTAACAGGCAAAAATTTATATTTTACTCTCCGATTGCGCTGAATTTTTCATAATGTACGCAGTCTTTTCTGGTGAGCAGATTGAAACTCTGAAACCTGGAGATTATGGTCATCTTCAGCTGTTGGGTCAACGGCCCGCAGAAACGGTGCCAGATAGCTGGACCGAGCTGGAACAAATATTTTTCAGAATCTTAGGCAATTTGGTGATGTCATTTTTTTTTTTCAAAATGGCGACTTTTTCAAAATTATACGGCTTTTTTTTATGGCCAAAAATAAATTATACTACGTTTGTTCGCGGGTAGGATGGTTGGTTGTTTGGTTGGTTTGTTCGCTCGCTTCGCGCGTTTGTTCGCGGGTTGGTTGGTTGGTTTGTTCGCGCGTTTGTTTGCGCGTTTATTCGCGGGTTGGTTATTTGGTTGGTTTGTTCGCGCGCTTCGCGCGTTTGTTTGCGCGTTTCGTGCGTTTGTTTGCGCGTTTGTTCGCGGGTTGGTTGGTTAGTATGTTCGCGCGTTTCGCGCGTTTGTTCGCGGGTTGGTTTGTTCGCGCGCTTCGCGCGTTTGTTCGCGCGTTTCGCGCGTTTGTTCGCGGGTTGGTTGGTTGGTTTGTTCGCGCGTTTCGCGCGTTTGTTCGCGGGTTGGTTGATTGGCTGGTTATTTGGTTGGTTTGTTCGCGCGCTTCGCGCGTTAGTTCGCTGGTTAGTTGGTTGGTTTGTTCGCGCGTTTCGCGCGTTTGTTCGCGAGTTGGTTAGTTTGTTCACGGGTTACGCGCGTTGTTCGCGCGTTTCGCGCGTTTGTTCGCGAATTGGTTGGTTGGTTATTCGGTTGGTTTATTAGCGCGCTTCGCGCGTTTGTTCGCGGTTTGGTTGGTTGGTTTGTTCGCGCGTTTCGCGCGCTTGTTCGCGCGTTTGTTCGCGGGTTGGTTGATTGGTTGTTTATTTGGTTGGTTTGTTCGCGCGCTTCGCGCGTTTATTCGCGGGTTAGTTGGTTGGTTTGTTCGCGCGTTTCGCGCGTTTGTTCGCGAGTTGGTTGGTTTGTTCGCGGGTTTCGCGCGTTGTTCGCGCGTTTCGCGCGTTTGTTGGCGGGTTGGTTGGTTATTAGGTTGGTTTATTAGCGCGCTTCGCGCGTTTGTTCGCACGTTTGTTCGCGGGTTAGTTGGTTGGTTTGGTCGCGCGTTTCGCGCGTTTGTTCGCGAGTTGGTTGGTTTGTTCGCGTTTGCGCGTTGTTCGCGCGTTTCGCGCGTTTGTTCGCGGGTTTGTTGGTTGGTTATTAGGTTGGTTTATTAGCGCGCTTCGCGCGTTTGTTCGCGGGTTGGTTGATTATTTGGTTGGTTTGTTCGCGCGCTTCGCGCGTTTGTTCGCGGGTTAGTTGCTTGGTTTGTTCGCGCGTTTCGCGCGTTTGTTCGCGAGTTGGTTGGTTTGTTCGCGGGTTTCGCGCGTTGTTCGCGCGTTTCGCGCGTTTGTTCGCGGGTTGGTTGGTTGGTTATTAGGTTGGTTTAATAGCGCGCTTCGCGCGTTTGTTCGCGGTTTGGTTGGTTGTTTTGTCTGAAGTATTGAAAGAAATAAAGAACAGCTCAAATAGTAGTCTTTTAACGCGAATGAGGTCGCGGGGGTCTGCTAGTAAATTTGTATTAACGGGTTTGAGGTGCTCCAAATCAGATTCCGGTTCCCGTCAAAAAACAGCTCACAACACTGCAATCACGAAAGTCATGAAATTTTGTTTTGCGGCTTGTAGGTGCCCCCACTGAAGATTTGGTTTCCGGCCAAAAACTAAAACGTCGAAACTCATAAAAAAAAAATTTTTTAAAGGATTCCTGTCAAAATAAAAGCTCAACACAGCCGACCTCCGCGGTCCGCTTGCGGGCCGCGGCACCCACCGAAATACTAGTTATATACTATAAAGCTCGACTACCACTCACTCACTCACTCACTGACTGACATAGTAGTTCTCCCAGAAGGAGTGATTGTGGACCAAAACGATGTAGGGGTGAAGTACGCAACCTCCTCTGATGAGTAGAGGAAAAGTCCGAAACTTGGAGATTCTGTCCATCTTCAGCTATCGTGTCAACGGCCCGCGGAAACGGTGCCAGATAGCTGGGGTGACCTTGAACTAAAGTTGTCCAGAATCCTGGGATCATTGATGAAGTCACTTTTTTTTTTCAAAATGGCGGCGTTTTCAAGATGGCGGAGCGACGTTTTTTCGAGAAACTTTACCCGAATTGATCTCCCGGAAGGAGTGGTCATGGACCAAAGTGGTATAGGGATGGATGGTAGCCCATACCCCGTAGTATATGGGAAAATTCTGACATTTGGAGATTTTGGTCATCTTCACCCTTCAGGTCCACGGCCCGTGGAGTCGGAAACCGATATTTGGACTGACTTCGGACTAAAATTGTACAGAACCCTAGGACCTTTGGCGACGTCATATATTTTAAAATGTGCACAGTCTCTTCTGGTGAGTAGAGTAAAAATATGAAACTTGGAGATTCTGGTCATCTTCAGCTGTTGGGTCAACGGCCCGCAGAAACGGTGCCAGATAGCTGGACCGAGCTGGAACTAATATTGTTCAGAATCTTGGTAAATTCATGATGTCTTTTTTTTTTTTTCAAAAAGGCGACTTTTTTAAAATACACTACCACAAATTATAAGTAGATAATATTGTAGTGAATGCCTGCTTTACAACGCACTGGCCACTTCAAAAAGAAGAAAAAAATATGTAAAGCATACATACACGGACCTGTCATACACCAGCAAAAAAAACTTACGTGTGTGGCTGCTTTACATCGCACAGGCCATCATTCTATACAAATTCAAATTACAGGTTGTTGTTGTGTTTTTTTTAGATTAATTTGATAATTATGCGGCTGTTTATAAGGCTGAAAATAAATTTTATTCTCCGATTGCGCTGAAAATTTGTATGTAGGGGTTCTAAGTGCTCCTGAATACAATTATTTACGAGCGAAGCGAGCACCGCGAGCAAAGCGAAACGAGCGAACTTTTTTTTCTTTTGATTTTCGATCTCAATACTATTTTTTTTCAAAATGGCGACTTTTTCGAAATTTTGCGGCTTTTTTTATATGGCTGATAATAAATTTTACTCTCCGATTGCGCTGAATTTTTTTATAATGTTTGCAGTCTTTTCTGGTGAGCAGATTAAAACTCTAAAACTTGGAAACTATGGTCATCTTCAGCTGTTGGGTCAACGGCCCGCAGAAACGGTGCCAGATAGCTGGACCGAGCTGGAACTAATATTTTTTAGAATCTTAGGCAATTTGGTGATGTCATATTTTTTTTACAAAATGGCGACTTTTTCAAAATTTTACGGCTTTTTTTTATGGCCAAAAATAAATTTTACTCTCTGATGGCGCTGATTTTATTATAATGTGCGCAGTCTTTTCTGGTGAGCAGATTAAAAACTCTGAAACCTGGAGATTATGGTCATCTTCAGCTGTTGGGTCAACGGCCCGCAGAAACGGTGCCAGATAGCTGGACCGAGCTGGAACTAATATTTTTTAGAATCTTAGGCAATTTGGTGACGTCATATTTTTTTTTCATAATGGTGACTTTCAAAATTTTACGGCTAATTTTTTTGCTAAAAATAAATTATACACTCCGATTGCGCTGATTTTTTCATAATATGAGCAGTCTTTTCTGGTGAGCAGATTAAAACTCTGAAACCTGGAGATTATGGTCATCTTCAGCACTTGGGTCAACGGCCCGCAGAAACGGTGCCAGATAGCTGGACCGAGCAGAAACTAATATTTTTCAGAATCTTAGGCAATTTGGTGACGTCATTTTTTTTTTTCAAAATGGCGACTTTTTCCAAATTTTACGGCTTTTCTTTATGGCTAAAAATAAATTTTACACTCCGATTGCGCTGATTTTTTCATAATATGCGCAGTCTTTTCTGGTGAGCAGATTAAAACTCTGAAACCTGGAGATTATGGTCATCTTCAGCTCTTGGGTCAACGGCCCGCAGAAACGGTGACAGATAGCTGGGCCCAGCTCAAACTAATATTTTTCAGAATCTTGGGCAATTTGGTGAAGTAATTTTTTTTTTCAAAATGGCGACTTTTTCAAAATTATACGGCTTTTTTTTAATAGCCAAAAATAAATTTTACTCTCCGATTGCGCTGAAATTTTTATAATGTACGCAGTCTTTTCTGGCGATTAGATTAAAACTCTGAAACGTGGAGATTATGTTCATCTTCAGCTGTTGGGTCAACGGCCCGCAGAAACGGTGCCAGATAGCTGGACCGAGCTGGAACTAATATTTTTCAGAATCTTAGGCAATTTGGTTGTGATCAAAATGGCGACTTTTTCAAAATTTTACGGCTTTTTTAATGGTCAAAAATAAATTATACCACGTTTGTTCGCGGGTTGGTTGGTTGGTTATTTGGTAGGTTTGTTCGCGCGCTTCGTGCGTTTGTTCGCGGGTTGGTTGGTTGGTTTGTTCGCGCGTTTCGCGCGTTTGTTTGCGCGTTTCGCGCTTTTATTCGCAGGTTGGTTATTTGGTTGGTTTGTTCGCGCGCTTCGCGCGTTTGTTCGAGCGTTTCGCGCGTTTGTTGGCGGGTTGGTTGGTTGGTTTGTTCGCGCGTTTCGCGCGTTTGTTTGCGCGTTTATTCGCGGGTTGGTTATTTGGTTGGTTTGTTCGCGCGCTTCGCGCGTTTGTTCGAGCGTTTCGCGCGTTTGTTGGCGGGTTGGTTGGTTGGTTTGTTCGCGCGTTTCGCGCGTTTGTTTGCGCGTTTATTCGCGGGTTGGTTATTTGGTTGGTTTGTTCGCGCGCTTCGCGCGTATGTTTGCGCGTTTCGCGCGTTTGTTCGCGGGTTGGTTATTTGGTTTGTTTGTTCGCGCGTTTCGCGCGTTAGTTCGCGGGTTGGTTATTTGATTGGTTTTTTCGGGCGCTTCGCGCGTTTGTTCGCGGGTTGGTTTGTTTGCGCGTTTGTTCGCGCGTTTCGCGCGTTTGTTTGCGCGTTTCGCGCGTTTGTTCGCGGGTTGGTTGGTTGGTTGGTTGGTTATTTGGTTGGTTTATTCGCGCGCTTCGCTCGTTTGTTCGCGGGTTGGTTGGTTGGTTGGTTTGTTCGCGCGTTTCGCGCGTTTGTTCGCGGGTTGGTTGGTTGGTTTGTTCGCGCGTTTGTTCGCGGGTTGGTTATTTGGTTGGTTAGTTCGCGCGCTTCGCGCGTTTGTTTGCGCGTTTGTTCGCGGGTTGGTTATTTAGTTGGTTTGTTCGCGCGTTTGTTCGCGCCTTAGTTCGCGGGTTGGTTGGTTGGTTTGTTCGCGCGTTTCGCGCGTTTGTTCGCGCGTTTGTTCGCGCGTTTGTTCGCGCGTTAGTTCGCGGGTTGGTTGGTTGGTTTGTTCGCGCGTTTCGCGCGTTTGTTCGCGGGTTGGTTGGTTGGTTATTTGGTTGGTTTGTTCGGGCGCTTCGCGCGTTTGTTCGCGGGTTGGTTGGTTGGTTTGTTTGCGCGTTTGTTCGCGCGTTTCGCGCGTTTGTTTGCGCGTTTCGCGCGTTTGTTCGCGCGTTTCGCGCGTTTGTTTGCGTGTTGGTTGGTTGGTTATTTGGTTGGTTTGTTCGCGCGCGTCGCGCGTTTGTTCGGGGGTTGGTTGGTTGGTTTGTTCGCGCGTTTCGCGCGTTTGTTCGCGGGTTGGTTGGTTGGTTTATTAGCGCGCTTCGCGCGTTTGTTCGCGCGTTCGTTCGCGGTTTGGTTGGTTGTTTGGTCTGAAGTATTGAAAGAAATAAAGAACAGCTCAAATAGTAGTCTTTTAACGCGAATGGGTCGCGGGTGTCTGCTAGTAAATTTGTATTCACGGGTTTGAGGTGCTCCAAATCAGATTCCGGTTCCCGTCAAAAAACAGCTCACAACACTGCAATCACGAAAGTCATGAAAGTTTGTTTTGCGGCTTTTAGGTGCCCCCACTGAAGATTTGGTTTCCGGCCATAAACTAAAACGTCGAAACTCATAAAACAAAAATTTTTTTTAGGATTCCTGTCAAAAGAAAAGATCAACACAGCCGACCTCCGCGGTCCGCTTGCGGGCCGCGGCACCCACCGAAACACTAGTTATATACTATAAAGCTCGACTACCACTGACTGACTGACTGACTCATTGACATAGTAGTTCTCCCAGAAGGAGTGACCGTGGGCCAAAGTGATGTAGGAGTAAAGTACGCAGCCTCTTCTGATGAGTAGAGGAAAAGTCCGAAACTTGGAGATTCTGTCCATCTTCAGCTATCGTGTCAACGGCCCGCGGAAACGGTGCCAGATAGCTGGGGTGACCTTGAACTAAAGTTGTCCAGAATCCTGAGATCATTGATGACGTCACTTTTTTTTTTCAAAATGGCGGCGTTTTCAAGATGGCGGAGCGCCGTTTTATCGAGAAACTTTACCCGAATTGATCTCCCGGAAGGAGTGGTCATGGACCAAAATAGTATAGGGATGGAGTGCAGCCCATACCATGTAGTATATGGGAAAATTCTGACATTTGGAGATTTTGGTCATCTTCACCCTTCAGGTCCACGGCCCGTGGAGTCGGAAACCGATATTTGGACTGACTTCGAACTAAAGTTGTACAGAACCCTAGGACCTTTGGTGACGTCATCTTTCTTCTAATGTGCGCAGTATCTTCTGGTGAGCAGAGTAAAAATATGAAACTTGGAGATTCTGGTCATCTTCAGCTGTTGGGTCAACGGCCCGCAGAAACGGTGCCAGATAGCTGGACCGAGCTGGAACTAATATTGTTCAGAATCTTGGTAAATTCATGATGTCTTTTTTTTTTTTTCAAAAAGGCGACTTTTTTAAAATACACTACCACAAATTATAAGTAGATAATATTGTAGTGAATGCCTGCTTTACAACGCACTGGCCACTTCAAAAAGAAGAAAAAAATATGTAAAGCATACATACACGGACCTGTCATACACCAGCAAAAAAAACTTACGTGTGTGGCTGCTTTACATCGCACAGGCCATCATTCTATACAAATTCAAATTACAGTTTGTTGTTGTGTTTTTTTTAGATTAATTTGATAATTATGCGGCTTTTTTATATGGCTGAAAATAAATTTTACTCTCCGATTGCGCTGAAAATTTGTATGTAGGGGTTCTAAGTGCTCCTGAATACAATTATTTACGAGCGAAGCGAGCACCGCGAGCAAAGCGAAACGAGCGAACTTTTTTTCTTTTGATTTTCAATCTCCATACATACTATCTTTTTTCAAAATTTTGCGGCTTTTTTATTGCCGAAAATAAATTTTACTCTCCGATTGCGCTAAATTTTTTATAATGTTTGCAGTCTTTTCTGGTGAGCAGATTAAAACTCTGAAACTTGGAAACTATGGTCATCTTCAGCTGTTGGGTCAACGTCCCGCAGAAACGGTGCCAGATAGCTGGACAAAGCTGGAACTAATATTTTTCAGAATCTTAGGCAATTTGGTGATGTACTATTTTTTTTACAAAATGGCGACTTTTTCAAAATTTTACGGCTTTTTTTTATGGCCAAAAATAAATTTTACTCTCTGATGGCGCTGAATTTTTTATAATGTGCGCAGTCTTTTCTGGTGAGCAGATTAAAACTCTGAAACTTGGAAACTATGGTCATCTTCAGCTGTTGGGTCAACGGCCCGCAGAAACGGTGCCAGATAGCTGGACCGAGCTGGAACTAATATTTTTCAGAATCTTGGGCAATTTGGTGACGTCATATTTTTTTTTCAAAATGGCGACTTTTTCAAAATTATACGGCTTTTTTTTAATGGCCAAAAATAAATTTTACTCTCCGATTGCGCTGAAATTTTTATAATGTGCGCAGTCTTTTCTGGCGATTAGATTAAAACTCTGAAACGAGGAGATTATGGTCATCTTCAGCTGTTGGGTCAACGGCCCGCAGAAACGGTGCCAGATAGCTGGACCGAGCTGGAACTAATATTTTTCAGAATCTTAGGCAATTTGGTGATGTCATTTTTTTTTTCAAAATGGCGACTTTTTTAAAATTTTACGGCTTTTTTTTATGGCCAAAAATAAATTTTACTCTCCGATTGCGCTGAAATTTTTATAATGTGCGCAGTCTTTTCTGGCGATTAGATTAAAACTCTGAAACTTGGAGATTCTGGTCATCTTCAGCTGTTGGGTCAACGGCCCGCAGAAACGGTGCCAGATAGCTGGACCGAGCTAAAACTAATATTTTTCAGAATCTTAGGCAATTTGGAGATGTCATTTTTTTTTTTCAAAATGGCGACTTTTTTAAAATTTTACGGCTTTTTTTATGGCCAAAAATAAATTATACCACGTTTGTTCGCGCGCTTCGCGCGTTTGTTAGAGCGTTTCGCGCGTTTGTTCGCGGGTTAGTTGGTTGGTTTGTTCGCGCGTTTCGCGCGTTTGTTTGCGCGTTTATTCGCGGGTTGGTTATTTGGTTGGTTTGATCGCGCGCTTCGCGCGTTTGTTTGCGCGTTGGTTATTTGGTTGGTTTGTTCGCGCGCTTCGCGCGTTTGTTCACGGGTTGGTTGGTTGGTTATTTGGTTGGTTTGTTCGCGCGCTTCGCGCGTTTGTTCGCGCGTTTGTTCGCGGTATGGTTGGTTGGTTTGTTTACGCGCTTGTTCGCGCGTTTCGCGCGTTTTTTTGCGCGTTTGTTCGCGCGTTTCGCTCGTTTGTTCGCGGGTTGGTTGATTGGTTAGTTCGCGCGTTTCGCGCTTTTGTTCGCGCGTTTGTTCGCGGGTTGGTTGGTTGGTTATTTGGTTGGTATGTTCGCGCGCTTCGCGCGTTTGTTAGCGGGTTGGTAGGTTGGTTTGCTCGCGCGTTTCGTGCGTTTGTTTGCGCGTTTCGCGCGTTTATTCGCGGGTTGGTTATTTGGTTGGTTTGTTCGCGCGCTTCCCGCGATTGTTTGCGCGTTTCGCGCGTTTGTTCGCGGGTTGGTTATTTGGTTGGTTTGTTCGCGCGCTTCGCGGGTTTGTTCGCGCGTTTCGCGCGTTTGTTCGCGGGTTGGTTATTTGGTTTGTTTGCGTGTTCCGCGCGTTTGTTCGCGGGTTGGTTGGTTGGTTTGTTCGCGCGCTTCGCGCGTTACGCGCGTTTGTTCGCGGGTTGGTTGGTTGGTTGGTTTGTTTGTTTGCGCGTTTGTTCGCGCGTTTCGCGCGTTTGTTTGCGCGTTTCGCGCGTTTGTTCGCGGGGTGGTTGGTTGGTTATTTGGTTGGTTGGTTCGCGCGCTTCGCGCGTTTGTTCGCGGGTTGGTTAGTTAGTTTGTTCGCGCGTTTCGCGCGTTTGTTCGCAGGTTGGTTGATTTGTTCGCGCGTTTCGCGCGTTGTTCTCGCGTTTCGCGCGTTTGTTCGCGGGTTGGTTATTAGGTTGGTTTATTAGCGCGCTTCGCGCGTTTGTTCGCGCGTTCGTTCGCGGTTTTGTTGGTTGTTTGGTCTGAAGTATTGAAAGAAATAAAGAACAGCTCAAATAGTAGTCTTTTAACGCGAATGAGGCCGCGGGGGTCTGATAGTAAATTTGTATTCACTGGTTTGAGGTTCTCCAAATCAGATTCCGGTTCCCGTCAAAAAACAGCTCACAACACTGCAATCACGAAAGTCATGAAAGTTTGTTTTGCGGCTTTTAGGTGCTGAAGATTTGGTTTCCGGCCAAAAACTAAAACGTCGAAACATAAAAAAAAACTTTTTTTCAGCATTCCTGTCAAGAGAAAAGCTCAACACAGCCGACCTCCGCGGTCCGCTTGCGGGCCGCGGCACCCACCGAAACACTAGTTATATACTATAAAGCTCGACTACCACTGACTGACTGACTCACTCATTGACATAGTAGTTCTCCCAGAAGGAGTGACCGTGGGCCAAAGTGATGTAGGAGTAAAGTACGCAGCCTCTTCTGATGAGTAGAGGAAAAGTCCGAAACTTGGAGATTCTGTCCATCTTCAGCTATCGTGTCAACGGCTCGCGGAAACGGTGCCAGATAGCTGGGGTGACCTTGAACTAAAGTTGTCCAGAATCCTGGGATCATTGATGACGTCACTTTTTTTTTTCAAAATGGCGGCGTTTTCAAGATGGCGGAGCGCCGTTTTTTCGAGAAACTTTACCCGAATTGATCTCCCGGAAGGAGTGGTCATGGACCAAAGTGGTATAGGGATGAGTGTAGCCCATACCCCGTAGTATATGGGAAAATTCTGACATTTGGAGATTTTGGTCATCTTCACCCTTCAGGTCCACGGCCCGTGGAGTCGGAAACCGATATTTGGACTGACTTCGAACTAAAGTTGTACAGAACCCTAGGACCTTTGGTGACGTCATATATTTTATAATGTGCGCAGTCTCTTCTGGTGAGCAGAGTAAAAATATGAAACTTGAGATTCTGGTCATCTTCAGCTGTTGGGTCAACGGCCCGCAGAAACGGTGCCAGATAGCTGGACCGAGCTGGAACTAATATTGTTCAGAATCTTGGTAAATTCATGATGTCTTTTTTTTTTTTTCAAAAAGGCGACTTTTTTAAAATACACTACCACAAATTATAAGTAGTTAATATTGTAGTGAATGCCTGCTTTACAACGCACTGGCCACTTCAAAAAGAAAAAAAAATATGTAAAGCATACATACATGGACCTGTCATACACCAGCCAAAATAACTTACGTGTGTGGCTGCTTTACATCGCACAGGCCATCATTCTATACAAATTCAAATTACAGTTTGTTGTTGTGTTTTTTTTAGAATAATTTGATAATTATGCGGCTTTTTTATATGGCTGAAAATAAATTTTACTCTCCGATTGCGCTGAAAATTTGTATGTAGGGGTTCTAAGTGCTCCTGAATACAATTATTTACGAGCGAAGCGAGCACCGCGAGCAAAGCGAAACGAGCGAACTTTTTTTTCTTTTGATTTTCGATCTCCATACATACTATCTTTTTTTAAAATTTTGCGGCTTTTTTATTGCCGAAAATAAATTTTTCTCTCCAATTGCGCTGAATTTTTTATAATGTTTGCAATCTTTTCTGGTGAGCAGATTAAAACTCTGAAACTTGGAAACTATGGTCATCTTCAGCTGTTGGGTCAAAGGCCCGCAGAAACGGTGCCAGATAGCTGGACCGAGCTGGAACTAATATTTTTCAGAATCTTAGGCAATTTGGTGATGTCATATTTTTTTTACAAAATGGCGACTTTTTCAAAATATTACGGCTTTTTTTTATGGCCAAAAATAAATTTTACTCTCTGATGGCGCTGAATTTTTTCATAATGTGCGCAGTCTTTTCTGGTGAGCAGATTAAAACTCTAAAACCTGAAGATTATGATCATCTTCAGCTGTTGGGTCAACGGCCCGCAGAAACGGTGCCAGATAGCTGGACCGAGCTGGAACTAATATTTTTCAGAATCTTAGGCAATTTGGTGACGTCATTTTTTTTTTCAAAATGGCGACTTTTTTTTAAATTTTACGGCTTTTTTTTTATGGCTAAAAATAAATTTTACTCCGATTGCGCTGATTTTTTTATAATGTGCGCAGTCTTTTCTGGTGAGCAGATTAAAACTCTGAAACGTGGAGATTATGGTCATCTTCAGCTGTTGGGTCAACGGCCCGCAGAAACGGTGCCAGATAGCTGGACCGAGCTGGAACTAATATTTTTCAGAATCTTAGGCAATTTGGTGATGGCATTTTTTTTTCTCAAAATGGCGACTTTTTTAAAATTTTACGGCTTTTTTTTATGGCCAAAAATATATTTTACTCTCCGATTGCGCTTAATTTTTCATAATGTGCGCAGTCTTTTCAGGTGAGCAGATTGAAACTCTGAAACCTGGAGATTATGGTCATCTTCAGCTGTTGGGTCAACGGCCCGCAGAAACGCTGCCAGATAGCTGGACCGAGCTGGAACTAATATTTTTCAGAATCTTAGGCAATTTGGTGATGTCATATTTTTTTTTCAAAATGGCGACTTTTTCAAAATTATACTTTTTTTATGGCCAAAAATAAATTATACCATTTTGTTCGCGGGATGGTTCGTTGGTTTGTTCGCGGGTTAGTTGGTTGGTTTGTTCGCGCGTTTCGCGCGTTTGTTTGCGCGTTTATTCGCGGGTTGGTTATTTGGTTGGTTTCATCGCGCGCTTCGCGCGTTTGTTTGCGCGTTTCGCGCGTTTGTTCGCGGGTTGGTTATTTGGTTTGTTTCTTCGCGCGCTTCGCGCGTTTGTTCACGGGTTGGTTGGTTTGTTCGCGCGTTTCGCGCGTTTGTTCGCGGGTTGATTGGTTGGTTATTTGGTTGGTTAGTTCGCGCGCTTCGCGCGTTTGTTCGCGGGTTGGTTGGTTGGTTGGTTTGTTCGCGCGTTTCGCGCGTTTGTTTGCGCGTTTATTCGCGGGTTGGTTATTTGGTTGGTTTGATCGCGCGCTTCGCGCGTTTGTTTGCGCGTTTCGCGCGTTTGTTCGCGGGTTGGTTATTTGGTTGGTTTGTTCGCGCGCTTCGCGCGTTTGTTCACGGGTTAGTTGGTTGGTTTGTTCGCGCGTTTCGCGCGTTTGTTTGCGCGTTTATTCGCGGGTTGGTTATTTGGTTGGTTTGATCGCGCGCTTCGCGCGTTTGTTTGCGCGTTTCGCGCGTTTGTTCGCGGGTTGGTTATTTGGTTGGTTTCTTCGCGCGCTTCGCGCGTTTGTTCACGGGTTGGTTGGTTTGTTCGCGCGTTTCGCGCGTTTGTTCGCGGGTTGGTTGGTTGGTTATTTGGTTGGTTTGTTCGCGCGCTTCGCGCGTTTGTTTGCGCGTTTGTTCGCGCGTTTGTTCGCGCGTTTCGCGCGTTTGTTCGCGGGTTGATTGGTTGGTTGGTTTGTTTGCGCGTTTGTTCGCGCGTTTGTTTGCGCGTTTCGCGCGTTTGTTCGCGGGATGGTTGGTTGGTTATTTGGTTGGTTGGTTCGCGCGCTTAGCGCGTTTGTTCGCGGGTTGGTTGGTTAGTTTGTTCGCGCGTTTCGCGCGTTTGTTCGCGGGTTGGTTGGTTTGTTCGCGCGTTTCGCGCGTTTGTTCGCGGGTTGGTTGGTTTGTTCGCGCGTTTCGCGCGTTTGTTCGCGGGTTGGTTGGTTGGTTATTAGGTTGGTTTATTAGCGCGCTTCGCGCGTTTGTTCGCGCGTTCGTTCGCGGTATTGTTGGTTGTTTGGTCTGAAGTATTGAAAGAAATAAAGAACATCTCAAATAGTAGTCTTTTAACGCGAATGAGGTCGCGGTGGTCTGATAGTAAATTTGTATTCACGGGTTTGAGGTGCTCCAAATCAGATTCAGGTTCCCGTCAAAAAACAGCTTACAACACTGCAATCACGAAAGTCATGAAAGTTTGTTTTGCGGCTTTTAGGTGCCCCCACTGAAGATTTGGTTTCAGGCCAAAAACTAAAACGTCGAAACTCATAAAAAAAAAATTTTTTTTAGGATTCCTGTCAAAAGAAAAGCTCAACACAGCCGACCTCCGCGGTCCGCTTGCGGGCCGCGGCACCCACCGAAATACTAGTTCACCTATAAAAGCAGTAATATTTTAAAGAAACGTGTCCAAATCGTGACCCACTAACGATCGTTTGTGATCGGAAAGTGCAATGCACTCCACATGCTGGCGTAGCACGTGGTACGTGGCTAACAGATGGCATTCCTCGCAATCGCCCACATTCGATCGGGGCGGTCGAAATCGTTTTATTGAAATATGGAAGGCGATTCATCTTACCCCGAGATCGACTAATGTGTTCAACACCCGCAACCAGTCGCTTTTATCACACCAATCGAAATAATTTATGACAAAAGAAAGGTTAACAACGTTAAAGGCCGGGTCAAACCGAATGCAGCACGGCTTATGACGTTGTAAATGTATGGAATATTATGGAAGAGGACACACCAACGCACGATGCTGCACAGCGCTGCGCAGCTAAACAGCACGTCGCGACAAGTGGCCGGTGTGAAGTGCTACGCAACGCGCTGCGCATTCGGTTTGAACCGGCCTTTAGTAAAATTTAACTATAACGCACAATAATCGGATCAAGAAGTCTGCCAAGTTTCAAATATTTACTGACTTACTTCACGAAAGCAACGTCGATGTGGCATTTTAAAAGAAAATAAGTTAATGGATTGCTTGCTTGGTGGCAAATTGGTCTACGTAAGTAAGGTCAAAGTCAACGTACCTAGTGACATGCAGTGAACTTCAACTTTACAATATAGAAGATGGATCTGGGCAAGCCTCAGCTGAATTTAGGTGGCTGTGGATGTAATAAGCAAACTATGTGACATGGTCCGTGGTGTTACGTGGCCAGTTGGTTGGGTGATTGAGGAGGACATGTATAGGACGATGGTGGCGAGGTACCGAGGTGGCGAGGTGACGGACGGCCGGCCGGCACCTGAGCCCGCCGCGACGACGAGGCGCCGCCTAATGGCCTGTCGCGCGTCCATCCGCGCCGGTGATTGATCGACACACCCCCATGACGTGTGCACACACGCCGCGCACATCGCCTCCACGGCATAGCGTGTAATCCATCACGAATTACATGTAGCCTAAATGTAAATGATAACAGAGTCACACCCAAAGAGTCCAAAACAAATCGAGGACAAAAATGGTCGTCACCGCCCCAGTCGACGTGAGGATGTCGTGCAAGGTGACTAAAAGATAAATTCAGGTGATAGGCGGCAACGTAGACTACGCTTTAAAGTTCACAACTGCGAGCACCAACCTGACCAGGCAGCGTGTTGTTGGGGTAGCGCATAAATAAACCTAGCACCATTATTCTTTGGGAGTATACCAGGAGCTCTATTTTTGAATCGCTCTGCTCGCTTCGAGCGGTCGATTCTACTGATTTTTGTATCGGATGTCGAAGGAAAATTAGTAGAAACGACCGCTCAAAGCGAGGAGAGCGATTCAAAAATAGAGCTCCTGGTCCAGTGGAATATAATTATGTGTGATTGAATTTCACATTCTACCCAAATCCCGGCAAATTCATATATTAAGACACATAAAGCATTTAAATAACGCAAAAACAAACTCCAACTATTGAAATCAAAACTTTGACAGTATTTCTTTTATAAAAAAAATCCTGTCACGAAATAAATGAAGCTTCTTACCTATCGTCCTCTTTAAAACTTTACAAAGTTATGAACTAAAGCCTGCTATCTTGAAACAGTCAGTTATGAAAATTTATTTAAGCGTACGTACTCCGTCCAAAGTTTAAAGCTACGGGATTTTCAACCTAATATGTGCAGGCAGAGGGTTTCCAGCCTTAACTCCGGCAAAATAATAAGCAAGCCTTCAAGGTAAGTCGGTAGTAGTTGGTCTTTTGAGTAGCGAATCTAGTTAAGAGTTAGAGAATATATGACCGAGCAAGTTAAAGGCTAGATTAGTAATTAAAGTGCTTTACTCATACGTATGTTTATTATTTCTGTTCGTTCTGCTAGGTTTATGACATATATGACATTTAAAATATAGATATTTTTGATACAGTGTTAAGTAAAACACCGGTAGTGAAGTGATCCATAAGAGATGCAATCTAAATGCCAGGTAACAATAGAAATTGTGCTTAAAATTGCAAAATAAACAAAACCGATAACGCCCTCGGAAATAACAATCCCGAGTAGTTCGAGTGGAAGTGATCAATTTTCTCAACAATTTCACCGTCATCTCGGATCTTTTCAGAGGCACAAAACATTTAGCCAATTCAGCGCACAGGGGCCGGCCGCGATAATAGAGCCTGTTGGCTGGGAGGGACAGTCATCGCAAACATAAGCCATTAGCGTATTGTTAGCGTCTTTTCGTCCGTGCCCTCCATTCTCGTTTTTTTGCGGAGTATCTTCGAGTGGCTTAAGAGGAATCACGAAAATCTAGGAAAAGGTACTTCAGTAGCTGTATATATAATATTCATCTATGCTACCTGGTCTATTGTGAAAAAAAAAACACAAGTCTCTTTAGCTGATTGCGCTCTGTACGTACCTAATAGGTAGACCTACTGGTTTTCGGTCAGGACGTTTAGATAATTTAAAATTTTCCGTATTCTTTCAGGTTGCCTTTATAAACGTAAATAAAACACATACAAGCCACGTGGAAAATATGAAAAGATAAGATTATTTTGATTGTTAACTTAATTTAAGTAAAAACAAACCTCTTATAAAACAAGCCCCAAGTATCTTGCTAAAGTAAATTTTCATTGTAGCTATATAAAGATAACTATAGCTAGGGTATGTTAGTTTTAGCACGTTAATATTATGCAGTTGCGGTCGGCTAGCAAGTCTGGGAGCCTGAAACAGGTAGCGGAGGCGCGTAGCCGCAGCCGGCAACCTCAGGTAGCGTGTGCGGTAGACGTACGATAGCGGCGCGTGGAGGCCCATTCTCAGCGGAACAAAGCTCCCCTGATCTAATCAACGCAACAATAGGTACACCTCGGATAACTCCACAATTGAGCTAAAAATAAACCGCTCGCGCCACCAACCCACCAAGCCCGATATTTTAAATTACGAACAATATTACACGGCGAGGATACAAACGAGCCTATTATGGGCCTGGTGTGCACACGACAGCTGGTTTAGATAACGCGGCGGTGACCTACCTAGAATAAAGGCGCTCTATGGATAATCATAGAGACAATGTCGCATGCCGTGCATGCGTGTCACGTATCAACACATATATTTTTAACTACGCATGGCCCAATTAAATTTTTATTTTTATACGTGCATCAGTCTTTTGTTTTATAAATTGTAAAGCCATAAAAGCTTTTTGTTTCTAATATTCTATAACGCTCTATCAAAATCATAGAGAGATCCTAGCTCTTTGTTGGGCGCGCCTAGCTTAATTTTTTCCTTCAAGATCAAAATTATGAGAATGTACATAATTATTATCAGACGAACAAATCATATAGAATCAAGTATGTAGATATATTTGGAAATAAACATTTAACTTATGGTATTAATTAAACAAAAACCGGGTCTAATTTGGTTAATTTAATTGAAGATGTACGCCTAAATTTTATTTGCGATATTACGATCATTCTTAAAAAGATCTTTGATGGAAATTCAATAGACCATGTCAAGATCGGTTTATAATTTAAACAAAGGTACCAGAAATAGGACAGTACCAGCAACCGTTACAATACAGCATTCGGGAACACTAAGTTTAAGAATGAACAAAGCGAAACGCCATAATCGTACCTATTCGAAGGATAAAGAGGTGCTCTCAACTAAGTCCGTTTTAATCTTCACCGACGCTTTTCTCACAGCCTTCTTGAAAATTAATTGGAATATGTTTACCTAGCGAGTTTGTAAAATTGGGAATCGTAAGCCAAATGGAAAGTAGGCCCTTAACAAACACAAAGAAATAGGCATCTCTCCTTTTTATTTATTCGCTTCAATAGCTTTGATCTTCCGCCCTTTGAAAACGCCACTCGAGATTCACAGAATAAGCTAAGTGAATGGTTTTCTATTAAAATTATTCTCCAAGCCATTAATGTCTATGGAACTGATGTTTCAATGGTAATTGTAAGTGGTCTAAGTACCTAACTTTGTAATACATATGGACATTACTAGTACCTAACTATTATAATCCTTTGTGACATTACTAATTTAATCATGGGATATGAGAATGATTCCAAATACACTAAACAAAATATTAATAAGTATAAGTAATTCAATAAAAAGAAACTAACTTTAAATGGTTATCTTTATCTTAGCCACTTGTACTTGGATGATATAATTCAAATGCAAAATCTTGGTATTATTGCTGTTTCCCTCGGCTTCGCCCGCGTAGAAGAACCCGCGGGAACAGCTTTTACCGAGGTATCATAATGAATTATAGCTGGTGTTATCTGATGTATAATATTATTTACTGTAAAGTTTCATCACAATCTATTCCGTAGTTTTTGCGTGCAAGAGTAACAAACATCCAAAATTATCCAAACATATATGTACTTCGTTTATAAATGGAATGCAATGCTTTACGCTTGCAATCATGCGTAGCGTGCGGGAGCGTAGCGAGCTTTTTCCGTGGTCTGCGCTTGCAATGCTTTTGGCGTTGTCACTAGCTGTAAGCAATATGCAACCGTGATGGGATGTGGGTATACTTAATCGTACCGCAAAGAAACTAATTTTATGACTGAATTATAATGAATCAAATGAATCATACATAATGTCGCGAGTTTCATTGACACTAGGATAATGAAGTTATACTGTATAAAAAATGTATTTTATTTATATGAAATAGACATTTCGACATACTAAATAAATAAAAATCCACGATATTTGGAAAACATTTACCAAACACTGGAATAAACTAGTAGATTTAACTGTGAAAGAAGCCAAAAGTGTCTCCACTTTGCTATTCAGAAAATACTAGCAAAAGAAAGACTTGTAAAGTACGAAAACATTCGACCGCTCTTAACTTTAGATGTCTTTTTTAAAATCTGCAGCCAGTCAATTCGATGGGAGCGACAAGCGTTGCGACGGGATAGTCGAATGTGGGCGACAGCCGTGCAAGATAAAGCGCGTGCCCGTACCGACAAAGCGTTGTCCGATTTAATCAACCCGTCAATACATCTGCTGCACTGTAGAATAGCCTGCACGGTTAAATAGAACCAATATAAGGTCTAAAGCACTAGTTTCGGGGAACAAAATTAGCAATTATCACGATATCGATTATCCTTTTAATCAACCTGATTAATAATCTCTTACTGCACCAAGTTTTATTAATAAGTCGTATAGCAAAGTTATGGCGTAATCATCATATCAAACTCTTTATGTACATTTCTGGACGTAGTTCTTCCTCAATGAACAGCCTTGACCCGATCCTCCGCATCTAACGGCTTCCGGCTATACCTTCTTTAGGTTGCCACCGGTCCTCGGTCCATCTGGCGGAGAGGCGTCTCACGCACCGTCTACCGATCCGCGGTCTACACTTCAGAACTCGCCTACCGTCTTGCACGATAGAATAATATACACCTATACTTTGCAATTACCTCTTCCACTTGTATAGACGCTTACATACTTTGAAGTCTTAAGGTTATGTCCGATAAAGTTTATCAAAACAATAATACACTTATCTATTTAATTAAATAAAGTCGTAATTACTAGTAGGTCAGCTTATCACTAACAAAGTAGTCAAAACAGACTGACAAAAACCCACTGTTCTCAGAACTTAGCTCGGTGTTAAAACGACATTATCGACGTGATTCTGCTGGCCTGGATTTCGTTCCAGTTTCATCTTAGAGTTATTTTATTAGCATTAAGTTTTGGCGAGAAACTTTATTTTCCTATGGCAAAAATATGTAGGTACCCAAAATATGATAGCGACAAAATATGTAGAAATATTATGTGATCATTGGTTGTCAAATGTGAAATGTCTGTCTTTTAACTACAAGCATTTTGTATGTTGCATCCAGTAGGTATACAGAAAGTGTTGTTATTGCTTCGTATCCTACCTATGTAATGACAATAGGCTGACCGTTCCGACCTCACGGATGGGATCCCTGGATGTCCGACGTCACAAGCGGGTCGAGTGTGACTGACAAGAGTGACAAGCATGCGAGATAATGCGAGCTCTGTCGAAACAAAGCAGCGGCGCCCGATTTAATCAACGATTCCATACAGAGATCCAGTATAAGCACACACTTGGCCGACAATGGATATATAGTACGAGGGACGTGACATTAATTCGAAGCCCATGGATAAGTAATAAATTAAGGATACGTACGTGTCATAAATTGAACATGAAACTAGTATAGCATTTCTAATATTATCGACGTGTTGCTATCATCGTGAATGGGGAATTTTAGATTCTGGATGATTTATTTTTATCTTGAATTAATCAACAATGGTGAATCACTTTATTTGCTTAGACAACCTGGTTCCTCAGAATATTTAGAAGCGAAGTTCTAATAAAAACATGTTGGTTAGTCTTTGTGTTTATTGAGTCAAACAATCAACAGCCTAATAAATGTCCCCATTGTTGGGGCACCGGCTTACCTTCTCAACGAAGGCGTAGGGGCTATCATTGCTAGCCCAGTGCGGGTTGTTGGACTTCACATGCGGCTAAGAATTCCTTTATCGGCGTATGCAGGTTTCCTCACGATATATTCCTTCACCGTTTGAGAGCAGTTAGTAAATGTACTTAAGTTTCGAGAAAAACCCATTAGTGCATGGCACGACCGGGGATCGAACTCGGACCTCTCGACATGACAGGTTGCGTCGTGTAATTGAGCACAATACCTTAGATGAGATGTTATACTAAGGTATTGTGGTCAATTATTTGCAAGCTTGAGTGATTTAAATTATCTATATAATATATAGTATCTGATTAATTGGTACTTAACGACCATTGATTCGCAAGTTGATTTGTCTTTAATTCATAAAACGACAATGTGGCAAGGAGTATTACACTTCTGTAGCGTTCAAGTAAAACCGTAGGCGCGTATCGCATCGCATAAAGTGTTTAGGGCGACGTCGCCGGGAGTCGGGAGGAAGAAGAGCGAGCAATTGAGACATTACGCTGTTTAGCGGGCCTCCGTAACGAGCGCGCAACTCGCTTAATGCACGCAACAAATTATAGCCGAGAAGAACCCCCCATAGGACCTTAATTAGACCTCATATATTGTCACTTTACCGTGTTCTGTCATTTACTTTACTTCAACCACTACAACTAGTTGTAACAGGAGACTCTACTATAGTTTACTTAAAAGGAAGAAAGAGAATCATCCTCGAAACTAGTGCTAACGAAATTGGTAATCTGGCATTTTGCTAATCTGACATTATGCTAATCTGACATTTGGTAATCTGGCATTATGCTAATCTGGCATTTTGCTAATCTGGCATTTTGCGAATCTGGCATTTTGCTAATTTGACATTTTGCTAATCTGGCATAAAACGTACAAACCATGTAAATTGTTAAAATACAAACAAAAGACGCCGGAAGCTGCTGGATGATGAAGTCTGACCTGGGTGCAGTGACCGTCATTGGGCAAGACTTATGTTTCAGCGGTAGTATTTGTTAAGTTAAAAATAATCTAAACTAGCAGATTTAATATCTATGAAAATTCGTTTATTCAAATTTGGTTTACAATATTCTATTCTGTCTAAAACAAGAGTAGTCTAAAACTACTATGTACTCTATAGTTATTTTACCTAATACATATATTCCTTCCAGCAGTTTAATAGAAATTCATTGTAGGTGTCTTATTTAAGCTGTGGACGGACTAATATGACATTAATTTACTGGTTTTCATTGCATTATGTGATGCTTACAATACAAAGATGTACATCGGGCCACAGTCGTGTCAATGTTGAAATACTAAAATCACTGCTACACAGCCAGTGTGTGTACGTGGAGTACACAAGTACAGTAATACATACATAATATGTTGGCAGACAGATCTGAGCGTTCAGAGCATACAAAGTAGCCCACTGTAATATGGACAATAGGAATGGATCAAAAATTACAACTAATTAACCAACCTTTTTTTTAAATCACAAAGTTGTATACCAACATATAATTCTCTGTGAAGCAGAGGTGATAAGTAGAGCCTCTGTTGTTTGAGACGAATGCCTAGAACACCAGGCCAATAAAGCAGTTCAACAAATACTTCCTTGTTATGCTGCTGATGTAGAATCACAACAGCGTACAATAGTACATTTTAGACTTTCGCGCTTTGTATTCATAATTATATAATTATTTACGGGTCTTACAATAAAACTATTTCGTGTGTAAGACCCGTAAATAATTATATAATTAAGCGTACAATAGTATTAGTAGCAATAAAAGTTTATACATTTTTAAATATATTTATCATAAAAAATGGATTCCATTAGTTTTATGCTTTCAGAAAGAATTATCCCAACAACTTTATGTTAATGCGAAACTGTTGTTGTGTTCATTCCATTTTCCTTTGGTTTATTTTCACATTCATACATAGTGAGTGCCCATGTCTGGCATCCGTATGTGAGTTTGATAAGATGCAATGGTTGTTATACCCTTCTTTTCAGCATGTACATATATTTGACAATTTTATTTATTTAAATATAACATGTCAAAATATAAGTCTCTTTAGGTTTTGTTAGATTAGTTTATATAACACTGCGGCCCCATGTAAAGCAATAGGTTATCAAAAAGCTGTCTGGTCGAAGCAACAAATTACAGATCTAAACCTTGCACCAGCAAGGTATTGCAATCTTTATTAGAATTATACACTTTAGAAAGTCTCATAAAGCTTAGTACAATAATGAAAGTCAACAAAACACTTTGTGTTTACAATTGTGTTCAATAATAATCTAGCATTTTGGTTAGATAATTCATAGTCTATTACAAAAACCAATGCAATGCAAAAAGTATCATTTATAAAAGCACGAAAAGCTCAATTTAGTATGGTTACCTTCAAGTCCTCAACAATGACAGGTTTTCCAAGAGAACACACTGATACCTACGCATCAACCTAGAAAAACTTTCGAACATAAGATCCATCAAAAACTAAAGTTTCCTCATTGCACACAATATACAGCTGGTTGTTCTATACATAATCACTGCATTTCAACAACTTTTGTCCGAAAAACAACACCAAAACCGAAAGTTCACATTTCACTTCACAGTACCTACCTACCTACACAAGCAAGCAAGTGAAGCATGCCACAGATTAGTAAAGCGAGTGACAGCGAGCGTCAATTTGACATTGATAGACCCGTTGTATCCATGGAACTAATGTACTAGAAAAAAAACCATCAGTCATGACGGATGGAATTGAATGACGCTGGCTTGACCGCCTAGGATTTAACCACGTATGTTGTACAGTCGACTGCACGACAGTCGAAACAAAACTAGTATAAACTAGTCTCTGATAGTATTGAAACTCCCTAATATGCTAGGCCTACATAATGAATGTGAATCGGAAACGTATAGTGCACAAACGCCCTTAGCATGAAAAAGCATAAATAAAGATTTCGTCTGTATGTTACAAATACCCTGGCCTTAAAAAACTATAAAAAATGTCACAGCCTTCAAATTTTATGTGGAACCGTTCATATGTTCACCAATGTGGCCAACTTAGTGCTTTCGGCACTAGATCTGGTGCATTTTTACAGATGTCAGCGCTCAAAATTAAATTTTAGTGCCTTGTGCCCTTTTTAGTGCTTTTTCAGTCACCACCAAAAGTACCAAGCGACGAGCGAGCGCGTATCGGAAATCCGAATTTATGTATGAAATCTGGAGGAATCACTGCTTCTGTAGAAAATTTCATTCATCATTCACATTTTCTATGAAATCGTCACGCCATTTTCATTTTGTTTTCTGTCGCGCGATGAAAATTATATTCACCAACTGTGCTCGCCGACTTTGATTTTATTTTGTAAGTTACCTACCTACATCAACAGCCTATTAATCTCCCCACTGCTGGGGCTCAGGCCTACCCTCTCAACGAGGGCGGTCGGGCTATAGTCCACCACGCTAGCCCAGTGCGGGTTGGTAGACTTCACATGCGCCTAAGAATTTCTTCTTCGGCGTATGCAGGTTTCCTCACGATGTTTTCCTTCACCGTTTGAGAGCAGTCAGTAAATGTACTTAAGTTTTGAGAAAAACCCATTGGTACATGACCCAACCGGGGATCGAACTCCGGACCTTTATCACATTATTAGACATGTATCGCACATGGTGTGAACCTTGTGTGAACATCAGTGTGGCCAACTCCCTTGGATGTTTGAGCACTAAACGAAGCTAAAAAGCACCAGATTTACAGGATTTTCAAGAAATGAGCACTAGATGTTTAAAACTAAAAAAACGCAACAATATAAATGAGTAAAAGAATTTAGAAACTAAATATCAATTTAGTTACCTTACAAAATAAAATCAAAGTCGGCGAGCACAGTCAGTAAATATAATTTTCATCGCGTTACAGAAAACAAAACAGTATTGCCTGCCTCGATCGATTTGAAATTAGCGTGACGATTTCATAGAAAATGTGAATGATGAATGAAATTTTCTCCAGAAGCAATGATTCCTCCATATTTCATACATGAATTCGGTTTTCGGATACGCGCTCGCTCGTCGCTTGGTACTTTTACAATATTTACTACTGATCCATTTTCACAATGAATATAATGTGGTGACTGAAAATGCACTAAAAAGGGCACTAGGCACTGAAATTAAATTTTGAGCGCTGACATCTCTAAAAATGCACCAGATCTAGTGCCGAAAGCACTAAGTTGGCCACATTGAGGACCAGGCGTAAGCTTATTATTGCATCGCTCGTTTATAACCTACGAACAAACAAACCATAATTGTATTTTAATTTTTATTGCAGAAAAATACTTTTTTTTTCGAAAAATGAATTTCTCACTCTTCAGTAACTTGCTAAGACATTCTTTTGCGTTGTGTTATCGGCCCCGAAATGCAGTAAATATTTGTGCAGCGCTGATGAGTAAAAACATCCATACTACAAATTCTAGGTATGATCTAATGGAGTTTTTCGATACAAAAAAGAACTGGGGTGAAAGCAATATAAGAGTAGGAAGAGCTTGGAAATTAGACGAGCTGAGGATAAAATCTAATACTGATTTGCACAAACTGTGGTACGTATTGTTGAAAGAAAGAAATATGCTTTACACCATGGAATATGCGTGTGATGAGAAAATGCGCTTGTTCCCAAATCCCGAAAGAATTGACAAAGTGCAGGAGTCAATGAATAATATTGAGACTATTGTCAGAGAGCGAAATGTTGCTTACTATCAGTTAGAAACGGGAGAAACTGGCGAGCGTCCGGCAGAAGATGTAGTGAATGTTCTTGGTTTACCTGAGAAATATAAGAAATCTGAGTATTTCCTGCCCAAATTCATGAACTCCCGTTGGGTGAAACCATACCTGGACCATGGGATTATAAGAGCCCATTCAGTAAAGAGGTTCTGTCGGCTATACAAAGAGAAACTTTACAATGAGAAGAGGAAAGCACTAAACAGAGACTTTAACCATGTACAGCATTTACTCAAACGGTTTCCTAACATGGATATGGAGAAACTGAAATCAGAATATCCTAATGTTGACCTAGAAAAAGCCAAGCGTAGTAAAAAAGCTAGAGGTCATTACTTTCCTAAATATTAGTTCTATTACCTAATTCATATTATCGTAGGGTTTGTAAATAAAATACTTAATGTGAAATATGTTTTTTATTATTACAAACAAGCAATCATGTATCAACCATCACATTTCATTTGACACACAGGAATTCTGCATATAAATATCAAACAAAAAGCAAGTGGATAGCCTTGCAACTTTTAATACCTACTATAAGTAGTCTAACATAATCTGCAATGATTCATTGCGAATGAAACAGAGAATATATATACTTATTCTGTTTACATAGGTACACAGTTTTGCACAAAACTCCCGTCTTCGTGGAGTCGGTGCAGGGACTGCCACCCCCGTCTAAGAATAAGAATAGGTACACAGTACAATCACAGTTTCTTTTATTAAAATTAAATCGCAACTGGAAAAATGTTACATCAAACCAAGATTATCAAAAATGTTCATGTTTTCAGGCAGTTGTTCAGTCTCTTTCAATTCCCGTAATATTAAAGTTAGTTGTCCTAGCAGATGGAAAATAGATCTATATTTCTTCACAAATTGTTCAGTGACAGAATATGAACAATGTTCTGGAAGTGAACTTTGATCATTCATTTCAGCACTGCCATTTTCAAGTAGTTTATTCAAGTTGTCCCAAGTTTCTTGAACAAACTGCACACTATACGTATCTAAATAAGCCTCTATAGTTATATAAAAAATATGCACAACATAATTTTGGTCAGGTTCAAAATCATCAGTGATGTCATTCTGATTAAATTTTTGGTTCACATTGAGTAAGACTTCTGGTGTATTTTCTCTTTCTGAATAAATTTTGCACTTCTTTATTAAGTATTTCACTATGTTGATTTCTTTTGGTTTGATCAGTGACGTTTTTGATACGTGAATTTCGTTTTGGTTTTCAGCAAACCTTTTCCATTGTGATTTCTTCAAAAAATCAATAAAAATTTTGATGATGTCGTCTCCTTGCGTAGAGAGCAATGTTTTTATATGCAGAGTTCCTACAAGGGTTTGCATAAATGTTGGCTGAATCCTTTCCAATATTCTGATTATAGTTTCACAAGGCATTTCTGTAAGAAAGAAAAGATAAATTGCATTTTAAATAATTGTATTTTAGAATTCTGTGGAAATGTATTAGGCATTGATTTGTGAATTTTATAATACACTAGCTGTTTGCCGCGGAGGTATCCATAGCCTATTTGTTACTCTTAAGTACAATCTTCAATACTGTAAAGTTTCATCAAAATCTGTTCGGTAGTTTTTGCGTGAATGAAAGGGTAACGTCCAAACATTCTTACAAATTCAAGTTTATAATATTATTAATAGTGGGAAGGATTATTTTAGCTTTTAATAAAGTATGGATTTATGTACCTACCTGAAATGATTTTATAGAAATCTTTTGTAAAAGCTGTACAGTATTTCCCGGTGTTTGGATAGTCACTGTTTGAATTGGTTTCACAAATATAGAATGTCTGTACCATCACATTTAGCCAGATCTGTAATCAAATACAATTGTGGTCAATAGTCATAGGTGGACCGTTTAACTCAGACTACGCCCGCGCGGTACAGGGGCGCGGGATCCCCCTTGGTCGCCTAGCCCCGCGCCCGCCTCTGTAACACCGCGGGCGTTGTCTGAGATAAGCGGTCGCACAACTTTAACACATGCTAACAGTGTGTGTTACATTATTAACAGTAACAAAGAAAACGGCTTAAGGATTCCTACCAGAAATGAGACAATGGAGGCACCCTTGGCACGTTAATTATAAATTTGTTTGTTTCCGGTGGGATTCGAACCCACGACTTCTGGCGCTCAAGTCAAACGTCTAATTTAGTGGCTTGGTGGCGGCAAATAATTGGTTGATTGAAATATTGAATGCATGTAGGTATACATTTTATTACAAATATTTAAGTAGGTACATTCAAGCTCACGTCCAGCTATACACTTTTGTGGCAAGTATCAATTTTATTTGATCGCGCTCAGGCCACCACTGTATAGCTTGACGAGTTCTTGACTGCACATCAATTAACAAAATTTATTACTTACAGCCATAATTGATATGTGCTCTTCAGGATACCTGAGATGAATCATGTAAACAAATAACTTTAATATTTGTCGGCAGTGCGCATTCACAGCTCCAGTATAGAGCACGTTGTTTGACCATAGAATATAAGCCATCAGCGGTTTACTTGACCGCATGATATGACTACTGGTGTACCTACAACATATACATTGCTGTACAAATCATTGATTTAAAAAAAGATGAAGTAAAAATTAAAGGCAAGTACAAATCAACGGGTGTTGGACGCGAATATTATGCCATCACCATCACAGTACATGTGATGCTTTGAGTATTAAACCAGATTTAATACTCAAAGGTATGATGGCATAATACTCGTATTATTAAAAACCAGGGTGAGTACGCATGTTAATATCAGTTGTTATTTAAGCTTGATGATAGAATATATTTTAAGATGAAAAAATCAAAAACCATATTTTAATATGGTTTCTACTGATAAAAATAAATAAGGATTTTAGATTTCATTGAGAATATTATACTTTATAATTTTAAAGACAGGTTCTGTCCATCCATCTCCAGATCCCAAATAATATTTTAATAATAATCAATTGATTTTCAATAACAAAAGCTAGGTCACCTTGAACACCATGCGACTAGATCAAACTGTAACAGTTCAATGATGCTTTCCAAAATTGCCATAAGCCTTTGTATCCTGTCGGGTCTCTCCAGCATTTCATAAATCTCTAACTTTGTCTTTTGCCAATGCAGACCCTTCACAGTGTCCCTCAGATCCTGTGGAGTTTTCTCATGTTTATCAATCAATGCTTCATCTTTGCTCTCTGAGCTAATCTCATATTCCAGCCTATTCATACAATATTTGACAACCCCTTTTTTATAGTCAAACTCAGATCTGTTACTAAATGTTTCCTCTTTACTATCCATAGGCGCAGTGAGAAAATCTTGGTAACATTTTCTCAATGTTTTTGTGGGGCACGGTGGGTGGGTACTGAAGTTAAGTGATAACACTTGTTGACACTTATCTAATAGGTATGGTATAGTGTAGCCTGCATCTTCATCTTCTTGGGCATTCTGAAATATTATAAAAAACACCTGTTTATTATTTTTCTCAAACATGCGCCGAAATATGGTCAGTACTTTCGTAAAAAGAACACTCGAAGTATCGTATTTATTTACGTGAGCCAGCAATGTTGTATAGAAATCTTTTGCCGGCGTTTTTTTAAAGGAACAAAAAACGTGCTGGCAATGTAGCATCGAAATCCTTTGCATCCTGGGGTGTCTACGTTCAATATTTATTTTAAATGATTATGATAAAACCTCATTGACTTTTGATGACCTATAAAAGCAAATCTCAGGGTCAAGAAACTTGAAACAGAGATTTCCTAAATGAGGTAGGCAATCACTAAGAAAAATATTTTTTTTAAAATCTACCTCAAATGGTTTGAAATTGGTAATAGGCTACTTGATAATATTTACCAGCATGATTTCAATGATATCCTGAAGCACATTTGCAGAAAGGTACTGGTCAGGCGTGATACACATAAGGCAGACCTCCAAAGCTTCACACCACATGTTTGTTTTCATTTCTATTTTCACAGATTCTTCAGCATATGATGGCATCTCTTTTATGTTTGACTGAAAATTTCAAGTTCTCAAATTATAAAAATTGCTCATAGATTTTAGTGCAATAATATTTTTTTCCATGAAAATTCTGACACCTGGTGATAAATATGTGTGGTCAACACTCAGAGTATTCGAAAGTTGACTTGGTTCATCAATAATGAAGTTAAAAGGGTCTCAAATATAAATTGTAAATGTAATCAAATACATTATCAATTGAAGATAGAAAGAATCATAAAGAGATAAGCCTCACCATTTGTACATGTTCTTTCTGTTTTGTTTTGTATCTTGTTAATGTTTTGTGTGTACAATAAATTGTTAAATAAAATAAATAAAATAAGAATATTTCGCAAAAGGGGGCGCAATGGAATAAAGACTTAGAAAAATTTTACTTTTTTGGAGTACTGTCGTTCGCTTCGCTCGCTCCAAGGGTCACCAGTAAGATAACGAACCTAACCTTCAGGGAGCTCCGACTGCTGTCACACATATCACCTGTAAAAAATTTTCCTCAGCACCCCCTTTTCTACACTCCAACAGGATTTTACAAACAAGTTTTTAGCTTCATGCTTTGAAGAAAAAAAGACTTAGGTATGAGATGAGATTTCACAGGGAGTTGTGTTCAAGCGATAGCTCGGTAGATAGCTATGCTAGAAAGAGGTTGGCATCCAATTGTTTGGAAGGTTTGCTATTTTAATTTGAAAGAATTCAAACTTACTACATTTTTTATCTCAGGTAGATGCACCAACTGTAACCTTGTGCGGTAGTCAAAGTATGCTTTCTGGGAGACCTGTTCACACGCCGGCACGAAGTTCTTTCTCCTCTGGGCCGCGAGGTCGACCACTTCGCCCTCAGCGGCAACATGCTCAACTTTTAACCGCTTCGAAGAATGTTCTTCCGTTACGATCTCGCGTTTTATTCCCGTCTTGCTCCGTTTTAACTTCTTCTTTCTTGGGCTGGGCATTCTGGATGCTAAGTGAACTCTATTATTATAGAAAATAGTAGTAATACCTACGAGTTATGTTAGGAAAACAACGTTTTATTTCTTGAGCAAAAAGTACGAACTGACTGATTTACAAAATTACAAAACAAACAACATGACGTATCGAAAAAAATTTAAAAGTTTTTTTTTGTTGTTGATTTGTCCTCCTATTGAGGACGGGCAAGGGAAGCTTCGTCCATACAGCCCTGTCTTATTTAAAGTACTATTTCTTATATTTATTTAAACCGGCGGTTACAGCACGGCCTCCAAAAAACAGAGCACGACTTGAGGTAGTCGGCGATTTTCAATAGAACCACAGCACGGCCTCCACGAGAGCACAACTAGTGCCATTCGGTGATCCACACTGCAGGTTCATGTCCGCATTAAACCGATAGTAGGTTTAATGAAGGATAACAAGGGACATTTTGGAAAGATCCGGTAGAGTCGTTACACGCTTTTATTTAACTATCCCGCACAATATACACTTTAATAGGCACTTGTTGCATATAAAACTATCACAAATATACACCAAAACCTACAATATACATTTTTTTAGGAAAACTAAATAAAATGACAACCGTCTCCGACAAAATCCCGCCAAAAAGCCCAGTTTTTTTTTGTTGATTTGTCCCTATTTGTCTCTATTGAGGACGGGCAAGGGAAGCTTCGTCCATACAGCCCTGTCTTATTTAAAGTATTATTTCTTATATTTATTTAAACCGGCGGTTACAGAGCACGGCCTCCACAAAAACAGAGCACGACTAGAGTTAGTCGGAGATTTTCAATAAAACCGCAGCACGGCCTCCACGAGGGCAGAACTAGTGTCATTCGGTAATCCACACTGCAGGTTCATATTCGCAATATACCGATAGTAGGTAGGTTTAATGAAGATTTAACAATGGACATTTTGGTACGATCTGGTAGAGTCGTTTACATGCTTTTACTTAACTATCCCGCACAATACACACTAGTATATTGTGATAGTATATACTAATAGGCACCTTGTTGCAAAACTGTCACATGTAGTTAGACACCAAAACCTACATAAACATTTTTTAGGAAAACTAAATAAAAAGACAACAGTCTCCGACAAAATCCCGTCAAAAAGCCGTTTCACACCGCGGTTCGCACCGCACTAAACTGATAGTAGGTAGGTTTAATGTCGATTTAACAAGGGGCAATTTGCAACAACCCGGTAGTGTCAACATTAAATACACTTTAAGTACACTTGTTGCATACAAAACTATCACAGTTTATCTTAGAGTATACTTAAGCTAGCTCCCGCCAAAAAGCCAAAATACGCGGAATTTTTCATGAAATAAAAACTTTCGTTATATCCTGAATCCTAATCTGAGCCCTGAGCCGAGCCTGAGCCTGAATCTATGGATTTTTTCTGGGATTTTTTCTCAGATTAGAACAAAATCCTCAGTTCTAATCTGAGGATTTTTTAGACACAGAAGTAGTTTTTGGCTTGGTTGCAAGACGTTTATGCCAAGCCCGTGTTGTCCATCACAAACTTTATAGGGATACTACGTTTGTCCATTGTAAATCGCCAATATTAGAGCAGGCCGTATTTTTGTGGACTGCTGCTCTATACTGCTGGTTTAGCAAGAAAAAATAGATATTTCTGTAGGGTATGGCTTCAAGGTCTGGTAACCAAGCCACAACCTCATTGAAAAAGCACAGTGATTGCTCAGCGGCATCTAGAATTTCTTTGTAGATCTAATTTTATTTCTCCTTTTCGATCCGTGACTATTGGAAGATGGCGTTCTTTTAATAATTTTCGTATGTTTTTATGAAAATGTGAAAAATTCGGTTTGTCCTTGGTTTGTCCCATGGAATTATTAAGTAACGTAGTACATATTAGTTCCATGGTTTGTCCACCTAGTTATTTTTTTTTGTAAGACGGTTCTTTTTTATTTTTATTTCGATTTCATAACTTTTTATAAGAAAAAGCGTTCACGGAACAAATTGTTTACTTCCGAAAACTTTCGGAAATGAACAATGGGAATTTTTCTGGCTTTTTTCAACGCCACGCTTGTCCAGGTTTCAACCCAGGTCCGGTTAAAAACTAAGAAGTTGTCGTTCTTGCTTGCGCTAACTTACCTTTTAAATTCATCTACTCAAATCGCCGAGCACCACTTCTAACATTCAAAGATTATGTAATATTTAAGGGATGTATATTTCCTCCGTGGAGGAAATATACATCCCTTAAATATTAAATACAAACTCCTTTCATCATCATCATCAGCCTGCATGTACCGCCTTAAGCAGATCCAGCAGATCGTCGCTAGCCGGCTCCATTCTCTGGCGGAACGCCTCGTTTCTTATGCTATCTCTCAGAGAAACTCCGATACTTGCTATTTCGAACTTTACCTTGATTGATGACCTTGTACATAGGTACCTACTTAGTATTGAATTTTACCTTGATTGATGACCTTGTACTTAGGTACTTAGTAAGAAGTTATGCTAAACCCACATTGACTTCCTATTGCAAACCCCTTATTAACAGTGTATGTTTAACTTTGTTATGATCGCTCGTTCGTATGCCTTGGGTATGATTATTAGACACAAAGTGGCGGCCGCTCCGTGTCCGTTGAAACGTATCTACGCAATGTTATAGTTACCGTCCGACTGCGTACCCGCTGTCGAATATTGAAAATTATTGATTCATAGTTTGCCGCAACAGTACTGGACAAGCTCATGATTGCACCTATTCTTTCTTAGATAACTGACCGGTATAAAACCACGGCACCTGTGTCGCAGACACCAGTCCTGCCATACTATTGAACACCACCGCTGCTCCTCCAAAATGGCTTTCGTGTATAAGGTAGGTTTTACCTTTACCTAGGTACCTTTACTGGAAAAAATATGTTTTTCTCGCTTGGTTCGTTTGATAATTTAATTTTTTAGGGACACAATGACCCATTTTCCGGAAAATCTCAGATTGTGTTGCTTTTGCACTAAATTTTTCCCGAAGGGACTATGTCAATATTTCGATCAATAGTTGTAATATTTCAACCCTAACCAGTTGATCAGGTTCAATGACACTGTAAAATACTGTAATGATTAAAAACGACTAAAAAATAAAAATTATTTGAAATTGAACTTAAAAAAAATTATCATTATAATATCAGCCCCTCAACGTCCACTGCTGGACGTGCTGTCCCCTTAAACATAAAAAAATATCACATAATAAAAATTAATGTAAACCATAATTTGTCAGTTGATAATTAATAACTATGTACATAACAATAATCACGGAAGATATTGTAAGTCCTAATCCTTATTACATAGTACGGTCGACCGCACGTCAGTGGAAACAAAACCAGTATAAACTGGTCTCTCACGGTACCTATTAAAAGTCTCTAATAGGCTAGGCCAGCTCAAGGTCATAGTGTTTACACTCATGTGCGGTCCACTGTACATAAATAAAACAAAGTCGCTCCCCGCGTCTGTCCCTCTGTTCGCTTAGATCTTATATACGACGCAATGGATTTTGATTTGACTGACCTTGAATTAGGCCTACCAACTGCGACTACTGTTTAATGATATTTTTGAAATAGAACCTGTAAAACTTTTCTCTGCGCCGAGCCGACGCAGTTTTCATTGTCACTGTTGTTGTGTAAGAAGAGATAACGAGATGGTAGCAACGGACCGTGAAGGTCGCCACAACTTTCGTGGTCGTGAAGTGCCAGTGGAAGTACCTACCAATGGACCATAATCTCGCCTAATGAACAGTGGACAGAGACTTGCAGTTTCAAATAACTTGAACCAAAAATTCCTTGTTTCAGATGTTTACCGTACTCTCAGTAACAACGGTTGCCCTCGCAGGCAAGCAAGGAGGATACTCTTATAACCGCTTCAGTGGTCCAGTGAGTGGACAAATCGTGGAGGTGCAGGTTCCAGCCGCGCCGGGAGCCCAGCAGCACGCCAGCTATGGCTACGACCATAATGCTGGTCGCGTAGACCCGGACACAGCCAAATATGCCCATCTGAAGACTGTCGATTATGTTGTAAGTACCTAGGTACCAAGTGACGAAATTGCAGCATTTAATACAGGTGCTTTTGTAAGGTAAAACACCCTGACAACACTCCAATGCAATGGGTCCATGGAGTGATACATTTCCAGTGCGTGGTTCTACCAACCTGCAAGTCAAGTCATGGAACGCCGTAATTTTTTGATATTTTTTAACAATGAAGTTATATTATATATAATTTACCACTGTCTATATGGTAAGAGGCGGTATACCCCATTTTGCCTGCAGCTTTTGGCCAAAGCACAGAATATATAATAGTACTAGGCCAAAGTGGTTCGCCTCCCTGAGGGCCAGGTAGGAATATCTAAATACCGGAATAGTAGAGTTATCACTGCCGGCAGCTAAGTATATTACTACAGAAAACAAATTTCCTTACAGATATTACTTAGATTTCAGGGTCTAGAACTGACCTCTCACGTTCTCCCTTGGTAACTCCGTTGTCGCAGCGACCCGAAGAAGAGCGAGTACTAAGGGTAGAGGAAGTATTGTAACTTTTGGTGGTCATTACATTTGTTTGCGTTTGTTTGTGCTACGGCAGGCCAAGCCCGACTACCATTACGCTTACGGCGTGGAGGATCCCCATACCGGCAACCTTCAGAACCACAAGGAGCAGCGCGACGGCGACGTGGTGCGCGGGGAGTACTCGCTGGTGGAGCCCGACGGCTCTGTGCGTCTCGTCCGGTACACCGCTGACCCCAAGAACGGGTTCCAGGTAAGGGCGTCGCAAAACAGGAGTGGAGTTAGATTTCACCCTACAATAAATCCCATTACATCATCATCATCATCATATCAGCCTGTAGACGTCCACTGCTGGACAAAGGCCTGCCCCAAGGATCTCCACGACGACCGGTCCTGCGCTAACCTCATCCAGCTGGGTCCCGCGACCTTCACCAGATCGTCGGTCCACCTTGTGGGAGGCCTGCCTACACTGCGTCTTGCGATACATGGTCGCCATCAATATAATAAATCCCATTTCACAGTGCTTAAGTTCGGAAGGATTTATTATATTACCACTGACTTTTCGATGATGGAAAATATCGTGAGAAAATCAGCATAAGCCAAATAAATCCAAAGGCGTATGTCAAGTCCACCAGCCCGCAGTGGACTTAAAGCCACAATCAAAACAAAGACAGTAGATATAATGGATTATTAGTCCAATTAATACATTACTGAACAACAAGTCCTACATAATTATTATAACGTTTTTTAAGTACATATTGATTTGTGCCACGCCTAAATGACTTCAATCCGGTAAAAGACGTAACTTATTAAAAATGGTGTAGTTTTTGTAACTAAAGTAATTATCCATTACATTGTTAGCAAACATGTTGATGTAATTATAGCGCACGTTATATAATATACGAGTTGGTTATGTCGCCCGTTCCATTTATCAAATACTGAACAACTTCTGGTAGATTATACATTTTGTAAACTTTACGAATGATACCAAGTACAGACAGGTACAAAACGTACCACCAATCGGCGCATAATTTTTCCGCCCCTAATTTTTTTATTACCGATAATACAAAGGGTGTGTTGTCTAAACCAGCCATTTTTGTTAAGCGAACTGATATAACTTTTTTTGTTTCAGGCGGTAGTGCATAAAAAAGCAGGAGGCCAGGCGCAGAGGCCCGTTCACTACGGACACGTGAAACAAGAGGAAGACGACACCAGAGAATACTAGTCTTATATATTTTTGGGGTTTCAGCATGCGCAACTTGCTAGCGATAATTTAAACCTTAGGGAAAGAAAGATAGAACAAATTCACACGCAAGCAGGACCTGCGACCGACCCATACAAATGCGGATGCAGCACAGACCGACTGCTCTGCAATGCCTCTGTGAACGGATAGAATAAAGGTTGTTGGTGCCCATGGAGCTAGCGAAGCGACGACCCAAAAAATAACTTAGTAAAATTTATTTATTTAAATGTATTATTGCTGTATTGCAGATGGGTTTAAATATAATTATCATTGCTATATTACAGACCTTAGAAAAAAAATGAACCATAGAACCGTAATCAGCGTATAGCATGAAATAGCAATAGTCTTTTACCCCAATAATTTGAGAAGACGCTTCTTATATGACGGGGTCAAACTGAACAAACACTATCTATTTTAGTCGGGCTGTTGTTTGCTGGGGGGCAGTTGGTATGCAGTTACACTGCCCCCCAATAAAAAATTCACAAATGTAGATAGAGATAGAAAATATTATACCGGTCTTGCTTACTCTTACCACTTTTGTAATAAGTGTGTCCCTCTCTGATTATTATTGTTATTTTAGCATCTGTTCTATGGGATCCTTGTTCTTATGTATGGACGGTACCTTGTGCGACGTGCCGTACACAATCGTTGCAGCACAGACTATATAGGTGTCGGTGTTGCATTCGCATATCAAATTACATACCCCGGATAGGTAGTCACAGTTAAAAATATTTTATTGTAGTTATACTTTTAATATGTGAATTTTAATACCATTGTCTAATTCCCGTAGTTCTGGGGAAAATCCTAATTTAGGATTAGATCACTGTTTGTATGTGTAGGTATAAGCAATATTTCAAAAAAAGTCCTGTTCGCGGGAGAATATTCTTTATTGAAGGTTTAATACTAGTATTCTCATGTTGTTGCCTATTGTTTTAGATTAGATGTGTTTGTTGACTATTTATTACTGTTTTTTTTATTAAAACAAGGTGATAACAATCACAATAAAAATCTGTATTAATTAAAAATATAAATAAAACATCAACGAATAGTAAGTATACCTGGTTAATCAAAAAACGAAATACAAGTTTCACTTGAAAATTTTCTGAAATATTTCAACAGAGAAAGGAAATACGACGGTATGTGTGTTCGGTCCAGCTATCATGTGCAGAGATTGTAAATATCTTAGCTGAAACGAGGGATAACACCACAAAATCACTATCAAAACCCATAAACCGGACAACTGACAGTTGAATAGACCAAAGTTTAAGTATAAGCTTGGTGATACAAATGTAATTAATAATGATACAATGATTTCACCATAATCATACTTTATTGGCAATTATTCATTTGCATACCATAAATAGTCCACTGCTGTACCTACCAGGGGGCCAATCGCACTAATTCTAAACGATATTACCAAATCCAAACCTTAACCAAAAACATTATTCTGCACGTTAGGCAAACCTTTATAATTATAAACGCAAGCCAAACCCCTGCTCTACACGTTTGCGTTTGTAAAGGCTTGCCAAAATTGCGCCGCCGTTTGGCAAACCGGTAACGTTTTCGGTTATGGTTTGGATTTGACAATATGGTTCAGAATTAGCGCGATTGGCCCCCAGAACACTACCAAAAACGTTACTAAGCATAACTAACTGACCTGCATACACAGTGGGTTATCCATGAGCAATGCAGTGGCTTTCTGTAGGCTTTTAGTAGATTCCACTTCGGCCTTTGCTACCTTGATCTTTGCGTTGGTCAGTCGAGACGACTCAGCCTCTGCCGCCATCGCTTTCTGCAGTTGTAGCGGTAGGCATATGTCTTTGCTAAAAGTGTAATAAGTATTACTAAAAGTGTAAAAATAAATTAATTTAATAATTAATATAGGTAGTAACAGAGTAGTTTTAGATAGAATTGACGTCAAAAAGAGAATATTGTATTCCAATTTTGAAACTTCTATCAACAGTAGGTACTTACAGCTCTTTAATATTATGAAATGAAAAATATAATTAAGTAGAGGTAATTTATTAAGTAATTTAAGTAGAAGTATTTATACTTCCACCAGTGCATCCTCAGGTTTATCGGTGTTAATCTTGACACTCACTAGACTAGGCACAAACTGTGGTATATAACTGCGGAAGTTTAAATGTTTGTTGTTTATTTAAGCTATACCTAAAGACTGAACGAACGAAATACTGACATGTCAACTTTGACGATTAGTATACCCCACTCCTTGGTGTACTGCTTCATGGCTTGTAACACTTGTTGGCTGACGGCGGGTCTGTTTGACAATAGCTCGGACAACTTCCGGCTCCCAACAGCATTACGTAGAGTGGTTTCCGCCAGATATTGAGTTGTCTTCCTTTAATTAGAATAACACATTATTAACGTCTACCCGTAAGCCCAGTGGTCTAACAAATGAACAACTTACCAGTGCATTAAATTTAAAGGATTATTTTTCAGTTTTATATGTATGTGTCACCGTTTCCATGTCTAATTTTGTCCAAGTCTCTTTCTTCATCATTTTTAAAGTGACACGGCCTATTTTGCCAACAGAGATGCCATACCCTACTCTAAATATATTACCATACTTATCTACCTATAGTTTGCGACGTTTATGACGGCCCAAACTGGGTTGATAATTTGGTAGAAAACCACAGCGTCAACGGATACAGTTAGAGAATCTTTTGTCAATGCCTGTAAAGAAATCATTCCTTAATTTTAAATTACTATTCGCACCTTATCCCATCCAATTGGTTTCATAATTCAATCGGGTTTTCATAAGTTTTAATTTTTCAATGTCGAAGGAAAAAATAAACATTCATAAAGCACTATGCAATGCATGTGAAACTCTTTGCCATTATAGAAAGTGCGACCGACTTGCAGTGTCAGAGTCGATGAGAGTGTGGAAACTCCGGACAAGCGCTCTAAAACGCACGCACACAAGCTCAGTGTTTACCTACACTAGCACACAGAGATAAACGCGCGGAAGGAGTACTTGGCCATAGCTTGCGTGCGTTTTAGAGCGCTTGTTGGGAGTTTCCGCACTGTCGTTCACTCTGGCTGTGTACTAATTTGGCATAATGTAGAAAATAGGACAATGATTACCTCTTGCGGCTCAATAGCATAGCAGATCGTTCTGAGGTCAATAAACTTAACAATATCGACGCATGGCAAGTAGAATATAAGTCCCGGACCAAATGAATGGTCTTTATATATCTTTCCATTACGCAAAATCACAGCACGCTCGAACTGACGTACCACCTGTGATGCATTAAGTTTCTTTTTTAATGACTAATATTTTTTATTCCATTTTTATTTTGGATATTAGTTCAGTTCCTTCAGAGTTCCTTTCTTTCTTCCTCAATTTAATAATTAATTTTGCAATACAAAACAGCTGCAGTAAAATGAAAAAATATTGGATTTGGTAAACCATAATTATATTCTAAACAGTAGCAGTTTATTTTATATATTTATTATAATTATAATTATACTTGTCCAAATCGAAATTATTTCCAATTAATCTAATTAAATTATTATTATACGATTTGAAACTTACCACGAATATACAAAACAGTGATATTGGAAAAAATATTATGGTAAGAATGATTGATAAGGCCACAAGAATTTTTTCAATGCATTTATCGCCCTCTGTAAAGAAAATACTAAATTTAATATTTAGGGTACCCTGGTCTGACCTAGAAACCCGTCTATATATCTTCATAGGCCTGAGCCTCAGCAGTGGGGACATTAATAGGTGTTGATTTGTAGTATGAATTACAACTGACGACAAACTAACGACAAAGGTGGCCGGAAGCGGCTGGATGCGGAAGACGCAGCACCGGATGTGGCGGCGTTCATTGGGGAAGGCCTATATCCAGCAGTGGACGTTATAAGGCTGATATGTTGATGATGACGCGAGTGTACGTGCGCCAAGTATGGGGCGTTTGTTTTGGACACCATGCGCGGCAAACATGCATGATTGTACTCTGGTTTGTTCTGTATTCTGAGGCTATTAACTTATTACCTACCTTGTTTACAATCATCGACGTATCGTTTAGATTGATCACTGTTAGAATGTCGCGACTCCACCACCGGATGCGGCGCTAAAGCTACTTGGCCACAGTTGGCCTCTGCACCAGCATCACCAATATTCGCTGAGTGGTTACTGATGGTAGGTGATTGAATTGGTTCCATAACTTGATGGTAATATTGAATTACTAAATTATCACGTATTTATAAATTTGCTTTACAAAAATGCTCACCAAATTTTTTTAACACTTTACAAAAATAAACTTGAATCACACTTGAATGTTATTTTGACACTAAAGAGAATGTAACGCTTTGACACATTTTTTTTAATGCAAAGAAAACCGCAAAATAAATAAATACGTATATATCTATATTGTGAAAATACGTGGCAAGCAAGACAAAAAAAATTAATTTCACGTATTGCTGCATTCTGATGATTGCAAGACCTGAATTAGTTAGTGAAAATGAGGCCGAAGCCGAAGGGACCAGTTTGTCCTGAAACTCTGTGCAACCTAAAATCGTATGTGTCTGGTCTGGAATACAAGAAGCCGCCAAAGAATTATATACATGCAGTCAGTAGCTACATTGAATTAAGAAAAGAAACGATTCATGAGAATAAGAAGGACTGACTACATGTATTGGTACCTAATTGTTGAATGCCACCTTTTTACAAAATCTAAGGCGTTTATAAAAAAGCGACGTTTTACAAACATCCTGAAATACGGTCTTAAGTTACCTAATCAGAAGACCAGGAATGGCTGCCCTCGCATGGTCTTCTACTATTATTCTGTGCCATGGTCTTCAACCATCGGGGTGCCCAATTTGTTGAACAACAGCCGTAGTTTCATCTAAGCCTATATGAAGCTGTTTCAACAGCTGTCTAAATCTTACAGGATACTGGTGTTTTTGACCTTGATATTAAGTGGGCTGACGCCCGTTTCTCTTCAGACAGAACAAGGTCTGATGTGCGGTGGGAGATCAATAAACACTAACCTTCTATACATACTTGATGAATCTGATGACGTGCAAAAGTTTTTTCTAATCCACTGATCCATGGGTATCAGGTATATCAATCGGAAACGGAAAAAGGACTGTTGTTGGATGCTGTGAAGCTACTTGGTTCAAAGTCTGTAAGTACCTCAGCTAAAACAAGTTGAATTGACGAATGATAATTTAATTTCTTAACGTTAAAGTAAAGCTACATTTCAAAGATAATATACGGGTTATGTAAGACTGGTAATTCCACTGAACACACGTGAAGTTGTTTTGAACAAAACGGCGTAGGTACGTCAAATAACAGCCACACAAAATAGAAACTACCAATCAAAAATATAATATTGTGTATCCTACATATAATATTTTAAACAAACAAAATAAATACCTAACTTTATGGGCTAAAATCTACGCAGGTCAGCGTCAAAAGTACCTTGTCACTTCAGTACCTTGTCACTCTTTAAATCAATTACTAATTGACACTTCGCTCTTTACATTAGATTAGAGTGACAAGGGACTAAAGTGACAAGCTACTTTTGACGCTGACTGTACCTACCTGCGTAGGTTTTATGTTTTATCCGACTAAAGTGACAAGCTACTTGTGATGCTGACTGTACCTATCTAAATTTTTCTGTAAATAATATAAGTACGTATAGGTAATTACGAGCATCGCTTGGGGGTTCTCCATCATTATTCTCGAGGCTTCTTTAAGATTCTCCGCAGCCTTTATTTCCCCTTCTGCCTCAATAATCTTTGCGTTAGCTATGCGAGTACCCTCAGCTTCAGCTGCCATGGCTTTCTGGAGATCCGCTGGTAAGCTTATGTCTTTTCTGACAAAAATAAATAAAAATAAATGACGCAGTTAACACACTGAATAGAACGGCCAGTTTAATTTAGTCATGCAGTAATGTATTCAAGGAAAATATTGTGGGGAACCTACTAATAATAATAATGGTGAAAGGATACCGACAGTTATGGATATCTGAGGATTTAATGAAGGCTTAAGTAAAATGAAACCAAAAAAGGTACTTTTGAAGGACCTGTGGTGGCGACGTGAATGGGTGACGCACATTGAAGAAGACCTACGTCTAGTGAACGGCGACTTGCTGATAATGATGAAAGCAAAGTGTCTAATCTAATTGCTATTGCTAATCTAGACTAAGCCGTAATCAGTAATTACATTTCAACTCTTTCAATTTCAACGCCCCATTCAGAAGTTCTTTTGTCTAATTCTCGCCTCACCGCGTGACTGATCATTTCGCGGGCGGTCAGTAAATCAGACAAAGTATACTGTCCCACGATACTTCTCAAAGTTGCAACCCCCAGCAGCTCCGTGGCGAGTCTGCAATAATTGAGAATTATTGCCTAGAACTTCAGTAATTTCAAGAGAAATAATAATAATTTCAAAAGAGTAGGTAGTACTTATGAGACTGGACGTTCAGTAAGCATTTGATGGGTTCAAATACGTGAAAATTTATAACGGCGTCCACTGTAACTGTGACAGAGTCATGCGTAAGGATCTGTGAAAACACATATGAAAAAAAATAGGCAATAAAAGGAAAGAACGACTAAAAAATAAATCAAGGATCTTATCAGGGATTTTAGTGGTACTTACCTCCTGAGGCTTCAAATTGAAGGATTGAGTCCTGATGTCGATTAAAATAATATTGTCAGTACATGGCACTATCCATATAATGCCGGGGCCTGCAGGAGAGTCGGGCCTCACTCTTCCAAAACGCAATACTATAGCTCTCTTGTACTGTTTTATTACCTTAAATTAATAAATAAAAACTCATGACTAGATCCCGTTATCCCGATGCACTGACGTACTAACCTACTAATTAATCATCATAAACAGCCTATTAATCTCCCCACTGCTGGGACTCAGGCCTACCCTCTCAACGAGGGCGTGCGGGCTATAGTCAACCACGCTAGCCCAGTGCGGGTTGGCGGACTTCACATGCGCCTAAGAATTTCTTCTTCGGCGTATGCAGGTTTCCTCACGATGTTTTCCTTCACCGTTTGAGAGCAGTCAGTACATGTACTTAAGTTTCTAGAAAAAACCCATACTAATTAATAAGAAATACTAACTCTGAGACAGCAAACCAAGGATAAAGGAAAACATATAATCATCAACACTGTTAACCATATTATTATCTTCTCTTTTATGGTTTCCTTCTGGATTTCTGAAATGATTTTTTACATAAGTATGTAGTAAACATAAAAAAGAATAATTCATCTCAACTTATAACTAAGTAATTGTGTTCATTATAATAGGACTGGGAATGATCGGATTTGATTGATTAGGTTATATCTATAGGTATGAGATTTACCTGTAATATCGATCTTAGATTTTTTATATTTTGGATGCATTGCAAAGTACAATATACCTATATTTTATTTACACATTATACATTATATCAAGTAGGTACCTATTTGTGACCGTAAAAATAAAGTTTGAAAAACAGCAGTCCTAAACATACGAATTTCCCAACGTAAATATACACAACTTTATGACGTTTGTTTTTTTGTTTTTTTGTTGGTTTGTCCTCTATTGAGGACGGGCAAGGTGTTTTTTTATTTATTTTTTTGTTGATTTGTTTTTTTATTGAATTATAATCTCCCTCTGTACAAAAAGTTTATACTTATTTTATCTTCTTGGTTTGTCTCAGTAGAGCGCGAGCGGTTTCATGTGATTTTCACCAGTCTCAAAAAAATGTGAAATAGGTAGTTAAGGAAATCGATTTTATTACAGCAACCAGCTGAGTGAGGTAAGAAAAGAAGGTATGGCAAGAAATAAATCTTTTCTATGGTAGTCTCTTCTAATCTATATATTGTATAAACTATCACAAATAATTAAATTAAGCCTTACAAGCTATTGGCCAACATTTCCTGTTTTTATTTACAATATCTACAATTCTTCTTGAAGCTATTTTGGTAAAGAATGCGAGCAGTTGGACGTTGATGGACCTAAGAATGTTCTAAGAAAGTCCATTGGAAATGGAAATATGATGGTGGAATTCTTCTCAGCTGATATCGTGTTTAGCGATTGCAAATACCGCAACTGTAAAGAAGAAATGGTTATCAGCTTAGACACATTACTTTGCCTATCGATAATCTTAAAGAGATACGTTAGAATTCGCGTATTGTTGGCCTAGTTTATGTTATGTGCAATGGATTGCAAAGGTTACATAAGGCCCTCGTTCGCTGCTCTGAACACGATGTATGTTACGGAGGGATTTTCTATTTTACATTATCTACAATGTAATGAAATGTAATGCAATTTATAAGACACAGGTATAATTTGCAGATATCAATATTTTAGGCAGTCTTATAGCGTAAACGATATTTCCAGACAACCTTTGCATGGTAAATTTCTATTTATATGTGAATACTTGTTATCAGCATTTATTTATCCTCCCATCATCATCATATCAGCCGAAAGACGTCCACTGCTGGACAAAGGCCTCCCCAAAGATTTCCATGACGACCGGTCCCGTGCTAACATCATCTAGCCGGGTCCCGCGACCTTCACCAGATCGTCGGTCCACCTTGTGGGTTGTGGGCCTGCCTACGCTGCGTCTTCCGGTACGTGGAAATACTGTTTCATAATTATCTCTAAAAGTAAATAAGTGCGTTGCTTACTTGTAGCGCCATGGGATTGTCAATCATGACAAGCGATGCTTCCTTCAGGGCTTTGGAGGCTTTAATCTCGCCTTCAGCTGCTATGATCTTGGCCCGCGCCTCGCGGTCAGCCTCGGCCTCGGCCGCCATCGCTCTTTGCAGTTGTACTGGTAGTCGTACGTCTTTTCTGAAAGTTTAAGGGCTTCTTTCACCACTTCCTGATATTGTTACAGATTGTAATCTTAGAGATAAACTAATCTATCAGATAAATCTGTGTGATAGACTATACAAAATATATAAGATATAGGCAATCAGATACCTGTGAAACCAAAAAAATAGGCTATCTGTCAGATAACTTGCAGATAGGGTATCTGGGACTTTATCAGCAAGCGGTGTAAGAGGCCCTAAATATTATTTCGATTAAAAAATGAAAAAAAAAGGCTGTTTTGACCATTTATTAAGCGTTCTAAGCATGAATGAAAGCCACCATCGTAGAAAAGGATTGTTGAAATCCCACGCGTACGAAGTCGCGGGCACTCGTGTGTCAATAGAATGGTTCTCATACATTTCCACCCTCTCGACTTCGACGCCCCAAGGGTCCGTGGCCTCGTCCAGGTTGGCTTGCATCATGTGGCTGATGGCCTCTCTGTCCGAGAGCAGCTGTGCCAGATCCCGCATGCCCAGCACGTTCCGCAGAGTCGTCGCGGCCAGGAGCCGGGTTGATGCACTGAAACAGTATGATACATGAAAGATGACGATCACCACTACCTTTCATATTTCGAATTTACCGATGTTCGATTATTGGTGATGACTGAAAAGCAGCGCTTCGCTGAGGCAATGACCGTTTCTTCTCACCCCTCAGGCCCGTTTGGTCTTATTCCCGGAATGTCCACTCGCTCCATTACGTCCACCATATAAAAGTTTTCTTAATCATTGGTACTTATATGAAATCAAGGTAATGTGTGATCGATGAATAAATTATCTTTTATTTTAAATTTATTTTACATTTAAATCATTAGACCTTCTCTCCTTTCCATAGTAGTTTGTTGATTCATATACATAATACACCAAACATTTGCACTTTTAGATAACATTGCATCAAATTCTGCCCAGCTTGTTCTCTAATCAGTTGCTAATTAGCAAAGTAAATGTAGGCACAGTCGATCGCACGTCAGTGGAAACATTTTGACTTTGAGGCCTAATCTTTTAGAGACTTTGAATAGGTACTAGGACAGACAGTTTATACTGGTTTATCCTCTGACGTACCTCTGACGCAGTGTAGTGTTGTCTTCAACGTAAGTAGTTATTGATTGCTATAGTATGGCAGAATTTTGATCTAAGCACTGTTCTTCTCACATCTAACATCCAAAACGCATCTGGGTTCAAAATTTTGTCACGCGTTGCCTATAGTTGAACATCATTCAAACTAAACTTAACTTTAAGAGTAGGTGTTTAATATATTATGTATAGACAAGTATGCAAATCATTACCTCATAAAATTATTTACTTGCAAATATAACGTGTATGGTAATATTTAAGTTTTAGGTATATAAATTAGTTAATGCATAAAAACACAGTGCTTACTGTAATTAACATTTGAAATGGAATAGCTTACCTATAGTCCGCAACCCTGACGACTGCATTAAGAGGTTCCTTAATTCTATAATACACGACTGCATCCACTGCAACTGTTACCGAGTCTCTGGTCAGTACCTGTGAAGTATAAACTTATTTAAACCTAAACTTCATTTATGATAAGTTGATACCATTAGGTACTATATCTATAATAGGTAGGCCTAGATAGGCCTCTACAATTCGTTGTAGGTACTTTTATACAATCCACAATGTAGACGGGAGCTGGGGTTAATTTCATACGATTTGCTTCAAAGTGTATATAACATTAGACCCGGCAATTTAGAGACAATAAGTACCTCAGATGTAAGAATTTCTTCGCTTTTTCCTACATTGAGTTACCATTCGAAAAAAATATCATTAGTCACACAGGGGCAATACCGTTAAATTTTCAAATTTTTGTTTTAATCAAAAAATACCAAGCCACCTTCAAAAATTCATAAGTTAATTAAAATTTTGGATGATTTGAATCTATACCTATAAAGTAAGCTATTCTTTTGTAATCCCCTCTTATACGTATTAAAAAAAATAAATCTTTACAACACAATGTGTTATTTTTCTGTTATTTTATTTTTTCGTGGGGCCTGTCCCATTGATTGGTTAATGTCACTGAATGGGACTTGTATGTCCAGCTGGATGATCATTAAGAAACAAACCCGACAAATGGTTAATGATTTAACGAATAATATTAATGATGTTGCATTTTAATGACAATGTTGCAGAGTTAGCTGACGAGGGATCGGCGCGTGCGCTTCCCACGACATTTGAACTTGCCAAATGTCAACTCGGTCGCAGTGCCGCAGGCGCACCTGTGCTACAGAATAAAATAGTGTCGTATAGCGGCGCCGATTTGCAGCTAACCTCTCACACAAATGCCACGGGGTAAAGTCTTACTACTTATTTATTTTGGCCTTTTGTTTTGGGACGCGGACAACAGCTAAGCTTAGCCGGCATGACACAATGTTGAGATCACTTTTTGTTTTACATTTTTACCTACAATATAAAGCCTATAAAAGAAAAATTAAGTCTTATGATACGTCTCGCTATTTCTAAATGCACCAATTATATTAAAATAACATTTAGTATATTATGTGCATTTTTTCTGGTGAATTCTAATCATACTTTCGTATCTACTGAAATGGTTCTGTCAAAATTGATAATAGTTATTTTTAGAGAAGCATTTATCCGTTTGTCTGTCTGTCAGTGGACCGATAATTCAATAATTACTAGGCAAATTGAGCTAAAATTTAGAACATATTATTGTATACAATGGAAAATCTATAGAAAATCAGGAAAATGTTCATTTTCGAAAGTAAAGGCAGACCATTGTTTTTTTTGAATTCCCACAGTTGTCCACTAAAATTATTCATAAAGTCGATCATTACCAGGTGTATTTTTTAAAGCATAATAATAAGTAATCGTAGTTCAAAACAAATAATTTTGTAGGTATATCTGCAAGTCTGGAATTTTGGCTTAAGCCCGAATTTCAGGGAAATTAATTTAGTTTATTGTCAGTGGTTATCGATCGGCGCTGCGAACGAGGTCGGCTCTGTTGGGTGTCTGTCCGCGACCGCATCGCGGAACGGGAGTTACGGCGTTTTAAAATAAACTCATTCACTGCCAAATATTATATTGGTCATTCAATATATTATTTGTACATACGGACGGATGCACAAAGTAAATTATATTCTTCATCAATCATCAACAGCCTATTAATGTCCCCACTGCTGGGGCTCAGGCCTACCCTCTCAACGAGGGCGTTCGGGCTATAGTCCACCACGCTAGCCCAGTGTGGGTTGGTGGACTTCACATGCGCCTAAGCATGTGTATATACTGCACCGCATCGCGGAACGGGAGTTACGGCGTTTTAAAATAAACTCATTCACTGCCAAATATTATATTGGTCATTCAATATATTTGTACATACGGACGGATGCACAAAGTAAATTATATTCTTAATATATCTTAATTAGAATAATATAATTATGTCACCGCGTATAAATTGTATATAATTTAAAGATTGTAATAAGAGCGTCAGTGGCGTCGGGGATAAGACGCGGCCTATCATACCGAAAGGTCCGGAGTTCGATCCCCGGCTGGGCCATGTACCAATGGGTTTTTTCTCGAAACTTAAGTACATTTACTGACTGCTCTCAAACTGTGAAGGAAAACATCGTATGGAAACCTGCATACGCCGAAGAAGAAATTCTTAGGCGCATGTGAAGTCCACCAACCCGCACTGGGCTAGCGTGGTGGACTATAGCCCGAACGCCCTCGTGGAGAGGGTAGGCCTGAGCCCCAGCAGTGGGGACATTTAATAGGCTGTTGATGATGAAAGATTGTAATGGAATATGCGACTCTTACTTCGGTCCATGATTATAGGTACTTACTTACTTTAGGGTACTTAATACTGTCCAATAGGTAAGTATGTAAATTATATTGTCCAAAATAAAATTTTATTTATTTTCCGCACACGAAAATAATGTTTGTGGTGTGTTTCCGAGAATATTTTGAGCATGAGCATATCAAAATCGCAATACTAAGTTACCGTATAGAGAAAGAGATTTAGGGCTTCTTTCACCACTTCCTGATATTGTTACAGATAGTAATCCTAGTGATAAACTAATCTATCAGATAAATCTGTGTGATAGACTATACAAAATCTATAAGATATAGGCAATCAGATACCTGTGAAACCAAAAAAATAGGCTATCTGTCAGATAACCTGCAGATAGGGTATCTGGGACTTTATCTGCAAGCGGTGTAAGAGGCCCTTAGTCTATTTAACAGCAGTCTAACATATATGTTTCAATAATTGGTTACAATAAGGTTGTAAGGCCATCTTCATAAAGCCCAGGTAAAGCCGGCGACACCTCGATTCTATTACGCCATTGATTGCATTTTCTAAGGTAGGTACTTTCTATGTCTTGTTTTAAAATATCAATGCCTATGAAGTGTTTCGCTTCCTTTTTGTTGTAAGTTGTGATAGTTTCTCACATCACTAGAACCCAACCTAACTCTGAAAGACCCTCTAAATGGTAGTGGAAACTGCTTTAAAATTCGCCTAACGGTTTCGAGTTATAAATCCTTATACAGACAAACATAGCCTGTAATAAACATGATGTAGTTATTATAGAAGATTAGTTAGTTTGATAATTTAACATGTTTGTTTTGACAACACAAATGTATAAACTGTCCGTCTGTCCTACAAAAAGATAAATGTGTTAATCAAACAAGTTTTTAATTTAATTTGTCTCGTCTTCATAAGCGAGTAAAAAGAGCGGAATTTAGTTAAAACGGTACGTTTGATAGGCGGCAAAAATAGCCGGTTTACTAGGTCGCCGTGTTTCTAGACAATCGGTTTACAAGGAACGATTGTTTGAGCCGTAAAACTTTGATTGATAGTTTATGGCCTCATCAATTAAACGTGGACCAACTGAATGGTGAGAGTATAGGCCGCACGGGAATTTTGATACGTAGGTAAACGTAAACACACATAGAAGTTTGTAAAAAACGTTTGTATACAGAAACTAAATATGCACACTCGAAAACACATTTTGCTATATCACATTATCGTTATTTCGTCATCAATTAAGTTAGGATTGTGTCACGCTTGCAGTGATGTGTAAATCAATTCGCATTTATTTTATCAGGTAGGTACCTACCTACCTTATTTATTACCTACCTTATCACTCAAGTCTGCCTCACTACAATAAAATCTTTGGCAAGCACATACTCAACGCCATCTTTAATCGCTTTGCATTTACTTCGCGTTGAATAACTTAAGGACTTTCAATATTACTGTTTTTTAGCTTTTCTCGAAAACTAGCCAATTAAACATTACATTTTATACTAGCTGTTGCCCGCGGCTTTGCCCGCGTGGAATGAGTTTTTCCCGCGGGTACAGTTTACCGCGGTATAAAGTAGCCTATATGTTATTCCAGGTTTTATGCAATCACTGTAAAAAGTATCATCAAGATCCGTTCAGCCGTTACAGCGTGAAAGACTAACAAACATACTCACTCACAAACATCCATCCTCAAAACATCATTACAAGCTTTGTATATATACTTAGTAGGATAATCAAATTATTCTGTTACAGCAAGCTTGTGTTAGTTAGTTACTTAGTTAATTTTCAATGACCCAGATCCAGTGGTTTGACAGGCACTCACCTCTTGTGGGGGCACGTCGAAAGAAACGGTTCTCAAGTCGACTTTTCTGTACGTGTCGATGCAGGGTAGTACGAAGAACAGCCCCGGCCCCCTCGCCCCGCCCTTCCGTACCCGCCCCAGGCGGAAGATCACAGCGCGCTCGAACTCTTGGACGACCTGAAAACCATTCCTTTTTGAAATTTCCTTCTTTTTTCCGCAAAACGCAAGCTTTGCCGCGTTCCGGTTTGAAGGGTAACTGTAATACAGTGGTATTACAGGCATGGGAACGTAATTGTGGCATTGAAGGCTAAAGGTTTAGGCGCCAGCAGCCACTTATCATCAGGTATCTGTCTGCTCGTCTCCTACTTTATTCCGTAAAAAAAAGACTTTTGGGGCACTTTTTGTCATCAGTTTGTTAGTTGACGTCCTCAGTTGGATATAGGCTCTTCATAAAGAACGACACCACATCTAGTCCTGCGTCATCCCCATCTAGCCGGAAACGGCTGTTATTGCAAAAAGTCTTGAAAAGGCCTCCCCTTCTGCATGTGACGTTAGGTTAGATTTGTACACATAATTATGTTTATTTGGATTGATATATAAATAATAACTGCACTTAAAGTTTGCATTCTTTTTCTGACGGAAACAGAAGGTACTTATTCCCAATTCCCCATCCAGGGCGGAAGACCCAACACCTATTTAGCAAAGAGGCTATGGTAAAAATTCTATGATGGATAGTACTTATCTGGTTTTTACCTTGTAAGATGATGATTACCTTAAAACACTCGAACAATGAGAACGGGAAGGTGATGACGACCAGAAGGAACGAAAGGAACGTTGCGCATCTTTCTACACACCCCACTGCTTCGGGGTTGGCTGTTTTAAAAAACATATTAATTAAAAACTTGACAAAATGTTACAAAATACTCAGGTTTCCAAGGGTTCCAATTAATTGAATTTTGTGTGTAAGCAACGTCCACTCCGACTTTGTTATGATCACTAATTTATTTACCTTGTCATACATCAAATTTTTTAAAGTATACCTAAAGCTAGCAAATTAAATAGAGTATCTTACACGACATGATCAGGTGAAAAAATGCGTAGGTAGATATTTGTTTATCTTTACGTCGATTATATCAAAATACGTGAGATTATTTATCGGTGCAATTAGGCATTGTGTAAAAATGATCACCTAAACGTTTAGTTAAGCTAACAATAAATAAAATAAATTCTAATTGGACCTAAATAGAAATAAGTTACAGAGTTCAACAGGAAATCTACAAAGATTACAATTACTTACGCATTTGTATAGTGATAGCGCAAGACGTACCCGTATCGCTATCTAAAATATTCAAACGCACAAAATTAGAGCTCAATTCATTTCTGCAACCACAGTATCTACGTAGGTATTCCAATCGCACTAAAAATATTTTACTCACGGCTGGGGATGTTGTCACGCCTAGTGCTTAACGTCCTAAGCTCAGTCCTACGCATTTTGAGCAAAACTGAGCTTGAAGAGGAAAAATAATAACAAACGCACATAAAACTGTGTTTAACTCGGCCAACAATCACAGACTGCGCTGACACACGGACTAACTTACTGACAGAAGAGCCGGACTGTTTACACGACCCAAAAACATACAGATTCCAACTAAAAATATCAATTACAATGTTCAGCAACAACAAAACGCAAATAAATTAACGTCATCGTCAAATTACGTTTAGTTAAAAAATTATTTACGTATTTCGAGGTAGCACTCCACTTCGCCGGAGTCCTTGTCGTGGCAACCGAAATCCATGTGGTGTGAGAGACTGACCAGTTTATAGCGCATTGAGTGCCTTTCAATGTCAAGGGTCCGCGATGTCTTCTAGCCGATGTCTATAAGGGCACTAAGGTGAGAAGCGCGGAAGAGCAGGTTGATGGTAAGAATGAATAAATAACGCACTTTCAGACATGTCGGGCGCGCGGCGTGGCGGGCGCACACCGGGCCGCGATGCTCCAAATTGTCGGATTTGGGTATTCTGGAAACCGCTCATGCTCTGCTGCATGTAGTGTATAATTTGCGAGAGGATGTTTAGATAATAAATAACTTTGCGGAACTTCAGGGTGTTTATTTTGTTAATGTGCTTTATGAGGGCCATCAATGTAACATTACTTATGTATATTACATCAATTATATAATAAAAGTACCTACCTTAGCTTTCATTATTTCTACTGGACTCACCATTTGGAATCATTTTCCAAGAATTCGAAACTGATCTGGCCGAAATGAAAATGTTAAAAAAAATGTTACCAGTTGTGATAAAATAAATATTTCATTCACATTTAAACATCGCTTCATAAGTATAATCTCAGACAATCTGGTCTGATAAAAGATACAAATTGTGATTAGTTCCTGGTGTTAATTTATGAGCCCACAAAATGGGTCACACGCACGAAGATCTATCAAGAACTTCGGTGTCCACACGCATGATCGTCAACTTTGATCTGCGTTACGTCTCGGGCACGTTTCTGTGCTTTATAAATCGCTTTATTTTTAGACAAAATAAAAATATAAATGTGTCAACCTGTATTTCCACTGTTTTGCTCCGCAATAGAGATAGATGATGATAGTAGGTAGGTCTTTGTATTAATAGGTGAACGTTCTAATTCACTTTCTTAAATTTCATAAGAATGGCAGATATTTATTTTGGTATGTGTTTTCATTGGACTGTACTGTCGTACATAAACAAAATATAATTTATATTTTTTAGGACTTTCGATGCTTGTAAATGGCTTCTTATGTTAATCAAAAAATTGACATCGTATAAAATTATAAGTTTCCATGACTCTAATTTGCGAAATAACTATAGATGAACATTTCATTGGGTAAATTGTAATAAATAAATAAGTAGGTATTCAATTTATTACACATCACGTAAGTTTAATTACGTATAAATGACTGCAGCATCTCGATGGGGAAAGGAAACACGATGGTGGAGCTCTTGTCTGACGATATTGCGTTAAGAGACTGCAGATAGCGCAACTGTAAATTAAGATGCCATCAATTAATTCCTGTGGTGTGTATTTGTGCCTACGTTGCACAAAAATAAGGAAAACTTTAAAATTTTCTCCTAGGTATACTAGGTAGGCTATCCACCGCTGGTGTAAAAGCAGAGTAGGTTTACGATAGAGCAAAGAAAGATTCAAAATAATCTATAAATATAATACAGTTTGGAGTCTTTGTAATATGTAATTAATTCTAACTCGAACTAATAACTAGTAGTTCCGTGAGAACAGTAGACCTCGCCAGCCCTTATAAACCAAACCTAAAAGAAACCAACAAAAGTCAACTTTGGAAACAGAAAAAGTACCTACTAAAGTGACAAAAATTAGCACTTTAAAGCTTAATATTTCGCAAACGGATCCCTGAATCGAAAAATGTTTATCACACACCCGCGATATTTTTGAAAGACCCATCCAACGATACCCCACACCATGGATATCACGCGGAAAAAAATAATTTTCCATTTTACGTATGCAGTTCTATGAACATAATTTATTTTTTCAACTTTCTTAAGTCGATCCACTATTACTCAAAAACTAATAGAACCTACTTAGCCGTAATAGTTTTCCTTGTAACTACGTTATATATGCTACTGCCATGAATTTTTTCACATTTCCAGAAGCAACCGTTTAGCTGGCAGGGGGGGGGGACACGTGACTCTAACAAAAATTACCGCTTTAAAGCTTAATATTTCGCCAACGGATCCCTAAATCGAAAAAATGGTATTCACACACCAGCAATATTTTTGAAAGACCTATCCAACGATATCCCACACTATGGGATTCACAAGAAAAAAAAAGTTCACTCCCACTTTGCGAGTATGGTAGGTACTCTAAAAAAAATGTTTTTCAAAATTTTATTCTACTCATTTTGTAGGTTTAATTAATTTATACATATGCCAAATTTTCGTCAAAATCGGTTGAAAAATGCGACCTGTAGAGAATTACAGACAGACAGACAGACAGACAGACAGCCGGACAAGAGCATTTTTGGCCAGTCTCGAAACGTAGACGCTTCGCTCGCTTCGCTCGCTCGGTCAATTACGAAGAATAATTTAAATTAAGAATTATAATTTATTTATATTTATAGCAATGGTTTTTAATCAACCGGTGCATGACAAAATATAACTCATACACAGATGGTTCCAATTTAAGAGACACAAAGTCCCCTTTCCACAAATATTTGTAGATACACTAAGTTTGCACTAGGTTTGCGCATTCATCACAGGCATCACTAATAACAGTTGTAAAACTTACTTGTAAGGCCATAGGATTGTCCATCATCACCATTGAGGCTTCCTTTAGCGCTTGAGATGCTTTGATTTCACCTTCAGCTGCGATTACCTTCGCCCGAGCTTCGCGCTTGGCCTCTGCTTCGGCAGCCATTGCTTTTTGCAGTTGTATCGGCAAGCGAACGTCCTTGCTGGAATAGAAGATTCAGATATTTGACAATTTTTTTTACCTACGTCTGATTGCTGATTAGACCGACAATAGACTATATCAGGTTCCTGCTCGCTCGCAGGACCTTGAGTGAATTATTAATAATCATGATGATAACTCGGAGTTTCGGAATCCCGGCTTCGGAGAAGCTGAATAAGAGGATATACATAGGCATCTTTATGAGATAGGTACGTAACTTGCAGAAAGTTGAGTAGTGCCGAGCACAATGCTCTCGAAGATTTGACCGATCAATATGACCACGAAACGATGATGAATACAAGTGATGGTTAGTACACAAGGACGATGAGTGGTGAATTAAGACAGGGATTTTATCATATTTTCAGGCATGATACTAAAAGCAAAGAATACTAACTATTACTACGTAAAGATGCAATTACTCTCGCCGCAAGTTTTTCGTCGCCCGAAAATAATGTATACGACTTGAGTACTTATTATTTTCTTGACTTGGCTATACTCAACGTTTGTTACTGATGCCCTATAAATACGAATACATACAAACGTGTGCGGACAGGCTGGTGTTCCTGTAGTGGTAATTAAATCGTTTCGGGGCTGTGCTTTATAGTGTGACTGATTATAAATTGATATTACATTTCAACCCTTTCCACCTCTACTCCCCAAGGTCCGGTGGCATCGTCCAGGGTGGCTTGCATGGTGTGGCTGATGGCGTCCCTCTCTGCGAGCAGCTCGGACAGGTCGCGCGTGCCCAGCACGTTCCGGAGCGTGGTCGCTGCCAGGAGACGCGTAGATCCACTGCCAAGGAATAAGTAGCATAAAACAAAGGTTACACTTGTCGCCTAACGGTCCTCGTTAAGTTCCAGGGTGCTTTGGAGCTCGTCTTCTAATGAAGAGGACGCGACATAAAAATAGAAGACATAAAGCTTTACGAAAGGATGAACACTTTTTTTATGCGCACGTGCAAAATGTGAAATGACCTTCCCTCTGACGCTTTTCCACAGCGCTACGATATGGGGTCCTTCAAGAAGAGAATCAAAAGAGCCCTTCAACCAAGGCCGGCACGCACAAGCACCCCCCGGTTGTTGCAGGTGTTTTTGGCGGCGGTGACTTCTTAATATCAGGGCCCGCCTGCTTGTTGCCCCCGAAGCAATAAAAAAAACACAAACTTCGGAGGTATGCAAATATTTGTTTAAATAAGCACCAAGTCGCAATAGTTTAGCATTTTACTTGGCTATTCAAATATGTAAAATTTGAATTAGGGCTTTTCCCTTGAGGATTTATATAAAAAGTACATACCTAAGTCTTCGTCTCTAACATTCTGTATTTTAACGTATGAAAACGGCATTTTGGAGTCCAAAGCCATCGTGGTTTATTAATATTTTTATACCAGTAATCAGCAACCCTGACGACCGCTCTCAAAGGATCTTTCACTCTGTAGTAGACCACGGCGTCCACGGCGACGGTTACAGAATCTTTTGTAAGTACCTGTTAACAACATAACAATAAATTATAGCCTGTTCGCTAATATCGATGGATAACGCACTGATCTCTGCCAGCTACGAGTCGGTTTATTGGGAAATCTTTATGAATGAAATTTACCAGTTCTTGTAATAATTATAATTGTTATTTTCTCATTTACGTTCTGTTTTTATTGTGTTAACGCGATAACAAAATTATAGCCGACAGCAACGATTTTCGTGTAATCAAACTTATAACGTTTGCTTTAAAAACTGTTTAATTTTCAAAGTGTAAAACGTGAAATTAATAGAACCTCTTGGGGATCAACATCAAAGGAAACAGTTCTCAGGTCAACTTTTCTGTACTCATCGGTGCAGGGTAGTACGAAAAACAGCCCCGGCCCCCGCGCCCCTCCTGCGCGTATCTTCCCCATGCGGAAGATCACAGCGCGCTGGTACTCTTGTACTATCTGAATCAAACATTTAGAAACATTAGGATTCTGCCCTAGAGTGGCCCTAGACGATACCAACAAGAGGAAAGAAAATACGTTACTTATTAATCTACTGGAAATGGTCCTACTAAACCGTCAAATACCACTTCTACATTAGTCTTCAAAAATTTGTGTTTTTACAGCCGTTTCCGACCATCTTTTTCAGATTATCAATCCATGGCACGATTATTAATAAAGCAATTTTTAGAAAAAAAAAGAAGATTTTTAGAAAATGCAGTCTTCAAAAATTTCTAAACCAATAAAGAATTGGCACTTGCAGTAACCGTAAAATGTACTTAGTCTACCGGGTCATTTAATTACTAAATATATAGATTGAGCTCAGAATACAGAACAAACCAGAAAGAGCGTATTACTATGTACTACGGGGATACTTGACTCTCTTGACTAATAGCAAACCCGCGAAATTTTGCATAAACCTATTCTGTAGGTACTAGTATTTTTTCACTTTCAAGCCCAAAAGCGCCTTCTGGCAAGTTCTGTATTCTGAGAGTTAGAAGACAACAAAAAATAATAATTTCAGTTGACAACTTTACCTGGAAACAAAGGCACAGTGAGAACGGTACAAAGCAAAGTACCAAAACATAAGATAAGAATATCAAAACTCTTTCCACACACGACGTGGGTGCTGAGCTGCGGCTGAGGTTCAGTGGCTCCAGCTTAGCGCTGGCCTGGACTGTGTGTCCTGCTGGCCTTTTATCAGCCATTTCTGGAGTTCCGGCTGACGACATACCGCCTGTTTCGGGTGGGTGCCTATGCTTGCCTCTTGCTGTTGAAGAAAGGACGTGGCAGATAAGTATAATAGGCTGGTATTTGGGATTTATTCAGTTTGGACATTATTCAGTTCGAGCATGGTCGTCGTGGATATGATGCAGATTGGACATTATTTAATCATTACAACTATGTAGCCTGCTCGTCTTGTGTGTCGAACGGACAGACCAACAGACTTGTGGCGAGACAGAATGAATCATTTGCATATGGAATCAAAGAAATATTATTTGCCAAGTACAAGTGTTCTGTACTTATATTCATATTATTACACCTACGAATATGTATGTACAAATATGTAGTTACATACTAGGTACATGGGTACCTAGTATGTATCCACGTTCTATTGTCTCATTAGTTATATGCAATGTATAGATATTGCATAATAACTGACTAAAACAATGGAACGTGGATACATGTTTGTCTCATTAAGTAAGTTTGCAGCTATTGTGGAAGGAATATAAAGAAAGAGTCTCAGGTAAATGTTAACATTTATTAATTTTGGTATTTCAAATATACCTATACAACGATCAAATATAAAAACGATTGCTCATTCTATTATGTTACGTCACTTTCGGGAAAGTGGGTCGTTCTGTCGCACCCTGTATAATAATGGAGAGCATCGAGCTAAGATTATAACTAGCCAGGTTTGAAGCTGTTTTATCTCTTATTGATCTCTTATAACACGCAACGCTGCCAAAGCTATTATTCAATGTAATCGATTCATATTCTGAGAAGCAATATACTAACAACATTAAGATTGCCTGATGCCTATACCTAAAACCCTAAAACATAGCAAAAGATAATAACGCAAAACCTCGCATTCATTTATCTAAATAATTTCTAGTACCTAAGTACTTTAATACTGAAGTAAGTTTCATCTCCTGTTATAATATAGGCATGAAATATGATTGCTATGACAAGTTCCATTTTTAGTTTTTTAATTTTACCAAAGCGAAACCAAAACTGTGTAAGACACTTCAGGGTGACTATTAGAAATAGAATAAAGCCAATTAAGCTCCTGCATATAACTGTAATTCTTAAGGTGAAGTTTCATTTTTCTGACCGAGCACACTTTATCACAGGACACGGAAAAAGCTCGCTACATGGTTTTATAATGATCTGTGCACTTTACCGATAAAGCTACTATTATTATGTTTGAATAAGAACCTAGGTACTATTTCTTTCTTGAGATTGCATTGATTGCGAGTGACTTTGGACATGAGATGACGTAAGGTGCAGTAAGTGCAGCGGACAATGATATCGTTAGCATTAGAAGCGGTCGCGGACTACTTAGGCATTTGGCGGTTCTGAATGTAGCCGGTTTCTGAAACTGCTTTGGCTAGCCTTATGGGCTTTGTGTAGCCATTTAGATTAACCGGATTTAGTGCAGTAAGTTCTACCTAATGTTCTGTCCTACTACTACACATCCTGATGCCCTGCAAGAAGCTATTCTGTGAGGATTCCAAACTAAACAAGAAGATGTTCGCATTTTCAATCATGCTAAAGATCATGTCAATAAAAAATCGCAGCTCGGCTTGAGAAGAAAACAAGTCAACTAAGTCAACAAAATGTGGATAGGTACAGTAATTTGTTTTTAGTTTCCTATAAATAAATATCTAAGTGTTATCAAATCTATCCAGTATTTTTGAGCAGTTAACCAGCGGAAAGATAGACGGACAAAAAATCTTATATTTTTCTATTCGAGAAAGTACTTACCTCCCTATATTTTGTCTATTTTTGAAAAAGCCTTAAAATTGATTTCCTTGAACCAGATGACATTTGTAAATAGGTACATTGAGCTCTCTAGTCCCATGAACATGATATATCACTAACGTTCGACTCGATCTAGTTTCTTAACGTTTGATAGATTTATACAGGTGCCTACAGGTATTTGATCAAAATGTAGATCAATTATAGGATTTAGCAACATCCGCTCAGTGCTTATGTCAATTACACTAATTTTTATAAAATTTTATATCACTTTACTTGTGTATTCCTAGAAAGAATTAAATTATTTGGAGCTGTAGTTTATATGGTGAAATCGTCCAAGTTTAAACATTATTTAAAGAAATACCCTAAATGGATAACACGTTTACGTTACCTACTGTCTATAATTATTTATATAGCAGGCATAAAAGTACAATTAATTTACTTACAACTCTAATTGGCAATTACGGAATATCTGTTTTAATACTTAGCTATTTGTTTAATTTAATTAATTATTACCAATCTGTCAATATCGAATTCTTAACAAAACTTTACTCATGCGAAAGATGACGTTGGGACGTGTTAATAATATTGTATTTTAATACAGGTACCTACTTAGATAATTTAATTAATTAATCTTAGATAATCTAGGTAACCTTTTTCTCATATTATTTTCTAGGGAGGGAACAGGGAACGTTAGATCGAGGCAGTATGCATTTTAGGTGTATCTCTGACAACAGGTACAACGTGCATGGTGGGGTTCTATATTTATAAGAAGATTGCGCGCGCGCAGCCAGCCGGGATAGTGTTCGTGAGTGTCGCTAGTGCATACGGAGACCATGTGGGTGAGTATTAGGCAACTGCATCAAAACGAGTTTAGTTATTCAAATAGAAATTTCAAAGAAGTTTCAGTGACAAACAGTAATTTTTGAGAGACATATTTTAGCGCGATTTAACCGTGTGACTGTGTTATATTTCTTATAGCAATATTTATTGCGCATATGTATATATATGTATTTTTCTTTTTTCTGTTTTTATTCTAAATATTATTGATTTGAAACGAAATTCTATAATGTAACAAGTACTTAGGTTTTATTCTGACTATGATGTGTGAAACTATGACCTATAAAATTTGTTTTCAATTTTAGAAACACTAATTTTCGATATTTTAAAAACAAATGTATATTCCGAGATCTACTTATGTCCAAACATGTCCGTTCGGATTAGTAACAATCAAGTCTGTGGGCTATTGCATAACAGTATTTTTTTTAGTCAGAAGTCTTGGTCTGTGAAGGACTAATCTGGCAGTGGACATCACATACTGGTAGCTAAGTAATTATTTTCAACCGACTTCAAAAGGGTAGAGTTTCTCAATTCGACTGTTTTTTTGTGTGTATTAGGTACACGATATTTTCGCTGATTGTGAACCGATTCGAGTGATTCTTTTTTTATTCGATTACGGTTTTATTTTTATAAATATTTATGATTATTGTTGTGCAGATATTAGTATTGCTAGCGTGTGCGAGCGCAGCCGCGGCGCTCCCCCAGTACGCGTTCCCCGGTGCTCTGTATGCGCATGCGCCGCTCGTGCATGCCCCTGTCGCCGTTGCAGAGCCTGTGGTCAGTACAGTATCACACGTTTATTGTCAACATATCGGCACTACAGGAAAAAAACATGGTAGTCACGAAAACTTTTACTGGAGAAAAAAATATCTGCCTGATAGCATTTTGAAAGGCCTACAATACAAAAATACCCAAAAAAAGGTCAACTATATAAGTTATTTCTCTATTTTTCGTGGTTTCCGGATCAGAACTGTACCATTTATTCCCGTCCTCATTTAGATGTTGTATTAGCGACTAAAATTATAATATTCCGTTGATGAGCAGCCTACCCATAACTAGGTAATCAGGACTAAATGTCGACGTGATGAAGAGTCTATCTTCAGTAAAATTTGTAATTTTTTCCACATCAGGCATATCCAAAATACGCGTTTAATTACGGCGTGAAGGACCCCCACACCGGCGACATCAAGTCGCAGCAGGAGGAGAGAGATGGGGATGTTGTCAAAGGTAATATTTTTATACCTATCACTTGCACAATTTTTATTAGTTTATATCAGCTGTATAGCAACAACGCTTTGGTTAATCGAACAAATTTTTAAGTGAAAAAGAGTGGATGTTTGCTGAATTATGACACAACGGTTAAACGGATTTTGATAAATCAGTCCAGTAACATCCAAAAATAATAATTCACTTTTAAGAAACTAAACGATACCTACCTGTTGAATGTACCTATCAATGGAATTTGGAAAAAAAACCTTGAAATTAAATTCTCCAATATTGTTGAGTCTAATTTGTTAGTACACCTTAACACTGTGACTGTGTTTGAGGAAATACAAATAATTTAATGTAATGTCTTTAGGAAGCTACTCATTGGTAGAGCCCGATGGCTCAACGCGTACGGTGGCCTACTCCGCAGATGACCACAACGGGTTCAATGCCGTCGTTCACAAGACGGGACACGCTGTACATCCGGTAAGGCATAATAGAACTTAATCACCATGTTTCTGTCCGAACATGACTTATATATAAGTGAAACTTGAAATGGAATGTAAAGCGGGTATTTCTTAGCACTCTTATTATTTAACTAGCTAGCCCCGCGATTTCGTTCTCATTAAAAATATCGTTTATGTTACTAACTGATGCCCACAGTATTGTAAATTTTATGTTCCCGTACAAACCTTATAACATCCCTTTTCACCCCCTTTGGGTTAGAATTTTAAAAATACAAGTACATCAGATTTTAAGTCAGACCGCATGCTTTTAATCAACCCGGTCAAAATCCGACCAGTAGTTTTAGCGTGATTTAGGTACAAACAGACAAGAATTTTTTGAAAAGTGTTATTGTAGAAGAAAATAGATATTTCTCAATATTAATTTTAAAAAAATCAGATTAGCCTCATTTCACAATCGCCATTATTCCGCTTTCTAGAGACCTTCAATCAGCTTAAAGTTAATTAAGATTTTCAAACGATAATTAAATTAATTGGTAAATTAAATTATAAGTTAAAAATGTATATAACAATTCAGTTTCACGGGTGATAAAATATTATAGTACGGTCGACCGCACGTCAGTGGAAACAAAACCAGCATAAACTGGTCTCTCATAGGCCAGCTCAAGGTCAAAGTGTTACCTCTGACGTGCGGTCGACTGTACAACAGACTTTTCAGTGTTAAGTATGCTAGAGAAGAAACAAGGTATACCTAATTGATTTACGATAATAATATCCAATCTGAATCTGAATAACGACTACAAGTCGCTTGGGCTCGTTGTGAATATATAGCAGTGCCCAACAGTGGGACGTCTAAAAGCAAGATTTGAAGTTTCAGTTTATACTGCTACAGGCTCATCTGGCTGCGGTACTATCTCGTACGGTGCCATATACATATGTCCTTATACAATGCATAAATTGACTCTTCGACTATCGACTGTCATTCGACTATCATAGGTAATTTATAGGTAGTCTAAGATATAGGTAGTTTTCAACTTAAAGTGCAAGTGTCTCGTTAGGACCACAATATTACACAAACTCGATTTCTCGACGACGACAGTTGCGGGCCGCGGCTGCGCTTGCGCAAGTACTAATGGCGCGTAGGCTTATAAGGAAACGAGCCGCCTGTGCGCCGTGGTCAACATATTTTACCAAATTTTCCCAATAAGGCACGTAAAGGTTTCTTAGAATCATTCCTGATAAATGCTTGAGTTATTTGCTTAGTGATACTACCTTGGCACGATTCGTTTACTAGACTTTACAGTTGCGTTACTATTCGAATTATTTTATGCGATATGGGCTACATTTTGATCCTAACTACCTAATACAATATCTAAAGTTTTACTATAAGTGCATTTCACCTACCTAAATAGGAGGCTAAATGGCAACACATTTAGGTGCCTTTTGGAATTATTTATATTTTAAAACACTGTAGATTTTTCATTTCTGATAATTTTATATAACATTTTAGCATTAAAATATTCGGTCATGGGGTCATTAAGGTCGTGTGAACACTTTGACCAATGCGCGTTGTACATTTTGACGAAGGATCAATTCAACTTCGGTACAATTAGACCAAATTGGTCTTATACACTTTAATATACCCCGGGCGGATTTAAAAAAAAGTATATAAAAAAACTTGTGTTATGGGTGAAATTTCAGGCACAAACAAATTATATTCACAAAATGATCCTAACAACCAATAGCATTGCAAACCTACGAAATAGTTAAATTTTATTCAAAACATTCAACAAAGCCATAAGCATAGCCTATTTATTACATGTTTTCCTGGTGTTTCGAACATGACTGATGTATATAGACCTAGAGCTAAGAAATGTAAGTGCATGTAACCGATTCCGGCACCGACAATGGTGAAATGCGACGGTTGAGTAGTCGCAACCTTGAACCAGCTTCGCACGCCGTAACCAGCCAGAGAAATTGTCATGGTTCAATGCATTTAATGACATTTATCATTTCCAAACGCAAATTTAAAATATTTCATAATTAATTTCACACTGCATTTTAGTAATTGCATAGAAACTTAGTATGTTCAATAAAACAATGTAGGTATATGATAATTTAAGCTTCAAAATGTATACAATTGATTGACTTATATAAATTTAAAAAATCTCTGTTGTACCGAAATTTATTTTTAGTATGTATTTAAAGGCGTATCGGAAGACGCAGTGTAGGCAGGCCTCCCACAAGGTGGACCGACGATCTGGTGAAGGTCGCGGGACCCAGCTGGATGAGATTAGCGCAGGACCGGTGGTCGTGGAGATCTTTGGGGGAGGCCTTTGTCCAGCATTGGACGTCTACAGGCTGATATGATGATGATGATGACGTATTTAAATACATTTTAAGGATATCAACAACTGTCGCGATATTCGGAATGGCTAAGTCGCAGGAGATTTTTTTACCAACGTTCAATTAAAAAATCTGCACATGTATTTAAAAATTGCTGACGTGGTTTTATATTTCCCCAGGTTGTTGCTCCAGCAGCCCACTATGCCCATGCGCCTGCCATCGCTCTATCGCCTTACGGACTCCACTAATCCACCTTCACTGCTTAAGAATCAATACTCTTTAGTTTTAATATTACGTAGTTGATTTTATGAAGTAGTGTAAATGATGTTTGTAGGAATGTTGAATTTGGGTATTTAAATAGAATACTCACGGTTTCATAGTGAGTTCAAATTGCCATCAGAATAGTAGCATCTGAAGTACAAGTAATATTTATGTTTACTGTTTAAGTATATTGTATTTTACGAGTAGACAGACTCATAATACCATTCTTATTACTTTATCTAACTGTATTATAATATCTAAATCGATTCTCTTATCTTGTTTGCCATTTATGAAATTTTTTTTATGATCTCAGATAATTTCTTCAGTTATTCTTACCTTAATTGTGCTTCAAGAATCAGTATATATTTTAAAGCTTCTATCCATGTCATATCTTAATTTTAAGATTTGTGTAATTAAAGTTTATTTATAATTAAAACAAAACTATTGACTGTTCTATGTTTGTGTTATCAGTATTCAGAATATTGTTGGCATTTATTTTACTCCGTATTCGTAGGTTCGACTCACAGCCACTTGAGTGGAATAGAAATAGTCAGTTGTGAAAATAGGAAGGCAGAGATAGAAAAAAAAAATTGGAAGAGGGAGGGAAATAGGGAGAGCGAGAGGGAGGGAGGTAGATGGGATGGAGGGAGTGAAAAGGGTATACAAGGAGAAAGATAGGGGAGAAGTGGAAATAGGTGGCAAAGATGTAAAACGCTGCGGCTATACCGAATATCTGTATTGTAAAAATAATGACCTACTCCGTTTTCTTTTCCATTTTAAAGTTTATTTTTAAGTTAGAATAAATGGACCCCTAGAAAAATACAATAAATAAAAAGTAATCTAACGTGTTGGCTGACACAGAACCTAGTAAAGAAAAATCTTAGCAATATAAAATACCGCCGGAGCCCAGCAGGACTTAATAGCATACGAGATAAATACGCAGTTGTCGGCTTAGAGAGCGCATTGACAAATTGCCTACTATGTTTACTTATAATATAAACTAGATTTCTGTTTAAGTGTTAAGACTAATAACTAATTAAAGGGTGGAACACTTTCTACCGGCAACAACCGATAATAATTGGGCATCGTTTACGTATTTTTGTAGGCATAACAGATTAAACCCGTCAAAACTTTTGTGTACCTAACGAAAGGTATACAACAGGCACTTAAGGATATATACCTAGTCGTGGCTTTGTAACTAACATCTGTGGCAAAAGAAAAAGGTTTTCAAAAACAACCTCATTTGCACTTCGAAAACCAATTAAACAATAAATGGTATTATAAAGTGGCTGCAAAGTTTACATGGTTACAGTTTGCTGCCAGTGTCGTGTTCATCTATATGTACGAGTATGTATGGTTTCTGAAACGCAAATAGCTTTTGTTTCAGTATGAATCTTCATTTGGAATGGAAATGAAAGGAAATTCAAATGAAAGGAATTTGGATGTGTTAATATTCTACCACGATTCTTCTTTATTAGTGTCTGCAAATCTTTGCACAATACATTAATTCCTCTGTGACAATACGCATGACTTTATCGTGAAACACCTGACCATAAAACCAACTTTTATTAAAAGCACGGATCTCTAACTAAATGGAAGTAGCAAGAGTTCAAAGACCCATGTACGAAATGTGTTTATAAGTTTTATAACATAATTTATAAGCTATTAACATATATGAATTTATCTGCTATTATAAATTCCTTATAAGTGCAAACTTAGAAACTGGTCTTCGATACGAAATCCGTTATAGAAGCTGCGAAGTCATTTTACTACAAGCATCCCACATTAGCGTGAAGTCAATATTTTTCGCGTATTTTTATGGCGACACGACGTCTAATTTAAGTTTTACTCCAAAAATTTCTGTATATTACAAACAAACTTTAAAAGTTAGATGTCTGGTACATACAAACTTTAAAAGTTAGATGAACTTTTAAATTTGGTAATAAGCTGACTTACAGACTGACATCAAGGATTGTACTAAACATTTCCAAAACATTCGAAGTAGGTATTCTACTTTGTAAGTATCCTATTTCGAATACTGCAATGAGTTTCAGTTTATAAGAAAACGCTTAAAATGTTATGCTTTGAACCTGTTTCTTCTACATAGGTATACTTAAGATAGTTATCGTCGGAAAAAAGGGTTAACCTAACTTATAATTACTGGTTGACTAATGATTCCATAAACAGGGTAGGACAGAACGTTCCACTTTCTCAAAAGAGTCGACTAACTGTTGGCCGCGGCTTCGCCCGCTTGAGATAAGTACCTATAAACTGTCTGGAAGAAATTATCTGAATGATAGTGAAAACCGCATCAAAATCCGTTGCGTAATTTTAAAGCGTATAGAGGGACAGACAGACTTTGCTTTATATTATGTAAGGATAAGGATGAGCAATGGTTAATAATGATTAGAATTTATTTTATTTCAATTAAAATTCAATACGATAAATTTTGTAATGGTTTTTTTTTGAGTTTTTATTTAATTTTTAGTCATTCATAATCGTTACAGTATTTTACAGTGTCATTGACCTCGTTCAACTGGTTAGGGTTGAGATTTTATATTTAATAGGTGGGTACCTATCCTGTTATCACAATTTTATATTTGCATCAGATAACGTGATCCGATGGGAACTTTTAGCGTGATCAGATGCAACCACGAACTGGTCATATGATCCGTTGGGAATAACCCGTTATTAGGACTTTGGTTTTCTCTTTGTAAAATTAAGGAGGTTGTATAGAAGGGCTGCAAACACCATCAACAGTTATCAGAAGTCCCAGTTGTTTGCCCACAAGTGGGCGGAGTGACGTTTGTTAATGTCATAAAAGGCCGAATTAGTCAAATTGCAATAAAACTACCTCATCGAATGCCCAACACTTTGCTTTGGCTTTGTGCTTAATAAAAAGATTCTCAAATTACTTCCTCTGCCTTTTCGGTAAAAGTAATCAAAAAGTGATGTCAGTTTCAAAAATACATTACCTACCAATACCTTTAATATTTTATTAAGTATACCTAAGTTTAGTTTTCTTTGCTAAGTGCTTATATGTATTATATTAATATGATCGAAGGCTATTTAAGCAATAAGTGTATAGCCTGCAAGAATATTACCTAACATTATACCTAAAATAGTAAATCTCGCAATAACCACCTCGCGTGGTGGACTATATAGCCCGACGCCCTCGTCGAGAGGGTAGGCCTGAGCAGCAGTGGGGACATATATAATCGGCTGTTGATTTGATTTGAACCACCTCAACTTTTATAATACAAATAGAGGATATCATGTCATAGTTTGTCTCCGCACTTGTATCTATATTCATAGTTACAAAGTAGGAAGGTGCCACAAACAAGATAATAGGTAGGTACCTATATCACACACAGCCAAGCTAGCTTTCATCGCCCCACTTGCCTGCCTTATCCTGCTGATACTAATGGCATGACGTCAGTGTAGAGCGGATATGGGCGAAATTGCCCTCACCCACAACTTACGACGTGTTTTGTTTTTTGCCAACTAAAATCCACTAAAAGGACTCGACCATAAAAGAGACCGACCATGTGGACGAAAACCGTTTTGCTGTCAACACACTTCCGTTAGGATTACGTTGGAAGAAGGTGGTGATAGTGTTTTGTGGTATTAGAAATGTGGAAAGAAATGGATGTTTTTCTAAAAGTTATCGAGGTAAGGTTTTGCTTTTCTTTCGATAAATGAAAATTTTTTGGGCGTCTTTAGTTTCCATCTAAGGTATGCAGTTTAGGATTGAAGTATTGTTGCTATATGTGCAATTCAAGGCGTTTTTCACGTTTGTTTCATCAATAATACCTATCTAATGTAATTTTGTTTAATGAGAAAGATATTAGAAGATAATACATAATTGGAACAAACCTTAGATTATAGAGAGAGCTGACTCTTAAAATTGTTTTATCAATTTAGTTTTGGAGTCAGGGTTGCAACAACGATGTATCAATTTAATCAAATGTATTTTTATGTCAATATTTAAATGATATCAAGATTTGAAAAGGAACAAATTCAACTCATAATATACATGCGAATGTGTGAATACTTGTCTATTTGTTGCTTCATCACTCCCTAACGCTGAATCGATTTTGATAAACCTTGGTACAGCGATGGGTTAAATCCTGCAATAAAATTTTCTAATGCGGACGATGTTGTGGGTGTATAGGTACTCGTCTTAGATAAGCAAACATTTCCGACATTGAGTTATGTGTAAAATTATTCAAAGTGACTTATTTAGATAAAATAGTGGGTGGTAGGTAATTAATATGAGCATTATTTCTTTTGAGTTTTGTTTATAATCTGCAATATTCTAATATCATAGCACAAGAGATACATAGTTTAATAGATTGATCTAAATATTATATTATTATAAATATTATCAAAGAGATAAATTTAATAATTATACAACCAAGTTTTGTTTGAGTGCAAGACAAGTTTTGTTTGAGTGCAAGTCAATTGCGTCTATAATTCGTAAATAGGGTTTGATAATAAAATCCTAATTAATTTAATTGCATTCGTTGTTTTAGGTCTTATTTATAGTAACTGCGGTATGTGAAGCAAGATTACTGTCGGCACCGAAGCAAGCTAGGCTTAGTATAGCGGAGCCGATGCCTTATTATTACCACAACAATATAGATGGTATGTATAATGATTATTAATATTATTATTCAAACCCTAACTAACAACGAAAGGTATTACTTACTCTGTGGAAAGGTATCCAAGTCACAGAGTAAGTAATAGCCAAGTACCAATCCAAGATAGACGGATAATTAGAAACAGGGCAAGATCTTCATACAATACTGCTTAATAAAAATACGCCATGAAGAAAAAAACCCACAAAATGGCATCAAAATGCATGAAAATCTTAAAGTTAAGGAATCATGTCGATGCTGCTTCCAAACGGCTCATCTGATCAGTTGGATATCTATAGCGATCTAAAAGTCCTCCATCTACTCTCTCGATGATCTTCATCAGATCATGCCCTGATCAATCCTTCATGGAGAACCATGGCTTCAAAGTGACAACGATTGTATGAAAATCTTGCCCTGTATCTAATTATCCGTCCACCTATGATGTTCATCAAAAGGCGTGTTACCATCTTTATCTAACATTCCAGGTCAACCAGGGACGTACTCCTTTGGGTACGATGTGTCAGACCCGGGTACCGGCAACACCCAGTTTAGAACCGAGGAGCGGTACCCCAACGGCACAGTGGTGGGTAGCTACGGCTATGTGGACGCGGCGGGCAGGCCGCACCGATACAATTATGTGGCCGATCAGAGAGGATACAGGTTATTACATAGAATAGAGAGAACTTTCTGACACAACACACATTCACATACATCATCATCAGCAGCCTGCACTGTACTATTCTACTAGCAGTTCGGAATATAGACCTCCCCCAAAGTGCGCCACTAAACCCGATCTTCAGGTCTCAGTATTCAGTCATTGCCAGCCGCCTTACGCAGATCGCCTCCATCTAACCAGGGGTGACCTACACTCTTGCCCACACTACACTTTCACGTCGTGGTCTAACAATCATTAGCTAGTGATATAATAGGTATTATTATTTTTAATATCCCAAATTAAATCTTATTTCAGAGTGATGCGTGACCGACCCAAGTCTTATGGCTACCAGACGACGTTTTCCCCCGTTCTGTACACTGAGAATAATTTTGCTGCTACAGAATCATCTATATCTTGGACACGACCGAGTAAACGAAAAAACAAAAATAAGTTCACAAATAATGCAATGCAGTCAAGAAACTATATTGATACAGCTTTTATACAGAATGACGCCTTGAAACGTCCCGGTTACTATGTTTATTAATATGAAGATTTTGTTTAAATTATTTAATATTAGTGAAATTTAATTTAAAACTGTGACTAAGTATATCTATATCAACTTTGTTTGTTTTTCAAAATAACTCTAGCCCGTAAAAATGACGATGTCATAATAATAATGTTACAAGTTCTAGTAACTATAAGCGTATAACACATTTTAACAAGCCTACACCTTGCCTACTTGCAGTTCTAACTTTCTGGTCCCAAATCACTAGGCGAATGAGCCTTTGTATCTCGCTAAAAATGGATATTAGTAGGTAATTACTTGTTAAAAACCTATATGTTAAGGGTATAGACTATAACCATCGACGTATATATTACTAGACTATAACATAATAACCGTTATGAAAGAAAAAAAAAGATGTCCCTTTTGATCCATAGTGGCGGTCGAGTATTCCCATTTGCCACCACTGGTGACTGCAAGGCGGGGCCTAGTTTCCATAACAACATTGTGTTTTATAGTTTCCTGTAGGTACTGCCTTTCTCGCATCAATGTGGAGTCCTCCATACCATCCCATATACCACAGTTTAAATCTAGCCTTTCATTGAAATGTTCAAGATGACAAGAGAGCCACACCGATTCTTCCCGTCCGAGATAATCGTGAGAGTAGTTGATAACCATGTGGTCGGTTCTATCCTCACCACCTTTACTTAGCCAGATCATAGTTTAAGAAAATAATAACAATACGTACTCACATGAATTATTATTGGCATTAATGTCTGGAACGACTCTGTTCGGCATTATCGATAATAAATTGATAACAACGTCCCTTTGAATGATCTGCCCTCGATTTTCCAAAGGCTACGCGACAGGTGCTACCCACAGATTATCGACAAAGCTACATGTGTCATTAGGTTTCATTTGATTTTTCAACAAAGTCATAAACTAAATAATAAAAACTTATTAGAAGATACTAGTTTTTTAAATTGCTTGAAAAATGACTGTGTTCAAAGAAAGATAAAACTGCCTTTTAAATGCCTTAGATCGTTTACTTATTGCAAAATTATAAACATAAATTTGGGGCCGACATTTCATTAATTTTCCATTTTCCCAAAAGCCACCCATGGCAACCAGCAAACAACATTTTTGAATTCGTTCCATAACATACCCTCCGGGGGCCAAAATATAAGTTACAATATAAATCAATTCACTAAGTACCTACATAAAATAACCTTCACAATAATAAAGTCATAAAGTCCATTACAAAACCAAAAAAACCAATCACTATAAAATTATTCTTTATAAACACTTGACTGGCCCTGGTTCCTTGTACCTATTACAACTTGTGGCATACTTGCAGCCAAATATAATAAATCGAATCGAACAGCACCTCGTATTTTCATTTCCGCCAAAAATCTTTTTAAATTGGGCCGACATCATTGATTCCCGATTCTTCAAGTCGCAGCTTATATAGTCGCCGTTGATAATTATTTTCGCCACTGCTCCTTGCCTTGACTTCCAGAAATGAAACCTGTTATATCCGATCCGCTTCGTTCATTTTTAGGTTTTAGAGTAGCAGCTTTCCATACTCGCCATTTTCAATTATTTCGATGCTGCACTCTCTTGAACATTGCATGTTCGTGTCCTGTCACGGTCGCCACTATCTTGCAAAATAAAACTGCCTTTTAAATGCCTTAGATCGTTTACTTATTGCAAAATTATAAACATAAATTTGGGGCCGACATTTCATTAATTTTCCATTTTCCCAAAAGCCACCCATGGCAACCAGCAAACAACATTTTTGAATTCGTTCCATAACAAGCACAGCAATTTTTTCGTTGTATTAGAAACTGAAAACTCTTTACAACTTTTCTATGACATTGTTTTCATGCAATTTATGACTATTTGTAGATTTTTAAACATGAAGATATTTTTTATATTATGTAAACTGGATATTATACGGAATATATCAGCTTTCTTAATACTTCTCGCTGCTGTGAAATGTAAGTAAAATTATTTTTCTTCAAAGATATGCCCATCGAAGTGATTAAAATAAACCGTTTTAACTGAATAGGAGGTCTGATCCAGCCAAGGACATTCTTATCTTATCTTCTGAGGGCGCCAGGAATACCTGACGACACTTCGACCCTATGGGATCTGTTGTGCCAAACCCCTGTCCGCCAAACGGTGCCCCAATCCGTTTTTTTTGGTGGACTTCACATACCCCTTACAATAGTAAATACCAGTCTTTGGCGTATGCAGGTTTCCTCACGTTGTTTTCCTTTACCGAAAAACCTGTGGTATTATAATAAACCGTACTTAAGTTTCGAAAAACTCATTGGTACGGGCCAGGATCGAACCCACGACCTCATGAACGTGAGGCGAGTGCACAACCAACTAGGCTACCACGGCTCCAGCCAAGGACATTATAATGTCCTTGAATCCATCAGCGGACTTGGTTTAGACTGTTTAAATGCGAATACAGTGTTGGAAATACAGGTTAAGACAATTTAACTGTTGTCTTAGGTGTCTCGGCACACCAAGATACCTACGTCATATGCAAAACTATCAAGATACCCACGCTATTAAATAACTGTTGCGAGTAATTCCTGTGGAAGCTTCAAAGAAGCTGAAAATCTTTATTTTTAACAATAGGTATTTATCTAATCCTGAACATTGGTGATTTCAATTTTAATATGCGCTCCTTGCGTTTTTACTTATTTTGAGTAAAGTGTGGGAAAAGGAGCGTAATGCCGCCGCCTACTAAAAATAACTTGCAAAAACGCGCGTTCGCGTAATGTGTACGCTATAAATTACCGAACTTGCACGAGGTTTATTGAATACCTATGTCATTTTACTGCGGGAATATTTACTGTGTTCCCATAAGAAAGCAATTACTTAAGTACATCTAATATAGACGTGAGATGAAAAGCTTGTTGTTACTAAACTTTCCTGAACGAATAATCGTTTTGTTTGGAAAGGTTATCCCATAACGGAGACAACAGATAAACTTGAATTGAAAGAAGAAATGAAGTTTCCCAATGGAACAGTTGTGGGGAAATATGCGTATATGGATAAGGAAGGGAATCCGGTACAAGTCAAATATTATGCGGATGAAGCAAGTTATGGGTGAGTTATAGATAGATAAATGTTTATTAAGAAATTCTAATATTTGGGTGATGTTTAGATGTGTCTAGTGATACCAATAATTGAAGCACCCACAGATTACAAAGCCATTGACCATGCGATTGAAAGAAAACATCGTGGAGGAGTTGTGTGAAACATGGAAGGCAATGGAAACCTAATTTATTCCAAACTTCATCAAATGGTTATCCTAAAACTAGAAATGATAGGTTGTCTTTCTTCTTTGATTAAATTTAAATAGGTACTTACTTATTAATTAATACTGGATTTCGACTTTAATTTAGGTAGGAGATAGGTACCTAAGAAAATATTAATTTAAAGTCATGGTTTTATCTTTTAGCGTGGAATTGAATAGCATCAAAGTGGTAGACGCGAACGCCGTACCGTCGCAAATTCAATTGAAAACTGAGAAACCCTCTCTAAACTCCTCAGACCCTGTATTTGATCCTTCTTTATATTTGCTCGACTCTTCCAAATACCCTGGACTTGAGAGTAAGAAATACAAAGCGAGTGACTCTCTGCAATCAATCAACAAGGATTACAATAAGAAGCAGGAGAGCACCAAGACCAATCCGGACTATGAAATCTACTTACAAACTGACCTGAACGTTCCGAAAAAATGTAACAAGGAAAAGGTCAGAGTTTATAATTTTGAAAAAGATAAAAGAAAAATTCGGAATGCGTACAATATGTACGACGACGCAGCCAAGTTTTGTGAGCAGTTCTAGTAATTAATTATTCTTTAATTTTGACGTCATTAAAAAATTAATTTAAATAAGGTAATTTATTTTTATTTAAACTTTATTCTAAAATGTTAACAAGCAAAATAATCTGGTTTTGTTTATCTAAAAGTCTATTGGCAGATACTCCTTGTAGTATGAGACACTCTGCTCGTTGATACATGTGCAGAGCATCTTGTTTATCGCGTATATGAACTGATTCGCCGATGTAGCTGTGGCCTCGCTTTTTGTCGTCTTTCAATGCAGTAATCTGCACAATTGAAAAATAACATCGGTTAAGTTTTATATACAGTTACAATAATATTACCTGCATTCGTTAAATTAAACATATGTGTACTTAGAGTACACATAGCTAGCTAGCATATATTGTATACTCTAAGATCGCGTCTAACTATATTCAAATAACTTGAATTATCACTTGATAGTTTTTACTATTAGCACAGAATAATTAATAGTAATAAGACCAACTCATTTCCCAGCTAGAGCTCTTTGTTTTTATGGTTAGTTGGTTTGTTACGTATCTGTACCTTTTTACTCGTTTAGTAAATTAGTAGTAGATACTAGATTTAGATTAGTAGATACTTATAATTAATTATACATACACTGTAAATATTCGCAGTATCATCTATATTGCAAATCCATAGGAGCAAAACTTCGTTTTGATCAAACACATCGTTTATTAAATAAGGATCATAGTCGATACTTTCTTTCACGCTCGTTGGAGCTTTATTTTCCTAAAAATAAAATGATTTTTTAGTAGTATTGAGAATAAATTAAAACGAGAATTCCATAGGACCATTCTTAAAAAATCCAGAATTATACTAACGTAATTGTTCGCCTCCTTTTGGTAGCAAGCAGATTCAGTTTGGGTAAGAACATTACGCATAGCAATTATATTAGATTTTTCATCGTTAGTTTTCAGGTTTTCTATTTGCATTTTTACGCCAAGTAGAAGTAATGGCGCATCACTATTATTTATATCATTTATTAGGACACTTGATTGAAAATTATTAGATGATACCATTACCGATCTGTAAAAAGGTAGAACAAAAAATAGGTAATGAATGAATAAATAACTTAAGAGTATAAAATAAAGTCCAGCACCTCAAAGTAAATTATACTTTTTTTGTTAATTAATTTGTAAACAATAAAATTCTGTCATGATCAATTAAAACTTCTTACCTTTCTATATCTTGTAGTAAAAATATAGCCAAACATTGCGTTTTCATTGTTAGTTTTGATGCAAATAATGTAATTTGTTGAGGTGTTCTAGAATTTAATGAAATTCTTGGGACTTTTGAGTGGTCAAAGTAAAAATGTAGCATGGCCGAGTCCATCGCTATCATTTTTCCACAATCGAACACTGGACAAACTACGGGTCTGAAATTGTAAGTATTTTAAAATAATTTATTAGGATGTAAGTTAAAAGTGGATCCTACACCATAAATATTTAGCATTAGAGTCACAAAATTGCTCTGAGATAGTGCTGCCACATTTGAATGGAGTCAGTCTTCTTCAATCTTGAATGTCAGTCAGGGCACTGCCTGCAACGATTCGGTTATTACGATTAAGATATGAATCTTTATTTATGACGATTACAGTTGCATTACTATTATTCTAGACATAATGAATGTGCAATTTAAAATGTACTTATATGTTCAATTCTTCATAGTTACCTAGGACATGCTTTAAAATTTGCTGGCAAATGCTGATTATGTTTCTCGCTTTTGTCACCTTCAAAGTTGTATCCTAAATTCTCGAGGCTAACCACACTGGAGCCGCTTGATTTGCTATCGCGATAGTTTGCATTCTTATATTCAATAATAGTTTCTAACTCTGTTTTGTCTTTGATTTTCTGGAGAAAATAAAAGATTATAATAATAAAGCAGATAGCTGCTTTTATTATGTTATTTATTACTTACATCTTTAGACAACTTTATAATGGTGTCGGTATGGACTTTACTGTCACATGCAGTTCTAAGTTTATATTCACTTATAGACTTATGTTTGATTTCTGGGAACAATAAGTACTTAAGACATATAAATGTTTTCACAATTGACGAGAATGGCATTTTTATGATTCATAATCAGATTTAAGAATTTAATTAAATAATAAATAAATAAATAGTTTATTTGGTTTCCTTTATACATACGAGTACTTACAAACTAAAGGAATGAGCAAGAAACAGAGAACATTTATACAAAGGAGGAACCACTGGCCACAAGACTAGGTCACCTAAAGGTAAACCTGTTAGTGTAAAATATAGGATGAAATTAAATGAAATGCAACTCAACTAAAATTAAATCACTACAACAATAATAGGTATAAAAACTAATTCTAAGAGACTGTAAATCTACCCATTGTGGACTTTTATAAATTAATATTTTTTTTGCGATTAAGCTTTATTTTTTTAAAAAACAAAATATTAATTGTTAAACTCATTATTAATAGCACAATTAAAACATTAAACCTACTACACCTACTATTATGTGGTTACAACACTTCTTTCCATAGAACTTTTTTGTTACAAACGAGCATTCCAAACGGTACTTTTGTCTTTCCATCCGTCCAGAACTCCGGGTAATGAGCAAAGTCTGGATGTGCAAAATCAAATTCTTGCGTTGTGTAAATGAGTGAGCATTTAAAAATAGCATGATTAGGCAGCTTCGGAGACGGAATATTTTAATCTCAACTTAACTTTCTCGCGCAACTTACTCGGAGTGTTGTCCCGTTTGTCGTGATCACCGCTGGCTAAGTCCTTGGCTTGGGCGCATGGTGGTTCAGAGTTTCTATTCTTGGACTTGTGGTGACGACGCCTCTCAATGTTGGACGAGGCAAGGACTTTGTTATCTGCACAGTCGCCATTGTCATGCCTGCCTTCTGGTATTTCTCCTTCTATTATTTTGTCAAACATTATTATGATTAAAATATTATGTAATACGATCATCGTTATGTTTAGGTATGACTTAAACAAGCTAATACTCATATCATGGCGCTATTAATAAATACTCGTATAGGAACCAGAAACTGAACTGAATAATCAATAGGTAGTGCCTTAGAACTACAAATGTTAAACAATAGGTATTAAAATAAATGCCTAAACCAAGTTCACATATAATACGTACGTAATATTATGAATTTCAGTACCCAAAAGTGTCTTAATTGGCATTATGTTACAATCGACTGCAATTCCAGCATATAAAACAACATTAACAGATACATATTGCTACCTACTGTCACTGCACTAAATTTGAGGATCGTCTTTAAACCAGTTTCAAAGAAAGCAAGTTCTACTTTAGTGTTATTATAAGATCATACAAGTATTTTACATAAGCTTACCGGCAGTTTGGCAGTTCTCGCATACAACATGTTTGGACTCACAAACATGCAGCGATTTTGTAGAGAAACTCTTACAAATAGAGCATTGTAGAGATGACTTCTTTGTGCATGCAATATCATGCGAAGACTTGGTACCCTAAGCAAGGACGAAATATTATTGAATTCTGTAATATCGACAACATTTTTAACACTCCTCTTTACATGGTTTTTGTTGTTCAACTCCAAACTTGATAAATAAATTTATTTGTACCAGTAGAGGCCCACTTCGTTTTATCTACAAGACTAAAAGGCGCAATGATAGTACCAATTTTGCATGCCTCTTTGTTGTAGTGGTAAATGCGTGGTTTCGGACTATCAGTCTTCACTTCTTCAGTCACTCTGTCAATCTTCTGTATCTTCTTGACTCTCATCATTGTCGAGTCCATGCTTCTTTGGATTTATATTGCTTACCGTTATCTGATGACGGCCGTCGTTGGGACGAACGAGTTCTGGAGTCGGGGCTACCTAAATGTTCAGAATTGATGACCTAACCTAATCTTTGATGGATAGTTTATTTGTACTTATGTTTTTATGCTTGTTGAAAGCGTTTAGTTCTTGACAAGTACATAGCAATGACAACAAGTTATTTATAAGCAAACGTATGGTACGACTTTAAGATGAGGTAACTGCACCTAGTAAACGCTACACTTTACGAACAATGCGGTTTGCATCACAAAGTGTTGGTGCTTGGATACGGTCCCGCATGAGGTAACGTCCAGTGCTAACCTGTCTGTCTTGTTATTCCGTCTGTTTACTTATGCCATGCTCTTCGCAGCTCGCTGACTGCTCGCTAAGACTGACAGCGAAAATACTCTCTTAATAGAAGTGTAACTCTATGACGACATAATCAATTTGTCTCAACAATATCTATACGCGTGAAGCAAACCTAGCGGTTCATATATTCATCATTATCAAATTCTTACGCACCTGTTATGATCTGTTCAGACATTTGATTCTACAATATAGTTGTTTTATTAGATTCCAATGTGAAAACGAATGCAGAATGATATGGACATTAAAATGAAGCAGTTACCTTTTTAAACATCGTAGTATAATAACAACAATTGTAAGAAAATGTAAATAAATTATTCAGTGCACAAAACGCACGTCTGTTAAATAAATTATTGACAGCCTGAGTTGATAGCAAAGAGAATTGAAACCTTGTTTGGTGACAGATCTTATTCCTTTTTATTTTGTATTAAAAAGGCATTATAGCTGTTAGCACTTGCTTTTCAGGCACTTCAAGATTAATTCATGTATAGGTAGTATACATATTCGTATACAATTCGACATGATATTATAATAATACGTCCAGGTTGATGACCTTTAAGCTATCCTAGCAATAGCATTTTAAATATGTTTATAACGATATCATTTTTAGGGTTCCGAACCTCAAAAGAGGAACAAAGGAACCCTTATAGGATCACTCGGTTGTCCGTCTGTCTGTCCGTCTATCCGTCTGTCCGTCTGTCAAGACCATTTTTCTCAGGAACGCGTAAAGGTATCAAGTTGAAATTAATATCAAATACTCAGGTCTGCAGTCCCTTGGTGTCGTGAAAAAATCAGACTTCTAAGTCATCGCAGCTAAAAGATATTGCTGATTTCACCGCATTTTTGAGTATCTTGGTAACCAAAACCTATGGGGTACTTCCCCTTCACCTAGAATTTTGAAATTTGGCACGAAGCAAGGTCTTATAGCACAAGTAATGGAAAAAATCCTAAAACCGTAAATTTGTATTTACATCACAAAAATTTATTTGTACAAAAGTACCAACAAACTTAACTTTGCGTATGAGCAAGCTACCGTTATTAATTAGTACAATGACGTAAATAATTTTTGAAAGAATTCCCTATCGTCTAGAAATTTCATCATTACAGATCTATATTAAATAATTTCGTAAGGTTTTACAAATTATACTAAAGGTTTAGCTAAGTCTGGAAATAAAATTACTTAAAAAATGAATAACATTTGACCATTATCGTAAACACGTGATTTAGCATTTGACATGACAAGACTTGTTTGACTTGTTATTGGTCAATTTATTTCTACTTATTTTTTAAATTCATTTATTGGCGCATTCTTTTTGTCGTGCCAGTTCGAAATTTAAAAAGAAAGGTTTTGAATCTAAAAAGGTCGCCACGATGTCTAACCAATACTGCTATAGAATGCATGGCATGTTACCATTAATATTAGTACTAACACTACAAGAACTGACACAATTATAGATAATGTTTTTTTCTATTTTAATATACAATTCGGCACTATTCATTTTTTTAGTCACCATTTACAAATCTGGGTCAAATTTAATGAATAGGTATACTTAGAGAACTTTGATTTCCAAAAAAATCTTCGAGACTTCCCGAGAGCTAACACATATGTACAGGGCGGAAATTTCAGACGCCACATGGAGGGAAAGTTATTCTGATGATTAACCTTTTCGGTCGGTATCATAAAGATACATAGCATGAATTTTTTCCACATTATTGTCAGATTCGATTCCCGACTCAGACTCGTGGGTTCTTTAAAATGTTTGAATGCAGTTTTACTTAATTTTGAAAATAAAAGAATGTTTCCTTTTAGTAAAATTTGGAATCAGTTATATTTAAGGTACCTACTTTGCCTCCAGGTGGCGTCTGAAATTTCCATCCTGTATATTGGACGCAGTGGTAGATACAATATAACGTGTATAAATTACTCATAATGCAATAAAATATTCTGACATTGACTCGATTCCCGTGAACGACGAACTAATTTATATAGGTACAGTCGACCGCACGTCAGTGGTAATACATTGACATTGAGCTGGCCTAGCCTATTAGGGAGTTTCAATACTAGGAGAGACCAGTTTATACTGGTTTTGTTTCCACTGACGTGCAGTCGACCGTACCTACAAGTTTGTACGGAACCCTCGGTGCGCGAGTCAGACTCGCACTTGTCCGGTTTTATTATATTACCGCATTGTTTTGTTCAATAAATAAATAAATGATATAATTCCATTGTTTCCAAAAAAAACATGACAACTTGTTACAAAATAATCGAATTACCTAGATAGGTTAGGTAATGCCATTGAAGTACATTTTAAGGTGACAATATAATAAATTTCATAACAATATACCTGTATGTTGATTCACTTATAGATATAACAATAGGCGACATCTCATTCTGAAACCACGTTTTGAAGATCACTACCGCTGCTGGCACTTGAGCGCGTCGTTGGCCTAGTAGCTTCAAGCCTGAGGATCGAGGGTTCGATTCCCACTACACAACTAATTGACCGAGCGAGCGAAGCGAGCGAAGCGTCTACGTTTCGAGACTGGCCAAAAATGCTCTTGTCCGGCTGTCTGTCTGTCTGTCTGTAATTCTCTACAGGTCGCATTTTTCAACCGATTTTGACGAAAATTTGGCATATGTATAAATTAATTAAACCTACAAAATGAGTAGAATAAAATTTTGAAAAACATTTTTTTTAGAGTACCTACCATACTCGCAAAGTGGGAGTGAACTTTTTTTTTCTTATGAATCCCATAGTGTGGGATATCGTTGGATAGGTCTTTCAAAAATATTGCTGGTGTGTGAATACCATTTTTTCGATTTAGGGATCCGTTGGCGAAATATTAAGCTTTAAAGCGGTAATTTTTGTTAGAGTCACGTGTCCCCCCCCCCTGCCAGCTAAACGGTTGCTTCTGGAAATGTGAAAAAATTCATGGCAGTAGCATATATAACGTAGTTACAAGGAAAACTATTACGGCTAAGTAGGTTTTATTAGTTTTTGAGTAATAGTGGATCGACTTAAGAAAGTTGAAAAAATAAATTATGTTCATAGAACTGCATACGTAAAATGGAAAATTATTTTTTTCCGCGTGATATCCATGGTGTGGGGTATCGTTGTATGGGTCTTTCAAAAATATCGCGGGTGTGTGATAAACATTTTTCGATTCAGGGATCCGTTTGCGAAATATTAAGCTTTAAAGTGCTAATTTTTGTCACTTTAGTAGGTACTTTTTCTGTTTCCAAAGTTGACTTTTGTTGGTTTCTTTTAGGTTTGGTTTATAAGGGCTGGCGAGGTCTACTGTTCTCACGGAACTACTAGTTGTACAATTATTACAATGGTCCCTGTGGATGTCACATACCTATTTTATGAATTGTCCTGTACATATCTATTTACCATTAGTAAGGGAAAACGTTTTAGTGTTGGGGTTAGACAAGGACCAAGGTGCATGTTTTTGGTTGTGTAATGTTAAAATATTTATGTTTATTTATTTATATCTACCTATATCTGCCGCTATTAGGCCAATGAGGCGGTCAATCTATTTTTTAGTTCGCTATTTGCTCCACATTTTCAAATCTAATGCACACACAACTCATTGGCACTAAACTGTATTGTATAATGCAGCGTAATACAATGTGGTTACCGTAATGTGGCTATTACAATTTGATTATAAAGTACGTAATTACTGTTTTGTCGAGTTACATAGGTACCTATGGCAATTTCCATTTCGTATTGACTTGACTTTTAAAGCTCTTAAAGTAATACCTAAACGTTTAGTTCGTCGCCGATAAATAGTATCTGTACCAAGACTGTATACCATAAGTTTCATCAAAATCCGTTCAGCTTGATAGAGCAACAAACATCAAAACTTCAGCATCTTTAATAGGATCATTTATAATAGGAGTGCAATGGGATTAATTATACAAACAATACTATACTCTCAAACATCTGAGTTTGACAACCCATGACCCCTTGACCTCTCTACACTCGCAAGTGAAAAATGTTCCTGTTAGAATATTCCAGTCCAGTTCCAATTAAAAACGTGATTACTATCAAATTACTACAGTTCTACCCGAAATACAAAAGAATACGCAGGAATAGCTGAAACTATACAAAATCAATGTTGATAATTCGATTAACCAAGATTATCTGACCGGCGCCAAAAGACAAAAGCTTTGAGACCGTAACTTCCCAGGACGTTTGAGTGGCTATGAAAATAAACATTATTATTTTTATCTTTTATGACTATGCAGTTGTGTTTAGTCCTCGATTAGTCACTTGAATCAAAAACGTTGTGAAAGCCGATGGCGACTTGGATATGGTGCGTGTGGTTACCAGCTTTGTCTCACAATTAGGTGTAGTGAAGAAAGTGGGCTACCGATCCTCACTCGGCGCTTGCGCAACTGTTCTCGCGCATTTGTGACATACTGTAAGATTTACTCACATATTTCCAAATCTACTTAACGCACCATCGATTTGAGAAATCTGTCTCATAATACAGTTACCAGTAACGAAAGGCAATCTGTAGATGTTAGAACCGTCCGTAGTTTTTCAATAAGTTTCCACAGTCTTTTTGGACCATTTTTACAGATCCGTTAAAACAGATACCCTTATTATCGACCTTAAATATACTTAACGCACCATCGATTCGAAAATACTGTCTCAAGTATGTTACCAGTAACCAAAGGCATAGGTACACTTGATGTTAGAACCGTCCGTAGTTTTTCAATAAGTTTTTTTTTCAGAGAGAGATCTGTCGAAACGGTATTACAGCGCGAAGGATTCTTAACCATCTGCCTGTAGCCTGGACAACTACAAAACAACTACAAAACTACTGGACTAACTGAGCTGTGAACATAATATGTAGAATTGCCTGGCCTGGGATAGTAAGGGTTTTAGGCTTTTTTATATTCTACACTCTTAAGGTTTGAGCACACCGGGTGCGTGCCGCGTAACATGTACAGCACGTATTCGCTCCTTGTAATGTATGCAACTGTATGAAATTGTCATAAAGATTGTGTCGGGAGCAGCGCGCGTGGCAGCAGATTTACTATTACCTGCCATGCGTCCGCATTCGATGTGCTCCGGCCTTTAAAAATAACAAAGTTTGAAGGCGGGCTCGCAAACGCCACTATTCAATCGGAATGACATTTATCATGCAAGTTTGAACTTTATTTAAACACAGTTAAAATTAATATTTGTCTGGTGGACTTAATTTATGCTTGTGACGAATAGTTAAAGATAATGCAGTGTGCTTCACTGCATTTCATCGCTTCGGTATTGCATGCATGCGATGTTGTTAACTGAACACATTACCTATTGGATGTAATAGGATGTAATGCTCACAACATATAAGCAGAGTGTGGTGGGTGACTATTAGTATGATATAACATTGAGAATTAGTATCGTAATGACATCGCAAATTATATTAATTAATAGGTGTTTTATTGATACTCTAAAGGTACGTCATACTGATTCTGATTGATATTGACACAACAGGTAGTTCTATATAACGCGTGGGTTCCGTATTTTTCCGTCACATTATGTCACACGCTTATAACTTGAGCTTGCTTCTCCTTCAGTGGCATCTCATGACATCGTAAATTCCCTTGCAGTTTCACGTTTCTTGTGACATTAATATTAAATATTTCAGGTATACTATAATTTATTTAGGTAGGTACTAAATGCCGACCTCGAAATGTATTCGCATTAAACAAGAACACATCCAGATCTGTACCAAATTGTACAAAGTGGTCTGTCCCCAGTGGGAATTGGAACCCCCGACACCTGGCGCTTGAGTCCAATGATCAAGCCACTACGACGGTGTATCAGATAGGTTAGGATGGGAAAAACGTTACTTATTACTAGTTTGTTAAATTATTTGCGCGACTGACGGCTCGGACACTCAATCTGTTGCGTCGTTTTTACAATTTCAATTTCATTCCACGGATCTCTGAAAATGATATAAATTTTTTCATAGCTTTAAATAGAAAATTTTTTGAATTTTTGAGTTTTAATTTGAATTTTAAAGTATAAACAGGTTTTGGGCTCATCTGCCGGTGGAAACGTCCTTTTATTGTAGGGTAAATAGGTATTTTAATGAAGCCTATGTCGGCGTTTAGCTCTACAATAATATTTAATTTATTTTAAAATATACAGGTATGGTATTCATTTTGTCAAAGCTGGAGGACTCTTCTCTTGTTTGGAACCCATTTTAAAATATTAAACCATTTTTGATAGTCAATTCTGAGGAGGTATATCACAGTATTTATTTAGCCTAGAGTAAGGAAGGACTCGCTTTATTTTCTTCCTAATGCACGTGGCCGTTTTTAAAATCAATTTAATAAGGTTATTATTGTGTTCATTACCCAGTACTTACTGAGTAGTTTTTTCAACGATGGCTGCTGGCTACACACTGCCACCACCCTCCCTTACGACTCCATATAAATTCACAAAGTGGAGTTTCACTCCTCGCATTCAAGACACAGCCTTTGGACCGTGTGTTGCTTTTCCCTTTTTTCATCGCATTTCTAAAAAGTGATCTGGTGGTTAGTTAGAAATTGTGTTGACTTTAACTAAACAACAGAAAATGACCTGTAAGGTGAGATTTAAAATTTAATTAATATTATTATAATTAATACTTTTATATAAATATACAGATTACAAATAAATTGATCTCTATTAAGTATGTGGATTATGTAACTAACAAACAATTATCATATGCAAATTTTATTTTATTTCATGAGAATTTTGCATTGAACTCTAATTTTTATGAATAATCGTAATAAAATCGTGATCTTATTAAATAAGAATTTTTAACACAAATAATTACACTAACTTAGACATTTGTAAGTGTACCTAATTGAAGCATCCTTTTTGTTTAATCAATGAAAAGTTTTCAATTTACTAAGTCAAAATCATATTTTCGGTTGCTATTACATCTATTATTTTACAATACCTAAATACAATAGTTATAAATTACCTACACAGTTAATTAGGATATTATTAATTCAAATACGTAACATACATTGTTAGTGTCTAACAATAAGTGAAAACAAAAGTTATGTGCAGATGCTTCAACAGCTCACAAGAATGTTAACTCTGTGTAACTGAAAGTTCGTGGGACAATTTATAAAAAGCCTCCTTTGTTTCTATTGAATACGATAATTGTCGAAAAAAGCTATATAAATACAATAGTTATAACTCCACTGTCACTCTCTATCGGCTGCAAATTAATAATTATATATTCATTGTTATTTGCGGAAGGCAAAACATAACAATTTTCTCATGCACCATTATCTAACTTGATTTATGAGCGATCTGTTAGACGAGGTCGAAAATTATTGTCACGATGATGGTTGATTATTATATAATACCATTTGATTTTATTTTTGCGTCGATTTTTCCATTGCCTACTTATACTTATACATGATTTTTTAGTCCATGCGAAGATTTCACACACTTATAGGTTATGATTATTTTACGATTTCATTTGTACGGTGGTTGGTTATTATATCATACATTATTATGTAGGTATCACATTTGATTTTGTTTTGGTGTCGGTTTTTCATTTAGGTAGTTTACGAAGATTTATGACGAATTTAAACATAATTTAAATAATTCTTTCATTCTTCGTCATTTAATTACTCTGTCTACTGTGCTCGGAGTCCCGGTTACGAATCCCGACCGGAGCAAGCATTTTATCTGACCGATAAAATGCTTGTTCTTGGGATGTTTGTGATTGTGTTTGTGTGTGTCCATGCCACCCACGAAACAGGAAGGAGGGAATCCTACCTCAAGCGGTATTAAGGAGTGTGTAGCGTTTATTTTATTATTATTTAAACTCCAGTTGATCCTCATCGCCCTGGCACTGGTGGTGTGCGCCCACGCACGCCTCTACACGTCGCTCCGGGGGGGCCCGCGCCCGGCCGCCGCGCGCGCGCAGTCCAGGCTCGGCTTCGAACACCATCACATCTCGGATGATGAGCACGTCGATTATTATGTGAGTAAGCTCTAGTCTCAGTAGAAACGGTCCGAAGGTCCTAAATATACAGGGTTAAATTTTCAGATGCCACCTGGAGGGAAAGTACCCTAAAAATTGAAGATAGCAAATTTTACGCAAAGGAAACATTCCTTTATTTTCCAATTATAGTAAATCTGCATTCAAAGATTTTTAAGAAACCACCTGTAGTTTTATGATACTAATCGATAGGGTCAATCATCAGAATTAATTCCGTATAAGTAACATAGTATCTTAAATTAAAGGAAGGTCATGAAATTTTGCATTTAAATAAATAAAAAGGATTAAAATAAAATGTATTCCTAAAAAGTCAAGTTTATGTCAGAGGGAAAATGTTAATATTGATTTCACTAAACACATTTTTTATTTAAATGTTAAATTTCATGACCTTCCTTTATTTTAAGATTCTATGATAATATGAGGAATTACCTAATAATGATGATCGACCCTATCGATCAGTATTATAAAACTACAGGTGCGCTTTTTACACATTTGTCCGGTTCGATTCCCGACTCAGATAGGTGGTTTCTTTAAAATCTTTAAATGCAGATTTACTTAAATTTGAAAATAAAGGAATGTTTCTTTTGCGTAAAACTTCAATTTTTAGGGTACTTTTCCTTCAGGTGGCATCTGAAAATTTCACCCTGTTTATAGTAGATAATGTTCGTCATAGGTACCTATTTAGTTTCCGCATTTCTTTGGTTTGGTTTCTGATCTGTCCCTCGAAGATTACACTATTCTAAGCAGGTACATTGTAGATAATTAACCTGATAAGATGTGTTGGCAGTTTCTGATTACATTGAAATGGATGCCACTTACATAATTTTGAATTTTCTTGTCTCTTAAGAAAATGCGATGCCCTCTTACTTCCAGCCGTGGTCCGTGACGATGGAACGTATATTCACTTATCTTACTTACAACTTACTTTCCTTATTACTTACTATATCCACTTCACAATGCTTGGTTTAGAATTTCATAAATACTTACTTCTTTACTAAAAGCTACCTCAATAATTTACACTTTCATCTGCTTTCTTCCGGTTTTCCTCTATTGGAAAACCACTGTTTTGCTAAATAAATCTTTGTGTAAGTGAACATAAATTTTAATTGGCATAAGCATAAACTCACCAACGCTTGCTTTTAACAAAACTAATTGAATCTACAACTTTGTTAGGTAAACAAGTTATAGTCAATTACCCACCCGAACATTACCGACTAGCTGGGTAAAAATAGATACAAAAAAAGTTAGCAAAGCGTACGTCGTCGTACACAGTGTGCGCGGGTCCGTCACTTTAGTTTACCTGAAATATCTGTTTTATTTTCTAAAATGTTGATAATTTTTCCATCACTGCCAGGTAATTTTACATTCTAAGTAATGTATGTTCCAAGCTTCGGTTTAGTTGGTGTAGTAGTTTTTGAGTTATCTGCTCGATCGACAGACGGATCCCTAAAGAAGTTTTTCCCCCCAAATTGCGTACATACTGCATAGTTACTTAATGTAAACTAGTCTAGTCTACAAGACAACGTTGCGTAAGTTTAACAACCGATATTATGTGACTTACCTATAAATGCGTCTTAGAATGGGTAATGATTGAATTAAATTGATACCACATAAGCATAATCCAAGTTGAGATACTTACTGAACTAGAAACGTTAATGTGTGTTGCATAAACCACGTGAAATGGAAAGTGTGTCACTGAGTAAATCTGAAATTTAATGGGAGTCCTTGTTTATGGGACTGTATATTATAATCACCATAGACTACGCTGAAATCAACATTATGTTCTAAATCTATGCCTAGATTAATATATTTAGAAGTAAATCTTTGCATAATTCGTGATGCAGGATTGTCTCAAAAACATCGTGTACTTACACCATTTATGAAGAGAAAGTCTAACGCAAATTAACAGTGTTTGTAATTAGCAAAGCGTTAATAATATTTTAACGTGAATGTCATAACCTTAGTGAATGAACAGGAATTGATGTCGACGAGACAGCGCTCCCTGCCCTTCCGCTTGTTAACAGTCGGCGCAAGCGACTCTCGCTCAGCGCAAAGAAATAGTGGAAGCGGATCTAGGGACTATCACAAAAATAGATTTTGGTTGAGATGAGCCCGTAAGGCAAACAAGATCCGGAAAACTAAGTTTTACGTTAACCACGAGATGTTATGGTCGTATAAACTTGTTAGTTTATAGTTAGTGATGTCGACGAGACTGCGCTTCCTGCCCTTCCGCTTGTTAACATTTGGCGCAAGCGACGCTCGCTCAGCGTAAAGAAAGAATGGAAGTGGATCTAGGTACTAACACAAACATGAGGTTTTGTGAGACAGTAGGGCAATACAAGATCCCGAATACAGTTTTATGTTACCTATGCACGAGATATTAAGGTCAATCCTGTTGGTCTAATCTATAACAATGTCTCAATTAATTTTACTTTTACTACGCGTTACTTGGCACTCCATTCTCTCTGCCTACCCCGCCAGGGACATAGCGTGTAGATATGTATGTATCTATGTATGTAAATAATTTTACTATCGAGAATCACTTCAGCACTACAAAAATTACTGTAAATTGTAAGGCGACTCGTAGGATGTAATACTTGCCATTTTCATCATCATCTTTTTTCCGTGGTATGGCATTGTTGTAGTTTTATAAACTTAAAGTTACAATTTGATTATTAACTATAGGTACTATTTATTTTATAATTTCATTATTATAGGAAAATAAAAATAATATGATAATTACTTTTCTCAAACATGCTTAGCCGAGGCACACATACGTGAGTCCATCAATGCCTCTGTTGCGGGCCGCGGCAGTAATGTATAGTACATTTATTACATATTATTAGTAATATATAGTACATAATATTTACTAGGATTAGCTTTCATGTCATGAGGCAATATATGGAGTAGTTATGTTTATTTATTTCCTAGAATACAGAGTGTTATAAAATATATACGAGGTCACCAAATTGCTCACAGCTCATCACTGGTTATAACGTTGATATAACGTATGTGACAGCGGAAGTAGTTGCGCAAGCGCATACACCTAGTCATCGGCAATAGTTTCACTATGCGTTGTTGACACGATAATTAGCGGTTAGTGCCTAATTAAGATCTAATTAAAACGTATTGTAGGTGCTATTAAAAATAAACTGACTTTCTGGTCTAGAACTAGATTAGAAAGGTTCTGAACTCAGCCTTCTTAACCTCTAAAAATGTAAATAATATAGAGGTAAGGCTTCAGTAGTTAGTCTTAGGTCATACCTAACGAAATAGCTTTTAAAATTTTAAAACTAACCTTTATCGTAAAGACTGGACTGGCCTGTTGTCGTAGTTGGTAGTGACCCTGCCTACTGCGCCAGAGGTCGTGGGTTCGATTCCCACCCGGAACCAACATTTATGTGATGAGCATATCTGTTGGTTTTCGGATTCTGGGTGTTTGTATGTATTTAAAGTATGTTTATCAGTTGTTTAGTACCCATTTACAAGCTTCGGCTTAGTTTGGGACTAAAACAGCCGCCGTGTGTAAATTTGTCCAAACATTATTAAAAAAAAGAAACAGGATAAAAGGTTAGTCTGTAACAAATGGGTAGAAGTAAATAAACAAAAAAATATTAATACAATTTTGCTTGTTACAGGCATATCCGAAATACGTTTTCAAATATGGCGTCAATGACTTCCATACTGGTGATATTAAGACGCACCATGAGAGCCGAGATGGTGATGTCGTCAAAGGTAAGTCAGTTTAATTGACTCAGGTTGCTGCGATCACCGGTTGTTAAAACTTATCTTTATTAGATCAATAATCAAAGAGATCAATCAATACATTTTATTTGAAATCAAAAACTATTGGACAAACGGATTGAAAAACAACGAATTGAGAGCTGTTTGTCAAAGACTTATAAATGTAGTCGCTTAGTACCATACGAATAATAAAAGACTAGAAGTATTTATTTAAAAACTATGCCCTATTATGTAGTAAAGAAACTTACTTCATCATCATAATCCTACCAATATTATAAAGGCGAAAGTTTGTAAGGATGTGAGGATGTTTGTTACTCTTTCACGCAAAAACTACCGAACAGATTTTAATGAAACTTGGTACAGTGATAGCCTATGTCCTGGAATAACATATAGTCTACTTTTTAACGCGGACTAAGTCGCGGGGCGTCCGCTAATACCCCCTGAGTAACAAAACGCCTACATAGAGGGCGCTGTTTCACAATGTACATGCGAAAACTTTTCTACGCGGGCGAAGCCGCGGGGAAAAGCTAGTATATCATATGCCTATTCGCAAATCCACTTTGGAAATACCTAAGTCTAAAGAAAATTACGGCATTAAGTATTCAATAATTATTAACATTCTTATTCCAGGACAATACACAGTGGTAGAGCCCGATGGTTCAATCCGCACAGTGGACTACACCGCCGACAAACACAATGGGTTCAATGCCGTGGTGCACAAGACCGCGCCCCTGTCGCATCATGAAGCCTCTCACCTTTAAACTATAAAACAAAGGCTGAAAAACTAGTTTCCTATTTAAATTTTAACAAAACGGTTCCATTGAATGAGGTTGCATTGGCCAAATATATAATTGGATTCGAAGTCTAAATCCAGATTTGAGATTTTTGTTTTGCATGTGTCGAAGGATTGTGTTGTGAAGTTGTTGAAAAGAAATTCATTATTTACCTCAAAATAATGTTATAGATAATGTTTCATAATCAGTTTTCCAATGGTGCTACTATACTATTTTACAACTTTAATGTGATGTTGATGAGCTAAATTAAATTTAAGTTTTGTTGTAAGTACCTACCTATTTAGAACTTCAATTTTTTATGAAGTGCAATGAAAAAGGACAAAAGGTATTAAAAATCAAAATTCAAATTACGATCTCTATTTAGTTAAAACTGTTGATGTTAACTTTTTTATTTATTAATATTTTTAAAATTTTAATATTTCGCGAGAGGTACCTGAGTTATTGTTAATTAGTTCGTACTGTAGTATTATTATTAGTTTTAACTACGATGACGATGATGCGCATTGCGACAATCACGTAGTTATGACTGTACTTAGTACTTATTTGTTAATATTTTGTTATTACTTTGTTACAAAATACAAAAAGGAGTCTAATAAAATGGCCTAATTTATAGTGTGTTTCTTTATTATACCATAGAGAGATATAATGTACAAATATATTTTGTAAAAACGGAAAAGAAAATATTTTAAGCACCGAAAAAAAGATTAACGCTGAATGGGATCTGTCATTTTATTCTCAGACTAATTCCAGGTACGTTTCGTTATTTTTTTTTTCTGTATCCTTATGCATGACAAAGAATGTCGAACAAATTGCTGAACTGTAAAATCTTAGAATTTCTTTATAAAGCGCCGTAGGTATGTCTGCAGATTTCGTGAAGTGTAGTCTTTCATCACTAACAAGGCTTTGGAATGACAAATGTCCAGGTTTGAACCCTCAACCCTTAACTCAATCTAATGTCTGCTTTAGTAACTCAACATACAACTACTTAACTGGTTACACTACTACTAAAAATATATGTAGTTATACTCAATAGACAATTAGTGTAAAGTCAAATAATAGCAAAATTTAAATATTTCAAGGCTTTTGCAAATTTATAGACCTCATTTGACTAACTAACCCTGATTTTCGAGTTCGTGGTTTTAATAGATGTACATAAACGTGTATAGGTGAATAAATTGAAACGTTTATGATTTCAGCGCCATTTTCATAGAATCATTTTCTCTACGATAGAGTTTTGCTTACAAAAGTTTACCTGAGTTGAATCCGCCTAAGTTTAACGTGCAGTGGCTAGATGGCGCTACCTAGTAACGTACACAGATTAGAAGAACAATAACTAAAGCATTATTGTTCTTAGCACACTTGAATCAAAAAATTAAGCCATACCCTTAAGGATGAGTAACAAAAGCATTTTAGGGGGTGCCAAAATCGTGTCAAATGTATATCAAAAGGGACACTCACACTAAATTTGTATTAGCAATCTCCTCCCGCTAATCCGTTTCCTTTGTCCGCACCCCCCCTGAAATTGACACCGAATTTTTCTTCGTTTCCCATACTAAATATGCAAGATGCGATCTCCACAGGGAGCGCGCGCGCGACTAAAGTGGTTTGAAACTTCTTGTTAGCACAGATTAGTGATATTATTGACTTAGATAATTATGTATCTAAGAGTAACGTAACTCGGACCAAACGATTATCCCTAGTAGTTAAAATGACTGAAAGGACTGCAATAGAGGCTCCATTATAAAGAGTAGATAGCAAAGGACCGTGAGTGGTGAAGTTTAAGGAAGGCCTATGGTCAGCAATTAAACGTCAACAGATTGTTAAAGATTAGAATCTTATTAAATAAATGTGCTATTAATTATAGAAAGAAAGAAAGAAAGAAAAATAATTTATTACACCACAGCCATACATTTAAAATTAAATTAATTAAAACCTAAATTAGATCAGGTAGACGGTGCTGTGGATGCGAAAAGGTCACCATCTCAGCATAATGCTGCACCCAAGAGGCGCAGCGCTGGTTTTCCGTTGGGGGCCTTAGCTAGGTGTCCCCGAGTGTGTTTGTGTGTGTGTGTGTGTGTGTGCATTGTGTGTCCGAAAGAAGATTTAAGTAATTTTATTAAATTAAAGTTGTAATAAAAGGTACAAAAACTATAATAAATCACTCTGTAATTTCACCTTTGACTTCCACATCTCCAGAGGCTACTATCATCCATCACTCACTAAGCGTTTGTTCCGATGAAGAATACATCGTAAATATTGCAGTTTTTGTCGAGTTACATTTCCTTCTATCTCCGTATGCATTTCATTATGTATAGAAAATACAAACGTATTGTTAGAGAGACTATGTAAACTGTAGAGGTACCCACTTTATCAATTTCCATAGGTATAAATATGAGTGAATTTTCATATACTACCTATCTCATTAAGGTAGTCGAAGGATGTGCCACATTCTGAAAGACTAGTTAAGTTGTTTTGAATAATGATGTTTTTATCAGACAATTCTAAAAGTAAATTTAGTTTTTTGAAAATCTATTTAGGTTGTTCTAATTAAAATGCTTGGAATACGTGAGACCGTTAGCTACATAAAGTAGACATTAATTACAATACGCAAAAAGGAACAATGAAAATCAAGGCTTGTGATAACATAATCAGGCTATGGGTATGCAGTTGCTAAGGTCATACTACAGCCTTGTCCAAATTGTTATGTAGGCACTGCGCATGATTTTAGTAGCCCTTTGTTTCAATTGTACTTAAGTTTAGTACCTAGTCGGAATCAAGAAACAAACAGACATCATAAAGATTACTATTTACTGAAGGACTAATAACAGAGGATATAATCCATCGTCTTCAGGAATATGATAAGATATATAGTCCACACGGAAACTCTTGACGGTTGAATGAGTATAGTCACAGAGTCCTTGCACATCTCTGAGAGTGTTTATAGTCTATGTGTGCGTAAGCGAGACAGTGTGCTACATAGAGATGTCAAAAAACTTGAAAGAATGATTAGGTTGATCGAACCAATGAACAATTTCTTGAAATTGAATGAGCGTCTCTAGTGAACCCTCGCACAGCTCCCTCTTTGACACCTAACTTTAATCAACAACTTCACCATTAAACTCCGAGGGGACTATATCAAACCCAAAAATATGTTAGAAGTATATAAGTAAGTAAGGATTAGGCATGCTTTGTCTGGAATTAACCAGTTATCGAAAGACAATTCAGTTGGATTGACATAAAAGCAGAGTATAGTCATCAGAGAGTTGACATTAAAAGCAGAAAGAGCAAAGTAGAAAAACGTCTGGAATGTATCTGGAATCGCAAATAGTCTTTACGATCAGAATGCCTAATTAGCGGAAAACCAATTGGTTCAGTTGGTTAACCATAAATATAGGTAACAGATGGTTTGTTCTGATACATGCTGAAACTAGACTACATAGATACCTTTTGCAATAATTGTCCACTTAACATATTTATAAGACGAATGCAACATAATTGTTTCTTTATGTGGTATGGATCCTAGCTCATTGAATAGCGAGACTTGAAGACGGCAACTTACTTAGTATTAAGTTTGAACGAAGAAAGGAAGATGCGATTAAACTTATTTAATAGCAAGTTTAAATGCATCTTCCTTTCTACAGCCCTGTACAGATTTTTGAATCGTAGTTCCGTGTGGAAGAAAAGGGAAGGTGTTTATTTGATTAGAGGAATCCATTGTTCGTAGGCAGGATGTACCAACCTTAGATGCGACGGAACTGGCGACTGTTTGACGACGACTCTATACATAAAGACAATCGTTAGTTACGCTTAGTTAGGTTTAAATCCTTTATACGGGTATGTTTGCGATAAAATTGCATTAGGTATTGCTGTTTGGGGTAATGACTTTTTTATGTTAACAGAATGTCAGCCAGTCTATCCGTACATTTATTAGGTTGAGTGCAGAAAAATGACTTTTTAGCAAATGATTTTTGACAAAGGAAAATATCAAAAGAACAAGAAACCACCAGAAGAATTTCTAAAGCACCAGGTGGCACCACCAGAGTTGGGAAAGTTCTGCCAATATCGTTAAGCATATAAACTGCTAATTTTAAGTTTGAGTAGAGATCTACATAATATTCTTGCAATAACATTGCACTATTGGGTTTTGACATTTTTGTATCAAATTAAAGCTGTCTTCTTGATTAAAATATTTATTACGACCGACTGTTAAACCTTATCACGCAAAAAATACAATTACTAGATATATTTTGGGTGTTGTGTATTCTTGTTGGGTGGTCTACAGATCCATAGTACAAGGAGTTCCAGTTCAAGAGTTGGATGTTCACCTTTCTAATTGGATCTGGCCTACTTTTGAGACATCTCACACACAATTTTTAATTGCATTTATTAGTAAGATCTATCACACTTACTGGGGAGGTCACATTCAAAATCTTGACTTCATCCTATCTATTATATAATCCGCTACGTCTGCCACGACCTTCAGAACTAGATCAGAACTCATCATTGCCAGATATACTCGAATAACTGAGAAATGTTGTTTGATATTGACATTTCCAACTTAATAAATATTAATATGTACCAAAAAGAGCGAAATAAGTATTTCAACATTGAATTAAATACGAATTTACAAAAAACCAGTTCTTATTATAGGCGTTATCTCATCACGTAAACTCGTATGGGATAACCTGCCAATAGTTCTGTCTTTTGTTGATTTGCCAGTTAATTAAATCTAGACTTAAGGACACTGATCATAATTAATGGCAAAATTAAACAAATTGTATAATATCTGGCGATGAAATTCTGCATCAAGAGATGGTGAAACTTTTGTGTTTGTTGTTGTCAAAAGTTGGAAATATGAAAATTAGGCAAACTAATCTTAACATGTTTTAATCACGGTTTTACGTTTATTTACTCGGATTTTGCCGCGATACAAAATAGGTACAATGTGCAACATTTTATATAGGGGGTTTAAACGATGTTTTCCAATTTTTTTTCTACCATCGATATCTACCTAAGGCTTTGCTCCAGGGATTTTGTATAGAGTGAGCCACATTAAAAAATCTGTGTAGCAGTCATAGAATTATTATGAACTGACAGACACGTCGAATTTCTTAAGTCACTACAAAACTACATAGTATAATATATTATTATACCTACAATGGTAACTATGTTGATATAGGTAATTTTCAGATCACCCAAATGATAAATCCAGTAAACCATGTAAACAGTGACTAAGAAGATATAAGAGGAAAATCTCACGGTGTCATATGTCAGTCTGTGCACTTATACGTCGCGTGAAAAGTACCATGGGAGCTGCAATGGACTGGATTGCCATGCCAGATGCGTCTCGCATGTACGATGCTGCTATCGTCGGACGGCAAAACGTTGTATAAAACTTTACCTTGTTTTAAATGACACATATCCCAACAATAGTAATCTACGAGGCACCGAAAAAAAATTACTCTAGTCGGATAGTTAATGCATGACATGGTACAGTATAATATTATCCTTACATTAGTACAATCGCCCTCGTGGTAATACCATCTGTCAAAATTGTATATTCTGAAATTGACTTTAACTGTATTGAATGCAATTTCAGATTGTTTTGAGAGATGGTGTACATTGTTTACGAGACCGACCGTACACAGAAAATTAAAACCTATAAAGCAAAAATTTGTACGAGATATAAAATGTTTATTAAAACGTTTTATTGCAAAGTGTTGTTTTAAATTGTCTCAAAATCGAAATAATGCGTTTTACTGTCAGACGATAGGCTCCGGCGTTGGTTCACACGCAAATCAGGGCTCCAGGTAAAATTACCTCTTATGACATAGGTATACCTACACTATGTAGCTTCTTATATCGCCAGCCAAAGAGTTTACATTTGCATGAAAGATGTACTTGATATGTAGTCGTCAGTACGTAGGCTGACTTATGTTTGGCAATCATAAATAACCCTGATGTGGAAGTGGGCAGTTCATGTTGCAAGGTTGCAGAACCAAAGGTGGACACTGGTCATTGTGTTCCGAATAGAGATGTTATTGCATTCTGGGCAGGCTATGATGAGGAGTGGACATTAGTATAAATAACTGTATAAATAATAGAAAGATGAACTTAGAATCAATAGGATCGGGTATCTCCATAGCTTCTTTCTTCTCGGTTGACAAAAACTAATTTTGTGTCTATTTTAATACCAGGTACCCAGTAAAATCATTTTGTCTGTCTGTGTGTCTGTCTGACCCACAGATAACCAAGAAAAGACACCGACAATGAATTTATTTGTATGATAATATTACAGAAGTGACACTTCAAAACGGAGGTTCATAAAGCAAAGTTTTATTGTCTGTCTGTGTGTCTGTCTGACCCACAGATAACCAAGAAAAGACACCGACAATGAATTTAAAAAAATAGAAGGTTTTATTTTTTTATTTCATAAAAATAAAAATAAAATTTAATGACGGGCCTGCCTTACTGTCTTTTTCCATAATTGCTGATACCATACGCTGATACTGAAACTAAAGCAGCATAGGAACCTATTTGGAAGGATAACCTATCTACTGCGGATTCCAAGATTCCGTATTTATTATATTAATTAAGAATTTGAATCTGATTACTACCGGAATACAGACTAAAATGTTCTAAGAATTTGATAATTTTGAGAATAACAATAATAATATGATTAGGTATCCTTGTAGGAAATCAATAAAGCTGTTTTATTACATCCTTTATAAATATTGTAATTCCAGAATAAATATATTACACGAAACAGGTAAATTGCAGTTATCAATAAATCACACTTGTTACGCGTAATGGTGCTTGGTGATTACGGCGGACGCACTAAATTTTTCTTTTCAAGTTAATTTGTCTAATTTATGCGATCAATTTACATGTTTTATATCCTTATTGATTTTAGTTATCCTATTTTAAAATTAAAATGTATTTCTCAAGATCCACCCATCCGAACGGCATATATCATGGCGATATTCGATACATCCGCGTTACTTCAATGACGATCCTTGTATGACATGCACATTTAAACCAGATCACTCTACTTATATTTTTTGCAATGATTTTTAGGGCAAAGAATTAAAAATGATTAAGGAAATAATCTATGCTATGGCTGCCATCAAATCCACAGGGTGTTGCAACGTACATGCGACGAGCTATTGTACCGTGCGAAACTTTTCTCAATTAGCCACTGCACCGGCGCCCGCGCATCTAAGGAAACTTCATTTTCGGAAGCCATGCCGACTCCGCCCCCCAAGGCTGGCACTCACCAACAAATAAGGCCACATATAAATGTCTGTGAACCCTCGATTGCGTTATTCAGGGTTCAGACATTCAGTGAAGCAGGTGTATCCTAATAGTGATTAGTGCTTGGACAATGTGTCGCTACACGTGTTTGATATTGGCGGTGGTATGTGTGTTTCAAGCTACGGCGAAGCTTTCTCCAATTTCACAGTATGATCCCAGTTACCCAGCGGGATATGAAGGTCATTATAATGTGAGTTTATTATGTAGTGAATTTTACAGCTTTTTTATTTCGGCATTGGAAGGTTTAATAAAACATTTTTTTAACTATTGTAATTTTTCTCAGTCAATAAATCAATAATATTTCATAATTTCAATTGATTAAGATCTATATAATAAATTAAAAGTATAGTAACAGTTGATTCAATAAAGTTGAACTAAAATACTTCGATATGGAAAATTTCTTCAGAACTCAATATCTGTAATAATATAGTTTAATTCATGCAAAGAACTCTATGGACGTGTTTCTCTAAATAATATAAGATGTGGTACTTTCAATGGAGTACTTTCCTAAGATTTTTATATTTAAATACGTCTTCATTAGTACGAAATTTTTACAAACTTCAGAAAGTTATAAAATTTTTAACTAACAATTTCAGGATCGTCCTCGATACGCCTTCAATTATGGTGTTTCTGACCCCAACACCGGTGACGTGAAATCTCAACACGAAACCAGAGACGGTGATGTCGTTAAAGGTAAAGAACTGAAACTAAAAAAACTAAATATTCTAACATTATACATTAAGTATGAGTACCTATAGAATAACGATTGCTCATTTATTTACTGCCTATTGCTTTTAGCTATACATATATTCTAAATCACCTGTTATGTAACTGCAATTTCGCTCACATTTCAGTTTAATTGGTCAAGTAGTTTTTGACACTTTAATTAATAGTCGTTTGTGATTAAAATCTCAAAAACTGTGACTATGATTTGCTGTGTTTGCTTAAGCATGTGACAAAGACATAATAAGCCAATAATACTTACTTATTTGTCAGGGAAAATGGAAATAACCATAAAAGACAACCCATACACAATAAACATTTAATTTTGCGATTCCCTCTCAAAAGTGATAATCGACACAAATCAGAGATTCAAGAAATTCAGGTCATTTGTGTACAAAATACTTCATCATGAATGAAAGCATGCATGGTCATCTGCGTATCAGGTATCCGTCGAAAGGATTTGAACCTAAGTACATGTTACAATTTGGACAACTGCTAATTTTATTAGTTACTTATATTTTACGCATACAGTTAGTATACCTTCATGGTTTTAAGACAACTTAATTTTGTGTAGGAGAATACTCCTACACTAATAATAATTACATATATTTTCGTGTAGGTAGGTATTATAAATTAAAATACCCCAAGACTAAATGCGATTACTGTGCCTATATTGCAAGTTCCCATAACCCTGGTAGCACATGTACTTTACCTGTATATTTAATAGGTACAGCTACATGTATACGTATCAATGTACCTACACTCTCGGTACCTTTATCTTTATCTGTAAATGTGTATTTTTTAGACGGCGGCGTGCATTGTTTGCAAAACTTGGCCGCTAATGACGCTGTGTTTGTAATCAAATCCTGTAAATGCAATCAACAGCGAGCGAAAATTACGGAGGAGATTTTTATATTTTCGTGGATAAAGTTTTTCCTGCAATTATTCGACGTCAAAAACTTTTTTTTAATTAATTTTGTACCAGATATTTGATGACTCTAAAGAATGTACAGAATTCATTATCACCCTCTAACTAAAGCCATTACCGCGCGGAGACAGGATTAACACGATTGATAAATTTCATAGAATTCCGCCGGATTAATAATATTCAATTTCATACCAAATATATAGACATCCTTAAGACTATTAGTTGCATATTTCGTACATTTTGTCCCTTGTTTTACCCATGTTTTACCTGAACAGGGTCGATGTCATTCATATCACTCATTTTGCGTCAGTCAATTTTTATTGGTCCACTATAGCTATCAGCTATAAGTCTGTTTTTTGAGTGACAATGTCAGGTGTGACTGATGCGAAATACGACCGAGTTTCAATGTTTATCCGCTCTAAGCCTCAGGTTTCGAAAGGTTTTAATATCACACCGTATTTTCTATCATTCCAGGTCAATACTCCCTAGTAGAACCCGATGGCTCAGTTCGAACAGTGGACTACACGGCAGACCCAGTCCACGGGTTCAATGCAGTAGTCTCCAAAACCGGACCAACGGTCCACCACGAGCCACAGCGGCCCCACGTGGCCCCAGTACCACAGTACACGCCACAGATAAAGCATATACCTCAGCAGTACCCGCAGATAAATCACATACCCCAGCAGTACCCACAGATAAAACATGTACCAGTGCCGGTACCACAGCAGTACACCCCAGAGTTTAACCAAGTGAACCATGGCGGACCAGTGGTACAGTATGTGGCGAAACCGATACCAGTGCCGGTGGAGGTGCCGGGTCTGTTCCAGCAGCAGCCTTATCCATCTCAGTCGCCTTTCTGTGAGTATCAGTTTAACTGCATGTTCTAGTGTGCAAAAGTAGTGTGGGTACCATAGATTAAAAAAAATCGCTAAATCTATGGTTAAATACTTTTAGGGTATTATCATTCCTCTTTACAAACTAGTAGTCTAGGATCACTAGTCTCCGAAAGGTTATAGCGGTCTTAAGTTTGACAGCTGTCATCCGAGGAACATTTGTTCCTAACTGCCCACCCAGAAGAACAACTCAGGTGGGCAGTTAGGAAGCGGGGGTTTATTTTAATGACCTTGCATGGGACTGTCTTTTTCGCATAAATCAGTACGTTAGACACAAACACGCGACAGCAGTTAGACGAAACGAAAAGATCTCTTCTCTCCACGTTATTAACTTGCTGATACTCGTAATTATCCTACAAAACCACTAACCAAAAAACTAAAACAAAGTTAGTTTTATTATAATTATACTGGCACTACTGTATAGTGGAATATCCTGGTGTTTGTACGAATGCAACTGTAATTTCCGTTGTGTGAGTGTGTGCATGTAGTCGTGCAACCGCGCCTAGTTTTCGTTTATCCAATGTAAGACTGTACCGCATCTTCCTCCTATGGTTTCATCTAATTTAATATTGAAATCGACAAGCACTAATATGTGAACTTGAGATAAGTTTTGAAATATTTATGTATGTCGGTACCTAATTTGCAGTTTTCCTTGACAAAATTAGATGCTATTTACAATCACTTTAAAATTAAGATTCTCGTAAGAGAAGGTGGTAACTCTACAAGTTTTCTGTGATATTAGGTAAGGCCGCGTTAAAGTAACGTAATTTTTTTAAAATTACGGTAATACCAAACAGTAACAGACAGACTCGTTGATTTTTGATCGATGTTGCTTGACTAATTAATTTTATGTAAGTTAGGTACTTACAAGCGGATAAAAAAAGTGATTCAATTTAAAATCATATTCATACACAGTCAAGATTATTCTTTATTTTTATTAATTTTCACTTTTAATATTTTACAAGTTTTAATTATAGGCACAATGACTGGTGGTCATTTATTACTCGACTCGGCACAAATAATGGATTTGTTAGTAAAAATTTCCAAACGTATTTTTTCTTTGAGGCATATTTATTTTCCTTTCGCATTTTTTCCCGATCGCTTTTTTTCTATATAGAAAATTTATCGTTCTAAAAATTTTCTTAAACGCCATATTTCAAGTCATTTTAAACAGAACTATTTCAGACTATAGATTTCTTTATGTTTTGTTGCAAAAAAGCAATAAAAATTTATTATTTTTGGATTTTGTCATCCCTTACTATATTTACAACATTAAAAACATTTATTACTACCTACGTATTTTTTTTCATCACGACCAAATCATTATTGCAAATTGTCAGAATGTGAAAACCGCGATCGGGAAAAATTTGAACTGAAAATTAGATAAAGAAATAATGAGTAAGATTAAGAAACATAACGTTTGAAAAAGAAAATATTATGGTTCATATAGAAAAAATGTGTCTGGTAATTTTTAGTAACAAACCACATTCTGATCCTCGGTTCCGTGTAAGATACCACTTGATGAAAATCTTTAGTGTTAAGTACTTTAGGAAGCGTTTTATCAAAATCGGCGTAGCTGTTATAATTATTATTTATGATACTCAATGTAACACATATGCCCACTTACATTATTTATGGAGGAAGAGGAATTAAGAGTATGAACGAATATCTTCCTGTATTTCTAATGCTCTAAGTCAGCTGAAAATTAAATAAAAATAATCCAATGAGAAATTGACATAATTTAAGTTAAAACACACACGTCATATTAAATTCAATTAGCGACTAGAGTTAGATAATATTCGTAACCCCATTGTGTAGTGTTCTATTCATAGAGAACGGGAGCGTAGCGAGCTTTTTCCGTGTTCTGTGGTTCTATTGTTTGTAATGGAATGTACGTTTGTTTTGCAGTATTCCCCAAGGCCGGGCCCTCGCAGTTTCCAGAATACGACGGCTTTGATTTCGGCGGCCCCTACCAGCATCCCAGCAGTTACTTTAAGAAATAAATATCATAATTTGTACAAAAAAATAAGTTAATTTAATTTATGAGACGAAAAATGTGATTAAAAAGTTTTTAATCAAACGATTCCTCGTTTTTAAGAGCCAGTATTACGGTTTAGATTTTGTTTTGTAGTTTGTTGAAAAATAATAAAGTGCCAATTTATTATAATTTTACTAAGGTATATTTAGAAAGTAACCTAAGACTTTTAATTATGTGACTATATCTCGCTCGCAATTAATTCTATCAATGAAGGTAAAAATGAGTTGGTGTCTCCAGAGCGGCGGCGGCGGCCCTATGATCACGGTATTTTGTACCTTTAGGACCGTTTCGTAGCCAAATTTCGAAGCCAGCATCCAAATGGGAAATAAGAATCCCGTTTAGTAGCCGGATACGATAATGAGACTTCATTTCACCATTTCAGACATTACTTTCGGAGCCAGCTAGCCAGCCAGCCGAGAAAATAATAACCTGTTCCTGAGGGATAAGTAAAATACGCTTACCATGCGAGTAAAGCAAGGCAAAGAATGGATATATTATTATGTCAAGTTGGCGGTTGGAATGCAGAGGGTGGAGGACCAAGTGTGGTGGCGTTCATTGGGGAAGTCGTATGTCCAGCAGTGGACGTTGACGGGCTGATATGATGATGATTATAAGGATTTTGTAAGAATAAGTAGGTATTCAGTTTGTTTCTCATTTATATGGAAATAACACAATTTTTAATGTCCAAACTGAAAAACTGATTGGACGTTTCAGATTGGACATTATTCAGTTTGGTCATTATTACAGTAAATCTTCTATAGGTAGTATATGTTCCGGCCCGAAACCTAGCAGCCGTATTCATGCTTTTTCCACGGGCAGCGGCCATCAGCCTGTCGATAGTACTGTACTGTTTCTTTTTCACGAACTATAGTATCAAACGGACAGACAGATGGAAAGTTGCTACTGTCGAACTCTCGACTCTCGTTAGTAATATCCTACTTACTGCCCTTATTGCACAATGTACTATTATGACGTTTTATGGCACGGGACAGCATTCCCACGTATTATTTTGGATATTATTGTACGGGGTTGAACGACACGACAGTAAGTAGGCAAGTCATTTATATCTCCATACCTACTTACTAAACCAGCCACAAAAAGAAAAAGAAACGAAATTACGAGACATAAGGTCCACAAGGGCCATAATCATTTTGCGTTATGTTTAGTTCAGATAAATACAACTTACGATACAATATTGAGCGTCAGTGGCGTCGGGGATAAGACGCGGCCTATCATATTGAAAGGTCCGAAGCTCGATCCCCGGCTGGGCCATGTACCAATGGGTTTTTCTCGAAAACTTAAGTACATTTACTGACTACTCTCAAACGGTCAAAGAAAACATCGTGAGGAAACCAAGGAAGAAGAAATTCTTAGGCACATGTGAAGTCCACCAACCCGCACTGGGCTAGCGTGGTGGACTAATAGTCCGTACGCCCTCGTTGAGAGGGTAGGCCTGAGCCCCAGCAGTGGGGACATGTTAATAGGCTGTTGATGATACATTAATGTTTATTGAGAAACAGGTCCCTGTAGGAATATGAAAAAAAAATTAAATCCGTCCAACACAGTTACAGCTACAAGCAATGTTTTCTTATAAAAAAACGCCCAACAAAGCAGTGCTTGCAAAAACAGGCGTCATTTAGTTTTCTCGGTTATTTCAATCAGGCGCAATCAAAATAATAATATATAAATGTTTTATTTCAGGCATAAAAACCCTTATACAATAATCTAAAAAATAAATCGAATAAATACAATTCATTACAAAAGTCTTCCGCCTCACAAAAACTTTCTTGAGAAATTTAAAACTTTTGAGAATGTCATAGGAGACATATTAATTACTAAAGATTACTAAAGAGATGATAAAATTCCTTGATAATGTTACCTGGTGATTGGAATTACAGTGCTTTTACCTTTTCCCGCCGCCAACTAGCAATGCTGTTTTCGACTAAAGGTAAAAGAGCTAATAAAAGGGCTTTTGGACTATTGCTCGCAGCAATACAAAGGGCGCAAGTTAATGGGCGATAGATGTCACTTAGCAATAAATGGTATGTTTTCATGTTTGTAATAATTCTGTGTCTTTATAGGTACATGAAGCAGAATCTGTACTTTGATTTTCTTTCATAATTATGTCGATTTAAATAAAAGAAAATCAAAGTACAGTAATTCACTTAAATACATGTAAAAGTTTATTTTCTTAATTTATGCTAAAAAAGTTGTAATCTTCCTATATGTAAATAAAAATAAAAAAATAAATGTATTTAAGGACCCTTTTGTGCCGAAGGTAAGAAGAAGAAAGAAATTAGGAGGTCGTCAATTATAGCTTATAATGACAAAGCCGAAACTGTTTTTAAGATGTGATTTTCTCCTATTAGACTAAAAGCTTCACTTACGAGCTTAAATTTATTTCCTCTTGACCTAAGGCGGAGCCCTAATAAATTTTAGCCCTTTGATTTATAATTGTCTTTTGGTCTTATCCATACTAATATTATCGATAGGAAATTAATTCTGTCTGTCTGTTTGTTACCTCTTCACGCCCGAACCGCTGAACCGATTTTGATAAAATTTGGTGTGGAGGTACATCGAACCCTGGGACAGTATATAGGTTAAATTTAACAGCGATAAACTTTTTCAACAGCTAGTTCTGCTATATTATTTACCATGTTGTAGCTAGATCACAAACTGATATTAGGAAGATGTCTCACGTAATCCTTATTTTGTACCCAATCACTATGTTTTCATCTCTCAGGACTGCTGCACCATATTTGCATAAATGCCTTAGCACGATTTAAAATAAAGAATTCATTGTTCAAGATCATATTGCGTCGTGACTGAAGACGCTCGATCCGGAATGAATAAATACACCTCTTCATTTTTTGTTGTACAGTTGTTTTCAATTAAATCAATCAATTCTAAAAATATACGTACTCAATTTTAATGTTTATCAAAATATTAAAATTTATTTGACTAAATAATTACAACGAAGTGAACGATGCAGTATCTTTAGAAACTGGTAAATTTGAAATAATGCGCAAGTATAATTTTTTGAAATTTAAGATTAGACTTTATGATGGTTGTGGAAAGGTGCGAGGGTTAGAACGCTGTAGAAAAGGCTTCATCATCATCACCGGCCTGAAATAGTCCACTGCTGGACCGCATTGCGCCACTGAACCCGATCTTCGGTTCTCCGCATCCAGTCACTGAGTCAGAAAAGGCGCAATCATGAGCAATCATCATTAAGTTTGGTCCTCAGCGTCATCACCCTTTAGACTCTAATCCTCCCTAACTGTAGTTAGTGGGTAATATACAACATCGACTGTACATTACACGCAATGCGTCTCTGCTACTGCACTTATGAACCTTAACTGTATATCTTTTAAAGGTTCCTTGGGACCGTTTAGTTGCCAAATTTCGGAGCCTGCTTCCAAGCGGGACATCTTGCCTCACCGATTGAGATGGTAAGTCAACACCATACTACGGTCGGTCGTCGCATTGGTATGACTAATTTAATTACATCACATTGTTGTACGAATTAGAGACGGCAATCCAAGCTAAGCCTCTGGCATTATTTGGCGAGTGACATTAAAAAGTATGAGAACCCAAAGACCTTTCGCATGCATTGCTATGACATGGACGAATTCGTCTCGTTCGTAGGCTTCCCTCGCATTGCAGCGGTAAACGTCATCGGTGATGCTACTACGCTGTTATACTACTTTGAATTTTAATAATGTAACTACAGCTTGGTACTTACAACGTAATACCACAGCGGAGCAAGAATGGTCCAGAGTACTCTAAATAATTTAAAAAGATGTGAGACGGGTCTAGTACGCCATCGCCACATCGAATTACACTGCGAAATGCTTTTTTTGTGACAAACCAGGGAAAAGGGAAAGTTAAAATCTTTTTTGTTTAAAAGTACACTTGGTATATTTATACACGCAATTTATTTAAATTATGATAGTTCAGAATGCGCGGGAGCTTATAATTTTCAACATAGGTTGCGTCCATATACCTACCTGGTTAGTGTGAGAAAAGCTTTAATAAAATCTCATGAATGGCGAACCTATGAGGATATGTAATCAATTAGTTACGAATACGTTAGTTTTATTGACGTTGCATCAACTTTGTTTGTCTTCAAACGCTTTAGTAATCTTCGATGCATTTTACTTGACTATAACAATTAAACAGTAGGTTATTTGTTGGAAGTTTATACTGCAACTGCACAGTGGTAACAAATTAGTAACGCATTTTAGAATAATAATATTATGACGATGTAACAGCAGGAGTTACCTCCGTGTGTAACAGTGTATTTTGTTTGTTTCGAAATTTGTGAAAGTTAAATGCATTTTTTCTTGCCAATGTCAAAGTTCTATTTCGAATCGAATTTATTTTAATTTATCCACGGGAAATAACATTCGGGAAATTCACTAAGCAAAAGATCAGGAGCTCTATTTTTGAATCGCTCTCCTCGCTTCGAGCGGTGTCGCTTATTCTACTGATTTTTGTATTGGATGTCGAAGGAAAATTAGTAGAATCGACCGCTCGATGAGAACTGTTAGGTGAAAACAATCTTTCTTTCAAGTATTCCGCGAAAAAGGTATGTTTGAAACCAAACTGCACCAGGTATCTGGTGATTCATGAAACGTACACAGATCGGCTTACCTTCACTTCCAGATAATGCCCGTTCAAACTTCGAACAAAGAGTAATTGGTGGATCGAGTGCGCCCGATCGATCGGTATCATCGTAATTGCCTCGATAAACTTGGGCCATTCAACAATAATTATTATATATCTACAGCATGTATCAAAAAATCATTATAAAGCGCTAATAAAAGACTTCACCCGCAAAACTGCGAATGAGGCCTTAGCGCTAAGCAGGAAGAATTTACGCACACTAGTGAGAGCACTCACCGAACATTGGGGCCTGAACAAACACATGTTCAACCTCAATCTCCGGGACACTAAAATGTACAGACTCAGGCTGAGAAAACACCATTACACCTTCTGTGCGTATGTGGTAAAACTGATGCGTAAAAGAAGCGCCCATCTGGACAAATACCTACCGATGAAGTAAAACTAATTAGTGCCAAAAGCTTGCTGAAGTTCCTAACGGATGCAAAGTTCAACACTGAACTATAGTAATGGAGGCGATCACAATAGATCAGCAATGGTCGCAGTGATACAAGGCTGGATAAGCCTTGAAAGAGCCTCAAATAATAATAATGTATCAAAGAAATGTCTGTCTACCTACCTATACACAAAATATTTTTTTAAAGTAGCGCTATCGTACTCTCTGTCACAGGCATGTCGCAGGACATCGATCGATTATGTATTTAATTATTACATGAGGTCCTTGAATGATTGATATTTTTGTACTAAGAAGTTACAGCGTCTTTCATGTACTTAAGACAACAAATCAGATAGGTATGTACTGCATATCGGTTTTAATGAATACTTGGATTTACGTTTTGTAGTACGTAATTATTCATTGCTTGTTAGGTTATAATCATAGAAATATAAGTCCCGTAGCGAGCGGGAGCGTAGCGAGCTTTTTCCGTGTTCTGTGGTTATAATTGTAATAAAATGGTCTGTTCTACTGCAAGAGTAAGTACCGAATTTCAATTCTCAAATGTCTGTCGATTATTTTTTTGTTTATTTTCGAACAGCTGTTAAATTCTCATTCTCATATCATTTATTTTTATTTCATTACTTAAATAATTTATTTATATCATTATCATCGTACGGTATTGAACACTAAGTAAGTACCTGCATTAAAGGCTTGCTCCCATTTTAGTACATCCTGTAGAATATCAAGAAAGGAATGCCCGAGATCCGAGTAGAGGAAGTGAATGACCGGCGGCGGTGAGGAAGCGCCTTCACATTCGTTACGTTACTTTGATCTGAGCTCGTATAGGAAGCATTTTGCCATTATTTATTGTTTTTACATCATTATACCATAGTAAAAGAAAACAAGTAGGTTATCTTCATAGACATGCACCACGCGAGGTTTGTATGTCCGCGCGCTAGTATCTACGCGCCGCCGCACGCACACAGTGACACAAGTCTAAGTAACAGTAACTCATATTTTAACGAAGTACTTTGTTTTGTGATATTATATGGTAGCTAGCTACTTAAAATGGAAAACTGTTACCGAAAACAATTAGTAACGGACGGTTAGTGTACCGTAAAACCGTAAATGATGTTAGTTTCAAATTCAGACGCTGTACATTTTACATTGTCACTGCCAGTGAACATTTGCGTAACAAAGTGTGTATTACCTGCACCCAGCCTATAATAATAAAATTCTTTTATTTCAGGCCACTAATTGCCCTTAATTGTTAGTCAAGCCTACCTACTTAAAAACCATATTAGTAAACAATTGGAAATTATTTATGATTAAAAACAATAGTAGACACAATTGACGGAAATCCCCCCACTCGCCAGGCACGCTTCGCACGTATAATGTGCAAATCAGTGAGCCTATATATTTACTGTCCATATAATTACGTAACAAGAATTGCTATTTATGTAACTAAAATTACGAGTGTGAAAATTTGTTTCTACGTTTGTTTGCTTGTTCCTCTTTCACGCCTCTACAATTTAACGATTTGTATGAAATATGGTATGCACGTAGCACAACAGGGGGGCATGCATAAGACAGTGTTTTAAATATTTCTTAAAGAACTGAACCTTTGATTTTAAATAAAAAATAATGAACCATTTAATGATTTTCTAGAAGAAGAAAAGCAATTCATATTTCATATTCATATGTATCTAGCTGTTTCCCACGGCTTCGCCCGCGAAGAATCTTTTTCCCGAGAAACCCTTTCTTAGTGGACGTCAGAGGTATATTATGAGGAACCTTTGTGCAAAAGTCAGTCAGTTTTTCTAATATTGATTATTTTTATGTATAGTTATGAGTTATAGACTATAATAAATTACTAATAGGAGAAACAGCCGAGTATAGTAGTACGAACAATCGACCTCAATACACCGAATAGGTTGTAAAACAAAAACCTATAGTAATTACAACTATAAATTTTATGTATGCAATTTAAGTCACTTTATAATATTTTATCTTTGTTTCGAAGGAATCGGCGATTAAATTAAATTTCGAAATGACTCTTAGCACCCATAAGGTGTACCTATTTAAGTACTAGTTTTCATAGTCATAGTTTCAAAAAATAAAATCCGTGACAAACGTGCTTTCGAATATGAAAAACTACTACTTATTATGAAACATTGTATAACCAATAATTATTTACTATCTGAAGAAAAGCCGAAATTAAACCGAAAGTAAGTTTTAAATCAAGCATCTGTAAATTCTACTACCAAAGATAAACAAGGTTAGTCCATGGAATAATTACAACTATACCTATTTTCATGGACAAGTCACATGTCTATCAAAGCTGCGGCGACGACAAGGTGTCCTTTCAAAGTAAAAATATGTGATTTCGAAAGGAGTCTCGTCCAAAGTAGCCAGTGGGTAATCTCAGTGCACAGAGGTGGTATTTAAATATCACAAGTTAACATTGGTCCAGCATCAGCTGGGCTGCCCTTGACTTTTAAAGATTGCCTCCCAACGCTTCCGACGAACGACAAAGGCAAGTGACGTACGCCTGCGTGTGAATCCAACTCAAATATACGCACCACTCAGAGACTGCGCACGGGACAATTTGTAGTCTTAAAACGATTTCCTTAAAATCATCTTGGGACAGTGTGGATATGAATTCCGAGAGTGATCTTAAATTCTATTTCTTGACTTGCAATCTTGAACTTACAACACACTTATAGCGTTTTGGGTGAGAAAACGAAAAACAGATTATTGGTCTCAGGATTAATTACCTCAAAAATCTATATAACCCAGAATGTCCTGTGTGTTCCTGCATTAAAAATCGGTAGCTAAAACACGACCATTTATAAAATCTTATTCCTCGTTCGTTACACGTTTTTGCTTCAGCCGCTATGGTGAGATTGAGTAACAAACCATCCACACTACCGCCTCTAATATTATCTTTGGATAGATAAAGGTTGCCCCGATTCCATCAGTTGCAATTAATTAGATGAATGTATTGGTGCCAAATGTCGCAGGCATATTTGTTAGATAAATATCGCAACATCCGCTCCAGTGCGTGCGATGCCGAAAACGATGATTATGACACCAAAGTCAAGTTCTCAATAAACGCAGACCTTATGTTTTTAATTCATCTACAGTGTGAAACTATACAAATCAAAATACGAATTATTTGTAATATATTCCTGTGTATTTATTTAATCAATCTAGATCAAAATCGATATAGCAATACCTAAGTGCTAATTTGGACTTCAGATTGATATATGATGACTGGTTTAATAATAGTACAACTGTATTTTGAGACATGCATTTGCATTTTATAATTTATAGAGAGGAAGTCAAAAATTAAATAAATGAGGCTAATTTATTTACAACATTTACATTAGGATGTAATTTATTGGCTATTTAATCAATGTTAAGTAAGTGACAACGAAATAGTCTGTGTTTTTAAAGGTAAATTGAACCAAGAGTTTAGTCCAATTTGCTTTCTCACCGAAATCATAAAATGTCCGATTTTAATTTGTCCAAAATATTTTATTAAAAAAAGGATTAGTGCACATCTTCTCCGTTTAGATATCGTTTTGGACGTTTTCCAGATTGTACCCAATAAAATTTGCACGTATTTCTTATACCACTATTAAACATAATTAAAATATCATACGTTTTCCTATTAGACGTATTTCGAAATCAACGTAATTCCTTACGGACATATTTTTCACTTCTGACCAATTTTAATTTGGACACTAAACGCTTTCAGCTAGTGCTTTGCGTGCACACAACAGATACCTCATCATCTCTCTGTCATTACTTACTACTCTATAAATTGTAAAAGCACTAAAATAGCACTGGTGTTCAAATGGAGAGTTACCCATGAGTGCTTAGTTACCACTGTTCAAATTATGGCAATGTTTACCCTCAGAGAAAGGGGAGTGAAACTAGTCCAACAGTGTCTCTTATTCGTGTTCTATGTGTTATTTATTTTCCAGCACAACTAATTTTCTAAGTTTAGTATGTTTATTCCAAGCCACGTGAAGATAGGCGTAAGCAATAGTCAAATTAAGAGATGCTTAGATAATATCTTTATTGTACACAATAAAAGTGATACTTAGTTACAGTAAGTGTAAGTGTTTGTTAATAATACTTGTATGCAAAGGATATCTTATCGCTTCTTAACGATATCTTTGAAGCTTTCGTACAACAATTTAGCGACAAAGTAGAGCAGCATACAGAGGACATTTAGAATAATTAAGCGATACTCGTATGGAAAAATTATAAATCGTGTAAAGAATATTTAAATGCCTAATTAAAACATTAACCAAGTAATAATAGTGAATTTAAAAACTAAGTGCTCGATTTTAAACGTGAAACAAATAATATTATAGAGTATTATTAAAATTTACATAAGCGCAGCATGCATAAAAACAATAGCAATCAGATAAAATAATCGTTGAAATTTCTTGATTACCATTATAGGATACGAAAAAGGATCCTTTTGCATATGAATAGGTGGCATTGCCATTTAAAACTAAATATACTTTGGTCAGAGGCTCTATACAATTACCGTCCAAATCCGGGTCATGGATTGTTTAGATCGGAAGTATTAACATTTTTTCCTTGTGATGACAAACACAGGTGAAACCCACTCTAAATTTTATTTTGTGTAATGTTTCTATATTAACCTGACACTGAATACAGCATGTAGGTAAAAAATTAAATACCTTCAAAACTGTGTGTAAATTTAATAAAACGAAATGTTTATTATCTAACTATACTATAAAAGTAAAAAAAAACTGTTCGTATGTTATAGCTCCTATATGTCAATGTCCACCAATTTAATGTATTAATTTAAATTGTGTATTATTTATACCTGATGGGGCAGAACGACCAAGTTTCCCGTAAGAACCGTATTATACATAATTATATCTTATTTATCGAATGTAATTAAATTAAAGTTTTAATCCAATCAGCTAGTTAGTTTTGAAATTTTACATTCTTAACTTTGCCGAGCTGTAACTTGAAAACGGTTTAAAATATTAACATAGTAATAAACATTTCTTTTAGGAAAAAAATTGTATAAAGGCAACACAATCTGTAATTTTCGGAAAGTGGGTCATTGTGTCCCACTCGGTATATTGTCATATAATTCAAGGAATCATGAAATTTGGCACGCAAATATTTCATGTCATGAGCTAGAAAATTATAGAGGCTTACCAGAAAAGTAAACATTACAGTGGGAAAATTTTATTAAAATACAGAACAAAGAAACATGTTTTTTTGCTAAAGTTAAAGAAAAAAATATTATGTTAAATGATATAATGAGAAAAGTTATTAACGAAATGTAAAAATTGTCCCATCCCCTATAGCAAAGTGTTTCATTCACAGTTTATAATTCAACCTGTCCAAGAAATGCATTTAGCAATGCTTAATGCATTTAGCATTTATAGACACGAAATGCATTTATAAAAACTAAAACCAATTTGTCTCGAGGAACGTGTCAAGTAACACATTTGCATTATATATATAGACAGACGATGCAGGTATCTATAAAAATTGTATCACGACCGTAACCATGAAGTAGTCGTGTATTAGCACTAACTACGTCAGGAGAATAAAATGCTGCACGATACAAAACGTGAGCATTCATCGTGTCATCGTACGTTTAACGCGTTGATATCTTTTACTCGCAAGGAACTTTAACACATTAAACATTTGCAACTTCTGTTCACCCTAGCTTTATGTACATTCGACTGGCCTGTTGGCGTAGTTGGTAGTGACCTTGCCTACTGTGCCAGAGGTCTTGGGTTCGATTCCCACCCGGGACCAACATTTGTGTGATGAGCATATATGGTGTTTTTCGGATTCTGGGTGTTTGTTTGTATTTAAGTATTTATTTAAAGTATATTATGTATGTTTATCAGTTGTTGTGTAAAACACAACTTAGGGCTTAGTTTGGGTCTAAACAACCATGTGTAAATTGGTTCAAAACATTATTAAATTATTATTAATATTAACGCACTCAAAGTACATACAATACAAGAAAAATTAGGTAGAAATCACTTTAATTATACATGAACGATTGCATTCTCTAGCAGCATTTTACCACCCGTGAAGTGGAGCAGTTCGGATCGTGTTACGTCCGACATTGAGCCTCGATCGATGGCAGACGAGTCGAGAATAACAGCCTTATCCTCCATGCATCTCAGCCGAACATACATATAGAGTGCTATTTAAAAATCTAATTCAAATTAACAATAGGCAGCACGGAATAGTTCTGCGGTCTATCAATTATTGTGTTCCGTCACGGTTACCCTGGAAATTTTCGACTATTGAACGTGAGCATTCTGTCACCCTCCATGCACGCTTGGACCAATGGGTGGCGGCCAGTTGTTTGTATGGGGTTGTATGGAGGACCCACACTGATGCGGGCAAGTGCTTTGTACGGAGCGTGAGTCGCGCTTTACCCGCTACCGCTTCAATATAGGCGTGGCTTTATATCCATACAAACTAGCTTCGTATCTCTCTCGTCAAAATTAGAAATACTTACTTTAAAAACTTTACAAACTTTACCTTGGATATGTTTTTAATATAGTTGCCCTTTTGAATTATTTATTTATTTAATAATAATTTAACTTGAATTAGTACAAATAAATAAAGAAAACAGCATGTATACTGTGTAATACTGAATGCTGCTCATCAATAATTATTGTTTAATTATAACATAGTATAATTTATAGGAGCAGCGGAGGCTATATTTAATTACATAGTCATAGTTTTCATAAACAATCGTATATTGGGTGGCAAGATCCCACACGTTAATTATTAAAGTGTAGTTATTTATAGAGCTTATGATATGAAGATAAGGATGATTTGTTAAGGATTTTCACGTTGTCATATCCTGTTAGATGTTTAAGAACAATAAATTGTGTCACGTGAGATTTTTGATAATTCCCTATATTATGTGCCCCTAGTGAGACAATGGGTAATATTTTTCATTACCTAGTATTTAAACTTCGACCAAAATTGTAATAGTACATTGTGCATTATGGGTAGTAAGTAGGATATTACTAACGAGAGTCTGTTAGAAGCCCGACGCCGAAGGCGGAGGGATTTTAATGACTCGAGTTTGTAATACCCTTACTACCCGTCATGCACACAATGTTTTTTAGTCAAGTTTAGTGAATTTATTCAATTTAGCCAATTCAGTCAAATTAGTCAAGTTTAGCCAAGTTTAGTCAAGTTAACTACTCAATTTAACTTAATGTACAGCCAGCTACACATTACAGCCCTAGGGGTATAATATTGTACTGATTTTCATTATTCTCCCGCGGCCATTGTGTTTCTCTAGGCACTCATATAATAAGACCCTTAACGAGCAAGTGTGATGAAAAAAGTATTAAGATTTTTCCGTTAGGTCACTAAAGTCTAAATGTATTTAATATTTGACATGGGTAATTCTGATCATCTTGGGTGTTTTTATGTGTTGAGTTGTTGTGTTGTGTAGTTATATTAAATCGATATTGTAAATGTGAAAGGATGGGTATTTGTTTATTAGCCCACAAACACGCCTTATCCGCTGAATCTATATAGATTGAAAGAATCCATCAATATTGATGAATTATTTTAATTGATTTGTGTTTCATTTGCCTTACTTTTGAGCTAACATATTAGCGGGTAAAGGTATCAATTTATAAATAGGCATGTGGGCAACAATATAGCGCCAGTGTATTAAATTATGAAAAAAAAAAGCTTTACGTCTAAAATGTCAACTAAGTAGGTGGTACTATAGGTATCATAAATACTAATAATTCTGATACTTATTGTTATACAAAAAGTGGATGACTATAAATTTAAGGTTATTCCCAACGGATCATAATATGATCATAAGCAAAAACTAAAACTTGACAAGAAATTGAATTAAATAATTTTTGTATCTACGAGTAGAATGATGCAGATCTTATAAATACAAATCTACATTAGAAACACAACCAACTCTAAAAACTTAAGTGGGTAGGTAGGTAGATACCTAAGGGCTCAAAATATTCAATTATTAATTTTGTTAGCCTTATTAATATTAAAGAGTTGGGAATAGGGCTTCATTATCTTTAACATAATGTAGAAATCGAAATAATCTTTTATTGCATTTTCGATTACACTTGTTACAATTTTAATAATATATCTACCTACCTACCTACGGCACCTTTTTATCGACCACCATCTACAGCTTCAGTAAGTTGTTATTTATTGGCATTATTTTCTCAAAGTTTTATTCCTTATTAAAGAATTGACAATATTAGCACAGATTAGATAATAGTTTGATATTAGCTCTACATATCGATCATTTCAGTTACCAGACGAGCCCCAGCTATTATCTAATCTGTGCCCCTGGTCTCAGATTTAAGTAACCTATGTCCAAAGAGCTAAATCATCAACAAAATATTAAAGTCTAATAAGGACACAAGACGCTGCAGCACTACTATGGGATGTCTGGATGCAGGTATCATTTAGTCGTCAAACACCTATTAGGATTTAAATTACTTATTGTTTTTTTCTGATGCGCAAGAAGCATGTTACGATAACAAACCTACAATAAGTCCATTTTTATAGTAGTTAACCTTCAAAGCAGAACAGCTTTTTATTCAGACATTGTTAATGCCTTAGTAGGTACTTGAAGTAGTTAAACGATTGTCCAAGTTGTTATGATAAGCATACATATTTGTTTGGTACGGGCAGAACGCGGTAATAATACCCGGTGGTACAAAAACTGTCACATTAAGATTAATTGGTGGCGATTTCAAAAGATAACGATAATAACGTCATTGTCTTCATTATAACAACTAAATATCACATGCCCTTGCCATCATGGTGTTTATAACCCGACAAAAACTTTGTCCGTACCTTGGTTGCTGTTTCTAGTTATATTAAAATGTTTTGTGAAGATAATCTTGTATAATTTGTATACACATAATTACGTCAAGATCACGTTTCAAGGAGAAATTATTTAATGTCTCAATATAATTGCTAATTTGTGTTTATGGGTACTATCTTTTGGACACGTATGTAAATCAAAGTATATTGCACCTGATGTCGCGAGGCTGGTAGTTTTCTCGGACCGTGACATTAAAACTGCGTCGGGTATTAATTAAACGTCCTACTCTATTAATTTATATGATGGGCGTGACGTCGATGTTGCAGTCACTTGTAACAAAAGTAAAATTTATAAGTGTATTTTTTTGTATGGCTTTTGTTTATATAAGCCCTCAGAGGTCCTCAATGAATCGTTGGTTCAGGAATATCCAAATGCATGTCTGCCTTCTACGGTCAAAAAAGTATTTTGATAACGCAATGGCCAATACTAACATCTCAATAGGTATATCCAGATTCCAGTCCTTTGAAAATAACTATTTCGTAGTTTTTTTTAATTATGTAAGTATAAGTTTAATATAGTAGTAGTAGTACTCTCACATAATGCACTCTCCCACATTATTTAAACATGTGACCACTTCCAAAATCACTATGGGTACGAAACCCTGCAACCCTCTCAAAACATTGGCCGATTCGAAATGTCAGTGGCGTTCCGAAAAAAGCTTTCAATTTTTTATCTAGATAGACATTAAATAAGATGTCTACATTTGCTAAAGGACTACGACTTTAGTATAATAACTACATTGGGTAAATTTAATTTGGGAGTAGTGAGATTATTGCGTAATTTCACAGTAAGGCCGGTGCACATCGTGGCGGGTGCGGTACGTGTGTGTAGCATGCGGCTAGGTTTATTTGTAGTAAGGTTTGTAAGTTTATGTTATGCATCGTCGCATGTAGCACAATGCCTAAAGACAAAAGTCTTCAATCAGGCGTCCTACCCGTAATGACTTACGGCGCCGAAACGTGGACACTTGACAGTATGGACTATAAAGCAAAGCTTAAAGCCGCTTAACGGGCTATGAAAAGAGCCATGCTGGAATTTCTCTGAGAATTGGATCGTAAACGAGGACACGCCAGAGAACCAAAGCCTTCGACGTAGCTCAAAAAGTACATTGAAGTGGCAATGGGCTGGTCACATCTGTCGGAGAACAGATAATCGATGGGTAGACGAGTTCGCTAGTGGAGACCACGACTGGGCAAGCGTAGTGTGGGACGAGCCCCGGCTAGATGGAGCGACGATCTGCGTAAAGCGGCTGGGAATATCAAATTCCTGATGGTCCGACATGTCGAACCACGAGGAATCAAAATTCCACTTGGTTCGACTGTCGGACCACGTTGTCGAACCACGTTAAAATGCTAAGTCTTTGGCTGGCAGTGACTGGATGCGGCGAACAGGCGGGGAACCAAAGATCGGATTCAGTGGCGCGCCCTTGGTAGAGGCCTATGTCTAGCAGTTGACTGGTGTAGACTGCTAGTGATGAAGTTTGTTTTAATTATTGAAATCGTGTGATAGACGTTACACTGAACCCCTTGCAGTTACAGCACGAGTGCACGACAGAGCACTGGATACAGTGTCACGTATATAACTAACATATTATAAATGCGAAAGTGAGTTTGTATGTTACGCTTTCACGACTTGACTATTCAACCGATCTCCTTATTGAAATTATGAAATATAATTCTCCATACTATGAGACAAATAAATCATGACGCGATATTTTTCTTTTGGTTGGCATTTCCTCTTGTAAAATAACATTTCAGTGTTATGAATCATAACTTATGACTGTATTAAAAGGATGAAAAACAAGTAAGCTATGTCAAAGGGACGCGAAAACAGAATTTTCAGACAAACAATTTAGGATATCACAATTCAAATGAATCAAAACCACCAAGTTATATTTTATTTTTCGCACTTGTTATTCCGCATTTGACGCAAAAACTCAATGAAATTAACGCATGAAAAGGCATTCACTGCCAGATCAATGAACTGGTAAAGGCCACTCTGCAGAAATAGGCAATCATCTCAAGCAGTCGTAGAGTAGATCATGTGATAGCTCACGATATCGAGTTACCGTCATGCGTGACGGGATGGTAGAGCGCTTTATTTAACTACACTAGAGAAGTAATCGACCAAAAAAGTGGTCTTTTATTTCATTACCATGGTGGACGACAGTCTCGTGCAAGCAAACCTGATACACTTTGTAAAAATACTGACATTTAGCTAAACGGCTCACCAACATAAGCGGCCTTTTTTGAGTGACAATATCAGATATCTGATTGATCGCGAATTGAGTAATATAACATACCTATTATACCCCGGCGAATAAACAACGGTTTGTTAACTTCCCTGGAGAGCCTTTGCCGGGTTCTAAAAGTTAATTATAATAGAAAAAGTATGTTTTGTGCATCAATCTGCAATATTTCTGGATATTGTGTACTTAAATTGAAGTTGATAGAATTTACAGTTTTTTTGCGTATTCTTTTATACGCTCTCAATCTTGCTTCATACCTTAGGCGAAATAATTTCTCATTATTTTGCGACATGGTAACACTGTCATGGCGCCATAACGAACAATAAGAGCATATTTGGGTGTTCCAGCTGTGATATTGAATATCGATAGGAATTGCGATAGCTTTATAAGGCAATAGTACTAAACCTATGGTCAGCAACGGACGTCACTAAATGGCTTTGAACCTTATTAGAATGTGATAAGGTTGAAATGTTTTAGCGCTTCGTTTTCACTGCGGACAGGGCAGAATTACAAAATGATAGATGAAGTATGTAAGATTGATTGACAATTCTAGTACTTACTTTTGGATCGTATGCAATGTCGTCTGCCTTAAAAAAATCATCCCTACCTTTTGTTAGGAGAAAAAAAAAGAAATAGAATAACATAAATATTATGTATAATCACTAGTCTTATTAAGAGTTGCATTTCGATTTTATTACTCTTCTATTCCAAAACTACAGAATGCATTAGTACGTAGTTTTCAGTGTTGAATAGCTCGGTTCTTCAGAAAGGTTTTAGACTGAGCATTTATCCAATGAGGGCGGGTATCAGCTGGTATAAAATAATAGAACAACTTTAGTTCTTCCCAACTATTCAGAAGTAATTACAATTATGTACTTTACTTACTGATATCCATATTACATCTAGTTTGTTACTAGTTAATGGTCTGTGTTGTAATTTTAGTGTCTGTAATTTAATTAAGTTTATAGCCTAAGTCTAATAGTTTGTTAGATTTAAAACGGTTTTTGGCTGTAATATTATTCTAAATTATTGGACATTTGTTCTTACTTGAAATTGAGAACATTAAATGGAAGCTGCAAGAAAATTCTGTTCCATGAATTGATTTCTAATTAATCTAATTATAAAGTTTTAAAGTCCCAGTTACCTAACTTTGAGAGGTAAAGGTAAATTCAATGGTTTAAAAATACATTTCTGTTTACTTCATAAAATTTATACGGCACACATTTTTCACGAGGACATACAATTCCTAATGCACCTCCCAGGTGGAAAACTCAGTTACTTACATACACTTTAGTAATGTAAAAGAGCTACCTACTTTTACTTATTTCCATAACTATACCCCATCTGTGGGAGCATAAACTCATTGACATTGACCCTGGATTGAAGCCTGATCCTCATGAAAGTTAAGGCGAGCACTCTCCAAATTAGGCTACCACGAACTTGATCGAATGGAATGATTTTTACCTATTAGCAACTGGATACTTATACTATGATTACACGGCTAGTTGATAATAAGTCACGATTTTGCTTGCAACACCGATGATCCGGGTACTCGTTAAATCTGGTGTAGCCCTAGCTACTTATTCGCGTGGCGAAATCAACCACGGAATCAGAAACATCTGTATTGTGTTGAGAAACAAATATTCTTGATCCTTTTTGCGTTATTCTAATTAGAAAGAAATTTGAAAGGTTATTTGTTCAGGATATTAAGGTAGTTATTCCTAGTTAATTAACTTTAGTTTGGTGTGGTCGACCATTTTGCAAGAATAGTGTCGATACAGTTTATTTATTTTTCATACCTACGTAATAATTGTATTAATTAGGGCAAAAGACTCAACTACTGTTTATAAATTAGATTTGTCATAAATTAAGTATATATTATGAAAAAACGAATTTGATTTCGAGGACGTGGACATTCCGGGAAAAAGACCTAACGGACCGAGGGGACATTCCGGGAATAGGACCAAACGGGCCTGAGGGCATTAAACGACATAGGAATACACACTTGTAACTTAACACACACTTGTCTTTATCTAAACCAAGATTTTATCCTGTCCTAAGAAAATGAAATGAATTCTGGAAATGCTAAAACATGTATTTAAAACGATATATGCCAAAAGATGTAACTGGAGTTAGAGAAACCCAATAGTACTAAATTTATGATAGTATGTAATTTAATTAAATACAAGATAACTCAGGAACGAGATTAAAATGTATGTAGTAATATCTATAGTAATTGTCTATACCTACTTAGGTTCGTTTTTTTTTTTTAACATCTTATGTGTAAACAGTCCTTTTAAACTATATTACCCAGTACATACCACTCGCCACTCGGTATTTTCCTTCGCAAATTTCGCAAGAAAGAACTGATCATTTACACACTAAAGGTAAGTTTACCGATCGTGTAAGTAAACATAAGTGTCAGAGAACTTTCACGATTTCCAGGGATTCTCTTAGCACCTAATCATGGGTGGTAAACAAAGTTTCATTCGTTTTAAAACTGGAAATGCTATAATCCTTTGTTTCCTTACCCTTAAAAAGAATAGCTTACAGATAACACAAATCCCAATAAAAACTCGGTTTTATAAAAAAAAATTATAGAAAAATGTATTAACGATTAAGATAAGGCCATTCAAAACTGTCCATATTTCTACCTAGTGGTGAAACAGTAGCAATATCTTACTCCTGTCTTTCGGTAGATAACAATAATCTTGGCATATTATTATCTCGCTATACGTATCGGAAAGTAGTCATTTTATAGATTGAATAATGATAGACAACCAGCAGGCGCCTCTAGACGAACGGTGTAACGCAACGGATAGTTCTATAGAGCTATAGGTATGCCTTGTACTACGTATTGTTCATCATCTCATCACTGCTAGACATAGCCCTCCCCCAGTGGCACTAAACATAATAAATCTTCGCTTCTCTGCAACCAGTCACTGCCAATCGTCTGTATTGTTCAATTAGTGAAATTTCGAATTACGATATTTTCCTCCTAGATTATTGGACAGTTAACTTGGTTTTCTACAAGTAATAAAGAGTGCATCTATTCCCGAAGAAAGGCATTAAGGGGACAACCTAACTAGCCAGTTTAATCCTTTACCGTGGTTTAATGTAACCTTAGAAGGAAAATGCTCAAATCTGCGGAGGCCGTAAATGATATAATCATTTGTATTCAATGAAGTATGAAGCTGCTTCGAATTTTAATCAGAGCGTTTGTAATCAGCTCGCACATGACTCTGTCCCAAATCTTTTTATACCTTATAAGTGCATGCCGACTTACTCTGAGACATGCCCTGCATTACGCGAAGATGTCGAATGAGACATGAAGCAATCAGCGGTCGTAATTTGTTTGTAAATTGGATAAATGGGGATGTAATAACTTGAGTTCGTTTATCTTGGGTTTGTGACCGTAGAAGCTATTTAGCTTAACGAAGATTATATTTAAATGGTATCAACTTCATCAAAGTGAAATAGATTTTAGGATTTACGAATGATGAAATATAATTCTATTAACTATTAAATTGGATCTCTATCTCCTTAGTGTTATGTATGTAGCAGTGAAAGATCATTCGAGACATATAGGTACACTTTTATATTAGGGTCCTTCAGAATAGGACCTAGTAAGGAAATAACCGACAGGATAAGGAAGATGAAGTGGAAGTGGGCAGGTCACATCTGTAGCAGGACCGATGGCCATTCGGGCAGACGAGTTCTGGAGCTCTATTTTTGAATCGCTCTCCTCGCTTCGAGTGGTCGATTCTACTAATTTTCCTTCGGCATCCGATACAAGGACCGATACCGATGCGGAGGACCGAGTGTGGTGGCATTAATTGGGGAAGCCCGGTGTTCAGCCGTGGACGTTGAAGGACTAATAATGATTTGAAATTTGTTGGCGAGTGTAGGAGCATCAATGCATAAAACAATTATATTTACAGATCGACGGTATTCGCAGCTACTTGTTGAGTGACGGCACATTCCGACTGCCGCGAGCGACAGTGGGCGGAGTAGTTATTGTCGGTGTCACGAGCTCCTGTCACACTATAATGTTCCCAAATAAACTGGCTAGCATTAAATGGGAGGCTACGAGTTGACAACCATTATAAGCTGTCACATTATCATACAATAAGCCTCCGTAATGCATGGCTGTTAGCTCGAAGGTTGCCACGACATCTCATGAACCGATGCTCTTATTTTATTCGATTAAAAACCCTATAGTCTTTGATATATCATTTATTGAAAGCAATCTTGATGGCATTTGGCCGTGGCTTTTCTGTTTTGGAGATTGGTTGCGACATGTCTATTCAATTGATGATCAGATTATAGGTATTCATTGGTATGTCATGAGATATGAGTACCTATAATGTCCGTTGTTGTATTAATGATATTGGGATACAGAAGTTTCTATCGATTAATCGTTAAATAAGTTATTTGACTAACTCTAGCCTATCATTTCTATTCGTTTTATTTAGTGTTTCATCTTCAGGTTTGCTGATGAAGATGTAAAATGCTACAGTTACGCTTCGCACCAATTTATCATGAATCGTGGTTCGTATAGTTTCCTATGCAATGTTACGTAGAGCAAAGGTCACATTCGTATGGTCGTGTGCTGAACTGGTAGGTGTCAAAATGATTGACTGAGTCAGTGGGAGGGCGCCAAAAGATTTTTATAACGCCTTATTGCCCTCACATGTACTCAAACTCAAGATCATAGTCTGCATAGTGTGCGAAAATGCATAAGTACTAAATAGACTAAATGACGTCATTGTGCACCTTATATGTAAAACCAAGGCACGCTTATTATTAGAGCTTGTAAGCCGGTTTAATATATAAACAAGTACAAAGATTTTTTTGTGATATAGAAACTACACAACATAAGTAAACAATAAACATGACACTTAGACCAGGAGTTAAACTGTTTAACATTTTGGCACAGCGATCATCCACCAAAAAAAACCTTTCGCTGCCTGTTATGATGGACGATACATTATCAATTAAAATGAACCCGAATCTGGAGCACGTATTGAAAAGACAGTATTATTTTTATCCCAGTCTTACAATAGTAAGAAGATAAAGACAAAACTAAATTTCGTGCTGGTAGAAATGTGTCTTCAGAATCGGGCTTAAGTATGACGTCAATTCAAATAAATTAAAACTTTTTTCGTAAAATGAAAATGCCCATGGAGGAGAAACAACCTCCTTGAAAGGTAAAGTTTAGTGAAAGGTATTGTTTCTGAATAGAAGTAAACACTTCCTTCCCTAAACTAACAATCACAGGAATCACACAATTTCGTCGTGACATTCGTGAATATTTCCCGAGGTACAATGGACCCACCCTTGGAATGGGATGGCATCCTTTATTATTGACTGTCTTAAGAGTATAGTGTCATCGTTCATCATTCCTGCTAGGTATAAAGATTGATAGCGATGTAAAACTGCCTCGAGCAATAATTTATGACTTAACATTAACCTTGAGTAAAACATTGCACGCTCTTAGGCTCTACGGCTCCGATTTGGTCCATCGGTGAGTAAACTGATTTTAAGGTCTCCCGAACACTGTCGAATATAGAATGTCGTGGCTGCCGGTCGATCGGTAGTGAGCTCATGTGCGGACTGCCAGACGAGGTCTATTCCCTTTGTTCAGCAGTTGTACTTCCACAGGATTGAAACGTGCATACCACAAACAATAAATAAAAATTACGGCTGACTGAACAGTTGTCTGTGACTAAACTTAAACTATCGGCGGGCGGTCGGTCGACTATTTTTATTAGCCGGTGGTCTTCACAGACTGACCTCCATGAAAAATTGGATCCCTTTGTATGACCGCCATTTAAGGTTATAATCTCATCATATTGTCACGTTTTCGTCGCCGCAATTGCATCACTCATGGGCAGGCTTTTTATGGTTGATTCGCTCAAAACAAGCTTTATTAAGTTTTTTGTTTAAATATTTGTTATATTCATATAAATTCCTTTTAAGATATTTTACCAGCGGGAAAATTATGGCTTATTGAAAGTCGTTCGTGTGTCGAATGCCTTAGTAATGGATAACGCTTTATTTTGTGAGCGAGTAAGATGAGTAGACTGCAAGGTAAATAAGGAAGTAATACCAGAGCACCTTAAAAGCATCTGGTTGGTTGATAGGTAAATTATTCATTACGTAGAAATTAAAAATGCGATTTCCTTGTATGTTTCTATGTTAGTTAGCATCTGGTTAGCATCTATTTATTTATTGGTTGACTTTGTAACGATTATAGATACGTGTCATATAGTACATACTTTCATATCACTATTTCTTTAAATTATATGTTATATGTACCTTATTAATTAATTATGCCTTAAATTTAACAAGCAATGAAAATGAATAAAAGAAAACTCGTATAATATTTAAAATAAAAAAATCGTAACATACATTCGTATTAGTTGCAGCGATTACAGGGTTTGTCAAGAAAATTATAAAAATAAAATAAATTTAGGTGTACCTCTGATTTGATAATGAAAGCTGTACTACGATACTAGGTAGGTACATAAGTAAATACCAACACAGAATAGTTAATAATACCAACAAGAAACCCTACATAATGTCAACGTAAAGACTTTGACATGTATAAAATTTAAATATTCACACCCATGGCGATACATAAGTAGATAAGTATTTAGGCAGATCTTCTTAATTCATGTAAACGTTGGCGTGGGTTGCATCAACAACTCTATTTATGTATGAAGTACTTGTCGGAGTCCACGGGTTTCATTCTTGTATACTTCAAGCGTTACGTCATGTCCCACTGCTGGGGCGGTGCCTTCGATAAAATGCATGGGCGTAGGAATATTACATTTAATATGAAGGCACACAGCCGTGGTAGTCTATAATACCACGTTATATTACTAAGACGGAGCGTACCATTCCCGTTACCAATAAGTTTTGGGGAACTTACGTATGGTTTATTATAATACCATAGGCTTTCCGGTGAAGAAAAACATCGTGAGGAAACACCTGTATACGTCAAAGATTAGAATTTCTTTTCTAATGAGTATGTGAAGTACCATCTAAAAACGGATCGGGGCACCGTTTCGTGGACAAGAATTTGGGGCCAAACATCCCAAAGGGTCGAAGTTATTTATTACTTAGCATTATTTTGGTAACTAAATAAAAATTATCGTGGTCCTTAAATAAGTACGTAAGTAATGATTGGTCACTAAAGATAAATGCGATAACTATATATAAGATCGATAGAAAGTTAATAAAGCAAAGTCCGCGCACATTAATTAATCTTAACCAGATTAAACTGCTAAAACAGTTTTACGAGTATATAATGAATTATTTACTATTTATATCCAAGTACAAATAAGTTACCTACTTGACACAAATAAGTTACGTTACACTTGAAATATTATAATTTAGTACATTCATAAATTAATATAGCAAGCACTGTTCAAATTTTTCACTGCTAATTCAATTCTCGCCCTCTGACAGCGGTGGATATTAATTAATGATCGATATCACGGTACTCGCGTCGTAACTCAGTTACTAACTACCTATTTTATTACGAAATCCATAAATATTTAACATTTATGGGTTTCGCCAATCTGTATGCCTAATTTGTGTGGGTAACTGAAGCTTTTAAATCGAGGCGACTGAATAACTGACAAAAAATCTGTAAAAGCTCAGATTAATACGACGATGGATGTAAAATTTCAATTAAAAATTAATAGGTTTTTAATATGACATACAAAACCAAGAATAATAATTATTGATTTTCACCCCACAGGTGGTTTTATGGTAAGAAACCTACTCGCATAACAGAAATGTGGACGTTCCTTATTCCATGCCAATAAGATCGCGGAGCAAAATCACGTTGCATTTAACGATGTAGTATTTCAAAAGTAAACAATTTTCGACAAACACTACTACAGGTACCTACGTTACCTATAAAGTTTTACGACGTGGTTGGTATATTTCAGAGCGTAGTTGATTTTGAAATGCATGTCCATTTATTGTTTTATAGGTTTCATCATTTTTCCATTAGACTTTATTGTGAATACTAAATGGAGTTTTTTTTATTTCGATGTTGCTTAATTTTCTTAATATTTTGCTATTATTACTTTTTATTCGCCGTGTGGCAACAAATGTCTGCATTATTAAGTAATCACCAAATTGTAAATTGTAAGCCAAAAAAAGTTAGAAAAATGTACTCAACTATGTGCTGGTTAGTAAAATTATTTTTAGTTTAGTTTTTTAGTTTTAATACCTATCTATGGAAAAAGATTTTTTTTGAAACATACATAATTTTGCATTATTGGTGGGCAACTTAGCTCAATCGGTCCAATATTTATCGAGTCGTTTTGTACCTACCCGTAAAGCGAATTCAAAACTAAATTTCGTTACGTTTAAATGTAAAGAGAAGCATGTGAAGCACTTAGTAGTGAAATTAAAAATGGTTTCTGCCAATATAAATAAAATATTTACGACCTACTAATATTAAAACGCATAAGTTTGTAAGGATATTTATGGTGCATGTTTGGTTGTTTATAGTCATACATAGACTTGGATACCTCGGGAAAAGCTGTTCCCGCGGGAAAACCTTTCTACGCATGCAAAGTCGCGGGAAACAGCTAGTCTAATATATACTAGGTTCGTAAATTATTGTACTAACAGTAGATTATAGCTTATCATAATACGATTATGTAGCCGCTGCCCATACACGCCACCACGCGTGCACCGGAAAGAAAGTGCGTACCCTAATTATCGCAATTTATTATTTCCCTGCTGTAAACTGTTATTAAATGGACCACTACGCGAAATCATAGTGAATACTCGTAAGTGTGCTAAATACTCGTTACTCTGTAGTAATTTTCGGAATGAATAGTCTAGATTTTATTTGTTTAGGTACGGTTCTGTGTTTCAAAAGTCGTATAAGAAAAGTCGTAGCTCGTGTGATTACGGTACGCCGAGTATTCAAATTGCCAGCTCCTATTTTCCACGAGTCTTATGCATTCGTGAAGTCAAGGTGTCAAGGATAGGTCCCGTATCAATAACATTTGAAGAGTCATTCATAGATGATGAATGCAAGGGATCTTAGAAGGCATATACTTGTACTTCATCTTGTAATATCGTTGATGAAGCTATGGCGTTCCACCCATCCATCCATTCTATCATCCGGCGTATTGTGCCGTTTCAACAACCCGCCAGTCGTTAGTTCGTCCCAGTCGCGTCCCAGCCATTGGGGTCTGACCATTGCGTTAGAGCGACGAACTTTGTCTATACCTGTCTTCCTGAGAGTTCGATTGGACGTAGATGTGCGAATCTAGTTGGTATTGAATAGCTCGATATGTGAGTCATGCTTGACATTTCTCCTTATTAATTATCTTAAAGATTTACTATAAATAACTCACCAATATTATAATTACTTGTTAACATTTTGTGTATTGAGTTATGTACACGAAGTTTTTTTTCAATTCAATTTCCGTAAACAAAGGCCTCTGTATGAAGTAGAGCAAAATTTCTGGTTTTATAAAGAGGTCTTTATACTCGTAATTCTCATCTTTTTCTGTGATTTGAGAGCATTGAGACCATATAGAGATCAGTTAATATGGCCAATATTAACTCAAATATTACCTCTAAAGAAAACAATAAAATGTTGCTCTGCTTCATTCGTATTATGAATGAAACTGCGTACATTGCTTAACTAATATTCAGTAGGATGAACATTCTACTAATACCATCAAAAGGTCATTAATAATATAAAAAATATCATTCATCTAAAATACTACTAAGCTAAAATATCTCGTAAGAAATCTCTTAAATCTCTAAAAATTCCTTAAATTTAACTTATTTCGTTGTGGAACCCTAAACTTCAACCGACCAACCCAAAACTTTGCTTACCGAACTGGTTTAAAACAAAAAAAAAACATGACTCGCTGCAACTGCAGCCATATCATGCAGCACTTGCCTCAAAAACATTTATATGTCACTATGGACAGATGCTGTCAAAAACACTGATCAAGGTTTATAGTTCTGGGAGCATAGCGAGCTTTTTCCGTGTTCTGTGGTTCTGCCAATTAAGTGTCGTATCCACATTCATTTTAAACAGAACAAAATTGCCTCAATTAGAAACTGTAAACTATTTATTGAACCATGCAACTCTAGGCTAACATTTGGAATGATAAGTACATAATTTGTATTACTTAATAACGGTTATAAATCTGTCTTAAACCAGAAAAAAGTAATAAACTGTGTCGCATAAACCACCTTCTGCATGCAATTGCTCCATTTCTGCAATACGAGTGTTTCTAATGCCCTGATATTTTATTCATCTTCTTATTATATTTGACATTTAAGAGTCGAATATTAAGTGATTCTAGTCCTAACTAATGTTATAAATATGGTAATCAAAATGTTTGTTTATATCTGCCCTACCAGTCTCCCATGAAACATTGGATGCAGCTTAAGAAACTAAGAAAGGCTTCTTATTTCTACAAAGAAATTAAAGGTACTTAAAGCGGGATTTTGTCTATCAAAAATGTATTTATAAAAATTGAGTTTGACGCACCTTTACTTATTTGGTTACATCTGTATGTCTAATAACCTCAATGTTTGGCGTTTTGACTTCGCCATTCGCCCTCCCGCCAGGTGGACCGACGATCAAAAAAGGTGGCCGGATGCGGCTGGATGCGGAGAGCGGAGGACCGGTTGTAATCCAAAATATGAAAGGTGCACGTAGAATGGCTGATAATAATGATGATTAGTCATTAATCATTAGTAATTGATTGAAAACATAATACGATTTAAATTAAAAAGGTCATCGGGATTGATCTTATTGAGTGTCCATATTGTAAGTACCCCAGTGAGCTAGTGGTGGATATCAATAGGTTGATGATGATGAGTAAGCAGGTTTAGTTTCAGTGGTTGTACAATATAGAATGTGTGGATCTGAATGTAATTGTAATTTTTACGGCTGTTGATCCTCTCGCAATTTTGATAAAGGTCAAGTCGAATCAAATTCTAACAGACATAACACCAATGTTATTAAAAGTGTGTTAAGTGCCTATACGAACGAATAATTAGCAACCATTGAATCGTCGAACAACGGAGGTGTAAACGCAATGACCTTCGATGGTAATGAAAAGTCTCTTGGAGCGTCAAAACCGTTTATCTTTGCGTAAAAGCGTCTCCTGTCTTGCAATATCATTGGAGCTTATCCGTGGTACATCGGTTATCACGACGCCTCGAGTCGCGCGTGCTGTGGACGAACAGTTGATGGTCGCGCGTCGAGAGGAAGACACATCCGCTGGTCGAGACGAGCGCGCGTGACTTTGTGTTCGAAAAATATTACGAGTGGTTTTGATAATAACATCACTTGGAAAAGGTGCAAGGAGACGGTGGTTATTGAAGGGTGCGTTGTTTGCAATTTTAATATTACCTATTTGTATGAGTGAATACAGGTTTGAGATGAGAATACCCTTATCACTAAGTTCATATTACGAAGTTTCAGTTTAAAAGTGTACATATTATATGCTACATGATAGTAATAAATATCGTAATATTAGAGAAGGTAACATGCACGTTAATTTAAGTATTTTTAATTTTTAAAAGAATGTTATAATAATGAGAAACCTGGCATGCCTGTATTTTAATCACACACATGCTTAACTCTCTAATAGATTACAACTCAATTAACACCTCCTTTTTCTAAAAAAATGAGATTTTCTAAAATATTGTTCCAAAAATTACGTAAAACAAAATTACGAAAGGGTATAATAAGCTTTCTCTGCATAACGAAATGAATTTAAAATGACTGTGAGATCGTTACCCGTGACGAATATATACGTCTGATTCTACGTTATATTACAATCTCCGCTAGCCTGACCCCATATGCACTAGATCTGACAGCATCTATAACTAGAGATTCTCTAGGTTCTGAAATCTAGACCAATTATATGCAGTACTTTTCTGCATGTCAAGATTTTTCCGGGTAGAGCAGAGACGTCGAAGAAAATGTTGACCTTCAATTAGAACCAATACAATAATGTACGTCTAGGCGGTCTTATCGCCAAGAGCGATTTCTTCCAGACAACAAATGAGATAATGTAATGTACTATTTGTCATTTACTGAGCCACAATCAAAGGTTTTGTGTTACCAATTTGAAGTATAATGAGTGATGTAATAAAGAACGATTTGGTATGGTATTTGTATTAGATACATAAAAAATTTTTAGATTTTCACCCTTTTAACACGTAATCCTTACATAGTATACAAAGTCACTCCCGCGTCTGTACTGTTTTTTTTTGATGCGGTTTTCCACTATCATTCAGATAATTTCTTCCGGATGGGTACTTATCCTATGCGGGCAAAGCAGCGGGCAACAGCCAGTATTGTTACATTGACTTAAGCAAAAGACTACAATTAGAGAAACCTGCTCAAACTGGGGTCAAATCCCCAGGAAAATCTAAAATTCTTTTCTAAAACCCACATAGGTCAATATAAATTTTAATGTCATGACATGTGATGTCTTGGGACAAAATAACTGAAGTAAACACGTATCGTGAATTAATAAACCTCATAACTCATTTATTAGCCGTAGCTGTACCCGGCATGGACTGCAATGCCACGTTTTTGGACCAGGAACCGTAGTCGCGGGCGTCCCCAGAACACTCTATCAAAGTTTCATCACAATCTGATCAATGGTTTCGGAACACATAGGGAACAAACATTGATATTTATTTATATAGAAGATATATACTATATAGATCTATGTACAATCCATTTGGCTTATTTTATTTGTGGTATGTGTAAGTCCATTGTCAATCCATTCTTCTTCCACTAACAATCAATATATTGATCAGAATGCTATTGTAAAAACTGTAATCAAAATAGTAATTGTTAATCATAGTTTGATGCACGTGTCACGCCGTATGCGTATATCTATAAGTAGTAACGTTTTTCAAGCATATAAACTACATACCTATAGGCACATTAGGTTAATAGAAAATGTAAAATACAAGTCATTTACATATATTTTAAACTAAAACCTTTAAGTTATCAGGCCAAGGATATGATGCGTGAGCATTTAGTTACTTAAGTTGTCAATATTACTAACTTTATCATGGTCTTCATGTTAAAGTTGAAACTATAATTTAATAAGCAAGGTCAACTATAAATTAGGTACCTACATCAATCCAAATTAATGTTTTTAGAGTCATGTAAAAAACTTGGTTGAAATTCACCTAGCAATACCTCTTGTTCTCGATAAACACCAATTATACAAAAAAAACTATAGATTCAATAGTTAAGTATCTATATTTAGGGCCTCTTACACCGCTTGCTGATAAAGTCCCAGATACCCTATCTGCAGGTTATCTGACAGATAGCCTATTTTTTTGGTTTCACATGTATCTGATTGCCTATCTTATATATTTTATATAGTCTATCACACAGATTACTATCTGTAACAATATCAGGAAGTGGTGAAAGAAGCCCTTAGAGCCCTTATATTATGCTGATTAGGATCTAACCATTCAGGGACTAAGTAATAAATAAGGAATAGAATAAGTAGGAAGGTTAAGATTAACCATTGAAGAAGGATTCCTTCATTCGTTCGTTCTATATCTACTCTTATTCATTGTCGTATCGACAATATTTCTTTCCAAAAGGTTGTGCTGTTCTGGAAATCAACGATCATAATTTTTCCGGAAGTCTGGTTGTTGTGTCATGAATGTCATATTAGGACACAGAAACAGAACTGAATAATAGTTTTTAGGACCGTGAGCAGTTAAGATTGTACGTACTTAGTCAGTACTTTAGTACATTATTGTAATCTAATCGTCAAATAATTCACTACCATTCATTGTGTCTTTGAAGTTCCCATACAACTTAGTCTAATTGATGAGTCATTGTGGTTACATGAAATCGAAATTATGTTTATGTTTCACAAGTCATGGTGACTTTGTATGACAAAACGAATAAGAAATAGATTATCAAAGTGTTCATGTTCGTAATCATTGACATGAATATGATTTTTATTTAAAAGCATCTCGCACCTACAGGAAACCTTTCTCAAGGTGAATAAATGAAGCTAAGATTTCTATAACTAATTATAAGTGATATTCAATCACTGGAGCCTCGTCTGCTATTTAGATATTAATATGCACGTATGTACAGATAAGTATGTAGAGTTGATATTTAAATCAATTGATGTTTATTATACATTAACACCCAAATTTTAATCACATGAACAAAATATTTAAATAGAAATTTAACTAGAATGCCGCATGCCCTTAGAAAAGACATCAACGAGGTCTTAATTTATTTTGATAGCATCCATTCACCGCATTTACCCAGGTCTATTTCACTGTCTTATTTGTTATAAGACATGACGATAACTCTGATCTCAATAAATACCCATTGTTTATGAAATGATGCTATATCATCAATACAATAAATTGCATTATAGTATTGAAGCAAATCTATAACAATGCACCACAAACAACCCATACATTATTCAATCTAGTAGATCCATAATTCATGTCAATAAGGATAATTATGGCTGATATAATAAGAAATAGCTTAACAAATAAACATCCAGAACAATGGATATCAATTACAATACTACATATTAAAACAACATATTGAATAAGAAAATGATGGTATGAATTTGTTTGATGTTTTTGTTTGAAATGTTCCCCACACGTAACTGATTGTAACTATTTACATTTTTTTACATTCGTATGAACATTCGATACTTTATTACATTTGTTTATTCGTATATTAGATTAGCCGCCATCATATAAAACCTTGATAATATTTTATCTTTGACACGGAATAATATAATAATTATTATATTAATTATCAAATTAAGATGTGGCTCGTCAGTGCCCTTAAATATAAATGTTAATGACGCACCTACTGACAGCATACCGTTTAATTTTTAGAGTTACAATCATTTGGTGAACAAATTGCATATTACGCAAGTACAAAGAAGGCAAGTGGATATTCTTCCGTCCATATAGAGGTGGCGATTTGTAATAAATATATACAGGTATAGTGCACCAGGAGGCCTGCACGAACAATAACTAACATAAATAGGAAGATAGTTATTTTAAATAATAACTGACGAGAAAAATACGGCACGTGAACTTTATCAAAGTATTCCTGCCAGATTAAAATCAAAATTCGTTTATTCAAAATTGGAATACATTCTCTTTTTGACGTCAATGCTGTCTAAAACTACTCTGTTTCCACCTCGAGGGGAAGAAAAAGCAACAAATCCAAAAGCACAGGGCCCTGCCTTTGTTTCATACATATCTTGTTTACTGCAATCATTTGTTCTATTCCGCCATTCCTTGAATGAAACACTAATAAAAGTAAAATACTTTAGAAATTTACGTTAAAACGATATTCCTAAATATAATACATAGGTAGGTACCTATGTATTAGGTATATATTTAAGTCACTGAGAAATAAATAAAGTGTATATAGTGCTTTCTTCCCTTACAATTATTCTACTAGCAAGCTAAAAGTAATATCAATTTATTTTTTCCACGACCTGTTTTAGCTGTTTAAGCCATCATTATCCGCCAAGTTACTTTTTATTGACGTTATTTTTCAATTATAATGATAATGACTCTTTATCAAGAAGTGTAAACCGGAACTCGGAATCTGGACATCTCATCTTTATACTAAAATCAATTGATATTTGCCTCTGATAATTTAAAAGTGAAAACTGTTACCAAACATTATAATCATTGTAATGTTTGTATAATTATAATAATAATAATGTTTGGACAAATTCACACACGGCTGTTTAGTCCCAAACTAAGCCGAAGTTTTTAAATGGGTACTCAACAACTGATAAACATACTTAAATACTTTTAAATAAATACTTAAATACATACAAACACCCAGATTCCGAAAACCAACAGATATGCTCATCACACAAAATGTTGGACCCGGTTGGGAATCGCACTCACGACCTCTAGCGCAAAAGGCAGTATCTTATACCAACTATGCGAGGCAGTCTATGTAGGTATATGAAAATTTGTATTCAACACGGTCGAATACACTTGGAAATGCGCCCATATGTGCCCTTTGCAGACCATATCTCGAGACGGACATCTGTCCACTCACTGCTTCCCTGTGCTATTTAAGGCATTGCGTCGAAAGCATTTCACTTCACTTCATCCATTATTTTACAAACAGTGCTTGTTATTTTACATTTTAATATAGCAGTAATATGTATATTTAGCTATTAAGGCCTACTTGTTAAGTAATATCTTAATGGGTTATTTCAGCCAAGCGTAGTCGCACTGAGTTCCGGTCTTTGAGTACATAAATACATAATGTTTGTCCATAATTGCCTGAAGCAGGCAGCGGCTGCATGAGGAGGGCTGAGCAATGGGGAAGTCTATGTCCAGCAGTGGACGGCAAACCTGATAATGATGCTAATGTTACACGTTAGTTAGCACTAAGAATTGGGACGGTTGAGAATGATTCTCTCACTGAAAACAATATTCTCCCAAATTTTTCATTCTTGTTGAACAAAATGGTTTATTGCATCACAGAGACTACAGTCTAGGACCTGTTGTTTGGACCCTCGTAGGGCCAATATGAAGGTGGCGGGCATACGCCCTTCAAAACATGTCAAACAAAACGAAGTCCAAATCATTTGACAATACTCTATGGCACCCTCAGACTACTTGTATATAATTCAAGTGAATAAGTTAACAAACGTAACAATTTTAATTAACATTACAAAAACAACAATATAATTCAAAATGTAACCTCTTTTATTCATTGTAAGTTAACCGTTCACGCCTATTAAATTAGCTGACGGCAGAAACTCGAGACGCAACTATTATGTGGCGCAAGCGCAACAGTGGCTCGAAATATTATATTGTTTCAAATTTTAGAGTGCACCAGTTATGATTAGGTATTAAACTACGGTTTCCTTCCTATAAATTAAAATAGTTTGAGACTTGTTTCAGACTATAGAAAAATGATAAAAGGAAAGATAGTTTCCGGAAGCGCAATAGCAATTCTTGGCTTGCACACATGACGTATGTACACTATTTCAGCGAACAAAGCCGCGACTTGGCTTCTTTCACCGCTTGCTGATAAAGCCCCAGATACCCTATCTGCAAGATTTTTGACAGATAGACAAAAAAAAAATTCACATGGTATCCAATTGCCTTATCTGTCAGATCCGCCTGATAAACTAACAGCAAGATCAAGTGGCTGTTATTCTGTCAGATATTTTATCAGAGACTTGAAGTGTGAAACTAGTGAAATATTATCAGACAGATTTATATGTCAGCTTACTATCTGTAACAAAATCAGCAAACGGTGAAATGGGCCCTTAGTCTCATAACACGGAAGATACACAGACCGAGCTTCGTAAAGCAATCTAAGCGTGAACTTAAACACTCAGCTAAGGAAATGTCAAGAAGACTAGAAGAGTTCTTAATGTGATTCATGCAGAGTTTCTCTTCGAGTGTCTTTCTGACTTTAACTTCTGAAACCTTAACCTTCTGTCGTTTCTTCTAAGGGTTTTCTGGTCAATAAAGCACGGTTTGCAAAACAATTTTATCTCTAACGTCATATCGTGGCATGTGAATTACTTGCAATGTACATTTAACGATCTCATTAAAAAGAATTTTATAATATTAACATTTCGCATTTGCGAAATATACGCAATAAAAGGCAAAACTGAGACCTTTTACTGGACTTAGTTGCTTCATGTAATTCTAAAACAGTCCGCGTTCCTACACTCAATTCAGTTTCGACACCGCGAGCTCTTCCCAAGCCCGCGATCGCGACTGACTGACCAAAACAAAATGTCTTTATCATTTCGCAAGCCTCTTCATGATACAATTTCTTAGGGTCTTTTTGTTTCTCTTTATTCATTCATTAGGATTGCAAAATGTCATCGGATATTGATCAAATATAATATAGGGATGACCTTCAAACATTCTTTATTTCGTAATCTTCATACTATTACACCTATAATATAGGTGCATTCATCTTAATGAAGGTCAGATCTTGGCACTGAATAACGTATACCCACTACAATTTTCTTTTCACTAACATTTGGGATATCAAATTGTTTTTCTTGTTAAAGTCTATTTACTTTGTGCATACAACGATTGTTAAATTTATTTCGCAAATATTTTTTGTTAGTACCTGCAGTGCCTCAGATTTTTTTGAAAGACTCCTTGTACCTACATACTTTGATAACGTTTTATCTTAATTGCTTGATTTGCACTTAATTGAATGGGTATCGACTTCCTTATTGGTTGGTTAGCTTTACTAACATTTTATGCTAATACTTACACTATATATCGTTATTCTGACTTTAGTTGAGATATCGCATTTTATTTCCTGTTGACTATCAAACTACAATTAAATACATTTTTATTTGAACTATAGGTACACCTACTTCTAAGTTTTAGCTGTGTTTGATGCAATAAAGTACGAGAGCAATATATAACAGTAACATTTTTGAAGTATAAAACTAAATTAGCACAATCATCAAAAATAAGGCGTTTGTTAAAAAATATATTTAAAAAATATATTTAAGACTTCCATGGCTAGGTATAGAAGTCGTGACTTCACACAGAATAGGAAGACGTTCAAGTTGAGTTAGCTGTCGACCTATTTCCAAAGAATCTCTGGGATATTTTAACCACGACTATTTATCTATGTGAGGTACTTTTATTAAATTCATGTATTGTAAGATCCTTCAATGATCTCACAATTTAAATTGTAGCACGGTTCCTCTTGGAACTTTAAAGTTTAAACTAATCATTGTGGAGTTTGAAAATATTCCGTTAAAATAACTCGCTTTGGGACTAAACGTGACTGACGTGTCATGGAATCATTAAATTTTGTAAAATCGCATCGAAGTCTATTAAAGAATAATTTGTAAGAATGGATTCCAGGATACAATTATATACCCAATTACGTACAGTAATAGATGTTTTCTTGGTAGTTCTGTTAATTGCAATAATGAGGGCGCTTGTACTTATGTGTAGGTTTGTATGTTAAAACAATTGACATTGTGTAGTTGTAGGTTTATGGAATGATTTTAGTGACTACGTATTTGACTTGGTAACTACTTACGTGACTTTACTGTGCTTAAAAATCATATTTCTGTAATAGATAGAGTGTAAGAGATTTTTTTTAATTTAATTTTAATGATTTTTGAGCTTTAGTGAAAAATGTGGATTGCATTACTTGCAGCAAGCAGCAAGTATGTCTTTTCCTATCGACATGTTTCATCAAAATAATATCGTTGAAGTCATTTAAAGGAACAAACATTCTGTCTGCTATGTTTTTAATTTTTATATCCATATTTTCTATTGTAATCTATGTACCTATATAACGTACCAATATAAACAGATGGCAACCACTTTTAACATCTAAGGGGTGATTAGTTCGCGGTTAGCAGTCATAAAACCATTTTTTTCTAAATATTTTAACGCACACATCTTCTAAGTAGAGCATCTGCCATGACATTGTTTAGATTGTGACTTAAGTTGTTAACACGAAGTTACTTAACCGTCTCCATGTAACAACTTGTTCTAATTCTTTCGTTGCACACATAATGTACCATTATATGCTAATTGAAAGACGACACGCAAAATTGCTTAAACTTAGAAAGTAGATTTTTAAACTTACACTTAAAGTGATGCATCCTAATGCAATTTATCATTTGTGTAACGCTTCCTGTAGATGTATAACGATAATTTATTAGATGAACTTAAATGTAACGTCAATTCATAACAGCACAATAGAATTGGGTGACGTTACTGTAGATTTTACGTAACGGTACTGTCTCTAGTTTTATTTCGGATTTGAGGGATCTTACGTCAATGGACATTATTTGGAGCATGTTTCCATCGACGTATTTGGTAACAAACGAACCTCTGACAGTTTTACTGATAAGTTGATAACATATTTGTGTCGATAACCGAGTTATGTAATGCTCAGAAAGCTCTGCAAATTGTACTGGAGGCGTGAATGCATTTCTTGTATGTTTTTGATTATTATTCTATTAAAATATAGGCCAATTATGATATCATGTGTAATGGGAGGTAATTTTATACACTACTAAATATGTATAATAGCTGCTGCTCGAAACGTCGTCTGCGATTTAAATTAGTACCTAATTGTTTAAATAAAAATTAGTCAGTCAGTCAAACAAAAAGTCAGTGTATTCTCAAATAGATAGAGTTGTGGGCAATATGCTAGTGAGAGAGTTGTATAATATAGGGTGGCAATGCACTTATGACATTTGGCCTGCAGAATCGATGGTGGACTATGTGTCCGATTGCCACTTAAAATTGAATTGAAAGTAAAAAAACCCTATTTAAGTCAATGTGCTTATACACATAATTTGAAGGAAGTCGCGCACCTTCTTTACTCCATGAATTTCCAGTCTCATACATAACAAAGACTAAAGACCAGACATAGGCCGTTGTAAATACTTGTAAACTTCAAGTGAAAGCGACTCTTCTTCACTTTACAATAATTCAATTTACTTCGTTTTATTGTTCCGCACGTTCGTTGGTCCACAATTCAAAGTAAACGTGACAGGTCTCTGATGGGCTGCGGTCGGCATCCCCACGCAATTCTATTAAACACAAAATAGTTTCCTAGTTCTGCAATATTTCGACATTCCAAAGGCGCGTGTTAATTTAAAGTCTGGGTTACACGACTCTTGCCCAACGTGTGTAAACATCGAGTTATAAATAATTATCTTCTAATTATGGCGGGTGAAATGAGATGAGCCAGACAGCCTACAATTAGGTATTGTACGTGCTTGTCAGTCGTGTCCGTTGGAGCTAAATATTAAACATTCGTGACCGCGCGTAAGGCACCACACGTAACTGACGCTCTTTGACCTCCATTACAGAAGAAATTGTGTAACTGATATAGGTTACCGATGAACACTGTTTTGTTCACATGACAATGACGACAATGATACAATAATAGAGAAAATAGTTCCCACATCTATGGCTTTCACAATATATACCGCGACCTCCATTTCGTACAAACTGTGTTACGCGGAAGAAGTCACAATGGAAATCTTCTTGTATTTTGTTATTGTGCTTTACGCCTTCGTATCGACTTTAAACTCTCTTTGGGACTAGTTTAACAGTATAGTCCAATTATGCGTCTTGTTTTGGGAGTTGGTCTTATTCTCTTTTTTTTTCTAATTACAGAGACATTACATAGATGTCGAAATCGACACTGTAAGCAAATAGAACTAATCAATTTATAGTCTTCCGCAGTAATAAATAATTCAAAGTCATTAATGTTCTAGAATAATTAGTTCACCTATAACTTGTTGGTCAATATAAACACCGTCACGTAAATATAGGAATTTTGACGTAAATTCGATAACCGTCTTCCCCGTCGTGCCGGCTTTATTCTTGAAAAATTGTGACATAAAATTCATGTTTAAAAGCTTCGTAATTATATACTTCTAAAATTTAAAAGTTACAAAACTGATAAGACTCATTCCGTGATAACACAAAAATATATGTTTGCCCTCCCTCTTCCCCCGGGATGACGTAGACCGCGGGAGTGAGCACTAGCATCAATCAAAACTTATCGTTGGATTTGAAGGAAAAAATCATTGAATTCACGAAAAAAACTAGAGGTAGTAGCACGAATTCTACCCGCCTCGGTTATTTTTGAAAAAAATATGATGGCACTAATACAGTTTCAATTGCCTATATTGCATTAAACGTAGGTTTTATGGTCAATAATGACCGTCCTTAGCGGGTCTGCGTGTATTACGCAAGAGCGCGCGTGTTGACCGTGAACTCGCGCCGCGCGCATCGCCGGTGTGTTAGCGGCCTAATATTATGTACCTACCTGTTTAATTGATGCCTTCCCGCTATTGTCTTCAAATTGTGATTATGAGGAATGGTTGTAGCAAAACGGAATTAATAAATTCAATTAATTGCATGTACTGTTAGTAATATGCTAAAATAACTTTCGTGCAACATAGTTTGTACCCTGAGGCCGCTACTTACTTATTTATATATTTTTCCGTATTATTATAATAATCCAGCAATGAACGTCGAACGATTTATAGGGTGATGATTAATATTAAGTTTGCTTTTTTGAATAAGGTCAAATTTTAATTATTTCTTTAAATATAAAAAAAATTCATTAGATTTTTACAATACAAAGTAGGTACCTATATGGAGTATAGGTATGATCATAGGTCCTACTACTCCAATTACTAATTTTACTTGCTATTATCAAGATTGTAAAAAAATAAACTTAAAATCCGTTCAGTTGCAATCCGTTAGAATGCAAAGAAAAATTATTGATTAATAAATTTGTTCTAATTAGAATTAGTGCTACACTATTTCATCGTCAAGTTGTTTGAAAGTTACGCTGTAGTTATCTAGTCCTAAACTCGTCCCAATATAAAATTTTCAATGCATTTCCCTTCTTCTTAAGATTTCAAACCCAAGGCTGTCAACCAACATGACTTACACTCTAGAATCTAGATTATACATCTAGTCAATTTAAGGGAAGACGAACAAAGGTTTTAAATACTTCCTGGTTTTTACGGACTTTTCATTGTTCTATGTTTTACACTTAAGCTAAAACAATAGAATGTTATAAAAACAATAACATGTTCTATGATATGTTGCTAATTGTTTCACAGTGTTCTGCGGATAATGGCTTCATAGAATGTTTAAAGGAAAATCCTTGAATCTCCTTCCATAAATGTTATTGAATCTATAGATATTTTTATATACATAGTGGATTATTAAATTCATATGACTAGTAGTTCCGTGAGAACAGTAGACCTCGCCAGCCCTTATAAACCAAACCTAAAAGAAACCAACAAAAGTCAACTTTGGAAACAGAAAAAGTACCTACTAAAGTGACAAAAATTAGCACTTTAAAGCTTAATATTTCGCAAACGGATCCCTGAATCGAAAAATGTTTATCACACACCTGCGATATTTTTGAAAGACCCATCCAACGATACCCCACACCATGGATATCACGCGGAAAAAAATAATTTTCCATTTTACGTATGCAGTTCTATGAACATAATTTATTTTTTCAACTTTCTTAAGTCGATCCACTATTACTCAAAAACTAATAAAACCTACTTAGCCGTAATAGTTTTCCTTGTAACTACGTTATATATGCTACTGCCATGAATTTTTTCACATTTCCAGAAGCAACCGTTTAGCTGGCAGGGGGGGGGGACACGTGACTCTAACAAAAATTACCGCTTTAAAGCTTAATATTTCGCCAACGGATCCCTAAATCGAAAAAATGGTATTCACACACCAGCAATATTTTTGAAAGACCTATCCAACGATATCCCACACTATGGGATTCACAAGAAAAAAAAAGTTCACTCCCACTTTGCGAGTATGGTAGGTACTCTAAAAAAAATGTTTTTCAAAATTTTATTCTACTCATTTTGTAGGTTTAATTAATTTATACATATGCCAAATTTTCGTCAAAATCGGTTGAAAAATGCGACCTGTAGAGAATTACAGACAGACAGAGAGACAGACAGACAGACAGCTGGACAAGAGCATTTTTGGCCAGTCTCGAAACGTAGACGCTTCGCTCGCTTCGCTCGCTCGGTCAATAAAACCATTGATTATATAAATTCAATGACGGCGCATGAGGCACTAATTCCCTTCATTTACTTTAAACTCTCTTTCAATCATTTTAAACAGTTATTTGCAATATTTTCCCTTGTGGTTATTTATACAAATTAATTATATATGACTAATATAAATTGGTCAAGAGGTTAGATCTGGCCGATTGTTTATTGCTTTATTACGTAGTAGATGGGCACTGACTTTATTTATAGGCAGTTGTATTACTGAGGCTGTATAAAAATACTATGAGTAATGGTTATATGAAAAGCTAATGTTTAGGAACCCTTATGTAGGCAAGGTTTGCGATAAAATATCATATTTGCATTTATTAAAGGAGATGTTAAATATTAATATTGCTACTGCGCAGGACACTTCATTTCATAGTTGGTTATATAAATAACATCAACTTAGTTGCAAGGCTTACAAGTAGTGTAGCTGAGATAATAAATTGTACATTATGTCCAAGTAGGTATTTTAAATTTTTATTGAACTCAGGTACGGCTCTAAATGCGTTTAATATTATTCCCATTTTACGTTTCTAGCGTTATGATGCGCTGAAATGAACGGCGACACACAAATGCACCCTGCTGAGATGACTTAATAATCACACAAAATAAAAGGTGCGGTCACGCCTCACGACTTTTTGACTACCTACCTAATTGACTTAAAAACTGTTATATGACAGTTTATATACAGGTATGAGTCTTTGCCACAAGCAAATTTTCAAGCATATCGCAGGCATAGTTCTTGACAAACCGACTTTTTTGAATGCATAAATTGTATATTTTAAGCGTATCCCAGACACACTTACTTCAGCCTCGCACAATCTTTACAAAATAATGTTATGTACAAACTTGATTTTAAAAGATGTGTTGCGGAAGTTTGTTGCGCCGCTTCTTCTTCCCAGCTCTATATAACACCTTGGAGGCGGTGGTAGATAAAAAATTGACGTTGTATAAATGTACCTAGTGTACTTACATGCAATAAAATACTTTTGAATTTGAATTTGACACGCACGACCTGTGCGGTGGCGGCCTACACCGCAGGCCGCAGCCTCAATATGCAAACTCAGGCCGCGCGTGTCTGAAGTCTCACATATAGCATAGGGAATACAACAAGTCGCCACCGCCACCGCCACCGCAGGCCGCGTGTGTCTGTGATACGCTTTAATCTATAAGGACTAAGTACGTGTCAAAAAGTAAGTCCCTTGTGTTATATGTGTATCTGCGCTTTATCACAGTTCTGTGTAAGGCTTCGTGCAAAGAGTTTGGAATACCTAGGTAGCCGTAGGGCCACGCGGCGATGCACGCGCATGCGCATTCTGTGCTCGGTGGCTTCGTGGAATGGACGAGCTGGCCTTGTCTTACAAAGCGTATGATGTCATTTGACAAATTGACACAATAACCACCACTCATTAATCAACTACAAGATAGCGGTGTTTTAGCCATTTATAAATAAAATTTAAATTGTTTGCATATTAATATCGGTTTGTCTGATTATTTGGTACTAAATTAATTGGGGATATCATTCATCAATCGATAAATCATTGTTTGTTAAAAAGTTTGAACTTCAAATATATAAATGAACGGAGAACAAAAGATTAATATACATAGCTGTTAATAAACCTATGTAAGATGAGAAGAGATCAATGTTATAATGAGAAGAGAAAGGGTACGTGTGTGTGAGTGTACTTATATGAACAGACAGACTTACTTATAGCCCTTCCTTATCGCATACGCCTGCGCTGGCCGCGCCCGGAGTAACCTGTTGATTACGTTCGGTGCGTTATAATGTCATAGCATAATGTGGTAGATACCTGGGACGTAGGCAGAAATGGCCCACCTATTTATTCATAAGGTCGAGTTAGGTCAAATAGATGATAACAACAAAAACCCATACTGTTTAAAAATCGTTTACTAAAATTTTTGTGGACTTGTTTGTGTACCTACATCTAAGAGATAGCCTTACTTTACTTACTGGCAGAAAAAAACATCTCATCTCTATGCAACAAACTAACTCCATTGATTTCTAACGGAGCTGTAGGTATTAAGCTGGCCTGGAAAACATTAAAGAATGATTTTGCTATATTTAGTTTGGCCAACCGATTATTAATTGCTTTTTGGCGGCTGAAGCAGCACATGTCCCTTGTTAAAATGTTAGTCTCTATCAATTTAAAAGTTTTAAATACCTGGTGGAGATATTTGTGGAGTGTATTGTATTTACTGCTATGAACTTGGTCATAACTATGTCCTGTCAGTTAGCGCCCGAGGTGGCGCAACCGACCTGACTACGCCCTGTACAATATATGATATGAATGCTTATTGAACCCGATGAACTGTCTCCACCTTTCTATATCAGTCATTTGACGTTGCGCAATTTGACTGCCTCTCTAATCGTAAACAAATACTTAAATACGAGACACAGCTGACGAATAGGTCCTTAGCTAGCTATAATTGAGGAATTTTTGGTCCTGGTTCAAATCAACAGCCTCTTAATATGGGACATATTCATTGGGGCGCAGCTCTATACCCTCTCGCGAGGGTGTTAGAGCTTTATAGTCCACCACGTTCGCCCAGTGTGTGATGGTGGACTTTACATGCGTCTAGAATTCCTTCTCCGAATGCAGGTTTCTTCACGATGTTTTCCTTCACATTTTAAGTCCGTAGGCAGTAGTATGTAAGTTTCGGGAAAAATCCATTGGTACATAATGTACCAATGGATTTTTCCTGAAACTTACGTGCCATATGGCACGCCCGGGATCGAACTCTGGGCTTTCGACGTGAAAGGCCGCGTCTTCCCCACTGAGCCATTGACAGTCTTCTTTTTTAGTATTTTGATATGTCCACATGACCCAATCTTTTTCAACTATGTAATAGTTCAATATTAATAAATGCGCCATCAATAGATTGCTATTAATTTTAAAAATCTATAGTTTTTAAACATACCTTTGAAAAGATAGTAGGTACATTATTTTGATAATCTTGATTATGTTCTATGTATCCAAAACGCCTTTAGTTTATTGTAGGTATTCCGGAATTTCAGTAAGAATGCCTCTAATTACATTTGAAGCGTAAATTCATGACTATAACGAGTTGACTATGCAACTCTACAGTATTGATAAATAATTTAATAATTGCTTACATAATTTAATATAATAAGCGCGTTAATTGGACGTTACCTACATAACTGTTTATATTTAAAGAATTTTGCAAGAAAATACGGAACTTTTCGAAAAGAAGAGATTATTATCGTAATTGTTAATTGCACTCTAAATTATTTTCGTCGTTAACCTTATTTAATAATAATTCGTCTCCTTGACTCTATCTGTACGTACTTACGAAAATAAAGTGATTAAAATCGTTAAAAAAGTTTTAAAAGGTAATAAAATTACTAATTATTTATATTTTGTAATTAATTTTTTTTTATAAGTTAATACGTTTACGAGATGTGTTTGAACTTGACCTCAACTGTAAGTAACGATGACGGATGAGTTTGAAATTGAATAATGTTGTTCTCACTTTTCATACAATATTCTCTGCATTTCTAATGCATAGAGTGAACAGCTTTTAACTAATTTTAAAAGACACTGATTTGATTTTACTAATGCCTTCACATGATTTCAAATACTTTGTGGCGTTCCAAATCAAAAGGGATCAATACATTTGGTTTCCGAAATACTTAAAGTTTTGTAAAATTACACGATACGATTGGGTCACTACTACAAAAGTTTATAAAAAAATAACCTTATTATGGGCTAGGAGGTTGGTTCTTGGATCGATGGTTAGGTATGTTTATGTAGTTTGAAATCCCTGTGTAGATAACTCATTTATTGATTTCGAGCGTCACATGTATATTACTATTACACCTTATAATTGAGTAATTATAATTAATTATTTTCAACATTTTTTATTATTCATCATCATCATATCAGCTTGTAGACGTCCACTGCTGGACAAAGGCCTCCCCCAGGGATCTCCACGACGACCGGTCCTGCGCTAACCTCATCCAGCTTTTTATTATAATTTCCAGTAATTTAACTACGAAGTATCAGCCCAAGTCATAACATACCATTAGGCATCGTAATATCCAAAGTAGAGTGGGTAGGACTTTGCATTAGGTACCTGTCTTGACTTATGTTGCTCATTGTTTGATACATTGTCAAGGCGCTAAGCCAAGGAGACAGTTCAATTATACCGCTTCCTCGCGCATGGATAATAGCTTATGTAAATCTGCCTCTATCTATTCTTTATCGTTACTAGTAATCCTAGTCCTAAACGTACGGTTTAAAGGTATAGTTTTCTGTACCGCGAATTGAGGAGTGTGAGATATACCTGAGGTTCATAATGTTTATGTATAAATACAATGATTGTTACGAAGGAATGTTGTTTGAAAGAATAATGCTTTGTATTAGCATTAGGTACTACTAAACATTTAGAGATTTGTCGTTGCTTAGAAGATATTATTAATTTTAAATATTAACGAGTCAACGAAGGCATTATAAGAAATAGAAAACGCAATTTGTTTTATTTTTCATCTTGGGCGTATATCACGTATTCATTGTTTAAACCTAAACCAATGAGATTCGAATATATTATTATTTAACAAAGATAGAACATCACAAAATGTGACATCAAGACCGGAGTCCGCGACCAGCTTGTAAAATATGTCTCTCCCCAGTGGGAATCAAACCCACGACGCCTGGCACTAGAGTCAGTCAGCAACCCAAGCCACTAAGCCAACGAGGCTATCAACTTTCAGTAGAACCTATTTTGAATCCACTAACCAAAAAACCATTTGTTCTGGCAACAACACAGGCTTTTCTCTTCGAAGCATTGTAATAAGAGGCGTCGATGCCAGATCATTATACATGGTGAAGTTGTAAATTAAGCATCAAGTTGGCAGCAAAAAGCATTTCGTAACCGTTACATACATACAAGGAGACATGCGCGTTCCTGAATTATTGCGGTGAGCCGCCAAGCCTCAGGAATGCAGCACCAGTCAATTTATGACAAATTCCCTCACACGTTTAGGGAAATCTGACGCCAGATTTGGAGCTAGACATAGAGTTGCATCGTCTAATTTAATTTATTACATCTCGTCGCGCTAGTGACGTTTCACGTCAAATCTCGAGATTATACTGTGGACTGAATCCTGATCAGTTCTTGGCGGTAAATTATCGAGGTTAGGCGCTGCGGATGCAAATTTGTGTGAGTTAGTGATGAGCGTTGACAGGGCACGTTAATGACAATGACTAACAGGTATTAAGTCCGATTCTAAAGGCACATAATAATATATTAAATTTTGACATCACTAAAATTAGATTCGTCTTTTGTCGTCGTAATAAAGTGTGACAGGGATAGAAACCATTAGTGCTGTCAAATTTAATCATTGTGCCTTCAGAATCGGACCTATTGTTTGCCATAAATAATTTCATCTATTGCAGCGTGTATACTGAAATCAGGTTAAATATTCCAGGTAAAATAGTATATTTATTGATGTATTGATTAATATCGTAATCATTAAACTTATTAATAAACTTGAATGAGTCGGTTTAACCACCATAATGTGCATGCAGAATTAGCAAGCCACGCTGCCTGAGTTCAGAACCTTATTCAAAAATTGAATAATAAATATTTTTGTCGTCATAATTAATTATTACATATTGCTAACATACTCGTATGTACCGGTTCTCATACAGCCTCAACACAGCAGAGCTCTTAAAATGCAAATAGGGTAAATTTCAGATGAAGAAACTTAACCTTTCACTTACGAAAATATTGACCCAACGTTACTAATTTCATAAGGCACGTGATCAGGAAATATTGTTTGCTTAATAACGATTTAGACCACTGACCGCAGCGATCGGGTTGAAGTTCATTGCTTTCTGGCTGTCTTATGGTCATAAGCGGTACAGTAGGCGATTTATGGAAGTGTATTTTTTAAATAAATATGTTAATTTACAGAGTTCAGTAACTATGACTCATTACGTACGCAAAACGAAGTAATTATACGATCATAACCGATTTATAAATAGGACAAACTGTGGCGTTGCACTCGTATTCAGACGCATAATAATATTAAAGCTCCCGTTTTGTTTGAATAAAAATATATGAAAAATTAATTACCAATGTCAATATAGTGATTTCATTGCACAGTGTAGTAAAATGAAAGATCAATGACAATGTTATTTCGATGGATTGACGCCGCTTGTCGCCCAAATTGTAGGCCAGATCGCGCCGTTCATCAAAATGGTAGTAGTCTGTATAAATTACCGATTCCAAATATATTACTCGGCAACGCGCAACGATTATCAACAATCTAAACATAGCAGATCAATTGCTTCACTGAATTGATGTTTGAAATTGTGTTATAAGATCAAATAGTCAGTTTTGTATGCAAATCTAGGTAGGTATCTACATAGCGTACGATGTTGTAATGAAATGTTTGGAAATATACGTTTCCAGAGGCTATCATACTTACTATAGGTATGTACTTCCGGTGGTTATTCAAAAACGTGTCAAACAGACCGAGGTATAAAATTAAAAGATTATGTTAGGCCTCTACTCCTATAACTGTACACCATTAATCGATCGAAATAATAATATATTATCATACTAGCTGTTTCCCGCGGCTTTGTCTGCGTAGAAAAGTCTTACCTCGGGAACAGCTTTTCCCGAGTATCTATAGCAAAATTGTGTTATTCAGATGTGTAATCTATATTACTGTAAAGTTTTATCAAAATCTGTTCCGTAGTTTTTGTGTGAGAGATTAGTAACTACATCCAATCATCACGAACTTTCGCGTTTATAATATTAGTAGGATTATGTAAAATGTTAATTCTGTTATTCTTACTTCAGCCTCGCACAATATTTACAAACAAATTGTTACACATAGGTATGCATTTTACCATAGAGTTATTATATCTTACAGAATATAGCTTTATGTACAAACTCACAATTGGATAATTATTGTATATATAGAATGCTTACATGGCATGCAGAATTATTTATCGATTTAAAGACTGAAATCGAAAGAAAAAATTTACGACGACGGTACTTGTAATTGTAAAGATAATTTAAGAACTGACATGAATCCGGTTAACCTTTTGAGAGTATAAATTTAAATACGTATATTCCTTGGTCGTCCCCTTTTGGGGTTCAATGTAAGCAATTTGTAATGATTTTATATGACTCATTTTTATGCTAGGTTTTCGCAAATTTGGAAGGTGTATATAATATTTATCAGTGGCGTACCTTGGGGGAGGCCTATATCCAGCAGTAGACTAGTGCAGTCTGATGATGATATAATAAATTTTTTAGTCCACTGAATGATAAACTGCATTTACTAAAAAGAGAATGCTTAGTGGTGGCAACAAATTAAATATCTATCATAGAGATATCGATATATTCTTATGGATATTTGTGATAAAAGTAATAATAATAAGAAAGGAAATATTTTGTGAATATTTCTTTTGGCTTTATTATTAAGTTTTATTCTTTACTCAAACTTTTACTTGTTGTACAAAATTTGTCACAATTCCCACAAAATCTCTACTTTTTAATCTCTGATATAATAAGGCTCTGCATTGTTGAAAATTTCGATGTCGTTCAACCGATGTTGTGAGTTTCTTCATTCTCAAAAACGAAATTTCTTAAATAATTTATTTATCCCTCATTTGCTAATTACAGTAATTAGACTGAGACAAAACACATCACGGTATTACATCCAGACCAGGACAACATTGTTTAAACGTCTCTGTTCCTAAATTAAGTGAGTCGAACTAAAATCAACAAACTGTCACGCCAAAACCTACTTGCTACGGTTATTAAAGTGCCTACAAACAGCTATGTAAATAGCTCCACTATTCTACAAATTATAACGAAACTAGTTCGCCTCAATACCCTTAACAACTATGTCATCTCTAAAAATCATAGTGTTATAATAAGTGTTACAAAATGGTCCACTAAACAAACGAGGTACATTGTAGCATTTGTAACGAAATGTCAAGCTCTATTTACTTAGCATCGCGATGTGTGCACAAGATTGGTGACTAGTTCACCTTTCTTCGAAAATTTCATAACATCGTTCGTCTCCAACGAACGAACGTTTACGTTTTTAGTGCATCATTAGTGCACATTAAAAACTGATAACGGCAACTTAAAAACATTCAACGCACTCTTAATGTTATGGAGAATCTTATTTTGTTAATTTAATTACCTACTCACGGCAGCCTAGTGACTTTCAGTTATTACAAAAGTTCTCATAATTACAGCAATTTGCCGCCGTAAACTGCGTGATATTTAAATTAAGGTTTTCAAAAGAAATCAGCGAAGCGTATATTGGTATTTTAATTTGCTTAATTATTTTATCTTCGCTCCTTCACTTAAGTGATATTAAATTGAAGTTGTATCTTGTTTCAGATTAATATATCGAATGCTGAGGTAGTAGGACTTCTTCGTAAGAAAACAAACATGGGCTTTTCGGCGAGGTTACAGGTATGTAAACAATGTTTTTTCAATGTATTGACCCAGTTTACAGTTGATGTACAGTCGAGTTCATTATTATCTGACCAGTTTAGTGCCTTGTCATACTGATGCATCTGCTAATGTTATGAGCGAATACGAAAATGTACCTTTGCCATTGAGTATACTAACTTTATGCCTTTGTACATTTATGTAGGTACCCAAGGAAAGGTAACACGAAGGAGGTATATATGTTTGCTAAAACATACGCACTTGAAACATTATTCTCTCTTTAAGTCAGATATGAACAAATTGTTCAGGGTTAGAAAATGACTATTAGTTAGCGTAAAGTCGTAAAGGTTTCTTTATTTCAAAATTTAATACCGAGACACATTAAATTACCGAAAACAATTCAATTCACTTAGACAAGTTAATAAACCGCAAAGATGTACCGATAACAGCTGTACGAGTGTATTTTTAAAACATTTGAAATTCAAGAAGGTTACAAAAGTTGATGTGCTAACTAACATATAAACAATGGCGAATGGGCAACATTAACGACAACGCAATTTACAAAGCATTTATTAGATAAATTTTGGTGCAAAGACCAACACTTTGCAACAGTAAAGTGTAAAAGAGATGTAACGTGGGAAAGAGATGACGTGGGAAAGAGACGCGTGTGTAGCGACTCAAGGCTGGGAGAAGAGATGCTTGATCTTGATTGAATTTTAATTAATTCGAAACTGAAATCACTGGTCGGAAAGCGGATGTGGCCTGGGAACCCTGAATTTGTGCAATTTATTTCAAGGGCAATATTTTTATTCATCTCTTTGCTGCATTTTAGTAGTATTGTTAATACCTATTAAGTATTCTATGATTTTTGTGTTCGCTCCAGTAGACCGATATAATATATTTGCACACGTGCGTTTCTATACGATGTTTTAAGTAGTTATTTAGATCTACCTTAAAAATGAAGCAATGCGAATCTTCGCTCCAATAGACACCCATAAATTATTGTAGTAATGTTAGACTCGTATGTTAATGACACGTATAATTAATATTAAAAATATACTTAGGCGTCTTCAAAAACATCTGGAGAATTTTAAGTCCTCCCTGTCACGGTTTCACGTAGTTGAAAACCATGATCAAATATTATTTTATTTTATAATCTTTTTTTTTCAAAAAAATAAAACCGACTTCGGATCATTTAAATCGGTACACAATCGCCGAAGTTATCGAGTAACATATTTACACACAAACAAATACAGACGAATTGAGAATCTCAGTAGTTTACAGATCACTTCGTTACAGATGCTGACATGCCTGATGCTGTACGCGTCCTGCGCACACGCAATCATGGTGAAGTTCGGCACGAAGGGGGGGCCCATCGAGCCGCCGCCGCCGGAGTCGACGCTGCCGCCGCCGCAGCCCTACCGCACTCCCGCGCCGGTCTGGGACTGGGAGGAAAGAACCAACGACGCCCCAGATCCCAATGCTCAGTGGTATTTGAAGACTTTGTTCTCATTGTGATAGACTTAACTCTCTTTTTCTTCTTCAGTTCTGTTTTTTCATCTTTTCTGTTTTTCCTCTTTATTTCAATAATACACATACTTAAAACAACGTGGTTAACAGCAATAGCATAAAACAATGAACTGAGATTATAACAAATCTGATATCCCTTTTCGGACTGCTCGATACGATCATGCAACCAACTTTAGTAAACTCGAGCGAAATTTTTGCATCGACCGGGGACGATACCAATATCGAACGTGGATATTATTGTAATACAGAGGGCAGTAGGTCGCGTCAGATATAGGCAGTCAATTATAGATCAATAGAACATTACATGACTAACTTGGAATTTCTATTTAAACTCTCGCCAGAAAACCTATTAGGTTCTATACATCAAAGAGCATAGAGCCAATAAAGGGGTGTTGCACACTAAGAAAGTTGATTTTCGTGTAATTGTCCTCCTCCTTAAAAACCACATAGACACAGAGAACTATATGACATAGATTGAAATGTGGTTTTTATCGTTGGATAACTTGGTTTTTCAGCAGGGTTTTGCACGGGAAACTTATTAAACACTGGCGAAGCAGCTAGTATTCATTAATACTGTTTTTTTCCAGGCGCCCTCAACTCTTCATACCTCAGCCAAGATACACCGACGTGGTGTACAACAATCAGAACTCCCCGCCGCAACAAATCAACAATGCCCAAGCATTCGTCAACTCTTACAAACCGAACCAGCTGCAGCCTATTCAAGTTCAGCCAGTGCGGAACTACTTCACTCCAGCACAGATACTGAGCTCACAAAGCCTGCCTGGCTTCGGCATAAGGTACTTCGTTCCTACGTACTTGAACGACGTACAGGCGAGAGCAGAGCCTGTGAAGCAGGAAGATGCGAAGCACAACCAGATCGATACGAACGATGTGGCTGGAGTGAACAGAGAGTCTGCCAGTGACATACAGTGGAAATATGAGAAGGACGCCGCGAAGAGGAACATCAGACATACTACGCTACAAGTAAGTCTTATTAAAATAATATTACGTATAGTCGTCCCCGTTTATCCAGAAAACTACTAATGAAATTTTGACCGTTCGATATCCTCACCTTAATATCTTAAGTTTATCCTATACTAAGATATGCAGAAACCGCAGACAGACCTGCAATCTCGTAACAATGTTACATCAGTGGTTGCACTTACAATACCAATTTAATTATTTCTTAAAATTAATTAATTTTTACAGATTTACTATCAACACAATTCGAAATTATAACGATTTCTTTACAAAATTATAACAATAAAGACAACAGTGAAACTAGATTAGATACCACTGTAGGCTTTTTTTCAGGAAAAAATATATTTTCCTATATTAGAAAAATGAATGAAAATGAACGAATATAAAACTGCTCTGCAATAATTGAAAATTATGAAAAATGTAGTTTATTTATTTACGAGGTATAGAGGTTCGTACCCAAACATGGGTGCGAACGTACACTTTGCTGACTTTTTATATTCACTGATTTTATTTTTTTCCAGGCAAGCCCATTACCATACCAGTGGCCAGCGTTCGTCGTACATCGGTACCAGTAATATTATGTTTAATGTAGACAAGTTTTTTACAATCATCACAGTTCTTTAAAAAAGAACATCTAATGAACTTGTAAAGTATGTTTTAACGCTGTGATGCCATTAGGTAGTGTAGTAGGTAAGATAATTGTGCCAGATGATAAAATAATATTTACGTCATAAATTAATCCTCATTTATATGGCAAGCTTGAGTTACTTCAAAGTAGAGGCGGCGACAGAAGGTTATAAATAAAAGCCGGTAGCCATTCCTTAAAAGCTTATGAAGTTATGAAAATAAATGTGAATGAATGAAACATAAAGCAATACATTATTCATTGTGTGTGTGAAGTATTAAATGTTGAAAGAAAACGGTAAACATCCATTACCTACTAAAACTTTACTGTTATGTCCTTCACTTAACGCTTCGGCGGCGCGGGGCGGTTTGAGCTTGGTTGGTCACATGCAATTCATTTTGTGTCTATAGTTCCTTTCGAATTCGAGTGATGTTGTTAAAATTCTCTTTATTGTTACTACTTCTTTGTGGTCATTTTACGGTTCGAATGAAAAGGAATATATTATTTTCTATTAGTATTTTCTATTGTTAGATTTCACTTTCGTTTCACTTCATCATTAGTCGGGAAATCGCATTGTGCTCGTTGTTGACAAATAGAAAAGTATTCATGTTATTTTCTTTACTAACGGGACCTACTCGTATGTATTCAGACCGTGGCAGAATGCAATTGTCTTTTGTTCAATTTAGTAAATGTCTGCACTTTTCATGCAAATGCATTTTTAATTTTCTTCAAATGAGTTCTTTCCTGTTCTGTTTGTTGTACTCTCGCCTTTCTCTATCGAAGGCTTAAAGAGTTCTCTTGTTCTATTCAAACTGTGTCATTGTTGTTCTTTCAATTTATTGTCAAAGCAGCTGGTAATTTTAAGATGTAAAAAGATAGAAACTTAATTTCCTTTCTCTATTGTTATCTTTATTGTAATACATAATCCATATTATTGTTTTTAATAGAAATTTATGTGTTTGAGCTGTAATTTTAACGCTTGTAAATATGTAAAATAAAGAAATAGAAAATAATGCATGTGTTTTAGTTATGAATCTTTGTAACTAGCTTCTGAACGAGGCGTTCCAATTCGGCATTAAAACAATCAGTACGATAGGTATACTACCTATTATGTTTCTTACGTAACGTGTAATTGTTTTCGATCTATTTATAAAGTCCAGAATGAAAGTGTTTAGCTTGTGCCATGCCTCCATATATCACGTCGTCGACGTTGTTCATCTTGTGGCGAGAGCATTGAAGCAGTGGCGGTGCTTCCTGGTAACATCTGTGGACAGGAGATACTATGGAGTCGTCTCATAACAATCATATACCTTTTCAAATGTAATTTTTTAATTTTAATTTTTAGGGCTAGGTAATTTATAAAAATGTCAACCTAATAAATATAATAATCATTAGAACTTACAAATTTCCAATACATATAAATTACATAAAATTTGTTCATACCGTCCTACTTAAACCACTGGGTTTATCTGTAGGATGGTTGGTCGCTACTATTGTTTTTTATTGTTCGTTAGGTAATATCATTAAAATATTTTTATATTCACAACGAGGCAGTGTGCCTAAAATGCTGACGACGAGGCAACCCTCGTTGGATCGCCAGACTTATTCGCTGGTCGAGATAACTGCCTGCCCGCCCGTCATCTGATGCCTTTTTGCCTCGTTGAGACGCTTTGACAGGTTCTTAAATATCTTCAGGGCCCCACGGTCCCATTGTTTCTACCCCAATTGACACAAACTGATTACGTCACCGATGCAAGCGTATTTGCGCTTCTTTTGCGCCTCCGCCCTAGCTGAGGCGGCCTGGATATAATTATTTGAGATAGATACTGGAGGTAATTCACATTATCGTAGCAAACTCTACTCCAACATTTGCATCAAAAATAGTCATTATAATTTTATTTTAAAAGAACATTAAAATTTTGATTTATAAGTACCTACTTGGCTTAAATACTCAAATAATTCAGTTAGTCCACGGTAGGAAAAGTAATTATTATAGTGGTATCAACCAGTGACGCAACCATCTTTAGACATCACAGATGGACCTAAGAGGAGATTTTACAAGTAAATAGTGTAAATCAAAATGATATCATATCTTTCTATGTTCGTAATGTAGGTAAACAAAAGGCACGTAGGAGCAACATTTCACCATAACTATCCACAGAAATTACTCTTGGGCTACCATTAAACCCTTTTACTTTATAATTACAAATGACCTATAAATATAGGTTACTATCGACATCCTCTCGTTTCTATAAATACCGAAAAACTACCTAAAGATTTTAATGTGAAACTATTATTAGAAGTGTTTAGGATGCTCGTTTGATTATAGCATGAACAGGTTTTGGTGAAATTTGGTGCAGTTCAATATCCTGGAATGAAAATTGATCGATGCGGACGAAGTCACGGGTCAAAACTAGTTATTATTAAATGTAGGTAGGTAAGTATACATCGAACAAAACACCCAGTAAAGTTTTCTTAATTGATATATAAGTTAGTTACAGGCTGCTGTGTCTTTGCTGGTACCTATATTAGTTTCCTTCAATGGTTCTGGAATTCACAATTTATTTGCAAAATTCTTGAAATTCTCTCCGAGAGCTGAGTGATACGGCTTATTTTATAAGATTATTAGGTTCATTAGGAGCGTTTCGGTCAACTGACTAATTGGCCCGCATTTCTGTTCCAACAACGATCATGTAATGTGGGAACATTGACAGCGGAGTTGTTATTTATCTCCATGTCATTGCAATTCTTTTAATAAATAGGTAATTTATTAAATAAAATTAACCTTGTAGTAATTTCAAAAACTCTATTGTATGTTACTTAATACCAGCAGCATGTTTTGAATTTTGAACCAATAGAGCATATAAAATCAAAATTCTGCCATTTCAATTAGATTTCGGATCTGATCTGTTAGTTTTCGGATTAAGGGTATTTGTATGTAAATAAGTAAAAGTATATATGTATGTTAATTTGGGACTAAACAGCCGTGTGTGTATCTTATAAAGTAGGTAAGTACTAGAATTTTTTGTTGCCAATACACTATTTTTTATATTTAAAAATGTATGGCACCTATACTTACGGTAATGTAAACTTCTTTGTGTCATGGTATAACAAAACGACTTATTGAAATTATTTAAAGCTTTTAACCATTATTGCATTGGAAACCCACTATCCGTCGCGATTAAATTGAATCCAGTATTTTAGTAAAGGACCCTGAATTATTGATATGCGCGAAAACAACTAGAAGTTACAAATTTTGTTCTAATAGGTGCCACACACTTACAATGTACCGCAACTTCGTTGGTTCTGCTCGAGTAGTTAGGCAATTAAGTTATTGTAATGAAATGCAAGCTTCCGTGCGGTTCCATGAAAAATGTGGCAGAACCGGTTTTTGTGCTATTGCAAATTTAGCTACATACTTTTTTCATACTTTATTGCCTTTTTTGTAATCATTAATCGGTAATTATGATAATTTGAGAATGATAATCTTGTTCATTGTCTGCGAAGCATCTTCGTGTATTTTAGTCAAATTCCCACGAGTAAAGCTTTAGACTTCAACCGTCTATTACGACATATTTATTTTCAATCTTTTTCTCATGCTTAGTATTTGCTCAGACGGATTAGATATGGCTAATTATTGAGGCAACCGTTAAGGTTAGAGTTGCATAGTAATACCACAGTGGTAATACTGCAGTCGTCAATGTACGTACTTTAGCTGCTGGTAAATCTTTCATTTGTTTCTAGAGATAAGGCAGCCTCTGTCCGTAATGACCACGTAATAACCAACTGTTTATCTACAAGTCATGTAGTAGGTGTGTTTATTTTTAGAACAGACCGGTTTTGAATTACATTACAGTTCAGACGTTTCAATAAGTTACGAATTGCCTCAACGTATCATCTAGACCATAAAATTTATTCTTTTTAACGATTAAATCGTTAATCATAATTTGATTAACAAGTTCTATAATCAAGAAAAATTCCAAATCAATCAAGTCTAAACATAAAATTGATTTGATTATAGAAATAAAAGTCAATAAAACACCCAAAATTTACAGTATACTTCAAAAGTATTATTATAACCGTGGAGTAAATTGTTTACGATGTTTTTTATGACATGCGCGAAGAATGACTTCTGACGACATAGTGATGCTGATCTTCAACACGCCGAATTCTCAGATTCACTTTCGCATATTCACTTTCATTGAAAGTGCAAGTGAACGCAACCTACCGCAACATGACGCTGCCGATGACGCTGATGACGTCAACCACTTTCTCGACCAGAGCGTCACGGCGAATGTGACGAGAATGAGAGTTCGTTGAAACCGTATTACCTACTGTACTACTTATTACACGTTGGTTTTAAAAAATGTATAAGTAGGTGGTAGAACTAGAGACAGATTGTTGTTCGGACTTATTAACTTACATTGTGTTAATAAAGTTTCATTATGCACTAATGTAATTAGATATTCAGAATGCTGTCATTTTGGGCAGTGGTCATTCTGTTAGAATGTTCATCGAAAAAGTGGTCAGCTTATATAGGAATGACCGTATCGGAAAATTGTCCTTTTTAGAACTAGTAGTTCCGTGAGAACAGTAGACCTCGCCAGCCCATATAAACCAAACCTAAAAGAAAGGAACAGAAGTCAATTTTGCAGTTGGAGACAGATTAAGTACTAATTTGTGACAAAAATTAGCACTGTAAAGCTTAATATTTCGCAAACGGATCCCTGAATCGAAAAATGTTTTTTACACACCCGCGATATTTTTGAAAGATCTATCCAACGATACCCTACACCATGGAGTTCACACGAAAAAAAATTATTTCCCATTTTTCGTATGCAGTTTTATGAACATAATTAAAATTTTCGACTTTCTTAATCTTATTCCCTAAATCGAAAAAATGGTTTTCACACACCAGGAATATTTTTGAAAGACCTATCCAACGATATCCCACACTATGGGATTCACAAGAAAAAAAAAGTTTACTCCCACTTTGCGAGTATGGTAGGTACTCTAAAAAAATGTTTTTCAAAATTTTATTCTACTCATTTTGTCGGCTTAATTAATTTATATCTATACCAAATTTTTGTCAAAATCGGTTGAAAAATGCGACCTGTAGCAAATTACAGACGGACAGAATGACAGAAAGACAGAAAGACTGACAGACGGACAATAGCATTTTTGGCCAATCTCGAAACCTTAACTTTATCTTCGAAACTTTAGTTTCAAAGTCACCAAAATTAATAGCTTGTTACTGTAGGCAATAAGGTATACCTCGTTTCTACCTCTATCTAATAGTTCTTCCATACATCTGATCTTTCTTTCTTTATTTGTGCATACTGATTTCAGATAATTAGATACCTACTAATATTTCTTGATTGAAGTTCGTAACGAATCAACAACATACTTATATCTTAGTATCCAATTAACTTTCGTAAGATATAGTCGTGTACCATTATTTACGCGACTACTGAAATGACGATACATAGCAATCTGTTGATGATCACGACGTAGCCGTCCGCAGGGCAGGCGCGGACCCAGGCACCAGAGGGACAGAATTAAATTGATAACTCTTAACTAAGATCAATATCTTTAAAACGTCAATGCAGAATCTAGATCAGACATAATATAATTATTTTTTTATTTCAATGTAAGTATGATAGAGGTATAACTAATATAACAAAAAATATATAAATAAAATAAATACCTATAGGTCAATACATTTGAGACCGTGTACAACAAAAAAAAATACATACAGCCGAACATAGTACCTCCTCCTTTTTTGGAAGTCGGTAAAAATTACTGTGCATTTTTATCTAGTTGCATGAAATATATATATTGCCCTAAATAATGTTTAAGATTAGAGGTAAGGTATGAAAGGACTTTAATTGTTTTATGATGCCAAAGTAATTAAACAAAGTAACAAATACTTCAGGCATTTTAAATTTTCATTAGATTTTTTTTTACCAGTAAAGAACTGTGGGGTCATATTGTATGACCAATATGCCTTGTTACATTTTGGACTTTCGCGCTTTGTATTCATTATTATAATGTTATTACACAGCAGGCTACTCGCTCGTGATCTAACAAGCTGTGCTCGTGTCTAAATATACATATAATAATCAATATGCCATATATAAATAATCAAAATAACGTAACTTAGTTACTTACAGGGGGATATCAATATCTCTCCCTCCTAGCTCCGCACCTGTTGCTGGGCCTGTCATGTTTGTCGCTAGCGCTAGCGTATACAATAGAAAAGAGCACAAGGTCCGGTGCTGGCGAGTCATTGCATAAGTTGCATATTTAGGCGACAACAGCTTAAAAGGATCGCTGATGGGCCGCAACTCGCGGTAATGCGATGTGCATTCTTCTAGGTCGAGACTCGAAAGTAACCATATTTTTAGTACAAGTTTGTGGTTCAGAATATGAAGACATTTTTGGTACCCGCCTACCTATTATTATTGCTAAAGAATGTGTAGAAATTAGAACATAAAATGCTAAAGTATTCTATTGGTTACCTATTAACATCAATTGATGTTACGTTTTTTTTTTCAAACTACCAACGAACCTACCTACTTCACTTCTACATGTTTGGGAATATGTATTTTAATATCCATCGACTATATTGATTAATAGTAAGCGTAGTAAGGAGGTGGAGGTCTTTGGGGGAGGCCTTTGTCCAGAAGTGGACGTCTTTCGGTTGATAATATTAATGATGAAGCTCTTCTAAGCCTAAAATGAGTGTATGACTTAATAGGTGTTTCATATACTATACCTACGTAAGTACTTTTAAGAAATTAGATTTTTTTTCACTGCATTCACCATACCCTGACGTGTCGCCGGCGCCTTAACCGGTCACAGGTTGCATTGCACTGCAACTATGTTTATCGCTTGCCGTCGCCAGTGTGAAGTCTTTATGGCCTTTAAACTTTTTAAATTATCATATAGCTGACACCTAGCATTTATTTTAAGCCTTTATAAAGGTGCGCTCATATCTGTAATAAGATAAGCTGTGCAAGCATGTTTCGAATTCGTAGCCAGATATATTTAAGGCGCACGCCCGCCATATCTTTATGTGACGCCATGATTGTTCTTTGTATTGATGAGGTACCTGTTAAGGTTTAAATTTTAGTGACAGTTTCATGTAAGTATGTTTAAGTAAATTACATTTTTTTAAATGTTTTTATACACTTTGGGTCTCACTTTGTTAAAAATTGTACATTTTAGATAAGAAAATTTTTGTTTTAACACCTTTAATATTGACTATGAAGACATTCCATGCCGACCAAGGGCATGTCAAAACGTGATAGACAGTGTTACAAAAGCAAATAGCCGCTAAGGTAACCTTTGACCAATGACCTTTCTTTCGTACAGGTAACGTAATGATAATGTACGTAGGTATGTGATAAAGGCATCGCAAATAACTTTATTACATTTTGTTATGGGTACCTAAGTGCAAGAATTAATGTTTAAACGTAAACATTACTAACGCAATGCAATAAAATGTAACTTAAGATAATATTGTTTGTGATGCTTAGATTATTATTTATTACCTACTTAATATTAAAACCAGCATTTACTCCACGGTGCTGCTTGCTGGTTTAATTTTAATTACTTGCATAAAACTTTAGAAAAAGTAATTATACCTTTCGTTGTTTATTTGCACAAAGATATAGTGAATAATCAAGTGATAGATTATACCTTCAGATTAACTCATAATGAACGGATATGATTTATTGAAAGCTCAAAGAAAAACTTTAGTTGGGACGATCAAGTTTCTTTCGCTACTTGCCTTTCAATAGTTCTGCTTTGACTAAAATAGCAACACATACTGACAGATGGACAGCCAGATGGAGCACTTTATTATTAGTAAACGAAAGACGTGACTCCCGTTACCTATGTTTCTTTTAATAACATCTGAAACACGTCAAGGTGAACATCTGCATTTAATTTCGCAATAAACACAATGTACTCGCAAGTATTGTAAGCATTACATTTTAATTACAGTAAGTAATTGCAAAAACCTTTCAGCCAATCAAATTGAATGGAAAAATAAATAGTTTAAAATTATATTATACTGGACATTTTTCATTATTCAGTTTAGAGTCCAACATTTTGGACATTGTAAATCTATATTTTGCCAAATTAATAATGCATATTGTGCGGCTATTCATCTATACCTAGCTGTTGAGACATCAGACATCTGTAGCTGTTGAGAATTATGATTAAGCTTTAATACTTACAAAAAATGGTTGTTTTAATTCATTAACTGTTATAGAATCGATAAATAAATCAAATCAGACCAATTAAGGAATACTGCTATTTGATATAGCAGTATTACAGTCGATTTGTATTATATTTTAAGATCAAGACGATTTAGTCATGTTGCTATGTGGGTATCCTGATAGGCACGCTATTTAAAATAAATGCAAATTAAATTGATAATACGGGTTTAACCTTACAAATTGTTTCCAATAATACATGACATAATTTATGTATGTATACATATATCTCCAAAATTACCTGTGGGTATTACTCATGTCAAGTGGCTTGCTCAATAAGAAGTAGGATTGTTTATTTCTTTTTGGGTCTTCATTTAATGAATTCACAAAAGGTTGAAGCAATTTTGTATAGAGGTAACATCATTTTCGTAAATTGCAAAAGTGCATTTTGACAATTATTATTGTTCATAACACTATACAGATTATGTATTTCTGTTCAGTTGCATATGATTGGGGTTATATATTGGAAGAAATAAGATTTTTCACTCAAAAAAAAGGAACTCCCTAGAAGTATGATCAGTACGAAAAAATGAAAATGAATATGAAGTATTAATATACATAATTAAAGATGTGTAAAAGCGACAATATATAGTTTTTGTTTCTCTAATACAAATTTATGGTAACAAAACGCAGTAATTATAAGGACGATGTAACCCAATAACTCTTCTAACTCCCAACGAGTCGTGCGACTCCTAAAATCCTAATACAAACAAAATATTGATTTCGAAAGGTACATTTGATATGGAAAGTCAAATATTGATTAAATATTAATTAGGAAATGTCTCAAATGAAATGCGGTAATAAAACGTTATTTGTTTGCTGGGCATCAATAATATCAAATATTAAAATAAGCAGGTATCAAAAGTTCTGTATTCTATTGAAAATATAATTAATAAAGTTCAAAGTCATTTCATTCGTAGCCATTAATGTTACTGTATATTACAGAACTGAGCGCAAGCACGTCACGTATCACAACTGATCCCTTTACTTTATGTGTAGAATGAATATATTTCTTAACAGTCAGAAGTCAATAAATAATTTTATTAATAATTTATTTAGAAATAGATTGGAGCTAGAAACTCGCCAGTTTTCATTGCGAAAACATTGTTCTGTAATGTAGCGAATAGCTAGATGGAAAGATTAGGACACACCCAAGTCAGCGTATGTCTGAGAAGAACGTAAACAACATAATTACCTATAATATTCTCTAATATAATTTAAAATTGAAATAAAATTAAATCAATTTTATTTCAGGTATAAACCCATAATACAAATATAATTGTATTTTGGTACAGGTTAACACAGTCACTTAATTATTGAATTAAACCAAAAATATTTAAGGCAAACGTGTGATTTTCATTTCTAAAGTCCATCATATTATTATGACGAGGACTTTGTTTTCTGAAAATCCCGTAAATATAAACATACTTACTTAAAATATATAAAAAATCGGAGGCAATCAAGCGTTTTTTTGTTTGTTTTTTAATCTCTGAAAAATTTTAAACCACAACAACTTCTCCACCTTTGCTCGATAATTTTACTATGTGCTGCTTCAACTCGATCTAGGTCTAATAGATCTTGAGTTATCGAATATAGGTGAGACTGATAAATAACCTTTTCCATAAGGGTATCCTAAAAGCGCTAAAAGACAGTGAGGTACATAAAAGATATCGTACCTACCCAGTGTGCGGTGATTTTTAGAAATTGTACAAAATCTATCTCATCCCATCACTATCAGACAATATTAATTTAAATCATGTAAGCAATTTAAAATTATCCGGCGGACAGACAAACACACGTATAAAAATATATATAAGTGTGCTGTTTAGACGAACCCATGACACAGGCTGTTTGAACGTTCAACCTTATAATTGCAAAATAAGCGCAATACACTGTGACTGAATAAAACTCTTCGATAAGATGCGAGCAGTAATGCTAGCGTGATGATACCATTATTATATTTTCCGCGACTTCCTGCCAGTGGTAGTCGAGTGAAAGTCCTGTATAAGTCATTACAAAAGATTTTGAACTGTTACACAACTGACAGACAAACTTACACAACAAACAAGCGCGATTTTCAAATCCTCTATTGCAAGAAACCATTTATTATAATTTTGATATTACAAGCAACTGTTTTAGATGGGTTACATTGAGATCTCTCACGATGTTAAGTAGAGTGTCTGAGTTTTTCTTCTCTTTTAACTAATCTCAACTATATTGTCGAGTATTGTCGCAGGAATAGAATGAATCGTGGATCGAAATGAGACCACTTCTTACTTAGAGGATGCACTTCGAGTACATATTTTGTAAACCTTACCAGGGTATAGTAAAACAATTATCTTATAATATAAAGGACGGTTAAAATACGACTTGACTTAAGCGCCATTGTTGGCGAAATTAACTTATTGTACCTACATATTTACTTATTTGAAATGACCGTCATTTTGTGCATCTCGAGCGCGGTTTCATACGGTTATTTCAATAAGGTGTCAACTATAAACTTTTTATGAAAACGCCCACTATGCTGAATGAACGTTGTAGTTATACCTATTTGGGCTACTTATTTGCGCCTTTCGGCGTCGAAACTCTAGGTCCTTGGGGTCCAGAGGCACGGCAACTTTTTAAAGAAATATCTTCACGCCTAGTCGATGCCTCTGGAGACCCGAGAGCGGGTACCTACTTTGGACAAAGGCTGAGCCTCGCCATCCAGCGAGGAAATGTCGCCAGCCTCCTCGGGACTCTACCGAGCGGTGGTGGCGATATTTTTTATCTTTTATCTCTGATATGTAGTTTAGTGCCGTATTTTATTTTAGTCCAGGACTTATTTCTTTATCTTTGCATTTATAATAATTTTATGCTTTTATTGTTAGTAATTAGGTTTTTTTATATTTATAATTAATTTATAATAATAGTTTATGGTTAGTCTAATTTGGTTATACCTTCATCAAAAGTATGGTCACTTGTTTTATTCTTGATCTAATGAAAGTAAACATGAGGGCTGTTCCAACTAGCCTAGACCTTGCCTACTTTACAAAAAACTAGACTTATTTGTCAGTATCTATCAGGAAAACTGAACCGGGAAATGCAAATAATAATCTTGACAGTTACCTAGTTTGCAAAAACTTACCTATATATTTTAATCTTCTGTTTTAATTACATTATTCTATATATTTTATCATTGACAGAATCACGTTGTCCTCTATTTATACCAAGTGTGTTTTAATCAAAATAACAGTCTTTAGTCTTAAGGCTCTAGTAATACAACTTGTTTTCTACTAAACAGCTTCACACTTTAAGCTTGCAAAAGCCTTCCTCATTCGGTTCTTTTTATTTTGTTCTTAAATGCAAGTTCTTAAAGGATTGCATGTTGATCAAAACAATCCTTGAATTTAAAGACGTAAATGATAAGATGAATTAATGCCATTTAAATTCACAATGTAGGCCGGTCCAGTTTGTCAACCATTAATGCAGTGGTCAACTACCTACTATCATATAGCCACTGCCAGATGCATAAATACTTCAATTAATATTCCACATCTCCTAATGCTATCTAACCAGGGCTACAACATTAACTGTGTAAATTAATACGACCAAAATTACGTGGCTGCATAAATACATGGACACTTAGGGCTTCTTTCACCACTTCCTGATATTGTTACAGATAATAATCTTAGTGATAAACTAATCTATCAGATAAATCTGTGTGGTAGACTATATAAAATATATAAGATATAGGCAATCAGATACCTGTGAAACCAAAAAAATAGGCTATCTGTCAGATAACCTACAGATAGGGTATCTGGGACTTTATCAGCAAGCGGTGTAAGAGGCCCTTACTAATGTAAACTATTATCCTTTTAATTTAACGTTTGATTTAAAACACACAACTCTTTGACTCTGAATAAGTTGATATGAATATGACGGAACCTCTTCTGCATATTTCAACCGAAATACTTTCTATCTCTCCATTTATTTATTTATTCAGTTCAATCAAATTACTACCACCATAATCCCTTCCCTATCCCAACTCCCTAGCCTCTTAAATCCACAAACTACATGCCCCCCCCCTCACCTCACACACATATTCAATTTACTTTTATTGATATTATATTGGTGTTATTGATACTACTTCAAAATTTTTTAATTGTTTTGTATAAAATAAAAAAAATGTAACTCGCTCATTAACAAAATAGACATTGCCTTTTGCGTAACGGTCTTCCGACCAGTGCAGCATGCAGATACTACCTTAAAATGTTTAGTATAGGCTACTTTAATTAATTTAACTGTTGTACTATCTTAAGTTATTGTTCGGTTTAGATCATCATCATCATATCAGCCTGTAGACGTCCACTGCTGGACAAAGGCGTCCCCCAAGGATCTCCACGATGACCGGTCCTGCGCTAACCTATCCAGCTGGGTCCCGCGACCTTCACCAGATCGTCGGTCCACCTCGTGGGAGGCCTGCCTACACTGCGTCTTCCGATACGTGGTCGCCACTCGAGAACCTTTCTGCCCCAACGGCCGTCAGTTCTACGAGCGATGTGCCCAGCCCACTGCCACTTAAGCTAGTTCAGTTTAGATAAATGTGGCAAAATAAATGTATTTGTATCCAAACTCAATATCTAAAATCGAGCTCAATATAACCTCAAACCATAACTGCAAGAGCGGATACTTAGGGTACGCGGCTGGAGTTTAATCTTATGCACTGACCGCGCACCAAGAATTTTTATCTTCCGTGAATACCCTGAGTCGTCAGACCCATGTGATCCCAAGAAACTGGTAAAGGACATCTCCACTGGACTGACACACACTTCAGGCGACACTAGGTAATTGCGGTTTTAACAAACATAGTGCTTCTAACAACCATAAAAGAATTAAATAAAGTGCCATCTCAGGTGCCATGTCCAAAACTGTACGCTGACAGGCTCACAAATAATCACAGAAACAAAACACGTGACACAGAATGCCATCTGGGTTCTTATTGTAGAACTACGTACAGAAAAGCCTAACAGTGTCTCGCTCGCTGCGCAAAACCTCTCACTATGGCAAAAGAAGGTTGCAAATTGCATTAAGTAGCCTAAGCATGCGCAAGAGTTTAATTTTATTACTAATTCAAATTCACGTCCTTAGATGGCGCTGTATACAATTCTAATAATGCATAATTAAGTACCTGAGTACCATTATTAAGAGTATTCCGTACCGGACAGAAATGTAAGCCTATATTTTATAAATATATTTCCATTTTAAAATGTAATCTCTTCATCGGCCATCAGTTCTTTGGCAACACAAATCCTGTTAAAACATAAAATAAGTTATATTGTACGGTTGACCGCACGTCAGTGGAAATAAAACAGTATAAACAGGTCTCTCGTAGTATTGAAACTCCCTAATAGGCTAGGCCAGCTCAAGGTCAAAGTGTTACCACTGACTTGTGGTTGACAGTACCTGCTTCCTAATTGATGGAAAATAAATTCTTTAAGAGAAAATCATATGGGCGTGTCCATGCGTCAGCAATCGCTTCAATTATCATATATTCCCTCAAGGTTACTCTTTCGCATGCCATTCGTGAGAATTTGCCCATTTGCGTGCTGTGCCCTACTTTCGGTTGAACCGTGCTAATCACTCCACATGCAACAAGACTTTTAATGTGTTTTGTACGTTTGCCATGGAAATGTACGAAGTTGATTCAAAAATGCTACACTAACTGTATTTCAGCTAACTTATTTCGATACGAGCTGTTTTTGTTCCCACATTTTATTACTAAAGCAAAAAATGTTTTTATCCACTTCAAAGAAATACTTATGTCATAACAACTGTCAATATTTACTCAACGGTATATGAATGGGATTTTTTTTACTATCTCGTGATGTAAAATCTATAGTGAATTGTAGTGGCTGACTCCAAACCTTGTCAAGTACGTGCTTATTATTTTGTTTCTTTCTTTCCCTTGGCCGACTAGCAAGTCCGGTGGTATATTTTTTTCAGTGGAATCGTAAGCAGGTATTGATTTCGCAATAGATTAGTCAACTTAGGGTTCTGAAGTATCAATTTAGACCCTATTAGTCTTACTGACATTGCGCAAGCAATTATGTTTTTATGAACATTTTCAACAGTTCATAAACGGACTGAAGGACAAACGGGCAGATGGCCTACTACTGCATATCAATCTCCACTAATTATTTTAAATCAAAACCAAAAACAATAGTTTGAGTAATTACGACGAATTTATATTGCGTATTTTTATGAGAGACTGTTTTGCTAAAAACGTATTGATTCACATATTGATATTTGGCTACATTTTTCTCAGGAACCTTAATATGCAAATAAAGTCGATAATTTGACCTTAAATTCCACGGTTAGTGAGGTGTGGACGGTTTTTACCCGTTGTCCAATTATATCTAGAAGTGCTGCAATACTTAAATAGTTACTAATTTGTGTATTTTAATGCTGTTTTAGACACCAAGGAAAATACTGAGTTCCTGAATTAATTAATTTATATGAGCATGGTGGCCCGTGTAACTGTTACTTCTGAATTTATTAAAATCATAGTGATAATTATTATACGCAATAGTATATTCTAATAAATAAATTAGAGAACTAGTGTCATTTCTTTGTTAAAAGTATAATAAATCTCTTGCAATACTTTCCGTTCATGATGTTTATGTATTAAAAGTACATTATATAACGATAAGGAATTATGTCATTTTTATTTTATAATAAACACATAACGTTATTAAAATAGCATCAATACTACTTAACCGTTATTAACTGAGCTGAAACAATTCGAAACCCATTGGTTGGATAATAGTTGATGGGCGATTACCAATTATGGAGGTTCTTTGTTCTTATCATCGGTTGCTCTAATGAGGGGTTTAGGCGATCAGAACTCGACTGTTGCTGCAACGGTTGCCTTGTGCTAATTCCGCAACCGGAATATTGGCGATTTTTATCGGATCTTCGGTAATTAGAGCTCTATAATGGTTAGGTCGTTGACCGCATTCCTAGACTATACAGGTCTTCTAGATCCCATTAGTGTTATTTTTTATTTCAATTTTATCTATACAGAAGCAAAACAAACCAGGTTACATACAGTTAAATGCATTGTGTCATGTGTTTACAAATAGGTAAGTAAATAGACGTAGGTATGAATTTTATGGTTCTGTATTAATTACTATAGAAGTTCAGTGAACTTAACTTGTAGGTAATTAATTACCTAATTTATGTAAACATATTCGTGAATTATGATTTCATTTTGCAATTGCATTCTTTGTAACGCGTAACAGAGTAATAAACAAAATTGTATTCTTCCTATTGTTTAAACATGTCGGATACTGTTTACTGCTTCATTGGATCTAATTAAGGTCGATTTTAGTAGTTTACTAACTTAATTTAAAGTTCGAAAATAAAATATTCAACATGCTGTCAATGAAATAGTTTTTTTGCAAAACTGAGACCGAGTTCTGCCCATACTTTGGAACAAAGTATGCTATGCCCAGCGAACTTTCAACTTCTTCTACGAGTACTTATTCGTAGGTTATGCCTGTCAGACGTCTGATAATCAAAAATTATAATTCAATAGCTGTTTCCCGCGGCTTCGCACGCGTTTTATTAGTCATTTCTCACTTTTCTCTGTTTGCTCGGTTCCTACGGGTCGTAGCGTGATGTTAATCAGCCTGTAACTTTCCTCAAGAAATGGGCTATCAAATGCAAAAAGTTTCAAATTCGATTTGTAGTTTCAGAGATTGGGGCGTTCAATCAAACAAACTCTTCATCTTTATTATATTAGTACCTATCTACTGTACCTATCTACTATCTACTATACCTAGATAGTTATTCCTCATTCATTATTGCACTGAGCATTGAATGCACTCAATTTGAAACCTTGAATGTTGCGGTTTATGTATAAATTTCATGGCTAGATCGAATTAGTCGCTTTACTTGAATACAATAAATCGAAATAAATTAGTAATTGATTGTATTTATATAAAATTATGTAATGCCCAAGGTTAACGGCAAACAAAACCAAAGAAAACGAGCGGATATAAAAAAATCCACTCCTTTCTCCTATCTAAAGTAGCTTGATGATTCATCCACTGAAACATTCCTTACGAGATCCGTAATTTAACAATGAAAATTGCATCAAAATCTGATCTGTATACTTCTTGTTTTATAAGCCAATACAAATACAAACAGATGAAAGTTTGTGAATTTCAATAAAAATGATGCAGCCCTGAGATCATGAGAAGTCCAGTAGGTACATAAAAATAATTGACAAGATACTTATTAATCTAAATCAAGTAGGTACATTAAAATTGATAAGTAACGCGGATTTTATATAGCTAACTTCCATTTGAGGACATTACCCCAGATGTTACAGGGAACGTTACCAATGAATTCCAATACCGTTTTATAGCTTCGTTTCGAAAGATCATCGTGGTTAAGATTTAGGTACTTTATACCGTGGTGTGTACTTATATATCGTCATACAGTCATATTGTATTGTCAATACCAAGTTTTAGATTTACAATAAAGCCATTTTTTGAAAAGCGCTAATAAAACCAAAACATCTTAAATTCACCTAAATTCTTGAACAAATCAATATTACGATATTTAAACGCTTTTACTATGCAACAAATTATAATAATAATAATTGAGATAGAACTTTAGATTCTCTTGTTTGAGTAACAAGGTTTTCCTTTTTTAACCCCTGACGCATAAAAAGGAAGGATCTAACGTAGGTATATGGAGAAATAAATAAAAATACTTGTTAGTTTTTGGCTTTGCTATATGGAAATTTCAAACGATTATGTCAGTCACGCCATAACCGCTGTATGGTGTGCCCTTTACCAATGGGTATTAATGTACTTTAGGGGTCTAACATTTTATATGAAACAAATACGCATTCCATTGCCCAATAACATGAAGTAAACAATGTTGATATACGAACAGAGCAATTTTGCAAGCTGGTACCACCAACGGCGGTCTATTTCTTTAATTAACTACATGGTTCTTTGTAGGTTACTGTTACCTTATTGCATACTACTTATCACCTACTAGCGGACGCCCCGCGACTTTGTTCGCAATAAAAGTTTACTATCTCTTTTTTGTTTTTTTATTATTATTTTTTTATAAAAAATCCTAATTGCTGCCAAAGTCGTTTTCAGAAACGTATCCAGTGATGAAATGAAAAACGAAGGCAAACATTTATCGGTGCCTGGGAAACAAAAATTAACAATGGGTAGTGTTCCTGATTTAATTGAAAAGTTACGTGGTAGAAACTGGTTGTTGATGCTAGTGTAATTTTATGAGCGTTTGTTTTCGTTTGCCATTTTTATTGAAACCGATTGTACCTATACAGAAAGTTCTATTTGTATTCTTCTAACTAAGAATATTACTACACCTGTTTCTCTGAGTCGTACGTCAATCTCAAATTGCCAATTGTTGCATGAATTGCCAAAATATTACTAGCAATTATAACTTTGTCTTTGAAAATTAGAGTGGAAAATTAGTTCTGACTCAATTCTGTAATTTTGTGAGAATCTTAATTCATTCGACACGACGCGCCCGTGGCTACTTCGGCGATCAATACAGAATTGTTGGGAGTCTCGCTACTGCACCAGCAGTGTCCCAAATAGGATTTCATCAATCTTCATTTAAGAGTGATTCTGTACGGTGCGAATGACTACTACAGTATACTAAATTATTAATGTCTTCTTCTAATGTAAGGACGTTTGTCTTTTAAGAGAATAAAGTATTTTTAAACCTTAAGTCCAAAGATGGAGATAACTGGATGTATGTCTAGTATACTTGCTGTTGCCCGCAGTTTCGTCCGCGTGGAATACGTGTTTTTCCCGCGGTAACAGTTTATCGCGGTAAAACGTAGCCCATGTCACGCCCCAGGGTTTGATGTATCTCTATGTCTGTCTAGGGTTGGGCGTGAAATGGTAACAAACAGAGTTACTTTCCTATAACATTATTTTCCAGACTAGATGTCAATATGTTTAACAAAATTAATATATTACAGATAGCATTAACAAATTAAAATTATACAATTAATAGTATTTAATTATTTAAATTAAAATCAAACACATTCACATTTAAATTAAGCATAATAATAATAATATAGTTATTGGATCGCCCATTTACGGGCAAAGGCCTCCTCCACACTGTGCCATAATGTCCTGTTTGCGGCCAGCGAGGTCCACGACGACCCGGCCACCTGTACGATGTCGTCACACCAGCGGCGCCGAGGGCGGCCCCGGGGCCTGGTGCAGCCTCCCGGGTACCAGTACAACACCCGCTCGCTCCATCGGCCGTCCGTGGCTCGCGCCACGTAACCTGCCCATCTCCACTTGAGGCTACAGGCCAATTTGGCAGCGCCTATAACTTTCGTTTCTTTCCTTATATTAAACTCTGTTATAGAATCTGTCATAGAGAGCGTCAGAGGCGTTGGGGATAAGATATATCATATCGAAGAAATTCTTAGGCGTAAGTGAAGTCCACCAACTGGCACTGTGCTAGCGTTGTGAACTATAGCCCTAACGCCCACGTAGAAAGGGTAGCCCTGAGCCCCAGCAGTGGGGACATATTAATAGGCTGTTGATTTGATTTTTTTTATAGGTAGAGAATAAAGCAAAAGCCATAATGTAGAAAGAAAGAAACTTCGGGCGACAGACTGCGGTGCTCCGGCTCAGGTACATGTGCTGTTTCTAATTATTTTGTCAGTGTGATTCGGGAGTTGCATTAAACACTATGTACCCTATAAAAATGTTTTATATTTATTACCTTACTTGCAAGTCTAATAATTTTTTTGAAGGAAATAAATACCTAACCAACAACATAGATAAGGGTAATTCACTGAATAATTACTACTAGGTACCTACTTACTTATTAATAAACATAGTAATAAAATGACAAAACAAGATCACTTATTTTGTGCTTAATTAAAAGTTACACTAAATTAACCTTGAAGGTAATAGCAGAGAGTTGTTAGTATACATAGAGCGCGCGTTAGCAAGTCTGAACTGTAATCACAACACGTCAGTAGCGCTGATTGTTGCTCTCGTCCATATTTATTTAGATTTGGAGTAATCATGGTGAAATGTGCAGTGCCAAGCTGTAAACACGATTAACGGAACACCTGCTTACACTTGGCACTATGGGCAATAAGCGATGCGCGCGCTCTATAGCAAGTATACTAACTCTATGGGTAATAGTAATAGTGTGATTAGGCGCAAGAAATTATCAGAGTAAGTATAATTACTTATTTAACCTACGCCCTAAACTTGATAGGTACTTAAGTTTACTAGGGCTCTCATCATAGCCGTCTTATTTCACTCGTTCCTTGCAGTTGGTACCTACGGATACTAGAAAAAAGTTATTCGAATTCCGACCATAAAGCTAGGATGTGAGTGGCATGAAGCTAGGATCTCTTTGGTGGGCGTTTTTTTAGCATTTTTTTTATTTTGGTAAGTGGGTAGAAAAATAACTCCAGCGTATATTAGCGCTTCCGCTCTTACGAGATTACAGTCATGCATGAGTTTGGTATGGGACGAGGAGACGAGTTACCAAATCCGCTTGTCAAATCTCAGAGAAGCGCTGTCTATAAGAGTGTCTCTGTCTGCCTAATATTATAAAATTTAGCACAATGTTACTTACTATATTAATATTGCGGGTCTGCTGGAAGAAATCTCTTTGAGAGATAAGTTCGCCCTTTGTACTGTCTATATTATTTTGTAAGGTTTGTCTGTGTGTGTGCAATAAAGTAAATAATATATAAAATAAATAAGTAAATAAACTAGTAGTTCCGTGAGAACAGTAGACCTCGCCAGCCCATATAAACCAAACATAAAAGAAACGAACAGAAGTCAATTTTGCAGTTGGAGACAGATTAAGTACTAATGCGACAAAAATTAGCGCTTAATATTTCGCAAACGGATCCCTGAATCGAAAAATGTTTTTTACACACCCGCAATATTTTTGAAAGTTCTATCCAACGATACCCCACACCATGGAATTCACGCGAAAAAAAATTATTTCCCATTTTTCGTATGCAGTTTTATGAACATAATTAAAATTTTCGACTTTCTTAAGTTAATTGACTATTACTCAAAAACTAATTGAACCTACTTAGCCGTCATAGTTTTCCTTTTAACTACGTTATATACGCTACTGCCGTGAATTTTTTCACATTTCCAGAAGCAACCGTTTAGCTGAGAGGGTGGGGGGACACGTGACTCTAACAAAAATTACCGCTTTAAAGCTTAATATTTCGCCAACGGATCCCTAAATCGAAAAAATGGTTTTCACACACCAGCAATATTTTTGAAAGACCTATCCAACGATATCCCACACTATGGGATTCACAAGAAAAAAAAAGTTCACTCCCACTTTGCGAGTATGGTAGGTACTCTAATATATAAATTTTATTCTACTCATTTTGTCGGCTTAATTAATTTATACCTATGGAAAATTTTTGTCAAAATCGGTTGAAAAATGCGACCTGTAGAGAATTACAGACGGACAGAATGACAGAAAGACAGAAAGACTGACAGACGGACAATAGCATTTTTGGCCAATCTCGAAACTGAGACGCTTCGCTCGCTCGGTCAATAATATTAGGTATACATAGTAAGTACACAATTAAGTTTATGTACGTTTTGTTATTTCACGTAGACAATCAGTCGTAACTTTAGTTAAAAGGTGTGTAAGTGTTTGAAATTGACCATAAATCGTAGATTCCGATCTAAAGGACTTGATCCACTTTTCCCGGTTTGCATAATAACTTAACCGTTTCATAATAAAACGTAATGTTGCTTTATGCACCAGCTGGCTCTACCTTAGCGGCCTATAGTGTTGGTCCCCATAATCCATATCATTATACATTCCTCAACAATAAGAAACGCTGTCTTGAGAAAGTGGTATAAATAAATGAAGGACAATTCAAATTTTCTAGTGATTTTTTGTAATGAATGGATTGACTTAGGCTCTTGGTTTATTAAAATAATAATATGTTCATTAAATAATTCAGATCTGTCATTTAATAAGGATCTAATACTGGTATAGATAGAACCTTGATACTATTATTATACATCAGGTGGACTTTCCACTAGCTTAGCTAAGCGGGTTCTCTTTTATAATATTACGTACAAGACTTAATACACATTCTTAAAAGGTGGTATCTCCTGATACCTACCTAGTCTATTTATTACATTGCTAAAACGTTCAATGCACACTTTATTTCAGCCTTGTGGATAAGCATTCAATTTTTATAGTCGCCCTTCTTTAAAGTACATAAAGAATGGATTTATTAGTTAGAACGGATATAACTCGTAAAGTATTGAAATACTATTGTAGGGTGATTGTAGGTACTAAATACTAATTAAAACTGCAAAAATATTAAACTTTTTTATTTTACAAATTCATATTGAAAATTTCATGTATTATTTAGTACAGATAAGACATGCCTGACAATATTTTGTAACTTTTTGAGTTATGTGGGAAGGACTCAACGGGCTTTTCCTAATTACCGCCTTCTAAGATCGCAGTTTCTGTGTAACATTGTGTTTTCAAGAACTAACAAAATTAACTACGACTTACGCCATGCCTACTTAAATTATAAAAATGTACTTACATATCTACTCATTTATAATGACTCATTAAATTAATCATGTACGAAATAGACTAGATCAAAATTTGATAAATATATTGCCGTCCGTAATTGCAACGTAATTAACTTTTTTACTAAACAGGTCACTGTGAAGCCCAATCTATCTTTGAACTTCATTCAGAATTCACATCCATTCTGATGTCAAAAAAAACAAAAATCTGCAAAAACCTTGCGATGGATCCGCCCGTTACCAAGAAATCCATCAAAACAAGTAGCACTTGTCAATTAGCAATTCATGGAGTTTCTTTTCAAATATGTTATTTTCATCTTTATCTCGTATCGTTTTAGAATCTTTATTTTTTATGTGGGGTATCATTCAGAATTAACTATTTTAACTCTATTCGGCACCAAATCAAACGTCAGGTAGAGCCAGCGAGAAGCTAAAGTATAAACATAGGCACGCGCCAAAGAAGTGGTGCAACCATCAGTGGTTGTTATAAATACAGTGCACTGGTTGCAGATGCCAACAGTGTCAGTTCAGCTCCTGTCGGCATAGCTGAAGAGGACGAAAGTGACCCAAAAGTGATCAAAGGATACAAAAAAATGCGTGTCTTACAAGTAAGTGCGGTGATAATAAGTGCGGTATTATATTTCGAGTCAAGTTTTTTTTTGTAAAAATAAATTTTTATGAATTTGTGATTTTTAAGTTGGTAATCTGTGCAATTCATAAAGGGTACATGAGGTCAGACAAAATTAAAGTGATCGAAGCATAAAGTCAAATTATAGTGATTTACTTCCTCATGAATTTCCAAAATGTTAGCATGTGTTTTATTTAAAATACTTAACTATTGAATACGTTCAATTGATAAAGCTTTAATAATACATAATTAGTTAATATAAAAACAACAAAAATTTAAAAATAATACGTTCAATTTGAATAATTATAGCTTTGAAAACAAGCAGTTTATACATACGGTGTTTTTCTTTTCTTTTTTCTACTCCTGATCTGAACGTTCTTTTTCTGTTCCATGGCACAGTGTCTCAAGTTGTAAAACAATAAAGTATATTGCCAGTCGAAACTTCTGAAATTGGTGGGTTCTTCCTCGTGGTCCCAAAGCCAAGTCAGACCCACTGGTGGTACCACAAGCAATTTTCATTGCTGATTGGCATAATGCGTTATCTCGTCTGATATGACATTTAACCATCATTACAATTACACCCAGATGATTTGGCATGGCCTGATAACAGAATATTGCCAATGAATATAATAATATGTTTATGCGTAGCTAAATTAAATACGTTTAATAGCCTTATAACTTACAGCTTTTGCGTCCGTAAACACAAATCAAACACAAATAACGTATTTATATCCCACTTATGGGCTAAGATCTACCTTTCCAACGAGTTCATATGGGCATAGTCTTCGGGACCAGTACAGATTGGTTCACGTATACACCTTACAATTTATTTTATACTATATTTCTCTTGACGAAAAACATGACGATAATCCGAATTTAACTTCAAAAAACTCATTCTTATCAATTCACTATACCGACGTTGTCCAGCAATTTTACTTTCCCTCCCTACAGAATTAGTGGGCTGGGTTTACCTCTTTAATTAACATTTTTAATTGCATTACTTTATAGGCTGTTACAATGACTAAAAATCACAAAAAGGATACGAGTTGCATGTTTTCCCGCTAAAAGGAACTAAGTACAAGCGACTGGCCAGTATAAAGCAACAAGGTGCAAACTTTTTTAAAAGTTACGAAATGAAATTCCGTATAACATTTCTAACGGCATGTAAGTCATTTCGTAGTGGGTTCCAAAATATGACATTTATACAATTTATATAAATACATTTATTTTGCCACATTTACCTAAACTAAACAATTAACAGTTTAAGATAATATAACTTTAAAAAATAAATATATTTATAGTTAAATCAAATAAAGTAGCTTTACGAACTTGATTAGATTTTCGTACTTGTTTTCGAGTACGACATGAATTTTTTTGTTATTTTTCTTTATATCTTGCAAAAAATATATAACACACCATCGATTAATATGACAATGCGACAAAGAAAACATGACAAATGAGTTACCTTGTTGCCAATAAAAAGTTGAACGTGCACGTTCCGCCTTATTTCGTGCGTATTGTCGCAAAACGTAGAACATAACGTAATGCGATGGGAAACACTGTGATTGAGGATACAAGAGGAAATCATACGGAATTATTAACTTTATGCTTCCTGCGTTTGTTTTTACAAGATCTATTGTTCCAGTTTTGATGTTTCATATCTCCGACATATGTTCTGAATGTACTCCATGCATTGTTGTATGATGTGAATAAGACGTATTTGTTCGCGATCTGACCTTAGAAGCTTATCATTGTAAATGAGATTTGAATCCCTATATTTGTATGATAATATTCATTGTTACAGAGTCAAGGTCTAAATATTCTTACGAACTTTGAAAAATGTTATTGGATTCGATTTTTATCAATGTACAGAATCCAACTAATAATTATAAATACCAACATATAGATGTTTGTTTATTTGTTTGTTGTACAATCACGCCTTAACGGCTGAATGGATTTTAATGATACTTGGTTCAGTGATAACTTATATCCTAGTATGACATATAGATTTTTAACAAGAAAAAAGTCACAAATATAAAATAGTTACAAAAGTTCTTTTGCAATTTTCAGGCACTCGCGTTTGTAGCTGTGTGCACCGTCGCTAACGCTGGCTACATCGGAAGCTACGCTGGCTACAGCGGCGGTGGCGGCGGTGGCTACGCTGACTACGAAGGAGCTGGCGCCGGTGGCTACGCTGGCTACCAGGGAGCTGGTGGCTACGCTGGCTACCAGGGAGCCGGTGCCTACGCCGACGAAGGTGCTGGCCACGGAGATTATTACGTAAGTACTGTCAACATATTTTCTTTGATTCCCAGTTGATTGGCTCAAGGAAGTTAAGTTAACGTGTCGATAGCAAAACGACACATTAATTAAGCTAGAATTTAGATAACATTATTACTTTTATACCATAAAAGCTAATAATTTCTTTAATTAGGTAGTCTTTCGGAAAAAATCGTCAACTGGAAATTTTGTTCAGTGTACAAACAGTAGGATGTTTGTAACGTATGATGTTTGTAACGTAATAATCATTGAGACAAGATCTCGCGACTAACAAAGACGAAGTCAGCCCTACAAAACGCATGGCTACGTGCCATGATGGCCACTTGTACAGATAAAAAATTTTACAACAATACCCTATTAGGTATAGGTACCACAAAAAAGTCGCCCAAACGTGACTGTTATTCATTCTATTATTCCTTTTAAATTATTATATCACTTTGTTATGTATCAGTTGCAGTGATTCTCAACATTGGGTGGTAGGTTAGGATAATTAGGTTTGGGTGGTAGTCGGTTACGCAAATAATAATATTTCAAAAACAAATAAATACCTAAATATTATGTTACATAACATACCCAATGTAACAATTACCAATTTAGAATTGAATAATTCAATGTTCGACACCTATTTATAAAAATATAACCCAATCCCTTAGAGTGTTAAAACGGGTTTTCGACCCAAAAAACAAGATCAAATACTAGACTTATGTGAAGTTTAGATAGAATTCGTTTTTCAAAAACCAAAATCTGACAGCCACATTCTAATGAAATGAGGTTGATTTTTCAAGTTCCAATTGCTACCAAATGGAGTGGTGTGAAGGCACCGTAACGTCATTCTTGCGTCAGGTGTAATGCATGTGGTTGACATGATGACGGTTGATGGCCAATCTTGACGCAAGTTCGGAAATGATTTAGTGATCCATTCAATGTGACCGGATAACGCGTTACGGAAATAGAAGATTGCTACTAGCGATTGTTGCAAATTTTTTATATTTCAGTAATTTATTTATTTGAATTTTTATAATATTCTTCTAAAAATATCTTATCCTAGAAGTCTTTTCAGCTTGAAAATACAAAAAAGGTCTTTTAAATTACACGAGTAATTTGTTTTACACTGTTTAAAATCACTCTCACTGTTCTATGTGAGTATCAATTTATATATAAAAGACATCAACGCGCGCACTTTTATTTTAGTTTCAAATTATGGTCATGATGTCTTTTCTCACATTTGGTCGGTTCGATTACCGGACCAGACAAGCAACTTTAAAAAATCTTTGAATGCTGTACTACTCACATTTAAATATAAAATGAAGTCTCCTATCTTTAATATCTAAAGTACTTTCCGCTTATGCCCCATTGGCGTGAGATGCCCAGTATACTTTCTATAAACGCACAGAAACCCAAGGTCCGAATTTACTATTTTTCAGTCACATCCCAAATATACGTTTGACTATTCGGTGAACGACCCCCATACCGGAGATCACAAGAACCAGTGGGAGACCAGGGACGGCGACGTGGTCAAAGGTACGATTATTATCAAAACATTCTTAATAAAGATTAATTTAGACACTGCATGGTTTCAAAGAAATTAATGTGCTATATTGCATTTTGTATAACTTAAACTAAACGGTGATTGACCGATACAATTTTATTATTAAATGAAATGTATCGTCATAATAAAATTTATGACTTAATTTTAAAATTACCTAGATACCTACAAACTTATTTATAGTTTCCATTATAGAAATTTGCCATTTAATCACATATTTAAAGTACAAATTATTGTAATTGAACATCAGATTGCCGCCTTTGATAATTAATACAAAACGTTACAGCGTACGACATTTTAACGCCATCTATCGTCAGTGGTGTGTAGTTGAAACTGTTTTTACTTCCAGGCTCGTACTCGCTAGCTGAGCCCGATGGCACCACCCGCGTCGTCGAGTACACCGCTGACAAGATCCACGGCTTCAACGCCGTGGTCAAGCGCATCGGCCACGCCCACCACCCGCAGGTCTACGGCCACGAGAGCACTGGCCACTACGGATACCACTAGAGGGAGCTGATCAACACCTAGCTTAGTAGTTCCTCCATCGACTACTAGATAGCACTGTACATATTAATTTATTTAAACTGCGCTCAAAGTACCTACATCTCACTCAGCAGAAATTAAGGCCTGTGATATTACTCCACTCCACAAAATTGTTCAAACTATTTCTCATCACCTGAAATGTTTAAAACTTGTAATAAAATATAATTTATTGTAACAAACTTTTGTTTGAGCTTCTTGAGTTGTGAGAAATGGATTCTTTCTTGTATGTACTATTTGTAATAATACTTCAATACATTTATTTATTAGGTTGTAAGATATTTGACGACACGAATAATAATCGTTGTTGATATTTTTATACGAGACGAAACCAAATTAAAACTTATTTAAAATACAAAGTTATTTTAATTTCTAATTATTTTTGTATTCACTTATTTGTTCTCAGGTTTATTTAATCACCTAATCATACCGTGAAGTAAGTCATAATCCGAGCTAGTGGGATTGATGATATTTAAAAGCAAGTGCTAAAGAAAGTGTTCGTTTAAAATTTATATTTTTCCTGCTGAAATTCATCATCGTTACGATAGGACCTGAAGCGTGAAAATTTGTTGCGCGTTCATTCATAAGACGTTAAGTTAATGGATAGGTATACTACCTCTTTTATTGGTTACTAAAATAATTTGATACTATTAACTACATTTTGATCACACGGGTACTGTATGCCCTAGGTCAAAATAGCACTTTTGGCAAAATACATTTTGCTAAAAGTGCCTTTGGTCAAACAGTTTTTAGTCAAGGGCGCGTTTCGTCAAATTACCCTCTTATCAAAATTTGGATTGGTCAATTAATGACGTATTTCGTCATATGCTGAATAGTCGGTCTGTATACATTTTGAGGAACCGCACCTTTGACCAAACGCTCATTGTGGCTCTAAATACTTTGACGAAAACCACACTTGACCTAACGCGCTTTTGGCAAAAAATGCATGATGACGAAAATCAATTTTAACCTAAGGCTTAGATACAACCCGGTCAAACAAAGAAACATTCATATTTGATAGGTATAATTAAAATTCTCAGTAAGTAAGTAGGTACTGCTATATTTTTATTAGGAGTCATTGTACCTGTCTAATGACAAACTGGGATTTAATTTAATATTCTAATAGAAACTAGACGAATTCATGGAGCGGGACCTACACAAGTTGTCCGAAATCTTCCTCCAGTGGGAACCGAACCCACAACTTCTATCTTTCAAGACAATATCTTTCAAGTGAAATAATTCGTAACGAAAGTCTTCCATTGTTCGAAGACACCGTGATTGATATATGCGATGTAAACATGACAATACGCGTATGCACTGATTGGTTGGTGTGTTTGCACTTAAAATATTGCTACGTGTATACATGACAGCGAGATAGCGATCAGCATTCCTTGACAATGCAAGACAGTGAACTTCTTAACAAATAAACATAATTGTTTCTTTTTGTATTATGTTAGACTTATCGCTAGATCTTTTGCGGTTCCGGGGTTTTATGGAACATAATTCTTTTCTAACCATTCTTTTATGGTGGTCAGGTACCATCTCGACTCCAGAACTGATCAGAAAATAATATAAAATAAAAGAAATACATCGCAGGACCCGAATAGACCTACTTAAAGTCTGTTTTTTGGAGAAGGGGCATAGCTTTTGTAAACAAAATTTGACAGACAGACAGAGAGACGGACAACGAAGTGATTCTATAATAAGGGTTCCTTTTTTCCTCTTTTGAGGTGCGAAACCTTAAAAACTTTAAAAAAACAGATGATATACTTAATTATATAATTAATTATTATGATGTGTGATATGAGACTTTGGTATATTTAAAATACACTTAAGTAGATAATTTACCAAACACAAAAATCAAATCAACAGCCTATTAATTAACTCCCCACTGTTGGGGCACAGGACTTCCCACTCAACAAAGGCGTGTGGACCCACGCTACCAGGCTAGCCCTGTGTGAGTTGGTGGACTTCACATATGCCTAAGTATTCCTTCGAAGGCGTATGCAGGTTTCCTCACGATGTTTTCTTTCACCGTTTGACAGCTGTCAGTAAATTTACTTAGATTTCGAGAAAAACCCATTGGTTCCAAAAGCCACGACCGAGGTTCGAACTCGGACCGCTCGACATGACAGGCCTCACGTGGTCTTCGCCACTACGCCCACCGACGCTTCTCATTTAATACAAGTTATATTTCATAAAAATCTTAGATACTTACCTAATCAATGAATAGTAATTTACTGAACTAAAAATATGTGCATTTTGTAATACTGATGGTTACCAACTATTTTCTTCTGTAAAAGGCTCAGTTATCTCACTAACCGAACGGTTTTGGTGGGATGAAGTAACAGGCAATCAAAGTTTTTTTGCTGTGACTGGCAATCAATCATCACTTTAATTTTATTGATGTTACACTAAGTTTGGACAGCCATCACATGGTTTGTAACCACGATATTTTATGTCAGTAATAGAGAGGCTCTAATTTTTTTCACGCCGCATATAAGTTATGTTCACTTTCGTTAATTTGCATGCTCAGTTGCATTTGAGATTAATGGAAACGATTACTTAGACTTATATTTAATGATTTTAGCTTCAGGAAAGCCATTTATCTAAGAGTCCATGCCTAAATGGTTTAAATGATAAAAATTCTCTAGTAAAGCTACAGTGAAAATTCCGCCGTAATGTAGTTTCTGCTATGAGAAACTATGAAAAAGGCTAATCGCTAAGAGTTTTGTTTGGCAAAGTAGCCTTAGTTTCATTCCGAGCCTCAATCAGAATATATAATTTTAGTAAACTGTAAATTGTTCACAATTGCTAAGACCTGCTGTCATAATATCTCGTCACTCTAAGAAATAATTTTAATTAAGATATGCACATAACACCCGCGACTACGTCCTCGTTATAAAATATCTATCACCTTTAGGTGTCATCTAATATATAGATGTAAGCTATCACTGTACTAGTTTTATCGGAAAGCGTTCAGCCGTTGTCGTGATTGAACAACAAACAGACAAACAAGATATAAGAGTGATGATGTCTCACAATTTAAAGAAAGTTGCAATCTAATAAAGGAAGTTGTACGATTGTTAAGTGTATCCGTAAGTAGCCTGTGATTAAAATCAAGTGCATCCTAGATGAGCTATCGTTCCATATCTGTGTGTGTGAATGCGTTTCTATCAGACCCGGGGGGTGTGCGTGTGTGCGTTTATAAATAGGTAAGTGGTGGACGCCGCGGTTCGTCTTCTATCCCCGACCTTGGAAATGGACAGGTTTCCACAAGTTTACCTAATAAATAAATAAAATAAATATATACAACTTGGATGTGTGATGATTTAACATCAGTGGTGGTGACTAAAATCTAAATAAGTGGATGGTGGATTGCTAAATTAATTTACACCATGGCTAAAGCATTTGCGTTATTGGTAAGTCAGTTAGATTGATTTAGCCATTTTTTTTGGATATGATTAGATGCTTACATAAAATATATGTTTGCAGGTCCTCTTGGCAAATCTGTTGGTGTCGAAATGCCAAGAGGAATACGTAGATATAAATGAGGAACACCCTACCACATCTACAGTGAGTAATAATAACATAAATCAGCAATTTCATTCTTATTGGGTTAATTTTGGATCATGACTATTGCAATGTGCTTTTCTCCCGGAACTTTTTAGACTTCGTTTACTGTATTTTAAACTTTAGAAAAATATAAGTATAAATATATTTTGTCATAATGTATAAGGCCGTCATAAAGTACTATTTCAATAAATTTCAATGTTTTTAGTCTATTTTGGACATAATAGAGTTTAAACAAATATAATACCTACTTACCTATGTTTTAGTTAATTAGTGTCTCAGTTTTTTAATTTATGCATTTTCACTCTCTGTTACATCACTAATTAACATTATTTACATTTTCTGTTCAGTTTTCTCCTAGTGAGATCATCTGACGGTGCACGCGATATTTCGCATACTAAGCCGTTGAAGTGATAATTACATGCTGCTCTTTGTCACAAATCCAAACACGATGATTACGGTCTATGAAAAATAAAGCCATATAATTTTCCTTTGCAACGTATTAGATAAACTTTGTCTGAAATGTAAATAAGGTCATATTTACAAAGCAAAACTTTATACCTAGATTATCATTACTTGTACAGCTGCATCAATATGTAATCAGATTTACACTTTCTAATCTACACTGCAGTTGTTAAATGATATTAATCTTTTAACGACTACATTCGTCATAGTCTGTAGTTTTTGTACCATATAAACGGAGCATTAACTTCCAGCTGTGAAAAGGTGTCATAATCGTAGACATAATTTTATAAATGGCGGAGTAAGTCTTGTTAAATCTAATAATATTTTTTTACAGACAGCTACTTTTAAAATATTGTATAGAATGACAATTTGTTAGAACCAATAATATTCAAATTTTTATTAAAACTTCGTAAACGGACTCATTCAATAATATTATCTGTAAAGAACTGACACCAGACTTATTTTATTATTAAAATTAAATTATATAGGTAATTACAGTAATTAATAAACCAATTTACATAAAAATTCCACAGCTTTGTTAATGGAAAATGTCTCGTATCTTATTTAATAGATTTTTTAGTTGCAGTTTGGTAGGTATTGCGGGTATTGCTAATTAATTTTAAAATGACATTAGGATTCCGCAATATAGAGCAAAACAAGTAAGAACTTATTAACATACTTGTGGCACAGTGTATCATTGACGAAACCCACGTTACATATCGCAGTTCACAAAATAGTTATCGAAAGTGGTCACAGAGTGTCGAAACATATTGCTCCGGGCCAGTATTGGTCACCCACTTCTCCCTTAGCGATACAACTCGTTTCGATGCAGTAAAAGTTCGCACAACGAAACTAGACTGCGTTTTTTGTATAACATAAATTTGTATGTAATGCAATTTAATAAGTAACAATACTCACTACCTACGTATTATGTAATTGTTTCTTGAATGCCTAAGTGGATCTGCTGACTTCAAATTTTTATTTCAGTTTGTATAAAGTTTATTTATTTAAGGTATGTATGTACTTAAATTAAAAGTAGATCGCTAAATTAGCTGTAAATTTTCGAAATATTCAACAATTTCGTTATTACAAAGAACAACATCGTAACATTTCTAGACATTTTTTTTCGAAACCGTTACAATAAGATGCGTGAAATCAAGTTCAAATTACAATGTAACAGTAGGTACATAACATCGCGCTGAAGTTACGTAAGCGGAAATAAACGAAAGTGAATTACGGTGTCATTGACATTGACGTGCGATGCGCCCGCGCCGCCGGCCCGCGCCGGCTGGCTCATCTTGAACTTGGCGAGAAGATGGCCGTCAACAAGTGACATTTAGACGGGTTCTCTGTTTGTAAACATTGGAATAGATAACATTAAATTTAGAAGTATAAATTAAAATCTAATAATCATTATTAACTATGATAGTTAAATGAGCAATGAATAAGTTTATTCACAAAATGTCAAAGTAGAACCCAATTAAACATAAACATAAACTTTATTCACTTATTAAGATGCATACATTTTATATTGAAGCCCTGACTCCTAAACTAGTCAAGCTGTATTTCAGGAGTCAGTAAAATTACTAAAATAAATACTATGTTTATTACAATAATATGTAAATTAAAGTTTTCGGCCCCAATATACACTTGTCAACGTCCACTGTTGTACTAAATCCTTTCTTACCTACATTTTAGTAGCCGGGCTGAGCCTATGTGTCTGATTTTATTCCCACAGTACATGACTTTGCATTATAGCTTTTGAAAACTGACCAAGAAACGATTTCTCATTTAATTTCAAATACCTATCTCTCAGGAAATACTTAGGCGCATGTGAAGTCTACCAACACGCTCAGGGCATGCGTGGTGGACTATAGCCCGAACGCCCTCCTTGAGAATGTAGGTCTGAGCTCCAGCAGTGGAGACATGTTACTTAATAGGCTGTTGATTTTTGATTTTTTGATCTGTCAGGAACACCTTTTACATTATTTATTTATTTACTACACAAAAACACTCAATTTGGTCACTATACCTGCTTAGTTACACCTAGCAGTTTGACAGACAGACTGACATACACGTCTAACGTAATTAACTCGCTACACACATATCACAATTATGGAAACGATTAAACCACTCATTGCTTATTCAGAATACTTAACTATAATAATGCGTAAAATACCGAATTAATACACGCAAGCTATCACTTCACACACATACCCTGGCATTTTTTTTACTTTCCAAGTCGTTGCTACGTAATTGAGGGGCGTAAAAAGTTAATCGGCCGCATTAATGTGCGCTTGCGTCTATTTATTTGTTTTCAGGGAAATCCAAGCTATTCGTTCAGTTACGGTGTCAATAACGTGCACACTGGTGACATTAAGACCGTGTGGGAGGCCAAGGAAGGTGACACTGTTAAAGGTAAATTCATTTTTGTAAGAATCCTCGAGGTTACGCGAGGATGCGGGAAAATGCACGAGGATGCGCGCGAATTCTAGAGCGCGCTCTTCTCTTATTCTTATTCTTAGACGGGGGTGGCAGTCCCTGCACCGACTCCACGAAACGGGAGTTTTGTGCAATTCCCCCCGGGCCGTCAGTCCAGCCATCCCAGCTCCTTGAAGTACTGGAGTAGGACTTCTGGCTGACGGCAGCACTGTTGCAGGTTGCTCGTTGCCGAGAGGTCGGGATCTATTGCCAGGCCCGTTTCGGATCTGAATTCCTGTGTTGCTGGACAGTGAAGCACTGCGTGCTCCACCGTCTCGCTCTCCTGCAGACAGCCCCTACACAGGGGGCTGTCTGTGATGCCCAGATTGTGCATGTGTTTGTTCAGGTTGCAGTGACCCGTTATGATGCCGACCAGGAGTCTAAGGTCGCTTCTGTTGCGTTTTATTAGAAAATTTGTGAGTTTCCCATCGCTGTGAGGGAGCATGGAGCGCGCTTGCTCGCAGTCCACTCGGGTTTCCCACAATTTTTCGTGTTCCTTGTCTGTGTTTTTCACAAGGAGTCTCCTAACTGTGTCTGCTGATGGCAGGCACAGTGGTGTCTCTTGGCTTGGCGCGGCCGACTTGGCTGCTTGTTTGGCCAGCCTGTCGGCCACCGCGTTGCCCGGCGCGCTCTTCTCGCCGGACGGATTCGCGAAGACGAGAGTAGACGCGCTTCGATCCGCGCGCATCCTCTCCGCTGCCAATTTGCACACCGATGCGCTAAGACAACTCTGAATCGTTCTTAAGGCGTTTACGCGTATCCAAACCTTTACAAGGATTTCTACGTTGCAGCCCTTGAATTCACAGACAAACCACTATTTTACAAACAGCCTATGGCACATATAAAACGCGACGTTTTACTAACAGTCTCAAAGACACACTCTTTCTGTTTTTGTGTCGTGATATAAAGATAACTTAACCAGAAAGCCACTACAGTAAATGAGCTGCGTCTAAATGTAGCCATCCGACTCGGGGTGATCTAAAATTCCAAAATCGCTTAGGCATTTAACTATCGCCATAGACGTCGTTAGTCTGCTTGAAAAACGTCGCCGTTTCATGAACGGCCTAGACGATGTAATCAATCAGCTTTTATTATTAAGACATTAATATCTGAATACCACATCTCTATTTCCATTTACGTTAAACTAGGTACCTGTCTAACACTAATGTAAAAATGTTAATATGTATAAATTAACTTACGAAAACATTTTTACAGGTCACTACAGCGTTTTAGAACCAGATGGCTCCATGAGGACTGTAAAATACTCTTCAGGTCCAAATACAGGTTTTACAGCAGTAGTCAATAATGATGGTGAAAACGTGGATCTACATAATGAAGGGCGAGGTATTATGGAAAACAAAGCGCTAAGGGATTATGGAAAGTTTTATGATTTCTCAGAAGACGAGGAACCATACATTGTCAATAAGAAAAAGAGAAAAAAACACCCATTTGACACAGTCTTCAAAGATTATTCGTCTAAAAAACGACCCAAGTATCCATCTGATTTGGAACCAAGTGACTTCTCGCATAGCATAACCATTAAACATCCTCACGATGAATTTGGTTTAGAAAGTGAGTCTCAAACACATATCGGAATTGAAAGTAATCCTAATTGTAAAAAGAAACACAAAAAACCTAATTTGTACACAGATATAGTTGATTTCGATTTGAGAAAGCCTCATAAGATAAAACCCCTTTTTTCCATAGGTTCGCACAAGGACACTTTCGAGAAATATGAACCATCTAACATTGACTACGAAAAATACTCTCTCAGTCCCTACGGAAGCAAGATACCAAAGCTCGAACCAACTGGCTTGGATTATGAAAAATTATTTACTCCATACACTGGAGGAAAGCTGCCAAAATTGGAGGATTATAATTTTAAGCCAAGTTCACTGAAGTACAAGTATCCTTTGGTCCCTGATGTTCCAGAAGGTTACTACTCTGATGATTTGCCTCCACGGCCTAAAAAGAAAAGACCTCATAAGAAACCTGAATATCACTATCCAAGTGAGGAAGTAGAAGATTACTGGGTGCCCAAAAAGAAGAAGAAGATGCCACCAAGAGTCCAAGACCCTCACGATTATTTACCCGAACCTGATGATGATTTCGACCGTCCTCGATATCCTAGTGATTTTGAAGACGATGAAGATGAAGATGAAAGACCTTATAGGAGTCCACCACGGCGGCCTGGTCATAAGGAAGTAGTAAGAAAGATTGTAAAGAAACGAAAGCCAGCCTTCAATCTTTTAGATATTTTGGATATTTAGGAATAGCATTTATTTTATTATACAAATTAGATGACTTAAGAACTTTATAATAATTTCTCCCTGAAGTAGAAACGAGAACATTTTATTGTTTATTTATTTGGTTGATTTAGGAATGTACCGTCCGTCACGTGAGAACAAAGAACAATATTTAACTAAGTAACCTTTGCATATTGTAAATTATATTTCAATAAATCTTATTAGGTAGAATTACTTACCAATTTATTTCTTTAAGTAAGTTTTATTTTAATAGAAAATGCTATTACTAAAAAGCAATAAAATGAGATATACTACTTATTTTGTCCTTAACTTATATGTCTCCAAGGCCAGGTCATTGTAAAATAAGTTCTTTAACCAAGATTAAGCTTGTCTGTTTTAGTCGTTATTGGCTGATTGATCTACAAAGATAAATTTATACAAACTGTTACTAATCAATTGAGACCATCTGAGAATAGATAAGCATTTATAAAAATTAGGTCAAGAATTAGTGAATTGCAGAACATATACCCAAGTTTCCAATTCTGAGACTAAATAACTTGTCAATCGCTTTTGATTCAACTGCAAAAATTTCTAATTTGACTTAAAAATCGATATCAATACCTAACTTGTATTTAAGAATCTCCATTGTCGGCCACTGCTACAGATTCTGATTTGGTAACCATTACATACCTACTTCTTACTATTGATGGTTTTTACTTTTGTTAGGTCCCCATGGCCCAGTTTCTCGGTCCACGGTCACGGGTAAACCTCATTTTTACAACAGACCCCAAGTTCAAGCTATCTGTGAGTTTAGTAGTAAATTTAAAATAAGTAGGTGACCATATTGACCTCAGTCATATTTATTTCTGATGCTTGTATTGTGAATTCAAAAGTTTAAAAAAATTAAGGTTTGAAAAAGTTGTGTAATATACCTATATTATATAACCTAGTATAGAGTTCTCGTGTTATAGAAGAGTGTTCGAAACAATCTGAGGCACTTTTTTATTTTTTGAAGTTGTCAGTAACCGTTAAAATGGCGAGCGGAGCCACTGCAAAAGTCAGCTAATGATTATACTTAAAAAATCGGACATTTAAAAAAAATCATTGGGCTCCGATTTAAAAAAATAACATCTAACAAATAGGAAAATTAAACCCTCAAAGTTCGATCGATCCAATAATATTGGAACATATTATTATGAAATTATCACGTGATCCGATCCGTTAGTCTGATCGGATATTATCCGGGCAGTTTTACAAATAATTAATTTCCAAATGATTAATAATTATGTGCCAAATTTTAGCTCAGTTGGAGACCAGTCAAGTCAAAAGTCAAAAGTATTTAATTGTATGTAAGTACAGTGGGCACATTATACAACTTAATTTATTTATCTACCACTGCTTCCAAGGTGTTAGCGCTGGGAAGAAGAAGCGGCGCAACAAACTTCCGCAACACATCTAGTTTAGTACAACACAGTATCAAGTTGTCTGGCGGATAGACGGACGAACAAAGAGAGACGGAGAAAATCAGTTTCATTAAAAGTAGTGTTGTCACTTCCTAGTCTTCTACACGCGTCGTGATCGAACGATTACTCAAACACCATCGGTTTCTCAGCTACTAATTACTTTTGGACAAAACTGTATCAGATAATATGCATGCACTATAGAGGTTACGCAAAACGAATTACAATGAGATGGTGAAAGTGCAAAGACTCAGAAACTGGAGCGAGTGGGAGTGGCCGTATTACCTCACAAGGACGTTTAAGCCATTTTTATGCCTGCACAAATATATCAATAACCGATGTGTGTCACATATGTGCGTAGTAGCTTGTTAGTACCTAATAAAAGGAAGGGGTAGGAATTTTCAGAAACTGAGAAAAATGGGAAGCAACTTTTTATTTCTTCTTCATTTAATAAGTTTTGTTTAGTTGTAGCGCTGTGTTTGATATATGTTGTTTGTAGCGCATATAAACTCTGTCGCATGTGAACGACCGAGGAGTTGGGGCCTTTTGGTTTATTTAATTTTAAGTAAGCCAATAAATATATTTTTCTTTCTTTCTTTCTTTTCTTTGCAGATAAAGTTGCATGCAAAACTCAATGAGAACATAAAGTAGCATTAAAGAAAATACTCTTACTGTATCATCATCATATCAGCCCGTCAACGTCTACTGCTGGACATAAACCTTCCCCAATGAACGCAACCAACCGCCTCCGGCAACCTTCTTTAGGTCGTCTGTCCGTCTCGCGGCGGCGCGTCCCACGCTATCGATTCACGGTCTCAACTCCAGAACTAGTCTGTACCAACGGCCATCAGTTCTACGACAGATGTGACCTGCCTACTGCCGCTACATCTTGCTAATCCCTTCGGCAATGTCCGTGACCTTAGTTCTTCGTCGGATCTCCTCATTTCGGATCATATCCTTTAACTGCATGATGCTCTCTTGATCCAATGTAAACTTTAATATCCCACGATTCGGGTGGCGTTACACTTAATTCAAGTTGGGCACGCCTCGGCACGCAGCCGTGGACATTCACCGGTGGGCGCGGCCGTGACACGGCCGGCATTGTCGCAATGCGCCCGCGCAGACACGCGCCACATGCACGATCACTCTCTCCGCTGCATTCACACCTGTTTGATGATGATTGATGGATATATCTATATTTTCTTATGATTAATGAATCTCTGCATCATATTTCATAATGAGAGAAAAAATTTCTACTTATGTAGGTGTACTAGCTTTATCCCGCGGCCTCGCCCGCTATGAAAGGTTTTTCCCGTGAGAACAGCTTTTACATAAGTATCTATAGCCTTTGTGAAACAGTGTCATCTTGTTGTTTAATCTATGTATTTCTGTATTTAGCGCCATCTGTGGCAATTTGTTTTAACTATTTGGTTTGTAAGTTTACACGAAATCAGTATTCATATGGTTTCACTCGCATTAAATTGGGATTTATGAATTATAGCTCATGTACCTACTGTAAAGTTTCATTAAAATCTGATCCGTAGTTTGCGCGTGAAAGAGTAACAAACATCCATCCTCACAAACATCCAAACATCCTTACAAACTTTCGCCTTCATAATATTAGTAGGATGTTACACAGTAAGAATCAGATGAAACCAAAATGAAAGGGTCCATTACGTTACGAGGTTGTCGACGTATTAAAAGCCTCGCGACCTAAATTCTTATCAACCACACAAGTTGACACGTTACCTTTACCTTACGTTTTGATTTACCGGCCCAGCGATAATACATGCAATACGTCAAAAAGAGAATTTAAAAAATATACAGTTTTTGGGTGCTGTAAATCGAATTTACCTTAATAATGTCAAACTGTTGAAAAACGTCGAATCACAAAAAAGTGCAACGAGTTCTATTCTATCTAATCTAAGTTATATTCTACAGAAAATTACATAATGGTATACTCTATTATGAAATAAACAAGAAGTTTATAAATATTGCTGCCTTTCAGGGTGCGTTTGCCAGCGACTATAACTACCTATAAACATAAAAAATTATTATAAACTAGCTGTTGCCCGCGACTTCGTCCGCGTGGATTTTGGAAGTAGGTACCTATCTCTGCTATGTACAGACATACATCGTCTAGTTATAATTTTCCAATGGTAAAATGGATCATTCTAAGTACCTTCACCATAATTTAAGGTATACCATACCTTCAGGAACAAACTATGAACACTGTATCCAATTTGGTGAAGACAGATAAAAATTTAAAAAATTGTTGTTTTCACTTCTATTGCTCATAAGACTTCTCATATCAATTTTTATTATACGTGTGTATTTTTTAACTAATACAGTATGGGCAAAACCAAAACCATAGGAGATACAGGGAAACTGTCTTAGGAACCTTTAGGTATTTTTTCGTGATAACAATTTTGACATAGTAATCGGAGCAGCTGGAGTTCAGGTGGCATGCATGAATAAGTAGTAAGTTCCTAAGTACATTGCAGTCTGTTTTATAAGAAAACATTTTATTAAATTTGACTAACTTCTGCTGCTTGGATTTTTTTCTTCCGATACAATAAAATGATTCTAACATGAAACTAAGTCGATACGCATTTTTTAAAAATAATAAAAATTATTTTTCACTGGCGTTCTATGAGAAAACATTTTATTGAATTTGACTTACTTCTGCTGCTCAGATTTTTTTCTTCCGATATAATAAAGTGATCCCTACATGAAACTGAGTCGAACCGCATTAAAAAAAATATGTGCAAATTGTCTCATTTTTATGGACAACACACGCTTGACCAAAAAATTTCTATGTCATAAGACACTTTCCCTGCATCTCCTATGGTTTCGGACTTGCCTATACTGTCCCAGTTAAAAAAAACACTGATATCTCCTATGTCTATGACATCGTCTTGTTACGTTAAATGATTTATCTGTAAATGCCGATAACTTTTTTCGCTGTCATCCGATTTCAATGAAACAAAGCCTATAAGTTGCGCCAGGCTGTGCTTAATCTACCTGTGAAAACCGCAAGAAAATCCGTTCAGTAGTTTCGGAGATTAGCGATTACAGACAGACAGAAAGACAGAAAGACAAAAAAATTTAAAAATGCTTTTTTGTGTTCTGTTACTCTTTTTTTATCGTCCACACTCATTTTTTTATAAATTTATTCAAAGTACAGACACACGGTTTCTACAGATTTATTATAAGTATAGATGGAGGTAAAAGCCCAAAAGAAAATGATGGATCAATACTTTGGTTTGAGATACCACCTCTCGGAAATAATTCTTTTTGTATAATAAAGGATAGTGTAAGTAATGTAAAATATGGTTTAATTCATACAAACTATGTAGGTAGGTAATTAATAAGGTAGGTGTCATGCTTTTTTTCCAATATTTTATTAAACATAAGTAACCATTAACGGTAATCGGTCGATTTGTTTTCAATACCCAGATATGCATTAACCATTTCATATTAGTTTTTCATCAAGTCTGCTTACTAAGGAAACAATATTTCCTCAAACGAACATGAACAAGTACCTACTTTGTTGCAAAATTATTGGATTTAAATAGTACAGGTATAAGTCATTAAATTGGCTAAGACATCTATATCATGCAAACAAGAAATCCGGTAGTGAATGCAAAGAAGCAAAAAAATGCGTATACATGTAACTCGTAATAAATTGTATACAACCATGTAATGTAGATTTCTAGCTTCCTCTCGTTAGCTGGGTACGTACACCTGCCGGTTGTTTTCATAGAATGCTCGTTTATTGGATGGGAAAACTCAAAGAGTTTGGAATTGCCGCCGCCGCGCCGCCTGCGCATTCTGTGCTCTGTGGGAAAACTTCATAACAATATGCAACGTTGAGTAACCAAAGAGAATACATATAACTTTTTCCTTAGTGTCATATAAGTCCTTGTTAATTTTTGTGACTAATATTGACTATCATTGTTATAACTTATAAATATCATAGTATGAGTTATAGGTATGTTTGGTTAGTCTTAGTGCGCCTTCACATTAGGTCGCGGGCGGTGCGGCTGTCGCGCTGCTACTTCCATACAAAATAAGCCGTGCGACAGCCGCGCGACACGTGATTTTTCATAGCGGACGGCAGCGCGACAGCCGTGTGCGATCAGTCGGCTTCGAGCCAGTGTTGCAATTGCACGTTCGAACATAAATTTCACAATGAGCGAATTTGACACAGAAACACACTGAAATTTGGGCACTAATTCGGTGGTTGGTTATGATCATTCTGTCTAAAACGCAATTGGTCTAAAACGCAAAATGCCTAAAATTAATACTTAGGCATTCTACAATTTAGACATTGATTTTAGGCATTTTGCGTTTTAGTCCAAATTGCTTTTTAGACGTTTTACAACTTAGTCAATTTGAGTTTTAGGCCAATTAAGACTTAGGCATTCTACAATTTAGACATTGATTTTAGGCATTTTGCATTTTAGACCAAAAAATTGCTTTTTAGACGGAATGATAATAACCGGCCGAAGGAGAACCAACAAAAGCAGGAGCAACAATGATGTTTCCTTGTTGGAGTCCATTATTAAAATAAACTGGCCACCCTAATCTAAGAAAGTCGCGCGGCTGTATTTGTAATGAGAAGGCATCCGCTGCTGCCGGTGCTGCTGTCGCGCGACAGCCGCACCACCCGCGACCTAATGTGAAGGCGCACTTAGTATTGTAGGAAGTTTATTCTACACATTGCGGGTTTTATATGTACAATTGATAGAGGTATCTTGATATGTCTCGTAATAAATTCCTAACTACATTATTAGGTAATTAAATTAGCATCTCTACCTATAGAAAATTGCAGAGGTATTTAGGCAATGCAAGCATCGCTATTTTGAACATGCTATAATATTGAATAATGATTATAAGCTTATTAAGTTATTACTATTACACATAAAGTGTGGGTGTACAGTGAATAGAAGATCAAATTCTTACTAAATTTATGACTTCACATTGTCTGTCTTTCGGTATGTTCGTCTGCTATGGGTACACTGACTGATCTATCAATGACCAGCTCAAGGAAACCAGCAAAGCGTTCCCTAATAAAAAGGGTCGTTCCCATTTGTTAAAAAATGAAATATACGTTAAGTTTTTTCTTTCTTCAAAATGACTGCTCATTTCATTCTCAACACCTGATACGGCTACAATTACGTGATGTAAAACCAGCTTCGCCTAATAAAGCTGTTTTGATGCAGGCCGTGGACACAGTGGGCCGGAGGTTAATGACACCGGATACATGGATGAGTCACTCACTCACTATACCACAGCCTCCGCTTGACATCCGAAACCACGCGGTAGACTATTTAAGGTGCAGTCTAACACTATAATTTTGTACATTGTAATTGCTACTGTATATTGTATTGTAGTGTATTGTAAAATTGGTAAAGGTGTCAAAAGGATTATGTGAGCCTTCGATTAAAATATATTAAGTACATAAAACATATCACCAACTAAATATACAAGTCGCACGTCTCGTCCATGTCCAGAAGTACTATGAGGTGTTGAAATTTTGATTAGACAGACCGCAGCAGATAGAGAGATTTAGAGGCTTTCGCACAGAAAATAACTTACAAGAAGACTGAGTTTATTGATAGTTCCAATACGTTGAAATACACTTAGTATTTATAGTAGGTAAGGTAACAGCTGGAGCCTATTTCTGGCTTACAGATTTTCAGGATTCTATTTATCAGAAAATATCACAAATTCGCTACGAAAACGGATAGACATCATGAAAACAAACCAAATATATCTCGATTTTCTAGTTTTGTATTAAATCTTATGCGATTAGTCATCGCCATCGGTAACGAAACCTACCTTTATTTAACGTTGTGGTTAGATTCGATACAGATCTAATTAGAGACTGGTATAACTGGATCCTGAGCTATTTTTGGAAGCATGTTACTAGAACAATCTACAAGCGATAGATGTTTCTTTCTTTCAGCTTAAAAAGAAACCAAGTTGAGGTACCATAGTTATTGTTTACTTTTTTTGTATTAAACCATATTGGAGTTTTTTGTGTTAATACCATGGAGTTAAAAACTCTTTGGTGGTTGGTTTCGAACATTTGTGGTTAAAACGTATTGAACATGAACCCGATCCTAGAGGGATATATTAATTGTCACTCCTAAAAATAGTTTTGTCTGTATAGATTCTCACTAGACCATTATTAGTAGGTAGGTTAGTTAGATACCTATCTAATGGTGTAAAGTGAAATAAATTATTTTAGCGACATATAAAAGCCGATGCTTGTCCTATAGTAGACATATAAAGGAGCGTAAGGGAGAGAGGAAGATTTTTTTTTTAAAGGAGTTTGTGGCTTGGGAGAGAGAAAGAGGAATGGCTATACCACAGAATATATAATAGGACAAGTTATACACGATGTTCATCGATGCATTTCATTTCAGGCGATCGTTCTGAAGGTGCTGAAACGTAAGCCAGTGACGTCATAGCCATCCTTAGATAATATTATTGGTTTTCTAAAGAAACTATTGACTGATATGCCGAAGTACATCGTCGAAATATGGAGTGCTAATGCAGCGTGGCCGTGGGCGTCTAGAATGCGTTCGCGCACCGTCTTATCTGCGCAGGCGCACACGTACTGCCATTGTTATGGTAATTATCCCTATCAAGGCTCTATTCGTCTCACATAGTCATTGACCTGAGCTGATTACCATATATGAAGTTCACAATTACAATTTGTAACAACCCTACAATCAGACATTCCTTTTTTTCAATTTTTAATAAATCTGTGTAAAAAAGTTTGGTCAATACTGAACTTTTTCCAGAAATCGCAAAAGATTTGATAAAATAATTTAATATCGATAGAGTTTCGTGTTCCGATCAAAATATCATTGTATGTTGATTGTATGTCATTTTTATTAATCAGACCATTGGAACTTGGGGAAATTTTGTTAAATATTATTTCTCACTTTTTCCATAAATAGTTTCATTAAAAATTTCGTAAAATAATGTTCATATATACCTTAGAATAAAAGTCTAAAGTTAAATACCTAACTATCTATCTAGGTGCTTAATATGTTGGTGTAAGTTCATTTTATTAGACAAAACCTAGATTGTCATTTTCTATTTCCAAGTTAGGTAGATGTTATTGTTTTATTTCTTTAGCGCATCTGCCCTTAGTATTAATGATTACGATTTCAACATTTTAAGCATTTATAAAATGATTATACAATAATAAAATAAATAATGTATCCTTGACACAATTACTACTTGCGGAACTATTGTACTACCATAGCTATGTTCAATAAAAGCAATAAATAAGATAAGTTTATGGTCTTTAAAGTCTTATGCGAGCAATTTACAAAGTATGTTAGATTTAAGTTTAATTTATTCTGAACTATATAACGTACATAAACATAACACATGTAGCCCTGTGGATATGGCTCAAACCAATTCTTAGATAGTTGAGCTAAATTTACGTAAGAATATTATTGATAATCTTAAGAATCGTTAATCTTATGTTATGTTATCCCGAAACTTATGTTTTACAGAGTAGTAAAAGTTAAGTTGTACCTACAAATTATATTATTATGTGGGTGAGGTACCTGTCGCCTAATAAATAAATAAAATATATTTTTGGTGTTATATTAGCAACATTAAACCAACCAATATTTTATTGCATGTGAGAACACTGGGTACATTAATTATACACGTTAATTTTTATCACCCCCGCTTCCTAGATGTTAGCGCTGAAAAGAAGATGCGGAGCAACAAACTTCGGCAACACATCTTTTAAAATCAGTAAACTTGTCTCCATCGATAAACTTAGCAAGGCATGTATTTAACTGTTGCTTCCATTTTCCATCCGTTGGATCACCACATGGGATCAATAATTTAAAAAAACTATCTATGATGATCGGCATATTAATCAAGTATTGTTAAAGTTATTCAGTACATCTTGCTTACATTTTCATCAATTGAAAATAACAAAACCGAGTTAAGTGTGCCTTAAGTTAGGAATGTCCACCCTTAGACCCACGATGCAGTTTAGTCGCGGCAGCGCCGTCTATAGATATACCTAGGTACATTTTCGTACGTCTACGACATAGTCGGGCGGGACTCTGGGTCTATACCTATAGGACATACAACCTCTATAAAAGCACCGGTTATCTCACAATTTGGCACACAACAAGCCCTAGTGCTTACAGTGAAGTACTGTGCTAGACTTAGATAAACAATTAGCATTATGTTCGCTAAGGTAATGTGCTTTATGGTATTAAAATGTGCTCAGTGTCTTTTGTGACGATAAATAGTTTATTTGTGTTTTGGTAGACAACGGTAGACAAAATTTTGTTTTTCTAGATTGCCTTATTTTACGTATACACTCATGCTGTATATAATGTTTCGTTTTAAATAGATTTTTGAAAAAAAAAACATAAAAATAAAGTAGGCATAGGAATATTTATTATACCCGCCGGTACCGCCCGCCTCCTTAGTTATTGATCATTGAAGTGGAGCGCTATGCTGGGGACAGACAAATTAATAGTTTGAATGGTCTGAATATTATATTTATGTATGTTTGTTTTGTAATGTGTGTTTTCTCTATAAAATGCATCCAAGAAGTAAATAATTGCGTAAACTGTTGATACCAGGTGATCGTAGCGTGCGGCCTGCTGAGTGTAGCTAGCGCGCAGCTGCTGGCCGGCCCGCACGGCGCGCTCTCCGCGCAAAGCCTGGTGTTGGGCGCCCCTGCCCTGGGGCACGGCTACGCCGCTCCCGGCTACGGCGCCCCCGCTTTGGGATACGGGCTAGGACTGGGACTAGGTATCATAATTGACTTTTTAGAGCTTTTATTTAAGTTGCAACTGCGTTTAAAACAGTTATCTCCAACCGATTGAGCTGACATTTTGCATACACGTTTAGTTTGGATGACAATGCATGTTTATATAAGTGACGTCATTCTAAATCCAAAGGCGGATTGCGGACTCCCAAATACGGCAGATCAATTATTTTTTATGCACCCCCATTAAAGGGTTTGTGAGAATGATTACGAAAATAACCCTCCTTTTGGGCTTCGCCGCAGTTGGGTAATTAAAAGACGTCACAAAAGCTTGTTTGAAAAAGTTTTTTTTAATTATTATTATTTCTTTATTTCTAACAGTAGGTTCGATCTTAATTTTTCTAGATTTTTATTTATTTTTCCATATAGGTAGGTAACATATTAACTGTTTTCCAATTTTATTTTTGTAAATGGAACTTAGGTTTGCAGTAAATAATAAATAAATACTTACTATAAATTTTGAATTTACACAAACCAAGAACGCATGAATTCCTACGTAGATTGCTTCTGAAAATATCGCTCAAAAAATAATACACTCATTTTTTTCTATCGGTAGATAGGTATATAGTCAAGATATTCATACGTCAGCTATCATTATTAAAATACACTTACTCACTAATGTATGCTTATCTAGGTACTTTGTCATCACATGTTGAAGATAATTGTTCGATTGAATGATAATTTCATTAAATATTTTCATATTAATCTGCATGCAAAATATATCATGCAAACGAGCTTACATTCATAACACGATTACTGTGCACGCATTAAATATGCAAACAAGTTGGTACGACGACCCGAGCAAGACAGCTACTCTAGTAGGATATGTACAACTTACTAAAAATGATTGCAAACCCTTAGAAAGCGATATCACTTATGCTAGGGTCACACAATCGCGCGAAGATCGATTCGTATTGTCGCGATATAAACTTCGTATTCGTTCTAAGGCGAATGGCCATATTATCGGGACAGAGGCGCGAAGGGCATTTGTGTTCGCCTGAATGATTTGCGATATACAGAATTGCTTGGACAGACGTGTCGCGACAACGCAAATCATCGTCGAAGCCCGATAGTGTGGTCCCAGCGATTACGAAACTAAAAACTTTATTATGAGATTAACTACTTACATGAAATTGCTAAGCCGGTTGTTAGATATGTATGTACCAAAAAGCATAATACTCATTCCTAGGTACCATAAATTAACTATTTATCCCACTTTTGTAGTAACATCGGAAATTGGTAACTCGATTGGTAGTCGGTGACACTTCGACCAAACCGAATTTTTTGTGCCAAACCCCTGTCCACTGAGGGTTCCCCAGTTCGTTTTTTGGTCGACTTCCCATACGCGGGCGAGGCCGCGGGAAACAGCTAGTACCTACTAAATAAAAGTTGTAAGTTTTGATGGGAATGGACTGTGACCATTGTTGAGGACAGCGCGGTTGCAGGTCACGGCGGCGCGGTGGTTGCGCACGCGGCGCCCCTACTGCGCGCGCCCCTCGCCCACGCCGCTGCCCCTGTCGAGGTTTATGTGAGTCACCATCATTAATACCACCATACTAATTTTTTAGACTAAGAGCATGGTACGCAGAGATCTTACGACACAGGACTGTAAGGGGTGTTTCATGATCGCGATACTTTCTTCCTGCCTACCCCGTAAGGGATAAGTACGTACCGTTGCCAGACGTATTGTCCAAATTGTTCTATGGTTTTATGAAACTATAGAACAACTACTAAGAAACAGGGCTTGTAAATTGTGGTGAGGCAGTCGAATAGGGAGAAATTATTGATGATATCAAGAAGACTAGGTATTGCTGTTCATTAAACTTAATCGAGGGTTAGCCTTGTATTAATAAGTTTTCAAAAAGATTCATTACATACATGGGCTTTTGGGCGATAGAAAACATATCGAGAGGAACTGCAAACGCTAAAGAAGACATTGTAAGGCGTTTTTGTAAAGTCCAAATCTGCCGGTATTCTCTGTATGTGTCATCATTGTGGCCATAACCTGCACATCCTCAGTATTTGCCTAACAGTAAACAGCCTATAATTATAGGCGGAATACTTTCACAAATAGATTTCACTAACATCATCGCAGAATAGATAAATTTGCTTACAGCTTGGGAGGCAACCTAAATATTTTAATGGTTAAATACTCGCATGTTATGTAAGGAAGTAATAAATGTAATATGTGGAGTCACTGGTTATAATAACAATTTGATGGCAGATTTATTATAAAAGCGAACAGTCACCAGAGAAAAATAAAATACTGTGTTACTATCATGTATACTCCAAGAGCGTCAGTGGCCCAGGGGATAAGACGCGGCCTATCATATCGAATGGTCCGAGGTTCGATCCCTGGCTGGGACATGTACCAATGAGTTTTTTCTCGAAACTTAAGTACACTTACTGACTGCTCTTAAACGGTGAAGGAAAACATCGTGAGGAAACCTGCATAGGCCGAAGAAGAAATTCTTAGGCGCATGTGAAGTCCACCAACCCGCACTGGGCTAGGCTGGTGGACTATAGCCCGAACGCCCTCGTTGAGAGGGTAGGCCTGAGCCCCAGCAGTGGGGACATGTTAATAGGCTGTTGATGATACTCTAAGGTTACTATACTCACCTACCATGCCAACCAAACATCATTCATCATGGAAAACAGGTAGGTAGGTACCTACTCGTAGATATGACTCTTTTGTTTTTACTTTGAAAGAAGGGGTGCCAATACGGGGTCTTGCAATACATAGGGTTTGCTAAAACTACTTTGTTTGCTCAACATAGATAAATATTGTAATGAATAAGCTATAAATATGTATGAAAGCAGGGCCCTGTGCTGTTGGGTTTGTTGCTGCTTCTTCCCTTCGGCGGCGTACAGGTGGAAACAGAGTAGTTTTAGTTTTAGACAGAATTGACGTCAAAAAGAGAAAATTGTATTCCAATTTTGAATAAACGAATTTTGAATTTGAACTACCTATACCTTCCGGTCATAATGAATCCATTACGGGACACATAAGGCACGTCCAGCAGTTCTATACTCAAGCCATCTGATGATAAACAAAAAAGACTAATTGATATTTTAGATAACGAAGGCCAATATTCTGTATTCCAGTCCCACCCCCGCTACCAGTTTAACTACGGGGTCGCTGACGGCCACACAGGCGACCAGAAGAGCCAGTGGGAAGCGCGCGACGGTGACGTGGTGAAGGGACAGTACTCGCTCGTCGAACCCGACGGCACCGTCCGCACTGTCAACTACTCTGCTGATGACCACAATGGGTAAGAACCAACTCAATATTAATAATCAATTCATATAAAGAACCAATGTAAACTGTTTAAAGTGGTCAAAGGACAGTATTGTTCCTTCGATCTCCATAGCACTACTTAACTGTAACTTGGTGTAACTGGAGGGAACTGGTAAAGTGTAACTGCTTTGGACCTTAATTGTGAACTGAATCTGTCAAAATACCGACCTTCAAAATTCAAAACCGAGTTGTAATTTGTATACCGCCTCTTAGGAACACCATCTATTGTTTATTTTGGTTCCGAGACGCAGGTTTCCTATCTGACTAGTCTATGGTAAAAGCGCATTGCCTGATCAGTTAAATGAGTACGGGTCTCTGGACCTTCATCCGTACTTCGGACAGCCACCTATAGATCTCACCCAAATCGTTTACTGATGGAGATTTAAGGGCTCATAGTGAACTCAAATAAATGAAAAAGCCCTTATTTTATTATACATATAAAATGACTTACTTTCTTTTCTTTTTCCCTAATTACAGATTTAATGCCGTAGTGAGCAGGACCGGTCACGCGGCGCACCCCGCTGTGGCCGCGCCGGTGGTGGCCGCACCAGCCTACGGGCACGGTCACCTCCTCGGCTAAACGCCGTCGCAAGCACCCAACAACCACGACTACTATATTTATTACCTAATACTAGACTTACACGGACGGAGTACAACGAGAATGTTTCGGTAACGGCGATGTAAAAACAGTTCTTCGAACTACGCTTAGAGGCTCGGCGTTTCATAAAGTGTATAGGGGACTTCAAGGCCCAAATTACCCTTAGTTAGTTCCCATGAATATCTATTTTCAAATAGTAACTTTTGTATTATATTTTCTTTTAGTTTGTAAGCTCTCTATCAATTTTCCAACTTTTACTTAGTATTTTTAAATACTTTTTATGTTGAATACACTTTTATGAAACGTTAGATACATGCCTACGGGGTGCTGTGCAAAGACTTCGGTTTTTGTGACTGATATTAATGTAAAGTAATATTATATTTTCATACAACACATACACCTCTTTCATTCATCCTAAGTAATCCTAAAAAATTTAAAAAATGTTGATTATTATATTCCTTATTTACGTCTCCAGGCTTATCAAATGCATTAACCTTTGTATGATGATCAAATGATAATAGCTGGTACTTAGATCATGAGTACGGGATTAATAATAAATAGACCAGCTGAGATGCTTTGTAGGATCAATGAACCCATCAATGTCAACGATTTTGTCTACAACTTTTTGAAATTCGAAGAAAAATTTGGTAACTTTTCACAGGAAATAACTAAACTTAACATTGTAAGAAAGATCTTTTTTGATAAGGTTACTAAATAAAGTATCCATAAAATTTATGGATACTTTATTGACCCCTGTATATGTTTGTAAAAGGAGAATATAATGCCATTTTTTGGCCAGCTATTTCAGATTTGGACCAAAATGGATGATGTCGTTTGAAAATTGGAGAGCAGAACATAATATTGCTCGAAGTAATTGCTGTTATGGATGTAAAAAGTAATGTTTGAAACAGACATACAATTTTTCTAAACTAATCAGGAGAGTGCCGAAAGCTAATCTTAAAAACAAGTTAAATTATTTGCAAATACATGCCGTGTCTTACTGGACAAGTCTATAACAAAAAGTAATTAATACCTACTACAAGTTGACAAAATCAAAAACTTGTTTCCACCACATGTGAGCACGTAACGTAATTCGGTAACGAACTCCTGCGCAAGTTGCGAGTATAAAAAGCACGACTGCCTTTGAGTTGACATCATTAATTAACAAAGTTCACAAGAACAAAGACAACAAAATGTACTTCAAAGTAAGCGAACTTTATTTAAAAATTCACAAAATTATAGGGTTTTCAGTGCGATAATAATAATCAAAAGTATATAAAAAGTCCTGTGTTAGACTATGCATCTCCCAAAATTATAAGAAAGAAAGAAAAAAAACACAATTAAACCTTATAATAGTGACATGAGCACTAATCACGAGAGAAAAATCTTTGAACTTCTTAACTTTCTTACAGACTTCAGAGTGAGTTAACCCATTAGAGAGCAGGAATTAATGAAGCTAATTCTATTTAGGTTGTGATCCTCGCGGCTGCGCTGACGGCGGTGTGCGCCCAGCACCACTCCCAAGACCACGGGCACGGCCACGCTTACTCCTCGCAGTCCATCGTCCGCCACGAGGTCTCCCACCCCCAGCACGGTGGCCACCACGAGCACAGTGAGCAGAGCTACCACCACCACTCTGCCCCAGTCGCACATCATCAACAAGTCCACCACGTTGCCCCAGTGACTCACCACCAGGCTGTACATCACGTTGCCCCAGTGGTCCACCACGAGCCTGTCCACCACTTTACCCCAGTTGTTGAACATCATGCTGCCCCCGTACACCATGCTGCCCCCGTACACCATGCTGCCCCAGTGCACCATGCTGCCCCAGCTCATCATGAAGAAGAACACCACGACTATTATGTAAGTTTATCAATTGCAATTTACCACGCTTTAAAAAATAACAGTTTAATATAGGTACTTGTTACTTGTCTAATCCCGAATGAGGAGTCCGGCTGTACCTACTCTGCGAATTAGACAAATATCGTACTCCACCGATATAAAAAAAATTCATCGATTGATCTTTGTGAAAATGTACAAAGTCACAGTAGGAACCGTGTCACTAACTCAGCATCTACTTGACAATAATAACGTCATAATTTCCACAGGCCCACCCCAAATACGAGTTCGCGTACTCCGTGAAGGACCCCCATACCGGGGATCACAAGTCCCAGCACGAGTCCCGCGACGGTGACGTCGTGAAGGGAGTCTACAGCCTGCACGAAGCCGACGGTTCCGTCCGCACAGTCGAATACAACTCCGATAAGCACAGCGGGTAAGGAATAAATGAACTAACTAATGAACTGGCCAATCATCTCTAAGACAGTCAGGCAATGCCACAACACTTTGGATTACTTAAATTCTAAAGTAGCTTACCCCCGGGCAAAGATTAAATACAGGACTATGATAGTTGAATATGTCCACACCCTTCAATCTGGCGCACAGTAATGCAAAAATCATAATTTGAAGGAAGATAGGTACTTCCTAAAGCCGAATCGCGCAGGACTCCTATCACAAGCTACCTACACCTCAATAATTTTGGTTTTAATGGATACCGCCTGGTACAGGGCACAAAAATAAATGCATTTATCTCTAGATTAGCTGTTCATTGCTATTCTTCTTTATATTGGTATAAATGGTTATTTGTTCAACAAAATGTCTTCTATTTCAGTTTCAACGCGTACGTGAAACATTCTGAGCCCTCGAAGCACATCCAGCCCGAGCACCATCACCATCACTAAGCACAACTAATCTATCACAATTTGTACCTGCTATGTTATTATGTTGTTAAAAATTGTAAATAAATTATCTAGTCTAAACATTTAAAATTTGGTTTATTTTCTATTCAATCCTACAACGAATGATCTAGTGTCAGCTAAAGCATGCTAAAGGTCATAAGAATTAATGTAACTGCACTGCATTGCACTTACAAATAACAACTTTTGTAACAACAAATAATAAATGATAAGTTCACTGATACAAAAATGGTTGAAGCTATTGAATTGTCATGTATTACGATTATGTAGATATTATAATATGGTCGTACAACATGATTTTCACAATATTAAATATATAACAGAATTTTTTTTATAAAAAATATGAAATTTATTTTGTTAGTAAAATGAGGAAGCTGCATCAGTTTTGCTCTTTTTAAATGGCGAGAAAGTTTAGTGCGGGCCGCCGTACAGTTTATTTACTTTCTTCCATCCTTAGTACCGACCTTAGGTACTAAGGGTAATATATATTTTTTAATCTTGATTTGGGAGTTGAGTCGCACGCATAGCGACTATGCCACTCCGTTACAAATTATTATTAGGCCACGGTACAAATTTTGCTACTAGCTACCCCTAGTCTCCATCCTTCTCCTAACTAACCTGAACAAAGCATTATATTATCTTATCTTCTGAGGGAGCCAGGAATACCTGGCGACATTTCGACTGTCTGTTGTGCCAAACCCCTGTCCGCCAAACGGTGCCCCAATCCGTTTTTGGTGGACTTCACGTACGCCTTAGAATAGTTAAATACCAGTCTTTGGCGTATGCAGGTTTCCTCACGATGTTTTCCTTCACCGAAAAACCTGTGGTATTATAATAAACCGTACTTAAGTTTTCGAAAAACTCATTGGTACGGGCCAGGATCGAACCCACGACCTCATGACCGTGAGGCGTGTGCACAACCAACTAGGCTACCACGGCTACAGAGCATTAACTGAGCTGCCGATAACGGAGAGCCTAACACCCTGTTGCAGCTGCCGACCTCGTAGGCGCTTCTGCTGGGTCTGAGTGTCTCGGTCCGCACACACTCCATCAACACGTGGTAAATATCCTCTACCGCACCTCATTCGGTGCAGTTGGGAGAACGGACTTTTTTAATCAAAAATTTAATAAATGTACTCGCGAAAAAAAAGTTTTTCCAATTTCCGCGAAAATGTGTTCTATATAGATAACACATCCCGAAAATTACGTCCGTGTGCCCATCCGTCCGTCACTCTTGACTCTGGAGGCTAAACCTTTGGTCCGGTTTTGACCAAATTTGGAACTTACGAGTTTAAATTTATTTTATCGATGATTATCAACAGTTTCTTCGTACCTTTAAACAAAAACGACCTTAACGATTTTGATGAGACTTTGCACGTCGTAGTTGCTTATGTTTGTCTATGACATAGTAATACCCATTAGTCTAGGTTTTTTTTTTCTATGGTTCCCCTACAAATGAAATTAAAACTTGCGATTTACTCACAAATGGGATCACAAATGAATCTATTGAATTGTCCTGTATTACGAATCATCATCATCATCATCAACAGCCTATTAATCTCCCCACTGCTGGGGCTCAGGCCTACCCTCTCAACGAGGGCGTGCGGGCTATAGTCCACCACGCTAGCCCAGTGCGGGTTGGTGGACTTCACATACGCCTAAGAATTTCTTCTTCGGCATATGCAGGTTTCCTCACGATGTTTTCCTTCACCGTTTGAGAGCAGTCAGTATATGTACTTAAGTTTCGAGAAAAAACCCTTTGGTACACGGCCCAACCGAGGATCGAACCTCGGACCTTTCGATATGATAGGTCGCGTCTTATCCCCGAGGCCACTGACGCTCTCTGTTTTACGAATAAGTAGGTATTATTATGGTACTGCAACATGACTTTATCAGTATATGTTTTTACAATAAAAAAAGAAAAAAACCTTTTGTAAACCCTTTGTGATATTTTTATGTTAAAACCTTAAACTAATTTCGTAGACATGAAAAGCACAATCTTTCTCAGATAAAACAAGTGTTTAGAGCTATATTAATAAACTTACAAAGTCTCTAATCAGAAATCACTACCAAATGCCAACTTTTGAGTTGATGTTTGTTTGTTGCAATTCGTATGATTACACACGGCGTCGTCAGTTTCTACGCTCGCTGTTTTGACATCAATTCTTTTTATATGTGTCGGTTTAGGGTTCATTGTCAACCTAACTCTAACCAAATTATTTCTCACCAATTTTTATTGATGTCGAGTCAGTAATCTTATGGCCAAGTCAGTAACTCCTTTTGGCTTTATAGAAAATGACGAAGTATTTTACAATTTGTCTTCGGAAAAGCCCCAAACAGCCAGAGTATATAAACTGACGGCGCTATTTGTAATGAGACGAATTTATACGATTTGCCAACAACATATCAATTCATTGGATACAAATGTATTTTATAATAGCCCAGAAATTTTAAATCATTGACCAACTGAGAGATTGACTGTTTTTAACTTCGCGTTTTATATATCCGTATGGGCAGATACAATGGAAATACAAAGGAGATACAAAGCTAGAAAATTTTTAGCAGCGCCTGCGCCGCCCAACCCTAGGGGAGTAGCTAAAAGCATTGCTGTATTTGTTAGTTAATAAGGTCGCTACCTTCGCGAGTGTATTATTACATTTACGAGGTAAACTAATAAAGTTGACGATTATAAGGTGAATAAAATACATTTCTAAGACTAGATAATAATTTATTTACAGTTTTCAACAAAAAGAACATTTATGTATAACATTGAGAATGAGGTATTATAGTCAGATGATGCTTAATGATGGTGATGCTGGGCAGGCTCGATGTGCTTGGAGGGAGCTGAATGGGACACTTCGGCGTTGAAACTAGAATAAAAAATACAATCAGCATGAAAATTAATATTAAGAGTTGGTCATCGCAATACGGCTGTCAGCTCTCATCACCGGTTTAATTAGGGTCTAGTACCTACTAATCCTTTTATTTCAGGCAAACACCCAGTGATTTGAACATAAGTAGTTTGATACGGACAATTATAATATTTTAAGTTTGCACTGTAATTAATTATAGTTTGATTGTAAAAGTGTAAAAGTTAATTTTGAGGAGAAAAAAGAGTGGAGTCGTTCGTCGTTAGACCCCACTACTGGAGGTGATGAACAGATAAAATGAATAATATACAGATATTAAAAAGAATACGCGTACAGCTAGTAATTTTTCTTACCCGCTGTGTTTATCAGCGTTGTATTTGACAGTGCGGATGGAACCGTCAGCCTCGTGCAGGGAGTAGTAGCCCTTCACCACGTCTCCGTCGCGGGACTCGTGCTGGGACTTGTGGTCCCCGGTGTGGTGGTCCTCCACGGAATAAGCGAACTCGTATTTAGGGTGCGCCTGTAGAAGTGATCATCTCATAAGCACATAGGTATCCAAATTATCGAATCTACTGGCTTAAGTTATAGTGGGGAATACTTACATAGTAGTCGTGGTGCTCTTCTTCGTGGTGTACTGGGGCAGCGTGGTGCTCAACTACTGGGGCAACATGTTGAACGACTGGGGCAACATGTTGGACAACTGGGGCAACATGGTGCACGACTGGGGCAACATGGTGAACAACTGGTTCAACGTGGTGTTCAACGACTGGGGCAACGTGGTGCACGGCCTGGTGGTAAGTGACTGGGGCCACATGGTGGGTTTGTTGATGGTGAGCGATAGGTTCAGCTTGATGGTGGTAGCTGGACTCAACGTGCTCGTGGTGGCCACCGTGCTGGGGGTGGGAGACCTCGTGGCGGACGATGGACTGCGAGGAGTAGGCGTGGCCGTGGTCTTCTGAGTGGTGCTGGGCGCACACTGCCGTCAGCGCAGCCGCGAGGATCAGTATCTGTCAAAAAGGTATATGAACACTGATGTGGAATTGTGGATGCCAAGTGAACTTAAGTTAGAGCATTTATAATTCAATATTTTCTAAAAATCTAGCGTTGAAAGCTTTGAATGTGATTTCAAATATCCTGATACAAAATTGATATAATTTTTTTTTATGTAGGTACTCACTTTGGAAACCATGTTTCTTGTCTTAGTCCTTATGAACTTGGTTAATGAATGATATATGTTCAAAAGTAGCCGACCTTTTTATACTCAAAACTTGTAGGTAAGATAAAGCTGGTGTGTGTAATTACGTAGGAATTTGGGGTGGCGAACAAGTTTTGACTTTTTCATTGAACTTCGTTACAGTGATAATGCTTTATATAATTTACTTAAGTAAAGCCGGTAATACGAGTACGCTATCTATTTAAAGACAACCTTGTTCGGGGTTATAAGTTCGTGGGTTTCCCAGTTTCCATAAAAAAATTACAACTACGGCTGATTAATTTTTTTTTAGGAATAAAGTGGCAAACAGGTGGTCAGCCCACCTGATAAAAAGTGGCTACTGTCACCCAAAAAGTATGGCAACTTTTTACCTAGGTTCGTTAATTGAACCGCTCCGAAATAGGCAGTAGTTTGTACCTACCTATAAGCATATTTTTTTCTAAAAGTGGAACATACTCTGGGGGCCAATCGCGCTAATTCTGAACGATGTTACCAAATCCAAACCGTTACCAAAAACGTTATGCTGCATGTACACGTTTGGCAAACCTTTACAAACGCAAGACAAACCCCTGCTCCACATGCAGCATATCTCGCCATGTCTTCTCGTGTTTTCGCCTAGCCTCGGTCTGTTCTCGGGCACGACTTTATGGCACGTATACCAGGATTTTGGGTTTGTGGGTGGTGAGTGGTGGTGAATAAATAGAAAATTGGACGAAGGATGAAGAAAAACTTAGAGACGGTAAACAAAGACACAAAAACACTATGTATTTTATTATTGATACACTTAAAGAGGGAAGATGTAATCCACTGAAGGCGAGCGCTACATCGTGTTGATGAGCAGTGTTACTACTTTTGAGTTTTAGTTCCCATACACACTAAAATACAAGGAAACAATACACAGAAAATTAATAGTACATTGTTACCCCAGGGGTGAAAGTAACTTATTTAAGTCCCGAGACGGGACTTTAGGACAATAGTTCTAGGGACCTCTAAATAAGTCTTGAACCCGAGGGAAACACTGTGCTTTTCATTAAGAATACACTGAAAGTAAAAACAAAAACACAAAATGAGTGTTAATACAAATCTCTGCTATACAGAAGTATAAACAAAACTCTACAACTCGAAAAAACAAAAGAAGATCGGATTGCCGCTTCCCCGTCTATTTTGTTTGTTTTTTCTGTGGCCGGCCAGCTATTCTGCCATTATTTTTCATTTCCATCATTGAAAAAATGATAAATATTTTGCCCAAATATATGTTATTTTAAAGAAATAGTTGACAGTAATATTATAATAAAGTCATTTAAAAAAAGATGTTCTTTAATTATTACATAACTTTATGCTATTTCAATTTTACATCGCGCTGTAATTGAGTGGCTGTATAGAAAGTCGGAACATGGTCCAATAGAAATGTCAAAATAGTACTAGTTTTTTTTAAATAATTTGACAGATGTCAGTTGAAAGCGATTCTCCCTAGGGCTGAGATGTATTACTTTCAACCCGCTACTCAGGCAACTTCAGACCTTCTTTCAGAGTATGAGTAATGAAAATAATATAATACAAAAGGTTGAGCTTATTTCTAAAGAAATTTCTTCCAGCTAATCTGTGGTGTATAAAATATATCATTTATACTGAAATGATTAAAGAAAGGCAATTATGTGTAATATAAATACACATGCACAATATTATAGTAATTAACAAAAATTATAATGGTCTTTTACGGTCTAAAGTCGCATAAGGATAGATAGTCGATAGTAAGCGATCACTGTTTCCTTTAAATACGGCCAATGCCCCAGTGTGGGGGTGGCTTTAGGTATACAGTATGATGTCAAAACGCTAAATTATTGATTGATGCTAGGACTGTCATAAGGATGTAATTTCACAAGACGTCGGTAGAGAATTGTTGAAAGTAATTTCACTTTCACGCTTTTTAACTTTTATGTGTTGAATGCATCCAACTTAATAAGTCAGAGTCGAATGAAACCTTTAAGTTGGTGTTTTGAAAGTAATTTTGCAAAAACAAGTTAGCCTCTTTAATTGTTTGTTTCAAAAATTTTATATATAAGATCTTCCTCTCATGATATAATTTAAAAGCAATTTCAGTTTCTGAAAACAATCGTATCTACATCTAATAGTGTAACGTGACATAACCATCGAGTTAATATGTACTACGTACTAGAGAAGACACCCCAACTGCCAACTCGACTGTTTGCAACACGAGTTGGTGTTCATTTGCACCAACTCACGTGGCGGGGCGGCCATATTTCGGTGAAATTCATTCATATTCAGACAAAGTCGCATCTGTGCGCATTGAATGTTATCTATCAGAACGGAGACACCCCCGCGCGCACCCCGCGTGCCTCGCCCGCCTTCATCTAATTATACCATAACATAGGTCTGTGTATAATTTTATACCATAACTTTTGTTTGAAGTAGCTACTCTATATTACCTCAATGGACTTATCTTTCGGGTTGTAAGGAGGCACAATAGCATCCAGTCTCCAAATGTCAAGTCTCAACGCGCAATGTATAGTACTAGCAAACAGACCCTTAAATGGCGGAATAGACTTTCCATCTTTTTAGGTTACAGTCCGCGTGACGGACAGCAGCGCCAGCAGTAGAGGCCTAGTGCACCGGACGCGAACACGTCTACCCAGCGTGACATTGCAACACTGACGTAACAATCAATAGATGGGTAGATACGTCATCGGCATGTGTTGTCGTTTGCGGAATGTCGGATGCATGATAATAGTAGTTCATTTGATGAACAGCCTATTAATATGTCCCTACTGTTGGGGCTCAGGCCTACCCTCTCAACAAGGGATATAGTCCACTATATAGGCTATAGCCCAGTGCGGGTTGGTGGACTTCACATGCGCCTAAGAATTCGTTCTCCGGCGTACCTATGCAGGTTACCTCACATTATTTTCCTTCACTCGGACTTCTCAACATCACAGACCGCGTCTTCCCACTGGGCCACAGACGCTTATAATTCTTATGATGCTAAAAATATGATAACAATGACTAACTAATATTCATCATCGTCACATCAGCCAAAGGACGTCCACTGCTGGACAAAGGCCTCCCCCAGGGTCTCCACGACGACCGGTCCCGCGCTAACCTCATCCAGCTGGGTCCCGAACTAATATTATGAAAGTGAATTTATTTGTTTGTTCGTTTGTTTGTTTTTGTTATTTTTTTCCTCGTACACTTACAAACTGGGAAAACTTACACTTACACAATGGGAAGCAACAGCTAGTTGGGAGATAAATGAGAATTCAAATACTTATTGTTATTTTTATTTATTCGTGATTAAATTATCTTTATTTACTACACATCTAATAACAAGTAATTCATTTACAAAAACGATATAGCAGTCTTCTGGGGTTGTAAGTCCTTCTTCTTTCTAGTTCTTTTGATGATGGCTTCGGATTTCAACATGCTGTCCGGGGGCCGAATGCTTCACCACTGCGTTGAAACTGTGAACACATTGCAAACATTCTCAAGTTAATGTATTGAAGAGTATTAACTCTAAAATAATAATATAATAAACCTAACTAAAGGTATGTGTAAATAACGATTTCCACACAAAAGAGCTTTCCGTGTTGTTACTCTTCGTTCTCCAAAACCACTGAATGGATTCGACTGGGGTTTTCATCGTTGAGTAGCTTGGTTTTCCAGCAAGGATACCTGGCTTCGTGGGAAACTTATTCAATGCGGGTAAAGCCGCGGGCAACATCTATAAATTATTTTTACCCTGGACAATTTCGAGCAATAACAAATTCTCACCCGTTGTGCTTGTCCGACGTGTATTCGACAGTTCTGATGGACCCATCAGCTTCATGCAGCGAATAGATTCCCTTCACGACGTCTCCGTCTCGAGTCTCATGCTGGTACTTATTGTCCCCGGTGTGAGGATCCTCCACTTTGTATTCATACTGGTACTTAGGATACGCCTGAAATAGTAACAGTCTAGTTTACTACTCTTTATTACAACATTTCTATTCGGTACGGCAAACATAATGATCTCACTTGTGATTAAGCAGATAAGTGTGATTCGAATAAATGAATAATAGAATAGAAAGTCGCAATAAATCGGGAGCCGGACGTCCGTAAACGTAATAAGATTTAACGTGAATTTGCTTTAAAATATACTTACGTAATAGTCGATAGGCTCGTTGTGAGAATGGTGGTTTTTGCTTGCAGACTCATGATGAGAAGGCGCTTGGTGCGACTGAGGATGGTGAGGCTCAGCGTGTTGCGTCTGAGCGTGATGCGCCTGAGCGTGATGCGTCTGAGCCTGGTGCGTCTGAGCATCGTGATCATAGTTCAAGGGCTCATGCGCTTGGACGTATTGAGCTTCATGGCCTGAGGAGTGTTGTTGTTGATGATGCACAGGTTGAATGTGATGATGCACCGGCACAACGTGATGAACGACAGGCTCCTCTTGTTGAGCCTGCACGTAATGGTAAACGGGAGTGTAATGTTCCTCAGCCTCCTGCGTCCCTTGCTGGCCAGCCTGGCTGTACTGGATGGCGTTCTGTTCATGTCCATGACCTTCCTCTGCAGACTGGTATTGAGACTCGTGTATTGGAGCGGGTTCCTGATGAAGACTCACGGGGATGTGCCCGGAGTGATGCTGGCTGTACTCCTGGGGATGTCCATGTTGGACCACTTTGTAAGCGTGCTCCTGACAGTGCGACGCTGTGAGAGCGACAGTTAAAACTAGAATCTGAAATGAAAGTCGCTAGATTAATGCACGTACGGTGGAATGCACTATTTTAATTCACAATGTGTTTTGATTTTTGATGCGCACTTTTGCTAACATTTTGGAGTAGATCTTTCTTCTTAGACTTCCGCGGTAGAACTGGTGTACCGGCATAGGTTATTAGCTCAATATATACCGGAGACGTTACGAGAGAGAATTGAATCATGTTCGCAATACTGCCGCGTGCGCTGTCTTTGTATGACGTAATTTACGTAACCAATGTGAAGGTTGTCAGTCTACTTGACTCGATCAACACTGCTGCACCACACGCGTGCTGCTTATCACAGTTCGCCATAACTTTAATAAATCAACAATTTAATAGTAAAAAGAAAATGCAGCCAAATTACAAAACATTACAAACATTATAGCATTATTACGTATTGTTGTTTATGTTGTTAGTAAGTTTATAGATAAACGCTATTGTTAATTAATGTTTATATTCAACTAATAAATTTAGATAATGTATTAGAATATAATGTTATCTAAGTATTACGTATATATGTCGTAGGATAATCGGAAAATTCGGATCTTTGCGAAAATCCTAGGATTTTTGCAAAAAACCGGATAATTGGTATGTAAGAATGAATTTCGTTATCATCCGAGCTATTTTCAGAATCTCTGCAAAAATCCGGCTAGTAGCGAAAAACGTGTCACGTCATGAGCGCTGATTGGCTGCTTTGAACGTTACGCATTGAACAGATGCGCGATGTTATAAAATCAGCGTTCATATTTCCAATCGTCCTAAACAAACTCGGATTTTTGCAAAGATCCTGAAAATAGCTTGGATGATAATGAAATTCTTTCTTACATTCCAATTATCCGGCTTTTTGCAAAAATCCTGGGATTTTCGCAAAGATCCGTATTTTCCCATTATCCTACGACATATATTTTAAAATTATACTTTATTGACTGACTGGCTTAAACACCGTCACTACCGTACCTACAAAGAATACTATTTCACATTCTAGAGGAAATACAGTTATATTAGAAACTTGTTGTCTATATGGAAGTGGTTTTAGTGGTATTTGATAGAGATCTAGTACATACTTAAATTGGGCTATTATAGTCGAGCCCTAATAGAGTGAATAGGAAGAAGTGGTCAATCTTAGCGAGCCGGGGTTCCGGACTTTGATTGAAATTTTTAATTGATTAGGTATAACTTTTCCGTTCCGCTGATCCAATACGTATTAATCTTGTATATTGAAACATGCATATAACCAAATACAGAGACGTAGTTTAATTATGTGAGTGCAACAACACAAATAATTGGTTAAAGTTTTTGTGATAGTGGAACTAAGTATGCGAATTCACAACAAACAATCGGTTCGTCGACCGTCAAGTTTTATTATTTATAGTTACTTCGTTGTTGTGTAGCTAAATATGTAAGTATATATTTTGTGTAGTACTTTTAAGCTTGTGTATCATTTAGTTATAGCGTAGCTAGCGGGAGCGTAGCGAGCTTTTTCTGTGTTCTGTGGTTATATCTACTAAATATTTCACAATTCGTGATCACACCATTCAAAAATTACGTAAGGTAATATCTTATTGTCAGTTTCCTCATACAAATTATAAGTTGTACCTAGCAATGCTATCATGAAGTAGATCAAAAGATTGAATTTATTTTATACATCGGATAATTCCACTGCCATAATAACTGATCATGATTTAGTCTTGTTAGGGGGCGTCCATTGATCACGTGAGTTGATTTACGATAATAATTTCCTAAAAAATGTCGAACCATTGAAATATGTCCATTTTGTTTGAATTTTGGTGCTATGCGTTTCAGGTACAATGCGTTTATTGGCCATTTGTGTTTTTGATCATATGCGTCGAATCGCCCCCACACACCTCTCCCTCTCGTGCGATTTACCCATTAATTATTCTATACCCGGATTGATTTTGTTTAATTATATAACAGTATAATAGTTTATTCTCCAAATAAAGTTCGCTTGACATGAGATGATTTTCCTTCCCTCCTCCAAATGAGATTTGGTGATATTTTGCTGAACCACATTTTTGGTTCACGTAATTAATGGACGCCCCCTTACTTTGTTTTGTCTCTAGAATAAGATTATAATAGTTAACAAGTATTATTTTTATGCACCTTTACCAACTAATAATAACTAATCAATCAATCAATAATAATTTCTTTGTTTAATAAACAGTATTTAACAAAATACCTATATTGACCGGTTATAAGGTTACCGGCAACATTCATTGCTGTCTATTATCTAAACGAGTTTTGAAAATTGGAAAAAAATATTGGACTAAGACTTATTTATTTGCGTTCAAATTGAGAATAGTTGAGAGCGTTATTTTATTAATGAAGACTTATTAAAAATTCGACGACTTCATCGGCGCAGATACTTATAAAATTGCCTAAAATTGTTTACAAAATGTCACATTGAACGGATGTTTTGGGAAACGGATATCCTGACCGTAACGGATGTTTTGGGCCGAAACGTATTACTCAACGACCACTCAATATTAGTTAGTGAGCAACAAATTTTAGATAGCGCCTTCTGGTCCATTTTAATTTACTCGTGTATTATTTCCCCAGAGACCAGTCAGGTTTTTTTGATAAAATTATCTTATTGTGCAGTAATTAGTAGGTATAATGTATTAAATTGATTCGGTACTTATTTATCATAATATATTAATACCCTATACTATAATATATTACTTAAGTAATCAATCTGTGAACGATAAAATAAAGCAACATCTCATGCATAGTAATTTTATAGAATACTTTTATGTACTATGCTTGGCTATCAATACCTATAGTGTTTTGTCGTGACTATGGAAAGCGGCCTTAGTGCGAGTATTAAAATGTCAATGCTAATATACTTTTTGTTCCGAAATTCAGTGAACTAAAAATGAAACGAACGCGTTCACTCTCTTCTCGAGCCATGAGCCACATTTTTTCAGATCGTCATTGTATTTTTATTCCAAACATTAGACAGGTAGGTTCTCTGCTCTGTAAGGACTTGAAATATCTAACTTTTTAAGTTATAAATAACTCAACGGATATTTATACCAGAGGGTTTACTTACAATACTAATAATTACTTACTAATATTATGAGCAATATTTAAAATAATTATAGTATTTATATCAGATTTATATACAATTTATTTAATATTTATAAACCTAGTGAACACAATTTACAGTATAAAAACTTGGCAAGCAACTCAATGATGCTTCCCATGATGATGAGACTCTCCGGACTTTTTCACCAACGCGTTGAAACTGAAATAAATATAATTCAAAATGTATTCAGATTGTGTGATAGTATTTTTAAAATTTATTATCAACATTGTCAAAAAAAATGTACTTAACTGATAGATTGATAATTATGCGATCAAATTATTAAGAACGGGTCTTGGAATGGGTGAATCGTTCAACACTTACTTATATCGATATCCAAATTTATTTACATCAAAATGCCATCTGGGCATAATTCTCTAGCACTACAGTACCTACGAGGTAGGTACCGACTATTGAGTGTTTTTTGATTTTTTTCTCTCCGATATTGGAAATAAAATATAATTAGAAAAATTAACGAAAAAGTACCCCCGATCATATTGATCCATTGTGAAACTTACTAACTGACTCGTTTGAATCGTAAGCAGTGGATCCAGTGGTGCAGGCTGATGATGATGAACCATAAGGTAACTCACCCAGTGTGCTTGTCGGCAGAATATTCAACAGTACGGATTGTGCCATCGGAATCGTGCAGGCTGTAAACGCCTTTTACAGCGTCACCATCGCGGGACTCGTGCTGGGACTTGTGGTCACCGGTGTGGGGGTCTTTCACAGAGTAGGAGAATTCGTATTTGGGATGAGCCTGAAAGAAAACGATTCAAATCAGCAATGCCCACCGATAATAATAGCCCTATCTGCAATATACTTATATAACTTACGTAATACTCTGCATGTTGGGACTCTTCATGGTGACCTGACTGAACGGCATGATGTTGAACTGGGATGTGGTGAGGAGATTCTGTATAATGTGAAGCTTGATGATGACCATGGCTGCTCTCACTTTGAGAGGACAAAGCATGTCCGTGCGACTGAGAAGCCTGGCTCTTATGAATAGGAGCTTCGTGATAATAAACAGTCTCGTGTTGAGGAGCATGGCCACTGTCATGACGGACAATACTCTGAGAAGAAACAGCATGTCCATGAGAATGGCCACTAGAATGGGTTTCATGACTAGCAGTAGGTTGATGATGGTAAGATCCTTCAGAATGATCATGCTGAATGTGACCATGACCGCTGTCATGACGAACTATACTTTGAGAAGACACGGCCTGTCCATGTTTATGGTTTTGTGAATGACTGTCATAGGAAGTCACGTGATGGGTAGCTGGCTGGGCGTGGTCTTGGTCGCTTGCATAGCTGCCAAGCCCTTTGGAACCATCAGCATATCCATGCGATGGCGCAGAAGAATGGTGCTGGTGAACTGCAGGAGAAGAGTGATGTTTGCTTTTGGGTTCTTCGTGCTTGATGACGGTTGACACTGAATAGGAAATGTCATGCTCACCGCAGTTAACAACTGCTAACAGAGCTGTAATACATATTATTGTCTGCAAAGAGAAATAACTTCGGTAAATTACTAGTATCAAGCGAAGGTGATATTTAGGAATCTTTTATTGTTTTCTTTTTACCTTTAGAAACATTGTTGTAGTTGACTTCATAAAGTTCGTATCGAATGTGGTGCTAGTTAAGAGAAAACCTTTGGATTTTATATTAAAAATCTGGCCTAAAACAGGTTTTCTGCTTTTGGGGTGCTCAGTGTTTCATTGTGTTAAATTTTTTTGCAATCACATATTGCAGATAATCTGGATCAAGTATGCAATATAAACTTTAAGCAGTCATACAAAATCCATTGCGTAACGCGCTATCTCACATAATTGCATATAATTAGGTATTAATTAATTGAAAGTGTTTGTTACGAAAATAATATTTTACCGCGTGTTGCTAAGAGGCTAAGCTTATACATGAAGTTTCGGCATTCATGTTTACTCAGCTTTGCGTGGAATATTAGAAATATTTTTTTTCTATGATGTTGAATGATGTTGCGTCAAAGTATGTTCAATGCATTGACGCCACTTCACTTTCAATCTAAGTGGAAATACCGTAATAGAAAAAAAATGTTCTACATAGGTAATAGTTCGAATTTCCGCGAATTTATTTGAGAAAACTACTATACAAGCCTTGGCCACAACCAGGCATTGATGGACTCGCGTATGTGTGCCTCGGCTGCATCAACGCCTCAGTTGCGGGCCGCTGCAGTAATGTACTATTTCTTGCCCCTCGTAGTGTAGAGGAATATTGTAATCGCGAAAAAAATGTTTTTTCCCAATTTTGTTGTTACTTAACCCAACTTTATTTGTATTATATTTAAGTAAGTTTATTTTTAAGTTAGATTATTTAATTATTGTTTTACTATCTTTTAACCTTTTAATTACCAAATAATGATGCTGATTAAATTTTATATCAACCCAACTCAAAAAAAAGTTGTACGAAAATAAAATTTTAAGCACTTTTGTTAGAAAAATGACGGAGCTGTATGAGTTTACTCTTCCTTTCTTTAAAAATAAAATAAAAAAGAAATGGTGAGAAAGTTTAGTGCGGGCCGCCGTAAAACTTATTTTAATAATCATGTTTTCAAAAGTTTCATGGTTTCTAATATCAAAATTGCCTAGCTTCAAAGACGCTGTCGAAGATTCAACTTTGCATTTATGCAAAATATTTAAATCTAATTAAGTACTTAATTGTTCTATCAACGTCTATCAATAGACAAATTAACTGCTATTAATACTAATTATGATTGCTTATTTCCTCTACTTTGAATATCAACAGGCTCAATTTACCTAATAAACTTAATTAGGGAATATACTTAATCCTAAACTTCAATGCAACACTGATCATCGTTCCAGATTTCTAATTGAGTGTTTAATAGATGTATGAACGATTTTATTGTTTAATAAGTAGAAACTGCCAGGGTCACTGACATTGTTGATTGTAATTAGTTTATAGACCCAAGCAGTTGCCGCAACGATTTATCAGATAGGTAGGCTACTTTTTATTAATTTAGATTTTAGCTAACAATACGGCACAGAGAGGCTTGCATAATTTTATTGATAACAAAACTGTGGCAATGTCACACTTACAGGTGTACGTAGGCATGTCGGCAAACGCTTTTACGAAATTATTGCAAACACTGCATACTTCTGGTGAATAATTTTAACTGCCTATAATTTAGAGTGAAATCAATATTGCCTTGGTTAAAGTCTTGATAACGATATAAAAGACGTGGATTTGGACCAATATGTATCAGTTCATTGGTGAACTTCAGCAGCTAAACACAACCAACAAACAAAATGATCTCGAAGGTAAACAGTTACGCAGCACCAAGTAAATAAAGTGTTTAAAAAATTGTTAATATACAGTGCAGTGACCACATGTGAAATAAAAAAGTGCAAAGTGCAAAATATATCACAGGATCAAAAGGATTAGCGACATAGCTTGCCACAGCTGAAAACACCAAAATGGACCACTGGAGCTCCTGGACTTGTTGAACAATTGGTTAAAGCACGATAGTGTTATCAGTTATTCGAACATCAACTGCTGTTGCGAAAGCTCCAAACAGCTTTTCAGAGCAACTTTCTTGGAGTCTGGAGTTTTAGCTAAGGCTATGCAACCTCCGCGATGAAGAACATCATTACCGATCAACCATTCTTCATGTAAATCATTTTTCCCCAGGTGCTGTGCCTAGCCGCTCTGGTTGCCGTCGCCGCAGCCCAATATGGTCACCATGGGCATGGGCACCACGCGTTCTCGTCGCAACACATCCACCGCCACGATGGACCCGCGCATGAAGTGCATATCCCGGTCCACCACCACCACGGCCATGACCACGGTCACGGTCATGGTCACGAGCACCACGGTCACGTGGTAGACTACTATGTAAGTTCAAGCTGTTGTCCTTCAATGCTAAGCGGTTAACATTCGATTTTTATACGGTACTTAATGATAGTTGCTATGTAAAATGAAGCTCAACAAATCGATGAGAGACAACCATAACTCACCAAGTACGAAATAAACCATTTTGGTCTGAGAGCCGACATAAAGCAACTTAGTTGAACTGAAATGTAACTTCAAGACTCAACAATAACCACCACAGATTTGAAGAAGATTGTGTTTGGTTTCCAGGCTCACCCTAAGTACGAGTTTGAGTACAAAGTAGAGGACCCGCACACCGGGGACCACAAGTCCCAGCACGAGTCCCGCGACGGCGACCACGTGAAGGGCTACTACTCGCTGCACGAGCCCGATGGCTCCATCAGGCATGTCGACTACCACGGCGACAAACACAGCGGGTGAGGATGACAGACTAAATAATAATTTACTGATAAGGGTACCACAAAGTATCAGTGTCCCATCTAATTTGTAAAGATAGGTTTTGAGGAGGCAATAGAGCTAGCTTTTGTAGATAATTATTTCATAAGCACAATACTTTATATTCCTCAGACCTACTGAGCCTACCACAGAACACAGAAAAAGCTCGCTACGCTGAGCCTACCGAGTCACGTCTACTTATATCACAAACTATATGATTTTCTTCCGTACTATATGAATTAGACAAGAATAGGATAGTTCACAAATGTAACAAACCAATACCTACCTGGTAGAAATTGTACATAGATGTCTATGCTTAGTGGGAACCGATCCCACGACCTCTGGCACTCGAGTGTAACGGCCAACGAAGCTGCCAAAAGATAAAATGCCCTAAGTATTTATATCTGAAGTCTTCTATCAGAATTGCAGCATGGGATTTTTAGGGATCAGCAAAAACATCAGAGATAACGATCAACATTGTAACATCGTAGTCCTACCTATGTAATTCCTTATTTTATTTATTTGAAACATTTTGTTCTTTGTATTTCAGTTTCCACGCCACCGTAAAGCACCAGACCCACCACATTGTCCCCGAGAAACATCACCACCATCATCATTACTAAACTCCTGACTATTAGCTTATTGTTATCTACTTTGTACCTTCCTGTGATCTTTGTCTTAATAAGTTAATGATTGTTTTGATGTTTCTATGACGAGGTTTTGTAAATTTTGTACCAAATATACTATCTTCTACTTTTATCTTATTTTTAACTTTGAAAATTATTCCATAAAATATTGGTTGCAAAAAAATGCATACAAAATGATACAACAGATTTTTGTAGATCATAGATTTGAAATGTAAAATCTGTTTTTATTTTTAAAAGGTGGTCTTACACGCTTTAATTTAAAATTATCAAATGCCGAATGAGTGGTGGTGACAATACATAAATGACCTGAAGTTTCTCCCTAAAGTCAATCGTCGGCTAGCAAAAAACACCGCGCAAGGAGAAAATTTTAGGGTTCTGATATTTTTTTGACATTCAATGTGCTAAGAAACTACATCCAACGGCAATAAAGTGGCTGAGTTGGCCTAAGCATACCGCATATGAGATACTTCGAAGTACCTCAACGCGTAGGTACGGAGCCTCCTCAACCGTCTGAGGCAGAGCTTAGCAAACTGCGCCCACTGCGTCAGTGGCATAATGGGTCATCATCATCAGTCTGTACTAGTCCACTGCTGGACATAGGCCTCCCCGAAGGTGCGCCACTTAACCCGATCCTCGGTTCTCCGTATCCGTCACTGCCAGCCGCCTTACGCAGCATAATGGGTGCCGGTATCGACACATAATATTATATACATTTAATAAAATCGGTATCAACGCAAGTACGTACATTAAATATTTTTTTTAAAGTTAGAGATAATAATCACTTAAACAGAACCGAAAACAGCTGTTATAATTTTTTTTGTCTATTTGTTTGTTTGTTGAAGCATCACGCAAAAACCACAGAACGGATTTTGATGAAACTTTGTATAGTTATAGTGTAGGTATATCCCTGGCCAATATCCCTTAAATTGGCCAGGAATATACAGTATCGTTAAATAACATCTCGAAAATTGACAAAGAAAACCAGCAATAAAAATCTCTCTTTTCCTAACATTTGTTTGTACTTGCAGTTCTGAGTACACTGGTTAATATTGAAAATGCTACAGATGCTTTCAGTCCAGAAATATTTTGTCATATTCATTTATCCACGCGGACGAAGTCGCAAGCAACAGCTAGTCTTAATGGTACTGCAGTGCTCCCGCACTAAATATCTAGGCCCATCGCCCAACCAGGTCCAGAACCTCACGAGCGTTACAGCCTAGATGTACCGATTGAGCTGTGGAATTTTGTATGTACGATTCCCTGTTATGATGGCACAGTAATAGAAATTTCATTAAAGGAACTATTTTGCGAGGTACCTATTACAGAAAATTAAAAAGAAAGAAAGCAGTAATGAATGACGAGCCTCCATTTGTTGTCGCGCTGTCGGGTAAAAAATAAATATGAACGTTAAATAATCTTAACTCGTATTACAATAAGGGTGCAATGTTCACTGCACAGCACTGCATTGTCAGCCTCCGCTATCTTATTTTCTTTTAAATAAGAATAAACTTGCTGCTGCCCGCGGCTTCGTAGAACATATTCCCGGCGGGTGCAGTCTAAAACCTACAAAAACCCATAATCAAATCCATCCATTCAATGAGAATAGAGAAGAAGAGTAACAACTCGAAAAGTAATTTTCATTTATAAGTGATTTGCTAATGTAACAATGACGTATCGCAACATGTTGCCTACGCTAATAAGAGGACTGATGATTCATGAAATGAAAATGAGAAATAGGAAATTACACAAATGCTTGACATTGTGGGTAGATAGATACAGAAGTGCTTTTTTATTAGGAACGTACCTATAGATATTAATTTATTTTCGTTAGCTGATTTATTTGAAGTTGGTAAAATGTGGGTAGGTAGTTCAAAAATTGCTATTCATTAGCTCAAGTAGATAAGTAGGTACGTAACATAACATGATCATGTTGTTTAAAAATAAAATAATCATAAAATATTTTGTAATTTAATAAGAAGATAAAAATAAGTTATTTTCGCTGGCGGCGGCGGCGGCCCTATCGTTAAAGGTCACGGAGTAACCTAGGTAGGCATCTTTTGCGGTGCCAATTTTGTAAGTATTGACACAGAATACAGAGTATTGAGTGTATATAATTTTTGTTGCTACTGATACGATGTTCATGTCATTCCATAGTGTTTTGAGTGAGTCCCACAGGCAGGCCCCGGTCAGGAACCTTGTACAGCTAGTATCGGTATTAATGCTTTCTCCATAGAAGCGGCGCGCGCGGGCGGGCGGTGCCTGTTATCATAAATGTGAAATTGCATAATTTGTTTTTGATATCCTTTAAAATATGCGGTGCAAACTCAAGCCATGTGCACGTAGGCATGTGAATTGTTTGCCGACCAAACACTTTTACGAAATTATTCCAAACGCCGGTGCATAATTTTAATTGCCTATAAATTAGAGTGAAATCAATATTGCCTTGAAAGCCTTTGTTACCTATATAAAAGACGTGAATTTGGTCAATTGCGTATCAGTGCACAGCCGAATTCAGTATCAATAGCACAACAGCTAAACACAGCAAAAAATACAAAATGATCTCAAAGGTAAATTATGCTGGGATTTAAGTAGTCAAACAAAACTAGTGTTTATAATCAGTTGGTTCACAGTGCAGTGTAACATTGTGTTATCATAAATCGTGCAACAGTGCAAGTTTCACACTAAAAAAGTTTATGCATTCGTCGCGTCTTAATTATACTTACAGTTGAAACCAACACCTTAAAATAGGATCAATGGACCTCGTGAGGTCACACCTGTCCATCCTGATCCTGTATCTTGTGCGAGATAGCTGAAATCTTTACGGTGGCGTGCATTAGAAAAGGGTCATTCATTATCGAATATTGTATAGTGCTCCAAGACATTATAAGGAATTATAAAAGGATGAAGCTAGTCGAGTGTATAATGGCGGTTATAACCTTCAGCGATTTCTTCCCGGCAACCTTTGGGTGACGAATTGACTAGGAATTCAATTTAATTAGTTTTCAACATTATAACTTTTTGCTTATAGTTCTGTTATTACTATTTAAACTTCAGTCTATTTCGGGAAATTTCGGGAACACCACAGATTACACAAACAAAATTGTCACGGGATTTTGGGGAACAAAAGAGTCACGCGTCGTGGAGAAACAATCCAGTAGTTTTTTCTAAATTGTTGGACTTAGAGTTATGTTTTTCAGGTTCTGTGCCTTGCCGCACTGGTTGCCGTCGCAGCAGCCCAATATGGTCACCATGACCATGGGCATGGGCACCACGCATTCTCGTCGCAACACATCCACCGCCACGATGGACCCGCGCATGAAGTGCACATCCCGGTCCACCACCACCACGGCCATGACCACGGTCACGGCCATGGTCACGAGCACCACGGTCACGTGGTAGACTACTATGTAAGTGAAATGTTTAGAAAGTTACGTTTCTTTACTAAACATAGTCATTTTGCGACTATGACATTATGCTATGTGTACATTATAATGAGTAGTTATTTTACGTAGTCGACATTTCCCAGCATAGACTTTCAGCGTTGTAGGCAAATGCCGCCCTACCCACATATTCTTTGTTAGTGTTTAGGGCAATAGATCGACAGGTTGGTGGGATTTCAGAAAAATGTTTACATGTACAGTCAGCGTCAAAAGTAGCTAGTTAATTTAGTACCTTGTCACTATAATGTCAAGAGCGAATGTGTCAAACAACCAGCTACTTTTGTCGCTGACCATACTTAACAATACAGGCGGTAATCGTTAAATGGAAGAGAAATCAAAAACTTAAAAGTTTAAACTGATATGAAAAATAATGAGTAAAATTACGTGAAACCAAAAAAATGATGCCACAGAATATATAATAGTACAACGAATGCTTCTAAATTACCTAAACTAACTAAATCGCAGCATTGGTTGTACTATTATATATTCTGAGGCATCATTTTTTTTTTAAATTGTTTCACGTCATATTACTCAATTTTTAAAAATTTGGCATTGGTGGATGCAAATGAAAAGCTGTAATCTATAGACGTGAGTCAGCCGTCAGATGTGTTTCAAAACGGGTACCAAGAATGACAGATGGAATAATTTCATTGTGTACTTTTAACTAGCCATTTCACTTTCCTTTACCAGGCTCACCCTAAGTACGAGTTTGAGTACAAAGTAGAGGACCCGCACACCGGGGACCACAAGTCCCAGCACGAGTCCCGCGACGGCGACGTCGTGAAGGGCTACTACTCGCTGCACGAGCCCGACGGCTCCATCAGGCACGTCGACTACCACGGCGACAAGCACAGCGGGTGAGGGTGACAGACTAGATGATTTTAGGGTTCCGTAGTCCGACCGTTATAAGATCGTCCACTCCGATTGTCCGTCATTATCTTACAGTTATGAATCGAAATGCATGTTGTACAAGGATACTTTTAATGTAGATATCATATTCTTCTCTTAAATGTAAAGATTTGATTAATAGATAGTATCCTTGCAGAGGTATTTTCAAAGTTCATACAACATACTTTTAACAGCCGACCTAAATAGGTCGCAAATGCGAGACAATGCTGTCAACAATGCATTCTACCCCTTGTAATTTCTAAACTACTTCACATAGAAACCTGTGATCACCCCTAAGGTGGGCAATGTGAAAACTCTCAATGAAAAATGAGAGTAAGGAAACCCGCACTTTGCGTGGTCCGACAAGCACTTGGCCGGTTTTATTGCATTTCTCTAATAAAGTCAATTACTTACAAACAAGTGTTCAGCAAGAATAAAATAGCTAACCAAATAGGATTATCATGAGTTTCATTAGATTTATTAACAGGATTCAGCTTTGTAGATTTTACTTCTTTATTTGTTCTTTTGTTTCCAGTTTCCACGCCACCGTGAAGCACCAGACCCACCACATCATCCCGAAGCATCATCATCATCATCATTAATGACCCTGACTGTTAGCACGTTATCTACTTTTGTATCTTCCTGTGATCTTTGTCTTAATTAGTTAATGATTGTTTTGATATTTCTATGATGCGGTTTTGATAAATGTTTGTACCAAATAAAATATTTCTTTTCAATTTTACTTTTAATTACATTAAATATAAAACACTCCATAATTATTACAATACCTACTTCAACAACATATTAATACGTTTCACTGGTGGACGAAACTTATATCGATTTAACCTTAGATACTGGTGATTAGATTTTGCGTCCATCCACATATACAATACAAAAAAAAACGAAAACCGTAAATTTGTAGTTACATCACAAAAATTTGTTTTTTTTCTTGTACCAACAAACTTAAGTTCGTGTATAACCAAATCGTCCATGTAAGTTAGTAGGTGGTATCAAGTTGAAATTACTATATCATCAATCAAATTACTATATTATCAAATACTGAGGTTTACTTGCTACAGTCCCTTAAAGCTGTTAAAAAAATAAAACTTCTAAGTCAACGCAATCAGTAGATTATGGCCGATTTTGCCGCATTTTTTAGTATTTTGATAATCAAAACCTATGGCACTTTCCGTTGATCTAGAATCTTGAAAATTGGAAAGAAGCATGGTCTTATAGCACATGTAAAACGTCAACTAGTTGTAAAAACTTACCAACCTCGTATCAAACTAACTAAATATTACCAATATTTTGTCAAGATTTCTAAGACTAAACTATAAATCAGAATTGCTTTTCGCTTTATTACTTTTCTCCTCTATTTATAATTTAATTCGGATCTATTGCCAGCACGTTGCCACTGAATATTTATTATTTACTAGCTGTTGCCCGCGACTTCGTCCGCGTGGATTTTGGAAGTGGGTACCTATCTCTGCTATGTACAGACATACATCGTCTAGTTATAATTTTCCAATGGTAAAATGGATTATTCTAAGTATATAATATTCACCATAATTTAAAGGTATACCATACCTTCAGGAACAAACTATGAACACCGTATCCAATTTGGTGAAGACAGATAAAAATTTAAAAAATTGTTGTTTTCACTTCTATTGCTCATAAGACTTCTCATATCAATTTTTATTATACGTGTGTATTTTTTAACTAATACAGTATGGGCAAAACCAAAACCATAGGAGATACAGGGAAACTGTCTTAGGAACCTTTAGGTATATTTTCGTGATAACAATTTTGACATAGTAATCGGAGCAGCTGGAGTTCAGGTGGCATGAATAAATAAGTAGTAAGTACCTAAGTACTTTGCACAGTCTGTTTTATAAGAAAACATTTTATTAAATTTGACTAACTTCTGCTGCTTGGATTTTTTTCTTCCGATACAATAAAATGATTCTAACATGAAACTAAGTCGATACGCATTTTTTTAAAATAATAAAAATTATTTTTCACTGGCGTTCTATGAGAAAACATTATATTGAATTTGACTAACTTCTGCTGCTCAGATTTTTTCCTTCCGATATAATGAAGTGATCCCTACATGAAACTGAGTCGAACCGCATTAAAAAATAATTGTGCAAATTGTATCATTTTTATGGACAACACACGCTTGACCAAAAAATTTCTATGTCATAAGACACTTTCCCTGCATCTCCTATGGTTTCGGACTTGCCTATACTGTCCCAGTTAAAAAAAACACTGATGTCTCCTACGTCTATGACATCGTCTTGTTACGTTGAATGATTTATCTGTAAATGACGATAACTTTTTTCGTTGTCATCCGATTTCAATGAAACAAAGCCTATAAGTTGCCCCAGGCTGTGCTTAATCTACCTGTGAAAACCGCAAGAAAATCCGTTAAGTGGTTTCGGAGATTAGCGATTACAGACAGACAGAAAGACAGACAGACAGAAAGACAAAAAAATTTAAAAAAACTTTTTTGTGTTTTGTTACTCTTTTTTTATCGCCCACACTCATTTTTTTTTATTTTGTTCAAAGTAAAGACACACGATTTCTACTCCTTTATCTATACTTATAATAAATCTGTAGAAACCGTGTGTCTGTACTTTAAATAAATTTATAAAAAAATGAGTGTGGACGATGAAAAAAGAGTAACAGAATACAAAAAAGCATTTTTAAATTTTTTTGCCTTTCTGTCTTTCTGTCTGTCTGTAATCGCTAATCTCCGAAACTACTGAACGGATTTTCTTGCGGTTTTCACAGGTAGATTAAGCACAGCCTGGCGCAACTTATAGGCTTTGTTTCATTGAAATCGGATGACAGCGAAAAAAGTTATCGTCATTTACAGATAAATCATTTAACGTAACAAGACGATGTCATAGACATAGGAGATATCAGTGTTTTTTTTAACTGGGACAGTATAGGCAAGTCCGAAACCATAGGAGATGCAGGGAAAGTGTCTTATGACATAGAAATTTTTTGGTCAAGCGTGTGTTGTCCATAAAAATGAGACAATTTGCACATATTTTTTTTAATGCGGTTCGACTCAGTTTCATGTAGGGATCACTTCATTATATCGGAAGAAAAAAATCTGAGCAGCAGAAGTTAGTCAAATTCAATAAAATGTTTTCTCATAGAACGCCAGTGAAAAATAATTTTTATTATTTTTAAAAAATGCGTATCGACTTAGTTTCATGTTAGAATCATTTTATTGTATCGGAAGAAAAAAATCCAAGCAGCAGAAGTTAGTCAAATTTAATAAAATGTTTTCTCATAAAACAGACTGTGCAATGTACTTAGGAACTTACTACTTATTCATGCATGCCACCCGAACTCCAGCTGCTCCGATTACTATGTCAAAATTGTTATCACGAAAAAATACCTAAAGGTTCCTAAGACAGTTTCCCTGTATCTCCTATGGTTTTGGTTTTGCCCATACTGTATTAGTTAAAAAATACACACGTATAATAAAAATTGATATGAGAAGTCTTATGAGCAATAGAAGTGAAAACAACAATTTTTTAAATTGTTATCTGTCTTCACCAAATTGGATACGGTGTTCATAGTTTGTTCCTGAAGGTATGGTATACCTTAAATTATGGTGAAGGTACTTAGAATGATCCATTTTACCATTGGAAAATTATAACTAGACGATGTATGTCTGTACATAGCAGAGATAGGTACCTACTTCCAAAATCCACGCGGACGAAGTCGCGGGCAACAGCTAGTTATAAGTATAGATGAATTAGTTACATCTAAGTACATTAGAGTAAGTAGTACACATGTGGTTGATTGTAATTTTGCCAAAACACCTTTACTTCTGGGTTTATCCGCCTGAACGAGTACTGATGTGATAAATCTGTTTTAATCTAGTTTTCGTGGTTGGAGAAATACAGTTTAGGCTTGAGAAAGGGACCCTGGTAAGGGAGCCCGAATCAGAAGGAAGGTACCATATAAGATGATGGTAAGGAGACCACGCAATAAAATAAAATGATCACCATCATGTAATTGTGTAAAAAATATTTTACACAAAGTTTCAAAATTTCGCCAAAACTATTCTAAAAACATAATAGCACTAAAATAGAACGACCCAGTCTATTTGTATTAGGTACTACTAATGAGTTATATTGTAAATCGTTCTGTTCTGTTCTCTAAAGAGAGTTATTCTATCTGTGCGTGTTTGAAGTCCACCTCCAAACCACAAAGGCTTGCATGGAGGACTTTCAGCCCTCAGAATCCCTCGTAGACGATCTGGCGCATAATACTATTTAACTACTCTATGGCATACGCACGGATTTAATGTTTTGCATTCGATAGATTCAGTCACGCACCTGATTCACACGCACGCAGCTTTCGTTTAGTCTATTAATGGATTTTTAATTTATTATTTATTTATTTTTTTATTTTTATTATTTTTTTTGGTTAAGTGACATTTTCGATAATTCTTGTTAGATATTCCACTACTACTACCTATATAAGTTGGAGCTTACAATGACTGTGTAAAAGAAAACTTAGGGGTTAAAGTAAAAGTTAAAGAGTTGAGTCCATTATGACTTAGATACTAGCAAACTAGCTTATTCCCGCGTCTTCACTCGCGTAGAAAAGATTTTTCCGTGTACATTGTGAAACAGCGCCCTCTATATGCGTTTTATTGTTTAGGGTGTATTAGCGGACGCCCCGCAACTTCGACCGCGTTAAAAGTGTCCTCAACGGCGGATCCAGGGGGGTGTGGGGGTCATGGGGGTCATGAAATTCGCCCTTATAATATTCATTATTATTATTATAGGAGAATTATTAACAGGAGATATTAGTACATTGTGCAATAAGGGAAGTAGGATACCCTTAGAGTAGATTAAGATAAGTAGGAATACCCTTACTTCCCGTGATGCACACAATGTTTTTGGTCACATTTGCGAGGTAATTAATACCTACGACACAAGGGAACAAATCTATTTTCTTTAGACTTTGCTGGTAACAAATTTTCACTAAGCAACTGAGCCGCATTCACTCTATCCGGAGGTGTTAATATTGTTGTTGCACTTTCAGACTCGGATTCTTCACATGACATAGACATATTTTAAGTTTGTTTCTCCCTTTATTTATACTAATAAGTCACAACTACAGGTGGTTAATAAAATAGTTTTATTGTCAACTTAGTCAATGGAGCTTCAAGTTTTTTTCATATGTTGTTTTACGGCCAATTGGAAACAAGTTCTTAAGCCCAAATCGTAGATCGTAGTTTATAATCACGAACACATAAAACCGCAGTACGGCCTCCAAGGCACAATCAGTGCCATTCGGTGGTCCACACTGCCACAGATAATGATAAAAAATGCATTTAGAAAGCGAAAGCCCATACAGCCAGGTTTTATCGAATTTCAAAATAAAATTCACTGAAATAATTGCAAAGTAAACTAAAACATTTTTAAAACACAAAAAATAATGCATTTAATTAAAGCGTAAATGTTTAAATTACCATTTGTAAAAGTTTCGAAGACATAAAAAAACCATGTTTGATTTAAAATCTCCTTAGTGTTGAATGTCATACCTGTTTGCTATAAAGTTCTTTGCCTTCGAGTGAACGCCATTTTTTAAAACTACACATTATAGTCCCTAGGGGTATAATATTGTACTGATTTTCATTACTCCCGCGGGTGTATATAGGCCATTGTGTTTCTGTATGCATGCATATAATAATCCACATAACGAGCAAGTGTGATGAAAAATATATTAATAGGAGAATTATTTTTATCATGTGCGTCCGCGCAACTTTTGTGGATCAGCAATGAATGGTACTTGCCTCCTGCGTCTGTCCCTCTGGTACGCTTAGATCTTTTAAACTACGCAACGGATTTTGATGAGGTTTTCACTATCATTCAGATAACTTATTTCGTATGGTTTATAGGTCAGTTTTAACGCGGACGAAGTCGTGGGTCGTCCGCTAGTTACTAATATAATAAAGCTGTAGAGTTTTCTTTTCTTCTTTTGTTTGTTTCGTTCTTTGAACATATTATTCTCTGGAACTATCAGTCGAAAATGAAAAATTCTTATTGCATTTAATAGCCCAATTCTTGAGGTAAGTTATAGGCTATTTAACATCACGCTACTACCCTTGAGAGCCGAGCAAAATATAAAGAGGTTGAATTACTTACAGAACGCTGGCGAAGCCGCGGGAAACATTTGGTAGATTTATATGGGCAAGAAGTATTATATTATAAATTAGCAGTCGTGAAACAACCTCATCGTTTTTAACCGAATTTTATAATATGTCCAAAAACGTAATTGTCAAGACACATTCATTACAGTACATTTCTAATTACCTTCCTTTTCCTTGACATCCTAAAACAAGCTGTGGTAAAATCATGTGTTTGAAGCATATCGAACAAATGGTTTTACGAAATTATTGCCAAAACTAGTGAATGATATTTTAACTGCCTATAATTTAGAGTGAAATCAATATTGCCTTGATAAAGCTTTGTACTAGTATAAAAGACGTGAACTTGGTACAATATATATCAGTTTCCTATTGAATTTAGAAACAATAGCAGCAGTTAAACACAACAAGAATGATATCTAAGGTACCTAAACTTTTAGAAAGTGCTTTTAAAATATGTGTTCACCTTAGGTGCAGCATCTATACTAAAGTGTGAAAAAAGTGCATCAAGCAGTGAAATGCAGCTAAGAACTTTGAGGGTTCCGAAAATGTTCCCATAAGATCGTCCAGTTAATAGTCTGTCTGTCCGTCCCAGACTGTCACATGCAGCGGCATTACTTTAACAGTTTTGCACATAATAATACTTACTGTATGACGCCGGATACTGTCAACGCAGATCTCAACTTTGAAAAAAATATTAGTGGGACTGCCCGTAAATGTAAAGGGGAATAAAATTTTTTAGAGCGCATCCATTCCTGAAGTAGTCTTCTGAACTATGGCAGTAGTTTCTTGCAACATATTTTTAACAGCTTTACCATTTGCGATATATTACCGCCGAAGTCGTTAACAATGTCTGGGTGACATCCTTATTATTTTTTAACTGTTTGACCTAGAACTAGGAACTGTCAATGAAAATTAACTCGGATATCCTGTGATAAACAATTTTAGAGTTATTGAAGAAAAACTCTAAAATACGGAAGCGTGTTCCCACACGTACTTAGTAATTTGAGATCAATTCTTGTGCCTCGTATTCCAGGTGCTGTGTCTTGCCGCCCTGCTCACCGTGGCGGCCGCCCAATTCGGGCACCATGGTGGTCACCACGCGTTCTCCTCCCAGTACATTCACCGCCACGACGGTCACTCGGCCCCCCAGCACGGTCACCATGACCATGGACATCACGCGTTCTCGTCGCAGCACATCCACCGCCACGACGGTCCCGCGCACGAGGTCCACGGTCACGGTCACGAACACGACTATTATGTGAGTTCTAGCTGAGGAATGTGAAGTGTCAACGACCCGTCATCGGGCGGCGTGGAAAGGTGCAAACAGACAGTTCTTGAAGAGTAAAATTAAAAAGACGAATGTATTACGGTAGGTGTGTACCACTTGTTAAACCCCATAATTAGATGGAAATGGTCAAAGAAATCAACATTGGAGCAGCACTATTCCTCCTCAGTGGATTGGACGTATTCCTTTTAGGAAATCTAAATATAAAAAACCTTCGTATTCCTTTTGTTAGAAAGTTTTGCTTATAAGTTATTCTGATACGAAAGGAAAGTATATTTATGAAACCCACTACTACTGATTTCTCAAAAAAAATTAGATTTAAAAAAATACTGATTTCAGCTTTTTAAACTAATTTTGTTTTTCTAGGCCTACCCTAAGTATGACTTTGAGTACAAAGTAGAGGACCCGCACACCGGGGACCACAAGTCCCAGCACGAGTCCCGCGACGGCGACCACGTGAAGGGCTACTACTCGCTGCACGAGCCCGATGGCTCCATCAGGCACGTCGACTACCACGGCGACAAGCACAGCGGGTGAGGATGACAAACTAAATCATTCAATGTGACATTCGTTCGGCCTTGCTTAATAGGTATAGGTGGGGTAAGTGCAACACCGAGGAAACTCTGGTCTAATCGTTTCTCTTTCCCCGGTATCCCACTTACCCCACTGGACTTTATACCGTTGATACCTCTCGAAATACCGATCGAATTCTAAAAATCCGAATCGAATTAATCTAAAGATTTCTTTGTATTTCAGTTTCCACGCCACCGTGAAGCATCAGACCCACCACATCGTTCCGAAGCATCACCATCATTACTGAACTCCTGACTGATAGCAAGTTATCTACTATTGTACCGTAGTGTCATCTTTGTCTTACTATTAATGATTGGTTAGATATTTTTGATAAGTTTTGTATTACCAAATAAAATAAATACTTTAAAAACCATGTTCTTAAGTTTCTTTAATTAAATGCATTTTTAGAAGTTTTACAGTAGTGACAGTCTTTGTGGTGATAAAGTTACACTGTATAGTCTTAAGTAATGTCTGTCGATCTAGGTAAGGTGCAAATAGTGTAAGGTGTCTTGTTACAGTTCTAGTTGTTCAATCGATTTACAATAATAATGTCCAATCTGAAAAATGTCCAACCGTTGAAAAACGTCCAATCTGAAAAACGTCCAATCTGAAAACGCCCAATCTGGAAAACGTCCAATCTGAAAAACGTCCAATCTTAAAAATGACCAATCTGAAAAACGTCCAATCTGGAAAATGTCCAATCTTAAAAACGCCGAATCTGAAACATTTTACACTACAGAGCCCTAAAAACTGCTATTTATTTATTTTTACATTGGACATTTTTCAGATTGGACATTATTACAGTAAACCGTTCAATCTATATTGTTCTGTAATAAGAATGATTATAATTATATTCCAGATCCGTGCTTGAATACATAGACTCTAAATAAGCATTGTTTTGCGTGGCGGGATACTAATATAAGTGATTTAAAAGATCGTAAAAACTACTTTACCTCACTTCAATCCCAAAACGCATGCCGATTTTATGCAACATTGCTCCAAAAGAAAGGTGGGCGTGAATGAGATATTGACATGACACCGGCGCTCAAGGTCGCACTCACATGTGAGTTGTAAACGAACAGGTTACTACTTTTATAGCTTACATTCTTGCGAAAAACTGTATCACTTCACGTTTTGTTTGTCAGTATAAAAAGACGAATGGGACACTTAGCAATTATCAGTTACCAATTGAAGTTCAGGGAGTAAACAAATCAAATAACCATGTACACCAAGGTAAGCGTTCCAAAAACAAAAAAACAGTTGAGTAAAGTACTGCTTAGATAAAGTCTAATTACGAAGAAGAGAAACAAAATATCACATTTCATAAGCCGAGATCTAATAAATCTATTCATCATTATCAGCCCTTTGACGTTCACTGCTGGACATGGCCCCTATTTCCGCTCTTCGCATCCAGCCGCCTCCTGACTCCATATCTTAAGGTCGACGGTCCACCTAGCGGTGATGGGGGCATCCTACGCTGCGTGTACCGGGCCGCGGTCTCTACTCCACAACTCGTCCGGTTGCACTTCTTCAGTTCCTCGTAGGATCTCCTCATTATGAATCGCATATCCTTCGGAGAAACCCTGAGAAATAGCCCAGGATATGCATAGCTCGCTGACCCAGAACTGAAATTCACATCAAAATGATTTCATATCTATTTAAAATCCTATTCTCCATCCTAATCCTACTCTAACAGACTATTACAGACTACTAGTTGCCCTTCACTGCGACAAGTCATCAATGCCATCATCAACCTCTTGAACGCCACACAGATCTTCCTGGTTGCCGTCGCCGCCCTCGCGTGCGTGTCCGCGCGGCCGCAAGAGGGGCACGGACATGGGCACGGTCACGCGTACTCGTCGCAGAGCTTCGTGCTGCACCAGAGCCACCACGAGGCGCCGCACCACCACCAGCAGCCGCAGCACCACCACCAGCACGAACAAGTCTCCCCGCACAAGGGTCACCACGAGGAGCATCATGAGGAACACTATGTAAGCAAGAACCTACACAACACACTAAGCAAGCAAAACACAGCAGAGGCACATGGCAACAACTCTAATTGTGGTTTCGTTATGTTCTCAGGCTCACCCTAAATACACGTTCGAGTACAAAGTGGAGGACCCGCACACCGGCGACAAGAAGTACCAGCACGAGAGCCGCGACGGCGACGTCGTGAAGGGAGTGTACAGCCTGCACGAGGCCGACGGCACCGTCCGCATCGTCGAGTACACCGCCGACAAGCACTCCGGGTTCAACGCCGTCGTCAAGCGCGAGGGGCACGCCAAGCACATCGAACCCGTCCACCATCATCATCATTAATCTGTGATACTTACCTGTAATGTTAAGATAAGGACTTGTTGTAAATATGTTAAAATTAAAATAGTAAACCATAATTAAACCTTAAAATTTTCTTTTACCCTTAAATTAGTCCTCACGAATAAATATTTAAAAACATCTCATCTAAGCTGCTATTATGTACTCGTATTAATTATTTGTATAGTTAATCTACAACTGCTATAACTTCTGCAATTGTAAATGGAATTTTAGACATTAATTTGATATTATTTATTTTTAAAAACTATTCCTACCCAAAATGCTTTCGTTCCTTCTTCTAAATTAGGTCCTAAGGCAGAAGCAGTAGCTATAGTTGCCAATAGTTCGAACGAGGCTACATAAAACAGTACTTCTAGGAGTAGTATTTCGGCTACCTACCTATATTTCCGCGGTTACGCTCTTTAATATGAGAAAACCAAGGTCTAATTTGTGAGGTAAACGATACCATTTTGAAGTTCAAGATGTATTTGTGCAGGTATTTCATTTTCAATGGATTAGACTTGTGAACAGAATTTTCCTGACATAATATCGAGATGGTATTCATTTTCACAAAGATAACAGGTGGCGGGAATCATAAATGATGGGACGACATCCACGGGAATGATAATGAGGAGAAAATATGGCGCTAAAGATAAAAATTCATTCATTCAAAAATGCATTCATTAACGATCCACCTACGCCTAACCTAACATAGGACTATTTGATATACCGTTATGCGCTGTTAATGCATTTGTATGTATGTTGCTGGCTGTGGTCTAGGTCTAGGATTAGTTTAATGAACTGTACAAACTTAAATACCTACACTCCAGTAGATATTATTGAAATAGAACTGTACAGCTAGCAAATCAAAAGCCCGATGATCATACGATATTAAGAAGATATAATTGATAAGTACTTACGAAACGTAAAGCTACAACAGTAGGATAGACTGAAGAAAGTTAGAGAAGCATTAAATGCGACATTAGATTGGTATGCTGAAAATGATGACGATGGGATCATAATATCAAGGTCAATTTCATAAATTCTTTAAACATAATTTCATAAATGAGACCCATTTTACAATAATAATGTCCAGTCTGAAAAATGTCCAACCGCTGAATAACATCCAATCTGAAAAATGTCCAATCTAAAAAATGTCCAATCTGAAAAATGTCTAACCGCTCAAAAACGTCCAATCTGAAAGACGTCCAATCTGAAAAATGTCTAACCGCTGAAAGACATCCAATCTGAAAGACGTCCCATCTGAAAAATGTTTAACCGCTGAAAAACATCCAATCTGAAAAACGTCCAATCTGAAAGACGTCCAATCTGAAAAATGTCTAACCGCTGAAAAACATCCAATCTGAAAAATGTCCAACCTAAAAAAAGTTTAATCTGAAAAACATCCAATCTAAAAAATGGTCTATTTCAGAATGGACATTTTTCAGATTGGACATTATTCAGTTTGGTCATTTTTCAGTTCGAGCATGGTCGTTGGACATTTTTCAGATTGGACGTTATTACAGTAAACCGTACTTTCTTTACTACTAAATAATGGTTGCGAATATGACCGGAAGGATAAATTAACACAATTTAATTATTTTTTTCATCCAATGGGCAATAGTGTAGTGGTATCAATCAATCGTTTATCAATCGATTCGTTGTTACGTATATTAAAATGTCTAATCACCACTATCAGCTTGCACTAGTCCACTGCTAAACATAGACCTCGCCAGGTTGTTCGGTTCTCAACATCCGTGACTGCCAGCCGCCTTACGCAGTTCCTCGCTCCATCTACGTCCCACACTACGCTTGCCCAGTCGCGGTCTGCACCTCGTCCACCCCAGCGGTCATCGGTTCTCTACAGATGTGACAGAGTCACTCTGAATGTGACCAGCCCAATGGTTAATATATTTATTTTACAAAAATAATTTAATAAGCGTCAGTGGCGTTGGGGATAAGACGCGGCCTCATCATATCGAAAGGGCCGAAGTTCGATCCCCGGCTGGGCCATGTACCAATGGATTTTTTCTCGAAACTTAAGTAAGTACATTTACTGACTGCTCTCAAACGGTGAAGGAAAACATCGTGAGGAAACCTGCATACGCCGAAGAAGAAATTCTTAGGCGCATGTGAAGTCCGCCAACCCGCACTGGGCTAGCGTGGTGGACTATAGCCCCAACGCCCTCGTTGAGAGGGTAGGCCTGAGCCCCAGCAATGGGGACATTAATAGGCTGTTGATGAATTTAATAAGTATGAATGTAGCAATTTGAACAGTAAGAAATCTGACATCTACCGCTATATCCATTGTGGCTATTTCTCATAAACCAAATAATGTTGTCTGACAGATCAACAGCCCATAATAGGTAGATCTTAGTCTGCTGCTGGACCACGCCTCTGTATTAAAAATAAAATTCCTATATTCGTAAAATCTACTGAGTAATGATCGAATATATCTTTTAATATCAAATAATTATTAAGCATCAGCTTTTATAATAAATATATATAATCAACAAATAAACTAAAGTAAATATTAATAATAAAATGAGGGGCCGCCCCCTACAGGTACCAGCTCTGCAGAAGCATGCAAAGGTATCGATGGTCCCAAAGACGCTCGCTGCGTTGCCCCTTTGAACCTCCAGGCTGATGCGACTGTTAAAAAAGAATCTGGCGAGAGGGTCGCCGGACTTTTCCTTCTGATGTTTGCAGATAATTTTATTTGTTGCAAACTTCTTGGACTCCGGCGCCCAATCTTCAAGGTTCCAAATGTCTCTACCGCAAAAGGAAGAAAAATTCATAATTTACATACCTTAATGGACATTATTACAGTAAACCGTTATATTACATACATAGTTATAACATAGTTGTCTAAACATAACTAGGATTTTCTCCTGTACTACGACAATTACAAAGTTGTCAGTCCCAAGTGGGAGTATAACAACCACCGACCTCTACCGCTCGAGTACAACGACAAAGCCTCTAAAGGTCCTGTCTGACCCAAAATGATAACATTTTATTGCTAATACGAGATTTAGGAAGTTGTTGTGCCTCTACTCTCAGAGCTAAAACCTAGGAAGCGGTGGTAGATAAAAATGTGCGTTTATAAATGTACACAGTGTATAGTCATTACGCAATAAAAGTTTTGACTTTGACTTATATTGGAGAAAGGCTGCTTGATTTAGGTAGGTATTTATAACTGATATGAAATCATTCAAGGTTGAACTTACTAATTTGGTACCAGTAAGTTGTACTTGCGTATTGTAGTAAACTAGTTCTGTCACTTTTAATCAACATAGTTGTGTAAAAATCTCTCCGGCTGTATAAATTTACAATGATATAAAAGCCAAATTAACATGATACAGTTATCAGTAACAACTCAAAATCCCCAGCGACAGCTAGTAAATAAATAAAAATTAATAAACTTATCATGTACTGCAAGGTATATACAATACTTTATAAAACAATTAAAGAATTAAAGAAAATAGTGTATTTATTAAAGTTACCTCTCAGATAAATAAATAGCTAGTACATATTTACATTACAATTAATTCGAATTTTTTTAAAATTCTGTATGTCCTTTAAGTTATGACTGATAACACAGATATTCCTGGTTGCCATCGCCGCCCTCGCGTGCGTGTCCGCGCGGCCACAAGAGGGCCATGGGCACGGTCACGCGTACTCGTCGCAGAGCTTCGTGCTGCACCAGAGCCACCACGAGGCGCCGCACCACCACCAGCAGCCGCAGCACCACCACCAGCACGAACAAGTCTCCTCGCACAAGGGTCACCACGAGGAGCATCATGAGGAACACTATGTAAGCAAGAACCTACACAACACACTAAGCAAGCAAAACAAAGCAGAGGCACATGGCAACAACTCTAATTGTGGTTTCATTGTGTTCTCAGGCTCACCCTAAATACACGTTCGAGTACAAAGTGGAGGACCCGCACACCGGCGACAAGAAGTACCAGCACGAGAGCCGCGACGGCGACGTCGTGAAGGGCGTGTACAGCCTGCACGAGGCCGACGGCACCGTCCGCATCGTCGAGTACACCGCCGACAAGCACTCCGGGTTCAACGCCGTCGTCAAGCGCGAGGGGCACGCCAAGCACATCGAACCCGTCCACCATCATCATCATTAATCTGTGATACTTACCTGTAATGTTAAGATAAGGACTTGTTGTAAATATGTTAAAATTAAAATAGTAAATCATAATTAAACCTTAAAATTTTCTTTTACCCTTAAATTAGTCCTCACGAATAAATATTTAAAAACATCTCATCTAAGCTGCTATTATGTACTCGTATTAATTATTTGTATAGTTAATCTACAACTGCTATAACTTCTGCAATTGTAAATGGAATTTTAGACATTGATTTGATATTATTTATTTTTAAAAACTATTCCTACCCAAAATGCTTTCGTTCCTTCTTCTAAATTAGGTCCTAAGGCAGAAGCAGTAGCTATAGTTGCCAATAGTTCGAACGAGGCTACATAAAACAGTACTTCTAGGAGTAGTCTTTCGGCTACCTACATATATTTCCGCGGTTACGCTCTTTAATATGAGAAAACCAAGGTCTAATTTGTGAGGTAAACGATACCATTTTGAAGTTCAAGATGTATTTGTGTAGGTATTTCATTTTCAATGGATTAGACTTGTGAACAGAATTTTCCTGACATAATATCGAGATGGTATTCATTTTCACAAAGATAACAGGTGGCGGGAATCATGAATGATGGGACGACATCCACGGGAATGATAATGAGGAGAAAATATGGCGCTAAAGATAAAAATTCATTCATTCAAAAATGCACTCAATAACGATCCACTTACGTCTAACCTAACATAGGACTATTTGATATACCGTTATGCGCTGTTAATGCATTTGTGTGTATGTTGCTGGCTGTGGTCTAGGATTAGTTTAATGAACTGTACAAACTTAAATACCTCCACCTCCACTCCAGTAGATATTATTGAAATATAACTGTAAAGCTAGCAAATCAAAAGCCCGATGATCATACGATATTAAGAAGATATAATTGATCTTGTACTTACGAAACGTAAAGCTACAACAGTAGGATAGACTGAAGAAAGTTAGAGAAGCATTAAATGCGACATTAGATTGGTATGCTGAAAATGATGACGATGGGATCATAATATCAAGGACAATTTCATAAATTCTTTAAACATAATTTCATAAATGAGACCCATTTTACAATAATAATGTCCAATCTGAAAAATGTCCAATCTAAAAAATGTCCAATCTGAAAAATGTCTAACCGCTCAAAAACGTCCAATCTGAAAGACGTCCAATCTGAAAAATGTCTAACCGCTGAAAGACATCCAATCTGAAAGACGTCCCATCGGAAAAATGTTTAACTGCTGAAATACATCCAATCTGAAAAACGTCCAATCTGAAAGACGTCCAATCTGAAAAATGTCCAACCTAAAAAAAGTTCAATCTGAAAAACGTCCAATTTAAAAAATGGTCTATTTCAGAATGGACATTTTTCAGATTGGACATTATTCAGTTTGGTCATCCAATGGGCAATAGTGTAGTGGTATCAATCAATCGTTTATCAATCGATTCGTTGTTACGTATATTAAAATGTCTAATCACCACTATCAGCTTGCACTAGTCCACTGCTAAACATAGACCTCGCCCGGTTGTTCGGTTCTCAACATCCGTGACTGCCAGCCGCCTTACGCAGTTCCTCGCTCCATCTACGTCCCACACTACGCTTGCCCAGTCGCGGTCTGCACCTCGTCCACCCCAGCACATCGAACCCGTCCACAATCATCATCATCATTAACCTGTGATAACACCATTTAAATACTAAGGATTTGTTGTAAATATATAAGGATTGTAAATAATAATAAATAGCGTTATGTGATACTTAATTTTATTTGTATTATTTGAAATAACTTGTTTCGAGTTCAGATTTTCACTTTCGTCGTACCTAGCTAGATTTTACGATTTGGATGAGCAAGTTCATGCGAAAACATAATAATAAACTCACAAGAAAATCGTCAAACGCGCACGTTTAAAATTTCCGAATTTTTGGACATCGGAATTAAGAATTCGGAGTCTTTAAACTGAAGTCTGTCGTAGGAAATCAAGCAGTTCACTTCCATGAAAATAATAATCTCCTTAATAAATTAGTTCTAATGTAACCTTTGGTCTTGATGTAATCACTCCGAGACTAGACAATGTTCAGATAAACATTGTTGCATTGAGGCAAGTCCCTTACAAAGAGTAAAGAAATACACATCCTACTAATATTTTATAGGCGAATTTTTTTAAAGATGTTTGTGAGTACTATGAGGATGTTGCATACTTCCTCTCTCCACCCACACACCACCTTCCCCCTGCCCCTATCACACACACAACACACACACTCACATTAGGGAAACCTATAGCTTTAAGTATGTAATACCGCAGTAAACTGTTTCCGCGGGAAAAACTTACTTATTACTTATAGCAACAGCTAGTAATTATATATGTGGGAACTATTATTTTAATCATTAGGTAGGTACAGAGCAAAATTGCATCAAACTTAGAAGATATCATGTTTGTAGTATCTGTATGTATGATTCACAGAACGAGAACATTGTTTTTAGATTTGTTCAGAATATATTTTCATGTTTTTCTTATAGTCATAATTAAATAAACATAAAAAGTTTACGATTATGAAGCAGCATAATATTATTAACAGGTATGACTGTTGTCAGCCGCTGTTATTCTCTATGAAATCTGAAAAGGTAAAACAAAGGTCTAGATAATATTTTTCTAAAACACACACAAGAGGCCTTTGTCCAGCAGTGGGCGTCTATCTGCTGATATGATAAATAGTCTAGCTGCAGTTGTGTGTCTAAAGAGTTGGGAATTTACATCCTAAAATTATACAACTAGATAATTTTAGCGTCTACCCATTCCATGTTGAGATCTTTGTTTGGCATGTACTACAAAGTCTAATAATATTATGATTACGACACTAAAATATACATACTGTTATCTTTTTAGCTATTTCTATATCTTACTTAACTAAAGCAGTACTTATAAAATTAAGCTAGTGCTTACTTGTCGACGGTTAAACGTAATTCATATTGGCAAGTACTTTTTAGAAGTTGTAGGGTTTTGTATTCAAATTTTTACTAATCACACAAATTAAAAAAATAAATTGAGAGCATGCCTACAATAATTGAATAATTCTAACTAATTAACTAGGTATTTGACTTCCAAAAATGATAGCTAAAGTAAAAGGAAATATCTGAGACTCACTCTTACCATGATGACAGACTTCCGATTTTATTAAAGCGCACATCAAATAAATACTTAATTGTGGACCAAATATACTGATTGCTCATCAAATTTCCGCGTTTTTGTGCAATCAGTATTTTTTGATATGCTAATCAGATTTTTGTTAGATTAGATATTTATATACAACCCATAGATTTCGAGGTATCCCACAGGAATTCTGGCATAAATTATTTCAATAAGAAATGTTACAATACACCGGCGACAAGAAGTACCAGCACGAGAGCCGCGATGGCGACGTCGTGAAGGGCGTGTACAGCCTGCACGAGGCCGACGGCACCGTCCGCATCGTCGAGTACACCGCCGACAAGCACTCCGGGTTCAACGCCGTCGTCAAGCGCGAGGGGCACGCCAAGCACATCGAACCCGTCCACCATCATCATCATTAATTTGTGATAACCTAATGTTAAGAATCTGTTGTAAATATTGTTAAAGATGTCATATAAATGAATAAATAATATAAACTTAAATTGTGGTTTTAAGCTGTTAATGATATTACTACTGAAAGTAATAAAAAGTAACGTATTAATTTGTTACGCTATGGAGGCATTAAAAAAAAAGATAATTAGGTTATTATCACTTGCGTTCTATATCATCACATAATCTATAATATCTATTTAAACAGGGTGTAACATTTAGATGGGTCAATATGGGGAAGTCCGAAACTATAAGAGATAGAAAATATGCTCTGAGGAACCATGTCGTCGATTTTTTTAATATGAAAAACTGCATTCAATTTAAAAAAAAGCTCATACACTACTCGGGAATCGAACCCATTGACATTTTGAAAAAAAAACTTCTATTATTTTATTATGCATATTGGTTGTGTAGGTTGTCAGCAATTGTTGCTGAGAAACCTTGTATCTAAAATTAATAGAATTATTTAATGCAATTCCAGAAACCATGTATTGGTATTGGTACAAACGGCCCTATCAAAATGGCCCAGATCGTCTGATTTAACTCATGTAGGGTTATGTTAAATGACGTCCACAAAACAAGCTTCGACACAACTGAACTTCCAATAATAGCCAGAGTCTATTCTAACACAATTACACACAAAACGCAATAACAAAACGACATTGGGCAATGTAAATAAGTTAAAGAAAAATTTCAATACAATACATTCTATTAATTTTAGATACATACAAGGTTTCTTAGCAACATTACTGCTTACAACCTACACAACCTATACCCATAATAAAATTGGACACGATACGTCTGTAATGACACTGTAATTGTTTTCGTAAATAAATAAATAAAATAAATATCGATTACTTACATATTTTATGCAGCACGTAGATACTTAGGGTAAGTGGAGTATTGTTATCGCATAAAAAAAACCTTTCCAAGTCAAAATGGACAAAATGGACAAGACAAAACGACAGGAAATTGAAAATCACTGGAGCAGTTTAAGTTTTATGAGAATAATAGATATTAATTTTCCTGTTTTTTTTTTAAATTGAGTCCTTAATTTTATGGTCTTCCTACCTAATGTTATTTAGAGTTGATAGATTATTAATAAAGACCCTTTTGATTGGTATCATATAAATAGAGGATGTATTTTTCCTTTGTCTGGTTTGATTCCAGGCTCAGACATCCAAATTGACAAACATTTATTTATGTGTATGTAAATAACAGGTATACTATACTATAGGTATTTAATAGTCGTAATGAAAAGTATTTCTGTTAACAATCGACGGACAAAATTGTTGCACGTTTTTTGAAAACCCTGTTTTTTGTTTTCTAAAGAGATAATTTTTCGTTAATTACCATTAAATTACAATCAAATTGATTATGTTTGGTTAGATATTTTATTAAAATCTTTCCATTTAGTGGGTGGGATAAAGTTATGAAGTGTTAATTCTCTAATCATAGACAAACTGACCGAAAATCTAAAGCTGTCTATAACAAAGAAACCTACAACAATTTGATTGTGATTTCCAATTTTCCTTTTTATAGTATAGTATATATTTCCTGGATTATATACTATTTAAAGTAGATATTTACTAAGGTGGCGATTCAGTTGATTTAATTAAAACTTAAAAGGTAATTATATAATTATATACGGGTCTTACACACGAACAAGTTTTATTTACCTTTGCCCGACGTTTCGACCAGGTTACACTGGCCGTGGTCACGAGCTGACTGGAGAGGCGAGCTGTCATTGTTGATCGCTGTGAGTAGTTTCTGAAACTACCCTCTAAAAGCACGAAAGTCTAAAATGTACTTATAAGGTAATTAAATTATTTATAATCCCAAGTAATCTACATATTTGCATGTCACTTATTTTTTGTTAACTTTAATAACTTTATTGTTAATTTGAGAAAGTATCGATAATCGGAATGTTTTAGTGTACAACTTGAACAAAAATATTCAAGGTTAAATCACCTCAAGTAAATTTTATTTGCATATTCATAGTGAACCAGTTTTGTCACTTTTATTATACTACTCTTACGGTGCTGCAATAACGATAGTGTATTAATATAAAAGTCAAAATTAAGCATTCAGAGTTATCAGTAGCAGTAGTACGTTCAAAGTAACAATACACCCCGAAAAAACAATAATTTCAAGCATGTGCTCCAAGGTACATACCTACATACATCAACGTTTGTTTTATTATATCTATGTAAATTAACGTGTAGATGAGACAGTTTGTTTATTTTACGTACTCATCGAAACCATTAGTTTTAAAATGTACATTTTGTACAAATGTACAAAATATGTACCTACAAATTAAAAATAGTTATAAATCAAATCATGATGATCACGCAGATCTTCCTGTTTACTCTCGCCGCCCTCGCGTGCGTGTCCGCGCGGCCGCAAGAGGGCAACGGTCATGGACACGGGCACGCCTACTCGTCACAGAGCTTCGTGCTGCACCAGAGCCACCACGAGGCGCCGCACCACCAGCAGCAGCCGCAGCACCACCACCAGCCCGCACAAGCCTCCTCGCACAAGGGACACCACGAGGAGCACCACGAGGAACACTATGTAAGCAAGCACCTACACAACACACTATGCATGCAAAACAAAACACATCTCAACAACTCTAATTGTGGTTTCATTGTGTTCTCAGGCTCACCCTAAGTACACGTTCGAGTACAAAGTGGAGGACCCGCACACCGGCGACAAGAAGTACCAGCACGAGAGCCGCGATGGCGACGTCGTGAAGGGCGTGTACAGCCTGCACGAGGCCGACGGCACCGTCCGCATCGTCGAGTACACCGCCGACAAGCACTCCGGGTTCAACGCCGTCGTCAAGCGCGAGGGGCACGCCAAGCACATCGAACCCGTCAAGCATCATCATCAGTAATCTGTGATAATGAGAATAATGACCTAGGTATTGAAAGAATGATTGTGTGATATTAGTTTGTATAAATTAGTACCTATAAATTAATATTAATAAATATTTTAAAAATATAAATTTATATTTAACTCTTTTATTATACTGCCCTGCATCGATATAAGTTTTTTTAAATTAAAGAAATTGGGAATTTGTAAGGGAAAAGTTTGGAAGTTTGTTACGCCGCAGTCACATGCAATAACGGCTGAAGTGAAACTATCTAATGAAACTTGATACAGTCTATTATAATCCTCTGTGATACAGTGACATCCATGAAGGTCAAAAGTAGTTGATGGCACCAACGACTGCCCTATGAAGGCAGTATCTCGCGTACTTTGAATGGATATGATCTGTAAATTTTTCGGTGCCAATTTTAAGCAGACAGTTCATTACATATTTAGTAATGTTATTCTCGTTGCTATGGATATAACACGATACTTAGGTATGTTCGGAAGCAATTGAGAAAATGTTAGGTAACCCCAACTCCAAAACAAAAGGACCTTAGGATCGATTCTGCACTGTAAAATTTCTAAGCCGGGAAAATTTTACTTAAGGAATTGAAAAGAAGTCCAAGTAGATTTCTGATGAATCTCCCAGCAAGCACTCCATTCCGGATTTTCATATTTTTTGCTGTAATCTATACAAATTTATTTACAAATAAGTACGCTCAATATTATTAATTATTATTTGAGCAAAGTACTGTACAAGCTAGTATCGAAATCTTTTACATGTGGTACAAAGCACTATAATATAACGCAGGGGAAAGTACATAATATTACTTCCTTGTATGATTTACGGCCCTCATCTTCATATAATAGTCCGCTTACCATCGTCCGCACAATCAGGGGCAATGGCGCTGACAAGGGCCCTTCGGATAATGTCATTGAGGGCTGTATGTTGGGAGATACGCCCAGCACCAGAAGAGGAAACAAGTCCGTGGTGGTCAAGGCGGTCCACACCGGGTCCACAAGCTGTACAGCTACGGCCTGTACAAACCTCAGCCACAAGCCGGAGACCACATGCTAATCGAAGTGTACTCGGGTCAATGAAAGTGCCTGTTTGTGGTGATGGGTAAGCGTGGAGACACTGCCAACAGCCTGGCGCGGTCTCTTCCTGACTATAGTGGACTGTCCAAAATGCCAGGCATTCTTAGCCTCAGCCAGGCACGCTGTAATTTAGAGCTATGTTATTTTTAATGTTCCGTACCTCAAAAGGAAAAAGTATCACTTCCTTGTCCGTCTGTCTGTCTGTCAAGACCCTTTTTCTCAGGAACGCGTGGAGGTATCAAGTTAAAATAATATGAAATACTCAGGTCTGCAATTCTTTGGAGCTGTAAAAAAATCAAATTTCTAAGTCAACGCAGTCAGAAGATATGGCCGATTTTGCCGCATTTTTGATTATTTTGGTTATGAGAATCTATGAGGTACTTTCCCTTGACCTAGAATCATGAAATTTGGAAAGAAGTAAGGTCTTATAGCATATGTAAAGGAAAAAATCTGAAAACCGTAAATTTGTTTGTAGTTACATCACAAAAAAATGTACCAACAAACTTAACTTTGCGTATTAACCGGTTATGCATATAAGTTAGTACCATGTTGATTTAACTACATTTTTTCATTTCTTCTTACTTCATTTCATTTCTTCTTCATTTTTAATGATTTTCTAATTATTTCTTTAATTTTGTACGGAACCCTCAGGGTGCGAGTCCTACTCGCACTTGTCAGGTTTATTTTATTACCATTTTCTGACTGTAATTTTAGGGTTATTCCCAACGAATTATAGGATCCGTTCGGAGTTGCATCTGATCACACAAAAAGTTCCCATCGGATCACATGATTCGATGCAACTAAGAAATTATGATTATTTTGTCCCAACTAGAATTTAATATTGTAATTTTAGAATTTAATCTTGATATCATATCTTATATTTTATTATATTTGTAAGCTTAATCGCAAGTCGCCTTGGATTTTTTTCTGTTATGCTGTGTAAGATTATGTGGATAAATAATAGTAATGAGTAGGTATCTATGTAAACACTAATACTTATTACGTAATAAATTACTACTCTTTAAATCATTTAAAACAAATTTATTTACAAATAAGTACGTTCAATACTATAACTAATATCACATTCGTCTCTTCATTATGTCTCTATTCTCAATAACACAGATTATTGATGATGATGCTTGACGGGTTCGATGTGCTTGGCGTGCCCCTCGCGCTTGACGACGGCGTTGAACCCGGAGTGCTTGTCGGCGGTGTACTCGACGATGCGGACGGTGCCGTCGGCCTCGTGCAGGCTGTACACGCCCTTCACGACGTCGCCATCGCGGCTCTCGTGCTGGTACTTCTTGTCGCCGGTGTGCGGGTCCTCCACTTTGTACTCGAACGTGTATTTAGGGTGAGCCTGAGAACACAATGAAACCACAATTAGAGTTGATGAGATCTGTTTTGTTTTGCTTGCACAGTGTGTTGTGTAGGTGCTTGCTTACATAGTGTTCCTCGTGATGCTCTTCGTGGTGTTTCTCGTGGTGCTCCTCGTGGTGTCCCTTGTGCGAGGAGGCTTGTGCGGGCTGGTGGTGGTGCTGCGGCTGCTGCTGGTGGTGCGGCGCCTCGTGGTGGCTCTGGTGCAGCACGAAGCTCTGCGACGAGTATGCGTGACCGTGCCCGTGGCCCTCTTGCGGCCGCGCGGACACTCACGCGAGGGCGGCGACCGCAAACAAGAAGATCTGAGCAACGTTCGTTTTTCAAATTAAATGTGAAGTTTTATTTTGATGTAATTTCTTCGGCGATCGTCAATACTAAATTTCTTAATTGACCGAGCGAGCGAAGCGTGCGAAGCGTCTAAGTTTCGAGATTGGCCAAAAATGCTATTGTCCGTCTGTCCTTCTGTCTTTCTGTCTGTAATTCTCTACAGGTCGCATTTTTCAACCGATTTTGACGAAAATTTGGCATGGGTATAAATTGATCAATCCGACAAAATGAGTAGAATAAAATCTTGAAAAACATTTTTTTAGAGTACCTACCATACTCGCAAAGTGGGAGTGAACTTTTTTTTCTTGTAAATCCCATAGTGTGGGGTATCGTTGGATAGGTCTATCAAAAATATTGCGGGTGAATGAAAACCATTTTTCGATTTAGGAATCCGTTTGCAAAATATTAAGCTTTAAAGTGGTAATTTTTGTTAGAGTCACGTGTCCCCACCCCCTGCCAGCTAAACGGTTGCTTCCAGATATGTGAAAAATTCACGGCAGTAGCATATATAACGTAGTTAAAAGGAAAACTATGACAGCTAAGTAGGTTCTATTAGTTTTAGAGTAATAGTCGATCAACTTATAAAAGTCGAAAAAATAAATTATGTTTAATAGAACTTCATACGTATAAAATGGGAATGATTTCTTTTTCGCGTGAATACCATGGTGTGGGGTATCGTTGGATAGGTTTTTCAAAAATATCGCGGGTGTGTGGAAAACATTTTTCGATTTAGGGATCCGTTTGCGAAATATTAAGCTACTATATATAGATATTTTGTCACTTTAGTACTAATCTCCAACTGCAAAGTTGACTTCTGTTCGTTTCTTTTAGGTTTGTTTTATAAGGGCTGGCGAGGTCTACTGTTCTCAGAGAACCACTGGTTCTAATTTATTTTTAACTACAATGTATATCTATTTTTATGTAAATAACATTTTAAAAGCTCTTACCTTCGAATACATATTTTTTTATGTATTTTAAATTAAAACAATAAGTTTGAATACTTAGTGTTCAACGGTTAATAGTTGTCTGATTGATTCAAGGTAGGGCTTACTTTTTATATGCGAGAGCTTAGTGACAGTTTTCGCAAGATCTGAATATGAAGTTGAGCACAGGTTGAGCATGAAAGTTGTAGGTGCTGGTAACACATTTTATGGGTAAGGCTAAAGCGCAATATTGAGTTATTGGCACCTAACACTAAATGAGTTGTATTCTTTAGGAGGTGATTGAAGTCATAATTATTTTTAATTTAGTTTATTTATTGCATCGCTAATACATTGTTATCAATTAAGATTTAAATGTCCCAAAAACACTACGGTATGAGTATAAGTATCTATAGTGATATAGATCTATAGTGTTGTTAAGACTTTTATAGAACCATACAGATACGAGGATACAGATATACATAACAAGTGTACTAAGTTAATATTTTAGTTAATTACAAGTTAAAATGATTGAGATACATACACAGCATAATTATGCTTGCTTCAAAGGTATTTATATGAATCAAAGTGGGGTCTTCCCAGTCCGACGTAAAGCCACTGGAATGTACAAAATTGCTGTACCAAAGGGAAGTTTATTTCCCCGTGGACCATATAGTTGAACATTTGAATACTGTAATTTCCATTTAGCTTTGTTCAAGTAAGCTAAGGGGAATCACCACCTGAACAGAATGTCGTGTCGTATTTAATATAAAGGGAAAATCCCGATAGTGCGAAAGAATATAAAAAATATTGAAGTAGTTGTACGAAGGTGATTGAAAGTTACTGTTTTCTGTCGTTTAAGTTTCAAATGGACCACGGGGAAAGAAATTCTCCTTGGTACAACCAAATTGGGTATCTCCCCAGATACCCTCATAGTATCATAAATTGTACCATTTTATTAAGACTTACAAACCTAAGAATCCCTCATGCATGAATATGTTATCTCGTAATTTACTATCAGTAAAGTTAAAGGTCTTTGACATTGCTTGATTGAATTTACATAGAAACAAAAACCGGCTGCGCACGTGCTTCGTCTGTAACCCACATAGTGTCGTATACTTCAACCAATGCGACCCGCAAATCTCCCTAAAAGAGAAACATGAAAGTAATCGACCTTCACCACTAATGAATGCATATTTTGAGATCTATACTAATGTAAAACAGGATTAAACACCACTGCATTGGTCAAGTATCTCAGTTAAAGTATAAATTCAGCGCCTTGTGCTGATATTGCATCAGTTGAGACTGTAACTGCAGAAGTGTGAACAGCACTAAAAATAATTAAAGAAAAAATGTTTCTCAAAGTAAGAATTAACATGTATTTGGAATTTTTTGATTATAAAATTGACTTGTTCTCTTGGTTTAAAATTACAATCTAAATTTTTACACCTGGGTCCATCAATCCATGTTGGATTTTGTATGATAGCCCACAAACCCGTAATGACATAACGTAAATGAGATCTACCAAGCCTAGCTTTGCAACGAATTAGCCCAATACCTCTATTGGTTTAATTTTAATTTACTTACCTATTAGGTAACCTATCTTCACACAACAGATTACGGTCCTAAAAATTAAACTTACATTAACAACATAGTTCAAAAAGTTTATACGTCGAAGGGGTGTGGGCTGGTTACATCTGTCGGAGAACCGATAACCGCTGGGGTAGACGAGTTGTCGAGTGGAGACCACGAGTGGGCAAGCATAGTGTGGGACGACCCCCGGCTAGATGGAACGAAGATCTGCGTAAGGCGGCTGGCAGTGACTTGATGCGAAAAAAAACAAGATAGGGTTCAGTGGCGCGCCTTGGGGGAGGCCTATGTCCAGCAGTGGGTAGGTGCACTGATAATGGTGACACTTAACAATCTTTTTTATATTTGCAGAGTATTGCTCTGATCGCGGTCCTGGGCGCGTGCTACGCCGAGCACGAGCATGCCTACTCCTCCCAAAGCATCGTCCGCTACGACAGCCACACCGAACATAAACACGTGCCCGTCAAGGTCGCCGCGCCTGAGGTCAAGCTGGCCGTACCCGTGGTCACCAAGGCTGTACCTGTGGTGACTAAGGTAGCGGTGCCAGTGGCCCACTATGTGTCGCAGAGCTCCCAGGGCACCGGCCATGAAGAGAAGAAGCATGGCCATGCGACCTCCTCCCAGAGCATCCAGCGCCACGATGTGCCCGCTAAGGCTCCTGCAGATTTTCATGCGCACGATGTAAGTTAATAATATAGGTACTCTTTGACAGCCTCGTTGGCTTACTGACTTGGCGGCCGTGGGTTCGATTCTGATTAGGGACAGAAAACTTTGCACAAATTGTACATGTTGATTCCGGTCTGAATGTTATATTAGTGAATTTTGTCCTATTCTTGTAACAAATAATTATAATTTCCTTAGTACCTACCGAGACAATACTTGGGATTAGACAAGACTTTGTAGTATTTATTTATTGTTACCAATATTTATTTATTCTATGGCACAGGGTCACCCTAAATACGAGTTTGAGTACAAAGTGGAGGACTCTCACACCGGGGACCACAAGTCCCAGCACGAGTCCCGCGACGGCCACGTGGTGAAGGGCTACTACTCCCTGCACGAGGCTGACGGTTCCATCCGCACAGTCGAATACAGCGCCGACAAGAAGACAGGGTAAATTGTTTTTTTTATCGACAAGGGCAAATATGCACCCAGCCCACCTGATGGCAGTAGGCTTTGGATTGCTCCTTTTTAATATTGGTTTAAGCAGAAGGTCTCAACTGCTCGGACTAATTTAAAGGAAATTAATAAATAAAAGCTGTAAAGATAGGAACAGATTGATGATAATTATGATTTGTAGAACTTTAGCTTACAAAATACTTGACAAAATATGATGATGGAACCTTTGACCATTATACTAGCATTTTTGATTCGCTTGCTTAACTTTGTCGTTATTTTTTTTTAGATTCACCGCCGATGTGAAGCACTCAACTAAGCACGAACAACCTAAATATCACCACTAATACCTGCTACTATCTTTCCGATGTATAAGATGTACCTCTAAGAAGTTATTTAATGTATTTGTTGTATTTAATACAAGTTTGTTTTATGATAATTGGGATTTAATTTATTGATCGTCGTGCATTATTAAGTTTCATTACGTTTCAAGTTATATATCACTAGCAGTGTCCTACATTTGCCAGGAATTTTAGCTACATTCCCAGACTGACTGACGTGCGGTCGACTGTACCTACCTTCTATTCAAATGATATTGTATGGAATATCATTGATGAATTATTTGATCAAAGAACAGAATAACTAGAACCCATTCATTATTATTGTATGAGCATTAGTATTAATTGATGTAATCAATTCTATAGCTTTAATTCCAGTCTAGATGGTTTTAAATATAGAGATAGGATCTCTTTGGTGGGTGCTCGCGGCGCCCTACATTCCTGGTTATAAATGAACTTTTACAATAGATATTTCATTGATGACGTACCTATCAATGATTTGCTTATGTTGGTTGTTACACTGATCAGTCTTCTATTATTTATTCTGTGGTTCAGCTCACAAGCAATTTTTAAGTGCGAATTTGAGGGTACGTACAGAATCATTTGTTATACAAGTACCTTAGGTACTTACCTAGTTATGCTTGAGTCAAATGTCAAATATGCGGCACCTAAAGACAAACAAAGAATTTCCTAGAAACAGACGATTTGGTAAATAAAAGGAAAAGAAAGTTAGAGAAACATAATAACGTACTAATACTACTCTACACTTACAATCATTTCGCCCGCTAACTTCAATCATGTGGTTCGCTTAAAACCATAAACTTCTATAAGATTTCTATAACATATTTGAAACCCAATAAAATCTTATCTTGTTAGAGAGACACACCATATGGGAATACGAGAAAAAAAATCAACCCCGCCCATGAAGCTAATTTCATGGGCGCCCGCCTTACGTGTATTTAAAACCAAACACCAATTTTTTTTTTCTTTTCATTTGTCGGCGTGATTAATAACTGTATGTATCATGCAAAATTACAGCTTGCTAGTACTAATAATCTCTGAGCTAAGCCGCGGACGGACAGGCGGACGGACTTAGCGAAACTATTAGGGTTCCTTGTTTACTACGGAACCCTAAAATTGCAATAGTTTGGTTGTTGTTTGTGAGCTTGGATGTTCGGTGGATTGAGCATCACTCTATAACGGCTGAGTTATATTCAGTGTAAGTATGTTGCTTAAGTGATACAATTAAAATTGATTGATACCACGTCCGCTTGTGCTCGAACTTCGGTGGTACGATCGTGCCACCGAGCTACGAAACGAGATGGAGGATGGATGGACGGGGCGAGGATAATAATAGGGAATGCACTACCTACGTCAGAGTAAAGATTCGTAAGTACAATTTTATTTAAACTAGGTTTAACAGTATCAAAATAATAAGAACACTAGATAAGTAAGTACCTACCTATTGTACAATTTACAAGAAATTGTAAGTAATACCTGTAAGCATATGTATGTTTAATAAATGAAAGGCATAATAGGTATTTCTAATTAAGCAAATGGCCAAGAAATTAGGACCGAGTTAACACCCTAACCAAAAATTAATAGTTTCATGTTCGATTAAACAAGCAAAGTGGGTACAAAAAGCAAATAATCTAATTACTGAAGATCTACTAAGATGTTTTATAGTAATTTTACAATTAACTCACGAGCAGAACTAATTTTTGATGTTAACTATGACTCAAAGAGCTTTACTTATATTTAATGTTGTGAATTATGATATGTTATTTTTTAAAATATTTAATAGTTTTTAGTGTTTATAAAAAATAAATACCTATAAAAATTATGAGGCAGGTTTTGGAATTCATTGAGCAGTTAGGTAATTTTAGTTGAGTTTTAATTGCATTTAAATTGCAATATTAAACTTGCATCTTTTTACTTTGCGCCTGTGACGTAGGGTCGCGTCAGTATAAAAGGGCCGCGAGCGCACGCGCACCTCGCATTCGGGCGGTGACGTGGACGTGAGTATTCACTTTGTATTGTTTGCCACATGGTCTATGGGCCGAATTGGACCGCCATTTTGTAAAACCAGTTTTCGCCATGTGCTTCACCATGTGCTTCCCCAAGATTCTTTCAAAATTGACTACAGTTTTTTTATTCAGTTTTATATTTTAGTATACTATTTTACTACCCATGTGTTAAGTTATTTTTAAAGCTTTTTTTTCTTGATTAATAGATTGATTCAAATAATATGTTATACCTATACTAAAAGAATTCTTTATTTCACAGTGAGCCAGGGTTCCTCGACACACGTGGCCTGCGGCGGCGACGCGGTGAGTCGTTTATCTTTAATTAGTGCTGGAAAAAGTCCGAACAGAAAGCAGAAATAGAAAGACGTGGGGCGGGCGCGAGACATACGCGAGATCAAACAGTTTGGAATACTTCCGCCGGCCGCCCCGCACGCCGATGCCCGCCCATGCGAATTCTGTGCTCTGTGCGCGAGGTAGACGTGAGACGATACATATGAGATTATTGTAAGCAATTTTATTACGGAGAGCATGACTTATAATTGTGATCTGGTTGGCAACTATACCTCGTCTTCCACCTTAGAACTGCTACCGATTGCTATAACTATTAAACTAACTTGTAAAACGGTAGATTATATTGCCAAGTTTACCTAGCAATTCTGCAAGTTCTTTCATAAAGTTCTTTGCGAGAGAATTGAATGAGTTAGAAGTGATAACTGGATATGGGGCATTGATTTTAAGCTTCTACTCGTCACTGATGTGGAAGACTACTTACTGCGAATATTCTGCCAAAAATTAAAAAAATGTAATATAATCATGCAATGTTTGTGTGTACAGGCATGGGACCATTTGCCGCGCGTGCCGCAGGCCACCGCGCCCGGGGCCAGGCCGCCGGCGTCCCCCGGGACGCCGACCGGTCGCTGCGGCTGGCACGCGCAGCTCTCGCGGCTCCAGGCGAGTCGCGATCAGCATCTGCGCATCCTGTATATAGCATATTGTTGGAAGAAAGTTAGGTGAGTGCTATGCTACCATACTCATAGTCATCATCATCAATCGGACTATCAGCCGTCTCTTCTCCCAAACCTCGTTCACATTGGCCACGTAATTTAATTTAATGTAAAGACGACGTGTTGACTATTTATTACTGGTACGTTGCCTGTGGCGTTTCTGGTCGAGCTGGATGGTTGTTTTAACATATTATTTTGATCTACATACTCAATGTTCTAATCAATTTTTATTACTAGTTACAAATATTTTCATATAAGTAAACTAGTCTATTAATTTTTTTGTTCGTCAGTGTAATAATGAAGGTATATAAGAGAATTTCTACATTTTCTAACCTAAATTCCGTTGTTTCAGGTACAGATGACAAATTTGTAGTAAACATTATATCCCCAGGTGTGTATGTACCACAAGATGTGTTTCAGGTACAGATGACAAAGTAGCATTACAACCCCAGGTATACCTCATAGTGTACCACAAGATGTTCACGATTTATTTTTTATGTGTTAGTGTAGTGTCGGGCGCGTTGACGAAGTACTCGTTCACCAAAAAGAAATTATGCATGTTATTTTCCATTAACCAGTTCCATTGTGAGAAAGGTTTGTGGCTGCGACGGAGTGGTTCTTAGTGCGATAATAAGTTAAGGTTCACTTTACGTTTTTTTATACTGTAAACCACTAGCTAAGTTCTATTTCATTACATTACACAATAAGTTTTTTGTTTTTTGTATACTTATGAAATAGTCAGCAAAGTCCTTGTAGGTACTAAGTTTTTATTTTAAGATTTTTAATACTTTTTCCTAGTCTGGGTGATTGTATATCGATTGTTTAGTTATACCATAGTTTATTGTTTTTCATTACATTTTTCTACGCATTTTAATGTTTTATTTGTATTCATTCCCAATATTTAAGATGTTATACCTAGCCTATTGGTATTTAGTAGTAAAGTTGACCTCCGAACTCAAATGTAAAATACTACCATAGTCTGTAGGCAGGTGAATATTCTACCTATTTATAGCTCGGCCACTGGTAAGGTCTATCATGGACCAGTGAGAATGTCGGTTCTATGGATGACAAGTTTTGATTTACCCGTAAATAGCTATGTTCTGCATAAGTATATGCCTCATACATGCACATACCTACATATGCAGGACATTATGTTACGTTAGTACAGTGCACGTCAGTGGATACACTTTGACCTTGAGCTTGCCTAGCCTATTAGGGAGTTTCAATACTAGGAGGGACCAGTTTTGTTTCCACTGACGTGCGGTCGACCGTACCTATTGTGCTAAAATATATGTTTGCTACGTAGTACGTAGCCAATGAATCCTACGAAACGGACCGAATAAAAATCAAATTCAAAAGTTTGCTCAAATATATTTAAAAATAAATACCTACGATTGTCTATTTACAACTGTTTCCTTACAAACTAACTCGCGTTTAAGACTAGGGCGGGTGTTTGGGGGTCAGTGGTGGTGCGCGAGCAGGTGGTGCTCCGGGGCGGCGGCGTGGTGCGCGGGCGCCGAGTGGCTGACCACCGCGTTGAACCCGTTGTGGTCGTCAGCGGTGTAGGTGACCTTGCGGACGGAGCCGTCGGCCTCCAGCAGCGAGTACTCGCCGTGCACGGCGTCGCCGTCGCGGGACTCGTGCTGCGACTTGTTGTCGCCCGTGTGCCCGTCCGCCACAGAGTACGAGTACTCGTATTGGGGGTGAGACTGCAAACGAATAGTGAATAATGAATTATGTGACAATAATACACGTAGGAGGGTGTAGTGCATTGGCTTCACCGTTGTTCTGCATCCCAAGGCATTGTAGAGGGTCGGTAAGTCGAATTTATATGTAAGACATTATATAGAGCGACATAGTCGACAAAACTCCTAAATTAAAGAAGTCTAAATATTAAAATATTTTAAAACAAAGATATTAAAATATTTTAATAAAATTCACAAAAAAAACGGTAAACCGTGATCACCATAATATTATTTCAGCAAACTACTCAAGACCAATCTATTCTCAACTAAAATTAAACTAATCTGCACCTGTAAACTTCTAAATAAAGCCTAAGAATTAAGTACATATGGTAAGAATTTCTAAAGACATACATATTCCTCTTGGTGAGCAGAGACGAGCAGTTTAGGGGCAGGAGCGAGCACTTTGGCTACGGGAGCAGCGTGGTAAGCGACGTGGGCGGGGGCGGCGTGATGGTAGGTCACAGGAGCGGGGGCGGCATGATGGTAGGTGACGGGGGCGGGAGCAGCGTGGTAGGCTACAGGGGCCGCCACAGCGTACTTAGCGATGGGGGCGGAGGAGTAGTGGGCAGGGGCGGAGTGGTAGGAGACGGGGGCAGCGTGGTAGGCGACGGGGGCAGCAGCCACCAGTTTAGTTGCCACAGCATGGGGCTGGTCGTGACGCACGATGCTCTGCGAGGAGACCGAAGAGTAGTGCGGCTCGGGCAGGAGACCGGCCGCAGACACCGCCAGCACGGCGCTCAGGGCGAGGACCTGCGAACGAACACCAGCAATCTAATACCATTCTCAAATGACAACACTCAAATTATTTTGGGAGTTGAATGAATTTAATTTGCATGGCACCTACTGAAACTCGAGAATTTTTTTTATAAGCTTTCGGCCATTCACAGACCAGCTAGTTACTAGGTAATGAGACCAATTTCTCAACTACTACCGAATGAACCGATGATTATATCGTATACTAATTGAGAAATTCGCTCGCAACATGGCGGGATGGCTCTGTTGGTAAGAGCGAGCCCCGTTATAGTCATGTCGATGTTGCTCGCAGGTTTGAATTCTGCTTGCGTATTAATTTTTTAATTGTTTATTGTAACAAGCACTCACTTTGGAGAACATATTGATATGTGTTACTAGACCAACTGATGCATTGTGTGAGTAAAGAGTCGCTTATATAGTGACCGCATTTTGGGTGTGGTGTGACAAGGTCGACGGGTCATAACTAACCTACGAAGCTACTGTGCTGGGACTTAAGCACTTTCTCATCGACAAAATAGTCTGCAGATTGCATCAGTTATATCCCAATAGAATGCTTTGAATAAATAGTAAATTATTATAAGTTTACTTATTTGGCTGTAAAATAAAAACTAGGTAAGTATGTACTTACTATGATAAAACAGTAATGATAAGAAAGTGGGGAATCAAAATGGCATTTAGAAAAAATATATAAAATATAATTTTTATTAATTGTATTTCTGTTTCTTTGTTTTTGGTAGAAACAGAGTGGTTTTAGACAGAATTGACGTCAAAAAGAGAATATTGTATACTTACTAAAGTTTGTATAATGTAAATTGTCGTCACGGACAATCTACCCCTCGGAGCATTGTAGTAGGTTTAAATAGTACTGAGTAGGGGTAGGCAATAATGGGACTTAACAAAGATTTTGTTATTTCTATAGCAATCAGTGCCGCAAATACGATCTGCATTAGTTTTGACTCCGAATATCCAAGTCCAAGTAGTATAGGTGTATACAGGCGAGGAAACTGCCACGCAAGCAAAGCCACGGGCAATAGCTGGTGAAGAAACAGTATTAATTAAACAATAATAATAATATGAAAACAAATTTACGGTCGTTGACTTAACGAAAAATGATGGTGATTCATCCTCATAAATATGTAGGTAGAAATCGAAGACGCTCCGGTGATAATCGGAGTCAAGCCGTTTGGCGGCGAGAAACTTTTCATTATATACTTATGCATAAATTATATATGCATTTATAACAGGTTTGTTTAGACTATAAGTTATTAAATTATATTTCCACGGATTGTTGAATGCATTTTTAATTTTGATTATTTATGTAGGTAGGTAGATTGATCGTGTTCTTTCAGCTAGCAAAAGTTGGCGAAGAATATTACCAGAACAGACCTACATAAAATTGGGGGTAGGTGGTTATGACCTGCAGTGGACGGCAACAGGTTGATATGTTCAGATTACCTATTTTCTTTTGATATAAGAAATTATGAAAGAATAATTAAGTATATTAAACCTAAATTTCCTATGGCAACTTAATTATCAAAACAAGTGTATAGACGGGTACGTAATACAGATAAGTATAAAGTAAGCACCTATATTAGTTTACAGTTAGGTACGTAGGTTATAATAAAGTTTAATAGTCAGGTATATAGAGATAGATTATCCTGTACCTACTTACTCGTGCCATGTAGGTAGTCAATAACTGTCTACGGTGCTCCGAAAACCGACCTAATTTTAAGGTCAGGGCAAACAGCCCGCATAGTTGACCGGTTCTTGTCATTACGCATTACATATCGCTTTTCGCATTATATTGTATTCATGAGTGGATTATCGGGTTTCAAACCATAACATGAAGCGATTTTTTAAATATTGATTTACGACTGCATGGACAAAATATTTTTGCTAATTAAATCAGGTATGAAATGGTGGTTTACAAAATTTATTTTAGAGTTTTGTACAGTAGGGTTGTATTTTAATAAACATCTATACTAAAAATTATAGCAATTAATTATATAATGATAATGATTTACTTAAACTTTAACCTTAGTGGGAACATTTTCTACCCAAAACTGAAAATATAAGCAATGAAACACAATTAATAAATAAATAAGTGTTGCAACAAGAGATATAAATACAAACATACAGCTTATTTACCAGTATACTAACTCTATGTTACTTACAGACATACAAATAAGCGTCTCTTTCCAGTAAGTCGATTTCCCAAAATGTCCTTTATCTGAAATATCATTTTACAAAATGTCCTTTTCCCGAAATGTACCTACATGTTATTTTCTCGAAAAGTTGTGTTTTGAATATCACTGGATTAGTTGTTTGTTTTTGTTTTTCAAAATTCTTTATTCGAAAAAAAAAATTGGATTAGTGAGACAGTCGCTTATCACTTGGCACAGCTGCGAGCAGCCCGAGGCAACAACCTCCACGGTGTGTCAGCAACTTGTCTTCTACCTTATCTAGCAGCTTAATTTGATATTTCGTAACAATGCACTTACTCATTCTGTTTATTTGTTTCTAATGTGTATACTGAATAGATTTGTCACGGATGTTTTGATGAGCTTAAAAATAGTTATTGTGTTTCAAGCATTTTGTCATACGTGACTAAATTCAGCTGGGTACTAAGTCATTTGGGGAACCTATACAAAGTTTGTCCGCAACTTTACAAGTATGCCTACTTTCAATAGAGATCTCAATTTTCAAAATATTAAAAGTTTCAAATTTTAGGGGGCCTAAAAATATGGGGATACATAAAACAGGAGGATGACTTTAGCGCCTCCTCGTGGGTATCAACAGAAATAAATCAATACTGACCTTGATTATCTGTTAGGGTATAGGTAATAATAAAATACAGGTCAAACACATAACCCTCCTTTTGAGCATCACCGCAGTTGGGTAAAAAAGTCTGTTTAAATGAGGTAGGTAGTGAGTGTTTTCATTATAATATATTTTTAACAAATTAGGTATGTACCACTTGCGATATATTCCGCAAAAGTAGTTTATACTCTATGTAATTTCAAATCCGTATGACCTAGGCACTTGCAATTACCGACGTACCTAAGTAAGCTATGTTCGGAACTCTCGATTAAAATTATTTCGGGTATCCTGGTGTTATTGAGGGAAACTTGTTATGTTATTTGGGGGAAAACTTTAAAATACGGAACACTACCAGTATACGTATGGTCCGACGTCCACTTGGAAGATTTTAATTAGGCTAACGGTCAATGTCACACAAGTGGAAAGTGAGGAACAATCTCTTATGATTCGGAACCCTAAAAGCTAAGCAATAAGTAATACAAGAATACACAATAATCATCTGATCTGATCAATTTTAAAACTGTCAGTGTAATTTTTGTTATCTTTCTTATCGCATTACGTTCATGTAATGAATGAATGATAATGTATCAGTAAAGTGTTCTAAATGTCACTTACATTGGGCACTAAATTATTATGAAAGAATTTTTACGAATCCATATTACATACTATAATAGGTAAGTATAGATTTTAGATCAAAGAATACAATTTGTGTCTACAGATGAATACAGAGTATTTTTTGGAATTAGACATTACGAACTCAGGTTCGTTTAAAGGTATGAAAATGGTGAGAAGATATATGGCGCAGACATACGGTGGCATTCGGTTCAAAGCGACCACGACGAGCGACCGCGACCTTGCGACCAAACGACCATGGTCGCTTGACGGGGTAGGCGGGGGAGAACGGAGCGTCAAGTATTCGCTGCCTTAGGTCTTATCTCATTCTCTTCACTTACGATCACAGCCTAGTGTATAGGTACATAAGCGGTACCTTGTGTATTGCTGCACTGCTGGTGTGACCGTTCTATCTCATCTTGATCCTCATCACTCATTCGCTCCACATGTCCGAATCTCATTTACTAAGTGGGTATATGTAAGTGTACTTATTATGTTCTAGCAGGGCGCAATGATGTAATTCGGTTCCTCGTGCATCTGAAAACAATGGGCCGACGGAAAATAATAGGCGACGCAATGAAAACATTGTAATGAGCGGCGCAGGTGCAGTTACGTCGGCCGCCGGTCAGTCGAGTCTCAATCATAGAATGAGAATAGTGAGTAGGAGCGACACAGTTTCGTCGCCTCATAAAAAACGGGTGAAAGGTCCAAGCCCATCGGGCTTCGTTACAGGACTCACGCGCCAGAAGATAGCAGACAATTATTACTCTACATACTGCTTATTGTTATATAACAAGTGATTTCTCTTTGTGATTAGTTCACGTACATATATAAGTGAAGTGTTTTGCATCCGGACCAAACACTTCCGACCTCTGCTTGCCGACAAACGAAGCTCACTCAACATGTTACTCAAAGTAAGTTCTTGGTAGAAACAAGTGAAACGTGAGTTTTTTTAACTTTTCAAAGTTCATCAATTCGATGTATCTTTTTCAGGTTGCAACAGTTATATCTTTACTATCAATGTCAGTTGGAGAGCATGTGACCCGTTTGCAGCCGTCACCACCAAAACATGCTCTCTCCTCTCAGAGTTACCATCGCGACGATGTACCCCTATCGTATAGATTTAGCTCAGTTCACATCTACACAACGCCTAAACCTTTAAAAGCTGGTCATGAGCCACATGTTTATTATCAACCAGCTAAACCGAACCTTAATCCGATGGAGTTTCGGGGCATTCAGTATGCTCCTTTAATGGATTCAGCGCACTACAATACATTTCCTGTTCCGAAAACACAAAAATCGGCGTCAAATACGAATCAAAATGCTTTTGAAACTAATTTGAAGAGGAAAGAGCATTTGGAACCAAAGCTTGTAAACGAGAAGTCGGAAGTGCCACCGCTCACGCACCTCGAGTATGTCCCTGGGAAAAATATTCGTGTAATGCAGTCTGTGAATCGAATTCCAGGGCATAATGCTGTGTACAATAGTTATTCTGAAAACATACCGAACGAGAAACTAAATCAGGTACTTAAATGCTGCATGTTTTTTCTACTCCCGTTTCCCGTACTGTAGGAACTACGGGAAACGGGAGTAGACTACTAACTACAGTGTTTATTTGTGTTGTTGCAAGCACATCTGTAATCATGTTCAAAAACAGACTAGACTACTTTCTCAAACTTAAAAAGACGCAATAAATAATGAATTATGAAAGCAAGTCGACTGCTGATATGGAAGCATCTGCTATAAGCTGCCTTTCCATTTAAAATAAAATAAAATAAATAAATAAATAATGAAATTCAAGTTCAGTACAAACCCGCCAACCTATCTGCCACGGCACTACCACCCAAGTAATTTTTGAAATTGATAAATATTACATTTACGCATCAATTGCGGAGGGAAACTCACAGAGTGTAAATGTTTTTGCGTATTTATAAACCTATAAAAAATAGGTACAGTAATCTCTGCCTATTAAGCTCAGCATTCTATTTATATTTGCATACATCTATAGTCTTTTTTATAGTCTTTTTTTGTTGTTGATATAGGCCGTCATACACCATACCACAGAGGAATTGATATGACCATACAGGCGACAGACAAGACGATAACAGGATATTTATTGATAATGAATGATGAATGATGATTTTGTTTAATTTGTGGTATTATTAGTTTCTAACTAGATTTTTTTCCCATCAGATGAACTACTTGCGACAATACATAGTTTACCAAAATGCACAGCGACAATCCGAGCTGGTCACACAAAAAATTAAAAATTCGGAAACTATTGCAACAACTGCGAATCCAAATGAGATTGCCTTGGTACCTCTATTACGACCCATCGGACAACTTTTTAGCGGACCTAAAGCAAATACGTAAGTTAATGTCCATATACATTTTAAAAGTTGTTTTAATTTTTAAATAAATACCTATTAAAAATAAGTGTCTCATGTCTAGAATGATTACATTTACATTTGCCCCAAAATGTTTGTTGGACTAATTTCATTTGCATCTTCATTATAAAAGATTTCTTTAATATTATTTCAGATATGCAAAGGACAAACCAAAAATCTCAGACAAAGAGCTGCCGTACAAAACTTCTCCTCAAAAACTGCATGCGTTGTTCTTAAATGTAGCACGCTCTTACAATTTTGTGCCCGCAGGGTTGCATTCAGGAGCTAACCCAGTTTCAATTTTGGGGAAATCTCAACCACTGCCAACGCTAAGATTATCAAGACTTTCGAATTTACCCTTTCCTTCACGAGAATCGAAATCTTTACTATTTCCAACGCAAAAAAATCGACATTTTGCTATTCATTCCTAATTTTTAAGGTTTTTAAATTAGTGCGTGTGCGGAAGGTAGTTTATTTAATTTAATATAGAGAACAATATAGTTTTATAATACCAAGCAATTGTTTCAATTCACGATTTAAATAATCTAAAACAATTCAAATACAGATCTCTGGACAGGACTACTTGGTGGGTGACGTCTGAGACTCCTCATGAAGTTACAGGCAGCAAGAGAGATTATTAAAATATTTGCATCGTCTTTTTCTTTTGACGATTAGTGAATGTGCACCGCAGCTTAGTCAAAATCATATGACCCGCGGCAAGGTTGTTTGGTTCTCTACTTGCCCACTCGTATACTTGCTCTAAGCGGACAAAGTCTCTCCGGAGGAACTAGTTACTATAAAACCGGCGGGCAAAAATTATTTACTGTCACTCGCTGTCCTTACACAACAGAGAAACATTCAAAATGATTTCCAAAGTAAGTTAAGCCACCGGTGCTCCTTTGACTTAATAATGATTGTATATTAAGATATAAGAACATAAATAACAATGTATACTGTTTCAGCTGGTAGGTTTGTGCGCTTTGGTAGCGGTTGCACAGGCTGGTCTCCTGGCCGAGCCTCACTACTCATCGGCTGCAGCGGTTTCTTCTCAGAGTATCGTACGCCATGACCAGCCCAAACTTGTCGCTGCTCCTGTCGCTAAGTACGCCGTGGCTGCACCTGTAGCGTACCACTCTGCGCCTGCTCCCGTCACCTACCACGCTGCCCCTGCTCCCGTTACCTACCACGCCGCACCCGCTCCTGTCGCCTACCACGCTGCGCCCGCTCCCGTCGCCTACCACAGCGCGCCCGTCCACTACGCCGCCCCCGTCGCCAAAGTTCTCGGTCACCATGAAGAAATTGTAAGCATAATTAATTCAATTTGTCAGAACAGTACCTATACATTGAAATTCTATATGGATGGATATCAAAACTATCAATTGTTAGGTGTTCTTCTTTAGATTAACGATATTGTTTATATCGTCTATCTCAAACATCCATTGTACTTTCATCTCGATCTTGATTTTAATATCTGTCTTACATCTTCTGGGTAACAATGTACATATAACAATCAGACATAATACAGACGAAACCAATTGATTTTTTCAATAATCACGTCCGTTATGACGGAATCTCGAATTTGGAGAGGTATTTCCAAATATTATTAAAACAAAATCCGTAACATTACTCGAAACTATTTTAATTAATTACAGGCTTACCCCAAGTACGAGTACACATACTCTGTTGCCGACGGTCATACTGGTGACCAGAAGTCCCAGCAGGAGGTCCGTGATGGCGACGTCGTGAAGGGATCGTACTCGTTCCACGAGGCCGACGGCTCCATCAGGACCGTGGAGTACACCGCCGACGACCACAACGGCTTCAACGCGGTGGTGCACAACACTGCGCCCACAGCCGCCCCCGTCGTGGTCAAGGCCGCGCCCGTTGTCTACAAGGCCGCGCCCGTCGTCTACAAGGCCGCACCTGCGCTCTCCTACTACCACCACTAAGGACCATTAACTGAATGTGTAGTTCAAAATGACTGTTGAAGTTGACTGTTAATTTATTGCAATATACGAATAAGTTCGATAAAATACCGACCTATTTATTATTTTTACGACATATTTATTTCCTGTAGATATGGATATAGTACAGAAACTTATTCACTATGATAATACATTGTAATATTTCTGTATTTACCCCAACTTGAAGAAACTTACATTATGGACCAATCTAAAGAGCACTTTGTAGTCTGGACACTCAAAAATAATTGTTAATTATGACTAAAGAAAATACAACAAAATCAAGCGGTTTAACTTTTATTAGGTTACTTTTATTTTTTCTAATATTGTTAGTTTAATAATAGTTTTTGATAATGAAAAAATAATCTAACTACAGTGAGGAAGAAGCCAGTAAAATTCTTACACTACGTCAGATCAGAACTTAATTGCCTTGCAGTGCACAAGAAAAATAATATACATTCATAAATGTATCTTTAATGTAGAATAGATAAACTTTGCTGTATAAATGTTCATCCACATCCTGTATCCAGGGCATCGAACTACATTCAGAATTAGAGTTGGAAGGCCAGGGTCAACACGGCTGACCCAGTAATTCTTTGGCAGACTTCATGTAGGTATACTTTACGCCTTACAATTTATTCTTCAGCGTGTGCCAATTTACACACCAAATAGCCAGAAATAATCCAAATCCTACTAATATTATAAACGTGAAAGTTTGTAAGGATGTTTGTTACTTTTTCACGCAAAAACTACGGAACAGATTTTGATGAAACTTTACAGTGATACTGGATTATGCTTCAGAATAACACATAGGCTAAGCTATAGATACCTTGGGAAAGCTGTTCCCGCGGGAAACAGCTAGTACATTCATAATCTGTAGGTACTTGTGTTCCGAATAACTCACTGAAACAGACCCCTTTGAACCCTCGAACAGCTGTTGAACAAAAGTCGCGAGCTCTTCATTCGACTACTAAACAAGTATGTATCATGACTATACAATTATTGGTTCCTATGTAGGTCCCATCGCGCGTCGCAGCAATGGGGACATTTAGGAACTCAGTCTGGTAGGGACAACCTGGAATCTTCAAATCAATAGCTAAATAGTGTGTCCACACTCTCGAATGTGGAGTACGGGCCACGGGCCTAGTGCGTGTTAGTTCAGTTGTATCGATGCGAATTAGAATTCCTTCTTTGACCTAAGCAGGTTAGCCTTCACCGAAATGCCGCGCCGGTTAATAAAAATAAACATACTTAAGTTCTGAAAACGCATTACCACAGGACAGGGGTGGAAACCCTAGACCTCATGAACGTGGGGCGAGACCACTGACAAACTAGGCTACCATCGACTTCTGTCTAATTTTGAAATTATATGGTGAAAAATAGGTTTTATAAAAGGAAAAAGTCGGAAAACTATGCCTACAATTTGTTTGAAAATTAACATGTAGTAAAGACTGTCTATATTACAGTAATACCTATTGATTCGGGAAAAATCGGTAAATCATACAACCCATACAAAAGAAATATTTATATGCGACTAGCTGTTTCCCGCGGGTTCGCCCGCGTAGATAAGTAGCCATTTCTTGGTGGACGTCAGAGCCATATTATGAGGAACCTTGGTGCAAAATTTCAGGTACAGGCTCAGCGGTTTGGGCTGTGCGTTGAACAGACGATTCAGTCAGTTTCTTCTTTTTTAAAATAATTTATTGATTTGCTCAGAAATGGTTGAAGCGATTTTATTATCGTCTTAGAATATTTTTCTGTCTTTTGACATTATAATTACTTTATTATTTATAATAATAAAAAAAACAATCAAAAATATTAGGCTAACAATAAAAAACTTATTATATAAAACTAAAACTAAACTTAAATATAAATTATAAATTACTATATCACTTACATTATTAGTTTATGTCAAAAATACGAGATAAAATGTGGCCTAAAAATACAAACAATTTGCAGAGTTCGTCTATTATCCAAATAAGTTTAAATTTGACCAGCTGTACTACATATTAAACTTTGATATAGTAAACTATTTGATTTCATTGTTTGTTTTAGGTACTCGTTTAGTTAAACAGACGAGCAAAAACAAAAAAAGTGCATAAAAATAAATTTCTATATCGTTCGTGAGGTACCGCCGACCTAATTTTTTCAAAAAATCTTAAATGTACACACAGGCAAAATTTTTCTATAGTTTTATTATTATACTAGCTGTTGCCCGCGACTTCGTTCGTGTGGACAAAGTACTTACGGTATGAAATTTAATTTTACCGCAGTTGGCCTACAGCTTTATAAATGGTTGGCTTTTTATTTTGTAAAATTTGAAAGAAGGAAAAGGGTATTTAAATAATATAATAATTTAAAATAAAGTCGGATCAATAATCCTACATCCACCGCGCGCCGACACAGAAATGCAACTGCAAAGCACAGCTATAATTTGTTGCATCATTTTCAAGAAGCGGTTTTGTGAATGGATTGATTCACGAATTATGTGACCCAGACAAGGCCGTTTCATAAAGCTCGTTTGACAGCTAGACTTACAATACAACCCACAGTGCTGCAGCGAGTATAAAACTAGAACTCAGCCTTATTTTATTGTCATTAGCTGATCGATTATTTCAGAGAAACAATCAAAATGTTCTCCAAAGTAAGTTGGTCACTGAAAGCATACCTTAAAACAACACAAATATCTTACGTTTAAGTACATTAAAAAATAATGACCATTTTTTGCAGCTGCTAGCTTTGTGCGCATTAGTGGCAGTTTCGCAGGCTGGTCTTTTGCCAGAGCCACACTACTCCTCCGCCGCTGCTGTCTCCTCTCAGAGCATCGTGCGCCACGACCAGCCCCATGCCGTAGCAACTAAGCTGGTAGCTGCCGCCCCTGTGGCTGCATACCACGCCGCGCACTCTCCCGTCGCATACCACGCCGCCCCAGCTCCCGTCGCATACCACGCCGCTCCCGTTCACTACGCCGCTGCTCCGCTCACTAAGGTCATCGCTCACCACGAGGAAGAAATTGTAAGTCATAATCATAATACTAGCGTACCTGTTTCTGACACTTTGGTGAATATCGCTGTCCTCTGGTTTAGTTGTATATCTTAAATAATTACAGGAATTGTTTTGTTTTACACACCTCAATTTTGTTTGCAGGCTTACCCCAAGTATGAATACACTTACTCCATTGCCGACGGTCATACTGGTGACCAGAAGTCCCAGCAGGAATCCCGAGATGGCGACGTCGTGAAGGGATCGTACTCGTTCCACGAGGCCGACGGCTCCATTAGGACCGTGGAGTACACCGCCGACGACCACAACGGCTTCAACGCGGTGGTGCACAACACTGCGCCCACAGCCGCCCCTGTCGTGGTCAAGGCCGCGCCCGTTGTCTACAAGACCGCGCCCGTCGTCTACAAGGCCGAGCCTTCGCTCTCCTACTACCACCACTAAGGACCATTATCTGAATTTGTAGTTCAAAACGACTGTTGAAGTTGACTGTTAATTTATTGCAATATACGAATAAGCTCGAATATTAAACTTTTAATTTCATAATAAAAATAATGAAAAGCTTCCCAGATTATAGCAACTGAATCTGGAACAGAAAAATATAACTCAAGAACGGCTGGACCGATTTTAATAAAACTTGGTACAGTGATAGCTTATATCCTGGAATAACACATTTTACCGCGATAAACTGTTCCCGCGGGAATAGACCATTTATAACTCAAGAACGGCTGAATGGATTTTGAAGAAACTTAATACAGTGATGACTTATATCCGGGAATAACACATACGCTACTTTTTACCGCGGTAAACATGAATCACAGCTGTGAAAATTTGCATGATTTATTCTGTTCCCATTAATTCTAATTTATTATTTTGTCTAGATATACTACATTTCTGTAGGTGGGTCTGTATCTTCTGAATGACTTTCTTTGTGCGTAGACAAACTGCCACAGTCAAATAACGGTGTACACTTCGCTAGCATAAATTAGTCATAATTTCAATTGACATAATGATTTTGGCATAATTTTTAATAGCGTACTAATACTTTTACATAAAATCGTCACTTGGCATACTGTTTAGTTTGGCATAATCGTCTTTTGGTCTATATTCTTTAGTACCACACTGTTGAGTCGCTAGTTATTAGGCTTTTTTTTTCGTCTATTGGTTATTTCCCTTATATGTCAAAAGGCTTAATTTAATTTTCATGTTATGCAACTAAACACAGTTTATTAGATACATGTTTATTAGTTATTGACATAAACATTAAATTTTGAATCTGAAAAATGAAAAATATATACCTATTATAATAAATATAACTTGGATGCCGTACATCCGCATCGATGCATCTGTGGCGAGTCTGTTGGTGAGCTCGGCCACCACGGACTTTCGTGCGCCCGAAGCGCCGGCCGCTTATCACGACACGCTGCCCTTAACAATATCATCCGAAGGGCCCTCGCCACCGCCAATTTGCCCGCAGTGCTGGAGCCTGCCGGCATCTTGCGCGGTGACGGGAAAAGGCCCGACGGCATGACAATCGGGCCCTGGAAACTAGGCAGACCGTTGGTGTGGGACGCTACATGTGTAGATACTCTGGCCCCGTCCCACACCCACACAACCTCTGCCAATGCCGGAGCCGCGGCTGCAACGGCGGAAAATGCGAAACGCCGCAAATACGCCAACCTCGGCACCAGTTACCTTTTTATACCTGTCGGGGTGGAGACACTGGGACCCTGGGGCCCGGAGGCGAGAAAGCTCTTCAACGAGCTTTCATCGCGCCTCATAGAGGCCTCCGGTGACCAGAGGGCTGGCCAGTACCTCAGGCAACGCATAAGTTTAGCCATACAACGAGGGAACGCCGCCAGCCTTCTGGGCACCATGCCCCGGTGTGACCACCTCGACGGACTTTTTTATTTGTAGGTTTGTAGGTTTATTTGTAAGTAGGTTTATTTGTAGGTTTATTTGTAGGTTTTAGCCAATTATTTCATTTTAATGTTACAATAAGTTTTGTTTTTAATTTAATTTAAAAAATATTAATTCATTGACTTAATCCTTTTCTATAATGAGTATTAAATTAGTTGATGAAACTGAATTGAAACTTGGATGCTACACTGTAACAGTAGATTAAGGTGCGGCGGGGGTGGCCCAAGGGGTGGCCCTTCGAATATGGAACTCAAACAGCTAGCTTTTGACAGAACGACGTCTGTCGGGTTAGCTATTAATATTATAAATGCAAATGATTCCAGATTCCATAAAATTTTACAAGGTAATATATCTCATCATCTAAATGACATAGGCTATACCTTCTGTCTCAAACAAACTGAAGGGGGCCGAAAAAGGGCATGAAAAGTTTATATGGGGAACCCGTCATTTCTCAGGTTAAGGATATAAAAATTCAATTATTATTATTTAGGTTTTAATGCTTAAAGAATTAAGTGTTTCAGCGTGCTGGCAAAATCATCCCAAAAAATGTCTAAAAACATTTTTGTAAAAAAAATAAACTGTGTCAACGATAAATAGAACTGACCGTCTTTGGGGCAGAAAAGTCATCTAGTGGCGACCACGTACCGGAAGACGAAGAGTAGGCAGGCCTCTCACAAGGAGGACCGACGATCTGGTGAAGGTCGCGGGACCCAGTTGGATGAGATAAGCGCGGGACCGGCAGTCGTGAAGATTCCTGGGGGAGGCCTTTGTCTAGCAGTGGTCTTTCGGCTGATATGATTATGATGATGAATGATATTTATACGATTCATTTAAACAAGATATTTATTTTGTCATCAAATTAACATTATTTTGGGTTATAATTATTCAGTTAATTATATTTTTGCGACTTAGTCAATGCCTAACGGCTAACTTATTCACAGGCACAGCACGACATAAAAGAAACCAGCGCGCCATTTTGAACTAAATAGGTTTTGCACTAAACTAAATTTTGCACTAAATTTGTCTAAACATAGTTGTGTTCTATAATTATTTTCAAAAATGTTGACTTCAAGTGATGAAGAGCCTTAATATAAATTCGACGCCGCCTCAATACTTAGTAAGTGATAGAATGTTGCCATCCAAATCAAAAGTAGGTACCTAAAATGAACCTTAAAATGAGTATGGTACCTTAAAATGAGTTTTTCAATTTTTCTTTTCAACGCAAAGTGTGATAAACGTCGTATGAAACACTTGAGCTTAGGTGATTACACTTTCGGCTTCTTTACGCGCTCGCCCTCGCCTCGAGATGTGCTATCCAGCCGAGCCGAGTGGCATGACGAATCTAGCTCCCTTGTATTGTATTGTACCGTTTAAGTAATGTTTCACAATCACGCAATAGTTTGATCAGCACAGACTTGATTCACTTAACCTGGGAAAAGTCACCTCAATAAATGTATAACGAAAATTATACAAGAAGATTTATAAAAGAAAAAATATTATTCTCGTCTCATTCGTATATTATGCTTTACAAATATTTAACAATCATTTGATTAACAGGTTGTAGTTCATTTTAATATCCTAGTGGTGGTAGTAGGAGAGCGCAGGCTCGGCCTTGTATACGACGGGCGCGGCCTTGACCACGACGGGGGCGGCTGTGGGCGCAGTGTTGTGCACCACCGCGTTGAAGCCGTTGTGGTCGTCGGCGGTGTACTCCACGGTCCTGATGGAACCGTCGGCCTCGTGGAACGAGTACGATCCCTTCACGACGTCCCCATCTCGGGATTCCTGCTGGGACTTCTGATCACCAGTATGACCGTCGGCAATAGAGTAAGTATATTCATACTTGGGATAAGACTGCAAATAAATTTTTTACCTACATTAATATAATTTATCATGACGTCCAGCTGTGGACTTCAAAACGCTTACATTAACGAAATATTATTGGTGAAATATTACGATAACTTACGATTTCCTCCTCGTGGTGAGCGACGACCTTAGCAACGGGAGCAGCGTAGTGGACGGGAGCTGAGTGGTAGGCGACGGAAGAGGGGGCGGCGTGGTAGGTGACGGGGGCAGGAGCAGCGTGGTATGCCACAGGGGCGGCTACGGTGTACTTAGCGACGGGAGCGGAATGGTACACGGGAGCAGCGTGGTACGTGGCTACTGGAGCAGCAGCTACCAGCTTTGTCGCTACAGCATGAGGCTGGTCGTGGCGCACGATGCTCTGGGAGGAGACGGCGGCAGCCGAGGAGTAGTGCGGTTCAGGCAGAAGACCCGCCTGTGACACCGCCACGAAAGCGCAAAAAGCTACCAACTGCAATTAAAAACATGTTTATTAAAACCACTGTAAATGTACCTACACCACGTAAATCACTGACACGATTGGACGCATTGAATTATTTCTTACTTTGGAGTACATGTTGTCTGTTCCTGTTGTAAACCAAACAGTTAATGATTACAATAATTTCAGAGGCCTAGTTTTATACTCGTACGTAACTAGTGCTGTTCACAAGGAGTGGAAGTTGTCAAACAGCATGTGATATGACACGGCCTTGCGACGGGTCACATATTCGCAAATCAGTCCGCTCACAAACCTGCTTCAGAAGAAATTTAAAAGCATCCTGCAACTTGTATTGTTCGTGGTGCAAATTGCATAATATGTCTACGCTCCATAATCGGAATGCTATTGTTAGAAATATAATTTTGGCAGTCGCGACTTATGTTCGCATTGAATATATTTCTGTATTAGAACAATAAAATTGTGCTTTAAATAGTAAAGTTTTATGCAGCCATTTTCCCGGGGCGGCTCCATGGTATCTAGTAGGTACCACCATACTATCGATGAAAAGGATCATGCACAGTCGGCGATCGTCAATAGTATTAATTATCGCAGTGCACAATTTATGGTATTGCGACATATATTACTACCGTATAAATTTGTCATAAAATATGAGATGTTGAAAAAATGATTCTGACCGTAATTGTTTTTCGTTGATAAAAAAAATTACTTTTTTATATAGTTTTTATTTCAATTTAACCAATCTAAGAATACCAATTTCGGTGTGGACTTTTGGAACAATGCAGTCATCGCTTCTATTGAATTGTGCCGATGCCTTGCACGATAACACCATCGACAATCCACTCTCTTTTGTGAAATTTTTATAATGCGGAATTGCTACGGAGCTTTGAGTGTACTGGGGTTAATTAGATACTTTGAAAATAATTAATAAATCATTTATTCATTAGCACTTTATCATCATCAGCCTGCACTAGTCCACTGCTGGACGCCCCCCCCCCCCCTCTCTCCCCCCTCCAAAAGACTTACAAGGTAAAAGAATCAGTTCCACGTAAAGTTATACCTGCTTGCTTTTTGAACGTCAGTAACGGCATCAGTTTTTAGAAGATATATGAAATGATATATTTTTTTAGTTTTATAAAAAATAAATGGTGAAACCATTCCATTTCGGTACCTAACTAATATGGCGGGTACTTTTTAGGTATTGATATGGCGCATAATATTTTAGTACATTTATTTAGACTGATTTACTCATGATTTAAAACTGATTAAGGCAAAATAAATTAAAAATATGGCGCCAGGCTCGCCCGGCGACACTGCGACCCTATTAAATGGGATTGAGCCTCTGTGTTTTTCTGATGTTCATGTCCATTTATATAGTAAGTAATTATTTTTGAAGATCCATTTGAAGGGTATGAATTAGTATAAATTGCCTTATCATCAATGTGCCCATTGCTCCCCACGCCGATGTACGAAAAGTGGACTCAATACCTTCTTTGATTTCTTAAATTGTGATGATACGATAAATTACTACAATTCTTTAAAATAAAATAGTGTGGATAAGCCATAGAAATATAAAGCGAGCGCTTTTCCGTGTTCTGTGGGATAAGCCACTTACCAACTTATACTTACTGGGTATTAATGTTGTTAAAAACCAAACAATTAAAAACTAATATTAAAGGACATAATATGTAAAGGATTTTTCTGTAAAACTTATGAACTTTTTTTATTTTATAATGCGTGAAAAAACCCATCATTATTTTTTATGATACATTTCAAATTTTCAAGTTACTGCCTTAAAGAAATCGATACTCTCGTGAAAATTTTCACCCCAACACAACAAAACAACAGATATTGCATATCCATAAGCTCACACACAAGTACATTCACAATCACACCCCCAAAACGCTTATTTTGAATGCGTAGGGTAAAATTAATAAATAGATAAATGTAATTAAACGAGTGATAATTATGATTACTCTTTAGGTGCTTCAGGTTCATCTTAATATAGATCATTTAAAATGATCGCAACATAACAGACAACTTGAATAAATTGCGTTTTTTATTCTTCAATAATTCTAAATTTGTTTACAAAATTGTATCTTTTCCTTAGTATAAATCATGTCTTTTTGTGACATAACTTAATAGTGAGAAATAAAATAAATTTTGTACGCTGTAGTTACCTAGGTATGTAATATTTAACGGAAAATCTATTCCTTGTCTCATCGATGAAATTATATAATTACAATGGATAAAATATAAAAATGCCATTCCACTCTAATCTTACATAAATACACAACTATAACTGTATTAATAAAGAATTAACAAAATTTATGTAATATACGAGTAGGTATTGGAAAAGTATAAAACGGTACATAATAGTAGGATTGATCAACAGTTGGTTAGTACGTTAGTACATTCCGTCAGCAACGGTTCATCCTAAGTTTCTGAAAATGTCTCAAAAGGTACCTGGGCTGAGTCCAAAATTCAAACTTGGTTAAAGTGAATTGAAGTGTTACTGACTGCTCTTATACGGTGAAGGAAAACATCGTCGTAACTAAACCTGCATACGCCGAAGAAAAAAATTCTTAGGCGCATGTGAAGTCTACCAATCCGCACTTAGCTAGCGTGGTGGACTATAGCCCGAACGCCCTCGTGGAGAGGGTAGGCCTGAGCCTCAGCAGTGGGGACATGTTAATAGGCTGTTGATGATATACTTTTGTCGATAAATTCTGTCGACAGTGGAATTACAGTGCTTGTGTCTTACAGATATTGTTATTGGTGTGTTTCGCGGGCATCAGTCAGGCAGTTTTCATAGACCCAAATGAAGGTTATAAGGAAGGCTATGGCTCAGAAAATTCCAAAGGATGGCGGTTGGTCAAAGTATACCATCCACCAAGATCTCAGACGCTGGTCAAATATGATTATGGACCATATGTAAGTGCTCTCATTATCTGTACAATAAAGCCTATGTGTATAAACCAAGATCATTATTAATAAATCCAAGAAAATACTAGATCTAGACACCCGACAGCGTGTTAAGCCAAGTTCCAGCAAAAACGATAAATGGAATCACCAAGTCGTTACCAGGTGTCCTCATAACCGTCTTCAAGCTTTTGTTTTCGTTTCCGTTTATACCGCACAGGACGCTAGTGACATTAATTACAATCTTAGTCATTGATTTTGTAACGTTTCTCTAGCATTATCCCAAATACGAGTTCGAGTATGCAGTGTCAGACAAGAAAACTGGGGACCACAAGCGACACCGCGAGTCTCGAGACGGGGACCGCGTGAGCGGGGAATACAGTCTCCTCGAGCCTGATGGCTCGCTACGGACGGTGGAGTACAACGCTGATGATCACAACGGGTACTATTCGTATATTCATTTCCACTATAGTCCACAACAGGAGAACCGAATTAGCCGAGAGAGAGAGAAACAATGTGTACACTTCTTGTTTGGTCATTAATACAAGATTTTTGGTCACACGACACACCTATTTGACGACAATAACTAAATCTTTGCTCATTAACGTCTCTCGAAGAAGCGAAAGGGACTGGATGCTGAGGGCGGAGGACCGGGTGTCGCGTTGACTGGGGAAGTCCTATGTTCAGCAGTGGACGTTGAAGGACTGAATGATGATAATGAAGTGGCAGTAGGCAGGGCACATTTTCATGAACGTTTATTAATTTAACAAGTCATTCTCCCTGCGAACGATGATATTTTAAGCATCAATTATCACCCTATGATAGTTTCTAATCCACCCTTGCGAAACTAATCGAATTTTGCCAAGATCTAAATTAATTCCAAACCACAAGTCTGCCTAGGTAAATAAATAGTTACCTACGTATTATTGTAATAATCATTTTATACTTTTCGTTGTAGATTCAATGCAGTTGTGAGCAAAAGTATCAACAAACATGGAGATCATGCTTTCTCTGTCTCTGACCACACGAGGCACTTCTACCCAACTGGACACGGGGTCAAGATTAACCACTACTTCCCTGGCAAGAACTACAATTATCAGGATTCCCAGAAAACCGTGAATGACGTTCCAAAAAAGTACAACATGACGGTAAACGATGACGAACAAGATTCCTCCACCTCCAATAAAGAAGAGCCTAAAATGATTTTAGTTGAATCAGGGGACAAAATGATGTTATTTGAACCTATGAAAATGTTAGAATCTCCTAAAGACAAAACACTAAACCCTAAAATGGAGGAAGTAGAAGCGGCTCCAGTTAAAGTAATGCCAGCTATTGTATCAATGATCGTGAACGAAGTGCCTGCTATGGCAAATACAGAAGGCGTTACCGAGATGCCGCCGGTAGCTGAGACGCCTAACAACTTGCCTTTTGGTGAAAAAGTAACAAATGAAGATCTTAACACAAAAAAAGAGGATCTTAGTCCTGATTCTGAAGTAGCCTCATCATATTACCATTCCAGATTTTTCTATCTTGGACTCTAAATACTAATAAAATAAAGTAGAAAAAAATAAGTTGTTATTTAGTTTGTACGCACTCATGCCATATTGTTTCTTGTAAATAACGTTGAGTAGAACCTAGTAAAAAATTGTGAACGAGGGAAATGCTAATAAATATTGTCGATAATAAATCTACTACTTGTTGAAAACAGAACCACCTATTTCTTAATTCATGACGTGACTCAGTGACTATCTATACTATTTTATAGTAAAGTGGATCTACTCTACTATCACATTTGTTATATGGTACTGCGCTAGATGGCAGCACGGTATAGAAAGAAAAAGGTACAATATTTTCACTAACTGCACTTTCATAATTTTTCATGGAATACCTTTTGTAATATTTAAAAGTTCCAGATTTATTAATATTCTTACCAAAAATGAACTCCAATCAAGTGATTGAAATTTTTCAAAAGCTCGCCGTGGCAATGTCACGGCCAGATAACTGCAAATACTGCAATACCTGAACGATTATGTAAAACACTACTGACAAAAATGTGTCCGAGATCTTGGACTCGTTTGTGCAAGACACATTTCGGACTACTTACGCATAATTTATGTCTAACAATTGCTTACTACGAGTGTTGCATACATTGTAATTATTTCTTTTGTTTCACAAACATTAATTCTTGACATTCATTTTAAATTGTTACACATAATAACTGCTTTGTACAAATAATGCCTCCAAACTTTTCAACTCGACTCAAAGGTTTAGTCAAAGTAACTATAGAAGGTACTGACAACTTAAAAACACACACTTAACTTTTGTTTTTGTGAGAATTGCTATATTAAAAAGTAACTTATTAATTTTTTTTCAAAATTTTAATAAATGTAATAAGAATAAATATATAAATACCTTAAAAGGTGTCCGAATGCGGCTTTAAATTGGGATTGGGTGAGAATGCGGTTGTGGAAAAAAAGAAGACAAAAAATTTTGACAAGACAAAAGTAACTGTAACAATTGAATACACACAACAATGTTATCAAATTGTTACATGAAAGTTAAAGAATAAAAAAAAATGTGTAAATATATTAATATTAAAACAGTTTGATAAATGATGAACGTAGCAGCCTGATTGGAAGGCATTCCTAAAGTTGAGTTTGTAGAATTTTATAATATTATTTGAATAAAATTTTTGTGTTTTAGCTGTAATTATGACGATTCTCTTCGCCAATCGATCACACTGACCATCATAATCTAGTCGTGTGTGCCTAAATTTCATATTGCCATAGTTCATTGCCAGTAGTGCCCTGCACATAAACGTAAAGTTAAAAACTAAATCGTCATTATTAATGTATTTGCAGAAATGTATAGTAAAACTTATAAAAAGGGGAAATGCGCAAAAAGTATAAAATAATCAACTAAGAACTACACATCTGTAAGTACTTTTTACAGGACCGGACTGTTCAAAACGCTACCATTCTCGCCCTTCGTATCACTTTAGTGTACCACAGAGGAGATAATAGTTACTACTGTTATGTACCTCTAGTACAAACTGTCTAACTAGGTAAATGTCCTTAAAATCCTACATAATATTTTTTTTCCTCTGTTTTCAGTCGAAAGCTGTTTACTTTTTACTTCCAATGGGTTTTAAAGTCTATTCATTCAAAAATACAATCATCATCAGTCTGCACTTGTCCACTGCTGGACAAGTGCAGAAGTGGTTTCCCCCCAGAAACTTCAGTTCTCCGCATACAGCCACTGTCAGCCGCCTTACGCATATCGTCGCTCCATCTAGCCGGGGGGCGTCCCACACAACACTTGCCCAATCGTGGTTTTCACTCGAGAACTCGTCTACCCCAGCGGTTATCGGTTCTCCGTAAGACATGACCAGTCCACTGCCACTTCAACGTGCTAACTCTTGAGCTTCGTTAAATACTTTAGTTCAATATCATATCTTTATATTTATAAACACTATGAGTACTCATATTATGAATATTTCTGCCGTAAATATTATCGATCATAAACTTCAGGTTCATTGGGAGACAGTTGCGATTACCAGCAGATGGGCTGTCTGTTTGTCCCCCATTTCATTCCGCTTCTTTAAATATAAAATGTTTAAATAAGTACATACTAAATTAGAATACAAGTATAATATACATTTCTATTATGAAGATTAAATTTAGAAGTCTCGTCATCGTTATCATCATCATCGTCGCATGAGATTTCTATTATATTTCTCGTACGTACATGTATTATGTCCGCCTTTTTAGAAGTCTGTATTTAAAAAAAAAAATTATTGCTACGGGGGCAACAAGCAGGCGGGCCTCCTGATGTTAAGAGGTCACCGCCGCCTATAGACACCTGCAACACCCGGGGGGTACTGGTGCGTTGCCGGCACCAGTATCAATTTACACACTTATAAGACCTTAGATAAATTTGTATGAGACCTACTTACTCGATGTCTCCTAAATCACCTGCTTTCCAGACGACTGTAAATCAACACATTGACAAACGGTCACTGTTCACAGCATTGTCCTAGTTTAGTTACGCAGGTCCAATCTTCCGTACTAGGTACCTGTTTTGTTATAGCAATAACCTGTTGTAATTCCTAGATTATATAATAGTAAGTCTACACAATAGGTTAGGTTTCTGTCTTTACGAAATCTTACCTGCATATTATCAAAGTATTTTTACATTAATTATTAGGAATACTAAACATATACTGATAACTTTCTCGCATTATAAATTTTATTTTTACTATGAGATATACACAGTCTAATCCCAAATAAGGATTTGTACGTTTCTCAGTATACAAAGCTAACCAGAAGTGCGCCAGGTGCATTTTGTTTTTGGACATACGAACGCGGACGGGTCTTCTAGTTTGTTAGTATTCTGAGGTGATATTATAATATGAAAATAATTAGCAATTTTGTTTATTTTAATGACCTATAATCAATATTTTTAATTTGTATTCTTTCATTTGCTCAAGGTTTTGAATTTGATTCTAAGCTTATTATGACTAAGAGTATGAAGTGTTTCAAAATTGATTCATGACATTTCGTATTTTTTTGTTAAACTCGGTACCTAGATATTATTTTTACCCGACTGCGCGATGCAAAGGAGGGTAATGTGTTTAATGTATTTATGTTTGTTCCTTCGTGGCGCTCTAGAGACCAAACGCGTGGGCCGATTTTGATGATTCTTATGTCAATCCATTTGTATTAATCTTGCAAGTGTCACTAAAGACCCGACTAGAGTCACTAATCAAAATTCAATATGGCGACAAACAGACGTCATATTGTGGATACACTTTGCAGGTTTTAAACAAAATAGCACGTTTGTATAATAGAGGAAATAAATTACATTACCACCGACATAGGTACCTATTTATTTCTCCAAATCCAAATCCTAAACACCAAACTCCATAAAACCCAAGAATTATTATAATACCCTTGATATTTTGTGAGAATTCTATTTATTATTCTGAGCTATAATTTATAATAACTGTGAGTATTGTTATAAAACTTTACAGTCGTCATTCACCGATGCACCTTGAAATTCCGAATTGCATTTATTTTTTCATTGGCCGCTGCAGCGCCGACCGTTCCAAATATGCCTCGACCGCACTTTATTAAATCACTCGCTTTATCTTCAATATTGGAATAATTAATAGGTAAAATGAATCTAGCACACGACAAGGAAACGCACTTTCGCTACCAGACCCTATACTTGTAAATAACCTACCTAGGCAACGATTACAAAATGCTCCCGTAACATGGTCGTAACAAACTGGAGGAAACCCTCTCAAAGCACTACTTACTATGCAATAAATTTAGTTAATGGTGCGAAGCCTTTCAGTAATGGGGTTTAATACAGGTTTAATTTAATCTCTTTTTATGTTATCAAAAACAGCAATGAAAACAACGATATTTCGCATACACTAGGCATGATGAGGAAATGACAATTCTTTAAATAATATGAGAGATACCGTGTTAGGACGACTTCAAGACGAATGAAGAAACATAAAAACTGAATAACCCAGAATGAAATGATGGTAAATTGCTTCGATCACCATGTATATGGTAATTTGACAAAGATAATGTTTTATTGGGTAGTTTATTAAAAATATAGTATTGCTAGTAATTTTGGAACAAAAGCTCAGAAAAGGGGTATTTATTCATATATTTAATTTCATGACCAATTATGGAACTTATATCAAAAATTTATACTATTATTATAGTCACTCTTTGGGCATTTTTCTCTAATATAGCCATATCGACAGTTGCGACACTCTTTATGTGAGCAGATTGGCAATGCAGCAATTACTGTGATCCGATCGGATATCGTCGTCGGGAATAGGCCCCCTCCACGCCGCCGCACGGCGCTTATGTTTTGTTTGTTATATAAAAAGAGTGCAGTATCAAAGCAATATCAGTCGTCAAGGCATTTGTCCGCAAAGCAAAATGTTCTCGAAAGTAAGCTCCGCTCCTTAGAGTTATGATGAATAAACATTACTTGCGTAATATGATTAACTACGAAGAGCTTACAAGCTTAATTATTAGTTTTAATTTTTTTTTAGTTCTTAGTGGATTTATTACTAATGTTTTATTTTGTTATCAGATCGTGATAGCATGTGCTCTGGTAGCAGCGTGCCAGGCCGGTCTCGTGCACCACGCCCCGGCGGTCTCCTCTCAAAACATCATCCGCCATGACCAGAGTATCCACCACGAAGCCCCCGTGCACTACGCTGCAGTTCATTCAGCACCTGTGGTTCACGCCGCCCCTATCCACGCCGCCCCTGTTCACGCCGCCCCTGTCCACGCAGCCCATGTTCTTCACGCCGCTCCCGCCTACCACTCCGCTCCTGCCCATCATGAAGAGCACTATGTTGATGAATACGTACGTGCCGTTATTTGCGTAATGATTTAAGAATTTACATTTGTGATTTGTCGGTCGTCGTGGAGAGCTTTGGGGGAGGCCTTTATCCAGCAGTGGACGTCTTTCAACTGATATCATGATGATTTGTAATGTAACACACCAGGGTGGTTTCAATGACACTAAAAGCAGACGCTTTGTTATGTTCTTTAGTCTCAGGTTTTGTTCTGCCTCAACACCATTTCCATCTATCATCGTACACTAAAAAAGGTCCACGGAAAAACGATGATGTCCATTTTTATTAATTTTTCATCTGTTAAGTTCTCAAAAATACTAGGCATAAACAGGTAAAACAAACTCAGTCTCGGTATTTGAATGTAATAAATCTACTTTTTGCTATTCTAAAATGAACTGTCATCGTTTTTCCCTTAGACCCCATATACACAAACTCTTTAATAGGGGTCAAAACCTGGCCAATACCATTATTGTGATCACAGAAAATGGAACTTTATGACTTACTATAAATTCATAAAACAAAAATTTACAGGCCCACCCTAAATACGGCTACTCTTACTCGGTGGAGGACCCCCACACCGGGGACCACAAGTCCCAGCACGAAGAGCGTGACGGGGATGTCGTGAAGGGAGAATACTCGCTGCTGCAGCCAGACGGCTCCTTCCGTAAAGTAACCTACACAGCTGACCACCACAACGGGTAAGGAACACTTGCTGTTTGGTAATACGTTTTTTAAATGAACGGTACCTATAACGAAAAGTCATAACACCCACAACCGAAATACCGACGTTTAAATCGTCAAAAATCGTAATATCGGAAGTACAAAATGCCATTATCAGTTATACCGACGTTTGAAATATGGAATTTCAAATCACCAAATGATCAAAATCCCGACTCAATACTAACTTACCTACTGTAGTGCGTAGGTAATGATCCCGTATGATCACGATTAATGAATGACGAGAATCACAATGATTCGACGTTTTGATATTGGGACTTTCGTTCATAGGCTATATGAAATTCGATCTTTTAAACTTCGATTTTATGATTATGATACGTACCCCAATACCTGCAATCTTAGGATTGCTACTTGTAATAAATAATGAAAGGGCGACAAATGCGTGGATGACGTTTAGTTATCGACCAGGCAATGTAACTATGTTTACAGTAAATTTAAAAGGTTTAGCTGCACTTGTGGTATTTATTAAGTCGCTGTCTGCAGTACAAAACATTTGAATCTTTAAAGTACTCGTACAAATATTCGATTGGAAAGGAAATGACATTTCCTTCTCTTTTCCACCTATTGACAGATATTCACATACAAACTTTAGAAGATAATGTACCTACAAACCACTACGTTAGACCAAAGAAGCAACGAACAATTTCAGGGCCGAAGCATAGTTAATTACCTATAATGTTCCAAATTATACTTATGAAATAGTCAAATAATGTCATTTAATGGGTAGACGTATTCTGTGTGCATGTGTACTCAAGCATTTATATAATTGAGCATGACTAATGTATCATTTTGTCCGCAGATTCAACGCCATTGTACACAACACCCCGCCTGTGATCCATCATCATTAGGAAGATCTGCTCAGCCAATCTGTGATATTATTAGAGTAGTGAACTAGTTCTTATGATAAATCGAATCTCTTTGTCTTCCCACTATTTCTTTGTAAATAAATCTTTTCATTTAAGTACATACTTTCATCGTTTACTCCGTAAAGTTATTTAATACCCTACTTTAATTAAGTAATCTGTTTTTAATAGTATGATTTTAATGTTATACGAATCACCTTTTACTTAAATAACTTGACTCGGCTTTCCCATTGTCCAGAATATTGAAATTCCTTTTTATAACCAATTTTCTCCTCTTCTCGTACCAAAAGGTAGCGCTTCGGTCAAAAATACTATTTACTAAAAGAAATGACACTCATCTCCTCCAGTCAGTGAAGACAGACAAATCAGTATTTTATGATTTTAGTGCAAGTAAAACTGATGCGAACAAACATAAACTTCAAACAATGTACATCTAGGTATAGAGCAAAGTTTATTTTTAACAATTTTTCGAAACTTCAAACTTTGAAAATTGCAAACAATGAAAAATGAGGCGAATCATGCTATACTACAAATACTGCCCGTGTGTATACATGATGTGCTAATTGCTCTTACTGGTACAGTGGAGCGTGAGAACCGTCAGATCGCATTGGAGCTGCATTTTAGAACATTACCATACAATATGCGAGCCAAAGTAAGGAGTGAAAGCCATACTAGTTGAGACGTAATCAATGCAGCGTGCAAGCCTGCAATGAAACCCTATACAATTAATATTCTAGTATTTAGCAATTAAGATTACCTGATACCTTTACTGTAGCTTTACGTAATTATGATTTTATTTTGCTCTAGTAGTAATAGGTTTCCCATAGCTTTTTTCCTAGACTTTCTGCTTTCCTAGACTGATTTGGAAATTTATTTAAATCCTCAGCCTACTACCTTTTAGGAATTCAACTTCCTGTTCCTAAATGCCAATAATAGCTATACTATTAGAGCTGTCAAGAGGGCCTACTTGAAAAAACCCCATGAGTAAACACTAGGACCAATAATTCTGAAACATACTTTTAAAATTTGACATCACTAAATATAGTGTCGTCTTTATCTTTATAATACTGAACGACAGGGATAAAAAAAAATTTAGTCCTGCCAAATTTAAATTTTAACCTTCAAAATCCCGATTTCGGCTCCCAAAATTTTTTGGCCTGCCTACTAAGTTTCGATAAAATAAATGAGATTGAACGAACTGTCGACCTTACAAACGCAATGAAAGCGTACTTCCTACTAAGGTATCACGACGACTTTGTACATTACGACAACTAAATATGATACCTATGTACAGTCATCATCAAAAGTACCACTGTATTTGAATTTGCCAAAAGAGTTGACTTCTTTATTTTTATTAAAACTTTGTGTTATCATTGTAAGTACTTTAGATTATTTATTAGTCCGAAATTGAAATTTTCCAAAGTAGGTGTAATCATTACACAACGTTTTAGTATATAAAAAAAATCAGGTAATTGTGAAGTTTAGAACCATTTAGAACTGAATTTTGGAAGCTAGTTTTTGTTGAGTTACTTTTGACGCTGACTGTTCACGAAGTACCTAAAGTACCTAAACACTGGGAGGCTTAACTATAAGGCTAGGCTTAAGGTTTTTAGTCACTTTTTAAAAATTACATAAATCGTAGAGGAAAACCGGTGGCGCCGACCATAGAGCTTTTAACTTCATGACAAATATTTAGTTTTAAAAAATTGGCAGTCCCACCATAAAATTAGTCTATTACAGAAGCTTATTGCTTCATGACGGTATATATGCTATAATTGCTATAATATATAGTATGTACTTAAACATTCTGAATACATTAGCATTTCATAAATTTTTACAACCTTTTGATTGAAGATCATTGCGAAACTCGAACCCTTTTGAGACCATAATGCATCAGCTACTTATTTCGCAATCGCGATGTTTTATGGGCGCCATATATGTACGTAGAACATTACTTGAACTTCTCAGAATTCGTCACGCTGATGAGGCCATGATTGATGGTCAATCAATATACATTTTGTAGCCATTTACAAGATAATGGACAATGCATTCGCCTTGATAGAGTAATATGTAAGCAATTATTGAGTTAACAATGACATTGTATGTAATTTGTTTGAATACAACGGTTTGCGTGACTCGAGACGGCGGCGCGGGCGGCGGCGCGGGCGCTCCAACCACCAGTATTGTTGATACCAATCCGTCACGGTATCCACCGCAAGGTCGTTACACCCATCTCTGCTCAAATTATTAGACAAAAGAACAAGGTATAACATAACACTTATTATGGCCATGATTTGAGTCAGTTCCAGTATTCGATACGCTATTAACGAATAGGATAGATCGCTTGTTTCAATTTAACTAAAACAGATAACTAGATAGAGTCATGAAGATGTGACTGATCATGTCTTTATGATTTTGGACTGAGACCTACAGCACTTGGTAGAGGAATTGTTTAATTTATCCGATGTAGAGATGTAAATAATGTAATGTTACAAAATGTGGATATTATAAAATTTGGTACAATGATAGCTTATTTCCCGGATTTACAAATATGGTACTTTTTAACGCTTACGGAGTCGCGGCGCGTCCTCTAGTAGTCTAGATATTTTATAGAACCCTCCGGGAAATACCTATAAAATACTATTGGTCCTGAGGGAACAGGATTCTGTTGGCGAAACAGAACGTCCTGTCGGCGATCAGTACGACGGAGAAACGACTATGGGTGATACGATGAAGATTCAAAGAAAACAAAGAATTTTAGTAACCGATACCACAATATACGACATAAAGTCTTATGAAATATTAATTAGCATTTAAACGAGCATACCATACACAATATTAACACTCATCCCTCGCGGTCGCGACAAGACAAATTACGACTTCGTTATCCGAAGAGACGACAATCAGTGAAATATGGCGGTTGCTGTGAAATTTAATTAAAGTTGACCGATTTGCCAACGCCGCGTAAGTGATGCGACCTTCGCGGAAAGGCGGGCAGGAATTAAGCACATTCACGTCGTCGGTGACCGAAGGAAATACGTATGCGTGCGAGCAGCCGCCCGCGCCGCGCCGCCGCGATGTACGCCGCACCAACGGATATCGGGTTGCGGATACACCTAGCCCTTGCTTACCTTTACTTCTTCGTAATATTCACACATTTGAAATGGAGAATGTGTATATTTTTTCGATTCTGTGCAGGAAGGTTCGAATCTCTTTGGTGGCGCGCGCACTCCCTTATGGAGACTGCATCTTGCTTAATTAGTATAGGAACCAATGGTGCCACTTACAGGGGGGTGCGGACAAAGAAAGCGGAGTAGCGGGAGGAGGTTGCTAATACAAATTTATATGGAGTTTGAAAATGAGAATGTGTGAGTGAGTAACAGTATTGTCATACATTTGACACGATTTTGACACCAATAGAATGCTTCTTTTACGCCTCTTAAAGGGGCCGCGAGCACGCACCAAAGAGATCTAAACTCTAAGATTCTGTGTCTGGCTATTTATGTCACGTAAATTGTTAATTATAATTCAGATAATGATATTAAAATTTACACATTATTATACATTATAATGTACTTAATACAATAATTATGCGAAAAAAGCGATTCTAAAGAAAGCTTCATGAAATTAAGAGTTTAGGGAATTTATCGAACGCGGAGTAACAAGATTCGGAAAAGGGTACATAAAACGTGCATCAAAAAAAAAAGATATAACTAATCGAAATCAGTGTGCAAATTCTGCCACTTGTGATCATACAAGCACCTAGCGTAAGTGGCTGATCCGGAAGTATGTATATAGCTAGGTGTTCACTTCACTAATGAATGAACACATTACTGACACCTTAGATCGCTGAAAGTCGGCACAGGGGTTCTAGCTCGGTGTGTCCGAGCCCTGCAATTGCGCAACAGTTTACTGGAGCACCGCCGCGCGCCGCCCGGTGCAACCCACAGCGCTACTTTCTTACCGGCTGATTCGCTTCGGACGAGTCCACACTGGAACGTACTGACGCTTTTAAACTGATCAAGATCTGATCATATTTCGATTTTTTTTTACAGAAAAGTTTAATACGTCGTTTTTAACACGTACGATACATTAACCATAGCTGTTTTATTCCTTGCCTTTAAAAATATTGTACATATAAAGCAGGTCTTTATAAAGATAAATCATTTGCCATTTAAATCATAAGCCATTTGTTATTAATATAGACATTTATTTGAAAAAGGAAGTTCAGTGAGAAGCCATAATATTGAATGAGGAAGTCGGAGGATCAGGCGTTTTATAAATATTACTATTGTTCATTAGCATCAGGCTTGATATGTCCAATTCCTCGAACGTCTAGTCAATGAAATCTTTTCCCCGTATGTGGACATACGAGGAATAGACTTCCCAAAGCTTGATGATGATATTATGAAATTCAAAGCTTGTAAAATTTTAATTAGAAATGTGAATAAAGAGACCCTTGAAAGTTCCCGTTCCCCCAAGTAATGTAAAAAACTCAATAGCGTTAAACGGTATCATGAAGTGAAAGTTTATTAGTGGGCGAAACCGCCCTATGCAGAATGCATAAATAAATACGCTGACTAGGTGCTGGGCCGGCCTCTTTAGGAGCAACTCTACATACTTATGACTTAAGTAACAGTTATTTCTATATAGCAACGAGAGCAACATAAACTGAATACTTAACGAAATTCTGCTGCACACTTGGCACTACCAAATTAACTGCAAACTAAGCGTTGCCCTCATAGAACTGCTGCGCTACGAACGGCACACATTCAGAAAGTATATCTGTGTATTTTGTGATACAGGTTCGAAATTCCAGTGCCATTATGAACGCAGCTTTATGTTAACCTTGAATGAAACCAAAAAAGTGTCAATGCTATGACGTAAGAGGTGTAAAGGTGATCGTATGCACCGGTGTCATATGTCGGGCCGGTTTGCGGTAACGGGTGTCAACCGCCTGCATCGGCCGCCAAGTATAAAAACTACCACCGAGTATAGCCCTTATCAATCGAGTCCCGCGTTTCAGTACAGCACCTCAACATGTACTCTAAAGTGAGACTTAAACCTTAAGATTATTATTTTCAAAAGTTTTGATTTTTAAAATTCAGCAATCTCGCCAAGTTGTTTCTTAGGACTAATACCAATGCATGTGATTTAAAATCTCATCTGCTGATTTCACTATTTTTTTTATAAATCTAATTCAACACGTTTACTCTAAGTATGTGCCAGGAACTTCGAGATGAAAGGACGTTAACCCCGATATATTATATTGGGGGTTTATTCTCAATGTTCCTAGTGCATGCTAGTTGTTTTCCGCAGCATCTCCTGCGTTTTATGGGTTATTTCTGGCTTTTTAGCTTCGCTGGTAAGGATCGGAGCGTAATGCTAAATAGCAGAACCTTCCTCAAGAATTGGGCTATTAAATGCAAAAAAAAATCCTAATCCGACTAAAACAACAAATTATAAAAACTCTTCAGCTTTATACTGAGTATAGATTAAAATTCTTTAAACAAATTTATGGAACAGGTCGCAATCATCTGCGCCCTGGTGGCCATCTGCCACGCCGGCGTGCTGGTGGAGGACCACGGCCACCACGCCGTCTCCTCGCAGAGCATCGTCCGCCACGACCAGCCAGCCCACCAGCACGACGTGCACTACGCGACCCCTGTGTACGCGGCCGCTCCCGTCATCCAGCACCAGGCCCCCCTCCTGCAGCACTCCACCATCCTCCAGCACGCTCCGCTCGTGCACTCCGCCCCCGTTGTCCACCACGCCGCCCCCATCGTCCACCACGCCGCCCCCATTGTGCAGCACGTTACCCTCGGACACGCTGCCGCCGGCCACGTTGAGGAGGAGCATCATGTAAGTTAATATTTGTATCATTATTAGTAATATTATGAAATCACGTGCGTGCGTTTTAGAGCGCTTGTTCGGATTTTCCGCTTTAATTCACTCTCATTATACGGTGAACAAAGTAACAGACAGGCGGAAAAAGAGCTTCGCATCGCTTTCGTTTTTGAGGAAACCCTAAAAACCTCTGAAAATTTAAAAGAAGTATTTTATTTCAAACCAAAATCATGCCAAATTGGTAATTTAGCCTTTTTTTTAGCAAAAGTGGATAGCGCAATTTCCCAGGAATCCGACGCACATGCAATGCGTTACAGATATTCCGCACATAATGGCCGCAAAAATCTTACGCATACTGCAACACGCACCCGAATATACAAATACAAAGATAGTGAAAGGCAACCTATTATGATTAAAAATGTGATCAGTTTATATCAGCCCAATTAAATACTTATTGTGCAAGCTCCTTGTCATTACAAGACTATAGAAAGTTTTGTAACATCAACATTGGCAATCTATCATGCTGTGATTGGGATTAAGGTCTATTTATCAAATACATCATTATGTTCTCATGTACGTATGACTCGTGCCTATAAAAATGTGTTACACTATTCCGTTTAAAAATACTCTGATCGATACTATTACTTAGCGGCATCATTTTAACTCAATCCAGGTTTTTGTAGCTACTGCGCAAGCGCACAATTATTGAAAATTTTGTGTTAATAAAATATTGTTTACCTAACTACGTAAGTAGATATTCAGATGAGAATATCCTATGTATAAAAGATTTAGAGACGAATATAATAAATAAGCAAAATAAAAACTATTGCAATAAAATATTGAATCTCATCCCTTCTCGTTAAACAAAACTTATACAATAAAAATAAAACGCCTTTAAGTAGCAGCAAATTTGATCAAATTAATAATATTTCTTGTAAAAAAAATTAAATACAAACGAAATATTATGGATCATTGAGAGACCACCGGATAAAGACTCCTTCAAAAATTACCAGTATTTTTGGTTGTTCTATTCTATCACCTTATGCCCTTATGCTGAAGTGTTGTCTTTAGACTATGCACCCGATTCTTGACTGTCCTATCTTATATAATTGTTACCTAGGTAAAAGAAACTTCGCTTAAATAAATAAATAAACTTTTTGACTGACTTACAGGCCCCAGCGCACTACGAGTTCTCTTACTCCGTGGAGGACCCGCATACCGGGGACCACAAGTCTCAGCACGAGTCCCGCGACGGAGACGTCGTGAAGGGAGAGTACTCGCTGGTGCAGCCCGATGGCTCTGTGCGAAAGGTCGAATACACCGCTGACCATCACAATGGGTAAGAGATCTAATTAACTGCAATCACCTTTGATTTCACGTTAACGCGAGAGGTCAGTAGTGGCGAATGGTGCCTACAACAAACTCTCTCTACGGCTCTCCTACCTTTCAAACCGGAATACAACATCGCAAACATTGCTGTTTAGATTGCAGTGTAGAAAGGGTGGTGACCATCCAGATCGATTACACCAGAATCCTTCCACCGAAGAGTCGACGACGAAACTAAAAATCCCGTTGCCAATACAATATTTACCAGGAACCTCTATGCAAAATTATTAGGCACCATAGTTATCGCTGTAAGTTCAGAGTTCTTTATTTCTGTCTATAATCATTAGAATGTGGCTGTCAGACTTTGGTTTTTGAAAAACGAACTCTATCTAGACTTCACATAAGTCTAGTATTTGAACTTGTTTTTAGGGTCGCAAAACCTGTTTTAACACTCTGAGGGATAACTTATCTCTTAAATAAGCTGTAACCTAATTTGGTAATGTGACTCAAAAATCAAAAATTAAAAGGTAAGGTTGTCTGAAAGAAATCGTTTAACGATAACACCGGCCAGATGTACTAATGTAAGCTAAGCAGGTACTGTATTATTGCACACACGTGTTTTTTATTAAAGAGTAATGAATGAATAAGTTTTTATAGTCTACACATACCTAATTAATATAAATTAAACTATCAATTGAATCAAATCATCGTAGCGCGCCGAAGCATATAGAAATTAATAGTATACTCGAATCCGTATTACAGTACATACCAATATTAATGAATTATAATAAGTGTAAAATAAAGGAAGTTGTTGAGTCTACAATCATAACTACACATTACACACACGAGCACGACCACTGAACCTGAATATTATGCAGAACGCAAAATAGTTTCGATTCCATTCATATGAACTTGCACATCGGTTGGATTGTGTAATACATTTCGACTTTGTGAAGGCCAAATACTCGATTAAGTACAAAGAAAACTAGAGCTAGCGAAACTAACTGCTTTGTGCACTAAGCAATCTGGTTTTTAGATCTTTTTATCTAAACACAGATGTTGTTTCGGTCGATATAGCCGATAACATCGTCGCATGTATTTTCCTTTTGATGCAACCGCGACGGACTAGCCCGCCTTCTACTAAGTGGTGTTGGTTATACAATCCGTAAATTACATGTTAACTGCATTGAAGCACGTGGGTAATCATAATTATATTAGATATACAATTTATTAAACTAGTCCATCGTTGCTATCTAACAAATAATAGAATAGTATATACCTATACTGTATATACCTATACCTATAACTGTATATACCTATACCTTTCTGTTGTGTCACATATTGAGTAAAGTGACATCCCCAATTTAAGCATTTGAGTTCTTATCATTGCATCTCATTGATTTGCACATTGTACAGCCGTTTCGACTGAACTAGGTAGGTACTTTGTCTGATAGGAACTCATACAAAATTACAGCGTTTGATTGATATATCTTAATGAACTGCAATTTATTTAAAAAATTATTATCTATACTTTTCATAGCAATATATTCATTCCAGACATACATACAAAATTTGCTATCGAATATTTTTAACCTTTATCAGTGGGGGTTATAAGGGCGACTGTGTGCATGTACTTACGTCTGCCTTTGATTACAGCTTCAACGCCATCGTGCATAACTCAGCTCCCACCGCGCACGCCGCCCCCGCCCACCAGCTTCACGCCGCCCCTGTCCAGGTTCACGCGGCCCCTGTCCAGGTTCATGCCGCCCCCATCCAGGTTCACGCCGCCCCTGTGTACCAACACGCATATCATCATTGATTCCTAAACTACTCTTACGACTGTATTATTCTATTAATTTAAATTAAAGAGTTGTTATTTAAATTTATTTCGGAATTTTATTTCATCCGTCTTAGAGTGTTTGTTTCTCTACACATGCAAACAAAAAGACCGTCAAGATTATAATAAATTTTAAGAGGTTTAAGGAGATTAAGGGGAAATTTTCTCTATAAGACGATTTTCTTCTTACTAAGGGATTTTTTGACAGGCCCAATTAGGGCCCTATTATAGGCGATATTTTCCTGCTAAAGCCAATACTTTACCTATTTATTAAATCAGATTTTACGCTTCGCATATCTCCAGGAAGTTGAACCAGCATTTTAGTCTGCAGAAAGCGAATATGGAGTTGGGCCGTTGCGTCTGCGCAGCGTACCAAAGAACAATTCATTCGCGTCCGACGTGTGAAGTTGAGTAACATAATAATTGCTAATTACCACTTACATACACCTTTTTATTTATTTTTTGTTAAGAACAAAAAAAAATCAACAATATGCCTAACTGGTCTGAATTACGCTGTACTAGTTAATTTCTAATATCTAGACTTGTATGTATTTTTTTGGATAGGTTTGGAAGCACAAATACATAAATAAAGGGTACGGCCACGCTGCACAACTTTCTCACGCAGTCACTAATCGACATAACAATGTTTACGAGTTAATATTACTCACACAATATTAACTCGTAAACGGCATTAGGCAAATATACCAAATTTACGATGCCTACAAACGGCAAAATTATGTTTATAATTTGGAGAGATGCATTTTAAACTTTGTTTTTGTCAACATTTTTCCATACAAAGGTAAATTAAACAAAATCGAATTAATACATTTATTTTATTGGTATATTTGCCTAATGCAGTCTAAATGATAAAGTCTGGCTATTTTAAATTTAATGAAATTATCTGCCACCTCCGCAAGATTTAGCATCGTCTTTCCATACACCCTGTACCTACCAAAAATGTATACCTACCTATATTGTCTAAATGTTTTTGTAATCAACGTTTTAGACCTAAAACGCCAATCACATAAAATTGATCTAACAAAATCTACATATCAACATTTTCCAAAAGAAACAATTTTTTATCTCCCTTTACAAAAATCACAATCTTGAGTCCTCCACGAATTTGGGGTCTTTTTAAAAGTTGTTTTCTAAAGTACATACTTAATAAAATACATTTATTTATGTTATAGGTTATTCGTTCCCTCTGAGAGACGGTCTTGCGCCAACATTTATCAGATGACGGAAGTAGAGCACAAGAAACACGTAACTTCATACTTTATCCGAAGTACTCACGATATGATTGTTCTGATCATACAAAATGTTGAAAATAAAATAAGTGTTTACAATTTAGTCACAATTATATTATACATAGAGAAGAGTAACTATCTAATTTATGTTCTCTTGTGAATAAATAATTTTACAACTGTTTCAATTCCTATTTCTGTAGAGTATAATAGGTAGCATTTAGACAACAAAATAAATGGGAAATTAATTGTCAAATTACCTTATGATTGTAAAAATGCGTCACACGATTTTTTAACAAAAAAAGTTAACTTTTAGAAAAAAAAAGTTTAAACATTAAGCCTAACTACATGTACAAACTTAAACTAAAAAGTAGAAAATAATATTTCAATTACTTCAAAGCAAAGAGCATTCAGGCCTGTCAACTATATATCTATTTACAATTTAAAATCAGGACAGTATTAATGTTCATTTTTATTTTATTTGAATCTATAAGTATACTAAGATAGAAGAAGTATAATAAGTATACCACTTAAAGCATAAAATGATCCTAAAAGAAATCATTGTCTGTCAGCAAACAATTAATACAAACATACAAATATCTAGCGTATTAAAATATACAAATTCGTAAGCTGCCGTTCTGTCAACATCCTGAGGATGCCTCGTAGAGAGGTGAAACACGTGTCGATTTTATATTATTTTTCATCACACTTGCTCGTTATGTGGATTATTATATGCGTGCATACAGAAACACAATGGCCTATATACACCCGCGGGAGTAATGAAAATCAGTACAATATTACACCCCTAGGGACTATAATGTGTAGTTTTAAAAAATGGCGTTCACTCGAAGGCAAAGAACTTTATAGCAAACAGGTATGACATTCCACACTAAGGAGATTTTAAATCAAACATGGTTTTTTATGTCTTCGAAACTTTTACAAATGGTAATTTAAACATTTACGCTTTAATTAAATGCATTATTTTTTGTGCTTTAAAAATGTTTTAGTTTACTTTGCAATTATTTCAGTGAATTTTATTTTGAAATTCGATAAAAACTGGCTGTATGGGCTTTCGCCTTTGGGAGTCTCTAAATGCATTTTTTATCATTATCTGTGGCAGTGTGGACCACCGAATGGCACTGATTGTGCCTTGGAGGCCGTGCTGCGGTTTTATGTGTTCGTGATTATAAACTATGATATACGATTTTGGCTTAAGAACTTGTTTCCAATTGGCCGTAAAACTACTGAAAAAAACTTGAAGCTCCATTGACAAAGTTGACAATAAAGTTATTTTAATAGTTACCTCTAGTTGTGACCTATTAGTATAAATAAAGAGAGAAACAAACTTAAAATATGTCTATGTCATGTGAAGAATCCGAGTCTGAAATTGCAACAGCAATATTAACACCTCCGGATAGAGTGAATGCGGCTCAGTTGCTTAGTGAAAATTAGTTACCAGCAAAGTCTAAAGAAAATAGATTTGTTCCCTTGTGTCGTAGGTATTAATTCCTCGCAAATGTGATGAAAAACATTGTGTGCATCACGGGAAGTAAGGGTATTACAAACTCGAGTCATTAAAATCCCTCCGCCTTCGGCGTCGGGCTTCTAACACTCTCGTTAGTAATATCCTACTTACTTCCCTTATTGCACAATGTACTATTATGTTGTTTTATACAGTATATTTTTCGCTAGTATTATTATTATTTTGTAATTTATAAATTAGTAAATTTTGACCAAAACATTTTGTTTAGAATAGTAAATTGCATGATATTATTTATAAATTTAGACTTGTAAAATTTATTTTTACTTATTGAATTGTAATTTAATTTCTGTATTACTTACTATATAAAACAACATAAAGTTTATTCGCGGGAAAAGCAAATTAATAACCACAATATTGTTAAACAAATTAGACTTTTAATCCATTATCCTCTATTGATTTATAGTACTCGAACCTTCCTTAATCTTTGTTTTTCCATCATTATTAGCATCACATACTCGTAGGTGTCATAAATCCTGACTCTCATAGCTCATAAGATATCATCAACTTGGGAAGAATATAGATCATTGTTTTATTGTCACTGAATTGAGACTGCTCAGTCAAGATCACTGCCATTATTTTGACTGTTGTAACACTTGGTAATGCTCTAGTTACCACACATATTAATGTGTATAAATAATGTGTTTTATTGCTAACAAGACACACGGCGCGCTCAAAGAAACATGCATTTAGAGATGTCTCAATTTAATTAATTAAAAAGTGTTCTCATTGTCCAATTAAAATTAAAATTCTTTTACCGCAAACGTTTTGCTGATTGTAAAATAGGACTAATTAGCAAGTAAGTAGGTAGAGGTAAAGAAAAAAATTAAATGGGATAAAATTTAAACGACCTTGAAAGATTATATATTTTTTAGAGCCGTTGAAAGATCACGGCGGTATTTTAGGTAGGTAAAAAAGAAAAAATATCGTTTAACTGTAAAGCGCTTAATTTGAAAGTTACAAGAAAATAATTTAGGCAGGTTTTAGACATCATAAAATAAATAATATTTTTATATAATGTCATAAATTGCAACTTTCTTTTCGGATTAATTGGAACCAAGTGAAACGAAAATATAAAAACAGTCATACCTACTTATCATTAAGGAAACAAATTATTACTGCAAGTTCGGGTAAAAAGTTCCAATGATGAAAAGATCATAGACTTCAAATTCACTTTCATAAGAGCCTACCTATAAGGAGTTAGAAATGTTAAATCAATTCATTTTTGGTTAGTACACGATTTTTTTGTATTAAAAATTCGCATATTAATAAAATATAGAGTTAACAGGCTGATTTATGAAGATGAAGACGAGAGTGACAGTAATAGTTCACCACTACCTAAGTTGTTTATAAAAAAGTAACTGAAGTACTGGAATATAAATAATATTTCATTCCATCTTGTTTTTACTCAATTACAACCGATTGTGATCTTCAAGTTCTTCTCGGCACATGATCTACTTTCTTCACGTCAACTGGATTGAGATACAAATCATTTTCTCACCTTGAACCACGTACGGCGCTACATAATTTTACGTAATTGCTATCATTATCAAACTACCGTATTCTTGCGTAGACTGCGCGTACGGCGTTGAAGCATCTCACCGCGAAAACTAATATAAAAGTCGATGGTTGCAGTCTTCGCCACCAGTCGTGTGTGGTCGTTCAGACGAAGCAAACCTTATTCAAACACAAAATGATCGCCAAAGTAAGTGCAGGCCGTGATATTCTCCCGTTGCGAAGTGAAAGGATTGCCTGAAACATCGCATCGCAGCAGCCGCGTCTGGTGTTCTGGAATATACGCTAATGATACATTTCGTTGCAGTACTGTCACAGTTGCTGGTATTGTTGCTAGCAGAAGCGGAATCGTGGGAGCATCCTTATCTATTATCAGATCCTGTGCTATAAAACCAGTCAGACCAATGTTACATGGATACGTCAATGTTGACATTTTTTTAAAATTAATTACAACCCTCATTGCGATTTGTTCTAGTTTAACAATCTGCAGATTACTCCTGTGCTCCAGACCTATATTCAGAAACGTGTCAGGGACTAAAGATAATTAACATTCTGCACTGATTCTTAAATTTATGAAACTTTATAGGATTGTTTCGTTCGTGTTTATATTTTCAGCTCTACCAATTTTTCATCAATTTCTTGGAGTTGACGCGCCATGCCAACTTGATCGTTTCGCAAATCAGCGCGATTCGCCAACTTGCTCTTACGCTATCAACTTGATTTTGCCTACCTTGGTTTGTGTAGATTTTAGGTCTAAATGCAGAAATGTTTTCAGGCAGCAGTGATTCTGTCCGTGGTGGCGTTTGCGGCGGCCGGCGTCGTGCAGCTTTCGGGGTACGGGCACGAGGCCGTGGCGTACGCGCCGGTCGCGCAGCTCGCGCACTACGGCGGACACGACGATCATCACGTCGACTATCATGTAAGTTTAGCTTCTGGACTGATAAGCCAATTAGGTGAAGCGAAAAGTAACGATTTCGGCAATAATATATAATTCATTATATATTTACCTTTATCTAACAATACTTAAGTTTTACTTAATATTTTTTATCTAATATTATTCCTAAACTTTTGTACAATAAAACAGTTATAGTTATTAATCAAAATAGTATAATATACTAGAACACAAAAAAATTTGACCCACAAAAACAATGACAGTATATTTTACAAATTTTTGTAAACTGTAGTTCACATTAAATATTATAAAAAACAACCATCAAATACCAAACTTAACTACTGATACACAATTAACGATAGACATGTTGATGTTCGCAATAAAATTATAGCTGGGTGTTAATTATCAACCGCCACCCAATAAAAACAAGACAACAAACTATTCCGTATTGCCCTCAAGTTTAAGACTGTAGGTACAAGCAACAAGCTGAGAACGCGTAGACGACAATAATTATAATCGTAGCAAAGCTTGTTACGATTGCGAAGCCCCAGGGCTGCCACACTGACTGCCTCAAACACTAAAACTTAAAACAATGCGGCCAAGGACGCGCACGCATCAAACCAAACGCAACCCATATCACCACTTATTAATCGTAACTGTCATGCAATTTTCAGCCACAAAGGTAAGTACAGTAGGGCTGCCGAATTTACTGTACTTTTAGTTAGAGTGTGAATGTTTTCCTTCAGTATCTAAGAGCAGTCAGTAAATATAGGCAACAGATTAATGACCACCCAAATATAATCAGCCGTAAATATATACCTACCTATGGTAGTTTATAAATTTTTATACAAGGCATGACCAGGGATCGGACTCAGATCCCTTGATATAGAAAGGCCGTATTCTGTACCCGATTTTCCGCTAATTGTAACTGTAAACAGATAGCCAATATCTCGGATGCAAGTGGTGTAACAAAGCAGGTTCTGTTTCCCCAGGCCCAGTGTTACTTGAGCAGTTTCATAATACAATAGTAACTAGCTAATTGATAGCTTGCATAAACGCGCATAATCGCGTATGCGCCCGCGCCGGCGGCCGCGGCCCAGCGATCCAATACGATCGATGTTTCCGGGATTCATTAAGAATATAATGGCATAGAACAGTGCAAAGTTTTAAATTTCTGGTGCTAATGTTTTCTAGCTTTTATTTACTTTATTATTTTCTTTTAGAAAGACTTACATACCTATAACAACTTTGTATAACAAATACAAATACAAAATTTTGGGGAACTTGTTTTGTAGACGAATTATCTGTACGAAAAAGGAAAATTTGACTTTTAGTAAAATAAAAGTTTTTAGTTTTCATTCATGCCTAGCATAACACTTTAAAATTTTCATTATTCAACAAAGTTAAACATGACAAGACAAACCTTCAATATAATGTTGAACGTAACATTACCTGCTCAAAACGGGGAACAGCTCATAAATTATTATTTGCCCGGAGTTCTGTCACTGCGATGTTGTCATAAATGTCAACTGCCGCGGGTAACAATTTGATATAATCCATTTGATGTGACGTAACGTTTTTGCATGGCTTAAATGTATCCAGTCGTGACTGACTGAAGGGCCGATAGCGTGCCTCGCTGTTCCCAGGAGGCTTGCGACATTCGCGCCTTAGAACCTCGCGGCCCGACATGGAGGACAGAAAATAATTTCTTAATTCTAACTGACGGAGCATAAACTGCATTGTCTCTTTGTGAGCGTGCGGTGAATGACTATCACGAAGCCGATCGGATGCGACAATGTGTCTCATTGTTTGTAAAGTGGAACCCCAAGACTTTGAAAGCTCTAAAGTTTGAGATGTATGCAGAAGAAGCCGCTTCTTATAAATTTAATGTTATTGACATTCAATGTCAATTAGATATAGTGAAGTTCGTTTTATTTTCATCAACCACGTCACTTACGGCTACTGATCCAAACATTAATTAACACATTGGTACAAAAATACTTAAAGAGGCATGGCATACATTAGGTTTAATATAATTAATGTTAATATGGGCTTTATCTTTATTTACTTTTATCTTATTTTGGTACACAGTCAAGACTAAAGCTAAGCTCTCTCCCATAATAAATCTATCTTTGCTCAGTGATACCTGTGTTGGGGAGAAGTAATAACTGTCATGATACACTGGAAAATGGACCGGCGTTGTTTGCATAAACCAGCGCGTGATCTCACGCTCGTTTTAATGGCAGATGTGGAATCGTTGCAGGCCGAATGTCGACCCAAATACTATTGCGTAAACTACTTACCATTTGTCAACTGAAACATTCTGATTCAAGTCTAGATCTAGAACACACAACTACAATGCCATAATACTACAGTGTACACTTGTTCTAAAGTAGAGAGTTAACATACATTACATGACAACTTAGTCCAAATTTCCGTTATTCATTTTTTTACGAGTTCATTGCTAGTAAAACTCCCCTTTCCACACTGAACTTAAACCGAAAGTGCCAACCATTTAACTGAAAATCTTGAATCATTAACAGATCAAATTTGTCAGGTTTTATCAGGTTTTATAATTTTTATTTCAGGCACATCCTAAATACGACTACTCTTACTCCGTATCAGACCCCCACACCGGGGACCACAAGACCCAGCACGAGGTCCGCGACGGGGACGTCGTGAAGGGAGAGTACTCGCTGCTGCAGCCCGATGGCTCCTTCAGGAAGGTCACCTACACAGCTGATGATCACAATGGGTAAGATAATAAAGATCCTGAACTAAACAGTAACTTTACCTTCACCTACTCCGCGAAGGAAGCTTTACAAATTAAATTTTTTCAACTTTACAAATGTTGGTGTACCTACTGTACTTGAATACATTTCAATTAATTTATTTTACAATAGATTAATACTTTTCGTTCTGTTCAAATCCCCCATTATCACCCCCATTCTTTGAAATAAAGAATCAAGGGTTTCTGGATTACAATTCATGGTTACTCACAATAAATCCCAGTTAGATGTCCATTAATTAAGTTTGTAAATTAAGCCACGTCAGTTATCAGTACTGGTAAAATAAGAAAACTTTCAATTCAGTGATGAAATTATAAAATAGACACATTCCTTTTTCAATACATTTCCTGTACATTTATTTTATGATTCGTTTAAGTACTTAAGATCTAAAAACTTATTGGTATCTATTAAACTCATCAATGAATTTACGCTATCTATGTTTTCAAACAATAGTCGTGAACTCGTGACCCACATTTACTTCTCTCACAGATAATATATCTAACTGGATCTTGATATAACTATCCGTGACTCTCAGTTGACTAATGAATGAACGAATACAGTCTGAGATAACTCTTATGTGCAATCTTTCGTAACTCCGCGATCTTTTGCTACGTTGGTGTCTATTTCTACTCTTGCCCTGATTCTGTAGATACGTCATTATCATTAACAAATTGTCTAACTCTATCAATTACGTGCTTATAGTTAAGATATTGTTAAGATGCACATCTTTAATTCGTGAAAAGAATATACCTTTCGATGAGGTCAATGTACTTTTATGCAAACATAGCTGGCAGGTACTGAAGTACATAAATAAGCACGCAACATATTATACATACTGTAGGGCACGTCTTTGTAAATTTGTATAAAAACTAGTAAGCAGTAAAACTAGTAAACTGCCAAGTATATACAAGGCCTTTTTTGCATGGTAGGTACAGTCGACCGCAAGTCTGTGAAAAAACTTTGCTGATTTTGTTTCACTGACTTGCGGTCGACCATACATTGATGGCCAGTTTATGCTCTCTTTAATTGACCAAGCGAGCGAAGCGTCTAACTTTCGAGATTGGTCAAAAATGCTATTGTCCGTCTGTCCTTCTGTCTTTCTGTCTGTCTGTAATTCTCTACAGGTCGCATTTTTCAACCGATTTTGACGAAAATTTGGTATGGGTATAAATTAATCAAGCCGACAAAATGAGTAGAATAAAATCTTGAAAAACATTTTTTTAGAGTACTTACCATACTCGCAAAGTGATAGTGAATTTTTTTTCTCGTGAATCCCATGGTGTGGGGTGTCGTTGGATAGGTCTTTCAAAAATAATGCGGGTGTGTGAAAAACATTTTTCAATTTAGGGATCCGTTTGCGAAATATTAAGCTTGCAAATTTTTGAAAATTTAATACTTAATCTGTCTCCAACTTCAAAGTTGACTTCTGTTCGTTTCTTTTAGGTTTGGTTTATATGGGCTGGCGAGGTCTACTGTTCTCACGGAACCACTAGTTATGTACCAATACTGATAGGTGCTGACCACTTATCAGCGGCTTATCAGTCAGTGTTGGTAAAGAAACAGTGTTTTGAAATGTGTTCTCTTTGTTTCAGCTTCAACGCGGTAGTGCACAACACGGCGCCCGTGCACCACGAGTACCACTAACGTCGATATAGGCCACCGGCCCTGCCTCTCATGTGATATTATTATCTTTAATACTTATTTAGATAGTCTTTAGTCGACGACTTTTATGTGTTATAAGACTGCGGCGAAATAAACTGTTGGAAAAAGAAAACTGTATTTTTAGTTTCACTCTACCAAATAAAACTAAAAGACAATCGATTCCCAAAAGAATCATCAACATCATCAAAAACATGTAAAAAAAATCAGTTTTTAATTTAGAGTTTGTACCTAGTTTCTTTACTCTTACCAGGTAAATAATTATTATAGCAATCACGAGACATTGTCCATAATTTTACAAGAAATGTTTTTATTAGAGTAATATTGACTATTATTTACTAAATATTCAAATTCCCACAATCAACCAAGTAAAATGAAATTTACTTATACATATTAAATCAATGAGAGATTTTCATCAAGTCTACTCAAATAAACTTTACTTAGAGTATATGAATCAGTACTATTAGTAGGTATATGAATTTCATCAAAACTCGGGTATGCCAATTTTGGAATTATCCCTGGAAACGATGCAGGATTTTGTTACATTCCTGAACAAATCTCTGTAAATAAATCTAGTGATATGACAAATCCCTAAACTGGTTTAGATAAATAATAAAATGCGTAAATATGGCGTGAGTGCTTCCAGGTGGTCTCATTACTAAATAGACCCACCAAAGAACAAAAGATCTAAGGCGCAGTCTACAAGCGACTACCTACTGAGTAGGTAGTAGCTTGTAGACTGCTGTTTGTACGCTTTGTGCCAGAAAAGCACAATGTCAGATTAGCGGAATATCAAATTTGCAATATGTCAGATTAGCAAAATGCCAGAACAGAGTCATTTAAATCCACGCCTCGTTGGCGTAAGAAATCGAGAAGCTGCTTGACCTCAAACCGCTGTACATTGTATTTTAGTGGAGGCCGTAAAAGCGATACACATAGTCTTAAAGCTGGTGGTTTGTGGAGAACACTCAGACAACCACTGGACATGCTAACCTGGAGGTTCCCAATACGCATTATGAACATGAATTTTGATAAAACACAATCTATAAATTGTTTTCCATTAAAGTTTAAAAAAGTACATTGAAGAAAAATTTACTATACAGTTAGTCCATTTTTCTTAGCAACTGTAAAGGAGTCTAATATAATTATACAGAGGGGTCCAAAATAGAGACGGGAGTTGGCGCTATTATTGTATGCAAAGAACTATAGTATGATACATGCAACTGTTTTGTCAACTATACCGGGTGTCGAAGGAAAAGCACACAACTCTGTTTATTATCTGTTTAAACGAACAAGACGAGGAAGAAAGATTTTCCTCGAAAGCCTAAAATAACATCAAACTACCGTCAGGTTCTTCCCCGTGGTCCAACTAAAATATCTACCAAAGGGATTTTTATTTCCCGGTGGACCAACAAATAGTTGTACATTCGAAAATAGTAATTTCCATTCTTCTTTCAACTCCGTGGTACAACTGCTACAGTATTTGCTAAGGGAAATACCCTCTTTTCCTCTGAGGAAATACCCGCCTGAACAACGTAAAGTGAACTAAAGGTCAATCTCCCATTCATCCCCAAACCATTCATTTTATTAGATAATTAACAATTCAATTCAATACACTAATATGCTAAATAGATTTGACAGCTGTAGCTGACAGACGTGTTATCAAATTTCTCTTCCGATTCTATTATATTTTTGTGCTTTATCGTCCTAAAATACGACACTTTCGGCCTTGAAATTGTTTCTGCTTTCGTGCTTACCAATTTTAAATCAGTACCACATCAGCCCTATCCTCCCGTGAATAGTTACGCAGTGCACATATTGGTGGAACGAAGACGTATACAATGATTTTCTCACGGTAAACTGAAAAACGAATTGGTCGTTTTGGAAGACTGTGTACGACGCACACTCTTAGCGTCCGCAGCTTTGGAGGAACTGGGGCCCAGCAATTTTCAAGATACCTGAAATCCTGAAGGAAAAAATAACTGAGCAAACAGATAACTGTCATCGGCTACTATACGCCACCTCTCAACAGCGTACATAAGTACATACACATCTTCACGCTATGTCCCCGGCGAGGTATGCTGAAAGATCGGAGCGAGCAGGCTATAGATACCCCGGGAAACGCTGTTCCCTTAGGATAATCTCTTGCACAGCGGTTTTTTTGGCCTGTCGAGGCAATAGCCTCTAATCCAGTGAAGGAAGTGATTGCTACTACGCTACACTAACAGTAGCAGCGAATCGTTCGAGTGTCTACCTATTTTGTATCTTTATATGTTTTAATTAATTAATTTTTACGTTTTATTCTATGTCTCAATCCTCTGGTGCCGACGGTAGCCAACCCAATGATGACCTGGTGCGATGCACGCTGTGCCCGCAACCACGCTTCTTTCGCGGCTCGAGAGGCCTCAGGATCCATGTAGGCAAGGCTCACAAACCGCTCCAGCCAGCACAAACCGGTCCCTCTACAGTTCTACCACAGAATACATCCCCTTTTTGGCAAAAATTGGGAGAACTGAAATGTAACAAACCACTTATTAAAAGAATCCCCCGCGGCGCTCGCTCCTCCGTAGCTACCGCTCTCGGTCAGGCCATAGATAAAGTGCTACGTGATAACTCTGAGCACTGTTGGGAGGACCTACTGTTTTTCGCTTATCGTGTACTCCATGTCCATGATGAACACAGCAGCATCTCCTTGACCCAAAAAATTAAAAATAACTGTTTCAACTGGGCTTCTTTGGACTGTCAGAGTAACAGGCGCGCCCACAACCAAAACCAATCCAACAACATCAAGAAAATAGAGGGCAAAATTAACGATGGCGATCTAAAAGGAGCGGCCCAACTCTTATTTTCAAACGACGTTGTTGCTCCAAATTCCCCCGAAACCCTAACCGCTCTACAATCAAAACACCCACCGCCGGCTGCTACACTCTGCCTACCCGATCCCCCGCTGCCGGATGATTATGCCCCGACAACGAACCCCCATGATATACTCAATGCAATCATGTCGTTTAAGAGCGGTTCCGCCGGAGGTCTCGACGGACTCTCTCCACAGCACTACAAAGACCTAGTGTGTGGAGCCGCAGGTGATGCCGGCAGCGCTTTGCTTACAAAATTAACTGCGCTAGTCAACCTGATGATTGCCGGACAAGTTCCACCTAGCATATGCAGCATCATCTACGGGGCCAATCTATGCGCCTTAAAGAAGAAAGACGGCGGAATAAGACCGATCGCTGTAGGCTGCACTATCCGCAGAATCACATCCAAAATCTGTGTACGGAATATACTTCCAAGCCTATCTTCTAAATTTCAACCCACGCAGTTAGGTTTTGGAACGAAAGGTGGTTGCGAGGCCGCTGTCCACGCAACCCGCACTTTCTTATTAAACGGCGCAGGTGAGGTTCTGCTAAAAGTCGACGTAAAAAACGCATTTAATTCGTTAGACAGAGGCGCTCTCCTGACCGAAATTAAATCTGAAACCCCAGAAATATTCAAGTACCTTTGGCAATGTTACAGCGAACCCTCTAAATTAATTTACAGAGATCATCTTCTACATTCTGCCGTCGGCTGCCAACAGGGCGATCCACTTGGCCCCGCGATATTCTCCCTAGCTATCCACCCCATTGTTTCGAGTTTAAATTCAAAATTCAATATGTGGTATCTTGATGATGGGACGTTTGGGGGCGATGCGCTTACAGTAATCGACGACCTAAAGTCTCTTATCGAGAAGTTTGAAAAGATAGGCTTAGAGCTAAATTACTCCAAATGTGAATTATATTTCTCCCAAACCGTGGATCCCGTCCGTAAATCGCATTTAATTACCAAATTTAATTCTTTGGCCCCTAACATTAAAATTCTCTCCGATGATTCCCTCCGCCTCCTAGGTGCTCCTATTTTGGATGATGCAATACCGCCATATATAAATGAGCAAATTTCTAAATTCAACGAAACGTCCGACCGCATCCTCGAAATTAATCCACACATGGCGTTATTTATTATTCGTTTTTGCCTTTTTGTACCAAAATTTACGTACGTAGCCCGATGCTCCCATCTTTGGCGTTACACTTCCCTTTTGGATTCCCTCGATAACCTTATTAGGGACACACTTGTACAAATTCTAAATTGTCCCTTGAATGAACGCACCTGGTCACAAGCCTCACTCCCCATTCGCTTCGGTGGTTTGGAAATCAGAAAGATCGCTTGCGTGGCCCTACCTGCCTTCCTGTCCTCCGCTCATGGTACGAGCGGCCTCTTCGGAAATATAATCGGCCCTTCCCTGGGTCCCGTAGAGCCGTCGTACCTGGCGGAGGCCAGGGCTGCCTGGTCAACTGCACTCCCCAACTGCGCGCCCCCCACAATATCCCACTCGCAAAGGCAATGGGACGAACCACTCTGCCAGGGTATCCAACAACACCTGCTGGACACCTGCAGTAGCCCCAGTGAGCGCGCCCGTCTTCTGGCAGTCTCTTCAAGAGAATCAGGCTCTTGGCTGCAGGCTCTCCCGTCGGCGAACGTCGGTACTTTACTCGACAAGAACACTCTGTCCTTAGCGGTCTGCCTACGCCTGGGCGCTAGGGCCGTACATCCGCATCGATGCATCTGTGGCGAGTCTGTTGGTGAGCTCGGCCACCACGGACTTTCGTGCGCCCGAAGCGCCGGCCGCTTATCACGACACGCTGCCCTTAACAATATCATCCGAAGGGCCCTCGCCACCGCCAATTTGCCCGCAGTGCTGGAGCCTGCCGGCATCTTGCGCGGTGACGGGAAAAGGCCCGACGGCATGACAATCGGGCCCTGGAAACTAGGCAGACCGTTGGTGTGGGACGCTACATGTGTAGATACTCTGGCCCCGTCCCACACCCACACAACCTCTGCCAATGCCGGAGCCGCGGCTGCAACGGCGGAAAATGCGAAACGCCGCAAATACGCCAACCTCGGCACCAGTTACCTTTTTATACCTGTCGGGGTGGAGACACTGGGACCCTGGGGCCCGGAGGCGAGAAAGCTCATCAACGAGCTTTCATCGCGCCTCATAGAGGCCTCCGGTGACCAGAGGGCTGGCCAGTACCTCAGGCAACGCATAAGTTTAGCCATACAACGAGGGAACGCCGCCAGCCTTCTGGGCACCATGCCCCGGTGTGACCACCTCGACGGACTTTTTTATTTGTAGGTTTATTTGTAGGTTTATTTGTAGGTTTATTTGTAGGTTTTAGCCAATTATTTCATTTTAATGTTACAATAAGTTTTGTTTAATAAATATTCAATACACTTTATTGCACATTCAAAAATTACAGACAAAGAAAAAAAAACAGATACAATAATGTACATCTAGGCGGTCTTATCGCCATGAGCGATTTCTTCCAGACAACAAATGAGATAATGTAATATACTACATATTTGTCATTTACTGAGCCACAATCAAGTGTATTGTGTTACCAATTTGAAGTATTAATGAATGATAAAGTACGTTTTGAGAGGTTCTTTTAAATAGAATATTTCGCCCGGAAGAAAACTCGAAAACTGAGTGACCGATTGAGCTGAAACTTTGAACATACAAATAATAATAATAATGTTTGGACAAATCCACACACGGCTGTTTAGTCCCAACTAAGTCGAAACTTGTAAATGGGTACTCGACAACTGATAAACATACATAAATACTTTTAAATAAATACTTAAATACATACAAACACCCAGAATCCGAAAACCAACAGTTATGCTCATCACACAAATGTTGGCTCCGGGTGGGAATCGAACCCACGACCTTTGGCGCAGTAAGCAGGGTTACTACCACTACGCCAACAGGCCAGTCGACAAATGTAAAGTATGATTGCAAAATATCAATTTGTAAACATTTTCGTTGGCCTGACTACCTACCCACCTAATATAATAATATCTACAAAGTCAGTCAGCAATTATACAAGACAAAATGTTGCTAAAAATTTTATCATAGGCGTTTGGGATTTTTTGCAAAACCATTTCTCATCTCCAGCTACCTTAAAATTTAACCTAAGTAACATCTTTATTAACACTCACTCGTCCTAATTTAATGCGCGACGTGACGCATACAAAGAAGTATTGCAATACTTCATGAGATGCAATGATTTATTCATGTAGCTTTTTCCCGAAGCATTGCTCGCGTAGAAAAGTTTTTCCAATGAGAGCAGCTTTTCCCTATTAGTAATCCTACTATATAAAAAAGGATACAAATGTGACATTGGGAAACAACGCCATCTTGTAATTTAATGAAGTTTAATCTATGTATTTTGTGTGTATCTATGTATATTGTATTTAGCGCCATCTGTGGCAATCTGTTCTAACTATTTGGTATGTAAGTTTACATGAAATCAGTATCCATCCATATGGTTTCACCCGCATTAAATTTGGATTTATTGGCCAATTTACACACATATATCTATGAATTATAATAGCCTAAAGATTGCACAAACCTTTCCTAGCCTAACGCCAGACAACCGTGATCTTTAGATGAGATTATAGAAATGTCATTAGAGTCCGTAAGGTGTAGACGGCGATAGAAGATGATAGAGTGTTGAAATAATCTCTAAAGCCAAGATATCACAAACTTCACCACAACATAAAATTAAAGAAAGAAATACACAAAATAGATTAAATTCAAATAACATTCCAACAATGTAAATGTCTGCACATTTGTAACAGAGATTTATATGTGGTTTGCATAATTGCCTGAGAAATGTTTTCTGACAACACTAGCGTGTAACTGTTGCACTGGGAAGCAACAATGTGTTTAGGGATAAAGGATTCGCCAATAGTTCCTAGTAACGTTGCATAAGTAACACTCTACCTGAACCATCTGAAAACAAAACCAAATGTCATGCTACATTACCCACTTTTTGTAAGAATCGTGTTCTGAATACAGGAGAGAGAAACGGCCAAGTCCGCGTTAAATCTTCATTAACATTTTAATTGTTCGGCTCTATTATCTAGTCAACGACATTGATGGTTTGTTTCGGTATTACCGAACGGCATATTTAAGGCAAACAAAGCACCTTTTATAAGAGGGAACACATTTCTGAAAAGTATCAGTAGTCTTCCATCGATCACCAGGAAAGATGATTCTCAAAGTAAGTCTACAGTATTCGTATTCAATAACACTAGCACTGTATTTATTGTACATGTTTTCATTTATTTCAGAGTTGTATTGTAGCCGTAGCATTTTGTTTAGGCTGGCTTGAAACAGTTTCTGGGTCATCGTACTCAAAAGTGTACCTGCAAAGAGGTTCGAGTATCATTCCGGTAGAATACGTGAATTATGGTGCTCCACCGGCTCAATTGACAGATGCCCGAATATCCCAACTATCTGCGCCTCCTGTGGGATCAGTGCTACCGTACCAACAACTGCAAAACTTTGCACCGTGTGTGGCACCTTGCATTATACAAGGTCCGTCATTCGGTCCGGCTGGAAATGCTAGACTAGTGACTTACAGAACACCAAATGTGCCAGTTGCTGTTGCCCCGCCTAAGGATGTAAGTACATTAAACAAAGAGAATAAAACATACTGTACCATAAAATATCAATACAGTTATTTATATTTCCAGGAGCCAAGCAGCTACGAATACTCCTACGTAGTGTACGATGAGAACACTGGTGACCAGAAGGCGCAGCGGGAACTGAGTGATGGAGTGGTCGTCCGTGGTCAATACTCGCTCATTCAGCCAGACGGCTACATCCGGGAAGTGCAATATACAGCTGACGACATAAAAGGGTTAATATAACTGGTTTCTTAACTGCCATTCTAATCATAATTTTAGTGGATGATTATGGATTTGTACGGAAATGAAAACTTTTCCCTTAAATTACAGATTTAATGCAATCGTGAAAAATTTCCTACCTGAGGACGCAGATAAGAAAATTGTTGAAGGTAAAGAGAAAAAAGACTCTTCGCCACCATGTATTGAAGTTAAAAATGAAGCTTTAGTAGAAGAACTTAAACCTGAGGAAGAACCAAAGATAGAAGAGGGACATAATGTGGATGAAGTTTTGGAGGTGGCAAAAATAGAAGAAACTAAAGAAGGCGAAGAAGTGAAAAAGCCAAGGCCTCCAGGACATTCCGCTGAGACTTCTGATGAACATGCAGAACATGAAGTAAGTGGACTGGAGAAAGATGAAGAACCATCTCACGAAGTTGCACCTGAACCTGTAGATGCCGATATGCGACGTTCCATATACAACGACTTTATCAAATGTATTCAAACAGCGTCCCAAGCCTATAGGCCTGGACAGGACGGTCCTTCTCCACTAACATTAATACTCTTGCCTAAAAAATGTTGAGATATCAAATTATGCAAACAAAATCTTTTCTAGTCTCAAACTTTAAATGTAACTAATTTTCTCAATGTTAAATACTGTTAAAAATTTACTAATACATATAAACTAATTTTAATGAAAATAATATAGGTGAATATTACTTAAAAATTGCATTTGTTTTGTATTTATTAAGTGTATTGATTCCATGTTACTATAATTGTTTGACTATCGCATTAAACTATTGTTTACTTTCATAAGATTTGTCTAATTCAATTTTAATCTGATGATAATAAATACTTCATATAATATAGCATGGATTGCATAATGCACAGCGGGAAATGTCAGGATCATTAATAGTTAATATCGGAAAAGCTATGGCGGACCAATCATGATCAACTAGGACATAAAATTATCGATTTTGTTAGTAACTTTAAAAAAATATAGTTTTTACAAAAAAAAGATAACATTGAAAAACTGCAAAGATAAAACAAAACTTTTTAACAAAAAAATTAAACCGTCGAAAAATAGGATGAAAAGCGTTCGTCGGTTGAAAATGCAATAGCTTCGATTACAATTATTTTCTGTTGTGATAATGTTAACAGGGCTTCTGGTAAGCTTGTTAGTTGAATATCTACTCCATATTTTCACGTTACTCTTCGATTCGTAAAATACGATTTATTTAAATTTCCTAACGTCCATAAAAATTACCAAGCGAAAAAACTTAATAACAAAACTCACAATGATAAAACGGTCAGCCAACCATGAACCTAACCGGTTTACTTAAAAGTGTTAAACAGAAGTTTAATTAAGAAAGCGATCCGAATAAACCATCAACTCGAAAAATATTATTAAGACTCGTTCACATAAAACTAAAAATATTGCACTGATTAGTTACTGCAATCAAGTTGGAATGTGTGCCCCTGAAATGGAAATGAAGAAACGGAATATAAATAAAAATATATTGAGCTCATATATAATACTTATCTCAATATCGAAATGAACAAAGCATTACATTACATTCTTTAGGCCTTTCTATGAAACCTGACCTACTTGATAATATTTATATGTTGTACGTCGCTACTCGCTATGCCTACGAGTATGCGCAAGCGCTACTGATTAATGTCATCGATTATTTTCCTTCAGTTCTTATTAAAATCTGACTGTAATTAAACAGTTGTGTGATTAAGTCAGTAGAAACAAATACGACTTACTTGCTTTAGAATTATGTACTCCGGAACAGAATAATTATATGACTTAATAACAGTTCGCTGAGACTGCATGATCGATTCTTGTTCGAACTTAATATTTTTTCTTAATGTTCAATTAATCCGTTAGAAAAGTAGAAACTTGTAAGTTTTGAAGCTTATATATAATCTACTCCTTTAAAGTTGATATATGCTTAGCATTAGTAGTTGCCGAGATAAGCAGCTGTGACATACAGACGGACGAAGTCGAAACATGAGGATTACTTTTCATTCGTTCGGAATTTTGGTTCGGAACCCTAATATGTAATGTAGTTTGATAATAATGATACATGCTGAAATTAATCTATACTTATAATAAAGGAGTAGAAATCGTGTGTCTGTACTTTGAACAAATTTTAAAAAAAATGAGTGTGGGCGATAAAAAAAAAGTAACAGAACACAAAAAAGTTTTTTTTAATTTTTTTTTCTTTCTGTCTGTCTGTCTGTCTGTCTTTCTGTCTTTCTGTCTGTCTGTAATCGCTAATCTCCGAAACCACTGAACGGATTTTCTTGCGGTTTTCACAGGTAGATTAAGCACAGCCTGGAGCAACTTATAGGCTTTGTTTCATTGAAATCGGATGATAGCGAAAAAAGTTATCGTCATTTACAGATAAATCATTTAACGTAACAAGACGATTTCATAGACATAGGAGATATCAGTGTTTTTTTTAACTGGGACAGTATAGGCAAGTCCGAAACCATAGGAGATGCAGGGAAAGTGTCTTATGACATAGAAATTTTTTGGTCAAGCGTGTGTTGTCCATAAAAATGAGACAATTTGCACAATTTTTTTTTTAATGCGGTTCGACTCAGTTTCATGTAGGGATCACTTCATTATATCGGAAGAAAAAAATCTGAGCAGCAGAAGTTAGTCAAATTCAATAAAATGTTTTCTCATAGAACGCCAGTGAAAAATAATTTTTATTATTTTTAAAAATGCGTATCGACTTAGTTTCATGTTAGAATCATTTTATTGTATCGGAAGAAAAAAATCCAAGCAGCAGAAGTTAGTCAAATTTAATAAAATGTTTTCTTATAAAACAGACTGTGCAAAGTACTTAGGTCATCATCATCATCATCATCATATCAGCCTGTAGACGTCCACTGCTGGACAAAGGCCTCCCCCAAGGATCTCCACGACGACCGGTCCTGCGCTAACCTCATCCATCTGGGTCCCGCGACCTTCACCAGATCGTCGGTCCACCTTGTGGGAGGCCTACACTGCGTCTTCCGATACGTGGTCGAGAACCTTTCTGCCCCAACGGCCGTCAGTTCTACGAGCGATGTGCCCAGCCCACTGCCACTTCAGCTTCGCAATTCTTTGAGCTATGTCGGTGACCTTGGTTCTCCTGCGGATCTCCTCATTTCTGATTCGATCTCGCAGGGAAACTCCGATAGCTCTCTCCATTGCCCTCTGGGTGACCTTGAGCATTCTTATGAGGCCCATAGTGAGGGACCACGTCTCGGTACCATATGTCATCACTGGCAACACACACTGGTCGAAGACTTTCGTCTTGAGACACTGCGGTATTTGGGACGAGAAGATGTTGTGTAGCTTCCTGAACGCTGCCCTTAAGTACTTAGGTACTTACTACTTATTCATTCATGCCACCTGAACTCCAGCTGCTCTGATTACTATGTCAAAATTATTATCACGAAAAAATACCTAAAGGTTCCTAAGACAGTTTCCCTGTATCTCCTATGGTTTTGGTTTTGCCCATACTGGATTAGTTAAAAAATAACACACGTATAATAAAAATTGATATGAGAAGTCTTATGAGCAATAGAAGTGAAAACAACAATTTTTTAAATTTTTATCTGTCTTCACCAAATTGAATACGGTGTTCATAGTTTGTTCCTGAAGGTATGGTATACCTTAAATTATGGTGAATAATATGTACTTAGAATGATCCATTTTACCATTGGAAAATTATAACTAGACGATGTATGTCTGTACATAGCGTACATAGCAGAGATAGGTACCTACTTCCAAAATCCACGCGGACGAAGTCGCGGGCAACAGCTAGTCTTAATATATAAAACAAAGTCGTGTTAGTTAGACCACTTAAAACTGAAGAACGGCTGAACGGATTTTGATGAAATTTGGTACAGGGATAGCTTATAGCCTGGAATAACATATATACTTTTTACCGGGGTAATCGGTTTCCACGGGAAAAAATTATTCCACGCGGGCGAAGCCGCGGGGAACAGCTAGTTTATAATAATAAAGACTCACTAATAGGAAAATCCACGTTATTTTTGTTGTTTTTCTTTTCTTTATCGTTTCTACTTTTTCATAAATTAGCACTACCCGTTACGCCCCTGATTATAAGTATTTATATTTAGCTATAAAATATTTCTTAATTGTAAACTGATAATTAAAATACAATGATAATCCTTGCGGTGACCTAGCGCGTAACGGCTGAACCGGATATTTTGTCAATGCTGAAACTTTTACTGGCAGCGTAAAGTACCTAATTAAATATCCGGGATTGGCGGAGATTTCAAACAAAACCTACTGATAGATATTCTACTAATATACTGTGGGATTTTTTTTATATTCCTAGGCATATTTGTGGTAATTAAGTGGTAAGTAACTTAGTTTTTGAGTGAAAGAGTAACAAATATTCAACATCCTTACAAACTGTCGCGTTTATAACGCGAAAGTTTGTAAGGAAATTAAAACAACAAATACCTACGTAGGTACTCACCAACAATCACTCTCTTTTAATTAAATCTCACCTTCCTAGTAATATTAATCATAGTATTATATTCTATTATTTTACATCTGTTTCAGTTTGTTTCGTCCAAGTCAAGTCAAACAAGTATAGTACTTACGTTTATTTGCCAACATATAAACTGTCTAACTTGGTATTAGACTACAATGTTTAGTGTGGAAATCTCAATCTATAAAGAATTAAAATATATTTAATTAAATAAATACCGCCAATTTTATTGAAATTTATTCAACTTTTTAATTTACTGTATTGGCACAGAATAAATAATAGTATGTATGTACATACAATAAATAATAAAACTGCATAATTATTAGTCTGGAAATTTTTAAAATACGTTTCAATTTTTACATAGAATTTGACTTCATTCCGGTTTAAAAAATTGAAAGTATGTAAATAAGTAATTTTTGTATGTGAATTATAAAATTTATTAACTTTTATCTTGTTTTAATTGTTAGCTGGGCCAAGTTAAAGACAATAGTCAGTCTATTCATTAAATACAAAAATGACTACACATTGTATGTTAACGCCCACAATCGTTTGAACAGATCATTGCGGACACATAGATTAACGGGTGCACATTAGTATCGGAACTGCGACCTTGGACGCATGTCAAAGTTACAGAGTCAAGGTGCGCGCACGCATTTCTCCGCCCCACCGCGCGCGCGCCACCTCCGGCCGTGTTCTATAAAACCATACGGCAGGACCGTTGACATCAATCAACACTCGATTGTTAAACTAAACACTCAAAATGTTCAGCAAAGTAAGTTCTTGCTCTAATTATCCAATCGAATACTAGATACCTCCTGAGTCATGGAATTTACGGAACAGCACTATGAAAATAATATCCCTATAGAAAGTTTTGGAAATGTCAATGGCAAACCACCCTACTCTACTAGAAGGCAGTTCTTCATAAAATGATCCGTACCACAATCCCAGCAATTGGAGTACAGAATGAAAATATTACTGGCTTAAAAGTACTACAAAAAATTTGAATATTGGTTTACAGATCGTAACTTTTGGTGCCTTCTTGGCGGCAGCCAACGCTGGCCTCTACGGCCACGACCACGGCCACGCCGTGTCCTCCCAGAGCATCGTGCGCCACGATGAGGGCCACTACGGTGCCCCTGTTGCCCACTACGCCGCCCCAGCCCACTACGCCACCCCAGTCCACTACGCTGCACCTGCCCACTACGCTGCCCCTCTAGTACACGCCGCCCCCGTCGCCCACTACGCTGCCCCAGTTGCCCACTACGCTGCCCCAGTGGCCCATTATGCTGCTCCTGCTGCCCACTACGACGGTCATGATGAATATGTGAGTTTTTTGACCAATGTTCACGCAGAAGTACAAAATGGCGCTCTTCCTCATTAGGCTGCTATTGTGGACACGTCATGGTGTGTTCAAATATAATAATAGAAATCTTTGATAAAAATATAGATCGTGTGGATAATTTCAGGCTCACCCTAAATACGATTTCGCTTATTCCGTGGCCGACCCCCACACCGGGGACCACAAGTCCCAGCACGAGTCTCGCGATGGCGACTCCGTGCACGGCAGCTACTCCCTTGTCGAGCCTGACGGTTCCGTGCGCAAGGTCGAATACACCGCCGATGACCACAACGGGTAAGTCCTTACTTTTACCTTCGATATGCATATCTACATCCAGAGGAGAGAGGTCACTCGTAAGATCCTGACTGTTGAAATAGACAGCCTTTTTAGTTTTGGCTAAGTATGTTTAACATGATTCATGTTACATATTTGGTTCTATGCACAGTGTTTCCATACTTAATTTTATTTCTTTTTCAGTTTCAACGCAGTTGTGCACCACTCTGCCCCGTCCGTGCACGCCGCCCCAGCGCCCGCTTACCATCACTACTAAGTCGTACGACGTATGATTGTTGATACTTAGCCGAATGTTTGTGTGAAAACCCTATTTATAATTTTGTATTATGTGAAAATGAGAAAACTGTAAATAAAGTGTGAGTGAATGTTTTTTTCAATTTAATCTGTGATTTTATTCAATCTTTAATCAATCAACATCTAGTAGTCTATAATACATCCCACTATTGGGCAGGTGGCCTATGTACCCAAAAGGCTGCCGTAGGCCGCGGATTTTTTGATGGTGTACCTATATGGAGACAGTATCACGATTATTTTCTATATCTTTCAATTTGGCAATTTTAGAGAAGGGAAGAAGATGGGATAATTTTTCCAAGGTATTGAGTCACAGGACCTAGACGTGACAAGTATTCATGCTTTCTTAAAATGGGTGGCGCCGTATTACACGTTAGACAAGACGCTACAGCTTTATATACTATCGTATGTACGTCATACCAGTAAACAACAATGCTGACACCTTCTTCCCTTTGACCTTCCCAAAATGTCCGGTTTTCTAAACTTTTTTTTTTCTAAAATACCCATTTCCAATGAGCGTATAAGGGTATTTCAAGATTCAGGAAAGCTGCTGCACGCTGTCTGTCTCTAATTTTGGGAAGTGGTCATTTTAGGGAATGGTTATCTACCACCATGTTCACTAGGATCGTAGAAAAAATCAGCATAGTTTTTTAAAAGTTTCCTAGAATAAATATGCTGATGTTTCTATAATTTTCAAATAATAATAATGCTTTAGGACAAATTCACACACGGCTGTTTAGTCTTTTCCAAACACTGCCTTTTTGGGATCCACAGACAAATGTGGAATGTAAACTAAAAATTAATTCAGATATTTCAATAATGTATACAGAATTAATAGCGATTTTGGAGACCTTGTCGTATATTGAGTCAATTGATTTTGACAATTTCGGACTCAAAGAGCGCGCTCCAACACTTGGCTCGCTGTACCTCGACTTTTCGAGGAACACCGATTGCGTATTTAATTTTAGATTCCATGTCGAATTTGCGTGTAAACAATAAAAATGTAATTTTGCAGTGGGTGCCTTCTCATATTGGTTTATGTGGCAACGAATAAGTGGACCTTCTTGCAAAACAGGCAGCTGTAGATGGCTGTCCCTTTAACTGTTTACCATACTATTCTGACCTTCTTCATATAGCAAAAGAAACATGTAACGCTAATTGTAGAGAATATTTTGATGAAAGGTCACTTAGCAAAGGGATATGGTATAAGACTATACAGTCGGAGCTGCCCAGCTACCCCTGGATGGAGGGGGCCAACATGAGCAGGCACGACATTGTGCGGCCTTTCGGCTTCGTTCCGGACACATCCCACATCCAGCTTTGGTTACTTGATGGGTATGGTGGCATCACCTAACTGCACCGAATGCGAAGTAGTCGAAGATGCATACCACATCATCATGGAGTGCGCCCAAAACGCGGCTGAAAGGTTACAGTTTTTGACTTCCTTTAACTTCTGTTACGAAGTGGAACTATGTAACAGTGTCCCAGCTGTCCCCACCTCGAGGACGGCCAGGTCACTGTACAAATTAGTACAGATAAGTGTAAGACGTAGACAGTAAGTTTTAGTTATGGTATAGTTTAGTTAAGTAATTTATTATGTACTACTTGGGGGCAGGTACTATAGGGGTGACATTTTCACTTAGAGAGAACCCTATTTAATTAAAGATTTTTTTTTTAAATACACTGCCTTAACTAAAATTAATACCTATTTAACAAAACTCCTACAAAGGGGTTAAAAAAAGTTCAGCCCTCTTTAATGTATGTAATGAGCAGGTATCCCTAAAAAGAAAATTTAAAACTTTTTGTTTTTTCACATTACTCTAGTACCAAATATTATGCATTCTTCAATGCAATATTATGCGGTTCTTAATTACTGTAAATGTTATGAAGACGCTGTGACAGACTGGATCGTCAAGGCTGTTCGTCCGTTCCAGTCTGTCACAGCTTCTTCCTTGTCGGACTACGGAGCCCTCAAAAATATGTAGGAAGTGCGCGAGTCATATAAGCGGAAACAGACACTTAATTGATTGTCCAAAGTAACTTGATTTGCAATAAAATGGCCATGAAAGTGTCGTAATTGATAGGAATTTTGATTATGAAATTGCAAATCCTTGTACTTTTATGGACGTACAGCAGCACCAATTTCAACGACTTGTGGATCTACGACTTTCGTAAATTCGCATTGTAATATTTTATCTGTCATTTTACACTATTATGATGTTTACAAAAACAACATAACAAGCACAATTTCGCAATAAGCTACTCAGGGTGTCAGGGTACTCCCAACTCGGCTACTAGAGAATGAATGAGATCTGCGAGCACGTGGCGGTTTTTTTGCGCGCACGCACTTCTAAGCAGCACAGCGCCTGGCAACTATAGGCGTCAATACCATGACACATATTGCAATTCTATAATCGATTTTAATTCGACCTTATGCTATTGTCATTGTCGCGCCGAGGTCCGCATACTGCGCGGTCAGCCCCACTTGTTCTTATTTGATGTTTAATATAAAAACCGGCAGTCAGTGGCAATTGGTATCAATCAGCATTTGGCTTTGAACAGAAACAAAATGTTTAGCAAAGTGAGTAATAACTAATGAAATAAATCGATTTTAATATGGGAATAAATAAATAAATAAAAATTCTTTTTTAACTGAAAAATTTCTTGATACCCAAACGTTACCAATCGTATATTTTAAAAGTCATGGTATCCTTGTTAGTTGGTAGTGCCGTCGCCTCACGATCGTATGCAAAGCAAGAGTTTTCAGTACTAAGCTTTCAGTGGAGAAAAATTTGCATTCAGACCGTACGCCGAAGATGAAGTATACTTACATCGACCGGCACTGGTCCAGTGTGCTGTAGTGCGGACATAACTTAACCCTTATGAGGGTACCTCCCGACAACGGGACGTAATTTTGACGAGGGCGGACTCGTCGTCACACCAGCTTGTAACACTGGTGTTACTACGAGCAATATTTTTTCTTTGTCGTCACACTGTACTTTTATCTACATAATCTATACCAAAACATTACTAAGGACAACAAAAATCATTTGACTTGACAATTTTGGCTCTACGCTATAGAGTATTTCGATTAATTTCCTGCCTGTTTTTTGATTCAGATCGTAGCTTTCGGCGTTCTCCTGGCAGCAGCCAACGCTGTCCCCTACGGCCACGGCCACGCCGTGTCCTCCCAGAGCATCGTGCGCCACGACGAAGGCTATGCCCCGTACGGCCACTTCGCCGCGCCAGCGCACTACGCCGCACCTTTAGTCCTCGCCGCCCCCGTCGCCCACTACGCCGCCCCCGTCGAGCACGAATACTACCACGGTCATGATGAACATGTAAGAGACTACTAACACGATTACCTAATTGTACGTCTGTTACCTACAGGTACTTTCTCTTCGCCATATTCTCTCTGTTAAGACCTGGTGGTACCCTCGTGGTAGTACCTGCCAGTAGTATGACGTAGTACGGACCACGAGAAAACGGTGATGTTCATAATGTGGCTTTGCGAATTCCTATTTTGCTGACAGTGCTACACGACGGCACTAAAATTTAACGTGTGATGTTTTATTGCCCAATGCCATTTTGGAGCTGGAATTCCAATTATCATATTTTGACAACTTCTTTTCCATCCAACGGAGATGACATAGTATGTATCATTTATAGGAACTGAAAGCACGTACGGTCGACCGCACGTCAGTGGAAACAAAACCAGTATAAACTGGTCTCACATAGTATTAAAACTCTGTAATAGGCTAGGTCAAATTGTTTCCACTGATGTGCGATCGACTGTACTTTCTCATTTAGAAACTTGACCTCCTACTCGTACCTATGTAACCTATATCCTCATGAATTTAATATGATTTGTAGCTTATTGTGCCAGTATTCAAAACACAGCAGGTAATTCTAAAGCAATAACATTGAAATAAATCCCATGTTCCAGACCCACCCCAAATACGATTTCGCGTACTCTGTGGCGGACCCGCACACCGGGGACCACAAGTCCCAGCACGAGTCCCGCGACGGCGACGCCGTTCACGGCTACTACTCGCTGGTGCAGCCCGACGGCTCCGTGCGCAAGGTCGAGTACACCGCCGACGACCACAACGGGTAAGCATGGCTGACCCTTACGACCGGGAAAGAATGCAGTTGCTGGTTCGATCCAAGTACCAAGACAGTGGATGTAACAGGGTCCTGGCGTTTCCCCTCGCCGATACTGCTAGGACACTGTACATATTACTACATTCGCAGAAGATAAGCGTGTGTGTATGTCTGCTTGTACAGTCGACCGCACGTCAGGGAAACACTTTTAACTTGAGCTGGCCTAGCCTATTAGGGAGTTTTACTACTACGAGAAACCAGTTTGTACGGTTGTTTACACTGACGTGCGGTCGACCGTACAATATATTTGATATACAATATATTTAAGGGTGCAGGCACAATAGAGTGGCACTGGCATTGACAAACTTCCTAAAATTAGATTATAAAAAAATGGCTGATTGGTGGTCCTTCTTTGGCCATGAATAAGGACTTTATTGCCGCAATTTTAGGGACTGGTTTAAAAACTGACCCATATCATCATCAAGCATTCAAATTTAAATATCTCTGAGTCACAGGTTATATAATTATACTATTTGTTTACAAAGATCTAATCACAAGTACTATATGGTGGGAAGCTAGCTACTTTGCTACTATTGAAGGCCAGATAATAAAGATTTTTGGGTACCTACTTTGGATGTTTGGGCGTATGTGAACGGTCTATTGAATCTTCAACGTTGGAAGTTCTTCTTGTTCTTTTTTGACATATAGCAATGTGAGGGCGTTGTTATTATTAGAGATAATATGAGAGATACATTACCAGGTAAAACAATAGCTCAATTTGCCGCATAAAAAAGTTCGACTCTGACATGTAGAACGGGCTATTGGAATTTACACAAGTTCTTCGATTAACATGACGAATACCTCACGTGGTATGAGTGACCATGTGGAACAGTCATACACACAAACAGACAAGAAAATAATTATAAAATCCTCTCGTACCGAGCAACATTATTGAAGTTGAGAATTAATTATTTTATTTTTGTTCCAGGTTCAACGCTGTAGTCCACAACTCTGCGCCCTCCATCCACCCTGAGCACTATCACCATTACTGAAAGAAGACTTAATAAATCAGACTTAGTACTTGTAAATCTTGTAATTTATTAAAATAATATTTATACATTGAATTTTAGTTTTAATCTTATATACTTACGTTATTACAAAAATCCTTCCGTCCTTTGAAGTTTATTTGGTATGTAGGCATTTCTGTCTAACATAACTTCTATAAAATAATCATTTTTAAACAATAGTTTTAACACTTGCAGTTACGGAGTGGTTCAACCCTAAATCATAATTTATATTTGGTAATTATACCATTAACAATTATACCTACCACAATCAAATCATTCCCATAAGTGTACATAGTAAGCAATAAGCCATATGAAACTGAATTCACAGTGTGTATTTAATTAATCATCAAATGAGTAATAATTTATGACTAGTATAGTACCTACTTTGTTATTAAAGGTACCTACTAGTTTTATTAACCTTTTCATTCAACATTTTTCATTGTAAAGCATCTGTTCTGCAGGTACCTTGGTCAGTAATAATCACTTTATATCTATTGTTTATTTTTCTCAAGACGTAACGGCATATAACATTGTAAAATTATAATGCGCTGCCAACTACCACAAAATAATAAAATGCCTAGGTATGGTTTTAAAAAATGGAACATTATTACTTGTTAATGTTCTTATAATGTAACTTTCAGGCAGTTTCAGATGTGATAGACGTTCTCCAACACAACATATTCATATTGTCACATTTCGAAAAATATTCATATTGTCACATTTCGAAAAATTAAAATGAATTAGGTACTTACATAATAAAATAGTATTATAAAACATTTCTTTATTACTTTATTTATTAGTTACTTAGATGTCTTTAGTACGACTTGTTGAGTTAGAAATCAGCGTTCTAAAAATTTCCCAGTTTTTAGTCTGCTTTTCACCAGTTCCGTGGCGGTGTCGCGATTTCATCGCAAATGAATTCACTTGATATTCAGTTGAGCAGAAAGAGATATAAGGTGCTAATACTATAAGGTGCCGGTGCTATAAGGTGCTAATGACCTGCTAGCTACAGTACAACAATTGTAAAATAAAGATTTTGTCTGTTGGTCTGTCTGTCCGCCAGATAACTTAAATACCTACCAAACTAGACCGACTAAAAGGAACAATAATAGTTTGTGTGAGGAATTACATCACAATCAGGATGGAATTGGTCGGAAGTAGATACGTATCATAAAATTTTCCCTGCGACATCATGACGGGAAAGTTATAGAAATTTCGAGAAAATCAATATTTTTCGAAATATTGATTGAAAAGGAAACCCACAAAATGTTGAAAGTACGACGTTCAGTTCATCAGTTAGAGCAGAAGCAAAGAAACTTTGTTTCTGAGAAAAGTTAACTATGTCTAAAGAAGACGAAAGGTTTTTTTTTATTCAATATTTTTAACCAACCATAAAATGCCAAAAGGGTTTGTAATATAGCGTTATTTAAAATAACGACGACTACGATTAAAATGTATATACTACAAGGTCAACCCTATTTACAAACCATACAATCACTTAAATCTTACTTAACTCGCTAGTTAGATCACTAGATAAAGTCGAAGGGCTGAATCAGTCAAGCCATTGAATCACAATATTTGGAAATACAATTGAGCGGTCACTGTCAAACGGACGTTTGATCTGATATTTATTAAACAGACCACGATTGCGCTTGCGTAGTTCGTACGTACCAATAATAATTGATTAATGTATACCCAATACCGCCCGCAGCTTAGATTAAGTACAATTATCTCTAACTTTTTATGTACTTATGTATAGGAAAATTAAAATATCTTGAAATAAAAGTATGAGAATCCAGCTAGCTAGACCCACAAATTCTCCTATCATTTAGCTAAGTTAACTGGAGGGTGGGTAGAGAGTAAGAATAGATAATATTGTGTGAATGAAAATTCACAAGGGACCTCGGTAACTACCAAAGTAAATTTATTGCTGCTAATACTTCTTTCTTAGCGATAGGTATTTGGTTCTCCAAACCGACCTCTGATCTGAGCGCTCTGTAATTTAAAATAAGCTCGCTTCAGGACTTCGAATCCTCCTTACCTTTCCAGCGCATTTTAGTGCCAGCTACGTTTGGCGGGTCTCCCTAGCAAGTACTAAGCGTTTGTTGTATTCGACATAATATACAGAATTAAAGGTAAGAAGGACACCCGCTAAAAGAGGGACTAATAGACCCCTACGACTATAGAATTAAACGCTTTAGATCCCCTTTGTCCCACCTGACAGCAGGCTCACTCTTCTCGGATGTATGTGTGTAGGGCCCGTTGGTCTAACAGTTGAACACAATACCGTCTTATCTGGAGCCACGCTGACCTAGTATAACCAGGTAGGTGGGTCTCGGTTCACAGCGTATTTTTAAAGTAACAATCATTAGCTAGTGTGTAATGCGAGAATGTAGAAGACAAAGCGCGGCGACCTTGCCGCCGCGGGGACGCACTGTCAATAGGGCTGTCAACAGTCTTAACAAAATTTATTTGCAGACTAAAATGTAGATAGAAATTCCTGTTCTTGGCCCTATTCTTTTAATTTACTACCATATGTACCATTATGTGCCCGTTTACCTAAAGAAGTTATGATATAATTGGGCAAGCGGTCAGGAACGCGCATGTTATTTAGCATTTTGTTATTTGACTCTAGAATATAGGTACAAGCTGCAAAGAAAACAAAGTTCATGAGTATTAGTACAGTTTTTGAGATACCTACAGCTACAGGCAAATCGAGTTCTATACAATGATACCTCACATTGTCCCGTAAATAATTATGCCGTGTGTTTAAAAAATATTTTGACGTGTTGGTTATTGTGAGTAAGCCCAATTATTCGTATATTTAAGCCATCTAAATACCTATACCGTTCATGGATTAGAATGCAAAAAATAATTGCATGTAAACATAACCAACACCGAGGGTAATGTTCTATCATTTAAGATGTCTAGTATTTATTGGTCGAATGTGCGTCGACTATTTAATGACTGCCGCCAGCCCTACTTGAGGAGCGCTTTCGGCGCCCCACCGGACCAGCGACGCCAATTCTTATAAAACCCACTGGTGGTTATCAAATGTATGTCAGTCACGCATTACTATCCACAAAAAATGTTCACTAAAGTAAGTCACCGAAAAGTGTTTGACATAAATATTGTGAAGTGTAAAACGGGAGCAGTTTAGAAGTTTTTATTTGCGCAGATCCTGGCTCTCGGGGCACTGGCGGCGGTTGCCCAGGCGGGGCTCCTGGGTCACGGCGGATACTCCCAGCACAACTTGGTGCACCATGACACCGAATATGCAGCTGCCCCCCTGATCCATGCCGCCCCCATCTCCCATGCTGTCCACTCGTACTCTGCCGCCCCCGCATATGTTGCCGCCCCGGCTTACGCTGCCGCGTCCCACGGCCACCACGGAGGACACTCCGGAGGCTATGAGGGGCACCAAGATTATTATGTGCGTATACCGCCAGATATATTCCCTGATCCAGAAAAAATAACAACACGTTAACTTATTTCCCACTATCTAGATGTCTGTTTTTCTAAGTCGCCTTTTTATTCTCAGGCCCACCCTAAATACCACTATTCGTACTCCGTGGAGGACCCCCACACCGGGGACCACAAGTCCCAGCACGAGGCCCGCGATGGAGACGTCGTAAAGGGAGAGTACTCGCTGCTGCAGCCCGATGGCTCCTTCAGGAAGGTGTCCTACACCGCTGACGACCACAATGGGTAAATTTAGCCTATTTCTATTCCACGCGGTTCATAAGGACCGTCATTACCACACACTCGCTTGTGAGAAGATGGATATGAATGAACATCTATCTTTCTTATGTCAAAGCCGGCGATCGTCAAGTCAAAGCAAATAAAATCCATACGTATAAATTCAGACTACTCACTCAGAATCCTACGGCAACGCTTGGCAGGTTAATTGACAACAACAGATGACAAAATTACATAAACTAAAGAACTCATAGCTCAAAAACCTACATAACGATTAGCTCAGTACAAACTGATGATACAGCAACTTTCCCCAAATTACGCAAAGTTTACCAGTTTCAAATTACCTGTTATATTTGACATTGCTTTCTCAGGAAGCTCTGTTAATACGTAACAGACATGCGTGTTTATGTGGAGTCATATGGTGGTCAAACCGGTACACATTCCGGTAGCGTATGAGTAATGACCTCACGCGACCCCCGCGCGCAACTTGTCCAAACTGTCGACAGGTGCAACAGACTTGTTTTGAAACCTGTTTCAATTAGTTGAGCGATTGCACGTAAACATTTTAACGTATTTTTAGCAACAGATACGGAAACAAGGGGTGGAATGGTATACATTTTACATTTTATTTTAGTCTCACTGTGGCTTTCGCGTATGTCGCACAGGTAATCTGACTTGGATGCTATTATTATGATTTAAAATATGTTTATTAGAGGATTTAAAGCATTCACATTTCACATTCCCTCTTCAGGGAGATGGAGATTTAAAAGTCAGTTTTAATTTCAAATTAATTTACTTAGTAATGTTTATTTTTTATTTCAGTTTCAACGCGGTAGTTCACAACTCTGGCCCCAGCCATCATGTTTACTCTTCCCAGCATCATCACTACTAGATCTCTTAATTACATTCTAAGCTTTAATGTGTAACGATTTTATGTACCTTGTTTATTTATTTTCACTGTGATCTTGTACTTTTATGTGAAATTATGAGAAAAGTCATTAAATTAGTACAAAGTTTTTCGTTTGTCAATCGAAAATACAAATAAGTATAAAACCTATTTAAAAATATCATATAGGTTGACGTACAGTTCCCACTGCCTCTGAAAATGTTTCTTTGTTATTTTATTTATTGGAAGCCTAGAAATGGAGTGACTGCCTTCTAACAATGAGCTTATTAGTTCTTATAAGTGCCAGCGGCAGTGGACATCATCAGACTGATAATAAACAAGGAGACCTATATCATCTCCCGTAGATACTTTGTGTGAAACATAATGCAGCAATGCTAACACAAAACCTTTAAACCATTAATAATGCGTTAATTCGACATTACAACATGTGAAGAATCTTCGTCAAAATCATCAAAACTGTTTCATCTACGTAAGTTATTCCGTTACGAAAGGACTTTGTTGTTAATTAACTACAAGCATGCTTACCTACTGCGCTGTTGAAAGCATTTCAAATGTTCAACATTTATCACCCTACAACCCAGTAAATCCGTTGCTGGTAGTTTAACTACGCATAAACTCGAAATTAACACGATATCGATGTCACGAGTTGATTATTCGTTATCCTGTTTCTAAAATATGTTACACGTACTTGTGGTAGGTATGTGTGCCTTATATAGGGTTTCTGAGAGGTTTTTGATTTATACTCTGAATAGAGAATGAGTGAAATTTACTTGAAAAATTAGTTACTGGGAAAATTTTGCTACAGGCGGCGACTTTACAATTTCAGAGACTTTCGACGCATAAAACTATATTATAGCATTATTTAGATGTCAAAACTATACAGAAATCTATCGGACTTACAATAAAGTGATATTGGCTGAATTTCTACACTAACAGAATCTGTGTAATTAAACCTTATTGCTGCAAAGCAAATAAAAACATAAAGCATATAACTAAATATTCTTAATACTAATTTTCCTCATATGTAGTAGGTATCAGATTAGATAGAAACAACGAAAACGTGGTTTAAAATAAATTAAACAAATTAATTAGTTTGTATTTCCTAATTTAAAACACTTGCGTATACCCGCAACGCTTTGCACATAATTTTATGCAGCGAAATTGCTGGTGTTATAATTTCTCAGCCTCTGTAATGCTGTTAACGCCCCTGTCAGATAGGCAAGTAGTTTGTACAAGTTTTACGTACGTACCCTACACCTACCGAACATTTTTTTGTAATCAGTGTCATGTTAATATACGCAAAGCAAGAATAAGTATTTAGCGCTATGCTTATATAAATAGTTTAATTTAAAATTAGACATTCAAATTAAAGTAAGGAAAAAGAAGATTTAGGAACCACTGCGTCGATTTTAGAGATAAGAAAAACTGCATTCATATAGATTTTCTGAAAAACTCAACGCGACTCGGGGATCGAATGCTACATTGTCCAAAAAAACTGCTGCATTTTATTTTAATTGTAGCAACATTAAATTTATTATTTACAAACATGGGCCTAAAAAAATCATACATTATTTTTTTCAATGTCCGGGATCGAATCCAGAGTCGCATTGAGTTCTTCTGAAAATCTTTGAATAAATGATTTTCTTACACTAATATTGCCCTACAAAAGAGGTTTGAAAGAGGTTTAAAAAATTACCTAAAATGTTTTATTTAAATAATTACGTTTTAAAACGCTGATTGATAGTTCTTGAACAGAAACCAACATAGTATCTGTGTTACAGTTTATAATTTCTCAAGATTTAATTAAATGATAGACATTCTTGTAACTAACAAATTTAAATATCTTACATGCACTGCTGTCAACAAAGGCTTCGATAAAAAATATTAATTGATTTCTCCCGCCCGCGGTCAGATATCGGGTGAGTGACCTCTGAACTTTGGGCCAAATTACTCATTCCAATTCTACATTTACGTTCAGCCTTGTGAGTAACAAAGGTAATGGTAGTGTATCAGCCAAGGTATCCAGCTTCCGTGACCGATGCAATACTGATCGGTTCACGACCACAACTCGGGCGGGTTGGGTCTAACGAACTGCCGGACCTTTACACGCCATGTCTTACGTCGGTATTGAGTATTACACCGAATAATAAATGGGTTATTTAATATCCGTATTCAGATAATAACACTACAAATACGTTAACATTAAACGTCAAATTGAAATGCATGTACACTATTGGGTGCTATGGGATTAGATCAATGATACCTAATGAAAATCAAATGTACCTAACCAAAACTTCTTAACAAAAAAATTAAACCGTCGAAAAAAAGGAACTGAAAAGCGATAAATAATAAAAAAGAACCTTTTAGTCTAACTCTAAGCTCCTACACTAATGTAAATCTAAATAATTTTGAGTCGGCGCCAAACACACATGCAAATTAATTATGTTATTTTTAGTAATTTAATGATCTTCTCATTGTTTAGGTCTCCGTCATGTTGTAGTGTCATTAGAATTACTTATGTGTGCCTAATATAGTTTCAACAGAATCGGTTCAAAGATGAAAACTTAGTAGGTGAACATCATCCCCAAATTTTCTACCCTTAGGCTTGAATTTTTTTCTTCAAATTTAAATGGGACCAACTTCGAAGTATACCGCTACCTGCTACCTACAACCCCTAAAACTTCTTAGTTGAAGAAGGTCACCTCCTGTAGTGACAACATTTTCCTTGTATATTTTCTCCCGCTTTAACTGGAGTTATACTGGAGTATCGGTACCACATACTACTTTAGATTTTTTAAACACAAATATATTCAGTAGCTATGCAGCAGGTCGATTGGTCTCAAACTATGTAAAACATGTACGAAGTAATCAAGAAAATTAATAATGTGTCCACTAAGTTATTAATTTAATTTTAATGTATTTTGTATTGTGCGGTACGGTAGGTGGTATGGACCTTCGTCTATATTGCCGGTGCGGTGTGACCTAAAACTATAAAATCTGCTATTTAGAGCACGCCGCCCGCCGCAGCGGCTGCAGTCCGCAACTATTAATTAAATATGCATGATGTAAATGTTCCTTGAATTTAAATTTATAAAACCATAACAATAAATAAACCAATTATGATAACAATTTTTAAAGTTGCCTTGTGCAAGAAAGGGTTTCTCATTACCTATAAGTACGTACCTACATGTGTTAATTACATAAATATTAGTTTACTTTTATTTATATTCTTAAACGGAATATTAATGAAGAATATTTTAGTTTATTAGATGCACGAAAATTAGAAATTCCCAATTTGAATAGAAGTAAACCAAACTACCTAATTGGTTTCTAGAATTGGCATTACTTTACAGTATTAATAAGTAGTAGCAACGGTATAGTACCACGGTTAAGAAGCGCTATTAGGTATGTATCTTTTCTGCGCTTTAGGTACAAATAAGAAATCAACTACCTACTTATTGTAACTTTTCAGTGTTATTGTAACTTTTTGCGACTAAAATAATTACATAAGACATTTTAGTCTAAGCAATTAAAAACGCCGAAAATTGATTCAAAACCAATTGTTTACAAAAATTGTTACTGCGTTGGCAACTTCAATCACATTAAACAAAGAACTTCTTAACATAATTTCCATTTCACATGTCGGACTGTATTCTTGCAACACTCAACTCATGATATCGAGTCCCTGCGATCGCGTTACTAAATAATATCGGTTAGGAAATTAAATACCAGCCCAGCATCATTGGCGTAGGTTAGTCTAGTTCTTAACCACTATGCGGTCTATGAAACACTGCATTAGTTATTATAATTTCGCAAGCTATTGTAATATTTAGTGACGCTGAATTTAGGACCAATCACATATTATCAATTAACGAATAGATTCTAATTTATATTTTTTGCTTTGACCAAGACTGTCAGTATTGTTGAATGCAATGAAATGATATAACGTTTCGCTAACATGGAAATGCTTTCAACAAACCATGTAGTATTCTAAGAATTTTTTAAATTTGTATTAAAATAACGCTCTATATGTACACATATAGAGCACAATAAAGAGAATAATGTATACAATATAAAATAAGAACACCTGGTTTCTTATTTTGGACAACTGTATATAAATCTGAGGAAGAACTATAGTTGCTGACATATAATAGAATAAGTAAGCTGAAGTGGCAGTTGGCAGGTCATATTCGTTGCAAAACCCTTTTGGAGAAAACAAGTTATAGAGTAGAGAAAGCGTCCGTAGAGTGGTACTCCCGATGCCTTGACCTGAATCTGAAAGCGGCCACTCAGGAAGAGGCATAGGCCACTAGGCTGCCACAGTGCAGGCAATAGACGTAGGAGTTGATGTTTGTTAATATGTAGGTAAAACACCCGTAGACTACGAACGACTCTACAACACGAAATCAGTACTAATCAATACTTCCTGACAGCATCATAAGCTTTTACTTTTGTTTGAAACTGTGCAAAAAATCACACAAGCACTGACTTTGCATGCAAATATTGTCTGATACGGAAATGTTGTCAGGGTGATAGTAATAATAATAAAAATTATATCATACATTACAATACACTTAAGAAATAAAATTATGCTTATTTCTGGAAAGGAGGTCGACAACTTTTAAGAACATTGTTTTTTCGTCGTTTACTCGTAGTTCTAGGGTCACCGCACTGGCGTGCATTTTTACAAGTTCATCTGTTCTTCTTACTGACATTTTTTAACAATATGCTTAGGTTTTTTTATTATTATTTTTTTTTTTTTGCTTTTGATCAATCTACTTTACATGCTTAGGTTAGTTATGTATCATTCAGAATTACATATTTTTGTTTTCAGCATTGTATGCGCCATGATAACCGATTCATTAAAATTTAGAGAAAAAAGTCCACGCACCTGCAACGAGCGGGCTGCAACCGAAGTTCAAATTCTGTATACAGATACTTGAGATTTATGAACATTATTACTATAATTTACAAAATCAATTAAATTCTTCTGAATCAATCAAAATTGTATGCCCATGGTTAAAACCGTTATAAAAACTGGAGCGATTATCGCTATTGCCCATGCAATCGATGGCATAGATAGTAATTAGAATAGGTTCGTTGTTGGAGTGCGCCGGCGCCGGCGGCGGCGGGCGTGAGGGCGGGCGTGGGGGCGGTTGTGAATTACTCCGGAGTACGGAGGTATGCGAGCGACCTCGCGGTGTCAAAGTTACGGAACTAAAGTGACCGCACTCCCCTCCACCGGCAGGACAGGCTCAGTTTTGCTTTTCATATATAAGTCACACTCCGAACCGATAATGGTATCAGTCACCTGCTCTGATTAAGTAGTGCAAAATGTTCACCAAAGTAAGTCAGGATTGGGATATTATTTTATTGAGCTTTTGATCTCAACAAACTCCCAAACAAATATTGATTTTGTTTATTCAAAACAAAAATATGAAACCACTGTCGCTGTATTTGAAATACTGTGAAAAAAATCCAAACATTTGCGGAGCTATTATAGCTAGCTATATAGATTACAGAGATACCAATAGAGCGATGGCATTCCTGAAGATTAATGATGGTGAAAAAAATTAAATTTTACGAAATAAACAACCATATCTTTTATGCACAAAGGGAGCTAAAGCACCACTACAACCTAAGGATACTATGAAACGCAGATTTAACCCTAATTGATTGGTTCCAGATCATAGCCCTCAGTGCCGTGTTGGCCGCCGCCAACGCTGGTCTCCTGCCGGTGCACCATGCGGCCGTCTCCTCCCAGAGCATAGTCCACCACGGTGCCCCAGCGCACTACGCGCACGGGCACTACGCTGCCCCGCTCGTCCACGCCGCCCCCCTCGTCCACGCCGCCCCCGTCGTCCATGCCGCCCCCATTGTCCACGCTGCTCCCATCGCTCTCGCCCACGGACACCATGAATACGTTAGTTATTTGAACTACAATAATTTTCACATACATTAATATCTGCTTTATGTGTCTCCCTTCGTACGAGTGTAATGAAAATCCTCTTAAATACAATGGAAATTTTACATTAAAACATCATTTTGAAAACTTAAGACTGTGTAAACGCTTATAAGTTAGTTTATCTGACCATATCAATATTTATCTTTCAGTCTCACCCCAAATACGACTACGCTTACTCCGTGGCTGACCCGCACACCGGTGACCACAAGACCCAGCACGAGAGCCGCGATGGTGGCGCCGTGCACGGCAGCTACTCCCTGGTCGAGCCTGACGGTTCCGTGCGCAAAGTAGAGTACACCGCTGACGATCACCATGGGTAAGTCACGTCTATTTTCAATTTCTTTAACACTAATTAAATTACATTGTCAATGAGAAAACTTACGACAGTGCGGTATTGAACTTTGCAACTTATTTATCTTATTACCTTATCATTTTCGTTGGACTCAACTGACATTTGTCTATTTAAATACATACATATGATACACAACATAGAGCCAAATCTTACTACGTTTCCCATTTTTAGTTTCAACGCCGTCGTGCACAAGACCCCCGGCCACCACCCAGCCCCCGTCGTCCACGCCGCCCCCGTGGTCCACGCCGTCCACGCCGCCCCCGTTGTCCACGCCGCCCCCCTCGCGCACTACGCCGTCGCCCCTCTGGCGCACTATGGACATCATGGCCTCCACCATTATTAAACCACTAGCTTGTATGTTGTTGATTGATCATGCGTGATGGATGACTGACGATTGTGATATTTATGTGTATATAAATGATGATGAATATGTTACTCAAGTGTAAATAAACTCAGCTGATGAACCAGTATCCAATTGTTTTGATTTATTATTTAATTTCATGTTCCCTTTATGTATGTCATAGCATAGCCGAAAGAGGAATGTAAACGGTAGCAAAATGACTTAATTATTCTCATATTATCAATGTACTAAAACTACGGCTTAGTAAGATTATTATCACTAATTAACAGATCGTATATAAACAGTATGAAACTGACAAACCAAAATAATTATGTTTTAAGTACTATATTTCATTAAAATAATGCCTTCTAAAAAATTACTAAACTAGAGGCGTGTGACGTCAAATAACTTATATTCAAGATCTATCAAAGCTTTCTGATTAATAATTTAATTAAATTTTTACCACACTTCACCCTTGACTAGTAAGGTTACGGTGGCTGGAGTAATTAGTCTAGTTATAGTGTAGGCACGCGTGGTTGCGTGCGCGGGCGCACAGCGCGAGCCGGTGTTTTGGTGCGATAATTACGCGCTTCGGTACGGAGAGTTGCGCAGTTAACTCACTTTAATACGTCTATGAGACGACCTAGTAAAACTGACTATTATGATTACATGCCAACCAATTTTTAATGTCAATAGTATGGTTGGATCGATAGTATGCCTTTGCAGTGTACCGGAAAGTGAATGTTTAGCAGGTTAGCAGTCACTGTAAATTGACCGTATTATACATCATATGTATAACCGTCTTGTCTCCATTTCCCATAGAGCTAGAATCTCTCGCGCGCGCCCACCAGAGTAGCTAATTCTTTTCATTCATGCCATTTCCCGTTTCATGACAAAATTCAGTCCCTTCGAATTGCTAACTAAACATTCACTTTCTGATGCGACTGTACTTGTGAGTTAGAGGAACTTATCGTCATAGAGGGTGATGAAGGCTAAGTAGACAGCTTTTCTGTTTTTTTCAGCTTCAGAGACCGAGATGAAGGCAATGACACACTGTCATTGTAAAAATTAGTAAAAAAATCATATGAATGAGGCTAGGTAGAGTTGCTGAGCCAACAGGGTAAGAAGATTTGTGCAAAAGGGTTACATTAACTACAAGCTGTCTGTTGCTCCTTGTGGTAGTACCTACAATAGCGTCAATTTAAACGTAATCACCATAACGATTGAGCCTTGCGGACTTGCGAACAAATCGTACAGTAATGGCACAAATTGCCACAATTTCCTGCGTAAACTCAATAAAGGTTACTATAGTGTTTCGAAACTGCAATACTAGAAGTGATCATTATCCACCCAACATCCGAACTCTACACGCAGACTAGTTTTGCGCAGTCTAAAGAAAATCTACATTAAAACTAGCCTAGCTCAATATAATTTGCAACATAAATAACTTCAAATAAATAGTCCAGGATATCGTTTCAAATGAAGCTACTTACGGGTACATGCGATAAAATCATGACAAACACACATTTTATTTGAACTTTCTCCTAGATACTGTATGAGTAAGATTGATTTTTATAAATAGCTAATTAAGTACTACTAATCTGCAGTGAAGAGACGGAACCCACACACACAATCGAGGCTTTCCATTCGACCCTTTGGGACGGTAATGCTATTGTAGCCTTTGAATTTTTGTTTTAGCATATCAAATTCATGTTCATGAGCGACAGAAGTAGTTTCCCATCAGAATAGCTGTCAAATGGTCTACTGCTTCATATCTTAGAAAATCGATAGGAACTGGTTCTCAGTTCACTCCCCGCCCCGACACTCAATACAAGCGAACAGTTATACGTCCACACAATTTAAGTGCTCGCTCACAGCGAACGGCGACATTCTCAATCGTACTTCTCGTAGGTCTAATAGTATTCTTTGCCCTAAGCCTCAGGCTGAATGGCTGTGGTTGCGAGGAATTCAACAGCAGCCGATGGCGCAGCAGTAGGCTTTGTGGCGTTACGTCAGGAACGCATGCAGCGACCTTGGGCTCAGGCGATAGCAATCTCGAACGGCGCGCGCGGCGGCCGGCCACTGCGACGAACGCTACGTATAGTGAAGCCGCGCTCATACTGACAAAGGCTTATTTATAGACCGATTGACCAACTTGTTACTGTTTTTTATTATGAAATTCAATTCAAGTACCAAATTTTTTTTATTGCACATGAAAAACATAAAAAGGAATATCCACAGGGTAGGCTGTACAATGCTAACTAAGCGGTAATGCCCCTAAATGTGTATTTTCAATGTCACTTGGTAGCACAACCTCAATTTTAGCTATTGCAAGAATTTTAAACGATACATATTTTTTCTTACTTGACAACTTTCAAAAACATGAAATTCCTAGGTACGTCGAAGTTAATCATATCAGTTTTATAATCTTGTTAGTTTAATAATAATAAAGAAGCAGTGTCCAACATAGCAGTATGGTCGCAGGTTTACTTGACAATCGTGCGCGAGCGCTTTGTTCGTGCCGTGAGATTGGTTGCGATTTAGTTCATTCATTCAAGTCATTGCTCCGACAATCGTTCGACTATTGGCATTCGCAGGCTTTTGTGTTGTATATCTGTGAACTGTGATTATGTATGTTTTCCTTTGTCTTATTGGCAAATAGATACTTACATAGGCACATAATCTAAAATAATATACTAGTAGTAGATGTGAATCCCTATATAAATGTTGTTGGGAGTTACAACCTATGAAAAAGTTGCGCCACTCACATATGTACACACACAGGATGTACTTAAAGAAAACCGACAATTTTTCCAAGATGGTTGCCATTTTAATCGATAATATTTATTTTCTTTACCGCAACTCAAAAAGTATAAGCGCCTAAAGGAAAAGTGTGTAAGAATCAAATGTTATGCATTATAATATTCTACCTAAAGTTTCTATAGGTACTCATTGATTTCATAGAGTTACTGTACATACTACCGATTTAAATATGTACACCAACCCATATGCGCCTAAATGGTACAGGTACCTAAATGTTTAAGTTATAAATCACACGCTTGAAGAAGAAAACTAACACATTTTAGACGACGATACAAAAGACATCAACGAGATTATATACATGCAATGCAATGCGGTGCTTATAAATGACTTAAAATTGATTGTACAAAAAATTAAGAACAGAACTGGAGAACTTACACATTTACAATATTTAACTAAATTGAATGCACGATTGCATTCAACTAAGTACGTAATAATGTTTATGACAATGCTGATCTTTTATCACGTAGAAAATTACATCGTTCAACAAATATTTCTTTTCGAAAGTCTTAGAACTAAAAACGATTCTTTTCTGATGTCTCTAAGTATAACATTATGCTTTCTTAAACTCTTGCTTATACATCTTATTCCAATTCACTTGCAATTCAGTGTCAAGGCTGCGTTCTGTCACGCCCGGCCACATCCGTCTCGCTCGTTCCGCCACCAACCGTTAACTAACACGTAACTTAATGAACTTGAATTTTGCCAATTTTAGAACCGTAGAAACCGGATCTTTAAACTGTGACGATCGATTGCTATTATAGAATAATATTGCCTATAAAATTTACTTTACTATCCACTCAAACTCAATACGTTGCTACCCTTTTCTTCGTGGGGAAATTTGCGTAATTATTTTAAATTTAGTTAAGCATACCCGACTTTCTGGGGCGGAAAGCCGGGTGATGGGAGACTCGTACCCACTAAAACCCCATGGTGGTAATCCTCGACGCAAATCGAGGGACTCCGGCCACCGGCTAAATACTCCGGGATCCCTCTAGAGCCATCCCGCCTCGGATGGAGACAAAAGCTCCCCCCCGCTTTGAGGATTCAAGGTGCGTGCGGCAGCACGAGGTCACCCCGTGCTGCCGTGTCTCGAGGATGCCTGGATGGGTACGCAGAGCTCTACACACCCGCGACCCCGCAGGCCCCTTTTAGTCGCCTTTTATGACAGGCAGGGGCTACCCCTTGTCCGCCCCCAAATGAAAAATAAGAATATTTCGGTCCAGTTCCAATTAGAAACGCATTACCTAACTAGCAAATTACTACAGTTCTACCCAAAAAAAATACGCAAGAATACCTGAAACTATACAAAATCAACGAAAAAATCGCTTAACCGAAATCAGCCGACAAGCTCAGAAGCTTTGGGAACCTGAGCTCAAAGGACGTTTGACGTTGCTTTTTTTGGGATCCTGAAGTCCCCTGTACGTTTCAATGGCTATGGATCTCATAGCCCTGTTATACTTTCAGCTTTCGGTCGTCGGCCCATCTGGGCAGAGGGCCACACGTGGTGGTACTTGAAGCACGTAATTTAAGTTCTGATTTCTACCGGCACACATACAAATAAGAGATACATTTACATACCACCAAATAAAGGCGTGTCTAAGAAGTGGATGCAGTAACTAAACTGAGAATATAATCATAATATGCATTTTAAATGTTGAGTATACTCGAAAGCAATGAGTGATTAAATTAATAAATAATAAATACTCTAAAGAACTACATAAGCCTTGATCATTTCCTGGCGAAAGTGAAACTTAAAATCTATCCGTCCATGAAAATAAATGTTCTCAGAAATGTTAACATAACTATAGGATGTGAGTAACCCAACTCGTTCACTGAAAAACTGGAATCTTTATACTTAGGCACTTAAGTACTAAATACTGATTTCCTGTGTAATGGTAGAGCTAAATTACTTGTTCCTTAGTTAAGTGGATTTCATTTAGAACCCATGTTGAAACTCATTATGAAACTATATCGATTTGTATATTAAATAATATTATTATAGTCGATTTTTAAATAAGAGTCATTCCTCTCTTCCTTCAAGTTTTGGATAAGTCATAAAATATTGACAGGAATCTGTTTAAAATTCTACTTTACTGATAATAATCTGGGTTAAATTATAATTTGACACAAATGAACAAAGATTATTAATTTTATGTTTTCGATTATAAGTCACAAAGTTACTTTTGTCTCGTAAGTTTGTGTTGTTTATGGCGTCTTCGAGACGCCGACATCGACTGCCGCCGCTTTTTACACCTCGTTTAGACATTGACCTGGATAGAATTTAAGTGTAACAGACACCAACCACAGCCACAGCATGCACGGTGCATAGCAGACTAGTGTCCATGCGAGAGTGAGTTTTCTTTAGGTCGAAAATGAAACCTTCGGTTTTGCCTTCGACCATATACCGTGTTTTGTATCATTGCAATATAAGACAAATCTGCGTTTTGTTGATTTTCGAAATAAATCTTAACGATTACGGTTCCATAATAAATAAACTGTATGGCGGCCTGCACTAAACTTTCTTGCCATTTAATACTAAAGAGTAAACTAATGCAGCTTCGTCATTTTCATGACAAAAAAATTTCAAAAATCAATGAAAACTGTAAAAAATGGGAAATTAGGTCAGTTAGCTACTGGCCTAATTTCCCACAAGCTAAAATCGGCAGCAAATTCACTCGTACAGTTAAAGAGATAAATGTCGAAACCGAATCGTCGGTCGGACACTATAATAGTACACTCGAATTGAGTACTTACTTACTGAATTGACGCTCGTTACCGAGATAATAGGACTTGACAAAACAAAACCGCTATTTATATAACACCTTCTTACTACCTATACTGGACTGACAATAAATGTAACAAGGTGCGGAACGAATAGTTCGAACAATCAAAGAACAAACAAAGGAGGTATCGAAATACCGTAATGTTTAAAAAGTACGTCGCACACAATATGTGCGGGTCAGTTAAAATAATTTTTGAAATAATTTAAAATTCAGAAAAAGTATTATTTTTTACAAATTTCCATAATTTTGATGGTTAGATTAGCAAAAGTAACCTACGTTGGTATATCTCCGCACTTTATCTTTAGAAATATAAATAAAACGTCCGTTATTGACACCATTAATAAAGGCTAAGTTGAGCATAATATGTATATTATTACCAACTTACAGTATGCAATAATGTCAAACAAGTACGGTCAAGGGTGGGTGTAACTCCGAGGGATTCGTGCATCATTCAAATCATAAAACTTACACGAAACATCTTTGTGATTTATAAAAGCTACAAGTATTTCATTTCTGTCTGATCGGTCGGCACTGACACTCCAAGTGCTACAATTTACCTTATAAACAATCCTTTTCACAACACTAACTGCTACTAAATATACTCCAATCTCAATCTCATTGTCACATTTTTTCATACTATACATTGCAATACATACATGTTCACACGTAAGAATACAATATTAACAAGACTGTTTTGTAAGACCGGTGCCCTGTGTTGACACTTTGCATATTTCTTACCATAGAGTAAGTTAATACCTACTTATACCAGTACATTTGTATTAAGCGCTCTTTTGCAAGCTGTCGGGAAATATAAACATTAAACTTGTGGTTTTATCGCCTCGGCTCTCTTGATACTAATGAAAATTCGACAGTAGCATGCCTGTTGATTTCATTTAAAATTATTTGATCAGAGACTCCAAATGGTCATCATCGTCAGTCTGTTGACTCCACTGCTGGACATAGGCTCTTCCCGATGATTACCACCACTGTAGGGTCAAGTATGGTGCTGACCGCACTTGATTGTTGTTTTCCCTTTGATGGTTTTATACTTTAAACTATAATAGTAAGAAAGGTAAAGAAAACAATAGAAGTAATAATTTGTAGAATTGTTTTTCCGGAGAAAATACACCTTATTGTTTATGACGTGCAAACGAATGTTAACCTTAGGAAGATACATCACTTTTTGTCCGACTGTAAATGGGTTTAATTAGCCGTGATGCCCAAAAGGACATCTGTTGGGTATCACGTGCGATTGACAAAATCAATAACTAGTGATAGGGATACCACATAACTACAAAGATACTACTCACCTACCTAATTTCTTGTTAATATAAAATTACGTAGGTATGCGGCGTAAATATAATCAGCTGGGTCAGACAGACCCAAATAAGTCACAGTATATGAACGGTCAATAAATCACAGAGGAAGCACGCCGTATGCACTTACTGATATCATCGCATGCCTGAACCGATAAATACCAAGGATTTGATTACGTATCGGAGACCATCGCTACTATATTGCCTTCCTAATACATGCAACAGTTATTTAGGTACCACAGAGTACGTACTATACTATATTACGATAGGGCTGTTGGCAAACCCTGAGAAATTGATTTTTGCTCTAATAATTCCCACAATTATAACGTAGTATAAAAGGTAATGAAGCAGGCCATATGTGCACTACCTATTGTCTCGGGTTTCGGTAAAGACAGAATTAAGTGTGCTTAGTCGAAATGTTGTCCAGAGTAAGTTAATTAAATTTATAATTTAATTCGAGAACTCGACGGTTTAAAAGGTTCCGATCGGTAGATAGATTTCTGTCAATCTCGCAATAATTATCTTGCTAATGACTTTTAAATTGAGTGCTTAGCTAGAGACTAATAGAGATAAGAACAGTGATAAAATTTCTATCGTAATTGATTGTGTAACAAATAATTTGCTGAAACTGTTCTGCATTTCACAGAACAGGATACACGTAAAAAAGTGTTACAAAAAAATGTGAATTTTTTTTTTGCCAAAATTAATTAGTGTCATGATGGCTCTGTACGGTTTGGAGTTCTGATGAGGAACCAAGAGGAAGTCCGTACATAACGTAGTGTCACTTCATCATCATCATCAACATCCTATTAACATGTCCCCACTGCTGGGGCTCAGTCCTACCCTCTCAACGAGGGTGTTCGGGCTATAGTCCACCACGCTAGCCCAGTGCGGGTTGGTGGACTTCACATGCGCCTAAGAATATCTACTTCGGCGTATTCAGGTTTCCTCACGATGTTGTCCTTCACTGTTTGAGAGCAGTCATTAAATGTACTTATGTTGCGAGAAAAAACCCATTGGTACATGGTCCAGCCGGGGATCGAACTCCGGACCTTTCGATATGATCGGCCGCGTCTTATCCCCGACGCCACTGACGCTCTAGTGTCACTTGATGGGGAAGAAAGCCACCTTGCTAGAAACGAATACACACTAGATCAGTCTGAATGGAGTTGCATACATGCAACGACAGGAAACAATAAAGGGAAAATTATAAAACGTACAGCAATATGCATTAGGTGTACAATCTGTATTTTTTGATGTGCAAATCAGATTACCTATTTATAATATAGGTTAGGATAAGTTAGATGTGTATTTAAATACAACCCACAATAAAGTCGTTAATACTGTGTACTTTGTTCTCAGCTGCTTACCGTGTGCGCGCTGGTGTCGGCCTGCCAGGCCATATTCCCGCTGTTCCACCACCACCACCACCACCATCCGGCGGTGTCCCACCAGGAGCTGCAGAAGCACGACGGTCCCCACCACCACATCCCTATCCACCACCCCATTCCCATCCACCATCCCATCCCGATTCATCACCACGAGCCCATCCTTCATCACCATGTGCCCCACATTCCGATTCACCACCACGTGCCCCATCATGATCATTATGTGAGTACCTAGCTGTAGAGTATCCAATATATGTCAATATATTACATTTACATTTCATTGACATATACCCAGTATATGTCAATGGGAAAGTAACTCTGTCTGTCTGTCTGTTACTTTTTCACGCCTAAACCGCTGAACGGATTATGATGATTTTAGTGTGGAGATACATCGAACCCTGGGACAGGACATAGGCTAACTTTTACCGCGATAAACAGTTGAAAAAACAACGGGAAAAATTTATCCCACGAGGGATAGAAGTAGAAATAAAGAAAAATTACCACGAAACAAAAACCCCCAAAATTACTTATTTTAACAGCTCATAAAATAATTTAAATAATTATATAATTATTTACGGGTCTTACACACGAAATAGTTTTATTTACCTTACCCGACGTTTAACCTGGTCGAAACGTCGGGTAAGGTAAATAAAACTATTTCGTGTGTAAGACCCGTAAATAATTATATAATTATGAATACAAAGCGCGAAAGTCTAAAATGTACTAATTTAAATAAATTCTCTGGGGAGCAAACGGAGCAATATTTTAATGGCATTTAAATTTTTTGAGTTCAAACATTCTATGAAATGCTAAATGTGGTTGCTTTAGCTCTCCATCCAACAGTAACTTAGTATTTCCGTACTATGTTGACGTGGCAGGTCATTATCTAGTGAATCTCGTCCATTTGGGCCCAGTTTTGCCCGATCATTTGAGCTATCATTATCATTTGCTCGCTTAAGTATGAGACTGTCAACTTAAATTATTTATTCAATAAGTTACTGTTCAAATTTCCCCCAAGTGAGCGAGCCAATTACATAAATAGTGCATAAATTATGCAAAATCCTTGCAATTACTTTGCACTGTCGACTTCCTGTCCACCTAAACAGGTTATTTTCATAACTGCAATGTATTTATTCTAAAGTCCATTATTAGAAATGTAATGTCGCCATCAAAACTATACACTTAGCACTCGAAATTAATTTAGATACACGACAGATGTAAGGTGATTCTACTAATCACAGCATACAGTAGAAATGTAATACATCCATCCCCGACTAAATGCTGTATACAGCGTGTGTACTAGTTGATTCTGCTCTTCAAACGAAGCAACTTGTGTTCTACAATTTTGTAAATTATTTTCTTGTTCCTGTATGGTCAAAATCTGGGTGTATTTACCAAAACATATGTATAGTGAATTGATGACTTTAGCTACATTTTCTTGACATCGCACATCGAAAATGATTCGGTGATTTCTAAAAGCACAATTTGTCAGCATTATCTCTGCCCTAATGCCATATGAAATCAATTTCAAAATTATATGTTAAAAACATGCTGCTTGTGTTATTTTAGAAGTCACCAATTCAAATACTATTTCGATTTTTAAACAATTAAATTTATGAAACTGTATTATTTTCAACAAAAGATGTAGAACATAGATATTCCATTTGTAGCTCTAGAAGCCCAATGCTCGTATACATCCTGTATATATTAATTAGGTTCAGTGGCACACATAACCACAAGGTGTTATTTTGACATCTGTGCGACCTTCAAGTCAGCATCAGATTTTGACGCATGTTATTAAAAATTAAGCAAAATGGTTTCATGTATCTTAGCAAAGTATAATGAACTGGTATATTTAGACTTATAGACGTAAGACTAGTGTATAGCATATAATAAATGGTACGAACGCAACTTCAATTTTAGCTGTGTAAGTGTGTGCATCACGCACCGAGTCAAATTCTCGTTTATGTAATGTATGAGAATACTGTATCGTCCTCCTATGATTTCATCCATGCAGGATACTCGCACATTGCATAGTTTTCTGATTCACGTTACCTTAGTACATTTTATACTATCGCACTTTGTCGGGGAAAGGTAAAAAAGTTCGATTCCCACCCGGGATCAAAATATGTATGATGACCATATCTGTTGGTTTTCGATTCTGGGTGTTTGTATGTATTTAAGTATTTATTTAAAAGTATATAAGTATGTATTTTTAACAGCTGTTGAGTACCCCATCCACAAGCATCGGCTTAATTTGAGACTAAACAGCCGTGTGTGAATTTATCCAAAACATTGTTGTAATTATAATAAATACATAATGACGTTACCTTGTTCTGCTGCTACAGGCGTTCCCCGAGTACAAGTTCGCGTACTCTGTCCACGACCACCACACCGGGGACGTGAAGTCCCAGCACGAGCATCGCCACGGGGATGTGGTGCACGGCGGGTACGAGCTGGTAGAGCCCGACGGCAGACACAGGAAGGTCGAGTACAAGGCTGATGACCACACCGGGTGAGGAGACCTTTGTGACAAATCAAATTTTTATTATGACGATGTCACCTAAAACTAAAACTAACAATATTGTTCATACAATTTTATGAAGTGGTTAGAAAAGGAGGTTGTAACCCAACAATAAAATTATCTGACAATATTGTTCTGTAATAACTGAACTAGGTCACTGCTGGATATATGCCCTGAACCTAATCTTTGTTTATTCACATCCGATCACTTTGTTGTACTAAGTGCCTATGTTAAATAGCTAGCAAGTAAAAAGAAAACACAAATTAATTCGTTTTAGTGTAAATAAAAATATGCTTTTAAGTTATATAGGTATTCAAAATATCTATATATTTAATTATTAATATTTAACATAATTTAATGTAATAAGAGAATTAATATAATAACTGAATTACTTCTCAAAAATACAGCGATTTTTATACCACTCTATTAGTGTACCTTTATGTATATATTTATTGTTCAGATTCAACGCCATCGTCCATCACTCGTCGCCTCATCATCATGTTCATCTGGCCCATCATCACCACATCTGATTGGAGCCAACAGCCATCATCTACCGTACCACCTTGGACTGACCCCAGCTGCTATAAGACTGACTCAAGCCGACGTTTTGAACTAAACTGTAAAATAAATGTTATATACTTTAATGGCAATAAGAAGCAAATCACAGATATTAGCGCTAATATTAATAATAATTTTATGAATATGGAATCGCCTTCCGAAATAAATGAAATGCAGGCCCCGCACAGTATTGTTTTATTAAAACTTCTTACTTTGTTTGTATACAAGTATAGAATTCATAACAAAATATAACTTTATAATATTATAACAATCTTTATAATTATAACTCAGAATTCAGTAGATGATCGTAATAGTATAGGTAAATCACTTTTGCTTTATAAGTTGGCTAGTTGATGTGTTACTATAAGGCATGCCACGAAATGGGATAATATGGTGACATGACTGTTCATAATCACCATTAAATCATTAAAGAGCTGCATTTATCAGATTCGCCTGAGTCCCTCTCATGTGATACAATTCATGGTAATTATTTATGAGTATAAGTATAAACCTAAAAGGTACAAACGACACTGCTACAACATCCATTTGTTGTAGCCGTGACAAATCTATATTATATTTGTCAGCCGTAGGTCTAATACGCACTTCGTTCAAATCGTTGTTCAATACTACATCGTTAAATTCGCATTTCTACCTTAAGTTACACTACCTATGTGAATCTATGATAGTCATACAATAGATCCACTGTATACCGATATAGATAGCGATAAAAGTAGGCACTTTTCAAGTTGAATTCATGTTAACACGTCTTTAGGACTAATCATGAACACCAATTTAAGCTAGGCATACGTTAGGTTACAAAGCTATATTTTGCTACTTTTGCCTTACAAAAAAGTTCAACGCGCTATCTCCCAATAAAATTATTTGATTTTACATCTTTCATCTTAAATATTTTAAATATAATATTTTACATGTACAAATTTTAAACCTTATTATTTAATGGTAAGTTAGGTTAGAATAATAGATTGTTTAACTTATTTTAGTGGTTTCTTCAAGTGTTCAAGTGTCTTGTATATTAAAGAGGCCTTTGTAAGGTCTCTTAACATCATTCGTTTAAGAGACATTGCTAAGTTTTATTGACAGGCACTAACTAAATAAACGGGATTCCAACTTTATTCCTTACTAATAGAAATAATTAAGTAAAATGTGTTATCAAAATTACAGATATTGCAATATATATTTGATACTAATCAAACCCCTGTCGATTATTATCAATAATTGACGCTTAACATATAATATTAATTATTTTAAATGATTTTAATTCATTATATTAAACACGATAAAATACGCAAGGTAACTGACTAGCAAGTGGATTGAACTTTTGCCTTGTATGCAAGAAGTTGATAGCTTAATTGGGAGGGAGACTATGTTTATAAATTGTATTAGAAATTGTTAAGTGTAGTACACAGTTTGAAAAGGAATTCTTACAGGTATCCAATCACTCACATATTTCAACAGCTGCCGCCACGTTTCCTTTTTACGCGATTTAATGGATAGACAAGCAGACACGCCTAACAATAATCCGAGAGAAACTACTCCAAAAAACTCCTGTAAAGTGTAGGTCAATTTACTTTGTAATTATACGTGCTATAATATCATTATTGGAGGATGTTCATGATTAACTCCGAACGAATATAGATAAACCTCATGTGTATAAATACGCTGAAAAGATCACGATATACATCACTAGCTTAGGGAATCTTGTAAAGATCAGTGATAAAATGATTTGGAAGGTGAGTTTAAAGTGTCGTTCATTTTTTTAAATGCGAGCTATTTTCCACTCTTAACTTTAAATATTGCAACATTACGTAGATACACGTACTTATAAAGAGTTAAATATGTTAAGTGTATATGTAAAGTCCACATCTGTACTGTTTAGCGTCGTATGTTATAGTCTATGACCCTCATGAGGTCGCCACTGCCCAACTGTGAGACATATCATAGGCTGTTGATTTGGAGTTAAATGACATTATATATATTCACCAACTATTATTTGGCATCGTAACTTCATTCGGATTATATCTATTTGGTAATATTTTCAGTTGATAATATTTCAACCCTTTAGAAAACTTATCTATATTAATAGGAGTAGAAACAGAGTGAAATATTAGATGCCATATTTCCAAAAAGGAGAAAGCAAACTTCAAACAGTTAATTACACCTACATTCAACATGAGAATATAGGTAACATCCCTAATCAACTAACTCTTTTTTTAATCTTCTTTATTAATTTGTTTAAAAATTTCACCTCTAAGGGTGGAAATTAGGGGATGAATAAGTCGATAATTTTTTTGTAATAATTGATGATTATGGTACGTGGTCGCAGGTAGTAACGTTGCTGGGCGTGGCTGCGTGCGCCTTCGGCGACGAGCACCACCACGCCGTCTCCGAGCAGAAGGTGGTTGTCCACTTCGGCCACCACGGCGAGCTCGCGCACATCGGCCCCCACGAGCCGGAGCATCATGACGAATACGTAAGCGAAAAACATTGATACTGATCCTCAAAGCAAGCTGTTACAATAAAATGGAATGCCTCTTTAACCCAACTAGAAATATTATAGCAAATTTTTTTTGTTGTTTAACATTATGTTGTAACAGCTTGCTTTCCAGATGAGTACAGGTACTTCAAAGAGTTCACAACAAATTTTGATGACTTATTAATAATTATAATTAGGGTTAGAGAGGTCCAGTAACAAAGTATATTCCTGTCACAATGAAATGACATACGAAATAAACTCTGTTTGCAGAAACAAAATAACTAAATAATTAATAACATGTACAGTCGCGGTATAAAAAGGTTCGTCTACAAGTCAATTTTTGATTGTATAACATTCAATAACTAAGATATAACCGAAATGAAACGCTAACTAAGTAAGGATGTTTAATAACAATCAAATATTAATTTCTTTATACTATTTTTATCGATAACATGCGTTCGCAGGATAATAAAGGAAAGCATTTGAAAACTTAAGAACTTTTTCATACCGAAATAAATTTTATCTATATTCAATGTTGCCATATCATCTTGTAAGATATTCTTGTCATGATTTTAATATAACTGTGCACTTACATACATACATTGTCGTAGGCATGGACGTATCCGTCATATGAATTCTCATACAAAGTGGAAGACCCTCACACCCATGACTTCAAGGGTCAGCACGAGCAGAGACACGGGGACGAGGTGAAGGGCTTGTACTGGCTCATCCAACCCGACGGCCACAAGCGCACGGTCAAGTACCATGCTGATAAACACAGCGGGTGAGTTTGGAGACACTCTCTTAGTAACCATATTAATTTGTCTCACAAAGTATTTTTTCCGAATTTCTAAAAGTGAACATATAAAGCACCTGTCTTATGAAATAACTTGATATAACCAGTAATTTAATATCGATAACTGAGAAAGTAATAGTAAAAAAATATGTCAACTTTTTCATTATTATTCAAAATAATAAATTTGTAATGGAAACACTCTAAATTATATCAAAAAATCTGTTTTCCTCCTAGCCTTATCCTTTGTATAATATACATCTATGAAATTATTAGCAATACTGGGGCAATGTCAAACTTACACGCAGGTAACGCAGAAATTATTCCTTTAAATACAGTAAAATATAGTATTACGTAAGAACCTACTTAGTAAGAACTAAATACAAGTACTAGTTCACCAATCATGATCCAACTTGTTCTTTTTCACAGATTCCACGCCCATGTTGAATACGAGAAGGTCCATGAGGTCCATCACCCGAACCACATCTCGCATCACGTGCCCCACGAGCCGCACGTCGAGCATGTCGCCGAACACCACGAGCCAGCCGTTGAGGACCACAAACCAATCGTTGAAGAGGTCGTGGAAGAAGAAATTGCGCCAGTCGCTGAACCCGCGCCAGTCGAGGTAGAACAAGCCGAAGAGAAAGAACCTGAGCAGCACGCCCCTAAGCATCACCACAAGAAAGTGATCGAATACTATCAGGAAGTTCGTCATCCCCTTTACAAGCACAAACTAGAACACAGGCAGGAGCATCATGAACACAATCCAGTGATCGAACACAAGCAAATCCACGAACATAAGCAAGTTCATGAGCAAATTCGACATGAGCGCAGACCCGCTCATTATGATCACAAACCAATCTATGTTGAGCGAAAACATCATAGCGAACATGAGGAGAAGCACGTGGACGAGGCCCTCCGCGCCCCGCGCCACCCCGACCACATCCCACTGCTGGACCTCCACAAGCCGCACGCTCGCCAGCCCTACTACGGCCACCGTCGTCGCCACTACAAACACCAACAATAAACTTATTCTTATAACTCATCCATGGATCTTACAAAAAAGACTGAAATGCGGCGAAGTAAAATGTATTTTGATTGATAAATCCAATTCCACGTGCAGTTATTGTGATATTACCTATGATAAACCTTGCAATAAATTATTATTATTATGTACACTAAGACATGAACAAATATGCAAATATAAGATGAGCGCTCCATACATTTTGTATTATTTATTTAGTAATTTGTATGAACACAAAAGTATGAATAAGGTTACATAATCTACCTACCCAAGGTTGTTGCTCCTTCCAAAGCATGCGATTGCTTTATGGTTGATGTGATAGTTACTATCCGTATCAATAGCAATCTACTATCCTTAACAGTGTTATATCCATAGCAACCTAAAGGAATACCCATAAATTGTGTAGATATAATATTAAATAATATACAACGCGCTGAGATTCAAAGAGTTAATGGTATGATTATAAATTAATTATGTCGATAATCCACTCTGTAAAGTGTGAACAAGTAGGTACAAACATAGAGCTAGGATCTCTTTGGTGGGCGCCCGCGGGAGTAATTTTTTTTTCCTTACCAATGAAGAATTGACGACGCACAATAACTATGATTTAGTTACTTGCAGCGTCATCTGTTGTACAACTTGTGCATGCTCGACAAACACAGTTACGAATAGGCAGCTTTTGCTGCGAGAAAACAGCAAGCAAATCGCATTTTGCTCACAGAGTAAGGCAAAGTGTGGCAAAGTGATTTGAATTTCGAATGTCGCAAATTTTCACCTTAATTCGCTTGCTCGAGATTCAAAAACATCAATTGCAGCAAAAATCAAGTTTGCTCTCTTATTGGTGGACATTAACAGAACCTGGATAATTAGAACTTGGATCCCATCGCTGACTTCATACTAGATTACCTAACCTACTTTCTAAGATGGCAACTCTATAAGAAAATTTGAGAGTTTTTCTATTGCTTGCCTAATTAACTTGAAAGTTTATGGACTCTACGCCTTTGTAAGACTTCTAACCCAGTTTTTACCCCTTTGGGCCCAGAATGCTAGAACCTGGATAATTTAGAACTTGATGGATTCCACCGCTGGCTTCATACTAGATTACTTTCTAAGGAGACACCTCTTCAATATATAAACTTTGAGGAATTTTCTATTACTTACCGAATTAAATGGAAAAATTATGGAATCTAAAAAGGTATAAGAATTCAAGAGCTCTATTTTTGAATCGCTCGCCTCTCTTCGAGCGGTCGATGCTACTAATTTTATTACGACATCCGATGCAAAAATCTGTAGAATCGAATCAATAGTAGTCGACTCGAAGCGAGGCGAGCGAATCAAAAATAGAGCTCCAGACACAGTATACACCAATGTGTGTATTGTGCTTTAAGACTAGGTAACCGAGTTGGTACCCCTTTGGGCCCATTTCGTAAATGAAATTGGTAACCAGCTTTGAAACGCGAAATTTAAGTCCTTTATCATAACTGGATACGAATCCGGATTTAATGTTGTCTGTTCTCTGCTGGTTGCAATCTCAGTTGAGTAATTAGGTATATTTATTTACAACATCCTAATATGTTGCGGGTCAATTTCCGCCTTTGTGGAATTTCCTTCGTTTCTTATTTATATCAATTAAATTAATTTAATTTTTTTAATAGAAAAAACAGTCCACGAGACAATTTAAGTGTAGTATGGCTGGCTGGCTGTAGCGTTTATTTTTTGTTAAAAATATATGTACATACCTACGTATGTACATATTTAATAATGTAGGCAAGTGTAAACATAGTATGTAAGTAGTATAGCACTTTATTTTATCTTAAATCGGTTCAGAGCAATACAACATTAATATGATTTTCTGTGTTATGCACTTTTTGCTCAAATCCTCAGCAAGATAATATACCAAAGCCATTAAATTCTGTCTGCCCTATCACACACTTTTTCTGTCACTGGTAGGCTGGCAGAAATCTCATAAAGAGATAAGCCTCACCATTTGTACATGTTCTTTCTGTTTTGTCTGTGTCTCTTGATAATGTTCTGTGTGTGCAATAAATCATTAAATAAATAAATAACATTTGCATAAATCTAACCAAATAATTGCATGCAAGGTATAATATTAAATTTAGGTATGTACAGGTATATACAAATCTTGTTAAATTCGGATATACATCCGTATCCAGTGGTAAGTATCTTAATTAATAATCATGTAACATCCCTGAATTAGAAACTATTGCATTTTAGTTTGTTAGTCGTTGTTTGAACATAGCCGGAGGTACAATGCTACAGGTAAGATTTTAATTATAAAGAAATTACTTTATTATTTGAAAAGTTTCTAAAAGCTCTTGAAGCTTATAAACATATTTAACGTAATATAAAACAACATTGTCGTAAAAAAAACTAACAACAGCTACTTAAGTAAATGATGTTTGGTTTTTGAAGTACCTAAATCTTATACTTAATTATATTATAATAAAGCTGGGTTTGTCTGGCTTTGAACCTGCGATCACCACTTTGAACGCTTTAATCGCTGCAATACCAGTCGGATTTAATAAGTTATTTTTGGGTTTGATAGCCCAATTCTTGACGAAGGTAGACTTTTTATCATAACGCTACGACCCTTAGGAGCCGTACATAAAAATAAAGTAAGAAATAACTTATAAAACGCGGGCGAAATTTTAAGAAACTGCTGGATGCCTGCGTAAATTTCTGATCATCTCGCACGCATCTCTCCTCTGTTCTGATACGATACTTACTCGATTGGTTTCCAGTGGCTATTTCTTGCGGCTATCGCGGCCGCAGCCGTAGCGGAGCCCGGCGCTTCGCCGACAGCGGTACACCGCGAGAGCTACCATCGTGACGACCGTCGACACCACGGGCTCGACCACCGTCGCGAGGGGCACGACCACCGTCGCGAGGACCACGACCAACATCGCGAGGGGCATGACCACCGTCACGAGGACCATGACCAACATCGTGAGGGGCATGACCACCGTCACGAGGACCACGACCAACATCGCGAGGGGCATGACCACCGTCGCGACCACCAGCATAAGGATCACGATGATGACGATCATGTTGGTCCGAACGTAGCGCGACTGTTTGACCCATCGAGAATAGTAAGTTATCTGTGGAGGGGCATACCTAGTACAAAGTGTGCTCGCTCTGCGAAATAACCAATCAGCCAATCAAAAAACCAACTAACAACCAATGTTATATTCTTATAGTTTTCTGTACTTAATTAATTATATTTTTGCTTTGAACACAAATCAATAATAATATAGGTAATACGATAATAATTATTACTGCACCAGACTATTTGGTACAGAAATCCATTATGGAACAATGTTCGTCGAGTATGCTCATAAAAATGTATAGTATAGTAAGTTTCTGTAGTAATTCTTAATCTTTTTTATCTTGTTACAGGCATTTGATCCTCATAACCCACGACACAAAAAGTAAGAAAGCTATTTTTAATCTCCTCCTTACTTGTGGTCGACTGTTCATATCCTTTTTTCCATTCTGCGTGCCATTGTAGGCCGACGACTTGATAGGAATGGAAGAGGAAGGGGTAATTGTTTGCATTAATAGTGAAAGTCTACGTCACAGATTTATTGAGAAATCTATGGTCTACGTCCAACAGTAGAAGTGGATGATATGTAGATTGCCAAGCGTTACTATTACTGTTTCTTCTACCTTTAAAGCAAAACACAACAATGTATCCAATCAGACGGATCCTGCACTATAATCCTCCCACAGTAATAAAATTGCCTACTAAAATTTACCTTCATCTTTGTTCTCAGAATCATAGAAAACGTCTACAGTCCTGACTACTACCAGCCCACCTGGATTCTGGACTACAGATACCAGAAGACCGGTGGTCGAGGCTACACTCGCGCCGATGGCGGTCAGGTCCTCATCTTGCCCAAGAAGCACCACAGTCAAGATAAAGACTACACATACACCAACTACGATGAACTTCTGGAGTTTCTTCGACTGAAGCAGCTTTCGGAATCGCAGGCCCACCGTCTGCACAAGCCAGAACGTAAAGGGCATGAGACTCATCACGATCACGACTCGCATGGTCGCAAGGAACATCGGGATAATCGGGAATGGCAAAAGGAACCCTCTCTCCGATCACATTATTAAGTCTAATTTATTTTCTACATTGTATAACATAACGTTTATTAACTTTTTCTGTTTTAACCCATCTTTATGCTATTCTTACCTACATGTTACCTACATTTGCTACGGCATATCCTACGACTATGTAGCATTGCGTGTTTTTAATTACTAATTTTTTTTAGATAACAATGTACCTAACAATCCTGGCATTATTAGTTCAAATCTTAATAAATTTGCATGTCCGTCTGTAACTTTTTTTCTAATTACAATAGAAAAATATATTATAATTGTTTTTAATTCCTTTTCCTATTTTTAAAGTCTGTGGTGCATCTACATACATAATGGCTAAGTCTAAAATGCAATTGATTAGACAGTAGACATTGATTAAATTAGAATCGACTTCAGAACAATTCAAAAAATGATGCAACGGTTTTCATCAGTTGCAAAATGAATGAAAAAGAATTCCCATAACATTAAGTGATAAAATACCAGTTGAGTTGGTATTAATAAAATAGATAAAATTAAATTTCAAAATTAAGGTTTTTTATGTAAGGTTTAAAGCGAAGTTAGTCGCTCTGAGTATTTGAACCAGGCAACCGAACTAGAACTACCTATCTTTGTTTGTGCAACTGAGCTATCACTACGCGTAATGCTGCAAATATTCACTGAATTCAAGAAATTGTAAATGCAGTTTTACGTTCGGACTTAGTTGGCTCTTAGCCAATGAGGAGCAGGAATGACTCAATCATTCTACCATGAAGCAAAAAGTACTTACCAAAGCAACAAACAGAAATGAGAGATATCATCATATTATCTAGTTAGCCGAAAGACATTAAAGTGCTAAGTAGATGACAAATAAGCAGTAGAGTCAAATCAGTTAAATGCGGCGATCATCAATACTATGATCGCAGGTTAAATGACATAAAAATAGTTTGAAAATTACAAATATTAGTTGCCTATAAATCCAATGAAGTTACTGTTTAATAATAGACAAACAATAAGCATCTTTAATTGACTTCAGTCCAGTTGCGTAGTGAATCGTGAAGCGCGCCCTTGGCTACTGAAGGAAACACGGTTTTCACGGATCAAACTAATTATAATGATTATACTTAATTGGCCAGGATTAATTAGGTAACAATGTCATCAAAATTGCATCGCACAGAGGATTACACATGCGTGCCCTAATATAAGGTGACGGTTGATCGGATGTTTAATTACTTAGTTGAAGTCAGTCAGGCTAGGTAGTGCACCAAACAAATACAGCCAACATGTGGTTCCAAGTGCGTAAACATTGCTTAATTGTGATAACATTTTCGGCGGTTCGAAAAGCTTATTTTGACGTTGATAGTATAGTTACTTCGTTTCTAGTACTGCTAATGTTGTATATTTTCCGTTTGTTACCCCCCACATTACTACACAGACAAAACATTACAGATTGCTGCTTTATGTTTACTGGCCATCGGTGCCCAGGCGCACTACGCAGCAGTATCTCACACAGCCCGTGTGGATGGGCATGGCGCCCATCATTTGGGCCACGTCTCCCACGGCCATCACGATGCCCACGGGTGGGGCCATCACGGCGCCCACGGGTGGGGCCACCACGGCGCCCACGGGTGGGGCCATCACGGCGCCCACCACGGGTTGGGCCACGCTGCCTACGGATTGGGATACGTTGGCGCCTTGCATCACGGTGCTTGGCACGGCCCCACGGCATGGAGCTCTGTGAGCCACCACGGGCACGGACATGAACATGGACATGGACATGGAAACTGGGACCACGGTCATGTAAGAAAATTAAAACTTTAAATGATGCTTGCTAAACAAGACTTGTGGTATCATAAATAATTATTGAATGAACGAAGATCTGTAACATTAAAAAAACTGTACTGTATTGGACGGACTAATTTGTATGCATCTAAGTACTCATATGTACGAGTATGTATTTGATACTCGTATTGTACACTTTCAGAATATTTAGGAGTACTTTTTTTTTTAATTTTTACTGAAGTTTTTCCTTTACCATAGGGTAAAGACATTGTCCACCGTACAAAGATTTTTACTTTACTTAATACTACAGCAAGCTTACTATTACAGCCATAATATTTCTTACATTACAGCTATTTTTCCACGTCTACTACTTCGGATTTTCCTTTGCACATCATATTAAAATTTGTGATCTTATTCCTATTTTTATTCTATTTCTAACTATGTAGTAAACATAAGTTTCAATATTTATTTTCTTATTAATACATTCGGTTTTTGCACACTTTAATTTTATACTCAATATAAGATATCAGTGTACATTTACTTGGTACTATTTCTTCTAGGAGTACATTTATACATATAGTATTGTACTATCTGATGGAATGACAACTTGACTGCTCTTAAAATATTGCCATTTAAACTCTCCAGGCGTGGTCGTACCCCGCGTATAAGTTCTCGTACTCCGTGTCGGACCCCCACACCGGCGACCACAAGTCGCAGTCGGAGGTCCGGCATGGCGACGTGGTGAAAGGTGCCTACTCGCTCGTCGAGCCTGACGGCAACGTGCGGTCTGTTCATTACTCTGCTGATGACCACCGTGGGTAAGTCACCTTCAGCACTACATCATCAGACTGTTGTCCACTGCCTTCCGCCACTACACTCTATTGAGCCGCCGGCGGCGCCACCAACACGTTTTTACCTTCATGACTCTGTGTGAGAACTCACACCCCTGCACCACACACAACATTAAGTCCTACCTACTAAGTTGAGGCAAGTGAGTTAATTATTGCTAATGCTCATACTTTCGATGTGAAAAAGTTCCACATGAATACATCTTCACTTACATGAATGTTATTGCACGATCAGTATGTACTACGAGTATGAAATTGAAAGCAATGTTAATTGATGCTAAATTTACTAGCAATTAAAATTTCACACTTCGCATGTTCATGATGAAGTTTCAACTGCTGTTGAAACACTAGGCCCTAAGGTAATTTCATTTGAATATAGACTCAATACATTACTCGGTACGAGTTCGGGCGTTTGTATTGAACACCAGAGGTCGCTGATTCGATTTTAAGTAGCGATTTTTTGTGTTTCAAGCTAGTTCTGGTCTTGTGTCTTGCTCTAATCCCCAGATAGGGTTGACAAAAGTATACAATACATTATTTTTTAATTATTTTTTTATTTTAGATTCAATGCTGTGGTCCACCACAAGACGGCTCATCATCACATCATACCTCATCATCATCATCATCATTAGACGTCGATTGCCACTAACAAATCTTTACATCTCGACTGAATGTGTCATAAATGTCTGTACTGTACTGAAACTAACTAACAAACAACTTTCGTTAGCGCTAACGAAAAAATACATAAAAAATGAAATAAAAATTATAACGAAGAATAATTACAGTTTTATTTAATTTAATGTAAATATATTTATTAACAAAAAAAGGTAAATACATAAAGATACATAACTTAACTACAAAAAAAACATACCTACATAAAAGTTTAAAAGGGGGTTGAGATGGTCAGGCATTTAAAATCCGTTTAGGTATGAAACGCCGAGAGCCGCCCGAACACGTGAGTGACACTTCTGTATACTGAAATACTTTGTTTTCTGTGGTATGGTCAAACTTATGCGTTTTTTGAAGTACTGGCTAGTTTTATAAAGTTTAAAAAACTCCTTGTTTACTTAAGAATACGGATTATTATAATTCATATTCAAAATACACGAACATTTAAAACTGAAGTATAATCTCATATCACGCTATCTGATACGCGATACCTAATAGGGCTTAATCGAATTCTCCCCTGGTTTCCTCAACCCCGAGAGATGGTTGACACTAAACCCAACTCCCGGTATATATGGGGGACCGGACCCTGATTGCCTGGAATAATCTTGGCGGCCAGTTTGGAATCCTCTCTCTGACGAATATCTGGAATTACTTGCGGTTGCATCATAACCGTCGTGCGCATTGGCTGACACACCATGGCTGTAATTGTCGTGTGGTCCACGAGAATGACCCGTTGGTTCGTCTCTTCTAACTACTGCGTTGAACCTAAAAATCAAGATTAGCCATTAACCTAATAAACTTTTTGATAGTCTCGGAAAAAAAATGTTAAGTGGAAATTCGAAACGGTGTCAATTGCAAATTACAAATAGAATATAATTTTTGTTTGTCTTTCTTTTCCGTTGAACGTATAAAACCGTTCACCGTTGCACCAGCCAAAAATATTCATCGGTACTATGCAAGGTGCTATTCGCGCAGATGCTATTCAGACGGGTGCTGTAGCTGGACTACGTCGTTTAAGTTCATTGTTAGACTACCTATGCCAATTTATAAAATAGACTCTACTGCAATTGTCACTTACATTACACCTATTCGAATTTCCACCATCAGGTGGACCGATGACCTAAAGAAGGTTGTATATGAAGGGCTGGGTGTGATGGGTGGCGTTCATTGGGAAAGGTCCATGGTCCATGTAGTTGATGTTGAAGGGCTGCTGATATGATGATGATGATGTAAGTACCCGTGCAGCGCGTCGGCGGTGTAGTCCACGGTCCTCAGCGCGCCGTCCGGCTCGTACACGGTGTACCGCCCCCGCACCGCGTCCCCCTCCCGGCTCTCCCAGTGGGACTTCCTGTCCCCAGTCTGATGGTCCGATACTTCGTACTTGTATTCATATTTCGGCTGAAATACAATATTCGGACAATAATTCTAAAAACGACGTCATGAAACCTCTAAAAGATGGGACACAATGACCCACTATTCTAAAAATGGCAGATTGCGTTGCCTTTATATATATATATTTTTAAAACTATGTTAGTCAAATGTTTTCAAGTACAGCTCGTCAAACTTTAATGTTTAGTATAAACTTTCAATCCTACCAGCTGATCGCTGTCAACGACACTGTAACCATTAAAAACTACAACTACTAAAACTTAAAAACTGTTAGAAACTAAACGATTAAAAATTGAATAAAATGTATATAATTAAGAAATGAGCAAAACGATTGCTCATGTCTAATAATAATACGACTCTGTCGGTAAGGTGAATCGTTCTATAACTTCGGCTACTGCAACTTTTAAACATCAATGACATGACCGTTACCTGACTTCCTCCGTATTGCTCTAAGGTCGATGAACCTGCCAAAAAACATTATTAGAATCAGAATATTAATAAATTTATATTGTGGTTAATTTGATTACTTAGTTCCAACTTGGTTCCAACACAAATAGCTGCATAAGAAAACTAATACATTTTAAACGAAATAGGGCAATAGATGGTTTTCTAAAGTGGAATGCAAAGTCAATGTGGTATTACAGATTAGTGTTGTTTGTACAAGTATAGAGTATGCGAAATTAGAGTTTGTTTTCGTAGGCAATTTTAATTGTAATGTTACATAACTAATGTAAGATACCTACCTGCAACACCGGCTGTCGGGGTCGTGCCTTGCGGCTGATGGAACACGATGCTCTGCGACGAGGTGGCGTGCTGCAGCATCGCCACGGGCGCGCCGCCAGCGAGCATCCAGCCGTTCACTAGTAGCAGCACCTCAACAATACAAACCATAACCAAAACCTTACAAATCCTCCCAAAAGCCGGAACGCAAACTATTTCAGATTCGTAATTTTTAGATCCAGTAACTGGCACAATAATAAAGAAAATATTTTTATTATTACCCGAGTATAAACACTGGCGTTAAAGTATGTGAAATCCATCCTGCATACAGCAAATGAAGACGTCAATAGTATGAAGTAGTAGATTGAAGGGATCTTTTATAGGGTCAGTCCATCAGATAAGTGGAACAATGTGCGTGTCAACGGATGTACGGATTTGCATCAACTAAGGTCCTGTTGTCAATTAAAATTGTATGCAAACCTTCCGCCAGCAGATATGAAGCAATATCATTGTGAGGTATGTAACTAACGTCGATGTAGGTTCAACTAGTCATATCAGTCAGTATAAGCTCTGCTACAATTGAAGGTCGTGAGTTTCCTTCAGGTCGACTTCCTAAAATGTTTTAAAATAAAAAAGGGAGTCCGTTTCTACTCAGTGAAACAGTTTATGAGGGTGTGAGCTGTCCTAATTTACAACCCATTTGTGAGTCGCGAACCTATAAAGAAGGGGGCCACAAGTTGTAATACAGTGTCCGCAAGGGACAGTCAAGTGAAGTTTTCTTTCCAAAATGTTGAATTCCTAAATAAATAAAAAATGTTTAATTCGTGTGCAAGCAATCCTGAGAAATCTTGGCAGCACAGTTGGTAGAGCGCTCGCTTGAACAGGACGTCACGAAGGCGAAGTTGATGTGAATGAAAATATCGTGAGGAAACCTGCTTAGCGTACTCCAAATAAAGAATTCTTAGGTGCATGTGAACTATCTAGGATATTTTGAGGAGGACGTCTGCTACTAGCTTAAAATGTAAATTATACTTGGTATATAAATTTAATTACAACAGGGAGTATAATTAGGACACTAGTGGAATTTATATCATCACATATAATATTTATATTATATTTATATAATGTCATGTAGGTACCTATATTATTTACATATAAATGTCTACACCCAACACCTACACTCCATGAAGATTTTAACATCACCCTAAGGTTGCCTGGAAGAAATCGCTGAAAGCGATAAGGCCGTCTTTTGATTGTACACAGTTTAGTAAATTATCGTAGTGTAAACTTTTGATATAATTTGGTGCTCAATCAAGTATATTTGATTAGTGGAGACTCAGTGTCAGTAAATAAAAAAGTACCTACCTACTACATCTTTGTCCTAAACGTGGAACTTTATCATAAACTCAGTGTACCTAGTTTATTTGTTCGGCATTCGCTCCTTTCACTAAAACTAGCCTAGCGAGTTACTTCAATACTAGATATCCATAATTTTCACTAGAGGGCATAGCTATCGTATGTATTGATTAAATCAATTCTCTAGATCACTACGCAAAATTTATCTATACCACCGTCACTACCGTAAATGTTGATCTTGAACACACCGGTTTGGGACAGCAAAAATAAATGATAATATTTTTATATTTATTGCGTTTACCTCGAACGTTGATTCATTTATAATAAATACAACACACTGTATCCATCTGTAATTGTCAATGACAACACGAATGAATTTGATTCTCGTAGCTCGTAGTACATATTAGTTCCATGTTCTAGCGACATTCAAACATGTCAACAATGTCACACTTATAAATTGAAAACCGTTAGTTTTTCGGTAAATACTGGACAGATTGTTATGATACTTTGCAATTTGATATTAAATATCCTACTAAACCAGTGGTATTTGTATGTATGGTATTTGTCCAAAGGCTAAGGACACGTTGTATACCATGGTAATTGTATTCAAAATTAATTCTAAACATTTTAAATCATTCTCCAGCTTTATGGAGGAGGTATGGAGGTACCTACGTATACGGTAGTTTCAAACCAGAATCATGTAAGTACCATGTACTTACAATATGTTTCTCCAATTCGTAATGATTGGCAAATAGAGTGTAGTTTCCGTGTTCCTTTATAAGAGGATTCGCACTGACTTGCGTCACATTTCCTTTATATATTCGTAACGCCCTACATTTAACTTCGAAAACATTTAAGTACCTACATTGCGCAGTCAGTTTGATGTGAGAACAGAAAGAATAATAATCATGTTCTCATCCTTTCAATCCAGTTTAAAGTGTTAACGTTTCCTCATTCAAATTACTTCGGAATGCAGCTTAAAAATACGCAGTTCGAAGTGTTTGAAATTGATGTTATGTAACGTTCTGTTTTTTCGTAATAGGTGCACTGCTGTCTGTCTGGTGTAAGTACTTCACTTATTTCTTTCACCCAAAGGTCTACTGGAAGAAACCCTTTCAGAATTAAATACGCCCTTGTACATCATCATCATCATCATCATCAACAGTCTATTAATCTCCCCACTGCTGGGGCTCAGGCCTACCCTCTCAACGAGGGCGTGCGGGCTATAGTCCACCACGCTAGCCCAGTGCGGGTTGGTGGACTTCACATGCATTGTACATCATAGTTTGTACTAATTGTATTTTACTTGTATTGTAAAGTACTAGTAAAGTATTAGGTATATTTATCTTTTCTTTTTATTTATCTTTTGTATATTATATTTTATTTATTTTCACAAAATCCACAGCACGACCATCCATTGATTAAATATCATCGGTAATTAGAAAGACGAACTACGTGACAAAGTGCAGCGTATTCAAAACAAAATATACTCGTACACGTACACGAAAAGGATAGAGTATACACTGAAAAGGACACTAGCAGCAAAACAAGTCGCAATCCACTTCGGAAGACTTGTTTTTAAAAGATGGAAACATATTTTAGTCACTCATTTCTATTAGAACAGATGTCATTGTTTACAAACCGATCTATATTATCCCACAGATGATTTTTCAGTAGGTACGTAAATTGGCAAATTTTTTGTCTCAAACACAATATACAAAAGGCCATAAATTAAAAAAATATATATACAAGCTGATTAGATGATTTAATAAATCCCATCATTGAAACCAGCAGAGTGTGTCAAAATAAGTAATGACAATGATCTCTACGCCGAGGAGTACTAATCCCGTATGTCATCACATCATCACCATACAATGTCGCGAGACAGCTCGCTGCGTCTTTGCAATAACACTGTATAATGTTTATTATCTTCAATATTTAATCTAAAGCCGGTACTGACACCTCACTCGCCTTGGCTTTATACTTTTACACTAACTCAGACTTTTGTCATGACAATTAACCTATGCACTTGTAACAAAAATGTGTGTAAAAAAGGAAGGTACTTAAATGTACCGTACTGGGATTTACAGTAGGCATTACGCACGCCGCTTATTTAAAACGTTAAAAGAAGGCTGGAAGATATCGCTGAAATTCTAATATCTGCCAATTGACAGTTTTTAATTTTATTTGCGCAATAAATTCAATTCAATACTCTTTATTGCACATAATAATAAAAAACAGAACATAAATATTTATTGTATTAAGGCAAACATAGTTTTAAATTGTACATTAAAGAGTATTGAATAAAACTAAAATAACCTAACACTAAACTAACTTTAATAACTATTTACTAAAATAAAATAATAATCTATTAAAATATCCCCCAGATCACTCCCTCTGATAGCATAGTACTAGAAAGCTGTAATTTGGCATGGGTACAAAGACAAAGTGGCAAAATAAAACCTTGAATTTTTTTAAAGTAGGTACGTCCCATATACGTAAAGTGGGGATGATTTTTTTTATGTTTGCTTGTTCTATTTGTTCGTTGTTAAACTAGACTACGGAACCCTACACTGAGTGGAACCCGACACGCACTTGACCGTTTTTTTACAATAGATATCTACCTACCCAGATATTTTTATGTATACGTAGATACAGAGTAGAGTTTTACGAGTGTAAGTAGCAGCAGTCGTAAACAAGATAATCAATCACACTCGGCGCCGAATCACTTCGTAATCCTCTTTTGCACAATATTGTCACACTGGCAAAATAATAATGCCAAGCGTGTGATGGCCAATATCACGTAGAATAAAATTTCACATGCCAATGATATTGTGAATAGTTTTGAATGCACACCCCTGTGAATGCAATAGTATTAATTGACTTAATTGAAGAAACATTACATTTCGATAATAAATTAGTTACCTATTTATTATAATTAGTTGACTTTGTCACGGTTTAAATATTACTGATGGGAAGTCAGTAATCGGAAAAACACTTTTTAGTTTTTCCTGATGTATTTTTGGTCACAATGAGTGTCTTCTAGACCACCACTCACAGAAGATTTAGTTAATAAATTCAGAATGTAATTTTTTAAGTAGGTACCCTATTTAGAAGTTGGTGAGAAGACCGGTTTTTACGGATTTAGACATTGTGATAACATCGTAACGTGCGCCACCGTACCTACCTACATAAGGTTTATTTGTTTTTGGAGCAGCAGCCATCACGATTGTCACGACACACGAATAATGCGTAAATGCATGCGATTGTTTGATATCGATGGGTTTCATAATATAGCTACGTGTCTTGTCACAATGAATTTGTCTTACGTATGTAATGTAAACAGTTTGAATTGTTTACTGCCTCTAAAACCCTATAAACCTACTGAAATATTAAAAAGGCGAAAGTTTGTAAGGATGTTGTGAGGATGTTTTTCTTTCACGCTGTAACGGCTGAACGGATTTTTATGAAACCTGGTACCTACAGTGGTAGCTAGCTATACTTTTTACCGCAGTAAACTGTTCCCGCGGGAAAAACTTATTCCACGCGGGCAAAGCCACGGCAAACAGCTAATACCTATAATATATTATTATACATATAGAGCGGTTTCTGTAGAGTGATAAGTAGAGCATATACTTATTATATTTCAACTAATTTTTTACGTCCCCACAGACCGTAGGTATAGCAATTAAGTGTAACCACTTAATTTGTTTGTAATTTGTAATTGAAGCCAAATCATTTACCACAAAAATTGAAACTGAATGTTGACTGAAATAACTATAAATCACGTGATCACGTGCGTATGTGATTTATAGTTGGCTAAATTTTGACCTGATGTGGTAGCTCATTGCAGAAAGCCGATAACTCTTGGTTTGATCAAATTGGCATAATTACTATGCCCTCTGATTTCGCTGTCTGGTTCCAATAATATTTACTGACATTGCATGTGTTTTTTTATTATTATTGCATCATCATCAACATCATCATCAACAGCCTATTAATATGTCCCCACTGCTGGGGCTCAGGCCTACTCTCTCAACGAGAGCGTTCGGGCTATAGTCCACCACGCCAGCCCATTGCGGGTTGGTGGACTTCACATACACCTAAGAATTTCTTCTTCGGCGTATGCAAGTTTCCTCACGATGTTTTCCTTCACCGATTGAGAGCACTCAGTAAATGTACTTAAGTTTCGAGAAAAAACCCATTGGTACATGGCCCAGCCGGGATCGAACTTCGGACCTTCTGATATGATAGGCTGCATTTTATCCCCGACGCCACTGACGCTCTATTATTATTATTATTGCATATTTTATTTGTATTGCATACAGCGTGGTAATAAATAGTTCATGACCTGTAGATGTGAGTCAGATCGGAGACCGTTTGATCTAACGTCTGATACCGACGAGACGGCAGAATGACATCCCTATGATATGTTGCTAGTTGCGTAAATCGGTAATTGTAATAAAACTACAGTTCATAAAACCTCGATAGGTACTGTCTTCGTATTCAAATAAATGGCGAGAAGTGCAATGTAATGCAACAATATAGTGGGAAAATCCAAAAGCTGTGGCTATGAAAGATATGATATTTATGTTAGATGGGGAGCGAAGAACTAAGACTGACATAACTCAAAGCATTAAAAGTGTCAGTGAGCATGCCATGAATGATGCCACCTCCAGTGATCCAAAGATCCCGCTGACGCCTGTTACGAAGCATTTTACTCGTGCGTGATTTAATCTCAATCGATCGATCACTTTAATAAAATCCTATTTGCTACAGCACAGATAGATATGATCAGGGTAACGGATATGTACAATTAATATTACTGACCTACACATTTAGATGAGACATAGAAATATATAGATTTAGGTAGTTAATAGGCGTGCTGCATTTTTTTAGTTAGGTATACCTATATGCAGATTTCGTAAAAGTTGAATTACCAAATTTTAAGTTGGCCTCAAAATTCGAGTGCTTCGGCCTTTTGAAGGCGACACATAGAAGCTTATAAACACAAACCAATTTTAATTGCTAACCGTTCTTTTTTTATTACCCAAGCAAGTTATCAATTGATAGATTTGATTGTACAGTCGACCGCACGCACGTCATTGGAAACACTTTGACCTTGAGCTGGCCTAGCTTATTATGGAGTTTCAATACTACGAGAGGCCAGTTTATACTGGGTGTGTTTCCACTGACGTGCGGTCGACCGTACCTACTGACTTTATTAGACAGGCAATCATCTCGGGACAGGGAAGGCCGATCCTCATTAGTCATTACATAACTACCCATCAGTAATTGGAAGAATGCATCATTCATTATGGTCAATGAAATATGTTACATTCGGGAGTAGAAAGAAACTAAAATAAAATAATTCCACCCTTCCATTTAAATCCTATAAATATGGAAATGGAATCGTTTATTGGAATTGAATGCGTTTATTCAATTCCTAACTCCGTCGGTAAAAATTACCAATCAAAAGTAAAAGTTTACTTAGTTAAAGCAAATAAAACAAAGACAGATAAAATCAAATTAATATAATAGCAGTAATATCTATTTAATTGAAATAAACTAGAGTAAAGTACGTACCTATCTCAATAAGTTACGAGCGTCACCTACTTAGCTAATTATACCAGGCATCCTACTCATAAAAAATAAACTTTTGATCTATTCTATCACTCATAATTAAGTATTATACTCTCGTAATATTGAAAACGTCAGTTGGACCTTTATCAGTCCCGTGACATTTGAATACCTACACAAATTGTATGTAGTAAGTACTAAAATTACTATACAAAAGTCAAGTCATAACGCGTAATGAATGAGTTGCCTATTAGTGTGGTCTATGGAACTATTCAGTAACCAAATGCATTTATTAATAGTTTGCTACCTACTTGAGATCAATACCTTTTGATATTAGATATGAAGCAACTTCTTAATTCATTTAATATACATTTTAGACTTAAATGAAACAATTTTAAATAACTGTATTTTAAATTTGACATGTAAAATGCATGGCTAAAATACCTCGCAATGACTATTTTATAACATAGAAGTTAGCTCCTAGATAAGTTAAGTAGCCGTGCGTGGTAATTTACAGTATGCAATATAACTAGTAATTATTAAATAACTACGCTCGCTTTGTTCGATGGTAAGTAAGTATAAGATAGCAATCCAAACTATTAATTTTACAACCTTAAAACAAGATGACTCAAGGTGACCTTGTTTATGAACTTAAACTTTTTATTTGTTATAAATTTAAATGTTCGGCCTTTAGATTTAAAATCCAATTAAACTACTTATATGCCAGATTAGATAGTTACGCAAAAAAGCACTTTGTAAAAGCAAGTCAATAAAAAATGTAATAAATATATTGAAATATAACACTGCCCTAAATAGTATCGATATCTAGTTTCGGATCGCTACTAGGCATACTTACATGTAGATATATATTCGGTGACAAGATAAATCGCCACCCATAATTCGAGTCAAGTATTATCAGCTACAAATCTCCGCATTGCAAACTTTATTGCGATCTTTAGGACATATAGACTGTGGAGTTCATAATTAACAGGTCACGTTGACATTATTCGTGTATTACTAAACTAAAGCACATGTGCATGCCTGTCGTTTGCATAATTTGAGGCCATTCTGTACAATTCGTGTAAAGAAAAGTTTTAGTAACACTAGGAGTTTTGCTGAACAAAAAGACTACAATGCAAAACGATTCCTATGAGATGCAGTGAATATTCGTGTAATAGTATAGAATTTAATAAAATACTCTATCTATGTAAAAGTTAAAATCATTTACGCACTCTGTTTCAGTGCAGCCGGATGTATTTATCACGGTAAGATGCCCTTGCTACGCCCTTGTACTTGCGATGCGACAGTTGGCGACCCAGCTCGAATTTTGGAAGTTATAGGCCGAAAATTACTTCTGTTTTTTTTTGTTATCAAATATAAATTTATCCAGTAGTTGAGCTGTTGTGTATAATTTGCTATAGTAATTTCTTCCAGGCATCGGCTACCTAGGTTACTTGGGATTTTTTTTCGCAGGTTCACTGGAAAATGTTTTGGTCAGTTTTAGCTGGTGTCCGCTAATCGAGCATTTTTATCGCGAGTAAAACAGCCTTCAAAATTGGTTAAGTCGTTTAATTCAATTCAAGTGAAGACACATTAAAGCAAAAATAAAAACAGATCCAATAATACAGTAGACGAGGTATTTATTTTATTTTTTATTTATTTATTAGACTCATCAACAGCTGTTACATTGTTTCATTTACAATTTTCATCCTAAAAATTACTGACCTAATGCACAAATAATTAAAGACGAATACACCATGCACTATAAATAACATAATAAACTACTCTAAGATTAACACAACAATCTTATGTTAGGATTAAATTAAGTTAGAATTAAGTTATGTTAAAATTATTATTTTTCTAAATTTAGCAAGTGAATCTGAAAAGATGTCGGCATTGTCACTATATTTGTTGTACAGTTTGCAAAGGCGTGCAACAGTCGAATTGGCACCAAGCACTGTCCTCCTGAGTGGGGGAGCCATAGGCGTGACGGGGTGTCTAGGGTATCTGGCAGGAACACGAATTCTAAACTTACTAAGCAGTTGCGGGCAGTCAATATCTCCTTTAAAGTATTGTCGCTGAAAGCGATTTCTTCCAGACAACCTTAACCATTAGGTACTGTATGTTTCTTATACCAATACTACTAATTTCTTTAGTTCTCAGGGTATCCTGGTCATTCATTATTCGTTGGATTTTCTCTCGAAGGTCCATATCTCTCATTATATAATTTATTATTCCATCAACATTGAGCTCACACCTTTTGGTGGCAATTAACCAGCCCGCCTGCCCCGCTGTGCCGGTAAATAAATTGGTTCAAATCCTTAGCAGCATGCGTGGAGTTTCGTCATTTGCATGTAAACTGTAAAGAGCTTTGAGTGGAGCCACGAAACAAGCAATTTTGTTCGCATTGAATGCAGACATTTTTTTTTGTCTTAAATTAAATTATTTAGTACGCAATTTCAAAAGGTTATAAATTGAGGTACCTACATAATGTAGAACCAATATACAAGGTTTGGATGTATGGTTGAAGTAATCTTGGTAACTACCGAAACGATTTCGAAATATATTTTAATGTTGGATAGATGCTGCCATATATTGCATCTATTCGGAGATACGCTAATATTCCCACGGGAAAATCTATTCCCGCTGGAATCTTATAAAGCCGCGAATTTTAATATTAATTTCATTACAGATATTTTAGACAGCTCTAACTGCTAGCATCTGTGCTGTAACTTGTATTGAAAAATTAATAATGAGATATACATATCTCTGCATCTCACTATCTGCATGGCCCAAAGTCAGCTGGTAAAGAATGCCACTATGATTAAGCCTTTTGTACAATCGAGTGCAATAGATATAAATATACTTCAATAAATAAAAATCTCTAGCACCGCTTATCATTTCGCTGTCTTCGGGGTCCCATCTGATACACGGGGGCTTGTTGACTTATGCAAGGCGGCGGCGGCGCCGCTGCAGCCTAACATAACCCATTTTATGCGACGTTAGTTACTGCACATATCGTGTGTGTTGGGAAACTGCAGGACTGTCCAATCCACAATGACCTTTTATCTATGCATTCCGCAATAGCAATAGGTTTTCAAGACGATTGATTTTATTAACTGAGGTATTTTAATACCTACGATTATTAGTGAAAATCCACTTTCGGTTAAAAAAGGTAACAGGCAATTCAAAAAAAAATTCCACTAGATACCTATTATTAAATAATTCACTCGCGTCACACCCTGCAATATCTATGAAGAGATAAAATAATAAACAATTTTGATAAATTATTCATTTAATTAAGGGCTCTATTGTGTCATTATGTAGGGACCTACACATACCTAATTAACGTGTGACTACACCTGCAGATAGATATATGTATTATATTTCAACATTACGAAGCTAAGTTATAATTTGATACATTATTTGAAACCTTAAACTTATCTCGGTTGTATTGTCAGTCGGCAGAATGACAGATGAAGTTTATGAGTTTATGTTTTGCAATTCAAGTCTACCTTGAACTAAGTTTCCACAAAGTGTAACGTAACAAAAGCAAAGCCTAACTTAACCTATATAAAGGCCTTTCCTAAATATACTATTGGATTTTGTGCTCAATTAATTATTCCTCCTTGACAATTCAATTTCCATGTTGTCACCAAAATCCGTGTTTTTGTCAAAAACTGCACAAACTTTCAGGGATTGATTCCTAACGACATAACTGCCTGTAAGCGGGTAGTCTATCTTATATTATGCTAGATCTCACCTCGGTAAACTTCGAGAAAATCGCAATGGCCCAGGTGCTTAAACATGATGTAACTAAAAGCATGATATGCTATTACTTACCACCTGTCTGACTTGTCGTATTAAGTATAAACAAATCCACCGGCACGCGGCATTAATAGAAGATTAGTTTCATATGTCACCCCATGGAGGTGAGAGCTCGAGGTAGTCTGGAGGTGGTATAACTGCTTAATTTGTAGGAATCAACGATGCAAATTTTATAGCAACTATATAGGTATTCTGGAAATTTTGTTACCAATAAATAATGCGAAAGGATATTTTTGAGATTGTGAAAAATCACGTTCGGGAACGATGCTAAAAGATCGATGCTGCTGTAACACAAACAACGTATCAGAATACACTCAAGAAGTTTGCAGAGACACAAATAACCGTTTTGGTACAAAAGTACCATGGATATGAAGACCTTTTAGGCCAAGAGTCGAACCCACGACCTCTGGCATCACTCGCACTATACTACACCAACACAAGTAGGTATATCACAAATATATCTTTCCTAAATAAAAACCATACCATCTCGTTGGATTAGTGGCGGTATTGTCGTTGAGCTCTAATGGGTTAGATTTCCATATATCAACTTACTTATATTCCAACTCACTTATAATTCAACTTACTTAAACTTCCACATGTGTGGAAAATATATTACGGAAATTACATTTCCTTCCACTTCTTTTAACAATCGGATATGACTGTCTCACTCGCACCCACTGCGGCACTTTAACATTTATTATCGTGTCAAAGAAAACATAAATAGCAATATCCGGAATGACTTTCAAGTTATAGTCAACTGTGTGTAGGTCTACCACACAAACAGGTCACGGACTAAATGTATTTTACCATTTTACCCGTTGGCGTAAATACCTACAAAACTGACAATGAAACAATTAGACTACTACTTATTATATGCAAGTGGGTTTTGTTATCTATACGGTGAATAAGTTGGCCCTCCGATACAAGGCCCTAAGCAGGGTTCGCATGATGTTTATCTAGGTATCTTTATTTATGCTATCATGTTGATAGTTATTTTGAAGATTTAAGATGAACAAATCAATTACTATATTAAATTTTACTAAACATACTTACACTTTTAAGAAAAAACTTAGTACCTACTTAAATACAGTATTTTAGAGTTCAAGATTGTTGATTTCTTGGATATTATCTGTTATGATCTTGGATTTTTTTATTTTTTTATTTTTTATGACGATAAGATACGATTTTAAAGATTTTTCTCTCCATCGATCTCCAGACTCCAAATTATATACACTCTATAATATGAAATAAAAGTTAATTGCAAAATAAGAACTCATTTTTTATCACGATCCAAACAAAGAATATTTTCGATATTTATGTATTATGAATATCTGATATTTACAAACCCTGGCCCTAAGTCAACGAGGGAGGGCTACACACGGCCGCGCCCACCGAACGCTCTGTGAACGTAAAAAAGTGTGACCCGTTCTTGCACATATGAACTCGCTATATAAGACTTTGCGGACCCATTTTGCTCTCATTTCGACTTACGCTTAAGTTTGGCAAATACACTTTCAAATTCTGTAGTTGTAAGAATTGACATTACCTATGGTACCTAACAATACAGAATAATTATATCGAATAACGATTACGACGTCCGTGTATGAATACACATTACGTTTTGTTTTAGAGAACAGTTAGTATGAAATCGGTAAGTATCTAATAGATTTTAATAGGTCACACAACATGTAGCAACGAATAAAAATATCTTTTTTCATAAATAATTTAAAACTATACGTTGATTTTTTGAAAATAAGTACCTACCTATAACTTGCTCATTCTTGTTCCAGATAATAATTGCAACGGTTACATTCGTCATTACTAATGTATTGGCTTATCATGATCCAGACCTCAATTACCATTTAAGTCAACTGCAGAGCCTTCAGGGCTGTGACCACGCTGGGTATTCATACCCCGCGCCGGCAGTGCAGCTCTCAACTAGTGGCGTCAAGACTGCAGCTCCCATTGCGTACCAATACGCTCAACCAACTGGATATACATCTGGAGTGACGTACCAGCCCGCAGCACCCAAGATCACTTACCCGGCACCCGCTGCTACATATCAAACCGTAGTTTCACATAATAACTATGCATCTGCACCAGTATACTCCACCCAGAAGGAAGTTCATGGATACGCCACCTCGGCAGGTCTGTCGTCAGCTGCGTCCTCAGGCAGAACAGTGACACCCCTCGCGACTTACGCCCAAGCGCCAATCATAGCCAAAATAACGGCTGCTCCATTAATAGCCAGATTTTCCTTAGCACCTTCGAAGACTACGTACGTTACTCAAAACTTAGTGTCTCAACAAGCGTCGTATGCTACCCAGTCTTTGGCAAAGGCATCTCTGAACTCGTACAGTGCTGTGCAATCTGGACCAGTTGTCACGCAATTGTTCGCGGCGGCACCGTCATCTAAATACGCGACTTCGCCGGCTCTAAGGGTACAGCAAGTGCAGCAAGTTACTCCAGCGAGATATACTGCTGTACCAGTGCCTGCCGCCACGCAGTACAGTCAAGCAGTGCCGATTTCAGCACTGACAGCTGTAGCTCCAGTCGCTCCAGCTTACAGAACGCCGATTGCATCATCCGTTCAAGTTCCTGCTCCTAGTGCTCAATACGCTGCTCCTGTTGCTCAGTATTCGGCTCCAGCTGTTGCGCAGTACACGCAATATTCTGCTCCAGCCGTTGCTCAATACACGCAGTATTCTGCTCCATCGTTTACACATACGCAGCATTATGCAACTCCTGCTGTGACACAGCACTCGGCGCAGTACGCAACTTCAGCAGTTGCTCAATACGCAGCACCAGCAGTTGCTCAATATGCAGCACCAGCAGTTGCTCAATACGCAGTTCCAGCAGTTACTCAATACACAGTTCCAGCTGTTGCTCAATACTCAGCGCCTCAGTACTCAGCAGCTCAGTACACCCAGGCCGCAGTGGCCCATGTAGCAGCGCCCGCTGTGGCCGTGACTCCAGCTGCTCATGTCGTCGCCTCGTCTGGTGCTTTAACTAAGAACGTGCACAAGGAATTCTTGGAAAATTATGTGAGTAATCACTATTAATAATATGAAAATTTGTCTATTTGCTTTAGACATACATATTATCTAGATTTCCGGATAAAATCAAATAACATAATGACCTGGCTAGAATATTTTTCAATTTTACTAGATTTATTTTATACTTTATCGTAAATCTACTAAAAGTTAAGGAATGAACGGCATGGCAGTTATATTTGAATTGAAGCTAGTTTAATTATAATACCGCAGTCAATTAACATAATTAGATAATATTAAACACCTCAGTGGCATTTAATTTTAATAGACTACGAGTACGTACGTAGGTGCAATATTACGAGAGGACTTATTTAGCTGCTATATTGCAATAAGTAGAGAATAAGTGTAACTTCATCTATAGTTTAATCACTTTAAATAAATTAAATAATCGCCTAAGGATATTACAGTATTTGATACACATGTTACTCCATATCCCGGCACCGGCGACCGATTGGATGTCGCAACTCGATTTGATTAGCTGTCCGGTTAGTTCCAGGACGGGTCCGAGACATCGAAAACTTGACCAATTAGTCACTCATACATTTAATATACATATGAGAAATTGTCATACATAGTTCGGTAGGTACCTAAATGTTAATAAAGTTATGTAATGTCACCGTCACAGTTAATGGCTGGCATGGACCGGTCATGCCATCATAAATACATAGAGATTGTAATTGAAATCAAAAACATACTATGTAGGTAGATAGGTACTTCGTCTGGTCGCCAAGATCGTGAGAAAACTCACACATCTGAGATAATCAGTGCGTGTAATCGCGGGGTCGATATTGCACCACGCCCGTAGATGTTACCCCAGATTCCCTACACATGGGTGGTCATAACAGTACAACACATTTGTCAGCTGCTGTACTGCCTGTACTGTACCTGTCCTTAACATTACAACTTGTAAATAAATGCCGTACGATAAACAAGCATTCATTTATGTCTTCTTCAGCATTTGTTGGTCCAATACTGGACATAGATAGGCCTCACCTAACTTCCTCCAGTCCGTCCTACAGGTAAATACGTCTCCATAATCTTACCGCCTATTTTTTCAACATCGGCTGACCATCGGACTTTCGGTCTGCCAGTCGGTTAGCTGCCATTCAGTGAGTCTTGAGCCTTAAATATTATTTACATGTGGTAAAACTGCTGAGTCACTTTTGACATTGAGCTTTTGAAATTCGGCCTCTTAAACCCATAATCGGTGTGTTTGTCACTCACCTCAACTGCACATTACATGCCTACCTACGTGTTTTATAGGTGCATTCACCTCCTTTTCAGTTATTTATGCAAATTCAACGTATTTAGGTGTACATTTCAAAAATCATTTTTATAGTGGTTTTGTTTGAGCAATCCAAAAAGTGAGTGTTTATATAGTTCATTTACTTTCGACTTATGTACCCGTATTCAAAATACATTTATAAAAGATTTTATAACTTTTATTTGGGAGAGAAACGATTTGGTCTATAAAAATACCAACATAAAATTAAAATTAAAGGTACGTAAATGGCGATAACTAATTAACAGTGGAGAGTTGCAAAATATACACATGCCCACAATTAGCCTTTAAACGTTACTTAGAAAATAATTTATCTTGAGCCGTGATAACTAAGCTACAGGGCTTATCTAACTGACATTTAGCTGATATTTCGCACGACATTTCATGCCATTATCTTCTATAATACGAAGAATATAATATAATACCCAGCGGGTAACTATTTAATGGGGTGTTCTTAATTTATAAGTTAAACAACGTGAGGCAATTAACAATAGCTTACTGTAGTTGAGAAACAATTCCATTCTGAAAATTACTGTGTAGCGCTACCTATACATTACCTTCGAAAGCTCAGACGAAACCAAAGAAGTACCGGCACACTGTAGCTAACTACAGGTACTCTACCACAAGAATAGGAAATGTAAAAGTTTCTGCAGAGTGTTTTCCCATGTTAAACAAAGTACTATGTTGCAAGGCGTATGTTTCCAGGACGCTCACCCGCGGTACGCGTTCGAGTATGCCGTCAACGACCCGCACACGGGCGACATCAAGCAGCAAAAGGAGCAGCGCGACGGAGAGGTCGTCAAAGGTCAGTGTTTGTTTTTTACTAGCTTATGCCCCGCGAATTCGTTCGCATTAAAAAGTATCGTGTTACTTACTAACTGTTGCCCGCGGAATGTAAATTTGATCTGTAATTTTTTGTTCCCATATAAACCTTAACATTCCTTATCACCCTGCGATCATAGTATTCATGATCGCAGTTATCACCCCTTTACGGTTGGAATTTAAAAAGGCAAAGTACACCAGATTAAGTCAGACATGCTTTCAAACAAAAAAAACGGTTCAAATCGTTTACATTTTTAGCGCGCACTGAAGTAAAATATACAGCACGAACTAGATATTCTACTATTGATGAATTTTAAACAATCTGGTGAAGAATGTAGTAGGTAGGTACCTAGTTATCATAGAACTTTAAAAAACAAGTTTGGCATCTTTTTGCAATTTTCTCAAATTCTTCTCAAATCAAAATCAAATTAACAGCATTAACATGTCCCCACGGTTGGGGCACTTGCCTACCGTCTCAACGAGGGCGTAGGGTTATTGTCCGCGACGCTAGCACAGTGCGGGTTGATGGACTTCATATGCGCCTAAGAATTTCTTCTTCGGCGTATGCAGGTTTCCTCACGATGTTTTCCTTCACCGATATTTTCTTTCACATCACCTTCATGGCCCAGCCGGGGATCGAACTCGGAACTCTCGACATGACAGGCCGCATCTTCCCCACGACGCCACTGACGACGCTCTCAAATCCTTCTATCGTATTCCGACAACAATCGCTTATCCCAATGTCAAATTGTGTGAGTTAGAGGGTAGGAAATGGCTTTTTCTGTTGACGGATAGTGATCGATATGCTTACGGAGTAGGCCCCCTGATATGTTTTCCTTTACCCATGACTTAGCATTAATCTCATTAATCTACACTTGGTCACTGATTTATCCAGGTCAATATTCTCTGGTGGAGCCGGACGGGTCGGTGCGGACGGTGGACTATGTGGCCGACTGGGAGACCGGTTTCCACGCCAACGTGCGCAATAGCAGGGACAATCAGCATTAGACGAGAGCCAGCGCCGATCGAGTTACGATACCAAGCCTTATATAGACCACCTGTCAGGGCCATTACCGATAAATCAGTCTGCCAACGAAAGTGCGCTGATTTAAACAAGGTTGGAAGTAAATAGTCAGTTGTCAAAATGTGAATAATTACGTATATTTATAGTAAGTACACTATTTAGTATTGTTATAACTAAGTTTTGTGTGTGTTTATTCGTGGATACACTGATGAAACTTGCGGTTTTGTGATGCAGCAAGTATAAATTAAAGACAAGCAAGTTGTTTAACACATTTGGGTCACGTGCTCCCGAGTGCTACGGCGTAGCGCGCGTAGCCTTGCGTAGTTTTCCCTGGTGCTACTAACATAAAGCGTATTACAGACACAGGCGGCCTGCGGTGTCGGCTTACCCCAGGCCGCAACCACAATACGCAAATAATGACCGCGCATGTTTGAAGACTCACATACATTGCAAGGGAATAAAACTGGCCGCCACCGCCGCCGCCACATGTGTCTGGCATACGTTTAACGTGGAAAGCGGGAGGCCTATGAAGATTTTGAATAGTGGACGAAATTGTCTCCCCATAAATTTAAACTTATATTTCTGACCGTTGCGATGTACTCGTACGAAAGATTTAGTGTAAGCATATTTATATTTTTTATTTACGCAGATGTGAATATTTAGACTTATCCGCAACATGGGTGAAATAGCGATATGTTCGATAGATATAATTTTGTTGTGAATAATCGACCTACTCAAGGAATACACATCCTAATGAAAATGTATATTTTAAGAGCAAAGTATTTAGCGTAGTATGAGTACTTAATCTTGGCTTATCATCAATGATTTTAAACGATTTGATAATCAAAGCAACTACCCTTATTATGTAAACAAATATACATAAACATTTAATTATTGTTTAAGGCTAACAATACATTAGATCAGAAATGTATATAATTATTTTGTATGTACATCAAAGTGAGTTGGTGCCATTTTTAAAATATCATCAATAAGTACCTAGTAAGTGTTCATATTTTCATGAAATTGTAGCAATTTATTTTTGCTATTGCTTAGCAAATACTTTATACTTACCTATTGTTAAGTTTTTATTTTAATAAAGTATAATTAAGTCTTAAGCTTTTGAAAACTAGACTGATAAACTCTTTTGGTCTTTGTGATTTCATAAATCCATAGGATTTAGATGTGAACAAATAAATAACAGCAAACTGTAGAGAAACAAAAATTTATATTACAATGTATGTATTAAATATTGGTAACAATCAATGTTAACTTACTGCAACTTAAGTATATATCACGTCACTAGTGAATTGCAATCCCTCACCTTAAAAAATAACATGAAAAGAAACTATACCTGTACTATGCTGCCTGTATGTCATCATGGCACAACATACTTGTTTATATCTTTTCCATTGTAATAACATTTTGGACAAGCGAAGTCTATGTCTGCAGTTTTATTTGCCTGCGAAAGATATTAGGATATTAGAATAGAAATTAAATTTTCAGTCACTGACAGCTTTCAGATTTGTTCATAAAATAACACTGCTTTTAAATTGAGTTATTAGCTAGAAAAAGATTATAGGTAATCCTAAATACCTATCTCGTACCTATAGGCCTTTAGCAGTGTAAAGAAAAATAATAATGCCTATAGGAAGCTTGTTAGCTTCCTGCTTGAGAGCCTCGGTGGCGTAGTGTGGAAGACGCAGCCTGTCATATCGAGAGTTCCGAGTTCGATTACCCGTAGTGCCATGGATATTTCTCTAAACATTTACTGACTGCTTTCAAACGGTGAAGGATAATATCGTGAGGAAACCTGCGTACGCCGAAAAAGTAATTCTTAGGCGTATCTATGTGACATCCACCAACCCGCACTACGCTAGCGTGATGGACTATAGCCCTCATGTTGAGAGGGTAGGCCTGAGCCCGAACAGTGGGGACTAGGCTGCTTATTTAAGAAGCCTGTGTGATAACATTAACTTAAATTCCAATAAATCTATTTCTAAGTTCGCACATCTCTACCATCCTCTACAGTTATGAAATTTCGTATGCAAGTAATCAATTTGTCTAGAACGATGTGTCTAGAACAGCGGTGACAACTTACCACCAGTTGGTTAATCTGCCCGTTTATGCGGGTAAAGTGGGGTAAATGTTATTAAAAAAAGTTTTACCATCAAACAGTAATAACAAAATATGTGAGAGCAGCCCATAGTGTATGGTAGCACAGGTTTGTTAGAGCAGCAAGCGCACACAGTGTGTATGGTCATGGTTGCTTCAGTTGACATCACAGTCGAATGTGTGGGGTGTCTCCACCAAACATATTTCAAAACATAGGATAGTTTCCTCCTTAGACCAAATAAGTTTAGCAGAGATATTGATGTGCCTATTAGTTCCTGAAAATAATATTTCCGAATTAATTGAATTCCGAAATTTATGTGTTATTATTATTTATTTATTCAACAAATACTTTACACTTTACAGCATAAACACATAACAATACACAATTACAAATAAAATCTATTATTAGTAAAAAATAGACACTTATAGAGACACATATATTTTAAATTAAAATTACTAGTTTACTTGGTTTTTAAAGAGCCATGGTAGCCTAGTTGGTTGTGCCCTCGCGTCACGATCACGAGGACATGGTTTCGAACCATGGCTTGTACCAATAAGTTATTTGGAACCTAAGCATGGTTTATTATTATACCACAGGCTTTTCGATGAAGGAAATCATCATAAGGAAACCTGTATATGCCCAAGATAAGAATTTCTATTCTCGAGCGCACAGAACACGAAAAAAGCTCGCTACGCTCCCGCTCGCTACGGTTTATAGTAATCTATGCTCGAGCGTACCCATGTGAAGTCCGCCAAAATAATTTGGGGCACCGTTTGGTGGACAGGGGTTTGGCACAAAAAGGGTTCCCAAGATTGATAAAAATATTCACATTTAGTCAATTTAGTGACCATACTTACAATAAAGTTATGCCACAAAAGTTCTCTAGTCCATGAGAAATCTGTTAGATCCTCCCTAGTTAGTTTATCAGCTGTAAGTTCAAGTCCAAGTATAAAATCAATCAGAACCGGATACTTTCCACTTTGAACAAACCGTAGGAAATTAAATATATCTCCGAACAATTGGAATGTTTCCATTTTGTAGATGAAATTTTGAACTCTTGTGTTTGATGTAAGGCTGTATATAGCTCTCTCTTTTAGATATCTAAGGCCAATTGTGTATCCATAGTACCAATAAAGTTTGCTCTTGGAAAAATTTGCTGTTTCATACTTTAATGATAACATTTGCTGTCCAAATGTACATTTGTTATTGCAGAGGGAATACTTGAACAACCATGTCCGAATCAAAAGTTCTAGCTCCGGCAAGAATGGTTGTAGGATGCCAGGCTAAAAAAAAAATACAAGTAGGTATTTTAAATTTATTTGATACATACCTAGAAATATGCGACATTAGGATAAGTCAATTCCTCTCTCCAAAACTTTTTACCTGGCTCAAAACAGGGGTTTTTCTGTTTATAATTTAACTGCTGCTTGCAGAGAGTTGTTAGTATAACTAACTCTATGGCTGCTTGGCATTACATTAACAACCCAGGATTTATGGAGGGGGGTTCAAGGGGAGGGGGAAAAGCGCCAAGCATCCCTCCCTCTCGGAAATACGTTTTTCTGGGCGGGTCTCACTAACGGGTACGGTCGCTCGCTCGCTTCGCTCGCTCCAAGGGTCACCAGTAACATAACTAACCTAACCATCGGGGTGGTCCCACTCTTTACCTGGGCGGCACTTTTATCTCGCTAGTTTTCGAACGAATGTCAATCGTATTTTCGAGGGGGGAGGGGTGCCGGGGAGTTTCCCCCTCCCTCCCTAAGTCATGGGTTCAATCTAATGCCCAGCCGCAGTTAATTTATAAACAGAAAAACCCGTTGAATGAAGAACCATGTTTTGAGCCAGGTAAAAACTTTTTGGAGGTGGCATGGCGTGGTTCTATTTTCTTTTTATCGTGTGTAATTTTTACCTCTAGAAATTTGGTGGCTTGGAAGAGCTGCTGTTTGAAGAGCTCCTCTAATTGTCTATCTAATTGTACAGCATCTAACTGTAACCAACCAAAAAGATACAATTAAGAGGGTACGTAAATAATGAAATTAGGATCTTATCAGTCTTCACAAAAGATATCGCTTTTCAATTTCAATTCATTTAATCACTGTATTTAATTTTAATAAATATATGCAAAAGGTTTTTTAATTACGATACCTTTTGCATATAAAACCTACTACAAGACACCTGAAAGGAGTCACTTGGCCTTGGCCTCCCTCCGCCTCCCGCGTCCCTACCTCGCCCGTCCGCTCTCGTCATGGCGCGACAGTAAGGCGTCCCCAGCGAACTTTATATGTATAGAATCATTTACTTCATATAAATTTGTTGTGAGATTCGAATAAAAACAAATGCAATTATGATATGCTAGTCCGAAGTAACAATACGTGTAAGATGATTATAGACCATATCGCTATGCGACAAAGTATACATTTGCTTGTATTGAATTCTACATAATACATTTTCATGTCTAATACTAATACTCAAATCTCCTACAAAGAGTCCGCCGCAGCGAATCTTTTGGTGTCATCATTATTTGGGCTTAGTAGTATTTCTATACCTATTAAAGTTCGCTGGGCGTCCCGTACACGCTAGGTTTTGCTGTCAGTTTTGCCATGGTTTTACCAAAGTCAGGCGGTGACTGACGGATGAATGATCGTCTAATGTGGTGAATGACGAAAATTTTCATACTTTATTTTTTTGCACCATGCAACCATCAGTCATGACTGATGGTTTTGAATGACGCTTGCATGACCGTCTACAGGGTGCCTAATGTTCGCTTAGATGTGAGAGGTCGGGCATATGCGACGTCGTGCCATTAACAAATGATGACAAAGATATAGATTTCTTTATATAACTAACTGCTTCTTACACAATGTTTTATTTTTTATTGAAAATATAAATAAATAATAATTTATTCCCATACTTTCGCCCAATACTTTCTCAATCGTTTTTGCCCTCTGTGCAGTGTTGACATATCTAAAACCCGTAAATCTGTATTGGATAGTCTAAAAATCTGTATAAAATCTGTATGAGACCAAATAAGCCAAAATCTGTATAAAATCTGTATGAGACCAAATAAGCCAAAATCTGTATAAAATCTGTATGAGACCAAATAAGCCAAAATCTGTATAAAATCCACTGAAATCCTCTAAAATCTGTATATGGATTTTTAAAAATCCAATGAATTAGTAGTAGTCTTTTGAAACGAACTTTTTTCGAACGAAGGTTTTTCATAGAAAAAAACGCCACCGGTTAGGATTGCCATAATAAAACAATCTAGTAAAAAAAAAACCAAACAAATAATAATAAAAAAACACCCCAAAACTAAAACGAATCCTTATTTCCAAATGTAAATCACCGTGGAATCCATGTATTCTATTCATTACTTCTATTTTAACCATATTTAACATAGATTACGTTAAATTACAAAAATCTGTATAAAAGTAGGGCAAAATCTGGTATCTGTATGTATCGGTAGTCGAAAATCTGTATATATGGCAACACTGTCTTTGTGCCTAGGTATCACGGCGGGGCGACGTAGAGGGAAGCGGGAGACGTGGAGTGACTTAATATAGTTGCCGAGTAGTAGGTAGGTACCTAACAAAATTTAAAACTTGTAGGAACTATTATCTAATCTGTGACTTGGCTAAAACTAACTACTTACAAACTTAATTACAGCGGTTGCTTTGCAATATTTACCTGTTGCACGCGAGGTATATAGCCTATGGACATAATTTGTGTTATTTACAGATAACACAAACTTTATTTAATGTACTCTCATCACTAACTAGGTAGGTAGGTAGGTTAGGTTACCTACAAACAACTTAGTAATCTAAAAAAATTTAGGTTAGACAAAAATCCAGTGAATCCACCACAATCACAATTATAAACATTGAATCTGACAATTGACTTGACAGGTGACATTTTTCCTCACATTCTTGACGGGATTAAATCCTCACATTTTTGACGGGCAAGGGAAGCGTCGTCCATACAGCCTTGTCTTATTTAAAGTATTATTTCTTATATTTATTTAAACCGGCGGTTACAGCACGGTCGCCACAAAAACAGAGCACGACTATAATAGTCGGCGATTTTCAATAAAACCGCAGCACGGCCTCTACGAAAGCACAACTAGTGCCATTCGGTGAGTGCCACTGCAGTTCACGTCCGCATTAAACTGATAGTAGGTTTAATGAAGATTTACCAAGGGACATTTTGGAACGATCTGGTAGAATCGTTTACACGCTTTTATTTAACTATCCCGCACAATTTATAGGCACTTGTTGCTTAAAAAACTATCACAGATATACATCAAAACCTACAATACATTTTTTAGGAAAACTAAGTAAAAGACAAAAGTCTCCGACAAAATCCCGCCAAAAAGCCATTCTTCACCTAATGGTGCGTCCACACGTTTGCCGCAAACCTCCGCAAACGCAAACTAAAAGTCAGGCGCTATGAAAAATAAGCTACATTTTGGTATGGGAACCATGGAACTAATTATATACTAGTACTTATTATTTCCATGATGGGAACATGCCGTTTTGCATAGTGATAGAGAGGATAAAAATAATAAAAATACTACGAAGTACGAACCAGTATACTATTAATTTACTTTGTGGTACGAACAAACAGTCCAGAGTCCAGAGCCGTAAAGCCCAGTTAAAAAAAAACTACGAACAGGCTTTACAGGCTGCGGTCTAAACCTATTAGTAAGAGGAAAGTAAAGATTGTTTTGGATTGTTTTTATTAGTTTCATTCTTGAGTGTTTATTAAACTATGGAAGCCTGAAATTCAATTATACGTCATGGTTATTTCACCACAAAGCCCCGTTAGCGAAGCCTGCGTACCATCAAGAAACAACATGGCGTCCAAACAAACCTCGGTAGCAGACACGAGAGCTGAACTGGCGGATTTGGTCAAGAGAAAGGCTGAGGTCGCTGTAAGTATTAGCTCTAGTTTTGGATAGCTTTGAGTCTCCTTACTTACAATGTGGTTGGGTCAGATTTCAAAAAAAGTTATTTTTTTTTTATTGCACCCCCTTTTGTCCACACTGACCCACGAATAGTGGCGAGACAGTGCCCTCGGCCAAGGCTCGGTACCTACATATGAACATTTTGAAGAGTGCCTCAGCCGAGCAGAGTAATACATATTCACACTAAGTAGTACCGACTCTCTCGCACTGGTGTACTAACAGTAAAAATCTGTACACTCAGATGCAAAATGGTTTTATAAAATTTACCATAACTGTAATATTTGTACAAGAATGGCCACAGGTCGTTTCTCTACCCTGCTACTGTTATCAGGATGGAAAAGCAAAGCGACATCTGCCCATCATTGGGACAGCATATAGACTTTTTTTTATGTCCAGATGTAAATGTATAACATAATGAAGTGTTGTTTTTAACTTTCCAGGAGACCTTAGCCAGTTTGGAGCGTCAAATTTATGCCTTTGAAGGATCCTACTTGGAGGACACTCAACTGTATGGGAATATTATTCGAGGATGGGATCGATATTTGGCCACTAACAAAAGTACAAATCCAAAGGCAGACAAACGCAACCGAAAGTTCAAGGAAGCTGAAAGACTATTCTCAAAATCTTCAATTACATCTATGGCTGTAAGTTGACATTGAAACAAAAAACTCAATTTTGCACTGTGCCTACAATTTCCAGCAACCATCTTGTTCTCCATTGATGCACATGTAGCCAAATAGCAAAGTAGCTTCAATTGTCTTTGATTCAGCAGGCAGCAACAACAGTGAAGCTCAGCTTCTCCAGGATTTTCCCAAAAATGGATTTTATGCCCTAATCAGTGCACGGATTTTTTATTGTTAATATCATTTAACATTTCAGGCAGTCAGTGGACTAGTAGACCCTGCTGAAGCTAAAAGTGAGTGCAAAATTTATTGAATTATATTCATTTTAATAGGTCCAAAACCAAAAATTCAAAAGTTGTTGCCTACCATAGATAAGATAATCAAGATAAACTAGTAATGTAACTAAATCATGTTGATCAGACAAGGCTACTTTTACATATTTATTTATATTTCAGATGAAAGGAACAGTGAAACTGAGTCGCAGACCAATGATGACTCATCTGACACACAAATCAGCTCTGGTTTGAACATTGGAAGTTTGAATCACACTACAATACATGGTTCTACAGAAAGTATTGCTTCCAAACCAGCTGGTAAACTACACACAAATGGAAGTATTGAGAAAAGTATCAACCATTCACAAACCAAACAAAATGCCACACAAAAAATGGCGTCATCTGGCATGCTACAAAAATCATTTGGCAGTGATAGCAAAATGCTGGCAGCTATGGGATTGGATAGTAGACCTGGCACTCCAAAAGAAAAGGATTCTAGTATGAGCATGATGAGCAAAGGTGACACCACACCAAATTCATTGAAACACAAACTATCTAATAATAGTGGAAGCAATAGCAATGTAAAGAAAAATAATAATAAGAAAGCTAGACATAGGTAAAACAGAAAATGTACTCCGCGAGTTGGCATAGTTAAATCCTCCATTTAGAGTTTTCTTAAGAAAGTCGGGAAATTTATTTAATTTTTTTTTTATTATTTTGATTCTTGAAGTGATGTTTTTTTCCAATGAAACGAGCATAAAGTATGTGTACTTACAAAATAATATTTTTATTGAACAGTCTTTGTTAAAATGGATAAGTTGTTCAAACTGTTTAAAATAAAAGTTATCTCTTAACATAGATACTTCATTTATTTTAGTTAGTCCCATCAACAGATCTTAGAATTGTTTGTCTGAATCTTGATTCTGAAACATGAATGAAACATTATGACAGTATTCAAACTTGAGATCAATGGAGAATAGAATAGGTAACAGTAACACTTACGTTTCAGTACATTAGGCAGGTCTCGGATTGGGCCACAGAACCTGACTGCGAGGTAGTACAGTAATGGAAGAACTGATATGACAGCAGTACAACACAGAAACATTATGTTTTCTGGTGCTCTGCGGTGTTTACAACAGTCAAGACCCTTGCTCCATATAGACCTCGTTGCATTCATCTAAAACCATAATCACACTATTGACATTTATTTTTTTTATAATTATTCTTGCTCAAGTATGCACAACTTACTAAATCAACAACATCCATACATATTATATCCACTCCAATAGAATCGGAACTTAAAGACTTGTAATAGTCATCCAACTGGATGTACGACTGCATACATTTTTCACAAACAAAGTCAGAATTATTCCTTTCTGGATTTAAATTGTTAAAAATGCATTCCATTGTATCATTGTACATTTTGTTAAAATGTTTTGTATTGTTTGCCAACACAGGTGTTGTTTCGGTCCAGTCATAACAAGCTGAAAACAATATAAAAATAATTATTTAACTACCTAATAAATAAAAAATCTGGACAAGAAACTTGTTACTATATTTTAATTTAAGTATGGCCTAATTTATTTCTTGAGGGCAATTAAAAAAAAACAATATGAACTAGACTAGCAATCAAGAGTATGTAACTGGAGGCTGATTTATTCAAAGTCAACATACCATTACAATTTCCTTTGGTCCAAACAGATAGTATATTGTCATGATATTCTAATACTGCATCCAGTCTGTCGTGTGATATAAATACTGATCGACATGAAGTCCCATTCACCACTGTATTTATTAATTCCTGGTATTTGCTATCAAACTTCAAATAATGGTCTATACATTTTTCGCAGAGCCTTATAGGTCGAGCATATTGTATGGAACACATTGTAAAGTTAGAAGCGTATTGAGCGAACATGTGCAAGATTTCTGAACATTCAGCTGGAAATGGATACATGTAGCCCTCTCCATTGTGCAAGCTAGAACAAACATGGTTTTCACTAATTAGACACCTACTAGCTGTTGTCCGCGTGGAGGAGGGATACCCTACCTTTCAACAAAAATCCCATCGTGATAGGTAGGCATTTTCATTTGAGGACCAACTTTGAAGTTTAACCTGAAACCTGAAACCCACCCAGTGTTGATCCGGTGTTCATAGTTCAGTCATCTGTTGGTAAATACCTACCTACATTTAAGTTTTATCTAATTGAAATAAATACTTACGGCCCTGTAGAAATTTCTGAGTATTCTTTTTTGAAAACATCAGCTTTCAATAAAGTAACATTAGCAGATAAAACAAACATAAAAAATCTTTTCATTGTCCCAAATGAAGTCCAAAATAAATTTTTGTGTTTTGTATTGTTTACTGTTTTTTAAAGTAGGTTGTGGCTTGGTTACGAGACTTTTAAGCCATACCTATCTCATTTGAATATTATGATGCGTTCACACGCACGACCCTGATTTTAAAGATTTGGCCTTTATGGACTTGTTTCCAATTAGCTGGCCGTAAAACTTTAATAAAAAATCAGAACATTTTTCTGTTCCGCATCTATAAATTTGTATCGCGCTCGGTCATGGGTTTTAAACAAAATAATTCCTAGTAGTCTGTGCACAAACTATATAGGGATACTACGTACGTCTGTGAAACAAATGTACAATCGTCTGATATATAATTTGTGTGTACAATTCGTCATATCATGTCGTGTACAACATCGCTCGGTGATGTGACAGTCAAAATAGAGCCGCACTGCGGGGAACGGATACCTGACGGAGACTACACCGCGGTACGAGTAGAGGAGATACAAATAAAACTGGAGCGCGAGTCCGACTACAGCGACGATCAACACGAACGGGCGCCCCCTGACCTTCAGGAAGTAACAGTGAAGTCAGAGGATCCGCACTCGCTATACGAGGGGCATGAGGTGAAGGTGGAGTTGGTCATCGGACCAGAAATATTGCAGCAACCGCTACCAGGTATATTGTCCTACTAACAGGTAGAATGGGGCACTAATAAAAAAATACTAAATAATAAACATTATCGTCAATAGTGTTGTTAGGTTGCGAAGCAAATCAACAACTTTGTTAGTTTGCTGTAGATCGTCGCATGAGCGAAGCGAGCGTGCCGCGCCAGCAGCGGTCGGCGAGATTGTAAAGTAAAGGAGAAACATCATGAGGCAAACCTGCATATGCCGAAGCAGATCTTAGGAGCATGTGAAGTCCACCAACCTGCACTTTGCTAACTTATATCCCATATGCCCTCATTGAGAAGGCCTGTGCCCCAACAGTGAAGACACATTAATAGGCTGTTAATTTTTTTGATTACTAATTAAGGTTGTGATGTTCTTGCTTGTGTAACCTTTTTCCGCTGACTCTTGACATTATAGGTTGGGGTTGGACAAGTGTATTTATGTTGTCTTTACATATTGTATTACTTGGATATGATGAAACATAGCCTCGGTCTGTTACTTATTCTTTATTTGTTTCAGAAGATACTAAAGACCGGAATGAACCAAATGCGTGCAAGTGTCGTTTGCAGGGCGTTGCGTGGAGTGCCAGCACTGACGCAGCTGCTGATACATGCAATGGTGGCCATGTATGCATTTCTGAAAATGGATTGAGTTCACCTGGTCAAGAAAATTGTCCTAGCAGTAGTACAGATAAACAAGCCATATCGATGCTTACCAAATCTTCTAAATGCCCAGCTACAAAGAAACGTTGGGTCAGTGATATTAACATGAGAAGAGAAGACAGTAGTGAATATCATAGTCTATGCCGGGAGCTTGAATCTCATGAAGATCGTTTTTTTTTGTATTTCCAAATGTCTAGAAATTCATTTGAGGAATTACATGATTTGGTGAAGCCTTCTATACATAAAATGGACACTAACTACAGGAAAGCTATTGGAACAAGAGAAAGGCTGGTAATTTGTTTAAGGTTTGTTTCTTTAAAATTTTTCAGTATTAAACAAATCACTCTTCTCACAATTGCAACTTTAAATAATGTTTCGACTATTAATAAACTAAATACATATTTTAAAAATGTTAAAATTTAAGCTTTGGCGGTCGAGATAAACCTATTGTATGACCCGACCTGGGATTGAACTCAAGACTTCTCGACATGATTGATAGGTTGCTTCTTCCTCATTACGCCACTGACGCTCAAGAATGATCATTTCAAAAGTTGGTCCTAATCCGCTGATGGCCTTAAGAACGAACATTGTTACAAAAATTTGCAATTTACAAGTAACTTGATATTTTTTTACTTTTCAGATATATTAGAACTGGTGATTCGTTTGGTACAATCTCACTTTCATTCCGCCTAGGGCGAACTACCGTTTCTGAGATTGTTGAAGAAGTGTCGAAAGCCATTTGGGAGATATTACAACCTACATACATGCCCAATCCTACGGAACAAATTTGGAAACAATCTGAGTTGGGGTATCGAGAAATATGCAACTTTCCAAATTGTGTGGGCAGCTTAGAAGGAAAACATGTGAAGATGAAATGCCCTAATAACAGTGTCAATCATTCAATTGTGATGCTTGCTATTGCAGATCCTTTTTACAAATTTACAATGGTTGACATAGGCAGGTACGGCCTACACAGTGATAGCAACATTTTTGAAAATTCATCATTCTATCTACATTACCTACATAAAAAAAAATTGTTGCCCCCAAAACCACTGCCTGGTACTAACGAACCAGTACCCCACGTTTTAATCGGTAATGAAGGTTTTGTGTTACAACCTTACCTAATGCGACCTTTCCCCAAAGCTACATCTAAACGGGAGCCGAGACAGCGGAAATACAATCATAGACTATGCCGCGCCCGTTGTATGGTGGAAAAAACTTTCGACATTTTGACAGAAAATTGGAGAGTATTTCATCGGCCTATGCAATGTACAGTCGAAAAAGCTATTCATGTAACAAAAGCAGCTTGCTGTTTGCATAATTATGTGATGATAAAGCATGGAATGCAAACTCCGAGTCAAAATTTAGGAAAAAGTGCATTATTGCCCTTACGACATACAAACGCGAGATCACCTAGTGAAGCATTATGTACCCGAGAAAAGTTTGTTTCGTACTTTAATCATTCAAATATTATAGGTACAGTCGACCGCACGTCAGTGGAAACACTATGATCTTGAGCTGGCCTAGCCTATCAGGGAGTTCCAATACTATAAGAGACAAGTTTATACTGGTTTTGTTTCCACTGACGTGCGGTCGACCGTACCTAGGTAATTTGTTCTTATTAATATTATTATATATCTAGGAGAACAATAAAAAAATACAACAATTCAACAAAAACTATAATACTTTCCTACTATATTGAATACGGTCCACCACACGTCAGTAAAAACAAAATCTTGATTTTGATGCAAAATATTCACGGCAGAAAGATTCTTCCGTGAAAATTATGTACGTGCCGTTTTTGTGAAGGCTTGCTGTAACCGCCGGTTTTTGAAGAAAAACAAACAAAATATGACTTGTCTGTCTGGTCTATGACTTTTGCCTCTCCATCATTAGACGAATTCAACGAAAAATATTAAGGGCTTTTTGGCGGGATTTTATCGGAGACGGTTGCCTTTTTATTTAGTTTTCCTTAAAAATTATATTGTAGGTTTTGGTCAGTCATCTGTGCAACAAGTGCCTATTGAAGTGTAGAATTTTTCTATATTGTGCGAGATAGTTAAATAAAGTTCAGTAAACGACTCTACCAAATCGTTCCAAAATGTCCCTTGTTATTCTTCATTAAACCTACTATCGGTTTAATGCGGACATGAACCTGCAGTGTGGATCACCGAATGGCACTAGTTGTGCCCTCGTGGAGGCCGTGCTGCGGTTTTATTCAAAATCGCCGACTAACTCTAGTCGTGCTCTGTTTTTGTGGAGGCCGTGGTGTAATCGCCGGTTTAAATTAATATACGAAATAATACTTTTAATAAGACAGGGCTGTATGTACGAAGCTTCCCTTGCCCGTCCTCAATAGAGGCAAATCAACAAACAACAAAAAAAAAGGCTTTTTGGCGGGATTTTGTCCAGAGATGGATGTCATTTTTGTTTAGTTTTCAAAAAAATGTGTATTGTAGGTTTTGGTGTTATTTGTGATAGTTTTATATGCAACAAGTGCCTACTAAAGTGTATATTGTGCGGGATAGTTAAATAAAATGGTTGTCGTTTTGTTTAGTTTTCCAAAAAATTTATATTGTAGGTTTTGGTGTTATTCGTGATAGTTTTATATGCAACAAGTGCCTATTAAAGTGTATATTGTGCGGGATAGTTAAATAAAAACGTGTCACGACTCTACCGGATCGTTCCAAAATGTACCTTGTTATTCTTCATTAATCCTACTATCGGTTTAATGCAGACATGAACCTGCAGTGTGGATCACCGAATGACACTAGTTGTGCTCTCGTGGAGACCGTGCTGCGGTTTTATTGAAAATCGCCGACTAACTCTAGTCGTGCTCTGTTTTTGTGGAGACCGTTAACCGCCGGTTTAAATAAATATAAGAAATAATACTAAAAATAGATAGGGCTGTATGGACGAAGCTTCCCTTGCCCGTCCTCAATAGAGGACAAATCAACAACAACAAAAACAAAAACTAATGTCACTTTGACAGTTACGTTTCTTTGTTTTCCCACAGAGTACATTATATATAGGGAATGTTTTCCTTCCTTTTTGCTACGACAGCGACATATACTTTACTACTATCTATTTATGAGAGAGAATAATGACCAAGAATAAGCTACCACGACTGCTTGAGTGAGAAATTGAAAATAAGCAATGGAATTTAGTGAGCCTACACCCGAAGCTTTACAAAGAAAACTTTACTTCCTACTTGAACAGCTACAAGACATGGCCAGAGAATTACCACCGTAAGAAAAAATAACCGATTCCGAAAACATTTGCTGTGGGATAACACCTCCCAACTTAAGGATTGGTGCTTCTGGCACAGACAGAATAGATACCTATATGTAGTAGTAGTTACTACATTTAGGTTCTACTTACCATCTCAGATTTTCAATCAATATATAGGTTCATATTATGGTTTTATAACTTTTTTTTGCTTCAGGAAATACCAAATGCGTGTACCAATTGAACTTCTATCTGGCTTAGCGAATTGCTTACTGAATGACACAGTATTCGAAATTGTGAAAGGTTTAATGGAAATCCAGCATGTCACTGAGAAACACTTGTTCCAGCAAAGATTACAGATAATTAACCAACATACATGTAAGTCTCATCAAGCTATTAGTAATTCGCATTATATTTAGGTAGGTACCTACACCTATTTATCGACGGTACTACAGAATAGATGACCCTGTTACCACACAAAGAACTGTACGAGAGTAAACCGCTTGCAGACTAAACACTATGCTTATCAGGTGCCATTTCATTTAATACATGTGTAGGGTGATTTTGTCCGTACAGTAGGTAATGTGGAACTGATTCTATTTCCCAATACTGGTTCTGCTGACTTAATCTGAAATGGGGATGCCAGTCCTTGCACCTACTCTGTAAAAGTGGGAGTTTGTGCAATTGCTCCAAGCCAATCAACCCCCAGACACCTCCCAGCAACCAGAAATAAAGGACAAGTTCTCTGGCTATAAAGGAGTAGGACCTCTAGATAAAAATAGTATTAATAATTTTATAATTATTTACGGGTCTTACACATGAATAAGTTTTATTTACCTTGCCCGACGTTTCGACCAGGTTATACTGAAATAGTATTATACACAAAACACACACAAAAATAGTATTATACTCTCTGGTACAGATTACATACAGCACATAACTTGAGCTCTGATTTGGTTGGTCATACAAATCAGTGAAGTTATGTGACCAACTATACTTTGGTCTTGCCAATTAATAATGGCTGTTATCAACGACAACGACCTAGGTAAATACTTACTGGATTACTGCTGATATTTAAAGCTAGCACTTTTATTACATTATTGGATTTGTTATTCAGCACCTAAAAGCTTTCCAAATCTTGTTCCCTGTATTTATGCAACTGCCTGGTAGACTTAAAAACATTACTCAATATTTTTTCAGTAGAAATCCAACGCCTGGTCAACACCACAACAAATCAGGAGCAACAAGAACTGCAGAAGAGCATTTTGTTAAGAAGACACAGGGAGGAACTCAAACATACAGATATGAAATTAGTTATCCAATTAGATCAAAAAGTATGTAATTAGATACTGCATGAACAGTTCTCTAATCCTTATTTTTTCTTTCTTTATGCTTTTCCTCTGCGCCCCTTTGCTTTAGTACCACATTTATCCTGGTTGAGAAACTAACCATGATTATACATAACTGTGGCCAGTCATGCATAAGTCCACTTTCCTTTGGCCTTACACTGCTCCGACAACCATCTCCCGGCACCTGAGAATAATGCCACTTCAGTTTGCTAATCCTTTCAGCTATGTTGGTAACCTTAGTTCTCCGTCCGATCTCCTCATTACGGATCATGTCCTTCAATGAAACTCCGAGCATAGCCCTCTCTATCAATAGTTATGATTTATTATAGCTATTTTTCTTTTCAGGTTAGCGACCAGCAGGTAACACTGGAAAAGGCTGGTGTTCCAGGTTTTTTCGTCACCAACAAGCCCATAGAAGTTAAAGTACAAATGTACCTCCTTGACTTTATACTAAGACTGAGCAGGATGGAAATTCCACGAGGATTTTTATGAATTTAATTAGTTTTAATGAACTTAAGTTATTTATAGAATAAAACATATTTAATATAATAAAATATTTATCATTTATATAGGTAAGGTACTTTAAGGGCTAGGCAATAATATTGAAACATCATTTGGAGAACTTAGCTTTATTGTTGGTGTTTACTATGCCAATAGAGACATTTAAACTCCATAATTACAGTCAGTAACATAATATGTATGTACCAATTTACTACTGAACTATTACATGTTATATATAAATTAGGTACTAATATTTAAAATACGTACAAAGTTAAAATATCTATTTCAAATAACAATCGAATCTTAGTTAAAAAATTGTGGCAACAATATACCTGCAATAGGTATTTTGAACATTTAATTTTTTTTATATGTCAATAACCAAATTACTATCAAAACTATATATTTTTAAGGTTTAGGAATTTATTAAAAATATTTTGAAGTCGGAACATACATCAAAATTAAATTATTATTAAAAAATATGAGGGCCCAGATCGAGCGAGCAATCATTGGAAATACTTCCGTATTCCCATTTGTAAATATTCCCCAATATTCCATTTGACAAGTGGACATCATGTTCATGAGTGACAAAGTTGTAAGTACTTTTTTTAAACAAGCTATTGTATTAGGTAGGTAAGGTACCTAGGTATTAATATTTAAAATATATTTACATTAATAGTTAACTACCAGGGGATATTATTTCCAATACTTAATTGCTGGCTCTGATCCGGGCTCTTGGTAATTATGCAGTAAGTTACAGTTGTAATGATTACAAAATATTGGGACATAATTTGCAAGTTTTGCAACTGCATTGATTGATACACATATTCAGATACCCATGCATGAGGTAATCGATCTTTTTGGCGCGGGATATTAAAAGAAGGACGGAGCGGCCGTTAAATAAATTTTCATACAAAATGTAGGAACGCAATATACGCGTTGCGAATTATATCTATACAGACCGCCCACGCCTCGCCCACATCGTTTCGTTCAGTATAATTGACGAGTCTTGTATACATTTTGTATGAAAATTCATTCAACGGGCGCCGCGCCCCGCATCTGAAGAATAACCACCTACTATAGTCACCAGTTTGACTTAACATGTTGATGCTACCCTGATTAAAATTTGCTTTGAACAGATATTAGATATGAAACAAAAGGAAACAGAAGTGACAAATCGCTTTGGGCATTACAGGACCAGGCTCAACTGATTTTAGGTTTAAATAATAAATATTCTCCAAAAATTTTTTAAAATCAGACAATGAAAACAAAATACAATGCTATAATTTGAACCTTAGACAACCTTTACCAAGCGAATTTCCCTTCTTTCAAGTTGGTAGGTATTTAATAAATTAAGTAGGTAGGTAGTAAAAATACAATTGTCAATGTTAAATATTACATCTTAAAAAAACTATCTCTTCCATTAAATATAAATGTCGTAGATATAACGATTAAATTAACGTTAGAATTACTTGAGTTTTGTGCTTGAATTACACTTTGCGCATCACGTCTTCGTTGATTTGTGAGTATTTTACGTAGTTTGCGGGTAAAATTAAAAGTTACTTTACTCGATAACCAATCAGGCATTCCGCATCTGGGTATTCCTTCCTGATTTCATAATCAAAGAAAATCTTCAATGATAAAAGAACGACTGGGGGGGTTTCTGACCAGACCTCATTTAGAACACCTGATTGTTTGCATAGAACACTTCATAGCTCTGCCTGGCACTAAGCTTCAGGGAATGCTCACGCACTTTTTGACCTCATTGGCAAATGAACCATGTCACCATAGCCTAAAGTACAAAATCGTATGAATAACCAACACAGGCGTCAGCGTCGCCTCGCGCATACGATTTTGTACTTTAGGCTATGGTGATATGGTTCATTTGCCAATGAGGTCAAAAAGTGCGCGAGATTTCCGTTCGGTTCCCTAAAGGGTATTTCTAATAAGTCTAGGTACACTGCAAAAATGGAATACAGCTTTATCCGTAACCGAAAATTAAATCGATATTTTTTAATCGCTAAAACGGTCCGAACTGTTATAATTGCGTGTGATAATTTATCACTGATAAATTGCTGTTTATTTCGTACCAAACCGCCATAGTAAATAAGTATATAGGGCTATATGATATTTATGTAGGTACGGAGTTTCATATGGATTTATGCCAAATTGTGTTGTCGCGTAAAGTTCAGGGGTTTATATCAACGTTAAACACTACATTTCTAAAATCCTTCACCATTTGTAACATAAAAAAATGAAATTATCAGCTGTTCATGTAAGTATAAATGATAAATATAAAGTAATAAATTAAGCAGATAGGTATTAGTGATGAGTTGTTTCATTTATCACCGGATATTTCCCTTTGGATTACTAGGCAAGTATTCGACGCCTTTGGTTAATTCATCAATGATCTAATAAATACAATAATATGAAGGATAAAAACATTCGTTCCAATTTTTTATGCGAAAATTCTGGGAGTGGCAAAATTTTTTGATTCATGGAAAATTCGAAGATGAAAAAAGTATTATTAACCCCAAATAATCCCGTTAATTTTATCACACTGTGGGTTATCTTCAATATTACACTCCAAGGAGGAATAAAGACAAAGGGAGCAGCAACTTTTGTTAGTGAAATAAAGCTTTGTCTACTTTTTCGCTTTCGTAAAAAAAAGTTAGGTAGGTACGTATTAATTACGTATATGAAGGTACACGGAAAGAACGTGCCTTGTCAGTTTGTTTTAAAAATTGTTTTTCAATATCAATATGTTCCTCATACTAACGTTGGTCTATCAGATGATATCTAGGTAGGTAGGTATATAGAGAACGCATGTGTTTACACATAGAGCATGCTACATAAATTTATTATAAGATAACTATTCTCTCTATATTATCATAAAGACCACCATAGAGGAACATTATCAGATTGAAAAAACATTCGAAAGAAACAGACATAGTTTGTTTTTTTCTTGTAGGGTAAAAATTATTACAGGTGGTATTATAGTGAGCGGCGGCGGTAATTAAGGTAAGAGATTACATGAGTTTGTATGAGACGAGTTATAGGCAGCGGCGACGCCCCGCCCTCCGCGCCGCTCTTAGATCCCATACAAAATTTCGCCGCCGCGCGGCCGCCGCTCACTTTATTACAGTCCTTATAAATGCGAAAGTCAATGTCGGAACCTTAACCGAAGTTCTTTTTTGTTCTGAGATTTTTCTGCAGGTAAAACTGACACTGTAATATGACATTTAAAAATACGTAATAGCCATTAATTTCATTCCGTGGACTTATAATAAGGCAGTTTGATTATTTACCGACTCAATTTATTGTTTTGTTAAAATCGATCTTGTATACGTATTGGCTCCTGTATAGCTACTCGATAAAAAAAATACTTATTTGTAGTAATTACACAAAATCTGGGTCGAATTACATAACGCATTACACACACAACTCTACAACAACAAAAACAAAAGTAACTTTTTTACAAAATGCAATATACACTATACGCAATATACGCAAATGCAACATTTTGGCGAACATAACTGCAAAACATGATTCATTTTCAATATCAGTAAGCATCGGTAAAGTAACCGGCTGACTGTGTCAGTATTATACAATATTAAAGATCCAAACTACAAAGAACTCGCTAGGTACAGTCCGTCCTGCCATGTTATCTGTGAACTCATAATTTCTATATCTGCACTAGATGTTGCTCATGAGTTCACGACTATAAACTCTGATTTGTATGAGAGCGGGTACAAATCCGAGCTCAAGTTACGTAGGCAACATCCAGTTCTAGTGCAGATATAGAAGTAGAGTTCACAAATAAGATGGTAGGACTTTAGGTAGGTATGTACTCGTTTCTTAAACAAAGAAAGTTATTTTATATTGTGACATTTAATTTTTATTAATCCAAAACTGGCAATGTAGGTAGTCTTATCGATGTTTATGGTTGTAACCATGATCAGCTAGTTACTGCACCGACAGCACAATGTCAATTTACATTCTATAAACTATTTATAAATACTGCAACAAATACATACATTATTTCTTTTCAGTGCCATAGGAAGATCCCTGACTGATTTTCGACATTCCAATGGATTTTTGTAGGAGGAAATGAACTGAAATAAATAATAATATTTAAATTATTAATCAGAAATTTAAGCATTGTTTTCGCCTTGGCGACACAATCCCAACAACAGGTTCCTCGTAAATTCCTGTTGTTTTCTATCATATGGGCAACAACAAGTAGATAACTAACAAGTTTTTTCCCGATGGTCACTGCTCTGAGTAAACACTAACTTTTCCTATTAATACCATTGGATAATAAAAAAACATCGAAGGCAAGTTATGTTTGGATGTTTCTAATCTAAACCATCACCGCACCGATAAAATAAACATGTTATTAAAGTGCAGCTTATATTGGCCATCGATGTAATTATATTAATAAAGATAACTTTGATAAACCAAGTGTGCCTACGTCAAATATGTACTAACTCGTGAAACCAGTGTATTTTATCGGACATAAGCGAGACATGTGATCATTTATGTAACAGGTACCTAGTATCTTTTCACATTTCACATAAATTCGGTCATTAAGGTATCCACTTATAGCGCAGAAACGTGGATACTGACAGTGGGCTTGATCCATAAGTTTAAGTTCGCTCAGCATCCATCCGAAGAGATCCGACGAAGAAATAAGGTGGACGGATATAGCCGAAAAAATTAGCAAGCTGACAAGGCAGTGGGCAGGTCACATCTGTAGCAGACAGAAGCTGACGGTGGTGGGGCAGACGAGTTCTGGAGTAGAGACCGCGACTCGGTACGCGCAGCCTGGGATGCCCCCTCCACCAGATAATAATAAAGCGAGCAACAATCAGCGCTACTGACGTGTTGTGACTAGTAGCGTCGCCACGAACATTTCGAGACTGTTCAGACCCGTGCTTACAGTTCAGACTTGCTAACGCGCGCTCTATGTATACTAACAACTCTCTGGCTTGGACAAAACACACGGCTGATTAGTCCCCAACTAAGCCGAAGCTTGTAAATGGGTACTCAACAACTGATAAACATAGGTACATAAATACATACCAACACCCAGAATCCGAAAACTAACACTTATGCTCATCATACAAATGCTGGTCCCGAGTGGGAATCGAACCCACGACCTCTGGCGCAGTAGGCAGGGGTCACCACTACGCCAACAGGACAGGCCTGTCGATGGACCGGCGATTAAAGACGTCTGGACCCGGAGGACCGGGTGTGGCGGCGATCATCGGGAAAGTCCTTTGTCCAACAGTGGACGACGAAAATCTTATATGATGATAACCATTCGATCAGCGGCGATGTCTTTATTGAATGATAATTTTAAAAGAACCGTTGCTAAAAAGCCTTTCATTCATAAAGTACCTGTTGGTTGAATTAATTTCTACTGTCGGTCGTCCACATAATTATAAGTAGTATATAATATATGTATATAGGCAAGTACTTACATGCAGCGAGTATGGAACAACCGATGGAGAAGTACATAAGCTTTCCGCTGAACAGCAGGCCGAGTAGATAGTACAGCATAGGGGTGAGAGTAATGATTGCCCATCCAACGGTGTTTAGCAGCGAATATATACGAGGTGCCACTTCGAAAGGCTCCACCCTCTCTACGCCGGACTCTATGAAGAAGTCGCCGGTGTTTAGGAACGATTCCTGCATTTTATCCTGAAATATAAATTATATAGGATTGTTAGTAAAATTGAGGACTGTGGGTTTCATCATGATGGCATAGACCAAGATACTTCGAACGTAAGACTGCAAAGGATTCTAAAAGTTGCAGGTTTTTGAAAACCATTATGAACCCAATTAAGCGTGACATGATCAACATGAGCATCAAAAAGTAATTTTTGGTCGTGGCCTAACGACCACGTATCGTAAGACGCAGCGTGGGCAGGCCTCCAACAAGGTGGACCGACGATCTGGTGAAGGTCGCGGGACCCGGCCGGATGAGGTTAGCACGGGACCGGTCGTCGTGGAGATCCCTGGGAGAGGCCGTTGTCCAGCAGTGTACGTCTACAGGCTGATATGATGATGACGCCAAAATGTGAGTCACACGTAACGTTTTGGCGGTTTGTTAAAATAATAAATAACAGTCGGACGTCGTTTTCTAGTGTTATATGCCTCGCTTATTCGACCGCCAGCTTATGCAACGTTTGTATTATTAAAATTCACCTTTAATTTAATTACTTAAAGTTTAACATGACATGCGTATTAAATGCTATAACCCCTGATCGATCATTAATACATCATATCAGCCCTTTAGCTGGACATAGGCATATCATTTATACTATAAACCCCATTTGACTATTTCAACTGAATATTTTGGATTGTATATTATATTGAATAAACAACGTAAGCTTAAATATTTGAATCCTTTTTAAATCGTCCATAATCTCAGGCATATTTTAAGCGATAAATAATCTGGAAACTTACTGTGCAGTAAGCTAAATAATCTTGTTGAGACGCGGAACCAGAGCAAACAGATAAGACGAACGAAAAACGGATGTAACTAAACTCTAATCTCTACTTCGATAATGACAAAAAGTAAAACTAACAATAAATTTTGCAGTTGATTCAATAGCGATAAAGTTGATAAAATTAAATGTAATAAATATTATATGAAAAAAGATTAAAGTAGCCAATCTCAAATCTAATTTCCAATAGCGAACTAAACAAAAATATATGATCACGAAAGTAAAGTAATCTATATAACGCTTAACCTCCCCATGTTCATAGTAAATCGAAAAGTGAGAGCATCAGGTAGTGGTAGTGTGGGGGCCTGTTATGTCGAAAGTCCGAGTCGATCCCCGGTTATGCTATGTATAACAGTCGACCGCACGTCAGTGGAAACAATTTGATCTTGACCTGTCCTAGGAGTTTTAATACTATGAGAGACCAGTTTATACTGGTTTTGTTGACCGCACTGACGCACGTCAGTCAGGTCGACCGTTCAATGGGTTTTCTCGAAACTTAAGTACATTTACTGAATGCTCTGACTCTGACGGTGAAACCCGCCTAGGCGCATGTGAAGTTGTCCATACCACACTGCGTTAGCGTGGTGGACTATAGCCCATACGCCCTCGTTGAGATAGACCTGTGCCCCAGCAGTGGGTGCATATTAATATGCTGCTGATTTTATTTGAAGTTTGATAATCATGTTTTATTAATTATTGGCATAATATGCTGTGCACTTCCGTTGGTGACTTTGTAGTCGTGTGAATGTAATGGCTGCACATTATAAACCGCCAATGACGTTATGAAGGTTATGTAGTAGAACGTAATGAAATTGTTTATGTGTCAATATGTTACCGGAAATATATGACTTACTTCGTTTTATACTAAAATGTAGTAAAGAAATATAATTTATTACTTTATAATTGTCATAGTTATATAATTTTGTCTCTGTTTAGGTAGAAACTAACTATGAGTATATACCAATATCATATCGCTATTAGGTGGCGTGATGTTTATGTACATTATCTTCTAGTAACATTTGTCACCGAGATCACTTTCATTACATTACGAAAGCTGGCCGGCAATACAATAGGTTTATGAAATTTTTATACGTATTATGTAGAGGGAATGTCTTAATATCCAATTAACAAAATATGTTAATTGAAATGATACCTAGTCGTTATCGTAATGAGTTGTAACCGTACATTATTGCTGGTACAGTCGAAACACCTTGAGCTGGCCTAGCCTATTAGGGAGTTTCAAAACCACTTTTTTCCACTGACGTGCTGTCGACCGTACATAATTGATCAAGGTAAAAAAACATTAAGTACCTACCTTTACAACGAAGAGGTCATGCATCCACTTGGTGGCCTCCGCCTCACCTTCAGGCACTTTTTCTACGGGAATCCGCTCTATGTACAAGTGCGCATGCACCGGTCTACCGAACAGCAAACTTGTTAATGTCGGTGGAGTCTGAAAATGCGTACAATCAAAAGGGTTTTTAACAATTGTCCTGCAGAAATAAGTGTTAAAATGATTTTAAAGGATGTAAGATTACTTCAAACTTTATACATGTATGATGTATGTATCCTAGCTGATTCCCCAAGGCCTCGCCCGCGTTTTTTAAGTTATTTCTGACTTTTATCTTATTGCTCGGCTCCCCAGGGTCGTAGCGTGATGGTAAATAGCGTTTAACCTTCCTGAAGAATTAGGCTATCAAATGCGAAAAGATTTTTTCAAACCCGACTAGTATAGTTCCCGAGATTAGCGCGTAGAAACCATAAAGTTATTATAGCTTCTGTAGTTCTACTAATTTTATGGTAAAAACAAACAGAAAAAACGTCTTCAGCGTTAATAAATTAGTTTAAGTAGATATTTAAGTACCTAGTATATAATATTTAACCCGAAAAGTTGCCTACCGTTTATCCAACTTTTCCGTGATTGACGTATTTTGGATTAAATGTATTTGATGACAATAGTAATTGATGTGATGACAATAAAATTGTCAGTTGCCGCATCAACTCAGTCCGGTTGCGTCCAACAATCAAACAAACGTTAGGTTAGGTACCTAACCTTAGGTTGATATTGAGATAGACACATAAGTAGGTACAATGAAGATTCAACGTACGATCTTTGCAGTTTGACCACGATAATTTATGTAAGACATGTTTTGTGATGTACACATTTCATAAGAACTTTAGGCACACTTTAAGTAGGTACCTACATATACATACCTACTGTAATATTTTCTACCTTACATCGGTTAACGGTTTGTACAAGTTAGTCAATAGCATGATTAATTTTATACTACTGAAGTTAGTCTGGATTTTAAATTTGTGAAATTTAATTACACATACAGCTACATTCGTCTAAAGCCGTGGTAGTCTAGTTGGTTATGCACTCGCCTTGCGTTCATGAGGACGTGGGTTCGAACCTGGCGTGGGGAGTACCATTGAGTTTTTCGAAACTTAAGTACGGTTTGTTAAAATACCTCAGGTTTTTCGCAGAAGGGAAACATCGTAAGGAAACCTGCATACGCCAAAAATTAGAATTACTATTCTAAGGCGTATGTGAAGTCCACCAAAATGACGGACTGGGGCACCGTAGGGCGGACAGGTGTTTGGCGGACAGGGGTTTGGCACAACCGATCCCTTAGGGTCGAAGCGTCGCCAGGAGTTCATGGCCCCCTAAGGGTCAGTTCAGACCAAGCGGAAATTTGCCCTATGTATGAATGGCTTCGAGCATCGCGCTCGAAGTCATTCATACGATTTTGTTCTTTAGGGGTATAGTGATATGGTTCATTTGACAATTACGTCAAATAGTGCTCGGGCAAATTTCCGTTTGGTCTGAACCAAGTCTAAGAAGATAAGATAAGATGGAGAAAAGTAACAATGCGAAATCATTTATCATAGGTAAGTGATACAATACCTTCATTTCCTTTTCAAACGCCAACTGTATATTATAGATAGCTGGTATTTTCCCTCTAAAGTACTGCAAGCTGGTGGTAAAACCTCTAGTGCGAGGGGTCAGGTGGTGTTTCAACAGCGGTAGATTTTTCTCCTTCGCAAAATTAAGGGAGGCTTCATGTTTTTTGCTTGTGAAACGTGTTCCCTCGGGGGTCATCAATAGCTGAAATAAAGATACTGTTATATCCTGTATTTTAGTTGAAAGGGTTCTATCAGAATGTTCTAATAAATTTTATAACATTATCTATTTTGTTGTTAAGTAATTTTAAGCCATAACCTTGTTCAGTATCTGATAGTGAATGCTACTTTAAATAATATACTTACCTAGGTATAATAATGATTAAAGCAGGCTCACTTAAGTCATACAACATAATGTCTCTAAATTTAATTAAAAATCCTACTAATATTATAAAGGCGAAAGTTTGTAAGGATGTGAGTGAGGATGTTTGTTACTCTTTCACGCAAAAAATACCGAACAGATTTTGGTGAAACTTGGTACAGTGATAGCTTATATCCTGGAATAACATATAGGTTACTTTCCAACGCGGACAGAGTCGCGGGGCGTCCGCTAATACCCCCTAAGTAACAAAACACCTACATAGAGGGCGCTGATTCACAATGTACACGGGGAAAACTTTTCTACGCGGGCGAAGCCGCGGGAAAAAGCTAGTCATTCATAAAACATAGATACCTTTATGTGTATTGAATCATTTATCAGAGGACTGTTATGTAAACCCTTGAAGTAGAACTTATCATATCACAGGGATGACAGTTCTTCGATAGAATTATTTACAGCACAGCTCAATTAGAGTACTGTTCAATCAATTAAATGTAGGTATGTTAAATATCACTATCCAAAGTCCAATTAGAGTCAACGACTTACCCAAACAGGATCCGGATAGTCACACAATTCAGATATTTGAGTCTTGATTATTTCTTTATCTTTTTCAAATGACCTCTCTAAAAACACGAACTCAGAGAATTTCCACATCCATCCAATGGGCGGCAAATATTGTATGGATTTCTTTGCGTACGCTTTACAATTCTAGAAAAAAAAACTCTATTAAGTGTCAAATTGAGAACCTCTTCCTTTTTCGAAGTCGGTTTAAAGGTGTTTTTGGAACACTGTAAATGTTGTATTGCGAAATAATTGACGACAGTAGGTAGGTAGGTGCCTAGAAAAAAGGCATCTATAAACACAAGGCAATTTACATCTCATACTCAACTCACCCCTAGAACACCTATTTCATCACAAAACTGCCAACCCATTAGCCAATCTATTTCGAAGCTGTGGTTCATAATTAGATATCCATGTTCCTTTCCATAAAACTTTTCATATTCATCTTTCTTGATGTAAATAGACATTGTTGTTCCTGCCCACCATTCTGACATAAAAACTAATTCTGAAATATAAACACAATGATAAAAAAATCTCAAAGATACCTAATATAAATAAGGTAGGTAAAAGAAACATAAAAAGTTACTTACGACTGTAAAATGAATATGAAAGATAGTAATTTATTTTTCTGTACAGTGCTTTGTTAAAGGGTCGCAGTCCAAAGTATAAAATTGCTTGTATAACATTCAGTATTAAACCCGACATGAAGTATGATATAGCAAAGCATAGGTGCACGGCAGTAGATTGCTTCAATATGTTTAGGGTAATCATTTTTATGCCAGCTTTGTCCAGTAGTCATGAAATCTAGAAATGACAAACAATTATCCCAGGTAATCTTTGTTCGGTACCTACTATCATCAAGCACTATACAGTGTTTTTTTAACTGTTACAGTATGGGCAAGTCCGAAGCCATAGGAGATACAGGTAAACTCTCTTAGGAACCATTAGGTCTTTTTTTGTGATAACAATTTTGACATAGTAAATTTTTTGGTGAAGCTTGTGTTGTCCATAAAAATGAGTCATTTTGATCAAAAATTTTTTATGCGGATCAATTCAGTTTCATGTACGTAAGGATCATTTCATTATATCAGAAGAAAAAAATCTCAGCAGCCGAAGTTAATCAAATTCAATAAAATGTTTTCTCATACAATGCCAGTGCAAGCAAGGTATTTATGTATAGTTAAATATACATATATGACAGAATCTGTCCCTGTTTGCAGTTATGGTTTATTCCCATCTAGGCAAAGGTGCCGAGATGGGAAATTTATATCGATTTATTCCCATTTTGGCACCCATGTGAACCATTTTAAATTTTGTGGTGCAAAAGGACAATCATATTTACCTGTAGTTAGAAAAACAATATGAACTCTAACTCAGTAAGAATACAAAAAGGTAATAATTATTACACCACCTACCACAGGAAATTAACATGCAGTAATTATTCAAATACTAGTGTGTAACTTGTCCAAATAGTAAATAATAACAATAAAGTTTAAGGTTAATGTGACTGTATTAAAAGTTTAGCTAAAGATCAAAATTCAAAGCACTATGTAAACATTTAATTTGTTATACTTGTACCTGATATTTTTATTTGTGCAATATAGTAGGTACTTCAAATCAAAATTAATATGGTATAGGGGCACAGGCCAGTCAGAAAGGGGGCACAAAAACGAATAGGCAAGTGTAACTGGTTCAAATACGCACCTCATGTACACGTAAGGTTAATATTATATCGCATTCGTATAAAAATCACAAGAACTATTAAATCATATCCGGCAAATAGATACAACGAGCAAATATCATCCGAGTCACGTAAATTTTGAAGAAATGTAAAAATTACATCAATTCTATCAAAATGAATGGAATATAGATGAATGAACGACCAACTGACTGACACTGACACCCAGTGTTGCCGTTGCCGCTAGTCAATCAAGAAAAAGTCCGAAATCGAATCAAAAATTACCCAAAATTACCCGTTTTGTAAAATAAAAATTTATTTATTAGAAAATATTACCAGTGTAGTTTCCGATTCATACAATTCGTGAAAAGACGTGACGTGAAATTCACGTCCTACTATGTGTGCACTACACTCGTTTCGTATTCGAAACGTGAAAAAGACGGACGGGATTCCCTCTGGTGTGGTCTGGGAAAATATAGAATCTGGCTCTCAAAATGAATGTCTCTCAAAATCTGCCTTAAAAAAATGCTGCATATATTTTAGTGTTTCCACGGGCGGGAGTATAAAAAAATTCTTATTTCAACGAATTTGCTTAGAAAATATTTTTGTAGTACCTAACTTAAGAATTCATAAATATTGGTACGGTCGACCGCACATCAGTGGTAACAAAACCAGTATAAACTGGTCTCGCGTAGTATTGAAACTCCCTAATAGGCTAGGCCAGCTCAACGTCAAAGTGTTACCACTGATGTGCGGTAGACTGTACAAAGTAAGATAAATATTCCCAAAAGAGCCAAATTCTGCCACTGTAATTTGTCAACGAAAATTCGATAGCCAAATCTGCCAAAATGGCAGCAATCAGCCACAAATGGTCACACTGGTTCTATCTCCTTCCCCCACTCTTCATCGGTGATGGTGCGTACACACGCGCGCCGCCGCGCCGTGCAGACCGGCAAACAGCCCGGGTGTCCGTTCCACTAGCGATGGTATTTTTACGACCAACTCCCAAGACGGACCAAAAACGTCCATTTCTTTTTCACGAACTGAATTAAATGAATCGGAAACGTAATAGTGCACTAATACCGTGTTGCCATATATACAGATTTATCTGTATCTATACAGATTTTTGACTACCGATACAGATATCATTTTGCCCTACTTTTATAAAGATTTTTGAAATATAACATAATCTATGTTAAAATATAATTAAATTAGAGGAAAAGAATAGAAAACATGGATTCCACGATGATGTACATTTGGAAATAAATATTTGTTTTAGTTTTGGTGGGTTTTTTTATTATTTGGTTGGGTACTAGATTGTTTTAATAAGGCAATCCTAACCGGTAGCTTTTCTAATAAAATCCTTGGTTCGTTTCAATAAACTACTACTAAATCATTGGAATTAAAAAAAAAAACAATATACAGATTTCAGAGGATTTCAGTGGTTATTTGGTCTCATACAGATTTTTAGACTATCCAATACAGTTAAAAGGACTTGAGATATGGCAACACATACCATTTAATCAAATCTACTATATCCTCAGATTATATCTAATCCAACCTCACTGACTTTTTTGCGGAATTTGTCGATGGTTGTCGTTTTTGTTTAGTTTTCCAAAATAAATTACTACAGTATATTTTTTTTTGGAAAAGTAAACAAAAACTACAACTTTTGGTGTATATCTGTGATAGTTTTATATGCAACGTGTATATTGTGCGGAATAGTTAACTAGTCTAGTGAAGCGTGTAACGACTCTACCGGATCGTTCCAAACTTGATAAATCTTCATTAAACCTACTATCAGTTTAATGCGGACGTGAACCTGTAGTGTGGATCACCGAATGGCACTAGCTGTGCTTTTGTGGAGACCGTGCTGCGATTTTATTGAAAATCGCCGACTATTTAGTCGTGCCCTGTCTTTGTGAAGGCCGTGCTGTAACCGCCAGTTTTTGAAAACAAACAAAATATGACTTGGCTGTATGGTCTAAGACTTTTGCCTGTCCATCATTGGACGAATTCAACAAAAAAAGGGCTCTTTGGCGGGATTTTGTCAGAGATGGTTGTCGTTTTGGTTTAGTTTGCTAAAAAATGTATATTGTAGGTTTTAGTGTATATTTCTGATAGTTTTATATGCAACAAGTGCCTATTAGAGTGTATTTTGTGCGGGATAGTTAAATAAAAGCGTGTAACGACTCTACCGGATCGGTCCAAAATGTCCCTTGTTATTCTTCATTAAACCTAGTGTAAATAAATATACGAAATAATTCTTAAAATAAGACAGGGCTGTATGGACGAAGCTTCCATTGCCCGTCCTCAATAGAGGACAAATCAACAACAACAACAAAAAAACTAATGCTTTTTGGAGGGATTTTGTCAGAGATGGTTGTCGTTTTTGTTTAGTTTTCCAAAAAATGTTTAATGTAGGTTTTGGTGTTTAATTGTGATAGTTTTTTATGCAACAAGTGCCTATTAAAGTGTATATTGTGCGGGATAGTTAAATAAAAGCGTGTAACGACTCTACCGGATCGTTCCAAAATGTCCCTTGTTATTCTTCATTAGACCTACTAGAATATTCTATCGGTTTAATGCGGACATGAACCTGCAGTGTGGATCACCGAATGGCACACCTAGTTGTGCCCTCGTGGAGGCCGTGCTGCGGTTTAATTGAAAATCGCCGACTAACTCTAGTCGTGCTCTGTTTTTGTGGAGGCCGTGCTGTAACCGCTGGTTTAAATAAATTTATGAAATAATACTATAGATAAGACAGGGCTGTATGGACAAAGCTCCCTTGCCCGTCCTCAATAGAGGACGGACAAATCAAAAAAAAAAACTAACCTCACTCGTTCTAATCTGAGCCTCACTCGGTCAACTCAACCTTATTTTGCTTTTCTGTTCTACGTGTCCGTTCACCTAGCGTACACCGATCGACTCAAATACAAATCAAACTATACTTGGAATCTCAATCTTGAAAAGCTGTCCGGTCCACCAGTAATTAATGTATAGTTAGTGTCACATAAACCATTTAATTTGTGAGTGTCTTCGACAGTCCGAGGTGTAAACTTAGTTTCATTTCATCAAACAAAAACAAGTTTGTGTTCTGTTCTTAACCAACAATGTCGTTTTCATTACGACACTGCACGGCACTCAAAAGTAATCTTATAAAATGTTTAATATTACGATCTTTCTCAGAGTCGAAGTATTCCGAAAATGCTACTGTGTTAGGAATCGAAACATCTTGTGATGATACTGGTTGTGCTGTCGTTAATGGCGCAGGCAAAATATTAGGAGAATCATTGTACTCTCAGAATGCTATACACATCAGGCATGGTGGTATAAACCCCGTTTTTGCCCGCGATCTGCACCGCGATAATATCGAATCAGCAGTCACAGAAGCGTTGGAGAAAGCGAATAAAGCAGTGAATGATATAGATGCGATCGCCGTTACCACGAAACCTGGTCTGTTAGTCAGTTTGCAAATAGGAGTGAAATATGCAAATTATTTATCAAGAACATATCATAAACCTTTGATACCCATTCATCATATGGAAGCTCATGCACTTGTAGCCAAAATGTACTATGACATATCATTTCCTTATCTTGTTTTGTTGATATCTGGAGGCGATTGTCTCTTGACTGTTGCAAAAGATGTTGATAACTTTCTTTTGCTTGGTAAGAGTTTAGATAATGCACCTGGTGAAGTTTTAGACAAAGCTGCTCGACGAATGAAATTAAGAAACATATCCACTTACTCCCAAATAGCCGGAGGACAAGCAGTTGAGCTAGCTGCAAGAAATGCCACAAATCCTGAGGTGTTTGACTTCCCTCTGCCATTGGCTAGACAAAGAGACTGTAACTTCAGTTTTAGTGGACTCAGTGACTCTTTCACACGAAAATTAGTGGAAAGGGAAGCCATGCATGGAATAATAGGTGATGGTTTAATACCAGAAGTTAATGATTTATGTGCAGCATTCCAACTTGCTATAGCCAAACACATAGCACATAGAACAGAGAGAGCGATTTTATTCTGTGAAATGAATAAATTAATACCTGACAATAAAACTATTGTGGTATCTGGAGGTGTAGCATGCAATGATTTCATATTCAATTCTGTCCAAGTTATTGGAGATAGAGTTGGTTATAAGGTATATCGTCCACCACCAAGAGTGTGTACAGACAATGGCATAATGATAGCTTGGAATGGAATAGAAAGGCTAAGAAAAGGATGTGATTTTGTACCAAATATTAACCTTAGAGACATTGACCCAGTAGCACCTTTAGGAATAAGTATAATAAATGAAGTTAAAGCAGCTGCTCTGCCAACAAAAGCAATGAGATTAAAATATATATATGCAACTTAAATTATTGTGGTTTAGTTTCTCTTTAAAAAACCTGGCCTACTTTAAAACAATTTTTATTAATATTAAACTAACATTACATAAATTATTGTTGATCATGCATGTTCACAAGATGGTTCCTTCAAATCTATTTGGGTGCAGCTGCTTGTAAATCTGAAAATAAAGTCACATTATTTTTCAAGTTTAAAATATAGCCTATGCAATACACAATACACAAACAAGACACAAAAAGATCACATTAATAGGTTATCTGGTGTCCGTTCACCTAGCGTACACATAAGAGATTCTGGGCTAGTTTTAGTGCCAATAAATAGTACCCAAATAGTACCTAAATAGTACCTAGATCAAATAAATAGTACCCCTGTGGTTTAAGAAATATACGCCAGTCTTAGTGTGTACGCTGGCGGAACGTTCCGCTGGCGTACACATGGCCGATCTCGAAAACGGCTTTGATTACAGCAACGAAATTACACAAAAAAATAGTACCCTAATAGTACCCTCGGTACCGGAAATCTCATAACGATTGCTCTTATAGGAACGGAGATATTGAACATAACTTTCAGAGCAAGCGTTCAGCCAGCGTACACATTAAAGTCATGTTGTTTTCATAAAGAAAGCGGACGTATCTAAATTTAAATGATATATCAATAAATAGTACTTCAAATAGTACCTCCGCTAGTACAAACATTTCATGTGAATTCACACGGGAACCATATCAAAAATCGATGTAAAGTTCTAGGAACAAATGTATTGACGAACAGTCGCACACAAAAGTGAATAAAAATGAACAACAAGTGATCGCCGTTTTATTGCTTCCAAGCGAGTCTAGAGTTAGCTGATCAGTAAATAGTAGGTAAGAGTCTATATTCGTATGTATGTTAAGAACCCTTTCATACCTTTCATCCACCCTTATTTTTTACAACCTTTTGTCTTGTTTTGACTCGCACCTCGCACTTAGAGATGTCAACCAATTACCAGTTTTAGCACCGGTATTTACCGATTAGTTAAAAAAACGGTTTTCTTAGTTTTTATTATTATATGGAAACACTCAGTCTGAAGGTAATAAAATTATCAGAATTGTGAGTTTTGCTCTCACTTGTTTGTGTGACACTTCACCCTTTATTTATTTATTTTTGGACGCATAATAATAATAAAATCTTCGAAACGAAACGAAAGTTACGAAGAAAGCATGAAAATAAGTACCTACCTAGATGTTAGATGTGTGAAATGAAATTGCATAGTGCGGGGATTTCCCAAGTATTATAGTCAATCGTGTTCAGATACGCGTCGATTAATTATAATTCAGACTATATTCGGATACAAATATCATTTTTTTTTTGTAAATAAGCAAAGAAAAAGTATTTTTTTAATAAAACCGGTTTAAAGAAAAAATGTTTTTAAAATAGATTTTTTGGACCGGTTGACTGACATTACTGCTCGATTCGCTCTTCGCAAAATTGTTACGGACGGATCGGTGCGATCATTGATTCGGTCATTTCGTTCTGTGATCGTTCGTGAGTTTTGAATATGTTAAGGGCCCTTGGGCGTACGCCCTTTCTAACAACCTTACTATTCAGAAATATAGTTATTTTAGTTTTGTTGTTAACTAATACCTACCATTTCCGCCTATTCCAAGACCAAAACCGCTTCATCACATTGGGCGTTTCTTAATTCCCAACCGCCTATTACAGACATGGCTCCTCATTTTATGGTGGATACCCACTTACAGTACCAAAACCACTCCACCCCTTAGGGGGCTGTTCTACATTACGAATACTGTCACTAGTTACCACCTATGACACACATCGTTCCTCCTTGTTACCTCCTTCCAGGTACTGTTGCTCATGTAGTTGGGATGTATAGACCTAAAAACAATACCTATTTTGTCAACTAAATTTATACATTACCGTTTATGTTCTCCTGAATTTTCAAAAATAAAAATAAAATAAAATAAAACGAGGAGCCATGTCTGTAATAGGCGGTTGGGAATTAAGAAACGCCCAATGTGATGAACCGGTTTTGGTCTTGGAATATGTAATGAATAAATAAACAAATAAAAAATATGACATTTTTTGTTTATTTAGTCATAAGCTATCGATATATAAAGGTTTCATCGTGTGAGGAAAAAATCGAAAGAAAAACAAAATGGCGGCGGAAATTATGCCAGAAAGGTTCCTATTCCTTAGAAAAACTTTTTTTTTCGCGATTACAATATTATACTTAGTACAGCTTCCTCTACCCTTACATACGATTATTGAACGCAACCTTCTCTGTGCGAGTCCGACTCCACTTGGTCGGTTTTTTACCTACCACCGCTTTCTAATTGTGATTTTTACTGAAGTCACTCTAACCACAAATACCGAATTTCTTTTTCTGCCTGTTTGACTGAATTTCTGGGTTTGTTCAGAATTAAAAAATAAACATACCTAATACTGTTAGCAAAGATAAGTCACTTTTGAACATGACTGTACCTCTAGTATGAATAGAACTTTACATCGATTTTTGATATGGTTCCCGTGTGAATTCACATGAAATGTTTGTACTAGCGGAGGTACTATTTGAAGTACTATTTATTGATATATCATTTAAATTTAGATACGCCCGCTTTCTTTATGAAAACAACATGACTTTAATGTGTACGCTGGCTGAACGCTTGCTCTGAAAGTTATGTTCAATATCTCCGTTCCTATAAGAGCAATCGTTATGAGATTTCCGGTACCGAGGGTACTATTAGGGTACTATTTTTTTGTGTAATTTCGTTGCTGTAATCAAAGCCGTTTTCGAGATCGGCCATGTGTACGCCAGCGGAACGTTCCGCCAGCGTACACACTAAGACTGGCGTATATTTCTTAAACCACAGGGGTACTATTTATTTGATCTAGGTACTATTTAGGTACTATTTGGGTACTATTTATTGGCACTAAAACTAGCCCAGAATCTCTTATGTGTACGCTAGGTGAACGGACACGTTATCTGCATCAAACTATTTCAGTAGGTGCTTGTTAGGTTGCTAAATGGTTAAGTTCTAAAACTTTATTATTAGAGACCAAAACATCACAGTTTGCAATCCTGTTAATACAAACTTATTATTTTCTATATGCATTCCTAGTTTTAATTTTTAAATCAGAAGCCATTTCATTTTGTGTTTGCATGTATGTCTGCATTATAAAATAAAAATAGAACAGATTTTATCTTTATTTCACAAATTGAAATAGTTCATTGGAAAAGCTTCTAAGGTTCACACAATATTTTTTTCACCTAACTTACACATCTGTGAAATTAGTCCTTTTCATCTGAAAAATGAATAATGTATACTATACAAACAATCCAAAATATATTTAAAATAGGTATAATAGAAGAGTTATTCGATTTTTGACAGATTTGAGTAGGTGCAGGGTGGATGTGTCTTGTTGACTTAGTGGCTTGGTCATTCATTACACTTGAGCACCAGAGGTTGTGGGTTGGGTACCACTGGGGATAGGTTTGTGCTGATCTGGAGTTATTGTGAATTGTCCTATTTTTGTTATTTTTTATTTCCTTAGTACAGCAGAAAATTAGACACACCTTGTCCTACATAGCTTTTTTGTACAAGTGAAGAATGATATTTCCTTGTTGTTGAAGAAATGAAGAATGATATTTACTTGTTGAAGAAATGAAGAATTATATATACTTGTTGTTTAGAGATGCTTATAAGGTTTCTTTTCACTTGAATTTAAAAAAGGGGGAGCTCATGACAGCCTAGTTGTTAAATGCACTCGCCTATGGTATGGTATTAAACAATTTAAGTTATCAAGATGTGTGGGTCAAGGGTTTCATCTGGACCTGTAGCTTTTTAGAACTTAAGTATGGTTTACTATCATACCTGGCTCTTTGGTGAAGGAAAATATTGTGAGGAAACCTGCATATAGCAAGCACCAAAGGAATTCCTCTAACCTTGTATAAAATAAAACCTGCACAGGACTAGCATGGTAGACTATAGCCAGAACACCGTCGATCCCGAGGCCGTCTACGGGATTATGTCGCCGGCTATCTCTGCTAAGTAACTATTAATTGGTGTGACTTACTGGCTGGCTTGCCATTGGCCCATGGAGTGATGCGCACATGTGATTCGTCTCTCCTCAAAGCCTCTGTGCGAAATTCCGGTCGCAGGGCTCGCCGTAGAACCTTAGCAGCAATGGTGGAGTAGTTTATGTAACTAAAAAGAACAAATAACCTGTACTATCATGTAACAATTTAGTGAAAACGATGATGTATTTCTTGGTATTTACTTAAGACCAGCTTGTCTCCAGGCAGTCATTTTTGCGGTTTTTCTATCTAGAAATATGAACTGTGCAGTAGACTCCCCGGAATACGGTCACTAATCGACAAAAATACGAATTCAGAGACTTGCTGGTGGTGACTGGTGATGTAATCACTTGACAGCTTTCGTTTCGTTCCTTCCATTCCATTCTCGACTCGACAGACCAGCATCGACTAATAAAATTGTAACGAAACAAAATTTATTTTCGTAGAACGGATTGCATAACGCAGGAGGAACGTAGGTAATCTGTGGGTAAACTGGATTGGATGGCTAAACAACCGGGAACGTGACGGATTCAGTGTTGCCAGATCTTAAAACCAGTATTCCGTAATTTTATTTGCCAAATTCCATATGGGAATTCTTTTTAGAGCACTTTTGTATGAAAAATTTTGAGGGAAAATGTCACAAAAAGAAAAAACTTTAAAAGTCCGAATGTATTTATTGTCGGAGCGTTCCCTAAAGATACGGACAAATCCGTATATATGGCAAAACTGGATGGATTCTATTCGCTAGGTCATCATTCCTTGGTCTTTTTTTTTTCATTCATTCATTCTTGGTTTGTTGGCAACCTTGGGTGTTGGTAGGCAATGGCAACAATAGAATGAAACTTTTTCTTAGGTTGGCAAGGAAGAAAGGATTTGCTTACGTTTTTCATGGTAAAAATATTTTGATATTTTGCAGATAGGGACCTACCTACTCCTGAAACTTAGATTATACTGTAAACTAGTACCTATGATCTAAGTTTATGTGCTTGGGTAGGTACCTATCTCACGTTGGATTCGTGTACTGTACATAGCAGAATCACAAATTTATTTTATTTGCTGCCATGGACTTTTCATCTGTTTCCTTTTCCTTCTGGGACTCAATGGGTCCATACCTATGCTTTTGCTCTTTTCTGTGTTTTTACATGGCTTTTGCTATTTTCCTTCGTTATTTTTAGTTATTTTTAAATACATTTTGAAGGTGTGTTCTGATGTCTGATTAGCAGTTTTTTAAAAGTAGGTAGGTAGGTACTAGTAGGCTCTAGTTTCTGTATCTTCTGTACCATAATATGTATTGTCTATCACGTTTTCTACACCATGGCAAATAGGTATACAGCAGTACTAACTGTACGCCAGTATGCTAACGGTGGCTGACCACAACAGATAACAAGTTCTAGAGAAAACATTTTATTAATATTAGATACTTATAAATAAAATTGGGGCTGAACTGTAGTCTGAACTTTTACTATTTTTCCTTTTATACTTATTAACCTAAAAACTAATATCATACATGGTCTTCCCCAATCAACGTCACTCACCTGGTCCTCTGCCCTCTGTATCAAGCCACTTTTGGCCACCTTTAAGTCATTGATTGGTTCACATGGTCTGTGGTCTCCATTCCAGAACTTGATAAAATTATATGGAAAAATCAAATCCTGAATTTGCATTTTGCATATAATGTCATGTACTTATATTATATACTTATAAATGTCTGCACCTACACTCCTTGAAGATTTCAACATCACCCTAAGGTTGCCTGGAAGAAATCGCAGATAGCGATAAGGCCGCCATTTGATTGTACACAGTTTAGTAATATTTCGTAATGTAAACTTTTGATATAATTTGGTACTTTTGATATAAATAAAGTATATTTGATTTGATAACTTTTAGCAGCGTCTGTTATTTAATAATCATCACAATGAAATTAATGCATTTCTTCTCTTAGCTACAGTCAGATAACAAAAACTTTTTCCACAAAATAAAATTTAATGTTTTATGTTACAGCCCAAATAAAATGGATGCAGCTGATTCTTTGATGGAAAAGGTGGCACCTGTTAAAGAATTAGAAGGTGATCAACTGTTTGTTAAGCCAAAGCCATCAGCTAAATGTGATGTTGTCAATGAGTGTCAGACATTCCTGAAGGCGGAGTATGGAGGAGGGGACACTGAACATAATATAACAATGGCTCCTGTAAGAGATGGTAAGATTCTGTGTGGATATTTGTTTGTTTATTTATTGGTCCCACACAAATTCATAAGGTAGTATACTTTACCTACTCAACTAAACTATTCTTTTTTAATAATGTACTTTCTATCGCCCATATAAACTTATAAACCATCGGGAAGAAATTATATGAATGATAGTGAGAACCGCATCAAAATCCGTTGCGTAGTTTAAAAGATCTGACCATACAAACATGGGAAGCGACTTTGTTTTATACTATGAAGAAAAATAAGTATAATATTAGTATTGTGAGAAAATAAAGTCATAGGTACTCCCTTACAAGACCTTCAAAAATCGGTAGAAACTGATTCTCAGCTTGCTTTATGCTGCTCTAATCCAATAAAGTAGTGATGTAAGCTGCATTTATGAGGATTCCTTCTAGTCAGTTGCGCAGTCTCTATCAAGTGGCATTGGCCACTGCTTGTTACATTATATTTAACAGAGAAAAAACATGTCATTAAAAAGGAAAACATTAAAACGAAGGATTAGTCTGTTCTTAATTTTATTTTTTAATAGAATTTTTTTTGTTACTACTTTGGTGTCACTCAATGTTATTTTATTTGTTTACTTTTAGGAAAACCAACACAAATAGTAACATTAATACAGCAGAATAATAAAATATACAAAATGCCAATTACAGGTTTTCAGAATTAGATAACACAAGTTTAAAAGTTTTTTTTATTACAGAGAAACCTAAATTTGTGACTTCTACACCTGATGAAAAGAAGGAGAGTCCTACTGATAATTTAGCCGATTCCAATCCAGAATGTGACATTGAAGGTAGGTATATTGGTATGTTTATTATAATGCTAAGTTATGTCATCAATTATTTAAAGTTTTTACTCATACATATAAGTGTCACTTTCCTTTGGTTCGTAAATATCTCATTACTTATGCATTAAAAAAATGTTAAAGTAGAACAACTGTTTGTCAAAAGGAAAATTCTTTGGTATTATTCATTGTTATAATATTGTATTATTTATATAGTTGTATTAAAGTGATAGATATGGATAAAGGATATTTGGCGCTCCGTTCTTTTTACCTACCTGTTGATTGTATTAATCTAACACATTGAATTCTCTGTTTAAGGAGTTCCCGATTTACCTGAGGACGATGGAATGCCTGGCACTGTTACAGTATTGGACGCGCCCGACGGAGGCAAGGTGTATGTTGTTGGCACAGCACACTTTAGTTTGCAGTCGCAGGAGGATGTTTCTAGGGTAATTATACCAATATTTAAACATTTGCCCTAGGTTTCCACTTTTGAACATTTCGTTTTAAATATTGACTAGCTTTAAAACTATCTCAGTATTATATTAGTACTTAAAGATATCCTAAATTGTCTGTTTCCTGCAATTTCAGGTAATACAAGAAGTGAACCCCCACATAGTGATGGTAGAACTTTGTGAACAGAGAACCAATATTTTATTGTTAGATGAAGAAGTTATACTTAGGGAAGCTAAGAATATCAATATTAAGAAAATCAGGTATGACTTTAAATTTTCTTTTTCCGCGCGTTTTTGTTAGGTTTAACTAAGAGGTCAATTAATTAATGTTTTAAACTCATTTACAGACATAGCTTAACATATACCAAAGTATTTATGTTAATATAAATTCATATTGTTTGTTATATATTTTTATTCAGGGCCACAATGGCTCAGAATGGAGTCTTCAACGGTCTGATGTACATCCTACTCCTGAACATGTCGGCACATATCACCAGGGAACTGGGAATGGCGCCGGGCGGTGAATTCCGACGCGCTATGGCTGAGGTTTGGTTCTTTATATTTCTGCATCTATAAAGTATAATAGTGCATCTTTTAGCACTTTCTCTGTAATGAAATATTGATTAAATAACTAAATGAAACTAAGAAAACTGAAACTACGGTTAACTTTTCAGTATTTTAGTTGAGTACCTATTTATTTTTATGCAAAGAAATATTAAATGTGTGAGGAATAGTCAATTCTCAATTAGCTGTAAAAATAATAGCCAAATGAATTTTATTTACAGAGTTAAATTTTAAACTTATTATTATGTCTTCCCGTATTTTATAGGTTTGTATTTTTTTATAGGCCAAGAAGATCCCAAATTGCATAGTACAACTTGGCGATAGGGCTATAGACGTCACTCTGCATAGAGCTATAGCGTCGCTGTCCTGGGGACAGACTATACGATTTATATGGCATTTGCTTACATCCAACCAAACGATAAGGTAAGACTAACACAACAAGAATCATAATAAGGGCGCGGCAGCAGCGGGAGAGAGTTGCTTACGTCACATTTATGACAAACGAAATTCATCCACCCATTAAACGATATCCATATTAATTATTTTAATTTTTCAGCGTGGAAGAAGTGGAGAAATGCAAGCAAAAGAAGATGTTGGAAGACATGCTGGAGGAGATGGCGGAGGAGTTCCCCGCGCTGAAGCGGGTGTTCGTGGTAGAGCGCGACATGTACCTGTGCCACTCGCTGCAGGTCGCCGCTCTGCAGCCGCGTTAGTAGTTCACTCACTCACTTCTAATAGAAGAAGTTGGAAGACATGCTGGAGGAGATGGCGGAGGAGTTCCCCGCGCTAAAGCGGGTGTTCGTGGTGGAGCGCGACATGTACCTGTGCCACTCGCTGCAGGTCGCCGCTCTGCAGCCGCGTTAGTAGTTCACTCACTCCTAATAAAAGATGTTGGATGACATGCTGGAGGAGATGGCGGAGGAGTTCCCCGCGCTGAAGCGGGGGTGTTCGTGGTGGAGCGCGACATGTACCTGTGCCACTCGCTGCAGGTCGCCGCTCTGCAGCCGCGTTAGTAGTTCACTCACTCCTAATAAAATATGTTGGATGACATGCTGGAGGAGATGGCGGAGGAGTTCCCCGCGCTGAAGCGGGGGTGTTCGTGGTGGAGTGCGACATGTACCTGTGCCACTTGCTGCAGGTCGCCGCTTTGCAGCCGTATTAGTAGTTCACTCACTCACTCTTAATAGAAAATGTTGGAATACATACTGGAGGAGAAGGCGTGATGGATGGGTGAGGAGTTCCTGACGCCAAACGGAATTTTTAGCTCGTGTGCTTGTGCTACATCATCATCAACAGTTTATTAATGTCCCCACTTCTGGGGCACAGGCCTACCGTCTCAACAAGGGCGTATGGGTTATAATCCAACACGCTAGCCCAGTGTTACTCTGACTGCTAGTTTTAAGTCCATTTATAACATGTGTTCCAAATTTCAGCATTCTATATTAATAGTTTTGGCTGTGCGTTGATAGATCAGTCAGTCAGTCAGACAGAACTAACGATTTTATAACTTTCCCAACCTTTCACAAGGTTTATAATTTATGGGAAAAAATGACACCAAAAATTGAAACCAAAATTTTGATTTTAATATACTTTTATTTAATGTTACAGGGAGGGAGCCTTGTCGCATAGTGGGCGTAGTGGGCATAGGCCACGTCGCAGGCATTGTGGAGCACTGGGGGAAAATACGGTCGCAAGATATTCCTCCGCTTTTGAAGTAAGTCGCCATGCCAGATAAAATACATTGCTTAATTGCAGACGGTCCCTCTAAATTTCTATTTCTTGGCTCTGTGGAGAAGGTGACATCAATCAGTTCAAAATGTGTACCACTGGTGTAATCTTTATTATTTATTATCATCCAAATATTATTTTAATTTAAGTTTTTGTCATTTCTGCCCCATGTGAATTTTTATATTTATAAAATTTTTTGTATCACAAAAAGAAACTCAGAAATAACTTATAAAACGCGGACGAGGCCGCGGGAAACAGCTAGTATAACAATATAATTCTTACAACTGACCTAAAAATACATTGCATTCTAAATTACCAATTGTTTTTGGTTTGTCTCGCTTCCCTAAAGCGGTGTCACACTATTCCTACTACATTGTATTGTATTTGATTTTACAAAAATAATGAAATGTATAATGAATTTAGATAAGTGTTAATGGTATCGTTGCAGGGTCCCGCCGCCGTCACTGTCGACGCGTATAATCCGCGTGTCGCTGCGCGCGGCGTGCGTCGGCGCGCTCGTGTACGCCGGCTACCGGCTGCTGCCGCGCCGCTGGCTGCCGTGATGCCTCCGCACCGCCGCCGCCGACCCACTGCCCTGTTCCCATGCGGTCAGTACACCTTGTATTTGAATGAGCGTGGGCGTTGAATGAAGTGAAAAAATACAAGATCTCAGTACTATGACTTCGTTTTATTTTTGAGTTACCGAGCGCCATCCCGCGGACACACTAAAAGAAATATATCTTATAAAAAATTTCACAAATCTTTAAAAAAATATTGTGAAACTATTTGAAGCGCTAGAGCAAAATTTTTAATGTCATTTTAAGGTGAAACTTTTATATTTAAAAATTAATAAAGAACCATCCAATGAGCATGGGGCTCATTGTATATTTCAAAATGCACTTTTCATGGTTTGCGATTCTTGTAATATGTTTATATAAGTAAAACATTTTAGAATATATATTTGCAATAGATAAATTGTTTTCTTTACAGGATATCTGAAACGGACGATTGCATGTTCCTCTTCCTGAAGATTACGAATATATGAGAAGATTTAAGGTCGGATTGCAAAGTTAAATGTGTGTAATTCTCGGGCTTGTTTTATCAGTTAAAGGATCTATGCGCACAGTTATTTTAAAAAAAATTGGTGGCATTTTCAAACTGTCGCTCGCAGCCACTTCGGTTAATATGCGTCTAGACGCTTGAAAGCACTTGGTCAACACAATGTAAAACTATTCCACAATCTCCACATCAAAGATAATGGCACAAAAACATTTTTTTTTTAATTTTATTCTTTTTTTATGGACGACTCACGCTTGAGTTTACAATGGAAAAATTGTTTCCTTATAAAATACCTAATGTTAGAATGTTTTTTTTATCCAATACCTTTAACCTAATATAATTTCCCTGTGTCTCCTATGGTTCCAGTTAGTTAGCTCGGTGATTGTCTGTTAACATGCATACTGACATTCGAAATACTAGACGTGCCAACTTACACCGTTCAGCGACAGTCTGAAAAGGCCCTAAAGCTGTATTCACTGCGAAGTTAAAATCGCTCTAAACAAAAACAAAACACATGCCGCGCTTCCATTTTTTTTTCGTCAAGAAAAGTTGGATGAACTTATCATGTCAGAGAGATCTAAATCGCAGCGAATACTGCCTTATTGCGTTATTTATCTAAAATGATCGGATGACTTTATAATTGCATTTTACACCGCCGTACTTAGCATTTTAATTTAGTTCAACGAAAACAATTTGCTCAAAATAATTAATTGAAGATTTACATCCGTTTTAAACATTCCCGTCGGCCGGCCAATTTAGAAAGGTTTTCGACAGATTTGTCCAACCTTTTCTTACGTTATGAACTGATAAGCTGTAATTTGTAACACATTCGTTAATTGGTTTCTTTGAATCTTGCTTTTCTCGAAATAAGCTAGCCCTTTATATCTCAGTGCGATTTAGAATACGCATTAGAATTCCTTTAAAACTGAGATGTGTGCGATCGGACTTCTTAAAGTTATGAAGTATGTTATACTATTAAGTAACATTTTCACTCAATTTTCACACTTGTTGCTTGTGATCCTGAGTTTTATGCATAATTATTTTATCTCGTTTCTTTGAAAGGAATATGATGATATTTTAAAATGAAGTTATTACTAAGAATCTGTTAGGCACCCTGTGCTCTCATAAGGAGTTAGATTAGCAAAGCCTTATTAAAATTTTATCCCAAAAGCAGGGTATATTATTGCTGTATATTGATATGTTTGTATAGTCCCCGCGGAGTTTAATGGCGGCTGTGTAAAGTTGGCTGATTTCTGCGCAATGACTAATTTAAGCTGTCAAAGGGGGAGCTGTGCGGGGGTTCACTAGAGACGCTCATTCAATTTCAAGACATGGTTCATTGATTCGATCAACCGAATCAAACTTTCAAGTTTTTGGACATCTCTATGTAGCACACTATCTCGGCTACGCACATATAGAGTCTATAAACACTGTCAGCGATGTGCAAACAATTTGTGGCTATATTCATTCAGCCGTCAAGAAATTCCATGGGGACTATATTAATAATGCAGGGGCTCAGTTGAGTAAATGTTCATCACCACACCCCATTTCCCCTGTCCGTCTTATAATATTGCGGCAGTCATAAAAAAGTGTAAGCTAAGCTCTATTTTTCAAGATCAGAGTTGTGTATCTTTAAATCAACACCACCTTTATGTGAATTAGGTTTTATTTTGTATTTTATTGGTTCTGTTGAATAAAATGATGACATAATAAATATTATACTTATATTGAACTGTGATAAATATAAAATTTCAATGAAACCTTCCATCCACTTGTAGTAATTCATAATAATAAGTAATAATTAGCATGGAACATGTATACATTTACAGTGTATTATTGTTTATATTATGCTCCTATGTTTATGTAGAGATATTTCATGACTTGTTAGTTGAGTCCGTGTTCATTATTATTACAATATTTAAAAAAGGGTTTTTTTTTTTAAATTCAAAAAAACTACCTACTTGTGGGCAGGTCTTTTGTCGCTTCAAAAGCTTAGAGATATTCGCTTGGAGCAGCTTGTTAAGTTTTTATTGGTAAGAATATTAATTTTCTGTTTGTATATTTATCCAATTTCTTCTATTTCACTTCATCACTGTTTATAAGTATTTACCCAGCAAGAGCCTCACTTTTATTAATGCCGTTTTTAAAATTGAATTGTATAATTTTATTATTTATTTAATCAACTATTTATTGCACACACCATTAGCAAGAGACAAAGATAATACAGAAAGAACATGTACTAATTAATTAATTGAATTCTAACAAATAAATTATGGTTAAGATATATGTCATATTCACGAGAATCTATTTAGCATAAATTCGCTCGAAAGATTTCAATAATTATATAAAATTAGAACTACAATTAAAGTATGAAATTTTTTTAGACTCCACTGCAAATTTATAAATTATTAGGTACTTTAAATTAAGCACAATCGCATGACATGTACAGTGTGACCATACGGGTTACGGAATAATTGCTAATGAACGGTAAATTAGTAGAACAAAATGAGAACGGTTCTACTTTTAAACTCCAAATTATAAGAACGAGTTCGAAACGCTACCGTAATCAGATAAACTTGGCTCAACTGCATTTACTTATGAATAATATTTCACATAATAAGTACTACCTATGTTTATTTTTACCTGTAGTAATGTCGTTCCAATTTATAATAAGGTACCTAGTTCTAAGTCCCATAAGTCCTTTATGTACATACAGTCTGCTAAGGCACTCCATATTCACCACCAGCTCAAACGATTTCAATTACATATTTTTATTTCTGATGGGGTGTTCGATAATAATTACATGAGTTTATATTTTAACATATACAAAAGTATAAGGACTCCTGAGAATTCTTACATAGTTTTTAATAATTAAATTTGTTCGATATTTTCATGTATTTTGCTTCATATCACAAATACGCCGTTTGGGAGAAACATGTCAAAGAAGTTTCGTAGAGCGCCATCCCGCTCATTCTCGTTTTTTTTATCTCGTTCTGGTTTTTCGATTGTAATAGATAGAGAGTAGAGTAGGTACAAAGTAATTTATTTACATTATTGTACTGAATATATTACTTCAGAAAATTACTCGATGTTTGCCACAAACGTGTTCTAAATAATCGAAATGGTTTGAGCTCAGGGTAGATGTGCAGTTCTGAAGCGTACTGCAAGTCATGTTATTTCTTAATCTTAAAGTGACGGTCTAGTAAGTCGAGATTTATTATGAATGTGATGAATTAGTATACACTATGAATTAATAAATATGAATAATGAATGCAGTTCTTTATATTATTTACGAATATACATATATCGCGTATGACCCAAAGTTATTGGTATAAAATGTATTCTTGTAAATACATACTTATGCTAATTAAATTCCAATAGGGAACTTTTTCATATTAAATATTTAAAAAATAATATTTAAAGAGCGTCAGTGGCCTCGGGGATAAGACGCGACCTATCATATCGAAAGGTCCGAGGTTCGATCCCCGGCTGGGCCATGTACCAATGGGTTTTTTCTTAAAACCTAAATACATGTACTGAACTGACTGCTCTCAAACGGTGAAGGAAAACATCGTGAGGAAACCTGCATACGCCGAAGAAGAAATTCTTAGGCGCATGTGAAGTCCACCAACCCGCACTGGGCTAGCGTGGTGGACTATAGCACGCACGCCCTCGTTGAGAGGGTAGGCATGAGCCCCAGCAGTGGGGAGATTAATAGGCTGTTGATGATGATGATTGATGAGGGAATTTTTTTCATATCAGAGAGTAACATATTTAAGAACTGCAACGATCTGTTGTCAAAAGTTTAAAAAGCGGCAGGCTTCCCTCGGTATGGCCGCAAGTTTTACGTGTTGCTTGTTTTACGCGAAAATTCTCCGTTTATGTATGATCCATATTGTTTGGGAAATTAAAAACTTTTTGGTGGGCGCCGGCGATGATTTTGGTTATGTAAAAAGTTTCGAGTGGTACATAGGTATTGCTTCTTATTGTATCATGTAACCGAAGTTGCATGCGAGTGGTAAATTAAATCAACACTCTTTTTGTGAATTTAATGTTATACTTATTCTATTTTATTCGTCGTTAGTATGGAGTTTCTTTTCTCATTAGTCGTTTCATACTGGTTTTTTAAAACAGCTGAAAAAGTAAACCTGACATCTCAATTGTCAGCCATAGCAATGGACAACATGCAGTGAAATTTTCGTTAACAAAATTCTAGTAAAATGTGTTGTATTAGTATGAAGAAATTCTTTTATATAACTTTTATTTAATGAAATATGAGATACCAAGCATGCACTGCTCTGAGTCAGCTCTTGTTCAAAGGAGGAAGACGCACGATTGATGCTGTACTTCTAAAAACACAATTTGATGCCTCTCGCCAAAGTAAGCTTTACTTAGTCTTTCTTACCTCTATTATCTGCAGAATATAATCAATATGAAATAGCTAATATTATACCATATACTATGCAATTTTCAACACTTGTCTGTCTGTCAGTGCGATGGAAGCACAGTCTGGTGTTAACATTTTGCCCTTAATTTAACGGATTGTAAATATGTGTCATTTCAGTAAATAATTCAAGATACGCCAGTAATATCGCTATACCGAAATCTGCAACATTTTTACAAAATGACGGTAAGGCATCAGTCGTGCTGCTGGGGACGGTGCATTTCAGCAAAGAATCAGTTGCAGAAGTCAGCGAGGTATGTGTTTGTTTAAATACTTTTATGTGTTATAAGTAGGTATTTTATAATTTTGATTTTTTTAGGTTTTTATGAATATACCCAACTTTATTTGGTTTAGAGGATGTACCTACTTAATTATTTTTGTTGAATTGTTTTGTTGACATAATGGTTTGAGCGTTGCACTCGAGCGCCATAGGTCGTGGGTTCGCAACAACGTTGTGCGTACACACAATTGGTATTTAAAGTGTTGAAAATGAAATGTCGAAAAGAATCATCGTCTGCATAATTTATTTTTAAATTATTTTATTTTTCCACAAGTTGTAGCTTTGTAATAAAATAAGTATGTTACTTAAACTTAAGTCTTAATTTTTTTTTCAGATAGTGAAAGATCTAAAGCCAAATGCAATCCTCGTGGAACTATGTCGCCAAAGGGTATCTCTTTTAGAACTAGACGAAAAAAAGTTTTTGGAAGATGCAAAAAATTTTGACTCAAAAAAATTCAAGTAAGTACTTACTAAATTAGTTTATTGTCAGGCAATCGCCTGCTTTCCGCGCCCCTGCAATAAAGTACTGATAAAATAATGTATGAAATTTGTAACAGGCAAGCGGTGAAGGGTCAGAACTTCGTGCCTGGTATGCTGCACGCGATGCTACTGAAAACATACGCCGATATAGCAAAGGAGTTGGGGGTAGCGCCGGGAGGAGAGTTTCGGAGAGCTTACCATGAGGTAGGTACGTCTTTTAACTGTAACTGTTATTCTACGAAAATGTTCCCACCCAGGAGGTACATCGCGAATAACGCTAGATGGCGCCAGTGGCAGAAAAAATTTTTTTTCTAAAATTATTTATTGACCAACGCGACGGGCCTTCTAGACTTCCTAACACTTAAAGTGTTCCATCACTTGTGTGTGACAAGATTGAACGTTTAGATAATGAATTAATGTGCTTTCTGAATGCTAAAAATTGCCATATGAAAATTGGTGAACCAAAAATATTTTTCGTCCACTGTCGCCATTTTATTGTAACTTAAGCCGTTAAGTACCCCTTAATCTTCACTGTTTCATAATTGAACACGGGCATAGTGTTTCCACTGACCTGCGGTCGACTGTACGAGCTACTGATACACATCGATACCGCGCATGGCATGGCCAGACGGAATTATACCTTGGTAAAGGGGCAACACTTGAGTATTAGAGATTCACCTTCGAAGTGAGAGAAATACGATGAGCGACTACCGACCTTTACTACTATAACAAGATGAGGAATGTTTTAAAGTCATTTTTAACGTTTCAGATGAAAAAAATTCCTGGCTGCAAATTGTTTCTCGGTGACAGGCCTATACAAATAACAATTGCGAGAGCTTTTCAGTCGTTGAGCGTCTACGAACTGGGACAAGTGTTGTACCATCTCACCACGTCCAACCCGAAACCATTGAAGTACTTATCTATTGTAAATTACACTTTTACTAAATCTAAGAAATCTCGAATGTCCCTATGCCGAGCCGTGCCCATTTTTATATTCCATGAAATGGCATACGAAAACGAAAGTCAATTTGCATCTCAGAAACAAAATATACATGTACCTAGGGACACTATTAGGAACTATTATAAGTAATCTTTGACACTAGCAGCAAGAGAAATTTGGTATTATACATTCCATACGTACATTGCGCTCCACTTCCGGAACTATTGTTTATTTTGTTTCCGAGATGCAAATGCGTTTGTTCTAACAAGAGACGATAGGTACGCTATAAATGTATAATTTGATTTGTTATATGTATATTAATATGTGTAGGTATGTATAATTTGATTAATTTGTTGTATACATGTTGTGTTGCAGTAAACATCAGCTGGAGAAGTACAAGGACAGAGACTTCGTGCAGGCGCAGTTCGAGGAGATCACGAGGGAAGTGCCCGCGTTCAAGAAAATATTCCACGTGTTCGTCGACGAGCGCGACAAGTGCCTCGCGTATTCCATACAGGAATGTGTGCGCACTGGTAATATATATATTTTAAATATGAATAGCACAGTACAATTATTAGCAGGGTTCGGACAAAAAGTGCGGGTGACGTAAAAATTACGTAATCTTGCACACAGGATGATGTTTGTATTTAAACTTCCGTGTGACATGTAGTAACGAAGTAGTATTAATGAAGTAACAATATTATCGTCAATAAATCAATGGAATTAATCATACAGGTGGTAGGGTGATGTAGTGAATAAAATAAATTTAACGAAACTTGTTACCTGGTAAGAATATTTGAAATTAATTAGGACCAATCTGTGGGAACCTCAGAAAAATAAGTTTAATACTCAAAGGTGGGTAAGATTAGTAAATCATTTTTAAAACGTACGTAAGTAAAACCTTTAAGTGGTTTGTCGTCACCGCACTTTTTGTCCGACCCCTGATTATTAGCAAGGACTCCATACTAAGTTTAGAAACTTATATTACGGTAGTCCGCATCCGGGTTACGACTATTACGAATAATTTCTTCGAGTTCGATCCCAGCTGGGCCATGTACCAATGGGTTTTTTCTCGAAACTTAAGTACATTTACTGACTGCTCTCAAACGGTGAAGGAAAACATCGTGAGGAAACCTGCATACGCCGATGAAGAAATTCTTAGGCGCATGTGAAGTCCACCAACCCGCACTGGGCTAGCGTGGTGGACTATAGCCGGAACGCCCTCGTTAAGAGGGTAGGCCTGAGCCCCAGCAGTGGGGACATATTAATAGGCTGATGATGATGAATAATTTCTTGCTATCTCATTTATGATAATGATACAGTTGTAGTTTACATCAAAATCCGTCCATTGAAGGACATGATCCGTCCGTAATGAGAGAAGGAGATCCGACGGTGAAGTAAGGTTAAAGCTGAAGTGGCAGTGGGAAAGTCACATCCGTAACTTATTAATTTATATCAACTATAATCTAAGTAAGCATGTATATACCAAAATTATTGTATTTATGAAATAAATTATTATTACATACACATCAAGAACCGTACGCGCAGCGTGGGATGGATCTTTTTGATTGATGGACGATATTTTTGTGCACTGCCGAGCTGTAACCGTCGGTTTAATAACTAAGAAATATGACTTTACATTTTAAATAAGATAAGGCTTATAGGTCTAGTAACCGAGGCAAAACCGCCTTAAAAAATAAAAAGTTTTTTTTTTCAGTAAAGGAGCCGCGAGTGCTGGCCGTGGTGGGAATGGGCCATGTGGAGGGAATAGTCAAATATTATGGCAACATGAAGCAAGAAGATATTGTGCCATTACTGTTGTAAGTTTAAATGCAAATGTTAGAAGATTATCATATAGATAAGTGTAAGTTACTTAGTTAGTTGAAATTGCATAAAATTTAGCATTAGTAGTTTGTTATAAAACTTAAATTGTTGTTGTACATTACACATTCGTTCGGCTTTTGCAGGCGAGAAAACTGAAACCGACGCGTTAATGTGTTGTGCTTGGCGAGAGGGGAGGCGGAGCCGAGCAATAGGCACCGCCCCCAAAACATATAGCACTGACTTCATCAATAATAGAACCCGTGTAGAAGCCGAATGACTGTGTGGTATGTTTGAAACATTGAGTATTTTTATTCGTTTTTTTATTACCAGTATTAGGTATGGTGATTTATTACTTGTAGCTTGAGGTTGTCTTATTTTCTGGTTGTCCAACTGTTATTATTTTAATTTTTGCCTACTCCGGTATAATAGTAATAGTTACTAGATAATAGGTAAGTCGTATAAATCATATAATTACAATACAAGTATCGGGACTTTCTCTTTTCCTACTTAAATACGATACGACATTCTGTGGAAGCGGGGGATTCCCCTTAAGTTCACTTTACGTTGTTCAGGCGGGTATTCCCTTTCATAAACTAAGGAACATGTAATTTTTTTTCATCAATAAAAGCAGTAGGACGGTAAGAACAATCTCCATTCATTTGATTCGACTTCCGACCATATTGCAAATGAGTGTTCTGACTTCTGAGTAGTTTTCTTAGGTCCCAATTACCTAACTTATGTCTGTACAACATGTATGTGCATAAGTATTTCGGTAATTCATGGTACTTTCTTTTTCTTTTCAGCGTTCCACCACCTCCTCTGTATTCTATCATCATAAGAAAAACTATCAAATTTACGTTTTACTTTTTAGTATTTGCATTGTTTTATAGATTGTTATTTGGATAAACTTTATGCATGTTAAATTGCCTGTGTGGGATGTCTTTTATTTAATGTTTTCACCTTCGAGTAGGGTACGAAGAGTATTATACTCGAGAACTGGCTGTGCTGGGCGGGGTATTACCCGTGGACCAACTGGATTGTCCAACTGGTTGTTCCACGAGGATTTTTTTTCCTCATGGACCGACACCTGACGACACCCAAATACACACCCACTTACTCATTAAATTTATTAATTTACTAGCCGTTTCCCGCGGCTAAGATAAGTTTTTCCTGTGGGAACAACTTTTACCGAGGTATCTATAGCATATTTGAATAATAAGATACAAAGTGATATTGTATGTATCAGCACCATCTGTTGGAAGGCAATCTGTTCTATTTGGTTCGTAAAGTTCACAATCCGTAATAATAGTTTCATCAAAAATAATAAATATATTTAATTTACCAAATAGAAATATGTGGCTAAAGCACAATTTATATTATATTAGATTAGAATATTCTGTAACTAGCTGTAGATTTCAGAATGAATAAATAAAATAATAAATAAAATAAAATCTGTTCTGTAGTATTTGCGAGAAATCCTCATACACATCCAAACGTCCTTACACGATCCTGCCTTTATATTAATAGTAGGATAGGATATGAATTGTCATTGTGCGTCGTTCGTTTTTCTAACTTTTTGACATTGAAAACTGCATCAATATCTGCCCAGCACGCCGTTTCCTGGTGGTCATACTCATTTGTCATGTCATTGTTTGTTTGTCGCTTAAGAAATTGATTTCTGTATAGGATGGTTTTGGTCATTAGACTAGAGCATCGAAGATTGTGGGTTCGATACCCACTTGGGACAGCCATTTTACGCAATTTGTACAAGTTGTTCCCGGTGTGGGTGTTATATTTGTCAATTGTCCTAGGTACCAATATCTGTTGTGATTTGTGTCTCAGTATCGCCTACGGCGCGCCGCGCTCGGGTCGAATTATCCAATTGCATTTTGGACCCAATTGTGTACCAAGCGATAGGCTCCCTGTACTTAATTACCATAGTCCAGCTGCATGCCCGTTATCGCGTCAATGTCAATCATCAAAACAAGTGATTGATTGGACGGATTGATTGATTGATATCATTCATTGATGACAGTTTGTTGTGTATTGATATTGATGTTTATTCTCTTTGCTGTTAGCTGGCTGGGGGCGATCTGGTTTATGATATAAAACATGTTTTTAATTTTTGTATTTATCTTCTTAATTCAATTTGCAAGTATTTATCACAACGAAAGTCACTGCGGTTGCAGCATCGGCCGTAAAAATACTGTAAATTCTAAGCTCACCAATTTTTTCAGTGTTTTCCAAAGAAAAAAAGAGGGCCAGTGTGGTCTTGACTATAGAAAGGACTATGGGAGTACAGAAGAGACAGAAACTAAAGATAAAATGATCCTAATATCTAGTGGAAGCTACCAGTTTGGTACTGATGAAATAATGATAGAAAGCGACAGGGAAGGACCAAAACGGATGGTGAAACTAGATAGTTTCTATTTAGATATATACGAAGTATCAAACAGGGATTTTGGTCGTTTTGCCACGTTAACTAATTATAAGACTGAAGCAGAAACTTTTGGAGACAGTTTTGTATTTTCTCTTTTCCTCAATAGTACTTTCAAAGAGAAAATGAAAGATTACAGAGTTGCTCAGGCGGTGTGGTGGTATAAAATATTTGGTGCTGATTGGAGCCATCCATACGGACCCGATTCTAACATAACAGGTGCTGTGAAAGTGCTTGTATTCAAGTTAAAAGAAAAGAGTTGACTGAAGGAGTGACTTGCTCATGAATAAAGTCAGAAATCTTTATTCTAATTTCCCTAGCCTCCTGGGACCCCACGGCCTCGCTTGAGGACATAAACATAAAAAATATAACTTAACTAAAACATTTTAAAAAATTATGATTGACATTCACTCAATGAAACAATTAAAAATAAAACAAAATATAAAAAATAAATATAAAATTTGTTCACTTCTCCCAGGACTCAGGAGGCTAGACTAGCCAAATAACACTTATTTAATACTATTGAACATTTTAGACTTTCACGCTTTGTATTTTAATTGACATGGGTCTTACACATGAATATTTTTATTTATCTTTGCCTGAATTTTACTAATATTACTATTGAAGTTTAGTTAAGTGTGTAATTGTAAAGTGGAAACATTGATCAGGGCAACTCAAACTTACTCCTACATCAACTTATTTCTGGTCACCTAGCTTCTAAGTTTGTGGTCTTGAGCTTCACTTCAATCCTCTTAATGGGAATGAATGTGTATTTTTTGTTATTTTAGATTTGTTAGATCACCCAGTGGTACATGTCTCATGGCGAGATGCCCAGGCGTACTGCGCGTGGCGCGGCGCGCGTCTCCCCACGGAAGCGGAGTGGGAAGCTGCATGTCGAGGAGGCCGCAGTGACACCAAGTACCCCTGGGGCGATAAGCTGTTTCCAGATCGTAAGCACATGTATGTATTCGTTTTACTAAGGAAACGTAACTGCCATCCAAACCTACACTCATTATTTGAAATGTTAGAATCCTATCAGTTAAATATATTTAATCAAAAACAAATAAATACCTAGTCAAATTACTACGACCTTGTACAGTACATGCGCAAAAAACTTTAAGTAAAAAAAAAAAAGTAGACAGAAATCTGTTTACTATGATATTTTTTAACAAAAATAGTTTCAATACTTATCCTGAAGGGTGTTGAATTGAATGTGCACTTGTAAAACATCTTTTATAGCAATAAGTGTTAAATAAACATCTAACTGTAGCCTGTGGTTTAAGAGAAAAAGTATATTATAGACACTGGCTTCAAACACCGTTTTTTTTTTGTCGGGGGTTAAAGTACCAGTATTTCGGTTTCACTGCATTTGTTAATTAATGTAACTATGAGTATGACTAGCCTTATTATTTTCAGGGCAAATATTTGGCAAGGTACATTTCCTAATCACAATTCAGCAAAAGATGGATTTGTTGGGACTAACCCAGTGAACATGTTCCCTCCGAATGATTTAAATCTTTACAACATGGCTGGCAATGTGTGGGAGTGGACAGAAGATGCTTGGTCTGATGACAATGTAAGAGTATTTTAATTGTAAAGAATTTCGAGTTCTTAAAGAAATAATTAGGCAATTAATAAATAAATAAAAATTATTAGTAAGGGTGTCTGGAAGAAATCGTTTATGAGAGGCTCGTTTGTGTAATAAACTAAGATTGAATTAAATTTATTTGCAATAAAATATATTTAAATTGAATTACCTGCATACATAATGTAATAATAATTGAATAAGCGAAAGAGATGTGTCAGGATCGCGATACTTGGCGCTCCGTTCTTTCTGCCTACCCCGCCAGGGACATAGCGTGAAGATATGTATGTATGTATATTAATTGAACCAATTAATGTTTTCAGGCTAAAGAAAAAGTAAAGAAAGGTGGTTCATACTTGTGTCACCGATCTTATTGCTATCGCTACAGATGCTCTGCGCGATCGCACAACACCGAGGATAGCTCAGCAGGGAATCTAGGATTTCGTTGCGCTAAGTCTGCATAGATCTGAATTGAGATGTCAATTGTTTTTTAAGACTTATCATTATCAATGATGAATTATCATAAAACGGTACTTAACCAATATCTACTGATTTACCTGCCAAACCTCGCTCTATAAACCAATAATTTTGTACATAATTGTTAGATATGAGTAAATCGTAATATGTAACTAGTCTTCCATGTTAAGTAAACATTATGTAAGGTTCTATAGGTATACTCTAAGGTAAGGTTATTAAAATGTTCCTGTATGTTGAAGTAATTGTAATTTTTTAGGCCATATATGGTTTATGTATCTGTCAGAGTCGTGATAATTTTAATTGTGATTTTTATTATTTTGATACTTAAATAAAAGGTTTTATTATTCAATATGGATTATCAATTTTACAATTATTATTATCTTAGGGTGGTATTATAGACAGCGGCGGCCGAGGGGCGGTGTAAAGTAGCGGCGGCGTCGCTTCTTAAATCTCACACAGATCTCACAGAGCAGCGGCGTCGCCGCCCGTCAATAATACCATCCTTCACCTTTAAAAATAAAATAAAAAAGTACATTATTTACTTATATTATTTATTCGCATATTTTGTATAAAAGTTATAGGTACACAGTAAATTGATCAATATGATTAAATGAAACAAAATTTTTACATTCACAATAATGGCGAGCTTCAGTTTCTACTTGTTCAGAGTGTAAAAAGCACCTCAATAATTTAGATAAGTACAAAAAGAAACGGAAGACTAAAGAAAGGAAGAACTTCGATGGTTACTGCTATAAAACCCATTATTATAAATTTGATCTTATTTATAAGGTACATTTGATATAAATAAAAGATAAATTAAACAAATAAATAACCAACACAACCACTAGTGTCAATAATAAATAACCTAAATCTGCATTGAACATTCAGTATTTTACCAGTTAAATTGTACTTCAAATATAAAAATTGTGCAGTCATTTTACATATACAAATTTTACAAAATAGACTTGCACAAGTGTATAATAAAGTTTCTTATAAATTGCATTGTTTTGTGTCATACATAATCATAAAACTTTTAACTATCCGTTATTCATTATAATTTTGATTATTGTAAATTAATGAATAATTATAAAATAATTGACATTTTATACAAGAACATAATATAAATTATTAAACAACTGCGGCAAGGTACTGGATTCCGTGAATAAGTTAAAATAATTATTGCGGAACACTGAAGAAGCACCTTTAACAAGTAGAGAAATCCGTAAGTATTATGTATTGACTGTCTTTCAGAGGTTCTCAACTCTAAAAGCAATATCACGAACCCCCAAATACTCGAATATCAGTCAAAATTTGCATTGCTCAGAAATAATATTTATAGGTTCTAAAACGATGTAAGAAAGTACTTGAGGTCAAGGAGTTTGTCTCCAATTTGATTCGTTTTAGTATAATGTTGTAGAGCACTTTTTTAAAAATACCCATATTCATAGTAGGGGCCACTAAACTTCATACCCACTTGTTCCTGTTTGATTTGTTCACACCTTGAGGACACCTCAGGTTCTTTCTTTGTTATTTGTAATCACTAATCACCTTTATTTACTGAGACTAAATAAAAAATGTAAGTAGGATTTCCAAAACTTAAATCTTAAGTGACGTGCGAGTATTTAGGCGCAACTAATAAAAGTACAAAACGCTATGCGATCACAAATCTAGCTAATTTTTATATCAATAAAATAAAATTTACACCGTTGATACCACCTAACTTGTATGTACACTAAATAAAAATCACATTTAACACTAACAACTGTTGGGTTATGACGGGCGCGGTGTAGTGTTTACCGCGCGCGTCGCGCACACGGGTACAGCCCATCGTCACCGCGCGAAAGTCCACGGGTCGAATAGCGCGGCTACGAATCACAGAGTGCTACGGAATGCTATTGGAGGTGGCGCGCGCGGCGTCAGTTGCCGGCCGGCAGCACGGTGCGCGCGCGCACCGGCGGCACCAGCGTACCGTTCGTGTGCCCGTTGCTGTAGCCGTTCTTCATGCCGCCGTTCGTGTATGTCATCTCTTTGATTTCAGTCGTCTCGGGCGGTGGAGACTTTGCACGCACCTGTTGAAAGCATTTGCACAGATTACTACATAATTTTTACAATATACAAAGTTAAAATGAATATCACAAAAGTATAAATTACTAATTTATTACTAATACAATAGAATTGCATTCCAGATCTAAGCGTAGTGCACGGACAACAAGTGTTTGAAAGTGGCGGTCTGTCCAGGCACTCGGACATTGTGTAGGTATTGATATTTAAACTTAAAATATACCAATATTATTAGAGACCAACTTCTGCTGTCCATATTTTCTATTTTGATATTATGAAACAGACGACTCAATTATATTCTATAAAAATATATTTTGGTAATGATTGAGGGAGTGATCAAGTCCGCGAGTGGACAAACATGCAGTTTTTGTTATTAGGTAGCAATTCATTTTGCATTCATATTGAATGCTGCATGCAGATAGATTATAATAATACAGAATGTATGTACCTTGGGTAGTCTGGAGTAAGACTGGTTGTAGAAGTCCTTGAATAGGAAGAAGAACATGACGGCGTGCATGCCGATCCACCAGACGAACGCGCGCGGGTAGTCGCAGTCGATGAACAGCAGCTGGAACGCGTGCACCATGATGCCCACAAACTGAATCTGAAATACAACAACAACAATAGTCAGTACAGGTTCCGATATCTCGAAGTTGTTAACATCTACCTAGGACAGATAATATAATTATCTGTGTATCGGTAGAAACAACTTCGATTGTTTGGCATTCGTTACGAAGAGGTGGCGCGAAATTTAATGGCGCGGCCGAATAGATGCATGGAGCATAGGCTCGGTGAATAGTCAACGGAAAAAAGAACAAGAGCCTATTTCACGCAGCAGTCTATTCCTAGACTCCGTATGCTCCTAATTTTACAACCAAACAATTCTGTCAAGAGAGGCAGAGGTGTGCGGGCAGAGGGAACTGCACGATGTATGTAAGTATAAATCTGTCTCGTAACCCGGGAATTCAGACCCGAAACGGGGCTGACAATAGATCCCGACCTCTCGGCAACGACCAGCCTGCAACAGTGCTGCCGTCGGCCAGGGGCCCTACTCCACTACTTCAAGGAGTTGGGATGGTTGGACTGACGACCCGGGGGGTATTGCACAAAACTCCCGCTTTCGTGGAGTCAGTGCAGGGACTGCCACCCCCGTCTATGCGTCGGGGCAGACAGAACGGAAAAATGCTCGAGCACTTTTTCACGCCATTGACAAATGAAACATATCACCATGCCAAAGTACAAAACATATGCGCGAGGCAACGCTTATGTCTGGCATACGATTTTGTACTTTCGGCTATGGTGATATGGTTCATTTGTCAAAGTGCTCGATCATTTTCCGCCACGACGGTAAGAATAGGACGTGTAAATCTTACCATTTGCAGGGTGGTGAGGTACCGCTTCCACCAGAGGTATCGCCTCATGTGCGGCCCCATCGCCGCCAGCATGTAGTACGAGTACATGACTATGTGCACGAACGTGTTGAGCAGGCCGAAGAACGTGGAGTGTCCGCCCGGAGTGAACTTCACCCCGAACCACACCGACATGGGCATCACGCCGTGGTGGATCACGTGCAGGGTAGACACATGATCAAATTTCTTTCTTAGTACAAAGAAGATCTGAAAATTACGAAAACGAAATACCTAAATTACTAAATCCAACTAATATCCACAGCTTTAAATTGGCCTTAGTTCACATTAAAAATTTGATTAAAATAACCCTCATTTTGGGCTTCGCCGCAGTCGGGTAATAAAGATAATTTGAATATTTTAATATTAATATAACTATGTAATGATCTATAGGTAGTAACTGCAAAACAATTTTGAGCAAATGCCTAATTACTATAATAATAAACAGTAATTAATGTAGTCGGCAATGTATTTACTGCTAATTAATATATTTAATGTATTTAAACTAAAAATACATCTATGGCAAATTACTTACCGTATCAAAAAATTCAGTGAATTTTGAAAAATAGTACCACCAGCAGGCGTGAACCATCTGTAAGGTGAAATAAAGTGTCAATCCCAAGTTCAATAGCGATAATAAAAAAGTTAAAATCAAAGGCTTGCATTTAAGTTAATTTTGAAATATTTAAATTAGATCAAGTGCTTATTGAGGACAACACAAATTATATATCCATACCAATAAATTGATATTTCATGCAGATTTTAAGCACCAATAAAAATAACAAGACATATTTCTAATATTGAAATTCCAAACTATGGCTATGCTGTGAATAATCACATGCATGTAGATATATAAACACAATATAAATAGGAATGACTTGGCATGAATCGTGATGTGTGCAAGTGGCTGGTGCATGGGTAATGATGATGTCTCAAGATTATTGTAAAATCCAGTTTATTGCACCGGGGGAGCAAGTCATTTTATAAAGCACCTTCAGAACGGCGCACTTTGCGCAACACACGCGGCAATAAACTGGACTTTGCAAATTCTATTCTAGTGGTATTAAAGTTTTTAAAATGGTTATGGAGAACTAATGGATATTTTACAAGGCTATTGTGAGTGATTGTTGCAATGATATTGTGGTGGTGGTGAAATACTTGATGCGGGTGACTAGATCGAGGGCTAGAGTTGGGCTAGGTCAGTGCAAATTGTTATGAAAACTGACAAAAAATATTAGGAGTGACGCTACACTGGGACCATTATGTACAATAGCGTCAGTTTTCAAAATTCATTCAAATTACAGTGAACAAGTAGTTAATACTATTAAAGACACATTTAATGAGGTTGTGATCGAACAAGGACAAATCTAATGAGAGAGTAGGAGGGACCCTAAAGGGTGGTTGAGTAGGTATATAATATATGGTTTAATTGGTAATTCACCCTCATTGTCTGTGGATGTTTGGAGTGGTCCACCGGCTGACAGTGAAAGTTATACCTGCCCGTAAACCATCCCGCGGCCCCGATCTGAAACAATATGCCGACACCTGACCCTGTGTTATTCCGTATTTGACTATTTACAGAGCAGGCTTGCAGTTGCATGCCGAACTACCTGGTTAATCACCACATATCCGCATCTTATATGTGGGAAAGGTACTTTGATACAACTCGTAACAATATTGTTTTGTTAGTACTTGCATTACAGCATGATTAAACTAATCCATAACTATCTACCGCCATCGCCCCGATAACTAGTCCTGAAAATAAAGTTATATCTACAACGAAATGACTATTTACAATGACAGAGGTTAGTTGATCTTGGCTGGTACCAATTCCTCAGGCGATCATGGCTGACACCGATTCTTCACTTACTCTATTAGCTATAGGATTGTCTGTGTAGTCCACAGGTTGGCACCTGAAGCTGTAATGCTTCAGCCAGCCCCCCATCAAGCTCTGGGTATGGCATTTTGAAATATATTATTAGGATTAAATTAAATTTTAAATTATAAATGAATAGTTAAAAAACTAGTTCCTAGATATTTACTTATAAATAAAATACAATTGATAGAACATCGCTCAATCATTCTATTTAACTATTTTGATTAAATTACATTTATTTGTAGGTACATAATTCTTTAAAAGGTTTGTAGCGGATTATACATTGTAATCCCTATCATGTCAAAAACTAGGACTCCTTTGTAAAATAAAATTAATCTTTTTTTTTACAAAGTAAATTGCTACAAAACATCCTGGACTTAAAACGCCGAATCTTTCATTGCTTTTAAAAATTAAATGTTTACAGCAGTCGCATGAATGCAGAAAGCTGTCAACAAAGATAAAAGGTAAATGCCACTCTTATTGTATTAATAAGGAAATTAAAAGTAATAGTGCAACTACATTGAACAATGGCATTGAGTAACTAAATTAACTCACTTATTATGGGAACAGTATTTCAATCACTCCAATTAAAAATCTATTTCACTAGTGGTTAATTAATATACATAGAAAAAATTATGTATTCTTACCTCATAGAACAGCCACGCACTGAACACTACTTGTAAAAAGTTGTAGACTATTAATACATTATTTAATTCAAATGGTTTTCTATTTTCCATAAATCGTGGACCTAAAACCTGAAAGTAAAATTATGGGGCATTAATAGAGTGGGCATTTAGGTTGGACCCTTGAGTCACTATATTCTGGCTTTGTAATCTGTTAAAAGGAACTACCTTGACTAGATAAACGTAGCTTAGACATATTAATAATGTAGGAAACGGGGAACTCATCAGGAACCATGGATTCGTTCGAGGGTCTGAAAATAAATAAAATTTGTATTAGTTACATTTTATATGCTAGACCATCAAAAATTATTAGTTACTAAATAATTAGTAACTATGAATTTAATATAGGCAAGTTCAATCGATCAAAATATTATACATCCAATATTTTAGAACATTATTTTAGTGTCTGTATCCCAATGACCTTAGTAACTGTTCAATTGATCTTTCATGAATTTTTTTCACATGCTTTACATGCATTTAATTAGAGGTTGATAAAAATTAAATTAAAATCTCAGCAGACTCTATGCACTTTTAAAATGGACTAGTAAAAAGTTACAGAGAAAAAGACAGTAGTAGTTTGACGTAAAGTAGTTTTAGACAGAATTGACGTCAAAAAGAGATTATATTCTAATTTTGAATAAACATTTTTTTATTTTCATTCTCAAAGTAGTTTTGTTTTTATCTAAGTAGGTAGGTAGGATGAACATAAATATTTTCAAGGTCTGATAACTTTTTTCTGCTACATTTTAAAATTACCTATCTCTCAAATTTAGCAATTTGGTACAAGACTTAATATATTTTGGAATTAAATTGTCATGAGATAACGATCCTGTTAGTAGAAAGTAAATATATCAGTTGATTAGTTCATTAGGTCTAGCTAAGCCATGATGTTGATTATGTAGTAGGTACCTAGAAATAAAATAAAAGAGTTGACTATAAATAGTGTCACACACTTGCAGTCTCGCACAGTAAATTTCTGGGATTGACTGACAAATACTTTGTAATAACTCACCTCCATATTTGTCAAAAAACAGATGCATATCATTTATATATTCCAATATTAGTGCCATTGTATGGTTTCCTGGAAAAAAAGAACATTTCATTGAAACAGTTGAATTTACTACGAAAATGTCAAAGGCGGGACTAGGCACTACGATCGTCATTAGTAGCGTACTTACACACGAGATCTGGTAGGTAACTGACTGACTTCAATACATGTTTCACGGTGAATATAATCTAAATTATGAGAAATACCTGTCACAAGATTAAATTGTGCATGGAAACAAAATCTAAAATTAGGTTACGGAAGACGGTAATCTTTCATTTGATGCAGCAGGCAGCCAGCTAGTGTTTCCAGATTACAAAAATTACAGATTGCTCAAATTGCATGACAATGACAGCTGTCAGTGTTTCCTACATTTTATTAAAAAAGTTACTGCCCCTATTAAATTAGTGATGCGCAAGAATTCTCAACAGCGCCCCAAGCGGCGGAATATCGTAGTTTTTTTTTCAGTAGGTACATTTTGACCCACAGTGTAAACATTCAGCTAGCTATAGGTACTACTAAATGACTATGAGCTCTTTTGAAGCAAATCAAATCTACTAAAATAGGTACCTACGTACCTACTTTATTGTGCGCTAAAAACATATTAAACTTAAAAATTGACACAACGGTAATAAACTAGTTAACAATGGCGACCTATCGCTTTCAGCGATTTCATCCAGGCAATCTTTGGGTGATGGGGATTTTTGAGTCTTGTTTGGAAACTGATAATCCTCTGTGGTCGTGTTTTATTAAAGTGAAAAGTTTCTCACCTTAGAACTAGATTTTCGAGGCAATTTTTAATTTTGGCTGTTGCAGACTCCAGTTAAATCTGAAAAAAAGAAGGTAAATGTTGTAAATAGGTACTGCTTATATATTATTACTATGGAACATTAACATCATGATCAGCCTGTTGACGTTCACTATTGAACATAGAATTTATTCCCAAGCAGCCAAACCAGGTCCGTCCGGTTCATCCAGTGCGATTCGTATAGGCAGGTAATGGTAGCATCGCCAAAAATATTATTGAGCAGACTTCGCGAAGGCAGCTGTTACCTGTTAAGCTACCTACCTATATTTATCATACAGATGGATGATCAGTCAACCATCTTCTTTAGTGACTGTAGCAACACTCTGCTTGATGGCTCTTTACGTTCCTAGACTGAGGGCCAGGCCAAGCCCTTACAGTTATTGAGGTCGCCTGACATCCTCGAAATACCTATGTCGATTGCATTTATTTTGACCTTTGGGCACAAGTTTTAGGGATTGCAAAATTGTTATTTTTTAAACTTACATTGTATTGTATAGAAACAGTCGTGACCACAGTGTTTGTTTTAAGTGTTGTTGTAAGTACATAGGTAGTTGTTACGTAATAAGTATATCGGCATAGTAACGGTGAGTGATTTTAGGTTTTCTCTCCTAAGTCCTAACTGTTAGAAAATCTGGCATTGACATTGAATGTGCAGTTAATACAATGACAAGTATATAGGTATTTAATTGTATCAGGCGTTACTTTGCGGAAATCCATTATATAACAATATTGTGGTTATTAATTTGCTTTTCCCGCGAATAAACTTTATGTTGTTATATATAGTAAGTAATACAGAAATTAAATTACAATTCTAATATTAAGTAAAAATAAATTTTACAAGTCTAAATTTATAAATAATATCATGCAAATTACTATTCTAAACAAAATGTTTTGGTCAAAATTTACTAATTTATAAATTACAAAATAATAATAATACTAGCGAAAAATATACTGTATAAAACAACATAAAATAATATAAAATCGACACGTGTTTCACCTCTCTACGAGGCATCCTCATATAAGTATCATATATATCCTCATATATATCCTAAGTATATAGGTATTCGTAGTGGTAGGTACCAAATTAGATAATTTTCTTAAAAGTATCTAATTAATAAGTACCTACCTACATAAACATAAATGTCACTGACATTTAATCTAGCTTACGATTATTATAGCTGGTAATATAGGTACCGACATGTAAATGTAAGTAAGGTAGCTATTTATGACCACAATTTGCGTAGTGAGTAGTAGGTAAATACCTAGGTAAGTTACAAAAAGTATGTAAGTAAAGTAGGTACAAATTATGAAATGTAATAAAGAATTAGGTATTTACCTTGTTTGAAGAAAATAACATACCTACGTAAACCTTTCAGTTTATTTGAAAATGACAGTTCTAAGAGTAATCAATTAAATAATACTGAATAATTAACAGCGTTCAAAGAACACTTACGTGAATCGCGTTATATTAAAAGAAACTGTGTTCTGTTGTAAATTTCGTAACGAAATGCTGTTGGCTCAATGAATGAGACGATCACAGAACCTCGGACAGTTCAGTCAGCGCCGATGCGATTGCGAATAATTGCGATGCGATACGTGCTCATTGTTCGATTTCGGTGCAACGGGATGGCCATGCGCCGCCGCATGGCCATCCGCCATGGCGTGATTTATATAACAGCAACCTACGTCTATAAACTACCCTGTAAGGATATGTACTTACTATAAATAATATAAGTAAGTTTATAGAGCAATGCTAGCTATTGGAAAAAAATTAAAATACCTTTGAGCTCCAATAGATTCGATTCGATTGAGCGAAATGGTTTTGTGATCGTCCAAAAGTTTGCAATTGTTGTACCTACTGTTATTACTACTTACTACTTTTATACTATTGTAGGTACATACTATTATTATTGTACTATATATTACATCTGTGGTATTGGAATGAATAAAACCAAATAAAATATCCACATCAAAGTAGAATTTACAAATCCTACATCAAAATAATTTCTTAATCTGGCAGCTGGCTGGTTATTGATGATTATCTTGAATGATGATAATAATATTATCATGCTATCTCCGCGATATAGAAAAAATGCCTTGAGATCGTAGTCAATTGGCAATTAAGCGCATCTAAGTATCTTCCTAGTAGGTTAGGTAATAAAATTGCATTAGTCATATTTTAATAACTCCTGCATTATTCTACAAAATGACCTACTTTGCCGTTTGCCGTGAGGTTGATTCTTGATGATAAGGAATCTGTCTGACTCCATGTGTTACATGTCGGAGAGATAAGAGTAGGTATTAGCAATTTACAACGTAAGTTAAAGGGGTCCACTCACGCTCGAAGTCATATTATGTCGAACCAATAAAGGTATAGAAATAAAAATAAATGCACTAGACTTCGCAAACCTTATCCGCCACACAAGTGACGTTTAAGCCACCTGTGAGTAAATAATGCAGTAAACAGTTTAAGTAAAACGTGTCCAAGAATAAGGTATTTTGCAGCAGGTACATACAAAGTTTTAGTTGCTAATTTTGCCATGGAGTTGCACAAATGTCAACTGTGAAGTTTTAAAACAACGTTGAGGACAAGTGGCGACAGACGCATTTGAAGAAATTAAATTAGCGTATGATTTTACATTTCTAGTGGTTATTTATCTGAATTCGTCTGTCTGTGTACATACAGTACGTCATTCACTAAAGATTGGCGAATGCATTGATATGATATGAAAATATTGATCGCCTCATGCTTGGTAGTTTGGTTGTAAGGGTTGTTTGCGTCGAATTGGTAACAGAAATAAAATAACCAACATTCCTATAATTTGTGGTGTATTTTCCACATCCGGTAAATGTATAAAACCCTAAAAAGGCGTGTCGCGTAGGTACACTGAACAAGTTCGTTATCATTATCAGCAGTAGCGATAAAATAAATTATGCAAATACTTGAGTAGATGTATTGGCTATGTAAACAAATGTCAAACTTGTAATCACTATCCAAATAATTGTTAACAACTTGTAATCCAATTGTATAATTAATTTATCAGTGATACCTGATTGGTTTTCTTATCTTAATTAAATTAAAAGTTGCTGCAAATCTCAAGAATATTGTACCAGGCAGGTATTAGCCAAATACGTGTGTGATAGAACTAACCGAAATTATTAGAAGACACGCAAAGTACACCTGCTACTCACATAGGTTTTTACTTATTTATTCGACGCTAGTTGTTCCCCGCGGCTTTGCCCGCGTAGAGTAACTCGTTTTACCCGAACAACGCTTCCCGAGATTTAAGTTAGTCTATGTTCATTTTGGCTTTGTGTACGCAAAATTTCATCGAGTTCACTTGAATAGTCGAGCAGTGAAAGCGTAACAAATAAACAAATTCTCTTTCCGTTTTATCATTATGAGAAAACCCCATGGTTTCAGCGGGATTTCCTGCTACATGTATTTCTATACTTATTAGGAGGTCTGCCACGCTTATGAGTATTTACATTGAGTTCCGAGGGATATTTAGTTAGTGTTAGTGGAATGTCTTAAAGTGGTTAAGAATTTTTAGTTAATTAACTAGTTACTATACACACATTTTTTCAATTTGACACTGGTCGAGTAGAGTTGAGTTCAAGTTAACATTCAGACCTTTTATGACTTTCAGCTATAATGGTTTCAAGATATTTAGCCTTGTTATTTTCGTCATCCTTATTATCAATTATTGCAAACCTAATAAGTACTCGTTCGCAGGTAGGTACAATAACTTTTGTAACATGTTACTAATTAATCAATCGATAAAATGGACCCTCCAGCTTTGAACCTTAGTTATCGACATCGATAATTATATTATACGTGTCCCTCTCGGCACAATCGTGCCTATGATGCAAACTGTCCGCATGTTCGCACGTCTCTCATGTCAGCACGAAACGGTCATCAACGTCTAAAGCCATTACTGTCGTTATCGCTTTTCCAATTGTATCGTGCAAAAGATAAGGAATGGATTGGCTGTGCATTATGTCTTGCCCTAAAGATTAGATTAGTTTGATTAATTTTAAGATAGTAAAAGTTAAAGTCAAAGGCGAAATTTTATGCATAATTAGGTACATTTAGGGCCTCTTACACCGCTTGCTGATAAAGTCCCAGATACCATATCTGTAGGTTATCTGACAGATAGCCTGTTTTTTTGGTTTCACAGGTATCTGATTGCCTATATCTTATATATTTTATGTAGTCTATCACACAGATTTATCTGATAGATTAGTTTATTACTTAGATTACTATCTGTAACAATATCAGGAAGTGGTGAAAGAAGCCCTTATACTTACTTTTACTGCTACTAGTTTAATAAAACTGTGATACTTAGATAGGTACCTATTAAATATATTTATTTTATCTTCTAGTTTATGTATTGTATACATATAGAATTTTATGCCTGCAATAAAACATTTATTAATCTTATTATTATATTATATTTTGATGTGATATCATCTATTCTATTAATATGTAGGTGGGGAGTGATGTAACAAAAATGCGTTTATTGCAACACATGTCGTAGCGGAAGCGTTACACTACGCTGGATTTTGTTTATGTTATGTTTATGTTACTAGGTGATGTTAACGAGATAGTACAATATATAAACACAGTCGTGTCGCTATGGAATCAAGTCGGGTCGGCTGGTATAATTTGGTTATTGTCATTAGCCCGGCCAATCAGTGAAGTGGGTCATTGGCTCCAGGTCGAGTTATGTAACGCGGAGTGCACACTCGCACTTTTTGACGTAGGTACGGATTGTTTATAGATCTGTCTGACTGAATGAATCACGCGGAAACATTTTAGGTAGGTAATATTCGATATGAATGAAATAGCTAAGGTTTTATTAGGTATTGTTTTAATATATGGCATGGATACTTTAAATATTTAATAAAGAAACAAATCAAATATGAAAAATTAACACGCGAGCAGAATTAAGCCTGCCACCAACATGATCTATAACATCGCGTCAACTGCTATATGTAGATACTTAGGCTTTGGCTTTTATAACAATTCTATTTAACTTAAATATGTATGTCATATGCAGCATTATCAAAGCCAAATCTGAACTCAAATAGCTACGTAAAAACGAATCGAATGTTGTAACCTTGATAACATTCTAGATTGTACCCTAGGTAATATCAATAGCATATAGCAACCTACCGATTGCTAAAGAGATCCTTCACTTGCTCCTAATTAAAAGATTGCGAATATGAGTGGTTGGTATATGATTAAGTTCAACCAGAGACCTTGGTTTTGGTTTCTGAAGCATCATATTATTATACTTAAGTAATAACTTGATACCTATCAGCTTAAGATTTAGAATGTACTTACATAGGCAGGTACGCTAGCTTAAGCGTTACAATTTCGACTAAAATGACCCTGATTCATATGAATCTATATCTTTCCCAAACCAATTGTTTTATCAGTATCGAAGCCATACAGTTGTTTATCGAAAAACCGCTAAAGAAAATAAACCAACCTCCGCTTATAGGTACCTACCTACTTACGATTATTCGCACAGTCCACAATGTTACCAGAACTTGGAACTTAGCAATAAAAATTCTTGGCAAAATCTCATTTCGAAACTACACTTCTGTAAACTTAAGTTTTCAGTCACAGCAAAATTATACGACAAATCCGTTTGCTACAGATGTCACTATCCTGCAAGGACCTAACCAAACTAACACATAGATGCCATTGGCTGCCCTCATGCATGTCATGGCCCTCACGTGGGAATAAAGCGTACTTGGAATTATTTTTATATTCTAAGCTTGTGTCTGACGTTTAATGTAGTTTAGACATGCCTCGAACGGCAACGAGATTCAAGACGGTTCAAAGAGGGTAGTTTGGGTACTTAAGTAAGTAAGTAGCTTAAGGAAAATTGCGTTCCTAGAGAATTACATGGCCATAAATACCATAGAACAATGATGGTCGTACAATTATTATGTACTTGTGAATTGACATCATACTTCCTTATTATAGGGTGCTCGGCAGGTGCTGGGTTATTTATTACAAACTATTTTGCAAGTAAACACGCTGTAGTAGAAATGAAAAGCACAGACGGTCCGTAAAAGATAAGAGTGACGACATTACAGCAGTTTTAGTCGGAAATATATTTTATAGAGATGGTCAGAAGATTGAAGGAGGCTTTTACTAACACTGTTCTTACTAAGAATAATATACTTATAAAGAATAATGTTAGGAATTACATATTTACAATCATGAATCAAAAAATTTTGCTACGCGCGCGCGCGACCAAAGAGATTTGAAACTTCTTGTTTACAATTGATGCAATATTAATACTGACTGGCCTGTTGGCGTAGTGGTAGTAACACTGCCTACTGCGCCAAAGGTCGTGGGTTCGATTCCCACCCGGGACCAACATTTGTGTGATGAGCATAACTGTTGGTTTTCGGATTCTGGGTGTTTGTATGTATTTATTTAAAAGTATTTAAGTATGTTTATCAGTTGTCGAGTACCCGATGTACAAGCATCGGCTTAGTTGGGACTAAACAGCCGTGTGTAAAATTGTCCAAACATTATTATTATTATTACAATTTAATCGATAAAATTCTACGTAGGTATACAATTTGTGAGATTTTGTAAATGGATGTTAATTTTAAGCGTTTTGCATGACCCCAATAGGTATGTCTGAAAACTACTTTTACGGCGGTTTTGCTAAAACAGGACAAAATCTTTGAGATTTTTTTTTCTAGAAAAATACGCAGAACTGCCAGTACAGTGACAAAGTAGAATACGAGTAGTCCTTGGTTCAGGCTTACAATAATATTGTAACAAAGTATGTTGATACATAAAATTCCGAAGCTATCAGGGCACGTGCTTTTTGATCAAAGCAGAATGTGCCCTCAATGTGAGGGCGCATTCTGCGCAAAGCGTATAAAGTAAGTAAGTATTTAATTTTTCACCTCACAAGCTCGGAAGGGTATAACTTTCTCATTCGAAATCTGCGTGGAAAAGTGCACCTGGAAAAAACTTTTCTTCTAATTTGTAGAAGGTGAATATTTATAGAAGTATTATTTGTGATTCTAAACCGCCGAAAGGATTCGATTCACCTAGTATTTTCCTCGCTGTAGTGAGGTGATAAATTGTGTTGCGCTCGGAAGCAAAGTTATTTTGCGTCTCGTACCTTGAAACCCTCGCTACGCTCAGGATTCTATCTTTGAACCCTTCGCTTGCTCAGTTTTCAATACTAGTACTCGCACAAAATTACCAACTTTGCAGCCTTGCATAATAAATAACTATTATTGTACCTATATCCGGAAATAAATTAAAATCAAGATAAGATATTTGCTATTTATTGACTTTCAATTCATATGTTAATCTTATATACACGTAACACTTACACGTAATACTTTGTCATGGCATGATCCCCATTACGATGATTTATTCGTAATACATAATGATAACTGAAATCTAATAGATAACGTATAAACAGCCGCCGTGCGTGACTCATAATACTGCAATATGTATACGAACACAAATATGAGGGTGTGGGGAAGCCCGTGCGCTATTGACATTCTGGTGCCGTGCGGCGTCCCTGGTGCGTGCTGACCACTTCCAGCATTAATAAAAGATCAAGAGCAAGCGCATATTCAACGCATAACAATGGAGATTTATCGGCTTGGTCTAGCTGTTTGCATTGGCACGTCGTCTTGGCCATTTTCCTGGTATCATTACCCTGCATAATGATGCCAGGTCAAAAATTGGGACGCAAAATTCATAATCAATGGCAATAAATAACCAAACCAATACGAATAGGCCTGTCATGATGGGTTACATATAAACCTAACCCCTGCACCTACATTTTGCCGGTTTACTTGCACCGCCGCAGGGCAACATCCAACTTCCTTGCTTCAGTCCAGTTTCCGTTTCAAGGTTCTTCCCCTTGTATTACACTTCGCGAAAATATGATAGGTAGTTACTGAATTAACTTTATTTTATTTTTAAAAATTTTAACTGTATTTTATAAAGTTTAGTAGGTGCGAGCGATTCAAAAATAGGCTCCAGGCTCCAGGTCTTTCACAAAGGAATTTCACATAGACAGCGGTTTTAACTTAGTTTAGAGTTCTACATAATGAAGGTATAGAGAGCAAGGTCATTGATTGGTTGAGACATTTGAGTAGGTACTTAGTCAAAAAATTATGATGTAAGCTGATCGTTTTTGTAGGAAGACATTTTTTATGTCCGCTTGCTATGTAAAATATGGTGAGTGGGTAGTATTTGAAACTAGACCACTCCCGTAGCGATCATGGCGGACCAGGCATCTCAAAGTAAAGGGAGGTTTATGCCTATCACCACACTGGGCAAAGCGTGTATTTTTATTAAAATTAGCTTGAATTGATATTTTCAGGTCACACCTCTAATGGCATTGTATCCATCCATCATATTATATCCTCTCGCCTGGAATACAAATACTGTTTTCCAGCAGCTTTTTGATCACCATGAGCTGCTTTGGTGCAAAATTATCATTTGCAAGGTTCACATAATACAGGTTTAAGTGAATGTATGCATTTTTAATTTGCATGCTTGAACATAAAATCTTCATTCATGTCATTGTACTGTACCTCTATCTTGTTATTGAGCTAAGTAGGAGTAACTTGTCATTGTTGTTGGCGATAATGACAAACTACTGCTAACGAAGTTTAATTATACTGCACACTATGGCACATGTAACAATATGAGACTTGGACGAACTGGTACCTGGACCGTGGTCCCGATTATGAGCATATATCGTAGCACCTTTGACCACAAATCGATCTTTAAATGGTTCAAATAAAGTGTACTATAGAAATTCCACCATTTATAAACAGGGGAAATCTTCTTAGGTATAATTTTTTGTTTAAAGTCATTTCAATTTAAATCATCATTTAAATTTATAGTTTGATTTTTTACAATTGTAAATTTTTGATTTGTTTACATCATAGAGGTAGCCACTTTTAGTGTACCTTTATGGCTCACATTATTGTACCCATTGTTCTAAATAATATGTAAAGTGACAGATTGAAAAATATTTTAAATATTCGGCGAATTGACTAGCTAGAGTTACACCAGATACTACGATTTCCGCCCTTCCAGGGCACATTTTCACATCGCCCCTGATACGGCCCTGATGGTCTGGTAGAGTAACCAACTGGTTTCGCTGGCCTCTGCGCCATTGACACTGGCGGCGCGTGCCTGCACGCAATCCGTACACGAAAATTCTTTTGTAATTGAAAATAACTTTCAATGAAATGGTCTCGAGTGCGGAGTGGACGCAGCATGCGCTCTCGTCCGTGAAAGAAGTAGACCGAGCGCTGGAGTCGTAATATTACAGCGATTTTTGTAATCACGATAGTGGCTATCTTCCTGTCTAATTATAGAGTCGCTATGTCAAATACAAAGCTTACCACTCACGCTTAGTGAAATACCACAATGACATAAATACCTAGAACTTTTATCAATAACATAAATAATTGAAATAACGCAACTCGACTCTGAGACTTTTGTTAAATATATTTCTCATGTCATGTCATATTGGACAAACAATAAACCGAGGCCGAAGGTGTCGCATTTTTAAGTATCATTTGTTAGATATGACGAAAATTCGGCCTTGACTCCTGGTCTACCGATAAACTTACCAAACCTCTGGCACACCCACACCTATCATCTTCACTATACCACTCTGCCATCTTATTTCAAGGTTACAATTTTATTTTTGTACTAAATAGATTTTGGTACAATGTACGTAAATATCAACGGGATCTCTACTACGATTGAGAATCTAGATTTTAATTGAAAAGATTTTGTACCTATGTTTATTTCTCAAGTATTTGACCTCCTCTGATGTAATACGACACTAAATTCTCGCTCACCCAGGAAATACATGTTCACATTTACACCAACCTTGAAAAACCTAGATTAGGCCATTTATTCCATTTCGTATAGACTTATCAGGCTATGAAGGTTTTACGAAATCAAATATAATTAAATCTATCCCATAACTAGTTATTTTTTATAACCGAGGCGGAACATACAATATAGAAAATGTTTACTCATTCTCGATATCGCAATTTGAAAGGTGCGCCGGTACGAGTAAGTCAATGAGAGATTGCTATAACATTGTGATTGTGAATGATGTTGCACTTATCAAGGTTTTTACTTCAATAGCTATTTCACAGGTAAGTAGTTGGTTACAACTATGTACTTAGCTATTATAATATCGTCATCATCATTGATGCCCTTGGTTTGTCCATTCTTGAGCATACCTAAGGCGCCTACATATTCTCTCGTTTCCATATCTGACTCGCTTGAGTCGATCTTTTCATGTCCATAGTCACCTTATAACATTATAATGGTCTGGATTGTAAGGTCAAGTTCAACAGCCGGCGGCCGATAACGGGCAGCAGTGTCACCGGTGTGAGGTGCCTGACTTTGCGATATGTGACGTTGTGATATACGATGGAGTGGCCTATGTCCAGAACTGAACTGATGCGGGCTTTTGATATTTTGGTGGATACTATATACAATGGTTAAAAACAACTGTATTTTGATTAACAGATATAATCATATTAATAAGGTAAATGACTTCGGTTTCTAAGAAGCTTGCGATAGTTATTGGGAAATGGTTTGTATCGAAGCTGCCTAATTTATTTCGTTTAATAAACAAGTTAACTATTATATAATCATATCTAAAATTAACCACATACTTAATAGGAACCAGTTTCTCTTATGTTTACTAGGTGTCACTTCCTGAAGTAGGATACATAATATGTACTAATAATAATTTAATATTATATGGCATTTATTTATGACCCATCATGAGGCCCGTAAAGATCGAAATGGCTACCTTTGTTGCTATTTATCACAACCCAGGGGCAAGTGTAAATATATCAGGCGATGGAATAAGGTGAAACCGGGTGAAGTTTCGATTTTATCATAATCCCGAACAGATCCAGGTATTGATCGAAAATCTAAACGGGCAATTACTTTGTTACCCAGAAATCAAGTCAGAGGGGAACTTTTATTTTTATCGCTTTAATGATTTATCATGATAATGTGAGTCGATGACGACGCTGACGTCGAACATCGCGGAAAATGACGAAAAGCGGAATAAAATGCAATAGCAAGCAATGACTCTTTTCGTAACATATTGCCACGGAAAGTGGAGCGTTGGGCAAATGGATCTCCCGCTGCAGTCACTCGCTGCACACTCGCGATTATGTTAATGGTCAAACAATTACCACGCAAATATTTTGTCAGAGACTGAAATAACTTTGGACCTTGATTTTTGGTTGCTTTGTTGTAGTTTACTTCATGTTAACGATCACTCGCAATGAGCGTAAGTGTGGGTTATTAAAGTAATATTTAGACTACAATATTATACGCACACAGATTGCTATTTCAATTGTGAACGAAGTGTGCAACCTTTGCTGAGAATTGTTTGATTGGCCAACAATACCTACTGGTAATGCCGAAGAATGCAGTTGCAGATGCTTTATTGAAACGTTTGCGAGAAGTCGTATAAAATGAGATAGCGGCATCGTTAATAAGATAAGACATGCGGTGATCATTGTTGGTGGAATGACAGCGCCGGGGGCGGCGGCGGGCGGGCGGCGCTTGCGCAACACCCGGAGGCAGCACGCTCGACCCTGAACTCAATTCAGGCGCAATCATTTTGCAACTAATCGCGGCCCGCTCCACACCGCACCGGCTCAAATGTAAACATTTGCAGGCGTGTGTCGATCGCGCGAGGTCGCAGAGGACGTGCCCCCCTCACATCATCACACTATTAAATGACTATCCTTGCCGTAAGGTCGCCATCTTTACTATGTCTTCCCAAATTCTGGTGTGAATCGTAGTTGAATCGCTCAAGGGGACATTTTTGTTTGTTCTTAATCTAATCACGTAGCATAGTGAACAGGTCATCTACTTGTTGTCAAAATTAATTATAGCAGGCGGCTTTTTGTCATTTCGGCCAAAACGTATCTCAGTAAATAAATGATACTCACTATCGGTTATGTATGATCATATCGTCTAAAAAGCAAAATGCCTACAATCAATGTCTAAATTGTAGAATGCCTAAAGTATTATTCGTCGGTGTGGAATGAAGGTAGGGTGATTTTGAAAACCTTTTCTTGGCTGCTTACGTCTGCAGGAACAACTGTGCAAGTTTAAAATTTCTAGCTCCAGCGGTTTTAGCATTAATATACAATTCAGGAGTTCTCAACTGAAATATAAATATGATGGAATTTGTAAACTTAATATTTTTTAAAACGTGAGTCTTATCTCAATCCACCTCTGCACTGTCCTTGAAATGTAATGCGTGTGTGACGTCACTTTTCAGACGTTAGCGGTCATGAGTAGATAACATTACATGCGGTTTATGTTGTTGTTTTTTCAATCATTTTTGTCAATAGTCTATCGATGACGTCACGTCGATTATCATATCTGATGATGAGTTCATATTGATGCACTAGTTATAGATCTGCAAACCTTAAAAAGTAGTGATAAATTAACATTGATAAGAGTCCCGTTAAATCCAATGATGTGGCAAGCGAGCAGACGAGCCAGCCTGATGGTAAGGGGTCATTTTCGCCAATGAACCGGCAGCCTTCGTATCACTCGTACGGTCGACCGCACGTCAGCGAAAACAAATCAATATAAACTGGTCTCCCGTAGTATTTGAACACCATAAGAGGCTAGGCCAGCTCAAGGTCAACGTGTTTTCACTGATGTGCGGTCGACTGTACAATAATTAAAAGCTCAAGTAGGCACTGATTCGAACCCACGACCTTACTAACATTATAACGACCATTAACGACTCACAAATTCATTATGAGAGCTACGACGCGTGTATCACGCAAGAAACATTTCAAACTTGATTGATTTGTGGTTAAAGTAGCGGTTCTCAAAACTGGAAGTGAAAGACAATTGCATAGACGGCCTCGAGTTTTCCGCATAGGATTTTAGCGAGTTGTCAATGGTTTCGAAGCCGTAACACGATAAAGGAAAATCGGCTGCCCCGTGGCCTAGTGGCTTGGTCGTTAGACTTGAGCGCCAGAGGTCGTAGGTTCGATTTCCACTGTAACGATGCATTATATTGCAGTCCAACTTTCCTGCTTCATCAATTTATCGGGCACCGGCCATTTAAAGAGCTTCATTTGAATTTAAAATCAAAATGTTCGTTCGATAAATTGCAATTTTTGTTAATGTTGTCACTTCAATTTTGTACGTCGTTTAGATTGATTATTTTCATATTTCTGCAAATACCTATCTAGGACAACAAAGCGTAAGTCAGATATAGCTACAGTGATTTACGTTTTCTCTTCATTATTTCATCAGTGTTTTCCGTTAAGTTAACAAACTCTCAATTTATAAGGGTCTGACACGTTACCTCCTTTAAGAATCTTTCATTAGCTATTAGGTACTAACTGACTGCTAAGGTACATTGGCGCCCAACGTTGGACGAAGATTATCTCTTACTAGGGACTGAAACACTTTACTTCCTGTCAGAAATTATTTTTTGTTTACTTCAGTTTTCGCCATATCCTTTAGAACATAGCAGTCCCTGCAAGTACTGAATAATAATACTGAGTTACACCATGCACTAGTAAAAATTAAGTGAATCTTGTATTATAATATGGTGCATTTAATTCTAGAAGATTGCTCCAATACCAGAAATAAAGGAACAACTATTATGTAAAATGATATAGAACCGGAACTAGCTCGTGTTTGAATGTTAAATACAAATATCACCTTCGATTATGACGTCTACAGACACTGATTTGCATTTGGTAATATATGTAAGGTAAAACAAATTGAATATCTTTCTGCATTTTTTATTTTATGCTATTTCCAACTTTGTTAACAGGGAAGTATGGTCATTATCCTACGCCCACTGCATCCTTTCAAGTCCTTACGATTCAATTGGCTACGCATTTTGAGATAGAATAGTGGCAATTACTCGGTCACGAGCTCGGTACGTAGTACGTACGGTCGAAACAAAACCAATATAAACTGGTCCCTCATAATATTGAAATTCCCTAATAGGCTAGACCAGCTCAAAGCCAAAGTGTATCTGCTGACGTGCGGTCGACTGTACGTATATGTATGTGTCAGAATTTTTCATATAATATGTACCCAGTAACGTGAGTTTTTAGCGAAATGTCCAGGTGTTTTTAAAAATTGGCCAAGTGTGTGTCGGGCCACGCGCACGGTTCCGTAGTCAGTACTTTTGTCCCTATAATAAGTTACTGTAAAAAGTTATTTTTGTAGTTTATTTAAGTCAGGGTTTTTATGAACTTTTTACTGACCCAAGTACTGTTTTATTTTAGCCGACTATTATTCGTAAACTAGTAAAGGCTACTAGCTCCGAGTATCTTAGTTTTCCTTTTAACTTAGTTACATTATACTGCCATTGTGAATACTTTTCAGATTTCACCAGTAGTGGTTTAACTGGTAGGGGAACACTCTTATGAATAATTATCACTTTAAAGATCACATACCCCAATAATTTCAAAACTAAACAAAATAAATATCAACCATACCTTACAAATTCACCCCCACTTTATATGTAGGGGAGGTACTGTAATTATTTTTGAAAGATTTTATTTATAATTATTAGGCGTTATTAATATGTAGAACCACGTCAAACCACCTTGTGGTACTAATAGTCTGCGAGTAAAATGCTGGACAGACAAACAACCGGACACGGCAAAACTATAAGAGTTCAGTTTTACTACAGATCTATAAAAACTGAAATATTGAGGATGAGCCACTGTATGTTTGATAGTTTAGAATCCAGGTTGACATACCTAAACCTCTGAACTGAAGTTTTTGATACTAATTTTACTGACACTAAATAATATTCAATTTATGAGTTATTTAAATTTGTTTATTGAAATTTATTTTGTGTACCTATTCTTATTAATAAATAATAATAATTATAAGTACTTATAAGGTAATTTCTTAAAATACGATTTAAAAATTTCGTCTCTCATGATCAAATAAAAATTTAATATAGAAAACCTCAAAAATCTAGGTGATGCATACAAAAGACATCAACGCGTTGGATTTTTGTTTTATAATGTTACCATTTTAAAAACTCTGTTTTATATTGGTAGATTGTTTGTGGACGTTTCTGAGCAGGACAATCGTTACAAAAATTATAAAGTCATAAGTACACATCTCATATGTACCTAATTATAGATGATCAAAGTAAACTTCGATTTGCCGTGTACATACCTAAAATGTAGATAAACACATAATATGGACACTGAAGCATGGTTTGTCTAATGGTGTAAAATGCTTCCATTAGGTATTAGGTAGGAAGGTAAGTATTCAAGGACCACTAGAATCTTGTTTGCGTTTATCATTTTCGCGTTCGCAAGTGATGTTTGCCATTCCACAGTCGTACATTTTTGCTCTCAATGTTTGTGAAAATCGCTTATCCTACGTAATCATTCCTAGAAGTTCACAATACAGTGCGATATCCGGCCAAGCTTCTGATATATTTGCTTTCTGTGTTTAAGTTATTCTATTTTTGTTTTGTTCTCCTAAGAGTTTAGTTGGGATAGGAAAGAGATTGGGTGGAACAATGGGAAGACGCGGCCTACCGTTACTATCATATTGAGTAGTACGTACTAATACCATTTACTGATTGCTCGCAAACCCTGAATATGATGTCTAATATACACCTGCCTGCTGATGATAGTTTTTATTTAATCCAGTAAGTCGCTGGATTACGAGATGTTACTTTTCCATGAAATAATTGAATAAATATGGACTATCAAAATTTATGTAGTGCGATTTAAAATGACAAAGCATTAATTTTATTTTTAATGGTTCAAAAAGTTATAATAATTAATTCCGAGAGTAGTCATAAGAATAAAATGTTTAATATTACATACCTACCTACCTATCACTGTATGTAATTAATTATACTTGTGATAATACCTATGCGTGTTGTTTGTGAAATAAAATAAATATTACAAATTAAACTTAAGTAACTGCGTAGCATTTCAAAAATTACAATTCATTTTCTGGTTTTACGTGTTTTTATTTTAAAACTCTAAAAATGATTTTCCTCAACCATCGGTATTCAATACAGTATGTGTCAGCATTTACCCCGAAACCGAAAGAGCAAAGCAGTATTGAAATGATCGATAGATTGTACTATAAAATTCGTGCACATTAGATATTTTTTAAATCTTTACTGTTTATGAACTTCGTGACTTCTGATTTTGCAATAGTTGCTACACACATTTTTAATAGAATTGACTGAAATACAGCTGGTCTAGTTTGGGGGTTTCTGTAACCAAAAGTGTTTGACTTTAAACGATATCCGAACTGTCAAGTACAGTGCGCGTACCGAAAATGATAAATAATTAATTATTTTGTAATAGGTTAGAGTTTCTACGAATTCCAAAATTAGTCGTAGTTACCAAAATTTTGCTTACAATTTTTTTATTTGTGATGTGCAATTTAGATGCATCTAAATACGACATTATCTGTAGTTAGATACATTTTTTTTAAAGTAGGGACAGTATAAGTATGCGCACAGTTTGCCGATATGGACAAAACAATAAAGTATGAATTTTAATCTAAGAATACCGTTGAAAAGTATTTTTACTGTATTAATGATTTTGCGGTTTCAAATTATTTAAATGGTAGACCCGGATATAATGGTGCCAAATGGAAAAAGCCGTGGTGATTATCGGTTGATTAAGTTCAGTTAACGACGAATATTTTTACTAAACTCGTTTGTTGACCTTCGATGATGGCAATGTTAGCTTTCCTTGTTGAGTTTAATACGAGCACAGCCTTGCGTCAAGATTTTACATTATTGACTTTTATCATTATAGCTTCATTGTTTATGTAAATTATAATTCATAACGTTGATGTTTTGAAGGCTACGGCGCAGGTGGTCTTAGGGGTGTCGAGTCCGTGGTGAAGCCCTATGACATATACAATAGGTTCCCCCCCCCCATAGGTTCATAAACTTTGCTTCCGTGTAGCAGTTCCCGTTTTAAAATTTCTTCTAGACAGTTTTCTAAGAATCATGGACTGATTTGATGAATTTTCAATTGTTAACTTTTTGATACCATCATTACGGAATATATTTAACTCCTAGGATGCACGACTCTACTTGAAATAATATTAAATGTTTAATCCAGGGCAAATGCAGAGAACTTTGTCTATAGCAGGTGCTGTCTTGGAAGTCATAACCTAAATACATCTAGTACAATTATAGAGTACAAGTAAGTTCACACCTACGTAATCATCAGTACATCTGACTTTAATGCAATTTCATTGGAGCGATACGTGGAACAATAAAGTCATTTATCACACTCCTGCATTCTATGGACTAATCATTTGGGTATTCTAATATTCGTTTGGTTGGTACGAGTATGCAATTCGGAACGTGATCGAATCGACCGCAGAATTTTTAAAATCATGTAGGTAGGAACATTTAATTTTTATCTTTTATCTCATGTAAAGTGACGTTAGTCGAAGATACGTTAGATAATTATGATGACTTTCTGCTGGATGTCAGACCCAATTCCGCCATACATCTTCGGGATCTGACAATTTGGGCTCCCAAAAATTAGTCACTCAATTCAATTCCTTTATAAACAAAACTGCACTGTCAGAAAACTTGCCAAGACTTCAAATCAGATATCCGATATGTGAATGTTCCTATGGCCAAAATGAGACAATGGTTTTTAGAGTTTTTAGTAAGGTGGATGTCATGTCATGTCACTGGTCAGACGAAGTGACCTTATGTCACGCGCCCACCGCTTTGCGCCGACGCGCGGGGAATACTAACACCTGCAGAACGCCTTGGTGGATCCTTGGCTTCAAAACCGAGCTCCTTTCTTAGTACACTGTTGCGTTCACTATGCGCATGTTTTCTAGCGATGTTTGCAACTTAGTTAATGTTGTCATTAACATGTTTAAACGTACATTGTGCGACGATTCAATTACAGGATGTCACCGTGTGTTGACTAATCTCCTTCCTAATGCCTGCACCCAACAACATCCACTGCCATTTTTGTTTGATTTAAGTTTCATTTTCCAATGTGCCAGTGTTCGTTTCTTTGTAGATTGACTTCGTTTGATCTATGCATCGCTGACCTCTGGTCGGCACGCTGTTCTCATCGTATATGAGGTCGGTTCGTTAGCGCCTCTGAAATTTCGGAACGCTCTTCGAGGTCGCCGGGTACCTACTTGACACATAGACCACCCATTGTCTTGGACCGTTTGCATATTAATCTATGGGTATCCCCTTAGGAACTATTTACTTAGCAATACTTTTATTGCAATTTTTAGTATTTTTAATGAAAATCTAATTTTTTAAATACATTTTATTAGGTAAATAAGCTTCAACTTCTAACATAATCAACAAAATTACTAAATAAGCCACCATTTGGTGGATAGTTTTCCAGGAGGTCATTTTAATAATATTTTCTATTTTTTCAATAAAAATTTAAAATTAAAGACTCCTCATAAAAAAATAAAGTGGGTGTTGGTCTTTTCATGTCTTCGTGTTATCAGTTCATAGAGGATGTAAGAAAAGATAAATTGATTTGGCATGTATACTTAGCTCGCTACTTAATTTTACTAGGCCATGAGATTAAGTGACTAGGTAGGTACTTATTCAATTAATTTCCCGCAAATTCTATTACGAAAGTTACTGCGGTTGTTGTGCTATGTGTGAGCGTTATGTTCAACCTCCACTCACCTTCCATTCATATCATCACATGACTAATTATAATGTCGGTTCCGTAGATTCGGTATTACCATTAGTGTCACTTACTTGAGGAGGATCGATCGGCTGGATCGATGATGTTCCGTTCCAAGGGGCTAGGTCCTCCAGTTCAAAGCACTGACACTACGCGACAGTGGACGGTGTCCACTCCAACGTTTCGATTGGTGGGGGCGTTAGAGTTGCGTATATGTGTGCGTGTCGCGGCGACAGACCGACGTGCGCTCGTCGTGCGGTTGTGATCGGTACTGACGCCCGCGCAGCCCGCGCACCCTTTTATCAGATCACACCTCACGCGCCTTAAACTTGACTCCTCGTGGTCCTCGTGTCATCGAGCCTATACATGCGCTGTGGACGGATGTCGATAGTTCCAAATTAACGGATTGTTCATTAACTTAATGGCTTGACGTTCATTGATGACTGCTTAATACGGTTCCACGGTATCTTATCGCGAAATACGAATTAATGTTTATTGTATTTGACGAGAAGTAGATCCTTCTTCGTATCCTGAAGATGCGTTCTTGAAAATTTTTGGCTAGCGGGATACAGATGGTTTATTATTATTATTTATGGTGGGGCTTATCTAGCCTTGTATCACTGCGACCATTGCTGATCTATTGTGATCGCCGCCTTTCCTTTAGTGCTAAGCTTTTCATCCGTTTCAGCACGTTTTTGGCACTGATTTGACATAGATCGTCAAGTGGAAATGAGTAGTTGTCCAGATGGGCGCTTCTTTTACGCATCAGTGGGCCACACTAGCACAGAAAGTGCAATGGTGTTTGATCTGCTTCCTGGCAGAGACTGGCTTGAGGTTGAACATATGTTTGTTCAGGCCTCTAGTGTGCGTAAATTCTTAGTTGTATCCACCTCGATATTATTTTGAAAGATAGTAAATTAAAGCTAGTTATCTAAATTCTTTATACCTACTTGTTGATATTGATTTACCTGTGGTTACATATCTCTAACTATATCACGACCTGGTGGAGTTATTTTTTTGAAAAATCAAAATCAACTTAAATTATATAGTAAATAAAAATCTTTTGGGCCCATTTCGTAACTGAGATTATAACCGGCTAATAATGAACAGATAAAGTTACGATAAAGGACTAAAATTTCCTGTATCGAAGCGCTAGCTTTGTAACCAAACCTCTATTACGAAATGGGCCCAAAAATGGCCATATTAACGTATTATTTCGGTGTAGATGTTGTTCAGAAAGGGACTGCAAAGTAAACTTGGCAATTCAAACTTGTTTACTGACAAAGTACAGCTTGGTGTGACTTCACACACGCTAGAACTTCGCTGTTTTCACTCACAAAAAAGCGTTGTTAAGATTATAATCTGTACTTAAGTTCAGAAAAGTAAGAGCAGTCTTAAATGGGCTTACTAGATGAAACGATTAGATCATCTAATTAATGATATAGCCTTATCCAACTCGCAATGGCACACTTAGGTAACCTGGGAAATGGAACGTCAGAAGGTGGCATGCAATACAGGTCGACACAATGAAACACCATAGGCGTCGCAACAGAAGAGGCAAGGTTCAGATTATGACACGTGAATTTGCCTGAGTTCAAGATGAAAGTTTTCGACCAGGGTGTGTTGCCAGTGATGAAATACGGTACCGAGACGTGGTCGCTCACATGGGCCTCAGAAGGCTCAATGTCACCCAGAGGGCAATGGAGAGAGGTATGCTCGGAGTTTCCCTGCGAGATCGAATCAGAAACGAGGAGATCCGCAGGAGAACCAAGGTCACCGACATAGCTCAGAGAAGTGGCAGTGGGCTGGGCACGTCGCTCGTAGAACTGACGGCCGTTGGGGCAGAAAGGTTCTCGAGTGGCGACCACATATCGGAAGACGCAGTGTAGGCAGGCCTTGTGGGAGACAAGGTGGACCGACGATCTGGTGAAGGTCGCGGGACCCAGCTGGATGACGTTAGCGCAGGACCGGTCGTCGTGGAGATCTTTGGGGGAGGCCTTTGTCCAGCAGTGGACGTCTACAGGCTGATATGATGATGATGAGCATAGAGTAGGTATATAAAAACGTTGAGGAGTTGAAGTCATCTAAGAGGAAACCAAGGAGAAATTAAGATGAATGGAGTATAATTTATGTAAGTAGGTAGGTACCTACACAAGAATCACAGAGTATTGTAGAAACGGTTGAACCGTATGTGTTTTCAGCTAAGATGAAGAGTTTCTTTGATTAGGTTCCTTACGGTCACGTTCGCAAAACATTCCGTTAACTTGTTCGCATTTAATGATCCATTCGTAAATGGTTTGTATTCGTTTTTTAGGGGGGTGTAACGGAGCGCAATGAAATCTGGTGCTCCGAATGCCAACCTGATCTGCACGTGGTACACCTGCTGCTGCTTGCTTGTTGACGGACGAGGCTCTGGCGACCGACAATGGCGGTATAACCATTCAAACCTATTAGGCCATAAATACCACAGACCGGCGGCGGGCAGCAGCGTCAACGGTGCGAGGCCTAGTACTGCGATGGCCAACACGTCTGACCAGTGTAGCCAGCAAAACTCGCCATGAATCACGGCCGAATACCACGGCTCCCAATTCCCGGTAGCCCTACTATTCCTGGCTACGGTAGCGGTCTAGGTAACGGTAGGGCGGGGGGTGCTACGCAGCGTGGGACACCCCTCCGCCAGGTAGACTGACGACCTAAAGAAGGTGGCCGGAAGCGGATGGGTGCATATGCGCAGAGGGGAGGACCGGGTGTGGTGGCGTTCGTTGGGGAAAGCGATTTCCGATGATGATGATGATTTTTACAAAGAGGCTGAAAATGCGTTCTTTCAAATAAACTATATTTAGGTGCTCCTATTTCTCATTATGGCTGTCAATTTCGTTACGGTTCCGTTCAAAAGTTCAAAGAAATGGTGAATAGATGTACCGTTACGGAACTGAAATGTATACGAGACTGATAAATTAATTAAATTATAACGAAACGTAAAGAATGTTATCAGTTTCGTTACGGTACATCTATCTGCATTTCACCTTATTATTTTGTGTGTCGAACATAAATTAAACAGTGTCAATGAGGCGGGCGGATTTAAATAGGTATGCAATATTTGACACACCAAATAAATATGGCAAATGGATTAATTACTACACCGACCTAACTGAACCAAACATTAGTAAAACCTATTTTAATTGACCAATGTTTCAAAATTTGTATGTAGGTAGGTACTTTGACATAATATGCCCGTCATCGCACGGGCGTGTATTAATTAGACTATTTACTTAATCATGTATCATTTGTAAATAATTTCAATAAATAATTATCGCAACCAATTTTAGGTTTAGCCGGCTAATGTTTGCATTGGCCGCGCACTCAAATTAGCTGTTACATATATGTTTAAAGGGCAATTCACGCGTCATACTATAATAATATGTAATACGAAATAATATAAAAAAAATCCAAATAAAAAAACATGTTTTGCCAAAAATAAATTACCTACCCACGTAAATTTCAAGTTCATGCACCGGATCACGAACCGCGATAATTGACTGGGATTTTCAAATGGTGTGAACGATTCGAGTATGTACCTACTATACGTAATAGTAACTAGTATATAAATAGATATAATTGTTTCTCTAATAATTTTGAGTCAGGTATAATACTAATGTTTTTGGACAAATTCACACACGGCTGTTTAGACCCAAATTAAGCCGAAGCTTGTGGATGGGCACTCAACAACCAATAAATATACATAACTAACTTTTTTTAGTAAATACTTAAATACATACACACAAACACCCAGGATCCGAAAACATTATTGTGGGCATTGTTCACGAAAGGAAGATAAATTTCCAACACTGGACATTTTGAGTTGATAATGTAGAGTCCTGCAGTTGATATTTTATTGTAACATTGTAAGAGCTCATTATAAAAATGTTATGGTTATAAATTATTTATGTTGACGCAGAATGAATCCATATCATTACCCTATAATGACTGTGTCGATTTAGTTGATGATTTAGAATTACTCAAGTTCCTTTGACGTATTACTTCCGAAAACCTACTTTTTAAAATTGTTTTAATTGATGTTATGCGATTCGTAAATGATCCCCATCATACTTAGGTACACTGCTTTCGAAATGCAGTGACCCCCAGTGGTTCGGGCGTTTGCTACAAACGTCACAGGTCATGTCCTTCGATTTCCAATTACCACTGTGAAATACTGTACTGGATGAGTACCACTAGCAGTAGATTCTGTTTCAGATATAGCTGATAGTAATTAACATGACCTCTGATTTGCATCGGCACTCATAAAAATCAGTGGTTAAGTTACGTGCCGGCAACTGTGAGTCCCACAGAGACGGTAATTTTCTTAAAAAATTTTGCTTGCGCGTCAATAACTAGATATTGAATTGACATTGCCAAGTCAAATAAAGAATACAAATATAAATATCGATTTTATCTAATGGATCCGGTGTATTTGTAGTAGTATTAAAATAGGCAAGAAAATGTATGACCACAGAATGTTATTGTAAATAGATTATAATGACGTAGGTAGATCTTGAAATAATCCGTCATTTCGTATTAGTAGACCACGAAATACAAAAAATTAATGTAAAAAGCGCTCTGTCTAATAAAAAACATACCGAAGCCTCGCTCGCCACTCGCAACTACAAAAAATATCGGGTTCTACAAGCTACGATGTGAATTTAAATTCGTTATAATATTTTAATAGCAAGTTTTCCAAAATAGATTAAACATGTTCCTAAGATGAGTTTTGTATAGATTCAGAACAAGTTATACCCAACTTATATCTAGTGATCATTTTCATATATTTGAGGTCATTGGAACCCTTCAAGCCAACAATTCGGGTGAGATCGGTGATGGATGATAGATAATGGTTGCAATGTAAAGCAGAACGGAAAAGGAGGTCCAGAATGATGTCTACCATACATGCGGCGTCTATTGTCCACATTAACTATGTGATATCGGTAACGGAATTATAGTTAAGTATATCACTCCCAAACTAACTGAAATGTCGTATGAGGCTTCAAGACAAATACTGCATTATCTACCTGTTTAACACTGTGGTTCAGCAGTGGAATTGTTATCGACTGCTGTAAGAATGTGCATTAGTGGTTTACTTACATGCCTCTTTTAGAAAGATAAATAGATAAAAGATAAAAGCATAATACACCACATATAAAACAACTGAAGCAGTGATGAGGGGCATACACCATATTTGGAGTGTGTAGTGATAGTTATACCAGCAGTTGAAGAGGGCCGGAGGACTGGCAATGAGGGAGAAAGCTCTATGTTTTCGGGCTCAAAAGGAAGGAAGAAGTATTTACTTTGTCTTTACAAAGATAAAGTGTTAATTTAGAATCTAAACTTTAGACTAATGTGGTCTGTGGATCGGAACTATAGCAATCAGAATCCAGTTTATCGTGTTGATGGTGATGCCGTAGGTATATGCGGTCACTGGCCTAATACGTGTCAATATTGCTATTAAATTTTTTAACTCCTTAATTTTTTTTGATTCACTGGTAAGTTTACATAATAATTATTGACGCTGAAATAATTTAGTAGATTAAAATACCTAGTTATGTATATATATGAGTTGTTTATCTCGCGAGTGTGAGAAGATTTTCACTAAAGGGCGATCGCGTTTTCAATACGTGATCCCAGACTTGTTTTTGTATCTAAGATTATAAACCAGTTAACCATTTAGAAGCATAAAATTAATAAAAGGTTTTTAATAATACCATGCAAGTTGGGAAATTGTTTTGCGTCATTACAGCAAGACTGTAATCGGACGAAAATAGAACTCAAACGTTCCCTTGGTGGGAAGGTCCGACTTGGACCACAAGATCACTGTTAAAATTATTACTCGTGCAAATGCGTCAATGGGATTTTCCAATATATTAATGAATTTAATTTATACTCTTTCAGATTCTGAATAAAATAGGTAGGTACCTACCTATAAGGCTTTATGTTATACTTACAAAAAGGTTACCTACTATGCTATGCACAAATAATTTTTCATTCTGTTATTCCATGTTATTCTATTCATTAAATGATTATTAAACGGGTTATTAATGTAAAATTGTTCATTAATGAATAGAATAACAAGAGTTTTATTTGGCTTGGCACACAAAAAAACATGTCCTGTTAGTAAATAGGTAAGTCATCAGATTTCATTTTAACATCTAAGCGACTGGTCCATCAGAATTGCAATTTTTTTTCTTAATCTACAAAATCGCAAAATACAAAAAATACATATAAGTACTTGCCTACTTTGTATTTGTAATGTCGAGAAAATGATAATCAAAAATAATAGAATTTCCAAATCTTACGAAAAAACGTTCCACAATTACGAGTAAGTATCACACTGCCACATAAAATGTAATTGATGGGAAAATGTTTTTGGATTAGATGGTTTTAAAACTTATAGAATTTTATTTATCGAAGAATTTTCAGTAGTACATCAAGGTGCTGCACTACCCTTTACTGAACACTTTATTCATCACACAGAAGAAATTCATGTGGAGGATAAAGTTCGATCAAATTTTAATTGATAAGTAAAAATAAGTAGCAAAACTAACTACAGAACAATATGCAAAGTGCTCGAAGAAAATTATAATCAAAATTCAGTTACTGTTGGTGTATATGTATTACGACTAGTTTTTGTAACAATAATTACTGTCTTTATGTTTTTATTGAAACTTATAATTATAGATTCAACACCCATTAGTTTAGTGAGAAATTAAATTTCAAATTTTTACCCAATGTTTTTGTAATCATTTATTATAATTTTATAATAAATGTAACTACTATATGCTATAGTTCAGAAACAGTAATTAAAGGCAATCATTAAACTAATAAATAAATAAATAATAAATAAATCAATAAGAATAAACGTTCACATTAAAAATAAGATTCATGTCCGATTTTACAGTCTATTAAAAATTAGCAAATTCTTCGCACAACTTTTTTGCCTACGATATTTACGGGTTCAAAGTTCGACAATTAAGTACGTAAGTTTATTTATCGATCGACGTAAGAATGGCGTAATGGTCCGATGAAGCCCTAATAATTTGTTTGGATGATATTCAAACTTGATATTGACTGTAAGAAGTTCTTATTACCTTTTTTTGGGTCTTGTCAGTAATGGCATCCCACAATGGGTAACTGGTCGTGAACCCGGGCTGAGACTTTTATAAGTACCTAACACAGCGGAATTTTCCATACATTTTGAATTTTTAAGACGTGGTATTTTGGAATTAAAATATTTTTATAGGCTTCGGGGATGGAATGCAAAAATCCGGTTCTTTGTGGTTCTCATCTCAACGTTATTCAAAGAATATTTATATATGCAAAATTTCAATTCTGTTAGCCAGAGACGTCAGATCCATGAGTATTGTGTCAACTTTCGAGTGTAAAATTTACGACTGTAAACTTTGATGTTTAAATAAGTAGGTATTTATAAAAATTTGACCTTACTGTTCCTCCAATCTATTTTTCTTGTTTGTTCAATTCTACTGTTGGGCAGATGATTTCTCCCTTACTGCGAGGAAGGCTGGGCCAGGTCCACCAGTGGGTCAAGAAGTGCGGTTATTTTTTTACTGAGCAACGGTTTTAGTTTACTGTTTACAAAGTAGTAAATTTCGTAAACACTAAATTACGTTACACAGCGCAGTAATGAAGGTAGTACAGCCTGGGTGGCTGAGAGATAGTCTATCCGGTGACCTTCAGAGTGGCAAGCCGGTGAAGGGGCCAATGACCGGGTAAGAAGGAAAAATGCATCTTACGAGTATCTGTCACATCCGCGTACTCGAAATGTTAAAAATGTGAAAATTGTTATCAATATTTTTTACGGCAAGTGACGGTTATCTCGTCTTCATATCTGATAGACTACGTGCAAATTTCAAATTTCGCTGTGCCTTAATTATATTGCATTAATTTTTTTTATATTTTTCTACGCACAACTTTCTGCTTACGGCCTTTTTATTTTAACCTCCTATAGGTCCCTATGTACAACCTACCTTATCCGACACTTAGGTTAAATTAGATCAATTACACAACTAAGGGCCTCTTACACCGCTTGCTGATAAAGTCACAGATACCCTATCTGCAGGTTAATTGACAGATAACCTATTTTTTTGGTTTCACAGGTATCTGATTGCCTATATCTTACACATTTTATATAGTCTATCACACAGATTTATCTGATAGATTAGTTTATCACTAAGATTACTATCTGTAACAATATCAGGAAGTGGTGAAAGAAGCCCTAAGTATATATGTAAGTAGGAGGTACCTTCTTTAGTACTTAGTTACATTGTTGGTTTCCACTTAAGAAATGATGAACATCATAAAATTAGAACTTTCCTGATTATTTCAAAATTTAAAGGATGCTAATCAGGCTATTTTTATTTTATGTTTCCGTTATGATTCGAGCTCATCCGATGTCCTTCTCGAGGAATGCGAAGCGAAATAACTCGACTGAATGACGTCAATGTTATACATTTATTTATAAACTTGCACACGCACCTCCATGTTTTTGAAAAATAAATTAAAAACAGCAAGATCTGAGCTTGCGTCTGTAGGTATGAATAAATTATAAATAAGAACTGTAGACTCACTTTGTAGGTATCGTATTTAAATTTTTATTTGTTTTATATACGTATAATAACTTAAGTTGGATGAGACATAAATAAGGGCAATTGCGGGTGCTACTCGCGCGCTGAGGGCTTTGCATACTTTTCAAATACAGTAAGTATAAGTAAAGTATACTTAATTCCTTGTGTTCATCCAACAAGATTTACGATTGTCCAATTACCTAGGTACTTTAAAGATTTATAAAAATTAATATTTCCCCTTTGAGTAGCGTGTCCAAGCGTGGCTAATTCGCTGGGCGAAAAAACTGCCAGCTCTATGGTAACCTGAAACCCCGATGAGGCACGCTGAAAAATCCGAAACTACCTACCGCCAATAAACGAGTGAGTAGGTACGCTTTATCGTTTCCACCATATTGTAACCAATATAATATAGTAAAAGTATTAGAGATACTGCGCTATGAGGGACTCTATCGAACCAATTATAAAGACGCTTCATATCAAAAAATCTTTTAATTAACGACACTTTGTGTACTACTCCTATACCTACGACTACTTTCCATAAGTTTGCTGAATTTTTTAAAATACAGTTTACCGGTCGGTATGTCGCAGGGAAATGAAGATATCAGGGATTTCACGAAATCCCTAGAGATATCACGAAATCCCGGAAGATGTCGAATATTCTTGTTTATTACGTCTTCTTACTAAAAATATCTAGTGATATGTCGTTTCACTAAACTAAATCTAGTAAAATGTCAGAAAAGTGGATACTGCCGAATAAAAATCGAGCCGAAATCGATTTTAGTTGTGATATCCCTAAGAATTTCGTGAAATCCCTGATATCCTCATTTCCCCGCGACAAGTATACATATTAGCAAACAGTTGTTAATATTTTCATCGGTTGTTTTAACCGTAACCGAATATACTTACGTACTGTTATATGTCAATGATCGAGACTGTGACGGAATGTAATCAAAGTCCACCTTTTTAGTTAGTATAACTAGGTCAAACTGATTTTGTCCATATTGATGAGTAATCACGTCGACGACGTCTAGTGATTCCACTTTAGTCATCAGACAAGGCTCACGTAAGGATGAGGGTGTAGGTTCACTTAAAATAACAAATTGTTTTCCCCCAATGAAAAATGGTGTTTCATAATAATTAAAATTAAAAAATAATAAATTAAAGTAAAAAGAAACAACTGAAAATAATTTTCATTGAAGTAACCCGCAAAATTTATCATCAAAACTTCTAAAACAGCCAAGCATACCTTTTTTGTACATAAGATCGTCTACTCAAAGGTTATCTGGAAAAAATCATAAGATTATACTATATTTGCAAAGTGTAACTATTTTATTGTATGTTGCGTACATTTATTTTACGTCGTACAACAACGGGACAAAAGACTTGGATGGATCAGAAATTAAAGCCGACCGAACCGAAATATAGTCTGAGATTCTGTAATATTCACTGAATAAATTTAAATCGGTCAATGATAGATAATAAATGAATCTATGAACTTTTTGAAAAAATATTGCAGGTTTGTCTGTCCAGAACAATTGCCTGTTTATTTATTTATTTTATTATTATATTCTCACTCTAAGTCTTTCAAGATAGGCGAGTGTGTGTTGTGTGAATACTGAATATACCGTATCATACGTCTTTAATGACGTCAACAACTGCGGCTGCGGAATGTCCATTCTACGACACACTATCTAGGTACGTCAGTATTTTCAAAGCTATATGCTAAAACAACAAAATCATAATGCTAATGTATGTTGGATCAATACTGACAGGTAAACTTAGCACATGACGTCTAATTATAAATTGCTTATTGTTACTCGTTACGACAATGAGATAAGAATAATGATCACAATTTAAAGGTTTAAATTTAAAAGGTTCTAGTGGACGCCCGGCGACTTCGTCCGCCGCCATTTCCCCCTTAAAGATCAAAATTCCCACAAAATATCTTTCTTAGCGGATGTTTACGTTAAAAAATATAATATAATATAATATAATATAATATAATATAATATAATATAATATAATATAATATAATATAATATAATATAATATAATATAATATAATATAATATAATATAATATAATATAATATAATATAATATAATATAATATAATAGTATTTTCTCAGCTTACTAGTATTGACTGTGAGTTGATAGATCTGTCAATCAGTCAGTACAATCGATTTTATAAGTTTAGATTGCGCGTTGGTTTATTTTAAATTTAATTTGAATATAATTTACCTATTGTATCATTGGGACTCAACTTAAGCGCTAAACTAAACAATATTTTGAAGATCTGATCTGCCTCAGGTTCTTTCTACCCAGAAAGAAGTGATGACATCACCCCGCTGTATGGCGAGGCTTTCTGGTGATTGCAAGCCAGAAGATCTCTCCAAAACAATTTAAAAAAGCTGGGGAACAGTACAAAGGCCACAAGGGCATTAACGTAGAAAGAAAATACCAATTGCTTTCTCCCTCTACATAGTAATAAAATTTTCGTTTATTTTCCTATAATGCGGCGGTTGGCGAGGGCGGATGGACGAGGGGGCGTGCGTGCGGCGACATGCGGCTCATATTATGCTTAGTTAAGCTATTAGATTTAAATACAAAGCATCAAATATTTAAGCATTGAATTTTTGTTTGTGAAATTTAAAAATTCTTTGCAGGTGACTAAATGTACATCCTGTATACTGTTTTTAAGTACTGACATGCATGGATTTTCTGCCTCTGGGAAATGGACTATTTTTTATTTACAGCTAAGTACAACCTATTCAAAATTAGTTCCATTTTGATTATGTCGTTGACCGTTGAGAGGTTTGTAACTCTGTACCTAGAGATTCGAGGCAAGTTTCTAAAATTCTGCGCATTTACTGACTCGCGGATCTCATACTCGTATTTATACGAGAATAGTCTGTTCACACTCTATGTAGGTGCTATCATAGCTATGTAGGTATCATGTATCTTTTTCTGTTTTGCATACTTACTTTGTTGCTCTCTGTCGATCGATACTCGTCTACTGTATTAAATTAAATCGTTTATGATAATAATAATAGAAACACGTTTAATTGAAACAGGGTTTTTAGATAAATCGACCATTATAGATGCTTTATGTACCTAAGCATTTGTATTCCATGCTTGAGACAATATCGTTATTATCGTTTTTATGCAAATTCATTTTAATATGACTTTTCGCACCTCATTACACTATTTGTTAGATGTTTTGTATTCAAAATTTTTGGTGTTTATATTTTTATTCAATGTCAAAAATATTTATAATAATAATTATTATATGTACTATAGTATTTAGTATCTGCGCATAGTGGTAAAGGCTCGATCTGTCATGTCGAGATGCCGTGTACCAATAGGTTTATCTTGAAACTTTATACATTTACTGACTGCTCTCGAACAAACTCATAGAAAAGGAATTCCAACTCCAACAATACTGAATAATATATTTTTTCCACTTTGCACGTAAAGATAAAAACAAATTACTATAATTATGTCAATTATGCCAGTAACTGTATCGCGTTGATGTCTTCTGTATGGGGAACGTGAAAACGGGAGTGTCACAAAACCGGAATACTGTTTTTGCTGCCATCTTTTGTTAAGACAGCAAACCTACCAAATACAAACCTACCAAATAATACAAGAATTGTTATTTCAACGTAATTATTTTGTTTCTTACATGTTCTATTAAAGTCATTCAATATTAAATTCGTTCGCCTAAACATTTTACTAAAGTGGACTCTAGACATTTTTTTCATGTATCCTTCAAGTTCTTTTTCCATTCGGTTTGCTGCTGACATGCAATAAGCGTAGGCAAATAAAACTAAGTAGGTACTTATAAATTAAACGAGTTAGTACTTTTAAATACGGTATTAAATTTAGCCATATTTAAAATTTCAGTCACTTAATTTTCATTGATCAAGGCGTAAAAACCCCTTGATCCCCGTATTTGATTAATTACATGAGGTATGACGGCAACATAACTCGATTGTATCTGCCAAGTCATCTTATATGTGTACAAAAAATAATGTTACTAATTTGTTATTCACAACTACAACTATAATATTATGATAGAATATTTATCTACTTAATTTGTTAAAGGTATCTCGGTTATATAACATTAAAATAAATAAAACGAAACCTTGTCAGGGCTTACCACCGTTTTCAGTGTTTAAAGTAAACCATAAGATTTATGCATGTTTGGTAGATTCTTAGTAGCTTTTCTGCTAAGGCTGTGGTTACAAATAATTAAACCTATATAAATACATTAGATACTAAACACACATTTGATTTGGTGTAAGAGTTGCTAATTTTAAAAATACATATACGATAATTTGCATTGTATATCTATTCAATACTAGTAATACATTCAATACTACTAGTATACCTACGACTACGCGATCTGTATTACAAAATTTAATATATTAAGGGCTTCTTTCACCAGTTCCTGATATTGTTACAGATAGTAATCTTAGATATAAACTAATCTATCAGATAAATCTGTCTGATAGATTATATAAAATATATAATAATGGCTAAGATATAGGCAATCTGATACCTGTGAAACAAAAAAAGAAGCTATCTGTCAGGATAACCTGCAGATGGGGTATCTGTGACTTTATCAGAGACTGGTGAAAGAAGCCCTAAGAGTATCATTCTGTAATATCAGAGAACAACCTAAGTAGCTCCACCGTTCATCCATTATTGTACACTTTTAAGACAAAAAGAAAAAAATTCGCTAGTGTGGGCAACGCGCTGCTGGGTACAGTTCAGAAATCAAGGCAAACATATAATGTTTGTGATGTACTCGTATTGTGTGTATTATGAATACTTACTATGCTATAAATTATAATATAATGCAAATAATAACAGGGCAACAGGTAGGAAATAATTGCTGAGCTACACATTTTCTACAGTGCCTATTTATTCTGAGTCTTGTGATTGGTAATCTCTTTCGTTCTGACACTCTCTTTTTGTATTTGTTATGATTCTTTCATATTTTTTCTGAATAAAACGTATACCCTGAACCATTATTATTAATTTATTCTGCAATACACAAACATTATTTTCCCTTTATTGATTTTACCGCCTATATAGGCTGGCTAAACCATAAGGGCTAAACCGTATAATAATAATTATTTTATAATTGTGTATTACTTATTAAAATTCTTTAAGTATCTTGTTTTGATTTATTACAGCAGATTCAGAGGTTCCATAATATAATATAATTAATAATTATAACCCTTGAGGGCGTTGACACTGCACAATACAACGACGGACAATTTTGAATGGCTAATTGCAGTGCATGGAAGGTCAATCTGATCAGTTTCGGTGGTCACCTCGCAACTGTCAAGGCAAACCCGACCACATTATAACCAGCAGACGGTTAGTAAGAGATTTATGGGCACATCCGGATGATTGATTGATGATTTCAAGAGAGAATGTGCCTGAAAGTAAGGAGGAACAGTGTCAATCATTAAGAAGTGTGTTTTTGGCAATATTTAACTGAATCTCTTTTATTTTTATCTTCACTCATCATCAGCTTGCCAACTTGCACTACCTGGACGTATTAGGTGTATCACAGGCACACGTGGTCTGCGGTGGCGGCCTACCGCAGGCCGCAGCTTTAATATGTAAACGCAGGCCGCGTGTGTCTGAAGTCTCACATACATTGCATAGTGAAGACAACATGCCGCCACCGCCACCGCCGGCCGCGTGTGTCTGTGATTCTTAGATAAGCGGTGGTAGTAATGTCATAACTTTGTCATTGTATTGTAATAACTTTGACATTAATTAATTTTCTATTATCATTAATAATTAATTTACTAATAAATTACGAAAATTGTTCATAATTGTATTTAACCTTAATCTTAACTTAACCTTGTATTTAACACATCTGCACGCAGGTTAAGTACATAGAAGTAACATTTCTTAATCTATTATTTACACTGTGCTCTAGCAAATAAATAATTTCTTTCTTTCTTCTTTCCACAATGACAATATAGACCTTGCATCGGTAGTATCACTCCGTCTTGCTGTGACTATAATCCTTTACTTAACGTTAATTTTTTAATTATGAGTCTAAGCTGTCCCACCGTTGGGCAAAGGCCTCCCCTCTCTTTTTCCACGTATCCCGATCGGGCGACACGTATAGGTGCGCGACCTGCTATGCGATAGTTCTGGAGCACAGAGTCGGCTTTCTGCTGTCGCCATAGAAATAAGCGTAGCGAGCGGGAGCGTAGCGAGCGGGAGCGTAGCGAGCTTTTTCTGTGTTCTGTGGCTGACGCGGTCGGTCGGTCCTTTTAACTTTCGATCGACTTACGATCTAGTTAATGAAATAATGTATTGTAACTAGTTGTGCAAAAAAATCGCGTTTTAATGTAAGTAAATCGATTGCACATAATTATCGCTTAATATGTGCTGCGCGCCACACTTCTTTTGTAGAAAAATATTTTATCTGGCAAATTAGGTACCTACCTTAATTTGTTGAAGGTGTAAATTAAACTAAACCTTGTCGGAGTTGAACCCCGAACCGAGACGTATTTAATAGTTTTCTAAATATTTATTGACGACTATTTACGCACGTACAAAGGTCGGCTCATCATTGCCAGTAGATTTGGAGTGTTTGTTCCATATTTGTTCAGAATGACGGAATGTCAAGTTGAAGCCAAAGTCACGGCTAACCACATTTGCATGGGCTCTGATTTCCTGACTCTGACGTTTAGCTTCTTTTACAACTACTTCTAACTTGTATGTAACCTCCGGAAATTCCTGTGTGTAGGCAGCAAATTAAATCCCAACCATAACTCCAAACAAATAAGTGTGATTATTATTTTGTTTAATATAAAATGTACATACGTATTTGTTTGTAGAATTGTTTATTTTATGATTTTGACCTCACAAGACCGAAATTAAAATTGAAACTGTAAAGCACAATTTCAATTTTGATAGACCTGCTGGTCTCCCATAACAAATCGTTGAAACAGCCTTTCTAAGCTGACGCGTAAAAATGCTGTGCGAAACCCATAGTCCAAGTGAAGATATTTTATTTCATATGACACTTTACACTTTGTACACTCACAATAACCGCAGATCATAGATAGCTCGAATAGCTCGCTTTTCATACTAATATTATAAAGAGGAAAGATTTGTATTTTTGTATGTTTGTAATGAATAAACTCAAAAACTACTGTGCCGATTTCAAAAATTCTTTCACAATTGGAAAACTAAATTCACTCTGAGTGACATAGGCTATATTTATCTATATCTATGACCACCCGTGCGAAGCCGGGATGGACCGCTAGTGCAAAATAAAACCAACAGTAGGATGCTGACTATCGAGTAATACCTGCCCTATATAAGAATTTGTGTCAATATAACGTACTCAGTTATAATTGGTGGCATCCTTATAAGCCCCGGATTTTTTCTTCCAGCCGGGAAAAAATAATGGAAGCCTCACACTGTATGACGACAACATATACCTACATAGATACACTTTGTTGACTTCATAGAGCATCTGCAATACCTACTTATAGTAATTTTCCGGTTGTGGTGTTGACGTACTTGCCATCATTATTTAATTTACGGACCTCTGAGAGCGGGCAAAAAGTACGGACGTAAATAAGCACTCTACACCTGCAATTATAATAGAGGTAGGATTTGAAGTTTTTGCATCTAAATTGGTATAAAAAGCTAATGTTTATCAAACACCGTTGAAGTTGAAGCTTAGGCTTCGGCATTATTTTAAGAGAGTCAGCACAAACTTACACAAATTAAAACGGTGTTGGAGCTATCCAGTAGAAAGAACGACATACGACCAAAGAGTACTTAATCCGTTTTAATTCAACACAAAAACTACAATTGGATAATTTAATATTTTCCATAGATGCTGGCAGATTTTGATCCTCCGGAAATAATAACATGCAGGTAGTTACACTTGTAAGTATTATTTTCCTTTTGATTTAGCGATTTATTGATATTGTTACCGACATGTATTTTAAATCTCGAATCCTACGATGCAAATGTAAATTGATGCTATGATGTTTGTCACTTAACCATAAATTATGTACACTTACTACTGTATGGTTTCGTTTGTGCGTACCTTAGACCATATTTCGCAGACTTTAAAATTACACTTAAATTGAACTCGACAAGGTCCATTATCGATTGTGTAAGTTCGACTTGAAAGCGTGTGCCCCATTGTACTAGAGAGAGACTCTTTTATCTCTATTTAAAATTACCTTAGATAAATAAAAGATCTGAATAGGTATCTATAAACGACATATTTCAATTATTGTCGACAACGGATGTCAACTTTACATATAATATAATATTATATATATTATTAATATATTTGTTTACATATGACATTATTTCTCTAACTACTTATTTAACTTACCCTTTTTATTTCACCTCTTTTCGGCCAATATCCATCAATCAATATCATGGTTCAAGACAAGTAAGTATGTTAATATACCTACTTATAATTAATAAAGAACTAGTGTTAGAAGTAGGTAATTTGTATACTTACATACGTAAAGCAAGAATAAGTAATGTTCATACAACTAAGTTTTCCTTGCGTCGTAGAAATAATTTGTAAATATACCTAGCGCTGTTTACGCTTATTAAGTGCCTGCCGCTGAGGGTCTAATACAAGTGAGTAGTTAGCTATTTACAATACTTATGTATTTATTCAATTGTAAAATATATGTTAAATATAATAAGTAAAGTACCTATCTTCTTCTACTTAGATATTTTCTTCATTTAGGCTTCGAAATCTGACAATTGGGCTTCGGGCTCCGAGCGGGCACTCACCTCAAGTTCGCGAATGTAAAGCCAGCGCACTTCTGAATGTGCTATCACGAATTCTGATATTATAAATGCATAATGAAAGTACCTAAGTAGGTACCCACTTCTTCTTTTTGATAAAATTAACTAACAGTTTGTTGCACACTGTTGTGGCTCGTTCACACCGGGAACTTTTGTGTCGGCACTTGTGTTGCGGCACAAATTCTACAACAAGCGTTGTGATTTTGTTTCGCAACTACTTTTTACTTTGGTTTTGTGTCTTGTAAAATATGTTCATATGTTTGGAAAGTAGTAGACTAAAAAATGTCTTGAACAGCCAGCGAGCGGTGCAATATCGGTCTTAATTATACACATTGATTAATTCCGGTGCTGAATTGATTCACGATGTTTTCTTTCAACGTTTTAGAGGATCAGTCATTGAATGTACTTAGTTACCTACTTCAATTTTGAGAAACCCTTTGGTACGTATAATTTACTAGTAGTTCCGTGAGAACAGTAGACCTCGCCAGCCCTTATAAACCAAACCTAAAAGAAACCAACAAAAGTCAACTTTGGAAACAGAAAAAGTACCTACTAAAGTGACAAAAATTAGCACTTTAAAGCTTAATATTTCGCAAACGGATCCCTGAATCGAAAAATGTTTATCACACACCCGCGATATTTTTGAAAGACCCATCCAACGATACCCCACACCATGGATATCACGCGGAAAAAAATAATTTTCCATTTTACGTATGCAGTTCTATGAACATAATTTATTTTTTCAACTTTCTTAAGTCGATCCACTATTACTCAAAAACTAATAGAACCTACTTAGCCGTAATAGTTTTCCTTGTAACTATGTTATATATGCTACTGCCATGAATTTTTTCACATTTCCAGAAGCAACCGTTTAGCTGGCATCGGGGGGGGGGGGACACGTGACTCTAACAAAAATTACCGCTTTAAAGCTTAATATTTCGCCAACGGATCCCTAAATCGAAAAAATGGTATTCACACACCAGCAATATTTTTGAAAGACCTATCCAACGATATCCCACACTATGGGATTCACAAGAAAAAAGAAGTTCACTCCCACTTTGCGAGTATGGTAGGTACTCTAAAAAAAATGTTTTTCAAAATTTTATTCTACTCATTTTGTAGGTTTAATTAATTTATACATATGCCAAATTTTCGTCAAAATCGGTTGAAAAATGCGACCTGTAGAGAATTACAGACAGACAGACAGACAGACAGACAGCCGGACAAGAGCATTTTTGGCCAGTCTCGAAACGTAGACGCTTCGCTCGCTTCGCTCGCTCGGTCAATTAGTTGACCGGAAATCAAACTCGGACCCTGATGAGTCGCGTCTGCCCCACTGCGCCACCAACACTTTCATAAAATTTTAACTTCTCATAAAGTCCTTTTAACTAGTCAAGTGTCGGTGTCCCGGCATCCGGGACAAGCGAATTACTTTATATCTTTCAATGTCATAGGTCTTTGACCAGAAGAAATTCTTATAAATCCTCTGTTGACGCCATTTTTCAGAAAAATTCAAATTTTATGCTAAATATTATAATTATTTATGTAACACTCAGCTATCAAAATTCCAAGTCATGGATGAGTCAATGCAAATATTTGCATTGAGTTGAAGATGAAGGCATTGTCCAATTTGGTCATCGATAGCAATTTACGTCAGTAGCATGATTGTGGCTATAGTAAGAAATGGATAGGTACATATACATTATGCATACAATAGTCTATATTTACTTACATAGAGCAGATAGCCGTTATGGATATATACAAGCTTTGAACTATGTTGGCAACACACGGGATTATCCCCACAGTCCCCACCGCCTCGTCCTACCGAATAGGTAGTTAGGTACCTAAGCTTTGAACTGCCAATCAAGTAATTTAAATACGCAATTGTCCATACATTTATGTTTGGCCATTTGCGTTCTTGGTCATATGCGTCGAAAGGATAGCAACACCGCAATAATTCTAATTGTACATACATTCTCATTACGGTAAGTACCTACTTACTGAAGAAATCAAGAAAAACATGGATGCATCAAAACTGTCCGTTTCACCAGGGAAATCAAAGAACATTGAGTATAGACGTAGCGTGGGAAGCAAGTGGGAAGCTCCTACCTGCCAGAATAATTAAATAGAGCGATGCCTTGAAAAATTAAAAAAAAGAAGATTAAAAACTGAAACAAAAAAACACTATCCTGTGATCAAATGCTAGGGACTGCAGATTTACGAGCTATGACGCACATTGCGGGTTTCTGTTTTGTTTGTCATGATGGACTTGTTGGTCCTGTGATGACTGTGACTTAATATTCGGTAGTCTTTACAAACAAATATATACGGTAATGATGATTTTGCGGTTTCTAACATTTGAATAATCTCAACTGATCATCCTGCGTCCACTGTTGGACATGGCCCTTCAATATTGCGAGATGGATCGTGGACTTGGTATAGGTATGTGTTGATAATCGCGGTACCTGCTAGACTATTACAACGTTGCGCTGTTGAAAGTAATTGATCAGTTTGAATACCGCTAGCTAGTGTTATTGCTATTAAGCATTGATTTTAGTCTTGTCTTTATACCTCAAGCGAGAATATTTTCCAATTTTAAGCTCAAAATGAGTAGCCTGGACGCCCTACCAAACGGTCAAGTTGACCAAGGACATTTGACCAGCACGTTAATGACCATATTTAGGTATTTCCCAATAGGGCAATCTTTGCAACTAATAATAATATACATTTTAGAATCCTGCCAGTAACATTTGCATGCAAGGATCCTTTCAAATGGTGTCTCAACTGTCCAGAAATATTCGGTACCTACCTAAACGCAGCGTTGCAAAACTGTGTATAGGTATGTATAATTATTTAATCATGTGTAAGTGAAGCTAGAAATGGCGCAGAAGCAGAAAGATAGACTTTTATGTACCCGCGAGCGAATACTATAGAAGCAAAATGCTCTGAGGGCTCTTTGTCGTCGTAGTTTGTATGGAGCTGCACAACCCTCGAATATTTAACAAACATAAAATAAGTATATAAAATAACTGAAAGTACTAAGGTTACCTACTTGTATGAACCCTAGTACAGACTATGCTATCAACAGTCTATAAATATGGCGTTCGAGATAATTAAAGGTTTGAGAACGACACCCACGAATGGGTCACTACAAAAATGACCATACGGGCTAGGAGGTTGGTTCTTCGATCTATGGTAAGGTAATGTATGGTAAGGTACGGCACAAGACCCCTTTTGATTTGGAACGCCACATAATATGTTCCCACCACTGTTGGGGTACAGGGACTCTCGATGAGGGAGTATGGGCTATAGTCCACCACGCTACAGCTCAGTGCGTGTTGGTGGACTTCACATGCGCCTAAGAATTCCTTCTTCTGCGAATGCTCGGTTTCCTCAAGATGTTTTCCTTCATTGTTTGAGAGCAATCAGTAAAAATGTACATATCTAATTAAGTCCAGAAAAACCCATTGATACTTGGCATGGCCGGGGTTCGAACTTGAACATCTCGACATAATAAGGCCGCGTCTTCCCCACAACCCTACCGACGTTCATAATCATGAACAGGCAATGTTATTCAGTACAATAACAGACAAATTCAGTTAACGAAACATACCCCACAGTAATTAGCTACACGTATATGTTAAACTTCCTGATTGGTGATATATTATCCTTGACCAACACATTTAAAGCCGGTTCTAGAAACGCCAACCGACAGAAATGGATCGAGTGCGGTTAATTCCGTATCAGTAAGTCGATTGTATATTCAAGTAACTTCATTTCAGGGAAGGAGTGTCTGCGAAATATCGTACATACATAAATGCTGCGTATAAAAAAGGTATGTATTCTGTTTTATTAAGAATTTGAAACTAGTCTATTCTGTTACTGTGTTTTGTGCCATATGGGGAAATATTTCGTAGATAAAAATGACTCTGCGTTTCAGTTGATTGATGTGGATTTGTTGGGTTGTTCGCAGGTTGTCTGTATTCTCCAATGAGTTACATTTTGGCACTATGAAAGATTAAATAGGAGTCATATTCATGCTTGACTTGCCTCTTTCTCTTATTTTCGGTCTTGGGTACTTTTTTTTACTAGGTGCAGACAATTTCTGAACTAAGTACAATGACAATAATATTATAAGCAGCTATATTTTTTAATGCAAAATCTCTGGAGGTATCTGTTGATTTTTTTAACTGTTGGTCTTGATGTTGGGACCAAAATAAAACGTTTCATTTTGTAAAATCCTTTATTAAAATAATAAATAAAGTTGCAAAAGAGTGAATACGCAGCAATAACTTGAGCACAGTTTGCGGTGTCGCTAGCGGCGCAGCAGCTCACATTGCACAACACTTAAAGCATCAACACACCAAAATGTGATATAAAATAATACTTAACGTTTACTTGGTGGTTTGATGCCGAACTGCGAATGTGTCTCTAGTGAAAAAGGGTACAAGTCATGTTCTAAAAAGGGCGAATTGTACCCTTTCTACTAGAGGCACAGAATACACAACGATCAACTAATTTTTACATAAACGCCATGCTATAAGCGCAACTTACAAAAAGTAAAGTGCATTTATTTTGTTCAGGAACAATAAAAGGATAAATTGAGAAACTATTGCTTTTCTTTCGCTGTCTCAATTTATTCTTATTTGAAAAATATAGTTGTAAAATGCATTGTAGAGCTTTTAAAAACAAGCTTTAATTGTATTATAAAATGTATGAATTAGTTGTGCGACGTCGTCGTTGAGTGTACGCAGTCGAAGGACACAAAAAGTAATTGATTTGCAAGATTTCAGTGTAAGAAAACACAACCGTTACATTTGTTCTTGTTCACGGTACATATAGAAAAATATATCAAATACCTAGTTTGTATAGGACCTTATCATGAAGTACAATATAATAATACAAAATGCTTGAAGAACGGAAATAATGAAGTATCATGCAATAAAATGACACTGGACTTATCCAACCGTTGGTAACATAATTCATTAATTTGCATTCTTCAACTTCATAATAAAATTATATTTACAAAATTCCGTTAACCTTCAGTATAATATCTATTTACGTGATTAAACTATTATTTAATTAATAAGGTATATATATAATTATATACACAATACAAAATGCCCCTCTCACTTTCACCTATCAATTAAAATTAGCACGATTACCATAATTTAACAAACGTTCTGATTCTTTTAAATCAACGAAATACACGAATCGCACAAAAACGCGATAAACATTTCACATAGTCAAAGACACTCGGTAACAATCAAATAGAATAATATATAAATGAAAAACGCGGAAATACCTCAAGGGTGGGTGAGTCACGTGTAGTGTTGTTCTACTAGTTTGTGTTTCTTCCGGAAACTTTTATTCAAGGAGAGGGAAATGAAGAAACAATAAGGCGAAAGATAAGATCTAGAAAAATTCTGCGGAAGAAACCAAAACTAGTCACATACCTACTTAGAGACTCTGTTTTACATTTTACATTTAACCCGCGTTTTACATTTAATATAATTATGAGTCTCAAGTTAGTTTTTATTACAAAATAGAATATTTAGAATAGAATACCTATGTTTTTGTACCTACAAAAATTACAAGGCTTTCGAGAGTGAATTCAGGTTTAAGATCGTTATGATCCAAGGTTTAATAAAAGTGACTTTGTGCTTTCACAACGAACGCGATACTTAAACATGATTTAAGTATTCCGTGTACTGCAACACTTGATTTTCAATCTTAAATAAATGTGACGTAAAACTCGATTTTCTCAAAGACAGCTCAGGTTGGGTAGCAATCGTATAAAAATGCTTTGACCTTTAATATTAGTGTGAGGTGAACGCACCGTGCATTCAGCGTTCAGTTACTTGCATAGAAGCGGCGGCAACGCTCCGCGGTGCGGAGACATGGGACTGTAACGAGCTGGGCGCCGTTGCGGAGGGTCCGAGGAGTTCTTAAAGCTACGAGGTCACACGATCGCGGCGCGAGCGGCCACTATGAGACTGGGCGCCGGCGCACGAACGCGTCCGCCGCGGATGACGCGTACGAGTTCGGCACTTCCGAACCCTCCTGCTTGTAACCATTCTTACCGTTCAATGAACTGCTCTCATCCGTAACAGCCTGCAAAAGGAGAATTTGCCATTAGCACACACGCGGTGCGAACATATTAAATTTAAATATAAATGGACACCCAATGTTTATCACCACCGCCACGGAAATAATATGTCCGTAAATTACGCGATCTTTTGTCTGCTTTTTCTCGCAAACACGAGCAGAATAAAACGGCTTGTATAATAGACCGAGTTTTGGTACCCGTTTATTTAATAGTGTGCTTAGAAATAAACCTGAAGTTTTATTGGCACGACCTGTTTTATGTATTCGTCTAGTTTTTTTTTGTATGGCGATCAAACCATATTGTCATCTTATACTAACTTGAATGTGTACAAACATCGTCGGTAACTGAATAACGATAAGATTTTCTTTTCTAATCTTAATGATTTGCATGGTTTCTTCTTCTCCCGGTCTATCTTTGAATTTGTATGGAAAATGAAAGAATAAACTCTTAACACAAAGGTGGCTGAATATTTATGCATCTAAATAATTAAATGCATATGTTATGCCGGTTTGCCAGCATGTGTATAATGAATTAGTATACACTCTAATATTATGCAGCAATGTTCGATTGAATACTTGGAAAAAGTCGATAATATAAATCAGTATGACTGTGTTTCGTGCAGACCGAGCGTGTTACTTCAATGTTGCTACACACACAAGTAAATATAACGCTAAGTGAGAATTATCACCACCCGTAAAGACATACGCGAGACGTGAACAAGCAGCCATGATCATGCATGATTCTAGCACGTGTTTTATGTGGTTTAGGGTTCCTTGGAAATATGGTCCGGATGGAAACAAAATACAGACGCGACAAAACTAACATTATTTATTTTTGTTGGAGCTGGATTTTTGTGTATACTTCAATATGATTAATTTTATTATTATTGTTAATTTGTTTTAAATAGTTAAGTACCTACATAAAAGTATTCGGGAGGTACATATTTGTTAGGTCCTCTGGTATTGTTAAACCATTGTTGGTTTGTCTCAACACCGCCGGATGAAATGGAATGTAATATCACAGAACTTCATAGTGACTGCGTCACGACATATGGATCATTTTGTTTTCACAAGGGCATTTATTTAGCAAGATAATTTATTTACGTCATAGAACTTAATCTACGCTACTAAGGCAATAAATAGCAAACATTTAATTAAAATACTGAATGCACCTTTAAAAAATTAAACTACATTAATATGTAGTCAGTACTTATGCCAATCAAAACAATGGTTAATCAATAAGGCCACAATAGTACAATAAGCATATTAGTTATGCATTTTTCACATGATTGTAATGTTAAAAATACACGTACGTTTTAATACCATGTTTTAAATTTACATTACTGTATGATTTTGAGCAGTTTAGGTCAGAGCAGTACCTACCTACCCCAGTGCTACTATTGACGTCGGAATAATTTAGTTCTGTTTCTTTCTAAGGTATTTACGAATTTTATGTAAAACATTAGCAATTCCCGCGTTTTATAAGTTATTTCTAACTTTTTTTTTCAATTTCGACCGGTCGTTTTAGAGATTAGCGCACTCAAATGAACTCGTACATTTTAGACTTTCGTGGTTTGTATTCATAATCTCGCCTCTCCAGTCATCTCGTGACCACGGCCAGTGTAACCTGGTCGAAACGTCGGGCAAAGGTAAATGAAACTTGTTCGTGTGTAAGACCCGTAAGTAACTATATAATTATGAAATGAACTCTTCAGCATTACATTAGTATGTAGATCACGTATGTGGGTTTAAATAAACAATTTTGAAGTCTAAGATTTAAAACAGACGTGAAAGTATTACTCACCATGCACAGTCCATTGGCGGGCTTGGTGTGCTTGCCGGGCTTGGTGTACCGCGCGTTGTAGAAGTCGCTGAACAGGAACAGGAACAGGAAACCATGCATGGCGATCCAGTAGACGAACACGCGCGGGTATTGACACGACGGCCGGAACAGCACCTGCAGCTGGTGGCTGAAGATCAGCACGAACTGCACCTGTGTCCAGCGAGCAAGCAAGCACTCAGTATTATTACACGTATCGCCACATTATTATACTATACTAGCTGTTGCCTGCGACTTCGTCCGCATGGGATAAGTACCTATAAACCATCGCATAGTGAAAACCGCATCAAAATCCGTCGCGTAGTTTAAAAATTCTAAGCGTACAGACGCGGGAAGCGACTATGTTATATACTATGTAAGGATAAGGAAATTGTGGGAACATGGGTATTATTGAATTACTTAGATACTACTTTTTAAACATCGCAGTTAATGAACATTTTCATTTTAAAAATCTATTATTAAACCTTTTATTTAAAAAAATCTATTATTTTAAAAATCTAGTATTTTGTTTACCGGTATCAAAGAACACTTAAAATAGGCACCGGTACAAATACGGTTCATTACCGGTACTACTCCCGGTATTTTCAAAACGGTTCCAATACACACCACACAATTTTTATCGACACCCGAGACACTGTACTCGTACTTATTCATAAATAAACATTTAGTAGGTACCTATCTAGTTCAGGAGATATAATTCAAAGACTACTTACCATCTGGAAAGCGGTGAGGTACTTCTTCCACCAGATGTATTTCTGGTATCTGGGCCCCATCGCCGAGACCATGTAGTAGAAATACATCACGATGTGGACGAATGTGTTCAGCAATGCGAAGAATGTACTGTGACCACCTGGGACAATAATAATTTCATTGATTATTGAAGCCAAGCTGAAAAACAACCTGAGATCAGTCGGTAGTTTTATTATTATTTAACAATTTATGCAATATATAATATGTTGTATAAATTGCAATACAAACAATACAAACGGTTTAACTATTTTTTATTTATTCTTGTAGGTACGGTAGACCGCACCTCAGTGGAAACAAAACTAGTATAAATTGGTCTTAAATAGTAATGAATGAAACTCTCTGATAGGCTAGGCCAGCTCAAGATGAATAGGGCAATGTCGATTGCCCGATTTTAGTTCTTATATTCTATGTATTTTGCCAACTATTATCCTGTGATACATACAGTGATAATTTACTCAACAAATACTTATTCACACTACCCACTGGTGTTTTAGCTGTTTTTATTAACTTGAGGAAAAAAATAGGGAATCTAACATCAATTCATTATAGATGATGACAAAGGTGTAAACATTCATTAAATTCCAGATTCGTTTTTATACCATACATATAATATGTAAAATGAGATTGGACGTTACAAACTTATTAACTCTGATTAGTAGTCATTTGTTTTATTTAATAGGGTTCTGCTTCTGTACCCAAACATGCCAAACGAAGGCATATTACTAATATATTTAAATTATTATAATTTTTTTTTATTATATATTACTGGTCAAGTCGATCGATCTAAATTATAATACATTCAGAATATTGTAAACAGAAATTAAATAAAACTATAATGTATATTATAAAGGAAACAACTATAAGACGTAGTAGTTGGAGGAAGCCATGTATGAAAATTACATATTTGTACAGTGTATTAAGAATTATCCCGTATGAAGTTAGTACATTAACACCTCAATGAAAAACTTTAAATCATACTAACAATTCCATGTTAAGATTCTAAAACTGCGGCTTACGCACGTAAAAAGTTCAACAAAAAGTACTTGACTACGTAATAGTATTTGAGCATTTGATTAGGGTATTGATTAGCTTCTGAGAAGTTGCAAAAAGTAGCGTCATCTTGCTATTTCTTAAAAGCGTTTATTGCGCATAATGTCTAGATGTTAGTGTCAAGAAAACAATGAGTAATTAAATTAATAAGGTAACTTTTAGTGACTAAGTATACGCTCTATAAGTTCAAATTGTTTTTGGCATTAATTGAGAACAAAAAATTAAAATATTAACAATATTACGAAATAAAATACCAAATGCCGGTAATAATTCTTTTACCTAGGTACTAAATAATTTTTTTATACAAGTTTATGCCGGTAATAATTCCTTTACCTAGGTACTAAATAATTTTTTTTGACAAGTTTGTACCAAGTATTTCCAGAGAAAGGTGCGCACGATGACACGCGTGTCAAATTGTTTAATTAAAAATATTTTTAAAGTGGGAAAGGGATAAATAAAACGATCTAGAGTGGGGTGGGCAACGGACAGTCAGTCCGACTGATAGTAAACGATCACTGTTGTCTTGGAGCATATAAACAACAGTCAAAATCTCACAAATGCGTTCCCACCCACCCTGAGGACTAAGTTCGATTGCCTAATTTACATAACATTACAAAAATGCAAAGCTAAAATTTGTAATGGAACAAAAAATTCAATTAGTATAATTGGAACAAAAATTAAATGATTTCATCAGCATAATATGGTAATCAATCAATATGCATTAGTCTGGGTTTGTATTTGCGATAATTGTATAAAATATTATAAAAAATGTTACAAAAACTTGTAAGTAGGTACTGTTAATGAATATTCTTAACATACCTACTTTATAATATAATATGTGTTAACATACAATCATCATTTTTCAATTATCGGTTGGGCGTCACTTCGCCTGACGATGACTTTGAACTGGTGATGATTACGTCAGTAAGCCACGCGGGCTTAGGACAGGCCTATTAAATGTATCATCTCTAATGATCATTGCATTTGTCATGAAAGCGCGTCATCAGCATTTAGTGACCTAAAATCTATACGTATGGTCCTTGCATGACGGCTTGGTTGCGACCTTCGTTTTATTTGTTATTCTAGATTTATGCATGCATGTTTGTTTTCTTACTTAGTACTTATAAAATTTGTTCCGAGTAGTTGAAACGTTTGAACTTACATTAGATGAGCGTTTGTTTATCTATCAGTAGTCAGTTGCACCTATACTGATACCTATATTGAGGCAGTAGTTTACGGGTACCTATAGAAAAATACTCTTCGTAGGTACAAATTATTGTAGACATTTTAATAATTTTTAACGTTAGTTTAACCTTGTATTCATACTGACTGCCTGTATGTGGTCAACGTAAGAGTACAGGTGCAGGTAATGTGTCACAATAAAACCAGTGAACCTGTTAAGTACCTAGTCGTTTGGACATTATAACTGCCTCGATGGGACTGTGTATCAGGCGTTTATCTCGAACGCCAGAGTACGTGGGTTCGATTATATCCTGAACAGACAGCTTCGTGTAATTTATACACAGTTGGTGGCTGGTATGAGTCGAGTTCCTATAGTACATTCTAGTTTGAAATTAGACATCATCATCAGCCTGCACTTGTCCACTGCAGGACATAGGCCTCCCCCAAGGTGATGTCTAGTTGATCCCAAACTAGGATGTACAGGTCAACTAAGTTATTATTTAAGTTGTATAGGACCACTAACTATATAGGATATCGTTGGACTTACCAGGCGCAAATTTAAGGCCGAACCAGACTGACATGGGCATGATGCCGTGGTGGATCACGTGCAGAGTGGACACGTGCTCGTTCTTCTTTCTCAGCACAAAGAACAGAGTGTCCGCGAACTCCGTGAACTTGCTGAAGTAGTACCACCAGCATGTGTTCGCCATCTGGACAAATGCAGTAACAAATAAACTTTATGTAAACTAAACAGTTGCATTTTGAAAGGTTGAAACTAGTCTCGATAAAGGCGAAACTTGTGTTACAAGATGGTAGAGCACGTGTTACATGTTACAGAACAACAAAAGAATACTACGGAAATAAAAAGCTTTGGGATAGCCAAAATAATTGTACATTTGATGATTTCCCAAGTTGCCACTTAGTGCAGAATGTGCTTGACCTAGAACAAATTGTCACGGAAACGGCGCAATTTTAACCGCGCTATACGTTAGCAACTATCACAATCATCTGTGACGTTACACTATTAGACTTAGGTCTACCGTCGACACAGGGGCATAAATGAAAAATCTTCTTTTGATACTTTTTCTCTTCTATCAACTTTACGAGTAAATAAGTAAAAAATGTACCCTCATTGCCATTGGGCTGCGAGTATAATCGACGAGCTGACACCTGAAGTCGTAGTGGCCCCACCAACCGCTCATCAGGTACTGCGGACACAAATATTGGCACTCAATAAATAAAAATATCCTCACAAGAAATAAACAAAGGTCCTCAATTATAAAGTACATAGATTTAATTAAACATATATATTTAGGAATTTGGAGGTTTCTCTTTATTTGAGATTTTTGTTTGTTACCGACTTAATAAACTCGAGGAGGTCATGTTTACTATCATCGCATGGTCGCAGCAATGACATTGCCCGCGCAGGTGCGAGTGACACAACATAATGCAGAAATAAGTTTCTTAAATCATCATTTAGGTAAATTGTTACGTTATTGTAGAGTTCTAAGCATTGCGCGTAGAAAAAATTTGCGTTATATTTTACTAATAACTATCTGACCCGACAAACGTCGTTCTGTCAAATGCAAGTAAGTAGCTACAATTCCAATTTCCAAGTTGCTGCCTTTAAAGAAACCGATACACCCGTGCAAATTTTCACCCCCATTAGCCCCTCCCCCCACGACTAGAAGACATATCTAATGGCAAACCATTATCACACTATAATGATTTACCTATGTTCTATAATTCAGAATGAAGAAGAATAAATTTAAATGACTATTACGGCTTTCTCACATACTGAAAGGTATAGTCACTGGAGATTTCATATTATCGACTTAGCTAATTTTAAACTTGAATCCCAACATAAATGCGATATGACTCAACCGGGTGTGTCCTTTCATTATCACTGATAGCGAGTGTGTACTCACTCGTATATGTAATACTCGGTAATATTTAGTTATCGAACGCGCGGGCTGTGGCTATCATCAACTAATGTGATCAATAGATGCTGATTCAGACCAAATCGCGTACATAATATGTGATAAGGAATCACGAATTGCTACTTTGGTTTATAAATAAACTGAAATTGGTCACATGCAGAAACATTATTGTTGATAACCAAGGGACGTCGATAAGGTGTCTCAAAAACAATAAGAAATAAATTGACCAAAAATAAAATAGTAGCATTACTTATTTATTGGGTATGTTTGGTTACTCGATTTCTATAAACATAAATTTTGTTTGATAGGGACATTAGTCAACCTTTATATGAATGATCAATCAATCAATGACGGCAATAGATTATAGATTCTAAAGCCGTGATAGTATCACCCGTAAACTAGGACAACCCATGTTTTATGATATTGTAATAACTTGATAAAAATCATCTATACCAATCTCTCGAGTAGAAATGGAAGGTAGGGTATTTCGTATCCAAACTTGTTCGTCCATCTGTCTTTAACTAATTAGTACGTACTTACTTAAATTATTGCATGTTTGGTGTAAAAATAAGCAAGAAATTAAGTAGGTATACCTAGTTTGTTTCGCTGTATAAATATATATTGTGCTAAGTAAACCAAAACAGACAATATGTTAACTATACTGTTATTTTGATAGATGCTAATAATGGGTACCACTATATTTCTCCATTTTTAAGATTCTGTCAAAACGGATATACATATTATTTTTTTCCACAGTATTGGAAATGTTGGGTAGTCACTTAAGTTCCCAACAATTTACAAGTTTTATGTTTATTTAAGTTAATGGGTTAGTTCTAAGCCTCTCGTGTAGGTGATTTTGAGTTTGTAGTTTTGATGAGTTCACTGATTTTTTGTTTACCACATATAAAGCGAGCACATTCACAACTATATGTTTCTCAAAGAAACTATTTGCGACGCAAAGGGATCATAGCATAAATTATAATAGACGTTGGGTAGCCAGTAAAAGTTGAACGTAATATAGGTACTCCTTTTTCTATCATTCATCCTTGGTAGATAGGGAAATGGTACTGAACCATGCAGCTTGTAATTATATTTTGGAATATAAAGTTAATTTTATATAAATATAATATGGGTGTCAATTATTCCTACATATATAGTCATACACTGACTTACATGTCAAACAGACCCCCTCGTACCGTCTCGCGCCAAAAATAACTATCTAAATGTGGTCACATTACATTACAATTAAACAGATCGTTACATACGTAATATAACGTTTACAATTTACCTACAGATTTCATTGGGGACCCAGATTGCCGATCTTCTTTGCATACGCACCTCATAGAATATCCACGCGCTGAATATGGTCTGTGCGAAGTTGTAGACTATGAGGACGTTCCGCAGTTCGAAGGGCTTGCGGTTGGCCATATATCTGGGGCCGATGAGGCGCGCGCTCGCCGCGTAGCACACGCACGCGGCCAGCGTCGGCCAAGGGGACGCCATCATGGGCCAGTCCTTCACGCGAGGATCTACAAATAAATTAATTCTTTATTGCAGACCATACTTCAATCACCTTAAGTTATATTAGTATCTATAAAACGTACACCTATCAAATTGGTGATATGCAAAGTAGTTATGTTGAGCTCTGCGACTTCTATACAGCCTGCCTAGAAAATTAGGAAAACACCTTCCAATTGGCAGGCATGTCTGACTAAATATATTGCACTATAATATAATATATTAGGAAACACACCGTGAAGATGCTAAAAATAAAATAGTATACATTATTGCGGTGGTCCAATTATATCGTAATATACCTTGCTTATGGACGCGTGTGTGAAGGAAATAGAAACTATCAATCAGTAATTTACATGACGACGAGAAGCTGCAAGTAGGGCAATAAAAACGATGTTTCGATTTTTAATTTTAAATAAATCTACAAGGGGATTTACCAACCAACTAATCATTTCTTCACTTGGCAGCAAACATGATATTTCTGTATAAATAAGTTGGGAAAGTTCGCTACGGGTTTTTATTATGGTTGCATGCGCAATGGATTTACATCGGGGAAGTACGCTACTATCTTTATACGAAGTTTCAGACACCGTTCTTTTCTTACAAACGACACATGAGCATTCGTGTTTTAATTTCAGGCTATCGAGACTTCTAGCATACACATTAAGTAAGAATATACTTAGGGCACCTCGAACTAATACTAACTATTCTGTTAAAAGGCCTATTTCGTATGAAAAACCATCAATTTTTTGCAATAAATAAATAGAAAAATAACTCGAGCCACTAGCTCACTATTACTGATTCCCCTAATGAATATAACAAAACTGGTTCTAACTATTTATGTATGCACAGGCAGCTTTTAGATTAATTATAAAATATTCTTTTACCGGTTTTCAAGGTTACTGTGTGCGAATGTTACAACAGCACATGTAAAAGTTTTAGGGACCAATTTAACTAGAGACAAAGTGGCGTTGCTCTAGTATTCGCTACCAAGGAGATCTTAACTCTTATATAGTTCAACTAGCGAACGTCCCGCGCCTTCGTTACTGTTTTTCTATCTTTCTTTTTAGTCCCGTGGAATTTCGAAAAATTCCATCTTAGTTGTTGTCACTTGAGTAAACTCTATGAAAATAATCAAGTTTCTAGACCCAGCGGTTTGAGCTGTGCTTTTGATAGGTAGTATATACTTAGATTTCTTCGAAAATGCCACTATAGTGGTTGATGGTATCTCCCACGAATGATTTTATGACTTCACGATAATGAGCAACATTACAAGCTATAGGCGAGACTTGGCAGTAAATAGAACTTCGATATTAAACATCAAACATTAGAAATGGTGTGATTTTCCTCGTGCATTTGTTTGCGCAAAGAACTCATGATATTTGCCATTATTTTTTATAGTAGCCTGTGATTGTTTAAACAAGTTGGAATTGCAATAAAAACATCCTGCTCGGTAATATAGAGACGTCATCACCATGATTGCCACTCTTTCCAGTTTGCACACATAATTATGCCGAGTGGTGTGTACCGTGGATAGCAAATAGGAGCGAGTGTTGGTGCGTCATAGCGAAGGTTGCGGGCGGTATGCACCTGCCATGCTGGTACGGATTTTACGGCAGGCTCTTGGGGGTCATAATATAGTCTCTACCTCTTAAATTATAGAGTCAGCTATTGTATTCACCGTCTCACATACATCAATGTAGTCATGGGTTAAATTAAATTCAACATTACATAACTTTTAAGGAAACTTAAAAAGTCTTTTCGTACAATCAGATAAAAAAAATAATAACACAACCGCCTCGACGACGGCCTAGTGGCTTGGTCGTTAGACGCCATTCTCAAAGTGCGGGAGTATATATGGAAATATTTTTAAATAGTACTGCTAAAAAGTGCAACAACCCTTCCTCCTCCCAAACCGCCGTCGCCTAGATCCGCCCCTGCAGTGTTGGTGCAATTGACATAACTGCGCGCGCGGCGGCGCGGTTGCGGCAGATCTGCGCCCAGGTTGCGCCTGCGCAGCATGGAACGTTCCACAAGCTTATGTAACGACGGGCGTTGAGCAAACTATTGCCGCCAGAACCAGACACCCACAACATTGGCCGAGCTCATGCCGCCCGTCACCAGCCGTTCACCATAGCGTAGCCTGCCCTACACATGTTTATTTGACCTACTGTAACATTGCGAAGTAGTTCAGATGGCGTACTCCGGGAGGCAAAGTGTCGGACCTCATTCCAATGGAACGAGGTCCTGAAAGCAAACAAGGAAGAAAGGAAGTCTGCACGAAAGAGAGAAAATTTTTCGTTTACAAGGATTACAGTAACCGATTTCATCTAATATTAATAAAATAGTCCTATTTTTTTTCTTACTATAATGTAGACTTTGTTTTACTTTATGTATATCATTACAACAAAGTCAAGTACGACTAATAATTAACACACAGAACAACATGGTTATTTAACTCTAGGTACAACGCCAATGTAAGTAATTATTTGATTATAAATAATGCCTATTTTATACTAGGTTATTGCAGGGCTGTTAAAGTACTTCCGGGACTTTATAATATAGCTTGGAATAACGTAACTTGTAATTTAAAATATTGCTACACGAGCGAATTGAAATAAATAACATTTAATATAATATAATAAATAATAAGAAATAAGAAAAAAAGATCATTAAAGCATAAATGTCAAAACTGTAGTTGAATTTTCAATTCGATTACCACGAATCAGCTCAATGCATTTCGATACAACTTTGCACAAATTATGTTCAGTTTAGAAAATAATAGCGAGCAGTGAAACATTTCTCATTGAAACATATATTTTTGTATTTAAGTAATTTTACAATACCTCACACTACTTATAGTTCATAATAAATTATGCTGATTTATGTTCAATCAATTACCATACATCAGCGTCACAACACAATTATTTATTGTAGCTATAAATAGTTATAAATAAAGACAGTTTTTAGAGTAGGAAGGGTTTTGCATAGCTTGCACAAAGAAAAAAGGTTTTTTACATTTGATTGAATACTACATTATTTAGCTAAGATCTCTAGGATTTTTATAGTGCCGTGTATAGGTTGCACTTACCTCCTCTGACGTCCATGAGGTCTCTGTACCAACTAACTATGCTAGCCATCTTTGGATAAGTTTTGTAAGCAACTAATTATTACACCTGAAACAAAAGAAAGTATATTGTTAATACCTGTAAAAGTATTATAAGAAGACAGTATTATTAATTGGATCACATCAGAAGGGGCCGGAACGTTGTTGTAATAAATAAAATTAAAAAATTATAGATAAGTTGTTATATAGTAGTAATCAAAATGCGTGCATTTTAATAAATTATTTTATATAACAACATAAATATTATTCGCAGAAAAAGCTAATTATTATTAATAATAATATTGTGAAAATGGATTTCCGCAAAGTAAGCCTGATACGATTAAATATCAATACTTATTCAATGATCGAACTCTCGGCAGTGCTGCTCATTGTTAGAAAAAAAAATGGAGATTTTATAATTATTGTAAGTTACCAAAATATAATTTTTACCTGGCTTTTATACTCGTATTTGTCTTTTACATGATTAGAAACTAAATAATTGCCAGTAAAATAACATGGTTACAAAAAGGTTACCATTCTCAAATTGCGAATTTCCTAAATTTATTTTTGTGTGCATATAATTTTAATAAAATTAATTATATTGTTGCGTTTTTCTTACGAACGCTACCATTTTGCCTCAGTTCCAAAAGGTATCAGCCCATTCTGATATTGAACGGGTATAATAATTGTATGACACTAATGCGATGGTGTATTCAGAATTAGGCCAACAAGAGTTGTGGGCAAGGCGTGGTTCAACAGATGGGCACTTTGGTATCACGTATTCATGACGAGACAGCTATTTCGAGCGTTTGCGGGTTAATGCTAATTCAACAAAATGTGGACTTTGCTCAATGAGTTTTCTAATATTTGCCAACTTTATATTTGATAACGTAAACAAATGATACTCAATCTCGATAGTTAAGTATGTTTGTTTTAACAATCGATACTATCAGTTAGATGGATAGATAGAGAACATTTATTATCCTACAATGTATTGATAATATATGCCAATGTGATATAGAAAACTTGTATGAATTTAAAATACGTCTGGCGCGTGTAAACTTTGCGTGAGAATTTGTTATCATTAACATGCAACCTTTAGAAGGCAAAGTAATTAATTACACTATTAACCCGGACAATGACCGTAGTAGAATTACTTATACATAAAACATTGTCGTTGGTAGGTATTTAATTTAATTCAAGTACCTAATTAGAAGTAAGTAGGTAATGTTCGATTATCTACTTATTACATTAATTATATAAACAATTGAATCGTATCAGCAATTACAATCTTTATCTTATCACAAATTATGATATACTCGTAGATGTTTTTGCATGACTCATATAGTCATATCATAATTCATGAAAAATATTAACTCTACATTTTCTTGGGAGAACTTTTGTCATGTGATGACTAAGAAGAATTTCTTAATTAGCACGAAAAGAGATACATTTAATATTTATATTCCAATCTACGCATTCACACACTGCAATTTCACTAAGTACCGATCTTTATTTCAAAAATTATTTTAAATTATTTTACATTCTCTTTTTGAAAGTATTTTGAATTTACAACCATTTGTTCTTCTGAAGATCCTAGCTGTATTGAATTTACGAATTATATGTACACTTACATAATACAAGCTAATGAATGAGCTAAGCTATAGTATGAAATATTGGACATATTTTAAACTTATTTAGTTTCCATTTTGGGACTTTTAATAACGCTGAAAGAAATAAGTTACTATAGTATTTTTCTTATCTAAGATAAGTTAGATCTCTTATGATTTAGTAATAATACTTAAGTTTAAAAAGTAAGTAAAAGAATGAGTAATTTATTAATATTATGGTAAAGCCTTTGAACTTTAGACAGAAACTAACTTTCAAAGACTAACTTCAGTCAAAATTTGAGGCAGCAGCAAGTTTAGGCTATAGTATAGCATGACATATCATATAATAGGTAATAAAGATGTTATATATACCTACAGAAAACATACAAAAAAATCGCGGACGCGGAATAGGGAAATAAGAGACGCCGCGTTGTTGATCTTAGTGTATGTATGTGATGTGATGAATATTGTTGTACATTTGTATCACGAATAGCGCGAAGTGCGTAATCCTATGGCCGAGTGGACACAATCGTAGCGGAAGCATGAGCACGTTAGCACATTGCGTTGGCACTGTCCTAAACTGTCCGTTTATAGATTTCGCATACCGAATGAGTGATTAAGATAACTATCCACAGTTTCGACAGAACTATGCCGGCAAGAGAAAGGGGGGAAAAATCAATCATAAGGTCATACTCAAGCCGATAAAGCAATAGTTAATTTAAAAGTCAACGCATGCAATCTACACACCATGTCATGCCGTCTAAAAGAAATGAAGCAAATTAATCAACTTCTCATAAATAAGTAAAAGCAATGATCTGCTTCAAAGATAACTAATGCCTACATATTATACTAAGTACGCCACACCGGGTTACCTAAGACAATACCTATCGCGGTCAATGCAATGCTGACGTAGTCTAGTTAAGTTCGAAGTGATATGCCCGAAGAATGATAATGAAGGTTATTGAAGCATGGATGGATATTTCCAAGATAATGGTCCCTCACGGTCGTGCAACAATTCATATCTCAATAATCAATTATGGGTGCAAGAGCGCAGTCAGCAAGTTGGTAACGTAAGGAAATGACGTTGACACGTTTGTTTATTAACCTCACGTCGTCGCGAGTATTCGGGCTATTGTCACGTTCCTCAATTTTCTAACACATAATAACGGCTATTATTCTATTAGCTGTAATGTAAGGTAACACTAGATTGTGTAGATGCCAAGAACCGAGGTAAAGTCGACTATATTCTCATTACAGCAAATAGTGTGGGGTCGCGACGTAAGAAGGGGTCAACAACAAATAATTAGTATAGTCAACAATAATAATGAAGGAGGACATGTGACAAGGTTAGGCGAGACCTTACTAGGAATGACGAAACAAAACAATCTTTAAACAGATGAGTAAAACCAACAGTATAGAAAGTTTTTCAATTCGTTGGATATGCTTGGCGGATCTCCGTAAATATTTTTTTGCATAGATTATCAAATGACGTAGACTAAGGATTAGATTTTTAAAAATGCTTCTAAAGGGTTCAAAAAATTTTTACGAATGTGAATGAAACAAGAACACGCACAGATTTCAGAAACAAGATATCTGTGAGAACACGCATTTTCTAGTAAAACGGTGACAAAAAAAAGTTATTTATGAATCAAAAAATCGCGTCAAACGTCAAACGTTGTGGTTTTCACTGGTAATTATACAGGTAATAAAGTTTCGGCGATGACATTTATCACGACTTCAGGGAACTGAGTAGTTGACAAGAACGAAGTCGAGGACAAAAATTAGTGTGCGTATACCGTACGTGTCCGAGACGTAAAACCACGTGATCCGAAACAATCGGGATGGTCCGGTGTAGCGCGTGCGTGCCGCTGGCTGGGGCGGCGGCCGTCTTGCACAACCGCCAATTGTACTGTGCCCGGCCTTGACCTGCTCTTCGCGCCGAAATGCACTACGCCTACACTTGAAACTAATTAGCCGCTTTTAAGGTAAAGCGTACGATACTTTTACATAACTTGAAATCTTGCTGCGTGCCCAATACATTAATATAACATTTTACACTTGATGACCACAATTTTATAAGTAAGCGTATACAATAATACAAATTATGTAGCGCTTCAAACGGGGTCTTTACCACTAGGTATACATACACAATGTACTGTTTGGTCATCATCAGTTTTCAAAGGTGCGTATGTATGCTGATGTCAAAAATGATAAAACAGACGCGTTAAATAAAATCAAATAATGGGCTAGGTGGTATTTAACACTAGACTGGAACTGGCTAACGTCATACCCTGGTTACTCGCACTAGTTGAAAGGTATGTTGTGCTGACACGGGAAGAGAGTGCTTTGGATTGAATTTGCAACATTTCCAGTCGGTCAGATTCAATTGTATGTACCCGAAAGTACGGGATATAGATATAGGATATCCACATCGCCGGTGTCACCAGGCGAGAGCTCGTCACTACCTAATGTGCTGTCACGATCCTCAGAATTGAGGGACCGACAAATAGTACTGTGACGTATAGATAAGCCAGATGACAATGTTTTCATGACAGGTGTTTGTCTCCGAAAGCCGGCAACTTTCACTGCAGCGAGCGGCCGCGGTGCGAGGTCCGTACGGTTTACGTAAGGGTGTTGCGCCAGCGCAGCGACGCGCCCGCGCCCTGCGTATCCACTGACCCACTGCCACACGCGCACCCCCCACCGCCTCACACCCGCATCTATCCCGCAGAATGTTCTTAAGCATTACGTTAGCCTATGTATCGAAATATCGCGCTAGCTTTTAACTAACCAGAAATAATTGTGAAAGATCTTTCCATTGACCAGTTAACGTATCATATCTAATTAGAGGTTTATCTAGTGGTTTATATCAATGTTGCGCATTAGGCTAATGTTGAAACATTTTTTGTCTAATCTATTATCCAATTTTCATCATCACCTTCCGCGTTCTTTGGTTTTCAAGTTCACTCAACCATTTTTTGTGATGTCACTGTCGTCTCTATTGTTTCTCAGTAGGGCCGAACCTATCACCTGGCCTACGGTGCCGGTGTAGGTAGTACATACATATGAACGTCAGAAACATTTGTTCTTAAGTTATAGGAGTCCTTTTATTATCACTACAATATTTATCAGGCACTTAGAATCTCTGCGAGCTACAGAGCTCTGTCCATCTAAATCTAATTATAAAGTAGGTATAACATTTCTTAATACTTTTTAAATGCAAATACTAGAAGGGCCGTAAAACCTTACAGCAATACATCTAGCATAATTATAACATAAACCAACATTGTAACATAATAGGTCTAATCTAATTTATCCCATAAAGTTACGAAAGTTCGATTAACATTTAACCGGGTTTTTATACAGCAACACAGCACCTGCACTTGAAAACAAGATGGTTACGTAACCGTCCAATGGACTAAATTGTCTGTAGGGCAATTCTCTTCATAACCTGACATTGACATTGTTTATAGACGCGATTTTATAATAAGTCTATTTATAGCTATTCGTTTTACAATATTACTAAACAAATTGGTCTTTTAGACTACAATTTTGCAATAACAACTATTACACACTTTCATTCAAATAATTATTACTTTAGTTTAGACATTCTTTTCATTATTTTATTCATTTAGACATTCACCTCATTTATATACATATTTAATTGGGTCAAATTTTGTTTTTTTTTGATTGCAGAAAAGGTATATTATTTGTACGGTCGACCGCACATCAATGGAAACAAATCCAGTATAAACTGGTCTCTCATAGTATTGAAACTCCCTAATAGGCTAGGTCAGCTCAAGTTCAAGGTATTTCCACTGACGTGCGGTCGACTGTACAACGATTTACAAAATGCTAGCAATGTATCGTAACTAAGAATCATAACGGCAAATTGTTCGGATAAATAGATAACAAACTACCTTTTTGAAATAAGAAGTACCTAACTAACAAGTATCATATAGGTACCTACAGATTGTATTTCTGAATATAGAATTACGAATTTAGATATAAGTATAGGTACATAACTAAGGAGTCATTCAAAATAAATAGATTTCACAAAAAACTTCGTTTTATTTATTTTTTCTATACAATAATAAATTTGCAAAAAAAACATACATAGGTACAGCCGAACATAGTACCTCCTCCTTTTTTGGAAGTCGGTAAAAAAAGCAATGGATGTGCGTTCCTTGTTACGCGTTCTTAACCCATTATTAACTAATTTTTAAAATATATTTTTTACTGACATAAATAAAATTAATTGAACCTGAAAATCGGGACGATAATCGATCGATACTTAAATTATTCTCAAAAAGTTTTAAAATGTAAGAAAAGTACCTCGAAAATAATTGAAATAATAAATGATATTTGGCGCTCTGTTCTGCCTACCCCGGCCGGGACATAGCGTGAAGATATTATTTTTATTTATTTACGAAAACAATTACAGTGTCATTACAGACGTCATGTTATGTATGTATCTCGAAAATGGACAGCTTGGTATTTTTATGAGAGTTGGGTTAAATAAGTTGCATAATTAGCTGTACTATCGTGCCATAAATAAAAGGATTACGACAAATTCAAGGTAGTTAATGTACCTGTGATATTTATATTTTATTTAATCCTATAAGATAATATCGGCAGTTAAAAATGTTTCTGAAAAAGAAAATTCGAAAGATTACAAATTGATGGCTGTGGATGAACGTTAGAAACAGTTCTAACACCGCGCGCGAGGGATCTATGACACGGTGATGGTTTTGATGGCACTCGTTACACAATGTCATCGATATGCGGCGATGATCAATTGGACACTTTTGCCAGCCTCTTATGTAACTAAAGATGATCCAACAACAATTGATCACATCGACCTCATTTAAGAAACTTTATACGGTCTAATCTTTAATTTTATATAGAACTGGATAATTTAAGTAATTGTGTCGATAAATGGGATTAAAGATACGTAGACTTACAGAAATATTTATGAATAAAACCATGCGACTATACTTAATGTCGATAATTTAGTGCAGGAAGATTAAAGATTGACACATTTTTGTTAAAATGTGTCATCTGATAAGTTTATCGATAGATGTAACATACATTATCTTATCAGTGATTCATGACGCTGACTAGCAACACATTATTTACAGAAAAATGAAGTGTTTATATAAACTGTTAAAGTCCGATGCAAGTAAAACTTTATAGGTAAAAACTGTAACTGTCTGCTTACCCCGTCATGCAGGGACAAGCATGGAGATATGTATGTATTTATTATGTATGTAGTGTAGGTATGTAAAACTGTTTAAGCACCTTGTTAATTATTATTAATGTATCATGTATGACCTTCTATTTATTATACCAATTAATTGTGAGATTCATTAATACCTAAATTCGTACACTTTCCAGTAATGGAGCAGTAATTGTAACATCTATAAACATATAACTGCTTATATAAAAATTTATACAATTTGTATGACAATTTGTCCTTAGCCGATACCTATATTTCCGGAAATATTCGCTTCATAATAGCTGCATATAGCTGCGCCAATGCCAATCAAGAATTTAATCGAGTTCACCTCGACAGGATAAGTGTGATTTAATATGTTAAAATGTCATAAATTGCATGCCTGGAAATATTTTGGCAGACGAGGTCGTACGTTATGTAGCGAAAATATTACAAGTTCAGTTAACAATAGTGTAAATCTGCTATCAACACTAATTTAGTATTTTCGGCTATTTTTATGACTGCAAAATTACAGGAATTGCGGTACTAATTGTGTAATTAATGTACCTACTACCAGAATGAATAAGGTAGTAAATAATCACTAATGCATGTACCTCTAGTACAAATATTTTTCCATATGCACAGATCGATTAGGTAAATATCTGTATCCTATTATAAAGAATTTAACTGATTCAATCTTATCCACTTCCTAGAATCCATAAAGGGCTAGAAGGAAAATGATACTTATTGGAATTAAATGTCATCGATTAACCTGTTCACGAAACTCCGAAACGGAAGTCATTATATTAAACCTTGTCAAACGCCTTGCAAAAATCGAAAATGAAATATGACTGCCATTTTACTAGGTCATCCAGAAATATAAGAAGAAATAAATACAAGAATAAGAACAAGATGTGTTATGTATATATTAAATGTATAAATATTATCTACAGATAATGTATGTTGTACCTACATATTTAATACGATACAGGAATAAGAAAGAATGACTAAAATCTCCTTAGTATTAGCTGACGAGATAATTAATGCGAATTCAGAATCGAAATAAGTCAACCACTTAATTAAATAAACAGCTACTAAGAAACAATAATCTACCTGTGACTTAAGTTATTTTTAAGTAGGTACTTAATTAGAAATTAATTATATAGTTACAATCTACCCATGAAATTAAATACTTCTAGGTAAGTACTAAATCAAAAATGGAACGGTTGCATTTCTATTTATTAAATTTAAGAATACAAAAGGCAAAAACTAGTGATTGCATGTTATAAGTTATTATTTTTAGGCCATGGGAATGGCAGCAAAAAAAAACGTTAAGTAGAAAACATTTTTCTGAATTAGACCACTAAATACTTGCGCCATTTAAGACTTTATTATGCTATCGTAATAAAGCTACATATATTTATTTCCTTTTATGATTTGTCAATACCGATTTCGCATCTTAAGTGTGAAGTAATCTCCATGTACAGAAAAATACAACTGGAACACGAACTGGTTTTAAAAGTATTGCCTGAAAACATTTGCACATTACTTAAATCCGGGGGGTATGTCATTAAATAAATAACCATTAAAAATAAGCTTTAAAAATAGATATTTTATCGATAAAACGAAATAATTTAAGCGAATGCCAATAAGCTTTTAATTAAAATTGATACTCACGTAATTAGGGGCGCTACTGAACCGGCGTATCACGTCACGGATGGCAAAAGGACGAAAGCGTCCTTATAGAGGAGTGCGCTAGGCGCGGATTGAATACTGAATGAATTGCAAACGGGTCGACTTTCGCGTGTCGTGTGGATATTTGCGCGCACGCGCAGGTGTTGGCGTCCACCAGCGCAGCGGGCAGTGACTGACAAGCGCGCGCGCCGCCGACGTCGGTCGGGCTCCTCCACCGGTCCCTCTGCGTCACACTCACGTCACAGCAGAAGTTGCTGTTTGTGAAACAAGAGGAAACCTCCACAATCCCATTCTAATGGCTTCATTCGACCTTTCCATGATTTGCATATAGGGTTGCATTGCATATCAAAAATATTTATGGTTACTAGTAAGTTTGATGCTAACTTCAGCGATTTTATGTTATTACTGACTGAGTTACTCATTAGTATTGCGTTTCATAATTTTATGCTAACTGATGGAAAAGTATATCACATTTTATAATTTCATAGGATGTTTATTTAATTTACGAGAAAAGACAGCTCTTTGGGTAGCGTGCTAATAGTAACTGATAATATCATCCGTAATCAAATACCTATCAACTAAACGTTATAGGATACATAAGCTCTAATAATTGCCATAGTAAATAACTCTTACACCTGCATTGTTTTCAACACTTGATTGATGGGCTCTTAGTTTTTATGTTCACCTGTTAGCGCTTAGTTTACACCTTACATTCCAGGGGCACGGGCCAATGTACAACGCACACGCTGTAAAAATAATATCTCACAATTAGAAGAATTTAACCTGTGGTGAACATATCACGGTTATTGTGACTTCAATGGTAACTTATCACCAGACACTTTACCGTTAAAGACGAGAAAATGGTAACTTATGGTGTGGAATACGGGTGATAGAGAGCTGGTAAAGTTGAAATTTGGCAGCCATCGTTAAGAACATGAGTCTTAGAAGGTATAGGTACTTGTCTGGGTAAGATACACGCACTAGTAACACTACCACCGTCACGACATTGTCAAATCAAATGGTTAAAAATTCATCACAATTATTGTGGCATTTATAAGTGGGATATATTAATGAGTAACATTGAGCTACGTTATAAATAAAATAACATAATATTATATTATAAAGGAGACAGCACAACCTTAAAAGTTACTAACAAAGTATTCTGTATTTCTATTTTTAACAAAACAAGAAAATATGTTTAACTTACCAAAATAACTGGTTTAGTGGAGAAGAGTGACGTACGCCAAGCGCGCTCCAAAATGCACCCGTGACTGATTTCTGAAATGGTGACCGTCAATCTTTAAAAGCCGATAAAAGAACGACCTGCGTCATAAACTTAAGCATTAAATTGAAGTTTCAATTACTATGTTTTGGCAACACAATTAAATAGTCATTACACGTAGACCACAAATAATTTGGAAATCAAACCGGAATTCTATTTTGATCATTAGAATCTTTATGTTCCGTGTTCAGAATACTAAGTGGGTGATTCTCGGCTATTGGGCCAGGTATCAACAATTATATTCATCATTAGAGACCCAGGTACGTCACTGTCATAGTCGAGAGCAATTTGCGCGAATTGAGACATTTGTTAAATTAATCTACATAAAAACGGTAGATTTGTCTTGTCAAAATAAAAGTTCCTAGCTGAGTGGGGCAAGCAAAATCAAAAATATTTTATTGCAGTACACTGAGTGGGTACATTTATACAACGTAAATTTTTTATCTACCACCGCTTCCAAGGCGTTACTTAACTACTTTTGAAGTTCAAGTTACAAACTTACAATTTAAACAAAAGTTAACTACAATGTAGTTGGGGTTTTTCAACTATATCACAGAATAAATAATACCTAGTACAAGACTACATCCCAGAATAAACTACATGTATTTTGAACTAAAGATATTGTAGTTTTTCAACCACATGTAATTAAACTAGGTACTTTGGTTGAAGTTATGTTAAAAACTACTTACTGAAATGTCGTAGATTGTGTTAGTTGATGTAGTTGAAACTCCAATTACTTAGATAAAACTATAACTAAATGTTAGGTGCTTCCGTAAAATACAATTTAGACAGCAATATAGATAGAGGTATAGAATATAGAGGTTGTCCCTGTGAGAAGAGAATCACCCAAATTATACTTCTATCTTCCTAAGTTCCTATTCCTACGTCGATGATGACGGAAAATTATTAAAACCTCATTTGGAATAACAAACCATTTCATTAACATTAAACGTCTCAATGTATTCTTGAATAACACATTTCTGACACAAATATATAATAATACCTGTACTGTAGTTTGTACAGGTATTATTAATTGATTACTTGATTAATTAGAATAGTTAATAATTAATTAGGCACATACATTAGAATACAATGCCATGTGGACTGCACTTGTTTCTGTAACTTCGTTAGTGGTACTAGATTAGTCAATAAGTTTTTGGAAACGTGAAGCTCTAGGAAAAGTATTTTTAATTGTATTTATTTTTCAACGTAATCGCTTTTTATGATAACATACAATTTCTCTACATAGGTACTTATTTTATGTAAATGTCAAATTTGTATTAAGTATTATATTTATTGCCTTTGTACTAAGTTTGTTAGAAGTCTAACTTTTTCATTTTGGCAAAAATGTAATTAGTGAGTTTTACCTCTCAATAGACGAAATTTATTAGTGTATTATTTTACATCTTTAAATTCCGTTCTAGGGTTTATTAAATTAATATTCATTAATGTAATGGGAGCCATTAGCTTACAAGTACTTCGCGTTCGTTAATAACGTACTTACTTCCATACAATACATTTCTAACAATTGGTCGCTGATTTTGCAAAAGGGTCTATCTCAGAACAAAAAGTATTTAGATAGACCCTTTTGCAAAATCAGCGACGAATTGTTAGAACTGTATTGTATGTAAGTACGGTATTTACGAACGCGAAATACTTGGAAGCTAGCGGTTTATTTATCATAGAATAGGTAAATGTTACTGTAAAAATAAATGTATGTTAACTAAACCAAAACAGGCAATATGATAATTATATTGTCTGTTTCGGTAATGCTAATAAGTACCTAGGTACCACAATTTCGGAAAAATAAAAATCAGCAATCTAATAAAGAAAGTCTTGAGGAAGAGAGCCTTGAGGAAGATGTATGTCCGGACTCCGGGCTAGGGTTTTCGCGTACCCGGCTTTTTTTAATACCCGGGTATTTGCAATTTTTGCAGAAAAAGAGACAATTTTCTTATAAATGTTTTATTTTATTACGAAAGAGTGAATGAAGTATGTTTTACTGTGTTCTCATGAATAAACTAAATAGGAACTAAAATTACTTTATATCACCAAAAAAATTTATAAAATAAGATTCTTCTCAAATATTAATAATTGAAAAAGAAAAATCACACATAGTTAAACAGTCTTGTTCTCAAGATCAATGAACTGATTAGTAGGAACTAAAATGACTTTTTGCTTTAAATTCTGTTACAAAATAACAAAAATATAACTAAATAAACTTTCTTCTCAGACACAGTTGCAAATTAAAAATCACACAAAGTTTTTGTCTTGTTTTCATAAACTGATTAAGAACTAAATACTTTTTATCTCAAAAAATTTTTGTTTTGTTAAAAAATAAAACTTAATAATCTTTCTTAAAAGAATAAACAATTTTAAAATAAATCAACAACATTACCCACATTAGTTTAAATTAAACTTATTACTTTGCTAATATTATTTTTAAGGCGCTACTTAGTAATGATTTTCCGAGAAATTTGATGAATTCTTTGATAAAAGTGGGTACCCGGGTCCGACAAAGAAATAGTACCCGGGTACTAAAAAAATCATATACCCGGGTATACCCGGATCCGGGTACCCAGGTAGAAAACCCTACTCCGGGCTAAGCTAAACTCGAAAACTACTGATTATTCTTTTTATAACTTAAATAATTTCGATTAATACTTTAGGAGTAGTGTTTTTGAATATGGGGAAAAAATAATTACTGCTTACTTTCACACATAGTAAATCGTTATTTATTACATAGCCCTGACTTAGTGAACCTTAATTTGTTAAAAGGTAATAATATAAAATTTAAAAGTTCAATAAATCATTCCAATATATGCAATGTAACTTCAATATTATAAACAGTTAGATAAAAGCCTTGTATACATGCGAGTGAGAGCATACTCAATACAGCTTGAATACACCTATTTGTCTAGTTTTTATCTGGTTTACAAGACTGACATAACTACATATTAGGTAATGTGTGGTGTGACCTAGCTAATGCTATGTGGGTAGGTATAAAAACTTAATAGATAGGAAGGTATGTAAGTACCACTACATAGGTAAAACTTTGTAAGTATTGACTCAAACAGAAAATTTGGAAATACTTAATATATATAGGCTTGTTTTCATGGGTTATCAGAGTTTATAGGTATAAAGGTAGAGCTAGGTTTAATGTTTTATATATACTGACCCTACCCTATACAATAATAATTAAAAGTAAAAAAAATCTACAGTTTGCACAAACTGTAGATTTTTTTTACTTTTAAGTAAGTGTAATTATTATTTCATTTTATTTTATTATCTCTCAAGAGAATTATTAATTCAAGATATTAGGAACTAAAATTCACATTCCAAACAAAGCCTCAGGCCTATTGACGTTGGGGGTAGTACTTCAGGCAGGCATAGCTTAGAGTATCTATTTTATCAATTTTATCTATGTGTTTTCTTTTATTGAAACTAAAAATAAAATTGCTGAATTCTAATTCTTGATTACACATTGTAGTGGTTTATAAATAGAACGAATAAATTTTTAAGTATAGGTAAATGTCAAAATTACCTAAATGATAAAATCTGTTCTGATGTAAAGATTTTACTTTTCCCACTCATTTAGGTTATCATTCTTGACACACTCTAGTTAACATTTCAGTTGTGTAGTAAAGAAATTTCTCATTCTAATGATTTATTCATTAATTCTAAAATACAATTTTATTGGATTTGCTCTAACACATAAATAGGATGTGGTCTATATAAAGATAGTAAGTTTTACAAAATACCTATATAGTTTTTACAAGTTTGCAACTATTTTTACAATCAGTGGGCGTGTACATAATGAAAATTGGCTCACCTATCACAACCAAATCTATTTATTTAGAACTTACCTTTTACACGATATGGACAGATTAATTGAATACAGAAGCGCAGCCAACGAAATTAATTGTAATAATTTGTAGCCAACTATTGCTACCTCTTCATTTATAATAACTGGATGACTAATTTAGGTTATAAAAATAGATGTTACGAACTCAATCTTGCACGAATTTCATTTTAAAGCTTTATATTTTGGTAGCATAATTGTCATCGGTAAAGAAATGACAAAAAACTTACAATTAATTAAAACGAAATTAATTAAATCTAAATAAAACAAATGCACTACACTCCCAACCCACAAAAAGAAAGTGACAGTTAAGATGCAGTGTTGCCAATTGCCAAACAAACGTAAAAAACGGTCATGGGCTAGATAGAACCAAACTGAAAAGCGACAGATCTATAGGCACCCTGCGTGTACGGGGTGCCATAGAACCACGGCTCTTGTAAAGTTGTGGTAAAGTCAATTATAAAGCTAATTTTAGTAGGTAGATATTAAAAATAAATTACACCCACCCAGTGTGAATTTTTGATAGAATTTTCGCACCGCAAGAAAACGAGTAATGGCGATAGCGTCTCCCCTCCACGAAAGTTTCTGAAGGTGGCCGAGTTGCTGTAAGAGTTAAGTCTGAATTCTTTGATCAAAAATAAATAAAAATACAAATAATAATTTTTGCATTTTTCTTTTAAAAAGTAAACACTACTGCCATCTGTTAACATAGAATGGTACCTTATAAGCGATTAGTTTAAGCGCCATCTGTTGACGAGTAGTTAAAATAAAGTTATATACTATTCAACAATAGGTGGAGCATAAAAGTGCATTTAATCATTTTATTTTTGTTTTGAGGCTTTAGAGCCGGCCGGCCCATTAACATTAATTCGAAATTTATACTGATCTATACTTATTTAATATAATACCACAACAGACTATTGGCGAAGGAAACCTACCAACTATCATGTCACAAACTATAGCTGAAAATATGAAATCAACGAAACTTGGCCTGCGTGCGTTCAACTAAATGCCCAGTTTGTTATGGATTAATATACCATGTATGTACTACAGTATATGCTTACTTAAACTTTTTAATGCGGTTAAAATAAATAATCAATGTTCAACATTAATAAAATATGCGCAAAATAACTAGATTTACAAGTGCGCCAATACTGATCGCTTCTAGTTAGCTGCCTGAACCTGTTATGCACTCGTTCGTGATTATTGTCGCGCCTGCAGCTCGCGGCTAGGGAACCCCAGCTAAACGGGTTTAGCCAGTCAATACAGACGAATGCGAATTGACCTATATTCCAATCCATAGTAGGTAATTGTCTTATGAAAACTTACTATGTAAACTTCAATACAACATCTATTGTTTATTTTGTTTACGAGAATCAAATAGGTACATTTTAAAAGAAATTATTAAAAAGTCCTGAACGTTACATTAACATCATTCTGTCTTATCCGCGGCGCACGGGCTATAGTCCACCACGCTAGTCCAGTGCAGGTTGGTGGACTTCACATACAGCTAAGAATTCCTTCGGCGTATGCAGGTTTCCGTCCCGTTTTCCATCGTCATTTGAGAGCAGTAAGTAATACCTACTTAAGTTTCGAGATAAAACCATTGGTACCTGCATGGCACGACCGGGGATCGAACTCGGACCTCTCGACGTGAGAGGCCGCGGCTTCCCCACTACGCCGCCGACGCTCACTCATAAAATATACTAACAAATCCCCAGAACGGGACCTACATGCACAAATTGTACAAAATGGTCTGTCCCGAACCAACAACCTTTGTCGCTCGACTCCACTGATGAAGCCGCTAAGCTAACAGTCAAATGTTTACTATAGAAGATTCCGATTTCTTTAATATAAGCATGACTCCCAAGCAGGTTTCTGTGAATATTAAATAACTGTCAACTGGGTATAAAAATATTTTTTTAATTATCGGTCACCCGAATAAAATACTACGACCCACTGATTTATTATCTAGGTAGTTACAACATTACAAGTATATAATTTTTAATCTTCATATGCTTACATGAACTTAAGATAATATCATGGAGCTTCTGGTACTGCAAAAACAAGGAAGTCCTAACAATTTGATTACATCTTTTTTCTTTTTATCTGATGGTGAGTGGCTACTGTCGCCCATTACCTGAAGCCTAAAGGCCGCAAGTGCGTTGCCCCACCCTGGAGGACTGTTTTGAAATACCTAATGAGCCTGTAGGTATTTAAACAGGCCAATTACCCTTTACAGCAATGCATGCATTGCTATTGACGGCAGAAATAGGTTCCTCAGCGGCAAGAAGATGCTGACCGCTGAGAAGATGCCACTACCACCACCTTTCCTGCAATAATAAGTTTTATTTCAAATTGTATAAGGGGAAATAACACTGCCTACTGCGCCAAAGGTCGTGGGTTCGATTCCCACCCGGGACCTACATTTGTGTGATGAGCATAACTGTTGGTTTTCGGATTCTGGGTGTTTGTATGTATTTAAGTATTTATTTAAAAGTATTTATGAATGTTTATCAGTTGTCGAGTACCCATGTACAAGCTTCGGCTTAGTTGGGACTAAACAGCCGTGTGTAAAATTGTCCAAACATTATTATTATTATTATATTATAAACTAGCTGTTGCCCGCGACTTCGTCCGCGTGGATTTTGGAAGTAGGTACCTATCTCTGCTATGTACAGACATACATCGTCTAGTTATAATTTTCCAATGGTAAAATGGACTTAGAATGCTAAGTACCTTCACCATAATTTAAGGTATACCATACCTTCAGGAACAAACTATGAACACCGTATCCAATTTGGTGAAGACAGATAAAAATTTAAAAAATTGTTGTTTTCACTTCTATTGCTCATAAGACTTCTCATATCAATTTTTATTATACGTGTGTATTTTTTAACTAATACAGTATGGGCAAAACCAAAACCATAGGAGATACAGGGAAACTGTCTTAGGAACCTTTAGGTATTTTTTCGTGATAACAATTTTGACATAGTAATCGGAGCAGCTGGAGTTCGGGTGGCATGCATGAATAAGTAGTAAGTTCCTAAGTACATTGCACAGTCTGTTTTATAAGAAAACATTTTATTAAATTTGACTAACTTCTGCTGCTTGGATTTTTTTCTTCCGATACAATAAAATGATTCTAACATGAAACTAAGTCGATACGCATTTTTAAAAAATAATAAAAATTATTTTTCACTGGCGTTCTATGAGAAAACATTTTATTGAATTTGACTAACTTCTGCTGCTCAGTTTTTTTTTCTTCCGGTATAATGAAGTGATCCCTACATGAAACTGAGTCGAACCGCATTAAAAAAAAATGTGCAAATTGTCTCATTTTTATGGACAACACACGCTTCACCAAAAAATTTCTATGTCATAAGACACTTTCCCTGCATCTCCTATGGTTTCGGACTTGCCTATACTGTCCCAGTTAAAAAAAACACTGATATCTCCTATGTCTATGACATCGTCTTGTTACGTTAAATGATTTATCTGTAAATGACGATAACTTTTTTCGCTGTCATCCGATTTCAATGAAACAAAGCCTATAAGTTGCGCCAGGCTTTGCTTAATCTACCTGTGAAAACCGCAAGAAAATTCGTTCAGTAGTTTCGGAGATTAGCGATTACAGACAGACAGAAAGACAGAAAGACAGACAGACAGAAAGACAGAAAGACAAAAAAATTTAAAAACGCTTTTATGTGTTCTGTTACTCTTTTTTTATCGTCCACACTCATTTTTTTATAAATTTATTCAAAGTACAGACACACGGTTTCTACAGATTTATTATAAGTATAGATATAGAGAAAATTGATGACCTTCTATAGGTTCCAGTTGACCTTTAGAACAGTTTCCTATTCTGGAAATATTTTTTATTTTTTTACTGGCTCCAAACACTTATAAACTTTTAAATATTTGACAAAGATCAACGTTGGTCAATATTTGATAGACTCGCAATGAATTAAGAATGCTGTAAGTAGGTACTTCAAGTAGCCAGTTCTGTACAAAGCCTAGTGTACATTTGTGACACGCCTATTTAAATTAGTCTGTGCCGCGCGGTGTTACTAGCGAATTATAAAGTTTCTTGTGATAACACTGCTCGTTTTCTTTTCTTAGCAGTCGTCCTTTGCCTACGTCATTCGAGGAACCTCTATGCAAATACCTAGTTTCTAGACCAAGGCGGATTGAGCTATGGTAGATCTAGTATGGTATCCTTTTACATATTTAAAGAAATAATGTAAGGTATGTACGAGTAGCTACAAATATATACAATTTAAACTGCAGGAGTGCAGGCCGTAGTGCATTTAATTTTGGGAGGAAATCTTGCGGATAATTTAGATTAGGTTGAATTAGATTGATAGGATATCTGAAATCTATTCGGCTAGGTATTTGTGTGCTACCTATATTATACCGCCAGAGCTTCATCCGTATTAAGGACCCTTAAAGAAAGATGGTGTTGAGTTTTGGGGTGCCTATCCTATACCTAATTATGATCCTTATTAAATTATTAGGAAATTGGGTTTGGTTGGATACACTGATTGCGCGAGAGTGGACGCAGCACGTACGGCCACCGCGGACGTGGATTGCGGATCTTGAACACTACAATCGGTCGAATTGAATGGACTCTTTATCGCCACGTACTGATTTCAATGATAGGGTATTTGGTGATAATATTTTGAAATGAGAAAACATTTCGCAACCACTAGCCATACTAATTTATCTCGTAATTTCGTGAGGTGATATGAATTACATATTAAGAGTTATAATGACTTGTCACTTATAGGGTTGTCCCTAGTACAGGCTCTGACATATTTGCGCTTCTTTTAACAGACCTTGCTGCATGCCATTCTAATCTTTATGTAAGTACCTAAATAAAAATCCGGCAAGTGCGAGTCGGACTCGCCCACGGAGGTCTCCCTTCCGTCAGCCACACTAATATGCTATCACGGTACCAAGTTTCATCAAAATTAAAAAAAATCCTGCGGGAAAAGTTTACCGCGGTAAAAAGTTCCCTATATGTTATCCCAGGATATAAGCTAGCACTGTAAGTACCAAGTTTCATCATAATTAAATATTTTTCCCGCGGGAAAGCATACTATATGTTATTCCAGGATATAAGCTAACACTGTACCAAGTTTCATCAAAATTAAATATTTTTCCCGCGGGAAAAGTTTACCGCCACGTTCTTTGACGTCATTGTCAAATGAACTATACCTATCACTTCGCCGCCGTAGAGACGTCGTTCATACGATTTTGTTTTATAGGCTATAGTGTTATGGATCATTTGTTAAGGACGTCAAAAAAGTGCACGGGCATTTTTCCGCTTGGTTTGCGCACTCCCTTAGTCACCAATACGACATTCAGTAAGACTGGGAGTGAGCTGTACGAATCCTTTATATACAACTACTAGCTTATGTCCCGCGACTTCGTTCGCATTAAAAAATATCGTATAATTTATATTACTTACTAACCGTTGCCCGCGGCATATAAATTAAATTTGACCTGTAAATTTTTGTTCCCATACAAATCTTAATATCCCTTTTCACCCTTTTAGGGTTGGAATTTATAAAATCCAAGTACACCAGATCTTAAGTCAGACCACATGCTTTCAAGCAAAAAAACCTGATCAAACAATCACGGTAAAACAATAGTTTTACCGTGATGCTGGTGCAAACAGACAAACAAGAAATTTTAAAAATGTTATTTTTGGGTTTTGTTTTTGTTTTTTTAAATCCCTTCAATGTACAGAAATACTCCCGTTATAATTTTATAATAGTATAGATAGAAAATAGATGTAGGTAAGACCAGGGCTGGGTTGCTTGTTCTAGCATAAAATGAGGGCCAAGTGGATAAAACTTGTTGTGTGGCTGGCTCGTCCACCGACTCTACTCGATCGTACTGCGTCACAACTGCGACATGTTTGTCCACTGCCAGTATAATTGTTTGATCATAAGGACAATGTTATGTATATTGTCTCATAGAGGTCTATCTTGTGAAATAAATCATTTCATTTAGTATGTTAAACAACAGTCACAATTAATTTAAAATAATCGAACTGAACGAATGACATAGCTTTTCTTAATGTCACAGATGAGAACGTTATCAATTATTTGTTTACTTAGTTAAGTAGGTATTTAATAAAATAAAGGCATTGGTTAATTACCTCCTTCAAAATGGTTTTATTGTACTATTTTTTATGGTCATGAGATCCAGATTCATACGCTGATTATATCAGTCTTATTGGGGTTTCCCTAAGTTTTTCTTCCTTTAGCGTTTGAGTATAGCCAGTAAATGTACGTAAGTTTGGAAAAAAACAATGGTACTTACATACTTCGAGGGTATCCAACACACTGCGTCACCGACCACGTTCTTATTATTCAAATGGCGTTCGTTAAAAAGTATTTAGGGGGTTTCGATAAAGAGGTAGTAACTTACCTGCAGTGAATAAAACAAAACTAGATAGCGAGTAAAGGAAAACTATTATAATGATAAAGATTGTCAAAATATATTTTTTAATATAGAATAACAATATTCAACAGCGTCTGTAAAGGTGAATGGATTTATATGTTGATCGTATGCGCGAGCTAGCGAGGAATATAGATTAACTAGTGTTTATCACAGGGAAATAGGTCTGGAAGCTTAAATATAAGCGTAGAGGGAAACACCAAATGAAACGTGTGAGATAGCATTTGGAGCAATCGATGTTGTTATGCCCCAATACATAACACACAATTGTCGTTGAACTAAAGCTAATCCATCCGCATTTTATTATTGCAGCAATTTTAATAATCTGCGTCATTCATGACATGAGAATACGCAGTTATTTACCGAATGACTAGGTAAAATAAATTAGGCGGATTAACAAGAAAACATTTTTTTGACATCGAAACCGAGAAGATCGAAGTTCAAAAATTACGAGGGGAAGACGGGTCATTTGTTCAAGGTACAGTCGGCGAAAGGTATTTTGAAGTCTTATGTTTCCAATGGGGTCACACACGATACAAAATTCTGTACAATACTCTAGACTGAATTACTATTATCACTGTCGTAATAGATCCAGTATCCACTCTATAGTTAAATACTAGTAAGTACCTACTTACAATATAAATGGTTTACGGTTTTTTAAATGACAGTTGGTATGTAGTTACATTAGGTATATTATGTAGGTAAGAGGATAGCGGCCGGAACGAATTGAATGACATTATACATACAAAATCATTTTAAACATTTTTAGTGAAAAATGGAGAGATTGTATACATTTATGTAGCAATAATATCGTTGATGCAAGGCTACTCAAGGCGAGTACAACCTAGGTACCTACTTACTTATTTAGTGACGTGTGTTTAATTGCTTTGATGAGTCTAGACACGGCAGCGGCAAATATTAGTTTTTTTTTCATCCGCATACAAGATGCTTAAATACTGATATTATAGGGGCTTAACGAGTAAATGTTAACTGCGAAGAGCTAAAGAGAAAAATAATTCTGAGTAAAAAATGTAAGTAGGTATACGAAAAGTAGAACCTACAAAAAACAAACACATTAAAAGACACCTGTGGAAAAGTATTACGTTTCGACAACTCTACAAATTTCGATCGAATACAGACTGCCTATTCTCTAAACAGCACTTCTCCTAAGCTCAAAAAGACTCAGCTGAGTGAAGCTCATTTCCAACAGTGGAGGTGACAGGAAGAAAAACTTGCCCATACGAACTTGGCATACACTTCCTATTGCGGCCTGTAACACGACAGTAACTATATTTATTAGGTTTGTGGCTTGTTCAATACATTGACCAAAATATTCAGCAACCAAAGCCATAAAATTATTTAAAAACAATTTGTTTGTAGCTGGGGCGCCCCAGCCCTTTTTTTTCTTTCTCTTTTTCCTGATACGCTGGCCACGGCAAACGCTTTTTCGTAAGAATAATTCAATTTACTGTAATTTCAATAAAATTACACCATAAAATCAAATTCAGCACGTTTTATTAACATAGCTGTTCTTGATAAAATAATATGAATTTGTTTATGAAAAATAATTTACATGAGGCACTGTACATCAATACACCTAAGCCATTTAAAATAAACTAAATAATAATCCTTACGTCACACCTCGTTCATTGAAGTTAAAAAAAACCAATCAGATTACGTATAGACGAGTATGTACTCGTATCGTAGTATCCAAGTAGTATTTGTATTTTTCTTGGTTTTTGTACGTTCGTGTTAGTTGTGGAAAAATACTTTGCGTGTAGGTAGAAATAGGTGCTTCTAATTGTTAACAACTATTAGTACCTACTTATATGATCCAGTTTATGCAATAGTGTCATATATTTACACGTGTAAATGACGTTCATAAGTTTGTATGTACATTGAAGGAAACGCAACAGTTTTAAATAAGGCTAGGTTTAGGTACTATGTTGGCTTTATGCAATTGATCTAGATATAAGTAATACCTACATGGCTAAATAATGTTACTTGTTTACTAGTAGTAACTTTAACCTTCACGATAAAGGCAATACCTATTAGTGTGGCGATTGGATAATTTGTGAAGTGTAAACTTATTTTTATAATGTCAAGCGATTTCCATCATAAATAGGTTTTGCAGAGCTTTTGATGTTTCACCATAATACTTAGACGATGTAATGATTAGAGCCCGTTAACTCGAAGCACTGACGTCACGATTAGGGCATATGGGGAGTAAGGGCACACTGGTACTTTTGTATGTATGTTACGCTTCGGTGTAACGTCCGTTACAGTTATGTTTCATTCAGAAAATTTTATTTTGGTTTCTTGGTGCTGTTTTGAAACATCTCTGCAGAGATGTTAATTAATTTGTAATAGCTTTTAGAGGTTAGAGCTTAAAAACGTGACGTCTGCTACCTACATTGACATTTGATAAGATCTGGTTTTACTTGTCGTACATCACAATAGTTAATAGGACAGCTACATTATAAATAACGTGCAATAATTAAAGTATTGTCAATTTTGCATGATTTTGGCACAAAACAAAGAATGCGATTGTAACTTCCGTCCATTACACTGGAACTTACAAAAAATACCAAAGTGTGCCACTTACTTCCCATATACCCTAAATCGTGACGTCAGTGCATCGAGATAACGGGCTCTAGTAATGAGGTACGAAAAACCGGAAGCTTAACATTATGTCTTGTTTAACTGTCCTAACGGGTATAGCCGGTACCCGTGGGGTTCGGACCCCGGCCACCATGGGGCTTTTATGGATGCGAGTCCCACATCACCCGGCGTTCCGCGCAAAAGGTCGGGCATTTCCCCCACGATAAAAAAGGTGCTATCAGGCGGGCTGTCTGCCCGTTCATTGGTTCATCAGCACATCATCGGTAAAAAAAGTTATCCTTCAGAAAACAAATTTTATGGCATTTCCAGAAATCAAGAACGATTATAATTGTGTCTTCTTCACTGACAACTTGACATCTTGATGGAACTTTTAAACATTTTTACCTGTTAATACTAATTGCTATTTTTAAAAATAATATAACCAATATAATGAGTGGGTAATTCCTGTATTGTTTATGGTAAAAGATGAAGTGCCAGTGTATATGAAAGTTAGTGACTTATTCAAGGTCCATCTCCCCTGACCCGGACGACTTGCTCGATTTGACAGATGATGCTGTTAAGTGAAGAGTAACCAGTTTCTTATCTTTTGAATTTAATTTACGATAAAAACAATGCATTAAAACTTTAATACTGCCTGAGTTTACATTTACACCGGGGGCACGAAGCAAAAGGCTTTGGTAAATGGTGAAAAAGTACTTTATTTATAAACAAACACCCATTTTACTTTTGGAGAGGTAATGTCTATAATTTTTTACGGTAGGCCGGTGCCCTAACAGTGGGGACATGATAGGTGTTCTAGGATTTGGCCCGTTCTAATGAGTTAGAAGTCCTTTGAAACCGTAAAAATAAACTGTTTTATAATCATCTTATATCTTCTCCTTTTGTGTTTGTCTGTACATTGATACATAAGTACGTCATGTAGATCGCGTCTTGCAATTATCTCCGTGTTAGGTATAACTCATTCGATCAGTGTAATTATTATGTAAATATTATTTTATTATGGAGTAGGTATTTACCGCATTCTAAATGCTCCAGTTCAATAACCTTTAATTAACGATTTCAGAATGCAACACGGTCAAATGTAATTATTTTACAATATTTTGTTCGTAACAAAATAGTCCAAAACCAGTTCTTGGAGCGAACTCTTACACGATTGGATCATAAATAAGTTATTGTGGTAAACCTTCACAGAATGTGTTTCATCATTTCCTGGTTACAGTAAGGTCGTGTTAGTTGTAGGGTTGTCAACCTTATCCGGAACGTACTACAACACGTGGCGATTTTTATTATTTTATTATAGAAAAGGTGCCATTCATAAATTTTATTAAAACTATGTAGCAAATAAGATTTAGTTCATTAAAAAAATGTTAAGTACTATACAAACCCATAGCTGTTTTTTCAAATCAACCGACATTGGTTTGGCATTGGTAAAAGCGTCCTCGTGGCTCTACGGGCTTCATTATTTTGGTGGTATTTGTCTGAAAATGATATAAATATTATATGAGTTACATTTTGGGACAAAATATTTTACCCATAGATTAAATTATGGTTTCGAAAGAGTAACTGCTATTTAAAATGCAGACAAGGAGTGGAGGTGTAGGGGGTAGACCGTGCAGGGCACACAAGAATTCGAAATCTATATACATATAGTGATAAAATAAATAACATTCCATTGAAATTGAAATTGAAACATAAAGAATAACAGCTTCATTTTGTTTTTCGCTAGAGAATACTTAGAACTAACACTACAAACTATGTGTTGTATAATAAACAGAAAATAAAAGATACACACTGTAACAAGTTAACAACCCTAAGTTATTTGAACACAGAAAGTATCGTTTTGTCTATGCCAGTGATGTACTCGTACTAGTAGAAAATACTGGTTATATCTAACTTGGTTTTTTTTACAAGGACGAGGGAAATTATGATCGATCCCTCCAAATTGTGGTCGATCCCTCCAAATTGTGGTCGATCCCTCCAAATTGTGGTCGATCCCTCCAAATTGTGGTCAATCCTTCCAAATTGTGGTCGAGCCCTCCAAATTATTATTTTGTTTCCAACGTTTCAATGGAACACCGGCCTGTCTGAGGACTCCGCTAGTCGAACTCTTTACAAAATATCAGCAAAACCTCAAATTGATTACTTAGCTTTATGACTTCAAATGATAGTGTAATCACGGAATAAATACTAGATAATTTTAGAGTAGGCAGGTACGACTTAATTTCAAAACAGCAGATCTTGACATACATTCAAGTGAAAAAATCCTTTTTTTACCAAAGATTTAGAGGCTTCGATTCAAGGTGACCATACCAATTATTTTCATTTGGTTGAAATTATACTATGAAATAACCCATGCACTTGGAATAATATTTCGTTTGTGGCAATACTTACCTATCCGCATAAATTTATTATCGTCGGGGTGCATTTTTTTGGTCCGGGGATTTTCCGGCCCTTGATCTTGTTCATAGGAATGTAGTAATCCCGGGAATAAACATAGTACTTGAACGACATTCATCGCACACATATACGTAAGGTACAAAGAGTTTGGAAATGTCAACGACCGCGCGTGCGCGACGATGCCCGCGCATCGCAGTCCGTGCTCTGTGGTCAGCAATGATCGGACGGATGTCCACATCAACACTCATAAGTAGAGACGGTAGCTGGTAAATCCTTAGCTCTCCTTTTACCACAAAAGAACATCTGGTCGATTCCATTACGAAATGTTTGTTGATACGATCAATTAATAATGACCTTCAAACTTTAAATACCTAATACATTTTGTATACGTAACATTATAATATTAGTTGATAGGTGCTGCATTTTCCTTTGATTGTAGTAGTGTTATGTAAAATGATACATCTGATGAACAGGCAGTCAGTGTCGCTCTTTATCATCAACAGCCTATTATTAACATGTCCCCATACTGCTGGGGCTCAGACCTACCCTCTCAACGAGGGCGTTGGGGTAAGTGTCGCTCTTCGCACAGAATAATAGTAGGTCATCTCATCAGACCAGGAGCTGGGGACAACCTAGACTTACATACGAGGATTAGATAGAGCGGGTGCTCACAGACGGGCACATAATAAAGAGCAGCTTCCCGCGGCAAGCGTGAGTGACGAGAATGATGAGACTAATTTAAGCGAAGCTAAACAGGTGTGTCATGCAGGATCGCGATACCTGGCACTCTGTTCTTTCTGCCTACCCCATCAGCGGCTTAGCGTGAAGATATGCAAGTAATTAATTAAATAGAGGTCTGATTTTGTACGTAATTTCTCCACTTCGATCAACCTCCATTAGCGAAATGGAATCACGTTCTTCACTTCAAGAATAATATGAGTTTTGTTTTCTTTTTTTATTTATAACTAAGTAACTATGTATAAACAAGTAGACGCTTCATGTTTCTTTTATGAATTTGTGATTTGAATTATCTTCATCTACTCTAAGTAAAAATTAATATGAAGTCTAGGCGTTGCATAACGAAGAGTCATATTTTAAGTTTTTTTTGTGTTGTATTTAAATACACTTCAATAATAAATAGATCCCTCTTTTTAAAAGTAATTAAATCATTCCGATCAAATCAAACCATGAAGTTTTTGACGCTAAGGTTTCCAAGTGGGGTCTGTAGGCTGGGGTGCTGGGGCATGTATGGGAAACCTGAAAATGCTGAAAATATACTAGAACCAAGAAGCATAGAACTTCGGTCTAAGAAAGATAGTCCGTATACCTAGTAGCAAAACACGATATTACTTGTAACACCTCCTTGGAATCAAGAGAAGTTTATGGTAGCACACAGAATGTTGTCAAAATAAAATAATGTCGTGTAACCAATGCAAAGTCACACAATGTTCAGAATAAAAGCTTTATTATATAATTACATTATCGACTCGTTAAATTCTAGACAGTAGAAATCACACCGTTGATATTAGGTTGATAGAAGGTTGTAGTTACAATTTCTGTATTATAAAAAAATAAAGCAAGTTTTTTTAGATAGACTAGCTTTTGCCCGCGACTTCGTACGCATGGATTTTGAAGTAAGTAGGTAACTATCTCTCATAAGTACAGACATCGTCTAGTAATTACATAGTATAAAACAAAGTCTGTCTGTCCCTTTGTACGCTTAGATCTTATTAACTACGCTACGGATTTTAATGCAGTTTTCACTATGATTCAGATAATTTCTTCCGGATGGTTTATAGGTACTTATGCCATGCGGGCAAAGCCGCGGGCAACTGCTAGTTACCTATAATTTTTCTATGGGAAGAAAATTCACCAGATTTTAAGTTACACCTTCAGGAACTTAATGGTAAAAAAACCGTATCTATCTTTGTGAAGCAGTTTTTTCGTGATGCCAGAACAAACATACATACAGACATAATGACAGATAGATAATATGCTAAAATTATTGTTTTGTCTTCTATTGTTCTTGTTATTTCTATTGCATTCCACAATGTAATAATAGTATAGTAAGTTTACAATAGATGCCCCTGATATACTTTTTTCTTAATATCTCCTATGTATAGATACATCGTCAAGTTATATTTTTTTATATTTATATGATGATATGATAAACACCGTTTTTATAGATGATTTGATGGTGCGTAGCCCTTATCGTGATACTTTAGTGACGTCAGGCTAGTGCGGCGTGATATATACGGCCGATAGAGTCGCGCGCGCACATTGCATTACGAGTGACCCGCGCTTTGCCCACGCGCCTCGCAGTTCGCACCGCTCCTCCCTGTTACGGACTTGCGTCTCTATACAACAATTGCCAGTGTCTATAGTGAATTTTGTGCTGGAGATACCATTAAGCCGGTAAGTCATGCGAAATATTTTAATAATTTGCTAAGAAACATTACTTATTACCTATAGTTAACAAGGTATATACTAGTTTAACTAAGTCGCCCGCTAAAGTTACCAAAGTTTAAACTCCCGCCTAAGCGTAATTTCTAGGTGATCTCGTGAATGAAATGGTGCAGCAACTGTATCAATATATTTATGTCAAAAATTATAAAATTTACTGTTAGAAAGAAACAACATGTTTGTTTGGGTAATCACAGAAACGACTAAACCGGTAAATGATAGGTTTGTTTAAACGTAGGCTACCCTTTATTGAGGGGATGGCAGCAAAAGGAGTTAAATAAAACGAAGAAAGTCTAGTTATTTCCAATGGCAGATTTTTTTAGCGTTTTTAATGCGATTTCTAGCGAGCGTCAGTGGCGTCGGGGATAAAACGCGGCCTATCATATCGAAAGGTCCGAAGTTCGATCCCCGGCTGGGCCATGTACCATTAGGTTTTTTCTCGAAACTTAAGTACATTTACTGACTGCTCTCAAACGGTGAAGGAAAACATCGTGAGGAAACCTGCATACGCCGAAGAAGAAATTCTTAGGCGCATGTTAAGTCCACTAACCCGCACTGGCATAGCGTGGTTGACTATAGCCCGAACGCCCCCGTTGAGAGAAATGATTGAATTGAATGCGATTTCTTCGAACAATTTCATTTATTTTCCTGGACTACCTACATAATTAATTCAACACATACCAAATCACTGGCAGTCGCTATATCTTAATAAATGTACTTTCCTAAAATACTAAAGCCGAGTTTCAACCTATACTAGTATTCCCACGGTAACTGATTGTCTCGTGGCAAAAGTTTTGCCAATACATCTCTTAACTACATGATATTTATTATAATTTTATGGAAAACTTTATGGAGCAACTTTGTGCGTTGCTCACTTTTCATTATAATATTAGAGGATTTGGCCCTATAAGAGAGCAATAACCCAGTCTCTTGGGCAACTGGGCATAACGGCTGCAATAACCAGACCAAGTTACAACACCGAAGAATTGGACACATTTATTTATTACACATTACTCGAGCCCTTGAGAACTAATTACTGTGTGAAGCACTGCTGGTGGATTGACCCAAAAATGACTCAAAATGACCTGTAAGGTCATGACCGCTTATTGACATATGGCAATCGTATACACATTTTTTATGAATAGCATTACTTTAAATAATTAACACTTAAATTTAGAGTAATTATATCTCTAATAAACACTTAAATTTTTACTTATTTTTACACTTTATTTTAAGCACTAGGTACTTATTTTATAAGTTTTTTGCAATACAACGCAATGATGGTACCTTTTAATTGAGTTCTCTACTTATAAATGTAATCGACATTGAAATAAAACGTTATCTTGAGGTAAAAACGTAGAAAATTATGAACACTAGTTACCGTCAAGGTAAAGGTATTGGGATCCAGTTCTGAGTAAGACAGACCTACAACAGAACCGTTACCTACAGGAAAATCACTACTTTCTTTATATATATAAATTTCGCTTTTTAGGAACAGAATTGAGGAACTTTTCGACCCCTTATTAGAACTGTCTTAATATTAATATATGTCTGTGTTAGAAATTCGTCAAATAGGGTTAAAACGAAGTGTAAGGACGATACAAGAAGTGTACAGAAGATATTTTGTCCATCTGTCGTTATGTCATCTTGAAATTCTAAATATATATTGGAACTTAATTATGTAAATTTCTAAATTCAAAATATTTTAAGAAAACTATCAAAATTAAATCAACAGCCTATTAATATGTCCACAGTATTGGGACTCAGGCCTACTCTCTTAACGAGGGCGTATGGCCTATAGTCCACCACGCTAGCCCAGTGCGGGTTGGTGGACTTCACATGCGCCTAAGAATTTCTTCATCGACGATGTTTTCCTTCACCGTTTGAGAGCAGTAAATGAAGATAAGTTTAAGTAAGTTTCGAGAAAAAACCCATTGGCGCATGGCCCCACCGGGGGTCGAACTCGGACCACTCGACATGATAGGCTGCTTGTTCCCCACCACGCCACCGACGCAAAAGAACTATAATTGTCGGATATTACACATTATGTATTTTTTCTACTATGCATAAGAAATAAAGAATTTTCTTACAGAAGAAAAACTTGTAGCTGCACTGCAAACATACCATAACATTTACAAATTGCTCGAATGTCAATTGACAGACACCACCATGTCTAATTCCTGTACCTTCTATAGGTTTCCATTTGAAAGTGTGTTTCTGTGCTCGACGAATGTTTCTCTTGGACTACATACTTGGACATTTGTCTCGGTTCTTTACACCTCATAGCCTCTAAAGAAACCTATGACATTCATCGTCAACTTTTCCTTTCATCACTTATATATTTTCAACCTAAGAAGAAATGGCTTATGCGTTTCGCCTGTCCATTATGTTTTTGCCAACCTTATCTCCTGTTTCAATCTGGCAAAATATATAAATATGTCACTCAAAGTTCAACAATACCAGGTGATGAATTTCGTTTTTTCCCATATAAAATAAGTGCTGACTTTGATTGTATTTACAAATTGACTGTAGTTTGTTATTTTGTCAAAACTAAAATAAAATGTTTTATGGTTCCAAAGTTTAATGTTATGATGAAATTAAATGATGATTTATTGAGAGTTTATCATGATGATTAAATCAATTTATAAATAGCATAGTAGTCGTAGCCAGTTTCCATATTAGTCGGTCTAACAACCTCATTGTTTTAATCTCTATTCATGTGATAAGAGCAGGTACATAATGTGGTCAGGCTAGTACAGCGATGAGTGGACATACTACAATATAATTTGATCGACTTTTATTATTTACTTACTGCAGGAACGAAAACAAGCAAAATACACAATAAAATTATGATGTGCAAAAATGCATTTAGAACTGATACGATTATTTTTATGTTTACTTTTATGCTTACGGCAAATAAAAAATTATAATAAGAAATCGAAAGTATTGTACTTATTATGTTTTTTGACATATTTGACTGTTATAACTTGAGAATGATAAAGATTTAACCATAAATTTTATATTTTTTCGTAAAAACTTAAGACTAGAAAATATCTTATCGTTTCTTATTATAGTTTATTGTTCTCACTTACCTTGAAGATACCGTGTTTTACTGCTCATTAATCCAAAAAGTATTGACCAAGTTAAAATAATGAAACTACATAGATACCTACTATAATATTATTGAGTTTAAAAAATTATAGAAACATTAAGTACATAAATATTATACAAGTACGAGTACATCCTGTAAAAGTAAGATATTTTTGTGCTTTACACCAAAGCAACCTAGTTATTGGTACGTAGTAAATAGCAATTCAATACCTAGTGCTATGAATAGATTTTGCAATAGACTGCTGCTTTTGCTTTAACGTAGGTACCTAGTTTTCGTCACTTATCGTGTCCCCTACATGGCTTACTGCCCACAGTTATGAAAATAAATAAAAACGTACTTTATTTCAAAAGGTACCTAACTACTTAACTGTTTGCTTTCATCACGATTGTGTTAGCCGTTATGAAATTTTCACGGCCACATGATCGTGTAGGTTTGTAGATTTTCAATTTTCATTTTGACTTGGGCATAATTATTAGGCATTTTTTTCTGGAATGAAGTGGCAAACGGGCATATAGCCCATCTGATTGTAGGTGATGGCCAGGCCATTATGAACCATTGGATTCCAAAGCCCAAATACAGTCCAAAACCATAATATTAAGTGCGTTGCCGCCCTCGGGAATGCCGGGTGACACACCATGTTTGTTCGCACGCACTCAGAAGGACCCTGCGCTAGAAGAAATTTTACTGATGTTTCTTATTGATGATGATGAGGGACAGCCGTCAAAACAATGAGGTTTATACAGCAACAGATAAAATTGCGGCATATATACCTATTTTAAAATAAATAAGGGACACTATTCGTAGAAATTAATTGTCTCTACCTTTCGAACAAAACCCAGATATTTAAAAAATAATGTTGAACTGAATAAAATTTATTCTGTTTAATGAGCTCCAAAAACCGTGTGCACTGATCGGTTTTGCCATTATTTATTCTTCCTTATTGAAGACCTTGTAGTAATAAAACCAAAGAAAGACATCTGACACCGCCATAGTTCATAATGAAGATGCGTAATAAATGTGTGATCTTTACCCACAAAACAAACACTACACGATAATCAGCCGTATTTGAGTCGGTTTGTAAAAAGCGTTTTATAAATGGCCTAGGCTATTTGTAAAAAGCAGCATCCAACACACGGCTTGCGACATATACATAAATATAGCCCATTACTGTGACACATGACATATTTTAGGTGGTGGAAGTATTAGTAACCGTGTAAATTTTAATGTAAATTAACGAACCATTGTACAACATGCTACACAACCTAACCCTGACTATTAAATCTCCGTCGAAAAGAGCTGTAGTTATTAGAAATATGAACAGTCTAACCTTTGCAATATTATTGGGAAATAGCTAATAGGAGTCAATTGTTTGCTGAGTATATTCTAATATCTTATAATAAGCAGGTAGGTGGTGGGGCAGCACGACACGTTTCAAAACGTTATGATATTGTGTTCTTCTCGGTGACGAGGGCAGTGACATTGAACTTCCTCTCAGCCTCAGGATATGGCCGGCGGAATGCGCTTGTGCCAAGTGTCTTGTGTCGCAACTGACCTCTCGCAACCGCCGCACTGCGCCTGCCGCCGCCGCCGCCGCCGTGAGCTATTAGCAATGTTGCAACTGAAAACCGAGAGACCCAAGAAACACTTGGAGATGGGTTTTATTTAATTGGATTTAAATTCGGATGTTGATGATAAAGTACTTCATTACCACATGTAAATCCTTCTACAATTTTATAGACGAGGCGGCTACTAAAAGTTAGATGCGTAAAATATTTAATACAATTTATTTTCAGATATTTTTTTAAAAATTAATTCAATTTTCAGTTTTAAATTTAGGTTGCGTTTTACAGATGTTTAATTGATTGATGCCTACTTATATTACATAATTTTATATTAATATCTTTTTTTGGAAATTGGAATATTTATGCTTCATTTGGGCTTCGCCGCAGTCAAGGAAAAATGACTTGTTCGGAAACGTGTTTTTTATACAAAACGTTATTGTCTTGCAAACATGTCCAAATTTCCAAGAACAACACACGTTTTCGCGATCATACCTATATTATGCAAATGGTATTCGTACACGTGTGGATTTATTCAGATGTATTTTATTTGTAGGCTTGAAGATAATTGAAGCGATTCCTTAAACTGAAATAATTGTTTTCCTATCCCAAACGAAATAGCGAGTGGATCGTTTGTGAAATTTTTCTATCGCACATGCTATATAAGACAATTCAGTGGCACTAGAGATGCACAGGAGAGGGAAGTGTGATGTGAACATTGCTTCACAGAAACAGCACGGCTCATAAATTTATGATGATGACGAAATAAGTTAGCGGACTCCGCAAAGTACCTATATTAACTGTATGTTTTGGTATGACAAGTAAAATTATTTCTGATACATTGATTTTGTTACCTTATGAAAAGATTCTAGTCCTGTGTTGTAAATAGAAATTACATTTCTGTATAAGACCAGCGAAGTCTTACTATATTGATAAGTCTGTTGGAAACAAAATTCCCGTGTAGTTCAACTGGTCAAACTATTTGGTAAGACCACTAGGAACGGCCGAATTTCTTTTATCAGTCTATATCTGTTCCACTGCTGGTAAAATACCTCTCCCAACTTCTACTATTACTCCATTTGGCAGCACAAATACCTGCATAAGTAAGTTAATAATATGTGTAGTTGCAACTTACAAACTGAATATAAGAGATATCATCACTACATGTACACTTCATAAGAGGCTCCATTACCAGAATTTAACCAGAACAGATAACAACGCTGTTTTCTAAGTTATTATTTTATACTACATATCAGTAGGTAAGTCTGTTAAATCTTCTGAATTACTTCCTTTGTGCGTAGACAAACTGCCACAGTCAAATAGCTTTTGATAGAACGACGTCTGTCGGGTCAGCTAGTAACTTATTAAATACAGTTTTCCCGCTCAACATTATCCTATTTCCTCCTTTTAGACAGTACCTAGTACATTCGCTGAATTAAAGTTGTGGTCAGTTGGAAAGTTGGTGGTTGGTTTGCCCGACATCCCTTACTAGTGGAACTACCTACTTGATAACCCACCCTCACACCTCTGTTGTACAAATAAGGAATCGAACTAATGACATGAAGCCCAAGTGTCGCCTCTTCTATGCATGAAAATGTTTTGTTTACTACCTACTATTTTGCATATGCAGTGCGTACGAGAGCCACTGTAATTCGAGTGGGAGTGTCATTCAGCCTTTCCAATAGGCGACCTTGTGTTTATCTTGGCACGTTCAATATGATATACTGCTACTGTCTGTTACAAAATAATAATACTTAGTAAATTTCTTGTAATGATCTTTTAGGGCGGATAATCCAGCTCTTAAATTACCAACTGCTCCTTATTTAAGCAGATAGCGTCAATCTTGATTTATTTAAGAGCATATTATTTTTGATATTTTGAACATTACAGCGTGGTAATGTATTAGTTACAAGTTAATGCTAGTTAGGTATACCACCAATAGGTTGATATCTTGCCAAAGAATCGTTGCGGTACTATGATAGGTACCTAACATGTCCTAGTTGCTAATGTTTTATTTAACGTTAATAAATTTCAACTTTTTAAAAATAAATCATGCATTAAAAGGATAAATTACCGCCTGAGCCATGTAAAATCCTTCTTTCACTGTAATTTTGAGACCATAATTTGCAAAATTTTATATTTACATTTTTAATGACTGTTGTGATAATTAATTCAAAGCTATAATTAATTGGTCGGGTAGTGCTATTTGGGGTGAATGACCTAAAGCATTGTGAATAATACTTTTTAGGAAGTAATATTAATATCGCCTCAATTGTGAGTACAGTTACATTTATTATCGAGAGCATTACTTTAATAAATTTTTAAAAAATTATGGTTTTACCTTTATTATTAAATATATTTAGGTAGTAAACGTTTATTTTACCATTAACTATAACAAGTTCTGAATTTATTTCCTTTCAAATTATCAGTAAATGGGATCCCGGAAATCCTGCGTTATGGACATGTCCATCGTAAGAATCCTAGTTAATAAACGGACCACTTATTAATATTTTCGAAAAGTGTTCGTGAATAACTTATTCGCGTTAACGAATGAAAATGCAAAAAGTACTTAACAAATAAAATTTGCATTTGCTGTAAAATGATCAGCACAAACCAACTAATCGTATAAATAAAAACGTAATATACATGATGCACACGTAACAATAATAAAGAACAGTGTTTAGTTTTCCGTGTAACCTATATATATACATAATATACGTTTTTACTGGAGCTACGACCAGAATACAAAACTCTAAATTAGTTGCGGTTCTCTTTGTTAGTTTTTTTTGTTAATTGAACAAACGTCTGTAATATTATAGTGTTTTAAACTTCATATCTCTCCGTCTGAATTAAGCCATGGTTTTACGGGCGGATGACCGGATGTGGTGACGCCGGTGGTGACGCTTTTATAGGAGGCTTGCATTCATCGATAGATATCGTTGAAAAGTAGCGTTTCTATGAAAACAGACTAACGTTTTAACGACTTTCTCTCAACATTTAGGCATGCCTACGTACATACATAATAATATAAAACTTACTAATAATAAGTTTGTATTTGATGTATATACATGTATTTAAGTAGATGTGTAGTATATTCTGTATCTAAACAAATCATATTATTACACCATATACCTAGGTAGGTATTTAAATACGGACTATTAACAGCTAGCTTTTCCCGCGGCTTCGCCCGCGTAGAAAAGTTTTCCCGTGTATACATTGTAAAACAGCGTCCTCTATGTAGGCATTTAGTTACTTAGGGGGTATTAACGGACGCCCCGCGACTTTGTCCGTGTTAAAAAATAGCCTATGTGTTATTCCAGGATATAAGCTATCTCTGTATCAAGTTTCATTCATCAAAATCTTTTCTTTGCGTGAAAGAGTAACAAACATCCATTCTCACATCTTCACATCCTTACAAACTTTCGCCTTTATAATATTAGTAGGCTAAGTACGGATCAGTCGTTGAGGCCTGTGTAGTAAAGTATTAATACTAAGAATTACTAGAAATTATTATTTTGTTCAAACATATGAAAAGCTAAAACTATACAAAATCAACTTTCCATATGAAAAATTCGATTAACCGTAATAGTCAGACAAGAGACCAAAGTCAAAGTTTTGGGCGACTATACATATTCGCCCGGACAGTGGGTCAATACGTCAATTAGTACACCTATTTACGTTTTGTCAACTGCATATTGTACGTTACGGAGTCAATATTCTATTACTAAACAATACAATAGAATTTATACATTATTGTACAATTGTACAAATAAAAGAATACAATTTTGTGTTAAATAGAATATAGATAGAATAGTTAAATAGGTGAGATGTTATTGCTCCAAAGCTGTTGTTTAATCACTTGATTATGAGAGCAAATTACCTTAAGACTACGCATAGTCAAAGTCCAACGTCATAGTTCATAACTGCGTTTATAATCCGTAACTACCGTGTTATGTAACTGCGCAAAATGATGACAGATACGATAGCTATTGGCTCTACATTGTTCTATAATGATTAAAAGTTTCCGAGATGACTCGATTGTTTTATAATGATAATGAATTAGCGACAATTAAAAAATAATTGACTTAGCCATAACAGAAACGATTTCGTCTCTAGGGTTACCTTAAAATATCGTCTATCGGTAACGAACGAAGGATATTGTTGAAGGTTTGTATCATAATGAAACGTGTGGATGTTTGTTTGTTTTTAGCTTAATCATACTTTAAACGGCTCAAAGAATTTTAATAAAACAGTACAGTAGTACAGTCCAGTAGTATTCTTATACCGTGGAATACCACAGGATCCTTTTAAACGCGAAGAAAGACGCGGGGCGAGGGTAGTCAGCAACAAACATCCGAACTCACAAACATCAAAACTTTCACATTTTTGTGGGATGGGATAACGTTCATTAATAGGTACAGTCGCTGTTTTAATCAAAGAGTAGGTATCAGGGTAGCGCGGTATGTCGGTACCTACATGGCTTCAGGGTCAGGCACCTTCTTGGTGGGCGAGCTGTCGAGTCAACGACGTCGTGTGTATGCTGCGCTTGTCCCCCCGTTCGCAATGCGCAATAGATACGATGCGCCGGCGCAGTGTCCCACCTCCGTATTATTGTAGTCTGCAATCATACATTTAACTAGGGTTACCAGACCACAGGATTTATCCTGACATGTCAGGATTTTTTTGGATGTTGGATTAATGTTCAATAGGCACTTGTCCTATGTAATGGCCAGAAAGTTTAGTGCGGGCCACCGTACAGTTTATTTTATCTTATTAAAACATTATTAAGGATCGCAGGGAGATATTATGTTAATGTAATTATAGCATAATTGTATTTAAGACACTTATAAGCAATTAGCAAGTAATTTCGAAGTTCTGACCAGTAGAAACGCCATCATTAATAAAATATTGACACTAAATAGGTACCTGTTAGTCTGTAAATGACATATTTTGTTGATAATTTGTTGGTATAGAAGCGTTTAGTACGAAAAGCTACAAGCTCTAAAAGTACATATTAAATTTTATAACAACACAGCCGGTTTTGGGACTATTCCATCATCAGATAAGTGTAAACAATATTTTAAACTGAATGAAAACATGTTAAAAACTTGCTTTTCCACCCGCGACGTTGTCTACACGTCGAGTTTTATATCGGAATCTAGAGGTTAAAATATAATAACATTTGTATCTGAACTTTGGCAATAGATTTTTCAAAATCGGTTCGGTAGTTCTGGAGATTACCTCGGGCAGACATATAAAAATTAGCTTTTTGTTTAGTATATTAGCGTAGATAAAAATAAGCACTGCCCATAAATAAATATTGCCCATTTCCTCTTACCATAACAAGTTGCAAGGTTTTCGCTTAGCGTATGACGTAAAAAATCGTAACAGTCAAGTTTCCGCAAACAAACGATGACACATTTACACATTCTCGTAAATTATAATAAGTAAATACAAAATATATGTATACTTTCTCTAAATCTGCTTAATTGAGACGAATTGAGTAGGTTATCTATCGATATTATACTTATCTCCATATGTATTATATAGCACGAAGTCCTTGAAAATATTAATGTTTGAGATCAATTTATTACACAATAATATAGTAACAATGTAAATTATTTAAATTGGCTGGTATTTACTATTAAATTAACCCTTTAACCGATAAAACGTTTTTAGTTGGATAAAATATTTATAATGAAATAAAATATTTTATGACGGCATGTAAGTAGTTGCCGCTACCGGTTATAGGGTTAAGAGGCGTGTTCTCCGACAATGTCTACACATTATTGATTAATTGCTTGTATACATAGCGTAAATAATAAAGTATTAAATAGGAAAATCATAGAGTATAAAGTACCTGTGATGTTTCAAACAATACTTGCCCAGAATTCTAAGAATGACCAATGAATATTATTCAATTAAACATTGAAGCTAACAATTTGTTGTTGACGCTTTATTCCTTGCGCATCTGAATGCTCTGCGAAACACACCACAGTAAAGTTCTTCCCGAAAAGTAAGTAAGGAAAAATATTTTACCCGTTCATAAAGACAGTAGCAAACGTACTCATTGAAAATAATTAAATATTATGTAGATTACACGCTCGTATTTTTTGTTACACTATTGACACGCCTTGCTAACTTAACAACAAATTTTTTGCCATCGGTTTGGTCAGCGGTAGGTATATAAGGTAGGTATTTTCCATCAACACAAACTCATTTTCAATGAACCCAAAACTAATTACTGTTACATTCGAAAGGCTTAACACGGCTTGATTTATATTAATTAAAATGTAATAATTTAATTGTAGCGCTACAACATCGATACCATTGACAATCGATACATATGCGTTTAAATTTTCCGAATGAAATTTCCGGACCTTGTTGATAAACAACTATAAACATGAGTTGAAACTCCGTTCGTCTGGTGTCTTCAGCTTGCTAATCCTTTCGGCTACGTCGTCGGGTCTCCTCGTTGGTTGGGGATCATAACTTTATTTTAAAAAATTGTTGGCGTTCATTTACAATTAGGTATGTAGGTAAAAATTAGTTGATAGGCTCATAGGTCAACATTCATTCTGTTCTGGAGCCAGTCGGCCGCGTCAGGTGTGAGATCGATCAGGTCGGCAGGAGAAAAAATTGCTGTAGTGAGTAGGTATAGAAATAAATTTTCTTTCATTCTTTCTACCTTAAGTCCCAGTGTTCCACCACGTGCTAATTCGGGCTGATTGGTGGTCTTACTATAGTGAGACATCACTGCAGACCCACCGTACCCCTGGCCGCACTACTGGTGGTACGGTGGGTATTTACATATTTACATTACATATTTTTACTACTTACATACAATACATCATAGCATTTCTTGTCCAACTTTATCTTCGCTGTATTATGCAGCAAAATTTTCCAAATGTCCGCAAAATGAGTTCGTTGATCTCAATATTTTTATATGCTTCGAAAACTGCGTGTTTATCGCGCTCAACCAGTTACAGGCTCGGTTTGACGCCAATGCATATTCAAAAAAATTTGTGAAGCTAAAAATAGCCACCTACATTCTTAAAATACATTCTCTGACGTAAGCAGATTGCAAAGCAGGTTGTACCGCAAAAAGTTTAGAAGAACGTAACATGTTATTCGTGGCCACATTAATTGAACTAGGCATAGGATCGCGTTTTTTTGCCGGCATTCCCACGTTTTTTGCTCTACTTTGATTAACCTTATATTTTTAAAAAAAGATGTTTGTTTCCCTTACTATCCATTTAAGTACTTACAATACGTTGGATGTAAGTGGTCCGGTGATCCTTTAGTGATCTGGTGCTCAAAATATCAACCTGTCTATTGATTCTTAAGTTAGAGTAGGTAAGTTAAAACTCATTTATTTTCTTTTGGGAAAACTTATGGACACAAAACAATGACGGCTGGTACAATTTGATTTAAATAGCTATAACAAATGTTGATGACAGTATTGTACATTTGGATTAGTAAATAAACAAAGGAAGAAATCTGGCCATTTCATTTAATTTGGAAAATATCATGGTGCTTAAAAATCACTTAAATTTATTTATCTTTAGTTCGTCTGAATTCTTTATTATTATTAAGCATCAACGTGTGTATTATAAATTGATATCGTTCGAATGTTATTTATAAATATATATTTTATACTATTTATAGATGTTAGAAGGTCGTTTCATGTAGTACTGAGGCTAACGACATTTGCATATCCACTGCATCTAGACCTTGGACTTGTAGGCGGTTCTAAACTAACTGTACTAATTAATACTTACAACAACCGTTGGCCCAGAAGCCTCCACTACTTGAAGGAACTGGGATGCCTGGACTGACGGCCCGGGGGAAATTGCATAAAACTCTCGCTCTCGTGGAGTCAGTGCAGGGAACTCCACCCGGTGCAAGTCTGTAGTCGATAGCAGCAGGCGACACTGTGGTCGCGAGGTGTCGCCCGACGGCGTCGTGATTCCGTACCCGACCACACGCTACAGCAGCAGATGGCAGCGCCGCCCATATGCCAGTCAGTTCGAATTTCGAGAAAAAAAATCAATCTGATGCTCGCGCGTCGGCGACACCACTGGAGTTCTATTTTTGAATCGCTCTTTTCGCTTCGAGCGGTCGACTCTAGTAATTTTCCTTCAACATCCGATGCAATAATCAGTAGAATCGACCGCTCGAAGCGAGGAAAGCGATTCAAAAATAGAGCTCCAGGCCTACGGTCGGCGCGGCCCGTCGCGGCGGCAGGCGACAGTGTCGCTGGCTACGGAACGTATTTCATACAATTACATAGGAACCACGACGACAGTGTCGCCTGCTGCTGCTGCGTGCGGCCGGCTACCGACTGGCACCTTATGATTATGAATAATACTTACATCGGAAGCTTTCAGTCCTATAAACTCTCCAAAATGGACGAAACTTTATAGGAATGTAGAGCTTGATTCTGAGCATAACCACATTTATACTTGGTGAGTAATTCTCAGCGACCTAGTCCAGCAGTGGACTTTGTATAGGCTGCAAGTATAGTGCCTACAGTGTGATAAAAAACAAGAATATATCGCAGTTTATTGATATTATTAGAGTGTGACCACGTACGGGCAATTAGCCTTGAATTGGAGTTGTGTGATCACTTGATTAGTATTTAATTTCCGTTGTATAAACCTATTATGTTATTGAGAGTCTTAAAGCAACGCCATACGCAGGCTTTCGCATTGGAAGAAAACTATTGGGACTGACTCTCCCCTCAGCAGGGCAGACACGGTGACCGTGTTGCTCTAAGTCAATAGTAACTAAAATAAGTAAAAATTAAAAAAGTAAGATTAAGAGTAAAAATTCGGGATTTGTTCCACGCGATTAACTAAGTTTGAGAACCATTTTGTTTCCAGGTAGGTAACAAAAATATGATGAACGAGGAAGTTCTCGTTCCAGCTACGTAACCATTTAGATAACCAGTTATCTAGCTGGAGTCAAATTTTCCGTTTAGTTACCTGCGTTGACTGGAGTCGAGTTCCATAGATAGTTAAGCAAAGATTTTTTATACTATTTATATCAGGTTATAAATGAACTAATTATTTCTAGACAGGTGGCCTACGGATATTTTTTTAATTAAAAACATTCAACTCTGCATCAGCTGTCGACAAAGGACTCTTGGAGTCATGACTCATACAAATTTCAACGTGTTTTGTCGGTGTATCACGCACGACTTGCCATAACTTTTGCATAGCGAACTACTTTATCTCTATTAACACAATGACGATTTGGAGCCCTATTCTTTAATCGCTATCCTCGCGTCGAGCGGTCGATTCTACTAATTTTCCTTCGACATCCGATACAAAAATCAGTAGTCGCTCGAAGCGAGAAGAGCGATTCAAAAATAGGGCTCCTGATCCTAGTAGGCAGACACTGTTTGCCAATGTGCAATGGAATACCTGGGCTTGATTCCTGGCTGTCAAGGACTATCGAAAATTTTTGATTTTTGGTCCCTCGCACAATAGTAATTTTTATTATTATTTAATGTACATACTTTACATTTTCCTGCGACTTTTTTACTTTGTAGAGTAAGTTTAAGTTATTCGAGAATATACGCTATCACTGTTTATTTATAGTTTCTAACATTTATCGAACACCAACACTTTAGCATTTATAATATGCGTACGGCGGAGGATCACGTCGCGCGTGGGAGGGGCTGAGCCCAGCAGAGGACGTCGGCAGGCCAAGTAGGTGTATAATGTTTATACAACCCGAATAGGCAAAATATTTAATCTATAAGAAGCAGGTACCTGTAATGACATCGACTCCCCAGCTTCGACTGACTAATCTGTTCAAGGAAGAAAAATACATAACAAATTATGACATCGTATAATGTGTTTTTGATTTTTCTACAATTTTATTTGCAGTAGCTAAGACGCATTCGATACGATTGTTCGATATGATTTTGTCACCTGTTTTGATGCGACTTTGCGTCATTAATATTAAAATTCATACAAAACACAGCAGATTACCAACTAATCGTATTCCACGTTGCTTAAGGGAGTCATCAACCCAGAAATAACTGTTTGGAAACATATTATTGGTAAGAATAGAATAATATGTTTGCAGCTAAATCGATATTATTACGTAAATAGTAAAATAGCAGCAGGTTCTTTTCCTGATGTAATTAAGAATAATATAAAGTCGATATACCTAATCAATAATCACATAATTGTATTTTCTTTTGTTACTTTTCTCCTCCATAATCATCACTGAATTGAGTTTTGTTTCTGGATACGCCCTTCCAGCAACGAAACGTTTCGCAGTCACAATGGCCAAAATGGTCAAACATACAAACGGTCAAAAACGTGAACTCTCGGATATGTGGTGTGACCATTTAACTTATAATCAACTTTGATAAAAATATTATCAAAGTTGTTTATAAGTTGTGTAAATAGTACATTATTATACACTGAAATTTCACTACCGAACTCTGAAAACTCACGTAAATTATTATAGTTTTAGAATTAGACATGTCGTTTCTTTAAAACAGGTTTGTAAGTAAATTTTAATGAGATCTAATGCTTTTGAAATTAATTGCAGGTATACATAAAAGTTTACAATTATGTCTATAAAGCCATATATGGAGATCACTTTACTTACGTTTAAATTTCACATAGAGCTATAGATGTTACTTGCGTATACATAACTGTTATAATACGTTACGATGTGACGAGTTGATTGGCGAATCGTGCGTTGGTCAACCCGTCCACCCTGACATTCGTTAACTTGACTCTTGTCGGTAAATGTCCAAACTCACTGCATCCGAACCACTCTTTTACACACTTGGCTATAATGATAGTCAGACCCACTTATAAAATTGTGATGGTATTTTCTTTTATATCTACACCTATACAATGTATATTTAACATTTCTGTTTTTGTTATTATTTGTGCAATAGAGTATGACAATTCAATTCAATTCGATATTGTACTCTTTTAAATTAAAACATACAATAATACAGTAGCTTCATTAGTACATTGGTTATAAATCTTTTTACATATTGTCTTATTTGTTACAGTGAAAATGGAGGTGCTGGATAGGCTAGTGGCGGGGTATCATGACCTGATGGACAATAAGAGCGACCAGAGAGTCAGAGGCTGGTTTCTGATGTCGTCGCCCTTCCCGACGTTGGTGATTTGTCTCGCATACGTATTCACAGTCAAAGTAAGTATTAAGTCATGTTGGCCTATTAGTACTGACCGCATCGTTGGCCTAGTGGTTTGGTCGTTACACAGGAGCGCAGATTCCCACTGGGATAGACAATTTTGCCTTTAACTCGAGCCTAGAGCTGGTCATATAAAACATATAAACTAATATAACTTCTCCATGTCGTATGCATTTTGGTTATTTAGAAGTTATATAAAAGGTCTAATATATTGAGTTTCCCCGTTTTGAACATGCTATATTGTTATTATTTCTCTCGACATGTCATATTATTATAATTATTATTAATGCATCCCTAATAGGTACATATACCTGCTATATAATTCATATTTATTTATTATGATTGGTTGTCACTCGCATTAATTACGTGATATGTAAATTGTTTTTACGTAAAATCTGTTATGTTTAACAAGTTCAAGTTGTACAGATTGTTGTGTCATTAGTTGGTAAGTAAATATGTACGGTAGACCACACGTCACTGGAAACAATACTAGTACTTAATAATTATTATTTCATAATATTGAATCTCCCTGATAGGCTAGGCCAGCTCAAGGTCAAAGTGTGTCTACCGACGTGCGGTCGACTGTACAAGTCACAAGAACCCGTTGTTTGCTCGCAGGTGTTGGGACCAAAACTAATGGAGAACAGAAAGCCTTTCGAGCTCAAGCGGGTACTTATATGGTACAACCTGTTTCAAGTGTTATTCAGTTGCTGGCTGTTCAATGAGGTAATTTATTGTATTTTATTCATCAAAGTTTAGGGGTTGGAGTGATTGGACACAATGCTCCACTTTCCTGAAAATGGCAAATTGCCTTTGTACGAATTATTTCCCAAATGTATTACGAATACCTATGCTAATATTTACTTTCTTTTTATCTGTTGTCAAGTTTCGGCTCGTCAAAGTATAAGTTATTTAATGTGAAATTTCAATCCAAACCAACTGATCGAGGTCAATGACACTTTAAAATACTGTAACGATTATAAAGCGACTAAAACTTTTACAAATAAAAATTAAATTATAATAATAAAATCAAACCATTTTAAAACGGTTGCTCTCATATCTATTAAAATACGACTCTTTCGGGAAAGTGATTCGTTCTGTCTTACCCGCCTACAGTATATATACAATGTGCGAGATAAATAGTTTTTAGTTAAGTTACTAGTTGGTTTCTAGTAATTTAAAGTTATGTATCTAAAGTTTTCCTAGAATATCTTAGAAAAGTATTTTTCCTATAATTTATTAAATATATAATTATATTATTTAAAAATTCTGCTAGCTCTAAAACAACCGTATTGATCATACCTATTCCGTAAAAAAAAAATTTAAAAAATTCCTGGACTAAATATCTCGGAAACGTATCCTCGGATGCAGACATAATTATATAATTACTGATTATCAGCTTCATACAGTAGATACATAATTATTTTTGTTACCGCTGTGTGTACCCACATATACATTTTTTGCTCTTGACTGTACTATTTATCGAGCTACTTGTCATAGGTGATGGTGCATTCATTATTGTGCAAACTACCCTGAACTTTATCGGCTATTATTCTCAATGAATTATCTACATTTTTATTACGAAAGCCTTCTTCGAAGTTTCTGAATTTAAATGACACGTCTTTAATCAAACGTATTGAGTTTCGAATCAGTGTCAAAGATCTTTCATTGTAACTGGTTGCATAAATAAATAAACGTCATGCTATTTATTTCTTTAACTTTTAACTACAATAATAATACAAAAATACAAACTAAAATAAATATATACCTAGTTTATTTATCAACTTCAAAATATATTTAAAAATCAACTACTAGTTCAATACAAATAGAGGCGGCTGCCTATCATTCATGTAAAACTTACGATTCCGGACTGTGAAATTATAGAACCTACTCACATTATGTATATAAAATTTACTACTCAGTAGATAAAGTGCAACTATTTTTTGACTAACGCAAATATTACTTTTCAGAGCATAATGAGTGGATGGTTTACTACGTACAGTTTTCGATGTCAGCCTGTCGACTACACGAGATCTCCATCTGCAATGCGGGTAACAACCTTCACATAATTATATATGATTAATCTCTGACTACATTGTATAATTTATTTCCATATTAATCTTAGGTATCATTATCAGGAACAAGTGATAATTTAAATCTTGCATCTAAAAGTCAAACATTATTATGAGTACTCATCATAAAAGTTTGCTCTAAATTAAATGGCACATAATATCCCTTAGAGTGTTAAAGGGGACTCCAGACACACGCGGCCTGCGGTGGCGGCTTGTTGTATTCTATAAGCAATGTATGTTGAGTTCATGCGCGGCCTTCGTTTGCATATTGAAGCTTGGGATACGCTTAATGAGCTGGAGAGAGCCAATCGGGCCTCGTCGATGTAGGCTAATACTAGATTTATCTATATGAATTCTTTAGGATTCTGTAGAATTGATATAAAATTAACTTTGCGGTTTTACATGTTATAACGGAAATGTATAAACTCCTTTGGCCCTTCCAACCTACGGGCCGATTCCGCTACTTGTAATGTAATCTTCGGTTGCTTCCACGTTTCCCCTTTCTGGGCGTGACGTCACTTAAGATTTACTTCATCGTCGAAGAGAGAGAATCTTCTCTCATGTTATATCGAAAATAGAAAAATTCGCCGACAAAGAGTTCGCTCCGTTGTGTAGCGCTACATATAGCGTAGCGCGTAGTGTGTGGTAAATTGCGTAGGTGCATACGCGTAGCCATTCGGGACAATACGTCTTTGTAGCCCGATCAATTAATATTCTATTCTATTCTGAATAATAGGTATTTTTATAACGGCCAGTGTCAATATGATCTGAAAAATCGTTTAAATAATGAAAATTTACACCTCGGTACCAACTCGAATCGAGCGAATGGGTTTTAATTATATTTTTGTTTACTTAGTAGGTGTTGATTTTTCATACCAATTGGGTATTGACGCCAATGTTTTAACAATAAAGCGTGAGATATCTCACAAAAAAACACTGCTTGTTGGTACATACCACAGGTCTATGTTGTGTTTCTTAATTAATTGGGTACACATAATTATGCGTGTAGGCACTCGAAAATAACTTCGATCATATTGTCAAATAGTGTTCACAAGTTTTTTAACAGACTTTTTTGGCGGGTTAAGACCGTCACATTATTTGACATAATAAAACATTAAAAAACCTTAATTTTTGTTTATTTTATAATTCGAACCCTATTGTGCGACGGCGGGGGAAGACGGAGTGATAGTTAAATAAAGAAAATAGGTAAATATAAACAAAAACTATATTCATTACTATTTGTTTACGGAAATAGCACTAAAATGTTTTATTTAAGTCTTGTTTTTTTGGACTACGAACAACAAGCTATTTCCGTAAAGCCATGGACCCAGATAACAACCAAAATTAACATTCGGAATTTGACCTAATCCTTAATGTTAGGGTAACTATACTCCAATAAAATAACGTATAAAAATATCGGATAACAAATTATAAACGAAAATGAATAATTTGATTTTCTTTTTTTTTGATTTGAGTTATTGTATTTTTGTTTCATTTATTTTATATAGGTACCGTAACTTTGGTCATAACCAGAAAATAACTAAATTAAATGGCAACACCGGGAAACGATGTGAGATGCGCCCAATTTTTAAATCGTTATCCGTTTATGGCCAAAGTTGCCGTTAAATAAAGGCCACAGATGGAGGGTTTGATGGTAATAAGTACCTACTTACCTATTATGTTTTATACCCATATTGTGTCTAATTAAACACAATTAACAGTTAAGATAGGCACCTATTCAATTAACATTATATGAAAAGCCTATTTTATTATTATTAAACAGCATGTCCTAATGGCCCTAATTATATATTACAGCTGCACAAAATACCTATACTATATTGTCGCATTGTCTATATGTAGTCATAATGTAAACAAAGTTATACAGTTGTATAAATTTGTTTACATAGGAGGTTCCTACATATTTATGTAAATATTCGGTATCAGTTTTTAAAATGTGTTTTTACATTAAAATGTAATTTAATCTAACGACTATAATGTTCTTCTTTGCAGACGGTGCACGGTTGCTGGTGGTACTACTTCTCGAAGTTTACGGAATTCTTCGACACAGTGAGTTAACTTATCATTGTTTAAGATAATTTGTTTACAGTGGAAAAATCCGCGTAGGTCGATTATATTGATGTGACTGTGAATTAATTGTTTCCGTTACATAAAGCCATGAAGCTAAGAACGTTAGTGGGCGCCGCCGCGACCGCCGCCCTTATGGAGAAAGCATAAAGTACCTACGGTTTATGGAATGAAATAGTATCGTATTATTTCCATAGCAACAAAAATAACATTAACTGAATACTTAATAATAAACTTATTAGACACAATATAGTTAGATAGAAACAACTTTGATAGGGAAGCTGACAGAAGAATTCAGATGGGCTGGGCGGCATTTGGAAAACTGTGTCAAGTCATCACGTCTGCTATTCCACAATGCTTAAAGACGAAGGTCTTTATAGTGCGTGCTGCCAGCCTTACCTATCCTGCGTGCCATATTCCCCCCTTTTTGTAAATAAATTCTAGGTGAGGTTGTTATACTGTGTCACATTTAAGAGAACAGAGCTTCGCCAACAGGTTTTCTGTTTTAACGGGACCCTAAAAAGGTTTTTGTTTACCTTCTTTCCGGCTATTCCGGCTCGCTTTAATACCCACACGGTCATTCCGGTTTACCGTGGGAACAAAGCCGACGTAAATAGTTGTTACAGAATCTAAAGACAATGACAATAGAATCTCATTACTAATAAGTCGATAATGTCAAAATTACAAAAGCAATTACTCACCCACTTTATTAGATTATTTAAATCCGGTCAATAACTTACCGAAAGAACGTGGTAGGGGTGGTAGGGTATTTAGGTTCGATTGATAGAACCAACTGGAAAAAAAAGTTCACGTAGTTCGATGGATCGAACTATCAGGAGTCTCAAGAACAATGGTTCAATTGATCGAACCAACTGGAAAAAAAAGTTCACGTAGTCCGATTGATTGAATGCGGTGGAACCACGTGGCCACAGCCATTTTTTACTACTCCTAAAAATACTCATAGAAGAACTTTTAATTTCCATTGTGAGGTTAGAAATTGTAAGTTTTCCGGTCTCAGGAAAACACTGCAGCTTCTGTAGGCGGCTACCTAACCTTTGTTTTATTCCAAGCCATGTCTGTATTTTGTTCAATTTAAGACGTCTTTTGAAACGCTTACAGTTGAACCATTTATCTTTGAAACATGAAAATTATGGATTAAAATCAAAATTAACTCTGGAGAATCGGTGATGATCCGTCTGTTTAAAAACAATTTGAGTAGACCTCAGGTACAGCTATAGCCGCAGCGTTTTACGTGAACCGTCTTGGTTGCCGCTTCCTAAGAGGAAAAATCCTCTCCTACCCTCTCTCCCCTTGCTCCCTTCCTGTCTTTCTCTTCACTCCTTTCCTATCTCCTTCCCCTCCCTCAATATCCCTCTAACTTTCATACACCACATTAATCCATTACACCCTTTGATGATGTATTGTCAAATAAATTATTTAATTACTCTTGTTAATTTCATTGCTGGCAATAATAGAATGAAGGTCTCGGATGATAATGGTGTTGTCTATCTCGGATCTTATTGCTTCGCTCAACTTTCTCGATCGACTTTCTCGTCCGAAGGTGCAGATGTTTCACGTCAATGTTATTAGAGGACTTCTTATTGTGACTGAATATTTCTTGCGGCCTTTCCCATTGCCAAGGCCCACGCAGGTCAGTCGGCCGGCCGTTTCCGCCACACGCGAGCATGGCCACATCTTGTTAATTTACATACGACTATGTGTGTCTCCGCTAATATTAGCCGTTTTGTTTGCTTCCTCGTAATGACTTGCACAAAGATCATTAACATGATTATTAAATATTTGTTTGAAATAGTTTCGTAAAAATGATTGTTGGGTATTAATGGTTCCGTACCTACCGATGCTTCGTGTCAGGGGGCATAGAAAGCTGGGAGTGTTTCAGTGATTTGGTCTTGTCCGGAGATCATTCTCAAGTAAAAGGGTTCAGCAGCACGTGTCTCTTTCAAATTAATGGACATATTGAATTAAATCAAAATCTTCATACTGGAAAACTAATGAGCCGTTTGAGATGAAACTTGGAACATGTAAAATTTCCCGACAATGATGAGAAAATTATGAAAATGTCTATAAAGAAATAGTTTCTGATATGTTTTAGGAAACTAAAAAATAATAATTGGGGAATCTCGCTCATGGTGTTGCTGACTTTTCGAACCTAAGGTATATCTTGTACGGTCGACCGCACGTCAGTGCAAACCAAACCGGTGTAAACTGGTCACTCGTAGTATAGAAACTCCTTAATAGGATAGGCCAACTGAAAATCGAAAGTACTAATAGTAATAACGTGCGGTCGAGTGTACCCCAAAATTTCGGAATTTTAATAACATAGTTAATCTTTTTTAGATCTTCTTCGTGATGCGCAAGAAGTTTGACCACGTGTCGAAGCTCCACGTGATCCACCACGGCATCATGCCCATGTCCGTGTGGTTCGGAGTCAAGTTCACACCAGGTCAGTATCCCCAACTTGGCATATCTAATTTGGATTCTATCCCCACAACTTGGAATATTCTGATTTGGATTCTGTTATTTATGATATTGAGTCATGAATTTGTCCGTCACAAGTGAACATTTTAACATACTTTTAATTGAAGTTGTACCATTTGCAATGTAGTATATCTAGGAAATACACATAAGTGATAAAATCTTACAATACGAAAAATATAGCTACATAATGGAATTATTACAAGATCAATCATAAATACTTTGTCACATAGATATTAAATACTTACGTACTACGTACCTTACTTTGGCTTCTTCCTGGGATTAATGGAAAAAACCTATCAAATACACGTGCCTAATGAGCGTAAATATGTTTACCCAAATAAGTAGTGTATGTGAAGTGTAATGGATGTATTTGTACCAGAGGTATAACATTAATTGAGTAACAATAACAAACAACTCAACGTTTATTTCATATTATTCAATTCAACACTTTTTGCAATGCTTTTTCTATTAGTCGATAGGATAATCTTATAAAAAATAATCTTACGTCATCGCTGCGTGCGGTCTTCCAGTAATCTCACTCTTTCTATTCGGTTCCCAGATTTTTTTGTAAGGTAATTTTTTATGCTTAGTTCCAAAATTACATCGTTATTTTTTTATGAAATAGCAATGAAATTTTGAAATTAACCATAAACTACACAGAATCGCCCAGTTAATTATTGCAGGTGACTAAATCTACATCTGTTTAATACAACATCACACAAAGACGTTTGCTGAAGCAGTATTTCGCAAGGGCTGTAATTACCCTTGATCTATTTGATACCAAAGCAAAAATCGATATTCTTTTGCCTATAAATATTATACGAGTACACAAACTTTCTGGGTAGGTATAATAAATAATTGTCTTATAATCTTATAATAAACCATAAAACTAGCCTACAACAAAAAACGTTAATGTAGTTGTTTGTTAGACTATTATTTTTTGACGGTATCAAAACTACACGTGACCACGATGATCTGTGCTGTGCTTACGTTGTTGAATGATTCGATGAGGAAATACCATGGAATACCTACCACAATAAAATTGATTTGCGTGGGGAAGTTATTATAAAAATTACCTTCATTACCGACAGGTACTATAGGTAGAAGGGCAAGGAGTGGAATGGAAATCTACAAACAACTACTATAATACAAATCCTAGTGGTTACAGATACTGTTCGTGCAATTATAATCAGACGACAGGACTTAAAATAATAATTTTAAATTACATAGCCGTTGCGTTTACTATGTTGCGATATCACCTTGATCACAGATAAAAATACAATTGAGATGTTTAGAAAATGTGGGTACGAGCCATTTTGATTAAACAAACTATTCAACATTTCAATCAAACAAAATTTTAACAAACATTACCACTTTGAAGAATTAAATTTCCACCAGATTTGTATATTTTGTGAAATTCTCGTATCTTTTTACTCTTTCGTGTTCGCGGTCTGTTTAATTTTCTTTAAACCTCTCTCTGTTCTTTATATTTATCCGCTAACTTCCGAATTCGATGGTCCTCGTCATCCAGTTATGGTGTCCTGTAGGTTAAATGTGCCGCGGCATCTTAATTAAATTAATTTAATGAGAGACAAAACTATTAAATGGCGCTTAGCCATCGTAGTCATATTAGTCCATATTATTGTGATGCATTCCTTAGAAGTAAAAATACGATCGAACTTAAAGGTGAACTACAGAAATAAATCTAGGTATATTGTATGAAGTATTTTTGCATCAAAAATAAGTGATAAGAACTCATAAATCGATTTGTATACTCAATGCGCTAGTGGTGCCGCCTAGCGGCGAGCAGTGCTACTATTACATCCCTTTGACCAAGTATAAAGAAATATGACAAAAAAGTGCTCATTAATAAATCTGCTATAATTAGTAGTCAATTAACGCAAAAAATATTTGTTGACAGGTGGGCACTCTACGTTTTTCGGTATGCTGAACACGTTTGTCCACATAGTGATGTACTCTTACTATCTGCTAGCAGCGCTCGGTCCTAAGGTGCAAAGGTACCTGTGGTGGAAGAAATACCTCACCGCACTACAAATGGTAAGTTCAAACTAGCGTCAGTACGAACTAGCAGTCCGTCCTGACTTCGCATGCGAAATAGTATTGTACAGAATTTGACGAATGTCGTGGCTACCATCAAAATCTTCTCCAGGCACCTGCCAAAGATTAATAGCAAATAAATATCCATGTAGTACTTTGAAATGTAAGCCAGAAAGAACCTCAGACGAAGCGACCGGCCCATGAAGCTCTCCGTGGACCGACCGCTTTGTTTTAATAGTCTCTTTTCCTATTGTTTATTTTTGATAAGTAAACACTATGTTATTTATAATATGTAACATAATATTATAATGTTGTTTAGTTGTTTAGTAAAAACCTGTATTTAATTTCGCATTTGTATTCTGTACATATTTATTTCATAAATTTTGTTTGTGATGATGTCGTCTTATTCGTCTACAAGGTTATTGTTAAGGTACTTGAAACGCATAGTTTACCGATTTATAACAACCTGAAATGTGAAATGACTTCAAAAAGGAGCTTAGCTATTTATTTTTTGTAAAATTTTAAGAAAATATTAAGGCACTCGTGTCTACAAGAAGTTTGAAGTCAATTGCGTACGGTGCATGCGTACTACTCGTTATTATTATTATCATCCGATTTTATCCTACAAATTAAAGAGATGCACCTTTAGACTGGGCATATCATGCATCCCAAATCAACCCGCTTATGCTCAAAATCAATGATCAGATTTTTTCCTTTATTTCTCATACGCTAAAAAGATCTTAGTGCATGAAATTTTGTCACAGTTGTGTGTCAAAATTACAGTTTTGAGCGTTTCGTGTAAAATTTTGATTCCGTGTCAAAAGTGAAATGATCAATTTTATCCTACATATTATAAACGCGAAAGTTTGAATGTTTTGTTTGGATGTTTGTTACTCCTTCAGGCAAAAACTACGGAACTGATTTTGAAGAAACTTTACAGTAATATTATTATACCTACATCCTTTATTAACACATAAATGCCTCGGGAAAAGCAGTTCCTCCAGAAAACTTTTCTCCTCGCGCGAAGCCACGGGACACACTTAGTTATATATGCCATGCCATGTACAATGCCCGCGACTTCATCCGCGTTATAAAATATCCTATAGTTAGTATTTTCCTATAACTAGTTAAAAAAACCTGTACTCCTTTATATACTTATACAAACTTTCTCCCCCGTTCCCACTCCTATTAAAATGTGAAAAGTCTGATGCCGCTAAGTGAATTTTATAACGCGCTATCATTTGGTTCTTCTCAAGATTTATAAGACAAGCGTGATGATTTTCCACCAGATGATGATGATGATGATGACGTATTATTCCAGGTGCAATTCGTGCTGGTGTTCGTGCACGCGTTCCAGCTGCTGTTCATCGACTGCGACTACCCGCGCGCGTTCGTCTGGTGGATCGGCATGCACGCCGTGCTTTTCTACTACCTCTTCTCAGATTTCTACAAGCAGGCCTACCTTAAGAAAGCTAGAGTAAGTGTCTTTGAATTATTCCTTGGACATTATTAGGGTGCCTATCGGAATACCTATAAGTCGAAAGACAATTCAGTTGGATTGACATAAAAGCAGAGTACTAAGGTAGCAGAGTGTCAATTTCAACTAGATGATATAAAAACATAGTATTAATCTTATTATCATTCTTCTTAACATATTGTCATAGTATTACATAGTAGTAGTACTCGATCAGTATTTATTGTAGTGATCAATAAAAATAAAAACAGGGAGCCAATTCAGCTAGATGACATAAAAGCAGATAGAGCAAATTTGATGACATATTGAAGAGTTAGTGAAGGAAGTTATGCTAATAAGGCATTTAGCATTGACTGCAATTAAGTAAGAATGTTTATAAAATTTATGACCTGTAATGAATATTATCAATAAATTATGTCTATAGATGTCTATGTCTGCTTTTTGAAAACTAAGGCAATTTAAGTTCCAGACGTTTTGCTGCAAGGGATTTTAGAGTTCATGTCATGACTATTATGTACCTACCTATTAAGGCATTTTAAGATCGGGACGTTTAGGCAATCGCGTTCCCTGCGTGGCCTTTAGGTCAATCTCTGGATGGTTGTAGATATATTGAGTCTAGGGATTGATACCTAAATACTTTGTGTAAAGATGATTTCATATCCAGATTAATTAAATTCCTACTTTAGATGTTTTCGAGCTTGTTGTGTCGACGATCCAAATCCAACCTGTAACGATTATTGCCTATATCTACATACTTACATGCATGACGCACATTATAATATAAACTGAGTGTATTTTTCCGTCTTTCCAGAATGCCAAAAATAAATTGAAGGTCGAAATAGACGCAGCGATGTCAGAACCAAAGGAGAGGAAACTCCCTCTTCTAAATGGGTTCAGCAACGGTTCAGCTCTCGGCGACGTCAGACAGAGGGTGGCTGGGGCAGTCGCGTCCCAATGAACATGTAGGTGAATTGAAGGATGACTTGAACAATTTACGGACTAGAAGTGAACACACCGTGTTAATAGTTGTCAGAATTAGAGAGTAAATCTATGAAAATAGTACAAAACGTGAACACATTGTATCACCCATACACTTATATTTTCAAAGGCTCAATTAAATTTAATGTAGTTAGTGTTATTTAGGTTTAATTTATTTTAATCCAGAAAGGAGGTTTTATCTTTATATACCTACTGGTATATCGAAAATATATTCAATGAAAGAAGTAACTTTTTACATTTTTTTCTAACTAAACAAAATTTTTACACGACATGACAAATTTCTGTAGACAATGGAAACCCTTAATTTTGCATTCTAGAGGAGTACTCTAGTACAGTTAAAGTAAACAAGCCATGTTATAGCGTAATCTAAGAAACCAAGGGTTTACAAAACAATTCTCATCATAATTAATTTATACCTAATTACTACAATACTGTACAATTTTCACCAAACGGCACGCATCGGATTTTACAATCATTAAACGAAATTAAATCGTGTAAGCAGTATTTAAGGTCTATATTACCAAGCCGCTTGACCGGGAATCCCGCGGTCCACCCGGTTGGTCCAAATTTTACGGGTTCATCTGTTGTGTCATGCGTTGATTTTGTTAGTTTATTTTATTGGAAAATTGAACTTTAATGCGAATTTGTAAAGAAATTGTGCAAAAAGATAAGAAGAAATTTACGCCCTGAATTATGGCCAAGTTCCAACTCTACAATCTGTTCTATAAACAATCTAATATAGTCATAAAATACTACTAGTTTCAAAACTAGTAAATTCCAGAGCAAGGTTGAAATAGTGTCGGTCAGACGAAAGAAAACATTATTAATGAATTTTTATTACGAAAAGGCGCCATCTATATAGATCCAGAATATGAGAGCCTGTAAACGTCCACTGCTGGACATAGACTTTACCTGATTGGGTGTAATGCCCGGGCAGATAAATTCGCAGTGAAGGTCATTTGTCTGTATATTCTTTCAGAAATTGGTTGGATGAGACCCTAATACTGGAACGTTCCTTAAAGTAACGAACGCTTATGTTTCATGTTATCGTTAACTTATATTCCGAGATAAGCGTTCCAGTATTTGAGTGTGAGTGTTGAGAATTGAATCTTGTTGTTTAATTGAACTCATTAATGCCTAATGTAAGTACAAATATGTTATCGATTTCTTTAATTGTAAAGGTAATTATTCATATTTAAAATTTTGACTTACACAATGATGCTACTTATTTGCTATACGTCGTCTAAATGTATTAGGTATTTTATTTTTTTATTAGGTTTTAATATTATTTTCAAAAGTTTTAGAAAAGTGGTTCATGGCCATTTATGATATCCCCCTACATCTCACTAGCTAATTATAAATATTGTAAATATAATTAGTTTATAATTAATTTTATATTATGTAGGTACAAATGTACCCTATTTAAATTTGTGATACCTACCTAATAATATAAAAATATGATTTAAATCATGGAGCTAGGATCTCTTTGGTGGGCGCCCGCGCCCGCGCGCCCCCTATCGAACCTTCCTGATTTAAATGATGCGTAATTGTTTATTTTAATAAAAAATGATTTTAAGGTATACCCATTGTGTTTGATTTTACAAGAAAAGTACCCAATGTGTGATGTGAATGGCAGGAAACTTACCTACTTAAATGAAATGAAAAGGTAGGTGCAGTTTCTAATCCCTCAAAATAATTACAGTCACATGACAGTATAGTTTAATTTATTTATTTACTAGCTGACCCGACAGGCGTCGTTCTGTCAAAAGCTACTTTTCACCCTCGCCCCTCCTTCCCCTCTTAAAGTGTGAAAATCCAAAAATAAAAATTCGTTCAGCCGTGGCATTTTTAAAATGTAATGTAATGAATGTAATAGTACATTACTGTCGCGGCCCGCAACAATGACATTGATGGATGAACGTGTGATACGTGAGTCCATCAATGCCTGGTTGTGGCCAAGGCTTGTATAGTAGTTTTCTCAAACAAATGCGCGGAAATTTAAACTATTACCTATGTAGAACATTTTATTTCATCCGTACACATTCCAAAATCAATGACGAACAACAAAAATTTTCCACGCGCCAAAATGTTCATTTGTTTTTTTACACTAAACAGCTTTCAATTTGCAAGGCAGTTCGAAATTTAAGTAAAACTTTTGTTATGTTACCTCCGTGGTTGCCATGGTTACACGACAGATAAATTTGCCCGCCTGCTCTCATTTGTTTGACCAGTACAGCATTGTCGATTTAACTCGAAGAAGCTTGTCAAAATAATGTTCACATTTCCAAGCATGTTTGAGAAAATGTATTTTTATGGCTGTAAAATTAATAGTACATTGTGCAATAAGGGCAGTAATTAGGATATTACTAACGAGAGTCTGTTAGAAGTCCGACGCCGAAGGCGGAGGGATTTTAATGACTCGAGTTTGTAATACCCTTACTGCCCGTGATGCACACAATGTTTTTCATCACATTTGCTAGGAAATTAATACCTACGACACAAGGGAACAAATCTATTTTCTTTAGACTTTGCTGGTAACAATTTTTCACTAAGCAACTGAGCCGCATTCCCTCTATCCGGAGGTGTTAATATTGTTGTTGCACTTTCAGACTCGGATTCTTCACATGACAGACATTTTTTAAGTTTGTTTCTCTCTTTATTTATACTAATAGGTCACAGCTACAGGTAGCTAATAAAATAGTTTTATTGTCAACTTTGTCAATGGAGCTTCAAGTTTTTTTCTTAAGTAGTTTTACGGCCAATTGGAAACAAGTTCTTAAGCCCAAATCGTAGATCGTAGTTTATAATCACTAATACATAAAACCGCAGCACGACCTCCAAGGCACAATCAGTGCCATTCGGTGGTCCACACTGCCACAGATAATGATAAAAAATGCATTTAGAAACTCCCAAAGGCGAAAGCCCATACAACCAGTTTTTATCGAATTTCAAAATAAAATTCATTGAAATAATTGCAAAGTAAACTAAAACATTTTTAAAACACAAAAAATAATGCATTTAATTAAAGCGTAAATGTTTAAATTACCATTTTAGAAGTTTCGAAGACATAAAAAACCATGTTTGATTTAAAATCTCCTTAGTGTGGAATGTCATACCTGTTTGCTATAAAGTTCTTTACCTTCGAGTGAACGCCATTTTTAAAAATTACACATTATAGTCCCTAGGGGTATAATATTGTACTGATTTTCATTACTCCCGCGGGTGTATATAGGCCATTGTGTTTATGTATGCATGCATATAATAATCCACATAACGAGCAAGTGTGATGAAAATAAAATTAAACCCAGCCGCTTTCGGAATGTCTCGCGTAGTGCCATCTAGTATCTAGTAGTGAAACTGGACACACTGAGTTCTGCCTGAACCATCAACAAATCTACGAGTTTCTCAAGTTCTGCTACTTGACGACAGATGGCGATACTTACTGTATAAACAACATTTTGAGAAAGGAATAAATAATACAAATTACCTATCGATAAATTAACCCAACCCTATTTACAAAGAACATTTTAAATATTTAAGTAAAATATTATCAGTGAATTATAGGCTAGAAATATCCTGTATCCTAAAAAGTAGGGCGTTTGGCCTCAAAGAAAAAATAAATTCTTCTAACAAATCCTTCTGAATTGATCGTTGTAGATATTCGTAACTTACAGTGTAGGTACCGGACCGGTAATGTAACCGTATCAACTCTACGTTATGTGTGCCCTACGGAAGTTCCCTCAAGTGTGACGTGCGTGTGTGGGACACAATCACTGAACACGGAAAAAGCTCGCTACGCTCCCGCTCGCTACGCTCTTTCTATGGACTCAATACACGCAGAAATAGGTAGTATAAATACAGTTCCAGTATATAAGTTATAAAACAGTATATAAGTTCAGTTTTGGTTAGTCTGATTTTATACTAATCTTGAGTAGTTCATCATCATCTCAGCCTTTCAGCGTCCACTGCAGGACATAGGCCTTCCCCAACGAACGCCACCACACCCGGTCCTCCGCTCTCCGCATCCAGCCGCTTCCGGCCACCTTCTTTAGGTCGTCGGTCCACCTGGCGGAGGTGCGTCCCACGCTGCGCGCACCGGTCCGCGGTCTCCACTCCAGACCTCGTCTGCCCCAACGGCCGTCGGGTCTCCGACAGGTGTGACCTGCCCACTGCCACTTCAGTTTGCTAATCCTTTCGGCTATGTCGGTAACCTTGGTTCTCCTCATTACGGATCATGTCCTTCAAAGAAACTCCGAGCATAGCCCTCTCCATAGCTCGCTGAGCGACCTTTTGAGTAGTTGAAAGATGACAATTATATCTCCTAATTTGAATATACATTTTTGACTTTGATATAGTAATCTAATTAGGTACAGACTTAAAGTTAAGGTAATGAACGTGTTATTTTGATATTTTGTTATAATTTATTAAATTGACTGTCCAAAGAAAAAAAAATGAAAATGAATATGAAAAAAAAATTACTTTAATTTATTCAAATTATAATATAAATAATAAATAATTACCTATATAGGATAAACATAGACATTTGAATAAAATATTATTACTACTTTAGAAAACTGCAACAAGTTCTCTATATCAACCACTTAATTTTAGAATTTTTGTTTGGGTGTATTAATATACTAGATTTTCTGTTCTACAATATTCCTAAATCCTACAATCATGTTTATGTTAAACCACTATTAAAAATAAACTGATAGATTTAGTTAGGTAGTTGCAGTTTTATGTTTACAACGTAAATACTTCATACAAAAGAGTTCAACGCAGTCATATGTAGTAGAGATCAATGTTCGGTTGTGAATGTAGGTATTCAGGTTTTTCAATTTTTGAATAATTAATATTCACCTTGGACACTTGCTTAAAACATTATTGTGGAGGTATTAGGTTTTATTTTGTTCGTGTTAGGTATTAATATATTTATGTAAACGTCGCTCCTAACAAGCGTGTATCTACGTCTATCTAAATTGTTCACTGCGCTCTCACGCGCTTTGGGAAACCACGAAATTACACAAGCCATTGTCTTTACGAAAACTTTATTTACAATGCAATATTTTACAATCTACAGATATAACTTACGTTCTATTGTACATAGACAGGAAATAAATCTATGTTCAGCAAACAGATTAATAAATATAGATGCCGGCAATAAACACACAGACACGAATAAATTCGAAAATGGTAGCTGTAACTTGGTTTTATCTAGAATCTATGCTTCTAGCTCTAATAACGACTTAATCCAATATGAACATTCATATTAATATCACAAATAATTTAGGGTAACTACGGATAAACCTCTTTAGATACTGTTATACTGGCATGTTTCAGTCAAAATGAAAATATTACAAACTCAAGCGAAAATAAATATTTACAAAAGTTGTGCTTTTTTACTATTAATTCGCTGATTTAATTTGTGGAGTTTTGATCCTTACAGCGAACCTATTTAAAATTACTGGGCGCTTACATTTTCAAACAGCTGTCTATCTAGTAAATACCTATACAACAAACATTCACACTTTTGTACCTACAAATTATCTATCCAAAGAGGCGACTAATTTAATGGCAATGAAATAAATAACATAAGCATTTATACTTTTGCTTTAGTTCTGCCAAATTCTTCTATATGGTCGTACTCTGAGAACCCTGGGTCAGAATCGTAGTACGCGTAGTCGTAGCTCGCGTCTTCCTTTTTGCTGGGCGGGTTCGGGAGGTTGGGAGCGCGGGGGGAGGGGCGCGGCAAGGGCGCTGAGGTCGGCGGCGCGGGCGCACGCGGCACGGGCGCTGAGGTCGGCGGCGCGGGCGCACGCGGCTGCGGGCTGCGAGGAGCCGGCGTCGTAGTCGACGCCCTCACGGGACCATTGTCAACAGGAGCGAAGGTGTACGTTTGCGCAGACGCCGGCAGTTCACTGGGCCTCGACGTAGTGGTGTATGTCTGGAAGTAATCGAATGTTCGCTGCGTGTTGAACGTCGTCGGCGGCGCTCTGTATGTGGTAGTATAAGTTGGTTCAGGCAAACGCGTCGTTTGAATCGGTGGTATCGTTGGAGTAGGAGCAGGCCTGAAAGGTCTCGGGGCGGATTGAGCCCCAGGTTTTGGTTTCGGCTTGGCAGGTGACTTCTGATCATCTGGCAGTCTGTTACCACTGGCAGCTATGTTGAGAGAGTGAGCCCCGGAAAGCAGCTCGCGCTCGTATGCCTGAGGTCGGTATTGGCCGTCATCCTCGCCGGCTGGAAGGCGGTACTGGCCGTCGTCATCATTATTGTGCGCAAAGTTCGAAGGCTGAATAGTGTTGAGAGCGAAGTTGGTGTTGTAGGCAACAGTGTTCAGGTTTAGCGTAGGATCGGATCGTGTAGTCGTGTAGTAAGTGGTCAACGGAACAGAAGTCGTGGGGCTATTGTAATAATTTTGCTTAGTCCCAGAGAATGAAACAAAGTTATTCTTTTCTGGCTCATAAGATACACTGTTGAAGTTTTTGTAAGCTGGAGTACTAGTAGCGAAACCTCTAGAAGTGGCCGTGTTGTACTCTTCTGTTGTAGGAGTGCCTCTTCCGTTCGAGTTGTAGTTAAGACGAGCAAAGTCAGGTTCCCCGGTTACGTCTGATACACTGAAACTATTTCGCACTTTGAAGGGTCGGCTATCACTCTGCGTTTGAAGACCGGGAGTGGACTGCGCCTCGTAGTTGTATAATTCAGCGAGACCATCTTTTTTGCTGAACTGAGGTACGGATGTGGATTTAGAGAAGGACGATGGACTCGGATTATTAGGATAATATCTATTAGGAGTTTGTTTCGGCGTAACTCTGCTTACTTCGACGTACTCATCTTTGTATTGAGGCGGTACATTCGCCGGGAGCGAAGTTGTTTGTCTGTTTTGGGGAATACGTTGATAGACTTGCTGTGGTTGCTGAGAGAAAGTCTGTTGGGGTATGTTCGGTGTGTTTTGTTGCTGTGGCTGTTGAGAGAAAGATGACGGTGCCACAGTGGACACGTAGAGAGGACGTTTCCTAACTAGTTTACGTTTCGGGACTACTTCGTATTGGGGAGGGTTAGAAGGTTGTGGTGGTGGAGGTGGAGGAGGAGTAGGGTATTGGGTTGTGGTGGGCGGTGCTCGGGGGGTGGTGGGTCTCCTGAAGGACTGGCGCGGCTGTGAGGAGGTCGCTTGGCGCGCGGGCGGGGATGATTCGTCACGGCCTCGTTCGCGCTGCCCGCTGAAGAAGTCAGAGGAATGCGCAGCGCGGAGGTCCGACGCGGGCGCGTTGTTGGACGCAGCATTATTCTGAGAGAGGCGACGGTCCCCGGTCTCGGCGCGCTGGAGGCCGAATTCGGCTTCTTCTTCACGATTTCCTGGAGACGACAACTTCTTGGTGTCATAACCTGTTAAAAAAATATTGTTAGTGGTATACTATATTTCACCCTGAATTCATATATAGAGTAAACTGCATCTCTAGTCTATGAATGTCTAGCGGGATGGAAAATCAGTGTTTATTATCAACTGGTTACCCTATTACAGCAAAGCCAACGGTAATTACGGTTCAAAATGTAACCAATTATTGTTTTACTATTATTTAAAGCGGTTCAGAAGCCTCTGGTTTTTTCCCAGAAACAGCACAACGCAAGCGCATGGCTAAAGCTAGTTTAGTTATTCTGCAATCCATTACCAAACGCATCGCCCCATCCGAACTTTGATCCGACGTAACCTTTGAAAACATATTGCAACATATCACCATCAGTCGTAACATGTGTGTAAACTAACAGAAATGTAATTAAATCATGACAGATGTCTAAATTATTGCTTTTAGGAAACATTTCTGGAAATATCTACGTAATTCATTTAAATTTAAAAAGTTGATTGTAAGTATGTTTGTTTCCTCTTTCACGCATATGTATTGCTGTGTTGCATGAATTTTTTATGAAGAAAGTTTATGAACTCTATAGTAATAATCCCCGCTTCCCAACTTCCCATCTGAGCTTTCCAATCTATTTTTTACGATACCAAGTTGAGAAATTTGGAATAAGCGCCGCTGGTTGAAAAACTGGTTAACAACAAATGTTTTTCTACCTACCTACTAGTACCTACTTAATTTACCTCTATTATTTCAGTCACACTACTCGTTCTCAATACTAATTATATTTTGTTCTTCGCAAAAAAACTTACCGCTTAAAAATAGCGACACTCACAAGTATACGTTATCAAACAACCACATTGAGGCAAGTGAAATTAGTTAAAGTGAACATTATCACAAAATTAGGTACATTATTGAAAATGAACACTTGCGAGCGTAGTTGTTAGTAGCAAAGCAGCTCACCGGATCCGATCTTGTAGATATCGAACTGACCGTCGTAGAGGTCTGGGCACGCGAGCGAGTCGTCGTCTCCCCAGTCGGTGCATGTCTGCGCCTCCTGGTGGAACAGGGTCCCAGGCGGGCAGAAGAAGCGGAAGTCTCTGATGCCGCCGCCGGCCACTCGCACGCATACGTGGAACGCCTTGCAGTTGGTTTTGGCGTCGGCGTAGTACGCGCCCAGGATGCGGCCGCGGCAGTTGAATCTCTCCGCTCCCCCTGTATCAACACGATGGCAATTAATTAACTTTAAATAACACTGTAAGTTGAAACAAGTAAGCAGATAAAAATCGTGTATAAATGTTCCCAATATCTTGCCTTTGATTATAATAATAATAATAATTCATTTATTTCAAGTTAAATAACTCATACAAATTGTTAGTAGCAGACTTAAAACCTATTTGTTAGTAATACTTAACTAAAAATATTAATCTTAATAAAATTAAAATAAAAATTATTTAAAGTTATAAAATTAAAATTACAAAATTAATTAAAATCTAACTAATTCAAATTAAAATAAATAATTAACATATCATGCACATAACATAGCAGCGCCGGATGTAGGGGCAGTCCAGCCTACCCGCGATCATCTGCAGGACGATGTTGGGGCTGGCCCGCACCCGGCGCACCAGGGACGCGCACCGCTTGCGCATGGTGGCGTAGAAGCAGTCGACGCGCGCCCCCGCGAACATGCCCGACGGTGGCGGGGCAGCCCCAGCAGCGCCCGCAGCGCGTTATTGTACTGGACGCGGAGGGCATTGTACGACCTTTGAGTATAGTTTTCCCACAGGCTGCACGTGTAGAGAGATGTACAGTACGCTCTAAAGAGCGTAGTTTTGACTTGGTTGGAACAACGTGCAACTATAGCAATGCATTTTTACGAAGGATACATTGAGGATACATACATATTCAAATGTGCTGTTCTACCTCTGTCAGAATTTTATTGGATAAATTATAATTTTACATACCAACGCTTACTTTTCCAATTCAATAATTAGGTAAGTTGCAGTTTAATTGAATAGGTACGGTGATACGTCATTAGATAGATTACTAATAGTATAAAATTATGTTGTAATGAAACTAAACATAACCTTAACACTGTGTCTATCTTGAAAGGCTTGTGTTTGAGTCCGAATAATTTTTGATAAGGTGCTTAGAACAATATCAAAACGCTAAGTTTCATGAATTAATTTTGTTAATTGAGAGCCGTGTAGTGACTTTGTGTGTCATGCCGATTTGGTGAAGATAATGTCTAATTCTAATGTCTGATTTTCTAACATTGCATGTTGAATGCAATTGTTTACACAAAGGTTTAACAAAATGTATGCGGAACTAGTTACAGCGAAAAATAGCACCGGTTCCGGTCAAATGGACATCCACATGCATTATTGTTACGTCCTTTTATATTCTGAGAAAGTACTAAGAATAGAAAAAGAAACTTATTTAGTTAATTGTTACGCTGTTTAACGAGATAGATTTAGAACTTTGCTTCAATAGTCAACTCATAAAAACTTTATGCTTCAGTTATGAGTATCTAACGAGTTTCGACACCGAGGTAACACCTTGATTGTGATTATCATTTCCAGTACCAAGTGTTAAATGATACATGTAATGTGCAAAGCTTAGATCGTGACGAGTGTGATGCCTCGCGTGTTCATGTATTATGTACAAATATGAGGCGTATAGGTCAAACGGCGGAATTATCATCAATGATCATCATGATATTGGGGTCGATTACGCTCTAATACGTGTTGCTCGGCCAAATGACTTAATTTTGTCACGTACGGCCGTCTTAATTGAATTGCACTTACTTTTATTTGCACTCAAACATTTGATTGCATAATGTCCCCTACATACAACAAAGCAATGAATTAAAATTTACGATTTCTATATTATTATTTAATAAATAGGCACCTACATTACTTTCCTTTCCAGAAAAACAAAAAAAATTGTACTATAGCGACCATTTTATCTGGGATTTTGCTCTAACTACTATGTGTATGTTTAGGTTGCTTCAAGTTATTTTTCATCATTATTATGGATTTTGCTGTAATTTCGCATTTATGATGATTGCTTACGTTCCGGTATACGTAGCCACCATAAATGCATAGGGTTCTTCTGAGCGGTTTCACAGCTCAACCACAGCATTCATGTCGCCTGTCATAATAACAGACATTCCCTCAAATTGCAAAGCTTTTATTAGCTTCCCGCACCATGGTGTAAGTTGCGGTCACTTCTTCAATACCTTCACCTTACTTTGCTGGGGAAAAATAACCTTAATTTCAATAAAGAAATGTATTTTCTCATGCAATCTGGATTGCAGAGGAAAATAGACTGTCAGAGTTAGTTGTTTAATTAATGTTTTCAGCTTAATCTGTGACTAATTTGATCATTTTCTCTAGCATATGTACCACTATAAAAAAGGCATGGAAAGAGTAGCGTAGGATTTCGTAATCACTAATCATACGACCAAATAAGAAATATATGCTCTAAGTAATGTCCTATGTTTTACCTTATAGTCTGAACAAACCATCTACATATGCGATGTTCCGTCAACCCTTGGAAAGAAGTAATTACTTAACTCAGTATTGGTTTTGAATTCTTTCCAAACACGGTCAGTACTTAACTGGAACGCATTGTATTACAGACAATGTGTCGGTTCGTAAAAATCAGCTCTATCTCTAACACAACATGTGTACAAAAACGCTAGCTGTAGCAATCGTAAAACCGTAATAAGACGAAAACAAACTCGATGTTCGTAAATAGTGCTGAGATCACGGAGTTCCATAAAGAAACCTCATTGGCTGAGATCGACAACCTGTGCTATCCGGCTGGTGTAAAAGTCCATTGGAGGGTAATCTTATCGTCAGATACTTGATCTCCTGGCGACTAAAATACATCGACTGGGCTTGAATACTATACTGAGCGACCACAGAATGTGTAAGTACTGGATCATATTGGTCATAGTAGTGGCCCAACTAGTCGCTTGCGCGGCCGGACTCGTTCAATTTATGTTTACTGTAACTTTAAGGTCGTTTGTGATCAAGTCGCCGGCGACTGGCCGACATCGACAGTGCGTGATGACCCTAAGCGGTGACGAGATTCCCATGCAATGAGACCTATAAGTGGGGGGAAGTGGGGTGAGATAGCATCGGGTTGCGCAACCGCGCGCGTCGGCCCCACGAGTAAGGTGCCGTGGCATCCTCAGCCGAAAGGTCATCCGTACTGTTTGTCTATGCTAATTCTCCGATCTCCATCGTCGACATATATTTTAATCCAGACCCTTTAATCTTTAAAGAAGCTAACTATAGAAGTAATTCTTCTTCTTTAGTGTTGGAACGAGTCGCATGGATTATACGCTACTTTTTGTTTCTTTTCTTCTTATGATGACATATTTTGGGATTCCCAATTGTATTATCGGCTTTCAGACATAATTGCTTGTTTAACTTGTGTAGTCTTATGCAAATCCGCTCTGAATGTGCGAGTATGTTTCAATTTGAGAAGTAAGCGGCTTACGACAAGTTCGTCAAACGTTTGAAACTCGTACCTATTGCAGAATTTTAAGTAATTTGTTATGCTATTTCGCAAAAAGACATCTTTTCGTCACCGGAAAGAGTTTGTTTATTTGTCTTTACGTGCAATATCGATACGTAGGTATTACAGTTTGCGGTCAACAGCCGCATTGTGCTAATTTACTCTGACGTAACTTTGTTATGATGACTCAGTCAAATGTAATAGACGATCAGTCTACCATTATGGCAATAACATTCTTAAGCAAATGAATGTGGAGTTTCTTTTTACAGTGGATTTTCTCACGCTTTTTGAGTACCAAATCCTAAACTTTTATGTGTTTTTTGTTTTTGTTCTATCACTGTTATCAGTCATGTCAGAAATAGAATTCCTAGCGTCATAGCGCAATGTTTTGTTAGATTCAGTTACCCCATGACATTGAAAACCTTTAAGGTAAACTTTCCAGTACACCTGTTGCTGCGTGCTACAATTCAAATCGTACAGAAGGTTAAGAAAGGAGGACATTATACGTATATTTTAATAACATCGCAAGTATTTATTATAATTGTGTTGTGCCTACATACCGGAACCTTGAGATGCGCATAGGCATCCGCTCTCTGGCCGTCACGTCGCCCCAGATTACCCGGAGAGCGGACCGTGGGAAAAACACTTATGCAAATCCGGGGAATCGATTATCGTCGATGCACTCGGCCGATCGGCTGCGCGCGGCGCGCGGCGGCGCGGCGCGGGCACGGGCGAAAGGAAAGTGCATCGGTTGTGCAACTTTACAGCGCAATGCTGCAGCGCTCACGGCGCTTCCACGCGGAGATGTGCCGTGGAATCTCAAATGAATATTACCGATAGATAGCTCTATCTTAGGTTGCGAAGGATTGCTTTGAAATTGCTATATCATGTATCAACAGTACTTGTAATATTGCTAGAAAGTAAGATTACCTTCAAGGGCATTGTATATTTTTGAAAGTAAGGATTTTCTCCTGTTTGTTTTGCTTTTCTGTTCATGCAATTTTATACCTACAGTTTACTGTAGGTTATGTAATGGTTTTTTTTCTAATTCCCTTATCAGAGGTAATCCTAGTTTGGAATTTGGCGGCAAAGTGCTGTAATAAAATTGTGCTCTGTCTATAGTATCAATGTCAACCACGGTCCGCGGTATGGTCACTGCAACTTAGCACATCTACCCACATCTCGACGACGAACCTTAACATTCCTCGACATCGTCGTCGTGACCACGGCTGTTCTTGAACTACCTAATAAGGTGCTAATAAACAAGCAGGGAACGAATTGCTAACTTGCGCTTCTTGCCTAATGAATGGTAATTACCTACTTAAAGCTCCAAAGATAACCTGCTTTGAGAGCATAGCAGCATCTTTCTCAATGCACCTTGAAACGATATGCAAAATTGTTGGTCTATATCACAAGCATAATTTTCAGTCATTGTTTAGATTTAGTTAACGTTTATTTTTTAACAGACTGATAGAGTTAAATCCGTGACAAAGGAAGCGAGGGGGGAACATTCAGCCCTCTATAGATAAAATTGGATATTTAAAAAGTAGTTACATCGGGTACCTACCTATTATATGTTATACATTGATTTTATAAACGTAACTTGCCATTTTTCCAAAAAAATATGCTGGTCCTTATTTTGCTTTCAATAGTATACAGGGTCATTATCATTTTTTGCTGTTAGATGAATGGACTGGGGTAGTAACATTTATTTGCTTTACGTAAAGGTTAGTAATTGGAAGTTTTTTTATGCTATATCGATTGCGTTTGTTCGCTAAAAACGTATAATTTCTCACGCGCCCGGACGTCCCGCAAACACATGTACTTTCACACGCGACTCGCGCGCAGGCGGCTAATTAACACAATCAATACCAATTATTTTTGTTACATTTAAACTTCCTCGCATGGTTCCTATGCTGTAACTTAATTTTAACACTGAAACAAATAAACGCTGCAGCACAGTAACATTATATTATTATTTTATCTCAAAGTGTGGTTTTGTATTAAATAGGTAAGTACTGGTTTTAGTTATAAAACTGTTAAAAAGTCGCTAAGAAAACCACCAAAATAATAAATAAATAAATAATTAGATGAAAGTCTTTCAACATTCCTTATTTAAAATGTTACAACTCTTTGGCAACTTCCGAAATACCTTTTTATTACCAACATTAACATCTGATCAACACTGATGTGGGCTAATTATGCAAACACCGTGTTACATAATTAAATGACAAAATCACAATATATGACGGAAACACAAATGACATCTCCTCGAGAAAGTGCTCATAACTAATATTCCTTACCGACGCTGAGGGACAAAAACACGCAAACAATTCACTTGAGCAATTCACTTCACTGGTGGACTGACTTACCGAGTATGGGGAGCAACATGAGCACGATCCACACGGGAGGCATGTCGTCGCGAGGTGCGCCGCGAAGGGACTGGCCGGGTGCGCGCGCGCCGCCGCCCGACCGCCCGCCCGCCCGCCCGCGCCGGCCGCCCGGTGGGAGAGCCCAAGCAAAGCTCTCCGCCCGCCCGTTTCTCTACGCTGCGTAGTCACAGAGTAGGTACTCCTTTCTAGTAGATAGACTACGACTCTCCACTCTCCATCAGGCACTCAATTGTAACCCATTCCAAATAAAAAGGTACAGACTAGGTATTTGGGTTTGGGAAACAATACATTTGAGTGACATGACATTCGGCATTATAAGGTTAAACTAAAGTTGTATTGCCGTGTTAACATTGCAGTCCACTACTGACACTACGCGACTTCAGAGCATCATAATATTATGATATTTATTTATTTTGTTTCCAAAGCGGAAATGGGTTTGGTTTGACTTTATCATTGTTTGGGTTTAAAAAGAGGGCCGCGAGCAACCACCAAAGAGATCCTATCTCTATGGGTTCAATGGATGGACGGCTAAATAATTGAAATCAGTTCTACTCCAAGTCGCGGTTTACTTTATTTCGCCTCAACATTTGTATGTCGATTTGATATGTTCATACATAATTTATTTTTATTATTGCAGTGTCTCCGTCTCCATGATTAAAATTTTCAAAATATTAGTTTCTTTGAACAAATAATTAAACTGTAAGTTATATATAATATCAAACTAGCTACCTACTTACATAAGTACCTATATGTTGTTATTAAATTTACAATGTTTTTCAAAACAAATTTTTAAAAATCTATAATTTCAAACTGAGCACGCTGCAACAAGAGTAACTTTACTTACTGATATGTTTCTATTCTGTGGTATTATTTAGTGAAAACACGCGTGATTTATTGGACGTGAGCGATGACTATCTGCGATGCTCTATTGTCTTCTCCAATCATCACTCAGTGGAGTATATCATAAGGTTCATTAGCGTTACGTCACTCCAAGCGCCAAACACATCAGAAATCAAAGTCTGACATCAACTTGTCAATTATGCATTATATACCATTTAGCTGGATGTAAGAGCAAAATGGTTAACAAAATCGTGCGGTAATAGCGGATACTTGTCATTCAACTATTTATACAATTTCATAGAGCTAGGATCTATTTGGTGGGCGCCTGCGTAGTCATTTTTTTATGTACAATTTCATCAAAGTTCTGTAAGGTACATCATGAATATTAGGGCTCTATTATAAGTAGCGGCGCCGCCGCTCTGTACAAGATTACATGCGTCTGTACGGGACGAGTTATTGAGTAAGTGGCGGCGCCGCTTGTCAACAAAACTCACAGAGCAGCGGCGTCGCCGCCTGCCGCAGCGGCTGCGCCGCTCATTATAATACAGCCTTTAGGGCGTAGATAAAATTTAGTACCTGCTATAATAATTAAAATTTTGAGTGATAACACCACAAAAAATTGTTTAATGCTCATTACTATACTAAATACAAAATAAACTTCAAAATTAAGGTATTTTTTAAAATAAATGTAGGTATTGGTAAGAATCGCCTAGTTAATTATTGGTGATTATAATTCTACACCTAAAGTCCTTAGATGCATCCACTTAAAAAACTAAAATTTTGATAGGTGCGGATTTGACATACTTTTTTCCAAAACATCTTCTTAGACATACAGTTCTGCTGCTCTCTCTGTCAGCTGTTGTTCTTCAGAACAATCTAGTAGAAATATAGGTTAGATTGAACCCACTACCTACCATTATTAGACTCTACTCACACCTACATAACACTAAACACTTTCAAAAAAAGAATTAAATACCTGAAACAATGGACGTGATAAAACAAATGCTTAGACAATCGCTGCCGCGTTCTAAAATCAGATAGCCTGTGAAAACCAATTACCAAGAAGAGTGTACTCACGGCACCACGTAACTTTACGACTACATTACGCAAATAGGCAAGTGAGATAATTGAGGAAGACTACCGCGCGGCCGGACTAGGCGAGTGCATCTCAGTGCACTCCTAAAACACAGTGCACGTTAATTTTTATGCAGGTTATCCAATCGGTAGAGAGTAGATTTGAAGTACGTAGCTGTTATTGGATAAGACCAAAAAGTATGGTTGAAATCTAAGTAAGCATATTCTAAAAATGATGGGTGATAATAGTGATAAACAAGGAACAAAATATACATAACAAATGTTAAGTTTATAATACAATAAATATACATGCAAGTACCTAGGTAGGTACTTATTTTAAAAGATTATACATACTCACGCTATGTCCCTGACGGGTTAGGTAGGAAGAAAGATAATTTTCAGTACTTAAGTAAACCAGACAGCCTAACAGACGTTTGAGTGACATCTCAACTAAATTAAGATTTCGGTAATTATCGGAGTCACTGCGTGCCACCTACGTATATATGTAGGTACTTATTAACGACGAACTATGACACAAATGTACGAGTAAGTAGTGACTGCGGTGAGAATCAATTTAACATTCAACATCCTCGAACGCGGTCGCTAATGAAGCTTTTGACAAATTGTACAAATTCAATGCGCGCGTGGGACGTGTAGGGTAAAGTGTACTGTTTGGTGTACGGCTGCTATACCTGGCGGAAGCTAGTGTTAAAGGTGAGACAAGAAGTACTGTTATAATGACCAAATAATGATCAAATAAACCCAAGTACTTCGTACACATGGTCATTTTGATAAGAATGCAATTGAAGCTTACTATTACCATCCAAAACTAAGCATCGTCAACTTGACTTCCACTGTTAGCGAAATTTAAAAAATATATATATAAAAAATAATATAATAATAATTAAATTTAATTTAAAGTCAAAATTCAAATACAATATTCTCTTTTGGACGTCAAAATTATTCTGTTTCTCTCGCTCTACCACCTATTTTTACGTTAGTTTAATTTTTCTAATTGTATGTGAATTCTACCCGTTAATTTTGTGTTGCTAATTTTGACTCCAAGGGAAGGGGTCTGTAATTGATTACAGGTATAATAGAAATGTAAAATATTTGCTGTGTACTGGAATACATAAATTACAAAAAAATATATATGTATTGGGTCATTGTAAATACCAATGTAGATTTGTAACAAAATTCATTAAATGTTTTCACTGGGTGGGCAACAACTGTGTATTTTCTCCTTTGAAAGTACATCGATATGAGAAGTGCCGACTGTACCCACGCCGTGCTTGCGCCGCTACACCGCATGCCTCTGCACCTACTGTTTAGTATGAAACTCCCAAATGCATGTAATCGAAAACGGATTGCTATTGTTTAGCTTATATAATAGTGAGTCATCTCATCTTGAAGTAATAGTGAGTCAAGTAATCAAATATAATTAATCAATATTATTTAAATTAAAAATACTTATGTCGGTACTTACACAAGTTAATTGAACTGAAAAAGTAATAACAGAATAATCCATTGATGGATACGTGTTGCAGGTATCAGTAATTAGACAGGTAAAAATAATAAGTGTTTACTAGAGTTTTCAGAAATTTATTTTGTCACAGAAAATGAAATAGGTACCGCTGGAAAACCAATAAATTGCGGCTAGCACTGCCGGGTAGGCTGTAGCGATGATATAAGGTAATTAGTATGACATAAAATGATCTCCATTATATGTAGAGTATCTAGTTAGTGGTAGTCGTGTGAGGTTCCCATGGCGTCCAGCGTTGCTCAACGCGCGACACGACGCGACGACATGATGCCTCGTCCGCGGCGTGATCAACTGTCGCACGACCCAAAGTCTTACTTTTCAAACGTCTTTGTTTTAATAAAATAGGTTAGGTTAATAAATGAAATAATAATCAAACAGGATCGGTAGGCGCAGCGTGGGATGCCCGTGAACCTCCGCCTGAAGAAGTTATGTATACGACTGGAGTTGGTGGGCGAGGACGAGATGTGGAGACAGTCATTGGGGAAAGGACCAATGACCTGCAATAGACTTCAAAACGAGAGGGGGAAGGATCATATAATACGTGAAAACAGTAAATATATGACTATTGGACTGACCACTAGGCCGGTTTGTAGAAGACAATTTTACTTCTCCACTTTATGAATATTTATTTGACTTTTTCCTATTTTCTTTTGCTAGGTACGATTTTATTACCTTCTTTTGAGTCGCCTACCCATTCCCTTCTTCATTATTATTCAAAGAATTTGATTTCTGCTTGAATTTTTCTTTTATCTTAAGTTAAATTGAAGTATAATATTTTGTCTACGTATCTATTTGGTAACATACAAAACTGCACTTAATTTATTATACGTGTAATACTATATTATACGGACCCAGTTATGTGGTAGGTATGTTATATAATTATCTAATAAAAGTTAAAAGGTAAGTTTATGGTCGTACTGACCTCATATGAATAAAGTGCATCGGGTCAACTTTCGAACATAGAACACCGGTATTGTGGTCGGCCATTCATTACCGCAGTTCCTTTTGTAGACGTCGACGCGGACGCATAGCCATCAACAATTGGACTTTATGACGTTAAAACATGTCACTGACACGTCAGGTGGTTGCAGAGTCGGATCTAGGTTTAGAAACTCTAGGAAATATACAAGTTGACTAACATGCCTAGGAATCCTAATACTACTAACTAATATTATACATCCGAAAGTGTGTTTGTAACGCTTTCACACGATTGCCATGAAATTTTGAGCATATTACATAGCGTGTGTCATCGAGATGAATAGTGGCTATTTTCTACTATGATAAATTTTATTCTTGCGGGAAGATAAAACAATCCTACAGCTAGTTTCTTATATATTATACGGAAATTGTAATATCTTGAAAAATTGGCCAAATACAATTTTAGGTTCTAAAAGGAGCAGACAGTGAGAAATCTGTGTCAAGCTTATATCATTGATTTTGCAGAGACAATCGGAACTTTAACTAATAGTTTTCTTACATATGTTTATTAGGTATACCTGGATTGGCAACTGAGAAGTTGCTTAACACTTAAAAGCTGTCGTCGAGACGACTAATACAATACCATAATCGTAAATGTGTTATAATACTTAGTGCTAAAATTCAACGAAGATATCTGAGGAACCGAATGTGGTGTATTTTGTGGAAATAAGACAAGACACATTGCTCGAACGAAACTATTTTTTAAAGTAACACTAGACTAACATATTTATTTTTCTTACTGCTGGGCACGGAACAAGGTTACTGAGACTTGGTGTACACCTCACTAGCCTAGATATTATCTATTTCACTATAATTGGCATTATTGGTATGTACGAGTAATTGCAGATTATTTAAATCAATAAATGGAAGTATCAAATGCGTATATTTAACGTGTAACCAAGCATTACTCGTTTGGAACGGTTACACGAAGACTAACGTCATACCTGTGGCCCGTACGACCTCTTGTGAAACTGTGACACTCGGATCAATGCAGCGGATTGCTCATCGATTCTCTCTATCAATTCGCAGTCAGATAAATGCGATTCAGTCGGATGACGACACCCCTACTCTATCATTACGACTGTCGGTGTCTATAGATCTGTGATGTCATTTGATAAATAATGTAATTTCGACGTGGGTTAAATTATTTAGTTCAATGAGAGCTAGATGAGATAACGCGTAAGATGGCATAAGGCAATAATGCGGGTGTAATAAAATCTTTAGCCAAAATATTCATTCAGTAATACCAATTCGAACTTATCTGAATTCAGCTATTTTGATTAATTCATTCTAAGGTTATACAGGATGGGACACAACGACCCACTTTCCCAAAAAAGTTCTATTACAATCTTTTAACATTTTTGATCCTTAATTTTTTTCTCGGTCGTTTAATTATCAATTATCCGTTTTTAATTTAGTGTTGTTTTAACATTTTGTTATAATATTTGACAGTGTCATGAGTTAGGGTTCAAATTTGACATGAAATATCTTAAACTTTATAGGGCTGTGCTAAATCTAAAACGGTTAAAAATGTTAAATATATTTAATTTGGGAAAAATAGTACAATTCTGAAATGTACAGAAAAGTGGGTCGTGGTGTATTACCCTATAATTAAACTACACTCAATTATAAATATCTTTATACAATGTATTATATATTTTAAAAGGGGCTGACGATCTTCACTGATTAATGAATGAATGAGTTATCCAACTGATAGAGAACTTAACCTTGCAATCATTATTTGAGAAGAATAATTCTCTTTGCAAAAACACTAACGTAATAATAATTAGACATATTTTTTTACACAAGTGTACTTAGTGAGATGATTATTGATTTGATTACAAACAAGTTCTGATAGTACAACTCGTTATGGATGCAACAGCCTCGGGTGTTGCAAACAGCACCACAGCATCTGACCAGCTATTTCATATTCCTACACCAGCCTTGTTACCAGCCGCGTAATATGAACTAATATAGGTGGACAGATTGTGAATATAATTTTTAGTAAAGGTAATGGTAATTGTAGAGGTAATGGTAATGGTAAAGGTAATGGTAAAGGTAATTTTAATGGTAATGGTAAAGGTAATAATAAAGGTAATGATAAAGGTAATGGTAAAGGTAATGGTAAAGGTAAGGTCCCCATCCGCCAAATACGTCATGATTAGGCTCCAGAGACGTCAACCAGTGTAATTAAATACCCACGAAGCATTCTAACATAAATCTCAGGGTGGTAGATATAACAGGTTTGTAAAAGTGCCCCAGGTTTTCTGTTATCCCTAAAATACAATACCACAAAATTCTTTTTTGAGCGAAAAGAGTGTAACAATTTATGAAGATATATATTTTGAACAAAATTAAATGTGTTAAGTTAGTAAGTAATATAATTTTGAGACTTGTGACTCTAGGAGAAGGATTCTTAGATAATGTTATACAATTATTATTATTATTTTGAAACTTTTTTTTTTACCAATAATAAAATAATGTATCATCATCATCAACAGCCTATTAATGTCCCCACTGCTGGGGCTCAGGCCTACCCTCTTAACGAGGGCGTTCGGTTAAAATAATGTATATTTACTAATTAAGAGAATATGAGTATAAAGTTTTGGCTGGCTCTTGGACTATCTACAACTACTTTCATTATCGCCGACAGTTTGAGCTCACACGCCGTACTCGCGTACTCGATGTAAATTATCTCCTTACGTCAGCTCATGTCGGATAATTAGTAAGTAGATGTGTCGAGATAACGCTTACTGACCCAGGTTACTTATATTTTGGTTTATGACTCTATGTATTTACTAATTATTACAAGAAATCAGGAAACTATATTCTGAAATTCGCTACGCATGGATTGATTTCTCAACCGCCTTAGAAAAGACATCAACGAGATAGCCTCAGAAAAAATTTGTCTACGAAAAAAATATTTGTGTTTTAAATAATGGCATTTATTCATATTGTTTGATAATATATAAATTTTCAAGTATTTCTCTGGAATAAACTTCTTCAAATCAATGGAAATTTACGTCAGAGAATCGTAGGTGGCTGTACCTATGTATTTTAACATTGTTCGTATACCTACAAAGGCTCATCGACTACAGACTCACTAAAAGCGACCTTCCTACATCCGAACCCAAAGGCGGATGTTAACCCACCTGTTACAGCTAATCATTCAATCTATACCTAACTTTTATTGTCTTATGCGCGCGCACAACGCGCCCATGAGGCAAGCGCATTGTAGTTTTTACGCGCCCATTCAAATGTCGGAGGGTTATTACATAAATGCCATACCCGCGCGTTACAAACTATACAACAATGTGATGAAATTTTATTTCTTATGCCTTCCGTTCATTTTATCTTCTCGATTTGTTTGATAATAAAATTGCTATGCCTGGTAAATAATCTCGCAGCCAGGAAACAATGCCGTGGCTGGGACGCCAGTAATTTATTACCTACTAAGTATATTACAGGTAAAATCCTAATTTCTTTTGACTGCGTTGTTTTAGATTAAAGCAACATGTCCATGCGGATCGAACAGGATGGCGTGCGGTTGCTTAGTATTATGTTTTAGTATGGAAATTCAATGTGGAGATGTTATAACCAACCGCTTTTTGAAACTACGTCTCACTAGATTTAAAAAAATACTATAATAATACTATATAATTATTTTCATTATGTAAAGTGTACTTTATGTAAGTGTAATTGATAAAATAAATAAAATCATACTCATGTCAAATATTTGTATAGTCGTAAACTCACATTGCCTACTATCGACCAGAGTAGAAACGAACCAAATATAATACTTATTTACTACATAGGTATCTATATTAATCTAACAACATTTATATCCGCTAGGTCAAAGAGTAATCCCTAAGATAATTTTACAATGAAATAAATTACTCCTGCAATCAGCCTGGAAACGAAACATTTGTACAAATTACACTTAAAAAGATTTAAAGCGAAATATTATGATAACTCGCTATTACATTACGAGGTTCAAAATGGACCTATTACGCTAAACGCGGTTTTGAAACTACGCAGAATGTGACTCGGCCAATTAATTCGCAAGAGATGAGTGAGCCCGCTGCACACGTATGGTTTCCATCCGCACTGCAGTTATGGACTTTGAAATCAATCCTAAAAATTTAATAATAGCTACCTACTTATTATACTTATACTATGTATTTGTTAGTTCTTGTGCTTGATTACTTACTAGCTTTGATTTTAAAAATTAGGAAATTCCATAAACTTTTTAAATCTGTACTTACAAAATAAAAACATTATATAACTGTTGGTTTTCGGATTCTGGGTGTTTGTATGTATTTATTTAAAAGTATTTAAGTATGTTTATCAGTTGTCGAGTACCCATGCACAAGCTTCGGCTTAGTTGGGACTAAACAGCCGTGTGTAAAATTGTCCAAACATTATTATTATTAAATGTTAAAGTACCTTAGAGCTCTCTCTTGCTACCAATTTAATAGATATTGCCTCATGTCAAAGTTTTCTCCACTATTGGATATAGGTAGACGTTTTCATAAAGCAGGTAGATGTAATGCCTTCATGGTCAGAACAGGTGTTGGTTAAGTTCCTTGATTCTACGCAGAGCCTAATGTACATTTACCTATAAAAGGTTAGTAAGAATGCGTTGACCGTACCGAGAATGCTAGGGTCAAGTATGGTACGAACCTTGCCGGTTGCGTCATGGTAAAGCACGGTGGAGAGCGCTCAGTGCGGCGGCGGGTCATCTTACTTACCGTAACCATCTGATGGCAATGGCTAGCGACCCACCGAGGTTGATGGCTGATAAGCGAATGAAGCCAAATGGAATAGATTATTGTGACAAGCGTGTGCAACGACCTTTATAGATGCGTAGGATTGAACTCTGAGGTCGGAAGTAATGGTTATTTTAAATTGGTCCTGACCTTTATAATAGAGTAAGTATATGGTATGAGTAAATAAATCGATTCGATTAGGTTGTTTGTTTTTATCGAAACGGTCCAAAAACTTAAAAAAATGAGTGAATCCAGATAACAAGACAAATAAAATTAAAATACCTATGTTGTTTAGTTTTATTTTTTTATTGAATCCTATTGCCTCGCTGGTGGAGGTGAAAAAGCGAGAGCTAAGTTTTTTGTATCTTGTAGGGATTCATCCCTATCTACAAATTAGAATTCTATGTATTTTAGAAGTGATGTTGTAACTTGACTCTACCTTGTCATCTGTCAATTTCTTACTTATATTTAATTTGATTTGATCTAATGCTTGTAAAAAACTTGAAAATTTGCCTTTACTCTTGTTGCACAAATAACTATTAGGTACGAGTATGTTTGTTGTTGATTTAAAAATTTTAAAAATCTTATCGTTCATTAAGATATTTTCAGCATAATATTATGGGAAATGAGAAACTTATAAATATGTTTTGTACAAGAGTTGAAATTCCATACACCTACTCTATGTGAGTATTCGTCCCTTCAAAAGACCGACGAAATTTTAAAAATCTTATTTGTGTAAAACAAGGAAACCAATTGAAGGTTAAAAAATACAGATAATACCAATTTGGAAACGACGAAACGCAAATTGATTAAATTGTTCATTCAGAGGTATATCCGTTTCAAAAGTCATTAAAACAAAATAGTTCATTGGGTTTAACACATACTCGTGGTTTACCTTCCAGCTAATTGTAATGTTGCTATTGTGTACCGTCTAGCCGCGGTTATCTGACTGTGACCTCGCGATGACCTTTAGCTGCAGAGGATGCGCACATTCCGAACCGAAGATTTCCCAAGCTGTATTTAAGTACTAGGTACCCATTGTTAATATTTACAAGTTACTTTGAAGTATATAATAGAAACTTGGAACAATCCACTGATATTTGGTAGTAGATTTCATGTGATTGTCAGTTTAATTTAGGTGGACTTTTTTGAGGATGCCTTTCACCGAAGTGTCCTGTGAACGCTCCTACGATAACGGATCTCTTGTTATATCTTAGGATGTTAATAGTAGATCCTGTGTCGGTTGTGCCAATTAACTCTTTGGCGTGTCTCAGCGAAATGCCCTCCACTGTCTAACAACATACGATTACAATGGAAAAAAATAAACCAACGAGGCGAGTGAAATGACTAAAGGCCGTAGTTCGTGGTTATGTAATTAAAATAGACTTAATATGTATGTCCTTTTCATAGGAATTTTAAGCGCATTAAAAAAAGAAATAATTGCCTAGTTAAATTTAATTTACCTACTTACAACAATCATTTTTAAAGGCGAGTCATTGTTAAATAGTTACACCATACTCATATTTAAGACATTAATTTAATAGACATTAAAACAAAGACCATTCTTCAACAATCCAAGGATGAGAATGTGACACTTTTATGTGACGCTCGCTATGCCGCGCCGTTGCCTCGATTTTTTCGATTATTCCCAGTACTGTAGTTCTCTGGACAGTGTCTTGTATATTTTTAACGCCTACGCCTTACAGATGACCTTCGAAAATACTTAGTGATTGCCTACTTCATTTTAGGAAACTCAACGCCAAGTTTCAAGTTTGTAGACTTATTTGGGGGGTGAGCTGTTGATAGAACTGTCAGTCAGGGTCATGAATATCGAGGGCCAGAAGTCATGGGTTCGATTTCCAACAGAAAATTGGTTCAGTTCCTAGGAATCTATGAACAAATGATTAACCTCTCATCAAACTAAATTATTTATTTAGAGTATAAAAATGCACGCAGGAAATTCTATCGTTAGCGTTACTTTATATTTTTTATTATACAATATTAATATTACTTTGTGAAAGCTGTTGATTTTCTAATTATAAAAATAACAAAGCAATCTAATTTTCAACAAATTAAAGTAATTAATTAGGCGCACCATTAATCAATGGTACCCGTGAAATCGTAGGTTCCAAGCGTCGATGGACTTACCCCTCTACATTATTATTTATAGAGCTGTGACCATACACACAATACAATTCAATATAATGTTATTTGTAATATTTTCATCTTATTTATTTTAATAATTCTTTAGAAATAGGTGAAGGCATGTCTTCTTGACTCTTTCTATCCAAGCAAAACTTTTTAACACTAAAAAAACGTTGCTTATTATGGTTACGGTTCCATAAACCAGCGTAATTTCATACTGAAAGTTTGCTGCATACAACTGAAGAGTCGAAATGCCAAGCGGAGTCAGTGTCAATTGGAATATAGAGTCTGTTTTTAAACTAAGTCTAACAAGTAATTAAAGAAATAACAACAAAATAACTAAACCTTACTAAGCAATCAGCACCAAAATATTTAGTTTCATGGACACACAGAAGACACCAAAATAATTTGGTAGCACAGATTCAGTGTGTCATCACTTATCGATAATAATTTGTCATTTGAACAGGTTTAATACAGGTCAGTGGTTAAAATAGAATAAAATGGCGATGCAACGTCAATATTCAAAATCAGGCAATTTTAATTAGTAGTTTTTCCTTGTTCAAGACGATTTTCAAGACTCAATATTACAAAAGTGTTCTGCTGTTTTCAAGGTCCTATTTTTTGAAGACAGAATTATTTTTGACCAGATGCCTTGACATTATTTTATTGTTATACTAACATTCATTCGTAGACTCTGTGATCACAGTTCAAGAATCGACAGAAACTGAAGGATGTTGCTGACAGACGACTAATAATTGTTATTAATCATATTTAACTACCACTGTGGTTTTATTGAAGTATCTAATTTACAAATTGCATCAACAGCTATGATGATGATAAATGAAACATTGTAAACTAATAAAGGCCGTAGAATTAAAGACAATAATCCTAATTTGTTTACTGTATACATTCATATAGCCGAAAGTTTGTTCTTAATAATAATGGTGTAATTAGGTTAGGTTCCTACAAGGTGTGACAAACAACATTTATTGTGGTTTATGTATATTGATTGCAGAAAATTGCCGAGGTCAAAGCAGTTGTAACATTGCTCATGTAACATTACTCTTGTATTATTTACTCAATACAATTATGGTATTGTAAATTTAATTTACTTATTTCCAGACATTATATCATTGTATTAAGTTGTATAATTATATTTTTAGGGCTTCTTACACCAGTTGCTGATAAAGCCCCAGATACCCTATATGCAGGTTATCTACCAGTTATCCGTTTTTTTCGGTTTCACAGGTATCTGATTGCCTTATCTGTCCGATAAACCGCCTTATAAACTTACAGCCAGATCATGGGGCTGTTATTTCTTTATCTGTCGGATATGGATTGTTTTTTTTCGAATTTAACGCGGTAATACTTCAGTTTTGTGTTAACTTTTTATGATATATGGATTTCTGTTTCATTTATAAATAGTACATTACTGCCGCGGACCGCAACAGAGGCATTGATGGATGAGCGTGTGAATGTAGGCCGAGGCAAAGCCGAGGCACACATACGTGAGTCCATTAATGCCTGGTTGGGGCCAAGGCTTGTATAATGCTATTCTCAAATAATGCGCGGAAATCCAAAAAATATCAAGTTTTATTAAAATTGTGAACCGTCTGAACTGAACGATCACGAGTTAGGGTTGTCACAATACTATCGGCAAATCAAAATACTTTTGGCCATATCTCCGGAACAGCTAATGCTAGAACCATGTTCATGTACTCAAATAAAAGGGCTCGACGAGATCTGTCTGAATATAATATGTAAAAAAAACACCCTGTATATTCATATAAAATTGTATATACAGGATGTTTTTATTTTATATTATATTCAACTAGATCTCGTCGAGACCTTTCATTTGAGTACAAACACGAGGGGTCTAGCACTAGCCGTTCCGGAGATATGGCCAAAATGAAAAAAAAGCACTCTTTTGGCCATATCTCCGGAACAGCTGGTGCTAGACCTTTGTTCATGGTACTCAAATGAAAGGGCTCGACGAGATCTATCTGAATATAATATTTAAAAAAAAAACACCCTGTATATTCATATAAAATTGTATATACAGGGTGTTTTAATTTTATATTATATTCAACTAGATCTCGTCGAGACCTTTCATTTGAGTACAAACACGAGGGGTCTAGCACTAGCCGTTCCGGAGATATGGCCAAAATGAAAAAGCACTCTTTTGGCCATATCTCCGGAACAGCTGGTGCTAGACCTTTGTACATGGTACTCAAATGAAAGGGCTCGACGAGATCTATCTGAATATAATATTTAAAAAAAACACCCTGTATATTCATATAAAATTGTATATACAGGATGTTTTAATTTTATATTATATTCAACTAGATCTCGACGAGACCTTTCATTTGAGTACAAACACGAGGGGTCTAGCACTAGCCGTTCCGGAGATATGACCAAATGAAGAAAAAAAACACTCTTTTGGCCATATCTCCGGAACGGCTGGTGCTAGACCCTTGTTCATGGTACTCAAATGAAAGGGCTCGATGAGATCTATCTGAATATAATATAAAAATAAACACCATGTATATATAATTTTTTATTAAACATTTTCCGCGCATTATTTGAGAAAAGTGCTATACAAGCCTGCAATCAATGTAATTTCATGCATCATTCGAAATTGAAATAAAACTTTTGCTATGTTACCTCCGTGGTTGCCATGGTTACACGACAGATATGAATTAATATGGCCATTATTTGACCGCTAGGCACGACAGATATGGATTTTCATTCAAATTATTCGCCCGCCTGCTCTCATTTATTTGACCAGTACAGCATTGACAATTTAACTCGAAGAAGGTTGTCAAAATAATGTACACATTTCCAAGCATGTTTGAGAAAAAACAATAAACGTTGAACCACAGACGATGAGAACAGAAGTCTGCTTCGCTTCGTTATACGCAATAAACGTGGTTACTTTTTATTTTATTTTAAAGGATAAATTACAAAAAACGGACTCATAAATGTGTTTTCTGTAATTTATACATAAATACATAATTTATTGGTATTTATGAATACTTTTTTTAAATAAATTTTAAGTTATTAATTTATAAATATGATACTTTTCGATGCTCAAAAATGCTTAAATAGAAACGCAACAATGAATTGAACTGAAGAACTGAACTGAATGAACGGAATGTTCCAACTCCCCGGTAAATCACTGACAGTTTAGCTGCCCGATATTTTAACAGAGACTGGTGAAAATTGAGACAGTGGTGAAAACGGAAAATATTATCCGACAGCTTTATCCGATAGATTACGTTATCTGTCCGTTTTCTATCTGTAACAATATCAGCAACCTGTGTAAGAAGCCCTTAATCTTATAAAAGAAAGAATATGAGTTATTATAAAGCAAAGAAAGATCTTTGTTTATAGGATCTTTATATGCGAATCAATTGAAAGTGTGAATTAATAGATATTCTTATTTATCTAGATGCACATACAAGCACAGAAAAGCAGCACAGAAAAATAAGAAAGAAAAGGATGTTTAACTATCTATCTATCTTTTATGACACCTTGTATAGTGAGCCTGAGCATGGCATGGCTAATTGTATCGATATCGGCCGCAGGGAAGGCGCAACAAAAAGTGTCTAATTTGATTAAATGGCTATTCAATAATCAATAACAATACGCTTTGTTGATACGTTATTAGCTCGAAAGGTGTACATTTCCGTCAGCAGTTGTAAAATATAAGAAGTCATACAATACTACTTATTTGTCAATGTGAATTCTATTTTTACAGTATAAACCACAGAGCACAGTGTGCGGGTATTGCCGCGCGGCCGAGGCGGTCGGTGACATAAATTTCCTACCTCCTTGGTATAAACTTATATTATTATTAGGTATTTAGGCATATTTGTATTCTGTGATTTAGGCATGAACCTACACACTTTTTGGTGGCGCCCGCGGTAGCTTTTCTTCCTTCAAGGTTATAGATAAGTAAAGTACAATTTTTTCTAAGTCTGAAATTTATTCTACGTACATATTTTTATTTAATCAGACTCGTTGTAATACGCCGGAGCGGATACCACACGTGAGGCGCTAAAACATAGTGTCACAGCAACCCGGGGCGTGTCTCGTATGGAACAATCACAAGTATCTCCGTTCCAGGTGCCCGTACGGGAGACCCGTTCGCTGTGAAACCAGCCTTACTACCAGTAATATTTTGGTGAAGAGAACAATCATAGTGATCAATAGTGATCATGTAAACAGGTGAACTAAAAATTACAAGTTGAATAAGCTGACAGAATAATAGGTACCCCTTTAATGTTTTAATGTAACATTTTATTTAAAAACTTATTCACTTATTTCAGGCAACATAACATAACATAATTTATAATTATTACACAATGGATATTAACTACATGCAAAAAGTAAATCTAAAATACTTATTTAATAGATAGAATTAAATAAAGCTATAAAATAAAACGTTCAATTAATAATTATAATGAATGACATTTCTTCATTTCCTATTCATTCATCATCGATTTAAAATCAGTTCTATTGTATGCAAATGTGGACAATGATTCGTTCCTGAAAATTACTTGTGTAATTTATCCGTTTTTACAATGAATTATTTTTGTTACGATCCTTATGTTTATGTAAAAGTTATATTATTCATTTCTTTAGCGACTTAATAATTTGTATTTCATCATCATTTCAATGATGAAATTGTGCTACAGGCATGCATTTAGGAAATCGACAGGTGCATGGTGATCAATAGACATAAAAGTGTTAAATGCGTTATTTGTTTTATTCACGGGGAATGTACGAGCTCATAGTGTGGTGAACTCGAATTTGTCAAAGAAAACATTATGTGTAGGTATAAGTTATTTAACATAGGAAATGTGTTTTACTTGTTCAAACGCACAAACAGCATCTTCTGACGTAATAGCACAACTAATGTGCACGACCGGTAATTTGAAACGAGAGCTTACATTACGCCGCGTAATCACCGGGTCAACTATTTTATTTGTGCAAGTATTCGCTCGCTAGCTCGTACGGTGCCGTCATTTGGGCATTAAAATAAAAGTGCAACCGGCAACACGTTCCTTATCTAAGAGTCACTACTTAGCTCAGATATCAATCTCAAAGACATTGGGTATATAATTTGTATAGATGCTCTCATTTTGTGCAATTTTAGCCTTTCTTGACCGTGCGAATAGTTCAAAGTTTTCTGTAGGGGGTTTAAGTCAAGTTTCCATGAAAAATATAGGTAGGTACGTGTTATTATAATATTTCTTACCTTAATTTTAATTTTTAGCTTTATCTAAAAAATCTTACCAATATGCGGAAACATTAATTCTATTTAAATTTACGGTTAATTTATTAACTTTTTCATATTTCAGAAATAGTAAATATATTATTTGAGATGCTCTTAGCTATTGTGATCTGTTCTAAATTTTCACAATATCGTTATCCAACCATCTCAGCCTGATTTGCATATAGTTGGTTAAGGTTACGCCTTAACGTGATGTCTAACAATAGGGTACGGTCGACCGCACGTCAGTGGAAACAAAACCAGTATAAACTGGTCTCTCATAGTATTGAAACTCCCCGATAGCCTAGGTCAGCTCAAGGTCAAAGTGTTTCCACTGGCGTGCGGTCGACTGTACAACAACTTTCACTGTAAGATGGTGCACAGAAAATGTCTATACAATTTATACCCTAAAGAATGGTGGATAACATCGAACATTAAATTCTCATGGTATATTTATTTCTCTCATGTACAAACAATATGTGAAGCCTGTAGCCTTGAACCAAATGTTCTTCATGGTGCGTGATCTTGGACCGGCGATGCAGCTACCGTTTGTTGACCGGAGCGTGGCCGCGCCGACCTGTGGTAGCATCCACGGAGTTGATGATCTATTGTTACTCCTCAATAATGTTGAAACCATCGACTGTTCTCTGTTTATTTGTTTCGTGTGAGTGTGTCGAAAGTTCGCCGCGAATACAAATGCAGGGGATTTACTGCCAATGCCAAACTATGCCGATGAAATGCTAAACTGCATATTTGAATTTCAAACTTATCCTTGATGCCAATAATGCAATCACCAATTTCTGATTTTATTATATCTACCTATTACTAAATATATTTCCTATATTTCAACTATTAAATTAAAAACCTGTAGTAATTTATCTATCTTGTTCTTTGATTATTTTTGAGAGTTTTGAGTCCTGCCACTCTATTGATATTGTTTGTTCCGCATTTTTATGATCATTTGACGATTTCGATACATTGAGGATTCATTTGTAATTAAATCAAATCAATAAAAGTTTGTTGTATGTTGTTGATTGCAGGTCTTGTAATTTAATCGTATAACGTAACTATAGGTAGGTATGTACGTATTAATTATATACTACTTACTTACTTAAAAGTTACATATTTTGTTAAAAGTACAAAACTACTTTGAGATTAAATCAGTTATAATCACGCATAGGTTTCATAATAATTTAAGAACAGAAAATTATTGTCTTTCAAAAAGTTTCCCAGAACATGCATTGTCTAGAGTGAATAAGTATGAACTTGTGTAAAAACTCATTTAGTAGTTTCGCAATGTGTCACTGCACACGGGGACAGAACTAAAAGCCATGTGAGAAGTACAAACGTATCCCATAATTACAGCTACTCATATACAAACTACGGTACATGCTGGTAAAAGTACTGATAGGTATTTAGTTTTGTAAAATTACCATTTTACCAACAAATCCTCAAGGTCCAACTTCAAGCATTCAACATACTATGTTCTGCTCTTAGAATACTGACTCTCTCCAGTACAGTAGTCAGCTCAGTACCTACAGCTTCATCTATATCCAAAAAACCTTCAGTTACGAAATGGGTGCCTATTCTCAAAGCGTTCGCAAGTCGAGGCTCGCCGGGGTGCCGCGCCGGGCACGACTCCCGCGACGCGCCCGATAGCCGACGATAAGGCGAGCGTGGGAGAGCTCGTCCGACCATCGCTCACAGCTCTCAGACTATTCTAAATTACTAGCAAGCTCATTAGTTAAAAACTCTGTGCTGTGCCTAAAGCTACATATAAGTAGTAAATTATATAGGGCTTGAACAGTAATTGGTAATACACCTACCTATATAGAGTTTAAGTGTTACGTGTGTCTTATTAAATTGTAATAAAACAGTGATATTTTCTTCTCATTTAAGTTACTTTATTGAGTCAAATAATGAAATCTCGTAAGTACATAGGTATTTGTTCAACGTCGATGTTTCATACAAATATTATAGCTTATTTTTCTTTAAAGAAAATCATCGTAAGAAAGTTTGTGGAAAAATTCTTTTGCACAAGAAGCTTTCGATTTTAAATTAATTATAATTACTATTATTAATTAGTTATACCCGAATTAATGTTAAAAAAAATCCTCAGATTAAGTTTTTCGACCTTTATTGAAGTTTGCAGTGGACAAGAAAATTTTGTGTGTCATCTCGAGATCTTGGCATTTCACATTGGCTAGGTATAATAACAAGCATTTTAAGAATAAATAATTACACCCTTTGAGTTTTTTTTTTACAATCATCGATCTAACCTTGTACCCATAATATGTAAATGTACATAGGCTAGCAAATCAAGTCCTTGCTGTTAGGGTAGACATTCCCAACAGTGGGATGTACGCAAAGGCCGTAAACAATTTTACAAATAGTTAATAGTTATGCAGGTATGCCAAGACAGACATCTTTGTAGAGTAAAATTGTTCAACTGCGCTATTTTGACATTTCGCGTAAGTTAACCAGTTACAAAAATTCGTCGTTAAGTCTAATTTTACATTTAACGATGCACCCATAAAGGATTGCCATGACTTCATCACGGAACTGAATGAGTATAAATCGAGATGTTAATCGCCTCCAGGATGCTGTTATAAAAAGTTGCATCAATAGCGTGTATACCCTTGAATCATACGAGCATAATGGTTTGGAGCCAAAAGTAGAGCAATTAGCATAGATTATTTATATATGATAATGATTTATTGAGTTATTTGTTTGAGAGCAATCAATCAATTTTATATTATACCTCCAATCCGGGGTACCGTACCGTATAAGGTATTTGCATATTTAAAAATACATTCGTAATCTTTTTGATTTGAGTTTATTCCGCACTTCCTAAAATATGCATTAAAAAACCGGAGTTAAGATCCACACTATTTATATAAACCAACATGAATTAGCGATCCGAGAGCACCATTTAAATGTATGGCTGCTCATCGAAACCGGTATGAAAGACCAAAACCTAGTAATTTCGAACTTTAAAGAAGTAATAGCGCTATCTCGTTGTTAAATATTCGTCTTAGAGCTTCGTTCGCTCTGGGGGCGGAGGCCCGACAGCATCTCACTTTCGTTCCGGGGTTCTATTCTTAGAGCTTTCCCACAATTAATAAAATTTACATGATAATAATGCCGATTTTAGAATTCACACGTGTTATTTCAGTGTGCAAAGGCGACGAATAGTTAGCTTTCGCAAACTGTAGGTACTATTTGTCAGTATTCTGTTTACTTCTCGATGATTTGATGCTGCTCCAGGTAAATATAATCATAAATTTTTACAAAAAATAAAACTGACTTCTTTGTAATAATTTATGATTTTGGTACATCAACGACATTTATTGATTTAAAAAATTTTTAATTTTGCAATAGGTGCAATATTTTTTTCCAATTGAAATGCCTATATATATATATATATATATGCCTATTCAATAAAAATAGAATCATTTAAATCGGTTCACAATTGGCGAAGATATCGCGTAATATTAGACTCAAAAAATACAGTCGAATTGAGTGAGAAGCTAAGCTCCTATTCTTTTTGGAGTCGGTTGAAAATTGAGTTTCAATCTAAGCTTTAATGTATTTATTAATTTATGTAATTATAATATCTTTACAATAATCTTTTTTTTTATATATATAAATTAAGTGGAAATTGCGGCCTTCACTGAAGTGAAACTATCGTGAACCTACTTAGAAATTTCTCCTCCAAAGCTGTTTATTTGTGAGAACATCTCTGTATGTTATCTGCTGTACTAGGTGACATACTAGGTCTTCCCTCCGTCCGCCATCGTAACTACAATCACCCTATAATTTTGCGTTTCATAAAACTACAGACAGTTAAATAACAGACGACGTAACATTTTAGAAAATTTACAGTTTCCAAGCACGCGAGCATCCAAAAATATCATTGTTAGATTTAGTTTGAGACTTGCGACATGCATGTGCATGTTGTCGATTATTTAACTGAAGACAATGAGGGGTCGCACGCGGCGCGCCGCCGCCGCCGCTGCCGCCGCCGCCGCCGCCTGCGCCCGCGCCGCCGATGCTTCTCACGGCTGCCGAAGGTCGCGGATAGCACACATTACAACACGCTTTAAATAATTTGATTTCATAACATTTGGCGCCCGAGGCGTGCGCCTAACGAGCGGACGAACACCAAACATTGCATGGATTTTGGCAAATATTTTCAAGTGTTTGTCTTTGCAGATTAGTCATCAAAACATACTGTAAACATAAATTATATTACGTGTACTTGTCAGCTTATTCCAAAAACAATATCAAATCATAGACATTGATTCATTGGTAATAAATAGTATGTATAAAGCACTAAGTATATTGTATAGAAATTAAATTTAAAGGCGGTCTGCCCACTTTGGGATGTAGGTAGATAAGTATAATGGAAATTAGAATACATAATTATACCTATTCAGATCCGTTATAAATGAACAAATAGTCCTTAATTGGCCATTCTGTGGTACGCAAAGTTCGATTCCTGTGAAAGTTGGAAACTGTATTACATAGTACTTTCCGTAGCTTAATTAGAGCATAGTGCCAAATAAAAGAAACGATGCAACGTCGCAACTACGATAACGCAAAAATTGCGCAGGTGGTCAAACGCAAATTTTTACGTTTCGACTTTGTGTCACTGCATTGTGTGTTGGCCTTAAGTAAACTGTTGTGATGAGGGTAAAACCAAAGACACGCAAGCGAAGTTACAACGAAGTGCATTATAGGCGAGTGATTATACCGAGAACAATTTCATCAAACAGGTTGAGGTCACTAAAAAGTCGGGATGGTAATAGCAGCAAATCAACAAATTTTCGACCACTTTGATGTTATCGGCTGACAGACAGACAGACTAATACAACATTTTCGTGTCAGTAATTGGGAGATTGGCAGAGCAAAGGTAATAGGTAGGTATAAGTAACTTCGTATTGTATTCTTCTCGTATGGCCATTATTAGGCAGTACATGGTGAATCTTATCCACAGTCCACAGAATAAGAAAAATGTGTATAGATAGGTTTAATTAATAATACCACGCTTAGCCCAGCGGATGTAGTTAGTTCACCGTAGTTAAGTTAAATAGAGTATTAAAGTACTTAGTCTTTAGTTCACCAGAAAATTCATTTTGTCCAACAAGTACCATTTAAGACTAATTTAAGAATATAAGTTTAATAATTATTTATTATTTATATTATCATTTAAAAAACTTATTATAAGACTTAAACTAAACTTACAAATAAATTATAAATAAAAAAACCCTCGAGGCTCCCCACCGCTGGGAGCGTGCCCAGAAGGCTGGCGGCATTATCCCGCTGGATTGTGAGGCTGATCCTCTGAGCGAGGTAATGCCCAGCCCTCTGGTCCTTGATAGCCTCGACCAGACGCTTCGCCATCTCTCGAAAGAGACGGTGAGCTCCCGGTCCCCACGGTCAGAGCGTCTCGACCCCAAACGGCTAATATGTAGTCACTGCTTAGCACCGCATATTTGCGCCGTAATTATGTCTATCATATGGTTCAAACTTTCAAATATGACGTCTATAATATCTATACAACCTGTATATAAAATTGATAGACCGGTGCAAATTATTACTCGCGGAATCTAGCTCGTTCGTCACGGTTTGACTACGACAGCAGGTTTAAGATTGAATCATGGGGCATGGCAACCCAAATAATGTCAAATTGCGTCTAAAATTGTACAATACTATTATTATATAGCTTAGTTATATCACATTCTAGAAACCACGAAGTGTGACCTCGTGTATTGCCCAAAAAAAATAACTACACCCTAGTCTATAAAAGCCTACTAGGTAGAAAAACTTATTAAAAATATTCATACTTATGATTGGCAACCCGAAGATATTCAGTTTTGGGACACTGGGGCTAATCGGATAAAGTCTAATACCGACCATTTTAATATACCCGAAATTACTTTTAGATGGAAGTCATAAATTAACAAAATGTCTATCTATCTATGCAATACAGGTGCGGTTGACTCATCAAAGGCTTGCCGAATTGAAATGAATAACGTTACCAAATCTATTCATATTTTATTTTATATCCGTGAGCGGAGATAGCCCATCAACGCATTAGCATCCCTTGCGCAAACGCAAGCCTGTCAGCGTCTACGTGAGTTATACTTATATATATACACACGCATAATTAATTGAGAGCTTAGCATTAATTACTCTTGTGATGCCCTCGATCCATAATGAGTTTCAGATGACCCTGATAATTAGATGTTGAGAGATTTTTATCAAAAATGCTTGTGAAAATAATAACATTTTACTATGAAGAATGGCGTTTATTCAGCGGAGACTGGTCAGCGGCCTATGTACCGACTCGTATTAAACCGATTATGTAAAATGATAACAAATTAAGATTTGGGCGTTTAAGAGATCTTTAACAGAGTAAATGCACCCATGTGAATTTCTAAAAGCTTAGGGCCGAGTTAGATAACAGAGCAGTCGCGCTTTCACTGGCGGTATATCACGAGTTCACGACCCCCTCCAGAGACATGTCTCGGCGCTTCCGCGAGCTCTGCGCGGGCGCATCGCGCTCGACCTACGCCTGACCTCCGCCCACAGTGTATAGGACACAGTGAACTCACTGCAAAAAGGTCAGAATTCACGTGCCACTATATTTCGCTACATTAAATGCTGAACCATTTTTAAAAAATTCGAATCTTTCAATATATTTAAGTGGGTCTAGATGTGTCTACAGCCGCCTGGTCTGATCATCGCTTCTCTTTGTTGGTATTTTGCCGTCTATTTTGCATGTCACCATTAGCTTCTCCAGATTGTCGAGACTTCTACGCGCAATACATCCGATGGCCGAAATACCGAAATAGGTTCTGTGCAGGTGGTTTGCGTTCGAAGTTTAGTTCGTTTAGTATGGATACCATTTTGTTTGCTAGCATGCTTCACAAATACCTACAAAATTATAATAAAACCACTTATTTCACCTAAGGTACTCCTTACACCTTAGACACAACTATAAAAATAAGGAATGGAATGGAATAGACGAGTGACTACACTGGTAGTATGGTAGACTAACCGAACCAAAGAACCCAAATGCCAGTTTTGTGCCAACGACTGTGTCGCTGTCGTGTCTTTCAATGCCTTTATAAGGCTAGAGTTACACCCTGCGCAACTGTCAGCTAACAAGAAGCAAACCTATTCACAAAAGGCAATTGGTTTTGCAGACCTGTTTTGTTGGCAAGTTTATAATTGTTCAGTTGTAGTGTCTTCTTCGTAAAAATTACTTAGATGTAGACTACTAATTGTGGAAATTCTTGCACAATAACATCAAGCGTTATAAATGTCAACCTCACCTTCACACGATGTATCGGTTGGGATCGCTAGGGTCCCGACAACTAAATCTATGAAAATGAGCGCCGAAATATTTAATTCTATGGACACGTTCTAGTTGCCATAGCGCCAAAATGACAGAAATAGAATATCATAATAATATAGACATACAAAATTTGACAACAGCCGGTCTTGGTGTATTATAATACAGGTCACCGTATAGCCTTTCAAAGTAATCATATTAACCTGGAGAACCACCGATGCGAGGTCTAGTATTGAAATACGTACATCATCAGCCTATCAATACCTACAACTTGATATATAAGCCTTTCAGTCCATCAAGCTTCCCACTTAGGTACGTTCTTTATGGTCGTCGGTCCATCTGGCACGGGGGCGTCCTCACTGCGTCCGCGGCCTCCACTCCAAAATCGTCTGCTCCATCTGTTCTGCAACAGATGCAATCCGCCCACTGTCACTTCAGCTTGCTTTGGCTATGACGGTGACTTTAGTTTACTTCTTCGTCGGACTTTTTCTTCACGGTTCATATCTTTGACATGAGCAACATCAAACTTGCCGATCATGCCCACCGTCAGTGTCCACGTACAGAGTATCTGCGCCGTAAGCAAATAAGTAAAAAAATGCCAAATTAAAGACACAATTCTCGAATCTATATTCGGCTTATGTATTTCTACAATGTTGGCAGACTAAATTGTCCTTGTAATTCCGGAATCGAAAGGCGTTCGTTGCTTCAATATTATAGTGACAGGAGACAGTCACAGCCTACAATAGTTCACAATTCTCTCAAGATGAAACTGTCCTATTTGGTATTCGGGGTCAATAGGTGGTAGATAGGTATCTTCTTTCAAATGTCAAATAAGAAGGTACGACCTGAAATTAATGTAATGCGTTCAATTTGAACTGTCGAAATCATCAGCGCTCGTTTGTGTAGCATCGAATTGAGGCCGTCATTTTTATTGGTGCAACGCAATCCGTCGCCTGATGATAGCTCTGAACGAAATGTCGTGGCGTGTGAAGCATTTCACATTTTGTATTACCCGCTCGTTTAGCAAATCGTTCGCAGGGACATTTGATACGGTCTGATTTGTTCTACTTACAAAACATAGCTCTAGCTATCTCTATCTTCTCATTTAATATTAATAAGTTTAATCTTAGGGGGATCAAAAATGTTTAATTTTTTTACTTAATACTAATGTTTTTTGTTTAATACTATATTTTAAAGGATTCAAATTGGTTAAACAGTTTTGGATAGGTTTAAATTGTAACAAACAAAACCTCTCACCCGAAACGCTTAAGCCTCCTTCGTTCCGTCGTGGGTAAAAATAGAGTTTTTTACATTCAACGTAAAAGATAGTAGGTAGGTACCTACTTAAGTTTTCAAGAAATCGAGACAACGCGACGTCTGCGGTTTCTGATATAAACAACAGATTTCATTTCCTTTGTAATTTTTTGCGATTTATCGTTGTTATAGACACGCAAGGTGCCACTGCGCCGACTATGTCGCGCTCGCTGCGCGGGAGAATGCGACTTCTCCCTTCCGGAATCATCGAAGCAGACATGTAGGTAGGTGGTTATGGGGCGGCTGAGAGTCTGGCCCCCTCGGAAAAGGTCAGTACTGTAAAAACAGTCCTTTATTATTATAAAGGCGAAAGTTTGTATGGATGTTTGGTTCATCAAAATCTATTGCGTATCTGTAATCTCTGACTCTGAGATATGTAATCTTTGACTAGCTTCATGCTATCCACCATAGTTAAATATTATACGATGACGTTTGGCCGCCGGACCATTTGTACCATCGGCCAGTACCATTGATGGTACAAGACTCGATTGAGTGTCAATTTAGTGGCAATGTTTTTCGTAGATACCCACATGCTCAATACATAATATATTAGGTTGTTCTAACAAGTGCTATAGGATGCTATAAAACGGATCTAAGAAGTCTTGGCACATCGAAAATCTCTGTCTGCACCAATTCAAGGATCTTTGGAGAATGTACCTCACTTTTCTGATAATCGAAAACTATTTATAAAACAGTCTAGATTTAAGGTTAACAAACAATACAATTTAATTTTTGTAATGTCCGCAATTGTTATAACTAAGTGTTCAACGTCAATGGTTGTTATTAACTTATTACACAAAACTGTGCAATTACTAAATAACCACTTTAATAAACCAATATGTTATTCTAATAACACGTTTGATATAGCAATAGGCTATACCGAACACGACTGTAGATTCCCACACACGGATAGAGACGAATAAAAACTACTCTTGCGCAATTCCTAAACGCCCGAATATAATACTATAGACAGTGTAAATTGTTAGATTAATCGATACATACCGATTTAATCATCGGGTATTTGGAAAGTGACTACCGAAAGTTTGGTGTTCCGGTTCTATAGATAAATATACTTAACCGGGTGTTTCCCGCGGCTTCGTCCGCGTTTTAAAAGTTATTTCTGACTTTTATTCTGTTTGCTCCTTCCTCAAGAATTGGGCTATCAAAATGCTAAAAATCAATTTTAAATCCGACTGGTAGATCCAGAGATTAGAGCGTTCAAACAAACAAGAAATATGTGTACAAAGGAGGACTTATCTCTACAAGAGATCTCTTCCAGCCAACCCTCACTGTTAGAAAGAGTAAACATTATGGGAGATCTAAAGTTGTGCATGTTAAAATTAATAAAATATTTAAGTATTAACAAATTATATTGATAATAAAGTAAAGAAGTAGAACATACGATGTAGAGTTTGATTTTAATGGGATAGATAAATTTACTGTTGATTTTCCAATGCCGTTACGCGTTGCTTTACTTTATTGGCAATGGTATTATTCGTGATGGTAATATAAGGTATGGTAAACTAACATCTGCTAGACTCTACCTCTAATTAGATTCGTGCATACGTGACACCGACGCGTTGCAACCATAGGTTTTCATCACCCGTTTGCGCAATGAAGACATCCTAGCCATATAAGATGTCGTATATATGGATATCCATTTCCAGTTATAAACCTACCCTTACTTGTATTTACTAAAATATGTAAGTATACATATTTAATTTAAGTATTTAGCTGCTCTACATACTTAGTATTTTAACTTATGTGCTTTTATTTTGTGCTAATCAAATTCTTATGCATCAAAATCGACTGTCCCATTTGTCAACGGTTCTATAGCAGATATTATGTGGCCAGCCCAGGTTTGTACGTTTTATGCCAGATTAGCAAAATCATATTTGCCAGAACAGGGTCGAAATACTCGTACATAATATTATTACTATCAATTTTAAACTTTCTTTGCCGTTATCTTTTTGTGAGAGTATAGAAACGCATCCGCAACCAATTGGCAACCAATTACTATAAAACGTTGAGATCAATTAATAACTTTATTCAATTAAATGAAACGCCGGAGCCGGAAAAGAACAATGGCATCGCGGTGATACGGTGAGTTATCATCTATCGCTCGAATCAATCATGAATCACGATCACAATGGAATTGCGTTTGTCGGAGCGCTTTCTCCGAGTCGACACCTATACAGCCTGTCTGCAATTTTGACCCCATCAATTACCGGTGCTCTAACACCGGTATTGTGCAATACCGATAATACATATATTAAGTAATCGTATTAATTATTATGGTTATTACAATACTTACATGAATAATATTGCTATCGGTTGTTATTAACATAATATGCATAATGTTACTAATCCAATCCGCACTTTATTCCCGTGTAAGACGTGGTTGGACCAAAGTACTGCATATCTACGGCGATAACGGTTGTGGGACTTCTGGAAACTTATCCCATGGGCCAGTTGTCCCGTCATGGGACAACACGATGCATGGGACTAGTGAAACGGATGGGCCCGAACTCCATCTTCGAATGTAAGTCTTAGTAAGTAGGTAAAATCAAATAATATTCAGATAGGTAGTTACATTTCACTATGAAACCATAAAACTTTCATAAACGTAATTTCATACATTTCCAGTAAGTTACCTACTTAGTATATTCAATCAAGTAACTTAGTAAGTTGAAACACCTTTGACTCAATTAAGAAAACCTTTCAGTTAGCTCGGATAGTGATCAGCCCAATGAATTTAGTAGTGTTGACGGTGAGTTCCGCATGCCTCGCAGCGCAGCTGGCATTTGTCTGACCTCTGCAAACAAATGTCTGGGAAATAAATACCATTTGGAGGATGACACAACGACATACCGCATCGCCGCAGGGCCCCGGGTGCCATTGTAACTACCTTGCTAAATGGTGATCTTTGGGGAGGGTTGACATGTAGGCATACCTACGTAAGAAAGGTAGGTGTGCATCGATGTTTGCTGTCTATTAGGAGCTAATAAAAATGATCTAAATAGTTACGTAAGATAATTTGCTTAGATACGTAAGGTAATTTAAAAATATGTAGTTTTTAACTGTCTGAACTCACGATAAATTCGTGGAAAGACTGCAGTCTTAAAAACTGAATACGGAACCAGTGACATTCATATTAGCTATAGGTTTCACAGCCATTAAAGACATACTTATTAAACTAAATTTATCGTCAGCAGTCCGTATCAGTCCTCTCCTGGACGTATGCGAACACGAAATAATTGCTATGTCTACATTGGTTTTCTGATGAAACATTCGCGGTAAATAGTATAGTAAAGTATTGGTAAACAGGTTAAAATTTTAACACTTTCAATGTTAAGTAATTTTGCATAGGTAGGTACCTTAATTATTCCTCCTATCTATTTGCAAACTCGAGCTGAGGCTAATCTTAGATATTAACAATTAGAGTTCAGCGCATTAGGGGCAAGGTCAAAATAAAGTACAATATAAGTGAGTTACCGATTGTTCCACGTTTGTTCTAAGTTCTTCTGACCGTTTTCCCGTGTCTAATTGGTGAGGTCAACACACAGTAATAGGTACGAGAAGTTACAATAATAATATGAATAATGTCAATGCGAAATATTACCAAACTCATTCACTTGACGTAAAACTGGCATGTCAAACTTGTAGTCCGCTATCTGGTGCAGGCGTCTCGCTTGTAATATGATCGTACTAAAATTTGATCGTATTAGTTTACGCCTATGGGGATAAATTAATAAGAGTTAAGTAATTTAACTCATTGTTAATGGTTCATTGGAAAATATTCCTATTTTTTTCTGTTTCTATACTTCGGCTTCTATATACAATAAAGCGTCTACATTTATTAGGAAGGTTCGAATCTCTTTGGTGGCGCGCGCGCTCCCTACGCGAGCACGCACCAAAGAGATCTTAACTCTATGACATTCATACATAGTTATATAATTATTTACGGGTCTTACACACGAAATAGTTTTATTTACCTTGTCCGACAATAACCTAAACCTAACCTTGCCCGTAAATAATTATATAATTATGAATACAAAGCGCGAAAGTCTAAAATGTACTATTCATACATAGTACCACCAAAGTAACTGTTTCTCTTTTTGATATTTTTAAGTACTCTCAGTCTGCTATCTGTTAGGTATGTCTGTTTAGATGTTTGTAGCATTTTTCTATGGTTATAGAAAACGATTATAGGTTAAAGTTTAAGTAAAGTTTTTGAATTTATACGCAGATTTGTCGGGACTGCTACCTGTTAATTTCGAGGCGCGCCGCCCGCGCCGCCTCCAGATATCAACTGTTACCAACTCTTTAAGGCTATAAGTAACGACTAATTGAGCTCTCACGACGAGTTTTTTTTTCTTCTGTGAGGCGACTACAGTATCTAGGATGTAAATTTTTATCCGCCTAATACGAACTTTTTAAATTTTTGACCGGGTAAAATTTTGAGTTGGTCATGCCTGGCGTACCTAAATGTTAGCTAAATGTGCACTGTGTACATACAGGTTTCAGGTATTCGCTTACGATAAGTTTGTCTTCTACGCCAAGGACGAAAGCGACTAGTGGATATCCTCGGCACATCCTTTCACGTATTACGGAAAGGATTTTATGAATGGGTGCTTAAAATAAACAAAAGACAACATCATTGAATATTTTAAGTAGATAGGTTCCTAATATGGTGGGTAGTTTATTTGTATCTAAGTAATTGATGTGTAGGTTTTTATAACTTGAATGGTTAATTCATCATGATAAGTATTTAAAAAACCCTGAACACGAAAAAGTCATTGCTATCGCAGCTAGAAAATTGTGTCTCACTTTAAATAGTTGGACAGACGCAATCACAACTTAAAATGCTAAACGAGTCGCGTACCTGCAACCAGCCAAAACGAATACACCTATTGCCCTACACCTTAATGCATTCCGTGCTGTCAACTTTATTCAAAAGTTCAAAGTGTAAATCGCGAAATACTCTAATAATTACTTATAATGCCGGTACACATTGTTAGCTTGTAAAAATGTGCCTGCGCAGCTATCGCCTTGAACTTTATACCAACTCACAATGAGAAAAACGGTAATGAGCCACCTTCGGTAACCCTTCACTTCATTTGCGACGAAGCGTCGTCGATGACACCATTCCAAACAGCGCAAGTGCCTTGGCTAATTGTAAGTTATCATATTAAATGTAGATAAGTATAGTACTTATTTGTAGTGGTTACTTATATGTTATTGCAGGGGCTCTTATGGACATTTACAAGGATGTTGTCTGTTTGAGAAATTATTGACGAATGGACTACCGCATGTTGATATGACGTTTAGTCAACGGCGGATCCGGAGCTCAGGGGGGGGGGGGGGGGGGGGTCATGGGGGTCATGACCCCCCCCCCCCCTGAGCTGGTTCCAGGACTTAGGTGGACCACTAATTCTATTGTTATCAAAATTAAATTATAAGTTCTTGACTTGACCACGACTATGTGACCCCCTCCTGGCGCCAAAGCTGGATCCGCCCTTGCGTTTAGTTTGCTGGATCCATTCGGAACTCGATCTATTCCGATAGAATCTAAGCTTTAGAAAATTACCGGGATCTTCCCCCCTTTTGGTTTCATCTAACTAAGCCTTAGATACGCTATAATTATTTTTTGATCCACAGCTTAATCCGGAAAATAGCGCCTACAATAGCACTGTCTATAATACCCATAGATACCTACTCTAGATACTAATACTACCCGAATACAAATTTTCATCGTGATATTTAGGCGTAGAATTAGATACCTATAAATACCTATACTTGTAAGTACCTAACTACAAATATTCCGCTGGTGGGTGAATCGCGTGGTGATTAATTAAGCAAGATAATTTTCCACTGAATTGAATAACAATTTAACAACATCCGTTTATTGGCAATACCTACCTACGTAGTTAAATACCGTTCGCGCGTTCGCAACTTTTTACTTCCCAGAAGGAAATGATAGCGAAATGATATTTGCATAAATTATTTAGGTAGTAATTAGGTACAACTTTGTAAATAAAAAATATTGTGAACTCGCCGCGGTTCTAGTCAAGTGCGAAGTCATAAGGTAGATTTTTATTTATTTCTTTAGATAGGACCTATAGGTATATATATATAATTTCAGTTTGCAACCAGTGGGTCTAAAGAATGGTTGGTAGCCTGGTTTTCTACTTAATAAAAGAAAAAGATAGAAGACAACAGAAGGAAAATCACTGTCTAGGTAAAGCAAGAAATAGAACAAGCACCAAAGATCTACCTACCTAGTTCAAGGAAAAGGAATAAAACCTTAAAACATGGCTATTATATACTCTGTGACCATGGGGCGTGATTCTGTGAGGTCGAGGGTTCAAACTCCTGAACGGATTGCAAAAGCTGACTCATTAGTACCTACTCCAAAATGAAAATCCTTCAAAGGCGATCAGTTTCAAAGGTACATATCATGAATAACTACGTTGGATGTTTGGGAACAAGTTTGGAGCAACTGGCCGAGAATCGTCCCAGTTTGTGTGGCCCAGTGATCTAATTAGAGGAATATCTGATATGGCGGAAGGGTCGCGGTACGCGCGGCGTTTCCGCACATTGTGGCTGCGAAGTGTACCGCCGCCCGCCGCGCCGATACCTGCTCACTTGCGAAGTTGCGACACGCGTGGTACAGGCTTCTCTGGGTCATATTCATGTCTAATGGATAACCTTATTAACTGATTGTTAGCTGGGTAAACGAAGACATTAGGTATAAATTCTTAAATCCTAACTAATTAAAGGGAAAGAAAATATAGCGATCAAATCATTCTTGTTTCGTAACTTGGATAGTTGCAAAGAAAAAACTTTGTTTGTAGGTAGCTGGTTACAAATACGGCCGGAGCCCTGATGGTAAAAGAAATTGTACCACGCGGATCTATTCTGGAATAACTAAGGTCTATTACGTATGTAAATATGTTGTAATTATTACTTTTAATTTCTTTCGCTAGAGCTTGATGTGATTAAATTAAGTCGCTTGCACCAGTCGCACCATGCTATGTCAAAAGATTGTAGAGACCATTATGTATGACACACGTAACAAGACACTTGCACTGTTTGAAAGCAATTACATGCACAAGTGGTCTATTCTACTCTATTAGATACGATCGCCAAGTGTGGCTTGATTTTTTTTTACAAAATGGCGTACTTCGTTCCCACAGATAAGCTTGGAGCACTGTCTGTACTTAGGATGCGTTTTGTAAGATGCACGAGATTTAAATCAAGTATTTATAAGTTGACAATTATTTTCTTAGGCGACTGTTAACATTATTCTAGAAGATATTCCATAAATAAGAAAGTTTCTCATTTTTGTATGATATAATTACGTGTTCTGCATTATACTCTTTAATATAATCAGTCCATTTAGCATTTATTTATAATATAATATACATGACTATCTATATTCTTTAACCGCACACAAAAACACATAGGTACCAAATGGAACAAAAAAAAGGTCTTAACAGACAGACAGACGGACAACAGAGTGATGATCCTATATACGGGTTCCATTTTTCCTCTTTTGAGGTACGGAACCCTAAAGAGAGCGTCAGTGGCCTCGAGGATAAGACGCGGCCTATCATATCGAAAGGTCCGAAGTTCGATCCCCAGCTGGACCATGTACCAATGGGTTTTTTCTCGAAACTTAAGTACATATACTGACTGCTCGCAAACGGTGAAGGGAAACATCGTGAGGAAACGTGCATACGCCGAAGAAGAAATTCTTAGGCGCATGTGAAGTCCACCAACCGGCACTGGGCTAGCGTGGTGGACTATAGCCCGAACGCCCTCGTTGAGAGGGTAGGCCTGAGCCCCAGCAGTGGGGAGATTAATAGGCTGTTGATGATTATGATGAACCCTAAAAAGTGTACAAAGATGAAGATTCCAGCCAACTAAGAAATTTTAAAAATGTTGATAACCCTAGATTGATTTAAAAATAATAAACGAAACCAAATCCATTACTTTTGACTTTTTATTTACAATATATTAATTTCTCTTTATTTTTTTGTTTTCACGTTGTTTTCAGTCCAGGCACTGCACAGCATACATCATATTAGCACACATTCAACAACAATAATGTGAGACCTCACTTTTTAAACCGAGATAAAAATGACGACTAACTCCGAGACAAAAATCTACCACTACCAAATACTTTTTTTTATAAAACGCCTTTGGCGTTGAGAGATCGTCTGCGCAATAATCTCATAAACATATGGCTTAACTAAAAAGTTAATCTATTATTCTACAACTAGAAAGTTGTCCATTGTTCTATACAATTATTGCACAACAAAAACAGCACATTAACAATTTCATCAAGCGCAGAAATATTAGTCAACAAAGTTATATACCTATATGCCTTAGTATCTAATATAAAAAATAACCTAATAAAGACCACAATACAACCTAAAGGTACTCAAAAGGGCGAAAATTACGAAGCATTGGATCTTAAATTACTTCAAACACCCTTAAATAACAATTCAGAATTAAAAAATCATATATTCTAGTGTTATTTTTTTCAACTAAGCTCTACATTAAACTCAGTAATTTAATAAAATTAAATGTATATACAAATTACAAAATACATTAAAAAGTGAGGTCCATTATGCTAACATAGATGTACGATAGGTTAATTATTATTATAAATTGCCTTTTTTAAGTCAACAGTGAAAATATTACAGATTGTCCTACCTTTATACCTTGACAATACTTTTCTTGTAATAGAAGACATGATTAAATTTAGTTGGTGCTTACAGAACTTCCCGGATAATTTAAACTATTTATTTTTCCTTTTTCTTTACACTGCTATGCGGACCCGCATAGTCTAAGTGAGCTGACTATTTACAAAACAGATATTGCGCCTAATCTTAAAAAGGCACTTTATTAAATGTCACAGCTTCCTTAGGTCAGCTACTCTAGATAAAAGACTTGAAGCCCAATTCTAACGCTGTACGGTTTTAAACTTTGCCTTTAGGACTAGACCCAACATCATTTTGTAACTAACACAAAACATTCGAACACATAGCTAACTTATATAAGAATATAATTAATAAAGAGTTTCACAAATTGCCATAGCGACTTGTACTTTACGACTAACGACTAATTGTAAACAATCATATCTCATGCTTTCATTTACACAAAAGTTAATGATACAATATGAAAAAAATATCGTAAAAAAATGGCAACAATGAAGGGTTTCAAAACTATTCTCTATGTGTTCTGAGTTTATTATTTATGACTCATGAGACTGAATTAAACTTTGTTCCATTTTTGTTAGGTGAGTACAGAGCGGTATTTTTGGGAGACAAAGTTTTTTTTATGTTTATCATATTTCAGGCACAAATTTCGTTGGACTACCTTGCTATGGAAACATCGTCGTGACACTTCTATTTACTACAAAAGAATAACGAATTATTCCTACTTTTCAAAGTTTGAGATCCACAATTCATATAATGTGTAGAGAAATATGATTGGAGCTAGAATTTATTATATACTTATATGATGCCGTTCCATATATTTTAAAAATTTATACTTATAACTTTATAAACATACCTATTTCATTTATTTCTAATAATCACATTTTCAATTGCAACTTCCAAGTTTCAATGCCTGTTATGCTTCAGGGCAAAGTTATTGTCATGCTAAATTTAACTATAGATTTTATAGGGTGAAACTCTGATGGAAGTTTTTGTTGTTTTACATCGCAATATGTCACCAATGTGGCCTATGTCCGGCAGTGGACGACAGCATAGCCTGACCATGAGCCACCTGTGAAGATTGACTCTGCACCTAACAACGGTTAGTTGGCGACATACCTATATAAAGTCAAAAATAACTACACAAACGTTGTGGGATGGATTGGATACAGTTGCTTTAAATATAATTGTTTTAATATGGTTTTCTTTTATTTTTTCATTGCGAAAATCTTTCTATTAAATCACATTATCGTAAATTAATGCTTGCTTCTTTTAGTGTACTTTTAGATTTTTTAAATTGTTTTTCTCCAAACAACTTATTAAACAATTATTTTTAAATAAAATCTGATTGTGACAGGCTAGATTTAATTGCCACAGTTTATGTAGTTAATTCTGAAAGATTATGTACAGCCATAAGCGTATATAACAGACGTAGTCACAAGATTGATACTACTAGTCTGACAGAGATATTACATTGAATTTGTAATTTCTGTATCAGCAAACTCAATTCATATAAAAATATTTTCCGAAACGTTGTGCTATGAATTTATTTTCAGATAAATAATTTTGTATTTGCTAAAATAATATGTATTTGGCGAATGAACTGGCAATATTACAGCAATCCAATTTAGAAATAAAGTAATTAATTTTTTTACTTAGTAAAATGAAATCGCATACAAACGATGATGTTAGTTGAATTATTGTTTTTAGAAATACATCGCGACACTCAACACTAACATTTGTCATAAAACATTTTATAAATAAGATTCTTTATGGGGCACATAGATAAAGTTAACGTTAAATTATCTAGTGAAAAAAACCTTAGTTAAATCTTAAGAAATGATGAAAAGAAGAAGAAAACGCAATTCTATTGTCGAAACTACAGGTGGTATGTGGGTGGGATTTAAGTAGAACTAAAACCTTTTAATATATGTTTACGACTCTAGTTTTGCTACTGCAGGGAAGTTTAAGCAACATGTAGGTATGACGTGTTTCTTCGTGCGTAACAGGAATTTGTAATTTAGAATTTGTAAGTAACGAATAATTCTTCGGAAAAAATTTGGGCTATGTGAATGACAAATTAATGTAATTAAAAAGCAAAGCCTGTCTCCGAGCCTCTGATAACGCCAAAGCGTATGTAGCAAACTAAAGAAGAAATATTAGCATTGAAAGGGTATACGGAATCTAAATTATGTGTAAGAAAATTTTGATTTCGTATTTGTGTACTGTGTATGAGACTCAACAATATCTCTCAGACTGCGTAAAATTTTGAGGCTACACGCGTTTAGAGTCACCGAGTAGCGAGAAGCTCCCAAAGAACGCGGACATTACCCAGTGGAGTGTCGTAGTGAATTTTCGAGTGCACAGTAAAGGTGAGCGAGAGTGGGGGATCATGTCAGCCGGCAGGACGGCAGGCGGCCGCAGGAGGAGTGCCAGCGACGTTTGTGCCGCGACGAGTCCGCGTCCGACAGCTCAGCGGTGGACATCGTGCGGGATCCGCCGTCGCCCAGTTCTGAAAATTATATATTTTGTATGTTAACAGTTAAAACTGTAGTAAGCATCGCGAATGCAAAAAAAATCTTTCATTCTAAATCATTTTGAGCGCTTGAATTTCCGCCTGGATGTGATTTGGGTGACATCTGATGGTGGCTGTCAGGTGCGAATGGTGGAGGTTCAAAGTGCAATCCACCTAATCAGGCTAGCTGTTTTCGCCATAGGCTGTCAGAATAAAAAAAGTTGTTTAATGGCATCAAAATGTATGGAAATCCGCATACGAAAGATTCTGATGTCTATGGTGGAAACGGCTTACCTGATCAGTTAAGTGTATATGGTTCTGTACTCCCTCACCATCAGATCTCACTCTAATCACATCCAGGTGGAAATAAGGGCTCAAAAATCTCGAATGATAGAAAACGGCCCCTGGCCCTTTATTTGCGTCCGTAGGTGTATATTGTAGAGCGTCACAAGTTACGACACAGTGAGTAGGTACTGCTTTATTTAGAAGATTGTCACATGTACGTATAAGGGACTAAATCCAGGAATAATGTAACCTTTGCATTGCTGCGTGAATCAATCCAAATACTCTAAGTGCCTTGCTAACCTGTACTTGCACTAATCAGCTCTCTTGCGTATTATTTAAACTTTGATACAACAAAATAAAATTATCGTATGCGCAATATTTTTTCATTAATAAGGCGAAATTAGTAAAGGCGAAAGGCAGACAATGCAGTCACGTTAATTAATAGCACTTCTGACTCACAACGTCTTCGATCGATTGTGCCTTGTTAATATTCATAGGCAATTAGAATTTCACTGCGTAGGCCATTTTAAGTATTCATCAACAATAATGCTAATAGTTAATGTAAGCGCGGGAAAACCTTTTACAGTGTATCTTTTTTTTGTTATTTGGAGGGGACGGACAGGGTCAAATTTGTCACTCTCATGCAACAAACCTAACTCAATGAGCAAATGCGAGCGCGGACGCAGCCGACTACGCGGATGTCGTCAGATTCTGAAAGTTAACATTTACTGACAAGGGTTAACACATTTAAAGCGCGACATCAAATTATGCGTATCTGTCACGATTTTAGTACAAGTTGATAGCACAAGTTGTTGAAAAATTGATTTCAATTTTTTCTAAATTTATTTGAGCACAAATGGTCGATAAAAATCAAACTTTTGAATGCTCAAAATTGCACTGTGAAATAAGGTGCATATACATAATTGACTAAACGTTAAATTCTGTCACAAATATTAATATTAATTAATATTAATAAAATGGTTGATTTATTATGGTAGCCGAGAAGAAATTAGATTTTTTATACAATCCTTGCCAGATTGCTAAAAAAAACAAATTCAGGAAAAATTTAAAAGCAACATTTCGACTACTGATGCCATCTAGTGTTACTCAACCCGTGAGCGACCACCTTAACATATAATTGCAATTGAAATTGAACATGTTCAGGCTTCGGTTCCTTCTCGTATACAAAGTAGTATGAGTGCGTGAGCATCCCTGTTTTAAGTGGGAGTGCGGTGTGCCCCACAAAAAATAAGTGCAATTAGCACGGTTCGTCGTCTTCCACGTCAGTTACTGTCGAGTCTGGCATATGTATATTACATGCTTAAAGTATGAACAAGAAAACTGACGCCTTGCATTAAAACTTACCCTCGACAGACTAAAAGAAACCCTAAGCACTTCCTTCTTCTTAAAGTGCTTTCCAACTAGTGAAAGTTGGCATTATTTTACTATCTCTCTCTCTCTCTCTCTTGTTAGGCGAAAACAGGCCAGCAACACTCACGTATATACTATCCGTTTCCGCAACAAGACATCTACTTACCGTGGCGCAGTTCTCGTTCGGTGAAATACTCCTGCGCGGAGGCGTAGTGCCTCTCTACCAGGTACGGGATGACTGTGGAGCTGTGCAGCTCGTCCGAGCGGCGCGAGCGCACGTTCACGAGCCGCTCGCCGGCCTCCAGCGCCGGCCGAGCTTGTACCCAACTGCACAATCAACATCCGTTATTTGTTGCATACACTTAGTAGATTTAAATACCAGGGAAGGGACTAATCAGTAATTAGATAAAACGACGATGTACTTAAAGATACAACCCTTTTAGGGCTAAAATTTTTCCGGAGTATCATGTTTCTGTTTGATTTCCTACGAGAGTGACTATTCTGTGACAAATCAGAAATTTTATTCGGAGTTTTACTCCATGGTACGACACAACCTACTCGTATAGATAACTCTTGTTTTTGTGTTAGATAGATACGTTAAGTATTTCTGTGGTTGTGAGACGCTATTAAATGTGTATACTATTATTTACAAGTAATTGCCGCATTCAATTAAGGAAAACTTCCTGAAACAATAATTTAATTCCGCAGTACATATCCACGGTAAATGGTATCTTTCAAAACATTATGGTAAACAAAGTACTTATGTGACTTAATTATTCCAACACTGACTTCTAAGGCCACTGTGTCATCCATCATTTTATCGTGTTATAATAATACTTTAGAATCTGTCAACTGCAAATATTATAATTCTGTATGCACAGAAATGAGAATTCAGCAGAGTCAAAACGATAAACTCGCTAACATATTTTTAACTTTATAATTTTTTCATAATTCAACTAGGTAGGTAATTTCGCCTAGGTATTGTCGCTTCTCTGATAAAATGATCGAAAACAATATTTACAATTCAACAAAACGTCCTTGAAGTTCAATCTATGTAAATAACAAGTCCTGTGCTATGTTTACAAGAGTAATAGGTACAAACGTCATACAACTTAAGTTTTTTTTACCCGACTGCGGCGAAGCCCAAAAGGAGAGTTATGTGTTTAACGCGTATGTTTGTATGTATGTATGGATAAATATAAAAGAAAATTTGTTAAACTTATTTGTTTACTAAAACTTCTGGAAAAATTATCGAGATTCCGTCGGCAGTTGTGAGAAAAGGTAAGTCCGTAACCTTCTAAACTGGACATTCAATAATCACTTGTAAATAGATAAAAGTGCGTGAAGATAATAGATATTTTTTTTGATAAAAATCGCAATTTTCTAATAATACCGATAGCCTAAAGCAGATGATTATAAACTTATTGCAGACAATTAATATCCTGAACTTTATGTCTTAGTTCTATATCCTTTTTGGGTAGTAAATTTTCAAAAACGAAGGGCGTCGTTTGCCACAAACAACGTCTTCTAGAAATAATGTTAGCAGTCGCAGTCAGATAGAAAAGTTACAATACTTACGCATGTCTTTTAAGTTCCTGAACATTGGGCCTAAGTGCTGGGTCCCTTTTGAGCATGTTTGTGAGTAACACCCCTAGAGTAGGCCCGAGCGAGACCGGCGGGGGCGCCGGCTCGCCGCGACCTATGGCCTCGAGCAATCGGTAAACGTTGTCACCCTCGAATGGGTAGCGCCCAGTCGTCATGTTGTATCTGAGGACGTATCAAGCAGAAACTAGACTCGTATACAGTAAAGAGGCGGATATATATAACAAATCAATGCGGGCTACACACGCTGCGTTTGTCGGACGGAATTTCATCCGACCAAGTCCTACCATAATTATTATCATGCTTAAGGCACGGCAACACAACCTTATCAATGGTCTGACAGCTTAGGCTTTGCTAGCAATATATTCCCAATACAAAAATGTATGCTTTGATCAAATTGTCTATAATTTAGTTTTAGTTTAAAGATTAAACTCAAATATGCAAACATTTCAACAGTAAATTTAACGACCACCGCCTTGAAACTTTAATTATAAAATGCAAATTGTTGATCCCTTGTGTTAAATATCTTATTTAAATGTCGAATGGATTTAGGACAGTTGCATCATTGTCCGAAGCGATTTTTGTTCAATGACAAGCAAAGAAGTTACAACTCATAATGAAATCAGTTTCAATTTTACATTGTGAGTCATATGTTATACCTATTTAATATGCATTTCAGTCAATCGTGATTAAAAGTTATTGACATTAAAAGATTTAATAGTGCCTGTAAGTACAATAAATGACAATAGGCTGATATATTCACCTATCTTCATAACGTGTTGCTAAAGATTTGTAGTCTTGTTTACAAAGCATTAAAATATCAGTTTGCTATGCAAAACTACCTTATGAATAATTTATTAGTAAGAATAACAAATAAAATCTTGTGAACATCAGATTACGTTTCACATGTTTGGTATTTATTATCTTTAAAAAACATCAGAGCATGTATTTTATCTTCTGTTACTTACAATGTAACTCCACTGCTCCAGATATCAACTTTGGTTCCAGAAAATTTGTCAGCGCCATTGGCAATCTCTGGAGGTTGGAAGGCAGGGGAGCCTTGCCCAGTATAGCAGGTATCTTCCGGGGAAAACATATCTAGTGCCTGAAATAAGTAAAACAATTCCTTTGAGCTAAAGTAATATTTGTATACCGGAAGACGCAGCGTAGGCAGGCCTCCCACAAAGTGGACCGACGATCTGGTGAAGGTCGCGGGACCCAGCTGGATGAGGTTAGCGCGAACCGGTCGTCATGGAGATCCCAGGAGGAGGCAGTAAGACGTGTTTCGATTGATATGATGAATATTTGTTTACTTAGGTAATATAAAAATATAATACTTCCCAAGTGATCATAAATTATAAATTTAGAGATTCAGAAGTGTAGCTAAAAAGTAACAATTGAAATAAATTATATGTGCAGTAATAATTTATTGATTTTATTCTATAAATAATAATTCCAACACTACTTGACTGACTTTCGTTATAATTATGTATATAATACCACAAGTTTTAAATTGTCTCATAAATGCAATATCTTTTCATTTTTACAATACAACATTTTTAATTGTCAAGCCACAAAGCGTAGCAATTTTTCAAAATCTCAATGCAACAAACCTCGGCAACACCAAAGTCTGTGATCTTTAGTGTCTGATCCAGGGTAAGAAGAAGGTTTCCTGGCTTGATGTCCTTGTGTACCACACCCTGCCCATGCAGGTACTCCAGACCATCAAGCAGCTGTGTGAAGTAGTCATGGGCCTGCCGCTGAGGGAATTTCTTGCCAGTGCTTGATTCTAGCATATCCTACAACATTATAAATATTTTGTCATAATGTATGAACTAGTTAAAGAAATAAAGGTCACAAGTATAATTAGGATACAAGCCGGAAGCGGCTTGATGCGGAGAGTGGAGGACCAGGTGTGGTGGTGTTCGTTGGGGAAGGCCTATGTCCAGCAGTGGACGCTAAAAGGGTGAAACGATGATGACATGATGTTTGTAACTATAATTAAATAAACAGTTTTTATGTCACAGTAAGAATTAAATTGGAACACTACAAGAATGTTTGCAGATAATATGTATTGTTGGAGACATTTACAGATAACTGCAGTAAACAACACAATTATGTAGAATAGGTAAGGGTCAGGAAAATACCTCCTACTTTGTCCACTATCCATTTGACTTCGTTGTTTTTTATTACAATAAATTGTATTTTACAACTTACTGTTACAATGAGACTAAGTAGAATATTTCTTGGTATTGTCTGTATTAGGTAAAAATATAGATCTATTCTAACAACAGTATGTTTTGAGAAATTTGCCAGAACCTAATTTAAATGGACCAGATCACATCAATATTGCAGATGTAAAGATAATATGGTTGCTAGTGTTATTAATTTGACCAGCCATACTGATATTATACAAACATGCAGAAACAAAAATAGACAATGATGTTAGTGCAATGAATTACGTTTGGCCTTGATTTAACTCCAAGACTAATATTAACACGTAATAGGAGTCATGAAATGTGGCAATACATAGTAAATCTATTCCATACAATTCTAGAAATACCTTCATTTCTTTGTTTTATTTAATTACCTAGGTATATATACCCTGACTGATCTTTAACTGCACAGCTCAAACTGCTATGTCTAGAAAGTTGAAATTTTGCTTACAATGCAACCATTAAAATGAAAATAGATTTTTTTCTTACATTCCACCTGTTGAGATTCCACGAGGATAAAGACAAGCAAAAGCTAATTTATAGATTCTACAAACAGTTTTTTTGTTCAAGAAAGGGTCTTGACAAACAGACGGACAACGATGTGTTCCTATAAGGGTTTCTTTTTCCTCTTTTGAGGTACGGAACCCTAAAACATCTCTTTAATTTGATCTTATAAGTATTTTAAGTTATTATGTATTCCTGTCACATCGGTGATGGCCACTGGTGCAGACAAGTCCTGGAGTGGAGACAGGTGGACAGATAACCTAAAGATATAGGCATAGGCCTTCCCCAGTGAACATAGGTCCAGCAGTGGACGTTGAAGGGCTGATATGTATGTATGTGTAATTTGTGTTTTATTTAAATCAACATACCTGCAGCACCCCTACACAGAATTCCATGACTAGATACATTTTTTGTTTCTCATCATTGTACATAACATCGACTAGTTCTATTACATTTTTATGTCTAAGTATTCGGAGCAATTGTATCTCCCTTTGTACATTTTGTTCTCCATTTGGAATTCTTCTCAGCTTTCTTTTCTTGAGAATCTTAACCGCTCGTCGGCACAACGACTCAGAGTCCAACATCTCTTTCACTTTCCCGTATGATCCCTCCCCTAGCACATCCCCCATCACATATTTCCCTACCATTTTGCATTTTTTCTTCTTGCTTCTATAAATTATGTCCGCGCTATCGACTCTAGTAAAGCATAGGTTGGTGGGGTCTAAGTTATCTAGGTCTAGATCTTCGATCTGGTCGTCGTCCAGCCATGTCACGGAGTGCGGGTCGGGGCTACCCTCGGGTAGGAGGTTCTCTTCGCTCTCCTGCGGCTCAATGAAGTCAGACACCTCGAATTCCTCATTGTCGATATCTGGAAGGCTTTCACTACTGATTTTCCTGCACATTCTTGGATCCATTATCTATCAAAACAACACATTTGGAAAACTGTTCGTAAATAAGCTGCAAGGCCTTTTGACATGAACAAGTGTTACAAAATAAAATTTTCGATTTCGACTCTACACATTGCTCAAAATGTATGCCGACCACGTGTGGATAAAATAGTTTTATAAAATTATTCTCTTTTTATTACCATTTTAAAGGTAAATAAATTAAAAACTTGCACTATTCAACATCGCGCAATGACAATGGATAGATGACAGATTAAATAAGTTTTTTTTTGTTTATTTGTCCTCTATTGAGGACGGGTAAGGGAGATTCGTCCATACAGCCCAGTCTTATTTAAAATATTATTTCTTATATACAGCACGGCCTCCAAAAAAACTGAGCACGACTAGAGTTAGTCGGCGATTTTCAATAAAACCGCAGCACGGCCTCCACGAGAGCACAACAGTGCCATTCGGTGATCCATACTGCAGGTTCATGTCCGCATTAAACCGATAGTTGGTTTAATGAAGAATAACAAGGGACATTTTGGAACGATCCGGTAGAGTCGTTACACGCTTTTATTTAACTATCCCTCACAATATACACAATAATAGGCACTTGTTGCATATAAAACTATCACAAATATACACCAAAACCTACAATATACATTTTTTGAAAAACTAAACAAAAACGACAACCATCTCTGACAAAATCCCGCCAATAAGCCATAAGTTTTTTTTGTTGTTGTTGTTGATTTGTCCTCTATTGAGCAAGGGAAGCTTCGTCCATACAGCCTTGTCTTATTTTAAGTATTATTTCTTATAATTATTTAAACCGGCGGTTACAGCACGGCTTTCATAAAAACAGAGCACGACTAGGGTTAGTCGGCGATTTTCAATAAAACCGCAGCACGGCCTCCACGCAAGCACAACTAGTACTAGTAACAACAGTCTATTCGGTGATCCACACTGCAGTTCAAGTCCGCATTAAACTGATAATAGGTTTAATGAAGATTTAACAAAGGGACATTTTGGAACGATCTGGTATAGTCGTTTACACGCTTCTATATATCTATCCCATACAATATACACTTAAATAGGCACTTGTTGCTTAAAAAACTATCACAGATATACACCAAAACCTACAATATACATTTTTTAGGAAAACTAAATAAAAAGACAACCAAAAATCCCGCCAAAAAGCCCAGACTAAATTAAAATGAATGAACTACGTACATAATAGTTCCATGTGAATGAATGAATGACTGACACTGACAGTTTATGTCAGTGTTGCCATGAGGAAAAGCTATTTACCTAAGCTATTTACAGTGCTGCTCTCTCAGCTGCTCTTTGTTTCTGCATCATGGTGCTGCTACCTAAATTTCTACAAAACTACCCATAAAACTCCGAACTTTTAATACGGGTCTAGGTTTCGTTTTGAATGTTTACTTTATGTAGCAATACTACTTATATACTGGATACTGATACTGAAAAAAAAGGCGACCAATAGTGGGAATATTGATAGTCACTATCGATAGTATTGATTAGAAATAGGACTCGATAGTATCGATAGCACAAATATCACAATACTATTATTGGAATTCAACAGTATCGATAGTATTACTACTACTATTGATAGTACTACTATTTGTACTCACTATCGATACTATCGTTATTATCGATAGTACCTACTTATCAATTGTTTAGCTGCTATTCATGGTCGATGCTATCGATTCTATTGAGTCTCATCCATACTATCGATAGTGCTATCAATATTGTGGCTGATTTGAACTTTAAGTCTATCGACAGGGAAAATATCGCTCGCTGTGGGCGGGACACGAGTGCTCTGTACGTGTCCGTCTCTGAGCACCCGCTCTAACTGATTCTCGTCTTCTCGTCTTCTTCCCAGCTCTATATAACACATTGGAGGCGGTGGTAGATAAAAAATTGACGTTGTATAAATGTACCCAGTGTACTTACATGCAATAAAATACTTTTGAATTTTGAATTTCGTATGTCAGCCTAGGTCGTCCCCGGCTCCTTTTACCAATCACATTCGCTCGATATATTCGCGTCGTTGCTGTGTCCGAACCAACGTACCTTTTTCATCATAATGATGACTTCATTCAAGCCCAGCCATACTACGTAGGTACCTACTATCTCTTCGTTGCTTAGCCGGTCCGCCAAGGTAACGCCACATGGATTACGTAGAGATCGCATTTCTGCAGCATTCATCTTTTAATCAGTTTCAGTCGTCTTCTGGCAAACCGAGACTACACTACCGTATAATACCTAATCTATTGGAAATAAAATATACAAAATATTTTTTACGCATCTAATGTTTTGCAAAAAAATCTTCTATTGTATCTGCCTTAATTTTGTGAAATTATGGTACCTAAGTAGTTACTACTAATTATTTTAAGTAACATTTTAGACATGCACGGGTGAAGGGTCTATAAAATTACACTGTTGTTTTCTTAAAGGTATTTGAAAGAATAATAGAATCATCACAAACTTTAGGCCCAACATTTTAACTACCTATCTAATAGGTATGAGAAATGAAAGTATGTACCTACAGTACATTAAGGTAGGTATAAATAGTTATAGTTTTATTTCTTGTACGTCTTGTTCATTTCCTTCTTGAGGAGGGAGAGTCTGGTGAGACATGCGTCGCGCCACGCGCGCCGCTCGGGCAGCCGGTCTAGAGGGACCATCTCGTTCAGCTGCCGACATATCGAGTCTGTGTCGGCGCTCTCACTCATCCGCGGGGGCTCGCCCATCGTCGTGCTTACTTTGTAAATAGTATCTGCGTATCTGAAATTTTACAAGGTGATATCAAGCTCTATACTGAAAACACACAGACAGACACTTAACTGGCGTCAAACTCATGAAAAGAAGGAAATTACATCACATTTCTGCAGACATAGCTGGCGCGTACTATAAATAGGTACATAATTAAGTTTGTATGAAACCCTCTGGGCGTGAACCTTATCTAACTAACTCTGTATTATTTTTTAATATTTGTACATAACTATTAACTTTTTAAATACTATACAAAATAGGTTTAAAAAAAATACCAAGTCATTTTTACTTTCAAGTAAATCTCCGTTAAACCTATTAAGACTTCAGTTGCACCACAAAATATTTAATGGTACAACCAAGACTAAATCTCCATAAAGATATATACATACCTTTCAAGGTAGCTCTTCATGCCTTCAGCGTTCAAGTGCGCCGTCTCCAAAGAGCCCAGGAAGGCATATCGCATGCCCAGCCCTTCCGACATCACCTTGTCAATGTCCTGCACGTCCACCACTCCGTCCGCCACCAGCCGCCACACTTCGTTGAGAATCGCATACCTACGAAAATACAGGAAAACAGTTTTATTATACTACACTTGTTATAGGAAGGACCTTCTTTTGATGGACGAATGTGTAAGCCGAGTCACGTCAAGTCCATCAACGTTTTCAATAACATGTTCGGTCTGAGCATTATTTTGACGATCTTCTTCGAGATAAATCAAAAATGCTGTAGGTACTGGTCAAATAAATGCGATCCGCGGCCAGCAAAGTTGTATGAAAATCCATAATATGCCTTTTTTGAATACCAGTTTTTTGTGGTGTGTAATTTGAAAATAATAAAATTCATTATTTTAAATGGAACGACCATTTTACTCCGAAACACGGCCACCACGGAGGTAACTTATCAAAAGTTTTATTTTAATTTCGAACTGGCTTGTAAATTAGGAAGTCTATTAAAAAAAAAAAACAAATGAACATTTTGGCGCGTGAAAATCGGTGAAAAGTTATTGTTGTTCCTGATTGATTTTTCCCCAACGACGGAACGAAGAGGTTTGTTTAGGGTGAGAGGTTGTTTAGATAAGTGTTTTAAAGATAAGTCACTCACTGGATGCGATTGAGCACAAAACCGTCGATTTCCCTGGAGAGGGATACCGGCTCCTGTCCGATCTCCAGCATGATCTCTCTGGTTTTCTTCGCCACGTCGGGCTTGGTCCATGGGGCCGGGACCACCTCCACTAGCGGCACGTAGTACGGAGGGTTAACCGGATGAGATACTATAACCTGGAGAAGAAAAACTAGATACACTGAGCCAATTTTTCGTGATCGTTTTCATCCAAAACTAAAAAAATCTCATGTTTTTAAAACTTCCACAGACAAATGTTCAAAAGTAAAAATTCACCAAAGTGTCGAAGGGTCATAGGCACACAATTTGCGGGTTGCGTTATTAATTTTTTTGTGGCTTTCCTCTTTAACACGGGAATTAAAGTTTCCCCTGAAGTTTCTACAATTTTCCCATCATTGACATAGACATAGACATAATTTATTAGTAATATTCATTACAGGTCAACTTTATAAAATACATTGCCTTACGGGCAACAATGTGTCCAGAAAGACGGTAATGATCATTTCATACCTGTGACCTGTGTTTCAAGTTTTCAGAGAACTTTGAAGGCAAAATACAGCTGGTGGAACTGGACAGAATGGTTTTGTCGTCCACCACATTGTCAAGGTCTAAATACAATTTCTTCTTTAGTTCCAAGTTCTCTGGCACGCATTCTTGGACGAACACTGCATTTTTGACTGCGCTCGCCAAGTCGGAGGATCCTGCAACGTTATTTTTAATATTTAACAATGATTCTGGTTTCCTGTCGTGATCTCGAAACTAGTCACAATGTCGAGAGTTATATTTATAATATGAAGATACTCATGATAGTACGAGAATGTTCTGTGTATACTTACTACTCGTATATTACTGTTTTATACTTTTTTTAACAGAACGAAAGGAATGCACGAAAGTGATAACAGCAAATTTTACTGAATTATTTTCCAAAACTGAACTATATAACTAGAACTGCATTCACAGATTTTTTTTAAATCACCTGTCTTAACCGGTTTTATTGTGTAGAATATTACGTGTGATATTCTGTCTTTAAATAGTTGTTGTGTTTAAAACAGAGTAAATAACCTGGATTACATAACTTCGACTAAGCGTTATCGCGCCATAAAACAGACTGCAATTAAAATTAACACAATTACCTCACTGTGATAGCCTATAACCCGCGAAGGTCAGCAGTAAAAAAACACAATATTGGAAAATTTAAACAACATAGACAGAAATGTAATGTAGAAGTAGGGTAAAGTTATAGTCGCTGTACCTACAACAAAATTAGCTTATTTATTTAACACTTTATTGCACACACAAAGAAAAACATTTACAAAATAATACAGGGAAAAATAAGTACAAAGGGCGAACTTATCTTACTTTACTCTTATCTTTATCTTTTTTTCTTAGCTTACTTTCTGTCAAGGTTCTAAACGGTAGGAATTAAATTCAGTAGGTACGTAGGTAGGTAGTTAGCATTGTAATCAAGGTGATCTTATCTAGGCAATTGTACATTTCTGCATCAGTCGGCCTTACTTCTATCACAGCGAAATTGACTTTACTGTAACGCGTTTTAGACTCTAGATCAATTTGAAAGTTTAACACGTAGAGTAATAGTTACTTATTTTATTACTTACTTACTTTTTTACATATTAATAATATTGTCGCTGTTGTTCCGTGTTGGGCTGAGTTACCTACATAATTGGTTTTGTAGGATCATTCGCAGTAAGTAGGTATATACCTAAGTAACGTACTTACCTATCTTCCTCTTCGGCGTTTCATAATAGTGATCATACTAGCATACTAGTATATAACAATAAGAATCGCTTGTATTGGTCGTCCCATAAGGAACTATGAATTAATCGGTGCCTTTGGTTTCATCTGAGTAAGTAACCAACCCTTAATACACTGGTACTGCTGATCAGCATTGAGCGTCCCGCGCAGCAGCCCGTCCCTCTCCAAGGTCTTGAGCTGCACCTTGATGTCAGCCAGGGCGTCGGTGACCTGCTGCGGGATGATGTCGAACACCGTCACCTGGTAGCCCACGGAGGCGAACAGCATCGCCCATGACCGGCCGATCAGACCGCTGGAAAGATTTTAACAGACCATTTATATAACTGTTCCATAACTCAATAGCTGTCGTTAGCAGTTCAGTACCTACTAATTGTAAAATTAACTGCAAAGACTTTAAAGGACTTATATGCAATACCTACAAGTTACACCTAATAAACACGAATATTTGATTTAAAAAGGGGTTTAAAGAAAATTCTAGATTTTCTAGTGTCAATGCAAATCACTTTTTATTAAGTCACAGTAGGCCTAGGATATTATTTCCTTGGCCGCGTAAGTTAACGTTATGTAATAGAGACCTCTCTTTTATTATTTTTTTTGAGACCGCTGTACCTATAATAATTATTAAAGTATTATATTATTTTCTTCCTACTATAGACAATGATGTTAAAATAAACCATATTACATTCACAAGGTATCAGATAGAATCATGTTTATCATTTAGTAAATTAAATCTTAGAATATCTCTTATCAGTTCGTAATTAACCTCTGCGAACTCTGCGATAGCATTTTAAGAAAAACAATTGGAAAATGAGGGAATAAAAGAAAAAAACGAAATAAGTTACGTAAATGAAACAAGACACTTTCCAGTCACGAGTACCTAGCAACTGTAACTAACTTGCATAGCTAAATGAAGGTAAAACAATTAGAAGTATATGAAATAACTCGGTTTAAAATTTTCTACAATGTTACACGTCAAAACTAAATAAGCCTGTTATAAACGCCTTTATAAGTAGGTACCTTACACATTCTATAATATAGGATGTATTTCAATAAGAGGTTCTTGTTGAGTTTAAAATAATATCTTACTTACCTTCCGACAATGCCGACTTTTTCCGTTTTGAATGTAGGACCCATGACGTTAGGTCGTGCTCACAGTACGCCTCTGTCCTCTAAAATGACAGTCTCTCGGCCCCCGACCGCGGCACGAAATCATTCACTATTTATTCTACTAGGTATACAATGTGACAAGCGTATGTTGGCAGTTACTATATTACCCGTGTGGTGTGATATCAGAATGAGCTAGTGATTTTTGGAATTGAGATAAAATGATAGCATTCGCAACTAAATTGCGATTTTTTTTTTCAAATAAATAAATAAAATAATTATACCTAGTATTATCCTGTGACAGTACCGGAAGACGCAGCGTAGGGATTGATTAAAGAGTAGGTACCTACTCTCAAGTGCTATGTAATTAAATTAATTAATCCACGTATTAAGTACATTAATTTACATAAGTAAGCATGTACAAAAATTATTGTATTTAAGAAATAAATTATTATTGTTATTATTAATAACCATCACATTATTGATGGCTAGTGCCAATCTATAATTGTCGCGCTATAATCTAGTTATCAGTACCAATATTAATGATTTTAGAACGTTGAGGAAAAAGTGAGATAATACCGGTCGATATAAGACAAATAGTTGTTTGTTTACACAAATAAAGATTTCAAGTTCTTATTTTAATATAGTTTACATAGTTTACCAAACAATGTTTTTGCCGATGGTCAGTAAATTCTTTTGAATATTTTGATTTCGTAAATGAGATTATTTTAAAGTACTCGATACGTTTTCCCGTTATAAAGACCAGGGGATACCGGTTAGGTAGGTAGGCGATGGAGCCTGGTCCTACCTACCAGGAAAACACTCAAAACTTCTTGATAAGTTATCTGTTGCCTCTCCACTCTCTCCGCGCTCCGCCCGCGTCCAAAACATAAAACCTTGCCAAAGAACCAGCAGGCTATGCAAAAATGTAAACCCCATTCGAATTCTTTCGGTGATTTATCAAGAAGAGATATCAACGCGAAAAGCAACTCTCGTAGAAAGTCATTCACCTCTTTTTTTTAAAGGGTTAAAAAAAATTGGTTTAAACCTAAGCATTAATAATGGCGCCATCGGCGAGCCAATATAATCAAAACGGAAGTGAAGTAGGCAATTTAAGCTAGGTACTTATAGTAAGTATATTATAATATCTATAAATTAATCTGCTACGGAAGTTGATGCTCGCTCGCTTCGCTGTTATCACAGGAACTTAACAGAGTCGAACCTGGAAGACTGATAACTAATCTATTGGAGGCACTATAATAGGTCCACATTATTGTGCTTGTGCCTCTATGTAACCGGTGTTAACCTATATGAAGTAGGTACCTACTAACAAGAGGGTAGACACTTAATTTTATTTGGAGCAGTATTATTAAGTATTTAAAATAAACATAACATAAATAGGTGGATCCTGTTTATTAAAATAGAATGGGTAAGTAAACAAAAAATATCTTATTATCTATTAAATATCACCTAAGTAAAGTTTGTGATTGATTAATGTAAACAATGCAACGTTGTCACAATGAGTGAAAACCGATATGCACTAGAATATCTGTTAGAAAATATGTATTAGTTGGTGCATGTCATTTCTATATTATTTTACTAAAACTGTTAGCATTTGAACAGCGAGATCAAAAATTGTCATGACATGAATGAAACATAAAATCTTACATGACTATATACCAGAATCTAATACCTAGCTTAATCTACTGTCTTATGCGTAAAAAATGTATTAACTACATTGAAAATAATATGTCCGAAAATGCATTCATAAGTGTAAAACCATCAAAGAAACACAATTTCTTTTACAATATTTTTCTAAAATAATAAATAGTTTGTGTATGACACTACAAATCAACCTGAACTTGTTTTCATATCAAATGTTACTCGTACTTCTTATAGGTATTTATTTTAATTAAAGTCTGTCAATCAAGTGATAGTTACTTATGTGTATATTTAGGTAAATCTGGCATTTTATTACTAAACAGTACAGAATTATATTAGAAACCAATGATCTGACATTAGATAATATCGTTTTTATTTTATTGAGAGTACCGGATATTCCTGGCAAACATTCCAGCAAATAAACAGCCGATTTCGTTATTTAGAGGGTAGGGTATATCTATAATGTACATCACTTGTTTGACATACTCTACTAATAATAAATAACTGGAAGCACCCATTTCTTATGTATCATTTTGACAACTTTACTGCGATATCAACTATATTTTAATAAATATTTACTGGCAGGCGGTTCCAGCGATGGCGTCTGCAGTGCTGATGCTGAATATTCTGTAGTTAACCTCATTAGGATCCAGACCCTTGTAGATGAACCGTGGGAGTTTGTCGATGAGCAGCCATAGAGTACCTTCGTTGTCCACCTGAAATGATTCAAAATACAAAATGTACCTATTTTTTGTCGTCGGCATGATTTTGCTAAAAGCAGAAAAAATTGATCAAGATCATTAAGTCATTGCAAGTATTTAATAAACATTATGTATCCCGATCTGATTGTTCGCGGCAATCGATTCAAAGACAGAAGTGGCTTGCCCACTGCCATTTCAGCTTACTAATTATTTCACACTACCATGAAATTTTACCTATTTCTCAGCAATCAAAAAGATTTATTAATCAAGTAGATTCTTCCTTCTAAGGTACGGTGACCTACAGAGAAACCGACCCCTTACTGTACTGAATTTACTGCCATGGATCTCACCTTCAAATCGTTGGGGAACTCATAGAGCGACGCATCGGTGAACAGCAGCGGGTTGTTCTCAACTGTAAAGGGTTTGTTGGTGTTCCAGCACCCGACTCCGTCGCGATTCACCTGTATGCACAAAAACATTGTACTTAAATAATAAAACTTAAATAACTTAAATAAACTTAAATAATAATGTAGAGTAAAGAGTTATTCCAAAATGATAAAAAGGAACCTATGGTCCTTCTTCGTCCGTCTGTCTGTCACAGCTGTTACAATACCTATTATAAATAATATAGCCTAACCTAACTAACATCTCGGCAACTACTAATGGTATCGATTTGATGTTTCTAATTAACGCTTGCCGAACTTACTAATGAAATAATATAAAAAAATGTTTTAATGCTTGTTCTTTCATATAAAGAAAATCATAATACTTAGGAATGAATCGTTACAAAGATTTGATTCTTTTACAACTAGTATTAAGTCAACATTATTAGCAACAAATTATTAACTTTAATATTAGATTATACTTTACGAAAGCTCCATTGTGCCTTGTGTTAATTAACATACCTGTGTGTAGAAAAGTACGTTAGTTTTTGGGTCGAAGTAACTGGCCGATGCTTGCGATTTTTCCCCTTTGTCACCAAGCAGCTGGAAAATAAAATATTCGATTTATATATATTCAAACTTTTAAGTAATACTTAGTTACTACCTACTTAAATAAAAGTATACTAACTGTCATAGTAAAACCATAGCCTCATTTATAATAATAATCAACAACTGTTGATATAATTTCAAATAATAGGATAGCCTAACCTTTAATGAAAAGTGTATTAAAGATTGTACCTAATGTAAAAATTCAACGGTATTTGGTATTAGCACATTGATGTACAAACCTTGAAGTCCTGGAACGCCTCGTGCTTGTCAATATGCGTGTAGTTTCGCAGAAGTTCGGTGGAAACGCAGAACTCCTTGGTACTAGAGAAAGCGTGGAAGAACATTGTGCGGAATCTGTAAGAAAGAAATCAACAGAGTTATAATGAGGGTAGTTAGGGTGATGCATCGAGTACTCGTGGTCTTTGGGGTGATGGGTTCCTGTGGTGTTTACGCTTATTCTGTAGTTTATTTATTATTTTTTTCTTTATTTGAGCTACCTACCTTCGTGCCTTTGTCTAGGTATCGGAATGTTCCCTATAGATTTGATGTGTCATTGCATTGTCATGTGTCTGTCAGTATGGAACTACACTTTGAAATGTTGTGCACATCTTTTTTTTATTGCATTGAGTCAGAGACTTAATTTTACGTGAGTTAAGTTATTTGGTTATAGATTGGCTGTTATTGCGTGAAGCAATGTTTACACTTTAAGGAAAATGTGAACAGTGTATGAACAAAGTTCACATTTTACTTATAGTGTGACACTGTTTGGCGAAACCAACCGCCTCCAAACGACAAATCTACGATGCTTTCGTCAGGTTTCTACCTGTTTTAAATCAGTGCCACTTTATCAACAACAACTTGGCATAACCCTACTACGGTTTTTTCGAAATTTGAAATCTCGTAGATCACTTACATCGCGTGTGCGCGTCTAGATGTAAAATTTTTTGAGCAAACTGTACCTACGTATTATAACTATTATTTTATTTTACAAACAGTTACGAAACGTGAGAATACTATAAAATACTTGAAAGGCCAAGATAGGTATAATTAGGTTTTATTGAAGCAGTTCTTTGACCGTCGAAATGTTGACCTCGGGAGTGAGCGAGTCGCTTGTTTGTTTTGAGGTCAGTGTCAAAAACTGATAGCCTGTTCGTATTTGCATTAAGCAGTCGACCATCTCATCCTCTCACCGACTATTTATATAGGTACCTACACATACAAAATCACCTATAGTGGTACTCAAATGAGGAAAATACTTAACTAAAATTTGATTATTTACCGTATTTACCTGCTTATCTAATTTTAGGAATATATTAAAACCTTGCAAATTTGTTTATTCATGACAATTTGACAAATTCCTTTCGTAATTAGCTTAAAATCATAAATCTGACGCCGCGGCCCGCCCCGGCCCTTTAAAGGCGGTGCCAATTTTTAAGGTGAAATTCGATCTATTTACAGGGGGGGGGGGCGGCGTCCAGCAACATCTTTTTAGCTTCTTGCAATAGTCAACTTTGACAAAATAACCCCATAATGTAATGCTTACCTACCGTTCTATAATGTTTTCCTGAATGTCCTATTCAGTATTCAAGAATCGCAGCAAGGCGACTGCTTTAGGAATTTATCCATTCTCTTTACGCCTGAGTAATAATAATAAGTAATACCTTTGTACTTGGCTCACGTGTTACCATTTATCTGCATATATCCGAGTGAAGGAAACCCATACCGAATAGGAAAAAAATTAAACTCAACCATTTTTTGCAAGATAAATGTAAGATTCTTGTAAGTGATGCACTGAATAGGCAAAAGATCATGTACTAAAATATATGTACCACTTAATATGCATTAGAGAGCGTCAGTGGCGTAGGGGATAAGACGCGGCCTATCATATCGAAAGGTCCGGAGTTCGATCCCCAGCTGGGCCATGTACCAAGGGGTTTTTTTCTCGAAACTTAAGTACATTTACTGACTGCTCTCAAACGGTGAAGGAAAACATCGTGAGGAAACCTGCATACGCCGAAGAAGAAATTCTTAGGCGCATGTGAAGTCTACCAACCCGCACTGGGCTAGCGTGGTGGACTATAGCCCGAACACCCTCGTTGAGAGGGTAGGCCTGAGCCCCAGCAGTGGGGAGATATTAATAGGCTGTTGATGATGATGATGAATATGCATCAAACACTTCAACCATTCTAAGGTATTTCAATGGTTTCTCACCCATTTTCCCTGGGTTCCGACAACGCGAGGCCAAAAACACCATCAGTCCACTGGAACTCTATGCCCCCGACGTTGTACTGGCCGGCCAGGGGGTCAAAGTGGAAGTAATGGTGGGCCACGCGCCACGACTTGTCTTGCTTCAGACTGTACACCACCACGCCATAGGCCCCCAGGTCGGGGATGTAGGCGAACGCGTTGTCGCATGTGTCTTTGTCCACATCTACCACCTGAAAAAAAAATAGAGTTTCTCTATAGAACACCTGGACTGAATAATCTTCGCCGTTGTACAATAAAAGCACTCATTCACCGTTCAGTCAGAGCTGAAGTGTCGAGGGTAGAAGTCGCCTCAATGATAGACAACCTTCATTAGAAGACGGCATCCCCAGAAAAAGTTCTCATTAACTTCACTACAGAAATATAGTATCTATCGGGCAATGGTATTTGTTTAAACATAAGACATTTATCATTTTGAAATGAAAGACAGAACAGACGAAATTTAACATTGGTAAGGTAAGGTTAGTGAGTACCCCCCCGAAAGCTTTATAAACCTATGTTTTTCCACCATTGTGTAAAACAATTTGGGGAGGATCTTTTACTAATGTCGTTTGTATGACTGTTAGCTTTGGTTCCTAATTTAATACTTTACAGCAAAAAGAAATTGACGAAATTAATTAATGCACATTAAACTACTTCACATCACGTAGGTATCGTGAGTTCGCAAGAAGAACTGTGGCACAGTAGCTTGAATAAATTACGTACGAATGCAACCTTATCATCAACTGCTCTTTAAATAACCTTGCTCTATCACGACTCTAGCAGGCAATAAATCGCATGTCACATCACAAATCACAATGGTACTTATAACAACTCTTATCAATTAAAAAGTACTTACGATATTAGCGAAGAAAGAATCCTCCTTCATGTCGTCTAGTTTGAGATAGTACCGATAGAAAAGCTTGTCCGTGTTTAAGTCGAAAATTGCTATGTTTGGTCCCGCTATTTGGTTTGGTGATCCTACGAAAAGACAAAAAAAATCTTTTAGTCAAAACACAAGGCAAATTATGCGAGGCCTGTACCAGAAGAGATCTTAAAAGTAACTTAGGTAAAAACAACTTAATTTCTTTTCGAATTTCCATATCCCTTAGAGTGTTAAAAAACCCGTTCGGGTCTCAAATGTAGTTCAAATACTAAACTTTATGTAGTCTAGATAGAATTCTTTTTTCAAAAACCAAAATATGACGACAGCCACATTCTAATGAATATACTATACCATACATACAAAAAGGTATAGTGGTACAAAAAAGGTATAAAATATTAAGCTACAGACAAAGCAGGGAGCACAACCGTGACCAATTCGAAATACATAAACTGAACTGAATGTCGAACCAGTCACACACTGCATGGAAAAACTTAAATTATAAATATTATTAAAAACATCAATTTCAAGAAAACATAAGTTTCTTCTATGTTTCATAAATAGGTATAAATGTCAAGATATTTTTGAGAAAGTGTAAGTATTTTCTGTTGTTTTCTAGGCTGTTTTGCAATATCTTATGCGATGGAGCTCGTTATAGCCAACTCTAAATGATTAATGATCATACGAGTAATATGGTAACCATTATTGGCCATAATCTGAACACGAGCACTCACATTTTATCGGTAAGAATTTTATTTTAGATCATAACTTTATCGTTATTTTACGCAATAACGAACTGATTAAATCACGATTATTTACATAAGATTATACTTGCCTGATAACTTCGCTCTTTTATACTATAAAAACTAATTGACATAAAAATCAATCATCTACAGCAGATAGAGAGGTTCTATGATACTCATACCTCTGTAGTTTTAGAGCTTTGTCATAAATCCTAATAATTTATGTATTCTAATGTATTTCAAATATTAAGTAAAAACGGGATTCTATTTGCCATATCCGTTTTTTACAAATGTTTGATTATGATTACAACTGACAGCCACGAAAGTTTTAAACGTTTCTTAGTCATCTTCGCCATTATTTACTTTTGTTAGTTTACATAGGTATGTGTTTAACTTACCCAAAATATCTGCTAAGCCAGAATCCATGACCCAGAGTCTGTCGCAAGGGTCAACGTACACTCTGAAGACTGAGATGATAGACGCGTTCGTCGCCAGCTCTTTAGCTGTGTCAGGGACAAAGTTGTCTTTCCACGAAGGGTACGGCTTCAGCAGCTGGTCTTGAGCACCGTCGATATCCACATAGTTCAACGAAGATGCAACTCCGTTCTTCCATCTTGGTACGGTTACAAATAGCTTGTTCTTCCACCGAGCTAAGCCTAACGGAAGGTTATGTGCAGGTATGAATTTGCCCTCTTTCATGGCGTTTTCCTTAACAGCTGGAGTCTCCCAGGTGTAGTCTACTTCCTTCCACGCGAATCTTAACTGCGGTGTTGCCGCTTTACAAACGGATGCAACTGCCAGGCCAATGACGAAGCTGATGGCCCTCATATTGAAACTGCAACAAAAATGAGTTGTTCATTATACTTGTCATCGTCATTCAAATGTAAATTAGTATTAAGTAATATGGATGAATTGACGACAATATACCTAATGTATATTTTTATATGTTTTACAAAAAGTTTATGTACATAATTATGTATTTACGCAATGAATAACTATGTACTTCTGTAGTTGACCATATTGCATTATTATGATACAATTACATATTCTATTCTCGAAATTCAACAAAGATTTTTTCGGTTTTTTATTATTATTACATTGTGCAAAATTAAGATTAACTTTTCTCCAACTGGTAAGAAATATAAGTCGCCGATTGTTCAACGGCTTACTGGTACCTACTCGTTATTATTGGGCTTCTAATTAGTATCACACATTCCAGCTTCTGTAATTAAATATAAGTTAACGTGGTCCCTAATGACCTCTTCAGAAAGTTCGTTCAGTATTCGTAATGTAATTAGTCATTCATTATAGGTATTTTACCCAATATTTATCTGTATATGTGTAATAAAATAAATAATAGATAACTAAGTAAGTAGGTACATCAACATTGTTATTCCAAATTCAAGCCCCGTATATTCGTAAGCAGTGTGGTGCTTGCCTCAACTCTGCTTGGCGATGTTGTAACTTGGTAATGACTGTATTGTGAGGCGGTGCGGCTCTATCTCCACAATAAAGATGGCTGACTCACGTTTTTGCGGGTGGCTTGTGATCTTATTATTTTGAAACAACGGCTTGGAGCATCAGCTCTTCCTTATCCGAGCAGATCAAGCTTGTTATGTGTTCGGTTGGCATGGGAACTGTGACGAACTATTATACAACCACACTCGCAACCGAGAAGGGATTTAATTTAAAAGATTAACTGATTTAAGTTGCTCACATTGATTTAATAAAAACTTATTGAATTTTTTTTTTAGATTGGTTCAGAATATTAAAATGTAAGTACCTATATTCATTTACATGTAAGACCAAAAGACATTACTTAACAAAAAAAATACACAACGCGCATCGCCGTTATCCAACCCTCTCCCATTGTTTTGGGGGAAGGTCTGGTCCAGAATTTTACGTAAATGATGACTTATTTTTAAAGTGTGAATTGAATTGAATGAATCAGGTGTATGTAATGTCTTCCGTTTAAAAATTCGTATCTACGGGAGCGAAGCAGGGAAGAGAATGTAGGCAAGTCACGACTTTTTGCGGCAACCCGCTCAAGGTCTGATGTTTCGCTGCAGTGATTAAAATATCAAGTCATGTATCTCAGGAAATACTGTTTTACACCATTGTTGTTTACATAGCTGCACATAAAAATAGATTGCTTGCATTTATGGAAGTTTCCTGTTGGTCCTACCCTTGCCTTAGTAATGGAATGACCTAATAGAACCTCCTCCATTAATTGACGTTGGTTAAAAAGCAGAACGTACCCTCTTCTAATTTTGGGACGGTTTGCTTTTTGGACGTTTTGCATAAAGACGTTCTAGTACATTTTAGACTTTCGGGCTTTGTATTCTTTTGAGCTCCACCAACCTAAAATCCTGTCCACCGATCGCCACTACTATCCGCGGATAGTGCGAGAAGCTATTGAAATCAAGAAATTCAAAAATTTCAATAGGGAAGATGGTTTTAAATTGTCACCGTCGTGGAATCCAGTGATCGATAAACTTAAATCTCGTGACTTATCGTCGAATACACCCGCGGATATCGTGAGTGTTGTGTGCCGGGACTTTCCAATAATACAAGATCAGCAGAGGGTAGTTTCAGAAACTACTCACAGCGATTAACAATGACAGCTCGCCTCTCCAGTCAGCTCGTGACCACGGCCAGTGTAACCTGGTCGAAACGTCGGGCAAGGTAAATAAAACTATTTCGTGTGTAAGACCCGTAAATAATTATATAATTATAAAGACGTTCTGCTATTTGGTCATTCCAACACGAATGCCCTTGTCCTACCAGTTGGGTACAACAACAGAAATTCTACAAAAATTGCACTTTGGCTCCATCGGCCGGTCTAGTGAGACAACCGGACTGTATAGACGGAGTCGTCACATTGTTATAATGCTAGAGGTCGTGGGTTCGATTCCCACTGAGGACTGACACTTTGTATAGGTGATTATGGTATGTGGGTTTTATATATGTGTATTGTTTTAATCAGTCTAATTCCCATAGCACAGGCGAAAATCCTACTTTAAAATTAGACAAGTGTATGTAATTTAACTATGTATGTCTTGATAAAATATGAAATATATTATTATTGTATTTATTTACCATCCTACTAATATTATGAAGGCGAAAGGTTATAAGGATGCTTATGATGACTTTGTAAGGATGTTTGGATGTTTGTTACTCTTTCACGCTGTAACGGCTAAACGGATTTTGATGAAACTTGGTATAGTGATAGCTTATATCCGGGAATAACATATAGGCTACTTTTTATCGCGGTAAACTGTTCCCACGGGAAAAACTTATTCCACGCGGGCAAAGCCGTGGGCAACGGCTAGTAATTAATAATAAACTAAATGAACATCAATTTGTGAAAAATTACAGTAAAAAAACAAGTGAAATAATACCTATATATGTTCTCCATCCACCAACGTTTGTATCGTCACAGTAAAGTGGTAAAATACTTATATAGTCGTAAAATTATATCAAGTTACAATAAAGCCACACAATCATTATAATCGATGGTAGACCCAGCGTTTGTCGTCATCCTAATACACAAGCACAACTTGTTTTTGTGATGTGCCGTCATGCTTTACTAGGCAATATAAATTATCATAAAACTCCGTAGGTACCTAACCCGGTAAAAAATTGGTTTTACATTGAAGCTACATATTTAAAAAAATGTGAGTTCAAGTTAGATGGTCAATTAGAATTTTTAGGGTTCCGTAGTCCGACAATTTATGTAACCCAAGATCGTCAAGTCCGTCATAGCCCGTCACTGTCATTTAATTACTATAACAGTCTGAACCGAAGTGTATAAAATTTTATACAAGGATACATTCAACGTAGCTCTCAATTCTGAAAAAATGAAAAGTAGTTTTGGTTTTAATGAATGGAACCGCCCCATGTCCTGTCAAAGTCGGCAATGTGTCCCCCAATTATAATTTCTAAGTCCTCTCTCTTTTTCTGTTTCCTAGAAACTTTGTTCTTCCTACTCATATTCTCTACCCAAAGGTTGTCTGGAAGAAATAGCTTCTAGCGATAGCCCCTGTGGTCAGATGTAAGCTACTGTATTATTGTACTTAACAGTTTTTATTTATTTTATTGTTCTTAAAGAGTATTGAGTAGAATTGAATTGTAATCGTTCACTTAAGTGGGTCAATGGTCATGGTAGGGACTCTCAATGAAAATGATTTCGGATTGCAGTCGTGAATAGTTTTCGATCTACGAAGACAGTGAAATACGGAACCCTACACTATGCGTGCTCTGACACGTATTTGGCGGTTTTTAATAGTTCACAAAGCGAGCTTCAATGTCACAGAAGATTAGAGAGGTAGAATTGACCGTTCGTCCTAAATACTTATGGTACCTGTATGAATTAGCAATAATTTTAGTCAAAATCGAAATTTTATGCGTGCCTAAGCAAAACGGTAAACTAAATTAGGTAGTTTATATTTTTAATAATAATTTCTGAGTTGGGCGACTTTGTTGTTCAGGTTTCCCGTATGACTTTAGTATTTTTATTGAAAATTACCGTTCGCTGTCCAATTCATTTGAGCTTGTTGTTGCAGTTCAATTCAGTGGTTGTTTCTCTAGAAATAAGAACAAATTAAAGAAACGTCACATACTGGCTTTCAACCTGTCAACTCGTTAGTGATTTACCCATTAATAAACAATTAAAACTTATTTTTCTCTAATCTCAAAACTATATTATCACGTATTTGTAGTATACCTCAAAAGAAACATGCATGAGTTGCGCGGAACATGAAACACGAAAGAAATGATGCGGAACACGAAAGAAAAATGCAGAGCACTAAATGTCGTTGTGTCTAGATTGAAAAAGGTAAATAAATTATTTTAGTAGGTAGGTACCCTAACATTGAAGAGCGTTCTGAACTTTATAAGGAAGTATGACAAAAATTCTCTGGCGACAAAAAATTCTAAAAGAATTAATGATGATGCGCATAATTCAAAAATTTCGTGTTTTCCTTTTAAGTAACTTATTATATAGGCAGTTTCAATACAAACATCCCAAAAAATGGTAACTATAATCGTTCTAGTTTCATTTTCCTGAGTAGGTATTTGAGGAAGAAAAATGTTTAGTGTAATTTAAAGAATCATACAGAAATAAAACCTTCAAAATACATAGGTACCTACCTAACTACTTTCATAATTGCATACGTCCACCTAAACTAGTACCGGAAACCAAGGAAACTACCTTAAAGTGATCGGAAGTAACGCATACGATTGGTAACAGGTCACAATGAATGCAGGATTTATAAAATTTCCAGGGCTATGTTCTTTAAATAAGTATAGTCTATAGATACTTGCTTGCTCGATATGCTTAAAAAAGATTAATTATTTAAAACTCACGACACAAAAAACCAAAGATAAGCTTTAAAAAGTAAAGTCTCAAAGTACCACGAACATTTCAGGTAGGTTTTTTGAACAAAATGCACAGATGCGCTTTTTATACAGGCTAATGAAAATGTCAGTTATAAATATTATAGCTATTGTAGAGTACTCGTATACTTGGCATTTCGTCTAAAGTCATAGATCTAAGTTTTGGTTTCAGCTTTGCCTCTTTTCAGCAGTATTCATGATATATTTTCAGACAATCTAAAGATTTTTTGACAGGCCCAATCAGTATTCTGCTACCACAAAATAGTGAAATTATTTATTTTAATTAGGTTTTTAATTAGAAAAATGTTGGTTATTAGGTACAAATAGTAATAATGTATTAAATTCCCATAAAAATTGATTATAAGTAAAATTGAAACGCATAAAACAGTAATACATAATGGTATTACGTACATTTCACTTTAAAATCGATAGGTATATGCATTTTACTTTAAAATATTGTTTAGTTGCCTATTACCGGCGACTTTGTCGGTGCCGACATTATTACACAAAATACTACCTTGGCCACTACTTGGCCATTTTGATATGTCAAGGCATTGATGTAGCAGGGATGTTAACCGCTAGGAACCATCAACGTTTCCGAGATTAAAAGTTAAATATGTCAACCAGATAATTACTATCACTGTATAATTATAAAGTTTCACTAAAATCATATAAGCCTTGAAAGCGTGATTGAACAAACTTAGTGGGATAAGTTAGTTGATATCAGCGCTAAAATATTGACGTGTATAAATGTACCCAGTGTACTCCGGAATAAAATATTTTGACTGTGAGTACAAAGAAGAACGCGTTAAAACCGTTAATTCGATTTTTATGTACGTATTCGGACGTTACCATCAACATCTAAACAAAACGTAAAATAATTTGCACTACATTCATAGACATACTGTAGGTATACTTACTCTGTATAATTATAAAGTCTAGAACACACTTTATCTAAGTTTATTTACTAACAAACCGCGTACGTATACCTAGGTATACGTATCCTCTGACCCGTGACAGCATTGTTTGGATCTTCAAGATAAATTTACATTAAAAGTAGATTCTAGTATAAGATAGCGGCTTATTTTGCAACTTGCACTATTATTAACACTTACAGGTGAAGTGGAGCCGATCGAGAGCACTTGTTGTATGTATGGCGGCGCTCGCGCAGGTCAGCTTGCGACCGGTTCAACGGGGCCGCGAAGACAGACTAAACAGTTCGAGGTCTCCACAGCCTTTATATTATGTTCTCAACAAATTCTCCGTACAAATTCACGATAAATGATACATTTGTTTAAACTTTATTGCACACATCAGTACAATAGGCGAACTTAATGCCGTAATAGTCGAACGAAGGTATTCTCTACCAGTTTAAATTATCCTTTTATTTAGGTGAAAATTATTGACATAGCCACCTTAATATTATAGGTAATACTTGTAACATTGCATATTATATAAGAGTAGGTACCTATACAGTATACACAAAAATAAAGAAGTTAAATTTACATCCTATTACTTCTATTATAAAAGCGAAAATATGGACATTTGTTTGTTGAACGGCTGAACGAATTTTAATGAAAATCGGAGGAGTTATAGCTTATATCTTGGAATACCATTGAGGTAGGATAATTTTTAATGCGGACGAAGTCAGGGGGCGTCCATAAACATAACATGTAAATAAACCTATTACATTTGTTACAGATTTGCTCAGGCCTCAGGTTATCGTAATGCTTCATAAAGAATAGGTATACCCACTTGCTAAGAGATTACACTTACCTAGTTACAAATAGGTACCTAACTTAGTACAAGTGAGTACCTATCATTTAAAAATAAATTTAAAAGAGTATTATATATTCTGTGACAGTAACTAGGCACATTGGTTATACATAATTTATTGTTTCGCTAGACGTTATAATTCAATCATTAATTTAGATAATGAGCAAGGTATAATTTTCTCAGTCTCTAATCGTTCAATGTTGAAAATGGACCTCCGCTCCTCAAACTTTCTCTAATATGATATGTCCTGCCTGCGTCATTTCAACGTCTCCACTGCAGCTGCTCGCTTTCTATGTAAAATAGCCCCTACACTAAGATTAATTAAAATTTATATTATGTTCGCTTCTAGTAAGTACTACTAAATGGTTTACCATTATAGAGGTCTAAATTAAGAAAAATGATGTAAGTATATAGGATGGTATGGTATATAGGTTTCCCATCAACTACATAATCTGTTTTTAAGGATGTTTACCTTTAACATTGCCCTATCATGTCACGCCCGAAGCAATGATTGTGCGTGTGCAATGTTGTGAATTCGATGCGGATAATTCAAGGCTCACCCCGTGACGGGCGCATCCGTCCGTTGCCCATTCATATGGACAAATTATCAAGCCACCAAGCGCTCGTGGACATGTTGATTTCACATCATTTAGGTTGACCTGTCAGAATTAATTTAGCTCATTATCAACTCTGTGACGAATCAGCTCATTGTCACACCATAACCAATTTAATATGATACATAATTATAACAATATAGTAATGTATAAATCTACAATTATAAAAAAATTTGATAGCTAAGACTACAAAAATTATACTGCTCATTTGTTACTTGGTTTTCAAATCCAAGCAGCGTTTCAAACCTATCGCATATCGCAGTAAGTATGCATTTTTGTGAACTTTAAATTTACCTTCTGCTAAAATGTTCAATAAGATTTAAATAGTTTTAGCTGTACCTGACTATTGTGAGTAAATTAGATTTTAAATACCTTTAAAAAATCCAAACAAAAATACTTAGTAAAAAAATAAACCATTGTGACTTGATTGAAATTCTTTGAATGTAATTTTTTGATGATTAATGGAGTTAAATTGTCAAGTTCATTTCCTTCCAAGTCCCTAATTACAAGTTCCATTATTACTTTTTGCAAAAACCCAATGATGACATCACGCATCACTTTGGATTTTACATTGCCCAGTCAAAATACAGACGGATCACCAACTTAGAAATTTAGAATCTACGCTCCTGAGTTGGATACTATTTTGAGATTATATTAAATTAAAGAAGCAATTAAATTCAATATTATTTATTGCACACATAAAAAAGCAAAACAATACAAATTGAGATTTAGGTTAATTTTATATAATTGTTCAAAAATTATTTACAGCGCAAATTAAATTGTACGAACTTGTATTTACAATCTAGGCGGTCGATAGTATTATTTGTAGATAGTTTATTTCTGTTCCAGTAATAATTATTCCTCTAACCTGAGCGGAAATATTGAAGGAACGAATTTGGCTACTCCCGCCACAAAAAGTTTGTAGCTTCATGTATAGAAATAGTCGAGCCGTAAAGCTGGCCGTCGTAAAACCGTAAGATACAACGTCGTTTACGAATTCTTCAAAGCTGAGCCTAAAGTGCTACTCTCGATTAAGTCTATTAGCAGTTAGGACAGAGTAGGTTGATTTAATTATTGAATGAGTAAGAACTTTGTGCGACATGGCTGTACCATTTATTTGTTCTTACATTCTGCTCTACCAAGTCATACAAATTGCATTGATTGGGGGATATTATTATTGTCTATACATAATAGTTTTACTTATCTCTCTGTAAGCTCGCATTTGTGAGAAAGATGTCAAAAAAGATGCTAGTCAAAAGATTTAATTATTTAACGAAATACTTCTCAACCACTAACCGCTGTCTTGGCCATGACCTGCCTTAATTGTTGTCTGTAACGGCTTATTCAGTCTCAAATACCTGCAGATTTTATAAAGAAACATTGCGCCTAGTGGAATTAAGATTGCAAATTCTATTTAAAGAACATTTCAAAATCAAACCAGGCGCTTTACAATTTTTATCAATCGATCAATTTCTTTCATTTCATAGTTTTTACAGTATTTACGTTTTTCTAACAAGATAACAAGTCTGATTGACAACCCACTTTTCTTATGTTCGATAATAAATAAATCAATGTAATTATTATAGACTTTCAACGAGCTGTCTTCATTTGCAAAACGAATGATAGAGTAGAGGAGCGGAATCTATTGACCACTTCGTTGGTTTATGTTTAAGCCAGGTTTAAGCGTTTGTCTTAAACGCAGTAGTTGTGGGTTCGATTCCCAACTTTCACATTCGACAACTTTATGACGATCTGCACAAGTTAGCCTTTGACCGCGTGTTATGTTTCTTATTTACGGTGGGATTGTCTAATTTACATATTAAAAGGAATAAGAAAGTAGATACATACCTACTTAAGTGTTCTAGGGACTTTATAGTAAACTCTAACTTTAAATCCCTGTGTTCTATGTTTTTAGAATAGGTACCCAAAATCTGTCAATAGAATAGTCATTTAGAACTTATAACATGATGATGATGATGATGTCCTCCTCGACGCATCCGTCGACGGCGACACCCTGTCAGTCATCGTCTGGAGTGTGCAAGTGGTTTATTATTTGCTTTATTTCTTGTTTCTTTCGACCGCAAAAAGTTTGGTGCCCAGGTGACTGCGGTTTGCCAACCAGGTGAGAAAGAGACGATTAGTGAGTGAAGAGATTATAACATTAAAGAAGTATGCGGTACGTTAACGTAGGTAAATGGATCCTTGCATGGGGCAAATGCTACAAAATGAAATGACTCAGTAAATAGACGTAACAATCTTAAATAAACTTAGTAAAAATCCAAGAATAAAAAATAAGGAATTTTCGACTATTTATCTCTACATTGACTAATTTCGTTTTGTCGCATTTGCCCCACGGATGCTTGGGCTCTATAAAGAAACGAATTAAGTTGTAGTGATTTTACAAATAATTACCTAACAATTTTAACACATTTTGCGAATGGGAATTGCTAATAGATGAGAACGCATGTGTGAATCGGTAATGAAGTAAGATGCATTCTGTTTATCGGAGCGTTGGAAAAAGCGCGCATCCATGCGCGACCGTGCGTTGATCTCGGGGGCGATGCGTGCGCGCTGCGCAACACCACCGCCTGCTACCACTTTACAGTGAGATCTGAAAAGTGACAGCTATGTGAAAACTATACGGAAGACGAGGAATTTCTACGGATGGATAGGCTATAAATCAATAAGTACTAACTTTGCGGCTATCTGTACTCACCTATTTTCTGATTAACTTATAATTTAATATAGTGTGGCTTCTAGTATAGGGTTCATCTTATGATGTAAGTTTATTTCTTGAAATTCGCTGTGCAATAAAGAAGACAAAATTTCTATTAAAATAAAACTTTAATATTACTTAAATTTTTATTATTATAAACTACTTATTAACTTTAAAACTACTATACATTATTAACAACATATAAACGAATTGCGACAATGAAGTTATGTTTAAGTTATTTATATAAGAAAGAAAATGTAAAGGATATTGGCACATAACACGTTACACCAATTTGTTTTAATAATTTAGTCAATATTTCATTTTAACTTAAAAATGCTTTTATGCTTTTAATACTGAGTACAAGTCAAAGAACGTAAAAGTATCTTAGCAATATCACCTGTCTTAAATAATGAGTATTGTAGCATATTAATAAGTATGTAAATGTTATTTCATCAACCTCAGATATTATACGAAATATTTGGTACTGATCTCCCAATGTATTACTTTCCATCGATCAGCCACTCCCCCTATGAATACTTTTCTTCTAAGATTTTCTCGACGAGTGTTCGTAATAACTGCTATGAAATGTCGACATATTTTCATTCGAATCTGCCCCTTATTACTTTTTACAAACAGTATTTTTTAAACATTAGCTACACGTTCTTTTTCAATACTAGATACAAATCGGTACTATCATGTTCGGGCTCCTCAACCCTGACCTCGTGGTGTTTAAACGGGCGAGGGTACTGGAAGTCGATGGTCGAAGGGCCGAACCCTTTCTGCGTGTAGCGCGAGCGTTGCTCGGGGTGATACCCTGAAGGCCGGGTGGACGGCCACCGCCGCCTGTTGCGGTCCTGGTAGGTCATCCGCGACGGTCTGCGGTAGCGCTTGCGTGAGCTGCGAAATAGAATTTTCACTTAGAACATACGAGCTATCAAAAATACCATGGAATTTCAACCGCTTATTAATCTTAGGGGCAAGAAAGAAACGTTAAGCATATATCCATCGGTCACATTTCTTCGCGACGATAATTGCAAAGTTATTCATGCCGGTACGTATTTCCCTGTTTACCTTTCGACTTTTTACTACTTATTTACGGTGTCTTTGACCTGAAGACGTCATTAAAGAGATACGAGTGAACACTTCTGGACACGCATATTTTTGCATAACTATTTTAATAGGTAGGAATTCATTTGCGTGCACGCGCGATAAACTGTTGTCAATTCGAAGATAGTAAAATTTTCCACATAAATGGTGGACAAGGCAATAAATCACTGATTCTTTTTCAAACCAAATAGACTTCATCGCCTCGTTGGCTTTGCAGTTTGGGCGTCCACACGAGCGCCAAGGATCATGCGATCGATTCCGAATGGGGCTAGACAACTTTTATGCCATTTGTACAGGGTTGATTCTGGTATGGTTGTTATTTTATCAATTTCATTATTTGAAATCAATTTATGTATTTTAAAGGGTAGATTCCATTTAAGATATTGAATTGATTTTAATTTACGTCGTCTTCTTCAAATTATTCTATGACCGAATTGCCACAGAGTGCCTAATTAAATATGGAAAAAAATTATCTCATTCATACAAAAGAGTTCAACGCGGCCGATTTCTATCATTTTATATTTCAATTGTTTTTTCATACAAAAGAGTTCAACGGGATAGTTATTTTTAGGAGAGTTCCTAATGGTAAAAAATTGTCTTGACAGACGGACAGACAGACAGACGGACAACGAAGTGATCCTATAAGGGTTTCTTTTTCCTCTTTTAAGGTACGTCCTTTTTCCTCTTTTGAGGTACGGAACCCTAAAAACCAGTTACACTATTTGTATCAATTATTTAATTGTAGATGTATAAAATAATTAGCAAACTTAACCCTTTCTTCTTCAATAATACAGCAATAGTTTTAAAAACACATCGATTTAAGAATTATTTACCAAATGTTATTGTAGGTAATTCACGCCTTCACTTTCTGTAAGCTTTTCCAACAAACCTAGGTAGACATCATCGCGAATGACTATGATTAATGAATTAAATTCACACTTACTCTCTAGGCCTCTTCGCGTAAGGCCTCTTGCTGCCGGACGGCGGCCTGGGCCGGTATTCTTCTTCTGCTTCTGCTTCTAACTCTATTTCTATATCCTCGTCATTCGGCCTCGAATGGTGGAACACGGGCCGAATATGCGGGATCGGCACAGGGTACGGCTTCACTACCGGCACTGCCACCTGTGAAGAACATATCACATTTATTTTATCACATGCTAATGTCAGCTTTTCAGTCTACTTTTGGCATTTATAATGTGCCACACAAAAACCCGGTCAGTGGCAAACTATACTCCAGAGCTAAGGAGGTTTCACAAGCAACAAAGGAGAGTTTAAAGGAGAAACCGGAAGGTTTATATGGTACGGAACTAGGAAGGGTTTTAGAACATCAGATATCCGATGATGGCGTCGTGATAAATCTAAATTTCATGGTCTCTTTTCGAGTTAGCAAACTACAATGTGATTTTTTATTAGCAAATAGACAAAAACACGCAACTGTAAAATTGCCATGGCATTTACAAGAAGAATCAATTGATTGGAAAATATTAATTTATGCAGAGTACACATTTTACTTTTTGTAAGATCCATCATGTATCTTTTCAATTGATCTTAGTGGACGGAGCGATCGTGTATCAATCATTCGGACTGTGCGGTTTTAATTTTTTAAGTTATATATAGGTGTTAATCTACAAAGCTTATCTATATATATTATTTTTAACTAAGGCTTACAATAACAAACCTCTTTCTCGACCGGAACCGGTACGTGTTTTTCTACGGGAAAAGGGACCTTTTTGATAACCGCATACGGCACCGGTCTCTCAATCGGTACTTTTAGCTCTTGGACTACCGGCACCGCAACCGGTTTCGGTACCGGTACCCGGACCGGATACGGTTGCGGTACCGGCACAATCACTGGGTGAGGGACTTCAATCTGCAAATTTAAATATTGATTTTTGTAAGACTTTCGTATTTAATGATTGGGAACAATTGGGATAGAATCTTAGTTAGCTATGTACTGGGTTGATCTTGCTATTAATGCCATCCAAATCTTTATAAGATTTTCTTCATGTTCGTGAAATCATTTGGTAACAAAGTAGCTGAGTAAGCCAAATTCCATGTCAAAAAGTCAGGTTACATTAAAAAATATTTGTTATAGTATCCTAGTATCCTATTTATACACACACGGTTGGTAACAATCACGACGTCCTATTTCCGTTACTTCAAAATGGAATTAGCCGTAAATTCCATTAAAATGGAAAAAAAACATTGTTTGTTAAAATATTTGGTTAGATATAAATTATTTAAAATATTTTTAAATACTTTTGTCTAGCGTAAAGATAAAATAAAAGTATTCAAGGTAAGTATCTATTAAAAATACATTTATTTAAATATGTACAGAATATGAAATATACAATAGTGAGTAGGTGTGTAGGTAGCCCTCTTTCCCACATGGTAAAAATTTATAATTAATACAAACGCAAGTAGTCTAATGAATAGATTTTAGTAATTAATTCGTTAATATGCATTTCACTGTGAACGCAGGAAGCAAATAACTGTGTGTCACAATTAAATACATTGTCTTTCTCATTAATATTCAGTAGGTAGTATGTGAGTAGGTAATTGTCGGTTGTACTCTATAATCTGATTTATATGATCAATTAATGGATTCTCCGCATTTGTGGAAAAAGTCGTAGGTACTTCCCGTAAATACAGTCTATTGATTTGACATAATGTGTACGTACAATATTCATTCAGATACAGCATGTTGAAAATGCACTGATTCAAGTTCACCGAATTCTGAGGAATTTCCGTAACGTCCCTGTGATTGGCTATTTTAATTCGCATTGACCGTGGGAATTGGGATCCTAGAGTAGCGTAGCTATAATAAAGTTTCACTCCTTCTAGAAGTCAACTGTGTCTTATTCTACTCTGGCGACAGTAGTAAAACTCACCAAAGATGAAAAGATCACATCTAATTTATGAGATATCAAACCAGTTTATCACAACTTTTATCTAGGAAGGAACGTATTAACTTATTTTTGCTTCTAATTTAAAAGTTGGAGAAAGGTATGTGTTAGGACTGGGTGTTTTAGATAATAATAATATGAGCAATCGTTTTTAATAGTTAGTGAAATTTTTAATATACTTTTTAAATTTTAGTCGTTATTAATCGTTACCGTTTTACAGTGTCATTGACCGATTAACTGATTAGAGTTGAATTTAAACTTTGACGTAAGTAACTTGAAATTAACATTGTAGCACAGAATACTAAGTACTAATTGTAGTTAGTTCCTTTGGGAAAAATCTTACGCAAAATCTTACAGTATACCTTTGGAAGTTCCTATATCCTGACTGCGTATAATTGGTCGCAATAATATTGTTTTTACTGCTTACCTAGGTCTTACTGCTTTCACTATAGGGTAAATGAAGTTATGACAGTCAGAGCTAATGTACCGTGACTGAGGGTCGATGAGCTCATTACTGGTGCCTAACTACTCGTTATAGATTTGTCGTCACAACTTTCTTAGCTTTTGCTTTCTATGATTGTTATGCTGTAACGATTACTGCAATAAACTATAAATAATCCAAGACAGGTTGTGCGTATTCTTTATAAAAAGACAGTTTAAAATTGCTGGCACAAATATTTATATTCCCATGTGGTGCCGGGTCCAAATAGGACCAACCCAGTTTTCCTGAAACTCCACAAAGACTTGGGCAGCAGCATTGTTTGTGTCATAGACTATGAAAAGGTCATTCAAAATTACTGACACAAACTTTGAAAAAATTAATTTTATGTTTGTTTGTGACATGTAAATCTCCTATGCTAATCAAATCAATTACGAGTAGGTACGTTTTTTGTTATGTACCTGAATAAGGACCTCCATAAGATACTGATGCAATAATATAAATAGAATTGGAAACAAGATCTACGTCTAGTCCTATAGCGACTTTAAAATCTCAAGTGCAAGTATACGGTTTCATGATTTCTCTCAAGCGCGTCATCTTACTGACCAAGAGCGAGCGAGGAAATCAGTGCGCGACGTACGTCGTCTGATTTTCCGATCCGCATTCTTTCGTTTTAGTTTTTTTCGCTAGATAATTACATAAATATAGCATAGAGCAACACAATACAATGTTAGTAAAAAATACAACTCACCGCATATGGCTTCGGTACAGGTACATGTACTGGCTTCGTTTCCGATGGGTAGCCCTCAAAATCATGCATCGATGAATCCTTAAATTTCGCCTTCAAGTACGATTGCCTCCATTTCTCTACCAGTTTCTTGTAATCTTTGTAATCATAGTCATCGGAAATAATATTGCTAGGTCTGTATGTTGGTAAATACGATGGGTGCGATGTGTCGTGCGTTCTAAGCCCTAGAAGATCTTCTTCCGATTTGTACCTTGTTACTTCTTTATTCTTCTTCGATTTGTATGGCCTGTGACTTGTGAAAGACGACCATTCGATTGGTTTGCTTTCGGAATATTTACCATTATTATATTTATTTTCGTAATGCTTTTTCGGTATATGGACTATATCATCACTGAAGTCGTCGGTATATAAATAAGGTTTTTTTGGATTTTGTTTGAAGAAAGAGTAGTACGGCTTGTAAACGTTTCCCCAATGTGAAGTTGTCGTAGGTACTGTACTATATAAGTTTCTTACATATTCCTCGGGATCATACTTTTCCTGCTGCTTCATTGACTGGTAAACACTACTCGCGAAGTCATCAGCATATGTGCTTTTAAAACCCGGTATCTTTTTATATTTTGAATAATCACTTTCGGGGGACTGATAAGATGTCAAATCAAAGACATTGCTACTTGCTGGAATTATTTCGTCATTGTTATCTGGTTTTTTAGCACCACTGAAATCAAACTCGAAAGTTGTGTTACTGTAATCATTGGAATACTGATAACCTTTAAAAGGATTCTTCCAGTTTTTATAATCGTTTGTGTAATTTGTTGATGCCCAGGGTTTATACTTAAATTTATCTTTGAAATCAAAATTGAGCTTCGTGTCTTTTACTGAGTCTTTGTTCTTAGAATGGCCAAAATAGTTTTGAGAATAGTCCACATCAGTGTAGGTGGTCGGTTTAATCAACTGTTTTTCTGTTACGACTTCTACGTCCTTATCTTTTAACGCGTCATTGAACGCTGAAGCGGGGTTCAGAAACTTCTTGCTGTGATCTTCAAAATTATTGGAATGGCTATTTTCGTTTTTTACATTTTGTGCAGGATTGTAAAAACTTGACGGTTTAGTAGCTGTTGGAAATTTATTGTCTGGATTGGTTGGATAGTACTGCTTATATTTCGTGAAATCAATGACTTTCGGGAATTTCAGTGTACTTTGCGTAGTAGTTGCTGTTGGTTTCATTGTATCCTCTTTATCAGACGTAGAGTAAGTTGGTGCAAAATTATAAGGATTTTGATAATTTTTTGTGGACTCACCAAATGACGTCGGTTTACTCTCGTATGATGATTGCACTTCGTGGAAGGTCGAGTACTTTACGTCAGTTGGGTTCGGAGATCCGCTACTAACACTACTGTATACATTGAAATCTGTATTATTAAATTGACTCAGACCTCTGTTTCTATTTCTCGAACCTATCTTAGCTCCATAGATCGGAGAACTGCGCCCGTATATATCTTCCGTCGCTCCGTTGGTACCCTGCGTTTCGCTACTATCAAGAGTTGGGGTATTATAAAAGCTCATTGTGCTTTGTGGGTATTGCAGCATACTCGCCTGTGGTTCGTTATCACCCCCCGTTCCAGAGGGCTGGGTGCCATCTTGCGACTGTGAACCATAATTCATATAACCGGATGATTCCAAACCTGTCGGAAAAGCGGGGGCGTACAGTCTAGTCGAAGATTCTTGATTGTACTTGCTGAGATAGTTGGCGTAGTCCGGAGAGCTAGGTACGAAACCATCGTACCCACCAACATCATTGAACCCAAACGTGGAGTACGTGACCACGTTGGGCTGAGGGGTTGAGTCTTCTTCACTTTTCGGGCGTTTAGTTCTCCTTGCTCTCCTCGCGTCGGTCGCGTTAAAAATTATAAAAGCTGCAAGAGCAAAGCAAAGCGTTTTCTTGTCCATGTTGGTGGTGGTTATAATCACTGGTGCGAGTAACGGCGCGCTATTCACATTGTACGGGCCCGTGAGCAGTAGACGAAGTCCGAGTAGCGACTGAGTTAGGGGCGTCGATGCTTGGCTGAAGTCACGGTCTGGGGTGGTGCAGGTAATTTGCGCCTGCGACCACCGCGGTGCGCCGGCGCGGTGGCGACGTGACTCCCGGTCGTCCTATGAAAACGAAAGCGTTCACGCTCCGGCGAGCCGACAAATTTCCCTAGATCAATTAATTCGCTAATAGTGAGTTCACGCATGTTCACTGCATGCTAATAATTCGTATCATAATATTAATATGCGATAATTGACGTCTAATGCCGAGTGCCGATTTAAAACCTGCCTTCCGTCATTAAGTCTGACTAATATCTTTTCATCATGCCAGTAATGAAAAAAATTAAAAGATGACGGACTTCGGTTTAATCCACACTATTTTTACGTCGGAACTAGAAGTAAATTAGACATTCTGATTGGATACGTGTCTGATTGGATATTATACGGCGATGTAGTAGATGTGACAAGTGCAAGAAAAATAATATTCGGCGTCTGAAGTTAAATAGGCTTCGTAGTCATCAATTTATGTATCTAAATAAGATCGGACTGAAAATATTTTTTTATTGTAGCTCTGACAATTTAAACAAATAAGAATGAATTGCACACTAATAGTAAGTAGGAGGACGGACTCGTCGTCACACCAGCTTGTAACACTGGTGTTACTACGAAGTAGAGTCCTTTTTCTTGCGTTTGAAACGCGTTCATACGTAAACTTCTAACATTCATGATTAGTTTCTAGCTCATGTCAGCTATTTGGTATATTTGTGAAAGGCGACTTCACATGAACTTTAATTGGTATGTATATGGCAATAAAACACATCGTTGCTAAAACACTTTTATTTCTCAATGCAAATTATTGATTTCCGATACAGTTCCAATGATTGTAACTGTTACTTACAAAGAGTATTGCTTAGTCACTATAGTTATTTAATATCGAACATAAATGGCCACCATAATAACAGCTTCGGAAGCTAATACCCTCCATGTTACACCGCTTTGTACTAAAATACGATACCTAACTTAACATTAACACAACTGTTCGAAGATAATTGAAATAAGTGAAAGAATAACAAGTGGAATGATTTTCAATTTTTCGGGGTACGTTTTGTGAGAATCGTCATCCTATTTAGTCTACCTTACATAACAAACACTCTGAAAGTAAATAACAACGTTATAAATAGGCACAATGGAGAGAACATACCTAGTAATTGAAATAAATTTTGCACAAAAGCCTAATTACTCAAACTATAAGTGCTGCTACGATTCCCTTTTGATTTAAATAAAATGTTGCATTTGCAACGAAAAAAAAAACTAATTTTATGAAGATATAATTAATTTTATGGGTTTCTATTGCGAATTTGGATACACATTGAAATACTATAGGCGAATACGAAAATGATTGACTAGGTAACAAAATACATATATAAAATTAGAGGTCTTCTTCGCATGTTTTTTATCATTAACTTTATACAGGCACTGTCAGAAATTCTGCAGAGATAAACTACAAAATAAGCAAAACTTGTTACTTGTGCACATGTTGATTGAAACAAATGCTTTTATAATCAATACACATGATAGACGAACTTATATGATTTGTATATAAGTAGCATAATAATACGATATTAAATACTCTTAATGTTACTGTAAATATGTGTTAATTACCTACATAATAGGGGTTACTAACTATCTAATAAACTTTGAAAGACTGTAGGCAGTCTACAGAGATTACATACATAAACTATACAAAAATATTATTTTTCTTCTATCACTTTTTGAACACTTCGATTCAGATGTTATGGTCAACTGTTTTGTTATTGGTGCCTTATTACTTGAACATTTAGTATATTATATTAAGTCTACGGAGCTGCCATATTGCTACAAAACTATTTAAATTTGGTACGGGAATATTACATTCATTATAATTTATAATGCTTAGTTTGAACATTAATAGATTGTGTACCTAGCGGAAATATTAATGATAGTTTTAATATATTGTTAGATTATGTCAACATTTGTGGGTATCAATATTGGTATCAATGCGACATCCGGTCTGTATTAGATATTGATCGATCGTACCGATAATAGACCTGTTTAAAAAACATTTTCGATAATACCATCGTTAATACTGGAATTGTCAAAGCGGCCGGAGGGGGCGCAAGACGACCCCTTGATGTCTACGTCAAAATTAAATGTCTACGCGGCTCATTACTGTCTATAGACTTGAAATCAACGATGGCATTACAATTAATCCAACAATATAAATAATTGTTCAAACTACTGCATAAGTGTTCTACTCTGTCAATATGTTATTCATAATATCTTAGAAACATGCATATGAATAAAATATCGTACACTATAAATTGTCAACATCTATCTACTTTAATATTTAAGTAATACATTTAATAGCCTTTAATTAGAATGTGGTACAATAATTATGTATTATTTCAGTACATCTACATCTAGTAATCATCTATGTTGTGACAGACAATCTTATTTACGAGTATATAAGTAACAAGAACAGTAAATGCTTACAAATGAAATACGACGAAATGTTACGTGACGTCAAAAAGTGTAGAAAAATATTTTTTTCTCTTGCTCGATTCGACATTTACCCTTATTTTATTATTTATACCTCACACAGTCGATTGTCAGTCAATAGTGGTTTGTTAGGACATACCTATTATTTTTTTTAAATAAAAGAATTTCTTTATAGACAAATAATTGACAGAAAATAAACTTTCACAGATAATTAAATAAGGTACCTACATAAAATAATATAACCATATTGAAAATATCAATGATAATTCGATTGATACAGTTCACAAAGAAATGTATAAAGTTCTAATGTCTAAACAAAAGTAAAATGTACAAAATAATTACTGCAGAATATTTTTGAGACACTTACAGTGTAAACTTCGATGAAAGTAAAAACATTTAAATTTCTAAGTGTTCAACTTACATAAACTTAAAATAAAGACAACCACGCAAGCTCTGCAACCAAAGCATACCATTCACACCAATACACTTGCTCAAGGCTAGTCAAGGCTCATACGTAATATTCATAATTTTCGACATAATTTACACATCGCCTTTCTTTAACTTCAGGTTTTTCTTTTCCATCTATGCCATGCCTGTTATTTTTCCTGCTGCTGTAGATCCTATCCTACCAAGAAGGTCATAACAGTGGATCCTACCACCTTAACTTCAGCCATGTTAACATAGATGGCGCTTTATTCAGTACTGATTTATACAAACAGATGGAGCCAGTCGTTAGAAGATCTCTAGCAGAGTCGACTGTAGAAACAATTACCACCGGAAAAAAACAAAATTATCGTTAATTACTATCACAAATCATTATGTTATCATAATTCATATTAGAAATGCTACCAAAGTTCAGCTAAATGACCCTGAATATGTAACAATCTTGTTATTGAAATGTTAATGTTTAGATAATTTAATCCCACGCTAATCATCGACAAAATGACAACGATCGAAATAGATTAGTTATAATAGAATAGAAACAACTGCAAATACCAACTAGGTAGGTACCTACTTCCAGAAAAAAGTACAAGAAGATAAGAAGTTTGTACGAATTTAACACTTTTGGGATAGTCAGAAATAGTTTATCTCTAGTTAACCTACTGAAGATATACAGGAAAGGAGGCACAGGGCACAGATAATAGTGTTATTAGTTTCAATGCGCCGAAGCGGCGGGCGCGGCGGGCGCGGCGTGCCGCAAGCGCGCGCGCACCTCCAGCAGTGTAGGGTTGACTCCTTCATCCTCCACCACTGTCTGCTCCGCCTGCTCTAGGCGCCTCGCTCGCTCCGCTATGGCTCGCTCCAATTCTGGAAAATTAAATGCAATGATTTATTTAAAGGGAATTTAGCAGAGGAATTTGTTCGTGGGGGGCAGAAAAATATTTTTCATTACTCATACTCTGAAAGTAGGTCTGAAGTTGCCTGAGGAGCGGGTTGAAAGTAATACATCTCAGCTCTAGGGAGAATCGCTTTCAACTGACAGCTGTCAAATTATATTTAAAAAAACTAGTACTATTTTGACATTTCTATTGGACCATGTTCCAACTGTCTATACAGCCACTCAATTACAGCGCGATGTAAAATTATATTTTTAATGACTTTATTATAATTATTACTGTCAACTATTTCTTTAAAATAACATAGATTTGGGCAAAATATTTACCATTTTTTCAATGAAAAATAATGTCAGAATAGCTGGCCGGTCACAGAAAAAAAACAAAGTAGACAAGAAAGCGGCAATCCGATCTTCATTTGTTTTTCGAGTTGTAGAGTTTTGTTTATACTTCCGTAAGTATAGCAGAGATTTGTATTAACACTCATTTTATGTATTTGTTTTTACTTTCAGTGTATTCTTAATGAAAAGCACAGTGTTTTCCTCGGGTTCAAGACTTATTTAGAGGTCCCTCGAACTATTGGCGCCCTCGCTACGCGTCGGGCGCCAAACCCCGTCTCGGGACTTAAATAAGTTACTTTCACACCTAGGTTAACAATGTACTATAAAATCGATCAACTTTAAACAGTAAATAAATAAATAAATTTACTTTGTTTTGACAATTAATTGGTACTCATTCTAATTGATATACTGAGTTGCAGGAAAGGTCGATTATTATTTAAGTTTGGTTAAATTCAGTCTTTCAGGGGTGATCGTAAACTTCGTATCAGATTACTATGGGAAGGCCCAGCCAGTTTTTTAAAAATTGATATCATTATCATGATGTATTATCGACAGCGAGCCTTTGATTTGATGACATGCGTACGTTATCTCTAATTAGGTTTATCGTACGCGTAAGTACGTCGTTCGTAAACAAAGGTATATGGTCGTCTAAATAAGTGGACCACCTTCGAGGACCTGAGATCCACTGAACCACTATGTATGAACCAGTCCCTGGCTGGCTTAAAGCTTAGCTTCTACTTGTGATATCTTAAAGTTTTAGTGAACTTCCGAACGAACTTCACACCACAGCGCAAGGTGGAGGTGAAAACAATTTCGCAGCCGCAATTAATTTAAGCAAAAGATAAGCGATTCAAGTAGTACAAGCTCAGGTGTCTACTTCGGCAATGGTTTCTCCCACGCTCGACAAGTTGGACAGACGGGAAGCACTTGCGCCGTTTCACTTTCATCCTGCCTTGGTCATCGACATCCGTGCATTATTAATTAGAGAAAATGTAGGTAAATAAAGGTAAATAAAATAGACTCAAATATAATAAAACGTAGTCGGTCATAACATAATGAATGCTCCACGACTTCCACGAGGTTAACGCCCTTAAAATGCACCTGCATCACCTACGTCGGACCGGACGACCGCAACTCCTCCAAATATGCAAGCAAAAAAAACACGAAACTCAAAAACGAGTTCCGAAGGTTAAATTGAAGCCACAAGAATGTATATTCTAATCAGTCGACGCTATTGAATGAAAAGGAGAAATTTATACAAATATGGAAATTTAAAAGTGAGATTTCTTTAATACGGCCTTGGCTGTGACTGATAGGTTGATTTGCGACAATAATAGAAATTAATTGTGCAAATCAATTTGTTGTGCAAAGCACGCCACAACAACGCATATGTCTAATTGATCCAAATTGCCTGTGCCGACATCACACTTTAGACCTGGGTCAACTTTTGCCAGCAGCTTTCTGTTCCCAGTGGGAATTGAATTCATGACCTGGCCGGACGTGGCGCGAGCGAGCCGGCGGCGCGGCGAAGAGGAACCGTGAATCGAGTACAATCGATCATCCGAATGCGATACTACGCATATCAAGAAACGGTTAAAGTCTTTTTATGCAGCATAAAATTCCAGTTACTTTTTCCTCTTTATAGTCGCGTGAAGTATGAACTAGCAAACCTCATTGGAACTAGCTCGTTGTATACTATATTATAGTTTCCTGTTACCCTATCCTCACGAGAGCGTGTGGTTGATTAGACCATAGTTCACCACGTGAGTGTAGTGCGGATTGCTGTAGGTATTTCACTGGTACTTAGAACCTTGGTCATCGAAAATCTTGAGGTACCTACTTAAATAAGAATTTGTAGGTAATAGGTAGATTAGATACTGACAGATTAGATAGAGACTGTAGATTCCAAAAACATGTCTGTCCTTTTTATTTTGATGACCGTTTAGAATACAGGCGGTAGATTTTCTGGATGCCACGCAACTACGCTGAGTCCCGGTTTCGATTCCTGACTCATTAAATATTTGGATACACATCACAGAAATTATCACAATTCAGTCGTGACTTTCACATCCACCTACATCACTCTGCAAATAATAACTTCCAGTTCCTTCTCCATTACACGTAGAGTTCAAATATGAACTAATAACTCGTTGAACTGTGTTACGAGAACAGCGAACTTAACATTTTATAAGCATCATTGTAACAGATTACAACATTTGTAACAGAATTCAAACTCTATTGCAACCAAATTAAGAGCAATAGATGCGTATCAGCAGAGCGTATGTCTATAAAACTTAAATTCAGTCAAAACCGTATGCGAACTAGAAGACAGACACATAGCGTGTTACATAAAGATTTATGGACAGTATCAAATTATATGAACGCTGTTATAACGGAATGATAAATTGAAACCAATAAATGTTGCAAACTATCGATTGCCGTAGATCGCGTAGAAACTACGATTACCGCTACAAGTTGCGCCATCAGTGAACAACCTTTTTTGCGTGGGGAAATGCCTCATGCATACACGACCTTCTGGGGGAGAAGGCCGGGAGATGTGGGACTCGCCATCCCAGGCGCATTGATGCAGGGACCCCGAGCAGTCGTGGCTCGCATATAATTATACCTATCTACAAGTAGTGTCAGTATAAAATGATGAAATAATAAATAAATACAGAATAGTGATAAATCTAAACGAACGTGAATTTGTATCTAAATTGCGTGAAATCGAGCAATAAAGTCAAAGGTCAATCAAAATCTGACTGTAACAGATTACGAAATTGACATCGTAAAAATTAACGATGCCAAAAGTTTTGTAATCAAAAAATCCTATTGATTGCTTGAGTAATCGATTGTATATAAACTATATTTTACTACAAAAACATGCTGTTCATGATAACAACACTGCTTCAAGAATTACAATAGGAAGGTCAGATTTTATAATAGAGGAAATTATCAATAGGTATCCCGTAAATTGAACATTTTACACCCATTTGAAAGTAGCTTCAAAAACACTACCTTATAGTTTCCTGGATCTCCACAAATACTCTCAATATACCTAACTAGAATGATCACTGCTTTTACTTAAGTAAGGAAGAACGTATGGAATGGATAGATATTTTTACGACGCCTTGTGTTTTTATAGTTACCTACTCAAAAAGTATACAAGTTAAAGGTATAAAGTAAACGTAAAACAAAATTGTAACCCTTACCTGGCGTTTCCCTGTGTTCTTTAACTTGATTTAAAATTTGCTTCTCTTTGTGTTTCGTTAAGGCCTTCTGTAGTTCGCTTTTTTGGTTGAGGACGTTCTTTCCCCTGTAATAGATTAGAATAAATAATTAAATAATTCTTTCAACAATAATGAGTAGGAGTGTTCTATCTATATACATAACAATGGAAATAGGTACGCCATAAGTTCTCAGTGTTCATTTTTATTAACAGTAGTATGTTCGATAAATAAATAAAAATATTGATTAGAATAGAAATCCATTCTTCAACAAGTTGATCTATTATTATTTTACGGGGCATATGCTTTTATTTTTATCTCTTAATAAATAATAGGTAAGTATTACCAAAAACATTGCATCGACGACATTTTAGGGGGTTTTTCTTTACCTATGCGCTTGACTACTCTACTAGATAGGTGGTAAATATAGATCTTATTTTTATCTTTTTAGGGGGCCAGAATGCCTACGTACATTTCAACCTTAATGGGATCTTTTGTGCCAAACCAATGTCCACCATACTGCCCCCAATCCGTTTCTTGGTGGACTTCATGTTCGCATTAGAATAGAAATTTAATTCTTTGGTGCGTAAATATTTCGTCACGATGTCTTCATTCTCCGTAAAGTCTATGGTACTACAATAAAGATAATAATACTGTAATATTATTATTGTTCCTCGCACAAAATTATTTTTCACAACCATAAATAACTATGTGTCTGCGTTCATTGATAATAGTTTGTTGCTTATCAATAACTATGTATGAAGCCGTTGTTGAAACGTACGATAAGGATAGAAACATTAACGACCTATAGGCAAAAACATTATCCTTGGAAAGATATCCGCAACAAGTAGGTATTGCGTAGTCAAGTGCACCAAAGGCTATTTGCATAAATACCTGTATTGTATCTTACAATGAGCGTTAGATTTGTGTAGGTTGTATGGAACTGCAGTTCACCCATAGATTTCCCACGCGAGTCTGTCTGCTTGTGCAGTCGAAACTATTTTGCCGTTCAAAGTCACATAATCCATTGTTTTATTCATTTCATTGTATAGTAATGTAAAATGAATGTGGTAATTTATTGAGTTAAATACGTGGGTATTCAACTCAGAAATTAATGCCAGACACCGTTTGGAACGTAACCTATTAGGTATATCCGTATTAATAAACGCAATAATTTGAAGTTATAGCCAATAATTATCGCATTGCACTTTCCGGAAATTGGTAAATGCAATGGATTCGATAGCAAATGTACTACCGTATAATCTCATTGCATGTACGGATTTTACTAGCCGGCGGCGTACCGACTTCGCGTCTTCGATCACCATTGATCGAAGCGTGCAAAATTTTTGGCCGACCCATTAATATATAGACACAAGTGACGAGTAACTAGTATTGACGATCGCCGGAGTAACTACTCGTAACTAACAAGCAAATACAGGTACATGTTATCAACCTGTCATCAACATCAGCCTGCACTAATCCACTGCTGGACGTAGGCCTCCCTAAAGCGCGCCTCTAAACCCGATCTTTGGTTCTCCGCATCCGGTCTTACATATTATATGCGCCAGTCAGTAACAACAGTTATGATGAATTCTTCTGAATACATAAATAAATGTATGGTCTGGTCTGCAATCAAAAAGTTCACTAGACCAAAACACTCGAGAAATAAGAGCACGGGAGCCTGAAATCAGGTTGTCGATTAGCGCGCGCTCCCGTCCCGTCAGCACGATTTAATTCCAACTTCCAACTAATTACTGCCGAGGCGGGCGTCACGGCACATCGCCGCCTGCACCGCTCCTCTCTGATGAAATGTAACTCTATTTACATATTGAATTCAGGCCACCATAGCGCCCATATCACGTTCTAAATCAAGTTAGCAATCAACGAACTCTGTGAAGCGAGTAACAGCAAATTCTTCAGTCAATTCAGGTATTGCGATACGATAATCTAGTGCACAAAATCTCACCGCTTCGCTCGAATATAATATTACTGCAATCGATATTATCTTTGATTGGCGTTCTACGACAATGGTTGCCTATAAAATTACAAATGAGGAATTACGGGTAGTGATGGAATTGATTGATTTCGAGCTCGGAATAAATTACCTTCCTGCAGTTGGATACTTGGCATTGTTGGGCGCTTTATTGTCATAGCTGCGTGCGATTCGGTTTTCCGCGATTCAGCTATTTCACTAACACCCTCCACATTCTAAATACCTGCGGACTCTAGTAGACCGTAGGTTCCTTAAACTTAATCTGTAAGAAATTGCCTCCTTCAAAATCTAGTACTTGACTTATAATGTTTAACTCGATATAAACATAGCTAAATAAAGCAGAACCCTGTTTGTAGTCTGTTTGCGGTTCGTAGATCACTCCACATTTTAGATCTTATATCACTAGACATCCACCGAATAACTTATGACAACTTTAGTAAGTAGTGCTAAGGATTTTACCATAGCTTTGTAAGAATTTTATTTTTCTAATACTAATTACTTACATTATGTTAAACAGACAGAGTTAGACTTTGTATATAGTCTGCAGCACATAGGTAATACATAGTAGAATCGCGTTGCCGTTACTGGCGTTGGCGTGGGAATTGCTTCCTTCCGGCGCGTCTCTGGCAGGCGGGCACGGAAATAACAGGGAGTAGGTAGACGGCTCCGACAATCGCATCGGAGGGGAAATGGACAGAATCAACAGGTCAGCGCGGGTGTCGAGCTATTTTATATCTCTCTACCATCGGGCTACCAATATGTACAGTTTAGTAGATATGATTGATTACGAAAGGAATGTTGATCGACTGTTTTGAATCAGATTAGAATTAACATTGTGAATGTCAAATCATTGCTATTTTATTCAATTGCGTCAATTTCGGATGCTGTAAAATTAAAATCTACTTATATGTTGCTGGTACATTCGTTTAATTAATAATATCTTCGTTTTCCGTATATGATGGCTTTTCTTTTACTGCGAATACTTTCTTGTTTAGTAACTTATTGATGCAGTTTCTTCAATGAACAAAATTTGTTGAATATCATATCATAACTCAACATATCATATCAACGTGTCATAACTCGTTGTTTACGCATTTCATCGCATCATAAATCTAACTGTTAATCTTAGTATTAGATTACATATCACATCAACAACCCCGCAACAAAACGCAGTGAAAAATATAGCCTGGTTTCAATAATTTCGCGGAAATAACAGAAATTCATCGATGACAGAACTGTTTCATTTAATGTCAGTCATTCAGTACAGTAGCGGTGCGTATGCAGAGGCAGAGCGAGCACATGTAAACATGCGTCAGAGATGTAGTGCGATGCTGCGCTCGCGCAACAGATGTTCAGCAATTATAGCGGGTTCACAGGACTGAGACAGGATGTCGTGCACCTGCGTACTGAGAATCCCACCGACCGAACTCTTGCTAGCAAAACTGCACTTGTTCTATAGTTGTATAACGGCACCTACAATTTGTTTAAAAATAATCATCTTGTGGGAACGTTCGATATAGAACACTGAACGACTTTGGTTTTACTTAACGCATTTACGACCACAGATCTGAATGAAATCATGTATGAAGCTGGTTCATAAGTCGGAGAAATGCAATCCATGCTTAATCCGAGTCAAAGTACAGGCATTTATTGTGTATTGTATAGCTATATCACCGACCAGAGCCACTCATCAACGAATTCCCGATTGTTCATAATCTGGTCAAGAATGCTCACAAAAAGTGCACCCTTCCCGAGCGCTTCCCTGAATACAAAGGAATTCCGGCGCCTGTACGTAATTGCTGGAATACGTTTTCTCACGAACTATGTTGAAATAGAGAATTTCAAATGTCCCACAGATTTTAAGGACGAGGAATTGATTAATAATCAGATTGAGACATTATTATGTGACTTCTTTGATCTTTAAAAACCAATTGGATGCTTCGACTGTAATAACTGCTTGTGAATTAGCATGTGTCCATTAATCTTTAAAAGTTCTACTTAATCTTCCGCGTGTTTAGAAATATGTTTCTATAATTACAAAGAGTTTGGAAATTCTTGCGTTCAGGCCGTGTTCAAACCTGGGCCAGCAACGTATACCTATAGATGAGTTTTTCGAAACTATATCCTAATTTGTAACCTCCTTCGTTATAGACTATGAAGTAAGATAAAACGTTTATTGAACTAAAACGATAAAAATCCTCCACCTACCTAATTATTTATAGTCCTACCTACCTAAGGTAATTTAGTGACAAAGAAGACTGTTCTTCTCCTAAAAGTGAGTAGGTCGAGTAGACGCCTGCCATCTTGACAAAGGTTATCAGGAGAGGCTTTTTGCAGCACAAAGTGCCTTTGAGGAGGCCTCTCTTGTGCTAACAATGAACAAAGATATCAGCGATAGAAGAGGTGACACTTGAATTTCTGAAGTAAAATGTTATAGTATCTTGCTTGAGCGCTTATTCTTAAGATGTGTTTTGAAGAAATTCGTGTAATTAATATTGATAAAGGCTTGCTTAGGCGAAAATTTGAGACTTGTGAATTTGTTGTCCATTTTAGCAGAATTTTGTTATTTACCAATAACCATAAACTAAATCTATGTAAATCAGCGAACTATCAACTAGTTCGCTGATGTAAATGTATAATGTAAATGTATAAACCTACGAAATGAAATATATGACGTGCAGGAGGTGCGGTAAATAAATACAAGATTTTTATTCTTTTATCAGTTTGTATCAGTTGTATTTTGACGACGTTGAGATACTTGTTTACTACCTGTTGTAGTACTACAATAAAATTATACCTACTTTCTTCAAATCAAATCGATGCTACTTCCAGACCAGAACATAGATAGATAGATACCTTTTAAATATATCATGTATACATGTATGTACCAGTACATATAATTTTACTTGCAAAATTTTAAATGCTTATTGTTAAGTAAGTAAATGAATAAAAATAAAATATTACGTTTATTTCCATACTGTGTGTTTATTTTACTAGACCAGTAAATGCTAGTAAAAATTAACTGATTTTTATTCACTTCTGCCAAAATATTATTATTTCATAATTAGTTTCATTATTAATAAATAATACTTACATTTTCTGATTGAAGAGCAGCTCCCGATGCAGGTCCATCCGCTGGGGGTTCTCGAGGCAGGGATTGGGCAGGCGGCGCGGGGCGATGAGGCCCTCCGCCCCCGGCCCGCCCTCCGCCTGCATCTCCACGTCGGCACCCATGCTCTCCGACACCAGCGTGGGGACGAAGCCCACGCCGCCGGCCGCGGTCAACGTGTTCGCTGATAGAACTGAAATCAATTTAGTGTTGATTAGATATGTATACGATCGAACCATAAAGTAATGGATACGATAATATATAGCTGTATCATATATTTATCAAATAATAAGTATATATATGCATTATTTAAAGGTGATTCATAGTCTGTCTGTTTATAAAGATAAAGGAGGTTAAACGCGTTGAGTCTTTGGTTAAACGCGATATAGGATATTTTTTCAACGCTGAGGAAGTCGCGGAGAAATATAAATAATCTATTATATCACACCATTTTGGGACATTCGGTAGTGGGGTCTAACGACGAACGACTCATCTATGAGACACGTTTATAATTATTAATTATTCAATGCAATTTTTAAAGGTATCGGCACAGGAGTTAATTTGGACCTGCATTGCATTAAACAGTCCCGTGCCGAAAGACGTCCACTGCTAGACAAGGCTTCTCGTACCTTGTACTGTTATAAATATATTCTGTGCTCGTACTATAATCAGTTAGAATTTAAGTCGCAGAAAGAAGTCATTATGCAGTGTCCAAGGTTAAAATCTATAGTTATCCATGGACAGACAACGGCACTGTACATACGTTAATCCTTTTTATAACCGTTAGAACGCGCACGTGCCATCAGGTAGGTAGAGTAGACACCTACTCAAATAACTATTGAATCGTTCGCTTAAACATAATTAGAGATGATCTCATCATAGTTCCTGTGTTACTCAATACAAAAGAGTGCAATATAATAGTGCCGTTACAAGTGACCGAAATGAATATCTACAGGGCTGAGAACTACATAATTAAATATACCTAACCTACGATCCAACAACCAACCTCCTAGCCCTTTCCAAGCCCTTCTGGTTATTTTTTATATTTTTTTGTAATGACCCAATCGTGTCGTGTCGGCGTTCGAGTCATTTAAAAAAAACTTTAAGCAATTCGGAAACTAAATGCCGCCATAGGTCCCTTTTGATTTGGAATGACACACATTTAAGTATCTGTATCCATGTAGAGGTCCAATATTATGTAGTTATATGTGTTCATAAATGTATCTCGGGCTACACGAATATATAATTGCATCATGTTCTACTTAATCATCGAAATTAAGTTAAAAACATGTTTGCACACCACAGCACTCTTTTTGATTCTTATCAATTTAAGTAAAACTAAACCTGCATAATTCATAAAAAAATTGTTGTTAAAAGGTTGTGTGTGATGTAATATTTTTATTGCTTTAATGTTGTAATTTGTAATGCATTGTTTTAAATAAGTTTAAAAGTTTCTTTTTACAGTAAGTATTTTGAAGCGTGACTTTTCATTAACATTTAAAACACTTTTATGAAGAAACTTATATGAAGAGGGTTATTTTTATTCTCTAACAACAAATGTGAGTGAAGGAAAGTACCTATTGTAATCGTGCAAAAAATGTTTGCGTTTTTACACTTCACTCGTCTCGTCAGTAACTCGACTTTTCCGGTAACATTTGTTATTTATTAGTGAGCGAGTAAAGTTGTGCGGTGACACCGCAACCACAGAATAAATAATAGTACATGTACCGCAACGTTTGTTTTAAATGTGTCTGTATTTCATGCCTCGCAAGAACTGACACAAGAAGAGATGTTTTGTCAGCTGTGACCCCGTTTGCTTTCTGAAAGCTTCAATGACGTGATTGCGGGGTTCCCCTGAACTTATAACTGGGCCGAGGTACAGTATACACAGGACAGGGTGAACCAACTACGGACTTTAATAACGAACTTTTATTTTTCAACTTTAAAAAAGGGAATGACATTTTTTATACTGATGATGGAGATCACCACGTCTCCTCTTCAAGCTGTACCGCACGCAGTTACAATATTACGAGTAGTACTGGTTACAGCTTTGGACTTATTAAAAACGGATACTATCTTCAACAAACATACCTACCCTATTCTGAAGACACACTTAAAATCTGAATGGATTTATTCTCTTAAAATATAATTATAAGTCCGATTATAAACGTGTGCCTTAAGAATCGGACCCCCTGCACCGTAAAGTATTGACGTTGACGTGATATCGTTGAAATATTGGGAGCTTACACCGCAAAGGCACAGCACATGTTTTTTCATTACGCATACTCTGAAAGTAGGTCTGAAGTTGCCTGAGGAGCTGGTTGAAAGTAATACATCTCATCCCTAGGGAGAATCGCTTTCAACTGACAGCTGTCAAATTATATTAAAAAAAACTAGTACTATTTTGACATTTCTATTGGACCATGTTCCAACTGTCTATACAGCCACTCAATTACAGCGCGATGTAAAATTGAAATAACATAAAGTTAAGTAATAATTAAAGAATATATTTTTTAAAATGACTTTATTATAATTATTACTGTCAACTATTTCTTTAAAATAACACAGATTTGGGCAAAATATTTACCATTTTTTCAATGATGGAAATGAAAATTAGTGGCAGAATAGCTCGGCCGGTCACAGAAAAAAAACAAAGTAGACGGGAAAGCGACAATCCGATCTTCATTTGTTTTTTCGAGTCGTAGAGTTTTGTTTATACTTCCGTATAGCAGAGATTTGTATTAACACTCATTTTATGTTTTTGTTTTTACTTTCAGTGTATTCTTAATGAAAAGCACAGTGTTTCCCTCGGGTTCAAGACTTATTTAGAGGTCCCTTCGGGACTTAAATAAGTTACTTTCACTACTACTACATTTTCATCCCGTACATAGATAGACAGGGGGAACAGTTTCAGCGCGCCGCCCGCCCGACATTAGCCGCTCCCAGGGAATACACACAACATTAATATGTAGATGTGAAATAGTCTACGGGAACTTAATCCCAACTCGACCTGCAGTGGAGTTGCAATAATTTCGCAACAAGTTCCCGCTCGTTATCGCACGCCACGACCTCATTTCAGGCATTTTACAGAAGCGGAAGCGGTGCGGTGGAGTAAAAACTTTTTAAATTCAGACCGCTCATTTACCAGTGAGAACTGCAATGTTAACATTTAGCAACGCATAAACGGTCTGATTGTTTTTTCAACAACATCCTCATATTATAAGAAATTGAACAAAAACTACGGAAAGGATGCGAGAAAGGAAATTGGGCAGTAATATGTGAAATCGAAACGTTTCAACAGTAGTGCAAACAAGTACAGCGATTACATTTTATTATCTTCTATTGAAACTGCGGGGAGCAGCCAGAAATGTAGCAATATAGGCACTTATAGATAGTGCTTATCTCTACGTACTGCATGGGTTTCATCTGAGGTTACAGAGTGTATGTGATCCACAAAATTAAACGCAAACGTATTGCATTTTATTTGACCGTAATTAAGTCAAAAGGAGGTCAAAACTTTATCGCACGAACTTGTGATATAACATTACCTAAGTTGTTTTTCTTATATAATGTAAATGCTCGGTATTTGAACGAAAACAAATCATTAGGTACTTTAAGCCAATGTATTTTTTGTTTCAATAAAAATTGCGTTTGAAAAGCGGATAGAAAAGTAAAGCATAGACCTGTACCGATTTTCTTGTTTACTTAATATAAAGGATTTAAAGATAGATGGCATGATTAATATTCGCATTGTAATTAGTTTTCTTCGTCTTCTAACAATGTTTTTATTTTAGGTCAAAGAACCTATAAAATTGAAACGACGTATTTTCTACTTTAAAAGGAGGACGTGAGCTTTCAGATACAAAAACAGATTTGTCCCACGAATAAATGGAATCTAGTCCGTGTGAGTTTCAATCAAAATCGTGTTATCTACACTAATCGATACGTGACATGCTAAGACAAGTTACGTGCACATACACATTCTTTGTCGCGGTTACTGTCCCACATGCGGGATGACATGGCAGTTCGGGGTCAAACACCCGTATTCTGAAGTTACATAATAAAGCATATTACAAAAATCTATACACGTAACCAGTGTCGATTCTTAGAGTAAATACCACCGACCAACATACTCGCAACTTGGCTCGATGTTATGGACTACAACACAAACGGATAGTGTCACTTCATTGCGCAATGTTTGCATTAGAACTAGCAGACATTTTGACAAAAATAAAAGCGTTTGCATATCGGCTAAGGTCAATATTTAGGCATATCAATGTTCATTTAAATTTCGCCACGTTAAATATTTAAATATCGATTAGATTGTGACACTTTAGTTAGCTACATGGCTAGGAACTCTAAATAATCCAGAAAATACTATACGTGTGAGTGTCACGAACTCCAATTAAAAGTAATCACCCCTAAAGTTATAAAAGTAAAGATATAAGGCAATAAAAGTTTTCACCTCGCTCTCGTATTTATAAGACACCAGGCACCGTAAAGCGATGGTTTTAACGGGTTTCGTCGTTTACACGAAGAGAAATACAAACAAACTGGCTGGCTATATTAGATTATTAATGGCTATTTCAGTAAAGGCCGGTAAGTACTGTCATAAAAGCAGAGATGCTAGACAGTAAACACTATATAGTCGATGAAATTCCCTTTATATACTACAACAAGGATTGCCCTTGAAAGGACATGGACCGAGCAAACTTGGGTCGGTCGCCCTTATTGAACCGTTCTGTGAAGGTCGGAGCTACGACGCGACGTAGCGTGCACGAGGGGTAGATACTCTTTCAAGGTCTTACAGGATTAGATATTTATGAAGTTTCTTCGATCCCTATTTCCCAAAAGAAATAAATAATAGGACAGAACGCATGGATCCACACAATTTGTCGCTCATATTACTTACTGATTCTTGAATAGTTCATAACCGCAACAGTAGTTGTCGTGATATCCTAAATGAAGAAAAAAAATTTGCTACTCCGCGAGCGCCTATAAACCAAAAAGTTTTTAGCTTCATGCCTAAACCACTGCATGTACAACTTTAAGCTGATTTACTAAAACAGTACTTATAGGCAGGCTCTAAGACAATAACTCGCATACCTATACCCTGCATTTGATCAAACAGTTGCCCTTTCTAAGAGGTTAGGGTAAACTAAAACTAAAATTCATTCCAAATTAAGTCTTTGTATGAAATTTGACGAAATTCGGTAATTCTTACCCACTTTTTACCCGTTACTAAATGGTATAAAATGCTACCCAAAATACATATCATTGCCCGAAGTAAATATTCATATTCAATCCCAAAGGCGCCTCGCGCTTTCAGAGATCGAATAAAAAAATTGGAATCAATAGATATGACGTATGAAGGAGAGCCTATTGTAATTATTTTATGTGTTATCTGCATGGCTTTAAAGATAATAAGGTATATGAATGTGTACAAATATTTGTATTAGAATGTAAGATACAGATAAAAGAGGCACCTCAACAAGAAATAACTAATTCTCACCTGTTTACACATAGGTATTTAATAGAAAGAAAACATCTGGCCATTATGACCTACTTCATCAACAGCCTATTAATGTCCCCACTGCTGGGGCTCAGGCCTACCCTCTTAACGAGGGCGTTCGGGCTATAGTCCACCACGCTAGCCCAGTGCGGGTTGGTGGACTTCACATGCGCCTAAGAATTTCTTCTTCGGCGTATGCAGGTTTCCTCACGATGTTTTCCTTCACCGTTTGAGAGCAGTCAGTAAATGTACTTAAGTTTCGAGAAAAAACCCATTGGTACATGGCCCAGCTGGGGATCGAACTCCGGACCTTTCGATATGATAGGCCGCGTCTTATCCCCTACGCCACTGACGCTCTTATGACCTACTTGCAATGGAAAAATACTAGATGCCACCATTACGTTTTCACTCAATTAGGGGTCTGCCTATAAATTTACCCTCCGATCTTTATAATAATGAATATTAGATATTTGCAACACCGGTGAAGTTCATTTATATAAAATCGATGCCACACCATCAACTGACCTCTGACCTATGGCTATTTTTAGTTCTCCATCTAGCGTATTGCTTTGCCAAGGCTGTTTCGGTGTTCATTTGCTGAAACAATGACGTCATTCCGCCTGTAGCCTGCTTGAGCCAGTCCGTTAATCTGATAAAAGGGGCCTTCACGGAGCTTTACGTGTTAACGAACAATTAGTTTTATTTTATAACTGTCATTTCGTGATTAAAAACCTAATTACTTAGGTAAGACTTGCAATAACCTTCTCACGTTTCTTTATGATGTGAGGTGTAAGGAAAAAATTGTTCAAGGATGTAGAGCGCCGTGCCTATTAGAGATGGGGAACGGCTTTGAGTACTTTGCCGGGAAGTGTTCCCCTTAGCTTTCTTTACGGTTGGCTCTCATGTATGACGTATTCCCTATTCAGGGAACGTCGGAATTTCGCGCAATTTCCCTTACATCTCGCCTCTGCATCTTTTTAGTGCGTTGTCAGAGTAGCTAGCACCTACCATCTAGTACCCATGTATTTTTTTGGTTTATACGCAATTGATATTAAATGTAATATTAAGTTATTTATTATGTCCGCCATGTTTATCTTGTAAAAAGTTTTGCTTAAAATTTAATTAATTATTTCTTGTTCTTATGCGTCAATTTCTGATCAATCCAAACAAAAACTTAAGAAAAAATTATTCTGCATCATCAAGAGAATCTTATACATTTGCTAGTGCTATTGTTCTATGTATCTAGCCAACTACAAACTGAATTCGTTGTACTATGTATTGTTAAATGATTGTTAATGAATGTATCTTGAACAAAGACGTGTTTATTGAAAACACAAACAAAAGAATAATAGATGATATATCACTTCGGAGGAATATTATCCTAAAAGTATATAGTAATATAATATATAGTATATAGTAGTATAATAGGAAGCAGATGTGCCTATAGGTACATCTGCTTCCAGCTTCATAAAGTAGTGCGTTCATTAAATAATAATATTCAAAGTCAACAGGTAAGATTTTTAAATGTATACTGGTAGACATAGTACAGGAAAAGCGGTTGGATTAGGAAGTCTAAGAACTGGGTGTAGAACATAATAGTTTTCTGCGCGTAAAGAGCTCTGGAGCTCTATTTTTGTATCGCTCGCCTCGCTTCAAGCGGTCGATTCTGCTGATTTTCCTTCGTCATCCAATACAAAAATCAGTAGAATCGACCGCTCGAAGCGAAGCGAGCGATTCAAAAATAGGGCTCCTGGTCTGATGTGTTTGGCTCGGTACAAAATCAGAGCGCAAGGTACGTGCAGCCAACTATAGGTAGGTTCTATACTGTAGTAAGCACCTAGCACATTTTAAGGGGCATATATAACGACAAGCTGAAGATGAGAGTAATAATTTATCATCATGCCGTCATAATATGTCTCTCTGACGTCATTATACCTACTGATCAATAGACACATGATTAATTTACAAATCGTATTAAAAAATGCACGATGACGTCACACTGGACTGAACATGACAGTGATTGGATGAAGCGGACACGCTCGTTATTCTGGTGAAACTGGATTAAAAGCGCACCCCTTTCATGTTATTTACGACGCAACTGACACGTTAGGTGTAAGCTTATTTAATTACCCAAGTATATATTTATAAGTAAGTACCTATTAAATGTGCACACATATAATAAAACAGTAAGGGAGAACGAGTTCTAAAAAGTTGGAGCAGTTTTGTTTGTCCGAAACTATGGTTATTAACGCCAAAACCTATGGATGGTGGGATATCGCTTTTGTACAGCCGCGTATTCCAATATTAATATGTATTACCTCGATGTTACTGAAAAATTGCAAATTGCTAAAACCGCACGGGCTAAGCATTAGGAAAAATACGTAGGTAGGTACCTACTTAAAAGTAAATTCATAGGTATTTATTAAGATAACTGATTACTTATAGAGACCTATCTATAATAATTGATGTTATTTGACTTATTGGGTTTATATTTATTGAGCGATTGGCATAAAGAAAGATGATGATTATTAAGAAGTATAATTCATTGCATATTATTATCTTATAGAATTTAAAAGAAACCTGTTAACACTTACCAATGTCATTTAAACGTTACACTATACAATAAGGTAAACAGTGTTAATTGCATGGGTGTAACGCAATTCTAACTAATATGTGTAGGTACTGATAGCAAGTTGCGCAAGCGCTTTGCTATGCCCATACATGTCCATGCGTTTTCTGAATGACTCTCTCTAAATCAAAAGCAAGTAAGAGACAAACCATATAAATTAAAGTAACTGGTCGAACAAAAAGAAATAACCACTTTTTGGTGTTTCCAAAGCTCGAGAGCTCGTAGATCCCACCTAGATCTATTCCTGATAATCATAGCATTCTAGCATAATGAAAAAAAAACACAAAAAAAATTTACGTTAATTATACTTGTTTTCAAAAGCGATCAATACGCATATTTTGTTACACACCGTCGAAGTGACATTGTTGGGGTTTTCTCTTTATTTACCTCACTCTGTCACCACTGAAAATATTAAACAAAATATGTACTTAGTAGAAGTACTATATTGTATTTATTAAAGTGTATTATGATCTTATCCGTCTGTAAAAGGATACAATATTTCACTTAGTAAGTCTAAAGCAAGATACGAAACAAATACCACAGAATGTCTAAAAATCTAAAATATAGTAAAAAAACATAGGTTTCCGTTTAACAAATTCGTCAACTGAATAAAATACATTTTATCAATCCAACAATAGGTTTTTGAGGCGGCGACTAATTATCTTTTATCATTAGTTTGATCGAAGATCTGCCCCTATCACAAAGCTGTGTTCATTGTTACAATGAATAGCCCAGAATAAAAAGTATTAAAGCGTTCAAATTAAAATCTTGATATGCTGTATGTATGCAAATTGTACTAGTGTCCAAAAGGGTTAGTTTTTAATCCTCTATACTGACCACTATTGTAGAGCTTTGGTACGGTCGCCCGCACGTCAGTGGAAACAAAACCCATTTAAACTGGTCTTTCATAGTATTGAAACTCCCTTATAGGCTAGGCCCGCGCAAGGTCAAAGTGTTTCTACTGACGTGCGATCGACTGTACTTCCCGATATGGAGCATTACGCGGTATCTTTGTCAGTCAGGAATGCATAGTGTCCTTGCTATCAAACGGGAACGTCCGTCCCCTAAATCGCCTACAACCCTTCTACTCACACCCTAGTTGTTTTCAAATGTACGATAATACGTAACGACACGCAATACTTATTATTGAGCCCACAAAAAGCTCCCTTCCAAATTTTGAATTTAAACTTGAAATGAACTTCGTTCTTTTTTTATAGCCTATCTCCCCTGGTGGCGTGAAAGCAGGTGTACAGGTTCGTCTTGAGATTTTTTTATATTTACAAAGCGTTATAGATACATGTACAAATAGAATATTATTGAGATGTTTATAACTCAAAACAGTGGTAGGGTACTGTAATTATTTACAAGCAATATTCAAATTAAGATGGATTTGTCTTCTGCATTGTGCGTTCTTTCATTATATTCTTACGAGAGTACTTTTTAAATAAGCTTAATAATAACGGAACTACTGTTATGTGTGGAAAGTTCCAAATGGATCGATTTATAATTGGCTAGATGTGTATATTCACGTTTAAATTACACGACTTTAAACAAAGCATTTGAGTGTACTGATCTAAAAGAGGAGTTGAATGAACTGACCAAAAATATTAATGTAAAACACACAACTAGCAACAATGAAGTTCTATTAGTTTCATTGGTCTCATTAAGGCGTAGAGTGCAGTCGAGCTGTGCATCTTTGGTCGTATTATCGTACGTACCCCCAGCAACGAGGCACACGGGAAAATGTTCCGAGTTATAACTGTCATCACATCAAGTGTTATGAGTGATGCCCGCATGAGGAAGTAGCTTATTGATTGAGGGGCGCGTCAACAGGAGACTCGTTCAAACGATGATTGTTGCTACGTCATCACCACGCACTTTATGTACGTCCTTATGATTCAGTCATTATAAATTGTTTGTGCTGTTAACTTGTAACATCCTGAATTTGGATCTTATTACGTATATTATGTAATTTTGGAGGGTACGGTAGCCCTTGGCTGCAGATATCTGGCGTTAAAAGTGGATATTTCAAAGGTTTTCTATTTTCGGGCAAATGCTTGTGAAAGTACAGTCCAATGTTTTAATTTCCTAGTTTGTTGTATTTATAGATTTATAATTAATAAGTTATTACGTTTTCCCTCACCTGTATTTAGAAATGACGATTTATATCGGACAAACCGATCGGACCACGCAGGCGGAGCGTTATTTACGGATTAGGTACAGCTTTTTATTTCAAAATTACTAAAGTGTTTTCTAAAACACTCCCCATCCATTTATAATTTATGGGTTATAAACATCCGACCCCACTACCACATGTGCTTTGGGAATCATAATATCTGTAGCATTTATTTCTCGCGCCATTTTCTTTGTCGGAACATAAACCCGCAATTTTATTGTCTAATAGTCACGCCTGTTTCGTAATGATTGCCCAAATCGTAAACTAGATAGGGATTCCCATTAAATAACGCAATAGCATACACTACTGATTGAAGTTCTAACCTCAATTCCAAACAGAGTGTTCGCTGCATAAACTTTACGGTAACAGATCTGGGTTGCTCCGGAATTCCTAACGAACCTTTGAGTTTGAGCTTTTACGTGTATGTAATTTGAAACCAAGGGTATTTTGTGGTCGTTGCTACTGGATAACTGGACCGGTGAGTAATGTTTATTTGTTTGTTACTACTAACCTTATTCTGTTCAGTGTGTGTGTGTTTTTTTTACACAAGTTTCAGAATGAATGAATTTACATTGGTTAGTGGTAAATAGTGGTAAGACATGATTTTTGCAATCCCGTGTAAGCGAAACGTCTTGCAATAACAGTATAAGTAATGACGATGATATATCAGCGGTTGCTGTGGTATTTATATAGTTTAAAGACAGGAATACCTAGTTAATTTTATATTATGCTTGTGATCGAGGGCGGCAAGTCCAGCGAATGGGTTCGACCCCAATATTATAAAATAGTGTTCAAACATGCCGTGCCCACGAATGACATAGAAAATACATGAACTGAAGTTATGAAAGAAAACTTTATGCTTCCTGTCCTGACGTTGGGAGTTTGGGTGGTAGGTAGGGTAGGGGTAGGATAGTCAAACTGAATTTGACAGTACGAAAATATTTTATTGCAAGAAGTATCTGATGCACTGAAACTTATATTAATTCAATATATTTTATTGCACATTTAAAATTTTGTATGTTACTAATATCTATGGACAAAGTCTGAATTAAATTATTTGAATTTGAATTAAAAAATTACAGACAAAAAAGAAAAAAAAAACAGATACAGTAATGTACATCTAGGCGGTCTTATCGCTCATGTTCATGTATCATGTTAATGTAGAAAGAAATCATTGTAGTACGAGTATGTATGTATAATTATCTATGTTGTTTTTAGATTTGTTAAACAGATTGCGATTGCGCCTAAATTCTCGGCGGCATACGAGTATCAAAAATATTTCATAGGCATAGTATTGTAAAATGGGTTTTCCTTTGGAAAAATAAAAACAGCCTCTCCTCAACCTCGATTGGCAAAGTTAGAATTGTTTGAACGTTTGTTTGTTACTCAATAACGCTACTACGGCTGATTTTGATGCAACTTGGTACAGCGATAGCTTAGGTACCTATATATATCTTAGATGAATATACATTTTAAAGCGGACAAAGTCGCGGGGCGGCTGCGAGTATCTAATCTAAAAAAAATCTTTAAAAAATAAATTGCCTGGCACTATCTCATAAATGTACACAACATTAGTCGATAATAATGTTAACAGTACCAATATTTGTTCTTACACATAGCACGACTAAGTAAATGTTACGATATGGACCCCGCATTGACCGCTCCATAAATACACATTTTTATCAGGACACGATATTCGACTATCGTTTCGTCACATCTAGAGTAACTTACGAGCTAGTATTCACTCATTCGCTAGTATTCAAATTAAAAATTTATTCACTATACATATTTCGTTGATTACAACACCATTCGCACATTTATAGGCAGCGAGCTGCAAAATTTTTGCATATAGTTCTATCGATGTTTTTAATGAAACATTCTATAGCGCAGCAAACATAGATAAAGATAGAGTTTCATTCATTCACTTGTAACTACATGCTTGGTACACCGGCGGGCGGCGCCATAGTCCCGCCCGGGGAGGTTTTCCCGTTGCGTGACAAATAGAGGAGCGTTACTACTGTAATTTTGAGTAGAATATCGTTATAAAGTTATTATTTAATTTGACCAAATATACAATGTAGGTACCTAGTTACTATATTGTAGTAAATTATTTTGCATCATGGATTTTCCGGCTATTTACCAAAAGTAATTAAAACATGATTAGCGTATTTTCAAATAGTTGAACGTCACGTTGCGTTGTAGAGATAATGGAAAAAAATACGACGAATTCGATAAGAGGATAATTTGAATTGTATAATTACGTTTTAACAACAGGTGTTCGAATTTGTAGTAAATAACAAGAAGGTAAGGTAACTAAATAAAGCAAAACGGAGCTCGTACTAAAGAATCAATAACCTGGACATCATCATCATCTAACTTAAAATATTAGGCAATACAGTATCGTAATTTAATTTTTTTATATTATTTAGGATCGTGAACAAAAATATTTTTTGCATAAACACATTCAACATTAGGGTAAGAAGCGTGAGCCACTTTACTTAAAACCTACCACGGAATGCCTTATCTAGTGCTTTTAAATTAAGATAATTGTTAGTACATTATCTTTTTTGCGAACGTTATCGATAACAATGGTCGAGGGCATCCCTCGCAACGTTCACGGGCAGGGCTCGAAGGGCGTTGACCCCTCGCGGCAGACGGCGCTTTTCGCGTCTCGCCCTACTTGCGCTGCGCCGCCCGCCCAAGCGCCCAGCGGCGTCATACCCGTAGTATTCACATTACATACGTAGTTTCAAAGCAATATTAAAGATACAACTTGATTTCGTTTCTAAAAGGAAAAAAAAAACAATTGTGTTTTATACAATTCATTTCATTTTTACGGAACCGTCAATACATAATTTATAGTCAAAACGGATACTAGCGTGCTTTTTTGTCCGTCTGTTTAACCCCGAGCAACTCGAAAACTACTGGACCGAATCTTAGAACATACATGTATGTCAAATGTTCTATGTCCTCAAAAATAAGATGGATTTGCGCAAAAAAACTAGTTTGAATTCCGATGCGGTCTTATGGCGCCTACAGTGAATTTAAAGAAACCTTTTTTTGGTAGGAAAGAAGAAACACACTGCATTTTGTTATGATTTTGATAACTGTAACGGGGACAGGCAGGACTAGGTAGGATTCGTGCTCAAGGACTTCCTGACGGAGCATATTCTTGAAAAGGAGTGGCACTCTTCAGCACTCAAATTATTTTTCAATCTAGATATAAAGAAGACAAAAGATGTAACACTTTTTGACGAGTCTTTAGTTATGACCAAGTTACCTTACGATGGTTTATGTTACTTTACGGTGGATTTAACCTAGCTCCCGTTTCGTCACGGCCGAAGGGTAAGATTATCCATAAAGCATTAGAAAAAAATCTATCGATTAGGTATTACTATTTATTAATAACGATGTTATTCTTTTATTAGCGGTGGTAGATTAAAACTATATAAAATGTACCCAGAATACTCATAATATGTAAAAAAATATTTTGACGTTGATTGTGGGTGTTTGCCCAGTCGTGGTGTCCAGTCAAGAGCTTGTCTACTCCAACCCACGCTCTCGTACGGACTCAGAGTCCTACCACCGAGAAGTAAATAAAAATCTCAGCTAAGTATATTCATTCTTCGTTAGTTAGAAAATATAAGCTAAGTACCTACCATTGGCGATGATAAGTCCATTGGAGAAAAGCTATAGGTACATTATTAAATAAAGTAATGTAAGAATTAATTATTTTATTTTATACGCACATAAAAATGGGTTTTATAAGTTATCTAGACGTTAGTTCCTGACAGGCGGATCAAGTGGTTACGCCGCTCGAGAGCACTTTCCCTTTCAATGCATCGACCGGCCGACCGGCGGTGGACGGCCGAAGTCACGCGTAAGTTTATGTTTATTTACATTTAGCTCGGAGGAATTAAGAATTTAATTGTAAATACTAGACAGGTTATAAAATGAAACCGAAATTACAAGTTCGGTTTCATTCGAAAAAGAAATGAATTTATTTCAATGCTGATGTAAAGTTGTCATAAGTTACAACTTGGCTTTCCTTCGGCCGTCTACGAAACCAGAGTTTCGTAACTGTCAAAACGGATACCCTACAGCGAAGTAGTCCGTTTAGAAACTGGAAAACTTTAAGAAACTGGACCGATGGAGCAGACACTTAGAACTGCTATTGATGGGAATATTATGGGAAAAAATCGATATATTTTAGAAATTAAAATAGACTAATCTCACACATTGTGTATGACGTATTTTTTGCTGACTATTCTATCTGAATTAATTGAAAGAGTTGATGTAAGTGCACGAGGGTACATATATTCACATGTCTTGTGGTAATAATAAATCACAGCAAGTACATAACAGGTTTGAAAATTAAAGTAAGTAATGTGTTTACGTTGGATAGCATGTTCGCTCCGCTCTCGTAAGAAATGACGACAAATGCGTAATGGCCGTGTCGCAAGACGACAATTCCGCCACTTTCATAAGAAGATGCTATTTGCGGATATTGTCTCGTCTAATGCCATTAACTTTCAACGTACGTACATATGTGCCGACACCACATAGGTACTCAACTGGCACAAGATTAAGATCGATAGAAGCTCTCGTTACGTGAACAATTTAAATGAAGTTTTAAGAATCAGATGATATAAAAGGTGTTTTGAGTTATAAATAGAACTTTTTGGGTATACTCCCCCCTTTGTACCCCTCTAATAGTATAACTAGGTGGACAAACCCCCTTTGTTGTCTAAAAGGAGTATAAGAATGCACTAGATAATCTAAGAAACTAAGAAATATTGTAGCAAGAGGTGACCAGGAAAACGTAATCCACTATCTACAAAGTCTACAGATGCTTGTAAAACTAAGTTTAACTACTGTACTGTAAATAATAATAAAACGGTCGATATGAACCCTTTTTACTGTGAACGTAATTGTTAAACATTTATGAATATTAATGAAAATTGATTTATGCACGCTCTTTTGCATAGAGTGGAGTGACACTCTTGTGCATAAATTAATATTAAAATATGTAGGTACAAATATGTGGGTGTTCTAAAAATATTATGATTAAGTATGCATGTTATTTTATTACCATTTTATCCTAAAAGCTAAACGAAAAGACATTTTAGATATAAGAAAAATAAAAAGGTAATGCAGTTTTAATTCGAGATACCTAAATCAAACTACCCAAATCAACACTAAATGAGAAAGCGTGTACCGTACCCAACTATTTTACATACCTAAGATTTTTTAAAACATTATTTGTAGAGTAGGTAGGTACCACAGAATTTACTTAAAATCAGCAATGTCCAATAAATATGATGAATATGCCCTAATCCTAAGTTTAGGTATATGTTCGTGTGTTTATGTATGTCATCCTACATTGTTCGTTAACAGCTACCAGATGTGGAAACAAACGTACACTAATCGAACAATCGCATTGCGAGATATTTCTGTAACTGGCTTCCTTGTTCTCCAATAACACGGGAGTTGAACTATTTTCCAACAAAGATTCAATCCATTAATCATGCACAACTGGCAAGTTAACACTCGACAAAGTTTCGTGTCCGATTAATTATGAATAATAAGTACTTGATACGTACGAACATGATTGAGATAGATGTGATTTATTTTTCATGCACGCTCACGTATACAATCGGATCAAATGATTTTTTATTATTCAAAGGTAGGTACCGTCTCCTTGGTCTGATGCAGCCCTAAATAAAATGTAAAGTAGGTATAAAGTATTTCCATCTAAATATTGATAATGATAAAATTAAATGTATCGATGGATGGCGTCAATCACAAACGATTTAAAAACCTACCAAACCTTCCGTTCATACATCCTAAATTGTACATCCCAATTCGGAAGTTTCGCCACATGCCATGCAGACACTCCTAATTTAGTATGAGTTTGTATTGTCTTTACATTGTCCCGATTTGGTTCTGTATAAATGAGGACTACAACAACAATTTCCGATATCTCTTCTTTGTAGATTAGATCGACAAAGCGATTTGATTTCAAAACACTAGAATAGAAAGGCATATTGAATTGACGCAGTAAATCTATCGTAATTAACATCAAAATTACAAAGTCTACAGATGCTTGTAAAACTAAGTTTAACTACTGTACTGTAAATAATAATAAAACGGTCGATATGAACCCTTTTTACTGTGAACGTAATTGTTAAACATTTATGAATATTAATGAAAATTGATTTATGCACGCTCTTTTGCATAGAGTGGAGTGACACTCTTGTGCATAAATTAATATTAAAATATGTAGGTACAAATATGTGGGTGTTCTAAAAATATTATGATTGAGTATGCATGTTATTTTATTACCATTTTATCCTAAAAGCTAAACGAAAAGACATTTTAGATATAAGAAAAATAAAAAGGTAATGCAGTTTTAATTCGAGATACCTAAATCAAACTACCCAAATCAACACTAAATGAGAAAGCGTGTACCGTACCCAACTATTTTACATACCTAAGATTTTTTAAAACATTATTTGTAGAGTAGGTAGGTACCACAGGATTTACTTAAAATCAGCAATGTCCAATAAATATGATGAATATGCCCTAATCCTAAGTTTAGGTATATGTTCGTGTGTTTATGTATGTCATCCTACATTGTTCGTTAACAGCTACCAGATGTGGAAACAAACGTACACTAATCGAACAATCGCATTGCGAGATATTTCTGTAACTGGCTTCCTTGTTCTCCAATAACACGGGAGTTGAACTATTTTCCAACAAAGATTCAATCCATTAATCATGCACAACTGGCAAGTTAACACTCGACAAAGTTTCGTGTCCGATTAATTATGAATAATAAGTACTTGATACGTACGAACATGATTGAGATAGATGTGATTTATTTTTCATGCACGCTCACGTATACAATCGGATCAAATGATTTTTTATTATTCAAAGGTAGGTACCGTCTCCTTGGTCTGATGCAGCCCTAAATAAAATGTAAAGTAGGTATAAAGTATTTCCATCTAAATATTGATAATGATAAAATTAAATGTATCGATGGATGGCGTCAATCACAAACGATTTAAAAACCTACCAAACCTTCCGTTCATACATCCTAAATTGTACATCCCAATTCGGAAGTTTCGCCACATGCCATGCAGACACTCCTAATTTAGTATGAGTTTGTATTGTCTTTACATTCTCCCGATTTGGTTCTGTATAAATGAGGACTACAACAACAATTTCCGATATCTCTTCTTTGTAGATTAGATCGACAAAGCGATTTGATTTCAAAACACTAGAATAGAAAGGCATATTGAATTGACGCAGTAAATCTAACGTAATTAACATCACAATCCAAAACATAAACCAAGATTACAGTGTCATTTGCATTGTCCTAACTGTATTTCTATTATTTTTTTTTGGTGACCCCTAAATAAATAAATTTGCTATAAATAAACGTAAGCATTTCGTTTCGCAGTCTTAATCAATCCCAAAGCTATCCTCACATGGGCTGAGAACAATAGACTGAGATAAATAAGGATATATGTACGTAGATATCGACAGTTGGTCTAGAAAAAGGAGCGAACGCTCGCCACCCATGGCGACGCAGCTTATCCTGCGATCCCGATCCCCTTTGTCCGGCTCCCGTGCCAAATGTCTCGCGCTGCATACCTAATTTGCACCACCAACGATTGTCATGCGATGCAACATAGATAACTGTAGTGTCCGCATAGCGGCACGTATACTTTAAAACTGGATGTTCCTCTATTTTTTATTACGTATTGTGTTATACTTTACACTTGATAAATTACTGTTTCCCAGACCACACTAGTAAAACAATGTTTGCATCAGCTTTAAGTCAAGTCAAATTAACTGCATTGCAGTATCAACACACGGTTAAATTAGAGTTTTTATCTCATTTTTTCAAACGATCTCGTCATATTATTACGTAAGCTTTGCTCAATGACATCAACTGGCACACGACAACTCAACAAGTAGATGTAACTGCAGCAGCTGTAGAGTGAAGTGTGGAGCATTCTTTGAATGATAAACGTTTTCGAGATAAAGAAGTCGGTCGGAACTGTATGACACAAAGCTGACATAGCGAGGCTAATCTGCTAGTTCATATTCATATACTTGTAGCTGCCTACATACGTGAGAACAACGAGGCACATTGAAACTACTACAAAGCTAATGAGACCGCCCCAACTAAACGCACAGCGACTATAAATTACTCTTGGGTATTGTATCAAACAGTTGCCCATTAATAAATACTTACCACTAATGATACCGTTTGGAAAATAAATCAATTTATTTTAAAAAGAAGAAACTGACTGACTGACTGACTGACTCACTCATTCACTGACTGATCAACGCACAGCTCGAACCGCTGAGCCTAGAGACTTGAAATAATGGTTCAAATGCACATTGTTGTTTGCAGCCTAGTATGTCAACAAAAAATAAAGATGCAAAAGGAAACCGCCTATGATGCTATGCAAACAGATGAAATGAAAGGATGGACATACAAAACAAAGAGAATCAGGTGACAAAAAACCCGTAGTCCGTAGTGTGTCACACCGGTCGCGTTCGGATTTCGGATATCATATAATCACAAAGCGTGAAAGCGTTGGACAAGTGCTTTTGTTTAAACCGCTGCATAACAAACTACTACGTGTGCCAAATGACAACAACTCGTGGTGAAACACTGCACTGTCCAAATGAAATCGGAGAGACGTGAATAAAGAATCGGGTTACGATACTTTCAATCGTAAATTATAAGCCGACCTTAATTAGAAACTAACACCGTGCCACAAGTGCTAGAGTAGGTACTTTAGGATTTGAATACCGTGTTCATAGATGGCGAGCTTCGCTTGTATGGCAGGTGCTGGTTTACGGGGTCTCGCGTCGCACATCGCGAGGACGGATCCGGAGCTACTAATGCCTCTGCCCACAAGTACAGAAGCCGGGCAACGTGTCACGGCCACCTAACAGGATTACCTGTCCTACTGCGCAGGTAAACTAAACCACTGATATAGGCCGTAACGTCTTAACCGGCTTACAATTTAATGATGGGCGGATTTTGAAGAGACAAGCATGATCCCTTTGACCTTTACTGGTCTGGTGTCAGATTACAAGACCACAGCAAACGCTTGAGCACGGGCGCGGGCTTTCAGTTTTCAACTACTAAGTAGGTACTGCTACTTCCTTCCTTTTAACATTTTGTATGTTTTTGACAACAACTTACAATTTGTTAGACTTATGACTCTACATCTCTTCTTTTGTCGTCAAATTATCACCAGACGCCTATTTAATAATCGTGTTAATATTAGTTGATTCATGGCATTGGCCATCATCAATTACTTAGATGTTTTGGTTATTTAAAACAATGATTACATTTATCAAAACCATGTAAGTATTATTACTACAATAATGGTGCAAAGACCACAAATTGGTTGTTGTTATACAAATTTTAATGAATGACTCATCATTGCAAGCATCATTTACGTATTGTTTTGTTTACTTACATATCAGAATAATGTATAAAAAGTGTTTAAACTTATTTTGTGTACGGTTATCCGAATTTTTTTCTAATGTTTTAGTTGATTTATTACAATTTTAAAACAAGCGGAATCGCCGTCGTTCTTATCTGTCGGTCTAATCCGGTTTCGATTCACCAAGTTGGAAGTCAATAGGTACATGTAAAATATATTATTTTCTAAGGATAGAATTACATTTCTATAATAACGGGACCAGCATCTAGGTAATGTAAGTCATGTATGCAGGTTTGATATAGAATACTGTAAGTTGTACCTATCGGAAAATCGTGGAAAACAAAATATTATCACTTTACCTACTTACTTTACCATTGAATGAACGGTTGAGACAAATAAATAATAAAGTAGGTACCTACCTACTTAGTTCTTTTGATTCTTTTGTCGTAAAACGTAAAAATGTTAAAACGTAAACGCATCTCGGCGGCGGCGGCGCTCCAAAGTATTTTCACGTTATTTCAAGTGATCAATTTATTATTTGGCAAGGAATTTGCTTTTCTCTCTCAAGTCTGAAACTGCCCTAATGCGTTGGTTTCCGTCGTTAGATACAAACAAAACGCGGGTGCGAGTCGGATTCGGGGACGGAGGGTTCTGTACCATACCAACACTAGACCTGTGTTAAGTTGTTAATTGTAATATTCTACCTAAATAAACTAAATTTTTTTTTAATGCAATAAAAAATATTTAAAAATCGCTACTCCGCTGCCGCTTTTCAAAACATCATCATCTTCATTATTATGAACTTATCATAGTATAAAACAATGTCGCTTACCGTGTCTGTCCCTCTGTCTGTACGCTTAGATCTTTAAAAACTACGCAACGGATTTTGATGCGGTTTTCACTATCATTCAGATAATTTCTTCCGGATGGTTTATAGGTACTTATTTATCCCACGCGGGTAAAGCCGCGTGCAACAGCTAGTTTAACATAAGGACGAGTCGAAAGAAATACTAGGGGAATCAGTACTAAACTAACCCTTGTATATAGCTCTATACTTACAATAATATCTCACACGCCCACCTCAAAAAATTACCACCTACCTAGGTAGGTACCTACTTTTATTCTAGTTAGGTATAAAGCAAAAAAAATCGTTGGACATTTAACCTTTTCTTATCCTAATCTACTATTATCTATTCTGTGCTATTATGTATTCTGTGTCCTAATGATTTTCAAGAGACAAAAATAAATTAAGTTTTTGTACTTACAGGCAATAAAATAAACATTTAGTACTACGTGTAGGGTTTGCATTAAGTCCAAAATATCTATGGGGTTTACTACTAATTCCCCCAAAAGTGATATAAAAATTTATGTCCGTTTATCTAGGTGGTTTACATAAATTCTCGACCGACGTATCTCTCAAAAAATCTGATAAATATGAAAACCCAAACTTTAATCAATAAAAAAATACATGACATTATGGCGATAAATAGGTAACTCAATTTACTCAGGTAAGACTTTAATAGGATTTATATTTTACATAATCTAAGGTACAGCAAGCGGACCGACAAATTGTCTTGCAGCGAAAAGGTCATTCTAACAGCGACCCAAAAAATATACATTAAAAAATTAATTGTACAAAGTTTTTTATTCCGCCCCCTTTGCTCAACTTTGGCCACCATTTTTTTTAATTTAGGTCTAATTTGTTTAATTATTTAGCATTTATTATATTTAGCGGTAAGTACTTACTTTTGTCCAAAATTATCTCCACTGACTTGAAGGGAACGTTATTGTTGTTCACGGAATTATTTTAAAACACGTGAGAGCGATTACTTTTGTTATTAGTCAGTTATTTTGGTAAAAAATATTCAAATCGATCTGGAGTGCTTTTACAACAAACACTACACACGGGAAAACCGTTCACGGTGCTACTAGCTAGGTACGGGTGGGTAGGTAGGTACGTACGTACACACACTCTACGCCGCTTGATTTGATTGGTGTAAACAAAATTTCCGCTCGCTCGGCGCGCGCAATTTTATGTTGCTAGTGTAGAAATAACTTTTCCTCTGACGTTACATAAATTAGAATTAGTTATTAGCTGGTTTTATTTTACAGGTTACACAAGGGTTTCACGATGTGCCGCCCCTGTTAGTTGCATGGTTAGTCGATCACAATATGCAGGCTGCACACATTTGGCAAACCTTTACAAACGCAAATGTGTGGTGCCAGCATTTGCGTAGGTTTGCCACCGCTCCGATCGTTGTCGGTTTAAAATCAAAGGAAGTTTGCGTTTGCGTTGGTTTGCGTGCCATCCACACGTTTGTCAGTGTGACTACACATACATAATTATGTGCTTTCGGAACTAAATCTATTGCATTTATAGAGATGTCAGCGCTCAAAAATCAGCTTTAGTGATATTTTTAGCGCATTTTCAATCACCAAATTTCATTATAAAAATCCAGATTTTTTAAACTTTCCGACTTCTAACACTAAATTGAGTCCCGTCAACACTAAATTGAGTCAGACGCTTGAAGAACTTGAATCCAAAGCCGTGAACCTCTATAAAAATCGACAATAATAACATTGACATTATTTGACTTATGACATTGACATATGCCATATCACCCACCGAATACCGATTGTCAGACAGGCAGGCAGGCAGGGCACCGACCGACCGAACTGCAATTTCTTAATTTTTCCTGCTTGCTTCGTTAGAAGCCGTTTATTGAAATAAACCAATGGGTTCCAAATTTCTCACATTTGCCTCTTCCTCATTCAGGGTAAGCTTCAATTGATTTTGAATTATGGATAGTCTAGCCTACTCTGTCAGTCAAATGTTATGCAATACTTACAGGCAAGTCTGCACCTTCATCCAAAGATTTTTTACAGTTTCTGAATGTAAATAAGACACTACTTTTATACCCGGCAAATGAAACCATTTACTTCAAACAGAACTCTTGAATAATACTAAATGTTTACAGATCTACATTTTGTGCCTGAATAACAAACTGCTTTGACCTTCAAACATGTGACCGACTATCAAAATTAAATCAGAATCTTATCAGTTTTGATTTATTGTGCTGCTATGAATATTTACTGCTAAAATATGTCATCATTAAAGTATCATTGTGAAGATTTTGTATAAGGCCTAGTTAATTTCAAAATGTAATTGAGGTATATTAAAAACTAGAAAGGTACCTGACGGTACTAAATATTTTTAATAATAATTTATATATGGTATAGCTAATTTTTTTAAGGAGACATAAGATAGGATACTTAAAAAAATAGGTTAATTAGTAATAGTAATTTTATTATTAACATCACATCTATAAACTTTCCGAGTCCTACAAATGGGTGGATTTAGAGTCTAAATCTGTTCAGCTGATGCATTTTTATGAATCCTCAATAATTCTTAAAATAACAAAATCTAACTACTTATGAACCTAATAATAATATTAATTTTACGTAATTTTCAGAGTGGAGGATTTCAAATTGCCACAAGAAATTATGCGACAGCACATGAAGCAGACCTCGTAGTCATCGGTACCGGTCCTGGTGGTTATGTAGCAGCCATCAAGGCTGCCCAATTAGGCTTAAAAGTATGTAATCTAATAATAATCTTGATATAGATCTCAAAGGGTCGAAGTATCTCCTAGTATATCTGGTTCCCTGTCCCTATTTAAGTAATTTAAAATAATATTTTATTTATTATGAGCGTCAGTGGCCTCGGGGATAAGACGCGACCTATCATATCGAAAGGTCCGAGGTTCGATCCCCGGTTGGGTCCCATGTACCAATGGGTTTTTTCTCGAAACTTAAGTACATGTACTGACTGCTCTCAAACGGTGAAGGAAAACATCGTGAGGAAACCTGCATACGCCGAAGAAGAAATTCTTAGGCGCATGTGAAGTCCACCAACCCGCACTGGGCTAGCGTGGTGGACTAGGCCCGCACGCCCTCGTTGAGAGGGTAGGCCTGAGCCCCAGCAGTGGGGACATTAATAGGCTGTTGATGATGATTTTATTTATTTACTTTGTGAATCAGCAAATAAACAGACCCACTTAATGGTATTAACATCTGTCACCTAAGAACTCACTCGGAACTTAGTTGAAATAGTATGTGCTTTTAATTAAACCTCTCTTACCAACTGGATCACATAAATGCATACATTGCTGCTTGGCTGCAGAAATATGAATAAGGGTGGTAATTCTCAGTATTATTTTTTATTTTTATTTCAGAAATTGTCCTTAATTTTGTTAGTAATACTGTTAGTATAACAGTAATTAAAAAAAAAAACAATTACCTCACTAATGATTATACAGATTTATACTCAAGTGCATTTATATATTATTACAGACAATAGCAATAGAGAAAGAAGCTACATTAGGAGGAACATGCCTTAATGTTGGCTGCATCCCATCTAAGGCACTACTCCACAACTCCCATCTGTACCACATGGCTAAACATGACTTCAAGAATCGAGGCATTGAAGTTGGCAACATCACATTCAACTTTGACAAAATGATGGAATACAAGCGTAACTCTGTGAAGGCCCTAACTGGTGGTATTGGCATGCTCTTCACTAAGAATAAGGTAACTAGAGCATTATTCAGTATTCTTATAATTAAATAGGTACCTACTGTACAAATAGTTAATTTATAAACAAATATTTTATAAATAGTAAATATTATGTTTAATTGATGTTGCTTGGCATTCAAAAGTTTTGTTTAATTGAAATAATTGTTGGTATTCAGGTGCAGCGTTTGCAGGGGGTTGGCTCAATTGTAAGTGCCAACAAAGTGGAAGTAAAAGGTGAGAAAGGAGTCGAGACGGTAAACACCAAGAATATAATCATCGCGACCGGATCTGAGGTGACGCCCTTCCCTGGAGTCCAAGTAAGTTAAAACTGTCATAAAAGAATATTGGTAGAAAACCATAATAAAGTGTGTTGCTGTTTGCTTTGCTTGCTCCCTTATGAGTAACGGTGAAAGAAAACATCGTGAGGAAACCTGCATACGCCGAAGAAGTAATTCTTAGGCGTATGTGAAGTCCACCAACCCGCACTGGGCTAGCGTGGTGGACTAATAGCCCGAACACCCTCGTTCAGAGGGTAGGCTCAGGCCTAACACAGCAGTGGGGATATGTTAATAGGCTATTGATTTGATTTTGATTTATGAGTAAACTCATTTAAGGCTGTCATTGATAAAAATAATTTAAAAGATAAATCGAGTTTGCACCATTAGGGTTGAATCCGCTATAGTACGCTGTACCACACTTTGTCTTTACAATATGCGTGATTTGTATAGAATGTGGGGCATGCGCGGCCGCAACCTTTTCTTTTTAAATACTTTACATTATGTTTTTTTTTCACTAGTTCGACGAGAAGGTAATCGTTACGTCTACCGGTGCGCTGTCACTCGAAAAAGTGCCTAAAAAGATGTTGGTCATCGGAGCGGGTGTCATTGGTTTGGAGCTGGGCTCTGTGTACCAGAGGTTGGGAGCTGAGGTCACTGCCATTGAGTTTCTCGGAAGTATTGGAGGTAATGCATCTTCTTAATAAGCTTAGATAGGATGGATCGCGAACAAAATAAATATTTTTTTTGTAAGATCTGCCTCGCCAGCGCTGTTAATTGTTTGAGTAAAATACGAATATGTAACTCAGAGCGGCCATATTTTTTTAATTAGCAAGACAATAAATGTTTTGGTTTAAGGTGTCGGCATTGACGGTGAAGTGGCCAAAGCACTGCAAAAGATCCTCGCCAAAGAGGGCATGCAATTCAAACTTAATACCAAAGTGGTTGGTGTGAAGAAAGAGGGTGCCGGTGTCAAGGTGGAAACGGAACCAGCAAAGGGGGGTGCTAAGGAAGTTGTAAGTATCAAACTTTTCATAGTGTTTCTCGAATTTCTCATCCCGAATTTGTTAGCAGGCACATAGAAGGGGGGCACGTAACTCGAGCTCTTATTTGTAGCGGTGCTCGTACAATTCATGATCGTCGTTGGCTCTGTTCGCAGATCATTTGCCTGCTATAAATCAGGTTGAGTTTGGATACACTATTTTATTTACATTCACTTTTTAATTCCCAAACTGGGATTACTAGACAACGACAAGACTATTCACAAATATAATATCCAGACCTGCACCAAATTTTACAAGACAGTCCCTAGTAGGCATGTAGGTACCCATGGAATGGCCTGGCGCTTGAGTCCAATGACCAAGCCACTGAGCGAACGAGGCGGTCATAACCAGTGGTCGGCGGGGGTGTGCTGTTTTTATGTCATTAATGTTATTTAGTTGTGTCTTGTAGATATTAATATGGATAAGATCCATAAAGAAATATTAAAAGAAGACATAACTGAATTTTTTTTATTGTAAATTTTCTGTGCTATTATAATAATTAACTGTATCTTTTTCTATATTTTCAATTTTTATTGAGTTTCGCCTTAAGTTTAATATCATTAATCACATTCCGTAGGTTCTAATAAAATTCATTTGTTTTGATAGCGACGTAAAGCTCGTAGCAGAAAGGCAGCCTAAATAAAATCATTTCTTTAGTTTATTAAAGTTGCACATGGGGCATTTATCATTGAATGATAAGGTATGTCCATGTTATGCAAAAACTGAAAACAGCACACCCCCGCCGACCTCTGGTCATAACACTGAGATTTGTTGCAGTTGGACGCGGATGTGGTGCTCATCTCTGTCGGCCGCCGGCCGTATACGCAGGACCTCGGCCATAAAAACGTAGGCATCGCGCTCGACAACGCCGGCCGTATTCCCGTCAACGACAAGTTTGCGACTACAGTACCTGGGTATAAACACACTAGCCACTAGCCTTTGCCACGATTTCCCCCTTGGGTATGAAAGAACTCTGCCAAAAGCCTAAACTGTATAACCCGTATGTGTGAGGTCATGTAGCCCGGTGCTGACAATACCAGCGCTGCAGTACAGTCGACCGCACGTCAGTGGGAACACTTCGACCTTGAGCTGACCTAGCATATTAATGAATTTCAATACCATGAGAGAGTTTACGCTGGTTTTGTTTCCACTGACGTGCGGTCGACTGTACCTACGAGCTAGTAGCGTGCCGCAGAGTCAGCACCATTTTGTTGCTGCGACACATGCCTCCATGTTTCTTTGAAAGATATGATCCGTAATGTGGAGATCAGACATAACTGAGGTTACCGACATAGCCAATAGAATTAACAAGCTGAAGTGGCAGTGGGCAGGTCACATTGTCGCAGTACCGACGGCCGATGGGGCAGACGAATTCTGGAGTGGATCACGTTAATTATTCTTTGTCATAGGTCATCGATTTAAATAGGTTGTCGTAGATTTCACGTTTCAAAATATAATACAATTCATACAATGCATTAGGGGAGTATATTCAGTTGTATATTTGTGAGAAAATGTCTGTATGTGGCTCTCTAACCTTTTTTTTTTGTTTTACTTTCAGAATTTATGCGATCGGTGACGTGATCCACGGGCCAATGCTGGCTCACAAGGCGGAAGACGAAGGCATTGTGTGCGTTGAAGGTATTAAGGTAATATTCATATCTTTTTATCTTTGTTTCCCGCAGTGTTGATAAATCTGTGGTTTAAATCGCAAATATCGCGTAAATTTTAATAAAAATTAGTCTATGATTTAAAACAAAACATATTATGTCCTACCGAAATGATCACGAGATAGTATCAATGTTTTTAGAGGACTTACCCATACAACAATAATATAACAGTTCCCGTTATAGTAGGTTAGGTACTCGTAAAGTGCTGCAAGCATAGTATTTAGCGAGCTCATTTGCGTTGCAGTATTTTCACTGCTGATTAGAAATCTAGTTATAGATGTATAATTGCATTACAAACACTGTTTCCAGGGCATGCCAGTCCACTTCAACTATGACGCGATTCCGTCCGTCATTTACACCTCGCCTGAAGTTGGTTGGGTGGGGAAAACAGAGGAAGATCTCAAGAAAGAGGTTTGTTACATTATGATAAATTAATATCTGGTTAATGCGGTATAGCCCTAATATAGTGTTTATTTCTTGTAAAAAGCCAGTTAGTTATCCAGTTATCTAACAAGAATTATTATTTTATATACAAGGGTTTTATTTACTCATAGAATACTGGAATAACTTGATGTTCTACAAGGAACAAGCGAATGCATTACATAGCCACACAAACAAGTTATTTATACGAGGTTATTTCCATGATGACATATTTACAGGGCAGAGCATACAAAGTGGGTAAATTCCCATTCCTGGCCAACTCCAGGGCTAAGACGAACGGAGAGCCTGACGGCTTCGTCAAGGTGCTGTCCGACAAGACCACCGACGTCATCCTGGGTACCCACATTATTGGCCCCGTAAGTAATAATTATAATACGTGAGTTATCAGTATAATACTACCTAAGTCTAGATTGGACTTTAAAATGGAGTTCTAGTACTCCATTGACTGCCTCGTTGGATTGGTATGGTCGATAGACTCGAGCGAAAGAAGTCGTGGCTTCCATTCCCATTAGAAACAGACAACTTTGTATAATTTTGAGTTAAATTATGTATGGAAGTAAAAAGGTCCGATTTAAATCGAAATTCTGATTTAAAAAATTAAAATCAGACCTTGGATATTTTTTTAAAAGTAATTATTTTTATGAACCCCTGGTCTGGATTGTAGGGCGGTGGCGAGCTGATCAATGAGGCTGTGTTGGCGCAAGAATACGGAGCGGCCGCCGAAGACGTCGCGAGGGTCTGCCACGCGCATCCGGTGAGTCAAATGTGGTTTCAATGTCACTGTGTTTCACTGTTTTCGTATGAACACTATAGTCCCCGTAAATCTTTTTGGCGATTGAGTGAATGTAGTCACAAATTGATTGCACATCGCTGACAGTGTATAGTCTATGTGTGCGTAATTGACATAATGTGATGCATAGAGATGTGAAAAAACTTGAAAAGTTTGATTCGCTTGATCGAATCTATAAATTATTTCTTGAAATTGAATGAGCGTCTCTAGAGAACCCCCGCACAACTCCCCTTTGACACCTAAAATTAGTCACTGCATCCGCAGGAATCCGCCAACTTCACTTAACCGCCAAAAAGTTTTACGGGGACTCAGTTTAATTAATACTAGCTGTTTCCCGCGGCTTTGTTCGCATAGAAAAGTTTTTCGCGCGGGAACAGTTTTCCCGGGGTATCTATATCCTATGTGTTCTCATCAAAATCTGTTTCGTAGTTTTTGAGTGAAAGAGTAACAAACATCCTTAAAACTTTCGCGTTTTTTATTAGTAGGATGTAATTTCACCAAAGATTTTATTCGTCACACACTGGCACTTTCCTTCATAGAAAAATGTTGTGAAAGCCACGCGCGATGTTAAAAAGAAATGTTTTGATCGTTTTATTATTTGGCATTGCAAATCTTTTTTTTCTGCTTAAATGGTCAGTATTGAATGTAAACTTAGTAGGGAGTAAAAACTCTTTGAATTGGTTTTTTTAATCAATCTTTTCTTACAAATATAATGAGATGTTATTAAACTTTTGGAAACTTGAATGTATCGAATCTTCTTGTGTTAGTACTCTTTGCTAATTAACTCTTTGTTAGATAAAGTCTTCTACTTTTTACATGAAATCTTTTTTCTTAATATGGAAAGCCAGTTGCCAATTTGCTTGCTTGCATTAAAACCCAATGCCAAATAGCCTATGTTCACACACAAAGTTTTAGTTTTTAGTTTATTAACTATCCAACAGCGAAAGAATTATTGAGATCGGTTCTGTAGTTACAAAGATTAGTTCTAACATACATCCAAACAAACTTTACCTCTTCATTATTAGTATAGATAATATACATTTCAATGAATGAGCGCGTTTGTTGTGTTTATTCAGAAATCCTAGCCAGTGATTGGATACTTGAGTGGTCGTCAAAATTTATATTTATTAAAAATAATTTTAAGTTAATATTTAAAACTATTTTTTCGACTACCGGCGCCATCTAGTGTAACTTAACCCGTGAGCGGTCTTGCAGACGACCTATACTGACATATAAATTAAATCTTTTCAGACATGTGCAGAGGCTCTCCGTGAAGCGAACTTGGCCGCGTACTGTGGGAAAGCGATCAACTTCTAATTTTAGCGATAATTTGTACATAATGTATGTGAACCCACTCAACAGCAGGTTATTCTCCTAGGCACGCCTGGCCTATGTAGATATCTCGTATGAATCTGATGCACGATTTTGGTATAAGAAATTATTTTGTGTTGTCATCATCGACCTACTAGCCAATGGACTTGTCAGAAAAGAGGATTTAAGACACGTCAGGTTCCCAGCAATAAATGACGTGTCTTAAATACGACTGATATAGGTACTTCCTGTTGACCTAGATATTGAAACAAAAGGGAATAATCTTATCCCATGCATGGGCTTTTTTTAAACGAAAAAAATCCAGGTGTTTGGCTTGCTTGGGTGTATAGAAGCTTATAACTTCTGACACTTTTATTCCGTTTTTTTTCGATACACAATACGGCATATAGACTTATCAATCGCTCGACTATGAATAGGTACGCGAAATTGTTTCTCTTTTCGTGTTTTGTTTCTCTTTTAGTTCGGACGCATATGAGTGCGAACGCGAAAGTCCATCGGTTAGTAGGTCGTTTATCCTAGGTGAATTAAGTGCACAATCCCAGTCGATTGTTGTCATACTAATTGTATTTAAGTTTCGCATCAAATATTATTTATTGATCAGTTACATATAATGTGATGTCTATTTACTTTTTAGAATACGTTTTGCATATATGTATATTACGAGTTCATTCCGGTCGTCAATATACACATCTTTAACTATCGTGTATGTATTTATATTCTTTTGTAAATAGTTTACAAAATACAGTTATGTCTTAATGTTTGTTTTTTTAATTTTACTCCACACATTTCCAATAAGAGTAGGCATTTTGAAATAAAAAGAATAATTATACACCAAGTGAGCAATATTTAATACAGAGCTAAAATAATTTCAAAAATATAGTACCTACTTTACAAATATAATAATTGAGAATATACCCTCATTGGTGTGCATCACACGGATTAACCTATGACTAGAAAAAAATACAACAGCAATTAATTATGTGTTATGAGGATAAAGATGAGTAACAAGCTCATAAGTCTAAAAACAACATTAACAAAGGAAAACTAGCGTAAACATTTAGGAACAGCAACGAGAAATATGTATAATCTATTAAATAAGCGTAACTAGAATCGTTGTTAGGCCAAAAACAACAAAAGTTTAGGTGGCTTAGACTGGGTAGGTGAATCTATGGTGATGGGTGGACGCGCACAGCTGGACATAGCCATTATCTAATGCGCGCCACCACACCCAGCCCTCGCCTTACTCAACTCTGTACCCGAGAGCCAGGCCATCCCAAATACATATTTAACACAAAACTGACAAACTTTTCAAGCTTAACATTATTCGGCTTTGTTCAGAAATAAAAAATTTGGTTACACTATTACAAGTACATTTACCATTCTGAACCTAATTATTATATGCACTTAAACTTATTTCGTTAGTTGAATAGAAAAATAAAATATACGGGTCGAGTTGAGAAGCTCCGCCTCTTTTGTTTTCGTCGGCTGAAAAATGGAAATGAAGTCCTTCCGAAAAGTACATTTTGTACGTTAAAAATAGCTATTCATACCATAAATTATAACAACGTAAGATAAATATCTTAATTGGTTTGTTTCCCGAAATATTATTACTTGGAACGGTCTGGTTCTCAGGTACAGAATTATGAGAAACAAGAATCATTGTATTTATAAGTAAAAGTAACCCTTAAAGGGCGTTAGATTAAGAATACGTGGACGTGAATATTTTTATAGGAACTGACAAAAGCTGCAAATTTAACTATAGCTATGATGCAAATGATTAGCGCTCAAAGTGAAATATGCCCATTAAATTCCTTCATCCCCAGGTGTCTAAAACTTGACTGCACATGTTTAGGTAAAACTTGGGTGATAGAATCTGGCTGTACTGAGCACAGTCGTTGGAGCACATGATCGCAGCTGCCATCGTCGTCGCATTACTCTCCATGTATTTACGTAGAACAGTCTCCAATTCCGCCACAGATAAATTATTCTCCAAGTAAAAGTTCTTTGAAAGGCGGAAACATGTTTCCCATAACTTTGTATCAATTGGAAAAATACTGAGGCATTTGTCGATTACGTGCGCTGCTCTCACCGAAAGGTCTTGTTCAGTTATTGTATTCACTGTATGTGGGCACGTCTCCTTTGAAAGGTACTTGAGTTCATCACAGCAGCACGGCAAAGTGTGATATATAGCCGCATCAACACCAGGATATGTTTCTTCGTTCAGTATCGTCAGAGATACATCTTTGATACGCTTAGCCATTATGTTTGTTATCACAATTTTAAGTTCATATTTTTTCCTCTCAGTTTTCATATCTTTATCAACGTCTGACACTTCTGTGTGTGTCAGATAAACCGGTTCATCTTGAGGCCCAGTTTTCAGGTCGTCTAATAGTAACCTCAGGCATTCTGCATACGATTGGTTATGGAATGCAAGTTTAGCCGCCATGTTGAGGTTCCCAGTGAAATGTTCTGCAGTTATCCATGGCTTGAGTAGAAGTATGACGTCATCTGCCCAAGATTTTATCTTGAAATCTTCTAAGGACGTTAGCGGGTTGAGACGGTGCTCTATCGGTGTTCGTTGGTGGTCGTCTACGTCGAAAGGGAACATGATGTCAACTCTGTCGATGGGCTGGAATAGGAACTTGTTGCCGCTTCGACTCGCCGGTATTTTGATCACGCGCTTCGTTGTTTTCATCATGATGACGCGGTTGCTGCCTTTCTCGCTTTCGTACTTGATCTGTTGAAATGTAAAATGGTAGTAAAGTAATCGCTAAAATATTTTGCGTATATACGATGCAATTGCGACGCGACATTATTTATGCAACAAAAATCAATCAATCTGACTGGCCTGTTGGCTTAGTTGGTAGTCATCCCAACTACTGAGCCAGAGGTCGTGAGTTCGATTCCCACCCGGGGCCAACATTTGTGTCATGAGCATATCTGTTGGTTTTCGGATTCTGGGTGTTTGTATGTATTTAAGTATTTATTTATGGCTATGTATGTTTATCAGTTGTTGAGTACCCATCCCACAAGCTTCGGCTTAGTTTGGGACCAAGCAGCTGTGTGTGAATTTGTCCAAACATTATTATTATAATCAAAATCATCAAATATCATGAATTTGCTTTGGTTGGCCTTAGTGTCAGCGAACAAACTACAATTACCTTTTGATGCATATTGCCAGTAGCATAGACCCGTCCGTCGTCGTCTATGTAAACGGTGAAGTCTCCTCCGCATGCGACCATCGCCTTCGTTCTCAATTCCTTAATCTCCACTTCAGGTGTCTTGGCACTCCCGCCCTTCCCGTCGTCGTCTGGCTGCGAATCGTTTTGCATCTTCACAGCCGTCGGTATTTGTATCTGTTTTCTATCGCCACTACCTGTGGAATGAACCAGTGATAGTAAAAAAAGTATTGGTGGATGTTTTTAGAGCCTCAGACCTGGCGGAGATCAGCGCGGATTTTACGCTGAGAATACGTTTACGTTATATATACGTATACGTTAATAATAATACGTTTTAAAAGTGTTGGATTAAAGATCAAAGGCGCTATAGGCGGACCGTTTAATTGAGACTACGCCCGCGCGGTACAGCGCGGGGCGTGGTGAATAAGAGGATCTCGCGGGGAGTGGGAGGATGGGCCTGCCGCGCAGTCCTCGTGAAATACCCTAAGTCGTCCCGCCCCGCGCCCCTGTAAAGTTGCGGGCGTGGTCTGAGCTAAGCGGCCGGCCCATAGTATACGCCGTTATCAGCTATAAAACACAAATTTGATGGTATTTTTCATACTTTACAGTTACATTTTGAACTACTACATTGAACGTCCTCCAGCCATTCTCGCGGTAGCTATCATCAGAACTCACCAAAATCATTCCTTTGCGGCAAAGACTTAAAATGACTTAATCGTATACGAAGAAAGCCGCTGCAGCTCATGTTTCAAGATAATGTTAAATTATAGTAACTTTCCAAAAGTCTACTGGACTTACCTAGCTGTCCATCGAAATTTAATCCCCATGTGTAAAGGGTACCAGCGTTGTTGATTATACACGAGTGATGCCAGCCCGCTGCCAGCTGAAACAAGACAACAGTTTGTGATATAGCCCCCTCGGAGTTTAATGTGAAGTTAGCTGATTTTGCGCAATGACTAAGCATAGGTGTCAAAGGGGAGCTGTAGGGGGGTTCACTAAAGACGCTCATTCAATTTCAAGAAATGGTTCATTAATTCGATCAACCGAATCAAACTTTCAAGTTTTTGGACATCACACATAAACCATAAACACTATCATCGATGTGCAAACAATTTGTGACTATATTCATTCAGTCGTCAAGAAATTCCGTGGGGACTATATGCGCAATCGAGACCGATTCCAGTGTAATAGATTTATATTTATTTACTTTTAGGAAAACAACAGGACAAATAGTATTATTCATACAGCAGAACAATAAAAATATACGAAATGCCAATTATAAGTTTTCACTCCAGAACTACCACCAGTCGGATTTGAAAAATATTTTGCATTTGATAGCCAATTCTTGAGGAAGGTTATAGGTAAGCTATTTAACTTCACGCTACGATCCTTAGGAGCCGAGCAAAAGAAAGCATATCATATAAAACGCGGGCGAGACCGCGGAAAACTGCTAGATCTTTTTTTTGATAATCTGATTCTATCTCTTAGTTGTGTATAGACCGTATTTGTTTTGTTATGTTTGTAAGTTAATATTTTTATCTATGTGAAATGAAAATTTGTTATTGGCATCTGTATATATATTTTTTGTTTTGTATTAATATTGTCATTTGTCTTGTCATTTTTCCTAAGAGTAAATAAATAAGACCATGGCTAGCGTGGTGGACTATAGCCCAAACGCCCTCGTTGAGAGGGTAGGCCTGAGCCCCAGCAGTGGGGACATATTAATAGGCTGTTGATGAAATAAATAAGAGACGGAGGCGGTGGTCGGTTGGTTACCTGCACGATGCGGCCGCGCACGTTGTGTATGTCGACTGTTTGGGGCACTAGGTGCGGGTCGAGGGGCGGGTCGGGCGCGGGCGAGGCGGCGCGCCGCGCGTGCGCCGCGCGCACCTGCTGCGGGCTCGCGCCCCACGTCCACACTTGCCCCTTCGTCGACAGCGCCAACTGCGCACATAACTCAACGTCAGTCTAGCACACCTAGCGGACAACACCGCACCCGATTTCACGCTGACATTAATTTAATAATCGTCTATAACTCTTTGACCCGCAGCTTACTACATGTAATAGGATGACAGCTAGCTATTTATTCCGCCGGGTAATATGTCATATTATTCAGTTCACAGTCACTCAGACACATGTCATTGTGTGTTGTCAGATGTTTGACCAACGTGATATACGTCGGAGTATATAAGATATTGCGCTATAAATCCTGCGAGCCAAAGGGTTAAAATTTTGAATAAAGTTGAAAGACGCGAGAGCAAGCTATTTCCGCTATCCTCTGGATACAATTAATTAACCTAGCACTTCCCAACTTTCGCATTTATATTATTATGTGAAAGTTGGGATGTTTGTTTCTTAGCTCCATCATCCTTATCGGATTATGATGAACCGTGGTCTAACGATAGCTTATTTATATCCTACAATAATATTTATATCGTCGCCTTACTATTTCAACCACGTATCACCAGTTTTAATATAAACTTTATGAATACTAAAAGTATATTATATTGTGATACGGCAACGTTATGATACTTTTGAACATTTAGGTCTGATCAGTTAGATTTGTACGGCACTCTGGACCTCCTCCAAGCGTACTCCGGACAGCAACCGTCAGATCTTACGCAAACCGTTCCCTGACGGAGATCTAAAGGGCTCAATGTACCTATGGAAAAGACCCCGTAGTCCTATTGTTGTCTTGAGTAGTATTTTAATGCTGTTTGTTTACGTTGTGGAAGTATCCGACGGCAAGCGCGCACGCTGGGTCGGCGAGCGGCACGCGCACGGGCAGCGAGCGCTTGTCGCGCGCGCCGACGCCGAGCTGCCCGAACACGCCCGCGCCGCACGACCACACCTCGCCGTTGCGCATCAGCACCACCGTGTGGCACGCGCCGCAGCCCACACTCAGCACCTGCCAACACACGTTATCTACATACAATACTACAACTATTGCGTTGCCTTTGGGTTATGCTCATACAGGTATGGATAGCTGCAGAGAACGGATTGTTTAGGTCATTTATGGCAATGTTGGGTACCTAGGCCGCTTAAGGCCTAGGTTATGTAATTAATGTGACTTAAGTTTGCGTTTATTAGAAATACCTATCTAATTCATAAGTTGAGTATTTATTGTTAAATAAAGTTCTTAAATCCATATTGTAATGTAAGTATACCTAGTGTATTTAATGTTCTTATTCTATTGTTTGTAATGCCAATGGATTTTCGTTACGTTAAAAATACTAATTGCTAAATGAAATAAAATGTAGATTTTATCAGACAGTATTTTGAGGGGCAACGTTCTCTAATGTTGCATTGTCAGTGACAAACGTCTGAATATCTTCAATAGGGCCCATGATAAAGAATCCTCTCTTCGATGACATCATTATTTTTGCACCTATCTCTACCGCTATCCATTGTCAGCATGGGTCGATAGAGAATGCATTAGATAATAACAATAATAATTTAAAGTTTAATAATTTAAAGTTGTTAATTCGTAATTTTTAAAGTTGTATGTAACATTGTACATAATTATAAAATCCTCTAAATTATAAAATGAAACTCGCCGAAATATTTCAGCATTTTATAGAAATTATCCGAAATCAATATAACATTTTACCTTTCTTCCCTGAAACTTGGTGACTAATTGTGGGCTGCACTGGTCGTCTATGCTGCCCAAGCCAAGTTGACCATGGACTCCCCATCTGGCAAATAAACATACTTTTAATAACAATACGTTTTTTTCTTTTTTCGTCCCGTCCGTCGCCAGGTGGACCGACGACCTAAAGGTGGGTGGCCGAAAGCGGCTGAATGCGGAGAACCGAGTGTGTGCTGGTGTTCGTTGTGACGTGTCAATACGTCGATAGAGTCAAGTCAAAATCAACAGCCGATCAATATGTCCCCTCTGTTGGGGCAGGCCCACACTCTTAACGAGGTCGTACGGCTAATAGTCAACCGTGCTAGTGCAGTGCGGGTTGGTGGACTTCACATGTGCCTTAGAATTTTGAAATTTTTTCTTCAGCATTCTTCAGAAACAAGTCAGTAACGTTCAAGAAAAACTGAGGATCAAAACGGACAACACAAATACAACTCGGACCTTTCAACATAACATGGCACATCTTTCCCCTACCGAAGCTTCCGACCACAGAAGCTTACATACGACAAACATCGATTTTTACAACATGATGCTGTTTAAAACTGTTAATGCATACAATCAAGTAACAAAGTTGAGTCCTTCTTCATCAATCATCATCATCATCAACAGCCTATTAATATGTCCCCATTGCTGGGGCTCAGGCCTACCCTCTCAACGAGGACGTTCGGGCTATAGTCTACCACGCTAGCCCAGTGCGGGTTGGTGGACTTCACATGCGCCTAAGAATTTCTTCTTCGGCGTATGCAGGTTTCCTCACGATGTTTTTCTTCACCGTTTGAGAACAGTCAGTAAATGTACTTAAGTTTAGAGAAAAAACCCATTGGTACATGGCCCGGCCGGGGATCGAACTTCGGACCTTTCGATATGATAGGCCGTGTCTTATCGCCGAGGCCACTGACGCTCTTTTGAATGAGAATGCTAGAATAACTAATGCTTACTTACCCCCAAGTGTAGAGTCGGCCGCCCACGTCGACCGCCGCCGAGTGGTAGTGCCCCGCCGCGACGGCGGCGAGCGGCGCGGTCCACGCGCCCGCCACGTGCGCCAGCGAGCCGGCCGCGCTGGCCGCGTCGCCCACAGCGCCCGCCCACGCAGCGCCCACGCCCAGTTGCCCGTACGAGTTGTCTCCCGATGAGTAAATCTGAATACAAGTTTTTTTTTTGCTTTTGGACTTTTACACACGGCTGTTTAGTCCCAAAGGAAGCCGAAGCTTGTGCTATGGGTACTCAACAACTGATAAACATACGTATTATATTAAACTTTAAAATAAAATGGTACTTAAATACATACACCCAGAATCCGAAATCCGAATTTCATTTTTGGTGGACTTCACATACGCAATAGAATTTAGCGTATGCAGGTCACGATGTTTACACCGAAAAGTATGTGATATTATAATAAGTACCGAAAAACTCATTGGCCAAGGTTCGAAAATTCCGTTTTCATTCCGTTTAAGGTTTTTAAATCCCGTTCCTCGTGAAAACCGGTATCCAAAATAATTTCGGGAAGGTTGAAACCGTTGTTCCACCAATGACATTTACTTCATAGGTTTTAGGATCAATGTTAACGGCCATTTTTGAAAACCGGCTCAGAGTATTCGAAGCACCGCACTTACACTAAAATTGACTATAAACTAGAAAAATGTGTTCAATAGCTTACTCCATTTTCAGTTAAAACAAGTGTATGATGTCTTCCACACGCTACATCTATGACCCTTCCGATCCATTCCGTATTGACAGGAGTATTCGTCATCAAGATCTTAGCATTTCCGTCGTCAACGATCGCCCAATGAGCGAGTCCACAGCTCAAAGTTCTTCGAGGCACGAACTGGTTTTTCCAAGTGTCAGTGTTTTGGGTCATCTCAAGGTGTAGCTCTGGACACGGGCCCCGAGCTTCGATTGCACTAGTAACGTGTGCAAAAGTTGCAATCAGCTGTTGCATTCTAATTGTCTGAAAAAAAAGTTTGCCGATACATTTTGTACTTAATTATTTGTAAATAGGTACTCTTCACTACGCTTCATTTCAACAAATAAAAAAAAATACAAGTTCGCAACTGGCGAGGTATCGGCGCAGCGTAAATATCAGCTGACAAATCACAGCGCAGTGCGCTGGACAAGGCGGCGCGTTGCGTGATGGGTCTGAAATGGGTCGTAATAATAATATTATTACAAAAATCATATAAGACTGTATCATACTTACGCAGATTGATGAGATCCCCTGTTTCAAGTCACGCATCACAGGCCGCAGTTGATCTTGTAAAGGATTCAGCCACAAGCACAAATACTGAAATTAGAGACAATCAAAAATCAATGTCAGAAAAGCGTACGTTGTAGGTCTAAGGCCATGAGCGGGTTCCGTCAATTTATTTATTTGGTTTTTTGAAATTATATCGGAAAATTTTTCCTCTTTTTAACTCTACATGAATGTCCAAAATTTCATCTCAATCGTTCCAGTAAGTTTCTGATTTATCCGGAATAAACAGATGGACAAAAAACTTTATTAAAATGTTGATGGATGCCTAAAAGGACAACAGAAGTCTAAGTAAAATTGAAATGTACCTTTAAAATCATATTATCAAAGCCATGGCACTTTTCAGTGATAAAATCGAACAACCACTGTGCGTTTTCCTCAAGTAACAATGGCACAAGGCATTTTTGTTCGAGGAGTGAGGTGAGCGCGCCTCGGCACATGTTTCCCCTCGCCTTCATGGCGGCTAGCATCAGGCTGGCATGGCCGCGGTGTATACTGAACATTGGCAGTAGATCCCATAGACCCATCGCTGCAGTAATGCACGATAACTCCGTCAATTCCACAGCGCTTAGCGTTGTGAACTTTACATTCCTGAAATTAAATAGTGTTTAGTTAAGTAAGGTGGTTAAGTATGGGGATGTACTAACTACCCCATGGCAACCCAATCTGTCTTAATCCTTACATTCCTTAACCTTACATTCTAAACTGGATATGGTATGCCCTGGATAAATATGTTATTATTTTTTTGCAACCAGTTTTTAAAAAGAATACGTCCATATTCGTAATCGTTTGTGTGAAAGCGTAATTTTGAAAGAGTTTCAAGAGTGGTTTTGGTGTAAAAAGTCGCGGGCACAGGTAGTAGGATATAATTTCTCTAGAAATACCTAATTAAAATCTAATGCATTGGATATTGACAGATAACCGTGTAGGTTCAATGAAAAAAATATTTACATTTTGTTGCCGTGCTAAATACAAATTACAGATTTTGAAGTCAACCCTGGATGACTCTCAACACTCCGGTCTCTAATTAATTCAACATTTGTGAAGTTTATTTTGAATGTACGCATATAAAAAAGTAAGTATTCTTACATATCGAAGTTCTCTTCGCTGTTGGTGCTCATTTTGAGTAACAACGCCAGCAGTTTGATGGTTATCGCTGCATTTTCTAGATTGCCGACATCTGCTGTTTGCTGGTACATTGAAAGCTCGTGTAGACGTCCGAACACACCTAGACGCGCCACCCACCCGTCTAGGTGACTCTGTCAATGCAAATTACATAAATATTAAAATGGATCGTGTTATTTAAATAACCAAGAACTCAGTTGAGCGTGGCTGTCAGTTTTTGGCTTTCGAAAAATCATCCCTATATACATATTATTATTATATACACGCGGGCGTCGGTGGCGGAGTGGGGAGAAAGCGGCAAATCATGTCGAGAGGTCCGAGTTTGATCCCCGGTCAGGCCATATACCAATGGGTTATTTCAAACCTTATGTACATTTACAAACAAAACAACATTGTTGCACTATTTGATCACTGGTGCGGTATCCAGGCAATCCTTTCTCAACGACTGCCTTTACTTGTTACCTTAGAGAGCATACAATAGATCCCGACCTTTCGGCAACGAGCAATCTGCAACAGTGCTGGCGTCAGACAGATGCCTTACTCCACTACGTCAAGGAGTTGGGATGGCTGGACTGACGGTCCGGAGGGAATTGCACAAAACTCCCGCTCTCGTGGAGTCAGTACAGGGAGCGCCACCTCCGTCTAGGAATACGTATGGAAACTCATTTGGCCCTCGCGGTTATACGGGCCGATTGCGCTACTTGTAGTAGTAGTCTACAGTTGTTTCCCCTTCTGGCTGTGACGTCACACAACATTTACTTCATCGTCGAGCAGCTCAGTTAATCTCCTCCTCTTATATGCCAAGTCCCGTCTTAGAATAAGAATACCTTCGAGAGGGAATACAGATACTGTGCGGGTGCGATCTTCCCCCTGGAGAGCAGCATGTCGGCGGCGGCGCGCAGCAGTGTGGGCACGGGCGCGCCCAGCCCGCCGGCCGCCAGCTCCGCGCCCTCGCCGCCGCGCATTATCAGTCCAACCAACCATTCGCACGGGTCGCACCTGGAAGCAGGCAGTCAACCAGTCAGTCTTATATTTCTATTATCACACCAACACCAAAGCTAATAATTTTTTGGACAAATTCACACACGGCTGTTTAGTCCCAAATTAAGCTGAAGATTGTGGATGGGTTCTCAACAACCGATAAACATACATAATATACTTTTAAATAAATATTTATATACATACAAACACGATGAGAATCCGAAAACCAACAGATATATGTTCATCACACAAATGTTCCTCCACGACCTCTGGTGTAGTAGGCAGGGTCACTACTAGGTCAATGATGTCTACAACTAACGATTATTTCTAATCTGCAGGAAAAAAACAGTAACGCAAATGAGATTATTTGCTTTCATTCGGGAGACCACTGACGGGCGTGCGACACCTTCAAACTAAACCAAAGTTTATGACATTTAATCCTTTCCTCACAAAGTGTGTTGAAAAACGTCGTAAGAGTATTAGTCATTATACTCTCGGCTTCATAACGCACTCGCCTTCGGCTCGTGCTATGATAACAGGCTCGAGTGTACCAACTAGCTCACTTGTAACCTAACGTACAATAATTTTATTATCAGTGTTTACTTTTCAAAATGTAATCAATTGAACTTCATTAAAAGATTTAAATGTGTATAATCTTCGCATAGGATTCACTAGAAACATTATAGGTGAAGAGATATAATGATCTAGAAAATTCAGTTCAGCCTGCTAAATAGTAACAGCCTTCTTCTGACCGTTTTTACCTGACTGCGCAATTTTTGAATTATTGTCTGTCCGGTTGTTTAGTTGTAGTCGACAAATGTTATTTTATAAGTATCCGGTAAAATCAACTAGACAGATAAATGAACTAAATACTATGCACGTTCTTGAATTATGAGTTTAAATGAAATTTATAAAATCCTTGAAAAACATATAAAAGGTACATGTATTTTAAAAATAGGATTACGATAACGTGCGTACGTACGTATACGTAATAGTTTAAATAAACAAACACCCAATTATCTGCGCAAACAATAAATTTACGGTAAGTGAGTCTTAGCTATTTCCAGATGTTATGTATAGTCACAATTGGAAGCTACTATATTGTACTGCGAACAAAGCTGAATAAACAAAACATTTCCTTACAATGTCTTCAACATGTAAGCCCCACAACTGGTTATAATAAGACAAGGCTCAAGATTGAACCGTGGCAGTTGCAGGTCGCACATAAACGTCGGTTCACGCCAACCTCCGGCCGCCGACGGCAGCTCCTTGGCAGACAACAGGTAGGCTTTGTGCACGTCGCCCATTAACTCTGCTGCCCATAGTATTGAGAATTCCCGTTTTGGTCCTAGCAGCCCGTCGGCCTATTAAACATATCAAATTATAATATATGCCAGGAACATTGAGAATAAAGCACAATGACCCACCATACTAATGTATTCGAATTAAAAACAATGCATTCGAATTTTTAAGATCGTTTCTTACCTGAACTACGGAAAAACTGGCACTGTGTACTTCTACTTGATTTTTTTTCAACAAATACACAAGCCTTTGGGACCATAAACCTTGTTTGTACAAGCCATCATTTTTTATGCGTGGTCTGAGAGTTCTGGATGCCGTGTCCTCTTCAGGGCTTTCAAGCTACAAAATAAATGACAAATAATTATAGATTTACAAACTAATACAGAATGTTAAATAAACATAATAATATGGGGGTATGCACTATCTCCTATTTTCGTTGCGCAAAACTTCAATTCACATACACTTTAATACATAAAACACACAAAAACGAAATATACACTGCACAAACCAGACAATCAACTTTCATTGCACAATATTTCTACTTTTGACGCACCAACAAAACCCCCACTTTTGTTTCACAGACTGCAAGGTGCAATGATTGCTACACGCATTAGTTTTTGGTACGTTTATACTGGTTTTGTTTCCACTGATGTGCGGTTGACCATACCATACTCACAATCAAAGTGCCTTCGTTTAATTCAAATGCTGTGAGAAAATGTCGTCCATTTACGTATTGCGCCGAAAGAGCCCAGTTGTTGGAGCCTTTGCGAAATGGTGGCAGGTACTCAGTGGGTTTCAGTACATACTCCACTGTTGACTTATTGTCATCTGAAATTTAAATTTTGGTTATATTTTTCGTTTATGAGAAATTAGTAATGCGTAGAAAATATTGTAGTTTAGCATTATCCACACACAGTATAACCATGTCTATGGCATTATCTTTGTAAATTCTTTATAACATTCTGTAAAAATGTTACCTTTTGATGTACCTTGTATGAAAAATGTGATTTTATCCTTGGACAGCTGTTTTATGTAAGACATAAAACCATCTCTTTTGTCAGTTTGGGCTCTGGTCTGATGAAGCCAGTTGTAGCCAACTGAACGGTGTTCTAATACTAGTTTCCAATGCAGCGATTTGTCACCAGAAATCTGAAAGTTAAAATGTTGTTCAAAATAATTCCTATAGCATGTTTTATACTGCATGTGCCAATGAAAAATCATAATTTTGTCAGATAATCATATTAGATCGTTTTTTTATTGATTAGTTTTTTCAGAGATTAGTCATAATCACTGAAATTGTGATTTTTAATTTATTATTTAAACTTTATTGCACAATCATTTAATTCTTTGATGGGTGAGAAAGATGGACAGATGTTGAGTTGTATTTGTATGTAAAAAGGTAGCTTCTAGCTTACCAAGAGTGTTAACAGGTCCAAAGAGTCATCAAAACATATCTGCAGGTCCGTTATGTCACCAGACACTTTACTCTCTCCAACTACACTCTGCGTCTCCAAAGAATAAAAGGTAATTGTTCCATTCTGTAAAAAATTAAAATTGCTCTAATACAGCTCAAATTGTATAGATAACGTACTTGTAAGCAGTGTTTTTTGGGAGACGAATAAACTATACTCTACAGGGTGAAAACCAGATAAGTAAACTCACCGGCGGTTAATCACATCGTTTATAAGATATCATAAAACTGTTTTCTGATATTGAAATAGATTGACATAAATAACTTCAAAAAAAAAAGAACTGGATGACTGAAATTAGTTTTTTTCTGAGTTAGTTTTTGACTGACTGCTTTTACTATGTGTCTTCAAAATTTATTGGAGTTCAGTCAAAGTCAAAGTCAAAACTATTTTATTGCATGTAAGTACACTGGGTACATTTATACAACATCAATTTTTTATCTACCACCGCTTCCAAGGTGTTATATAGAGCAGTTGAATAGCTAAGTGTAACAAACATACAAACAATAGAACTTAATTTTAAGTTTCATGATATTTTAGATGAAATGTAGAACCTTAATTCTTTGGCGCAGATAAAACTTACCAATGACCCTATAATTAAAACGTTCTCAGAGTCCTTTGTCAACCAAAATACAACAGAACTTGGTTTTGGTATATTACTCAGTGGCAGAACAGTGACACTTGTGAGAGACCACTTGCAATCAAAGGTGTTTTGTGGAATAAATAGGGGTAGGAATGGTACCAGCAATACTTTCTGGTCGCTGAGCACGGCGACCCAAGTACCACTTGGTTCAAAGCACATACAATAAATAGGATTGTCTTTAAAATCCCACCCATAATTGTTGTCAAACCGTTCTCCCTGGGGATTAATGTATAAAAAAATCAGTTCTACGTCGCTTGAAAAGGCTAAAAACTTTTTTAGCCCTAATTCGTAAAAGCTGTGGGTTGAGACACTTATTTGAACTAAGACCTCCAATTTAAATAAATCGAAAAATTCTAGATTTTCACTTTGATGGGCCATCGTTTCGATTTGTTTTATCACAGGTTTCACATCACATTGAATTAAATTGAATTAAAAATATGAATTAGAAGTAGAAGCGTCATCAAGTGTCTTCGAATTCCAAAAGAAGTAGAACGAACTGTCAACTGTCTTTTTTTTTTTAACTAGGCTTTACGGCTCTGGAAGCAAAGTACTTTTGAGCCGGAAAAGATTGTCAACTGACTGACAACCAGTGCTGCCAACTGCTAGTTATTTTTAAAAAAATGGTTTAACGACTCTTTATAGGCCAAATCGTAGTTTAATCACGCAGCACGGCCTCCGGCAACTAGTGCCATTCGGTGATCCACACTAACACTAAACTGATAGTAGGTATTGTCGATATAACAAGGTGCAATTTGGAACAATTCGGTAGAGTTTACTGCTAGTGAATATACGACCATGATAATGCACGACCTGATAATTTACAGCCCGGAATTTGCGACCATACATGTACGTGACATATTGAAACGTGTTGAAATCTCAGAGCGAGTGGCGAGTATCCTTAATCTATGGTTTACATCGTTTGCCGTGCTTTGACAGCCGCTGTCAAATTATTATAGGCGCACCCTACACGTCAATATTTAACATTAATATTTGGATCACGATTAATCGCGATCCAGGCAGGATCGTGATATTTAATGGTGTAGTATGACGGGACGGATCGCGATCGCGGGGATACTAGGTCACAGTATGTAACTATGAATAAATGTATGAATCATTCATAATTTTAAACAGGTCAGTTGACCGCACGTCAATGGAATAGGCTACTAAGGAGTTTCAATACTGTGAGAGACCAGTATAAGCTGGTTTTATTTCCACTGACGTCCGGTCGACCGTACCTAAAAAGATGCGCGAAATTTTGTTAATGGGGATTCTAGCGCTATTGTTTTAAACTTAAATAATCACCGGATATGTTGCCCGCGGCTTCAATGCTTCATAAGCGTGGAATTAAGTGAAATACCTACATAGAGTTTTTTCCCATGGTAAAAATTATCTTGTTCTGTTGTATGCATGACAGGCTATGCGTGCTAAATGTTTAAGAAAATTGGTTGAATAGTCGAGACGTAATAAACCAACAAATTCATTATTCGTAAGGTTGTTGGTTTAATTTAGTACGAAATGGTCACAGTTTAGATAGGTAGGTACACTAACTAGGACTAGGTAATTTAAAAAAAAATTTTTTCAGGCCTGCATCATGTTTTCTGTACATAGTATAAAACTGCGACAGGCTTTTAGGCCTCTTGGATCTCAGAGCAGGACATATTTCAGCCGCACCGTGCATTACCTATTCAAGAAAAATTTACTAATTACAAACAGTTTATCATCTGGAGGGTTCATGGCTCTTGGTGACTTGATTCAGCAAGAGTTTGAGTTTAGGTCTAAGCATCTACCAGAAAGATATGACTGGCATCGCGCAGGTATGTTGGAAAGCGCTAACCAAAAATTGTGCTTGTAAATTAAATGTCATAGTATTATTTTAGTAGGTACCTATAAGCCTGCCCAGTGGCTCTCCCCAAAAATTTTTGTAGATCCATCTAACTCAGCCAAACATTGTCTGTCTATAACTCAAACACTACTGGGACCCATTGAACTGAAAACATATAATTATTAATAAACAAGTAATAAAACATATAATTATTAGTAAACAAGTGTAATTAATTATGTTTATTTCTTTCAGCCAGAATGTTCATTGTGGGCAGTTTTATGGGACCTTTTCATCATTACTACTATGAATATTTAGATAAATTTTTACCGAAAACTGATTACAAAACAGTATTTAAGAAAATTGCAGCTGATCAGTTATTTTGTTCACCGCTTACTATTATTCTTTTCTTCTATGGAATGGGAACATTAGAAAGAAAGTCATTTAAGCAGTGCACAGATGAAATTACAAATAAAATCGCATATGTTTACACGGTGAGTAAGCTGCTTTGAAATACCTAACATTAGCAAATTGTAAGCAAGTCCTAAAAATTAATTTAAAAAACAGCCGAACGGAATTTGATGAAACCTGGTACAGTGACAAGACAACTTTATACCCTAAAATAGCTTATGTATATAAATAATAAATATATAAACGGTAACTTATGTATTCTGTGACGGTAAGTACAAATAAAATAAAATATTAAAAATATTTTTAAAAAAGTAACATTTTTTTTATATTGTAGTTTTTTTACTCCTAATTGTCACTGTTTCTGTAAATTGTACAAAGCATTTACTTATTGCACTTGTCCAATCCCAAACAAGGATTTTCTCCCGTACAATGGGATTAGAGAAGGATTCACAAATATAACATCTAGACCAGAACCAACTTATACAAATTGTCTTCTGAAGTGGGAATCGAACCTACGACCTCTGGGAGTCTAACGACCAAGCCACTAGTCCATGGATGTGGTCAGTGATCACTTATTTTTATTTACGATATATATTTATTTTACGAAGTCGCGGGTATAAACTAGTTATTTAGAGTAATTATTGTTTGTTTCAGGGAGACTGCTTATTCTGGCCACCAGTACAATTTATCAATTTTTATTTTCTTCCAACGGATTTCAGAGTTATTTATATAAACTTTGCAACAATGATCTTTAATATTTTTTTATCATATTGTAAACATTTTGATCAACATTAAAAGGAACTAAAGTCCGTTTTTTAAATTTGAATGTGAATAACTGTCAATAATGGGACATGGGTGGAAGTGAAAAATGATATTTCCTTTACAATTGAATGTCTGTCGCTCTCACACCTATTGTGGAACTTTGACAATTCTTCGTATTGAAATATAAAAAACTTGTGGTAGTGATTATACTGCATTTTTGTATGTATTAATAAATACATGCATGTAGTAACATATACCTATTAGTTTGTATATAAAAGGCAAGTCAATATTTTTTATAGAATTAAATAATTTAATCTAATTTGTATTTCATGTTCTCTATCATTCCTCAGAATAATTTGTCATATGATGACACACTACAATTGCCAACCTTAGGAGTTAGCAAAATGCGTAGTTTGTGGTGGTGTAAATATATCAAGTAAACCATTTTAATTTAAGTTATATTAATTTAATTCTTAAAAATGAGTAATAAATTGGTACAAAAAAAGAATCAAGACTTTAGGCTACATTTTAAACATATTTTCAAACTAAAAATATATATTATTTATATGTACCCGCACTCCGCTCAGCATTATATAATTATAGTTATGGTTGAGCTACATACATACACAAAAGCGCATTCGCATTATGGCAGTGGCTCCTCCCCTCCATGAAATGTCGATGCTGCGATGGATTTCGTCGTTACTCGTTAAGTGCAGAAAAAGAGGCGCGGCGCACGATAGTGGGGTTCAACCCTTGTTAACCCCAGCACATGGTCCAATCATCTTTTCTTGTTTGCAGTTTCACAACAATTCTGTATAATGCCAGCGCCGGTCCGAGCGGAAGTCCTAAGCCTCTAACAATATCCGCCCTGCGCGCCATGCTCAAAGCCTGACCATCAAACTCCTACAAGTAAAACAGAAAAAAACTGTCACTTTTCATGTCATCATCGCCTATTGCCGTCCACTGCCTCAACATGCAGCCGCTTTCGGCTATTCTTCAAAGTCGTCGGATCATCCGTCACACGGTCTCCACTCCAGGAATATATTTTGGTCTCGTATTGGAAAATTCACGCTAATGAGTCCAGTACTCATTGTCATGTCATGGAGGTTTTAGTTACTAAAAGCTCGGCTCAGATGGCGCCACTAGCGTATGTAATGTAGTAAAAATTGCGAACTTATTTTAAGGTAGAATTGAAAGGTTGTAGCCGCTCACTATACGAGTAATACCACCACTAACCATATATTTTTCTGACGAAAGCGGAATCCGACAAATATCTTAAATCGTTTTACCACCCATTTATTACATACCTGTTCTTTTAAGATCGGTGCAGCCTCCGGATGATGATCCTTGAAATACTCGTATACATCGTCAGCAGTCCAATTTGTTATGTCTGGTATACTTATGTCAATTGGTACTTCTTCCGTTAGTTTCGAAGGCGCCTCCAATTCATGAGGTTTTAGAAACGGGTCTATTGGTGGTGAATTGGGTGCAGTGTATTCTTCTTCTAAATTACTAGGTATTATTCCCGGCGATCCTACAGCCGTAGGGCGTGATTCGAGACAGTTATTGCATTCCCACTGATCCCATGCTTTTAACCGTTCCGGTATGCGTGGGGCGTGGCATAGTGCGTGATAAGCATCTGAACAAATACTGCATACTGTGAGAATACCCTGAAAAAATTACAATACTTTTAAAATTAATTAGTAGTCTTTTTTAAAATCAATATTGCAAAAGAAATTGTGAAATTAGGCCAGTTGAAGCAATTTTATCCCGGATTTTTTTTGACCTGTATTTAATTGAATAATCCTACTTCCTACGAATATTATAAAGGCGAAAGTTTGTAAGGATATTTGGATGCGAGGATGTTTGTCACTCTTTCACGCAAAAACTACCAAACAGATTTTCATGAAACTTTAACAGTAAAATATCAGATTAACAAAGGCATTCACAAAGATATGTGCCAATAAATCCAAACTTAATGCGGGTGAAACGATAATGCATACTGATATCATGTAAACTTACGTACCAAATAGTTAGAGCCACAGATAGCGCTGATACAGAAAATACATAGATTAAACTTAAACTATCAGATGGCACTGTTTCACAATGTCACCTTTGTATCCTAATAATAGGCTATAGAATACTATAGATACCTATAAAAGCTGTTCCCACGGGAAAACTTTTCTACGCGGGTGAAACCGCGGGAAAAAGCTAGTTAGCGATAAGCTAGTTAGCATAAAATTGAATAGAGTTATTAATTAAGCACTTACAGCATCATTTGTTTCACAACAAACAACACAGGTTTTGCAATGGGGGCATTGCCACGTATTATCAGGTCTCGGCTTGAGAATACCAGACCCTGATTGGAGGCAACTAAGATGCGCTTTGTTATTACAATCGCGACATTCCACAAGCCTGTCATTGGAGCCTCGGGGCTTCTGAACGAGACATACTGAGCACACTCCTCCAGACGTTTCATGTTGTATAGGCTCATCAGGCTCCATTTCGTCTCCACTTCCATCACTCAGTTGACCCTCAGACACTGGAGTGTCCTCTTTTTCGGACTTGCTTTGGTTAGCATTTATCAATCGTTTCTTTATAGTGCTCTTGTTCAATGATCCAACAGGTCGGCCTCTTTTTCGTTTGCTCGGTATGTTGTTGTCAGAGGGATCAAATACTTTTTTTGCCATTTTGCGTCTCTCGCCGACGCGCACTCCGGCATTGCGGGTATTACTAGCGCTTATACTGTTGCTAGATGTAGTCCCGCTATTTTTTTTTGGCCGTCCTCTTGTTCTTTGAGGTGATGATCTACATGAAGAATTGGCTGATGACGTCATCTGGAACTTAACAAATTCTGTGTTATTGTCAGGGACATTTATTTGTCTATCCACCAAACTGATTTCGATGAGACTTACAGGTTTATGTAAATAGCTTAGACTAGCTACTAAAAAATTTTAAAATATTTATTGTTTAAATCATAGACAGAAATATCTCCCTATCAGGGAAGATGGTAATTGGTAACTTGTATATAACAATTATTATAAGTGTTCAACAAGTTGAGAAACAGTGTCGGTGGCGCAGTGCGGAAGACGCGCCCTACCAAAGTATTTTTTTTTATTGCATATGAGTAGGTACACTCGGTAAGATAAACGCAATTCTTTTACTTGTACCGCTTCCTAGGTGATAGCGGTGTAAAAACGGCGGCGCAATAAACTTTAAATACACACTTTAGTAACACATCTTTAAATTAAGTCTGTATACCTCAAGAGATCCGCTCATGGTCTAAGGACCGATCGCAGATTTTAAAGAAAAAGTTAGTTTAACCATACTAAAATGTTATAAATAAAAATGATAAATAAGTTAAGAACATCTATTACCTTTGTATTAGAGTCCACATTGTACTCAAACTTAAAGCTGTCTGAACTGTCACCATCATGGTCAGCAGGACCTAAAGCTAAATTCCCATTTGGCAATTTCACCAAACTCCCTGATGCCAGCTCTTTGTTGATAATGATTTCAAGCTGTTTCTTCGAGTATTTAGACTCCTGTGATGCCGCTGCCTTAACTAGATCATCAAATGCAATACCATTCTCCAGAAAACTTGTATCTTGATATATGAGAGTAGCTATTGCCGAAGTTATAATTCTTCGCTCACTATTTGCGATAGTGGTAGTCATTTCTGCTAATAAAACTTTTGTAAGTATTTTTTTCTATGCAGATTATTATCTTTAACATACAGAACCAACATCATTCATTAAACTATAGGTAATAATTATTTTTATTTCGGGATAAACATAAAAATATATAGGTAATAAGTACTTACTTAGCCTAGACCACTTAGACCATTAGTTGGCTTACAAGGCAGTAATTTCATAAGTAGGGCAGGGCATAGAGATTGTAACTACATAATACAAAAAAATATTCTTACTATTATTTTTAGTTGACCTTTTCCCCCACTTTGCGGCGTTCCTATAGCTCACATTATCTTTGTAATCAACTTTGTAAATACTTTTCTCCTTCAGACACCGCTTGAGATCAGCTTTGGTGTATTTTGGTGGTACTTTGTAACACTTTAGCATGAACTTGCAAATCCTATTAATGTCGGGCCGCGACTTTCTAGCGCGCAAGTGGTCTATTGCAGCTAAAATTTGGTTTTTATACTTTATCTCTGACATTTCTGAAACAGGATTTTTATTGAATGCAATGGAATAAATATTTCCAACAAAATAAAGAAATGGTGAACTTTTATTTGCTACCTGTGCAAAACCATACCGGTGAATTTTACCCTATGATCTTCATAGATTTAAAATCACTATATCCAGCTCTAACATGATTTAGTTCCGAATAGGCTCATCTAGGTTTCACGACAAATTACACCACAAGATACAGAAATCCACTTCAGGTTTCTACTTCCACTCCTTTTTAATTTCGTGTTCTTGAAAAGAAGAAAGAAATGGAAGGGGTTCAGTTTGGTTGGTTGGGTGGGGGGTTTGGTGGGGGGGGGTTTACCGATGCATTCAGAGAGAAATAATCGGCATCAGCAGACAAATAAAATTAGGGTCGATCTATATTATCCGTTTAGAATCCGAAGTGACTGTGGTTACACTTTACACTGCTTTTATTTGCCGGTCCAAAGTGTTTGTTTTGTTAAATTTTCGCCGGTGCGTCCGAGGAATTGTGAAGGCCTCATTAGTATCCCTCTGTAGTCTGTGGGCCTCATTGGCCCGTACATTAATATTGTATTAAATTGTTTAATAAAAATTAGTAAAGCGTTTTTTTACACCTTGAAATAGAACATAATATATTAGGGGCTTTACACTAATCTGTTCACACGCAAGCGATTTCTTTCTGTATGTAGGCGTAAAAAAAATCGCTTTAACGCGCGATAAAACAACGTGCGTGCGAATAAGGTCTAAGGCGTCCATTGGACGACCATGCCAGCGTCAATCAATTCCATCAGTCTGACTAATGGTTGAATGATGCAAAAATCAAAGGCATTCCGTACACGCTAGGTTTTGCTGTCAGTTTTACTATGGTTTTACCCAAAGAAATTTGAATAGCAAATTCAAATTTCTTTGGTTTTACCACAGTCAGGCGGTGACTGACGGATGAATGATCGTGTAATGCGGTGAGTGACGAGAATCTGAATACATTATTTTTATCATCATTCAACCATCAGCAATGCCTGATGGTTTTGAATGACGTTTGCGTGACCGTCTACAGGGTGCCTTAGTATAGAGATTTTCGTCAGTCACCGCAATACGCATATTCATTCGACAGTCACCGCCCTGTCAGCATACTGACAGCAAAACCTACCGTGTAATGGGCCCCTAAGATACGTATACAAAGCACTGTAAACACTCTAAAATTGCATAAACATCCTGCTTGTAAACATCTTATGCCGGCGCTAACAAATCGGAAAGAAACCGGCTATTGTGTTCAGTCCCTTAATTCTGTCTGTGGTCTTCTCAACTGACAGTGACAGCTAGTCGTCGATTGTATGTCTTGCTTGTCTATACTTTTTGAAGTTTGTTGTTGTTTGTTTAATCTCTAATTTTGTATCGTAAGCCTAGTTAAGCCTAATTTTGTATCGTAGGTCGCATTAATTAATACTAATCTGTAAGTGATCTGAAGTCAAATAATCAAGTAATAATGGCGACGTTGATTTCATGTACTAGGTGGCGGATAGCATTTAATAGGAAGCAATTGCTGTGCGCACTCTTATATTCTTCTCAGCCCGAACAAGCAAGCAAAAATCACATAGCGAAAGTTGTCAATGTGGCTATTATTGGAGCTCCCAACTCTGGAAAGAGTACTCTTATCAACCATATAGTTGAGCGCAAGGTTGGTGCCGGTCAATTCCGTGTAAAATTGTTTTATCATAACCTCACTTTTGTAATTAATGTTCTTTTATTTTTATTACAGATTTGTGCCGCCTCTAACAAAGTACATACTACAACTAAACTAGTCAGAGCCATTTGCTTTCAAAATGATACACAAATTATATTTTTGGACACACCAGGTGTGGTGACCGTCAGGGAGCAAAAAAAGTGAGTTCGGTGTTGTTTTAGCATAGGGCATCTCTAAGCCTCTTTATAATATAAGTACTATATTAATCTAAGATTACAGTAATACTAAAATTTTAAAATTATATACCTACCTACCTACAATATGGTGATATCCCTTTCTGTACCAATTTACAGATACAAACTGCCCGAATCTATGATTGGAGCTTGCCATAAAAGCCTGAGATGTGCTGATGTCATTGGAGTAGTGCATGATGTTTCAAATCGCTGGATGAAAGACGATCTCCAATCTGATGTGGTCAGCATGTTGCGAGTGGTTGAAACTACACCTAGCTTCTTGATACTTAACAAAGTATGTTTACATAAAATATGTATATACTGCAATATAAGTATGTAATAAATAAGTGCTACAGTTCACAGGGTTCAGTGCAAACATTTCACAAGATTTTCCCTGTTCAACATTAAAAGTTAACATTAATGATGCCGCCTCAGATTTCTATAAAATTAAAGTGGGCGTTGTTCCACAATGATCTGTACTGGATCCAACCCCATACTAATAAATACTTTCAGACAGATTAAATAGGTATATACTATTTACCAGCATTGGCAAAAATATATTATATCTTACTGGACTTAATTTTCAATTAAGCATTCCATAATATTTTTAGGTTGATAAATTGGATTCTAAGAAGCAACTGTTGAGCTTAATTAGAAACCTAACCAATGGCTTCATAGCTGGAAACCCGATACCTGGTGCCGATAGACATATAAGTAAGAAGAAGTTGGAGAAAGGCTACAGTAAATTCTCTGATGTGTTCTTGGTCTCTGCATTGAATGGTGATGGAGTTCAAGAAATAAAGGTGAGTAACAACTTACTAGTAGGTTAATTATAGTGTATGTGCAGACGTTGAGACGGTTGCCCCATGGCTCTTAAAACTTTTTACTATATTACTTATATGTATTTATTAATTAATAAAATAATCGAGGACAAGCCATTGTCTAGCGGTTGATAGTTTCTCTTTTCTAAATAAAATTCTGAAGGTTAAATGAGCACTGTTTATTATTCTTTGGTCTGATAGAGAGCTGTAAAATTTGAATTAAATGTGGATCGGCAGAGCGTCAGGTGCCAAGAGAGCATCGGTGGCGTAGTGGGGAAGACGCGGCCTGTCATGTCGAGGAGTCCGAGTTCGATCCCGAAAATTTTTGTCACTCAATTATCATTTTTGTGCTGTGAGATTTTCAAATAAATAAATAAAATGGTATATGGTTGAGTAAAACCAAAAAGAAAGAATTATCGTGAATCCTAGGATCAACAGCAACATCTACAATTAAGGCACAAGAATTTTGATTGGTGGTTACATATATAAATACAATATACGAGCGAGAATCTATACCCTCCTATTCGATACGCCTTAGTCTAGTAAAAAAGTAGTTGAGGCCTTTAATCTTGTTCTTCCATTTTAGGAATACCTCATCAGAAATGCTAAAACAGCTTCTCTTCACTACTCTCCAGCCGAATGGACAGACCAGACTCCTGAAACATTGATAGAGGAAGCCGTGAGAGCCAAGTTTTTAGACTTCCTGTCACAAGAGATACCTTACGGCCTCAAAATCCAATTAGAATACTACGAGGAAATAGACAAAGAAAATAAACTTATTTGTTCAGTGTCTGTTGAATGTCCAACGGAGAGGCTAATGAAATTAATAGGCGGGGCAGGAGGAGGACGTCTCCAACAGATCAGGTCGCATGTTAGGAATGATTTAACTGAATTATTTAAGAAAATTGTTGTGGTGGACATTCATTTGAAGGTGAAAAGTAAACCCGAAGTTTAGTTAGGTGAGTGAATTGTTATTTTATAATTATTTATATCAATATAAGTTTGATTGTTGTTGTAAGCTATGCGCTATTTTATTTTGCGCCGTTTTCAGTTACAAATTGAAACGCTGTCGGCACATCATTTTGTATGAAAGTTTATGAATTTCCTATTAAGACTTCATAAACAAAAAGTTGTTCCTATTATGCACGTAAAGTGACATGCTAGTGTAACAGGAACTTGGTACAATAACCAACGCAAAAGAAATACCGAACACGGTTTAAAGAGGCAAAATAGGCTTTACCAGCGCGACTGACGCGAACTTTGAATTCTAATAAGTATATGAGTAAAGTTAAAGATTGTATGGGAGACGTAACTTTGAAATTCTCCTACAAAATCCACGCGAACGAAGAAGTAACTTGGTACTCCAGGCACAGAATAGATAATAGGACAAGTCTCCAGGCTACTTTGTCGAATCACTCGAACGAAGTCGTATATAGCAGCTTGTTCATATTAAATTAAAGAAGTTTGTTGTTCAAGTAGATTATCTGGCGCTTAGCTATTCACATTCAACAATAGAATTGTACGGCGCACTAAAGACACTGTCTACAACTTAACCGCACAACTTTGTTAAGACTTGTTTACGGACAGTTACAGTTTATGTGACGGTGGTTGGTAACTTAGCGGTGACTCTATTAAATAGTTAACGTGTATTGTTGTTATCGATTTTAGTTTCGCCTTTGTATTGTAGGAAACTCGTGATATATACCTACTATTTATATGCGATTTATATATGATTTTTATTGATTAATTATATATTAATTAATTTATGATACTTATATATAGGCACAGAATACATAATAGTAGGTATAGGTGATACATAATTTTCTGATACATAACAGTCTTCTATCGAAAACCTAAATAGGTTTATCTGCAGAAGACAAAAATTAACCTGGATGTTTATTTATACTGGAGTCTACAGCTAATTTATAAATTGTACTGATCAATACACATAATTTTTTTACGCTATAGAGCGACAACATTGGCACACCCACCCTGATCGTATCTATAGGCAATGGAATTCAACTCAAGAGAACAGATTAATTAATTACCTACCAATACAACTTAATCATAATAACTTTCGCTCGCACAGAACGGCGGCAGTCGAGTAATGCGTACTCTCAATCGTACTTTTTATTTGCGGGCGACAATAAATGGCGGGGAGATGAGTGGCGCTTCTTTACGTAGTAATAGTTAAGAAGAGAGAATACTATTTTGTATCAGTCTCGCAAAATGAGCGGATGTGTAGCGTGTGTGAATAGACGCACGGCATGACGTCACATTGTATAGTACAACTGTTTCGCTCGCGCGCGTACACTCTAAATACAACTTAATGAACTGTGTTTGCGCCAGCTCTGAGACTTAATTAAGTGGCCACTGTCACAAACCCCACGCAACCTTTTATTGCAACAACAATCCAAAAAATACTCGAGCGTTAGCATTGCCTTCGCAACTGACGCAACGTAGCCAAAATCTTCTTAAAATTAACTTTAAATGAATAACTTATTAATGTAGGTAACCTTACAAATAAATTTTATTAGCAGTTTCCGTTTGGCGATTGAGAAGCAGTCCGATCTTTTTGTAGAATAAAGCCATGTAGGTGGATTTTCAGTAGGTAATAAATAAAGTGGAGAACGTCGCAAAGGCACTTTGCTCTCCCCTTATTATACCTTTTTCTTTGTCGTCACTTCCTTATTCTTTCATTGTGTCGAGCGTTTAGTTAAATCTTCGTAATTTTTCAGAGTTAGTGCCTCTTCAAATGCTAATAGAGCTGAGAAAATTCGCGGGCCGGTTTTTCCGTAATGTCATTATTAACATCAAGATTTGAAACTTTTTTTTGTTTTACACACATTGTTTGTCTCTAGCCATTTTATGATTACATAGCTTTTTTTCTGAATACCAGCATCTGAATACAGGAAATGTCAAACCTTATGTCTCACTGCCAGTAGACTGTGCCCAACTGCCCAACAAGCTATTGGGTCTATCCTTACAACTCCGGTCGAGTCCTCCTGTGACCATTCTTGCAAGCCATCATTCTTGAAGCCATCTAGGTCATGCTTCCACCTCCGCCTTAGTCTGCTGCGATTTCGACTTCAACATTATTTGTCAACATGTCAACGAACAAATATTTACTGTCATCCCTACTTCGGTACACCATTGTTCCAAGCTGCTCACGGCAGGCAGTTCCTAAAAGAAAATGTGCGGAGTGTGGACAATATCGAGGCGAAAGCTCTTACAATCGGATTGTATTGTAACAGTTAAGTACCGATCAGGGGCCCTCAATGGACCCTGCAGACCGTCGAGGACGTGTCGGAGACCGCCTTCCGAATTTTTGCGTAAAAGGAAACCACTTGCAACGTTCGTTTAAGAACCTAGTACAGTTTCGAACGCTTTGGTTGGAGATACGTTACTTACTGAAATTAAAATGGGCCAAAATTGTAGCAATTTTTTTTTGTTTCGTTCGTCAGTAATAACTAGTGGAAACTACTGTATGTAGGTAGAGGTAGGTACCTAAATACTAAAGATTGTATACATACAACCGCAATTTTGATTTTAAGTTGGGTGAGTCTATGTAGTGCGCAGAACCTAGTTTTCATTTAGAGAGTACCGTATCTAAAGTTGAAGTTTTTGAGTTGAACATTATGAGGGCGTGGGTTCGATTACGACAATAGGGTAAAGACAACTTTGTATATGATTATTATTTCGGGTGGGGTATTGTTTGTGTGATGTGCCGCCCTTGCTTGTGTAATTTTCACAGTACGGGCAGTGTTAGTTATAGACCGTGTAGAATGATCAGCGATACAGTTAGTTACAAATTGTTTAACTGTAACGGCTTCAGGATTGTTGCTAAGTAGTTAGTGGTCTGTAGTTAGTGAAGTGGGTATGTTACGTCATGGTAATCCTTTTAAACCGGAGTCTAGCCCGGATGTGTTGAAATCGTTCCAAAGTAAAGCTTTTAAGCACTCAAGCCACAATTACTGCCGTGATCCTAAAAATGTATGCCGTGCCAACCGTATTTGAGTGTACACTAACGGACTGAAATAAGATTTATCCCTAACTTGTTTTCCGCCCCGAGGTGTCAGTTTTTGAGGCGTTTTGACGACGTTGACGTTTGACGACGATTTCTTGAATTGACCTCTTCTAGTGCTCAGCCAAATTACCCCAAATTCCACCAAAATGTTTAACATTACACATAATGAGGTAGGCACGGTCGACCGCACGTCAGCGGAAACAAAACCAGTATAATCTGGTCTCTCATAGTATCTAAACTCCTTAATAGGCTAGGCCAGCTTAAGGATAAAGTGTTACCACTGACGTGCGGTGCGGTCCACTGTACCTATGTATTTTTTTAAATAGACATTTTGTTTATCATACTATACTATTGCCCCATACTAAGATAATATGTAGCATTTATGCTTTGCATAACACTTAGCTAGCTGAGCGAGCCGAAATTTCGACACATGTGCAACGGCACGCTTGCCAACTTAAGGTGTACTTAACGACGTGTTTAAGCTCTCCTCAACTTGATATCGCTACCAAGTGATATAAAATTGCCGCTTTTTGATACTTTCGTACCTCAACACTAACAGATTAGGTAGCGACCCAGTCTTTTATGTTATTTTCATGAACCAACAGCGTACCGCTTTTCTGTGAAGAAATGACAAATCTTGTACTATGTCTAATAAAATTAGGCTTAGATATTTTATACATTATTTTAATGAGTTTGATACTTTTTATTATTCCTTTTCAATATAATATGAATATGTATGTGAAAATTTTCTCAATTTCGATTTTCGAGAATAGGCTTAATTTAAAGGAAATTAATAAAAAAATGTGAGAATTTGAACAGATTTGTGTCCTGTCCGTTACCAAAAGAGATAAAATGGATAATTGTAGAATTATTTAATTAGTTTTCTGTAAAATATTTCAATTTATACATATTCTAAATATATTTAGTCAGTAAATACTAAATACCTATTAATACCATAATTAATACCTATTAATTCATCAAGGAATGTGCACTCCACAAGCTTCATAAATTAAATAATTATTTTACTTTAGGACATCGGTTTTCCGTTACCGTTGGTATTTTTAGCGTTTCTTCCCATCTACGCCATTGATAATAGTTTTATCCTCGTATAAAAGTCTGTACTCCTTGATTAAACTTTGCTTTAGTGGGAACTGGGAATGAAATCATAAAATAGTGTGACTACGGGTATTTCGCTATAAAATAAGTTTATCACGAGCTAATGAGTTCAAGAACTGCGTTTACTCCTCTAGACAGACTAAAGTTAGGTAGGGTAAGTACTGTAATATTATTCCTGCCAAAATTCCGAAAAACAATTAGTTTAAAATTAACTCTTATAATAAAGAGACCGAAAATTCATTAAGTTGAAGCAAAACATGCTATGCAAAGTTTAAATTTAATTTCTACATTACATTAGATTCTACTTCGTATGTATATGGTATGTAGTAAAAGCTGGAGAATGTCAAATTGCAATCATAAAATGCGGTCCAAACCAAAATTGCGATCTCCAAAAACTTTAGCGTGACACGCACTGGGCGGCGGCGTTTTGCGAAAGCGTTGCGGCGGCGAAGGTTTGTATGAAGAACGCGCCGCGCCGCCGCCGCTTTGGTGTAAAGGGCTTCCTTCATACTATTTCGAACATTACAGAAAAAAACCGCAACGCTTTTGCAACACCGCTGCTCAGTGTGTGTCACGCTTTAATGTAGGTATAGGCCATAAAGGGGTGGAGATTAAGAACATGCAGCTACTGGTCAGAATCAACGATGTAAGCGAGACGAGCGGTTGCTTTATGACAATATTGACAATAAATAGGAGTAAAACATTTTAGTTTAAACCGTAAGTGCCTATAATTATACACTTTTTACTACAAAATATGGCATATGAATTTGTTATCGTTATCAATCACTTGTGACTATTTAGTAGTTACTTACCTATTTATTTAAATAGGTACCTAAGTAACTGACGCCGAATTGTTTCTCTTATCGTGTTTTGTTTCTTTCTTATTTCCGTCCGACGCATAATATTAGCGAAGTCCATCCGTTGGTAGGTCGATGGTCTATCATCATAAATTGTTGATGTAATATTGGAGTGATGCGACCCAATCTTCACGCGAATGACGATTGATATCTCACTAGCAATAAATTACGCTCCAACAGAAACACATGAGCTCATTTTCGCGATCACCCTACGATATTTTCACATAATGTGCTCCCGGGAACCCCTATCGCCAAGATTTATCTTGATTGCCGAGACCAGGAGAAAAACGTTTTTATACAGCAATTTTCTGTTTATAGAATTGATTTTGGGGACCTTATTGATGGGTGGACATTTGTGCACTAAACCATAGAGGAAATAATAGTTAAACAATAACACATTTTGGGATCCCTAGTCCCTAGTGTACTGTCTGTCCGTCCCAGTCACGTCCCAGTATGTCACAGAGTTTACAGTTATATGAACCGAAATGCATGAAATTTTGACTACCTATGTAACCTCAATTTTGAAATAAATCAAAGTAATAAAGAGCGCAGGCCCTCGTGTTTTTAAATGAGGCAGTGTTTTCATACGTAATATTTTTATCAGCCGTTTTTAAACGATTATTTTTAAAAATACTAGAGCTTCTTTTTGAGATGTGAAATCGGTCTGTGGGTTTTTCTTTACCGAACCTATACCAACCAAACCGACTGTTTTGCCATCAACTATACATCACCGCTATAAATACATTTCAGACAACGAACAGGGTACTGGAAAGTTTAAGCATGAGTAAAGGGTATTCAATTTCTTTAACGACCATCATTTTTGCCGGGGCTAGCCATGAATCTTGAAGATAAGCGTTTTAATGGAAATAACAGCTCGCCCGAGACCTTAATGGTCATACACGAAACTATCGCCAGGCCATAACCTCAAAGGGGAAACGCTTCTGCATAAATATAAACCTTTTTTGTTTCACATAACTGCCATTTAGATGAAACATGAAATACGTAACATGCTTTACCCTATAAAACAAACTCTAAAATGCTGGAACGTTATCTGTCGTACGTAATGGAGGTAATTTTGGAGACAATGATATCGGCGTGGACAGGCTTGAACCACTCGACATGGGGTGATTACCCGGTATCTTGTCTCGAACTAGGCCGAACGGACTGTTAGAGTCATGTAGGTATAATAATTAATATCAAGTATTAGTCAATTAAGGGGATTAGATACAGCGATCTGTAATCCACTAATAAACATAGTTTTCATTAGTTACCTACTCAATGATTAAATTTTACTAAAGGAATGTTAGGTACATTACAATTTGTAATGTATAGCAGCGAACTCTTTTAAAGTTCGCTGATGTAGAGCCTGGTTTTCATACCTACATACTAGTTAATACTATATTTGTGAGTTGTGCTGTCCTTGTATCTAATTGTAAGTAAACCATGATATGGGCACAAGGCAAGTATACCTAACTACGTGCTGTTTTGGCGCTATTCTGTTTTGTGAAGCAATTTCATATAACTACTAATTCATATTATGTTACCTTGCCTTGTCAGTAATGAAAATAGTGAGTACAATAGCGATGTTATATTAATTAATGCAAGGGCATGTTTTATTGGGCTTCTCTAAATGGACTTTTACCTCTGTCTTGTAAATGTAGACGTTTTTCCAACGGATAAATTCCGTTGAAAATAAAAAATAAAACAAATTCAAAAACACCTAAAAGGATTCCAGTGTAAACAATGTCGAATCAACACGATGAATTTATCAGAAGGGAAATCTCTCCAGCGGAAATCAAACACGTCTCGAGCGAAAGACTACTGAGGGATGAGTGATTCACTGGTTTAGAAAATGTTAGTTGATTTTTGAATTTCGCACTCGAATGCCCGCTTTAACACGAGGAGGTGCGGCCAAGTGTTGTGTTTACATGTATTAACTGTGAGCAATGTACCTAGTTAGGTAAGTAAGTACTGGTAAGTACCTATTTCAATTGTACAAAAAAAGCCATAAATAATTTATATTTCCAATGTGTTTTACGTAAGTACTATATATACCCTCAAAGTATACTTGCCTATGAAGTTTCTACCACAACATAAGTTCGACATAGGAAGTAATGCATTCTTTATTGATAACCTGCGTAATGTCGTATTTTTGGAAAGTTACCTTAGCAATGTGACTCGAAATTGAGTTTTAGCAAAAGCTCAAATTGTTTTTAAACATTAACCGCTTTACAAACTGCAAGAAAAAGGGGAAGTAGAAGTGCAGCCGAGTCAACCAATCTCTGCGGATGACGGGAAACTTTGTTAAATATTATAACAGTGAAATTTATAATTAGAAGTTGTTGGAGTATAGTGCAGTAGATCCAACTTCGGAATTTAATTACCACTGTTATAGAATTTTCTTTTTTTTCCCTTATTAGTCCGTTATGAAATTATATTGTTTGACTTCAGCAATAACTTTAAAACAGTTTAACTCGATGCCTAGCTATCGGAACTATAGCTACCTGAAGTGTCATGTTTGTTTCTTCTAGTTCCTTCTAAACATACGTTTAGTAAGATTTATATTTATACTTTCTTATTTTTCAGTTAAAATGTTTTAGTTTAATTAACTAAAAACCTTTAAATAATAATACGACAATTTTTCCGTTTCTTATCTATAACAAGTATCTGTAACAAGTCCAGGCGATGTAGCGGTATCATTTCTTCTATCTATTTCAAGAAGACAGAATGTCTACTTTTAAAGTTGCGTAAACTCCATCCCTATCAAAGTAATGGCAAAATCCTGGCGTATGTATTTAAAGTACAATCAACATGCCCATTCAAGCACTTGACCGCTGCCGAATAACCCAAAGATTGGGACAGGAAACCCTAAATTGAAGTGAAGTTTTCTCATTAATTTGATTACGTCGATCCCAGGGCCCGACCCGTGTCACAAGTTACTTCATTAGTTACGCAACTTGCTGAAAGTAATCCTAGGGAATTGCGTTTTGTAAGACACGAATCACCCAAATTATACTGACGTCTGTGAGCCTTTTGTTTTACCTACATGTCACCTTAAGAAACAAGTTTAACTTCTTGTCTCCTACAATTATTAGTACTGTCACAATTTGACTAAACCATTCCCGTTTAGTAATAATCGCTTAAGTACTTATTTACTTTGAAAGTACGTCTTACAATGAAAATGTGGTGACCTACCTACTTCTGTTGATAATATTTTTTGATAATACTTTAAAATTAACTAAATGATACAGTTGCAAAATAACATAGGTACAACACTACTTACTCATTTTTATTAGACACTGCAGACCCACGGTACCCCTGGGCGCACCACTGGTGGTACCGTGGGTATTTTAAAGTAAAACGATACCACCAGCTAATAGTGTTGTATCAATAATTAAAACCACTTCAGACAACAACAGTTTAGTTTATTAAGAGTACCTATAGCGTAACTATTTTTATACCGTGGGAGGTAAGTAAAACCTAAATCTCACCCCATTGTTTAGTAGCAAAACAAAGTGATTTATGTATTAATATTTTACTAACAGCGGCAGAATTCTCGGCCAAACATGCTGTGATATGCAAACAAGACGATTCATAAAATTAGAATTTAAAATCAAAGCTCCGTTTCAGAGGTGTTTTTGTCGCCGAACCGTGGGACACCGCGCGCATAACTTATGCCGAATATTTATGTGGGGTGACGCCACCAACAGGCCCACCATCATATTTACCGCCAAGATCTTGTTTACTGCACTCGCGATTTGCATGCTGCGTATATTATTTTTTTGTTTCGTGCTAGATTAGATTTAATGTAAACAAACTGCAGTCTAGCCTTACAAACAGTATATATTTAGACAGCCGTACGTTGTGTAACTTGATTTGAATGCATTTTGTGTTCCTTAACTTAGTAGCTACGTAGTCGCTCAAAAACATTATGTTTATTTACTGATGATGAAACTGATACAAGATGGAAATATTAGTGTCCGTGAACCCAGCGGGCCATCACGTAATTTCGGGTCCTACTGTACGCCAATAATTAGTATGACCACGTCTCTCAATACCGTTCGCAACATTAAATGGCTCACTATCCGACAGCGAAGGAACTCTCGAATTCTGTGCTTCTTGTATTCGATTCTCAACGAACCTCTTACTCCATCCTATCTGAAAAGTAATTTCCACTATCTGTGTTCCTACTCTATAGTTATTATGACTCATAACTTATGAGTCTAAATAAATAAGATCTAAAAAAATCTCCAATACGCGGGCCACCGCACTGCGACCAATATAATGACTGGATCTAAAATAAATTAATTCAGATTTCATGTCAGAATAATATTATCAACGGACATAATATACCGGAAAACACCATAACGAAGGTTGCATTAAGCATCTCAATCTCGTGTAGGGATCATTACGTTGGCGGACCAAGCCCGGGTTTAATTGATCCAGGCAGGATGATGGATTGTAGCGAGAGAAGCGCTGCGGGCGCTGAGGGCCGCTGCGGTGGATAAAGGAGAATCTAAGTGCCGCTCCCGCAGATGTTTCGCCCCCAAACCCAACGGTTCTCAATTTAATATTTACTCGTATCAATCTTGGTAATGGTTGTAACGGCATTTTGATTACGTAAGCTGTCAGGCTCCAGGAACTATATTGCAATTGACATTTTTAAAGCACATCAATTCCGGTAATAATATATTTAGTCCAGCAGCGATACAGCACTGAAGAAAGGTAATATTTTTCCGAAAAAAAAGAAGTTTATGCTTAAAGTAACACAAAATTGATTTGTACCACGTAGATAGCCAAGTTTGATAATTGAATTTTTTTCAGAGTTATGAACGTGGAAGTTTTCGTTACAGATCACAGACAAGAAAACATGTTTTAGACACATAACCATTTAAATAACCAGTTACCTAGCTGGAGTCAATTTTCCGTGTAGATATAGAGGCCATTTACGGAATGATGTGGCGAATAGTGACGCCTGTCGTCCAACCTGCAGTCTTTGGATTGGGTTGAGGTTGTTGGAATGCCTTAGAGGTTTCTTAATTACAACTCTCTTACCATTAATTCTAAGCGCTGCTGTCGCCAACTAGGAACCTACCTACTTAATAACTAATTTCCCTCCATAATAGATGAAACATTTATGCTCACCTTATAAATTAATTAAGTAGTGGATGTAGCGTAGGTTTTAACCAAATAGCCCATTAATTAAATTTTAAGTAAGCCCTCCAAAAGAGCTCGTTAAGAGGATATAATGTATAGAGAAGTGTTGTAGTTTGCGTTTTAAGAGCTTAAAGTATTAAAGCCCGGAGCTGCGTAGTTGGTGACAAGAGAGTTAATTAACTGAATACAAACATAATACGATCGCGTCAAAAAGTTGAGACTCTGTGTCTATACAGCCATGTACAGCCTGGGCTGCTGCATAGTAATATTTTTATTCAATAATTTAATAAATCATTGATTAATTTAATGATTTGGAAATCTCACAGCCGGTCACAGCACAAAGGTGTATTAAGTGTCAGTGGTATCTATCACTGGCCTGTTTTTAAAGCCGTTTCCTTTGCACCTTGAATTAATTTTTTTTTTAATAGGTCGGGGTACCTTACCACAGTATATAAAAACTGTGACCTTAAAAACGATACCAGGGCCGATGCATTCTTTTCAATTTTTGTCTCTGTCTGTCTGTTCAGGCATCACCCAAGAATCACTTTGACGATACTTTGTATAGTAATAGTCTATCCGAACGACAGCAGTAGTATAAGCTAAGTTAAGAAAGCACTTACATATGTTGCGTGTTCACCACATTACTATTTCATTTCACTTGCTCATTCATTACACTGGCCAGCCAGTCATTGCATGATTTGCAAACCATGGTGGTGCTATCGTAGAATTGAAAGGCACAGAGGAAATAGCGGATGGCGGCACAGAAGGTCGGTAGATAATAAAAGGTTGTTCTACAATTTAGTTTGAGTCGCCGTTGAGCAACGTCTAAGGAATTTAAATTTTTCCTCCCGCTTCATCGGAGATAATCAAACAGCTGGCGGTGACGCCATGTTTTGAATATTAATGCCTTTCACGGCGGCCCAGATTGACGCTTGTATTTTATTACCGCACCCCAATAAACACTTTTAGGTTTCCATTTTTCATTCAATTCATTTGTTATTCACACTAGCTCCGAATACAAATTGAGCTATTTCGTTAAACTACTGGTACGATCATTATTTTTCACCTGTTTATGACTGACTGAGGAAATCGTGATTATACCGAGGACTTCAGAGAGGCCATTAAATTATACGAACCACAAAACGGAATAGTTGAGCAGAGAACATGAAGCGGGAAATAAATTAGTTATTTTGGTGGGAATGGCATCGTCATAGCCGCGGCCATAAAGACATTTAGGATTGAGTTCTCCGGTGTGGCTGGGGCTCGTAGGTAAGTAAAGCGTTATAATAATGCACATAAAATTCCCCGCGAGAGCAGTGAGCGAGCGGAGTTGCCGGCATTACGGCGCTGAGTTATTCCACGTCACGTACACGGGACCGCGTCGCACCAGCGTCGTCTCCGCGTCGTTGTCGCCGCATTCTCTATGCAGAATTACCTTTGTCGCGAATGTCCCACTTATGTCAAGTCTCTATTGACAGGCAATAACTCCTGCGTCTCACGTTCACTTCAGCCACAGAACTCAGGATAAAGGTGATCAAACTCAGGTGAATCAAGTAAGTATACTACGCGAAATTGGCACTAGAAGTATATCTTCTTAGGAGACGTGTGCCGCCATTTTTCCCAAATTCAAATTAGTTTATTTGTGACCCACAGGTATACATAGTCAAACAAACACATTGTTACACAGTTATAAAGCGGGATCAGCCAATTGGCATACGGCATTCTCTTTAATGGAGCTCCCATAAGTACTTTTAAATAGGACCCAATTTGAATAATTTATATGGATTAAATAAATTTCAGAATTGGTAAAACATGCAAATGTCCCAATCGTGTATTTTAATGAAAACAGCATTTTTGCATAAAAAATCTATGTGAAATGTTACTCCGTTATTGGTAAAACTACAGCTTGTAAAGAGTTATGTAGCACCATTCTTAACACTGTTTCAGATATACCTGGTGTGATATGTATATTTGTGTCACCTTGAGGAGACAAGTTCACCGCGGGTATGCCATATCTAGTGCCTATTTATTCTGAGTTCTGTGACTTATATAATCTGAATTCCCACGGACAGCTATAGTGGTACAGTTAAGAAACACCGAACGGATTTACACAATTCAATGCGAATCAACTAAGTGCTCTCTGTTACCTATACACTGCGTGGTAGGTAGGGGTTGTCTGGGCTCTGGTACTTCGATCTCGACTGAACATAGTCCAGAGTTCAAAAGGAAATAAATGAACCAATATCATCAGATAAAAGTCGTTTCAATGGATGAATGAATAGAGATAGTCGGACTCTGTTAAAAAAGGCACGCTGAAAAATAGTTCGAATTGAAACCCAATTAAGTAGAAGCCTAAAGGATTTTTAACTCTCAGTTTGAAAGTTAAGTAGGTACCTATCTGGGTGGTGCTCACAAATAATGTACCAGTACCATAATACAGGGGAAATTGTATCACTATGTCATACAATTTCATGTGTTACAGTTATGAGTCATACAATACAGTAGGCACCTACCTATTAGATACTTATGCTAAATTAAAGTTAAAAAAAATATTCAACGTAAAAGGAAGTACTTAATTACTGTACCTAAGCATTTATGGGCCATATTATCTACATACGGGTGTTTCATAGATGGGTGGGGCTCACAAAGAATGTACCATAAGTCATAAGTTATGACTTATGGTACATTCTTTGTGAGTCCCACTCATCTTACGTACTACAATAACATACTTACATGTAAGGTACCTTGTAATTATGAGGATATTATCAAGAGTTTACGTAATTTTTTTGTCTGGTCTGGTACTTACCTTTGTATTGTATGTACTATTACCAAAAAAGTGAGGGTTCTCCATGATGGCAAATAATGGTATGTTTGTTTACATTTACCATGTGTCAACAGTGTGAGAGTACACAAAAATATATTTTTAAGGCCACGGCTACACGTAATGGGTTTGTTATTCTCTTCATTACGTCACTGTTTTCACAGTTCCGCGCAAAATCGGCAAATAAAGAGGAGGATTTTGAGGAGGTCCACATAATAATGTTATGATACTATAAATTGTCATTCATGAATAGGTGTACTCGGTGAATGAGTGACTATATACTCGAAAATCCACACTTATTCAGTTAGCAGCTGAAAATTATGGAATTAGTTTTTTTTGCCACATTATAATACCTAATACCATCTGCCGGAAAATTAGTTTATATTGCATTGCTATTTTGTCGGTAGTACCTAGGTAATGATAGAATATGGCACAGTTGTCAAAGAAATAAAGTGCCCATTTATCCTTAGCTTTTTCTGGAGTACCTACTTTGCTATTCATAGTGAATTAATAGCCCCGTCGAAATCCCTCCAGTTGTTATTAATAACACTTAAGTGCGACACTAGAATTTTATTCACTGTTAAGATTAGATGGAAGAAGTCCTTAAGAGTAGATGGTTAACTAAGAGAGGAAAGTGAGCAATTTCTCACGAGACGTTTAGGTCTTTCAACTTTAGAACTTGAAGGTTTTTCTTTACTCGTTGACTGCTGTAGTTGCTGTCTCAAACGTAATCCCGCGTTGTAGATGGAGGTGGCGAATGCTCGTTTGTTAGATGTTCGTTTGGACGTAAATTAATCGTCGCCATAATTCCGCTATAACATCGAATATCATAGTGTGAAGGGATGTTATTTTTTTGATAGCTCAATGAAATACCCCAGAAAAAAGGTTTCTAAAAATGATTTCACCCGCTTTTCATTTTTCCAACTCATCAAGGTGTCATTTCGATATTTTTCTTTTCATTTTAGCGGCAAAATGTTTTCAATCACTGTCTACTGTTTGATAGTTTCAGGCGATACGTTATTGCTTCATCTCATTCTCACTCCAGGAAGATCCATGACGTCATTGTTATTATTTTTGTAGCAAATAAACATATAGTTCTGTTTGTTATATTTACCGATTACGTTGCACACCAAAAAAGCAGGAATAATCTTCAACTGTCTATTGCCCGCGACTGCCAGCGTAATATAAGTTTTTCTTTCTCGCAATTTTCCCGTGGTAAAAACTACCATCTCAATGACGCAGGCTATGTCTGTGCAAAGTATCATGAAGATCGGTAGGCGAGAAAACGTAATACATACCAACGAAGAAACTCGGGTTAGACTTGGTATAGGTAGGTACAGATTTTCTTACAGTTAGGGAACTGTTGTACGAGTATTACGTGCACAGATTAATCAAATCGTCAATTTGTTAATAGAGCAGGTTTCGTGAAGGCAGGTCCACTAATTCTTGGAAATATTAATGTAGTTGGCATCAGAAGTCGCGGCACGTATCGCGGGCATTCCGCCTTTGAAATCACTTCCCGGCCCCACTCTCCACTGCTGACAGTGACGTATTGTTGCTCTTCTTTAACATTAATGTAATGGATTTTGTTTCATGTACCGGAAGTTATCGCATATTTCACGACACGCGTGCCCGTTGAAATTTTCATTGTCTTTCTAAATTAATTTTATGGGTTCGTATACATTGTACGTGGTTGAAGTTTTACAATGTACGTGTTCTACAGTACTGTAGTGATGTGTAGAGAGGTGCTACGACAAACGATGTAGCGTAGTAGATCGATGTAGACACCTAGTGATATGATATTTTGATGTAGGACTCTTTTGGGACAGAAGTATCGTGTTCGTCTCTTTTATTTGCTTCCCTAAAATATGTATAGTGCAGGTTTTAGTGCATACTTTTGATAGAATTTTTACAATAAGTGTTTTTGGATTTATGTATATTTTGCGGGAAACGTGAATTAAAGCTTATGTAAACAAAACACTCTTTCATACACCAAAACTACCCGTCGTAAATCTTATTACTGTCATTTTAGTAAGGATATGCCGTGCTTTAATCGCCGGTTTTATAGATTGAAGAAATATGACTATATATACGAAATGAGATATAGGTATGTGTAGTATCAAGCAAAATAGAGATGTTTTTATTAATAAAATAACTTATAATTTAACGACGGAACATATTAGTGATAGTGACCTAAAGTTCAAAGACTGTTAGTAACTATATTGCTGTTGGTATTCTAGTTTGCGTTTTTAAAAGTAAAAAATAAATTCATTGAGACATAAAAAGGCTTTTCGGGTTTTTTTTCAAATTACACTTTCATGATAAACAATAACGTTTTATTTTATTATATGTTTTCGCATCGATATTCGTTTTCATTTCATATTTAAACCCATAATAGAATTTTTGCTTATGTAAGAGAATAATTTGGTTAGATAAGTTTACGTAGATATTTACCCAATTCGCGTCATGATTTTTTTGTATGTTAATCTTTTCTAATTAACCTACACAATTCTCATCACAACAGTATCTCAACGGACTAGAGTTCTTCACAACTTCGAACTAATTTTCAACTAAACAAAATCCAACAAAAGGCTCCTTTGTTTGCAACAAGTAAGGCTCACTATCAAGAGAAGTTAGCTTCTGATTGTTCGATCATATATTACCTAGGTAATGCACTTTCATACAAAACAAACTCATTAAAGAAATGTGTCTCAACTTATTATTCATTTTCACTTAAAAACACGGCTGTTACGACTTATTTCGAATATCTACATAGGGCAGATAATACCCTATAATGTATACAGTTTAGTACAAAGCCATCTGTAATGAATGATATAGAAGAACTTGAAGGACATTTGACACAGATTATATAAAAAGAAACTGGCAACTAACTGATTGTATAAAAACAAAAAAGCACGGCCCTAGCGACTAACCACATAATACAACTGGTTATACAAAACAATGCTTAGAGTATATTTAAGCACTATTTTATCATGCATCTATAGGTTTTGAGCACTGATGTGGTGTCTGAGCAATATATGATCGAAGGTCTGAGTGTAAAATATGTAACAAAGTAGCCGTCACAATGCATCTCGCTTTGTGTGTCTGAACACCGGAAAATCTCACAAACTAAGCGCCCTAGCCGTGACGGGGCGACTTGCGAGTGCACATAATTTACAACGTTGGCTTTTAATTGCCCCTAAAGCGGCTTTATTCATGTGCAGACTGTGCAGCCTAACCGCTGAATAATGCACTCGTTTATCGGCAGCTCACCATTCACAAACAGTGTTATAGAGTTAGCTGCTTTTACTTGAAAGTTGATACTGGACGGAATTTTGCGAAATCGACCTAAAGGCTATTCGCGGCCTTAATAATTATCACGAAATGTTATATTGTATTCGTATTGCACAAGTTTAGTTTTATGGGTTTTTTTGTTTTATATTTTAGCACTTAGCACCTATTTATGCACGGAACTATATCCTCCGAGATATACAGGTGAAGAAGGAACATTTCGAGGTGGTAAAGTGCCTTAAATATTGAGTAAAGCAAATTTTATTCAACACAGGTTTTATTTTTTGAAAATATGGTATAACATACTGCATTTACAGATTTTTAAAAAGTTGCTTGCTTGGGCCGGGAGTCGAATTGACATAAATACGAAAAAAAAAAATTTGGTAGGTAAATAAATAACTCAAAGGAACACCACGAAATGTAACCATAAATTACAAATCAATACAGTCACGCTCGGTGTTCTACCATGTAGGTACTTATGATCGCTACTAATACCTACTACTTGAGCGCAAATCCAATCTAATACAGTTGATGTCCGCATAACGCAGTCAATTCGGGGGCTACATGAGCCGTAAGAAATAAAGTGTCCAATTTTAATAAACGACGCGGCTAAATGACGCTCCTTGAACGTGTGTACGAATTGTGCGGAAACGGAATGATAGGTAAATCCGTTTTAAACCGCATTAGGCCTGTTTCATACAGACAGGAAGTTCGTGTATTTCTATTGTGACTTATCTCCTAATGACATAAGTGTTTGATTTAATAATAATTGATTTCCTAGTATTTTAGGGATTTTTAGGTAATGCTAGACTCACTTGGTATTCCCACCAAGACGATCTATATCACATCAGCCGGACGGAAGACTTCCACTGTTGGATTTGTCCAAAGATCTCCACAATGACCGGTCCTGCGCTGTCCGCATCCAGTTAGTTCCCGCGACTTTCACCAGATCGTCGGCCCAACTTGTCGCCTACAAACTTCTCCCGGTGCCACATAATAGGTAATAGTACAAGTACCGGTGCGTGATCCCCACTCGAAAACCTTTTTCCCCCAACGGTCATCGGTTCTGCGAGCGATGTTCCCGTGTGTGCAGAATAATGTCACTATTAAAATGCACGAACATTCTGCTGCTCTGCCTGAAGTAGGTTTTAGATAGTTTACATTACGACACGGATCCTCTGCATGGACCATATTCGGTCTGTACGCGTAATATAATTATGTTTTGTGCGACAGATCCGCGCAGCAGTGAAAACAGCCTTAGACGGCATCGGCAGGCCGCGCAGAGCTCTCGATCCGTCACGCGTCGCGCAAACTTAATCCCTCATCAAATCCAGATTAATTAAACCGGAGCCGACCGCGATCCCGGCGAAGCCACTCGCATTATGTACACATATGTAACTAAGTTTGGACTTTATCATAATTCAAGAGATACCGAGAAGCTGTGTCAACTTGAGACGGGATTGTAAAACTAGGCGATGGGCTTCCGCATAGCAAAAGCAAATAAAAATAATATGCTTAATTGGGAATTGGAATTATATCTATTTTGTCGTAGAATGATTGTAGGAAGTGTTCATCTATATAGGGTACTAGCGGTCCGTCCCGGCTTCGCACGGGTGGACATAGATCTAGATAAATATAGCCTATGTCACTCACGGTGAATGTAGCTTTCCAATGGTGAAAGAATTTTTGAAATCGGCACAGTAGTTTTTGAGTTTATTCATTACAAACATACAAATCTTCCCTCTTTATAATATTGGTATGATTACATTAACAGAACTGCAGAAAACTACTTTTTACAAAACTAACATTACTAATGCAGATAGCAACCCTCTCCTTCCTCCAAACAACTTCATTTATTTTTCCTAACATGTAACTGACTATACGGGTTGCAAAGCATACTGATACAAGTGAAGTACTATAATATCGTTTTTTGTTAATAATTTTTTGTTGCTATAATTATGTCTCTGCTGCTGTTGTCATTAATTTAGGAAAGGATTTTTGATTTCTATGACACTACCTACTACAAAAATGCAACAATTTTCTTATCTTGATTCAATAGGCGAATTGCTTTTTAGATGATACGATCATAACCGGTTTTATCAGACAGACAGAACTGAAAAAAATGAGAACCACATCCTCCTTTTGTTTAGTTTAGAAGTGGTTGAGGATACTTAACCAGAAAGGTTACTAAAATTAATAAGTAATTTGTGGAGAAATTTATAAAAACACAAGTTTGAGAAAAAGAAACAAAAAGCACGAAAAGATTAACAACCATCCAAGGCGGAGTGTACGTAATACAATCAAAACTTTTGATGAATTTTCAGCAAAACTGTCTTTGTTTCCCCTTTCTGTCCAAGTTAAATAATAAAATCTACTGCGAAACCCTCCATCTGAGTCCTACAAAAGTTTTTTCAAAAAGTAATGGGCAATAAAATTATATTTTTTTAACTGGCGGGGCGGTGCAGATAAACTGGAACATTGTCCAAGTTATGTCACCTACATACAACAAAGTAAAATCATTTTATGAATCACATAGCTTCAATTTAGAGAAGACACCAGACTATATGCCTAATTAGTTATGTATCCCTATAATTGGGGTACAGTTCCAGCTCTCAACGAGGACGTAGCAGGCCATCATAGCCCATCACGCTGTTCGAGTTGGTGGACTTCACATGCGCCTTGGAATCTCTTCTTTTACGTTAGTAGTTTTCCTCATGATGTTTTCCTTCACCTAAAAACTCTTTGGTATAGTAGTCTAAACTCGTGTTGCTCGATGATCGTAGAAATCAACTCTAGTTGGTATATAAAATGGTCGAGTCTTTTATACAGAAGACTCTTACTCGAAGACTCGAATCTTCTACAACACTATTGATTGACTTGGAATCGAACTCAGGTCTCTATAGACGTGATCGGCGGTGTTATTCCAGCCCCACCGAAGCTCTGTAGTGAAGAATTTTGTAATAAATAATTGTACATGCATCTAACCTCTTAGTTGGTTTCATATTTTCTAGTTACTTGGTAGCTACGAGATGTGAGTTATACTACGTTAATTGGCCATAGCGGGTGATTTATGATGTGGCATTGAGCGATGCACCGCGCGGCGGGCGGCGGCGGCGGCGGCGGCGGCGGCGACGGGCTCTCGGCGAGATGGAGGGTACGAATGAATCACGGATCCTCCTCGGCGAAATGCCACGTCGTGAACCCTCCATTTTCATACGTCGCAAGGGTTCATCCGAGGATCAACTTGAAGAATTTATTGAGAATGTTTACGAGAACGAAAATAACGTCTACTTCTCTTTCAATATTTCATACAAACGTGTTTCACAACATGCTTACGCATTTTCGAAGGCTTGAATTTACGAAAAAAACTTTTTATCGAAAACAAAACATCATCACTCTTTCATTAAAGTACAGTCGCGGTAGGAGAAGGTTAGCCATCTTGAAATGTTTGCCTTTACCAGTGCAAGAAACGGTATTGCCAACATTTGATAAACTCGCGACATAAAACTGAAAGACATGCAAACTACGGATAAGTAAAATTGTAATTCGAATACTTACATTAGTAAGGGGTCATTGCACTTTATTCTCAAAATTCCTGGCACATACTATAGTGACTTTTGAATTACTAAATACGTGAACATGAACATTATATTATAATGTATTACGTACAAAATGTTACTACGTATCAATTTATATCTATGATCCTATTATCTGGGCTTATGGAAGATTTCCCATAAAATTTTACGACAAGCATTATGGATCAGGAATAAGCCGATTGGTATACTGTTCTACTATGATACGTATTGTTTAATTCATAAATGTAGATAGGTATTTATGTGCATGTAACCGTGGAGGAACATTACGATTTGAATAATAAATGTGCTTGGTGTTGGAATTAGTGTTAATGTTAATATTATGTCGTCAACAATGAGTGTTAGAATTAAACGAACAAGTGTTATATTATTTTAAAATTCCTTCAATGTATACAGAAACAGAAGGTAGATAAAGATGCATATATTTTATCTAATATTGATATGACGAAATGATGGACTATATGTGATAATTATGCAAGAATTTGTAATAGGTAAGTAAATAAAAAACTTGATATTGTAATATAAGTAGAGGTACGTAAGAATTTTTTTTTCTGACGAAATAATATTTCTAGTAGATTGTACAACTACAGTACACTCTACTTGAATCTACACTGTGTAGTTTAGTCTTATCAAATGTGTTTCCTTGTGCTGAATATAGTGTGGCAAACGTTAGATGGTAGCGAACAAATTAAATTCAATTCAATTCTCGTTGGCCAGAGCTTGCTTGATAGTTTTACGTGGGGATAGTGCGGGCGGGGAAGGGAACGAAACAATTAAACGTATTGCACTATGTATCCATCCATCCAAACAATAAAGTAGGTAATAGAAAACCTATTAATATGGTAAAGTGTACGAATAATTTAGTATTCTAAAATTAACTTTATTTTTATTTCTCTTACAATTAACATCGATTATCGGGTTCTTTTAAAATCCATTGGTCATATCTGGTGATGAAATTTATCTAGCCGATTGTACTTGTAAGATTTGGATTTAATTTTTTGGTAGGTAAGTACTAGGTATAAAAATCCTAGTCTTAATTAATAACAAGTGTATCTATAAAGAACAGCATGTTGCAAATATAAGTTCAATTCATTGTTGGGAATCGAGTTAACTTCTGGATTCCCCCCACGTCCGTCCGCCTTCTTCACGCGACTCTAACGGCGTAGATAATAGAGACTTACTGCACACTTTACTCCGCCACACCTAAGGCAATAACTCTCCGGGAGTAGTTTCACACGAAAAGAAGTATCCCAACCAAGTCGATACAAAAAAAGTTTGACAGTGCCTTTAGGAAGTTGAAGGAAACATTTTAACAAGGACAAGAAATGATGACATCGTTTATTATAGGAAGGAAAGTTAAACTTTTTCGTTGTTTGCCTAAATTACTTTTTTCTTGATAAAAAATTACTGAAAGGGCCTCTGTCTGTTCACTCGGTTCAAACGATTGATCAGATCTCAAATCACAGACTTTGGAAGACTGTGTGTAATAATACCCATGGCTATCAAACTAAGTTAGGTAACAACCTAGTTTACTAAACTAGAGTTAAAACATGGTTAAAACATATTTCTAGGAAATCACAGCACCAACCGCGGTACCTATTCTATCGTTGCAGATGGGTATACTCTGAGCTACACGTATTAATTATCATTTGACCTAAGAAGTAAAAGGAGCCACATTAATGCGGAGATAGCTCCGGGAGCCGAAAGGAGCGCACTGAGATCCATCACCGAAGCCACCGCTCAGATTGGGCTGTCAATTACGTCACCGCTGTTCCGCCCTTAATCTGTCATCTAGACACCAATTAAGGGGAAAACTGTCACAACGAGTCGTTGTTATAATTTGTCTTCAAGAAAAAGCGCCTAACTAATCACAAAAATAAACCTTACAAGACGAATCCAAAGAACAACTTGATGGAATGAAAGCAACCTCCGAATGAATTATACTGTATTTTTATCGGGTGTAGGGCAATTTTATCGCAAAAATATGAACAGTATTTTGTTATCCTTTTGCTTTTCTTATGATGAGGTCGTGTGTGTATGGAACATTTGTTACTGTCACAGCAAATATAACGTAAATAAAGAGATATGTTACCTTGCCTCAGACGTTTGGGATTAAGCCAAGTCGAGTTGGTTGACAAAGACACGATGTTGTCACGCAGCGAGATTCGGATTCACGGCGAGGCGTACCTATTGGTAGGAATGGAAGCGTGAAATTCTGGAATCGAATGGATGGAGGTCGCGCCGAGCAGGCGGTGGTGTAGCGAACGCACCCGCGCACTGTCACACCAGAGATGGCGAGCTGCCAACCTACACCTATATACCCCGTCGCAGTGCATTGGGACAACGCGCTAGTCTCGTACTAAATGTAGCCATGCATTCTGAGTAAGAGCGCTTGTGCACTGCGTCTGATCTGAACCCGTCAAATTGCGGTCCGATGTAGCCGCAGAACAATTAGCGCCTGTGCACTACAACCGAGTTTCATCATCCAAACTACGAAAATTCGCTTCGGGACTTATGTCAAATTGACAATCAATTTAAAACGTTCGTTACTACCCAATATAAACCAATATGAACTTTATTCGTAAGCAAATAAAGCTCAATGTTAGAATCATCTCTGCGCTGATTTATTGGCAATCCGTTATCAATGCACAAACGACACCCAAACTCGGTCCGAGTTTTGACGGATACGGATCGTAGAAGTCTTTATATTTTATATGTAGGCTAGGCATTCCACTTTTATCTGGAGTTACTTAGTATATTTTACCGCCTCTGTTTGCCATCTTTACTGATTTCAAAATATAGTTTTTTATATCTAATATACGAGTAAGTAAGTACATAGGTACTTACCTACGTATTAAGAATTTCATAACTATGATCAATCATCATCCAGTTCAATTAAAAATAAACATAAATGACTTAATTTATCTTTTCCAATTAGAAATCATCAAAGCAATTTATTACTGCTGCCGACAAATTAAGGTATAAAGTTGTTGATAAATGAATTAATAGACATAATGGACAGAGGTTTGCCCTGATGAGACACTTGGGAAATTTCCAACCAACTTAACGACCAACATTTTGAATTCAGTTTTATTAAAACTTTGTAATAGAAAAATGGATTTAGCGGATTTAGTTTTGTTAAGGTAGTTAAGGCTTTCAGTTGCAGTTTATAAGGTTCTGTTTGGCGGGTTGGACAGTGATAATAATCCCGTGTTCCTGGCGACTCATTCATCAACGCCGTCTCTAGGCTTGTACCTGCGTACTATTTGGAAATTCGCGTCTATTCGTAGGTAAAAGCTTTTAATGGGTTTAATATCTCGTGGGCGTATTTTACACATAACTGTCCTACAGAAAGCTGAATGTTTTATGGTAATAACCATTTTATTATGAATGATTTAACTTTATGAATAAATAATTATTCGACATCAATCAGCTTAGCTAGCCGGATGGCCTAGTCGGTCTAGTGGCTTCTTCTAAACTTTGTTCAATTTCATTGAGTTGGTTCGTTTGGATGGTATATTTGTGATCTTATCTAATTTCGATAGTACAGCAGGAAAATCCCAATGTGGGATTTGAGTGATGAAAATATTTATTATTACATTACCGCGTGCAGATGGGGTAGGTACATTCGGAGCAAATTGTGTTATTCTGTTCCCCAATTTACTCTAAATAAGTAGGTACATACATAACGACTTTAACACAGTTAACTGAAGAAGTAGTACACTTAATCCGTTTGCTGAATTCTCCCAAATCCCCGCACGGAAAGAGTGCTAGACCAAGTTACGCGATGTTGTTTGCTTGTTAACTTAATTAAAATTTTATGTTGCCAGCAGCTGGTCTGCAATATTATTCATTATATCATTAAAATATCAAACGGCGTATACATTTGCATGTTTTAATCAAAGCTGTGTTATTTTAACAGACAATTTAATTTACTCCCAATTAATCATGCAATCAGCATAAATTTACCTGTCGACGCGATAAAGTTTTTTTGCTGCGTTCAAATCACTGAAATGCTGTGTAGTAAATACATACCAGAATAGAAATAAATGAGGAAACTCGTTTTACAGGATGTTACTGTCATATCTCAATAATATTTTAGTGTCCCATACACAAATTAATTACACTATACTAGTCTTACAAGCGTACTCTTTTTTTTTTACTTTTGCTCTACATATAAAAAAAAATTAAAAAATTACGTATTTTCATAATTTTCACTGTTTCAAACAAACTAGATAGGTCGTCTAATTGTCGTCGTCTCATAAGTCAAGAAAATGGTGCCAATGTCACGAAAACACGATACACTGATTTCACTAATAAAGTTTATTTGAGTAGGTATTAATAATTGTGAAGTAAACGAACTATTTTCGAAATGGTAGAATAAACGTTGGTCCGTTTGAGGAGCAGAATTAAAACCTGCTCTAGAAGTCTGTATTAGTGCGAGCTCCTATAAAATTATAGGTATGTATACCTACTTATATACATATTTGTACTTAGGTAAGTATACGCAAGCGTAAACGATGGGTGAGGGTCACGACCATCCCTTTGAAATCTCGAAACTTACGTGGGTGTTCTACATTAGAAGTTATGGACAACTTTGAATAAATAAATATACTTAGGTCAGTAACTCCTGTAATATATTTATGTAAGTATTATGACCCCAAACCGACTTAGGGCTACACATCACAACTTAGGACACAATCAATTTAATTAACATTAAATAGTAAACAACTCTATATAATCTCTACTCCAACACTAGCTTTCCCCTTTATACTTATTCCGGGAACAATTATAATATAATATTATGGATCTATCTTTTAGAAACCATTTAGATTTTGGGACATAATTATTGTACATATGAAATATAATTATGAATTTAAAAAGTATATATATGAATTTATGACTAAGTAATCTGGTTAATGATGATCGTATCGTCTAAAAAGCAATTTGTCCCAAAATAATTTTCCCGCAGTGAACGTTGAATAAGGGCATCAGCCCTTATAATTATCGAGTTATGATGATGATGTGTCTAGTGGGAATCAAACTCATCGCCTTTGGCGCTAGAGTTTAATGACCCCACTAGGCCAGTGAGACAGGCAAACAAAACAGAAAAAGATCCATTTTACGTCCGTGGACGCCCCTCTGGCCGTTAGATATTATACCTATAGCTGAACTTTCTTTTTAGTGACTAATAAAACTCGGACAACATTTACGAAGACAATGCCATAAAAATTGGCATAAAATCTCAGCGCCGAAAATTTTATATCCAGATACGATGGCATTCATAAAGCGAGGGGAAGGATCATTGGACAAAATTTGTGTTCGCTAGAGCAAATTGTCGTGTATACAGGCTATTTATTTTATATGGAATACAATCAGTGAATTTCGGATTTTGTTTAATATTGCGAGACGTATGTAACCATACATATAGTAGGTAATGGAGACTTATGGATGTATGTTGTTTCGACCATATACTTACCCAGCAGATACCGCTTCAGTGCTCAAATAGTGATTCTAGAAAACAGTGCTTAAATATACTCTAAGCATTGTTTTGTCATCAGTAGTGTTGCGTGCGTCGTCGTGTCGAGTGGTGTGTGTGAATGATAGAATGACTATATTGAATTGATTTTTTTTACTTTAAGAGCTCAAACGCGAAGACGAGGCGAGAGCCACCAAATAATAAGATTTTGATAATTTTCAAATGCCAAACGATAAATGTGTAAATAATTAATCGAAATTTGTTGAATAAATTATTGGATCGAAATATTATCCTTGCATAAACTTGTTGCCTAATTCAGGTTACCAAATTAGGTGAATATTATATTATTCAAATTACTTTTGGATATTCGTCGTAAAACTAAGTTATATTGAGCAGTATAACAAAATTGGATTTTTTTGTCGATTCTGTTATATCGTTCTAATAGTATAACTTGATGGACCAACCTCTGCTAAGCTGTTCGAAGTTTTCTTTTCAAATTTTGTTAATTTCCCATTAAGTAAATCGCATTACCTATAGGTGGGTGGGTAGATATATTTTTTCATCTGTACACCCGTAAATCAGCGTGTTTATTCGTACCTACCTGAAAGGCTGTACCGCACCGCGGCCGTGGGGACTCCATTGAAAACTCTCCGCGATTCAATGACACAAAGACCTTAATTTATTCTTGGATCGGATTTATTCTTCCCCTGTGTTGGGGAGTTGGTGACAGAGGGCCCTTAAGGTTAATGTAGGTCTTGTCATCGGAAATTGGAGCGGCCGAAGCCGTGCTATTTGTCAGCTGTCAAGGCGAATAGAATACGAAAGGTGTGTGGGGAATGAATTCGAAGATGATTCGAAGGGATTAAGTAGTAGGTATTACAGTTCTTTGTACGTATGCTATATCTTGTGGGAAAATTATGGCAACACTAGCTCTGCAATTAAAAATGGCATTATATTGGAACCTGTCCCATTTTCGTTTTGTTATAGTTGAAGCATAGAACAATAATTATGCGCAAAAATTGACCGCTAGGGAAATTCACAAACCATCGAAAAAGACTGCCATTGATTCTAACTTACCTATTATATACTTTGGTAATTTTAACGAAACTATTTATAAAATCATCACAATTTTATATCTAAGCATCTTAATTACTGTCTATAGGTAGCTAATTGATGTTAAAAGCAGTTCTTAATGAATATCCATCATGCAAATGTTCTGTGAGTATTACATTCAAGCTAATATTCCTACAATAATATTAAGCAAACACGTACTTTATTTGCAGCGGAACAATACCATACTTCCTCCGACAAAAGGCTCCGGAGTATCAAAGATCGCAATGTGACACTTTGTCTCAAACCATTCCTTTGAAGCTGCGACTTCCTGAACAATTTTCATTTCCTCGCTGGAAATCCTATCCTGAAGTTAAGTTCCCAGCATGCCAATTTTAACTCAAAATCTGTCTGGTCCCGTTTAAATTAAGTTTACATCACACCCTTTACAGAATTGTATTTCCAGTTTAATAAGGATAGCGACAATAGTGAATGAATGAATGAGAATTTTGAGAGATCGAGAAATCTATTAACTGTAACGGTTGACAGTAGATAATGTCTCAGGAATTAAGTTCGTAACATACGAACGAAGTGCGATTGTGTAAAATAAAACTGAAATAAATAAATAACTTTAGTTATAGTTGAATCAAGTTTCGATTTCGGCTTTAGGGACTTTTGGCCAATTTTTCAGTGTTCATTAGGTACCTACTTACTACTTCAGAATGACAGTTGTTTTTCGCGTTGTATTCGTATTTTCTCCGATACCGCTGAATTGATTCGAATGGGGTTTTCATTTGTTGGATAACTTCGTTCTTTGTAATCAAGAAGTTTCAAATCTCTTTGGTCGCGCGCGCGCTCCCTGTGGAGATCGCATCTTGCATATTTAGTATCGGAACCTATGATGCCATTTACCGGGGGGGAGCGCACAAAGGAAGCGGAGTAGCGGGAGGAGGTTGCTAATACAAATTTATAATTATGGAGTTTGAAAATGAGAATGTGTGAGTGAGTCATAATTTTGTGATTAGTTTGACACGATTTTGACACCCATACAATGCTTTTATTACTCATCCATATGGGAGTGGCAAAATTTTTTGATTCATGTTTGTAATAATGTTTCAAGTTTCGGTTTTTAGTTGAAAGATCTATTTAATTTAGAGAAAATTCCTCAAAGATTGACAATAAAAACAGTCTAGATACTTTACTCGTCAGTCAAGCACCCTTTCGGAAAACAGGGCTCGCGGTCGAGTCCACTAGCAAAATAACAACGTCCATTTGTAACAAAAAGTCCATTCATCAAACGAGATAACAATGTCATGGCGTTATCAAAACATGACCCGTGAAGCGATCACAATGTTTTGCTACGCGAATTCCGCGCCGGCAAAAAGTTAACACAATGGAAAACTCGGCGTTCCCCAAATAAATCGTTCCATTTATAAACCTTTGTACTTGTTATATAATATGACGATATTTTATTTGGAGCGTTTCAAAACAGGTGCTGGGTAGTAATGAACAGCTGCTGTTTGCCAATGGCTCGAGAGCTTGATTGATTAGCACCAGAAACACAGTCGGGTAAATTGACTATCTAGTCTACTAATACAAGGCGATTGCGCGACCATCGCGCGAATAAGCGATGCGATCATCGCACGTTCCCTGCCACGTTCCCTAATAAAATCGATGTAATCGCGCGAATGTCATTTAGTACACTTTTGATTGCGCGCTCGAACGAACAAAGTTCACGCGAACCGCTCAATCGCGTTGTATAATGAGGTTAAATATATAATGAAGTTTCTATTATTTTTTTCTTTCTTAAATTCTCAGTTAATGGTGGGTGGGACAGAACGACCCATAATAGTAATATGTGTTAAGGGAAACGTACACTTAAATTAATTCATGTCAAAATAAAAAAGGTAGGTAGGTACTTACACAAAGTAGAAATAGTTTCCACAAATTCTATATTGTTTTTATTTTTTGTTTTCTGTTAAAACATGTGATAGAACAATTACGCGTTTGTCGCGGCGCGGCGCCATATACTTAGGTACCTACTACACGTAGCAATAAGAGCGGGCGTGGGATTGTACACTTTCATCTATAAATCCTTCTAAAGTTTAGCGCGGCCCAGGGGGTGAGGCCGTGGGTAGGGGGAGTACAACAAGTGCAATACAAAACAATATCCCGGGGTAATTTCCTTAGAGGAACTGAGTGGGGTCGGTGCAGGCGGCGGGCCCGCGTGACCCGCGTACAGCGCTCGTTCGCTTTGTCATTTTTATTTATCCCCACTTCTTTACGGAAGTAGTTTAAAACATATTTTGTTTTAATTTCAAACTTACCCGTTTGTTTGCACTAGGTGTTGCATTACGAGCTGTTTAAACTTTAAATACAATCTTACTTTACAATATTCATACGAATAAATATTGTCTTATTTCTAAACCTGCAGTATTTGATGGTAGTGTCTTGTAGCCGATAATATTTCGCAATAGGATTTTACGGGCCAGCGCGAGCTACGCCGCGATGCACGTAGCTTTCCGCTACGATGACGTAGCAGATATGCAGAAGACGGTGCTAGGCTTTCGTAGCCTTCATTTTGCCAATCGATATGTAGTTTAGATAGGTATTAATTATATATATTTTTTGTTTAAACTCAACTCATCTATGCAGGTAGTATATGTGAAAATACATTCTTAGAATGTATATTTTGTTGTACAAGTGTGCGTAAACAAATCCCCTCCCCTACCACCCCGCTAGAAACTAATACTATGGCCGAATTGGATGAATTTTCTATTGAAAAAATTTGCCCTGTACTTTTTTATCTATACAAATAACCTAACACAAACCAAACTCTAAAAGCTAAACGTGGCTGATTTAAGGTGCTCTTTCCTAGGTGACTTGTAGCTGGCAAGTTGCCGAGTGCACGTCTGCAATTAGCCAAAATTATGTTCAAAAACAAGTTCGGAAGCAATTAGCAGATGTAGGAGCAAGTTAAGGACCGCACTAAACCAGCTCAGTAAAGTCCGACAGGCGATGAGATTTGTTTGGAAGCTCATTGGTAAAAAATCCTTAATTGGCTCCCCGCACTGCAGTGTGGAGAGGGTCGTTTGTTATATTACAAACGAAGTTAGTTAGCAAAGTTCTTGCTTTGCAAACTTTGCGAAAATTCTTTGCGTAAATATACATATTATAAACACAATTAAAACTGAGTTCGCCTCAATTTTCTTTGAATACAGTGATATTTGTGTTATAATTATTCTACTAATATTATAAGCGCGAAAGTTTGTAAATATATTTAAATGTTTGTTACTCTATCACGCAAAAACTACGGAACAGATTTTGATGAAACTTTACAGTAATATAGATTATATATCAGAATAACACGTAGGCTATAATTCATAAAGATATCTAAGTATACCGGGAAAAGCTGCTCCCGCGGGAAACAGCTAGTATTATTATAATATTACTATAGTGGCCATTTTACAATCAACTTGTTACAATTTCATACATCAATTTTGAATGCACATGGGTAAGTCAATATCGATCATGTAAAATGTAAATGAGTCAAAGCCCGCGTCAGACGCACTCGCTTCATATCTGCCACTAGTCGGGTCGCCGCCTGCAGTCCAGTTCGCCTCATCTATACGCACTAATGGTGCAGATAATAGATATTTACTGCTCTGTTTACGCCACATATCCAATATACTGGCAATTTTTCTTCGTATTGTCTAGAGATGGCCGTGAATCTTATCATTTGGATATTTGTTAGCCTTTCACGCTAAAAATACGTAATATAGATTTTAGTAGGTACTACGTATAGAAACTTTACAGTTATACAGAGTGTTTGCAATGTGTGTTTAGCAGGGATGCAATGAAATGATTCTTACATGAAACTAAGTCGACATTAATTAAAAAAAAATTCATCAAAATTACTTTGTACCGGGATTGTATGAGAAAACATTTTATTAAATTTGACTAACTTGTGCTGCTCAGATTTTTATCTTCCGATATAATAAAATAATCTTTACATGAAAGAGAGTCGATCCGCATCAAATAAAGTTTTATCAAATTGTCTAATTATTATGGACAACACACGCTTGACCAAAATAATTTTTATGCTAAAATTGTTTTCACAAAAAAAGACCAAATGGTTCCTAAGACAGTTTCCCTGTATCTCCTATGGTTTCGGTTTTAGCCTAAGTGTCCCAGTTAAAAAAAACACTCTGTATAAATCAGAATAACACGCAATTCATAAAGATATTATAATAAATTGGGCCTACCAATTTAAAGCGGGTGAACCCGCGGGCAACAGCTAGTAGAAAGTAATAATATAATATTCAGACCACGGAGTATTCAAACATCGAAAGTTAAATGACAATTCGGATCACAACAGGTCCACTACAAAAATCCTACCTCTTAGCAGTAGTTGATCCAGTGTAAAAATCGCTTTTCAAGCAAAGTTCACAATTCTCAGAGGTGTGCACTCGTATGAACACTGCTTTTAGGTCGAGCTAGCACGTACCTGCCTATCTAGCTCCTGGACGTGGACGCAGCTAAAAAGTGCAACAAACTTGGCAACGTCATTTTCTAGTAATCACAGCAATCTCGGAATAACTTAGTATACTTAAATGAATTTTAAGTTAGTAAATTTTTTACTCGATTTCCGCCTGACGGAAAATTTTCTGTTTAATTATTTATGTAAGTAACATTTGTTGCTTTCACCCATGATTTAACATAACGATCCAGACAGTTCCGTTATACCATCCACCGGGTGATTGGTAGAGGGGTGTAAGACGAAGCTAGTACAGACCATTATAAACCATTTGAGCCATGGTTGTCTTACTTATATGAAGTCTGGCTATTTTGTTTAAAATTTAATTTGTTTTCTTAAAATATAGATCATGAACTTCAATTGTCTTGCAAAAATAATGTCTAATGACACAGATGTTTAGAACATGTTTTGTTAGATTGCTTACGGACCCCGGATTATTATTCAATTTGACCATTAATAAGCAGTTAACAGATAACAAAAAACATAAATATAAGGTTTATAAAAATACAAGTAGCCTGACTTCGTCTAAGAAAATCAGGCTGAAATGGTTCTTGATGGTCACTAGCTTCGCCTAACAGCTATGCATCGATCTCCCAATCACCCTATATAGTATATACCCGTATTGCGAGCTTTTTGTCTGTCTATCTGTCGGCCGGATACAATTTTAAAAACGTCTATAATAGATATGATCGAGCTGAAATACCCGCGGGGCGACACGGAGGTGCGCGGGGCACCCGCCCTATATCTGTCGCTTGCTCGGTCGCGAAAATAAAGCGAGGTACAGTCTTCTCCTATTATCTATTGTGGTACAGTGATTGCACAAATTAATAAGTCTTATATCTTTAGAAATACGTATCGAAGTAAAATAAAATCTATTGTCTACATAGTAATGAGATCTGCACTTTTATAACTTTTTTCACTTTTCCTGCCATTTCCATTGCTGGATGTTACCTCAATTAAACAAAAACTTATAGACGCGATCGAAGCCGCGGGCGACAGCAAGTATAATATAAAACAAATTAATCACGGTTAGATAAGTGTGTCTTGAAGGGCATAATGCGAGGGTTCCCCCGGAGCTCAGGGATACATCCTGCAGCACGGAGCAGCCTATAAAATTTTACGACCACGCCGTAGGAACATTATGGTTCGTGTCGATGTCACTCCTCGCAGCCTAACGTAGTTTGTAACTGGAATTTAGTCTGCCAATAAAATAAGTGCACATACTAAAATAGAATTCTTATGGTAAACGGACGGATTCGGGCAGATTCATGTTGCAGGTATTTTCATGCGGATAGAAAAATCGAAAGGAGAACACGTTAGCTACCAGAGGGAAATATTCGTATCGAAGATAGTAGATAGTACTCAAAGGGGACACAGGGTGGAACGAAAGCTACCTAGAGAGAAATTACCATAAATATTGGAGATAGCAAACTTTACTTAAAGGAGACTTTGTTTTATTTTAAAAAAGTTAAATTCTGATGAAACCATAGATTTTTTAAAAGTCGCTTGCCTGAGCCGGCAATTTTACCCACACAAAAGCGAAAAATACATCTGTATTTTTTATGGTAAAGGAAAGGGTAAATGATAGTAATGCAAATAATACCTTGTGGAATTAATTTATTTCCCGTGTTAAAAAAAACTCACGATAGACACTGGGGAAATCTAGTTTTAACCAAAATTTAATACACTACTTACCTATAAACTATATACGCTAGTATATACAACGTTTATGATTTTTACAGATACAGTACCTGTCATGAAAAAAATGCGGACTTCTTCGAACATTTTCTCTTATTTTTAACTAGACTATAGTTAATAATTTTCCTTTCCTATCATTCATTTCATTGCATACAAATGCAGGAAGTTCATTAGCCGGCAGGTCATACTCGTTTTTACTACGTGGAAATAAAAGATAACCTAGTTACCTACTAGTTAGAATAAAGCTTCGCGTACAAATATAATATAAGACTATGTATGTATATTAAAGTAAATAGGTACATAGTATTGCTACAGACGCGTTCGCCTCAGGGTACCTAATCATTGCGAGCGGAGTTAACGAACTCTGAATACAAATCGAATGTGGGTGAAGTCGGTTACATGGAATACAACCTCCGCAACGTAAAGCCTATTACACAATAAGAGCGGGGAACCACAAGGAAAGATTATACAAAGACAGTATAAGATTACACACTTATTCATTTAAACAAACATCACAAGTTGTGATTTACAACTGTTAGGTAGGTATTTTGTTTTGTTTTTCAAAATTATTTATTCGCCAAAAATAAATACAATGATATAACAATATACTTACAGGTACACATTATAAACATAAAATACATAATACTTTATCAGGCTGATGGCACCTTTGAAAGTTTTTGTTACGTCGTATTAAAGTTATCTTCTAGAACCCACCAACTCCAGCTAGGAAGCCATCGCCTGACGCCATCCTGTCTGCACCTTTAAATTTCTGCTGTTAATTGGAATTAGGTATAATACACCAATTGCTATACTAGTGGAAGAAATGATGATGGCCACGCATAAGAGCTACAAGCCTAGCAGTAGTACAAAGAACACATAGCAAAATCCATAAAATAAAATAAAACACTATTGGTATTTAATTATCTATACCTAATTACGAGGCCAACCAACTGCGGTAGTTAGTAGGTATTCTTTGGTGCGGCGGCGGCGGTACGCTCTTCTGCGCAAGACGTTTATGTAGGTATTTAAAGGCACTATGGTTTTTATTGCTTTGCGAATAAAATACTTTGAGGATGAACTCCGCCCGAGCACACTGAAAATGTCGTTCAGTGGCAATTAAAACTTTCGCACTGATCAAACTTTACCAGTCACATCTTCGCGGAACAACTTCTCCGAGCCTCGGAAAGAGCACACATAGATGTGATTGGGATGTGACTGCCTATCACTGCCAAATGGCGTTATAAAAGTGACGTTTTCGATGTGGAACTGCAATGCGTCTGTGCTGGGTTATTAACTAGAATTATTTAATGGTATCAGGCGGTAATTGAAGTAATCCTATAGTGTTACGGAAGCGCTAACCCTTTTTATTGTTGTTGTTGATGTCATCAACACAGCGCAAAGTTTGTCATAGTTGATGAAAATTTTCCGCTTTGAACCAACTTGTAATTTTACGAAAAAAATAATCTCATATTATCTCTTATAATTTGTAGTAATTAAAAACTTTTCAAAGTTTATTAATTACGGTAGATTTATTCACTACTTCTGATTTCTCCGGTATAAGGTTGGATTGAAAATACTTTCATTATATTTTCACAAAGTGTAGTTTCTGAAAGAAACGCCATCATGTGATACGAGTACTTGACGTTAAATTTTATAGTTGTTTGTTTTCGAATGACGTAACATTTGATTATACGCTGAGCTAAGTAGGAGCTAAGTTAAGTTCACATTTTCACGTATAGATTTTTACATTTATATTCCAAATTTCAGCTCAAGCGACCCGTCAGTTGTAGAGTTATCCGGCGGACAGACAGAAAGACCAAAAAAGCTTACTTATGTACCTATATCCGTTATGACAGAACCCTAAAAACGACTTATTTTCCCAAGCTCTAAATCACAACCAAAAAAAGATCGGGATGGGTATTTAGGTATTTATATAGAAAAAACCAGCCTAGTACGTGTCGCACCGTACATGGTAGGTTCCGTACTTCACAGTTTTCCATCTACTGTTACGTTGGCGGGATATATCTTGCAAATAATATATCTATTGAAAATTGTTGTATGGAAACACTAGGTAGGCTTCTAATTGACCGAGCGAGCGAAGCGTCTCCGTTTCGAGATTGGCCAAAAATGCTCTTGTCCGTCTGTCTTTCTGTCTGTCTGTCTGTCTGTCTGTAATTCTCTACAGGTCGCATTTTTCAACCGATTTTGACGAAAATTTGGCATGGGTATAAATTACTCACGCCAGCACAATGAGTAGAATAAAATTTGGAAAAACATTTTTTTAGAGTACCTACCATACTCGCAAAGTGGGAGTGAATTTTTTTTTTGTGAATCCCATAGTTTGGGATATCGTTGGATAGGTCTTTCAAAAATATTGCTGGTGTGTGAAAACCATTTTTTCAATTTAGGGATCCGTTGGCGAAATATTAAGCTTTAAAGCGGTAATTTTTGTTAGAGTCACGTGTCCCCCCCCCCTTTTTTTTCGCGTGAATTCCATGGTGTTGGGTATCGTTGGATAGATGTTTCAAAAATATCGCGGGTGGGTGGAAAACATTTTTCGATTTAGGGATCCGTTTGCGAAATATTAAGCTTTATAGTGCTAATTTTTGTCACTTTAGTAGGTACCATATCTTCAACTGCAAAGTTGACTTCTGTTCGTTTCCTTTTAGGTTTGGTTTATAAGGGCTGGCGAGGTCTACTGTTCTCACAGAACCACTAGTTTGTAAATACCTGTTTAACCATAGATTTAGGATGTATATAGCAAAAAGTTTTAAGGTCTTTGTGTTTCACTATACACAAGAGAAGGATATTATGGGAAGATACCCCTAAAAACCCTTTTTTACATCGGAAATATCCGTGCACAAAATTTCATATTTCGGTTCTTGAAACTGTAAAAGTGACAGACTGCCAAAGTGACGCTGTGACAGACAGACGTACGGACGGACGTACGGACTGGACAATGTTTAATAAGAAGAGTGTCGGACTACGGAGCCCTAAAAACGTGGCTGGCACGAGTAAAGGCACGAGGCAATCAGTCAAGTCGGATGACGGGGAGACGGTTACTCCCTCAAATCCGTGTAAACCCGGGCGTCTTCTGTAAGTCGACGCGATGCGGCGCGCACAGTGACAGATCACTTGTCAGTGTCGCTTGCAGCTCATATACTCGTAAAACTAATACCATCCTATTACTACTACTATGCTATTACACTATTTTCGTGTACATTGTAATAAAAGGTACGGCCACACCGCACAACTTTCTCACTCACTCACTAATCGACTTAACCATATTTTTACTAAAAGACACCAGTTAGTTACGTTACAAAAGAAATTAAGACAGAATTCAATTTAATTCATTTGTACGGAAATATTTACAAAACAAAGTTAATTAGTGTAGCTGTCGAAATTGTAGACACATTATACGGTTTGTAGGTCATCAAATATGATGAACAGCAAAAACATTGCATTATTAAACTGAATTTTATAATTTAACAAACAATACACCAAATTGTTGAAATCGTACATTATACAAGTTTTTTACTTACAGCAATTGTGGAAAAAGTAATCTGTTAGACTTCAACAATTTCATGTCCGGCTTACTTGATAATTAGATTCGGCCTTTCCATTTTAAAGATATTTGAATTTAAAAGGAGACACACGAGTTGGCAATAGCCGTCTTATATCTCGGAACCTGTTTTATATTCCTCAACTTAATCTATTTACTCTTCATATCGGCTTATAAAGGCAACTGGTTTTACCGTCCTAAGTAAATGTTTTGTTAGTCCCAGCTAGATCCTGCTCGTCGATTCATCATCCATCATCAGTTTCCCAAAATAATGTAGACATTTCAGATAACATTACCTATTAATTTATACGCATTCACAACAACAACAGCCTATTAATGTCCCCACTGCTGGGGCTCAGGCCTACCCTCTCCACGAGGGCGTTCGGGCTATAGTCCACCACGCTAGCCCAGTACGGGTTGGTGAACTTCACATACGCCTAAGAATTTCTTCTTCGGCGTATGCAGGTTTCCTCACGATGTTTTCCTTCACCGTTTGAGAGCAGTCAGTAAATGTACTTAAGTTTCGAGAAAAAACCCATTGGTACATGGCTCAGCTGGGGATCGAACTACGGACCTTTCGATATGACAGGCCGCGTCTTATCCCCTACGCCACTGACGCTCGCTATACGCATTCATTTGAAGAAAATTACCACGTACCCATGTTATTCAACCGTAACATCTCACGACTTACGTGAATTTAGATATAAAAGAATTTTAATACTTAGAACTTTGTTGAAATAATAATTTAAATAGGTAATTATAAGTACTATTACCTATTACCAGTATAGGTAATCTTATCTGGTACCTAGGTACTTGTTTACTCATCAGGATTTGCTCAGTAGCGTGAATAATTTCCTCATTTCTCGGCGAAATATTATTCAACTAATCAGGAGTTCGTGACTCGAATCCGCGAAGATGTAAATTGCATGCAGCCTGCTTTATTAGTATCCAACTAACTACTAGCTAGATGCAAACTGTGACGTTGAGTCAACACACTGTGTTAAGAGGGCTATTGCCAATTCGTCTCCCATAGGTACAACTGGGAATGAGGAGTTTCCAAGTAGATATTTTTGTATTACCCCCCTGCTAAATATTAGGTCATTACCTATGAAGTTGCCGCTTTTTTCTTACATTTAATTTTGCATGAAATTTCCATAAAACAGTAGCTATTTAAAAAAATAATTTTTGTTTCAAAAATAGACTATTTACTTTTGCTTCACTTATACTTCACCCTACCGAACGGACTTCTTATTTAAATGTCATTAAAATGGAAAGTTAAATTCTATACCTATATACAGCGGGCGCCCACCAAAGAGATCCTAGCTCCATGTCTATATAACAGTACCTACTGTAAATAGTAACACTTTATAGTTTGTTCATAAGTTGGTCCTGATATTTGTGAATTGTCCTATCTTGTCTAATTCTCTTAGTAGGTACGATTAATCTTAGGATTTTGATAAAAAAAACATAATTTACCATAATCCTGCCACATAAATATTGACACTGTTGTAGGTATACCTACCACAGAGTAGGTACCCTACTCCGTACATCAACCTAATAATGGTCGTTGGTGCGTAATACGGTTTTACGTGGTGATACCACTCCCTCCGTATTCCAGTATCAAATGGGGCATAATCAGAAATTACGAGTACAGCGCATGTTACCGTAAATGTCCTCCGTACACAACACAACCACGCGAATCTCCCCAAGCGTGGAAGTCGCTTGCTGTTTTTCAACGAAATCCGTTTTTTTTTTGTTAAGTTCCCTAACTTTTCGCAAGGCCGGGAATCGGGATTGAACTTTTGTTTACGAGTAGAGGTCAGGCTCGGGCTCACATATTATTATATAGCAGCGATAGTCTAGGAAAACTAAATTAACACTCGCAATAAATCGACATTGGCTCCAGATTAAAAAAAATTGAAAACACAGATTAAAAAACTTAGCATCAAAAATTGTGTTAAATTGGGAAATACCTATATTTTATTTATATGACAGTATTATCTATAGAAGTCAGTGGAGGCCTTGTCAGAGGACATACAGACGGCGAAACAAATATCTGACATTGTACTTTAGTAAACTTATTGTAAGTTTAAAAGTCTGAATAAAAGGCAATTTTTTATATTATCTATAAACGACCTAATTGTTTTTTTTCTCTTTTATCTTTAAATAGTAAAGATATAGTAAAAGCTGACGAGAAAACTATTTTTTTACAAACATGGAGGATAGTATAGATACCGAGTCATTAGAATAATAATACTTACTAATGATAGTGAGACGCAGTATGCTTTATTTATTAATTATAATAGAGTATATTAGAGTAGAATTATATTATATTAGAGTAAGCGAGACACATTATTTTTTCTGTCTCACTGCCCGTATGCGATTTTATTGTTTGCCACACAACTTCATTCATTTTTCCTGGACTACGAGAGTATACGCGAGAATTGTAAGTTAGACACCATGATTTGCAGATTACTTCACGAGGTTGCACGACTGGAGTATGTAATAAATATAATCTCATTTAGGGTGACATTGTGTGTACTTTTTCACTTAATATTTTTCCTGGTAAAGGTCCCCGGAGGCGATTACATAAACAGGATTCAACCGCGACCTTAATGCGCCTAATAAAGTTTTACGACGGACCCTTGGCGAAAACGTGAACGTTCCAAGGCGACAATGCTTTTATCTCTTCTGTTTTACTGATTGTTTTGGTCTTCGGGAATTAGGCTTACGGTTTACAGTCATAATAATGTTCTATATCTTTATTCTTCGATCATAATATTATCCATCAGATACCGAATCAGTCCTCAAATAATGACACGAGTCACGATAAAACAGTGCTTAAATATACTCTAAGCATTATTTTATAAATCAATGGTTTTGTATGCTTGCGTGGCCACGTTTTGTTTTATTGCAATATAGGTCAAATCTGCATGGAGCTGTTTATCTTATCTTCTGAGGGGGCCAGGAATACCTGGCGACACTTCGACCCTATGGGATCTGTTGTGCCAAACCCCTGTCCGCCAAACGGTGCCCCAATCCGTTTGTTATTGGACTTCACATACGCCTTAGAATAGTAAATTAAATACCAGTCTTTGGTGTATGCAGGTTTCCTCACGATGTTTTCCTTCACCGAAAAACCTGTGGTATTTTAATAAACCGTACTTAAGTTTCGAAAAACTCATTGGTACGGGCCAGGATCGAACCCACGACCTCATGAACGTGAGGCGAGTGCACAACCAACTAGGCTACCACGGCTCTATGGAGCTGTTTAAATAAAATGTAATTAAAAAGCACAATATTTACTTAGTTGAATTTGTATGAAGTGCTTGATTTTGGGTTTTGGGGACATTTAACCATGATTTTTACGTTGTCAAACGTCTTTCATGCATAGTATTTGTCAGTTCGTTCATTACATTGTGTTTAGATTTACTATTTCCAACCGTGCTTTAGCTATTAGGTATAATAAATTATATTATAAGCGAAGGTTGTATGAAACAGCAAACACCAAGCATGCATTAATGTTGTTTCAAATACCTTCGCCTTGCGGCACTGCATTACCTGTATGCATGGTATGGTACCACTACATTATGTAGTTATACGACCATCCTTTGCGCCGAGCCACAGGCCGAGCGCAGTAATATTGCAAAACCTGCATAAAACCAAACTTTACTCGCAAGTAAAGTAAACTATCATTTGCTTTGACTTTGTGGACAGTCGCCCGTCTTACTTTAAAAAACTTTTGAAAGGCGGCACTGATTAACTGATCCAAAGTTTTTTAAATAGAATAGATACACAAAGATTAGCAGGACATAATATAGGTGCGAAATTAAATAAAACATTAATCTATTAATATTAATCGGTTATTTAAGTATGTACACATACATATACTGAAAAGCTGCGGAGATCACAGTTGTTAATATTTTGGTACAATAAAGCCCTGGTAGAGACAATGCAAGGAGTAATATGGGAGCCCAATGAGAAAATCGACAAGAAAGAGACATAACTATTAACGTATATACTCACATCGCTTCACATATACATTATTTGATTATGTCTCACTATTATCCACTGTTGGGCAGAGGCCCACCTTCAAACACACATTGATTAATTTTTCGTGTGGGTTTAGCTCTCAGGGGAAATGCGCATCAGCAGGTTTAAAAGACTAATCAATAATCGAATGTTTCCACTAGAATCCATCACTTCCTGGGATCGTACACCCACAGCACTTGTATTCCACTGCGGTTGCCTTAGATAATCCTTCAAAACTTGCTATTGCACTACGACTCTATTAGGTGACTCTACGGCACTTGCCATTACATTAAGATGCCCTTATGGAATCACACAGCACTTGCTATTCCACTACGATCCCCCATGGGATCCCACAGCACTTGCTAATAAAGGCTTGACCTAATAAAGTCACGTGAGTATATCTTAAAATCGCTTAACATTCCTAAGCGTCCAGGTTCCCTTGGAAATCACTTCTCAGCTTCGGTGCCGGCCTGACGTTGATGTATGGTATTTCTTTCTAGAGGGCTAATGTAATCGATTTTGTTTCGTGCAATTTGATTTTTTACTGCTCAAATTTTCCCGAGATACTTGTTTCTTTTATTCAAGAAAGAAACTTTCGGGTATTTTTTCAACAGATATTTTGTCTTTTCTTATATTTTTTGGTTTAATTTCACAGTACTTTAAAAAATTTTGTATTAATATTTCAATTCATAATACTTACCGGGATTCTAAAAGTGGCATAGTAGCCAAATCATAATTATGATCTTGTAACTTATACCTTTCACATTCACATACACGGTGACGAACACTTATAATTTACATTTTTTCGTTATTTACAATTGTTTTGGTGTTTTGTTATCCATGTTTATTCGTATAGGTACCTACACTTTTCGTAAAATTATTGAGAAATTAATACAGTCATTAATAGGCGTTATTATGGTCTATGATGAACATTATTTAAACACTTGTTTCGGAATGATTATGGCCTGGAATCGTGGAATTAATGCTATAAATCAATGTCAGGACATGTTTACGAGCTAACAGAGTTAATTCCTCCGTGACATGACGTTTATATTCGTGAATAATTGTTGATTGCGTATACCTCTCCGCTCTGCCGCCATTAGACGAGGTGGTGTAATTTTCTTAATTGTTTGTTATAATTAGGTTTACTTGAAAGGAATTTTACGCCAACATTGTGACCGTATTTATTTAATTTACCTTTATTCTTTTAAGGTTTCTCGGTTTAGGTTTAGTTGAAGGCTTAGGATATAATTTACTGTCATCTTATACCTTCTTAGATGCTTTTATGTAATAACATGTTAAGGGCCGAACTCCAATATATTATCGTACTTATAGGCAAAGTGCGGCGCGGCGCGCTATAGTGACGTGTTTTTTAGGGTTCCGAACCTCAAAAGAGGAAAAAAGGAACCCTTAAAGGATCACTCGGTTGTCCGTCTGTCTGTCCGTCTGTCAAGACCATTTTTCTCAAGAACGCGTGGAGGTATCAAGTTGAAATTAATATCAAATACTCAGGTCCACAGTCCCTTGGTGTCTTTAAAAAACCGGACAAGTGCGAGTCTGACTCGCGCACCGAGGGTTCCGTACAAACTTGTAGGTACGGTCGACCGCACGTCATTATAAACTGGTCTCTCCTAGTATTGAGACTCCCTAATAGGCTAAGCCAGCTTAATGTCAAAGTATTACCACTGACGTGCGGTCGACTGTACCTATGTAAATTAGTTCGTCGTTCACGGGAATCGAGTCAATGTCAAAATATTTTATTGCATTATGAGTAATTTATACACACGTTATACTGTATCTACCACCTGCTTCCAATATGAAAGAAAGCAGCATATTTAGGGTACCTACTTTGCCTCCAGGTGGCGTCTGAAATTTACACCCTGTACATAGGTGTTAGCTCTCGGGAAGTCTCGAAGATTTTTCTTGGAAATCAAAGTTCTCTAAGTATACCTATTTATTGAATTTGACCCAGATTTGTAAATAGTGGCTAAAAAAAATTAATAGTGCCGAATTGTATATTAAAATTGGAAAAAATATTATCTATAATTGTGGCAGTTCTTGTAGTGTTAGTACTATTTATTAAGAGTCGATGGTATGTCAGCTCAAATTCAAATTTCCCCCCCGCATGCCTCTCCCACCGCCGCCGTCAGCGCACCTATCTCACTCGCACTATTTATGTAGGGTAAGCTACACAATATTGACCGTCCAAGATGGTTCTTAATAAAAAAAACACTATGTATTAATAATTTATTTACAGTCAATGTCAACATACTTTATAGCATAGGAGTACCACATCACCAAGTAACATTAATATCAGGCGTCTTTGTCATTCAAAGAATCGTCTATTTTATAATAACAAATTGTTACATAATGTGATTTTTAAACTTTGTGTGCTTCATATTCAAGATAGATATATATATCTCCTGGTAGTTTGTACGATAGTGAAACCCTCATCATCCATCCGGACATCACCAGCAGGCGGCTGTGGTTTTACAGCGGGTTTACTTAAACAAAATATTCTCAAATCTATATTGACTGGATACGATTAGTATATTTATTTCTTTAAACTTTTCTCTTAATGACTACAACGCAGATTATAGATCGAGCTAATACCTAGCTCTCTTTCGCAAAATAAAAATGGTCACTATATCTGCTGCTCGACCCCACAGTAAGATGCCTTATGCCATGTTACTGTGGCAGTAGCTGAAATATACTAATTTTGCGATAGCAATATCAGTAATTGTCAAATTTTTCTAACGGCATAGGCGGCCGAACTTAGTATGCCAGCTAGTGAAGCTATGTGGGGCCCCCATTGAAAAGATGAATCTATAGTTATACCAAGGAACACAATACTTTTAATAAATTCTAGTCTATATGTACCTAAAGTCATATTATTTTCTACATGTCTTACATTTGGTAAGCAAAATTTAATACATTTAGGCCGGTTTTCCTGTCACGCGTGTTTGCGCCCGCGTCCTGGTCCGCAACTTTTCCCGCTGGAAAAATATTTAATTTTGATGAAACTTGGTACAGTCATAGCTTATATCCTGGGATAACATATAGGCAACTATTTACCGCGGTAAACTTTTCCCGCGGGAAAAATATTTAATTTTAATGAAACTTGGTACAGTGATAGCTTATATTAGTGTAGCTGACGGAACGGAAACCTCCGTGGGCGAGTCCGACTCGCACTTGCCGGCTTTTTATTTTTCCTTTCTTTTTTCGGCGGTTTAATTTTTTTATTCAGTAGATTGAGGGCGGACTTGTCGTCACACCTCGCCTAAATAAATATAAATATTATCTTCAGAAAATTTCTTTTGTAGTCTTCTGTCTACACGTCGTCGTCTATTTTTGTTCTGTCAAGTCAAACAACCAAGTATCGAAACAAATTACAAACAAACATCCAGTCATTTTTCAGTCAAGGAGACTGTACTCCAAAAAACACTAGGATAGCAACAAAGATGCTACCCTATTTCAAAATATAATTTGAATAAATGACGTGTGACGGGAGTGACAGCTGGATGGCGGCGAGCGACACGTGTTCCCCGTGCCACTGGCAGAGCGGGACTGACGCGGGGTAGGGAGATGCCATGCGGCTCAAGTTGGGCTGGCTCAAAAACGCTTAGATTTAGGTTTTTCCTTTTTTTGCCGAAAGTTATGTGTATTTTGTAAATTCAAATGTTATGTGATCTGCATATTAGTAAGTACAGTTAGTACTCAAAATATGGTGATTGTACGTAGCTTTATTACATAAAAGTAGCGAAAATAAATTCTTCAAATGGTTAACTTTGGAATTTTTTTTCATTGAGAAAATTTTAACGAACTGTGTTTTCGAAATCGTGAATAACTAGTAAAAGTCTTCTACTTTACTGCATATTTATTACAAAATGAATGATACAGTATTGTTGAAATAGCGACGGATCATCCGACCCGCTGTGAGATATCATAGCCCCTTAATGGTAACATGCCATGCATTCTATACCAGTATTGGTTAAACATCGTGGCGACCTTTTTAGATTCAAAACCTTTCTTTTTAAATTTTGAACTGGCACGACAAAAAGAATGCGCCAATAAATGAATTTAAAAAATAAGCAAAAATAAATTGACCAATAACAAGTCAAACAAGTCCTGTCATGTCAAATGCTAAATCACGTGTTTACGTTATTGGTCAAATGTTATTCATTTTTTAAGTGATTTTATTTCCAGACTTAGCTAAACCTTTAGTATAATTTGTAAAACCTTACGAAATTATTTAATATAGATCTGTAATGATGAAATTTCTAGACGCTAGGGAATTCTTTCAACAATTAATTACGTCATTGTACTAATTTATAACGGTAGCTTCCTCATACGCAAAGTTAAGTTTGTTGGTACTTTTGTACAAAGAAATTTTTGTGATGTAAATACAAATTTACGGTTTTCGGATTTTTTCCTTTACTTGTGCTATAAGACCTTGCTTCTTGCCAAATGTCAAAATTCTAGGTGAACGGGAGGTACCCCATAGGTTTTGGTTACCAAGATACTCAAAAATGCGGCGAAATCGGCAATATCTTTTAACTGTGATGACTTAGAAGTCTGATTTTTCCACGACACCAAGGGATTGCAGACCTGAGTATTTGATATTAATTTCAACTTGATACCTCCACGCGTTCCTGAGAAAAATGGTTTTGACAGACGGACAGACATCCAGACGGACAGACAGACGGACAACCGAGTGATCCTATAAGGGTTCCTTTTTTCCTCTTTGAGGTTCGGAACCCTAAAAAATCTGACTTCTAAGTCATCGCAGTTAAAAGATATCGCTGATTTCGCCGCATTTTTGAGTATCTTGGTAACCAAAACCTATGGGGTACTTCCCGTTCACGTAGAATCTTGAAATTTAGCAAGAAGCAAGGTCTTATAGCACAAGTAAAGGAAAAAATCCGAAAACCGTAAATTTGTATTTACATCACAAAAATTTATTTGTACAAAAGTACCAACAAACTTAACTTTGCGTATGAGCAAACTACCGTTATAAATTAGTACAATGACGTAAAAAATTGTTGATAGAATTCCCTATCGTCTAGAAATTTCATCATTATAGATCTATATTAAATAATTTCGTAAGGTTTTACAAATTATACTAAAGGTTTAGCTAAGTCTGGAAATAAAATCACTTAAAAAATTAATAACATTTGACCATTAACGTAAACACCAACAAACTTAACTTCGCGTATGAGCAAGCTACCGTTATAAATTAGTACAATGACGTAAAAAATTGTTGATAGAATTCCCTATCGTCTAGAAATTTCATCATTACAGATCTATATTAAATAATTTCGTAAGGTTTTACAAATTATACTCGTCGTGGTTTAGCTAAGTCTGGAAATAAACTTAAAAAATGAATAACATTTGACCATTATCGTAAACACGTGATTTAGCATTTGACATGACAGGACTTGTTTGACTTGTTATTGGTCAATTTATTTCTGCTTATTTTTTAAATTTATTTATTGGCGCATTCTTTTTGTCGTGCCAGTTCGAAATTTAAAAAGAAAGGTTTTGAATCTGAAAAGGTCGCCACGATGTCTAACCAATACTGCTATAGAATGCATGGCATATATGTTACCATTAATATTAGTACTAACACTACAAGAACTGACACAATTATAGATAATGTTTTTTTCCAATTTTAATATACAATTCGGCACTTTTCATTTTTTTAGTCACCATTTACAAATCTGGGTCAAATTTAATAAATAGGTATACTTTTAGGAGAACTTGATTTCCAAGAAAAATCTTCGAGACTTCCCGACAGCTACCACCTATATACAGGGTGGAAATTTCAGACGCCACATGGAGGGAAGTTATTCTGATGATTAACCTTTTCGATCGGTGTCATAAAGATACATAGCATGTATTATTTCCACATTATTGTCAGATTCGATTCTCGACTCAGACTCGTGGGTTCTTTAAATGTTTGAATGCAGTTTTACTTAATTTTGAAAATAAAAGAATGATTCCTTTTAGTAAAATTTGGAATCAGTTATATTTAGGGTATCTACCTACTTTGCCTCCAGGTGGCGTCTGAAATTTCCATCCTGTATATTGGAAGCAGTGGTAGATACAATATAACGTGTATAAATTACTCATAATGCAATAAAATATTTTGACATTGACTCGATTCCCGTGAACGACGAACTAATTTACATAGGTACAGTCGACCGCACGTCAGTGGTAATACTTTGACATTAAGCTGGCTTAGCCTATTAGGGAGTTTCAATACTAGGAGAGACCAGTTTATAATGACGTGCGGTCGACCGTACCTACAAGTTTGTACGGAACCCTCGGTGCGCGAGCCAGACTCGCATTTGTCCGGTTTTTTTATATTCGCTTCGATTACGTTACGTCACTCGTACCAGTGATGATTTATCAGTGACTGCCATGGAACTAATATGTTTTCTGTTTCCAAAGTTGACTTTTGTTGGTTTCTTTTAGGTTTGGTTTATAAGGGCTGGCGAGGTCTACTGTTCTCACGGAACTACTAGTTTAGCTTGTTATTACGTAATAGTTGATGATATGTACTAGTTGTACGTAGTACTACGTACAACTAGTACATATCATCAACTATTACATGTTCCATGGTGACTACGTTACGATTCGCGTGGCGCTAGTTTCGCGTGGTAAATCCGGTAAAGGTATTAAATGTGGTGAAGGTTTTATATAAATTTAGCACGAATTTTTTTTTGTCGTCATGGCGTGTTTGGAAAACAAACACTCTGACTTTTGCTTGTTTGTTTACATAAGTCTTCGATTTCGTAATAACAAGCTAAACTAGTAGTTCCGTGAGAACAGTAGACCTCGCCAGCCCTTATAAACCAAACCTAAAAGAAACCAACAAAAGTCAACTTTGGAAACAGAAAAAGTACCTACTAAAGTGACAAAAATTAGCACTTTAAAGCTTAATATTTCGCAAACGGATCCCTGAATCGAAAAATGTTTATCACACACCCGCGATATTTTTGAAAGACCCATCCAACGATACCCCACACCATGGATATCACGCGGAAAAAAATAATTTTCCATTTTACGTATGCAGTTCTATGAACATAATTTATTTTTTCAACTTTCTTAAGTCGATCCACTATTACTCAAAAACTAATAGAACCTACTTAGCCGTAATAGTTTTCCGTGTAACTACGTTATATATGCTACTGCCATGAATTTTTTCACATTTCCAGAAGCAACCGTTTAGCTGGCAGGGGGGGGGACACGTGACTCTAACAAAAATTACCGCTTTAAAGCTTAATATTTCGCCAACGGATCCCTAAATCGAAAAAATGGTATTCACACACCAGCAATATTTTTGAAAGACCTATCCAACGATATCCCACACTATGGGATTCACAAGAAAAAAAAAGTTCACTCCCACTTTGCGAGTATGGTAGGTACTCTAAAAAAAATGTTTTTCAAAATTTTATTCTACTCATTTTGTAGGTTTAATTAATTTATACATATGCCAAATTTTCGTCAAAATCGGTTGAAAAATGCGACCTGTAGAGAATTACAGACAGACAGACAGACAGACAGACAGACAGACAGCCGGACAAGAGCATTTTTGGCCAGTCTCGAAACGTAGACGCTTCGCTCGCTTCGCTCGCTCGGTCAATCACTACATACAATAGTACCTACATTTTAGACTTTCGTGCTTTGTATTCATCGGGCAAAGGTAAATAAAAATATTCGCGTGGTTAGACTCGTGTCTAACCTTATGTGTCTAACATTTAACGATTACGATTGCACTTAAAATAAGACGGTAATCCGAAGTTTTACCATGATTTATTTCGAACATCTACATAAAGCAGATTTGACCTTACTCGTAATAAAAGAACTCACACACCGCACGCGACTACATCATGCGACACACACACACAGAACACGGAAAAAGCTCGCTACGCTCCCAGGACACACACAACATAACTGATGGCAAGACAATGCTTAGAGTATATTAAAGCACTGTTTTGTTTGTGTCACTTGAAGTAAAATATTATTATTATTTGTTTTGATTACTGACGCAGTAACTGGATGAGCTATTAAGTTATAATGAACCTCTGTAAGTATAACGTAGATCCAACTTGTAACAAATGCCAATTAAGTATAAAGTAGATCCAAATACGGCGAGAACCTATTATGTAAAGTGAAGCAAAGTTTCTAGTATAGTCCTGTTTTCTAGACGCTTGAGCACAATACACCGCCGGCGTCTAATTCGTTTGTGAAAGTTTTAGAAGCTCCTAGCCGAGCCTCGGGGATCAGGTGTTTCTTGAAGCCTAGCCTTGAGCCGCTGCAGACAACTTCTGTCACGATTGCGCTACCTTTTAATTAAACTAACAAGATTTTTCTAATTACCTACTTCGAATTGAGTTTTAAACCCGACGCAAGTAATGGGATGTTATTTAATAAAATACAAAAATCTTTATTTCTTAAAGATCCATTATAAGTGTTAGTATAAGTTTTGTACGAGTAATTGAATTTGTTATGATATGATTTGTGTTATAAGTGCAACGCGTCATCCGATTTTAATGCATTTTTTTGTAGAGAAGTTAATATTTCAGGGAAGTTCCTTAGCTGCTTACAATTTTGATCAAATTTTTTTGGTATTTATTTTAATGTTTTTAGTTTATCGGCTAAAGATTATTTTAGTATTCCAAACACAATCGCTTCTGTGGCTTTTAATCCTACAAGAGCTTCTTTAAGGTCTTATGGTGATATGATAATGAACGTGACAATCACATTTTTTACATTTTCAATACCCCATTGCAGCATATTATGTAGTTACATACCTATACATATTATTATTACTCTTTGTACTCGTAGAATAACATTATTTTTTAATACTTCATCATGCAGTAGCTTTGGTGCAATTTGTGGAATACCTCGGCTGTCTGTCCTCCGAATGTTGAAATTTTCACAGTTCAAAAATATGAAATATCGAAACCGGATTTTTCTACATAATTCTAACTTCCTTAGGTATCTATAAGTCGATACTTTTCTATACAGCGGATGGCTAGGAGGTCTTGTATTTGGCAGAGGGGAGTGCCTGAGTATGGCGACTGCTGCTGCTGCTTTATGGTCTAGATTAAATCAGCCAAGTGTAGGTATCGTCAGATTCCATTGAACAAAGGCACTTATTACGACGCGTTAAATTTACGATACGCGTATAAAAGAAGAAACTTTCTAATGTCAGTGCTGAAGTATTTTATGGAATGCTAAAAGTATACTCAAACACGGTTTTGATTGCGATGAATTTTACGAGTAAGACGTTGGTTTTATTACGATGTTTGACATATTCAGGTGCACCAAACAGGTCTTACCATATATTTAAAGTTATACAGTCAAATATTTATATGTGTTATCTTTATATGTTCTCACAATGATTGAAAGTGCTTTTCGCGAGATTGAAATTATAAACCACTTGAGGAAAGCCGAAATCACTTAAATAACTAATTGCCGGTGATGAAAATAGGGTGATCATTTTCGCTAACATTTATATAGGTACTTAGCGACAAAACAACCAATGGTAGGCCTCAGAGAGCAACGCGATTGTCGTCGTGAAGATCCGTGGGGAGGCCTTTGTCCAGCAGTGGACGTCTACAGGCTGATATGATGATGATGATGTTGAGTATACTGGAGGAAATCTCCGAAACTATGGAACCGATTTGAAAAATAGTACCATAATATTACTTACCTGTAATTTATTTAACTAAGGCATCTAAGAAATGTCACTCCTGGTTTGCGGTGGACAATGAACTAAATAAATAAAATCAAAAAACTCGACTGCGTAAAAAATGGACTTCATATAAAACTTTAAAAAAACGGAAATTTTCATAATTTTCGCATAATTGCCAGGCAATATTCACATCTATGTTCTTTATTACAGGCAGACGGAGAAATTATCTTCGTATTGTTTTGGTGGGTCCCAAAACTAGACAATTCATAGTTGCTGGCCTGCTAGTACTATAAAGCTCCTGGACCTGTCCCTCGTCTTATTGATAGTCGCATCCTGATTATTTCCTATCAATGATTGCATGCAACAGTATGCAACAGTGGATATATCTGTATTGTTAAAGAAAAATTGAACCTCTACGAACTTTCTGTAGATTTGCCGTTCTAACTTCTATCATTTCACACAGAGTTTCATTCGAAAAAGTGCTTCCATTAAACTCGCGAAGTTGGAGTATGCGAGTATTTCCTTTTCAGTTTGCAACAAAATCAGTTTATTTTCCAACTGACAAATTGCATTGAAGTAACAAAGTACAATTTTCCTTTGAGAACAACCTGACAAAGTTTCCCAGGACACATAATAAATGATAGAGAATAATGACAGCGTTACTATACTACATATTAGTACTATTTAATACGCACGTAATTTAAAAACAAAAAATATTTATAGAAATCAGTTAAATTTTAAAATGTTATTTGTTAACCAGCGGACTCCCGCGACTTCGTCCACGTTAAAAAAGTAGGTATCTTAATCATATCAACGTCAAATATTAATGTTTGCTATAGGTACTTTGTATGTGCATATAATATATTCGTTTAAAATTTGTCATTCAGTGACAGTGAAGCATGTTTGATTCACGTTTATATGACAAGTGAAAATTATGTTTAGTAATAGACAAAGTTTTATAATTTCACTTTGTCCATTTGAATATTTTAACAAATACCTACGTAAGTATTAAAATCGTCTAACAGGAAGACACAAAATAAGATTGTAGAAAAATTGTTTCCCAAATAGGTGTTTAACTACATTTCCCTAGTAGGCAATCGTTTGCGCGTCCGTGTAGTAATATAGTTACGTGGGCCGGTATGTTTCAATTACAGCGAGGTGGGTCGCCGGATGTCGTTATTTCCTCCGCATTCTGGACCCAGCGCGCTGCAAGCCAGCACAAACATTAGGTATGAGGGCTTTGAAAGGTATGAGGGGGTATGAAACTTTGAAATCAAATATCATTAAAATGGAAACGCCGATTTGATTAAATAAAATAGTCAATCAAAACCTCAAAGAGTATTTTAACACGAGTGGCAGTTTGTGTTGAAGTGCCTATTGTAAAACAGTTCTACAATAATTTATCTATGACCAACAATCTATCTACGACTAAGTTGTAATAAAAGACAAAAAAGGGAAAAATGAAAAAAGGAAGAAAAAATATCCTATTCGAATAAAAATATTTTTGGTCAGGTTAGGTAGGTACAGAAAGTCATTACAGCACAGTTTATTGAAACCATAATAAATCGTATGCCTTTTGAACATCATTTATAATTTCATATCAAGGAAATTTCAATATGAGATTGGGATGGGAATAGATAAAATGAGAGCAAAGTTATTAGCATATCGTTCCTTTTGTTTTGACTACGCTTAGCATTCTATTTAAGAATCATTTATTCAGACAGACAGACTGACGGATAATATAGTTACCATAGAAGGGTTTCCTTTTTTCTTTCATAGGTACTGAACCCTAAAAAGTCAACCTTTAAACAAGATTTTTCATTTTTCTTTATAAAGAAAACCTAGAAAGAAAATATGAAGTCCCCGCAGCGAGTGACTAGTGTGCACCGGCCCGTTCCAATTACAGAGCGGCAGTCATTATTTCCGCTGCCATGCGATGCCTCCCACTCGGCGCTGCTTCGCTGACCTCCCGAAATTCACCTATGATCCCCACCATAACCAGAGCTCCCCCACTCCCCCCACTCCCTCTATTCCAGAGCACCATCGGAACAGTTCAGGACAAGTGGGAGGTCGCCGCAAATCGGACGCTTTATATCTTACTGCTGAATATTGTGAGTTATTCGTTGTGAGTACTCTTTATCAATTTTACGGTGACTTCTGTTATTCAACTTGAATTATTTAAATCAGAGAGACGGCAATGTCGGCACTACAGTAATATGAGTGATAATTTGCCGCGAGGGGTTGATAAATTCTTCTTTGTTAGGGGTCCACGAACGTCAACTTTGTAATTCAGAAAATATAGAAACATAAACCCTCAGACCTCACCAGGTTGGGGTTCAAATAAGTAAAACACCGTACGTAACTAATATAAGTACTTATCAAGTTACATACGCAATTTGTGAAAGTTGGGTCAACGAGGTCCACCGGGTATTTCAACCACTGAGAGGTGATTCAATAAATACTTCCCTGCATGGAGGTTGCCTATGCCATTTGAGGAAATTATGCAAACCTACAAACCAATTTGAATCAACAGCCTATTGATATGTCCCTACTGTTGGTGCCCGTAGGCCTTCGGGCTATAGACCACCACGCTATATAACAAATAGTTGGTCTTGTACTTCTACAGGGGGAACGCCTGACCAGGCCGGGCGACTCCTCTCCGAGTTACTTTACGGGATGAGGTGTCCATTTATACTCCGAGATAATGTTTTGTAGTTATTTATTTCGCCAGGTCATTAGTCAGATTTCTTTTTGAATATCATTAAGTTTACGAACAATAGGTCAAACCGAAGCGATGTAACACGTATTGTGTGAACACATAGCTTTCACTCATTAGAGATTGTTGCGGTGGAAATTTTATAATGACGGCGCGGGCGCTCGCTCGCAGTAAAACAAAGGGGGCACAATCCGCGCCCACACCGCATGGTTTCAGCTTTTATTGAATTCGATGCTCATTAAAAACTTTAATTTTGAAAGTCACGCATGACTTTATACCTCCTTCTCGATATGGTATGCTACTTGCGTTCCGAAGATAGAGGCGTTTCACATCAAAAATAATTTGTGATCTTTAAGTGACATAATACAGGTTGACTTCAAATTGGTAGTACAAAATCAATGTTTTACACACATCTTCCCTAAACGCTTAGTTTCCCTCCACTAACTCTCATACTTTTAAAATGATCAAAAGTATTTTTTTTTTAATTTGAAATTATTATCCTATTATTTTATGATTATGATGATGTCTCTTTTGTTGATATCGATAATTAATTACTGACATTGATAACATCGAGTGACAGGTATGACAGTTAGATATTGAATGTGGGGAAACCACACTTCGGGACTTTAATTAAGTATTTGTTTTATTAGAAAATTAACGATAATTAAAGCCAGCTAATTTTAACAACTGAGTTAACATAATATACTATTTGTCAATAACTGAGCCACAATCAAGTGTTTTGTATTACCTATTTGAAGTGACCCTGTATATTTCCTAACTTTAATCTGTAGTCTCAAGGTACAGAATGTATAAAGTTTCAATGTCGAATTCTGAATTATGATTTTAGTACGTATAAGTAGCACAGGTAACATGATATATTTTAATCTCAACTTTGCTTTTTATTTAAGTTTTTATAATTTGGTCGTAAACATAGCGATTTGCCTCCGTTTTTACCTCGACCGCTTGCCAATCTCCCCGCCCGCGCCCCTCTGCCCCGGCTCATTAGAACAGGCATAGAAACATAGATCTAAGAAATGTAGGCATTCAAGAATAGGAGAGTGAACCCAATTTTGGCATAAATGAAATATTTGTTTAAAAGTTATTTAAAAATTAATATAAACATTCCCTAGAATACATATGTCTGCGTAACATAGTAACATTTTGACTTTCGAACAAGTAAGGACTAAAAGAAGTATTTTGTAATAGTATACAAATTTCTTTTTTAGAAAATCCATTGTACTACACATACATAATATTATAGTTTTAAAAAGTCGCTAGGTACTAAAAAGTGTATATACTGTACCTGGTACAGTTTGCCTATACCTGACATTTTTTTTGTATTTACGTTATTTTATGAACACGAGGAAAAATGCACTAATTCACAGTCTTCAATTTTAATAATAGTATTATAAAAAGTGATAGGTACCTTTATTGCCATGTAATCCAATACAGCTGCTTTCCATTCTGCCACTGTGCCAGATCTACCCCTGTCAGAGAGCTGAAATGAAATTTGTACGGAAGTGAAGCATGACATGACAAAAGTTGCCTTCGTACGATACGTGCATGTAAAGAGTATCAAATTTGCCTTACTAACAGAGACAGCGCGAAAAAAATAATTTTTGATTTGTTGACTCTATGCACTAGTGGCGCCTCCTAACAGGGAGTAGTGGCAGTGTTACTTCCACAGAAATAATAAAGCGAGCTTTTTCCGTGTTCTGTGGTTACTTCCTATTGAAAAGAGACAAATGTGACTGCATTTGTATAGCGAATACAGTTATAAATGACGATTTTGACGCTGATGCGACGACGATGCGCCATCCGCGTTACTTTCGTGGCGCGAAACCTTGTCAGTGAAGGGTCCATACTCCATATGCAGGGTAATTAGGGCGCTTCCCAGCTTCACACAATGTCACCTCATGATGCGTCGTGCGCTCCTTTCAAATATTTCACACGACGAGACGGCGTGACATGACGTAATTAGGTTCGCTTTCTATTCAGACCGTGACGCTGCAGCATTCTGTTAGATTTTGCTGTGACTCGGGTTTCTGCACACATACCTACATTTAATTTTCAATACATTTTTCACTAGAGTATATTTTGTCTATAATTATATAATTACTTACGGGTCTTATACACGAAATAGTTTTATTTACCTTAAAACTATTTCGTGTGTAAGACCCGTAAATAATTATATATTTATGAATACAAAGCGCGAAAGTCTAAAATGTACTATATTTTATCTGTATGTGGTTAAACAAAAGTTATTTACGTAAGTGCCTGATTGCTTCTTGTAAAACACACTATGTAATTGTTTATTTAGTTAGAATGTTTTAGTAGTTAAGTTTTTGTTTTAGTTTTCCGAAGAACTAAGCTATTAGAAATCATTCAATGTTTGGAAAAGAGTAACAACGCGAAGTCTGTTTTAAAAGGTAATAATGATTATCTTAATCATTCGTCTCATTTAATAACGAGATGAGATGAATGGTGAAAACATGCATTCCTTTAGATATTACCTAAAGAAGTCGTCGGCTTTGTATGGCCGGCATAACCGATCTTCGCCTACGTCATCAATACAAGTAATTAAATGAGCCATATCTTTCGATCATTTATATTACCTAGATAAAACACTTCATATAAGTTCAACTAAAAGAGACAACAAAGCATATGTTATTACACAATGTACGTTCCAAGTTTTAGCTCAATCGGTCCGTTAATTTTCGAGTTATCCAGGGGACAGACAGTCAAACGAACAAAACATCTTCGTTTTGGTTGGCTCTACGTTTTGACAGATTTCCAAAATGTACCACTTATTAAATAACATTATATGACTGTTATACAGTCACCAAAAACAAAAGATGAAAGAGAGTCATATTCCCATCCAAAGCGTTACGTTTATTTTGAACATCATACATATTTATATTGTAATGAAGCCTAATGCAAGCACGCACACACAACCTGATTACAAAACAAGGCTTACCATACCACTATTCAAGCATTGATGCGATATCTGGTTAATACATGTTCGAAAGCCATATCGCTTTATAGTTTACTGGCCCATTTCCATCGCAGACCGTTCTATAGTTAACGAAGTTAGAGACGCATAAAGGGGCGCGGAATTTAATGACGGGGCGCCTTTTGGGTACGTCGGGCGATGTGAGATGTGAGCTAAACATAGGTCGGCTTTGTTCTTTGCTGCGCTCGTTAAATATTTTAACTTTCAGAATGCAATGCATGTGACGTTATATTCCGAGGAACATATTGCTTGAAAAGTGCATTTCTAAAAGCAAAGGGGTAAGGCCGCGTCGCGCGTCGTCATTTACAGATAATCAGATATAGTTGTTAGTAGGTAGGTTTTCATTTAACTTCCTATTAATATGTCCCCACTGTTGGGGAACAAGTCTACCGTCTCAACGAGGGCTTACGGGCTATTAGTCCACCATGCTAGCCTAGTTAGTGGGTATAAACAAACAAAGGGATCATTGGCGTGTGATGATTTTTGTGTAGGTGACAAGATAACGCACTAAATACAACTTTACCACGTACCTAATACGTATACACGCATGCCTCATCGTGCCCGACTGTTGTTTAAAAACGAGTTACAATGACCTTGAGTTAGTTTACATATTTTGATATTTGGTCCAACTAAGGTATATGAATGGTTGCTGTCCGCCGCCCTAGCGAGCGGCCAGGCGAGGCGCCCGCGCTTCCCCAGATTATCTTTTTCATCTCACTGGCATTTCGTTACCCTTAATGAAATCCAGTCAAAGGAAAGAAAGAATTTAATTTAAGACGAATCAGAAAATATTCAGCTGCCGCTCGCTAGTTATAAATCATTTGAATGCTAATAAATTCGACTGGGCCCCAGGGCCCCAGGTGGGAACAGAATTTCTTTCCGCTCCATCTTTGTTTTCAAGAAAAATTGAATAATATTCTGCTCTTTATTATTAAATTCTTTCATAAAGCCACGCGCGGCTTTGGGGATTTTCTTTAATATCGTAATGGAATTTCATCTGTCTTGCGGTCTTACGTTGTTGAAAAAGGCTATATTATAGTAATTTTTCCATTAGATCACAATTATTACGTACTCCTGCAATGCTAATTGTCTATTATCTCCTGGGACAGCCCTGTTTTAAATGCAAAGTCTGTTCGAAATCAATTTCGCTTTTAACGAACACGCTTAATCCTTTTCAATTCTCTGAAGCGGATCGAAAAAGTTACTTTCGCGTATAAATTATTTGAGTTTAACATGTTGTGGAACAGAATACGTTTTAATAACGGGGTTTAATTCACCGAAAGTGCAGCAGTTACGAGTAATATTCTTAGGTAATTTATTTTTAATTTAATAAACTGCATGGGCAATTAAAGTTTTGGACAGTAAAGAATTAATAGGGAAGCAAGACGCCAGTCGTGCGCTGCACCGTGCGCGAGTCGTCGGCACCCTGCACCCCATCGCTCAGTTGCTCTCGGGACCTCGCTACGTCTGCCGGGCTCCCCCTAGCACGACCCTCGTAGCCACGCGTCTACGCCGGCGTAGCGCTTCTACGAATATCCCGACCGCGAACGCTTACGAACTCTGTTGACATGAATATGTGAATTAAATTACTGTGTTTTCTAACTGTTAAATTGTATTGTTTAAGTTCACATTTTTAATTGTTATGCACTTTGGATAGTACCGTTTTGAGGTAAGTGTATGATTAAATGTATGCTGTTTTAATTATTTTTGAAAATTACCTTCTATTTATATAGTTCCAGTAGGTATCTATTAAAACAGTTGTTATATTTTCTGAGACAGACTCGAGGACATATTTTTTCGTTTCTTTGGGAGTTTAAACTAGGTAATTACCAATTTTTTTAATAATTACTTTACCTATTAAAGTATGAAATGTTTTGATTTACAGTTACTTTTTAAAAGATTTTATAAGTTGTAAACTCTAATTGCCTATGTTTACAACGAGAAAATATAAGTAAAATATAACAAACGACAAATTTTCTTCTATACAGATACAAGTGATTTCAAAGTATCTATTAAGATAATTCAACAGGATATCGAGAGATCAAATATTTAAATTCTATTGGTTTTATTTAGGTAGTTATTGACTATTATTTTATCATTAATATATAATATATAATTATATCTTATTTTGCTTCCCCAAGCTAGTGGAGTGAGTATATATACCAATAAAGTGAAAAATACTGAGTCAGTCTGTCAGCATCACAAAAACAACGCAACTTTCGATATCGTCCAAAAATTCGTTTACCCAATCCTTCATAAAGTTCACTGTCCACAGTGGACGGATAGATTGCTTCGTGGGACACGTACAGTGATGTTTTCATTAATGCCGACCCCGTTTCGCTCGGCCAATGGAACATTGTTCACGAAATTAACGAAATGCCGCCGCCGACTTTATTGTACATTTTCATATTGAACTGACAGTGGGTTTTTATTCAAATGCGACTAACTGCCAAAGTAGCCCCCCTTCCTCCAGTTACTGGACATGTTATAAAAATAATATTATGTATAAATCAAGTAACCTGATAATCATCATCTCCACGACGATAATACCTGATACGATGAACCTGATAATACTTAATTAAATTAATATCATCAACAGCCTATTAATCTCCCCACTGCTGGGGCTCAGGCCTACCCTCTTAACAAGGGCGTTCGGGCTATAGTCCACCACGCTAGCCCAGTGCAGGTTGGTGGACTTCACATGCGCCTAAGAATTTCTTCTTCGGCGTATGCAGGTTTCCTCACGATGTTTTCCTTCACCGTTTGAGAGCAGTCAGTACATGTACTTAACTTAACTTAAGTTTCGAGAAAAAACCTATTGGTACATGGCCCAACCGGGGATCGAACCTCGGAACTTTCGATATGATAGGTCGCGTCTTATCCCCGAGGCCACTAATTAATATACAAAACAATAAACCTTTAACTCATGACATAATTCTAGATGTTCTACTCTCTCCTATGTTGTTGTGCCCAAATAATAGAGAAGAGATAGAGTTCATAATTATCTACTAATTACTACTTAACAACTATTATTATTTACATTGGAATGCAATACAATGATTTGACTTGATGAGGTAAGTAGGTAATAAAAATTAAATCTTCTAGATAACAAATATTATTCTCCTATTAATATTATCCTGGGTTTATTTCTCAACCATTCTTACTAACGGTGTCTACGTATAATTCACATCTTTACATTCGCAAACCATAAAATGGCATTATTTCTTCATGTAAGAAACATGTAGGTATACCCTATTTTTGTATCTATAATGTGTAAAAAATTGCAAGCCAATTACCAAATTTTGTTAGACTATGTATACGGACGGATGTATGTTACTATACATATAAGTATAATAATGTATAAAGTAGGTAACATTTTAGTAATCCTCTTATGATTGAAAAAGTTTCACAAAATGGAACCAAATATACAGTACAAATAGGATTTCATCCCTTATATCTCGTGTCTCGTAATACGCATTAGATTTAGTTCCACCACTGTGTCTCGTATTTGGCCGTTAGTTTTAGATACAACTAAGGTACCTTTTGTTTTATATATTACGTAAAATTCAGAAGGATATTGTAAGATCACAATTATATTTATGAGCATATGTAGGCAGGCCTCCTTTATGGACCGACGATCTGGTGAAGGTCGCGGGACCCAGCTGGATGAGGTTAGCGCGGGACCGGTCGTCGTAGAGTTCTCTGGGCGAGGCCTTTGTCCAGTGGACGTCTTACGGCTGTTATGGTAATGATATAGTACATTACTGCCGCGGCCCGCAACATAGGCATTGATGGATGAACGTGTGCATGTGGGCCGAGGCGGTAGCCGAGGCACACATGCGTGAGTCCATCAATGCCTGGTTGTGGCCAAGACTTGTATAGTGGTTTTCTCAAACAAATGCGCGGAAATTCAAACTATTACCTATGTACACCATTTTATTTCATACATATACATTCCAAAATCAATGACGAACAACAATAAATTTCCACGCGCCAAAATGTTCATTTGTTTTTTTACACTAAACTGCTTGAAATAAGTGCTAGCACAATTAGCTTCATAAATTAGCTATTAACTAGCGTCATAAATAGCAAGGCAATTCGAAATTTAAAAAAAAACTATTATTTTACCTCCGTGGTTGCCATGGTCACATGACATGTTAAGAATTAATATGGTCATTATTTGACCGCTAGGCACTACATATATGGATTTTCATTCAAATTATTTGCCCGTCTGCTCTCATTTATTTGACCAGTACAGCAATGACGATTTAACTCGAAGAAGGTTGTCAAAATAATGTTCACATTTCCAAGCATGTTTGAGAAAATGATATTTATGAGTGATTGAAGTGACCTTAATTTTGTTAGGCGTCTTAAGACTTTAGTATTCGCCACCTTGGCAAGTCATTGTCTCAATATAAAACTAAAAATTAAAAACCTTTAACTGCCAAATCAACCGTTTGTTGCTTATGAGTCAAATAAGTAAAAAATGCTCACTAATATAAGTAGTAACTACATACTTTGTCAATGATGTAAGTATATTTAAATCACCGCTTCGGTTCTCCTCGGGTCTAAAACGGTGCAGTTTAAATGAAACGTCATCGGTTTTCAAGTGAATCGCTGCTCGGTGGAGTGCGAGGCACCAATAAAATAGAGTGTCACGCGGAAGGCTGTTGCTGGCGTCGCCGCAGCGAGCGCCGCTTGACGTATTGACGGGGAGCGCCGGGTCACGGGATTCACCTATTTCTCTACTGCTGACAGTTGAAACACATACCAGTTCACACTTCAACCAATATAAAATGGATGGAAAATCATACATGTATACGCGCGATACATTGAAGCTTATAAAGTGGGCGCACGCACTCACTTCGTCTGTCAGTCTCGAAAGGTGTTCGGAATGCAAATGTTAATATTATCGAGAATTATGCATTCATGTGCATTCATTATGTGTAAGAACTCTTGTTCTTGGAAGAAATTAATAAGTTATTGGATGTTATAACTGTTATTGTTTTGCTTGAAATTTTCATTCATATTTGAGATTTCAAGTCATTATATCAGCCAGCTGTATTACTTTCTCTTTACCTAGGGCGGAGCCCTATCAGTTTACAGCCAAAGGCTTCCAATTGCATTTTATGCTTATTGTGTAAAGTTGTAAAGTCAATAACAGTCTCCTGCTCTTATTTTTTAAGTAACATTTACCATGTCGTAGCTATGCGACAGATAAAATTTTGTATGATATAGAGATTACAACCTCGACTATCTGTCACTCCGAAATTTTGCCATGAAAAATCCAGATTTATGTAATTTTCAAATAAATGCAAAACCGGGCTGTTAGCTCCCTTCGGCCGCCTACGAAACCCGCTCTACGTAACCAGTTTCCTACAAATACTTTTTTTCTTCACACGTAACCGGTTTCGTAGCTATGTTTATTTGTTATGTTATGTGTATTTTATATTTAAAAAACGCGTTGAAGTCTTTTGTATGACCACGACGAGTAAGGCTACGGGGAACGACTGGGGCCTAATGTAGATTGGTTTTTGATATACCACACTTTATTTTGCGATGTTACTACCTGGTTTTAGGTGTCTTAATTCTGAATGCTCATACCCACTGAGCTATCGCGACACTGTCGAAACGGACGGACTGTCTGTCCGTTTGCCACTTTGTCAGAGTTAACGAGAGTGCGGAAATTCCGTACAAGCGCTCTAAAACGCACGCACTCAAGCGCAGTGTTCACCTACACTAGCAGAAGCAACAAAGATAAGCGCGTCGCCAATCTGTGGCCTTGCCGTACTCTCGTTCACTCTGACTTCATTCCGCAAAAAGATTGCCATAAGCAACTTCAGACCGTAGAAAAGAGCCCATGAAAAAAAAGAGCCCATGATTGATCCTTGATGAGCATTATCTATTCAAAAAGCTTGGGTTTCACGTGCTTTGTTTATGTTATGTAGCAACACGTACCATAAACTGTAATTTTATTGTTGTACGTGAACATAATATTCAATGCGTCGATAGGAAAAGTTTAGAACATGTACGTGGATACGGCGGGTACCACCGTGAGACGTGGAACGTTTCTTTGGGATGTATTTACACGTTTACATAACTTCCAAACGGCGCGAACCTGGATCGCTACACCGGTAGTCTATGCGCACTGTTGTAGAGTCAGTAACTCAATTTTATAGAACTTAAACATCCGGCGAAAGTGCGCTTTTTGCATAAAACAAAGGAGCCGGCGCGGCGTACAGAAAGGTGGCAAAGGTCCTCTTGTAATGGAATTTGTTAGTTTTTGGGCTGTATCGTGTCTTGAATCGACTTCTGACTGTACTAAATACGGGAAAAGTTTCTGCCCTTTTGGTTCAATAGTTTGTAAGCTATATGCATGCCTCAAATCGATGAACAATATTTTTGTGATAATGAAATGACGGAACCTTTTACCGGTGCGGTGATGGGATTCTGTCTAGATGGGGTGATACCCATTACTTACCTATGTATTTCTTCCGTCAAATAGCAATACATGCGTTGCCAGGCCTGTGCCAATCCTAATACTTACCATAAGGTGGGTGCCACTTTATTCCGTAAAGAAACCTTTACAAACGTATGGTATTTAGGAACTTTACAAATTTTCTACAAAAGTATTCGTTCATTCCAACTACAACACGTGTGTGTGGACTAGACTTTGAACTGATGAGTTATCCTAACCCGTCAACTGGGTGAGCACAGGGCTGTAACAAGTTGAGTTGCTGTTTGTAAACAAGTTTACTGTGGCAACGGCAACGGCAATTAGCAAAAGGCTTGCCAAACAGCGTCGCTGCCGGCACCGGCGGCCGCCTGCGCTTGGATGTTTGCCCGTCCACAGCCGCCGCGTGCCACAGCCTGCGAAGCTTACGTGCCCGCTCATAACTCCGCCTAAATTTGATGGAAATTTAAGCATCGCTTTAAATGTTATTCAGGTGTTACTTCCCGGGCATCCACATTAAACTTGTAACGGAATTCACTGAGCTGAACGCTGAAGTTACATCACATCGCGTTCTTGTTTTGGTTGTATGTATCTTGGCCTTTGATAAAGTTTGAGATAGCTACGCAATATTTTATAATGTTTTAAACTTCGTTTCATATACATACCATGCAAGTCACACAAACCTTTTTACAAAAACGAAAATACAGCAGAGCAGATGTGTTGGTGGTCAACGCAGTACTAAATGGCACCTGCCACTGCTGCCCGATTGTGGCTTGTAATAAATCTATTCCTTTCTTTCGCCACCCAGTATGTGAAGTTTATGGCACGGTTACAGGGTTAGTTTTAATGAATATAGACACTGCCGGCCGTTGTTTGGTCGCTTATAATGACCATGCATTAGATAGTATTATTGATACTACAACAACGGTTTCAGCTGTGTTTTTATAGATCAGTCAGGTTAATATTACAATCTTTATCTTTCTAATAAGAGCTCTGTTCCGGCCAACCTTCACTGTGGCAAAATTTAACTGTTATATAATAGTAGCTTTTAATATAACCGCGACTGAGTACGCGCGGCAAAAACTAGTCAGGTTCAATAAATGTTGGAAATGTAGGAAAAATAAATGTTGTTCCAGGATTTAAGATGCCACTAAAATATCCTATGCTAATCAAAGATCGAGCTATCACTATAAATTTTTAAGATACATAATAATATCGTTTTAGGCGTAATAACAAATAAAAATTATTTTTACATTTTTAATGTAAGTTTGATAAATGAAACAAAGAATAGTAGAATATACAATGAGTGAAAAAAAGTGAGTTGAATTCGAGGGACTATTATACTTGGATCCCGAGAGCTGCGAAGGATTCTAGAGTTGAATCACGAGCGATAACGAGTGATTCTAGATTAGAATCCTGAGCAAAAAACGATTTTGCTACGAGTTTTTAAGAACCAAAAGCACCCTTTTCGTGCTGTAGAGGTGAAAAATGCTCTTTTTAGAGTGACAATATTAAAAATAGTAATTATTAGCCTCAGTGATGTCCCAAATAGCGTATGTAATCCATAGCCAAAACCCGCACACGTGTTCACGAAAACTACGAAACTTTCACCAGTTTGTGTTCACAAAAAACGTCCATGTACCAATGTTGTTCGAACCTATTAGTTTTCGCCCCGCATTACTACCTGCGGTTTTTTCTAGTTTTCGTCGGGAACCCGCTGTTTCTTCGAAGATATATAGCTCTGCCATTGTGTTATATTTATATCTTATATATCTACGCTATACAGAGTGAAAACTTTAAGTGATCTCATCGAATATTCCTAAACTAATAATACAACATAATATGTATTATAAAACTTTTTGCTGATATTATAACTACGTCACTAGATTGATAATTTGATATTACTGACTACCTATCTGAAAAATAAACTGCATATTATGTTAAAATTTTTGATTTTTCCTACTCCATGTACATTTACTGTGACATGCCACTACTAGTCACATTTTAATTAGATAATTTAAAATTAATCTTAATTTTTTAGAGATGATTTTTGAAAATTAAAAGTATCTTAATGAGCCATTTAGAGCCATGAGTATATACGTAAGCAGTAGTATAGAGCAGGAAAAAAAAATTGAAATTTTTGACATATCCAATTTATTTTTTTGTTAAGTACCTGAAATTAATGTCAAATAATTTATTTAGGTACTCCTAAGGATTATTAGAGTGAAGTCACTTAACGTTACCCTGTAGTAAGTACAAAATTCGGCACGTCGCGCGATAGTGGTGTTCAACCCCAATTCCCATATCGGCGCATTCCATTGGGTACTTTCGGGGATTATTTAGGGCAAACTCTCAGAATTGACCTACCACTTTGTCATTTGTTTAGGCATTAGTGTTATAAATGACGACGTACTTTATAGTCACTTTGATTTGAATGAGAAAGCATTAATGAATTCCAAAAAAGAACAGTCACAAAGCGAATAGATTAGCTACGATCTAGGTACAGTGGCGCAAACGTGGTCCGACCATTTATTGAAAGTCGGGGGCCGGCGCGTGAAGCCATTAGTTCTCTCAGCGCCTGAAAAAGTGTCGTTTTCCCTGAAACATTGCGCCGGGCGCCATTCAATTGGCCAATGTATTTTATTCGGAGCCAATCGATCTCGAGACAACAAAACGCACGTCGTGAATGGAGTGTCTCGCGAGGCGATAAATCACCGACGTCTGCGATACGTTTAATGAAAAGATCTCTGTTCTCACCGTGGTTTATTACTATTGAAGGAGCGTTTGTTCGTTGTCCAAAGATATACTTACTTACTACTGAATAATAAAATATATAGCATTTTGGACATCAATAAAAAAGCTGTTTGTATATGAATGCTTCCTTTTAATCTATCGATCACTAAATAGGTAATCAATTATTCGTGTCATAAGTATTTATTGTGAATCGTTCAAAAATAATATATTACGGCCAAATTCTTCCAAATATGCTCTGAGCCCTGTGCATAAAGTGTAATTTAGTAACAATATGTTTAATGTGTACATAACTAGGTATATTCTTAAACACTTGTATTTATATTTCACGAGTAATTAATTTAAAAAAAACACTCTATTAAAGGGCCACCTTATATTATTATTGCACAAATAAATTTACATAAAAACAAACAAGTAAGATGTGTACAAATGAGGACTTATCTCTACAAGACATCTGTTCCAGCCAACCCATCATTATCACCTGTACGCACGAAAACGAGAGAAAAGCAATGAAGTAGAGTTGATAAAGTTCCCCTGATCGGATCGAAACATGCCTCACATCGACTGCAATATTTTTATTCAGAAAATGATATAGATGCTCTTTAATTCTCAAGCAAAAAAGTGAAAGCCTCGACCACATACTCAAACGAGGATAAGGAAAAGTAGAGGTAAAGGGAAATTCCATACAAAAGCAATTATATATTCTGTGACAAAAGTAAATTTACGGTCAGAGCAGACTGACTTAAAAAGTTTGTAGCCATATGCCGTATTGGTTTTGTTTACATAATATTTTCCGTTGTATTTCAATTTCTATATCAACTCACTTTTTATTAGCCTCAGTGCATTTGATATTATTCCTGGGAGGTCGACAGGAAGGTCGAGAATGAAAACATTGCCCTAAGGTGTCCCTTAGAAGAAGAAATAGAGAGAGGATAAGTGAGAATAGTTTCTGTAAGTTTCAATTCAAGTGATAGGTACGAACCTATCGTCCGCTTCGTCGCAGCGAAGTTCCAAACATTCTCGACGTTCGATTTGTGTGCAGTGTAGCGTTTCTTTATCAAAATAAACGGCTTAGAGTCAGCTATGTGGAATGAATGAAACTAAAAATATACGCTATACATGGCACTGTACGTTTTCAAGATACAACACCTATATCTTAGGGCAATGGCTTAGTTAGTTGACAACTTCAGTGAGATCGGCCGCAGATTGTAATTCTACGCGTACTACCAGGAAGGATCGAATCTCTTTGGTGGCGCGCGCGTAAGGGGCCGCGAGCACGCACCAAAGAGATCTTAACTCTATGCGTACCACAGTACACAGTGTTCTACTGTGTCTCCTACTGTGCTCGTACATTATATTTTTTTTCTAGTAAAGCATGATGTATAATACGTTAAAACTCAGCTATGGACTTAAAGTTTCGTAAGTTCGTATTGAAATTTTAAGGTTACGGTATGCAACTTTATTATTCAAAAGTTTTAATCGGTCAAATTATTTTAAAATTATGCGAATTGACTTCTGGATGGCACAGGTCGACGCAGCGCCATCAAAGTACAGATAAAAACGCTCCTTGTCAAATCACTTCGTAATTAATTTGTAAAATTTCGAGGCAATTTCCGTACCCTTAGTAATTGCTTCGAAAATGGACAAGATTTTGCGCTTAATATTTTAGATGGTATTATTTTTAGTATTATCATTATTTGGTTGTGTTGCGATTGACGAAATTATGTAAATATGTTTACCTAATCATGGTTTTATATACTGATGTATGTACATAGTTTATGTATCTTCTAAACTTTGCGATTACAATTCCGTAGCTACATTGATCCGTTTAACTACCTACGCAATATGAAAAAAATACAACATATATTTTTATCCGTGATGTGCAATAAATAATTTCGAATTGAATTATTACTGCAGTAGGTAGTGTACCAATCAGCGCAGTAGGCAATTCCCACTGCAAACACCTCCGATGAACTGAACCCACTTCAGACCGTTCGTCAAGCAGGAAACACCTCATTTATTTATTGCCCTGTCGATTGGCGCAGTCGTTCTAATATAACTCAATTGTTGTTACAGATTGGTTCCATGGTCACTCGAGGCGAACGAGCGAGATGCTTAGTCACGAGCGGCACGTTTTCTAGATAACTCAATTTCGTTATGACAGGGAGAAATCCAATATTTGGAGAGGTTTAAAAATGAAGGAAAATATAAGGCGGGCGCGCAAGAGTCGACACGATGCGGTCGTGACATGACGTGTGGGCGCGACCGGGCTCCGTTCTCGAGCGGCGCGTACACCATGCCGTCGCGACTCGCCGCCATATTGTTGTGGCTTGGTGGTGAGTACACATTCAACACTCTAAAACACATCCAATAAAACGCTGATGCACGTTTCTTTGAGATAACATGGACCGAGCTATGCAAAAATGATCCAACCCACAAGACGTAAGAAATTAAGTATGGTAGGTACACCAAACTGCTTCTTTTAATTTCAAAAAGTACCAAAAATATTCAAGGCTAGCATTTATACTTTTTATATATTTACCATCCCACATCGCTCCGACCCACTGGAAAATGGGTAGATAATTAATGTGGGTTGGGTGCATCATTTCTGCGTAACTGGGCTCACGTATTATCGAGTTTATAGCTTGGTATCAGGTTGTTTTAGCGGAAAATGTTCTTTAAACATTTTAAGAGAACCATAGAAATGCGTAGCGAGCGGGAGCGTAGCGAGCTTTCTCCGGTGTTCTGTGAAGAGAACCATAGGAACTTAACTTGGTTACGACTTCATAAAGTTCACATTGACACAAACTGTGACAAGAGAGACAAGTAAATAACTTGTGATTAAAAGTTTGTATTGCAATGTAAACTCCATGAATTAATCCTCACTGAATTTGATTTCTTATTTTAATATAGTATACTGATTATAAATACTTATTTACATATGATTTTATGATAAAGGAACTCAATGGAAAAAACATGAATATTTGGCTTTCCAATGCTCACAATGTTATTTTTACACAAGCAAAATTTGACTTCCATTTGAAAGCATTCAATGGAAAAATTTAAGCTCTCAAAACTTTCTCGTCATGACAATATTTTCTCCCAATAAGGAAAATATTAAAACTTTATTACCTTTAATGTTGTTTTATTCTCTTCAATAATTTCTTTCTCTATATATTTTTTAAAAGTAAAGTAGGTACAAAATAATGGTCAATTAAAAACTGATTAGAGCAGATACCAAGTTGGATTGTAAGTACATAGTACCTATAGGTAAATATTTAATTAATTACGTAATATTTAAAAAGATCAATATCATCAATACCTATACAAATAAATAAAAACTATGAGCACTATGACTTCTATAGAACACTGACATGTATTTTTCCCCTTTGCATGATTTATTAGCGTATGAGTTGCAAAACTTAATGTCCGAAATGAATGATGCATTCGAAGACGAAAGTAATGGTTGTGAAAAGTAGTGCCTCCGAATATATGGCATGATTGATGGTGCGAGAATGGAGCATGTGGATTTGTGCATTTGGAAATGTTCGGGAGAAATATTAAAGCGAGGAAGGCAGTATGTTGATTGCTCACAGCTATGAAGAAAACAATGCTATAAATGTAGATCCTCATCCTCCAGATTGTGTTTTTGTGTTCGATAATGTTTATTTATATAATATTATGCAACTATTATAAATGTTATTAAAACAGTTGCACAAAACACTATAATTTCAAAACATAATTATGTGCAATTGCATACACAGTTTTTCTACCACCACAAAATAGGTTACAAGACAAAAATATCAAAATTCGTAGCGGAAATATGCGTCGGGCGGATATTGTGCCTCAAAGTAACGCCCGCCGGATTGGTTAACAGGTTTGTACCGCAAAGCTATAATTGTCCCGCAAACCAGTCACCGCCCACGATGGCTACCGCCAACTAATCCCCGGGCACTCTGGATTTGAATTTCATTCCCACACGGGTAACACCGTATAGTTAAAGCCTGCTATGCCACACATAAATGTAAAGTATGCTATTACGCACTTTTAGGTTTTGTAGGGAGTAGACAAAGATTTTTACCAGATCTCTTCCAAGATAATAGGAGCTTTATGTCCTAAAGAAAACGTCGGGAAGCCGTTTTCGTGCTCGATTGAACAATGTTTACTAAATACATTGTTAGTATAAATACTAACCTGATCTCGACGTATTTCAATCGTGCCTTAAAATTACAAATTACCTTACAAATATCTGTCTGTATACCTATATAATCGTACTTGTCCAATCAACAAAATGTCGATAGCACATTTCATCAGAAAATACACTCCGTCGTTCGATGTTTCATCGCGCAAGGCGAAATAAATGCACAGAAGTGATGAATTATTAAAATCACTCCGGATACAATTGAGTTTCGAATCCAATCCCTTAAGTAAAGCTGATTATCGGGATTCCCCGAAGGACCGGAAGGTCTCGAAAAATTTTGTAAAGTGCCAATCTCTTCGGAGAAGATCTCAAAATTATTGGTTAGGAACACACAAGTCCATTCATTTATTATACGCAAGCCTAAGACCAGACTGCCGCCAGGCCGAACTCTGACGAACCGCATCTTCACAATAAATAAAATAAACGCGACACACTCATACCCCCGCTTTAGGTTTTATATTAGTTTATTATTTTTATTTAGGTAGCTGCTGTTAAAAGTTACTGTTAAGGGTCAAAGATGCAGGGTTTGACCTTTGACGTGACGGTACATTTTTATATTTGTTTTTTTTTCCTTTTGACGGAACGGACGTGTACGTAGGTAAATACGTACATACGTTTATGTATTTGTGTGTGAATTGTTTGCATATCAACGTATAAATTGAGCTAGTGTTTGTAAGAGAGTTAAGTTTGTGGTGACCGCGCGCGCCCACGCCATTGTCAGTCTCTACCCCCGCGAAACTTTAAGTGAATTATTTGCCTTCTTGACAGTTATGGCCAACTAAGAGAAATGTATTTGGAAATTAAGTAACCAGATTACGGAAGCGGTTTTGTTGACGAGACGGGAAGCCCGGGCCATAAACCTATTTTTTGGAAGGAATTTATTAGGGAAGGGTTGAAACGTGAATGAATTGAGCGGCCAAGTTTGTAACTTAGTATGTCGTGAAAGCATAATTTAAAGATTCTATCTACATTTGATATGAAAGGTCTATTTAAAACAAACTCTTGGTCCCTTAAATTATTAATATTTAAAATAGTATACCTACTCTTTATGCCAAGGATAAAAGAGACATATTTTATCGATAAACTTTGGACAAACGCATTCTCGTCTGTAGCTTTTATGTAGGTAGCAAAAAATACTGATCAACAAAGTGGCAGCAGTCCTCGTTCACAGATAAAAGTAGTTTTGAGTCGCTTTTTGAGTTAATATCAGGCGTACACACAGACAAATAGACAGACTGACGAAAAGGCTTTGCTATAAATTTTATACGTCTCTGAACGCGTTCTTATTAAACTTGAATGTGTATGTATTTATGTATTTATTTAAATGTATTTAAGTATGTTTATCAGTTGTCGAGTACCCATGTACAAGCTTCGGCTTAGTTGGGACTAAACAGCCGTGTGTAAAATTGTCCAAACATTATTATTATATTATTATTATAATTCATTCTACTGCTAAGTACTTATTCGTTCTTTATTACATTATTTATTGTTAAAGATCTCAACAAAATCTAATTTTCAGAAGAAAACTTATCATTAAAAATAATTTAGTGTCTTTGGTAAATTTCATAGGCAAAATATATAGGTAACTTACCCGGCGTACCTACCTAACTTCTAAAACTAGACTATGAGCTGAAATAAGCTGTTACACGGTCGAAACATATATTCTTATTTAAAACAGCCGCGCGCAGTACAGAGCGGCGAAATGAATTCGTATTATGTCGTACATACGAAATGAGAATTGAAATATTATGATGTGGCCGTACCGTAAATTGAATTCGGCTACATTGTAATGAGTTCATGTCGACACGAAAATTGTGTATTGGGTTGATCTCCAATTCGATCACGTACAATTCACTTGATTTATATGTATTCCGACTACCTTTACCTAGCCGAGGGCCAAGATTTGATTACTTACGTCGAGCCGGAGTTCTGCTCAGCGAACCGCTAACGGACCGACCGCAAAGTTACCCTTAACAAAAAGTAACGTATACTCGTAGTACGAATCAAGGGGCTGCAAGAAAAACCACAACCTAAATAATTAGGTTGCCGTTTTTCTCGAAAAATAAGTTCCGGAACAAGGAACCGAATCTTCACATTAATATGTTTTAAATAGGTACATAGACGTTGTTAACAGAATGAGATTTTGATCTAAATATCTGGCATTTATGCATGTTATTTAGCACTGTTTTGGACGTCCCCCCGGCTAGATGGCGCGACGATCTGCATACGGCGTCTGACAGCGACTGAATGCGGAGAACCGAAGATCGGGTTCCGTGGCGCGCCTTGGGGAAGTCTATGTCCAGCAGTGGACTAAAACAGACTGACGATGATGTAGAATATTTATCGAGTGTAAATTCGGTATTACATTGTATTACTACCTACTCATCAACAGCATATTAACATGTCCCCACTGCTGGGGGCTCAGGCCTACCCACTCTACGAGGGCGTTCGAGCTATAGTTCAAGACGCTAGCCCAATGCGAGTTGGTGGACTTCACATGCGCCTAAGAATTTCTTCTTCGGCGTATGCAGGTTTCCTCACAATGTTTTCCTTTACCGTTTGAGAGCAGTCAATAAATGAACTTAAGCTTCGAAAAAACCTATTGGTACATGGCCCGGCCGGGGATTGAACTTCGAACCTTTCGATATGATAGACCGCGTCTTAACTACCTACTCTACCTAGAGTAGGTAGTTAAGACGCGGCCTATCATATCGAAAGGTTCGTCTGTTTACTAGTGAGTAGGTAGTTAACCTACCTAACTACCTACTCACTAGTAAACAGAGTACCTATGTACCTACTTCTATTTTTAAGTGTAACTAACTGGTGACTTGAGTATTATCTCATGTAACTAATTTATATGTTAACACTTTACATAGGTAATTGAATAGGTCTTTTCAACTGTTTTATTTTCCGTTAGGTATAAATTAGGTTAGGGTTGGACCATATCTGTCAGCACGGAATCACAGTTTTGCCGTCCGTGCTGCGGCGTGCTATAGCATGTTATAGCGAGCCATCGCATGTGGTCGAGATTTCTGTCATTTACTAGAGCGAGAAACAGCCAGCACTGTTGCGCGCTATAGCACACCCGCTATGTTTCTCGCTCTAGCATATGACGTCCCTGAACGACAGAAAAGGGTAGAGCATGAAATAAATGCGATTCCGTGCTGACAGATGTGGTTCAACCCATATGATGTTTCGTCAGGTGTGCTCGGGCTGCGAGACATTCAGCTCACGGTGCCCGAAGCCGTGGGCTTGGGCTCGAGCGTCACGCTGGGGTGCCGGTGGGCGCTCGACACGGGCGAGACCCTGTACACCGTCAAGTGGTACCACGGCGCGCAGGAGTTCTTCTGCTACGTTCCCAAGGAGATGCCTAACACGAGGGTCTTCTCGCAAACTGGCATCAGTGTCGATGTAAGTGTGTAAAGTACTTGTTAGAGTCCCGTAGTAAGACAAGGATCTCTTAAAAGATCGTTCAGTCCGTCCATCCCACTCTCTCAGCGTCTTCATTATTCATTAAACTGATTTACGAATAATATCAAATTTGAATCAAAAACGTCCAATCTAAACATCAGAACATCTGCATGTTAACCACAAAATCATATAAATTGAATATGTTTTCAATATATAATAATATACCAAGGTAAAATATAATAATGGGCCAATAGGCACATGTAACAAAAATCTACCTCTACCGCTTTCTTAGAAGGTAAATGGGAAAACAAAAGAAATAGAGATTCTTAGGCAAATGGTTCACTTACGGTCGCGGTGATAAACAATGTCATAACGTGATTATATACGGGTCAATGGCTGCGCGACATCTTGCTGGTAGTTCGTTAAACTGCCTCCGGGGAGTGCGCTGTAAAAAAATCACTTAAGAATCACGTCGCGCGGGCACGTTAAACCTTTAGCTGTTGGCAATGCGCCACGCCCGAGCTATAACATTTGTGCCAAAATAATACATTAAAAACCCTTTCCAAGAGTAACGAATATTCGAAGTTTGCATCGCAATGGGCGCGAGCTAAGGGTCAAACTTCACTAGTCAGCACGCATTATAACGATGGGATGCTACACCAAAACAAATGAAGAATACACAATCAGTAAGCTCCAAAATATCTATTGTAGGTATTTTATTGCGACTCAAACCGTTCTTTCCCTTACTTTTCAAACAAATACCTACGATGTGAAAGGCGGAAGCTGAATCTATGCGATCGTGTGTCGGTGCTACAAAAGCGGTGATACAAAATACGCGTTTTGTATAGACAAAGTTGACTAGTGGAGCTTAACCCTAAAACACTCTCGAATGTGACGCGGCTAGGTCCTTGTAAATCGGGTCAGATGCTTCTCGAGCGCGAGACGGGAATGATTTAGTTCGGCGGTTTCTCAAAGTGGACCGACTTTTCGTAAGATGGATCGAAGCTTTTAGCTCAATTTGAGACGGTACCAGAAAGCAGCTGCGTACGGCGAAATGCACAGTGCTCCTTGTAATAGGATTACCGACGGGCTCCCGTATAAATTACGCATGAATACATCCTTCCGACTGCTACCTGAAATCAATAATACATTGATTTGGGAAGAGTATTCCTTAGAAGTCGGAATATAAGCTAGTTATTGAAGATCGTGCACTTACCTTTTGATACAATAATGATTCGGAAATCGTTCTGCGCTACAGCTATAGAATATCGTTGGAGAGCAGAGTAGGGTTCGACGGTATTTTACGATAAACATATTGCAAATGAAAATGGTTACTGCCGATTGCGCGAGCTGAAATACCTACACAATCTTCTAAAATGTTTGTCAACAATTTTGGATGGAAGTTTTGTCGAGCGAGTAACGGTCCAAAATTGTTGACAAACATAACATTTAACTTTGTACCAAATACACTACAGTTCATATTTCAGTCAAACATTTTTTTTCTTTCTATAAAAGCAGTTTAGTTTCCAAGATACAAAATATGTATGATTAGAGTAACAAAATTTAAACAGTACTGTGGCACATATATTATCGACTCTATTTGTGGCGTTCTAATTCAAATAAGGTCCTTATGGTGGCATTAAGTTTCCGAGATTAATAATGTTTTGTAATTTGATGACACAATACCCTAATGGGTCACAGAAAAATTTAAAAAAAAACCTTATGGGCTAGGAGAATGGTTCTTGGATCTATGTTTAAATTAAATTAAATAGGTATTAAGATAAGGTATATTTATGTAGTTTTTAGGCCTGTACCGCCTACCATGAGTTGACAGCATCAATACTAGCTAACGACCACGTAAATACGTAATAGTGCTATCTCCTTTCGACTAATTACGAAAGACAGAGAGATAAACAAGTTTTTGCGTAGTCGCTAGCGAGTTTAACGTTGTTGTTTTGTTTTGTTTTTCAAAATTCTTTATTCGTCAAAGAAAGTAAATATAATAGTATAACAATATACTTACAGTTACACATTATAAACATAAAATAAATAATACTTTATCAGGCTGATGGCACCTTTGAAAGTTTAACGTTGTAAACTCATCGTAGGGGTACTGCAGATAACTAATTTCCGCCAAAAGGTTCCTTTTGATTTGGAAGGCCACATTTGAGCACAGCTTCCTATTTTCAGATATCCCGGTCCGGGGCTCAGCAGGTGGTGCTACGCGGCGCGACCCGCGGCCTGTCGGGCCGCTACCGCTGCGAGGTGTCTGCCGACGCGCCCTTCTTCCACACAGTATACAAAAGCGCATATTTACGAGTCGTTGGTAAGTACACATACCTATTTCTTTTGAAATACCTATTGAAAACATACAGGAAGCACATTTATTCTTATTATGTGATTTTTATTCTTATTATTATTAGGTGATTCTGACCATTACACTGTTTTACATAATATTATTCATCATCATCATCAACAGCCTGTTAATGTGCCACCCACCTGCTGGGGCTCAGACCTACCCTCTTAACGAGGGCGTTCGGGCTTGCGGCGGTCGGGCTTAGTTGTAGGTGCCCTATGCCAGCAGGTAGGTAGATTGGGTTCTAAGTAAGACGAAATGTTTGATAGTACAGACACACGTTTATTAAATATATGTATTGCACCCCCCTGGTTACACCGTAGTTGTTTAGGTGGTCACTGGCCTTGGTTCGACGGGACTGTCCCAGTGGACAGGACTTCAGCAGGTTCGGACGAGGTGTGCGGTAGCGGCAGCGCAGCCTCAGCTGGTCTCAGCAAACGTAGGTTTGGGAAGGCCTGGGCAGCAGGCCTAGCTCACTGGATCCGTGGTAGGCGGTCCGAAGGCCTGGACAGCAGGCTCAGTGGTAAGTAGTTCCAGCAGGTGATGTAATCCGTACGGGAAGATCCTGGAACAAGTTCCGTCTTAGACCTAGTCCAGTGACCTCGTAGGTAGCTGACAAAAATCCGCAGCTAGATTTTTATAGAAACACCAAAGCATTACATAGGTATTTTATAATGTGGAACTCACCCTAGCGGGACACTTCACAGCACTATATAGAAATACTTGAAAATTAGGGATCGTTAATTGCAATTATGTAGTTAGACAAATACAGCCAGTCGCACGCAGTGCAAGGATCGTAATGACGATTCAAAATGTCCGCCCGATTGGTGATCCGTGGCCGTAGGCAGCGTACTAGGGAACCTTCCGCATTTAAATTAATATGATATGGTTCCGTAGTATATTTAATATTTATTTTAGTGTGTAATTAGTTTTAATTAGTTGGTAAATGTAGATATAAGTTAATAAGTAGTTTAAGTAAATAATAAATGTATATAATAATATAAATTGTTAATTTATGTAAATAGGTTTTTTATTATTATTATTTTTAGATAGTAACGGCGGCCTTAGGCGCAACGTTACAGTATAGTCCACCACGCTAGCTCAGTGCGGGTTGGTGGACTTCACATGCACCTAAGAGTTTCTTCTTCGGCGTATGTATGTTTATTGTAGGTATTAGGTGTGTATAGTAATATTATTTAAAAAACTTAATTTCGAAGTTTATTCTTGTTTATTTTATTAAATACCAACCCTATTGTGCGGCGGCGGGGGAGGGCGGAAGGGGAGACGGGGCGTGCGTGCGGCTGCTTGTCAATCGTAAGCTTAAAGGTAGCATTCGGATAGCGCTGCCACAGCCGCCTGCATCGGACGGTTCTGCATACAAATCCATATAGAGCGGTACGACGCGGCCACGGCCGTCGCTGCTCGGCCGCGGCTGCCGGGCAGCGACTGCTGGAATCCGAATGGTACCTTAAGATACCTTACGGACGGCCGTGGCCGCGTCGTACCGCTCTATATGGATTTGTATGCAGAACCGTCCGATGCAGGCGGCTGTGGCAGCGCGGCCGAACCGCGTCGGTAGTTGCTGCAATCCCGAATGGTCCTTGCCGCGCGGCCGGGCAGCGGCAGTCGGTCGCGGCAGTCGGCCGCGGCGGCCGGGCGGCATCTGCTCAGATCCGAATGCTATCTTTACGCATTGAACAATGTTTAGTTGTCTTATCACTTAAAATTCTTTGACAGACTCCATGGGGCCCTTAATTAATATTTAACGAAGACATCACGTTCGCGGAACCCTAAGTTGGTAGGTGCTATACGAGCTACGCTGCGGGTGATACGCACGAGCAAACTTATAGGCCGAGAAAAGGATTGGCTGATGCACTTTTTTTCTTTTGCACATAGTATATGAACGTTCTCTATGGCACTGTGGGCTATGTAAATAGCTCTATGAGTAGTTAAGACATGATCTCCATAGCAAATGCGTAGGTATTGAACGCGACGGGACCTTCTACGTGACCAATCGCGAACGGGGCCCATTGCACCAAAAGATATCTGGTGATGCGCCCTTTTTCATATCGATAACATCTTCTTTTAGAAATTAAGAAAGATTGTCACAGTCTTTCAAGGTAAATGTCATTATTTATTGAAAAATCATAAGTGCTAAAATTAGCAAAAATGTTATAAAGTTCAAATCAAACTTAGCAAAATTAATTAATAAGTAATTTATTTATATTCACCCTTCACAAATAGACTCACGATGATTAATTGTCTTCCATTAGCGTTATTAATTCCCTGTGTAAAGTTGTTTTGTATCATCATGCCGCTAGCAGGACTTCTGGCTTCGCTCGGAGTGTACGTAAATGAAAGGCTTGGACATTATTCGGAAGTACTTTACATAAAAGCTAACGAATTGGCCAATGCCACGTCTATCTAAAAATGACCAGTAATGAACTAATGTCAGTATCAGAGGTAGGTATACCAGACACAACATTTATACCTTCATTGTCAGTTTTTGGGAAACTCTTTAAAACACGCATCGCGAGATACATTCAAATTATGAACTCGGGTTTTTGGGTTTGTTGGGTTTTTTGGGGAAATTGGTTTTTTCTCGAAACTTAAGTACATTTACTGACTGCTCTCAAACTGTGAAGGAAAACATCGTGAGGAAACCTGCATACGCCGAAGAAATTCTTAGGCGCATGTGAAGTCCACCAACCCGCACAGGACTAGCGGTGCACTATAGGCCTACGCCCTCGTTGAGGCCTACCCTAGGCCTGAGCCCCAGCAATGGGGACATGTTAATAGGCTGTTGATTTGATATCCCATTTTCACAATACAGCTGCGCTATGTAGCGTCAAACGATGCGTCTTTTTATACGCTATGTTTTATACAGTAATTCTCTCATTAACTTGTTACATTCCGAACGGCCGCTAACTGCGACCAGATGCTAAACAAAGTTCATATCTCCCAAATATTGCTGCAGGAAATTAAATTTAGCGCTCTGCGAGCTGTCTTCAGCGATAGTTTCGGATATTGATTTGCTGTTTACTACCAAAGTCGGCCTTTACGGTCGTTACTGTTAATAACAGGCAATCAACGTATAAATAATATGAACAATCCCACCGCGCCTCAGCGCAATCCTAAATCGTAAATCAGAACTATTGTGAGGCAATAAATGCGGGAATCGAACACAAGGGATGTTTGATTAAGGTTTATCTTGGTTAATTTATGGTTATTGTACAGTAAGTAACGTAGCTGGTTTTCGACTCGAACGTGGCGCCAACCCCACACCGGCGATGGTATTTTCCTATTTGTCAAATACACGTGGTATATGAATGTGCGCGATCGTGAATAATTAAGCTTCGGAGAGGGTTGGTCGGTGCCGGGGGTGCGAATTTCACTTCCACTCGACTAACAGGTGTGACAATATTCTACAATATTGCATTGGAAGGAGCTATACTCTGAGAGACGGGATCCGAAAAGAGGTGATCCGCCGAGAAATAAAGTCTATGCCATAGCTTAGACTTTGAAGTGGCTGTGACCTGGTCACTTCTGTCGGAGAACCGATAACCGCTGGGGTAGACGCTCGGGAGGAGACCACGGTTAAGTAAGCATTGATGAGAGATTTTCCTTTAGGTAGGTACTTAAACTTAATTGTCGATCTCGATTGTCAAATTCTTCGCTAATCGAAAAGTTCAAGGACAACATCAAATTCTGTACCTATGCAGTTTTTTTGTATTTTTGTTATTATTGTAAGTTAATGTTTCATTACCTAGTAGGTATATTTAAATAAAATACGTGGAAAAAGTAAACTGTTTGAGTTCAACAATTTCGTGTACTTCTTACGGGGATAAATTTTCAATAGAGTCGGCCTTTGAGATGCCCGTATTTGTATTCAAAGTTTTTATGGGAGACGAGTAAATTATTGCACTCAGCATTGCAAAGATTGCAGGTGTTTATGACCGATAGAAGTTAGTGCGGTAACATAAGTAGATCTCTATATTTTCAATTAATGATGTGAACCGGAAAACGCCTACTTGTTTTCATATAATCACACAATTAAGACCTTAGTTTCACTTAAAATCAAAACCAACTTTATACTAATAAGGCAAGTTTTGGCAGAGTCTTGACGATTTGTATAAATACTAAAATACACCCGGACGGCAAATTAAACGAGGTGCCGGAAACTCGCCGCGTTCCCATTAAGTAGAATTGGCAAAAAGCGACAGAACAGCAATGTAAACACTTAAAACTTTGCTCGGCACACAGTTCCGCCGCCTCGTCGTAATAGAGGGCGCTGCTGGCAAACAAAAGCATGCCGAGTTTTAGTTTCGGCGCATTTTGTGTGTTCGGCGTTTCAAACGCTCTGTACGAAAATCTGCGGGAAAACGGAATGAGCGCGTATGAAAGATGAATATGCAACGCCGAACGCCGGTCGCGCTCTAACGCATGCGGGTCCTGACTTTATTTATTGCTATCGGTATTTTTCTTCGTTTAAGCTAATGCCTTTGCAGTTGTTTACACGTTCGGTGTACCTATTGATTAAACGCACCACCCGCCCGTCGGTCGGGTAATTTAATTAGACCGTGGAGTGGGCGGCATAAATCACAAGTTATGCAAATGATTTATTTGACGCTTCACACTGACACTGCAGCACTTTAATTAAAGAATGTTCACAGCGAGTAATACAGGGTATATCATCTTGTTAGGGGGCCAGGAATAACTGGCGACCCTTCGATCTTAAGGGATCTTTTGTGTCAAAACCCATTCCACCAACGGTGCCCCATCCGTTTTAGGAGACGTCACATACGCCTTAGGATAGAAATTTTAATATTTGGCGTATGCAGGTTTCCTCGCGATTTTACTACAGGATTTTTTGATTTTGTACGGAAAGGCCTGTAGTATTGCGATTCCTAAAAACTGTAGGTACTGATAGTGATTCGAACCGACGACCTCATGAACGTGACAGGGTGCACCACCAACTAGACTACTACGGCTCTAGGGTATATATTACTGATAGTGCTTCGTTCCAGAGCTGCCAAGCGAGGGGCCGCGCGTGTGGTCGCAGAAGAGCTGGTACTCTGCGGGCGATATGTTGCGGGTCAACTGTACCTCTCCGCCGGCTGACCCGCCAGCCAACCTCACCTGGTTGCTTAACGGACAAGAGGTATCACATTTCATTTACCTATTAGGTACCAATTTTGCAATTGCCAACTATCACGGGACAATTTTATTCTTCTACAATAAAACGTGGGAGATATTGAATATGACAGACAGAATCTCATAAAAACTCAGTTATGTAGGTACTCTAATGTCACTGAACTGAGCAATTACCTACTGCTACTGTTTCTTACAGTAGGTACCCTCATCCATATAGATCGAGTAGTGTTGTGCTTTACTTTGTATACGATCTGTTATTACAACGCCCGTCCGAGATTAGTATTCTTCCGTCGTCACCACGCGTACATATTTGCAATAAAACTCATGCATATAAACATGTAATAATAAAATCTTATTAATATTACCCTGTTCAAAGGTGAAAGGTCTCGACATACCGTCTCCCGACACGGCTTACGCGCAGAGGAGGCAACCTGTGATAACAGACGCGTCGCTCGAAGATGCAAATAGAATTATATTTAGTCCGTGGGACGCAATATCTGGATACGAAGAACCAGTGACCGACAGTGTAATAGACATTCCTGGCAATATCGGAGAGGTGGCCTTTCCAGAAGATAGCAGTCGGAGAAACAAGACGGCGGGCAGCAGTGGCGATGTGCCACCGCCCGGGGCAGCTGGGCAAATAGCGAATAAATTGAACATTAGTACCGACGAAGAGAAATCTAATAAATCATCCTCGTTCAGTCAGCTCGTTTTGAGAGTACAGTCGGTACACTTCCATAAAGTGAGTAAAGTTGTTTTAATAGATCATGAATTAATTTAGTCCCCGAACGGAAAAATGGCTTTGGCAAGCTCATGAATTTGTTAACGAAAGTTTGCGCTTGGATAACATTAGGCAAATCCTGTGGGTTTGTGAACAGGTTTACATTTTGCTGTTACTGTTATTTCTCCAATCGTATAAATATGTCGTGCATGTTTTCAATTAACTTCACAGGGCGTGGTTGGAAAAATTGGAATCGTGGAGATTTTTACGTGTTTTAGGGCGGTAAAATCAGACTTCATTATTATTACAAAGTCGTCTTTTCACTGCGTGGCAGGAAGGACGGATTGAAAATGATACATTGACACTTTGTCGTCATTTGCGCTCGGTGCATGCCAATCAATGCTTTAAATTGGATAGCGGTTTTGATTGAATCTGTTCATTCAAATTACAATTAGGCCGACGATTCACATTACAGTTTAGGTGAGCTGTAACATGTTGTAGCAAATACTGCTAGCAATGCATTCATTGCTGTGTTTGTTTTTGAAGGGTAATAGAGCCATTATAATTATACAGACACGACGATATTCCAACCTGCTCCTCAGAGTGGCAACGCACCAATAGCTGCAGGTTAATAGACGAGAGCTTTAGGGTTTCCTAAAAAAATTAGCGCGGTCTTAAATGAAGGTTTCGTAAATAGAGGTCAGGATTAGATCGGCTAAAATTAAACATAAATCTTTTTTTTCCTATTTGAAAAAAAAATCGAGAAGAACTGGAAAGGGTAAACCATCAGTAACGCTTTTCTTGATACGCGCCAATCAGGCGCTAGCACAGTCCCATAGCAGTCGGATTAAAAATATATATTTTTACATTTTGATAGCCCAGATTTTGAGAAAAGAAAAAAAGTCTGAAATAACTTATAATATAAAACGCGGGCGAAGCTAGTGCCTATTATATATTTTGTAAATACTGTCTAATCCGTAACAGGGTCGTCTAAACGTGACGTGCGTGGCGCGTGTGTTGTCCGCGTGGTCCGCGGCCGGCACGCTCCTGCTGGACGAGGAGCGGCCGCAAATCGCACCGGTCATGGGCAGCCGGGACTCCAATTCAGGTAACTTTTAATGGAGGGTTTGGCTTGGCTACTAGACCTTTAAGCCATATATTATTTTAAATATAAAGTCGTAACATAACTGGAGCACATCTAGACGATTTACATGCTCATCCTCATTATGATCATCCTCACTAAAGTAGTAGCAGCTATATAATAGAAATTCACAATGGACAATTTTGGATCGAACTGGCAGTTTCTCGCACAATGTACACATCCACGAGAGCTTATTGTACAATTTATACATTAAAATCCGCAATTTTAAGGAAAATAAAGTAGAAGAGACAAACATGACACTTCAGTTCCCGACAAAAGAGTCCACATAACTATATTGCTACGCGTGCTACGCCGTAGCACGTCGGAAAGCCAAGATCATGTTAATCTCCAGCCACACAGAATCATCGAGTCTCATTCCGTTGCTATATCGGTCTCGCTATGGAATGAATGAATGAAATTCTTGTTGCAGGGCTGCGGCGGTCTACGTCACACGTTGGCGCCTTAACGCTGCTCAATTGTTTATTTTATAGACATTGGTGAGTATGTGGGTTTTCACTTTCTCGACCCTCCTAGTACCTTTTTTTAGGTACTAAGGGCAGCGAACTTTAATATGTAAGTTCGCTGACTAAGGGTAGGTAAGGGCAAGTATTTGTAATAGCGAAAAATTATTTTTTCCAATTTTCGCAAAAATGTGTTCTCTATCGATAACACATACCGAAAAACCAAATATCTCAATTTCGTCCGTCAGTCCGTGCGTCCGTCCGTGCGTCCGTCCGTCACGCTTGGCTCTGGAGGCTAAAGCTTTGGTCCAATTGTACCAAAAACCGATTTTACCCTTTATATAGTCAAAAAAGTCATCATCATCAAAAATGGGTGTATGTGTGTGTCCGTCGCCTAAAACAGTGAAGCGATATTATAATTTTGTATTTGTGAGTATTTTGTAAATATATCTCTATCTAAACAATCTTTAGTGCTCTTAGCACTCTAAATTCTTTGCAATGTTAAATTATTGCCAAGGTTAAGCAAGTTATCTCTATCGTATACCTCCTGCACGTAATCTAAAGTTTACGGATAACTTAAATCTACAAGGAAGTTTGCTGCATAAACATGAAAGTTGCCTATTAGGTGGGTAATTCATTGTTAATGTTTTGTTTTCTTCACAGGTCTATCCGATGATCAGAAGACTAACGGTGACCAAATCTCGTCATTATCTCATCTCGAATCAGTGTTAGACTAAAAATGGTTTCAGTGAATGAAAAATTAAAAAGAAAACTATGCAGGTACATAAAGGAATTTTATCAAAATGTGAGTTGGATGTAGTGAATTTTATACTTGTAAATAATTAGATTTATATAGTGACCTTCTGAGAAGACATAGTGATGTTTTGCTTGACTAACTTTATGTACGTAACTGTTATTTCAATGTAAAAAAAGTAAAATAAAGGAATTCTTGTTTTTAATCACATTTTCCTTACCCCACTTGGTTTACAGAGTGTACTTCTAAAAGTCGTAAAACCATTAATATTCTTGTCATATGTATTTGTCCTCTTTCTCTCATGCTGATCGTCAGATTCACAGCAGATTACTATACTAAAGTTATTTCGCTACGTACATCATTAGCAATAGATAGATATTTATGTACGTCTACATGTTTTTTTCAAAAAAATTTAATTTCAGGGGAAAAATATTTTATTAATTTGAAGAAAGTATACCTATTTTTCTAAAATAACTTAAAAATAGAACGTACCTATTGAATTTTTACAAAATAAATACTTAGTCCCCTATTCCTTGTCACGTTTTTGCAAGAAGCGGAATGGGAAGGTATTTGTAAATCCGAAGTTCCAATTATCATATTATCGGTTTATGCTCTTTTACTTTTTCAGTGGAACTTGCAGTGAGGGCTTACTTGGATTCCGACGCGATTTGAAATTCAAACGCTGTCAAAAGAGCAGTCTTAAACCCATGGAACTAATATATGCACTAGTTGTACTGTACGTAGTACATATTAGTTCCATGTTTAAACCAGCCGTAATTGTTACGTACGCCAATGGGTTGTAAAATAATATTTGATAATATTTTTTCGATTGACAATTTTTTTGGGAATGACAATAACAGGTAGTATTTAAAATTACATTACTTATTCCATAGAAACGCAGAAAGAAATTAGGAGACGACGCACTAGCCAATTATACTGTAAGTACCATTATTTAGCAAAATAATATTTAATTCATCATAACATTATTTCAACGTAAACTCGATTGAAAACTTTAGAATAATTAAACAGCCTTCCCTCTTTCAAACGCTTCTGTTTTGATACTACTATTTAGATACTTCCATCCAAAGCTATAGACTGAGATTATTATCGATTTTACAGTGTTCGCAGTTCAAGTACGTACTTAGTTACAAAGCGATTGTCGCACCGCCAGTATGTAAGGAGCCATGGTATTTTACCAATTTCCCTTGAAGGTTACATGGAAATGAAACTGCGAGGCCGCAGTCAGAGGCCAGATTACTTTGGACATAATGTTGTGACGGCTACTTAAGAGAAAGCAGATTACTAAGTTTGGGCGATGTCGCTTGTCCTTATTTGTTTAGATTAGAATATATTTTATATGAAAACAAAATCTAGTTAAAATAAATAATACCTAAGAATAACACACTTTATAATATTTTTAAAAGCGGACGAAGTCGGGCGGCGTCCAGTACAGTATAAAACTATAGTTTCCAATTTTACTTCGGTAACAAAACAATGTTTAAAATTCGTAAACATTTTGTAATCATTTTACCCAGCTATTTATAAAATCAGATAGTGTCTCTGATGAAGACCACTTCAAATGACCCAAAGCTTGTTTGAATGAAATACGAAACACATTCCTGTAAAATCTACATAAAGGGAAAATACAAGTCTCGATTCGAAATCCAGATAACACCATCGGACGACCAGCTACCAAGGTAGCAGCAGGATAATATAAAAGGCTCAATAACAACATATTATTAATATACATAGATACATAATCTGAAATAAAGAATTAAATTAAAATTATTCCGCACATTGTTACCATACGCAGAAGAGCTCGTAGTTTATTGATGAAATTGTTTTTGTTAGCAATGTAGAGCACTTACACAGCAATGGTAAATAAAAGCGACAAAAACCGACCGGCGTTTCACTCACTACAGGCAAATATTTGTCGACATTTAATGAAATGGCAAACGACCATAAAGCTCAATATTCCTGTTTAATTAAATGCACATAGAATGACATTAAGAATTCAACGAAGCCGTTAATTAAACATGGGCAAGCAGATGCAACGCATCTCTCAAGACAAAACGCTGCGGTTGCAGGATTAAGGTTACGTCAGTCTGGCGTGGAAGGCAGCGTGAGAGCCGCTAACATCTTAGCTGAGTCTCAGTATGTATGTTTCATTAACACAGGATTTTATTTGACAGTCTCGCACTGGCTACCTATAATGTGGGTACGGTACAGCACTCCGTGGTACAGCATTACTTCTTAGCAAGCATCTCGTAAGCGTCGGTGGCGTTGTGGGGGGCCGCTGTTACATTAAAAGGACTGCGAGTACTATCCCCGGTCTTCGTATACACCAATGAGTTTTTCTCGAAACTTATGAGTAAGTACTTATCATAAACTTAAAATAAATGACTCAAACGGTGAAGGAAAACATTGCGAGGAAAGCTGCTTATGCCGAAAAAGGAATTTAGGCGCATTTGATGCCCACAAAAGGGACTATAGTCGTTGAAAGAAGAGTAGGCCTAGCCTCCAGTAACCTGTTAACAAATAACTTTGGTTATTGTTGGGTTTTAATTTTTGATCAGTAAGTATACAAGTTTTTCGATTTCAAGCAGTTCTGGAGAGCGACACGAAATGTTCTTTACACCAACTGGTACCTCTATTTAATTGAACCTGCGTGCATTGGTAACCAACTTTCATTAAAGGCCTTGACCAGATGCGCTGATTTACTATAAAATTTTGAGTGGGTACCTAAAATGTGCTAGTTTCGTTGTAATCCAAGACTGTCGTTCATTCGTAGGTTAAAATTATTATTCCCAATTTGCTACTTGGTGACTGGTGATAGCAGAGCGACTGCACCAAATATGCTAACTAATGTAAAGTGACTAAGCGCGCTCCGTCTGTATATACCTACTCCTGACTAAACCTGCTCTGGATATTGTGTTTACGTTCCAAGATACATCTTTTCTGAAAGAGGTAGTTCAATTTAGGATTGTTGGATCTAGGCAGGCAATACCGAATGCGCGCCACCACATCTGGTCCACCGCGATCTTTCCTTTTCAACCACTTCCCTTTACCTTTCTTAGGTGGCATGGTGGGACGGGAAGACGTACTAGATCCGATTAATTAGACAAAAAAGTAAGGTAAGTAAAAAAACCTTTCAAAAACTGCATATAAATTGACTATCCAGTGCCTTTGTGATTTGTTTAAGGGGACAAAGAAAGATTTGGTCTCAGTTTTTTTTTTATGATTCGCACGATTTCCCTCCTTACACCAGTTTTGCTGTAAGAGCAAATATAAGACTGTGCAACTCTATATCAACTATCAGGATTCAGCCTAACTCCGTTAGTTTCCCTATATCCGTGTGTAACTCTACGTGTAACTCAGATACAAACCCAAGCAATCCTCAATCAACGTCCACTCGTACCGTCATCTATTACGGGTGTATTATTCAAAAAAGACGTGTACATGACAGCGTTTTCATCAAGACTCTTTTCAATTTACGCCAAGTGCAGGGAATATGGTGGAAATTCCTGTCTGAGATGAGATCTGATAGGTAAGTGGAGCTCATATCCGACGGCGAGGACGCAGTCAAAGTCGCTGACTAAATCTTTCTTGTAAATTACGTGCGAGGTTTGTTGGGACGGATCATTAAATACTGATAGGAAGGTAATAGAAATGTATGTAATTCATAAAGTGCATTTTCGATAACGGATATTCTATATGGATGAAGTTAAGGAGGATGACTCTAAAATAAAATAATGTTTCAATTATCAATTTTAAAAAAGTTGTGTCATCGAACACCACTCTAACTACTAATGCCTCAAGTCATTAAAATACATTTGATTAGGCGATAATATCACGCTGACAAAGTCGCGGGGCAACAGATAGTTGTAATATGTAAAAACTAGATTTTATATAGTTCCGTAACTCGAAAAAACGAAAACCTTAGGATCAAACTGTCTCGGCCATAGACCAAAATAACACAGAACCTAGTGCGGTCGCGGTATCAGTAACTCTCATTTCCAGTGCAAGCAAGTGCAGGATTGTGAACGCGAACTTTAATGAATTTGGGTTCGGTTGGCTTTCATTCCTAAGTCTACCAGCCGCTTGTGCTATTGAGGATTACTGTTGTAGCTCCCTTTCGCACCTACGTTAGATGATATAAGCTTGTCTCTTTTCTTGTACTTAATACCTTACTTCTGCAGTTTATATACCTACTTAGCTGGTATCAGTTTAGCAATCTACTTTATTAAATTGAAATGAGTTCTTCAATTTCTGTGAATTTCACTCACAAAACGCTGATCTATAAAAATATTTCATCGCAGTAGGTACCTTCTTTAATTTATTCACTTTTTTAAACAAGATAGTAATACCCACGATAACTTCATTCATAATAAAACACGCATCATAGTGATTTAATAAATATACATCTCAGACAAGGATAGCATAGTTGTTTTGCTTCATTTTATACAAAGGATATTTCAAGAATTTAAGCGTAATTCCCGTTTCCTCAACAAAATAAAAACGCAACGAAACTTCACATTCTTTTTTAATCGTAGATCGTTTCCCGTAAGTACACAGCGTTTGCACCGAACGTAATAAATAGCTATTTGCTCTACGCGGGACAGATAATTACGTAGGGAATAAATTATTCGGTCTCATCGAGTAATTCAACACACGCTGATCCCGGCAATCCAATCCGTGCTTACGGGCCTCCTGTACATAATTGCCTTGGAAATAATAGATACTTGTCGGGGCTAAGCCTCGGGAGCTAAGTGAAAATGCTCTCAAGACGTTCAATATTCATCAGCTGTCGCCAATAATAGATTTCTGTGTTCATAATATTAATTTGCTCAAATATTGAACGAACGTTTAATTTCTTCTGGAGAGTGGGAGTTAAGGAAAGCTTAAGTTCGGTAAATGCCTCATTATTTTGTTGTTCTCCTTCTATTCCCCATTTATGCTATTTTAATAATCTAAGAATATAATTTAATGCGAGAATATAGTACAATGTTTCCAAATAGTGTCTATTTCCCTCCACATGTGGATCTGTGATGTAATTTTATGATCCTTTTGTTTTTTGCCCTAAGGAGCAATCTTAATACTATGTTCGGCGCTCATGAAAGAAAACGGACGCACGCATTGGACTCACGTCAGAACACCGTTGATGTTTGGACAAAAGAAACAATTATGTTTGGACTTTACACACGACTGTTTAGTCCCAAACTAAGCTGAAGCTTGTAAATGGGTAAATGTAATTATAATTGTCTTCAGGCATTCGGCGGACATACCTATCCATATTCACACACTAGTAGTTGTCGCCTCATTAAATATATAGGTACCTTAGTATCTCGATACGCTGCACTATTGATCGCATAATTAAATATCATTGGCTGGGCTCATAATTATTTATGTCATACTTAATTTATTTTCTCGAATAAGTTAGGTACTCTTATATTCTTTCATGAGCGAATTTTATTATATACTCAGACCTAGCCAGGTGGACGTCTCTTCAAATAAAATCAAATAACAAAGTACTGGCAGTAGTGCTTTACCCGAAGAAAGTTAGGTTCATAAAAATTCAATTAGAATATTAAGTTGGGAAGTTATGGAGGTACCTAAGTTATTACTTAGTTGCAGTTCTTTGTCGAGCTCTCCTACATTTCAGATTTTCTCACTTTGTATTATTTTATTTCCTAAGTACTGTTTCACAATGAATTTATAAAATAATCTGCGTAAAACTTTATTTCAGACTATAATTTGTTCATAAAGATGGCCAGTGACGTATTTTTAAGTCAAAAAATCATAATTATAATAGTTACCGAACAATTACAATTATTATTATATTTGTGAGTTGTGAAAATCCGTGATATTTATTTATTAGGTTCGCTCCACGCTCAGATTAACTCCGCGACTTTGCACGCTGATTAAAGTTTCCTGCAACTAACTGCTCAGTGCTGCAGTACTACCCCAGACATGACCAGAGGTAGACTGAACGATTATAAAGTTTTACTCTACATTTTGTTAGATCTGATCTTCTAGTTTTTCTCTCCCGGTATCCCTCTTACCCCAGCTGACCTTACATATATTCACGCTATGTCCCTGACGGGGTAGGGAGAAAGGTAATACCTACTCTAACAAATACACCAAATTAACGTAGGTACTTCTTTATAATAGAGGTGTAGATAAAGAGCAATAACAGCTGGGTGCCGTAGCTGGCAGGTGGAGCAGTGCTCGGCGGCCAGCCCTTTGTGCGTGACTTTGAAGTGGCATCGCTAACGAGGGTCGGCACAAAGGCCTCGCAGGCCCGCGCGGCGCTACTCGTTTAGACGAAAACTATCTCGGCCAGCGCACACTGTATTTATCTGTTAATTAGGAGCAATTCGGGGAATAGTTGGCGTTTCTTGATGACACGTGTTGAATACAACTATGCTGTAATATATAATATATGAATACAACTATTATGATCAAAAGACTAGCCAATATATAGCTGCCTCGATTCATTGCTACGAGTGCTACGTCGTAGTTCCAGCGTGCCTGTTTGTTCCTTATTGTTAAACTTTTGTATTTGGTGGCTATAATTTAGGATTAGCTTATTTTAAAAATTATTTTAGATTTCTTCTTTAAGGGGATCCCAGACACACGCGGCCTGCGGTGGCGGTGGCGGCCTGTTGTATTCCATAAGCAATGTATGTGAGACTTCAGACACGCGCGGCCTGCGTTTGCATATTGAGGCTGATGCCTGCGGTAGGCCGCCACCGCAGGCCGCGTGTGTCTGAGATACGCTTTAGCTCTTAACACTTATGCTATTTAACTAATGGTGTTTATTTGCGAGCTTTGAGGTCAAGAACAGGTCCGGCTGACAAATGCGTGTGTACACTTGAATCTCCAGTATTTAATCTGCTTTACAAATTATTAAATTGGAAAGATTTTATAAAGCGATTCTATCGTCTTAGTAACCCACTTTTCAAATACATCACAAACTCCTCCAAAAGACAGTCGGCAATATTTTACGGAAGTTGGGTCCACAACCTCCACAGTATATACGCTCTAGTTTTGAACTACTCATATATTAAGGGGTGAGGCGCTTCAAATTTTGTCCCAGGATTTTCCGGTTGTAACAAAAACAAATCCAAACCACAAAGCAAATATAATCATTACTTAGGCAAAATTCCGAAGCAATACGTAGAAGAGCTCACATTTCAACGGTATAGATATTATTTATCGTGTCGCACTCGCACCCATCACATCCATTCAATTATTGATCAAATTCAATTATTGATCATTTTCAATGCATGTAACTGACATCTGTGATGATTTTAATGAGACCAAAAAAAAGGTTTGTTCACTCTTTCCAGTAACACATGTCAACTGGCCGGCGGTGCTGGGCCAACTTACCCTTCTGTATTGTCGTAGAGGAACTTTAGGAACTAAGTTTTAAAAACAAAAATTGTAAGTGCACATAATTCAAGTAGGGCTGGGACAGTCGGAGGAGGGCAGCTCTCTAGTGGAAGTTGGGAGGTACGCGAGCCCTCGCTCGCTGCAGCTGTTATCTTGCGCACTTTGGCTGGACACTTTGGAACACTGCTTCAGAGTAAACGTGCCCGGGCGAGAGACTCGCGAGCACTAAGAACTGCGGATGTTAAGTAAGGAAAGTACCTTTATGTTTTTAGGCAAAGTTGTGTGCTGTGTATAAATACATTTTCTTTCTTTCAATTTTGTATTTAAAGTAACTTATATATAATTAGTGCCGGCTTGTGCATTCGGACATCTGAGTACATAGGTAGTTTATAATTAATAATAATAATAATGTTTTGACAAATTTACACACAGCTGTTTAGTCCCAAACTAAGCCGAAGCTTGTAAATAGGTACTCAACAACGATAAACATACATAAATACTTTTAAATAAATACTTAATTACGACTTGTACCTACATTTTGCTTTGAAACTGGTAATAAATGAATATAATTATATTCAATTCTAATTACAGTCCATGAAATTAATACCCTGATACTAGGTCCTGGAAAGGGGGCTAGGTTGTCGTTGAGTTTTCAGAAATAAGACTATGAGAATACTGTGCTATCGAATAACGCTTTATATGCACTAATCTTTACGAATACAATACAGTGTTAAACTCAACCGACGCCGACGACTTTAATACGAAAATAAATAAATAATTTTTTTTCGTTAAACTTACAAACTAAACATGGGTCTTATGTTATGACCTCCTGGTTATTATAGAATACTTGCGGCAGGAGGTCTCGGGTAATATAATCAATCATGCACTGACTGCAAATCGTTTAATACTGGTACAAAGTAACTACATAAAAAATAACTACTTCATACTTCGACGTGGTCGACTGTACTGGTACAATCCACCTGAAATCTGCAATGTTGTGACTATTCACTCGCAAACGTGTGCCTAGGTGCCACCTAGTAGGTGGCGCATTTGCGGGAAAAGTTTGAGCATCGGGCGCAGGGGCGCGGGGCGGGGCGGGAGGTAGCAACTCGCAAGTTGCTAGGGCCCTTGTCGCCCGCGCACTTGTTATCTCAGACACTTGGCGAACTGCGCTGCGCTTTCCAGTTTGGGACAAACGGCAGGCGACGGTCGCGGACGATAAAAAGTATAAATTTTATCTGGCCGGAACATTCTGCTCGTTAGTTTTGTTGGGAGAGGGACGTATTGCCGTGTTTTGCTCGAGTGAATGGGGAATTTTTCAATATTTTTTCCATGTGATTCTTCGATCATATACCTGCAAGATAAAGCACTTCATACAAATTTGACTAAAAATGTGTCTTTATCGCACTGAAAATACGACCGCAATCCAAAGCGTTATTTAGTGCAGATTTGAGTTAAATTACAACTAAACAGAATACGCCACAGAATACGCATGCGACCACACCACGAGCGAGACACATTACACTACTGATTATAAAGTCAAAGTCAAAACTATTTTATTGCATGTAAGTACACTGGGTACATTTATACAACGTCAATTTTTTATCTACCACCGCTTCCAAGGTGTTAGAGCCGGGAAGAAGAAGCGGCGCAACAAACTTCCGCAACACAACAATGCTTAGAGTATATTTAAGCACTATTTTGTTGTGCCGCTATTAGAGCACTGATGCTGTATCTGGGTAATATATGATCGAAGATGTGGTTATATAAAATGCTGCAATATCGGCTTTCGGATCGAGCGCAGTGCACAGCGTTCTTAGATACACTGGTGTACCTTGGTGATCCAAAGCAAGGGTAGTGATGGGAGAGATCATTTCCTCTCAATTTGCCACGGGGAAAACCCCATTAAATGTGCGTTTCCAGTTTATGGTGGTTTAAAAGTTACTTAATTTTTGTATTCTTATTTAATCGCATATGGCATTGAATAATAATAATAAAAAACTAATATTAAATACTTATTAAAATAACGAATTATGTGATCAGATAATAGCCAGTTACCATTTGACACATGCTACAGTAGATTTTATGGAATGGAAATGGTAATACATATCAACGGCACATCCTTCACAATCACAAATTCAAAAAAGTAAAAAAATACCTGAAATCTTACTAGGTTTTAAAATAATTTTACAACTACAAAACCTTTAACCTGGTCGAAACGTCGGGCAAGGTAAATAAAACTATTTCGTGTGTAAGACCAGTAAATAATTATATAATTATGAATACAAAGCGCGAAAGTCTAAAATGTACTGTTACAAAAACTTTTGTCAAAATGATAGAAAATCTCTCCCATCACTACACTTTGTTTGGACCACCACTTATGGCACAGTCCGTACATTCAAAGTGTTTATAAAACGAAATGTATTGGATCCCTGAGATCCTTACCTACTGGTTCGGACTGCACAAGTTTCGAGACCCAACTTATGCACCTAAATCGCCGTGTCTTGGGACGTACATGTATTTTACCGCTGGAGTGCCTCACTTGGCGAGTAAACACGGCTGTCCCCGCTTACCTCGCCGCGCCGTGTCGAACTGGCTCGGAGCAGTATCCGTCGGCAGCGCTACTTAACTAACTTACATTCATAGTTTAGTTAGATAGCTATTGTGAACGGTGGTTACGTGTTGTTGGGCACAGTTCGTGTATTGTTGTAGCTTCAATGTACTGAAGTTGCTTATCTCACTGTTGTAAATACCCGTGACCGGTTAGAGGCACTGAGAATCAGATACTGAACAAGCTGGGTAGCTCTATTCGTAACATTATAACACGTGGGTACGTGTAATTAATTACTAATTACAAACTCGACTCATAAGCGTGTCTTTTAGTACCAACAACTTATTTTTGGTCAAACGTTCACTTTTAATCTGATTCAGTTTTAAAAGAAAATTTGGAAGATAGAAACGTAATAGAAAGCGTTCACGCTCCCTCACGTCCTTCTTTACCAAGATATCATTAATTACAAACTTTTGGGGAACATTAATCTAGATAAAATTTTCTTATTCAACTCAGTGGTATATTTAATGTTGAAACTTGTAATAATTATTACTTACTGCTTAATATTTAATTTATTATAACCGTAGGTCATTATGAAAACAAATCTTGAATAACTTCGAATAACTACTCGTACTTAATGCTTTTCTGAATATTTAAATTGTGGCATACCTATAAAACGAATTTATATTTTAGCCTAACTTTTTCTTTATTTATTTAAACTCTCGATTTGATAAAATTATTTTAACTTTGTTGTTGGGACATTGATGTTTTATGTTACTTACAGGACCCTTTGAGGCGTCTGTAGTGTAGATATACATTATGCTAAAATATCCTTGTAGTTCACAATCTAAACTATAAGTTAAAATTAAGGTCAATAGCATAATTTTAATAGGCGACTGTGACCACTTGTTGAATCTTCCAAACGTTTATGAAATGTTTGCACTTGGAACTAGGTAATATGATAACGATTACGAAACGTCTTTCATATAAGACCCTGCGGCGTTTCTAAACTCTACAAATACTTGTCAAAATTTACATTTAGCAAACAAAAGTATCTGAAACAAGACAATGAAATATTTAATAATTATGTAACTCGTTAAAAGTTTGATTACTTTTCATGCGTCTGGAAGTTCTGAAACTGATTGAAGGAGTGAGGCGCCGCCTTAATACAGAATAAATTGGGTATTCTAATGCTGGGATTAAGATAATCTTCAACTGCCAATAGCACTTTCAAGTACAAACAAAAATAATAATAAAAGCAGATACAATAATGTACATCTAGGCGGCCTTATCACTAAGAGCGATTTCTTCCAGACAACCTATCCAAACAATTGTATAATAGGTGAGTCTACCTACATCAGAATCAGATTTGGACAACATCCTATACATAATCCTACGCAGTATATCGGGATATGACTGAAAGAATATGCAAGATGTATGAATACCTTCTATAGTATAAGTAAGTATTGGTGTCTGTGGGTGCAATCGTCGCCCACGCCTCTCGGATCGTTGCCCCGATATGAATTTCATACAAAACGCGAATATTACGTACAATGGCTTCTGAGACGGTGCGATTGTCGGTAACATTTCTTATCTGGCACGTATTGGGGTACTTACCGCACTCCGCGGTTGAATGTAAAACGTTATTGTGCCCTCACTATGCCGATATCGGACTTACAACGTTCATATTCCAGAAGTCTGCGGTATCCGGAAAGAAGGCGGTGTCAGTAAGTACGAATATGAATATCAAATAATATTCATAGCAACCCACACGCTCCAACAATTTAATGTTATATCACTTTTATTCGCATAATAACATAAAAAATTCACCGTACTGTAGTTTTTACATTATCCCCGGGAACACACATCAGACAGGCAAGCAAACAAAAAAAAAGTTCTGAATAGATATTTTTTCTTGAAAATGTAAGCGTTTTCCCTTCAATACCGGGTAATTTTACCTCTATGTTCCAAGTTACGTTCTACAAGTTTTTGAGTTATCCTGAGAAAAATAGACGAGCAAAAATGATCGCAAGAGAAGACCTAACAGTGGACAATGAATTGATGAAGTGACATAATATAGTTTAAAAACTGTTGGATAAACTGGATCGTAAAAATACTCATCATTATCAGTCTGTTGACTTTTACTGCTTGACATAGAAATAACTATACGAGTACTATTTGACTTATTTCACAATTAAGGAGATAAGTATTACGTGTTGGTCCAAACGTAATCAATAGGTCTACTAGGGGTTTAATTGTATCTATTTATTGTCAGGTAACAAGTTCACACAAAGGCTACCCCACTAACATTTTCAAATTACATTCGAAGGAGTGTGGAAATCGTGGTGTTGACGGCGTAGGTGCAGGGGTCGGTTTATCTAAACGAGCCGACCTTGCTTCCCCTCTTCAGGGCCGCAACAAGGGAGGCCAGGCATATTATGGGGGCGCCAAAATAAATAGGGTCATTGTAGTTATGATTAATTTATTATTATTTAATTCTTTATTTCAGATTATGTATCCATATAATGTGTTAGTAGTATTAATTAAAACTATGTTAGTAAATTAAACTAATTACAAGTGGTTTTATTTCGTTTGTTATTGACAAGATGGATAGTGTCCCAGTGCCTGAGCATTGGGCTGTCCACCTTGTCGCGCAGCACGCTCAGGAGGCTGTTAGGGCTGTCACGAACCCGACGCACCAGGGAAGCGATTCTTTTGCGCATGATGGCATAGAAGTCATCGACGCGAGCTTCAGCGAACATCCCTGATTCACTGCAGTATCGTGACAGCCCCAGCAGCATCCTGAGCCTATTATTATACTGGACCCGCAGAGAGTTGTAGGCCCTCTGCGTATAGCTGACCCACAAGCTGCACGTGTAAAATGACTGGCAGTACGCCCTGAATAAGGTCACTTTGACTTCTATAGAACAACGTGCAAACGACGATTAATGTTGATATTAAATACAATGTTTTTCTTAATACCCAGAGGTACTTTTCTATGAATGTCGTAATGAGTCACTGCTTGTTTCTATAAATACATCCGCTGAAGAACGATTTAACGACGAAGTTACTGCTACATCAATTATCACTATATTGACCCAATACTTGCGATTTAAATTATTTTGTTCGTGCTACGTACCTATTTTAGCTATTAACTGTTTTCTAAACAAGGCATATGCAAACATTTTAGAGACTTGTTTAGACTATTGTATACTTTACTAATTCTATATTTAAGTATTAGAGTATGTTGGAAAAAACATATTTACTGTAATGAGAGTGTACAATTCTCACTCTTTTTAAACGAATGTTAATATGTCAAATACCAGCCAATAGGCATCGAGCATTTTGACAATGCTAATGCGTGTGCTTCTTGCTAACTTCGGACAAGAGGTCAACTTCACTTTTGAAAACGAGAGAAGAAGTACGGATCGAGCTCGTGGTCATCTCGCAAGAAAACCTCATTATCACTTTATCGTTTTACTCACAAAGTGCCGTGCAACCATATTAGAGTTTCATTGCTCACTGCAAAGTCTCCAAGTCCATCCATCGTCAGCCTTCATCACCGCCAGCACGTGCTGCGACTAGAAGACGGGCCCGTCCTACGTGGAGAGAAGCAGCTTCCGAAGGTTAGTGCGCGCGTTGTACCTTGCTTTGCGGCTGATTATTGCTCCTTTTCTCAATTCAATCTATCCGTGACTAAATTACCCAAATTGTCGTATCAACTAACATCGCGAACGACACAGAGAGACTGTTTACCAAAAGATCATAAACGAGTAGTAAAGGGGCGCAAAATTTGAAACTAATTTCGAGAGCATAAAAGTGAAGAGTCGTTAAGTACGGCCCTGCCCTTCTCAAACCTACTAACCCAGAGTGTTAACCTAACCACACAGTGTGCTTCCCGGGGTACAAATGTTATTCAATTTTCTCAAAATGGTTTTAAACAAACTTTTGTTCGGCTTACAATTCTTATTTCTCTCCAGTGCAGTTTTTTTGAGGTAATGTTTAAATAAACTAGTAGTTCCGTGAGAACAGTAGACCTCGCCAGCCCTTATAAACCAAACCTAAAAGAAACCAACAAAAGTCAACTTTGGAAACAGAAAAAGTACCTACTAAAGTGACAAAAATTAGCACTTTAAAGCTTAATATTTCGCAAACGGATCCCTGAATCGAAAAATGTTTATCACACACCCGCGATATTTTTGAAAGACCCATCCAACGATACCCCACACCATGGATATCACGCGGAAAAAAATAATTTTCCATTTTACGTATGCAGTTCTATGAACATAATTTATTTTTTCAACTTTCTTAAGTCGATCCACTATTACTCAAAAACTAATAGAACCTACTTAGCCGTAATAGTTTTCCTTGTAACTACGTTATATATGCTACTGCCATGAATTTTTTCACATTTCCAGAAGCAACCGTTTAGCTGGCAGGGGGGGGGGACACGTGACTCTAACAAAAATTACCGCTTTAAAGCTTAATATTTCGCCAACGGATCCCTAAATCGAAAAAATGGTACTCACACACCAGCAATATTTTTGAAAGACCTATCCAACGATATCCCACACTATGGGATTCACAAGAAAAAAAAAGTTCACTCCCACTTTGCGAGTATGGTAGGTACTCTAAAAAAAATGTTTTTCAAAATTTTATTCTACTCATTTTGTAGGTTTAATTAATTTATACATATGCCAAATTTTCGTCAAAATCGGTTGAAAAATGCGACCTGTAGAGAATTACAGACAGACAGACAGACAGACAGACAGACAGACAGCCGGACAAGAGCATTTTTGGCCAGTCTCGAAACGTAGACGCTTCGCTCGCTTCGCTCGCTCGGTCAATAAACGTCTAAGCTAACCTAAGTACATAAAAACTGATTTGCGCATAAAAATATACTGATTATACATTAAATGCGCACTTTAATGTACAATCAGTATATTTAACTGCAAGTATACAAAACACCTGGACTACACACTACTACTGGAGGTGGACAGGGCACATGATGAGATCAAATATTGAGAAGTGGACCAGAGATATAACGGAATGGTATCCAAGACAAGGAAAAAGGAACAGAGGAAGGCAAATAATGAGGTGGGAGGACGAAATAAAAAGAACCGCTGGCCCAATATGGAGAAGAGAAGCAAAAGATAGAGAGAAGTGGAAATCCTGGGAAGAAGCCTATGTCCAAGGGGCAAGCTGAAGGAAAATAAAATAATTAAAAATAATGTTTTGTAATATTTTATACAGCATTAAAGGCTTATCTTATCTTATACAAAACACCTAGATAAAAAATTGACGTTGTATAAATGTACCCAGTGTACTTACATGCAATGAAATAGTTTTGACTTTGACCTATTTTAACTTAGCAATATACATGTTTTCCAACATATCAAAGTTGTTCCAAAAAGGATAAAGTAAAGTAGGTATCTGTAATGAACCTAAGAATCATGCCAGAGAAATTCTGCCCGTATTTTATGAGGCGAATAACTTCCTTATCTCAGTTTTCTCCGCGATTGATCGTCCGTTCAACGTTGATAAATTTTGAAACATTTAAATTGGAAGGACCTAATAATTTAGTATGAATGTTAATGTGTTATAGGTAAAAAAAGTTTTACTGGAAAAAATGAAAATTGTACTTTTTAGAATCATGATCAAAATTGTTATAGGTAAGTAATGTATTTTAAAAAAAATCCGAGCTGAAGCAGTTCTAAAGTACCGGAGTAATAAAGGAAGCTATTCACGAAGTTATAAACCTGAAAAAACTGCTATTTTGAGTATAGAAATTTAACAGGAGTAGACAATTCGATTCTAAAATTTTCTTTAGTTTGGTTGTATATCCCACGCGCATTTTGTAGAGGTTACAATATTTAAATAATCATCTAACCTAAACATCAAAAAAATCTGATTTGCACATAAAAAACTAATGGTGCTCTAATGCGCTCTCAGATGCGCAATCAGTATATTTGGTCTGCAATTATAAGTATTAATTTAGTTGATGTGCACTTTAATTTAAAAAAATGTAGTCTCTCTATGTTCTAGAACTACCTTACCTACCTTACCTCTCTATGGTCTACCTTTGTTGGACATTACATAGTTCAATGAATTTAATAGCTTGCTATGCTTAAATGTAAAATGAGATAAAGTATTCCAGAAATTAAATCTTCAAAATGATAATTTAAAATATATTTTCATTGTGGTTTTACACTATAGAAGTCCTTTGCCCTGGTACGTATACTCTACATATTGGTATGTTAATACACGTGAAAAATAGTCATAAATTCAAATATATTCTAGATGTGAGTAGATTTTTGTATTATGTGACATGGTTTTATTAGCTTCTGAACCTCGAGAGCTTCTTGGAGCTCGCCGGAAGTCATAAATATCGTGCGCGTCCCCGATTTCTCCAAACTTTGCGTGCACTATGCTTCCTTGGAGGACATTTTCACTTTGCTTGCGAGAAATGTTTTGTAGTAACAATCTTTAAATAATCTTGCATTTTTATATAAAATCTTTCGAAATTGCTTAAGCTTATCGCTGCAATATCTTTTCTCGATATGTTGCTCTCAGATTCGTTTGTAAATTGTAACTATTAACTACTAGCATTTTCGGAGCTAGCATCGAATATTGGACTAAATTTCTATTTTTTTCTATATATTTTAAATTCCGCTCATATTACCCTATCTAATATCAGATCAATTTGACCTAAAAATAAAACATCCACATCACAGTACAAGTTTTTATTAAAAATCTTTCCACATACCTAGCCAATTTTTGTTAATAGACAATAAGCGACATAAACAAACAAAAACAGCGATTAAATGTAAAATCTTGCCTACAAAAAGCAAAATTAAAAATAACATAAATATTTTTTCAATGAAATTCATGAAAGTGAAATTATTTCCTGCGAAGGGAAGGAAGTGAGAACGACAATGAACTCACTTAGACGACGAGGGAGAAAGAATAATGACCTCGGGGCCCGCAGCTCGCGGCCCGCACCATGCTCGTTTCGCAGCTTCTCCAGTAGGTAGTAGGTTTTTAGTGACCTGATGATGTTCACCACATACCTATCGCGTCACGGTACTTAGATAATGCTCTAAATACACACTAAATCGTTACCGTACAAGGATCGAAACAAACACCGTATCGACTGTACTTTTAAGAATAGAATGTTTGGCAGAACAAACCCTATCGACGGCGCCACCTTGTAAGTCAACTCATCGCCTACACTGTGACCACGTAGCGTCTGCTGATGACTGTCTCTAATGACACTGTAATTATTTTCGTAAATAAATAAAATAAAAATAAATAAATAAAATAAATAACTTAACTCGTATCAACCTCAATTCCTAATTTTGTGTTACCATAAATAACAGTATTTTAGATATTTTTCTCTATCTACTGAACTAATTAAAAGTTTTTAATAATTAGAAAAAACTACATCGCATGATCAAAAATGTTTGACAAGTTAAAACTGAAGCTATAGACACAGAGTTTTAAGTGGTTAGTGGTAAATTCGTCGAGTTCAAGGTCGGATAAGACGCGGATTTCCCTTTTTTTTTCAAAATGCCGGACAGTTAGACAAACAAATGAATTAAATTTAAATTAAAAGGGAACGGGTAAGTAAAGGGGGAAAATAGTAAACGACCGATTGGGTGTGATATTTGCTCTGTGAATCTTATTGGGCTGTGTGTTACTGAGCTCACGCAATGAATGGTCACCCCACGCGCGGCCCTCCAGTAGGGCCCAACCTGCGCTACGCGGAGATTATTTCAACTTATTTGTCTCCGAATGAACATTCTGAAAGCACATTAGGTGAAACTCCCGACTTTTTGTTTTCCTTCCTCCAACAAGGAGCATAAATAAGGAAGGAACAGTTTTATGTATTCTGCTGATCTCTGCTGAGCACTCACTTGAAGGTACTAACTTAAATTATGCTAGAGTAGGTACCTTAATAATTTTTTAAAGAGAATTGACATTTTTATTGCAATAAAAGTTGATAATTGATGAAATTTCTTATAATCAGTTACATCTAGGTACCTTAGACGGCTACTCCCTTCGACATTAAAATCAATCAACATCCCTCATTAATGGCAATTATACGTTTAAATTACGGGCTAAAATTAGGTAAGCAATCAAAGCAATATTGTGATTTGATTACTTACCGTAGGTATTGACAAATTTCAAAGAATGTCACTACATAATTGAAATTGACAATCTCTCTTAATTTATTAATAATTTTGAATCTCTCAGTTCAAATTCGTTATATTAAGATTACGAAATACAAGAATCGAGGGAGATATTAATGATTAATCTATCACTCAACACTTTATTTTATAAAACTTTTTTGACATCCTTTTTTTCATTGACTTTTTTTTTTATAGTAGGTACGTTCGTTATAGATATTTTTCGTGGCGCATAATTTCGAGCGATAGGTATTTTAAATATTATTAAATAATAAATAACTAAGTAAGTAAATAGATCAAAAAGCATTTACGAGGTTATAAAAAAATATTGGTAATGAAATTGAATATGAGAATTTGTAGAAGCATAAGTTCACGTGTGACCCTTACCACCCTCGGCTATGTCATTTCATCATAAGTAGCGAGATTACAAACATAACAATGTTACATCTACTTGGATGAAAAGATTATACGTAATTAACCCCGAGACTAACAGGCCCTAAAGACAAGTGAATGATTTAACTACCTATCGATCGAGAGGGACAACGTGTAAAACGTTCGAAGCGAACGACGGTAGTCGACTGTACCAGAAGTACCATCTTCTCAGCGTTAAAATACCTAAGAGGTGGTAGATAAAAAAACCTACATGTATAATGTCATAGAGTTAAGATCTCTTTGGTGCGTGCTCGCGGCGAGCGCGCGCGCCACCAAAGAGATTCGAACCTTCCTGTATAATGTATATGAACAATATGGTTTGCCGGCAAATATAAACTGGCGGAGGAGGTGAGTGTCGGTTCTTTACGTAGTTAGTATTCTTTGCCTAAAGCATAGTTTTCCATCTCAAAGTCTCCATCAATTCCTCTGCCGCACGGAGCGCCTGACAAATACCATTCTTTCCCAGCGGACTGTAGAAACTTTTTGTTGCTTAAGTTGGACGTAACGCGCTTAGTTTACGGATAGCCGTTACTTGTTATGTCGCGCACTTACGTGGAACATATTTTACCGCTCCAAAGCTATTAGTCACCGCACGCCATCGGCCCGGGCTCGAACCACCTCGAACTCCGACTCCAGGACCTGAGTAACGACCAGACCTAATGCGAGCACATTCCTCGCGCATTTTTCAGAGCGAGCCACTGAGGGGAATAAGATGTTTATACTAACTTTGAAATAACGCTGTTTTCATTGTTTGTATTAAGTTAGAAATGAAGAGATTTACAATGCAGGGCTTCACTTACCTACCCACTTATCAAACATTCTTGCTTATGAAGTTATGAACCCTTGCTTGTATTCTCTCGCGCTGATACGAGTAGGTAGTTCACATACAAATGGATCTCCATTTTGTGAATTTAAATTGTCGATCGCTCGAAGCGAAGCGACCGATTCAAAAATAGAGCTATTGAGCATTAGCACTGGTGATCGTTCTATATTTGCATTACAAAACCTTTTTAGAATATAAGTCACCTCGTCTATAGGCCAGAAGGGTGCGCTCCGCGCAGGTGTAGTGGACCACCTGGTAGGTATTTAGTTTAGCAAAAAAGCCCATTATAAATAAAACAAGTCTCGTAGCTGAAGTTAAAGGTACATTAGGAGGAAAAATGTGGCCACAATATAGTAATTGAGGTGCATTTATCCGCCAATTGGCCGCGTCCCCTGCGTTTCCGTTCGTTAGCCAGCTCGGAAATGTTCCGGAAAATTGTTGCGATTCTCGCAGAGCTCGAGCTGCCCTGCCTTGCCTGCAGGTATGGATCCAGGAGAGAGTTGAGGAGGTCAATATAGCCACTGTACTGATCATTGCATCTACGATGCCTAAGTATTTCTAACAATTTCCGTCAGCCATTATTAGGCTTGCTAAAGTTAAAAGATGTTTCTAGTTTTCGACAGGTTTGTGAGAGGTTTGCATCCTTTGTCACTAAGATATCTTTTCTTACTTTGTTCCTCCGTCCGCATTTGAGCAGCACATTCAAACTACCACACCTCCAATTAACCAATTACTTAATTTCAAATGTCCGTTAATTAATTAATAAAAATTAAGTCCATTTTAATCGGTAGATAGCCTACACAAAGGAGTGGAGAAATGAAAATTAATATTATAAGTAAAGTCTTTTAGATGAAAATGCATGTTTTTATAACGTTAAATAATTTGATAAACGCATTTTCAGTAAGTAAGTAGGTATTAGTTACACCATCAAGTGCCGTAACACCCCCAGATTTTAAATCTTAAATGCGGTCCTGCTTTTTTATTGTAGATATATGCCTTGTGCCTGCCCCTCTATGTAAAGCGGACAAAGTAAGACGTACTACCGTTTATTCTGATACAACGCCTATTTACTTTTTGAATGTCTAATGATTAGAATCCGAATCTTTAAAATTCTAAATTCAGTTTTATTTGTATTGAAAAAGTACTTTTTCCCTGTTGACCACCACTATTTTTTGCCGTAATCTGCCCTCACTAATTTAGACACAGCACAGACCATATTTTTATAAAGCCTATTTTAAGCGTTGTTTAATACTGGCGCACTGTCCTATAGGAAGTCAAATCCGCTGAAGAATTTCAAACAGTGCGGGATAGGACTGGTGTAAGTTTCCACTTAAACACAGTACGGTTAGGCCTCTCCAATGTGTGTTTTTGTGTGTGCTCATAACAATAATTGTCGTGTCAGTAACGACCCCGGCAGATGTTGCTGTTTAATTAAAACTTTGAGCCATCGTTATCCAACCCTTCGACATTATTGGACTCCCCGATGCCACCACTCGCAAGCAGGGCCGCAGGGAGTGGTGCTGCGAATATGTTATTGGTCAGACTTGAAGAGCCCCGTCAGTTATAGACGAAATTAGGCGTTTTTAAAATAGCTATATTATTTTGATTGACATAACATGACTTCTAATTGTTATTAACTTAGTAGGTAGTAAGTAAACTTGGAAACTGAAATATGAGGAGAACGTATTCATTTCGACATTGTTTATTCAATCAAATGAACAGGCAGTCCTTAGGTAAATTGTAAGTAGTAACGCATTTATTAATTTAAAAGTAATGAAATTACTAAAAGCGATGAAGCCGGGCTAGAACTTGTGCTTATCACTGCTGGTTCCAGAAACTTCGCCCCACAACTTGTGAAAACAGAGTAGTTTTAGTTTTAGACACAATTGACGTCAAAAAGAGAATATTGTATTCCAATTTTGAATTTGAATTTGTGCATTTCACTGCTGGTTCCAGAAACTTCACTCGATAAGTCTCTCATAGGTACGTTGATATTTAGTTTTTAAAACAGGAACCCCGAATATAATTGGGACCGCAACAATTCTGTCACCGGGCCTGCTCGTAAGCTGTCTATAAACTTTCCGAACGAAGCCAAATTTGCGGATAAAACTCAACGGTTTTCAATAATAACCTTCATATTGTACCTGGTTGGAAATTGGATCTCGTTACGTCTAATAACGATTATAATGAGTTTGAAACAGTTTGGATTGTCGACTTCCCTCAGAACGTCGGGAAAATAGGTATTAGGTAAGTATAAGTTTTGGAAATAACAGACAATTAATTATACTATGCTAATCAATTTAGGTAAAGTAGTTGTAAATTAAATCTTTCGGTAAATAATCTATGCCAATAACATTAATTTTGTTACAATTATAATTGGACCGAATTATGTAGAAATGATCCAGCCGGTCCTTGGGGGAGGCCTTTGTCCTGCAGTGGACGTCTAAAGACTGACATGATGATGATGATCCAACCCACAACTCAAAAATTGATTTTAGTAAGACAAACTACTCCTTTCACATAATTTCACATATTCAAGGCTAGTTTTTATACTTTTTTATAATCACGATATAGTGTACAGTGTGTTAGTGTACGGTATAGTGTGTAAGAGCCTGTGTGAGCAGGTTAGACTTGAGCAGTCTTGATATACTGGAAAATAGATAAGTGTGGGTTGTATCATTTCTCCATAACTCGGTTCAATAATTGGTTCATTAATATATACAACTTAAAGATTCAAGCTTAGTAAAACTTAACATTAAAACAGGAATACACTTCTAGTAGGTATTTTGCTAAGGCTGTGGATTTTGCAAAAAAAAAATGTTTCTTTATTAAGTACCAAGACAAGCGCACATAGGTATATTCACGCTATGTCCGGAGCGCCAAGTATCTCTATCCTGGCACCCCTCTTTCTCTTCGCTCAGTCTCATCATTCTCTTCGCTCAGTCTCATCATTCTCTTCGCAAACGCTCGCCGCGGAGTGCTCTTCATGTGCCCGTCTGTGAGCACCCGCGCTATCTGATCCTATGTCAATCTAGGTCGTTCTCGGCTCAACCAACAGAGCATGCCTCTTTTCATCTATAAGATGACATTACAATAATTCTGATAAACTGTACTAGTCTAGTCCTGAATACCTTCTGTTGGATGCAGCATTTCCGTAATTATGAAGTGAAAGTCGCGAGCAAGGGCTAATTGGGGGCTTAGAACTCCAACCACAATGTATGCAAATTAAAATTGAAGTCCATTTGTTTTTAGGGGAGTGAGATTATAAATTGAAGGATTAAGATGCCGATGCCGGCCGGGGGGCGCTCATTAAAAACTTTTATGAGTTTCTTGGCGCACCCTGTACGTATCTACCCACTTATTACGAACAGATTGGCGACGGAATTTTGATGACTTATTGTCGACCTTCGCTGTTCCTTAAGCTGATACTTCCATAATCCGAAAATTGGAATCTGTTGTGAATTGGAATTTGGGGAGCTCTATAAGGATCAGGCTTGAAAATGAACTTCAAATTATATTTTTTATTACGACGGACGTAATCTAATGGCAGATATAGATTTTTTAAAGTTATAGATATAGATTATGTCACTTTAGGAATTGGTAAACATACTAACAATATGATATGTGTTTTTTATTCTTTTTTATTAATTTCATTAATATCTAACACACTCGATACTGTGTAAGAAGCTAACCAATATTACTTACACTGTGTGTAGTACTTTTGCCTCTGACTATGTCTAATAGACATTTCAATCTACATACTCATAATATTATAATTAAAGATGGATTGTCTGATAAATTGAAGAAAAACAACTACAGGATTAGTTATTCGTCCTGGATAACGATGTACTAGGATTATGTAATGAGCAAAGTCGAAAAAATATTCCACTGTAAATGTCTACAAAAAATATGTTGTAAGTATACCTACTAGACCTTTTAAATATAATATGCAGGTTAATATTTTGTTTACTATTCATATCCCGTACGCGGGGCGGCCGAATCCAAATCCTCGTATATTTTATTGGGAGCCGGCAGCGAATTAAGAGCAATTCACATAGGCCGATTTTCCGTCGGTCAACGGTACGGCACGACAATCCAATTAATAAGCAAACCTTTCGTATTCAAAGCGAATATCAAATGTTTGTACGGGAGCCAATTGGCCGTTCAAATAAAATATTCATATTATAACATTGTCACGAGTGATTGGAGCACGTTCATGGTCAGGTATGAAATCAGGGGACTTGATACTGTGCAGCAGGAAATATAAAAATCTATGACATGCCAAAAATCATTCGTAGAGGGTCATGCTCGGAGTTTCTTTAAAGGATATGATCCGTAATGACGAGAGTCTACGGTGAATTTATGTTACCGACATAGCCGAAAGGATAGCAAGCTGAAGTGGCAGTTGGAGAGTTCTAGACTGGAGACCGCGGACCGATACGCTCAGCGCGGAATGCCTCTCCGCCAAGTGGACCGACGACCTAATGGAGGTTGGATGTGGAGGGCGGAGGACCGGCCGTAGTGGCTTTCGTTGGGGAAGGCCTCTGTTCAGCAAGTGCACGGTAAAAGGCTGATAATAATATGATTATGATGATGTATGCGAAGTAGTCGGTACATACAAGCTGTTGGAGGGTTCGGCACCAAGATCCCTGCCTGGATACAATACTGGTATGTAGCGAGTTCATTTTGTATAAATGTTTTCCGATTGTTGCCAAATCGTCGCCCGCACCGTGTCGAGTGCGTGTCGCTTGCACGGACAAAATTGTGTGGTGAAGTATGTACATTCGTATGTTTGTGACTTTTTATATAGGGGCATGTCATTTTTAATGACTTTTCTTTTACTCGTAAACTCTATTTGGGTCACTTTAATTTTTTTTAATGCTAGGTATCTATAAATATATGTATATTATACTATAAAAGGTAGGTATCTATATATAGGTGTTTTGCATGTATCGTTTATACTTTGATTAAAATTTTAATTGCCAATAAACTTAGCAATGGTGCACCAGTTGTTACAAAATAGGCTAGGCACGTAGAAGGTTAAGCGATTTCTATCGGACTATATAGTCTATGTTTAAGAGTTTCGCTAATTATTGAAAGGAACTTTATTTCTGTGTACTGTGGCCAAACATCTAGATTCTGACTGACCTCTTTCGTCAGTCTCAGTTCAGTCTCATCATTCTCTTCACGCACGCTCGCCGCGGGACACGAGTGCTCTTTACGCAGGATAGATCTATCTGTAGATAATTAATTATAAAATGTACCTAACTACTAAGAGCATTCATTCTATGAACAATATTTCATCTCAGTAGGTATTGTGTTCTTCAAATATCACTTACGCAATTCAGCCCTTTTTGATCAGATTTGTCTATCTACATTTAGGCCTTTTTCAATTCGCGACCATCATGTATTATGTATCATACACGTGTATCTTGCCCATGCTGAAAGACCTTTGAAAGCGAGATGTGGTAACTACGGGTAGCCCTTTCTGATGACGAATGAAGGGCTCTAGCTACGCTGGTGTGGTATATAACAGATTGCTCGGTGGCGGCTGCCTTGATTTCCCACAAGATTACCTCAATGAGGGTAAGAAGTCAACCGCAATTCTTGCTCGATGTTTCTACCTCCGTTATTATGTTTCTAATTTGGTACCTATCACGCGTCATCAATCTCCAGATGCTCGGTCCTGTCTGAATATTTTGATGGCGTGTTTTGTTCTGTTCTGAAGTATAATTGGAAACAGGTATAGTATTTTCTCAAACGACACTAAGTTGAGGTAGAAATCTCTTAGAGGGTAAGCTTTACCTTCTGTATAATTCTAATTTAATTGTTTGCTACTTTCGTTTGTAATATAATGTTTTGTAAGAACAATAAAAATATAGAAATCCTATTAAATCCATAATGCGATAGCTCACACAAAAATGACAGTCAAATATGAAAGTTATATACTACCGTGAACATGATCATTATCAGTCTGGACTAGTCCACCGCTGGACATAGGCCTCAAACGATGTCGGACGAGGCGGTTAAAAAAATAGATTTAAAGATAAATCCATATTATTGAGGTTGATGTATGATAACTAAATAAATTCTTTGACGAAAACCATATCATTTCTGTATGTAATTTAATTACTATAGTTGACTTGTATTGATTTTCGATTTTGTAATTTTTACTATTGACTTTAATTACCTATATAATTTGGTTATTGTTTTATTATGAAATAGGAATACTATAAAGATGAATTTGTTGTTTGTACATTCTACTCCTCCCCGAGAGAAAACAATTACACTTTTCCTAGTGAAATCAAAATGGCAACTGAAGGGGTCGAGGGAATGGTAACCTCTCACTTCAAGAGAATAAACAACGACTGTGTCATGGTGGCAGACTAAATTATCTAAGTCTGCGTACATACTAAGTACATTGTTAGGCAAATAGATACTTACCTATAAATGTATAATGTAGACTAAATCAGAAATTTACTAATATTGTAATTGTAAATACTGGGAAGACATTCTAAGGTGTTTGTACCTACATGTGAAATCCGTCAGAGGATACCATTTCTATAGGAGAAGCGTCCACACAGCAACATCTTGCCAAAGATTTTGTATAGTACTACCTTGATCATAAACCACTTTTAAATATAGGTACCTACGGAGTATCTACCTAATTGTCTCGACATGTGTTGAACGCGATTTATGTTATTTGTTTATAAGAACTCACTGCCGCTGTAATAAATGTAGTGGTTAATTCCAATTCAATAATCAATACACAGGCAGGAAGTTTACGTTCGAAACAATGGTCGGACATGCAGCATGAAACCGCCTAATATAATTGAATGCATCCGAGTTAAGGCCATGACTACACAATCATGCACCCGCTTATTGACATCGCAATCGAATGGCTAAGTGAATTCGGCATGAGACTCAACAGCCAGTGGTCATTGGTTCGATACGTACTGGGAACCAAATAAAATACATTAGTTGTAATCAAAAGGAAGGATCGCACACATAGATTAGAAATTCTATTAGAAAGTCTATCTTACTTACTTTCATCTAAATAACGAGCACGTAATTTATTGTCTAAATTCCTTATTAAAAATATGTATATGTGTGATGAGCATATCTGTTGGTTTCGGATTGTAGGTGTTTGTATGTATTTAATTATTTATTTATAAGTATACATGTATGTTTATCAGTTGTTGAGTACCCATTTATAAGCTTCGCCTTAGTTTGAGTCTAAACAGCCGTGTGTAAATTTGTCCAAACATTAATATTATTATTATGTAAATGACTTTTGTATTATTGGACAGAAAACATTCATAATATACAAAGTAGGTACAACAACAAACCTGCCGTATTGGGACTAGACTTCACTGGTACAAATTAAGTAGTCCTGTAGTACCTATAGTAGTAAGAAATCGAATCGAAAACTACAGCTGTCAACAATGCGGTCAAAGAAACAGGTCGATTCTAGATTATTAATTACAGTTTTATAAAGATAAACATAAATATAAAATTGAAACAACTCACGTAATAATTTAATTAATTGGACAAATATAACAAAAAATAGGATTAAGATTTCCACACTACACTTTATGTTCTGTACTGTAGGTATAGGGGGAATTAAGTGTGCCAAGCAAGTTTATGTTTGGGTGATTAATGTTAAAAATTAATGTGAAAAAAACTAATGTTAAAAACATGTAAAAAAAATGTATGATAATGTTAAAAAAATGTAAATGTTAAACAAAATGTGGAAAATTATGTTTTTAAAACATCGATGTTTATTGTCTTAATAAAGAATTCTCGTGGGACCCTAGCCTTAGCTCCCGTACATTGTGTGTGACAGCTCCACTACACAACGAGGGGCTCTCAGCGGAGATCCCTCGTTAAACTTTTATGACACAACATTGCTCCGATACGATTTTGTCACTGTTAACATTATGAAATGAAAACAGCTACATCACATTTAAAAATAAGAAAGTCGTTACAATCTGCAATTATATTCATGTGCAATAGACATTAAACTCGAGATAGAGTATAAAAAGAATGTGCTTATCAATACAACCGCTTACAATTTGATAAGACATTACTTCTTCATTATTTGAGTGAGTATGATTGCCTGTATTCTTATGTATTTGCGAGAAACTAAAATAAAAATGTCGCAACAAGTCTTCCAGTTCGTTAAAAAGTGTCCGTTGTAAATATCCAATCACTAGTGAGGATGTGCCTTAGCGCAAATACCTAACTATCTCTATTCGTGCCGTGTTTTTATGACTGCCGTGCTGTAACCGCCGTTTTAAGTAATATGCCTTAATATTTTAAATAAAATGTGGCTAGTCTAGTAACCAATCCAAAACCTACTTATAAAAACCAAGCTTTTGTGGAATTCCATTACGCTTCCTTGTGGAGGTCTGAAGAAAGACTGGAATACGAATTCTCTTATGTAGTAGGCTGGGTCTTTGCTCGTATGTAGTAGGCTGTTTTTCTGTAGCTTCGCATCAAAATAGTAAGATAGTGAGTATGAAGTGTAGGAACATGAAAATGTACTTCCGTTTGTGTGACAGTGGCCTCGAAGGCTTTAATCACTGCTATTCGCAGGGCGAGTGTAGTCCGCACGATATGTCTTCATCCGTTAGTCCCGCTCTCGAGGGACGCTTACGCAATAAAAATTCCTCGTCGACGCGTCCCCGTGCTAAATTACTTTTATTAACGCCAAGACGATTTAATTTTGTACCCTCATGTCAGTGTGCCATGCCCCTATACATATAAGCGACGTGATGAAGCTACGACGCCCATAAAGTATAAAATACATTTTATATAATGTTGACACTTGAATGCTTTGATCCTTATTGTTTACCTAGATAAATCACTTCAAATAAAGTCAACTAAAATATGTGCTTAATATACCTACAAAACGTAACGTTTTATTTCGACCATCTGATTAGATTACAAAACAAATTTTAGAATATATGTCGGTGCTAGATTATTGGCACGATAAAGCAGTGCTTAATGCTTTATCGTGCCAATAATCTAGCACCGACGCGGTATTTAAGGACAATATTATATGATCGATGTTAAATGTGTACGGGAACGCATAGACCAAGCGGATAAATGCCCGCGCACTTTTTAACGTCATTGTCAAATGAACCTATTAGCTCAAAGAACAGAATCGTATGAATACCAACACAGACGTCAGCGTCGCCTCGCGCATACGATTTTGTTCTTATTTAAATGATTCAATTGACAATGACGTCAAAAAGGAGCGTGGTCATTTTTCCGCTTGGTCTGCGCATTCCCTAAAAAGCTCTATATTAATTTATGTAACTCTATGTGCTCTCCACATAAAATAATTAGTCGATCGAATCGAAAACGATAGCATAGATTTTTTAGAATTACCAAGTCTTGAAACAAGTATTGTAGAGTACAGCATTTTACAGGTACTTAACTTACATTTATGTAATACACAGGTTCTGTTTAATATATTCTGTGGTTCAGTATTTTTTCCAACCAATAATAAGTGATTGTTACCTATATTTTCTACGTTTCTGACGTAGATATAATTATTTTCCTTCAAATTCTGATTAACATTTATCACTACGTATAAATCGACTATACCTACAGTTATTCAATCTGTACTATAACATACTTAGATATAGATAAATGAATAATTTAAGGTAAATTAACAATTTAAATGGGCTAATGGAAAATCTTCGTAGTAAATTTCGGGGAAACTTGGGAATAAAAGGTTTTAAACCTTTTAGAACTTAATCACGAATGAATAACATTAGTTTAATTTATCTTTAATGTATCGCGAAGAGTTCACAATATGAAAAATATTTTGTAAGTACTTTGTATCGGAGTGCAAAATGTCCTTATAAAAAATACAATGTATTATAGAGTAATTCAAATAAACAATTAATTACACACATGAATACTCACACTCACACAGCATAACGCAACATTTAGTTATGAAAATAAAATAAAAATTATTAAATCAAATTTCTTTAGTTTCATGCAATTTTGAACTATTTATAGCAAAATCCTCTCCGCGTCAGGTCTGCGCTAATACTAATTGTAAATACACCTTTTAGGTCCTTTGAAAACGCCGAAACAGTTAGTATACCGTTGCAGTTACTATACCTAAATAAATAAAATATTGCTGGACCTTTCGAGCCTGATCAGCGAAATCATGACAAGCGACAAATATGAAATACGCATTATATTATTCTTACTTAGGTCATAAATTGAATATTTCTTGTGTGTCGCTTACGATGATTTGCCTTAACATAGTCGATTTGCTGGAGTAGGCGCATTCAATAAAATGTGGAGGCTGAAGTTTTCATCGGAAACTTTAAGAGATAGTCTCCGGCACACGCGCTTGAATACTGGTGCAATTTGTCTCATACTAAAGTTTAAGAGTATAATGCTCGCTAGTATTGTGCGGTGACGGGGGACGGACGACGGGGGAGGGGTGTGCTTGCGGCGACATGAAGCTATATTAGAGTTAATTAATCGTAGGATTAAAATTGAATGAGCATTAAACAATTTTTTGTGAGCTTAGCACTCAACATTCTTTGCATTGTTTAATTATTGCAGATGACTAAATGTACACCTGTATATTGGTATTACGAGATTGTGTGGACGGTTTCAAACAGACGTGCTCAAAGAGCGATCAGCTGCGGTAGAAATTTGTATGAAACCTACATATCGCCTCACCGCCACAATAGCCACCGCAACATTGCTTATTTCTTCTGTGCCGCAACAGCCACCGCTCCAGTGTGTGGCTTTATCAGTCAGTCGTCGCAACAGACCATCTGATAGCAAAAAATCGCCAACGCTACGCCTCACGCCACAATCATCACATAAAATCCACTTCAGTCCGCTTGAATACATACAGTACTTCTTCTTTCATCTGAGCTTGACCAGTCAGTAACAAATGTAAAAGTACAAAGACAAACAAAACATTATCCGCCGCACATCCCACTCACGTCGGCTATCAATGGCCGCTAATCACGTATAATCCCGGACAAGTGTCCGCATCCCTCCCTCTGCGCTCGTTACGGACTCTCTTAAACATGTCCTAAACCAGCGGTGGATGAGGCGGGCGAGGGATCGCCTTCCAATCCCTCCACCATAACATACGAAAAGTTTGTTAAAAAAAGTGTATGTCGTACACAATGTACAAATGTGTCTGTAATTTTATTTTCAGTTTTCCAAAATTAAAATATCTCGGATTGACTTTTTCTCCTGAAATCTCCATATTTTAACTCTTACTTCTTCTGTGTTTTAGGTTTGGTTTATCATTACTCCTAAGATTTACCGGTAAAAGTCGAAATTAACGATCAAATAATAGGATTTTACCCTTTTAAAACACTTGGTAAGAGTTAGGTTTTACCCAGGTTCTACCTTTACCTTCGTAGCTTGGGTTTTTACAATAGGTAACTTATATTATGAGTACAAGGGGTTGTCCTATCGTGTTTCGTTCTTTCGATCTCCTGACAAGAAATGGACTGAAAACGCCATACGTAGATAAGTAGTAAGTAAACTTACAATACAATTTCAATATTTTGCACGTATATACCAGTATGTCTGCAAGTAAGGTCTCTCATAAACTACGAAGACTTCCAGCGACCCTTCCAGTTGCCATATTTCCATGGTAATACAGCACTTTTCCCCGTTACGGCACACATAAATTAACGGCTCCTCGATTAAGCGCCTTCAGGCGATGCAATGAAATAAATTCACCCTTCTGCCATCCTCGGACGAAATATTGATTCCAGCCGTTCTTATCCCTCGCCGGGTTCGACAATTAACTCAATGTGTATAGCTATCTAAACCTAATACCTAAAATAATAATTAAACGTAATACTCTTAGGCGTCGTCCCTTAGAGTATACTTATGCTAGCTAGCTATACTCTAAGCGTTCGTCTATAATGTATAGCGATTGCGCGATTCGCGAGAACTTTCAATTAAATTCAATACTCTTTATTGCACATAATTAAAAAAACAGAACACAGAATACAGTAGACAAGAAGGTACATCTAGGCGGCCTTATTGCTAAAAGCGATTTCTTCCAGACAACCTTTGTTCGTACGAGCACGCGATCAAACATAGGTACCTACCTACTAATTTCAAATAGATGTCCTAATTGACATTCGCGTGATTACAACGATTTTATAGGATCGCGCGATGATTGCATATCGCATAATCGCGCGATGGTCGCGTCATTCGTTAGGACGACGCGCGACGCCTGAAGGAAAGGAAACGTAAATATGTATTCTGTGACGTAAACTAGAATATATACATACATAGACAGAACACTAGGTACCTATAAATAGTAAATCTATCTACTACCCACTAGAATTGTAGCCTAAGCTATAAAGGATTAAAGTAATGGTTTAAAAAATCATGCTAAAGTTGTTTAGATACTATATTCATGAGTATACTTTATTGGTTGCGAGTTAACTTATTGGTAGGTATAAACATTCAATTAGGGCAAGTCCTGCAGTGAATAAACGAATAAGGACAAGGCTGATTTCGAACTCTTTAAAATACTAGGAAAACTCTTATTATTTATTCATTCATTGGAGCACTTGTTTGCCCTATTTGGTCTCCATTCTACCTACATAGAATAACAAATTGAATTTCCACCAGCTAATAAGTAATCTGTGAGTTTCGTTTAGTCTGACAGTTTACCAAAAGGCTTTGATCATTCCTGATTCTAGGAAAGTGTGTTTGTCTATTCTATAGATTAACTACGTAGCTAGGAGGCTACACCCTTTTATCTATAATTTAATTCTACTGAAATCAGTTTATACTATTTAATTTGGGTTACGCTTTTGGCTTAGGAAACTAGAAGTTTTTGCCGGGGTGATGTTCTATTTACTGTATTTTTCTCCGTCATACCCGAGTGTCGTATAGAATTCGTATGTCGATGATCGTAACGTAGAATGTCGTATAGAATTTCAAATTCGAAGAAATCGAAATTTCGAGAAGTTAAATGAAAAATAATAATAAAATGTTTTAGATACCTACCATGTATTAAGTAACTAACTTTATCACTTAGAATTAGTACCTTAATTATTATCATCGTCGATACTATAATTTATTACTTCATTCATACCTAATTATATTCCCACAGATTGTACCTGATCGTGGTACCAATTTGATATTACGATACTGGTACTACTTTAAAGTAGGTAGGTAACATGATACTTTCATCATACAGGTAGTGGAGTTAGAGTGGATACTTATTTGTATGTAACTTGAGTTTGCGAATTTTACATTTCCCAAACAGAAGCTTAGCGTCCGTAACATACCATAAATATTTAAAATCGCCTTTGCCTCGAGTAAGACGATTTGCGGCACGCCGGCTGCATTGATACCTTCTATTCAATAATAAGTTATTTTAAGTTGGCGGTTTAACTTGAGCTCTGATTTGTACCGGCGGCGGCGATCATACCGACAACTATACAATAATTACTATGTTTTGGATGGCTTATTTTGAGTGCGTTAGTACATTAGGAACAAGAAGTTACAAACCTATTTGGTCGCGCGCGCGCTCCCTGTGGAGGTCGCATCTTGCATATTTAGTATGGGAAACGAAGAAAAATTTGGTGTCAAAATCCGGGGGGGTGCGGACAAAGGAAGCGTATTAGCGGGAGGAGATTGCTAATACAAATTTATATGGAGTTTGAAAATGAGAATGTGTGAGTGAGTATCAATTTTGATATACATTTGTCAAAATTTTGGCACTCCCTAAAATGCTTTTGTTACTCATCCATATGGGAGTAGCTTTTTTTAAAATTCATGATTAGGAAAGTAGGGTTTGGACATTTTTTAGATTGCACTTTTTTTAGTTCGAGCATCGTCGTTGGACGTTTTTCAGATTGGCCAATAATGCAGTAAATCGTTGAACCCCCGGAAAGTAACCATTAAGTTATCTATGTGGCTGGTGAGACAAGTTAGACTCTTCAAACAAAATTATTTAGGTATAACTTAGAAAATAATTGTACATTAACTATAATAATCTTACGTTTATTCCGTATACTGACCATTTTTTTGAAAGATGATAAATAGTTTGCGGCGGCACTAATTTTATTGAATCTAATAAGAATCACTTCATTTGCTTAGTGCCCGTACAACTTCGCATTTATAACACAATTTCTATATCTAAGTCTATATGGTTTATAGTTATGTACTTTTCTATGCGGACGTCGTCGCCTTAACTACGATATTCATAAACGTATTATCGGTTATTGATGCAGATGTTATTACACTTCTACGGCGTAGCATATTTGTAATAAAGTCTACGAACAAAACCTTTGATAAGAATTATGAAATTATATCATCAAAGCGAATCTCGTAGCACTGAAACTACGCGCGTAACGCGTGCTTGGTGCGCTAAAAACAAAATATGTACCCTAAATAACTAGACACAAACGTAATAAAACCACGTATAAAACAAGTTTATTTAATTTACAGGCGAACAAAGTTTGCTGTAAAGAGACGCATAGTAACTACAGTTTAAAAACAGGGCAAGTGCGTGTCGGACAACATAGTGTGTGGTTCCGCATTTTATTTACAGTTTTCCATGCAAAAGTCGTAAAATATTCATCACGGGATACCTGAAATAATTTTCATTGCAAGTTTTCATCAGGCATACGTGATTTCTTAAAAAATTGTATGTCAAACAGTTTAGAAATTACAAGGGGGACAGAGGGATGAGGGGTACACATTGTAAACGACTTTGGCTGGAAATATGTATATCTCTAAATTGTACGGCCGATAAAAATGTATTGTATGGAAACGTTGCCTCATTTGAAAATATCTCATCAACGATATCCTACACTAGGTGGTACGATAAGGAAAATTTCATCACCAATTACGTGTATAGGGAGGTAGGTACCCCAGAAATAATAAAGAATCTACATTGAGGTTATAATGAACAAAACTTCATTCATTTCGGCTCATCTGTAAAAGTAATTATGACGTATAGCGGACAGGCAGACACCTGTATTATTTTATAAAGGTTCCTTGTCGGTTTACGGAACCCTAAAATTGAAACGTACCTACGTAGTTTACTTTTAAAGCTTGTTGTAGTTAAAAGTACCGCTAATGTTGATGTTGAGTTGCACTGAATAAGTTGAAGCACTCTCCAACAGTTGTCGCTATCCGGTGTGATTAGGGCTGCTTTTGAACAAATCCAAGTTAACGACACAGGATAATTTTTCCCGAAAAGTTATTCAGAACGGGGTAATAAGAGTTTTGATGTCAGATACCGTCATAATCGCACAAAAGGGAACTTTAAATTTATTAATTTTGTTTATTTAAATAAAAAGTCAACAAGATCGTACAATAAGTTTGTATCACGAGGTATACATAGTAATACGTATATACAAGTAAATATATAACGTTACAATATTATTTACAAACATTTCAATAGGATTCCAAAATTGTTGTAAAGATTCGGATTCAATCAATGGTGGTCGCCTCACATCCTGTAGACTGTAGTGTGGCAGCCCTAGGTATTCTCAGCAACTTTTTAATTGGCCAGTCTTACAGATTGAAAAAAACAGTCAAGGGTCCTTTCGACTTAATTAAATTTACTCTACAGCCGGCGGAACGACACGGATCTCCTTTTTTAGTTCAATGTTTCCTTTTATTCTAAGTTGGACGTAAACGAAATGTAATTAGACAAATAAAGTACGGGTACCTACCTATTGCGGCGGCTTCACTTTTGAACCACCCCAGTCTAAGTGAAATGGAAATGTTCTGTTTTGATTTAGCCTATACAGATCCAATTCCATGTCTCGTATAAATATTTTTTTATTATTTAAGCTTTCCTGTAGCAATTACTAAAGTAGACAGGTTCACTAATTTTCAGGAAGGTTCGAATCTCTTTGGTGGCACGCGCGCTCCCTATGGAGACTGCAGCTTGTTTATTTAGTATGGGAACTAATGGTGCCACTTACAGGGGGGGTGCGGACAAAGGAAGCGGTGTAGCGGGAGGAGGTTGCTAATACAAATTTATTTGGAGTTTGAAAATGAGAATGTGTGAGTGAGAATGCTTCTTTTACGGCGAGCACGCACCAAAGAGATCTTAACTCTATGCTAATTTTAGAATGATTGTTAGATGTCAAAATATTTAATTATTAGAATATAAGCTGTGACATTGTCGAGTTAGGTGCAATCCTGTAATGACAAATGTATTTGTGAAGTTAAATAAATGAAATGAAATGAAATTAAACTCATATAGAGCCCTCTTCCGACTTTGTCACTAAATTGTCTTATCGTGTTTATTTATTGTAGTCACTTTAATATGTTTCCTTCAGGTAAGTCCATCCATCGCTACGACGGGGTAATCCCATAGCTGGGCATATACGTATTAATATATAATACAATATCTATTTTAAGTAGAATAGGTACCTATACTAGTAGTTCCGTGAGAACAGTAGACCTCGCCAGCCCTTATAAACCAAACCTAAAAGAAACGAACAGAAGTCAATTTTGCAGTTGGAGACAGATTAAAAACTAATGTGACAAAAATTAGCACTTTAAAGCTTAATATTTCGCAAACGAATCACTGAATCGAAAAATGTTTTTTACACACCCGCGATATTTTTGAAAGACCTATCCAACGATACCCCACACCATGGAATTCACGCGAAAAAAAATTATTTCCCATTTTTACGTACCTATACGTGGGTACCTCGCCTAATCAAAAATACCATTACTAATTCAGATAGAGATATAATTTTCAATTTTATACAATACAATTTATGTTTTGTGCACTATTGAATTGGTATATAATATAGGTAGGTACTAATTTGTTCCAATTACTACTTACCAATCAAATGTTTAATTTGCGGTTTTATTGTATTCCTAATCGCATGTTGTTCACATCAACATGATTTCGGGAATTCATACTGCCTACACCCCAGAAATGAAAGGCTCGTTTGAATTATATCCTTTTGATACAATCCCGTACGTAATGTAATGAACTTTGATGAGCACTGCGGCTGGCGTACATTGCGTAACCTACGTACATACGAATATAAAATGTAATACTAGGTATCTAAGTAGTAGTATACTACTATAGATTAACTATCTTACTTAGACAATAAAGTTGAAGAGTTAGTTATTTTGTTTAAACGCGCTAATATCTGGAACTACCTACCGGTCGGATTTGAATAATTCTTTTTGTATTTGATAGCCCATTCTTGAGGTTGATTTATCATCATCATATCAGAATGTAGACGTCCACTGCTGGACAAAGGCCTCCCCCAAGGATCTCCACGACGACCGCTCCTGCGCTAACCTCATTCATCTGGGTCCCGCGACCTAGGTCATATTTAGTAGCCGAACAAAAAGAAAAAAAAACTTGTCTAGTCTTGTTGTACATTGAGTGGATGGTGCTTAGTAAAACCCCATTTTAGATATACAGGATGCCCGTTACATGTCATAAACTACACAAACGGAAATGATAGTAAGTATATTCCCTTTTCCTTAGCTGTCTTTATGAAAACTAACGCTATTCGTTTCGCGTCTCGTCTACATGTGCGTGCAAAGTAGGTACAGGTTTTTACCAGTTTGTATTACCATTTACACTTTGCGGTCTACTTAGAAACATCGTCTATCGTACATTTTGTGCTTTCAGCGCAAAAGCGTTTTTACCTTAAGACACCGAAGGGAAAACGCATTATAAATGCTTACCTACTCCGATGTCTTGTGTGAAATGTTGAAAAATCCAATCTCAGTTTTGTTATTAAAATTTTAGCTCAACGATTTTTAATTTAGTAAGGCACCGATGTGTAATCATAATAAGCCTATCTACTTATACATAACTCATTAAAGAAGAACAGTATAAAAAACATTAATAAATGAAAAGACTGGCAAAGTTTCTGAAAACTGTTGAATGAAAAGTTAATGAAAACTGAGTGAGATATCTGGAGGCGAAAAAACCATATCTCAAGTGTAGGTACCTCGTGGCAAGGTAAGTTTCCGAGAAAATGTTCCTCCTTACTACCGTCTGTTATTCTCTTTAGCTCTTTATTTATTTTTAAAACAGCTTTTAGTGCTCAGCTAAAAGTATTTACGGTACTGTTATTGCACATACGCTTTTTATAAGGTAGAGTTTACATAAAACGTTGATAAAGGGCAGACTATCACAACTCAGGGATTTAGCAGGAATTATTATTTGAACTGAATAGGTTAGGTAGACATTGTATGAGTCAGGTTTTAACATACCTATTTTTACAACTGTTTTCTATAAAAACTCCACTTATTTTATGAAATTTCACAAATTCTGAAACATAAAATTTCAGTGCTAAGTATATTCGGACTATCTTTATGGAATAAACCGCATTTCATAACAATGGCAAATATGTATTTTTAGTTAATATGTAATTCATATACATTACACATAATTACCCAAAGTAAGATTTTGGAACTAACTAGTTAGATATACCGACAAGACAATTCAAAAATAAATATCATCTAATTTTCGAATTTATTTTACAAGAATCTAATTAACATTAAATAAACGTCCATAAAACATAAGCATTAATATCAAGCGAGCCTTGTACCTAGTTCTCCCGCGCTAGAATACTTCTCCCGCAAACCGAGTTGCATCGCATTGCATACAAATAAGTGAGACCTGCGGCTATCCAGCCACTTTTTGTTCAGGTGTAATAAAGTGGTACACCGCTCCCAACGAAGGAGGGAAGGAATATAAAAATTCTATTCTTTTATGAATTATTTATACCTTACTGCTCGAGACGTTATTAAAGGTCAGAAAGTTTTTCGAGAGCGTTTAACGCAATCAACATTTCGTGAAATATGAATAGAAACACTTTGGTTTTAATACGTAATTTAATTTAAAGAGAGTTTGGATTATTTTTGAGAAATAGACTTCACTGGTAAATTGTATTGGAATAGACCTTTCGTACCCTTCATATTGTACCATTACCTATACCTGAAACAGTATTTTGTAGTTATACCTACCCTGCTTCCTTATATTAAGAAACTTATAGCAGAAACCCTGTCACACACACATAAACACCAAAATATATATCCCACTAGGTATAATATTTAAGCTATTGGTTTTCTGAATACACAAAGAATAATATGTTGTAGATTTTACAGGCCTACGCCAGAAAGCTGTCTCCCACAAAATGTTAAGCTTAATATCTTTCATTCGAAAATTTTAGAAGTGACGGTAGAATACCTACTATAATAATGGAAATGTTATAATAACAAAAGATTAGATTTGTGCGGTAACTGGATATTCCGTTTTAATTATATGGCGGCTTGAAGGCTGTATTGTGGCTTAGCGACGAAGGGCCCTAAGCTCAATATCCGGCGGCTGCGGGCTGTTTTCATTCGGACACCTTTGTACGGGAATCCGATAAACGGATTGAGGCGTTCCCTCGGCACTCACTATGTTTTCATCGAAACTGACAGAAACAGACCGGAATTACCACAGCTTCTCCTACTTACATTATCTCGAATTTCATTCTTCTATATTTGCTTCCCTTATAGATACTTACCTACATAGGACTGTACAAGAATACCAGTGTTCGTAATATACTTAAGATAGAAAGTCCTTATAATTCCCAGAGAAAAGCCAAGCGCATTCACAATAGGGTGATTATACGATAGAAATGTACGCGTACAGTGCGCCGCCGGTCGAGCGGTTGCATAAAATGTATTCCTCCAGCTACCAACAAAGACAACCCTTTTATTCTTTTCTGTCGTCAGAGGCGGCGGTGTAATTCTCGTCTTTTAACAAATGGAAGACATTATCGCGTGCCCGGCTTTTGTGTAAATTCATGTAGAATAAAAGTTAGTAAAAAGTTAAAGCGCTTACGTAGCGCTCGCATTCAAACGTAACGACTATTTTAAAAACGGACAAAAATTTCACGCCTGTATGATGCCGCGATATGTGAGCGTTGGGGCCTTTTCGTATGATAAAATGCAGTCGTTTCGACATCATTTCACATAATGAAACATAAAATTATGTCTGTGGTGGAGTTGGTTTTGTGGTAGCTTTATTGCGTTGTGATCTCGAGGGATGTCAGAGTGGGGTGTCGTAGGAGCTCGTTCCTGTTCGAGTGCCAGGCCATGTTCTATCGACATCTAGCACGCGGGCGTTCAATCACTGGCTCTCCACAAGTCGCTGGCCCCTCTTCATAGGTTATTTCGAGCCAACTTAACGCTTTCAGGTCCTCATTAAGCTAAGTCCGTTAGAATTTAGTCGGTCTGTAACCTGAGAAACGTTAATAGGTTTAGAAGCAGGTTACTAGTTAATTAGAGAGTCTAGGAAGTGTGTAAATCATTATGCTACGATAAAGTAATCATCAAGCAGTACTGATATTTATAAAACAAGTCGAAAAACAAACTTTTGGAGCAAGCGTTCAATATAAATAAAGTTCAATTAAACTGGGTCTGTCAGTCAGTGTGAGAGATTTTAATGATTAATGTGATGTTTGCACAGCAAGAAATCTCGCTGGGTATCAACAAGAGCGGATCAAGGGAAGGGGGAACTGGGGGGAGAGGAACACCCCACGTAATTTTGGAACTAAATATTGAAATGACAAGATGAATGCCGAAAAAATAATGTTGAAGGATATTTAATAAGCGTCAACGTGTTACTCCAAATTTTACTGTAATAAATTCTTGTATTTTTCCTTGACTCTGATAAAATCAAAATTAATGTAGTTTGTTTAGAGAAATGTGGTCTAACAGTGGCCTTTGTTCCTACTGATCGAATGAAAAGGCCTATTTAATTATGTAATAATTTAGGTAAGACAAATGATTTTTTATTGTTATCGACTAGCGAATACAGGAATGTATATAGGTTTTATACCATCATATTGCTGAGTATTTTATTAAGAATCGTATAAACACTTTTGGGAAGGTAACATTTTAAAGTTCTCCTAACTAAAACAATATTAAGGAACATCGGTTCACAAACATTCTTTATTAGCTGACTCCTCGTGGATTCATCCGCGTCACAGATTAGATAATAGTTCGCGTTGGATAAGTTTTCCTTGCTCAAAAACCTTGCCTCGAAAGCCTACCTAAAACCTTAGCACAAAACAATCTCCATTCGTATCCATTCATCGGTTTTGGACGCGAAGAGAAAAGCAACTTTTTTTTTAAATAGTATACTTGGTGAAGTGATAATAAAGTGGGGCATTATTCCCAAGAATAGATATATTTGTATGTAACGTGTAGTCACAACGTAAAGTTCAATTATACAAAGCATAAAAGTTTGTAAACAAAGGGAACGAAGCTACACACAAGTTCTGACGTCCCTGAGTACGAGCCTTATTTATCGCTTCCCGTGAGATTACCATACTACCATAAACAAGGGTACAGATTACCTTAATACCTTGGAATTGTGAAATTTTCTGTCTAAGTCTTCTTGACAATAGGTACTTAAAATTTAGTATAATAAATAATAATCACCGGTTTTGACGATGTTAATTAATTAATTTTTTATCTAAACGGAAGCTAATATCGAATCTCATTTGTCTGTCTGTCCGCCGGATAACTTTAAAAGTACAGGCAGTATTTAAAAAATGACCGGCAAAGATAGGAAAATTGTATACTGCCAATGTAGAATTTTTTATATTTTATAAACCCACCAACCCGCACTGGCTCGGCGTGGTGGACTATATATGGCTTGTACGCTTTCGTTGAAAGATATGAGACTGTATAGACCAGGAGCTGTTTTTTTGTAATCGCTCTCCTCGCTTCGAGCGGTCGATTCTACTGATTTTTGTATCGGATGTCGAAGGAAAATTAGTAGAATCGACCGCTCGAAGCGAGGAGAGCGATTCAAAAATAGGGTTCCTGTCCCGCATATGGGACATATTGATGTTACTGTTGCTTTGATTGTTTGTTGTTCAGATTTCTACCGACTAGTCTAGGATGACACCCAAAGGGCCCAAGGAGCATTAGGTGGACTTCACATGTTTTGTGCGTACTTGCGCTCTCGTGAAACTAAATTACATCGCACGGTGGTCTCGCGTTGGCAATAAACAAAAGTCCCATGACAACGAGTCGTTAAACTTTTAAGCGGGTCTTAACTTCTGTGCTATCTAATCGGATTGTTACATGCTACTTAGGTATAATGACCTCGTATCACACTGTCACGTAACGCATAATAATTAAGATACATTACATTTAATTTGTTTTGTTACTATTCGTTCTATCAGATACTTAGGTCGACCGAGTCAGTTACATAAACCGATTATTCAACCCATTCGCAAATGATTATTTTAGATCTGAACTTAGAATGAAGATATATAAATAGGTATGTATGTAGGTACTTATCGTTACTTTTCTGACCCTTAAAGAATGTTTCAAGAAATGGTTACAGTAGGTAAAATTTCCTCACCGACCAAACGCGTACTGCGTATACAATTTTCCAGTAATTAGCAATAGGTAAAGGTACTTTTACTTTTTTAATAATTTTTTTTTGAATTAATGTCTTTCATTATATTTTTAAAACATCGGTCTTACTCTAATCTTTTGTAAACAGTACCTACTAGGTTGTATTGATTTTGTATTTGACGATTCTCTGATTCTTCCTTTTTAAAGGGCATCTAATGGGTATCTTCGCCCTGTATGAATTATTAATAGATTGCCCTTTTAAAATACGTAGGTTTATGAGTTGGTGTGCATGATATTGATTTGAGATCAATCGCCAACATTACATTTTATTAAATACTACTGATAGCACACACATAACCGGAATCCACAACATGCATGATATCAAATCATACATTCTACAAAATTGAATATTTTCAAGAAGTGGTACCTACTTTTTCTAGAAGTGGTAAGAAGTGGTAGGTCTATCAAATTTACCTTCATAAAGTGTCCCTAAACGATCATGCTTGCATGACATGCAACGTTTACGTGAATGTCATGCTGCATGATGGACCATCATGCTTGCTATCAATCAATACAGTGAAGCAACGGCCAGCACGTACATGTTGTCGTACATGTCATGCACGTCAATCACTACAGCTAGACAATCATGCATGAGTGACAGCACGTATTGCATGTCATGCCGTATGATCGTTTAGGGAGCCCTAAAAAACAATACACTATAAATAATTATATAATTATTTACGGGTCTTACACACGAAATAGTTTTATTTACCTTGCCCGACGTTACATGATAATTATGAATACAAAGCGCGAAAGTCTAAAAATGTACTAATACACTATAAATACACACAGTAGGTATGTTCGTTTGTACAAAAGGGCAGTCTATCGCTTTAAGCGATTTCTTTCGGACCAACTTGAATGAGAAACATGAAGAGGCTTGGAGTGTCGTCGCTCTCATCACATACTAGCGTAACTAGCATCAAGCAAATTGTTCAGGGCAACGTATTTTCGGTTTTTGTACCAACATTTTACGTCACACCACTAACCACCATAGGTATGTAACATACATAACATAACATAGCCTCTGAGAAAAGAAAATTTTAAATTTTACGAAAAGTCTTATGTTACTTACTTGGTGAAACAAAATTATCTGTATTTTTAAGATACCTACGTACTTCACGTGCATGGATCTGAAACAAGGTTCTTAGAAATACGATACTTTGGGACAATGAAAAGTAGTAGAAATGAGTATGCTGGTGGGCTCAGTTTTACGATAAAGTTGTAAGATACGCTAGTATGTGATTGATATAAAAGTGACTGACTTGACTATGGCTAAGCCGTACTTGTCAATCTTGACAAGTACATCTAAACATGTAGCCAGATGGCTAAACATTAGCTGTTATCAGAGATCCCGCGTGACGGCGACGAAGGCGTCTATCCAGCATGAGGTATTTACCGACTTTTAATAATTTAACTACAGAGCAAACGTACATAATTAATTAATGTGCAAATTGTTATAATTAAATAGAATAATTTTAATCCACTATAGCATTGAGATATGAAAATCGGTAGAATTGGCAATGATGTTTTTGAAAAAAAATTCAATTAGTTTTCGTGGTTTCCGGTACGTGTCGTTGTAAAGCAGCGGAGGGCGGTCGAGTTAACTCGGTCACAGGCTCAAGGAGCGACGGACGTGTTACTGTCTTGTTTATGAACCCTAAATCGCATCTAAACTTTCCCACAAACGCTCTGTGTATGCGCAAGTGAGGCTGGACTAAACTTTGATGACTTTCACTTTGTCTTGTCTTTTCGCACTATTCAACCACTAAAGAAAGGTTTTTGATTGATAAGTTTTTTCTGTCCAAACATTATTATTATTATTCATGTATTATATTAGTATTCAGTACTTAGTGGTATTTGCATAATAAAAGTACTATAATAGTACATTGTTACCCCAGGGGTGAAAGTAACTTATTTAGGTCCCGAGACGGGGTTTCTACCTCGCTACGCGTCGGGCGCCAATAGTTCGAGGGACTCTAAATAATTCTTGAACCCGAGGGATACACTGTGCTTTTCATTACGAATACAATGAAAGTAAAAACAAATACACTAGTAGTTCCGTGAGAACAGTAGACCTCGCCAGCCCTTATAAACCAAACCTAAAAGAAACCAACAAAAGTCAACTTTGGAAACAGAAAAAGTACCTACTAAAGTGACAAAAATTAGCACTTTAAAGCTTAATATTTCGCAAACGGATCCCTGAATCGAAAAATGTTTATCACACACCCGCGATATTTTTGAAAGACCCATCCAACGATACCCCACACCATGGATATCACGCGGAAAAAAATAATTTTCCATTTTACGTATGCAGTTCTATGAACATAATTTATTTTTTCAACTTTCTTAAGTCGATCCACTATTACTCAAAAACTAATAGAACCTACTTAGCCGTAATAGTTTTCCTTGTAACTACGTTATATATGCTACTGCCATGAATTTTTTCACATTTCCAGAAGCAACCGTTTAGCTGGCAGGGGGGGGGGGACACGTGACTCTAACAAAAATTACCGCTTTAAAGCTTAATATTTCGCCAACGGATCCCTAAATCGAAAAAATGGTATTCACACACCAGCAATATTTTTGAAAGACCTATCCAACGATATCCCACACTATGGGATTCACAAGAAAAAAAAAGTTCACTCCCACTTTGCGAGTATGGTAGGTACTCTAAAAAAAATGTTTTTCAAAATTTTATTCTACTCATTTTGTAGGTTTAATTAATTTATACATATGCCAAATTTTCGTCAAAATCGGTTGAAAAATGCGACCTGTAGAGAATTACAGACAGACAGACAGACAGACAGACAGACAGACAGCCGGACAAGAGCATTTTTGGCCAGTCTCGAAACGTAGACGCTTCGCTCGCTTCGCTCGCTCGGTCAATAAAATGAGTGTTAATACAAATGTCTGCTATACGAAAGTATAACAAAACTCTACAACTCGAAAAAACAAATGAAGATCGGATTGCCGCTTTCCCGTCTATTTTGTTTTTTTTCTGCGGCCGACCAGCTATTCTGCCATTATTTTTCATTCCTATCATTGAAAAAATGAGAAATATTTTGCCCAAATCTATGTTATTTTAAAGAAATATCCTATTAAAACATAATCTAATCACAGACAGAACTTTAATAATATTATTATAAATTTATTTTAGTTACAGCTCCACTAGGTAGGTATAATATTATATCGCTATGCTATTTAATGTATGATAAATTCCCGAAAGCGTCTCAACAAAGGCTGCGTCTAAATTAACCTCACAGGTACTATTATAATATTCTGTGCTCACATTAAAACCGTAAACTAAGGAAGCTGTAAGCAGAGACAGAAACACTCAAATCTGCCAGCATCTGTGTTCGGGGTGTTTCTACCATATTATGCACGAGTGAGTGACATAAGCCGCATTTTGTTACAAATCCGGCCCTCTCGGGTTGGATTTGTCGGTGTCCGTCCCTGCGCTTGTTATTCCGACGTCCGCAGACCGGCGAAGCTTAAGTAAAGATCGCAGAAGAAAACCTTACTTCAGCCAGTGTGCATTACTATGAGGGTTCCAAAGAGCGTTTAAAGAAAACGACGGTATTCCCAAATAGAAGTTTGACGTGCAAAATACAGACAGACCTACTAAGAACAAGGATCCCATAGAACCGCAATCAGCGTGTAGCATGAAATAGCAATAGTCTTCTACCCCAATAATTTGAGAAGTCGCTTCTTATATGGCGGGGTCAAACTGAACAAAAACTATCTATTTTAGTCGAGCTGTTGTTTGTTGGGGGGCAGTTGGTATGCAGTTACGCTGCCCCCCAACAAAAAATTCACATACGTAGATAGAGATAGAAGATATTATACCTGTCTTGCTTACTCTTACCACTTTTGTAATAAGTGTGTCCCTCTCTGATTATTATTGTTATTTTAGCAGCTGTTCTATGGGATCCTTGTTCTTAGAGACAGACAGAGAATGCAAGATACAGAGTTTTTTTTGGCTTCCCACTTCGGTGGATTTAGACAGTGTCAATGTTAAAGTTAAAGAAACGGATATGGGAAGAAATTTTGGAACGAAATTTTGTTAGGATCAGGAAAAGTACATTAATAATAAAAATAATTTAAATACCTACATTTATTCGCACGACATTTTACTTTTAAAGCAATACGGAGGGGAGTCCTTTAGGCTTTCTCTTCAACCGAAAGTATGTTCCACTGGTTATTAAATACGCGGTATTGATTTACTTAATGAATGTATTGTTCAATTTGTTAGTGTGACTTAACTCTCCACGCGTTCCTGAGGAAAATGGTAGTGACAGACGGACAGACAGACAAACGGACAACGGAGTGATCCTATAAGGGTTCCTTTTTCCTCTTTTGAGGTACGGAACCCTAAAAAAATTAACTATCCATGCCTGCTCCATAACTGCACATGCCTGATCATTTGTAACGTCCGGATGTTTGACCGTGATTTGTTAGTGACGAATTTTTCATTTACTCAGTAAAAACGACACCGTTGAAAAAGGAAACTCGCTGACTAAGTCACTCAAGGGAAAAAATAAAACGAGCAGCCGCCCTAACGACCGTCAAGGGATGTCATTAGCCGATGTCCACTGCTGCATGACTCGAATTAGATGAATCTAGTTAGATTTAAGTAGACAGGACTTGGAGACGCATTAACATCTTCAAGATGTGTTTGTTTATTTATTTACTGATTACAAATAATACTTTCCCCTCGGTGTAACTGTGCTATGAATTGCATTAACCCTTGCTACCTGTATGTAATGCGAAATTGGACTAATTATTTTTTTTGTATACCTTTGTATAGAAACTACTTATTTATAACTAGGTTAGTTAGCTACCTATAGATAACTTATGTCTCTCGAATACTGCATTCACAATGGTTAATAAATATCATAAATTTTTATCCATTTAACCAATCTACTTATATAGGCTGTATGGCTTAGATACCCTTACCTATACTGTATTGGGCAAAAAATATTTTTTTTCGATTCTACCTGCTTTCGAGAATTGTTCACCCCACCAAGCGCTAAATGACCTTCCCACTAGTCACTGATGTTCACCCAAGCTCACACACGGTTGCCACCAGTCCACCTCCGCACGCTACGCACCCCCAATAAACATTCCTTGCCAAAATCAAAGACTCAGCTAACTTTAAAATGAATTCCGACTCAGAATATTCATCTGATGGCGAGACGTACGACTGCTGCAAAATTGGTGGAGCTTGCTCAATGCCGAGGAATGCCGCCGCACTGCCATTTGAACCAGGTCGCCTGGAGGGTCTCATCCTCCGCATATTTGAAGAGTTTGACTTCCGCGTGGTGATGACCGACGAGAGGGCAAGGAACGCCTTCATGTTGACCGCTGGCCTGTCAGTAGCCGGGAGTTTGCTCGGCAAGCACTATGGCGGTAACTTCGGCGCCGTGCTCGGCAGCGCAGTCGGCGGCGCCTGCGGTCTGGGCATCGTGGGTGAGTTGCTATCAAAAGTTATCGGTATGTCTGTCTACATTCATGATCCATCATTTAAAACTTGATTTTATCCAAAATAAGCAACGTCCCAGAGGAAGGATCTGTTTAGAAATAGTTAGTAGGGACTATATTGATCTAAAACTACCCTCACATTTTTCGTGAGGGTTTTTCACACCGGCCACACCCCCACCGGCCGGGTCAGAATACGGAACAAACCAAAATTTTAATTTTTAATTTATTTTAATTTTACTTTAATTTTATTTTGATTTTATGACTGTATTTACTGTATAAGTATGGGTTTTTATGCCTGAACAATAAAATTATTATAATAATTATTATTATTTCATGATTTCACATTGTTTGCCATAATTTTGCCAATAAACTATGAGACTAACAGATAATTTTATGTTTTTGCTTCAGTGATATCAATGCGAGACGTCTGGGAGCAGATCAAAAGCCAGCTGTGGGACCTGTATGAACTCGCCTACGACTACCTCGCAGGCCTGGGCGTAAAGGACTATCAGGCCGCAGCTGCGTACCTCACGTCCAACAAGATTGATACCGCGGAGCTGGCTACCATGCTCCTCCAGGTCGCATCCGACACTCTTGGGCGGAAAATTCTATCTTCACTTACGTCGCAATAGATTTCTGTCTGACACCTATCACGTTGATCGTTAAATTGTGTTGGAATTTAATAAATATAATGTAATTTAAAATATAGGTACCTAGGTAAGTAAGTATTATAGTTGACATTTTGAAGAATACATAAACAGAGAAGAGAACATTAAAATTTATTTATAGTAATGAAAAATGAGCATTCGAAATAAAATGTGTGCGTCATGTTATGGCGTTTCTTTAATTTATTCTGTGGTTTCATTTGTTTACTAAGTAACTATAGGTAAGTAGGTACCTACTTAGATCACTTTCGGAAAAGCCATAAGTTGGTTTGCTTTAGCTTGCAAGGGACAATGCTAAAAAAACTAATTTACTTTTAGAATGTGGCTGTCATAAGTCTAGTAATTGATCTTGTTTTTTGGGTCGCAAAACCCGTTTTAACACTCTGAGGGTTATAAAAAAAATTAGTTAATGAGTAGTAATAAATATTAATAAGTAGGTACTATATTAAACCAATGTAAGCGTGACACTGGCTAAATCAATGGGGTTTAGGAGATTTAAACAGGGTGGAACAGAAAAGTGTTGACATCCCAATAAAGATACCTACCCGAAAACTTCAAACTAACACATTCATTACCTATAGCTATATATTTTTAGAATTTTTTTACACATTAGGAGATAGAGGGTAGTTCATAAATTATTTGTCGGAATGTGCAGCGTGCACATCATTCCAACTCAAGGGTAGGAATTATTATCTAATCTGTGCTCAAGGCGTCCGAACCGAACTAAGAAACAAAACACGAAAAGAAACAATTCCACGTCATGCTGTACAGTCAACCGCACGTCATCATCATATCAGCCTGTAGACGTCCACTGCTGGACAAAGGCCTCCCCCAAGGATCTCCACGACAACCCGTTCTGCGCCAACCTCATCCAGCCGGGTCCCGCGACCTTCACCAGATCGTCGGTCTTCGCACCCCCTGCCCCGCCGTTACCATAGCCAGGAATAGCGGGGCCGCCGGTGACTGGGGGCCGGTGCATACGTGTACTTTCCATGGGGGGGGGGGGGGGGGGGGGGGGAAATTGCCGTAATCGCCACGCTTGACAGGCAGGTTGGCGATCGCAGTACATGATATAATACACAGAAGGACGCTGCCCATCCTCTGGTCTGACTCCATTAGTCGCCTCTTACGACACCCACTGGAAGGAAGGGGTGGTGCTATTCGTCGCCGACACCACACGGCACATTTGTCGCCGACACCACACGGCACATTCGTCGCCGACACCACACGGCACATTGATAACAATTGCTGAAGTAAAGTTTGTACATAGAGGCAGGCAAGTTAGCTTAAGTGTACTTTGGATATTGTTTGGATAGGTATAGTCGACCGCACGTCAGTGGAAACACTTTGACCTTGACCTAGACTATTAGGGAGTTTCAATACTATGGGAGACCAGTTTATACTGGTTTTGTTACCACTGACATGCGGTCGACTGTACCTTTTCGAGAATTTTCCTGACATTCATTAATATGTTTACCCATTATTTAGCCATATGTATGTCAATGCCGACAATCCATTGGTTAGCAGGTCGATGTGACTGCATCAATAATTTTCCAACATAAATCCATTGTGATCAAGTTCGGCAATTCATTATACAAATAATACAGTTTTGGCCTAATTCCAATGAGGCCCTTCGGAACTTTTAATTGGCCTACTCCAACAATCGAGCTTTCAAGAAAGGACAAGTTTTATGGACTTCACCAACTTCCAAAATACATAATAAATACTTTTGCGTTTGCAGCCGAAAATAAATCACCTTCACCCATAGATCGCGCTGATTCTGATCGCATCCACTCTTACTTCTTTGCCGCCGACCGTTCGAGGACTTTGGGATCCGTTAGATAGAACAGATACTGTTATTGCGAAGATATTTAGTCTGTCTGTCCGGCGGATAACTCGAAAACTATTGAACTGGATCGGTTTAGATGAAACTTAAAAAATATGTAAGTACATACAAAATAGGTAATGAAAGTTTTCATGACGTGGATTGTCGACACAGAAAAAGCGCCATCTGTTACAATTACAGTACACTGTTACAAGCTATAGCTACAAAGGCGGAGGGAACTTGCACGCAACAACTAGACAGGCTTGTTGGAAGGCTTATCAGCTAGGTAAGTAGGTACTGACCGCCGCGGCGCACGCAGAGTACGTGTCGCGTCTGTGTGCGGTCGTTATATAATATCGAGGTCAGGGCGACGCCTGCTTTGTTACCCAACTTATTACTGCGACTCTACTTACATAATCACCTTTATTGATTTATTGTGCAATTGTGACCATATTGTTCTATATCACTTTAATCACCAATGACTATAAAAATACGAATTTTACACGCTTGGCATTCATTTTCTTTTTTAAATAAAAGTCCTCTATATAACTAATTATTGTTTTTAAAATGTATGTTTTGATTTATTTATATGGGCTATTAATAGTTGAGTTTTTAAATAAAACATTTATTTAGGTAAATTTCACAAGTTATATGTATTTAAAAGTGAAAAAGTATATTGAAAAACTTTAAATAGACAAATAGAGATTTTGGTGCAAGAGTTAGAGTGGGTACAGGGACTCTAGATCACTTCACAATCTAGAAAAATAGAATAATTAAACATTAAAATTACATTTACAATAAAAATACAAGGTACGACTTATTGTAATATATCATTCTGTTGAACCTCCGTGACGGGTGCCTCTGTGAGATCGCTCTTAAATTTTTTCGCTTGTGGAACCTCCGAGTCATTCCCTGACTCTTCCTTGCCCAGTTCGTGCAAATTGTACTTCTTGTAAGTGAAATAGTTTTCCACAATGGTCAGCAGGCAAATGCCCTTCACAACTTCCACAATTATATAGAGGCCGGGGTTCTTCAAGTCGGCTTTGTTGTCTCCGTTCTTCAGCACAATCAAATCAGCTATCTCCTTAATCACCAGCTCGCGTGAAACACTGTTATTGTATCGCTTATTGAAGACTATTGCAAAAGTTGTTGGTTTTTTAAGGAAATATTTATCAAACAGCTTGCCTGCACTCTCCATTATATCCGGTAAGGTCGCTTTGCATGTGGCCATTATGGGTATCATCCTCAGCACATGCCGGGTTTTCTGCAGTCGTGTTGCATATAAATCCTTGATTATGGCGGCAGTCAGCTCTTCAGGACAAGGTAAATTGGTCTTCACGAAGATACAATTAGACGCACCAGTTTCCACTACCTGGAAACGTTTGTGCTTGAGAGACTTTTGTGATTTCTTCTTCATGGATTCCACTTGACGTTTCAGCAGGTCGCCAATATCGGTCTCATCGTCGGACTCCGTGTCGGATCTGTCTTCAGGCGCAGTGGCTGCTGGCAGCTGGTCCTCCTCGAGCTCAGGGTACAGCTTCCCGGCATACTCGTTGAGTAGGTTATACACTTCCTTCACACAATCCTTCTCTCTGAAGTTACACGTGCAGAAGAACCCCCTGAAGCCGGGCTCCAGGGAATATTTGTTTCTTTGTTTGCGAAAGTAAAATTTTTTGTTCTTTCTTGTATCACCCATCGTGTTAAACAGTAAACTGATGGCAGCCTCGGTGCTCTCCGTCCACTTGCTTATACAATAGTAGGCTATGACCCACTTTGGTTGATGCAAGGTTGTGATATAACAGATATTTCGTATTACGTATTGAATTGAGTAATTATGAATTTACATAACGCCGACTCGGGCAACTGCGTGCGTGCGCCTCAATATGTCAACAAACAACAAACAATGTGTGTCATTGTCAAATGTCAAAAAACTAAATCGTTCAGAAATTTGCGATGTGTCATGTTCGTGTGGTTCAATCGTAAAGAGAATGCTCGATCGGATCCGATCATGAGCCGTCCGACAGACCGGCTGTTGGATCCGGTACCTACTTAATTATAGGTACCTAACTTTTTAACTGGTGGGCAGATTTCTAGGCATCGTGTATTCATTGTGGTCTGTTTCTAGGCAATTCTATCTAAACTTTCTGACAGCTAGTGCAGCGCAAAATCACGACCACGGAAAAGAAAATCCGTGATTACGAGTTTACGACAAATATTATGCGTGTGGCGCCCTCTAATAGCATTAAGCGCGATTAAATGATTTTTAAGTACCTTATGCTAGACTTAGATGGCGCTACTCAACCTAAATAATCATGAGCGTATGGCGCCCTCTATAGCATTATGCGGGATTGAGCTAATTTTAAGTACCTCAACCTAGACTTAGATGGCGCTTCAAGCGTAGTAGTACCCCATTTATTGTTACTTTATGTTTTTGGGCTTCTTTTAAAAAGTACGTTTTTGGATTGCGGGCGGCGCGCATGCATACGCGGCAAACCAGGACGCGGGGGCGCAAACACGCGTTACAGGAAAAACGCCCTTAAAATAATAAACATTATGTTTAATTTCTTTTGTTTGTCCATTTATAGCAAGCCCCTTTTCAAACGTGACCCCCTGGTGACCCCATTACCTTTTTCAAACGTGTCCCCATTGTAATCGCAATTAAGCTCAATAAAATTATTTCCGGGTATTTTCTGCTGTGGACACCACGCGGTCGCCTATGCGGCACCGCGAGCGGCCTCTCGGCGCACAATAAAAGAATAATATTTGTGTGGTAAAAGTATATTTTTATTTACAATTTATATAATTACTAAATTACATTACAAATCTTACTTTTTATTTGACTATGCATAATTTATCTAAGTACTAACTTGATTATTTTTAAACAATTCAAATACTACTTTAATACTTTTCTTTGCACATTTTGCATTAAGTGCAGAATAAAAAATTACATCTTGGGCACGGATTTACCTAAATCCCATTCGAAAAGAAATGGCGTACGAAAACTAACAATGTTCTGAAACAAAATATACATGTTCATAAAAGGAAACTAGCAGAAAACAAGTTTGTATTACCACGATGATCTTGCAGTCACTATTATTTATTTTGTTTCAGGGACATTTTATTTGCATTTTATTTTGTTACAATGTACAATTAATATGTAGTTGTACATAAACATAAAAATCATATAAACAAGTGTTACATATCTTTTTCAAGAAACGCACTGCCTATTTTTTTGACTCAATATTAAAGGTTTTTGTTAGAAAATTATAAAGGTTCAGATCCTAGACTTAGAATATTGCACTGAGACATACGTGTATACATTTAACATTATTTTCTATATAAATCACAATATCTTGTCTCCATAACTGTCGGCATATTGGCCACCACAGGTTTGTTCTGCTTTGGACAAACGGTGATACTGAAAGAAAAAAAACATGATTAATACTGAACTCTTGTAAAATAGTCAGGTTAAATTATAAATATTTTATAATTATATGTTACTCTAAATGTCCGAATTACAGTAGAACCTAAGATTTACAAGGTGATGATGGTAAACGTCCGAATTGTTCTTAATCGATTAGGTTTAGTTTAAGCGTTTAATAGGCATCACTCGATGGTAAAAATTAAGATATACCAGTAAAAATCCAAAATTAACTAACGTTAAAATACGGGCTGTCACACTAACAAAAAATACACGTAAAGTTGTCTGAAAGAAATCGGTTACAGGGTACTTGCTATTTGTCTTTTAATATTTATGTGCAATGAAGTGCATTTGAATTAAGTATTCTATAATTTAAACTAGCGGACGCCCTGCGACTTCATCCGCTTTAAAAAGTATCCTATACGTTATTTTTGGATTATAAGCTATCATCACTGTACCAAGTTTCAACAAAATCTGTTCAGCCGCTATAACGTGATTTGAGCAACAATCAACGAAAACTCACAAACATCCATACTTTTTTATATACCATTATTTGTAGAGGGGCTCTTTCAAGGCTTATCCGGTCTTGATCACTGCGATCATTGCTGATCTATTGTGAACGGCGCCGTACAAACTTTGCATCCGTTAGGAGGTTTCAGCACGCTTTTGGCACTGATGCCTTAGGCGCGGGACAGATACATGCGGCGTCGGGCGCCGGCGAGGCGCGGGTGCGGCGCCCGCTCATTTGGATTTCATATGAATTGTATAGAAGCGGCGGAGCGCGGGACATATACAAGCGGCGTGGCGCGGGTGTGGCGCGGGCGGGGTGCATGAGTGAGAGTGGTGCAATTCATATGAAACACGAATGAGAGGGCGCCTCGCGCCCGCGCCACGCCGGCATCGCGCCGCATGAGTTTGTCCCGCGTTTTATATAGTAATGGAATTTATATTATACTCACTCAGTATTATACTCAATGGACGACAGCTTTAGATACTCTATGTAAATGCTGGGCGATTTGAGCAGCCTCCAAGTGATCGGGTTGAACAAGTTGGTTTCGAATTTCCACTCCACGATGACGGACCGCGGCGGGTGACCCGTGTCTTTGACGGCCACCATTTTCGTTTCTTTGTCTCCTGGCTTGTAGTACTTTCTGTAATAAAAGAAAATTACAAATAATTTGAGGAGTACAAACAACTTTAATTATAAGTGAATTATAATGAACAAACAGGCACATTGTTTCGATTCCACTTTAGTCTGGCTGTTTGACTAGATTTTTTTTTCCACTCAGCGAGCTAGAAGTTACTATATTAATCATTGTAAATGGAGATAATGTAAACAAAAATCTTTAAAAGTAATATGTAAGTATATCATAAAAATTGTTCGATACGTTCATTGTTGCATCTTCACGATTATTCATAGCAATTTAAAATACCTACTGCGGACCTGTTACCTACTGCGTGTGAAAGAGAGACATCCGATTGTAAAGGAAATGTAATTTTATTCTCATTATAGCATTTAAATAAAAAATACTAATGAGACCAAAGAACAAAAATGTATACCAGGCTTTGGGACCCTACCCCACATTATTGTATTGCAAAGTAAGACCAGAGATAAGGCTAAGCAAGAAGGAACCTACGCAATCTACAGAAATCATGTATACTTTTGTTTGACCTACATATGAAAATAAAGATTATTTTTTATCATATTAATCAACAACACTTGAGGTATTTAAGTTACATCACTATCGTTGTTATTATTTTATGAAGTAAATATTTACAGACCTCTCTTTGTTTTATGACGTGATCAATGATATTAACTTTCGTAATTTTTTTTGTCGGAAGACGTCAAACCTTAAAAAATCTAAAGTTATATTGACATAACTTCTGCGATAGATAGTGGATAATATAGTTCCGGGTAGGTTTAGTATATTGGTACCCACTTATTAAGTGATGTTCATTCAATTATGACAGATAACGCGTATTTGTTTCTTTTAATAAAAGCCTGGTACCTTATCAAATTCTTAAGTTCCAGCATAGGAACTACTTTTAGTTGACAGGCATCCTTCTCAAAGTTTCCAGTAGTACCATGAAACTAGGGAGACTTCTCTTTCCCAGTAGTTTCATTGATATGCCAAACGGAACTACATAGTCGGAATATTTTTCTCCATAGCTACGCGAAGAGCCAATAGAAAATCATGTACTCACTGTTCATCGTCTAAGAATTTGCTGTCACTTTTGTTGTTGTTCCTATCGACCATGGTTATGGAGACTCTCCCGACGTCGGGACCGTGGACCCTGCTGTCTGTTGAGTTGGACACCTTCAGGGTAACTTCATAGTGCACTCCTGAAAAGAAAATTAATGAGTGATTAAGGGGCTATGATATCTCACAGCGGGTCGGATGATCCGTCGCTATTTCAACAATACTGTATCATTCATTTTGTAATAAATATGCAGTAAAGTAGAAGACTTTTACTAGTTATTCACGATTTCGAAAACACAGTTCGTTAAAATTTTCTCAATTAAAAAAAATTCCAAAGTTAACCATTTTAAGAATTTATTTTCGCTACTTTTATGTAATAAAGCTACGTACAATCACCATATTTTGAGTACTAACTGTACTTACTAATATGCAGATCACATAACATTTGAATTTACAAAATACACATAACTTTCGGCAAAAAAAGGAAAAACCTAAATCTAAGCGTTTTTGAGCCAGCCCAACTTGAGCCGCATGGCATCTCCCTACCCCGCGTCAGTCCCGCTCTGCCAGTGGCACGGGGAACACGTGTCGCTCGCCGCCATCCAGCTGTCACTCCCGTCACACGTCATTTATTCAAATTATATTTTGAAATAGGGTAGCATCTTTGTTGCTATCCTAGTGTTTTTTGGAGTACGGTCTCCTTGACTGAAAAATGACTGGATGTTTGTTTGTAATTTGTTTCGATACTTGGTTGTTTGACTTGACAGAACAAAAATAGACGACGACGTGTAGACAGAAGACTACAAAAGAAATTTTCTGAAGATAATATTTATTTTCCAATATCTTTCTTGTAAAGAAAATTCACATCGGGTTAAATTATTATACGTAATCATAAATGGCACACACACACATCACCGGCAGGCGGCAATGTATATTCGCGGTATGGTCTGGACGGGACACAGACATAACATTTGAAAAAATCCAACGCGATGACAAGTTCTGGAAACAGATTATGGAAGATAAATTAAAAGATTTTTATTTATCATGCATGTTGCCAGAGTTATGCGATCCTAGACATGTTCGAAATATGCCAATTCGAGAGTTAGGCGAGGTGTGACGACAAGTCCGCCCTCAATCTACTGAATAAAAAAATTAAACCGCCGAAAAAAGAAAGGAACTGAAAAGTAAAAATAAAAAGCCGGCAAGTGCGAGTCGGACTCGCCCACGGAGGTTTCCGTTCCGTCAGCCACACTAATATAAGCTATCACTGTACCAAGTTTCATTAAAATTAAATATTTTTCCCGCGGGAAAAGTTTACCGCGGTAAATAGTTGCCTATATGTTATCCCAGGATATAAGCTATGACTGTACCAAGTTTCATCAAAATTAAATATTTTTCCAGCGGGAAAAGTTGCGGACCAGGACGCGGGCGCAAACACGCGTGACAGGAAAACCGGCCTAAATGTATTAAATTTTGCTTACCAAATGTAAGACATGTAGAAAATAATATGACTTTAGGTACATATAGACTAGAATTTATTAAAAGTATTGTGTTCCTTGGTATAACTATAGATTCATCTTTTCAATGGGGGCCCCACATAGCTTCACTAGCTGGCATACTAAGTTCGGCCGCCTATGCCGTTAGAAAAATTTGACAATTACTGATATTGCTATCGCAAAATTAGTATATTTCAGCTACTGCCACAGTAACATGGCATAAGGCATCTTACTGTGGGGTCGAGCAGCAGATATAGTGACCATTTTTATTTTGCGAAAGAGAGCTAGGTATTAGCTCGATCTATAATCTGCGTTGTAGTCATTAAGAGAAAAGTTTAAAGAAATAAATATACTAACCGTATCCAGTCAATATAGATTGAGAATATTTTGTTTAAGTAAACCCGCTGTAAAACCACAGCCGCCTGCTGGTGATGTCCGGATGGATGATGAGGGTTTCACCATCGTACAAACTACCAGGAGATATATATATCTATCTTGAATATGAAGCACACAAAGTTTAAAAATCACATTATGTAACAATTTGTTATTATAAAATAGACGATTCTTTGAATGACAAAGACGCCTGATATTAATGTTACTTGGTGATGTGGTACTCCTATGCTATAAAGTATGTTGACATTGACTGTAAATAAATTATTAATACATAGTGTTTTTTTTATTAAGAACCATCTTGGACGGTCAATATTGTGTAGCTTACCCTACATAAATAGTGCGAGTGAGATAGGTGCGCTGACGGCGGCGGTGGGAGAGGCATGCGGGGGGGAAATTTGAATTTGAGCTGACATACCATCGACTCTTAAATCGCGCTAAAACACTGACCTGAAGTTAGCTGTTTGTGAAAAGGACTAAATCCAAGAGTGGACGTTGTCAGACTGATTTATGATAGGGAGGAGAGGAGGGCATGGGGAGGAGGCAAGGTGGGATAGAGAGGTAGCACTAAAACCTAAAGGGTTTATATGGTCCCAGTGGAGTTTTTTTGCGGCTGTGTGAAGTTGGCTTATTTCTGCGCAATGACTAATTTTAGGTGTGCGGGGTTCACTAGAGACGCTTATTCAATTTCAAAAAATAGTTCATTGATACGATCAACCGAATAAAACTTACATGTTTTTGGACATCTCTATGTATCCCACTATCTCGCTTACGCACACATAAACCAATAAACACTGTTAGCGATGTGCAAACAATCTGTGATTATATTCATTCAGCCGCTAAAAAATTCTGTGGGGACTTTGTTCGATGGTTGTTTGTATTATTAATTTTGCAATCGTAGTTCCGAAAAATGGCGTAACAATGACGTACCTAATAAGTCATTTTAAAGCCTTATTAGGTACGTCATTTTTGATGTTATTATTGCCACCTGTTCCACCTATCCCTCCAGATATCCACCCTAGGGGATTTTTTTCCCACTTATCTCTCCTGGTGGCGATTTGTGCATTTTAACTTTTTTAAATTTAATTTATTATATTAATTTATATTATTATATTCGCCACCAGGGGAGATAGGTGGAAAAAAATTCACATATCCATCCCAGGATACCTGTAGGATAGATGGAACCTGTAGTTAGCTACCTTAACTCTATGGGTGGAACAGGCCATAATTAGCGTATTGTAGTGAAGTGAGGGAACAAATAACTTACTGCAATAAGGCTTCGAGCTGCCGGTCTTGGCGTACATGGCTATGTTGGAGTTGGTGTCGACCAGGCCGCCCGTCTGCAGCCGCCTGTATATGCTGTACGAGTGGTAGCCCATCGGCAGGCAGTAGTGCTTGTTGTCGCATGTCGTGCAGTTACCTGCTATAAATGCCTGCAACGTGGTCATACAATAAAAATTTTGACTGGATATGTCATAAAACAGTTTCTTCAACAATTGAAACAACTGATTTACTAGAATTCTATGAAAATTCATACAGTTTCGTCAACATTGACAGGTAAAACTGCCACTGCTCACTGCTAGGCGGGGGCTACAGCGCATAGAGTAAACAAATGTAAAATTTATTCGGGTTGCCATAAAGATAATAATATTATTGCACAGTAGGTACACGGTGTTAAATAACTATACTATTTATTACGAGACTTATTATTAGTAAAAATATCTTGATTTTAGATTTAGCCTCATGCCTCGTATTAAGGAAGTTGTAAGTACCTCCAGTTATTTTGAGAGAAGCTTAGTCCAAAAGTGGACTTATATGTCAAATGAAAGTCTGAGCTGAATGGAATGCACGATTTTGATGTGCTTGTATTAGTTTATAGTAATTTTAAAAATAATGAAGATAATCTGGGTCTACATTAAATAAGTGAAAACGCCTTACAGACACCATAGGTCTATGTTCCACTCTGAGATTAATAAGTTCTCGGAATTCGACCACATAGTTATTGGAAGCTCCCGGTTCAGCATGTAGAATACTTTTTACTACAGGAAAATTAGTAACCGGGGCAAACTTAATGAACTAATATAAAAAACTAATAAACATACAAATGTGTTAGTTACCTCGTAAGATTCGCACTGAACGCCAATGAATGGGCACGAGGGCGCTATGCTCTCCGTGAAGAACTCGAAGCTCCGCTCGTGGTTGCAGCCGACGTACTTGATCACCCACTGGTATATGTCGTCGCTGATGCTCTGGATGGGGGAGTCCACCTTCTTGCAGCCAGGCTGCGTCGCCCCACCGTTAGGGTAGAAATCAACGTGGCCGATGGGCTCGGTTATACCGAATCCTGAAGACAAAGTCAAAAATATTTTTTTGCATATAAGCAGAGCGTCAGTGGCGTAGAGCGTCAGTAGCGTAGTGGGGAAGACGCGGCCTATCATGTCGAGAGGTCCGAGTTATATATTATATAGTTAGCTATACCAATTAGTTTTTCTCGAAATTTAAGCACATTTACTGACGGCTTTGAGAGCCGATAGTATGCATAATTTTAAACAGTTCATAGATTGTGTCTGTACGGTCGACCACACGTCTGTGGAAACAAAATTAGTATAAACAGGCCTCTCCTTGTATTGAAACTCCCAAATAGGCAGGCCAGCTTAAGGTTAAAGTGTTTCCAGTGACGTGCGGTCGTCTTTACAATAGTTTGGCGTATCTAGTGACGATTCATATTTTGGACATTCATCGGTATCGTAGGTCTTTCATTTATAGCATAAGCAGAGCAGGACGGACTTAAGCAGTACGTTACCATCGTTACCAGCATGGTAACGTCCACTTTTGGACGCAGGCCTCCTCCAATGAGTGCCAACACACGCGTTGCCAAGAGAAAGCTATGAACTTACCTGAGAAGTACAACGGTATCGCGTTACTGTGTATTATGTCCACGTATTTGGCATCCGAGCGGTCGAGGCGAACCAAAGTGACGGTGTTACTGAAGTAAGGCGCTGCGGGATCCAAGCCCGTTATCCTGCCCAACTTTAAGTTGAACTCCTGAAACAGAACAAAACATTTAGAAGAATCACAAATAATCTTGTAAGCCTGTAACTAGGCACTGTTAAGCGTGACACACACTGGGCGGCGGCGTTGCGAAAGCGTTGCGGCGGCGAAGGTTTGATGAAGAACGCGCCGCGCCGCCGCCGCTTTGATGTAAAGGGCTTCATACTATTTCGAACATTACAGAAAAAAACTGCAACGCTTTCGCAACGCCGCCGCTCAGTGTGTCACGCTTTAATCGCCCATGTTTGATAAACATTTTCTAGTTTATTGGCATTTAGCTTAATTCGAAATAAGCTCTTGGAATTTATATTGCTTTGCTTGGATCTGTCATTCCTATTTGAAATTTCAGCTAAGACAGCTGTGTTTGCAGGTCTCAGATTTGTATAAATTAAAGTCAAGTTAAAGGCATACAGTACAAGAAATTATTGTGATTTTTGCCTGCAGTATGACGCCTAGACCGCATTTTGACCGAATAAAAAAGTAATCATAAATGAATATACACGCAGATAGACAGACTTGGGCTTTAGTGAAGATAAGGAAAACTCACCTTTTGTAAAGCATGGCCGCAGTAACCGCCTAAATGTGCGCCTAAGGAATGCCCGATGAAGTGGAAGTTATCCAAACTCTGCAGCCCCAGCACACTCTGTAAACAGATACATTTGATTTATTAGTCACTAGTATATACCTGCGATAGCCATCGTACGCGTTAAAAAGTTTATCTTTTTATGTTATCCCAGGACTAAAACTCTATCAGTTGCTACAGTTTAACACCAAGGTTTGTTTATAGCTTCCATCTCCAGACGTCAACTGTGACGAACGGATTCATTTATAATTACTTTCTGCAAGAGCGAAGCCCTAAACTGCCGAACTGTTTAATAAACCTTACTATCCTATCTGTTCATTGTATACACAGTATAGTTGTTAACCAATTTAATTTATGATCGTCGTATCGAAGAGAGGCCTATTTACCATGGAATAAGCATAGGGACGGACATACAGATAGACAGACGGACACTTCGCTATGCTTCGGTTTGACGTAACCGTAAAAAGTATAGTAAACTAGCAACACTCACATAAAGATTGCGTATTAGATGCGCCGTCATGACACCCACAAGTCTTATATTGGCGACGGCTTGCCCGTACGGCGGCTGGGAGCCGCCGCGCCAGTCCACCACGAGCACCGTCGCTGCGTCGTTACCCTTCAGATTTAACAGGGCATCAGACATACTTTGAATCTGGAAACAAAAACAATCAAAACCTTAGGCTTAGATGAAGATAAAACACTTTAATTTATGCATAATAGATAGGTAACGATCTTAAACAAGAGCGTCAGTGGCGTCGGGGATAAGACGCGGCCGATCATATCGAAAGGTCCGGAGTTCGATCCCCGGCTGGACCATGTACCAATGGGTGTTTTCACGAAACTTAAGTACATTTACTGACTGCTCTCAAACGGTGAAGGAAAACATCGTGAGGAAACCTGCATACGCCGAAGAAAAATTCTTAGGCGCATGTGAAGTCCACCAAACCGCACTGGGCTAGCGTGGTGGACTATAGTCCGAACACCCTCGTTGAGAGAGTAGGCCTGAGCCCCAGCAGTGGGGACATTTTAATAGGCTGTTGATGATGATGATGAGATAGGTAACTAATAACTTCAATTAAACTATAACAACTCCTCTCTATTTTTGTTGCTGTGCCCTAATCAGGGTCCGTAATTTGATTCTCATAATTATAAGTACACCATGTAACTACAATTATGGACGCAATAAAGAATTGAATTCATTACACCTTTATGAGTCGAAAACACTGTATACAAAACAATAATGTATGTACGTGTGTAGATACGTGTTGTTGTGTGTGTGAGAGAGTCCGCCACCTCGTCTAGTGCCTAAATCGTTTCACGATTTTAATAAAATTTTGTAGTTTTTTTAGGTACAAACTAGTATACATAACCTTTAATTTTTATAGTATTTTTCCAGTAAGTATAAATTTTGTACCTAGTTGTATTTTGTAAACTTTGAAATTATGAGCACCTAGCCTACAAAAAACTAAAAGGTCGATTTTCTCAAAAACGATGCATACGATTTGCTTAAAACCTTGCATGTGGTAAAGTCATGGTCTTTAATACCGCGATACCCATTGGTTCGGGAGAAATCGGTTAACTTTACAACCCTTATAAAATAAACATTTGTATGCGATCAACTCGTACTTAACTATCTCGTATAGGTATGTATTCTGTGTTCGTGTCGTATGGCCGTAATGAGTTAATTTTAAGATAGAAAATGAGGAAAATACCCAAGCTTTATGGCCTCCTTCCAGGAACCCGTGAGATATCAAGTAGAATGGTCCCCTGGGGTCAATATTTGCGTTTCTTATTTTCTCCGTGTCGTCAGCATGTAATAGCACTGGAATTTGTCTGTTCCGCCTTGTAAACGCTGCATATCTGAAAAAAAAAGAATAGACATTAGCCTAAGGACAGCCAGCTGTAGTGTTGGACCTATCTATTGACATGTAAGTACAATTTTCTTTACAAGAAAAGGCAATATCTGCATACTGTCAGTGCAGTAATAGTGGTTGTTATACAATTATAACAACCACAATTCATTATTTCATCAAAAATAGTTAAAACTTTAAAAAGAATCACGTTTAACCAAAGGACTCATTGAGTCGAGTCAAACGAGCTTACGATAAATAGGCAAAACTATTGATCCTATGACTATTTAACCCCATCTAGATCATTAATTCATCATAAAAGCTTGACGGTACCATATTATTGTATTGTCTGTCACCAATGTCTGCTAAGTTTCAAATCGATACGATAATCAGAAGTGACAGAAAAGTGTGTGGTAAGATTTGATTCAACTATTAATTAATACAGGCCAAGCTATTAAAAGCGTGTTTAATGGAATTCCCACTTCTGAATCGACCTTATAAGGGCAGAGTCCAGAACGTTCATAGACCCAAATAACCTATGCCCACTGATAATAGGCGCTGCAACTAAAAAATAAACTATTTATCATAGCGGAGATAAACGTCATAATGCAATAATGGAGCGTAAACATTGTTTAGTCTCGTTGTGTGTGATTGACGAAGTCACGGACGAGCCCCCGTCCGATATCTCTGGGACTTGACAACTACATAAATAAATGCATAACAAATGAACAGTACGATAGCGGATCTCAACAGTTAAGCCAATAGAAAAACTGCATTCTTACTTATCAATTGAGTACATTTAATTGCAGACAGGCTGGATAAACAACTTTATCGTTGTTTATTGTGAATTGCGTGTTGTGCTTGTATGCCACGCCTACATTTTACAATGTGGCTCTGGTGGCTTGTTTTGAAAGCTTATGATTAGGATTGTGATGAAAACATGATGTAAGTACGAAGTGGGCGTACTGATGTCATTAAATGCTAAATACATTTTCATCATCGTCACCCCAACGTCTATTGCTAGTCGCAGGGTTATGCTCATGCGCGAGAATTGTCCACAATGGCAGACCTGATGACTAGAGCGATACTTAGGACTCGCACCAGCCCGGCAATTTTTTTGACGGTCAGAGATGGCGAGGGGCTTGCAGCATTTGGATAAGAATCCAAAGGATACAAGCCCGTTGGCACTCAGAGAATTATGTGTTGTACGTCTCGTAATCACACTGGCAGGCTTCTTTACACTCCTTAATGCATACTTGACCCCACTTTTTATAGATAAATTATTTTAAAGTATTTTTATAGCTAAATTATTATATATGTACCAGCTGTTTCCCGCGGCTTCGCCCGCGTTGCAATTTTTTTTCCGCGGCAACAGCTTTTTCCGAGGTAGCCTATGTGTTATTCTGATGTTATTCTGTTATTATAATCTATATTACTGTAAAGTTTCATCAGAATCTGTTCTGTAGATTTTGCGTGAAAGAGTAACAAACATACTTACAAACTTTCACCTTTATAATATTAGTAGGACTTTTTATTTCGCTATTTTAACAAGTGTGGTTTCAAAGCTTTCAAAGCGAAGCTTCGTAGATCAGAATAATTTGCTAACTCTTGAGGAGAGACGTGAGATGTTGGACATGGGGCTATTGCACGACGTGGTGCGCGGCCGCATCGACTGCCCCGACTTGCTCGAGCGCATCTCGCTGCGCGCGCCCTCGCGACGCACCAGGAACACGCCCTTATCTAGTGTGCCGTTCCATTCTACCAACTATGGTCAAAATGCAGTCCTCACGCGTATCGTTCGACAATATAACAATAAATTCCACAGCATCGATCCGTTTATCGGCACAAAATACACTTTTAAAAAGCAAGTCCACACGCTGTTGATAAATGATACTAAATCGAATTAAATTCAATGATTTTTATTAGTGACAGAACCGTTCTATCGAATTACTGGCTCATTAACACTTCATTCTAATGCCTGGCAATGCTTTTACGTTGTTTTTTTTTCCAAAAATATATGTATACATTTTAACGGAAGGTATTAATAGCAATCTTATTGTTAACTTATATTTTTCTTTTGCAAACACACATTGCCTGTGCTGTGGTTTGTTCTGTGACATCGCCTGTGTCATAGAATAAACAACAGTACCTGCTGGGTTTATCCACTCATTTAATGATGTGGTCTTTATGTATCGGTGTATAGTATGAATGTATATCAGTCTTATTTATATTTATAGTGATAGATAGTAAAATATCATTATAATTAAACTTAATAGTTTTTTCCTAAGGTTAAAATTAATATTAAGTTTATTTTGTAACTTATTGCTACTCTTTAGTATAGACGTGGATAGCTTTAATTGGCCTTTAACTTTGTAACCTAGTTCTTAACAACTATCTGTAATTTTGGCTGTAGTTATCCCTAATAAACAAATTTAAAAAAATCTCAATGCATGCAGTGCAGATGACGCCGGGGGTACTCAATGAACTAGTTTATTTTTATGCGAATTACTGTCAAAGTTACCCAATGGGTGTGAGAGGGACAGACATCCGATTGTAAAGAAAATGACATTTCCCTCTCTTTTCCATCCATTGTGTAACATCAGCATTTAAATAAAAAACTGATTTGATAATGTGTGATTTACGCCACAGTATGTGCGAAATCAAATCGCAATTTGCCGGCACATGTCCATAATCGTACGTACGTTTATCTATCGCCATGTTTGCGTTGTAGTATTAAGTTACCTTCGTTAATTTGGCAGTCGAAACAGATATTTATCGGTTATCTGGCTATAACTAAATACCTACACCGTGGCCCCTTTAGGCATCCTATATAAATCCTAAAAGAGTTTCTATGTTTGTTACGCTTTTAAGCTCACTTATTTCTATAAATTTTTGTACATACATCATAGCCTGTGCCATGGAGATGAACTTAGGAACATTTTCACTACGAGAAAATCTCTTGCCGCTTATCCACGCACGCGATGCAACTAATAGTACATTGTGCATTAAGGGTAGTAAGTAGGATGGTTTTGTACGCTTTATGCCAGAAAAGCACAATGTCAGATTAGCGGAATAATTGAATGCTTAATTACGGAATGATTAATTACTAACGAGAGCCTGTTAGAAGCCCGACGCCGAAGGCGGCGGGATGTTAATGACTCGAGTTTGTAATACCCTTACTACCCGTCATGCACACAATGTTTTTCATCACATTTGCGTGGAAATAAATACCTACGACACAAGGGAACAAATCTATTTTCTTTGACTTTGCTGAAATTATTTAAGTTTATTAAATTAAGTTAAATTTAGTTGAATTTAATTACCTTAATATAACTCAAGTTAACTCAGTTTAACTCAGTTTAACTCAGTTTAACTCAGTTTAACTCATTTTAACTCAAGTTAACTCAATTTAACTACTCAATTTAACTTAATTAATTTAATAAACCAGTTCAGTACAGCCAGCTACACATTATAGGAGGCTACACATTAGGAGTCAACATGAAGTATGATGACTCCTATTAAATATTCACAATTTTTGAAGTTTTTGTTGTAGAACAAAGTTGTTGGAGTTTATGTGTATCTACACCTTAAAAATATCTGGTCTATTTATTCGTACACCCTGTATACTTGCGTACCTCAAAGGGTCTGCCGGTTTTTACAGCATAAGATTTAGATAAGAAAACACTAGAAAGAAGTAAGCAGGATTCATTTAATTTATATTGAAAACTAGCTGTTGCCCGCGGCTTAGCCCGCTTGGAATAAGATTTTCCCGCGGGAACAATACAGCGGTAAAAAATAGCCTATATGTTATTCCAGAGTATGAGCTATCACTGTACCAAGTTTCATCAAAATCCGTTCAGCGGTTACAGCGTGACAGAGTAACAAACATCCTCACTCAAAAACAATCTTGCAAGCTTTCGCCTTTATAATGTATTTATGTATGTTATGTTATTTATTTATTTATGTTATTTAGTTATGTTATTTAGTATGATTGGCGAAATCTGTAGAATATAACTTCATATATTTTTGTAGGTAAGCTTAATTTCTTCCAAAATTTCCATAATTTTCGCAGGAGAACGATCGGTCAGTAATTTTTAAATTAAGAAAAGGTTATCTGGAAGAAATTGCTCTTAGCGATAAGACCGCCTAGATGTACTATGCTACTGTATTGTTGTATTTGTGTTGTTAATGTGCAATAAAGAGTATTGAATTGAATTGAAAATACAAATGTCTTACCGTACTCCCATATCTTGAGGCTGCACAGGAAAGTAGTTGTCTGGTCGGTTCTCCGTCCATGGATACGCCTTCGAGAAGCAGCCGTAGATCCCATAGCATCGCACCATCTCATCCTCTAAAACACGGGGAAATTACAATTAAATTAGGGAGTGGTTCTTAATTACTAATTATCTAGCTATTTCAATAGCCATTTCTATAACATATAAATATTACAAATTTATGTATGAGATTTTATGAATTACACTCTTCGGATATGTAAGCAAGAGAGTTGTGTAAGTTGGTTAAGGACTATTTCTGTGTAGGCTACATAAAGTTTACTTTTAATACCACCGTGAAAAATATGTGATGTATATTGGAAAACCCTTATATCGTATCGAGCGTCTTAATGTTTTTCATTTTATTTCACCTAGTATAGCTTTAAAATTTCCTATAATAAACATTTAATTTTAATTAATAATTTGATTTGGGTATAAATAAATAGTCATAAAATAATCAAAACAGTATACAACTCCGCTCAATGTTTACTAGGTAGGTGAGTATCTTTAATCTATGTTGGTTGGTATGATAGTAAATATTCCTGCATGTGCCATGGAAAAAATATGGTACAATCTGTAATTAAGAAGTATAAGTGAGGTAAGAATAAGCAATTAAAAAAACACTAACCAACCTGTATTTTGTTTGTCCATCAAAAACATGATGGTTTGCAGCATCAGGGTAGCACTCGTTTTGTTGTACATTCTCCGAACACGTCCGCGATTCACTTCAATTCAAATGCAACCGAACGGCTGGCGTGGCACGTGATACGCCACTGCTTGCTATGAACTCTTGTTTAATGAAATTCGATCAATCCCGAACTTGCCCGTCCGTTGGCAGCGTTCAAATGAAACGCGCAGACGTCGCCACTTGTTTATATCGAAGCTGACGAATGCACTACACAACATACACTAGTACATTAACCTTGGATGAAACCAAAGCAAAAGATGCGGTACGCTCTTACATTGCAAACGAACTAGGCTCGGTGCACCACGAAATCAAAATTGTACAATCAGTAGTATTCAATAGGTCACGCATTAGATAAATTTGCAAATGTAACATAGGCTGAACTTGAATTATTTTTGCGTGTTAAAGTAAGTTTATTGAGTAATAAATAACTAGGTACTTAATTTTCTTTCATTTTCTATTTTCGTTCGTGTTTTCTTTGGGGATTTACAGCACTGTTAGCTGGTGGTATAGTGTTGCTCAAAATACCCACTGTACCATTAGAGGTGGCTAGGGGTATTGTGGGTCAGCAGTATTTTCCACAAAACACTAATAGTGAGGGAAAGTAAATGACATGCAATCAAGCAGTCGTTTCGCGAGGACCATTTACGGTAAATTACGTATCTTCCTGTTTTTGGTTTCGTGCAAGACATTACCTAACAGATCCTCGCCGGTTCTAGTTCGCAGACGTTCCGGGATACGGCGATAACAGAGGTTACAACGTTATCAAGCGGTTATTTGTTAAAAACGATTGACGCACGAACGGTCTGGCCGATTGAAGTAGCTCTAGGTACATGGGCGGAGAAGCCGCGGTACTTACTTATATGTACACAGATAAACATAGATTGCATGTGAAGTTTGGGGGATATTAGAGAACTGAAAGTTAAATTAGGTAAAGTGTATAATTAGTTTAAGTCTGTATAATTATCACAAAATGTATACTTAATAAATAAATGAACCTTTCACTAGCTACAAAGTTTATATAAATGTACACTTTGGGGGAGTGAAATGTCTGACTTTACCATTGATTCCGGCATATTTTTCGGAAAAAAAATATTTTCTTTATATATTTACGTTGTAGGTATACTTAAAAATGCTCAAGTTTCGCATAGTTTTGTTTTAGTACTCGATACAAAACGATAACAAGTACCTACAATTATAATTAAAAATAATCGAGCAAACAAAGTTTGGACTTTGTTACTGAATGGCGTTGATAATTGAGTCTAATTGATGAAATAAACAAGTAAATACTTTGTTAATTAACAACTTATTTACTAATATGAAGGATCTGTTATTGAATAAAATTTAATGTAAGTAATTAATTTTAATGTATGTGACCGCTTTGTTAGCTTAGCGGTTTCGGTGTTGGACTCGAGCGTCAGAGGTCGTGCGTTCAATTTCCACTGGAGACACCTATGGCTTGGTACAATTATGTCTCTTTCATTAGAAGATTCCAAAGCATGGTAGGTAAGTAAGTACCTAATTACATTGTAAAATTATTTCACGATCATTTACAATCACATCTTGAGATGGTGTGCTATGCATTGGTTTTTGAATATTATGACGTAAAATACAAAACAAACTTCGGATATTTTCATAAAAAACATGTTTGAGGTTATCGGATGTTAATGTCAGTCATTTGTTTTATTTACCTCAATGGAAACTTCTAATGAAGATTGTTTACAATGATGGTCATGTTCTGGATTATTCTGCAAATATTTAGTAAGTGAATGATCCTCTAATTGAATGATTCCCATAGTAAGTACAGTAGCGAATCCTAGTTTGTGATTAGGCAAACTGTACTTTAATAATGTATGAGGAACCTTTCTTACAGTCATTATTATTATTTCCTCTTCTTTTCTTTTGAGATTTTAAAATAAAACAATTTTAAATAACCTTGTTACATCCTATACTTAGATGTTCGTGTATTTATTTTTGAATGTCCTTGTAAATTTTAATGTAAGAGATAGGTACTTTTAACATTATTATTTTAAATGGAAAGGCAGCTTAAAACTGTCAATGCTTCCATATTACCTATTGTTATTGTAAAAAAGGTAGAATCTATTATTTTGAATAGGTACTTGATGAATGTTGTCGTCAATAAAGGGGTCAGCATGACACTGATTTGCTGACCAGCTAAATAATTGTTTACGTCACTGCAATAAACGCATCGGGAAAACCATTACTATTAATACACTTACTAGCTTGTAAAGTTGTAACCTATGTAATCATAATACGAAGTAACAAATGCTTTTATTGGATCCGCCAAAACGACTATAGCGAAGATATTTTGTCAGTCTGTATGTCCTTCGGATATACCGAAAACTATTGGACCGATTTAGCCGAAACTTGGAACATATTTCCATGTAAAATTACCTAGAAAATAATGCAAAAATTATGGACAGGTTTTATTTTATTTTCAGATATTTCAGGAAAACTAAAATTACATGATCTCGCATATGACGTACGATTTGCTGACGTTGATGAGAATTGAAAAATTAACAGTATTTGTTTTAACTTTTATTAACTTTTACTTGAGCGCAAGTAGATATTATATAGTATCAAATTGTTAAATAATTATTTCATGCAAAAAATATTACAACATAGTCAAAGAATATGGTACTCCGATCTACTCCACCGCGTCCGTCCCACTCGCACTATAAAAAATGGTGACTTCAGGATAGACACACACCCACACACATATACATTTTTACATATACGTTTAGTGTCTTTACGTCCAAATTTAAATTGATCCAAAATAAATAATACGTCTCCACGTAAAAACGTTAAATTTGAATTACGTCCAATAGGAATACCGTACAATTTTATTTTAAACTAGCTGTTGCCCGCTACTTCGTCCGCAATCAAGATTTCTAAAATAGAAGAGCAAGATCTCTGCAATGTACAGACATCGTCTAGTTTTATTACATTAACAAATCATGGATCGATGTTTTCCGAAATAAAAATCATTATTATTATTATTTTAAATAATATGTAGGTTACGTCTAATAGGAAATCCTGGTCCAGAAGTTTAAAATCGCTGGGCGAGCTATGGAGAGGGCTATATGATCGAAGTTTCTCTGAAGGATGAGGAGTTCGTCGGACAACTACGGCACCTATCAGAAAATTAGCAAGATGAAGTGGCAGTGGGCAGGTCACATCTGTCGCAGAAATCCGGTTGTCATGGATATCTGGCTCGATCCATGCGTTCGCTCTATGGGTGGGACAGACGCAGTTATAGATCGGCTACTCATGCATCATGTTTTAAAAATCATCACAACAACGTAATAAGATAAAAATTTCCACAATAATGGAATACCGTCAAAAACAGTCAGTTCAGCCTACATAAATTATTTCTAAAGTTCATAGTCTTACAAATAGTGCAGTGCACTCATACCTTAACAGCGCTTGTGCGTCGCGCCCGATCCGAATACGTCAAAATACGGTCCGAAGTAGCCGTAGAACTATTTGTATGAGCCTGTATGACACAAACTTAAATATCTTCACTTCTGGGCATAAAGTCAGATAAACGCCTAAAATATTTTGAAAACGTACCTAATTACGAATCAAGTCAAATCAACAGTCTATTAATATGTCCCCACTGTTGGGGGTGAGACCTACCCTCTCAATGAGGGCGCATGGGCTATAGTTAACCACGCTAGCCCAGTGCGGGTTGGTGGACTTCACATGTGCCCAAGAATTTCTTTATCGGCGTATGAAGGTTTCCTCACGATGTTTTCTTTCACGATTTGAGACCAGTAAATGTACTTAAGTTTCAAGAAAGTACATGGCCGGACCGGGAATCGAACTCTGACTTCTCGACATAATAGGCCGCTTATTCCCCGCCACGCCACGGACGCTCTATCTCTCGAATATATGAATGCCAGAATAGATTATTGTAATTTCGACGCTTGATTTGTCAGTCGGCAGTGCACAAGCGATATCTGAACACAGTTCGGTGTAGAAAAGAACTGAACTACTAACTAGATGACTCGGTCAGTTTTAACGGTCGGTATTATGACGAATTCAGATCGGGCGCATAAGATTTAGTGCACAAGCGCACTAACACACCTAAAATATAAATGTACTAAGAATGTACTTTCCTTGATTTATTTTTAGAGGGCGTGGAAGAAAAGTTGCAATTAAAAGTGACATCATCTGTAAAAATGTCAGACATAGACATGGCATCATTTTTACTTGAAGCTTGCCCGAGAAATTTATCGAAATCCTCGACAATTACATTTTCCTTCTCCTCCAAAGGTGCTTCAGAGAAACGGAAATTTGTTACCTTTTTAATGGAACTCTCGTTTGCTGGATAGAACTGCACACTGTCCGCAGAGTTTTCATCTTTAAAGCCACTGTCAACTCTCGTCCAAGGGACGTTAGATATTTCTTTTAATACATTATGGCTATTTGTCTTAGATATATTAGTTATAGTGAGCTCTGAAGGCTTTATGGCACTTTCGTAATAACTAGAAGCGAATGTGTTCTCATTAAATCCGCTATCAAGTCTTTTAAAGCTAGTTGAACTATCGCAACCCACTTTGGTAGCGTTGTAGGCAGTGTAATCATATTGAGATACATTATCAGTCAAAAATTTGAGATCAACGTTGTTAAAGTCTATCTTCTTGTCCTCCAAACTGAGGGGGTTGTCCGAAATATTCAAACTATTGTCTAGAGACATGTGCATAGGGCTTAATATAGCTGGTGCACGAATTTTACTAATTTCATGAGAAAGCACAACGCTTTTACATTTACTCTTGATGGGAGTATTATCTAATACGTTTACATTGGCATTATCTCTCTCAGGGAGTGTCTTTATATTTTGACACATATGGGATTCCAATTTCACAAAGTTTTGAAGGCTTGTTTCCTCTACAATTGACCAAGTAGCTTCTGGTGATTCGGATTTGCAATTGCCATCTTTTGGTGAGCTAGATTCCGAGTCAGCTGAAAATTATATTGAAATTATTAATTCAATTCTATTGATCAATGTTATTTATTACCCGTATGTCCAATATGCAATTTGTCCTTGTAAAAGTAGTTTGTCACTTTAAAATCGACTTCTACGTACAAATTTATGATTTTTGTATACCGAGGATCTCCTATGTTTTCCACACTTAAGAGGTGAAATATATTTTTCCAATTGAAGTGGGACCACCCTCGAAATAAAGCCTATTTAATAAAAAAGAATCATTCAAATCGGTTCACAATCGGCGACCATATCATGTAAGATACGCACAAAAAATACAATGGAATGGTGAAGTCGGAAAATAATGCTTTACGAACTTACCTTGTGAATAGTCGTGAAAAGATTCATCCATACTGATGTCCATGAAGTCAAGTTTCTGAACGGAGCGACTTCTATGTAAACTGGACATACTGAGGCTGCGCTTCTCGGAGAAACTGAAGGAACTCTTCCTACTTCTCGGTGGGGATTCTTTGAGAGACGCACTTCTCTTTAAGGTTAACTTTGTTGGTGTCTTTTTGCAGAAACAAGGCCCTTTTTTCTCCGTTTCCGATTGAGTTATACAATCCAGGCAAGTAGCCATTACCTCGGACTCGGGCGATGTGAAATTATTTTTCTGAAAAAATTACAAGTAACATCAAAGTCAAAATTAGTATCGTATACCAGCGGACGCCCCGCGATTTCGTGCTAGTTAAATGCATCCGATTTTTTAGGATTTATGCTATCGCTGTACCAAATGTCATCAAAATACGTTCAGCCCTTATAACGACAATCATCTTAATCTTAAGTCCCGACGCGGAGCAAGAAGAACTTCGTACAACGATCTCTCATCACTTGTCTTTGTCACCCGCGGTTAGTTGGGTCCGGTGTTTTTCGAGTTATACGGGAGACCGACAGAAAGACAATGAAGCTTCGATAAAAGGATATGCGTTTTGGCGGATGCCCAAAAAATGTAAAACAACATTACCTCCTCATCACTGGACGTAACTTTGGTGACTGGTGAGATGGAGGTAGACGCGAGGGAGGACGAAGCGACGGACACCTGATCGCGCTTCGGCGTTTGGAACTCAATGGGGCTGAAGCAAGTCTCGCCGAAGTCCATTATGTCCAGTATTTTGTTACGGTACGGGTTGCCGTTGGCCGACACACCCTTGCCAACCGGAGGTGTGCCAGAAGAACGCTTCATACCTTTCGCTACTAAGTTACGACTCTATAAAAAACAATTTATTTAAATGACATCAATAAATTGATACGAATATTTATTTATTTTCAAAATTATAAAATTAATAATAAAATTATTTTATTTCAGGCCACAAATCAAAATCAACAGCCTGTTAATATGTCCCACTATTGGGGCTCAGGTCTAACCGCTCGTTAGGGCTATAGTCCACCATGCATATAGTGTACCCAGTGCGGGTTGGTGGACTTTATATGCGCCTAAGAATTCCTTCTTCGGCGTATGCAGATTTCCTCACGATGTTATGCTTCACCGTTTGAGAGCAGTCAGTAAATGTACCTAAGTTCGAAGAACTCATTGGTACATGGCACGACCGGGCATCGAACTCGGACCTCTCGACATGATAGGCCGCGTCTTCCACACTACCCCACGACACTCATGCTTTGAGCTGTTGCTCTTCTCAATACAAATAAAAAATGTCTTTTGTGAAACATGATTAGAATCTGCTAAGAAAAAATAGATTTTTTCCCTTGGTTATCTATATGGAACTCTTCAGTCAATGTAAGTAACTAGATAAAGAGTTATCTACACGGAAAATTTAACTCCAGCTAAACTGGTCATCTAAATGGATATGTAGCTGGACTGGAACAACGACTTTCATATTCATAACTGATTATCAAACTAGGTTACCAGTCATCGTGGATATCCCTGGGGGAGGCCTTTGTCCAGCAGTGATGATGATGAAGACACTTACCAAGCTGGGGCTGACCAAGACAGGCGTATGTGGCTCATAGCTAGGGCATGGACGCTGCTCCACGTGCTGCTCGTCATCGGTGTGCTCAGAGTCGTAATGCTCCATGTCGCTGTGCTCCTCAAAAAACAACTTTCTACGCAGCAATCCATTCGCAGCGATTTCATAGTCACCAGATATGTTTTGTTCCTGGAATTACAGAATAATCAACATTGTGATGACATCCAAGTATTTGAGAAATTCCATTAAGGTGAGACAAAATGAGTGTTGGATAAGCTTTTGCAGCAGCGCATGGCAAGATACAAGAGAAATCATGGAAACAAAATGCTACAGAGGCAATGTATACAATCAGTGTTTAGGAAAATATGTAATCTTCGGAGTACCACAACAGTACACATTTCAGAACCTTAAGAGAATGTGACAAGTTACTAAGGTGTCTACATACATATTAATGAAGCTCACAAGCTGACTAAGAATACATATTTAGGTTAAAACTGTGTTTAATGCTTCGGCTTCGGACAGTAAGTTATGAGTAGCGTTCCCTGTTGCTGCCGTGTTTAGATTGCCTTGTTGGCTTAGCAGCTTCAAGCTTGGTTGTTTGTTGGACTACAACGCCAGAGGTCATGGGTTCTTTTCCCACTGGGGAGACTTTGTACAATTTGTACATGAAAATTTTCCAAAATATATTTGTGAACTGTCCTGTCATTGTCTAATTCCCTTAGAACAGGATAAATTCCTAGTTTGGGATTAGATAAGGGCCCACATAAGTACCGGTGCAGTGCTAATACAAATCAGTGCTTTTGCCAACTCTAATGTAAACGTATGTGTACTAGCAGACTAAATGATTGTTAATCTCCATCAGACATGAACCCTTAGAAGGCAAAAGTTCTTGAAAGGTGAAAATATAATTCAGCCTAAAAATCTAACTTTATCCTTGGTTTGTAGGTACTTAGTATTGAACAACAATCACCTGTGTAAAAGTGCAGAATGGCTGTAGAATTTTCTCTATTTCAGGAGGCAATTCCGGTGGCAAACTAAGAACAGTTTGTGCTGAAACTAAATTACATATGTCATGGAGTTTGTTTTATTACGAATATCTTATATTTTATTCATGTAAAAGATTCCAACTATACTTACCATCTTTCATGGAAACATTTTGTTTCATTAAAGTTGTGATCTGAATACTAGACTCACTAGACATTATCAAAGGCTTAACTTTCTTGGAAGACTCAAGTGGACTAGGTATTACCATCTCTTGCGAAAAAAATCTGAAATTTTTACAAAATATATTTTTTTTCAATATTGCATTTCAAATTTTGTTGTTTAATCGGTAATGAATAATGTTCTCCTGTTGCGAGAATGTATGCAAAAACAAACAGTAATTCGGTTCTGGGAGGTTGTAGCAACATTTCTCTCAAATAAACATAGGAGATATTATTGTCCCTTTATTGCACCAATAGTGACTTGATCTTGGATCTTGTCTTGTGTTAAATTATCCTAAAAAATTATAAGGATTTGGATTTGATGTAGTGTAGGTATATATCTATGATAGTAATTTTTCTTTCTAGGGCGGTAAATCAAACATGTCGCCCACAAACCTGCAGCATTCAGATAACAGTCAAAAGAGCACAAGTTTGTTGACACTCTTTGAACGCCCTGTTCCTGTAATTTCACTAGCTTCATTTAGCACAATGACAGCATTGATGTTTGGTGGCAGAATGGATAAGAGGGTGGCGAGGCGACCATCCTGCACCAGAATACTACCACCCTTATTTTTATTAGTAAAAAAGTGCAATTTTTTGAAAATTAATTTATGTAGACAGAAATGATAATTGTAAGGCGAATATGTAAATGAAATATGTGCACATACTTTTCAGTAGCCTCTTCCGCTATTCTCTCTAAGGCAGGATCGGGTGAGGGTTCGAACTGGCTGTTGCAAGCCACGATGTCCGCCGGTGCCAGCGTGCACGCCTGGTCTATATCCCAGCCGAAGGGCCCCTTACTCTTTTTCTTGTATATCTTGCACATTCCAGGACTGTAATATAACCAAATATCAACAAGACCCTTCAAGGAAGATATTCAAGCATTACACCAAGTCGAACTATTTACCTGCATATCGGATTGTGCAGCTTTTCAATCAGAACTCTGTCGAATGGATTACGGACTTTTCTATTTGTTGGAGGCGTCGAAATATTTGGACTATCATTTTTATCACACATTTCGAAAATAACGTTACAAAATTACAGAATGAAAATGGATGGAGATCGGTGAGAAGGAATGCCGTTTTGCCGAATGATCAGTGTTGCCATATCTCAAATCCATAAATCGTATTGGATAGTCTAAAAATCTGTATATAATCTGTATGAGACCAAATAAGCCAAAATCTGTATAAAATCCACTGAAATCCTCTAAAATCTGTATATTGGTTTTTTAAAATCCAATGAATTAGTAGTAGGTAGTTGAAACAAACTTTTTTCAAACGAAGGATTTTCATAGAATAAAAGGCCACCGGTTAGGATTGAACTAATAAAACAATCTATACCCAACCAAATAGTAAAAAAACGCACCAAAACTAAAACGAATCCTTATTCCCAAATGTACATGTATGTCTTTTCTTCTATTTTAAGCATATTTTAACATAGATTTTGTTAAATTCCAAAAATCTGTATAAAAGTAGGGCAAAATCTGTTATCTGTATCGGTAGTCGAAAATCTGTATAGATACAGATAAATCTGTATATATGGCAACACTGCGAATGATTTCATTCGTTCGTTCGTTCCGTTTGTTATTTCGTTCGTTTATGATATCCTCCATAAAGCGCACCCTACACGTCGTCGATAATTATCGCGTTTCTAATCACGATCCGTATCACAATTTAGCGGATCTCTGTGGATCCTACACGTTCAATACTAATCACATCAGTACGATGAAAAATTTCTATTGTGCGTAAACGTATGACGTAATCCTTTTTCGTAAGTACCTACCTTACTGAAGGGAGAAGCCATACGTAATTTATTTGGAATTACATATTTATATAATTGGATTGGATAAAAATTATTAAAATAAAAAGATTGTATTGTAATTTGTAGTGATGGTATCTCAGGGGAAAAAACACTGCCTCAGCTTTTTGCCGTAGTCTGCGGCACTGATTTTCAGGCAGAACCTTAGATTGCATGTGCTCGGTTTTGACTTTATGTATAAGACTCACAACTGAGCTATTCCATACTTCGGGCATATACTTTCATGCCGGCGCCACTCGCAAACCTCAGCAAACGCAAACTAGTCCTAAGCGTTGTGAAAAAAAAGCTACATTTTGCTATGGGAACATGCCCCGTTTTGCGTAATGATAGAAAGGATAAAAATAAACAATTCTCCATAGCAGCAAAAAAGTTGCATACCAAAATGCAGCTTTTTTTCCATAACGCCCATGACTAGCGAAGGTATGCGTTTGCGGAGGTTTGCGTTGCGGCAAACGAGTAGTTTGAATTATGTATAGCTCACGCGCTCAGATAATCTGAGCTCACGCGCCAGCGCCACGTCTGATTTCGTCCTCCTCCATTGCATGCTGTCAAACGAGTACTGATGCGATAATTAATGATGAATCTCAATATTTATCACGATACACGATTTGGATTTCAGAAAATCTAATTATTTTCCGACCCGTATCGCGATACGTCAATATCGCACACTACACCATCAATAAATATCACGATCCTGGATCGCGATCAAAATATTGATGCTAATTATTGACGTGTAGGGTGCGCCTTACCCTCCATTTCGTATACTACACAGATTTATAAAACCACGAGCGGGAGCGTAGCGAGCTCTTTCCAATGTTCTGTGGTATACTAATTTGTGCTTCACATCACCTCTCTGTCCTATCTACGCTTTTAAAATCTGTTGGACCACCTCGTCAGGTTCTTCCGAGTGAATTGTATGTCGGTTTTTAATTAAGCACAAAATTAAATCAAAGATTTGCGTGCCAGCCATCCTACACACTGACCAGTGATGCCAACCCCCTGGGACGATTCGTTCACCGCTAAAAACCACACGTTTGCGTTTGTAAAGGTTTGCCGTGCCGAGGTTTGCCAAACGTGTGGATGCAGCTTAAACAGCATTGACGTTGATCTGACACACGACTGACAAGACTTTTGTATGTTGTCATCGTTTCCAGTGTTGCCACTGCTACGGCAAATGCCGTGTTCTACGGAAATTGGACTAAAATCGGCCTACGGCATCAAATACACTGCCGTAGCAGAATCTACGGCAATTTGGAAAGGATTAATATTTGCTACCTGCCAAAGCAAAAAAAATTAAAAATTATGTGTAAGAAATATACGGAAGGTGACTGCAAGAAGTTTGTTCCAACACGGTTCCAACGAGGTGCCAAAAACTTCAAGGTTTGTAAAAATAAAAGATAAAAAATAGGAACTGAATAAAATTGAAAATGTTGAGACTTGAGTGAGAGTATCCGAAATTTATAGAAAAAAATAAGAAGGTAATTCATCCGTTAATTATAACGATTATATTACATTTTGAAAAAGTTAGGAAACTATTAAAATCCTCTGTGAATATGTTTTAAATAATTTATTTGTTACGGCGCGCGCAGCCGAAGACCGGTTTTCCTTGAAGACACGGCAATTTCCCATATCAAACACGGCAATCTAAATTTAGTCGCTGGCAACACTGAATTCTTATTTTCTTTCTTTGATTGATATGTTGACTGATGGTTTTGAATTTTGAATTTCGTGCTCTAGGCGGTCGGTTGTTACTTGTTAATAGATTCAAGAAAGGCTTTTTTGTGATTTTCAGACTCACGCACAGCAATCAAAAATTCAGCAATTCATCTTATATCTCTCTGTAATAAATGTGTACTATGTCTGTAGAAATGGATAATTCCTCATAAAAAATGTTTTTTAATTAAAAGTTATACTGAAGTGTTTTCAGGTTAGTGGCATTCCAACTCCTTGGACGTATACCACAGAGGAATTAAATACTATCTAATTTGTGATTCCAACGAAAAAAGTGCGTCAAGTTTATATTTCAAAACAATTGTACAATGAATAACGGCAATATAAGTTGTGAACCAATGGATGTAGATCTTAGTGGGAATTCTGCGTCTCAAATGGATATATCTTACAAAGATGATGATGAACCTGTTTTCCTAGAAGCTGAACCTGACTATGAACCTGCCTTCATAAAGACTGAACCTGACGACGCGTATCGTAGTACAGTTGAAACCCCGCTATTTGAGACTGCAATACAACGAGAACATAGTGAAAGCATAAAAAAATATCATGTCAAAATCAACAGAGAGGTAAAAGTGAGAAAACAAAATCTTATTGATAAGCGAATCAAATTTCTATTAATGAGTTTGTTTTTGATATCCGCTTCAGTAGTGACACATATTATTATCAATTTCAAGTGTAGCGAACAACTGGATTTAAAATACTTAAAACAAACTCTTTCTACAAATATTTATGGACAACCTAAGGCTGTAGATGCAATTATAGAAGCATTAGCCTTAAATGTTAGTAGTAAAATTATGCTCTTTTACGGAGGCACAGGCGTTGGGAAAACATTTGCTGCATCATTGATTTTTAATAAACTTGGGACATCTTCAAATATATATCATTTTACGATGCCTAGCTTTGCAACCACATTTTCGACTGAATTTATGCTGGGGTTGACTGTATGTGAGACTGCTATCATGATTGTTGATGACTTGACAGCAAATGATATGCATATCAAGTCGCATATCACTGACTTAATTGCCAAAAGTGAGAATCTAGGCAAAAATATTACAATAATTCTAATTTATAATTGTGATAATGTAATTGGAGATTTTATAAAACAATGTGATAGATACTTTTATAAAGAATTAGAGGAGAGATTTATTGATGTAAATGCAGTAAAGAAAATTATAAAATTTGATCCATTGACTGAAGGAGATTTGAAGAAATGCATAGAGAAGGAAATGGGAAATAAACGACTAAATAAACATGAGATGGATAATATCTTGAAAAACTTCAATGTGTCACTAGATGGCTGTAAAGGTGTTTATACAAAAATAAAGTTTCTGAATATCGTGTAAGAGGTATGTTTTATTTTCGTATCTTATGTAATTTTGTTGGTAGTTAGTTGAGTTGATTATTATATGTATATATGCTGGAGTTTTAAAAATAATATGTACAGTGGCCATCTATGTAAAAAATGCAAAAAAATCTATGCAAAAAAATTAAGATTCATTTATAATTGTGCAAATTTGAGGGATGGTACAGGTACTTTAACTAGATGCTAACATGTGTATCATAAAATAGAAATACATATGTATGTTCATAATATTGTGTAGAAAGTATCGACATGTTATAGGCAAAACCATTTAACTGGCAATAATTTTGGGGTCATTTAGTTGGTTTTGCCTATAACAGGATGGTATGTTGATGTAGGTAAATTATAAATTGTATGACATAGTATGTATAATAGCGATAGTATCCATTGATTAAGTATGTAATTATTGTAATTTGCTAGGAACTTTAGGTGTTAAGATTAATAAAATGCTATTATTAGATCAAAAGAACTTTATTTTAGAGATTGTTTTACATGATAATCGGCAATGCAGAGGATCAAGAAATTATTTTGAATACAAATATTACTGGCAATTTTTTATTACATCTACACTTTCACATTTTGAATTTCTACATATAACTTAGCATTCATATTAACGAGAAAATCCTAAATGAAATCCATTGGTGCAATAAAGTAGGTAGGTAGAAATATTTGGTTATAATTCTAACTATATAGGTACCTAATACACAAAATATTTCAATTATAAGTACATAAATGTAAGCAAGGGCGCAATACTGAGTTTTGGTTTTCACTAATAAACCATATTTCAATGTAATTAATACACATGCACCCTAATCTTCCATAGATACATGCTGAAGAGATTTTTAAAACAATGTTGTAACATAGTACCTATAGTTAAGTATAATTATATTTAGTTTGACAAAAATATCTTCCACACAAAATCACAATAATTGTTTTAAGTGAATGGTCTTTTGAAATTAAACATGACAATTGACCATCAATAAAGTTTACAGGTAACAACAAATTATTATGCTCTTTATTTATATATATTTGGTAATTTTTGACTATTATTTACCATATTGCACTGCACCCCATTTACAAAATGTAGGTAACTATTTAGAACATTTGCATATTGATTCAAAATCTGGGAAAAAATATAAATAAGTAGGTAAGTAGTTACCTACTGTATTTATGTCTTTCATTGGACTTTGCTCAGGTCTGATAATTTCGCCACATAACGTACGTTTTATAAACGTATACGTTTTTTTCCCAGCATTCGAATTAATATCATATCATCTACAAAATAACTTGAATTCAATGGTCTGTTAAATTTAAGTACCTAGTACCTATAGTTTATTAAACATTTATTAAATTAAATATATAAAATTTTTGAAAGTTATGAGAATAAAAATGCAGCCAATAGAAAAAAGTTCAATATTATTTTTTATTTAAAAGCCCTCCTACATGTATAAGCCAGTGAGATAAATGCATACAAACAGTTAAAAAGTGCACTATAATAACAAGTTGCGGAGAGCTATGTTCTTAGTTTCTCAAAGTTTGTTAGTTAAATTTGCTTGAAGCTGGTAAGTTAATTAAGTAGGTAATATTTCTGAATTTATAGACGGTTATATATCATATTGAAACACTGTTATGGGAAGACTATCAATAATACTGCCGTCTTTAAAATTCGTTTAGATTCGTGGAAGGATATAAAATAGGTTGGTACTTTGTGCATGTCGGATTGAGAGTACTTAGTTATGTTTTTAGGTAGGTACCGGTATGGGGCACACTGTTCGCAGAGAAAGTAGTACCTGTGTACCTACTTTATCAAAAACATGAAAAAGGTATACCGGATATGTATTTTCGACACGAATGGAACTAGCTGTCAGTGGGTATTCCTTTATTTCTAATAGGAAGTCTATGACATATATATATATATATATAAAAGTGGTACGTACGTAAAGACTGAATCCCAAAAAAGATAAAACCAAAAACTAAGCAATAAGTACCAAATAAATAAATCCGTGAATAATATATAAGTATAAAATAGAGTTAAATAAAAATATGAATATAAAAAAAATACTGTGTATAAACTTAAAGTTTATAAACTTTACCATTTAGTTAGGACTCTTATAATGTTAACTGCATAAAAGCTAGCACTCATGTTTGTAAACAAGATTATTAATCGAAATTATATAGATAGATATTATGCTATGCAAATTAACTATCTAAAATTCTAAACCTACATAAGGTCTGATAGACGGTGGTTATTGAAATACCACTTCGGATTGAAGGAACTAATTATACTGTGCTTCGAAATGCGAAAAAGTAATTTACCAGCGACGGATTCAAAGGACAAAATGAGAACTGTCGGATCAGCCCTAAACAGGTGTAAATGAAGTTATTTGGACCGGAGCCAGTAACGCAACTAGGTTCAATTTAAGTTCAATGCCATTTAATAACGAACTTACATTTAACATTTCCAAAAAATATTTAAATATTGTAGCTAATATTGAAGACAACACACTTGAACATGCAACATGCAATGTGCAAATCAATATAGCTATGTACACAAATGTAAGTTACTTTAATATATGTTTATATGACAAAATTAATTTAAAAACGTCGATTAAATACTAAATATGCATAACAATAAAGACTAGAATACATTTTTATTATTACAGTTATTGGCACTAAATGATAATGGCACAACTATGTACTTACTCTGAATACAGTGAAAATATCACTATGATTACATGTTTAAGTATTTTACTTATTATGCAGTGCATTTTTATACAATTACAATACCAACTCTCTTTGATGTTATACAAATTAAGTTTTGCTAACTATACTAAAATATGTTACAAAATTGTAAAAACATGATTAAATGTCATTTAGATCTAATTATATTTCTAGGAAATACTGAAATTACTGCAGACTTACAGATATTAGATCAAATATTTAAAGCACATTTCATAAGTGAAACTGTGCAAAAAACACTTTACATTACACATTAATATCACTGTTGAGAAAGCTCCTCTTATCTTAGGTGAATATAAAAACCATCTAGCAGACCATTCTCTTGCACAGTTAACACTTTAAAATTTATTAGCTAGGTAGGTATTGATACATAGGTAGATTAGATATTGTTCATAATAATCAGGTACGAAACTAAGTGTGCAAATTAAAGTAGGCTTAAATAAACATGTAAATAACGCATTATAATAATAATAACTTGTAGGTAGGCTGTAGGTAGGTAACTTTTGTAAGGTACTCAGTGTTGTAAATAGTAGAAACAATGTGAAATGGTTTACAACTAAAATGAGTAAACTCAGAATGACGAATTAGACTATTCAAGTCCCGGTAGTTTGTGTAGGTACCATTGATAAGAAATTACTAGATAATTCTATTTTTAAACACCCTATCTTCCCAAAATTAAAAGAGTATTAGATGTAAAAAGTTAAAAACAATCAGTTTCAAGCGATTCGAATTGGTTTACCGAACAAAATTGAAGATGAAATATAATAGATATAAGGTATACATTTTAAAAAATAACTAATAACATTCACAACATTCGATTTTCCTGTTTAAAAAGCAAAAAGCAGAAGAATAGTAACAATATTAAAATCTAAAATTGACAAAATTGATATAAATTCACTTAAAATATTATAAATTCGCACTAGCTAATACTAGTCGAAGGGAAGTCTAACTCGGTATATTCTATACATAATAAAAAGATTTTTAACAAACTACATGAATGAAACCCTCTCACTGGTAGATGCATGCATAGTGCCAATAACTGCATCATTGGTTACTTAAATCTTACTAACTATGTATTTGATAACAAATAGAACACCATTTTTAAGCACGACAAAACATTCATAGATAAAAATGTAGAGAGACTTACTGAGAAATGTGCTAATAATTCTAAACCTTCAAAAGTTTTGCTGATTTTATATAGGTATGTACTTATAATGTAGATTCATTAGTATTATCATCAGATCTGATAGCATATTGAGATTTCTTTGACTCTGTTGATTGGTAACCATTTGGCTTGATATTCGTTGACAACCTTCGATAGTAGCCGAGATCAGGTTATTCTATTCTACTTTATCTAGTTCAAAGCATTGGATATTTTTCACGGTATCACATTTTAGCCACATTTTATGCTTTTTACGTTAGGACATTTTTAAGGTGACTTTTATAGAATGAGGAGTAACTTTCGAATTGCTTATATTGGTGTAGATAACATTTACCTATACGTAATTAACTTAATTCCTTGAGATTACAAAGAATTTCTAATAAAATTCGTGTAATTTTCATAGCAGAATTGGATATTAAAGGTTTACATCATACGTCATATAAGTCGCCATCGTGATCTTGTCGTTTTGGTCTCCAAGACTATTATATTTTTTGAAAAGTTACAACTGTAGCGGTAGCTTCACCGTTGCAGATAATTTTCTTTGAGAGACCATTATCCTGTGACTTTAAGGACTGTTTGAAATAAGAGACTAGTTAGGAGCGATGGAAATGTACTGCTGTCCACTTGTTGTGGCGTTTGTGCCATATGCGAGTTTCTTGCGACTGGTGCGTAGCTCGCCGACCCTCAGCATCCACACTTTGCGCCACGCATACATAAGCTATTACAGCTACATCATCGCCAAGAAGATGAACTCTAGGGTTTAAAATGGTCGTATTAGTTTTGACGTGCGGTGGGGTATTATCAATGAAGAATTTGTGGAATTCCACACCTTCCACCAAATTACCTAATGCGTCAGGATCGAATGCAGTCACATTAGGATCACACAATTTGGAATAAGTATCGTAATCGCCGTTGCTGATAGCATCGATGAGCACTTCAGTGACTTTAATCACTTCAGCACGGCGTAATGAAGCATTGCTATCACCACGAGCTTTGCCAAATGAATCTGCCTTCGATAATCCTTCATCATCATGTTCTTTAGATATGACGGTACATGCTCGGTCTACGCCTTTCTTGTCTTTATCCAAATCATCGTCTTCTAAAGTAGTACTGCTATCAGTCGATTCCTTAACTTGGGATCCGTCACCTTTTTTATTCACCATGGATTTGCCCGAAAAATTTCGTGTTGCAAGCATTGTAGTTAAGATCGCACCTTTCAGTTTGCGGCGCGCATTGAATTTCTTCAAGCAGTCTACCGTCTCTTGTCTGTGCATCACAGAAGCAACACGTTCGCGGTGGCAGATCCATGGATGTTTTAAAGCTTCCGATGCTGTAATTCTCTTGCTCGGATTAACAGTTAGCATTTGATTAATGAGACTTTTTGCCTCGGGCGTTACGGTATCCCACTCAGGGGACGGATAATCATAAGCGCCAGCTTTGATTTGTCCGTACAATCGGTGCTGGTCTTCATCCCAAAATGGCGGATAACCAACAAGCAATATGTATAAAATCACACCGCAAGCCCAAATATCGACCGGTTTACCATATGGCTCCTTCTTAAGAACTTCAGGTGATAAGTAGCCTGGTGTGCCAGCAAATCCAAACCATGCCTGTTGATCGCCTTGTACTTCAATGGCTAAACCGAAGTCAGCCAATTTTACAGCAGCTCCTTTGGCTTTGCTCGCCAGTAAAAGATTTTCAGGCTTTAAATCTCTATGCACGACTCCATTGTGGTGGCAGTGATGTACAGACTCCAAAATTTGTTGTATACAGTGTGATGCATCTGCTTCAGAGTAAAATTCTCGCGCCACGATATCCTCAAACAGTTCTCCGCCGGTCACCAAGTCAAATACGAGATAGTGGAAATGTTCTTCTTGGATAGAATCATGCAGTCTTACGATATTAGGGTGCTGCAACTTTCGACAAATTCGTGCCTCTCGTTCCAACTTTTGAAAATCTCTTGCAGACAGCTTTTTAGTATTTATGATTTTGGCAGCAAATTCATATCCAGTAGATTTCTGAACAGCTCGTCTTACAATCGAAAAGGCGCCCTTTCCTAGTTCTTCTTTAAGATCGTAATTGTCAGAAAAGCGAGTACTAACACTTTCACGATTTGGATTGGCCATTATTAACACAGTAGTTACTACTTACGTTATTAACTCCAAATGGGCAGGTAGCTGCGCCAATTTTGAGCACAAATCTTTTCTATTCCGTGAGGTTACTGAAACAAATAAAATAAAACCTTGAATAATATTATTGTGTAATTGTCATACGATGTCCTTTCATATTTTAACTAACATAACCCTCTGACGTCCACTGCTGGACATAGGCCTGCCCCACCGAATGTCACCACACCCAGTCCTCCGCCCTCCGTATCCGGCCACCTTCATTTTACCTTTACTATTTGATATTTTACAGTTACTCGTACGTAACAAACGTATGTTAACAAATATACATTTTATATAGGTACTTAGCAATATAGGTGCATAGCATGTACTAACCGATTATACATTTAAAGGTAAGTAAATATCTAAGTAGCTAGTATATTGTGGTGATTATTAAAAAATACGCGATTATTCATTTCTATAAACGAAAATATATGCTTAAAATTTTAATTTTATTTCATATTATTTTCATTTTGATCATAAATAAAATAATACCACCTACATATTTCTTATCAGTTCAATTTTTATGTAACTAATAATAGAATACCTAATAATATAACCTAATATAAATTATATACCGGAAATTGCGTACTGGAAAACCTGACGGCAAAAATAAATGAACGAGTTATTTATATATGTAAGATCCGTCTAGATTGATTTGATTTATATATTTGTATAGGTATTTTAGACGCCTACAACAGTGACATCATCCTATAGGGTTTCAGGTTTCCCAAAAAGCAACTGAATATAGTTTGTCAAAATTTTAAACAACAAAAAAAAGAGCTGAAATATTAAAGAAGATGAGTAACTAATAATAATATGAAGTAGTTAGGTGCCTAATTGAAATAATGAACAAAATGTATATTTTTAAATGTTTGGAAATTATTATTGCATATTTTTCTAGACTTTCGCGCTTTGTATTCATAATTATATAATTATTTACGATTATTTACGGGTCTTACACGGGTATGATTATTCGTACCCATAAATAATTTTATAATTATGCATATTTTTCTATCAGGCACATCAAGGTCTTTATTTTCTAAATATTTGTAAGTAAATGTACCATCTGTCTAAAGGAAATTAGAATCCGATCGTATAGTTTTTTTAGGCCTTTTCTAATTCCTTTCTTTTTTTACTCTCTATCTGGATAACTTAAAACTACTGGACTAGACTGATTAAGCTGAAGTACATACAAGTATATCAAAAAGTTAACGGCAATGATGGCAAAATTACCGCGCTAACTAGAAAAACAGAATCTTAATAAATTAAAGACCATTCGATCAAAAATAAGTCGGTGTTTTTTATTGACAGCCATTTCTATAAAAAACTTTTAATGTGTACAGAAAAGCTAAAATAGTATGTAAGGTTACCTACCTATATAAAATTATGTATTTTTTAGAGAACCCACCTTAAAAATTATAAAAAATATCTATTTTGAATGTGACCCAACACTAATCATTCTACAGGTACAAAGAGTTGATTATAACTTCTAATTTAAAACCAACTTAGATTAGAAAATAAGATCAAGTAGGTACCTAAAGGTTTTTTTATATTGAGATTCAGAAAAATTTGAAAAAAAAGTTGATTTCGTATCTTTAATTAATGTCAATGAATGCGTCTAATTGGAGTAATTGCGTTACATGAAACATATACCTATTACGTCCGTTTCATTTCAGTAAACCTATATTTTATAACGCGCTTATTTTGCGTGATGGACGTTATTTTTAACTCTGGTTACTCTTAAAAAATAAATGGTTAGGTGCTCAAAAAACAGATATTGTCGAGAACGTACGAAATTTTATCAAATGATTCTCGTTCTTCAACACTATTTTGGTCGCCCACTCTAAATCGAAGTTGTACGCGCTCAATATAAAACGCGTAGATGCCTAGACAATAGTAATCGTGGTCACAAACATAGACTTCTAATATTAACACTACGGCATCGGCACTGGGATGACATTTAGTTAGCGCAAAATAATCGATACACCATTGTCTCAACACATTCACCGAAACCCCGAGGACATTCAGTATAATCCACTTATTGCATTATTATATCTATATCCGTACCGCACGATCCGTTCCGACTTGACAAAATCACAATCGTTAGTTTAAAAATAACACTGAAATTAAATTATATAGTAATAAAATCATCACAGCACGACTTTCGACGATATTCTTGGCAGTAATACCAACCACGGGCTGATCGCGATATATTTTTATTAAAAGCAAATAAGTTCATTACATCAAGAAACGAATGGATACTTGGAATTCTTATTACAAAATTCGGACTTATTTACCTAATATGTGCCCATTTTACACAAAATTCAACCCGACGAAGATCAAAAATGAAGGGCCTACGCCACACTCTCCTCTACTTCGGACACGAGCTTCGGGGTCAAATTCATAGACATTTCGGTGTTGCCAACATTGCGCACCTTACTTTAATTCGTATCATTTTCTTTAAAAACGCTAAAGAACTGGTAAAAACGTATAAAACAGACGTAAATAGCTTTTATAAGACCATCAAACTTTCAAGCTCCTAAATCGAAGCTTAAATTGTTTGTATTTAGTCAATTTTGCGTCAAGGTATTTTTACATGTGTTAATACTGGCGAGTCTACGTAAAATCGATACACTAGCGCAGCGCTCAGCCCAACCAACCAAAGAGTAGTGAACTCTTACTTCGCGCCATCTATTGGTGATTTGGAATATTATGGTCCGTTCAGGAATCAGGTGAAATTAAATTATAATGATTGGAGAAATAAAATTGCAGTCATTTCTGTTTTATGTTGAAACGTTTCATACTACCTACCTACTCTTACATGTAAAAGGTCAAATGCTGCGCTAAAATTCAACGAAAAGCCCGTAAATGTAGATAAATAATAAATAAACAAAGTTATTCAAAATTAACTATACACACTGGCAGTTACGTACATCTACAGACTGTAACCAAACGACTGTAACAGATTTGATTACCTATATTAAAAACAAATCGTTTAATTTCGTACCTTGAGGAAAACGATAAAACAATATAATAGTAAGTAGGCACCTACTCGTAGTTCTTAGAAGAAAGGGCTTGTATAGTCTAATTTAAATTGAAAATCCTACTGTATTCAACATAATCGTAAAACAATTAAAAAGAGGACTTATATAATTAATTACCGTAAACATGAGCGGAATAACAATAATGAAACAGTAAAAAAGTACCTATTTGTGATGCATCCTCACAAATACATTTTTGATATCAAACATTTTTTTGCGTTAAATTATCATTGTATATAGGTACGGTACATAAGGTTTTGTACTTAATTTTGAATGACTTTTACATTAGGTAATTAATTTAGGTTTATAATTTTTGGAAAATATCAGATTCTGCTTATCTTATTTGGAAGGCAAAACACCATCGTAGTTTGCAGAATTGTAGAATTCACGTCTGTTTGTGTGATAATCACGCGAGAACTACCTAACGAATTTGATGGCAGTTTCACTATAGTCTGCCTATAGGCAGCTATGTAGCTTAGACTAGATTGATGAATGCGATAATTTTTTATTGCGGTGCATGTGTAAAAAAGCTAAGGAATTAGAAATATGTATCTTAATCTGAAGTGGTTAAACATAATAATAATTATGATTATACGTAGGTACTTAGGCACTTACATTACATAAAATCTAGCCGTAGATACCACAGATACCCCATGGATATCTATACTAATACAATAAAGCTAAAGAGTTTGGTTTTATTTGTTTGTTTGTCTCTGGAACTACCAGTCTGATTTGAAAAATTCTTTTTGCATTTGATAGCCCAATTTATGAGGAAGGCTATAGGCTATTTAACATCACACTACTACCCATAAGCCTAGTAAGAGAAAAAGTCGGAAATCTTCTATGTACTTATTAATGAAATCTTCTGTAAGTAGGTACATTAATTAAACTATTAAAACTGTAGAAAAGTTATTTCTGTACATTAAATTTTTGGGATATTGAGGCCGAAAATCAAACTTTGTCTGTCTGTCTGTTTGTCTATCACGCAAAAATCACTGAACGGATTTTGACGATATTGTATAGTGATAGTCCATATCCCTGGCCAACATATAGGCCATAAAACATCTCGATGCTTTCAGTTCAGAAAATAGGGACTTGGCTTGGTTTGTAAGGTAACAAATTGATTTGATGGAATTTAGCACTATAACCACGTAAACTTATAAGCCCACGCGTACGAAGTCGCGGCCAAAAGCTAGTATAATATAAAGACGAAAGTTTGTAAGAGTGTTTGTTATATAGGATATAGTTTTTTTTTCTCAAAATTAAATCCAGTTTAAGGTAACTAGAAGATTCCCTGTTAGCAACGGCTCATGACAAAAGCTACACCGGTCTCTAATACTCGAAAAGCACGGTTCGACGGCACGGGCGCGGCGGCGCGGCGGCTGGATGAAAGACCCCTCGCGAACGAGCTAACTCCACGGTTACTTCAAAATCAAAACTGGTTCGCATCTTGCGCAAGTGTGGGGGGAGCGAGCGAACAAGGGTTTTCGAGCGGGCCCTTCCGAAATTCGCCGGTGCACAATGCACCCTCCGTACCATCATCCCCACGCGAGTGCTCTTATTATTACGCGACTCCTGTTCCTGGCCCCATATTGTTCATACTTGTGTTGGTACTCGTTTGACGCGTTGCTAGGTGGTCGTCGCTGCGCCGTTACTTTCAAAAAAGTTCGAAGATTTTGTATAATTGTATTCAATCGTTGGAAAAGTACGATGACTGCTAATCAGTGAGGTACCTACATATAAAGTTGTGCGAATGTTGTTTGCGCGAAGGCATTCGATCGGCTCCGTTCGTCGTGTCACCTAATATTTGCAGCGAAGGGAAGTATTAAGGTTTCGAACGTTGCGGTCGTCTCAGGTTGCTTTTCTCATGAGTGGACGTGCGTGTAAAATAATAACTTGAGATGTGTGGTGGCGCTCGTCGGATGCACGGGGTGTTGCGTGCAGCGCCCGTCGGCCTGTGGAGTGTGCGGGTGTATTGATCGCGCGCTGCCTCGCTGTTCGTGAAACGCGTTGTGTATTCGGTGATCGCATCAAATTGGCGGGAGGCTCTGAACATAATCCGTATGAAGCGCGGTTGGTAAGTTAGTCAATATATTTTGCCGAATATATATTTACCTATCTATCTACTTAGGGTCGAGGCAGACCAAGTTGAAATTTGCCCGCGCATTTTTTGACGTCATTGTCAAATGAACCATATTATCACTATAGCCTAAAGAACAAAATCGTATGAATGACCTCGAGCGCGAGGCGACACCGATGTGCAGAAGTCATTTTACGATTTTGTTCTTTAGGCTATAGTGATAATATGGTTCATTTGACAATGACGTCGAAAAGTGCGCGGGCAAATTTCCGCCTCGTTTGCGCTTGTCCCTTACTTACCTACCTGTAAATAAACTAGCTGTTTCCCGCGACTTCGCCCGCGTTTTATAAGTTACTTCTGACTTTTTCTCTGGTCCTAAGGGTCGTAGCGTGATGTTAAATAACCTTCCTCAAGAATTGGCTATCAAATGCAAAAGGAATTTTTCAAATCCGACTGGTAGTTTCAGAGATTAGCGCGTTCAAACTTTTCAACTCTTTATTTAGATTGATAGAGATAAATTTTCAAAAACAACGGAAGGTAAACCCCCAGAGAAGTACGAGTATAAACGTAAATGGAATCATTATCGTGGTGTAACCTTGTATCGTCTAAAAAGTTGGTGGACCACCCTGAGGTTGACATTCGTTTGCACGTCATAAAATAATGTGTCAAAACAATTTTAATGCCGTTCTTATTGCAAATTATTTGACAACTAAAAACTTGTCAAAATGATACACAACTTTCTTGGGCGACTGTACTATCGCTAAAGAAAGGCGTTGATATTTTTTTTACAAAACGGCGTGCAGTGCTCGCACTATTACTTACTCTGTGCTATTACTTACTCTGTGCTCGCACTAACCAGCCTAGCCTAACCACAGAGTAAGTAATTGGCCTAACTCTTTATATGGCTGATAGATAATATAATATGCCCTTTTTTAAAGTATCAAAATATTTACAAAAAAATTATATCTAATGGCGATTTCTAAAATATCCTATTCTATCTTCAATAAAAAGAATTTGATTTTCTTTATGCGTGCCAGAAAACTAATGGCGTTTCAAAATATTTACCTACCTATAGGTAGGTAAATAGTTAGGATATATAAGTAAATATAGGTATACATACATTGTTTGGTAGGTCAGTGTATTTTATTATGACTTTTTACATCAGAGGTCAGAGGACGTTGACACAAAATATGTCGATTGCTTTTAGGTGAAGATCCAATCAAATCATAAAATAAATCACGGCTTATTTTCCGCAGTATAAGGCTTTTCTTTACAGCCTTGTAAAATAATAAATGAACGAAACCATAAACTGGGTTAATAAAAGTTGATTATGCAGTAGATACGTGTATAAGAATATTTAAAATATTCGCAAAGGCTCGGAAATGGCAACAAAAAATTCTAAGGCGACTTCTTGTAATGTAACGGACGGCCACGGAAGGGAATGGGGCTTTTACTGCATTTTATTTGTCGAGGGTCCCTTATTTTATCCAAGCCCGACACACCCCTTCCTACTGTTTGAATCGTTCGCAAATAATCGCAAACTCTGTTCGCAATTCCTCAAAACCAAACTACAGACACTGCAAATGTTATATGACTGCTTTGGCAAACATTCTCGTTTCTAAATCCAATTTTCTTTGCTTTCCACTGTCTGGTTTTAATTAAATGTTCCTTTTTATATGTTTAAAGAAACACTTCTTCATAAAGACAGCAGTTATTGAATTTGTTTCATTGATTTCAATGTTTCTTTCATGTTTGCAAATTGCTTTTTAGACGATACGTGCGATCATAACCGGTTCAAAGTTTCAATGTTTTAATATTTAATCTAATCATGCATGCCGAATGGTCTTACATATGCCACTGCTTGCTTCGTCACCCGAGGACTGGGTTGGTATGCCTTATGTGGCTCTTACCTTTCAAACCAAAACACAGCAATGCGTGCATTGCTATTCGGCAGCATAAATAGACGGTTCTCATCCAGACAGATCCTTCACTAGAATCCGTTCTATAGTCGGCAACGATTCAAATATTAAGCCAGTATTTCAATCATCAAACGACCTAATTTTCGTTTACTTTAACTAAACCTTCAACACTTACCAAAAATGGTTAAAAATATATATTAAGTGTTTACATAACAGTATCAGTTCATAGAATTTTAAAAAGGAAGGTATATGTACGTACATGTTGCGGAAGTAACCAGAGCTGAATAACTTAAAGTTTACCACAGTGGAAATCTAACCCACAATCCACTTTGCGATTAGTATAAATAATTAAAATCTATTAGATCCAAACTAGGATAATCATATGCTATCGATCGAAAACAAAAATACAAACAACTGACAACCAGGCCTGAAACAAATATTATATTTACTTACACTATAATTTGCTTTTAGTTTAGGGGATAGGTGTCAGCCTCGCTCGCTAACAATTTTTGTGGATGCTCCGAGCGGTGGATAATTTAGAAAAAATGGTATAAATTAACCTGAAGTACTTTAGTGCGTTTTTTTAGGTGAAAAATAGTTCACTTTGTGATACCAGCACCAAATTTTAGCAAAAGTTAGTTGTTAAACATGTTGCTCTATCTTAAAAACCGTCGGGAACCTACCTGAGAAGTGCCTGGATCCGGAGATATGACGTCATCAAAATGGCGGCCGATGTATTTTGATAATTGTCAAATTATATCTGATTCTATGAACCTTATAATACATGTGTGGGGTGTCAAATGAAAGGGAATAATTAAATGTTCTATAATGCTATAATACACAACATCAGCTGAGTAGTACAGTTACGAAAATATTTTAAAATATATGGAAATCATCTTTAGTCGTAGTTTATATTTCTTTACCTTATAAATTAATTTGTTCGTCAATTACATATTAAATACCCATTATAATCAAATATGTAAAGTAATATCATTTGATCCGCCTGGGATTGAGTCCTTTACAATTACAACTGGCTGAGGTTTGCTGCCACTCAAGTAAAGGTCGCCAAGGAGGCGGCGTGTAAAAATACTTTTCGTTATATTTTTCGTGTTAGTGTCTTGAGTTGACCGTTGTCAGGGACAGAGATAGGCACGATATTATATAACGTAAGGATGCAGGACGCGGTCGGGCCAATATAAATGCTAATTCTAGATAAGATGGTACAACCTCGATTACTACTATCATGGTACAAGTGGTTTTAGTTATTACAACAGCAGACGGGATAAACTTGCCTAATTGGACCCTTATCTGGTGGAGGCTGGCTAAATAAATAAGAATGCCAGACACGTAGGTCACAAGCCTGAGACATTAATATACCTACTGGCAATTAAGAAATTAAGTTATAAGCCGTTATATAAGTTGGTTCTTAAAGTTAGAATTATTATTTACAATTTTTACTTTGTCGCACCCGTACCGTAGGTATAATACCTGACCTTGAAACTGTCCTATAATAATTCAAAGGATAATTACGAAATAATAATATATTTCCGGGAGTACTATATTACTACTAACTAAGTACCCCTGGGAATCCTTTAATTTGCGAGTTAAAAACTTTCGACGGAACTCTCACAATATTATCGCGTATATATTTTTTTACTATTCGGTCGTTTTTGAAGATTAGCAGAACGATTTTAAGCAGTTGTATGTATATGCGTGGGGACTGGGGATGTTGGTTGAAATCGGACACCGTTTCCGATTGCTTGAAATTCCCAGCGGATAGGCAACAGCCTTAGAGTACCTATACATAAATGCTAGCTATATGTTTACTCTAAGACAACAGCAGATTTTTATAACCACATTATATAAATTCGTCTGTCCACATGTAAAAACGTCTTTATTATGAAAAGTGGAAAAGAAAAATGATCCAGTTAACTTTGCATCTATGGGTCTGCTATACTATTCCTTAAGTGTTTTTTCTAATGATGATTTTAGATTTTAGATCTTATTTTGTCAGAAGCCATAGCTCATTTAGTTTACTATAAGGGTTTTTATAGATATTGTACTAATATTATCTTAAATCTAACATCTGAGGACAATTGTGTATTATCCAGCTATAGATGCTACTAAAACGTTCTGATAAGCTTTTTCCGCGAAACTTTTAGCAAAGGCCTACAAAAGCTCTGATAAAACGGAATGGGTAAAATTGAAAGTTCTCGCTTATATACGTGATGAAAATGTGAAGACTCTGCTACTGAATAAGTGAGGAAATTCGTGGACGCGTACATGTTACGTTTGAGCAAAGCTCTGCCGGATCGTATACCAACAGATTTGTGTTTGAATTATTCATCCCTTGTTTGGATGCTGCTTGCGTGGTGCGTACTTTTCTAGCTCGTTTCCAGTTATTGTACCATTTTTAACTACCTATATATTTTTACCTCTGCACTTTTTATGCCTTTGTATGCATTTGAATGACCTTCACGTACCTAGTTGGACTTATGACAGCTTCATATTTACCGACGCAATTACAAACTGTGAAATGAGAAAAATAAACAAAAGAAATACTGAATTATAGTAGGTATTTAAAATCATTTCAGTTTTCCGTTATTAGAAATAGCCATCGAGTTAGTATACTAGCTATAGAGTGCGCGCATCGCTCATTGCCCATTGTGCCAAGTGTAAGCAGGTGTTCTATGGACGCTTCAATATCGATTTTTTCTAGATCGTTTGTTTCCGTGAATCGTGTTTACAGCTTGGCACTGCACATTTTACCATGATTACTCCAAATCTTAATAAATACCGGCGCGAGCAACAATCAGCGCTCCTGACGTTTTGTGACTAGTAGCGTCGCTCCGAAAATTTCGAGACTGTTCAAACCCGTGCTTACAGTTCAAACTAGCTAACGCGCGCTCTATGTATACTAACAACTCTCTGGAAATAGCCAAGTAAGTGGGTGTTAAGATAACCATCCAGATTTGGATGGTCTGGATTCCAAACGGATCCTGGAATCTTTAAAGGCTATTAATGAGCAATTTCATTTACACGTAGGCACGTAGGATATTTAAAGGCAGAAAAGAAGTTTATTGATTGCAGGGCACGTTCCAAATAAAGAAACAAAAAGAGGGATATACCTAGAAATAAATTGATAAAAATAAAACAAAGCAATAACAAAAATAGTACGTATGTATGAATGATGTATGTATGTGATTTTGTATGTCTTGTCTTAACGTGTAGCGTGTAGTAGCGGAGACGTGCTGAATGCGTGTAGGGATTAGAGGTTGAAGTGAGAAGAGAGTCAAAGATGAATAACAAGGCTTGACTCGAACATAGACAGACACCTTTTAAAAGGCCAAAATAGTTTACCTTACAAAACTGTGCTGAAACAGCTATACAAACCATTCAGACGCATAAAGTACCAGAAACGCAAATTACCTGAATAAGAAAGCTGGTAAATTGCGAAATACCTACTGAATCTGTCTGCTTAGGCAATTTTGATGAACACTGAAAATCCGTGTATGAAAAGCATTCATAAGCATAGTAATTTCAGGGAATCATCCAAAATGCGCCTGATTTAACGCTGATTGTGTCCGAGGGGCCGCCGGTCGCGGCGCTCGCTCTCCACAATCGCGGCTGATTTGCCATTTCGAAACTTCATGTTGAACCGTTCCTTCTGAAATTAGAAATAGCTAGATTGATTCCTATGAAGAGACGTGATGCTGAAATATGGAGTTGCAAAAATATCCATAGTTCGGTCGTTGCTTTACTAGACATTGACGCACGAACCTATGCAACCCTTTTTATCGAGGACATTGTCTCTCGCGTAAACTGATGTTATTGCCCAATACAAATCTGGTAACATCAAAGTCGGGTGCTGTGATTTATGGCTTTATTCCTTTTGTTATACGCTACGATTCCTGCACATCACATACAAGTTTGTGTACCTGGTGATGTTGGTCCTTATGTCAATCCGATCGGAACTTAACTGTAAAGCAGTCACATAGTCATCGACTGCAGGAGATATTGCAATGTTTTCTATCTAACACAAATGGCATACGAAAACCCACGCAATTGCGTTTCATGGACTAAATAAGTAACAATACTACTACTTGTAGGCACTAATACTAAGTATTACTTATTCAGCGATAGGTACTACCTCAATAGTGTTCTGATGTGGCCAGCAAAGTTAACGCTGTACGAACTTGTTTTGCTGCTAGTGTCCCTTTCATGTTCATAAAAGCATATTTTGTGTCCAAGTCAAAAGTATATATATACAAGTAAGGTTACGAGTATTTATATGTAATGTTTTAATGTACCATTTCATTTGGAATGGAATATAGATACTGTGACGTGACATCATCGTGACGACGTCAACACATATCGGATAAAAGCGATCGCCGGAAAAAAGCCTTCGTTATTCGTGATGTTAGAATCTCACTTTAGTACATCTGGTCTATTGAATGTATAGTTGTAGAATATAATAATAACCTAAGTTAAGCGGATAATTACAACAGAATTTATAATTATGTTTAAGTAAGGAGTATACGGGTTGAAACACGACTTGGTCGAAGTCGCAATACCTACACTACGTATTGAAAGCATTAATAATTTATTTTCGATTAACGCGCTTACACGGGGGTTTAAAGCTAAGCTGATTTAGCATACCAGCTATAATCATCGCTTCATCGTGAAAGCTTTTAAAGCCATACATTGCTATAGGTACAAGATTTGCTACGGATGGCACAGAGGACTATAATAGTTGCGGAGGGTTCAAATTCAAAACGTTCCTTTTTGTAAGAAAAAATGTCGATACGTCCATCAAGAGCCTGTAACTCTTGAAAGCCATAAGAAATTAATGTCAATCCCAGCTCAGTGAGATTAGACCCTCTGTCATGAGCAACACGAACGGTAAGAAAATTCAACCAACCGAACATTCAATACATAATGTAACCCAGTGGTACGTAAAGGTAAGGAAAACGAATGTTATTTATTTTTTCGAGAAGCTTACATACGTTCTACAAATGGTATGTACAAGAAGAATAAAAGTATAGAACTGTTATAGCTATGTTACAGACTAAAACAATTTCACAGATTTTTACAACACTACCGAAAAGAGAAGATAACGTTCGTTACCCCATTTCTGCATAATGTCATTTACATCGTGCATGAAGGTACTGTGTTTTACAGAGATATTACATCAAATTAGTTGAAATGATAGAAAATCGTTTGCATTCGCTTTACGATGACAATTTGCGTTACGTGTCACAACAACATAGCTTTTATTTTTTCGCGTAAAGTAAATAAAGACGCAATACGGGAGGGTCGTGTCGTGATGAAATTCGCAGTGGCGGCCGTGCGTGCCTTATCTTTCTATGCGGAGGCTTGTACTTTTACCTCGGTCGGTACACTGATGCATACACATACCCCCATCAAGCTATCTAGAGTTTCAGACGTACAATTTTAGGCCTACCTCGCGCATTTGTATGTACGTAACGCAAAGTGAATCATGATTATCTACCGCTTTTATAAGGTAGAAATCGGGCTATTTTCTCGTGGATCTACTATTTTGTCTTAGGTACGTCCACGAAACTTTTTGCCTACCCCTGTATACAAGGTAATTCCTCTAAATCATTTCATTACCATAAAAGTAAACTGATTCGCATGATAGGGTCTTTCCTTTTAGTTTAAATATAATACGATAAGACACTCTGTTCAGGCGGGGATTCCCCTTTACTCCATTTTATTGTTCAGACGGGTATTCCGTATAATATTGAGAGTAAATAAATAATATGTGTATACGACGAGAAATAAGATACCCCCAGTTGACCTACTGATAGGACAATCATCTAGGTCCACAATCAAATCGCTATGCAAGAAAATCTACAATAAAATAGAATATTGGTACACCAGTTACCTACCGTTCAATACCAATATCTAATAGTCCTGCGTCGAATTTGAATGATCAGATCCCAAATGTAAAGCGATTACGTTTTCTATACGATTTCTATGCGAGTAGGCGAACCCCTCAGATTGCGAAGGATCATAGAGCGCCTTCCAACCAGAATTACATTCAGTATTATAGGATCCTGTACTATTCCCGTGTTAGGTACCTACTTCAAACTTTTTGGAATCTACACATTACCGTTATCGTAACCAACAAACATCACTGTTAATGACCATTAAACTTTTTTTAAAATTGAGTTGGTTTGCGCATTGTTACTTTTGCTCCTTCAAAACCTCCAAATAGATTCGAATGGTGTTTGCATTGTTGGATAGGTTCTTGCTTGTTGCTTGTTTGTTTGCTTGCTATTTTGCTGAAACCTATTTAACGCCGGCGAAGCCGCGGGCAACAGCTAGTTATTGTACTTAAGATCGTAGTTACCATACAACGTTTTTAAAACATGATTGCCTTTTGTATAATCCCGGCAATAAGTCTTGTTTCTATGGAGGAGATTGTCTTGCGGGGAGGTCATAAATTGCTTAATATAGACGGGAGATGGAGCCCAGACCGCGTGACGCCCGAGATGCTTTCTCCCTATTGCGTCGTTCGCATATTGATGACTACTAAAACATAACTAACGGCCTATTGTCAACGACTTGCGAGAATTACCCTTTCCGTCACGTATTTGAAATTGGAATCAAATAATGGTTGTCATTAAAATTATTACTGGTGGTTTTCTATGCTTTTTGTGCCTACAGAAGTTACACCGTGCTGGAGCACTGCAGCAGCTAATGGTATAACTTCTAGAAAAAAATATATTAAAATACACTATAAAGTTAACATGTAATGTCACACATACACACAAGTAAAACAAAAAAATGTTTTACACAAACTATTCTCGACTAACAGATGTAATTAATAAATATAGATAATTTAATGCCTGGTCAGCCCAGCCGGCATCGTTAAAACAGCAATAATAATTTCCTATCTGCGTCGTCACCAGAGCTTTGAACCAATCAGCGAAAATACAGCCTCAATTAGTTTGCTTCACTGGAGTTAGATGCGGGACTTACCTACTCTTCAGTTGGGTATTTTTCTTAATTAAAGTGGGTACGATAATAATTGCTAGCGGACGCCCCGCGACTTTGTTCGCGTTAAAAATACCCCTCCCCCCCAACCCTAAAACCTGAAATTTCCAAATTCGTTTCTTAGCGGATGCTTGCTAACTTAAATATACAATAAAACATGTTCCACATCTTTCTTAGTACTTTTGGCTGTGCATTTATAGATCAGTGAGTCAGTCGGGACAAACGATTTTATAAGTATAAGTTGTGTAGATATTGTAGTACGTTTAAGTTGCCTGAAAGGCTTGGGGCTGGGGATAGAACCCGAGGAACGGGGGCGGGGTGTAGCTGGGTAGGTCGATAAAAGTTATTTAATAACAAGAAACACTCAGCCTTTAGATGTGCTCTTGTAAGAGCAGACCAAGCATTATCAAATTTGTTTGTCTGTCTGCCTGTCGAACTTATAGCGGAACGGTATACAAAACAAAAATGATAAAACGAGATGTTATGAGTACCTTTATAAGTCGTTCGTTTTCTCCCATTGTTTTCGGGTTTACTATCCTTACTTTGAGATTTGATGTTTTAAACCCACATAGAAATTGTAGCTTCATGTTTTAAACAATTAAAAATTGTAAATCCTAATTGCTTTCATATTTCTCTTCAATAATGCAGTACAATACAGTACACAATTTATATTCTTTGCACTTCATTTTCGTTGCTCAAATAAATTGGTACCTATAAAATTTTGGGGTTCGTACAGTACAATCTATAGGCGATCTTATATTATAGTGCTTATTAGTTAAGTGACTATTTATTACGGCTTTATAATTGTGGAGGCATACAGAAAAAAGTTTTGACCATGTTTTATTCCTTTAATTCGCGACGACAGCAGATGTAGAAAAATCTGGCTTGGAGTTTTAAACTTAAATCCAATTTGTTTCAGCAGTGCTCTAGTTTTATTGTGATTCTGTCATAATTTTCTAACGTTGTTTTGTTCCCCTAACGTCCTTCCGCTGTCCGCCTCTTTCACCACGTTTAATATTTAAAGTATGTATAATGTAAATTATTGTTTATCTGTCCCTTATCTTAAATGTTTTACAGAAATCTACTATTATTGTTTGAACCTTTTTTACCTCCCTGTGTGAATGTTCGATAGAGGTAAAGGGTAAAGGTTTGATAGAGAAAATAAGGGCATTGTAGGTATGCTACTCTGCCTTTGTATTGTTTAGTTAAATTGCAGTATAAGGTGGAAGCGAACGTTGTTGCTTCTCCAATGATTATATTCGACTTTATTTGCTTTTATATAACTTCTCCATTATTTTTGTAGGGCACCCAAATATTTTTTTTTGTTTCTTTTAAATTATTCATCATGAAGGATATGAACGCCACTCCAAAGAAAGGCCTGTTTTCCTTTTACCTGTAAGTACATGTTCATAAAAATATGTAATGTCACGCATGTGGCACGTAATATAATTATGTTGTAAGTGCCTCTACATTCTACCTTTCTCACGTATTGTGTATTTACTGAAGCTCCACGAAAACTGACAATTTAGAGAATGGAGATGCTTGAAAGGAGAATATAGGTACATTGTTTACTGGTAGGTAGAGCATTATCCGAACCCAGGGTTGGACCTTTTTGACAAAAGGATTACTTTTTGATCCTGTCAAGCAGGATAAGGGTCCAACGGTACACATCAAGATTAACATGTAAGTAACGACATAATTGTGATAAGGCGTTGAACTAAGTAAGATCATTAGCAGCTACCTTAATGTTTGAGACACGCAGATCTTTTATTCACATTTCATATAACGTGTTCGAAATAATAAATTTATTTCTTAACCGTCTCAATGCATGTGACGAATATTTTTAGAAATCTGTTAAAAACTTTAATTACAATAGGCTGGAGGCCAGGAGGCACTTAGCCTTGGTCACGTATGTGTGGAACGTATTTCGCGGCAAATTATTTAATCCAAGATTGTTAGAATGCATTTACGTGAGGGTCCCTAATACACGCCTTAGACTAGCGCCTCGGAATGAAATATTTGCTCTTCCCAGTTGCAGAACAAACATATTACAATTTGCCCCGTTGACTGTAGCCCTCCGCACTTTAAATCACATAGCTATAGAAATTGACATATTTAATTGATCGCCGGCGAAATTCGCAGAAAATGGACTTAACTATTTGACCAAATGACTGATTAGATTAAGATTATATTATTTGACATCTTATTAGGATAGAAAATATTTATTTATTTTTGGATTATTGTTGTTATTTTAATGTTATATGTAGTGGTATAGTGACATGTTGTATGGTATTATTGTGTTCATTTATTTTAAACTAGCTGTTGCCCGCGACTTCGTCTGCGTGGATTTTGGAAGTAGGTACCTATCTCTGCTATGTACAGACATACATCGTCTAGTTATAATTTTCCAATGGTAAAATGGATCATTCTAAGTACCTTCACCATAATTTAAGGTATACCATACCTTCAGGAACAAACTATGAACACCGTATCCAATTTGGTGAAGAGAGATAAAAATTTAAAAAATTGTTGTTTTCACTTCTATTGCTCATAAGACTTCTCATATCAATTTTTATTATACGTGTGTATTTTTTAACTAATACAGTATGGGCAAAACCAAAACCATAGGAGATACAGGGAAACAGTCTTAGGAACCTTTAGGTATTTTTTCGTGATAACAATTTTGACATAGTAATCGGAGCAGCTGGAGTTCAGGTGGCATGAATGAATAAGTAGTAAGTTCCTAAGTACATTGCACAGTCTGTTTAATAAGAAAACATTTTATTAAATTTGACTAACTTCTGCTGCTTGGATTTTTTTCTTCCGATACAATAAAATGATTCTAACATGAAACTAAGTCGATACGCATTTTTTAAAAATAATAAAAATTATTTTTCACTGGCGTTCTATGAGAAAACATTTTATTGAATTTGACTAACTTCTCCTGCTCAGATTTTTTTCTTCCGATATAATGAAGTGATCCCTACATGAAACTGAGTCGAACCGCATTAAAAAAAATATGTGCAAATTGTCTCATTTTTATGGACAACACACGCTTGACCAAAAAATTTCTATGTCATAAGACACTTTCCCTGCATCTCCTATGGTTTCGGACTTGCCTATACTGTCCCAGTTAAAAAAACACTGATATCTCCTATGTCTATGACATCGTCTTGTTACGTTAAATGATTTATCTGTAAATGACGATAACTTTTTTCGCTGTCATCCGATTTCAATGAAACAAAGCCTATAAGTTGCGCCAGGCTGTGCTTAATCTACCTGTGAAAACCGCAAGAAAATCCGTTCAGTAGTTTCGGAGATTAGCGATTACAGACAGACAGAAAGACAGAAAGACAGAAAGACAGACAGACAGAAAGACAGAAAGACAGAAAGACAAAAAAAATTAAAAATGCTTTTTTGTGTTCTGTTACTCTTTTTTTATCGTCCACACTCATTTTTTTATAAATTTATTCAAAGTACAGACACACGGTTTCTACAGATTTATTATAAGTATAGATTGTATGGTTATATGTTGTCGATTTGGTAGACACTGCTGTAATGACATCATGAATTGTATATAGGTAATAAATAAATTGAAATTGAAATTTAAAATTTACTTTTTGAAACATCAAGTTGGTAGATAGAAGATTAGGATTTACATTGCCAATAATATATAGGTAGTAGGGTAAATGAAAAAAAACTTAACAAATGATTTCTTGGCGATGTATAAAACCATCATTATACAATATTTTAAATTGGCAAATTAGCGAGTGGTGCCATAAACGTAAACCTTTAAGATTGGTACAAGCTGTGGTACAAGTCCGAAATTTCTATACCTAGGTATATTTATTACCAGCTTATAAGGTGTTATTCCCAGGTCATCATCAGACCATCATGAAACGAGTGGGGGAGCGACACTATAAACTCAAACGTTTCGAGTCCAAAATCAAGTTGCAACACGATTTTAGAAGAAACGTATAAACCGAGACAGCACAGATAGATTTACTACTCGTTTAAGTAGACGAAGAAGGAAACCTTCAACATAATGTACCTAAATTTGATTAAACGTATTCCGTGAAACGGCTTTCTACAATATGAATTTCGAATTGGCCACAGGATTTGGCGTAGGGAACCCATTTAGATATATAATCGAGTCTAGTATAATCGACTCTAGTCCCTCAGTCAGTGTTCACGTTCGGCGCCACTGAGAGTGGGACTAGTCCGAAAAATCATAGTCGCTCAACGAGCTATGGACAAAGCTATGCTCGGAGTTTCTCTGAGAGACATGATTCATATAACAAGGTGAGCCGCCAGAGAACTAGTCTTCGACATAGTAAATTATTACGTGGAAGTGGCAGTGCGCTGGTCAAATCTGTGAGAGAGAGAAAGGATAAACCCTGGGGCAGATGAGATTTCCAGTGGAGACCTCGGGCAGGGGTAGTTTGTGAGGCTAGATGGATCGAGATCCTAAGATCGGATTCAGTGGCACTTGGGGGAGGCCTATGTCCAGCAGTTGGTCTCGTTCAGAATGAGGATGATGATATAAATATATACGTAGATTATAAAATAATATTGACGCCATAATACTATATTATGTGGGTAGCTGTGAACAGTATTGGAAACGGCTTAAGATTAGTGAAATGGGATAAGACAACCCCCCCCCCCCCCACTACGCCAGTCGCCGCCGTCTTTCGACGCCTCGTAACAATGTATCAAGCAAGGAAATGTTAATGTAGAGATTTTTATCGGTCGTTCGGATCAGGAGTCAGGACTGTTGAATAGCTCGGGATTTTAGCTACGTAAGGAAATTTTGCAATAAGATAATATTTGGCGAAAATTGCTGGTACTTTTCGTAATAAATAGTAAATATTAATTATTTTTAACTTTTCACAATAATATAGTAGGTACAGTCAAGGACAAAAATATATATACAAGTAATGTGAAACAATAAAAGTAATCATACAAAGTTCAAAAGATATGTACTCATCCAAATACTAATAAATATGTAAACTTCAATGGCCACATAAATATGTATAAGGCAAGTTCAAAAACTTGTATACAATCAAAATTAACATAATTAGTATCCTGCAAGTGATGCAAAATATTGTAGTCATGTTTATGTCATTAAATAAAGATTCAGTAGGTAACTGCTACGAAAATATTTATACAAAATATAAATCTGCGAAAATCTTAGACCGATGACAGCTGTCAAACTTGAAACGGCTATAACTCGGAATTCATAGATCCTAGACTACTAGTTTGTAAAGAGAAAAGGTAGATCTCGTCGAGATCTTCATTTTGGATGACAGCTGTCAAACTTAAAACTGCTGTAACTCGAAAACTAATGATCCAAGACTACAAGTTTGTAAAGAGGAATCATAGATCTCGTCGAGATCTTCATTTCAGATGACAGCTGTCAAACTTAAAACATCTGTAACTCGAAAACTATTAATCCTAGACCACTAGTTTCTAAAGAAAAATGATATAACTCGTCGAGATCTTCATATCCGATGACAGCTGTCAAACTTGAAACGGCTATAACTCGGAAACCATAGATCCTAGACTACTAGTTTGTAAAGAGAAAAAGTAGATCTCGTCGAGATTTTCGTTTCAGATGACAGCTGTCAAACTTAAAACAGCTGTAACTCGTAAACTATTAATCCTAGACCATTAGTTTCTAAAGAAAAACGATATAACTCGTCGAGATCTTCAAATCCGATGACAGCTGTCAAACTTGAAACGGCTATAACTTGGAAACCATAGATCCTAGACTACTAGTTTGTAAAGAGAAAAGGTAGATCTCGTCGAGATCTTCATTTCGGATGACAGCTGTCAAATTTAAAACCGCTGTAACTCGAAAACTATTGATCCTAGACTACTAGTTTGTACAGAGAAATAATAGATCTCGTCGACCGGTATTGCGACCCCTAATAGTTTTCGAGTTACAGCTGTTTTAAATTTGATAGCTGTCATCCGAAATGAAGATCTCGAAGAGATCTACCTTTTCTCTTTACTAATGACTAGTCTAGGATCTATGGTTTCCGAGTTATAGCCGTTTCAAGTTTGACAGCTGTCATCGGATATGAAGATCTCGACGAGTTATATCATTTTTCTTTAGAAACTAATGGTCTAGGATTAATAGTTTACGAGTTACAGCTGTTTTAAGTTTGACAGCTGTCATCTGAAATGAAGATCTCGACGAGATCTATGATTCCTCTTTACAAACTTGTAGTCTAGGATCAATAGTTTTCGAGTTACAGTGGTTTTAAATTTGACAGCTGTCATCCGAAATGAAGATCTCGACGAGATCTACCTTTTCTCTTTACAAACTAGTAGTCTAGGATCTATGGTTTCCCAGTTATAGCCGTTTCAAGTTTGACAGCTGTCATCTGTAATGAAGACTTCATCGAGATCTATCATTTCTCTTTACAAACTAGTAGTCTAGCATCAATAGTTTCCGTGTCATCATCAATATTGTCCGTCAAGTGGCTGGCTGATTACATCAAGATTATGGAGTTCGATATTACCCAAATACGTTCATATGACGCTGACAATAGAGTTGTGCTAATGTAATTTTGATTGTTTACATAATTTTGTTTATCATGTAGGATATATAATTATGAAAGAAAGAAAAATCATTTATTCAACATCAAAGTTAATAATGTACTTATATGTTTTTTTAGAACTTTGTGGTGTTTCTAAGTTTATGGTTTAATAAATGAGGACATATTATTGCAACTGTTGTATACATAGTTATCTCTAAATCTATGTATACTTATTTATGGCCTTTTATATGTTGCTAAATTTATGACCATTTAGATGACTACCTACGCTTTTTGAAACTCTGTGGTATATACATATCTTTGACCTTGACTGTACTTATATAAAGGGAACATAATGGGGGTAAGTCTATCTGGTTCTACTATTAGTCACTTTGGGTCATATACTATTCACCCGACTGCGGCGAAGCTCAAAAGTAGGGTTATGTGTTTTTAGTGTAGGTATCTAATTATCTACTAAATAAATAATTGAAACCGGGGGGACATACAGACGGACAGACAAAATAACTTCGCTATTAAGGGTATGCGTTTTGACAGATCCCTAAAAAAGCTTAGAGATGAAAAGAAAATTCTGACTGGAGAATAAAACATTAAAGATCCAAATATTCGTTCATGGGCATAAAATTAAATACTTTAGTGGAGATATTTCTATTAAGATTGATTGAATTATTGTTGGTGAACAAATTTTCTCATATTTTCATAAGATAAAATAAGCACCTTGTACGCAGAATGCCTTTTCCAGAATTCGATCACGCACCTCACCTCATTCCAATCCCATCTATTGGGAAGATAATATATTTATGACGACGCTCGCTTCGTGAATTCACAGCCAATAGGTACATACCCTACCTTAGCGTAGAATAATAAAACTCTACTGTTTTACCTGTCTGAGACAAAGAATATCAAAGACGCAGTTCTGTACTTTAACTTAGAATCTCGCAAATCGTTTTTTTACAGTACCTAAGTACCTAGTTATTTTGTGTCATTCTACAATTAATAGATTTTTATTTGTTTTATGCAGTTTCATTGTATTTGGTAGATGACTGCTTATTATTAGCTAGGTTACTGATTGATTGACGAGTATATTGATTACTTATATCAATTGCTCCAGTACGTACCTACACAGCAAGCGATGACTTATGTTTTCGTGTGATGATAGTTCTTGTATCAGCCATCAGGGTATCCTAATGAGCTGATGTGCGTCCATCGAACCGAACTACTGGTGAATTGAACTAGTGGGAATAGAGGGATCTTCTTTGGTATGATGAACCAGCAGGATCCTCTAGAGATTTGAACTAGGGGTCCGAATGAACGACATGTAAGTAGGTAATCACGGTCAGCGTAACGTGGTTCGAATCGTCGGGCTAAGGTAAATTAAAATGTTCGCGTGAAAGACCCGTTTATAATAATGTGCACAAAGCGCAAAAGTTTAAAATGTTCTATCTGCTTAACAAATTCGTGTTTCATTCAATCGAATTATTACCGTCATCGCATAGTAAGCTGAGCACTTGCCTAATACCTGAGCTTTTATTAGATTGTGTTCGGCTGTAGATAAATAAGTGCTTTTACATGCCAAACTTGATTAGAAACATTTGTTATGATACTTATGATGATGGAAGATAACGTTATGTTATAAAAGAGTTTATCCTACCCGCGGATGATGTCACGTAATCTCTATTATGTTCCAGATAATTTCTATACCTACTATAGAAAGTAACTACTGTCTATGTGAAGAAGTAGGTACCTATGTCAAATTTTTAGGGATCCGTCAAAAACCTTATAGCGAAGATATTTTGTCCGTCTGTCTATCCGTCGATTGAACTGAAAATAACATTATTGTGTATAATGTATATGTATAGGCAATGTACAATTGCTGGTAAGTAGGTACATGATGGGAAAATCATGGAATTTTAGTTACCTACTAACTTTGCAAAACAGTTCTGCTCGGACACTAACCTACCTATAGTTTTTTCACTTTTAGTTGTCTCTCCTGATTATTATCCTACTTACAACAAGAATTCGTATCGTCTATAACAATAGAAATGAAGTAAGTAGGTAACCTATGTTGTGTCTATTTACCAGTAGATTACACAGTGAAGTCTAGGACGGGCTTTGACAATGTTCACTGTGAGCAGAATAAGACCTCACTTTTATAATAAAAGAGAAATAATTTTCTTTTACCCTTAGCGAACCACCGCAAGCGAAGGTTTTATATTTCTTTGTATTATTTAACGACATCTTTTTAGTGTTTCGTACCGTTTTGTCTGACCGTCTGTCCGTCTGTCCATTAAAGTAAGTAGGTAAGGTACCTATCTACCTATCTACTGAAAAACTACTCATGCCAATGTAATAACTACCTATGTACACTCGCTAATCTTCCGTTTACACTTTTCTTATCTCCGTTTTCTTCTTCGTAGGTACTCTTTCTCTGGTCCATCAGCGATTGAGTTCCTATATATTAGTTATTCGTTAAAATAATCCTTTAAGTACAGTTTTCTTTATTTGTCTGCATAATCATTGCATGTCATTCGAACTTTCAAAAAGAAAGAATCAAACACATACCTACACAGTTTCAAACATTACAAAGATGAGATGGAACGCACGTATTAGCGTATCCCAGACACACGCGGTCTGCGGTGGCGATGGCGGCCTGTTGTATTCCCTATGCAATGCATGTGAGACTTCAAACACGCGCGGCCATAATTTGCATATTGTGGCTGCGGCTTGCGGTAGGCCGCCACCGCAGCTAGGCCGCGTGTGTCTGGGATACGCTATAAGCTTCACACGGCACGCGCACGCATTCCGTTCCGCTCCGGCCTTTATTAGTTTAGATTAGGATTCACGCGGACGAAGTTACCGAGATAAGTCAGTAGGAAAAAATCTAAAGAAATGTCTGTGCGTGTATAAGTAGGCACTTTCTTCAGTCGCAAGACTGTACTTACATTCGCATGGCGGCGCTTATAGACGGGGGTGAAATCCCTTGTGATCGTTATTTTTCTTTTTTCCTTCGTTCCAAAGGATGGCGCAATTCGTTTTAGCTTAGCGTTAAAGCAAAGCTCTGTAGGTACCTATATCGAACGCTTAATTGGCATAACTGAAAAGCTGATAAAACTTTCAACATGATTCGCCTGTGCAGAAAATATAGGTTATTAGGTGCATTCTTTATTAAGAAAACTTACATTTTAGAATTCTTAATTTCTTAGAAAACTTACGTAAAGTAAACTAATATATATTCTAGTAGAAGTATTATGGGCACATAAAGTGTACTTATGATAAAATTAACCAGTTAACTAACTTTACGCCGCCGATAGCGAACAATGAGATAAAACTATAATGAACGAAGTTAGCAGCGACGGAATAACTAGATAGTTTAACTACTTATAGATCGGTACATACCTATACCTATTAAGATTTTAAAACTAGTATGATCGAACGATCCGACCACATTATGTAACAAATAATTTTAGCTTGGAACAACGTTATTGTTTATTTTTATTTCTTCTTTAAAGCACATGGCATATTGGGCTTGGTAGTATGGCGACTTTCCTTTGTATTGCTTTATGTAGGCATACTAGTTATATGTAAACAATGCGTCGATGGCCATTTATCAAGCGTGGTTGATGCGATGACAACGTTGCCTGTTCGCTTGGCAGCGCTCGCACACTGGCTGGCACCATATTTGCATTGAGCCAATCACCTTTATTAGAATTAATTTAGCAGAATAGCTGACTGCAGCCTCGGCGCCCGTCTGCCCCTCAGAACTGGGTCAATGACAACCTCGCCGAGAATAGAACCGTAGCCTCAGGGGTAGATGAGTTCCATTGTTAACTTAACATTGTCGGTGAGAAGTGGACAGGGAAAGTCATTACCAACCAAAAATGTAATTCCCTCTAATAAAGGAAAATTTCAAACTACCTACATAGAATTCTCAACCGAGTTATTACTCCACATTTCATCCGTTAGATGAGCGTAGCGTAACTGAGTTTCCCTTTGGGACGAGACCTAGTTGTGAGTAGGTCTTTGCTATTTTCGCTAGTAAAATACGTTTAGTGAAATTGTAGGTAATTAAATATAATGAAAACGAAAATGTTCATTTCGGAATTAAACGTTTTTCTTCCGTCGTAAAGGACAGCGGAAGAAAGCTTCAAAAACATTTGAAGGGGAAAATAAAAGAAAACAATTTCTCTGTTCCAAGAAAATTAACCTACTTTTAGGTCTTATTTAAATTGAAATTATACCTATATTTACACATTTATGATTAGGTAATAATGTTGTAGACATTACACGGAGAAAGGTGTTGCCACCATTTCGCCCAATTATCTTCAATTTACCCCACTGACTCCGCGCAGAAATGTATTGACTTACGACCGAGAGCATCTCGCCCCAGTCATTTATTTTGTGTGGCTTACAGAAGTTTTCCATTTACAATTATGGGCCACTGGTGTTTGTGGAGTGATGGCGGTCCCATTTCAATATAAAGTTCAATAACACAGTTGGGTTATGGACTTTGGCACTTAGGTAGGTACCAACGTCTTCATACACAAGTCTACTGTAGGTTTTGATTTCTAAAGGTTCTGATAGGTTTTAATTTTGATTCAAATTCTATGGAGCCCTATACTAACATATGAGTAGGAATCTGTTTAAATTCCCTATTGCTTAAATTGCTATTCTACTGCCTTATTTTCTAATTCCTATTGCTTTTTAATTCTTTCTCTTAATTTTTCGCATGCCAATTAGATTATTATCGACATAAAAAGTACGCCGCCCAACTTACCTTATACTCACTCACTAATCAATTTTTAACCGGAAAATTGCTAGTATGTAGGTATACTCTAAGGGAAAAACGCATATTAGGTCCTTTATCAAACAAAGAAATCGATTTAATTAATTCGTAGGTAGAGAGTGTTTACAAAAACAAAGTTAATTAGTGCAGCTGGCCAAATTGTAATAATTTTTATGCTATCCTATTCCCATAGAGTATTTTGTAAACCACAAAAACGACGAATTTCCGAACTAGAAACGATGAATTTCCGAATTTTTATTTATTTAATTTAATTTAATTTAAAAAACGTTGCATTTTTGAACTTAACTTCACGCGCCTATCATCATTGGCTAAATAATCTCACGATTTACATAATGACAGTTTGTAGTTAGGCAAACCATCATTGTCGTAGCTTTGCCAGCTATAGATCATCATTTCAGCCTTTTAACGTCCACTGCTGGACATAGGGCTTCCCCAACGAACGCCACCACCCCGGTCCTCCGTTCTCCGCAGCTACAGACGATAATATTTGCCACCCGCCCCGTCTGATTAGATTGCCAAGCGACCTCAGAATATTGCCTACTAATTTGTATAATTTATATTCTGTATAAAAGATATTTCATTCATTATAATTGGTACTAAAGTGGTCGTAGATTCTTTTTTCGTTCTATGATAATTATAAGTAGGTATATAAATTTGTTGTGTTAATGTAATTTCTGTCATATTGAAGTATATAAAAGTGTTTCGATATCCAGTATGAATATGTTTAGGTACAAACGATGATTGATTTTAGTGATAGGTAGATAAATAGTATTTCTATCTGGATCTTGAAGCTTTCACTTAAGATATTGTTTTGAAATTAAATTCTCACACCCACTACCCGCATTACATAATTAGTAATTAAATTACACATGAATTCGTTATAGCACAGAAAAAATATCTCCTAGTAACAGGTTAAACTCGAAAAGTGTTCAATTATCGAACATCTAACCAGACTTTCTCTTTTATTAAGTTAGTTACTACTTAGTCCTCATTTCGTCAGTTGGCCAACTTTTAATAGAGATACAAGCAAAACAATAATATATCTTATTAGGAAACTCCATCAGCTGTAATATAATCCCAAAAGGGACTCTGATCACTTCATTTCTCAGTATTATTAGTTGATTACATAAATATGAGCGAACCCGATTATTTCTTTAGACAGATACTTAATGAATGATTGTATCCTACTTATTCGTAACGACTTATCAATTAATTAGGTGTCTACTTAATACAGTAATGGACCCTATTCGAAGGCATTGAATTATCTCTTTTCTTACTAATAGTGTCAGAAAATTAGAATAGAACTTTCAAATTCTGTCATTTCCAAAATTATAATATAGGTTTTAATTCTCATAGGTTGTTTCTATGGGTGTGTGTGTGTATCTAATATGTATGAACATTGAACATTAAAAACAATTTCGAGCTTAATGTTACGTAGAACCTCTAGGTACCTATTTGTTAATTAACGGATGTGGGTATCGAATCGATACAAGGAAAGGTGAACTGAAAGCGGAAAGCCGAGCACTTACAATCATTTATTACATAAATACGAAATTACGGGAAAAGTAGGCAAATCACTGTAAGTCTTCTGAGAACCTGATTTCAGTTAAGACTATAGCATTAGTACAACTTTGTCCATTTCCTTGTCATAGAGGTATATAATTATCCTTAGTTACTTTTATTAGGAGTGTTTGTTAGGAGTGTTGCATTTATTAGTGAGTTCTTCCTATAATCGTTCCTCAACCTAATAAGAAATTATGTTTATGTAAGTACCTCGCCGGGAGAGTAATTTTAGACCCTATTCTTAATTACGTTTTCCTGTTTTATTAATAATTTTACTGCTTATACCACGGTAACTTTATAAGAATTAAAACGAATATGTACATTACATGTAACGAAGTGAATAGGCACGATGGCTGACAGTAACTTATAAACACTAAAATTATGTATTTAACCAATAAAACCTGAATCATGAATTACAAAACATATATTTATTTTATTATTATGAGCGAGATCGATAATTATTTTAATAAAATTTATCTCCAAATTACGACAATCCGCCATGTATGTTGAACACCAATCACAGGAAATTACGTCACCTTTGAATAAACAAACGTCAAACGAATACTACAACTTGTTCGTCAAACGTGACGTCACATGCGACGCCATGACACCGGAAGCGTTTTGGTGTAAATTTTAAATTAATATTAATTTTTAATTTTATATCTTTATTTATTTGCAGAAATATTATATTCGTTGTAAATAGTATTAATTTTCGAACATTATTCAACAGTTTTTCAAATCTTTCATCATGCCTATTACAGACATAATATATCCTAATTGAAGGTTTTCTGCGAAAGAGGTCAACAAGTGTGAACGTGGTTGAGGTACTAAAGTTTAACGACATTAAATATTTGCATGCTTCATCCGGAGCTTCGGGGCTTTCGCTCCATTTCCAGCTTCCACGCCACACGCTCTTCGGTTGAAACATCGATGTATGACATAAAACACCAAACCAGTTTCTCTATTCCTTAATGTAAAAAGTACTTAAACGTACATTCTGTAAAAAGGTTAATAAATACGGCTTAGCCCGTGTTTATCTTCAAACCTAAAATTCTGGTTAACTTTTATCTTGTGGGATAATAAATAAATGGTAAAGAAATAAATAAACCACTTGTCTATCTCAAACGAGAATTTTCTCCCGTACTATTGGGAATTAAACAAGGATATATGACAAAGCAGGTTTCTCCCGCGGCTTCGCCCCCGTAGAAAAGTTGTTCCCGTGTATATTGTGAAACAGCGCCCTCTATGTAGGCGTTTTGTTACTTAGGGGGTATTAGCGGACGCCCCGCGACTTTGTCCGCGTTAAAAAGTAGCCTATATGTTATTCCAGTATATAAGCTATCACTGTACCAAGTTTCATCAAAATCTGTTCGGTAGTTTTTGCGTGAAAAAGTAACAAACATACATCTTCACATCCTTACAAACTTTCGCCTTTATAATATTAGTAGGATAGGATATGACACCCAGACAGGGACCAAATTGTAAAATTTGTCTGGAACCCACAACCCCTGGCGCTCGAGTCTCAGTCCAAGCCAGAAGCCTACGAGTAGGTCAGTAAATTTAGTTTCAGACTTGAATTCTGTTATTGTCATACCAGATTTAGTTGACTACTTAGGATACCTACAAGCTTAACATTCTGTTTAGGTAAGTAGATTCTATGTAGATTTACAACATCAACATTTTTCCAACTCAAGCCAAAATGTATAATTTAAATCTCTAATATGTTTGTTTTGCTAAAATGTGAAACATCTGAGAACGAATTACCTACGTAAAAATATTTTCAACTTCTCGCAAATCCCGCACAACCACTTTAGGGGTCGCAGTCGTCCGTATTTATTGATTTTGTAAAAATGCTTGCCCGAGTTATTGCTTCGTATCTGAAGAATTTGCGGCAAATATTTGCTTAATTAGAGTTTGTGAAACATTTTTCGTTTTTCTCTTTCGCGAATAACGCGAGTTTCTTAATGTTTTTGATTAAAAATTTTCGTCGGTGGCGCAGTGGTGAAGACGAGGCTTCCTATTTAAAGTGGTCAGGTTATACTGGGTTTAATCCTTAAGTTTCAGTAGGCATTTTGTTATTTTCTTTTTTTTCTTTTTTACGTAATATGTTACACAGTCTGCCTGTTATTTTTGATTATAAAAGAAACAACGTCTACTTCTGAACGTAAGTTCTGTTTTCGAAAAATATGTTTTCTCTAAATAAGTTCGTGAAGGGTTTAGTCTCTACTTGTTAGACTATGGTACGTCCAACTATAGCTATGTTGGTACCGTTATGTAGGCGTACCTATGTTTGCGGTCTGTCAAAGGCAAAGTTTCACGTGCCCTTTATATAACTCACTCACTTTACTAGCCACGTGCCAAAACTCGCCAAGTCTTATGGATCGCCTTTTATAACAACTTTTTGTTAAGGACGTTGCGTAAAACTATAATAAAACGTCATTTTTAAGTACCTAACCTAATCCAGTAGAAACTGGTCTCTCATAGTATTGAAGCTCCATAATAGGCCAGGCCTGTTCATCAAGGTCAAAGTGTTTCCACTGACGTGCGGTCGACTGTACCTAGTTAAGAAGTAATAATGCGGAAAAGACTAACATCTAAATATGCAAGTTATTTCAAAATTAACTACAACATTTGGCAGTAGCATTTAGTAGTAGTTGTTACAGCCTGTAGGTAGCTACAGGCTGTAACAATTAAATTTGATTAGTACTTATATAGCATGGATAAATAACGATAATGTGACCTTGACCTTCTTAATAATAAGTTTATTTTTCTATTTATTTTTTTATTTAATAATCAAATAAGTACAATGCGTTTTGCAATGATATTTTATTAGGTATCTACCTACTTACAGAAAAACTAGTTCAACTGAAAAATAAATCCCTTAAAGTTTGTGCAGTTAATTCTGAAAGTAAAGAAGAATACCTAAGTACTTACCTAATTTCATGACTATTATATACAAACTTATTGTTACATAATATTTACTATTGAAAAGGTATACCTAGTTAGAATAAAAGTATCCACAGACAGAATTATGAGAATTCTCATTACCTACTTAACAAAGGGGATTATTTCTCTGCTAAATTACGTAGCCCGATTCTTCCCTAAGACCCTGATGAGACACATTTACTATCCTATCATATAATAATCCAGGTAATTCCCGAGGTAGGCAAGACAAAATAGCGGAGATTTTTTAACCAAATTTTAATAACAACTAACAACGCAGCATTAGTCTAACTTATGAACGTGTCTTTAAAAAAAATTTGCTCTGTACAGTCAACAAAAACGTCAAAAACTTGTGCAAAATTTTGAACTAAAATAGGTACTTTAGAAATCATTGGTTGTAGTACAAGTAAAAAAATCTCCTTCAACATTTGTGAAAGTCATGAAAACGAGAAGCATCTACTCGCTTTCAGCCAGACAAACGACATCGACACTGCCACTCCGACTTTCACAAGCTAGAACGTGACAGCGCTATGTAACACAATCCGAGAGAGTGAGATACGAGAAGCCTATATAGTCCTTGTGGGAGATGCGGTATGACTATTAGCCGTTGGTACTTATAGTACATAACATAATTCTATCCCTGAGTTTGCTTTGTTGTAATATAATTTACTTTTGTTACGGCCCTTTTGTAATTTAGTAGGTAGGTACAGACAGAATAATTAGGGTTCTAGAGTCATTGTTTATACGTTTCGTTCATGATCTGCCGATTACATGCCCCCTTACCTGCAACTTTGCCTCTTAAAAAGGAGATTCTTTTACGTATACTAAGTAGTTAATAATGTGTAAAATTTGTCCAAACTTTATAACCTCAATAATTAAACCACTTGTTGGTAGAGGAAAATCGTAAGTGGCATTGATTTATCGATTTTAGCTGATGGGATCGTCTATCGCATCAATTCAGTATGGCACGACAAAATACTGCTTAATTATACTCAAAACATTGTTTTGGAATCATTTGTGTTGCGTGCGTCACGCGGTGCGGACGCGTGCGGCGTGCGTGTTTTGTTTTAGTGCATTATAAGATTATAACTCAATTCTACACAGATATTAGAAATAAATCGTAACGCTTTGGATTTCTGTTTAATAATAATACGATGGAAGAATAGAACAGATCTATTTTTTAATTATTATATTACCTATATCATTACACACTACCTTGACTAATCTTAAACTAGGTTTACTAGGTGTCTGCGTCCAATGGGCATCTGACCCACGACCTCCTAGCAAGTCCAACGTTGGCTTAGCCAACGAGGCGGTCTGTTTCTACATCTTCAGCCGATAATGTTTGTCGCCCTATGGTTTTTAAAATCATGTAATCTAAGCTAGGTGTATTATTAGAAGGCCCCGCACTTCAAATAGGTCGATTTCATTAAAATTTAATCTAAAGCATGAGGGGTAGCTACAATATCGACGTTCCTCGTAATTAAACTTCTGTATTTATAGAACGCGTTTGTTTACCTCATACGATACGCTTTCATCAAAGAGTTGTGTGAAGTTAGGTGCGTCGGTTTACTAGCTAGAGGGTTGATTTCTGATATGGGTAACGACGAGTAGTACCTATGTCTAGTTTTAAGTAGGTCAATAGGTATATAAAGTTATGAGTATATCTATGTAAGATCAACATAGCATTGGAATAAATAAACATTGTGAGAAATTCTGCTCTTGAAGATGAAACTCAAAGACGTGGGTATGTAGGGTTGTCCAAAAATCTACATGATAGCGGCAAGGGGAAGGGTTGTTCTAGCGTGAGTTTCCTGATTAGAGCCTCTTTACTAAGATTTCCTACGACTGGCTGTATGTACTATAACCAAGCCTATAGAATGTAATTTATGAATATAAGGCCGAAAATACGGGCTCCTGCAGATCAAGTAATTAGTCAAGATACCAGATTAAGGGAAACCGGGTACTAAAATAAGGAAGAAGTATGTAGGCACCTACTTCTTGTTCTATACCTATAGGTAGGTAATATACATATATTTCTACCAAATTTCATTTTTGGTAGGTAGGTATTACACAAAAGTATTTGCTCGAGTCGTATAATGGTCCACTAAATTATTCTTCGATGGGTATTCAAGTACATTTTTGGGGTAAAACTGCGACCTGTTGTGAGGCTACCGAGAGCGATCCTAAATAAATAACGTTTCAAGCAAACCCGGTGTAGCGTATTCGAGCGAACAAATAGCCCGGGGCCCCGCTGATTTCCTGTCTTGCTCGCAGCTCGAATAACCGAAAAATAATTTCATTGGTATAGCTCCACCATAGAGACACTTTCCATTAAATCCTGTCCTCTTAGGTTCGATCTTTTTGGTAAGTTTTTAGATCGTTGCCCTATAACCCTATAAGTGTCCTTAAACGATCATGCTTGCATGACACGCAACATTTACGTGAATGTCATGCTGCATGATGGACCATCATGCTTGCTATCAATCAGTACAGTGAAGCAACGGCCAGCACGTAGTTTGCATGTCATGCACGTCAATCACTACAGTTAGACGGTCATGCATGAGTGACAGCACGTAATGCATGTCATGCTGAATGATCGTTTCGGGAGCCCATATGGACGACATGTGCCTATGCACATGTAATACCAAAAAAGCTACTGCGCTTAGGACTTATTTTAACGTTCGCTTTAAAAACCCCACATCGCAGAGCGCTTAGAACCTTCCCTTTAAAATAACTCTAATGCCGGATGTTAACTCAAAAGAATTCTCAAACGTTTCTTTTATGAAAGTTAAAATTGCACTGAACTAGCGCACCGTAAAGTGAAAAGTGTTGTTGTTTTGCACTTATTTTGCAGCAGGGAACTGAAAATGTAATTTCTCTTTAGAACCCGTATGATCATGAAAATATATGTTGGTTTTCTTGGAACTAATTTGTTATAGGTATAATAACCGAACAGGTACACCGGGGGTTTTGCTTGTAAATTGTGTGTTCATGGGGCTGGCTGAGTTAGTAGGTCACATGCTGACCGGTGTGGTGCCGTGTGTTTTACTCGATAAGGGGTGGGCGTGCTCCACGCGTTTGTACCCTCATTATTCCATTTACCAAGCGCCTGTTTACATCACAATGTAATTATTCACCATTATACGGCCCTCGCTTATCTTACCAAGTTTGTTATATTTAGTCTAAAATGCCCTGTACTGATCATGAAATATTATTATGATGGAGCTGGTAAAAAAATCTACTTGTAGGAAACCAGTAGGTATTCTAGGAGGAAAATAATAAGGAACCGGTGGAGGCAGCGCGAGGCATCATGATATTTTATTTATATAAAATAATGATTCCTACTAGTTATAAGTTATTTAACTTGGTTTTCTATAAGGAATAAGAATATCGATTTCTTACTACTACAATTACCAAAGAAGATAAGAAATGTCTAAAGTTGTCTTTAAAACTTTGTCATAAGTTCATTGCCACTGGCTGTTAAGTTAGTCCACCGTGACTACATACATAATTATAAATACTCTAAAATATCGAAGTTCAATATAACCACAAACCTCTTACCTTTCCCCACTTTCAGAAATATTGGACTTATTACGTTTGTCTGCAAACAATCCGCATAACGGAGAGCGGAAATAGTACTGAATCCATCTATTCGTCTCTCTAGGGCTTTCCTGAATAAAACATGCCCAGTGTTTGTTATTTCCTGATGTATATTGGTACACAATATTACTTATCCCGGAAGATTTACATATTCCCCGGTTAGTGTTTCGAAAGTTGCCTCTGTAATGTCGACAAATATAAAGAATGTTATTGACATAGGATTCTTCGATTTTTCTCGTGAAACGTTTCGGAACATTTGAGGCCTAAAGACCGTTGTTTAGACAGACAGTGGCCAAATTTGATTGCCTATGGTTACTTATATTGAATACTTATCAACATATTTTGCATCGTCTGCTCTGCCCCTGGTTTGCTAGAAGGAATCCCTTCTAGAGTTGACTTGGTACCTTTATGTTTAACTAACTAGGTACCTACATAGTTTATTTTCGTTATTTTTCTTTCATTGATGTTTTGTATTTTTTTTATTGGAGGATGTGGCAAACGCGCAGAGACCCCACTGTGTGCATGGGCATTGTGCAAAAAAGTGTTAATAAATACATCAATAAGGCGTTCGACCGTGGTGGACTCAAGCCTGCGAATGTCTATATTAGGGGACGCAGTTTTCATTCATCACGATATATTTTCACGAGCCAGTGATAAATCCGTAGAGATACGTGCTTCGAATGTTTACCGAAGGATGCTGGACGGGTTTATTCGCAACCCCTACTATTCGGTATTAAATGATTTTAGTAAAAGTTCTACAAATGGTATTACTCACTATTAGAAACTTGTCTGACTATACCTTAATACTTAGTTGGTTTTATGTAACATCCTGACATAAGGACGGACGTCTACTGATATGAGGAAGCATTATCGCCTTGACAGCACAGTTCTACTGTGACCCCCGTGTTGGTATTTTAAATGAAAGAAAGAAAAGAAAGAGCACACTTTATTGACACCATTGCATCATCTACTAAAACATAAACACATACAATTATTGTTTATACAGGGTGAGCAACAGTGTCAAAAGGACGCTGCCTCAGCTGACAAATGACAGGGGTCGGTGCAACTGACTCAGTAAGTAGGTACTTATTCTCTAGGTTAGTCAGTTTTGGGTAGTTACTTTCTTATTTTTGTAGTTACCCGCTCTATGGTTTTCTCTTACATCCTGGCATGGCCATCCTTTTCACAGAAATATCAGACCTGAGAAAGTATTTATCGCAGGTCAGAGCGACACCTCTCCCCGCACTGGCTGTCAACATAGATAACGTTTGACAATGCCCCGTAAAACTGTGCTCACCAAACAAAAGCTCCCTCCGTCAAACATTACATCTGTAGGGCTACTTTATGGGGCAGAAGTGAAAATGTTGACCGTCCATGGGAAACATTATAAGATAGAGAGCTATTCTTCAGTTTTTATAACGGAAGATATAAGGGTTTAAAAGGGTGTTTTGTAAGGGTTTAAAATACACATAGGAAGTGGTGGTAGATAAAAATATGCAAATACATATTTATATAATAATAAAAACTTATAAGCAATAAAATATTTTGATTTTAACTTTAAACAATAAATTTGTGTAATTTGTTTAATTCATTTACCTACCATTATAAGAATTGTTTATTGTGAGACATTAAAAAGTCATCTCTCCAACAAAAATTCGATACCTACACGTACCTACAGCCATAAATAGAATTCGCTGGGTCCCAGAGAGAGATCTTTGTCGCCCAGCGGATGTATATAATATGATAGGTATAATAGGGTATTTACGGAGGTTCCCATTGTTTCCGCTCTTTTGTCGTCTCTCCAGATCTGTTTGCCCATCGAGATTTCAAAGAGTAGCTCAAAAGTTACGCGCCTTCCAGATGTGCCGGTTCAAATTGTGGAGTTCTTGATTAAAATTAACGCCTGAGGAAATTGAACCTCGTGACAAGCGAACCTTAATAATCTGATGTTCAAGTTTCCCTGAGGCAACAAAAGTTCGCAACTATCGGGGCAAATATTTGCATATCTATTTATTGCGCCATTATCCCCGTCCCCGCATCTCACCCGAATATTTAAAACGACCTCCCTCCCTTCCAAATCGTCATTTTGAGACCCACCTACTCATTACCTGCTTTTAATACAGTTGTGGGGTAATTTACTTACTTACCTACGTAATTTGTATTTTGCTTGATTGTTTTTTTATCTATCTATTCTACAAGATGCCTAGCTCTGTCTTCTTGGTAGTGTACGAAACGTGTGGTCTAGGAAACTTGCAAATGATAAGGATGATTTCATGTGGATACATGTACCTATATATAAATTATTCAGAGTTCCAAAATTACTGTTAGATTATCGACATAATCTAGTAATTGAACTCTCAACATTGGAGTCAAAACCAAGGATCAAGATAGGGGTACCAAATCTGAGTCTATCTGAATAATAAAAGCCTTTTTTATTTCCAAGATCTTGGCACTTTAGTCCAACTTCCGACCTACTTATTAAGTTAAATGAAATTGCTTTGCCAAGTGGAATAAAATACGAGGCAGAGAGTTCCTTTATTTATATTGAAGTGCTGAGTCTGTGACCGCAGTCTCTGAAATAGGTACCGCTTATACCCCGTTTCACTGAACTAACTTTCTGTCCTCGCGAACAGAATAACCACTTGCCGACTTCAACACACCTACACTTTATTAAATAGCCATTCCGCTACTTGCCGGAGTTTCAGCGACCTATATTCGCGAGGAAGGCATAAAATGCTGCTATTTCTATTACCTGCTTCCTTATATTGCATAATGTAGGTTATGTAGGCGTGTTGCCGAATATTTTGCCACGTTTCATGGACTACTTTGAAACACTTGACACCTATTTACACGTTCCACTTTGTTATTCTCGAATGCCTTTGTTGTACCTGCTTTCTCGAAAGAGGGTCCTTTTGTACCTTTACTCAGTTGACACTTATTATTTTGTACTACCTACCTACCTATTGGAAGGAGAATCTGAAATTCATGTTTGTAGGTGCAAAATATATTCTTGTATCTCTGGGTCCTGTAACATTTTATGATTTTAAACTTATTGAATTCTTAAATACCGCATGCCGTCTAATTTCTTTATTACTTAAGGAAACAACATGGAAAATGATGCCTAATTTATATTTCTAACGGTTGATCCCGGCGAGTGTCGACTGACGACAGGTAGTGGCATCAGATGACAAAGCTAGGCGCCTCTACGAAACTGTTACAATGGGCACATTTTCATTTCACGAATCAGAGTCTAAAAAAATTAAGTAACTACTTTCCGCACATGGTCGTACTTACACAAAGCTAAGTAAATACTCGATCGATGGTATATCATTTACATTCAGTCGTTATTTAACAGAAATTAAATAATTGTCCAAATGCCATAAACTATAGTGAATTGCATCCGTTTTTACTAAGGCTAAGTTAATAAACCGGTGGGGGTAGTAGGTAAGTATCGGTGGTTACTTAAAACTTAGATGGTAATTATACTCACATTGTTATGCTGACATTATATAAAATTTACTGCGTTGACAAATAAATAGGATATTCTTATAAAATCATATGCATGACACTCACTTGAGTAGTGTACCTCCTAAGGTGGAAGTAGGACAGAAATATGAGTCGTGGCTTGTACTATTACCTATTCTGTGGTCGTGCGACAGTTTATTATAAGTTTATGAATATGAATGGTTATGGTAGGTAACATTGTTAGTATTATCCGGTAGCTAGCCGGTAGCCTTCCTTTGAAATTAAAAATGTTTCCTCATAATATTTTGTATTTCAAAAAATTTGGCATTACCTACAGTAAATTAAGCGCCTTCGGTATTCACAGCTAGCTTTTAATTACTAAGTCCTACATAAATAGCAGGTATAATTTGTCTGATTGTACAGATAGGAACCTTCTTCATTCTTGATATTAAAATGCATTTATCTGATATGAAAAGTATGTCCAATGTAATGGAGCTCGACTCTTTCACAGTGGCGTCAGACTAGAACGTCCCTAGAGCCGTAGAACCTTTGTTAGAGGAAGTATCCCCTTACATGCTTTGTCTGGGACCGGCAGCTAGACACAGGATGCTCCTAATTGTCCTGGGCCCTTCGCGCGTAACATCTCCCAGCCATAAATAACATCTCTGGACTACCAGCATCAGTATTGAAGGGACGGTGCATGCAGATTGCAGCGGAGTTACATGCAATCAGCATTAAGTCGTTTAGTTGTGACATTCAAAATAAGTGGTGGTTCTGCCTCTCCAGATTTATGAAGAGGTAATCAGTGGTATTTTTGATCAATTTAATCAACTTGTATCTAAATACAATTAGTTCTTTAAAACATTGGTTGATTGCTACTGGTTAATTATTCGCATTAATTAACTTAACTGAAGGGTATAGGTACAAGAAAAGAATAGATGTTTTGGCAGTAAAATAAATTCAGTCTCAAAATATTTCTTATACGAATGGTTTGAATGTAAAGGGTGTTATGGTGTGAAACAGTCGAAATAACTCTTTATATGTACTTATATGTAGCACGGCGAACAATACAATTTTAATATAATACATAATAAATAAATAGGTTGCCGACAAATAAAAATAAATAATAACAATAATATTAAATAAAAACAGTTCAATTTAATTCATAATTTTAATGTTAATTTTAAGAAAAATTGCAAATTTGAATGTATTTCAATCCAATTAATAAGTGCATGTAATACCAGAATAAAGGCTATTTTTATTTTATTTTATTTATATGTAGCATATTTTACACCTTTCTCTCTAAATTATCTGATAGACTTTATTGAAAAACATTTTTTATAAATAAACTGACAAAGCATGTTATTTCCGTGTACTAAGTATTCAACTTATGAATATAATCTTAGTGATCAACACCATCGTTTTCCTTGGGAAACTAGTTTTCTCTCGAAGTTGTCCGTAGCAAAGTTATTTCTCTCCATTAGGACGGCAGAAAAAAGTTAGGGGATTAGAAGGGGACTCAAAGCTTAAAGCCTAGTTGCGATAACTTCCTGATAACGCGGGTTAAGCAACGTTGACAGGGTTGATGGTTGGAGATGCCGGTTTTTGTGACACCTATTACTCTCAAACCCCTCTCAGGGAGTACGGTCAGGCATTTTAAATCGCTAATGCTGGATGACCTTCGTTAAGCCATGTCACACAGGTGGTTTTAAAACTGACATTTGCGTGGGCCCATAACCTAACTAAACCAATCCACAATGTTTTTCATTTTGTACGGCCGTCACTGATCAAGTTATCCTTAGTGTTTACACATGCAGAACTTAACTTGGTTATTATGGTAGGGAAAATGCAAAGTCAAATGAAGCATTTATGTCGTAAATAACGTTGCAGAGAAATAAATCAAGACTTACCGCAACTGGAGCTCAAGTGACGGGAATATGAAATAAACACGGGCTACGTCGAGTAAAAGCGACGAGTGTCTAATAGATAGGTAGTCGGTTTAATCACGACTACATCTACTATTGTTCATTGTGTGCTGGTACTAGGGTAGCCACTGACTTAAATAGAAAGAGAGTTCTCTCTCTATTATCTGAAGTTTGTATGTCAGGGCATAAAATAAAAGATTTATGTAAAAATTCTGTACGCAATATTAATAAGTTTTTGCTTCCACTACGAAAGTTCTACGGCATTTGGTGTAAGCCTGTACCAAATTCCGATCAATCTGAATTTGCGTCATAGCGTCACCTAACGCCAGACAAGACGCAAGTTGTGGGAATAATAATGTCTCAACAGGCTCCGACTTTTTCCTTTATAACTTTCGAATGGATTAAGGCAGCTCAAATTTAGCCGCAGATTTTCTCGACGACGCGTTTGGGAATAAGTAGTCTTGAAAAAAAGGAAGGAGTTTTAAAGTTCAGAGTTAACGTGCCCAGGCACCAGGGGATTCTAAGTAGGTTAACCTGCTTACTCACAACAACTAATCTAAGAATGTTCACATCAGTATCTTATGTGTAATGTGATGGCCAACACCTCTGCACTGCATTAAACAGATCACTAATCACGCTTTAGTGTAGGTAATTGGCATTACTCTTGCCTGGCATTTGGATAATGCGGATGGATTCTGCAGAACACAAATGAATCGTCATCATTTTACAGCAGGGGCACTAGTGAGTCATTTGGCAACCCTAGTATCGCCTTTGATGCAGTTGAGAAGGCCGCGTAACTACCTCCTCGAGACAAATACGATTCGCACGAGAAGCACAATCGATTTGTATTATTGTCGTAGTTAGGTATAGGATTAGGGGCCGTGTGAAAACAGATTACATTGTTAGAGTATAGATTTCTAGCCAAGCAACAAGTTTCAGGAAAGATGGTACAATAGCGAATATGAGCATAATACGGCCGAAGATAATACCTGCCTGTTTGTTTACGATGACCCAAATAGAATAAAACGGTAACACCTTTTGTGTATTTCTTTCTTTTCTAATGGATTAACTGTTCGACGTAGACGGCCTTAAGCGATCGATTGTGTAAACGTTTTTAATAAGTAACGCAAAGAAACCTAGCACCTACACACCTAATACCTAAAGTCCTTCGCGCTTCTCCCCTGAATACCTAAACAGGTAGTGTATTTACTAACAGATCACGCGCCGTAGACTAAGCTACGTAAATACGTAGCACAGTCCAAGTCAATAACGCACTTTTCCACCCGTTATTACCTCATTTACTTTTAAAGTGTTCATGAATAATCAATTTGTAGCACGCTCGACATTACCTTTACCTGAAAGTTCAGGCGGCGCTGAATTTGATTATGAGATTTCAAAGGCTGCGATCCTGGAATTGAATAAGCCTTGATAAGTTTTTACTTTACAAAAGTTAGCTGTGATGTGATTGATATATTTATCCATACATCCTCTGGTGAATTCAATTGCAACTTCAAACTACTCGCTGTACTAAACATAAATAAATGTAGGTAAGTACTAAACGTCGAAATTAAAAATTCACGTTTTGTTAATTAGTAAGCCACGAATGGTACCAAAAGGCACCAACTTTAAATGTAAATGCAAATTGATCACGAAACCCTAGAAAAATATTTTCAACTACTATGGTACCAACTTCAACTACATTGCAATTAACAATTTGAAATCGAGACTTGAATGGTTGGCGTTTAAATAATATGAACTTCGATCGCCCGATCTGTGTTAGTAGTTAATTGACGACATTGGCCGGACGCCGCCGGAGCTAATGTCTATATATTCCTACTTCAACCTCTCTGGGGCCTCATAATCGCATTATATCGGCTGTGCCTTCGCTAAACGTTCCATTTTGCCGGTTCAACGCCGATAACGTGATTATTTATTTAAACTTTCGTGTAATTCGCCACCTGACACGGAAGTCTACCTACCCAAATCTATTGTTTAATGAATGATGAAATCACTGAAGTATCTACCTAATTTACTTATATTTGATAAAAAATTACGTGTATAAATATACCTTGTACATGCAATGAAATATTTTGACTTTACAATACAAGCACTCGCTGACATAATGTATCAACGCATAGCTCTATGTTATAGCCGTTGGATTTAGAAACTTTAATTTTTTCTTGACGCACCTAGGCGTATGTACCGACCGAAGTCACGAGTAGCTAGTACTTATCTAATATTATCTTTCCTGTCCTAATATTAGTCATCATTCCTCACAAATCTTCAAGAATTCCCTAAAATTACACGTTCCATCTCTCTCCAATACAGGTCGCATTCAGGGTGTGTTGTTCAAACAAGTGAATAATGTACCTACCGCGTAAATTAATTATACCTATTCTCTCGATTCACTCGCATTTAAAATTACCCACAAATAAGTCGTTACTAATGAGATGTAGAGTCGTTCGTTTCAGGAAATATCGGTCGTTTCACGGGCGTCCACGGCGAAGTTATTATCGATGCAGACCCGATACGGTCACAGTATTATTGAGTCCAATTATACGTAAAAGGAATTTATTTTCGTACCTATATTACAATTTATTTAGTAATGCCGGGCAGGGCGGGCTGAGCGCGCGGGCGGGCAGCGACTTGGATCGATACGGCACCGACCGCCGGACAGGTGCAATGGAGAGACGTAAATAATGAACGTTCCACGGCACGCTTGGGACGTCTCGTGTCAAATGTCAATAGCAATCAGATACCTAGAGACCCATGGGACGTAATAAATTATACTTAGCTTAGTTTTATAGATGCGTAGATGAGGCCCGCTTGAATTTCAACGAATCCCGTCCTTGGGTATATCATACTGAAACTATTTCGCTAATGTGTATACTAGTTTAGTTATAGCATTCGCTCGTTTAATAAACTTCATTAGGGATTAGGTACTTGTTTGCTTGTTTAAATTAATAAAAGATGATCGTTACTTAACATTCCGAGAAACTAAGAACTTGAGTCAAAAGCTAAACTAAGTGGTGGGTAACACAAGTCATTACGCAAAAACCTACTTCATTATCATCGTCAACATGCCATAAAAGTCCATGGCTGGAAGAGGCCAATTCCATAATAGATACTTAAATTGGTTTAACTGCCTAATACTTAAATTTCCAATAGGAATAAGATTACCTAGGATTAATTGGCTGCTCATTGACTTAGTAGTAAGTATAAGGTTGTTGGAGTCGTGAATTGTCGAATCCTTTTCTAATTCCGGCTTCGGCCGTGTTTGTAACCGAGTTTTGTAACCAGCTACAAACGAAGATGTTTTTGTATAGGAGTCTATCTAACAGTAAGAGTAGGTATCCTAGTTAGTATTAGAGACTAAGTAGGTATTTTGCTCTTATATTATGTACTAGCTGTTGCCCGCGACTTCGTCCGCATGGATTTTGGAAGTAGGTACCTATCTCTGCTATGTACAGACATACATCGTCTAGTTATAATTTTCCAATGGTAAAATGGATCATTCTAAGTATATATTATTCACCATAATTTAAGGTATATCATTACATACAGATTTCCTACGGAGGAACTGTATCTTCACTGCGGCGTTCTTACTGTGAGGAAATTGTTCGTGGTCCATATTATGATCAAAAGACACAAAAGCTTGACCTTTGATAGTAATCTCATAAATAAAAGAAGAAACGATATTGTTGCCTACACCAATCCTACAAAAACTGCATTCGCTAGTTATCAATATAACCGACTATCCACTTTTCTTTTTATTAAACTTAACAAGGAGCTCAAAATTTACCCACTAAACTTGCATAAATGCAAAAGTACTATAATTGATTGGATTAAAAAACTAAGTTATGACGAATTAGAGAATTTATTAATATATCCCGTATAAGAATAAAATAAATTAAAATTAATATTGTAATACCATTTTACCTAATCTACATTTTATTTATTTACATTATAGATACCTCCATAAAATTTATTCCGATAACACGTTTATTTACATACACACAAGTATACATTACACACTCCACATGTACACTCTACACTATTTCATACATAGCCATTAACTTCGTATTCTGGATTTTATTTTTATTTTTTTTGTATTTTCTCTACTTTATTTACTTTTTTTGTAGTTTTTGAAGTCATGTTACAAATTCGGAGTATCTAAAAATGTTATTTTCTAGAAGAGCGGTGCCTTCTTCTACAAGTAATTTATTTACTTAATAGAAGGCTCCAATGTCCTATATAATTAAGTTTAATGAGAAACGAAATAAACATTTTTCATTTTTTCATTTTCATTCAGGAACAAACTATGAACACCGTATCCAATTTGGTGAAGACAGATAAAAATTTTAAAAATTGTTATTTTCACTTCTATTGCTCATAAGACTTCTCATATCAATTTTTATTATACGTGTGTATTTTTTAACTAATACAGTATGGGCAAAACCAAAACCATAAGAGATACAGGGAAACTGTCTTAGGAACCTTTAGGTATTTTTTCGTGATAACAATTTTGACATAGTAATCGGAGCAGCTGGAGTTCAGGTGGCATGAATGAATAAGTAGTAAGTACCTAAGTACTTTGCACAGTCTGTTTTATAAGAAAACATTTTATTAAATTTGACTAACTTCTGCTGCTTGGATTTTTTTCTTCCGATACAATAAAATGATTCTAACATGAAACCAAGTCGATACGCATTTTTTAAAAATAATAAAAAATATTTTTCACTGGCGTTCTATGAGAAAACATTTTATTGAATATGACTAACTTCTGCTGCTCAGATTTTTTTCTTCCAATATAATGAAGTGATCCCTACATGAAACTGAGTCGAACCGCATTAAAAAAAATATTGTGAAAATTGTCTCATTTTTATGGACAACACACGCTTGACCAAAAAATTTCTATGTCATAAGACACTTTCCCTGCATCTCCTATGGTTTCGGACTTGTCTATACTGTCCCAGTTAAAAAAAACACTGATATCTCCTATGTCTATGACATCGTCTTATTACGTTAAATGATTTATCTGTAAATGACGATAACTTTTTTCGCTGTCATCCGATTTCAATGAAACAAAGCCTATAAGTTGCTCCAGGCTGTGCTTAATCTACCTGTGAAAACCGCAAGAAAATCCGTTCAGTGGTTTCGGAGATTAGCGATTACAGACAGACAGAAAGACAGACAGACAGAAAGACAGACAGACAGAAAGACAAAAAAATTAAAAAAAAACTTTTTTGTGGGCGATAAAAAAAGAGTAACAGACTTTTTTTATCGCCCACACTCATTTTTTTTTAAATTTGTTCAAAGTACAGACACACGATTTCTACTCCTTTATCTATACTTATAATAAATCTGTAGAAACCGTGTGTCTGTACTTTGAATAAATTTATAAAAAAATGAGTGTGGACGATAAAAAAAGAGTAACAGAACACAAAAAAGCGTTTTTAAATTTTTTTGTCTTTCTGTCTGTCTGTCTTTCTGTCTTTCTGTCTGTAATCGCTAATCTCCGAAACTACTGAACGGATTTTCTTGCGGTTTTTACAAGTAGATTAAGCACAGCCTGGCGCAACTTATAGGCTTTGTTTCATTGAAATCGGATGACAGCGAAAAAAGTTATCGTCATTTACAGATAAATCATTTAACGTAACAAGACGATGTCATAGACATAGGAGATATCAGTGTTTTTTTTAACTGGGACAGTATAGGCAACTCCGAAACCATAAGAGATGCAGGGAAAGTGTCTTATGACATAGAAATTTTTTGGTCAAGCGTGTGTTGTCCATAAAAATGAGACAATTTGCACATTTTTTTTTAATGCGGTTCGACTCAGTTTCATGTAGGGATCACTTCATTATATCGGAAGAAAAAAATCTGAGCAGCAGAAGTTAGTCAAATTCAATAAAATGTTTTCTCATAGAACGCCAGTGAAAAATAATTTTTATTAATTTTAAAAAATGCGTATCGACTTAGTTTCATGTTAGAATCATTTTATTGTATGGGAAGAAAAAAATCCAAGCAGCAGAAGTTAGTCAAATTTAATAAAATGTTTTCTTATAAAACAGACTGTGCAATGTACTTAGGAACTTACTACTTATTCATGCATGCCACCCGAACTCCAGCTGCTCCGATTACTATGTCAAAATTGTTATCACGAAAAAATACCTAACGGTTCCTAAGACAGTTTCCCTGTATCTCCTATATTTTGGTTTTGCCCATACTGTATTAGTTAAAAAATACACACGTATAATAAAAATTGATATGAGAAGTCTTATGAGCAATAGAAGTGAAAACAACAATTTCTTAAATTTTTATCTGTCTTCACCAAATTGGATACGGTGTTCATAGTTTGCTCCTGAAGGTATGGTATACCTTAAATTATGGTGAAGGTACTTAGAATGATCCATTTTACCATTGGAAAATTATAACTAGACGATGTATGTCTGTACATAGCAGAGATAGGTACCTACTTCCAAAATCCACGCGGACGAAGTCGCGGGCAACAGCTAGTTATAAGTATAGAAGTGAAATATTTAGGTTTATTTTATAAATAATTAGGTAAAAACTTTTTTTTTCATTCTAAGATGGGTAACTATTCTTACGTTGACAGGTATTCTAATAATGACAAATTATGTTCTATTAGGTATACTATCATCTCATCCCACTATAAAATGCGTAAGTTTGAATTTTGTAAGTTTATGTATACTCTAAGGTTAAAACTTTGAATGAAACTTGGTACAGTAGCTTTATTATAATTATGTTAGAATAACATTATGAATACGTATTAACACTCGTAATGGGGCGTCCGCTAGTCTATACAATGATATCAACCGCATACTTCAGAGCGAGTTGTCGAAGAAGTGTAAAGCTATCTATCTGAATAAAGTTTGCTGTTTCCATTCCAGCAGTTCAAAAGCAAGTTTATAACTAGCAGGCAAGCAAGAGCGAACACTTCGAAACTCGATTCAAGAAAAGATTCTGCTATGTTGTTACGTAGGAGTTTCCTTTCTCATATAAAATGCGATATAAAAAAAATGGACGGTGGCCTACCTGTGATGGTAAGCGGCCATATGATTGAGAAAACTTCGTGTTGTTACTAGGTATAAATTTTATACTTAACCTAGGTAAGTACTTACCTAGTAATTTTAAACATGCATTTCAATACCTGCCGAAGGTTTTACAGAGCAATTCAGGGTTTCAGAAGTTATAAAATTCCAAAACGCAAGATGAATTTTTTTTGCACAGAGCATACAGTAGAGCGTGTTGTTTGTAAGTAGGTTGTATAGGTATAAAGAAATTGGCTTTCCTGAACTTTACAATGTATTAACTTTATGTAGTTAAGTGATGATTATACCTAAATACCTACATATATCACCGATTTTCTAAGACGTTCGAATTCCTGCTTCATCTGCCGACGCTGGACCCTCGATGGGAGAAGAAAGAAAAATTGCAATAGCCTGTGCCAGCGACGAGCTACTATCCGTAATTTGACAACTGCATTCGAGTGCGTGGATAGAGTATAGCCTTCTCTAGCACCATTCGAATTCAGTGCTCGAATTTGGACTTTCGACTTGAGCGGGACTGCAACCGACGGGTCTTGGAGATCATCATCATCGCGTGGACGCCCACTGTTGGACATAGAGCTTCATTGAATAGTTACTGTTTTTCATTGACTTATATTTTTTATCACTATCGCGTTATAGGCACTAACAGCCGTATCTAATTCAATTTTAAAATATACTCGACTGTCATTAGTTCAAAGGTCTAACTAGAGTCTTGCCTCTTTCCCCACCTTGTAAATACGCTTTATCCAGGGAGTATAATGTAATAAAACAAATGATTTCAAAGGCTAGTGTATTTGCTTATCTTCATTCAGATAGTACATACATATAGTAAGTATCTAGTACTTCGTAAATAGGTGCATAAATAGGTAGGTAAACGTTTTTTACATATACGTTGAGAAACCAACATATAAGTAGGTACTTAATGTGTACACGATGTAGTAAATGACAGCCAGCTGCCTTAACATTTTTCAGAAAATAAAATATAGACAGAATTACGTAAATTGTTTTAGAAATCATTGGACTCTGGATTAGATTATAATTGAAATCTCTAAAAAACATTTCAAGGTTTGTGTTAAATCAAACAGTTTTAATTAGACATTAGCCTAAGCAGTTTTGCGATAGTTTCGTTAATTATAATTACATTTTGCCTAAACATTTAAATCAAAATATTTACATAGAGAGACACTGAACTTTCGATAAGTTTTAGTTTTAAATTAGCGACACATACTATACTTAACAATAACATACATATTTGTATGAGGAACATGAAATATTATCATAATATTAGTCATCCATCAACTTTGCATTTTCAAAATTTCACAAAACTTACACCAACCAATACAGCTCATTATAACATATCCAATAGATTATTTACACTACCTAGCTAGGTACACACTTAGAAACTAAGTTATTAATTAACCTACAGTGAATTGTGCAAAAGCGCTTATATTGAGGTAATAACTTACAATGTGTAACTTGGTGACTGATAAATGACTAAGTACATCAAAACAGTTAAACATTTCAGATAAATTTCCCAAAAACCCAAGGTAACAGAATTGTCATGGATTCGCACCGTTAACGTAGGTACACCGTGAATTGGACTCCGCAATCCCATGTGACGGTCACGTTTACACACTTCGGGTTCATTAACAGTGGCCAAAACATTGAAGGCGTGTCACACGATTAATGACGAAGTGACCCTAGCGTAAATAATAGCATCTCTATGTTAAACAAGTGGGAATTTATTGATACTACAGTTAGTATCATGAAAACGCCTCGTAAATTTTACAAGGTCGTAAACCGAACCACCCAGAGTCGTAACAACATTATTATATTACGACCCCACTCCTCGAAATAATCTTTGTCGATTGTTCTTTCGCCTCGTCGGGGCTTAAATTTAATTTTGACGATTGTATTTTTTTCCACGTATCGCCTAGGGCTTTGCTAAAGTGGTCATCGACTACTCCTTTGCTCGAGGACTGTGTTTTATCATTGTCTTTTAATCTTGAAGTTTGTATTTGCCTCCAGGTGTCGCCGAGGGCTTTAGCGAAGTGGTCGTCTACTGAAACACTCGCGTCATCGACTTCCATCGCGATGATTTTAGAGGGTTTGGGAGGTTCCTCACTCTTGAACTGTATTGGGCTGCTAGCTCGGTCCTTTGTGTTGGGCTTTGGGCCGGGCTGGGCGTTCTCCGCGTTCTTCTTGAACAAGTTCATGTAGTCGTCGCCGAGCGAACGCCGGAAATGCTCGTCGATCACCGGGTCGCACATCGACATGGATCCTGCGTCGGAAATAACTTTGTTTACAGATAAGTTTAATTTTAGACATTCCATTAGATAAGATAGCACAAAAATGTCGTTTATTTATATGGTCTATTTAACATTTATCAAGTCCATTTGTGTAATGTAGTTAATACCATTACCTATGCCAGTTTGAGATAAGACTGCATTACTTATTTATTGAGGAAGGAAATATCGAAATGTTTCAACTAAGGACCAGATTTTCTTATTATCTGTATCTGAGTAATGTAGCTTTTACTTATATTGCTAGCTGTTTCGGCTTCGCCCACGTTTGATAAGTTATTTCTGACTTTTTACTATTTGCTCGGCTCCTAAGGGTCGTAGCGTGATGTAATGTAGCCTAGAATTGAGCTATGAAATGCAAAAATAATTTTTCAAATCCAACTGGTAGTTCCAGAGCTCTTCAGCTTAAGTATTAGTATGGAATGGATATATGTATACTATTTCCAAGGTTAATGTCGGTTTCACATAAAACTGATGAGCACTCCTAAAACTGATGAGCACTCCTCGTGTGGTAGCGTGATGGACAGCATATATCGCACGCGCATTAAACCACATGTACTGCGATCACCCTTGATCACCAAGCGTGGGCTGTTCACTAAAAATACGTAGGGCTAAAGTCTTACCAGGTGGAGTATCATTGCTCTTAATGACCGAGGGCCGGTTGTACGGCGGAGGAGCAGGCCGCGACCGCAGCCGCATGTCTATTGGCGCCTCGTTCTTGTTGTTTGGATAATCTGGAGGCGCTCCTGTAAACAATGAAATAATAAGGGTTAATAGAGAGTTATGAGAAAATTATCTACCTGTAAAAAACAGTAATAAGGTACGTCAAAGCTAACTATCAAGCCATTCGTCCCGTGCCATATTCAGGTACCTAATAAGTAACGTGATTATTATCAGCCTCGTTTTGGTTTCATGTAAGTAATAGGGCGGCTTTTTATTATTATTATAATTATTAAAACATCAAAGGAACTACTGGTATCGTCCTAAGAGTGATTTCCTGCGGCCAGAAAACTAATAACATAAAGACTCGCAACCCGAGTAAATTGAATTCACTTGTCTTCCATTTGAGCTTACGTAACCTACTTCACGTTGGGATGAACTCAATTATGTACAATGTTAAACTCGTTTCCTAAGCGTGGGTACTTCGTTAGTTACCCGCGTTTTCTACATTTTACGCCGAGTCGCGTATAACACTTAATAATGTGTACGAAGCGTGAAAGCCTTAACTGTCGGAAATTGAGAGAAATGAAGTCAGTGATTTTGTTTCAGGTAGATACTTACTTGAGTAATTGTATGAAATGTTAATTTCAGAAAATAATGTCAACGTTTTTGTTTCGGTCGAGTCTTTCCTTATATTTATTAAGGGCTTCTTTCACCACTTCCTGATATTGTTACAGATAGTAATCTTAGTGATAAACTAATCTATCAGATAAATCTGTGTGTTAGACTATATAAAATATATAAGATAAAGGCAATCAGATACCTGTGAAACCAAAAAAACAGGCTATCTGTCAGATAACCTACGAATAGGGTATCTGAGACTTTATCAGCAAGCGGTGTAAGAGGCCCTAAGGGCTTCTTTCACCACTTCCTGATATTGTTACAGATTAGTAATCTGAGTGATAAACTAATCTATCAGATAAATCTGTGTGATAGACTATATAAAATATATAAGATATAGGCAATCAGATACCTGTGAAACCAAAAAAACAGGCTATCTGTCAGCTAACCTGCAGATAGGGTATCTGGGACTTTATCAGCAAGCGGTGTAAGAGGCCCTAAGTCTTGCATCATACCTACATCCATCTCTATACTCACAATCAAAATAAACAAAGCGTAACTACAGGTAATATAATAAATAACATATATTTTGGTAGGAAATATATTTTTTTATTACTGATATACCGTTCGTTCCATTGCCATTGTGCCGACATTGGCAGAAGAAAGGTAAATGAAACCATAAATAAATTTATTGCACTCGCGATAGTACCTACTCTCAGGGGATATAAAGACATTTTCTGAATGTTAATGGCTTCGGTATAAAGCAATTTCCAATGCATAGTGTGTACATACGTAACCGTGAAGCAAATACCTTCAACTTAGTATGTACTTGTAATATATAAGTACCTATCTACATAGATATATTTAAAATATAACATTATTGTATAAGAATAGTGTTATGGATAATATTATCAGGCCATTCGTTATGGAAAGCAGTGAAATTAAATATAGTGAGGATAATCGCTATTTATATGGCATGACTAACAAGAATGAACATAAACAGGGTTGTAATTGTAAAATGAAACCTCATCAACAGCCTATTAACATGTCCCCACTGCTGGGGCTCAGGCCTACCCTCTCAGCGAGAGTGTTCGGGCTATAGTCCACCACGGTAGCCCAGTGCGGGTTGGTGGACTTCACATGCGCCTAAGAATTTCTTCTTCGGCGTATGCAGGTTTCCTCACGATGTTTTCCTTCACCGTTTGAGAGCAGTCAGTAAATGTACTTAAGTTTCGAGAAAAAACCCATTGGTACATGGCCCAGCCGGGGATCGATCTCCGGATCTTTCGATATGATAGGTCGCGTCTTATCCCCTGCGCTACTGACGCTCTCAAATGAAACCTAATGGCACCTAATTATAAATGCAAGCAAACTATCAAGTGGGTAATAATTATATGCTACTAGTTTTTAGTGCACTTGCTGTCACTTCGGCTATGTACCGCCAAAAAGGAAGACCATGTATGTTCTACTTCTAATTACCAGGTGATCTCAGATAGATATGTTCTAGGGGTTGCTAGTAATTAAAAATGGATGACCAAAAAGAAGGTTGTTACACAGTCATAGGGCATACCTTTTCCATTGATAGCTAAGTTGGCTGGCGCATCGTCCGCCTCGTCGGAAAGCTCTCCGTCGCTGTGCGGCTGCGCGCGCGCCACCGACGCGGCCACGCACCGCCTCTCGTTGAACGACTGCGAGCGGAGCGCCATCTTGCCGTTCTCTCTGGAAATTCAACAGCGGTGTTACATTGAATGTGCCAGGCCCAGCCAGATTAACTTATTTTATACCCAGAGACCCAGATTAGATGCTAAAGTTACATGTATTTGCAGCTTTATTCTTTCCCCGCAGTAGGTACTTACGTGTCTTTTTACCGACTCACTCGCAGACTGACCAATGACTGTCCTAAAGTGTATGCCCTTTAGAAAAATATTGATCGTCAATAAAAGGTTTAAGGTACTATTTTGAAAAAAGAGGAACAAAAAATTTACAACGAAGCCCGACAAACAATATTAAACTCCTATAAAATAATTCATTGTCAGGAATTGTTAGATAGATTTTGAAGAATTATTCATCAATCAATTTTTTCCTAATTTGACAGTAGGCACAAATGCTTCAGATTAACTTTCAGGTAAGTACGAAACTTTATATTAATCTTATACTTTATATTACTTATAGCAATCGCTCGTCAAAGTAAAATAAAAAAATAATGTTTCATTCACTGTTCGCCCCCATTTAACGTTACAATTTAGGATTGTCTTTGTAATTTTGAACAAAATGTTTACTAATATCAAAATGGAACACTAATGGTAGGAAGTTCAGGAGAAAAATATTGACGCAGAAACAGGAAAAAATGAATGGTTATCGTATACATGCAATAAATAGCGTTAAAAGGATGAGTGTGCAATTAAAATCACTCTTTGTATTCTGAATCATAGATTTTTCAGAAAAAATCGAAAACCATAGAAAATGCTTTTATGTGGTACTTAATGTTATTTTCCATCTTACTTATTAAACAAACATGTCATGTAAATAAATTAGTTTAAAGAGCAAAATTCTGGCAAAGGCGGAAATAGAAGTAATATGAACAAACACACAAGTGGCAGATGCCGTCTACAGGATGGACGTTGGTGACATTATAGATAGAGCTAATATAGAAGACTTACTTAGGCCTGTAGTCAGGCAGCCGCGCAGACCTACGCTCCCTGCGCCATTTTCCTGTTAGTTCCTTCGGCTGGGACGTCCGTGGCGCTTCGGGGGACAACGTACGGTCGCCTTCCGACTCGCCGCTCGATGCCGTGCTGGGGCTCTCTGGAAACAATAACATACAAAATGATGAAAATAATAACTATAAATAATGGTACCTACTTATAACAACTTCAAATTACGGACAAAGGTCCAGTTTTTACTGAACGTTGACGCTGAATTCTAGTCTGTAACGCCTGTGGTAACGCTGAGTTAATACTTCAAAGCGGCCATTTTACAGATTGACATAAGGATAAATCCTTGTATGAATACCTACTTAGCACCTGATGGACACAAAATAAATTGCACAATTACTAATCCCACGGAGAAAATGATTACCGATCTAATTACTTACGTTATAGTAATATAATTGCAAGTAAAAATTATAAATTCAAGATTCGTGACAGACATTGTCAAGATTTGTGCAGATTCAAAGAAGTTGGGTAGCCTTGTTGGAAGTCCCTTACGTTCTTAAAGCCAAGGATTTGAATTCAAACCCGTGCCCAACTGTGGGATACATACCTACTGTTGATTAAAGTTACTGTATTTTATATGGACCGGTCGTCGTGGAGATCCTTGGGGGAGGCCTTTGTCCAGCAGTGGACGTCTACAGGCTGATATGATGATGATGAAATGGTAAACTAACTAACCGTAAGTAAGGTCAGGAAGACCGCAAAATAGGACTCGATATATAACCCATAACTCCGTACATTCTTTTTAAATTCGTACATTCTAAAAACTATATGTATGTAGTCTACTTCAATACACTTAAATTTAGTTTTGTCAACAGTCAAATTTTAGTATTGATGATAGGTCTAGGGCACAGAATACATACTAATGTCTAGGGTCTACCCTACTCCCAGAAGGTTCAAAGCTTCAATTAACCTCGGCCATGATTCGTACCCATACCTACCTACATCTAACATAAAGTAGACCTCGCACTCCGTCTCAAATTTTAATTAGAATTTGGTCCAATCTTCTCGTCAATTTCGTCTAGTCTAATACTGTTAGAGAAAATTTACAAAGAAAAGTCTTTGTCAAGTTAATTGAAAGATAAAAGTTGGAAAAAGGCCCGTGTTAAATTTTTGGTTTGATTAATGGACAAAGAAAAGTTGAAATATTTTGAATAATCAACGTTGTTTTAGCGTACCTTTTGAGCAAGACGCGACCCATGGTTGCCATAGAGGCATGTTGAACTTGGGTGATTGAGGAGGTTCCATTGAAAGATAGTGCAGACTATTGAATGAAGTCCGAGCCAGCAGAAAGAGATAATGAGGAAGTTCCATCATCATAGCCACTGGGCAACACAAACATGCACTTTACACTGCACTTTAAATTAATACAGTTCTTCACATTATTCACAAAATACATCAATGTTACCACTTTGACTGCTACTAAATTCTTTAAGATATCCTATGGCTAAACCGAGGATATTCTATATCTAGTCCAGCCACTGGCGATGGCGTCCCGTCACAGGTAACACTGAAGGCCGACTGAATAAAAAATGAACTGGAAGAGATTACATTGGAATAAATAAATGAGATGAACAAAAAATAAACCGAAAAGGAAAAAGAGCATCACGCTACATCCACGCGGCCGGACGTTGCGGCGCTTCCTTCGAACCTTCCATGCACAGGATGATGTCTCAACCAACAGTTGCAGCTATTCTTGGTAACCACAAGTTACTCAGGTCAAATGTGACTGGTTAGAGAACAATTACAAACGAAGTCAATGAACAATCAGGAAGTTCACGAACGTTTGAACGATGTATTGTCTTTTGATCGGTAGGTAAGATATCCACAAAGATGTGACGAATAGCAAGGCAAGCACAACGATCTCTGCCCCTATATTACGAGCCACACAAAGGAAATGATGACATCAAACATTTTAAAGTCAATAAGACAAGAACTCGATTTTGTAACTCGGCTTGATGACCCAATTTTACAAATATTCACGTTCAACTTGTGCATTGTTAAATAACTAAGCACATAATAAAGCAATGGGGAATTGTATAACAGTTAATCCGATTAAAAAGGTAGATAAAATCTTCATCGGAACTAACGAAAATATATCGCGACGATAATCTAACAGGAAAAATAGTTATCTATCAAAATTCAGTCTGTTTCTCGAGTCACAAAAGGATCATCATGTATTTCGTATACATCAACCTGTTCGGTCCATTCATGAAAGTGCGTGTGCGCAGGGCGCGGGGATTAATGAACCCCTTCACCCCTCGCTCTTACCTCACCTCTAGAACCTCCGAAGCTTCACTCGCTGTTGCAATTTTGAACTGTATTATAAGATCACTAAAGCTGTGAAATGTTTGCGTAGTGTCGTGAAACGCATGCTTTCGAATTCTGTGCGTTTTTCTGGAGACGGTAGAGTTTAGCTTTGCTTGGAAATGAGATGAGGATTGGATTTCAAATTACGGTGGTTGTATCCTTGGAAGGTTGTGTTTTATTTTGTTGTGGGTGAGGCGCGCAGCGGGTTGCGGGGGCGGAGGTAGAACTGTGAGAAGGACCGTATAAGCATTAGTTTTTTATTGTCTAATAGAGAGAAGGCAAAGGCCCGCCGACAGGTAGGCTTTGGCGCCGCTAGTTTAATTAAGTCTGGGAGATTCGGCGAAGAGAAATGGGAAATTAATGAAGGCATTACCGTTTACAAGAAGAAGCAGCATCATTTTAGTTAAAATATTTTGAGTTAGACTAGGTTTCTAGAATAATGTACATAAGTACCGTTATTACTTATTAAGTCTAGTTAATTTAATAAAAACATAAATAATACGTAAATCTATATTATAATACATCTCAAAAGAAGTTTTCTAAATAGGCCATCGTCACGTTTTAAAACAACCACCTACTGTTTGTAAGGTTATTTAACTGGAAATGAAGGAAATCGTAATACCCCCAACAGATCTCTCAGTTGAGTACCTATAATTAAAAAGAGTTTGTTTTATTTTTCCTCAATTCTTTTATTTCGTGTTCTGCCTCAGCTTCATTCAAGCGGAGCGCCTCGGGTCCTTATCCTTATTATCTTCGGTGGACTGCCTATACCTATTTACAGATACATTAACGTGGTCGATAATCGACCCATGGAACAAATCTACTAGGTACAGTCGACCGCACGTCAGTGGAAACACTTTCGACCTCAAGCTGGCCTAGCCTATTTGGGAGTTTCAATACAATGAGCGACCATTTTATACTAGTTTTGTTGCCACTGACGTGCGGTCGACCGTACTACAAAAATAATATTATAAAGAGTTTCCGCAACAATACACTATTTTTAGGCTAATAAATGGTCGTACTACTAATCTATTTAAGTGAATCGCGGGTGCGTGGTTAGCGCGATATCAGTATCATCTTTTCAATAGATTAACCTACTTTGGCGTCATAACGACCACCGTTGGACATAGACCTTATATCACGTGGGAGTTACGCTGATGAGTTGGCGACGTATCTTACTGAAGAGTTTATGCTGAAAATGAGAAACACGGCAAGTCTCTGCTTGATGAACTTGTATGGAAAACTACCATGGTTCTAATAGATAGTTTCAATACATGAACTGCAGCGCAAGCGCAACACAAATGAAAACAAAGGAATTTAATTCTAAACCTATCGAAAGTAAATACGCAGCGGTAGCCAGAAGCGAAGGATGTGTGTAATTCAGTAAGTAATGCGCGATCTGACCGCAGGGCCGCTTCCGTTCCAATTGGGCTTGCCTTGCGTTCTGTAGCTTTTGGGGCTATTTAGTTTAGTTGCATGCACGCATGCACGCACGCACGCACGCACGCATGCATGAACCTAAACAATTTTCTGTTCTCAGATTACGATGATCGGATTCGTTACTTCATTCAACATCTGTGCTGTCTGGTTCAATTTATGACTGAAGATGTTTGCATTTTCCTATTTGGTAGGTTAACTTATTTTTCATAATATAATACGATGAAGATGTTTGTAATTTTCTATTTATAGTAGACAAATTTATTTAGTAGATTGTTTTATTTTGTAATTTGTGATTTTGAATATTTTTTGTATCTTGGTTTGGTGGCTGGATATTGGGATTCGTGCGCCAGGTTGTGGGTTGGATGCCCTGTAGGGGACAGACAACTTTGTACAATTTGATCCTGGTCTCGATGTTGTCCTATCCTTGTTAATAAATGAATGAAATTTTTATTTTTGACCAGTAATCGTTGTAGCTGCCAGCAAGCCTATCCACTGCGATCAGGAATGATCGCAGCCTATCCATCATAAAAAGTTTTGTTGGGTATAAAAGTAAGTTTGAGTCTCCTCATTTCCTGCAATGTATGGGAGAAGTTTTTGCGTTTTCTGACTTTTCTAGTACTCTAACCTCAGTTGGTCAAATACAGTTTTTTTATCTTTATATGAAACGTAATCGATCCCGTTTCATACAAAAAAGCTAATTGCCCATTTTCTTGCTGACCGTACATTTTTTTCAAAATCTGTGAATACAGGTTAAAATGTCTCAAAAAGTTAAGGACAGTCTCCTTAGAATTACAACCTTACGACCCCATCTCAAAAATCCATCCTGTATATTGTATTATAACGATAGGATGTTTCTCGTTCACCGATTTTCATCAGTTGTACTTATACGCGGCCTAAAAACATTAAAAATTGCGCCACCTCCTAAACATGACTTGTACCAAAATGCTACGTTTTATTAAAATCGGAAACCTAAGTATAAATTATTTAAATCGTCCGTTTGCGTGAAGCCAGTAGCCTCGTCCGTCCGTGTCCGGAGGCTGCACTGCATCTACTTATTGAGTGGGTAGGTACCTAATTTATTCCGTGAACAAGTCCAGGGAGTTGCAGCCTTAAGGCACGTTTATATAAACAAGGGCTTTTAGTCAGTAGCGAGTTGTGTTACAAAACTCATACAACATAATATTATACAATACAAGTCACAATGCGGTCTTCATATTTTTTCCAAATTAATAAACCATTGGCACCTGGAAATAATTATATGTAAACACGGAATCGACAGTGTTGCATATTAATCCGTATACAGGATGATCAGTTTACATAACAATCAAAGGCAGCGCCGGCCGAGCGGCGCGGGCGCAGGCGCGGAAGGCGGATGTTTGCAGCGAAAGTGCGGGAAGCGACGCGAACGCGCAAATATTCCGCATTCCGCACGTCGTCGTCGGTCGACAGTCACTTTTGGGTCGGTTTAGTTTTATTTCAGGCAAGTTGGGGTGACATCCTGATTTAATTGGGAGATAATTGGTGAGACGCATTGAGAAGTTCTGCTTTTGGTGAAGGCCATTATCTACCTAGCTGTTGTTTCGTACAGAGCTTATTATGAAACTTAACATTTACGAAATCGATAACATCAGGAATCCAAAACAGGACGTTGGTAGGTACTACCGGTACCTTAGCGGGATAGGTTATTGATAGCCTTTGTTATTCCTAGGTAGGTATTTATATTTGTTTCTGTAAAGGTACATTATCTATAAATAATATATTATGTACCTATATACCTACTTAAATAGTTACACAGATGTCGGAAAATTGAATGCCAACGCCTAGGTTATTAAGTGCCTAGCAATTTTAAAATATTAGCAAATACATACTTACTTTATTGAATTCATGATAAAATATAAGAAATATCCGCAAAAACTGGACCCATAGCGTCATCTGTAACCATGGATCATAAACAGGACTCTACCATAGCGCCATCTAGCCACAAACTAAGTTAGGAGAGTATACGCGGAAAAGGGAATCTTACTGGCGACGTCCTAGAGATGGAGACCTAAGGAACATGGCATACTGTATTTATCCTGTCTCGGTAAATTAACAATGAAAATTATATAATGTAGGTACCTATATTAATATCGAGTATTTTCAGTTGAACTAAGCGAATAGCACCTTAGTTTTGTAAAATTTTGAGTCTTAATTCGATTGATGATAATGGACGCGAAGGAAGAAATAAGATGAAGAAAGAGTGACGACTCAGGTTATCTGTCACACCCTTGCTAAATTCCACACATATTGTATCACTGGTCGGTCACATTAGAATACGTAGTAATGGACCTTAATTCATTGCAACAGGGTTGTCTTTGTACAAAAAATTACTCGATCGATCAATGTTAGGTACATTGTTTGTTATTGTCATCTTCGTTTCGAGGTTTTTATCAATATCGTCGACTGACGTAGTCTAGTCTCAAATGAATTTTGTGTTAGGTTAGGTTAAAAAAAGTATGGATGAAGTTGATGTCAATGTAATGGTTGGCTTGGGCATTAGACTTGGGTCCCAGGGTCGTGGGTTCGATTCTGATATAGGACATACATCTTTGTATTGTACCGTTTGTGTAAGATGTTTGCGTAGTCTAGTGTTATATTGTTAGCTGGTCTAATCTAAGCATATATCTAAAAATAACCTAACTCAAATCAATGTACAACATTATACAATTAAAGTGAAAATAAGTGAGTAAGACGTGTGTGCCCCGAATCGCCAAACAGCTCATCTCGACTTCGAGCGCATTTGGAGCGATATGGTCCCAATTTAACTTCCATACAAGTACTCTTGAATACGTACCTCTATGTCTCATACTCATATTATTTATTAGAACCACAGGAACATATGGAACACTCGTTTTCTATCATGTAGGTACCATCAGTCTACCCTCACTATTCAGACAGAGCATGACGGATTCGTACCGCTGCGTTTAGCTTACGAAGTATTTCGCCCGTGACCTTCTCGCAAGATGGTTATTTTAATTGATACAGCTATCAATTAACATAATTTTAAAAATTAGTATACGAAATAGTTACAGTACTCTGACCAGGACCCTAAAAAACTAAGCTACCTAATTAATTTACCTATCATCTCGATTTTCATTAGTAGAGCAATATATCATTCAATATTGCTCTAACGAAAAACGTTAGAACTGAACTGCGTTTCAATTAATACTGCAAACCCGATTTCTGCGCTCGTCCTTCTCGTTATGTATGCTACTTACGGCCTTATCATTATATAACATACCTCCACGTACATTCGTTTGTTTGTACGCGGTAGCCCTGACATGCTTCGACGAGCCGCTGGTTAACTAAGGAGATCCCTTATGTGGCACGAAACTATGGCCCCATCGACTTGCCTAATGTTTTCGACGCTATCAAAGACGTGCGTGCCTACACAGAATTCGATCTTGAATAAAAATTACAGCATCATTAATAATAATGGAGCGACGACAAATATCTCAATTTATGTTACGGGATTTTAATCTGGTGAGCTGATGATTTATCATTAATAAGAAAGTTTCTCTAATTTCTATCACATTATAAGTTTATGTCACGCTTATAAATAAATCGGATTCCCTGCTACCTACACTTACATTTACATGTTGCAACAATCAATCAGTAAACACGGAAAGCACCCGTAATATTTTTATAGGAGGTCGATTCTCTATACTGAGTCAAACGAGAAGAAAAAATAATAATAGAAAAGAGTGAATATTAAAAGAAATGAATGTATTTATGTGTCGATCAACAATCAGTATCACCTTTGCCTCGGGTGTTGTTGTCGTTGCATACTGTTTATTGAGAATTTCATTATCTCTATCATTATGCGCATACCGTACATTCTTAACGGCGTAAACATGCAAGTATCTTCGATGATACCGAGGATGAAAGGTCAAGTGAAAAAGCCAACACCTTCGATGGTCATTAACATTCCTTACTTATTAACAAGTATCCATACGAGTGTTTGTAGTCATATTGTAGGAACTGCGGAACGAATCGCTAATAGAGAAGACAACAGAAGTGGGAAAAGTTTGGTATTTATTAGATGTTGTTCTTATGAATCTAGCGCCTACTATGGTTTACTTTTTAAGCCACTCGTCTCGCTATGAACTAGTGGGAAAATCTCTATAAAATGAAACAAATGCAAAGAGGCAGACAATTTACACAAAATATAATATTTAGAAAAAATCTACCCGCAACTAAAACTGCATGCAATAATTTCATACCCACTTCATATACCTATTAAAGTTGGGACAATTTTCGCTAACTGCTAACACACCGAAGCCGAAGGAGGGAATCCCGAACGCCATTCTAAGCGCAAACATGGTAAACTTGATACGTGCAGAAACCGTGGTAGACAAACTCAGAAGGTAGAACGTCGCACAAGATCTAGACGCGATTGGTATCATAGATTGGCGAGAATTAAAATAAAACTCAAAAATAGAGAATTCAATACTTCCCATAGGCCAAGAACCATTTTCTGTAAGGTGACGATAAAAATATAGGAAGCTCAACAAAAATAAATTCGACCAAACAGTAACAATTAGAATAAACTGTTGTAGAGTTCCCAAAAACGTTAGTCTGACAGACAGACTGCGCCGCCGGCGGACGGATGGGAATAGGGCAGACTCAATTAAGATGGATGGATGGGGTTCATAAGGAACGAACTCTGAACTATTCGAAATACACAAGAAGGTCGCGGTAGCTGTAAGTATCGAGCATGACATTCTGGGCTATATATTCTTATCTTGGACCCGTACTTTATTAAGCTTGTTGTATTTAGTTAAATAAACACAGTTTACATATAGGTACCTATTTCCGTAGAGGGTTAGGGTACTGCGTATCGTGCCAAATGTACAGTCGACCGCATCACTTTGACCTTGAGCTGACTTAGCCTATTAGGGAGTTTCAATATGAGAGACCAGTTTATACTAGTTTTGTATCCACTGACGTGTGGTCGGCCGTACGTATCAGATGTAAGTATAATTTATTAGTTAACAGCAAGATTTTTTGCTAAAATGTCATAATAGTATGAAAAAAGAGGAACAACCATATCTAGTCAAAGTGAAAATTTTGTACTTTTCATAAAATTTAGCATGTGCAGCGCACATTTGCACATGGTACATTTTTAAGGAAAGCTTTTATTTTTTATACTTTAATATCTTCAAAAGTAGTTCTTACTAACTAGTGAACTCTCACATTCATAAAAATGTTACCTACCTAGAAGTCTCATCAAAGTACTTACCTTATTAATGCCACATGCACGCATCACGCATGTTACGGTTTCAAGGCGGAGATTCTGCACTACGCATACCTAGCGGTTAATAATGATGATTATTATCTATTTTGATACGTTGAAATAACAACTATGTTAGTAATAAAAATCAAGCTCCGTAAATGTGGGATTCGCGTTTGTTATAGTGAGTGCGTTCTGGACATACCGATCGACGCGGGCGCAGGCGACTTCACAGAATGTGAGTGGAATGCGACCGAATACTGATGAAACTAACATTTTTCACTCGTTTATAGTACTCCATGCTAATTACGAAGAAAATTAAAGGAAACCGGCGTGTTAGCGCAAGCTCTTAAATAAATAAAGATTACGATGCATACTCGGTTACCCAGGCAATTTATTGCCAATGCCATATCGACGTTTTCTCAGATAGTAAAGTGTTTATTGTTTTGCAGCAAAGCTTTACAAATAAAACGGTTTGAGACGTTCATTAGGCTTACTGACAAATTGGTACTGGCCTAGCCGTGCTGTTAATCGCCCATATAACGTCAGCTCGTTAGCGAAGTCGATCATTCAGACAATCCGCGAGACGGCCCGAATAGCTCGAATAGCAGCTCTCGCTTCGCTGCCAACGAAATGGAATCCGTTGCCATTAGAAATTCTGCTATACTTGATGACTTCATTGCTGACTGGATGCCTTCAGCGCGTGCGCACCCCGCAGCCTCCAGTTGCTGTGATGTGACACGAACACTGACATTTTTGCAATAACACCGATCAATTACTGAGTAATTTCATGACGAAAACTATTATTTAGGAATGCTTCAAACATGCTTTCATGTTTAAATTAGGTTTTTCTATTTTATTATTTACATAGTGCAGTGAACTCGAGTCAATTGCAAATCAGATTTACATTAGAGTCACTCTGATTCATGCTGGTACATTTTGGTCGCAAGTATTGTAGTGAAACTTATGTAAAGTGATTCCAATTAGAAGCTAATTTAATTAGAAATATGCCTATGTATAATAATATGCCATAATACGAGCAAGAAACGGGTGGATGATACATATCTATAAGTATATCAACTGGTAGAAACAGCTGACCCAGATCTTCGATTTATGATGCCTGAAAATAATATTTATAGTGACAACAATAGTGATACGGTTGCGTACCTAAGAATGCTCGTAACTGTAGTCCGCCACGCAACCTACATTCTGCATTCTTTTCGAAACCGTAACACGCCCCTGCGTTCCGGATACTCGTGCGCGTGCATGCTACAATCATCCCAATATCATTCACAATAAAACCCATTTCAACTCGATACATCCGATAGAATGTCGAGTATTGCATTTCTAGAGAGCTGTAAAACTGCTATACACACAAAGTAACAGCCTACGAGTTATGATTGATAAGTTGATGGTCGAGACGAGATTTCGAATGGCCGCCCGGCAACGACACCGGAATGTACGCAATGAACTTTATGGTGGTTTAAAATTGGAAGTAATTTGAAACGATCATTACAAAGGCAATAAAGGCGTACGTTCGTGGGCCGGTCGGTCGGCGTAGAGAGCACGGTTCGACCAAATTCCTGAACGCTTTCTCTGGTGGCTGGTCGGAGCATGCGGCGCGCATGCCGGCGGCCGCGGCTGCGGCGCCCGCGCACGCAGCTTAACGAAAGTGAGCGCCCGCGCCGGCGGCGGCGATGCGGCGCGCGCCGCTGTCATCGCGTTGCATAATTATTCGCGATCCGACAATTGTTTGTAAACAGTCAATAAGCAGAATACATCATTGGACAAATTGCGTGATCGTATTTTGATTAGATTCGCATACCGAAAGTCATCTTGCAATCATCACAACAAAAATACCATTCAGGTGTGAGCCGAATATTATCATCATGATACTCTTTAGTAACATTGGTTGGTGCACATATTTTTCACCAATAGTCATTTTTCTACGGCGTGTTTTATTATAAGGATTATAGGGTTTAAATATCTTTAATCCAGAACTAGATTTTTGCACATTCATGGTTTTGGCATTGGACTGACAATATTATGGTATGGTACTTGCTGGTAGGTAATATCAACGTTGAACGTTGTTAGTCTTTCTCTTCCATAAAATATGTTACCTAGGGACTTCCACAAATTGATGGAAACTGTTAATTCAATTTAAAACCGGCAGCATGCGGATGATCCATCTGATAGTGTGTCGGTGAAATTTACGAAGAGCGTAATGTAGCGGTTTTCTATAGTTGGTAGTTGGCATACTCTTAGCAGAAGTCTTTCCTTTCCCACTAAGATTTAGCTTCATTATAAAGGTTTTATTTATCTAAAGAGAAAGGTTGTGCATTTATTAATACAATAATATGTCTACGATACCCTTGAAGAATATCATGCTAAAGAATAAATTAGAATTTCATGATTATAAAGATCTTGAAACTTTATATGACTTTAGTTCGTATACTAGGAACCAGTACGAATTTGTGAACTAGATTTACATGCCAAAATGTCGATCCAATTTATTTAAGGGTTGTATTCTATGAATTTCTATGTAAGACTCAATATTAATACCTAGAAATTAATAGTTTTCAGCTCTATACAGAGTTACTTGTTAATTACTTACAATAAACTAGTTTAAACGGGTTGTTAGGTGGGTGTCATGTTCGGCTAGTCATAGAAGTTGTATTGTCTAAAGGGTGGTCCAATATTGGTCGAACGACCTGATTAGAACACATTTCTGGTATGACTGCCATTTGGTTTTTTAAAGATTTTTGCGATTCTTGAGACTGCTCACATTTGCACCCGGACGTACTGCTTCAGTGCACGTCGAAAAAAAATTGGCAAAAACAAGCACTCGAACTGTGACGCTCATTCCGGCATCGCCGGGAAGCGTGGTCGAAGGCTTCGTGAAACCAGTGCACTCAACAATGGCATCCATTGTGATTTAGAAACGACTCGTACTTGTGTTGGAGCCATGATTCCGCTCTCAACTTGTGCTCTTTTTGTTTTCCGTTAACGCGAAACATTTAAGTTCACGCACTGTTTAACTATTAATTACTTATTAGACATTTCTACAACAATAGTCGAGAGAGCTAATAGATATACATAATTAAGTTTTACAGTGTTTGTTACGCTTGATCAGAAGAAGAGACTCTAGATGTAAAAGATAAAATATAGCTGAAAGCGGCCTAATTAATTAGAAACGCAATCAAAACGTCAAAATCTAACCCCGCTTTAAAAATTCAATGAAGTCCCGCAGGGCGAAATCCTTGACCTGTCCCTTGACCATTCAGGACCATTACAATAGGTAAATGGATTTAGGTCGTGGTTAAATAAACTGAAAGTGGGCAAAGTGTACGTTATACACAATGTGGTGGTTCCGTCAATAAATTATTTTAAACGTTTGATTATTATAATGTTTCCATCATTGACGGGCAATTTTACATATTATATTAGTTCGAAATAATCCGTCCAGTACTTTTCGAGTTATCCGAACACAGACAGACGGTCGAAATAAAAAGCTTCGCTTCGGTATCCGCTTTGATGATAGTAGAGCACAGAGCACAGAATCGGGTCGGCGGCGGCTATACCTAAGTATTCCAAACTTTTTGTATAAAGTAACTGGAGACAGTAGGACGTATATAGGGAGAAAGAAGAGTTCAAAAACAAAAATAGAGGGGATACGCAGACGGAGTAGGAAAATACATCAATGTCATCTAATTAGTGGAATCAGAAATAATAGAACACAGAACTTTGAAAATTCTTTCTGCTTTTTAAATCTACACAATATTAGTGTGAAGAAAAAGCGGTGTATGGTCTAGCAGTGGACACCGAACGCGACGACGGTTAAACAATGTCAGCTGGAATCTGGAATGCGACCCGCCTACAAGGCCGCGTGCCATCTCAGATGCATGGTATAGTACAGTCCGATACAAAAACACATGAATCACATGACAGTAAGTTTCGTTAGTTAAGTCAATTAAGTAATAATGTAGATAGGTACCTACTAGTGTTTGTAAATGTATAGGTACTTTATTATCAGCCCTTCCAACGTCCACTGCTGGACATAAGCCAATGATTGTCCTCCGACCTCCGCATCCAGCCGCTTTCGGCCACTTTCTTTAGGTCGTCGGTCCACCTAGCCGGGGCATTCCACGCTGCACGTACCTACCCCCCCGCGGTTTCTACTCTAAACCTCGTTCACCCCAACGGCCGTCGGTTTGTGACAGATGCACCTGCCCACTGCCACTTAAGCTTGTTAATCCTTTCGGCTACGTCGGTAACTTTAGTTCTTCGTCGGATCTCTTCTATAAGTATTGGTAAGTTTTTAACGGAGTCAAAATCCTTCAGAAAAATTTAAACTGTATTGCACAAGAAACGGCAAATTTTGCGGAAGCCTCTCATTGTACTTACAAGTGCAGTAAGTACAAACAGAAGCAAAGGAAAGAACCACTAAGCAATAATTTTGCCAGAACAAAGTTTTTCTACAGCCCCAAGCTGCGATATAGGATATGTATTCACAAATTGCAAATTGACGATTCATAATAAAATTTATAGAATGTTTACAGAAAAAAAAACCTAATAGGAATGAAGAGAAATCAAGCCCAACTGAGACAACTTACCACCTCATTTAGAAATTGTTAAAAATATAATCTGTTTTTAATGTGACAAAATGTACAAATGTTTTTTTTGCTTTTGAATGTTCGACTCGGTAGCATTTACGGTAGTAGTCGAATTTTATTCATTGATATTGATTAATTGACATGCCTCGTTATTGAATCTAACGTGGTATGTCGATTATTTAGATGTGTATGCATAATTATAGAATAATAGCGATCTTACATATAACATTCCTACGCACGCCAAAAAATAATAGGTAGGTGTCTGTTACTCAGAAGCCAGCATGGTTAAACTTATATAGATGGATAGAGTCAAAATATTTTTTTTTGTTTCATAAATAATTTAATTTTCGAACTTACTCTAAATTTTACTTCAATACTTGGTCATATTTTTTGACAATCTAAGTGCGTCCCTGTCCTTGTTAGTTGTTGAAAATAACCTTAGTCATTTACTCTATTTTAGGTCAGAAATTAATCTGTCTGTCTAGGGCTATTGGGCACGTGCAAACGATGAGGAAAATAGTAAATACTCACCAAAGCTGTCCGAATCGCTGGCTGGGTACGCGGGGCAAGGCTGCACCATGGTTGCAGCTCGCGATAGCACGTCCAGAGCTGATTCCACCTTCTCCATCTTGCACCTACGGTACAAATATGTCAAACTTAATTTACATACATGTCAAAGTATCACGTATTATCACGTTATTCATTCCCAGAAAATGTGGTGACATAAGTTGTTCGAAATGTTGATGGGTAAAAAAATGTAGGTGTATCGTTATGACCGAATAGCCCGAAAGCTCGATTGATTGGGAGCCTGTGTCTTACAAAACTTATGGATTCGATGGAACCCTATATAGCCCCGTGTTCGATTTCACCAACGGTTCAGAGATGAAGAAAACCGGAATTCTGTGAGGGCATGGTTATTCCGCGATTCCATCATCTCAATATGACCCAAGGCCGTTTGTATAGTATGTCAACGGACATACGATACATCAAATAACGAAAATGGGATATACTTATACCTACATAAAATTTTATAGTCATGTATAAACAGTGTTGTAAAGAATGAAATGAGGGATGAATAAAAAGAATTGATAAGTAGGTAAGTAATACGGAGCAGAAATAACGGTTTGTACGTTTAAAATTCAAAATATATTATTTACTGATGATAAATAATATATTTGAACATTGACCCCTTATTAGTATTAAAATCATTGCATTTGAAGTTTAAATTCAGATTCTAATTAAGAAAACAGCTGAGGTCATATTTGGCCCACATTATTAGAGGAATTCAGTACACACACACATTCAAGTTATCGCATTTAAATACAAGCATAATAAAAATGTAATTAACGATTGGAATGTCTTTATAAACCAATTGATTAACATGACTTTGCATTCGCTTAGTAAAGTCAAAAGAATCCACGTCTGGGTAAAAACATTTGGCGCGGCGAACAAAATGTCGCAGACATGAAGGTGGAACTATGCGAATATCGAAGCGGCGGAAATTCCTTCCTCGTAGAACGTAAACGACTAGACGGAGGACAGACGCGTGACGCGTAAAAGCTTCACGTAAATAAGAGGAGTCAGATGATCAAACAAAGAGTTGTGAAACATGGCGAATGGCCGCATACCGCAACCGAGTCGGGAACACAGCCAATGGACCACGGCATTGAAGAGCGGACACTGCCAAACATTGTGCGAAAATATGACACGGTTTGATGACATGGCCTTATTACTGCTGATATTGTTGTGACGACTCGTCCGACGACTGACTACATTCTTGTGATAAATGACAGTCTATCATTTGAACGAATAATCTATGTTATAATTATAACAATTAATAAGTCATAATGACAATCTAAAAATAAGAATTGTAATGAAGAACAATTTTATTTGCACTTGCGTATGCGTACCCTACTGAATTTACCAGAATAAAATATCATAAATTCACTAAAGCTATGACTATAAATATGTGGTTTTATAGTAGCTAACTTTCAATAAACTAACAGAGTTGGTTTTTTGTTGGATAACACAAGCCAAATATTGTGGTAATAATAAACGAGATTCGCATAGTTAAATTGGCATACCGGGCGAAATATGTCTGACAGTCACGCCAATACAAACAGAAATACGTCGCTATTGCTCAACGAAGTAATCATTTCGACGCTTTTCAAAGGTATTAAGAAAGATAAAACTTACATTGACCTAATGATAATAAAAAATATATAACGCGATTAAATACATTCCACACATAGCCTACATATTTCATAAATAAATCCGACTGATGAATTTTGATGAGTATCATGGACGTCAAATTCCAGGAATGTGGAGATACCTATACCTAGTATGTATAACGAAACGACATACTTTCAAAAGTAGAGACAATCTTGTGGTATTCTCACGCAAGTAAGTACGGAGGTGTAGAAGGGACGGGTAAACAAAACCGTTGGAATGACGAGTGATGACTACGTTAATAATGAGGAATTTGGTACATTAACCACAATAGAATTTTTCTGTCCGGAGGCGGAGTCACGAGTTCGGGCGGAGATGGTATGCCGGCCCGTCTGTACACAGAATAGATCATTCGACACATACTCGGATCACGGATGGTCACGAAGCAAGCCATTCAACGGGCAGGAACCTTGTAGTTAGGTATTGTGTAAGATTCTTGTGAAAATTGAGATAACATCTCTTTAACGAGTACACAAACAAATTGTTAACGACGCTCTACCAAATCAAGCGTTGCTGTTGTATTGAAGAAATTGAAACTATGATTCTATTCTATATCTATATTATTTATTATTTTATAAAGCGGGAGTTTTGTGCAATGAACAGAAGGTCCTTTACTACTTAAATATTATACCTATTATGACAAACGTTACTTCATAGTGGTGGATAATGATGATAATCATAGGTAAGGAAACTTACCTATAGGTAGTATGAAAATATATTCCTCATATCTTATACTTATTTTTACTAGCGGATGTCCCGCGACTTCGATTGCGTTAGAAATTGTCTGTGGGGTTTCAGGAATCTAGTTTTGATGAACCCTATATCTTTGCAAAATTTCAAATACTTAAATCTTGATCCAACGGCCTGAGCTGTGCGTTGATCAGTCAGTTATTTTATACAGGGTGTTTGGTGGATCGGTGTTTCAATTTTAGTGGATGATAAGCTAAATATGCTCTCTGAATATTTTTGGCCGCTTAGAATTTTCTGATATTTTTTATTATTATTTTGAAACGGAAGTTATTTGAAAAAAAATTGTTCAATAAAAATTTAATTAGGTAAGTATTAGGTTTTTTTTGTTAAACATTTTGGAATCTGTAAGTTGCTATGATAATACATAGGTAAGGTAACATAGGTAGGTATACTACCTTTTGCAGGTTAACTAGTAGAGATTGCTTTCGGCATAAAGTCCAGCCATACACGACGAACAAGACGTTTTAAAGAAGTTTCGTATGAATCTACACTACAGCAGCAGCTGCCTGACATCTGCTCGTCACTCAATCCGCATAACGCGATGTTTCTTTATAATACTTAGCTAGGAATTACAAGGCAGATTGTGTGGAGGTTAACGACAATGTTCCATTAACGTGTATAGTTTTTATGATGTATTAATAATCACAATTTCTTAGTTGCATTGGATAAAGTGATCCAATGGGAACTTTCAGCGTGATCAGATGCAACCACGAACTGATCATAATATGATCCGTTAATAACCCATTGATTGTTACCGATGTTGACGAGAAATACGTTTGCATGCCCACATCGTTATCACTCCAACTCCAAACGTAAACCACATGGTGGTTGAGCCTTGACATTCCCAGTGTTAAAAATAATAATCCTATTTTAGTTTCGGTGTTAAATTAAGCTGTATGCGAAGGTGGTAAAGTTGAAATTGTTTTAAAGGGTGAAGGAGCCCGCATTTGGGGTGCGGCGCGCTCTTTACGACGGCCGCTACCCCTGCTGTGCGCCTGCGCACGTGGCCCTCAGAGCGACGGGAAGGGAATGCGGCAGATGTTACGATTGTAGGGCTGCTCGATTTTTGCTCCACGTTTATTTAGTTAGGTAGTTTACTGAACGCATGTATAGCTAGGTACCTACTCAACTCAATAATATGACGAACTTACGCTAGTGAAGTGTAGTAAGTAGCTAGTGCAAGAATAGTTAAGAGACACTGGAGAAAATGAAGATGTTTACCGTATTCTTACTAGGAATCTTAGCAGTAGATGCAGTAGTGAAATTACATTAAAATCCATAGGTAGGTATTTAAGTATATTAAATGGGATAGATATTAGAATAAATATAATAGTAGGTAAGTAGGTACTAACAAACCCATAAAACCTGTAAGTACTAGGTAGGTACTTACAATGAGGAAAAATAAAGCTCTTTCATTATTGTATAGTCATAAGTTAATGTTACTGTAGGCATAAAAGGTAGGTATAGGTACATAATAAGGTACCTAACTCTCTAAAAGTAGTATTCTTTAACAAATTGGGAGATAAATTTGTGAAAATCAAAGACACAGTGACAGTCCCTGTCAGTGATATGATAATGATGTTATCGATCGATGCCGTGAACAGATGACGCTTGCCAAGCTTATTAAAAAATCTAACTACACTACAAATTCCTAGATATAAAAAAAAAGTTAACCTAGTTTTTGGACGCTGACGCTTTAATAAAACAGACAGTGGGTTTTAGATTAATTACAACACCGAAATTCATAAACAAGTAGGTATAGAATTTAAGGAATGTGGATAGACGTATATTATTATGCCATGTAATACTCTAGAAACGATTGCTTAACGAAGTCGTAAGTCGGATATCGTCTGTCGAAAGTCTAAATAAATGAAATCGATTTAACCCGCTCGCTTGGGTTTGCACGGGGTCACGTTGTTGGCTAATCGGGCGCAGTTTTATCGCGTTGTTATCACACCGCGTCGCCCATGTGTGGGAATAGGAGCGTTATAATGCCGCGTATTATGGCCGCATTCCTAACTATTATTCGTGAGATTCCACACTATGTGCCCCGTTGAATGCCTCGCTTCGCTCCAGTGTAACAGCGAAATTTTTTGCGTGGCGCGTTCGTAAATCAAACCGGTAGGTAGGTACGTAGGTAGGTACTTATTACGTGCCGTAGTTACACAGTGAATGATAATTGTAACAAGAATGATGAAGCATAGGATGAATTACTCGATCAGTAATGCTTGTAATAAAATAATAGGTACAGTCTACCGCACATCAGTGGAAACACTTTGACCTTGAGCTGGCCTAGCCTATTAGGGAGTTTTAATACTATAAGAGACCAGTTTATACTGGTTTTGTTACCACTGGTGTGCGGTCGACCATACCTACCTACCTAGGTACCTACTTAACTTAAAAAGAAAACAAAATATGGTAGGTATTTATACTTGTATAGATTGGTAATGTGTAAGAAAATGACAATATAGGTACCTAGGTAGGTAAAAGAAAAACCATGAAAATGATATAAAATTGACTTACCAGATGATTTTTTCCCACGATGTTTCACAAGTTGACCTAAGATTATAATGTTTCCTCACCATGCAACGTTAATGTTCAACTGTTAACCACGAAAGGCAGTTCAATGAGTAAATATTATGTTCTCTAACTTACTGAAACTTCAAAACAGTGTAACTAAACCGGCAAAGTACAAAAATCAATACGTATTGAATCGCAATAACTTCTACATTCGTTGCAGAATCCACAAGTCCTACTGCTTGTTCTTACAACGCAAAAACCAACTGAATTTCTACCGTTTATTATCCATTGTCCGTGAAAACACACTGTTGTAGTATTTGTTGTTAATTCATAAAATCCAACTATCGCGCCACGACTCTGTTGACGAAATAGTCGCGTTTGACATTTGAGCCGAGCCCACTGCCATTGGAATCCGTGGAATGTCAAATATTTTCAGTGCTGCCATCTGTGTGGCGGAATCTCGACCGCCGCGGAGGCGGCACTGGAGTCGACGCGACTCGCTTCTCTAGACCGCGGCACATCTATAAATTTATTCTTTTTTACGTAATGCTTTGTATAAATAAAACATTTCTGGCTAAAACACGTTTTTGTACCCAACCGTAGCGTTAGATGACGTAAATGTAGAAATAAGAAAGTATGGGTGCACGTTTGCGAATTCATTGGAATGCGTCCAAGTTAGTGCCGCCTCTGGGAGACGTCACCGGGCGTGCGCAGGCGTGCGGGCGGCGCGCGGCGGCGCGGGGCGTGATGGTAGGCCGCCGCTGGTGCAGGGTTATCGACACACCGCGAAGGCGGCGAGGGTCGGCATTCCACCAGTTCGGTCTGCGTGGTCTGCGCATGTAGCGTAACTCACTTCAACTGTCTCGGTTCGATACTTTCATTAGAATTTTTAATTTTTGGAATGGAATCACAAAGTAGGTGAAGCTAAGTCCAACTACGTAGGTAGGTACAATAGGTAGGTACTTACCTACTAACTACTTAGGGACATGTTTTTGGAATGTGGATAAGTAAGTTGGTACCTACCTTTAAATTTTAGGACTACCGCCCACACTTTCCTATCTAAGTATGAGGTTTAGGTAGGTAGGTACATAGAACCGGTGGTTAAATAATAAAATTACCTATGTACGTAGGTAGGACCTAGGTGCCTACCTATTACGAGAATTATGGATTGCATTCTACTATAGGCGTCGTGATCAGTTTGGGATTAGCCCGATCCATCAGTCTGATACTGATATTGATCGGCACCTAATATTGATGTGAAACTGAACCTTGAAGACGTTGATCTCTCTCACAGAGTGATGGTAATCTGACGTCAAAATTGATCGTCTAACCGACGACGTCATACCTAGTTTATAAAGAAAACCCCATACATTGGTTCTCTGCGATGTGCACGGAGCAAGACCATGCAACCAACCACCGCTAATATAACGCGATGCGACTTCATGCAACCAGCTTCGTTGATTTCTTAACTTTAATAGGTGTAGGTACATGTACTTGATATCTTTACGATTGTTCATTAATACCTATATTGAATTTTGCAAAAACTTGCAATGCATCAAAACACACACAAAAAACCTTAGGTGCTTTTTGTTTAATCTTAAATTACAATTTCAAACGGCCATGTGACGTCATCTATCGAGAACATGGTGTAACAAGCTCAATATTTGATTCGAACCCTTACGAGTCGCCTGCAATACAGTACAAGAGTGTTCAAATAGGTGTCGCTATTCAATGCAAAATGATCAATCGTCTATCAACCTATCACCCTAACCGTTTAGTCATTGGGTAATAAAAAGCAATTTGCCTAAAATCGATGTCTAAATTGTAGAATGCCTGAGTATTAAAATGCTTCGAACTCAAATTGCCTATAAGTAACCACGTACGCGCCTATTTTGGAAACAGCTTTGATACCTACAAATCTACAAAAATTGCCAAACTCCTCTATTCCTTGCGTAATTATTAACTGCTCCTAAGAATCTAAGGTCTATGATAGTTTTATTTATTTATTTATTTATTTATTAGTAACCAATACATTTAAATTACATCAAATTTGTTCATACCGTCCTACTTAAACCACTGGGTTTATCCGTAGGATGGTTGGTCGCTACTATTATTATTAAATGTTCGTTAGGTAATACCTTTTCACAGTACTTTTAGCTTTCCGCGCATTGCCCCCCAATATGTCATTTACTAAGCTCTTCGGTAGTTTATTTAAGATATCCGGTAATATATATTCATTTGTACGCATTCCGTATACATTATTGTATCCCGGTAGTACATACATTGGCAGATAGGAGATGTCGCGTAAGTTGCTAGGACGTTGTTTTATTTGTAATGTGTGTGCAACATGATGTTGTTCACATATAATAGCCATTTTAACTTTATCGAACACACTCACAACTTTACAGTACTTCAACAGACCGTCTTCATTATTTTTATATTGTGTTTTAATTTTGTTTGGTACAATTGTTTTCAGTATACTTAACTGTAACCTGTATATGTGCTCAATATAAGTTTTATATGTGCGTCCATAGCTACTTATACTGTAGCTAATAATAGAATCTGCTAGGGACATGTATAATAATCTTAGAATATTATAAGGGAGCTTATATTTTAGTATAGATAATTTTGCATTTATGGCTCTTAGTTTTTTACATAGGCTTTCAATATGCTGTTTCCAGCTAAAGCTGCTATCTATTACAACACCCAGGTATGTATGCTGGTCTGTTAAATCTAACGGTTTACATTTACATGAAACATAGTTATTATGTAGACACTGGTGTTCGTGGGCCACTATAGTCGGAGTTATGGGTGATTTTATGTATGGAGAATGTAAGTGCATATGTTTAGTTTTACTCGCATTGATAACCAGTCCGATATCGTGTGCCCACTTACATAGTGTGTTGAAATTTTGTTGTAATATCGTTTGAGCCTTAGTGATATCCTTATGGGTTGCTAGTAAACATGTGTCGTCAGCGAATTGGTATACAGAGCCCTCCGTGAATATGTTACACATATCATTGACGTACAGTAGGTATTCTGTTGGTGCTAAAATAGACCCTTGGGCCGAACCTTCTTCAGTTACTATTTTGTTACTCAGTTTCCCGTCTATACTGACTGCCGTATATCTGTTTCTGTGATAGTCCTGGAACCATCTCAACAGAGGACCCTGTATACCATTCTGTTCCAGTTTAGAATACAGGGTGTTGTAATCCAAAGTTTCGAAGGCTTTGCTGAAATCGATGAAGACAATAAGTACATGGTTCCGGTCGTTCAGATACCCGTTGACCTCATTGCTAAACTTCGATAATAGTTGAGAGGTATTTCTTTTTTTTTGGAAACCAAATTGTTTTTCATTAATTATGTCATTTCTTATTGTAAACTTGTTTATTTCGCAACCAATATACCTCTCTACTATCTTGTCTATGCACGATAATATTGTGATCGGCCTATAATTATTATATGAACCTGTATATGAACCTTTTTTGTGGACTGGTCTTATTATACCTATCTTTAGTTTATCGGGATACAATGATGTGGTAATGCATGTATTAATTAAATGAGTTATTACCGGGGCAATTGCGGCATTAATATATTTTACATCTTTCACCCGTATGTTATCAATCCCAGGGCTTTTTTTGTCGTTTATGTTTTTAATTATCGAATGTATTACATCATTACTCGCTTTTTTTAATCTCATGGTTTGGTTGGCGCAGCCAATATATGTCTGTGGGTCGAGTAATGTTTTATCACAGTGTGTACATATTTTTTTTAAATTGTTGCGGAATTCGCACGCAAAGTTGTTTGCAATGACCTCAGGTTTCATTTTAAAATGCTTAGTGATTATATCATCTATTGACTTCGTTACCCTACCACAGAGATTATTTATAATCGTCCACATCTTTTTTGGATTTCTAAAATTTATACATATTTCTTTTTTAATGTGGTGATTTTTTACATTGTTTATATGTTTATTTGTTTTATTTCTATATTGATTATATAGTAATCTATTTTTAATGTTACTTTCGTCTTTTTTCCATATTCTGAACAGTTGGTCTCTTTTGTTGCACATGTTCTCAATTTTACTACTTTTCCACTCACAAGTTTGTCTTTTATTTTGTTTAATCTTCACTACACACTTAGATTTATTATACACATATGTAAACTGTTGCGTTGCTCCTTAATCCTTTATTCTCAACTTTGGTCCACTGATGTCCACAACCAACCAGTGTTTGGTAAAGCAGTTGCCAAAGTCATCGATAACAATAGGTACTTATGTGATCATTATCGGTCATGCTTGCAACGTTTACGTGAATTATCATGCCGCATGATGGACCATCATGCTTGCTATCAATCAGTACAGTGAAGCAACGGCCAGCACGTAGTTTGCATGTCATGCAACTGACGCTTGGGAGCAAATTAGGAGTTTCTCCCGCATGAGGCCGTCCGAGCTCTCAGGATGCCGAAGAACGAAGAAGTAATAAATCAGTAATAAATATGACTTTACGATAAGTTCCCCCTTCTGATTGTGATCGGATAATAAAAGTCGCTTTCATCATCATCAACAGCCTATTAATCTCCCCACTGCTGGGGCTCAGGCCTACCCTCTCAACGAGGGCGTGCGGGCTATAGTCCACCACGCTAGCCCAGTGCGGGTTGGTGGACTTCACACTCACTTCACTTCAAAGTCGCTTTAATGAAAGCTGATTCATTAAGTCACAGAACACGGAAAAAGCTCGCTATGCATAAAGTAGTGAAAAAAGGCGGCAAATCAAAACAATCAAGTCCCCACGGAATTTCTTGACGGCTGAATGAATATAGTGACAAATTGTTTGCACATCGCTGACAGCGTATAATTATGTGTGCGTAAGCGAGTTAATGTGCTACATAAAGAGATGTCCAAAAACTTGAAAGTTTGATACGGATGATCGAATCAATGAACCATTTCTTAAAATTGAATGAGCGTCTCTAATGAACCGGCACAGCTCCCCTTTGATACCTGTGTTTATTCATTGCGCAGAAATCATTCACACAGCCGCCTTTAACTTCTACCCTGAGCTAAGCGTGGCCCAGGTACCTATCACATAGATGATGCTGCCAGCCAGCATTCAAGACTACTCTCAGCAGTGAGGAGACATTAGACAAATTCTAGTTGTTTAATCATAAAAAAAGAAAATTGCGTATATTACATGACACAATCTTTATTATAATCTAACACAACATTCGTAAACCTCGGAAATAAATCAACGCATACCGTCAACGTAAAATAAGCGACATTACACATCTCGTCTAACGATCATTAAGTACATAAAACTTAATAAAGCATAATAATAAATAACTCAATAAAGTTAAGAACCTCTATTTTATCTCACAGGGCTGGACGATGGTAGAATCATTCATGGAGTGGGAATTAATCGATCATAGGATATACATTTCTTATGCACCTATGACATTGACAGTTATTCGAATTTAAATTAACGAAAAAAAGGCAAACCTACCTACTTAAAATCCTTTAAACATTATTTAATATTCAACCTAAGTATGTAAATTAATTAGTATTTTTTAGCACCAGGCTTCAAAAAAACCAATTCACAATCCAGCCCTGTGTGAAAGCTCATAAGTGCTTGCTAAGTCGGTGTAACTTACATTTAACAGCTCTTTGGATAATTCGTGTTCATGAAAAACATTCACCTGTGACCTTTATCCAACAATGTATAGGTATTTTCAGTGTTTTTATTGCAATGAAACGGAAAATAGTCTGCACCGTCTGCCTTTGATAGATCACGTTCCAATGTAAAAAAGCAAAGATTCGCGTTAGAGGATTTGTTGGAGAAAGGCCCACCCATACACCTACCTATTTATAATAATTCTTAATAATTTCATCACGTGTATATTACTAAAATATCCATTTACAATAACATTATAAACATCTCACTTGGGTATCGATTCATGTATCCCTAGAACCTATCACAATAAATATTTAGGTTTACAATTTGGTTCCATTGTGTACTTGTAATTAATTATAATTACAAAAGTATAATTAAAGGAAAGTGGAGAAGGGAAGCAAATGATAACTAAGTAGGCACCTAATAGAACATCTACAATTTATTTTTATTATATCTATAAACAATGAAATGTGAATTAAAGAGATTGTGTTACCTACTGAAGTCGCTGTCTAATTCCATAATCATTGATGATTCATTAAGTTTGGATGTTTGTTGTTCAATCACGCTTGGCTGCACCGATTTTGATGAATCGTGGTACTACCTACAGCGATAGATTGTACAGTCACGAACCGGGATTGTTGAGCCACTAGCTTATCATCTTAACTTGGTTGTGTTACACGAATGCCGCCATTTTTCGTTATGAATTGTGACCATAGCAACCATTATTTGCATTACACGGCCAAAATACGAACAGTGACAAGCGGCTCAAAATCCCGGTTCATGACTGTACCCTGGGGAGTAACATATATATACATAATATAGGAAGTTGCGGGACGTCCGCTAGTAATAGGTATTTAAGTACAGGAGAGCTTCGCTTAATTTTACATTCATAATGTGTTCGTTACCACTTACAGAAGTGTATACCTACCTACGTTAAGTCTATTTTCGCAACAAGTATCTAAAATAAATAAATAAAAGTAAATAATTTAAATATATAAGTAAATAAACTTTTAAATAAGTTGGTTATTGAAAAAAATATCTTTAATTAATTTTGCCGCTCAAAACCGACTTCTGTAGAAACTTTCTTCAGTGACATTATCATTTACACATAAAAAAATGTAAATTAATGAGTAGGTACTTAGGTAGATAGACCTACCTACTCAATAATTTAAATTTTTTGGAATTTATTCATGTAGGTAGGTATAAAAATTATATCTAGATCTGTGTACTGTTATAGCTGTAAATATATTATAATTTTAATAAAAAATATTATTTAGATATTTATTACTTCCAGTAAGAAGTTGTTACTAGACTTATTTTCTGTTTTATTAAACATTACATGAAGAGCTAGTTAATAAAGAATGTATTTCATCATAAGTATGTTTAAGTTATATGTAGGTATCAGAAAATATTATGCAATTTTGTCACGTAAGTAACTACTTGGTTTACCATAATGAGGTACTTGTATGTAAGTACCTACTTTTGCTGATTAAGTAATAAAATAATTTATTTTGGGAACACTGTATTAACAGTCGAATATTAAACATTATAGAGGTATATATAACATTATTATACATTATACATATATGTTTACGGTAAATATAGCAATGTATTTTTACGATCGATAATTTTATAGGTAAGTAAGTACCTATTTGTACATATAATTCTTTGGATACTGTAAATTTTGTAGATATTAGTGTACTTAAACATAGAGGGGACGGCATTAAATCTTAACTAAAATAAGTAGGTATTTAAAGTTAACGCAAGAGAGCTATGGGGTAATTTTATTTGTGTTGTATCTAATATTCTCGATATAACCACATTCTATAATGTACTGACTACGGTGATCATGCGAACTGCGACATATTATTGAGTTAGGTACCTACCTACATCGTGTAGTAGGTATCCTAATGTCAGTGACCTTATGTTGCAACTCAAACACAAAATCAATACTTGCTTACCTACTGTGTCGTATATTAATATTAATCAGTGAATATTCTGAAATGCATTTAATTTGTTTTTATTAAAAATATTTGTTCACTACTTCAACCTTAGTATGAATCTGTCAAATATGGCAATCAAAACTAAGAGCAAAATCAGACTTTGTTTAAAGGAATGTTTCTATGATAACAAACTACACACTTGTTTATGACTACAATGTTAAATTATGGCACATCTGAGATGGGATTGAAAACAATTGAGCTATTCAAAACAATTTTACATCTCTAACTAAATGTTAACTACGATTTCAAAGTGATTTCTAATAAATTACCTATTCATAGTTTTAGGTTTCTAAATCCTATCTACTTTGTGTTATCTATTCCATAGATTATCTTATTACACCTATTATAATCTAATTTTAAAAATCATCATCTTCTCCCTCCACTACCAAACCAAAAGTGCCCCAAAACGACAGGGCAAAGACTTAAATTATTTTTTTCATTTGAAAACTATTCGAAGACAGTGACATAGCTGATTGAGATTTGAATTATAAGTACATAATTACCTATTGAATTGGTACACTGTGTCAATAGAACCACATAGGTAATAATATATAAGTGTAAATAAATTCATATTTTTATAAATAAATTAACATTAATTATAAATATTTATTATTATTTGTGTAAATAAATTAATGTTTTTTTTAAATGCATATATTAGTGGAAATGCAAATTAAATACAAAATGTTCAAAAAACATAGTCAATAGTGCCTACACTAATTAATATTATTAGGTTAGGTATATCACAATAAAATTAATAAATAATTCTAATAAATATTCAAAAATGATATGTCACATAAGTACCTAATTTTCCATATAGACCTATTTAAACACGAGGTGTATGTTTAAAAATACTAATTCAGATAAATTATTAATTTAGTTCTGTATAGGTTAGGTAGGTAGGTAGTTATAATCTAACAATGTTAGTAGATTTCATAAAAAAATTGCTTCATGTCGAAGTCAGTTCATGACGAAATACCTTACTTACCTACCTACCTACTTAGCATGTTTTTTTTGTTTAAATGCGAATAACTGTCACAGTCTCACAAATGGGATGGGTGTATCCATACTTCCGATTGTAGAAGAAATGTCTAAGGAAATGTAATTTCCTATTATATTCCACCCCTTGTGTGACATTGATTCGCATTTAAATAAATAAAAAAACGGACTGAGATTAGGTTCTTGTATAAAGTTGTCTGTTCCCTCATTTATAAAATTATCTCGGAGTTTAAAAGATAATGGGAACAGAACAGTTATTATAAAACAACTTTGTTCGGTGTTTGGGTACCTATATTATTATCTAATATGGAGGGATCGCAATATTTTCAAATCAATAGTAGGTACCTAGGTAGTTATTAGGCCATAAGTTGTCATGTCAATACCTAAGTACCTAGGTATTACATTTTATGTTTGGTTAATACTGTACCTACCTACTACTAAATTAGAGATTTACGGAATGAGTAAGTATTCTGTAAATGTTACTGTTATCATTGATCCTATACTACAACACAACTCTAAAATGAGTTATTTCAGAATATTGTAACTATGGTTGACATTGTTATTCGACTTATAAACGACAAATAATAATAAGAAAATGTAAGTCAATATTAATTAAACGACTCAGTGAATTTCGTTACCTATATTATGATTTTCATAGGTACCTAACTTTGATTGTTGTATTAACTGGGTACCGAAGTAAATTTCGTAGCGATTTCAGTTCCTGGCGCTAACTCTTCTCCCACCGTGCCAACTAAATATGGAAAGATCTAAGAAAACGTATCCCATAGAACAGACGGTAAAATAACAATAATAATCAGAGAGGGACACACTTATTACAAAAGCGATAAGAGTAAGCTAGACAGATAACATCTTCTATCTCTATCTACGTATGAACAGACAAGAAAATACTCGATGCTGTCAACAAACAACAGCTCGACTAAAATAGATAATGTTTGTTCAGTTGACCCCTTCATTTATGAAGCGTCTTCTCAAATTATTGGAGTAAAAGACTTGGTGTTTCATGCTATACGCTGAGTGCGGTTCTATGGGATCCTTGTTCTTAAGGAAAGGTCGATTCTATTACCTACCTAATTAGAATTTATACTTATTAAACTTTATACATGTAAGCATCACACAATATTATTGAACTCTGACAGATTATTTTTCAAAAATAGTTTTATCAATAAATTGAGATCAAGTTGTCTATAGTAGGCCATTTAGTTTTTTCTTTCAATTAAAGCAATTAATTAAATAATATGTCGAAAAAGTAGGTAAGTACTTAATCAACAAATTTGTGTCCTGCTTACGTGTGTAAAGTTTGATTGCAACAGCATTTCAATGGTATTTGAATTTAAAGTTTGTATGGGACACGAGGTGCAACCTACTATGAATATTGTGTTTATTTTGAACCCAGGACAGTAAGGCAGACTATACCTATTATTATTAACAGTCCCTAGGCATGGCTGAGCTATTATTATTATGTACCTAACTATCATCGATAAACATAAGCTTAAGGACATTAAATCTATGACCTTCTAGTTCGTATCCAAGAGGCACTGAAATAAGTTTTGTCATAATTTATTATCTAACACTTTGATGTTTGGTATCTTGGAGACTAATCGCTTCCGAGTTCAGTGCAACTACTATTTTTCTGATCTATATTACGATAGTATAGTAATGTAGCCAGCGGAACAATCTAATTCGAAAAATACTTACTTACCGATAATCTTTAAAAAACTAATCTTACTTAGGTAGGTACCTGTATTTAAAAATGAAACCTTGTTTCAGCTGTAAGTTAGATCCAAAAAAAAAGTTAAAAATGGTTACTTAACGCATTTTTCTATATTTTTACAATCTACCACTTGCAACAATAACGAAAGGCAAAAGAAAGACGATCTGTGTCCGAAGACATTTTTAAGACCATTTGAAACAGACAAAATTATACTTGGCACCTACTTATCTAATAACATAAAAAAATTTTTTTTGAAGAGGTAAATAAATCTTTTCCTATTTTACTTCGCATTTCCCTATCTGAGATGATGTAACTGTCACCCTGCGAGACGGCAAACAGGTCAGTGCAGGTGACAGAAACCACCTGTTATTTAGACATGTTCTTTTGTGAAACCTACTGTTTTCGCATTTAGCTGGCTACAGCACTATGAGAATACGCCGCACTGTTCTGCTATGGTCACTACCATAGATCTAGCGGTACGGAACGGTAATACTAGATCTATGGTCACTACCCTATTAGGTACCTAACCTAAACAAAACAAACCTACAAAAACAACTGCCTTACGAAAAGTAGCGGGCGGTCGCGTGACATCAAAGGGCGGCGGCCATTGTCCGCGTCCTCTTGTGCCACTCCCGCGCATGGCATCATCCGGAGCGGTCTCGTCGATGAATTAGCGCCGCACCGACGACACTGCGTCCGTCTCACGTCCAAAGGCCGTCGCCACCACCACACACCGTCCACAGACGCCTCGTAGGCTTTGTCGGCCGTAGAAGGCTCGTAGTTATGCCTGCTCGACCAGGCCCGGTCGGACCATGTCGACATTTCGCTGTCGCACGGCGTGACCGGTGCACTCTTCACTGGTCTCGGATCGTAATAAGTTATGGCATCTTCTTCTGTCAAGGATCCACGCTTCTGGAATTATTAAAAGTTCGATTTGATAAAAAAAACCCCGACAAACCAATATGAGTAAATGTGGATATGAAAAATTTAACTTTTTAACTTTAATAGCGTCAGTGGCGTCGGGGATAAGACACGGCCTATCATATCGAAAGGTCCGAAGTTAGATCCCCAGCTGGGCTATGTACAGTCACAAACCGGGATTGTTGAGCCACTTGCCACTGTTCGTACTTTGGCCGTGTAATGCAAATCGGGTTACAAAAGGGTTGCTATGGTAACATTTCATAACGAAAAATGACGGCATTCGTGTAAGTAACACAACCAAGTTAAGATGATAAGCTAGTGGCTCAACAATCTCGGTTCGTGACTGTACCAATGGGTTTTTTCTCGAAAGTTAAGTACATTTATTGACTGCTTTGAAACGAGGAAGAAAACCTGCATACGCCGAAGAAATTCTTAGGCGCTGTGAAGTCCACCAACCCGCACTGGGCGGGCTAGCGTGGTGGACTATAGCCCGCACGCTCTCGTTGAGAGGGTAGGCCCGAGCCCCAGCAGTGGGGCAATGTTAATAGGCTATTGAACTTGCTAACATAATTAACTAAAGAAATCACATCAAAATCCTATAAACTTCAACGTAGAAATTCTAGTAGATCGGTAACATCAAAGGCGGCAATCTGACTTTCAACTGTCGTTGAACTTTCAACTTTCTTCTAGGTACTTAATTGTACTAAGATCAAGAACTCGTTTTTGATAAAACGACTGATGGCCGCCTTTGATATAGATATTATACTCGGGATAGAATATGATCGAAGATCCTAAATTTATTCCATTTTTCCATTGGTTTCTTACGAAAACCAACGCCATTTGCGTCTGGGCAACATGTGCATGCAATGCAAGGTATTCCAAGCAGCAAAAACAAGTTTGTATTACTTACCATAAACGGTCCACTTAGGAACATCGTCTATCGCTTATTTTGCTTTCAGCCGCAAATATGGATTGTACATATTATTATTATTATTTGTTTACCTTCATGATATTGAAGTTGGGCAGCTTGAAGCGTCACACCTCCTGCAGGAACTTGATGGGACACACGCCTTGCCGGTTGTCCCCGGAGCGGATCATCACCATCCCGTCCACCTCGTCGCCCACTTGGATCACGATCTGATCCCGGAGCAGCATCAAGCCGTTATCGCCATCGGATACCTGAAGATTTATAATTAGTAGGTAGTCAGCGTTTGAGGACATGAATATGAAAATTTTTTGGGCTCCATATAAACTAGCTGTTTCCCGTGGCCACGCCGTTTTATAAGTTAGTTTTAACAGTCAGAAATACTTTTTTTTGCTCGGTTATTAAAGGCCGTTAAATACTCTATAACCACAAGAATTGGGATTTCAAACGCAAAAAGATTTCTTCATATCCGACAGATAATTCCAGATATAATTTTGGCACGTTCAAATACTTCCGCTTTATTATATTAATTTGAATTTATGTAAGTGGTACAATGGACAATTCGTGTTTTTCGTGGAATAACTCTAAAACATTAGATTACCTACCTGAAGATTATGCGTGACTTGCAGTGGCCTTTCTCCCGCTTGGAGCTTGGTGCAGTATTTAGACGGGAAGTATCCTACTTTGCCCAGACATTTGCCTTTCCACCAGTCGGGGTCTGAAGTGTCAATCACGGTCACCTTGTAGCCCGCCTTTAGGTCCAATTCGTCTGCGTGACGAGACTTGAAGTTGTATAGTATTACGTAAAGATTTGTTGGTAAGAGACGTTGGTGCTTCTGAAAAAAACAAATCGTTGTGTCAAATTTATATGCTTAAGATGATTTTCTAGATTTTCTGCTGACTTTCTATTTTCTATTTCTGTTACAAGTAGTTACAAACATCAAAAATGTCATAAAAGCTATGAAACTGAATTTGGAAATATTAAAAAATAACGAAAAATCCCTGGGACTGACTTAGGATAAACGTTCATTAAGGCAAAGTGCAGTTTTTCATATCTTTAAAATCGACGACATGGTTCCTCAAAGCATATTTTTCTATCTCATAAAGTTTCGGTCTTCCCCATACTGACCCATCTAAATGTTACACCCTGTATATAAATATACATAACCTAACTAGGTACAAAAGAAAAACAAGGGCTAAATAAAGATAATAATATGTAGATAGTAAAAGAAACTAGGTAAATGGCCGTTACTCACGCTGATCTGTTTGACAGGCGAAGGGCATGGACTGGCGCTGTTAGACGACAGGCTCTTGTCAGGTTCGTCGGGGAGCTCGACGCTGCTCATCCGCCCGATCCTGGCGCTGAGCAACCGCCTGCTGTGCACCGGGGATGAGGGCGCTGCGCAATTCGGACAACATTCCAACTTCGAACAACACCTCCTTTAGGGTCTGTCCAGACGAACGACATACACACGACAGCGACAAAAAGGTGGTCGTGCGGGAGTTATTAATATAAAACATAAAACACAGTATCATTCACCCGGCAACATCACACCATACCAAAACCACTGTCGCAACGTGTCAGCGAACGCAACCACAAAGCGACGAGCTATTTAGATTTGTCACTGCAACTGACGTGAGCTCTGATAGTTAAGATAATTAGTAGAGAGAGAGAGAGAGTAGGTAGTAAATATTCAAATTAATGGACCTATATTTAATATTATAAAATTGTTTTAATTCTAACAAAATCTTTAAAAAACTGCTGCTTTGCTTTGCAACGACAACGCAGGACAGCCAGACCGCCATTTTGTGGCTTGGTAGTCGTGTGGTTTTGACGTGGTTCGTCTGAACAGGCCCATAACGTCCAAGCATTTGTATTATACACGAGTCTTTTGTTTTATAAAGACTTCAGTAGGTGTTACTGATGGTTGAAGACAACGTCAAAAGCTGAGTTCCTACGTGTTTAGCAAAACATGCACGTGAAAAGGATTTCATGAATATGATTTCTTCTGCTTCTATATCCATTGTTGGCGCTTCTGCGATAGGGATAAGGTTCCTATATAAATATCGCTTTTCAATTCAATGCCGATATCTAACCGACAATGGCGGAAGATACCTCACCCAGAAGCGATTGAAAGCCTCAGCTTTAAACATAGGTTTCTTTATAGAAAAATAGCGAACTGTAATAAAAATGGTTCAGATTAACATGGGACATGCAGCGTGCTTAATTCGCCATAACAATGGCCATAAAACTTGAGTGCCTTATTTATTACATTACATATAGGTACTTATCTATTAATCACACCACAGGCAAACAATGGTGTATCAGTAAACTGATAAGGTCAGTAATAAAATAGCTAACATGTTTGTGTTATGGAGGATCCAATAGGGTATTAAATATCTAGTAGATACAAATAAATAGGAAAATATGTTGAAGGTCTCGGTCAGACGAGACATTGTTATGAAATCAATACTTAATAATAAACAAGAGAAAGTGAAACTAAAGTGTTTACTGACACAGACATTTCTTTGCCGTGGCATTGGATGGATTAAATTTTCAGTGACGTACATGAACGGGTTCTATAGGTATGAATGGCGTGGTTACTTATTCTATTAAAGCCATGTCTCATGCAAAGTATTCGGCGGTGACCTAGAAAAGACGGAAAAAGTAAATTTAAACAACATGCATTACAAGTTTACAACAAAATAACGTATACAAGGCAGAATTTGCAGATAAATTTTGATCGAAATGAATTTTGATTTCTATCGAATGGTTTGATGTATCATGATTTATAATGATGTATTTAAAACCACTGTGGATCGAAAAACACTTCAGACACTGTGTCACGAAACCAATTTTTATTTGCAATCACGATTCAGCTAAACGTACATAATCCTCACACTTAGGCAGGTGACATCGTTGCGCTAGGAAAACAACAAAAGCCGACACATATCGAAAATCACATTTTATCTGTTTTGAACGACGTCAAAAGCGCACCACATGAAGATTCTCTATCTCTAGCTAGAGACAGCACACTCGTTACATTCAATGACACACAAGCTAAGCCAATGGGAAGTATTTTGGAGTAGAACATCGCTGGTGCTCATTACACTTGACATAAAGTTACCAGAGTCCAAAGAACCACGTGAAAGAGCAAACTTTTAGATGCCCTCTATGTCATATACATAGGTACCCATTTGAAGAAGGCGCGTTGACTTTCATTGTCAGTTTAATTAAACAGTTTACAATAAGCGGAATTCTTATTAAGGTACAACTTTATATTTGGGCACAGTTGCATGCGTCATGGCCACAAGTGAGACAATGACTGCAACTGCGCCGAAATATCCGCTATGGCTGTACAAGAACTTATATCACGCTAAGAATAGAAATAACTTGTACGAAATCGTTGAATAGGTTATTTGAACTCGAGGTATGTTACTGGCACCGACTAATAAGCCCATAGACGCCTCATGCAATTGGATTATTGGAACACTTCTTACAGCGGGCACGATAATAAACGATAACAGAGTTCCGTCGGACCGGTCATGGCATGGCGCGACCTCGACCGGGCCACCAGCGTGCAGTGGCATCCGTCCGCACACCTCAACACTTTGACAGAATTGTCAGTTTGTACGATTATGAGCATTAGGAGTCTATTGTGCTTATTAGTGGATGGGTACTGGGGATGTCCGTACATAGGACGCGACTGCCCTGGGACGGCGGCTGATCGCGCGGCGGCGGCCGGCGCCGCAGCTCCCCGCACTCCGGCGAGTCCAGTGACAGGCTCTTCATTCTAAGGTTCAACTTTTGTCGTCTCGGCGAGTGTGGCGCTACAACAGTCACGTAGCATGAGCATTCAGCACGTCATACTTACCAAACCATTGTACACTTTTAATTGACTTTAAAATGATGGATATTACTTAAATGAAGTTTCATTAATGGACATGTTCATGTATTTTCAGTGTTAAATGAATGTAGGGAACTTTAGTTACAAACATTGTGGAAATAATTTATCATTATTTTCATTATAGATGTCTGTGTGAATGATGAGTTATTGAATTTTAATGATGTAACTTTTATTGTATTAAAAACAATGATAAATTTATAATAAGTATATTTCCAATGTTTTTAAAATAAAATATTATTTTTATTACACAAGATAGATTAAAGGTAAGTACGGTAGGTAAGTACCTACTCTTAAATTAATAAAACACTAATCACAAGCAAAGTGTACTCAATCTGTTAAATCACAACAGTTAGTGTGCGTAAGCTTGCAAACAAAAATAACTATCAAAGGTAAAAAGTATAAAATAAAACTAAGAATTGGAAAATACAAAAGAAAGAAGACTTAGGACAGAACTGACTGTGACATATAACCTCTGTGAGAACTATAAGTAAGTATACTAGGTAATGTAAATTGTATAACACTACAGTGAACTAGTAACTAAGTAAAGCTTTCCATTTATCGCCTACTTATTTATACTGCGTTGTTTCAACACTAACTGACTAATAAGGTACTGAATGAAATCTATTATTGGATGCAGCCCCGTCATCAGCAGCGTTCTTTGGATAAAGTAACAAAAAGTGGCGTCTCATATAAGGTTATTTATCAAAATGCTCGTCAATGCAACGAATCTCTCAATCAACTGAACTCTACGGGGATTCGCATAGATACGATGACAATTCTGGTACCAGGTAAGGGACTGGTGCGGTCTGCCTGCCTCAACATTTGGGCACTCTTGGAGTTCCTCATTGAACCTGTGTGGACAAGTAAATAGGAACGAGTCTATAATTGTTTTACAATAGCTACGTTCAAACCCTGTTCAGTAAGAGATGCCCTGTGAACATAAGGTAGGTAGTAGACAAAACAAAAGGTGAGATTTATAGTTCAAAATTAAGCGAAACCAAATATGTACCGAAAATCAGCTTTGTGGTTAAATCGAGTGTCAAATCAAACCAATTAAATGTAGCGTTAACTGTTGATTGCTCGGCGTGAAACACTTTCGCAGGGTAGTGAGTTGGTAAACTGTGTTATAAAGAAGCAGAGTTGATTCATGGAGTTGTGGATACCTTTGATCGGTGCAAGTAACGGAGATTTAGCAGATTCGTTTTGAAATGTAATATGGCTGAATGTAAAACGCATGCAGTGATCAACACGCCCCGCCAAGCCATGCACCACTTACATCCAACGCTTGTACGGTAAATAGGTACCTCAGGCGCTTCCAATTAATTCAGAATGAAATGAAGTGCAAATATAGAGAGGGTAAACGAGAAAAAGGAAGCCGTTTAGTTCTGACTTTTATTGTAACAGTAACAATATACATATCACAGTACGCGGGGCGCTCCGGGGTAACAAACAAGACATTCGACATCCGAGAAGCGTCTGTCGGAGACAGGCCGCGATGGGCGCGCTGAGTCAGTGCTCGGCCTACGAGGCGATATCATATTGGATGATCACAATCCCCTTTGGGGTGAATAAAGTTCTTATCATTTTTTCTTGACACTGGCTGTGGACTTGAGAATTGAAGGAGGATCGCCGTTCTCGTTAACGAAACATAGGGGCTGCCCGAAAGGTCGCGTCGTCGTCTGCTCCGACTCTGCAAAGACAATGCGTGAACGAAACAAAATAAATAATAATAATAAATTATACACATAACATACAACAAATAAAGAAAAAAAATAATTCAGTGAACAAAGGATAAATAAAATAACAGTGGATGACATTTCACATGTTCATTGATGTCTTTCCATGAGATGTGATATACCCTGTAAAGGGACAGGTTCAAGCATCTAAGGGTGTATGCCGAGCATCGTCTAGTTTTAGTCCTATTGTCTAAGCTAACATCGCAGTCGCGAAATAAAACAAAAATGAACAAAAATATGGGACACACAACGTAAACGAGGCACCGAAACCCAATAAGACTGGACAAACAAAGCTTGGTTGACAGCCGTGAGACTGAGAGAGCGATGCGCTACGGCAGCCGTGGGCGCGTACTTTCCGGGAGAGAAATGGACCGGTGCTGCGGCGAGCCGCGGCGCGACCGCGAGCCCCACATCGACAAACTCTTCACGCCGGCGAAGAGCCGCCGCCGCACGCCGCCGTCGGGCCGCGCCGCCGCGGCCGCGCCTATCGACAAGCAGCGTTCAGTACCGACCGCACCCCGCCCTTACCCCGCCACCGCCCCACCCGCCCCGCCCTGCGCCCGCGACTAAAGGAATGCGTGCAAAAACAACTCGACGCTACTGAAAACGAGTGAATTGAAGCTGCCGGTCGACCGTCGCGCGTCACGGCGGGCGCCGCCCGAGAGGGGCGCGCGCGTGGCAGGCGACGGCCGACGGCCTACGGCGCGGCTCGAGCGGAGAAGCGAGCGAGCTCGGGTGCGGCGCCAGACCTGAGCTAGAGGAGACGGGTTGCGGCGCCACGGCCAAGCCGGCGGTCGGCCGCGCCGGGGAGCGCACCGGCGGCGCCTCCTCGGCCGCCGGCGCCGACACGCGCACTACGGGGCCCCCGCGCGTATCCCCGCCGCCCGGCTTCGCTATTTCGTTGGCCCGCTTCAGAACTTGGTAGGTCTGATCCACTTCCTCCTCTGAGCACCGAGCGAAACGGGGTTAGAGTCAGTCCCGGCAGGCGTGACGTGACAGCGAGGTTCACATGAAACTCGATAGGTTATTAATGTGGAGTCAGGCATGGATGGTGTTTCTTGGTTAGTATGTAGATAATCACGAACAAAGATTTCTGTAAGTGACACTAAGTACATCATTCAAGTTTGATTTGGTCGAGAGTTAGTGTTGTCGAATCGAATGCTCGGCTTCGGAAGGGTGCAGAGGGACACTCCTGACAGACTCATACTGTACCCTCGTCATAGAAGCTATCGAAATCATCATCGAACTCGACCGACCCCCCGTAGGAGATCTTGGTTAGTCTCTGTCCCGGCAGCCATCCGTCCTCCACCCCTGGACAATGTGAAGTTACCTTCCGACTGTGTTACTTGAGCTGTTGCGTGTTTATGCTAATTGTGGCGTATATGTAGCTCGTTTTTGCAAGCTGAATGATTTAGAGCGGTGGTGTATTGTGTTGAAATGTATTCATTACAGCATAACAAGATAACATCACCAATCTATATGGTAGTTTAAAAAACCGTAGTGAGGCAAGTAGCTGGTCTAATTCACAATTTTAAACAACAAGTAAATCAAGTGCTGATCACTTCCGTCTAAAATTATAGATTGTCACTTACCACAAATTCTGAGAGCTTCGTCTAGATTATACAAGTGGGCAATTAATTACAAAAGTATCATTATTATAACGCCTTACGTCTTTTGTATTTTAATAATTATTAATGTAAATCGTTAATTATTCAAGAATGTTTCAACAAGTAGGTATGATTAATGGTAACTCACTTTCTTCATCGAAGGCGGTCTCCTGGACTCTATGAGCCTCGATCTCGGAAGTGCTTTTCTGTCGCCGCAGGAGGCGTGACTTGGTCTGACACCGGCCCACTTGTGGCAGGCAGTCAGTGTGGACGTTCATCTTGCACAACCTGCATCGCAGCCCTTGACGAGTGTGTCCTGGTAGACAAATCAAATTGCTAGTACCATCTATAAACCAGCTTTAGTAAAAATTGCAGTTGGATTAACTGTGATTTTATCGAACAATTTCATTTATTTTACTAGTCTAGGAATGCCTATCATACCTATTCAAATACAAACCTCATTTATTACTTGGTATTTTATCCATTTATCGTCTTTAAAGATCGTTTATGTCCAATTGCAGTCAAACAATGTAAAAGAACTTTGACCGAGCGTCTTAAAGCGTGTGTAAATCAAATCGCTCAATCTTCATCGACCTACACTGTTATGTCTCAAAGTGACTAATGAATATTTATAGTTATAATAGGAATTTGCGGTTCAACGACTTAAAGCGCAAAAGGCGTGTTTGACATTAAAAAGACGCGTAATGATTTAATATTATTAAAAGCTTTTAATACCTACACAAGGCATCATTGACATTTAATTTATAGTTCGACAAACCTGAAGCTACCAAGCCATAGCATTAGCTCGTGCATGGTACAGCCAGGTATATTATCTCCGCTGTTATAGATAGGTATTGTTATTTTTGAATTTCAGTTATGATGTGCCAGGCAGTAACAGACTGGCATTTAATAAAGATAGTTGCAAACTTTTCACTACTTTACAAACTTTACAATCCACCATTGTTGTTTTTTAAAATTAATGTATAAATATATGTGTTCTTACCTCTAAGTACCTGGGAGCAAATATCACATGGCGTGATTTTCTTATAAGTATACTCCTGAAAGTTGTGGGCATCCGAATCACCCCCTGAGCGCATCGCGTCACGCGCGGCGCCATTCCTCCTAAAAATACACAGTATGGTGTTAATTCCGCCTCCTAAAAATTTGTAAATTGAAGTAGGTACCTACTGGGTACCGAGGGGAGCCAACATTGTGTCAAATGTGAATTTGAAATGAAGGGTTTGTCCTAATTAGGTATTTATAAATGTTCAGAAGTAGCTTCTATACTGTTATACAAAATAATTTGTAAACAATCAACACAATGAAAATAAAATGTTTACACAATTTTTAGCTTAATGGACACAGATTGTGTGTAGTGTAGTGGGTCATTTATCATAATGTCCTTTACAGACTGTCAGAGTCATACATGTCATGAAATCGATCGATTACGTCGAAGGTCAAGGGGAGACTACATGTGATTCGTTTTGAGGTGGTTTGTAATCACACGCCCCCAACACCTAATGACACCGGGCTTGGCAATGGCCCCGATTTGTCCTGACCTTCAATAGTTCAACACGAAACAATGTCTTCTACTAAAATTACTCAGCACTAAAAGCGAACAACATCGATTCATGTCTGATGGATTCGAACATGCCAAATTGCTGTCACCAAGCTGCAAGCTGTGATAAGATAAGATTTTCTATGCGAGTTGAAGACTTACGTTGCTGCAGGAAGAAAAAGCTTGTGAAATTGCCCACATTTGATTTCATGCTATATATTGGACAGTTATAATTAAATAGTCTACGTGTTTTAAAGGGTCGAGCGATAGTATGAGAAGTGTTGTTGGCTTGGAGTGAAGGGAACACATTTACCATACAGGCTCACACCTACAGGGCACAGTTACCTCATCGCCATTACCGTCGACACCGCGTGGTACATTTGATTTTTTCTTTATCGATGCAAGAAGAGAGAAACACCAAAATGAACATGACACACGAGTAAAGTGATCAATTTATAGTTAGTCTGTGTTGTGCAGGAATCTGTGATGTCCGAGCACCGACTACAACCATTTGAAGCTATTGTCTAAATACAAATAACGAAACAGTTTAAAGCTAATATTGTCGTCCAACTAGGGATCGAGGACATCACAGATTACAGTAATTAATGGCGTTGGTGTTGGTGGTGTAAGTAATTCAATTGTACTGAGCCAAAAAAAAGAAATTTTTAATATAGGTACGTAACATAAGAATTGAATTATTTACACCAACAAAGCAAAGATAATTTTACGTACAAATGAGAATGAGTAATTTAACAATGTAGTAGTGGATGTGAATAAACATCAATATATAAAAAAATACCGTTCCGGCCATATTTGCACTAGTTGCGAAAAAAGAATTTTATTTCTTTATTCGCATCTAGTAATAGTTTCCCCTTGACTTTCCCACGCAACTAGATGCGAATAAAGAAATAAAATTCTTCTTTCGCAATTAGTTGCGAACAAAGAAAAGTACTTCTTCTAAGGCAACTGGTTACGAAACGTGTTTGCGAATATGGCCGAAAGGAAAAATCCAAAACATGAGGAGTGGGTAGGTCTGAGCCCCAGCAGTGGGGACATAATAATAGGCTGTTGATTTGATTTCAATATAAAACATTCTAAATGAATTTCTTAATTACCTATTCACTGTCTGACTATCTATTTGCAAATTGTAAAACTAATGTAAAATTGTGTCACGATTTACAATGCTATGAATATTTGAGAACGAAATTCTTTCAAGTGAAGTGTGCTACTTTATGCTGAATAAATATTGTAGTTCTGCAAGTGCTTTTGTATGCATCTCGTTATCTTGTATTTTATTATTTACCTTGCGCTCGAAATTCGTTGGAAATATTCGTATTCTCAGAACTTTCGGATAGAAGATCAAATGTTATGTGTATTTATACGACTACGTTTCAAATTTTATCTGCAGCAAATGTTGATACCTACTTATTCATGCAAAAGATGGCAAAGTCGCCGTTGCTTGATAAAGTTAATTCATTGCTTAAAATTTAGTCCTATCTTTAAGCACATTTAAAGAAGCCCTATCGAGTATGTGTGTGTTGAGTGAGGCAAATCGGTACTAAGCCAATTTGTGTATTTACAATTTACAAGTACAACACTACTATGTACCTATTAAAATCCGGTGATCATGACCTGTAATGCGATTCTTTTATCAGGACAACCTATAGATTAAACTTGTAAGCGAATATAATATTGATTTCTACTGTAACTTCAAAAAGAAGAAAATATAATTCGTCTGTTTTCACTCTTGCGGTGGTATTTCTACTACGAATACAAATATAACTGTCTCTATTGCGTTGTGTTTTGATGATATAGTACTCTATGCCGTAAACGATCTTGTTCAATTAAGCTTTACATGATATTGAACATATCACGTCGTACAACATTGACAGGCAAACAAGCCTTTGATTCAGAGCCAGCTGCGATCGGTCAATTCGTTGTCAAATTATGGTCTGGTATTTACGTTATTAGTAGGTAGATAATACTCCCGACTTCTTCCGCGTTATAAAGTATAAAATAAAAAGAGTCCACGATCAGCCACAATATCCATAGTTTTAAATTACATTCGATGATTCGACACAAAATATGGTGTAGGACTAAAGTGGAATCACATTTTCGATATGGAGATTATTGATTTTGTGACTCCCGTTTTTCCCGTGGATTCTTCATATTATGTTAATATAGGATATATAAGCTACCTGTCAGATAATTGTTAGAAAGCAAACCGAAACTATATCAATCATGAAGGAATAAATATTCCCCGTGGGCTATGGCGTCCACCAAAATGTTTTTACCTTCCTGATAACAACTATCATTATTTTGTAATTTAGTTAAAAGCTTTGACATTGCTACTGATGTTTAGACCCAAAACTTTAACTAAACTTAACAAATGTTAGTATAAATATAGTCTCTAATCATTAGAAACGCTGTAATGTAAATAAATAACTGAATCTTGGCAGTCATAGTATATAGTAATCCCTACTAGGTACAAATTATTATGTCGTAGTTATCAATTTGTTTATCGACGCATAACATTTCAATTGTTATGTAGGTAAGACTATTCGATAGACTACTGGGAACGGCCCGGGTGTCTCATATAGGTACTCGTACACCTAGAAATTTTACCTACCTTACCTACCTAGTTATTTTTCAATATTCTCCTGACCCTGAATGAAAATCCAAAATTATATTTCAAGGTCTTCCTCATAAGTAGAAATCAAAACTGAAGTTAACAAACAATGTTATTATAATAACTGCTTCAACGCCCGTCCTGCCGTAATTCAAATGTCAGGCCCCATTATCTATACATACTCGTATAGTTGGGACTTCCGCCCGAAGGATGCAATTAACGTAGCTTCCCTCGCTGCAACTACCTGTAGTAGACATACATAGGTACCTACATCACGGTACCTATGTCCGTCCCTATAGTGACGGGGTAGGGAGAAAGAACGGAGCGCCAAGTATCGCGATCCTGACACATCTCATTCGCTTCGCTCAGTTTCATCATTCTCTTCAGACGCGAGACGCGAGGCTCTATCACGTGTCCGTCTGGAGAGCACCCGCTCTATCTGATCCTGGTATGTCAGTCTAGGTCGTCCCCGGCTGCTACTACCACTCACATTCGCTCGACATATGTGTCTCGTCATAGTCCGCGGCAAATAACTTCATATCATTCTTTTCAAAAAGGTTAAAATAGGGATTATCTATAAAACGTAAAACGTGCCCGTGAAAGTATATTACCGTCTTTAAACTAAGTTTTAACCTAAGCTAAAAGCCGCAGCAGCTAAAATGTGGCGTTCCACAAAGTACCTATAGAGAGAAAATTTAAGTTTTAAGCCTTAGGTAAAGTCTTTGCTAAAGACAATTGAAAACTGAATTAACGTTCCTAATTAATACGTAAACATTAAAAATAATGTTAGCAATTTGCTTTATAAACAGAAATTCGGAAGTTAACACTTTAGTTTCGTAAGACTTACTAAATTTGTGTGCATCAGGAACTAAGTGTATATTTTAAGCAGTAAATTAGTTAAGATAATTTTACTTTAAATTCTACACATACATTTTACGGTAAACACAATGTGTTGGGAATGAATTGTAGACACAGCGACATCAATAGTTACTGTAACAATATTTAGCGCAAAGCACCGTTACCTACGTTTAGCTACCAAACAATTTTCGACGTCTTTAAGATTTTGCGACCAGAAAATGTTACATGGGCAAAAGAATCAAAGTAACCGACATAGCTCGAAGAATTGTCAAGTGGCAGTGAACAGGTTCGCAGAACCGGCGGTCGTTGGGGCAGAAAGGTTCTCGAATGGCGACCACGCACCGGAAGACGTAGTACCTACTGTAGGCAGGTCTCCCACAAGATGGACCGACGATCTGGTGAATCAAATCGGTCGTTATAGTTCTTTGGAGAAGGCCTTTGTCCAACAGTAGACGTCTTTCGGGTTATATGATATGATGATGTTTTATATGACTAACAAATATAAAAGCTTACTTGTCAGGCGGTGCGGCGTGCGGGGGCGGAGCACTGGGCGGCTTGAGACTGCGGAAGGCCTTCAGCCATTTGTTCTTCATGCTGCCCGCTGATGACGAAGAGAGCTTTCGATCCACCGCCGCTGCACCGCTGTCTGCCTTTGCCGCGAATAACTCTCTCTACCAAAGAAACATGTTACATTAGTAAAGAAAAACTTCGAGAGTGAGATAAGCCTGATTCGTAGCCATGCTAGTTGACGGTCTTAAATTTTTAGACTTCGGAACGAAAAGGGTAAAAAGGAACCCATAAGGTCCGACTTCGTCCGTCTGTCTGTCACAGGCGCTTAACTCAACATCTATGCTATCGACTTGAAATTTGAAATAATTTTCAATAACGATTCAAGAATTATTATTTTTCATTTTCATTGCAAACTGGGACGATAAAGTGAGGCTATTAAGTACTAGGTTAAAAGTAGGAGATAATTGTGAAAGGGCTTCATTAGTTTAAAAAAGTTCGAGCTAAAACTTTTGTTGTAGGTAGGTACCCTGACGAAAACATCTACACATTGTTTACTAATGGATGGCGCGATAGATTTGAGTCATTTGAGATAGGTTATTCTTAGGAATTAAGTGAGTAACTACTAACTTTATAAAATGAAAATGATTAAAACTTAAAAATAGGTAGGTACCTACTATAATGAAAAAAAAAAACGTGGTACCCTAGGGACAGCGGCGGCGCCCATGCACCAAAACTTTGTACCTTCATGTGAATTATGTACCTATGCTCTCCGTTAAAACTTCGCTACATTTCATCAGGCTTTATCAAAAAGGCAAGAAGTATTTTCTCGCCGTTATATTCTATTTAACGTGGATGTAGATTCTAGAATAGAATATGATAAATAGAATAAACAACATCATGTACTTATATCAAACTTAAGAGACAGGTAGAGTCCCTAATATAACGGCAGACAGTCTATTTCATTATCACTATAATATTACCCGCTAAGATGTTGCTCCTAATGGAATGACAAGTTGTATTAGTGTTGTGAATGACTTGATTGGAAGGGAGACATTGCTTGGCAAATTGTGAAAATTTAATAGGTTCTAAATAATAATAACCACAATATAACTGCTTCCACTTCACAAAATCGCAAGCCATGTTGATACTTATTAGTAACTAGGTATATGATCTTTCTTTGCATGGCAAGATTCAGATGTTAGTTATTATAAAAAGTTTTAATAAAAGCAGTTTAGTTTAGCAATTTATTTTATGTAGGTAGTTAGGTAATAGTTTTTCGGGCAGCTAACTACTGCTTTGATATTTTTAATTTGTTTAGATTTGTTACTTTAATTAAGTAGGTACGCACGCAAAGTTACTGTAAGTAAGTGTACCAAACTATACCTAAACGTACTACTGCATGTACATGTGTATACTAGCATGGCTAAACTCGCAGTTAAATTAAAAAGCAACTTGTAGTTGACCATTTCTTTAATCAATTAGGTACCTACTGTGAATTTAGTGATTGCGTGTAAAACCCTCACAAGTATTAACGGAACTCTATAAAAGGTGTTATTAGAAGGTCGCAACGACGAGAGAGACAAACGATGTTATACGTAGTAATAAAATTTATTACACAGATAGGTAATAAAATAGTAAACCAGAAAGTTTCAATTATTGAAAAATGAATCCTAATCAGAAGAGCTTCGAACGACGGTATTGTCGAATTAACATTGGAAAATCAAGACAAGGTTTGTGAAAATCAAATAAAATGACAACTTTTGAAGTAAAGTACCTACCTACCTACCTAAAATCTAACGTAGAATTTTGTCATGAGATTAAAGGAATTATAATTGAAGTAGGCATGCCAATGCCACATCTGTTGCGGAACCGACTATGAGAGGCAGTGCAATTTATGATTATGGCCAAACAAAGAATTCTATCCGAGTTTTCAGGCTAGCAACACTTTTAAGCCTTCTGTTTGTAGAACTCATTTTCCGCGTAGAGAAATTTCAAACAAACATGATGTACAAAGGTCCACCTATAAGTACTTCATTCTGTAAGAGCTTGGCCTAGTGGACCGAAGACCTAACAAAAGGTAGCCGGAAGTTGCTGGATGAGGAAATAGAAGTTGCCACGGAAAATAAGTCAAATAGTAATAGACGTAACACTGCAGGCGAGGCAATGCAGCCAGCGTCCTCGGAACCATGGGTCCATCGCCCAGCCACGAAGATTTTAGGTAATTTTAGTCTTTATATAGGTAGGTTTTAGTTTTAGGATAATTTAGTTTTTTAATTAATTATTTAATTATTGACGTAACACTTAAAATTTTGATGTTCAAAGTTTTGACTTTACGTAATCTAGTCTCTTGTACCACAGAATAAAAAGAAACTTGTTTGAAAGCGAATCAGTTACTCGTGTAACCTACATTATCTCTAGCTAGTCAGACTTACATCAGGGATCAAGTATTCAAGAATAAAGAAATTTCTTTTCCACTCCAAGGTTGTGAACTGTGTCATGCAAATTGAGTGATTTACATGCCTTTCACACTCAACTCTTTCACAAGTTGTAGAACTTTCAGATTTTTTTATACAGGTAGGTAGGTGTTTCACTGATAATGATAGTCATTGGCATAATAATCTGTACCCAGTATAAGGTTTGTCGTTCAACGTCTCAACCACTCGTTCGTATAAATACATGTCTGAGCTTTAGTCTATATGTACCTACAGTCGTTTAGTTATAAGCTGGGTAGGTAAGTATACCTTTAAATTACAATAATGAAATGATAAATACGGAAACTCGACTTTAGAAGTTTTCAACTAGGTAAACACATTAGGAACACATCCACACGTTAATATAACCACAATACGATCTATGCCACAACTGCAAAATATTAAACTACCTATGTTTTATGAAAATCAAATGTATTTTTGTATCTTACGACCTAAGGTTGTTAAAGTCAAGTGTAAATGGTTAAATTGAATATAATACCAATAGTAATGCACCATCTTGAAATAATTTTACAGTGTGATAGATGATCAAGTTTTGTTAGAATAATTGGAAAACTTCTAATGAAAGCAATATTAGATAAGTAGGTAAATCATTTTGGCCGGGATTAAATAGAGCTCAGCCAGAATGGAAGCAAATAAGTAGGTACCTATCTACCTACTTATTTGCTTACCTAACATTGCTTACATACCAAAAAGCCTGGCGCGCCTTAAACTCAGGAATCTATGTCAAGCACAATGCTTACAAAACTGGACCAACGGGCCAGGCTTAAATCATTCCAAAGCGCTAATCAAAGCCTTCAACCGCAAAACTGCGAATGAGGCATTAGCGCTAAGCAGGAAGAATTTACGCACACTAGTGAGAGCACTCACCGGACATTGCGGCCTGAACAAACACATGTTCAACCTCAATCTCCGAGACACTATAGTTTGCAGATTCTGCCAAGAGGCAGAGGAAACACCATTGCACCTACTGTGTGAATGTGGCCCACTGATGCGTAAAAGAAGCGTCCATCTGGGCAACTATATACTTCATCCCGATGAAGTAAAACTAATTAGTGCCAAAAGCGTGCTGAAGTTCCTAACGGATGCAAAGCTTAACACTGAACTATAGTAAAGGCGGCGATCACAATAGATCAGCAATGGTCGCAGTGATACAAGGCTAGATAAGCCTTGAAAGAGCCCCACCTCAAATAATAATAATAATCTACCTACTAAATAAGTAAATTCTTGTTTTCTAGAAGTCAAATTTTGATAGGTAAGTACTGAACCTAAGAAAACCGCGATTATGCGAATAACCTTGCCGTAGGTATACGAGGTATCATATTTACTTAGTTCATGAATAATTGGAATTGAAGTAGGTCACAACTATTTGTCCAGTTACCAAGGTCTTAATTGATCGTAGGGCAACATGCCAAAATAAAACATTTTCGGATAATACGAGCAATAATGAATTGGATACATAAAGACAATGCGGCACCAAAGAAACACATAAAACGAGATTTATAGTAATTGAAATTAATGTTACTAGACTGGAAAAGTCTAAGCTAGAGTCTGGCTAAAAACTAGCCTACCAATGTTATAAATACACTTACTTATAAATTAAAACCCCAAGAAATATTTTTCGAGACACCTTAGCGTTAGAAACGTGAATATTTCGATTCGTGTTTCATAAACATATTGGCAAAACTATTTATTGAACCAGTTAAGTACCTACTTATTACATTCCATAAAACCTGCGATCTAAAACACAAAAGAGCATTATGAGGAGAGAATTGAGCTTAATAAAGTTAGTTATTAATTTTAAATTTTCTACCTAAGCGCCCAATAATGACATTGAAAGCCCAACCGGACTAATTTATGGTTTCCATGAATATTCGGACCTGAACCTTAAATTGAAGGACTAACCGTGCCTAATTGAGCCATCATTCCATTGTACGGTTCTCGACCTGTGTAGGTAGGTACTTATCTGAAATAGGTACTTACTAGGTAGGTGGAGGTCTTTAAATATCGCCAATCATTTACTCACAGGCTACCTAATACTCAGTCTATCACAAGAACAGAAAACCAAACCTATACCCGTTACGATTCTCTACTTGTATTTGTATTGAACGTACTTAAAAAGTAAGTAGTTACCTATGGGTAACCTACTTTACTTATCTTCGATGTACTACCTACTTCAACTAAATACAATTTGGGTCGTTTCGCCGACCTGTAGGCAACCTTTGCCTACTGCTCTAACAATCCGACCTACTCTAAGTTTAGCCAGGGCAACCCATTGCGTGAGCCGCATTTCCTCCTTCAGTCAGGCATTTAGTGATAAGGCTTCCTGCAGTGAGGGTGGGCTATGTGTCGCAACGCTGACTTATCGCTTCATGCCTCTGGAATATTTTAACTACGTCCAGATAGAGGGCGAGATTCGTGTCAAGTGCAAATAAAAGCTGAAACCATAAAGCTTCTTATCATAGAGAATGGTCGACATGAAACGGGTATCTGCAATGTTTTCTTTTATTTGCCATTTGTCTTCAAGCATTATAGTCTTTAAACGCAGCGCCAGCGTTGTTTGATGAGACCGTACCTTACCTAGGTCTGCTAAATGATTTTATGAGATTTTACTTGCTATTCTATTTTCAAAAGTTATGATACGACCATTTGAGCCAAAAACGCTTATAACAGCGCAGCGTACCTATTTACTATTGTGGAAAAATATAATAAGAATAAAAAATATATAATAAATATTTAAAAATATTTTGTGAAAACTCAATAGATGTGTTTTGTTTTGCTTGATATTTGAAAAACTTACCAAAGAAAAAAAAAGTGAATTCACTAAAAAAACCTGGAAATCGATTTTTGTAAATCGGATTATAATTAAAATGTCATTGTGGACGAATATTTATTATACACTGAAATAGGTTGCAAACAAATTGATTTACCTACTTACTTAAACTTTTTCACGGTAACAATTTTCAGTATTTTCACCCTATTGACTGAATTAAAGTTATGATAGCAGTTGAAAAATTGTATCTAGGTACTTTGCTATTGTCAGATATTTATGTAGGTAGATAAATCGACACTTGAATGAGTAACTCACCTCCCACGACTACAACTTAACAGTCGATAATTGATCAAAACATTTTATGAGCGGAAAATGGCTGTCATTATAAATCTATTTTCGTTCGCTAGACAGTCAAGAAATTTTGTGTATTAGGTACCAACGCGTCTACGCGTTGGTAATACACTATACAGATTTTTAGATTCAGATTATTTTTATTGCATATAGGTAATCACAGTATTATCTAGATGGAAAAAGAGTACCTAACCTATATAGGTATCATGTAGGTATGTGACATCCTGGTAGGGCGCTGCAACTCCTTACAAAATTTAATTTCAGCTATGCATGCACCATGTATAATTATCAATTTTTAAGTAGGTTATACAAAAAATCCAAGTATTTTTCTTATAAATAACATGAATTATTTATAGGGTCAAAACAAATAGTGAAGCTTATTGTTCGACTGTATTTCTGTCTGTTTGGCGAATACCTAGGTACCTACCCAAAAACAGATACCTAGGTATACATAAATGTAAAATTGTCTGGCAATATTATGGAAAATATAGGAAAAAAACATTTTCCGACATAGTCCAGGGAAGAAAAATACGGAACTCACACATTTATGTAGGTGCGACTTTAAATTTGTTTTCTGTAAAGTCAGTTAAGCGGGTCGAATCTCAAACGCGGAGCAAATGTGTTTAAAACAGTCTACACAAAAAACACTCACATCATTAAAATAGACTTGCTCTAGCCGCTGACGCGTCTTGTTCACTTTACTATATTCTGGAAGGCTTGATTGTCGTCGCACGCGCAGCCTTTGTTCCCTCTCCATCGTCATAAGATCAGACTTTTGCGAAAGCACAAGGTAATGCAAACGGTGAACTATATCCATCTTGGTTTTTTCAGTGGGTCAGCGAATCAAGGCTTTGTAATTGAAAGTTAAATGTCGAATAAACTAACGATTTAGTAAACAGGGAAATATTGTTATAGCAACAGTGCTTAAAAAATATGATTCTATAAAAGTCACAGGAAAAAACTCAAATTCCACGAACGGATTAGAAGGGATAAAAAACAAGATGTATTACTTCTATCCCTCCGCGAATTCGAAACTGAAAAACAGCTGGGACGTATAAGTCACGTGTTCCCGCGCCTAGTCGCGGTGGTAATTTTAACAACCGATTTTTGAAAAGGCGAAAACAGATTGTTTGCAGGCTAAAGCTTGTAAATGTCTGGAACATTTTACTATACGTAATGGGTTAGGTAAGATGCGACCTGGGGCATCCGCCAGCCAGGGCGGACGAGACGCGACTGTGGAGCGGGCGCCGGCCTCCGGATGTAGCGTGCCGGCTCTCCACCCGTCGCATGGCAACCGTTTGCAAACACGATCCTTTGGCCGCCATACAATAACATCCAGCGAATAATATTCAACATATACAATAGATATTAGGAGGTACCTAATTTGAGAACCTAATCGACTTAAAACATCTAAAGATTTCTAGGTACCTACTTATTGCTAAGAGACTTTTCGTACAGGAATTATTTTCTCCACAAAAAGTTGATGAATACATTACATTTACACAGAAAGTTATACATTTTCGGAGGAAGGCAAAAATGTTGGTAGGTAGCTTGAAGGTACAACATCCAAGTGTGTAGTGAGTGGATTCCATTGATCACCAGAGGTCGGCGGGGGTGTGCTGTTTTCAGTTTTTGCATAACATTGACATACCTTATTATTCAATGGTAAATGCCCCATGTGTAATTATAATAAACTAATGAAATGATTTTATTTAGGCTGCCTTTCTGCTACGAGCTTTACTCAAGGCGAAAGTAATTAAAAATTGAAAATATAGAAAAAATTATAGTTAATTAATACAATAGCACAGAAAATTTACAATAAATAAATAAAAAAGCTTAATCTTCGTTTTGTAATGCATTTTCATTTTAGTTTAATAATTTCAGTTATGTCTTTTAATATTTCTATAAGGATCTTATCCATATTAATATCTACAAGACACAACTACATGACATTAATGACGTAAAAACAGCACACCCCCGCCGACCTCTGTTGATCACACAATGTTTTCATTTTCATCAGTAATATAGGTAAACTTTAAGTAGGTAGGTAATTTCAATCATTACTCGTAGAGAAGATAGAGTTAGCTACCTTTTACACAGAGGAATTAATAGTCTCCCTTTTATGAGTTAAGTACTTATTATGTAGCTTTATAGATAACTAGCTGTTGCCCGCGGCTTCGCCCGCATGGTATATGTACATATATTTAAACAATTCGGAAGAAATTATCTGAATGATAGTGAAAACCACATCTAAATCCGTTGCGTAGTTTAAACGTACAGAGAGACAGATACATACGCGGGAAGCGACTTTGATTTATAGTTTAAGGATTAATAATTGAAAAAATATAATAGTCCATAATCGTTTATTAGTAAGGCTTTATTGCCTTTATATAATCTGAAAAATATAAATAAATCTGTGTTCATGCATCGACAAAAAGAAAATCTTCGTACCTAGTGCAGTGCGAATAAAGCCACACCACACACTAGGGCGGGAGCGGTTGTGGACATAAAAAATAGAATATTTGGGATTGCATGGAGGACGCAAAACCCAATGAGGTTGTTTGGGGCGGGCAGTACAAATTTTGCCAGCGAGACCGATACCGCTCCGGTGTGGTGGTGGTTTAAAAAGGCCCGGCCTGAGTCAAACTACGCTTAGTACGGATGTTACGGTATGCAGCAACTTTTTAGATCATATCATTGGTAGGTGTAGGTAGTGCTTCCGTGGTAGTGCTATTGTTATAAGTGGATCATTAAAAAATGCAAAAAATATCATTATTAGTTATTTGTCATGCAAGGCTGCAAAGTTGGTTATTTTTTGCGAGTACTAGTATTGAAAACTGAGCAAAGTGAAGGGTCCTAGGATTGAACCCTTCTAGGATTGAATAGGCTCAATCCTAGAATCCTTCGCTTGCTTAGGTTTCAATATTAGTACTCGCACAATAATAACCAACTTTGCAGCCTTGCATAACAAATAACTATTATATATTATAACTTCTTATTGTAATATTCTGTTCATGAATTCAAAGATAAAGTTTTAATGACATACTTTGTTTACGTAAGTCCCTAAAATAAATTTATAAGTTTTATTAAAGTACTAAATAATGCTTTAAAATAATTTTATTATTAATAGTAAAATGTGACCCGACCAAAGAGATTTGAATTCAATATTTCACATTATTGGCACGCTCTCTGCGCCATAAATTGTGTTTTTGTATATAAATTGTATTTTATTTAATTACCTATATAAGGTAGTGTATAAAACTGAACATATTTAAGTATTAAAATACTCGTGTGATACTATTACAAACTCGCATTTTTAATAACCTCTAATAAGTACCAGTTACATAAAAATACCAATTCTTATTAAACCTTCAACCAAAAGTAAAAAATACTAAAAACTATCAATTCTTAACTTGGGAAAAGTAATGATCACGATATAGAATGTCCCTGAAGCATATCCATACACCAGCTACAAAGTAAATAGTACCTAGTTTTAAAATCCCGGGGTCCCGCCCGTAGATATGTCCATATTATTTATAATGCTTGATGTCATTCCCCTGAAATAGCACTACCTACCCTTACCACTATTATTACAACCGCCAACAGATTGGACGTTTTTCAGATCGAGCATGGTCATTGGACATTTTCCAGATTGGATATTATTACAATAAATCGCGAAAATCAAATGCAATTTATTTACGCAGTACATTTCCTTAGGTCATATATATTTTATTAAACAATGTTGAGCGCAAGATACTGGTGGCGAACTGAACGCGACAGTCTGTGAGAACCATAATAATAAATCGGAACGTAACATTCATTGAAGTGGGCTTTAAAATACAAAGGGAAATTATCGTAGTAGGTACCTACTTACCTACTTAAAATTCAATTTTGATAAAAATTAATAGTAAACTGGTATTTTTAAAAAAGATCAACAAGGTGTAACAAAACCAATCAAATTAACGAAACCAGCTGTGTATACAGGTGTAATAAAATACCTTTAGCGACAGGTTACAGGGGCACTCATATCGGATAGGTACCGAACTTTTTGAATGGTGACTTTAGAAAATTCTGAAATATATAATTCTTACTATGTACTTACATACTTTTCTTTCATACAAATTGAACAACCCATTTTGTCTAAGTAGATTTTTAAAAAATTAGTATTTCCATCAATCGCCATAAAAAGGTGTTTAGTATTTAATACTGAGTGCTCCTGTTCCAGTTCGGTCACAACACCGCACTTACAAAAACCGGAGATTGAATAACCTCAGGCCTATTTGAAAAACACTAATTTTACACCAAATGCTAATGATTCTTTGTGTCTTGTACAATACTTAAGACTTTAATATCTATGTATTTATTTAGTCTAATAAATAATCAATCACAGAAATAGTTGGCAAAATACAATTGTCACATTAGATTGTATAGGTACGATGGATTTCAAAAAATAATTTGTAGAATGTCAGAGAATTGGTGGCATGATTTCAAACTTCATTATTAAGTACGTAAGTATCCAATTCTTATCAAATCTCATTGTCACTTATAGCTTAGTGCTAAATTCTAGATGCAGGAACTACAACAATGCATTTTAAAATATTCTGTAGAAACTTCAAACTTAACAATGTTACAAGTCAATAGAACAAAAACGGTATGTACCTACCTATGTACATAAAGGACTCATTGCTATAATAATTATAAAATATCGACGTGACACATCTTAGATTATGATTCATAATATAAGAATAAAATGTTTCCTACATGCAGAATGCAAGCACCTTATTTTGTGCATTTCTTTTGTACTTATAAAGTATTGTGCATATTGCAATAAAGCAGTTGTTCATTTTTATTCAATTATGTGTTAATTCAATTGAACAAATAATTGTCATTCTAGTAACCTATTAAATTTATTATTGATTAATTGATATGTAAACCATCAAATAAATATTATCTAACAACTATTTTCAAGCATAATTATTATAATTATTCTTAGTACCAAACAAAATGTTATGCACATTTAAGTCACACACAGTTTAGTAATTATAATAGTTTTTGGCCAGATTTACACAGATTACTCCATATCAGATAGGTAATCAATAAGTAACTAAGTAAAAAGACAGTAACAAAATTTGTAAAACATGCACTGGAATACAGATTTTACTGAAACTTGATTTTAACATGCTTGACTATTACTGGGGCACATTGCTTTAATTTTTTTATAAAAATATCTATATTGCTTTACAAGGACACTTTTGTTAGTTATTTACAATGACAAACTACAAATTATAATATATATTTTAAAGTAGGTATTCATAGCATGTAATTCTATTTATTATATTATATTATATAATATTATTTTAGTTAATTTTCTAATACAATTATTAAGCTTGAGCTATTTTTGATTTGCCATTAAGTTTCCCAAGCTGTCCTAACATCAGAACAGTATTAATTAGATTTTCAGAATAAATACGCTGGTTAGTTTCCATTTTTCTCAATTTCTGCACCACATATTTAGAGAAAAACTCAAGCTCATTAACACTGCCTTGAATTACAGGACCGGAATCTTCTGAACTTCGTTTACGCTTGGCTCTTGGGCTCAAGTGTGTCGTTGAACCCCTGGCTTTCCGTTTTGGTGAATGGTTTGATTGAACGTCACTGTTAAGAAAGGCATGATTCAAATCTTCACCGAGGTCATTTGCTTCTTCCTCATTCAGTTGTATAGTCAAATCATCGGGTACTGTGACCATCGGTATGTGGTTTTCAGAAAACAATGGGGAAGGAAGGAATGACACCCTTTTACGAACTTTCACTGCAGAGTTTTTAGGTTTAGTGAAAGAAGTATCTTTAGAGGCCGCCGCTATGGTATGCCTGCGGTTAGATTTATCTTTATTTGTTACAGCCTCATGTCGATTTACTGATCCCTTGGTACTCCAGAAGTTCACTTTTATTTTTGGTCTCGCCTTGGGTTTTGGCACTGGTTTAGATTTTGACAAGACTGCAGGGAATTTGTACCGAACACCATCATCATCATCAGTGTTTAACTTTTCTTGTTTTCTTGTTGGTCTAGGCGATCTCCCAGCATTGTTGAAATAGTCAGAATTTAATTTATATCGCACATTTTCATCATCGGACTGATAGCCATTCTTCTTTCCAGATGATATTGGCTTCATAATTATTTTGTTTGTGTAGAATAGGTACTTCTGTTAGTTTCCACAATCACAACTGTTTTTGATATCCAGTAAGATCTGAAAATATGTTTAATCTTGATCAGAGATAGGTAGGTACTGTAATATACCTACTTAAATAAATAGGTAGCTACGTATTGGAGTTGTATTGTTTGATAGAGACACTTGTCAGTCGTACCTTAGTACAATTTCCCGCCCAAAACTCGTAATGGTATTACGCAAATATCAATAGTTTATTGACATAAAACATGATTGACAACCATTTATCACTATTAGTTTCATTTAGATTTCATCGATCGGTAACAAACGTCGCCTGAAACCTGCGGTATGTCACTATTATTAAACTTTTACGATAAACTACTTTGAGGTTATGTGATGTGAAGTGTTAGAAAATCTTTATAATTGAAGTAAATCGCCTGGATACGCAATTTATACTTATCGTAGAGTTACACATTTACGATAAGTTGTCATAATTACGATTTGTTCACAAAATGTCTCGTCATCACTCCATTTCATAGTATACATGGTTACTATTACATAATCAGCGTGTCCAATGAATAAAACTTACCTTGACAAATCCACATTAATGATTATATCACTGTACACTCACTTATTTCTTCACAGAGAGTTAAAAATAAATAAAACTGCAGACATTAACACTTACTACCTCAAAACCTCCAAATGAATGACGCATAGTAGTTCCAAAATTATCCGCAATCCGCAACCGCAAGTGGCGCCTCGCCAACCTACTACGCGGGAAAACAACGAACGACTAGGGCTGAGCCATAAAGCAAAGGTAAAATCGTACCGAGCGAGTTCCGGTATATTACCGAGTTTAGGTAAATGCGAAATAGGTAGTGTGAATATTTGTGTCGAAAAATATCAAAGGCCAGTATATCCAACCAAAGCAACATTTGAAATTGGTTTCATTTAACAAGGACATTCTTCCACTTGATTTATGGACAGAAGTAAGAAAAAGCGCTAAGTACAAAATATACTACTAGTAGTTCCGTGAGAACAGTAGACCTCGCCAGCCCTTATAAACCAAACCTAAAAGAAACCAACAAAAGTCAACTTTGGAAACAGAAAAAGTACCTACTAAAGTGACAAAAATTAGCACTTTAAAGCTTAATATTTCGCAAACGGATCCCTGAATCGAAAAATGTTTATCACACACCCGCGATATTTTTGAAAGACCCATCCAACGATACCCCACACCATGGATATCACGCGGAAAAAAATAATTTTCCATTTTACGTATGCAGTTCTATGAACATAATTTATTTTTTCAACTTTCTTAAGTCGATCCACTATTACTCAAAAACTAATAGAACCTACTTAGCCGTAATAGTTTTCCTTGTAACTACGTTATATATGCTACTGCCATGAATTTTTTCACATTTCCAGAAGCAACCGTTTAGCTGGCAGGGGGGGGGGACACGTGACTCTAACAAAAATTACCGCTTTAAAGCTTAATATTTCGCCAACGGATCCCTAAATCGAAAAAATGGTATTCACACACCAGCAATATTTTTGAAAGACCTATCCAACGATATCCCACACTATGGGATTCACAAGAAAAAAAAAGTTCACTCCCACTTTGCGAGTATGGTAGGTACTCTAAAAAAAATGTTTTTCAAAATTTTATTCTACTCATTTTGTAGGTTTAATTAATTTATACATATGCCAAATTTTCGTCAAAATCGGTTGAAAAATGCGACCTGTAGAGAATTACAGACAGACAGACAGACAGACAGACAGACAGACAGACAGACAGACAGCCGGACAAGAGCATTTTTGGCCAGTCTCGAAACGTAGACGCTTCGCTCGCTTCGCTCGCTCGGTCAATTATTGCTTAAATAAGTAGTTTTTAGGTATACTCACGGAGGGTATACTTACCTACTGGGTAGGTAGGTATGTAGGTACATTTACAATTTTTTATTTACTGCAATTTTTTAGGGTCCCGTAGACTACGGGCCGTAGTGAAAATAAGGAAACATAACCAACCATAGTTTCGCCATGTGTGGGGTATCGTTGGATAGGTCTTTCAAAAATATTTTGGGTGTGTGAAAACCATAATTTTTCGATTCAGGGATCTGTTTGCGAAATAATAAGCTTAGAGTGCTAATTTTTGTTAAAGTCACGTGTGTCCAGGTAAACGATGGATTCTGGTTATGTAAAAAAATTCATGGCGATAACTGGCGATAACGAAGTTAAAAGGAAACTATGACAGCAGCTAAGTAGGTTCTATTAGTTTTTGAGTAACAGTCCCACCAACCAACTTATAATAATAATAATAAAACTAGACTAGGTACCTACGCTTGTTCTAGTTGTTGTTGGTCGTTGTTGAACTAGACTACATAACCCTACATTGCGCGTGGCCCGACACGCACTTGGCCGGTTTTTATTATTATTTATTATAAATTTTGATAACATCGTGCGGCACAAATTCAACTCATACAATAAACTATCATAACAGCTACGAAGGCTAATTATTTACGTATCGTGGAAATGAGTGCCTGTAAATATTTTTAAAAATTGTCATTCTCTTTCATTACCTTTCTTTTCAAAACTGAATTAAATTAAATTAAAATTAATCTTTGCTGAATTAAAACGAAACTGGAAGACTTAGGAAGACATCTCAAACTTCAGAGACAAGAGTGAAGACAAGCAGATGAACTCGCTGTTATTTACACGGCCGATCCACTAGGTTTATTCAAAGCATTAGTTCATTGAAACTGATGGTTTCCTAATTATAATATAGTTCACTCTTATAATTCTTGTAAATAAATACAAATCATTATTTAGGTAAGCCTCTCATTTTAATAATAGCGAAAATTGACACTTACCATGTGATTCTTCATGGATATCCAACCCATTCTGGCACGATACCTAAATTTGCGTTTGGTATCCGTTTTCGTTGACTTGTTATGTATTATGGACGGAAGTGAGCGAAAATATGGGCGATTTACAATTTGTTATCTACGTTATTGTCGCAGATAACACGAGCTAGTAGGTTGGTTACGTAGGTTATGTCAGCCCGCGGGATCGGATCACAGACTGCGAGTGGGAGGCTGTGCGCAATGCGGCAAAGCTGACTTCAAACCATACAATGTAGTGCTTCATAAATAGCTATATATTTTTGTAAAATTTATTTTATTTATTCTTTTTAAACAGAAAAACCAAATAATTTAATATCCATCAGTAATTAATTACAGGAAAGTACGTACGTTTAAAATACGTATTATTTCCATTTAATCAATTTCATGTTTGGCGAATTTATTATTGTTTAAGTAGTAATGTGTTTACGACATTTAAATCACTTTTAAGTTATTGTTCCTGAAGTTTAAGAAGACGCGGGAAAAATTTAATAATATTGATTTGACCCCGAATTTACTTCGCATGTGCAGAAGTTCACCCATGCGCAATCGTCCTAGCAACGATGTTGTTTGTGTATGTAAAGTATAATGTTTTCAGTAAAACATACTTAAACAGTTTTCTTTATCTTGAATGGACGACCTTTCTGTTTCTATATGCTTTATTCACTACTCGTACCTCTTTAAACTGTTATAATTTAGGTAGGTACCATATATAAGTTTTTATTTTTGAAAGAATACATCACCACTTTCCCTCTCATCACTTATTAGGTACCTACTCTTCTTTTTAATGAAAAAAGTTCCTAAGACCCCGAGATTACCCGATCCAGTATATATTACCTACTAACGTATCCTTTCTGAAATGGAACATATTGCAGTATAGTATTAGGTACCTACCTAGTTATATTTTTCAATAACTTGCTTAATTTGAAATTTTAACTCACTGTGCTAACCGTTTTAAGTTCCTCAATTTTTTTAAAATATATAGGTAGGTTATTTCCTTCCCCAGCGAGCATTGCTAGTGGGCGAAAATCTAAACATTTGCAGATGATTTGCAATACAGGGAAGTACTAATTTGACAGTTCGTAGCATAGAATTCCAACAATGAAACTTGTCAATTCTCGAGTTATTGCGCGCAAAAACTTTTCCACTAGGAGATTCCACTATTAGAATTTAGAAATTAAGAATGATGATATCATTCTTAATTTCTAAATTCTAATTTAATTTTCAATACTTTAAATAATTTTGTTTAGATCATTAATAAACTCTAGGTTATTCAATACGGATCACAGAGAAACTTACCTGTGCTCTTACTGCAGCTAGATGTAATTGTGTAGCTCTGTAGTCGTATTTCTTGATAGAAATTTCCTCCTGTACAAAAACACGTTAAATTGTAAAACGGCATTTCGGAATACTTTACCGAGTATTTCCGATAGAGGGATCTAGTATCCATCCATCGTCGTCCGCGGACAGACTGACAGCCCTACCAAAATACAACCACTTTAGCAACCCTATCAAAACAAAGAGATGGTGTATGGTTTGCGATGAGGTGACATAGATGGCGCTAGGCAACATCCTCGGTCGCGGCCTGGTTTATTTTTTGAAAGTTGTATATCAAAAGCTGCAATCTGTCGGTTTTCCAAAAAGGAATTTTGAGTTTTAGCACAGAATATTTAATTGGTTTTGGTAGGTAAATGAAAAGGAAGTTGAATTGAAAGTTCAACTGTCATAGAAATAGATACTATCGAAGATTGCCGTCTATGAATTTACCAATGGGCTGACTAAAATAACGTAAGGTAAAAAAGTATAGGTACTTTTAGTAGGTATAAGGACAGAGTAATAATAATAAACGACCTGTAGTGACCGTTATCAAGCATTCGGTATTACGGTATTTAACCGGACAAGTAATAGATAGCGATTTTTAGAAAACCAAGAAAAAAATATTTGGATCCAGACTTGTTTCAGGTCGAGGGTTTGATTCCTATTTGGAATTTCCTAACAATTTTCGTAGGTACCTATTACGTGTTTAATTGTGATCTTGTGGCACTGACACAATTTTAGAAAGGTATGTAGGTAGGTACCTATTATTACTTGACTATAAGAGCCGATACGATGGTTGATCATCCCCAGAGCTAGATGTTATTTACACAATAGAAGAAATACAAACCGAGTTTCTGTCCGATTACTCGAGTAGCAGACTGAGCGTGAATTTTTAATGAGCAAAGAGCGTCGCCACGTCAGGTTCGCGATAGCTTTTGTTTTCGCGGGGTTTGTTGAAAAAAGCTGAGGGTATTTTCTATACTATACTACATGACTACTAGGCACCCCTAAAGGTACTGATTGTAGCCAGCAGAATAAGTTATGAAAAAGATTTTGTTCTGTAAAAATACTTTAAAAATAAATTATTCATGTAGGGGAACTATATTCTAAACTAGCTGTTGCCCCGCGGCTCCGCCCGCGTAAAATAAGTTTTTCCCGCGGTAACTGTTTATCCCGGTAAAAAGTAGCCTATATGTTATTCCAGGCTATAAGCTATCCCTGTACCAAGTTTCATCAAAATTTGTTCAGCCGTTCTTCAGTTATAAGTGGTCTAACTAACACGACTTTGTTTTATAATTAAAAGAAGAGATAAATAAATAAAATATTAGGAAAGAGGCATTACAAAAATGTTGATGGACAAGTGTCCTTTTGCAAAAAGTGATTCAGTTGGGATGGTTAAGGCCTATTATTTAAGTACAATACTAACTTGTATCTCGTTGACTTTGTTAAAAAGGTTGCCTTCGAGGCTTCGAGTCTGGACGCGGCAGAGCGTATCGAGGCTGTCCTGCAAAAGGTATAAAACATCAGTATTCTAATATTAATACTCTGAAGTGAAGGTACACGGAGATACTGTGAAGTAGTATGCAATATGTAGGTACCTACATAATATATTGTAGGTAACAGATTTTGAGAGCGTCAGTGGCGTAGGGGATAAAACGCGGCCTATCATATCAAAAGGTCCGGAGTTCGATCCCAGCTGGGCCATGTACCAATGGGTTTTTTCTCGAAACTTAAGTACATTTACTGACTGCTCTCAAACGGTCAAGGAAAACATCGTGAGGAAACCTGCATACGCCGAAGAAGAAATTCTTAGGCGCATGTGAAGTCCACCACCCGCACTGGGCTAGCGTGGTGGACTATAGCCCGAACGCCCTCGTGGAGAGGGTAGGCCTGAGCCCCAGCAGTGGGGACATTAATAGGCTGTTGATGAACAGATTTCGAAGTAAATAAACTGTTCAGCGGCCCGCACTAAATGTTTTTCGCCATTTAAAAAGAAAGAGTAAATTGATGCACCTTCGCCATTTTCCTAACCAAACATTTTTTTATACAATTTTGTATGGATTTAAAAAAAATATACTTACATACACTGATAAAGTCATGTTGTATGACCTTTATATATACCTACTTAATCGTAATACTTACATGACAATTCAATAGCATATACTATTTGTGAGTAAACTGTAAGTAGGTATAGTACCTACACCAACACCTGAACACGCAATGCCTTAGGAAAAGTGTAAATGATATTCACTGGGCAAGAAAGCAACCTGCGCAATAAATATGCGAATTATGACAAATCTCGTGAAGCTGTTGGTAGCATAAATGTATAAGTCACGTAAATAATGTGATTTTCCATTTCCATGCGTCGAAACCCTTTTCTAATTTAACATTTCAAAATCGTAAGGTTTTGACGGAATACAGCCTATTAAATTGTGTACATACAAATAAACGTACCTAGATAACATAAAACCTCCAGCGTGAAAATTTAAAGTTAAATAAATAAATAATGTTTAGACTTTACACACGGCTGTTTAGTAGGTACCAAACTCCAAACTAAGCCGAAGCTTGTAAATGGCTACCTACTCAACAACTGATAAAATTATATATATTTTTAAATAAATACATAAATACGTACAAACACCCAGAATCCGAAAACCAACTGAACACATGCTCATCACACAAATGTTGGTCCCGGGTGGGAATCGAACCCACGACCTCTGGCGCAGTAGGCAGGTTTCACTACCAACTGCGCCAACAGGCCAGTTACATAGCAAGCTAGCGTCAATCTCCTCCAGGCAACCTTTGGCTCACCCGATGGCCCACAAACATTCAAAAAATTTGCAGGAATGTGGCGTGTGCCCAACACAAATTTTATGCGACAACAAACGCATATTTGCGTCTTGTAATCAAAATAGGTAAACAGTACATGGTCTTAGGAAGTGCACTGAAAAGTTAACATGGTTGTTAATACATAAATTGTTTTGCTGCTAGTAGGCACCTATCCCTTTATTGTATACTAGCTCTTTCCCGCGGCTTCGCCCGCATAGCAGTTTATCCTGGGATATCTATAGCCTATGTGTTATCCTGATGTTCTATATTGCTGTACAGTCTCATCAAAATCGGTTTCGTAGTTTTTGAGTGAAAGAGTAACAAACATTCATAAAGCTTTCGCGTTTTTTTATTAGTAGGATGTAATTTTACCAAAAAGATTTTATTCCTCACACACTGGCACTTTCCTTTAGAGAAAAATGTTGTGAAAGCCACGCGCGATGTTAAAAAGAAATGTTTTGTTCGTTTTATTATATGGTATTGCAAATCTTTTTTCTGCATAAATGGTCAGTACTACCTAAAGTTATTGTTACCAATAAGATTTTATTCTTTTCAGACACTGGCATTTTGTTAAAGAAAAATTTTGAAAGCCTGACTTAATTAAAATGAAATAATATTTTGTTCTTTTAACTATGGCCATGCAAAATTTTTTTCTGCATAAATGGCCAGTATTGAATGTAACTTAGTAGGGAGTAAAAACTCTTTGAATAGGTTTTTTAAATATAATAGGCAATCAATCTTTTCTTACAAATATAATGAGATGTTATTAAACTTTTGGAAATGAATGTATCGAATGTTCTTTTCTTTTTGACTGGCCTGTTGGCGTAGTGGTAGTAACCCTGCCTACTGCGCCAAAGGTCGTGGGTTCGATTCCCACCCGGGACCAACGTTTGTGTGATGAGCATAACTGTTGGTTTTCGGATTCTGGGTGTTTGTATGTATTTAAGTATTTATTTAAAAGTATTTATGTATGTTTATCAGTTGTCGAGTACCCATATGTACAAGCTTCGGCTTAGTTGGGACTAAACAGCCGTGTGTAAATTTGTCCAAACATTATTATTATTATTCTTGTGTTAGTACTCTTTGCTAACTAACTCTTTGTTAAATAAAGTCTTCTACTTTTTACATGAAATCTTTTTATATGGAAAGCCAGTTGCCGATTTGCGTACATTTTGGTTGCAATGGAGATATTTTTTGTTATTTTGTTTACTTAGTGCTTAATTATTTTATTAGTTTATTAAGAAATACGTGTGTTTTTTTAATTTTGCGCCTATTAGTTCTCGATTCAATATTTGTATATTTTTTACTGAACTGCAAATATGAGTAGGTATCTTTTGTTTTCGTAATACTTACATTTCATTTTAACGCATAGAGATAGGATCTCTTTGGTGAGAGCTCTTTAACGATAGGTATCTGGCTCTCCTATTGCCATAGAGATAGGATCTCTTTGGTGGGCGGCCGCGCCACCTCATCAACAGCCTATTAATGTCCCCACTGCTGGGGCTCAGGCCTACCCTCTCAACGAGAGTGTTCGGGCTATAGTCCACCACGCTAGCCCAGTGCGGGTTGGCGGACTTCACATGCGCCTAAGAATTTCTTCTTCGGCGCATGCAGGTTTCCTCACGATGTTTTCCTTCACCGTTTGAGAGCAGTCAGTAAATGCACTTAAGTTTCGAGAAAAAACCCATTGGTACATGGCCCAGCTGGGGATCGAACTCCGGACCTTTCGATATGATAGGCCACTAGTAGCAAATTTTTTTGATTCATGCCTATTGCGAACCGGAACACAGAAATAAATGTGCTCTTTGGCGGCAGCAAATAAGAAGTTAAGAACGTGGCTGGTATCTACCCATACCGACCCTCAACTAGGTAGTAACGATTTCAAAGAATATTCTCATCGTTTATAAATTGCTTCAAGTCCGATGTCTGCTACATAAATTGCGAGCCTTAAATTACTCTGTGCCAATTAAAAAATAATTTATGAACTTAATTAAATTTCGCAAAATTGTGAGGACATACCTACCTATTTTTCGCACAGAGCACCTAATTAATTATTAAGCTTAAATTATGGGAACTCTCCCATATAAGGCCTCTACATAAGCCATTAGGGAAAATTGTTTCGGATATCGTGTGTGTACACTTTTATACTGAGTGGAAATATAAATGATTCACTTTTTCCTTGAGCGATCAACAGGTAGCTGGAATTGACACACACTATATGCATGGAAACACTAGTACTAAAATACCCCGAATATAATTAATTATCAAAGCCAACCCTAGTAAGCTGTCATGTCAGGGAACCAGATTATTTAACAGAAAGGCCCTACGTACCTATTTTACCTAATAATTGTCTACTTTAATAGTTTTTCTAAATAGGGTTTGCACATCAGTGAAAATAAAAATATGTATTAATATTTTTTAATTATTTTGGGGTATGTGAATGGACTCGTTATAAGGCCCCATATAACCTCCTTTCGGCTTTACGGGTAGTTTTGTAACACCCTGTATAAATAGACGGAAGCGAAGGGTTATAAGGAAGGCAGCTTATTCCGCGTGGTACTACGTATTAGGCAAGGCATAATGTAGTATAATGGAAAAGGTGACATCATACAGGTTTCATAGGTTTATTAATTCTAGGTACGGTCGACCGCACGTCAGTGGAAACAAAACCAGTATGAACTGGTCTCTCATTGTATTGACACTCCTTATTAGGCTAGGCCAGCTCACGGTCAAAGTGTTTCCACGCCCGGCAGTGTCTCCGGCGCCGTCTCAAAATTAATTAGATTTACATTAATTAGTGTAGGAGTTCGTTAGACTAAAAAGGTTATTTTTATTATTATTTTTCGCTTTTCAGTTTCTTTTTTTCGGCCGTTTAATTTTTTTGTTAAAAAATATTTATTATTTTATTTTATGGAAAAATATGGCCTTAGAATCATTGTTTCTCACGACGTTGAAAATCAAAAATGTAAATCTCTGATAAAAATCTGGTCTGATAGATTCCTACAGAAATGTCCTTTCGAAAAACAAAAGCAGTGTTGAACAAACCTGGTACTGCTTGATCTGCATCTCCAGGTCCTGGGCGTCCTTCCTGAGCTGATCGTAGCTAAGCCGAGCCTGCGCGCCGCCCATACGGTCCAGAAGCATCTCTCCTCGGAGCACGGGCGGCATACTCTCCTGGATTAATGGGACATCATTAATATTTAATGAAGGTAAATCCTTTTTTTGGCCGACGACAATGCCTCTTGTAATCTGGATAATCTACCTTAAGTTGAGATCCAAAAGTTGTCGTAAAATCTTAACTAAGTGCGAGTAATACCATGTAATTTTGTTTACACGTAGGCTACTGTGTCATGGATACGTACCCATATAATTTTTACCATTAATGTTAACAAATCTTATTCCATTTTGCTTGAAACACTTTGCATAGAGTCCAACCGAAGAGAGAACGAAAACTACTGAAGCGAATTTAGAACGTATACGTAAAATTTTATGGTAATTATGGGAAAGTTATTGATAAGAACAATTTTATTAACTTCTCCCAGATTTTCATTAAACAAAAAAAAATTGACGGAAATGGCACGAATTGGCACGATGTACACGATATTTGGCGACTTTTAAAAAATATGTACTTATAGTTATGTATTACCAACTTAATAATCACAAATTAATATTCTGATTAGAATACTATTCTATATCATAACGACTGGATTTGACGTAACTATTGTCTTAGCTTTTACTGAAAAATAAAGTGTTTGGTTCTACCGACTGGTTGGAATCCAATAGGTACAAACAATAAAGGTTTAAGAAACCATCTGGTTTCTCTATATTTTTCCAACAGTATTTAGACTCAATATTCTCATATTCGCATTAGGTACGCTAGTAGCATTGAACTGTACCCAAATTAAATTGCACTCTATGTTCCGACCACTCTGAATTTTTCAATAAACCTGTGGAAGCAATAAAATTGTATCTTATGTTCGTCGCTAATGGAATAGCTTGGACTGTTCTATTTGAATGAACATTGTTTGAATGACAATTTATTTGCATCATATATTCCATTTTGTTGGCATATTTCTGCTCAGTAGGTAGGTACGATCCATTTTCATCCGCTTTTAATAATAACTCAAATACCCCTCCAGATCTTTTCGAATGTAAAATCATTTTTTCTAAAAATACGAATTCGGTTTGTCGCAATCTGCCGATTTCACAATTTCCTTTTGAGTTGACTCACTTCACTTCGCAAACGGGTTCGGTATAATCATGCCGTGCTACAACATTATTTAGGTAAGTATAAAGTACCAATATTTTATTTTATATATCAATAAAAAAAATACGAATCGCGATCGGTTATTCGGCTCAATTTCATGGGATAATTTACAGGAAATACCTTTAATTATTATTATAGAATTATTTAATCAGCTTTCTGTAAAATGTTTCAATTTATACGTATTCCTTCTGCCTACTCCGTCAGGGACATAGCGTTAATATATGTATGTATGACGTATTCTTATACCTACTTACTTATATTTAATCCTAAGACAAATTCATCAAATATTATTAAAAACAAAATAAGCTCCACAAGCACCGGCGTAAATTAGATAAATAATAAAATTTCACTTAGACATCGGTTTTCCGGTTACCGCGTACACAGTTTTCTTCGTTTCTTCCCAGATATTATTATTACATAGACGCAGGGAACATGCAGACAGATAGATAAAAAACATAAGCGTTAAACACATAACCCTCCTTTTGGGCTTCGCCGCAGTCGGGTAACTCGGGTAAAAAGCGTCACTTTGTGCACAGTAGACGGAAAGTGCTGTTAGATTATGTCAGATTAAACGCGTAGTCGGAATTTCGAAAATACGCATCTAAAATACGGATGAGCATAAAAAAATATATAAAAATTAGTGATATTCTTTTTACCTATTGCAAATAAAAAAAATTACAATTCTTCTCCCTCTCTTTCCTCTAGTATAACTTTCTTAAATTTACTTTTTTGGCCAGCAACTAACCACTGGTTATTCCAAACGAAATAGTCATCGTTATCATGCATTTAGTAGGAAATGAAATAGATAGGATTATGAAGATATGGCGATCGGAAAGGTTCGGATGAAATTAAATTTCGCAACGTGAATGATTCGATTTCACATTGAGACTGAAACTTATTACGTACGAGAGCCGGCTTCGCTCTTCGTTAATGGCCACGTAAAGTAAACGATCATTCAAACCAATAGCAGACCACTTCATATTCAAGCAGTAATACTTACATAGGAGCTAGATAATTGACAAGTTAAGCAAGTTGATAGTAAATAGTTTGAGCTAGGAAAGCGGACAAGGTAAAGAAAGTGACAGATCCGTGCGAAGGGTTACATGTGAAGCTCTGACATCCAAGCAATATTCAAACTATGCAGTTAGTAGGAAACATGCCAAATACTCGTATCGGTAACGTTTGCATGAAAAAGATTCCTGTTGTGCCTACTAAACATATCGGGGTGGGAATGTTTTTACGAAATTCCTGTTCCCCACCGACCGGTAGGACAAAGGACTGAAGGAATGTTCCTACACGAGCACTCACCATTGGGCGGGACTTTAGTCTGGGTCAGTCATCATACGTAGAGAAAAGTTTATTTTTCCGGCCAAGGACATTTTTCATAATGTTTTCAGGGTATTTTCCAAAATCACAGAATGCATTATACTTACCTATATAAAATTAACAATTCCTAAGTGTTATATGTAGGAACTCAAAAAAAGTTTCCCTGGTCGTCAGGAGGTTAGATTTCTGACTAAGTTACTACCCTCTCCTTAGTTATATATATAGGTACATGGTAGATACGAAGTTAGTACTATGGTATTACCGCGGGCACGTCAAGCGGCGGGTCGTCCGGCTCGGGCGGGTAAGGCGGCAGGAAGGCACGCCTCGGCGGCCGCGTGGGGGGCTGCGTCGTGAGCAGCGTCCGCGCAAGGTGCGCCAGGTCCGCCGTGCTGGACACCGCTCGCGCCTGCGCGCACAGCGACTCGTAGCGCCGGAGCTGTGTGTTGCTCTGTACACATATTTAGGGATATAGCACAACCATCATTGCTTTAACTCAACCAATCAATCATCAGCCTAACTGAAACTCTTCCGCCCGCCGTCGTATTCGGACCTCATGCTGCCTGCCCACCCAGTTTCGTAACCACGTAACTATTTATCATATGAAACCAGTTGCCAACTGAGAATGTTATTTTCATATTGATGAATGTTCTTATTTTGTATCTGAGATAACAAATGACTTATTTTTATGTTATGCTATAAGTTGCTGGCAGTAGAAAGTTACGGCCTGTATCTGATATTCCGTATCCTACGTACAACTTTCACTAGGAATTTCCGGGAGTAAGAAACAAACTAACAAACTGACAACTAACTTGGGGATGGATGGGAGTAACTGAACATTGCGCCGCCGACAAAATACCTTGACTATTTGAATGCTAAAAGTAAACTAATTAATAGTTGCTGTGTTATTTGGCAAACGAACTAAAGAATGGTTTAATTGAGCACCAACATTTATTTAGTCAATATGCTTTTTAGACCTGTTGCTAATTAGACATTGTACGTTTTAGTCATTTTGTCTTATAGGCAAATTCTATAAGAAAAAGTTTATTAAAAAAAAGTCGACCACACGTCCAGCTATAAATATCGGAACCTAGTCATGCGGTAATGCAATGATGTGGTCGACAGTACCATGGTACCATAGTGTAAGAAAACCTATAACCGTATTAACAGTACATAATCCCTCGTACGGTGAACTGGGCTGTAGTGTGGCACTAGGTCACGTGTAAGAAATCATTTGTGGTGGACAGAACCCTAACTGTGCAAGCTAACAAGCTTCGATTCAAACCTGGGCTATACCTGCAAGCAGGCAGAGGTACGGTCGACCGCACGTCAGTGGAAACAAGACCAGTATAAACTGGTATCTCATATAGTAATGAAACTCCCTAATAGGCTAGGCCAGCTCACGGTCAATGTTTCCACTGACGGTGCGGTCGAGTCGTCGATGAAACCATCAGGCAAAAAAGAAAACTAGGTGTTTATGGAATGAGGAAGGAATTCAGTTTTCAATTTCTTTAGGAAACGGGACGATATTTTTTACCTTGTCCGTAATGATTTCTCCTTCGTGACAAATTGCTTCGCTGACGGCTGTCGTAACATCAGTCAATATTTCTTCTAATTCCTGCAATCAACAAAAAAGTTTCGCAACTTTTAATCTAAAAGGAAAATTGAAATAAAGAAAAGTATTGCCCTTGATTACTCCGGGATAATTTGGCCATTATATTACAGTACTTACTATGCACAAAAGGTACTATTTTATATGCAGTCAAATGCTGACGATTCGCATGCTTTTGTCAGATTAACTCGACTCTAATTATTAGACTATAATAATAGAGGCACAAAGGAACTAAATTAAATTATTTTCATCAACAAAATTGACTGCGCTGACTGCAACTAACGCGGGAGCCAGTTTAATTAAAATCTGAACTAGTTCGGATCTGCAGTCAGTCCGCAGTCGCATCCAGAATCTCCTTGAATTGCTGGATTTACAATAGGGCTGCCAATTGCCAATCATACTTTACCACAAACCTTATTGAGTCGATTTATTTGATTTATTCAAAGATAAGATTAAGACAGATGATAAGTCTAGACAGAATTTTAATATTCCGGACTTATATTTGTTGGATTATAAGGGCGTGTTTGCATTACATATAAATCTTAAGTCGACAATTATTTTCAACCTCCGCCGACACAAAAATCATTAATTATGAGGAGCAAAATACAAAGTTTTTGCCTATTCCTGAAATTCTTAGAACAACAATTTCTGCTAAAGTGTGATAATAACACCGACTGACGGATATAATAATACGAGTATAGGTACTCTACCAATATTTTGCGTACTTTTTTACCGTAAATCGTTTTTGATTCGCTGGTTTCCGGCCATTAGCTTTGTACCAAATTGTGATCATAATTCTTATTTCGGTAGCAGCCCTAGATGTGTTCTGTTTTGGATGCCATTTCATTCTGTGGGTAGCAGGTAAAGTTACTCGTACAGGGACGCAAGGCTCCGGCCTGTCTTCAGAGTTCCCAACATTGATTGAAAACTAGTAATAGGTACTGACCGTGTCAAACTTCATAATTATAATATATCTTATTATTAATTTACTCGTTTTAGAGTTAGTACTTAAGGGATGACTATCATAGTGCCTTTGAATTGACTTTTAATTCAAGTGGTAAAACTATTAAATTAATTTTACCTGATGACTTTGTTTCTTTTGTGTACAAGAGGTAAATATTTTCGATTGTCGGTTTGCATAATACGCAAAGAACGTTAGTCGCGGTTTTGTCGGATAATAATCATAATTACCGATCTCGAAACTTGGCATAGGAATGAAACGTCGTAGTTTATCGACTTCTCCGACTATCGACGTGTCGCAGTACTGTTCATAGTCACCAGCCTGCACTAGTCCAGCTGGACACAGGTGTCCCGCAAAGGCGCGCCACTGAACCCGATATTCGATTCTTCGCATCCAGTTACTGCTAGCCTAACCTAAGCAAGTTAGGATCGAGTTACGAGATTTTGTGGTCTGGTTATATTTATTAACACAGATCAAACTTACCTGTAATATAGTCGGCAGTGTATGCTTATGGTATTGGTCCAGCATTGCGTTGGTGGCAGTGAGTTGCTGCACGTAGTTGTTATGCGAGTCGTAGTAGGCGGCGAGGGCGGCGGGATTCGGATTGTTGCAGTAGGTCAGGAACGCTGACCGGTAATCTTGACGACTCTGTAAGTAAATAGATATCTCATAAGTGACATTTCAGACTGCGCTTTGTATACAGATTATTATATGTCAATTTACACTTCATAACTACAACTATTGCCATCGTGTTGCGGTCACTTAACTTAACCCGAATATTTTTGATTACCCGACGTTTTGAGCAGGTTACGCTGGCCGTGATCACGAGCTGACTATTTTATTGCACATGAGTACACTTTGGTAAATACATTTGTAAGTTTTTACCGGCCATTTCCTAGTTATTAGCGGTTTGACCAAGAAACGGCACAACAAACTTCCAGCAACACATTTTTAAAAATCGTGTATAACAAATACTAAGAAGATTGTGCGAAACTAAAGTGAAACTTTGGGTTGTTAAAAGACTAGAAGCTGAGAAAGTGCAGCAGGAAAGATTAAAGAAACGACGTTGCTTCTGTGTTACCCTGCGATCAATTCCTGATCGCAGGTGTTACCTCACAATTAAAAACGTCAATACGCGTCAGTTTTGAAGGAGACAAGTGTATTGTCTATTTCTGAAACTTTTAGTACAAATGTTCAACTACCAGTTTGTGATATGATAGCTAATAAGCCCAACACCAACGGAAAATCTCTCTTCATCAACAGCCTATTAATCTCCCCACTGCTGGGGCTCAGGCCTACCCTTTCAACGAGGGCGTTCGGGCTATAGTCCACCACGCTAGCCCAGTGCGGGTTGGTGGACTTCACATGCCTTAGAATTTCTTCTTCGGCGTATGCAGGTTTCCTCACGATGTTTTCCTTCACCGTTTGAGAACAGTCAGTACATGTACTTAAGTTTCGAAAAAAACCCATTGCTACATGGCCCAGCCGTGGATCGAACTTTGGACCTTCCGATATGATAGGCCGCGTCTTATCCCCGAGGCCACTGATGCTCTCTCGCTGGAGGCCGCTGAAATCTCTCTTAATTATCGTAAAGGTTATTTATGATTCGGTTGTTTCCAGCCATTATATTTATATAACTACCTATCAATTCTTAGGATTTCCTAGTCTTTTTGTCCAGCTTAACAACTAAGCTTTGAGCGTAAAATAAATTAATCGTTAATTTTTAAATTACTCGCGGGTGGTCTTTGATCTGTTGCTTACGTTTTAAGATTCATCATATTTTATTTATCTTTCACAGAACTTTGTCCGACTATCGGAGACAGATCTTGTTTATAATTTTGGGTAGTAATTAATTAATTTCATGTAATAATATTAATTAATTTTATGACCAAACCTCGTAAGCATGTCTAAGTAAGTAAGTAATTGGGTTCCGTAATTATAATTAATGTAAGGGTCACAGGATGCGTATTAGATGAGCAATGAATTGGGGAAATTAATAATTTATGAAAATAATTCTTTGGCTACTGTAACGGAAAGCTAGAAAAGTCTGCATTCGAAGTGTGTATGCCCCCATTCTATTTTATGCAAAGTAATTATTTGTGATAAAACTATATCAAAAACATTGATAGCCCTACTATCTTAAATAATCGTTATGTAGGTAGGTATAATTATCAATTAATTTCAGCATAATACTTAAAATTCCTTTCATTAATATTACCAAACACCATGCAAAGTATGACTATTTTTGATGGGAAAATCGTTTATGTTAAGTAAGTCACAGCGCAGTCATCGTCAAAGCAAGAATATTAATAACATTATTATCTTACCGATTTATTGTCAATTGACTCAAATCCCTAAACTGGTGGTCTAAAGATAATCTAAAAACTGGCATAGGTATATCTTTCTTTACCAAACTCTATTTGTTGTTAATATACTCCGACCCATAAAATCAGTAACCAAAGTAGGGGTACCTACTTCCTTGTTGGCAGAGAGTTAGAAGGCGTGTCCACACTTAAATTTATGTCTCAACAAATGTATAGCGTAATGTGTTCAGTCAGTTAGACTCGATTTTACAGATGGAGTCGTATAAACTCCGGTTATTGTTTACAGCAGCTATTTAACTTCGTTTTATGTGTGCCATAAAATTAACACCAGGGGAATGGTATGACGTTAATATGGGAGATGAGAGACAAGTCGCAAAGGTGTTTATAAACAACACTGTGCGTATGCTATAATTGAATTATTAATGTTAGGAAACTGAAATTTTAAACGCGTTTCAATAATATTGATTGAGTAAAATAAATTAGGTACGTTAAATTATTGGTTTTAGAAAAAGTTTATTGATAGAAAAAAGATCAGTTATATTTTTACACGTAATGTAACATTTGATATTGAAATATAATTTTTTTGTGTACTATGACTACATTAAGGTCTTGATCTATAAAAATAAGAATTTGTATAGCAGCAAATTATAATCCAACAATAAAAATATTGTTGGATTATATTTATTTACATACATATTTACATATTATATATATTTACATACAAAATAATATAGCCCCTTTTAAACTCAGCTTAGTCACAGAACAGATTTAAAAATCGAATCTTTTAATCAGGGCAAACTGTAATCTATCTATTTCATCTTTCATTTCTTAAGCCATGTGATCAGTAGGAATTAGATATCTACCTTGTACAAGGTAGATAGAACAAAACGAGGTAGAACTCCAAAAGAGTTTGTATCTTTGGGAGTTCGAAACAAAGATAATGAAACTATGTAATGCATCAAAATTGAAACATGGAAGACTATTGTGAAAAACGATTAATATTTATCTGACCCCGTGTATGGTCTTCCCAAGTCATAGGACTTTTTATTACCAACATAAAATAATAAACTAAATAAAATGTAGCGTATAAAAAAACTAAAAGGCAAATTGTAAAAGGGAAAGTCAAATGCGACCAAAAGAAAAGCTTGTAATAAAACCACCAAACTCTGTGTTTTCATCGAAAGGACTTCAAAAGATCACTTAGCATTGAAGATTTGTGTACAGATGATGTTTTGATAGCGAGATCTTGCCTTCAGGGAACGAAACGGGGAAGATTTGTGAATTTCGCGAAATATTGTTTTTGAAACGCGAGTTCGTATGTGAGTCACAAATAGATAACAGTTAATATAAAACTTCAGAAGGAGTTCGGACACATTAGGGATCAGCCTTGCGGTCGAAAAGACTACAAAAGTATTTTCACATTGTTAGACCCATCGTCGGGTATCTTTGTGACTCAATGTTATCTTTCCTTTGAAAAGTTTTTCTGTGAATAGCTTTTCTTTGTCCTCTATTATTCCAAATCCTTTCAATGACTCTGAAACTTGGCCAAGGGTGAATAGCTCGCCTCAAAATATGTGAAGCTTGAATTTATATAAATATGTGCGAAACATGGATAACATTTTACTCCCACAAAATGCTCTGCAAATGCATTATGTAAGAGTGTCTGCAGCAGAAATTCTAGTCTTGAATACGCTACGTGAAGACGCTTCACAAAAATATTTTCAAACGTTCCTCTCGAATGAAAATTATTCATACTCCAAAGTTTTGACGGCTCAATTAAATACCACTTTGTGCGTTCCCCTCTGCTACACGTAGGTTGAACGCCAAAATGTTGAGTTCATTATACGTACAGAGATTGGAAAATAATTCACACGATCAGTTTATTCTCTGGATACAAAGAGCCGGAAATGAAAAAAAATGCGATTATATTAAAGCGATTTAAGTTTCGGAATCCATTTCCCGGTTCAAAAAAGACGAATAAGTACGTGAAGGCAATAATGGAGGTCGAAAAATCTAATTTTCTTACATCCGGACCGGGCTGAGATTTTCTCATGTGTAGCTTACAAAAGTCTTTATTGAGTATAGAATAGGTACCTTGGTAAGTTGATCGTCCGCCTTGCCTAGTATCACTTCGCACCCTTCTCGATGGGCGAACAGCTTCCGAGCCTGCACCTTCATGTGGAAGGTTCTGTCAATGAGGGGAGTGGCCACCACCCGCTCCATGGCTGATGCTGCGTTGCTGTACCCCACCACATCCGCCTCCACCTCTTGCAGCAGTGTCTCCCATGTGTGGAATAGGGACGAGGGGCAATTAGCTCTGCAACAAAAAGGGACATTAATTACTAAGTTAAGTACCTACCTAAAATATATTCAAAGAAACGACGCTGAGGGTAAAACAGTTTACTACCAATCAAATCCCCGATACATCTCGCTCAAATTGTCAAAGTGTCAGTGGAGGGTTAGATTCATAATATGGCTTTGGTGTACCAATTCTACTTATCAACTAAAAGCAAATTTAGCATCCCAAAGGAGCTCAAGGGACTCGCAATTGTAGCTTATACCTTATACATGAGTAAAAATGTAACTTTTCTACCGCCCGAGGTATTCCCCGACTCCCTGAGCGTGCAAGGAGTAAAGAGGTCATACAGAAACTCTCATTGGCGAAGCCCCTGACTGATGCTGCATTTGTACTTTTTTGCCATTATCAGCGCGAATCGGCTCAATCATAATAATAAATAAGGTCGACTTAATATCCCAAATGACCAAAGATAATACTAATATTGCGATACAATGTAAAAGTTTTAGCAATATCCAATAACCAATAAGCACTGTGACTTGTGACTTTTGACGTAGATGGATCTGACACCCGAGGGCTGGGCGGTTAAGTGGGAAGATAGTACAGAGATTGCCACCGGGAAATGGGGTCACAGGCGTTTGATACCGTCGATTTGGGCCGCATGCTCATACTCGTACACCAGCGATAAAATGAACGATATAATTTATCACAGGATTACACCGTGTGTTAATTTAAGCCAAACACGTCTCGTGTTACCGCCTACCTGTAGGCAGCTTATAGTTTTAATGAAAAGACAAATTGAAATTGAATCCAGCCTTCTCTATTCAAGTACCTTTTGAATGGCCTTCATATATTTGGAGCAGTTGGAGAGGTTTTAATTCTCAAGTGAGAAGTAATTTAATTCTCCAGTAGTTAATTAAGAGCCAAACTGTTGAAACGCTTGTGTTGACGACGAATGGTCTTTTTGTTTCTTTCTAATTTAGTTTTCTTTTATTATATTACTTTAATTTGAAACTCTAGAAGTTGTTTCTCTGTGTTTGGCAAGCTTTTACTTACAATTAAGTTTTCTCGCTTCTAAATTAAACAAGACAAAGTTCTGTAAACTTTAGTAATACTGTTAGTGTTAGGTATTAGTGTATAGCTACTTGTTTCTTTTTAACTTTAACAAGTTTTGAGGATTTGACAAAATACTAGCTATCAAAATGCTAAGCTAGCATAACCTAACGAACCTGTTGCGTTTCTAAGTAATTTTCTAGGTTCTGTTGCTCGCTTTGCTCTCTCATTGGTTACCAGCAATATTATATTTCATGAGGTTAATAATTATACTTTTAATTAAAATTAAAGTGCAAAACCAATACTTTTAAAGGTATTTAAGCAAACTATTGTTGTAATGTATAAATAAATGATGATTATTTTAAAGTGGTATCCATTATTTTTAAAGTTCATTGTATGGTTACATTATGTCATCTCATATTGAATAAATCTTGTAAACGGTGATATTAAATGACACAGCACATAATGGGGCGATGGTGAGTGCCCTCAGTCGGGTGACAGACGTGCCCGAGTGGCCACGACCCGTCTCAAACCAAACCATCCTCCAATGATTACCGACCGTTATGTGCTCATAGTCTCTACTTACCATGAATTAATATATGACGCTTTTCGGACTAAACTACGAATTAATAAGAGAGGGCGGGAGAAAGAGAATGGAAGGAAAGAGGGACCGATAAAGGAAAGGATGGAAGGGAAAGGAAAGATGCAGGCGGACGGGCTCTGAAGGGCATCCTCTGTACTATCTGCCTAATAAGTATTCCAACTGATAAATACATACTCGTATCTACAGTAACATATTGATATTAGTCAATTATTATCTACCCTATCGACGATTTAATAACAGCTTAAAGCTATATCTTTGTTTACCAATAGCTTTTTACAATCAGAAGAGGCTATCGAACCAGGCTAAACCAATTCTTTCTATTAGTTTTTGTTTTCATTATCTGGCCTGGTTGATGATGTACCTATTTTTTATTGTTTTTGCTTTTTAGATTTTATTATTTTGTAGGTAAAGTATAATATTATTTACCGGTTGTGGTCAAGTTTTATATAAAAGTACCTCATCATGAACAGGGCTGGACTAATTACTTATTCAACTGTATCAAATTGCAAACCTTCAATTTTAAGGCTTGCAATTTGATTCAGATGGATCTGATTTTGGTATACTCCGCGTAACTTTGGAGTACGTCATAATAATAAAATCTAAAAGGCAAAAAAAAATGATACACTGCCCCCTTTGAGGTTTAATACTCAAAGCTGCCCCTGAACTAATACTGTATAAGTTCTAACTTGTACAATGATAATTTTGATCCGAAGTTAATCCGTTCAAGTTAAAGCGTCAGTGGCGCTGGGGATATCATATCGAAAGGTCCGAAGTTCGATCCCCGGCTGGGCCATGTACCAATGGGTTTTTCTCGAAACTTGAGTACCTTTACTAATTGCTCTCAAATGGTGAAGGAAAACATGTCGAGGAAACCTGCATACGCCGAAGAAGAAATTCTTAGGCGCATGTGTAGTCTACCAACCCTGGAAGCATCTGGAAGTCTTTTGTAAGTATAAGTATGGGCGAAACAAACATTTACTCGTAAACATTTTACATATTCAAAATACATTTACTTAAAAAATTAAAGTATACTTACAATAAAGTGTACTTTATGAACTTTATTCTGTACTATAATGTGTAATAGGTATATTATTTTAATTCTACATACGAACACAGGCTAAAACGGTACCTAACGTACCTATCTAAATTTGCTTTGAAGTAAAAGATGATCTCTCATGAAAAGCAACCACTCTTTTAACTTTCTCTTAAAACCGGGATCTTTGCGATATAAGAGAGTAGGCAAGGCAAAGAATTGACCCCTTGAATTATAAAGAAGCCCGTTTTTATATTAGGTTTTATATGTCCAGCTTTTTCGTTTCCTCTTACCCTGCAACATTTAAATGACTATTTGTCTCCTAAAGTGTCCGTCACTCCGACGAAGGTCTACTATTTTTTATAACTGTGCCTTACTTACGTAACTTGACCTGAATCCAAAGGATTAGGTACTTTCCTACGCTACAGGAAACAGTGTCTAGGAGAGTATACTGGGATAAATATTCAATCTAAATTAATATAATCAAAGAAACCCAGGTATGACTTGAATGTGGTAATTGGAGACTTTAAATGAAACAATTCGTCGTTCTGGACAATTATAAATATAACTTTGCCTGGAGAAAAACGCTAGATCATAGTTTTTATTGTCTCTCACACAGTCAGCTTTTAGTTATTTAAAATACACTTTCAACACGAAGTTTCAAACATTAAAAATTAGAAGCTTTAAATATCGCTTTAATATATTTAGCTATTAATTGTTTTCGGGCAAAAAGTGTAGGTATATAGGTATGGAACACATTTTTTAGAAGTACGCCATTATGTCACATGCAATTATTAACGTAAAAGTAACATTGCAAATGTTCACTCTTCATACAACATCTTTGTATTGAGCCATCTATCAATCTTTGACAGGTACTTACGGTCTTACATAGGGACGTGTCGGCAAAGAGGCCTCAGAAACTAATCACCGCCGTCGCCCGCCTAAAGGGCAATGTTAGAGATGTAACTGAAGGAGCTAAATTACAGTCGGGCAAAGTTATCATTGCGAATAGATAGAAGCCTTAATGGATACAGATACCTATCTACCCGAGGGGTCAATTTGGGGCTAACGCGATGGTACGTACTTAATTTCGTATACCCGTAGATCGGTTTATGTAGGTTTGATTTAATTCAACAGATTTATCAAGAATTGAAAAATATATGTTTATGCATATATCGTAGGATAATCGGAAAATTCGGATCTTTGCGAAAATCCTTGGATTTTTGCAAAAAGCCGTATAATTGAGGTGTAAGAATGAATTTCGTTATCATCCGAGCTATATTCAGGATCTTTGCAAAAATCCCGCGTATTCTAAGAAGCGAAAAACGGCTCACGTTTCGTAAGTCATGAGCGCTGATTGGCTGCGTTTAAACGTTACACATTGACAGATGCACATTGGTAATAATAATCGACTCATAGATTAGCATTCAAATTTCCAATCGTCCTAAACAAACTTGGTTTTTTGCAAAGATCCTGAAAATATCTCGGATAATATTAAAAATCTTTTTTTTTCTTACATTCTAATTATCCGGCTTTTTGCAAAAATCCTAGGATTTTCGCAAAGGTCCGGTTTTTTCAATTATCATACGACAAATATACCTACATAATACAGCCATGGGACTTAATTTTTTTACGATGTTTGGCTCTCGTGATAAACACCCCAACCACTAGGCCGACGAGGATTGCAAACCTACATTAAATATTCTGTGACCTACATCGGAAATAGTTACTAAAATGCGTAAAAATTTCTAGAATATCCTGCATATTTTTTCTTTGTTGGTTCTGCAAAATGTCTAGGTACTGTCTTCCTTTTTCACATTTCGTCTTATCTGTGGGTGTTCCTCTGACAATGTCCTACTTACGTTAATTTGTTAGCCCTACAGCTAAAGGCGTATCTTAGCTTCCTACTTTACTTTTACCTCATACATTATTAATTGAGTAGGTATAATATTCATCACCCTCCCCCCTCCCCTTACACACGCACATATATCATACATGCACACACAACACATATTCACACTCATGCATTGATAGTATAACATAAGTATAGTAGATAATAATAATATTGTAATTTAGTTTTGGTATTTGTCATAGATATTAATTTAAATTAGGTTTTTTTTTAAAACCACACACTCGGGGGAGAGCGAGGTCCTCCAACACAGGTTTATTCTTGTGTAAAGGCAAGGCATTGTGTAAAGCAAGGTTTAAATAAAGCAATTTTGTATTTGTAGGTATAGTGATTGTACACGTCGTAACAAACAGTACCTATATTTTTGAATCGCTCGCCTCGCTTCGAGCGGTCGATTCACAAATTTTCCCTCCAGATATCTTAAATATTTAGATTAACAATAGGAAATAAATTTACTAGTAAACTGTATCTGAATATCATTTTATTACGAAAATTAAACTAACTACAATACATAATTATTAAATATACTACACTAACTTAAAAATAAACTTACTTAAATAATTACGGCAAAAAAAAATTAAAACAAAAAACAAATAATAAAAATCTTATAAGTAAAAAACACCGTCCAGCTCGCTGCCTCGCGGTAGGGCGTCCAGAACGCTGGCAGCGTTTCCTCTTTGTATGGCCAGGCTGATGCGCTGTATCTTATTTTTTAAAACTTCTTTATAGTACTTGCAGTCGGTCTGTATAATTCTGGTGTTAGCCACACGCAGTAAAGTTGTGTAATTGTACTTAGGAAGTTGCCGACAGACTAATGCCTCTAAACCGCGAACGGCCGGAAGATATTGCTGTTGAATTACTCGCAATCACCACGTTCATTATTAGGCTACATTGTGTCTCTGAGTTAAATTAAACAATTCAGTTGGAGAAAGATGTTTTAATAAATTGGATAACGATATATCCAACTTATTTTATGTCGTTCAACGCGATTAATAACCTAGAAAAAGACAAAAGCTTAGAGGTCTCGTTGACGGAATCCTAAAAATATAGCTCAAATATTTCAGCAAACTCCGTGCAAAGTTTTATTTTGTTTTGTGCTCATTAAATTGTAAAATAACAATATTATTCTTTTGAATGATTAATTTAGAAAGCGAACTAGATGAGTAAGTCACAATGGTTGTGATTGTGAACAATATTCAGTCGAAATACTTTCATAAATAAGTAGTTGGTTCAATTTATTCCTTCCATTCATTGCGTTAGTGATACGGAGGTATTCAAGGCATATCGATTTGTCGTGGTCAATCATGCGTACAATCGCAGCTTTGCTCGTGTGAGCACGTGTATATAATATATTTACCTGGTTAGGTACCTACTTGAAATACGATCGGAATCGGTATGTTGGCACAAGAGCCAATAAGATGGATTGCCCACTTGTCCCTAGCCACTATTGTAGTTGTTTGCTTAGGATCTAAACTTTGGGTTGCAGAATTACTCTGCCCATTTGTGAAAAGATTATTAAAATTGTAAATACACGTTTTGTACCAGCAGTCCAAACGGAAATAATAAATGGGATTATTGCTATGTCTCCTAGTAGACCTAGTAGATAATCAACGTGTCGACGTCGAGTGATAAAGTTGCCTTTTCATTTGAAATGGAACATTGTACCTACCTGATTGAAAGAGGCGTTTTTCTAGTTTTACTTGCATTTGGCCACTTTAACTACACTGTACCAAAGACTTTGGTGAGTTGAAATAACATTTAAATTAACTTTTTGGAATTGTTTTGTTAAAATAATAAGTAATGGGCACATAAAATATATATTTAATACAGAATATTTATCTAGTTTAAATGTATTTTGGTTCGGTATCTTAATGGAGTTTCGCCGCAGCTAACAAAATGTCACGAGGACGAGGGTTGCCACATTAAATACGTATCCAAATCTGGGATTTGCAAACTAAAAATTCTAAGAAAGGTCATGGTAATGGAAAGTGAAAAAGGGTCAGTGGGTAAGTTATCTATTTGATATTATGATAACGGTTTCATTCAAGAGATAGATGGTACATTTAAATAAAATAAAATAATACATTTAGATAAAAAATTGTCACGTGTACCCACTGTAGGTACTCATAAGTACCTACAAAGGGTACCTACAATGGGTACCTACCTACATTGAATATGCAATAAAATAGATTGACTTTGTGTCAGTAGCGCTGCGTCACTGACGCAAAGACGCTTTTCTCGGAAGTCTACCTTTAGTTAGTACCTGCCTACCTAATATTTTAAGGAAAAAATATCATGGTTGGCAACCCTGAACAATGTTAAAACTGTTTCGGGCGGGGCGCGGTAGTTGTGGCGAGGACCTGTATAATAGCCTTTAACCTAGTATATGTATACAGTGAGGACAGAGGTTGGATATTTCCACAATTTACCCGAGTTTGAAATCAAGCCTCGGCGACCTTTGACGTATAAGTAATTATGTGAAGAAATTGAAGACATTGTATGCATATTTCCTTAACAACCCAAGTTTTATTAAGTATCAACAGCTTGCCTTCGTCCGCTGTTGGACACAGCTCTCCCCAAATGCGGGGAGAACTTCTCGCTCAATGGCCATCCGCATTGCACTGACGGATGGGTAGATTAGAGTGTTTGGCTATTTTTTGCTATTAAGGCTGCCTTACCGGTCTGAATCAACTGGATTCGGTATTAGCTGTTTTGAAGGTCTACCGCCAATATTCGATTGCATTGCAGGTGCATTTGATATCTAACTATAATTTATGCGACACATAAATTTAAAAGGCCAAACAATAAAATATCAAAAAAATACTTAAAGTTGAATTGAATACCTTACGCTGAACTTTACAGAATAACTTGTAGTAAGTACTCGTAAATCGTAAAGAATGTTGTTTTTATTCATGAGAATTTCCAGTTGGCACCCCTAAGAGGTTTACAGTAAATAACTCTGTGGCACAGGGATAGGTAAAAAACTTTTATTCTAAAAGCTGAACTTTAATAGATAATTGCTATGCAAGGCTGCAAAGTAGATTATTATTGCACGAGTACTTGTATTAAAACCTGCTCGCCTTCGGCTCACGTCGAAACTAGCTTCCACCCTCATGTAAGAGGCGTCATTATTTTAGTACACAGTACGAAATATACCTACTATTAATTTGAAAAACTTTTCAAACTTAGTCAAAATGAGCCTAAATACATTTGCCAAATGTGATATTATAATTTCTTGTTGTTGTTACGCCAAAGAACTCATCAATTACTCAAACGATCAATTTTTATGGTTGATTGATGATTCGCTTTAGAAGCGAGAGCTGGAAGCGACAATGAGATACACAGTAAATTGGAGAAGTTTGCTCAATCGCCGCGATTCGCTCAGCGTCGCTTTATTAGAATTTCCTTAATTTACCTTTCCATTTGAGTGAATCGTAAACGTAAATTAATTGGCCCTAGTTTAAAAAAGTCCGAGATAAATTTATCAACAAAATATTGTTATAATTTAAAGAGAAAAGTTAGGAAAGTCTGTAAGTAAAGGTACTTTCCGTAAAATAATTTATTAAGACTTATTTCTTATTTTTTGAGTACCTATAGCAATCGAACGTAGACATTTGAAAGCTGGTTAACACCGGGTTCTTGAATGGTATTGGGTTTCTGGTTTTTTGCACCACTGTTTCTCTGGCAAGTATTCGTGTTTATTAAAAGTTCTATATATTCTTAGATTTGCATTAGATGTAGATAGCTAATATATCTTAACCGTTTAACATTACATTAGAGCGCACTTCAAATCCATTGCCTGTATCTTGTCGGATTATAACTATTGATATTTGTTCAGCTAACTTCATATCGTGGTCCTGTTACATAGGCACATCCAGGATGAGCGACATAATAGGATCAACACAGAGCCGATAATGCCTTGCTAGGAATACGATATTAGGACGACTCGTGACTGGCGCGAGGTGTTGCGGATTTAGCGTTCAGACGAGTGTTCGTTGCCCATTTCCCGCTACATACATAAAATAGTTTCTATTAAAAATAGAAAGGAAATGTATTTTTTCATCACACTTGCTCGTTATGTGGATTATTATATTATGAAGGCAAAGAACTTTATAGCAAACAGGTATGACATTCCACACTAAGGAGATTTTAAATCAAACATGGTTTTTTATGTCTTCGAAACTTTTACAAATGGTAATTTAAACATTTACGCTTTAATTAAATGCATTATTTTTTGTGTTTTAAAAAGGATTTAGTTTACTTTGCAATTATTTCAGTGAATTTTATTTTGAAATTCGATAATAAACTGGCTGTATGGGCTTTCGCCTTAGGGAGTTTCTAAATGCATTTTTTATCATTATCTGTGGCAGTGTGGACCACCGAATGGCACTGATTGTGCCTTGGAGGCCATGCTGCGGTTTTATGTGTTCGTGATTATAAACTACGATCTACGATTTTGGCTTAAGAACTTGTTTCCAATTGGCCGTAAAACTACATATGAAAAAAACTTGAAGCTCCATTGACAAAGTTGACAATAAAACTATTTTATTAACTACCTGTAGTTGTGACCTATTAGTATAAATAAAAAGAGAAACAAACTTAAAATATGTCTATGTCATGTGAAGAATCCGCGTCTGAAAGTGCAACAACAATATTAACACCTCCGGATAGTGTGAATGCGGCTCAGTTGCTTAGTGAAAATTTGTTACCAGCAAAGTCTTAAGAAAATAGATTTGTTCCCTTGTGTCGTAGGTATTAATTCCTCGCAAATGTGATGAAAAACATTGTGTGCATCACGGGAAGTAAGGGTATTACAAACTCGAGTCATTAAAATCCCTCCGCCTTCGGCGTCGGGCTTCTAACAGACTCTCGTTAGTAATATCCTACTTACTTCCCTTATTGCACAATGTACTATTATGCATGGATTTCACTTTAATTAGGCCACTAAGAGAGTATTTAATTTAAATAATAAGAATTTACGTCATATTATTATGTTATTGTGCAGAAAAGAAGTTTCTAAACAGAACTGCATAAAAAGAAAAATTGCAACATTGTCTACAACATCGCACAGGCCAATCTTTTCACAAAATAAAGTCGATATCACTAATGCTTTATATTTTATTTTAGTCTTAGTTATTTTTGTAACGTTATTTTGCAATAACTAAACGATTGTAAGACAAGCCATATAACATCATCAGCCTGCACTAGTCCACTGCTGGACATAGGCCCCAAGACGCTCTACTGAACCCGATCTTCAATGCATCCGAAACATATTTTGTTATGGGATCAGGGTGGTATTCCTGATTCAATGACAAATAAATAAATAAACGACGAACGACGCAAACTAGGATTATCCTGTAACCCAATACGAACACAAAACACTCAGAGCGACACAAATATTTTATTTTCCTCTTGAACAGCTGTAGATGCCGAATGTTAAATTGTGTTAGGAGGTATATAGATAGGTCCGTATGTTGGTTTGCGTAAGGTAGCAGGTATCTAGAGACAAGTAATATTTTTGTAATCTCCCTATGAGCATTAATGGGTAGATTATTAATACCAACAGTGGTAACTAAAAAGAAAAAGTTTATAATTATTAAAAATTTGCCCACACTACAGAGACGCTCTGGGTAGCCCTCAAAAGAAAAATCCGATCATTTGTTACAAGATATAACGTTTAGTTTTCGAATTTATATGCACCAAGTTACAGAGTGCAATTTGTAATATTCAGAATCATGTAGGGAGTAATTATCTAATGGCTAAGACTAATAAATAAATATAATGGAACGAATAATTTATGACAAATGCCAGAGCGGTACCCAAAACATTTGTACATAAGTTGTATATCTAGAGATAACAAGGTACTGCGAACAGTTAGAACTTAAGGTTGCCGCATTGTAATTATGCGGGAGAGGCAGTTTAAGGCACTAAGAGGCGACGCGACAAGCCTCTTGCCATCTCTTATGCATGGAAGGAGTAATCCAATTAACTGTGCAGCGATACACGACACATAATTACTCGTATATGCGTACCTTTATTTACTGATACATTTAGGAAACATTACTAAATCTGGTTCAATATTCAGAGTTCATCCCATATTGACGGGATTTTGCCGTAGTAGCCATTAGGCTGATTTCGTCCTCAAAGAGTCTGAAGCGGCTGTATGGGAAGGGTGGAGGACCGGGTGGCGTAAATACAAAGGCGACTGCAGCACAGACAGACACAAGTAGCTCTGTAATGCAGTCGCGTTCGTATGAATAAAGTATTATTATTCATACGATTACACCACATACACTTTCAGTCTGTCTGTAATGTGATCGGCTGTGAAGAACAGTTTCTAAGCGAAACGACTAAAATACCGCGAAACAAATGGATACAGGCAACTAATTTTTACTCAGAAATCGAGTTGGAACAACACAGACAGAAAACCATATCAATAAATAATTTTGATTATGAACGAACCGACCTGAATGAAGACTAAGAGGTGTTGAATTTTTTAATATGGGTCCTTCTTTATTTAATTTACTATTAAAATCTAAGGACATTAATTTTGTCCTTAGCTTGCGCTCGCAGATTTAACCCTGTTTTTAAGTATCCTATGTAAAATGATACCTATGTATATACCTACCAACTTTCAATAAAATCGGTTTAGGCGTTATTACATAAGAGTGATTTAGTAACAAACATCCACAATTTCGCTAAATTATATAGTAATATCAACCTACCAAGGTGGTAAGTTGTAGTAGGTATTTATCGCTCAGGAACAAATTTATGAACTAAGCTATTCTAAGTAGCGTGCATAACTTTCTTGTTAGAAGTCAAACAAATGAGAGTCGTTTATACAAACTCCATTTAGGTCACTAACTAAACTTCACAAGAGTTAAGAGCAAAACTACAAGTGTAGAAGCGTTAAAATTAATGCACGTTCATTATTATTATGGCCGCGACTAAAAACTTGAACCCAGAGCATTAAATAAGTAGCAAATTTTTATGTTTGAAGCTTCCGGTACAGAACATTATTATAAAGAAAAGAATTTAATTATTTTTGTTGTGCAAATTTTAACTTAACGCCATCAATGTGCACCAATTGTATACGAAAATTGCACGGTGACTTAATTCGGAGCCTTTGTTTTAATGTTGAAATACTAGTGTTGATTTCCGTTCCTGTCACAATACAAACATGACAAGTACTTTGTACCTATTAAAATTACAAGAACTAAATACCGCATTGCGGTAATACCTCAACGCCAGTCACTAATATTTACCGTACTGTATTCAGTTTCTGTATTTATTCATAAAAGGTCACAGGGTTTAGTTTTCAACGAATCCATTAGTTATTAACAAAAATCAAGTGTATTTTAAGGTTTGGAGCAGACTGTCATTTTTCTTAAGACTGTCTATTCATCTGATTGACTCTGCTAATAATTTAATGCTGATAATAACTTTTATGACGACTAATTTTTCGTCTCTAAAATGTTTTTATTTGTCGAAAGAACTGTTTTCCAGAAAAAAAGGAGATTTCTTATCTACCTTTATATTATCTTTTCGCGGAATACTCAACTATAAATAAACAAATTATATACGTTACTTAACCAGGGGATTTCTATTGGAAACCATACGGATACTGGACCTTTTTCGAAGGAATTCCAATTCAACTTCCATTAATTAAGTTTTGTTATTCACTTCGCCGCGTAAAGTTATTTTCAGAGGGCTAATTGAGAGGTAAATGAAACCTTGTTGTCAGCGTTTGCAATATTATTTCACAAAGTTGGTAAACATTCATGGACTAAATGCTTTTGAAACAGAAATTCCCCGAAAATCTCTATTCTCTCTCAAACTGACACAAACTTTTGTTTCATTGTGCATTTAAAATGTACCTATACGTACCTGATTATTTTAGCTTTGGTTATATTATCACAATAATATTACTTAGGTTAGCAGTGGGTATGATAAAAAACAAATATGAATTAGTTTTGATGGACGGGTACCATGCATTGCAAAGACCTGCGATAGTAGGTACTACTTTAACTTTTTGACCCTAACGACCTATGTACTTAGTTGTTATAGAATTTCTTGGATATCAAACTTTAATTAGAAAGTCATTTTCATAAGATGACTTGGCGGTCAAAAGGTTAAACCTAGCTTTATTGAGGTCAGAGGTCAGGTAAAAATGTAGCCCATCAAACAATAATTTCATTTAAAATGATTTTACTTTGTTAGATAAATCTATGGACCTTTAAATGCGCCTTTAAATGTAGCACCAGCGATAATGGAAACGCCCGGTAATATAAATTAATTTAAGTCAATGTTATTTACACTTTCATAAAGTTTCATCCGATTTTCAGATCCGTTTGACTTTCTACTCGCAGTATAGCTCGCAACACTTTAAAAAGTAAAAGAAAAAGAAGTCGGCAGTTCTTAAAAAGCTTGAGATTGCGTCTCCCGTCCCATTTCCGCGAGCAAGTACGGCACTAGGTTGGCGCTTCAGGCGAAACTGCAAAGAAGCGACGACGGGCGCCGCGGCCTGGAGGCGCGGCGAGTTAGTTAGACTTACCTAGATTTTTAGTTTTGTTGTGATTGTTTTAGTGACCGCGTCTCCATCTATGCATCCTACTTTAATCATTATCAGTGTGAAAACAAGCTTGTATTTTTGGCTAAAATACAATTCAACTCGAAGAATCGACACGAAATCTTATAATACTTAATATTATTTCTTCTGCGACAAAATATTGTTTGGTTTAAGTCTATAAATTCTATAGCCAACTGGAAAAGGTATTGCAGCTAGACAAATGATCCTACATTGAAGATAAATCGATAGGTACAGGACCTCTGTTCGGCCATTCAACTCTTTGCTTTTGGTTTGTAATGGCTTCAAAATGGCGACGCTTATTTATTAATTTATTCATATCGGTTTGGAATAGTTACAACCGACCGACTGTTATTGATCCTGTACCGTGGTTACTTTGTGTTTTGGCCGCCTAATTTTCAGTTGGTACTTTCTAGATTTTATTGCCTACGTATAAAACAGCGACCACCACCGCATAATTGTTTTAAATATTAATAGAGAAGATAGAAGAGGCACCTTCTTGTCATAATTTATATACTTAATACTTTATACATTTTGAAGGCTTTGAGATGCTATGAGTTTATAATTTATGGGTATTGAAATTATGAGTAATGATTGACGAGTTCTAACGTTATAAATTATGATTTTCTATGTTTAGGCCCTTTGTATTTCAAACCAGCATTTTGCTACGTAACTGAATAAATGCCCATGAATCTTACATTTACAATTGTCTTTCAAATGACGATTGTCTGAAAGCAAAAACTAGGAGGACTTCTTCATTTAAAAAAAAACCTAATTGCGATGCATTGATCGTCATGCTGCAGTAATAATGTTTCTCCTCAAGAGAATCCTGAATAGGGGTAGGAATTACAAAGTGATACAGTTGCCTCTAATATATTGAAAGGAAAGTACTTATACTATTACGAAAATATAATAATATTCCGTAAAACATTTATGAGCGGACTATGCCCCATAATATTCAATAATGATAAAGGCTTTTAGGTAAATTAAATTGCCTTTAGCTGTGCGAACACCCCGAAATTCCAAAAATTGTTGTGGTGTATTTTCATAGAGCCACATTATTATTACAATGGAACTGTAGTTCATATCAAAAATCTTAGTAATTATTTAGCCAAGGTATTTTACATCTGAGGTAGCCGTTATCTCTTTAATATATGTGATTGATTTTATTGTCACATTCAAACTAGGTATTTTTACTTGTGTCACGTTTAGTGTGAGACGCCCCCGGCTAGATGGCGCGACGACGGTCTGATCCCTTTGAGCGACCTTCATGCAATCTACTATTTTAAAGCGTATATAATTTAACTCTGATACTAATGTGGAGTATAAATTGAGACTCCGTAAATGGACTGGCGTAATTGGGGTTACCCTCTCTCTGTATTCAAGTAGAGCCCTGAACTCGAATCGTCGAGATTTCTCCAAGGAATGTGAATTCACAGCGAGTGAATGCCTGCCCATCGGAGTTCGTGTTACGAATTTGTTAGCTGATTAATCAGTCAAAGGTAAACCAAGAGTCAAAACTCCCAAAGGGGCGTGGCGGAGAGAATACCTCGGGGACTGAGCTATTACTATTATAATAATGTTTATTACTATTCATGTGTGATAATTTCTATATTTGTTACGCTACAGATGTAAGCAAATTACATACGCTTTCTATTTGGACTTATTGATGACCTGTGGGAACGGTGCGTACATTTCGTAAGGGAAATTTTAGTGCTGTCGTGTCGGGCCCAAAGTCGGTGATCTATATAAGTGGTTCAAATGGAATCTCTATGAGAGTACATTGTAGAGGCGAAGCGGCTAGGTACTTAACCCCTTCTTAAGGTTTCTACCACTTCTACTATTGAAGATCGAATTGTGTATATTTCAGTTACTTAAGAACGAGAAACAGGGACTAAGTACTGATTTTAACCGGCTTTGGAGCCTCGGTTTTCAACCTCTTTTGGGGTTACTATAGGTACTGCTTTAGATTTCAGTGAGTTTTACGTACATCATTACATTAGTAAGCAGCATTTTTTCTGTGCCCTTTTATTGTTGCCATTATATCTTATGATAATCTTTGATTTTTTCCTATATTTAATATCTGTATTACTCTGTGTAAACGATTGTGTAAAAGATCAATGTGAATACGTAGTCCGATATAAATTAAGTTTGGCATCCACTATAATTTACCTCTTGATGGTGGCTCGGTCTATTCTGCTAAAATAGTGTGCACAGAAAAGGGATTTAAAGGAAATAGCCTCTGGGTGATTTGTTGGGCAATTTGAGCAATGAAGCAAATGGCTCATTCCTAGAGGAACGGCAAAATCAATATGTAACGAGTCTACAATAATTACTGCTACATTAAATCTAAAATGGTACAGTTATAAAATAAACACGTTAAGCTTACGTTAATTCTTTACTTAATGGAATTTAATCCAGTTAAAACCGGTTTTATATTTGTGCTTCTCGTTTCGCTTTGAAAAAGGCTTCGTGTGAGAAAATAACATCTTCCAAGCTGTTGCTTTCAAAGCTTGCGCACTGCTGACCCCGCGTTTCAATTCAAAGGAGTTGAAACACAAACATTCCGGAGAAAACAAAATACAATTCAGTAAAGGAGACTTAAGCACCACTCGCTCCTATACAAAACACTTCAAACAACTCATTACAGATGTAAATCATAATTAATACCTACTTATCTAATTTATTTTGTTTGATATTAATGTTATGACGATCCCTTTTACAATAATAATGACATGTGTAATGAATTTAATAATGTAAGAGCGAAATAAATAAATCTAATCTAATCTAATCTATCACGGTGGCCCTTGAGACTATTTCACACTTAGAAGGAGGGCGGACTCGTCGTCACACCAGCTTGTCCCACTGGTGTTAGTTCAGGAATCATTTAGAATTAAGATAATTATATCATGTTCAAACTTTGTTTTTGCGCTTAGATGGACATAATACTGCATAAGAGGATCTGGATAACAATTGGATTCTTTAAGAGCTGTAACTACAGTTATAATTGATGTGTTTCTATAGTGAATTCAAATTTATACAGGTGTACAATAAAATATCCCGTTCTACACTCCACGTCAGGGGCAAAGCGTAAAGATAAGCATGTATGAATGTCCAATAAAAATACCAGCTTCTTGGTTCAAAGGTTTTAAAAGTGAGGCGAAGTTTATTACAAACTTACTTTTAAATTCTAACTTTGTGTTGATAACGGAAAGGTCTCAAATGTACTATACTTTCTGCAGACTAAATGTCTCTGACGTGAAACTCAACACGAATTAATTCTGAATGTTTTTGTTAAGGGTTGACAAGGGACGTTATTTCGAAATGCAGAGTTCATTAAAAGCTTTTGGATTTCCAGTATAATTATTCGAAGTCCATTTGAGGGTATAACGAGACAAAGCCAACACCCAGTCAGAGTAGGTACTATTCGTATTATTATTGTTGCATCAGCTCAGCTTATACCCTCTCGACTTGAGAGCTCAACTGAAATACTTTATCAGTAGGTATTAGCTTTATTTGAGTACCTACTTAAATGAAAAGAGAAGTCAGATGAGCCAATTGGTAATATTGTTCAAAAATTAAGAAAAGCGGAGTTGGTTCAAATGGGTTGCCATGTAAGAATACGGGTAAAATATTCACGTATAATATTATTGTTATTTTATTTAAAGCAGCACGGACGGAGGGGAGTCGCCTCATTAGACCGTGTTGCTATAATCTATTTTATATGTTATTATGATTAAAATAACGGTATTTTTCGTTCTATGAAAAAAAATTTCGTTTAAAGTTCTTTCTTTTCTTCATTACTTTGTCTATCCAAGTACCAAAATACAGGCTCTAAACTTGGATTTCGAACTGAACAGCTAAACTGAATATTGGAGGGATTTATGTTTTCAATTATCGCTGATCCGATTTCCAGGGGATTTAATAAGAAATATCAAGAAACATTTGTCAGACCAGAGATATCTTAGATTAAAGTGTAGAGAGAGCTATCGAAGAGATAACGAGGCGTAGAGATTCATATTGTTACATTCATTATGGCAACTGTGTAAATTTAGTAATTTTTCAAATTAAAGTACTTCCCTGCCTACGTCTTTCATAATAGGCTAGTCTATTCAATTTTTGATTAAAACACTATACTATGAATCTGTATAGGGAAGTTGAATATGACCGTATAACAGTTTGGTGCGATGACTTTTATTTATTTATTTATTTTCGGAAGACCAACAGCAATAAACACAGTGTAACATAACAAAAGTACATGATATGAGGACAATTATAGGTCTCCGCAGATAGTAACAGTTTTAAACAATAAAAATACAGATAGCACTTACAGAACATACACGCATATAAAGAAATAAAAAACAGAATTTAAAGAAATAAAAACAAACAAAGCACCACTCATTTCCAAAATATTTCCTAAATATGTCCGTCGAAGAATGTATTACTGAGTAGTCGCCTCGCCGACGCAACGCTATTACTTACGACTTGTATACAAAAAGTTTAAGATTATTCTAACCATACGACTAATATGTAAGTGACAGATTGATTAACTTAAACTTTACCGTCAAGTCGATAGGTACACAAGCAGAAAGGAATTTTAGAATTCATTTATATTTAGAAGTAAATAGTAAGTTTTTTCCTCTTGTGGATGCAATTGAATGACTTCGAAGACTGTGTAGGCAGATAGTGGGCGCAAAGGGCAAGCGTTTAGGTAAGCTCTAGGTATTCATTTTCTTTGACTTTATGCACCTCTTCTATTTTAAAGTCTATGTTTGGCCACGTTTATTAGCTATTTTATGAAAGTATAGTATATCTGAAATTTTATAAACAACAGTTTAAATGTATACCTACCTGTCATTATGAACTTATATCAGTGCTTCAACGTCCACTGCTGGGCATTAGGCCTCTTTCCCAGTGAACGCCACCAAACCCGGTCCGCCGCCCTCCGATCTTAAAAGACGAAAGTCTTTAACCAGTGCGTCCTGGCAGTCATGACTGCCCCGACGGTGGAACTGCCGCCTGATGCACAAGTGGAGTCGCTCAGGGAGCTATAGAGAGGGCTATGCTCGTAGTTTCTCTGAAGGATATGATTCGAAATGAAGCGATCCGACAGTGAACTCAGGTTACCGACATAGCCGAAAGGATTAGCAAGCTGAAATGGCAGTAGGCAGGCTATATGTCGCAGAACCGCCGGCGCCGGCTGTCATTTGAACAGATTAGCTTAATTACTATTTGGGGTCGCTGCTTGTAGATGCATGATTTATTCACAATTGTCCCTAATACTATTTACAAACTTATACTCTCAACCGGTGACAGTTGAGAGGAGTGCTTAGCTCCAGAAAGGGATAGCAATATCCTGTGTCCCCACAACTATTTCACACCCCACCTGATGAGTAAATCCCGACAGGCCCCTGTCGTCCCATATTACCTATTTACAATTGCATATTGATGCGTTCGTCAGTCCTCTGGCTTCAATCTGGGCGTGTGCCAACCGCCTGGCCATCGTCGGGTCGTGCGGACGCCAAACGTATGTAATAACCGTGTCAGGGGACTGAGATTGTTAACCACGAGACTGGAAGTGACGAGCCAACCTCGCATGTGATTAAATGAGATCAGTCAACGGGGTTTCCGTGTTTGTTCGTAATACAGCTTGACATTGTTAACCTTTGCTTAGTTTGAATTGGCAAGCAATATAATGTAGTCTGTAAGATAGGTGTCTGTAACCAAAACTATATAGATCAATAAGTATGTATATTGTTTCAGATATCGACACGTACACAAATATTCCTTAGTACCACCTAATGTAATGATTCTACAGTACCTATTTATAACTTTATAAAACCATCTGGCTCTATTTTAGTCGCAGATTCAATCCCCTATAGTCTGTCTGTTCAGTCAAGTACGTGGGCAGATATAATACCCACCTACTCAATCCCTGTGAATGGTGTCAATACCCTGTGTAAAATAAATGAAATGAATAAATACGTAAATTATTTTAATAAATCATAAATTGTCTGTTGCAGATATATTTCGGATGTATGGTGTTTTAGGTAACTACTTATCGTGCACAATAAAATTTTGTTATATTATATATTATTACTAAATGTGAACTATCGTATAAGATAAATAAAATTAGAAATGCCACTTCTAGATATTTAATTTAACGTAACTAAGTGGTTCTACTGACAAGATCACGATCAAGTACGCTCTGACAAGGTTAATGCGACAGGCGTGCTCTACCGGCAGCTTCTGAAATAATGAGATCGGTTTTTACCTCAAGCCGTTTGAATTTGGTTTATTATTGAAATCGGAAAAGTTTCTCCAGGGCTAGGTGAAGGCTAAACTCAAACTTTAACCCAGAAATCGTTATTCAAAGTGGAAAGTTTCACCCATAAGGAACGTTAATTTTGGAAATAATTTAGAACAGTCACAAGAAAGTGAGTTTAATGAGTCTATATTGTCATGTGAGTGAGTATATAACTATGCTACCATCGCTTCACTAAGTAAATGTGCAGTAAGGCTTTAGGGATGTTTGCAAAGTTACATGATAGTAAAAATGTTTTTGAATACCGGCTGTCTGAACAAAACGCGTTAGGGCATACCTAATCCCAAAAGTTTCGCTACTACCATCATTTACCGAATTAGCGGCGACCAAAGTTGTCATCCCTCAATTAAGCAACATGACACGACGAAAATTAAAAGATCTTTTGATTAAAGCATAAAGTTAAAAAACAAATATTAGAAAACATAAACACAGAACAAAAGAGAGTTCTTTCTCTGAATTCGTGCACAAAAATTATTGAACCTATTTAAGAGAACAAAATTATCACGGAATATAGCTAGGGGTTAGCTGGCAGACAGTCCTCCACGTGATGATATACGAGGGCAAAGACGCACATGAACACCAGTAGCTTTTGGACTGCTGCTTCGTGCAAAATCTAATTGCTACAAGTACGTTTGCCACCCTAAAAACTGACTTATTAATTAGTAGTACCTACTTACTACAGGTGACTCAAATGCAGTTGTTGCAAGCAATGTAATTGTATAGCACAGTTCAATAAGAACGAGCCCTGTGATCGCAGAGTTAAATATGCCGTCATGATTTTTTATCCTCAACAGAGATTAAAATCCGAAAAATCTCATGAAAGGCCAAGAGACGTAGAGTTAATAGACAGAAAGACAGACACATATACGAGACTTACTCTTACACCTGTCTTATTTGCGTCAGGGGTTAAAAACGAGTACAGCGCGAAGTACTTCAAACGAGTTGGTAATCCTCTAGGGGCAGAATTTGTTGAAATGCTTTCAGTGTTTCACAGCCATTCCAAGTCGACTGGCACGTCGGAATAGCTGTGGCTTATCCACTTACTGTGTTTTTGCATATTTGTATAGCAAACATACGTGTAAATAAAAAATATACGTGAGAATGAAACAACAACATCAGAAGTCGAATTAACTTTCTGTTTTAACTTTGAAGTCGTTAACACCATAAAAAGGAATACGACCTACTAAGTAATCTAAGCTTAATAGACAATTATTATGAGTTAGGCACACATTTTTTAGGGTTCCGAACCTCAAAAGAGGAAAAAAGGAACCCTTATAGGATCACTCGGTTATCCGTCTGTCTGTCCGTCTGTCCGTCTGTTCGTCTGTCAATACCATTTTCTCAGGAACGCATGGAGGTATCAAGTTGAAATTAATATCAAATACTCAGGTCTGCAGTCCCTTGGTGTCGTGAAAAAATCTGACTTCTAAGTCATCGCAGTTATAAGATATTGCTGATTTCGCCGCATTTTTGAGTATCTTGGTAACCAAAACCTATGGGGTACTTCCCGTTCACCTAGAATCTTGAAATTTGGCAAGAAGCAAGGTCTTATAGCACAAGTAAAGGGAAAAATCCGAAAACCGTAAATTTGTATTTACATCACAAAAATTTCTTTGTACAAAAGTACCAACAAACTTAACTTTGCGTATGAGCAAGCTACTGTTATAAATTAGTACAATGACGTAAAAAAATGTTGAAAGAATTCCCTATCGGCTAGAAATTTCATCATTACAGATCTATATTAAATAATTTCGTAAGGTTTTACAAATTATACTAAAGGTTTAGCTAAGTCTGGAAATAAAATCACTTAAAAAATGAATAACATTTGACCATTATCGTAAACACTGAGCGTAAACACGTGATTTAGCATTTGACATGACAGGACTTGTTTGACTTCTTATTGGTCAATTTATTTCTGCTTATTTTTTAATTTCATTTATTGGCGCATTCTTTTTGTCGTGCTAGTTCGAAATTTAAAAAGAAAGGTTTTGAATCTAAAAAGGTCGCCACGATGTCTAACCAATACTGCTATAGAATGCATGGCATATATGTTACCATTAATATTAGTATGTACTAACACTACAAGAACTGACACAATTATAGATAATGTTTTTTCCAATTTAAATATACTTACAATTCGGCACTTTTCATTTTTTTAGTCACCATTTACAAATCTGGGTCAAATTTAATAAATAGGTACTTATACTTAGAGAACTTTGATTTCCAAGAAAAATCTTTGAGACTTCCCGAGAGCCTATACAGGGTGGAAATTGGGTGGAAAAATACCTATGTACAGGGTGGAAATTTCAGACGCCACATGGAGGGAAGTTATTCTGTAGATTAACCTTTTCGATTGGTGTCATAAAGATACATAGCATGTATTTTTTCCACATTATTGTCAGATTCGATTCCCGACTCAGACTCGTGGGTTCTTTAAAATGTTTGAATGCAGTTTTACTTAATTTTGAAAATAAAAGTATGTTTCCTTTTAGTAAAATTTGGAATCTGTTATATTTAGGGTACCTACCTACTTTGCCTCCAGGTGCTGAAATTTCCACCTGTATATTGGAAGCAGTGGTAGTTACAATATAACGTGTATAAATTACTCATAATGCAATGAAATATTTTGACATTGACTCGATTCCCGTGAACGACGAACTAATTTATATAGGTACAGTCGACTGCACGTCAGTGGTAACACATTGACATTGAGCTGGCCTAGCCTATTAGGGAGTTTCAATACTAGGAGAGACCAGTTTACACTGGTTTTGTTTCCACTGACGTGCGGTCGACCGTACCTACAAGTTTGTATGGAACCCTCGGTGCGCGAGCCAGACTCGCACTTGTCCGGTTTTTTATTTTTAATTAACCGACTGTTCTAGTCACTAAGTAATTCCTATTTTTAAAATTCATCTGAGGATAAAACTAAACAACACTCAAGAGAATAGACTAGATATTGCTTGCAGCACTGACAGAATAAACTTTAGATGTTACACCGGTACGAGCTCGGCCCGCCTGAGATATAGAATTACTAGCAATAGGAAGTATGTAATAAAATATTTTATGAACCTTCATGCAATATTTACGCGAGTGGATACGTATCAGTAAACAGACTATGTGTGTATAGGCTATCACCTTCGTGCGAGTACCCGGACCTGTTCAAATTACTTTTTAAAATACCACAGGCTTTGCATCAATGAAAAACCACGAGGAACCTCCGCAGGTAGTGTTTAAACAATTTACTTGTTACAAATTACATGGACTTAGCGTTCAGTTTTTTTACCTCGAACGTCAGACTTATAAGCACCGCGGCGGAATTTATATCGTATTTTATTTAATGGCGATTATTATAATTGTTGCCGCGCTGCTCTCCGCCAGGTAAGCGCTGACCCCTGTGTGTGCATTGACTGTGGTAGCCTCGTCTAATACAGTCAATATACAGGAAATTAGACAAGATTATGAATAGATACAACATCTCACATCCATTCATCATTCACATCCATTTGGAAATTTAAAGTGATACCTACATGACAAGTAGGTGTTGATGTGGCATGACCTGGGCGTGACGTTGTTATTTATTTAAATAGGCTGCTGATAAAGCATGGTATACTAAATTTGGTATAGACTCGTTAATTTAATATAGATTGGTGGCATTCGCATGACAAAGCGATTGACATCGACTATAGGCCCGGTCGGGCCGCACTGCGTCTCGTCACAAATTTAGGTTCTGACCTCATCCATAATGCAGCGCAAGGCGACCTGTCGGGTGTTTCCTTCTCTTCGGTGAGAGTTGCGCTGGGAAATATAAGTTCATAAGAAAAAAAACCTCTAGAAATGTAACTAAGAAATTTAAGTTGTAAAGAAACTATATACAAAAAGACATAAATTTAAAACTGTGCTCTGTTAACTGTTAATACTCGGGTCTTTTACCGGTAGCACCGTCAAAGCTATAGTTTGGAATTAATTCAGGTCCCATCTAAACGGACAGTTTTACTAAGTTGCTAACTGACCACTTTAGTAATTGCTTTACTTGAAGTTTTCACTAAATTGAATGCTTTATTAAATCTTATTAGGTATTTTTATTACATTTTCGTGAAAAGAATATACTACCTCTATAATTAAAATCATAAATTATAGGTACTATAAGTAGTTACAGAATTAAGTAGTTAATGCCATGTTACTTGCATTATATAATATAATTATATTTATTACAACGTGAAAAGTAATAACTTGAGGGTTGAATAGTTATTTATTTCGTGATTTTACCCTACCCTTTTCTTTGTCCGTTCTTTGTCTGGCGGATAGACGTACATTTAAAAATTGTCTGGGAATGATGGAAAATAATGGAAACAAAAAATCCGAGATATTCCAGGAAAACTAAAAATTTATAACGAACCCGCATAATTATTAACGACGCTTTACTTGGACTGTTTAAAACGGAAATTTTCATTAGAGAGAACGGAAGTTTAATTAGAGTTAAAAAGATTTGATTATTTTGATCAACAGAAGAAAAGACAAAGAAGAGTTATAAAGAAGATGCAATCCCAGTTAGGATACTCGTGAGTGCTATTGTTTCCTCAAGTGAATTTCTCGTCTACTAACGACGTGACACGCGACCCTTGCGACGGACTTTATGGGACATCAAGAATTCCGTAGCGCCTGCAATGGAATGACTTTTTTAGTACGGAGGACAAGTGTGCTCTTCGGATATGGGTTTTCGATGTATATACCTACTCAATACTCTTGGTATTTATCGATATAGGGATATTGATTGGGCTGTTGATTCTCGGAGAGTGTATTGTAATAAAATCATAATTTTAATGTTGATTGATTACCCGAATAACTATTTGCGGCCTGAGTTGTTTAGCAGTTTGTCTGGAGGTTGTGGGTTCGACTCTCACTTTGTGCGTACGTACATAAACCTACATTATTTACAAAGACTCACTGTAGAATTGGATGTGGTATAATATTAGCGTGACTGTTACTACTTTGTAACCCAACATTGCAGCGCAGCATCGTCTTCTAAGACCGCTTATCAATTATAATCTGGCTATATATTAATTTGTTAATTATGGTCCAATTATCAAGAGTAGACCTACTTACATGGTAAGGAAAAGGCTTCTGTAACCACTTACGAATGCAGACTAATTTCAGCCTCATACATACTTAAGTCCGTATAAGATTATTTTGCCTATACTCTACAATACTTACTTACTTACTAAATGGAAATTCAAATGAAAAGCTAATTTTATTACTCTTGATTTCGAACAACAATTGTTTCGATAATAGATTAGAAATGGTACTCATTGTCCATTTAAAACATGCATTTTCAGATACATTTTGGCGAATTCTAAAGGTTCCACAAATCTAGATAATCTAAGTAAATGAATATTCACCTAACATAGGTAACTTCCACTTTGAGAGCTAAAAACGTTCACCTCCAGTATATACGATTTACCCCCGATAATGTTCCATTACTTGCTCAATAGGCAACATTACCGGCTCCTTGTACTGAATAAAAGATTTGGGCGTCTGTGAACTTGCTTTCGGGACATATTTACCGGTGTTATTGTGCACGCTCCTTTATAGGCAATCGACGACACAGCTTTCTAGTTACCGATATACCTCGCGATTCTGTATTTTGTATTAAATAAAAGTTATATTATAATAAGGTAAAGTACATTATATCATGTAGTAACTAAGGTATCTATCTAATATTTTAGAGAATTATGTTAGGTTAGGTTATGAAAATCTTTGGGGGGAGGCCTTTGTCAAATAACTTTAAAAAAACTCGGTCTTCCGACTGAAATGATGATGACGAGTTAGGGTAAGGTCACAGAGTAAGTAATATAAGGTATTGGACAGTTTTTAAGTCAAAGTCAAAATTGTTTTTTTGTACATGAATATACATTAGTAAGTAAGTACTTTACTTTATTCGATAAGAATTCGGTTAGGTATCTACATATTATGGATTTTTACATTATTCAATACACAGGGAGTTCAGTTAAATGATTGATCACATAGTAAAGGCATTGATAATTAAATAACACTTTCAATGAACTATGAATAACCAATGTAATTTTCAACTGAGTTGGACCCGAAAGACAAGGGGACTAAATTTTATCAAGAAAGGTAGGAGATAGGTATGAGACAGGTTCTGATAAATTATTTTATTACAAAAGGTACCGTAGATAGGCGAAATTCCAGAGTCCCTTGAGGCTAATACTTTATAATGATGCCATAATAAAACAATTTATCTCTTTGAAGGTTTGACTTTTAAGGGCTTGTCTTCCAAATAATACAAAATTATTAATACAATAGGAACTTTTTTTAAAGAAATTATCTTATACTTATAGGTACATTTTGTTGGGTAATAAGATAATTTGAAGTCTTTAAATGTTAATCCAGAAAGACATGATAGATAATTAATTACCAATTATTTTTTAAATCACTATATTAATTAATAAACCCGAACGGAAAAAATCTACTTATAAAATGGATAGATTTAAACGTAATGTTTAATGCAAAGCACGCTAGCTATTCTAGCGGGGAAAAATTTAATTGCAATGATAAATTCTATGTCATTACTGCACTAGTTTCCATTCAGGAAGCCAATTTTCCAGCTCAGTATTTAACGGAGCGTCATCTTCGAGGCTAACCAGTAATTGCCTTAAACTGCAAGGCAAGATCGTAATCGAGATAATCCTCCTTTTCATTTATCTTTTTAAAAGGTACAGTTTAAGAACTTAGTTCGTTACATATTTTTGTATAAGTTATGTCTGACAATTTATTAAAAACAAGTTATTCGTCTTTTGAATTTTTTTACACATGGTTAAAATCTTTCTTATTTTATTTTTCCCTAGAGGTCCACTCTTATAAATGTATAAAGCCTAAAAATCCAAAGCAAACGTTATCGTAATTCATGTACTTGGTCTTTGACGTTTAGTTTGTAGGTCACGACGCGCTAAAGACTTTTATTGTTATTCAATTTTTAGATAATGGAAACGTCTCTTGTTACAAAAATTTAATAACCAGGGCCTACTAAGAAGCATTTGTATTACGTTCAATTTACACCATAGACATTTTCTATTTATCGCAAATTTTGGTAACGAAATATCCAAGCTAGGAAATATTACGATTGAAATCGTCATTGAGAATGGTAAGTGAACAACATCCCTAAAGAAATTTAATCCTTGATTGAATGTCATTCTTGTGAATTAGTAACTTAAATAATGAAAGTAAATAATATAATAAGGGTACCGTCAAAACGTATTTCCGTTTAACGTAGCTTTTTATCAGTCTATATCTGCCGTATTATAACTCAAATTTTAATACTCATAACCTCATTTGCAGAATTATTAAGGTAAAACAGTAATAATGTATTGACGGAGCTCGCACATTGTTTAATACACTTTGCTGATCATCCGTTATTGTCGACAATGATTTTTGTGATGTTAAAAAATATATGCTTAACATTTTTCTATTGATTCAGTAATAGGTACGTAGCGATAAAAGTTATCGCTGCTTTTAATGATTGTCGATGCGTAGCCACTACGTAGCAAACAAAGTAAAAATACATAACTATAGCTACATATACAAGTAAGTTTAATTCAATTTCAATTTAATTAAGACGTGTTTACTTAGCAATCACAGTACTCCCAAATACTTACCTGAAATTGTTAAAATGGCTACGGCGGGCGTAGCGCACGTAGCAGTTAATATTGACGTAGAATTACTATACTTTGACAATAATAATTTATTATTTACTTTATAATTTATAATATACCTACATTATATACCATTTAAAACAAATTTACATCACGTGATTGCCCCGACAAAAACCATTCTGGGAACAAATTCGAATATCTTTGGATGCTGATTTAATGCAATAAGGTACTTGTAGCAGCACATACCTTTCTTTCCTCAGCTCGCTATTCCGTTTGCGAAAGTTGGCGACCAGCGCTTGTAGCTCGGCGGAGTGTCGTTCGTAGGCCTGCGACAGTTGTGTCGTGAAGTCAGCCACTAGAACAATATTTAAACATATATAAGTCAGTCTCTTTTATTTTCTCTTTCTTTGTTATATTGCAGAGGGTGAGTCTATGATCTTCAAGTAAAATTTTAATAGAGCTTAAAAAGATAATCCTCAGCTTTCTGCTTTAATGCAAGTGTAGAATAATCCAATGTTTCAGTTAAATCTTGGTACGATAGATAAGAGAAAAGTTAAACGCAAAGCTCTTTCTCCATAGCATTTTCATTTAATACTTTCTTTGGAATTTTACTTTAATCATTGTTATATGGTTTAGAAAGTTTTAACAATAGTATTTTTTTTTTCACGTTTCTGATTGATACAGAATTAGCGTTGAAATCTGATTAGTTCTTCATTACGTTTTCTTACACCGTGTGAGTGTGGAAAAGATTAATAATTGCAGGAAGGGTCGAATTTATCTACGGGGCGCGGGCGAGACTTGGCGAGACTGAGCGAAGCCAAAGAGGTGTATCAGGATCGCGATACTAAGCGCTCCGTACTTTCTGCCTACCCCATCATGGTCATACCGTGAAGATATCTAGTAAAAGATAACCGTTATTTCTATATCGTTGCCAACTTCACGGTAGGAGGTATTCGAAAAGTAATAGAATATACCATGAATCAAAAAATTTAGCCACTCCCATATAAATTTGTACTAGCAACTTCCTCCCGCTACTCCGGTTCCTTTGTCCGCACCCCCCCGGTAAATGGCATCATAGGTTTCGATACTAAATATGCAAGATGCGATCTCCACAGGGAGCGCACGCGCGACCAAAGAGATTTGAAACTTCTTGGAATATACGCTTAAAGTATTACGCAGAATGAGAACATTACATCAATAATTATGAATGTGTACCTACCATATTCACTATAATTATCATGTTTTTATCCGGGGAATTTTATCACGAGAATGTTTTATAATTTGGTGCAGGTAGTTAGTTATAAATGTTATCCATTACTTATCTCATCTAGACAAGCAATTTTTTCCCTCGCTTAGAAAATAACAATGCTATTACAATTTAGAACGAAGTCGGTTATAAAAGATAAAGTGCATATCGCTAGCTGTCTCCGATACATCGGCAGTTAATTAATTGAGCTTGGGGCGCTCCCAAGTCCCTCATTAAGCGCTTTTTACACTTCCCAACTCTGCACAGGCCATGTAAAACTTTGAACTGAGAACATCCCTTTAATGTTCCCAACTTTTCAGCGTAAATCTCTAATGTTAAACTAACTTTACCTGTACTAGAGTACATGAGCAACTTAGAATAAAAAGGATCTAGCGCTTTTATACTAATGTAAATTTGTTCATGCATAATTATTGAAAAATTATACAAAAACACCGCATAATTGAATATCAAATACCGAAAATTTTTCTGTGGGTTTTGTTTCAGCGCCAGCCTGCCTTCATGAATAATGCAAGCGATATAATATAACAAAGTGCCGTGATATATTTTATCAAAGGACAAGTTGGAGAAACGAAAATGGTGCTTAGTTGGGAAATATTTTCATACCTACCTATAAGTACCTAAGCATAATATACGCAGGGATTTAAGTTTAATAGTAGGTATACACATCTATAGAATTAATTATCTCCTGTAATTTTTATACCTATTTACCTTTTATTTAACTTTATTTTAATATTAAATTCTATTCAATTACATAACGAGCTTTCGTCGCGCCTCATTGAGGCCTCCGGTGACCAGAGGGCTGGCCAGTACCACAGAGTAAGTAATAGTGTACCTCGAGCAACGTATAAGTCTTGCCATACAACGAGGGAATACTTACTCTGTGACGTCGCCAGCCTTCTGGGCACAATGCCCCAGTGTGACCACCTCGACGGCCTTTTTTATTTGTAGTTAGTTAGTTTTTAATTTATTTTAATTTATTTATGTTAGATACTTACTTAAGTTTTATTACCCTTGTAAAATAACCTATTGAATAAATAGTGCATTACATAAAACATAAAACTAACCTATTTACTTGGGTACGTAATGAACTCTCGGTGCATATAATTATATGCTTTGAGATAAACTTCTAAAGTTTAATAGCTTTAAATTTCTTTCAATTAAAATAATTAAAGCCACAACCCGTAGAACGAGCTACGTCATAAACAAGCAATTTCAATGTCGGTGTGTCAGAAATGAGATTCCTTGTATATTCATTAAAAGATAGCCCATTTTGTTCTGAAAGACAACTTAACTGGAGGCACACCAAACTTAGTTTGAGGTAAACAAACTTTACTTAAAAGTTATTTGTTTATGTTCCGAGGTCGATATGCGGCGGTGTGATCGAAATCTTATGAATAGTTTAACTCAGTTTGACTTTTACTCTTAAAGAATTGCTCTCGAGTGGTAAAACTTTGTAAATGTAAGAGTTAAGGAAAAGTTTCTGAGTGTCTTCTCAGTACCTATCTATTTATTTTTAGGAGAGCATTTTATTTACCTAGGTACATAAAACATTACTGGCAACGCGCTCGTCGACGTATCTACACCATAATAGCAATATAACTTAATTTCAACATTTACCTCCTATAGAGCCTTGAGAGTTCTCTTTTTAATGATTATGAACATCGCATTTACTAATTAATCATTAGAAAGGCGACGACAGATGTAAAAAAAATTTTCAAAGTAGATTAATAAAAAGTCTAATTACGAAGAGCCTTTAATAGGCCTTAAAGGCTCTGAGCCTAAAATGATAGCCATAAAGCTAGCCTGAAAGGCTAAAATCGCAACACTAAATAAGAAACACGAATGGAACTGTGCGACTGCTGTGAGGTTCGATACGACTGAAGCGGCGGATTACACTCCACGTTTTATAATTAATTTATGCAAGCAAGAGTTGTAATTAGTAATTATATCGGCAAAGACAGAGGTTTGGATTTCGGTGGGTAAAGTAACACAATTACCTACATTCTGCGTGAAGTAGATAATTTAATTTTGGGAATTAGATTATACCACCTATGTTTCACATAGGTAGGTAGGTATATCATTAGATAAAAGTTTTTTTAATGTGTTTCGTCGTACTATGAAACATCAAGTATAATTTCTAAAATCATATAATTTAAATATAAAACTTTCCGTAGTAAATAGGTAAGTATATAGAAAAAATCGTAATTAACCTGCGTAGTTTCTTTAGTAGTATGCATTTAGAATATGTATACGTACAAAAATGAGTATATATCAATAAACTGGACAACACAACGCTGGTTCAATACTATCGTATTATACACAAACAATAATTTAGAATTAAGTAGGTAGGTACTATGAATTTTATGCCTGAAATGGATGTCGGGACGATAAGTAGGTACCTAGGTGTTTAAATATTTATCTCAGCACGGTACTTCAGAGAAATATTAAGCAGAGACTACACTAAAGATTACATCTTCTTTACTTAATTATTTCGAAGAATAATCAAAAGAAAAATTACCTATCTACCTTAAATCAAGGTAAGTCAGTAAGTTCTGCAAACACAGACAAGCAAGGGTGGACCTAAGTTAGGCCGGTTTTCAAAACATGATTTATCTTTTGGAAAACATATTTAGCTAAATATCTCTGAAGCCAGTAATCAAGATGAATGTCATCGTGATGTGGGTCGTTAGAGGCACACCGTCTCGACGAAAGGAAAAGCGGGGGTCGCAGGCACGTCGGCACGGCTGATCCACCCATTTGTGCGACTAAGCGACTTAAAAATTAGGGTATGAAATGTACTTAGTAAAAATAAATAAAATTAGTTACGTTCGAACCTGTTGAAAGATTGAGTGCCGAGAAAGTAAAACATCATAGAGATTTTTGAAAAGTAGCTGTAATAGCGTGGTTAGTGTGCATTCGCCGTTCGTGAGGTCGTGGGTTTGAACCTTGGTCCGTACCAATGAGTTTTTCTGAATATAGTACAGTTTATAAATCTACAGGCTTTGCGGTAAAGGAAAACATCTCGAGGAAACCTGCATACGCCTGACTAGAATTTCTATTCAAAGACGTATGTAAAATCCACCAAACCCAGATTGAAGTACAGGGGTTTGGCGCAAAAGATCGCACCGGGTCGAAGTGTCGACGTAGTCCAGCTACAGCACCCGTCTTAATAGCACCTGCGCGAATAGCACCTTGCTAAATCACGAAGGGCACTGATCAATATTTTTGGCAATATTAGTGCATAGAATTTTATTTTTACATTTTTGTCCACGAACAGCACTTTCGCCAAGTATTTCTGGTCCCCTAAGAATATAAGATAAGCGGTCCAACATAAGTTCAAGAAGTGTAAAGTGAACTGTTATCCTTTCTTTCTTTATTCTATACCAAAATACAAATACAATTCCAGACAGATTTACGTGAATAGCACGATAGAAATCCTAGTACTTATCGTTCAGCCATTCGTTACTTTCCTATTTTATTCACTTATCCTACTCTCAGAGTCAAAGAATCCTTTTATATAACACAAAATAGATAACTATACTTACTTAATGGTTGTAACAAATCGTTTGGAACCGGGTACACAGTACTCACAGAGGTACACATACATACTGAATCAACTGAGCAAACAAACACGTAAATAAAGAGGGTTGTACGGGATTCGCCCCCGGGGAATCGAAAATTCAAGATTCTCTCGTACGTCATGAGAAAATTCATGTAAACACTGTATTGTACCAAAATTAACAACAACAATAACAAATAGGAATAAAACTGTATACAAAGACAGACTTCTTATTCCACTTAGAGATCTCTTACAGTCGACCTTAGTAACTAAATGTATTAGTATAATCCGTTTAATACCATGATAGTAGTAGAAGAAACGTGAGCTAATACTAAAGTATGCATTTAAAACATAAATTATTATTTTATGGAATAATGTTTTGGTTATTTGAATAGAGAAACTAATAAGTAGTTAATATTCCGATTTCCGGACATCAAAAGAATCGGGTGGCTATTTTTCGGACTGGTTTTTTTTGCTATAAATATAGATTTAATTTAACATTAATTTTGCATTATAATTGAGATGGCGCCTCTTTGTAAGTTCAGATCCGATAAAAATAAAGTTTCCAAAAAATTACAGTCAAAATTTATGATTATCTTTCTGAAACAAATAAAGTCAAATATTATAGCCGTTTTCATTGCACAAAACTCCTATTACACAAAACTCCCGTTTATTGCACAAAACTCCCGTCTATTGCACAAAACTCCCGTCTATTGCACAAAACTCCCGTCTTCGTGGAGTCGGTGTCTAAGAATAAGAATATATAGCCGTTTTCCTTTGAATAACAAATTAACCCTTAGCCAGCCCTTAGCACAATATTTATTATCTTCAGACAAGACTGTCGGTTACTTACAGACTTATCTGATATTATATTTTGTAAACCTTTCAGGTTTGAACAGGGAATAAAAAGAATGGGAATACAAAAGATTCCATTGGAAGTATCTCTAATTAGCATTTCGAACAAACAAGATAAAGAAGCTACCTTTGTGCTACAGTTTTGTTATTTCGGCAAAAGATTTACAATAACATGTAACGTAAAAACATTAAAAAGCATAAAGACAACAATTAAAATATTTGCTCGCGTTATATGGGGTTTTTCTCGAAACTTAAGTACATGTACTGACTGCTCTCAAACGGTGAAGGAAAACATCGTGAGGAAACCTGCATACGCCGAAGAAGAAATTCTTAGGCGCATGTGAAGTCCACCAACCCGCACTGGGCTAGCGTGGTGGACTATAGCCCGCACGCCCTCGTTGAGAGGGTAGGCCTGAGCCCCAGCAGTGGGGAGATTAACAGGCTGTTGATGATATTAGGTGCATAAAATATTCAACAAACGCAATATGGCACATTTTATTTCCTTTTTGCAATATTAAAATATGAAATGTATCTTACAATGGATATTGCACGGCATTGCATTCTATTTTAGACCACCGATATTGTCGAGGGAATCTCGTGGCTGTTTGAATAGTTCCGTCGACCGGTAGCCGTATATAATATCCACTCTAAGCTCATTGTAATCGAGTAAAAGCTTCAACAAGCACGTACAGGTTAACTTAAATTCGTTATTATAAAATGTTACATCTCTATTTTTAACTTTCAGTTTGATATGTATTTTGATTTGGAAATGCTACTTAAATGCGAATAATCGATTTGTTTACTCTTTTAAACTGCAGGAGAAGTTTTAGGGCTTAGTCCACTAACAACACTAACAGGGCCAATAAACAAAACAGCAATTTGTGCAGCATTATCAAAGTTGACACTACGAGTAGGTATGTTACGTTATTAAAAAGTTAAACACCTTCTTATTCGTTTTAAGCTGTGCTGTTGCATTTCCATACGGCACAACTGGGTTAATATTCTGAGTTTTTCCTCTAGCCATGAATATTTATACTCCCTTTACGGGTACACTCTTAAACAAATTGTTTTAGTAACGAAAGCTAATAAAAATTCAACGTTATTTCACGTCAAAGGCATGAAAATAAATTCTGTTATACATATCCAGGATATTACTTATTTTATAATGGAGATACACATAAGTGTAAGGCAGGTGTTCGTAGACAAGCTTGACAAGTTCCCTGGTATTGACGTTTGATGAAATGTTATCGTTCCTATACGTTCGTATAGAGGTTTTATATCTGAACGGAGTGTTATCACAAAGAAATCCTTTCCTTTCAAAGCATTTCATTTACGCAATAAGATTGTAGGTAATGTTATGTTACTTAAAGTTCGCTGTCCGTCATATTGGTAATATTTTGATCGAATTAAATTACATAAGTAGGATGAAAATTTATTGTTTAAAAATTATGTATAGGTTATGTATAGGTAAATTAATCGTATTATTATATACACAGCATTACATTGAAAAAAAATTGGTAATGATTATCTTGATCTGTCAATTTCCAAAGGGATGAAACTAATTGCGAACAATGTCAGAAACTATCCTTGCGATTGTGACTGCGGCCACAGATGTGAGAGTTTCCACTTAAAGAAACAAAAAACTAGTTAGGAGTCTGCCACATGTGAGTTTCGGGCAAATGGACTTAGCCAACTGTTAAAAGTAAGTCGTGCTTGGTTTGCTGTCACTGTTTGCTGCACTTAGTAAATTATTATTAGGTACTGCATTCTAGTGTATCAAATAATAGCTCAAGTCTTCTGGAATAGTCAAAAGTTAATGAAGTAAAGGAGAAGACCTTAATAAAGATCGGCTGATGTTGATTGCATTGGATTCTAGTGTCTAATTAGGCCTCTCGATGCGGGAACCATTAATAGGCTATTATCTGCTAAGCGCTGATACTGCACGATAGATAATTAAATTTACTTTCTAATACTTCCATCGCTTAAAGCACAGATAGTATACAATCTCGGCCATCGATAGAAGTGAGCCGCCAAAACAAAGCCCAAAGCAGTTTCCCATAGCAACTACGAGGTCTAACTTTGTGCGTGCAACTTGTCTTGCGATGCGTTGATTGGGCCTGTTGCCCAGCATAAACACCGCATTTCCAGCTAGCAAATTCCTCTTAGGCTCATCCAGTTTCTTAGACACAACATTATAGTCCGATTCAGTGCATGATGGCAAACAGTCACAATCGAGACCCGTTTCGTTCGTACCAGGAACTTTAAGCTTTCTCAGCGATTTATAATTCTTTGTCAAGCATTTTAATCCTTGTAGGTTACAGTAGCGATCTTTGTACGCAACCGGTGACAAATGATGTGTACAGTTACAAAACTTCAGCTGGGCTTCAATACGGCACTGAACAATGCAAACCGAGTAGCTATAGTGTTTGTATGCGAGGAAGTTATCAGGCACTTCGTGAGGGAATCGGCACTGACGAACTTCAGGCGGTGTTAGTAAAACTTCTGGTTCGTTAACCACATCCAAGATTGAAAATATCATTGTAGCCTCAGATCCGTATAGTACTGTTATTCGGCGGTCGTATTCCATATTCCAAAACGGTATGTCTTCAGGTGAATGGAGGAATGCTTCGTAGTCTTGCGACGTTACAACCTCAAGGGAGCTCATCTGGCGTAAACTTGTTGATGCCACATACATAGATTGCTTCCCTTGAATATGTTTGTTGTTCAACGAAAAGCATAATCCATACTCCGTTTCCACTGGCTTAAAATGCTTGCAGCAGTTTATAGGTTCATCATTCCATTTGCAGCTTATGAACAGATCTCTACATGTGGTTCTAAAATCAGCAAGTAATTGTGTGTAATCGTTAGAACATATCGATTCGTTTTCGCATATGGTGGACAAACAACTGAAACAAGTTCCCGTAAAAAACGCAATGTCCCCGATGAAGCGGTCCAGTCTCTTTCCTTCTTCTAGTTGTTGACTCAACATGGTAATCTTGTCAACGTTCACAATTTCGCAGACCGTTATCGAGGCAAATGTTGTGTTCCAGTCCAGGTAATCCGTACGAGTGGTGAAACGTATTGTATTCTCTTGGTAGTGGTTGAAGTATTTGAGCGTAGTAGCCACTGCTCCAATCCATACTTGAACGTAAATCATGAAATATAAGAATCTGTACATGAAATGTATGTCTTTTCGGACGAGGAAGCTCGGACCATGGACAGTTAGGTTGCCACATGTATGTCTCAATCTGCAAAAGAATACAATGACATGTTCCCTGAACCTTGATATCACTGCCCACATTTTACTGTCTTAGTTGAAAGTCAAAATACGAATGAAAGCGTGCACTAAGTTAATTATTATCATAATCCGTTTTGAAATGAATCCATTTGGTTAATGTTCTGTGTGTGGTATTCCATTAAAATAAAATGTTGATTGATGTCATACAATATATACTCAGATTTAAATGGTTGATAATAAAAGGCCATATCGGGGTTGCTTTACCATGACCCATCAGGAGCTTTTACATGTTAACAGTATAATTTATAATAGCAGTTTTGTCGTTGTGTATAAATAGCTATAGAAAGTCCTTACAACATTTCACCAGGATTATGTTTCTACATAATCTTGCTTTTAGACGAAATCGTCAATTACTTACATAGGCCTATGTAACTGTAATTACTAAAGTTATACAGTACTTAAATGATATTTCATGGACCAGTCCGCATTAAATGTTTTGCTTTATGTGTGTTTGGTAGTTTCTCACCCAGGGTCGTTTCTTGGGTATCATGTCGCATGTCACATTAAACACGCTTTTAATTTTTAGGATAGCATTAAAGCCGAAACTCTGTATAGATGGTGATACAAAATAATTGGATCTGTTGCGAGTTGTTACAAAGATAACGCTTAGTTTCACAAGCATTGTTGAGATTCACAAACGTTGTCAAAAAAGGTACTAAATTATATTGTGAAAAAGTAACTGTACTATTTCTAAAATAACCGAAGCACGAAATAAAATACATAATTTATTCATAACACTTTAGGTGTGTTGCTATGACTATAAGTACCCAATTTAAATACATACACCTATTAGGTAAATGTATCTTTGCAATAATTAGCCTGTTAAACTTAGTAAAAATCCTAAATTTATCTCTCATATTCGACTTTTAGACTAGTACCTACTATTAGGAATAGTTTGCTGGGCGTATACCTACTTGACTCTAGACTGTCCTATTATATCAGATGTATCTATCTTACAAGAGTATCTCTAATGATCTTGTGTCGTAATTAAACGAAACAACATGACTGTAAACGTAAATCCACACATTGTTTCATGTGTGTAGCCAATATTTCGCTTCGCTAGATGTGCGGTTGTCGGTTAAACGCTGTCGTCTTTTCTCTCGCCTCTCCGCCTTCTCATATTTGACTTATCCTCTACTTCAATAATTCCAATTAACCGTGCATAAATAATGGGAACATTGCGTTATTTAAACAAGCATGTGTTTAAAAAAACAAAATGTGTTTAAAATATTTTTGTTGCGATAAGTACCTATTCCAAATCGAATACGAAAATAGTATAAATTATTGAACAACCTGTTGTTTTAATTGAAGATTATTTAAAGCCAGCGAGACCGAGATGTATATACCTAATATGTACACCTACACAATGTGTTGGTTCCGTAATTATTATTATTTTGTTTAACTAAAATATCTCGGAAAAGAAACTTAAGATTTTAGCAGTAAGTGTATATTAGTTTCAACCAATCCCTAAAATGCCAGTAAATGCGTGAACGAATAAAATTCACTGCAATAAATAGACATTCAACCGTTCGGTAACAGGTATCTACATTTTAACTATTTGTACAAGCTTCTTATAATCAATATTTTGGCTTTCCTACTTGATTTGAATAATGGTCTGAGAAGATTATTCATTCAAGTCGTTAAACGTGGAACGAATTTAACCCCGAAGTTTGTTTGGTATTGAATAAGGATTGGATTTAGAGAATGGCATTCATTTTAATGACTTGCTAAGAGTTTAGATTAATTTACGGACTTCAAATACAGGAAAAGAAATCGTTTATCTGAATTTGACACCTTACTAAATCTACCTACTAACTGAGTGTGGTTGGATTTTATATAAAATATTTCGGTAACATTTAAGTGTACCCAGGTCATCATCATCATCATCATATCAGCCTGTAGACATCCACTGCTGGACAAAGGCCTCCCCCAAGCATCTCCACGACGACCCAGGTATTATTCATAAATCCATTGAGAAGAGCTGGTTTTCTATACTTGTGAATTTCTTCTTCAGCGTATGTGTTTCCTCGTGATGTTTTCCTTTACCGTTTGAGAACAGTCAGTAAATGTACTTAAGTTTTGAGTAAAACGCATTGGTACATGGACCAGCCGGGGATCGAACTCGGACCTCTCGACATGATAGTCCGAATCTTGCCCACGATGCGCCGCCAGTGACGTTCTTAAGAATACTCGAAAGATTAGTCGTCGTCTCTAACTAAACTATTAAAACATGCAGCGCTAAATCGCTTATAGATCGATGGGAAAATTACGAGAAAATTTAGTGCGGACCGCAGTTCAATTTATTTTCTGCACGGACTGATAGAGGGACCATACAAAATTGTAAATGTACATAAAGTAAAGTATTAAAGTGAACTTATAAATCCTAAATTATATTTCTGATTTATGGTTAAATAGTGGCGACCACGCACCGGAAGACGTAATTGCGAGCAGGCCTCCCGCATGATGGCCCGACGATCTGGTCAAAGTCGTGGGAACAAACTGGATGCGGACAGCGCACGACCCGTCAATGTGAAGATATTTTGGAGGATACCTTTGTCCAGCAGTGGACGTCTTCGGCCTGATACATGATGGTGATGATAATTAATGTCGCTTTTGAAATACGAAATTAGACATTCTGTTACAACGTTTGTATATTTCAGATTCGAACTGAAGCTGAACTTTATTATTAGTTCATGTTGGCTGAATACTGAATTATTAAGCAATAGCCTCCGGGCCGTTTACTTACCTATGTAAGTACAGTGCGGCACACGGCTTACGCTCTGATTCCTGAGCCATCGTAATAGAGTCTGAATTCAAAAAGGCAAGCTACGATGAGCACTTGTATTGGTAATGTTGGTATAGTTCACCCTGTTGGAATATACGGTCGAGGCGGCCTATTGTGCCACTGTATACCTATTAAACAGTGCGGCTAGAAACTTGAAAACTTCGGCTACGTTATCCAACTTGTTAAAGTAGTTTGTGAATATTATTATTTTTGAAATCTGCAGTTACCATTTAAGATAGATAGTAGTCGGGTTGTATAAACAGTAAATTTATTAAAAATCATGCATAGTTACACAGGAACTATGCATGATGACTATAACTATATTATACAACATCCTATGAGACCAATGGGTACCTATATCAAGCAAGGACTATCAAGCTAAAACTGGTTCACCATTATTATTATCTAATTGACAGACAGAGCGTAATCTACTTCCTGATATTCAGTGACTGACGAATGTTTATATTAAATTAAAGTACGTAATATTGATTAGGCATATAGATTATTTATTATTAGATTAGGCATAGGTCGTTGTTAACAACCTAACAAGATCCGTTATTGTAATTGCTTCTTATTATAGAGCGTCTAATGACAAATGTAATTGGATACTATAAATAGGCGTGACGAGCTTCGATTTGAATAGGTACAACACCCAGACACAGTGGGTAAGTTTACAACGCCCTAGCCTCCGGAAAAATACGAATACTACTGGTATAGTAGGATATTAAAATCCAAATTGAAGAGTATCATAACCATCGGTCCAGATTTTGCCGAAACCTTGTTGACGCTATTTTGCGGGTGTTAGTTCCTTAATACCTACTTTATCATAAAGTGCAATAACTACATATATTACATGTTATTTTTTTTTTCTATTAATAAATGATTTTTACTTTACATTTTAGTCATAAAAATAGATTTTAGCATCTATAATGCTATTATATAGAAAACGGGTGAAAATTCAGTAGAATGCTTGATTGCTAATATGGAGAGCAAACTCTGTCAGGCTTCGTTTATTTTTATGCAATAGCTTCAGGGTGAATATTTTCGGAGCAATATTTTAATCCAAGGCGTGGTATAACGTATAGTGGACGAAACTGTGTATGTCCCTATTCGAATTAAATTTGGGAAGTCTGATTTCGTGTTCTTGAAAATTTATTAAAAGTAAAGAATCTATTTGCACTCTTAGGAACGTCATTCAGTAAAATTACAGAGGGTCCCATTCTATATCGGACTATTTTTCTGGCACCAGAAATAGCTGCCGACTCATACGGAACCTGCAAAAAAATTCTACCACCAAAAAATAGCACAGTGCAATAGATAGCACTCAACTTTCCTAACCCGAAAATGGAAAGATTAAGTTACCAAATCGGTTGTAGAAAATACAGTATGAACCTGATGTTTAATGCAATGTATTACGGGTCAAAAGTACTTAGTTACATTCGGAGCCGACCGTACATGTCAAAAAGCGAGCGGGGAACACAAAGTGCTCTCAGCCGTGCGGTAACGTAATCCCATGCGGCCTGACATCGCGGTGAGCGAGTTCCTAAATTGCATTGTTGGAACGAGATTCGTCTGGCAAATCGAGTGGTCAAGTGTCATTATTCTGGTAATCAAATCATATTTACAATTTGTAGGTGGTAAAGTATATAAAAGATTTCTAATTTCTGTTCATTGTATTTAGTTATAGCAATTTCTTAGACTATACAGAATATATTGGCGACCCAAATTTTCACCTCAGGCCCCAGCGATATAAGTACGCGAAAACCGAATCTTTTTCAGCACTAATTTGACGACCTGGTCAACTTAGTTACAAGTTACACAAATTAGTAAGTACTGAAAAAGTTTAGATAAGCAGCGGAGCACAAAAGTGAAGTAAGGGCTAGAATGTCACACTGTCAATTCTCACCATACTCCTTAAAGTAAGTCCAAGTCAAGCATCATCATGTCACATTCCAAATTTTGCCGCTAGAGGCGAGCGCGACTTTTGCACCACAAACAGCCTGTCCATGTATTAAAATTAAAATAACAATGGCATCATCAGTCATCACAAAGAGGAGATAAAACCTACGGTCATCATACAATTGCCAGAATTAAGAATAATTTCTGAATTTAGCTAACTTGTTAGTTACATCTCTTTTCTAACAAAGGTGACCATTACTTGTGAAATAATAAGACAGGGAGCAGTTCTTGAATACTGCAATGCTTCGTTATTGCTTAGTATTTACAGAATTGGATTGTTGGAGCTCGTCACATATGGATATGAATTAAATTACTATGCAATGTCGTTTCTAGGGATTTACCTACTGTTGCAAAACCAAAGGGTTTCTGAGGCTACCTCCTGGCGAATTTGGACGTTTGACCTGCATTTCTTGTTACCTATTAAGTATATTACATGAAATTTCTTTATGCTGTACAGCAAATATATTTTGTACTTCAATATTATTTTGCGACCACAAAAGGAAAACACAAAAACAGTTAATTTATATGCAAACCCCATGGGTTCGTAACATGTGTTTTTGAAGGACTGACAAGTTGACATCCCAACCCGTGGCAGCACAAATTCAACAGAGGATTTCGTTCAAAAAGTTACAAAAGGTGTGACGATGACGTGTGAGGTGCAAGTTCCCAGTGAACGATATAACCTTTTGTGAACGTTCTATTGAGTTTCACAACCTACTAAAATTGTAAAATTCTATGACCGTCACGAAAAACTTGCCAATAATAAAAAATCGTGCAAATAAGTCATACTTACGTGGTCACTTTGAATATGGTTTGGATTTTGTGATTAATTCTTGTTCGCCGCATAGAATAGACGTCAATTCTATAGCATCCACGGCTTCTAAATCTAAACTATCTAAAAATCACTTATGTCACATTCCGTATGAGCCCGTTATTCATGCCTTTAGATTTAAAGGTTTCTTTTAGTCAGGTCTCCAAAATCTAGGGATTGTCGGCTATGTGCAAGCAATGACAGTATGTTAGGCTTTGTTAGTTAAATTTCCCATTCCTACTTAAGTAGTTTGTTTGTACGTAGGTTTCCTCTACGATCTCCTATTGTGTTTCACAAGTTATCGCTTTCAAAACTGGCTCAAATATCTGTCATAATAATTAATTAACAGGCTTAACCTGGGTGTTAACGGCTTAAAGTTGAAACTCTTGAAAGTTTATGAAGGTAAGTATACACCTGGCTTTTGGCCCCACGTCATGCCCGCGGTTAAACGTTTCCTTCGGGAAATTAATTAACTTTGGTAAAAAGCTCCTATATTATCTATTCTGTGCTATTACTAACTTATGAAATTGGTGAACTAAGTAAAAAGAAAATCATCTAAGTATGGCGTGATAATTAAGCACAAAGCACCCTGATTTTTGTTAGGAAATCGGCATTTTATAGTTCTTACCTGTTTTGACCAGTTTGAAGGTGACTTGCTGTTGATTTTTGAGTTGTTCGTTATGTGCGGGGTGCGTGAGCTCTCGGAGGACCATCTCCACGGAGGGCTGCGGCTGCATGATGGAGCCGCGCCGCGCGGGCGGCGTCCCCTCCCTCGATCGGCTGAACTTGCGGAAGAAACTTACTTTCTTCGGCTTAGAGTGGGAACCTGTAACCAATCAGGAGTAACCTTTCAGTTCGACTCCTAATACTAAAAGAACCATTCAGCTGTGAGTAGGTTTATTCCAAAAACCAAGAAATCTCAAACACAGATGTTAGAAAACGCAATGAGGATGATACGATATAGTGAAGCATGATCTGTGTAAATCATTCAAAGTACCATGCGCTATGGACGTGATACGCAGTCGGTTAGTCGATGAACAGTCTCGCACTCAATTCCAAATCCACACTTGCGGTGTAAAACCTTCATGAGACGAGCGGTGTAGCGTCGGCGTGGAGGGCGTGGAGGTGCGGACGGAGGGCGAGGACGACGGACTGGGCTCCGAGTAGGGGCGCGGCGGCAGCAGGCTCAGCGAGGAGGCCGCCGGCGACGGGAAGTGCGCCGCCGACACGTCCGGCCGGTGATCCGGCTCCGGTGTCGTCACGCGGATCTTCGCCGTGAACTGCGGCGAGCTCGCCACTTCGAACAGCGCATCGAAGTCGCGGTCGAATATGTTCTTCCGCGAAAAAGCAGGAGTGGGCAGGGGAGCTGGCAATTCGAATTCATCAGGGGCTGGGGTCCTAACTATTTTTCCGAAATCATTGTCCTCGTGACGGGCGCCGAGTTTCTTGAGAAACTTCGCCTTGGTGCGCTCGCGCGGCTTAGCCGAGCGCTCGAGCGAGGGCGTCGGCGAGGCCGGCGCGCGCTCCGGGGGCTCCGGGGGCGCCGTGATGGGGACGGAGGCGGGGGGCGGGGGGTGTGCGCGGGGCGGGGAGGGCCCGACGAGCACGTCGAGCGTGGGTCGCTGCCGGGGCCGGGGCAGCGAATGTGAGCTGTACGTGAGGGAAACTACTTCGTCCGCGGGATATATTACATACATCCCTGGCGAGACCGCATCGCGCCGGCCCCTCGCGCCCTCCGAAGAGGTTTACGCGCGTCTCTTCACCTTACTCCTGCAGTATTCGTCCTGTAAAAATCTCTCGTATGATCTGTTTCTTGTGAAAACGAGTAACACGAGAACATAAGGTGGCTTATAACAATTGAGATAGTGGAATGTATTGATTCAGAATAACGTCACTTGTCGCTTAGAGATTTAGAAGGACAGCTAAGGAATGTATTAAGGGAGGGACTTTGAGCCATTAGTGGGAGGTAGGGAGGAACTTTCTTCTTGTGACGTCAGCTACCAATCCAAGCAACTCATCTTCGACCTAAACGGAAAAGAAAATGCAAAATTAAAAAATTAAATGTAGAAATAAAACCTAAAATCTTAAACGACAAATTAATAATTATTCTATAATTATTTTCCTACGTACTTTGATGAGTGTTAAGTCAGGAATGTAGGTACCCACTAGCAACTTTCAGCCGAAGTATGCACTAGCTCGAAGCCGATATAAACGGGTCAAGTGGCACCACAATAGCTAAGGGCAGGCGTCGAGGCCGACGAGGACCATTGAAAATTTTACAACGTTGCAATTTTACAGACATTCATTAGTTTTTTGAAATCCGTGAAAACGAATACCCATAAATAAGTTTTAATAAAATAAACAAATTAAAAACTACGTTGTAAGAAAACTTACTGAAACCTTAAAAATAGACGATTGTTTTAATTTAATGAAAAAGGTGATAATTACAGCTTCGCAAAGACTTTTCTAAATAACTCAAAGTTTACTACACTCACATCTCTAACAGTTTTTTTTTAATTTTTTACACAATTTTTTATTTTATTTGAATTTTTTAAATGTAAAACACTTTAGGTATAAACCCTAACAACTCCTACAAATGTAAAACTGTATTATTTATGACACAAATGGTCCGTTTAATGATAGATAACGTTTTATTTTAATTAAGTCGTACTATATAACTAAAAATAAAAATAACTTATTATAAATCTAAAACTAATCTACAAATAAATAAATAAACTAAACCTAAACCTAAAAAAAAAACTTTCCTAAAGGTAGAAGATCTCCTCCAACTCCGCCGAATTTCCAATGGTGCCTAAAATGCTCGCGGCGTTACCCCTCTGAATTTCCACACTGATGCGGCGAACGAAGAAAGCCCTGGCTCGTGAGTCACCCGATTTTTCTTTTAGACTATGCCCGATAATTTTCGCGAAGGCGATAGCCTCAGGTGACCACGAGCCAAGGGTCTCAACCGCAAAAGGCAGAAACTCAAAGAGGTCTCGCAGCGAGGTATATTTTTGAATTTTGAGGGCCGCCGCGCGTCTGGCGGCGGCGCCAGCAGAGTTGGAGGAGATCCCGATGAAGCTGGGGGCTATTGTGTCTGTGCAGGTGGCGTCCCACACCAGGGCTCGACCACGCCGCCACGGCACGATAGTCATGCCGTCCGGGCGCCTGCCGTCCGAGCGGCAAACGCCCGGTGGCTCGAGGACACTCGGGAAGCCGGCCGTGGTCAACGACCTTTTAATTACGGCATTCAATGAGCTATGGCGGGAAAGGCGGCCGGCGCTCTTCTGGCAAGACAAACCGTGGTGCTCGTTAGGTTCGACACTAGCGCCGCAAATGCACACATGAGGTTGGCACAGATTGGCGCCGACGCGCAGGCCTGTGCAGATTCTGAGGGTTTGGCAGTCAAGAAGAGTACCGATATTGGGAGATGGAAACGTTTGAAGCCACGCCGATGCCTCGTACAAGAGGCTAGGATCCTGGCGCGGTCAACGGCAGAGGCATTTGCCAAGATGTTCTGAAAATTCTTTTTAGCAAGAGGGATGTCCCAAAGTTTTTGTGAGCTTTTGGAGCAAGGGCGGTCGGTGCCCGGACATAGTGACGACCACAGATCCACAGCATCCGGTAGGCAGTCTGGCTCAATGGCGCCGAGACCAGTTTATACTGGTTTTGTTTTCACTGACGTGCGGTCGACCGTACGAGTATATTTGTGTAAAGCTCAAATATTTAGATTTGCGCTCATTGTATGCAGAGTTCAATGCATCGAAACGACTTGGCTTCTTGCCTACACGATCTCGTGTGCAGTGAAAAATAGAATTAGGTTAGTGATTTATAATTTTAAGTGCTCGAATGTAACGTAAAGAATATCTCCTGTCAGCATCATTGGTCAACATAAACATTCAATGGAGTTCAAAAAATCCAAAAATTATACAATGGAGTTGGATTTGATTGACCGGTTTTTATTTATCGGTATTATTCGAAGATACTTCTAAATTGTAACTAAATAAATAATTTATGCAAAATGAATGTTGTATTGTGTGTGTATGTATTAGTTGTTTCCTCATACTATAATATTCTAACCATTCCAAATTACCGAAATTGGCTTTCTAAGGATAATGTGGTAGGGGTGCCCATTTGACGGCTTTGAAACTTGAGCTTCCGTAAATTACGGCTCACGCCTCCCGAAACTTTTGGTATTTCCTATCGGCCAGGAATTCAGATCAAGACATCTGCATAACTGTGGTGGGGTTATCAATTTTATGCACTACTATTTAAAAACCTTTATTTAACATTTTATGTTTTAGGGAAAATATATAAACATGTAAAAATGCAATGTACGTATGTAGTAGGTTAACTTAAGTAGGTATTGACGCCTTCTGGACTTATTTATATGATATCAAAAAGAGGAAGACATGTTACTAGCTGAAATTTTGCATGGTCACTATGACGGCTTGATTATACTATTTGACTAATTTTGAAATTGACGAAATACGAATTTTACGAATGTCGTGGCTAAAATTTTTACAACCGCAACTTTGATTTTGTGTGCATGTAGTCGTCACCAAGTCTAGTTTTCGTTTAAGAGGGTATCGTATCGTCCTCATTTGGTTTCATCTGAGGTGGTAAAATGTTATATTTTCCAAAATAAAAACCATGATTTCCAGACCAGAGTTAAAAATAAATATTGCAATTGCATTTGTTTCAACTCAACAGACTTTTCAATAGCTGCAAAATAACTCATGTGTGTAAATAAACAATTGTTTGAAAGCTGAGAGTGCTGCATCGATTCTGTTCTAAATTTGGTGTCTCTGACGTTTTCAGCGACTGAAGCAATATACAGCGAAAGGAAGTTTAGCAACATTTATTGGTTCTAATAATACCTAGGTGAATAAATTCTACTTTGTTGTTTTATCAGAGCTACTGTCTTTGCTGTGTGGTGTCGGCGACGAATAGCACCAACCCTTCCTTCCAGTGGGTGTCGTAAGAGGCGACTAATGGAGTCCAGACCAGAGGATGGGCAGCAGCGTCCTTCTGAGTACTACTTAATCCACTGCGATCGCCAACCCGCCTGCCAAGCGTGGCGATTATGGCAACTTCCCCCCAAATGGAAAGTCCAAATACACACCGGCCCCCAGTCCCCGGCGGCCCCGCTATTCCTGGCTATGGTAGCGGCCATGGTAACGGCGGGGCAGGGGGTGCGAAGAATCTCCGGCAGAGGCCAGGCTACCAAAAGCAACGACCACTGGCCCTGGCAACATTTAACACGCGCACGCTACCATAGACCACATACATGCGCTGCGGCAGGTTATACAGAAGACCGAAGAGTATAACCAGCCACTATGCTTAGCGTTCGTGGACTATGAGAAAGCCTTCGATTCGATTGAGACCTGGGCTGTGCTACAGTCTCTTCAGCGGTGCCAAGTTGACTATCGGTACATCGAAGTGATGAAGTGCTTATACGAACACGCCACCATGTCAGTCCGTCTCCAGGACCAGAACTCGAAACCTATCCAACTGCAGCGAGGTGTGCGGCAGGGAGATGTCATATCTCCAAAACTGTTCACCGCTGCATTGGAAGACGTCTTCAAGCTTCTGGACTGGAACGGACTGGGCATCAACATAAACGGCGAGTATGTCACTCATCTTAGATTTGCCGATGATATCGTGGTCATGGCTGAGACCCTGGAGGACCTAGGCACAATGCTCAATGGCCTCAGTAGAGTCTCTCAACAAGTGGGTCTAAAAATGAACATGGACAAGACGAAAATCATGTCGAACAACCGTGTTGTACCCACTCCTCTGAAGGTTGGAGACTCTACGCTCGAAGTTGTAGACGATTATATATACCTGGGACAAACCGTCCAGTTAGGTAGGTCCAACTTCGAGAAAGAGGTCAATCGTCGAATCCAACTCGGCTGGGCAGCGTTCAGGAGTAGCTTCCTGCAACATCTTCTCGTCCCAAATACCGCAGTGTCTCAAGACGAAAGTCTTCGACCAGTGTGTGTTGCCAGTGATGACATATGGTACCGAGACGTGGTCCCTCACTATGGGCCTCATAAGAAGGCTCAAGGTCACCCAGAGGGCAATGGAGAGAGCTATGCTCGGAGTTTCCCTACGAGATCGAATCAGAAATGAGGAGATCCGCAGGAGAACCAAGGTCACCGACATAGCTCAAAGAATTGCGAAGCTGAAGTGGCAGTGGGCTGGGCACATCGCTCGTAGAACTGACGGCCGTTGGGGCAGAAAGGTTCTCGAGTGGCGACCACGTATCGGAAGACGCAGTGTAGGCAGGCCTCCCACAAGGTGGACCGACGATCTGGTGAAGGTCGCGGGACCCAGCTGGATGAGGTTAGCGCAGGACCGGTCGTCGTGGAGATCCTTGGGGGAGGCCTTTGTCCAGCAGTGGACGTCTACAGGCTGATATGATGATGATGATGTCTTTAAAATGAATACCTACATAAATAGCTATACTGCAGCTGTATGATACAAACGTTTTTATTAATGGGTATTACGGCACAGGAAACAGAGGCAATAAGAGGGGCCTAACCTCATAATTAAAAAATCATATACTAAAAAATTGCGGGTCACGGCATGACCACAAAAATAGGACACTAGAGATAGTTGGCGTTTTGCACTAAGGTTCACATCCTCACTAAAGTTATTGTAGCTATAATGAAGATTTACGATGGGCAATTTTGGAACGAACTGAATGTGTATGTGCTCTCTTTTATTTAGGTTTCCCGCACATTATACTAACTATACCACAAGCATTAATATTATATAAAATACTATCACAATTAAACATACAACAAATATATTTTTCAGAAAATATATAGAAGAGACCAGCATGACACTCGGTTCGCGCGAAATGAGTTCTACAATCAGAAGACTTAAAAGTGTTGCTGCCTGAAAACTCGGATAGAATTCTTTGTTTGCCCATAATTATAAATTGCACTGCCTCTCATACTCTTCACCTGTAGATAGCTGCGAAGATGAACCAAGCACTAAAGTCTGAATACTTAAAAATAATTATGAAATATTTTGTTAACAGGAATACAAATACAAATTTTCACTACTAGGTACTTAAACTACTTAAACAAACCACTTGTTTCGATAATATACCTATAAAAGGCAATAAATAATAGAGATATGTGTGACCTGGCGTGAACATAAAGAGGTCGAGTGTACTTCACAATGGAGGCTTGTCGGAGCGCCTATGCTCATTATAGTGGAGAGATATAAGTATGCAAACGTGTTTCAAACCAAGACTTCACTTTAGATAGAACCCTTGTTCCGTGTCTCCTTAAAAAGTTACTCATATCTTAGTTATCAAGATTTAAATAGTTATGAATTGATAGCTGCAGATTTTTTGGTTAATTGGTTAATAAATAATGGAGATTTGTCACTAAAGGGTCAATTCCACTCCCATGTTACTTTATGAATCTATTTAAGATTTGATCAGTAATCACTACTTAAAAATAATTGAGGGTTTCACGTTCAGTAAATTGATTAGGATCGAGTTTTCATTGTTGGGTAGCTGGTTCATCGGCTACGCGAGAAACTTATTCAAAAAGAAAGTTCGTGGTACAAATTTGAAAGTGAGTTTATGGTACGCTTGCACTGCTTAACTATATTTCAATCGATCTTCTCGAATTTTACATACCTATCCGTATAGCCTGTGTCATGGACATACATTTGTAATGTATCTATTTTTTAGTATAAATGTAATGTTCTACCTAGTAATGCAGTGTATAAAGTATAGTTGTGATGATTATGTCCTCTTAGTTTTGAATTGTAAAGCGCTTTGGAATCTGTCTGTAATGCCTTATAATTGTATATGAAATAAGAGATAAAAAAATAAAATAAAAATGAACATAACCTCACTTTTACCTTGGTATAATCGGTTACCGCGGAAACAAAAACCTTTTTTTACGCAGGTGAAGTGACGGTAAATAACTAGTATTTTAATAATTTTGGAAGCCATTTCATAATTAGTGCGTTCGTCCTATCTACCTGTCTACCAATCTACTTGATGTAATGAAGGAGCTGCTATCGAGTCTCCGAGATAGAAATTCTATTCAAAAAGAATTTTATAAAATTCTGAAACGCAATGTCACAAAATATGCACATAAATTTTTATTCGTCGTTGCACTAAAATATTTTTCTTTATTTATCTTCTATCTAAATGACGTAAAACAATATTTAGCTTTTTAATGATGCCGAGTTCGTATTTTGTGTTAGTACTAATGATGTAGGTTATTATAGGTACGGTCGACCGCACGTCAGTAGAACCTTCTTGAGGCATACGCTTTTACGTCTCAACATCATGGAGATGATAATAATAATTATGGCAATTTTTTCCCTGGAAAAAACTTATCCCGGCAAACAAAAACTAATTATACGCGGGTGATAGCTAGTTCAGCAAAAAAACGGCCAAGCACGTGTCGGACCAAGCATACTGTAGGGATTCGTATTTCACACTTTTTCCTAAAAAAAATCCCACTAGTGGGTACTGAACTGATGTCAACAGCACTTCCAGCAAATCCACCTAACGTAGAATTTTCTGGATAAGTTTTTTTCGGGGTAAAAATTGCCATAATATTATTATCATCTCCATATCGAGCCGTATGTCGGCGGGTATAGCTTATGTGTCTTCTGCAATGACAGAGCCTTGATATTTAAATTTGCTTACTCTCGGTGTGGTTACACCATCTAGGATACTTTTTAACGCAGGCGAAGTCGCGGTGCGTACGTACTTAATACATTTTACAACCTCTACCTACCTGTAACTGTATTAAAATTCTTGTTATTAAAAAAATGAAATATTTTTTCCGAACCGCAAAAATATAACGACCGCTTAGGTATATTAAGTTGCAAAATTATGTAATCCTCGGAAGCTGTTCAATTAAGTTCTCCGGGGGGTAGTGCATGCCTTCGCGGCGCTGCCGTCGCGGCATCCCGTTATTACACGCCTTGTACGAGACGCGACACACACGGTGTCACGGAATTGTTTTAAGTACATACGATTGAAACAGCCCCTTTTAAACGCTTCTACTCGTATGCTGAGGTAGAGAGGTCTATTTCAACATTTGAAAGCAGTTCTCAAACTACTACCATCGCTACCTATATCTGATTATGGTGAACCTCATGATATTTTGAGATGACGATATGTTTTATGGCTGCCTGCTGGAGTGTTCGCAATGAAAGTAAATTAGTAGAGCTCGTAGTGTAGCAATTGTGAGGTGAGAATTTTGAGGGCTTCTTAAAACGACGAATGTAATGTAAAACCTCTGTAAAAGTTTCAGTACCTACTGAGAGTCCCCCATATGTAAGTAAAATAAATACTCGTATAATGGTATGCATTGGTATTGAAAACGTTCGCTGAGTTTCCATTAGTTCAATCGGGCAGAAACAGATAGCACACACGTTTTCTTGATAAGGTTTTGCTTCTTTAGTTTTCTATTACTTCAAGGGAAGATATAAGTATATAACGTTTATAACAGCTAGTTACAGATATTTAACTAAATATTATGTGAATTGAGCCTTGCCCAATAACAGGTTTCTTCATATGTATTTAAACAAGTAGTGACAAAATTAAATGGCAGGTAGGTACAGATAAAAAGTGAAGTAGAAAGAATAGCATATGCCTACAGTACTGGTATATTAAGATAAAAGGTGTAATTCCCCTAGGAATAGTTATTAATTGTTTGTATCTGGTAAGCTCTCGATCCAAAATCTTTATCTTGCGAAGTTGATTGCCAATCCTGGTAACTACTCGAACGTCACCCGTGGGAAAACTATAGCGATAAGTTAGGAAATAATAATATGTTGGTTACGTATACTAATCATATAGGTTATGTACTTATGTGTTAGGCTTAATTAATATGTACCTATTATATCAACTCACTGGTATTTATATTATGTAGTCTTTATTGCATACGGGCGAACTGAATGCCAGTCATCTTTGGGTCATGCAGTAGGTAGTAGATTGCAATAGGTGGGTAGAGGTAGATTATTATTCAATTTTTCATAATAATCAATAAGTAAAGTTCTATTATCTATCAGTCAGTGAGTGGCAGGGAGGAACGTCAGTTGCTTTATGTTTATGAAGGACATAAGCTTATATACCCTGAAATAAGAAATAAATGAATTAACTTTGTAATATTAGAGCCACGCGTGTCGACGCTAATTATTTTATCTTCGCATAACGTATATATAAACGGCGTCGGGCATCCACGGACCGAAAATAAATGACGGAACGAAAATGTATATTATTATCCGGGGCATAGTCGCCGAGCCCTTGGCTCCTGACACAAATCTGCAGCGCGGATGTATTTTTTAACGAACAAGGTCGCGTCTTTGAATATAACAAGTAAACATAACTCTTTTAGTTTAAAACAATTATTGTAATCAGTTACAATATTCCATCACTTGTGTATTGTATACGAACATAAATATAACCTTTACCCAGATCTAGAAAAATAAAATAAGATTCGACTTTAATAAAGAAATTCATTATCTAACTAAAGTCAAATATAGCTCTCTCTTCAAATGTAAGATGCAAGGAATTATTTTGTTTTCTACGCTATAGCCATTAAAAATAGGTAAGTATACATTTTGTAATGCTAAATCTCTAACCATAATGAGTTAATTTTTGATCCGTCTTTTGAAGATTATAACGAAGGCTAATTTTAAGCAGGTATTTTAAGTATAATTTCTACCAATTCAAGTAGAAATTTCGTAAAGTTATTTCCATTTATTTACACGAAAACTAAACGTTATACACGCCCAAAATCTCTGCAAGTAGTATTGTATGCAGATTGTCGTGATTTCTTGCATAAAATTAGCTCACAGAAAAATTAGCTTAGCCTAGATTCCGCCATCATTAAGCGAAGGACTCGGATGGAGTCATTAGCATGGAAAAGAGAAAACAGTCCAATTGCAAGACGATTTCCCAAGGGCCATCGTGTGGCGTTCGATGTGTGTTGCTTAGAAAAGTTGCACTTAAACAAAAATATACGAAACCCACACATTGTCTAAGTATGACGTACTCTTTGCTGCTTAAAAATACTGCAGTTAAATATATTTATATATCTAAACGCGTGTTTGGTAACACCGCTAAAGTTTGAGAAATATTCTGTGGTCGGCGTACAAATTCATATTATGCAGAAACCTTTTTACTTTTACCCGTCCTGGGTCTATATCTTTGAAACCCCTCGGTACAGCAAGAGATATTTATTTAAATAATAGCCAAAACTTTTAGCTGAATGAAACAAAGTTAAATTAATACCGCAGTCTGATTTGAGGCTGTCGTTCTGTCAACGTTTTATAAAATGATGGAAATTAGAGCAAAGTACAAAAAGCAAGTTTAATAGCCGAGAATAGCAGTGTGTATTGTTATAATTATACACATCTCTATTATGTCTGATATATGTTATTTATTATACATGATTATACGATACACTAAATTTAAAAGGAATTAGAAAAGAATAGAGTAGAATTTAAATGGTGTTTAATTTAATTCTATTTATTTACTACTCCGCCATCTACACGTAGGAAGCGGTTGAAACTTAGTTCATTAAGGTAAGTGTATAAAACTAATAACATATTCTTTACCATCAGGTTTCCTTTGGAGTTTAGTTTTAGAGGATTTTATTAGATTACGGCAAACTTCTGAGTTTTAAATAGAATCGGACGGTATGGATGTTTTTATTTTTATATTATTTGAACTCCTCAACTTTTTTGAATGCGGTAGCGTCAAAAAAGTTGATCGACAAATTGTCTTGTCTGCGATCACCAATACTATTGGTGATAGTGTCTTGTATACAAAGTATAGTCAACGTTGATCACTTTAGTACCTGTAACTCTGTTGATGTCCATTTGCAATCCCATATTATTTACCAATTCCCTCAGTTTACCTTTATATGAGATGCGAAACGAGGCTTTTTTTTTCAATTTGTTTTATAAACGCTTGCTCGGGTTCGCAACACAAACATTTAAGTCCATCTGTGTGGAAATGCAATTTGTGTGGGGTTAACTTTCTTGCCTAGGAATACGGCCTTCTGCCTACCTTACGATATAGATAGGTACTTATTTATCGTGATTTAGCAATAGCAGCATCTTTACAAACCAAACAGACATCCAAACTTTCGCAATTATGCTTTAAGTTTAAAATGTAGGTGTATAGTTTTCCCATTTAAGGAGGTTGTCTAAAAGAAATCGCATTTACTATACGACCGCAAAGGTAAGACTGTACAAAGGAATTTCAATTTACTTTAATTTTGATTTCTATCTGAGCCGTGAAGAGTGTTGGATTGAATTATCCCGTTATCTATGTCCGCCAATGAAGTCGCAGGCAAGTTTTAAAAATATCTAAAAGTGTGTGTTCTAAGTACTAAACACTATAGGTATCTAAATATTCTTAAAAAGAGTAATCCTTAAACGCACTTACTCTATATAGCATGTACCAGATGAGCCTTATACTTTCATTGACATTTTGCTAGTCAGCTTTATGTAGCTATAAAACTTAACGAAGCAGTGCGTTTTATTAGTATAATAAAGACACGGCTAGTACCTACCTAAATACACCTGAATTATTATAATAATTTAACAATACTCGGTTTCCAAATAGCTTGGTAACTTACAGGGAGTAAGTAGCCACTGAAATTACTACCCACTTATACTGTTAGTCAGTATCGTAATCAAAATAAACGTTTTAAATGCGAAAGGTGGACGTTTGTTTGTCATCGAATCACGCTATGATGACGTCGGAACCGATTTTTTTATATAAAAAGTATGATACGAGTCTATCAGGGGTATAATTATCCCTATAGACATAGATTTTACTACAGGAAAATATAAAAAAATCGCAGGATGTTTTAAAACCATCGACACTCCGGGGAAGAAACAAGTAGGTATATGAATAGGTATGTATATGAATTAATATTTACGTACACATGTCAATTTACTTGAAAAGTGTTAGTACAGGGTTTTGAACATGATATGGTATAGTTAATGGATTTTTGTAGGCTCTCTGAAAACGTTGATTACCCATGTCGCTGTCAGACACATTAGGTAATGTAATATTTAAGCAAAATACTCGTACATTAGAACTTACAAGGATATACTATGAAGTCGGTTAAAGTGATTTAGTACCTACCTCTATATATGGAATACTAACGACTTTGAGTTAACGTTTTTTAAAATAACACACGGACTTCCTATTTTAGGAGCCAGGGCCGCATCGCTATATTTACAAATGTAATTGTGGATCAATAAAGATTATTTTATTTATTTGTTTATTTCGGTATGGACTATCAATCTACCGGTGCCAACTTTGAAGAAGTATTTTATGAAGTATTCAGTATTTGTCATTAACGTAACAACGGAAATATCACGATAACTTTATAGTAATTTCGTAGAGGATTGCGTCGTGGGAAATTTTCCAGTTTTATTTTCATGACCTCAATATTATAAAAACTGGTTTCGAACTTTCGAACCGCTGAGAGTGTAGAATAGATATATATTCACCTGCATTTATTACACCAATATGCAGTATATTTTGGGAGATCTCATATTTTACAGCGATTTACGTATAGCCATCAATATCTTTGCATACAACATTTATGCTGTTTGCTGTTTATGGTGATATAAAGTGTTATCGTAGAGATAATTTTAATTTTAGTTTAACATATATAGTTGCTTTTGCATGCCTTATAATCAATGCAATATTATAAGATATGTCAATTTCTTGGGCGCATGCTGTGTGGTAGCCGAAACCGAGTAGCACCAAAAAAATACAGCGCATAACATATTCAACTTAATATTAGTACGGCGCCGCAAGAAAAATTAATGGTGCCTAAATACTAACGAACGGTACTGTATTTATGTACTTTACCCACTATATACCTAGCTGCGATCCATCGATGTCAAACAGTAAAGCGAGGTAATATTAACACCCTGCATTCTGTTATCCAGGCATTAACCATCTTTATTACAGCCATAAAGTACGTAGGAAGTCTACCTCTGTCTACGTGCTCCTTTACATTTTACGGAAAGAACCAGGGTAAAAGTTATGTCTCTATCTCATGTTTTACTTTTATTCCCTTGTCTTGTCGGCTTAAACGGTTACAGCTTTTAAATGAACTTTAAAATACGGGAGATTGTTATGCTTTAAATGGGAAAATTTTGCCGGTTCCGCCAATATTTATTTATATATGGAATACTTACTTTATTTACAAACACCGTTTACGCCTAACACCTAAAATCTAAGCTTCAGCGGATACTCTAATTTCGACCGGATGAACCCTAAAATCTAATTCAATAACGTTTTATACAAGGTCAATTTTAAAATTTGCCAAATAACCCCTTTGTTTCACCACTGAAAGTTTTAGAACAAGCATTTTTTTTCACGGATACACTAGAATAGTTCAAAAACAAAACATATTAAAACGAGAAAATGGCACAAGCTTCATATAGAAAAAACGTTGATTAGGCTATATCAGTGGCCGATCGTCGTGTTGTCCAAAACATCAGGAGAGGGACTGCGTTTATGACTGGTCACGTTCTCTTTATTGCTAGGCAAATGGTATTTAATTGATCTAAGCGCGGTGTTCACCATTCCATCTGTTTTTAGTATCCCATATACAAGATAGGTACAGTACCCGCTACGTTTTGTTTCTTTTTCGAGTACTGTTTGCTGAAATAAATAACACAAAATAGAAAATTTAACAAGGATTTAGAATATTAATGATTTTGCATATCAAACTTTTATTTCCCAACAGGTGGCAGAACATCAAGGTCAGCAGAAATAATTGGTTGTTAACTGATAATGGGATTACGGAAATTGAATTCACAAACAACATGCGGTTTTAAAAGGAGATTCATCATCATCATAACAGCCTGTAGACGTCCACTGCTGGACCAAGACCTCCCCCAGGGATCTCCACTAACCTCATCCAGCTGGGTCCCAAAGGAGATTGAAAACTGAAAAATAATTTCAGCAAAATAAATCTGGATTTTTCTTTATGGGATGAATAATTTATTTTCCATCCTATCGATCAGCGGGTTGGCGATTGTTTTCCAAATGCCGTAGCCATCAGAATTCACAGAGACTAACTTTGTTGAGAACTTTAGTAAAAACCTTTTGTTCTAAGTATATTCTTATCAAATTGCAGGCTTTTGTCTTTCGAGGAAATATTTCCCTTGTAAATTGGACCATTGCGAAATTTCGTCTGTTAACAAAATATTAAGTAGGTTTTTGACATTTATTAGTATAAAGTAATGTTCTACGATAATCATAATCTACCACTCAAAGAATTGATATAGCTGACGATTGACTAATAAATATTTTCATTATTAAAATTAAGATTTAGAACAAGGGCGTTAATCCTAAAATTATCAAACAAGAAAACCTGCCTTTTATTATTTATATTTTTAATATTAATAGTTTGTGCGTATATTAGCAATTTTGTTTTACAACGGGAACTTGAATAACCGCAGCAGGCAAACGCCATTTGGTGAAAAGCTCGTAAGATATAAACTGTGTTAATAAAATATTAAATAAGATTTTTATTTTTGTTTATTTTATCGAGAAATAACAACAACAAACTTACATCTAATCATTTGAGCTAAACTATGTACTTACACTAAATATACGAGTACTACCTGGTACACATTACTACAATAATAATAAAATACAAAATTAAGTTAAATTAAATATAGATCACTTGAATAGTTACTTTAATTTTTATTATTAAAGTAAGATAAAGATCTTATATTTATAACATGTAAGATAATTATAGTAAATTGAATGGTGTGAGAGAAAGAAATTTAAAATATTAAATTGTCATCATAGTTCTCGTCATCGATCACAAATTGGTTAATATTTCGTCTAAACTGCCGAGATGAACTGAAAATAACGATAGAATCCAGGTTCTTATTATAGTAGCTGCAAATTCTTTGGAGAAGAGCTCATTCTCCGTCATTATGTAAATTGTAAAAGATGTCGCCAAAGAGAAGACAGTCGCGTTCGACGTCCTGGGGGCTCGGAAGTCGATATAGGAGATAAACTCAGGGCAATTAGGATAGTATCGTATTCTTATAATATACATATGTGGATCAGGTTAGCGTAAGATGGTGGTTTACCCGTCGGTATGATCTTTATAGGGACTTTTTCTCGATTCTCTTTATTCAACTTTACACACAATCGTGCCACACCATTGATGGGTCGAATCAAAGTCTTATGTAATAGGTAGATAAAACAATACAGATAGATATACGATATTTGGCAGATATTTAAATGCACAGTTGATAATGGATTTATTTAAAAGTATAAAAGCTGCAAGAAAGTAGGTGTAATCAATAATTGTAAGTCATTTATTACGTAAGGGTTTATGGGACAGTTATATCATATAGCTTCCCTTCATTTAGATTCTCTGAGGGCAACCGTTCTAGAAGCAGAAAAATTTGTCCACGTAGCGTGTGTTTATTACGAATGAAGGAATTCCCGGCAGGCCGACCTAATGAAAATTTATATGACGGTCAGTAATGCCGGGTAGAGCGTCCCGCGAGCAGGCGCACCCTTTAATGAACCTTGTTTGTCCTAAGTCTGAGAGCAATTACTCTTTATATTAGTGTCTTATTACTCTAAAGTTTGAAGCATCGAAGAATTAATCTTGCCTATTAGTACACCAAAACGATTAGTCTACTAATGAACCTTTATAATGTTTCATATTACCATAATTAAAAAATTCATAATTAATTTATATTTACTGTGCTTTATATTATGTCGGATAGTTTGGTCAGCGAGCACCTACATTTGAACTCCACTGACTCTCCCAGCATAAATAAATACTAGTAAGAACATCTGCAATACATTATTTGAATTATTCTTATTTATGAATGGAATATCCGCCCTCCAGTCATTGTAATAAACCAGCCACATTAATAGTTCGATGCTGATTGCCAATAATTCATGTTAAATAGCGCTATCAACAAGTGTTTACAACTGGACGATTAAATTACGTTTCAAACTTGACCGATATAATCGGCCGCACTTGGCCGTGTAACAAAACTGCGCACGCGACGTACACGTCTATTTCGGCTTCTCATTATCCGCCCGTGCCAGGGGACCGCGACTCCCGTCTAATATGTGGTCTGGTTCAAATGTTTCTTGCTCGTCGCGCTAATTGTGTTACAAACGTATCTAGTTTTGTTTTCTAAAATGTTTTAGGGTCTTGTTGCCTGTTTCTTTGGTCGATAATTTTTCAAATTGACATTTGCTTTTTTTGAAACAGTAGTTTTGATTTAATTTTAAGATTGCTCTTAATTTTACAAACATTACTGCTGTACAGATACATAATATATTAAGTGGGATTACGGAAGTAAAATAAACACGATATATGGAATAATAGATCAACTTAAAGGTACGCTTTTGCACTAATGAGATTCGTTTAATGCAATGCTTCGCTTAATCTCTTCACAATTAATATTTACGATGTAATATAACATATTAATTAAAATGTCGAGTATATTCATAAACAAAATATTAACAACGCCTAATATCAAAGGAATGTTTTACCTTTAACGAGCTTACGTCGTTTACATTTTCGGTGATAGGAAAATCTCAATTACCGTCGACTCTATCAAAACATTTCGACTCCGGAAAGTATATTTTGTCAAAGGGTTTGATTCCATTTATTTTATACCTACACACCAATTCATGAATATGCTTGCAGGAAATTTGACCTCTACAATATTTTGAAATAAGTAGATGGTAAATCTTTGACTCAAGATATAAAGTAGGATTTATTGGACAAGATGTAAAAAGGATGATTATCCGATAATTGAATTGAAATAAAATTTATTCGGATGTTACATGATTATCGAGAGCCTGGGTAATCTCATCAGGCTTATGTTTAACGGTAATTTTACGAACTGATGATGACTCTCACATCGGTTACTTGGATGTACCTACCCTGGAAATTCAGAATGAAAACGTAAGAGATTCATTCGAAATTCAGAAAATCTATGTTAATTATAGGAACGCTCGGGGCTCATATCAAAGGCAGGCTCGAGATCCTTAGTAGCTGGTTACCGCACGTTATATTATATTGTCACATGCAGGCTCTACCGCATTAAACTACTATATAGTCTAATCCACAGTAGTAGGTATATCAAATAACAAAGTGGTAGGTTTTGCTTGTTTGCTCGAGGTACTCCGAAACTGGATGTAAAACATGGACGACGCTCACAGGTGCCACCCACCAAAATAAAACTTAAAGCAGCGCAGCGAGCTATGGAGAAAACAATTCTACTATACTAGTGACCAAAAAGATAAGTGATGTAATCAAATTACCTTCCTTCTCCCCATTTCCGTTTCACGTCACGCTTTTCTCGTACTAATTTGGTCACTCGATGCAGTAAGGTTTGTTAGCTTAATTATACAGAACCTCTGATTCCTGATTCCTTAGTTAATCAAGGGCGGATCCAAGGGCCCATTTGGGCCAAACTCGGGACCAAAAAATATCTAGACTTTTCGGTTACTTACCTACATTATAATCAAAGTTCGACCATAAGTTTTTTTGTTGTAGTTTCTATTGTATAAGCGTCTAACCACGTCTAACTTAAATACATACATACATATTTTCACGATGGTCCCTGGCGGGGTAGGCAGAAATAACGTAGCGCCAAGTATTGCGATCCTGACACACCTCTTTCGCTTCGCTCAGTCTCATCATTCTCTTCATACACGCTCGCCGCGAGAAGCGGGTGCTCTTTACGTGTCCGTCTGTGAGCACCCGCTTTATCTGATTTTCGTTTGTCAGTCAAGGTGGTCCCCGGCTCCTAACTTAAATCCAACTCTTTTTTTTATAGGAAGATCCGCCATCGGCTGTAAAAGCCATAATCAGATTTTAGATATTGTAGATTGGACGGCTGATATTTCAGTAAATATCAAGGCCGGTTTAGGATAACACTTAGTGTCTGAGGTCAAGTTCAAAATAGACCATATTTTAAGGCGCTTGATCTTATTGAATAGAAATTCATGAATACCTAGAGATGCCACCATGTAAAGGAAGAAATCAAAACATATAGTAAAAAAAATCCAACTCTGAAAATTAAACTTACCACCCCCTAAATGAACTCCTGGATTCGCGCTTGTAGTTACTACCACGAAACAACTAAAGATTTATGATGTTCACTGTTGCGTGTTCACCGAAACTTTGGGCCCAAGTAGAGCACTCGTAGAACCACAGAATGTAACTGTCAAGCGAAACATGTCTGAACTGTGAGCCATACAAAGCTATGCGATGAGTTAAATCCACTCCTCACATATACGACCAGAGGCTGGTGGATTTGTAACAAAGACCACTGTGGCAAGGCTTTGGACTGGCGAAGTTGGACAATAAATTGTGTATTCTAATAATATAATGTAACATAAGTGCACTATAGATAGTCCGACTCTAAATAAATGGCGGTCATAGAAATAGATTTTATGTTTTGTAACTACTATCTAATCTGTAACTGAACTGTCTATGTTTACCTGCTTAAGTAGACTCTTAAGTTTTGTTTAACATGTTCATAATTTTCAATATTGGTACATCTATCAATTGAATGCTACTACTACCTTTTAGTCATACAATTTCATTCACTGACACTGAAGCAGAGGTAACCGATTACAAATCAATAAACTTCTATAGCGAACGCCGCCAGCCTTCTGGGCACAATGCCCCGGTGCCGGTGTGACCACCTCGACGGCCTTTTTTATTTGTAGGTTTTAGCTTTAGTTAGTTTTATATAGCCATTTAGTTAGTTTTTAATTTTTAATTTTGTTAGGTACATAATTATGTTTTTTTTTTTTTACCATAATATTGTTAATACCTTGTTACAAATAAATGTTAAGAGCGATGGTTCAAATTAAGTTCACTTCTGTAGTTATGACTATAAAGCTTACTGCTGACATAGAATAAATAATAGTACTGCTGCTGACTACCTACATTATAATGTAAAAGTTACTGTGAATATCCGAATGCGGTGAATCTTATATTAGGTCAGGTTTACAGTGTATCATAAGATATAACAAAGCTAAGGCTGGTGAATTCTAAGAATTATCTAAACGTAAACTCAGATTCAACGCATATATAATCAACATGTAAAGGCTACTGAGAAGAAATCACCAATAAAGCAAAGTAAACATAAATTAATACGCCGTAAGAGCAGTTTTTAAAAGGTTTGAACCCAAGGACGAGTTGTGTCGCCCAGGGCGCTAAAGGTGCTGGCCAGGGCGGGGAGTAGAGGGCCCGGGCGGGCGACGGGCAGGTAGGTAGGCCCAGTGATGCGCTGTCGAGCCTATGTAACAAGAAAGCGCTGCATAGGTCTATTTGCGTCTATAATTCAAAGTTTAAGACATTAATTAACGCATCAATCGCGTCAATAGAATCTATTATAGGCATGTAAGAAATTTGATTTTCGTGTTTCTAAGAATGCAGATTCCTATCCCAAGTTTGACATAGACGTATTTTTTTTTATTCATATTTTTTGATACACGTCATTAAATTCAATGAAAACAATGTCAACATTAATTAATATTAAATAAATAATTTGATACTACCCTTGTGATAGATATCCTAATAATATGATACTTGATATTATCCTTATAATAGTATTACCTATTTAGCGCTAAAAAGCGCGCAACACTACATACCCCCCGCCGGTGCCCTGGCCGGCCGCTGCGAATTAATAATTCTTCATGACACGCATTCATTTCATTAATAAATTATTGTTCGCGGTACAGCTGGGTGGCTTGTTTGCCACGCCCAGCTTTGTTAGGGTTCCGTATCAAAACAATTAAACCCTTACGGCGAGATTCGGCCGTCTATCCATCCATCTGTCATCTCTGGACAGGCTTCTTTTGAATTCAAACAAAAAATCTTCTGTACAGTGCTTGTTCGAGACAATAAATGTATTCTGTCATCATTATAGGTAATTAAACTGCGATCAGGAAAATATTTAAAATATAGTCTATTAGTTTATATATATGTTTATATATATAGTTTTTTATTTATTTTACTTATCTATTTGTACAGGGTTCCTTTCGCACTCGGACTTTACCGGTTTTCATGCAGATTAACAATGACAGTTTTTGCGGTAAACCTCTGTTTTGATGGTGACAGCCATAGAAATATAGGAGCGTAGCGAGCGGGAGCGTAGCGAGCTTTTTCCGTGTTCTGTGGTGACAGCTAAAAGAAAATATTTAATTTGAAAGCGAAAACGATTTCGATCTCGCAATCCACAAGAAGTAAGTAAGAATAATGTATTGTATATTTTAAAAAATGTAAATTACTTGTAATGAATATTATTCTTAGATTAAGTCTACTCTATGAAGTCCTAAGTGGTACTAAGTATACCATCATTTACATGTATAATAATAATAATTGTATAATAATAAATTGTATACTGCTGCTCTTTGTAATTATGTCATTTGCTAACCCGAGGTCGATTGCACATACCTACTATATACCTACGAGCACATGTCAGTACCCTACATTTTTGAAAAAATATTTGCCTTGTGAGACTTGTAACCTGGCGTGGCATAAAATATTACAATATCAAAACGTGACTGGACTAGCGACTTTTTTCTACGATATTTTCGCGGGGAAGCCCCTATAAATCTTCCGGTTCACGAGAAAGGAGGAACGAAATTTAACATTTTTCATGACGTTGAATATTTATAAGTACCTAAGTACTTGTTTACTTGCCTAAAATAAATCGTAAGGTATTTGTTTGTATCCAAATGGAAGACGAAAAACTGGTTCAAGTGAAAATTATATTAACTAATCCGATGTTGACACATTTGTCTTGTTTCTGTGGCTGAATTTATTGGGCTCATATTTTAGGCTGAAGTGCGACATAAAAAATGTCGCAGGCGCTGTGGGTTTTCATATTATGCAATTAAAAACAAATTATATAAACGAACATCAAGTAGATCGTTCCCCAGAATTATGGTAAATTTTAATTCGGAAAAATTCTTTGAAATTATTTCTGTCAATAACAATATTAGTGTAGTTATTACAATTTATATCGTTTATAATTTTCTGCACTAGTTAATAAGATACAGGCTGAGGACTTTCCATCCTCTCAATCCGATAACGTTTAAAAGAAATTGAAATAAATCAGACCTCACTTAAAAAGTAAGTAATTGAACTTCACGTCGCCAGCGGCTTTAGAAAATTAAATTATCCTGCGTTCTTGAACCCATTTCGAGCAATCAACGTCGTTTATACTGATTGCGTTGTTTTAAGAAATGGAAGTAAAATATGCCAAATGTAAACAATGTAGTGAATTGAAAATTTAATTTCATAGTCAAGACAGCTCCTCTTTACTTTCGCTTTTTATTATTTCAATGTGATTGATCAATAGTTAAGTTAGAAAACAACAACATCTAAACAACGTCTGGATTGACACTAACACTTGGTCCCATACTGCCTTAAAAAATAATAGTAAAAATGTAGTTCGTGCATATTAATTATTCCCTTCGTTTTTAAAGCTGACACGTACTTATAGCGGTAGAATTATTATCGTGTTGTGCTCAATAAAAATATATATAAAATACAGTGGTTTCTTATTCTTAGACGGGGGTGGCCATGTAGCCAGGAACATTTTGGTGGGCGCCCGCTCCCCTTTAGCTAAATTCGTTTTTACAAGTCCTTGCACTGGCTTCACGGAAACAAGAGTTATGGACTTGTTCTATTAACTTTTACTGTGGTTTTGTGCAAAAATAGGATATATTATCAACTGTTATTTATTTCGCGTTAGAAGTTGGTCAGGAAGAAGCGCATCGGTGCTGGAATGTAATTGGCAATTTCTATACGACGCCCCGTACGGCGTTAATTCATCAAAGTGTTAAGGTAGTCTCCTACATACTTCATTTCACAAACCTATTTTAAGTAAAGTAGGTAGGTAACAATTCTCATAAGAGTTTCCAGTTACGTTGAAGTTACCGTCGAAGAGCAATAGCTTACATATATATCAAGAAATTGCTGTTTTAAGTGAACTCAAAACAGCAATATTATATAGGTCGTATGTTGAGAAGCATTTTTTTGACATACCTACTTACGACCTATCGCATTAATTTCGACGATATTCTGCTCACCTGATGGTTGCATCAGTAACTAAGTTAACTCACCAAATAGACTTTGTATCGCTGTGCCACCACGTTATTTTCTTAACAATTTATCCTCAATCAAGCTTCTATCTATTCTTGTAGTCCTTCGCTAATACAAACATTAAAGTCGAACGAATTTATTAGCAATTAGAATTTTATCTGCAAGTGTCTTTAATTAATTTGTCCGGAAACAGACGTCCGCTTAAACAAGAGAGTATTTAAATACGATTAAATCCAATCTTTTTTGATTTGAATTTCCTGAAGCTTGGAGTTTCTTTCATTGGAATCGAGGGCTTAAAGTTTTATTTTTATTTACTTAACCCTGTCGTGTCCTGCCAGAAAAAAACCTATTGGGTTGTTTTAGATGACGTGTAATATAAAGTTATGTAGGTACAAGTTTGCGGTATTTTTATTTTGAACCTCATAATTCAAAAAGCTTACGGGTGAATAGTTTATAATGAAACTTAGCACGAAGCGGTTTTGCATTAAAAAAAAAAGAGTAGTTAGTTCATTGTATTCCGAACAATACTCTACTATTCAGTGAACACAGAATAGGTATATGAATATCATGTAAATGTCTACGTGACAGTAATTATTGTCCCATGTAGAACAAGTTATTTTGGTAGATAGTTGTGTAAGCATTTGAACTGGACAATAAACGTTTTACGTCCGTTGTGAACTTGTTTCCGATAATCATCCAGATTTAGTAGTTAGACACTCTTTTGGCAGATGTGCGGGTAGCATAAAGCATTTAGTATCCGTTCAAAGTTTTCCAAATCTATAGTAACTTTCCATTTACTAATGGAAGCAGAGTGGACTACTGACCGTGGGTTTAAGGTTGGTTTAATGTTAGTTAATTCAATTAGGTAGAAATTGTTAGATGTAATACATAGATCAATAGTTTTATAATGACAGGTTAAGAGTTCTCTGTAAAGAACCCGTAGGTATTATTTCCTAAAAGCCTTCATAATGACCATGAAACCATTAACACTTACCCAGCCACCCACGAACTGCTTAATCGTAACTTAGATTTCCTTTACGAGCTGTTATTAAATTTTCCTTGGTCTTAGTTAATCGCTTAATTACCTCTCTTTATTCACAAGACTTATTTTAAAAAACAAAATCTTATTTACTTGCGAAAGAACCTTAAAGCTAAATTGACAACAAAATTAAAGATGTATAAACATTCATTAGTAGGTCTCTCGACATCAAAAATAGAATTGAGATACCGAAACGTATAATTATTTACAAACTTAAAATAGGGTTATTTACTGTAAATTGAAAACATTTCAACACAAAATCTCCCCGAAGGAATACGAGTACATCCACAGATTACGTTATCCATAAAAATATAGTAAGGTAGTCCTAATAATTTTGCGAACTTATCAACGTATGACGTAGATACACGGCCTATCTAATCGTATGATTTAGGATTGTCATCTTTTATTTATTACTATCAACCCGCTGCGTAGTCATATAAAAACACTCGAGTAACTACCGGCCAACGGTTACTGAGAAGATTTATAGCCCACGCAGTGCTGCGTTATTGCGCATGTAAAACGTTCTTTTAAACGCTTTATGTTTGACACAAGATGGGACGGAAGTTGTCTTAATAATTTAATTTAATCAAGTTCTTGATGTTTCGTTTAATCATCAAGGGTTCAATGGGCGGCGAGCTTAAGAAGCATAGACATGAAATTGAGTTAGACATTTTTCAGAGACGTTACCTTGGGGGAAGTATCCTATGGAGGCTGCCTTTGCTACGAAAATCATGTCCGTTTTTTCACTATGAAAAATCTACAATATAAAAGGAGAAACTGACTGACTGACTCATTCACTGACTGAACAACGCACAGCCCAAACCGCTGAACTTAGAGACTTGAGATTTGGCACAGAGGTTCCTCTTATAGCACTGACGTCCACTAAGAAAGGATTTTTCAAAAATCAACCCCTAAGTGGGTTGAAAAGTGAGTGGGTATTAAAAACAAATTATAATGCTTAAGTACTGTATGTGTATGTACATAATAATTACTTATCTAGGTCTCAGATACATTTACAACATTTAAAACAGGTAGTCATAAAAATGAGAAAGAATACAATTTTTCTGTAAATAATCCTCCCACTTTAAGACCGGAAGTGTTATTTTCAAGGTGCCAAGACAACTGTGACACCTAATGTCATCCACGAAACAAAAATGAAATCTAGTTTTTGCTCGAGGTAATTTCCGGAACGTTAAACTGGGACAAGGGTTTTACAGCGTTCGATTTCAGATCAAAGAATCAATCAAACTGAGACCCCGTTGTCTGATAAGGTCCCAATTCAATTTCGATAGCGCCTCAAGTCGGATCACGTCAATTTCCTTTAAATAACAATAGTAACCTGACAAAACAATAGAGTTGTCAGGGCCAAGCCTTATAGATCTGTCATCCCTTAATAACCGTTTGTCTATTTTATTCTATACTTCAGTACTTCATCCCCGCGCTGTTTTATATGTGGAATATTCAGTTTTGTAAAAATAAGCTTAACAGTAACTGTAGATACCTGCTTATACCAGTTTACCACTAGCCAGATACCCGCGACTTTGTTCACTTTAAAACTTGGCTTTCCAGTTATGTATGTTTTCGCGAATGTTTTGAAAAATCCCGCCATTGCTGTGCGTCGATAGATCGGTCATTCATTCGTCGCAGTATTTAAATTATACATTACATGTTCATAATAAAAAATAATTTGTACTATTATAGTATAGGTAGAGTTAATAGTATTAAACGAAGATATAGTAGTAGGAAATAGCCAACATGTCTAACAGACCTGTTAATTATCGATATAAGTCACATAGAACGGAATGTTTTTGTCTAGTGTGCCTATGCCTATGTTCTTTAGTAAATGTAAAACGACAAAACATTTATCTTTGCTTTGGAATAAACGTAGTCTGTATTTTAGTTAACATAATAGATTACGTTTCATAGCTATTATTATATTAAGCAGTATATCGGCACCCCAGCTATTTCAAACGGTAATAACGTCGTCATCAACGCGTTCACTAGGCTTTGATATTGGTACGCTACAACTTTGTTATTGAATAAAGTTTTATTATATTTTTTGAGCTTCACACAATCCAGCTGAACTCTGCTGAATTAGAAAGTTTCTTTAAGAAACTCTTAGGGCCTCTTACACCGATTGCTGATAAAGTCCCAGATACCCTATCTGCAGGTTATCTGACAGATAGCCTGTTTTTTTGGTTTCACAGGTATTGATTGATTGATTGCCTATATCTTATATATTTTATATAGTTTATCACACAGATTTATCTGATAGATTAGTTTATCACTAAGATTACTATCTGTAACAATATCAGGAAGTGGTGAAAGAAGCCCTTAAACTTAGAGTTTTCTGAGACGTCGAGTGTTCACACCAGTATGAAATGACATTTCTAACATTTGGTATAGTTTGTTCCATACCACCCACAGGATTTGCGGTGAAGGGAGAACTGAATACGTAACTGAAGAAGAAATTCTGTGGCATATGGTCGGGAAGACCACGATGTCGCAATGGGCCATGCATAGCTACTTTGTGATTATAGACCTGAGATGCCGTACTTACTCAGTACCCCACTGCTACTGGATCCATGCTGGTGCTAGAACTTGTGGCTGTTTACTATGTTTTTGGGACTTGGATTACTGAAAATAATTTAAAATAAGGGTATCATCTCCGGCCCTTTCATCTATGGAAGCTGATTAACAAACAACCTAACAAAGACCTAGCCCTACGTTAGACCGAGTCCTTAGAAGATTATGTTGCGAGTTGTAAGTATATTGTTTTTAATTGCGATCAGTGATGGGAGTTGGGACAGTTCACATGTGCTAAAATTATGTAATGCTAATTTAGTGTGTGCTTGTGTCGCGGGTCGCGAATGGGCCAACAATTTGTCGCTGGGCCTTGGCGCGTGCGGGTGACAATGAACGCTCACGACTCACAAGCTATATTTACACCAAGCGGTCCACCTGCGGCCGGGAATCACTGCTCAGCTGTTTGTCTTGACATGCCACTGGCTCCTAAGCGATTTCCTCAAACCACGACCTTCAAAGTCGTAAGCGCCAGATGAAAATTTACACATTCCATATTGATGTGGATTTATGGAATACATAAATTGTCAAGCTGTAAGATGAAAGAAACTAGTTATGTGTGGAATAAGGAAGACAAACATGACACCTTTTGTTCGATTTGTTTTCTTTGTTATGTTTACTTAGGTTCCCTGTCCGACTATGGAACCCTTAAAAAGGAATGACTAATTAGGTCGTTTTCTATGTTCAAGCCGTTGTAATGTATTTCTAAGAAATACAACCGGAGATTAACATTAAAATTTTGTAGTTACAAATATTTAAAAAATATTAATAAGTATGTATTATCCACTGAATTATGCATTGATGTTTCATTTTAATGAACCTAATGAAACTTGAAATTTTATATGTTTTTGTTACAGCCACGAGCAACCGGAACGGATTCCAAGGATGAAGCCATTAAAGGGAAACTCTAGACGTAATTTAATTAAATACAAACTTTTGTTTTAAAATTGCAGGTGTTGTTTTATTTTAAATAATGAAATTTTTAAATATGTAATAAGCACATTAAAACCTGGTTTTCATTTTTATACAACTATAATCTCACTGTCAGCAAAGTTTAAATGGTGTCATTTCATAACATCAAGTATTTCACGGATGTTTACGTTATAAAATAAACCTAGGTACCTACATACGTATGTTCCAAATTTCAGCTTCTCTTTGGCTGTGCGTTGCTAGTTCAGTCAGTCACTCAGGACAAAATATTTTATAAGTTAAATCAGCTATTTGTTTACTTATTTATCACATTGAGTACAAATAACAAATTATTTGGTAGAGTCGTAAAGTACCTAACCATTCTTGACAATGAGCTGACAATTGGATTAACATTTAATCCGGCAAAAAGGTATCGTTAAGCAGCAGATGGAATTTCTACTACTGATGAACATACCATACCTAACATACATAACAATCCGCCGTGTTCGGCCGTGGCACCGACGACATCGAGTTGCTATGTAGAATGTAATAATGAAAAAAGTATGCTGTGTGTAAGAGGGTCGGTGGCGTAGTAGGAAGGACGCGGCCTGTCATACGAGAGGTCCGAGTTCGATCCCCGGCAATGAGGTGCTCCTCCCTGTTGCCATACCAATAGATTTTTCTCGAAACTTAAGTTCATTTACTGACTGGTCTCAAACGGCGAAGGAAAATATCGTTAGGAAACCTTCATAATATAGGTACCGAAGAAGTACTTCGCATGTTAAGTCCACTAACCCGCATTTGACTAGTGTGATGGACTAAAGCCCGTACGCCCTCGTCCTCGGCGTGGAATCCAGTAATCGAAGAAATAAAATCTCTCGATTTGTCGTCAAATACACCGGCGGATACCATGCGTGTTGTGTGTGCAGTGACTATCCAAACATCACAAACTGACAGTGGGTACGAGAAACTACTCGCAACGTACCTAAAACACTGACAGTTCGCCTCTTCAGCCAGCCAATGTAAACTGGTCGAAATGTCAGGCAAAGGTGAACAATTAAAGTATTCGCGTGTAAGACCCATGTATAATTTATATATTAAGAGTGTAGGTATCTATGCTGAGATTGCGGATCAATTATATTGGATTAAAGTCAAAGAAGATGACACTGAAGCCTCTGTTCATGAACCAACTTTACATAGGTAAGTACTAATTGTAATTCAGTTAAAGACCCAAGTTAAAGACATTATTAGCGAAGTCTGGTTAGGTAGCTCAAACGAAAATAGGATTACCTCCAGTTGCCGCTGTTCACATATGCGGAAACTTTTGGGACTTGGCTGACTGTTGGCAGGCGAGATAACCCTTCAGTCTCTTTGTTGTACTTTTGGTATCCAACCAACGTTAACTAAAGGTTTAGTAATTAAGGAACTGATAAATTTAATCTTCCGATAGTATATATAGGTAACCTTCTCTATGGAATTATGTAAGTTTGGTAATATCACTTTCCAGCGACTAGGACAACAAGACCATGAAACTTATTATTATCTGTTCACAATAAGATGATTTTGTTCCCTTACTCTTGTTGTTTTTTAAAGCCGTTCACAATTCCATAGACTCGAGGCTTTATAGACCGTAATATATTTTACCGGCTCTCGCATGGGCTTTTTCTTATGTGTAGTTACTTGACTATCTAAAAAAATATTCGTCTTTATAATTTTCTGGTGGTGTCTAGAGCGAGCACCGGAAATCTCCAAGATTACAGCTATTACTACATATTTAGTTATTATTTTCTCTCTCTATTCCGCTTTGAATATTGTGCGAAAATGTCAAATCTATCTAAATCATTCTCCTTTTTGTCTACCACTCTCATAGCTCCGCGAAGTTTGTCTCGTACTAGGTACCTAGGATGAAACGCAACTTCTTTCGCGTTATATATAAGTTGAGTTCCCATTTCTTCATTTTCCCAGGGAAATCTAAAAAATCCCCCGTTTTACTTTTTATTATTATTGTACAACGAGAAATTTTCCAATCTTATTAGTAATCTTATTCAACAAATACTCTTACAATACAAAACAATTTTCAAAGCTGAAAACATTCTTGCTATAATTTATACTGCGCTAAAATAAAATATGTGACTGTAAGTAGACGTAAGGTCATCAACCTCATAAAACAAGAACATCATAGGTATAATTTAAATACTAGAAATGTTAACTAAATTATGATCATTGCGTTTTCATAAATCAAACCAATTTATGTAAGAATTTAAGCTTATGACTTTAGTACGTTGCAATTCCAGGGCAGGTATATCGTTTGAATTAAGCATTCAAACGATATACCTGCTACCAATTTTGCTGCCAACTTTAATTCGTCTATTAGAAGGTATACTCAATTGCGGTTTATCTTTTTGGTTGTGTTCATGTGATTTACAAAACGTTACAATTAATTACTTCAAGTAGGTAAGCTTACTTATATTTATCTCAGAACAATAGTGGAAACAAGCATACCTGACCTAAAATGCATATTCGTTCAAATGTGTACTGCAGAAAGATCTATCTGGAAACTGTGACAGCTAAAACCGTCACCAGAATTAACCTGTCTAGTTCCACTTTTGCCCTCGACTGCCACCATTCGTATTTGAACGGAACCGACTATTATCCAATTTTAGTCCACACGGACGTTATTGATCCATCCGTAAATAATCCTACCACATAGACACCGAATTATTACGTTCAATGTAAATATTTTAGTCTGGAGTTCTGACTTCTCCCAATGTTGGATCAAACACGTCATATTGCATAGACAGTGGGATTGAGTCGACAGAACGTTGAAGACAGGCGAAAATGTAAGCAAGCAAAAATTATTATCTAACTCTTTGTTTCGAATGTGTGAAGGCAAAAATTCGGCGGCCGCGGCCGAATTCCTACCTTCAACGTCTTTCGTTTGCTGCGGAAGTCTTAAATATTTTTCGACAGGTTTCGAATTTTGTGTTAAGATAAATGAACAGATGGTCCATAATCAGATATGAATATACAATAGCCAATACAATGGCGGTTGCTTACGCTCCTCTGAAGAATGCTTTGACACGAAAAAACTTTCGAAAGAAAGTTCATTGAATTTTTTTATACGTATTAAAATAATGTTTTCAAATATAAAGCTGGTGGAGTTGATGTTGTCTTTGGTTGTAATATAACTTTTGAAATTACTAAACCTACAATGTTGGCGACGAACAAGTGTCTAAAATATTCTCAAAAGACTTCACCCTTGTTGTTGTTGTTGTTAATACTTCTCTGCGGGTTGCGATCAGAAAATAGGGGATTATTATCAATCCTTAGAAGGGATGAGAAACGAGGAAGAGATGACAATAATAATAATGGATTAAGATTACCTAGGCATCCATTTTCTTTTGCTTATTTTGTAAAAATATGTTTTCTTTATTACTTATAATACAATTTCTTTTCAACATGTTGACAGAGCGATTACGTTACGATACGTAAAGACATTTATAAGAACGACCACAACAAAGCTTTCTACCTCTTTTGACCCGGGGAAATTTGTTATCCTTTCCGTATCTATAATATAAATGTTTCCCGTAGGAATTTTCTATTTATACCCACCGTTGGCAATACACAATTTGTCTCGACAATTCCTCATAGTATGATAGCATGCTCTTCTAAAGTTTAGACTTATTTAAATTATTTCATCCAACGTTTAATTAATTTAAGGAACTACTGTTTTTTAATTATGTCATTTGTTTGATACAAAAGATCCCATGGGGTCGAAGTCTCGCCGGGTGCACCTGATCCCCTATATGCAAGTTGAGAAGATAATTTTTAACGAAACAAACTAACAACCTACTAAAAAGAAAACGTGGACTATACTGAATTATACCAATTTATTCTGTCTAGAAACAAGCCGGGCTTGAGAAAAATAAGTATTTCATCCAACTTTACACATTTACATAGTACACTTGCACCTAAGAAGGTGGGAAGATTTTCTTTAGACTGAGATATATTTCACTTAGGTACGATAAGTAAGATAAACCTATTAAAAGTTTAATCATCTCGACTTCACAGGTTTCTCATTACTAAAGCAAGATTACTTTTAGAATTCTAAAGGTTAGTGATCAGTATATTTTTCTATTTATTTTCAATATTACAGCTGGTAGGAAATTAAAGTAGGAAATATTACTTGATGAAATTACCGGAACCAAACCGGAATAAAACTATCAAACCGATTTTAAAATCATTTCACTGCTTCAATGCTGACCCATTTTATCAATTTATAAATAATTTATTTTACACACAGAAAATTGAGCTTATTTTTAAAGAAAATTCTTCCAAGTAATCTGCACTGGTCATAGAATTGATTGGTAAATATATTATTTATTATAGACAGGTAATTGTTTCCGGTCAAAAATTCTAGATCACCAAGAAACAGTGGATTTACCGTGGGCAACACTGCTTAAGCTTGTATAGGTATCTAGTAATGTTTAACAAAAATGCAAGGTAATAAACATTGTATTATTGACATATTATTGAAAGCTAGGACCTTCGGAAGGCGCTTGGCATTGTAAAAAAATGTTAAAAATATCCCACGATGTCATTGGACTTGGCACGGGCCGGATAGTTAATACGATCTTCACATAAAATGTTTTATACTGCATCACGTGCGCATACTTGGTGACAACACAATAATAGCAATGTTTTCATTAAAAGTATTATAGGTACGGTCGATACGATAACACTTATCGAGTCCACTTAGAGAATTCTCACATTAGATTTCTAATCGTGCGAGCCTCTGTAAAACAGTAATAAGATGGAATACAGTCTTTTTGAGTCTAGTTTATCGGTATAATTTTCATTTACAAATCTTAACAACGTCTTAATTAAAAGCTTCAGAAAGTAAGTACCTAGTTCTTTGATGATTGTTTCTTTCTTGGCTCTTTAAGTAAGCAGTGACGGCGCAGATTGTCGTTCTTAAGCTGACGAACCTATTCTCGGGCGCACTGTACAGCTGGGAAACGTCTCTCGACATCGATGAATGTATGTCTTTTTTTAACAGACTTGCAAATTCAAGTGCCCTCATTTTGAGCTGAATAAAAGTAGAACATTGGCACTCGTCGCATATTCTAAAAGTTTTTTATTTATTTTAAGAAGTAAAAAAAATAATAGATGTAATTATATAATAACTACTTACATTAAAAGAGTCATCTACAAATAACGTATTTTACGTGGCCGTTGCCTCTTTATTTAGGAAGTTAACGTTTATTGTTTGTACTTATCCATCTAAATTGTTTGGAATCTAATATAAGTTCTATCAATTCAAATATATTGATAATGTAATGACTTATATTATGTAAAATAGTTTGAAAAAGTAATAAAAAGAAATCTACGAAAACAAGACGTAATATAAGAAATCTTACCGTGCTAATGTGTTAATCTAGTGGAGAAATTGTATTCACTTAAACACCAAAACACCCACTATAGTTTAAACTTAACTAGTCACACAAATATGAAGTCTTTCTAACACTTGAGGTAAAATCACACTCTATAAATAAAGTACTAGTCTAATTAATATTTTTTAATGTCTTTGGTCACACTTAATGTTCTATCAAGGATATTTCTTTATGAAGGATAAAAGCAAATGTCCAAAATCATTTGTAAAACGTGTAAATAGTCTTTACAAATCACGTGTAAACTCTTAAAGGTTGCAAGTAGAAAGTTTCAGTCGTTTCTTGTGTATATATAGGTTTTGGTATAACTTTCCCTTGAGATGCATGATGAGGTGTGAAAAAAATCTTATTCAAAGTGGGTTCTACTAAAAATTCGTAAGATACGTCAATCACTAAGAGGAAACATTGAAAAGTCGACAGAAGTTCTCGCAACGTGTTTGTTTTTCATTATTTTTTTAGTCGCACGATTCGTTCGGGTATCGAGGGCGTTGGGGTTGGGTATTGAAGAGAGTGGGGTTATTAAAAATGTAAAGTTGTGTTTCGTTTGGTCGATCGTAGTCCATAGGTTTGACGCGTCAGTGGGTGCGCGGTTGTAACGCGGCGCGGGCTGCTCGCGCGGCGGTCGACGGAGGACTGCCGGCAGACTGTCCTCAACAATTCCATTCCATGCACCGCAATCACCCGACATGCAAACCTACGATGCAATACTGAAAGTTCACTCTATTTTTTTGCAGTCTATAATTGCAGTCACACTCATTAACCTAGTTGGTTAAGTCTGTCAATTAGTCGTCATTGTTTATTAGGTTTTCAGCTTTTGAGGTAGTCACCTCATTCGTCTATGTGACTACGGTATTGTTTAATTATGGACTTTGATTATTTACAAATTTCCGAGTAGAGTACTTAAATATCTCAATCTAATCTTTATTTGGGTGGCTAAGTATACCTTTTACCTATACCTAATTATACAGCAAGACGTAATTTTAGTTACGAACTACATTGATTAAACATGTTGAATGTGTTTGCTAAAATATCATAAATTGTATCTAAATTCTAAAGCAGGTAGGTAGGTAAAATTCGAAGTAGGTATGGAAGACTAATTGAAAATACAGTAATACTTTTTCATCAAAAATTTGATAAGTTGAAACGACATACGAAATATTATATCATACACTTAACATACTACCAATATAGGTACCTACATATTAGATAAGATCTCAAGAAAATGTAAAGAGGAACACATGTATGAGGTGTACATGAGTAGCACATGGCGAACATTCTATACTTCTTTTCAGTTTTCTCTGCCTTTTTACTTTACAAAAATGTAAGTAAGGTCCTTTTCCCTGTTTTGTAGCAGTTAAATATGTAAGCTATTTTTCACCCTGAACAGGTGTATGGTTCCCGTGGGAAAGCTAAACGTCCGGGAGTTAGGGCAGCAGAGCGGAATGTTAATAAAGTAATTTTTTACTTGAGCGATGGAGTTCTGTAACAATCAGATGTATTTTGTAATATTTTTAGTACTTTTTAATGGAAAATGAGATGAGAAAGATGTAGTTCTTCACTATTTTTAATTTTGTTCGTATAATAATTAATTTTGATACATAACTGCGCAATATCTTCTTCTATCTTTTAGGTAGGAAAATCGTAATTCCGATTTTCAATCCTCTACCAAGCGACCGAAATACGTTAGCTAAACAGCTAATCTCAATAGAAAGCAGACACATTAATTATACTAAACAATTAGAACCGCCAAGAGTTGTCCAATGTTTTTGTAATTAGACGCTACAGCTGGGATGCGCGGACGCATCACCTGACGCGCCGTGACGTCACGCGCACGCCCGACGCACGGGCTATTCCTGTCCGGGCGACACTTCCGCCACTCCCCGCGGAGCGTGGAGAAACAGCAACAGACAGCAACCAGAAATAATTGACGACACTCAAAGGTCAATTGTACAGTCGACCGCACGTCAGTGGATACACTTCGACCTTGGGTTAGCCTAGCTTAGTTTTAATACTATAAGATACCAGTTTATACTGGTTTTATTTCCACTGACGTGCGGCCGACCTAACATAAAAAAATATTGTACTTAATCCATAATTACGAAATTGTTATCAAGTGTAAAATCAAATATTTTTAATACAAGGAAGTAAATGTTTTAAATGTAATAGGTATTCTATATGCACACTTTGTCAAAGAATTTTGATTTGAATTTATCATTTTTGTCTAGCGATCTCGTTTTTTAAACCGAATTATATAGTCTACCCCTCTAAATATAATAATGCTGTACTTGTACCTATTCATTGCCAGCGAGCATCTCGTTGATGTCCTCTTTATCAATGGCTTATAAATAAGGCAGGTAACTAAGTATTCTTTACTAATACTTACTCTGACTGCAACATCGAACGACCCCGCACAGAATCCGAAAAATGCACAAAATTACAAGTAGCTACAGTTTCTTGTCGGAACACAAAGTAGAAAAAAATTGCTTATCCCCGAGTGCCAGCTGTGGGTTAGTAAGAACAGATGTGTTGATGTATATTTTTAGTCCGTATCATTTTTTATTCCTAGTTCCCTGCATAAATCCCGGCTCAATAAAGTCGGGATGTTAAGAAGAAATAAACTGCCGAAGGGTTAGTGCTTCAATTCCGAGAGGGGAAAGTAATGTTCGGTAAATGTAAAAGTTAATTATACGAGAATATTTGACCTTCAAAGAGATAACAAACAGCCCACTTACTTTTTTAGAAACATCTCATCCATAATAGCGGGACTCTAACAAAGAAAGATACTTCTTCTTCTATACTAGTGACTGTTCACTAGTTTAGAAGAGCGGCCATTAGGTAGTTCGAAGTGCTCGGTTCAGTAAGTCCTGCAGTTAGCTGAAGTTAAAGCAACAGCCTATGAGTCCACTGCTTGACACGGCCTCTCCCAAAATAATTGGAGGTTAAGGGTCTCAACGCTGCGCTGCATAGAAACTTTTCTAAACCACAGAGCAACGTATGAATCGCCATCATACTCAAAGCCCCTTTTGGTCATACGCCGTGTCGAAATGTGGCTGTGTGTTCGAAAGGCTATGAATATGTTATTCAATTTATTAGGTAGGTACGTATGTGTTTCGTAGCGTCTCTGTCAGGTGTCTAGGTATGTGTGAGTAAATCAACCCCCAAAAAACACATAACAGCTAAATTGTTCTGGTACACGGGTCTAATATATTATAGCTTTCGAGGATTTACGGTATACTTAATGTCCAATCTGAAATTTGTCCAAGAGCGTTGAAAGATGTCCAATTTGAAAAACTACTAATCTGAAACATTTTTTAATAAATAATTGTTTACTTGAGACTGACTTTCGAGTTACCTTTACGAGGATAGACCAAATGACAGAAAGACGGACGAGGAGAGACAGATAAATAAACTTCGCTACGAGCGAGGGTAGTACCTATTATGTAAATTGTGACGTACGTATGGCCCTAAATAACAAGTCAAGCGCCATCTATGTGTACAGGCAGAATCCTGAAGCTACGCAAGAACAGGGGAATTGGGTGAAACGTGGTAGAGGTAGGTACCTACGCAGTTTGTTCAGTCAGTCCAACACAGATGTCGTAATTCGTCCTAATTTTAAGTCCCAGTAATTTTAATTTCATACAATTTGCTGTGCCTATTGCTTTTAAAACATGATAGGCTACTTACTACCTACTAAATATGTAGGTTTTAAAATATGCGTGTTTTCAGAAATTTAAGAAATTATCTGAATTACATCGATAAGCAAAATTGCCTTTTATAAGCGTCGTATTGAGCGATGCAATCGAACTTTATACTTAAGTACCATCCATGTTTTAAAACTTTCTCGTCATCTAGTTCACTCTACAATAATTAATACTAATTGCTTATTCATTACATTATTCCATCTAACCTTACCGGATAAAGAGATTGTAATGCTTTTATAATTGCTAGGAATGTCTAGGTTACAAGGGCGCATGTCGAATGAAGAACGGAGGCTGTAATTGGGTCACGAAAGGGTCAAGGATTCTATCAAGGGTTGCACGAGCGCAGCGCCCTGCCCTAACAAATGTGGTTAGACAATTTTACTTCTTAGAACAAATTTTACATTTCTTTAATCTGAGAACAGTTGTTATTATTAATTACTGTCGTCAATTTATACTATAAATATAATGCTTATGATTTATTACTCATCATGGCACTAGTCTCCACAATTGTGCAGTATACCTACTAGTAGATCCATAACAATAAGTTATTTATGAAAATAATATGGAATTCAAGTTTGTTTTATTATAATTTTTATGTACATATTTGTGTAAATAAGTTTAGCAGCCTCCGTGAATAAAATTATAATCTGTGCTCTATTATAATGAAAGCGGTATAGTGATATAGGTACATGCACTTATGTATATATTGCAGTTAACTTAATGATTATAGGGTTAGACAAATTGTCTGAAATATTACCAACGCGTGTTGTGGCGTGCATTGATTTTATTTGTTTCGCAAATACAGCACAAATACTGTAACTGCACGAACATTGTGGAAGTCCTATGCAGGGAATGTCAACAGGCTAATGATGACAATAATCTGAAGTAATTCCATCTCCAAGTAACATCATGTAATTATTGTATGATTTTCAATACCACAACAGAAATTTCAAGAATCCAGTATCAAAACTTTATAAATTACCTATTGAGATTGAGAATAAATTTAAGCGATAATCTTGACGGGCGGAGCTTATACAAAACCCATAATCGGTCCATCTTAATCAAGTCCCAAACGAATTTTCGAAATATAAAAGGCTTTATTACTCGGGAGATAGTGCGCAGATAAATCTAATGGCGAAGATGCTCGCTTCCAAAAATAGCACCTCAACGTCCCGTGGATGTACCTACACTCAGTATAAGAGAAATATAACGAGTATGTATATAACCCACTTGTACATTCACCATTGTCATCAATCCAACAAGAATCCAAGGATTTTTCCATCGATTTGTTGTGCAACCTTCAGAATTTGAAGTATGCTACGGTACAATAAGAAAATAAAATAACAGTAATTTTGTTTTCAATTTTCCTAAAAGTGTTTCGGAATTCTGTAGTTGAAATAAATATGGGTAGGTATGTTTGTTAAAGAAAAGAATGGATTTGTTTTACGGTGAGTTTGACAGGTTGTGTGGCTAGGGTGCGCGCGCATTGGGTTTTCCGCCATCTTGAATTTCCATCCCACTCCCGTGTCACTATGAGAGGGAAGTTCGCAGGACGTAACAGCTGTGAACGTAAAACACTTCTCATCTCTAATCAACGGTTGTAATTTTTTAAACAAATAAATATATACTAAATAAAACGCACACTTAGTGTATAATTAATTAAAAGTTATGATAATGTTCATTTAGTGTGGCGGGTGGTGAAAAGTGTAAAGTGAGTTACGAAATAACATTACCAAATTATCGATTTTATATGTTTCAAATAGCCAAAACTGGTGACGTTGGGGTCGAGACTGTGTCGTTTTGAACAATTCTGTCGACACTTTTGTGTATATTAATCTGTAGTTTTGGTTTGAAATCTGTGAGAGAGTGACAAGAAATCGATAAACGCGTAAACCTCAGGCCCTCCCGTTAGGTGGTGCGAATGTAAAAGGGACAGCGATACTTCGCGTGCTCCACAGTCTACGCTGAAAATCATTCAAAAGATAAAAATATAAATAACCAGTGATTGTTTCCACGTCCCCTTTTCGATTTGCTGCAGGACACTGATAAAAGGTTTGTATTGACACACTCTGTGCTGTTTGGGTAGAACTATGTTTAGAGCACAACATCTACACGCTAAGGCTTACTTTACCTACAGACCATGTTATTTTAAGGTAAACTACTCGAGTAATTGTTTACCAAGTATACTAATTTACTAAATAAAACACAAATTAATATCTATCCATAATTATTATAAACGTGAAAATCTGTTGGCATGTTTGTTTTCCGTTTTTTAACATCTTCAGAACTCAGGTAGGTAACTATAGGTACGTCAACGGACCTGCACAAAATTTCATATAAGTAGGTACCTTTATTTGTAGTTTGCGAATAACAACAGAAAGTATTTAATAGAAGTAGGCTTTTTAGCACGCCAATCACCTTAGGATGGGAACTGCTATTAATGCCTTTTTATTTATTAAATGTCTTTAAATTTTTTTTTTTGCGCCCTTCTATTTATAGCAAGTAGCGTATAGAGCCGCCATCAAACAGCCTTTCTTTCGAGAAAATGAAACAGGAAAAACCGCAATTTAACCGTGCTCAGACCGAAGTCAAACGTCCCTAATTTTCCTCGCCCGCATCCTGTGTCTGGCTGTCAGTTACAGTTACTGTTGAGTGAGTGAAAAACCTACTGTGATTACATAATCACAGAGCAAGAGATATAAATAATTTTTAAATAGCCTTTAGAACGGTCAATAACGCCTATAGGGCAAAAACTATTCTCAGAACTGGACATAAGGTTCTTTACAATGAATCAGTGCGGATAGACTTTACATACCACACTCGTATTTTTAGTTTTTTGACCAATAGTTAATAGAAGATTTGGTCCTAGAAATAGATACCTACTATTGGTCGTAGGATACAAAACATAATATACATATGTCATAAAATTTGGTCTGCGTCTGAACGACTACTGAACTTTAATCCTTTTGGTGGTCATGTGGTATATGCGCAGGTTTGAATACGACGTTTTCATTAATCGAAAACTTATGGTATTAAATACGTGTAATAATTATTATCATCACCTCAAATATATTGTAATCTAATCTTGCGTTCCGCTGCGGGTAACGTTGATATAAAGTTACCCATTGGCAGGAACACATATTCCTGGTGGAAAACCAGCTCACATACTATGCGTAACTATACTACATTCAAAACAGTTCATTATTTGTTATAATAATATGAGCGCGATAACATCAAGACTTTCTCTTAAAGTGCCTATAGATTCTTAGCATATTCGTTATGCTTAGCACAATAGTTTAGCTTCTATTGGTTCTCTTGCCATCCCTGCATATACGCGGGAAAACCCATGGAACGAAGGGCTAGTAGGTAAATACGATGTGCCGCTGTGAGACATCCCACACAATAAGTTATTGATCTAAATGAGCACACAACACCCGCCTACGTGGTATAATCTTTATATTTATCATTATTACAGTATTCTCTCGTATAATGGTAATGTGGATATTGGCAATATTTTATGTAACATATTTACCGATATTGCTTATAAATTCGTTCTGGGGTATAATATTAATATAATATGGTAAATTTGTAACCACATGATATTAATATGAGTAAGGAGTAACTGGGATTTCAAGATTAAATAACACGTGAATTTGTCATAATAGGGACGAGTACATATTGAGTATTTATCAGCTAGAACATTGACGTTGAGAAGTAAATTGTCAATTAGCGCAAACAATAAATACCTACTCATTACGATTTATGAAGATTCTCAAAATTAATGAGACAGTAAAGTTCAATAAGAACAAAGCAACGTTGTTACTGTAAAATAAAATTGATTGAGCACAGTGTGCACTTTAAGATGTTACACGCAAATATTTTTTAAATATATTTAATCTGCTGCGCGTCACCTCTTCGATTTAAATAGTTTGACCAGAGTGAACGACAGTGCGGAAACGCTCTGCCAAGCTATGGCCAAGTACTCCTTCCGCGGGCTTATCACTGTGTGCTAGTGAAGGTGAACACTGTGCTTGTGTGCGTGCGTTTTAGAGCGCTTGTTCGGAGTTTCCGCACTCTACTTCACTCTAGTTTGACTGCTCATCAGTCTCAACTTCTAGTTAGTTAAAGCTAAGTACATACTGCATGCATAATTATGAGGTTGATATTTAAAAGATATTGATAGGCCCTTTACAATCCACCATCTAAATTTTTAGATTCATATTTAAACTTTACTAGTTTTATGACCAGGCGTACAATCGGTACCCACATATTTCTGCAACTGTTTTGCTCTAGTGCACGTTTTAAATGTAGATAATTCAATCGTATCCTAAGGATGTGACGCGCGGTAGCATTATCTAAATTTATTTTTGCACTAACATTCAAAACTTTTGTTGGTAAACCAAACTATTCTCTAACAAACACAAAATAAGTACTATTGTCTGTTTTTCCATTAGCACTGATAAGGCTTTTCGCTGATAACAGAAGGTTAAACTAATGTGGGATTACTTGCAAAGGGTAATAGAGTACAATTTTTCGTAGAAACATTCGAATGGTAAACCATTTACTTATGTTTAGCTTTAGTGGTATTCTTTAGTTAAACTGTAAACGGAGTGCTAGTGACAATGGTATTTTATTGGTAGAAATGTTAATAAACATGGATAGTATGGACAGTAACTTAATTAATGAAGTCAGTCTTGATGAAGAGGTAAAAAACGGCTTCTCATTTATGACTTAATTTTTCGCGTTATCCTCGTAGCGTGTTAAAAAAATGAAATAGTCAAATAGAAAAGTAATAATATATTGAAATAAAAAATAACATAATATATACAACAACACTACGTTGTACTTAATACTTTATAGATACCTATGTAAGCCCAATAACAAAATATTTTTGTATTTAGAAATATTGTTCTATATTTCGCCCTCAGATGGCTGGCGGTGGAGACCCAAAATGGCAGAAGGATGCTGCGGATCAAAACTTCGATTACATGTTCAAGCTTCTCATCATAGGCAACAGCTCTGTAGGAAAAACTAGGTAGGTACCCTTGAATTATTTATATTACGTGTGAGTTTAAACATAGCTGCAAAATTAAGTAGTTACTGGGATATGTTCCACCGTATTTAGTAGGTGTAATTAACAAAATGGTCTTTGTTTTTCGAGTATCTACGGTGGATTTCGGTGTTCGTTTAAAATAAAATAAACGAAAATTTTCGCCTACATATACAGTATTACAGTTTTTAAAAGAATTTCAATAGAGAACATTGGAAAAAGTGATTTCAATTAGGAAGGCATGATTGGTATTGTAAATGAACTATTTCTCCGGCGGTACAAAAGTGCTGTTAGATTTTGTGTTATTTTGGTTTCTCCGTTATATGATGTAAATAGGTATGTAGTTTTTCTAACCCTTGCAACAACTACTTTAAAGTATTAGAACCTGCTATGCAATGCCTTCAGTTTACTGCTATATGACCAATACGTATTTTTTTCAGTTTCCTATTTCGTTACGCGGACGATTCCTTCACTTCAGCTTTCGTGTCCACCGTCGGTATCGACTTCAAGGTGAAGACAGTCTTCCGCCATGACAAACGTGTCAAACTTCAGATATGGGTGAGAATTATTTACTAACGAAATTATCCTGTGTAATAATTATTTTTCTTACATTCTATGTTTGTAATTATAGTCTGAACTTTTCAGTAACAATCTGTTAGTCGTAGATCGTAGCAATGTTTTATCCGCGGCTTTCGTGATATAAGATATCACAAAAGACTTCAAACTATCCGTAATTTAGTTACGACTGGCATCGCGTTTTGCATAATTATGAATGAAGCTCCAGCAGACAACCTGTCGTATGATAACGAGTAGTATCGAAAATCGATTTTAGACTGAATTATTTATAGTGTCGGAGCTGTTTGCTGACATTCGCGTCTTGTCAATTTGATAGAAGTACTTAAATTATTAACTCATTCAACATTTCAGGATACCGCAGGTCAGGAGCGCTATCGCACCATCACGACGGCGTACTACAGAGGAGCGATGGGCTTCATCCTGATGTATGACATAACAAACGAAGAGAGCTTCAATAGTGTTCAAGACTGGTAATTGCTATTGATTTATAATTAAGAAACCTACCCATTATGTACTACGGTCGAGGTGTCGAAGTAAGAATAGATTTTTTTGTAAATAGCTCGAGATTCCATTAGTTACTGAATCAAAACCTATCCCGATTCTTACTGGGAACTGACAAAGTTTTACAATTTGTTAGGATTAAATTAGAATAGAAATTAGATTAAATTAGAAATCCTCATAGAATATCTCTATGAGGATTTCTAATTTAATCTAATTTCTATAATAATTAATATAGTGGAAACTTATGTGAGATTGTAACATTTCAATTAGTATTTTCGCGATTTTTGACATTACATAATTATGACTCGCTATTTATGTTACAGGGTGACACAAATAAAAACGTATTCGTGGGACAACGCGCAAGTGATCCTAGTCGGCAACAAGTGCGACATGGAGGAGGAACGCGTGGTGAGCGTCGAGCGAGGCAGGCAGCTCGCCGAGCAGCTCGGCGTCGAGTTCTACGAAACCAGCGCTAAGGAGAACATCAATGTTAAGGTACAGTTTCGACGCCTTACTTGCTCGTATTCATTTTTTTACCGACTTCCAAAAAGGAGGAGGTACTATGTTCGGCTGTATGTATTTTTTTTTGTATGTTCATCGATTTCTCCGTCAATTGAGGACCGATTTCAAAAATTTTGTAGACGTAAGATTCTATGTATAAATTAGTATCAAGTGTGCTAATTAGGATAGGAAAAGAGCTTATACTTTTTGGTATGAAGACGCGGTTTATAATTGAGGGAGTAGGAACAGTTTATTCACATTTGTTTGGTTCAATTTCCGGCGCAGACAGGTGGTTTCTTAAAAATATTTAAATGCAGTTCTACTTATTGTTGAAAATAAAGGAATATTTCATTTCAGCAAAATTTGCCATCATCAATATTTAGGGTCCTTTCCCTCCAACTACCGCCTCTAATTTTCACGCTGTAAAACATCTACATTGTATACGCAAATCTTACTTTCACCAGCTTCTATAATTAGTATAATTATTGTATGACAATCAGGCCATCGAGAGCTAGTTTGACATAAGTCAATGAGTCCTTTTTTTTTCTTTAATAAACGTGTTTTTTTTGTTTTTTTTTGTCTTATATTAAAGTTTTAAATTAATTTACATGCAGGCGGTATTCGAGCGACTGGTGGACATAATCTGCGACAAGATGTCCGAGAGTCTGGACTCGGAGCCAGCCATGCTGGCGGGGGGAGCCCGCGGTCAGCGGCTCGCCGAGCAGCCGCAGGGCAGCGCCACCCAGAACTGTAACTGTTAATATTATTACTAACCCTAATCAATTACTGAAATCTTCGGAATGTTTTGTTACGATATTTGTTTTTTAAAGTACTTATCTACCTAATGATTTTTACTATAATATTTTTTTAACAGAAATAATATAAACAATATGCTTTCTATTAATAGAAGCTCATAGTACAGACAAGGTGTAAAAATTGTATCAATTTCATAATAAAATATGGGCCAGATAAAAATACTATTTTCATCGGACTATACTTATACAATGATTAATCACTTCAAATCTAGACTCTACAAATGTATACTTTTGCAAACCTACGAAATAACTTTAGGTGCAATAAAAGTGAATGGATTTACTCTTCGTTTTGTATTTATTTATAAAAATAGAGGGTGAATAATTTGTATACTTTGTTGTAGATCTATTCACGTCTGTAAAATGAGTTTTTATTATTTTTTTATTTAAAAGTCCTATGACTAAATTCGTTGTTAATACAATATTGTGTTAATTTTTGTATTTGTGATTTTTAAATCAATTACGTAATTTAGTCAAGAATTAGAATGTGTGTAGTTTATTTTATATTTAGTTAGGTATAAGTGTATAAACCCCAATATTAATCAATGAAATATTATATTTTCTCCATGAAATTCTTTGTTGTTGCTAGGAATTGCTGCTTGACAATTGTTTGTGTAACGAAGTGTTGCATTTTAAAAGCTTAACATAATTAATTAAATATAAAAATACGTCGTTTCAAAGGAAGTTGTTAAAATTTGTGTAACAATAAATGAAAATTATGCATTAGTATTACTTCTATAGGTGTTAGTTATGTAGGTAGCTATATCTATGTATATTGCGAGCTGGAGTAGGGATCTGATACTTCTAATAGTTGTTAATACATTTATTTTTATTGAAGTTATTCTTAGTATAGGTATTTTCCATTTAGTTTGCTTTTATTAGCGCATAATTTAATTGAAATTTCCATGATTGATTTTTAAATCGAGTTACTTATTAGCTTTGTTTTAGGGTCTGCAGTCCGTCTAACACAGATATTTAATATTATTATAATATGATATTTATTATAATAATAATAATATTATTATAATAATTTCTTTGACGCGCTTTCTTTCTCTAGTAAAGTCGCGTGACAAGGAGATAGAAAAATAAAAGTTTGTTTAGCAGGACCAAAGTTATGTCATTTGTTAGTCATTGCGTTCGTCAAAAGCGCAAAATATGAACCTGCTTAGAAATATATTTACTTCGCGTGACTTTTCTTGAACGAATATATGAATCTTTTAGATAAGTATAATATTGATGAATGTTACTACAACTATCTGAATGAATAGACTTTGTTGCTTCATTATCTACAGTAGTTAAATATAATTAGTCGAAATTACCTTGGAATTTGTTATACTTCTAGTGACGGTAACAATTGTATCGAAATTATAATCTATTGGTGTTACCCTCAGTGTCTTTTTAACTGTGTCTAACAGGAATAAGCTTCAATATGTTAGCGTGCAAAACTAAACAATGCAAAAAATCAGTAAATGTATAACGCTGATTACCTAAAATGTTTGTAAATACGTTTACCAGTGTATAAATAAACAATGTATAGTATTATATTATATCTACGTACGTACATATAAATCTGTTTGTATTCTTGTTACCTAAATATGCTATGTTAATATCTAACTATAGGTGTTTATTTAATCGCAATCGTTAGAATAAGAGAAATTTTAACTATCTACAGGTTTAGTGTTCTTTTATTGTCACACGGTCGTACCAGCGTGACATCAAAACTATCAAAATTCGTGAATTGTTTAAAGATTAATAAAGATAGAAAAAGGGAAAGATATTTTTACAAAATGTCATCAATTTCATCACCATCAACAGCCACTGCAATAAAAAAAAAGTCCACGTGACCAGACCGCTTTTAAAATGGCAGCAGACACGGTGAAATCGGCGTAGCGTCTTCCGTACAGTTTCATATTGTAATAACAAAGTTTCAATATTATTTCAAACTGAGTTGAAACGCGCACGGGTTACATACGCTACGGAACGAGCGCGCATCTGCCTTGCTCATGCTCTTAGTCGTCTCATACCGTCAAGACAGCATCATCCACAGCAAGACTTAGAGCGGCACTGTTCTGTTCTCATTGTCATGCTCTCACCAGTTGGTCTTCTGACTCCTGGTGCTCCTCGTAGACCTACTAAATTGACCAGCTTAAATAGAACCACCAGGAATTCGTTTTCTAATCTTCCAATATAATCGTTGTCCGATGGGTTTCCGTCTTACCTCTAGGGTCGTGTTCTCGCGTTACGTACCTGATGTATGCCTACCCTTCCCTCCCTACAAGGTGAACATGTTAACATAAAACACTATAGTAACTTTTTCACAAGACCGATAATGACAGACCACGAAGACATTCATCATTTAACTATAATATATTCACAAGGCGAAGACAAGATTAAAGTTGAGGAAGACCTTTTGTCACAAAGGGATCCTACGGAATTTAATATCTAAATATTTTTGATGTATGCTGGTATAACCCAAGTAGGTAAGCAATGTTCCTTCACATTGAGCTAACACTAGAATGTATCTTGTAGATGACATAGACAATACAATTTATATCAAGTTACTTTAAACGTGAGCACATTATTTTTTTAGATTCTATAGGTATATAATTATCGATAACACTAAGTTAAAATGTGAAGACATCTCTTTGGTGGAACTACAAAATATACGTACACTTTTTATTAAGGTGACTTCTTGTTTAATCACTTAAAATTATTTAAATAATAATTAATAACTATGTAACAAGTTTATGAAAAATAACTAACAACGCCAAATTAAAAATATATTTACAAATTATTATCGCTAATAGCTATTGAGAAGCCTTTGTAAGGTAATAAAACAAAATTAAAAAGATGCACTTACAATCTACCTAATTCTGTTAGGTTTGTTGCATTATTTTGAGTCGACTCCATATAATTGGCAAAGAAATTTTAATTAACGTCAATTTCACTAATAATCAATTACCTACATGCTAACTTGACCAACAGTTTTACTGTAGTAAATTTTACGTGTAAACAGTGGAATGGGTGAGCTAGGTCCTATAGAAATAGATACAGACGAACAAAATAAAAAGAGAATGTAACATTTGTAGAGGTATTGTAACTAGCTGTGTGTGAGCCCTGTAGAAGGGCATGAAAGAGCATATCGTAGTAACGGGCTTTAGGTAGAGTATGTTGTTTAGCAAAAATCACTTAAACTTATTAACTCTTAGACACTTAATTTATTTCTATTTAAACTATCTCTTGTATATCAGACTGGCGAAGCAAATGATGTCTAATAATTTAATATACTTATACAGTATAACTTAGTGATTCACTTTTAGTGTTTTTCCACAAGCTTTTAATCAAATGATTGAAATGATAATCGATTAGATGTATTCATACTTGTATGTTAATATTTGTTGTGTGTTAATAAAGGAATTATTTAAAGATACACCCGTGTAAAAGATTCACGATTATTATATATAATGTATTAAATATGTGTTTATCATTTATAATGAGCCTCTATCCTCATCAGTATGCTTGAACTGAGAGGCTTCTTACATGAGGGTAAAAATCTGAGTTGGTGGCGCGGCCCTATAAGGGCACCATACCGCCCCGCGGTGCATCGCGAAGGCAGTACTACCGTGGTACTACCACAGAAGACGTAGAGGATTATAATATGTAGTTACTACGCTTATTTTGTATGGAAATTGTCAATTTGACGGTGCCAATATTGAAGGAATATTTTAATTAAGTAAGTGTTCAGTTTATGTTACTCTCGTTGCCTCTCTTATCCTCGTTGGTAAAACGATACTTGTTTCTTTTATTATTATTGCAAAAAGTGTTAAGTTGGCTTCATGTGGCTATACGACTACTCGTATTTAAGTCATATGTAACTACGTAGGTACTTATGTCTAATCCAGCTGATCAGCTATTCTAATCTATTGCGATATTCACTGTCAGATGCTTCCAACTGGGCGTGGGCGCCGCTACAGAAAATAAAAGAACTGCGATTAACATCGTATGAATTTGTAACTGGGAATCGAATAAGCTTACTACGTAATAAATTTTAAAAGTTTAAAGACGTAAAGTAATCACCAGTGTAATAATAATAAAAGCTCATTAGTTTTAATCAGATTAGTATAACCCAATTAAACTTTTTACGATGTTCAGTCAAAGATGATTAGCCAGTAAGATGAGAAAACACCGAATTCGTATCAATATACGGACGGTCAATACCGTCCCTTGCTTTTGCTAAGCAGTTTTGTGAGAACAGCTGGTGTCATCACTGGAATTAACCTCAAGGATAGTAGTTCCGGGATATTCCAAACATTAGGCAATGCTCTGTCTGAGTATGACTGATCAACACAAAAAAATAAAAAATACAAAATACAAAAAGTTTTATTTCTTCAACTAAAATTATTTTAGAATTTACAGTTGTTGGGACCCTCTTTTAAGTATATAGATTATACTTGTGTTGAAGGACCCGCTCTTCTATTATTTCATTTTAACAATTTAAAATTTAAGTTTACTTAAATAGGATTAGTTTAATTACTATGTAAATTACATAAGTAGCTTGAAGTGTGCGTGTGTGTGTGTGTGTGTGTATGTGTGTGTGTGTGTATGTGTGTGTGTATGTTATTATTCCCAGAGATTGTTGCATGTATGACTGGATATCTGAATAAAATATTAACGCGTCGTCAGGGACTTTATGTATGTATGTTGTATATATTATGTATAATAAAATATTATTCACAGTTTAATATAATTTTATTATACTGTTATAATAATGTTTGTGGTTAAACTAGTTAGGATATAATTAGCATAAGAGACTCGGTGTCATCGTAGTTAAGAGTTTTAAGCCAAATAGTTAATATCTTTCTACATTCATAAAATTTCATTTGATAAATATTCAATTCCTTATTAATTTTTTTGTACAAGTAAATAGATTTTTTAGGAAGTTGTCGATTAGCAAAAGATGTACTAACTGCGTTAGAAAAATCTACAATATCTTTTCTCCTACTATTTAAGATACCTGGATCGAACACTAATGTCTTATGGACTTTTAAAATTGTTTGCAAAATATACAATTATCTTACTGTTAAAAGATCGCTGCATTTATAAAGTTCTTCAGTTGGAAATCTATATTCTTTACAATACATTACTTTTAGTATCGATCTTTGAGCCCTCTCTAGTTCTAAGAATTTTATTTTAGTGGCACCTCCCCAGACAGGAATACAATACATCAGGATCGATTGAACCAGAGATGTGTATATTTGGTTTATCAGTTGCTTTGTAGTTATGTGTCTAAGGGCTTCTTACACCGGTTGCTGATATTGTTACAGATAGAAAACGGACAGATAACGTAATCTATCGGATAAAGCTGTCGGATAATATTTTCCGTTTTCACCACTCAAGTCTCTGTTAAAATATCGGGCAGCTAAACTGTCAGCGATTTACCGGGGAGTCGGAACATTCCGTTCATTCAGTTCATTCTTCAGTTCAATTCATTGTTGCGTTTCTATTTAAGCATTTTTGAGCATCGAAAAGTATCATATTTATAAATTAATAACTTAAATTTTATTTAAAAAAAGTATTCATAAATACCAATAAATTATGTATTTATGTATAAAATACAGAAAACACATTTATGAGTCCGTTTTTTGTAATTTATCCTTTAAAATAAAATAAAAAGTAACCACGTTTATTGCGTATAACGAAGCGAAGCAGACTTCTGTTCTCATCGTCTGTGGTTCAACGTTTATTATTTTTTCTCAAACATGCTTGGAAATGTGAACATTATTTTGACAACCTTCTTCGAGTTAAATTGTCAATGCTGTACTGGTCAAATAAATGAGAGCAGGCAGGCAAATAATTTGAATGAAAATCCATATCTGTCGTGCCTAGCGGTCAAATAATGACCATATTAATTCATATCTGTCGTGTAACCATGGCAACCACGGAGGTAACATAGCAAAAGTTTTATTTCAATTTCGAATGATGCATGAAATTACATTGATTGCAGGCTTGTATAGCACTTTTCTCAAATAATGCGCGGAAATTGTTTAATAAAAAATTATATATACATGGTGTTTATTTTTATATTATATTCAGATAGATCTCATCGAGCCCTTTCATTTGAGTACCATGAACAAGGGTCTAGCACCAGCTGTTCCGGAGATATGGCCAAAAGAGTGGTTTTTTTTTCATTTGGCCATATCTCCGGAACGGCTAGTGCTAGACCCCTCGTGTTTGTACTCAAATGAAAGGTCTCGACGAGATCTAGTCGAATATAATATAAAATAAAAACACCCTGTATATACAATTTTATATGAATGTTTTTTTTATATTATATTCAGATAGATCTCGTCGAGCCCTTTCATTTGAGTACATGAACATGGTTCTAGCACTAGCCGTTCCGGAGATATGGCCAAAAGTATTTTGATTTGCCGATAGTATTGTGACAACCCTAACTCGTGATCGTTCAGTTCAGACGGTTCACAATTTTAATAAAACTTGATATTTTTTGGATTTCCGCGCATTATTTGAGAATAGCATTATACAAGCCTTGGCCCCAACCAGGCATTGATGGACTCACGTATGTGTGCCTCGGCTTCGCCTCGGCCTACATTCACACGCTCATCCATCAATGCCTCTGTTGCGGGCCGCGGCAGTAATGTACTATTTATAAATGAAACAGTGATAAATCCATATATCATAAAAAGTTAACACAAAACTGAAGTATTACCGCGTTAAATTCGAAAAAAAACAATCCATATCCGACAGATAAAGAAATAACAGCCCCTTGATCTGGCTGTAAGTTTATAAGGCGGTTTATCGGACAGATAAACTGATAAACTGCTGAGCTGGGGACCTTTTCACGATCACAGCATCGTCTACCACCTGGTTTTATGTCAGGTTAATTAATTAATTTCACTTGTATATATTTGTTGTGATTGTCGAATAAATTATTTTTCTTTCTTTCTTTCTTCTTCAGATAAGACAATCAGATACCTGTGAAACCGAAAAAAACGGATATCTGGTAGATAACCTGCATATAGGGTATCTGGGGCTTTATCAGCAACTGGTGTAAGAAGCCCTAAGTGATTTAAAAATCCAGATCATCTTTCTAACTCTACCCATAATCATTTCAAGATGTGTATGCCAAGATAAGCGCTGGTCAATCATAACACCAAGATACTTAGTGCTATTTACATGGTCTATTGTGGAACAAGAGCAACTGTTATTTAATGAATTTCCACATTCATGAATCCTAATACTGAAGTTATCATTTGGCTGCATTCGGTTATAGATACTGAAGGATATAAAATTTGTTTTTGAGGTATTAAGGGTGAGTAGATTACATTTTAGCCAGTTAACACAACTCATAATGATATAGCAACCCAGCTATTTAAAAACTTGAAATGTTGCTTAGAGATTTATCAATGAGGTACCCTTCTAATTTTCTTCGATTTTTCTATAAAGAAAGCGCAGCGGATAAATAGCTTCCAGTTTTACCACGGAGGATTATAATAGTTACTACGCGTTTTACTGTATAACATTTAAGGATTCAAACCTGTAAATCACCGCGTTTTACACTCGTAATTAACACATTTGAATCTACACAGCCCGGTTGTTCCTTTCCCCCATTTGGGAAATAGTCCACGTGCCCCAGCATCTCGCTGCTACCTTGGCCATCTGGAAAATATAACTACAACATTCAATAGCCTTAAAAAATAAAGCCTAACTGATTCGAGCTCACTTCACTAGAGTCATCGTAACTATTTTATAGAGTTTATCTAGATCAAAGTTAAGATCTAAGTTATTTAAAAAAAAAGTTAGATAGACACAAAAAATTATTGTCACCAACTTGAAAACAAAATAATATAAGAATACCACCAGTTCAACTATAAAATTATCGACATCAAAATATTTAACAACCATTGTCATTTGAAATAGATCAAAAGTTTCCACACCAAATTTCATCAAAAGCCGTTTAGAGGCTTTAGTCGCGAAAAGGTTACAAACAGACAGACAGAGTTACTTTCCTATTTAAAATATTAGTATGACTTAGAGACGTGATTTCTGAAAGTTAAGTGTCAACCTGAAAGTGAAAACTGACGCCCGTTGAGGCAGAAAGGTTCTCGAGTGGCGACCACGTATCGGAAGACGCAGCGTAGGCAGGCCTCGCACAAGGTGGACCGACGATCTGGTGAAGGTCGCGGGACCCAGCTGGATGAGATTAGAGCAGGACCGGTCGTCGTGGAGATCCCTGGGGGAGTCCTTTGTCCAGCAGTGGACGGTACAGGCTGATATGATGATGATGAAGTATCAACTTTAAAAAATAATCGTGTATCTATACACCTACATCGCTCAGCGTCCGTGTGAACAACTTCGACGAACTTCGCGTCATCCTTGTGCAGTCTGACATGAGGCGGCATGGACTCGAAGTACGGCCCGGACGGGTCGAGGGCGGTAATTTTAGCCAAGTGCATCATTTTGCCGACGTAACCCGCGATATGGGCGCCCAAACCGTGTCCCACTATGTAAACAGTGGACGGATCCAAATTGAAAATCTTCTGTTAAAGAAAATATGAATTAACGCAAAATAAATAAATAGGTAAGTAATAACCTGTATTTACACCATAGAAATATAGCGTAGCGAGCTTTTTCCGTGTTCTGTGATTTACACTGTCTCTCATAACCTTCAAACCGGAACACAGAGCATAGATTGCTTTATTAGAAGTAGGTAGGGGATAGGTTCAAACGAACGATACACTAGAAACATACTTAAATTTCGAAATCAGTAGTACGAATTAGTTCTAATTAATCTTGACTTATAACTGAAACTACGAGTTTCAAACAAAATCTACATTAGGAAATGTCTGAAGTTCTGCTTAAGTAAATATTATGAAAGTAATCATACTCGCTAATACTATTAATCTGTTTGTTTATTTGTTTAATTTCAAAATCCTGAGGTAAAATAAAAGAATACTTGGCATTTTAAACGTGTCCCTCGCCTGACAGTGGTCTCCCAACTAAGCCGTTTTTTCATTGCAGATTAGAAATCTACATTAAATATCCATTGGCCAGATCCATGATAAATCGAATGAAGTAACATATACGTAGGACATTAGACGTACTTTTGAAGCTAACCTACCTTTAGACTGTCCAAGAAATTAACAACCTCTAAGGCAACAAGCCTGGCGTTAGCAACGGCTTGTATATATGGCGGCTCAGCACCCGCTGCCCAATCCACTGAGAGGACGGTATTGATGCCACTCTGGGATTTCTCGGGTTCCTTCAGCGACAGTAGTGCTCGGGCTAAATGCTTGCAAGGTCATATAAAACACACAGTTTAACTTACACAAGAAGCTACAGACCGTAACAAACAGAATAAATACATACTCTCTACACTAGACCGAAGTATGTAGAATGGAAAAACTGCCACATTTCCTATACATGTCCTAGACATATATGTCTAAAAGATGTGTAACAGTGTGTAAGCCTATCTAATCTAAACAATTTCTATACGGTTGTGATCTGTTTGAAACAAATTGTGAATTAGCATCTGTTATTTATCTGTCTATTGATTTTTATTTATAAGAATCAATTTTTGATGATGAGACTGAGTGAAGCGAAAGAGGTGTGTCAGGATCGCGATACTTGGCGCTCAGTTCTTTCTCCCTACCCCGCCATGGACATAGCGTGAAAATATGTATGTATGTATGTATCAATTTTTTCCTTGAATGTAAAGTATCGTAATGTTTAAAGAATCGTCTCCTAATTTTGTATGGTAAAATAAATTTTTACACAAATATAAGTTTTGGTAAACACCTGTACCCATCCCGTGTATCCGTTACTTGTAAAGTCATGTATTAACATTGTAATACCTGAAACGCGAATATTATAATCTTTTACTGAAGTCCCCAGTATTTCTGAAGTTAGATTCTGAAAAATAGGTACATAATTAGTTAAATTTAATAAAAACTCAGTAGTAAAATACAATAGCAGTCTTCTTAAAGGTATTTCTCAGTAACGAAGACTATTATTATAAAATTTGTGTTTTCAATTCCAACAAATAATTAACTTCATGTCGAAACTAAAATATTATTGCGAAAAAACTATTTCATAAGTTTCTGCTCTATCTAATCACTGCTGTGTACAGATAAATGAATCTGGTTGAAATTGATGGTATGTGTAAGCTAGACAGGCTATACATATGTCTTCCTACGGTAAAATGAGTCATCAACATCATCAACAGCCTTAACATGTCTCCACTGCTGGGGCTCAGGCCTACCCTCTCAACGAGGGTGTTTGGGCTATAGTCCACCACGCTAGCCCAGTGCGGGTTGGTGGACTTCACATGCGCCTAAGAATTTCTTCTTCGGCGTATGCAGGTTTCTTCACGATGTTTTCCTTCACCGTTTGAGAGCAGTCAGTAAATGTACTGATGTGTGAGAAAAAACCCATTGGTACATGGCCCAGCCGGGGATCGATCTTCGGACCTTTCGATATGATAGGCCGCGTCTTATCCCCGACGCCACTGACGCTCTGTAAAATGAGTAACCAATAAACTTGATTAACGAAACATGAAAATAAGCTATATAGATTGCTGGATAGTCCAAATAGGTACAAAATTTCATTCAAATCAGTTCACTAGTTTAGGCGCTAAACGAGGTGACGAACACACACACATTTTCAAAGGGGGTTTTCATTATTGGTTAACTTAGATCTTCAGCAAGGTGTTAGGCTGTACCGGCGAAGCCGCGGGCAATAGTAAGCATACACACCTTATTCATAGCCCAACGGACAAAAATAGTATTGACTACATGTCGATCTAAGGGCAACACATTTACAGGTCGAAACCTTGGATCGGTCCATTCTGGAGTCAGTGCGACACAGCCAAGCCCTTCGTAGCATTTCTCTTCATCTTTAAAACATTGATTAATACTTATTAGTTTAATAGGAATACATTGGTAATGAAAGTTTGCATAGAAACAATATTTACGTAGTGTTGCATTTTTCTTGCCACTAAATAAATGGCATGCGTATATCAAGTCAATTAGTATTATTATTACAATAAAAATAGACACAGGCATGCTTGGGAAACGACTCTTCAATAATATTTATTAATGTAGAATAATCTGTGAATATTAACAAAGAATAATATTCAGTCATAATTGGTCAGGTACGGTAGCGAACCATAAAGTGACATAAACATTTTCTTTTTACATAGACTTATGGGGGAGAAAGAAGGTGAAATTAATGCTTTTTGGTTTGTATTTTATCTTGTTCATTGATTCTAATAAATACATATTTTATTAATTATTAGCATTCGCTATAATACATTAGTAACGAAAATCAATTTTTAGAAACGCTAATCCTCATGGTTTTACCTAGTACTTGTCTACTAAACCCATAAATTAACTAACCTATTAATTCTAAGTATTTCTTACATGTGTACCCAGAAGTTCAGATACTACTGCGACAGCCCATCCATATATCGAACTCAGTAGGTATACAGATTAACACGATTCTGGCCTCTAACGTCCGGTTCCCACAATACAGTTAATGTAATAAAACAAACAATTTGGCACAAATAGTTTTATTTTCCAACTATTATTTTTGTAATTAACATTTACAGGGCAGAACAATCATGGATTGGCTAGACTCAATAAAATATTTGTAGAGTTTACTTAGAATTGATTTTCTTTAATAATACCGCACAATCCATGTATGTAAACTTAATCTTAATTGCCCCATCAATGAATGATTAATTTACATTATTTTGGTAGGTACTTTTAAAATACCTACTAGTAAAACCAATAAAATTGTTATGTACATACAGTAATATATTACAGATAAAACATTATGTAGATACATAATAATGTTGTCATTTTTATGTTCACATATTCTAGTAATAAAATTGGCGTTTCATTTTTTTAAATATTAACAATAAACATAAGTAGGTACTTACCTAAAAAGGTATAAAATGACTCTTTGCATTCTATACTAAAATTCATAAAAATTAAAAATATTTTCTTCTGATGATTTCAAGGCCGCCATAATAAAGAAATACGGCATAGTAAGCATTTGAGTAATACATAATAATAATATCCAATGCGGCAATCCGTAGTTTTTTTTTTCCCAAAAAGGGTTTTGAGTCTTGGTCAAACGCTAGGAAAGTTGAAAGTTCAACTACCATTGAAAGTCAGATTGCCGCCTTTGATAATTGTAAACCGCATTTGAAATGCACGCAAAAATGTAATTAGTAGGTTATGCTAAGATAAGTGATATATGGTATTATAGCTTACTCATTTATAGTCAACATTTAATAAACTGAAACAAAACTATAACATACAAGGTTTAATATAATAATATTTTTATTTACTCTGTGCCAAGCTAATCAACGATAGATAGGTAATTATCACATAAAGAGAAACCCTAGAAATCGTAACAGATCCTACTATCAAGGAAAAACTTGTACATCAAGGAAATGTATAGATCGTACCTAACTTGACTTGCATGATTTTCTCAACACCCTTTCAATCCCCAAACTATCAATATCAAAACATTTATTCCCAAAGTATAGAAACACTGTAGCGTCATTTCCCTATAGTATCCCAGCGACCCTGAGCCAGCGGTATATTTTATGACTTTCCTTCAAAAATCTGTAAAGTGTAAGTCGTATATTTTTGTGCGGGTTTTTTAATTTGTTTTTAGTTGTTCTGGAATATCTCGAAAAAAAGGTTACCCGGAAGAAATCGCTTCAGCGATAAGACCGCCTAGACGTAAGTTAAGTACCTACTAATGTAAGTTAGGTACTGTATTATTGTATTTGTTTTTGAATATGCAATAAAGAGTAATGAAATAAAATAATAACCTAGAATATCTCCATCACCGGACTAAGCGCAGTAAGGAAATGCTTCCTTGTGTTTGTGTATTGATATAGTATTTTTCTTCATTAATTATACGGATTTTTTGGCGCCTTCTTCAGATACATATAAAATTTGGAGCCCTTTAAAGAAAGAGTGAACATTCATCCATCGAGTAAGATTCGAGGTCAAGTGTAAGTAAGCCCATCTAATATAAAAGAAATGGGTTGATTTTTTTACTTTCTCGTAATGCCGGTTTTACATATACGTTTCAAGTTTCTGCTGAATTGGTCTAGTGGTTTTCGAGTTATCTAGTAGATAAGCGGACCAAAAAAACTTTGCTATAAAGGTATCCGTTTTGACGGATCCCTGAAAACTCCTAAAGGTCCCTTGCAAATATGATGAGACGATAGTGGTTCAAGGTAACAAGCCCAATCGGTATTCGGACAGAGTAATTCTATCACTTATTGATCAGTACACCTTGCTACCCCTAAAGCGAATGACACAAACAGTGATTTTGAAGAAGTGCTACGCTACTACGCAGTGCTACGCCGAAGCACTTCTAAGCCTCTAGTATCAGTAATACGTTGTTTTGTCCGGTACCGAATTGCTGAGTCTCTATGATTAGGGATGATCGGTTTTATATTGACAAAATCAAATACACAACTTTTTAATAATAATAAAAACAGGTCATTTGTAACCTTGATGGAAGTCACTGACTGATCCTTCCATGTTATTTGCTACAAAATAAAATACAAAGTAGGTATGCAATATTTATATTTTATTTATTTTAATAACAATAGGTCGCTCTAAAGAAAGTTGGCGTTTCGGTACATAACCCGACTAGACATCACTGCCAGAACAAATCTCAAAAAGAAGGACCGAAGAAGGATCAGTAATTCGGTACCTACCTAACTAGGTACCGTACAAAATAACTCAACAACAGAGACGCGCTAGAAGCTTTCAAGCAGAGGCTTAGGACCGCCGCCGAACGCCGTCGAACGGACGTAATTTTAACGCGCGATTTTTTATGCCTAAATAGAACATATGGGATTCTATTGAGCCATTCACACGGACGTTATTTGTTTTTGTATGTAGGCGTAAAAAACCGCTTTCAACGCGCGATAAAATTACGCGTGCGAATGGGGCCTTAGCGATCCAGCTATACTTCTTTGCGGCCTTGCTACATCATAGTCAAAGTATTAGGCAGATAACTGTGTATATTCACGAACGGTACATGTAATCACAGTAATATTCCGATCGTTGTGGGAAAACTGTAAAATGTAAACGTCGTACAGTACAAGCCTTTCAGATTATAGGAAAGCATTGTGACGCTACAATAACGTTCACCGCATACCACAAAGCTATGTGAATTCAATAAACCAACAATAAACTGACTGTTGCGCAACAAATGACATGTCTGGCTCAAATTAATGTTCGCGGTTTTTAAACTAATCGCCATCATTTTCAATGCACAGAGTGGTACAGACATAATTATTGGTGTGGGACCCAACCTACCCAGTACTTCCGCAGACATCCAATGTGTGTGAGTGAGAAAACAATATAAAAAGGCAATGTCACAAGTAAGAATGAGAATATCATTATAATCTGCTTTTGAATGACTGATGGGATACGTAGGTACAGTCGACCGCAAGTCAGTGGGAAACACTTTCACCTTGAGCTGGCTTAGCCTATATTAGGGGGTTTTAATACTAAGAGACACCTGGTTTTGTTTGCACTGACGTGCGGTCGACAGTACACTCGTGGAGTGTATAATGTACGTGGTGAAGTTGTATTTTGTGTGTTACCTTGACAACAAAAATCTCGTCACACCATGGAACAACACACGTATTGGCGATCTCATTGGAGATCTTTATTTGCGCTAGTTCGAGTATATACTAAGTCTGTGTTTTGGATATTTCCGATCGAGTTTTTAATGTCGGTCTAACCTTTTCTTTTTCATACGCTTTTTTAAGAACTTATAATCATATTAACGTATATAACGACATCAAAACTGTATATTTGTAAGCTTCCAGCTTTTTAATTTCGTCCACTCCAATATACTTAACGATAAAGTTAGCTTAATTTAGCTTTTCAGAAAGATATATTTTACCTAGCTCTGTGACAATAACAGACAGGATTTTATCAGCTACTAACGAAAACCAAAGAAAAATATTTGAGATTATTTTGTAAAGGTATAAACAACACATAAAGTAGTCCTAAACTAACATCGGACCGTGTTGGAAGAAGCCTTCTTCAAAATAAAGTTAGGGGATGCTTCCATGCTGACGTTTCAGACCGCGCCTTGATTTTTCTTTCGACGAAAACATAATAAGTTTAGATGAAACTAAATGATCGAATTGAATACGCATGCGACTTTTTAAATGATGGGGTTATTAACTTAAAGTTAACAATAGAGCATTTTAGCAAAATGCTAAGTGTTAGAACCAGAGAGTTGAGCTAGTATACTAACTCTATGGTTAGAACTATTATTGCACAATAAAAATGCACGGTAAGATGAAACACGTAAAAATAATTAAGTAAACGAGGCTGAGTGTGTAAACGCAATATAGTAGTCCTACAACAGCTCTTATTTCTTAATTTATTTATTGTTTGAACTACTCTTACATACATTATATTAGTTTTTCATTTTGCTACCTATTTAGTATGTATAATCCGTATTCACACACTAGAAAGAGAAATGCATAAGACTTCAAATATCACTAGATGACTCACATCCAATAGATTTATGTAGTACTATTATTTTTTACCAAACAAAGTTTTTTTGTTTTGGTCCGAATCTGGAATAATTATTGAACCAAAAATTAACTTCCATTAAGGAATTAAATTAAATTTATTTTAAATAAAAATAGTATCCAATGAAGAATGAAAGAAAAAGCTTTATTTGGCTTTATTGTATAGCTTTCAAGCTTATATATTACAAACATATATGACATACATTGTATTTGCCCTCAGTTAAGAACTAGAAATACCTACTGATCTACGTAATGATATAATATTTGTATTTTAAATACGATCAGTATCACACGATCTGCCCACAAATATTAATATTTCATATAATAAACATGTACTCTAGCATTAATATTGGATAACTAAAGGAAAAGTTGTAGTTAACTTAAATGTAAGTAAAAGGAAAATAAAAATCCAGAGCTAAAACCATTGAGAAGGTAAAAATCTGTTTGAATAGGGATTCTTAATTTCTGCTGTAAATATAATTATTTTCTATGTATCATTTAGGTACTTATTATGGAAATAGCTAATTATGTGAAGCCATTGGGGAATTATTGGATAGGTCAATACGAGAAAGAGAAAAATTCTAACTAAAGTCTAGGGTGCAAGTCTAGGAAGAAGTGTTGTAGTTGTAAATTCTTATTCACTATCTATTCCGATACGTTTGGCAGTTTTGTTATCATTTTATCGAACTTACATTTATGTACTATGTACCTATGAAGATCTATCTAAATGCGCATAGTTTTATTCTGATTGATTAAGTACCTACATAAAATGTTCGTCATTAAAATTTCAAATTAGTTATATACCACACAAAGTTTCTTTGCCTAAAATCCTGACACAAAGACTTTCTTGCCTTCTCTTCTGTAAGATATCTACAAAGTTTACTATATTACCTACACTACATAATTTGGGTTTAACTTAAAATCCATCTGAGTATTATGTTGAAAATGTAGACACACTCAAAATATTTTGAAAGCCTACATAGCTCATTAAAGAATCAGCATTCTCTAACTTAAAACTATCAAAACAACCAGCAGGTGACTGGTTTGGAAGGATTCAGATTTTGTTTATAACAGAGGCCTAACTTCATAATAAACTTCGCAGTCTAAAACAATCTTTTTATACAGACAGTAAGTTTAACCATTAGAACCCTTTTAGAACGGCTTTTTAACCCCACTCGGTACTCGTCGACGTAGGCTAATACTAGACTTAGATAAGTCTAGATAGAATTCTTTTTTAAAAAACAAAAAACTGACAGGGCTATTTATCACTCTAAGGGTTAACTTGAAGGTTCGTAAATCTCAATGCAGTTCCATTCTGAAGCTATAGGCAACTATTTCCGAACAGAAACTCAAACTTTCACCACGAATGCCAACTATTTACTTGTGTTTCGAAATGAAAGGCCCGGGACATAATTCACTCAAGTTTTTCTTTCAAACCGGTTGCCCAAAATCAGACAACAAAGTCCCAACAGCTAGATCCGATAAATAGTTATTTGTATCGTAATGCAAAAGGGTACGTATGCTTCAACTCACATTGGATTATTCGTATTGAGTTAAAATAATTGGTCTAGAATTCACAAATGAAGTCAATTATCGTTTGTCGTATCAAGGGTATTAAGCCAAGCGTTTATTCTTCCTCGTCTACCCTCAACTTTCACTGCAAAACACTGTAGGAACCAACACACCGTTCAATTTATTTTATAAATTCATCCATACAGTATAGAAATACAAATAAAGTTTTAATGTTTTCAAAACATGGCGCTAGTATAGGTGAGAATTTAGTGATTACGTACCGTAATTGCCTTTATGTTGATATTTTACATAGTTTTTAAACTTTTTGGAAGTTGAGGAACATTCATCCTATTCATACTGTTTGATATTACATAGGTACTTACATACAATTATGAGTAAGATATTAAAATAGCGTTGTAATTTCTTCGCCAGAATTAAGTACCTACTCGTGTAACTACTTTCATATATATAAAGTACATTCATCTTCACTATATAGTTTGATTTAAAAAGAGCTGTTATTTTTATTCTATATAATTTCATAATGTTCATGATTGAATTAAAATATCTATCGCCAACTAGACTATAGAATAAAGCACTTTTAATTTTCTGGTCACAGCTATTAATATTTTTTACACACACCACAATGTTTCAAGTCTACTTTTAATAACTCTATCTCTTAAATTGATTTTCTGGACGTAAACATCTCCAAATTCAATAGTACCTACCGTGTACCACTATTTAAATTGTTTGACGCGGGTACAAAATTGAAAAAGCAATCATATTGTAAATTAAGGCAGCCTTTCAAATATAATAATAATACCAAGACACTGAAATGAACACCGATTGTCATACATACTACTGCTAGCTAGACGTTACCGCATCAAACAATGTAAAAAGGCACTAACTCAACCACTGCGGGCGTGTTCTAGTCGATATACCTGGTCGCTCCCGTGCCGAGCAACAATGAAATTCTCCAAAGAGTCTGCAAGCCAATTTCTTTCCAGAAGTATACCATGACGTCTCTTTCATCCGGGGTCCTGTTTCAGATCTAAAGTAGCTCGTCTCTCCTGCAACGCTGCTAACAGTGCCTCCCGAACTTCGCGTTCTGAACTCCGCCACAATCTTAAAAGTTCATCCTCCGACAAAAGAGACAGTTCTGATCGTGCTCCCGTCGGTGACACTCTTGGATAACGTGGCGCTGGCGGAACATCATGCTCATGAGACACCAAAATCTCCACACTGGCGCTGGGAGTTGGACCCTCTATATTTAGATAATGATCGGATCGTTCTGAAACGTCTTGGTAGGATCTCGTTGAAGAACCTTCAGCTCTCCGAACCATGGGCGATGGTGTTCGCAGCCTGCTGTTGATGTCAGGAGGGGAATTAGTCAAGCAACTTGTGTCGCGGCTTAACCTTCTTCCTATATTGTGACTGGTGCGCTCGTAGATAGACGCCGAGTCGGAGCCGAGAACAGAGTCGGTACTAAATCTTCGGACGTTGAGCCCGGCTAGGCTGCATCTTTTCCGCCGGCCTCTTGGCGAGCGGAGTTGTCTAGGGGACCGCCCCTGACGAGGGGAGCGAGCGGGGACTTCAGGAGACGGGGACAGAAATTTGGACACTGCCAATTCTTCTGACACGTCCAGATGAGAAATAGGTGTTTCTACTGTGGCGTGTTCTTTTATGGAATCCAATGACTGGTTGCGGTCACGTCCTTGCTGTACCCTAGTAAGACAAAATAACCCGATAAAGGTCAATATACACATTATTATTAAAACTATACAATAATTTCTATTATTTAGTTACCTTCTTATTTCTTGTATCATTTCGAAAAATTGAGCTTTACTTTTTCTTCGTCTTCGCTGTTCATGTTCCTTCTGAAACAAAGTGCATTACTGTCGTAATCTGACTTTAATAACGTGTATGTTTTCAAAATAATTATTAAATATTTACCCTTTTGACACTCTTCTGGAAGAGTGATGTGAAATGCCCTTGACGGATAGTGTTCACCAATTCTCGCGCTGCGTGATGAGGAGACACTAATTCCACGCAGTTTATGAATCGGTACAATTTCTGTAACACATATTAAAAAGAAATTTGAAATATAAAAAGGCGAAGCTTTAAAAAAAGAAAAATAAAAAGAAGCAAAAAATAAGAGAATGGCTACTGACATAACAATGGCAATTCAAAAGATTATGTCTAGTCTGCAAAGACAAGAGCTCGTTCAGTGTTAAAAGCCGCTGAACTGCGGCGAGGTCGACATAATCCGACCAGAAGCCGTCTTGGCTTCACGCTTGAGTAGGGCAAACAAAGTGTCCCCAAGTGCGATGCGACCTCCCGGGCCTTTGACTTCACACACTTTAGGGTTAGTTTATCCTAATTTAGTTAGGTACTCGTACCTACTCAATTTAACTATTGTACATTTTAACCTCTCAGTTTGAATGTAGTACTAGTTCTAGATGCTAAAAATAAAACTATGCAGTGCACTATTTCACGTCTCAAGATAAAGCAAAAAATATAAATTGACACATTCAATAAGTACTTGTCGCGATAACTGGTCACAGGTTCAAACCCTGCTCACAAATTATTTTTACATTGTAATCATTTGATGAATTAAAGAACTTGAACTTGAAATTAAATTAGGCATCTAAGACACACCTGACTAAAAAACATAATATTTCTGCTCCTCCATATAGTCCCCTTGGGTTGATGCCGTAGAACGGGTAGCGTGTATTTGTAAAACAGGTGTTCTAGAATCAATATGAGGCAGCCGACAATCATTCCCACTCCGAGGAGAATGAATACACCCGCCACCGCCGCCACACCTTGCAACAATATGAGAAATAAAAGTCAGCAAAGAGTATAACATCGTCGTTTATCATAATTTTTTAGGGTTCCGAACTTTTAATCTGAGTTGTAATGCGAGTAGTTCAATGTGCGAGTAAACCAATGTGCATCAATTTTATTTAACCTGAAATATCTCGCAAAATATTTCAATTTTTTTTAAGTTTTAAATCATTTTATACGTTCGTTATGTTCCATATTTCACTACATCAGTCCAGTAGTTTTCGAGTTATTTCGGACAAATAGATTGTCTTCGCTATAAGGGTTTTGACGGATATTTAATTTTTTTGTATTATTACACCGATAAATTGTCAGGAATATATAGGAATAGGTAGGTAGCCATAGGTAATGATCAAAGTGAAAGTCGAAACTATTTTATTGCATGTAAGTACACTGGGTACATTTATACAACGTCAATTTTTTATCTACCACCGCTTCCAAAGTGTTAGCGCTGGGAAGAAGATCATTGGTCGTGAAAGTCATAATATTGTAAGATTTTTTATATTAAGTACCAAAAAAACATTAAAAAACTGCACTCTATAGCCTATACTAATTAATATAATCGTTGCCCTTAATAAAACTCCTGTAAAATTATGGTATACCAAAATGTAATCTCCAGTAATAAAAGTTTTAGTAAAAGACCAAAGATATGTCCGAGATCCTGAATAATTAGCACTATTAGCCCAAGTATTAGGGTGACAATAAATTGCTTCTAATAAAACGGGAGAGACGTTTTCGTGGGACAACAATTCGGAACACGAACGGGGAATAAATTTCAGATGGCAAAGAGAATAAACTGCGAAAATAATTCAGTATAAATTCGACACATAAATAAAAACGTTTTCAGTTACCATAATAATATTTTTTAAATGTGTAGTCACAAATCACACTCATTATGTTTCCATATGTATTTCAGCAAATAGATTAAGTACTTGTTTTGTATTAGAAAATAAAATCCGTCATTAATAAACTCCATTCTGATGGAATCCCATTACACAATTCATCAGATTGGCAATTTGTTGGATGTCCAATCGAGCGATTGTTAGATTGATTGATCGTATATGATAGGAAGATTGAGCACAGGTACTTCAGAACAATACATTTAATCCAAAAATCAGTGAAACTTTTATTTGTAAATAAAATCTAGTAAGTGAGAATAATAATAAATATGTTATTACATAATATTGCAAATAATAATGCGCTCTGCTACACCCGGACATCCGTTGCGGTCATAGCAACGTCAGTCTATTCAAAATTAAACAATAAATACTTAAAATTAAACTAAATCATCTAAATATAATATGGCTTTCCATAAAAATTGTGGTTTATACCTCATTAAAGCGTGTCGTCTGTAGGGTTGTTCACTTAAAACATTATGGGCTCTCCGCAACATCTTCTGAATTTACGACCAATTTGGGTCTGTCGCCAAAAAATTAAGTCCGCTGGTTACAAATAGAGCCTGACAACATGCTTTTTAAAACAACAGATGGTGCCGTAGTCTACTTGAGAACTTTGAAAACTAAAATACTATTCCTTACACAGCTGTAGACACAGATTATATAATAATAAGTTACTCATAAACAGTTAAAACCTCTTCAAAATTAGTAGTAACTAAGATCAAGTTTAGTAAAAGCAAAGCAGTGAGCTGAAATCTGCTTTGGCTAAGTCTGATATCTATCTGTTGATTATTGATTACAGTGCTGTGAATTCATCCTCCCTAGATAACATATCCATACAAAGCTACACTATATAGAAACGTAAAGCCTCTTTGCGACAGATCAGTCCATACTTACGTATGGTGCCGAGCTGAGAGGCAAAGCATAGATTGGAAAATAACGGACTGTCAAACGCATCAAAACGAGCGGTTCGCACTTGGTTCGCACCGTCGAATGCATGCCATACAAACTTTTCGGACTTAATCAATTGAATGCACTCTGTACCGCTCGCATTTAATTTTCAGGTTAGTGTATTCTCACGCGAACTTGGGCCAATTTATCATAGTGGGTGTCGGGCGCAGATCACAGGACGTAACATGGGCAGCCACCACTAGCGTATTTAAGTAAATAAATATAAAATAAAGAAATAATTATACATAAATCATATTTTTTGTTATTTAAAACATTATTATCTTTATAGAAGGTAAGTAAATAAATAATATTCATATCATCTATTGCTCTAAATAATGTAGACTTTACTGTTTCATCATAAAATAATTTAAATAACACACAAAAATAATTATATTAACAATAAATATATGTATGTATGTACCTGCATACATGAAACATATGTATGTAAATAAATGTACACAGTGCTTCTCTCTTGACATTACTGCAGTTCATTGGAGTTAGAACTTCAGCAATATCGAATACAGATACGAAAAGTTGAGCAACGCAATACCTTCGTTTGGAACCGCCATTAAAGCACCACCAAGTTTTGTAACAGCTTCTGAGATTCGCAGAGATATTTTACAATTTGACCCGTACAATAGGTTCCGATGCTTATATTTTTATTGCCATCGTCAAAAAAGGGAAATTGCGTTTCCGAGTTGTGTGTGAATGTCAACAAACATGTTTTGAAAAGCGACGCGTACGTGATTCTTGATCGAAAATAAGCAACATTTTTTTATAATATTCATGAACGTACCTACGTTGACGTTTATTGTATGAGTAACAAATTGAGTACAAAATTCTTGCATGTTTACCCTAATCCTCGTCTCTGCTATTAAGTAAATCCTTGTGCCATCCTTATAGGATCTGTTTAAAGCTTTTGCTCGTGAAACACTTTCGCTTTACTTTAATTTGCCAGTGCCACTTCAAGAGCTCAAACCTGCTAATTAATTGATAAACACAGTCTGCGTGCCAGATCACTTTTTCAACGATAAATCCTATGTTTAATCTTTTAGGTCGACTGGTGGTAAAACCTCTCCTTCCCTACCCCGCTCCTCGCTGAGGGGTTGGATTAGCGCTGGGGAGGCGATAAATTCTAATGAAATTTCCGACGGAAACGGGAAAGCTGACTATGTACACGACTACACGTAACGAATGTACGTTAAAATAGTGATATACAATTCTGTTTGCTCCCGCTCCGTCAGATGAGTCTCAAGACGTTTATAACAAAATACCCAAAGGTAATGAAGTTACGAACAAAGTAAAATAGCTGATTTATCTCTAATTTGCCCAAAAGTTACTTGTAAACAATCTGAAAGAGTCTTTTGTACAATAAGTTAAGACGTTCTTATAGAACAAATTAAAAGCACCTTCTAAAACAACAGAGTTACTTACCGAGTGGTTTCGGTTGAATTCCGTAATCTGCACTTAGTTTGAAGCAAGGCAAGCCTCCGTACCATTTTTCTGTCAGAATATCCATGTATCCATTGGAAGAATATTTCGCTATGGCCGCCGATATGCTATCCTAAAACAAAAGCAATGAAAATTTTAAAAAATCTCGCTTCAATTGAAATTTAACACTACGGCTGTTTTACTGAGAAAGATAAGCTGGCGTGTTTGTAAATGTCGCTCGTCTGAATAATCACGCTGGAAAAACAATAACGTCACATCTGCGCCCAATTTCCCTGTACCCAACAAAGCATTGAAAAAGGAAATTTCTAAAAATGCGGTGTCACGGTTGGAAACAAAAAGTCTGATCCATTGATTTATGTCACGGTCCGCGTAAACCTCTGAGGTATATTGAACAACGTCAAGATAAAATGACGTATAATCGGCTGAGGCTGAGCTAGATGACACCCCACTATCGATCACGCCATTAGCGGGGCCGCGTGCGTCATCCATCAATCTTTCCTTGCAAAGATCCGGAATCGCTGTGCCGGCACTCAGGCCTCCGCAGTGGACCTCCTACTCATGTAAATATACGCCACTTAACTACGCAGACGTTGCTTACAGTTACAGCATGGCTATCCATGACACACCACCAATATGTTATTGACTGTGAAAGCGAAAAGCTCCAGTGAGGAAAATCAGGACACCTATTTATAATCGAGTGGTATTTGCATTTTCTTTGATATACGCAGTCGGCAAATTATACCAGAATATACACGTACATTAAAGTTTTTGTTTCTTTTACCTTCAAAGGAAATCCTTTGGCCATTCCAATGGCATAAGTGTCTTCAGCTAATGCGTGATCTCCAACACGTTGTAGTTTGCACCCGTGGTCAGTTCCGCGATAATAGTCCAAAATTGGAGTGTCAGCTATCAAAAGATCGAGGGTTCCATTCCTATGGGTAATGAAATAGGTGACATTATCATTAGTGTTTTCTTTGACAAAGTATGATTGTTGTTATAATGTTCAGGCATAGACTAAACAACTTTTACGTAAACAATAAGCAAACTCCACCTCGTAAATACGAAGTGTTAAAACAAACCCACGAACGGATCCTTGAAACCAAGCTCGGAATAAAAATATACTCCGTCGTCGCGATAAAAAGCACAATAAAAACAGACATTACACAGGATAGTAGTAACTCAATCCCCTCAGGGATAAGGCACAATTTATCTCACGTGATAAAGAAGTGCATATCCCTTAGGAGACTGTAATTGAAGCTCCTTAACGTTACTATAACAACATCCATTCGGGAAAATTAAGATTATGAAGAAGCTTTTGTGGTTTGCGGCATTACTGTCAAAATGTGGCAGCCGGTGCTAAATCAGAGCCATAAAACAAATGTACTGAAGGGTATTAAGTGGCCATCTGATAAAACCGTTGAGCAGTGGACTAAAATTTTTTATGGCCACATAAAATTGATAGCCTTTTTTCAAATCGAATTAATGCAAACTTATTGATTTTCCCATACCGAACGGGGATGTTAGGCAACAAACTTACGTCATTTGGAAATATGTATGTACTCGTACCCATACCTAAACTTGGGACTGAAGTACTAGATTTCCCTTTGGCAGTTCTTTACCGCTTTTCCGCAGCACATGTTTAAATGTTTACAGTAAAGAATTTGTTTATAGCAAGCATTTTTAGTGATTCGTACCAGATAGTAAAAGAGAAGGAGACTTCAATGGCCATCCGTCCGTCGGGTAGTCGACCGCATATCAGTGGTAACAAAACCAGTATAAACTGGTCTCGCGTAGTATTGAAACTCCCTTATAGGCTAGGCCAGCTCAAGGTCAAAGTGTATCCACTGATGTGCGGTAGACTGTACATGACAATAGTTTTTCTCAGCAATAACATCCACTGTCGGCTTAAGATTTATCTTTGGTATTCAATTGGCTAACCCCCGTTACCTAACCTAACCCAGAGGTCGAAATCGAAAAAAAAAATCTCAGTTTTTCCATTACCAAGTCATTTGGGGTATCGTTATGAAAGGTTCACATATTCTAAGACTGTTTTACTTTATCTGTAAATTGCAAATAGTATTTTCAGTCAACATAACTATTGATGTCATATCTGTAAGTACCCCAAAAAGTAAATTAATAAATAAATACTTCGATAACAAAAATAAGGTCAAACCAGGCTCAAACTAGTGATAAGATTTTGGTTTTTTCTATTATTAAGTGAGTGTTGGACCTGTTGGAATATTTGAATAACTCTACGAAACCCTCAGCGAGCGAGGTCCACTAGCACTTGAAGAGTCGCACTTTATTGTGTAAATGTCACTTACAAAACTTGTCTAAATTGTGGTAAAAATTTATTACTAGTTTTCATAATTAACTATTATATGATACAGTTATTTTCCTTCTCGATGAGTAAGCAAACCATTTGCTTGTGCACAAGCATTCAATGGTTGCTTTCATGAATCTGGACGCAAGCACACGTGGTTATAGTATACACAGACTTATTAGCTGCTGGCGTCGCGTGAATCCAACATGAACGAAAATAAATCAGGATCTAGTATTTGGTGCCACAGTTGAAAATTAATCAATTCGAAGGGATTAAAAAAACGAACTCTCCGATGAATAATGAATCAGTCGGTACAATTTTATACAGATTTTATTAAATTTGATAAAATTTAATTACCGTTTTCAGGATACAGCTAACTTCACAATGAGAAGTAGGCAGATTTAAGAGCCTTAGTAGATAAACAGAAATTTATGTGCACGATAAGAAATGCTTAATTTTAGGTATAGCCGCTCGCTCCCTGGCGGGCTTCTATTTTTAGGCGAGAAATGTTGTTCAGATTCTAATAATTTCGTTAATCCAAACTACCTTTTCTTTGGGAGGTAAATAAAATTAATTAAGAAAATATTTTACCTTAGCCGTAAAATGCCTTCCTCGAGGTCTTGGAGAGCGTAACGCCGCATTTGTTCCGCCAGCTGTGGATTATTTCTCTGAACATAGTACTCTGCCACTGATGACCTAGCCGTGCCCACACGCAACGACAGCCACTGAAAATATTACTTCATAAATATCCTATTTACCGAATGTTTGTCAAAGTTTGAAACCCATTCAATCAATATCATGAGGGTACCTATGTAAAAGCTTTAATGTCCCCAAATTAACAACAAATCTTAACAAATATGAATGAACTGTGTATGAAGGCCTGCGATCATCAATACATGAAGGCGAACTATTCTACTTAGGGACCTCTTACAATCGACCTTAAAGTAGCTAAACGGATTAAGTTTAGTTCTATCAATATCATAGCTTATAAGTGCGTAATTATTATTCAAATAAGATGGGACACAACGACCCACTTCCCTGAAAATCCCTGATTGTGTTGCCTTCAGCAGTAGCAGTGCGGGGAATGCAAAAGTGCCTACTGGTAAACTCACAGAAATAGAATTTCAATATATTTCTGTGGGTAAACTACTGATTACTATTAATTAATTTTACTCAATTTTTTTTCACTCACAAAACTTTTTTTGTTTTCCTAAAATATGTGGAAACTATATTTTATTGCAATAAACTTTTAAAAAATCACAGGGAGCAATTCTTCATACCTACGAATATAATCTGTTTCTAATTCCAGCTCAATCGGTCCAGTACTATCGAGTTGTCTGCGGGTCAAGACGGCCAATCGGAACTTCAGATAATAATAGTTTTTAATACTTACATTACTTCTTCCTTGGTAATCATCCACAGCGTTGTGAAAAAATAAACCTGCTATAAGAGCGGCAATGTTGGCAGTGTAACTGGCGACGAATATCACAGAAAAGCCGCCCCACACGTTTATCAAAAACTTGTTAGGCCAGCTCTTTGGAGCTTTGAAAGCAACTAAATGACCACATAAAAGACCCCACATCACCCATAGAGCACTTGAAATGCTAAAATTCTTCGATCTTTGTCGACCCCAAGGATTTAACCCAAAAGGTGAAAGCCACTCGTATATTGCCACAGCAATTGCAGTAACGTTGAGCGATGTAAATATTGCAATCCACAATTCAGGTGAAAAGGGCAACAGAAAAGCCAGCAATGGTATATCAGGTTTTTGATTTGGGGCTGCTAATATTGATACTCCACTGAAAAAGTATGGTTGGCTGAAATCTATTACTTCCGCTCTAGCTGTTGACACGCTGAGAGCTGCGAAAGACATATGAGCGGCTCCTGAAACTAAGTCTCCGGTTATACCATTCCATTTGTCACTTGCTTCATCTGGATCCTCATTATACAATGACATTTCACCATCTGCATCTTCGTCATGTTTGTAATCGTCAAGATACTGGGATTTATATCCTCGACTCATTAGAAACTCGTTCGCCACAGTTTGATACTCATTTAGTCTACGAAATGGTTTTGCTAGTTTTCTGGATCCATATAAGCCATCTTCTACGATATACAAATGAAAATCGAACTCGAGTTCCTCAGATATATTTTCTAAAAGATCCATGGCTAATCCGTAACAGCAATGAGTGGCCATTCGTGAAAATGTGGCGGGCTTAGGGATGGGGAAGAAAAAATCATCAGCTTCTTGATCGTCTCTTTCTAGCTCATTAAAGGCGAGGGTCAAGTTGTCTTTATCAGAAGTCTGTGGTCTGTGACAAGGAATGCCTCGAAGGCATTGTCCGTCTTCGGCAAGTTCACCTTCCATTACAAAAGGGGGAGCTAGTGCGGTGACGATGCGAAATATTGTGCGTGCGCCTGCTGATTGACCATGAGCAACGAGGCGGCCACCAGGCCACACTATAGTGTGCAGCCTCACATTTCGACCGTGCACTCGTCCAACCTGCCTCCATACATTTCCACCTTCAGATCCAGTTACCAAGTTCAGAAGCGCAAATGATGCTGTCAGAGCTGGTTCGGGTCGTTCAGTGCCTCCAGCTAATGCGGCAGCTGATGATATCCTCATTTCCCTGTTGAAGAAACAAATACTACGTCAGTATGTAAGTCAATGGTACCTTAAAGTAATTGAGATAGGTACAATTACAGATTGAATCACTAAATATATGCGCAGTGTATGACCCAAACAGTTTATTTGTAACTTTTCGACATTTATGTAACTTTGCTTTTAGTCGGTGATGCAGACAAAATGTCTTCAAACATTCCAGCTTTGTTCGTTTAAAATTTCCCAGGTGTTCACTATCTGAATATTTCACGATAGCATGGACAGGCGACGTGGGAAATTGACAGAGTAAAAAGGATCGCCCCGCTATTGTAATGGACAACTATTTTGCAGTAAAGCAAATAACAAAGAGAATGGTAGTTTCAATTGGAATCGTAAAATATATATTTAGAGTGCAGGTGGCATCAGTTACAAATTGAAGTTCTTCGCTAGAAAATTAATTATATTGTAGAATCACAGCAGATGCCAACTCAGGAGCACTGTGTTCATTATTCAGCAAATTGTATAAATTATCAGATATTGGATGGATTTCAGGATCGACACTGCTCGAGATTAGTGGGTAGGTTTACACGCCTTAGCAATTAGTTACTCTTGACAGATTGAGCGATTCGATTTCCGGGGAAGCGTTGCCTAGAATAGCAATGCACGTTCAATACGCAGCGATGAGACAAAATATATAACAACTGATTTAGGCAGGTAGGTTCGAAGGGCTTAGGTAATTGGCAATATGTCCATTTCATTCTGACTTATATTTTTGTTCTTCTATAGGTTTTATCACAATAAATAGTTTTTTTTATTAATTTGCCATATTTAAGTGGTAAAATATAAAAAGTTACAAGAAAAGTCATCAACACTATAAGCGCAGTATAAAATCAATCAAAGAAATCGTGGAGAAAAACTAATGATTAATTTTAAAATCTATAAAATTTTATGGTGCCTCGTTCGCAGATGAAGCACTAAGTTAAGACAGCTAGAATTAACGAGGCAGTGCAAAATAGTTAACATAGAATTACTGAGCATAATTCTGCGCTCTCGGGAAGTGGAAATGAGCGGGAACATGCAATATCCGCGCCTGCCCGCCGCCGATACCTGCCCCGGCCGGGCCGCCCGCTGCGAAATTGATAACAAAACAATATCGTGCACGAGATTACCACTTGTGGTTCGAGTTAAATTGCAGGGTGCTTCGACGAAAATTAATTACACCGGACAACTTTGAAGTTTAAATGTTGAGTTTTCTGTTCAGACAAATCACATTTTTCTTCTCGCGCCTTGCTACGGACCGTAGCAAACTTTGTAGCGCGCGTAGAAAGGTAACGGTTTTCTCGATTTTTGGTATGGCGAGGAAAACGGTACTTGCATAGTTGTAGTAGACAGCCGGTAAAGTGGAAACTCTTTGTTCTAAGATTGTATTTCAAATTAGAACTTTCTGTGTGTTATTAAATTTAAAGTTCACCGTAGCAATGCATAAATGTCAATATTATTACATCTGATAAAACTCTACTTCGCGTTCTACGTCGCTTTCTGTTTTCTTAAAGTCTTAATACTGAAGTGGTATTAAAGCAATTAAACCCCTAATAATAATGTATGATACCTTATTGTAAATATTTAGCAAAAGAAATCCAAACATCAAAAATAACTCTGGTTAAGCAATGATGCTGCTTATAGAAGTGCAGCACAATGAGCGAAGAGGCTTCACTGGACAAAATAAAAACGTAGGCCAGTAATAAAAGGGGAATGATTACGAGCGACGGATTAAATGACAGCTTAACCGACAGTGCGTAAAACTTTATTCGCCGCTGACCTGACCTATTTAACCGCCCTAATTTCTATGTGATCCGCAAAGGAACTATCTGCGTCAAGCAAGTCATGTCAATGGCTGGAGATCATTCCGCGAGGCAGCTTGCATAGTCTGGCCGTCCGCCAATATCTGCTACCGTGCAGTTCCAAGCGATTTATGATAATGTTACCGATTTGGAATGTACCCAAAAATATGACCTTCTTGTCATTCTAATTCTTTTTTTTAAGAGGCTCCTTTTATCATTTCGTTACACATTAAAATCTACGTAAGGTAGGTTAGTTTTGTTAAAATATTCATTAGTTTATTCTCAAAATTAGTATAACACACAACTAAGCCTAGCCTGAACAAGTACAAATGTCAAAAATTACAAAAAGTAGACAGACTGCCTCAGATGTGGCGGTCTTATCAATTTAAGCTATTTCTTCCAGTCAACCCTGCCTTTGCTGTCGCCCAATCAGCTAAAAACAAAGTAAGTGACTTAACAAAATAAAGTAACAGTTCCATGGACCATGCTCAACTGACTCACAAACAACCTTTTAAAACTTTAGAAGTGTTTTAGTCTCAAGTTTCCTGACGTTAAATCAGTGAACTAATTTAAGTGCCAGCACGAGGGATGCCATTAGTTAATGTCGCAAGTCACAAAATTGGAATCTGCAAAGCCATTTTTTATTTCCGTAGGTAGTGATGCGACGTTGCCAGCATAATACGAACTCATCCGGAACCATTGTGCACGATAGAATTACTATATCCACAGATAATACATAATAATAATATTTTGGCATCACTTGTTAAACTTCATGGCCATGCTCTGATGTATTATTTCCTTTCGCCGTTGAGGGTAACTCAAATTTTGATGGTCAATATCTAATGTATATTCCTATCGTCAAAATGAAGCCACATCAATACATGCGTAAGTTTGTCTTAATCCAAACGAGGAATCCCTGTACTGCTGGGAATCAGACACAGTCATGTCAATGGACAAATTAACACAGACCAGGACTAATTAGTACAAAGTTGTCTGTCCCCGCAGGTGCCAACTGGCGTTAGAGATAAAGCCCAAACTACTATCTACGAAAATATCAACATTTGTTTCAAAGTTTAATTACTTACCATTGATTTTACGCTGACCCATCGCGATTGTATCTTACATACGAGTACATACTTATTAAGTACACTTATACTTAGTATTTTCAGTTAAGTTAGTTCTGTTTCATGAGTCTGTCATTACATTCTAGGTATTCAAAACATGTCGGGTCATAAATCAGAGTGGCGCCTTTATAAAGGTGCGTACAGACACAGAATAGATAATTGGTCGAACACTTATTCGATTGACTGATTAATCGTATCGTTAGTAATCGTAAATATTTCAACAAGCGAAGGTTTTCGATGCACCGCTTCGTAATAGCAACGCTGATATTTAATAGCGTTACAAAAACTCTCTTAATTCCAAATTCGGATTCCCGGAATGTAAAAAGTAACTATGGGAATTAGAAGAGACCAGAACAATACACAAACATTCCACCCAGTCCATATACCAGCACCAACTTCTAAATTGCACAAAGTAGTACAGAGGCCGACACTTCTCTGCGTGAAATAAATCCAAATTTTCGATGCAAACATCTGAACCACTATTACCAACAATACACTATACTTGTCGCATTACTACACGTGTCACAATGTTAGAAAAATAGAAACATAATGTATATATGTATTTATTTAAAAATATAATTATGTATGTTCATCAGTTGTTTCAGTCAATCAGTTGAAACTGAAGTTTACCCATTTACAAGATTCGGCTTAGTTTGGGACTAAACAGCCGTGTGTAAATTTGTCCAAAATATTATTTATAATATGATGAGTGGTTTGAAACGCTTACATGTTTGTGAAAGCGGTTCCGAGAAATTTAAATTGGACACTGGGGCGGATATTAATGTGATATCTTAATGAAAGATTTTTGCAATTGGAAATAATACCTACCATAAAATAGTGCTCAAAATTGTTAAGGGCAATAGAGCTATATTTTAAGTGTAAGTGTACTTGTTCAATTTCATTTAATATTTTCACATAATAAAATATTTTGCTATGTTTTTGCGGTGGAGAAAGAATATAGGTAGTGTATAATTTATGTAGGGACAGGAGGTATTACATAGAATCGTTTATTTTATGTTCGGGTGTAGGTATATAAAAATAGACGGACAGACAGACGGACAACGGAGTCATCCTATAAGGGTTCCTTTTTTCCTCTTTTATTCAAAAATAAATACACATATTACTTATATTTTCCTCTTTTGGGGTACGGATCCCTAAAAACAGGTTGTTGTCTGGCATTTACGGTGTTTGATTGACATCACTACACTACTAACTAATTTTAATTTAATTTGTTTGACCTTTTATTTGCATACCTATTTGTTATGCTATCTATCAAAAGTGGAAAAAAACGTCGAGCGAGATTTTTGTTATAATTCGGCTTTCATTGTCTAAACGCACCTTTGCGTAACTGTTATAAACTTTCTATCTCTGATATATCATGGGGTATCTTTGAATAGGGGTGAAACCGTATGCGCCTCACGTATTTTATTGAATAACGCCTGGGAGCCAGCCTGCCTCCCAACGCTGTTATTACAGAGGTCAAGAGCAAGAACTTCTTGAATCTTTCTCTCATAGAACCCGGAGACTACAATTAAGATAAGCTCGCAACAAAAGAATTTGAGCAAGCTTTTTACCGCTTGGATAAAAAAGTCATTAGCAGTTTTTTTCTTCCTGTTACTCGTATTGTTAAAAACATTGTCAGTATTATTTACGTTGTGTTCAAACGTATTGTTTCAAGTTCAAGTAGTTCGTTATCTAATTATTGAGTAGGCAAGGCTATTTACGGCACAAATGACTTTCTAGCAGATTTATGAAAATGTGAAAAAATGAAAAAATAAAAGAAGTAACATTTAGCTTCTTCTCCCACAATAGAATTAAAAATCAAACAATGCTATTACAAAACCGTTGACAGGTAGGTAAATATTTACGCCACACTACGCCACCTACCGGTAGCTAATTAAGTCTAATAGTAGTTACGTATCCAGTATCCACATTCTAACTTCTGAACTACAAAGTGTGCAAACCTAAAAAATAAAGGAGGTTTATGAAAATATGCCAAAAATGTGTATAAAAGTAACCTCGTAGCTTAGCTAACACCTTACCGCGTTAGACTAAATCTGTACCTATCTATACCAGTACGTGTGTTATATGGAAACATAAATACCAAGTTGTTGGTAAAACAAACGACCCTCTTGCATATTTTATGCACTACGAAGGAGTGGGACGTGCTTCTTCGTTCCTAAAAGGCTGTTAAGCCCTTAGCTGAACAATGTTACTTAGAGATCCACGAGATCGTTAATCTGCTTATATAATGTTCTTACAAAACTGCTCATTGTGATACACTATAATAGTCCAAGAATCAAACCTTCTTTCAACTGAATGTAAAGTCGATATAATATTATAATGTCATCGATGTAACAGCTTTCGACAGCTTGAGTTTCAATACGGCGTAAGGAACCTCACTAACGTTACGTTACTTATAGTTACTACGAGTACATAAGCATATAATTACATTTATGAATCATAACATAAAGATCTGCTGAGTAAATGTATTTAACTGTTTTAAATTCTATTAGACGTGCTGTTGATCAAAGGCGTACGTAACGTATGTACCTACCTACGTGTTTACGTAACCATTTCAAAAATTTAATTATGATTGGGAGCTAAGTTAGGGATTAAAGGAAAAAAAATTAATTTTAATAATGCATTTCAAAAAATAAAATTCTTAAAAAGGTGGAAATGATCCGCCTAGTGATAGTGTAGAAGATTTGTAAATATTACCTACGTCCTGAAATTGATGTTTCCAAGTTACATATTTCGAAGAAGATGGTTGCTTGAGTAAAATTTACATAGAGTAATAGATCTTTCAGGAAATATGTAGGACACGTGATATAACATAAAGTACGGTAATATAACGAAGGCAATACCTGATTTTACGATCGATCGCGAGACGAACGATGAAGTAAAAATGTGTGAATTATTGATTCAGAAAACGTAAACTGACTGCCTGTCCCCCGCGCTGACACTGACATGTTAGTGTAGAGTTGTAACTCACCGCGATATTGGATTCCCGCGTTCGGGATCGTGCAGCTCGCAGTATTTTCACACTTTTCTTTTTTTTGTAAGCGGTCGTGTTACATGAGACGCGTGGAGGGTCGCACGGTTTGGATAGGTCGACACTTGACTACGACGGGTCTGACATATAGTTCTTTGCAAAGTTCTTTCTCATATTAATTTGTTTTAGAAAATGTAATTAACGAAATCATACTAGATTCTGATAAAATTATATCTACCTATATAGATTTATCTGATTTATGATCCCGATAGACTTTTTATTCGAAACTAAACTAAAAAACATGCGCACTTTTGCATCCGACTTCTTCTTTTGTATATAAAGGAGATGCTACCTATATGCATTTATTAAAATCCAATCGACAGGCGTATACAATTTATTAATATTTGCAGACTTAAAATGTCTGAATAACATTTTTGAATCTGATGCCTGTTGATAAACTTTTCGACTTTGCTCAATATTAATTTAGAATGTGTACAAAGTGTTACCTAACAATAAAATGTCACTTAACTTTTTACCTTGCTGAAACAGATTAACGATTTTATTGGCACTTATAAATAAGATGCCAAAATAGGTAGGTACGAAATGGGCATGACAAATGGAGATTTATATCACATTCGGAGTGGATTGGGTAAGTTATGGAAATAAGGTGACCAAAAGTGACAAGGGTCCAAGCGCGTGAAAAAACGATAGTGGAGTTCTCGTTTTCGGACGCTGCTTTTGGTGGAAAATAATTTCCAAGATTTCTTCAAATAGGTACTCCAGGAATTGTTCAAACGACAGAGACAAAAAATAATAAACTTTGGCATTATACAACAAACAAAGGAGCCTTATCCGTACAAATCTACTAGACGAAAAACAATAGTTAAGTAGGTACCTACTAAGGTTTTGCAAAATCCTACTACAGTGTATGTATTTAGAGTCAGAGAGAATGGGTTCTATCACCAAGTAACATTATCATAGACACCAGGTGTATACTCAATCAGACAAGACCATGTTAAAGATAAAAAAAAACAATAGAATACTTAAAATAAAACAAAATAATTGGACATTGGTAGAGAGAGTTGGAGCTACCATGCTAGGTAGGTACCTATAGGAGTAGCGAAGGAGCTCTTAATAATGCTTGCACGGTTTGTGTGTTTTTAAGAATAGATAACGGGCCCATAATATTTGTAATTATTTTATGGTGACTGTCACAATCATAATTTAACTTTTTTTATGAATACTTCATATAACATAAATGTTTCGTGAATAAACATTAAATAAATTATGTTTCATCCCAATCTAGGATTTTTTCCTGTACTATGCGAATAAGTTAAGGGCAGACAATGTCAAATTCAGACGGCAACAATTAAGTCAAGTTGTTGTTACATAGGTCTTATTTCTTGTTTTCAATCCCCAAGTGGTTACGTGTTTGATAGATAGCTAATCCAGATAACGGATACCTAGAGCATCAGTGTAATATCTATCTACGTAATTCGGCAGCAGTTCAAGTACCCTCGTCACTGTCGGGTGGTCGCGACGCGACGGCCCGTAGGCTATAGCAATAAATAAACTAAAACCGTATAACCGCCTACAATTAATTTCCTTTGCCCGCTGCTGTCTTGGTAACATTTCAAGAAGCAGTGCACTTAATAAGCGGTGATGTGTTCCAAGTTTAACATCAGCAGATTCCTAACGAACCTGAGGTTAAAGATTTTAAATGATAATATTTTAATAACGAACGGTTCACGAATCATACTCGTATTTGTTTTTTTTAATTGAATGTAAAATAAACTGAAGTAGGTACAACGGGGCGTATTTCAAAGTTCAAGCGCATTGAAGAGGCTTTAAAGTTTTATCTCATTCCTTTTATTTGACTGCGCAAAGAAACTAAGTAAATACTTAGCTATTGTCTGTGCAAATTAAACCTCAAAACTCCAACCGCCTTCAAAAAATTAAAATAATGTCTATTTGAGTTATGAACTTAATATATAATACCATATTAAATAAGATCTCCAGTCTTTACTATTCTGCCACAAACACTGACACAGCCTCAGATTCATATCACAGATTGATTGCTATCGAATTGTATAATACTGTAACATACAGTTACGCAATAATAGTTATTTGTTATGCAAGGCTGCAAAGTTGGTTATTTTGTGCGAGTACTAGTATTGATAACTGAGTAAGCGAAGGGTTCTAGGATTTAATAATATAATCCTGAGCATAGCGAGGGTTTCAAGGTACGAGACGCAAAATAACTTTGCTGCCGAGCGCAACAAGCAATTTTTCACCTCACTACAGCGAGGAAAATACTAGGCGAATTGAATCCTTTCGGCGGTTTAGAACCACAAATAATAATAGCCACAATTAGAATTGGCCACTTCTTTAAATGTCCACCTTCTACAAATTAGAAGAAAAGTTTTTAAAAGTTTTTTACCAGGTGCAGTTTTCCACGCAGATTTCGAATGAGAAAGTACCCTTCCAAGCTTGTGAAGTGAAAATATATTTTGACTTTGACTTGATAGAGTTGAATTGTTGTTTTGAGAAAACTCAATCAATATGTGATTAGAAGGCTGAACCAGATCCGACATGACCTTAGGTCCAATATCATCATGAGCGACCAGAACCGTCTGGGTGACCACGATGTCTCGAAGATAAGGTTTTATGTAGCGTAATGCGGCTTCCCATATAAACCGACCAAGCTTCGCCTTTTAGATGGAGGGACATAAAAGTAATCTTGCGCCGTTCTCGGACTCGCTAGTCAATTTACTTTTATGATGATGCTCCACGCTTGTTACCATTCTATTATCGTCCCAAGTTTAAAAGCGGTAAGTATCGGTGTTTTTAAAACGAAAATTTAGTTATGTTAATTTTTTAATAAGTATATTTTATTTCTTTGAGGATACTCGTACAGAGTAGGACATTGAAACTAATCTCGTCGTTTTGAAAGTTTTATTATCAGTAATAACATGCATAACCGTAATTACTTTTCAAAGGTCATTGTGTGACCTTTTAGTGCGGCAAAATGAATATCCAAAATACTGAGAGACAGAGTCGTATAATATCAAAGGCGGCAATCTGTCGTTTTTCCAAAAAAGAAGCTTTAAGTCTTCAATGAGAAGAAAGTTGATAGTTTAACTGTCATTGAAAGTCATATAATGGTGCCTACTTTTGATAAGCATAAGACGACTAATTGCGAAAAAAAAATTACAGTGAAACCTGCATGAAACTAGTTTTCATGCAGGTTTCCAGCGCGGTATAGAGGCTATTCACCGAAATCGTCCACATGATTTTATTTGGGACAGGTAACGCTAAACATGGACGTACTATTAAGACGACACAATTTTCAGAATAAGTAGCTATTCAAAAACATGACCGAACCTCTGCTCTTCTTTATAATATTCCATGTTTGTTACGTTCAATGAGGAAATTCAATAACCGTAGGATAAATTATTCATGAAATACATATTGCACTCTGTTTACCTTCGAAAATAATATATTTGTGTCAAGCTATCTGTCTCATTTTAGGGTGCGAGTTGAAATAATTAATTTTAATGAAATTGAATTCTTTTAAATATTTTAATTTTACAGATTACTTAACAACAAATATAAGGTTAGGACTTGGGACAGAAAGACCCGAAGAAATCGTGTTGTATTAGACGAACAATAGTTGTATGGTGATAATTGTAATGGTGAGTTTATTTATTTATTTTAGGTACCTAAATTAATTACCATGCATGAGTATACAAATAAATTAAATACAAATAAACAAAAAATAATTAGCCTAAATATATAAAATAGGGTCCCAAATCGCTGTCATTAATATTTTAGATTACATTTAATTTACTCAAAATTTTAATCTTTTCATTTTTAGTAGCTTTTTAATTGTTACAGTATTTTACAGTGTTGTTGACCCCTATCAGCTGTAACCAGCTGAACCCTAACGGGTTGAAATTTTGCATTAAATATCTAAAATTTTTACGAGCTGTAGTAACTTGAAAACGGTTAAAAATCCTAACACAGTTCATTTCGATCAATTTAGTACAATGGCAACACAATCTGATATTTTTAGGACGACCCACCTGGGTCGTTGTGTCCTACCCAGTATATTAACACCAAAAAAATGTGTGCTGAATCAATAGTAAATATATCTAGCCTGCTATCGAAATCAAACATGCAAAGAAACAAACACGGCGCTGTCATAAACAAATTAATTAGAAAAGCATAATATTATTTTAATTCACTAGAGTTGGCTGTTTTAATAACAAGTTAAATAAAAAGACGGAATATCTATCAGAAAGAAAGAAAAGAAAGAAAGAATACCCTTTACTGATACCACTGCAATAACTAAAACTAATAAACGCTGCAACTATTATGTGTTTTATATGGGGTGAGCAACAGCGTCACCAGGACGTTTCCTCAGCTTTTTGCCGCAAAGTAGTCATCATGATCTATCTTATCGCGAGGTCATTATTTCTCTCGGATCGGGCATGTAATGAAAGTAAAATCGTCTACCAAAAAATTCCGCCTAGTCATTCAAAAAGTTTTTTCTTCTAATTACCGTCTTGTGATGAAAGTGATTGATTATGGAAATATTTTACAGTGAGAAACTCACGCACATGTATAAGTTTATGCACATACTCTCTTTGTTAAACTTTGCTGTACCTACCGTAAAATAGTTTTTTCACGCCACTGCTCGGAAAAGTTATCGTTCTTGTTACAAAATAAGATCCCAATGTCATATATTCTTGTACTCTTATTTGAAACAATGAAAAATGCGAAATCATTCTCTAAATATGTTTTTCTACGCAGTAGTGGCAGTAGTCGTGAAAAGCACTATGTATAACGGCGGAAAGGATAATACTCGGACTCGTATTTTAGGAGACCTCGCCTTTTGCTCTTCCTTCAAAATCACTCGTCCGAGAATCGGTCAATTGCCTCTCTAACTAATAATTAACTTTAAATAAATAAGATAAATGTAAGTACTTATTATATTGTTTCATCGAGTTAGACAACATTCTACGCGCCTTTTAATTTAGTAATCCATCAGCTAAAAAAATAGGATCACCAAGTATTAATAAATAGAACAACTACCTATTCTAGTAAATTTTGGATGTTCTTACCTCACAAATTCCGTAGAGAAATCAGCGGCTGCATCGCTAGGTTCATCCCAGCACGAGGCTGCGGCGTCGCTGAAAAATTGCGCTTGCGCCGACCACGCGTCGCACGCGCGCAGCACTCGCCGCAGCGCGCCCACCGCCATGCGCACTGCCGCTCGCACAAACGTCCGGTCTGAAAACACTTCCAGTTTAAAATAATCCTTTCAGAACATTGTACTAACAATGTGACTCTTTTATCGGGAGCCAAAGTATCATGTTCTTCTCTTCTATTTTATTTTCCTATAATATGTATTGTGCTGGTTTTAATGTATAATTTGTGATAGTATGTTACACATTATACAAGTGCTTGTGGTTGTGTATATTGTGCGGGAAATTAAAATAAAAGTGTGTAACAATTCTTTAAGTTCATGCCAAAATTGAATCTCCATATCTCGTTACTATACATAATATAAATTACCAGTGAGGATGTGAACCTTAGTCAAAAACCGACTAACTCTAGTTGTGCCCTGTTTTTGTACAGGCCCTGCTGTAACCGCCGACTTAAGTAATCAAGCCAAAACATACTTTAAAAAAAACAATTAGATCATATATAAGTTTTCTAAGTAAAGAAATAAGTTTAAATCAGTCACACAAAATCATTCACAGCGACCGAAGAGAATAATTATACCTACCTATCTGTACTATACATAGTACAAGTAGGTATTATTTTGCCTCCGTATTGCCGATTTTGCAACTTTGATGAAGTCTGACTAATTAATGAGTCGGTTAAACTTTGGTTCATAGCGCACTCAAATCAAGGACCACCAAAAGCCGCCACTATTTGTAACTTTAATAAGTTTTAGACCAACTTAATACCCAATAATCAAGTTCTTGGGTTTTATTAACATAATATGATAGCACTATTAAACCATAAGGAGAATGTCAAAAAAACATCCTAATTCCATCATAATTATACCATGGTGATGGCGCTTACAAACACTACTTATGTACGCATACGTAATGGGACGAGATACTTCGACGCAAGCAGCGTCGACGCAATGGTTAGGTCGCGCGTAGGTTCAAGTCCTGCTCGCGTGTGAATTTTTTCATATTTCTTATAGTTTAAACTCTAAAATGGTGGTATTCTATTAACTTTGCTTACCTATAATCATTGGCTGAGGATGTAAGGCCAACAGTCCTACAGGAAGGCTATTGAAGATCACAGAGAAATTATTTTTCAAATCATCAAGTCCTTTGTTAATAATCTTTTCCTTAGTTAACGATCGATCTCCTCTTTTCTCGATTGTATCTCTAACATTATGCATTGTAGACATATGCACCTTGGGATTCATTATGAAATCACTAATATCACTTGATAATAATACACTATTTTTTACTTCGCTACTATTTATAACTTCTCGTTCCAACAATTGGTTTTTATTGGTATTATTATTCACGTCATATTCATTTATGCTATGTACATATTTATTAAAAGACTCGTTTTTCATTCCGCTATAACTAGTACGTCTACTATTATTTATTTCTAGGAAGGATAGCTTCTCCTTCCCAATTGAATTGTTTTCGATTTTAGAAGTTTCAACGCCTTTATCATTATTTACATTATAATTACTTACTGCTGCTGAACTAACATTGCGACTACTGTCGTAAGATTGACTAAGATTTATACTTAATAATTTGTTGTTAACACTGTGCGCTTCCAACTTATTTCTACTAATACGACGAAAAAACGAATTTATTGAACTATTCTTTACATTAATTTCATTTTTAATTAGGCTTTCTTTAGTGATTTTATCGAGCCTTCCTCTGTGATGGTCTCTTAAATCCTCTGTAGAATTATTGTCTGTATCTTCTCGTTTACTGCGTTCGGAGCGTTCATATCTTAATGCTTCATCTTTATCTCTCAAGCTTTCGGAATCCAGATCGTTATCTTCGGTGTATTGTGTTTTGTTGCCGATGTTATGAAAGACATCAACTTCCCTGGAAGCGTCAACCCATAGCCAGAAAAAATGACCTTCAAGCATGTTATGACGTTTAGCTTCGTCCATGATAAGCTTAGCGTAATTGATGTCACATATTAAGACGACGACACCCCGGGTCAGTCTTGATACTTCAGCGAGACGTCTGTACAAAAATTTTAAAAAATCATTATTAAAGTTATTTTTACGGGTTTTGTGAAAAAAAAAATTAGGTGTAAAGATCGTGCATTTAAATTGAAACATTAAAAACAAGAAGAAGTCAAGAAATGAGATAGGTATACCTAGTTATAAATAATATTAATTCTGCTCTGTGCCTGTTCATGTCAAGATGAATAGGGTAGCCTTAAGTAGAAAGAAAGCCAAAAATATTCGAGAGTTTTAGCATTCAGAAATTAGTCACCGTATTATTTTAAAGTAGATAGGCACTTCTTCAATACTTGTGAAAATAAAACGTAAGTGTATTTGTATTCTATGAATTTAAAAGGTTCAATTACCTGAAAAGAGCACGTCGAGAGTATTTCGTTGGAAGCGAAAGCCATTTAGGATTAAGCGGTTGAGCGGTAAGTATCGAAGAGAGGTCTTTCCGCAGGGAGAGTGTTGAATAGATATCTTCCTCGGCAAGTAGTGTGAAACTGTGCCAATGTGTGTGCAGAAGAGTTGCTCTAAAAGTAAAATTTTAAATTTAATCTAAAGAATCTGCTTTGTACACAAAGCTCTTTATAGTTTTAATTAATGAGTACCTACAGTGAGCTCGGTGACGAAGCTTCACTAAATAGGGAAGCATAAACGATGAAAAGTAATTATTTCAGCATTGTGATGTAAAACAAAAGGTTGTTTAAACACCAAGCATTTCCAAAACTTGTGAAACTTTATGTAATGGTTGGTGATAATGATAAAACAGGAACACATCTTTATGTTTTATTAAATAGGTAAAGATTTATTTATTTATTTTTAAATTTTATCAGACATTTGTGTTTTTGCTGGCAGTAAAATTTATTCATTTATTGACTATAATTAATAATCTGCATGCTACATCGTTCGTTCCTGTAGCCACCTCTGTTTGATGTAGGTACCTATCGTTGTCCTATCATCGCCTTTTCATGCAAAACTAAATTATTTTCATGAATAGTATTAACCTTTTAACCGCCAACGTCATCGATTGACGTGATCAAAATGACATTCTAAATAATTATAGTGTATTAAGGTTTTATATCGTACAAATTCTATGTCATATTTATAAGACGGCGGCGGTTAAAAGGTTAAACCAGTCACCTGAGTGCGTGGAGTGTTTCTCTTGCGGTGATTTCAACTCGGATCTCCAAAGGCAGCATTTCCTGTGAACAAAAATGATTTATTTAATATACCTAACTAGCAACAAGTATATAACTAATGTTGCATATATAGTCAGTTCATTTACGAAGCTTTACCAAATACGGAGTACAATCGATGAAAGTTTACTTCAGCATTATGGTGCAAAACAAAGGGTTGTTTCAAAACCAAGGTTTAGGTATTTTTAAGGACGAACTATCCCAATGATGTTTTTTGAGGGCCTTATTAGTTCACGTCAGTACGTAATCGCCGCTAAAGTGAGTTATAAATGGCGACCATTTTACCCGACACCCGGTTCTCGCAACGGCAGTGGCAGCAAAAAAAATCTACGACAAACGCTTCAGGAAAAAATAGCCCGTAGAAACGTGTGAGGAATGTTTTCAGGTTTCAGGAATATTATGCACACCATAAAATTTTATTCACCTCACGCGTAAGAAGAACAGTCTCCATTCGTATTATCATGTCTTTCTGTTTATACAATGTTTACCTAGTCATTCCTTGCAGTTCATTTTTCCTTGATAATAATCTGACCACAGCTGAAATTTCTTGTAAAACTATGATAGTAATATCTAGGATAGTGAACATACTTAAATTAGTAGGTGAGTGGAAGAATAGCGTAGTTAGTATATAATTATTTACATAATTAAAACTAGCTGCTCCATGCGGCTTCGCCTACTTGAACGTGTTTCCTGCGCAGCCAAACGTCCAAGCTATCTAACAATAGAAACCTCATTCGAATCACTTAGACATTTTATATTTCAGAAAATATTATAAGTAAAGTACAATAAATGCGCCCAGATAAAAATAAACAAGCCATAAAACGTTAGTTAGAGATTAAAGAGGCTACGTTTATGGGAGTGAAATTCTTGAAATTTTACGAACCATTTCATAAAATTCCGTATGAATTGTGAAAATACTCACAGCTGCTATTTGAGCGGTGTTTGATTTCCTCTTTAGCTTTATCTTTCGCCAGCTTATTACTGTCACTGTACGTATACGTATGTAGGTATGTATACGTATACATTGAAGAAAAACAAACTATTTAACCTGATTCCTCAGATACACAACTTATTTGATAGATAGGTACCTACCTACTAGTAGTACGTACAATAGTATCGTTTTTATATTATCCTTTAGGTCGGTAACTTCTTAAAATGTGGAACTCCCAAAATGTGAATTCCTGATATTATGTAAGGAACTTCTTGAAGCAGTGCTTTACTTGAAGAACACGAATCATTCGAATATCATTTTGAGAGTATTGTTACAGCTTCCAAACCGATTCAAGTTGAGCTAGCGACAATAACATATTTTACAACTATTTTCTTCAAAAGGCACGTCCGCGAATTTACATTTGATTTGTTATCAAGAGGCTTAAAATATGACATAATTCCGAGATATATTTGAAACATGCAGAGTCCTTATAAATTATACGTCACATTGAATAATAAATTTGAGTATCAACAATGTCACTCATTATGCAGAGGCTTGTTGCCGTACTCGTTGTGGCAATGACGTCCTAATTTTAAGGTTGAAAAACCAATGGGGTTCGTTTTATCCTTTTGTTTGTGAATTTAGAATGTAACTTTTCAAGTGGTTTTTAATTTCCGTAAGTTATAGATGACTGCACACCGCGCCTTTTTGCATCGATGCAGAGACTTTGGTAGCTCTGTTTTAAAAATAACACAGATCGAGTGTACATTCGTAATAGGTACCTATTACATGTTAGTAAAAAGAGCGTCAGCGGCGTCGGGGATAAGACGCGGCCTATCATATCGAAAGGATCAAAATTCAATGCCCGGTCGGGCCATGTATGTATATGTTTTTTTCTCGAAACTAAGTATATTTGCCGACTGCTCTCAAACGGTGAAGGAAAACATCGTGAGGAAACCTGCATACGCCGAAGAAGAAATTCTTAGGCCCATGTGAAGTCCACCAAACAACACTGGGCTAGCGTGGTGGACTATAGACGATACGCCCTCGTTGAGAGGGCAGACCTGAGCAGTGGGGACATGTTAATAGGCTGTTGATTGATTGAAAGCAAATCCAACAAATATAATGCGAAAGCGTGGATATATTTGTTTGTTGCTCAATCACGCGAATGGCTGAATGGATTTTCCTAATACTTGGGTCTACGGTGACGGGGGCCGTTCACTTGTTCTATATAATATTTAAAATTTATTTCCTTTAAAAAATCGTGGAATACTTAATGCTTTTTTTTACACTGTCGAAGTTTACTACTTGATTTAAACTTTATTAATATGTGGGACTTCGACATAAACTGTTAAAAGTTTCTACAGTACAATATAATAAACCATAATAATTTAATGTAACCCATTATAATAATCACATCTTCGCTTGCATGTGTAAACCCTGGCTTATTTATTAGACGTTATTTCAGCTAACCTCATCTTCATTTAGGGAACGTGTCGCGAAATGCTGTGGGCGTCACGTCCGCATTATTTCACAGGCTGGTTGGCTATTCCCGACTGTGTGAGACGACACGATTAATAGCCCCCCTGAGGGGAATCGTTAGCACCCCTACCGAAGACACTAGATTTATACGGTGCAAGGAAAGTAATGTTACTTTGAATTGTAAATTTCACCTACTAGGTCTAACAGGTGGAAAAGCTTTTAGATGTTATCACACTAGCTCAGCATACAGTTACCCATTTGAATTCGTTCTGGTTTTCGTTTTATTTTTAAACATGAGATTTTCATGATTTCTGTCTAGTTACCTAGTTATCAAGTTTAGATTAAACGGTTTTTAGGTACCTAGTAGTTTCGCTGAAAATCTATAGCGATAAAGTTTTCCGGACCCGGTCGTTTTTTACCACTTCCTGTATTGCAATGGTAATAGATGGACGATTTTCGATTTATTGCTTCAGGTGTGAATGTTGAAAAAGGAAAAGTACCCTCGACGCGTTGGAAGTTTTTATACAATTCTGCCAAGAAACGTACGACACCCAAAGGGCCCATCATTGAAATTAGAACTTATTTACATAAATAGCATCGGTGCTTCCGAAGAATATGGTTAATATTTTTAGAAGTAACGGAAGAGAACGGCATTGACTGTTCTTTACCTGGTACTTACCGATATCGGTTTTGAAATGGTAAATAGGCAGGCAGGCAAGATAAATGTCAACTACAGTACGTATAATAAACTTTTTTAGGATTAGCATTGTATTGTATCTGGCACTAATGATTTATGTACCATTCATGAATCTAAGAATGCTCTTAATGAAATGAAATTTATTTATTTGCGAGAAACATGGTTTACGAAGGTTGATAAAATATAAATAGTAATTCACAGCATGTATCGCCATCGCGCTTAAAAATGTAAAACATTACAAATATCATCGTTAAACTTAGATCATACATCATATAAATTTTACTCTGTACCCTAAAATCCATTACACAGTCCCCGCAGATATTTTTTCAAAGGGACATGCTGACGGTCTTTCCTCCGTTTGTAGCATCGAATTGCCATTTTTGGGTCGAGCGCAGAGGACTCTCAACTCAAGTTTGGGAGTTTTGCAACAGGTCTAAAAGCGCCCAGGGGGCACGGCATTAGGGCTTCGCTACGAGAGGGGAAGGTAGGCTTAAGATGTTCTTGATAACGCGTAAGCACCTGATGCCCCACGATGCCCTCTCTGACTACGAAGGCAGCTTGTTTTTATAATGCTTTGTGTGTTAGGTCGGGGATTAGGTCGCGACCCTAATAGCATCAGCGGGGTCGTCAAACACACATTGTCTTGGACGACAGACGTCACCCATAAGGGGCGGGTTTGGCGCGTTCGTGGAAATCAAGCTTAATTTGGAGACAAAAATGTCCTATGTAACGTAATCCTAACCGATATACATACATATATTCCGAGCTTCCTCCCATTAGCTGAAGCGGATTATAAGAAGCGATTCTTCCTATGTCCAAACAGGTCCAAGATACCGAAATCATTTTCTGATTCGCATGGTATCTACCATTGTAGATTCTGGTTTCCAGGAGTAACTGTGGACGATACGCCGAAGAAGAGTTTCTTAGGCGCATATGAAGTCCATCAACTCGCACTGGGCTATCGTGGTGGCCCTCGTTGGGGTAGGCCTGAGATCCAACAAGCCCCAATAGGCTGTTAATTAGATTTTTGGACGATTAAAGAGAAGTAGGCACTGCGTTACTCACGTTCGCGATGGTGTAAGAGAAGTGTAGATGTGAGGGCGAGGCTCTGAGCACCGGCACGCCGGCGCGGGTGGCCGCCGCCACGACTGTGGCCGCCGCCGCGCCCCCGCCGCACACCAGCAGCGCCGCCACGCGCCGCCCGCCCAGAGCCGAGCACGCGCGCTCCACCAACCGCGCGCTGAACCTGCAACAAACAAGCGAACATTACCACTTTATATTTTACCACCTCGTTGGCTTAGTAGCTTGGTCGTTGACTATAGAGTACCACAGATTAGTGATATAGTGTCTTCGACATTATGTATAGACTTACCAAGTTATCTGTGAACTGAAGGGTGCACAGATTAATGATATAGTGTCTTCGTAAGGGTAGGTCTGCCATCGTTCCATGCCCGACATTCTATTATTTTGTGCTGACGGCCGAATGACATTAGGCGTAGTTCCGGATTCTGCCACTTCACAGATAACTTGGTACATAGAGATATGATCTCTTTGGTGGGTTCTCGCGGGAGTAGCAAATTTTTTTCATTCAAGACTTGATAGAAGGACTTGGAGTTTTCTAGATCTAATATGACTCCCATGGAACTAACGTAGTACATATTAGTTCCATGATGACTCCCGAACGCTTCACAGTAATGTCATCATCATCAACAGCCTATTAATCTCCCCACTGCTGGCGCTCAGGCCTACCCTCTGAACGAGGGCGTGCGGGCTATAGTCCACCACGCTAGCCCAGTGCGGGTTGGTAGACTTCACATGCGCCTAAGAATTTCTTCTTCGGCGTATGCAGGTTTCCTCACGATGTTTTCCTTCACCGTTTGAGAGCAGTCAGTAAATGTACTTAAGTTTCGAGAAAAACCCATTGGTACATGACCCAACCGGGGATCGAACTCCGGACCTTTCGATATGATAGGCCGCGTCTTATCCCCAGGGCCACTGACGCTCTACAGTAATGTCAACGTGACGTATGTCATATAGATTGTCTTGTCATGTCTTCGCGCCAATTTTCACTGGTGCGTCTTATTAACATTTTTTTTTTTTTGTTTTTTTTTATTGCTACGGGGGCAACAAGCAGGCGGGCCTCCTGATGTTAAGAGGTCACCGCCGCCTATAGACACCTGCAACACCCGGGGGGTGCTGGTGCGTTGCCGGCCTTGGTTGAAGAGCTCTTTTGACTCTCTTCTTGAAGGACCCCATATCGTAGCGCTGTGGAAATACGTCAGAGGGAAGGTCATTCCACATTTTGCACGTGCGCAGCAGAAAAGAACGCGAGAAGCGGACAGTGCTGGTCCGCCAGGGATCTATGAAATGTGGGTGAACCGTATTCTGACGGCGCGCGGTGCGATGGCGAAAACTGGTGGTTGGCACCAGATCGAACAATTCCTCGGAACACTCCCCATTATACAGGCGGTAGAGCACACATAGGGAGCCGATGTCTCTCCTCAGACTAAGGGGCTCCAGCCCGCCTGTGAGTATGGAATCGTCGACGACCCTACATATAACATCTTAAAGTAGTGAATTAGAGTAAATTACTTAATTACAAAGATTCTTCTTATTGTTGCTGGCCCATCCTAACAACAAGTACTAGAGGTGGTATGTTAGATTCCCACTGCGGGTTCCTCGTACAACTTGTTCCAGTCTAATTTCTTATTGTATGGGATAAAAACATACTTGGTTTAGAAGTAGAAATTTGTACCCATGTGAACTGGTCACATCGATCGGAAAACCGATAACCGCTCGGGTAGACAAGTTTTCGAGTGGGGACCACGTCTGGGCTAGTAGTGTGCATGGGATGCCCCCCATTGATACGTAAATGCTTTTGTCGGTCAGTTTTTTTTATCAAAATCCTAGGATTTCTATGATTGAATAAATTGTTTGGACTCAGAAATATGAATGTTTTCAATTGAATAAGCTTTCATCCATTGTTGTTTCCACTCCACCAAACCTTCGTTAGATCCTAGTACAGATATTGCCCTTTGTTTATTTTTAATGTAGGTATTAATTAAATCCGGTTGTTATCGGGAGTCGCTAACTTAAAAAGGTGAACTTTTTAATTAAGAAGTCCAAAAGAAACCAACAAAACTTTTATGTCTCCAATTCTCCATGTAAATTTAGAAATTGGCCATTCTAGACAGTAACTACCTACATATTAATTATCTACTATTTTTAAAATATATTCTAATACTATTATAATAATTAGTAATATGTACCTACATACAATAATTGTATGTATGTAATGTAAATATCATAATAAGGTACCTATTAAAAATAATAGATTATTTATAATAAATACTGTGCAATTCTTGTACCTATGTTCATTTCTAAAAATAGGTATTAACGAGTAAAATTTGGAAACCAACACGTGTTTTATTTACGTGCCTAAAGATAAGATGATATAAATAAAATTAAAAAAATTAAATACCGTCTTAAAATTATTTTTTACGAGGATTGAGTTGAAATAAAGAAAGCAATTAATGATTTTACATTTCAAAGCGTAACAAATGAAGATACGAATATAATGCTAACACTAACCCATTCAATGATCGAACGCGTTCAGAGCTAACTAAATAATTCACGAGCTTAGATACACTTTCGAGCAAAAATAACGGGTCAGGCGGCCTTTTTCATTCATTCGAGTTCTTCTTGAAATCTTAGATCTCCGCCAGGGAATGATTTGAGCGAGATACGATGCTGTCTGTCCAGATTACGGATGAGGTCCAAAGTGACAAACATACTTCTAAGATCCAAAAGTCAGAGATATCATCCAAATTATCAATTTATCTAAAAACCTACAGAATTAGATCAAAATGTATGGAAATCTAAACATTCAAGTTTCTAAATAATCTCTGGGTGAACGGCTGGCCTGATCAGAAGGATATGTTTGTCAGTTTAACCTCCTCCATCGTAATTCGGCCAGACATCATCGGATCTCGCTCAAATCATTCCCTGGTGGAGATCCAAGAGCTCAAAAAGATCTCGAATGTATGAAAAAGGCCACATAATCTTTGCTCGGGAGTGTATAATAGTTGCTTCTACTGACATGACTACATTATTAGTAGCTGTTACGCCTCAATCAAACCACAACCGGATCATCTACACAGATCAAAATACGCCGCACTGACCTATTTCCATAATAATATAATGATTTTGCTATTCTCTCCGATACAGGCTGTATTTATTGTATTTAAGATACTCCTACCATAATTATAAAAGATTTTACAAAAAGTAAAAAGGAAGATTACACGGGTACCCCTTCAAGAGTAAATTACAATTTACGACAAGTTAACGCGGCCTTTTAACGACCACTGCTGGACGTATGCCTTATACAATTAAAGTTATGGCCTAAAAGTAGCCAAACATGTATTATGCTGCCTGTCACCTGTAGGTGTGTGGCTTGAAAGTAGCACTAAGTTGTCAAAATTAAATATAATTAACTAAGACCAGGTATACTCGGCGACCCCATGGGGATGTGGCAGGAGTATAACGCCGACTTAACGCACACGCACTTCCTACTGATTATCTCACAGTGTGGTTTTCTCACGATATGTTCCTTTATCGTTTGAGCGGAGTTAGATAATGTATCAAGTTTAAGAAAAAACTAGTATTAATATACCATTAATAGACCTCTTGAGTCTTGGCTCTGTATGATGCCGGTTCTAATCAATCTCTGTAGAATCGTAGGCCCGTTATTTTGGAGAAAAAATGAGATTCTTTATCATGTCCCTTCCCTTCTGACCAAGCCCTTTAGGTTCTCATAGTATAGGTAACCCTTACTCTCTAAGACTAGGTTAAATAAAAATGTAAAAAATACAGTCCTTGTTTTGTACGTTATTTATTTAGACACATGAGAATATGCATTTATTTTGAAGTAATCATTCATAAAGTTTTCAGTGTATACAGCCACAAATAGCTACTTTGCTTATTTATTACCACTTTAATATTTAAACTTGCACCTTTTAAGAATGCGTTTTCAATTTCATCTACGAGTAGGTTATTCCCAAGGGTTACTTACTACACACATACATACACATTGCTCATGTCAGAGGTTTTTATATGATTATTATTATCATTTATAATATCATCAAAACGTTACAAACAACAATAATATCTTTAATATTATCAAATGGTGTCAAATGTTTAGTTAAGTGTCGATTCTAAACACTTGATATTCGAAAATATTTTTGTAGAGGCATTATTTAAATAATATAGAGACGTTTTAGGGCAACCCTGTATAATAAATATGCAGTAGGTACGTCAAGTTGCATTCAGTCAAAGGAATCGCATTGCAAATGCGATCCAGTCTCGAATCACTCACCCAATGGCTCAGAAGTCATTTCAAATTTAAAGTCTTAAAAGCGCTTCGGGCTTTTGCAATACACAGCAATGTCTTCTCGCGAGTACCCTAAAGTGTGGCGCCGTTTCGAGAGGAACGTCCGAGATGGAACGCTCAAGTTCGAGATAGGTGATATTCCAGAGGCCATGTGGAGTACTGCAGTGGAGTTTATGCTTGGTAACTACATTAGGGAAGACGTCTGGTGGGTCTCTGCTGGTGAGTAACAAAGTTGTAGTGACAAACTGACAGCACAAACTTTATGCTGCATTCGGAATGTTTAATTAACAAGTGCATAGTACCTTCATGTTTGTTTTACACCCGAAATACCAATTTGGTCTGCAGTCTGCAAACAATGCCATATTCAAATGCTTCTCGAAAATTAGGAATTGAGGTTGAAGTTACGAACAAAACATACGAGTCTGTAGACACAATTTATGTAAACTTTAGTTTTCGTTGGAATACAGTTCTAATGAAGTAGGAACCTAATGCTATTCAATAAAAGTCTCAGATTCTAAAGATGTTGGAAGATTGAAGATTACTATTAAAATGCGAGATGAAAAGCAGACGAAACTTATCAATTTGGTACTAATCAAAGATATCCAGCAACACAAATAGCAAGATAAGTAGAGCACTTAACATTAATCAACGAAAACCTAATCCATTTTTGGACGAGAACACTTTTTGCAATTAACGGAATCCCATCTTATGTCGGCGGACGTTTCCTCACGCAAGAAAATACCAAGTCATTAGCCGTATTCAGGGACCCGCCCAATTATCTCGGGGTAGGAGTGAACACCTTAATGTGGTGTCATTAGACAGCCTTTTTACACGGCCTACTTCTGGCATATTACAAAATTCTAACTTTACAACAGCGAAGGGTGGTCATAACGTTTTCTGAAAGCCACCGCCACCGCCTATTTTGGGGCGTACGGCTAACATCAAATTATAAGCCGACGATCATTAAATACGACTTATAAAATGATCTAATTAGAACGGTTCCGAAAAGATTTCGAACAACAAATATAAATAAAAGACCACCGTTAAAATTAGCCAACTAATTGAACAGAAAAATAATATCGTTTCTGAGTAAACTTTTGATAAATCATGTTATTTTTCTAATTCTAAGAAATTGAAACGCGGAATTGATTTTGGGTCTCATAAATTTTCGGCAGGATCCCATTACGGGTGATTTAATTGTCGCAAGTTAATTAATCTAGTGGAATATTGACAGGCACGGCGGGAGAACCGGAGGCGGTGCAGGAGTACCGAGTGCTCCTGACATCGATCATTAAGCAGAAGTTGTCGCTGGCGTGCTTCCTGGCTGAGGGCGACGGCACGGGGCGCACGCTCGTCGCTGTCAACATGTGCTTGCCGCAGGAAAAGAATCGCTTCGTTGAACACAACCCGGTAAACGACTGTGTGTGGCACACTGTCTGCTTTATCCTTTTTAAATATCGCCTTGTGAAATTCTGCCAAGCGGAATCAAAACGCAGCTCTTTCGTCCGTTCCCTAGTCCGCTCGTCATTCTGTCATCCTCTAACTCGAACACATCATGGCTTTAACACATTACATAAACCGCACGTTGTGCTTACCCACCACAAGTATACTACACCTACTTACACGTCTCGTTGAATTTATTTCCAGTTTTATTAACATCGATTCGAAGTTCACCCCCATTACCATTTGCCGTGTCAACACGTAAATTGTTTTTATTTACCTATACAAATTAATTTATCTGTTTACACGATACAAATCCAATTTTAGGGGCACGCGAGAGTTTCCGACTGACACATGAAACTGACTGTGTGTATAAAACTTCTAAAACAGGAGACATTTTGAGATTAATTTGTTACACGCTGCTCGTATAAGAGTTGCGTAACAATCCGACTGCCAGCACACAACCTTTTCATTTTAGCATTTAATTCCGTAGCCGTCACCATTTTCCCTATCCCTAGATTCATTCCATTTATTCTCCCGTTTTTATTCGAGGTCGACCTACTTTTTACCCATCACATTATTCAGCGGACCTATCCATGAACTAGAATCATCTCTGAACTATCTACATTAAACATTTCAATCTCGAAATGGAATAGTAATCTGTCTACGTTTGGGTAGGAATTCCAATTATTTGTCACAATGTAGTTTGACTTTAAACTAATTTCTTTTTATCGTATGTTACAAGGGTTGATAATATAACGTTACCTACCTCAACATATGAAATAGGTACTAGCCATATTTTAATGTAAACTATGAAACTTGTTTTTCGAAATAAAAAGAATTTAATATTTTGATTAATAATATGGTGGAATTATCTAAAACCTAAAATAACTGGCAACTTGTCTCACACTAGTTAAAAGATTATATTTTAATTTGATGACAGAAATTAAAAGATTTAGAAAAAAATTAAGTAAACTACTTTTGGTGTACTAAATGATGAGCGAACCCTTTCAAAAAGTATATATCCCAGGGGCTAAAACCTCGTTCCAACTTCTACACCTATCCGGTGCCTTCTCTGGCCAACACTCAAATACTTAATCTCAGGATAATGTTTTACATATTTCTAATTGAGGATTCATATTGAAGCAGTTACTTAATATATTGTTTGTTTTCCTTGTAGCCTAAAACGAAGGCTGGTCTGCTGTCGCTGCGCATGTTCGCCGAGGCCATGAAAGTGACAGCGATTTATGATAAATACGACGTGAATGAATATCTCATGGGGGCCGGCCTCTCCGTCGCGCCGGGCTACAGGGGTCTGGATATAGCAGTCGAGTTGCTAAAAGCGAGGTAATGTTACAGTAATTGATATTTTACTTTGTGATCCAGCAATTCTAATTCATTGCCTCAAATCCCTGGATGTAGAAATAAAAGATTTTGGGCTATAAATTGAAGACTCGTAGCCAAACAAATTATCAGAAAATTTAGAATCATAATAAGAGCGCATAGAACATCAGCTCTAATTCTTGCTTTCGTCATTCAATTAGAAGTTTCAGTCATAAGAATGTACATTCTTATACATGGTTACAACCACTAGGATAATAATTTAATCAACTTTATAGGCAGTAATTTTTCTAAATTAAAGAGAAACTTTGATAAGTAACTGAAATGCCAGAGAACAAATCAATCTACATAGAACCAACACCAATGAATAGAATTGTGTAATTTGGACAGTAGGGTAGGCATATTATTTTTCTAATTTGGGAAATTTCACATGGCATGATCCAGTGATAACTGTTAATTGTTGATTGCTAATTTTCAGAGTGAGTCTTTCAAAGGAACTGGGGTTTCTGGTTACGGGCGGTATATTTACAAGTACTCCTGCCCAACGGTCGGCAGAGAAGGCCGGCTTCGAGTGTTTGTATCAGATCCCTTACAAAAAGTTTGGATCACAGTGCAATGTAGAGTTCGGCTCACAAACAGAGAATTTGAAGATCTTTGGACGTCGGATTGAATGAAGAAATCTGAACTCTTACAAAGTCTATGCAAGCAAAGATGTGGACGTCTATATTTTGTGGAAGCAAAAGTACTGTAATATTTTATTTATCACTTATTTTTTGTATTTATTGTAATAATTAAAGTTACTACTTACACCCTTGTTCTTTCTCGAAAGAAAAAATTTAAAATAGAATGTGATTAGAGTAGGTAGGTATACCTTATTCCTATAACAATTTCTTCACAGTGGTTTCAGTAAATAAATCTCAGAATTTTCATAGTTTATTTCTAATATAAACTGGATATAATTAAATTTCGTAATAAAATAATTATTTTTAAATTTAATCTGTAATCAAGTAGCAATTATTGTATAATAAGTTCAAGACGAAATTTTTGTTGAATTTTATATAACTGACATATTTATCTAGGTACCTAATAATTATATCAATTATCAATACAAATATAAAGGGCGATAACATGCATGACACAAGCTCTTATTTCCGCCTGGTAACTCCTCCTTTGTTCTGGACATTCGTATTCCTACACCTATGTAACGATGTGCTCAGAACAAATCCACGTTTGCTCGTATCTGGTTTGGGATACTCCGTGACTTTGTGTGACGTATGTAAAGCCAAAGGTTTAAGTCGTCGCGTCGGTGTCTGTGGCATCAGTGGTTAATTGTCTAAAGACGTGACTTAGCTCAGCTTTACGACTATTATACTGCAGCGATGATAAATTGTCCCTCGTGTTATGGTTAGTACTAGCTTTACTTTTGGAACAATAATGTATTATGTAGTCAACGTAAAGCCCTATAGGTACCTCCGTAAAATAAGTTGTGGCAACCGAATAATCTGGACATTTTTTTACCCTTCAATTACAAAGATCGTTAGAATATTTTGTTGAAATAATTAGGTACAATCGACCGCAGGTCTGTTGAAACACTTTGACCTTGAGCTGGCTTAGCCTATTAGGGAGTCTCAATACTATGAGAGGCCAGTTTACATTGGTTTTGTTTCCACTGACGTGCGGTCGACCGTACAATAGTTATTTGCAGTAATAGTACAAAACAGAACGACGCGCAGCCATTAAATTCCAGAAGCAATTTTGCTTATGATTAAAGAGTCATAACGTATAGTTAATGAATGAGAAGGATGATTATTTATTTGAACAGACCAAATGATATGTGAAGAGAAACCACTTCCATGCGACCATCAATCAATACATATGTAAGTGATATCCGAGTTGGTGAAGAGAGACCAGAGCAGATGAAGAATGAAATATAAGAAATCACCTAATAAGATATCGTTTCCTAAAGAGTGAAGGAAATAATACGAAGGGAGCTGGCATGATTCATTCAAATTTTAACATACATAAGTACCGGTGTGTAAGTTTATTGAATTTGGTTTGTAAAATTATTCGAAGAAACACAAATGTGAAAAATTGTAATGGTACAAAATAAGAAATTTCAAATCTCTTTGGTCGCGCGCGCGCTCCCTAAATTTTTTGATTCATGGTACAAAACCAAAACCGATTTAGCTAGCGTTCTTATACTTACTAATCGGTTAATTTAATTAAGCTACTTAAGTGCACAGTGTTCACAAGAGAATAACAAATATTAATTAGGTGGGGTAGTTTCACGAAGCAGCGATCTAATTTGTTTGCTAGAATTACTCTTACAAAGTCGAATAACTGTATTATATTATAGCACAAAATATTCACAATAACGCTATACTAAGACGGGAAATGGGAAGAAGTTTTGTTACGTATGCGAGAACGTAATTATTTACCTTCCATAGGGGGGAGGTTGAATGTTTACTCCATTTTGTATACTGTATTAGCTTTAAAAATTGAACACACCGAATATGGCAGCATACTGAATAAATGAATATTGTATTACATTACATGCCTAAGCCCACATAATACAACAAAACAATGTATACGATCTCGTATCTAACAAATAATTACTTATCTACCTACGTTTAATTTAATACGAGCTCAAATTACATTTTAAAGGTTTGTATATCTAGAACCTTTGAGTTTCTACAAGAGGGAAATGAATCCATAAATTTTATATAAAAAATCATTAAAAAAACTTTAGGTAAGTACCTATTGTAAAAATATATTTTTTAAGGTCTGATACAAACGCAACCCCCTGAAGCACTACAACCTTAATTTTGATAAATAGCTATACATGCCTACTAAGATAACACAGAACAAAGATTCCTTTTGAAAGTCAACGTTATAAATGAATAATGGATGCGATAAAGCCTGAAACTGGTGTTGAAATATCCTTTCATCTCAGAATTCATTGTATCTAAGTACCGACATTAATATTGCGTGGAGAGCCTACAGCAGTTGCTTCGTATGAAAACTTGTATCATTCCAAAAGCGTGCTGCTTTAAAAAAATTTCAGTAAATATTATATAATTTAATTTGCAAATAGTAGGACATCAAAAGATTAAATAAAGATGTATTAATTCAGATTAACGTCTTGATTGTGTTGTCACAAGTGGAACCTGTGCTAGTACGATTTTTAAATTTCAAGATTATGAAAACTAAATAATTAAAATTTTTGTTGAAGCAGCAGTTACCATGAGTCACGGGCAAGACACTGTTTGGATTCATCACAGGTTCAAATTATGCATGTGAATTTCTTAATGTTAATATTAAATGTTTCTTTAAAAGCATCAAAGCACAATCATACTTTGTTGAGGTAAAATCTGGAAACTACCGATGTGTGTAAAATTCAGTACCCAACCTTTAAAGAACGCCTCGTTACTACGGATATTCGTTGCTCTACCAAACTATACCCGTATGCGGTCCACGGCTCGAAAGCGGGCTCCGTTCAAATGGAAACAACTTAGCCAATATCCATAAAGTGTTTCACACCAACAAGGCACGTATTTGCCTTGTTGAAATCGAAACTCGGTAAAGGATCTCTCTTTGACAGTTTCAGGTTATTGCAAAGAAAGATTGACGCTTCACATTCGCACGTTTTTCCTGGTGTTTCTTTATTCATGGGAATAGATTATGTAGGTACCTAGTATTTTGGTATTCGCTACGCTGAGGTATTATGTTTAGATGTTTATAAACTTGGATGTTTGTATTAGGGTTTGTGTAAAATAAATAAATGCAAATACTTATGTGATATGACAGCCTTTGATGGATGCACAAATACAAACTGTGTAATATTTACCTTTCATCTTCTGGCAGCTCGATGTAAAGCGGTTGGAGGGTGATGTTGCGCAGGTAGAGCGGGTAGTCGCCGGCGAGGTACGTCTGCGAGATGTCCGCCAGCGAGCGGTTGAAGGCGCGCACGGCGGCGGCGGCCGAGGGCGGTGCGGCGATGCCCACGAAGAAAGCGGCGCGCGCGTCCGCCTGCAGCACGCGCAGCTCGCGGCCCGCGGCCGGCGCCGGCGACGCCGCCGCGAGCGCCGCGCACGCGCACCACGCCGCCCACAGCGCCCACGTGCGCCCGCGCATCCTCACCGCCGCGCGCGCCCCGCCCGCCGCCCGCACCGCGCCGCCATGCCCCGCACCCCACCACCACCATCCACGCTCAACGTCCCGCTCCGCACCCCCCCCTCACCCCCCTCCTACACATTTATCCATTGATTATTTACACTGTCGTTCTCCACTTATATTTTGCTTTGTCACGGAACCCGCGAACCACTAATATTTTTAATCACTGCTCCTCGGACGGTTTAATTTAAACACTGACAAAATTACGTAAAACTTGCAATCCCAATTATGTTCGTTCGCTCTTTCCTTACATCTGTAACAATGAGAAAACAACTTCGTTATTAATATGTTACGATTTTAATGAGAGCGCGTGTCTCCTGTCTAAATAATGTGAGTAAATTTAATTTCCTCGGTGATGTTCCGTTAATTAATTTGCGTTTATCCTTATCGCACATCTAGGTTCCTCTTCTCCACGTCAAGCTCAATTTAGTTCCCGACCCAACGAGCGGTGAGCACTTGTCGCGACATAACCTATTTATTTTCACGAAAAAGCGCCTTCAGTTAACGCCGCTCATTAATTATTTCGGATATACCCAGTGAAGCGAGGAAAACCTCCGAGAAATTTGAGTTCGTTATTTGATACCTCTAGCAAAGTGCCTCACCGACCCACGCTCATGTTTTTGAAATGATCAAATTGAAAAAAGAAAAATAAATAAACGATACAAATGAAATTCGAAATGAGCGCGTCAAATTAACTTTAAAGAGTATCGCGGAAGATAGCAACAAGCAAGTAAAAAAGCTTTTATGTTTAAAAAGATTATTTTTCGTTTTTAACTTTCTGGGTAACCGTGTAAAAATCCAATTATTTTACAGTTTTATTGCAGCTCCAAACCTTTTATTGCAGACATTTTCTGTATCCTTCACGAAAACTGAGATTACTATTAAAGTCTGCTTCCATTCCCGTACGGAGCAACTTTGTAATACTATTCTATGTCAGCCAGACTAAGACAATTGGCAACGCTCTTATAGTTCTTTGGCTCAAGCTAGATAACACATTGAAATTGAGGTTAAACTGGAGCTCAAAGCAAAGAGTAAATTGTGAATGTCGCCGAACTGATGAGGTTTTAATTTAAATAGATAACTATAGTGTAACAGTGATAATAAATAATACATTAAGTATATACTTTGCTATTGTAAGCCAAGGACGTAAGAAATTAATTAAAGGTCATGTTAATCTATTCAAAGCAATGTTAGGATTTACGCACTCATCGACGTTGACTCTCTGAATTGTAAGTGGCATAAGATCACCAAAACATCTTCAAAATAATTGAGTTGAGTAGGTAGCATGATTGAATTAAAGAGATTATTAAGATATAAGCATTTCATACGGTGTAGTACGAAGCAGACAATATACTGTGCGTGGATGACGCGCCGGTTACAGGCGTGGAATAGGTACGAAGTTGAAATTATTTGCGGCTGACGAAGGACCCTCGTCACGACACCTCGACACCGCTAATTGAAAGTGACTTCTGAAACACCCGCCTTCATATTAAATTCACTCCATCAGCTGTATTGATCACAAAGAAATTGCGAACGTTGAAGTACAGCACCCTTTGTTCCAGAGACTCGTAAAACTGTCTCGTAAAACTGACATCTATGTTTTAATATCCATTTGATTTGCATTACCTGTAAGTGAGGTATTTTATTCATCAGCAAATTAATCCGCACTTTTGATGTCTTTGCATGTCAAAAAAGATTCTGCAAATGAAGAATGCAGCTTTTTAATCATTTACGAGTATCTCCACCGCGGGTTAGCTGGTAGAGATTTCGTATAAGCCCTTTGTATTGTTTTCTGTTTTCTTTTGTATTATTTTTATATTTTGTATGTACAATAAATTATTATAAGATAATAAGAATGTCAGACCCTTTTTGAGGTTTTACAACCGAATTCTTTTCTTAAAATTTACCCGTATATAAAATATTATTTTATAAACAACTAGTATTTTCAAACTTCCTTTTAGATATTATTATGTAACGTGCTCGTTTACACATAAAGTTTCAAACTAACCTTGACTTTATGAGAACAAACGGTCAGCGAAGGGACATGGGACCTAATACCTAATAGCCGGTAGTCTGTAGTAAACCAATAACTTTGCGCTGAACTGAAGCCTGAAGCGTTTTCAACTAACAGCTAATATAGTTAGGCAGCGTTCGTTACAGTCAAAGTTACTGCACTGGAAAACTTCTTGAGCACTAGCGTCCGATGGAACTTATCTGATTGGTGGACTGGAAATATTTTTTCTTGAATTAACAAGTGCTCAATGAAGATTTTTTTATCTCACGGAACCTGATATAAAAGTTAGTTAGCCGCTTGGGATGGAATGTACCTAATGTCAGATTCTCTCGAAGGCCTGTCCAGTGCTGGTATTTAAATGACTATCCATCGGAGTCAACCCTGCAGTTGATAGTCAGGATTGTCACCACTCTCTAACCGATTTCTTTTATTCTATTTAACCTAGTTACGGTTTGAAGATAAGGACACCTAAAAGAGTTACCTCGCAACTCACTCCCGGCCTCTGGTTGCGGACCGAATGCTGCAGGTTAATGAAGAACAGTGACCGCTTACCAGCAGGCTGTATGCACGTTTGGACTTCAGACGATAAAAAAATACAGGCAGATCTGAATGCGACAGCAAGCAACCCAAGGTTCCTAGCGTGTGGTCGGATGTGGAGCTCTAAAATTACTCTTGAAGATTCGGTCGCACTGAGCGCAGGTTGAGTTGTAGGATTTTGATAAGTATACGATAAATAACAAAACTATTAAATGAAGCATTTTCTTATGTTGTAAATACAGGGTTTAGCAACATTTATTCCTAACGAAGTACACTATTAATTATCGTAATAAAATGAAAGGGTTTTTTGATAATACCCCGTTTCAATTCCCATTGCGTTGAGTTATTCTGAAAATCTATGAATGCAGTTTCTCTTAACCCTAAAATTGAGGCTACAGTTACTTAGAACTTTACTCTATCTCTTGTAGTTTCTAACTTCCCGATAGTGACCGGTCTTGATAATTCCCCTGTATTATAGGTTAGTAGGTTTTGAACGGGTGTTTCGAAAACAAAAACACAATCTCGCCACTGGCTCTGTGGAAAAGCAGTTTTTCACAGTTTTCCTTCCACCCGCATCTACTTTTACTAGCGATGATATACATATTTGTTTTACGAGTATTGTCCAATAGAAAAGGTATCAAACAACAAATCGATGGAGTTTCGTTGTCGTGGTACGACCGAGCGAGCTGAGCTTGATTTATATTTTGTGTCCAAAGCAACATGTACTTTGAATAGGTACTGAGTCATAGTCTATGACTGACTGAACAAATAAAACATGATTCTGTTTTCATATTTTACTGAAGTCTGCTTCTGTTTGTCGGGTAGACTGGCAGAAATCTCTTAGAGAGATTGAACATGTTATTTTATTTTTGTTGTTCTTTTATTTTGTGCACATAAAGAAAACAATTCGTATGTTCGTATGTATATTTTTCTTAGTTTGATGTTGTGGTACAACTTTCCACAACTTCTATATTACTTACAGGCTCTAAAATTGTTATTTATTTCCATATTAAAATTCCTAATACCTAAACATAAAGAAAGAATTCATAGTCACATATAAACTCAATTAACAATGACTGTTGTTTGAGAAAATAAAAAAATAATGGCCCATAAAGATTTATTATTCGGACTGACCCATCGGAATTTGGTCGGAAACTTCGGGCAGATTCTTGGAATAATTCACAATCCAGCTGGGGTGTGAGAATCTTTAGACAGCTATTAATTTACTTAAACAACACAGCGGTCTATGTATAATTATATAATAGTCCTGTATATAAATCGCAAATGGTCTTCTTCCAAAACCTTCGCTTTGAATAATTTTAGTAAGTAATGTTTTAAAGAAGTAATCTATCCTAATAAAGACCAAACTTTAAAAGCTATGATTTTATTAGTGGAATTAACTTACATAAATAACCTTTCAAGTGCTGAGCGCCGCGCGACGCGTAGCCGCCTACTTGCTGAGACAGGGGGGGCGGCAGCACCGCGCCTAGGGCGGCCTTGGTTCTTTGCTCAATATCTCATAAACTAAAAGATTGTAAGAGATACGTTAAAACTTTAAGGAATCTACATGAACTAAGTTACAATAATACAGCTGCCATAATAAGTTACATTGCATACTTTAAAACTTCCTATACAATTTCTAAACATACTCTATTAGTAATATTAACCAGGCTAGCGCATTTGCATTGTAATGTTTACAGAGTTGTCTGTCTCCAATCGGTAAATATTGGAATCTAACCAATTCGATTCTAACCCAACAGTCGGCTCCAGGACCACTAGCCCCACGAGACTGTCATAGGTGTTTTCAAGAATCCCAACATCTACTTAATCAACGAAAAGCTATCCTACGAAGTGTTTCCCGAAAGATATGCGTTTTATTACAATATCGAAAAGGTGACGCAATGTACCCGTCTATTTCAATCTCCAAATAGGACAATAAATTTTAAAACGCGACGGGTAGCTATAAAATAAGTTATCCAAGTTGAGGGACCCTGCCGTGCAGGGTAAGCCCCGGTGGGTGTTGAGAGAGCGGTGCCCTAGACCCTACTCAGGGTAATTAAACGTGTGTAGTCGAAGCTCCCACTTCGAACACAATTAGGCGGAGAGTACCGCCTATACTCAGATAGTACCTTAATGTAGGCGGTGTACCTTTAATTGGTGTACCTATATATTATGTATACACGTCTACAACCGCCTGTTTGAGCGCTGAGTTGGCCTAGTGGCTTGGTCGTTAGACTCAATCGCTAAAGGCAGTGGGTTCGGTTGCCACTTGCAACAGACAAGTTTGTCATTTTGTACATTTGGTCAGAGTATTTGGTGGACCCGGTCTGGATGTTATATTTGTGAATGAGCTCTTCATTGCCCATCCAAGTGTTTTGTTCTGTTTTTGCACGATGTGGATGTATACGTACATAGTTTTGACATTATGACGCACTTGTTGGTGGTATGAGAATGTAATACAGATATTTGATGGGGCAGAAAATAAAATTTTCCGACAGTACATGAGCAAATCCTAGTTTAGAATTAGACTCGTGACATATTAAATTAGTAAACAAGAAATAAGTACTTAGGTATTTATTTTCATAATTTTATTAACAGCAAGATATAGCAGCTTGTTTCAAGACTTATATTACCTACCTATTTATAACTGTTAGATAAATTTAACTCCGCCGGCTACAAATGCGTTGTCTCACAAGGATTCGGAAAGACGGCTTGGTGTGCCCGCAATTATTCTGGCTTTTACCTTTCAACCGGAACACAGCAATGCTGGCGGCAGTATATGTACGAAGATGGTACTGACCCAGGTGGTTATATTATGTCCCAGAGGTTACATTTATATCCCCAGTGGAAATCGGATTTACAACCTATTTCTTCCTAGCCAAACATCCATCGGGCACGTATTATATCAGATGAAACTTTGGTCATAATTCCAACATAACTGCTACATAACTCTTGCCTACGTAGATATTTGCTTTCTAGACTTAGTCACCAACCAGAAAATCTCCTGTAAAATCTCTTAGCGATTTCGCTGCGAAACACATTTTCACACTCGATTTACTATGACTCGGATATCGCTTTATAACTTCACACGGGGATATTTTGCCGATCACACACACATACCAGCGAGGTAACTGAGCATTTTCAATCAATAACACCTTTTGTGCTTTCCGGGGATCGGTAAATTGTTTTTGTCGCGACTAGAAAACAAGCAATATGTACTTCTAACTTTGTTTGACGCTTTTCCACGTTGACTTTCTAGATAATGGTCTAAAATAATTATGTTTAAACTAAACAACAAACAAGTACTTAATTCAAATTATGTAATTAAGTTAATTCCTGCAACAAAATTTAAATGTTTATCTATAGGTAATTTTAGGAAGCAACAAAGTAAGTATGTTAATTTAAGAAAAATCAATCCGGTCATTACACAAATCGTTTCGTGGCGGAGTAATGAGGTTTTAAATTGATCGAATGCATTGTATCAAAATTGGCCACTAGAGCCCGATTTTGCTCCGTAGAGTATTTGTAATTAAGCTTTTTGTGCTATCTGTGTGTTATCTGAACGTTTTGGCAATGTAGCCACATGTACTACCAAACTCTGCCAAGAGAAGTAAATATAAACATGTGTTGTGTATGTAATGGGCATAAACAAAACCATTTCCTTGAAAATTTGTGCTCTATTCTTATTAAATAATTTATTCACTTCGTAGATCAAATTGAAATATAGGATTCCTGTTTAATTTTTAATAACTATAAGAATGATTTCCTAAAAAAACTCTGTATAAAATAAGATAGGCAATATTATAATAGTGTATTGTTTTCACTGTGCTGAGTCCACACTATGATAGGTTTATGTATACGAGGATGAATTTGTAGACACGTATATTTAATGATTATATAGGGAGTACTCCTCGACATTTTCACAAGTTTGCTGTATTATCCCAATTAAGATAACTTTCATATTGTACAGGTAAATACGTGCTTAATTTAGAACGAGTATTATGATACTTATCTTGTACCATACCATCACCTAACTACTTATTGTGGTAATCATTTAACAAATTTCTGCATAAACTGTAGCTGATGATAAAATTCAATTCAAAAGATGCTAAAATAAATGAGTAGGTACCTACTTTACGGTAACTACCTACATCTATTTATCTCCATTTACTAAAAGGATGCATTCATTTATTTAAAAAATTTAAAAGTGTAGTGCCCCTGGGGTTAATCAAAAGTTTTAAACAACGAGGCCTGGGAGCGAAAGCTTTAAAATTAAATTCTAAATTACTGTCGAATTTTTGTCAACTTTGTTAACTTGTTTGTCAGGAAATAAGAAACTCCATTTAGGCAGACGATACTTGTAACGAAATTATTTTTATATGATACTGAAAAAGAAGTTACCTACGTGTACTGATTTTTATGTTATCTGACGACAGACTTGTCGAAGTTGTTTTCGATTCTTCGACTTTCGTCAGTATAACTGCGATTTAATTGGTCGAGACAAAGTATGACAATGACAGGTGTCTGAGTTACTGCGAACTGAATAATATGACTTATCACCCTACGGTTAACTTAGCTGTCATCTTGCTACATGTAGCAGGATGATAGTCAAAGAATTAATTTTATAATAACTTGGGAGTGGGATTATATCCTAAAGATATCATAATCCACTTTAAAGACAAATAAAAATGACAAGTCAGCAACATAAACAATACTCGTGTCATCAAAGTAAAATACCCGGGTTGAAACTGTTGAACCCGGGTTGACCCGCGTGTGCGATCCAGCGATTTGCCCTAAGCTCGGAAATCCCGCCGACCGCCTCGCCGCGAAGGACCCGGTTATGGCACCAACCCGGGCGTGTTTATTCACAAACACTACCATGAAATACATCCGTGTATTATTACATTTTACACTTACGCCACTCATATGTGGTTTTATGTTACGATTCATATTTTGAAAGGATTTCCTTAGATTTTGTAAGGGTTTCTTACATAGGGTAATTCAGATCACTGTCTTCCGCCCCATGGCACAACCGACTTTTTACAGATTTTCATGGAAACTTTTACGTTCCTAATAGAAAATATGAAAGGTTAATGTGTAAATCCAGAAGTTAAAGTAGTGCCAAGCTTTAATTTGTTATAATTAGTTTCAGGCTATGTAAATTAATCATAATTATAATATTATATTTGGTAAAAAAAAACTAAGTTATGATATTGTTGCATTTTTGAATAGCCTAACGTGGCTCTGTGATATCTCATTTTCCACTTACATTGATAAATATTAAAAAAAATACAACTCCCTTCATTTTAATTTTATTTGTCAAGATAGTTTCACTTGAAAGTCTTGGCAGCCACCAAAGTTTTTTCAGACATCTATGTATATGTATATTATATTGTATGTGGGTATCTAGATTAACATAGGCTAATTGTGTTTGCACAATAGAAAAAAGGAACCCAACAAAACTCGGACAAATTGAACCAGAGCACCAAATCGGGGCAAAGCGGAATCAATAAAACTTCCTTAGTATTACAATGGAACGTGCAGTGTAGTCGGCCCTTACATACAACCCCTCAGGGGCTAGCCGCCACTACAAAAACATTGTACATCAAATAAATCGTAGTCGTTACAGAGAAATTCAGTAGTTCATCGCTCTTTTCATCTGACCTCACCCAAGGGATATGAAAGGATTCCCTTAAGTGGCAAAATAATTTTTGCGATGGACGAAAGTTTTGAAGTGCGATTTTATATCTTTGTGACGACTATCTACCTACGTGACCTTTGCTCAAATGATGTTTCCGACAGTGCTTTTACAGACAATGTTTGACTTCGAACAATTATTTTATTATAGCCTATGTAAGTTCACAACTGGGCCAAGTCTATCTACCTTCTAAAAAAATAATAAGTTTATGTTCAAGCATCACGCTGGGCAGAAGGATTGGTCATCTCAATTAAATTATGCGGTTTAATGCACAGACGAAGCTGTAACTGTTGTCCATCATCTGGGTTATCCATTAATCACCTCATTCAAAGCACTTAATCTTTTTAGTACGTTCCTTTCACACAGTGTTCCTTAACAATCCCATAAATACTGGACCACAATTATTTAGACCATTAAATGAAAATCAACATGTTCGGAGTAAAATTACACGACAGGTACATTTTCATAGTAATTTATTTGGCCGCTAAACACGACAGATATGGATTTTCATACAACATTGCCGGCTGCTTGTTCGCATGTATTTGACCATTACAGCATTTTCGATTTATCTTAAAGAAGGTTGTCAAAATAATGCTCACATTGCGAAGCATGTTTGAGAAAAATAATTTACACTCCAATTAAATTCTATACGTTGTATAAAAATGATCTCGATCTATACAAAACATCCGTCAAGTAATCTTTTATCAAGTGAGAACTATGACTAATTCTTTGTTTATTAGGTCATTATCAAGTTCAACATCTAACTCATTAACGTAACCTGGTTATGGTGCCAATTATGGGCAGACGAGATATTTGCTGTACACTAGGGCGTTTACATTTAATGCTCGGTCGTTATTATGCTAGTCTAGCATCACAATGTAAGTTTTTTATGATAGGTACATAAAAAATGTAACGGTACGCGAAAGTTCTACTACCTATGGTTATAAAATATGGAGGCACAGAATAGTGAAGATGATATAGGGTTAAAACTTTAACACCATACTTACCAATCTCAATAATTCTCAACTAAACCAATTATGAATTATAAAATATAAAATGTTATCAATTGTTATAATTACTTACCTACAAGGTACAATATGAATATTTTTAAATTGGTACCTAAGAAACAGAACCTTAAGAGCAAATTAATAAAGCAACAACATAAATTTGTTACACTAATCACAGAGTAAGTAATAGTCTTCAACACTAGTGACATCAGGGAATACGTTTTTGCTCGGCCGTACCTATAAATTTAATGGAAAGAAAACAGCAAGAAGATGAATGTTTAGAAAAATTTTAGTAGATAAGTGAACGAATAAAAGTGCAGCCTTCTAAAATTGGTGTCACACTTTGCGAATTACTTTAGTTAGGTGAGTACTATTTTGGAGTTTGATTTGAAACTTTATAGCAATGATAATGTGGAGGGCTGCGAAGTTGAAATAGTACATTGTTAACCTAGGTGTGAAAGTAACTTATTTAAGTCCCGAGACGGGGTTTGGCGCCCGACGCGTAGCGAGGGCGCCAATAGTTCGAGGGACCTCTAAATAAGTCTTGATCCGTGGGAAACACTGTGCTTTTCATTAAGAATACACTGAAAGTAAAAACAAATACATAAAATGAGTGTTAATACAAATCTCTGCTATACGGAAGTATAAACAAAACTCTACAACTCAAAAAAACAAATGAAGATCGGATTGCCGCTTTCCCGTCTACTTTGTTTTTTTTTTCTGTGGCTGGCCAGCTATTCTGCCATTATTTTTCATTTCCATCATTGAAAAAATGGTAAATATTTTGCCCAAATCTATGTTATTTTAAAGAAATAGTTGACAGTAATAATTATAATAAAGTCATTTTAAAAAATATATTCTTTAATTATTACATAACTTTATGTAATTTCAATTTTACATGGCGCTGTAATTGAGTGGCTGTATAGACAGTTGGAACATGGTCCAATAGAAATGTCAAAATAGTACTAGTTTTTTTTAATATAATTTGACAGCTGTCAGTTGAAAGCGATTCTCCCTAGGGCTGAGATGTATTACTTTCAACCCGCTCCTCAGGCAACTTCAGACCTACTTTCAGAGTATGAGTAATGAAAATGATGATTTTCATCGTCGGCGCCCACAATTTTAGTCTTACTGCACCCTAAAGTAGTTTTGTTTGGTCGTAAACGAAATCTTTTCTTTTCTCTCTTTCTTTGTTTCGGCAATGAAATTTTAATTTACAATCAATGTCAGAAATGTAGGTATTAATATTCTAAACAGATTTTTTAAAACGCTATGTCCCTGGGTTTTCAGAAATGCAATTCGTAAAAACACCAAAATAGATACTGCAGAACAAACAGTGGTCGAATAAACGAGCCATTCGGCTACGTGTTTGGCGGTAGTCCATTCTACCACAACAAACTAGTATACCCGGTTTCAAACAACAAGGATAGGTGCAATATACGGGTAGGATTCGATTATTGATTTAGAATTCAAGAATAATATCGTCCACAGTATAATAGCAGTAGGTATTATTCTTGACTCAATAGATTTATTTGGAACTAGCTGACTCGACAAGTTGTCCTGTACAAAAAAAATGTTGCGGTTCTTTATTGAACTTGTGCAAAGCTGCTGGAAAATGGTTAATTACTTAATAATATGCCAGAATAAAGACGTGGGCAGCATCGGCTGATCCTAATATTATAAATCTGAAGGGGAAGTATGTTTGTATGTCTGTTTCTTTCTACGTAAGTATTCACATGGAGATGAATGTATGTACACAGGCTAATGTTATCCATGGGAAGACTCTCCCCAGAAACAAAAACTTATTCAACGCTGGCGAAGCCGCGGGCAAGATAGAACTTTACTATTTTCAGGAAAACAATTTACAACCTACGGAGATGAAAATGTAGTGGTAGTATCATATAAGTTTGTTTGGACGAACATGTTGAAACATCCGGGAATTATCTGATTTTTATTTTATATTGATGAGACTTAAGGAAGCTGGAAAAAATATCATGGGATTATGAGATTATACACAAAGGATAATAAAGGATAATATAATTGTAGGGTAGAATGGGATAAAAACAGGATACGGAAAGCATCACGTACCTATATACATTTACAAAGTAAAGAGCCGTTGTCGGATGAACATCCACAATCCATTTACCAAAACTCATTTTTCCGATACGACGCTAGATTGGAAAATAAAAGATACGCGTAAGAGAGTTACGAGTTATGGGTAACACATGGCAACACACGTCGAACACAGGAAACCATGGCAACTTCGGCAATTGTACTATGGGACAATTGAATGTGACACGCTTTCAGACCGTATTCGACCAGAAAATAATTCTGCCAATCTTGTTTCTGTCTGAGAAACTTTGTTTAGTCTACAACTTACTGTGAATAAGTGTCTCTCCAACCAAAATACAGTTAAATAGTAATGTCGACAATTCGACAATGTACTGTCTAGATTTATAATGATAAATTTAAATTTCAAAAAACCCCGCACAAAAAATCAAACCCTTAAAAATAATATTATTTCAACGGTACTAATTCTCAAAGTACCACCAACATTTTTTTTCCATTTTTAGTGTTAATGTATTTATAATAGTATTCGTTGCATCCCTAATAATCCCCTTAAAAAGAACTAGGTAGGTAGGTACAACGCAAAACTTGCTGCAGCGGCGGCGGTGCGAAGGCGAAAGCGACAAAACCGCGCGGACAGATGGATACGCCCCACGCGGCGCGGCTGCGGTGCGGAGTGGCGGCGGTGCGTTGTATTCCTTTGCAGTATATGAGAACTGATAGCGTCAGTGGCGTCGGGGATAAGACACGGCCTATAATATCGAAAGGTCCGGAGTTCGATCCCCAGCTGGGCCATGTACCAATGGTTTTTTTCTCTAAACTTAAGTACATTTTACTGACTGCTCTTAAACGGTGAAGGAAAACATCGTGAGGAGACCTGCATACGCCGAAGAAGAAATTCTTAGGCGCATGTGAAGTCCACCAACCCGCACTGGGCTAGCGTGGTGGACTATAGCCCGAACACCCTCGTTGAAAGGGTAGGCCTGAGCCCCAGCAGTGGGGACATCTTAATAAGCTGTTGATGATATGAGAACTGCCACACAGAGCGGCGGCGGCGGCGCGGCGCGGTACAGAGCGTTCTTCATACAAACCGCTTCATACAATTCCTGTCTGAAGGGGTCCGCTTTATATTCGCTTTCCGCAGATTCGCCGCCGCAACGCTTTCGCAACACCGCCGCCCTATCTGTATTGCGCTTTAGCGTTGTAAAGCATTTCATCATCATTACCACTTCATTCGCGGTAAAATACTACACAGACTTAATCCCCCCTCCCCCCTCCCCTCGCCCCTATCTCCTCTCCCTGCCTTCCACCCCCCCCCCACTCCCCCTATCTCCTCTCCATGCCCTCCATTTCCCCCCTCTCCCTAACCCCTCCCACACCCTCCCCACCCCTCCCCGTCCCCCAACCCTCCCCCTACCCTCCCCCTCCCCTTCCCCTCCTATGCCCTCCACCTACTGTGCCTTAACTCGAACTATGTATGAAAATTTGAGGGTTTTCCTCGATTTCCATCGGATCCCTTCATCAGATCCTAACTTGGTGACAATGGGACCACCTCGGGATCGGACCCTCTCAAACAAACAAAAAAATTTTTGAAATCGGTCCACAGTTGACGGAGAAATCGGTGAACATACATAAAAGGAAAAAAAAAAAAACATACATACAGCCGAACATAGTACCTCCTCCTTTTTGGAAGTCGGTAAAAAGCAACCGCATACCTCATGTCACAGCAGACAGCTTTGTATACATAAATTTGTATATGACATAATATAAGTATCTCCTCAACCTAGACAAAGCTACTTAATGGAGTATCCCGGAGAATGTACCGTAGGCGCTGAAACAATATTTCACTGTCGCTCACAAACTGAGTGGGCTGGTTGACACACTATAAGAGGAATGTCTATCCATACATGTGCTTCCGCTACAAACTAGATTATTCATTCCCGTATCGAGCAGACAACCAGATTATTGGTTTCTAAGTGAATTTCTAGCTTCCGTACCTACAAATAGAGTTTTGTAGTTTGAAAACTACTATTATTGTTCGTTAGTTATAAATTGTTTATAATTATTAAATTACGGTTACATTTCGGATTGATCAAATTTGTGTTTTCCTTGTTTCAACTATAAGTATACGAAACAAATTGTTTTTATTTATTTACTTCGTCTTTACTGGTTTTCTTTTCCAATGTTTCTAGGGGCTATTCTTTTAATTTACTGATGTATGTTAAATTGCGTACCGTAGTTGTGTATAAATCAGACAGGAGGAAGACGGTCGAATGGCTCTCAATTGAATTCGAAAATGGTAAGAATTTGCCGCTCTCATGCGTTTTAGAACGCTTCCAGTCGTAAAATATATAAAATAAAATAAATTATCTGTAAGGAATATGATATTCTTTGTTGATAACATCAATGGTATTGCTAATGTGTGAATTTTTTTGACTTAACCAGGAAACAGGTCGATTTGGTTAGCTTTTATCTATACATATATAATACCGTAGAAAAGTTGTTTCTGTACATTATTAAATATTTTTGGAAAAACTGGCTCAGGGGTACCTTACCTTACAAACGATAAAATACGGACTGACATACAGGGTGTAACAAAATACCTTTAGTGACCGGTTACAGGGGGCACTCGGCATTGAATAAAGTAGGTACTTTTCCATGCGAACCAAGTCGTGGGCAATATAGTGCTAATTGACTTCCTTTTATTAACAATCACAACTTTTAATAGTACATCAACATCATATAGGGCTGTTTTTTTGCCCGGGAACAAAAGCTGGCAAGCGCCAGTGTGGCGCCCCGGTGGCGGGCGGATCCGCTCCGCCCGCCCTAACATTTCAACACAAACGGAACTTTCTCGCAGATTGTGGGATCTTACAACTATAGGTAAGACTATAATCATATTTAAATTTAAGTTTCAACCTTTACCCGGAAACTATTCTTTAAAGTCGAACTAAGTTATTCACAGTCGGAATAAATTGTACAACTCAAATGTAAATATTACTTGATTTAACTTTTCTCGTGGCATAAGCGACCCACGAAAATTATAGCGGTGGTAAGTACTATTTATAGTCTGTTTTTTAATTCGTAAGCTAAATTACCGCTTCAGTAAATTTTTCGCTAAATTACCGTTTTCCGCTATAAAATTGTATATATGAAGTCCTCTATAGAGAACTGTATGTACAATTCATCTATTACCTATTATGCAATGATCAATAAATAAAAATAAAAAATGTCAACAAATTGACTGACGACTGAGTACAGAGCCCAAAACGCTGTGTCTTCTATAGACAATCATTTTAGACAGAAAATTCTATTTCTAATGGGTATCGAAATACTAGTAAAGACGAAGACTTGGGTATAGTAATGTCGTATAGCATAGTAGGTAGGTATTTAGTAGTGAAAACATGAATAATGAATATCAACTGAAACAGTGTAATATAAATTAAAACGTAATAACGTAGCAGATGTTTGAAATAATTCGCAGTCTTCAAATAATTGCCTTAATAAAATTCAAATGAACAATTAATTAATTCAGGGGTATATCGTATTCCGCAAACAGCTTTGAGAGCGGAATTAAGTAAAACATAGGAAGTCGGAGGCTGAACGTCAATTTACGGCACCAGACTATCTCGTTTCGGATGTCGTTCCATTAGGCCCTCCTCTAATGGTTCGCGTAACTCGACAACTTTACTTACACACAGTATTACGGACCGCACCTTTCCCCCGAAACATTTTTAAAGCTTCAACCCAAAGAGAAAAATTCCAATGGAATTTAGAAACGCTTGGTCGTAGATGCCGTAGAGTTTATTGAAGGCATTTCACGTATTTAAATTTTAAAAATTCTGAGTAACATACACTAAAATGAAATTAAAAATCCTTCTCTTACATTGTCATTATTCGGTCGTTCTTTGCAGTAGACTGATATAGCACGTGAAGCAATTTAGAACATTTATTTCCTCTTTATTTGTTAATAAACTGAATTCTTTCTTTCTTTCTTTCCTTCTGTACCGAGTTACACCTCTATTTCTGGGAATGGAATACACAATGAGTTGAGTAGATACCAAAGAGGTTGGAAATGTACCGCCGCCGTCGGCCCCCTAAATGTACCGCCGCCATCGGCCCCCTTGCGATGCCCGCTCTGTTCTCTGTGGTAGATACTTATAACATACAAAATACTAACAAATTAATACATTTTAGACGTTTGTGTTTTTTTTCGCGTGTACAGTGTGCATTATAAATATACTTACCTACCTATAATAAAATATCTACGAGTACAGACAAATGAAACATATTTTTTGGTTTGAGATGTCGTATCTTGTTAAATAAATTAACTTGTCGATATATATTTTTACGAGCTTTTACAATTTACATTAGACTTCACATCTTTACATTTTAATCTTTATTACATTTTGTACAAAAACTTCTAAGACACTTTCTACTACGACTGTACCTACATCAATGATGAAATGATTGTGAGCATGATTCATTGATACCAATATTTCAAAGAGGAAGGCTATTTAAGGTTTTTCAGAACTCGTTTATCGTCGTGATGACGTAATACGTTGTCGGGTGTTTTTATGACGATTCAAATTGGCCCTTAATTATCGTTTCACACAGATTTTTATTTTATACGCAGACAGATTGCTTTTTAACAGCTCTGGCAACCTTTTAGAGTAATTTGTTTCTCTCGGCTTGAAAGTGTGTGAAGAGAATGAACACAAGAATCAATAACTCAGACCAATCGGTGTTATATTTCTACATTTCTGTCGTTACCTTATTTCTACCATATTTTGACGTCAAAGGGCTGATGATGTAATCATCAAAATTCGGGAAATCCGTTTTTTTTTCTTTCTGTCTTTCGGCCAAATAAGTGGTGTAAGTTTGGCATTCATTTGCACGTTATAAAATTTCTATTTTCGGTGTCAACAAATTCTGTCGTTATTGCAAATTATGACTACAGTTACTGAAAACTTGTCAAAACGGATGAACCACTTTCTAGGCCGATTGTACCTATGCCATGAACGCAAAAACGTTTAGGCAATGACGACGTTTTACAAACAGCCTGATTGACGTTCAGTACTATTAACTGTAAATTATAGTCCAGGAAAATTTCGCATGCTCGGAATTTTGGAGCACCCCGACCCAGACTTCGGAGAGAGACTCGGAGATGGACACGAGAACGTATTTTGTTACCTTCGTAGCCTACTTCTTTGGTCATCTAGACCAAAAAACACAACTGCCGTTTGTAAACTGCCTAGGCTGTTTGTAAAAAAGCGAATTCAACAACTCCTTAATAAAAAGTAGAAAGTTGTAGTATTTAGTTGTTTTGTTGCTTGTTTTTTTTTCATTGAAATTGGAATACACCGTAGCGTAACGTAATATTACAACATATAAATCATCTCACTGGTACTCGCAAATGAAAATTACTTTTCTTTACCATCCCCATTTTATTGACCATTTATAAAAAAAGCGTTATCGTTTGTTTGCCCCTACATAATATAAAACAGACAAACAGTGTTTCATACAGTCTTAAACAAGAATAGATGAGTTTATACAATGGACTAGCTACAAAAAATGGCTAGGTATCGGAATTGGAATCACGCTCCGGAGAATTCATTTTTATGTTTTTCATAATAAAAGAAACATACCTATTTGCTATAGATTTTGGTCTTTTATTGTGGGGTAAAAATCAAACATGATGTCTTTTATATACAAGAATAAACTGAATGACTGACTCATTCACTCACTCCACTCATACATCAACGCACAACCTAAACCGCTGAGTCCGAGAACTTCAACCCCTGGGATTTTCAAAATTCAACCCCTAAATGGGTAAAACAGCTGTGGTGGTCTCGCAAAGACTTACAAAATGTTACAATCGAATTACAGTTTTTGCTTATTTGCTATCAGATATAATTTATTTTGTCACGAAAATAAACACCTTAGCCCACCAACCATACCGTATTGTCATAACATCTTAATGAATGATAATAATGTATTTCTGAGACTCTTTAGTTACGCGGTCATTGACATTCAAGCTTTGTCTGTGAACAACGTGACATCGCCCACCTCTCCCTTTCCCTTTTCTCATTAATCGACTGCTTTTTCTCATTTTCAATATCTATGAATCTAGTAAACGAACTGTCTGGATGGTTACCAGCCTCTTACCTATTTTGCCGCCAAGCGGGCATCCCTACATAGCGGTCAGCGCACAAATTGCTTACTTGGGACTTAATTGGGACTGTGTAGTGACTTGCGACCTTAACTAGTTGCATATACGTTAACACATATCTTAACTACAATACCAACTATTAAAGGCGGTTGTCGGTGTTTAGAATAATACCCGAGACCAAAGGTATGAAGTTAGGAGAGCGTTTTGTAGGTAAGCGGTGTGGAACAGCCGGCAGGATTATGGAAATACGCGTCAGAGATTATTCAGCTCGCTGAATACTGAACATTGTACTTAGTAAATATCATTTTGTGCAAATTTGTAGACGTGTCTTTAGATTGCATTTACGGAAATGAGCGCGATAATTTATATTTTGCTTAAATACATTGACTAAATCACAGCAAAAACTTAGCCGTTTTATTTTTAGTCAGAAAAGTATCTAATTTACTATTAGTTATACAAATTACGAAGAAAGTTAAGAGACACCTTAACGACTACCTAAGTATGTAAGTATACGATTTTTTTGATAAGTACAAAAAAAAGTAACAAAATAATGCGAATATAATCCTTGAATAAAATTTCGATGAAATCACTAAAAACCATAATAAAAATATTTAAATAAGAACGAACTCTTGAAGGTGAAAATAAGATTAGCTTGTTTTGTAAATCGCCGCCATTTAATAGGACTTTTATTGGAAAATGGAAAAGTCGAGTGTAGAATAAATAAACAACAAGAAAGAGGAGTTAAGAAGACAGCCGCTGCAGCCCCGAAATAGCCTCTTAACGAAAATTGCTTTGTGCCTGTGAGCCGTGGGCAGACCACCAGCCGCTCGGCGGCCGGAGAATAAATCCAAGCTCCTTTTATATAGACGAAGATTTCCGACTGAATCGAGTTTACGTCGTCACCGACAATGGACTTTGGTACAATTCAACCTTATGTTGTGGGACATTTCATTATAATCCAAGAACTAATCTTAGTCAGAAGGACGAAGTAGGCAATCTAACAAGGGCCTCTAATTTATCAAATTGTTCTAGATTATGTGTTAGAACGTTTGTAAGTGGTAATTGTGTACCTAAGGCTCTTTATTGGGTGGGCGAACGAACCAGCAAGCGTAATGTTAATGACTTACATGCTTAATTATTTGTTTGATTTCAAATTGTGTTGGGTACCTATTTCTCATTATTTTATGTTTTTAATTTTGTTTTATTGAGTTAACTTTGTGTTTGCTGTATGTTACATCATTTATGAAACAGCTGATTCCCTAGCGGAGGTCTTTGGTTACGTAGTCGTGTGTCAGTCGCCCAACAAAAACCTAGAGAGTTTACTTAAATATTTATAGTGTGCCAGCTGGGTACCGACTAACAAGTAGAATCTATAAAGTAAGTAAATAAAATACACTCAACCTTACTTTATCTATGTTTATTACAATAAATATTGTAGTTATTAGTACGAAATAATAATAATACTAATAAGGTATTACAAGTACCTACCGGGGCCGGTTCTCGAAAATGGTCGTGCTTTGCTCTACTGGGACCGGTCTATCATCACGGACAGGACTATTGTAGCCAATAAGCCTAATATCGTGCTGATAGACCGGTCCCAGCGCCGGGCAGTGCTCGTTGACATCACCATTCCGCATGACGATAATCTCGTGAAGGCTGAGAAGGACAAACTCAGCAAGTACCTTGACTTGGCTCACGAGGTCACCGCCATGTGGAATGTTGATTCAACGAGCATTGTCCCGATAGTCGTTTCGGCGAACGGCCTTATAGCGAAGAGCCTCGACCAACACCTCGAGAGGCTCTCGCTAGACGGCTGGATCAAGGGCCAGATCCAGAAGACAGTACTCCTGGACACGGCGCGTATTGTCCGGAGGTTCCTCACTCTGCGGCCCTAACCACCGGTAGCTTGGGCCCTGCCCCGCTGCCGGCGGCACTCTAGGTTAGGTTTTTTATAATGTTTTTGTAATTAGTTTTTTATAAAAATATTATAAAAAATGTATACTTAAGAATATAAATAAATAAGTGAATAATACTAATAATCATAGATAAAAAAAACTCGAATTTCACAAAGAAAGCACTTATTCGATGACATTCGAACAAAATAATCATCGCGCATTTTACTTACTTTTAACCCACTGCGAATTTGAATATTGTGCAAATTATTTCCCAAGATATTTTCAAAATATTCCAATCCATAAAAATATACTCATTTATTTTCTTCAGAGTTTAATCGTATACCTACATTGTTATCCTTCAATATGTTTTCTCTAACGCGTCACACGCCACCGTAAAAGCCTAAAACGTATCAAAAACAAGTCTAAATAAAACGGACATTTTAATCAATTTCCATCCAATGCTAATCCACCGTTGACTGTTCATACGGACATAACCCAATATCCCGACAGTTTAGCTTCGCAAAGCTGCGCTAAGGCACTTGGCCCGAGCTGGCTACTCTTGAATATGCATGACGAGCATCAAGCCTACGGGCCTTATAGACCTACTCAGGCGAATGTTTCTTTTAACCCCTCGCTTTGGTTGACGATCTGAAAACGTGCAGTGGAGGGTTAAAAGGGACTTGGTCATTTGCATTTAATATCAAGTCTTTTAAACTTTAATCGCTATAATACTTTTATAATGAATAAAGTTTTACCTTTTGATTCTCGTAATTATAGATGTAATCAAAGTTTTCCAGGAGCTTCATTTTTGATCGATAAGGCAAATGTATAAACTTTTTTTTAATTTTTTTGGAGTTGTCAGCTACTCGATTCTGAATACATTTCAAAATTTAAAATCTCGATGAGTTAGTTTGTCACTTTGGTACGGTCGACCGCACCGCAGTGGAAACAAAATCAGTATAAACTGACCTCGTATTGCGTATTGCAGCGTATTGAAACTCCTTAATAGGCTGAACCAGCTCAAGGTCAAAATGTATCCACTGACGTTCGGTCAACTGTACATATATTGGTTTCGATTCTGATGGTGCACGGTTTAACACAATTTTAGTCTCTTGTGGTATTTTTACTTTTAAAAAATCCATGAACTTTAGAACTAGTTTAGTATTTAGTACTGTCAGACATCATTGTGTCAGACGCAAGAAAATGCAGCGGGTTATTCTACTGTAATTTAAACATAGCGATCAAAATTCCCTCTGTCTGGCAGGACCGAATTAATCTAGCAGTTCAAAAATTCGAGCCATCGTTTTAGTAATTTAATTTTTTTTAAAAGAGCTGTGACTAAAATTTAATTGAACCGTGCACCATTCCAATCGACTCTGTACAATATTGCTATACCGCCAGTGTTTCTACAAAGCAATAAAATGAAAATGAGTTATTTTCGCAACCATAAAATATGAACGGTAAAACCAGGTAGGCAATATGAGCGGCGTTGTGAGCAAACATCACAAGTAGAAGCAATGTGTGTATATAGACAGGCCCATAATTCAATAGCTCATCGCAATAAAAGGCATTTTTGCCATACGTGCCGCGCACATAAACTGTGGGTAAATAATTGTTAGCAGGAAAAACATTAGCGCCTCTATTTGGGAAGGTCAGTAGAGCTTAGTTGAGCTTACTCGTAACGATCACAAACTGTGCAGCAACTGTTCAGATATAGTTAACGAACTAAACCTGCTATACACTTGCCAGAAACCAATCCTTTAAATGCCTATTGTCACAGAATACAATACGTAATAGTACAGGTAATATTGTTTAACAACTAAGAACTACGAGTGGGTACCTAATAAGTATTTCGTTTAAATTACCCTTCATTTTTAAATTTCACTGCGTGTAAAGACCGTTGTTTCCTAAAAAAACAGCAGTGTGCGACTACGAATGCCCGATTTAGATTGGGTGGGGTAAATGTAGGTACATTTAGGAAGGTTAGGTACTAAAATAAAAACTATCTAATTACATTTCCACCTACAAATCTTACCGATTATTTATCGCATTTTGTATGTAGGTACATCCTGTAATTTATATCCAGGGAAACAAAGGTAACTATGCCGTGCCCGAGCGCCCCGAGGCACTTGAAGCGAGGCTTAGCAGCTTACCTACAAGTATGTCCTTGCTGTGTCCTCCGCTCGGTAATAACTTGCAGTATAGCTGACGTACAACTACTGTAAGTACCATGGTTACTTATGGTGCTTACAAAGTAATATAAATTAAGTAGTAAGACAATGACGGCAACACCGATTCTTATTTTATCATTTATGCAGATGAACGTCGGTTTAGTCTAGACAGCCGCTAAGGTTTGTGATAATAAATAATTAAAATAAAGAAATAGTAGACCATATCTTCATCGTTATTTATGGTACGATTTAAGACAACGAAACGTCTAACTTTAAGCTTAAAGTTTTGAGTGGGTGCCTTTTATGTGGTAATTCGGTTAATTTTTTAAGCTTTCCTAGAAACATTTTTATTTCATAATTTTTCCATCTTGCATTTTACATTAATGTTCTAATTTCAGTTCAATTAGTAGTTATCCAGCGAAGATATACACGGGCAAAAGCTTCGCTATGGGATCAATTTTAACGAAACTATAAAAAAAAATCACTATTGAAAATTGACTACGAAAAGTTCTCAGCGCCCTAGGAATTGACGAGAAAATAATACCAATCTGGTAAATAATGATAATTCCAGGTTTGTTTGCCGCCGGGGTAAGTCGAATCACAATTGGAGTCACGTAGTGCCCGGCTCGGCAGATTGGAGAGGGTAGTTTAACGGCAACATAGTACTATTTACATGGAAACTTGGCAAGCGGCCCTTCGGACGTTTGGACCCTTTAAATCTTGACTTATCGGGATATAACTTTGAATTCTCAATCCGGCAGTTTGTAACATTATTATTGGGGTTAAGCCACTTTACATAATAAATGTTACATCAGCCGAGCTGGCGACAAATCTGTTTTGTTGGTTCGTTTCCTTTGAAATCTCTTTCTAACTTACTAACTTTCACTCGAGAACAGTTGATAGCTGCTGCTGCTAATATAAACAATGAATATCAAAACAGTTTGTTTAAAATTAAAGTATTTAAAACTAAATGCCGTATTTTTATCTAGGAGGCGGAGAACTGACATGGATATGCTATTAGAGACCGATTTAACTCATTCGATTTGGACATTTTATGCATTATACTTTTCAGTATTTATGACAGGAATTTATGTAGGACACTATATCGGCTAAAGATGTAAAGCTGCTAATCCATTTATGTCAACTTACATAGTATGAAATGATCGGAATCTAATGGGATTTATTACAAACCATTCATACTGTAAAGTTGACATAAATGAACTGTTTTACGTCCTTTGTCTTTTCTTGTGCTCCTAGTATAAATACAGCGTCAATATCTAAAACATTTCCCCTCGGGCCCGTTTGGTGTATTCTCCTAGTTCAAATATGAGTAACACAATTTATTCATATTTAATATACAAAAAGATCAAGGTAACAAATACATGAAATTCCAGCGACATCCTTGGGGCAATGTACCTGTAATCCACGCGAACAGCGTAGGGCCCTCGTCTCGTAAGTAGATAAAAGACTGTTAAGATCACGGGAACTGTTAACGATGTCGCATGAGACGATTTATTTCCCGGAAGTTTACAAGGAGGAAATTCGCAGCGAATTTCTCCGTTGTCCTCGTGTTTTTAATGACCTAGTATATAATTTGCCTCTGAATCATAAATTTATTTTGTTTATAAAAATAATTATAAAAGTAAGTAAAGTATCTACCTATGTCCATATTATTTATTATGTTATATAAATGAAAAGTAATGATAATATAAATATTTATTTCCGATCTACATAGCGACATTGAAAGATAAAGGTGACCGATTAATTTGGGTTCCTAAAAACAAGGAACCCTTTTAGTTTCGCCTTGTCCGTCTGTCCGTCCGCGGCTTAGCTCAAAGACTATTAGTATAGAAAGCTGTAATTTGGCATGGGTATACATAATATTAATCACGCCGACAGTGGTAATATAAAATCCTAACAAAAAAATTTCAGTACGTCCCATACACGTAAAGCGGGAATGAATTTTTTTCTCGTATATCCCATGGTGTGGGGTATCGTTGAATAGGTCTTTCAGAAATATTAAGCTTTAAGTACTAATTTTTGTTAGAGTCACGTGTCCCCTTCTGCAAACTAAACGGTCGCTTCTGGATATGTGAAAAAATTCACGGCAGTAGCATAATTATTATAACGAAATTTTAATAAGTTGTTGTTCCTTGTTGAACTAGATTAATGAATCATGCACTGCGTGTGGCCCGATACGCACTTGGCCGGTTTTTTATTGTAGTAGTCAAACTAATACAGAGCGTAAAACAACAATATTTTATCAGTCAGACAGTCAGACACTTCTGATAGGCTCCCGTCATCGCAGAAACTTAAAGGATAAAACGAAAATACGAGTACAGTCCCAGGAGGCCATGTACAGATATTGAAAATGGAACAGATAGATTGAACGGCTATTAAAATTGAAGCTATTATTTCGATAACCGATATCGAAGACCGTGGGGAAAGACTATCTATCATTGACCGAGCGAGCGAAGCGAGCGAAGCGTCTACGTTTCGAGACTGGCCAAAAATGCTCTTGTCCGGCTGTCTGTCTGTCTGTCTGTCTGTCTGTAATTCTCTACAGGTCGCATTTTTCAACCGATTTTGACGAAAATTTGGCATATGTATAAATTAATTAAACCTACAAAATGAGTAGAATAAAATTTTGAAAAACATTTTTTTTAGAGTACCTACCATACTCGCAAAGTGGGAGTGAACTTTTTTTTTCTTGTGAATCCCATAGTGTGGGGTATCGTTGGATAGGTCTTTCAAAAATATTGCTGGTGTGTGAATACCATTTTGTCGATTTAGGGATCCGTTGGCGAAATATTAAGCTTTAAAGCGGTAATTTTTGTTAGAGTCACGTGTCCCCCCCCCCTGCCAGCTAAACGGTTGCTTCTGGAAATGTGAAAAAATTCATGGCAGTAGCATATATAACGTAGTTACAAGGAAAACTATTACGGCTAAGTAGGTTCTATTAGTTTTTGAGTAATAGTGGATCGACTTAAGAAAGTTGAAAAAATAAATTATGTTCATAGAACTGCATACGTAAAATGGAAAATTATTTTTTTCCGCGTGATATCCATGGTGTGGGGTATCGTTGGATGGGTCTTTCAAAAATATCGCGGGTGTGTGAACAACATTTTTCGATTCAGGGATCCGTTTGCGAAATATTAAGCTTTAAAGTGCTAATTTTTGTCACTTTAGTAGGTACTTTTTCTGTTTCCAAAGTTGACTTTTGTTGGTTTCTTTTAGGTTTGGTTTATAAGGGCTGGCGAGGTCTACTGTTCTCACGGAACTACTAGTATTATATAGCTTACCTAGATTAGTTCGCTAAGGTTACTTTTATTGATATAAGCCAAGAAGTTTCAAATCTCTTTGGTCGCGCGCGCGCTCCCTGTGGAGATCGCATCTTGCATATTTAGTATCGGAATCGGAACCTATGATGCCATTTACCGAGGGGGTGCAGACAAAGGAAGCGGAGTAGCGGGAGGAGGTTGCTAATACAAATTTATATGGAGTTTGAAAATGAGAATGTGTGAGTGAGTCACAATTTTTTGATACATTTGACACGGCGATCGGGAATACTACACGACTTTGACACCCATAGAATGCTTTTATTACTCATCCATATAGGAGTGGCAATTTTTTTTGATTCATGATATAAGCAGTACGGGTGCCGCACCGCATAAAAAAATCCAGATGGAGCGATGATCAAAGAAAGGTGATACTATGATGACATCATTGTGGTGGGATGTAAAAGGTGGGAATTAAGGCCTTCGTCCAAGAGTGGGAGCCAACAACTGATCATGACGCTTTTAAAAGGCGATAAAAAAATAACATAATAGACAGACCGTCTGAGCTTTTTTATCCATTTACACACGGAAGAAATGGACATATTTATAATAAAGATTGCCTCAAATTGTGACGTCAATATACGAGGACTTCCGAGAAGGGAAAAATGTTTTCCCCGAAAAAATGTGTTGGATTTTGAAATAAATCGTCCCGCAAAGCGAGCAATGGTGAGGAAATATGACACTTCACTTGTGGCAAGCGCAAATTGTGCAAAAAAGGACCGATAGCAGACACGGTGTACAAATTGCGGTAAATAACCACCGGCTGTTAGTAATTAAATAAATATGTGATAGGTCTAAGTGTAAGTCCAAGATATTATAGGTTTCTTGAAATAACGTTATTCGAAGACTATTGAATGTTGTTGCCGCAACTAAATTCTGTCCTAAGTGTCTAACAATTTGCAAAATGTGGTAAGTAGCAAGAATTTAATCATCGAGCTGTATAAATGTTATTTCAATCAGTTATATTGTTATCAGTTAAATGTACCATGCTATTCAGTTATTTATTTTTTGATGTACAACCAATTGTACATTTCAGTTGGAATATGGGGAGCAACCCTACTAAATTACTAGAAAGTAACCCCAGTTTAACTTTACATAAATCACACATAAATATCTTATCACTATAGTACATTGTCACTCCAATGTATTATTCGATAATGTCAGGAGCGAATGCGTCAATTACACTAGAGCGACAAGGTACGTAGGTACATGTTAATATATTATATTTATGTATGACTTAGAATTAGTTGCTTGGTAATTATGTGTCCGGTAAAGGAACCCTCATCTCGGCACGTAGCAGTAGTGCCGTAGCAGTGTGCTACAGCGTAGCGATCACGCTACGAAGATAATTAACTGTTCCAGGAAGGTCTAGTCTTAGTAATCTCATTGATGAGTAAAGCAATCAAGAGTCAAGGGTTACTTATCAATCACTACCACCTACTTATTACTTAAAGTTGCAAGATTTGAACGAAACATACATACAACTAGTAGTTCCGTGAGAACAGTAGACCTCGCCAGCCCTTATAAACCAAACCTAAAAGAAACCAACAAAAGTCAACTTTGGAAACAGAAAAAGTACCTACTAAAGTGACAAAAATTACCACTTTAAAGCTTAATATTTCGCAAACGGATCCCTGAATCGAAAAATGATTTTCACACACCCGCGATATTTTTGAAAGACCCATCCAACGATACCCCACACCATGGATATCACGCGGAAAAAAATAATTTTCCATTTTACGTATGCAGTTCTATGAACATAATTTATTTTTTCAACTTTCTTAAGTCGATCCACTATTACTCAAAAACTAATAGAACCTACTTAGCCGTAATAGTTTTCCTTGTAACTACGTTATATATGCTACTGCCATGAATTTTTTCACATTTCCAGAAGCAACCGTTTAGCTGGCAGGGGGGGGGGACACGTGACTCTAACAAAAATTACCGCTTTAATGCTTAATATTTCGCCAACGGATCCCTAAATCGAAAAAATGGTATTCACACACCAGCAATATTTTTGAAAGACCTATCCAACGATATCCCACACTATGGGATTCACAAGAAAAAAAAAGTTCACTCCCACTTTGCGAGTATGGTAGGTACTCTAAAAAAAATGTTTTTCAAAATTTTATTCTACTCATTTTGTAGGTTTAATTAATATATACATATGCCAAATTTTCGTCAAAATCGGTTGAAAAATGCGACCTGTAGAGAATTACAGACAGACAGACAGACAGACAGACAGACAGACAGACAGACAGACAGACAGACAGCCGGACAAGAGCATTTTTGGCCAGTCTCGAAACGTAGACGCTTCGCTCGCTTCGCTCGCTCGGTCAATTAATGTGAAGTTAAATAAAAGCTTGTAATAAAGCCACAAGAAAGTTATAACGCGATTTTTAGTTTATTTTCGCTGTAATTTATACAAGTGAGTTAACATGACACAATGAACCGTGTCATCAGCGGAATATTACCAAAGAAGAGTAAACGTAGTATTACCAAAGTGGATCCGATCTTACTAAATGTTAACTTAGTTAGACTTATAAAAGTTTCGTTAAAATACACATCAAAATGATGATGCATGAAACCTCGGGACTCTGAAATGATAAACGCATAATATCACGAGGAGACATAATGTCATATGAGAAGATTCATTTCCTGAAACTTTGGAAGAAGGATCTGCTAAATTTCCTTTTTGTAATGCAGATCATTTGCGAGGTGAAAAATGATATGCACAGATATCCTATACGCATAATTTATGTCTTACGAATTGAGAAATCTAAATTCCGTGATTGCTTAATGTTAAAAAAAATTGGTATTCCGTTTAAGAAACCTATTAAGCGCTGTCATGTAATTTGAAAGAACCGAGAGTTAATTTCGTACACATAAATATTACGTGAATACGACGCAAGAAGTAAGCCCTCCCGAGAAATGTGTTAAAAAGAAAATGTCGGTAAAGGAACATCGCTTCTATATGTCGATGACCTCTCCTATGTAAATTCTATTTAATTTATTTTTATTGCTCATAATTTATATCTTAGCTAGCATTACAGATCAACAGCGCTATATCCTGTGCTGGATCAGGATCAATTAATAAAATGAAATGAAGGTTTATTTTCACTGCAGGTAAGAGGGTTAACGAATACCTTGATAAAGGATGCTGATAATAAGATTGCTTCAACTGAAATAATCTCTTAATAAATTTTTTTAGGCTATTGACTCAAGAAACCTAGATATATCTTGAACTTCCATTTTTTTTAGTATATAGATATTAAGACTTAGTGTGATTGAGTATCTTGCTTAAAGCTCATGTACCTACAAAGTACAGAGTAAAAACAGTTGTCAAAATTTTTTTTTTAATTTTTATTTCAATGAAGAAGCTTGTATTTTTTGTTACTTTATTCTGAGAAGCTGTTAGTTTATCTGACCCACTATTTAATTAATGAGACTTAATTTCATTAATCAAACTGAAGATTTTGCCTTTTGCCAACCAGTATTAATAATTCTAACCAAAATCTAATAGAAATATCCACAGAGGGTAAACTCTACCAAATTAAACCATCCCAACTTATGGGAGCACAGTATGTAAGTTACCTTAAATTTAATTTGACATCAATTAAAGTTTAAAACACCAGCAAACTTATCTTTGATTATTGTTTTTACGTCAATTGAAAGTAGCTGTAAGTTAAGTAATGTAGATTTGAGACCCTAAGATACCCACTTTCCATTCTGTGGAAAAACGAGCCCGGTCTTTACAACGTCGTAAAAATTACACTGCTGAATCGTCCTGAGCCTGGCGTTTTGATTTCCTGGGGTAAAATTTATCGCATGTATATGGCCATTACTTCCCTGAACGCCAAAAATATGTACATACAATATCGTGAAGGGAAAAAAAACTTTCGTTGTAAACATATTTCTTCTAACTATGCGTGAATTTTATTTTTTATTTGTTTGTGGAACGCAAGAAAATTTGTAATTGATTATTAAACTATTATTATTGATTATCTATTCTTGTTAATGTTCTGTGTGTGCAATAAATTGTTAAATAAATAAATACATTTAATTTTTACCACGGAAATTTAAACAACAACCACACATCTGTATACCATCCCATCTGTCACATACTCGTTAATATGGTAGTAACTTCGTTAAGTAAGCTTTCATTGTTAAAATTATTGTTGACTTGAATAAAAAAACATTCGTTCGTACATTAATGATGTTTTTTATATTCACGAAGTATAATACTATACAGAAACGTGACGTAGTGACTTTAATGAGAACAAGCGCCAGCTTCCTCTGGCCTCAGACATAAGAATGTTCGCGACCTAAAAACTCTTTCAGCTACTTTCAAGTATCGACAGCACTCGAACTTATCTTCATTAATCAAACAACTTTGGCCGAGGCTTTCTTCCGCAGACTTGGTTGATCTGCGTTGTTCGCTAGCTAATTTTAATAATGCCTAATGATCAAAGTCAAATAATCTGCAAATGATCGTAATGGCGCCATTGCCATTTCTTTTTTAATCATATATAGATAGGTAGGTACGTAACGTACTAAAGTTAATTATCTTCGTCTGCATTGAAAACATCTTTTAACCCTGGTCAAGTTTTTAAAGCAAATATCTAATATGATTATACGAGTTAGGTTTACGCATGAATCAAAAAATTTTGCCACTCCCATATGTATAAGTAATAAAAGCATTCTATGGGTGTCAAAATTCTGTCAAAGTAATCACAAAATTATGATTCACTCACACATTCTCATTTTCAAACTCTATATAAATTTGTATTAGCAACCTCCTCCCGCTACTCCGCTTGCTTTGTTCCCCCCCCCCTCCCACCAGTAAATGGCATCATAGGTTCCGATACTAAATATGCAAGATGCGATCTCCACAGGGAGCGCGCACGCGACCAAAGAGATTTGAAACTTCTTGGGTTTACATTAATCCTTAGCATTAACAGTAAAAATGTCATATACACACGTTCATTTAGGAGTGCAAGGTTGAATACAAGTGTAAAAGAAAAGAGCCAGATAATCTCACCCGATTGATAGCTGAACGTTCCGCTGGCCACCACGGAAATGACTCTTCCAAGGCTTACAAAAAGCCATTAACAGAATCTGTCTTAACAAGTCAGAGATAACACGCGATGGTATTAAAGCCTTCCCGTTCTTGCGTGATAATCAGTTTTGTCCCTCTATCGGAGTCGGGCGTCACTTCCCTATTGATTTTGTCCCACCCAACTCTTTCCTGATTTATGACTGCCTTTACTTTCCTTCCTGAAAAGTAGGATTTGTGGTAAAGTTGACAATTTCGAATAATGAAGGCCGCGTTCAGTTATGACCAAACAAAAATCAAAGCCTTACTATAATATTTTATCTGGGTGTATAGTATTGAACGTCAAGAAACAGTATAAGCCGAGTCGTGAATAAATTAAGAAATCTTTTAATGAAGTTTCCTCTATCATTTGTCAACGTTTTATTGATATATTCAGATAAATACATTCGAAGTTTGCCTTTCGCTGTTTATGTAGATAGGCTTAACAATATAAAAGTTTGTGATGTCCGATGTATCTAGAACTAAGATGAAGAAGAAACGCTGTTACTTCAGCGAGCGTTTTGAATGAGTTACGCGCGACTCAACTATTCCAATAAAACAAAAAGAAATTGTGGATTTCAGCACTACACAACATTGTTTATAATATCAACAAATTCCAGGAATTCTACTTCATGTAAAGCTCATAAATGTAGTAATGTTCAAAGTTGGTAAGATACCCACGATTTTATGATGATACGAATAGTCCTAACTTAATTAAAGTAAATTCCACGAAGGTTCAGCCTCGCAAATCGTAAAAAATAATTATCGGGCGCATACAGCTACCCAAAATGACCCCACTACTTCTATACCGTCTATTAGTAGGACATTAATTTGTTAGGTAGGTACCGAGTTACCTTTACAAAGAAGGGTCTCGGGACTATTCACTATGATCTGTCCTATACGTGTGAGCCGTACTCTTGCTCTCAGAATGATTATATAAGCGGAAACAGTCGGCCTATTTTGATCACTTTGTTGTTGTAGCTTCTCTGCCGCTAAGTGATGGCCTGAGGAAGGTAACTAAAGCCAACGGCACGGATGATGCTCTAATCTTATTTACTTTACGGCGAAAACCTTTGCGTAACATATTTCTGTGAAAGAGTCCCGTCGACTAATGGCTTGGAACTAATTAGTCGAGTACCGATGCCCAGCTTGAATACAGTGCACAAAATGTTGGCGTCCAATGAAACACTTCACTGCCTTCTATTGAAAATAATCCGATCAGATATTTTATTTTGCGTCCATATCGAAATAGCTAGCAAAATATTTCGCTACTTTGGGCTGTATTGGTTATATGAATGTTAATTATTTCGTACATTCATTGTAAAATAACATATTTTATTAAAACGTTCTCTCTAAAAGCCCAGTAGTCTATATAGATGCAAGTTCAATAGATATATTATGTAGTTACACTGTGTTCTGTATAAAATATTATTTGAGACTCATCTCAGGCAGTTTGCTTGCTTACATAAATTATGTTAGTCAGACATTAACAAGGATTTTACATTTATAATGATTTTTAGTCCAGAATACTTTCAGAATTTACTATTATAGTAAATTCTGAAAGTATTCTGGACTTGGAATTACTTTATTGAACTATAGTAAATTCTGAAAATATACTTATATAATAACGCGTCTATTTCTCAATAATATTTTTCGTATCAAATATATTACTGTTTGGTGCGTGAAGCAAATTATTACATCTGTAAAGTTAGTGCTTTTGTAGGTACTTAACTTATTTAGAGGTGCTAACACTGCCACTGCTCACTCTAAATAAACGTTGCTTCTGTTCCAATTCCCCGAATTACAAATTTTATTTTAAATTTTTATGTCAAAATATTATGCTTTTTTATTAAAAACATTAGTGATATACGATCTAGGACGGTACTCGCAGTGTTGCGAATGTTGCGATAGGTTTAACGACTGTGAAGATTTATGTCGCTCGGCGGCCTTCGGCTCGCCGTCGTAATAAGTGTGTGTATAGGGATAGTTGGGGGATCAAACCCGCGCCCTTGACAGGATGGCGCCGATCTTCGGCCGTTTATTTTCAGGGCATCTGTCGCCGCAAAGAATATGAGACCAACTGTTTTTTTGATATCTATATACCTATAATATATCTAAGCAACCACAGAACGCGGAAAAAGCTCGCTACGCTCCCGCTCGCTACGCAACGGAACGCACTCAGCGTTTACGATGTATACAACTTCTTTGTATTTCACATTGTTGCAAGACTGTATGATTTTCATCAAGATCATCAGAGATTCAATTCAACTTAAAAGCGCAAACTGAAAACTAACCCCGGAGTAGTATTCGTCACGGCGACCGAGGGTGTTTAACTATCGCAGTATCAGACAGCATGTTACGCAATTAATTCACATTTGATACGAAGGCAATAAATTACAAACGCACTTCTGTGGACTCGAATTAATATGTAAGTGCACGATACGTCGCGGGGCGTCCCGTGCTGAGGCCTACGACAAATCGCGTTATAATGAAGACAGAGTGCTCTGTAATATTGGGCGGGTCGCCGGGCCTACCTAACGTCGAGTGCCATGCATCTGCCGATATTAGGGTTATATACATGCATGTATCAGACATCGTATCAATGAATCATTAGGTCATATCATACAATGACACAGAATACATATGACAGTGACTTGACGATACATTCATTAAAATGATGAATCTTATTGAGTATGAAAATGACGAAAAAATGTCATTTGATTCATGTTTATCCATATCAATGGCGAAACATGCAGCAGGTGTAGTGTCGAAGTTGCAGGTTTTCTAATTTGGAATTAAGTAGGTATATTAGTATAGTACATGATCGAGATATAAAGGAACAATTGAAGTTATTTCGATGTAGACTAATTTAATAGCAAACGTGTGCACCGCGCGATCTCAGGCTTGTAATTTGAACTACTTTGTGTCATGCTACTGCAGACAGGCTACAAAACAAAAAAAAACGTCAGCAATTATGTCGTCGTACATAATTGCGCGGGTTCCATATTTGTTTAGTTTCAATTTTAAGCGACAGTTAGAAGACAAACATAGACGCACAAAACCACAGAATACATATGTATTAACAAAACTACTCATATCAATTGTGGAGGAATCATAAAAATGCACATTATAGGTGCGTCCGGTGCGTCCAGACCGGCCGAGCCGCCGCGGCCGCGGCCCGCCTCGCGAGGCAGCGCGCTCGGTGTGGACGTGACAGGCGCATGCCTCGCCCGCATGCTCAGCCGCGGCATGCTCCTGTCACGTCCACACCGACCGCGCTGCCTCGCGAGGTGTGCCGCGGCCGCGGGGGCTCAGCCGGTCTGGACGCACCTATTGCTTGATCTTTTTGAGTATGCATTTTACTTGTTTATATTCATTCACTAGAATTACAGCAGTATAGGCGATGATACAATGTGAAAAAATAACAAGTAAGATGCTTTGACTGATTCATTTGTAAAACTTGATTTTAAGAAATTCCAACACTTGAGAAGAAACCGTTCCTTCCCTGTAAGGAAGTTGAACCGCAAATAAACTGTGGCTTGCAGTTTGCGAGGTTTATTTAGCTTTCCTGCGGGCTAACGGAGCCACAAACAGTGGAAAATAGGAAAAATTGGTTCAGATGTTCTCGAACTACGACTTAGGAGAGAGTCGTGGTATTTTCTAATAATCGTCTTTAGTGTACTTAAATATAATAATATACCTGCTGCATTATTGAACATTATATTAAAGATTTTATAATAAACAATTTTAAAGTTAGATTTATTTTATTAATAATTCATACAGAAGTTTATAGAACCTTTAATATGAAATATAAGTGAACCGAAAGAAGACTGCGTCCTAAGAAATTACCCGATAACCCATTCTATTCAAAAACCCTGAGGCTCTGAACACTATCAGTATAAGAATACCAGTGCGAGCATATTCAATTTCTTATAAAAAGCCTACAATCTCCTAAAGCGATAGAAGAAAAATATTTTCCGTAAATATATTTACTGGGGTTACGACGCTACGCTATCGTGCGGAAGCGCCTAGCAATTTATTATCTCGATGAGTTACACAAGAGTTTGTAGACAGATATACACATAACAGATGCATGCTAGAGAAAACCGCAAGCCCATGTGTTCCTATCTGTATAACATGGTATTACATACGAACCTAGCACAGGATTGTCCATTGCAATTTTGCAATGCAAGTAAATTGACCGATATGAAACCAGAAATAGAATAGATGTGAAACTGACAATTCGATTAGCTTATTGATTGATATTGGATTTTAAATTCAACTCGGTATTAAGAATTCTGTTTACAGCCGTGTGGATCAATCGAACGCAGTACTTTTTATTATGATTACTTTGTATAGGAAATAGACAAAGAAACTAAATTACTTTGTGTCCATATTGCCATCACTACCTATTTATCGACTTTAGAATTTATTATGGTCTAAAGTACCTACAAGCTTGAATACCTAAGATATCGCGTGATGTTAATAATTATAAAAAAAACAACAAATTGAAACACTTTTTACTGTGTCTGTGGCATAGTAGTCGGAAAGATGCGGCGTGTCTTGTCGAGAGATCCGAGTTCGATCCCCGCTCGTGCCATGTACCAATGGGTTTTAAAGGTAAAGAAAAAAATCTTGTGGACCTGCTTACGCCGAAGAAGGAATTCTTATGCGCATGTGAAGTCCATCAACCCGCACTGGGCTAGCCCCGTACGCCCTCGTTGGGTAGGCCGGTGGGGAACAGTGGGAACATATTAATAGGCTGTTGACGGGGGTCCGTCGAAGAATAAGAATAGGCTGTTGATTTGTTGATGACAGGAAATTAGAAATCTGTCTAAAACCAAAACAATTTCTATAAATGAACATATTGCATAATGAGAATGGATTCAAAATTTTATGTGTAACTGTCGGTATAAATTACATCACGTTTCTAGAGGAGCAATCTAGATTTTATCGTGGCGTTGCATAACCCGCCGCTTTATAGCCCCGTGGGGCCCATCGCGGAATCCGGCCCAAAAGCGATCCTTTTTATATTTAAAAAAATCGTGCTACGCCCTTAGCGTGCATGTACTATTGAAATATTCTGTAGCGTGGCTTTGATAATTGACATCAATGTAAAGGTGTCCCTAATTTTTAGGGTTCCGTACCCCAAAAGAAGAAAAAGGAACCCTTATAGGATCACTCGGTTGTCCGTCTGTCCGTCTGTCAAGACCATTTTTTTCTAATGTTAATATTATACTCGTGTTCTATTGGCTCGACTCCCATTGTTGGGGACAGATACAACTTTGCAAGTACTATAGTTGTTCTGTTCTGGGTGTAATTTGTGAATTTCCTTTGTCTAAATCGCATAGTGCGGAAGAATATCCTACTCGTAGTTTGGAATGTTTGATAGAATATGGATTTTAGTGGATCTCGCGGAATGGTTAAGCATAAATATATTTTTATTAACTTACCGTGGTGACTCCGCGATAGGTACAAAAACATTTTAGAGAATACCTATTTGTATTTGGCTCCTAATATATTACATTCCTATCCAAATAAAATATTTTACGGAAAGGAAGAAAGAAAATTATTCGTGCCAAAAGTATCTGGACCAAATCCAAACATAACTATATTTTCCTATTATTCAAATTAAAACGGGATCGTCCGGCGGCGACATAAAGAGCGTGTGAGAAATATATGCGGTTGAAATGGAGCATCCATCAGGATAAATCACTATTGTCGGAGGCGGGTCGTATATTTCACATCACTATGAGGCGTATGGGACGCAGCATCCCATTTTGCGCACTGTCCCGGGGGATGCAAACATTGTTAACCAACGCGAACCTGGCTCCTCCGACCCCCGGCCCTCCTTATGCATGCTACTTTCACCTTATGGAAATTGCTCTCTGAACCTTCTCGCTTCTTATAATAAATTGGAATATTGTTACTTGGAAATTCGGTCCACTGTGATCTTATATTAAAATTGTTATACCTACCTATTAATATTTTGAGAAGCTGTGTCTTTTTCGTTAATATTTTTAAGGGAATGAAACCATTATTTTTTACAGTTGTTTACACTCGCCCAATCTGCTTAGGTGATAATGCCAGAGAATAGCTTTGTCTAGAGGGTAAAAAATAAGAGGATCGTTGAAATATATAGGTCAAGTACTGCGACCTCCAACAACCTTTCCGCGACACAGTAATTTCGAGACATTTCACGCGACTCCACTTTTCCTAGACTTATCAGGAAGAAAATTTAAAAATAACCATCCCTTATTCAATGCCTCTTTCGGGCTGGTCTGTATTCCATATAGTGAAAGAACATCTTTCAAATGTTTATTTGCAAGAACATAGTGGGTATAAATAAGATCACAATAGATAACACTTAATCCTAATATTCAACCAAGAAAGGCATGCATAAATTTATGTATTTGCTAAGGTGCTATGATTACAATGTTAAGTGTGGAGTAAAACAATGTATCCTACAAAGTTAATTCTTTTTTGGTGATATTCGCTGACGGTAAATATTTTGAGGAATACGTACCTACTTACTTGGAGGCACTCGTCCTCAAGTTTATCCGTCCCCAGTCGAGCGGGTTGACATAGTTTGGCGAAATAACATGTCTGTTTTCTCACAATTTTTCTTCTCGTCGATATTTTCAATCGAACTTTGAGAGAACTTAAAAAGCAAAATCTGGTGTTCGAAAAATATCATGGCTGATGAACTAAAATGGACAATTGACTATTTATGATCTCGATCTCTATACTTTAAGTTGTAGTATAGGTAACAAGAGTGTTTTTGTATCATTCGCGTAACAATCTAATATATATTTTTCAATGCTCCGTTAGAAAATGTACCAAAATATACCATAACAATTTGCAATCAGTTGTGATGAAGTACTTAAACAAGTATCTGTTAAAACTTTAATTGTACACGCATGCATTACATACCTACCATAATGAAAATATGTTTAAGTAGATATAATAAGTATAGTGTTTTAATTTACTTAGTATATAACATTAACAAAGATAGTCAATAACATTAAAGTATAGTAAGTAGTAGTAGATATAGTAAGTAGTGTTGCTGGTATATATACCAGAAACACGTTTAATAATTATCAATAATAGTATCATATTAATCATCTTGTAGTGTGCGGACACTCGAAACTTAATGGCCAAACAAATCCGCATCCAATATGTCCCATTAAGCATGATTTATGTCAAGTACGGCGCCTGCGACGACAATGGATTTCATTTTATGTCCATGTATAAAACCCCCAAATTGGCTCCACTCGTTAATTAATATTATAATGTCATATTTCATACAAAGATTTTCATTTCCTCTGCCGCGGTCAAACCGCCGCTATGACGAGTCGATTCTTATTGAAAAGTCAATCACATTTTTAAATAAAACAGCTCAGAGACGAAATCCCAAAACATTTTAAACGATGAATAATTTATTACTTCAAAAGATACGAGCACCAGCTATTGTAGTTACGGAAGCTTCATTTAAATAATATCATTAAAATGAATACCATGAGTGAGAGTAATATGAATTTTGTGTGAAAGTTGAGCTCAAAATATTTGTCGGTTGTCAGACCAAAGGATTTCATAAAATCACTCGACGCTCATTATTGTTTTGGATAACAAAATATACACTAAAATTGAGTTGAGCCTGAAATTTTTGAAAATTACAAATCAATTAATTCATTTGCTTCAATCCCTGTATACCCATGAATATAATAATTCTTCCGGTCAGGTAGGTATTACGAGCTAACCTACTTACCTACCTAAAATAAATTAATAATAAAAACCCGTCATATCACGAAAGTTTTGGATTGTAAATGTAAAATATGTAATATTATGAATCTCGACTATTGATCTGCAGCTTTTAGAATTTTGAATTTTATAGACATTTCCTACTCAACTGTCCGCAAGTATTTTGTTAACCCCTTTAAGCCATCTCCACACTGGGGCGGTGACGGTGCCGATGCCGGTGGCGTTTTGGTTTTTATTTTGAGTACCAAGGCAAGGTGGCAAAATGTCGCACGCAGGTCGCATTGAAATACTTGTACTAATTTCTGCTTTTCTATTTTATTCATTTATGCCAATCGTGAGGTGTTTTTTAATGAAATACAAAAATAGAACAGTATGAAACATATTTCTAGTTTCATTTAGGTAGTTTTTTGTTTCAAATTTTGGACAGGATATTTTTTTTTGTTTTGTTTTACTGATTGAATACACAAGTAACATAACATAGTTTTGTTTTATGTAGGTGCTTGTTCTATTTTAACTTAAGACAGTTCTTTATTCATAGAAAAACTATGGCACTAAGTCAAACTTTATTTATTATTTTTATTAGTAAAATACCTACTCGTAGAAACAGATATCTAATAGCAAGTTTTTTGTCGAATCTTATTTCTATTGCTCGAGAGATTATCTGACTGAACTTTTCAATTTCTGTTTGATAAGTAACATTGTCACGGCACGGATATCTCGGACGATATTGGAATCGTAATCAAAAGTTCCAACAATTTCAGCCCTCAAGTAAGAGCTCCCATAAATCAGAAGGGAGTTGAAGTTCGATAAAATCGATAAGCCAACCTGAAAAGGAACCGTGCGGGAACAAAGTACCGATTACAGAAGAAATATATCTATTGGAATGTATAAATATCTCGGCATGGTTCCTGTCATTTGGGATTACGAGTGGAAGCCTCGTTTATAATAATATCTTCCCTGTTTACACTTGAAAACATTATTGTTCTTTATTTGTTTCTATAAAAAAGAGGGTTACAAATTGTTTCACAGCGGGTAAGGAAAGGTAAATATTTATTTAAAACACTCGTACCTTTGAGTACAATGAGCCCTATGACGACAGTTCATACTTGTTATTTATAATACAAATTTTTGTGATTTCATACATTGAAGAAAATACATTTTAAAAAAATGGAAAATTTTTAAATACAATGTGCGGGCATTGCATACGACGCGACGCCGAAAAATATGCTGCATTTTTATAAATTAAACCGTTACTGTAACGTATTTAGAATCCCAGAGTACTTAACATTTACCAAAACACCTATCCACACACCTACACCGCACCGTGGTATACACGTGCCTAGCTAAATATACTCGTAACGTAGTACTCAGCCAACTAATGTTTGTACAGCCAGCGGGAATGGCTCTTTGCGCAGGTCTAACGCGTAATTACGTACATGAATAGAGTTACCAGGCGTGCTGGTGAGACATGTACGCCTGGAATTTCACGCGCCGCCACATTCCGATCCAACGTCCATGGACGTTGTTTTAAGCCTTAACGTTCGGGGTGTGTTCGTGATTGATAGGAAAACGTCCGTGAAATCGGTGGACCTATGCCAAATTACATTATGTGGCGTGAATATGAATTTAACGAAATAGTAATAGAAAATCGCAGACTATGAGAAATATTCGTACAAGTTTTAATTACAGCGCACGGTGGTCCTGTGTACTTTAAATCAAAATGTAGAGTTTAGTAGCAGACAGTAGCAGTATACCGAACTAGTGAAGCTTTTCAGTTTCATTAGTCCGGTTAGTAAAAAACTCTTTTAGAAGAAATATTTCAGGTTATAGTTAAATGGACAACCTAAGATTTGATGATGGTAAAAAAGTATTATCATTATAATGCTCTCGAATATTACATTACTTTCAAATCAAATGCCAATTAAATTAATTACCAAAATATAAATTGTATATATATACCTACATAGAATATCATACAAATCAGTACAAAATACAATTGATATTTTAGTAACTAATTTAATTGGCATTTGATTTGAAAGTAATGTAATATTCGAGAATGGAGTCTTAGCATTCTAATGATACTTTTATATTTAGTTGTGTATGAAATTTATAAGCGGTAAAGGTAAAACCCAATTTGTCATCCCGGGTAGCAAAATTCTCACTGGTCGATAATAGAACTTACCTACCTTGTGAGTGTGCAATTACCAACATAAAACGAAAAGTTAATTTTGATTATGATAATCCTCGATGTATGAAATGCTTGGTTACCCTACTTACACGCTTGTATGTATGACTTCATTATGAAATTCACAAGTTGATGCCCTTGCAAGCTTATTTTTTATTAAACTGACTACTGCTGGAGTTAACTTGGAAATTTAGTTAATTTCTATTCTGTAGGTAGTAATATTCGCTTTTAATGATAAGACCGCTGAGTACCTATGTAGGTACCTTCCTAACCTACACCGATCAGACTGTAAACATTGTTAGAAAAATAACTAAACATAAATAAATAATAGGTACTTACGACAACGCGACGGACCATCGTATTCGGTCTAAATTCCAAAACAAAACCGGGAATTTTCAACACAGCAAAATTCCTGTCCACAATATTATAATAATGTCGCAAGGTCTGGAGTGAAGGCAACCCGCGAGCTACAAGTATGTTCACATGTCGAAGGGAGGGTGAAGAGCTATTTTTTTTTACCCACTATTGTATTTCTTACAACATAAATACCAGGGAAGAGGGTGGTAAAAACATTTTTTTTCTACACAAAATATCCCATTCAGGGAGCACAAACTTATAATTTTACTTATTTTTGACGTACTATAAAATTAGATACCTAGGTATTATTTTTAATGCCCATGATAATATTGTCTCTATTATTAAAATGGAGCTAATCTTCAATATCTACTTCAAAACAACATATTCCAAAATCCATCAGCATACGACGGGTTTTTTGTTTATCCACTTTAATAAAAAAAATATGTCAAACATTTGAAGAGGGTGCGATTGAGGTTTGTAAAACTACGTTTCGTGAATAAAAGTGGTTTTCATATTACCTATACGACAATACATTTGGTACCTAAGCACTAGGTACCAAAATTTTTGAAGATACTAATTCACGGAACAAAGCCGTATAAACATATTTTTGGCATCATCGTTACCTATTAGCATGGACAACTGAACTCCCATCATTTCATAGGATCCCAAAGCCCTGTATTTTAAAATTCATCAAAATCAGTTGACTTTTATTTCCACAAGATTATTTTTCAGCATTTCAGTAATATTACAGTCTGTAGAACAAATTTTTCTAAAGTTTTGTTGTAAATATGAATAGCTTTATTTTGAGAAATAATGCCTATTACGGAGCCATGGTGATGGTTTCAAATTAAGTTGCAGATAAAACAGCGATGCTGGTAGAGAATAATCTGTTCAGCCGGAAAAAGAGAATGAAAAATCCGTAGACGACTAGTTTCAATCCCAAGGAATGCTTTTTCTCTACCAATTTCAATAGTAATGGTACACCAAGAGTAAATTGCGAGAAAAAAGCACCTATGGAAAGTTAGCTCAGTTCGTAGAAAATATCAAGTGTCTTCCATTAACAGTCTGCGCTCACTCCCACGACCTTCGAAACTACTTAAGCAGACACAGCATTTAGGGTAAACGAGATTACGCAGTCACAGACAGATTACATACATAGATATCTAATACGTATATCGTATCAACAATTTGGCGAACAATTACACAAATACGCTATATAGATAAGGAAATCTGTCGAAGAATCAACAACTAAATGTTTGGCTAAACTAGTTTTAGTGTAGAGACATCACCAAGCAGACGAAGCCGTTACATGAAATAACCCCGGCTCGATTGAGTGCAGAACTGCCTAAAGTTAACAGTTAATGAAAGGAGAAGAATAGATTAAGTTAAGATCGGCTTCAGGAAGTTTCCTTTGTACAGCGATGCACCGATTGACACTGACTGATAAATAATCAGTGATACACTAATTTATGTATTAGGTACCTATTTATTATCTCAAAATCCACAGGTTGATCTCAATATAAGCTGCATTAATAGCTATTTATCCATAAATATTTCGATTAATTAAAATTTTAGGTGAGAACAGCTACCTATCTAAACTTCATTGTGTTTTAAACGTTTATTATTTTTTCCTTGTTGTTACTTTAATGTATAGCTGTGTATTTAGAAGGAAAACTGTGGACGATCCATCACTTAAAACATCACCAGCAGTTCAAAGATCATTAGATGAGTGATTGTACAACAATGATGGATGCCCTTTTACCCTATAAACAAAATGTTCTCTTATAGCTTTTCTGAAGCGTTGGAAATTGCACCTTTTTAGTTCTGGTAGTAAAATCTTAGTTACTAATTCTAAATACCTAATTAGATCCAAAACGAGATGAAGTGGTTAAACCTAATGTTATTATCATTACATTTGCCTACATTTTGTGCGACCAAGGACATCCTACATGGGTCGACCCTAATGGAAAGCACTTCAATCCTTTAGGAGGGAGATTGCGGTTCCAACAAAGCAATCTTCACAGAAAAAGCCGGCTTATAAATAGTCATTTGTGAAGAAGATATATATAATTACAACACTGTAAGAAATAGATGCTTTTATATCTACTAAGTCTTCATAAATATAAGTTTTTATAATTTGAATGTATTACGCGAAGCTACTACCTTTCTTGTCACTTTTAAATTGTTAATTTAATATTGATGTTAATAGTTGATGGCGGTAGTTAATCATCTGATGATGTAGAAATCCAGATGAAGTGATATGAATCAAAATAAAATAATTTTTCAACTTAAAGGGATGTGGTTTCATTCTAAATACAGAAAATAAAACGATGGATATGAGAGGACGGACAATAAGATGAAAAAATAAGAGGTTGAACGAGAATAATATCACCTAGGCCTCGTTACAAATAAATGAAAACTCCATTATAAATGAGACCAGAGTACCAAAGATAGACCAACAATGGTACGTACCTATACGTCCAGGGATTACAGAGGGAAATAAATCGGGCAAAAAAGACAATTTATCGCCTCTACTAATCCCTGTTGACACGCACTTAACGTGTCCGCTCGGTACCAACCTTAGTTTAATCAGAGCCTAATAGAGAATTAAGAATTACATGTTTACATACATTAACACTAAAGTAAAATAATATTATATTTTTAAAAATACAACAGAAATTGAGCCACATTTCCCACAGTTCAGTCGTTCAATGTTATGACGATTGAACGAACGAATGATTTTTCTAGGTTCTCTATTCGGGCCCCACAAAACGAAGTGAAAAATCCGCTCGATGCATCCGGAATCGTCCAATCAAGTGCGGCTTATGGTGGGGAGTCTGAAACTCTGAATGCACCCGATGTATGAGCACCGCGACTTATGCATTTCCCGGTTCACTTTCCAATGGACATTTATTACTCCGTGGTTGAATTGGTCCATAAATCTTTGTGAATGCTGGTTATTCGTGAAGTTTATCTTTTTCCTAGAATATTAGAATTTTACATTTTGCCTATGCAAGCGTATAGACCGCCATCGCCAGCGGTGAGGGGTTCGTTGCGGTATGCATAAATCGATACGTAATTATGTATACCTAAAATCCATTGCATTTGGAAATAGGCGATCAGACCGCTGATGGTTTCACTTGTTCGCTTTATAAACTATGCCTTTAGTCTCTAGGCGATCAACTGATGTAGGTATTTCTCATAATTTCCCAATAATCTAAAACTTCATCTGGTATTTACGCAGCTTAAATGGACATCGATTCACTTTTAATATCAGTACGTTTGGAAACACCGTTCTGAGCACCAAATAATGATGAACGAAATGAACGAATATAAAATTTTAACTGTAGGTATTTCAGTAACGATTCAACTTTATCTACGTAAAAACGAAATTCTTTGACTAACATTATTTTTATTTACGCGTATTTCCCTTCTGAGCGCCGTAAAAACGCTTTCCGGTTTAAGATCAAAGGATTTCTTATGTATTCTGGTGGCAGAAATTGCTCACTGTGAAAATAGGGTAACATTAAGAGATGAATCTGATATTGTTTGTATGGTTTCCCTAACAATTGTGATATTGTTATAATAAGTCGTACATTGTCTTTTTTCTCAATCTAGAGTTCTCTGTATCATGATAAATCAATTAAGGATTTTACCACATGACGAGTATACCTAAGCGTCAGCCACACTTGAACCAGAAATTATTTGAGATTATAATTTACTATGTCACCTCGTATATTATATTAATTTAATAAAATAATGAAATAAAATACCTATTAATTAAATTAACAATAAAATAATATTATACTTATTACCTACAAATCTTGATCCCAAACTAATGTTATCGAAAAAAATTATTATATTTAATCGATCAAGATTTGAATTGCGACTTATTACCTTCTTTTTAAAGACAAGAATGATTCTAAGACCTAAGATGAATTTTCATTTACGTAATAAAATAAGAAACTAAACAAACCAACAACGAAGAAAAGAAAATAACATCGTATACTTACACGGAAACCTTGTCCCTACCTACGTACACAATAAAAAATATATTTGGTCACATTTTCACAAAATAAAGCCATGTAGGTATAATTACAAAAGGGCGGCCGTTTCATCTCAAGATAAGGATCGGAACCGAGAATGACATTAAGCTTTTTGCTACCTTTGGACTTATTTTCGCGCTGGGGCCTCTCCGGACACCCAGTCTGACCTCGATGTAACCCAGTGTTTGTATTTTATGGTTGTTCTTGCGTCCCTTATCCTATCCAGATATTAGCATATTTTGTATAAAACTACGCCGATATTTTTTGCTCGAAGGCTAATGAAATAACAATTCTCTGCCGTTGTCCTTTTTGTGAAATATTCAGTCACCAAACGAAATCAGGTCAAAGAGAAGGGGTGAACGTTTGAAATCTTTTATTGATTAGATAACAGTACAAGACTTTATCTTGATACAGCCAAATGACATGAAAATCTTTTAGAAAACACAAAGAGTTTAGTGATTACTAACAGCAAAGTTGATGATTAGATTCTGTAAGAAACTGCGATCATTAATACTATTGATTAATAGTATTGACGATCGTCGGTAAGAAACATTTTTCCGGGATTGTGGGATGATTAAATTTATTGCATTTTTTATATTTTCTTTAAGTTTAGGTATTTTTGTAATGTTTTTTAGGTATTTTATTTACCTACATGTATGGTACTAATGTATGACACTCAGCGATGACACTAGATTATGGTTTTGGTTTTATTTTTGAAAACCGTGCGCTTATTATATAATAGGTAGATAATAAACTAGTAATTTAGAACTCTCATCTGGTTATTTACTTCTATGTAACTCACACAAATAAAATCATGTAATGAAATTAAACTCGGTACCAGATACCCAGGTAATTGTTTTCGTACTTTGTGTGAAAATTTGGAGTTTCATGTTTGGGAGCGAGTTCTCGTCAACCTCAATTGTGGTTAGAGGTGTCCAAAGTTAGTTTTCGAAAGCTGTTCATTATAAAATTAATTTGCGACACAAAAGTCGTCTACTTTTAGTTGGGACTTATAACCCAAACTTTTAACAGGAACCGTTTCAAACAATTATAATATTAAATCCCTAAGTCAGACCTGTAATAATAATAATAATAATGTTTTGGACAAATCCACACACGGCTGTTTAGTCCCACCTAAGCCGACGCTTGTAAATGGGTAGTCAACAACTGATAAAACATACATAAATACTTTTTAAATAAATACTTAAATACATACAAACACCCAGAATCCGAAAACCAACAGTTATGCTCATCACACAAATTTTGGTGACGGGTGGAAATCGATCCCACGACCTTTGGTGCAGTAGGCAGAGTCCTAGTATAGACACTCAAAATTAAATAAGTAACTATAAGCCTGTGTAGGTAGATCCGTTGCACAACAGTCAAAATTATGAATTAAACAACAGGTAGGTAGCTAGACTCAAAGCTAATAGCACAAAAAGGTTTAGTTTAATTGTGTGAGACTAGTATAAAGCACCTAATGTAATGTAACCATATAACTAATTATTCAAATAGGTAATTAAGTTCAGAATAATTAATTAATAGTTCGTTAAAAGCCCAAAGGGTTGGGTGGGTATAATTGTCAAATTCAATTAATTAACCGCAGCCGGGGTTTAAACTGATTACTGTAGATGTATAAAAATGTATAATAATACATTATTAGTTCATAGAGTTTCGTATTAAAATAATGTACAAATAAGCTTTAATTAAAAGAGAAATAAAAAATATTTTTTTGGGCTCGAAGTATTTCGGGCTGCACCTAGCCTCTCCACGCGGGCGAGGCCGCGGAAAACAGCTAGTATTGAGAAATATAATGTAAAACCACAAGGATTTAAGTCGTGGCCAAATAGGCAGTATAATTTAAGCACAGCAACTGGTGAAATAAGTATTATAATATATCAAGATGCAAAATTTTCTTCGTCATTAATCTCACAAAGGTCCGCCCCTCTGAGGCCCTTTTGTTTGTTTCTCCGAATTTTTCCCTTGCTGTAACTTACTTATTTCTTTTTATTTTCACATTTTTTTAAATCCTTGGTTAATTTTTAATTTATATTAATGAAGGATTTAATTATTTAAAGCTATCAATTCTTGTTATATGTTTGACTACCAAAAAATTTAATTACGGAAGTAAGTACTAACTAAATAAATTAATCGTAAAAATAAAAGATGATGTAGGTATGTACCTAGGTATATGCTTTACAGTTTAGATCGCAATTTTTAATATAAGCTAAAGTCTAAAATTGTTTAATTTTGGGAATAAACTGGAATAGGTACACCTACATATTCCCGTTTTAGATTTCAACTTGCAAAGTAAAAAAATCGCAAGTCTTGTGACGTCACACGACATGACGTACAGCAAGTTGATTGCCTTGTTGTCGCAACGTATGTGAGGCGTAACGATGTAGAGTGAGGTGAAAATATGAAAGTTTGCGAGTGCCTGGAGCTCGGCGAGGCTTTTAGCTGACGTCACAACGCACGACACGGTGCCTTCTCGCGAATTCAAGCATCACTTTAGCTTACACAGTAGGTACGCGCTTTCCGTTTAAGGATTTAATAGGCTGAAACCTCGGTGAGCTTGCTTCATTTTACTCTCTGCTTGATATACCGGGTTATCCGAAGAGTTTCGTTAAAAACCACGAATAGTGAAGCTTCCATGGAAAATAACACTTCAATCAAACAAACAGCCTAAGATATTCGTAAAATAAATATCAAGCACCTGCACTTTTATATAACACGCGCCACACATGTGAATTATTCTTTGTATTATAAATTGAAATATTTAAAAACCATCTTGATATTTTCTTCTCAGTCTTATAATACCTAGGAATCTACAACAATCAGACTTTACGCACAGACTTGTTTCTTAATTACACCACAGAATACAAAAGAACTTACAAGAATAAACACGTAATGTTATTCAAATAAGGTAAAGTACAAAAATACACCGCGAAGCCCAAAATATATAAAAATTAATTTGATTACATCCTCGGCGCCGACGATGAAGACATTAATTTAATGACACGAGGAATATTTTGGGCTCACTCGGGTTCTCGCAGATGAATTAAGTTACACACATGCCTATACCGTAGTCTATACGTCGTGCGGCGAACAACTTTATTTTGTTAGCTAGCTTGATCAATGTGTCTTAAACACCGTAGAGATTTAAATATGCATTTAGGTAATTTTAAATTAAAGTTAAGTTTTTGGTAATTTATAAACTAAATGATCAACAGAGCAATATTTTTTCTTTTCGAATCTGAAGTTGGAAATAGTCTGACAATATGCACGTAAGCAGTCATAAGCGTTCATAGTCACATAGTCCTAAAGCCTCTATAACTTCGGACTTTAAATTAAAGCTATGGCTATGGTTGTATCTCGCGTACTTCCGCTTTCAGCAATTTGTTTTCATTTGCAGGTGCTGAAAGTATTTTCATTTTGTACGCCATATATTTAGTTTGTTTTCTTCTGAAGCAGCGTGCAGTCACTAATTAGAACAACTTGAAGAATGTAGGTAGTAGGTAGGGTACTCCGTTTGCAGACGTAACAAAGTGTTTTAATGATTAGGTATGAGTAAACTGCCTCGCGGGTCTCCCTAGTAATGGTCCGCAATTGAAATATCTATATATTCTATCAATATTGTAATCACTGTAATCGAATTGGAAATAAGTGTAGGCGTAAAACTCCTTATACTCGTTTTAGGTAGTTACGGAGTAGTTCGTTACACGCTATGCAGCGGTACTTGAAAAGCGGAAATCACGTCTACAGACGCCTACCTACTTGGCTTGGATGGATCACTTACTGCTTCCACCATACCAAGCTGCCTGCATTTAGCTGACTTCGAAAAAAGGAGGAGGTTCTATTTGCACATTACATTCGGGCAAGAAAATTGTGTATCAGTTTTGACAAGTTTTCGGTTGTCAAATAATTTGCAATAAGGACAGCACAATATTGTTTTGACAGTGAAAATAGACCTTATTTCTTAATCTGACGTGCGAAAACGAATTTCAACCTTAGGGTGGAATACCACTTTTATGGCCAAAGTAGGGTAAATGTAAGTAGACAGTATTGCTAATTAAATATTAAATTTAACTTAATTCAGTAGTTAAATAATTCGTTTCTTTGTTAAGAAATCATAAGAAAGTCATATTAGTCATATTTCTTGGAAAGTTTTTAATGTTTGTGACTTATTGTATAATTTAATAATTACTTATTTTAAAATCTTCTTAAATATGTACACGAACTACTCTATTGCCGACATAACTATAAGCAATCATATTTCGTGTAAAGACTAATCTTAGGTAAAACGTAAGTTTTAAATAAGGTTAACAGGAAATGGCCAACTTTGCGAGATGATTAATATTCATACCTATGCCACCAAGTTGCGAACATCCTCCAAACTCACAATTCGGTAGAGTTATACACTCACCTAATTAAGTCTAGAGCTTTAAATTCATTAACATCGTTTCGTCATGGCTGCCTTTGTTGTCTTTAAAAATTACTACCTTGTCGCATCGAGTTGGTAGTGGTTTTTCAAGTTTCCCGCGTGAACATTTTCCCGTGACAGATGTTGGACCTATTGGTATTTTCTGATTCATGAACTATCTGCATACATACATAAATTATGTAATGGCGTGATTCACTATAATTATCAATACATCCATAAAGGAAAAAAATTAGCTACTCCCTTAGGGGGCGCGCGCGCCCACCAAAGAGATCCTAACTCCATGTATTCATCTATCTATACTAATAATAAAGAGGTGAAGTTTATTTGGATGGATGTATGATGGAAGTTATGTTTGTAAATACGGAACCGGTCTCAATAATTCTTTCGCTATGGGATAGTTAATACTCTGTGTGTGATCATAGGCTATTTGGTATTGGGTTGTATAAAAAGGAGTGGCCACAAAATGTATTAAAGTGTAGTAAATCGGCGTATATTTCAGAAATTTATCAATGTTTCTCAGGGATGTTAGGCGTTAGTAAGTTGACATTTGAAAACTTTGAATGTTCTGTATACCAAATTGTTCAGTAATAAAATATACAAATATTGATTCATATAATCATCAATATTGAAATAAGTAATTAATTTCCATCGGGATATAGCAACCGTCGACTTAAAGCAAAAAGCGGCAGATCTTTGTCTTTTTTATAAGAGTGATGAAATACCAGATGTATAAATACAGACGTAGTCGTTTTGTATAATAAATAAATGAAAATATTTTATTACAGATTTAGATTTTATTATCATTATTAAATAATGATGACTAATAAACCTAAATAAAGATTTTAAATAATTATTGCTTATAGCTAGGGGACAAATATTGAGGTTTCTGTTAGTTTCAATTTTTGTACGTATTTATTCTAGCTGAATATGTGACACTGAATTCATGAAACAACCAGGATCGAAGCTACTTTCGCTGGATGGCAGACATTAATCCGAGTTAAATGCCTTGAGGCGGCTCGAATGGCTCTGACAGTTGTGAGTAAGCCATTAACCCTAACTAAATGGCCTGGTCCCCCACCCAAGGCTGCTGAGATCAAACGGACTCGTTTGTATGTAAAAACATTAGCTGTCACATAGGTACCTTACTGGTACTATTATTTCTTCTGTGACCTTCTAAATAGCCCCTACCCAGCGCGCTAACCAACAGTTTATCATTTTTCTCACGGTCAATTTTATTTCCCTGTACTTACCTACTCGGTGCGTCAATCTGGGATGTTAAGCTATCATGAGTGAACAAACAGTATTAGTATCTAAAAGTGTACTTAATTACTACGCAAATCTCAGAACAATATATTATGTTATAATCTGCTATATTATAATACTTAGCTACGAGATAGATACGTTTAACATCTCTCAGCAGACTATAAAGTATGCACACTGAAATATTTTTGGTAAGCACTGATTGCTTTTCCTATATCACACAAAAAGGCCTAAATACATTTTGATGGGTATTTCATTGAAACGTATTTTAGCATCCTGGTAGCAGCTGTCTACCTTCATCAATTTATCACCGCGGTATGATGCTAAAGCACGAGCAAAAGCTGTATCAATAGCACAGTATTGCAAAGGAGCGGAAAGTAGGCGATCGCCTTACGTGGTGGTATAGCAGATAGTGCTTTTCTTAAACAATGTGAGGAAATAATTCGTTTACAAAAGAACAAGTAATTTAATGGAAAGGAAAATCATTCCAAAATGTCAACTGGCCTGTATAATTAGCGGGCCAGACACTGTCAGTACACTATCACCATGTAAACGAATAAACAATCTTTATTTACTGTACAACTTACTTAATTTTTTTGAAAGGCGAAAACTCTTATTGGTACGTAAAGCACTTAATTATTGGTGCAAGTGCGGCTCTTCATGTCTGCGTCCTTCATCCATTCCGAGCGATGTTTCAGAAAAAGGTATTTACAAACATAACCGACCCTTACCCACAGGTCCGTTGCCGGAACACAAACTGAGTAAATTATAACCCCCTGGGCACACCCACGGGATAAATGCCACATTATAACGCGTCTAAAAACATCAACGGAAAAGTTTGCGGCGCTGCAAGTTACAACTCGGATTTATGAGATGATATGTCCGACGCTGGAACAGGATTTGTGCAGAAACTTTTATCGCAGTGCCTGAATATGAGTGTAGAATACCAGAATCCTAGGATACTGTAACTGTCAAAAGTGATGTGAATTCTCAAAAGACTATCTATCTATCTATCTACTATCCTATGGTACATTAGCAACAAATAATTTAACCTCGTAAGGCCCAGACTTGAATAGCATTTTTGTGTGCTACGACCCAAGTACCATTTTAAAAGACCAATAGTTAATGTAGATTCGGTACCAGAAAAGGTATCAACTTGAGTCGTCGTAGTACCTACCTACGCAATAACTCAATATGACAAAAAATTTGCTTTGGGTCTGAAAGACTAAAATACAGACTTTTAATCCTATTACAAGGGCAATACGAGGTTAACTTATTATTTTGGTGAAGATACAATAAAGTACATATTACGAAGAAATAATAAACGGCATTATTGAAGGTGATAAACAATATTTTGCGAAGAATATTGTATCCAATGTTACAGGTTTCTCATCCAATATAATAGGACGTGTGTCAATTCCTATAACGTGTAACAAAACCCTCATTGTACGCAGGGAATGCGTATCCGATTCCAGCTTGTACAAAAGTCGAATCGATCAATATAGTCCGAATGGTCTCTTAGTGAAATTGCTTTGTTTCGGCGGACTCGCCTCGGGACGGGATTTAAACTGGAGATCGGCCACTAAAATGTTGCTGACTGAATGTGACACCAGGGGGACACGTACAGAAAAACGTTTACGCCTACCAAAAAGGTCGACTTTTTGAATTATTTACCTTACTCTAGTGACCATTTCCTGTTACAACTATAGAAATACTTACCAATTTTATTTTACTTATTTTGTTTTTTATGTGTATTCTTAGTCTGTTTCTTTTTAAAATATCAGAGTCTGAATGTTGAAAAATGGAAAACCTATAAATGTAACATTAGAGGAATGTGCAATATACCATTGTTTAATACGCAAGTAAATAAAAATATAAAACGTAAACTGTGCGGTAAAGGAAATTCTTTCCCATACAATTTTTAAAATATAACAAAACTTTTGCTACTAGAAAAAAATAATTCTAAAATGTGTATATTATGACTATCTTTATTTAATTAAATTTTCAGGTGATTCTTTTTAGCTCTTTTATAAAATTAATAAGTACCTAAAGTTTTAAAGACCTTTACCTAGGATAAAAATTGTATACCTACATTCGAGGGGCTGAAAGCTATAAATAAAATATATGTAGTACCTCCATAGATATATGTCAAAGAATGTCCATTATTTTGTTTACTCAGTCAGTCACTAAGTTTCGCGAGAACTAACTTTCAAGGGAAAATAATGTTCTTGGGCATTGTTCAACAGACACGAAACCAATCGGGAGTTTGGGACTAGTTGGGAAACTTTATTCGCAAGGCCAAAGGATTTTTATTGCATATGTAATGTGTGATACATGGGGTCGTAACGGTTTCTTAATAGGTATCCCAGACACACGCGGCCTGCGGTGGCGGTGGCGGCCTGTTATATTCCATATATATGCAATGTGAGGCTTCAAACACGCGCAGCCATAATTTGCATTTTGAGGCTGCGGCCTGCGGTAAGCCGCCACCGCAGGCGGCGTGTGTCTGTGATAGGTACGCATAATGGTAGACACCATAAACAAATATAAATTAGGAAATTAGTGACCATTTTTGAGTGTTTGTTTACAAATTATAGTTTTATTTTAGCACATAATAAACAATCATATACGTGGGACAGTCGTCTATCCTCAAAAGGATTGCAGGAATTCGTACTTACAATGTTTTCCTGCACCAAATAGCCTTTGGGATATTATTATTATCCTGTGCTAAGTTATGGAAATAAGCCATATGTAGGTACTGAGCTCGAGTTTGAACCTTTTGTTCATGTTGCCTAATACATTTAGGTAAATAAAAAATGTAACCTCTTTATCAAATCAAAGAAAAAGCTGGATAGTAAGGACTGGCGGAATTTTATAGCTTCCACTGTTAACCGTGTGCGGTCGCGACATGAATTATTTTGACAACGGTTCTCGAAACAGCCGCGCCAATTAGCAAATGGAAAGGCGCAGTTAGGAATGAATTAGGTTTAGTAAAAAGATTTTAAATAGGAACCTAGCGCTTTTTTGACGCGTACACCTTTGACGTTTTGGACAGGACAAAGGCGAGTGTTGGTACACTAACGAGGCTAGGCTACCATGATGAAAAGAAGGTATATTATACCTATTATTTATTCATAGCCTAGGGCCTAGCTTCGTCCGCGTGGGATTCTGATCTGGAATGGAATTTCAAAAAACATTTCTTAGCGCTGCGAAATGTGAAGTTTCTAGGCCCTTCGTCTGTAGGTAGGGGTGGGGATTTCATTTTAAATCATAGATTAACAAAAACTTTTCACTTTACGAACCCTTTGTAGCCGCTTCACATAACAACAACACACTTGACTAAATAAGTTAATGCACCATCCTATCGCTGTGAATTGTTCAATATTATAGTAAAACTGTTAGTAACATACAGAATCAAGTCAATATTAGTTACATAAACTAAACTGATAGATGTTAGATGATAAAAATATATGAGTATACGGCTTTATCGGTTCAGAGGCAGCCAATGGAGAGGAATTTCTTTTATCCATAAAGGCATTAGGTTCGCTCAGTTATAGGGTTCAATGGCCGGCTGTTGAGTGGAAATATAATTTTGTGACTTCATTCTTTGAATTGACGACTTCATCAAAAGGTATTGAAATGGATTTCTTCAAATGGCAGATGGTATAAGCACTCCATTATTAGCCTAAAATGGAAACATTTTTAAAACCTCGTCTCTTTATCTTTACGTTTTAGAATATGTGCATTAGTAGGTACGTACTCGTATGTAGCGACAGATATACAATATACAATCCGAAATAATTTCAAATCAACGCGAAAGCGGTATCTACCTAAAATGTTTGATATTGAACAGAAAGCACACGCAGCACTCTTCATTGATTAAAAAATTCAATATTTTTATTTCTTTGTATGTTTATTGTCTGATCTCTTAAACTGTCAGTCTCATTTACATCAAATACAAAATTCTTTTTGTATTTGACAGCCCAATTCAAGACTATTTATCATCACGCTAAAAGAAAAAAAAAGTCTACTACGTAATTCATAAAACACGGGCGAGGCCGCGGGAAACAGTTATAGTAAGTCAAGATATAAAGCCACACGCCCGACTTCACTTGTTTATTCTACGTGTCTTTCTCGTAATCGATATATATATGGATAGGCAATGTTAATCTTAACCCTGAGTTACAGATACACATTCAAAATTTGTATGAATGAAGACCCCAAGTTACCCCAAATAGTCTAGTCCCATCGTCTCCTCTTCGTCTATAAATCATATTTACTACCATAACGGTGATTACAAGTCTATATAGCAGATTCGGCCCTCGCCTTGTTAGCTCTTATGTTAATAGGCAGACCCCTAATCTCAGTATGTAATGGATTAGTAATATCTGAATAATTCTCGTGCAGCATCAGAATAGACCTAACAGATAACGTGCATCATTCAAAAATCAAAACCGGCAATCAAAAGATTAGGTTAGAATTAATAAAAAAAACTTTTAATGGAATTTGATTTACCGACTGATGATAACTTAATATCTGGCAGGAAATATTTTTCTCATAGTATGCTGGTCATCTCAGACACGCTTCATCGCTTCAATGCATTTTATTAACACGCAACCACATCATTCGATCTATAAACTAAGCAGGTCTAAATCCCTAAATAAAATAAAATATCACCGTCAACAAATGTTTTCCACAAGGGTGCACAATCGTACCCGTCCACTGGTCATAAATAAGCTACAGCACAATGCAATGGTATGGAAAAGATCAATTTAACTTCAGGGATATTAAATGGAGCCATTATTCCTGTAAGAGTAATTAGTTTTCACGACTCGCCTTGTTCTTGTTAGTCTTTGTCGAGCCTTTGTCAAGATTTTATTTTATAAGGTGTAATTAAACAGAGCATATAGGTAATTTATAATAAAAAAATATTATGTGTTGAGAATGTTTCCCTTGGGAACTTATTTTCCTGCATAAAATACACTGATAGATAAACCAGTAAAATTGAGAAACATTTTAATTCACAGTTAATTATTTATTTCTGTTTTTAATTGAATTAAATACGCTATAGATCTCCAAAAGACGAATACCTACTAGTTGTAAATTAATATTCACTATTTAAGAAAAATATTATATTACCAAAGTATTTTTTTTCTTTGAACATGAAAGCCTCCAATTGTTAAGTAACTTATTTTACTTAGTAAATTACCAGTATTGAAAAGTAGGTATGAGTATTTATTTTAACTCAGAAATGTAAAATACAAGAAAAGTAATAAATATTTTCCTGACAGCTTTCCTAAAACAAAGTCTTCCGCTGAAGAAAGGATTTGCATACTTGGGGAGGACGTTGTTGTATATAAATGCAAATACGACAGTATTTGTTTTTGTCATTACGGCATGTTTACCATCTCCACCCGTCCATGATTAATTGTTGTAGGTACATATTTTACATATAATAATTGTTTGCTCAGACACCTATAGTTCTGTCAAAAATTTACAATGGTGTGGTTATAAAGTCATAACTTTTAATAAAACTTCCTTTACAAATTCATTAAGCCTTGAAACATTTGAAAAGAATCTATTTTAAAAGAAGAGAAATTATTATTAAGTGAAAACAAAGAATTCTATCTAATTTTATTGTGCCTAAGAAGAGATCCTATTTCAATTTAATTTATTAACGATATCGACAACAATATTGCGACCACAGATTTAACCTAGCGAGCTTTTTCCGGTGTTCTGTGATTGCGTGCGACCAAATTCTCTCTTGAAATCTATGATGAAAAATTTACACGATTTATTATAAACAAAATATGTAGCTATTTATTTCACTGAAATATTAAAAAATCTCGCTATACGCTCCATTTATAGAGGCAACTTTTTAGGATCAATTCTTTTACCCGCAATTCCCGCTGAAAATGTAATCGTTGTCATGAAAGAAATAAAGTCACGACCGTAAAATTAGAACGAGGTGAAATTTGCCCACATCCTGAAAAGGGATAACATTGGCTTAATTTTGTATGGAAACCGAGCTAACTGGATCACAGCGAGAGGGTATAAAGAATAAAGAAATGCGTAATAGAATTTTAAATTTAAATTAAAATAAAATCCACTTTCACTCTCCCGAAAGAGCGCCGTAAGGTCTTTTAAACGCTTCATTCGAATTTTCAGGGTTCCTCTTTTAGGAAAACTCATTGTTGCTACGTGAATACCATACAAACGTTGTTTAATAACCGTCTATACACGTTTCATTTAAAGCTAATGTACTAATTGAGACAATTTCTGAAAAATCGTCAAATGTAGATAATTTTCTTTGTGTATTTAATATTTAAAATACATACAAGAATATTACATTATTATTAGATATTGGTGTTGTTAAACCATTGATGGTTTATCTCAACAACAGATCTCGTGCTATCAGTTATCGGTAAGCACCTGTAATCATGAAGTATTCATGATCGCAGGTAAGCACACAAAAAGTTAGTAGGGCGTTATAAAATATTTTTTAGGAAATTTCGTTTCCAAATACGATAATTTTTGCACGATAGAGGCGCTATCTCTCAATATGTTTTATCTCACTTGCACAAATACTCGTAAGATAGGACTAAGTGTGATGAAACATTATTTTCGAATACATGTAAATCAAGTGTCTCAATATCACGACGGACGTTATTTTATAAAATTTAATTTTATATTTGAACAGTTTCTGCACGCATTCTGAACTAGTTAGTTCAAAAATTCTATAAATTATGAAGTTAGCATTGTAAAAGTGCTAATGTGTAATGATATAAAAAGGTGGGTATTATATGAAGGTTTAGGTGAAATTATTTGATGACATAGGTACCTACGTACTTATGTAGGTGTAGTCGGCTAGAGCCGCGAATTAGATCTCGGCGCAGCCAGCCAGTTACGCAACCCACAGCCCGATGCACTTCCCATCGGCTACCGATGCATTTTGATTATTTGCTTCCATCTACACTTTCACACTACACGAATCGGAAGGCAAAACCTAGAAATACTACTATTATCTAGGTCTAGCAAACGACCTACTCAACCTACTTGTACACAATGGTGTCGATGAGTATATTTTTCTATATGTATTTTATACAATTAAAAAAACATACGTTATTCTTTTAAAGAGTTTAGAGAACAACTCGCAACTTTTAAGTGAATACAACAAATCTTACCTGTACTTCTCAACGTCCGAAAGTTAAAAACCGACTGTAAATATCTGATTCAATAAAATGTCACTGAATAATAACTTCGGTTCAAGTTCATGAAACACGCACAGCAATTAACTGGGAAAAGTTTATGTGAACGGCATCGGCGCGGGTAGGCGAAAGTTGCGGCGGGCGGGAGCGGGTGGTGGGTCCGCGCGCCGCCGAGAAGTGGCGCCGCGGGAGTGGGCGGGGGCGGCGGCGGCGGGGGTCGGAGGCTGTATCGGACGGAGCACGCATGCGCCGGAGTCCGGACCCGGAGCCGGTGACGTCACGCCGGATCCGCCACAGCGCCGCCCGATTCGCAGAGCTCGACCCCGACGGCCTCCATTCGCACGCTCCAGGCGTCTACGCCGACCCATGACTCATTACACCCTTTTTGCTGTGACATCGTGAACGACAACAAATTGCCAGCTCTCATCGCCCATGCATGACTTGCATTACACCAGACACTTGTCAGTTGGATTAAAACATTCATTTGGTATCTTCTTCGGATAGAGTCAAGGGTGGAATGAGGGTTTCTTGACGGTGGTCCAATTCACATCTTCGGGAGGAGTTAGAATTAGAATCTTGCACATTTTACGTTCAGTTGTAGAAAAGAAGTCTAAGTGAAGCTTGTTTCGGATCCGCTCCTTTGAATACACTTCGTGTAGCTGAAAGTTAAACCCTTTACCTTCAGCATGTAAAGGTAGATTTAGGAACAACGTTGCTCTGTTGCGTAACGTCTTTAGAAAACGGTCTTGGAGTCTGTTTAATTTGTTAAATTCCTATAAATCTTGTCAATAATACTCTATTACGAGTATACAATGAATGAGTATATCGACGGTGAAGTGCTAACAACTCCTAACTTACATTTTTTTAAGAAATCTACTTATGAATGCAGTTCGATAAACGCGTCTACTGGTATATGAATTATGTTGAAATTCGCAAAATTTGGTTTTTGTAAGTTAGGAGTTGTTAGCACTTCCCCGTCGATATGCCTAATTGTAGACTAAATAACTTAACTTTAAGGGCCTCTTACACCGCTTGCGGATATAGTCCCAGATACCCTATCTACAGGTTATCTGACAGATAGCCTATTTTTTGGTTTCACAGGTATCTGATTGCCTATATCTTATATATTTCATATAGTCTATCACACAGATTTATCTGATAGGTTAGTTTATCACTAAGATTACTATCTGTAACAATATCAGGAAGTGGTGAAAGAAGCCCTAAGACAACTTAATACCGTCCACAGGAATAATGTCAAAAACGCACGATACTACTTTTAATAAAACTGGTGAAGGAGTAAACGATATTGTAGAATTAAATATCCATTACAATCTAAGTCAACTAGACTATGCATTACGTTCATTTGCAAATTAGCGGCATCAACCAATCCAATTAGTGTAGGTACCTATGTCCGGATTGACTGAATACAGACTCCCACATACCTCTAGATATTTACAAGTAGCTAAGTACAAGTTTTGTAATCATTTTTAACATTTCTTCCTTTGGAAATGTTAAAAATGATTGAAAAACTTGTACTTGTAAATATTTAGAGGACATAATTGGCCAAATAAATTTATACATAATCTCAGAGAATTGACGAAACCACAAAACAACGAACTACTTAGGTACATACATGTTTTAAGTTAAGTATACTTTGAGCGCACTCAAATTATTTAGTACTAGCTTTTCCCCGCGGCTTCGCTCGCGTAGAAAAGTTTTTCCCGTGTACATTGTGAAACAGCGCCCTCTATGCAGGCGTTTTGTTATTTAGGGGGTATTAGCGGACGCCTCGCGACTTTGTCCGCGTTAAAAAGTAGCCTATATGTTATTCCAGGATATAAGCTATCACTGTACCTAGTTTCATCAAAATCTGTTCGGTAGTTTTTGCGTGAAAGAGTAACAAACATCCTCACATCCTCACATCCTTACAAACTTTCGCCTTTATAATATTAGTAGGATTTTTTATGTTGAATAATAATAATGTTTTTGGGAAAATTCACACACGGCTGTTCAGTCCCAAATTAAGCCGAAGCTTGTGGATGGGTACTCAACAACTATAAATATACATATAAACAAGTACTTAAAAATAAACTCAACTGCTTGATACGAAACTGCTGTGTGATTCTGTAAAGTACGAATTAATACTCGACCATCACATCGCAAGTCACTCACTTCACTTCGCATCCGATCATGAAAGACCTCGACGTCGCATTGTGTAAACAAATACAAGCTACACAATAAACACCTCACTTGCGAAGTAAAGTGAGTATTGAACTGTGAATCATTGAGTTAGAGACCCATCTCACTGCGGATTCAGGATCGAGTTGCACAAATACGCTTACAGAATAGCAGGGCTGCTTTCTATGAAACAACAAAATAATAACAGAGACTCTTTGTCCTGAAGGCATAGTAACAGATGGTAACTAGTAAGTAATCCATAATATTATAAATACGAGGGCAGACTCGTCGTCACACCAGCTTGTCACACTGGTGATACCACTATATCACAATAATATACTAGTAGGTTTTGTACGAAAAGGTGAAGAGACATATTTAGGTACGTACAAAAACATAACACAAAAGAAATTAATGAGGTCGTTCCATGCGGAGATATATCACTTCTCTCCCCACTTTAACATAAAATATTCCTAAACACATTCGCATCTTGGCAAGTGTGAGTTTGTTTATATGGTTGTAGTTTATATATAAGACAAAGAACTATGTGGGTACTTGATAATCGGAATCCGTCTTGTTCTTGCAAACTTATAACAAACTTTATGCCCAAATGATCAATCACTGACTCTTACGCTTGACCGAACAAATTGCTCTGACTTTTGCAAGTACCTACATAATGTATCGGTGTATTTTGAAGGGAAGTTTGTTTTACTGATGTATTGCGTTACATTAGCACAATATTACTTGTAAGCTTTTAACAGATGACTTGTTATGAAGTTTGACAAAATATTAATATACTACCTGTCAGATTCTTTTTATCAAAGCTTGGTGGTTTGTAGTTGTACACTATTTAAACTTTCCTCTAGAAAATCATCTATGGTGGGAATAAAAATGTTATCAAAATCTATCTAGCAGTACTAATATAATCCTCTGTGCTAGCAGTTCTGTAGTTTATTAGCTCTCTCTGCCATTCGTAGTAATTCGGAGAGACAGCATTATTTCTTACGTATATTTTATGTACCGAGTACACTAACAAAACGTATAAACAGACAAATCATATTTTATCAGTGTTATGACTCAAAGCAAACCTAACTCTAAATATATATAAAAATACCTGTAATTTTTCCCTGAATCTAGAGTAATATTTCCGTTCACCTTGTGTATTAGGTATGAAGATCATGGTTTTGCTCTCAGATCGCGCAAAAAGCTAGATGGCTTACGTCCATTATTCCATGTCCGGTGTATCAAATGGCTAAACATTTACCCAAGAATGTGTTGGTACGCTACGCATGTTATATACTTACGTTATAAATATATACAGGCTATTCTGTTCTCTTCAATGTGTACATTTCAATCAAAAATAAAAAATACCTTAGTTTTGAGGTTTCATTTTCACTTAACTACGAAAAAAGCGAGTGATAGGAACAAGTTAATTCGAATTACGAATTTCATAGTAGACCTCCAACCATCATCCCCTAGCTAGTCCCGTTGCAAGCATCACGGGATAACTGGGACCAAAAATCTCATCCCGAAAAGGACTACTGGGATCAGAGGCCAAAAATGAGCTAAACAATAAAACGTCCGCAAACAACATCTATACATATAATAAAATCGTAAAGTCCAAAAAGTCTGTACATTGAATATATTCGGAAAAAAACCAACCAGGGCGACTTAAAATGAGTAACTGAACATGTTAGAACAGTTTTTAAAATTATTGTCTGTCTGTCTGTCTTTCTGTCTTTCTGTCTGTCTGTCTGTCTGAACGCGCATCACGCCTAAACCGTTGGACGGATTTTGACGAAACTTTGTATACTGACAGTGTATATCCCGGGATAACATAAAAAATCACAAAAATCTCAAAAAATGGTAGAGAAATATCAACCATCAATAAAAACCTCTCATTTCCTAACATTTGTATGAACTTACAGGTCAGAGTAGCCTGGTTAATTTGAAAATGTCTGCTCTGCAATCTACCATAGGTATTCTATACTAATAATAAAGAGGTAAAATTTGTTTGGATGGATGTTTGGATGTGTGACGGAGCTAATCTTTGTAACTACAGAACCGATCTCAATAATTCTTTCGCTGTAGGATAGGTAATACTCTTAGAGAATGAACATAAAATATTTGGTATTGGGTTTTGTAAAAAGGAGCAGCCACAAAATGTAATAAAGTGTAGTAAGTCGGCGAATATTTCAGAAATTCATCAGGACGTTAGGCTTTAGTAAGTTGACATTTGAAATCGTAACTTTGAATGTTCTGTATACCAAATTGTTCAGTAAAAAAATATACAAATATTGAATCGAGAACTAATATGCGCAAAATTTGAAATCACACGTATTTCTTAATAAACAAATAAATTAATTATTTACTAGGCAAAATAACAAGAAATATCTCCATGGCAACCAAAATGCACGCAAATCGGCAACTGGCTTTCCATATGAAGAAAAAAGATTTCATGTAAAAAGTAGAAGACTTTATTTATTACTTAGCAAGGAGTACTAACACAAGAAGATTCGATACCATTTGATCTGGTGGCTATCACGGGCAACGCACCGATGCGATGCTTTTTCTAGGTTGTCGGGGGTGCTGAATCTCAGTTTATTTTTTGTTTGTTTGTTTAATTGTTTGTTTTTTTTCGGTTGGTTGGTTGCGGGTTTGTTTTTCGCGTTTGTTCGCGCGTTTGTACGCGCGTTTGTTCGCGGGTTGTTTGGTTGGTTGGAAGCATTGCATGTACAGCTTAATAGTGTATCATGTATATAGCCTTCTTTTAAAACGCGAATGAGGTCGCGGGGGTCTGCCAGTTTTATTATAAACCCTGACTGACTGACATACAGGTGTAACAAAATCCCTATAGTGACCGGTTCCAGGGGCTCTCGGTATCGAATACCTACTGATTTGTTTTCTACACTGACCGTTGGCTTTGTTGGTGGTGAGTGGTGACTATGGGTGGTGACCCTGCCTACTGAGCTAAAGGTTCGATTCCCAGATTCCCACCCGGGGCCAACATTTGTGCGACGAGCATATCTGTTGGTTTTCCGATTCTGGGTGATTGTATGTAGGTATTTGAGTATTCATTATAAGTAAGTAAGGTTGGAAATTATGGACCGTAGTTGGAGGGAAAGTACTCTAAATACTGAAGATAGCACATTTTACTCAAAGGATTCTTTTATTTCCAAATTAAATAAAACTGCATTCAAAGATTTATGAAACGTCACTTGCCTCAGCCGGAAATCGAACCGAATTTTTTTTAAAAAAAGCATCCTGTATTTTTATGACATCACTGGAAAGGGTCAATCATCAGAATCAATTCCTTCTAAGTAACATAGCATCTTAAATTAAAGTAAGACCACGAAAATTTACATTTAAATAAATAATCGTTATTTTCAGATAAATCATATAACGTAACTAGACGATATTCATAGAAATAGGAGATATTTAAGAAAAATTGATATACTTAAGAGGTTTTTTAAGAGCAATAGAAGCCAAAACAAAAATTTTTAGAGTTTCTGTCTATCTATATTATGTTTATTCCGGCATCACGCAAAAACTACTTAACCAAATTGGATACGGTTTTCAAAGTTGCGTTCCTGAAGGTATAACTTAAAATCTGGTGATTTTACCAACGGAAAATTATAACTAGGCGATGTTTATACATAGCACAGATAGGTACCTACTTCCAAAATCCACGCGTACGAAGTAGCGGGCAACAGCTAGTTTATGTATAAATGTTGTTTCATTTACTTCATGTTGTATTTTACCTCTAATTACGTTCTCATTGCTAATAGTTGTATGTGTACGCTTTTTCCGTGTTCTGTGGTCACACGAGACTAAGTCATTTACATTACAACACAATGTACGTTTTAGGCATTTTGCTTTTTAGACGATATGATCTTAACCGAGTTATTTTATTTTGTGCTTTTGAATCCTTCGCTTGCTTCGGATTTAAAATCAGCATTCGTATAGCAAAAATCAACTTTGCTCTCATGTTGCTCAAATTATTACTATTCCAGATGTATTTTTTATTAATTACGTTTTCATACCTATATATTTGCAGAATCCCATTGACTACCTCACATCCCGGATGGTGATATGTACTTACTTTCACATTCCAAACCTTACAATACAATTTTTTTTAGTTACATAAAATTTTATTATATTTTATTCAAACAATACTATTTTAGCGGTCTTTGGTATAAATACTTAGTTATCAGAGTTATGTGTATGTACGTAGGCATTACCTATTATAGCATAACAATCATGGATTGTATTATTGCGCCCAAAACAAAACTTTTACTTATATTCTTACTTGACGCACTAGGCCTATTCGTGTGCGTAATTTTGTATGAAACTAGGTACTTACCGCTATTTTAGTGTACCTACCACGGGTACCTACTATTATTGCCTTCACTATAACGGAACGCGCTTTCAGGTTTGTTCTGTATTATGATGTCATAACACAGTGTCTTATCTTAGTTCTGCCAAGCTTAAATGTCTATTTCGACTTCGTGGGCGTCCTCTGTTTGTTCACACAGAAAGTGATTGTTGTGGTATGAATGCTAGTGAATAAGACAGGTAGGTTTGACGCATGCACTTGAGTATAATACTGATGCCACAGATGGCGCTGTTTTCTATTTAAGGAGGAGGTAAGTTTTCTATTACTAGAAGGCGCCAGCCAATCCTGAACTCATTTACCTACTACATATTACATATATTTTTAAATGAATAAATTTAAAATAAAATATACGAAAGTTTGGATATTTGTGAGTTTGGATGTTTGTTGCTCGGATCCGTTCTACTTAGGTACATAAAATTAATATTTCTTGTTGTATATATCGGAAATCCCGCAAAGTGCACATAGTACGTAGAGTGCGGAATACGTAAATAGTTTACCTGAAATACCTGGGTGAATAAATGAAATAATGAAAAGTAAAGCGTAACAATGACATTTTATTGACAATAATATTGTTAAAATTCAGCTCATCGGTCCAGAGTTCTCAATTATCCGGGGGACAAACAGACATAAAAGCTTCGCAAAAATCTGTTATCTTATCTATCACCTAACGAAATGTCTATGTTAATATCCCAGGCGCAAGCCACGTTGACAAGTACATTCAACTCCCGCGACCTTGGCGTTCACGACATTATTCACTATCACTAATCTTAGTCATTATTATTATTTGGCGGATCTCGTGCGGCCCGGGTCGGTTTCTCTCAAATGCCAACATCACACATACGAGCCGTGCACAAAAAAATGTCACAGCCCGCCCCAAATTGCTTTATTTTCATGTTTTCTGTGTGCTTATTAATCTTTGGCATCCAGCGGGCTCCCTTGGGAGATAACATGTTGTTGGTTATTTTCGAGTCTTTTCACAATGACATTTAAGTTTAATGCTTTCAGTGCAATGCCATCTATTCCCAACGCCAGCAACTATAATTTAGTAGGCTACTGGAAAATCGCTCATTGCTGCAGTGTTCCACCATTAATACAATTATTAAATGTTATTGTTCCCATCCCATTATCTATAAACTCTACATTTTAAATCAACATAATAATCCCATTATATCTAGGGCAGGAAATTATAGTTGTAATTTACTAATGATAATTTTTGCAATCAATTGATTAATTTATAACACATGCCAGTGCAATATTAGTCTACTACAATTTTCCCATATCAATTTGCTTAATATACATTATACCATAATATCCGGGTCGAGCCGAATGGACATGCGTTGCTATGATATCGTTGTGATCGAAAAAATAAGCGGGTGAATTACGGTTATAGTCGATTCAATCTTAATTTCTGATTAAAAACAGTCCAATTAGCTGTTGATATTTAGAAAAGCCTTCTGTATCGCCGTGGGCGATATTTATCAATCCGTCAATGTTCAATATAAATTTGGGTATATGGTACTTGAGAAGGATGGCCTTATTGGAAATCATCAAAACATTTGCATATAGCATCGAAATTAATACCTACCTCTACATTTGGAGTCGATTACGATTGTGATTGCCTTGGCTTGGAATTCGACATTTCGGTGAGATGCGACACGCAACCACTAAATTATATTATGTTCACATTGCACTGTCAGCTTACATTGTGCACTGCTGTCTACCACTTCCAAGGTTTGTTCGTACTTTCGTCAAGGCATTCCATTTCTATTATATGAAGTTATCACCTACATTATGCTACCAGGTCCTACCAGGCATCTTTTGGTTCACAGCAACACTTTCATGCAAGAGTATATAGTTACTTTGAAACTCCGCCAGGGATTGATCGGGGTGTGACCTGACGATTGCCTAATGAATGGGCTTGGTCTTGAGTGATTAAAACACAGATGAAATGCACAGGCATTTTAGTTGTATTTAGTTTTCTTTAGTATTTTTCACTGAAAACAATAGTAATTATAGCGAATGTCAAACTATATTGATGTGAACTCAACAAAATGCTGCACTTGGTTGTGCAGAACCATTCGCAAAAATTTGTCACAAACAGGTTACGAATCTTCATCTCTAGTAATGGTTACCTATTTATATTTTTAGTTACTTACTCTTCACCATTAACATATTATAGACAAACACAAGGAAACACGAAAGACAAAGTACGAATGTTAGTAACTGTCTAAGAATTTACACGTTCCTTCATATAACAATAGGTAACGTCAGCATTTAACCTTTTGTAAGAGTTTGCGCCCGAATCTGCAATAAAGATTATAAAGGTGCGTCCAGATGTGTGCCTTAAATATGTAGGTATTGCAGTTTTGTAGGCTGTGCACAATTTGTAAGGCCTTTGTGAGCGAAATCAATGTGTGTTTTCACTTTAGCGAGTAGTTTAAAACTAATTAATTTTCGCAACATCCATGACTGCTAAGCAATAATTCTAAATGTGTAAGACGACACCGATTGCGGAGTCACTTGTGAGTCAATTTTTTCCGGAATATGTAATCGAATAACTAAAACAAATTGTACGACGTAGATCTAACTACATTAAAATTTAATAGACATTAACTTTATTATCCCTATACGTCTATGCATCTTAAGATGGGCTCAGTTTTATAGAGTCGCGGTTTTACTTGGCTGACACATTGGTTTATTACATTGTAAAAATAATAAATAACCAAAGTATTTAAATATCTTTGGTAACGAAATCAGCGTTTTAATTTTGTAATTCACTATTGGCTGTCGTTCGCTAGTAACTTATCTTGTTTTATTTAGGTATGTTCCCGCGGCAATTTCTAATTATCCCGTATTACTCACAATGAATTAAACTGAGAACAGACTCTCTAATTAAATATCATTTAGGAAAAATTTATATACTAGGCTACCAGCAGTTGTGTCGATAGATTAGTCAGTCAACCGGCCGTTGGATTAAAGTAGGTCTAAATTGGTTCAAAATTACAAGTAATTGACCGTGATTCCCAGGACCTATCAATCATACCGACTTATACGTATTGAAGACGCCATATAGGTATATGGCGTCATATAGCTATAGGATGTCGTTTTACGTACACAGCAAAATAGGAGCGGCGACATAATTTCTTATTAGTAACATACTTAGTTTATGCTTTACCTTATCTTAAGTACCCTGTAGGACAAACAAACCGTATATTCTGATCTCACCAAAATGTCAGAATCATGACTAATATCTCACATTAGTTGACACCGACGACGAGACATCTTGTGTTTCTAATTACGTTTTCGACTTTCCTGACCGTGAGCGCGACTGTGGCAATGAACGTCACCACTTGAATGACAGCCGTTTATTATCGCCAATTAAGTATGACAGTAACAAAATTAACAATTGGTAATTTTTTTGGGAATCAAGCACTATAATAAATTAATAATTTAAGGAATGTTTGGGTCAATATTCTAATTTAGATACAATATATGAATTAGGAGGTACAGGACAATAAATTCACAAATTATTATAGGTAGCCAGACCAGGATCAACTAGTTTTAGTGGAAATCGAGCATTACATCGCTTACTGCATTCAGATCTTTGCATACATTTTGTATGTAAGTAAGTACTTTTTATCCACATATTCATATTATTGTTATAAGAGGTTGTAATTAGGCTGTAAGTACCTACCCAAAACCAAAAGGATATAATTATATAAATTCTCATCCAATAGAATACAAATATTAAATTCTTTGCAGTGGACTGTCAGTCTGTTGCAACTTCATGTACGTCAGGAACAATTATTTAATCTGTGACTTCATATCGTAAACTAATTAAACAACATTATTGTATTTTTGGTTTATTTCCATTTCATATAACTATACATACTTACCTACTTTTTATTTTATTAAGGAAACCTTACACACGTAGTAGATAGGCAGGCATTGTCGAAGTTTTCAAATCTATGTATAGACTACAACGAGTACGAGTATACGACACCAGCGCCTTACGAAGTGTCATAGTTCACTATATTTTGCAATTTTGTATTAACAGTACCGTGGTCGACTGTACCTAAAGAAATAGACTGCTTCGTAAATTAAAGCAAACAGTTCTATCAACCATGAACAGTGACCAATGAAATTGTACATCGGCCCACATAAAGGGTAATTTCTTAATCGATACAGACATATCGACTAAATCAGATTATTCGGTTGCGCTCGAGGCCGCAACGGGCACGACACGGCGGCGGAGTGGCATTAACACTGTACCACTTGACAGACAATACGATTGATGCAAACCCTTGGGCATAGGTTACAACACGAATTTTTCAAACATTTTACCGCTACATACTATGACATCCTTAATCGCTTAGCCTATGAAACAGGATGAAACTGACCTGCCAGACCGCGTCAATATCATGGGTAGTGTGGGATAATAATACTACTTATGAAATATAAGTTACCAACTACAATAATTTTAATTACAGTACTTAGCTACATTGTAGTAAGATTTTCTCAACTACACATTTTTCATATTGGACGTTTTTCAACGGTTAAAACACATTATTCAGATGGGACTTTATTACAGTAACTAACTAGTAAAGTAACTTCTCAACCACTTGTAGTTAAACTACTTCAGTTGAAGTTACGGCACAGGTACAATTTAGAAATAATAAAAAATCGGTTTTTCTAATTATTTCAGTAATTTACTAGAGAACATTAATCAGGTATGAGATCTTCTCATAATTCATGTTCTCATAATCATTGATTCTGATTGGGGTGACGCTGCCGCTGTAGAAAAGTTGTCAGTAATTGCTTGTAGTTGAAACTACATTAAATGCTTAGCTAAAAGTCGCTGTGGTTGAAACTAAATAGCAATTAACTACATGTTACTGATAGGTACTTATATGTACATCGGTATGTACATAGTTAGCACCCATCTCCATCTCAAACTGCACACATTATAATACACGGTCAGACAGATCTTATAGTGGGTAGCGCCCATAAGCCACTCGATAGCTAAATGGTTTAATTAACCTTGCCAGTGGATATAGCTGTCAACAACTGCGATATGGCGTATTTGCCTTTTATCTTGGAAGTAAGTAATTATTATATTATTTAAAGGCATTCATCATAGGTAATCATCTGTTGTGTTTACACGCATCTCTTTCTATGTGTCATTATAGGATGTGAAATAAAGTTTATTACTAAAATTTTATTAATGATAGGTAAATAATAATAAATTAAATTAGTTTTATGCTAAAATTAATTATTATTATGTATTCTAAATTTAAAAAGTTTGCTTAATTAATTATTAGGATCGTTTGTTTAGTTTAGTTATTCCACTTGCTTGTCTATTTTTCATTGTCATAAATTTATTCTTTAATATATTTTGGCAATAACTCCATTAGAATAAAACTCATTTTATGTTAAGAATGTGTTAATGTCGATCATGGTGATATCATCACCATCAACCGGTTGACGTTCACTGTTAAAGATATAACGAAACGATCCCTTGCCTCGTTCGCGACATGAGTTCTGGAATAGGTAATGTTTTTTCATCACTTCGTATGCAAGCTCATAATAATACTTCTAACACTTATTACTTGTAAGTACTATAATTCTCATCATTGGAACTTAAATCTAAATAATATACCTACATAGTTGTTTAATTGAAAACATTTTTCATGTAAGTTCTTTCATGTCTTATTTGTACGAATATAATGATGAGAAAAAAATCACATGCGAGCGGGAGTAAAACTGCGGTCGACCTCTCGGGGGTCAAGCTCCACCTTTCAAAGTATTGCTAAGTATTGCTTGCTAGTATTATAGTATTGCGCATTTATACTTTAAAAAATGTTTATATGGGTATCTATAACACTAACAGTACCTACATTACGACGATAGGCTAATAAATAGTCCAGTTCTCTACGATGCATTGGCGGAACCCAGACCGTGGTATGCAAAGGAAGTAAGGCAATACTCACCTAAAATTTTAATGAACCGTGACCGATACTTAACATAGCAATAATTTGCCTTAATCTTGCACAAATATTCTTAAGTTTGCTGCAAATATATTTTTTATCAACTTGCGTGCAGCAGACGAAAAGAGGAAACTCTGTTTTTCTCTTTCGCGAACATGCAAGAGTGTGTACGCGGGCGCGAGGTCTCCACGCACCGGCCCGCCCCAGAGCCGCAAGTCTCACAAGTAAAAGTAACTTTTAACAATACCTTGGCGGCGCCTGCGCGCTGCGTACGTCAGTTTCGCCAACTACTACCGCGCGGCGCTACGTATCGCTCTTGCGCATATAACGTACATCGAATTTGTCGTCAGTGTCGTTTCCTAGAAAATTCAAAAAATTTTCCGGTACGCGACTCGCCTTGGACATTTCCCTAACGGACACCACAGGAATATAAGTTGTGATAAACAAAACGTGTATTAATTTAAACAACAACAAAACTAAAAGTTCATTAACGTTATTGGTAATCTGACTGAATATATTGTTGTTAGAGTACATGCCGACATTACTGGATGTTACGCTTACTTGAACGTAAGTAAAGAAATCTTTTTAAATAATATATTTGCAGAAGTCGAGCCGTCGAGTAATGCGGCCACTTTAAGTTTACCTTGCACCACTGTCTCTTGCAAAATATTACCCTCGCTTCTTTGTAGAGACACTTCCATCCCATTTCCCGGAAAACAGTAGTACGAACTTCGAAATTGTATATTTTTCTTTAATATTTATACGTCTTTTTGCAAGACAAAACTGGTCTGCAGACACTTAATATTCGTTTGTTTGTAATATTTGTGTAACGTTTACTGCAAGTTGAATGGTTTATTAATGAGGTGATGAAAGTGGTATCGCGTTTCCCGCGAGTGGTTTGCCAGTGGCACCGGTTGGCGGCCGCTGGCCGGTGGTCGGTGGTCAGCCGGCCAGTCGGTGAGCGAGTGATTAAGTCAACTTGCAATCGGATCGCAAGAAACTGGTTCCAAAGTTATTGTAGACACGTGTTGCCTTGTCGAGAATATAGAAACCAGTAAGTATAACACCGGTGACACAATGCCTGAGCCTGATTTATTGGAATGTAAGTTCTAATGTCGTAGCTACATGGCACAATGTTGGCCTAGTCTAGTTCACAAGTTTTCCAGATATTAACAATTTTGTATTAGACATAAAGTATTTTAAGTGTAAAAAGAGTTGTATTTTTTATATCACTAGCGATATAAACAGTTTGGTGCTTCTCTGACTTAATAAGTAGTTTTACATTTAGCTAGGTACCTGTATACCATTCCTGATTAAAAGTACATATTTCAATATTTCGACAAATTTAGACAGGAATTGATTTCCGGAAAATGTTAGAACCCTGTACCATGCAATCTCTATTATCGTTTTCTTGATAACCATAGTTATGTTACCCAGTTACTACTTCCGGACTGAATGATCTACAGAATACATAATCTTTGTGTAATGGACCATTATCCATAGCACTATAATTTTCGTCGAGATTTACATAGATGTCAGCCTTCTTAGTTCTTCATAGTTCAGAACTATCAATATGAAAATGAAACCAAACGTAAAATTCGAAAAGTTACAATGTTTTGAATGGAATCTTGGTTTTTTGTAGTGCGAAATTAATGTCATATCGAAATAATACTTAGCATTATTATCTGTGTTAGATTGAAGTAGGTTTCCATCCCTAAAAACATAATGATGCCTCAAAACAATAACTCAAATAATACATTCGTTATATTATGCAGCAAGTTGGAGCTAGTGCCCACTCAGTATGCAGCGATGTCCCCTTAGGGACACAACTTACAGACGATATCGAAAGTACATCCTCCATAAACACCTACAGTATATTTTACTCACGGATTTCTTTTACGGACATTTTGCTTTCCCCTATCGATTTGCAAGGCAGTCTAAGCTACGTGAATGAAATTAACCAGTTCTATTCTATTAATAATTCAGTGATAATATAATAAATCAGTATAAATAGTGGGCAAATTATAATGTAGCAATGTGCACTGACCTCAGAATACGTCAAAATCCAGAACATTCCTAAGTCGTTTACAACGACTATTTAAATCACTATCAATGTTGATAATTGCTTTGATTGAAGACGAGAATGTCTGGGCTAACATGATTGGCGGTCCAGTCACGCCGCGCAAGACAACAATTTTGATTTTAAATTCCAGGCTGCATTTACAATTTACAAGAATCGATTAAAGTCGCCAATTTATATTTGTAGTTTGTTTGATTTTCCTGCGGATGCTAATTTATAGTTTAATGTTTTTTTCATTATAACTTAAGTAGGTACCTACTATTATTTGTGTTTAACTTAATTACTAATATTGTATGTTTCTAGTCTTAAGACTTGTAGTTATCAAGTCTCAAGATCAGTAAACAGTTGTTTGTGCGATAGCGAATATCGCATTTAAAGGTTAACGGCACCGTTGATATTGATTGTTTTAACGACTAATATTAGTATTATAGTAAAGTATCAAATGTCAATTTTTATTAATATAATCAACAAAATTGTCGGCGTGCCTTTGGATGGTGTGGCGCAACTAATGCGCGCGCGCCTCGCGACTCGCTCCACCGAACACTTTCCAACGACCCTAACAAGTGCAGAAAGCCTGAAGTCTTTTAAAATAGTCTGAACCATTTCAAAAATAACCTTGGTTATGATTTCATACTTTGTTCATATTCAAGCGGTAGCTGAAAGGAATTACGTGTCGTAACAGAAAGAAAATTATATTTTACCGAAGATAGTGTCAAAGTTACAAAAACTTTTAAGTAGCTGCTAATCTGGGCTGAGGTATTGTACCGTGAAATGTATTTCTTTGTTGCGGCCTGAAATTCTTGGTATCGATGTCAGACATAATCTATTATAGAAAATTTAATGATGCGTGGACAGGATTTCCAGTAGTGCAATGTGTTTTTCCCTGTCAGCAGTACAATAATGAGGTATTTCGACAACTGTTTAGCATGCGACCGACACGTCGGCCCCAGGCGGCTCTCTAAATATTTGATGACTTTGACTCACGTCGGCCTTTACTTTTTGCCAGCACAAATTGCTTTTCTGAGATAAGATGACACTGTCTCAATAATGACACTGTCGTCAGTTGAAAGGTGATAAATTACCATCAATAAAATATCAATTTAAATTCTTTTCATGTGACTTTCTATGTGATTTTACTAAGACGCGTCCGTAAAGGCGCATTCATTTCTGCCGCTAATGTAATGTTTTGTGTAATATTCGTAAATACTAATGTTAATTTTCATTTGAAAGTTGCTCAAAATTTATTTGTTTTCATTATTTTAATTAGTTGATGGATTAGAGAGAAAGTCTTATGTTTTGTCATATTTAATTGAAAGATATTTTTTAAGGATCTGTCTAAACGGATACCGTTGTGGCACAGATAAATTTGTCCGACTGTCTGACTCTCCTGTCTCCCAGTTAAAACTACCGAAAACTACTGGACCGATTCAGCTGACACTTGGAACATACTTACATTTATTACATTAAATTGCCTGGCGATGATGATATTATGATATATTTTTTAAGAAATATTTCAAGAAAACAAAAATTCACGAATACCTACCTCATTGTGTACGATTTACGCTTTGCTGGCATGTTCACTAACGTTATTATAGGTTGGTACATACATAAAGACACAAAGACAGATTTTTTAAATCTTTTCTTTCACTGTAGTTTAATTTTCATCCATCAGTTAACGATTGTATACCTACAACATGGTTGTAAAGAGTTGTAAAAGTTATTTATTTATGTCCTTTTATTCATTCAGGTACTAAGTATCAAAATTATATGCCTGGGATAGCACCGCAACGTAGATTGTTACCAAAAAGCTCTATAATTTCTGGTTATACTTACATCAAGTGAGTAGAAAAAGTGTCCTGTCAAAACATATTATACAAATAGTGCACCTGAAAAGATGCTAATTTCAAACTGACATAGAACAGAAGTAGTTATTTTGCAGCCAAACCCGTATTCACGTTTCCCGGCAAATTAAAACTTAATGTGCCAGAATTCGTGATGGTTACGTATGGTCGTGAAGGTCGGCGGGTCGCACGGAAGACACCCTGCGCTGCGCCCGCGCCGCCCGCCGCCGCTGCGCCGCGTGCAAGCTGACGCAAGCGCAGTGAGGCAACACTGCAACGTTACGTGGTATACGTGCCACCGCTCTTTGCAACGACCCATTTAAAAACCACGATAACACTAATTGCGAATCGATCGGATATCTATTTATGCGCACCGCCATACCATCCATTTTCTTTGCAAAACTTAGATAAAGCGCAACAATTTGATGACTAGGTAAGTACTTACCTACGTTGATCTTTGCTGCTTCGTTTGTACGCTAATGCCTATGTGACTGGAAGATAATAAATCTATAAATTACAGCTTGCGGACCGTTGACCCGATTTAGACGAAGCGACGGAATCCTCGGTTGGAGTTATTGCCAATAAATTGCATATTTCACGTCACATCTGTGTTATTAATAAATTGCTATAATGAAGTGAGACTGATAGATGCTCACCATAATTTACAAATTATGATAAACTCTTGCAGATAAGTGAAGAAATGAATTACCAAATCGTCCGATGAATCTCTTACAAAATCTGTTCCTTTAATGAAAATGCAGGAACAAGATTTAAATCGGGAAAAATTGTTTGCAGGTTACTAAGTTAGCGAAACATTACGTGACGAGGAAGCAATTGAAAATAAGGCGACTCTACCCGAGTGGCTCGAATTGTATGATTATTGGTTGCTATTAATAAGTAACGATAAGCAATCACGACTGCTCACGCGACATATAAGATGCATGGGTCGACGACCCCGGTGTGTAAATACTCAAGCGGTGACGCCGCATATCGCATGCATACCACCTCCATGCATTGCACGTCGCAATTGGAAACCAATGCGGTCACAAATAAGCCCATTTTGCATTTAATCCAAGTGGAAACTTCTGGGATTATTTGCAAACTCCCGCGACGCATAATCAAACAACTTATACGCGTACTCTCTATATTTTATTTCTGCTTGTTACAAGCTGCGCATACTTCAAGTCATCTGGTAGTTTAGCAGTTTTTAGTGTAACAACTAAAGTGAACAATAAATATACCTACTCACTCTGTAGTGAAAGTGGCTGGCAGTCAAGTTTGTAATCATTTTCTTGCATACTATTTTATGTCTTCTTTACCTTAAATACTACGAGTATGTATATTTCAATCAATACCCACAGCCATATGTTTGCATCAGTGTGGAAATCACATGTGTACTACTAATGAACTTAGATAACAATCGTTCTGCGCTGGTGCAACCTCTGTATTATTGGTGCTATTAAATTTTACTTAATTGTTGTTACAAAATATTGAACCAGCAAATAAAGATAATCTATTCATCATTAAAGAAACAAATAATTAATATTTGAACTTCATCAAATTATACTTCTACATTGACAGTGTCTTGTAATTGACCTAGCGAGCGAAGAGTCTCAGTTTCGAGATTGCCCAAAAATGCTCTTGTCCGGCTGTCAGTCTTTCTGTCTGTCTGTAATTCTCTACAGGTCGCATTTTTCAACCGATTTTGACGAAAATTTGGCATGGGTATAAATTAATCAAACCGACAAAATGAGTGGAATAAAATTTTGAAAAGCATTTTTTTAGAGTACATACCATACTCGCAAAGTGGGAGTGATTTTTTTTTCTTGTGAATCCCATAGTGTGGGGTATCGTTGGATAGGTCTTTCAAAAATATTGCGGGTGTGTGAAAACTATTTTTCGATTTAGGGATCCGTTGGCGAAATATTAAGCTTTAAAGCGGTAATTTTTGTTAGACTCACGTGTGTCCCCTGCCCCCTGCCAGCTAAACGGTTGCTTCTGGATATGTGAAAAAATTTATGGCAGTAGCTTATATAACGTAGTTAAAAGGAAAACTATGACAGCTAAGTAGGTTCTAATAGTTTTTGAGTAATAGTCGATCAACTTATGAAAGTCGAAAAAAATAATTATATTCATCGAACTGCATACGTAAAATGGGAATGATTTTTTTCCGCGTGAATTCTATGGTGTGGGGTATCATTGGATAGGTCTTTCAAAAATATTAGGGGTGTGTGGATAACATTTTTCGATTCAGGGTTCCTTTTGCGAAATATTAAGCTTCAAAGTGCTAATTTTTGTCACTTTAGTACCCACATCTGTCTGACAACTGCAAAGTTGACTTCTGTTCGTTTCTTTTAAGTTTTATAAGGGCTGGTGAGGTCTACTGTTCTCACGAAACTACTAGTATACATTACCATTTAGAACTCTCTTTAAGGAATGCAGCATCTAGATTTAAAAAATAAAAAGTAGGTACTGGTTCTTGACGATAGGCATGACATTCTCTTCGCTCATTCTATTATTTATTCTATTTTTGAAAGTTCGCTGTATAAACCGCGATGATCTTACGCGAACAGTTGTTCATGCTCACGACAAAATCAGTGCACAGTGTTGCGCATACGCAGTCGGCTAATTGTGTGAGTGTCCAGGTGATAAGTATTCGCCATCACCGCCGGTCACGATCCGCGCTGATCTTTAACTTTCTACATCGGCCATTAAAACTGACAAGTGACATTTGCAGAGCACCGTTATTGTTATCCTCAGATGGCCTTCTTGACAATAATCAAATGTAGTAATTCGCCTAACACTGCCATTAAGATCGACAATTCGAGATATAGAAATAACAACTTTATTTTATTATGGCACACAATAATAATTAATATGTAACGTCGTTATTGGTTTATATGTTGCAACACATATGACTTTGTAATCACATTCTTAATCTTATTGTTTTGTTATCCTTGATACTTTTTATAATAAAATTGCCTTTCTGTCTTGTTTCTTGATTGGAGAAGTTGTATACTCTACAATCGTTTAAAGTTACATGTAGGTACCTACAGTAACATTTTAAGTTTGAGATATGTATTTTATTAAACTGGTATTTTGACTATGGAATTACACCTATATACTTATACTTACTGTTTTCATTTTAATTTAAATGTAGATGTAGTATCGATCGATAATTTTTTGGGATAATGGTATACTAAGAGCATTACGTTACGACATCAAACTACAGTATGTACACATTTAGAATTGCGGTTTTCGGTATTCTGTTTATTCGTCATGCACACCAGAATAGCTTCCAGGTACTGTCGCAGGTTAATTAACTTCTTCTACGTAGGGTGCCATCTTTAATTTTACGACGATTTACGCTTAATATTAAACGACGATTTAATTAGGAAAGCCAAAAGACAGGAAATCAAGAAAATCAAAAAATATTTTTATGACATCTAGGTATATAGGCTTAACATGAAAAGAGGCTGGTAATCAGAACTGCGGGCAATGAAATATGAACTTGTGTGAAAACCTATAGCACTCAAAAACAAATAGCTTGGTTATTGCAAAATGTAACATTAGAATGATTAACGAGGTGGACGCATTAGAGCGGATATCAGACTTGACACCTCCAGTCTCATTATTAAAGTGTTGCCAAGTTATTTAATTTTTTCCCTCTCGAATGGGTATCCACCCTTTTGCAGAAATTTAATATAATATAATATTATAATTTATTCAGAAGTATAACAATTATGTATGATACATGAATTCTTATACCTACTTATAAATATCGCCAAGTGATTGAGCATCTATTGCTGAACTAGGCGCGAGCCTGTTATTCAGCTACAGAGCTCCTCCCCTTGGAACCAAAAATAGGCCCAAAAACAGTTAAGTACAGAAGAGTACAGATAAAAAAAAGTTAAACCAAAAATCTAAACTATAAAGTATGTGTGTGAGTGTATGTGTGAGAGTGTGTGTGTGTGTGCGCGTGTGTGTTATGTATATAGACGTTTTCTGCAAAGACAATTTATATTATTAAATTAGAAGCGAAGCCTGTTTGATTTCACGAGGGTACAGTAAGAAGATCCTCTGTTTCCTCATATGATAAATCCTGTAGCAAACAATTAATTCTTTTTTTACAAAGATTTGTGTTTGGGTTACCTTTCAGTAAACTTTTTTAGACTTACACTTAGTAAACTTTCTTATAAGGGTATAATCTACAGTCCAAGAGCCGTAGATAAATAATATAAACTATTACGTTTTTATTGGTTAATTTATTTTATTGGTTATACCTATGTACTTACCACAAAAGGCTCTACAAAACTATTTTTGTTTTAACCCTAAGCACGATAGCTGTCAGGCTTCCTTATGCTCAATTTATTCATTAATTTATAGAGCGAAACCTCTGACTCTGGTCACATTGCAGTTGCACCTTTGACCTTGCACATACCACTTTCAAACTCCGCATTCCGATAGGTAACATTATAACAAGTTCTCGCGATCAGCCATAAACCTATTGTTCCTAAATTCAGACTCACGCTAAAAAATTTACCTATATACTCACGAGCCTTCCGCTCAGTGACATGCTTATATTTTATATAAGCTTTAGGTATATTATACTTAAGTATGTATGTACATTTTTGTTTCGTTTTCCATTACCATTTAACTTGCGTTTTCCGGGTTCGACATTCGGTAAATATTTCTCTGATTCAATTAGAACGATTAGTGGACAAAAAATTACCTGTTTAGATTATAACTATAACTGGACATTCACATGTTTAAGTCGACACATATTATGTATGTACGTTAGCGATTTGTCGATCCATAAAATTTTATTTTGTTAATAAACTATTCGCTCTGCTTAAAACGTTTATTCGTCTCGGTTTTTGTGTGATATTATAAAGGAACTGTTTAACGACATTATTTCTACCTGGCCACTATTAGCGTCCAACAGAGAACAACAGGCTGATGATGTTATAGTTATTATAGTTAAGGCTTGTATTAAAGTATAGGTACACTTAATCCAACCTAACCAAAGAATTTACGACAACTTTTATTAATTTGTTCACTAAATCATTGTTTACTTTGTAGGTGAAATACGAGCAATAACTGATTGAGAACCATAATAATGCTGGTATGGAGCAAATTCGACTCGAATATTTTTTTGAGGTGTGACGGACGAACAGAGACGCATTCCTTCTACTTTAACCAAAGAGGAATAAGCCATTAGAACTAGGTTATTTCACAACAATGCAACTGTCAGTCTTGCAGCGTCACGTAGCAGCAGTGAGCAGTCATAACACCTGCCGTGTATCTTAAATATTATTCAACAGACTACCGGACTGCGGTGTCGTGATGGCAAGCTTCCGCCTGCGCCAGGTGTCACAAAAAAACTAAATTCAGTGGCAACACTAGCAAAGAAATCGTGACTGGTGCTCGGTGAAATTTGCGGCAGCACGGAATTAGATACTATTTTTAAATTACTCAACTTCTTGTTTTTCTCATACTTACACTCTAATGCAGACTACTTATTCCAAAACAGTGCATTGTATTGTTAAAATTTAATATCCGCAAAATATGAATAGACGATATAAATTCATACAAAACATTTAAGTAGACGCTTTGGTCGGGAAAAATATGCGCAAGTGAAGTGTGTTTATTGGTATTTAAATCAAAAGTTAGCAATAGTGTACTTTGGTGTGCGGGATCCGTCAATTTTGGTGTTAAAGTTATCATTAACTTACACTTTGAAATACATTGCTATCTTATTTGGACAAACAATCAATTTATGCGTTCGCATCTTACAGTGTCAGGAAAGATGCCAACGCATAATCGATAATACTCGAACTATATTTCGCAATACTAAGAGCACTGTCACACATAATTATTAAGTACCTCACTTTCGCAAAACTTCTGGACCAGCCCCGAACAATTAACCTAGTATATCCATTTCGACCTGCTTACGAGAATACGACATGGTGGCGAAATGGCATTAATAAAGTCAAAATAATTATGTGTCTGCGCGTGTTTGTTTGTATTACAGGTATTACTATTTACATTAGACATTCGTTCTACATGATTCTATTATTTTATTATGTAGTTTCGACGCTTAGAAAAAAGTTAAAACTATTATTTTAATTGATGATTACAATAAAGACCTTCAAATTTAATTTGCAAAATAATTTACGTTGAGTAATTATTATTTTCATTTATTTATTATCATGCTTAGAGCACATAATAAATAATAGCACAGGTATTTAGACTTAAAAAACTGAGTGTCGATATAAAGGTATATCAATAAATTATCATCAACTCCTTTGGGATATAGATTTTCCTAATACCTACCACAACATTCGATTTGGACGATACTCTGCGAAAGACGTGGCCTGAAAACACTACAATAGGACATTAAAGAAGGTAAGTAGGCATACCAAAGGTAGATTTGTGAACTTTAAAGTACTAGGTATATCTGTGTACATAATGAACCAATGCATTGACCATTAAAACTATTTGAAATTGGCATTTTTATTGTACATACTTCTTTATTCATAAATTCTGTGTAGTAAAAAAATGCAATAATTTTCAGGTCACAAATGCCCGCTTTGCACTTTTAATATGCAAATCAGTGAACCTGCCATGCCATAAGAGTGTCCCGAATAGAATAGTACGGTCGACCACACGTCGGTGAAAACAAAACCAGTATAAACTGGTCTCTCATGGTATTGAAACTGTCTAATTGGCTAGGCCAGCTCAAGGTCAAAGTATTTCCACTGACGTATACGGTCGACTGTACAACCTCCATTATACCTGTGGATGCTGTCAGAGGTGCAACAAGTAATTTTACCTTCCATCATTTTGAGGAAGTCCTGGAGGAGTGGACTCACGAGGCTTTTGATGTACCAACCAATCCGCTGCGACTGATGTTTCGTGCCGACGTTCTACAGTTCTACGTAATTGCCATGAGACTGGTGGTTTACTGATCATGTTTACACATTTCCTAATACATTTTACATAACTCCATAACCAGAATTACTTACGTTACATTGTATGAGGCGCACAATTGAAAGAAAATCAGCTACTTATAAGTAGAATCCATAGCTATATACGTTCATAAACTAGCATGAAAGTGGGTATAATTTAGACTGACATTCGTTCACCAATGTGAATTGATTGTAAATAAATAATTTCTGTATTTAAAAAAAAAATAAAGAAGTTTGATGTGAATTTACTTTTATATATAATATTTCCTATATTTAAAATCTTCTTAAATTTTAATTCTAATTACCTATCTATAGGTTTAACTTAAATTGTCATGGAGTACTTAGTTTGCGTCAATTGGTTTACATTGTGTTTCGTTATAATACTGAAGTATTAAGTTTCTACAGAAGAATTTAGACGGTCTTATAGCTTTAAACAATTTCTTAAAGAAAACCTTGGTTAGAAACTCTAAGTCTTAAAGACTTAATTTTTTAGAGAAAAAGACATCAACGAGATTAATAATTACCCCAAAAATTTTGTTTTGAAAAATGTCTCAGACCGACCTAGGTAGTTGATAATACTGATAGCTCAATTCCGCAGGACATAAGAAAAAATCTCATACCTATTTATTAGTGTAAACCTAAATAAGCTAATCCTGAAATAGAAATATTTACCTTACCTATAACAAAGGTCGTTAAGATGCAAATATAACTCTTAGAACCTGTATTTTTAGTAAATCAATGTCCAAAAAAACAGCATAAAATGTGATTAATCCAGTTGGTGAGATTCGGAATGTGAACTTTGTTTTTTTGTAAGTCTCTCTTGGTTTTTCCAGCTGACGGTCTCGTACCAACATCACTCGCGTATTGTAGTGAGGTAACAGAAGATGCGACGGTCGCGCTTGCAATGCAAATGCCATCGCCGTTCCCACGACTATAGTATTGCGTCTATCTGATCAATAACTTAACTCCGTATTTATCACCTGCTCGCACGCATGCGTAGATCATTTACCTACAACGGCGGCGTGTTGTTGATGGTATAACCCAATAGAATAAAAGTTTGAACTTTTTTTATTGTTGAAATTAAACTACTATTAACAAAAAGAGTATTACAATGAAAAGTCACTGCAACTTTTTTGTAACTTCTTACGTATTTTCATGCTCCTAAATTGAACCCTTTTAAACGCCAATATTAATATCTTATTATGTAATTTTATTTAATACTTATGTAAATTATTGACATAACAAAATCATAGATAAAGTACGAAATATCGTGTAGTTGAAGCTACTGGTTTGTACAAAACAAACATTTGAAACAAAAATGCGGAACTTCAAAATTCCTTTCGAGGTTCGCAAAGAGCAGCCTTAATCTTGTCTCGTCAAGGCTAAAACAATACGAATCACTATGTTGCATTCGAACAAAACCAATCACAAATCACTCCATTAATGGTCAGCTACCTGCAAATATTGTTTACCACCTCCTCGCGATACACGAAGTAATTTCTGCTCCTCTCTAACAAATCGATTAACCTTGACATAACTAGACAATGTTAACAATCACGCGTACAGTTACGAACACGTCGCCGTCGGTCGTCGGCTTTAAAAAGCAATTAACTCTTTTATTCTCCAGCGATAATTGAAAATTTTAAACGCATCTAAACTTTTAAAATAGTTTGTCCTGAGACGCACTGAAATATCTATCAACGCACGGCCAAAACTATTGAGACGCGTAGAAAGCTGAAATTTGTAACATACTTAGTTTATATGCATCCGCTATAAAACGATTTTTGGACAATACGAAATGTTTAAACGCGGACGAATTATTAATTACGGGCATCAGAGAGAGTAGTTCAATAAAAAAGACAATCCAAATTTACATTCCGACATGATGCAGGTATATTATTACAACAACGAACATTCATGATTCAATAATTCAATGTCAGTTATTTATAGTATTGTTTATTAGGTTTAATTAGCATTAGATCACATGAGATAAATTCTAACAATGCCTCGTTCAAACGTTCCTTTTTGCTGTCGAGACAGTATTGTCTTTGGCACCTCGGGTATCGAACGAGGTGAGATAAATTTCTTATGAGCACGGTGGGTGAACAATTATTGTACTTACTGCGTGATTGGCCATTGGTGTGGCAGGCGAGGTCGGGGCAGGCGTGAGGCTCGCGACCCCGCCACATGCCTTGAGACGCACACTTTTTCAGCAGCTCCACAATAGGCCCGGTCACCCAGAAAAAACTGAGACACGCTTTCGATTTTGCCTGTCCAACGGATCATTTTAATTAATCTAACAGTCTAGCACTGTTCCGACTGCGATTGTAAAGTCAATAACTTTCGATCATGACCTTCAAAATTTTTTATACTGACCTACTAGCTGTTGCTTGCGTCTTCTTCCATAAAGAATTCAATCCTCTAAAGGTGGAATTTAACAAATCCTTTCAGAATGGTTGCCTATACGTAATTTGAGTAACCATATAAAAATATAGAGTAATTTGCAATCTATGTAGTAGGTATACGTTTAAAAATAAAATAATGTCTCATTTGAGCATAAATAAAATTTGTTATCTTCAACATTTATGGTACCTACCATCATACAAATCACTCCAGGTAGCGCTCGTTTTTCGCATAGATTTATTTTATTGTGATGTTGTCTCGTAAAACTTGTTGCCGGTGTGTCGGTCACATTCTCAGAGGAAAAAGAAGAGGTCACATTGTACATAATAGGGCAAAATAACTGACAAATTAAGTCATTCGTTAAGCGCGTCTACGCGAGCGCAGCCGAACTGAACCGGTCCTATGGCATTTGACAAGTCAACTTTAGTACTTACCTACATTCTCACTGACCTCACCAAAATGTCCTAACTTTACTAACAGACATCTGACACTTTACAAAATGAAGATTATAATGTCAAGATAATATTTTTATTGTTCCAATTAAAATATCTTGATTCTTCTAACAATAATGGTGTCACCATTAAGGAATATTGACATTTTAATGTATCCTCTGCCATTGGCTAAAAAGTCGGTAAAGACTTATGACCTATTATGTAAGTCACATGACCTTTTGAAAAGGATTTCATCGTATTGTAATACAATAAATAGAAGCTATGTGTGCTGTGAACTGTATACAAAATGTGATTTATAAAAGAAGAATTGCTTTATCTTGGTGTATTTCTGTCATCGTTTTAATGATTTCCATTGTCAGTTGTCAGCTTCGGTTACGCTTGTAATAAATCAGTATTAAATAAGAATAGGTCGATAATGGAAAGACTTCTTTTTGACAGCTTTACGTATTGACATGCGGTCTAATGACCTCTTCCGCATATATAAATGCTCGTTTTGACAACCGAATGACGGCTTACATACAATTAGTTATTGTTGTAAATTACAACTACAGCTACAAATATTTTTTCCTTCAAGCAAAAATGTATTTACCCATGGAATTAGTACAGGTACAACAATTATTAGAGAAGAAGGAGATCAGTTCTCGATAAAAGCCTCTCTTTGTTGTATTACTTAGAAACTGCAGTAAAATTCAAAAAATTCAAAATTCAAAAGTATTTTATTGCATGTAAGTACACTGGGTACATTTCTACAACGTCAATTTTTTATCTACCACCGCCTCCAAGGTGTTATATAGAAGGTAGTTTATAGTAAGGTCATTTTACCTAATTATTTACTCTTTATGATCTTCTCCTGGTAATACTTAAGGTTGTTCTGGATATTCTATACTTTATAGCAATTCCATATCCACGCGAATAGGTGAAGTGTGTAATGTCAAGCAGGGTAATTGTAAACAGGGGTGATTGTAAACAAGTATGAATAAATCCTTTAATATTCATACTATAGAGTTCTGCCTAAAACAAACCCATAAACCATATACAAAACTGACGTTCTGTTCTAGACATAACTCCATAGTATGAATATCAAAGGATTTATTCATATTTGTTTCCAATCACTCCTGTTTACAATTACCCTGGTTGACCATAGCTACTTAAAAATAATACTAGAGTGATGATTGTTCCAGGACATGGACAGTTGGGAGTGCCGGAGCTAGTGGCGTGCTATGAGGGGGCGAGGCCAGGATGCGGGCGAGTCCACGGGTCGCTGACGACTAGCCGACACGCTCTCACTGCGCCCTACAACCCAGCCTGAGGTATGGAAACTTATAAAAACACCCGGAAAATGACAAAAAAGGAAGAAACGCTCGCTAATAAAGAAGGCGTACAAAATCATTTCATTGGGTCCAATTTTGCATACAACTGCGATCATGAATGTTGAAAAACAAAAATGTGGCGTTCAAAACAAATGGGACCTTATTATGGCGGCATTAGTTTCAGAAAATTAAAGTTTTTAAGATGACTCAAACAACGACACGACACAATTGGGTCACGACAAAATTTATAAAAAATAACCATAAGTGCATGTTCTTGAAAGGTTGGTAGCAAGGTTCGGTAATATTTAGGTATGTTATGTTGTTTACAGCCCAGCAGATAACACATTTCCGCCACAACGTTCCTTTGGGTTTGGAACGTCACATCTAGGTGTATATTGGGTTCAATCACAGGACCATTTAAAGAATTGAAAGGTTGTAAGAAGTAGCAGACTTTGTAATGGGTTTCTTGTCTCATTTAGTAAATGGATAGGTATTCAAGTAAGTCTCATGTCCGCAAATACCTACCTACTCAGCCGGGCGGATCGTCGGGCAGATCGCCAGTAGCAGTTAGACACTAGTAAATATTTCCAACCATAATTTTATGGTTGAGTTACTTTTTATTAAGACAAATTAAATCTTTTATTTGCAGAAATTATATTGACAAGTTAGTGTTTGATTTAGAAGTAGAACTGTCAACAAAATCACATCTCTTTAGGTGTATAAACATTACGACAAACCTAACACTTGCGAGTGTTATGCGCTTGATGCAAATAAGCTTCGTTCTCTTTTGCTAAGGAACTTTCGCCAGCCAATTGAGACTAGATTCTTTATGGGTTATTTATTCTATTGACTGACAGCACCGTTGTAAACAGATACTATATTACTAAGAATGACTGCTAATAAAGTAACTTGCATTGCATTCAACAGTTAAAACATCAGAAGTCAGTAATGTTTCCGATCCATCGGGATTAATTAAAATAAATCATTATTAAATAATTTACATTTATAAATGAAACAATGCGGCTTTTTTTCTTAAAGTAGAAAGTTTCATGTATTACTTGTGTTCTTGTAGAACCTGCAGAATTCATTAGCCTGAAGGCAGCCTAAGATATAATCATAACTGTCCTTCTAAAGAAACCTCAATGAAAAGACGAGGAAGGTGAGAAAAATCAATTCGAGACCTTAGTGATAGCGCGTGTGATCCACCGACGCTCTCATCGGCATCAAGCTATTGCATGGTATGATAATTCGCCGTTGCGCCACTAGGCGCTTTTACCACGAAACATAAAGTCTGGTTGCCAGGGTCTCAGGGCTAGTCATGCCTACTGACATCTCGTTTTGTGAACAAAAAGTAGTGCCCCCATTTAGAGAGAAACCTCTAACACGCCAGTATGCCAAGGCCAGCCGACAAATTGATATTACATCGAGTGAGAGTTCGCAGCCCGACCTGCGCCCGCGCTTGCCAACCGTTTGTCACGTTTTTTTATAACACTGCAGAGTTCACCAATTATCAGGTGCTCTTACAGTCTTAGCGCTTCATTTGAATATCGCAACCTGTTGGCAACTAATTGAGAGGTATTCTAAACATTTCTTTTTTTATTATTATTTCGAAATTGATTTCTGTACAACTGCAATGGCCTAAGTCTACTGATCCTTACAGCATCATAATTTGATGGCTGTTACCAAATGGCCATCAGCAATACAACACCATCGTTTTGTTCAATCGACTTATCCGTAATTCATTTTTAGTATCGACTTTTTTCACCCTTATATAGGTAACACACAATCAATTTTCATGGAAAACGCGATATTTTTGTGCCCTATCCGGGCCCTATCACAAAACTTTTTTCACTTAAACAGTCGATTGAAAGTAAAAATTCTACTTCCCTAATAAGCCGTCCGAAAATGTCCAGTTTCTATACGAAACTATTCATTCATATGAAACATTTTATATAATACATAAGTCGCTTGACCCCGTCAATGGGCTCACGTAGCTTGGTTTGTGTGATCGCAAGACATTGTCTGATTGTCAAAAGTCTTGTATAAACAGTCTCGTTAGCAGCTAATTGGTTACGTTTTGCTCACAAAAAGTCATTGTACAGTCAGCATCCCATGATAAATGACCAAGTGCGTTATAATTTTACCTTTAACATCATTGTATAAGATGCTTGGACTGGTCACCTAATTCGGAATGTGACTGTACGATAACATAATTTAAACCTGGGCGAAGGTTTTTCAATCACTTATATTATTAGTGTACGTTCTAACTATAGTGAATGCTTACAGTTCCGCCTGTTTATACCAACTGACCTAATATTTATTATAAGCATTTGCACATTTTTAGAGAAGTAAAACCATACTGACCCGATTGAGCTGTGGACAGATCAATTAGGTAAGTATATACCTATGTCAACCCGGCTATAATAGGAAAATTATGGAAATTTTAGGAAAAAAATTGTTGAAATCCGCACCGGATGTCTACTTTGCTGAAATCTTATTTTGTTCGCAATTTCTACCCTTTTTTGAAAAGTTTAAGCTATATGGCTTACCAAATTAACAATGAAACAACAATTTTGAAATCAGCATCCCAGGCCGCACTTGAACTTATTAAACATTCGTTTGACCGGTCATCATGCTAATTTTACAATATTACGACATGACCAATACTCATCAATCACTGGATACAGACAAATGTTAGCTAATGACACTTATAATAGTAACATCAAACATTCAATACTAAACCTTATATTTATTGACCTTTACGTTCATCATTTGCGATATTTGTGAAATAATCTTCGCGTTCAAAACAGTAATTCGCTTTGCCAATCCTGTAAATTTCTATTACGAAATTGCCAAGGTGAAAATATAAAATGAGCTCTAAAAACTACTTATTAGATCCTCTTTGCATAACGACAAGGTCAATAATAAACTAAAAAGTTTGCGTCGTTGGAAAGAAACTTGAAAACTTCTAATATCATCGCTTCATCATCACAGCCTATTAATGTCCCCACTGCTGGGGCTCAGGCCTACCCTCTCAACGAGGGCGGTCGGGCTATAGTCCACCACGCTAGCCCAGTGCGGGTTGGTAGACTTCACATGCGCCTAAGAATTTCTTCTTCGGCGTATGCAGGTTTCCTCACGATGTTTTCCTTCACCGTTTGAGAGCAGTCAGTAAAGGTACTTAAGTTTCGAGAAAAAACCCATTGGTACATGGCCCAGGAACATCATCGCTTTATTTTTGCTAAAAGGTACATTTTGGTGGCGTCGTGAGGAGATAATATTGACATACAACATTAAAATTCAGGACTTCAGTAGTTACAGTTTTACTGTAAAACGTTCTTGTAATAAACCAAGACGAATTCAATGATACTCACCTCACTTTTCGAAAAATCGATCCGGGAGTTTAGACTCTACGATGAAATAAGACCACTTACGAATAGATAAAGACATACAAACAAACATAGACTGCTAAAATTATAACCCTTCCTTTCGCTATGACCCTAGACAGGTAAGAAGTAATGCAAGACGGTTTAACAGTTATGTCGCTTCGCCCTTGACATTTTGTAACATCGCTCGTCTTTCGTTTCGCTCGCCGGCGCCTCATCACTTCTGCAGACCTTTAACTGAATTCCACACTCGAATAAATTAACAGAATCGTACGCTTTGATACAGTTTCGTAAGAGATAATGTTGTAACATACTGTTGCTATTCTACTAGCACTCTTGAATTATAATTAAATAAACCGATCGAAAGTGACATTAGTAATTCATTCATTTAATTTCAAAAACTTATATAATTTTAATGGGGTTAATCAGAATTACCTTTTCGCTGAGAGACAATTCAGTTGGACCACATGAAAGCAGGGTACCTAGTTTAGTTAGCCGAAATACATGGGTTATACTTTAATAATAAATAATGCTTATTAAGTCATTGACCCCTCTATTATTACACTGACCTGGGTCCTGTCAAAATATTTTGTGCCTCCGTGAGTTTTGGTATTTAACGTTCTGAAGGCTTTAAAAACAGTAAAATGTGTCCTGAAACCTGCAGCTACACTTCAAATCGGCGTCATTTAAATGGAAGAGCCAACCCAGTGTATTAAATATACAGCTCAGTGATATACAATGGACCTACTTTACAGAACTGCTTGTGTAATCCATCATCATCCCAAAATGCAATTTGTCACTATTCTCCTGGTCAATTAATTCTACCATCAGGTCATGACCTCACTACACTAGGTCATAATATACTATGACTTCCAGATTCACTATTCAACGTGTTCTATGATAAAAATGGTATTGTTCTTCTCTCGGTCCTCTTGTTGAAGACTGTGACTCCGATTATAAAGACGTTAGTCCCATCCAGAGAGCCTACCGACGAGCCTACTGACGATCTTACCGTTTACACACTATCGCCACATGCACGATTATCCACCTGTGGCACAGAATGTAATAGGAATGGATATAAAGGACGGGAGCCGAAGTTCCGGTAGCCGTACAGTCGAGAACTCAAGGCCGCTGTTCGCGCCCACACTGTTACCACCTGTCAATCAAATGCCTCATACTTATTAGTACATGCCTTTGTGTGTTCCAAGCCAATAAAATCCGGCTTTCAGTGGACATAAACATTTAACTGTCTGATTTTGATAATAGATTATTCATAGTCATATTATTAATGAAACGTGGACGTCAAGTAGGAGTGCTATAAAATTCCAAGCTCCCATTGCTCGCTTCCCAATTAGAGTCGGCCTAAATGTGAGCCAGGATTAGTATCGCCGTTTTATAAACGGCCTAAGCTGTTTGTAAACCGATGAGTCGTAATTATAATACGGCAGGCGGTTTTGGCGCGTTAGTCAAATAAAGATTCCACGAAGGTATGAAGAACCAGCTTAATTTAATATTTATGAATGAATATGATTGTGTACATACAAAGTTTTCCAGTTACTAAGAAAGCTTTTAAATGTAAGTGGGTAAGTAAGTCTGGTGTAACGAGTGTTTAATGTTGACTGTTAATGCAGATAAGCCAAGTGAATGTCTGGTGCCGACCGACACACAAACCTACAGTACAGAGTCTGTAGTACAGACTCGAGATGCAAAAATAAAGAGTCGATGGGTTTTGTTGTTAGGTCAGCCTCGTCGAAGCAAAATACAACAGCATAAAAGGATACCTGGACTGACTGACTACGATATATCAACGCAACTCTCACCCCTCTGGGTGTGAAAATCTTGAAATTTTGCAGGAATGTGAGGAACGTTGGCGTCGGCAGCTACTTCTAATAATAATTAATGTATAGGTTCCCCCTCCAAAATCTGCCAAAATATTAACCACTGTTGCAAGTTATTTTGCTGTAACTTTCTGTACCCCTGTCCTATAATTATTATTCGAAGTACCAATAAAATTATAAAACTACTACCTACTGTACAAAGGGAAATCGTAAAAGAAAGGAAAACGTTGCAAAACTGTTTCCGCAAAATATTATTACGCATTTATGTAAATGTTCCACCCACATGAGATCTTATAACACTTCTTACTCGGATTTTTTTACAAAGTTATTCTGTATTAAGTTAAACTAAATTAATTTAACAGCTGTTTAAGTTTCCATGGCAAATATGACCTTTCATGTGATAAAAGTGCAGTAGCGAAATAAATTATAGTGCTCGCGTTCTTTTGCATCCATCCGGACTCTGGTTTATTTATTGCATTTACATGACGTAATGTTGATATACATATTCTAAACAATGTTTATATACGTATACATGTATGATATGTTATATAGGTATCATAAAGTTGTAGCTTCAAATATCAGGGCCAATGTTAATCAACGCGTAACAAGTATTTCAACTACCTAACGCCGCAAGACTACTTTACTTTAAATTAATGGCATTTGGCGATTACGTTCAACTATTTCATCGAACTATGTAACACATTTTTGTAACTGTATCACAAAAACTTTAAAGAAATCATAGCTCAGTGTAAGCAGAAAAAAATGTTTTTTTTCCTGCTAGAGTCCGGCATTACGATGAAAGTAAAAGTACCATTGCCTCAGTTTATTGAAGCAACGCGATTTATTGCATACAGGTGGTTTGGGGGAACAGACACCTAGAGACAGGATGATTACAAAGCGTCATTGATTAGAGTTCTAAAAAGGCTTCACCTGTAAGTAATTACATAATTCATTTTAATCACTTAAGTAAAAATAACATAAGAATACTTAAACGTTTAAATTTACCATGTTCGGGTAATTAGTAACTTGGAAGCAGTAGTCCGTCATTGAAGTAATCGTGATTATTTTGACCATTGATTTAATACGATTTGTATTCAATTATTAATCAGTCTATTCTGTGTAAGTTGAGTAATAGAACAATAAATAACACCAGGTAAGTATACTTAATTGGCCCAAAGTCTTAAAAAATAATTGAATAACATCAAACAATACACTGAAATTTCAGTTTTAACGAAGCATTATTTTATTACTGTTCGTTATCCACTTGACAGAGCCAATAGCAGTTTTCGCAGATTGGATGTAGCAACAATGGATCATAAATGTAACCAGTTTCAACATTTCGACATAAGAATTCATTAATACTCTATTTAAGTGTAATTATTTCACGGGCATCATAGTGCTCCACTAAGATTACAATGTGTACTAACCGCTTATTAATACTAATTCCAATTACCTACATTTCTATAGTGATACTACAACTAACAATACACTGTTACGAAGACATACATTCTACGTGAATACCATTTTTGATACAGTTTTACGTAATTGACGCGTTCCATGTAAACGAGCCGCGAGTAAAAGCGGGTTGAGTGCGTTCCGAAGTTGCGTAACCGACGCTGCGCCCGCGCCGGCGAGCGTCACGTCACGCACGCCGCCCGCCCCAACAGTAGCAGAGCAGCCAGCCGGCCGCGGCGACTTTGCGCTGAGGTCAAACACTTGTTATTGTTCTACACTCTTGTCTTGATTGATACCTGCACTTAACCTTAACAGAGTTGTCAATTTAAATTTCAAGTTTATCATTTCGAATTCCCCAGTCCACATCAGCAGTCACAGTCATTAACTTAAAGGTTAAATATCGGTAACCTCGCTACTCAACCAAATTCAAAATAACAATTAAGACGTTCCGTATTTGTTTAATAAATGTCTATCGGCAACCGATACTCTTAATTACTACCGGTAGAAGTATAATTGCAATATCGTGAGTACATGAATGATAGCTACTAACATGCGTAGTTGGCTGCCTACGAATACACAAATTAAATTAATCTCACAATCTACGTTTTATACGGTAAAATGGCCTTCGAGATTAGAATAATGCATGGAAAATATAATTAGTGCCCTTGGATCGCAACAACAATGATTTGCAGTCGATGCGTATGCCACTACACTACCCACCGCCTAACTAATTTTGCATCCTATGGGTGAATCACCATTTGCCATTCAAACCGAACACTTGCTGTATTTACCCACGAACGTTAGTTTTATATGCGCATCAAATGTCTCTCAATTTGAACGCTTGAATTAAATATTAAAGTTTTGATGTTATATTTGCACGACAAGGAAGATTTATTAGTGCATCTAAATACTTTTCCTCGAGCACTAGCAACGTTCTATCAATTCTATAATAATTAAGGTATAGCGAGCGTAATCTACATGGTGACTTTATGTAAATACCTAATTTATTTAAATTGGGTTCCGTGCTATCCTGGACTCTTATTCTACCTTCCCAGAAAGTGGCTAAAAGCCTGCAACTTAATTTATAGTAACATGTTAGTCAGATTCTTACACACTTTATATACTACATAAAAATGATAATCCTATCAAAACTCGCTTACAAACCAGTAGTTTGTGTTATGCTTATGCAATTCCCTCATTGCAGCTCTTTAGCAGAATTCCCTTTTATTCATGTAAAGTCTTCAAGCAGTCTACAACCTGCACCTAGAACATTCTGTAGTGTACACCAGCAAAAAGTGTAATTTGTTCGCATTGTCTTACATGTTGCGCCCATATGTCTACATCAACAAGAGATGTGTTTCGATTGATGGTAGCTTTCACCATTGTTGCCATAACTTGCTCAGGCCGTCGTCGTCTCGTCTCCGTCACGGGCGCCGCCGGCACGCCCCAGATATCGTCTGAACATCATTGTTTATTGTATGAAAATACAATAATATACCCACTTGCTATTCACTATTAGCTGTGTCACGGCATAGAGGGAAGTACTGTTCAGTCTTGAGACATTAATATTGTTAATTTATAATTTAATATTGTTTGATAATAATCCAATAGTAATCAAAATTCCAGAGAATTATCCCTTCGAGCACGTGTAGGATTTGAAAATCGGACATCGAATTTGAAGATAGAACGTGTCATTCACTCTCACAAATATAAGAATCCTCACAATGTTTTTCTACTATTTGAGCATTCAGCCCAATTTAAATAGCGTGACCAGGGATTGAACTTAAATCTCTCGACATAATTATTATAGTGTAGGCAGCCGCATTTTCACCGTTGCGCCTTGTTCGGACACAGATAATCGGGAATCTCCTCAAAGATTTCTCCCATGGGTTTGCCGATAAGTAGGATCTTCGTCGAAATAATTTTCGTTATATTAGAAATATAGCCGCCTCCGCATATACAGTAAACTTATAGTCGCAAGCATATTGTAGCAATTTGTTCGTCAACCCGTGTCGATCAGATAGCTGGTCGGGCTCTCCACCACGGAAATGATTCCAGCATCCAGTATCCGACCAACCGTGAAGCTATATCTAATAATATTGGAATTTTACGGTTTCATTTCTATCGTCTCATGGGTCACTCAGGTTCAGTAAACTTATTCCTTTATTTATTTATTTTTCAGCTCCAATAGAAACGGAAACGTTGAAAGTGAGGCTGTTTTTGTTTGTTACGTCGCATTTCATGCATGAAATTTTCTACACGACTGCCGTTTGTGTTCACGACTGTAATATCTTGGCAACGTTTGGAAAATTTTAGGTTGTGGCTAAGGTGCTACACAACCATAAATGGAGCCTAGGTGCTTCACTATAAATTAACTCTTTAAAATAAGTATATCAAAATTACTCGCTTAATCTTACAAACTTGTCTGAATTATGATTTAACGATTATAATACAATCGATATAGGACTATGTTGGTATATTTATTAAATTGTTTACTATACAATGCAGTAGTAGGTATAATGAAATGAATTAGCGCTGTATTACTAGAGATTCTCTGAACTGATCTATACGAGATAGATAAATCAATAGCAGGCCTACAAGTAAATCAGACCTAATATTAGTGTCCTTTTTGCTAATTGTTATATATTTTTATATTTAGTTACTTATTAAGTTCTCTGTTTATTTCATGCGATTATGATGCATTAAAGTTTAATTCAATGCAATATTCTTTATTGTACGGTCGACCGCACGTCAGTGGAAACAAAACCAGTATAAATTGGTCTCTCATAGTATTGAAACTCCCTAATAAGCTAGGCCAACTCAAGGTCAAAGTGTTTCCACTGACGTGCGATCGACTGTACATTAACAAAAATAAAAACAGATAAGTACAATAATACAGTAGCTTACATAAGTACCTACATCTAAGCGGTCTTATCGCTAAAAGCGATTTCTTCCAGGCAACCTGTGTAAAATTAAACCTAATAATCAAGAATTCGTTGGTTGTGTCAGAATTGTAAAAAAAATGACTATAACACAATAAAATATTATAGCATAGGACATGCGACCACGAAATAAAAGGTCATGAGAATGACGCCTATACGCGGTATTATACTAACACTGCAGATAAAGTAACTTTTAATTACTTCATTCAAATTAAAAAACTACCACTGTGAACGTATCGTCCATCCACACAAAGAGATATAGGTAGAACGAATAATTTATTACGTATTATTTGCTTATTATTATTACCTAACATCAAATTACCTACCACGTTGTTGGTAACCTTATGATGAAAGTCCAAACAATTTTGATGATTCTACGCTATAGCCTATAGCTTCATGGGAATTTTTAATGAAATATGTTGGCATCTAATTTTGTATTTCAATAGAAAAACTTATTAAGAAGACAATAACTAATTATTTTCGAGTAGCACCTATAAATGGCCGTGAACACAGATTTCAGAGACATGACAGCTGTATATAAACGAGGTGACCCTACAAAAACCAACATAGTTGAAACCTTTATCGCTCTGAAAACAAACAACTTAAGTCACGTATTCGATTCACTGAAGTACCATAATTGAATAACTTATGCTGGTCACTTAGCTAGGTTATGATTCCTTAACTTTAAGATTTTCATACATTTTGATGGCTTTTTGCGGGTTTTTATCTTTATGACGATGCTGCTTCCAAACGGCTTATCAGATCAGTTAGATGTCTATAGCGATCTAAAAGTCCTCCATCTACTCTCTCGATGACCGTCATCAGATCATGCCTCGATCATTCCATCACGGAGAACCATGGCTTCAAAGTGACCTCGATTGTATGAAAATCTTGCCTTGTTTCTAATTATCCGTCCACCTATGTATGTATCTGGATTTCAGATTTGAATATTATTCTAGAGGGACACTATTGCAACCCGTGTCAGATGCCTATTACTGCTGCCATTAGGTCAAAAGTCTACGCAGGTACTCGTAACTCGGTCTTCTGCTAAATAATTATATAATGTCGGCAAACGCATGGGAACTTTTCTGTCGAAACTGCTACTAGAATGTAAATGCCAACCGTATGACTGCATGTATTATGGAAAACCACAAACTCATGTTTACTTGCGATCTTGTCTAAGCGTATAATTAATAATTTGACCATTAATTAACCTAAGATTGTATCTATGGTGTCGTTAAAGTCAATAAAGCAGATAAAATCTATTTTACTACGACGCAAACAGAAAATAGTGAAGTACATTGTCAACTAAATTAAGATTGATGAAGCGAATGAAGCAAAAATATGTAATTATCTTATCAAGAGGCCATTCATCGCTGTAAGTAGCCGAATAAACAATAAAAAAAAGTCTATGAATGACAGAGGAAATATCGCGGAATGCGACGGAGGCGTCGACTTCCATTAATTTGGTGTAAATTAGGAGCTCTAAGCGACTAATGTACAAAACGCGTTATTCTGGAAATACAATCCCTGAAATATTATTGTTCAATATTCTTTTTACTCGAAGCTTTCTTGTATAGCTGTAAAGTTTATTAAATACCCCTATGAATAATAAAATAATGTTTAGACAAATTTACACACGGCTGTTTAGTCCCAAACTAAGCCGAATCTTGTAAATGGGTACTCAACAACTGATAAACATACATTTATAAATACTTTTAAATAAATAAGAATAAGGTCCTTTTTTGGATTTTCCGCATTAAAAACGATACCTAGAAATAGTAAATTACTGCCGCGTCCTGCAAGTGAAGCATAACCGGACGATCGAGAGTATGCGGGCCGAGGCACAGCCGAGGTATCCGCTCGTATCGCTTCCGCTTGTCACTCGGGCGTGCCGAGACGCGCCCACGTGCTCCCCCGCGCAATCCCGGCAAGTGCGTAGCTCTGCTGTGACCTTCATCCTGCATTCCTCGCCGACTCATCCAGGAAACTTACTATTTGCTACAATACGTCACTCCCCAGGGCGTTCACCTATGAACTAGGTGAATGAGCAGTTAAGAATGGAACTAAAGGCATTATAATTTATTAGATTATTAATAATGTCTTATTAAATAATATTATCTATAGACAATATATTCCTCCATAACTCTGTAGGATGTGTTGTCTATATTATGGTATTATTTGCCTCGTATGGGTTGTTGTGGCTAACTAAAATGAAATTTAAATAAAATTTTCTGAATAAAATGAATATTTAACCTCCTACTTACAAGTCTAATCATACGTTCGTTACTCAAATCCTTATAATATCATTTGTTTAGTTTAAACAAATAGAAAAATTGCTTCCTGTTATGATCCATGTATGTGTCAAGTAGAACTGAGTCATTGTCAATCACTGTCTTCTGGGGGGTCTTGTCATCTTGTCTCAATGCAATCACACATCAGTGATGTGATGTGATGACAAATGCTTATAATCTGTTGTTCGCAAATTGTCACTTTGGGTCGGGGTCGTTCTAGGGCTCACGTCAGTCTCACTCAGTTTATGACCTACCTATAGGCCATTCGGAGTTCCTTCACGTGGCGTTGCGTAAAGAAACTTTGTAAAGTCGACAATTTATGCACTTAAATCTTTTTCAAATGACCTGATGGCCTGATATAATTCACAAACACTTTCAAGGAAATATTTCGAAATTTGGTGCAGTTGGCGTGATTTACGAAGAGTGAAAAAGGTAATCTTTACCACCATAACTGAAACACAATCGTGTGTATGAGAGAAGCGTGTGGGCGGGGATGTAATTGATAAGCATAATCGAGTCGTGAATCAGTCAGTACCCAGGATTTGTATAGTAACCGGTAGTTAAGTGATCCTAATATGGGCTTGATAATGCTCGCCACGCGTGTCGACATAGGTCACAGTTATTAGCTTAATTGTCTTAAGTGTAGGCGAACCATTGTTCGTGGTTCGTTACGTGAGTAACTGGATATCGCACATTCTATCTAAGACCTGACTTGTTCCTTATCCGTCTAACAGCGTTGTAATAACTCAAGACCTCTCGAAATGACAAATTACCCAATTTTATACAGACATTCAGATAATTTTGACAATACAATTTCAGTTCACTCATTGTCAAACATATTGATTAGAATGTAATGCAATGACACAATTATTCTTTTACAAATCACATTTTCTCGGTCACGACTTTGGATATCGCAGTGAATATCAAATTGGTTACGACTCTATTACAAATAATCGTAAAGAAAGTATCTGTTGCCGAAATTGGAATGATTTCGTGAGTGTCCCTTATCGATTGCCCGTAAGCGTGACGTCTTGATGTTACATTGTAAGAATTTGGGGTCGAACCAACATCTGGTTTGAGAGACGCCGCCACCGCCGTGTCTCGATTTGTCAGAATTAAATCTTCTACTTACATAACACTCGCTGAATCAGAGACTCTTGATTGACGTTAGGCGAGCAGAGATGATACTTAACAAGATAATGTTTTATTTGTTCCGTGTAGAGCGTACTCTAAGCCTATAGTTTCTTTTCTTTCTATCTGACGTATTACGACAGTATAGGAGCGCTAGAGAAAGCCAGACTGGGAAAGCTAACAGTATCTTTAGTGTATATTCATATCAATATGCTATTTAAACTAACGAACTGGCAAATCGAACCAAAAAATAAGTGATCTGATATTAATCACACTCGTTTAAGACACCATCATGATATAATAGAATCCTATATTAATGGGTCATAATATTACATAGTACACTTTGACCATAGATATGACTCTTGTTGTAATATAGGATCGTAGAGTTTTGCTAAATAACTTGTAAAAAAAACTTGTATGTCGACCCATTCAACATCCATTTACCTTTCCTGTATATCCTAATAATCATCAATATTTAGGGTACTTTCCCTCCAACTACCGTCTTTATTTTCCACCTTGTAGGCTTGTATATACAGTGTAATAAGCCCCTAACAGATTCTTGTTACTTGTCATTGTCACATACTAACAATACCCTAAGGCAGTTAAATAATGACCTTGTAGTATGGAGCTTATGAGAAATGAGTCAAGCATGGCTATTATGTGTCGTGACCTATCCATGAATGGTAGAAGGTGCGTACGCCATGCGACTACGCTACGGTCTGACCGGCACGCAGCTATCTGTCTGCGTGTGAGCCACCTATCGCGGGTCACGCTAGGGTCACCACCCGTTCGCACTCGGCCATATTCTTTTATGTCATCCAGGCTAGTCGATTATTCGAAGTCTTACTAATAGTACATAGTAAATCACAGTGGTAAATAATTATTACTAGTAGTTCCGTGAGAACAGTAGACCTCGCCAGCCTGCATAAACCAAACCTAAAAGAAACCAACAAAAGTCAACTTTGTAGTTGGAGACAGAAAAAGTACCTACTAAAGTGACAAAAATTAGCACTTCAATGCTTAATATTTCGCAAATGGATCCCTGAATCGAAAAATGTTTTTCACACACCCGCGATATTTTTGAAAGACCCATCCAACGATACCCCACACCATGGATATCACGCGGAAAAAAATAATTTTCCTTTTTACGTATGCAGTTCTATGAACATAATTTATTTTTTCAACTTTCATAAGTCGATCCACTATTACTCAAAAACTAATAGAACCTACTTAGCCGTAATAGTTTTCCTTGTAACTACGTTATATATGCTACTGCCATGAATTTTTTCACATTTCCAGAAGCAACCGTTTAGCTGGCAGGGGGGGGGGACACGTGACTCTAACAAAAATTACCGCTTTAAAGCTTAATATTTTGCCAACGGATCCCTAAATCGAAAAAATGGTATTCACACACCAGCAATATTTTTGAAAGACCTATCCAACGATATCCCACACTATGGGATTCACAAGAAAAAAAAAGTTCACTCCCACTTTGCGAGTATGGTAGGTACTCTAAAAAAAAATGTTTTTCAAAATTTTATTCTACTCATTTTGTAGGTTTAATTAATTTATACCTATGCCAAATTTTCGTCAAAATCGGTTGAAAAATGCGACCTGTAGAGAATTACAGACAGAAAGACAGAAAGACAGACGGACATTAGCATTTTTGGTCAATCTCGAAACTTAGACGCTTCGCTCGCTTCGCTCGCTCGGTCAATTATCAGTGCCTAACATTCGTTAAGAAACGCAATATAATATTAATTAACTAGGCTATTATGACCTATGTCTAACACACAAATCAGTAAAATAATACAGTAATGTTGAACTATATTTTTGTTCATTTTATTAAATTCCAAGTTAGTGTTGTGCGGCGGTGGGGGGCGGACTGACTCTTTGTCCTTCTGCATGTTTGTCTATATCATTATAACATAGGTAACGAAGAAAACTGGTTCCAGATTGGACATTTTTCAGATTGGACATTATTATCGTAAATCTTTTAAATGTATATTAGGTCCAATTCTGAAGTCCCACATTTAAAATTTAACAGCACTATTATGTATATTAGTAACCCTGACTCGGTGCGTGTTCATGCCTTGATGACATAACGGACTGCGCAGGCGCCGGCCTACGCCACGCGGCCCGTTACATTGCACCGTTCATGTCACTCTACCATCGACTTTTGTTTAGTATGCCAATAATGAGGTAAGTAGGTATGTTTGTATAAATAATTTACTCAAATATTGCAAAAAGAACCTGTGTAAATTTTTAATGTAAGTATGTATAAGTACTTACTTAAGTAGGTAAGTACTACCTAATTATTTTGTGCAAACTGGCCACTAAGTAATGAAGGTCGAATAACCTTATTTAGACGAAAACGTTGTATATTTAATTTTCTGTAGGTTATTTTATTATAATTATAATAACTTAACTGATAACATACTCGTAGCATAATTATAGTATTGTTATAAGTACCTACAAAAAATCAAAATCAACTGCCTATTAATATGTTCCCACTTCTGGGGGCTCAGGCCTACCCTCACAACGAGGGCGTTCGGGCTATAGTCCACCACGATATCCCAGTGCGGGTAGGTGGACTTCACATGCGACTAAGAATTCATTCTTCATCGTATCCAGGTTTCCTACAAAGTAACTAAGTACCTACAAACAAAGTTTAATTCCATTGGGATTAGGTACCGCAGTCAACTAGGTATGTTAAACTTTTAGTTAATTACCTACAAATCCTACAAATAGAAAACTACTTACTTCTCTGTGGGAAAATTGCCAGTCGAGTCGTGTCACAATTTAAAGCGGCCTTTCATAATAAAACGCACCCAGCCCAGAAACAATATTTCTTAATATTAATCTAAAGGTCTACTTACTTACTGTATTATCCAATAAAATATTACTTCGCATTTGACTCTAATTCTAAACTGTAATTATGAAGACAGTATAATGGTCTGGACAGTTCAATAGGATAATTTACAAAAGATAAAATGTACTTATTATGTAATGGAATGAATAGTGACCGTAACTAACCTAGAGTTTATAATACGACGACGCACCTACTGAAATAAGTTTATCGATAGGCGTTTAGTTAGTGGTTAGTCTCTATGTCTCGACATTCGATATTGACAGACATTGACAACCGACTAAACCCGTCAAACAGCTGACAAAAGTTAATTATTAAAACAATAGATACAACACAACATGCTATTTGCATCATTGAATACGGACATAATATGGACCAAAGATCACGTGCTTGAGAAGATACCTGCTGTTAGTTATTTATTATACGCTCTATAAACAAGATGGATTTTTGAGATGGGGCAGTAAGTGCCTTGCCTTAACCGTTCAAATTATAGAGAAACGTTCTTACTGTCCATAACTTTTTGAGACATTTTGACCTGCATTCACAGATTTAAAAAAAAATTACGACCAGCAAGGAAACGGGCAATAAACACAGAAACTTTTTTTATCCCAATCGATCCCGTTTCTTACAAATATCAAAAAACTCTATTGGACCAACTGAGGTCAGAGTACCAGAAAAGTCAGAAATCGCAAAAACTTCTCCCATACATTTTGCAGAAAATGAGGAGACTCTATGAATAACTTACTTTTATACCCAACAAAACTTTTTACGATTTCAAAATATGTGAATGTAGGTCAAAATGTCTCAAAAAGTTAAGAACAGTCTCCTAAGAACGTTTCTCTATAATTTCAACTGTTAAGGTACCTGCCCTTACTGCCCCATCTCAAAAATCTACCCTGTATAAATATATTTTAGTAAGTATACATATACTGTTAAAGTATACTCTAAACTAAATGAACTGTCTGTTGCAGTTTCTTCTACTTAGATCTCAATAAACCCATGAAATGAAGCAAATTTACAAATCGAGTAAAACTCGAATAACATAACCAGTTTTCACGCATTATTGAGTAACTACAATCAATTTATCTTTCTCCAAACTAGTCCGATGTAACAAGGTACCAAACCAGGGCCGTATTTCGTTCGAGGACCACTTCCCGAAAGTAAAATTTGTACCTATGTAGGAAGGCCTATGTCCGTCAGTGGACGTCGATAGTGATGAATTTCTATGCCACTTATATATTTTATCTTTAATGTAAATATTACTAATTGACCGAGCGAGCGAAGCGAGCGAAGCGAGCGAAGCGTCTAAGTTTCGAGATTGGCCAAAAATGCTAATGTCCGTCTGTCCTTCTGTCTTTCTGTCCTTCTGTCTTTCTGTCTGTAATTCTCTACAGGTCGCATTTTTCAACCGATTTTGACGAAAATTGGGCATAGGTATAAATTAATTAAACCGACAAAATGAGTAGAATAAAATTTTGAAAAATATTTTTTTTAGTTTACCTACCATACTCGCAAAGTGGGAGTGAACTTTTTTTTTCTTGTGAATCCCATAGTGTGGGATATCGTTGGATCGGTATTTCAAAAATATTGCTGGTGTGTGAATACCATTTTTTCGATTTAGGGATCCCTTGGCGAAATATTAAGCTTTAAAGCGGTAATTTTTGTTAGAGTCACGTGTCCCCCCCCCCTGCCTGCTAAACGGTTGCTTCTGGTTATGTGAAAAAATTCATGGCAGTAGCATATATAACGTAGTTACAAGGAAAACTATTACGGCTAAGTAGGTTCTATTAGTTTTTGAGCAATAGTGGATCAACTTATGAAAGTTGAATAAATAAATTATGTTCATAGAACTGCATACGGAAAATGGAAAATTATTATTTTCCGCGTGATATTCATGGTGTGGGGTATCGTTGGATAGGTCTTTCAAAAATATCGCGGGTGTTTGAAAAACATTTTTCGATTCAGGGATCCGTTTGCGAAATATTAAGCAAAATGTATGTTGCAAATTGCAAATTTTTGTCACTTAGTACTTATTCTGTCTCAAACTTCCCGATCGCCGGTCTCAAACTACAAAATTGACTTCTGTTCGTTTCTTTTAGGTTTGGTTTATAAGGGCTGGCGAGGTCTACTGTTCTCACGGAACTACTAGTATTGTATTTGAGGGTATGTAAAATAAGTGCATTCAGTAAATGAAGTAGTTACAAGTTACTTTTTATCAATCAAGGTAAAATTGTTCGTTAAAATTTTTATCTTCGGCGCGGCGTTAAGCGTCATCGTTAAAAGCGCTCCGGCCACGTGGCTCGACAACTGTATTTTTGATTCCTCGTGGTTCGACATGTCGGACTATCAGTATTTTGATATTCCACTTAGTTCGACCATCGGACCAAGAGCATGGGGTCACAATATTGCTTAATTTGTTCCTGATTACAATCAAAATCAACGAAAAATAAACATTTATGGTTCAATTACAGCTGTAAAATAAATAATCAATTTAATTTGTTTACGATTTTCAATTATGGTTCTATAACCTACTAACGCAATACAGTGCTACAAGTTTCGAGCTATAAATATTACGTTTTTGTTTCACAACAGGGTACAATTATTTAACTAAAGGGCATTCATTTCATTATCAATGAGCATGGCTCTTTTATTCATATTTATAATTAAGTAACTAGATGTTTACATTTACATACTAAAGTAAGCTTCTACACGGCGATACTACTTGTAACTCGCGGTTATTCATATGTTTTCCACAGTAAAAAAGTATCGCCTATTAATAATAGTTAGGTAGATACAGTCACATTCAGAAAAAAAGATGATGACGTTATTTAGAACAAACTTAGTCATTTGAGTTTACTTATGAGTTATGTACCTAAGTAGGTATATTAAGAAATAATCAATACTAAATAGCAGTCAATCCAATAACATTATTTTTAGCAAAAACTATAAACCCTACGATACTTTACACCCACTTTTAGGCGTACTTTTACAAGATAAGAGAAATATTACTGATTTCATCTGGTTACCTTTAGGATAACTCACAGCTCTTGCAATGGATAGATAGTCATTTATGGCCTGAGTATGCGCAAAGTATATCAGTGTTTTGTCTCGATCGGCGTGCTCTAGATTCGAGCGGGCCCACTGGCCGTTGGTCTTACAACTCTTACGTCGAGGAAACCACGCCCCGGGGACAATCTGACACAAACACTCGCTCCATTGCGACAGCTTTCACGGTACCTTAATGATACAGATAACATTCACCACTATTATGGGCAACTGTACCCAATCCTAATAGGACAAATACCTAACTACCATAATCTTGCACTATTTATTTGGCAGTGACTGATTGTGCTAGTTCTATACGAGTACCTGCCTTCAAGCGCGATAAAATTTTATATGGATAAAATCGTTTGCAATTTTTCAAAGCTTTTATTATGAAGGGCTTTTCCTGTGTTCTTTGGGTAGGTACCTCTCGTAGACAAGTACTTATGCAAAGTTGTATGTGTCTGTCCCAGGTGGGAATAGAACCCGCCACCTCTGGCGCTCAAGTCCAATAAAGTTGTGAAAATTGATACATACAAGTAGGTACAAGTATATCTCAAACAAAATAAGTTTCTACCACTCAACGAAATGAGGCACAATTTTGAAATTCTTTGAACTAATTCTATGAAAGCTCTTGATCATCGACAAAAGAAAGAGAAATGATTAATCAGGTGTGATATGTGCCTATTAACGAATACCTTCTATGTAACCAATCAAATAACTTTGTTTCCTATGTCGTAACGCAACCGATGATTAGACAAAGTAGTACCTGCCTAGCGGCACGCATGAAAGTGTATCAGTTACCAATGTTACAATGAATGAGAGTAGGTATCGTAGTGTTACAAATTAAATGAATGTTACATCACTATCTGATGGTCTTTGTAAATTGGATGGCCGAAAGGGATTAATAAAAGTCATCCATACTTTCTCTAGTAGGTATCCAATGAGCTGAGATGTAAACATTAAAATTAAGATAAAAATGTGATTAGAAAGGCGTATTTATATAATTTACGTAAATAAATACGAGTCCAACATTGTAATGATAAGATATTTTAAATATCTAATGGAAAAAATTAAAAGCACGGCATATTCAATATAAAATGTCCAGGAAAATGAATCCTAAGTAGGCACTTACTTAGTTGCTTATGGATTTTTTTTCCTTTTAGGATGATCTAAACATTTATGTCAATAGCTAGCTCAAACCTGGTCGAGTATCACACATCATTTTTAAAAGCATCATGTTTAAGTTACTAAGTAGCTGTCTCATCTTTACTCGCTCGTTCAAATCTTCCCTCTTTTTAAAGCTGCCACTAATCGAACCACAAAGTCTTAGCACAGTTCCCCAGTTCTGTGCTCCACTTCCTCAATTATGCTCAAGAAAAAGTGGAACATTTCTCGCGTCGAATTTTTAATTGTTACATTATGAAATTTTTGGATGAGGCATATCGGAACAATTCATTGTGGATGGTTAATTGTAAATGTCGCAAGTCTATTGTTGTGTCGTGACGCGCATGCGACCGGCTCGACCCGACTATTGTTCGGTTGTGTATCATATTCATTGTTTTGTTCATACACCCGGTTATTAAAATGTAATCCGAGTAAACATTGATTAGAGCCTTTTGTTGTTGCGTCGTTTAATTAGTTTTGTGTTTCGATTTCAGATGCGACGGCAAGCTCGGATCTCAGCGGGTGGTGCGCTAGTCATGCGCTCCGCCTCCGCACTGCAAGGTATCTTACGCTATTACATACAGATATTTATAGATAGTTTTATTTATAACATTAATTACAAATTAAAATGTGTATCATCATTATCGTCTGCATAGGCCGTCTAAATTCGCGTCTCTACTTCATTAAGCGTCTTCCGTATTCGTCATCCAGCCGCAGATGATGGTTCTCACCGTTAAGTGTACTCGCTAGGGCCACTCTAGAACTCTTAGTTTTCTTACCGTTTCTATCCCCCATAGATTCTGACTTACTCACAGACTGACACAAAGTACTTACTGCCAAAAGTATTCCTAAAATTAATGTTGAACTAATATTTTAAACTCGCTTGTCTAAGTGTCCGTTCACCTAGCGTACACATAAGAGATTCTGGGCTAGTTTTAGTGCCAATAAATAGTACCCAAATAGTACCTAAATAGTACCTAGTTCAAATAAATAGTACCCCTGTGGTTTAAGAAATATACGCCAGTCTTAGTGTGTACGCTGGCGGAACGTTCCGCTGGCGTACACATGGCCGATCTCGAAAACGGCTTTGATTACAGCAACGAAATTACACAAAAAAATAGTACCCTAATAGTACCCTCGGTACCGGAAATCTCATAACGATTGCTCTTATAGGAACGGAGATATTGAACATAACTTTCAGAGCAAGCGTTCAGCCAGCGTACACATTAAAGTCATGTTGTTTTCATAAAGAAAGCGGACGTATCTAAATTTAAATGGTATATCAATAAATAGTACTTCAAATAGTACCTCCGCTAGTACAAACATTTCATGTGAATTCACACGGGAACCATATCAAAAATCGATGTAAAGTTCTAGGAACAAATGTATTGTCGAACAGTCGCACACAAAAGTGAATAAAAATGAACAACAAGTGATCGCCGTTTTATTGCTTCCAAGCGAGTCTAGAGTTAGCTGATCAGTAAATAGTAGGTAATAGAGTCTATATTCAAATGTATGATATGAACCCTTTCATACCTTTCATCCACCCTTATTTTTTACAACCTTTTGTCTTGTTTTGACTCGCACCTCGCACTTAGAGATGTCAACCAATTACCAGTTTTAGCACCGGTATTTACCGATTAGTTAAAAAAAACGGTTTTCTTAGTTTTTATTATTATATGGAAACACTCAGCTCAGAAAGTAATAAAATTATCAGAATTGTGAGTTTTGCTCTCACTTGTTTGTGTGACACTTCACCCTTTAATTATTTATTTTTGGACGCATAATAATAATAAAATCTTCGAAACGAAACGAGAGTTACGAAGAAAGCATGAAAATAAGTACCTACCTAGATGTTAGATGTGTGAAATGAAATTGATATTAATACGATTTCCATTGGAGTGGCTCGTTTTAGATCCAATGAAACCTCACTTACATCAGATTGGTTGGTTTTCGAACCAATGAAACCTTACTTACATCGGATTGGTTGATTTTAGAACCAATCAATATCTCTTATTACGATTGGCTGCTTTACTCGCGTTGGGCGTTGCTGAATGTTCTGTAGCTGTTGTCATCATGTCCGAACCCAGCCAATCCTATTTAGGTGGTAGTCATTGGTTCGAAAACCAACCAATCTGATGTAAGTGAGGTTTCATTGGATCTAAAACGAGCCACTCCGATGGAAATCGTATTAAGTTTTGCTGATTGGTTGGAAAAGCAGCCTTTGAATTGAAACCTATAAGGTTAGGTAACTCCGGCCACTCGTAGCAGTTGGAGCACCCCGAAAGTTAGGTTCGTTAGGTTACTGGTGACCCTTGGAGCGATCGAAACGAGCAACTGAGCAACAGTACCTGGAAGGAGGTAACAAGGAGGAGCGATGTGTGTCATAGGTGGTAACTAGTGACAGTATTCGTAATGTAGAACAGCCCCCTAAGGGGTGGAGTGGTTTTGGTACTGTAAGTGGGTATCCACCATAAAACGAGGAGCCATGTCTGTAATAGGCGGTTGGGAATTAAGAAACGCCCAATGTGATGAACCGGTTTTGGTCTTGGAATATGTAATGAATAAATAAATAAATAAAAAATATGACATTTTTTGTTTATTTAGTCATAAGCTATCGATATATAAAGGTTTCATCGTGTGCGGAAAAAATCGAAAGAAAAACAAAATGGCGGCGGAAATTATGCCAGAAAGGTTCCTATTCCTTTGAAAAACTTTTTTTTTCGCAATTACAATATTATACTTAGTACAGCTTCCTCTACCCTTACATACAAGTATTGAACGCAACCTTCTGTGTGCGAGTCCGACTCCACTTGGTCGGTTTTTTACCTACCACCGCTTTCTAATTGTGATTTTTACTGAAGTCACTCTAACCACAAATACCGAATTTCTTTTTCTGCCTGTTTGACTGAATTTCTAGGTTTGTTCAGAATTAAAAAATAAACATACCTAATACTGTTAGCAAAGATAAGTCACTTTTGAACATGACTGTACCTCTAGTATGAATAGAACTTTACATCGATTTTTGATATGGTTCCCGTGTGAATTCACATGAAATGTTTGTACTAGCGGAGGTACTATTTGAAGTACTATTTATTGATATATCATTTAAATTTAGATACGTCCGCTTTCTTTATGAAAACAACATGACTTTAATGTGTACGCTGGCTGAACGCTTGCTCTGAAAGTTATGTTCAATATCTCCGTTCCTATAAGAGCAATCGTTATGAGATTTCCGGTACCGAGGGTACTATTAGGGTACTATTTTTTTGTGTAATTTCGTTGCTGTAATCAAAGCCGTTTTCGAGATCGGCCATGTGTACGCCAGCGGAACGTTCCGCCAGCGTACACACTAAGACTGGCGTATATTTCTTAAACCACAGGGGTACCATTTATTTGAACTAGGTACTATTTAGGTACTATTTGGGTACTATTTATTGGCACTAAAACTAGCCCAGAATCTCTTATGTGTACGCTAGGTGAACGGACACCTTGTCTAATTATTATTATTTTAAATTTCTAAATCAATAACTACAACTTCACATTGAATAGTAGGTTCCTAAAATATTACTTCTCTTATTTCAGTATGGCTGTGGTTGCTGATTTTTATATTCCAAAACGAATTTCGAATATCGAGGTCCATTCAACCTGGAGTAAGTAATAAAATACTACTTTCTTCAATTCATTGATTGCTCATTTCATTTCAAACAACAGCATCTACACGATTATAACTTTAAATAAAACTATATTTTGCTCGAGAAAAAGGAAGGAAAAGTTAGTCATAATATATTTTTTTAGATACACTTTAAAAACAGCATAAATTTAAAAAGTATACCCATCTTTATGTAGAGCTTTCGGTAAGGTACCTACCTATACGTTGTAGTCGCTAGTAATCGCAGAGTATAAAAATATTGACTGATGGAGATTTCATACAGGGAAATGAAATTTTATTTATTCATTTAATCTCATACAGCGTAACAGATAATTCCAAAGCGCCATGCGATAAAAATTTGCAAATAATTTTAGTACCTATTTAATTTCATTAATAACAGGTTAACCGACCTTTGTACTAATTTCAATTTGGATGTAAAGATTCAACGACCTGCTTTACGACGATATACACTTTTTGTGTGCTTGGTTAGATCTACGAAAAGATTTAAATTGAATGTTTATCACGTTTCAGTACTTGGATTTTGACAACCTCCCCGAGACGAACTTCACGTGCGCCGGGAAGGTGATCGGCGGGTACTACGCCGACCTGGAGACCTCCTGCCAGATGTTCCACGTGTGCACCGTGGGCCAGCAGGAGGAGCCCATGGACATCAAGTTCCTTTGTCTCAACGGCACTGTCTTTGATCAGGTAACGTTCCCATCATAACTACAAAATGGATCTAACTTTATTCTGCTTGTCAATATTTTTCTCCAAATTTGAACCTGACTATTTGTGCTCAGTAGCTAAAACATTTGCTTTTGAACTTACATTGTGTCTCATCTTCTATTTGCAGGAGACACGAGTGTGTGAGAGGGTAGACGAAGTAGATTGTACAAAGTCTGAAAAATTTTACAGTTTAAATTTAGAATTATATGGTAGTACTGCACCACCTATAATACAACAAGACCAAACTAAACCTCAAGCTCAACCTACTGAACAGTCCGTTCAGCAAGCCAAACCCAGTCGTGAACAATTCGATCCATCCATAGACGAATCTTCAACAACGTTGCATGACAAAACGCAAGATCACTCCACAGATGTGATAGATTCTACCGAAGATCCAACACAGGAAATAAAGAAAGATGAAAATAAACTTCATCAAGACGCTTCACCCACTCATTCTTTGTTGCCATTAACAGAACATGAAGATATTATCGACGGTACATCATATTCATATTATATTGATTATTTTCTTATAACTTTTTAACACTCACAACAAAACTAAATAAAAAATAAATAAATGTCAATAAACAACAATCAATGATGATGTAATCTAGACAATTTTAAACACTACTGACCTCCTCTTTGAAATCGTTTCAGAATATCAAGAAGATGAGGAAGAAATTGACAGTGATCATGAATATGAAGAAGATTACTCGCATTATCCTACAACGACAACTGTAAATACACCAACTACAACGACTAGGACAACAACAACAACTACTACTACCACCACTAAGAAACCACCAGTTACTACGGTGTACACACCACCAACCTCACCTCACCACTTGCCTCCCGTATCTCATCTAATTTCTTCACCTTCTCCAACTATATCCTCAGTTTCCCCGTCTTCTCTTTCTTCCTCTGCACCTTCAGTACCATCATCTCCAGCCTTAGACCCCGCACTTCTTTCACCGCAAGAGTTTATCTACCACCATCGAGGGCCAGGCTCCGAAGCTATTTCGTTCCAACGTCAAAGCTTCCGCCCTGCTGATGGAGTGTACATCACACATGCGCCGCAGCAGCAGTTCGACCACTTCCAGTACGAGTCGTCGAGAACTGCACCCCGGCCTTCGCAAGTTCGACCCTCACAATTCGTGCAACGACCTCAGCCAGCACCATTTCGTCCGACCACACTGGATCCACGAGATCAGTTATTACGACCAGGCCCAACCTCACAGCCTTCCGAAAGACATGAAACGTCTGTCAAGCATAGACCACAGACGTATTCTTCGGTACTGCCAGCGCAACGACCTCTGCCTTTTAACCCATACTATTATGATCGCAAACGAAGCGACGACTTGAGTCCAGAAAATGGATCCTCGCTCTCGGCTCGGTCTGTGGCACCACCGACTGTAACCGAACGACCTCCGGTAAAGCCCAAAAGTCCACCGCGAGTGATCGTCACTGCTAGCGCGTCAGTCAGTGATAGCAATGGAAAACGATTGAACTACACAGTCGGTAATGTAGTTAGTGCAGTGAAGCCCATCGTTCCGATAAACTACGATGACTATAAAGAGTCTGATCTAATATTTGATCCATTTTTTCTCGATGTGCCAAAACTCCAAAAGCGACGAAAAACTAGATCTAGTATGAATAGAAGAGTCTTCACAGTTCCCGCTACTGCAACTGTCTCTCCAGATTTAATTAAAACTATAGTCACAACGTCCACAGTAACGTCACAAGCGACAACAACAGACAGAACGTCTACTGTATCTCCAACGACAACTACGGTAGTCGCCTGGAACCCAAACGACTATGTCGATGATAATTACGAGCCGCAAGCTTATGTGCCGCCCGCGCCTCCTCTCGCAGTCCTAATAGCTTATGATCAAAATAAATATAAGAAACAAGAACGACAATCGAAAAATGATTTAACCATGGATAAGACTCAGCGTGATCTAAAGTCAAAAGTAAGTCGTATTGAGCAGTCCAGGCCGACCTCGTCTGCAGCGCAGACAACCTCTAGTCAAATTGAGGGCGCGGCCGCGGCGCCGTCTGCCGCCGCCGCCGCCGCCGCCGCCGCCGCCGCCGCCGCCGCGTTGCCGCCGCCCCCGCCGCCTGTCGAGGCGCACTCTTGCGCCAACTTGCGCTCAACTGACTGTCAGACTCGTGCCTGATAATTAACTATAAATAAATACATACTAGATAGTTGCATATTTAGATAGGTAGACAATTTTAACAATTTCCAACGCATAGCGAATTTATCAAACACAAGCAAAGAAAACGATGTGCAAGTGTTTTGTCTCTAAAATAACTTGCTTTAAATAAAAATAGTTTAAAATATTTATATTTCGATAATAATGTAAATAAACTGAAGTTATTGCTACCGTTTTATTTAAAAAGTTTTGTATGTGGAAAACAATAATTTTGTAAATATCTTTAAAAATTAAAATGTACATCACGTTTCTATATTAACTTTAGTAATTATTTCCGATTAACCACCCCACCCGGCACCGACACTTTATTTATAAGTAGCCTTTGACGCAGCGTAGGCAGGCCTCCCACAAGGTGGACCGAAGATCTGGTGAAGGTCGCGAGACCCAGCTGGATGAGGTTAGCGCAGGACCGATCGTCGTGATGATCCCTGGGAGAGGCCTATGTCCAGCAGTGGACGTCTACAGGCTGATATGATGATGATGAGCTTTTGATCCACGGCTTTGTCCGCAGCTATTCAAGTTTTTTTTTACCGGTTCAGTATATAGTTCCAGATATAACCTCTGTAACATTATACATTACTAAATTACTAAAGCTTTTTATTATAAATAGTACAGAGAGCCACCTATACACTGCTGAATTTAGCTAAAATGTAATGAGGAATTCAAAAGGTAACGTTATGTATTTATTATTCCGCCAAAATAATAACATTATTCATTTTTTAAAGTTATAAATTCGGACGCAATGCGGGTGGAGGTAGTATGCTAATAGAAATAATGCTTGTTCCTTGGTGCGGTTTCACAGGCTGTACGAGAGGCCCGTACGGGTCGCTTGTACAGCAGAGCTGCAGCCACCCAAGACCCATATAACATTATTTTTATTACCTCCACCCGCATTGCCTCCAAATTTATATAACTTTAAAAAATGATTACCTATTATTTTATTTGAATAAAGGCATGGTGAATTCCACATTACAAATTGCATTCTATACATTATGATATAAAAAACTTTTATTCAGAAAAAGTATTTATTATACATATGTATTCACAGTCCGAAGTGGTCGAAGGATCTGAGGTATTATCAAATGTCAGAATTAAAAATATGACAACAACCAACCCGTTTTGTATTAGTTTTGCTATTTCAATTATTAGATTATAATTACTTATTATTTCATTAATATTTGATATTTTAAACACAACAGTAAAATCATCATGTCGGACTCAAGTATAATGAGTGTAAGAGAAATGATTGATACGGCTTTTGGGGAATCTGAGGTAAGTACCAGAAATCGGGTTATTTGAAGAATATTGAGGGCTGGGTGGGGTTAAGGGAGCATGTCTACAACACTGAACTTTGAGAGACATGATAATGACTAACTAATCCAGGTATTGCATTATCCGCAATTAAACAATTACCACCTACAAAATTACAGATGAACCTCGTCAACTTTAAACTAATACAGGCGGTATTATACCTACTAGCAAGACAATTAAAAGTATTAGAGCGCAGAGTAGGAGTTGAAATTGGATTTAGTCCCGAGGCGTCGAGCAGCTCACTTTCCGTTACTGAAGTTAAATTGCATGCAGCTGTCCCTAAGAAACAGAAAAAAAAGAACATTCCAGCTCCTACAAAAGGCGATGGTCGCGGTCTTGATATACTTAGCCAAGTACTAAGTTCTACTGCAAAAATAATTTCAACTAAAAAAGGTAATCGTGAAAGGAAGGGTGCATCCAAATCACAAAACTCAGATGATGACGAAGACTCAGGCAAGACTTTTTCTAAATCTGAGAAGAGAGCGACGGATAAGCCTTTATCAGATAAAACGTACGATGAAAATGCACCTGGCAAAAAATTTGGTGGAAAATCTAGTTATGATAAAGAGTATGACGATAAACCATCATCGGACAAGAAATCTACTCCGAAATCGTCATCAGATAAGAAATCATTTGAGAAATCTGCGGAGAAATCGTATCTAGATAAAAAAGACGATGAAGATGACGGTGCTGGTTCAGTTTTAGGTAGACCATCGTCGAATAAAAAATCTGCAGGAAAATCGTCATCAGTTAAAGAATATGATGATGATGACTCAGCCTCTGATAAAACATATGAAGATGAGCGGTTCACAGATAAAAAGTCAAAAGGAAAATCATCATCGAATAAGAAATCTGCTGGGATAGATAAAAGATATGATGATGATGGTCATGATGCTGGTTCAGTTTCAGGCAAAATACATGATGGACTATCTTTTGATAAATCATCAAAAAAATCATCTCCCGAAAAAAAAACTACTGGTAAGTCATCATTAGATAAAAAATCCACTGGTAAATCTTTACACCAGTATGATGATGATGAACATAGCCCGGCGTCAGATAAAACATATGACGATGGACCATCTCCTGATAAAAGATCTGCATCGGAAAAAAAAAGTGCTGGAAAATCATCAGATAAACGGCACGATGATGATGATGGTTCGGCTTCATCAGATCATTTATCACGACACCCGGCACTAGGACAAGAAAAAGCATCTGATAGACATACTTTATCTAAGGCGTCTGCAGCATCCGATAAGCCTGCCAGCAAAAAATCTGACAAATCCACGGCAGATAAATCGTCCCCTGATAAGTTGTCGAGAGGAATATCTGTTAAAGGGAGTTCATCTAGTACAAGCGGAGGATCTAGAAAAAAGGTAATTATAATTTCTAAAGTATCGTGTGTTATTGAATGCGAATGCGACTAAGATTTTTCTTTATAATTTTGGCATACTTACCTAGGACTTCAGTTTTGTCATCCCTATATTTCTTTTCTTTAATTTTACGATAACTATATTTGCCTATAAATTTTTGAGTCCCCCTGACTCATTTAATTAAATTTAAATTCATAGTTATTGCCAAAACAAAGTTCAGTATGCCAACGGTCTCATAAAAATGAAATGGGTACCGGTATCCTTGATATAAGCTAATAAATATAATACAGATTTAAATAGTATTCATCACAGAAATACTACAGACTTCTAGAGCAAATAGAAGAGCAGAGGGAGCAAGTACTTCGTGTCATCCATCAGGTGCAGTTTGTCAACATAATAGAAGGATTACTTTTTGTTATTTTTTACCCTTTCTAAAGGTTTTCTTTCTTTTTTGTTTTTTTAAGTACGTACTACCTATGATGCTGCTGCGGTGAGTTTAACTTTCAATTTAAAAACTAAATTGTCTCGTAATATTATTTACATATTTTTTGTTAGTATACGAATTTCCTGAACTCTAACATAAACTTTCTTAAATTATAGAGAGCCGATTCACACGAAGAAAATTTATCTTCTCCCTCACCAATAGCTTCGTTGGAGTCCACGGGTGAGCGTCATTTCTAATATATTATATAGAAACTTGAAATATAGCGTGTGTAATAAATTAGCTAATGGCATTAATTTCATTTCCCACAGAAGTAAAATACGAAAAATTACTTATTGGTAAGATATTATAATTACTTACACACCGAGCTATTAGTTACAATAGGACTATGTCTCATGATAATCTTTCCTTCTTTATTTATGACATTTCAGTGGAAAGAGTACCTAACGAAGATTCAAAAGGAGCAGGCAGTAAGTTTAAGTATAATATTATCTTGTACAATATTTAATTTAAAATAAAAGAATAGTGAGTATAAATTATTCTGCAGAAGAATATTTTTAGAGTGGAGACCGCGCCCCCTACTAAATAGATCGACGACCAAAAAAAGTTGACGAATACTGAAGGACCAGGTGTGGTGTCTCACATTGGGAAAGGTCTATGTCCAACATTGGACGTGAGCAGACTGATGGATGATACTTATAATGTGCATAGGATTTTGTATGATTTTCGATTGCACAAAACTCCCGTTTTCGTGGAGTCGGTGCAGGGAACGCCACCCCCGTCGAAGAATAAGAAATGATTTTGTATAATTAGTCCGCCTGTTAGGCAGTCGTATGCTAAATAAATAAATTGATTGCAGAAAGAGGCTCCAAGACTGATGATCGGGGTCGTACCCCTCGACTGTCCGTTGTGACTCAAGATCAGTTTGCGAATTTAGTAAAAGCAGTTATGGACCTCGAAGCTAAATTTGGTCCTATCGGCGTACCAGGCTTTCCAGAAAATATGAGACTCATGGAGGAGCTCCGTAAAGGGGCATCATTAACAGATGCTATGGCAGCGCTACAACTTTCCGCACGCCTCGAAGCTGCAGAAAAAGCCCTAACACGAATGATGTCCCTAGTTACTGATCTTGCTAGTAGAAGCCCAGGTATTGAAACTGGCGGAGTGTCAGGCCCTGCGCTTAAAACAGGAGCTGAAGGAATGGCAGGAACTAATATGGCAGGAGGTAAAGGCAAAGCCGAAAGAGAAGCTACTCATGATAGGGTACGTATTCAATTTAACTATGTCATCTGGTGTTTTAATTTCTTTAACAAAGCACAGGTTGAGGTAAATAATACAAGTTTGACGCATATATATTAATAATAAAATATTTGCAGTCGATTAAAGATGGTGAATCTGAAACAAAAGTAATTTTTGACGAACCGGATACTGAGTCGCAAGGTGGAGCTTTGTCGATAAAATCAGGAGTTTCAAAAAAGGTCACCAAAGGTCGAGGAGAAAGTGGAGTCGTTGGAATTTCAGCATCGCAAACGGATCTATCAGTGTCCATAATGATGTCCACAGCACCATCTGAAAAACAAGATGATGATGATTTGCAAACTGGCGACTCAACCAAAAAAAAGACTTATGTTACGTACGACCAATTGGAGTAAGTCACGCATGAAATATTAATTTTAAAATCTACAATATAAAAGGCGAACCTGACTGACTGATCCACGCACAGGCCAAACCGCTGAACCTAGGGAATTGAAATTTGGCACAGAGGTTCCTCATATAGCACTGACGTCCACTAAGAAAGGATTTTTCAAAAATCATCCCCTAAGTGGGTGAAATAGGGGTGCAAAGATTGTATGAAAGTCCCTCATTTTTAAAGTTGGAAACCTGAAAATTTGTATTTAGGCTATTCGTTAAAAACCAATGAACACGTGTTTCAGCAATTTTGAAAATTCCACCCCTAAGTATGTAAAATAAGGGATGAAACGCGCACAGCCCAAATCGCTGAAGCTAGAATCGTGAAAATTTATATTTAGGCTTTTAGTTAAAAAAAAATAATGACGTGTTTCGCGAATTTTGAAAATTCCACCCTTAAGTATGAAAAATAGGGGATGAAACGCACACCCCAAATCGCTGAGCCTAGAGACTTGAAATTTGGCACATAGGTTCCTCTAATAGCACTGACGTCCACCAAAAAAGGATTTTTCAAAAATCATCCCCTAAGTGGGTGAAATAGGGGTGCAAAGATTGTATGAAAGTCCCTAATTTTTAATGACGGAAACGTGAAATGTTGTATTTAGGCTATTAGGCAATTCCACCCCTAAGTATGTAAAATAGGGGAAGAAACGCGCACAACCACTGAGCCTAGAGACTTGAAATTTTGCAGAAAGTTTCCTCTGTGATGTCTACTACGAAATGTATTTTACCGCAGGAAAACTTGCTGGAAAACCTTTTTTACGCGGGCGAAGCCGCGGGAAAAAGCTAGTCTGTGATAATATTCTTATATTATATTTTTTATAAATATGTAAATAATTCATTTACAGCGCTGCTATGCAAGAACTTTATGATGATTTTACTAAGACAGTAAATTCTTTGACAGCAAAGAGTAATGACAATTCAGATAACGCAGTGAAAATAGCCGGCCGAATAGGTGGGTAAGCGTAAATTGGAATGGCATCAAATACTATTAGTTGGTTGAATAGAAAAAACTAAAGCAGTTATTAATATTAACAATTTATAACTGTGTCCATGCATATCAAACTCGCCTAAGTCTCATACACTAGTAGTTCCGTGAGAACAGTAGACCTCGCCAGCCCTTATAAACCAAACCTAAAAGAAACCAACAAAAGTCAACTTTGTAGTTGGAGACAGAAAAAGTACCTACTAAAGTTACAAAAATTAGCACTATAAAGCTTAATATTTCGCAAACGGATTCCTGAATCGAAAAATGTTTTTCACACACCCGCGATATTTTTGAAAGACCCATCCAACGATACCCCACACGATGGATATCACGCGGAAAAAAATAATATTCAATTTTACGTATGCAGTTCTAACTTAATTTATTTTTTCAACTTTCATAAGTCGATCCACTATTACTCAAAAACTAATAGAACCTATTTAGCCGTAATAGTTTTCCTTGTAACTACGTTATATATGCTACTGCCATGAATTTTTTCACATTTCCAGAAGCAACCGTTTAGCTGGCAGGGGGGGGGGGGGGGGACACACGTGACTCTAACAAAAATTACCGCTTTAAAGCTTAATATTTCGCCAACGGATCCCTAAATCGAAAAAATTGTATTCACACACCAGCAATATTTTTGAAAGACCTATCCAACGATATCCCACACTATGGGATTCACAAGAAAAAAAAAACACTCCCACTTTGCGAGTATGGTATGTACTCTAAAAAAATGCTTTTCAAAATTTTATTCTACTCATTTTGTAGGTTTAATTAATTTATACCTATGCCAAATTTTCGTCAAAATCGGTTGAAAAATGCGACCTGTAGAGAATTACAGACAGAAAGACAGAAGGACAGACGGACATTAGCATTTTTGGTCAATCTCGGAACTTAGACGCTTCGCTCGCTCGGTCAATAATATACTTTAATATGAGACTTAGGCGATTGGATAAGCATCGACACAGTTATAATAACAGCTATAACTTTTTCTACTCAACCAACGTAATTGATAATATATGTATATTATTCAATAAGATTACTAACTAGGGTTTTCTTTTTATAAAAAATATTTACGTAGATATTATGAATACCTTGATCAGACAAAACCTACAGAAAACGTAGGTAATCTTTTTAGAATTATTGAATTGTTAATTACTTCATAAATTAATATAATATATGTATTTGTCTTAAAATATTTTGATAAACAGAGACAAAAATAGAAGAAACATTAAATTTGGGCAACCGAATGAATCATTTAGAAAGTGCTGTAGCACAATATGCTGAACAAATAAATACCCTTGATACTGGATTGTCATCACAGGTAAATTGTTAAACAAATAAAATGTAATTCAAAACTAAATTATTGTTCTCAATTGTTTATTTCGCACGAAAGACAAGATAGGTTACTAAATTATACGCTTATCCTAGATGACTAATTACCAAGAACAACTGACTCAAATGCAGCACGATTTGGAAACAGGGTTAGAAAATATGGCTGAAGCACTTGCGACTCAAGGCGGAGATACAGAAGGTAGGTACAAAACCATAATAAAAATGAGCAAAGTGTACGTATTACACAATTTGTTGGTTCCTTCTGAATTAATTATTCTTAGTTTCAATTTCATCATATCATATCAGTTTTTAACATCCACTGCTGGGCATAGGCCTTCCCCAATGATCGCCACCACACCGGGTCCTCCACTCTTCGCATCCAGCCACATCTGGCCACCTTCTTTAGATCGTCGGTCCACTGGTGGAGGCTGACTGATATGACAATGATGATGAATGTTTCTGTGTTTTAGCTGTGACAGAGCTCAATGCACATTTCACAACTCTCCAATATGACTTCGATAGAACTAAAATCATGCAAAAGGAACTTGATGATGTACAGCAATCGTTGTCGGTGGATCTTCAGCATTTATGGAAAGAGATAGAGGTACTCAGAGAAACCAAGTCTGACCGCGATGAAGTTGCGGATGCTCTCCGCGACAAAGCGGGAATCGGTGTTTTAAATGGAATGGTGACCCTGTATCAATTTGAAGCCGTACGCGGAGATTTCGAAAAACGTGTCAGTAATGCTTACGACAAGTTTAACAATCAAGAAGTTATTTGGCAGGTGAGAAGAACAAACAGTTTAATTTCGAATACATAACTAAAAAAGAGAATTGCAGTGGGCAAACCTCGTAATTTGAATTAAAAAAATAATCACGAACACTGAAACATATTTATATATTGACTGAGTTCACGTTTTTCCCATAGAAAGCTATAGACGACCTTTTAAGAGAAATCAATGAAAAAGCCGAAGTTACCCAAGTGAATGCGCTACGTGATGACGTAAATAAAAATATGGAAATGCTGAGGGGTCGGATAGATTCAATGCTAGAGTTGTTGGGAGAGCCGCGGTCTGCAGCTTTATCGCGGAGACTGTTCCGTGACACAGAATGTCTCTCTTGCTCCACTCCTGCTTACATGGCCTTGGACGAACCTAATTTGGTACCGCCGTTACCTGCTCTGCCAACACGGCCACCTGCAGTGGGCGAGGAAGCACCATCCAAGGCAAAGAATGATGGAGATGGTGACCATGGGCTATGCTACCCTGGTTTACCAATAACACATGCAAGAGATCCAAGGTGAACTTTTCTAGTTTCTTACTTCACACTTCCGATTGAAACAGATGAAGCCTTCATTATTAAACCTGTTGGGAGATAGAACTCAGAATAAACAGCCACTAGAAATCACGTCATGTAGCGCAATCGAAACCGCGAACTCGCGGTGTAGTAGTCGCCGCACAGGTGATTTATTAGCCACCATTTAGTGTGTAAAACAGTAAAAGTATAAGTGAACCAGTGTGTTACAGCAAATTATGAACACTTCCTCATGTTTAAACTTTATGAGGGTAACATTTTACACCGCGTTTATTTTAATTCTTAATGCAACAGCTGTTTATAAATACACGTTGGGGCAAGTGGCGACACGACATCGCCTCCGAAAAATTTACGTATGATTACTTCACAGAAGTTACGTGATTAGGAGAAATATTCATTGCGTTTCTAATCTTTTTCAACAGGGCACGGTTTTGTACGAGATATTGTGGAGGTTCACATACTGCAGTGTGCAACAAATCCCCTCGTCAACAACTAATCAATATTAATATAAACCACCTAGTAAGAGAGACTACTGCCGGTATTGGAACTGATGGGAAGGTATAATTTCACTCCTATACAGAAACAATAAACCTGACGGTTACTTGTATGACGGTAATTGTAATCATTGGTATATCCTGTTGTGTTGTGTGCACAGTGTCTGAATGTATGCTGAAAAGTGTCAGGAGGCCTAGCAGTGGACAAAAATGAGCTGACGATAAGTAGGCTAGCAGATCCATGAACAGAAAATCGTGTTTGTTACTCTTTCACGCAAAAACTACGGAGCAGATTTTCATGAAACTACAGTACCTACCTAATATAGATTATACATCAGAATAACATATAGGGTTATATAGATACCTCGGGAACAACTGATAGGTAGATAATAAACTAACAAACAAAAATTTCGTTGCAGACGTATAAGTTGGATCAACCTCTTGTAAAAAGGCCATGCTTGCCGTGTAACATCCCAACGAAACCAACAACTATGAAGACACCGTTCAACGAAAGAGGTTTTTTTTTGCTATAACTACTGAATGAACTATAGGTAGCCAATTCAGTCTCTCCCTTGGGAAATGACCCAATGATTTTAAATATCGAAGGATTATCAACAGTTTCTTCGTACCTTTAAACCAAAGAGTAGCTGTCATACAACACAAAGTGGAAAAAAATATTTTTCATTACTCATACTCTGAAAGTAGGTCTGAAGTTGCCTGAGTAGCGGGTTGAAAGTAATACATCTCAGCCCAGGGAGAATCGTTTTCAACTGACAGCTGTCAAATTATTTATAATAAAAAAGTACTATTTTGACATTTCTATTGGGCCACGTTCCAACTTCAAATAACATAAACTTGAAATAACATAAAGTTATGTAATAAATAAAGAATATATTTATGTAAATAACTTTATTATAATTATTACTGTAACTATTTCTTTAAAATAACATAGATATGGGCAAAATATTTACCATTTTTTCAATGATGGAAATGAAAAATAATGGCAGAATAGCTGGCCGGTCACAGAAAAAAAAAACAAAATAGACGGAAAAGCGGCAATCCGATCTTCATTTGTTTTTTCGAGTTGTAGAGTTTTGTTTATACTTCCGCATAGCAGAGATTTGTATTAACACTCATTTTAAGAATTTGTTTTTACTTTCATTGTATTCGTAATGAAAAGCACAGTGTATCCCTCGGGTTCAAGAATTATTTAGAGTCCCTCTACGCGTCGGGCGCCAAACCCCGTCTCGGGACCTAAATAAGTTACTATCACCCCTGGGGTAACAATGTACTATTGTCATAAACCGATTTTTATGAAACTTTGCACGTCGTTCGTACTTAGTTGCATAAGTAATTGCTATGACATAGTAATATCCATTGGTCTGGGAAATATCTAGTTAGTATAGTTCCCCTACAAAATGAAATTGAAACTTGCGATTTAATCACAAATGTTTGGAGCTAATTACATATTTAATACGAATAAGTAGATAGGTAGGTATATAGGTCATACAACACAACTTTAACAGTGTAATTATGTATAATTAAAAAATATGTACTTATAAAGTTGTATGCCAAATTTTTTTGTTAGGAAACTGAGGAAGCTGCAGTTACTCTTTCTAAAAAATAAAAATAAAAGAATTAACAAAAAGTTTAGTGCGGGCCGCCCGCCGTACAGTTTATTTACTTTCGTCAAGACATCCATCACACAATAATACCTAATCATTTACATTCATATTGTAGTGTATAAATCTTTCGGCGGCGTGAGCGCTGCTACTGGTGACTCCGGGTTCAGCAAACCAACAGTTCTGACGGTGGCAATACCAGAACTACCTCAAGATGAAAACAGCTCTCAACAAACTGCAGAAGCTTATGACCTGGATGTACACTCATATGCTTCAGTGTAGACGCCAATAACGAATGACTACCTAGACTATAGGTAGACCACTTAACCCAGACTACGCCCCGCCCACTCCCCTCGAGATCTTCTTAGTCGCCTCGCCCCGCGTCCCTGTAACGTCGCGGGCGTAGTCTGAGTTAAGCCATAAAGTGTCCCTAAACGATCATGCTTGCATGACATGCAACGTTTACGCGAATGTCATGCTGCATGATGGACCATCATGCTTGCTATCAATCAATATAGTGAAGCAACGGCCAGCAAGTAGTTTGCATGTCATGCACGTCAATCACTACAGCTAGATGGTCATGCATGAGTGACAGCACGTAATGCATGTCATGCCGCATGATCGTTTAGGGAGCCCATTAGTAAATGCGGTCCACATTGCTGTTAATTATGGGTCAACCTATGTCTGGTGTTCTCCCGCTACAAATTAGGGATCGTTTCGAATTTTCGTTTGAATTTTGGCTTCAGTCAGTTTTCTGAGAAAAATAGCTAATAATGCCAACGCACCAGCAACGATTTATTCCACATTCACTTCACCAGATTCCGACGAAAATTAATTGATATATGTAATTATTTCCAATGTTAAATGTACCTATGTCGCAGGATTTGAAAAAATCGAATCTGCGAAAATTCTAGGATTTCAATTCTAGGATCGGCAAAAAGCCGGATAATTAAAATGTAAGAATGAATTTCGTTATCATCCGAGCTATTTTCAGGATTTTTTAATAATCCGAGTTCGTTTAGGACGATTGTCAATTTTAACGCTGATTGGCTAATCTGAGTCGATTTGCGCTTCTGTAACGTTTAAAGCAGCCAATCAGCGCACATAACTTATGAAACATAAGCCGTTTTTAGGGTTCCGTACCTCAAAAGGAAAACTAAAGGAACCCTTAAAGGATCACTTCGTTGTCCACCTGTCTGTCCGTCTGTCTGTCTGTCAAGACCCTTTTTCTCAGGAACGCGTGGAGGTACCAACCCAAATTAATCGGAGCCATTTAGTTATACTGAGCAGTATAACTATTTGGACTTTTTTTGTCCATTTTGTTATACGGTATAACTAATAGTATAACTAGTTGGACAAACCCGTTGAAAATATTATTATATACTCAGGTCTCCAACCCCTTGGAGCTGTGAAAAATCAAACTTCTATGTCAATGCAGTGAAAATATATGGCCTTTTTGCCACATTTTTGAGTATTTTGGTAATCAAAACCTATGGGATACTTCTGGTTGACCTAGAATCTTGAAATTTGGCATGAAGCAATGTCCTAAAGCACAAGAAATTTAAAAATCCGAAAACAGTAAATTTGTAATTACTTTACAAAAAAAGTAATTTTTCTATTACCAACAAACTTAATTTTGCGTAGATAGGTACCTATAACCAAAATCATCCATGTATAATTTTCGATTTTTTTTAATTAAGTTTGTTTGTACGGAACCCGCAGGGCGCGAGTCGTACTCGCACTTGTCCGGTTTTTTCGCTAATCCTAAAATACGCCGGTATTTTGCAAAGATCCTAGAAATAGCTCGGTGATGATTCTTAAATTTCAAATCCGGCTTTTTTCAAAAATCCTACGAATTTTCCGATAATTTTTTTTATACAATTATTAAATGGCTGCTAGGTAGTTGGTCTAGTTTTAAACGAGTTGTAAATTAAAAATATAAAAATTTGATCGACGATCATACCTAATTACAATTACGTGTGCCTTATTTCTACTATTTTTGAAAAGTTTGATAAGTAGGGTAGGTCCACACTGAATTTCTTGACGGCTGAATGAATTTAGTCACAAATTGTTTGCACATCACCGACAGTGTTTCTAGTCAATGTGTGCGTAGCATAAACGAGACAGTGTGCTACATAGAGATGTCCAAAAACTTGACAGTTTGATTCGGTTGAACGAATCAATGAACCATTTCTCGAAATTGAATGAGCGCCTCTAGTGAACCCCCGCACAGCTCCCTCCCCCTTTGCCTTCCGTCACATTGGTACAATTTCCGTATTTGTACATACAAATGCATTGGAAGTCCAGATTCGTACAATTTTTAATAAATGAGTTTCCTCATTTGTACAAATTATAAATTTTTCGCCACCATAATTTAGTCATTGCGCAGAAAACAGCCAACTTCACACAGCCGCCATTAAACTCCGCGGGGACTAATAATAAAACTAAACTGGCTGTGACTAAAATAAAACGTTTTTGGGAATACCTACCTATTTTGGAGTCAAGTAGGTATACCTTCAAGGAATTTGTACCTATAAAATATCCATTGGGTCAATAAGATAAGTCATTACATATAAAAATACCTACCTTCGTCTTCTATATACACTTAGAAAAAGAATGGAAGGAATTAAATTACCAAGTTTTTTGTTTTGTTGTTCACTCAAGTTCAACTTTTTTCATCGTCAGTCATGGGAGTGACACAAGAAAATATTGGTCGGTATCTATTTGGCATTCTTCAGCACCCATAAAGGGAGAAACTATAGAGAGCGCGCTAAAATAACAATAATAATCAGAGAGGGACACACTTATTACAAAAGTGGTAAGAGTAAGCAAGACAGGTATAAAATCTTATATCTCTATCTACGTATGTGAATTTTTAGTTGGTAGGTACCAACAAACCACAATCCGACTAAATTAAATAGTGTTTGTTCAGTTTGACCCCGCCATGTAAGAAGCGTCTTCTCAAATTGTTGGGGTATAATACTATTGCTATTTCATGCTATACGCAGAATGGGGTTCTATGGATCCTTGTCCTTTTTTCTAGTCAGCACCCAATCTAAAAATTGAGCTAAAAATAGACACCGCACGTGTCAAAAGCGTCATGACGTATCGTCCAATCGTCGTTTTGTTGTGGCAACACTGCAATGTCAAGCAAGGACTTGTTTCCAATTGGCCGTAAAACTATATTTAAAAAAAAACTATGGGCTTTTTGGCGGGATTTTGTCAGAGATGGTTGTCGATTTGGTTTAGTTTTCCAAAAAATGTATATTGTAGGTTTTGGTGTATATTTGTGATAGTTTTATATGCAACAAGTGCCTATTAAAGTGCCTTTTGTGCGGAATAGTTAAATAAAAGCGTGTAACGACTCTACCGGATCGTTCCAAAATGTCCCTTGTTATTCTTCATTAAACCTACTATCGGTTTAATGCGGACATGAACCTGCAAGTATCACCGAATGGCACTTTTTGTGCCCTAGTGGAGGCCGTGCTGCGGTTTAATTGAAAATCACCGACTAACTCTAGTCGTGCTCTGTTTTTGTGGAGGCCGTGCTGTAACCGCCGGTATAAATAAATATAAGAAATAATACATAAAATAAGACAGGGCTGTATGGACGAAGCTTCCCTTGCCCGTCCTCAATAGAGGACAAATGAACAAAAAATATATAAAAATCTATCAATCGAACCACTCGCTTGATCAATCAAAGTAAGTAAAAAAATATAACTGAAAATAAGAAGACAAAAAAGAATCAAACTGAAGACATGGCTCTTGCAAAATAAAACTGCCTTTTAAATGCGTCAATAACGCCCTTTATCGTTCTATTTTAGTGCAAAATTATAAACATAAATTTGGGCCGACTTTTCACTAATTTTCTATTTTCCCAAGAGCCACCCATGGCAACCAGCAAACAACATTTTTGAATTCGTTCCATAACATACCCTCCGGGGGCCAAAATATAAGTTACAATATAAATCAATTCACTAAGTACCTACATAAAATAACCTTCACAATAATAAAGTCATAAAGTCCATTACAAAACCAAAAAAACCAATCACTATAAAATTATTCTTCATAAACACTTGACTGGCCCTGGTTCCTTGTACCTATTACAACTTGTGGCATACTTGCAGCCAAATATAATAAATCGATCCAACAGCACCTCGTATTTTCATTTCCGCCAAAAATCTTCAAATTGGGCCGACATCATTGATTCCCGATTCTTCAAGTCGCAGCTTATATTAGTCGCCGTTGATAATTATTTTCGCCACTGCTCCTTGCCTTGACTTCCGGAAATGAAACCTGTTATATCCGATCCGCTTCGTTCATTTTAGGTTTTAGAGTAGCAGCTTTCCATACTCGCCATTTTCAATTATTTCGATGCTGCACTCTCTTGAACATTGCATGTTCGTGTCCTGTCACGGTCGCCACTATCTTGCAAAATAAAACTGCCTTTTAAAATGCCTTGATCGTTTACTTATTGCAAAATATTTAAACATAAATTTTGGGCCGACATTTCGTATTTCCCAGTTTTCCCAAAAGGACCCATGGCAACCAGCAAACAACATTTTTGAATTCGTTCCATAACAATGGCTGTATGGGCAGTGACCCTTTGCCTTTCCCTTCGAGGGATAAATTTGACCAAAAAAAAAAGCAAGTAGCCATAGATTATTAGTTAGTATGCAAATTGCAAGTAGCAAAGCAAAAGAAAAAGTAAAAAAATACACGCGTTTGTAGTGAAGACTAATAATTATTCTGATTGTACCAATTTTGTTCAATTGAAGGCGATTGCGAGTTGCTACATTGGTAAAATATAATTCAATGTAAACAAGAAAGTCAATGAATTAAGCTGTATCTGTCATTTTGCAGCTGCTGAATTACTGTTACTAATGATTGCAGGTGAACATGCACAAGCTGCTCGAGTTCCAAGCCGTGATCCTGGCTGCAGGCCGGGGCTCCCGTCTGCCGGACGTCGGAGGCACCGTCTCCAAATGTCTGCTACCTGTAGGCCCTTATCCAGTGCTGTGGTACTCACTGAATATGCTTGAAAAACTTGGATTTCAAGGTATACTATCTTCAAACCACTTACAACAAACCTTAAACGGTACAGCTGTACATTAACTGCTGCAAACTTCAGGAAAATAACAACATCATTGTTGTTACTAATCATTGTGTTCCACTTGGCATTACTAATTAAAAACACAATTTTTTTGCCACGAAATTTGCTTTGATAACAACAAGTCGAATCTATTGCATTTTTAAACAAAATTCAAACAAATTATTCCTAATAAATGTAAGTCTGGACCGCACTTTATATAGACTGATGTAAGAATAAATATTTCTGTACATTATCAATGTAAATAATAATTAATATTGTGCAATTTTATTATTGCATATGTCAATCCGCAATGTTCATTTACCTACACTTCATCACTTTACACACATCTACTCTAATAACAATATAATTTCTATGATATGATCTAGTCTGTAAGTATTGACATTGTAATGAATCACCTAATTAAATAAATAAACATTATTTACAGAAACAATGGTAGTTGTCCTGGATGAAGACAAATCAAACATCCTGAATGCACTAGAGACATGTCCATTAAAAATAAAATATGAGCTTATTGTTATACCTTCCGATGAAGACTGGGGTACAGCAAACTCATTGAAACACATAAGCAGCAGAGTCACCACTGATCTGGTGGTTGTATCTGGTGACTTGATCACCAGTGTCGACCTTAATGAAGTATTGAACCTCTATCGCAAACATGATGCAGCTTTAACAACTTTGTTCTTCGACAACGGTCCTGAAGAATGGATAGAGTTGCCTGGACTTAAAAGCAAAGCTAAACCAGACAGAGATTTAGTATGCATAGACAAAGAAACACAAAGGCTTGTTTTTCTCGCTAGTGCTAGTGATTTTGAAGAAAATGTAACAATACCAAGGATTCTTGTAAAGAAATTCAACTCGATAAGTATGTACAGCAGATTACTAGATGCCCATCTTTATGTAATGAAGCATTGGGTTGTAAATTATCTTGTAGAATCCGATAAATTCACCTCAGTGAAAGGGGAGCTTATCCCTCACATTGTCAAAAAGCAATTGTCTAAGCCCAGGAATCCAGCTGAAAGAAAAGTCACTTCAGAGAAGAATTTAGAAATTTCAAGAGATATTTTTGATTATGCTATAGACCAGGGTTATGAGGAAAAAATCAGAGAAATGTCTGCATACAATGATCACATGCTTGGCAGCAAGGGTGTATATTGTAATGATAAATTGAGATGTTACGCACATATTCCAAGTAAAAATTCATTTGGTATGAGAGTCAATACACTTTCATCATTTTATTTGGCTAACAGTAAGGTAATTTCTTCATATTATTTACTAATTTAAGACATTGATAGGGATAAAACATTTTAGAGTTCTGTCAAGATGGTTACTCTATATTTAGTATGTCTGTCAATCTGCTGGATAGTTCGAAAACTGAATTAATTGTGCTTTTGTGGAATATACTTGTGAAATTGTCCATCAAGGGCGTGAAAATTCAAGAAAGTTTATATTTTTCTTATTGAGGAAAAACTAAAATAAAATGTAATTGACAGAACATTGATCTTTTTTATGCTTTTATTACCTTTCTAAAAAAATACAAATCTTCTGTATTACAGTTACTCTCAAAATGGGAGGATCTAACAGGGTCTCCCCTCACAGAGAGATTCCACCCAAACAGTGAAGTGAAAACGAGACAGATAGATGATGCCAGCACTGTTGGAGAGCAGAGTGTAGTCAATGAGAAGACCTCAATTAAGACCACATTCATTGGAGCCAATTGCACTGTAGAAAATAAAGTTCGACTGACAAATTGTATACTGATGAATAATGTCACTGTTAAAGAAGGGTAAGTTAATTTAGTATTAATAGCTGACTTTCAGTCTTCAACTTTAGACATCATTTGATATTCGGATACCCATTAGGGATGGTTCTACATAGGGAAGCGCTGTTTGGCGTTACGAATTTAAAACCAATACAAACGGCCGTTGCGATCGCGCGCGGCTACACGGCCGCCGACTGCTAATTCATTTTGTACAGTGCTACGTGGCGCGCGATAGATCCTACTATCGCTCGTCAATTCAACCAAAATCACGCTCGAATCCAAGCATTGGCCTAGTAATATGGGGGTTCAAATCAGTCTAATCTCGTCTTAAAAGTTTGCACCGAAATTAGTTCATGAATAATGAATTTATCTGAAACCCAGTTTGAGTTTCAGATAAATTCAATTTGATGGTTAAGAAAAATAAAAATAACTAATAAACCCTACAATTCGGAATGAATAAGTTTGATTTTAATACCCTAATACATTAACTAATATTTATACATGAGATAATGATGTTACGGAAGGAATTTATCAATGAGGATATTGAAAATTTATGTGCATATTTTGTGATAATACCACCATATAATGTTGGTTCTTCTAAATACATAATGACATACAAAGAGCGCAGGTAAGAACCATTACATAAATACTTTGTTGAACCTCATATTAGTCAGGAAGTTATAATTTTAAATCTCATCAGTGAATCTCATACATAATGCCATCTATTAATATAGTTTTGAATCTAGTCACACTACTTTTGAATGACCTAGCGACCTGCAGTTCGCGATATTTCAATTTTTTTCTTTTTTGGCAGCTTCCTGATTAAAACTACATAAAACTGTGTTAGTTCACATAAAACTGCCATAAGTCCAACCCGCGAGTCCAACCATTTGGAGCGATGGCCACGCCCGCGCCCCAAACACAAGTTTTTATTGTAATCTGTTTGCTTTTAAAATAACCTTGATAATTCATATTTTTTTATCAAAAATGTTCAAGATTGGCTTTCAAAACGGGTCAAATGTGTTAAGTTTTTTTTATATCAAATTCTTAAATGTCCACTCCATACCGACCAGACACGAAAATGTACCGCAACCGTTTCTCTAATCATTATAAGTCCACACATATCAAATTGTCATATCAAATGCCAATAAGTCCAAACAATTTTACATTTTTCGACAAAGGTCAGGATTAAAATTTTCATACAAATGCGTTTGTGGTCAATAACATTAACGCCTAAAAACAAAGTCATGTGCCGGCACATTATCCTACATCCTAAATGTAAAATCGCGTTTTACCAACAGTTTCATTCCGTGATTTTATGGCAGTTAATGTTTACCGATATGTAGAAAAGGCACTCGAGTCCAATGTCCGAGCGACAGCGACATGTAATAGAAAATTGTTGTTTGTTCACAGCTGTGCCCTACAAAATTGCGTGGTATACACAGGAGCCACTGTTGACGCGGGCTGCTCCCTACAGTACTGCCTTGTAGGCCCCCACCATGTGGTGCCACCAGCGACCTCCAGCAACCACCAGCTACACGCAGAGACCACCGACAACATGATCACACTTGGATGATTGACTAATAAGAAATTAATAATAGAGTATTTTATGTCATTTTTGGCTTTTATTTTGTCCCCTTCCGGCATCACCCTCGAAGAACTAATTTATTAATGTGCAAATGTTTGTACACTTGTATCGAAGAATGAATGCAGTTCTTAAGCAAAACGTTATCCTAATCTTACATAATCATCTGTCTTGACAAACTGGACAAATGGCTTTAAATTTCTTAATTTTTGGCCATTTGACCCCATCAAACAGGAAACTATTAAAAACTATCTCAGTTACCTAAACCATTGTAACCTAATTTATGTGTGTGGGTAGGAAGTACTAGAATTAGTCATGCATGAGCCTAATTGGATATTAATGAGAGACACATTCTCTTGGCATTTCTCAAGAGTTGGCGACGGCGGCGGGCGGCGCAACAAGCATTGCAGCTTTCGATAGATTAGAATGCGCACTAGGGCATCATCCTACTACGCGATTACGTTACGTGAAACAGTGTAATCCTATAACAGTGAGTGCAGTCGGCAACGACAGTTTATCTAAACCGATTTCAAACTCAGTTCTGGCTAAGTAAATTTTGTTATGTAGGTATGACTGACTTCGATACCGATTGGATACCGATGCCAATTGGAAAAAAATCCTGGTTTGGGTGGTTGTTAGGTATACCACCACCAGTACATTTGAAAATTGTCCAGTCCTTTTATTTATTTGGACTTTTTTTTGCCCATTTTGTTATATCGTTTAACTAATAGTATAACTAGGTGGATAAACCCGTCCGTTACTTTGTCGTATACTTTACTTATTTTGCTAACTGTATGTAGTACAGTCAGAGACAAAAGGTATGTACCTATATAATTTAAACTAAATTTTAAGAAGTTGAACACGTGGTCTTGAGCGGTTACATAAGGTTCTGAAATGTGTACTTAATAAAATGAAGTAAGTAGAAATAATAATGAAGCTGACAATGTTTACGTAATGGAATGGAACGCATTCAAACAATGTTGGTTAATATGGGACTTGTAAAAATGGGGAATTTTCGTGATGTCGGCCCAATTCTATGTTTGAATATTTTGTCGGAAATAATACGATATAAGGTGCTGTTCGCTTCGGTTTTATTCATAGTATATATATATTATTTTTCTTAACACTGCGTCTGACTGAACATAAATGTGCAACTCAAGGGTAGGTAGGCAAAACTTCATCCTCTGGAAACCAGCCACTTGCGGTGAAACACCAAATGAAAATTACCTTTAAATTTACAACGTAAGTGGTGGTGGTTAAATTTACAATGTAAGCTAATTAGCTTTGCTCGTAAACTGATGTAAGCATGGTTTGGAATAAAGATTTTGCAATGTTTACCTAGGAGGTGAGGTAGGGTTTCTAGTAGAAATATAGTAGGTATACCACACGTATATTCTATTCTTCGTCCTCCTGTCCTATTTACTTTGCATCGGATCTCCGACATCATAACCCAGGCTTATAAGTATATCTACAAGACGTTGCCCTCTTATCAGTCAGGCTATCTTCCGTTTGCCACCTGTTGTCCAGCAATTTATCGGTCACATGAGTCATTTTGAGAGAGAGGTGAGTTCGATCACCGGTCGGGCCATGTACCAATGGGTTTTTCTCGAAACTTAAGTACATTTACTGACAGCTCTCAAACGGTGAAGGAAAACATCGTGAGAAAACATGCATACGCCGATGAAGAAATTCTTAGGCGCTTGGAAAGTCCACCAACCCGCACTGGGCTAGCGTGGTAGATACGCATAGATAGCGTGGTAGATAGCCCATACGCCCTCGTTGAGAAGTTAGGCCTGTGCCCCAACAATGGCGACATATTAATAGGCTGTTGATGATACTTGGGTCATTTTAAAGTACCATATACATCATCAAGACAAATAGAACGCGAATAATGTTGCAACTACACCGCTATTGCACTCGTTTATATAACGCTTGATGCAGCACATCTGATAGAGGCACCGAGGCTTACAAATGCAGGAAAGGACCTAGATTCACACTCGTGCTTCACCGGCTTCCCGTATCGAATTACTTAAACTGACGTGTATAAATGTCTAGATAACAGTAAACTCTGATTTAAATCTGTAAGATACGTACGAGTGCTATTAAATTATCATGGTTCGTAAATAATGAACAAGGTAGGGAAGGTACTAAAACTACGGAGTTGCGGCTAAATCGTTGCTTTACTCATACATAATGTAAGTTTAAGCCTTGTGGCTCAAGGCTCCAGCCGGCTTTAGCCACAGGACTAGAAGCCTTTAAGGCTAGTAAGCGTTTAACTTAGGTAGAAAAAGATTTTATTTTTAGTAAGTACATTTTAGACTTTCGCGCTTTGTACACATTAAAGGTATAATGTTGTTTTTAATAATAATAAAAATATAAAAAAGATTTCATTTATATTTTACTCTATTGAGTATAATATTAATCCTCAACGTTTTTATATAAGAGTTAAGGATTAACAGACTTATGATGAAAGGATTCTTATTTTAGGAAACTTTAAATTTCATAAATTCATACTTAATGTAAATTGATGGACAAAATGAAATCGTTGCAACACGCACTTAGTGGAGACCACAAAAGAAATAATGTTTCGATGAGAGCTGACCTTTCAGCAAATAGATTTGCTCAAAAAAAATTGGGAAAGATTTATTTGGTATTTAATACACTCATACCCAGATGCACATCGTCATCATAATAAACTTATATATAAGTTTAGTTTATCATATAGGTATGCCATTATAGGCACCATTTCAATTGCTTTTAAGATTATTATGTCATGCACTTTTCACATGGCCTAGCGGCTGCACTGCTGAGCTGTTATTTTTCGTAATTCGTTGGCAATGGCTTCACTAATTTAAGTGCTTTACGTTGCATTAAAGTTCAGATTAGCAGCTAAGTTTACTAGAAAATTACTAACCAAGAACGGCGTGAATAAATGCGAGTCGGACTCTCGGACCGAGAGTTCCGTACCATGGAAGGAAGTGTATGACGTTATTTATCTATAGATAAATTTTATCGACCGCCTGAAGAATAAGCGTTTGCTATAAAGTTTCATTAAACCTCTAGAAATCTTAGTTCATAGTACTTAGAAACTAAATAGAGCTCATTTTGGGACAAGGCAATAGATTTTTCGATTTGCAAACTTCGGAGGTAAAGCGGAATGTTTAAAACAAATACTCGCGACTCATGGCCACAGACGTCGCCGAGGAATTAGCGTATGTTACATTTCTATTGCCACACTGACAATATTATAACACCCCAGGTTCCAAAAATCCACTTCCCCAAAATGTCCACTTTATTATGCCGACAGACCGGAGACGATCGAAGGGAAGACTAAAGTTCAACAGTGGACTTTTAAAGGCAGCCTTAAAGATTACTGCAACAACAGATTAGTGTTGCAAATCCTAGTACATCGCGTGCGATAGAGCGCTGAAGAATTGAACAACATATATTTATTCGTTATATAACTACACATAATCATAATTCTTGCGGTGTCACAACCAAATTGTGGCACCTTTTTACGGAGTAGTGCTCTTGCAAATCAGTGACAATACCCTCCTGGGTGTGCCGCAATCGGGTAATAAGCGAACGTTATGAGTTTGCAGTTGCAGTACAATAATGTCAATTTTATTTATAGAATATGTTGCAAAGTGCATTGCCTATATGTATGCCAGGTAACTTTTATTAATCTGCGACATTACTTTCGAAATACTATTTGTTAAGTTCAATGATTCGTTCGGAACTACAAATATACTTTTTCATCAATCTTGCTCGTAAATGGTCATATTATATACATGCATACAGAAACACAATGGCCTATAATAAACACCCGTGGGAGTAATGAAAATCAGTACAATATTATACCCCTAGGGCTGTAATGTGTAGCTGGCTGTACATTAAGTTAAATTGAGTAGTTAACTTAAGAATTGCGAAGCTGAAGTGGCAGTGGGCTGGGCACATCGCTCGTAGAACTGACGGCCGTTGGTGCAGAAAGGTTCTCGAGTGGCGACCACGTATCGGAAGACGCGGTGTAGGCAGGCCTCCCACAAGGTTGACCGACGATCTGGTGAAGGTCGCGGGACCCGGCTGGATGAGGTTAGCGCAGGACCGGTCGTCGTGGAGATCCTTGAGGGAGGCCTTTGTCCAGCAGTGGACGTCTACAGATTGATATGATGATGATGATGAGTAGTTAACTTGACTAAACTTGACTAAATTGTCTAAATTGACTAAACTTGACTTGAGTTATATTAGTTAAATTAAATTTAACTAAATTAATTTAATAAACTTAAATAAATTCAGCAAAGTCAAAGAAAATAAATTTATTCCCTTGTGTCGTAGGTATTTATTTCCTCTCAAATGTGATGAAAAACATTGTGTGCATGACGTCAACTCGAGTCATTAAAATCCCTCCGCCTTCGGCGTCGGGCTTCTAACAGACTCTCGTTAGTAATATCCTACTTACTACCCTTATTGCACAATGTACTATTGCCCTCTGTACTTCATTGCATTTTCAATTCCTTCACGCTTCTTCTTCATTCTTACGACTATACATTTGGGTGAAATGGTATGCTAGCTTGACTCATTGAAATCTGGTGCCGACAGCACCGTGCTGCCAACTATGTCATGTTAGGTCATTTACGAGTACTTATTTGATTTTTTTTTAACTAGTATTTTCAGACCGAGCCACTTATGAAGGTAACTTTTGTGTGGGGATACGAAAGTTAACACAGCCACAGCCAGCTGTGCCGACAAAGGCCAACTACAATGTCCTTTCAAAAGCAAATTCAGATAGGTACGTGTGTAGTCGTTGGACAATATCTGCAAATCCAATACTTTAGAATACAGAATCAAAAAATAAAAACTGTTAAACGGGTCAAACTTACACTCTACATTTGCCAGCCGTAATCACTAGGCTTTTTACTGTATATGCGCGATGAATATCATTGGGCGTGACATTTACCCTTTTGCTGAAGAATTTGTTTATTTAAATTAAACATTACATGTGACCAGTCAGCATTATTTGTTTTCTTGAGCCAAGGTTATGCATCTGTGTCTCTGCGTTTCCGCTCTGTTTGGCTTCCCCTTGTTTTTAGTCTTGCAAATGCAGTCCGCTCTACTTTCCATAACTGTGGGTATTATTATTTTTAATATTATATTAGGTAGACGCTCTGTTGATCGTATTTACAAAAAAAAATATTCATTACCTAATCTCTGTCTGTCTGTTTTTATTGTTTTTTATGTTTTTAATTTAAATAAATTATTGTTAATTTCAATTCAATTTATTTATTCATTAACAATTTACATTGTGTCTGAATCGGCATTAATACTAACAAACATAAATAATTCACAATTTATATGTACATTAATAATAATCAAAAATAATTAATAATCACATGAAATAAAATAAAAGTCTTACATATAAATTAAATGTCAATAGCATGCATAGTCAACCTAACCCTAGCTCGTCAACAGAGTAGTAACACTTCTCCAGCAGAAAACACTTCAATTTTCTTTTGAAAACAGGTAAGCTGTTTATAGTTTTAAATTCGTTAGGCAACTTATTAAACAGCCTAACAGCTTGATTCTGAGCGCAATGTTCCACTACCCTAAGTGTCGGCTTTATTATACGTTTTAGGTCCTTTCTCCTTGTACCCTCTCGAATTCCTCTTTCCTCAGCACTCTCAAAAAGGTGACGGTGCTTTAGGAGATTAGTGAGGAGAACCAGAATGTACAGACTAGGAACGGTAAGTATCTCTAACTTTTTAAAATGCTCTTGGCAGGATTCCCACGGTGGGATTCGCACTATGGTTCTAATTGCCCTTTTTTGTATTGTGAAAGCTTTACTAATGTTGTATTTATAACTATTGCCCCAAAGTTTGATACTATATCTTAGCCGTGACTCTATCAATGCAAAGTATACTGATTTCTAATTTTGGAAAAGAATTGGTTGTTGCTATAGAAGATTGTGTTTAAATAATGTTCAGGTATTAAACAATAATATAATACCTATTTCATTTTATTTAGAAAAAATCCTAGTGATTGTCCAAAGAACAGGCATGGCGGCCGCTTACGCCTATAGTAGTCTAGGAAAATAAAAATTTCCCCACATTATGTTCAACGGTTTATTTCTCTGTTTTATATAACATTTTTTATGAAAAAAAAAGATAGTACCTAGTAAGTAGTAGAAAGTAATAGAACGAAAAATAACAGTGCTGACAAATTGGGCACTACCCTGGGATTTAATGCGATTTCTTTGAACAACTAAATTTATACTGGACTATATCGTCGCATGTAGATTGCACCTTGCCACGAGCACAATGAAAGTGGTGGCTGGCGCGGCGTCTGCGGCCGGTCTACCAGTCCGCGCAGCACTATCCGCCGCCGCGCACGCCTCCACGCCTCACTCACACTCTTGCAACATCGGAAACATTCCAAATTACGTGATTCCATTTACAGCAATTCCCATTCAAAGTGCAGCAGACGATTTGGCCATTGCATGTTATATAAAAGCTATTGAGTAACGGGTCTCCGTTCATTCTCCCGTGTGTGTGCCGATGCACAACGATATTTTCAGTGTTTAGCTAGGCGAAGAAAGCGGAAGGCTTAGGGTGGTCGTCGGAACAGCTGATTAGCTCTATAGGTAAGTTGGTACTTTCATATTGCTGTTGATTAATGAAACTGTCTTTAAAAAGTATGGATTCACAGCAACATTTTCACCAAACGTGGTAACTTTGGTTCGCCGCCAGGGATTGATCGGGGTGGTGACCATCCAGAGAGTGAATGGAGAAGGTCCAGATCGCTATACACAACCAACTGATCAAGCAAGCCGCTTAGACCAGGACTGTTCATAGAAAAACAACATTCATTTACATCAAAAAAACCATCGAAATGTATGGAAAACCTGAAACTAAGTACTCTACACGGTCACTGGTAGAACAACTCATCTGATCAGTTGGGTGAGATAGCGATCTAGACCTCCTACATTCACTCTCTAGATGGCCATCATCAGATCACACCCCGATCAATCCCTGGTGGAGGACCAAGGTTTCGAAGTTACGACGTTTGTACGAAAATGTTTTTGTGAATCCATACTTTTTACCGGCGGTGTAAGCACTTAAGTAGACGTTAGTTTAAGTAGTAGTTAGTTGACAATAGTATTAAATTCTAAGCCACACTCTTAACCAGTTAAATAACAACACTACACAGGTGACTAGAAATAGGTAACGTACAGTCAAAATCCAAAATGTACACCACAAAGTCTTATAAAATCCCTCAATGCTACCATTTATATGGGAACACCATAAAATGTGTTCACATTGTTTGGCAGTTAAGTATGCATATAAAGTTAAGTTAAGTATGTATATGTTACTGTAGAACCCCGAACTGATAATACATGTTTTTGCCCTTGACTGTACCTCGCGGATATATTTTTATTTTTTATTTTATTTTATTCAGGAAACTTACAGTCTAAAGAAGGAGAACAAATAATAATGAAAACAAATAATAGAACATAGACAGATACAGTTTCCACAGATTACAAGAATACATAAATTAGGTACACAGCAATGACTAGTAGAACAGAACATAAATTTACGAAGAAGATAACTTTATAGATAATGATATAATATATATATATATATATATAATGCAATTGTGAGATAAAAACATAGTGTATATATATAGAAATAAGAAACGGAAAGTATATGTATAAATATATAACGAACAATAAAGCTAAAATATATATGAGATTTACAGAGGTCTAAAGTAGGTATCCTTAAGGCCATGCATGGCCATGACCGAGTGATTTATAAAAATTATGCGGTCGTTAAAAAATTATATGAGTGTATTTCTTTCGAACAGTTTTTCGTTACTTATTATAAAAAGTCAGCATAGTAGACGAAAAGCAACGTCGGGTTCCGTGTTTTTCTGGAATATCTGGGAAAATGACAATTTTCTTAAAATTTACACTTTTCCTATCGTTGCCGAGTAATCAAATCAAATCAAAAATATTTTATTGCATGTAAGTACACTGGGTACATTTATACAACGTCAATTTTTTAACTACCACCGATTCCAAGGTGTTAGCGCTGGGAAGAAGCGGCGAAACAAACTTCCGCAACACATCTTTTGAAATCTAGTTTCTACTTAAGATTATTTTTGTAAAGATTGTGCGAGACTGAAGTAACATTAACAGGCATCTTTGTCATTCAAATAGTCGACTATTTTATAATAATAAATTGTACATATTCCACTTAACAATTTATCGGTCCAGTAGTTTTGAGCACAGTTATCCGGGGGACAGAAAAACAGTTATGGACAAAATGTTTCGCTAAAACATACATACACACATGCTTCGCTATAAGGGTATCCGTTTTGAGTTTTTGACGGAACCCTAAAAACCAAATGAAAGGCAATTAATTCCAGCGTGGGATAAGCCAGCTTTGTGTACTCGTACGCATTCAACACTCTACGTCACTTTTGTTTATGATATTTATTTCCGCGTGCAATAAAGAACTCTATTAATAGAATACTAAAAAGTTAAGTAACCGTGTTTTTAACTCTAACAAACTACATAATAGGGTGTAACAATTCCTCGCGTTTTAATAAGGTTGTAGAGCAGCAATACACAAATAGCGGACTTTTAATTTGACACGATAAACAACTTTTTGCTTTAGTTCGCTTGGTATACTTGGAAAAATCAAGTGACTACCGATTTTAAGTATTATTTAATCTGTGGTAGAATTTAAATTGGTTCGTCGTATAATGTAGCACGGTATCGGGGCCACGCCCACTCGTACTTCCCAATAAATTATAAATTTGGTTATTCATCCAGGATTATGAGATCAGACTAAATTACAAGTGAATAGGTAGGTATTTTATAATACATTTCTTTATTATTTCACCTATTTTATCTCACTTAATAATTTTTTGTGAAACTTGGTACAGTAATAGCTTAACAAATCCTAGGATACAGGGCAACAACCTAAGGCAAGGACAATCCTAGGGCGTCCGCTAGTTTTTATATAAAATGTACAAAGGCGAACTTAACCGTTCTCGACAGCGATATAACAAGCACAAATTCCAGTACATAAGTACTACGGTAAGGAATATTTTCACCAAAAATTTGGCACCAGAAAAATAAATTTAAATGCAGTTCGCAAACGATAGAGGTTGAGAACAGCTGCGGCTGAAGGTAGTAAAGTATTTCAATTAAAGTGTGCTATTTATTCAAGTGCCTCGCGCATATTTTGAAATTTTCAGCCCTTGTGCGCGACCCACGAGACGGTGAAAATTCGTGTTATGTATACATTATATACAATGAATAATTCTTGGTATTGCGAACACAAATTGCTATTAAAATTAATGATTCAATTATTACACTTCGTATTTTTTTTCCCTGGCCATCTTTCTAACACATAAACCTGGTTATCTATGTAGACTTAAAATTTTTATTTAAAAAGTAATAAAAAGAGCGTAAAGGTTTTCTTAAAAGCATGGCCGAGTTCTCCGTACCAATTAAACCAAAAAATGTTCTGATAACTTAACTGTAACGGTGCAGTTGTGCTCCAAATAATACAATTGACATGGTTTAAAAGACCTTTATAATAAGTATAGTTAGCTTTATTTTTAAATATATTCAAGTAAATAAAAGATTTCTCTTAGCGTGCTTCATAAATTAAGTGGTTCACCTTTACAACCTTTGTGTTGATACTTAAAGCTACCATTGCCAGAGCAGAAATGTCTTAAAATAATAATAATAAATCTTTATTTCAGGAAAATTTACCCCATATCTAAATACACAAATTTAAATAAAAGTACCTACTAATAAAAAATGATGCCATAGCAAATAATTACAATTGAGATTATTAACACAAAGATTATTACCTACATACATTACACGTAAAAAACTACACAAATTTGAGCCAAAGCGAAGTCAATTCAAATGAGAATCCAGGATGTCTCATTGTCTTTTTACTGTCGATGTCGAAAAATCCATGTTCTAATTAACGTCGGAATCGGACATGAATCGGAACACAATTGTATCGTTTCAAACTTTTTGGACACAAAATTTACTTGCTATTGTTTGTGCAATTACGTCATAGCATTATTACATGATATGAAAACGATACACAACGGAAACAAGTCCAATGTCAAAGTACTTACAAAAACAAGTTATGTCAATCGACATCATTTCAGGAACTGCTTCCGAGAATTGATAGTCCGCGATAGAATAATAACGTAACTACATTTACGCCTCAATGCAAACAGTGTTGTACACGTAATAGCTTAAAAACTGATCATTACGCTTTCCTCTGGCACAAATTTTAAAAAGTTCACTTCCTACAACACTGCTAATAGTTTCTTTGGGTCTAGTTAATGCAGATAAAATATAATCTTACGACACGCGAACTTCTTATATCATAGATTATATGAAAACTTTACACTCCTGCCTAATAAATTCACTATTGGATACTACAACGTTAAGATTACTTATGGTCAATAAAACTGCAAAAACTCTGGTAAGTATTTGACAATACAATTTTGCTGTTTTTTACCATTGTTTCTCTAGATTTTTAATCGTTTATATTTTTAATATCATGTAAGGTCGTTTTAGTCGTGTAGTTATTAACTTTGGTCTATAGTTAGCCAACCTACCTATATTACATAGCCATTTCAACATAGTGTCTGTACACCACCACCTAACATGATTGTTCACTGTCTACCTATTTATCTTATTAGATTTATTTATTTTATTTTAAATGGAAAGGCAGCTTATAGCTGATGCTTCCATATCAGCAGTCGACTTGCTTTCATTATTTATATTAATTTATTGCGTCTTTTTAGATTTGAGGAAGTTGTCTAGTCTGTTCTTGAACATGTTTACAGAAGTGGCAGAAACAACTGATTCTGGCAGAATATTCCATTTGGATGCAACCCTGTTGCCTAGAAAATTCCTGTAGGGGTTCAGCTGTGCATTGGCTCTTTGTATTCTCATGTTGTGCCCTCTGAGAGTCTCTATGGGGTTAGGGTTAAATATGTTCCTTATGTCAGATGAGTTGTAATGGTTACTCAGAATCTTGAATGATTGTATGATTGAATTGATTGAATCTTGAATGAATTTAGTATGCATTCGTTACGAATGTTGTGTGTTCTACCTTTCCTTTTGTCCTTGAACACTATTTTTTAATTGTATTGTTTATATTATTTATTTTAATTGTACAATAATATTCTCTACGAACGGATTTTGTTCTATTGCAATATGAGGGCTATAAAATTATGGTACAGAGAGTTGTAGGTATATGAATCTAAGCTATGCACGTCCTATATCCTAATGGCTTAGTTTTTTTTTCCTAAATTTATAGAGCTGCTCTATTGTACTCTATGTTTAGTTGCTCTCTATGCAGAATGACCAATCGACCAATGAATTCTAAAAATGACCAATAATTACAGTAATTATTACATGCACACAACACTATCTACGGCCATAATATAAAAAATATGAACAAAAGTGTTTAAGTAATGCGAATCTATACGAAGTAACAATGAACTAAAAAGTTACCAAGTCTTTTATCTTAGACCGTAGGTATACGCAAAGGCCTTTAGATATTCAGTCTAGTTGTGGAACTTGTGGACTAATACATGGTGTTCTGCCGCTCCCAGCGTACGAGGCTGCAAGGCAAAGATTCTTTGAAGCAAAAGAAGAAATATTAGTCGCTGATAACTAAACGGTAAAACAAACAAAAAATACCAATCACAGCGCCAAAAAAAACGGTAGGTATAGCAATGAGTATTGTTATTGCATCGTATTGCATACTGACATACAATACAACGTTTACGTTATGGTAAATTGAAATTGAAATTTCTACCAAATAAAGCAATTACCCGACAGCGCGACAGCAAAGGCAGGGTTATGATTTTGGATGTTCTAATTTGCGTATATATCGAGAGCGTCAGTGGCGTAGGGGTTAAGACGCGGCCTATCATATCGAAAGGTCCGGAGTTCGATCGCCAGCTATGCCATGTACCAATGGGTTTTTTCTCGAAACTTAAGTACATTTACTGGCTGCTTCTGACGGTGAAGGAAAACATCGTGAGGAAACCTGCATACGCCGAAGAAGAAATTCTTAGGCGCATATGAAGTCCACCAACCCGCACTGGGCTAGCGTGGTGGACTATAGCCCGAACGCCCTCGTTAAGAAGGTAGGCCTGAGCCCCAGCAGTGGGGACATTAATAGGCTGTTGATGATGATGAATTTGCGTATTGTAGTGAGGGGGTGGGCTGTATTACTTAACACAGATCAGCAATATGTGCTCCGTAGTACAAGATCTTGTGCATTGTTTATTTATATCGTTATCACGGCGGGTTACCCAATAGTTATTGTGGTGGAGCCTTGTAGCTCCCCACGACGACACCCGGCACGTGCGATGCGTTAAGCAAGCCGGGCCCGCCGGGCCACTTGCAACACGCAGCGCTTTCTAATCACTGGAACCTTCTAAAATGTGGAAAAGCATTTCACTGTATTTTGTAGGTACCTAATTTAAACTATAGTTAAATACGTAAAACATTTTCTTGACCTTTATAATCAAAATGTTGGGGAAAAACAAACTGGTGACAGATTTATAATACAGAATAAATCACAGACAAGACTACGTATACGTAGTAGTAGTACGTATACGTAAGAATACGTATACGTAGTACGAAAATTGATTATTTAAAGAAGTCTCATTACAATAAAATATGATATCCTACGGTAGTAAGTTTCTCATTGTCAGACAGTACAGAATACATACATGAAATCCGTGTGATGGCGAGTCCTGTAAGCCCTGATCTTAATCTACATATTTATGTAGATTATAGGATAACACATATATATTTTTTATATATATGTATGTAGTAGCTTACTTACGTCGCGCTCTTTCGTCAGCGCACGCCTTGTGCATCGTAGAACAATAGATGATTTTAATAATTGGTAATAGTCATTGGTCGGGAATGTATGTACCTAAGCTACCCGTCCCACGAATGGTCACGAACGAATATGGTCAAAATTTTATTTTTATTTTCGACCAGTAATCTTTTAGCGGCCAGTCCATCCATCGTAAAATGTTTCGTTGGGCATTAAAGTTAGTTTGAGTCTCCTCATTTCCTGCAAAATGTATGGAAGACGTTTTTGCGATTTCTGACTTTTCTGGTACTCTTACCTCAGCTGGTCCAATAGAGTTTTTTTATCTATATGTGAATCAGGATCCATTGGCATAAAAAAAGTATTCATGTAAATTGCCCATTTCTTTGCTGAACGTATATTTTTTCAAAATCTGTGAATCCAGGTCAAAATGTCTCAAAAAGTTAAGGACAGTGTTCAAAGAACGAATCTCTCTAATTACAACGGTTATAAAAAATCCACCCTGTTTAATATGAGATCGCAGACGAAGTCGCGGGGCGTAATAATGTGTACAAAGCGCGATAGTCTATAATGTACTATTATTTATTATGTAATAATATTTATTAAGTAATAATATTTCTTGCGCAACAACAGATATTTATTATTATTTTATCAGATAACACTTTTGCCGCGTTAGGAACCAGCCCACCTCTAGCTACTCGTGAGATCTTAGTTTCGATAAAAAGCATAATGCACTTCGACTTTCTTTATTGAATAAGCACAAAAATTACTTGTTGAATGGTGAATGTAAACTTCCTGGCGAAACATAGTAACCGTTCTCTAATTTAAAATCATCGTGTTGCCTGTGGGATAAACTTTTTATTTATTTCTTGTGCCAGTTCCTGTCATTTATATTAGGTATAAATTATAAGTAATAAGGTGCCTTCATTTATTGTTATCCATGTTATTCCAACCTTATTATCCATGTTTATGCAAAGTCCACACTTTAAATGTTTCTAACGACTATTTATAGTTCAACTAAAAGTAAAGAAAAGTAATTTTCATTTTAAACTACAAGTAACATAAAAGTAGCTATAGTTTGTAGTTGGTAGTTAACTTTTCAAGTGTTGATGGGTCTTTATTAAAGGGACACTTACGTCAATTTTATTATTTTTTTGATATGAGCGATTTTTCAAAAACCAAAACTGACAGCCACACTTAACGGAGTTTTTTGACTTTTGACAGCCACGCGAGATTGGTTAAGCTCCGTTTTGTACCGTATGAAACTGTCAAACAGCAAAGTCGGCCTTGTGTTCGACATGATTTAGAACGTAATAGAGGTGATTAGGAAGTTTTAGGTAAGTATACGGTTAATTATTAGATAATTATTAAACTTCAGCGTCAGTGGCCCTGGGGATAAGACGCGGCCTATCATATCGAAAGGTCCGGAGTTCGATCCCCGGTTGGGTCGTGTACCAATGGGTTTTTCTCGAAACTTAAGTACATTTACTGACTGCTCTCAAACGGTGAAGCAAAACATCGTGAGGAAACCTGCATACGCCGAAGAAGAAATTCTTAGGCGCATGTGAAGTCCACCAACCCGCACTGGGCTAGCGTGGTGGACTATAGCCCGAATACCCTCGTTGAGAGGGTAGGCCTGAGCCCCAGCAGTGGGGAGATTAATAGGCTGTTGATGATATTAAACTTCGGACCAAGGAATTTTTGACTAAAGACAACAAATTCACCTCTAAGAATCGTATTTACGAATACCTATATGTACATTATACTAAATATGGAACGGAACCCGTTCTTATGCCAACACAAGGTTGTTACGTAAGCAACGTTAATTTAATAACAACTACCCCTTCACCTTATAGATATTATGTATAGATAATTTTGCTCATAATATTAAAGGATGTAGAGGCGAGATTGTAGAGTTGGCCCTGTCAGACCATACAGCTCAGATATTGAAATGCCCGGTAAAAAGAACTTGTGCTCTAAAATCATGGCGATTGCGACGCCGTGACTATTGCAAAAATAATCTAAGTAAATTTAAGGAATGTATGGAGAGTCTGACTTTTTCAAATGTATTGGATTGTAAGGACTCCAATACAGCATATGACTTATTTATAGATATTTTTAAATGTTTTTATAATTTATGCTTTCCTTATAGACTTATTACTAAACGTACTAAAGGGTCCCCTAATTGGATCTCTAAAGGTATTAAAAAGTGCTGTAAAAGAAAGAGACAAATGCTATGGGCTTTCCGGACTCATCGGTCCAAAGAAAATAAAACTTCTTTGCGAGAATACACCATAGATTGAATAAAATTATTAAATTAACGCAAAAGGCGCGAAATAATTATTACATAAAGAGCTCAGAAAATAAATCTAAAGCGACCTGGCAGATTATTAATAACGTAAAAAGTAACTATCCAAAAGAACCTATAACTAAAATATGTGAAAATAACATTTGCCTGACCGAGCCCGCAAAAATTGCGGACGCGTTCAATAATTATTATATAGACCAAGTTAAAGTTGACTCAAGCAACCGAAAAAATAACATTGATGTGAAAGCCAGCAACGCTCATTCAATTTTTATAGCACCTATTGTACCTCAAGACTTACTTAAAATAATTAAATCACTTAAAAATAAAAATAGTGTTGGTATAGACGGTATATGCACCAAAGTAATTAAATACGTCTCAAACTCAATTGCGATACCGCTGAGTCATATTTTCAATATTAGTATCACTGAAGGTGTCTTTCCCCAAAATCTAAAACCAGCAGTAGTGTTTCCATTGTATAAAAAAGGCAGTAAAGAATGTATGAGTAATTACAGGCCTGTAGCGTTGCTATCAATTTTTTCAAAAATTCTTGAACGGGTCATTTACTCTGCACTCTACTCCTTTCTAGAAAAATATAACATATTAGCGGATGAGCAAAAAGGCTTCAGGAAGCACAAGACCATTAATATGGCAATATATGATCTAGTGTGCCCGGTACTTAGTAATATGGACTCACGATCACGTTCCTGTGCTATTTATATGGACATGACAAAAGCCTTCGACTATGTAGACCACAACATATTACTCAAAAAGCTTTATTCGTATGGGATACGTGGAAATGCACATAGCCTCATGAAATCTTATCTTAGTAACCGGGAACAATACACTGAACTAACACAGGTATGTCAAATCACGGCACGTGAAAGAAAATATAGATCACAATGTAGAATAATAAAGTATGGAGTGCCCCAAGGCAGTGTGCTAGGTCCATTGTTATTTCTGATCTATATAAACGACCTACCTAAATGTATAAATTATCCAATGGTTCTTTTTGCTGACGACTGCACTGTAATGATTAAGAATGACAATTTAAATAATTTTGAAAGTGACATAAATAATACAATTAAATATATAATAGACTGGTTAAACTGTAATAACCTAGTAATTAATCTAGACAAGACATCTATAATGTATTTTTCCCAGCGACAACCTAACCTAAATTTAAATATTATATATGATAAAAAATCTATAAATGCCGTGGACACAACCAAATTTCTAGGCTTAGTAATAGACAAAAATATGAGCTGGAAATCCCACTCTGAACATGTCTGTAGCAAGCTCTATCAGTTTGCATATGCCTTATACAAACTTACAAAAGTTGTAAGTACAAATGCAGTATTAACGGCATACCATGGTTTCGTAGCTTCGACATTACGGTACGGCATAATTTTTTGGGGAAACTCTAGCTCAAGAGAAATGATATTTAAAGCTCAAAAGAGGTGTATTAGATCCATTTGTAGATTAAAAGTCACTGATAGCTGTAGGCCTTATTTTAAATCATTAAAACTGCTGACTTTGCCCTGTCTATTCATTTATGAGGTAGCTATCTTTGTGAAAACGAATATTAATCTATTCCAGAATGTATCACAAATACATAGTGGAAACTTAAGAGATAGGCAGAGGCTATGCATAATGCCAGCTAAAACTGCCATGCTACATAGCAGTTTAGTGTGTCTGGCACCTAAAATATTTAACAGATTGCCATATGACGTAAAAATATTACAGCTACCAAGATTTAAGCGCAAATTGTTTGACATTCTAGTTGACAAGTGTTATTATACCTTAGCTGATTTCTTAGGTGATAAAAATTTAATGTAATTTTGACATGTGTTTTTATATTTTTAGTTTTGACATCCCTATAATTATCTCGTTTTTTAATTTTATGTATTTTTTACTATTTAATTCCATTCACATTTGTAAACTGTATATTATGTAAATGCTATTGATTTTAATATGAAATAATAATAATTTAGAGATGGCAATTAATACTAGGCCTGATAATGTGCATGATGTAATTTCTTAAAATATTAATGTCGTACGCCCATGGGCAAAACATAGAGAAGCCAAATAAAGTGTACCATCTTCAAATACTGTTAACCACCTATGTTTACGAATAAAGAGTTTGAATTTGAATTTGAATTTGAATTTGAACCTTTACCCATTATTTCTCACCGTCCATCCACTGCTGAATAGCAGGAAGACAGCGATAGTCTGTAATTAGACGTTCCAACTAATTTAAGAGATGCCAGAGAAAGAACCGAGCTTTGTGTATTACCATGTAATTTACTGAGTGTCTTTCCTACATTTTTTCAGATTGCAATTGACTATTAAAACAATACAATTGTTTTCTTTTGAAAAATCCTAGATGCTAATTATAATTAATTAATTTAAATAGTAATTAATGTTTAATATAAAAAAAGTTCACATAAATTAAAGTTTTTAATTTCTAAGGCAGATAACGTTAGCGTTACCGAAGCCGATACTGTTCTTCATTCAAAAGTATCGCATGTCATATAATTTGAAAAAATCTTGAAGTTTAATTTAACCACAAGTGAGAGAGATTCAAATAAACCAGTGATTGTGGTACTTCTCTAGGTACTACTAGATTATGCAAAGATATTTTTCTATAATTTATAATTCGTCAGTAAAATAATTACTATATAGGTATTGCATCGCGTCATCGAGCTATATAAAAGACTTCAACGCGCCCGTTTTTTTATTTATTAAATCTCGTTCAGTTTGTATAATTTCAATTTCAATTTATTTAAATAAAACTTATAAGCATGGGAAGCAACGAACGTTCTTCATTTAGTCGTGTAAATGTCAAAATAGCAAAACCATTCTGATTTAATCTGCGGAAGTAGAGAATTTTATGATTTAATAGTCGTTATAAAATTTAATCGTATTTGTATTGCCTAACTAAAACTAATGTTATATTAATTACATAGTGTGTCGGTCTGTGTCAATGGAACTCCAGGAAGAGTGCGAAAGTTCATCAAGTTAGTTACACAAGAATCCATTTGATACGGCGGCTGTATTGTGGGTAAATATGTAAAACGTTGCACAAGCTACGTGGAATACGGTGCGATACAAATTCTCTGCTAATAAATGTATTATGCTGTAAACGTATTATGACTTTTAGATCGCATCGTGAAGTTGGTATTTAGAGCGTGGGCAAAGTATAAGGGTTGCATCGAGACGTAAACTCCAGAAGACTCTTTTGTCTTAGTCCGGAAGAAAAAAAATGATTCTATTGAACAAAATATGGTAACTAAATCTCGACGCTTAACTAAAAAGTGCTAACAGTATAAACCAAATTCGGAGCATTAAGGCCTAAGTATCTTTACCGTCAGATGAAGCTGTGAAGGCCAGTAGAGGCCAAAGGCAAAGTCCTTTCGAAAAAAAATAGATTCCACATACTGTAGTCAAACTATAATCATTTGCTTAGAATAAGCGTTCATCATCATCATCATCAGCAGCCTATTAACATGTCCCCACTGCTGGGGCTCAGACCTATCCTCTCAACGAGGACGTTCAGGCTATAGTCCACCACGCTAGCCCAGTGCGGGTTGGTGGACTTCACGCGCTTTATGCGCCTAAGAATTTCTTCTTTGGCGTATGCAGGTTTCCTCACGATGTTTTCCTTCACCGTTTGAGACTAGTCAGTAAATGTACTTAAGCTTCGAGAAAAAACCCATTGGTACATGGCCCAGGCGGGGATCGAACTTCGGACCTTTCGATATGACAGACCGAAATGAAACTCTCTATTAATTCCTCTGTGCCCGCGCGTGCGCATTCTGTGCCCTCTGGAAAATAACAAACACATCTACTCTTTTGTGGTTATTCCGTGTTCAGTTTAAAAAAAAAAAACTATTTTAGATCGCGACAAAAATCCTTTGCAGATAGAGGTGAAGATTTTCAAACTGTCGATAAATTATGTCGATAATTAATATGAATCGCTTTTAGCGATAAGATCGCCAAGATGTACTATATAAGCTACTATATTATTGTATGTATTAGTTTTTATTTCGTTTTTATTAAGAGTAGTTATTGAACTGAATGAATCACAGAGTTAAATTACAAACCAATTCACGTTGTGTCATTACTCATTAGCTGGACTACAAAATCAAACTTACAATTTGCACTGACATTTTCCTGTCACGTCTATACGAGTCAATGACAGGTACGTCGATAGCGGCTTTTCTTTCGTGTGATTGCCATCACTAAAGAGTTTCGGCGGCTTTGTTCGAAGATAATCAAGTAATTAAATGTGCAGCAGTTTCTTGAGTCGTAACGGAATCAGTTCTAGTTTGGCAATCATCCGGTGATTATGAATTCGTTCGTTGGCTATAGTGCTTTGTTTTTAAAAGTTATTTTATTTTAGTACCCGTAATAACACAGGATCATAAATAATATTCGTGACGGAATTTTTGGATTTGTAATTAAAGGAAATAACCAGAAATTAATCTGCTGCCCTAGGGTTAAAATATTATTTTGCTTTTGTACGGAATAGATTTATTTATTTTGCGGATTGGTCGTTTTGAGTTTTTGGGGATCATGCGATGGGGTTGGATTTAAATGGGTTAGTATTTGCTATGCGTTGCGAGTAATTTTTCCAGCACCGATATATTTAAGAAAAATATTTAAATAAATTCTGCCCCAGTAAGGATATAGCGTGAAGATATGTCACGTATCAAAATCAAATAAATCAAACAGTGGCTCTATAAACAACTCTGCGACCAAAACGTAATATTGATAGCGGGCTCTAGTCCTGAATATTGCAATTCTATCTCCATTCATTGTATAGGTACACTGTGCTACAATTTAAAAAAAAACATACCGCTCCACACGGCGTCAATGTTCTTTATTCATACAGTTCAATTGCTAGAATAATACCTTAAAAACCATATCCGTTATTTAGTCTACCTGCGTCTGTGAAAATATAAACACAAGTAATTACACAAAGTATATGTAGTCACTATTATGTGCCTCAGCTATGCCTTAGTACTAAATACCTATTGCACCATGTCGTTCACTCGTAACATCATTATATGTACCTATGACATGGCATGATACCCCGTAGTAGGTATCCAAGTAGCAAGATGGCCTTGGCACCACCTAAATAATAATATAATTACCTAACTACAGGATAAAAAATAGCAATCAGTTGACAAACTTTAACAGTGTTTCTTGGAAATGTAAGAAATGAGAGGAAACGAAGATTCAAGTTTCACATACAAACGTTGTGTTTAAATGGGAAATGAAAAACAATCTATGACTTAACAAAATGTTCTTAAGATGTTCTTATGGGTGCGGTTTTCCTGCTACATGTCGATTATTTTCATTTTTACCATTTATAATCATGCAGGTAAAATGCCTCTAGATTCGCAATGATCACCACCTCCGATCAACGGAACAGAGAACAATATCTCATTATGTTTTATTACTAACTACGTACTAAGCTATCCTACTAGAATGACTTACTGTCTGTTATTTATAAACAAAGCGATCATAAAAATATAAATTCTACGCGTCATTATCATGGACATAGTGATCCAATGCCACCAACAAAGAAATATGCAGTTCGTGATTCGATGCCACCAAAATAATGATTTGTGATCGAACGCGATCGTGTTCCATTTTTTTCGTGAGCAGATGGAAATTACCTGCTTCCTGTGGTTTCATCCCAAATATTTTCTTCTTCGGATGATTCCTGAGAACATGGATTTCATTTCATAATTAAATAATATATGCAAGTACTTTCAATAAATTCTTTTTTTTTTTCAAATTACATGCGTCTTACAAAAGATTATCCAAATCGGAATAGTTCTAACCACAAAACTCTCTGTGTACCACTAACCCACAAAACTACCTGCATCGGAAAAGTCATCAGTTGTACCTAAATCTTTTTGTCCCCTTTGTTTGTCTGAGCGGTGCCTCAAACCGTGGCCTAATGACCGAGCATTACCACCGGCCTCAATAAGTATACTTATGTGTACCCACTCTGTATGATATAACAGTTACGATATGTTCTAACTGGACGCCTCCAAACAATGATTTAACAAATTGATGGTGTTATCATAATGTAACTCCTGCACAGTGACGTTTCCGTACTATTGCATAAATATATCCTTCCTTATTAAGGGTGGAACACAACGACCAACTTTCTTGTATATTATGTCAGATTGTGTTGCCTTTGTAGTATAGTTGACCGAGGGAGCGAAGCGAGCGAAGCGTCTAAGTTTCGAGATTGGGCAAAAATGCTAATGTCCGTCTGTCCTTCTGTCTTTCTGTCTGTAATTCTCTACAGGTCGCATTTTTCAACCGATTTTGACGAAAATTTGGCATGGGTATAAATTAATTAAACCGACAAAATGAGTATAATAAAATTTTGAAAAACATTTTTTTTAGAGTACCTACCATACTCGCAAAGTGGGAGTGAACTTTTTTTTTCTTGTAAATCCCATAGTGTGGAATATCGTTGGATAGGTCTTTCAAAAATATCGCGGGTGTGTAAAGAACATTTTTCGATTCAGGGATTCGTTTGCGAAATATTAAGCTTTTTAGTGCTAATTTTTGTCACATTAATACTTAATCTGTCTCCAACTGCAAAATTGACTTCTGTTCGTTTCTTTTAGGTTTGGTTTATAAGGGCTGGCGAGGTCTACTGTTCTCACGGAACTACTAGTTTTTAATCGTTTTCAAGTTACAGCACGTCAAAGTTTGAGATATAATAATAAAATGTAAAATTTCAACCGTAACCAGCAGATTGGGGTCAATGACCCTGTAAAATACAGTAACGACTAAAAAACTACTAAAAATTTTATAAGGATTTTTTATTATTATTCATATCTACTTATTAGGTACATATTATGATACGACTTTTCGGGAAAATGGGTCGATGTGTCCCCCCTATATATACACAGGGTGTACAATTATTCAAGATTCAAGATTCAAGATTCAAACTTTATTGCAAAGCCACATGTTAAAAGATGACAAGGTACAAATAAGCCAGTACATGTGACGCCCTGCAAGGGCACAGCAATATGAGGGTTGTATCAATATTAATATTAACAATAAATTCTTACATTACTAAACAATTATACATTATAAATTATGTTGTGTTCTACTCGTATTTATTATATTTTTTTTATATATTTTATATTTTTTATATTATATTTATTATATTTATATTTTATTATATTTATATTTATATTTCTAAATACTACTAAATACTTTTATTATTCTAAATACTGAACTTGATCTTTAATTGTCAGAAGTGACCAGCCCTAGTGTTGTCTAAAATAAAGTTTTATGTTTGTATAAAGTATTTAGTTTTGGGTCTTTAACATCCAGTTTTAAAACAAGCAATCAGTGTTGATTAAGCACATTTTATTACACGGTAATATGTCACTATGTAATTTATGTAGGTATGTATTTGATCCAGCAATCACAATAGTAAATCATGGTTGAGATTCATACATTATAATTATTGTCATTGCCGCATCAAACAGTACCTACGTGCACAATACAACACACGGGTTTTTCACCAACTGGACACGAGGAACTGGACGCCACCGATAATTGCCACCTTTACACGGAATGTCTTTACACTTGACATACCTGCGTAAGTACATTGACATTTCCGCGGCAGTTTCCGGTGAATCTTGCAAGAATCGCATTAAATAATACACATCGGAGGACTACCCTAAAATTCCACTTAAAATGCCTATTATGATTATCAGACCATGGCGAATACGGCAATGAAATTTCAGCTCCGCCGCTTAATGTGTCCAATAAATAATACCATGGAATTAAACGCGTATATAATTATGTCGTAGGATAATTGAACAATTGGATATTTGCGAAAATCTTAGGAATTTTGCAAAAGGCCGGATAATTGGAATCTAAGAATGAATTTCTTTATCATCCGAGCTATTTTCAGCATCTTTTCAAAAACCCTAGTGTGTTTAGTTAGGACGATTGAAAATTTCTTTGAATTGCGCATTATGTCAATGCTCAACGTTCAAAGCAGCCAATCAGCGCTTATGACTTACGAAACCTGTACTTTTATGATACTAATCGATAGGGTCAATCATCAGAATTAATTCCTTCTAAGTGACATAGTATCTTAGATTAAAACTTACGAACCTATATGCTGCTGTTTTGGACGTCACTATTGCGGATTTCCAAATACTAAACACAGAGATTTCAGTCCCGCATAGAGTGCTACTCGACATTCAATCTGAATGTCAATAATTCTCTAACTAATAACTTTCATAAAGAGTGAAAAAGAAATTCTATACGGTTGGTATTGGAGACGGCGAACCAGACTACCTCTCGAGAGAAAACAAATACTTTCGCTGACTACTGCTGCGACCACTGACCCAGTCCTGTGCGCACTGACATTAGAGATGCATTTAATCATCAACGATCAATAATGTTCGATAATGATTTAGGAAATATGATTTACAAGATACATTTTGTAAGATATTGATATAAATCTTTATATTATTTATAAAGGTACGTTTAAGTTTCGATAATTAAAATATTTTTTATTATCCCCGAAATATCTGGGAAAATAGTTTTTTTACCTATGATTTCCATAATTTTCCCACAATTACTATGGTTTAGGCTATAGGTTCATCTGAACCGGTCCAATATATTTCTAGTCATCCGATTTACAGACAGGCGGACAAGAAAGCTTTGACGAGACCCTAAAATATAATAAGTTAATATTATTAGAACTAATAGAAAAAAGGTTATGAAGTGCCACATAAAAGTTAATTCTGTCATAATAATGACAACAATCTGTGTTGATATTGAATTTTAATTTAGTATTTACATATATATAATATCTTGATGAGTGGTAAATGACCAGTCATTTTACACATGCGCATTTCATCTACGATTTTGTGCCTTGTCTGTTTTAATTTAGAGTTTTCAAATAGATTAAACATGGGGTTGTACAAAACAAAACTTCACTTTATACTTACCTACCACTATTGGTAGGTTACCTACCACTATTGGTAGGTTACCTACCACACTTTATTTACATCTATGTGATCTCTGTAACTGATGTAGAATCATAAATCTTATCGTTTAGCAAATATTCTATTATCTGGCAAAATCGCTAACCTATAGGTACGCATGTAATATTAAGGTAAATAATTTACATTCTATAGTTTTTCCGACTTTTTCCTAAAGTTTTAGGAAGGTTTGCTCCTTACGTCCACATATTAGTTGCCTAAGAATTACAATTTATCCGATGTTACATTGAATCCGATGATGTGATATTGATATTACATTGTATCCGATGATGAATTGATGTGATGAACTGATGACCCAGCGGAGTGTCAATTAAATACCACAACAAGTTAGACAGCTATATAATTTAGGGCTAGGGAAGTGACCTACAAAAGTTGGACGGAGGTCATTATAAGGAACATACCGCTGAAAACTACGCAATAACGGACGGAATTAACACATTAAATACTGTACGTAATCCGTAATTATTTGCACATTCAAAACACACCTCTAATAAACGAATGACAGATTAGTGATGTGTTACTAATTACTGATTAATTAGTAATATCACAGAGTATATAATATATTACTTATTTTCTTATGTTGCCACCTAGGTCATAGAATCTTTGCGATCAGCGGACCATAACTATTAAAGTCTCAATTATTTGTCAATTGCACATTGATTATTTTATCCATTAAACACGAGGACAAAACAAATTGATTTACTAAACACGTAATTATCAGCCCGTTAGCGACTATATAACTACTTCTAGTCAAAGTCAAAAGTTATTAAATATAAGTAAACTGGGTACTGGGCTCTGAACGGGAGTTATGACAGTACTAGCGAAACTGCTGCCCGTCATTGGTCTGTGACATCTGGTCTTTTACCTAGTCGCAAAAGTACAATTTTTAATACTTTTTAATTTTTTGTCATTTTATGCATTTATCTGATAGAGAAGCTGTGTCAGCTTTCTTTTTCAACTTTATTTCGCGTTTCCATCCTGTACCTATATGAAAAGCGTTGCCAAAAAAACCGGAGACCTTGACTCGAAACTTTTTACATAGCATACTGGGTATTAAAACCAAGTTAATATGACACAAGCGGCAAAGATAAATACGTTTTACGTAAAACGCTGCGGCTATACCGAGTATAACCTACTCAATTTTTAAAGATTACCAAAAGATTGAACACTCACGAACACTAAGACTCTCCCCAAACCTACTGACGCTAAATCTTTCAGGAAAGTATCTCAACTGAATTATGGCTTTAACGACTTCCTACGGCTCACATTATCATTCATCACATAAATCCTTAGAGTATACGAGTACATAAGCTTGTATACTCTAAGCATAAATCCCTTTATCCTTTGAATTACACTTGTTTCTCCTCTGTTTTGATAGGTTTAAGCTAAGTTCGCTTCTAAATGTGGGGCGTGGGGAGACCCTCAGTCGCCTGACCTCTCGATTCTTTTATATTTGCACGACTAACGCAACAAGGACGTTGCACTATTTACTTTGCCCCATTGCACTACTCCGCCAACTCCGGTGTCAAACTGTAAGTACAGTCGACCCAACTGAATCATGACCCACCCAGCCGATAATTCGTTTGAAATCTTCAAATCAGTTAGTTTTATTCTAATCCTTTGCATGCTGTATTTACAACTTTTAGAATATGAGGGAAACTACGTCGATACTGGACTGAAAATAATATTTTAGATAAATCAAGGATATTTTTTTAAATTTCGAATAAATTGTCGTTTCGATCCGCATGGTTTAGAGAGAAAGAGAGAAGACTACATTTTTTTTAAACCTAAACAAATCAAATCGAGAAACAAATAAGTCAATCAAGTGTCAAGTACTGTACCTATAGGTAAAGTAACTGTCACTGTCTAACATCTTGTTTAATAAAATTGATAACAAGTTTGTTGCCAAGGAAATATATATTACTTATAAATGAAATTCGACCTACTTATTTATTTATTATTATTTATTATTCATAATAGGTACCACAAAACAATTATATTAGAATCTGTTGAAATTAAGCTTACGGTGGGTCATGATTCAATTTCTTTGACTGTACCTAACGTAATCTCATACTCCAAACAAGTTTAATCTCAACGAGTTAGAGCAGAGCATTAGGCCATAGAGAAAATGTGGGAAATTCATATGTTAGTGAATTTTAATAAAGAAGAAAATCCAGATGTCTGCATGATATTTTCTATCGTACGCACCTGGAGAGAAACACAGGATTAAAAACAGTCCATTTTCAATTGAACTTTTTATATATCAAGCCGTGCATGGCGAGGTTAGTAGCTACTTATACTAAAGCTTTACTGACAAACCATCACTTTACCAAATAATAAATAAATAAAACACTTGAATCTTTATTCATTAAAAAGTGGAAGAACACAATAGTGCTTATCAATATAATAGATTTTATAGTTGAAAAGGCGAAATGGTATTTAAGTTTATATATATTTATCAATAGTTTGAGCTTTGATAAATAGTGAAAACTATAGACTTTTCAAATTGCATAATAATCTAGTCAGTCATACTCGTTCAGTTTCACTTTTGAGTATAATAAAGATTAGCTTTAGTATAAACATGTCACGTCTGGAATAAATAGTTGATGTGAAAGGTTGTGTCTACAACTATTTCGCAATCATGTGCTCTTCGGTTATGCAATTGATAATAACCACAAAACTATAACACTTGTTATTATAGTTATATAACAAGAAATAGCTTCTTAGCTTAAACCAGTTTCGTTACTAAGTTTGAAAAAAGCTAATTTTTACCACTGTGATTATACCATAATTGATTAACGATCGATAGCTTATAATTAGTTGTGTGTGTGTTTTATTTATTTAAATTGTCTTTAATATAATTACAATCGAGTAATATTTGAGGTTATTACCTACATACCTTATACCAGCTTTATAGCGCGGGTTTTCTCATTTTTCAAAGTTTCGTTTTTTTTTTCAAACGGAGACTGCTATCTTTAAAAACTATTAAACTTTGATGTCTAGCCACCAGTAAAAACTGTTAAGTGATTGATTAGCGAATAAACATAAACATTCTAAATAATTATTGTTTTGTTTATATGCAAATAATGTGTCCGAATTCCTAACTATTATAAAGTAGACGACATTTGAACTGTTTTTATTTCATACATATTCTATACGAACTTACATAGATATAATTCTTACAAAATAAATCAAAATTGAATTAATATGTGTTAATTAAATTACTTAATGATTTTACATAACACTTTCTCCATACCATGCCATCGATCGATAGGTACTTGAACAACTTTTTAACAACACTCTAAACCAGTCCTTTTAAAAGTAGGCTTTTTATGTATGCTCCTCACACGTATACTAGTTATTTTAGTAGTCTCTTTCTTTATTTGCTTGCACTTTTGGTGTTCAGGCATCACCAAATAATAATAAATACTGAGCTAAAAGGAATCTCGGAACTTTTTAATAAAATAAATGAGTGAAACCGCAAATTTTACTTTTACATTAAAATTTGTGTGTTGTCTTCTAAGATGACATACTTAGTACTTACTTATTTGTGTAATTTAATTTACACAGTAAATGAATCTGTTCCGGGATAGACAAGTTTACATGTTGTTGTGGGGTTACGTTATTTTGTTAATTTATTTATTTTACTTGCAGGTCGGAACATCAAAGAAAAGAAGTAAAAAGAGGGAGTGCCTAATTTTCAAGGTGAGACCTGTTATGATCTAAGGTTACAGTGAGCAATGCGACTGGCGCACAGAGTCCTGATTACTCTGAGGACTGGCGTAATATTTGACGTTTGGATTTTTCTACTTACAGAACATGCAAAAAACTTTGCGAAAAGCAATAACCATTTATTTATGCAATAGTCTTTAAACATCCGACGATACCACCCATAAAGTTTATGGTTCAATGTTAACGTGAGTGCGTGTGAGATGCACCGAGATGCAGTACTAGAAGCTTTCTCTGCCCCTGAGCCCATTAATAAAATGCGTCTCTTGACGACTTCGCTTTTTGCCCCCATAAGGCACGACGCGACGACTATGCACCCGACCCGAATTTCTCCCGACAGCCGTGGGAAACTTTTCCCTTTTATCATTATTTATGGCTTCTACGTTTTATTGATTACCCGAAGTCATAAAACTACGCGACAGACTTTTTATGTCGTTTCTCTATACAAGGGTTTATTCTAAATCAAAATTTAGTATAAGTAATTCTTTATTATTTTGTTAAGTACTTTCTTGAGTACTCTACATTCACTACGCCTTAATTGTCGGCCAGGTTGTAGCTTTGGATCTGATAAACTAATCAATCCGATGATTAGTTTTTTGTGTACGACAACAACACTAAAGTCTTTAACACCTTTAACTACTTATCGTCGGGTTTCATGGTACCTGTTTGAATTCCCAAGCAACACTCTATAGTTTTATGTTTAAAAACATTTATCTTCTAATAGTCCGTTCGTGATAACCCAGTGGCATATTGTTATGAGTTTGCAGTCATCTGTAAAATGCATGGTTTGTCTATTATAGCCTTAATTATTGTTTAAACAACCAAGATTATACACAATCTAATTCCTTCATCGATCCAACATCACGATACCTGTTATACCTAGTCTTGTTATATCATATTTGCACGAACCATCTACCAACTTAATTATATGAATCCTTACTCGTATCTTATGTATATCTTCCAAATTATAACTTTAGGTAACAAAATACCCACTTTTGTTGCTAAATTGCTTAATCGTGCAGTACGAAAGTGAAATTAAGCTATAAATTAAACTGTCATATGTTGTCTGTGATATAATGTGACCACATAAATTTTTAGATAAAGATTATGTGACCGGGGCAAATTATACAATTTGCAATTGTAATGAGTTTAAAACAATTACTTTTGAGGCATTTCAGCAGCAGTGGCTGGGTAAGGAAGACTGAGGACCGGGTGTAGCGTTCATTGTGCCATCTGTGTCCAGCAGTGGACGTCAACAAACAGGCTGCGGCTGGCATAAATTAAATAGTATATAAACGTGAGGAGGATCATAAAACCGTGACGTTTATAGTCAGTGGATCGTCATCGATAAAGTTTCTTGTTTGTGCCACCATTTTCATTCCAGTTCCAACTGAATTTTTGAATTAGATTCACTGAATCTTTGAAATAATGTTCTTTATTGTATTTCATTTACTTGCGTTGTGTTCGTGAATTTTCCTGTCTTTTCTAGTTCTTATAGTACAGCGAATCCTGTTTGGCATTAGTTATACTTCATAACGTTATATCATCCAATATTAATATGTATTTTTCGTGTTTAGCCCTGTATGCAGATATGATACCCTTGATGCTCTCACTGTTTAACTTTTATAGACAGAGAAATAGAGAATGCGTTTAAAAAGCCTTGTACTGCTCCAAGTAACACGCTCACATACGTGTTATGAACAAAACTAGTATATTTCCTGCAATTGCATATTTTTAATTGACTCACTTACATACTTGAATGCGTTTTCATACGGTGCACGTAGATACCTACGTCAACTGTCGATTAAAGTCCAACTAGTATTCCATAAAATTCTTAAGTTCTAGTTATAGTCGATTGCCTAGATTTTATTTTATAAAGATTAGTGGTTTTAAAAATGTACAAGGTCAAAGACCAGAGCATTCTAATTTAATCAATAATCCTTATTAGACCTGCTGTGACTGTGACCGACTTCGCCTCTACTTAACATTCAGGACACTCCTGCATAGGTACCTTTGTAGAAACATTTCATACTGCGCCCGAGGAGCATTTACTACAACAAGTATTAAATAGTGAAGATTTCAATATCCTTTATTAGCTTTTATTGCAGAAAATGTTACAAATAAATTTTCTAAGTCCAACTTTTTGGCAGATTTTTACTTTGTTAAAATTATCATACATTCATATTGACACTTTGGCACTAAGGAATGCATCGATTGCATTTATCGCAAGTGTTATATTAAACGGCACCCAGGTCCCAATGCAAATCTACCGGTTTGCGAGCTTTCTTGCTATACAAAAGTGACAGTGACCACGTTGACAGGTGCAAGGAGAAAGCCACCGTTCGTCGGTGCATACACACCGGGCTGCTAACAACTCGAATAATTGCCATCTTACACATACACCTATTATTATAAACAGCAGAAAAAGCATGGAACCCCCGTTGTATTGTTGAATAATGTTAATTTTTATGCCAACAATCGTGTACGAAGCTTCTAGAATCAACGCGTAGCGTGTATAATGGGCATGAAAAATATCGGCGCGCGTTGATGTCTATTGTACTGCGCTGGATATTATGCCCAATCCACTCACGCGCAGTTCAACAAACGTTTCATATTAGACTTAAAAATTAATTAATAAAGACAAAATGCAGCACATAATTTAATTAGTAACTTAACTTGCATCTGAAAAGGGAACACGGAACAAGGGTCATTTCTAAATAATTATATAAACTAACAGATCCCAATGTCGTACATAGATACTGATTTTACTGTTATTAGATAGCATGTAGATAGGTACTGCTGTCATGAGAAATACTCGTTTTTCCTTTGTGTGCATGGCAGGAAAAATGTACCGTACAATTTATCGTTTAGCTTGTTATTCCTCGAACGGCATTTCCTTATTGCACGTAAACAAACAACGCATGTGATGTCGGGCAATTAACGCTTCTACCACATGCGCTTGACTTTAAAACTCTCTTGTAAATCTCGTAGCCCGGATTCTGTACGAGGATTCTCGAGAGTAGTCTTTAGTAATTTAGAAGTAAAAGAATAATTACAAGACAAGTGCGTTCACTAATCCGCGTCGCTGCGAGAGAACAATAAATATAATCAGATCAAGATAATAATTTATTTCGTAACATTTTTGTTACACTCAAGTGCTTTGTTTTTCTGCTGAAAGACTACGATGCCATTTTACAATTATGCGCCAATAATTAACATGATATAGACATGCAATGCAAATTCATTCGTAGAAAGACTTGCAATAATTCAACTGGTGTCCCAGATCGCCAAACAATGCTGCTTACAAAGTATTAATTTTAATTATAGCTAAGTTCTAATATGTTTGCCAAATGTGCCACGCTAGTCAAGTAAAAAAACATGAGGCATTTCTGAAATATATATAGCATCCATTTTTTGTACCCTGATGTATTTAACCTTAAACACGTTCCTCGCTCTCCCGCACCGCACTACTGTTGCATAGTATAGTAAATTCCATGATTAGATGACATGAAGGTAAATAGTCTAAATCATGAATTTAAAAAAAAAGCTATTCCCATATGGATGCGTAGCAAAAGCATTTTAGGGGGTGCCAAAATCCTGCCAAATGTATATCAAAATTGATACTCACTCATACATTCTCATTTTCAAACTCCATATAAATTTGTATTAGCAATCTCCTCCCGCTAATCCGCTTCCTTTGTCCGCACCCCCCCCCCCCCCCCCCGGATTTTGACACCAAATTTTTCTTCGTTTCCTATACTAAATATGCAAGATGCGATCTCCACAGGGAGCGCGCGCGCGACCAAAGAGGTTTAAAACTTCTTAGTCTAAATAGTGTCGCCGGTGGCAATTTTTCTATTCCGACTATTTCAGAGATTAGCGCGTAACAAACTAACAAACAAACAAACAAGCGCTTCAGCTTTATTATATTAGTCTAAGCTGAATTCCCGTTGCACGATAATGTCATTCCACGTGCATTCTACGCAGAGTATTGAGAGTCCCATCATTTATTATTAGCCCCACGCACCTATCGTATCCATGCTTCCTCAATAGGGACGCGCCAACCAACAAGTTTTTGGTTTTATGGCCAGTTTCTTCGTACTTATTACACTTTTGATTGTGTAAAGGTGTTCTTTACTCTTAAAAACTTGACGAATCTTATTTGACTATTTTCGTTTGCTGTACAAATTTACACTGACCACAACAATGTTTGTAGGTCAACGAAGCAAAGAAGGTCAGCTTTGGAGTTTACACCACTATCAGTCGTTAAAAATATTAAATAACCAAAATATTGTTACGTAACGGCCCCCAGCAAGCCTACTTATGTGTTTGAGAATACAACTCACTAAGGTCATCCAGCAAGGTACCTACAACACGGGTAATGAGTCAACAAACTGACATAAGTTTAGAGTCATTATAGGTGCGGGAGGTTGAACTTCAATCAATACACATGAGAAATGATAATAGGTGTATTTAAAAGGTGGCTAACTCTATGATTTAAAGTAGCTTGGAATCTGGAGTGAAGTCTGAAAATTCTGAAACTAATGTACACTTCTCTAGTTCCAAACTAGGAATTCCTATACCATGAAGACAGGTCAAATCACAACAGAACTGTAACACAAGATTAGAACCAAATTGTTACAAAGTTTGTCGTTCCAAAGCTATTTACTCTTGGTAGACTACACCCTCTACTAGTTACAAAGCAACTAAAAATGTTACGGCAACTTTGTTGTTATTATCAAATAGTTTAAGTAATTGTAACAAAAGATTAAAATCAATACCAATTTGTGTCGTCACAAAAGACATAATCCATTTCGGTGTTTCGAGGCAGTTGCAACGAATCGGGCGCGTCGGTTACGTAAAGGCCGTCCGAACAATGAGTTGCAACAGATACAGACGTAAACGCACAAGTAACCCGCTCCGAGGCGTGTGTAAACCGGCCTTAATACGTCACACTCCACACAGCAACTAGCAGTTAGCAACAACTATATGTCGGAATTAAACATTTGTCTCGGACTAAACCATACTTCTGACCCATCAATTACAAATAAATTGCTTTCGTTTGTGCCTGACATTGGTTATATCAGAGTTAGCGGGTCGGTCGGGTTTAGGCGCGGGCGCAGTGTGCTAACATTGCATCACGGCCGGTATCGACGCGCTACTTCCGCACTCCGCCTGAGCTCGGGAAGTTGTTTGTTTTTATTTAGATAGTCGATGGCAACTTGATTCTGTTCTAATCGATTGATGATTTGGTTGTAATTTAATCCTCTAGTCCAGTCGTTATCTTGTAACACCAGTTGCAGTTCTCGGCCAGTGAAAGTGAAGCGTTCCATCAAATTATATCATAGTTTTATCTTACTTATGTCCATCGTGGTCCAAATGCCGTGATACTAATCGAATGCATTAAATTGTGAATGAAACTTCGCTCTGAAAACAATTTTAATTTTGACCTCACATAACAGTTCGAGGCTAAATAAAATTTTACCTTCTACGTTTTTTAGAATACTGCGTATTAGAACGGTGTCAAAACCGATTCGTTGCAAGAAATCACACCCAACAACATTGAAGTAAATTCCGATTCTCGTACGTGTTATTGTTCCTACTTTCTAAAATGATTCTACTTAAATAAAACAGATTAATCTAAGTATTATTTAGGTTCAATGCTCAATTAATGGCGAACTTAATGTCCCTGAATGCTAAGTTGTAGTCTAAAACGGGGTTGAGAACAGATTTCGACCTCTCTGCATGAAATAACCACCAACGACAGAAATAAGATTAAATAAGCATACATAGGTCTATTTGTTCAGATTTTTGTGGCTGTATCATGCCGTTAGCCGGAAAACCTACTCCTGTTATTGATCTAGAATGTGCCCAGCCCTGACGGCGGATTCACAGAATTCCCGCTTTCTTGGTCAGGGACTCCTCCTGAACGTCTGAAATAAATGAGAATTAGTCAATCAAGTGTATGTTTGTTATAGAGATGAGTTTAATGTCTCAATTGCAATATTCACAATATTCAATAATATGGTTACAGAATTGTAAAATGACTGACGCATTGCGTAGGTATTTTGTACAGCTTTAAGCAGCATTGCAGCATTGATTTATACAAACTTTTGCAATTTTCATTCAAAAAAGTGCTTTACAAATTGCATTTAAATACCTACCGATCATTAGACAAGTGCCTGAACTTTGATGTACGCTCACGGGCAGGTGACACTAGAATTGCAACGTTTCGTAACAGACCTCGGGCCAAAAAACACTTAGCCTTGACTGATGAATATCTAAACATCAATAGTTCAAGTATTGATGATCAAATATTATATTATGATGACTTTAGAAATTACTCAGACGCGCTAATATTGTTTGAATGATTAAAAGATATTAATAAAATTAAATTACCTAATAATGACCTTCCAAAATACATATGGCACAAAAGATTGGTTATTTTAAATAAAATTTTTAAATATTTTTATATATATACTAGCTGTTGCCCGCTACTTCGTACGCGTGGATTTTGGAAGTAGGTACCTATCTGTGCTATGTATAAACATCGCCTAGTTATAATTTTCCGTTGGTAAAATCACCAGATTTTAAGTTATACCTTCAGGAACGCAACTTTGAAAACCGTATCCAATTTGGTTAAGTAGTTTTTGCGTGATGCCGGAATAAACATAATATAGATAGACAGAAACTCTAAAAATTATTGTTTTGGCTTCTATTGCTCTTAAAAAACCTCTAATATCAATTTTTCTTAAATATCTCCTATTTCTATGAATATCGTCTAGTTACGTTATATGATTTATCTGAAAATAACTATTATTTATTTAAATGTAAATTTTCGTGGTCTTACTTTAATTTAAGATGCTATGTTACTTAGAAGGAATTGATTCTGATGATTGACCCTTTCCAGTGATGTCATAAAAATACAGGATGCTTTTTTTAAAAAAAATTCGGTTCGATTTCCGGCTGAGGCAAGTGACGTTTCATAAATCTTTGAATGCAGTTTTATTTAATTTGGAAATAAAAGAATCCTTTGAGTAAAATGTGCTATCTTCAGTATTTAGAATACTTTCCCTCCAACTACGGTCCAACCTTACTTACATAAAATGAATACTCAAATACCTACATACAATCACCCAGAATCCGAAAACCAACAGATATGCTCGTCGCACAAATGTTGGCCCCGGGTGGGAATCTGGGAATCGAACCCACGACCTTTAGCTCAGTAGGCAGGGTCACCACCCATAGTCACCACTCACCACCAACAAAGCCAACGGCCAGTGTAGAAAACAAATCAGTAGGTATTCGATACCGAGAGCCCCTGGAACCGGTCACTATAGGGATTTTGTTACACCTGTATGTCAGTCAGTCAGGGTTTATAATAAAACTGGCAGACCCCGCGACCTCATTCGCGTTTTAAAAGAAGGCTATATACATGACACACTATTAATCTGTACATGTAATGCTTCCAACCAACCAAACAACCCGCGAACAAACGCGCGTACAAACGCGAAAAACAAACCCGCAACCAACCAACCGAAAAAAAATAAACAATTAAACAAACAAACAAAAAATAAACTGAGATTCAGCACCCCCGACAACCTAGAAAATGGTAAAAGCATCGCATCGGTGCGTTGCCCGTGATAGCCACCAGATCAAATGGTATCGAATCTTCTTGTGTTAGTACTCCTTGCTAAGTAATAAATAAAGTCTTCTACTTTTTACATGAAATCTTTTTTCTTCATGTGGAAAGCCAGTTGCCGATTTGCGTGCATTTTGGTTGCCATGGAGATATTTCTTGTTATTTTGCCTAGTAAATAATTAATTTATTTGTTTATTAAGAAATACGTGTGATTTCAATTTTTGCGCATATTAGTTCTCGATTCAATATTTGTATATTTTTTTACTGAACAATTTGGTATACAGAACATTCAAAGTTACGATTTCAAATGTCAACTTACTAAAGCCTAACGTCCTGATGAATTTCTGAAATATTCGCCGACTTACTACACTTTATTACATTTTGTGGCTGCTCCTTTTTACAAAACCCAATACCAAATATCCTATGTTCATTCTCTAAGAGTGTTTATTACCTATCCTACAGCGAAAGAATTATTGAGATCGGTTCTGTAATTACAAAGATTAGCTCCGTCACACATCCAAACATCCATCCAAACAAATTTTACCCCTTTTATTATTAGTATAGAATACCTATGGTAGATTGCAGAGCAGACATTTTCAAATTAACCAGGCTACTCTGACCTGTAAGTTCATACAAATGTTAGGAAATGAGAGGTTTTTATTGATGGTTGATATTTCTCTACCATTTTTTGAGATTTTTGTGATTTTTTATGTTATCCCGGGATATACACTGTCAGTATACAAAGTTTCGTCAAAATCCGTCCAGCGGTTTAGGCGTGATGCGCGTTCAGACAGACAGACAGACAGAAAGACAGACAGACAGACAGACAATAATTTTAAAAACTTTTCTAACATGTTCAGTTACTTATTTTAGGTCGCCCTGGTTGGTTTTTTTCCGAATATATTCAATGTACAGACTTTTTGGACTTTACGATTTTATTATATGTATAGATTTTTTATATAAATTTTTAAATAAAAAAAGTCTGCAAAGTGTAAGGTCGCACAATTTACGGATTCAGTCAATTATTTTTGATTTTCCTCGAATATCTCGGAAGTAGTCGCGTATTTTTCGAGTTATTAGCCGCACAGACAGACGGACATAAATCTTCGCTATTAAGGTATAAAAAATTAGGAACTGACTGCTTTTCTTCATATGTTTTCAAAAGTAAAGATCACGGTTGCCTATCAACGTTCACGGTTGGACAAAGGCCTTGCCTCATGCGGGAGTAATGGCCATAATATCTACGCTGGATCGACGCATTGACCATCACAGCACTAGACCTCGCAACAGTGGCGCTGCTGTCTTTTACAGGTCTACGGCACTAAGTTGTTTTGACTGTGTAGGTCGCAAGCCTCATCTGTTAGGGCGCATTTAGAACATTTTGAGTAAGTTAAGGGGTGGATACTTTAGCAGATAACTACAACAATCAGTGAAACCACTTGATACAACAATGACGTCATTAACACATAACAATGATGGCCGCCTCACACATTACGCTGATCGTAGGCGTGAGTCGTGTGAAATGTTTTTATCGAGATATCTCCATGCAAGAGACATGTCATTGTTGGCTTGTTCACACTTCTCTACTCAAAGAATTTTTTACACATGTATTATTAATTACAATCTCTATAGATATATTTTTACGTATCACATGTCTAAACTTCTATAACTTATAAGTAGTTGTATTATATACTGCACAAACAACATATTATAAAAGTGCAGCATCAGCAAAATACACACATATCAACTTAATTTTTACCCGACTGCAGCGAAGCCCGAAAGGATAGTTATTGATGACTATAGATTATTTGATTATCTAAGATTCACTTATATTGTTTTCTTTCATTAACACCTAAGTAATTGCTAAAAGGGATATGACAATTCCTGTATGTTTCTCTCCAATGTATTGCGATGATGAACAAGAAAAAAAATACACAAGCATTGGCAAGTAAATTCTCAATTCTTATACATACATCACAGCCAGTAGGTAATTAGAGTCTACGTCCTACATATTGGGTACCTATGGTTGCAAATAACTGAGGGCACGCCCTTACAGTTGGAAAATGAACACATTATCGTAATAGTTGCAACTTACACATGTTGCATAAGGAATGTAACTTGCTGTTTCTTCCGCATGCCCGGCCGAAGCAAGTACAGTCGACAGTTGAGGTTACACAAAACCATTGCAATGTAGCTACTATTACCGCTGCTAAAGGTCCGGCTTGCAGGGTCGACTGTATATCGCGCATTATATGCCACCAGTTGCTACCCACAATTTCGAGGCAATGGAAACAACTATATACAATCTATGCTGTTAATTATACTCCTGAAAATTATGCTGTACAGGACATCCTATCTATACTTTGTAGCGACTTGATTGATTAAGTATACAGGTAGAATATATAATAGAATATAACCCTGTCAAGATGCCGCGGCATAATATAAATCAGAAGAAGACGTATGGTATTCTGTATAACTTTATTGTGTATTTCAGTTGCAGTGTAGCATGCGACGGCTGCATCTGACTAACAGACATCTCCGCGTGATGCTGTGGTGCATACTGCTGGGTCTACAGCCAGCCTTCGCTGGCATCCTGGACCCTTTCAACTGGGCGCGCTCCGACCGCATCGAGGTCAACATACCCTGGCTCCCATGTATGTTAAAGTTTGTATATTGACATAATACCAGGAAGGATCGAATTTAGCTTATGGGGCAAGGGGGCCTACGAAAGAGATCCTAGCTTCATGCTAAATTCTCTTCTCTTCTCTTCTCTTCTCTTCTCTTCTCTTCTCTTCTCTTCTCTTCTCTTCTCTTCTCTTCTCTTCTCTTCTCTTCTCTTCTCTTCTCTTCTCTTCTCTTCTCTTCTCTTCTCTTCTCTTCTCTTCTCTTCTCTTCTCTTCTCTTCTCTTCTCTTCTCTTCTCTTCTCTTCTCTTCTCTTCTCTTCTCTTCTCTTCTCTTCTCTTCTCTTCTCTTCTCTTCTCTTCTCTTCTCTTCTCTTCTCTTCTCTTCTCTTCTCTTCTCTTCTCTTCTCTTCTCTTCTCTTCTCTTCTCTTCTCTTCTCTTCTCTTCTCTTCTCTTCTCTTCTCTTCTCTTCTCTTCTCTTCTCTTCTCTTCTCTTCTCTTCTCTTCTCTTCTCTTCTCTTCTCTTCTGTTCTGTTCTGTTCTGTTCTGTTCTGTTCTGTTCTGTTCTGTTCTGTTCTGTTCTGTTCTGTTCTGTTCTGTTCTGTTCTGTTCTGTTCTGTTCTGTTCTGTTCTGTTCTGTTCTGTTCTGTTCTGTTCTGTTCCGTTCCGTTCTGTTCTGTTCCGTTCTGTTCCGTTCCATTCTATTACAATCGCTGGTTGATGTCCTTTAAGCGCATCCCAGACACACGCGGCCTGCGGTGGCGGCCGTAGGCCGCAGCCTCAATATGCAAATTATGGCCGCGCGTGTTTAAAGTATCACATACATTGCATACGGAACAAAACAGGCCGCCACCGCCACCGCAGGCCGCGTGTGTCTGGGATACGATTTATTCTCAATATTCCTGGCTTAAATTGGTAATTTATTTGTTTTTTCGTTTCAGTTGAAAACGAAACCAGATGTTACGATGACCTGGGCTGCCTGAACATAACCAGGAGTTGGTACCATCTTATTCACAGGCCCTTCAATGTCTTCCCTTTGCCCAGAGTCGTTATCAACACCAGGTATTTTGATTATTGTTTTCATGAGTTTACAGTTGGGGAGATCCCATAGCATTTTCTTGTGATGCGGAACACATAGGTACCTACGTAATAAATCGAACGTAAAAGACACTAAACGGGTAAGCGGACTCTGGGATGCCTCCCTGGCAGGCGGAGAGACGATCACAAAAGGGTAGCCAGAACCGGCCAGCGTGGCCAGGTGTCTGTGGTAATATATGTATATGTCCAACAGTAGCCAACCAGGCTGATGAGTTGGTTCATTGATGCGATTATAAGAGCGTGGTCAGAAGCATTTCGGGCTGTTATCGCCACGCTACAAAAGCGAGCAAGAATAATAACCTTAGAAACGTATTTTGCAACATTTCTGTGGAAGTGTTTATGGGCGACGGTGACCACTCACTATTTAAGTGACCTTAAAGGTTTTACAAAAAATAGAAAAAGGTTTGCAAGGGCACGTCGACTCTACCATTAAAAATGCAGTGTGGCCATAAGCTTTGCTGCCTATTTATGTCATTTTCTATTATCGCACCCAACATGAGATTATTGTTTCTCTGACTCCACTTGCGATAAACAAATTGTGGTCCAGGTTTTTATGTTTTGAGTGAAAATGTCAGGTGTCAGACTGACGTATGACATATTACCAGGAGGATACCAATGATTTACTTTGCTGGCTCCCTAGTGAGCCGTGGGGTTTTTATAGACAAAGCTGCCCAACAGTCGTATACGTAAGCTGTCGATTGGATTTCAGTACCGGTATCATTTAAAAAACTATGACTTTCAATTCGTGATACCAGTTATTCTGTTTTACATAAAAAGTTTTTCTTTAAAATGTTTATGCACTCTTGGTTGTTTTTAGATTTATCCTGTACTCGAAAAAGAATCCCACGGATGGCCAGTTGTTGAACGTGAATGTGAACAAGACTATAGTGAAGTCAAACTTCAGCCCACGACGGCTCACCAAGATGATCATACACGGCTTTATCGACACACCACTCTCTAATTGGGTTATTAGTTTTTTACTTTCGCCCTATTTTATTTTTAATTGATTTAATTTAACTCATCATAACTACCTACACTTTGAAAGACTTGAAGTTTTTCGATAGAGGCGTGGTGGAGGCGTGGTTTAATCCGAAAAAGCTGGCGCGCACGCAATGCAAATAAAACTTCTGATCTTGATTTATTTCTGTCTGAAATCAAAGGTGCGCTCGTACAAGCACCCGTATTTTACTAACAATACTTATTTGCATTTAATCGAAAATAACGAGTGATGCAATCAAGTCATCGTTCCGTCTAGGACCCTTTGCAGTAGGTACTTACAAGTACCGATAATCTTCCCCACTGCAAGCATTTATGTAAAATGTCTGCTTCGGCTGTTTCTTTATTTTTTTATAGGTATCATTTTTTAAATATACACTAATTAGAATGCTTTTTCAGGTCAGTGAAATGAAAGATGAGTTAGTGAAAGCTGGCGACTTTAACGTGGTGATAGTGGACTGGGCGGGCGGCAGCCTCCCGCTGTACACGCAGGCCACCGCCAACACCCGGCTCGTGGGGCTGGAGGTCGCGCATTTCGTCAACACCTTACAGGTTATTATTCATCATAAAATACGCATTATTCATAAGTTGTCGCATTTGGGCTTTCGTAAAGCTTATGCGAAGGTGGTCTGCATTGCGTTTGTATCGCGACAGCATCTCTGCAAAACACTAGTTTACCTTACACATACGGGCCTGAACAGTTTCAAATCTCGGCTACACAAATGTAAAGCGAGTGCATCTTTAACTTGTCTGTCATTCATTACATTACCTACATTTTGTTGTGAATAAAATTCTTTAATAATAAAAATTGTAATGCCTGGAGTAAGCAAGTCTGTTTCACAAGCCCAGCTCTGCCTGTCTAGAAACTCAAGTAATTGAGACAGGTAAATATTTCAGTCATTGTTACAAAAGGCTTACGTTGACAAATCGTACGACGTGATTTAAGCCAAGCGGCGTGCAATTGATTTGCTCATCACAAAAAGAATCTGTACAAATACTAAGTTGTTTAACCTAGTATTTGTTTGTCAATTTACAGAAAGAGCACGGACTAAATCCTCTCGATGTACACATCATAGGACATTCTTTGGGAGCCCACACAGCTGGTTACGCAGGAGAAAGGATACAGGTAACTTTCTAATAATGTAAACATTGTTTATTATTATTGTTTATTGTTATGTGCGTTGACTACTCAGCCATCATATTGTCTTTGATTCAGCCTCTCGTTCCATAGGGCTTAGGAAGGATCACAGGCCTCGACCCAGCCGAGCCCTATTTCCAAGGCATGCCAATGCATGTGAGACTGGACCCAACCGACGCACAATTCGTCGACGTCATACACACAGACGGAAAAAGCATTTTCCTTTTAGGTAATCCTATAAAAGAAACTATAAGCTATACATCCGTTTGGCAATTTTGCACGGATGCTTTTTATAATCCATAATATGTGATTGACTTTCTAACAAATAATGATGTAAAACTATATTACAATATTTACTTTAAAATAAGCTTATTGCTCCACGTGTTGTTAATATTATATTAACCAGGTATTGTATTTTTGTACTGTATCTATATACGCTATTTTGCTGGTAGATCCATCATTCATAGGTAGGACTACTGTACAATATGTATTTTATATATTTATCGTGTATAATTATCTAATTTACCGACGTGTTTATTTCACGCGTGCGACAGATTTTGTATTTATGGCAGGATATGGAATGTCTCAACCCGTGGGCCATTTAGACTTTTACCCCAACAACGGAAAGGAGCAGCCTGGTTGTGATCTCACTGAAGGCCCACTGGTGCCACTGACCCTGGTCAAACAAGGCCTGGAGGAAGCATCCAGAGTGTTAGTGGCCTGCAATCATGTTAGAGCTATCAAACTTTTCACTGAATCTATAAATGGAAAGTGTCCATATATAGGTGAGATATTTTAGGACTTACTTTTTGTTTATGTTTATAGTTCATCAAAAATTGTTGCTTATGTTTTTTTTTCATTTAAGGCCATCAATGTCCATCGTATCAACACTTTGTACAAGGGAAGTGTTTTCACTGCGGACATGGATGTGCGATCATGGGGTATGTATCGTATTTTCGTTTAATTATGTCAACAGCCTATTAATATCTCCCCACTGCTGGGGCTCAGGCTTGCCCTCTCACAAGGGCGTTCGGGCGTCATAGTCCACCACGCTAGCCCAGTGCGGGTTGGTGGACTTCACATGCGCCTAAGAATTTTCTTCTTCGGCGTATGCAGGTTTCCTCACGATGTTTTCCTCCACTGTTTGAGAGCAGTCTATAAATGTACTTAAGTTACGAGAAACACCCATTGGTACATGGTCCAGCCGGGGATCGAACTTAGGACCTTTCGATAATTATAGGTCGTGTCTTATCCCCGACGCCACTGACGTTCTAACATGTCCTATTCTAGGTCACTCTATTAATAACCCTTTTTTAAGTAAGCTCAATTTTCGCTGGGCAATAGCCTGAACGGGTGATAATTATTAAATTTTTGACGAGCTTTTTTTTTTAATATACCTAATATTGTTTTCAGGTTCCATGCAGACAGTTCACCCGGCTTGATCACGGACAAAAACAATCAGTCCGAGAATGAAGTGTACCCGTCGGAGGAGCATGAGACCATTGGCGCTAAATACTATCTCAGCACTGGCAAGGAGCTACCGTTCTGTCGTACGTCACTTTTTATTTCATTCCGTCTCATACTTCATATATGCAGGTTGAAAAATGGTTGAGAAAAACGAGCGCTACCTGGAGGGAAAGTAGGTATATTAATATAGGTACGTCTATTAATGAAAATAACACTTTCTCTTTAGCCATTATTTTTCTCATTTTAAAAATAATTATGCTCATAAAAAATTAATTTCTAATCTGTTTGTCGTCAGATATTGCGGAGCTTTATTGTGACTATGCTTGGAAGTTACCACTACTTGTTTTTCTTCCCAACTACCTACTGATTTTTTTTTATTTTTTTGAAATAATTTATGGCTTTTTCAGAACGACATTATAAGGTCTCTATACAGTTGGCTAATCCGAAAGGTGCGGAGTCTTGGGTTCAGGTAATTGTCAACTCTTAACTGTAGAGTCAAATAGTATTTCAAAAGTTAATGTTTTATTCAAATATTAATTAATTCGACAGGGTTTCCTAAAAGTAACGCTATTGTCAGACCGTGGAGTAATAAGAGGAATGGATCTGACACCAAGTAACTATGTTAAGTAAGTGTTTATTCTTCTATCGTCATAGGTATCTACTTTACAATGAGATTAACTAAATATACCTATCTTTAATATTAGTAGATTTATTTCTGAAACTTATGGTCGATTTCGATTTATAGACTACCATCATACACTTACATCCATATGGATTTATATCCAATTTTACCCCCCAACATAATGGGGCTGCTTCGATCTAATCTAAGTTACACCGTTTAACTCGCTAGTCTAGCACAAAGTAAAGAGAGTAGGTATGTATATACAGAAGAAAAACGATTGATGACTTAAAATCAGCCTCTTATTAAAATAAAATAATCTTAATTTTGAGGCAGTTCTGGATTTGCTTACACCGCTTTCCCCATATTCTTCTGGTGGTAACTGTAATTATCTTTTCAGATTAGAGCATGGTACTTCGTACACAATCGTAGTGACACACCCTATGGATTTGGGTGGTAAAGTTAGGAAGGTAAGTGAAGTATACATAAAGTACTTATATCTATAATCATTTAGAGAATTGGCAATCATTGGACGAACTAAGAACGAAACTAAAAACTGATAGGTTTAGGTATTCGTTGTAACTTTAAGAAAAAGATGCATGTTATACAAAGTACACTACATAGTGTATTGGTGCTCAAATAGTGATTTTTAAATTATAATTTTTTTCCATTACATGTCACCAAATTACAAAATCTTATCATCATCATTTAACAGAAGATCATCAATTTTTGGTCAGCCTGCAAGTGATGAAAGAAAGGGATGGCCAGATGGTTAGATATCACGCTGCTTGCTTACACCCATGTTATGTTCATGCAGGTGGAGCTATCGTGGGAGTACGACATGAACGTACTGGAGCCGCGATCCCTGTGCATCCTGTGGTGTAACGACCGCCTGTACGTCAAGTCCGTCCTCGTGGACCAGATGGAACTCCCCAGCAGAGGGTACACTTAACGTTATTTATAGTTTACGTAATTAACAGAAGGGGAACCTCTCTCTCCGACAGATCGTGGTTGTAGGTACTTTTAACTTAAGTATAGTAACATTAGTGAATACAAATATATGCAGATGCGGAATAACGACCACATTTCAATTTCTCTAGTTAACTGCCTAGGTATTATGTTTTCATCTAAAAAAATTTGCAAAATTTAAGTGTCTCGCAACTGCAGACATTATATGTTCCGCCACTGTACCTATAGGTACCTATAATTTTCAAATTAGGTAGATATCTATAGGTACTACACGATCATCTACCTACCTGGTTCAACCGATTTATGTAAATTATTGAAAGTGTTGCACGCTTTGTTTCCTGTGTTCTAAATTATCTGTTTTTACATTCTAGGAAACGGAACGTTGACTTCAGCAGCAAACTATGCACGCCGAAACGTGAGTTTGCTGAAATCCCCAACCGGGGCTCCGCCAGTTTCTACGACAACTGCGGGCGGTAGCTGTGCCATACCACACCAGACTTCTATCTAATGGATAGAAATGTTTTAACCAAACAAGTCATTCATGACGAAACATCTCTATGAGATACCTGCCTTTAAAGTAGATCCTTGAAAAGCTTTAAAAGGCCAGTGGGTGAACGCTGAAAGTGAAACTGGCCGTTATGTGACTATAGTGTGATTGTGAACGGTGACGTTTTTCTTCTAAATTATAAATAAAATTGTTGATACTTTTTAGTTCGTATCTTAAGAATTGGCAATATCGCGCCTACTTTAAAAGTGGGTGAATTTTTTTTAAGACTAAAATACTCATTAACTCTAGAGATTTTAGATGTAAATAATATACTTAATATATTTATAAATTGTACACAATGTATTTTATTTATAATCATTTTCATAGTAGGTAAGTAGGTACTTGATTTGAAATCAAGTCCCCCATTCGACCATGGCATGCTAGCGTCAGTCAATTCTCAAAAATCAAGACGATCATTCATTCGTTCATTCGTCAGTCACCGCCTGCCTGACTGGTAAAAATGACAGCAAAACCTGCTGTGTAATGGCGCCCTAACGTCTCCCTATTCTTCATATCTCACAAAAACCACTTCTTTTATTTTTAATTTAATAAGCAAATCTAGCCCTTTTTGAAACTTTATTTAGCCCAAAAACCTCATACTGAGTTGGCAACACTTGGTCATTCAATCCAAGACAAATCAATCAATTCAATTCTGATTGATTTGGCATAGGGCTTTTTGGCGGAATTTTGTCGGAGACGGTTGCTTTTTTATTTAGTTTTCCTAAAAAATGTATATTGTAGGTTTTGGTGTATATCTGTGATAGTTTTATATGCAACAAGAGCCTAATATAGTGTATATTGTGCGGGATAGTTATATAAAAGCGTGTAAACGACTCTACCAGGTCAATCCAAAATGTCCCTTGTTAAATCTTCATTAAGCCTACTATCAGTTTAATGCGGACGTGAACTGTTATTAGTGTGGATCACCGAATGGCATGCCATGCTGCGGTTTTATTGAAAATCGCCAACTAATAAATAATATTCGTGTCCTATTTTTGTGGAGGCCGTGCTGTAACCGCCGGTTTTTGAAGAAAAACAAACAATATGACTTGGCTGTATGGTCTATGACTTTTGCCTGTCCAACATTGGACGAATTCAACAACAAAAAAAACCAATTCAATAGAGTTATTTGCATGGAACTATTATTTGTATTGTAAAATGGATTGTTGTCTTGATGTCTTGGTTCCTTAGATCGATAAATTTACCTTTTCCACATGTCGTCTGGAACTTCTAAACTTGTCTTAGGATTATCATTATCTGTAACAATTGGTATTGTGAGTTATGTTCATGTAAAACAACAATCAGACAGGTACGTAAGTAAATAGTTTTAGTTTGGTGGCATATTCTTTTCAATTTTCTCAAAATTCCCTAATTTTACGCACGGCCTTCACCCAGTAGTTTTATTACTATTTAGAAAGAAATGCTTTAACATTATTCCTTGCCTATACTAATGTGTAGATTTATTCGTTACAAGTCTGGGCTACAATTATTAATTTCAAATGTTGGAAACAAGCACTGGGAAGAACATTACTTACACAACTTGAAATTTTCTGTTACAGAGATAAAATGCATGAGGGTGTCATTAAAGACATTGAGCGACAACAGAGAAGAAAAATAGAGAACATATACATGCTGGAGAAGCAGAATGAATTGACTAAAAAGCTAAAAAAGGAATTAGAAAATTCATAAAAATTCGTAGCATAATGTTATTTATTTTTAACTAAACTAGATACATTAGGAATCAATAAAACTATGAAATCATTTTTTGTTTACTTTCAGCCACTCCTCTAACATTACATCTTTGAGGTTCAAATTTATGCCTGTGGGAAGATTTTTATCAGAATTATCTATCAGCCCATCTATTTCTATTTTCTTCTTGGCTACAGCAGCTAGACATTCAAAAGTACGGGGCTCCCATGATGCCAGATCTGACAATGATTTCCGATTCAACATAATGTTTGCTCGATCTAGTCCCTCCTTCAAAGTGAATGCTGTGATATTGTGTTGTTCACATGCGGACGAAATGCGTGTATACCATAAATCTTTCATGTCCTGTTTCTTTAGTTTTCTAGCTTTGGTTGCGTAAGCTAGGGCACGATGAACATTCCGCACAGCTATCGAGTAGCAGTTTCTTCGGCGGCCAACATAATGAGAAGCCAGTCTGAAAACTCTTCTTTTCCTCCAGAATTCATCTGGTCCTCTTGTACGAATCCAGTTGACTACTGTTATGAACACCATTATAACCTGTAAGAGGATTTGTGACAGGTGAAACACATTGTGATGTTAAATATTTCAAACATCTAATTAGTAGGTAATGCGAATAAGGCGAAGCTTACCTACTTACTCAAAATTACTATTAAAAAAAATAGAATACAAAAAATAGAATTTACAATGCTTGCCGACCCCTTTTTTTTATTGTTGTTATTGAATTGAATTCGTCCAATGGCAAAAGTCATAGAACATACAGCCTAGTCTTATTTTTTCTTCAAAAACCGGCGGTTACAGCACGGCCTCCACAAAAACAGGGCACGACTAATATAGTCGGCGATTTTCAATAAAATCGCAGCACGGCCTCCACGAAAGCACAACTAGTGCCATTCGGTCATCCACACTGCAGTTCACGTCCGCATTAAACTGATAGGTTTATTGAAGATTTAACAAGGGACATTTTGGAACGATCTGGTAGAGTCGTTTACACGCTTATAATTAACTATCCCGCACAATATACACTATAATAGGCACTTGTTGCATATAAAACTATCACAGATATACACCAAAACCTACAATAAACATTTTTTAGGAAAACTAAATAAAAACACAACCGTCTCCGACAAAATCCCGTCAAAAATCCCCCTTTTTTTGTTGAATTCGTTCAATGATGGACAGGCAAAAGTCATATACCATACAGCCAAGTCATATTTTGTTTGTTTTTCTTCAAAAACACTACGGCGGTTACAGCACGGCTCCACATAAACAAGGCACAAGTATAATAGTCGGCGATTTTCAATAAAACCGCAGCACGGCCTCCACGAAAGCACAACTAGTGCCATTCGGTAATCCACAATGCAGTTCACGTCCGCATGAAACTGACAGTAGGCTTAATGAAGATTTAACAAGGGACATTTTGGAACGATCTGGTAGAGTTGTGTACACGCTTTTATTTAACTATCTCGCACAATATACACTTTAATAGGCACTTGTTGCATATAAAACTATTACAGTTAAACACCAAAACCTACAATATAACGGATGGGGCAAAAGTAATGACACTATAGAAATTACCATGGAAATAGTATACTATTTCCATGGAAATTACTGATGTTTTTTTTATATGACATCTAATTTCATTCTGATATTGAAAATAATCACCAGTCCAGACTTCTTTCTTTGGGGTTACTTGAAATCTCTGGTGTATGTGAACAAGCCACAGACTCTCGCAGCCCTAAAAGATAACATTCATCAAGAAATAAGGAACATATTGCAGGAAGTGTTAAGCAACTTATGGAAAATGCCATAAATAGGCTCAAATGTGCATCAACTCTGGAGCAATTATTCAACAACTATTCAAATCCTAATGCGAAGAAATTTTATGGCATAAATATGCTCATATAAAAAACTAATTCTAGTTTTCTAATTTAGAAAAGAAGATATAGATAAACCAAATAGTGTCATTACTTTTGCCCCACCCTGTACATTTTTTAGGAAAACTAAATAAAAAAAACAACCGTCTCCGACAAAATCCCGCCAAAAAGCCAACTAAATTGAACGAATGTCTTTTTGGTTTTAATTTTTAATGGGTTTTACGGGCCTAGAAACAATAGTACATTGTTACCTCAGGGGTGAAAGTAACTTAGTCCCGAGACGGGGATTCCAAATAAGTTCGAGTTAAAGTCTTGAACCAGAGGGAAACACTGTGCTTTTCATTACGAATACAATGAAAGTAAAAATAAAAACATGAAATTAGCTAAAAATAAAATAAGTGATAATGCAAATCTGAGCTATACTCCCTAATAATATGTATTCTGTGGCTATACGGAAGTAAACAAAACTCTACAACTCGAAAAAACAAATGAAGATCGGATTGCCGCTTTCCTGTCCATTTTTTTTGTGGTCAGCCAGTTAGAGTGGCGCTCCCTACACTCAAGAACGCTAAGAAAGTGAGATTTTGACCTATGTTTGTGATTTGATAATTTTATTTAAAAATCAATTAAAATAAATAACAATATTTTTAAATGAAATTATAAACTAAGTAAGTACCTACCTAACGTAGGTATTTTACTTACCTATCACTACCACTGAACTAACACTCTAACCCCCCTGGATAGGTCACTATCCGTGCTATCACACATTATAATTCTCAGATTCTTGTTGTTTTTCTTCTTTAAAACTTCGTATCTCCGAATTAACTGAAACCCCTGGGTATCCTTCCGGCACTTATGATAACGATGTCGTTTAATTTTACGTCTACTAAGAACTTCTTTCAATATTTTCGACTTGAAAATGCCTCATTGACTCGACATCGCTATCCTCCACGTCTGGGCTCATGCGACACGAAAGGCTGGATGCGTCGAAGTTGTTGTTAACTTGCATTATTTGCTTCACGTGGTATGCCACTGATTCGCAGTCATCAGTGATGTCCTTTGCGTGACAACATCCCTTGATGATTACGTATCTCAGAATAACAATCTAGGCAGATAAAAACCAATTATGTACTTAGGTACCTATCTACTATCATAAAACATAGGAATAAATATTTATTCCTGTGCTAATAGTAAGTAGGTACCTACCTACCTATTTAGGGTTTATATTTAATTTTTATTAGGTACACGATAACAAAATACCAGTATTTAAAATTCATTAAGTACCAATAAAAGAAACTTGAACCCACGACCGGATTTTTCTATCGGATGGAATTAATTCCATTTATACCAAAACGTATTTAAATGATTTATAAATACGAAACCTGTCGCAGATTCCAAAAATAGAAATGTAGTAAGTACCTATGTACGAGAGCGTCAGTGGCCCAGGGGATAAGACGCGGCCTATCATATCGAAAGGTCCGGAGTTCGATCCCCGGTTGAGTCATGTACCAATGGGTTTTTCTCGAAACTTATGTACATTTACTGACTGCTCTCAAACGGTGAAGGAAAACATCGTGAGGAAACCTGCATACGCCGAAGAAGAAATTCTTAGGCGCATGTGAAGTCTACCAACCCGCACTGGGCTAGCGTGGTGGACTATAGCCCGAACGCCCTCGTTGAGAGGGTAGGCTGAGCCCCAGCAGTGGGGAGATTAATAGGCTGTTGATGAAGTACCTATGTATGTTACAATGCCTGTACCAACTTCATACTAACATGCCATCAAACTAGATAATAACATATTTGTAAGTATAACTAACATATTTGATTCGATTTTGACGAAAAATTTCCAGTGGTAGACACCTACTTAACTATCCTTTGTACTGTCTAGAAAAATGGTTAGGTACCCGAGAGGCACCCACACGTACCTCACGCTTACCTGAAGTATAATTATAACAAGGAAGAAGACCAAATGCCCGACCAAGGACACCATTATAAGCCGAGCCGTGATTCGATTACATCCGCCCGTGTTGATTGTGTATGTACCCAATTCCGTTAAAAAATTTGATATGCACGAACCACTTTTGCAACAACTGGTAAAAAGGAAAAACGTTTACTCCATTATGTAGTAGGTATTTAAGCAATATCTATTCGAAGCTTAGAGTATGTAGCTACATAGCTTATGTATACTCTCTAAGATTCGAAGACAACGGTCTTCAATTTAGCATTATAACTCTTCAGTACCTAGGTATAGGTTTACAAGAAGATGAGACAACTACAAAGCCAGTGTATAATAAGTGTATTTTTAGGAGATACGACTGACAAAAGGGTACCAACGTAGCCGATTAGCAAGCTGAAGTGGCAGTGGACAGGTCACATCTGTCGCAGAACTGACGGCGCCAATGGGGCAGACAAGTCACAGAGTATATTATATATACTGAGAAAGAAAAGTTGTGGAGTGGAGACCGCTGGTGGTTACGCGAAGCGTGGAACGCCTCCCAGCTTGGTGGATCGACGACCTAAGGTGGCTGGAGGCTGCTGGCAGATACAGAGTGCTGGGCGTGGTAGATCACTGGGAACGCCTGTCCAGCAATGGACGTTGAGTGGCTGATATGAATGTATCTAGGTATGTATTTTAAAAAGAGCGGACACTCCGTTGCGGATCGACTACCAGATATAATACAGTGTCGTCTGCGGTGCATCCCGGGATATTGGATATTATAGTATGGGTCATCTTGGCAGAGCTACGGCCTCTGATCTGACTATGCAGAAGAAATATTAAGTCACCACCTTTAAAATATTTTAAATATTTTATGATTGTATAGGTAAGTACCTCAAAGGCACGCTGTCAGTTTCAGTAACTGCATCTTTCGAATAAGAATTACGTTTATTTACAGACGGATCCCATTCGTAGTCACGTATTTTGTCGTACCAGTCACGTGTGTACCAATCCTTATAGGAATTAAGCTGGAAAAGTATAATAATAAACCGTTATTCCTAAAATGACATACCTAGGTTCCTACCTACCTAGCTAGCTATAAATGAAGGTATGAATATTAATAAAATATTGAATTTCTCCCTTTGGCGGTGGAGACCCTCGGCGCTTGGGCACCGGAGGCCAAGAAGTTTGCCTCAAGTGTGGGCAAACTACTGAAAGAAAAGTCCGGTGACCCTCGCGCCAGATCCTTCTTCATCAGCCGCATAAGCCTAGAAATTCAAAGGGGCAACGCAGCGAGCGTACTAGGGACCATCAAGGCATCCGCAGAGCTGGAGGAGATATTTTACCTGTAGGCACAGAAGATATATATATATTAGTGTAGGGCTGTCCCCTCTTTTTTGGTAGGTAATCTTTTTAGTTTAGTTTGTTTTCTTTTTTTTTAGTTTATCTATGTAAATTTATTTGTATTTTATTGATAATAAATAATAATAATAAAAAATATGAATATACTAGGTTAGGTAGTATTTAAAATAAAGTTTACCCCGCAACAGCCCAATGACCATTGCAAATTATCGATAAAGCGTTTATGCTTAGGAATGCTTCTGTAATGCGCCATGCTCTCGTACAGGCATTTGCGGACCACCTTGTCACAACTACATATTTTTTGTATGCACACCACAGCGCCCGCCACGTTGATAATAAGAATCCATACGAGACACATCCAGAGCGGACAGCATGCAACCTTTGATTTGTGGCTGTAACATATTCATGTTAAAAAAACTACAATACTTAGGTACTCAAATTATATAATTATTTACGGGTCTTACACACGAATAAGTTTTAGTTGGGCAAGGTAAATAAAACTTATTCGTGTGTAAGACCCGTAAATAATTATATAATTAAGAATACAAAGCGCGAAAGTCTAAAATGTACTAGGTAAAAGGTTTGTTAGTGGGAATCGTACCCATGACCTCTGGTGCTCAAGCCTAACAATAACAACGGCCTTACCGCTAGGCCAACGAAGCGCTATTGGCTTCAATGTTTTTCCAGGAATAAAACTCAGAACCATTGTCCACAAAACAACACACTTCTACAGACTGGGTTTAGGTGTAGTAGACCCCACAGCATGCACCATCATCATCATATTATCATTCGAAAGTCGTCCACTGCTGGACAAATGCGTCCCCCAAATTTTAAGTTACTAATAAGTACCTACTTACTTAGGTTAGTACTTATCTTAAAATATAAAACTTACATATGTACAAAAGATAATAAAATCATACTTGATTGGTTTGCAGTTAGCAATAGAATATAGTAATTGCACATTAGTTGGCAGCATCACTAATCCTGACAGTAACACCAATGCGTTTACTACATCTATTCCAGTCATTATTAATATGTCTCCGACACCTAGAAACGTAAATGATAATTCAAGTTGTACTATTAATCTATAGGTAAGTACCTACTAAGTATTATAAGAAAAAAAAGCCTTATAATTAAGAAACTTAAGTCCCTTAGGGTTTTTTGTAAAATCATAATACTTATATATGTGACTAGCTGTTGCCCGCGACTTCGTCCGCGTGGATTTTGGAAGTAGGTACCTATCTCTGCTATGTACAGACATCGTCTAGTTATAATTTTCCAATGATAAAATGGATCATTCTAAGTATATATTATTCACCATATTTTAAGGTAGGTATACCATACCTTCAGGAACAAACTATGAACACCGTATCCAATTTGGTGAAGACAGATAAAAATTTTAAAAAATGTTTTCACTTCTATTGCTCATTAGACTTCTCATATCAATTTTTATTAAACGTGTGTTTTTTTAAACTGATACAGTATGGGCAAAACCAAAACCATAGGAGATACAGGGAAGCTGCTCAGATTTTTTTCTTCCGATATAATGAAGTGAATGTTACATGAAACTGAGTCGAACCGCATTAAAAAATTTTTTGGGCAAATTGTCTCATTTTTATGGACAACACACGCTTGACCAAAAATTTCTATGTCATAAGATACTTTCCCTGCATCTCCTATGGTTTCGAACTTGCCTATACCTCTATGTCCCAGTTAAAAAAAACACTGTATATCTCCTATGTCTATGACATCGTCTTGTTACGTTAAATGATTTATCTGTAAATGACGATAACTTTTTTCGCTGTCATCCGATTTCAATGAAACAAAGCCTATAAGTTGCTCCAGGCTGTACTTAATCTACCTGTGAAAACCGCAAGAAAATCCGTTCAGTGGTTTCGGAGATTAGCGATTACAGACAGACAGAAAGACAGACAGACAGAAAGACAAAAAAATAAAATAAAAAACTTTTTTGTGTTCTGTTACTCTTTTTTTTATCGCCTACACTCATTTTTTTATAAATTTGTTCAAAGTACAGACACACGATTTCTACTCCTTTATTATAAGTATAGATATAGGTACTAACTAAGCACAACTAGGAAATCTATAGTTTGATTTTTTTGTCTTATTACCCATCGCATTAGTAGGCGGGCTAATGTGAGCTGAAGTAACCTTAATACCAGGCATCTTTGTCATTCAAATAATCATCCATTTTATAATACTAACTAGTGCAATATGTACAAGTTGTATGTGAAAGGATCCTTGCCTTGGGGCAAAACGCCAGAACCTCTACACCAACGTGGCTGCTCGAATAGTACATTCTCTTCCGTTATCGCTACCTATCTAAACTGTCAGTGTTTATCTCAAGTCAACACTATCTAGTCCATTGATATGAATATTTTAGAGACTTGTTGTAATATCTCAAGTAATGCAATGATGTTATGGGTTGTATTTACTTACAAAAAAACAAAAGTAGTGACCATATTATAGCAAACATTGACGTGAGCCATAAAAAGCATGAAGCCCATACTATGAAAGGTGGGCTGGATCCCTTACAAACCATTCCCAAATTTATTATTAATCCATAAAGTAAATGTAATCTTCGAAATGATATAAATGGATGAACTGTGTCAACATCTGTCATCTCGACATAAATGACTGACCATCGTGCATAACAGTTTCAGAATAAAAAGATTGGTTCATACATGTATATAAAATGCATGCAGTAAAGACAGGTATTTCTGAGGGTAATTCGTATTTGTCTGGTGTATTTCCATGTATTTTCTGATTAGAGAAAACAAAGACGCATTTATGAGATTACATTTATTTATACGAATATTAAGGAACTAAGTAGGTACCTAATAATTCTCTTGTGTGATAGATAACATATTTAAAATCTGGTCTTGGGTCTGTCCCCTGCCCTATGCAGTTGGATAGGTACCTACCTTACCTACTTACTTTAGATTAATGTAGAAAAAATCATTAAAATATGACAGAATTTTAATATTAAAAGTACTTACCAGTCACCACTTATTACCTTTAAAGACTGTAATATAAAGTAATTCCAAAATATAACATTTTAAATATATTAATAACAATGTCAAAAAACATGTAGTTAACAAGAGTATAAAATAACAAAATAACTGTTTTTATACATACATTTAAAATAACAGTGACCCTGTCTGTAAAAGGCGTGAGAAGTCCACTCATCATATTACAGTTTATTCGGTTGTTGTCTCTGGTTGGGTGATGTCGCCCATTTTCTTCAGTTTCGGCGCCACGTGGAACTCGCAGCCGGTGCTGACCAGAATGTCCTCCACCTTCACTCCGTCAGCAAGCTCCGTCAATATTAGTCCCTTCTCCTTGTCCACCTCGAAGACACACTGAAACGTTAGATATAAGATGTAATCTGTCAACTGCCTTTAAGTTACCCAATTGTTATATGACTAATACATTCTAAAATAATTGTACCCTTACATTATAATAATAAGTAGGTAGTTAACCGTCATCCCACCTTACTAACAAACTTTCATTCTTATTAATAAAAAACATGAACACTCTCTCTTAACTAGTCAGCATGAAGCAACAGTTCCGTGCATTATTCTGTATAGTGCCGCGACACGTGCCGATTATAGTAAAGTTCACACCTCGACAAGGCTCCTTTGTCGCCAATTCTTAAGTTCTGACTGTTGATGAATTACCTTATATTCATATTAATAATTTATTTTCTACCTACCTTCTCAGTAATAATCATGTCAACGCAGTTCTTCCCAGTAAGAGGCAATGAGCATTCGGGCAATATTTTGTGTGAGCCGTTCTTGGCAGTGTGCTCCATTGTTACAACCACTTTTGTCCTCGGCGCAGATACGAGATCCATTGCACCACCCATACCTTTCACCAGTTTGCCCTGAAGTTCAAAAAGAAAATTACCTTATTAATGAGTTAGGCGAAATTACTACATATTTATTAAGTAGTGGATTTATTTATGAAAACATATTTTAGGGAATTATGTGGCAAACGGGCAAATAGACCACCTAATGGAAAGTGGTGTCGACCTTAATCTTCAGCCCAAAGGCCACAAGTTCGGTTTTTAGATGATATAACATTGAACTTACAGGAATCATCCAATTGGCCAGGTCGCCATACTGCGACACCTGCATAGCTCCAAGTATTGTCAAAGCGATATGCCCTCCACGAATCATTGCAAAACTGTCATCTGATGAAAAGAATGATGCCCCTGTAAAAAGAACGCAAAAACTTGAATGTAGGAATCAAGCTCACACAGTAGATAGATTAATTGTTTAAGTTATAATTATTTTACCAGGAATTATAGTAACAGTTTCTTTTCCGGCATTAATTAGGTCAGCGTCGACTGCTTCTTCAGTAGGGAACGGACCAAGACCAAGAATACCATTCTCTGACTGCAATAACACCTTCACATTCTTCGGTAAGTAGTTACTGGCCAGCATGGGCATGCCTGAAATTATTGTATATTCAATTAACATTATTGTAAATCAAGGTTATATGCTGTGTATGTAGATTTAGATGAAATAAACAAACAAACCTATTCCAAGATTAGCATGCATTCCATCTTTAAATTCCAAGGCAGCTCTTCTAATGATCCTTTCCCTCATGATATCAGAGGATTTCTTTTCTTTTTGTGCGGCCGATTTAGTTACAGTTTTTCTCTCAATCCTTTTCTCAAACTTATCGCCTTTGATAACTCTATGCACAAATATGGAAGGAACATGAACAAAATCAGGGTCAATCTCATCAACAATCTCTTCAACTTCAGCTATTGTGATCCTGGCAGCTTTGCACATTGCTGGGTTGAAGTTGCGTGCACTCTTCCTGAATATTAGGTTGCCGTATCTGTCGGCTTTCCAAGCTTTTACAAGTGCGTAGTCACCGGTGATAGCTTCCTCCATGATGTAGTTCTTTCCATTGAACTGTTGAACATTACGAGGAGAGCTGGCTATGTCGATCTACGGGAGACACGCAACTTTAGTACCCAATTAACAAGTCAAATTATATATTTTTAATATACATTTGTAGGCGCTCTAAGGGGCCAAGTTTCTGAGCAACAGTGACTGTTTACCAACAGATGGCTTGTTTGTCCATTTGCCACTTCAGACTGTACGCTTGTTTAATACCAAACTAAGATTCCCTGTATTATATGAATTAGACAAATAGCAAAAAAAATTTACAGCTTTGTAAAAAAATACAAAGTGGTTTGTTCCCAATAAGTACCTAGTACTTAGTAGAAGAACTGCAGTTTACCTTTCCATCTTTAGTGTATTTGATTGGGGATCCACCTTCATGTATCAAGGTACCAAAGCCAGTTGGGGTAAAGAATGCAGGTATCCCAGCCCCACCTGCTCGGATTCTCTCTGCTAATGTTCCTTGCGGAGTGAGCTCCACCTGGGGATTATTTAGTCAATGAAAGAATCTGTTGATCCTAACTTTTCTACTTAAGTGTAATATTGTCTCACCTCTAATTCTCCACTCAAAAATTGTCTTTCAAATTCACCATTTTCACCAACATAAGATGATATCATTCTTTTTATTTGCTTGCTCTTCAGTAAAATACCAAGGCCAAAATTTTCAACACCTGGAGGAAAACAATTAAACGCTATTTAATGGCTAGTTAAAGAAAAGTCTTTTTACATAAATGCTGCGATGTATTTAGTATTCCCAGCAAGTAATGTTTATTAACAGTAACTTTTTAATTTTTTAAATTATGTACCTACTTATTAGTAAGTACACAAAAAATTACAATTCCTCACTGGCATGGCATCTGGGTCTTCCAAATAGTAAGTAGGTCATTAACACAGGAATTTCAAATAGCACTAAGTAAGCCAATCAATCACTAATTAATTACTATTAAAGACAGCAGTTTGTTAGTTACCAATCACTGATGATAATAGATTAGGAAGTAAAATGAAACTACAGTACCTAACTAGTAGTAGTAGTAGGTAAATACTTACCCATATTAATATTATTATATTTAATTTTGTTACCTGCATTATTGGACACCACTGTAAGTCCACTAACATTTTTCTTGTTCAATGCTTGAATGAGATTTTCCGGTATTCCACATAGCCCGAACCCACCAACCAGAAGTTTTGATCCGTCTTTAATGTCCCCGACAGCCTCATTTATGTCATGGTATATTTTGTTTCTTTTATTTGAAGTGCTGTAACTCGCACACGAGAGGATCTGCAGATTGTTTGAATAGGTAGGTAATGTTTTTGGTAGGTAAGGTACATAGGTAAGTAAAAAAAAATATATATATTAGTAGCTATTTGTTTAATGGATGGTTTTATTACAGATTAGTAGGTAGTAAGTGACAGACTATTAAGTATTCTGTGGTGATAGAGTAAAAGAAATTATTACCTACCTAGCTAGTGTCCAAATTCTGAGTCCAAATTTCTGCCAATTGATGATATTAACATTAGGCTACTAGTTACCTAGCTACAGTACTGGCTACACTAGTCGAAGTCAATGTTATTAAGATAAGTAAATAGCAAGTTTCGACTTTGCTAAAGTTGAGTTTGATAACAACGATGGAAGTAAAACAGTTTTATCTAGCAACTTTTAACAATAAAAAGTAGAAAAATATCTTACCCGGCCCACATCACAATAGGTCTTCGTGCTAGAGAATGAATTTATTTTGAAAATAAATATTTTTCTCAAAGTTGAAGCCATTTCTTTTGACTTTTCGTTCGGCGCACTTCCTCGAGAAACAAAACTTCGTTTACTACGAAAGTTACGAAATGAGACGAGAATTCGACTCACTCAACTCGAGCGACTGAACTGTTAAACGTCAAACACAGCTGACGAACGATTGGCAAGATGACCTTGACTTTGGGGTAAATGCACCATTTGGAAAAAGTTAACTCAAAATCATGTAATCTCTGCCACAATTTTATCGAGACGTTGCTATTCAATCAAATAATCAACTGACTAAACTGACGTAATGAAACAAAAATAAAGATAATAAAATGATAAGGCGTGTTGAGAACGAGTCTCGCTTGTTTGTGCCGCGGCCGAGGTCATCCAGTTGCCGATGCCGGTTAGTAGGTAGGTATAGGTAGACATTAAATAAATCAGTAAATCACTAGCTCACTAGGTAGACAGGCCATACTTATGTACTAGAAAACAACAAAGCAAAGATTCGAAGAGCTTCCCACCTCTGCCTGCTCAAAGCTAGCTTTGGACCCCGCGGGGTAAGTAAAGTCCGTTAATTTTACATCAATTCACTCGAAAAAACTCGTCGAAGAATTTATTAAATATGGTAAGTAGATAGGTAGGTCCCTAATTTAAATAAGTAGGTATGTTGATTATATTTTATTACAACTTTACCATACCTACGTTACATTATTTCGGTTGACTATTTTAGAGGAAAATGGGTTAAACTGGATCTATATACAAAAGTCAGTATTGTCTATAGATGTTTCTTTAACGATTATGTACCTACCTAGGTACCTACTTTTTACATAATTAGGTACCTACCTACATATGAAATCGCTAAAAAAGTGTTTCCAATTTTTGCGAAAATTATATTCGTTCGTTATTATTATCTTCGTTATCACATACACCGAAAAATATATCTCACTTCCGTATCCGTAAAATTTATTATCGCGAAAATTAATCTTTATTTAACGATAATTACACGTAAAATCTCAATTCCGTCCATCTGTTCGTCCGTCCGTGCGTAAGTGCGTGCGTGCGTCCGTCCGTCACGCTTGGCTCTGGAGGCTAAATCTGGTCCGATTTTAACCAAATTTGAAACTTAAGTAAAAAAAAATATTATCGAAGGATTAACAACAGTTTCTTCGTATCTTAGTAGTCAAGAGTAGCTGTGATACAACAAAAAGCGAAAATTTTTTTTCTCAAAAAGGGCGATAACGATTTTGATGAAACTTTGCACGTCTATTACATAGTAATACCCATTGGTCTGGGAATAATCTAGTTTGTATGGTTCCCCTACAACTGAAATTAAAACTTGCGATTTACCTACTCACAAATGGTTCAGATCTCACCCAAACCGTTCCCGTTCCCTAACGGCTCAAAGTGACCTCGAATGAAGTCGAATGTATGGAAAAGGTCGCTGGCCTTTATTTTCTTTTCAGTAGTACCTAATAAATAAGTACTCAGTTAACTATGGTCATGAATCAAAAAATTTTGCCACTACCTTAAGGATGAGTAAATAAAAGCATTCTATGGGTGTCAAAGTAATCACAAAATTATGACTCACTCACACATTCTCATTTTCAAACTCCATATAAATTTGTATTAGCAACCTCCTCCCGCTACTCCGCTTCCTTTGTCCGCACCCCCCCGGTAAATGGCACCATAGATACTAAATATGCAAGATGCGATCTCCACAGGGAGCGCGTGCGCGACCAAAGAGATTTGAAACTTCTTGACTATGGTAGTGTTCAAATTCAAACTCAAAATTTGTAATTGTGATTTCAGGTAATAAAATGATGTTATATAAATTAAAAGTAGCTTGAAATCTGTCATTTGACATACAAATTGCACACAGCACAGTAATTGTTTATTGAATGTGTAAAGTTATTTTGCGAGTAAAGTGTTATTTTGCACTTTTAAACGTAACTAAAGTATTTAGACGATTGGAAGGAAAATAATAGAAAGTTCATTACATAAATAAATTTATTTCCTTACCTAATACGAGTTCTACTCTACCTAACTCAGTGATTGATAAGTCTAAGTTCTTAATAATTATGACTGTACAATGCAATACAAAGCACACACCATGTGTAACTTTTTAAGACAAATGTTCCTTCTTACTCACTTAAAAATGAAAGATATTTTCATTCTACCGATCGGTTTTTAGCTATGTTACTTAAACCCCGTCACAGACGTAGCTATATTATAAATTGTAGCTGGGCATAATTACCTACTAAATATAGCTACGTGTGTGGTGCCTTGCTATAATTACAATCTTGTTAATATAGGCACCACACACACACACAATAATAAATATTATTTTAAAGCCAAGCCTGTGACGGGCTTTACAATCATCAAGATACTAACTGCATATAAAACATCAAATCAAGTCCCTTGACTGGATATGACTTTTGACTTAACTACAAAATCATAGGAAAAGAAAAAAAAACTCACTGAATATCATGTTGTAATTATTTTGTACCTCGTTCTGTAACATTACAATATCTTTAGATTTCTTAAAACTAACTCTTATATACCTACCTAAGTATGTTTTCTTTTTAAGGCGACATCAACTTTGACGTAAGCAAGCACCTGTGCATATTGCACTATGTTAGCACAACTATCACATTCTAAATAGGTAGGTACCACTTCTTCAGTTCCATTCATCAAATACACCAAAAAGTTTCATGGCAACAAAAAATCTGGAGAATACTCTTCTATTCTCAGCTTACACAATAGCCTGCTATTCTAAGTCTTTCGCCAAAGTATTTGAACATAGTATTGTCTTTCACTTAACTTTCACCAGCTCATTTTATATGGATTGCTCCTTAAACGTAAGATAGGAAGCTAAGAGGATTTAGTTGATTGTAATTTATATCAAATACATAAAGATCACAGTTCAGTATAGTATCGAGATTGACATTTTTAAACGCCATGTAAATCAAACCCCACATCAATAACAAAAATATGAAAAATTACCATTTAGAGTCATCTCGTTGTTAAATTAACCAACCTACTTCTAATAAATTCAAAGAAACCATTCATGAGACAGTTAAATTTGAACCCGGTAAACGGAAATAAACATTTCTGAACCTCCATGAGTCCGATCTATAGTTACTCTATGGTCCGATCTATCGTTTCTCTATAAAATGTTATTTCACGATAGATACTAAAAATTAAAAATTTGTGGTCATGTCAGACACACCAGCTCTTTAATATTGTTGGTTCTTGACACCCCGGAAGAAACTTTACATTATATAAGCACCTGTCAGATCCGCTATTTAAAAAGAATATCTTTCTGTGTTGTTAAATGTTGTTGCTTTGGGCTCCGTTGATAAACAGCAGCCTTAGCTCAGTCTACCAGATCTGACATCAGTTATCACCCCCCATAGCTCTATGATGAAGTCATCAGTGAATCCAAACTCCTGCAGGTCGCTGTTGTCTATGGCGTCGGCTAGCTGCATGGAGTTAGTCTTCCCCTCAGCCAAGTCCCACATCTGGCCCGCCAGTTCGCTGTCGTTGATACCCATATACAACTCGAGCAAACTGTTGATTTTCTCGATGCCCACTTTTGATTTTTCGTCGTGCTGAAACATGATAACAGAAGCCCTGAATAAACTGACTCAATTGTTTTGTTATCTGCTGCCATTGTTAGTCGAGGCCGATGTTGATAATGATAATAACACGAATACACCACGGTTAATGGTAAGTATTATTACAACACTTTCAATAAAGGAGTTAATTAACCCGAGTAGGTTACTATGGTTTGCGCTGATTATCGGGTATAAATTTAATTATATTACACTAATGTAATAAGTAATACTAAGCATTTTCATCTAAATGCCTGCCGCTCGTACATAATGTGTTTGTTCTCTTAATTCAGTAGGTACATAATATCAAAACAAATCGATATGTACCTCATTTTCTATAGTTGCTTGACCATTTGCCTTGAACCTCAGTGTTTCTTTCCCTGAACCGTAAGCTTGTTTTTTCCCCGCTTTGGCGCTGCTCGTTTTAGGTCCAATACTCCCAAAACCACTCTTCAACGGTTCTACTAGCCGAATCGTGAATGTAGTTCCTTTGGGAATATCCTTTAATATTTTTGCAACTTCGTAATGCCTCTTGCCGACCATATTTTCACCGTCTAACTTCTCGATGTGATCGCCGACCTGAAATTTGAGAGAATTGACGTGAGTGACTTTAATTCCTTTTAATGGTACATTTCCTGTTCACGTCTTCAACGAGGTGAACGGCCGAGTGTATGAATAGTCTCTCTGTCTGTACAATCTGTTACACATAAAGGCACAATAACATTCAACACGTACCTATTGAGTCACATTTTATAATAGATACGTCGGATATATGGATTTTATTACTACGAAATCGAAAGTCTTATTGTGGCAGCTTCTAAATGCAAGGGTGGACATAGTGAAGTTCTAGGCGACAGTCATTTAAAACACACTTGTCGATTAGTAATAACGTAAGTAGTTATAAAAATAATCCCGTTGCAACATGCACAGGTTTTTGTTTGCGAGTAATATCACAATCGACTATAGAAGAAAATTGAAACGTACCTCTATGTGTGGTATTCTTGCCACGATTGAACCCTCCTTTATTCTCTTGATGAAGGCGTACCCTGCGCCATTATCTGTGATCGTTAATCCAAGAGCATCTTCAGTTTTCACAATTTCGATTTCCTTCGGACGTCCTTTTCTATGTGCAAATATAAAATCTTCTAATCCTATTTGGCCGCCAAGAAGTTTCTTCATGTCCACCTTGTGAGTATTCAGCGTGCAAAACAAAATCTGAAACCATAAAAATACGACCGATTAGTTGCTTTTTAACGTGATTACCACGCCTAGCATAGCGTGACTGTTGTATATAATATCCTCTGTGGTATATTCTTTCCTCCGGTTCGGTGATTTATTATATTTTAGTAGCTCTACTTTCCATAAGGTATTAGAGTTCATCATTATCGCGTGAATTGGGGTGCTTAAATCGACTTAGGTAGGTTCTAAAAGCCAAACGAGAGTCCAGAATTCTTCCATTCGGCAAAGCTGGTGTAAGTAAGTGCTTTCGAAATACAATACGCCTTTGAACTTTAATAGTCACGCTTCATTGTAAGAGCAACCTAATAGAACCTACGAATAAGTTCAATCGTGGTTCACGACAACCAATAACCTCGATTTCACAAATGTTGATAGAATTATCTAACATTTCTTTTTTCACCTTCAGTATTATTAACCCGTTTCTACCAACCGGCGGCGATCAAGAATATATTACTTGCGTCTATGAAAGTTTAATGACATTTTTATTATAAATTGCTATACATGAACGTGTTGTTTTTCGTGTTGATGGTGTATGTAGGTGGCGCAAATGTGTTTTCATTATTTTGTTTTATTTTGCATTGTGCTGAGTAGGTACACTGATTTGCCTTGACATAAAACGCTTCGTTGAGTTTACCATGTAACAGAGAAATACTGAGCATTTTAAATTACAAACAATCAGTTCATATTGCATATTCTTCTAAGTTAATTTATTCTCTAGTGTATATTGTAAGAAAATTAATTACATAAATATTATCTATAATACATTATTTATAATTTATTGCGCCGCTTCTTCTCAGCGCTAACACTTACGAAACGGTGGTAGATCAAAAAATTATGAGTCCAACTAAATGTACTCACTGTACAGTATGCAATAAAATATTCTGGCAAATTGCTGATTCATTTATAAGTCAATTACTCAGTTTGTAACGACGACTGTTCTCTATATACGTAATATATACCTAGTATATACATATCAATTATCCCTCAACGCATCTATACGCAAACGCGTGATGGGTTCATGGTAAGTGCGAGCGCACGGGACAGGTATGATGGCGAGGGCGGTATGCGGGCTCGTCGTTCGGTCCTTGACCCACGCATACTGACTGGGCCGTCCGTCGCACCACACACAGTCAGATACTAGCGCACCTCTGCAGTCACTTGCCTCGTATGGGCGAGACTGCGCCCCTGGGCCGATCCACTTCCTGGCCGCTCAGCCGTGCGTGCTTCCGCACACAGCGACACTTTTAAATCAACACGACGAGAGGTAGGTATTGTACGTATCGCACATAAATATTTTGTGAACTTTCTAAAACATGCCCAATTTCCCAAGAATAACAAACATTGTCATCATGTGAACCTGCCCAAATAGCGAGGCATTGTGAACGCTGTCGTCTGATTCTCACGCGAAGGCCTTGACGACACCGACGGGCTCGCCTTCAGCATTTCACAAGCCGTGAAATATCAGGAAATTAACGTCAGTGCCATTTTCGCCGGTGACCTTTACGCCGCGATCGGTCGCGGACTGTGACCCCATGGGGACTACTCCCCTTGTCATTGTGATTATTGATAACACAGATTTAATAAATCTGTGATTGATAACTTAACAAAAGATGGTTCTTTTACACGTATTGTAATTGTTAAGTATCGGGTTATTACGATAATATCGCTTTGGTACTTACAATTAATGTGCAGAATCATAATCATATTTATTAGTAAGTATTTATAGGTCAGAAAGATAAACAAAATCTTAAATAACATAGGTACATTTATTAAGTAAATTCAAGCAATTACGACGTTCAACGCTTCATCAAAATTGTTAGAGCCGTTTTTGAGGAAGAAAAAAAATTCACTTTTTGTTGTATGACTCATAGGCCACAGCTACTCTTCGGTTTAAAGGTACGAAGAAACTATTGATAATCTTTGATAAAAAAAAATTAAAGTCTTAAGTTCCAAATTTGGTCCCAATTGGACCAAAGGTTTAGCCTCCAGAGCCAGCGTGACGGACGGACGGACGCACGCACTTACGCACGGACTGACGGAATTGAGATTATTTGGTTTTTCGTTAGGTATGTGTTATCGTTAAAGAAGAATAGACGATAAAACACATTTTATTTTTTATATAGTTCAATTTTCCCCGGTCTACTCTGTAGTACCTTTGTTGTTATTATAACCAAATTAACATTTTATTTAAACTAGTTAAACAGTTTTTAATGTACCAGCTTAGTAGTAGGTTAGGTTAGGACCTAGACTTAAATGTACAGTAGGTATTTATTTGTGTGACTATGTAGGTAGGTATAGGTAGGTACCTACCTACATAAAACTAATTCCCAGATTATGAGTCCTACCTATACCTAATATGGTGTAGGATAATTCATGTCGTCAATTGAAAATGAAATTATTGTAATATTATGAAAACATTCAGCATTATTGCTCCTCAAATGTAATGTTTATTGAAAATACGTTCAATGGATCAGAAAAATAATATAGGTAGGTAAAGGTAATGCGAGTTAGAGGATTGTTAAACAATTTCGTCATAGGCTGCATACCTATTTAACTACGTCGTGCGTACCTAGTTCGCTAACAAAGACTCAATGCCAAACGCAAATAGGTAAAATTTCACATGTACATACCTACATATAGGTACTTAATTTTGAATGCACCCGAAAACAATTCATACCTAGTAGATAGAACCCCCATACAATAAAAGGCAATGCGCAGACCAAGCGAAAAATGCCCGCGCACTTTTTGACGTCATTGTCAAATGAACCAATCACTATTTACCCTAAAGAACAAAATCGTATGCGCGAGACTATCTGTGTTGGATTCATACGATTTTGTTCTTTAGACCATAGTGATATGGTTCATTTGACAATGACGTCATAAAGGTGCGCAGGCATTTTTCCGCATGGTATGCGCATTCCCTAATAGGCTAGGCCAGCTCAAGGTCAAAGTGTTTCCACTGACGTGCGGTCGACTGTTCCTACCTCACCCCGCTACATTTCTCGAAGCCCGTTAACTTGTACCCCATTATCTACAAAGACATCAATTAATAATCGATTTCGATTCAGTTTCTTAATTTTAAAATTAGGTAAGTAAGAGTACAGGATTTAAAAATTGATTTGTCACTAGATAGGTATTATGTCGACTTCGTACATTACATTACTATAGGTATAATAGCATCCAGTTTACTCTATGATCAGGATCATGATAACGATATTGATCCATTAAAATATCCTTCACTAACTGAATCTGATAATAGAATCTTGATGCTATCAAACCATCAATGTGTTGGTTGATTGATAGATATCTGTAAGATTAATTACTGATATCGATAATCTACTATTTCGTTGCGAAGGTAATTTCATGAACCACAGGCCACAGACAGCATTATCAGAGGGCATAAAATAACGCTCTATCCTGTGACTGTGACCGATCCTTAGAGTATACATATAGCTAGCTTATGTATACTCTAAGGACCGATCTATACAAGGTCTTGCAAAGATAAGCAATCAAAAATAGAATACCTAGGTAGGTACCTATATGAATACTTAGTTACAACTTTTTTTTTATCCAAAAAATTTCAAATTAGGGTACCTTACTTACAACAATAAAATGTCTCCCAATTGAAGCATAGCGTGAGCATCAAGAGTTGCTACGCATATGAAATAAATTTTTCATTACTCATACTCTGAAAGTAGGTCTGAAGTTGCCTGAGTAGCGGCTTGAAAGTAATACATCTCAGCCCTAGGGAGAATCGTGTTCAACTGACAGCTGTCAAATTATATAAAAAAACTAGTACTATTTTGACATTTCTATTGGACCATGTTCCAACTTTCTATACAGCCACTCAATTACAGCGCGATGTAAAATTGAAATAACATAAAGATAAGTAATAATTAAAGAATATATTTTTTTAAATGACTTTATTATAATTATTACTGTGAACTATTTCTTTAAAATAACATAGATTTAGGCAAAATATTTATAATTTTTTCAATTATGGAAATGAAAAATAATGACAGAATAGCTGGCCGGCCACAGAAAAAAAACAAAATTGTCGGGAAAGCGGCAATCCGATCTTCATTTGTTTTTTCGAGTTGTAGAGTTTTGTTTATACTTCCGTATAGCAGAGATTTGTAATAACACTCATTTTATGTTTTTGTTTTTACTTTCAGGGTATTCCTAATGAAAAGCACAGTGTTTCCCTCGGGTTCAAGACTTATTTAGAGGTCCCTCGAACTATTGGCGCCCTCGCTACGCGTCGTCGGGCGCCAAACCCCGTCTCGGGACTTATATGTTACTTTCACCCCTGGGGTAACAATGTACTATTAATCGTCACCTAAATACCTATTTAATTTTTTATTACTTATTTAATAAAAAATTACTGAAATTATAGTACCTATAAATAAATTATATACTATAATTTATGTAATTATTAAGTCCGGCTATTTAGTAGGAGTAATATAAAATACCTAGTCGCAACTTTCCTTTGTCATTAACATTTCATTAGAATATTATAGAAATTAGTTATGTATTGTGTGAATGAGCATGAACGAACTGAACACGTGTTACCCTGACTCAGTATAGGTACCTACCTACTCTATTATTAAATATTGGCATCTGGCAAATACCTAGTTAGGTAGGTATATAGGTACCTATACTTCTTTAGAATTTTTATTTGTCCAGCCGCGTGTCTGTGAAGCAAATATAGGTACCGTCCCTCGAACTATTGGCGCCCTCGGTAGGTACCTATTTAAAAACCTATTGAGGATTTGTGTAACTTATGGTAGGTAGGCACAGCAAAGAGTAGGTCATAAGTAGGTATGTATTTTAAAAGATTATTCAATCAACGAGTCACCCACTGCGAAAAAAACATTTTATTATTGTAGCTTACCTAATACAAAAACGGTGTCTGTCTGTTTGGTTGGCCGATAACAAACGCGAGAACGTTCGCTACAACTTTCACTGAATAGTTTAGCGACTGTCGAGACTACAGACAACTACAAAACATAGGTACCTACCTACCTACTTATGTATAACTAATATTCTAGTTCATTCCATTATACCTATATTCCACTGGCTGTTTCCCGCGGCTTCGCCCGCATAGAAAAGTTTTTCCCGCGGGAACAGCTTCTTCCGAGGTACATATCTAAATAGTAAAGTTTCATCAAAATCGGTTCGGTAGTTTTTGCGTGAAAGAGTAACAAACATCCAACCGAACACCCTTAAGCGGACCAAGCGTCCAGAGCCAAGCGTAACTGGCGCACGGACGGAATTGAGATATGTATTTAAGTTTTTTGGTATATTACGTGTTATCGATATAGTACAATATAGATAGAACACATTTTCGCGAAAATTGTAAAAACTTTTTTTCCGCGATTAAAAACTTCCTCTGCTCTACGTATCCTACACTTACGAGGCGAGAAAGTAAAAATTGAAAAGACGCGACTACCTAGCCTATCCCAGCGTATCTGACGTAGAGCTAGAATGATTCGATGGAGGTATTTTATAAAGGCATTTATTGTTACATAGGTATTTGTATCCTGTTTGAATGCTAACACCTGTTAATCCTTCTGAATCATTTATTAGTTTAACGTTATGTTATCGTAGGTACCTATATCATTTACGATAATACATGCTTCATACAAATGTTATTTATGTACTACATAAACATACTCGTTAAGGCAGAACGCGTTATAGGAGGAACTCTATCTATCTACTGTGGTCTAACTGAGGTTTTCATACTTTCCATACAAGGTTCTCTTTTTTCTGGTGGCTCTTTTTATGTTTTTTGTATGTTTTTTTTGCAATATAAAATACCTAGTTAATTTCACCTCTACATTTTTATTTGTTTGAACTCAAGTCTAAAAAGTTTTATTTTTCATTTTTTTACCCTAAAACTAACTTACTCTTTTACTTAGGAGCCATAGGTGCCTTAGGTAAGTACTTAGGTGACTATATTTCATTATGGTTCAATAAAAAACGGTCTTGACAGACAGACAGACGGAGGGACAACGGAGAGATCCTATAAGTGTTTCTTTTTTCCCTGTTTTGAGGTACGGAATCCTAAAAACAATATTTTGTAGGTTTACGATTTTTTTGTTTTTTTTACCATGTTTGCAAAGAACTGCTACCTATTTCTCGCAACTACAGCATCCTCAGTTGCAATTCATTGAAATGATGTAAATAATAGATACCTCTACTTATCTTGCTATATGGATACCTACTCCATTACACAATCTTTTAATGGTAGAGGTAGGTATGTATGTGAATGTGACGCATCATTTAGAACAAATTATTTTTCTTATCACAGTTTACCTTCGAGGCCGCGGTCGTGATCGTAGAGGGGTAGGTACCTACCTACCTAAGTATAGTTGTGGAATGAAAGAATTTCTCAGTTTTCAAATTCTTTCCTTTGCATGCCGCGATTTCAAACTAGGTAGGTAGGTATTACAATTAAATCCCATCCATTAGGTACTTTAATTTTTCTTTCATTCTGAATTAAATATTTGCAAAAGTACGGTAGATGGCACGTTCAGTGGAAACAAAACCAGTCTAAACTGGTCCCTCATAGTATTGAACTCCCTAGGCTAGGCCAGTTCAAGGTCAAAGTGTTTCCACTGCCGCGTGGTCGACTGTACTGCCTACTGTTTCTTGCACTGTTATAGCAAAAATAGACTTTAGAAACATTTGATACCGCGAGCGACTGTACATTGCCTAGTGTGAAATGCTCGATAAGATGACGTCTTGGCGCTTGCTTGCCAACCCGCATGATTAATTAGTAATGAAGGAAGATAGTACCTAACGGAAAAATAACCAGAAAATAACGACGTTATAGTTAGCTACCTTATCTACCTACCTACCTACTTGTATGTATACCTAGTGTACCTTTAAGTAGATAATATTAGAGGTCGTGTGGGTTTGATTCCTAACTTTACTACGGTTTAATCTCACTGTACCGACATGATCCTCGTATGGGTGGGTAAATATTAGGAGACAATTCCTCTGTGTATTAGGTAAGGACCTACCTAAATGTATTGTGATCTGGTGGCCTACTATTATCTATTCTGTGCTGGTGGTTTAGTTTATTTACTTAATTAAATTTTATGTAAGTAAGTAGGTACTTAGGTAAGTATCTACTAGCTTTTGCCTGCGGCTTCGCCCGCGTGGAGTAAGTTTTTCCCGCGGGAACAGTTTAAGTATCCTACCTATAGGTATGTTATTGAAGGCTTTGCTACCATCACCAAGGCACCAAGTTTCATCAAAATCCGTTCAGCCGTTACAGCGTGAAAGAGTAACAAGCATCCAACCATTACTGTAGGCTTGGCCTGGGTATGGGTGTGTAAGGTAAGTACTGTTTCTTACCTACCTATCTATATACTAGTTACCTACTCGTATGCAATTTAGCAATGCATCGACCTCGCTAAAAAGCGTCAGCAAAGTGGAAATTATATGAACTGTATAATTAACCTGTGATTTAGATAACAAATACTGGTTCCTGATAGCGAGGATAAAAGACATGATAACGTCGGTTTCTATTGTACTTACCTACCTACCTATATGTAGGTATAAATTCCGAAAAATAATCCCTACCTTGGTTGTACCTATATTACAAGGTAGGTACCCAATTGGGTACGCCTAGGTACGTACCTATCCACGGTACCTATATACCTATAGGTTAGGTACTTCTCTGTAACATTGTCGCCTGAGGCAATCTTGTGACACAAGATCCGGAAGAACAGGTTTTAGAATAGTTTATGAAATCAATTGGAGAAGCTTACATCTTCTGGCGGAAAATCGTAGCATTCAGCTATTTTCTGATAGAGTTCCTTGACATTGGAGAACCCGGAGATGAGCCCCAGGGGGCTGCCGTGCGCCTGCTGGCAGTGGAACACCAGCTGCGACTTCTGCGCACCATTGTTGTTATCCACGCCGTTGGTCTGCGGCAGCACGTCCTCCGCCGGCGTCGGCGGCACCGGAGGAGGCGTGTATTTCGGCGCCTTCTTCTTGAACAACGACATCACGACCGAAAACACTAAATAACGGTAACAGGTTATAACGTCAATGCGCGCACATTCTACACCCGCTCACAGTGAAATTTTAATCACCACAGTCCCTTATCTCGCGAGAATTTTAAAATGTATCGCTGCGTCACGTCATAGCACTCGATAAGTTATCGCCCAATGGCGATGTTGGATAAGATTAAGCGGTGTTCAGTAGTTGGCGGTGTTGGGGTCGGCCTACTGGACTGGCCGTGGTGCACATGGCGCGCGAACGAGACCAAGCCCGACCGACTACGCTCGTCAACTATAACTGACTGAACTCACTCAAACTGAACGAGAACGCGCGCCCCCGCGCCTTCCCCCCGCACGCAAGCATCATCCATAAACCCGTAGCGCCTGCGGTAAATAACCAGGCAACTACTTTTCGCGGTAACTGTAGTTAGGATCTTTCAAGTGCTGGTGTGTTATATATGGCACGGTAGAAAATAATGCCTTAAGTGCTGGTGTGCTATATATAGCCCAGTGACGTCACGCGCATGTTCTTTATTTATTTTTTTGATAAGAGTGATTTTTCAAAAACCACAACTGACAGCCACACTTTAGGTACCTATTTTCTTTTTTGACAGCCGCACTACATTGGATAAGCATATACCTATCTGTAGTACTATAATAAACTACGTACTTGGTGCCAGTATGTACCATGCCGAAATATAATAATACCTACATTCGCTAATATCTAGGTACGCTAGATATTCATAGCTCCAATTTGGTTGCTTGCTTACTTTTAGAAGGCGCATCAATTGCACATAGGTTCGGTTGCAGTTATTTGCCAATACCAGCAGTAGTAGGATCGATTCCCACTGCAGATCACTTTGTGCAGTTGGCGAATATTCGAAATATTAATGAGTTTTTTTAGGTGGCCAAACGGGATAACCAACATCCAATACTGTATATGCGTAAGAGAAAATGCAACTGATCAATACAAGTTATTAATATAATAATACTGCTTGTTTGTATGCATTGTGACAATAAAACATCAAAATGATTTTACTTTTTTTATTGTTGTTTAGCAGTAAATCTACGATGAGGCTACAGCTTTCTTAGGTGTGGGCTTGCCCTCCTTGAAGCCATTGCGGAAACGCCTCCTCACGATCTTTAGGTGACGCATGCGGCCGGTCCCGGTTGTCTTCCTGCGTTTGGCCTTTACCGACCAGTGGTCTGCAACAATTAATACAAAGTCAGCAAAATCACACTTCCAGGCTGCCATAGATAAATTATTAAACATACGAGCTTAATAAATTAACAGTGTACATATAAATAAATATACATTCATTTGTAATCCCAAACTTGAACTATCTGGGAATTAGAAAAGTGCAAAGATCATAAGCCAGACGACTTGAGAATAAAATATTGCAGTTTGTCTGCCAGACAAATCGCAAACCAGACAACCTGCTAACAACCCCTAGATGTACCTTCTAATCTACTTTTATATATGTATTTTTTTGTTCTGTTTTTTTTGTATGTGCAATACAGAGAATTGAAAATAAATATAATACTAGCATAGAAAAGTTATGTCCTGTGGGAACAGCTTTTCCCAAAGTATCTTTATGAATTAGTCTGTTTTTCTGATGTCTATAGTACTGAGATCTATAGTACTGAGAAGTTTCATCGAAATCTGTTCCTAGTTTTTGCATGAAAGAGTAACAAACATCCTTACAATACAAACTTTGGCATTTATAATATTAGTAGGTTATCCTTTTTTTACCACCAGGTGGAATGTTTCTCACTTTCTGCCTTTATTCTTTTCTGTCATTATTCTAAGGTTACCAGTTTGTACAATTATTTTATAACAGGACAATAGAAATATTGTACTGTATTTAAATTATTATTAATGCTTTACCTACAGTATACAAGGAAAATATTTAAGATGAAATAGTCTCCTCAATCAGTGTAGGGTTAATTATTACAAACAATTTTGACAGACTCAGTCAGGACCTACTTCTGAATACCCTTCAGCTTAGTTGACAATGTTGTTTAGATTATGCCAAGTAAGGGCATCGATTCCTGTTTTACACTAGGAATATTCGGTACTTTTAGTGGTTCCTAGAAGAGGTATCGATTGAAGAACCTCTACTTACTCAAAATTTCTAATTTCTAGACCCAGTAGTGCATTGATAGATTAATTAGGATCTTTTATGTACTTAAAGACAGGTAGAGAAAAAAACTCAATTGCAATACCTTACGCATAGTAGGTGTACTTTTAGTAACCTAAAGACCTTAAATTAATATCAAACAATACTTACAGGATCGCAACTTAGCTGCAGGGTAACCGCACTGCGCACATTTTGATTTCTGGATGTGGTACGACGATCGGCCACATCTTCTGCATAATGTGTGGGTCTTATTACGGCGCTTGCCGAAGCTTGAAGTACCCTTCGTCTGAAATGATATTAGAGGTTATAACCAAACACCAATGCATTTTAACGTAAATACTTGACAAATATATTTGATAGCAAAGTTTGGAAATATTTTATTTAGATATATTGCAAAGTTATCTAATAAAAAGTTAGATTAATTTGGATAGATTTTAGAAATCGCAGATACACTACCATTTTGTCAGATTTTGACAGCAAAGAAAAGAAAGAAAGAGACACACATACAACACAAGTCACTCGCTAGTAAGAGCAATATACATTACTAATAAAAAGGCAAAGGTAACATGACCTATACAGCCTTATAGGATAAATTAAGATTTTCGTATTCACATAGCATTTTTGTTTATGGTTTGGATTTGGTAATATCGTTCAGAATTAGCGCGATTGGCCACCAGCGTAGACAGTATAAAACATCTGTCTACGGCCATCAGCACACACTATATAGGGACACTCGCTTCAATCTTACCATGGCCACGGATCCGATTGACACCCAATTGAACGTATAACCGGTGCATCTCAGACAGGACAGGTGCGGGGCTTTCGGCGGGATATTAATAGGGATGATTGACTTTTTTGTTTTTGTTTAGTTTCCTATTGTTCGTTTTTTAGCTGTGATAGTTTTTTATGCAATAGGTGCATATTAAATATTCAAAAATCGATCAGTCCAATCTATCAATCCGTGGGTTAAATGGAAAGTTTCGCGTCAATCTTACCAGACTGATGGATCGGACTAATATAAAACTGACCGCGTAACCGGGGTGTCAATGAAAGAACGAGGAAAGAGCGGGGATAATATGGGACTAGCGGAACGGACCAGATTTGGCTGTATGGTCTAGATACCGTTACCTAAAATAACGCTTTTATGACACTCAATGCAGTCAACAAAACGACATTCAATGCAGCCAACAAAATGATATGACACTTAATGCTGCCAACAAAACAAAATGACATTCAATGCAGCCAACAAAACGACATTCAATGCAGCCAACAAAACAAATCTTTAGATTTAACACGCTTTGCTTTAATCTTTTTTGTTTGAAGCTTTGAACTCTAAAAAAATCCTCAAACAAGCTCTGTGAGGTCATAGAAAATCTGTTCTGTTGTAATTTTGAGTTACTAACTTAGGTACCCATATTTTAACAAGAAAGGTGAGTCACAGTTCAATACCTACATCCTTTGTTTTTGTAGCCAGTCTGTCTGTTGGCGTCCACTGTTGGGTCTAGTCCTTCCTGCGCCACCACATACGGTTCTCCGACTTCCTCATCCAGCCTCTTACGGATACCCTTGAACCAACCAAACAAAACAACCTAAAACAAACAAATACTATTGTAGTGTCATCTCCATTTTAGATACCAACCTATACTGTCAGTGATGGAACTTCTAGATGTTATGAAAAATCTCACTATAAAACATGATAGTCAACAACAATTGTTTAAGTCAGTAGCCGCTGACATCGACGACGTGCCGACTGAAATTGTTCTTGCTGAATTTTCCGATAGAACATTACTTATTGTATCACAATACCAGAAAATCGGGAGCATGTTGATGGTGCAGAAAGATCAAATCCAGAACCCACTTGGTACTGACAATATTTATAGTACAAAAGTTATTTTTGGTGCCACAGGGGAAGAGCAACAAGTAGCAGCAAGGTACTTGGCAGAAGCAATACAAATAGAGAAACCACTGTGCATCTTCATAAATCTCAAATCTTACAACATTGAGACGGTAAAAGCTTGCAAAGACATCATTCTTGATCTTAAAGCAGACGAATCCAACTGATATGTCTCTGACTAGTGTCAAAAGATTCAAACCGGCGCTTAAATATTATGGTCAACTGGTCCTCGGTCCTCCTGGCGCTGGGAAAACAACATACTGCTCAAAAATGTCGCAATTGCTCAAGAATTTGGGAAGAAAAGTGGTTGTTATAAATTTGGATCCAGCCAATGATTTGATGTCTTACGAACCTGATATTGATATTAGAAAGTTGATTGTCTTGGAAGAAGTAATGGATCAACATAAACTTGGTCCCAATGGAGGTTTGCTGTATTGTATGGAATATTTAGACAAAAATTTTGACTGGCTGTTGGATCAAATAAAAGGCGACAATTCTACAAATTTCATTTTTGATTTGCCTGGCCAGGTGGAACTTTATTGTCATCATGAAAGTCTAAGCAACATATTTTCTAAACTCACTAATGATGGAAATATTCAATTATGTGTGGTTCATTTGGTGGATTCACATCACTGCTCTGATGCTGGCAAGTTTATTGCAGCATTAATCTTATCACTAAGCGCAATGTTGAAAATAGGGTTACCCCACATTAATTTGTTAACCAAAGTAGATTTGTTGAAGAAACATATGGATAAATTGCAGTTTGGAATAGACTTTTACACTGATGTATTAGACTTAAACTATTTGTTAGACAGTTTAGAGTGTGACAACTTCACAAAGAAGTATAAGAAACTTAACAGTGCATTTGTATCTATTATTGAAGATTACAGTTTGGTATCATTTCAACTTGTAAATATGTTAAAAGAAGAAAGTCTTATAACTGTAAAGAATTTGGTAGACAAAGCCAATGGCTATGTGTTTAAAGCTGAAGAAGGCAGACACATAAATAGTATGTTAGCATGTGCCATGGGTGTCGGAGATCCACATGACAGGAATGTTGATTAATGACTAAATATAGGTATACTAACTACAAAATATTTGTTTAATTTTGAAATACACCAAATATAAACCCAACGATCCCAAAAGGATTATTATTTTTAGGCACTAATACCTACTATGGGAATTAGGGATAGGGCGAGTTTGACAGATTCATCTGTCCCCAGTTGGAATCAAACCCACACCATCTCTTCCAGATAAACAGCGTGTAACATCAAGATGGGGCAGTATGTGGAAGTGCGAAACTATAAGATATAGAAAAATATGCTCTAAGGAACCATGTCGTCGATTTTAAAGACATGAAAAACTGCATTCATAGATTTTAATAAAAGCTCATACACTACTCGGGAATCGAACCTGGACTTTTATTATGGATATACTTTGTTATGGATATTGGTTGTGTAGGTTGTTAGCAGTAAATATTGCCAAGAAATGTATCTAAAATTAATAGAATGTGATGTAAATAATTATTTTATGCAATTCCGGAAAAAATGTATGGTATGGTATGTATTTGTACAAACAGCCCTATCAACAGGCCCACGAGATCGCCTGATTTAACTCAACCAGATTTTTTCCTGTGAGGTTACATTAAATGAAGTCCACAAAACAAGCTTCGACACCACTGAACATCTAATAGCAGTCAGAGGCCATTTTAACGCAATTTCATACAAAACGCAATAACAAAATCTTTACATAAACGAGTTGGTTAATGTGAACATTTATCTACCGAAATAATTAAAAGAATATTAATTATCACATTCTATTAATTTTAGATACAAAGTTTCATAGCAATATTTACTTCTTACAACCTACACAATCAATATCCATAATAAAATAACGTACATAGGTTTTTTTACACAGTCCGGGTCAACAGGTTCGATTCCCGAGCTGAGTACAAGTTTTTTTTAAATGTATGAATGCAGTTTTTCTTGTTGCTAAAATCGATGACATGGTTCCTAAGAACAGATCTTCGTATGTCATATGGACTTCCCCATCTTAATGTTACACTCTATACATAACTTAGATATTTTTAAAGGAAGAGTGAATAGCCACATAGGTAGATTACTTTCCACCAGGTCGAACCTACCGTGTCCTACCTGATATAAATCCTATGCGAGCTAGGCCGGCCGTCGTAATTATTAGCACTACCTGCCTATGGGAAGGCCTGAAATCAACAGTGGACGTTGTCAGGCCGATTATACAAGACATTCTTCAAACTGAATTGTCTACAGATCCTGTTTATATTATTACAGATGTCCAAAAACAAAAGAGAAACATATAATAAACTTTTAGAAGCTGAACTAATTATTGACCAACTGCTCAGTGGAAACATAAAAGCTATTCAAGTGGAGCTGTTACACAAGTACAACGATATAAAGGATGCCACGCAAGTTGTTATCAACCACATAGCCAATGTCGAGGGCACCACCGTCACCCAAGTCCACAGGCGATTACAACTAGATGAATGAAATAAAACACATTTTATAATGATGGAACGTTTTATTTGAAGACAAATACAACTGTTAACAATTTAAAGTCATCCAACATTTTTGTGTTCATGAACTAAACAGTGATGAACATTTTAAAAATTTCCCATTGCAGGTTTACATAAGTTATAAGTGTTTTCAAAAAAGCCACAGTTCCACGTTTGCTACTTCAATTACGAAAAAATGTTATGTAGGTATTACATGACAAGTATTCTAATATTTTGATTACATTATGTTGACAATATTAATGACCATTGCCAGCAAACAAGTTTATAAATGTATAGTATATTGTTGAATAATCTAAAACTATAGTGAATAATGGGATTAAGAGAAAAATAAAATCTACTTTGAATCACCACTAACGTTACATTTAAAATACGTGACAAAGTATATTTTATGCAGCACAAAATACATTATCACTAAAGGCATTTTATTATATTTCTTCCCAATGTGTAGATAAGTAAGAGTAATGTAGTTAAGTGCCTTTCAGTGAATGAAACAGTTTGATACAATTCAAAAATATTTACCTCCCACATATTTCTCTAACATGCTTCTGTGGTTGTTACACATAATTCTAAAAGAAATCAATTAAATTGTAGTTAAACTTCTAAACGCTACACATCGTGTTTATTAATAAGCAAGCAATAATAGATAAACGTTTAAATGTAGAATATAAAGTGTAGGTCGCTGTGTGCGACAGCTAGCGCTTATATTAATAGCAATGGGTGCGAGTCCCGCAGGGAGACCGCGCGGGGGCTGGGCCGCGGGCCGGTGGCCTGCGCGGGCGCCGCCCCCGCTGCGCCACTCGCGGCGCGGCCGCGGTGGCATGTTACGAAGTCAGATGCATTATACTTTGTTGGGTGATTATTCACTTGGAACAGCACAGTGGCTGTCATGTACACTCAAGTTCTGATCATACTCAGAATCAATCATAATAATTATGTTATTATTGTTATAGCAACATATTTGTCTATGTTCCGGCCAGGGTACAAGCGTTCCAAAAATTGTAAAGTCTTCATTTAGTTCCATTTGCGACTGACGTCGACTGTCCATTATTGTGGAGAGTTCATCGAGTGGAATGTATTCTGTGTTGATAATTATTGTGACAGTCTTACCATCAACCAAGTACCTTACAAGACTGTGTCTCAAACATTATTCTTGTTAGTCATTCCAGCTAAATTTAAGTATAACAATATAACAAATTTACAAAAATACATATAACGTGAAGAACATTCGCAATGTTGAGTTCCTAAAAATGCATATAAATATATCACTAACAAATCTAAGATTCCTATCGAAATAATACCCTATAGGATAAGGAAATGACAGCACGCGAATGTTCATTCAGTTTCATTAACGTTTATCGTTAGACTTAAATCTATAAAATTTCAGACTCGTTTCAGGCAGTCCCCCAAATTACAAAGCACCGACGAACATTCAATAAATGCAATTTTTAAACTAACTTTATCTTTCCCTCTACGACAATGGAGTCATAATCCATTAATCTAGATGTCAATCTTAGAACATTCAACATTATCATAGAACAACAATCGTAATATGAAACATGTTACAAAACATACTTTATTTCCGGTGCCATGGGTTGTAAAGGTTTTGTTTTCCATGTTTAATATTATTCCAACATTCTCGCACACATTCAATAATGCCTAAATAATGTATTAAGAATTCCCAAAAACAAGTCTGAAAACATTTAGTTTGGCCTAGGTAATCAACAGGTAGGTAGTCGGGAACATGCACTCCTTACTATGGTTTGACACCGTGTTTAGGCACCATATCCAATTTTACATATAGTCATGGATTACATGAGCCAAACCAAGCTTAAAAATAAAAAATAATGATTTGGTAAATTGTAAATATACTATTTGTAAATAAATAACGCTGACTCAGTACTTTATATGCAAATATAACATATTATTTACCAAGTCATCTCACTTTTCAATTAAACGTGACTTACTTAACAATCAACATGTTAATTTAATAATATATATGTATATATATATAAATATTTTCTAATTATCACTTGTCTTGTCAGATAACGGGTGCGTTTGAGGTTCTTACTCTTTTAGAGATATCAATGTTCTATCTCAAGTAATAGAACCTACCCTTTGGCCACTTTGTTTTTTGCTGTAACTTTAGTATTATTAATACAGTAGCATAATACAAAATATCCAAAGAGCTTTTTTGTCTTATAAGGGATTATCAAGGTTTGTACCTCAATATGGTGTCACTTGTCTTTATTTAACAACATTAATTGAACACTTGTGTATCAATTAACATAATATAAAATCAGTCTCACATTTGGGAAGTCTTTTAGATCTTCAGGCACGTATATTTTATGACAGGTTGTTTCACCTCAACTACAGACAACTACGAAATCCGCAGTTATCCTTCTCTTTACAAACTTAACGTAATCTCACACAAATACGTGCTAACACAATTACAGATGTCATTGTTATTTCCCAAGTTTTAAATCTTCGGTATCGAACTACGCCATTAGTCATATATACCTTAGGCTTGAAAAGTAATATAATACAAAAAACTGATATTCAATTCAATACAAGAAAAATTTACATCATCATAGTAGTTGTGAATATCACTTTAACTCAACGACTTTAAGAATGAAATGTTTATGGCAAGCTTCCCTCAAAATTTACTCTAAATAAAATGGCATGTAATAAACCGGGCGCCTAAAATAATAAACTTGGCACCTAATAATTCAAATTCAAGGTATCTAACCTAACCTACCCAGTTCAATATTTTAGGTGCCACTTTCAGGGTTATTAGGTGCCCGGATTATTATTTGCCAAATAAAATCACAACTGGTAATGTACTAGTATACTACAAGTAGGTATAAAGTTCTAAAGCTAAGAGGAAATAATAAAATGTGAAAATAACCATAACCACGAAAAAAAACTAATTTACCTTTGAGGTTATACATTAGTTAGAAACGGGTGCGTCACCTTGGCCAATGTGCTCCTTTTCAGATTTGTGGCTAGGCTCCGCAACCTAAAATATATGGTATGGTTAACTTAGTAAAATAATAAAGTACTTTTTCGATCATTGATAAACGTTGGGATACGAAAAAGGAGGAAAGCTTATGTGTAAAGTCCTGTAGTGTTGGGTGGTCAGTGAACTGTCGAGTAATTTATTCGGCGGTCACCTTATTCTTATCAAGAGGTCCGTTCGCGTCCAACGTTAGGGCCACATCAGTCTTCTGGATGGATGTCTTCTTTTTGCCTTTTCCTGAATTCTTCTTGCCGTTCTTGGCAGATTTTTGCTTCTGAGGTTGCACTCCTGTATGGGCGACATTCGAAATAAGAACGAGATAAATAATTACAACTGGGGAGCTTCATCATCATATCAGGAAGAGGTCCACCGTTGGACAAAGCTCTTCCCCAAAGATCTACATAATGACCGGAATTTATTTGTGGTTTTTGGGTATTGAACAGCAATTACAAAACATTAAAATAAATGCCGACATAAAATGAAAATAACGGTGTTTAATTTATTTTAATTTTATTTTATTTGGAAAACCAACAGCTTTTTGTACGGAGCTCCTTATTGATGATACATTCTCGATGTAACCATGTTTGTTGCACATATAATAATACGATATACGAACCTTCGGTGTCGTTATCGGGCGCGGAGTTGTCCTCACGAGGGCTGTTATCATCAGGCTGGGGGTTCATTTCGTCAGGTCTCACAGTTTTCCTAGAAATATTTTATTTGATATTGTAGTGTTTGGGAATATTAGTAGTGAAATATAGATCAACCTCAATTTGACACTCTGTGATAAGTTGTCAGTTCGCAGTTGTAACCAAAGGTCAGTTTTCGGTCGGAAGATGGTTCGATCTGCACACATTTGGAACCAGAAAAGAACGAATAGAATAATGCCCAGTGCCCCACAAAGCTGAGCGAAGCGGAGATGCGTGTAATCCACCAATAGAACTTCGTTATTATCCTAGCTCCGCGAGGTTGAAGGACATCGAGCATTATAGGTAGGTATGGCTTGATGAAACTCCTTTGGTCCTTCCAACTACGCGCGGTTATACGGGCCGATTCCGCTACTTGTAGAATTGTCTATATATAACCAGGTTTCCCCCTTCTGGGCGTGACGTCACATCACATTAACTTCGTCGTCGAGCATCTCAATTAATCTCCCGAAATGCCGGGAAAATGACATTTCAGTATAGTATATTTTGGTAAAAGGACAATGAACCTAAACGATTAAAGATAGATAAGATAAATCATGGTGAAAGCGCTATTTACCCGTTAACGGAGAGCGTGGTCGACTTGGCTGGCTCGTCGACGTCGCGCCGGGGCGCGCGGCGGCCGGCGGCGGCGGCGCCGCGGCCCCCGCCCCGCGCGCGCCCGCCGCCACGCCCGCGCCCCCCGCGCCACCCGCCGCGCCCGCCGTACGCGTTGCGCGGCGGCGGCGTGTACCCCACGTAGCTCACCTGCGCACACGGTTCTCAAATATTATCAACATTACAAATAGATAATTGTTTATTCATCAATCACATTGACTGCGGTCGCTTATAGGTTTATCCTGTATCGCGAAACCTAAGTTTGAAATTACAGTTTATGACAGAGTAAATTAGGCGTCTCGTTTTGTCAATAGGGACGATTGTATCTCGCTCGCGACTCTGCAAGAACAACCTTCCCCGTGTCGCCACGGTGGTGAACCACACGCTACTAGAGACGGCATGCTCAACATTTTCCATACAAACCAAGCGTGTCAGTGGGCATCACCGTTTACAAACATCGCATTCGCTAATGAGTGATGACAGGCGGCTGACGTTTTGTGTTACAAGATAACCTCGACTCGCATTTTTTTAAACAGTTATTAGTGTTTTTAACAAAGAAATTGAACCTAAAGCCTTTAGGTTATTTTTCTAAGGTTTTTAATTACTTACGTCACACCATAATTATTTTTTGTTAGTTTGTTGATTTGTCCTCTATTAAGGACGGGCAAGGGAGCTTTGTCCATACAGCCCTGTCTTATTTGAAGTATTATTTCTTATATTTATATTTAGCGCGGCCATAGATAAAACATTTATTCATGACTACGACATACATGCGAGACTAATAAGTAGGTATACTAAAAAAAGGTTCTTAGAAGATTTCAAATTTAGTTAGCATATTGCTATTAATTAATATTAATTGCTGCGACAGCAACAAAATGGCCCTAACTCAGCATAATGCTGCGGCACGCTACGCTCACTGCGGCGCTAGTATTTTGTCAGCACCTGGCTAAGTTAAGCTACAAATTTGCTATGAACTCACCTGGGGATAGCGTGCGGTGCGTGTAGGGTAGCTTCCGCCGCCCCACTGGCCGACGACCACGCCCGCGATCTCGAGCCTCGCGCCGCGGCCGCGCCCACGCGCCCAGCCGCCCAGGGACCCGCCCAGCCCGGACACCAGCGGCAGCGGCGGCATCGCGAACTCCACCTCCAAACCCTCAAGGATCGCCTTGCGCATACGCTCCACCTTAACACAACGGTTTAACAATTTTAACAAGCGTTTAGCGTAAAGTTTTTTAGAGTACTGTTTTTACAGAACTCTTCAGGTTGCCCGTGTGGAATATGTAGTCTATATATGTTATTCCAGGATATAAGCTTTGCTTTTTTTGGCGGTTGAGTGAATATAGTCAGTTTGCACATCGCTGACAGTGTTTACAGTATATGTGTGCGTAAACGACATATATACAGATACATAGATGCCCTAGAACTTAATGAGCTATTTCCTGAAATTGAATAAGCGTCTCTAGTCTAGTCTCACAGCTCCCCTTTAAAGCCTGAATTTAGTCATTGCGCAGAAACCTGCCAACTTCACACAACCGCCAAAAAATTGTACGGGGTTTATAGTACCTTGACGACGGTGTCTAGATGGTTGTCGCAGAGCTGCGCGAGGTGCTTGCAGTGGTTGGCGCGGTGCAGGTTGCGCTGCAGCAGCTTCCCGTCGAAGTAGAGCCAGGGCGCGGCGACGAGCCACGGCACGGGCGCGCCGCACGCGTCGTTGCACAGCAGCGCCGCCTCCGCGCCGCCCATCACCAGCGCGCCCAGCTGCACGCCGCGACTGCTGATGCCGTTCACCTACACAAACATAATCAATCAATCAACTTAAACAATTTATTTCAATTTTAAAATGATTCACACTGCCCTATCACGGACTTCTCTCTGTCACTGGAAGGCTGGCAGAAATCTCATGAGATAAGCCTCACCATTTATACATGTTCTCTCTGTTTGTTCCTGTTTCTTGTTTATGTTCTGTGTGTGCAATAAAAACAATTATGTTGTCTGTCTGTTCACGATACTAATGTTCAATCTTAAAAATGTGCAGTGACCATGTTCGAACTGAATAATGTCTAAACTAATTAACATTTTCACAATTTTGACGATGCGTTTTTGTTGTCAAATCATTAAAAAAAGCACAAATCTAAATTAGGACTTTTTTAATGATTGGACGTTTTTCAGATTGGACATTAGTATCATAAGCCGATTAAAGCACAGATGCTGCGGCCGTATTTGTAAGATTATTCCCTTTTTAACTTAAGTTAAAGTTAAGAACAAAGTTAAATTTTATTTTATTAAAAAATATATATTTTGGCAGGCATAATAGAGACGCACCCACCACCACCAATAACGAATGAAAGTTAATTATCAAGACGAAGACCTCACCGTCATCTCTTGCAGGTGAAGAGCATTCATGAGATCATTGGAGAAAGCTGTTGCCAAGAATGCGTCCAACTCCTGGCGTCTCAGAATTTGGATTTGAGATGTCATTATGTACCTACAAATAAAATATATAATTGTATAAATTCCTCTCCTCGGACGTGATTCCATATCCTCACACAAACTGTACGGGAAGGATCTTGTCAGAGTGGAGGAACTTAGACATCTCAGACTCCGCATCACCTCCAATCTGCGCGACAATTTGGACATTGAGCGTGCGTGAGAATATGATCGCAATAAGATTCATACCAGAGTTGGAAAAAATGTAATCACGATTACTACACATTAACATCAACAGCCTATTAATATGTCCCCACTGCTGGGGCTCAGGCCTACCCTCTCAACGAGGGTGTTCTGGCTATAGTCCACCACGCCCAGTGCGGGTTGGTGGACTTCACATGCGCCTAAGAATTTCTTCTTCGGCGTATGCAGGTTTCCTCACGATGTTTTCCTTCACCGTTTATGAGCAGTCAGTAATGTACTTAAGTTTCGAGAAAAAACCCATTGGTACATGGCCAAGCACTACACATTATTTCCGTAATTTATTTATATTCAAAATTCTTAATTCGGTGTCGTGAAATCTAATTTCATTGTCGTTCTGTATATTAATTAGTTCACTATGTATATTATTCACAATCAGTAGTGGGATATATCGATACTGTCGAAGGTCGACAGACTACGTTCCCTATGCATTTAAATTTTCCCATCCGGCCATATTCGCAACTACGTTTCGTAACCAGTTGCCGTAGAAAAAGTACATTTCTGTGTAATACGGAATTTCTATGAAATCGCTATGAAAATTCCGGACCTTGGTGATTATTATACTAATAAATAGCAATACAAACCTAAGAACGGTAGCCAGAATGAGCAGGTGTTGAGGCACGTAGGATGTGTTCAGCATCAGCGGCGTGTCCGAGCGCATGCAAGAGAGGAAAGCGCGCATCCTGCGGCACTTGTCGTCCGGTGCGGTTCTGGAAAAACAATACAAATATAATTAATTTTGTACCAACAAAGTTCATCTAAACCACATTCAACGACAAATAGATAAAATAATCTGTATATTCTGTGCTTCGGAAATCAGTCACGGGTGTTTTAAGATTGACATTAGCAAGCTATAGATATCTGTATTTATATTATAGTAGCTATTTTTTTCACGCGGTAACAGCTGTTCCAAGCCGATGTGGTATTCTGATGTACAATGTATATTACTGTAAAGTTTCATCAAAATCTGTTCGGTAGTTTTTGAGTGAAAGAGTAACAAACATCCTGGCAAACTTTCGCGTTTATAATATTATTATGATGATTTCTAATCACAACATACCAACTAGCTAACACCTACGAAGCGGTGGTAGATAAAAAATACGTGTTTAAATATACCCAGTTTACCTACTCACATGCAATACAATATTTTGACTATGACAACGCTTAATAACATTTACATGCAATTTAATTCAATTACTAGCCCTGGGACTTGCATGGCATGCAATAAAATACTGGAACTTGACTTCGTTCGCGTTAAATAATACCGTGTATGTGGGATAAGATTTCTCCCGCGGGAACAATTTATCGCGGTAAAAAGTAACATATGCTGCCAGGTTGCCCAGAGTTCGATGTATTTCCACACCAAAATTTCATCAAAATCCGTTCAGCGGTTTAGGCGTGAAAAGGTAAAAATTACGATCGCTGGGAGAGGCTTTCGTCCAGCAGTGGACGTCTAAGTTCTGCTGATGATGATGACGAAACTGGATCCTACGTATCAACCCAACGAGGACATGTAAATTTGATCTGTAATTCTTTCCCCCATACAAACTTTAACAACCCTTTTCACCCCTTTAGGGATGCAAATTAAATAATTCAAGTACACCAGATTTTAAGTAAATAAACCGTTCAAATCGTATCAGAAGTTTCGGCGTGATGAGCGGTCAAACAGACAGACAAGATTTTTAAGTGTTTTGGCCTCGGATAAGCCTAAAGCGGTCCCTACACGATCATGCTGTATGACATGCGTAACGTTTAAGTGAACAATTATCATGCTGCATGATGGACCCATTATCATGCTTGATATCAAACAGTAGTTTGCATGTCATTCGCGTCAATCACTACAACTAGACGGTCGTGCATGAGTGACAGCACGTTCCAATTGTTTTATTTTAATCCCTTCAATGCTTCCGTTACAGTTTTATAATAGTAGAGAAGTAGGTTATGTTTGTACTTTTTCACGAACTCAAACCCCACACAAGCCCACGCTCACCCGAACCAAAGCCGCTGCACGGTGGGCACGGGCCATTCCAGCATCACCCCGGACACCATCTCCGGACTCTTGCCGGGGTTGACGCGCGAGTAGATCCACTCGGCCACCTGCACCGTGCATGAGCGCTCGTTCGCATAGCTTGCAATTCCTTCATCTGAAATTAACATTCAAATCAAATCAATACTCTTTATTGCTTAAAATAACAAGGTACAATAATACAGTAAATTACATTAGTACAGTCGACCGCAGTCTGTGGAAACACTTTGACATTGAGCTGGCATAACCTATTAGGGAGTTTCAACACTATGAGAGACCAGTTTATACTGGTTTTGTTTCCACTGACGTGTGGTCGACCGTACATCTAGGCGGTCATTTTTATGTCCAAGTGCGTTTCATTACAAGTTTTAAGGTTAAACAGTTTAGAAACTACAAGATTAGTGGGATATTCATAAGCTTGTACTTATTAACGCTACCATTATTCTAAATATGGATTTTTAACAGACAAAAAAATACTATAATCGTTGCGTCTATAACGTTTTGTGGTTGTCACCCGCCGCCCGGCGGCATATAAGGTCCGTTTTTTGTTTGGTAGTGTTTGTTTGAAGTGTTAGAGGATTTTGAGTCAGTTTTAATGCGTGATTGGCACGTAATCTTGTGTTTTTGTCGAGGTGAGTTGTTTGTTTACAAAATAAGACACCTAAGAAAAAACGGTGTCTATGGGCGCATTGGTTTGTGTCTTACCTTTAGCCTTCTGCGCCATGAAGCGATGATGATGCATGTTATACAATATGGCATACACGTTCTGCCTGACCGGTCTGAAGAAGTGGTGTATGGAGGGTATCTCGCGGTGGCTGTCGTCCTCCATCAGCACCGGGAGCGCGACCTGACGGTGCGTCAGGATGGACAGCATGTGCGGGTGCATGAGGCCACGCGCGTGGCGCTCCGCGCACGTCCTGAGCACCTCGGCCGGCGCGGAGGGGCAGTTGTCCTCGCTTAGCACTTGTTTGCTGCCGCTCGGCAGGCTCTGAAATTTAAATATTTTGATGTTAACGTTTGAAAAACGTCACTAAGTATAGAATATTGTTTGTTGGATATTTACTGTGAGCGGATCATGATCATCAGCTTAAATGAGTCCCCTGGACATAGGCCTCCAATAAGACGCGCCACTGAACCCGGTCTTCGGTTCTCCGCATTCAATCACTGCCAGCCGCCTCATTTTATCTTCTTAGGGAGCCAGGACACCTGGCGACACTTCGACCCTATGGGATCTGTTGTGCCAAATCCCTTTCCAGCAACGGTGCCCAAATCCGTTACGTTACGGGCCAAGGTTTGAACCCCCGACCTCGTGAACGTGAGGAGAGTGCACAACTAGGCTACCACGGCTCTGCCAGCCGCCTTGCGCAGATCGTCGCTCCATCTAGCCTTGAGGGGGGTGTGTCCCATACTAGTGCTCTTTGCAACAGACCTGTTGGTCCCTCTTGTCAGACCTATCTATCATCCCTCCCACTGTCAAATAATTTAAAAAAGGGAGTCAACATACAAATTTGTTTGGCAGAACGAGTTGCATACCTATTCAAGGCCACAATGGTTGAATGAGTTCCAGATGGGAAGATATATATTTGTTGATAAAAATTCCTGTTTGAGAATAGGGACTTTTATTCAAAAGACCTATATAAAAAAAGTCGCTAAAGCGTACGCTGTACACTATGTAAACAATCTCCGTCAATTTGTTATCCTGAAATATATCGTCATCGTTGCCAGTCTAGTTTAAATGTATGTTCAAGTATCAGCTCTATCAATCAATCGGGTATCCGGTATCCGTTTTGACGGATCCCTAATTCATTGACGCTTCGCAAAACGTTTATTGGAAGTATTGTGACAAAGGTCAAAACGAGTCATTCACACCTCTTTAGCAGCAGGCTGTTTTTTATTGTCGTCCGTCGATGCAGCGGGTTGCGGCTTGGCCGCGCCCGCGTCCCCGGCTTCCAGCGACACCGCGCCCAGGCGCTGGCTCACGTCGTTGCTATAGTCCTCCATGCTAAAGTCCGCGTTCATTGAAGAGTTTGCTGTAGCCAATTTGTAATCTTCCAAGCCTTTTTGCTGTAATTTCAGTTTCCAGTATTTCAAATATCTCAAGTGCTTAGTGTTCAAAATAAATGGATTAACACAAAATGTAAAAGAACGTTGTAGGAAAGAAAAGGAAATTGTATAAAAAATATGTACATGTATAGTAATAATAAATTCTTTGGTTAAATATGAAAAGGACCAACACTGCACTTAGATGAATTTTGGTGAATTTTGAATTAACAATGCAACAATATGAGTGATGTTTGCCAATGAATGCCAAATGGTGTATCTATTGATGTAAAAGGCGTGGATGACCATAGCGAAGGCGAAGGTATGTATGTCAAATATTAAACCTCGTGTTCAGATGATTCTGTCGCCAGCTTCGAAGTATCTAGGTCTGTAGACGTCGATGGTGAGCTTGAATCTGGTTTCTGATTCTTTTTGTTGCTTTTTGGACGACGTGCTGAAATTGCTAGAAATTTTAAAACAAACATGAGTTTTAATGAACATCAATTGCCTGTACGATTATATCGTGTAGCATTTTAGTTACGAGGCGTGAGCTCCAGGGCGGGAGCGGCTGCCAAACTTGGTACACGATTCACGATGTTTTTCCTTCACCTTGAGAACAGCCAGTAAACGTACGTAGGTTTCCTGTGCCTGTTCGATGGGAATTGGACAAGGACAATATTTACTAATATAATAAAGCCGAAGAGTTTGCTTGTTTGGTTTGAACGCTTAATTTCTGGAACTATCAGTCGGAATAGAAATTCTGTTTGCATTAGATAGCCCATTTCTTGAGGAAGGTTTTAGGCTATTTATCATCACGCTAAGACCCTTAGAGCCCAGCATAAAGAAACAGTCAGAAATAAGTTATAAAAGTCAGCGAGGCCGCTGGAAACAGCTGGTAATACATAAATATAACAAGTAAACCAATACAATCAATGCCACCACCAACTTGCATTGGACAAAGTTATTGGTCATTGGTGTGAACCAAATCCTACCTCTTGATGTTAAAACGCCTCAGCCACAAGCTAAGTGTTCTAAACTAATATCAATAAGTTTGTTATCCTAACAACTTACCAGAGGCAGTCCTATACTTGAGGAACCCATCCTTAGTGCCATTGAGATAGTACTGGACTGCTTGTTTCAGTTTGGCAGCGCGCAGGTCGTTGAGGTCCCCGAATACTTCGATACACGCGGCGTCTACGTCGGGGGAAGGCAGCTCGCGCACGAACTGACACACGCTTTTCACTAATGTTTCAGGTGGAACTTGTTGCTGGAATACAATGTTTATTGTGAACTGCTGATTTTCGAGGCAAAAGAAACAGAGTAGGGCAAATGAAAATATGGGAGTACGATATCCGACATACAGGCCATGTGGTTGAGTACAAAGAGTGGAAGTCCTTGGTGGAAATCTATCAAGGGACAAGCTGTATAACTGTATACTTTCAGCAATAAGGGCTTTTATTTTTTATTTATTTAATTAATTACAGAAATTTAGAGGCAGTGGAATGTGTTTACAAAGACTCCACTACATATATTAAAGGATACCCTACCGACTGTAATGCAACAGCTCAAACCGCTGGGTCTAGTATCTAACTAGCATAGAGTTATATTTCAAAACCAATATAGAATTATATTCCAACACTTACTGACCACATTACAACCAGACAGTCCTTGGTAAGTGGTAGGTATACATAGGGTATGAATCAAAGTTATCGTAACTTATCAACTCGTGTCGCCTGAATGTTAGTAGGTAATCCCAGAGTAGAGGATATATTTCTTTATATCCTGATAATTGTATACTCCCCCAGAGAGATATTTCGATTTTTTAAATTAATTAATAACCAATAGAGATGACAGCACTGTCTGAAGATACCTATATAAAGACGGTTAAAACAATTTACTTGTTAATAATGTTCACTTACCTTCTTTTGGTTGATTCCTAAACGCTTATAGAAATCTGTTAGACTATGCTCAGAGAGGATGACGCCGCCGAGGAGCGCAGCCATCAGGCACAGCCGATCTTGTGGCACATCCAGCACTCGAGGCAGCTCGTGCACCATGTACTCCTTGGTCTCCAGTGAGGACTATTAACAGATTCAAAATAAATAAATCAAATCAACAGCTTATTAATATGTCCCCATTGTTAGGCGCTCAGGCCTACCCTCTCAACAAGGGCGTTAGGGCTATTGTCAACCACAATAGTCTCAGTGAGGGTTGGTGGACTTCACATGCGTCTAAGAATTCCTTCTTCGGTGTATGCAGGTTTCCTCACGTTTTCCTTTCCTTCACCGTTTGAGAGCAGTCAATAAATGTAAGTTTCGAGAAAAACCCATTAGCGTCAAGTATCGCGGTCGTGACACATCCTCATTCACTTTCTTTAGTCCCATGATTCTCTTCGTACATGCTCGCCGTAGAACACGAGCGCTCTGCCTTTTCACGTTTAAGCGTGACACACACTGGGCGGCGGCGTTTCGAAAGCGTTGCGGCGGCGAAGGTTTGTATGAAGAACGTGCCCCGCGCCGCCGCCGCTTTGATGTAAAGGGCTTCATACTATTTCGAACGTTACAGAAAAAACCGCAACGCTTTCGCAACGCCGCCGCTCAGTGTGTCAAACTCTGTGAGCACTCATTTTATATTTCTATTTTCTGTCTTTTCATTCATTCACTCATTTAATATAATCAGAAGGAAATTGCCGAAAGGATTAGCAAAATGTAGTGGCAATGGGCAGGTCACATCTGTCGCAGAACCGACGGCCGTTGGGGCAGACGGGTTCTGGAGTGGAGACCGCGGACCGGTACGCGCAGCGTGGGACGCCCCTCCGCCAGGTGGACCGACGACGTAAAGAAGGTGGCCGGAAGCGGCTGGTTGCGGAGAGCGGAGGACCGGGTGTGGTGGCGTAAAAGGCGGACATGATGATGACAAGGAAATTATAATTCACAAATATATTCACTCAATAGGCCACGTATAAAGCCAGTGTGAATTAAGCTCACAACCCCTAATAATAGGTGGAAACAGATTCTATGGCTAATAATACTGATTTTAGTGACTGAAATCCTCTAAAATACTGACCATTTACTGACCAAATCTCTAGAATACCCTTCAGGCCCTTCGTTGGTCAAAGCAATGTGTACCTATGTGAAATAACCTATGTTCTTGCTGTTAGATAAGTACTATATTTATGTTAATATTGGAGAATGTTACAAATATTTATGTTTGGCCTCTACCATCCCCATAGCCAACCTGCACCGCCCTTTATTACAAGATAATTACAGAATAATTTGGACTATCTTAACAATATAATTTAAACAAACTGGTGACGACATGAATTAAAACCACAATTTTGTCACCTCAATCTGGGAGCGTGGCCCCTGATCCTTAAAATACTTTTACTCAACTTGGTAAAAAAACTGACTCTACTGACCATTTTCCACCCCTGTAATAGACAAGGCATTTTCTTGAATGGAGCTTGACAAATATATACTTACCCTGTATGTAAGCTTCAACTGTGATGAACTAAAGTATCTTGGTGGCTGGAACACCAAATATTCCCCAGAGCAACCGACCAGACCAGCATAGGTTTTCTCCCGACATAGGCCTACTACCTCTTGACAATGATCATCAGAAGACACCATCTAGTAAAAAAGTTTACATGTTTCAGAACAGGCTTCTTATATTACTTTTATCAAGTAATCCGATAGACGGAAAAAGTTCTCATTGAAATTATCAATTCCCTAGAGTTTATGGTAAGAATGTAAAAATTGAGATGCTGGCTACCTTATATTTTATTTGTATTTCTAATACAACCTTCTGAAATTTGATTATATGTATCATATAAAGTACCCCAAAAGGAGGTGGATTTAATAGGATCTACTTACAATTGGAATATTGAGATATCTCATAGCAGTCCTGAGGCAGGAATGTAGTCCCATCGGCGGTACCCACCAAACTTTCGGTGGTGGGGTACCCTTGGTCACAATGTGTCTTAATACCTGTCAGAAAAAAAATTGTCATGATTAATTTTATCTTTGATCATATATCTATGACTCTTGTTGTAAATTAGCATCATGGGAAGTTTTGCCCCACCCCTTAGCAATTAATATCGTCATTAACAATTAAGTAAAATAAGCTACCACCCAATTCAGTAGTGTAAACAAACCAGCTACACTGAATATTTACAAACCACATAAAAATTAATAAAGGCCATGTTCATTCACTAAGGACCTCAGAACAATCATTCTGACAGGTGTACTATTGACTGGCAGAGAAACTGGTCTGAATTCCTCATTACACATTAGCTGTCATTGAATAAAAAAGACAAAAGAAAATTATGCATCTGGTTTTGTTTATGCATTCTGGTACGGACAGAGTATTTACTTCACAATTGTTTATTACCATGGTACATGCATACACAAGTGGAATTTTGTGATCTTAAATTTAACACTTACAGAATTGACCCTCTGCCTGTAGGTTGCCTGAGTGTGGATCCAATGCTGAGGCAGAGCTGGTGGTGTGGGGTGGGAACCATTGAAGCAAACACACAATGATACTTGATGCTCACCAAGGGCTTGAGCTAGTGTAGTAAGGAATTGAACACAGCGTGCCCACTGTCCACCACAAGCCCAATCTAAAATTTCAAACATTATGGGTATAAGCTTCGCTGCATGAAATGTTGTTTTATATAACAATAAGCTAAATGAAGAAATCATTGATCAGTGTAAATAGCAGGTATAGATTTTATTTTAGTAGTGAGTACAACTAATAGTACCTGAGAAGTAGCCGCCATATAGGCGGTCCAGACACCCTTCCGCATCGAGTACCAATCGAAAACCGCCGGCATGATTTCTGGCTATACGAAATAAGTCTACACCAACTCCTTCATTTTCTAGAAACGTCTGTAGATCCTGTATGCCCATGATTATCGGCGACAATCACAATAATAATGATTCGATCGAATGCGTTCGTCTCGGCAAATGGAGCACTGTAAAAACAACACAAAAATATTACAACAAACGATTATGATTGTAAACAATACTCATCATAGGAAGATAAAGGAGAGATGCATTACATATTATTTGATTTGCTAAATAAGTTATCTACCTACCTAATAACCGGCACGGCACGTTACTCTACAAGGTTAAACTAATTCGAGTTTTTGGTACATTAATCTGCACTACAATTTATATAAATTCATCTAAGTTGTCCTAAGATCTACAAAACAAAAATTAATTACGAACCTGGATTAGAAAACCATGCCAACTTTGAATTATATGAGCGGAAAGCTGAAAACGGAAGCCATTTGTAATTTTCTATTTCTATTCCTTTCCTTCCTATTCCATTCCGTCCGTTCCTTTTGCATTGCACATGATGCCGGCGCCACACGTTTGCCGCAAACCTCCGCAAACGCAAACTAGTCATAGGCGTTATGAAAAAAAAGCGCATTTTGGTATGGGAACACTGCGGCCGTTTTGCATAGTGATAGAGAGGATAAAAATAAACAATTTTGCCCGCACCAACATGTCTGGTAGTACCATGGCCGATTCAATTTTCCCAATTCTATACCTATATTACCACAGGTTTCTTAATCTGGTATAAATTTGATATCAGTCACCCCCTAAGCGAATAAAAGCGTGCTTGCTAAAAAGAAATGTTATGGAATGTAGTTATTTAACCCAATGTACGGCTGATCGAACATTATAAACTACGTTTAGGCCACAGACTACTAAGAAGAACTAGTTCCAGCTGGCCGTAAAACCTTTTAAAAAAGTCGTGTTCTGACGTGTGCTGTGCTGTCTGCTCAGAATATCTACCCAGGCTGTCTGCAAAGGCCTAAACCTCAGATTAGAACCTGAGGCCTAGACCCAACTAGACCCTAGACTAGACTGTTATTTTTTTATTTTTATGGTTTAACGGCCAATTGGAAAGAAGTCCTTAAGGCCAAATCGTCGTTTAAAATCACGAATACATAAAACCGCAGCACGGCCTCCGGTAACTATAGTGCCATTCGGTGATCCACACTGCAGCTAACACAGCACTAAACTGATAGTCGGTTTAGGTGTCGATTTAACAAGGGACAATTCGAAACAATTCAGTAGAGTCGTTAGACGCTTATAATTAACTATCCCGCACAATATGCACTATAATATAATAGGCACTTATTGCAAAACTATCACAGTCATACACCAAAACCTACAATATACATTTTTTAGGAAAACTAAACAAAAACAACAACCATCTCCGACAAACCCGCCGAAAATCCCGCCTAGGCTGTCTGTCAATACTGTCCTGTCATTCAATTCATTCATTCATTCCGTGCGCGCCACAGATATTATTTGTTTTGTGGCGCTAGCGTAGCGTTTGCTATCGTTCGTAGGGTAAAATCGTAATTATTTTTATTTTGGGCGTAGAAAGTTATAAATCATGAGCAATGTGTTATTGTTTTAATAAAATTATTTATTACGAGAGTTTTTAACAGAATCACTACCAATTGTTGGGAAAAACATTTCCGGTGGCGAATAAAATGCTATAGAACAATCTAAAGGATATCACTTGCATCGAAATTGATTTTTTTGTTACGGATTTTTAGAAATTTAAGTTATGCCTGAACAAAGTAATGATTACCGTGTTGTAGTTTTTGGTGCAGGTGGTGTAGGTAAAAGTTCACTGGTCCTACGATTTGTTAAAGGCACGTTCAGGGAGTCCTACATACCTACGATCGAAGATACATACAGACAAGTAAGTTTAATCAAACAGAATTGAAAACGCCTCCAACTCTCCAAATTCAATGTTAAGTACCTACATACACATATAATTTATTACCTGTTTCCCGCGGCTTCGCCCGCGTACAATTATTTTCCCGCGGGAATAGCTTTTTACACTTTTCCCGAGGTATCTTTGTGCCTATGTGTTATGCTGATGTATAATCTATATTACTGTAAAGTTTCATCAAAATCTGTTCCGTAGTTTTTGCGTGAAAGAGTAACAAACATCCAAACAGCTAAAAACTTTCGCGTTTATAATATTAGTATAATAGATGTATTGCACATAGACTACTTTGTAGAATGTACTCGTCCTAACTTATTCAATGATCAAACGAACTTACCTGAAGCGAAGTTCGATCTTGATTATCCTGTTTTCGTCGAAGAGATTTGTCAGTCTAGACAATATACAGTATTTCTGTAAGGCTGTACATTATTCACCGCTAAGGTATAGAGGCAGAGATTGACTCTGGTGTGTCGCAGGTCACTGTGGTTACCTTACTTTAGCTCTTTGCAACCTATTTAGTAATTTCTTGACAATATCTTGAACTTCTAAGACTTGGGATTGAGATACCTACCTAATGTTTTATTATTGACTATAATGCTGGTCGGCAATATTACTTATGAGACTACTTATAATTATGTCTGTCTACTTACAATTGTGTCAGCTCCCTGGTGTTTCTAATAAATTTGTGTCCGTTTGGGTGTTATTGAATAATAAAATAAAACAATTTATTATAATACTTCGTCTAATGCATAATGGAATTTGTGACTATACAGCCGTGTGTGAATTTGTCCATACATACATTTAAATATTTATTTAATATTGAATTTAATGAAAAACCATATATTTAATGTTAAATTGAATTTAATGAAAAACTATTTATTTAATGATAATTGAATCTAATGAATATTTATTAAGTACATAGCATGTAGATTACTGTATGACTTAATTGGTGTTTTAGATTATGACTCTGTAAACCATTCCTGAGATTATATAAATAAATAATAATAATTAATTTTGAGAACAGAGAGATTTGGTAGTGTATATTTAAGTAAGAGAAAATTTGTTACAATTTTCCCCCTCATTCCCCCAACTTCCAACTACCTGACCCGGCTACGTAGGTTAATCTTTAATGCTTACATTGTTGTTTTATATAACCTGACCTATGTAACCGGCTGTCATCTTTTAATCCAACAAGTCTACCAAAGATCTATTTACACTTATCAGCGCAATATAACACATATAGTATTATATATTGAAATACCATAGATACAACAGAATTGATATAATATTATTTTGAAGGACTTAACTGCTATACCTACTTGGCAAATTGCCAAATTTTTATGCCAGGGCCTTTGGCAAAGTATCAATGGGTACAAGGTTGCATGTCACTTCTCCAATATGTACCACCACGTGATGGTCTAAACTCTTCTCATCCAATCACTTTTGGCTGTCCTTTTAAGGTGGTCTGGTCACATGCTGCACATTATCTGGTGTCTCATCCCAATAGACATCAGTTACACATATATGCAGCAGATGTATGCTTACTTACCCTTTGCCTCTATTACCTTGCTCACTCTTAGTCTGTTTTTCATTGAATTACCTAATTGCAGATCATAACAATGAGTTACTGTTATCCACTAATTGTATAAACAATAATCAAATCTGTTACAGGTGATAAGCAGCAACAAAACAATATGTACACTACAAATAACTGACACAACAGGATCTCACCAGTTTCCTGCAATGCAAAGATTATCAATAAGCAAGGTGAGCACTTCCACAATGTTCAGCAATCAGTTTATTTGTATGACGTGTATGACTGATAAACTCCACTTTGCATTTCATTCGAGTTAATATACCTTAGTGCCTGTTTTTCCAGAGAGATTTAAAAAGGTTAACGTTATTCTCAATAGTACAATAATCTAGAGGGGTACCTATATGATCTGATAACTTATTTTTACAAAGAGATTAGCCTTTACATTTTTTTTCCGTACGCTAGTGATTTTATGATCCTTCTAATTTTATATGTACATATTTAATTAACATTAACTTTCTTGATGCATTTTAGGGACACGCGTTCATATTGGTCTACTCAGTGAGCAGTCGACAATCTTTGGAAGAGCTTAAGCCAATATGGCAGACGATAAAGGAGATAAAAGGCGCAGAACTGCCGAGCATTCCCGTGATGCTGGCAGGCAACAAGTGCGACGAGACCCCTGAGATCCGGGAGGTGTCTGCGGCGGAGGGGCAAGGTCAGGCGCAGGCTTGGGGTGTCTCGTTCATGGAAACATCAGCCAAAACTAACCAAAATGTTACCCAGCTTTTCCAGGTACGGTATTGTTGATATTTCGTCGTCGATTAGTTACTACTTTGTGGTCTACTGATGGTGAGCGGTCGCCCTTAAACCTGCAGTATTTAGATAACAGTCCCAAGAACCAAGCCTGTGGACTGTCAGAATGCCTAGTGTCTGTAATTACACTAGCTGTTTGGCGGCAGGAATAGGTAAGAGGGTGGTGAATCTGTTTGCGAAATATTAAGCTATAAAAGCAGGTATATTGCATATGTCTTATGTTAAAGCCGTGACGTCAACGCTGGCTGATTGTGTACATATAATACTGTGCTATTTAATATTTATACTTAAAAATACGGAGAGTACTTTATAGATACGAATTTTCCGTATTTATTTACTAAACTTTATTGCACTATATTGTACAAATTCCTCCCATTCTTTCAATGATTGTGGTCTTATAACAGCCATCATTTGAATTCCAGGAGCTCTTAAACATGGAGAAGAACAGAAACGTGTCTCTTCAAGTTGATGGAAAAGGGAAAAAGAAAAAAGATAAAGTCGTGAAGGATGGTGGTGAGCCTTCGGCCAGTGGCAGAGAGAAATGTCTTGTGATGTAATCTGGGGCGGTCGTGCATTGTGAATCTACTGATATCACAATATACTGAAGTCATTTTGATCCTAGTCATTAAATCCATGTCTCAGATGAATTTCAAAACACGGATTTAGCATAGGTATTATTATTATTATAGTAGGCCATAATTATTATGCCTTTAATATTAATTTCCAATGTGATGGAGCTTGACAGTCATTAATAAGCATATTTTGCTAAAATTAAGTTATTTACACTAGTTACATTAATTGATAATGACTGAGATGACACTATAATGAGATTAATTCCAGTATATTGATAGTGTGGAAATACAACGAAATCGAAGTCTAAGACTTACTGTTATACAAATTGTATGCAGATATTTAACAATAGTACGTACATAGTATAGCATACAATATTGTGTATAACTGCCAAAGTACTAATTTTATTTTTTTGTAGCAAATGTAGGTTTTGTTTTTAGATTTGACTGTAATTAAGATAATTCCAAGTTGTTTTTGGGGTTGCTAACTTGCCTTGCTAAATTGATTGCTTACATAATTGAATATGCCTTGGTAACCCATTAATTTAGTACAGGAATAAAACTAGATAATGTCATAGTGGGAAATATTTTGTGCCAAATTGTAACACAAATCACAATGTACCTATGGTAATTAAGTATAAAGATACCTATGTCACAGATTAAAATAAATAATCATCTGTGCCTGCCGATGTAATAGTAGTAACCTTAACTATGCCTAAAATATGAGCACTACTTTACTATAAATAGTAGCAGTAAATCCGAAAAGCTAAATAACTTTAAGGACACTAAAACGATAGCACATCCGTCTCGCAATGGCATTATCAATTTTATCCAGTTTAGTAGGTACTTACATGTTAATCACGAAAAAAATTGTATCTACGTACCTATATTTAATAGTTTTAAAATCATTATAAAATCAAATAATTAGTCATTTAACTAAAAAGTAGCTGTCGCTAGATTAAAAAGCACTTTATTTAATATCATTCACTTACATATCCAACTAGATTGTCCATTAATAAAGTTTTATCTAGTCGATTATCATTGTCACATATTGCACCTCTTAGTGAGGTAATATTTACTAAAAATAAATTTTATTAAATATATTTATTATTGTAATTATTAAGTTTCATAAACGTGCGCCCACACGCTTCCAAGTCCAATCTAAACGAATAAGATGTATCATACAAATATTTTTAGTTGTAAATGTCAACCGAAACATTGTAGCAGCATTTAAAGCAAGGCATCAAGAGGTAACTTTAATTGCATTTAATTTATTGATTGTTAACAATGTTACCATTATCATAATTTGTATTCTATTGTCACAAATGTGAAATGGATTTTGCGAGTCGCCAGATGATAACGAAATATTTTGTTCATTAAGCTGTTACTGTTTGGAGTAAGGCTCGTTGAATCTGCCTAAATTCGCTTATTGGCTTGCGCTGAAAATTTACCGTATATTAAAAAAAGTTGTTAAAACTGAATTGTTATAGCTGGACCAAAGTTGTTTGATGTTGGTTGATGTAATTTTACTGTAGCTATAACTTTCTTTGATGTCCCTTATATTATTAGTTCAACTACCCTATCCTATTTTATAGATTACTTCACCATATTCAATTTACGCGTCCGCTTTGACAAATTTCTAAATGGCTGATGTACAGTGTGAACAAAAGTTTTCACCTTAAGATTGTTTTCAGATGCACGTAAATGTGTTGTATGTAATAAAATAAACTAAATTGTTATAAATTATCTAAAACATTTCTATATAGGTTGTATACGCAGTATTCACACATCATAATTAAACTAAACCTATGTGGCCAAAATTTTCATCAACTCATCACAATTTAGGAGCTTGTCATTGTACTTTCTGGGGCCTTATTGTTTCAATATTTCTCGAACATGTCTATATCTTTTACAAATACAACTATCGATTAATAAATAAGACATGCTTTTTCATCCTTGAAAATGGTGCCCAATTACATGGCAATAATATTATAGTAGTTAAGACATCGCGTAGTTATCTTGATAACCAGTTAAAATTTTAAATTTATGATACAAAATACAGTTAAATCTTTAACTATTTCACTAGAAACTCTCCATAAAAAAGTAATATTTAGACCAATAAAGAAGTACATTCCACTAAATTTTAATTTGTGTATCTAACTTTTATAAGTTCTATCAAGTACTTGGCAAGCAGTCGAGTATATTAAATCAGTAATGTAGATGTTAGCCTCTCATAGAACACCTCCATGCCTATAGAGCAGGGTAAATTTGAATTTAAAAAGGCAAGTGACTATATCCAATTGCAAATATTGAATAGGACTACATAGTTTTTGAATTCCCTTCATACAAAATGTACCGAACGTGGGCCAGTACATTTTCTCCGGAAAAATCTAAGCTTTCCAAGTCTGTTTAAGGTTGTTTTTAAGTGTGACAGTGGGCACATTACAAAAACTGTGGAGATGACCAAACTATGCCAAACTCTATGGTAGTATGAATGAACCGAACTTTGGGGGATTGTAAAAAGTAGGGCGTAGGTACTTTCTTATTAGACACTTGTTCTTTTCTTCTTTATTATTGCGTTTAGTGTGTTATATTTTTATAACTATCCTATTTAAATATAAATACCTATACTTTACACATTTGCATAGGGTGATTAGTCCAATATTGCATTTAGACTATAGCAGTAGGGTAGTCGAATATAGTTGCGCCTCATTTGAATCGTGGTCGAAGATTGACCCAGGGTGATAAGATAACTCATCCGCTTTGGAGTGGTGTTCTAATTGTACATATTAATATTGTTTTGTTACAATGTTATTTATTATTACGAGGTTGCTAATGTTTGTTGACCAATAGCAGTCTAGAATAAGTACCAAAGTCGAAAGTAGAGTGCTTGTACAATATGGTTGGATCATTTTTAACGAAATAACGCTTAGTAAATTTGAACTGAATGTTTCCAATTCCTATATTTTAATTGATCTTGTGACACTTCTCACTAAGGCATCACCAAAATAAAAAAAGTAAATTAAAAATGATGTATTTTTATTTAACTTTAAAAAATGCAATAAAGTGTAAATATCGATGTGGATTGATTGTTTCCGTATAGAATTCGTTACCGAACAAGTGACTAGTACATTATGTAATTCGTAAAAATGCAAGCAAAATAACAGAGAGTTTTATTGAAGGAAACAATCAATCGTCACAATTTAAACTACAAATTTATCACCACTGGTTGTAAAAAAATATATTTAAGGCACATTAATACGTTGATTACAAAGTTAATACCAACTCTCTGAGTTACAACAACAATCACACAGTCTTAACTTAAGCCTATGAAAGTAGGACGAACTACAAGTTATACTGATTAAGAACACACTTTAGTAGGTTAATAGAGTAGGATGGTAAGTTAGTTGTTAAGTATACCTGTATGTAATAAATTAATGATGTATTCATCATCAATGTGTTACGTCATGTATCAAACTATTAAATTGGGATAAATAAAACCCCCTGTTACTAGTACAAATTGACAATAATAAACCCCGACAGCGTAATTAGCCAACTACAAGATGAGATATATAAGTAGTAATATTTTGGCGGTCTTATCATTTTAAACGATTTATTCCAGACAACCCATATCCTATCTGTCTCTTTCGGGATTACGACAAATCTAATGGCAAATCTATAAATCCGTCCAGGATTGGATACTACAAGGAAATAAAATAATCCCAGATACATTATCATACTACATTCATAGACGCGCGTAAAACATAACGCAGTCGGGCAAAAATAGGGACTTGTCAGAAAAAGGGAGAACTCTTTAAACATTCATTGTTATTCTGTACAACCTGCGATCATTATTACATAACAAAGTGTACAACTTAAAAAATTAAATAATATTTATTTCAGGCCAGTACAGCCCATAGAAAAGACACATAAAACACATTAAAAAATAACATAATAGCCCTTGAACTGAATTTAATAAAAATATCAACATATAAAATCTAACAACAAACAGTTCCTTTCAATGAGCATCACCACTGCCGTCAACACGACCGAAAAATGCGACATTTCTTCTTCTAACGTTTTCTAAAGTTAACTTGTTATTATTTTCGGATGACCAGCTTTTGAGATCAGCCAGCCGCCCAGCGCTGGCAGACCTCCGTATCCCTAAATGGTTGTCATTCGTAATTTGTTGTTGCGTATTACTAGAATTTTGTGCAGTAGACAAAGCCCGTGAGCATACATCTAAAAGTCTATCTAAAGTTGGGCCACTGATTCTGTCAGCATGAACAGGACTTCTAACAGCCTCACTGCTGTTTGTATCTGTGTTCGAAAATATTGTTCTTTTGCGCTGCGTGAGTCCTATACTTACTAAACCAAAAAGAAAACTCAAATTGAAAGGAATGTTGAGTATGAAATTGAAAAGTATCATGATTAAGAAAAATAATAGTATAACGTTAAAAGTTAAAATTAAAATACTGTACACTATTTTGTCCAGTGGATACCACAGGCCATCTGAAAAAAAAAACATTTTTTTTAAAACATTCACAAATTAAATAAAAGAATGGGTGATAAAACTGATAACTGCTAGGCGGCGCTACTAGCGCATCGGTAAACAAATATCAGAAGCTACTGACTGACACCCAATAATTTACCATCATCGTACACAAGTACAAAAAAATGGAAATAAAAATTAGACAGACAAATACGAATTAGTAGAAAATCTCTTTATATCCAAATATAAAATCCACCACTGACCATCAGATACGGTCTGTTTATATAGTATACTAGCAGTTTTAGAAAAGTTTTCCCGCGGAAACAGCTTCCCGAGGTATCTTTATCATAGCCTATAGATACCTCGGGAAGCGGTTTCCTTTTTATTACTAACTAGCTGTTGCCCGCGACTTCGTCCGCGTGGATTTTGGAAGTAGGTACCTATCTCTGCTATGTACAGACATCGTCTAGTTATAATTTTCCAATGATAAAATCACCATATTTTAAGGTATACCTTCAGGAACAAACTATGAACACCGTATCCAATTTGGTGAAGCCAGATAAAAATTAAAAAAATTGTTATTTTCACTTCTATTGCTCATATTAAGCTTCTCATATCAATTTTTATTAATTATTATTGTGTTTTTTTTACTGGGACAGTTAGGCCAAAACCAAAACCATAGGAGATACAGGGAAACTGTCTTAGGAACATTTACGTATTTTTTCGTGATAACAATTTTGACATAGTAATCGGAGCAGCAGGAGTTCAGGTGGCATGCATGAATAAGTAGTAAGTAGGTACTTTGCACGGTCTGTTTTATGAAAACATTTTATTAAATTTGACTAACTTCTGCTGCTTGGATTTTTTTCTTATGGTACAATAAAATGATTCTAACATGAAACTAAGTCGATACGCATTAAAAAAATTCATCAAAATTATTTTGTATGAGAAAACATTTTATTGAATTTGACTGACTTCTGCTGCTCAGATTTTTTTCTTCCGATATAATGAAGTGATCCTTACATGAAACTGAGTCGAACCGCATTAAAAAAATTTTTGTACAAATTGTCCCATTTTTATGGCCAACACACGCTTGACCAAAAAAAAATCTATGTCATAAGACACTTTCCCTGCATCTCCTATGGTTTCGGACTTGCCTATACTGTCCCAGTTAAAAAAACACTTAATCTACCTGTGAAAACCGCAAGAAAATCCGTTTAGTGGTTTCGGAGATTAGTGATTACAGACAGACAGAAAGACAAAAAAAAAAACTTTTTTGTGTTCTGTTACTCTTTTTTTATCGCCCACATTCATTTTTTTATAAATTTGTTCAAAGTACAGACACACGATTTCTACTCCTTTATTTTATGTATAGATAGGTAGTAGGATCACAAGGACACTAAGGGGACATTATGAAACAGCGTCATCTATGTTTTTTCTGTATCAGCACCATCTGTTGGTAAATATGTTCTAACTATGTAGTATCTAGTTCGTATAAGTTCCCATCAAATCCGTAGCCATTGGTTTCACCCGCATTAAATTTGGATTAGCCATTTTACATATTTCTTTAGGAGTTGTAGCCTCTGTTATTCTGATGTAGAATCTATACTACTGTAGTTTCATCGAAATCTGTTCCATAGTTTATGCATGAAAGAGTAACAAACACCCGTAAAATACTTTCACCAATATTAGTAGGATAAACTACTATTGAATATATTTGGTGGTAAATATCAGGTTCAAATCTTGGAATCATAATTCTTTTCTTGGACTTACCAGTCATACCATGCACCATTACTTTCAAGGTATAACTTAGAGTGACCAGTGGTTCTGATATCACAGTTGTAAACATTCTGATCCCAACTTTTAAAGGATTCATGTGTTTTATGAATATGAGTGGATCTGGCTTTGGAGCTTCACAGCTCGAAAACCAGAAGGTCCATTTACAGCTGTTTAAAGCCGAGAGAAACCTGTCAAGTTCCTGTTTTTCAGCCTCCTGGAACAAAAATTTGAAATGAAATTTGTATAAGATTATAACTTAGAAGTATCTCAAAAATATTTTAGATTTTGCTAGTATTTTAGTTTTCTATGGACTGATGAAACTTACCTTGTAACTGACAAATACCTCATACATATACAGTGTTACAAATAATATTATCATGAAATGCCTGTGAGACATTTTGGCCCACAGCCATATTGAAGCACCTGCAAATCCCAAACCAGCTAGGGTCCATGTAATGTACATCTGAAAATATAGTAATAAAAATGGGAAAACTTCAAAAATTAAAAAAAAATTCTACATTTGCATACTTTATCCATTTTTTTTTGTATATTGCATTATTCTAATTGGGCTGGTTATGTGCTGCATGCTGAATGACTATGGACCAAATTTACCTATGAAAGGGTCCCAATTTAATAAGAAAACGATGGAGGTATTAGCTGCATGTCTCAAGGACAGGTGGCCTAAATGGAAAAAGTCGGTAGTTTCATAGCAATACCTTGTATTCTGTGAGGTATATTTGAACATAGTCACTCCAAGCCATAATAATTTTATCTGTAATACTGGGTTTATATATGGCATGCTCAATGTACCCAATAGAGCGCCGGTACATATCCTCTGTAAGAGCTAGAGTTGATTTCATGTAATCGTCTAATGTCTCCCATTGCTTTTGATCTAATTTCATTTGCAGAGATATGTCAACACTATTGTCTTCATTTTTCTGAAAAAAATATTGCTGGTATGAGACATATTTAGTCCCCTCGGAGATTTATGGCAGTTGTGTAAAGTTGGCTGATTTCTGCGCAATGATTAAAGTTAGGTGTCAAAGGGGGAGCTGTAATTTTTTGATATTTAGATCCCATATCATAAAGTTGTTGATTAGATTACTTACATTAAAAAAATTACACTGACCGATTACAACAGTGTTTATAGTCTATGTGTTCGTGTAAGCGAGATAGTGTGCTACATAGATATGTCCAAAAACTTGAACGTTTGATTCAGTTGATCGAATCAATGAACCGTTTCTTGAAGTTGAATGAGCGTCTCTAGTGAACTCACTTGAAGTCTCTAGTCCCTGCGCAGCTCCCCCTTTGACACCAAACTTAAATCATTGCGCAGAAATCAGCCAACTTCACACAACCGCCATTAAACACCGAGGGGACTATATAAATTGACTTCTGAAACTTTTCAAATTAACCTTTATCTGGCCTCCTTTCAGTACAATATTAAGTATTCTTTTAAAGAACCACTCTCCAGCTCCCAGACTACTATCTGATTGCACTTTCTTCTTAGGATATATCTTCAAATCAGGAGGAACGTCATTATCATTTCTGATCTTGTTTTCTAGGTCTTTATCTTCCAAATTCCAGGGGTCTGGGCCCGTACCACATGTAATATTGATTATTAGGCACAAAAAATATATAAAGAGAAAAAAACGCTCGCTATTACGTTTAAACATATTTCTCTATTATAAATAGTAAGCTGAATTTGAACCTGATGTAGTACTTTGGTTTGGTTTTAGTAATATTTATCGTTTAACAAATGATATTTTTGTTTGTGACAATGAGAACATGACCACAGAGGAAATAATACATGACAATCACAAACAACTCAGTATATATATTGTACTCTGTGCAAATAACTATATAGTATGCTAACGCGACAATTGACAAGTTCGTGCTTTTCATTTTCAAACTCAGCGGAGTGCTTGATTTGATTGACAATCTGACAGACCTGTCCAGTGCACACCAATGACAAAAGAAACTCTGGTGCACACGCACTGCTATTTCAATTTCTTTGGGATTTATTTGGCTAGGGATTTGGTTTGTTTTGTTGGCTGCATTGAATGTCATTTTGGTCTGTTGGCTGCATTGAGTGTCATTTTGGTTTGTTGGCTGCATTGAATGTCATTTTTGTTTGTTGGCTGCATTGTGTGATATAAAAGCATTTTTAGGAAAAGGTATCTATACCATACAGCCAAATCCGGTCCGTTCCGCTAGTCCCTTAAGATCCCGGTTCTTTCATTGACGCCGGTTACGCGGTCAGTTTTGTAGTAGTCCAATCCATCAGTCTGCCCACGGATTATTAGATTGGACTCATGAATTTCTGATTTTTGATATTTTTCGTCAGTCTCATTGACATTGACGTCTGATTGATTGTGTGACTGAAATCAGCTTTCCATGGATAGAAAAGATCTGGCTTAAAAGCGTTCCTTCCACATCTAGGCATTGCGCATGGAACTAAAAAAAAACAAAACAACGTTGGTCTACTTTGTTTATGAAATATTAAGAAATAATAATGCAATTTTATTAATTTTAAAACCAACAATTTTGATTAAACTCTAACAACGGTACGGCGCCTACTATTATTTTGTTATAAGTGCGGATTTACAATACTTTAAAAAAGGCTATTTTTTTATATTATTACCTATACAAATTAGCATTCCATAAAATGTCGTCCATCGACTTCGATCCTTCAATAAAATTGTGCCTCAAGCATTTGCATTCAAGCGCTTCAGACTCGACAGAACAATTGCGGCTGACTCTCGACGATCTCATCCGTCAGACCTACGGCAGCTCGAAGACACTGGGCAATGTTCTGCCGAAGAAATATCTGACCGAGGAAAAGATGGAGTCGCCTCGCATCAAGCGTAAGGGCGATAAAGGACCGAGCATTACTACTGTGCCGGTTCCACAGCAAAGCCCACAGCAGATACAAATACCTGAGAGGGAGAATGACGACGGTTCGGTTATGGACGGAGAACTGGCGTTTGATTTGTTGGAGGAGGACCTGACTTGTGCGGTGTGTAGACAGATAGCCGTGCAAGCGGGCAACCGCCTTGTCGAATGCGACGTTTGCCACGCCCTCTATCACCAGGTATTTGAGCCTATATTTACATCACATAATTTATGCTCCTCCACAGGAAACAGGACCAGGTGTACAACATGTGTGTGCTTAATAATACTTTAAAATCGGTAGCATAAAACCAATTTTTTTATTTATTTGACTGGCCTGTTGACTTACTTGGTAGTGACCCTGCCTTCTACGCCAAAGGTTGTGAGATTGATTACCAAGAGTACCTAGAATGATGGTAGTTGATCAAAACATTTTACATTATAAATTACCCATATTTTTTATTATTACAGGACTGCCACAAGCCCGTAATAAGTGACAATGACATGGCGACGGGATGGAAATGTGCCTCATGCCTCACGTCACAAGGCTTCTCTGCATACTCCAGCAAGGCGTCCTCCGCTTCTAGATCTCCGTCCGGACTATCTGGATCCACAACACCTGTCAAAATCTCTTCCAGCAGCTCTTCATCTTCGTCTCCATCGAAAGTTGTGACTCCCAACATAAATATAATCACTGCTGATAAAAGATTGCAGATCATGAAAAAAAAGGCGGCTAAACAACATGAAAAGAAGAAAAGTTCAAAGTAATATTAGGTATAAATATAACTAGTGTTGAGGATAGAGGGCGGCTAGGAGAGATAAAAATAATTTAAAATGCAAATATATCCAGGGGGCCAATCACATAAATTCTGAACGATATTACCAAATCCAAACCAAATGTACATGCAGCATAACGTTTTTGGTTTTGGTTTCATTTGGTAATATCGTTCAGAATTAGCGCGATTGGTTCCAAGATTTACAAGAGATTTTAAAAGTTTTCTTACCAATTGTTTTACAGACAAACTGACGGTCTTTATTTACAAAAATATATATAAAATCCATGTTTCCAGCCAGCCGCTGAAGTGGCCAGCTATAAACTAGGGTTCGTCACCAACAATTAGTTTTAAGTAATGAATAAAATTGTCACTAATTATTTATGGTTTTCTATCTTCCGATACATTGTATCTGTCCTGCTGACTAACAAAAGTTGAAACCTTGGCAGACTGCAGACAGCGAAAAAATGCCCATGCACTTTTGAATTCATTGTCAAATGAAGCATAGCACTATAGCGTAAAGTACAAAATCGTATAAATAGTGACACACGTCAGCGTCGCATCGCGCATATGATTTTGTACTTTAGGCTATGGTGATATGGTTCATTTGTTAATGACGTTAAAAAGTGCGCGATCATTTTTCCGCTCTGTCTGCCCCCGTCCACCTATACATACACCAACATTTCTTAACACTATCAAATCAATCGCGCTAATTTTAAATGATATATTCAATGATACCAAATTCAATCCATAACCAACAAAAATGCTAGGCTGCATGTATACACGTTTGGCCCCCCTGCTTTGGCTTGCGCTACGCTACGAAAAAGATGTAGCTAACTGAGTTGCGTGCATTCCCACTTGCCACTTGCCTGTTTTACAATGGGGACTGTAGGAATTTTACGTTTGTTACTCGTACATTACCGAGTTACATTTCCAGCAATGTACAAAGAAAAAATATTCTTCGCACATAACCGGGTAATGTATTAAGAAATATTTGTTAATTAGTAGCAATTGTCACCTAGCAGTCACTAGTGGCAGACCAGTTTGTTCCCACTTGGCTCCACTTTGGGTTATGGCACAGAATACCTACAATATTAATGGGCAAAATTCTCGTTTTACAATAAAACGCAACTTGTAAGTAAATATCGGTGAACGGAAAAAACGTTAAACATGTTACTCATAATATACTCACAATAACAAAAATACAACAAAAATGATTAAGAACTGGCTGGCGACTGGCGAGGGTGCAATCAGAAAATGGTGCCCCGGGAGTCGCGAGGCGGCACGCACGTGCTCCGTGAGGCTTCACTTCAAGTACCTAACTAGGGAATGGGATCTTAATAGGTAGGTACTTCCTCAGAGCCGTAGCAGACTGGTTGTGCACTCGTCTCACGTTCATGAGCTCGTGGTTCGAAAGAGGTTTTTCGAAAGTTAAGTAACGGTTATTATTATAATACCACAGGCTTCGGTGAAGGAAAACATCGTCGTGAGGAAACCTGCTTAGGTGCACCTAAACGCTTCTCTATACGCCATATAGCTTAGGAAGGTGCTTGTTTAGCTGGTCTTCATACGACCCTCCAGATTACGACTATGGTCTTTAACAGACCCTCAAGATCGACTTTAGCAGTCTTTATCAAAGAAGTAATCGAAGTATGCAGAACCTGTGACAGATCGGATTGGGTTTTCTAATTCAAATTGACCTCTAATTCAACCTCGTCTGGTCTGTTATTAAATCTTTACCTTGTCCACAGAGTAAGTAATAGTCTTCACTTGTCTGTATAATTTTGTAAAATTAAATTACCATAGGAGGTAGGACCTAGGTAAGTAAGCAGCATAGGTAAACAAACTGTCAAAGTAGATTAACTTTAGCCAGTGTATTTTGCCAAGCTAATGTTACTGTGTAAACAATTTGTATGTACCTTGTATTTCAATGAAACTGAACCCGGTACAGCTCAGCTTCCTTTGTTTTTCCGAGTTTGTAACCAATCCCGTAGGTTGCTCGTTCCCATTGGCCGATCGGTGGCGCTGGGCGGAAACTGGATGTTGTTATACTTCGCTCGGTCGTCTTCAGCTGGGATGTATTGCGTGGGTCATAGAGCACATTTTCGCGTGTCTCCACTGAGATACAAAGCAAACTGTTACGCCTACCGTCTTATCTTTTCGGGGAGCACTCGAGCGTTTCGTGTCGATATTCGTTGCAGGGCGGAGATGTGGGCGGGCGGCGCGGCCGCGCCACGGGTCGGAACTTGTGCAGTTGGTGCTTTGTGAGGATTTAAAAGTATTCGTAGGTACCTCAACGGTACTAATGAATTGAAACTTTGCGTGTTCGATACAATTTAAATGTTAATGTGAATTGATATTTCTATACTTAGGATAGTAACAGCTGAAAGGTTGAACAATTTATTGAGGTAAGTGACTGGAGCATATACCTATTATTACAGTACTTCCCTATTGTTTAATTTTTAATTTTGAAAGCTCAAAATTACATTATACCAAAATACCCATTACTTACCGTAAAGCTTTAATAAATTACCGGCCGCTTCTAAATAGGTATGTACCTACTTATGTACTTTTTTATAAGATTAATAAAATTCGCTGAATATTGTTAATAAATGTATTTACAAAATGAGCAACAAAGGAAGCAGTGGTTATTTAGGTATTCAGTTAGTAATTTTACCTAGGGCTTACACCAACTATGTACCTACCTACATTATAAGCCGTAATATCACAGACCGGCGGCAGCAGCCGCGCTACCGGTCCGAGGCCTAGTACATTGGTATCTAGGTAGGTACTATTATTTCTTCTGTATGCTAGTACCTTACTGTGATGGCTAACTAAATAATTATATCTATATCCTTTATGTTTCGCCTCTTTTATTTATGTCCAATGGTGGATATTGATAGGCGGATAAACATGAAGCTAGTATGTCTTTGGCTTCGGCGCCCGCGCCGTAGCTAAATTCGAACCTTCCTGCGGATAAATCATCAGCAATGATGATGAATTGAAGATGTTCTAAGTGTTCCATCAAATCCTTTAACTACCTAACCCGGAATAAATAAAGTACAGGACCTGACCAAGCTTCGTTGTCCGTTTGTCTGACTGGCCGGTGGAAACTAATAAATTGCATGGCGGCGGCCCGCACTAAACTTTCTCGCCATTTCGTTTTTAATTAAATTTTTTAAAGAAAGAAAGAGTAGGTAGGTAATCTCATACAGTTTCGTAATTTTCCTTACATACCTACTGTTTTATTTTCATAGTGTAGGTAAGTACTTACCTACTTACATACAATAATTTTTATGTATGGAAAAACAAAATTACCTTTGGGGCGCGCGCGCCCACCAAAGAGATCCTAGCTCTATGTTCGTAAGGGACTTATCCTTACTTTTCAGCAGGACCGAATTTTTTTTTGCCAATAAAAAAGTCATGTAGGTACCTACCTACCTAACGTACCTACCTAGTTGCACACACAAAGTTTGACTGTTTGTGTCGCTTACTACTTAGGTACTTACAAAATATTCGATCGGTGGTTACATTTTGAAACTTCTTTAGAACCATACAAACTAGATTTTAATTTGGAAAGAAGTTTTAAATTTATGTCACCGACCGATCAAATATTTTGTAAGTAGTATAGTGAGCGACACAAACAATCAAACTTTGCGTCGCAAAGATCAAGTTTTGGATTACTATGCCATAGACAAACAAAAGCAACTACGACGTGCAAAGTTTCATCAAAACCGTTAGAGCCGTTTTTGAGATTACATTTATCTTTGTTGTAAGTCTGACAGCTACTCTTCGGTCTTACGACGAATCTGCTGATAATCCTTCGACGACTTCAAAAAATGGTCGAAAGCGGCTGGATGTGGAGGGCAGACGAGCTGGGTGTCATCGGGGAAGGCCTATGGCTAGTGCACGTTGAATATATTTTATGTATGACGTTAATGGGTTATTTTTAGAAACTCAAAGATGATGAACAGCAGCGGGCGGGCGCGGGTGCCGAAGTGCGCCCGTTGCCGGAACCACGGGCTCATCTCGAGCCTGCGCGGGCACAAGAAGGCGTGCATGTACCGGCACTGCCAGTGCCCCAAGTGCGGGCTCATCAAGGAGCGCCAGCGCATCATGGCTGCCCAGGTAAATCTCACATCATGTAATAGCAGACAATGAGGAGTTTTCCAGTACCTAGGTATATTTTTGCATTTCACGAGTCTTTATTATACCAACTGTACCTTGTCGTGTTTACTGCGTCCGCCGGTGACGGCCCGGGTTAGGGTACAGATAGGAGATATCAATAGTGACTTCACCCAGGATACATGCAGCAACTCGGCGTGTAAGTATTTTTCTCAAACATTGTTGGAAATGTGAGCATTATTTTTACAACCTTCTTCGAGATAGATCGAAAATGCTGTACTGGTCAAATACATGCTGGCATGAAAACTCTTAACTGTCTTGTAATTTGAAAATGGATCTTTTTACTCCGAAACATGGCAACCCCGGAGGTAACATAGCAAAAGTTTTATTTAAATTTCGAACTGCCTTGCAAATAGAAAGCTCTTTAGTAAAAAAAAACAAATGAACATTTTAGCGCGTGGTAAAATATTGTAGTTCGTCATTGATTTTGAATTTAATAATAATAATTGTTGGTTTCATTGACAAAATGAGTTAAAGTGAATATACCTATAGTGAGTGTGATGTGATGACTGATATAGCGTCAAAGTATATATGTTCTTAGATTGACGCCACCTGAAATTCAAGAGGCGACAAGAGCCGTAATGGAAAATTTCTTGCTGCCTAAATGTATGATAAGGTACCTACGAATATATCAAATAAAATGTTCTACTTATGAATTTTCGCGCATTTACTTGAGAAAACTACTATAAAAGCCTTGGCCACAACCAACCATTGCGTAGGTACCTCGGCTACGGACGCCTCGGCCCACATTTACACGTTCGTCCATCAACGCCTCAGTTGCGGACCGCTGCAGTAATGTATGTACCTACTGTAGTAGCTCCTTATGTTTATTTATTCATGCGACCACCGCGAAGTGGCCAGTATCACTCTGCCAACAACGGGGTCGCGAGATAATTCGAGTGTCTGGACAAACTTACCTCAAAAAGAATCTAACTGAGTAAATACGAAATAAATGCTATTCTATATTTCGTACTGACCTGAGAGTCATTTGTTTTGCACCGGGTAAACTATTTCCTAATTTAGAATTTGTACTTACGAGTACCTACGAAGTATTCGTAGTATACCTTGGCTGATTTACAGTTAAAGCATTCCACATCAATCAGTATTCCTTAATTGATTTTCTTCAAACCGGAACAATTCCCCAATACGTTACCTAATTCATAAATAACTCGCAATTTAGAGGCGTTAATGTGTTCTATCTAATGTAGTGAAATGGAGATCAGCTAATGCGCGTGTCAGTTTATTTAAACAAGTGGCAGTGTTTACGGTAGTAGGTATAGCAGCGTCGCCGCGCGCCGCCGGATGGGCATCGATCGGTTTACTTACACGTAATGCATCCCTGTCGATGCCCCACTCGTTCACTTGCATCCCGGACCAGACTGTGTAGGTAGCTCATCAGGCGGATATTTTTATTTTATTTTTACTATTGCGTATACGTGTAGTTAAATGAATAAATTTAACGTGGTATTTTAAAACCAAATGTACCCTACCTATACAGGTGTTATGCACGCTGCTTATAATAGAGACTAGCTGTTGCCCGCGGCTTTGCACGCGTGAAATAAGTTTTCCCGCGGGAATAGTTTACCCCGGTAAAAAGTAGCCTATATGTTATTCCAAGCTATTAGCTGACATTTAAACACCATGTATCAAATAACCGTTGAACAATTTTTTGTCGACTTAGCTAGCACTAAAATTCTTTGCCTTGTTTAATTATTGCAGCTGTGATTAATTAATGTGCATCTGTATATATTTGAATTAGGTAACATAAGTAGGTAGGTGTAATTTTTAAATAATTAAGCACCGGATCAATCTTCCATGCCTACCAATTTTTTAAAAGTACCTAAGGCACAGAGCACAGAATGCACATTCGCGGGCATCGCCGAGCGGAGGGGGCGCCGCGGGGCGGTCGGTGACATTTCCAAACGTTTGACCTAAGGTATAGAGTGGACCTATAATTACATCTTTAAAAATTTCGAAACGTGTTTACTGCCATATGGTCGGAATTTTTCATTACATCAAACCTCTCCTAGCAATAGGAACTTAAAGGAAACTAAAACAATGCTAATTATTAGCCCCTCACTTCATGGAATGAAATCTTATTGTAGCCAAACATATATAATCATTGGAATGTGGCTGTCAGATTTTGGTTTTTGAAAAACGAACTCTATCTAGACTTCACATAAGTCTAGTATTTGAACTTGTTTTTTTGGGTCGCAAAACCCGTTTTAACACTCTGAGGGATAACGACTGCCAACTGTTGTCATCCTCAGATTTCTTCTGCCCACGTTTTATCGTATTCCGTAGCGGTCCGGTGGTTATTTGATTTGGTGGTCGGATCGTGTTCTGTTTGCGTTTCCAATGAGCCGGGCTGGGCTCCCCACGGACCAACACTAGGGACTAACACAAACATCAACTGTTTGTCGTTGATTTTCCGCTAAATTAATTTATCAGCATTAGGATTCCTCTCACTCTCCTCTTATACAGATATCAAAGACTTACCAGATAGACATACAACAGTCCTGGTAGGTAGGAAATGAATTAACAGTGAGTATTTACCTGCCCTGGGCACATCGCTCGTAGAACTGACGGCCGTTGGGGCAGAAAGGTTCTCGAATGGCGACCACGTATCGGAAGACGCAGTGTAGGCCTCCCACAAGGTGGACCGACGATTTGGTGAAGGTCGCGGGACCCGGCTGGATGAGGTTAGCGCAGGACCGGTCGTCGTGGAGATCCTTGGGAAAGACCTTTGTCCAGCAGTGGACGTCTACAGGCTGATATCATGATGATGATTTACCTGCCCATGTGGGTCTTATCTCAAATCAAATCAACAGCCTATCAAAATGTTCCCACTGTTGGGGCCCAACCAAACCCCTTACAACGAGGCCGAGGGCGTACAGGGTATATTCCACCACGCTAGCCCTGTACGGGTTGGTGTCCTCCACTTGTGCTGTGCCTATGAATTCCTTCTACGGCTTAAGCAGGTTTCCTCACGATGTTTTCCTTCACCGTTTGAGAGCGTCAGTAAACGTTACCTACTTAAATTTCGAGAAAAACCCATTGGTGCATGGCACGTCCGCGGGGATCGAACTCGGACCTCTCGACGTGGCAGGCCGCGTCTTCCCAGTGTGTCAGCGGCGTAGCAGTGGGAAATATAATATCTGATGTGGAACGTATTGATAATCGGAATAATTAAATCATTATTCAAAACGATTTTATTAAAGTAGATAAGGCACTTAATTATGCTATGCACCTTACCTTACACCTTACAACAGGTATTCTAGATCAAATTATAATATTTTTTTTAGAAAAAGCATAATTCGGTTTAAATAGCTTTATTCTCATTAAAAACTATAATAGTCACTTAACACGAGAACTACAACACTTAACTAATTATTTGAACAGGCAACAAGGTAGGTAACAACATTTTGAGATTGAACATTTTGAGATTCAACATTTTGAGAATTCAACATTTTGAGCATCGAACATTTTGAGAATTCAACATTATGATAATTCAACATTATGAGAATATAACTAGTTATACAATAAAAATAAAAAAAACATTTTGTTCCTGAACGAAGATTATGAATGGACAATGATACCCGACCAAAATAACTAGGCGCATGGATACCATGAGCATGCATAAGTACAGCAATTGTTTCATTTCGTATAGGTTGCTCTGAAGAGGCAACAAGCAGCCGAAGACAAGATAGCCCTGCACCTGGCGTCGGTGGAGAGCGGCACTGCGATGGAGGCGCTGCCGCCGGGCCGCATCTACGGCATGCGCGTGACGGGCCCGTGCCCCAGCCCCGGGCCCGAGCCGGACTCCGCCGCTGACGATCACACGGTCAGTGGAAAATCCAATTTAAATTAACTGTATAAAAATTGCGAATAAGATGAGAATGAGACTGATAAATCAGTTTGGGAATAATCGAGTGAATTGTTTTCTCCCTAACATAAAGGTAAAATTTCAAATACTTGATAAACTTGATCGATCAGTATCTTATTTTATCTTTTGTACTCTGTATCGTCGGCTTACATAAAAGTAGTCAATGTAAATATTTCTTCAATACAGCCGATTCACATCGATAGTGAGACGAGTGACTCTCTGCCTGACTGCTGCGCGTCACCGGATTCCGCCGGGAACTCCACAGCACCACGGCGGTAATCATTTACATATAATTAATACCGGTCGGTTTTTACCATATCTTTAGGATGTAGGAATAATATAGGAAGAGACTATACAATGCACCTACATCCTTCATCTGTACCTTCTTTCTTGCCCCGGTCTCATTATCGCGTTTACCTGCATGTCCGTATGTCTGATTACGAGTATAGGTAGTTAATTGTAAAAGAATACATTAGTCTAGATCTAGTCACTTGAAATATAAATAATATAATTAACTGAACGATGATCATTTTCACGTTCCACCAACGTATCTTCTAACAAAAGCTGAATCGTTTACGTTAGATCAATTAGCGCGGTACGAAATGTGCATAATTTAACGTTTTTGGTTAAGGTTTGGATTTGGTAATATTGTTCAGAATTAGAGCGATCGGCCCTCTATAGATATGGTTAGTATATAGATATGGATAGTGTTGGAATATTTTTGTCACGGATAAGCATTTGACCATTGTTATTTTCTCCTGATGTTTTATTTGCAACCCAATTTGGATAGTATTGGTGTGAGCGAGGATCCGACGGAAGCTGATGGAAGCGTGAGCACCGCCGGCCTGGAAATGCTGAGGAAACTGTTCCCTGGGAAGAAGCGCTCGGTGCTGGAGCTAGTGATGCGCCGCTGCAACCACGACCTGCTTCGCGCTGTCGAGCACTTCAACGCTACACATGTGAGTAAAGTTATCTTTGGCTCGTAACTACAACCTACATTTGGGACCGGCCTATTTACGTTATGTCCCGGAGATCTATTTGTATTCCGGAATGGTTTCGGTACGGGAAGAGCAGATTTGTAAGAAATCTCAAGTCTTGGATTCTATATAAAGCAACACGAAGCAATGCAATTCTTTAAAAACATTATCATTTTATAGAGAAGTCAACCATCTCGAAATTAGAGTTCAATCCTACTGAAACTATAACCGTGTGGATATTGTTTGTTTGTTGCTCCAACCAACACGAATTGAACGAGTTGAACGAATTTTGAGTACTTTAAGTATACCAGGGCACTTTTTAACGCGGATTAAACGCGTGGCATCCGCTTTGTATGTAATGTAAGTACCTATATTAAAGCCTTAACCTATATAGTTAATATCTAAATTGATATTTGTGGCAGGGTCAACGCGACAAGACACTGACCAGCAGCACCAGTACCAGCGCAAGTTTCGAGGCGTCTGTTTCAAGCTCCGAGGAGACGGAGACCAGATGGTCTGCGTTTCGGCCGGTAGGACCGCGCGCGCCCCTGCTGCCCGCGCTGGTGATGGGCCGGGTGTGCGGCTCTGACTGGCTGGTGCCCCTGCCAGCCCTGCCGGCCCTGTCCACGCCGCTGCTGTTTCCCCTCCAGCACCCGCACCCCATGCCAGCGCCGTGTAACCCCTGCCCACCAGACTGCAGGCAGTGCAATCACCGCTAAGTGTTGTGCTTTACTAAAATACGAAATATGGACAATTCAGTGAGAAATTACAGTAATATTAGTGTTAAGAACTACATTACTAAATAGTTACTAATAAAGCTAATAGTTAAGGTCAGTATTGGTACCTAAGTATATTTAATAGCTGCCGGGTATTGGAAAGTTGGAAATTCACTTGATTTTTTAGTTCAAAATAAACTCTGAGAAAAGTTAGTACTTACCTATGTCACTTGACCATACTAAAGTCGTTCTGAAATAGCTTCTGTTTGGTAGATTGCTGTAGGTACCTATGTAATATATGTATAACAAATTATTTGAAGGTTACTGGAACTCTCTATACATGTAGAGAATTAGGTACTGCGAATAACGTCATTAATCCTTATGAAAATGTAAGAAAATAGAACAAGTTCTGACGAGCAAGTATAATAAATAATTTTAATACCAAAATAATAATTAATTACGCTTTGTATTATATTAAATTGTTTTAATAAATTATATTACCTAATATTTAATCATGCAGTTTTAATGTTTAATGCATCACCTATAAACTCCATCAGAAAGCAGCTCTAATAAAATTATAGAAATAGAGACTACCTATAGCCGAAACGTTTAGTGGGTAAGTAATAAATAAAGTAAAGCAAGTGCAAGCAGGCCAGGCACCCTCCGCGCCTCCGGCCATTATCAGTGACAATAATAAATCCGCAGCAATCCGATAAATGAAGATAGAAAGACTGGCCTAATTCTAACAAAATAAAACTTTTGTCTCCGCTGTTAGTTGACCCAGGGAGTATTTTTTGGGAGAATACGTATAAGATTAACGTATTTGCACAGTACAGTGTGGTTCACTGATCTATTTATGTGGATGTAGTTTATGGGAAGGGGACAGAATAATTAGGTAACCTCATACGCACAGTGACCGTACCCAAAAACTGAAAGCAAATTATTTTTAAGCGAGACAAATTTCGATTCTGTTATAATTGCCATATTTTCTTGCGGCTAACAAATTTGATAAAAATCGACCGAAAATAACGGTATCGCACTCTACATAAAATCTCATTACTACACCAATTGGCATTTAAAAATCTGAAAGGTCAATTCGACTTGTATTTCGTATTGTTAACTAAATCATATAATTTCCATAAAATTTACATTCTTCAGCGCTAGCTGTCGAACGATGTTGTCCTTTGTTATTTAATGTAAACTAAGCTATTTACCTATTTTAATTATACTTAGTTTAATCATGATACACTTTTTAGTGATTTTGATTGCATTGTACATAATTTATGACGTCAATTATTTTTTACGAACTTTTTTCACTGTGTTAAGTAGTAGATTGCAAAGGAAATATAATCTGGGTGATGTTACCATAATATACGGTCAGTGAATAACCTCAGTCAAAGTAAAATGATTAAAATCTCATTATATTATAGCCACATTGATAGAAGATCATTAGGTAATGGAGTTTATTAACAACATACTTCATTAATTGTCAGGTGTGGGGACATTTCAAGACTGTGACGTTTCGTTCAGGAGTATTCGTCTGGCGAGGCTGGTTCGCGAACTCGATTTCGCAAGATACCATTTCTACGATCGCACTGGTATATACAGTCGCAGTAAATTGCTCAGGATTAAATCCTTACAAGGATGCACTCTCACAGTGACCATGGAGCCAGTGCCCCTGTTTTGTCTTTACAAGATAAATACTAAGGTAATTATACTTATTAATGTTACATGAAACATTTATCAAGGGGGTGATGGTCAATGATGAGAAAATATTGATAAATGTACCTATACCTACCTAAGTATTATTTCGAATGCTCCTCCAAGAATACTGGTTATAATTATCTACCTATATATAACTTGGTTTTCTACAAGGATTATGCGCAAGTTTCAATGAAGATCAAATATTTAACTCAGCTTTAATTCTTTTTACAGCTGGTATACTGGGATCAGAAATCGTTGTTCTTCGAACATGAAGTGGTGACTCTACGTGACGGTAGAGTCCGATGTTTCCTCGTCTCTCGTCAGCACGCCATCGGTGATAATGGAGAGTCTACGGAAGCTCTCCTGGCTACCATACCTGGTTCAGAGCATAGGCCAACTTGTCCTCATTATATCCAGTGTTGGTTACACAGCATGCACATATCCAGTGATAAGCTAAAAGGAGGAATCACATCTTAACATTAACTATACGTTAACTTAACGTTAGCTATGAATATGCCAGGTGCAAAAAATAGGTAGGTACTGATAAAAAACTAGAATCTATTACTTTCGATTCACGTCTTGATGAGTAAGCCTAATAAATAAATCTTGTAACATTTTTAAAAAAATCTTTCTTCTCGCCTCGAATTCTGTCATAAAGTTGATTAACTTTGTGACAGAATTCTATCTTATAGAGCGGAAAACCACGAGTAGTGAAAAGCAAAATTATGAGTGGTATAGGTACTTATTTAAGAGTTGCGTTTCGCTTCTCTTCAAAAAAAAAACAAAAGTCAAAAGTTATAGATTGACGACGTTTCCTGATGTTGGAGACTGGGGTCTGTCTGTTACACATCAGTAATGTCACATCACCGATGCTCCTCAATTAAAGTTTGGTAGAGGTATACCTACTTACTTAATCAAACAGAGCAAAACTTTTAGAATAATGTACTAACCAATACGTGTTACGTGTATACGTGTATGTATACCAAAGAAATGATTTTTCTAAGATGTATACCAAAGAATTTGATTCTAAGATGTATACACAGCGAACTTTAATATGTATTAAATGTAGTAATAAATGTTAAAGTTCGCTGTGTATACGTACAAAAAGTAAAAGCATATTGCAATGTAACTAACTTCATGTGGCACTTCCAGTTCAATGACTCGCTTGCGCCCACCTTCTTTCGATGCATGACGTTAGCTGACATTGTATCCACCTCGCGCATACCGGCACATAACTATACTTAAGTCCACTTAGTGCGCGTCTATACTTCGTCTTAACTTTGTTTATTTGCTGATATTTATACTTTAAAATGTATTGTATAATATCTACAATAATAGCCCTTTTGTACATCTTCTGGGACGTCAACTACTTCCTACGGATAGCTTTCACCATTGGAATTGGCAGGTTGTTTCAAAAGAAATGCGGCGTCAATGATACTACTACTATTTACGGTGAGTTTCCTAAATCCACAATTTATTAACTATTCTTGACCGTGAGCGCTTTACACGTTGTAGGTATACTTACATACCTACTCGTTTTAGGTACCTACTTAAGTATTTATGGATGACGCTGATTAAGACCTTTGGCCCTTGACCTTGACTTATGGTATTTGCCGGCGATGCTAAATTTGACTAATCAAGCCTAAATCACAAACATTTAGCATATAATGTCAATTTGCTATTAAAATGTTATTTAAAATTAAACTAAAAGGTATTCCTAAAAAACTTTAGAAAAATCTATTACCTAGGTACCTATTAATTTTCCTGAACAAATTTTAAATTAAATGTAAGTATACCATGTTCCTTAGAAGGAACTGATTCTTATAATGGACCCATTGGTATTTTTAAAAATACCTACTTACCTACAAGTATCTACATGTATTTTCAACATTTGGCCGGTTCGATTGTCGCGGCTCAAACATGTGTTTTTCAAAACTATGCGAATGGGGTTCTAAATAATATGAAGTCGTATTTTAGTAAAATTTCCTATCTACAATATTTGAAGTAGATAAACTATATCCATCCGTATCCCATAGCCGTGGGTCACTTGTAGGCACATCAATCCAGCTCCATATCAAAATGTTGCAGGGTTCTGCACGACACAGGATGTGGACATATTCCTGCGGCACATGAACAACGCGCGGTACGTGCGCGAGCTGGACTTCGCGCGGTTCCACTTCTACGACCGGACCGGCATGTACGCCAACATCACCGCGGCCGACGGGCACGCCATGCAGGGCGCCTCCAGCGTGCGCTACAGGAGGACTATACCCATATTCACGGCATACAAGGTTGAAACCAAGGTGAGAACACCATCTACAGCCTGCATTATAGTCAATGATGGACCTCTATGTATAGGCCTCCACCAAAGCGTCATTCTCTGGCGAATCGCCTCTACTAAATACAAATACAAAACACAAAATTGTTTTATTTAAAACCTTGCCTTACATAGTCTAAAATTATGCTAAGGTCCTCTTGTTAAGCATAGGAACATGCCTGTGTTGGAGGACCCCGCTCTTCCCCGAGTGGTGTGGTTTAACAAGAAATTTAAGTTAAAAAAAGTAATTTAAAATACATGTGACTAATTACTAAAGATTACAATATTGTTAAACTACTGTACTTAAGTTAAACTATTTGTATGAATATGCATATCTGCGGTGTGAGCGTGTATGGTGTGTGTGTGTGTTAATTTACTCCTCTTACTTGTTATCCTGTCTCTCAGAGAAACTCAGCTCTATTTTCATAGTCCGTTAAGAGACTGAGTTTTTGGATTAGTCGGACAAGATGAGAACGATAGTTAGAAACTATTTCATTGTCAGTGAATACATGAATATGACTAGATTAGATACTCTATAAAAACTATACTTTATTTACAGCTGGCTTACTGGGAAGACAATACGCTCTTCATTGAACAGAAGTTCATTACCCTGAACGACGGCTTCGTGCGAGCAATCGTGCTGTCTCGCCAGAACCTCATCAATGTCGACGCAGCTACCCTTTTCAGGGGCATTCCTGGAGCTGACCAGAAACCAGAGTGCCCGGAGGAAATCAAGCACTGGCTACAGGCCATAGAGATCTCCAGCGCGAGGCTTAGAAAGAAGGATTAGTTTTGAATTTAGTGTAATGAGAGGTAAAACTAAAAGCTCGACTCAGATTGCGACACACACCGGTACCTACTCGTATTTAATATCTCGGAGTAATGAACAAGACCGAAACTAGACCAAAGTGAAGTAATAGAAAAATCTGTGGGTAAATTTATGGGCATATTTAATTATTATCACAGAGTAAGTAATTGTTATTATGTATGATTGTATTTTTTAATTGTACTATTGTATTTGTATGTAGGGTATAATGAGACTCAATAATATCTACCTTTCTGACAGAGCACGAAAAATAATGATTTTAGATTTGTTTGCTCGTCAGCGGCGAGGAGAGAGCGGTAGCAGTTTTACCTCTCATTAACTTTTATATTGATAGATAGTTTTTGGTTAACTGTGGTTATTTATAGTATTAGCATAGTAAAAGTGCTCATAATTATACCGAAAGTTATCAATAAAATAAGGCACGTTGTTACTTATTTGGAAATGCAAATCTTTGAGCGTTATTATTTTTGTACCTATTTTTACATAAATAAAGGTTGCGGTTGACGGTATTTTTGGGTTTTACTGAATAAACAAACAGTCCCTCGATTAAAAAACCTTCCGGCAACACAGATGGCGGGGTCATGAATAAAATGACGGAATAGTGAAGTGTCGTATTACCCGTCGGCTCAATCATACAGACTCGAACCCCACTCCGGCGCTTGTCGCTGCAGCGTTGTGTTACTGTTTACACAACCTGCGCATTATCAACACGAATTTAGATATTTGGTGAAGAACATGATTTGAATATGACTAAGCTAGTAGGTAGCTATAACAAAATATGAATCGGTGTTGTCTGGTAATTCATACATTTTCGAATTTTCGATATACCTACCTATATGTCATCTTCAACAAATCATAGAAAATGTATGAAAAGACAGATTTTGGAACAAAAAAAAGTTTAAAATGCTTACAAGTACGGACAAGTTCTAACAGAAAATAGCATGAACTTTTCGACTGCCTATTTCAATTTGGACTCAAAAATGTATGAAACCTGACTGATTCTCTTTAAAATTATGATAATTTGGTAACGTAATTGTGCATCGATTTAATGCATCTATTGATCTGGACTCACACCGGTGTTATTACAAGTTACGTGTGAAGCGGCTCCCGGTTTTTTGGGCGCTTCTTCATTAGGGCGGGCGGCAACAAGACAAGGAAGCTTTGGACCACACACGAGCGAAGAGGCACGCTAGGAAGAAATGCTGTTGATACTTTAAATAAATCGTCCTCTGCAAAACCTATGGGCGTGATTTTATTCCGAAAATGATTTATGTAACCAGAGTATCGAAACCAGTTTCGAAAAAAAAATTATTAGTCTTAATTCGAAACCAATTTTCCTAAAAAGAAAAATAAGTCTATATTCGATACTGATGTAGCTCTATTAGTTTTATGCTGCTGGGAAGTTATTCGGGGAAGTGGATATTCCGGGAACAGACGTTCCGGGAAATAGACGTAACGGACAGAGGGGATATCCTGGGAATAGGACCGAACGTGTCTGAGGGGTTAGAATTTTGATCATACTCTTCTTGGTCTAATGGCTTTATGTTAAAAAAATGAAAGTTAGAAAAGTTAAGAAAGATGAGATGAAAAAGTTTGTAATGCATTAAGATGGTAAATTGGAAGGTGTGAAGTATCAAAAGACAGCGGTTTGTGTATAATTAGCGGTGGCGCTAACCGCGTGTGTCTTGTCGCGCAACAATAACAAAATATCCATTAGCTTTAGTGGTTTCAGTGCATTTGTACAGCAATAACATTATGCACATTATCAACTTTGGACACACCATAAAAAGAACGACAATAGTTGGTCCTTTAAAAAAAACTATACGTGATTTTTACCTACCTGATTTTGTCATTAGACATATCTACTTGCATTCCTATCATCATCATCATATCAGCCTGTAGATGTCCACTGCTGGACAAAGGCCTCCCCCAGGAATCTCCACGACGACAGGTCCTGCGCTAACCTCATTCATCATAATATTATTATCCTTTCAACGTCCACGACACTGGACCTATGGCCTATGATGGATACCTATGAAAATTGTAAGTAAGTATAAATGCCTATGCCTTCCACAACGAACGCCCCACCACACCCGGTCCTCTGCTCCTGGCCGTCGGTCCATACCTGGCGGAGGGGCGTCAGTCACACGCTGCGTCCGCGGTCTCCACTCTAGAACACTCTAGAATAGGTACTCTGGAACATTCCTATAGTATTGCACAATTATCGAGAGTTCGAGTAGCATTTCGTCGACTAAAAAATTTATGCCAACCTTACAGTATGAATCATATGGGATTACGTATATGGGCTTAGCAGTTTTACATGTACAATGACGACGATTTGAAAGCCACATTTGGTCAAATTAAAATTGGATTATTATTATTTGACTTTTTTAGCGTTGGACATACTGCCTTTGGTAGTAAGGTGAACAAAAATTTGCGTGTAGGACCTGTGTTATATTTAGTTAATCACTACTAAAACAGATAATTTTGACCAGATATAATATACCTAGTTATGAAGAGTAGATATTTAATTTAGTTTAGGGTTTCTTATTTTTCTAATCAACCAACTCATACTTTATTAGACTATCACATATACTTTACAAGACACATATAAATAGGTGTCATTAAAATTATCTGGTGGATACGAACTGTACGCTCATCAGTCATCCTCATTACATATTTTCTTTGAAGCATTTCACGGCAGTAAATAATGGTAGTAAATAGGCATCATTCCATTAAATGACCTATAAACGTTATGTATATTCAACGATACTGAAATCGAGGAAATGTGAGCAAAACTTGGGTTCCGTACAAGATATTTTAAAATTAACTACCTATACAAAGTTTAGCAGTTACATACTTAAACATGTGTAAAATTAAAGATTTTGTTTTGGTATACATTTAGTTTTCGAGAAAATGAATAAAACAGTGTATTCTAAATTAAATTTAAAATCTTACACTATTCAACGTAAATGTAAAATAAATTCAAGAGATGACTGTAAGCATCGACAAAATAACGATAACTTAAAAAGGGTTTGGATATACCTAAGCAAGCACGATTTCAAAAATAAATTAGGTAGGTGACCAGAAAATTAAAATTGTAATTATTATTATTGTAATTATTTAAAAAATCACTGTTAAAAAAAGCACCTTTACCTGAGGAACCTTAAGAGTTTTATTGTGGGTAATCATATTGTGACTACTGTGTTGACAAGATATCGTCAATTGATGAGCTTAGGCAAACGTTTCCACTATTACGTCCATGAAACCGATGGCCGTCCTAAGCCGTCATTAGCCTTTCAATCGTCACAATGCTTACTTTACAAGCAACACTATCGCCAATCGAAATTTTGCTAAACATCATTCTTCAAAAATATTTGCTTGGTTCATACTGCGTTACCGTAATTTCTGAGGTATCATTAGATTTCAGCTTCAATGCAACAAGCTACACGTTTATTGTCCCCAATGAAAACCTGGTCGATCAGTTATTGCTGGTGTCTGAAATGGGCTGCTCAGATTACGTAGTTCGTTTGAGAGAGCCTCAGGTATTCATGGAAGCGTTTGAAAAGGTCAATCATTTGGGAAATACCAGACGAAGCGATAGGAAAATTGTGTTTCTACCTTTTGATGAAATTGACAGTACAGAAATACTATTGGATGTATTATCAATGAGAGAGACAAGTTTTGTGGCAAATGTGTTGTTAATCCTTCCTTCTACAGATCAGGTACCGGGTTGTAAGACCTATGACTTGGTAACTCATAGATACGTTGGTGAGGATGACATGGTTGACCAGCCAGACTATCTAGACAAATGGGATTCCTGTGCAGAGAAGTTTGAAAACAATGCTAACTTGTTCCCTCACGACATGACCAACTTACAGGGCAAAATACTCAAATTGGCGTGTTTTACATACAAACCTTACTCATTGTTGGATTTAGACACTACGATCGCTCCATTCGGTCGAGATGGTACAGAGATAAGAATCGTTGAAGAATTTTGCAGGTTTGTACTTATGTAGGCAGAGCGTTACTGTAAACCCCTTTCAAGCATCCAGGCTATATATCCATGTACTGGTTTTGGGAGCGTTCCTTCATACGACCATAATATCATAAGAGATTTCTTCTGGGTTTACCATTGATAATTGACACTTAAAATTATTGAAACTTATAGATGGGTAAACTGTACCATAGAAGTAATAAGAGACGATGAACATCAGTGGGGCGAGATATATGAGAACCAGACGGGTGTTGGTGTAATTGGAAACGTTTTTGAGGATCGTGCTGATCTTGGAATCTGTACGTAAAATCCTGCTCTATGTGACAACCCTTAACTTGTCAGCATACTTAAAGAAACTTTGATTTTTTTTCAGCTGCTCTTTATTCTTGGTACGAAGAGTACATAAATTTAGATTTTTCTGCCGCCTCCATTAGAACTGCGATAACCTGTATTGCTCCAGCTCCAAGGTAAGTAAAATTTACGATTATTTTATTTCAAAAGTCAGCACACTTTGCTTTGGTGATCCTAATTTTGATTATTTTAGTTTTCGTGCGAAAAATAATTTTTTATCCTGAAATTCCCAATTTCTTATCATTACGAAGCAATCTATACATATAATAAAATCGTAAAGGCCAAAAAGTCTGTACATTGAATATATTCGAAAAAAAACCAACCAGGGCGACTTAAAATGAGTAACTGAACATGTTAGAACAGTTTTTAAAATTTTTGTCTGTCTGTTTGTTTGTTTGAACGCGCATCACGCCTAAACCGCTGAACGGATTTTGACGAAACTTTGTATAGTGACAGTGTATATCCCGGAATAACATAATAAACCACAAAAATCTCGAAAATTTGCCGAGGAATAACAACTAGCAATAAAAAACTCTCATTTGCTAAAATTTGTATGAACTTACAGGTCAGAGTAGCCTGGTTATTATAGAAAGTGTTACAAGTGAGCCCAGTTCAAAGGATAGGGCTACTCTGCAAACTACCATAGGTTTTTCATTATAAACCCTGACTGACTGACATACAGGATGTAACAAAATCCCTATATTGACCGATTACAGGGGCTCTCGGTATCGAATACCTACTAATTTGTTTTCTACAGTGACTGGCCGTTGGCTTAGTTGATGGTGAGTGGTAGCCACGGGTGGTGACCCTGCCTACTGAGCTAAAGGTTTTGGGTTCATTCCCACCCGGGGCCAACATTTGTGTTCGCGCGTTTGTTCGTGCGTTTGTACGCGCGTTTGGTTGGTTGGTTCGCGCGTTTGTTCGCGCGTTTTGCGCGTTTGTTGGTTGCGGGTTGTTCGCGCGTTTGGTTGGTTGGTTATTTGGTTGGTTTGTTCGCGCGTTTCGCGCGTTTGTTCGCGCATTTGTTTGCGCGTTTGGTTGGTTTTGGTTATTTGGTTGGTTTGTTCGCGGGTTTCGCGTTTGTTCGCGCGTTTCACGCGTTTGTTCGCGCGTTTCGCGCGTTTGTTTACGCGTTTCGCGTGTTTGGTCGCTTGGTAGGTTAGTTGGTTTGTTCGCGCGTTTCGCGCGTTTGTTCGGGTTTGTTGGTTGCGGGTTTGTTCGCGCGTTTGTTCGCATAATTTTATTGTAACTAGACGCTGTCTGAGTATAGGAGAGATAGCTATACCTACTTCCAAAATCCACGCATACGAAGTTGCGGGCAACAGCTAGTCTATACATATAATAAAATCGTAAAGGCCAAAAAGTCTGTACATTGAATATATTCGAAAAAAAACCAACCAGGGCGACTTAAAATGAGCAACTGAACATGTTAGAACAGTTTTTAAAATTATTGTCTGTCTGTTTGTTTGTTTGAACGCGCATCACGCCTAAACCGCCGAACGGATTTTGACGAAACTTTGTATAGTGACAGTGTATATCCCGGAATAACATAATAAATCACAAAAATCTCGAAAATTTGCCGAGAAATAACAACCAGCAATAAAAAACTCTCATTTGCTAAAATTTGTATGAACTTACAGGTCAGAGTAGCCTGGTTATTTTTGAAAGTGTTACAAGTGAGCCCTGTTCAAAGGATAGGGCTACTCTGCAAACTACCATAGGTTTTTTATTATAAACCCTGACTGACTGACATACAGGATGTAACAAAATCCCTATATTGACCGGTTACAGGGGCTCTCGGTATCGAATACCTACTGATTTGTTTTCTACAGTGACTGGCCGTTGGCTTAGTTGATGGTGAGTGGTAACCACGAGTGGTGACCCTGCCTACTGAGCTAAAGGTTTTGGGTTCATTCTCACCCGGGGCCAACATTTGTTTTCGCGCGTTTGTACGCGCGTTTGGTTGGTTGGTTCGCGCGTTTGTTCGCGCGTTTTACACGTTTGTTGGTTGCGGGTTGTTCGCGCGTTTGGTTGATTGGTTATTTGGTTGGTTTGTTCGCGCGTTTTGTGCGTTTGTTCGCGCATTTGTTTGCGCTTTTGGTTGGTTTTGGTTATTTGGTTGGTTTGTTAGCGGGTTTCGCGTTTGTTCGCGCGTTTGTTCGCGCGTTTGATCGCGCGTTTGTTCGCGCGTTCCGCGCGTTTGTTCGCGCGTTAGTTGGTTGCGGGTTAGTTGGTTATTTGGTTGGTTTGTTCGCGCGTTTCGCGCGTTTGTTCGCGCATTTTGTTAGTTGGTTGGTTATTTGGTTTGTTCGTGCGTTTCGCGTTTGTTCGCGCGTATCGCGCGTTTGATCACTTGGTAGGTTAGTTGGTTTGTTCGCACGTTTCGCGCGTTTGTTTGCGCCTTTGGTTTGTTATTTTGTTGGTTTGTCACGCGTTTCGCGTTTGTTCGCGCGTTTCGCGCGTTTGTTCGCGCGTTTCGCGCGTTTGTTTACGCGTTTCGCGCGTTTGATCGCTTGGTAGGTTAATTGGTTTGTTCGCGCGTTTGTTTGCGCTTTTGGTTGGTTTTGGTTATTTGGTTGGTTTGTTAGCGGGTTTCGCGTTTGTTCGCGCGTTTCGCGCGTTTGTTCGCGCGTTCCGCGCGTTTGTTCGCGCGTTCCGCGCGTTTGTTCGCGCGTTAGTTGGTTGCGGGTTTGTTGGTTATTTGGTTGGTTTGTTCGCGCGTTTCGCGCGTTTGTTCGCGCATTTTGTTAGTTGGTTGGTTAAGGTTTGTTCGCGCGTTTCGCGTTTGTTCGCGCGTATCGCGCGTTTGATCACTTGGTAGGTTAGTTGGTTTGTTCGCGCGTTTCGCGCGTTTGTTTGCGCCTTTGGTTTGTTATTTTGTTGGTTTGTCACGCGTTTCGCGTTTGTTCGCGCGTTTCGCGCGTTTGTTTACGCGTTTCGCGCGTTTGATCGCTTGGTAGGTTAGTTGGTTTGTTCGCGCGTTTCGCGCGTTTGTTCGCGCGTTTGTTTGCGCGTTTGTTCGGGTTTGTTGGTTGCGGGTTTGTTCGCGCGTTTCGTGCGTTTATTGGATGCGGGTTTGTTTGCGTGTTTGGTTGGTTATTTGGTTGCTTTGTTCGCGCGTTTCGCGCGTTTGTACGCGAGTTTCGCGCGAATGTTCACGCGTTTGTGTGCGCTTTTGGTATGTTGGTTGGTTTGTTCGCGCGTTTCGCGTTTGTTCGCGCGTTTCGCGCGTTTGATCGCGCGTATCGCGCGTTTGTTCGCGCGTTTTGCGCGTTTGATCGCTTGGTAGGTTAGTTGGTTTGTTCGCGAGTTTCGCGCGAATGTTCGCGCGTTTGTGTGCGCCTTTGGTTTGTTGGTTGGTTATTTGGTTGGTTTGTTCGCGCGTTTTGCGCGTATGTTCGCGCGTTTCGCGCGTTTGTTCGCGCTTTTTGCGCGTTTGATCGCTTGGTAGGTTAGTTGGTTTGTTCGCGCGTTTCGCGCGTTTGTTTGCGCCTTTGGCTTGTTGGTTGGTTATTTTGTTGGTTTGTCGCGCGTTTCGCGTTTGTTCGCGCGTTTCGCGCGTTTGATCGCTTGGTAGGTTAGTTGGTTTATTCGCGCGTTTCGCGCGTTTGTTCGGGTTTGTTGGTTGCGGGTTTGTTCGCGCGTTTGTTCGCATAATTTTATTGTAACTAGACGCTGTCTGAGTATAGGAGAGATAGCTATACCTACTTCCAAAATCCACGCATACGAAGTTGCGGGCAACAGCTAGTTCTAAATATAATGGTCAATCAAATCTCAATTCATTCAGTGTTTTCATAATTTTCACAGATTTTTCGATTGGAGATAAAGATTTGTCGGGCAATTTTACATGTACTTATGTTCCAGGTTTTGACTCAGTCGGTCCAGTAGTTTTATAGTTGCCGACGGTCAAAAAATCCCATCCGTTTATTCGTTTCTGATTTCATCAATGGACCGCTCTACTCTATGTTTATCTAATCTTGGTCTTCTCTCTAGAATTATTAGTTTTAAAGCCAAGTTTTAAACTTAAATAAAAATAAATATTGTCTTTAGTTTTGGTTTTATCCCTGACTCAGTTAGAGGGTGTGGAGCGTAGCATGACCGCGGACTGTTCGTCTTCAGGTTCAATTCCAGGCTCACGTAATTGTCCTTCTTTCTCAAATATTTTAAAGTTTCATCTTTATTTGAAGGTTGCTGGCAAGTTGGGAGATGCCGTTGCTTCCGTTCCACTGGTACATGTGGCTTGGACTCTTCTTCACATTTCTCTATGCGTCGATTGCCCTCACAATTGCCCAGGGCTGCTCAAGCGACGGCGCTTTCTTGACAACGTTTGGAATGATGGTCACACAAGTAATTGTACTATTATTTGAATCAATTACTATGAGATTAGGCCAGGTAAAGCAATCTTATAGCAGCCTCTCAGGAGATCCCCATAACTTTTCGAAACCCGAGGCCGAGAACACATTAATTGAAACTCGGTCGTATTTTGAGTGAGTTACACCAGATATTTTCTCTCTCAAAAAACTGACTTTTTGAGACGTTTTGCAAGTTCAAAATATCAGTATTTTTGAGTGACAATTAATTCATAATGTTACGTGGCTCACTGACGCAAAATGAGTAATATGACATGCCTATTACCCGGCGATAAAAAATGGTTTATTTACCTTGCTGGCTCGATATCGATTTAAAACAGTTATTTTATTTAAAGTCTCAGGATGAAGCTGGAGCGACGTGGCGCATACGCAGCATAACCGGCTGGCTGCTCGTCACCGGGCTGGTCCTGGACAACGCGTACGCGGCCGGCCTGGCGTCCACGTTCACGGTGCCTAAGTACGAGCAGTCGATAGACACTATCCAGGATATAGTCGACAAGGGAATGGAGTGGGGAGCCACCCACGACGCCTGGATATTCTCACTCGCTCTTTCACCAGAGGTACCTACTTAACTGCTCAGCTATTATCAGCGGTCTTTAGCCACAAAGGCGGAAGATACGGTACCAGCTGTATGCACTAGGGCCATAATACGAATGTAAATGGCATGAACTGTAGGATCATTGTCGGTATACCACCTAAGTAGGTAATGTTCTTCATTTTCAGCCTTTGATCAAACAGCTTGTAAGTCAATTCAGAATCTACAAAGCAGAGGAGCTAAAACAAAAGAGTTTCACTAGAAATATGGCTTTTAGCATCGAGCAGTTACCGGCAGGTATCGTCAAAAATGTGATTTTATTTTGTTTCAATGAAATTTTGATGTTACGTTACAAAGTAAATCTTACATCGCTATTGTGTTAGTATTATGTTAGAACGTTACATTAAAAGTATTTGGTTCCATAACTAGTAGTAAACCAACCAGGCCAACCGGCTCATCAGAAACCTCAGAATACAGAGCCGTTTGCGCTTGAAAGTAAAGACAAAATTACTCTAAAATAGCGTAGTTTCATTTTGGGTGCGCCAAGTATGGGTTTTACGTTTTGTTTTTGAGACACAATGTAGTATTGTATGCATTGTAGTGTGTATCATGTCGTGTTGTATAGTATCGTATCTTATAGTATCCATCGTATTGTATTGGATATAATTATATAGGTACCTATTCTACGCTCCTTTCTGGTTTGTTCTGTATGTTTTTCCAGGTTACTTTGCAATCGGTGGGTACATAACAAAAGACGCGGTGTTGGACATGACACTGATGTTAGAGGATTTCTACTACGAACAGTGCGTCGTGATGATGCGCAAGAGTTCGCCATACACCGCCAAGGTCAGCGACCTCATCGGGCGACTGCACGAGTCCGGTGTCATGCTGGCTTGGGAGACACAGGTGATGTTTTATATGCATTCTAATTTAAAGCTGGTAATTAAGAAATGGCCAAAAACGGATCTAATTCGTGATTGATAATAGTACATTGTTAACCTAGGTGTGAAAGTAACTTATTTAAGTCCCGAGACGGGGTTTGGCGCCCGACGCGTAGCGAGGGCGCCAATAGTTCGAGGGACCTCTAAATAAGTCTTGAACCCGTGGGAAACACTGTGCTTTTCATTAAGAATACACTGAAAGTAAAACAAATACATAAAATGAGTGTTAATACAAATCTCTACTATACGGAAGTATAAACTCAGAGTAAGTAATATAAACAAAACTCTACAACTCGAAAAAACAAATGAAGATCGGATTGCCGCTTTCCCGTCTACTTTGTTTTTTTTCTGTGGCGGGCCAGCTATTCTGCCATTATTTTTCATTTCCATCATTGAAAAAATGGTAAATATTTTGCCCAAATCTATGTTATTTTAAAGAAATGGTTGACAGTAATAATTATAATAAAGTCATTTAAAAAAAATATTCTTTAATTATTACATAGCTTTATGTTATTTCAATTTTACATCGCGCTGTAATTGAGTGGCTGTATAGACAGTTGGAACATGGTCCAATAGAAATGTCAAAATAGTACTAGTTTTTTTAAATATAATTTGACAGCTGTCAGTTGAAAGCGATTCTCCCTAGGGCTGAGATGTATTACTTTCAACCCGCTCCTCAGGCAACATCAGACCTACTTTCAGAGTATGAGTAATAAAAAATATGGTTACACCATACCTACTTAGCGAATTGCAGAAAATCATGTCTTAAGTTGAAACTACTCATACCCATATTAATATTATGATTATTATCTGACTGATTTATTTCAGATGGCACTGAATTTTTTGGATTTCGAAGTGCAACTGGAAGTAAAACTATCGCGATCCAAAAAGGACGTGGATGTGGAGTCACTTACTTTGAGACACGTCGTGGTTAGTGGTATTACTCAATAGAGTAGGTATACCTATACTAATAGTAGATTATACAACAAGTGAATAAAAAGGGAATTTAATTCTAGGGATACAAGGACCGAGATGAAATTTTTAAACTTTTTTTTTCACTTTCTTTTAGCTTTTGTTTTATGTATTTCATTCAAACTTAAAATAATGACTATATAATTATTTTTGAATTAATTGCAGGGAATATTCTTCATTTACGTAGCGGGCATCATAATTTCATCTGTACTTTTTGTGGCGGAACTTTTTGTAAAAAGAGGGAAACCTACGAGGATCTAGTTATTGTCATTACGTTAAAATGCACGTAGTTTTTTGTATGCGGAACCTAGTCACTCGAGTAATTTTCAAGTGAAATACCTATTAATTACACCACTGATTTTCTTTATATCTATAGTTCCAATTATCTATTTTATTTCGGAATCAAAATAAAGTATATTATCTATGTAGGTAACACTTAGCGATAACGTACCGACTAGTTGTCTGTCGCATTATTTGGTTGTGATTGTGACATCATTATAGGAACACGATTATAGAAAATCAATGTTGTAATTATAGGTATTTCCCTTGAAAATTACTCGAACGATCTTTCCACAAATATACAGAAAGATAATCAATGAACTTGTTAAATAATTTTTATTAAAACATTTCTTACTAACTACTGATATTTTTCGGTCACAGCGATTTGTTACATTTTAAATACTAGTAGTAACAGCTACGTCTCTATTTTGCCATTCAGGCAGTTATCTCATTCTCACCTGTAGCGCGCGCTTTCTCGCACTCGTACGTCATCAGTGGCCTGTCCCGCGCCCCGCGCCCCGCGCCGCGCCGTCCTCTCCCCTTCCAAACGCGGGAAAATCGATCAATACTTCGCGACGTGGGACGTGGATCTTTTCGTGCAGTGCCAGTGATAATGTTAATTTAATTTAATAACTCTAATAATTTAACAAATAAATCAGTTAATTCTAAATAAGTACTAAAAAGTGTGATTGACGCGATGGCTTTATTTCAATTCGTTTGCCTCGCGATTATTCTGTCGGCATCCGCCGAATTTGTTTGGAAGCACCATAATAATGAGGAACTACCCTTAGTGTTGGACGAAGTTCACGAAAAATGCCCGAATATAACGAGAGTGTACACTTTGACGGAGCCTTCAGTATGCGGGGTTCCGCTTTATGTCATAGAATTTTCTGATAACCCTGGATTTCATCAGCCATGTAAGTAATTTCTAGAATGATACTTCAATACCCTGTTGAGCTTTTCTTAAAGTAATATTAGTTATTACTTGTAAATGATATTTTACTAAAGTGGTAAGAAAGCGCTCATAGCGTTAGACTGCCTTCGCTCAGGTGAGGTAAGTAGGACACCGGGGAAAGAGGAAGGACTAGGACTAGACTAAACTCGACTGGAGGTCTATAGACTTCTAACATGTAATGGAAACGATGGTAAATTAGTTGACTGTACATAATTGGAATGGGTTTTTTAATGTAAAAGCAAAGCAAGCGAATTTACAACGGATGGGCGCAATATAATGACAAGACCAAACAAAAGAATAAGAAAACAAAAGAGAACATAGTTGGAAAGGAGTTCGCAACATCCAGAGCTGTTAGACGTCCAGTCTACTCTAGGCTAATCGTAGTCGTTCCTCTTTTCCCGGTGTCCCACTTACCCACCTGACCTTACATTTTGGAAATTTCTAATGAAAGCGACATTACAGACAAACCAGAAGTGAAGTATGTGGCGAACATCCATGGGAACGAGGTCCTGGGCCGCGAGCTGCTGCTCGGTCTGGCCCATTATCTGTGCAACCAGTACCTCAACTACGACCGCAGCATCCGGGCCCTCATCGACAACACCAGGATCCATCTCATGCCCTCCATGAACCCCGACGGCTGGCAACTGTCCACGGACACCGTAAGTTTGTCCATCACCTGTCTGTCCGCCAGGTAACTCAAAAACTGCTGCACCGATAATATTAGCTGTAACATTTTAAACATTTATGGACATTCTAGTTCTTTTACCCTATGACATATTTTGCCATTACGAGTAATTCATGAGATATTTCGTCTGTGCATACCCGCTTGTAAAAACTTATTCTTTATTATTATAAACTATACAAAAAGTTAGATAAGATAGGTACACAATTTTTGTATGGATTCAATTGACCTAGGTATTTAAAAATATACTTTTGTTATAGGGAAGCCTGGACTACCTTATAGGTAGAAACAATAACCACTCAGTGGATTTGAACCGGAACTTCCCCGATTTAGATGCCATCACGTTTGAGTTTGAGCGTCAGGGGATCAGCCACAACAACCACCTGCTGAAAGACCTTACGCGGCTTGCTGCACCTGTAAGTAAAGCCTTTTTATAAGCACTCTTTTAAATAAAACTAATGTTATTTTAGTCAGTAACAATGAAAACGTCTCACAAGTCATACATAAAAAAAAATATTCGAGCTTTGTATGTGTGTGTACTTAGATGATGAATTGAGATACAATTACATTTAATCAACTTACATTCATTTCAACATTCATTACAATCAAGTTGGAATTGTATAACTAAAAAACCTGAGCCTCAAAGTTCCTGCGAAACCAATGCCTGATTGTGGCCAAGGCTTGTACTTTTCTTAAGTAATGCGCGGAAATTCAAACTACTATGTGGAATATTTTATTTGAAAATATAACCATTTTGTATTTAGTTTAGTTTGTATTTAGTCAGTACAGTATTTTCGATTTATCTCGAAGAAGGTTGTCAAAATAATGCTCACTAAGCATGTTTGAGAAAAATATGGTAATTGTAGTTGGAGCCGGAAACGCGTGCCGTGATGCGGTGGATCATGGCCGTGCCGTTCGTGCTGAGCGCGGCCATGCACGGCGGGGACCTGGTGGCCAACTACCCGTACGACGAGAGCAGGAGCGGCGCGCCCGTCTCAGAGTACTCTGCCAGCCCCGACGACGACACCTTCAAGTAACAACAACCAACCGACATCTCTCATATTTGTAACATTTATCATTCTTTTATGCGAATAGTTATGATATAGAAAGAAAGAAAGAAAGAAAAATTTATTTTGCCACATGATTACAACAATGAATGTGTGTGACATAACTAGTGGGTACTGGTACTGGTGGGTACTTAAATACTACTTAACTTAAATCATGCAGCTTATTCCATTAACAATTAGAATAGTATCTGCCTACTGCACTGGTCGACTAACCGTTACGCAGAAGGCAGTGCCCATTTAAAAAAATATAATTAAGTTACAAATAATAATTGTTCACAATTTAAAAGATATCTACATAGGATACAAAATTTCCAAAAATGGCGTCCTGAGTTAACTAGGTATTTACAATAATTGTATATTAGTATTTATTATTATACTAAAGTTATTAGGAAAGTAGGAACAAACTAATATACATCATATAGAACTTAAGAGCGTCACTGGAGTAGAAGGGGATACGTCTGTCATGTCGAGAGGTCCGAGTTCGATCCCCGGTCAGGCCATGTACCAATGGGTCTTCTCGAAATTTAAGTATATTTACTGACTCCTCTCAAACGTTGAAGAAAAACCATCGTGAGTCGTGAGAAACCCTGCATAGCCCTAACGGCCTTCTTGAGAGGGAGGCCCTCTGAACCCCAACAGTGGGGACATATTAAATAGGCTGTGGCTTTTATTAAAATTTGAAAACTTAACATGTCTCGTTCCTTCGAATTGCATTCTCACTCACAATCGTTCATTTCATTTTATTTTACCATCCTAAGTTGTAAATTGACAAACGTCTTATGTTATAAACAGAGAGTTGGCTATGTCGTATGCTGAGGCACACGCGGACATGGCATCGGAGAGCCGCCCGGGATGCCACACCACTAGCGCTGCGGACTCCTCCACGTACAACTTCGGGAAACAAGGCGGAGTCACCAACGGTGCAGCATGGTACAGCTTGAAAGGAGGTATTTGAACGATTTCGATCTAGATTATTCACCTAATTTGTAAACCAAATACACAACCACTAATAATAATATTTTTGAATATATTTGCTACTCGTGTGATGATATATTTATCAAGGTATTCAGGATCCCAGCCGGGTTTTCCAATGACATTCCTACGGTTTGGTCCGTCTATTATGCGTAAGGTCGACATGTAGAACATAAACCAACATTGTTTCACATACGCACTTTAGAGTTATGGCGGACGTGGAGTCATTTCAGAATATCTGTCAATATAATCACTATTATTTAGCATTTACTGGTGTGGTTTGAAAATAAAAGTATTATTAAAATTTAACGCTAATCTAACTATAGTATAGACTACTTTTATGCTTCGGTAAATTCGTTTTTATAAAGCTGTAACAATTTTACACTTAGGTATATTTAGTAATCTATTTGTTTGCTCGCTCCTTTGGCGTTTTCCGTGACATTTCATTTTACTTGTACTGAGAACAGGAAGCTTGAAGAGTATGAGTTGTCTCATTGTATATTGCGACATTAACATTTTAAGTAGTTAACCGTGAGTTATATGAACTGGTTCATAGTGATGCTAATTGTGATGCCATTATTTTTTCTTCTCGTTCTGAAGACAGATTTCAATAATAGTTACTGTGCAAATGATGTTATTACATTGAACCTATACCTGTAGTAATATTGTGTTGTACTCTTTAAGGAATGAAAGGTAAAAAATACGCTTTTATTTTACAGGAATGCAAGACTTCAATTATTTAGCAACGAATGCGTTTGAGGTGACACTTGAACTGGGATGCGAGAAATATACAGATGAGAGCTTACTGCCTCAAGAGTGGGAGAGGAACCGTGAGGCTTTACTGGCGTATCTGTGGAAGGCCCATATTGGCATTAAAGGGACAGTCGCTGACGATTTCGGGTTCATTCAGAACGTGGTCATCTCCGTTGTCAACATAACCGGATCTGTGCCAAGGCCTATACGGCACGATGTTACTACTGGTGAGTTGTTGTGATGTTACTAACATTTGGGCAGCAGGTTCCATCAACTTTGCATAGTGATAGTGACAGCTCGCAAACACTTAAGGTCGTTGTATCTGTATCGAGATTTGCGACACGTGACGGCGACAATGGCATTGAACAAATATTTTGAAGTTTTTGTAGTCGACTTTTGTTGTTAAGAGCTCTCCATTCGGTTTTATTGACATTAAGTTTACCTGCTAATAAATGCAGGCGTTTGCTGTGTTCTAGTTTGGAGAGTAGGAAAGCAGTGTATTTACAGATAACTAAAAAGTACTATTAGTACTTGTCTATCAACCATTAAGAGAGCGTCTCGATCGCATAATAATTAACTAAGTATAAGTAGTAGTAATCCGTCACCACGTCCCATGCCCCGTGAACTGATTTCTGCGCCACACAATTGCGTAAGAATGCTAACATCAACCATTGTTCTAATACGGAAATTAAAAGTTGCTTCATCCCCAGTTCTCTCTATTAAGAGTAATGGGAGTAACTAAGTACTTGCTTCCGTAGGGCTCACGATAGATGAAGCAATTCGTTGTCATTTCTCGTCGTAGATTTAATTAATATTCTTATATCTTCTTTCAGTATCTAAAAACAATTCTTAATGTTTGACTCTATACAAAATTAGAAAACACCTAGCATGATACAGAATTTAAAAACTCAGTCGATTTACAATGTAGGATTCTTCCTTTAATTTCAATAGCATCTAAAAGTAATCAAAATTAGTTATCGATGACAAAATGAATATAGAAAGTTAAGTTCAGTAAGTGAACGATATTAATTAAATGCAAAACTAATACTTTTATCTCGTTATTTAATTATTTAGATACGGTAAAAGTAGATGCGAAAATGTTCATATCTTTTATGCCACTCACCTGTGGCAAATAACTTCATCTAAAACTATTGATTGTAATCGAAGGTATTCAAATCATTCACGCCATTGTTCGCACAAACGTGTTTTGAAAAACAATCGATTGAGTGTTAACTTTCTTTGACGAATTCCATACATTTTTGTGAAATATCGTCTACTCTAAACTAGTCTAAATAACTAAAACCGGAGCGGTGCCCTAATTACTATAAATCTATATTCAACAGTTGATGACAATACAGGCCAGTAAGAACATTATTAAACAATATATTTGTTTATGTGAAGGTTAACAAATTTTGAAGTCGTCTTGAGGCGTTCATTTTGAACTGGAAAGTCACTGGATCTAGGTGTTTAGATACCCGTATAAAATTAACCCTTAAATAACTTTCGAGTAAATATTACAACTTTGTTTGACAGGCGAATCCGGCGACTACTACCGCCTGCTGACCCCCGGCCACTACGAGGTGACCGCCAGCCACCCCGCCTTCTTCCCGGTGTCGCGGGTGGTCACCGTCCCTCACCACCAGACCTCGGCTCATGTGCTCAACTTCAGGCTCGAGGTCAGTATCAAATATATAGCTTAGTCGAGAGATGTTCGTCCTTAATTAATTAGGTGATTTTTGGAAATTAATTCGTTAGGTTAAGGATTACAATGTTATGCGATAATAAAATTTATACGATTTCGTAATTATGTGGATCGTCGTAAACATTGGACCATTTGACATCTTATTGTACAATTTGACTAACTTAATATGAATAGAATTGTAACAGCGGGTATGTTAATATCGTACCCAGTAGGTATGGATGTTTGTTTAGGTACTTGTTCACACCTTAACAGTTGAACAGATTTTGATGATACTTGGTAGCTAAGTACCATGATAGCTTGTCCATAAACAATACATAGAATACTTTATATAACGCCGAGGAAGTTAAAATATTACATTTTACCTTACGTCACTTTACGTTTTAAATGTATTTATCGTCGCAATATATCAAGGTTACCTTCCTACCTACAGTCGTCTCTTTAGCACCGATTGCTTCTACAAGGACAGGCAAGTGTCCTTTAAATAGAAAGTGATAGTGTTCATAAATAATATTGTTACTTTGCCCGGTTGCTCAAATAGCATCACGGCAACACCCTGCTATTCGGTTAAGGGCGTCCACCAACTGACATTATTGGTAGGAACTCGTATATTTATAGTTAGTGATTACCTACTTCAAGTATGTATTTATTGGCTGATGCTTTTTTGTAAACTTTACCAAGTAAACGCTGATATGATATGACGTCATTCACAAACTACGTCATTATCAGTTAACCGATGAAGCTTGCTTTGACGCAAATCTACCCACTCGTTGGGGGGAAGTGAAGTGTGGGTGGGTGAGGAAGGGAAGTATTCTATAGTTTCATTGTTTTTAAGGTTCCGTAATTCAAAAGACAATAACGAAACCCACTTTGTTGTCCGTCCATACGTCTGTCAAGACCATTTTTCACCAAGGCATGAATCCTACTCGCACTTATCCGTTTTTTTATTAAGAACCTAGGTACCTATTTAATTGCCTGGGTAGGTGGGTAGAATGCTTGAATGCAATTCAAGGCTATTTTATACAGAGTGAATATAATTTTATAAGTAAACAAACTTGGTTAAGTATAGCAAAAAATTACCAACAAGGTCAAATCAATTGAAATCAATGTAATAATAATAATACACGGTAGGCACGTGTGGGTTGGATCGTGGGGCATTTCTACTTAACTCGGCCTAATTATCATGCGGACCCAATATTTATACACCAGCAATTAATTATATCGGCCTTGAAACGTTTCAATGTTCTGTTTGGCAGCCCACGACGCGTTGGTTCGATGACGAACCCATCTTCGGTGTGCACAACATCCACGGCGGGCAGCCCCGCATCTACAAGCGCTCGCTCTACGAGAAGGTCGCCAAGACCATGCTGGACAACAGGGAGCCAGTCAAACAGTAAACATCAATCAATATCTGTCTGATAGTCGCGCACGTTAAGCCCGGCTACCCCCTTAATCATGCTTGCGCAAATTCCAGGTTTGCAAAAGCAAGCAGGTACCGTTTTGCCCGTCTTATCGTACATGCTTGCTTGCGCAAACTTAGAATTGCGCAAGCAAGATTGAGCGTGTAGCCGGGGCCATTGTCGACTCAGATCTGCAGATGGAAGGGGTTATTCCCAAAGGATCATATGATCCGTTCGGGGTTGCATCTGATCACGCAAAAAAAAAGATAATTGTAGATTTATTTTGTAAAGTCGACAGATAAATTAATAAAATTGGCTATTTTCAAAAGTTAGAAAAAATATTAATTATGAAGATTATTCGAAAATTAACAAGATAACACTGATGGACGAAGGCCTTCCGGCCCAAAATGTTGATTCCCAAAATGTTAAATCGCAACACAAAAACACAAAAATCGTTTGTGCATTCGAAATGGGAATTTAATATTTTTGGCCGAAAGGGATGAAAGTATTTAGAAAAATTAAAGTGCCATATAAATAGTTACAATTGAGTCTAATTTTATGTAGATTTGTACCGTCAGGGTTTAGGTATAAAAATCAAATATCTTGTAAACTAGAGAAAGCTTCTGGGACTCCTATAAAAATGAATTACTATTTATTTAGGTGAGTAAAACTTACCAAAAGTATAAGTTCTGTCGTTTTATCTGATCCTGTGGTGATTTATGGAATTAATTATAATAAATCTGTAGAAACCGTGTGTCTGTACTTTGAATAAATTTATAAAAAAATGAGTGTGGACGATAAAAAAAGAGTAACAGAACACAAAAAAGCATTTTTAAATTTTTTTGTCTTTCTGTCTTTCTGTCTGTCTGTCTTTCTGTCTTTCTGTCTGTCTGTAATCGCTAATCTCCGAAACTACTGAACGGATTTTCTTGCGGTTTTCACAGGTAGATTAAGCACAGCCTGGCGCAACTTATAGGCTTTGTTTCATTGAAATCGGATGACAGCGAAAAAAGTTATCGTCATTTACAGATAAATCATTTAACGTAACAAGACGATGTCATAGACATAGGAGATATCAGTGTTTTTTTTAACTGGGACAGTATAGGCAAGTCCGAAACCATAGGAGATGCAGGGAAAGTGTCTTATGACATAGAAATTTTTTCGTCAAGCGTGTGTTGTCCATAAAAATGAGACAATTTGCACATATTTTTTTTAATGCGGTTCGACTCAGTTTCATGTAGGGATCACTTCATTATATGGGAAGAAAAAAATCTGAGCAGCAGAAGTTAGTCAAATTCAATAAAATGTTTTCTCATAGAACGCCAGTGAAAAATAATTTTTATTATTAAAAAAAAATGCGTATCGACTTAGTTTCATGTTAGAATCATTTTATTGTATCGGAAGAAAAAAATCCAAGCAGCAGAAGTTAGTCAAATTTAATAAAATGTTTTCTTATAAAACAGACTGTGCAATGTACTTAGGTACTTACTACTTATTCATTCATGCCACCTGAACTCCAGCTGCTCCGATTATTATGTCAAAATTGTTATCACGAAAAAATACCTAAAGGTTCCTAAGACAGTTTCCCTATGGTTATCTCCTATGGTTTTGGTTTTGCCCATACTGTATTAGTTAAAAAATACACACGTATAATAAAAATTGATATGAGAAGTCTTATGAGCAATAGAAGTGAAAACAACAATTTTTTAAATTTTTATCTGTCTTCACCAAATTGGATACGGTGTTCATAGTTTGTTCCTGAAGGTATGGTATACCTTAAATTATGGTGAAGGTACTTAGAATGATCCATTTTACCATTGGAAAATTATAACTAGACGATGTATGTCTGTACATAGCAGAGATAGGTACCTACTTCCAAAATCCACGCGGACGAAGTCGCGGGCAACAGCTAGTTATAAATAAGATGACAGACATTTTGGCCTTTGGCAGATAAACAGTTGAGATGGTCGAACTGTGCACGAACTTTCGCACATAAATTTAGACAGTTGCGGTTCATGCGGACCCATTTTGTTTTTGATGTGTACCTACTACTCTAGTTTCACATGGTCAATCTGCAATAGACTTTTGACACCATTGATTCGTCCTACTGGACTGCTTCGAGGGCAGGCTACTTCTAATAGCTTCGAAATATAGATGTAAAGTAGGTACACTAACAGAAATTAAAAATGTTCTAGTCCAAACATGGAGTACCTATATAAACCTGTAGTATTAGGCGACACTTCCTGGTGTATATAAAATATCGTTGGTTGATAGAGTGTATGTATTATAGTGTAATTTTATTCCAATTTTATTTAATAAAGTACTGAATTTGGCAGCTAAATAAAAACTTGTTTATTATTTTAAGAATTCCCACATTTTAAATGCGATTCACTTCTTTGTAGATTACAGATATGTTATGATCAGGTAGATACCTACTCATATATATTTTGTGCGTTTGGTTGGAGTTGATAAAATTGTTTACTTTGGCGTATTTTATTATCGATAAATAGGTATAATAAGACCTGCAAGACACATAAATTGAATGGGGTTGATGGTGGGTAAACGATGTTTGGCAATAAGGTAGGTAACAGTAGTGTTAAAAGAATTTATTAAATTCACAGTTATCTTTCTTCTATAAAAATAAGTACGGAATTTACATAAAAAGATATCGAAATTTCTACTTATTTATATAGGTATTTTCACTGAAACAACAGTACACTTTGAGGAAGACTTAGGGGTTTGAGCACTCACTTAATCGAAAGTTTGTCCAAAGTATGGATAAAGTAGACCTCCCACAATCACACACGCTATTTACTAATGTTATATACAACAGGCATCCTAAGGTTTATCGAAGGATACGATACACCGTCCTACCTCTCCGACTAAACTTAATAACACGAATATATAGAATTTTCGTATACAGATCTGTTTCCACCAACAATTTAATCGATATATATAAAAAAGTAAAGTAAATATTTTCATTTAATTGCTAACGTCGTTTAATTGAACGTAATAAATATTATAGTAATTATCCAATTCCAATCTAAAAGTAAACGCGAAAGTTTGGATGTTTGTTGCTCAATCAAGCTAAGCTATCGGCTGAACCGATATTGAAGAAACTTAGTGCTGTGACAGATTTTATCCTGGAATAACATATACGATACTTTTTATTTCGTTCGAAGTCGCGGGGCGTCTACTAGTATGCTATGAATATCTTTTTGACTATTAGTTAAATTGACGGTGAAAACGTCCTTATTGCTAGAGAAAGAAACTTACAGTAAAGAATGTTAATACTAACACATTTTATACTTACACAGAACTATTAAATTCACAGTGATGATGTGGTATATCGAACAGCTACGTACGACGTTGCTGTAGGTACGTATCACTATCTAATTATTACGTCTAAACTAAGTTAAATCTAACTAATAATTAATTTATCAATTGAACATTTTAAATTTAACTTATATACAATATTGAAAGTGGTCTTCTCAAACTACTTATGTTATACAGTACAGAAATTTTTGTTTAGTTTAGTAAATTCTGCAAAACAGACTTAAAACTACGAAATATGATTTTTAGAATTTGGACGGTTTCGTTGCATTAATCAGGTATATTTTATTCCAACATTATGGACACAATAATAAAAGTAAAACATTAACTAAAAGGCCTAACTCAAAGCCTAAGGTACATGAAATATAAAATGGCACAAGTGAAATTCATTTTGAAGTTAATGAGAATGATATTTCATTTCTATGGTAACATTACAATAAGCTTATTGTTACTGGTTATTATCTACTTGCTATAGTTGCAAAGCACAATTCTAGTAATTCTTCTTTTACATCCAGTTTATCGGATAAGGAGATCATCACTGATCAGCAATGATATATTTTATCAAAACGTTACAGAATAACTGCTACTTTAGTCTGTATTGTTAAAAATCACACACAATTGCATTACCAATGATTCTAGTCTCAATATCGACAAAGCAAAAACCTATCGGCATAGCTGACTCTGATAATCTTAGGGCTAGTGCGTCTGCACTATGTCTATAGTGCAAAACTGCTTTTCTATGCATTTATTATGCTTCTTTCTAATGTCAAAAACAACTTTATTCGATCTGTATTATGGTCCATAGTGGAAAACTGCTCGCGCATGCCTTTCTTTACCCTTGGGGTTAAAGAAACATAATTTACCTCTATATTTGCTGTATTTTTATTTCCTGATATTTTCCCCTAAGTGTTGGTATTTAATGTCTATTTCTGTGCATACCGGAGTGTCGACTACCCGGCCTCGATTGTACTATTGCGTAGTGGTCACTGTTGTCTGACACAGATCTGAAAATGAAACAAATACTTTCATAGGATCATGGTAGAGACTCACTCAGACTTGCGTTTTGAGATCGATTTACAATTTTCCGAAGAGATAAACAAACACCATGATTATACTTTACGCTAAAGAAAAACATCTTAAACACTGTTTGACCTCATGCCCGTACTGTTATTGTATTAACAATACCTACCTTGCTGAGTGAATAGTAGAAGAGGGATACCGGCTGCCGTACTGACTGCCGTGCCAGCTGCGGTAGGGGTCGTAGTCCTCCACCACGGAGGGGTCTTTTTCGATGACCTGCGAACACAAATGTAAAATAAATCATGTTATAGGCCTTCCTCAATGAACGCCACCACACCAGGTTTTCCGCCCTCCATATCTAGCCGCTTCCGGCCACCTTCTAAGGTCGTCGGACCAACTGGCGGGGGGCGGACATGACATGACCCATCGTGCGCTTATCCACCCAGAATATATGGTATCCTATCTAGAACCCGCCTGCCCCAACGGTCGTCGGTTCTGCGTCAGAGTTACCTGCCGTCTGCCACTTCAACTTCTTATAATATTTTCGGCTATCGGTGACTTTAGTTCTTCGTCAGATTTAATTATTGATATTTTACCACGTTTCTACTATCAGACAGTTTCTATTATCAGTGAGTAACAAATAAAATAAGCGAAAAAGTATGTCTTGCTGGATTCTTCCCTATAAAGTAGCCCAGAGTTGGCTATCACTTACCTGGGATTGTGTGTCAGTGAATCTAACTGGGATACTCACGTCTGTCCTGGCGCACGAGCAGGTCATCGCCGTGCAGAGGAAGCAGTTGATGAGCAGCATCACCAGGAACATAACTCCCAGCGCGATGGCCAGATACAGCAGCCATATCGGCCTCACGCCACCCTCGGCGCACGCCAGCGCAGCCACTGTCATATTATAACATTCTAAATTAAAGTCCGTTGGCGGCAAAAATTGTAACAAGTCTACTTAGGTAGTACAAATAATTGCGCTTGTTTTAATTTAGCTTTAATTTTTTGTACAACTCTGACTTTTTTTTAGGTAGATAGGTAATTTTTTAAGAAGTCGTCATTTTAAAAAGTCGTCATTACCCGCTATAGGATTTCAATTTATAATAGGGAGATTCATCAACGAATTACAAGACTCGAGTATATGACACTAAGTAATAATAATAATTGACGGAGCGAGCGAAGCGAGCGAAGCGTCTACGTTTCGAGACTGGCCAAAAATGCTCTTGTCCGGCTGTCTGTCTGTCTGTCTGTCTGTCTGTAATTCTCTACAGGTCGCATTTTTCAACCGATTTTGACGAAAATTTGGCATATGTATAAATTAATGAAACCTACAAAATGAGTAGAATAAAATTTTGAAAAACATTTTTTTTAGAGTACCTACCATACTCGCAAAGTGGGAGTGAACTTTTTTTTTCTTGTGAATCCCATAGTGTGGGATATCGTTGGATAGGTCTTTCAAAAATATTGCTGGTGTGTGAATACCATTTTTTCGATTTAGGGATCCGTTGGCGAAATATTAAGCTTTAAAGCGGTAATTTTTGTTAGAGTCACGTGTTCCCCCCCCTGCCAGCTAAACGGTTGCTTCTGGAAATGTGAAAAAATTCATGGCAGTAGCATATATAACGTAGTTACAAGGAAAACTATTACGGCTAAGTAGGTTCTATTAGTTTTTGAGTAATAGTGGACCGACTTAAGAAAGTTGAAAAAATAAATTATGTTCATAGAACTGCATACGTAAAATGGAAAATTATTTTTTTCCGCGTGATATCCATGGTGTGGGGTATCGTTGGATGGGTCTTTCAAAAATATCGCGGGTGTGTGATAAACATTTTTCGATTCAGGGATCCGTTTGCGAAATATTAAGCTTTAAAGTGCTATTTTTTGTCACTTTAGTAGGTACTTTTTCTGTTTCCAAAGTTGACTTTTGTTGGTTTCTTTTAGGTTTGGTTTATAAGGGCTGGCGAGGTCTACTGTTCTCACGGAACTACTAGTAATAATGTTTGGACAAATTTTACACACGGCTGTTTAGTCCCAAACTAAGCCGAAGCTTGTAAATGGGTACTCAACAACTGATAAACATACATAAATACTTTTAAATAAATACTTAAATACATACAAACACCCAGAATCCGAAAACCAACAGTTATGCTCATCACACAAATGTTGGTCCCGGGTGGGAATCGAACCCACGACCTTTGGCGCAGTAGGCAGGGTCACCACCACTACGCCAACAGGCAAGTCTAGGTACTCATACCGTTACTGGGATTAGTAATTGTTTTTTTACCTGCACTGTCGTTGGGGTCCAGAACAAATATACCGGTGGACGCATTGACCGTGCCTTCTTCCTCCCCATTAGTTTCTCTACCATTGCCATCCTCTGTGCAGTCTGGAGCACTGCAGCTTCCTGAAATGTTAATGAAATAGAGATCTTTAATGCTATTTTTATGCAAATACTTCAAAATGCGTTCGCGCTTGAATGTTAAGCAAAAAATTAAGTGCTACTTTTCTTTCCACCACTCTAGTATTCGAATTTCACCCCTAGAGTTACTAACCTACCTTACAGAACATAAATTAAGTAACTTTATTTTCATCATAAATTCTTCTTCTTTTGAAAAAAGTTTTTCAGTTTTTGCGGCCAGTAATTTAAAAATAATGAAAAAGTAGGTATGCATATCTTCATTTTGAAATGTTAGTAGGGATTTTTTAGAATTTAAAAACGGTGCAATCATTCGATTGGCGGTTGAACAGATTATTATAGTGAATATAGGGTGATGTTTTGTTTTATTAATATTTATTCATTTTATTACCTTTACAAATAGCTATTTCGCACTGGAAATTGACTTGCGAAGAGTCAGGAAACCGGAACATGGACGCTATAGCCAGCTCTGCCACTCCGTTTTCCATTTTTGTTGTCACCGACTGCTGCTTCACTGGACATCTAAGAAAGGTCAATACACAGGTACATTAAACACACTTTTCTAGGAAGTACATAATGCATTACTTACATAATGCATCCAAGACCGTACCTGGGTGAACTAAGTCGGGTGATGTAAAACTCAGGTGAATTATGTATAAGTACCTAGTACGCGGAATAAAAACACAAATAATTACTAGTGGTTCTGTGAGAACAGTAGACCTCGCCAGTCCTTATAAACCAAACCGAAAAGAAACGAACGTACTCGAAAAAAAAAAATATTTTTCAAGATTTTATTCTACTCATTTTGTCGGCTTGATTAATTTATACCCATGCCAAATATTCGTCAAAATCGGTTGAAAAATGCGGCCTGTAGAGAATTACAGATAGAAAGACTGACAGACGGACAATAGCATTTTTGGCCAATCTCGAAACTGAGATACTTCGCTCGCTCGGTCAATAACAATAAATACAAAATTCATGCCAATTTCTGGGCTTCAAATATTTATTTACAAAAAAAAATCGTCAACATAAATATAAAGTTTTTTAAACTTACCCTTTGTTGTCCAGGAGCTCTACTGTATTATTTCTCATATTGAACGCGAAGCAGTTCTTCATTTTAATTCCATGTGATCCTATAATTCAGTTTATTAATTATTTAAACAAATTCAAAAGATTTTAATGAATTTTAAAGTTAATATCGTTGGGAACATGTTGGCAACTGACCGTCAGACTTGCTAATTTCGGCTCGAAGCGTGTACGGCATACCGAAGGCTGCATTTAACACTTTCTTTCCGTTTTCGTTCAACATTCGTAGTGATACGAGGGAGGTTTCGTTTCTGTATAAATAAACAAAAAATAAATACCTGCTTGAAAATAATTCAAGTAACACAAAGATGATCTACGACCTACAAAATTGTTAAATTCATAGTGCAGATTTGTTTCAGCACACTGTTAGTTGACTACAAGTGTAGGTACAAACGTAAAAGAGGCATTAAAAGTCTTAGTTTAGTATAGTATCTATACTTATAATAAATCTGTAGAAACCGTGTGTCTGTACTTTGAATAAATTTATAAAAAAATGAGTGTGGACGATAAAAAAAGAGTAACAGAACACAAAAAAGCGATTTTAAATTTTTTTGTCTTTCTGTCTTTCTGTCTGTCTGTCTGTCTGTCTTTCTGTCTTTCTGTCTTTCTGTCTGTCTGTAATCGCTAATCTCCGAAACTACTGAACGGATTTTCTTGCGGTTTTCACAGGTAGATTAAGCACAGCCTGGCGCAACTTATAGGCTTTGTTTCATTGAAATCGGATGACAGCGAAAAAAGTTATCGTCATTTACAGATAAATCATTTAACGTAACAAGACGATGTCATAGACATAGGAGATATCAGTGTTTTTTTTAACTGGGACAGTATAGGCAAGTCCGAAACCATAGGAGATGCAGGGAAAGTGTCTTATGACATAGAAATTTTTTGGTCAAGCGTGTGTTGTCCATAAAAATGAGACAATTTGCACATATTTTTTTTAATGCGGTTCGACTCAGTTTCATGTAGGGATCACTTCATTATATCGGAAGAAAAAAATCTGAGCAGCAGAAGTTAGTCAAATTCAATAAAATGTTTTCTCATAGAACGCCAGTGAAAAATAATTTTTATTATTTTTAAAAAATGCGTATCGACTTAGTTTCATGTTAGAATCATTTTATTGTATCGGAAGAAAAAAATCCAAGCAGCAGAAGTTAGTCAAATTTAATAAAATGCTTTCTTATAAAACAGACTGTGCAATGTACTTAGGAACTTACTACTTATTCATGCATGCCACCCGAACTCCAGCTGCTCCGATTACTATGTCAAAATTGTTATCACGAAAAAATACCTAAAGGTTTCTAAGACAGTTTCCCTGTATCTCCTATGGTTTTGGTTTTGCCCATACTGTATTAGTTAAAAAATACACACGTATAATAAAAATTGATATGAGAAGTCTTATGAGCAATAGAAGTGAAAACAACAATTTTTTAAATTTTTATCTGTCTTCACCAAATTGGATACGGTGTTCATAGTTTGTTCCTGAAGGTACGGTATACCTTAAATTATGGTGAAGGTACTTAGAATGATCCAATTTACCATTGGAAAATTATAACTAGACGATGTATGTCTGTACATAGCAGAGATAGGTACCTACTTCCAAAATCCACGCGGACGAAGTCGCGGGCAACAGCTAGTAACATAATAAGACAGTTTAGAGTATACTTATGCCTTACGTATACTCGAAGTTAGTTAATGTAAATTCCACGGATAAATTCGAAAAAAAAAAAAAACTTGTACCTATACCTAATTTTTTTCTTGTCTCTAGTTTCCTATGTAAATAAATGGGAAGTTTGTGTTAATGGCTCTTAGTGAAAAAGTACTTGAGAAACAACTAGCTACGATATTTTATTGTGATAGAATGCAGATTATTTTACAACTTTTTTTTTACGAGAGACGTATCACGTGATTTACTAATGAGAAATGCTTGGATTTATAAATCCAACAATTATAATATAACAATTTCTCCCACGTTCTGCTTGTTCGCTCTTGTCAAATAGTTATTATTTTTTATTATTTTATTTTATTCAGAAAACTAAAGTATTACTTAATAATAGGTTCTAAAATCTGTACGCTCAATAATATTACTTTACTTGCCTTCTTAGGTTAAGGTTAAATATGTTTTCATGTAAGTGAATTGTAAAAAATTCTTAATGAAAAATAAATATCTTAACACACACAAACTTACAGTCTAACAAACTCTATACATACATAATGATGACAGAAAATAGAACATAGACAGAGACAGTTTCCACAGATTACATTAGTGTGAATTTGTCCAAAACATTACAAAATTATTTGAGAATTTGTACAAAATTACCTGGCGTTCCTGAAGCCCGCCTTGCCGCAAGTGATGACGTAGAACTTGTCATCAGCCAGCTCCAGAGTCTTGTGCACGCGCACCGCCAGCGGAAGGGATCGCTCATCAGTGCGCTGGAATGTCAGGAAACAAAAAGAAATATTTTAAACGCACGATATTCATATTCCATCCTGTATGGGTATACATACAATACAGGGTGAATTTACAAAAAATATATTGAATGCACATTGAGATGTGCATTTGATGTTCAAATCAGAAACAAAATCTGATACTACTCAACTCACTATAGTACAGTACTGCCGCGGCCCGCAACAGAGGCATTGATGGATGAACGTGTGCATGTGGGCCGAGGCGGTAGCCGAGGCACACATACGTGAGTCCATCAATGCCTGGTTGTGGCCAAGACTTGTATAGTAGTTTTCTCAAAAAAATGCGCGGAAATTTAAACTATTACCTATGTGCACCATTTTAATTCATTCATATACATTCCAAAATCAATGACGAACAACAATAAATTTCCACGCGCCAAAATGTTCATTTGTTTTTTTACACTAAACTGCTTGCAATTTGCAAGGCAATTCGTAATTTTAAAAAAACTGTTGTTATTTTACCTCCGTGGTTGCCATGGTCACATGCCATGTTAAGAATTAATATGGTCATTATTTGACCGCTAGGCACTACATATATGGATTTTCATTCAAATTATTTGCCCGTCTGCTCTCTTTTATTTGACCAGTACAGCAATGACGATTTAACTCGAAGAAGGTTGTCAAAATAATGTTCACATTTCCAAGCATGTTTGAGAAAAGTACTTACTTTATAAAAGTTGCTTTTATTTCACCATAAATATACTGAATGCACAGCATGCATGATGTGGAAGTGCGCATATGATGTGCAAATCAGATGCGCATTTCATGATGTGCATTCATTATATTTTTTGTAAATTCACCCTGTATTGTTTATAGGATGGAATTTTCGAAGCGGACCTGGTGGGAAAATACCTACTCTAAATACTGAAGAGAGACACTGACGCATACGTATCTGTTTTGACGGAACTCTAAAAAAACAAGAAAGAAAACCTACGTATTAAGTTACCTACTTAAAGACGTCTCTATAGGCTGGGTGATTTTTTCGAGTGAGCTTGATTTTCGTGCACTGGATCGTGCTTGGTTGTACTTACATTATTCCAGAAGATGCCGCAGTAGCCGGGCGTGCCCTGCGCTGCCATCAGGTTGACGTCGAAGCTCAGGGTCTCCGTGCCGTTGCCCTGAGCCATGCACGCTAGGCTCCTGGAACACCACATTTATTTTATACGTACAAATAAGTACGACTAAACGAATTATAAAAGTTGTCCAGTGCGCAGATACAGCTGTGGAACTGTATTGGTATGCAGATGAAGATGTGTCGAATATGATAAGCATGAATGCCATTGATCTTATTGAGTTTGTCTTGAAATACTTAGGCCTGTTTGGCCAAGTACCTACTTATGGAGTTTTTCGCATTGCTCAGTCCAGTACAGAACGACGACGAACGGCTTGATTGCATGCCAATACGCTCTCTCTACTATTTTAGTGGAAAATACTGTGCGTTTATTACTTGCGATTCTACAAAAACATAAGTTTGCTTTCAGTTGTGTGAGTAGGTATCTAAGTATGTCATGCACCGAGCCTAGTTTTGGTTTTTAGAATGTAAAATAGTATTGTATTTTTCTCCCTGGGTTTCATTTAAGTATAATTCGTGTAAGTGTATTAATCGTTGAACCATTCAAAGTGGAAAATCCATCTGTTTTTATACGTTCTTTACATATATAAAATGTATATATAGTAGTAGGTATACAAATGTAATGCTTGACGGAACGATTGTGCGGCAAAGAAAATTCTGCGTAGTCATTAAAATCATGCTCTGTCTGTACAATACGATACCTGAAGGAACTTTTACGTAAAATGTAGTGCGTCAAATCAAGAGCATTATACCAAGTAACGTAGCATGGATAAATTACGCATTGCGTGACCGTCATGGAGATAATAAGGTGCCACCGCGCGGCGGTCACCGCTTTAATAAGTTTTTTAACATTTACACCAATGCTAGCTTCCAAAGGATTTATTAATGTCATACCGACTATCGGAACAGTTATACAGTTGATAAATTTTTTGCTAATTTATATTGAGTAGCGTTGGGGCGATTAGTTCCTGTATTTCGCAGAAGTTCGGTAGCATTAGTTGTTAATTATGGCAACGGCCGTTTCCTCAGTAGCTCTGCCTCGGTTATTTATTATTAATTGTGATGGGGCTCTTTAAGGCTTACCCAGCCTTGTATCAGCGCGACTATTCTATTGTGATCGCCACGTTACTAAGTTCAGTGCTAAGCTTTGTATCAGTTACGAACTTCCGTACGCTTTTGGCACTTGTTTTATTTCATCAGGTTGAAGTGAGTACTTGCCCAGATAGGTAAGTGTTTCTTTTACCCATCAATGGGTCGCACTAGGACAGAAGGTGTAATGGGGTTTCCTCTGCTGCCTGGCAGAGTCTGCACACTTTAATGTCAATGGTTGAACATAACGTGTTAGGCCGCAGTGCGTAAATTAATCGTACTTAGCGCTAGGGTCTCACATGCCTCGGCTTCTGTTAGCTGCACTATAATGTATTTAGAGCACCTACTACCACGTTCCGATTTACTATCAGTTATGACAGTGAATATGCTAGAAACTGACGATATTTAAGTAGGTACTTATACTTTGTATTCGAGTTTGAATCTAGATATTTTCATAATCTTTGATGGCCAAGGTATTCCTAACCTCTGTGAGCGTGATACGCGTAACATTAATATTGTGGGCGTTTTCTCAGTGTTATCGTATCGCAATCGTATTCCCTGACGTTTAAGCCTGAATGAGGCTTTACCATGTCGTGATTCAAATGAGACTAGAAGGGAATGCCAGCGATTTAGCTATCACACTTAAGTTATCTGATCAGTACACATACATGTTTAAATTCTTTATTTACCTACCTATTATTTTTTCGTCAAAACGGATACCCATAATACATACATACGTGCGTCTTTTCAATAATTGCGTTTTTAGGAAAACAATATTTTCTGAGATATTTTATGATAACAAAATAATTGCGTAACTCCCACAGTACGACGACGTGAACGGATTTTTTTAAAATGAAATACATTTTTACGATTCACTATTTTATTAGGTAGTGAGATAGATACCGAATGGATTTATGTGCCTATAGATTTCCATGTACGTAGATACTTTCTTATTAAGTTCGTTAGTAACTGGAAGTGTCTAGTACCTGAACTCCCTTGCGTGTGCGATGCCATTGAAGGGCTGGTTGAAGGTGATCCTAATGGACATTACGTCGCTCTTGCACGTCGCGGTGACCACCGGCGTGAACTCGCTGCTGCTATCCGTATTCTGTAACCGAGAAAAATACTAATTAAATACCGTTGTCACGGACATCATTAATAGGTACATCACAGGCAGGCAATTTGTCGTCAGTAATTTGCTTATGACGCATTTAAGGCGATATAGAGACAAGGGCTTCCTGCTGCAATCAGCGTCGGCGACGAACTTTCCTTACACGGACGACGACGCGTCGGCACGCAAGTAGACACTAAACCAGTACAAACTGGTCTCTCATAGTATTGAAACTACTTAATAGGCTGGGTCAGCTCATGACGAAATGTTTTCACGACGTGCGGTCGACTGTACGATAACTGCACACCATGTCGCACGTGTAATGTTTGTGAGAATCGCTTTGTTGCGCGTGAGTGGCGCATCTCATACAGTTTTTACTATAGGGTATTACCTATTTTCCATTCAAGTCAGAGATAGCAATAATATGACCGAAGTGTGATAACGGGACGACTTTACCGTACGTAACGTAGCATTGTTGAAAACAGTATTGCTTGATTTGTAAATAACTCATACTCTTTTTTACGTTTTTCAGATTGGACATTTTTGAGATTGGACGTTTTTCAGATTGGACGTTTTTCAGATTGGACGTTTTTCAGATTGGACATTATTCAGTTTGGACATTTTTCAACGGTTGGACATTTTTCAGATTGGACATTATTATCGTAAATCATCTGTATATCCTATATTTTGTACTCACATGGTAAAAAAATGAATCTGTTTGCTACGTAAATTAGGAAATACCATGAAAAAAAATTGTTACTCCCCGCCGCCCACCAAAGAGATCCTAACTCTATGGGAAATACTACCAGATTTTATAAATTTAAATCAATACCATTGGCAAATTGGAAATTGGCTTAATCCTATTGGAAATCGAACCCAGTCTATCTTGTAGGCACACAAACGAATGAACATCGATGGCGATTGTGCATGGCTAAGTATATTTTACAGTACGTATTGTATAGGCGTAAATTAAACGTAGGTAGTATTCACGATCGCCGGTTGCATAGGACGCATCGGACTTGGACCACCGATTGGTTTGACCTCCGGAGTCAGATATACATTATTGTAGTCGGCACACAACCGTTACGACACCGACTACAAATCACCGCACTTTGTAGCGCGGACGTTTCACGACGTGAGCTGAGCTATTCCGAACTATTGCCATAATATCATTTTATTTTATTTCATTTTATAAAACACATTCTTGGTCAATAAATAGCCTAATTGACATAATGTGTGGTGGACTCGACCCAGCACTACTTTGCACTGCAGTAGGTACTTTGTGAGTGCAGATTACTTTAGAGGTAGGTAATTAAAATGTTCCGTACAAGAATCTAACTTTCCGAATTTCGTAATGTCGGTACTTTTGAAGGCTGTTTATGAACAATTTAAATTAATAAGATACCTGTATTTTATAATTTTAACATTTATGTTACCGGTATGGTAGTGTAGGCTGCCGATATACACAATTCAAAAAATTAATTAAAATCGTTAATCGCATTTGAAGTAATTATAATTTAATAAAAAATATGATGACAAGCAATCTCGATAATGTTTTTTGTGCGTATTTGCGAATAAAAGACATCAACGAGGGCTAACATTATTACGTTCCGGAACTCGATTATCCAGTCATGTCATGTCAAAACGTCGAATTGTCAAAAGTTATATACAAGTACCTACTACGCGAACTTATATAAAGATGGGTATAGTTTACAAGTAAGTAAAACTTATAAATGAAGATTAGGTAAATAAATAAGTATAGTTACGAAAGAAAACTTGTAGGTATATTTAAGAGAAGAAGAGCCTCCATTAGGCGAAGGTTGGCATTATCTATCCTAGGAAATAAAGTATTACGTGAATGAGCACAGGTACGGAGTCAGGATATACAAGTTTAATGATAATAACAAATTAAGTTTTCAGAGTGATTATTGCTGTCTCTTTTCAGACAATCGTTAACAACCCTGATGTACTAAAATATAAAAGAAGCAAGCTGAATACAGTCAACTGGCTGACATGATGTTAAATAAAATACAATACAAAAACGGACGACACTAATGCATGAATAATATTCTTCGTCTTACTTTTGTCGCTTAGAATAAACAAAAGGCTCTCCAGAAAGGCTCTACTCTACCGATCCCAGATCCGTTGAGTAGACTCTAGAACCTAGTTGACTCGACCCTAGACCCTAGTTAACTCAATCATTCGGTCTTCGATCGATCCTAGTTTTTTTTACCCTAGCTAGATCCGCGTCTGACCGAGAGTGGCGCCCGCGCCGCGCCATCGCCAGGCCGCAGGGCCGCGGGGTCGCGCCCCGGGGCGGCGCGCGCGCACGACGGCCGCGCGTCCACGACCCCCGCCTGATAGCTTCCTACATTACTCCACAGTTACCTTCATTTACGAGTCTCTACGGCACATCGGAATATGCTATAAGTAGTTCGACTTATATAAAAGCTGCAGATTCCTTTAAAAATTTGAACATTTTATGCTTTACTGTAACAAATATAGATAAGTAAGTACCTACCTATGTAGAAACTCATTGTTTGGCTTAGGTAGACACATAACGAAAGTTATATAGGTAAAATCTTTAACTCAAAGCTTAAAGAACTCGAGTTGGAACAAAACTTATTAATATAGTGTCCTATATTACATTTTAATATGTAATTTCCATAACATTGATGTAGGGTAGATAGTGAATGTTTTGGAGAATTAAACATTTAAGGAACTCAACATTTTGGGGCTAAAGGAGAAGAAACAGTCTCACATTCTATATTTTATCCAGAATGTGAGACTGTTCTGTTTTTTTCTGTTAAAAACGAATATAAAAATAGATTCACAAAATCGGTGGTTCACAATAATCATTATTAAATCATCTTGTAATCGTTGCCCAAAAATATATTGCTCAATAAATTATTGCATGCATGGGTTAAGTCAGGTTGAATATAAATTTATCTTAGAACTCTTTAATTGTATATCCATTAAAATTAACTTGTCTCATAATTCTAGCTTAATGGATGATTGTATAAAGAAGATGGAGGATTATAACTTGACGTAACCAACAGTCAGCGTAAATTTACTTTATTGTGGCATAGAAAAGTCAATAATATAATTTGTGATCACGACAGATGGCAACGCGAGTTATAGAGGATGGAGCGGTCGGAGCGGGAGCCTGGGGCCTCTTCCGAGACCCTGGGTGAGGGTGATTGCCGTTGTTTATGGATCTCACGATCTGTCTTATTTATTCACATTTTGTGAAGCATTTCTATAGCTTTGTAATTTATGTTCTGTTCCCAGTGTGACCACCACGACGGCCTTATTATTTGTAGGTATTGAATATAGCTAGTTGTTATGATTAGTTTATTTTACATATTAGTTAGATTAATTAATGTATTAACCATAATATGTAGGTATGTCATGTAAACGCTTTAATGTTTGTAGGTCTGTATCAAATTAACCAAATAGGAATAATATTGTCCAAGCGGACTTCTTGCGATACAATACGCAGTATACCGTAGGTTAATGCAAAGGTCGTATGTCCAAAAATTGATGTTTTGAGTGAACATTGCCATCAAATCAAAACGGTATTAAGATTTGTTCACATAATACAGTATTTTTTTGAGATACGACCTATTACATTAACTCCGACTCCGACGATATCACGTTGAAGGTCAAAATCTTGAATATCACAGCTGTGTGAAAAACAGTGGTCATTCCGGTACTTATACTCAATATTTAACAGATATAACGAATTGCCGTGAAACGATGTCAAGTGATTATTATTGTTCTTATACAAATGTCACTATGTTTTTGTAATATTTTGTATAGTGAAGTGATGGACAAGACAACCATACCATATCAAATGACAATTTTATGACAAAACTACAAATACCTATGTTATCGTTATCTACGACGTGCGACGAAATGAGTCGGTTTATATTTAAAAACATTTAACAACGGACAGTACGAACTGAACGAGTAGTTCAGTTATTATTCAGTTTTACTTTTATAAGCACTCGTTGTTTAAAATACTATCACAGATACCTCTATCTATACCTACACCAAAACTCACAAATTGATGTACATTTTTTTCTAAATTTTTAGGGAAACGAAAAGTTGAAATTGAAACAAAAGATACAAGCATTTCTGACGAGAAGAGAATTTAGACTTTCGCGCTTTGTATTCAAAATTATAAAATTATTTACGGGTCTTACACACGAATAAGTTTTATTTACCTTGCCCGACGTTATAATAATTATATATTACCAATATTATAAAGAGGAAAGATTTGTATTTTTGTATGTTTGTAATGAATAAACTCAATAACGACTGTGCCGATTTCAAAAATTCTTTCACCATTGGAAAGCTACATTCACCCTGAGTGACATAGGCTATATTTATCTATATCAATGTCCACCCGTGCGAAGCCGGGACGGACCGCTAGTAATTATATAATTGAGAAGAGAATTCCCGCCAGAGTCCCAAATTCCTTCATGAACTGTGTGACCAATGTTTGATCGACTGCGACACGTCACGGCAGCTAAGGCAGGGATATGTTATGTTTGTGGCGCGTATCATAGTGTGTGTAGGGATGTATGTTAAGTACCTGTTATTATTTATTCCATTAGAGTACTTATTATCCAAACGCCTGGATGGATTTTAATAATCAAGGTCAAAGATTCCTCGTAATCCCGAAAGTGTCATAGAATAAAATTGAGATTGTCTGGAAGAAATTGTTTAAAACGCTAGGATCGCCTAAATTGTACTATCTGATCTTTTAGTTGGCTTTTTACGCAGTTGAGTTTTTGATTATTTTGTCAATTTGTACTTGTTAATCCAAAGATGATGATAAAGTAAGAACGTTCCAGAGAAGATTGGTGCGACCCGCCATCGCCACACGCTTGTCAATGGGATACCGAGGTCAACGAACTAGTGACCGTTCGGGACGCAGGTCATCTCACCGTCGATAGCTGTACCTCGGAAAGGTACTGCATACTCTTGTTTCGGGTCTACAGGTAAATACATTACATAGCCAAATTTATAAAAATTGTAACCTAGTATTCATTAATGCCTAATTATAGTACACCTACCTAACTACACCAAATTACTTACACCAAATGCAGGCTTAATTTGTTACATGGATGTATAGATGAGATATTATTCAAGTCCTTTTGACATCACAGATATATTCTTGCCTTAATAGTAAGTGGTAAGTTTAGCAACAGTAATAACACTGCGCAATATTTATACCCTAAATATTTCAATACACGGTCTTGGCGTAGAACCTGTTACGCCTTGGACAATAGCCACCAAAACCGCGAAGGCCACTGGTTTACACTTGCAAATCGCAAAGCGTTGACCGTTCGCTGCAATAAAGTCTCATTAGCAACATCAATCAGTCGTTACTTTACAATATTGGAGATTAATTTAAAGGAAAATGGAATGGGATTTTTCGTAAATGTTTTTTCTCGAAAATACCTGAAAATAATCGCTTGGGATGCCTCGTCCTTGCCCTCAAACTTAATAAGTTCTTTGGTCTGAGTTATCGGTCGCCCTTTAAAATAAAATAAAAATTATACTTCCTAGCTTACAGGAGTAAAAAATAAAATAATGAAGGATGTTTGTGAGTGATGATGTTTGTTACTCTTTCACGCTATAACGGCTGAACGGATTTTGATGAAACTTGGTACAGTGATAGCTTATATCCTGGAATAGCATATAGGCAACATTTTACCGCGGTAAACTGTTCCCGCGGGAAAAATTTATTACACGCGGGCAAAGCCGCGGGAAACACCTAGTAAATAAATAAAATAAACCGTGCCCTCTGTACTTTTAGCTGTCGTACTGTCCCCGCCACCGCTCGCCGCCAACTTATTAGTTTAAAACTCCAGGCAGCATCACTGAATTATCTCGAGTACAATTAGCATTTTATAACTCTGAAGTAGGTTAAGCTTTTTTAAGATTTTTACGAGGACTTAATTAGAGTGCGTAAATGCATAAAACAAATGTGTCTGTTATTATTTTGTTTGTTTCCTAGTTTAAAAAATATTTATGGTAGGCGCTCGGCTCGACTTCATGTACCTCTAAGTATATCATATTTTAAAGTGAATCTAAAAGTAAAATCTGGGAAATAATTTCTAAGACTTACTTGTCGTAATGATGTCCCATAAATTAATTCACACTAGACTAATATTTTGAGGGTTGGCTTGTAATCTAAAGTAGTTACTTTGAACAACGATTTCCTAAGAATACTATTAAAAGATTTGAAACTATGTATACCTATAGTTAAGAAATAACAGTACCACCACTTATCCGTCGTACGCACAAAGTAAATGCGAAGGTACTCACTCAGTGTACCTACTATGTGTAGAATAATCAGTTTGTCAAAGTCAGTGCCGTCTCTGGGGTAAGGAAATAGGGGGCCCTAACCTCTTACATACTGCTAAAATGGAGCAATACTATAACAACAGTAATTTTAGTACCTATCGATCGAAAATACGTTTCAGATTAAGTTCAAAAAGCTCAAAATAAGTGTCCTTGCCATCGACCAATGAACCGAGGATTTAGGAGTTAAAGAAAAATGATTTCTGTACTTATTTTACTAGGTAAATAATTGTTTTTTAGTACGGACACCTAATAGATCCGAATAAATAACATTAGGCTTCCATATTGTGTCACCATCATCAGTCTGTCGACGTCCGTAGAGATGCATTGCGCAATGTGCAACATTTGTATAGGGGCGCAGCAATTTCTTGTTGTGGGCGCCAATATATCTAGCTCCAATACTGAGTAATGTAATAGTAGGCAGTATTAGCAGCAACACGGTAATGTAATGACATAACTCGCTGCGCCCGCGCCGCCGTGCAGTTGAGCAACCGAATGGAGCCCTCTTCATCCCACCGCTATTTACTTAACGGTCTTGCTCCAATACATTCGAATTCGAATCACAACAGTTCGAACAAAAATTGTAACGGCATAAAACTGTGTATTTATTAGTGGAGTCGAGCGGAAGTATTAACTTTTATGGGGTCAATCATAAATTATGTTTAAATAATTTTTTAAACAAAACGGAACATTTAGCTAGGTCTGTGTGTTAAACCAAATTGCGATAGAGTTTCTATGTGACACAATTTTATTATCCTCTTGTTTACAACGTTTCGGTAATAATCTTTACTTTAACTATAGGTACAAAAACAGGTATTTAAGCGATACCTAGGTTTAAGAAAATAATACCATTTCTAAATTACAATTCAACTAATAGCAATGTTAAACAAGATACAAAATAAAGCAAGATACTTATAATAATTCTCTAAAGATTTAAAATGTATAAATAATAAAAACTACAGACGTGATTGGGATTCTTGCTGATTTAACATTTTCCTAGGTTTGAGCTCACGTAGTTTGTGCACTACGCCTAAAAGATGGCCACTATTTCTGTGATACGCTTAATCTGTACTAAATTGAGATCTAAGTAAGTCATATCGTAACACAAAGCGGTAATAACATATGAACAGTTTAAATTGAGGGGATACCGCCTGGGGCCATTATCGCGTGACCGCAATCACCATTTCATGCGAGAATTGAAACCTTACGTTTATTTGCGATGTGCTATAGTTCTGATTACCGTTATAATAATTTAAGATAATGGAAGCAATGGAACATGCATGACAGTATGTTTAAAGTATGAGATTAAATTGCATTACTTTGCTACATACCTTAGTTAATACAAAAATAAGATAAGATAAATGTGAACAACATTTATGTAGATCAAATAAAACTATAAAATGCCCGAAACTGCGTTCTTAGTATACTAACCTGAATAACAGCCAGGTGAAGTTAATGTTGTTATAAGTAAGGATACCTAAATAAATACGTTATATTTTAGGGAAAAAATCCTTCAGTTCGAATTCATCCACTTTTCTAACTAGTCAACTACCTAACTCAGGACGAGTTAAGTAGTTCCTAATTATGTCCAACTGTTAACATAAGAAAAACATATCTTCACAAATCCTCTGCAAATTTAAGTTGGTTTCCCTCGGGACCACGCCAGGCTCGGCCGGGGACAGTGAAAGTTAAAGTGGCGGTCGCTACCCTGGGCGCAGCGGAGGGCATGAGACTCAAAGGTCATGAATATTTATGCGCAGACGCGAGACGTGACGAAATTAAGTATATGGATAATATTTCTTGAGAACGTATTGCGGGCGTTGTTTCTAAGTGAAACTCCTGATGCTGATAGACGTTCCGACCCATGTAAAACGAAGACTTGGAGTTATGGACTTTAATAGTGAAGAAACCAATGAACATCAGAAAATATGTAGAACTATGGAACGAACGCAAGGAAGAAAATGGATGATCTCGAGTGGCCCTTAGAACCGCGGACCTAAAATCGAAATAAACAACCTAAAAGTACTCTTAGGCAGGTCTTACAGCAGTATGGCCTTGGAGATTAAAAAACCCTGCAAAGTGTACATCGTCCAGTAGTTCATAGCGGATAGACAAACATACGAACATAAAAGAATAATACTCTATAAGGGTATGTATTATGGCGACTTTGGACGAAAACGAAGGACTTTACACACGCCTTTGAATCATTCTCAATAATCTTAAATACCTATGTCTTAACTTCACATACTATGGTCCTACTAGTTTCACGTTTTGACTGCATTTCGGGACTTTACTGTGTGCAAATGCAGTCTCATTTCATTATCATTTTACTCTACTCCTTTTATTAGTTATTCATAACAGGACACCGTCGACGAACAGCCCTATTTACATACTATCCCTGTTTACCCTGGCTACTTTACCTAATTGTTGTCTGCATGCTTTAAAACAAGTTATGTAAGTCACCAGTAAGTTGCAGCCACTTATTCCCATATTGTATCGCATTTTGATGCAACAGTGGACGGACCGGTTCTGGCGGCCCCGATATTTAAACTAAACGTCATCATCACAGCTGTAGGCGTTCTCACAGCACAAAAATGTCTACACGTAATGCGTAATGTTGCTGGTGGAGTATGGTGTTACATTAATATTACTTTTTATCTTTACTAGGCGTTGGGTATTAGATATTACATTGACACTGATCGTTGAATAGATGGTATTAAATATTCAAACAAAACTGGTTTGGTATGAATGGTAATGCCGATTTTATAGTCGACTTCGTAATCCAGGTGAAGTAAGTATTGTCTAAATGTCTGCTTTTATTTATAAATTCTAGGTGCTGGAGTAGGTATAGGTGTTTTATAGATTCTAGAGACGTATTAGTAGGTATAGCTGAAATCAGTCAATGACCTTTTCTACATTTATCATATCACATTTGTTGCAATGACTTCACCTTTACATATAAACTTTTTGCTTACAAATATAATATTTTAAATTTTGAAAAACCACAACAATAGAATAAAAAAAACAAACACGTACCTCCTATGTTCCGTCGTAAAAATCAAGAAAATTAAAGTGTATTCTAAAGAAGGAGGCTTGATATGAAATGTTATATATTATTGTAGCATTGAACTGAATTAAGGACAACTAAGTGCATACAAGAGTGTAATGTAAATAATATGATAATACAATGAATGGACGTCTCATAAAAGATGTGTAATCATGTAATCAGAAAGTAACTAAAAAACTAGGTAAAACACATTTGGGCCATTTTACAATCAAATTTGCGACTTCCCACGGAAACAGTATTGCATTGTCAAAGCCGACTCCCACTTGGCGAGTAGGAAGTGGTCAATGATCATTACAGGCGGCGGTGGACGGTGACCAGCCGATTAGCGTAAGTAATGATACGTCGTTTGTCTATCGTTGTCTCGTCGAGCGTCGCCCAAGTCTCACATTGCGTTACCTACTGCTGAGGGTTGCGAAGTTCTGTCATGAAATAACTGGGTAGACATGTTTCGTTTTATTATGCGCCTAGATGGTTTTGATTTTGACATATCCCGGTTTCTATATTGCAGTTATAAATAGGTACTTTTGCCTCCTCACTTAAAACATGTTCAACTTTATCCACTTTCAAATTACCCCTAAACATAGTAGAATATAATATGTGTATGTAATATTACAAAAGACTTCATCATGAGTATTTCTCCTTGTCGGTCTAGCAAGAAGATGTCGGACGAAGACAATATGTTACGGACACGCCTTTAATATAAGATAAGTTGCGTCGTAAAAAGAAGTTGGACATGCTTGAAATGACGTAAGAATCCAATCGTGACTAAATGTTCTGTGAATTGTTTGCGTATTAGCATAGAATTGTCGTGTTTCCTGACCGACACATTGATAAAGATAAACCAAACATAGGTACCTATGATAAATGTGCTAAAGTTGTTGTGCTTACCACTTCTTTAGGTTTGATCTTTTATCTCCAAATTCAGATAGTATAGTATCTGAATTGTTGAAGCAAGTCCCTGCCGTTATGAAACAAAGCATTTGATTGATGAGAAGGATGGTGTTACGCGTTGAATGTTGTAAACGTAACTTGCATTACGGGCACTTCCGCGAGGGCCACTATCAAGGCACGATCGGCCCACGGGCGCGGCGGCGGCGGCGCGGGCGGCCCGCGGCCCCGGCCCGCAATCAGAGCGTTGCGTGCGCGGCGAGCGCGTGCCGAATGCCTTGCTGAACACATTGCTGCACAAAACAGTCTCAGAGCTTCGTGGCAATTTGGTGGATAACGTAAATTTGTAACCAGCGTGAATGCACACTGATTGCAGAAACACATAAATGGTCTTCATTCTATATAAGGAAACGAGATGTAATTTTCTAGAATTAAATCCTACTATTGAAGTTCCTTGAGTAAGTATCTTGTTCTTGAAATGGTTAAATTGCTTGAGGGGATGTATTAGAACACCTCGACCTCAATCAAAATGTGTTATGGTATCAGTGATCTTTTACCTAATGCACAAATGAAATGTGTATTTGGAATGAAACAAGGTAATGAAGAGGAAGATGCGGCCTCGCCCCGCGTCGCGGAGGCCGCGATAGGCGCAGACCGAACCACTTAGCTTAAGCACGCGAACTTAATGCTTTTTGAAGTGCTAATAATGTCATTCATTAAATCCCTAACCTACTGGAAGCGGAAGAAATGATTTACTAATCACTGTTTCCATTTCCATTGAGGAAAGGGGACAGGTTTTAGCGGATTCAATATACATTAGTGTACTTTTACCGTAAGATTCTAATGATTTCCCGTTGTACAAGTATTTGGGTGTAAACGTGTTAAAAATAGGCTAGTTGGAAAGAAAATGCCTAGTGTAATGACTGGTATTAAATTATACCGTTTTAAAGATACATAGCGGAGTGTCGAATTTGCCTTGGATGTCACACAGGCATGCGATGCACGTTAAGTTTCATGGTCCATTTGTCATCGCACGTGTGATGTCATGTTCTTAAGTTAGTCATCTGCACATACAACCACGTAAAGTATTCATCAAGTTATTCCATGCTACTACATCTTCCATATCATAAAAAGATTGGAGGTACCCTAGTGGCTGACTGAATATCTAGGTCAAGGTCTAGAAACTTGAAAATTGGCATAGAGATCTCTCAAATGACGGTAACCATTACTGATTATTTGTAATTCCACCCCAAAGTTATTTAAATTCGTTGCGGACGAAGTCGCAAGCAATGGCTATTTGCGACGAGCAAACAAGTTCATGGAAATCGTAGGTAGGTACCTACTTGGGGATTTGGACAAGTCTTATAAAAACTTGATCTTGTCTTTATTTCTACATAAATACACACAAACGTTATGGTAGATATTTTTTGTTGCAACTTCTCAAAGTCATGGAACTAATCACACTGGACAATGAGTGATATTTTTTAAAGCGAAGTTTAATTTCGTTTTATAAATGATAGTGATCCTATTAATCAAAATGTTTAAATGGATCAATTTTTACGCAAGTTCGTGAAGTTTTATACTTTAACTATCTGTTTTCCGCGGCCTCGCCCGCTTTTTTGAGTTATTTCTGACTTGTTTTCTTTTTGATCAGCTCATGGATCGTACCGAAAATTGGGAAAAAATCAAATGCAAAAAGGATTTTTCGAATCCGATTGTAGGTAATTCCAGAGATTAGCGCGTTCAAACAAACACACTCTTCAGCCTTATTTATTAAAATATAGATAGATGTTTTTTGGTTTTTTTGCCATATTCTCATATTTTATCAGAATAAAGAATCGACGGAACCGACAGATTAAACAGATTTTTAATAAGCGTTTTTACAGAAAATAAATTGGTATTTCTCATTAATTAAGAATGAAATGAACTAGTCCTTTCAACTATAGTTAATGAATTTTACAACAGACTAAAGTTAACGATTTAATTAATATATCGGTATGCAGAATGAGTCAATACGAGTTAGGTATACTATTTGAGTCACTGTTTGTTTCCATGAATGAATTGCAATGTTGGTACTACGTCTACGCAGGATGCTTTTTATTACTAACTGGAAATTTTGGACATGTCTATGATTTTGGCTCCAACTGAATACCTACTAATTAGTTAAAAGTAATTTTGCCATTAAAATTTCCGCCCTAAGCCGAAACTAAACAGAAGCCAGACTAATCTAAGATATGACTAAGTTCACCAAAGATTACACATTAGTACCTATCAGGCTTTCTTCTCTAGCCGGTTTACTCCAAAGTTTTATTTTCATAACCGTCTTCAGGGAGGGAATATAATAGTTATTTCTTTATTTCCCATCAACACAGAGAAACACACACACTTAAACAACAACATAATAATATGATACAACGACTAATGTTCCCAGGAAAGTCGGAGTTTGAACCCTCGACCTCAACAGGACTACACTGCATTTCTCCTCTTTTGTATTGCGATATTGTCCTCTCAGGGGAGCCGCAGAGATAGGAATTTGTATATAATTAACTAGTTTTTTTTAAATTTAATATTTCTATACCGTTACCACACATTATTACCATTATACCTAATAATTAATATAAATTTTAATCAGACTGTCATTTCTCGTTGAATTCTTTTAAATCGGTTACCAGTTGGACTAGATGTACCAATTCTTCACTACACGAACTAGATGCCTAATCTGCAGTGAAAATACGGCAACGCAAATAAGTGCTCAATACTAGATGAGAACTCAATTTGCGTTCAGTCGGGAGACCACAGCTGTCGAGCGAGCGACACCTTCGGAATGCCAAAGTAGGTACCTACCCTTCATATACATACAGCACTTTGTTCGTTTTCGAATGAAATTTTTTGATTAAAACTCGTTGTCTAGTTAAATTGCAAGTCAATGTATACGATTGAGTAAGTTTGCAAATATTTGAATATAGCACTTGTGTTATATTGGGTGCGTGGGATGCGTGGGCGCCCACCGCCGCCGCCGCGGTAGCCTCGCGCCTCCGTTGTCGGCGGCGGCAGCGAGCGGTGGCATTGGCGCTCGACGTATGCGCCTTATTGGGAGCTATTGCGGCCAGAAATTGGCTCATTGCAAATGGTTTGTATTAATTGGTTTCTTAGGATTAAACTTGTCTTTTAAATTGGAATCACTAGTGACTAGACGAGCAACAATTTTTCTGTGTGTGTTATTTGTATTATCCAGGTACCTATAACACAAGTAATGAATAGAAGCAGCTTATGACTATAGAGCTTTAGGAAAGAGTTACAAATTGCAAAGCTGACTTCCGCAGCCCGCTAGATAATACCAGAACCGAATTAGGTAAGTCCACTGTCTTCATTCAGATAGAAAGTAGGACATCTTTAAAATCGCACGGTATTATAGGAACTGTTGCCAATGAAAAACGTCTAATTAGGTAGCATCTTTTATCTTCCAGAGTTTAAGAATCTGAAATTACAGTACTCAAACAAATTACAATTACATGAAATTACAGTAAACTCATACTTCAAACATGGAGCTCCGAAAAAAATTCTGAACCAGCAACTATTACTAAAAGGAACGTAACAATGATGGAGCATATATAGGCCTTAAAGATGGTTTATTTATTCAGCCGGCCTGATCAACCTTCCTCTAACATATTTACATAAAATGTACACACACCTACGAGCAAATAACCTTACAATGTACGCGACAGCATATAAACAGATGTCCACCGAAATAGTGCGTAGAGGCGTAGATACTTGTAAAACTAAAATAGTATTGTTCTGTAACCTTTGGCCTATGTCAACTAGTGGCCTATGTGGACTAGTGCAGGCTGATGATGATGATGATGTAACGTTTGGAAGGTAGTAAAATTTTTATTGTAAAATTACCGAAAATACAAAAAGCGAAACCAAAAAAAGTTGTTATTTTTATGAGATATTTTTGAAGATATTTCATCATTTTTCTCCTAATAAGTATCTTACAAAAATAATTAGTATTGCACTCTATTTTCAGGGCCCTCGCTCGCTCTCGTGCACCAAACTACACTCGATATTACTTTCTGCTTTATCATTTTTCACGAACAGCCAGTACTTAGAAAAGTAACTACGGCATAGCTATAATGCCATGTGACTAAACAAATGAATTCACACACAATGTGAACTCTTTGATAGTAGGTTACGAGCATCATACATAATACCTGTTACGTACTCGTGCATATAAAGGTTACATTCGAGCCTGTTTCTTATCAGATTTGTATTATAATTGTAACTATTAGTTAAATTTAGTAAAATAATTAGAACGTGAAGTATAAGTGAATTTCCTCAAGGGTAAATAAGTAGATACTTACTTACATTGTGGTTACGCTGAATGCTCTGTTAGACACTTGAAATACTTTCACTGACTATAAGTTTCATTTGCAAGTAATATTTCACGATATCACATTCATACATCATGTGCTGTTGTTATAAAAAAAATACTTCCACCTTTCCAGGCAATAGTTAACTACTGATAGTTTTCACGTCAGCCTTACTAGTGTTTTTCGAATTAGAATTCTGGTAAACAAGTTATTTTTATATTCTTATTAGGAATGTCCGATAAATGAGGTGGGTTAAGGACCAGGTGAGGGTTGGCTTATATAGGTGTCCCTGAATTTCCATACTTTCCATATAATACTGTTGAAAAGGGTACTACAAATCTAGAAACTATTCAGACAATTTGTGACCTCAATAGTTACAAAAGGAACTAAAAGTATGGATCTTTATTGACGTCCATAGATAGTATCAGAAAGCGTAATTTAAAGGACGGCTGCAAAAGTAATTCCAATTAAGTTCATTAACACCTTGGTAATAACTGCATGAATTACAGACTGAGATGATAATTATGCAGAGAAATTGACTAGAACCATTTCTAGGATGTCTTAAAACATCTTTAAATGCATAAAGTATAGGTATGAAAGATAGTTAGGGACAACCTATAACGAGCTAATAATGTGAGGAAGAAAAAATGATTTCGGGTTTCTAGTGGCAAGTTCTAATATTGTTTGATGATTGGTTATCTAATTTAAATAAAATAAAGTGAAGATTACAAAACTAAGTTGTTCATTGAAGACTGATTGAAGCTGAATAACCAATTAAAGTAAAGTAAGTACTGTTTATGACATTAATGACCATAAGAGGTAGCCTCTCGACCGATGTAATTTGTTTCTGTGACTCAGAACAACCTGTTGGGTTTTAAAGGACAGTATTGACAATCAGTATTGCATCAATAAAATCAACGTATTGCTGTTACCTGCGCTTGCGCCGCCGCCAGCAGCACGCTGGCGAAAACCCAGCTCCACAGCTTCCACATTTTGTTCACTTGACAGCTGTCACAGTTCACAAGTTAGTCTGACAGTTTTACAGTACAAGTACAAGCAGAGTGCAGGATGTCAGCGCGGCATGACGGACCGGTCGGGGCGCAAGACGGAGCGCCACTGCGGACAGACTACAGAGCGCGGCCGCGGACCGAGTTGCGAGAACAACAAACTTTACTTTCTGTGGGAGGCCGCGTCCACACTACTTCATCTACTATCAATTGAATGCTCTCCAATTCTATAAAATGAACGTTATGGTGATTTTTAAGGGGGAGATTGTAACGCTCTGGCGGAGATATCAGGCGGTGGTGTTGCATGCAGTAGTGCAGTGGGAAAGAACAAAAGGGTGCAGCGGGGTTTGTAACGTTTGGTTAGTTCGACCGTTAGCATCACGAACGAAAAAAATTTAGCAGGGGGGTCGATCAAAAAGTTTTGAGCTTCATGTAACCATGGAGTGTATGCATAGTAATGTGAATCCTAATAAAACTCGTTTGGAACTGTTTTTTGTGGAAAATACTGTATGACTAATCATCATTATCAGCCTGTAGACGTCCACTGCTGGACAAAGGCCTCCCCCAAGAATCTACACCTCGCGGCAGCGCGCTTGGTGTGGACGTCTCAGGCGCATGTCGCGGCCGAGCATGCGGGCGAGGCATGCGCCTGTCACGTCCACACCGAGCGCGCTGCCTCGCGAGGCGGGCCGCGGCCGCGGCGGCTCGGCCGGTGTGGACGCGCCTAATGACTAATACCTACTGGTGACTATACGAATGCAACTTGACTTTACAGCTGTGTGAGTGTGTGAAGGGCTCCAGCACCGAGCCTACTTTTTGTTAATGCAATGTGAGAAAGTACTGTATCTCCCTCTTTTGGTTTCCTTAATCTATAGATAACAATATTGTCTCCATCGCCTCCACTGTGAACGAGGCTCGCTACGCAACGTTGCGTTTGCCTGTACGTTACGACACACACCCGCACCCGCAGTGTAACCTTACGCACGCACACACGCGCGCACCCAGGTAGACCTTCCACCAGATCCTCCCGATAACCATCCACTTCTACTGACGTTTATGTCCAGTTTTGTTTTTATTGCATCGAGTTGGCTAGCGGAATTGCTCGGATTTTAGTACCTAAGTATTCCTGTTTTCATAGTCTTCAATAATGTGCATTGTGGTTTCTTAAACTTTAAAAGCGCATCTCAAATTATACTTAGTGGATGAAGTAGATTTCCATAACACATTTTGTCGGAGGTACAAGCTTGTTGGCTCTTAAAAATCTCTATATAGAAAAGAATTCAACGCAAGCAATATAACTTTAGCTTGTTTTTTTTTAAAAGCGTCAACTACTCTCCATTTTACTAACTCAAAGTATACACATAATTGTAAGAAATACTTTCAAGTCATAGGTGTAAATAAACTTAGGTTTTAATACATGTTTACGTAAACCCGTAAAACTTTATAAGACTAAGCTAATCCGGCTCTATTCCGCAATTTTTTACATTCCAGAGTATGGATGCAAAAGAGTTCAACGCACATTAACTTTTAACGACCGCCTGCCTGACTGAATTCGGAATTGGTTTGAGTAAAAGTAACCCGTACCCCATCAACATTAATTTATATAGGTAGAGCTCTGTGACTGAGACAATCATAAAACTAGGTATGCTAAACAAAGCGCACCAAAGCTGCTGTAATAAAACCAGTATCAGGGACAACTCTCACAAGGAACTCTTGTAAGGAGGTACTTAGTATCGCTATAACTACTACTATCCTCACCGTCTATCCGGTATTTTACTCGTAGACTGGTAGCCGTACCTACTATACAGCAGAAATTTGACATGGTTATATAACGCGTACAAAGTTATATAAAGAATCTCAGAAATAATTTTCAGTCGTACTGACTATACGGAGTCCCTGCGCGTGGCCTGACACGAAATTGACAATTTTTAATCGCTACGGCTACGACTTATAATTATTATTATACGTAATATTTATCATGTCTATTACGTACTAGGATTACGTGTTATTAACACTACAAGATGTTTGCTGCCCCGTAAAGCAACTTGATTTGTGAGGAAGCAATGTGGAGGACTTACAAGCTATATTGAATAAGAATTTCGTTCCAGCAGATTAAGTTTAAATTGAGTTTGCTGTTTCAATCACACACTGAAATAGCGCCATCTAGTGAAGAGTAGTGTGAACTTTCGAAGGTTATGTGTGTCTTTGGATGTTGCAGATGGCGCTGCTGTCGCCGTGTCCGCCCAAAATCAATATCGCATCCGGCGGCGGCGTGCGCCGCCCAACCAGTTTCCCTTCAGTGTTTCAGGAGACACCCCCCTCTCTGTCCATTTTCACAGATCCGTATCGCGAGACCAGTGCTCCGAAAGCTGATCCAACCATTATTGGATTTATCTCCACTGTATGTAAGTATACCACATTTAAATTAAGTATTTCTGTATATAAATATTTTGATAATATTTTCTCACCATACAAAGGTAGACGTTCATTCATAAAGCCTTAGACATGCGGCGTGAACATCAAATGGCTAGAATAAGTGTAATAAACCGGGGTTAAGTAAGAGTGGGGATATAGGGCGGGGAATGACCTCAAAGGGCGGATTTCCGCCTTTTACTTAGTGCTAACTAATTTTGTTATTTAAATTACGGTTTTATTAAATAAAAATATGATAAATTTAAAAAAAATTAAATAAACATAATCATACTATTAATGTAAATGATGTTATAATGTGTTAGTACATAAAACATAGGTACACATACTATCTTTTATTATGTATATTGTTTAGACAAATAGTAAAGGTACTGTGTTTTATTGTATTCTACACTTTAACTCTTTCTATACATCAGACCTTAAGTAAGAGATGGTAACCATATTTCGTGATAAGAATAACATTCATCGCAACCCTTCTCAAAAGGATAACAAGTTGTACTTGTATCAAAAGGTTATGGAAATTGAAGCCTATTTAACTAAGTAAATATATTTGCGGGAAGAAAAATTGGACGGAATCGAGATCATTCCTACAGGAGCCTTAACGGCGCACAAAAAGAGTTTGCTTTCCTCTTTTGTATGTAGAACGACAAAGGAAATAAAAGGTTTTATATCCTTTCTCATCGAAACTAGCAATCCAATAATATTTTATTCCTTCAATTTTTTTATAAGATAATTCTATCAACTTGAAAATCAACCGTTTGTTCCCAGTAGTTCCTTTCCTTTAAAGGAACTATTGAGACTACCAAGTAACTAAAGTGTTTATTATTATTATTATTAAAAACACTTTAGTTTACGTTGAAGGTAGGGTATTTTTCTACGATAACCAAATAAACTTATTCGTTAACAATATTATCACTGTCACAGTGATTTAGTCAATTAAAACTAGATTAGACGCACGTAAACCGAACTATACTAGTCACCTACGCGTTTATTGCAAAAATTACAATTGATGGAGATGTTCATAAAAGTTGACAAGATTTTGGGGATGCCTCAAGTTTTAATAAGAATTTAACGGTTATGACATCCATAGCGAGCACGTTAAAACTTTTTAGGGTGCCGAAGTTTGCGAAGGTTGGATTATTTTTATATTTTTCTGGATCGGTGTGGCTTTGTGAGCAATTACCCGTTGTTCCGAGCGGGCTGTTACGTTTTATTTGTGTGGAACTGTTCCCGGCCGCTCGCGCTCCGCACGGGACATTTAACGCTGATTTCAATGTTCTGCCTATTAACTTTACCACAATCAATAAATGGTTAGGTTACTCGAAGGCACTAATAATTACATAAACGCGAATACAGCGTTTCTTGTTAGTATAAGTTAGAAGAGCAGCACAAATATCTTTTTTTTCTATACACGTAGTTTTAACCCAAATTTAAAAGTGGGAAATACTATAAAGGGTCACTTACAACCTTACGAGTTGCTAATTTTCTTTCTCAAATACTTTCTGTTAAATTATGTTTATGATCACCAAATTAAATAAGAAGACGAGTACCTACGATACAATTTTATTTGATCTGTATTACAATTTGATCTGTTTCATTCCCATTGATCATCATCAGATATCGTTTTAAGTATATCTGTCCCTGCTCTCCCGGCTTATAAATAATGCAGGGTGTAGTAGAATATTCAGGGTTTCGACGCTCGCTGCCGACTCCCACGGCTCTTTCAAAAAAGAAAAACTGAGCACGCAAACATTCTATTATTTACACTGGAATAAGTAGGGAAATCGAATTCTATTTTGGAGACAGATTTAGGAGTCATCTTGAAACACACATTGAGACTTTAATATCTAATGACCTATGACCCAGATACCTATTTTATTACGACTTGCACCTACGCTAAGACCCGAACGCTACGACTAAAGTAACAGTACACCCACTTCAAGTGGTTCAACACGCTACGGGTAAAGTAATGCAAGATCGTACTTCTGGTAATTTGAGTGTAGATGCACCAGAATCCAAGTTAAGATTAAAAAGGAATTATCGATATTTTTCTTGAGGCCTATGAGCACCGCTAATATGCTCAGACATACTGAGTGAAAACAGTGCATGTCGGTACCAATAGTGTAAGTACCAATAGTGTAGGATTCTATGTTTAGTTTTCATCAGATGCAGATGCCTTAAATGGTCAAAAAGCTTATTTAACTACTACAATTTTCCTTTGACCCTTAAGATAAGATAGTTGTCAATGTCAGCATGTAGTTACATAAGTAATTTACTAGAATTTACCACCCCTATTCCTGGGATCGATCCCTGAACTTTCGGCGGAAAGACGTCACAAAATTTGGCCGTCAGCCATGACTACCTATGTCTGGGAGTGTCTGAGTACCTACTGTTGTTTATCTAGGATAATGATGCGAGATTTAGGTGCTCTTTACTGCCTACAGCTCAGCTGTGTTTTTTCGCCGGATTTTCTGAATTATTTACTTGTTTAAACTCTATATAATTAGAGAGTCGTAGTTGTAATTCGCCAAAGCTAAGTATAGATTGATCATACCCTTTTTTGTGTCACAATTGTATAAATAATGTACCTATATAGGTAGATTATCCCTTTTCGTAACTTTTGTGGTGACCCTTTTTTACTTATGCTCAATTGACGCAGTGGACACTGATACCTTCGTTATTTTTAATTCGTTTTTATCTAAAATACTATCTATACCTTGTATATTATTATTTCATTTGATCAGTGTGTATATTTAAGTGAAGGCGTTTGCTTCATTCATTTTCGCACGTACTTCATTTCTCCCAAGGGATTTCCCTTTCACTTTCCATTTCGTTACAGTGTGAAAACATACGTGACATAGTAACATCCAAATATTAGAAACGAAAAACAATAGGTAGTAGTAGATGAAGTAGATGAATTAGAATTATGGATATGAATCGGATTTGAAAAAAATAGACATTCAGAATGGTTCTCTACATTGTGCAAATTCGCAGTTCGTAAAAAACCTATTACGCAAACATAGAGCCGTTTTCTCTGTTAAAGTAGGTAGGTACTTACCTTTATATCCACTTTCTTCGTTCAGTTTTGCCAAACAGCAACCTTCCTTAATAATATGCGAAGACCTGCGAAGTACAAACTCATTGTGCATAAAGGTAGCATGGTAGGCCCTAATATATAACAAAACAATAATAATTGAAAATTGTATGACACTTCCACATATGTCTAAATGATCAGTGGAATGGCAACACTCAAAGTTAAAGAAGCAACGACTTATTTTTAAATTAAGCTATACTTTTCTTGGGTTTGTGTACAATAAAGTAAAAAAGTTTAAAAAATGATGTCAAGCGGACGACTGACACTAGCGGAGTTAAAAACACAGTTCTTATTTATAATTTAAGGAAAAGTAGGACCGTCGAAATGGAAGTCAATGGCCCGGTAATGGGTATTAGCCCCCGGGGTGGTTGTGTAACGGCGGGCGGGATGGTGCGACGGTGCTATATTGGCTCTCTGCCAACCGACCTCAGATCACAGAAACAGAGAGATCGGTCAAGCCGTCTATAGTTGAATGGAGTCCGAGTGTTGCAAACTCAATAATACCCATACAAGAAGCACACACTTGTATCTCTCTCCTATTAGATATTCACTGCGATGCATGTTTGCATGTAACAATTGAACAGCACGTCATCATAGAAATATGATAGTAATTACTGTAATTGTAGTGATGAATTGCAGTCCGAGCCGAAGACGAGGGCGTACTGGAGACTCGAGTGTAATGATAATGCTCAAGCGTTTCATACGTCGTATTTCAAATTTTTAATGCTCTTGTGAGAAAACTTAGTTCAGAAATTTAAAAAAAGACTATGTACAGAACAATATTTGTGAAAAACGGCTTGCGCGTATTCATGCGAGTGCAACTATAGCGGCAGTGTATGCCCACTGGGCATACAACGGCCAGGAAGTGTTGCGGCGCGGCGGTTTGTCGTCTCTCTAGTATTTTGTTGCTCTGACCAACCTACCGGTAGTGGCGGTGGCGGCCCGTTGGCTGTTCGTCGCTCAGTTCCGCGTCCGACTCAAACTTCTACGTGCAAAATTATAACAACACTGAACGTGACTGTTACGCTTTATTTAAGCTAGAGTGACATAAATGTATAATTTTGTTCAAATATTTACCTGAAATTAAATGGCACAGTTACAGTCAGAGTCAGGCTCAAAACATACACAAGCAAAGCTTACTTTAGTGACTAGTTGTTTCTAACAAAGTAACAGTAAATTTCGAAATACACAAAGTTAGCTAAGGAACCATAAGAATATTAAATGATACTGAAGGACAAAGTTATCCAAAGTTTTTCATGTTAGCCGACCGACGACGGTCGGTTCAATACAAAACTGTCACGTTCTCTCTCGAATTCCGACAAAATACGCGCGGTTCGACCATTTACAGCACGGGAGAATTACAAACCGTTTAAGTTCACAAACTGCCTACCCACTAACAAAAAGATACGTCCGTGTATGAAAAGTACATTTTTTTTCATTTACTTGTTCGGTTCAGACACTGAATCATCATCAACAGCTTTAACATGTACCCACTGCTGGGGCTCAGGCCTACCCTCTCCACGAGGGTGTTCGGGCCATAGTCCACCACGCTAGCCCAGTGCGGGTTGGTGGACTTCACATGCGCCTAAGAATTTCTTCTTCGGCGAATGCAGGTTTCTTCACGATGTTTTCCTTCACCGTTTGAGAGCAGTCAGTAAATGTACTTAAGTTTTGAGAAAAAACCCATTGGTCATGGCCCAGCCGGGGATCGAACTCAGGACCTTTCGATATGATAGGCCGCGTCTTATCCCTGACGCCACTGACGCTCTGACACTGAAGTTTCCTTCAATTGATACCTAAGTGGAAAGAAGTGTTACAAAACTTTTGTTACTACCTGTATTATTCATATTCCAGTAGGTACCTACAATAATTTTCAGACATTTTGTTATTACTGTGTAATTTTGCGTTTTGTCCGCAGTTATCTCCACCCTGCCCTCCTCGACGGCTGCCAGCTTTGTTTACTGCTTAAAACGGCCTCTGTGATACTTGACAGTAAATTTCCCGAGGTGAGTAATTTACGTTTCACAGCGAATTTGAATTTGAGAATTTAGAGATCTAGGATCTTTTGATTTGGGGTTTTTGGGGATATTAATGTTCTTGAATGATTTAAACACGGACGTGGAACAGATTTAGGTGAATGGAAATATAGATTAGATTTAATTAAATGAGTAATTTAGAATATCCGCTTGGAGTTTCCATTTTCAACAAGATAATGCGTAAACTCAATTCTTATAATTATAATATGTGGAAATTTAAAAGAACTGAAAGAAAATAATTTTATAATTATAGTAATCATGGAACCGAAACATAATATTTCTAGTATTTTAGTATATAAATAGTGATTTATTGATTGAATTCAATGGTTGTTTCTCAATATTACACAAGTTAAAATATTCTGTGTGTGTTCGGACTCGGGCTAAACTGTCGAGCTGACTGCGGGATAAGGGGCTTGACTTGACACATTTGGGTTACTGTTAAAGTTTAATATGTGGACTGTTGGGTTAGAATTTGTAATAATAAGGTCCCTAAACGCGGTACCTATTCTAGATAGTTACTCTTTCAGTTTTGTTGAGATAACATTATTAGGGTTTACCTGTCTGTGTTTTTACTTTTGGTGTGTTAGTAAAATTGTCTAAACTTGTGTCTCGAATACTAATTAAAAAATAGATTGAAATGAAAATGAGACTAACCGCAATAACAAAATAATAAATTGGTACCTGGTACGTTACGTATAGTTAAAAGTAGACTTATTTATTAGTCAAAAGAGTTAAAACCATTTTCCTATTTTTTTTATTTTGTAGCGTAAAATAATATGTCTGTTAAATTCTTTCCTGATATTTTTGTATTTTTTCTAACACTATACAAGTTTATTGTTGCGACGACGGCTGCATATGCGGATATTGTTGTTTGAGACACACTTGTGTGATACAGGGGGCGTCAAAATAGACCGTTCGGGGTGTCCTGGGATCTGTGGCCCGCAGGCCGCGACCACATCAACCCTGTCTTTCTCAAGCTTCCGAACATCCTTCACCTCAAATGTCAATTACTTGAAAAGAAGGTATGTCTGCCCCTACATTATCGACGTACAGAAGTGTAACAAAATACCTGTAGTAATTCGTAACGGAGGCATTCAGTATTAAATACGGATCAACTATTGTCTACGATTTTACGCTTTCCATAAGTTGTTCTAATTTGTCGAACGATAGGTAAAATGTTTAAGAATGCCTTTGTTATGTGCCACAAATTGTGGAAAAACGTGCATGTTTATGCTCATGTTATTTCCAAACCCTTTTATGTTACGTAACCCCTATGTATTCTGCGTCGGTGTTGCGTAGCATTTAGTTCTTCTGTTTACTCTCCTATTTTATAGGTAGCTGCTTCTATCATATTTTCACAAAATAACATGATATCTCGAACTAACCCTCCTCTTTTATAATATTATGTATCTAGCTATTTCTATCATATTTTCACAAAATACCTGTTACCTTTTATATGGGCTGCTTTTTTAGTTAGCCCACTTTGTTAATTCTATCTTGTCTTAATTTGAACTCTGCTTATCTATAGTTACTTATATAATATGCAATATTATTATTTTACAGTCCTTTGTTGTTGCTTCTTATAATTATAAAACTAAAATCCTTACAATACTTAATACTAAAGTAGATGACGTTATCCGAAAAAAGAAAAAGGTATTGTTGTGGGATAAAAATGTAATGTAACATGTTAAAAAGGCCACCGCTTCACCGCGCTGCTTCCCCTAGCCCACGCACTCGACCCTCCTCACATTCCCAGCGTTACTGCGTCCCTGTTCACATACCGTGTAGCACCACTCATCAGCTCAATTAAAAACAAGGAGTCGAAAATAAAAAGTGACCTTTTCAGACATTCGAAATAAATTCTAACCTCGGGTTCTGCGCCGGTGGCGATTTGGGGTAGAGTTTGGTAGAGTTACTGGATGTTAAAGTTCAGCCCTAAGGATCCTTAGGGCTGAACACCGAGCAATCAGTCTATCAGGGAACTTGTCCTGCCTTAGGCAATTGGCTTTTCATTTGGTGTTACCAGGCGGATACCCCTGTACTATTTGGGGTACTACTTAATTAATATTGATGCTAAATTTTAAGTTACTTTATTTTTCTAATTTAATATATTTTTTTTATACCCAACCGTTTGAGCTGTACTGTGCGTCGATAGATTAATGACTCAGTCAGTCAGCGTACGTACCTTACGTAATGTAGTCTTTTCTTGATAGATTACTTTTGTTAAGAATACCTAAAAGGATTATTTTAGTGTGAACCCATGAATTAGTACGTGTATTATACTCTCTGAACTCTATCCAATCATTTTATGGGTTAGAAAATTACTTCTTATGTGTGACAAAGGCCACTTTGGCGGTTTTATATAATACGTATACGCGTATTTAGTATATTTTTGTCACCGCTCTGCAACTGCTAACTTTTTGTGGAAATCATTACCGTGCTTTGATGTGCGACCCATCGTCAGCGCATGGCTTGCCATCGATGTTACGAGGGTTTCATTTTCGTTTATCTATGTTGTTGCTTCAAGGACAAATATGTACCTATTTAAACAGACACTTAAAAATATATCATCAATTGTCTGTTAATTCGCTATGTGCTTTTATCTAGTCAAGAGAGCATAAAAATATGACATTAGACAAGTTAGGTACCTAAGTATGCAGAAATTGTGAGTAGCAGCATACCTTCAATAACCACAGTAACAATAATTAAAATAACTACCTGCCTATTCTAAGTGAGATAAGGAAATAGCCAGAAAGTAAGAACTTAAGACGTAAGAACGTATCTAAGATAATGATGTTTGACTTAACTAAACTTAAGTAGGGTAAAACTGAGTGGCTACATTGTGTGTGTCGGTGTGTCCTTCCTATGTTGTCCCTGTGGCTGTGGCGGGCGTGTGGCGTGTAGCTCAGCGGACGCGTTGCGCAGATTCAGCTCGGGGGACCTGCAGTCCGAGTGCGATGAGGGCGAGGTGGACCCCTACACCGGCCGCCCGGCGACCACCAGCCAGCCGAAGTCGCAGCCGCAGAACCAGAGGCCCACCTCCCAGGGTAAGAGGACCTACAAATAAGTTGTGCTGTAAAAGTCATTCAAAATTATGCGACGCCATTATTATTGCGGTAAAATGTTAACAAACCACGGAAATCTCTTTAATTAAGTAGGTCGCGTGACTGTCCACTTTTTAAAAAATCTGTTTATTTCTTTTTAGGGGCTTTTTACAATTAATAATGATGACTGTCCACTTAAAGTCTCTTTATTTCTTTTCATCACACTTGCTCGTTATGTGGATTATTATATGCATGCATACAGAAACACAATGGCCTATATACACCCGCGGGAGTAATGGAAATCAGTACAATATTACACCCCTAGGGACTATAATGTGTTGTTTTAAAAAATGGCGTTCACTCGAAGGCAAAGAACTTTATAGCAAACAGGTATGACATTCCACACTAAGGAGATTTTAAATCAAACATGGTTTTTATGTCTTCGAAACTTTTACAAATGGTAATTTAAACATTTACGCTATAATTAAATGCATTATTTTTTGTGTTTTAAAAATGTTTTAGTTTACTTTGCAATTATTTCAGTGAATTTTATTTTGAAATTCGATAAAAACTGGCTGTATGGGCTTTCGCCTTTGGGAGTTTCTAAATGCATTTTTTATCATTATCTGTGGCAGTGGGGACCACCGAATGGCACTGATTGTGCCTTGGAGGCCGTGCTGCGGTTTTATGTGTTCGTGATTATAAACTACGATCTACCATTTGGGCTTAAGAACTTGTTTCCAATTGGCCGTAAAACTACATATGAAAAAAACTTAAAGCTTCATTGACAAAGTTGACAATAAAACTATTATATTAACTACCTGTAGTTGTGACCTATTAGTATAAATAAAGAGAGAAACAAACTTAAAATATGTCTGTCATGTGAAGAATCCGAGTCTGAAAGTGCAATAACAATATTAACACCTCCGGATAGAGTGAATGCGGCTCAGTTGCTTAGTGAAAATTTGTTACCAGCAAACTCTAAAGAAAATAGATTTATTCCCTTGTGTCGTAGGTATTAATTCCTCGCAAATGTGATGAAAAACATTGTGTGCATTACGGGAAGTAAGGGTATTACAAACTCGAGTCATTAAAATCCCTCCGCCTTCGGCGTCGGGCTTCTAATAGACTCTCGTTAGTAATATCTTACTTACTTCCCTTATTGCACAATGTACTATTATTTAATTGATTTATCGCTAATATGAATAACCCACCTCAATTTATGACACAAAAACAATGACATACATATAAGTAGCATGTTTTAGTCACTACATTATGTCTCAATATGAACTGATAATAAACTTAATTCTTTGATTCATAAAATATAAAGTATATATTCACCGAACTTCACTAACATTAAAAGAGGGGAGTTCAAAAATCGTCGTGAGATTTTCTACCTTTTTGTTACGTTGATGTAGCACCGTTAATCTAAAACGTTTTACGCAGAGTGAATTGCTGTTCTGACTTTGCGGTTGTGAAGCATTTTTCTACCTAGGTGCAATTAAATGATTAATTACTTACACTTTCCTTAGAAATTTTCGATTCAGAGTGTTACCTTCCGTCTTTTATCTTCCCCGAAGGAATACTTTCCGGAGTAAAAAGAGGCTCTGAATGTTAATCCTGAGCTCAATGTACAATCTTCGCTCAGAGGATTGGAACACGTTTAATCCTCCCCTTCCCAAATGGATTTTCTTTCATATTCTTGGGCAATGTCTCCATTTCGTCACAGACAGATTGCAAGTAAATTGAAAAATGTACGTTTCACTACAAAAATACAGACTATCTATATACCTAATTTCTATGCCATTACTGTCTTGAGAAAGCTACTTACATAAATATTATCAGTTTGAAGCGATTAAAGTATTATGCGCATTACACCAATGTAAGTTTGTTACGTGTCGTAGATTTAATTAAACTGACAATATCTCGTAAAGCAACTGGGGGAAGCATCAGCAGCGCATCATCAGGCCCTCCTCCCGCGCCCTCCAGCTCAGCATCAGCGGGAGGGGACCTCTCGCTGAACCTTCGAGGCGGTTCCCGTGGAACTTCAGCACCATCCTCGCCAGCGAAGTCCAGGGAATCCCTGCTCCAACGCGTGCAGTCTCTGACCGGGGCAGCTCGCGACCAAGGAGCCAATTTGTTAGGTAATTTTGTTTAGTAAATAACTATTCAGCAGTCCTGACTATATATATTCCGGTTATGGCGGTCTGGAGGTAGACAACCTTATCTAATGTTTGCATTCGGGACACAAATATTTGGCTGGAAGGGGATCACCCCAGATCCCTTTGGGTACATCGTCAAATATATGTGACACTACGATAATCAAAATTTTTGTAGACACAGAGGAAACTTTAAATGGTACTATTTATGATAGCCGAAGTGGTCTTTGTTGGTTTTTGTCCGTACATATTCTTCAATTTACTATTTCGAGGATAGAGGAAATTGGATCTCTTTACCAGCAGACGGTATATATTAGCAATAATGGAAAAAGGTTTACGAAAATACGCGCTCGGGAAATTCTGAGAGTTTTATCGCAGAGCCCGAAGGGTCAGTGTTAACCGAGCCCGGGCTTTTGATGTTCACTTCTAATATTACGTGGCACCAATTATTGGCACAGGACATTAATTTTGGCTGCGATATTTAACATTAAAGAGCTTTATATGTCACTCGGAATATCCGACATTACTGCTTTTATCGAAATTCCTTGTGAGACAAATTACTTTATAATGTTAAAGGGGTTCTGAGTGGTGCTTGTTACGCCCGCTTTTCTGTTAAAAGAATGCCATCTCAGCCGATTTTTGTTTCAGTGGTGGGGTGGAGTTTCAATGTTTGCATGTTTGTCCATTTCCCACAAAATCATCATTTTAATCGATTCTAATCGTGCAAAACTTTTTACTCTTTTAGAGTTCCATAGTCCGACATGAAATTTATAAGATCGTTCAGTCCGTGTTCTGTCCCAGTCTGTACTTTTATAGTTAAGAATAAAAATACATAATCCTACATAAAATTTTGGACAAGCTTCCGATGTAGATTTCAGATATTTTGAAAAAACAAAAAGTAACTTTGCTTTGAGGATGAATTATTATTTTTGAGAGCAACCTCTCGTATTGAATGAAATTTTAAATGAGGCAGTGTTTCCGTACAACAGCAGTCAGCCGTAACTACCATTTACGAGATATATCTCGCCAAAGTCGTTAACAATGTGTCCCTCAACACCCTTTGCAATTTCTAAACTGTTCGACCTAGAAACTTGTAATCACCCAGTGGAACATGGTGGGGACTTTCAATGAAAATTGTTTCGTGCATTGTTAGATACAAACACTTTTTGAGTTATGAAGGAAAAACTGTAACAATGCGGAACCCTACACTATTGGTGGTCCGACATGCACTTGGCCGGTTTATTTTATTCAAGTCCACGTTTGTATTTTTAAAGAATATCGGTGTAAATTCGTTGAATCAGGCAGCGTAACATCAGTGGCATCGGTGGGGCGCGGGTACAACAGGGACCGATGCGTGACCCTGCTGGTCGTGGACGACCAGAACACAGACTGGTCCAAGTACTTCCGAGGGCGGCGGCTGCCGGGAGAGTGGGACATTCGTGTCGAGCAGGCTGAGTTCAGAGTAAGTGAACAATACCAATGACTAGAGCTGAGGGTTTCGGATGCTTTCCTATGTTAAATCATAAAATGTCTCCTGAACACGTTTATACGATTTAAACAAAACCAAATCTACTGCTGCGACGTATTTTCTGGGAATACTTGCCTCGTACTTGCACTATCATAGCACTTGTTAGGTTTCCGTCTAAACGACTAACCTATTGTTTGTCCGTAATTTATTTTCCGATGAAAAAATTTAAAATAATAATTAGACGGGTCCAGAGCGTTATGTAGGACGTAATTTTTTGCTGACATTTTAATTGGTAGGTAGGTACCTATTTATTTATTTTTTAATTAAGGAAAACCTAACCTACTTTGATTTTCTTGGAGGTAATATAAGATTGAATAAGAATATATTTTACACATATTTAAGTATGATATCCTATCTCATCCATCATTATGTAATGCTGTACCCGATTTCACAATCAAAATCTCAACGCTATGCAAAATAAAATAAAAATAATAAGAAGATTAACAAACTGCGTCTACTTGTCGAGCAATTAATACGTGATGTTATATTCACCACGTGACTACTTGAACCAACGCTATATATTTGGGGGTATAGTAGCGTCCCCTAAGGTCATTAATAATGTTGTGTGCTTTACGTACGTCCCTGTGGGGAAATGAAATCTTTGCTGTACATGCGAAATGAATTCATGTAAATGACATTCCATCCGCTCATTCACGCAATGTCTTGGTAATAACCGCGAGGGGAACGCAATAACGTAACGCGCTTTTATGAGCCCTTATTTAGACTTTTTATTGTTAAGACTGTGTCGTACTGCGAAAAGTTTACAGCAAATAATTGCTCAGTAATGTGGGAAAGTTTGAATCTGAGTGGGATAGCTGATAATAAACCTTCTGTTAATGACCTTAGGCGAAAACACGTTCGTTTTTCACGAGGCCGAGGGTGCAAAAAAACCCAGAAAATCTTCAAGCACGATATAAATCGCGCTACCCGCTACTATTATAAATCTTCGCATACGTGACGGTTGTTCGTTTTTACTGCGGATTTGACCTTTTAGAAGACCCTTTACTTAGTCAATATTTATGTACTATATAAGCACGCACCCATTTCTTATTCCTAAGTGATACTTAGAATTAAAAGCGTTTTTGTTAGGCTTTACTGAAATAAACTATGTTTTTGTGCAGGAATTGTCAGTGACTGCTAACTCGGATGGCTCAAACGTTTCCATGGCCGTGTTCCGCGGCGGAACTAAGGTCACTCGCTGCTTCAAGTGAGTGTACTTTGATATCTATTTAATTAATAACACCAAGTTAATTACAGCATCAGCTCTGTCTGGAAAAAGATCTAAAACTAAATACGGATATTTCAATTTTACAGGCTTCATCTTCATACTTAAACGAAAAGCTTTTCTTACTTGTTTTCATCAACTTTAGCCATGCCATTGATGACTGTGAACTACTCAACTACTTAGTAAATGAGTTGTGTATAATCTAGGCCGGATTTCGTGCTAGTGCGGCAGAACGTGCGCGACGCGTGCGCAGACTACCGCTCGCTGCTGCTGGGCCTCAAGTTCGGCGGAGTACCCTCCATCAACAGCCTCAACTCCATCTACCACTTCCAGGTGAGATTTTATTACTTCTGTCATCCTCATGTCAGCATTTCCACGTCCATTGCTAGACATAGGTTTTTCATAATGAGCTCTTTTAAATAAGATTTAATAATTTTTATTACATTAAATTATAAACAAATTGTGTATAACATTGCTATTGTATACAGAGTTGAAATCCGTAATCAGTTTATCTATATGGATTAACATCGACGTAGGTAATCGCGTGTCGCTATAGTTCAAAAGGTACATCTCTTCGAGATAAAATTAGGTTGCTAATCAAAAACCGTTAATCTTTGGACCCTCTATATACTTAGGAAACTATAGAAATGTGTGCGAGTGAGAAATAATTTGTTATTTACATTGAACCTAGGACCGGCCCTGGGTGTTCGGACACCTGCTTCAACTGCAGCGGCGCCTCGGGAGGGAGAACTTCCCACTCATCGAGCAGACGTATTATCACAACCACACTGATATGGTAAGTGCTACTTTGATTAACTAGATAAGTACAGCCTAATGGAGTTTGTTTTACAGATATATTTATATAACAAAATCGCCTGATTTGTATTAACTGAAGTATGCAACTATATTTTTGCAGATCGTTTATTTTAAGGCTCTAGGAGAAATGTTGAAAAAAAGCCTCTGAATCAAACGTCTTAAAATATTATTCTGCATTTCTAGGAATGTCCATAATTTTTAGGCTTTTTCAGTTTCAGGGTAGATTAGGTACGTTGACGATTCGATTTACAATTCGTTCAGACGCATAATTTTTGGACGCAACAGTAAATCGCATAGAGGCATCGGTGTACATTTCTAATTTTGGAAGATCTTGGAAGAATTAGGAATTCTTCCTAGGTGTTTCTTTACACGACAGTGTGTTTGCTCTTATACCTACATTTTTTAAAATTATTTCTAAAATAGGCATTTCAAAATGTACAACCGTTTAAAAGTTGCTAAGTACATGATTTTAGCCAGATTATGATAAAATGTGATATAATAATGTTTACATGATTGTCTACATAAAAATACTAATTGCTTACCGTACTATAAAGCTGCTTGTAGTTTCGAAAAAGCGTTGGCGGAGATATCACAGATTAACCTGTCACGAATAAGCACCTTGATAGATTTATCATTGCTGCTGTTGGTAGCTTTTATTATTATTAGGAGACGTAGTCTTGATGAATGACTAATTTGAAGACTTAATAATAGGATGTCATCCCCGTGAATAAAAATAACACTAAAGTAACGTCTGTTCGTGAAAGTAAACTTGCTACTATTAAAGAGCAGGCGCTGTTCGTCGTAGGGTCTTGATAAAAGAATTTACATGTTTACTTCGATAATTTTTTGTTTATTTTTTTAACCTAATGTAATAATATCACTATAAACTTGTTAATTTACAATATTTAACTTAAAAATAAATAATATAAAAATAACGTTAAAATTACTTTAGTCAACTAAGACAAAACAACAATTTAGGATCGTCCAAAGGGGGAAAATACAACATAACAAATTGTTAACTAAATTCGTCACAATTTATAACAACCACAAATGTACGAGTATAGATATAAATGCTGTTAAAATGAGAATTATTCAATCTAAATATTTGAGAATGATATTTGAGAATACGCATCATAGTGTGTTATAATAAAATGAATTTTTGGCTGCCTTGAATATTCATCAATAGTTAGTAATTTTATGTAAATCTTTGCAATTCTCCTTGAGGACGTGTCGAGATATACAAATTAGGTACAATTAGTGTTTAACATAGAGTCGAGTCGTTTGAGAATCAAGTCATAGTGCCGTTGAACGTCTGAGCTTGAAGGCACCTCGTGAGGGCGGGGGCCCTGAAACGTCAAACACAATAAATACATTATAGACCCTGATTATAGACATATACATACAGGCATCCAAAATCTGGATTTCTTCTTCTATGGTAAATATAGACAACAAAAACAGGACAATATACAAATATAACATCCAGACCAGGATAAATTAAATAATATAGATGCGGAATAGTGTCTATGTAGGTGTGTTTGTCGCTCAACAATGCCAAACCGCTAAACCAATTATAATGTAACATTTAGCATATGCGGGTTACCAATAGGATACATTTTCTCACGAGATAATCGATAAAATGCCGGCAATTCCCCGCGAGGTAGAATCCAGCAAACCTATACAATTGATTGATAGCAATCCAACGAGATGGCAAAACATCAAAGCTTTATGGTACGATTGTGGCCCGCACCATCAATTCCGGGTCATAAATAATGGCAACGTAGGCGTTTTCTCGCATTACCAGGTATTTATTGATATTTAAGTATCATAGACATATCAATTTTGAATCCAAAACGTCTGCTTCATATTTTATTCCTACTTTATTCGATTTAGTATCTTCCTGCTCAGTTCCTGCTGTTTTGTATGTTTAATTCGTATCAATTATTATTTTTATTAATTGATCGATTTATGTAATCTAAAAGTAATAAATGATTGTTCTTTGTGATTTAACAGCGAAGTCAGCATTATTTAGCTCCCCCTTTTTGTGCGTGGATAATCCACCTGACATTGTTATTTTACATTTGTTAGCGCGGCTTATCGTATTATTGTTACGTAACTGGTTGAAACGTAACGTAATGCTGGGCTCTACACATTGTGCAGAGGTCGGCCTAAAGATAAGTAGGTACATCATGGAAACGTTTTTAAATAATTTTATTTGAGAAGTTGTAATTTTAAATTGTATGAGAAAAAATTTAATTAAAAACCCCAAGAGTGAAATTGGTAAAGAATTGTCGTAAAATCAGTTTAGATGCCTAATGTGAAAAACGCAAAAGTCAAATGACCGCATTGTGTCAGATACGGATAATACGGAATATAACACAAACACGCGATTTATCAAATTACAAAAAAATTCTTGTAAGATAACTTGTAAATAAATGTAAAATATTAATTAGAGGAATGTGCAGCATCCACACAATCCTTCTAGGGTTTCAGGGTGCTAGGAACACTAAAGTTATTGCACCTAATATAAATATTGTTTACTAAATAACTAAATAGGTGAATGAATGTAAGAACGAACAAACCAATAAATAAAACTAAACAAACTAAAATGAAATATTCACCTGGTCCAGCGGCATTTCTTCTCTCTGTCGTGGAGGCAGATGCCGTGTCGCTCGTAGCATTCGTCGTAGTTTGTGACGCAGGTGTTCGGTGACTTCGTGACCCGACGCGTTACGTGCACCTGCAAACAACATGCAACTATTAGGGTAAAATACGTAGTAACTAGTCTCCCCGTTACTGCCCACCTTGTAATAGGTACCTAATATCGATGCAATCAAATAAAATTTCCTATAACAATTTCACACCTAAAATAACACTTAGGAGCAAAAATAACGTGCCTTTTTCATAGGTACTTTTGAGATCTTTTTGAACACGAACTCCTCTAGGGATTGAAAGTACCAATACTGCCGCACCCGATAACCCCCGGTTTCAAATTAACAGCCTATTTATTGTCCCACTGTTGAGGCTCAGGCCTATACCCTCTCAACGAGAAATGGTAGGTAACCTCCGGTTTAATAAATATGACTATGCTTTCAATAAAGTATGGCTTAAAGGTCTAGTAACCAAGCCAAAACCTCATTTATAGGATTATGTAGGCTTGTACGTTTATAGTAGGTAGTAATCGTAAAAATTTAATGGGTAGGTGAGTTTGTAATATCATTACATTAAGATTTGAACATAAAGAAAACTATAACATGCAGGATTCGAGAAATAAACGATTTGCCTTTTTGTATAGGTACATATTCATGTTTATATTATTGTGTAGGGCACGCACTCAAGTTTTAAACTCAGGTTCCCACCAACATTGCGTGTCCCATCGATAGAAACCCAATACGAACTACTATTCGATTCAGTGCATTCGAATAATCGATTATCAACGTAACGAACAAAAAAATAAATTTAAATAATACTAAGAGGGATCTCCTTGAACGGAGTTCTTGCTTTACGATTCAATATTATTAATTGAAATTCTACATCCATAAATGTTTGATGCTCTAAAAGTTTATATTGTTTAATAAAGAATATCTAGGCAATACTTTAGTTCGTTGAACAAATTCTCCCTTTAATTTTGTATTAATTATTATTTTGGATTAAAGGGTGTGAAAGCCAGTCAATTATACCAGTTTAATCAATCACAAAGCTTCGGTCAATAATAACGCCAACCTACCACCGGAATACTAATTGTAAATGTCATGTTTAATTTTCCCAAAACCACTACTCGCCGACCGTGTCGCTTCGTAGTTAAACAATATAAATTTTACCAGTTTCAGTAGGTATGTAATTTTTAGTCATGCATATTCATTCGTTACAGAAAATATCAAATTCATGGTTCGACATACCTCTGTTTAATACAATTTATGTATTATTAGGTATAGGTACACAGTTAGCAAACAGGAAACAAATAAATTAACGGTGTAATTGAATGAGTAGAATCCTTATTTTCCATTCATGTTTTATGGTCGAAGCAATAAAGATATCTTTTCCTTTCTTTGCTTATTAACTTGTCTACTGAACTCTTTGAGCCTCTTTTCTCATTATTCGCCGGTATTGGCATTTTCAAAGATCGTACGCATTATAATAACAACGTATTAGTAGGTTTCTCAAATCTTATCGATGCGAATCTAACATGTAATGTATATCTAAACTGTAACAGTTTTGAAAATAAAAATATAAAATTTTGTATACAGTGAGAAAAACTTTGACACATAATAATCCCTCATTATAAAACTTTTATTCAATAATTCATAAGGAAATTGAACTCATTCGCACGCTAATTTCTGGATAATATTATTCTGTACTTAGGTCAAAGTTTGCAATCTAGTACTTATTGATAGATGAAAAAATTTGTTTGCACAAAAAATAGTTTTTTCATTACTCATACTCTGAAAGATGGTCTGAAGTTGCCTGAGTAGCGGGTTGAAAGTAATACATCTCAGCCCTAGGGAGAATCGCTTTCAACTGACAGCTGTCAAATTATAAAAAAAAAATACTAGTACTATTTTGACATTTCTATTGGACCATGTTCCAACTGTCTATACAGCCACTCAATTACAGCGCGATGTAAAATTGAAATAACATAAAGTTATGTAATAATTAAAGAATATATATTTTTAAATGACTTTATTATAATTATTACTGTCAACTATTTCTTTAAAATAACATAGATTTGGGCAAAATATTTATCATTTTTTCAATGATGGAAATGAAAAATAATGGCAAAATAGCTGGCCGGCCACAGAAAAAAAAACAAAATAGACGGGAAAGCGGCAATCCGATCTTCTTTTGTTTTTTCGAGTTGTAGAGTTTTGTATATACTTCCGTATAGCAGAGATTTGTATTAACACTCATTTTATGAATTTGTTTTCACTTTCAGTGTATTCGTAATGAAAAGCACAGTGTTTCCCACGGGTTCAAGACTTATTTAGAGGTCCCTCGACCTATTGGCGCCCTCGCTACGCGTCGGGCGCCAAACCCCGTCTCGGGACTTAAATAAGTTACTTTCACACCTAGGTTAACAATGTACTATTTATAACATCTCATATTCCATAATTTTGTATTATGTATTGTGCAGAATCTGTACTTTGTAGTAATAAAAACAACAGATACTCAAAACCTGCATTTAAGACTAAACATTTCATGTATAATTAATTAAACAATATATTAACTATGCATAATATAAACCTAAATATAAAATAATTCTTTCAGCGCGTCCCCGCGAGGCATGGTGCCCATTTTGTATTGTATTTGATTAACACTTCAGAGATTTCTGTCAACGCAACATTGCGAGGAACCCCTTTAAATTATTGAGAAATGTGTTTATTTAGCCCCTGGAGGTAATCGCGTATCCCGGGGCTGGCAAAATTGGCATAAGTGGGTGTACGGGACGGGGGAAGGGGAATCAAATATGTGCTGTGGAGGTAACACGAGTGTGTATGGTTATTCATTTCCCTGCCAAATAGCAGGTTATCGATTTTGTAGGAGAGCTTTGAAACTGCCAGCGAACTGCACAACTTCAGCGAGCTTTTACACAATGTTTAAATATTTTACTGTGTGTAATTTACTATTTAAATTTGAAATCAGCAATGGGGTAGTGGTTTTCCAGGTTGTACTTACATTTATAAATTCTACGTTTACCTAATTTTAATTTTTTAAATTTCCTGAGATTTTAACCGGTTTCATTACCGACATGAATTCAATTCCATGATCAAGAAGTCTATAGCTACCTATATTTTCATCAGCACTTTCCAAGGGTATACGTACCTAATTATACTTACATCCTGTTTTAACTGTTCAGTGTTAATGTAGCATTACAGTATTATACTGAAGTATTCCATTAGACAAAATCATTCAAATTAATGGTGTAAAACCTCGCAGAGAAGATTTTTTATATTAGTCATTATGCGAGTCACCCAGATTTTCAGTAGCAGGAAGTAAAAGGAGAACTTACTTTGCACGTGCACCCTTGCTTGTAGAGAAGTCTGAAACCTTTCCGTTGTCGTGGAGTGACCTCTCTCCACTTATTCACGTATCCGCAGAGACCCACATGCGCTTGGAGGTGTAACACATTTCCTGCAAATACGGTTAAGGTTATTTTAAACAATTTTAATACTACTCTCATTTATTAAAATTAACAAGATGTTACACATGACACGTTTCGAATACTAGGCGCCACCACACAAACCTCGTAAGTTTTTTGTGAATTTATTCTGTCTTACAATGAGTCTTACAAGTTATATCGCCTTATTTGCGTAACGTGCATAACTATTCTAATTATATTTTTAATGAACCTCTTCGTATAGAGGAAAACATTAATTTAGTCCAAAAACAAAAAGTTTATATTGATATCATATCAGACATTCGCGTAGAGTTCACGGCAACCGTTTACCATGAGGTTGAAATTTACTATTTTATTACCTATCGACTTATGCAAGTAAACACACAGAAAGTCAAATAAAGCAAACTTCCCCTAATTTCTTATAATGGCCTGAATAGCTTGTAATTTGTTTACGGCGTCTAATTTCATTAAAGAGAAAGGGTTAGCATGGTCACGCCATCTGTTTGTGGAACTACTTTCTTAAGAAGTTTGTGGTAGGTAGGAGAGGCTTACCCTCGAAGGAGGTTTGCCTCCTCTAACATTTAATAGTATATAATAGTATAGCTAGAGAGATTTTGAATATTATCCACGCAATTTTACGCAAATTTGGGTCGTTTTCGTAATTAATTACATACACAATTAGAAGAATCATCATCATCATATCAGCCTGTAGACGTCCACTGCTGGACAAAGGCCTCCCCAAAGGGGGGGGGGGGGATTAGAAGAATATCTATCGTAAAAGAAAACCTTTATGAAGAAAATCTTCACTAAATTAGAAATTGATCAGCGTATCATCTACGTAAATCTACAATCAGACTACAAAGTTGGGACTTCGCGTAGGTAATATAAAATAAAAATACCTAATCCTAACATTAAGAAATTATCAAAGTTATTTGTCTGAAGCATTTATCTCCCAAAAGCTCACGCTATCTCCGAACTGTCCATACCATAGAACCATAGAACAGTGAGGTCTTTATCTAACGTACAGTTATAAAGGTATGACAGAGACATCACCTGTAATGACATAGGTCTCTCTGGGCTGAAGGTTGAGTCCGCATAAAGACGATTGAGAAGAAGTTAATATCCGTCCAGACTTTAGTGCTAGAGCTGCCTTTGGAGTTGCCTGAAAAGAAAACAGTACTTGTAAATCTAACCGTCTAACAGCAGAATGTCACATTCGCAAAAGGTAAAAATAATTGATAGGGATCGATAGCTGTATATGATTGGCCAGATTGTTAGGCATAAAATAGGAGTCCGTTTATTTTGCAAAAACACTTTCAAAATTCATAGGTAAATGAATGTCAAGATGTTGTGCTTACTTTGAAAATATTTCTAATTTTCACTTTGTACGAATCGTAGTATTCGTTTCCTCTGAACATTTTTTGTACTCTGCCAACGATCACTGAAACAGAAGAAAAAGATTATGAACTAATTATCGCTACCTACCATAATAATATAAAATACAAGACGGTGCGGCTATCAGTAAAATTAATGGTTTGTTTCCGCAATGCTTATAACGAGTTGCGTCGGCGACTACCCTGCATTTATTCACCATGAAACTATTTTTATGATTGCGTAACAAAGCAGTTAATCGAAATCCTACCTAATGGAAAAGGTTAAACGAATAAATTACCCCCTCAAAGCCGTGGCGTACACGTTTACCTCAACGTGCTTTTGACAAAGAAGCTAGATCGTAACTATTCGGAATAGATGAATAGATTGATTATAATCGAAGTGAAACTAAAATGCACGGTTAGAATAATTGGCTAAAGGAAACTGATTGAAATAGACAATATAGAAGTGGTAAAAGATCCTGACCAAAATCGCTGTGACAAAAGTGTGTCTGTGGATGCTGTAGCTGGCACGAGCAGGCTTCTGTAGACCGCCAGCTCGCCGCCACCAGCGCCAGGGCAAGCCACCTCGTCAGCATGTTAGCTTCGATTTGGATTCTGGAACAAACATAAACTGGGGTTAGTCTCAGCTAATTGGGTAAACTATTGGGTCGACTTGCGTTAAATTTGTACGTGCTACGATTACTTAAATACGTATCTCGGTAATTCTGCCCTGATATGATTCAAAGAAAACGACGTCCGGTTGTTCATTTGCTGTTATAAAGTCTTTAACTATTTACTCGATTACAATGCATTACTTATATATAGCCTCTGGTCGTATAATAGAGGTTGTCGATAAAAAGACAATGTTATTCCAGAACCAATGAACCAGATCTCTTTGAACGATCGTTTTGCCTTTAGCCCCGGAAATTGCACGATAGAGATCACGATATCACCGTTTGACTGCAACTGTACTTGCACAATACGCAGCATTGCCTACGCATGCCATACATTAGTTTTGATGTTCGTGTGTTCCTTGAAAGTAAGTGTCGTAACCATTTTGAATTCCACAAAGCCAGTTACGCCACCTCTACTCGTAATCATCAGTGTACCGAAAACAATAAAACATTTAAAAGAACTTCGAGCCCTAATGAGTGTAATTGAAGGCCGTAATTCGATAATGAGCACTAATTTTGTTACAAAACGCTCTGTTCGCTCACGTTTCACGTAATCCCGAACATTTGCCAGCGCTTGTTTGTCTCTCGTCCGCCGGAGGACGGATGCTAAATCTATACTTATAATAAATCTGTAGAAACCGTGTGTCTGTACTTTGAATAAATTTATAAAAAAATGAGTGTGGACGATAAAAAAAGAGTAACAGAACACAAAAAAGCGTTTTTTTTTTTGTCTTTCTGTCTGTCTGTCTTTCTGTCTGTCTGTAATCGCTAATCTCCGAAACTACTGAACGGATTTTCTTGCGGTTTTCACAGGTAGATTAAGCACAGCCTGGCGCAACTTATAGGCTTTGTTTCATTGAAATCGGATGACAGCGAAAAAAGTTATCGTCATTTACAGATAAATCATTTAACGTAACAAGACGATGTCATAGACATAGGAGATATCAGTGTTTTTTTTAACTGGGACAGTATAGGCAAGTCCGAAACCATAGGAGATGCAGGGAAAGTGTCTTATGACATAGAAATTTTTTGGTCAAGCGTGTGTTGTCCATAAAAATGAGACAATTTGCACATATTTTTTTTAATGCGGTTCGACACATTCATGTAGGGATCACTTCATTATATCGGAAGAAAAAAATCTGAGCAGCAGAAGTTAGTCAAATTCAATAAAATGTTTTCTCATAGAACGCCAGTGAAAAATAATTTTTATTATTTTTAAAAAATGCGTATCGACTTAGTTTCATGTTAGAATCATTTTATTGTATCGGAAGAAAAAAATCCAAGTAGCAGAAGTTAGTCAAATTTAATAAAATGTTTTCTTATAAAACAGACTGTGCAATGTACTTAGGAACTTACTACTTATTCATGCATGCCACCCGAACTCCAGTTGCTCCGATTACTATGTCAAAATTGTTATCACGAAAAAATACCTAAAGGTTCCTAAGACAGTTTCCCTGTATCTCCTATGGTTTTGGTTTTGCCCATACTGTATTAGTTAAAAAATACACACGTATAATAAAAATTGATATGAGAAGTCTTTTGAGCAATAGAAGTGAAAACAACAATTTTTTAAATTTTTATCTGTCTACACCAAATTGGATACGGTGTTCATAGTTTGTTCCTGAAGGTATGGTATACCTTAAATTATGGTGAAGGTACTTAGAATGATCTATTTTACCATTGGAAAATTATAACTAGACGATGTATGTCTGTACATAGCAGAGATAGGTACCTACTTCCAAAATCCACGCGGACGAAGTCGCGGGCAACAGCTAGTTATTTATATGTCGAAATACGTTTCGCGAATTTTCCCTTTTGACTCCTATTCGACTTCAAATATTTTTCTTTGTCTAACATCATTCTAACATGAAAATTGGTGTAAATTTACTGTCTCAAAAAAAATAATGTAACGTCTCGACATCGGTAGTGAGGTGTATCGATCTTTTTTAAAAGTATACAACTTGGTGAAGGCGTGAAAACTTTCTTTGCACAAAGGAAATAGTTTAATTTATCGATAACAATATTATTATGTTAGTTTTCGCTTAATTAATTGAGTTGGTTAGTCATCAATTTCCATCACACAGACGCCGTCGCACGGCGGGAACATGTTACATATAATTTATTAGCTCAAGAACCTCTGGGCAGTCACTAGATTACGGTGACCTAGTTAAACTAACCTTGTTCGGTTCCTTATACTGTGTTCGTTTAAAACTTCTTGTTGTATTTTATAATAAGCCAGTTAAGATCCTCTTTCTTTTACAACTAAATATTTTTTATGATTATGTTTAGAGAACTGTAGCGATATAATATCAAAAATAGTTTACACTTTACACTTTGTTTTTTTGTTTACACTGTAACCACAGATTACATAACAGTTATATGCCTGACTACCTATATGAAATGGAGTATCAAATAAAAAGTCCTGTCAACGTATTCTTAAACTCGGTTGAATGGATACTGCTGTCCTTTTGTGTGTTGACGCTAATCCGATTTACTGGTATTATCTCACGTAGCGTACCTTTCTATTCATCATTCAGTGGTTTATATGGGGACAAACAAACAGCCTCCACGACTTTTTTTTATTTTTGTCGTGTTTTACTAAACAATATTCGTGATCGTGATATAAATACAATAAAAAGGTTCTTAATAATCTTACTATAGGGAACTTTAATGTTATTTAATCCACAGATTGTAAACAGTCTGATATATCCTAACTGATTCTATAGAAATAGTAGACATCTAAAACTATATAATGGTATGTGGTATAATATATGTATGTATAAATAAGATTCGGCAGAATGAAAATTAGTCCAATTGAAATTAGTACTCTTACCCAAATGAAATTCCTCAAAACTTTGCAACACCGTAAACTTCGAAGAGCTGGTAGGTATGTAGGTAGTAGTTCATTTTAAGTTTAGCGTGTATTACTAGCTCACGTAGTATTTATTTGAATATAACCGGAACTAGCCCTAGTAGGAAAACAACAGCCTACCATTAGGGCGGGGAGGCGTAGGAGTTGGACTCAAGTTCTATTGGAGTCAGTTAAACTTATGGCTACGGAACCTTATTATGGAAATAAGTCATTGAAACTGCACGCGACTTATCTCAAATCATATTAAAACTTGATATTCAACAGACGGTAGACATTATAAAAACTTGAAATTAAATTAATTTATGTCACTGTATTGTATAATCTAGTTTGATATTGATATTTAAAGACAGAGATTACCATTACATATTTTCCATTCCCACGTCCATAATTTTATGATAATCGACTTTTAAAAATGACAAGATACCTAATAACTATTTAATGGAAAATTTTGCCTTCAAATTTATGTGCCTGTTAAAATGTGTATTAATCAGATATGAATTACTGGTAAATGAATTTATGGTACATTATAAAAACTTTATTACGAAATGAAACTGGAGTAACAAGAATTTTAGGGGTGTTAGGTACATTGTTATCATGTAATTATTTCCGAAATATATTAAGCTTTGTGCTTTTCTTTCTAAGCGGTATTTAAGTGGGAGATTTATTATAGCAGTTTATAACAAAAGCTGTGTGAAAACAACTCACGCGAAATAGCTAACAAAGCCACAAAAGCTCTCGACGACTCCACTCGACACCGCGGCGTTCGTTCGAGTACGTGTTTGTAGCGAACACGGGCCTTTTGTACACCGGAACTCTGTCATACTGACTGTACATTTGTCCTGATCATTTAATGCACTTTCGGACAAAAATCACAGGACGGAAAAAAAATATGGGTGCATTCCCATGGTCGCGGTTCCGACCGCTGCGCCGCGGTGCAACTACAATGCGTCGTTTGTCAGGGTTCGTCGAGAAACCAGAGGTGACGCTCGCATCATGGGCGGATTCAGGAGGGCCCAAGAGGCTAAGACCCCCTTAAACTGCGACTTTGTCGATGGGCTCTTGGTTCAATTGTCATTTCTTGACGATGCCCAACATCTTGACCTGTTAGTAAAATATCCCAAAAATCAGTGTTTTTGTTACATTTTTGTAAATAAATATACTGTTTAAAAAATACTAAATAAACATTTAATTATTCATGTCATTATTTATTTTTGTCAACAAATTAATTTCGGTTGTTTGGCGCTTCGTCAGTGTCTCTCCTTCCCCTGCGCGCGCATAGGGCACGGGGCGCGCGATAAAAAGAAAATCGGCGCGATATTTTTCTCAAATATTTGTCGAAACATAGTTGTTTTTGTTATTTGTTCAAAAATGTCGACTTTAAGTGATGAGACATTCGGCTCCGTCTGCAGTCCAGCCTCGAGTGTGACCAACTTAGCTCACTTGTATCACAATGCACTATAGTTGTTACAGATTAGTAATGAATGACAGAATCATCTTCAATTAAAATATGATCTCATAATCTTGAACACGAGTTGAGTAGATACGAGTTAGGCGCTTGAGGGTTTACCTCGTCGCGTCGCGTCGTCGCTACAAAGGTAAATCGTTTTTAATTTGTTTTTTAGCAGTATGTAGCATAAAAAGCACAACACGACATAGAATGGCAGGTAATGTTACCTTGGTGAAGAGTTTGTCCGTACTAATTGGAACACGTCCCTACGCGGATGCTGACGGGTTCAACCATCTGTATAATGGACTACACAGAAGTCACGTCCTATTACGTAAGAATCTTCGAGACTGCCACGCAGAGGCTACCAAATAACGCTTATCTGATGATATTCCATACATTTGGATTTCTGAACTCACATGATTTTATAATCATAAAAATTACCATGAAAGATAAAATGGAGCGCATTCATAGTTACTTTGGTGTGTATTTCGACTATTATGTGGGTAATTCTAAGTACATATAGGGAGATGTAATAAAATATACAAAGGGTGCTTGTATTTTATGATTATGACCCCATAGTCTGTAGTGTTTGGTCAAGGTGGTCGGAACTGCGGTGCACCGAAGTTAAACGGGGCCCTTTAATAAACTTCTAGGGTGTGGTTTTGTTCAAGATGTAGTTGTTTTATTTTGTATTTATTTTGAATTACTAACGCAAGTCTGAAATAGTTAAATACATTAATGTTATAAATTGTGTATTTTTCTGTGCTGGAACTTGGCTGACCACGTAATACCCCTAATAAATATATATTTTTTCATAAATATTAATGCTGCACATTAAAGTACATACCAGCCAACAAATTAACTAAATAAATTGGACAATCTGTGCGTATCTGAGACTACAAGTAGACACAAACTCGGCTCCGTAAAATACTTCTTAAGGAAGAAGTTGTACTTTTATTCCTTTGTAAGGAATCCACAAGAAAACCAAGAGGCTTCCAAGTGGATACTCGTTAAAAATTTCCGGCCCACTGATTTCAAGCAATCCCGGATATGTCATGTTACCTGCATTTATACCTTTTACCGAACCGCCATAGCAATTTGTCATAGCAATTAATGCTAACAGATTGATTCATTCAGAAAATACTGACAAACTTAATTTATTTAACTACCTACAATATGGACAAAATCATAAGTAAAACAACTTCTTTAAATTAAAGCACTAATAGTGCCCATACTATCTATCGGTTTCATTAACTATTCGGAATAACTATCAGCTTAAAACTGTGGTATAAATCCTATCTTCTTTATATAATTATTGTAAATGGTGTTTGTACGTTTACTGAATAACGTACTCAATTGCTGAACCGAATTGTATGAAACTTGGTAAGGAAAGTCGATAAACAACGAGGAGGCATATTAATAATAAATTCGGCAAATATCCGTGATGTTACGAAATACACATCACAAGACATCATCTCGGTTTATTATTCAATGTACTAACGATTGCCTTTGACGCCTTACCGCCCCAGTCACCGGTCGCTGCCAGACAGAACGACATACGGCATAAATCCATCGACCAGTCCTCTGTTACCTCCCGGCCGCCTCCTGACACTTCAATTATACCAGTAAACATATAGATCAATCTCTACACTTTGATCTATTCATCATTTTATTGAATGCGGAGTCGAGTTATAGATTAGAATTGTTAAAATTAAGTGACAGATTGATTGATACTCGACCAGCATCACTTAATGTCTCTCAATAATATTAGTCATCATGAGGCGATACCTAAGGTGAGGACTCCTCTTTCAGAGATCATAAATTAATTACATTTGTTGATAGGTATTTAAAATTTCTGATAGTGTCACTATGTTTACGTAGTAGTTCGCAACTTATTGCTTCAAAATGAGCAAAGAAGCAACCATTGGTTTATGAAAGTGCAACAAGCTTGGCAAAATGCTATTTGAATAAGTTTCACTTGGAGTCCAGGTCCTGGATGAAAATAAAATGGAAGAAACTTCAGTTACATTGGCTGAGTACCGTGAAAAACTGTTTGAATAAATCACCCTAATAAATTTAACTGAAAGTTGCGACGACGGGAATGAACGATCCTACCTGGGTTTGAATTTTCGAGGGAAAATCTCCTCATGCATTATGTAATTCGTATACCGACACACATGCAGTATTAACTTTGTACGATATGAAGAAGCGGCTTGATTACACTACCATTATTAGATGACAGTGCGTAGTGCCACCCACATTCTCTACAAAAGCCGTCACAACTTCACGAGACACCCGCGTAATACAAGCAAAAACAAATCACAAAACATTATTCTCATTGATGTCAAACTAGCTGCCTGACTGGTTTAGCACTTGATGTCTTTGTCTATTCTATGTCTTCATTACATTGAAATGCATGTATGCTTGGACGCTTACAAAAAGTGCGTACTTAGTTGGTTTTCCTGTCTATCCCACAAAAAGCTTGCTTCCTGCGACCCCGGTCAGTATGTCCATTCATTAGTTCTCGGGGCGTATAGGAATTCTCCGCAAGTTTTTATTTTAGGTACTGGTTTGCTTGTGCTTAACAATGTTGTTCCAAAAGTAATTAAATAATAAGTACAAGTAACATCTTGATTTTTCCTACAATTTCGTTAGTTGTTTATTTGATCATAATATAAAAATTGCTAATGTATATCGATATACGTAGGTACAAGTGAAATTCAGAATATATTTTTTCATCAAACATTAACTTTAAAAAAGTTAATGATTTTATACGTATGGGTACAATAAATATTCTAATGTGTATAACTCAGTACCTAAAGTAGTAAAACTTTGGATATAAAGATAAAAGTTAATTAAGCAGAATAATAAATTCAATTTACACTGAATCTTATTACGAGTATTATAATACAAATGGGAATACCGAAGATAACATTGAAATGGTCATGAAAGTGATTCAAGGTAATCTTTTTAATTCAAATGATTTCGATCTGCTCGACTATCAAAAGTACCTACAGGTATATAGGTACTTAGAAGCAGTGGGTGCAGATAATGGAATATGCAAAGTTGTTTTCACACATTTACCGATGGCTAATATTTATTAGGGTGATTAGATCTGTGGGGTGATTAATATAATAGTAATAGCTTAGTAGCTGCAGTCCATAGAACGCTACTAAACCTTGAAGATCCAAATTTATTCTTCGCACTAACTACCTATAGACTTCTTCTATTTTATGGTATTTAGAATCAAAAATATTCACACTGCGGGCGCGACGTTCACGGCTTGACAAAAAGTCAAACTTATGCAGAACCACAGACAAAACTAGCTGTCTCCCGCGGCTTCGCCTGCGTTTTAACCAGGCGCCGTCGGTGGCAGACAAAATTTACGTAACCTCAGAATAAGGTTTCTTTTTCCTGATACAAGTACGTATGTACGTCATAAGTTCTGAGTGTATCTTAAGTGAATGCGCTGACGGGCTCCGAGCTGCGAGGCAGTCCGCTGAACATTTTGCATAATTTTATTTCCACGAATGATGGATGGTGAAATACAAAAATGCATCCCGATGAAATGTTAACGACTATAAAATGAAGCGTTAAATCCTTTACTTGAGAGTATTTGTTGAGTACATGCAGATATAAATTTTGCAACGTTGACGTTGAAATCGAAAGGCCATTCCATCCAAGCGAACTCACACAAAAACAAAATAAATTTGGAGATGACGTACTTTTTTAACGTTTTCATTGTTGGTTTTATAAACAAATTCATTTAAAATACACAGCAGTACGGAAGAACTTCTCAACTTTGCTGCTCTTTTCGTAAACATTTTTATACGAGTAGAAAGCCTGATTTTCACCATCTGTATTTCGTTTGTGATATCAAATCGACCAAAACATATTGTTGTTTGTAAAACAGTCTCTAAAATCAAAGCTCAAGTCATAATAACTCGCAATGAACTTGCACAGCCCACACATAGTCTAAAGCAAACTGGTATTGCTATTACTACTCGATCAAGCTTTGCTTTCGTTACCGCTGAACAAATGAAAGTCCTTCCTTGACAGCCTATCGATCGATGAAACTCGTTCGTGGTTTTAATATTGGCAATGAAAGTGTTTACTGTTGCCAGTCGGTATGTCACAGAGAAATTTTGACACCTACTTAGATTTTTGTATTTATTGTTCATGATTATTTTTTCATAAAAAATTATCATTATTCAGAGCGCAAAACGTTCATTTGCATCGTGCCTACAACCTACTTAACACTTTTATAATTCAGCTGTAAATATCTAACTATAGTTACCTACATGTAGGACTTCATTTTGAAAATTAAACTCAATATCAGCAATTACAAAAGATTAGTAAGCCATTTTGGGTTTTCTCGTTCATTTCACCTTTTTGAACTTTTGTGTCTCAGTACATTTTAGACTTTCGCGCTTTGTATTCATAATTATGTAATTATTTTGTTCTTTGTGTCTCATTTTTCCAAAACATACTATTAGGTAAGTAATATATAAATTTTCATGCCACGTTGTTAAAATTGTGCAATATTTTTCATCTCTTGATAGATAGAGCTCACTTAACAATCGTCTCAGCTACCATTAACACTTCGACTACAATAAGAGTCTCTTCTTGAGATGGTAAACATCATACGAGTCAGTCAGATTCTACAGAAGCACCGAATAATGCTTGTTTTGACAGTTTGGTTTCATATAAGTGGCCCGTAATTACCGCGTAGGCGTTTGGGTGTTAGTTTAGTTAGCTCATCGTTTTTCTCTTTATAAATGTTTGTAAAACCAAATCAATAGAAATAGAGAAACTAATCGATCCCTTTTTAGTATTAAAAGTACGTACATAGCAAAGAATGTGATTTTAAAATAGTACATAAATAACCTACATACATAATATATCGATTATGATCGAGATATTTACTATTGCATGTATACTTAATATGCATACTTAAATTGAAATTAAATAATAAAGAGACTACATAGAAATTTGACATCTAGTCATAGTTTTAGCAACCTATTCGTAGTGTCAGTGACAGGGCTGCGCTCGCGCAGGAACGTGAAGCGCAAATTAAGACTTGGCGCCACTGTCCGGGGGCCGTTCACACAACAAACTACATTAATCTTTGCTTCGGTGCACACACAAACTATTCTCAGGTAATAACTTAACCAAAGACGTAAATAAGATACACATGAACAAAATCAAATAAAACGGTTATGCGGTTGGCATTGAACCACGGTGCATTGAACATGTTTTTGGACAATACGAATGTCACGCCGTAAATTCTGTTTCCATTGTATTTTATTAAGTTATACATTATCTTTCTCAAGCCTAAGAAAGTATATGCAAATGGAGATGAATGACTTAATAAACATAAAATAATGCGACTTTAGGGTCTTGGTATCTTGAATAAAATAATATAGTGATCGTATGAAATTAAATGGCATTATGATACTGATACTGATGAATAACTCATTAGTTACTGAAATGTAGGTATTACGTCAACAAATCGTGTCGATCATATCGTGTGTATGAAAATTTGTTTCTGCTGGAAAGTGTTTGAAAAATATGTTACACCTTGAATAAAACACCAACAGTTAATGCTTTCATGTGCATATAAACTGCAATAAAACGGACGGCACAAGGTAGGGAATTACGAGTGTTTTTGGTCTGGAGCCAACTCACGTTTGGCGGTGATGTGGGTCGCTCTCCACGACGACGTCTCTTGCAACGTTATGCACGGTGATTGTCCAAATGCACTGACACACATCTAACTTTATGTTGCCACAAAAATAAGGAGGAAATACAAAAGTATTAAGTTACACTCATTACACAGCAACATCCACGAAAATAGATTTAAAAAGAGTTTCTGCTTCATATTCTTTTACTATTTTATTATCAATAAATAATTTTATAATTACAGTCGTTCATTCCTTTCAATTGCAGAGCACATTGTAGCATTAATTAATTAACGGCTTTTGTTATATATCCTATACTATTTTTAATTATTAACTTAACTAACTTTAACTTAACCGCACACCACACAGTCAGTTACCGCGAAATGAGCAATTCGTACAAACAACCTGTTGGATTAAAAACAAATTTGGTTTCCTCGTGACTCAAGCCGGCTCCTCTATTCTTGAGGCGTCAGTGAACCGGTGACCCCGAGCTGTAACAACAGATTATACAAGCGGCGAACTTGACCGCCCACGTTCAAAAACACTTTCGTGTAAGGTACTTACTAGGAGAAGCGCTTGCATCTAACATACATTACTTGTTAAGCACATTCACGGTGTGATCATACACCGGCATAAACCTACCAATCAATCACCGAAACCAGTATTATGTTATTGTAAAAGCCCTAACTACTAGTAAATCCTAGGATTTACAGGTAAAACCTAAAGTTTACCAAGTCATGATGGTATAAGTCTAATCAACCTAACCTAACCGATGATTAAAGAACGATTTGGATTTTTACCATCGTCACTTTGTAAATCTTTGGTGGTTCGAGCTTTTATTTTACTTACACTAATACGGGAGTTACTGTTGTATTTTCTGATAAAATTAATAAGCATTGCACTCTACTGAACTATATGACCAAGTAACAAAGAAAGATGTGAAAAGCTGGTGTCAACATTTTAAATTAAGTTTCAGTTAAGTTGAAGAACGTAACCTGCCAGTCCATTAGATTTTTGCGATGTGAAGTGTTGGCATCATTTCTCTTTTGGGACTGTCATTTTTGTATTAGCCTCCTGAAAATAACCCTTAAACCAGATTGTTCAGAAAAAAATTGAGTACCTATCGATCTAATCAATCACTGTCTTTCTTTCCAACGTGTTAACTCTATTCAAATCGTGTTGGACGTCGCGTCGCCCTAGCGGCTTTCACAACCATTATCCGGCGAAGTACACCGATAGCGGTTCCTCGGCATCGATAAGGCCCTATCGGTTCTCGGATCGGACCATTACATCGATTTATGTGACGAGATCTCCAGCGGCGTCACGTTATAAATCTTTTCGCCATTTTCGCTGGAACACAATCACAAACCGACGACTAAAATCAGTGAGTGTCTCAAATTCTTTTCCCTTTGTGTGTTACCTGTAATCGATATTTGACATAAAATACTTTGTTACTCGATTTCGATACATTGGTAAGCTTTTAATTGGCCAACGAAATGAAACTCTCGTACTTTCTTTTTGGCTTTAGTTGTAAAAAGCTAAGTATTATCATTTGAAGCAATTTATTTCATAAATTGTATCAGGTTTCTTATCCAGGTAATTTGCCCTTCTGCTACTTTGCGACTGAACGATTTGTATTCTCTGAACATTTTTTCTGCAATTTTTCACAAGGACCTACTACTACAATACAATGATGTTCTCATGAAGACAAAACTTTAATATTATTAGGGATGATAGCAAAGACTACATTACATAAACCTATACATACGTATTATCTATAACTACTTGCAAGGAAAATATTCAAAGGGGGTTGTTCTATAAATATGCTTGACACAACTATGACTAATTTGAGCACTTGTAGCCTTGTACGTATTACCTTAAAGGTAAACTAATAATTCACTGAAATAACAATTTATACAGCTCTTGTTTGCCTGTATCCCTGAATGACTAATGTTTTCAGTGAGGGTGTTATGTTAAAAGGATTTGATGAGTTATATTGCAGACTGTACGCAAATTGTCTTATCTGCATATTAACTGGCGAAAGCTGCGCGCGCGCTGCTTTTGCTGCACTAAAGCTCCGAGGTTAACTTTCGCGGATAGTTGCCATTCCACTGCATTTCCTATACAAGCTACCTATAGCAAAATATCTATGGTATTAGCTGTCTCATTTAAATTCATTTTTATTTTGATTGTTAGGATTATCTTAAGGAACCAATTATAAATATTCTTTCACTGGAGCTGATACGGTCTTCTAGAGATTGGCTTTTTTACGGAGAAATACCGCGTCCCGCGGCGAAAGTGTGTAGAGAGAATGATGATGAGACCCGGATGAGACTGAACGAGCTAAAGAGTCTCAGTATCGCGATACTAGCCGCTTCGTTCTTTCTGCCTTCTCCGTCAAGGAAAAAGGTAGAAATTTATGCATACGCAAATACGTAAAAAAATAAATTGTATATTAAATATTTTAAGCAGGTTTTCAAAGTGTTTTTTGGATACATTAAATTATATTGATAAATTTTTATTAGAATGTTAACTCCAAGATTTGATATCATTAATTATTAAGATAATCGTAGGTCACAAAATGATATCATAACCTAGGTTAGCACGCAGTTATGAGTAATCTACTTAATATTCACATTCTAAGTTCTGGTCATGTATAATTTTTTGTAATGAACATAATATGAAAAACAAGTATGTATACATCACGGAATATAGATTACTTCACTCCTACATTTTGATCAAAAATGGTTCGAGTGGGAGATAATTATAGGCACGCTTTTTGGAAACAACCAACAGCGTACGTACAGTCTACCGCACATCAGTGGATACACTTTGACCTTGAGCTGGCCTAGCCTTAGGGAGTTTCAATACTACGCGAGACCAGTTTATACTGGTTTTGTTACCACTGATGTGCGGTCGACCGTACGTACAAAGAGACCCAAGGCAAGGAATAACAAACTATGTCAGACTAGCTGTTCCCCGCGACTTCGTTCGCTTGGACAAAGTACTTTATTTGAAACCCAATGCCCTAACCGTCCTGAAACTGGTCACTTCACTGAGGTATTTTGTTACATTCTGTATGTGAGTCAGTCAGGTCAGGGTTTCGCATTGGCGACTATTATAAAATAAAACCCTGGGGTAGATTGGGTTAGCCCTAGTTTTAAACTGGAGGCATTAACTACCAGTCTATTAAGTGACCTGCACGTTCATACAAAATAAATGTTAGGAAATTAGAGATTTTTATTTAGATCTTCATCTTGTAGTTGAAAGACAGGAACGTACATAATGATGATAATTATATTTAAAAAATGTAAATAAACAAAAATTTCTTGAAAATTTTAATAAAATTATTACTTTAAGAATGAATAAAATAAATTACCTAGATACTTGTCTGTCACTAAGCGCCTCGCTACCTCCCTGTTGCGGCCGGCATCACATCAACATGCAAATGTTACATTATGCGGGAATTTACCGAAACACAAAAAGATCATATGTCGCCAACTAATAAAAATCGCGAGATCCACTAAAATCCATAATTCATCAATCAATCATCAATCATATCAGCCTGTAGACGTCCACTGCTGGACAAAGGCCTCCCCCAAGGATCTCCACGACGACCATAAAATAATCCATAAAATAGTGTAAAAAATATTTTTCCGACTTTCATCGTGTAAAATATAAGAAACGATTCATCAATATTATCAACTGATGTAGCCTTCCCACATGATCATTATGGCAAAATACCAAAGGCTGCATTGGAAGTAAAAAAGTTGTACGAAAATGTGTTATTAGCAAGTTTTAAAACGTATATAAATACTTTCGCTCGCTGCCCGTCTTTTCCTATCATCCCTTAATATAAATGTTAATAACATAAATAAAAATAAATTTTTGTTTTATTTCTTTCATAAAATTTCAAAAATAATAGCAATTTATATATAAAATGTAAACTGAGGAAAATACGCCACAATTTAACATTGAAATAAGTTTTCGTGGCGTTCTAATAATAGGGTAAATAATATCTCACGTTACTATAATTACATCCGATCGAGAAAAAACACATTGGATGTATGAAACGAAGCACCCAGTTAATTACTAATGTGACGTAACAAAATAAAACTTCAAGTACGATGTAATAAGTTGCTATCTATTACAAAGCTGCGTCACTGCACTCCACTTCTGAATGGTAGCTATGATTCATTCCGATTATTTTTAGTACATGGCGGTATTCGAGCAATTTACTACGAACTGCGATGATTCTCACGCCCCCGGTGATATCGTAACAATTACGTTATGCAAAAATAACCTAATGAAGTGCTTAAATATAATTTTTATTTTATTTCTGTAAAGCTGTCGCCACCGCGTTCGTAATGACCGAGTTTTGTAAGAATATTTGTGTTTGTTTCGTAAGGGACTGTTGAAAGGGTTGTCATGTTTCAGTGAAGCTTTTTAAAACGACGTCTTACCTTCGTTTTGTTGAAAGATTGACTATGATGCTTTTGAAAATACTTCAGGTACCTATAGGTACTTTTAGAATGTTGGTTGGATTTTGAAGGATGAATAAAAGAGATGTTTCACAATCATAATCGTTTAAGTTTTCATGGTCCATCCTCACCTCATAGCCACAAACCAGTGAATAAACTTTTCATTTACTATTTTCGATTCCCTCGAATAATGATTTCGTCCATATAATTTGTCACTGAATTCATTAACGTGTTGGTTCACAATTTATTAAGATATTGCTGTAAAACTAAGCAGGTAAAATGTAAGTGGATATTATGTTTACAGACACCAATTCTATCAATTTTACCTAGCCCTTGCGCAAACTTTTTCATTCACCATAACTCGTTGTCAAGCAAGATGGGCTACGTAAATAATATTACCATAAGGTGGCTATAAACAAAGACCATATTTTTATTTATGCCTTATCGTCTGGGAACAGTGGCTCACCCTGAAATGCTTCGGTTGAAAAAAGTAAGATTGCGACCTATCGTGACTGTGGATGTGCCAGACACGTAGCTAGTAGGGGGAGAGAAGGGAGAATTCTTAATGGATAGTCTCTTTTTTCTTTTTTACAAATTGGGCCATGCATGTAAACTGATAATAATAATATCACCATAGAAGCATGTTATGATTTTTTCAACAGAATAATAACTGCTAAGGCGGCATCGGTCGGTACTAACCGACAGGAATACCTTACTACATGCCTGGTTGTGCCTATCTGTTGGCAATATCAACCGCTTTTTGTATGTATTATTCATGGGGTCCTGCCTCACTTGTTCCTGCATTGTCTACAGGTCTGCAATTACGAAATTTATGCGTAGCTTTAGGCAGATCAGCGCATTGAGGATGGGCTGAGTCATCGCATCGGTGCCGTGTGTGTGAGAATAACCAAGGTTGTCCACTTGGAGCTGACTGATGCTGATTTATCGGACTCCTATCAATAATGATCGATGTGTCTGCCAGTATGATTGCACTAGCCAATGCCCATGGAATTACAAACGGATACAGGTGAAATGCAGTTAATTGCGTTGCCATGCATTTATTTATTAAACGACAAAATGTGGTTGCCTTTACAGCACGAAATGATTAATTAAATAATTGTAAGTAGTTTTACGCCTTGAATCTTTAAAAATACAGGACGTTCAGATGATGTAAGGTACACCCATCAGAAAAACTTGTGTAACTAATTTTGAATAATTTTGAGTAAGACTTACCTCACTAAATCGTGTCCAGTAAGTTACTAGCTACGTATTACTACAAAAAAATTCGTTTTACCTCAACAGCTCGAACAGGCAGCTTTTGCTGCGAGAAAATGGTCCGTACTCTCCGCACTCACCAAAATAGTATTTTGCTTACTGAAACTGAATTTTCCTATGTTGTTAACTCCGGGGTTTATGTTTATTTTATTATTTCTGCTACTTACCATTTACGTTTTAAACTATGAGCAAAATTAAAACGCATTCAGTTTGTCCTGGAGATTTATAAAATCATTTGTTATTTATTGCCACGTGTATAAATCATAGCTTAATTGAATTATGTCCATAACCGCAATTATACGTATTCATCAATGTGTTGCAAGCTTGTAAGGGCATGATGCGTTCGTTGTATATCTATCTACATAAACAAGTAGCGTTGGTATCTTTACTGACGGACGGCGGCGCGCGGCGGCGCTGCAATCAATCAAACATGAAACGGCTTCTGGACTTAATCCTACTCGTTTGCCCCTTGCGTGTGCAGTTGGACTGATAAAAACCTCTACACATCTGTATAGATGTACCTATCTCTACATCTTAGTAGCGTACCTAAGCTACCTATTGTTTTTTCAAAAACCTAAACGAAGAAATGTATGCAACATTTCACTAAAGAGCAGCGGCGAGCTTTCACCTGTAAGTAAAATAGTTATAAATGATTTATAGCTAAAATTTCTCATTCTAACTTGTGTGTAAGTTTTATTGTTTTGTGTTACCGAAACAGTCGTAAAGATTTTGACTTGGTGTCGTTTGTCTTCGAACATAAATCATACATTTAACAAACCGGGCGCTGCCAGGCCAATAAACCATTATTGACTCTAGGTATACAATGTATGGTGTGCTATATGCACAAGAGAACATTACATCAAACATTTCGTTAGAAATATAGATATACATCAATATAATCTTTGTATATTTTGTGACCTTATAGTTTAGTTACTCATAAAATTTTGTGGAATTATTAAAGTTTTTGTTGCTAAGCACGGCCTATTCAAAAACCTAAAAATATATTTAATTATGTTTCACCATAAACTACTTGTATGTAGCTTTTATTTAGATAAATACCCATCGACAGGTATTTAAAAGATGAACAAAAGCCGTTCAGTTTTGCTACTATACTACTCTTTCTGAAAAAGCTTGTCTATGATAGATAACAATGATGAAAAATGCAGGTAACTAATAAACCCAGGGCCATTATTTTACAATATAACATTTCTCCCGGCAACTGCACTGGACAGCTTTAAAAATGAGAGCGCAATATTTTACACTCCTCGGGCTTACCTTTTTGTTAGCTCCCCCCCCCCCTACTTTATTGTTATAGAAATTTATTATAGTTTTTAGCCGTCGCGAACGTTCGCTAAAATGTAGAAAGGGATGTAGCAGGATGACAAAAATGTCAGACATCACGCCAGACGTGTCACGCGTCTGCAACTTTATTGAATTATACAGTGGTTCATTTAAAGTTCCGCGAAGTTTCTGGGATAGGTACTTAAACTCATTAGATACTTGTGAAAACTTTGTGTTCGTATTTTTGTGAATTCCAAATCATCTAAAATAAATAAGATCTACGTCTGTAAATACGTAAGTACCTGTAATGTAAGTACCTGTATTTACACCAGTAATAAACAAAATATAACCCGCTGAATCAAACTGGAAGCGCACCGGATTTTCTGAGGAGATAGCTGTCAATATGGGTGTCCTGAACGAGTTTGGAATTATTATTTGTTTTATTACCTTTTTTGTCTTAATTGCGTTTTACCTCGATCGTATTTTGTCCTATGTGTTTATTAACTTGTCCCATTGTCTAACAAACCGGTCAATCGCAAGTACTTAAAGGTTTAGTAAATCACCATGCATGTGTATGTATGTAAATAGTGATCGATGTAGTGAGGCCGCTAACGAGGCTCACACAAAAAGCGGGTGTCAAAAGGGAGACATCGACAAATTATCGGTCGGTAACAAATTGAATCAGAGGTGACGAGGTGCCAGCACCGCCGCATGCTCGCTCTCGGCTAGGCATGATGGCGCGTTTACGTACTCGTGTGTACCTACTATGATGATTAGTAATCAAATCATCTTCGTGCCCATGAAACACTGCTAAAAGTTTGTCAAAAATAAATTTCCAGCGAACGTTTCGCTGATATTTTCGTGGTTATAATGACATGCCAAACTTTTCACAGAAACCGATAATAGTACACCAACCTACTGTTTTTAATTCTATCTTATCGCACGTGTCTTGAGACAATATCAACTTTAAAGTGCTATTTATAATTGAAGCTGAAGACAAACCATAGAACTGAATTGCATTTAATATACCTGATGCATAAAGTGAAATATATGTAAGATGCAGTATCATTTCATGTTACAATTGTGGTAGCTATCAATTCATTTGATAATGCAACAAGCATATAAGTGTAATAAATTATTCACAAGGATAATAAATTGATATCGACACTTTGAGTGGGCCCGTGGTGACAGAATTATAAAATTTTATTAACACTGACACAAATTGGCATAAAACATGCTGTAAGTACACATTTACCTATATTGAACACCCTCATAAAATATGTCAGACGTGTCCTCACGGTCATTATTTGTTTTTGAACTTATTTAAACAAATTTTTACCTCGAACTAAAAAGTTGAAAGCCTCTGTGATTTTTCTCGTAACAGAAGATTTTTATTTTGTAACATAGTAGGTACGGAATTGGGTAAAAAACAAACGATTACGTAAATTCTTAAAAAAAGCCCATGGCTTTAAAATGTGCAAACATAAAATCGGGATTTACGACCGGCAAAGTCTCTAAAACGAAGTTTAGGTTATGAAAGAATGCACAAAACAATCCGAAATCCGTTCGCACATAAAACCTGGTGGGTATGGAAATAAAAACATCGCTCGGCCTTCGCAATTTATATAAGCTTTGTAGTGTTTGTGAAGAAAAGTGAATGCGTCTGAGTCTGGCCCGGGAGTGACGCGACCTCACCTGTTTTCAAAAAGCCGATTCTGAGACATATTACCCTTTGTTTTTGGACCCACTTGCGAGTGCATGCGCTGCCTTTTATTTGAACTTTTGACTTATTATTATGACGTCTGCATGTGTGGTAGCAATTCAAATTCATTTTGTTTGCATTTTAAACGCACGCAGTTTATGAGATCGACTCAAGTGTGTCTTTTAACATTACTTTAATTCAAGTATGATGAAGTCGGTAACTCCCATTTGTTTCATCACTGGTACAGAAAATAATAGGCTAAAACTAATCCGTTTGACGACACAAATACAAATAACATGTGATGTATTCTCGACTTTTCCAGCCGCTTTTCCGTCACATTGTCTCTCGGTCCCTAAGATCATTAGCATAGTTTCACCAATTGGTGATGACACTTCTGTATGGGTTGCAGCAGGCGAGACGGTTGCGTGCTAAACACTTGTGTCGCGACTTTCGACACGGGTGCGTTTAGAGGCCCTTCTTATGGAGATGGCACACAAGTCTCACAACAACAGCCCTTCCACTAACGACACACTTCACACGATTTCCACTAACATTCTTCAAGACACGTTGCACTTTGTTCGCACTCAATTGTCGGCCTGCGTAAGAGGTTAACCTGATGTTTTGAGCGAATGATTTGCGAAGAAATGTAAGAAACGTTATATCCAAGCTTATTAAGTTATCAAGAATATAGTAAATTCGAAAGAATTGCAATCATGGTGATCTATCTATGATAGATACAAATAGTTTAAAAGTTTGTCACGCATGAGTCATTGTTTGTATTGTGCCTGGGCTTTGCCACATTTTTACTTTGGAGTGTTTATGAACTTACCAAGTTATGGTAAATTAAATTCAAATACCGTGCATACAGCGTATACCTACTCATGCCTTTAAAACTATGTGCTTAGTGTGCAAACTTTCGTATGCATAAGTAAGTTGTGAGACTTAGGTGCTAGACAAACATTTGCTTAATGTTTAGATATTGCGAATAGTCCGCCAAGGACAGGCCAAGTTTCCTTCCAAAGCTCAAAGCTAAGAGAGTTCCTAGCATTTATTAGGGCTCCGTATATTATGACCTGGACGCAATGGTCTCATTAATATATTACTTAACTTTTTATCTGATGTACAAATGAATAGGTTAATTAGAAAACTATTTAGTAATGTTAGTAAACACCGAATCTAATTCAAGAGGCTCGCTCGGATTATGCCTCGGTCGCCTAATAAACTCGGCCTCCACCTATTTCGTAGGCGACACTCACTGTAGCTATTGAGAGCAACCAATATTTTAAACAATAATCGACAATGAGACACTACAATAAACATACAATGTTTATTTATATCTGTGAAACATAAGATGCGGAGTGAAAATAGAGCAATAGCCCCACAGATAAAGAAATATACACATTAAATCTTTTTTTTTAAATGAATAATAACTTTACTAATTTGTATTATGTAAAAATTAGAAAAATAAGTCTGTTAAAGTGACACCTCGTATAGATTGTACGTCGGGTACCGACAATGATTCTTGTGGCGGCTTCATTTCCCTCATATATATATTTTTTAAAGGTGATGATAGGCTTTAAATCACAATAAACAATAGAAATAACTTGGATAAATAATAGACATAGATAAGTTTTAACTGCTATAATCTAAATTAACTGTCAGCGCGTAATAGTTCAATCCAATTAAGTTTCATTACGTTAATTGAAAACGAAGTGCCATTGACATTCAATGTAATCTGTTTGAATAGATGTGGCTTATTGTACGCTGTAAGTAAATGTTTCCGCAATCACAGCTACCGCCTACCTACCTGTCTGCTATGCGGCAGATTTCATAGAACTTCTACTTCACAGGAATGTACATAATATTGCAGCATACCACATTTTTCACGCGACTTTCCAGTTTTTACTATATTGTATTTCTGTGTGTTTATTTCGCTTTACGTTATAGCCTGGTTAATTTATTAAAGATAATGAATTCTGTTTTTGATGTAATACATTATATAACTTTTATCCATGGTTAGGCAGTATTTCTTGCACTAGTGTGCTTTATTTAAATGTGTTTTTTACCATGTAACAAGTATATTAGGAATTTGATATTTTGGGAAATGGATGTTTTGAGCATATACACCTACCTACTTAGTTTATTTCTACCCCATTTTCAGTTATAACTCTCATAGTCATAGTGAAAACTAAGATTAAATACATCATCTGTGTTATATTCACCTAAACAAATAAAATGCACATACAGGCAATCGTTAAAGTTGCTAAAACGAAATGACCCAATTGCGGCTTCTCCTGGGGCCGGCGTCAAGGCTGCCAATACAAATGTTCGTACTGTGATTAAAGCCGGGATTTTTACAGTTACATAGTTCCACAAAGTAATCAACGTTACAGTTGTGATTGTTGTCTAATTCCGAGAACCCATAAGCAGGCGATTCGCTATGACATGACTCACATAAATTCAAGTAACGATTACCAAGGGTTATTTGCACATAGGGAAAATATCGTTGCAATAGATCGTATTGCAAAAAAATTGCTGTTTTGAGTAAATAATGCCATTCAAATCAAAACGGTATTTTTTCCTAAACCCATTCAAATCAAATGATAGTTTAGACAGTACTTACAGTATATAATTGTTAGCTACTATGAGGATCTACCAGCGCCACAGTCCACAGTACATAGATGTGTACTGTGCCATGGCCTTTTGAGATCGTAGCCGAACTCGTGGGAATCAATGGACTTCACCATAAATTTATTTTCAGACCAATAGGTTTTTCTTCACTAAAGATTCTATGATAATAAAGGTACTAAATTCGTATCGTTCTTAAACATGTAGGTAATAAATAAAATTGATAGTAAGTATTTATAATGTCTCTATTTGCGCAGGATGAGAAAAAGGACAAACTCATATTCAGGATTAACATATTTATGAACAGCAGCTTGGTCCATAAGTCTTTCCTTTATAAATTACCGTCGGAATTTTTGCTCCTGAAATTATAAATCAATCAATGCGCCCGGTATCCATTTCCTGACTGCTTATTAACCCATTCATTTTCCAACCGGCAACTACAAGTAGAGCTGACAAATAAATGTCAACGTCCATTCGAGTCGATAATTGACCGAGCGAGCGAAGCGAGCGAAGCGTCTACGTTTCGAGACTGGCCAAAAATGCTCTTGTCCGTCTGTCTGTCTGTCTGTCTGTCTGTCTGTCTGTCTGTCTGTAATTCTCTACAGGTCGCATTTTTCAACCGATTTTGACGAAAATTTGGCATATGTATAAATTAATTAAACCTACAAAATGAGTAGAATAAAATTTTGAAAAACATTTTTTTTAGAGTACCTACCATACTCGCAAAGTGGGAGTGAACTTTTTTTTTCTTGTGAATCCCATAGTGTGGGATATCGTTGGATAGGTCTTTCAAAAATATTGCTGGTGTGTGAATACCATTTTTTCGATTTAGGGATCCGTTGGCGAAATATTAAGCTTTAAAGCGGTAATTTTTGTTAGAGTCACGTGTCCCCCCCCCCTGCCAGCTAAACGGTTGCTTCTGGAAATGTGAAAAAATTCATGGCAGTAGCATATATAACGTAGTTACAAGGAAAACTATTACGGCTAAGTAGGTTCTATTAGTTTTTGAGTAATAGTGGATCGACTTAAGAAAGTTGAAAAAATAAATTATGTTCATAGAACTGCATACGTAAAATATAAAATTATTATTTTCCGCGTGATATCCATGGTGTGGGGTATCGTTGGATGGGTCTTTCAAAAATATCGCGGGTGTGTGATAAACATTTTTCGATTCAGGGATCCGTTTGCGAAATATTAAGCTTTAAAGTGCTAATTTTTGTCACTTTAGTAGGTACTTTTTCTGTTTCCAAAGTTGACTTTTGTTGGTTTCTTTTAGGTTTGGTTTATAAGGGCTGGCGAGGTCTACTGTTCTCACGGAACTACTAGTATTTAATACATTACACATCGTTTAATTGGACGCTAGTTGACCGAGCGAGCGAAGCGAGCGAAGCGTCTACGTTTCGAGACTGGCCAAAAATGCTCTTGTCCGGCTGTCTGTCTGTCTGTCTGTCTGTCTGTCTGTAATTCTCTACAGGTCGCATTTTTCAACCGATTTTGACGAAAAATTGGCATATGTATAAATTAATTAAACCTACAAAATGAGTAGAATAAAATTTTGAAAAACATTTTTTTTAGAGTACCCTACCATACTCGCAAAGTGGGAGTGAACTTTTTTTTTCGTGTGAATCCCATAGTGTGGGATATCGTTGGATAGGTCTTTCAAAAATATTGCTGGTGTGTGAATACCATTTTTTTCGATTTAGGGATCCGTTGGCGAAATATTAAGCTTTAAAGCGGTAATTTTTGTTAGAGTCACGTGTCCCCCCCCCCTGCCAGCTAAACGGTTGCTTCTGGAAATGTGAAAAAATTCATGGCAGTAGCATATATAACGTAGTTACAAGGAAAACTATTACGGCTAAGTAGGTTCTATTAGTTTTTGAGTAATAGTGGATCGACTTAAGAAAGTTGAAAAAATAAATTATGTTCATAGAACTGCATACGTAAAATGGAAAATTATTTTTTTCCGCGTGATATCCATGGTGTGGGGTATCGTTGGATGGGTCTTTCAAAAATATCGCGGGTGTGTGATAAACATTTTTCGATTCAGGGATCCGTTTGCGAAATATTAAGCTTTAAAGTGCTAATTTTTGTCACTTTAGTAGGTACTTTTTCTGTTTCCAAAGTTGACTTTTGTTGGTTTCTTTTAGGTTTGGTTTATAAGGGCTGGCGAGGTCTACTGTTCTCACGGAACTACTAGTATAATTATTATCCTATAGACAACATAAAATCCACTTACCAAAGTATTTTATTTTATTACATCGGGAGGTTTTAAAGAAATACTTGTGAATGACGTCGTCCAATTGTATAATTAAGTGAAGGGACAAGCAGCCGTTGAATTTTAAAGACTGCAGTATGTATCACGAGAAATACAAGAAACATTATTGTGACATCTCCTTGACTGGTCCACGTCCACGGCTGTCACTGAGGAATTCGTGCCAACTAATCTCGAAATAGACGCCAAATGTGTACTCAATAATATTGCACGTACCTCTACCTACCTAAATTTGCATGAAGTTCAAGCCATGTTCTGCGATCTGTAATACAATGTTTAAAATTTTAGAGTTAGCCGTTTTAAGGTGGTGTGGATGAAATACCAGATTGAGAATTGAAAGAAAATTATTCTCTGTTTAAAACGGAGACAGTCTTTAATGTAGTCACCGGCTGAACCAAGCGAGTAAAGCCGCGCAAAAAAGCTAGTCCTGGAATAATGAAATCATCACGTAAGTTACGTACAATAAATCCGTTCGTTATCACGATTAATAGATAATGTTAGATTTCAAGATGAGATAATGGAGATGAATTTATTGGCTCATTGAGTAGCGAGCTGTAGGGAGACGTGCCAATCATTATCCCAGTTCATATGACCAACTGCATACAATCATAATGCATTTAACGGCTGCCCATAATAGATTGGATACGTTATAATTAAACGATGTCGGTCGAATGGTGATATACAATAACAAATCTGCATATGACATTGGCTTTAATTGAAAAATCATAGTTCTCGATACCATAGAATTAATAGACAGTCAAGATACTCGTATTACCTACTGATAATTTAAAGATCTTATCGACTAAGTTCAGATCCATGTTGAGACAAGAATGACAAATAATCTGTGTGAATGGTCTGACTTACCCACTATTTTTTATAACTTTTTATTAGACTGTTCAACCCAAGTCTATATTTATAATCGCATTGCGCACGTGCAAATAATCGAACAATTTTTAAAGAATGCAGAGCAAATTATTTTTGCGCGCGTTAAAATTCTTGTACAAATTAGCTTTGAGATCCTTTAGGTAAACGTATAAACCTACCTATAGGTTTACATATCCGTGTAAACGTTGATAGCACGACACTATGTCGACGTTATCTTGTACAAATCTATACACCGCGTCAGTAAGTTGTGGCATATAGCGTACATAGAGTCGTATTTGGCACTGTGGGAGAGATCTGATGGATTTACGGAATAAAAGTTATATGTAGGTAATTGGAACTCAGACAAGGCGAGCATGTATGAAGAGATTCATAAAACGAAACAAAGTAAAAGTTGGTAAAGGTATTACCTAAGTAAAATCGCGATATTTGAAGCTCCGTTGTTTCTGCTTAACCCACAAGAGACATGTATAGCCTGAAGATACGGATCCACGTAGTTCAGACTAATGGAGCCTCAATTTTCAATGCGTTTACACAGCGACGCCGTTCAATCGACCGGCGGAAATCTCATGCAACCCATCGCAAGATATATGAAAACCTCAGACCGTTCAGTTTGTTCTTAAATCAGTGTGACATCGTCACCCGTCTCATCGTGTGTAGAGCTCCAATGTTGCATACCATTCTTATCGTTTCCGAGATTACAGCAAGGTCGCCTCTAACGTTGAGCAAAATAATGCATGCTTATGACGACACAATGTATGAAAACCGCAATCGGGTTTGACATTTTACCACTAAATAACAATGTAGTCTTTATTGTTCTTGTATGCAGTTTTGTTGCTAGAGGCCTGTAGAGGCCTTTAGCATCCGCACATCGGTCATCTGCTTGGTAATATTTAAAGTTTGCATCTTCTAGTTGGATTTTGTGTTACTATAAAAATACAATTTGAGATAGGTTTTTATTGCGTGACCTTTACGAGCAAATGTCTCTAAATTTCATTATAAAGATATCCTTATAAAATATTATGTTCCTTGTTCGAGACTATTCCCTTGGTGAAAGCGAATTCTATAACGAATTGGTGAGTTATTGTAACTAGATTGTTTTTCTATATCCGTTACGCAAGATTGGATTTGCTGGGTTTTCCAGAGGTTTCTGCCTAAATTGAGTTTGATTTGACCTTAACTGTTTGACCTTGTCTTTAAATTAGTTTTGGAAATTTCTGGCGTGCAGCATTTGAAGCGAAGTCTCAGTCAGTTGCAGCAAATTTACGTCGATCCTGCGTAAAATTCTGGTCGCGTTTAAATTTTACTTTTATTTTTTTTATACATGAAGGACCGTCAAGACGGACGTGCAGCAATAATAAAAACGAAATGTAAATTAGTCTCCAGTAAATTTGTTTTCATTACATGTTATTACCGTTTGAGGGCTTTCTAATCGTCCACGGTGAGGAGTCGATTGTTGTTATTACCCCGCCTCGTGGCGTTGGCTGTGGCCCACATCGTAATCACTGCGATTAGCTACACCTGATCATTCCAATTATGGAGCCGCTCTCGGTAACACCCTATTCAGAGTTACTCGGTAACACTGGATTTGAGATCACTGTTATCCTTGTATAAATGTAAGTAGGTAGGTACTGAATATATGGCACCGATTGATGAGAATTTTTAGAAACACTTCTTTCTTTATAAACTCTCTAATGTTGGCCGATCGGTTTACATTAATAAATTCCTACATACAAAACCAGTCATTGCAAACATCGTAATATGTGCAACCCATAGAAGGCGCTTTACTTGAAGAGTTTATGTAATAAAATACTCTCATAAGTTGAATGTACGAAGAATTTCACATTGAATGAGCCATAAAAATGTCGCATCCGACAAACGTTTAGAATTGAACGAAGTAGGTAGATAGCGTGTGGAATGGACATACATCACGTTTCTTCTTTTTATATGTACGAGTAAAATACTTGGAAGAAGGATTATTACTTTGGACTATTTAATACCTTAATGAACGTTCTGGGCCTGAAGGTCCGGAAGTGCTTGGAAGTGTGAGCTTCAGAGCGAACTTAACATTCCCCTGGGGTTCTTGTTTTAACAGCTGTATGAGTAAATTGCAAAGTTTTACATAACCTAAGTAAAAATACACTCGAGGTCAATGAAATCGGGTCGCGCCTTTTTCATACATTCGAGATTATTTTGAGCCGTTGGACCTCCGCCGGGAAATGATTTGGGTGAGATTGGACGGTGGCTGTCAGGAGTGAGGATGGAGGAGGTCCTAAGAGTCAAAAACTTTTGCGATTATTATTATGTTTTTACATAGATATTGGGCCTTAAATGACTTTCTTTACGTCGGCTTTGTCTTTTGATTGCAGCTGGTTTATCATCACATTTCACTTTCATACTTTGTACTGTAAAAAGAAATACCTAGGTATTGTATAATAGGAATTTCTATTTATTATCTATATTCCTATAAGAAGATACACGTATATAATCTTCGGGTGGGAGCAGACGTTAGTGATGAAAACATCGCAAGAAAGAAAACCTCTCTTAAAATAAGAAACCCATGGTTTGACAAGACAAGCTATATAATAATTATCACTAATCTGTGGAGCAAGTTATGAATCGAAATATTAATTCTGTAAGGTGTTCGCTTCCGCCCCAAGAATTTCGTTCCTTAAAATTAAAGGTTCGATCCTCAGAATAAAATACGGTAGGTACCTATATACGATCAGACTTTTAATTTTAGCATCTCCATATTTTGTGATACAAGTTAATGCTCAGTGAATCGTTCAACATTATTCTTGATGCGGATATCGATGACACAAAAAGATCATATTTCTACTGAAGACAGCAAAAAAATATTTAAAGGATAAATTGGGCAATCACGTTTCGGAAAGGCGATATTTTCGCTTACGTGATGTACATGTTGACGAAAATACGTCAGTAGAATAATATCGTGGTCATCGAGCGTCTTGCTCGAGGAATTAGATATTTCTTCAACACGGTACAAACACTTATCTTTTAACATGTACCTATGTTAAGATGAATACATGTGTGGTAAATATTGAGCATATACAGCCTATACAGTTATCTACATATAACATAACATAGGTATTTAATCCAATATAATATTAATCTAAATAAATATAGGATAACAATAAAAAACTTATTATATAAAACTAAAACTAAACTTAAATATAAATTATAATTATATATAACATAGGTTATACATAATGAACCCAACACGGGCTTGTTTTTATTTCTAACTGCTTTTACCGAAACCTAAGATATTAATGAATGCACAGGTTGATATTGATGGAAAGAACGTGTCCTGCCGTTTTGTACTAGTGGAACCCTGCATTTTCTTCTAGGTATATAGGAAAAAAAACATCCACCTTAAAAAAAGTTCCTATCGATTAACATACCAGACATACCAGCCCCACAATTAATCACATCTATATTAAGGCAAGTGCGATATTTACAGCAGTTCAACTCGTTAAAACTCGTTCTTTAATTGCGGGCGCCTGCAAATCGAGCTTTTTAAAATTGTTGCAACTCTTCATGTAGAGCTCGATCGAAACACTGCAGCTAACCCGTTTTTAGAAAGTATTGGGTGCACGCCAACAGCTGTTCTGTATCATGCTTATACGGATTTTAGCTCGGAAGAGAGGTCAAGGTTACATGCTCACTCACACAAGATGATTAATGCGTTTTATGTTTTACCTATACGTAAATATTTTGATATATATCACTTTGGATGATTTACCTACCGTATTTATTAACGTATGTACCTTTAAGTAATAATATCATTTCATGTTTCTACATTTTTATTTCATTATTGTTAATTTTTGTGTTTTTTGTGCACCACTCATTGTTATTTTTAAACTTAAAAACCGACCCCCACGGGAATACATAGCCTTTGTGTGTCACTGATAATCTATTTTGTACAAATTCTTCTTTTAATAGGTATATTATATGTATTTCATTTCTTTTCAATAAATTATTGTACATGTATGTATATAGATCTGTTCGCCAACGTCCCGCGACATCGATTTGATTATTCTGATAAATCAGATGCTAATGGCCGTAAATCACCCTAATACCTATTTGCGTTTTGACTCATAAGTAAATCAATTGTTCAATTTATACGTATAAATGTAGATTTAAATATTATAATAAATAGACACTAATGGCTCTTTGCTCACCAACATAAATTTTAAAAATAAAATGAACCCGAAGCACGTATATCACGTCATTAAATAATTGTTAGTTGCAATTGCAAATGTAGGATACTAATACTGATGCAAAGTTAAGTTAAGTTTTACTACAAGCGCATTTCACTAGATGGTTGTTCTCTTAAATTCCATTTATAGTGGCTCAGTACAGTACCACTAAAAACTCTTCATTGCCCCGTTTTATTCGCCGTCGTAAACTACGAAATAGAATTAGGGAGTTCCCCACTACCTATTGCATTTCCCAGGGAGTGTGCTAGTAAATCTTACATAGCGCTAACACTGGCTCTAATCCAACTATTTACGGTGGTGAATGATGATTAACAGTGCCTTCAGGAAGTCGAATTGATAACAGCATCACCAGAATCTTCGACATCATTTACTTACCTTCCCTTATCAAATGCAAAATTCGAAATATCTATCATTATATATTAGGTATATTCTATGCAGAATAGCTATTTAGAATGACAGATGCTACCACCATACCATGTCTAAGGTATTCACTAATAGTTGAGTCGTTTTTTTAAACCGGGTCTTAAACTCTATTGACTTTTATAAATGATTTACCTACCACGGACATTTTAAAAGTGGACATGACTAAAAATATGAAAACTTGTGTTTTGGACGTGGTTCATTCTAATCAAGCTATTCTGTATAGAACCCTCTATTTTTGTCCTCTAACGGCAACTTTGGCCATAGCCAGAAAGTGTCTAAAATTTAATCGTGGCACCGGAAAACAATGTGAGATGGGCCCATTTTTTTTTAATGTCACCCCTCTCACCTCGTTTTCCGTCGCCACTTTTCAATTAAGCCACTTGCTATGGCCGTTAGCGGCCATAGATGGAGGGTTTCACGGAATATAGTATTATCAACACAAGGAACATCACTCATTCTATCATTATTTAATATCAGCTGAGCACCAAACCAGCCAACATGCGCATTTTACTTTTTGTTTTTCGATTAGCACATTGCTTTGCGCGTAAGTTGAAGCTAACAGGCTGCAGATAAGTATTCAGGTAAACAGACTGCGCACTAAACTAGGCTCAACCTTGGCCGACTGACAACCTGGATCGTATTTTTCGCATGCCATGTGTTCACTGATGTTTACAACGAATAAAATTTCAATGGAAAGTCCGTCGGTTTACGATCGGAGATTTTTTTCAAAGAATTTGTCAAAACAAATACTTAGTTGCACATAGTATGTCAAAATACTAGATGTCTACTCAGTGGACTGGGTTCGCTATGATTGTATGTCTTTGTAATAAAGTGTGAAATTATTTACGATCCGATTAGGTGCCGTTTAATTCTAAATTTTATTGATGCTTACTGTTCTTTCGACCTTGGCAATAGTAAATTGTTAGTGATGAGGTAAATGCTTCTATAGATATACGCATATAGCGATTACATCATATTCGTCGCGTCGTCGTCGCATCAATGAGAGGACGCTCCAACGCAAGCCGCACTTGTCTGGAATCGCGTCTATAGGTATAATAAAATTCATTGATTCACTCCTTCAATTACATTTCAATGAATCAGTGGAGTTAAGGTATAAGGTATCTGAACGTTACTTATTCTTGTAGACAAACATCTTTCCCATCTATTGAAGCTTCCAAATTATCCGGTCGATTTTATTCATCGAGATAGGATCTCTTTGGTGGGTGCTCGCGGCCCCCTATTGGGAGTAGCAAATTTTTTTTCATTCAAGATTTTATTTATATCATTGTCAAAATTAAGACTGCTGAGGAAAGTCCCAAAGTTAACTCCTCCGAATTCGTTTCATATAATGAACCGTAGTAATCGGAGTTTAACAGAGAGTAATGTCTGCCATTTAATCCGGCTACTGTTTATTTATGTGGCTGCATCAACGTTATCGGCTGGTGTGACGCCTTTCTCGAAATCCTCGTCGGTCACGTTTATTTCGGGAGTCGCAGCGCAAACATTGCCATACTCACCGGCGGCGGCGGCGGCGGCGCCGTAACAAACGATGCACGCTCAGGACAGTAAAGGAAAGTACTGTCCATTTGCTATTTCGTCTGAATGTGCCTCTTGGTCAAGAGACTTGTATCTGCAAGGATTTTTTTCCTTTTAGACAAGTCAGTTTGCCTACAGTATCGAATATCTAAAAAAATGGAAATCCTGTTTATTTGATAGCATGTCTGTCTGCCTTTTCTATTACTCAATCTCGACCGCCTTACTGACCTAGTAGGTACTCGACCAGAGGTCGTGGGTTTGATACCCATCGATTAGGGAAGACAACTTTGTATAATCGTACTAAGATGTTGTGCTTACTTGATTTTTACCCTCCGTTAAGTATAGAGAAAATAATTGGTTCAACGGACTGAATGATTTGCGCAATTTATGAGTTGATTGTTCTGTGATTGTACCTAATTTATTTTACTTCAATTTTACTAAAGTAAATAATAAGGAATTGAAATGGGAATAATCGTCCTTCCGTAGTAGCTTCCGTTTTGAGAGGTTAGGTATAGGTTTTAAATATCATGTATTATGCTAGAGCTGAATTTTATGTTCGTGAACCAGCGAATTATGTCGGGGGTAATAAAAGCTTACGTTTGTTATTATAACGACTGTTGTTTGTTAGAGCTGTGCGTTTCATTGGCCCGAATTTGTTGTGATTACGACATTCAGTGTTGCTCGGTTAAAGATTCTCGCTAATACTAGGGTAGGTACCAATTTTGTCGAGATTATTTTAATTAATTGATTATCGTAATAGATTAGGTTTTGGATAGACGTATTTCGTGTGTTAATTTTTATTTAATTATTTAAAAAGCTTAGCTGTTACAATTTTGTTTGATGTTTTAATAAATACAGAAATCGCCATACAAATTATATAGGTACTAAAGTGGAAAACTGTCAAAGTGAGAGAGACAGACTTCCGATTGTAAAGAAAATGTTATTTCCTGCTCTTTTCCATGCACGACATCAATACTTAGTTGTTCTCATTTAAATAATAAACAGATTTTATGTTGCTTTTTTCAAAGGTAGATTACGAATGGTTTTAATGTAGTTCACAAATCTAGAGGGAATTTATTTATCGTCTGACAACACTGACTACATCGGAAACCGCTGACGCTTTATTATTAAAACGAATTCCCGTGACGGTTTCATTAGCGTCTTTGTTTTGTTACGTTCCTGTTGTTTGAGTTCTTTCGGAACATTTTTTATGATGACACGGACGGAGAAATTTTTAATTAAAAAATAGAACGAGGTCTTGTGTAACTCGGTTTATCCGCAGTAAAATCTTTATCTACTGGTGGTAATGTTAACTTTAAAAGTTGTGTGAATTGATACATACATACATATTTCACTCTTTTGGTCTTTGAAATGAATTAATTTTTATTAAATCATACATATTTTTGAAATCATAAATTTTTATTATTAAATTGATAATAATAAAAAAATTGATTTGATTTGAAGTAGGTATAGTAAAATTTTCGTAAAATTCCCAGGTGCATTCGCTTAGTGTCTTTACGGTCAAATTGAATTTGGGAGAAAGTTGTACACTTTTTGTGTTTTCTGTATAGATAAGCAAACTTTGCTTCACATGTTTTCTACCGTGACGTTCACATGTGAGCAGAGCACAGTGCAGTGGCGCCAGCAGCGTTGGACGCCCAAATGCCGTGCATTCCTGACATGAATCCGTTTCAGTTGCTACCGATTCGTGCTCGTGTCGAGATATGTCAACACGAGTTTTAGGTGCTTCCACTTTTGTAACTTACGCTAATGGTTTTGAGACATGACATTCCGTCAGTATTCTATGTCCACTGATAGTTTTGTGTCAGTCATCTCGTTAAAACTTTATTACCAGTTAAAGTTTCACGCGCTGTCTCTCTTGATCTACGGAAGTCCGAAAAGCCAGACCCTTTTTGGCCATGCCACATCTATTTCCTTCCTACTTATAGTTTTTCTCTATGACGTAGGTAAGGTAAGCGGTAATAGCTGGCACTTATCTGGCACCTATACGCGTTGATCCCAATAATTAAGACCAATCTGTGACGGTCTGGAGTAAGCTTAAGCTAGGCATCTCGTATTACCGTTAGCAATGTAGAGACGCGGCGCCAACCTACTAGTTATTGTATGCACTCATTTCATACATATTGATTGCATCGATGTCGTGTACAAATAATGTCTACCTCTATAAGTAACTATATTATTGTAATGGAAGTTTTCCTCGACGATCAATAAATATCAAGTAGAATCGGAAATTGAAAACAGATTGAAAGACACTTCTGTAAAGACAGTTTATGGTAGTTTTAAGTAATCGGCCATTTGTATAGGTAACCTAAAATTATATAGGTAAGTATATAAGAACAACTTAGCCCAATTCGACAAAATAAAATTACCTACTCAATGAAGGTAATAATTGTCGAAAATCGTAGTGTCTATAAAAACCTGAAAAGTGATGATATTGAACGCAGAATGTATATTTGTTTGAACACCCTGTGCAGTTCGAGTTACCTCCATCCGCGCGAAATTATAATCCTGAAACTCATAAAGGGATAAGAAACCGTGAAAACGGCAAGAAAGTATCGGAGCAGAGGGTATTTGCCGGCGCCTCACGTCGCAGCTAACACACATAAATCGCGGGCTCACGTGGGCGGACACAATTGTCGGCCTCTTCTGATAAACGCTGGAGATGACCCGAGCCTCAAGGAATAAGTACGTTATCGTGAGAAAGTTAGAAAGCAAATATTTGTATATCTTCCTTACAAATTCTTGGGCGCATGTGAAGTCCACCAACCCGCCCTGGGCCAGCGTGGTGGACTATATGGCACGAACGCCCTTTTTGAGAGAGTAGGTCTGAGCCCCAGCAGTGGGGACATGTTAAAAGGCTGTTGATTTGATTTTTATTGATTTGAAGTTCATTTTCCGGCGCCAACACATATTTTAGTGACATTGCAACTTTTTCTATACATTTACTTTGTATTCGTAGGTTCAGATATTTTTTCCGCATCTGTACACGTATTATTTTAGAAAAGAAATGGCTTTCCTTCCTTTCCTTAGAAGTAATTACACAATATATTTATGCTAAATTTCAATATCAGTGCAATGCGCATTACGAGGCGTGTGCTAGATACTGAAATGGGACACGTTCCAGATACTTCTAAAGTAGGTAGGTAGGTAATACATACAAGGAGCAAGTAATAGTGACCACTGCTCATATGTAGAACACTCTTAATACTTTGGTTTACTCTCAAAGATGAAGATAATTTACAGGTGCTTGGAAGTCAAATTCTGTTTTATTGGTTATACATATTTTATTTATCACGTTTTTTTCTCATCTAATTTCCGTAAAAGATTTTGTTGTTAAATCAACTTTACATTAATTAGACCTTTAATGAAAACAACAGATTTCTCTTGACTAGTTAGTTATATCACTATTTATGTATCTCGCATCTGTTTCTGGCACACATCTTTCGCTGTGTGTGCGGCCATTCATTAATCACTGCATGCTTACGCTCCGTTTGTAGAGTGTTCCTTTATATTCTGAATTTATCAACACCAAATACTACTCAATGGTACAACTGACACTACGCGCAAATTACTAGTCGTCTCAGTTCTGTACCATTCTAAATGCATCCGTCACCTCTCACTTAATGCTGTAGAATAAATTAAAATTTAAACGTAGACTGCATCATTTGAATCATCATCATTCAGTACTTCTCTCTCCCTGCTTTTGTCTTTATTGCGTTGTATTTAATGGTATTTTGTAACTATTTAATTCACCCACAGCCACCTGATTTTGATAAATCATGTATAAAAGATTATTAACCATATATATTTGCTTGTTATTTGCTTTACTTAACTTACATTTTTATCTGCACGTTAAAATTCTTCGTAGAGAGTAGACAACCACATTATTAGGTTTATATTGTAGTGGTCAAAAAGGTAACATACAATTGTCTGGGTTTCGTCACCTGCACTAAATAGATGGACTCATTGTTCTCGTTCCGACTGGAGTGTGTAACGCGAGCTCTGCGGTGCACTTGCGGCTTGAACGACCTGTGGGCATACGCGGGATCACAGTCCATAACCACGATACACCACGACCATATTTCCTATACCGTACAATCCAGACATATAATGTTACGTCTACTTATCTAACACTTGTATAATCATTATCATAAACAGACAATACAAGTATAAAGTCCACTGTTAGACCAGGCTTCTCCCAAAATAAGGACATCACCACATGGACTTTATTCAATCTTTACGGATAGGATAGGTACGTAAAATCATAGGCGTAGAATTTAACAGCGAAAAATTTTTGGTTTGGAGATACGCATTAACGTGAAGTGTTTAACTTTGAAATACCTTTGAGGAAGAGCTTACCAAATTGTGAAATTAGTGTAATAAAAATCTCGATATAAGTACGTAACTCTCATTTGTACTGGTTTGGTCAAAAATTCTTCTAATCTCTATCTTAGTCCTAAATCCTACGTAATGCTATCATTACTTAAGATGGTTCCAACGCGATTATTTCTGCATCCTTTATTCCAATTCCGGCTTTCTACAATCCAATTTCTTGTGTTTTACGAACGCGAGCCGGATCGATAAACCACCGCACCGCGGCCCGTATAGCTTTGAATTAAGATAACAGTTTTATTGAGTTTGAATTCGTTGAATGTTTCCTTAACATTTCCACTTATGGGCCCTCTATTCAAATGTTGCTTTTAAGATGTTGCAACGTAGACAAGAATCTACGGTTATTCTTAATCACGCTGCACGTGAACTTGGCCTTAGTTGGCTGCACGACACTGGGTCAACGAGATAGATGTAAGGAGACTGCATCGTAAGTCGACATTCCTGTGAGATTTATTCAATGAGACAAATTAATAAAGACATGCAAACTGCTAGCACGCATGTGCATTGTTACACGTCCTCGGCTCTATGATATTGTTCACGTTGCATTGAATTATCGCTAAGTAGATATTATTGGTCGCTGCTGATAGGGAAGCATGATAATATGGTTTAAAAAATAATTGCAAATTTGACATCATTGCCTCGATTTTCTTGTACTGTACTTCACAATTGAAATGATTCAACCTCAATGTTTAGTTAGGCTATAAACTAAACCTGTTAACTCGGATGTATTATTAAAGATCATAAAATCACTTTGTAACGTTGCTTTTAAAAGATGAATGGCTTTTTAACTTACTAAATACAAATTACAATCAATAAGAATAGATATAGTGTCTGTCACTATAACTCATACTCACAGAGTTAGTGTGTTAGAGTAGGGTTCATGATTAACTCCTTCCGTGTGCAGGGTCAACTAGCGAGGGTCACGTTGCAGTACCACCCCACGCTTTTACTACGAGTTGGTATTACAAACAGCTTTCATAGTTACCTATATAATATTCTATTGTACAATAAAATTTAAATTAAGTATACCTACTTAGTTCAAAATGTTGAAAAAGTCTTCACAACTAATTGTAAGACATAAGTTAGGTACCTACAAAAACAAAATTCTGATTTGTGTTACTTTTGTCGTAGGTAAGCATCGAGGTAAATAAGTCGTAAGGTGAATTTTCGCGTGCCAACAAACTAAAAGATTTGGGCGTTGCTTTTAATCAAATCCTGAATCTAAATGTTCATCTCTACAACTCTACAATATTATGTAAAAGGCTACATAATTTTCGGATATATTCTACGAGTTTATACTCGAAAGTTTCAAATTATCTTCAACTTGACCTTCAAGTGCAACGGGTACATTGTATGCGCTGCGTGAATCCTACCCAGGCTGTATCCAGGCCATCATGTAATAAAGTCATTTGATTAATCAATAGAACAGAGTGGGTGCGATTCGTTCTAACGACACACTTCCTCCACGGCTGTCACTACAGCATCCTTGATTTTGCACCCCGGCTGCAAATTGTACCAATTGGCACACCGTCATAAATAGAACTTCTCTAATTCGCACGGTCATCAAAACAATTCGCACCAAATATTTACTAAACACAAAACGCTGACATAACTAATCACGAGCTACAGCCGAGTAAACAGCACTTTACATGATACAAAGTTCATATCCGAAATTAATTCAAGTAAATAACTGGTTGATTAGCAATTTTATAAAATCAATAAAATTACGATTACATCACTTAATGTTTGACAGACATGGATAATGAATGATATTCGTAGTATGTACCTACGTACAAAATGAACAAATTAAAAAACTATCTAAGAAACGCATTCCGTGGTTTGTTTCGTTTGTTCTAAAATCTTAATCTTCTGTTGTTTAAATTGTACAAAGATTAGGTAAGTATCTCAATGCATGGGGTCTAATAGATCACAAACAGTTACCTACTTGAAAAGTACTTGCTTTCGAAATCAGATCTGTGTGATATTCATATAAAAAACGTCTTACAGACGCTTCTTGGGAGTATCAAGACAAATCCAATGACGCCTTTTGTCGAAATCGGTTTAGTAGTCGAGGCTTACGAGGAAACGTATCCACAAGCTTAACCTACATAGGCTGCAAAAATTAGATCGGTCTGTTCTTGTGGCTGCGCCGTATTCAGGTAAAAAATAATCAGTCTCACGACACAAAAATTTGAACACAAACACTGACTGGATCGTGGTTGGATAGTATAGCAGTAGTAGAGTAGTTAAACCCAACACGAAACGAGAGGACGCTAACCAATGCTAACGATGTTTACTAAATGTGTCACGTTTGCTACACGACACGAGCAATACTAAGTCACAGTAAGGTACAACTGAACAAATAGGTTTAGGGACATAGGAATTTATAGGTGGCTATTACTGTCCCCATTAGCAATTGATACTAGAAGAATTAAGAATAGTAAAGTTCCAAGATATAAGTAACGTAGTTAATAAAATACCTTAGACGTAAGGTAAGGTATAGAATATTCAAGTTCCACTTATTATTAATATTTACAAAAATAAATTAAGGATTGGCCTGATTCCAATGCTTATTCAGGTAATCTAAAAATAAACAAATTGCTTTTAATTGTGCAAGCGTCCGTGAAATCAACCTGGACTAAATATGCATTCAGCATAGGTAGGTACGGTATTATTAATTTTAGCATAAGTGTGTGTACTTAGATTTCAAATAATTACTTAACATATCAACAATGGTTTACACAACGGCATTGTCAGATAACCAGAATTCAATACAGCCATTATGAATGCTGAAAGCGAAAACACATCGCTAATAATCTACGAATGAACTTAGTAAACAAACTGCACCTGCACTCGTAGACTTTTCAGCGTTTCAGGAAAACTCATCCAATGGAGCACATGCACTGCAACGGATACACTAGTCCATGTCTTGTTTACTATTTTTATGAAAGTTACAGTGTCAATTAATTTGTGCTTATCGTGTGTACTCTCGCGCAACACCGGCGTCGTATTGTTGGCGACACGCGCTCCCCGTAGCGGGCAATCAGAAACTGAACGTTTAGCTGAGCCGGACCAGTTATTATGCGCCCACTGATGCCGTCAATAACTCTACCACGTGGGTCTGTGTATCTACAGTCTACACATGCAGGATACCGCGCTTATCGGTGCACCGTCGGTAAAAGCACATGATTCATCAGAATTAGGTGTCACGGGTGACATCACCGAGCTATGCGGCTAATGTAAATATGAGATGCCAGCCGAGACCTCAGCACTCAGCAATTTTATCTTACAGTGCAACTAACACAAACAAATTGCTAGGAACGTGACGGTCTGAAAATAATAATTTCATTATTTTTTCCTTTCAAATGATAATGCTGTAAAGAAGGCCAAATTATAAATGACGTTCAAAACCGCAATGTAATCATAGTAGATCAATGTCCTATAGTAAAGGAATTCATAAATTCTAATAAAAACGAAGATGTAGCACATAATGAATGCTATGCTACATTACTTGGAAACGAAATTTCAAACGTACCTACGCAACGATAAATGATCGTGTGCTTACCTTGAGTCGAAGAGGGATTACTGCGTTATAGCGTTGCGTAAATTTTCCTCAAATTTCACCGGATATCACGTAAGACTTTCGAAGAAGTAGGTATGCAGTTTACAAACAAAGACAAATTGTTTGACTTGGTTGAATAATCTGCTTACAGAGTGTCAAGTAACGTCGTCCTTCTTTTGCACGGCAACAGCAAGAATCATATTACCGGTATCTCAACCATCGTTAAATTTACTTGGCTGTCCCTTCCGGCTCCTCAATTTCCTTGCCTTTGGCTAATATACGGAGTTTTAGAGTTTTCAAACCTGCTTCAAGTTTAAGAGTTAAATGCAATTCAATGTTCTGCATAATACCTTTAACTCATAAGCATTAAGAATAAAAAGTGGAGCAGTCTACAAACATTTTCTGATTTTGTGTTCTTGGGTACTCCCATAATAAGCGTTAAATAACAAAATGTTATCTCGAGAAAACGTCTATAGAAACTTCCTGAACAAATTATGTTGCAACGATGATCTCACTGAATTTCCTTGGCTTGCACTGCACTTGCGTTGATTGTTTGTTTATGTCTTATCAATGTAGGTCGAGCTCTGCTGCAATGTTTAATTCATCACATAAACCTACCTGGAAATCCTTTACTTACTAGTTATCTCAAATTAAAACCTAAATCACGAAAACGTCGGAATAATTTACAGTTTCCTACATTTGTTTTATTGTGTTCTGCTAAATCCATAATCTTTGTTGATTTTCCTAAAAAACAACCCTATATCAAGACGGAAAAAGAATTCAACATTTTGCTCCTGAGCGAAAAAGTTGACGGAATGCTTTTATGCATATTTTTATTTTCTTCATTCTGGATGGATTCTATCCCGGTACCTATTGGTACATACGCAAGTAAACAAGTAATTAAACTAGTTTTATATACAGTAACATAGAAACATTTAACTACTTATCAATTCCATAATGCTTACTGGCGTCAAGATTAATTTAAATCTTATTATCACACTTACAGTGCATTGGAGTGTTAATTCTTGACGTAATTATATCGGTGACTGTATGCCTCACCTTGAGTAAGGTCGATAGCACTGCTAATGGGTCCAAATTCACACACAAATAATTATGAATTCATCGACTGTTATTAAGCCTACCGGTTAACAACTTGAGTTCTACTAAAATGACGTGGATACATTATCTTGCACTCATAGTAGGTAATACACTTATAAGGCGGAAAGATAACATCAAAGGCGGTCATTATAGTGATAAACGACAATTGTCTTGTCCACTCAGTACAATAAATACTCCATCGAGACCTGTGAGATATTATTTCTCGCCTGCATATAGCCATTAAGATCTATTGTCAGCAACTATTTACGTCGATATTTGAATTGAATGCATACGTAGCCGTTGCAGTTATCTTTTAGATCGGTCGGCAGATAACTTCTAGTTAGAGTTCTAATGTGTGGGCTAAACGACGGCTGTTCGACGGAGCGGCGCCAAGATATCTACATCGAACTATGTCTACAAAATGAACATCATATTCTTACCACCAAAGGATGCATAATGACGTCGTGACTGAGCAAACGGGAATACTATATTAATTACTCATCAACTGTGATGCAAGCATTCCTATATAGTTGGCAGTGCTCAAAGTGCACGTTCGGACCCAGGCGACATCAGACATGCTTACCTTAAATAGTAATATACATAAGAAACAAAAACTGTTTCGCTTTGTAAGGTTGGCATGCGTCATCAATACACAAACACGGGAAGTGTACTCGGTGGAACCAAACACTTGATGCAGAGCCGCCCACGACGACGCCTCCGCCGCCGCAGGCCGGCCGCCGGCGCTGGATTCCATCGGGCGGCGGCATAGTGAATGACGTGTATGACGTAACAACTGATTGACACCCATTAGATTATATAGATCATATTCTTATAGGAATGGTTGGCTATAAACAACCCACGCAAAAAACAATTTTACAGTAGGTAGGTTTATACATAGGTGGACGAATAATTAGAAACACGGCAAGATTTTCATACAATCGAGGTCACTTTGAAGCCAAGGTTCTCCGTGTAGGATTGATCGGGGCGTGATCTGATGACGGTCATCGAGAGAGTAGATGGAGGACTTTTAGATGGCTATAGATATCCAACTGATCAGATCAGCCGTTTGGGAGCAGCATCGTCATGATTCCTTAACTTTAAGATTTTCATACATTTTTATGCCATTTTGCAGGTTTTTTTTCTACATGACATATGAAAATCTTGCCCTGTTTCTAATTATCTGTCCACCTATGTATGTTAAAAATTTTGAGAAACATAATCAGGAAGTGGCTCTCTGGAATACTAGGTACATCACTCGTAGTACAACAACGTTGTTCTAGTCCATTTGCGGGAATGTCTTTTATTCGTTTTGTACTTTCCCTTGTATTTACGTACCCACCTACTATCTGTTTAAGTTTTTATTTAAAGCAATATCTGCCGATATGACCTGTATTCTTGTTTGGTTTCTTTGATAGGTATTACCTATTGTTGATGAAACAGTCGTGGTTACAGGTACCATTTTGGTAATCATTATAATTAGATCTATAAAGGTGTACAGATTTAGAGAATGATTATTTATTGAATCTGTGCCAATTTCTACTAACCTTCTGGCTGACAGATGGACGTGAACATAGTTCTCGAGAAATAGGTGGGTGATTGTTATTATAGCTATTTAATAGTATAGTTTAGTCATCGCTAAACTTATGAATGAACCGATTAATCATTAATATTTCAAACAATTTTCCGCTCTGCGTGGCTTCTTCGTAATTATTCAAGTTTCTCGCGCAGAACCTTTTATTGGAATAAGGCGATGTAGTGTGCAAAGTTTTATACTAAGTATAAAATAATATTAAGTCTGTCAGCGTAATTGAGGAGCAGACATACATTGTATTTAAAAAAATCCATCGTTGTCAGGCAATTTTACATGTAGTAAAATTTTTCAGTTCAATCGGCCAAGTTAGTTTTGAGTTATCCGCCGCCCGGTCAGAAATACAAACAAACGTACAAAATATCTGCGCCTTCGTCAAAATTCGTCCGGATTCCTAAAAAAACCATCAAAAACTGAAACAACAAATGCTACTCATCATCATCACTAAAATCTTACTAATATTATTTCAAGTTAGGTACATACGATAATTTAATTATTTCATTTTTGATAGCATTAAGTAGTATATAATACTGGCAGAGATAAGAAGCTATGACTGACAGTCGGATCATAAGGACCTTTTTACCAGTTTTGGCTTGGAACCCCAAAAAAACTACTGGAACCTTGTTAATAATTCTTCTCCCATGGGAACATGATATACCTACCTTAGTACGTCCATGTATATACACTTTATTTGATACTGTTGGTCGAAGCTCTCTAGGGACTTTTTCAAATTTTTCTGATTCGCATTTTCTTTGAAAGCATTTTGTGCACAAACAGAAAGTAACTTTTGAATTACTGCAAATCTCTCAGGGGTTGAAAGTTCGTTTTTCTTAGATATACTTGTTTACATTCTCAGTAAATAAATGATATATTATTGTGGTTATGAACTACCTACCATAACATATAAGGTTACATTGACATTATCAAAAGCCTACTGACTCTCTCTAAATAAGGAAGATAATTGAGTTTTTGTACACGTTTCAATTTCGAAGATTCTCGCACGTGCAAAATTTTGTATGATCTTCGCGCTTAAGTTTTTTTACTTACTTCAAGATATGCTACGTACAGTAGACCGCACGTCAGTGGAAACACTTTGACCTTCGGCTAGCCCAGCCTTTAGGGAGTTTCAGTACTATAATTATATTGGTCTGATTCTACTGACGTGCGGTCGACCGTAAAGCAAATCCCACCACGGTGTTGCAGGTATCTTTAGCTATGGTGACCATATTATTGAGACCCTAAAAATATACTATGATAGCCTCTGTCGCTTGTCGCTTTTTGCATATACCCATGAATTTTTTTAAAAAGCTACGAGCGCGCGCGCGACCAAAGAGGTTTGAAACTTCTTGCATATACCCAATATAACAAAAAAAACAATATTATATTACTACTACTACTGCGACTACTGCCTCTCTTTCATAATTTATCTCAACCGCGGATTAGCTGGAAGAGATTTCGTTGAAATAAGCTTGACCCTTTGTATAATTTTCTGTTGTTTTGTATTGTTTTTTTTACTTTATTTCTGTGTGTACAATAAATCATTAAATAAATAAATATTTTTAACCCCTCACCTTCAAAGGTATCAATTACCATTACAATGTCAATGTCTAATTGGTGTGAATAGTAATTAAAATAATATACCTAAGATACACACTCGTGATGGAAAACAATTTCCAATCTTAAACAATTTATAAAGCTATGAAAATTATTACATGCGCGCTGCATGCAGCGGGTCTATGATTAACACGTGGCTTACACACTCCCCTTATAAATAGACTTTTGTTTTCGTGGTTAATGCTCTGTTATTATTCAAGCAGAGTTTCGCCAATTATTCACCTGCTATAATAGCAGTTGCCACAACACCAACGCTCTAGAAATAAGACTTATGCAGAGTTACTGTTTACATTGCCGAAACATAATTGTAATTACCTACTCTAAGTAAATTTATCATTTACTTTAGGTGAAGTCCATGAAATAGGGATAGGTGACATGAAATAATAATTTTAGCGTTTACTTTCACGTTACTTTAAAGCATTATAAGATTAACTATTTACTATCTATACCAACGAGCGATGTATAATTATACCCTACACTCATAAAATCAAATCACGTCATGTTTACCATTTTCTGGAATGATTAATTCTAATGCAATACAGACTCCTTAGAAATGCTCATCGTCTGAAATTCAGCGATTTCAGCGAAATTAAGTAACTTTGTTGTATGCGTTGTTACAGGTAACCGCTCAGAAGTTCCCTGTGGTGATCAAGATAGGGCACGCACACAGCGGCGTGGCCAAGGTGAAAGTGGACTCCTTGACCGATTTCCAGGTAAGTCGACTACAGCTGTTGTACAGGGCCGGCAGAAGGGGAAGTTCCGTGATGGATTCAAATCCGGGATTGAGAGACTGTGATTTCTGCTGGTCTCCTAGAATCAATCACATACATCAATGACCTTTCATATTGGTAAAGACTTGCTTGGGTTAGGTTTAGTTAGTTAGGAAGTTGACATTCGGAAAAGATGTAATTCGGAGAAGTGGTTATACGAGAAAGTGGACATTCGAGGAAGCGGACATTCGGGGAAGTGGAGTTTCGAAGTAGTAGACATTCGGGGAAGTGTACGTTCGTGGAAGTGGACGTTCCGGGAAATAGATGTAACGAACCGAAGACATTCCGGGAATAGTACCAAATGGGCCTGAGGGATAGAAACATATTAGTTCAGTAGGTAACTTACTTTTATGCACAAAGAAATATATTTTAGATAAACAGAACATGAAGCCACAGAAACGAAGCTCGTCAGAGAGCCACTCCGTTTTTTATCAGATTAATGTCGTATTAACTAATAATATAAATAATAAATAAACTAAAAATATATAATATAAGGTAAGTATGTTTTCAGTCAGGTAAAAAAAAAGATAACCAATTGTATTATTTATTAATTATTCAAGTATCATTTCGTTTATTTGACATCCTGTTTGTGTAAGTAATCTATCTATTTAATACAAACCCACTAGTTAAAAATGCAGACTTCACTTTATCTTTCTCATTTCTTCCTTAGCATTTCTTTTTCTCACCACGGCTACGATGTTTTTCTCTCGTCCGTTGGGTCACCTGAGTACGACCCTGCTTTATACCTACTTTCGAATTAATATGCTAGTCTGTTTCATTTCCAACCGAATAATGGATATTTATGAAGCCTAAGTGTCTACTGAAGTAATCTTGGTTTTATCAAGTTTCCAGAACGTGGACCGTGACTCAATAATCCGTGTATAATGAGTCTTTACGGGGAAGTCCGAAATTATGTATTTTTCGTTATTATTAAATTCTTAACTTTGTCGTAACAACTTTATTAGATAGTAGGTAATAAAAGTGGGTTTGTGACTTTGCAAACTTTTTAAAATCGTCATTGGCCCGGTAGTAATATGTTTTAGCTGTAGTTCCTTGATTGCCACAGGAGACAGGCGGACTACAATTTATACATGTTGATCCCAGTCTAACTGGAAACTAAGTTCGTGATAGATTTCTTCGTCCGATTCAATGTTTGACAAGTGTTTTGTTTAATTTAATTATAGGACATTGCTGGAGTGGTGGCCATGCTGGGCACCTACTGCACCGTGGAGCCCTACATCGATGCCAAATATGACATCCATATACAAAAGATCGGCACCAACTACAAAGCTTTCATGTAAGTTCCAAATAAACATATATACCTAGATACCTACTTGTATCAATTATTTGAAGTATTGGCTAATAGCATTATTATTGATAGTTTAAATTAGATATAATAAATCCAAACTAGACGAAGTTAGAACGAAGGAACTTCTAAATCATTGAATATTGATTCTAGTTTGAACGCCTGCTAAGCAACTAACATTTGTTCAACTACGCAAACGCTACAGGCGTTTGATTTCAACAAGATCATTTTTGTATATTACTAGCTGTTTCCCGCAGCTTCGCCTGCGTAGAAAAGTTTTCCCGCGGGTACCTATATTACGGTAAAGTTTCATAAAAATCTGTTACGTAGTCTATTAAAAAAAAGAGACATCATTCTAGGGTTACTTTTTAAGATATACTGGCTTTTGATTACAGGCGCAAATCTATATCGGGCAACTGGAAGACAAATCAGGGCTCCGCTATGCTCGAAGCTATCGGCATGAACGACAGATACAAGATGTGGATAGATGAGGTACCTGCATCTCTCTTAACTAAAACATCGTCACATGTCTCAATTTATTCAGAAACTAGATGACCGCTTACGACAGGAAATTAAGATCGGGGGAAATTTACGTCCTTTTGGACGTACAGAACCGATCTATGGACTGACGAAATCTTCTTAGGGAATGTTTTGCCATAATAAATAAAGAAGCCTGTTGCTTCGGTGGTATTTTATATAGAACAATTGGAACACAGAACTTGAGCTTCAAGATATAACAGACAGAAGTGCCTCAATAAGAAATTGAGGTATAAATAATAAGTTACTTAAAGAAAAATAGATTCAAAATTTTATTGTTTGAACCTTAAAGTATACAAAGGTTTGAACGTTTTAATAAGGTAACTAAATACAATACACAGGTGAGCGAGATCTTCGGGGGTTTGGAAGTGTGCGCGCTGGAGCTGGTGGTGGGCAAGGATGGGCGCGAGCACATCATCGAACTGAACGACTCCGCTACCTCGTTCATGGGAGACTCACAGGAGGAGGACCGCCGCCAGCTGGCGGACCTCGTGCTGCAGCGTATGCAGGTAACATGTAAATTGTATTGTAGTATGACGTACATTGAGACTTAGGCAGGAACTATTATCTAATCTGTGCTTGGGCCGTACATTTCAGTCTGTGTGCCGGCCGGGTATAACGAAGACGACTTCCCGGAGCTCTGTGTCGGGCAGCTCCGCGGCAGGCTCGCCGGAGGAGCGCGCGATGCCGCTGCCGGGCTCGGGCCCGCCCGGCGCGCCGCCGCCCGCGCCGCTCTCCTCCGCCACCAGCATCGACCGCCCGCTGCCGCCCATCCCGGCCGAGCCCTCGCAGCCGCCGCCTCCGCCGCTCGCCAGGCGCGACTCGCAAGGTCAGTGGTACAACACTTTGTACTCTTCAAATTAAATTTTTAAAGAAGATACCAGCAACAAAATCGGACCACTCGTTGATGAACTCTCATTGTCATCCAACACATACCTTCTTAGGCTATTTAGCCCATTGTGTAAAAATATGACGTGGCCCACGAAAAAGTAGCTAAGTTATATAATTGTTTTGTCATAATTTCGAATAAGCCTGGTTTATTTTCACAACCAGTTTCCCAATCGTCAACGGTCTCGTCAGCGTCAGCAGCCCCGAGCGCGGCGAGCAGCTCGGCCCCGGGCGCCGCCCCACCCTCGGGCTCTGCAGGCGGACGCGGTGGCTTCGCTCGCCAGGGCTCCCTCAGCGCTGCGCTTACAGAAGATGCAGAGGATACCATGAAGAACCTCCGAAAGACCTTCGCTGGTATCTTCGGCGACATGTAATAACGCTAAAACTATGTCATGTTCCAGACAACAGACGTGTAATCTAAATCATTGAATCGAACCTTCGTAACGAAAAACGGTCCAAAACCAGTTCCTAGAAAGTGGGTATAGCCAGATCTTCCTAAATTCCGGTTTTCCTTAGCTGTCTTATAAAACAAACTTTATTTGCGTCTCGGCCACATGTGTGATGAAGGTAGGTACAGTAGCAGCAAAAAGAGGTTGTATTACCATATAAACTTTGCGGTTCACTTGGAAACATCATCTGTCGTTTATTTTGCTTTCAGCCGCAAATCCGTTTGTTTTCTTAAGACACCTAAGGAAAAACGGATTTTAAATCTACAGTCCTTCAGTTACTGAAATCTTAATAAATATTTAATAAGGTTACCTATGTATGTATAACTACTAAAATTGAGAACACACAAACACTTGATTAATATTACACATCTGTTGCCTTGAAGCAGTAGGTACGTGTGTCCTGGAGCTGATATTTGTTGTTTTTGTTATACTTTAGACCTAACTTTATTGAGACATACGCGATAAAATAGATGATGCAGACAGATCAGAGTTTGTTTTGTAATACAGTTAAATAATTACTCAAAATCTGATAAAGATAGAATAATCCCAGTGGCACCTGATTTGAAGGGACCATCGCCCCTCGAACCGAGTGTAAAGCAACCGTGTTACAGAAATAGTAAGCATAGTTTTAATATAAAATAACTATAGATTTTTTACAATAAGTTAATATAAATATGAAAATACGAATCATCTGAGCTGTATTGTGATTGAGCCCGTTCCGTGCACGTGACGTGTACGTACGGTCGTGCACGGTGCACCAGTAGTGTCTAACTCTCTATCACTGTCTCTCAGACTACCCTTATGGCCTCTACTGACGTCCGATTTTGATCCCGATTTGTCCCGATCTGCAGTTTTGTCACCTAAGAAAATTTTCAATCGCTGCACAAATAATCCAAATTAATGTAATTTAAATTTGAGTAATGATTCAGTATTTAATATTCTCAATTGAAATTCCCAAATTCAAAAGATTTTTTGATGATTAATCCATGTAAAGAATTCATTTTTAGTATAGTGAGACAATTAAAAAATTGTTTATTTCTCATTTGTTACTCGGTATTTAAATCTAATTTATTCATATTTTACATATTCAACCCTATTCACCGCTCCTTCATAGAATAAACAAAAGTTAACTTCAAAAAACTTTTCTTTTGATATGTAATTTATACCTACATTGGTCATAGCCCAGTTAATTATTGCAGGTGACTGAGTATTTCGTTGAATTAATTTTTTCGGGTAGTTTTTTTACATCTATTCATATAAGTCGAAGTTAAATACAATACGAATTGTAGCAAAACAAAACTATCATATAATTAAGATTTAAAAGGTTTTTGACTCAATACAATTGAAGAAATGTTCTAGCATATCCTAGATCTCCATTCATAAAATCGGCCCTATTGGCAGATTGGGACTAAATCGGAAGTGAAGTCGGTACGTTAGTAGCAGTAGAGGCCTTTACACTCGCTCGTTGCACCTTCGTAGAACAGATACCTATGCATTCGCAAACTCTTCTTGCATGAAACAAACTATCGAAACTCTATCGAATAACTTTCGAATTGTAGATATCATTGAAAACAAAGTGGCAATAACTAGAATTGAATGTAGTAAGGAAATGTTGTCGATTATTTTCTCCACTTCCCGTAATGTAAGTAGTTTGATGTGATTATTTAAGTTTGCTTAGGAATTATAGCTGCCATAGCTTTCAAATACAAACAATAAGTTTTTTATATATTATCAGTTAAAATAAGTTATTTAATCTGGTCTGTGTGATCCTGCTTCTATCGGATCTGAATTGTGAATTGAATGTAAGCAATGCTACTAAAGACAATATTGTTATATGCAAAAATTAATCCACATTTTATATACCTTATTACTAGTTGTATCTCATAGTTTTAAGAAATCTTGTTAAACGTGTACTTGGATGTGCGTTATTATTTCAACATATTCATATTTTACTTTAGTCGTATTATTTATTTGATCATTAATTTAGCCTTATCAGTATTTACTAATAGAAGTCATATTTTATAGCTTGTTATATTAGATATATTATTTATTGAGAGAGAAGAGAAAGGTGCGTATGAGCGAAGTCTGATAAGACGTCATATCAGGAAGGTTCAATATTAAACTAACAAATATGCGCAAACGCATAAAGCATTGTGCTTTTATTAAAAATAAATTTAAATTATCTCCTAAATAGCAAAAATATACTATCCTTTAGCTATGCGAAACAAAGTAGATACTCACTTAACTACGTATTTAAAAGTAGTTGAAATTTTAACGGGTTAGCCATTTTGTTATGCATCAATACCTTTATTCCAATATGTTACATTACACTATATTGTAATTGTAACTAATCACACTTGTTATTGTAGATTTTACAACGAAAATAGCTATGTATGTGTATATCGTAAGTTGTTTAATCAGTAGCAGAATCCGTACAGCACTTTCATCACAATTAATTTTGTTCTGTATTTATTATAGGGATAAATATATTACTTTAACATTTTTCTAACTTATTAGATTTCATATCAATAGTTGTCGGGGCCTTGATTGATGTCAATCCATATAACGAAACATGGTATGGTAGTTATCGAAATGCACCAGTAGCTAGATTTCACACAAAGTATAGTCGTTAGCATGTCAGTCACAGTGTACGTGTAAACTACATAATAATGTGTCTATAAAATTGCGCAATTAGATTATATAATCTCAACATTATATTTGCCGTAAAATAAATTTTTTTGGAGTTTATTAGCGATTATAATGAATGATAGCCAATGAAATATTTAGTAAATTTAGGTTTTTAGCGTTCTGTAGTTTCACTAGTATAATTAAATTAGTTTTATTAATTTCTTTTGTATATTTTACGATTGCTCTACGTTCGTTGCAATAAGATAATAATTAAATACTTAAATTAATATAAATGCTGTTGTTGTTGTTGCTAAACAAGTTATACAATGTGTACTCATATGGAAATGATGGATTAATCTTTTTCAAGATATATCACGATAAAACTTCTAGGGTGAAATTCTGTTAAGGATGTTGACATATATGTTAACCCCTTATTACAGTCTTGTCGTGATACTATCTTGTTCAGATAATATAAGGAGACTTGGTTTGTCACATTCGTATCTGTTGTTGGTGTAATCCGGAGCCTCAGAAATAAAGGTCGAAGGCTATCGAACTTACTATGACAAGGTTCTGACTGAGATTTGTCGTAGTAAATTCATTTAAAATGAATCTTCCCGTGGCAACCTTTTAAATTTGATTAAATTTTGATTTGTGTCGGATAGTAAATAAAATATTCTGATGTTACTTACTTACATCCACTGTGGTAACAACAGTTCAATACATAACTTTGTACTTACTATTCAAATTGATAGGTTGCTTCCCATCTATCTCGTCATTTTATTTTATTAGTTACCTAAGATTTTATACTTATTAGTTGGATGTGACAACCATTTCTTCAATCCAGCGTAATATTTTAATGGAATTTGAATGCATGTTAATCTATAATATTATAATAAATACCTCTTTTGGTAAGTCAGTACCGGAACGGGTGCCTTTTTTATTTTGTTCGAATTGTCAAAGAAAGTTGTTAATAAAATATTTCATACATCAAACAGCGCTGCACATAGTTATATACATAGGTATAGCATATTACCTAGAGTCTTCTGTAGTGTTTCAATACAAACAGATATTTCAATATTTAGTAAAATAATAATAAGATTTCAATTCAATATTTACATGTGGTCCAGCCTCTTTCTTTGACTATTAGGTGCCTAACCTTCCCAATACGTATAACCAGGAATGTTCCCCGCCGCGAGCACCCACCAAAGAGATCCTATCTCTATGCGTAGAACCCATAAAATCGGCAATAAAAGATGATTATACCCATAGTAATTCACTGGTAAAAACAGTGACTAGGATCGGACGCTGAGAACTAAAAATGAGATGAAAGTGGCACGGATTAGAAGAGGCCATTGCGACATCCAGGTATTGACAGATGACCCTGATGATGATGTACAATTACATCATTAATGACCTCCGGTATCATCATTAACAAAAACCTCAATCAATAGTCAATGAGACATTGACGTCTCACGGAACGACGTAGCTTACCAGAATCGCACGCACTGCTGTACCGCGGGTGCGTAGAAGAGTCCGTCTATATATTACCCAAAGACAAACTTCCAATATATTGCAAGTCTCTAATAGTACATACCACAGCCTACCGAACGAGAGGTAGGTAAATATGGCCGCAATTGGCATTGGACAGAAATGAAAATGTAAGTTTATGCTAACAAGTTAAGTTATACTGACGGCACAGTATAGCAAACAAATACATTTTAATAACATTAGTATACATTAATAATGCTAAAAGAAATTAAAAATAATAAAGTGCAAAACATTCGATTAACTAATATTTTGAATCGGGGTATTTATGTTATTAAGGGACAAGAGAAAATATGGGTTCCGATAAAGTTATCAAAATTAAGAAAAGGTTCGTATTTGGTCTTGCTTTATAAGTATTTCATTATTTTTATTTCGAAACCCATATTTCAGCTTCTTCCTTCCCTCATGTCCCATGATTACCCCGATTTAACCTATCTGAGTAATGCGGAGTGTTAGTTGTAACCGGCGGGGTCCATGCCGGTGTTGAGGCTGTAGTTCCGGTACATGCCGGCGGCGGCGAGCCGGTTGGTGAAGGTCTGCCCGGCGGGGTAGAACACCGACGGCACCGAGTGGATGCCTGCAATTTCACAAAAATTTACAAAATGTTGTACATAGGGACCTGATATATGTACATATATTTCGTCACTGCAATAGTTAAACCACAAAAAAATTTTCAATGCTCCTATTTTGTTACTTAGTGTTTTAATCTAAGCTATTTTTATGTTACGACTAGCAAACTGCGTTTCAGGTTTCAACCCTATTCGACGCGCGCGACGGTAGCATGTCGCCGCACCCCGGCCCGCTTGCGTTTAAACCGCGGTTTCCCTTTATTGCGAAGACGTTTTACCCATCTGTCTGGAGTACTAGACACAACTACTGAACCGATTGAGCTGAAATTGCACAGCAATAATAAGAAATTTTAGATATGTCATATACCACATTTTAAAAACAATCACGACGTTATGCGGCAAACAGTCAAATGTGAAAATTTCAACCAAAAAAAATGTATCTCAGAAAGATTTGTTTAATATATTTACAATTTTCGTTTTCGTGCAATTCCACTTTTAATTTTTAATTAATTTAAACTATGTATTTTATCATTTCTGACAAACTACACTTGTTCTCCCGTGGTTTGTTAAGATACCTAACCTAGTTCAAGAGCGGGCCTTAAAATTGCCGGGTCGCAATCGCAACGCAAGTTAAAATCTTGCTCATTCATGTATTTTTCAACTCTACCCTTTATGTTCCAAATCATATATACTCGTAGAGTTACTAATAAAAAGGAAATGAGGAGTTATTAGGAACATAAATAAAATAATAAAATTTATTGCTTTAGCAACGAAATGTTTATTAATTGAGAAAACAAGTTTAAATAAACTTGAGGCTAACAAAGTAATTATTTAACAGAGAAGCTTAAGAAATAGGTAGGTACCGGTAACAAAAAGTCTTAAAGAAAACAATAGTAATAGTAGGTACTGCAAAGCGCGTAAACTTAAAACTAACTTTCTTAGACTTTGTTTTTAATTTCTATCGGGCAGAATTATCCCAACCATGACATTATAAAGCAAAACAAAAAAAAAGTGTGCTTAAAATTAACTTAACTACCAGTATGTACCTACTTAAAAAGTTTTTCACACCATTGCTCGAAAAAAATTCGCGTACAAAATGAGGCCCCAAACAAATTTATACATTGTTGTACTTTTATGTTAAACAATCCAACAATGGTCTATTCTGGCCTAAGAACAAATAAGTAATTTGACAAATTCCAACGCCCACTATAAAATAAAATTAAGTCATTTTAATGTCGGACGTCACTTAAACATATTTCGCAGGTACTCGCTATAAGGTTAATTTATTAGTTAAATATTGGGTCCTCCTAACATAAGAAGTTGCCGATTTGTATGAAGAAAATTAAGACGGTTGCATTTTTCATACAGATTATTTTGCTTCAGTATATTTTTTTAATAACGAATCCGAATTAAGCGATATTTTGTATGTACATGACTTAATAACATTATGCTAAATATCACAATATGTCTTAATTTCTCAAAAACAGAAACGTGATTGATAAGACGATGAAACGAAGCAATCAATCCGGTGAGACTCTTATTGCACTGTTTTTAATTATCCTTTATAAATGAGAAAATTTACTACAGTAAATCATTAGTACTTATTTGTCTAAGTATTTTTAGCATAAATAATTGTTTTTTAAATAGCTATTGTTTTAGGGAAATCACATGCAAAATTAGACATAAGAAAAAAACGGCAAGAATCGTTCATTTTCCTGCTCAGAACGTACATACTTAAAAATAGAAACAAAATATATTCTTCCACTTATAACAAACTTAGGTAAGTATACATCTTACCCATTTTAATAAATAAATACATACCCTCATATAAGAGTCCCCAATTCATAACATAAATATTTATGTTCCTGTGTCTAAATTAAAATAGAACACCTTAGAAAATAGAGAACCTTAATAACAACATTTTCGTAACTACGGTACACTAATTACTTCCGACAGAAATTTTCCGGCATTTTCAGGCGAGGCGAGTCCATTCCAGTGTTTAGAGAATAATTTCGGTACATGCCGAACTTTAGTTTGTCGCTTGTGAATCTTTGACTCTTACCGTAGTACGTCGTTGGTACCGAATGGTAACCTACAAAATTTAAACAACGAATAAATACAAAACTATACAAAAAAATCATTATTAATTTAACTATAGACATTTAAAATGTGGTTTATTAATTTTAATTTTGCACAAATTCTATGACAAATTTTTGATAATAGATCGGTGGTGTTATAATGAGAATTTATAAAAAAAACTGTACTTGCTTATTACTTTGATGCTTCAGTTTAATAAATAATCCCCGCACCAATTTGCGGGTAAACATTTAATAAGGATTTATACTGTAACATGATGATGATAATTAAAAATAACTAAGAGTGTCAAAGCATCTCAACGAGGCATCAGGTGAGCGGCGGGGAGGCAGTTACCTCGGCCAGCGAATAAGTCTGGCGATCCAACGATGTAACGCCGCCAGCATTTTAGCCACACTGCCTCGTTGTGACACTTTGGAGAACATATTTTATTTATAGGGCTCACATTATTTGACTAATAGTGTTTATCAGCATAAATTATCTGCTTTAAAATATATTTTGTAGGTACCTACGTCAAAAACAATTATTTAAATGAGGCTTACTTATGAGTCCTAACAAAGCACCGTGCATGGTCGTGGTTAACTTATTTCCTCTTATCTAATTAGAACCTATTTATCTATTTAGGTATGAACCTATAATTATAACTTAAATAGTCACCCACATTAGTTTATTCAAACTACATAATGTAAGTTTAGTGCAAAGTCTTCTGTGCGACTATTTTGACAGTGGAGTCAACTCAACATCAATGTCAGCATTACCTGGCGGGAACCATCCGTACTCGTTGGCACTAGTCCTGTAGAATGGGTGCTGCTTGCTCACTTGGCAACCGTAGCCGTTGAACCAATCTGCAGACATAATCTCAAATCAGTCATTCTACCAACAAAGTCGCTGCTATGTAACAGAGGGAAGTTTTGAATTATCGAGCTATGTTATGACCCGTGTGCCGATTTTCCCGCTTGGTCGTCACCTCTCACATCTAAATCATCAACAAAGTTTTGGTAGATAACCTGTCACTACACCAGCTGCTGTTGCATGCGGTTTTGCCAGCGTGGAATAGGATTTTCCCGCGGGAACAGTTTACCGCGGTAAAAAGTAGCCTATGTTATGTTATTCCAGTATATAAGCTATCACTGTACAAGTTTCATCAAAATCCGTTCAGCCGTTACAGCGTGAAAGAGTAACAAACATACTCACAAAATATCCAAACATCCTTACAAACTTTCGCCTTTATAATATTAGTAGGATTGTTTACATGTAAGTTTTGCAAAATTGGTCCAGAAAGCCGAAATATAGAACAGAGCTGCTACAAGAGATTGTTGAAGTCAAAGTCAAAAGTAATTTATTACAGATTACACTGGATACACTTTCCACCGCTTCCCAGGTGTTAGGCGCAACGAACTTCCGGATCACTACTTTTAAAATCTAGTTTGTATTGTATAACATTGTTTGTAAAGACTGTGCGAAACTGATACAACATTATTACCATGATAACTAGGTAGTCTAGTCTAGACTAGTCTATCATCAGCCTATGACAGTCTATCACCGTTGTAATCTGTGGTCAGAAGCTATCTAATAAAACTTTGCTGCTAGGTAGGTATAATTATACACTACCCGTGCCCGCATTACTTCGATCACTTAAAAGATCAATGACACCATTACTTTTTCATGTTTGTAAGTAAGAGGGATACACGAAATGTAGAATTAAGAACAATTTTCACTAATTGAGTTCAGTGCAGAAATGAACTCGTCCCATCATTTAAAATATTTCAAATTTTTCTCTCCGAATTCAGATGGAAACCGACAAAACTTTTCCAACTTTGGGCGAAGTTAATTAAAACTAGACAGACAGTACTGTACCTATTTCAGTTGGAGACGACATGAACAGACTTCAAATTATTTAGGTATTATAATAAGACTATTTTCCACCCTTGGATTGGATTCTCTCGCTTGTGGGGATAAACTATCTAAACGTTCAAATTTTTGTTGGGATTAACCTAACAACGCCGGCAAAAGATGCGAACAACAACTTTAATTAAAAATAAGCTTACCTATTTAAAAATAATATGCTTATTGCAGAACCAAGGTCACCGACATAGCTCAAAGAATTGCGAAGCTGAAGTGGCAGTGGGCTGGGCACATCGCTCGTAGAACTGACGGCCGTTGGGGCAGAAAGGTTCTCGAGTGGCGACCACGTATCGGAAGACGCAGTGTAGGCAGGCCTCCCACAAGGTGGACCGACGATCTGGTGAAGGTCGCGGGACCCAGCTGGATGAGGTTAGCGCAGGACCGGTCGTCGTGGAGATCCTTGGGGGAGGCCTTTGTCCAGCAGTGGACGTCTACAGGCTGATATGATGATGATGATGATGCTTATTGCATAATTTGTCGACTTACATACGTGTGTAGAATTACATCTAAGTGGGTTCAACATTTACTTGCAAGATTTGACCCACACTAACAAGGCAAGATAAAAAAGCTTGTAAAAAAACATATTCGTCTTATTTTTCCACTTTAAGAGGTGAAATATTTTTTCCATTTTAAATGGAACGACCCTCGAAATATAGACTATTCAATAAACACACAGGTAACCTTTCTCTCATAACGCATAATAGGTACATTCTGCGTTCCGTCATTCAAATCGACTCAAAATCGGTGAAGAACGTAACATACACATAAAGTGCAGTCGAATTGAGAACCTGCTCCTTTTTGAAGTCGGATAAAAACAGTTACAGACACCCCACATTGCATTATAGCAAGGCTACGCCGCTTAGAATACCAAATTGTCCGCAGGCGGATCCTATAGTCCACATCAGTCTCCTTACCAATTAGCTGCCATCACTACAGCCATCGCGCTAGTGTGGAGGTGGCTTTAGAAGGGAAATAACAATGATTGATAAAAGTAAAGTACCTATAGGATATTTGTAGGTACTTACGTGGATGCTCAAACCTTTTGGGAAGGTTGCATGTAACAAAGAAATCTGATGTTTTTAGTTCAGGTTTCTTGATCTCCTGTCGCAGGCTGGTTCGGTCGGTGCAAACTGCCGAGCAAAATCCTGGCTGCTTTACCATCTCCTGTTTTGGTGGTTCTTCTTCCGGCGGTGCTAGCTGTTTCGCCTTATTTTCTTCTGGACATTCACTCATCATAAAATTGTGCTGGTATATCAACCGGAGTTGGCACTAAATTAACGAAAATCTAACGAACAATTAATCAACAAATAATTGTAGAAAGGTGCGTAGGTGACTACACAATACAGTTTCCTTGGCAACCCGTTATTTTTCTTTTTATTTCCATAGAAACTATTTACATTTTCGGTCACCTTTGTAGCTTGGATTTGTAGCTTAGTTGCAGAGGTCATGGGTTCGATTCCTCTTGGGATACACACATCCATGCAATTTGTTAGTTCCAGCATCCGGTCTAGGTATTATCTGTCGTTGTATTATGCTTATTATTATAAATTCAATTCAATACTTTATTGCATGTTGAAAAATATTAAAATAGGTATCTAGCATAGGCAATTTTTTATAGTTTTGGATAGGACAAGTTTATTTTATGCATAAGACTTTTCTTTATATCGTTAAGTCATCCAGCACCTACTTACATTACCAATAAAATACCTATCATCATCATTAATATGTCCCCGACTGCTGGGGCTCAGGCCCAGGTAGGATAATACCTATGTTTAACCAAATTATGTTTTTTCACAACGCCCTTATATTGTATATACTGTGCAAGTGTAACCATAACTAAACTACTTTTTATCCATAAATTTCCTTTACTTTTCGATAAGTTGATAAAATGATAAAACAGACTGGTAACTAACAATTTATGCAGCTCCTTCTAGTCGACGAAACAAATAGCAATAATTAAAATTCACCAAACAAGTAGTTTTATCTAACTCAACGCTTATCGCATTAGGATCAACGCACAGTGGTACTATCCATGGCAGGTCCTTACATCGCGTCAACTTCCTGACTAACGTAACTGCCATTTTTGGCGAAACTGACTCTTGCCATTCTTATTTAATTTCGAAGCCGAATCGATCTGTGTAATCATCGTAATATGTATCCTCCTATATAGTTTCTGAGAAAAATTCAAAGTCAGCTATCAAGTTACAGCCAATTAGTATACAGCTCCAAATCAAAAAACGCACCTGCCCTGCACCATTTTATTTACCAAATATCGCAGTTATAAATAAACATGCATACATAGTAAATTTTACCATGATATTATTAGGTCTATGTAAATAATAAATAGTAGGTACTTTCTTCCACAAATCTCCGCAAAGTATAATTCCACAGATCTCAGAAAAGTATACCTATACCTAATATGAATCTAATATGTAAAAATAATACAAATTAAGCAAGTAATTATATAACTATTTGATACACAGATGAATAAAAATAATTGGTAGCTGGAATGTTGTCCAAAACATTAAATAAAATAAATAAAAAATGCAACCACAACAAACGGCATCAAAAACGCATTGGTGGCTCAGGTATTGCGTAATATCATAACTATTATTCTCTGTGGTAATATCTGATACTAGCTGTTGCCCGCGATTGCGACCGTTGGAGGTGTGTATTTAAAAATATATCTTACGGTTGCCCGCGTTATTTTATAAGAGCCTCTACAAAGTTTCTCAAACTCAACTCAACGGTTTGAGCTGTGTATTAATAATTAATCACTAACATCGGCCCTGGGCGACTGCGGTGAAGAGGACCAGACGGTGGAGCACATCATCCAGCGCTGCCCGCTGCGTGCCTACCCTGGATCTCCTGCCGATCTGATCGAGCTCACACGCGGCCGACTGGCTCCAGAACAGAATGAATGTTGACCTATGAGCTAATTTTGCCGATTTTTTAAGTGAACGCCATACGATTAAATAAATAAACACTAACATCAATTTTATGATTAAATTTAGGTATCATTTTATACAACTTACATTTTATACAAATACGAGTATAAGCACAACTAAACTGAAAGAGTGAGCTGGGTGACTTCTTTTATAATTCCCGTCGTCGCGGCGATGTCCAACGACCCTAAGCCCATCGGGCATGCATTCAAATGAATATATTAGGCGTTATCAGCTCTGGGTATCGACAGCCGCCAGTAAACGAGTGGGTGATTATCGCGCGTCGCCTGCTGCCACCATTTCGGTTACTCATACCATTCTGTGACTACTCGCCCTCTTATTACTTTTAAAAATCAACCAGAATGCCCAGTTTGGTCGTTAAAAATAATTCAAAAAGTTTGCCGAAATAATTTGTATGTAAATCAGTTTAAAAAGATATATTGTCAATCAATGAAGTTGAGTTTATTAACGTCAATAATTTCGGCAACATAAAATTAGAATGAAAACCATAGGTGTACGGGAACCTATAAATCTGAAGGTAGTGAGATTTGAACTAGATTTTACCACATTAGCACCTGAACAGTCGAGATCTGAGAAGAAACCTAAGAGAATCAAACTACCCAAGGATGTTCTTCCTAAACAGAAGCAGTCTTCTATACCGCCGCCCCCACCAATCAGGAATAGCAAGAGACAGGTTGGTGATGTTGTTCGTCTTATAATCAGGCAGGCATCAAAATGCAGGAAAGAACATAATTTTTATAAAGAGTTGAAGTACTAATTTCAGCTTATTACTATAGGGAATCTTATTATTTTTTAAAATTACTTAAAAGAAAATTTGAATCAATCCAGCAGTATTCAAGCTATCCCCCGGACAGGCAGACAGGCAGACAAAATATCTTTGCTAAAGGATCCATTTTGACGGAACCTAAAAAGTTGACAGGACCATTTGCCTGTTAAAATAGCACAATATAACATTAAAACTAATCTGTTTTATAGAAACGAAGTGTGAAAGACTTAGTGGAGCAATTACTGGACGATCTTTACTCTGAGCAACGTGATTGGAGCAACAACAGTGCCATCGACTACAGCCATGGGTATGAAAGCAAATAAAAACTCCGTATGTAGGGTAGAAGGTGGCTGGAAGGTGGTACTTAACGGTAATTTAGACAGAGCATTAAGTTAGGAGCAAAGAACTACCAGAAACATTGTAGCTATAAGAAAACGTTCTTAGAAGTCTGTCCATGATTTTTGAAAAATTTCGATCAATTTCAATTTATTCATTCATTATAACAATTTACATTTTGTCTGATCGGCAGTCACCCATTAAAAAACAGCCAAAAAATGCAATTCTGAATGATAGGGATCTAAATTCTAAACATACCTAATTCAAATTGAACGTATTTCCTTATGGACGTATCTTTAACTTTGGACCAATTTCAATTTAGACGTAAATAAAATACACAAACGTTTCAGATCAACGTCAATAGCATCATCCCAGTCAAATTGTGGTGAACAAACAGATTCAATTGAACGCAGTTATTTGGAAGCTTTGGGTAAGTATTTTAACTTTACACAAATAAATATTATACTTACTCGTAGGTTTGCGCCTGAAGTATAATTTGTTTATAGGCGACCGAAACAGTAAGTTACGGATATGTTTTTAAATATTTTCACAGATGTTTTTTCGTTAGTTAACTTCTCGTGCGGCAGAGTTAGGCAAAATGTACGTAATCGCGATTACTGATGTGATGTACTTTCTCACTATCCTTAATTTATGTACCTATGTGACACCGAATTAAGAATTTGGAATTACTTGAACAATTTATGGAAATAAGAAACCTAACCGGAAAAGTAATTAGGAAAGTCATTGTAATTAATTACATATTTGCCCAAACTCTGTCGTGCGCTATTTTTTTGTATGTCGCGGTTTGATTACAATCATTACCTTGTACTTAAAGAATAACGGAGAATGTGTAATTTACTAGGTACTTCTAAGATCTAACAATCTTCTATACCCCGAATTCTGCGACTCTCACGCCTGTCCAGGCATTACATAACTCTCATATTATAAAGAATGTTTGGGATCAAGCTTAGAGGATACTTAAGCTGGTTCAAGACTCTACTTTTATGACGTTGCCTCGATGATCAATACCTTGATGTCTCTACCTCGATCTACAAAGGACTGTGTCTGGACATAAACAAAGTGATAATGATTTTCATTGTAGATGTATCTAAACTGCTGGAGCAAGCAGCCGAGTGGGAGGAGAGACTGCAAGTAACGGGCGAGAGGTTGGCGAGGTGCGTGCGCGCACGAGACCGCCTGCGCAGGCAGCAGAAAAAACTTTGTGCCGCTTTCACTGTGCTGCTGAGACACATCAGTCAGTTTAACATTCTTTACGTGACATTTCCACTTGCTGAACTCAAACAAAAACACTAGCTAGACCAGAAACGCTATAGAGACCTACTAAATACTAAAAGCTACGCTAAGCTATATTTCAAGGTGACCATTATTATTAAGGGTGTTCCTTTAGAGGTTTCTTTTTAGATTCCCGACACTTTTTTCTAGTGATAGTTATTTTGATAGTGTTTAGATGATTTGTGCTTAGCATGCTTTTTTATTTTCATTTTTTTTGTGAAAACAATTTCGACAACAACAATTTTCTTAACTAATTGCCAAAACTTTTCAAACTAAAGTGGTTCAGTATCCCGATACTCCATACCCGTGATGGCCATACACAACAGACCTGTATTATTGTGAAGCAATATAAACACAAACAAGATGACAAGGGTACGAAACGTCACGTTATCTGATGGTTCCTCGCCTCAACTTCTATTTAATTATTCCGATAGCTGTATTCTGCTTCTACATTTCATAATTTAGCCCTGATAATACTATATCATTATAATACCATGCAGGCGTGCGTGTTTAGTACACCTATTTCTAATGAAAAACATTGCTACCAAAGACTGATTTTTGCAACTCAATGCTTCGTTATACGTTTTATTAATTTTAAGTAAAATTAAAGCTGCTCAGAGTTTGACTGTTGATGACGTAATTCAGTACATATTCTAACAACGTAATATATCTACTAAAATTATGTCATCTCATAGATAAATATCAGGTCCACACAGAGTCATTCTTAAGGATGTAACTAAATAGCTTCAAACCTCTTCAAACACATCAAATCAGACTGGCTGCCAGTGCTTCCCGCCCGCCGTCTATCTGTGGCCAACACTGACGTATACAATGGAGCCAAATCGATACGTAACACACACATCCCACAAAAACCTCTAAGCGCATGCCCAAACACATTTACCACGAAACGCTTCAACGACTATCCTGACGTCGCATTTTCCTACTTCCAGAACATCCTTACAGTAAAAGACTAACTTAACGCACGATACGATGGTAGAGGGTTGACTGTCTCTAGCGCTTCGTTTCGCGACTTTCTCAGTAAACATCAAATCAGCTGGCCGTCTACGCAGTCTCAAATGCTGTCCAAATATGGCATATAATAATTCATATTTCCTTTTCGTTCCCTCTTTGTTATTGCGTGTTTCATCTAGCCCCTTCCTAATAGCAAAGTTCCGCCCATAGCCTGAACATGGCTTGCCCGTATCCACCTGCAGTATCACTGCATCGAATTAAACTGTCAGGTCGCTAACTTAGTGCTTAGTGCAGTTCAACAGTTATGCGTATATCGTCAAATGTGTATTACCGCGTGCAGGACAGATGAGTGCAATCTTAAACTCCCTCAGGAATTTGGCAGGATCGTCCAGGGCCAGTTCAGGTACGTTAAATAGTAGTGCGAATCATTAGTTTTACTCCTAATATTAAGATAATAAATGTCACATACATGTTTTTCGTTTTCATTGAAATAAAACGAGATCTTTAATTCCACTTTTAGGAATCTTTTAAATATGTTTAATTAAGATCCTATTATACAGGATTTGAATGGTAATTTTCAATTCGAAAGAGTTAAGAGCTTAGAGTATACATAGCTTATGTATACTCTAAGGTTAAGAGGTATCTGTTTGACATATTTAATCTATAACTGCGTGGATACATCTGGCGAAGAGATTGTATGAATATTGAATTTAAATATCCCAGGCTAAGAGCACAATTTGTTGAGAACTTTTGTGTCTGCCACTAATTGTTATTTTATGTTGTCAGCGGGCGAGAGTGGGGCGCGTTTCGGAGTGTCACCGGGGGCGGAGGGGCCCGGCGAGGGCGGGTACGCGGAGTGGCTGCATGCCATGCGGCTGGTCGCGCGCCTCCCTGCCGGCGTGCCGCACCACTTCCGCCGGAAGGTGATACAATAAATAGTATGAAGGAAATACATCACAATTCTACCGAGGCCTTTCCTATCGACCGTAACTAAGAAACAAACTAGTTTGGATTGTATACTTTTCAACCGACTTTTATAAAAGGAGCAGCGTTCATGATTGTTACCTCAGAAACTCAGAACTCCGTCATTAATTTGGAAAATTCTTTGAAAAAAATAGGAGAATGACAGATGTGATCTCGTTGTGTGGATTTCTTAAAGCTTCCAATGTTGTTGTCATTATTTTCTCAAGATATGAACAGTCCGGTCCAGCATCTTCCGTCATTATTAATAGGGTTGTTGCTGTAATGGTAGTGAACTAAATTACTGGGTGCGCGTTCTATTTGAACACGAAAACTTGTAATATCGTGTTTCTAGGCAAGGCAAAGGATTAGATTCGTAGCAGGTAACACATACATAGACATCAGGTAACAAGTCCATTTATAGACGCGAACTGTGTTTATCTTTACAACCCCCGCGCGAAGTTAGGTTCTACATATCGATACGATCTTCAATCCAGAAGCGAGACTTCCTTGTGACCTTTAGATGAATATAAATCCCTGAGGCATATTTTATATGAGACCTGTTTTTAATAAAAAAATAGACCTTGGTCCTCCTTCGTTAGTTCAGAAATAATACAATGCAAGGTTATTATTAAGAACTGAGCACAAATCATTATCCCTGCCTTCTAAGGATGTATCTGCTGGAACGGAATCTAAAACAAACAAACGGAACAAAATAACTCGAAATCTAAAATTCTCAGCTATTTCTATGATAAATTTAACTAATAAAGTTAAGTCCTCCGAAAAGTTGAGATAGCCTAGCAAAATGAAATCTTGTTACTACGCTTGATCTGAAACTCACAATCTGAGCATAGTCACTGTGTAATAATTCACAGAATTAGTTCAAAAGAAGCAATAATTATTAAGTTAGAAAGTTGAAGCGGTAACGAATCTTGAAATGAAATGGAATAAGGGACCGTCGTCAATGGCGCAATCAAAGTTTTGCTTGACGTCACATGGCCTGATGCGTGAAGGCGCGATATATTTAGAACATCCTTTTGAAGAACTACATGTAAAGAATTTATGAATTAGTCTTGATGGCCACTGGATCATTCCTAAAGATTACTACTGAAATGTAGATTGGTAGACTCTAGAAATTTTAACTGAGTATTAGCTTATTTTGGAAGTTATCCAAGTCTGCACTGAGCGCGTAATTGATTAGTTCTTAGATATTTATATACGACGTCGAGATTGAGGATAGAAGGATATTATAAAATAGACAGTGCATTTGACTAGTGTACTTGTTCCTTCGTCGCGTTCTTTAAATATTCTATGTCTTGGCATAATAAACGGCGGCGAGCGGCGCGGGGCGGCACTATTCTTTTCTCTTGACTTACATTTGACTTTGTACCGAATATAATATTAAATTTGAAATCACTCGGAACTTGATGACAGCCCCAATACCATTTACGGGGTCACGCCATGCGACCCAATACTGTGCTTACAGCTCTACTTAAACTTCCGTCTTCAGCTGACTTTCAAAAGTTGCCTGAAATAAGTCACTTTTTATAGTACATACCAGCCAGCCCATTTTTTTCGTAAGGCTGTTCTGTTGTACACATTCCAGGATTTTTAATTTGATTTCCTGTTGCCTTTTACCAATCTTCACAGCTGCGGTGGTTATTGCAAACGCTACATGTTTCCCATGTTGTTCGCAGCTATGGCTGACCCTCTCCGAGCGCCACCTGACTGCAAGAGGCATCGACTGGCCTACAGCGGAGCGCGCCTGTTTCCGTGGTACCGCCCAGCCCGATGACACCGAGCTGGGTGCGCAGATACTAAAGGTACTTGCCCAGATCTACCTCTAGTTACCAAAAAGCGTAGAATTACCAATTGTCAAATTTTCTACATATATAAGGTCAGATAGCTTTAAACAAAGTTATGTAAGCGTAACGTCTTCATCTAACTTCCTTCTGAAAGTTCTTGCTCAGCTAATAGTGTAACATTACTTACTCTGTGGTGTAACCTACTACGTGCGAATGTCTATACAAATTACGCCTCTATCACAGTTAGATATTAAACTGAACTGAAACAGGAATATGATGTTAAAACCGACATAAATCACAGTGGAAGTTGCTCAGGGTTCGGTTTTGGGCCCTGTACTATTTCTCTTTTCTAGTAACGTATCACAAAACCCTCGTATACGCTTGTAAAAAATGGTCTTATCACTAGTTAAATCTAGATCGTTTGTTAATTAAGTCGTCTTTGCATTATAAACTATGTAGGCACGCATTCGATGCCAAGTGATAAAACTTTACCTTCCTAATAAACCTTCGTGAATGTGCCAACCCGCTGTGCCAAATTAAATTAACTGCCGCCTACACAATAGACTGATAAAACTCAAATAAAAGAGGTTTATGCCCTGGAAATTGAAAACGTAACAGTAAAGTCAGTAAAATGGAAAGATTCCAAAAAAGATTCTACTACTTAAGTATTTATTTCAGGTAGAGATAGCCTTAAGAATATTTTTTATTATTTTTATAGGATTTACATCGCACTGGGTGTTCCCTGTTCTGCGGCACTGAGGGGAGGGAAAATCAGGCGATGCTACGCAGGGTACTGTTGGCTTACGCAAGGTAAGTCTTTTCAATGATTTTTTTTATGTAAGCACATTCTGCAAAGTTTCTTGGAGATTTGTGATCAACTGTATTGTGGAGAAATTTGATAATAATATGATTAATTTGATATACCTCTGAATTATGCCTTTAATCATGACAGCACCTAATAAAAATAAATAATTTTATACTAGGCAACAGAGAATGACATTTAAAACTGTCTTAAAGCATCTTCTCAAAGGCTTGTAGTAAATATTGTTTATTGTTGTACGTATTATTTCAGATGGAACAAAGAAGTGGGATACTGCCAAGGCTTCAACATGCTGGCGGCTATCATCTTAGAAGTAATGGATAAGTCCGAATCAGATTCCTTGAAGGTACTTACTTAGCAAAATACTTTTTAGAAAAATACAGCCTACTTATACTCGAGTTGGGTACTATTTCCACTTGAGACAGTTAACTTTGTTGGTCCTACAGAACAGATGGTATATTTGTTTAAAAAATCCTTAACAAAATCCTAGTTTATGGTTAGACAAGTTTATGTGTATAGTGGTCTCTATACGATCATGCTGCATGACATGCATTACGTGTTGTCAATCATGCATGACCGTCTATGTGTATTGATTGACGTGCATAACATGCGAACTACGTTGTTTCACCGTAATATGTGATTGATAGCAAGCATCATGAAGCATAATAATTCACGTAAACGTAATGCATGTCTTGCCGCATGATCGTTTAGAGACCGCTTATAAGTCGAAGACTTTTCCCGAGTAGATAGTCGATGGCCATTTTTTGTCTAGGTCTAAATTAAAAATATATCGTCACCCTACTCTTCTTTGATATCTAAGAATATTAAATACCTCTTTGATTAATAACTCCTGATCACCGACTAAATCTTCGTCTGTATAAAATACCTACTAGCTGTATCCCGCAGTTTCGCCCGTGTAAAAAAGTTGAACGTCAGACAGAATAGAGAAACCTTTGGGCTGCGTAAATCAGTCAGTCAGTTTCTTCTTATAAATAAGTAGGTACCTAACCTATATAATGTATAGGTGATGATATACTTGGTGGAAGCCGTACTGCCCGAGGGCTACTTTGCGGACGACCTGCGCGGACTGTCCGCGGACATGGCGGCCTTCAGAGACCTCCTGCGGTTGCGTTTACCTCGCCTCGCCAACCACATGGACCATTTGCAGAGGATGTCTGACGGTATGCCTTAGTTGCAACATATCTCACTTCTATTTCTCTAACGCACAGGCCACTAAATAAAGCAAATTAATAATTTGATTTATGCCTTCCGGTTTATTGATCGAATGTCTAATACCTAGTCATATAATGTCTCACCTATTGTTTTGGTTCCGCCGCAATTCATTTCAGACATTGTGGTCCGAGCCTTTTTAAATGCGGTGTTTGTTCTCTTCATATCACATGCAACTAATTTACTTGTGAACACAGTAATTTTGACCTGTTCTTTCAAAACAGTTTATACTTTATTATATGAATCCACTGAGCCAAATGGTTTTGTATATTGGACCTAAATTGTATAGATCGCAGCACTTACCAGCTGTAATGTATTGCAGGTGGTGGCGTAGAGCCCCCATTGCCCGATGTGTTCACAATGCAGTGGTTCCTTACGCTTTACGCCACCTGGTTGCCTCGAGAATCGTTGCTGCGCATATGGGACCTGGTACTGCTCGATGGCAACGAGATTCTGCTACTAACAGCACTTGCTATTTGGGATATGCTACAAGAGTTGGTATCTTTTAAAAAATTTTGTAATAGCGCCATTAATTTCTGTCTCACTGTCAATCGAAGGATGATACAAACTCGCAAGGACAACGTGGAATTTGGGAGTTTTTTCAATGTCAATGTTCTTGTTTCACTATTTTTTGCAAACATTCTCGTATATTTGCATTTGATGATATTATAGCCAGTGTCATACCATGTCGAGGTTTGTAGACCTAGACTACCTTGCTTCTATTAAAAAAGTCAAAAGGTAGGTCTAGTTAAAAAAAAATTTGACCGACTATAGACACGCTGTCCTTGGAAGTGTTCCGTCCGAGACTGACAATTGACATCAATGCCACACATCTATTGACGAGTTTAGCAACTAATAGGAGAATCGTTGATAATAATATTTTATGATCCTCTAGCCGGATTCTCTCAGCGCGTTCTGCAGACGAGTTCTACAGCTGCATGGGAGGCGGCGCTGGCGCAGTGTGGGAAGCTGGAGAGTCGCTCGTTGTGAGGGTTGTCGCTTTTGGATCGGTGCCGGAACTGCCTAGACTACGCAGCTTGCACAGATACCGAGTGGCCCCGCCTGCGCCCCCTACTGCGCCGCCCATATACCAGCCTCCTCTACACTCGGCGGTAACAATATTTTATGTATTTAGTTTTTTTTTATCATGCTTTTTTCCTGTAACTAACAACATTAGCATTGGCTATGGAACATTAAGTTATTTACTATTTTCAGGTGCAATCAATGACGAAACGAGGGTTGCGTCTCTTTTATTCCGAAGATGAAGGTGACTCGAGTGATGACGGAAACAAGATGGCTCTGGCTACGGTAAGAAACAATACCTAGTCTATTCAGACAAGAGTATAGTGTTGCGTAAGTGTAGGTACACAGTTGAGTAGGTACTCAACTTTGGTTTTTGCAGGTTATACCAAGAAGAGAAGATCGCTCTGGGGCAGGTGACAGACTGTCTTTAGACATTGGTGCCCTAAAACGGCAGTATGCCAGACTCAGGGAGCGACAAAGACAAGCCCATGTCATTTTGGCAGCTGCTTGTGCTCGACATGCTGCAGGTATATGATCCACTCGTCAACTTTCCTACTTTTACATTAGTCTGCCCTAAATACGTTGTATAACCTACCAAAACTTTTATATTTCAGTTGGAGTTCCTACTTCTCCTACGTCGCTAACTGTTAACAATCTCCTATTAGGTAAAAGTGCTATTGTAAGTTCCCGAGGCCGAAGACTGGGGCCTCCTCCTGGTGCAATTCCACCCTCGCGCCAAACATCAGCACCTCATGAGAAAACAGAATCTCGTTCACGTGGACGATCAACAGACACAATCAGTTGGAATGAAGAAAAATCTCGTAAGTCGTTAAGTAGACGAAACTCTGTGAAGTGGAGAGACATTAAAGTGGTAAAGGCTGTAGAAAAGGGTAGAAAAGCATCAATTGATTTCGACGAAGCCGGTGATGGTGTGATAGTATCAGAAATTGAAGCTAACGAAATGATTGCTTCACTGAGATCCCGAAGTTGTAGTGAAAGTTCGTCATATTCTTCACATACAGCTTCGAGTACTGACACCAGTCTTTGTGATGAGAACGAACGTGCCAGCGACTCTGAACAAGACCTACCAGATGATGAAAAACATAAAAAGAATAAAAAATCAATCATAAAAGACAAAAAACCTTCTCCTAGTTTCAAGGGTTCTAAAATTGATTGTTCATCAATTAAACAGGAATCCGTAATTGAACGGCATTCCCCTGAAACAAACATTATACCTACAGACTTCAAGCCTGTTAAGGATATTTCAGATTATCTTGATTCTGTCGCTGGTGAACAACTTCGCACGTATATTGACGGGTTTGAAACCAAATTAAAGGACAATCTTGTTGTCAGCTCCGACCTCTGTCAACATAATCCGACAATAAGTCCTTTTAAAAATATATCTCCTTACTCTCCACGCATAAACTCGGAAAGTGATGTTCTTCAGAGGCTAAACAAACCCAAATACGAAGAAAATTCTAAAAGCAGTGACTCAATAAGACCTACTAACTTTCCGAGTACTAAAAACTTGACTGAACTGAGTCCAATAAACTTATCTCCTTGTAGTTATGGAATTGGTCATAGATCTCCGTACGATTTTGACTTCATATCTAACTTTAAACGTCCTTCTTCTCCTAAGCCAGATATAATTTCAAGACCCCCAGATATTATCGATAGTCTAACTATGTATCCAAATTTTGTGCCTGATATAGACTTGTCAGAAAAAAACGTATCGGATCTCGAAAGTCCACCCCAAAGCCCCGGAGCCGAAAGTATTATAGTCAGTGAAGACGAACCCCCAATACCACTAAAAATAGACAAGTATTTTGAGCACAGTCCAGAATTTTTTGGAGCAAGAGTAACAGACCCTAACAATTCAGACATTCCAAACCGGCGACCTGCTAGAAGGAACTCACGTTTTCCTAAGAAACCAGATTCATTAACACTTCATAGCAGTTATAATGAGAAACTTGTTAAAGAAGAAGCGGAGAGAGCTTCATCGTTGCCGCATAGTCGCAGCTTTACGAAACATGAACTATCCAGTCCTAATACAAAAGAACAGAGCGATGTTTACAGAAGCGTGTCACACTATGACGAGTATCATAAAAGTGAAGACATCATAAAACAACATACACCAGAAACCACAAATATATATCCAGAGACAATATCTCCAAAGGAGTATATTCTTCAATCAGGACGAAAAAACAGTGAAAGAGCTTTACAAATAATTCAAGAGAATTCGAAAATACTTAGGAGAATATTAACCAAGCAAAATATTTCAGAAGTACTTTCTAGTAATTTTCCAGAGTCCAGTAAATTACAGGACGTGACCAATGTTGGCAATGTAATTGAAAGTCAACAAAATGTTTATAGCAGTACCATTCCAGAACAATTAGTAGAAACGAAATCAATAGATTCACCAATACTGAGAGAATCAACCTCTGATTCCCTTATAGGTTATAAAAAACGAAATACCAATAAAGAATCGAGTGATAAGAACGATTTCGTTAGAGTTCGACCAATTTCCATAGATGACCCATTTTCTTTAGAAATACGTTCTTCAGCAAATGACCAGTTTATTATCAAAAGTGTTAAAACTCCTAGCATAGAATGCTTAGGTAATAAAACCGACTTGTATGGGTGGGAAAATAAGGGATTTTTGGCAAAATGTGATTATAAATCTAACTTAAATGATCCAGAATGTAAATATGACTACAACTTTTCAAAGAAAACCAGTGACTTATCTAGTCCTGGTAATTTGTCTAAAAAAGAAAATAAGCCTGTTACTACAGCTGAATGGACACATTCTTTTTCGGGAGAGTCAAAGCCACCTGTAATGTTACCATTATCAGACCCAAAAGACGCAACCATTTGCGACCGTAAAATGATGTCTGATGATTACGATTACCCACTGTCCAGCACGTACAATGACTACGTGTTGTCCAAAGCCAGTGATATATGTAGTAAAACGGTTGATCAGGGGCCGAAAATATGTGAGAATTTAACAAAGACTGATGATAACAGCCAAGTTAGTGACTTTGCTCATGTAGTGACATCCTCTATTAGCTTTACTTATGAGCCTTCGGCCGAGGACGATTCACCAACAGGAGCGAAGAGTAACTCTAGTGATACTTTGTGTCAAATCGCGTCACTTGATCAGGTGTCTACTCCAATATCTCCTAAAATATTTCCCAACAAGGAGACACCTTCACTTCCTAAAGAATATGCTGAGAAGAGTGATAGGACAAAACTAGAGTCCGATGACACTTGTAGTGCTATTACTTCTCTCATCGATACTGATACATTGTCCTCCCTTTCGTACCCTCGCAGTCCTTCTACGGGCTCTTACCACCCTTTCCCCACCCGTCCTGCAATGCGTATGCCCAAAGAGCTCGGTGTGAGATTAGGCATGTATCCCAAAGACGCAGTTAGTTCATCGCCTAAGTGAAAAGGGAGGTATATTTTATAAGAACTAAAGTTTCTATTTGTGAATCATGTTATTTTATTAAGTATCATTTTGTTGTGTGTAATTAGTTTTTATATATTTAATATTTCATCCATTGTACGTAAGTATTTCGATAGGTATTTTGCTTTATTTTGAATTTTATTTAGTTTTATTGTTTAAGATCTTGGTAGGAACTTCGAATTGATAGGTACATTGTTTCAAATCTCTGCCGTCTATCAGCTTCATAGCTGAAAATGTTTGCTTTATAATGTTAATAAAAATTATAATCCTACTGATGGAATACGAAAGTCTAAAGGTTACAAAGAAATGACAGATACAAATTAATAATTAGGTAAAAGTTATTATAATAGCAGATGCGACAAGTAATCCATTCAGTAGGTACCTTGAGCTAGGAACAAAACAAACAAGTTGCCTTGAATCCATTTAATATTATTATGTGTAATAAATAATAAAGTAATAATAAATCCTTCGCAATACGAAACATTAATGATAAGATAGATAGAATAATTGATTAAGGTCAATAGAACTTTCGGCAATTAATTGTTTATACTGCTATTAGATTCAAATTCTTATTTTATAAAGTGATTTTTTTTCCTCTTAGAAGACGATATTTATTATATGACAATATTGACAAAATATACATACATTATGTGACCGCTGCTTATTTGTTTCATTCTACCAGTATCATTTATCGCCATTAGGTATTTACATTTCATTACAGATAAGACCGTTGTTATTAATTTAGAAATCATCAAGAACAGGAGGACATGTACACACGAGATGTTTATCGCCATACATATCGTCAATACGACCAACTGTTGGCCAAATTTTCGTTTCACCTTTCACGAATGGCTGGAAACAAAAATAACATCTAAGTAGTTAAACTTCTTTGCATAGATTCCTCAACAAAAATCATTCAGTGTAAAAATATCAACTCACAGCTGGAAAGGCGGCTTGTTCCCGACTGTAAGGACGGTTCCAATCCTCCGATATCACTTCCTGTTGAGTATGAGGTGCCATCTGAAACAAATTGCCGTGAAAACATGCTCCTGATTATGAAATATCGATAATAAGATATTAATGTGTCCAAACCTTTAAGGGATTCAGTCGCTTGTCAATCAAGCCGTCTTCTATGTCCTTGATTTCTTTCCTAATAACAATGAGTGCCTCACAGAATCTGTCCAGTTCCTGCAAGTCTTCCGATTCCGTTGGCTCAATCATAAGCGTACCAGCTACAGGCCACGACATCGTTGGAGCATGGAAACCTAAAAATCGTAGTATAGGTAATTTTTTCACACCTTACGGAAAATGGTTAGCTTTGATGACATTATCATCTATAATTTATTGAAGCCAGATAGTCATGCCAATACTCCACCAATAATGGTGACTAAATCCCTCAGGAGATTTTTCTGCTACGAGTAGAGTAGACACTTTTATCGGGATTTACTGAAATTTTGACATTTTCACAATTTTATTCTTGTAAAATAGATTTTCAGAGGGAACTCAGATTGGGATATGTTTCACTTACTGAAGTCCATTAATCGTTTGGCAATATCACCAGGCTCAATGTTGGCAGTTTTCTTGAGATCTCGCACGTCGATAATAAATTCGTGCGCTACCAGTCCTCTCTCGCCTTTGTATAGTGTCTTGTAGTGACCTTCTAATCTTCGTGACATGTAGTTGGCGTTTAATATAGCCACTTGAGTTGCTCGTTTTAGACCTTTTGGCCCCATCATCTGAAACAGCTCATTAATTTGAATACTACAGTAATAAGGCCTAAATATTTACGGTTTGAGGTGTGCCTTTGTCGTTTACCCACGTGGTATATAAGACATTGTGACTTACTTTGATGTACGCCCAAGAAATAGGTAGAATGGCAGAAGATCCAAAAGGTGCAGCACTGACTGATCCAAAACTATGCGCCTTATCCCCCAAGTCTGCTAACGGGTTGATTACAGGATGTGAAGGCAGGAATGGTGACAGATGTGCTTTCCTAAAAGGAGAAAGAACTAATAATTCAAACATTCCATATTATAAAATGACTGATCAGCCTTACAAGACCTGGGGGTTCACGACATTATACTCACACTCCAATCGGTCCCATGCCAGGACCTCCACCGCCATGAGGAATGCAAAAGGTTTTGTGTAAGTTCAGATGTGATACGTCGCTACCATAATCACCAGGGCGACATAGTCCAACCTGAATAAAGAATTTAAATAAATGTAGCTGCACATTGGAGAAGTATTTTAGTGAAATCTCTTACAATCGTTTGTTTATGACTAACCTGAGCATTCATATTAGCACCATCAAGGTATACTTGACCACCATGTGCATGTACCAAAGCGCACACATCTGCTGCGCGTTCCTCGAACACCCCAAAAGTGCTTGGGTATGTCAACATGAGACATGATATATTGTCGCTGTGTTGTTCCACCTACATAAACAAACCAGTATATTAAAGTGGAGCTTTAAACTAAACTCTCGTACCTGTACGAATTGTTCAAGAAATGAATAAAGTATTAAGTACCTACCATATCTTTCAAGTGCTCCATATCAATATCTCCAGAAGGCGTGACGCGGATGGCACGGACTAACATGCCAGCCATATGCGCAGACGCAGGATTCGTGCCATGCGCGCTGACGGGAATCAGACAGATGTTGCGACCAGTGTCACCGCGAAATTCGTGGTAGCGCTTGATTGTTCGCAACCCGGCGTATTCGCCTTGGGCTCCACTGGAAATTCATCATTGGCACTCATTATTTTCCTAAGAATGACTTACCTACTACTTCGAAACGTATTTTTCTATATTTGAATATTACCTGTTGGGTTGGAAAGAAACGCGATCGTAGCCGGTGATCGCACATAGGTCGTGGGCTAGCTCTTCAAAGAGAGTGTGATATCCTTGACACTGGTCTAGTGGAGCAAATGGATGCATATCAGTGAAATGCTTAAAGGTGCACGGCATCATCTCTGTTGTTGAGTTCAGTTTCATGGTGCAGGACCCCTAATAATATCATGATTATAATATTAGTAAATGTATGCTGGATATAATAATAATTAGATTACAAAACAGTAATACAAACCAAAGGTATCATGGAATGAACCAGCGATATGTCCTTATTCTCCAGCCGCTTCATATACCGCACGAGTCTCGTTTCAGAATGATGCATGTTGAACACAGGATGCGTGAGGTACGGCGAAGTTCTTCTAAACGGACCCTTTTGAACGCTTCGGGACCTAACGCCCTCGTTTTCCGACACCTGTCAAAACAAACATTTGGTATTAGCTGCACAATAATTAGAATTCAGATACCTAGAAAAGCCTTATGAGATTAAAATCACCTCTTTGACGTTCTTGCAGTCAAAAACCCATAACAAATCATCGACATCTTGCTGGGTAGTGGTTTCGTCTAGGGCCACCCCTACGGCGCCGTCGTCAAAATAACGCAAGTTGATCATCTTCTCCTGAGCGCGCAGCTTAATAGCAGCGGCGTCGTGTTCAGAAAGTGGGACAACATGAAGCGTGTCGAAGTAAACTTCATTTGACTGTTTGTGTCCACGATCTCGGATTCCTAAAAGTTTATAAATAAGCATGATAATTTTGATATTACCTTACCTACACCTATCGGGTAATATTAAGTTATTCTGTATGTCATCGGTAAGCGCAGCGTGAGACGCCCCTCCCTCAGATGGACCAAGGAAGGAAGGACCTCTACCTGACGAAGGTGGGACCGGGTGTGGTGGCGTTAATTGGGAAAAGTCAAGTCTAGTACCTAGCAGTAGTTTATTGATAGCGTTTACTTACCATGGTCCAAAACAAGAGTAGCATTGTGAACTCTAGTGGCGATGTCTCTCAAGCCTTGAGGTCCGTGATACACGGCGTACATAGCAGACATGTTGGCTAGAAGAGCCTGCGCGGTGCAAATATTCGACGTGGCTTTGTCGCGACGTATGTGCTGCTCTCTTGTCTGTAGAGCCAACCTGAAGGGAATCAGTGATTTAAAAAAATCTGAGTAAGTTTTATGTTATTCGAACCGAACCAATATAGTTACCTATAAGCATCTCTTCCTGTAGCATCCCTGGTAACTCCAACCATACGACCGGGCATAAGCCGTACGAGTGCATGTTCCGCAGCAAAGAATCCGGCATGAGGTCCTCCGTAACCCATTGGAACTCCAAGTCTCTGGGATGTGCCCACTGCGAGAGCAGCTCCGCTTTCCGCTGGAGGACGCAGCAGAGCTAAGGCCAAGAGGTCCGTTGCTACAACTACCAAAGTCTGAGAGATAAAAATATATCATTTATAAGTCATTTATTAGGTACATTTATAATTAGCAAGTTAAAACATACAGATCATCAATGTAGCTACGAGTAATGCTACGTTTTATTGTAGGGAGGTGGAGCAGGGTCCGTCACCAGCCTCGTACCTATTTTTAATTTTATTTATTTACCCTTCAGAGCCCTAAGTAGGTACACTATTTGAAATTCCGACTAACCCCATGCTCTTGAGCCGCAGCCGCCAGCCCTGAATAGTCGTACACCAAGCCTCTCGTATCAGGACATTGCAAGAGTACGGCAGAAATGTCCCTTTGCGCAAAGTCAACCCGACGCACATCTGGCACCACTGATACCTCCAGTCCTAGTGCGTCCAGACGCGTCTGCACCACCGCTAGTGTTTGGGGGTGAAGACGCTCTGACACCACAAACTTTGTTCTCTTGTTGTGTCTGTAAAAAAAACTCGGTAGGTATTGAAAAGCCGAGAATAGCGGACAATGAAAACGACAGGTAGTTTTACTATGAAGTTTTGGTATCCTACTAATATTATACAAGCGAAAGTTTCTAAGGATGTGAGGATGTTTGTTACTCTTTCACGCAAAAACTACCGAACAGATTTAGATGAAACTTGGTACAGTGATAGCTTATATCCTGGAATAACATATAGGCTACCTTATAACGCGGACAAAGTCGCGGGGCGTCCGCTAATAGCCCCTATGTAACAAAACGCCTACATAGAGGGCGCTGTTTCACAATTTTGACGGAAAACTTTTCTACGCGGGCGAAGCCGCGGGAAAAAGCTAGTACATATATATATGTACGACCACCGCTTCGTAATGAATTTTTAAAATCATAATCCCATTTAAAAAGCTTAGTTTTAAAATTAAAGGTTTACACTTTGTTTTTAATGCAATCTTCTAGCTTTACATTTGCGTCTCCTAGTGTCACTTTATGTGCATACCTGTGACAAAGAGATAATGCTTCAGCAGCGGCAGTGCCTTCGTCCAATAGAGACGCATTGGCTACATCCAAGCCGGTAAGATCACTGACCATGGTCTGATAATTCAGGAGACTTTCCAACCTCCCCTGTGCGACCTCGGGTTGATAAGGTGTGTATTGTGTTGTCCTGAAATATAGATAATAGTACATTGTGCAATATGGGCAGTAAATAGGATATTACTAACGAGAGTCTGTTAGAAGCCCGAAGCCGAAGGCGGAGGGATTTTAATGACTCGAGTTTGTAATACCCTTACTGCCCGTGATGCACACAATGTTTTTCATCACATTTGCGAGGAAATAAATACCTACGACACAAGGGAACAAATTTATTTTCTTTGACTTTGCTGATATTATTTAAGTTTAGTTAAATTTAGTTAAATTTAATTACCTTATTATAACTCAAGTTAACTCAAGTCGAGTAAAGTCGAGTACAGTCGAGTACAGGCGAGTACAGTCGAGTACAGGCGAGTACAGTCGAATACAGTCGAGTACAGGCGAGTACAGTCGAATACAGGCGAGTACAGTCGAGTACAGTCAAGTACAGTCGAGTTTAGTCGATTTTAGTCGAGATAAGTCAAGTTAACTATTCAATTTAACTTAATTCTTAACTTAATTAATTTAATAAACCAGTTCAGTACAGCCAGCTACACATTACAGTCCTAGGGGTATAATATTGTACTGATTTTCATTATTCTCCCGCGGGTATATATAGGCCATTGTGTTTCTTTAGGTAGGTACGCATATAATCAGACCCTTAACGAGCAAGTGTGATGAAAAAACATGTATAAGTACTTAAGTATGTATACTATAGAAATTTGAATTGCAATGTAAATTTAAGTAAGTATACTTAATTTCTAAGATTATGAAAGAGAAAAGTTACCAGCCAGGGTTTTCAAATAAATTCCTCATAATGGTATGAGGGACGCAGCAGTTGTGATATCCCATTCCAATGTAGGAACGCCATATTTGATTTTGCTCAGATATTTTGCGAACTCTTTCGATAAGGTCGTATTCACCTGAAAATTATTGGTATGTAATTAAGGTTCTTTATGCGTAGTGCTTTGCTTCACAGTTCATACTATTACTATCACTTTATTAAGTATGTAAGTACGTTACGTAGGTATGTACATCAAAGCATTTATTTGCAACAACATGTATCTAGTGTTTAGAAGAAAGATATATATAATGTAGACCATGCAATAAATTTAAATCTAGCTAGGTCTATAGATAATAATACCTATTAAAATAAATTATTAAACATAATAACTAATAGAATTCTCACTCATAGGTTCACTGATGTTCATGAGGCCCTGCAACTGAATTTTCTTAGGAACTGCGTCGTTTGTCAGCTGGTCCAAGCTCTGTAGATAATTTAGGTAGGATGTAAGTATATGTTTTTAAATAGAGTAGATATTTACGTCACAAAAGTAATCTGTAAGCGCTCAACAAATTTGTGTCCTGTTTTCATGTAATAAAGTTTATTTCAGTAGGTAGGTACCTATTACATAAAAAATTATCCTTTCTATTTTAGACATAATTAAATTCAAAGTTTAGTTTATTTTATTTATTATTAATAATATATTGGATAATTTTCATTTAAGTTAGAACTTTAAAAATTTGTAATTAGTTTTTAATTCAAAGTTTGTAATTGGCAACAAGTTACAATGGAATATTATTTTGACGTAACTAGTAGTACATTTCAAATTAGAAAAAATATAAGTAGGTACTTATAATACTTTTACAATAAGATTGTTATAGATGAAAAGAGGCTCGCTGGTGTATTGTATGTTGCCAATTAGCCGCCTTGTCGGCTGTTGGTTTCGTCGATAGACTCGAGAGATAGTGGGTTCGGTTCGGGGGTACGATTCACAAACACCTTTGTACAATTTGTCTAAGTAAGTTCCGGGAATAAGACCAAACAGGCCGGAGAAATCTGGATGTGTTTTAATCGTGAACATCCTTGTATTACCTACTTATATTCCGTAGTAAAGGATTAAAACCTAACACCTAATCACGACGACTTAGACACTCTAATCATTAGACTCTACATGTAACGCGCACCGTGGGACGCCATCCAGGTGGATCTACGACCTGAAGAACTTTCTTCACTGCCCCGAAGCGGCCGATAGGGCGGAGGAGGTGCTCATTAGGAAATGACTATATCCAGCAGTGGATATAGAAATCCCGATATGATGATGAAATCTAAATCTTGAACTAAGAACTAAGTTCACCGACATCGGTGAAAGGATTGGCAAGCTCAAGTGGCAGTGGGCAGCTCACACTGACGCCGAACGACGGCCGTTGAGGCAGACAAGTTGTAAAGTGAAGATGTAACAATGTCAAAAATGTTGAGTAAGTAGGTACGAACCTTGTAACCCAATAGATCCAGCATGGTGACCACATCGTGATCTCTTGGACCTATATGCCTGCTCGGAAAGTCCACTCTGTCCGGAAATAATATATCGGATTTCGAGTTTTGAGTAGCCACGCAGCGTATTCCATTTTTCCAAACCCTTGCGTCCTTATTACCGAAACTTTTCTGGAGACTCAATGTGTTTTTGGTAACTATACCACTTTTCAAAAATCTATACATTGTAAATAATATAAATTGTGTTTAAAAAATTATTGACCATATTTGAGACCGTCTTACAAATGTGACGGTATGAAACTGATAGAGGGGTCAAAACGCTAGCAAGATAACTTGCGACCAATAAGTAAACACTATTACTATTGTTGATTTATATGTAACGACCCATTATCATTAGCAATTATCAAAAATTGAAATCATTATTTATTTTGTCGTCATTTATCGAATGTAGGTATTTATTTAAGTACCTATCCTCATGCGCAGTCTTCGACTGTTTATTGTCGGTCATCAACATGCATAGAGACCTAAATTCCCTTCCTTAATACGAAATAGCGCTTGTGAGGAGAGGTAGGTACTTAAAATACTTAGGTACACTAAATACTTACAGGGACATTAGTTAGCAGCTAAGCACCTTTTGCATTCAATTTCGGCAATCAGCACGCTATCCATTGTTTAGTTTTTTCAGAGACGCAAATGCATTTGTGTTGTTCTTGCGTGTAAACAGATGCTAAGTCACCCACCCTTACACTGGCGCCGTGGCTGTATCGGGCAAGGCGTGACCTAGGGGTCCATACAAAGTACCACCCGCCCTACCGCGGTACGGTCCACCATACAATGTCATACCGCGAATGACCGCGACCGGCTGTACTTACCACGAAGGGGGCTTTACTGCAGGCTTTATGAATCTTGGTAGCCAGTTGGTTGACCACTCGGCTCACGTTCATGAGATCGTAGGATCGAGCCTTGGCGCGTACCAGTGAGTTTTTCGGATCTAATGTACCTAAGGTTTGATAAAATAATGTACCCTAGGCTTTTCGGTGAAGGAAAACATCGTTAAAAAACGTGCACACCAAAGATAATGTTTAAGTACATTTTTCTATTCTAAGGCGTATTTATCGTAGGCGTCCATCAAAAATGGTATGGGGCACCGTTAGTGGACAGGTGTCGGACGAAAGATCCCAAAAGGGTCGAAGTGTCGCCAGTTATTTTTGGCCCCATAGGAATAAGGTTCACTTTACTGCATGCCATAGCACAGATGCCGTAGGTATTCAATATCCGGTTCTGTTTTTCTCATTCTTCCGTTTCCGGTCCGCCTCGTTGTATCTCTCAGTTGTATCTACTCCAGAACTTTGTCTACAATACCAGCCGTCGGATGATTCGGTTGGGGTTGGGGGCTCCCCCTCTCAAAAACAAGAAAATGACATCTTCTCCTAAATAACAGAAAATGGTAAAAGACTATTTTTTGTGAAAATTGGAACGTAAATATTCGAAGCTTATTGTTGTCCCTTATAATGATATTGCCGTGTTTTGAGGATATTGACTTTAAATTAGCTTTTTAATTTTAAGACGCAGACGCATTTTAAAATCATTCAATTCACTCACTGCTCCAGAAAAATTGAGATTAAATTCGAAAAAGTATTATAAAACTATCAATATACAAGTTTTGTAATTAATATAATCATAAAAAGTGCACTCTAGTACAAAAAATTAAGTTATTTTAATTTAGATTTCATGTTTCAATAAAAAATTTCAATCAGAATTCGAAGTGCTTATATTTTTTTAGCTTAATCTGCAATTCTGCAGCATAGAACACGGCGACTGATTTTCTGTCGCTGGCAACATTACCTATATAAGCTGCAAGACAATTTCTGTCTGACATTGACAACTGACTGACAGATTAATTAAAATTAAATTCTTTTTTCAAAGATTTTCAAGTTCAAGGGTTTTTTCGTTCGTTTCGTCTTTGTTCTTTCATTTAACTCGTTTCGTGTGTTCATCAGGAAAATCCGTAACCCCTAAAACAAGATGACATTATCCGTATACACACAGCTAAAGCAACAAATAGTGCACAGTGTCGCCGGAGCCGGCGCTGGATACTCTCACACACTAACTACATTGAAGGATCTCTTCCGAAACCAGATCAACTCCCCGAGGAGGTACGAGCAGATCACCACTTTGGGCCAGCTGTTGGCCGTGTTGGAAATAAGGGACGTCCTATCGGAAAACAACGTTGGACCCTTGAAGGATATTGCTGCAAGACTGAGTAATAAAAACGAGTTGCTGAAGAAAATAGCGGAATACGAAACCTCTCACGTACCCAGACAGTACGTGAATTACTATGATGGTGGTGAGTCGCACAATACTATTTTAAGAATAAAACTAGCTCAAACTAAAAACTGAAAGTTAGGTTGGTTGGGTTACATTCAAGTCAAGTATTTGACCAAATAATATGACCTTTTTGGCTTAATGGTTTGGTTATTGAACTCGAGCACCAGTGATTGTGGGTTGGATTCCTGCTGGGAAAAGACTGGCATGTTAGTTTCAGCACTTAGTCAGACACCCTCTATGCAAAATTTCTAGTTTCTAGACACAGAGGTTTGAGCTGTGCATTGATAGATTAGTTCTTTTATAGATTCTGATGGTTGCAAAATTGCAAATAGTCATCTACATGCTTTTGTCCCCTTTACTACTTCCTTGTAGTTCACCACACAATGGCTTTAATACAGTATTTGTTTCAGGAAATAATCAAATCCCTACAAGTGTACAAGGAAATCCAACTCCAACTATTACCACCAACCCACTTGGCACTATGAGTAACAAGAAACGGCAAAGAATCATCGATACCATTGTTGAAGGAATTGGTACTTTTTGGAAAACTTTCGCCAGATACCTCAAAATCCGAGAATGTATTATAGATGAGGTTGACAGTCAGAATAAGACGATTGCAACGAAAGCAATGAAGATCATGAAAATCTATGAAGAAAGAGCTAACCCACAAAGTTGGTATTTCGATCTACGTGAAGCTCTAGAAAATGCCAGAAGAAATGATTTGAACCGTGATCTGGATAAAATCATGGCAATGAACATTTAGGCCACTTTTTTTTATTTATTATCTCAACTGTGAAGTAAACTACTGACTAAACTCTTGATTTTTACCAATGTTGCTCATAATAATCAGAGTTCAAGTTACATGCCACCAAATACACTATTACAATCATTTAAATATGAATCCTAATCTGTATTCTGTGTCCTAATGGATAAATGACAGACTGGATTGATGGCTATATTTTTTGAAAATGAAACTAAGATAAAACATTGGTAATATTGTAATAAAATATTTAATAGCTAAAAAATATATTTAAATGCATTAGTGGGCAAATCTAATTCTTCCGGTAAATTAAAAATACAATGTTAACAGTAATATTTATTTTTAATCATCTTGATTGATACATGGATTGAATGTAAATAAATTTATATATTTTGTTATAAAAGGCACTATAAAATTGGCACTTTATTTATCTGACTTATTTAGGCTTAACTAATTTTGGAAACATTTATAATGGAATGTTTTCTCAACAAAATACACTAATAACTATTCCAAAAAAAAAGGTATTCGCTTGGGGCCCAATAAAGGCGAATTATACATCAATATTCACTTAGAGCAATATCAAACTCAAATACATCAAAGAGAAGTCTTAAAAATACATTTAAGTAGTACATCATACCCAACAGATCTATAATGTTAAAATATTGTGGATATAAGTAGTTGTGTTATACAAATTCTTGCTTGATTCACATAAATTCGAGATTTTATTACAGCATACGTTACATTACAAATAAAGATTCAAAATAATATAGAAATCTAGTTTTAAAGGTTGCGATATACCTTCTGTATATTATTATTGAATAGGCCTGATGGATATAGACAACACAGATTTCACTGGTTCGTTGTGGTTCACTACAACTCGTTTATTGATGAGACGCCCATACATAAGCGTTCTGGAACAGCCTGAGCCATGGTGAGACTTGACTTGAAGGCTTAGCGGGGTGCGGGTACGAAGGCGGCGGGGATGGACATTGCCAACGTAGAACACAGCGTTCGGGGTGAGGCATCATCGCCACATGACGTCCGTCGCGAGATCTAACTCCCGCTAGACCATCTGCAATAAAAAAGAAATTACAGCTTACCAAGTTATGACAGATTGATACAGAAAGTCGATTCGGAGTGCGGAAAAACATTGGCAAGCCCAGTTCGCTATATACTGGCACCCCTGAAGATCTTAACTATTCCCCTTTACCATTTAACATGAATTGAAAATGGACTTTTCAAAGATACGTTTTAGTTGAAATACCAAAACATTATACATTACTAGATTGTCACCCCTGAACCTGAACGTTACTGCACAGAAAGATATCTAATTGTGACATTCAAAATTTTAAACAATCAAATTTTAAATTATTACTTTATCATCAATTTTAAATAAATAACTTAATTAACTCAAACCTCATTGAATGACTCAGAGGGATAATATTATGTGTGATCCAATGCACAACTGAACCCTCGAAAGAAATTGTATTAGCAACAGGGTTGTTTCCAGGGGAGCTGGTACCTTTCGTAACTCCCACATCAACATGTTTAAGACCAGTAAAGACTAAGTTTAAAAAAAAATAAGCAAGTCAACTGCAGACATGCAAGAATCAGCTATAAGCTTCCTTAAAAGCTAATAAAAAGTACCATACATTTGTACATTCGAATGGTAAAATGACTCACCGGGGCTACCGTTGGGATTCAACGGATATGTTTCCGTTGGCTGTCCGTCGTCGTCAACGTACTGCATCGCCACCTGGCCGTTCCTCTGCAGCCTGTCGAGCAGGTGCGGCTCTGCGACGGAGAAGCGACCCTCGGCGTGCGCGACCCACACGCCCAGCACGCTGCCACCCATGCCGCGGAACCACACGTCTTGTTTGCTGGTGTTCTCGGTGACCTTCACAGCGCTCCATCGGCATTCGAACCTGAGTGGTTGTTGAATAAGTTTTAAGTCGTAGAAAAAGATTCGAATAGTAGGTATAACAAGCTGACTGGAAATTAGACCTATTCCTTTAATGGGTTAATACTTGAGGCCATTAGCAACAAGTTAACCCCAATCAACTAGCGGTCGAAATTGAGTGATTTCTTAGCTTCGGTGGTTTTAACTTTTATTTGAAGTTTAAAACTTTCTGAAAGCTGATCTATTTTAAAAAAATTGGATGTCCTATTTCGGAATTTTCCCACAATCTCAGAGATAAAGGTTGTATATACCTACCATGGCATTTTTCCCCCGTGGATTTCTCTCAATGCATTTCCTTTATCATATTTTGCAATGCTGCATTTAAATAAATGTTTTAATAGATTTCATGAGACTTAAGACTACTAGGTTTACATACCTTTCTGAATTATTATGGTCGAGGAATATCTGCCTCCTGCCAGCATCCTTGGCAGGCTCTGGGTCGAACCAGCCCAGGAGGGCCATCAGTTGGCATCCATTGCACACTCCCAGCGAGAACGTGTCGTTTCTGTTCTTGAAGTGAGAGAACTGCGAGCTCAAAGCCTCCGAGAAGAGAATGCCGGCCGCCCAGCCTTTAGCAGAGCCCAACGTATCTGTTGGAGATAAAAACGATAAAATATTGTGACGAAATAACAAGTAAATAAACATTACTAGTTGTTCTACTCTCCCCTGTTGTAGTGCCCACATGGGTCTATGTTTGTATCTACATTGTGTAATGCAAAAAAATGATTTGATTTGAAAAACAAAAATTACAGCTAAGCTGCAGTGCAGACCTGGCGGAGCAGCGCGGCGGATTCAAGTACAAATACTGTCTTATAATTTGTGAAGTAAATTTTACAAGACAAAGGATTGTAAAAAAGTGTTAAATTAAACTTCGAAAATTGCAGGAGTAAATTAAAAAACAAAGGTTGACCTTACCAGCATAACTGAATCCACCCGGGAACACGAGCCCTTGGAAAGCGTCCAACGTGATCTTTTTGTTTTGTAAGTCGCTCATTGTTACGTCGAACACATCGAAGTTTGCCATTAGCAGCGACGCGATCATCTCTCGGTCGCCGTTTGTACCTGGAAATGAGCACATGCCAATTTAATAATAAATAAATCCTACTAATTTAAACGCGAGGTAAGGTTATTTTAGTTTTATATTATACTTAATTTTACTACCTATGTTGTATCTAATAAGTTTCATCTGTAATTAATTGAATAAAGACATATAAACGCGTAAGTTTGTAAGGATGTTTGTTACTCCTTCACGCAAAAACTACGGATCAGATTTTGATGAAACTTTACAGTAACATTATGTAATACACGTAGGCTATATTTCATAAAGATGATTGGCCAATCCAAATTTAACGCGGGTGAAACCGCGGACAACAGCTAGTAATACATATTTTAAACGAATTTCCAAATAACATTTTCTCTGGTACTACGAGAAATTAACCTATGAAACCTCCGGGCAAAGTTTAGTAAAGCTTAATTTCTCATAAGTATTTTCTCTTGGTAAAAATTTTGAAGTATGCATGTTTCCAACTCATTCACACTTTAATTGCAATTTACACAGTTGTGAAAATAAATATACATAGTCGTGCATACCTTCTTCTCGAAGCACTGCAACTTTGATAGACTTTGTTCTCACAACCGCCGCTGACGGATCAAATGTGACGTTGTACGTAACTCCTTTCCGCTTTTCAAGACCTGTACCAAATTATGTTAATTATATAAATACTTTCGTCTGTAATATACAAACAAATACTATGGATGTTTTTTCTTTTCATAAATAGATATGGGGTAGAGATGGCCCAAAGAAATAGCAATAATTCGCCCTCCTCAAATATTTGAAACCATTTTGGTTTAGCATATTAGAAATATCAATCTAATTAACGCTATTTTATAAATACAACTAAAACTTACTTCGCCATTCCTGCTTGACACAATCCGAGTTAGCTTGGAGGCACTCCAGCTGATAGCTCGTTTCTTCCCACATGCTGAACACGTCTATTAGTTTCGTATCTAATACTTTCACTCCATTCACTTTTATTGTTACCTGGAAATTAAAAGGCTTGTATCGCTTCTAATACAAACTAAAAATACATAAATTAATTATTAATATCAAAATTCGAAACTGGCATATAAATGCATGTTTCTGTATTATTACCCCAGAAAACTAAAGGAAGGTTGAAATAACACAGCTCAAAGTTGTGCCAGTGGGCTGGTCACATTTGTCATAGAACCGATAATCGCTAGGGTAGATGAGTTCCCGAATAGACAGTATACTGGTCAGGCGTATAGTGTGGGACCACGGAGTAAGAGTCCGTGTGTGGGACGCCCCCGGGCTAGATGGAGCGACGAAATGCGTAAGGCGGCTGGCAGTGATCAGATGCGGCGAACCGCGTGCTATATACAGCAGGAGACTAGTGCGGTCTGATGATGATGATACATATCACTGCAGTTACATTTTCCGAATAGCATTTTTTTAATAACGCCCCGGTGCACCTAATAAACATTTGGAGAAGACTAACATGATTGTGATGGTGAAAGCATGATAAACAATTTACGCAACCAACCTCAGCATTCATGCCAAATTTCCCAACACTGCCGACATTTTTGGCATCAACACCATTCTTCTTGTATTCATTGAGGACATACTTCAAGTCGTTCTGCGCTACTTCGACGATGATGCCGAGCTCTTCGTTGAAAAGTGCTTCGATGGCGGACACATTGCTCTGCACTTGCAAGTCAATGTTCAAGCCGCGGACGCCTCCGATACCCATCTCTAAGGCGGTGGTAACAAAGCCTCCCTCGCTAACATCGTGGCCGGACAAAAGTTTATTTTCTGAAATTATAATTACCACACAATTGTAAGCTGATATCACAGGATAAGTAACACTAAAGTATATTAGGCACATATAAATAACCCCCTATAGATATCGCATACGGGGAACACAGATATAGATGCCGCTCACCGCACTGTGGGTTGCTGTGCATTTGTGGGTTGCTGTGGTACATAGTCGTCATGTGATAATACCATATGTCAGCACTTTCAAATTAACGTTTTATTTGACAGACGGTATAGGTATGTTGCCACTTGCCAGACGGCGACTTAGCAACTAACCTTTCGGCCGCGTAAACTCCTAACAAAACTTGATATACTATACCTTTTAATAGCCTCTGCGTTACTTTGAAAAGGGATTTGAGGACTGCTGGATCATCTAGATCTGGCGTAGTGTCGCCTAATTGCTTGTAACACTGCGCTAGCGACGAGCCCCCGAGTCTGTAAAAAATAACTAGTCAAACAATTGCTTTGCCCGAGAACACGAGAGTCCATGGATGGATTCGAATTCGATTACCACCATAAACTTAGTGTATACCATACTAGCGTATATTAACAAAATCCACAGCACTATGAAAACAATCTTATTCTAGATTATTCGTAGCTCTTACTCCCAATGATGGATTGATTGATTGATTTGTAATTGATTGATATTAAAGTACTAGCGGAAGCCTCGCGGCTTGGTTGGCCTTAAAAAGTATTATTTTATATGTTATTCTACGATTTATGCTACCTCTGTATCAATAGTATTTAAATTTCGTTCAGTCGTTATAGTGTGATCTTGAACAACTAATATCCAAACTCATAAACATCAAAACTTTCGCATTTACATTTAATTGTATAGTAGTGGGATAAAATTATAATTAATTTATTATTATCAACACCAGACCAGAACCAACTTGTATAAAGTTGCGTCTCTAGTGCGAGTAAAATTTGCGACCTCCGACCAAACCAATAGGCCAACGAGGCGGTCAAAATTAATTGTAAATAAGAAAAGATTGGAAATTGCCTGTATTTTCCTGTGACTGGCACATGAACGAGGGCAGAGCCTTCCGCAATGAGAGCCGGTTCAATCTTCACGGTGATATCGGGACAGGGCGCGTACGTGGACACCACCAAGGTTCCGGGGGATTTCACTGAAAACACCATGTTGGAGGCTATGTTAGTGATCTCACATGACTGCAATAATTGATGGTTCTGTATGGTCATGTAATGAACAGTGGATTATTTGATTTAGCCGGTTGAGGCAGGCGATTTGAAAAAAAAACCGGTGAATGCAGTTCTACTTATTATTAAAAATAAAATGATGTCTTCTTTCAGTAAAATATCCCATATTTAATGTACTTTGCATCCGTGTGGCATTGGGACGCCATGTATATACATAACGTATTAACTATGTATGCTTTGCTATGTACCTAGCTGTCCGGCGACGTGCGCGCACATAGAGAGCGAGTCCTTGCCGCCGTCTACGGCGACGCCGAGCGCGCGCATGGCGGCGCAGAGCGCGCCGCACGCCACCACCAGCGCCGCGCCGTCCGCGCCGTTCTTGCCGCCCCACATCCAGTTGCCGCTGCACTTCACGTCCTCCAATTCCGTTATGCCAGCGAACACCTGACAAATGTCATGAAAAAGGGACAATCAAATCAACAGCTTATTAATATTTTTATTTATTTACTTTTAGAAAAAGTAACAGGACTAATTAATACAGCAGAACAATAAAATATACAAATTCCAATTACAATTGAATATAATGTGCCCACAATTAGGCACAGGCCTACCCTATCAACGTGTACGGGTTAAGTCCACCACGTTACCCCAGTGCGGGTTGGTGGACTTCACATCCGTCTAAGAATTTCTAGTTCGGCGTATACAGTTTCCTCGCGATTGTTTGTGTTCCACCATTGGACGTAGAAGGGCTGATACTATCGATAAAATACTTTTTGCTACAAACAGTTCGATCGCTTGCCGGAACACGTAGTGCCCCATCGTTTTAAGCCAGTATCCCAATGCAGTGATAGTTACCGACTTTCAAGTGTATAACAGATGTTACCAGGTTGGTGAGCGCCTCTCCGAGAGACATCCGCCCGCCGGCCGCCGGGTCCAGCAGGCCCTTGACGTTCTGAGTGCCGATGGAGGTCGCCGACCCCACGAGGTCGGTGTACGAGAGCGCTATGACGGCGCAGTCCGCCAGCGGCGTGTGGAGCGGGCCCACGCACTGCTGTTGCGCCACCAGACCGGTAACGCAGCGGTCCACCTGCAACAACAATTCCGCATATGCCTTGTAGAAAACCAAATTCAAGGATAATAATTTAAAATAATATTTATAATATAAATGTTATAAGTATAAATGTTTGTTTCAAAGAATACCACATCTAGTCGCAATATTTCGGTTGTTTTGTAAGGTACTGAACTACTGAGCATTCTTTAGACTCAGTAGTTCGGTTCCTATGTACGACCGAACTGAATGTGTATGTAGTGCTTTATCTGGGTAAATATATGATCGAAATTTAATGTCAATGTATCGACATCACAAATTTACCTTATTGGTCAAATATCTCTTGCTGGCGACATTCACTAGTCTCAACACACGATCTAGAGCGCTCTTCACGGTGATATCTTTGGGCAATGACAGCGGCAACTTGGTTCTCTTCACTTGTTTCAAATCGAACGTCTTTCGTGGCATGTTTCCTGTGCATAAAAAATAATAATTAGCTTTACTATGTTTTTATTGCAGTCTTATTTTCGTTATCTATATCTTATAAATATTTACTTAACAAATAGTTCATCATACGAGTTCACAGTGGATTGATTCATACCTACTCTTCGATATGTTTCATTATTTACCTAACCAGATAGCCACAAGTCACCCGCAAAACACGACCAAAGACGCCTCATGCAAGGCGAAAACTTTATGGCAACACTAAAGAAATTATTATTATGTATTTTAATCATGACATGACGCGACCTTGATCGGGCCTATCAACAGCCCTACCCTCTCAACGAGGGCGTTAAGGCTAATAGTCCACCACGCTAGCCCAGTGTGGGTTGGTGGACTTCACATGCGCCTAAGAATTTCTTCTTAGGCGTATGAACGGTTGGTTTCCTCACGATGTTTTTCTTCACCGTCAGTAAATGTAATTAAGTTCCGAGAACATGGTACTTGGCACGGCTGGGGATCCAACTCGGACCTCTCGACTTGACAGGTGTCTTCCCCACTACACCACCGACGCGCGACGCTCCAAACATCGTAAAGATACCGATTATTATATATTATTTGTTAACATTAAGGAATTATTTCAATCTAATAAAAAAATTACACTAACCCAAAACGGCTTCCAAGTGCAAATCGTATGGCAGCTTAGACTGGACCTCGGGCTTGGTTCTGTCGCTTCTGCCGAGATACTGGTCGGTGTAGGCGTCCTCGACGAGACTCATGTACCCGTCGCCGGTCACCTCTCCCACAAACGACACCGGACACCGCTCTCGGCGGCACAGCTCTGCGAATACAAATAACATGGATACATTATAGGAAACAGTCAATATTGACAGGAAGAACTATATTTTGTCATTAATCGAAATATAATCCTACTAATATTATAAACCCTAATTCAGCCATTCACAAGTAGCATGCAAACAATTTCGAGTAGAAATCATAATAAAAAATTACAATAATAAAGACCATAATAATAGCTAACATAAGTCCTTATACTTAGCTAAACTAGTGTTACTCTTTAAAACCACATATTCCGTAACAGAGTAAAAAGCGTGTTGAAGATACCCCGGGAAAAGCTGTTTCCGTGAGAAAACCTTTTCTACGCGGGTGTAGCCGCAGGAAACAGCTAGTTTTCATGTAAATAAATGAACTCACGAGGCTATTGGAAGGGGATAAACAATAATATCACGTTATTCAATTCAGTCCAGTTTGGTATGACGGCTTGATTGCTTGTTATTTACATTTGAGTACTAGTGGAAAGCACTGTATGTATAATACTCTTGAATCAAAAAAAAAAGCTATTCCTCCAAAGAGATCATATCTCTATGATATTGGTGAAATGATATTGTGAATGAATTGATATTGGTGATCATACTGGTGAAATGGTGAATGTAAAAACGCAAATTTGATTTCAGCTGTGCGAGCCTGTGTGCGCGTAGTCGTTTGCTGAGTCTAGTTTTCGTTAATCCAACGTAAGAGAGTACTTACGTGGTTTATTTCATCTAAGCATGAAGATGTATGGGAAAAAGGGTCGTGGGTTCGATTCCCACCCGGGACCAACATTGTGTGATGAGCATAACTGTTGGTTTTCGGATTCTGGGTGTTTGTATGTATTTATTTAAAAAGTATTTAAGTATGTTTATTAGTTGTCGAGTACCCATGTACTTACAAGCTTCGGCTTAGTTGGGACTAAACAGCCATGTGTAAATTTGTCCAAACATTATTATTATTAAGAACAGTGTTTCACCTTCAAGAACGCGCCTATTGTCCTTGGCGCAGAGCAGCGCATCGTTCTCCTGGTACTCTGCGCCCCACAGCTCGAGCGTGGTGATGGTGGGGTCGCCCAGCTGGAACTCTTGGGTGAACACCACCGCGCCCTCGGGCTCCACCAGCTCCTTCAGCACGTTGCCGTTGCCGCCGGCGCCCTGGTCGTGGATCGCTGCGAAATACAAAAAATTAGGCTTGAGCTCCATATCGTAATACTTTAACGAAAAAATAAAACCGACTTATTTGTAAAAAAATATGATTTTTGCACACCGGACAACTCAAAGTCAAAATATTATATTGCATATGAGTACACTGGGTACATTTACACAAAGTATTTTTTCTTCTACGAGATCACCGAAATATTTTAAAATAAAATGGGACCACCATCAAAATATAGCAAAAAAAAATTCAAATAGGTTCACAATCAGCGAAGATATCGCGCAAAATACACTAACACAAACCTCCTCCTTTTTGAAGTAGGTTAATAAACACGGCGGGCATTCGCAATATTTTTACAGTTGAACTTTCTTCTATTCACGCCACGAACAAACCGATACGTAATGTCGATACGACCACATGCGGCGGCGTGCGGCCGCATGCCAAAAGGTGATTGCAAATTGGTCAGCACGCACGCGCCGCATTTTACTTACAACAAATTCTAAAATGAGACGCGTACGGCGTGTAGATTATAAAATATTGTGGTACTTACATTCGACAGGATTAATGTTTGCTTCAAGGCACCCTCTGACGACTCTGTTGAGACGGTTCCCCATTTCAGCATCACCTTTACAAAAAGAAAAAAGTATAATCTATTTAAAAGACCCAAGCAATGTTGTAAAATAGAAAATAAACAAAATAGGAAAACAGGGAAGCAGCCTCTAATCTAAAAACTTAAAATACATACATACATATACTAAAATTGTTTTTCTTTTTTGGGTTAAATTAAATATTTTCAGTTACCCGACGCTCCCATTGTAGCACTAATTGAGTTAACTTAAATAATAATAAACTTATTAAATACCCTGGCCCTGGCAATTTGTTTCTTTTTTTTTATCATTTATCATTTAAAAAATGGTTTGGCAAATAAAAATATTTTGTGTTTCTTTCTACGGCAACACATTGATAATAATGCAAACTACTTACATGGCTCCTTTTATCGATTTCGCATAGTGAGAAAATATATTTTAAGTTATAGAATCTAATAAAATAAATAAATAATTTCTTCCCGGATTCTAATTCCTTACCTCTTTGCACGGCCCCAAAGTCAAGGGCGTGGTCCCTCGAATCCCCGCCCTGCACGGCCACCGAGGAGGCGGCGCCCCCGCCCACTCCGATGCGATATACTGGCCCACCAACTTTCACCAACAACATTCCTGAAAAAGAATTATTTAAAAAATAACTACGTATTGAACTTTTGATCGACAATCACGATACCATAGAATGACGTCTGGCGACTGAATCCGAGGAGATGGTCGTCCTGGGCTCTCCCAAGTATACATCGGGCTGATGATGATGAAAAGCTTACATTACATGTAGCAATGATAATTGAAATTGGAGAGAAACAAAGAGGTTCGCAATGGAATCATGTAATTTACTTTGTTTGCAAAAGAAGAAATATTATTTGATTTTTAAAAGTTAAGAGTACAACATTACAAATCTTTGAATCCTCTTACCCTTTTCCGGCTTATTCTTCTTGATCATGGAGTGAGGCATGTAACCGATTCCACCACTGAACATGATTGGCTTAACAAATTCTTCTCTCACTTTATCGCCGTTCTTCAAACCGTAAGACTGTACAAAGCCTGCAGAAATTACAACAGAGCTAATTATGTACCGTAAGTACGGGATCTACGCACAAATGCACGTTGTCACTACGAAATGCACATGTATTCGAACATAACCTATCGTAATAGGTATCGATATAATGTCGATTCCACCCAAATACCACTGGGCTTGTACAGTCGCCAAAAAGTCGTCTACCATCCTAAGGTTGGTGTTCGTTTGCAACAACAATCTATTTACACTGTCAAAAACAATCTGACCAATCTGTCCTTATCAATGTGGCATTGCTCGGAATTAAATTCCATGTGTCTACGAGAGTATTGATCGATGCCTCTTAACAAAAAGATCATTATATTGATGACTTATTTATGGAATGTGACTTATGTATGGAATTAAAGTTTACCTGAAATCACTGGTTCACCAAATTTATTTCCGTAATCAGAGGCACCGTTGCTAGCCTCAATAATGATTTGCAACGGACTTGCGAAGTTACTGGGGTATTCCCAACCCTTCTCTTCCCAGGGTTGCTCGTATCCTGCAACAAATAATATAAGTCATGTTTATTGTTGAGTGTGTATGCAAGTCTAGCTATCAAGCTATCAAATGCAAAAAGAAATCTTCAAATCCCGACTGGCAGTTCCAGAGATTAGCGCGTTCTAACAAACAACCAAACAGTTTAAAAAAAACCAAATTCTTCATTATATTAGTTTAGTATTTAGTATAGATATAAAGGCAGTAAAACAACCTGGTATGTGCAAGTTCCCCACGCTGTACCCGGCCGTCCCGGCGACGGTGTGCCCCCCCCTCCCCACGCCCTGCACGTCCCTGATGCGCCCGCCGGTGCCGGTGGTGGCCCCGCTGAACGGCGCCACCGCCGTCGGCATGTTGTGGGTCTCCGCAGTGAATATGATGTCCGACTCGGTCACCTCCGGGACCACTCGGGATGGAGCGCTGACGTCACTCGGACGGAGCCTCGTGTGTTTAAAGCCTTTGATGGCGCTGTGATTGATACACACATGTTAACATGAAAAAAAAAATGGAGGATACGTTATTTTATTCGATTGTATGTTTGTGTGCATGTTACGCGATATCTTCGCCGATTGTGAACCGATTTAAATGTTTCTTTTTTTATTAAATAGGCTATATGTTGAGGGTGGTCCCATTTTAATTTGAAAACAAATTTCTCTATGGTTGGGAAAAAAAAGTCGACGTTGTACAAAAATAATATTATAAATTATTACAGTCGGTTTTATTTTTTGTAATAGTTTTGATTATCGACTAAGCAATTATTTATTCTTAATTTGGTGTCATCTAAGTTTGTTAATCTTTATTTATTACGAAAGTCTATATCAAAACATTATCTGGACCAGCACAGCGACGGGTTTTCTTCCCTCATCTTAATATTTATTTTGAATATACCTAACAAATTATGTGATGTATGGTTACCTGCTGTTGTCGCCGAACTTAATGACATTGTTATTGTTTGATGTCTTCTGAGTGGAAGCAACCATGTCTATGAGCGACTCGTCTAACTCCTTGCCATCCAAGATTATTTTGCCCTGAAAAATTAATGCCGCTTATACATTAAGCCGGGAAAAATGGCATGTACATGCTTGCTTAAGTGCAAAACTGGAATTTGCGGAAGCAAGATTTAGCCTGAGCCGCCGGGCCCTTACCTTGAAAAACCAATGCCGCGAGTGTTCACTGTTGCTCTGCGCGAGGTCGAACAATTCCACACTGGTCGGGTCTCGCTTCAGTTTATTCACAAACAGATCCATGTACAGGTCCATATCCCACGAATCGAACGCCAGACCTTTTTTAAAAAATATATGTCAAATTTTTAAAAAAGTCAGCAAAAAGTACTTCGTACGCAATGTGCGAGAGTTCCGTCAATATTGTTTTAGATTTCCTGAAACATCTTGGAAAACAAAATTTTTATAATTTTTCCAACATGGTTGGGCAATTTTACATGTATGTTCCAATTATATTATCAGTTCAATGGGTCAAATAGTTTTCGAGTTATAAAAACAGAAGAACAAAAAATCTTTTGAAACAATATCTCGGACTGAATCAGTCAGTCACTGATCTATTAACGCTCAGTCCAAACCGCTGGCTCTAGTTTGAAACTACAGAGGTTCCTCATATGATGACGTAGCAACCGTTTTTCGAAATACATAATTTTCGTAAATAAAATTAAAATTGGTTCTCTCTTACTTCCGGAACTTACCTAACTTGCGGTTGACTCTTTCCATAGCGGCTCTGCCTTCCCTCTGCAACGGTACCACAAACCATGGCTCCAGGTCCTTTGGTAAACCTTCGTTAAAACTCTTTCTAGGAAGATTCTCCTTTGTGTAAATGCACTGCGTCATTCTATCGTGCAATGGGGCTGCCAAAGCTTCAAACGAACTCTTAGATACATCCTTGGCTTTTTGGAATGTGATGAGGTATCTAGTGGAGACTTCAAGGCGGGTTATATCACGGAGACCTACACTCTCGCAGATTTGCACCGAGTTACTGGAGTCTGCTGTTGAGAAATTAAACCTGAAACATAAATAAAGTAGGTATTTAAAACGTATGTACTTACCACTACTTATACTTATATGTACTACTATATATAACGTAATACTTATATGAAAATGATTAACATCTCCCGATTTCCCCTTCTGGTAGTAACACATAAATGGAAAAAAAATCAAAAGCATGTCGGTATGCATGTCAACCTTCTAACAGTATAGTTGAATAGATGGGATTGGTGGAGTTCCAAAGCACTTTAGAATTTTTTCATTGGCATTTGCAGGTTTGCAAAGTTCATCATTGTGATTGAATTCGATAACTTTGAAAAAAAAAAAAGAAATATGTAATAACATAATATGTTTATAGTTACCTTGGTCCAATTTCAATTATAATTTGGTTCTGTTCCACACATTTATAGACAGATTCATTCTTCAAAGCTTGAGGCTGAAGTGGAGAGCTCAGCAACCACTTTAGAATCTTAATCTGGTTGATATTGAGGTAGTCACACCCGTCCGCCAGTTCCACATGGTAACAAAGTTCAGTGGACAACTGAGTCACATCTGAATCAGCTAGCTTTAACTTTTGCAGTATTTCTTTGGTTTTATGTGCACTAAAGGCCTCTGACGAGAAAAACCGTATCATGCACATTTTGAACACGATATAGGGATGTTGATTGATGAAGTCTCACATCAGACTGTTCATAAAATGGATGTCATGGGCAAAGATCTTTCACAACAGAATTACATCAATGTCAGAGTTCAAATAGTATCAAGTGACGATATCTGAAATAAATAAAGACAAACAACTTTGAGCTTATGCAATATCTATTCCAGTACAATAGTAATAAATACAGGATGTTCTGTAGCATTTAAAGCATTATATTACTTCATCCCATCCCTCTATGGCATCTAGTCCAATTTAATCCACACTAGATGTCATTATTTTCTTATCCTTTAACTTTTGTAGATTTAAAACTTCTGCAGCATTAACATTGCACATCATAGAAAATCATAATTATTGTTTTGTTGTGTAATAAAGAGAACTAAATTGAAATCAAAAATATTTAAGCAAGACGAACAAAAAATTGTTATCCTCAACAACATTCTTGTACACCTGTACAACAAATGGTATCAGGGCCGTAGACTAAATATGTTTTGGGGGGTGTGCAAAGGTTTCAGACTTAATTATAATCTATATAAAGAGGTAAAGTTTGGATGTGTACTTAATTGATCTTCGCAACTACTGAACTGATTTTAATAATTCATGAACTGATGTTCTCTCTGTTCAGATATAGGCTAATTTTCCCAAAACAAAATTTGTTCCTGCATGAAAAAAAAATGATTATCAGCATTCAAACTCCGTATTTTACATTTCAATACTCCATAGCCCATGGAGGTTCGAGTAAATAATAATATGCTTTGGGGTGGATTTTGATCTGAATCTCAACTTTGAACCCCTCAAACCAATCGCCTGTAAACATATCTGTTTGGAATTGTTGTTGCTAGCAGACTTGTTATTTTTAGTTGGAGTATTTAGTTGTAATGTATGTACCTATGTAAATTAATTAAGTTTGTCATCAACCAAAGTCAATAGGGTCATTAGATTGTGGAAATTTGTGGGAAGTGTTTTATTAACCTTCCTCTAAGTTTCTATTATTACCAATATTAGTGTAAAAGTGGTAATGGTGTCTCTTGATTTAACTTTCCAGTATTTTTGAATTTATTTATTACTGTAGTTGTATGGGTGTGTCCCAAAGAGGCAATAAGAAAAATAAGGTGCTGGTTCTCTACTTTAGATGACTGGTATCGATGGAAAGGACTGGACAAAAAAAGAAGACCCACAAATTGAAGTTTCTTTTTCTAGTGTCGATTGTTATTACTCAGGTTGTAATCGTGACGAATTGAGTTTTAATTGCCAGCCAGGATGATTGTGTTCTAGCCATAGTAGTCAGTACAATTCATCGCTCAAAATCAGTTGGCGGTTCAACACAACATAGCTGAAAGGAGGGCTTAAGAAGGCAGCATGAAGCAACCGGACCGGGTGTGGTGGCGCGCATTGGGGAAGGCCTACGTCCATCAGAGGACGGCGACAAGGTGATGATGATGAAGCAAAATAGAACTTAGGTTACCTACCTTGTTAGGAACCTAATTCCAAAAAAGTGAAATTTTTCTAAGTTTTTTTCATTGCGCCCCCTTTTGTCCACACTGACCCCCCCTTTTCTCCACTCCAACCAAAAACTTAGAAAAATTTCACTTTTTTGGAATCCGACGTATACTATTTCAAGTTAGCTCGGTTATAATTTGAAATTCAAATTAGGTTGTTCTTCAAATCTTCAATCATCAAAGTGAAAATCTGGCATTTTGTATTTACATAGGAGCCGAGAAATATCATGGGAAATAGGTGAGTGAAGTATCCCTATATAGTTTGTGGAGTGAAGTGAAAGCGGGCGAGTGATGCGTTAGCATACTATATAGCACAAATTAGATAGTATACGTCCAAATAGTTTGTGGGCGAGTGCAAGCAAAAGCAAGAACAAACGGTATCCTCAATCCACGCAAGAAACAAAATATTAAAAAATTTTAATTTTTTAACAAAACACCAGAATCAAAAAAACGGCGGCGGCACAACAAAACAAAACAAATGTTGTTATTGAATTCGTCCAATGATGGACAGGCAAAAGTCATAGACCATACAGCCAAGTCATTTTTGTTTGTTTTTCTTCAAATACGGGAGGTTACAGCACGGCCTCCACATAAACAGGACACGACTATAATAGTAGGCGATTTTCAAAGAAACCGCAGCACGGCGTCCACGAAAGCACAACTAATGCCTTTCGGTGATTCGCACTGCAGTTCACGTCCGCATTAAACTGATAAGTAGGTTTATTGAAAATATAACAAGGGACATTTTGGATCGATCTGGTAGAGTCGTTTGTTTACACGCTATTATTTAACTATCCCGCACAATATATACTTTAATAGGCACTTGTTGCCTATTAATACATCTGTGATAGTTTTTTATGCAACAAAGTGCCTATTAAAGTGTATTGTGCGGGATAGTTAAATAAAAGCGTGTAAACGACTCTACCAGATCGTTCCAAAATGTCCCTTGTTAAATCTTCATTATACCTACTAACAGTTTAATGCGGACGTGAACTGCAGTGTGGATCACCGAATGGCACTAGTTGTGACCTCGTGGAGGTCGTACTGCGGTTTTATTGAAAATCGCCGACTATATTAGTCGTGAAACTTTTTGTGTAGGCTGTGCTGTAACCGCCGGTTTTTGAAGAAAAACAAACAAAATATGACTTGGCTGTATGGTCTATGACTTTTGCCTGTCCATCATTGGACGAATCCAACAAAAAAAAATCGAAAGCTATATTGAGAATTTTGATCGCAAGCAACCCTAAAGAAACATGGCGACGGACCGGCGGCGCGGCCGACGACGACCCACCGCCGACTTTTGTTCAGTGTTGCCAACTTAGCTACTATATAGCTGGATCTAGCTATTTTTTGGTGTTCTGCAGCTAGGCAGCTACAATTTATTGAAACTTGTAGCTATATTTTATTAGCTACTATTTCTAGCAACTTTACGCAATGACGTGAATACTTCGAGAGTTCGTAGTTCTACATTCAAAAACCATTTAATACTCATTAGTATTGTAATTAGGTACATTTTAATAGTAAAAATAATTTAGGTATACTATACAGAGTGTTTTTTTTAACTGGGACACTTTGGGTAAAACCGAAACCATAGGAGATACAGGGAAACTGTCTTAGGAACCATTTGGTCTATTTTTGTGAAAATTATTTTAGCATAGAACATTTTTTGGTCAAGCGTGTGTTGTCCATATAAATTAGTCATTTTGATCAAAAATTTTTTGATGCGAATCGACTCAGTTTCATGTAAGGATCATTTCATTATAACGGAAGAAAAAAATCTGAGCAGCAGAAGTTAGTCAAATTCAATAAAATGTTTTCTCATACAACGCCAGTACAAAGTAATTTTAATGAATTTTGTTTTTAATGCATATCGACTATCATTTCATTGTATGAGAAGAAAAGAATTAGTCAAATTTAAGTTAGCAGAAGTTAGTCAAATTTAATAAAATGTGTTCTTATGAACCTACCCAGTTGCAAAGTACCTGTTACAATCATGCATGCCACCCTAACTCCTGCTTCCCCGATTTTTTTCTTCCGGTACAATTAAATGATCCATACATGAAACTAAGTCGATATGCATTAAAAAAAATTTCATCAAAAGTACTTTGTACTGGCGTTGTATGAGAAAATATTTTATTGAATTTGACTAACTTCTGCCGCTCAGATTTTTTTTGTCCGATATAATGAAATGATCCTTACATGAAACTGAGTCGATCCCCATTAAAATTTTTTTTGATTAATATGTCTAATTTTTATGGGCAACACACGCTTAACCAAAAAATTTTCTATGCCAAAATTGTTTTCACAAAAAAAGACCAAAAGGTTCCTAATACAGTTTCCCTGTATCTCCTATGGTTTCGGTTTTAGCCTAAGTGTCCAAGTAAAAAAAAACACTGTATAACATGATTGCCCTAATTTACCATTTTATTATTACCTACATGAGTTACTTTTTTTAGCTACTTCCTACTTACCTACTACTATTTTTTAACTAGGTACTTACGTCTAGTCTAGCCATTGCCAGTTTTTTAGCTATCTAGCAACTTATAGCACCTTTTTTGGGTAGAATAATCTGTAAATCTAGCAACTTTTTGCACAATGTCTAGGTGCTTACTAGCTAAATAAAGCTACCAGTTGGCAACCCTGCCTTCGTTCATCGTTCTTTTGTTCAGTTGCTAATGGACACGTTTTTGTGAATTTCCATTGAAGATTTGTGAACATATTTCGATACTTAGATACTAATTTGACTTTTGTTTGAAAATATAAGAGCTAATTAACAGACAGAACAATATTGTGCTAACAGTGGGAGGCTGTGAACTCGTCGAGCGAGTCGCGAGTCCTTGGCGTCCCGACGCCCTTTCGGGGTTTTCGCCACAGCGTAATCGTTGCTGGCGGTATTGATTTTGATTCCATTTCAAGATGATGATGTACACGGTAAGATTTACCTATTTATTATTTGTTAATCTAAGAAGTCTAAAAAACTGGCTACAAGGTTTTCTTGATTTCATAACCTACAGACTTGGTAGTAGTAGCTATGTAACGATCGGTACCGAAAATGAAAAGATTGAGTACTTGGAGTGTACCTGCGCTATAGGCCGGGGCGCTACATATGTACCTAGTTTTCAAAGTATTTCAAACCCAAAAGATTTTCATTCTTCATTTATGTACCTACATTGATGGGAATGTGCATCTATAATCACCAAAAAAAAGTCATTTCCAGCTGCCCTCGATCAACCGAATAGGTTGGAGTGGAGAAACGGGGGCGCTGAGGAAATTGTTTTTTAAGTGATAATGTGTGACAGTAAGCCGTCAGAGCACCCTGAAGGTTAGGTTCGTTAGGTTACTGGTGACCCTTGGAGCGAACGAAGCGAGCGACAGTACTCCATTAAAGTGAAAATTTTCTAAGTATTTTTTCCATTACGCTACACTGTCTACGTCATTTGTCTACACTGACCGAAAAAGCGTTTAAAGTGTCGGTGTCCCGGCATCGGGACGCTTACGTCACGCGCATTGTTCTTTATTTATTTATTGTCTAAGGGTGTTTTTTCAGCAACCAACCCCTGACAGCGACACTTTTCATTTCATGGTTTTTTTGACACTGTCGCTAGATTGGATACTCAATTAAAAATAACTATCTTGTTATAGGGCACTAGTACGGAGCAAGACACTCGCTTCAGTGACAAGGAGAAGAAGCTAATGAAGCAAATGAAATTTGGTGACTGCTTGACTCAACAGGTAAGCCTTTTGTGCTCACCTAGCCAGCGGTGTGCCCATGTCAAATCATCGTTTCTTTAGGAAGTAAAGCATTTCCCAAACATTAAAAATATTCTATATCTATCTAACCTGGCATAGTTACTACAGTAGATACTACATAATATAGTGTATTTATTCAGGACAACAAATACTTAATAAATGTATGCGTGCAACAGCTAGTTTGATTATTATTTCTCATATCAACACATTTGATTAGTAAGAAATTTCCACTAATATCAAATTGATCTATAGGTGGACATGTCCAAGGTTAAGCTGGACATCCTAAAGCCGTGGATCACCCAGAAGATCACAGAAATTCTGAAGATTGAAGATGACGTTGTCATCGACTACGTCAACAATCAACTTGAGGAAAAGGTGGTTAATTATTTCTTTTCTCATTAAAATATAATAGTAAAAATGTAATCATTGCAGTTTCTTTACAGTCTTTAAAAAATATTTTGTAACTACCTAGTGATGTTATAATATAACTGAGCAAAGGAACTGCAATTGAAGTTGATGTGATATGTATATTCATTCCAAATGGATATTTCTATGGTTCCACCACCGGTTAGTGCGCCGCTGCCGCCATCGCCTGCCGCCGCCCGCTGCTGATGCTGTCCGCCCCGGCTCCGCTCTTTCGGAGGCCACTTAGCATACTGAATCGGTATTTACGGGGAATTAAATACTTAAACAATGCTAACTCATGTAAGAGATTATGTGATAAGGCGTTCCCAAGCTTGAAGAACTTAATCAAAACTTGTGAAGGTTGTTAAGAGATGGATTTGACTCGAGGTAGGGAAGTTCCGTTGTAGGCCTTGCGTTCAGCATAATGTGGTTGTGTTCGCAAACCCCTTACAGATGCAAGAAGTGGAAGAGAGAAGACGTCGCGTCTTCCGTCTCGCTGGTAAGCCGAGCGTCGTCGCAGGCGTCGCACGCCGCGGCCGCGAGTCGCAGTCGCCACTTCGTCGCCTCCTCGGCGCGCTCCGGTCGCATCACCAAACTAATCACACTATGTACATAAGCATTTGTGTCACTTCCCCGCCCGAGTCATTTCCGTGCCGTTTCGTTGACGTCTATTAATTCGATCAATTGTTGTACTTTCGGCATTCTTAACAACTTTTTTGTATTACAGTTTTGTTTTTTCGTTTATCGATATCAGTATTGTTTAAAAGTAAAATTAAGTCTATTTCAACAAAATGCAAGCTATAAGGGAAACTACGAAACCAACATTTAAATAAACGAAATAAAATAACCTTTGTGAATGGGACATTAATTCATGATGGAAATAAAAATAAAAGTGTTAGGGTGTAAAATAGTGAGTTTGTTGACAAGACTAATAACAGGAGAATGTTTTCTTTCCTTATCAACTCCCTCAGTTCCCTTGCCCTAAGAAAATGCAGATCAACCTGACGGGGTTCCTGAACGGGAAGAACGCGCGGCTGTTCATGGGCGAACTGTGGGATTTGTTGCTGAGTGCCCAAGCCAGTGAGAACGGCATTCCGGAGTCTTTCACTCAGCAGAAGAAAGAAGAGATCAAGAAAAGATTGGTATGCATATTTATTGTTCTAGTAGATCTATGCATTAAACAATTAAAAATTCAAAATTAAATTTTCATTTTATGTGTATAAGTACACTGGGTACATTTTATGCAACGTAATTTTTTTATCTACCACCGTTTCCAAGGTGTTAGCGCTGGGTAGAAGAAGCGGCACATTAATTACTCATTACAACATTTTTACGGGTTTCCTCAAAACCGGTTTAGTACCGATTGATAGAAATTTGTAAAATTCGCCAGCAGTGATAGGTAAAAACAGAAGTTTCTGTAAGAAAATAACGTTCAGAGATTTTCAAGTAAAAGAAAATAAGAAATATTTTTTACCTATCCAACCAAGCTTACTGGTTAAGCTATAGGTAAAAAAATATTATTCCTTTTCGATTTAAAACTAGCGAATAAATGCGCCGCGAGCGCGACTTCATTCGCGCTAGAAGTTTACTGTCTCGTTTTTTTTGTTCCGTGGGATTTTCGAAACATTCCGGTGTTAGTAGTTGTCTATGCCGTATTTAACATGTATTGCCGTATGAAACATTTAAATGCAAAATTTTAAGTTTCTAGACCTATCATATCAGTTTGAAGTCTGCGTTGATAGATCAGACAGGGCACTGTATATGAAATGAACCGCTTTTTGTAAAAAGGGCACATCCGGCAAATTTATCGTAATATTACAAATATGCTGATGGACAAGTTCGTATTATATGTAGATAGGTAGCCCACGCTATAGTTAATGTTTACTTGTTTAATGCAGGAAGAGCAGCAGAAGGACAAAGACAAGGACAAGGATCGTCGGCGGTCCCGGACGCGGTCGCGGTCGCGTCGTCGCTCGCGGGAGCGGCGCCGCTCCCGTTCCAGATCTCGCGACCGTTCTGGCGATAGGAAGTGAGTATACACTTCAATCAATATCAATCAACAGCCTATTAACATGTCCCCACTGCTGGAGCTCAGGCATACCCTCTTAACGAGGGCCTATGGGCTATATTCCACCACGCTGGCCCTGTGCAAGTTCGTGGACTTCACTTGCGCCTAAGAAAATCTTCATAGGCGTAAGCAGGTTTCCTCACGATGTTTTCCTTGACCGTTTGTGAGCAGTATTTAAGTTTCGAGAAAAAACCCATTGGTACATGGCTCATGCGGGGATCGAACTTCGGACCTTTCGATATGATAGGCCGCGTCTTATCCCCGATGCTACTGACGCTCTATTTATTTTTACACATATATGTATTTACACTTATATTTTTAATTTAATTGACAATGCTGTCAAACGTATAGGCTGTGATACATAATGCTAGTAAAAGTGATTGGAAGATTCAAAAAGCCGACATGCTAGTGACTAGAAGGTGATGTCGAGCCTGTTACACATGCTTGTACCGAGCATTCCAGTTCCTAGAAAAGTGCGTGCGAGTCCCGGCTTTCTTAGCGGGCACCCGTAAACCACAAATCTATAGTCTTGTGATTTTGTGGCGCACGCTTTTGACTGGTAATATCTGGATAAACATGCCCGTAGCACGTATTTGACAAATACAGTTAGGGATTAACTGCCATGTGTATGTGTACCACTGGCTATTTATCATTCATCATACCTTTGAAGACAACAGTTTGTTTTTGGTGCGGACTTCGTTGACTATCAACGATCAACTGTATTAATAATAGAGAACTGGGAGCCAATTCCATATGTACATAAATTCTCACCAATGCAATAATTGTTTTGAATTGTTAGTTTTTATTATTTTTATATGTATTTTAAAAGTTATCAATTGTGTGTTCTGAATTTTGCGTACCGACGTGCATGCACACTACATTATGTCGTTTTGTACCAATGCCGGTACCGGTACATGCGCACCATATCGCTTGACACTCGTCGAGTTCTAAATTGTAAGCGTGAATACTATATACTATGAATTATTTGGGGAAGTTTGTTTTATAAATCGTAAAAATATTTTTCTTCGTATTTTTTTCTTTTTTAATCTGAATTGTACAACAAGCTGCTCCCGACAGCTGACTGGCCAGCTACGTTTTGCGGGGCCTACCGCTTATTGATGACCAATACCTGTTGATACTTATATATAATTATTTACGGGTCTTACACACGAAATAGTTTTATTTACCTTGCCCAACGTGTCGACTAGGTTACACTGGCCGTGGTCACGAGCTGACTCATATAATTATGAATACAAAGCGCGAAAGTCCAAAATGTACCAATACCTGTTGGTCAATATGCCGGCTAGCTAACTTCTATGACCAGCTGCCCCCTGTCGCCCAGCCGCCTCCTGCCGGCCAGCTGTCATGCCCGCCAGCCTGCCACCTTCTGCCGTCCAGCCACCTGCCGGTCAGTCATCTTGTGCCGGTCATCTCCTGCGGCCAGCCACCTCCTGCCGGCCGGCCACCTCCTGCCGGCCGGCCACCTCCTGCCGGCTAGCCACCTGCCGGGCAGCAACCTCCTGCCGGCTAGCCATCTGCCAGCCAGCTACCTGCCGGCCAGCCACCTCATGCCGACCAGACACCTCATGCCGACCAGCCACCTCATGCCGACCAGCCACCTCATGCCGGCCAGCCACCTCATGCCGGCTAGCCACCTCATGCCGGCCAGCCACCTCATGCCGGCCAGCCACCTCCTGCCGGACAGCCACCTCCTGCCGGCCAGTCATCTCCTGCCAGCCACCTCCAATCGCCCTGCTGCCTCCAGCTGCCAAGCTGCCCGTAGCTGGCCTGCCGTCTCCAGCTGTTGCTGTTTTGTTGGCGAGCCACCTCCTGCTGGTCAGCAGGCCCGTGCCGGCTAGCAACCTTATGCTGGGAAGGCGGTTCCTGTCGGCCTGTCGACACTTGCACGCCAGCTGTCCCCTGCTCGACAGACGCTTCTACTAGTCAGACGTTTTCTGCCAGTCTGACGCCTCCAGCCAGCTATGCTACTGCTAATTGGGCAGTCCTTTTTGGTAAGAGTCGGCTTATTCGGCAGCATTTATACTTAATGCGACCTACAGTCGGCTGTATGTCGCCTCCTGCCAGTTCGCCATATGTCGATTCGCCGCTACCCACCAGCTGACTTATGCCAGACACACCGTCAGCCTAATAGCCTCTTTCTGTTCAGACAAGTATCAATTTTATTTGCTTATGAAACATAAAATTTGTGGTTTGTAATTTATGATGAAGAGTCCACCAACCCGCACTGGACTAGCGTGGTGGACTATAAGCCTGTACGTTCTGGCCTGTGCCTCAACTGTGGAGTCATTTTAATTTGATTTGTTTTGTACAGATATATTATCAGATTGATCAAATTGTTATTGAACTTAATGACCCGAAATATTGAGTTGTTTAGTTTCTGATGTACTGTCTTATTTATTAGCTTATTTAGTTATGAAACTTCCATATTTTCGATTGTCATAATTATGAATTACTGTACTGATATATTTTTCCATACATCACTAATATTAAACAAATTATATGTGTGGTTCTATAGTATCTTATCTTCGTATCGTATCTTCTATAGTTGAACCATAATTTTATATTATTTTTATTTTATAAGAGAATACGTTTGGTTGCTTTTATTTATTAGTTTTGAGCTCCTGTACAAATACATGTACATTTTGTTAGTGGAATTGGCACCCAATGTTTTATTTGCTAGAAAATATGTTTAATGCGTTCACGAAATGCTTTTCTAGACCCGCTCCAAGCTTTTTCGCATAGTTTAGGAGCATAATCCTTATGGCCTTACGCAGAGACCAAAAACAATTTGTAGAAAAAAAACAACTTCAAATTGATTAATATATTTTATTATTATTTTAGGTACGTTTTTAGCCCATTTGCGTATTTGGCACTACGGTTCGAAGCCGTATGCTGTTTTTAACCGACTTCCAAACAAAAGAAGGAGGTTTATCAATTCGATGCGTGTATATATGTTTGTGTCAACACGTGTGTACGGATTGTTAGGCATCGCAACGGAGGCAGCCCCCGGCGGTCGCGCAGGCGCAGCAGCCGCGACAAGAGCCAGCCGCGGGAGAAGAGCCAGCCGCGCGAGAAGAGCCAGCCACCGGAGAAGAGCCAGCCCAAAGCCAGTGTCGATGACATCAAACTGCCCGAGCTGAATGGTATGATTATTTAGACACTAGCTGTCGCCGGCGGCGAATAAGTTTTTTTTTAAATGTAGCTTAAATATTTCACCTCTAAGGGTCGAAATACAAAAATTTAAGGATCAATAGTTAAGTCGTCGGTGTACATACATCATAAATTTTTCAAAGGAGTTGTTTTTATTTTTTTGTAAAGATTTATGATCAGGTCGCGTTCCGGTAAAGTAATGTATCATCAACAGCCTATTAATGTCCCCACTGCTGGGGCTCAGGCCTACCCTCTCAACGAGGGCGTTCGGACTATAGTCCACCACGCTAGCCCAGTGCGGGTTGGTGGACTTCACATGCGCCTAAGAATTTCTTCTTCGGCGTATGCAGGTTTCCTCATGATGTTTTCCTTCACCGTTTGAGAGCAGTCAGTAAATGTACTTAAGTTTCGAGAAAAAACCCATTGGTACATGGCTCAGCTGGGGATCGAACTCCGGACCTGTCGATATGATAGGCCGCGTAATAAGTAATGTATAATAACACCAATGGGGGTAACTACTAAATTACTTATTATTACAGAGAATGGAAAATCGCCTGAAATGAAAGAAGAAGTGAAGGTGAATGAGGAGCCCAACCACAACACCACCGTCGAGCCCGCGAAGGAGGAGCCGGCCACGAACGATGAGGCCAAGGAGAAGACCGAAGAGGAAGGTCACAAGTCCAGATCAGCATCACCGAAGAAGTATGTCTCAAATGAATAATACCGTTTTTACACGGGGAAATGCGTAACCCGACCTTAAATGGAACTTGCACCCACTTAAAACTCCACGGTGGTCAGCCTCGACGGTAATCGAGGGACTGGGCACCGGGTTCATACTCCGGAGTCCCTCTAGCGGCACGCCGCGGCATGCAAGTTGCTTCCCCCCGCTCCCTGGCGGTGCGTGCACGAGGCCACCCCATGCTGCTGCCCTCCTCGGAGACGCTGGGTAGGATGGGTACAAATAACCCTATCCCTATGCATCCGCGTCCCGTAGGCCATTTTACGACAGGCAGGGGGGGAGTCTGTATTTGTTGCCCCAGACACAGGGCGAACATGAATAATACCTTGGTTTAACCACCTTGCTGGTTTAGTCTCGAGCGTAGAAATCGTGGGTATGACTTTGTACAAGTTTGTTTTGGTTCTGGTGTTATAATTGTGAATTGTCCTGTAATTGTCATAAATAGGTAATCAATGATGTTTAATTAAGTTTAACTTTAACCGACAGATCGACAACTGAGAAAGAGGGTGAAAAAGCGGTTGAGAAACCGCGGCGTTCGTCCAGTGACCGCCGGTCTACATCCGCCTCATCGCGTAAGATACCATTGTGCTTACTAGACAACATGCCATTTTTAATTGACAACTAAAATATCAGCAGTAGACAACAATATGTAATATTACGTTCATAAGATCGACCCACAGATGAGCCACTATGGCTTTTGCATATGGCTACATCGTTCAAATAAATGTAAACTTTACTTTATTGAAAAAATAGTAGTCAACTGATATTCGTTGCTTAACTATGTTCTTATACTCTGCGGGTCATAGTCAGCTGGTACATTTGTATTAATCTCATTGTTAATTTGTTCAGATGGCAGCGCAAAGAAACAGCCGTCGTCGTCGCACAAGAAGCGACAATATCGCTCAAATCGCGATTCGTCCGGCAGCGCCAGCCCCAGGCGCAGCTCCCGTCGTGAGAGGTGATTAACTATTTATTTTTGCTAGGGGACGCCCCGCGACTTCGTCCATGTTAAAAATATCCTATCTGTATTCCAGGATATGAGATATCACTGTACCAAGGTTCATGTAAATCCGTTCAACCGATAAAGAGTGAAACATCCAAACTTAAACATTTAAATAGATTAACCTCTATTATATAATTGTAGCCGTCGCTCACGGCTTCTTCTACATTGAAACCTTGCTGAAGAATCAAGTTATCCCATAATAAAAACCCCATTCGAATCCATTTAAGCGCTACACACACTGGGCGGCGGCGTTGCTAAAGCGTTGCGGTTTTTTTCTGTAATGTTCGAAATAGTATAAAGCCCTTTACATCAAAGCGGCGGCGGCGCGGCGCGTTCTTCATACAAATCTTCGCCGCCGCAACGCTTTCGCAACGCCGCCGCCCAGTGTGTGTCATGCATTAGTGGTTTTGGAGGAGAAGAGAGCACGAAAACAACTCAAACTTTTTGAAATGAAAGATTTTTTTTTCTGGCAAAAGCGAAATGGTGTCTTAAATCCGTTTATTGCCATTGAAAGGTTGAGTATTGTGGCTGGTACTACCATAACTATTTGTTTTTATGTTTCAGAAGTAAGTCCCGGCGTCGCAGCAGCCGCCGGCGGTCCGTGGACCGGCGCGAGAGGGAGCGCGAGCGCGAGCGTGAGCGCGAGAGGGAGCGCAGGCGGCGCGAGAGAGAGAGAAGGGAGAGGTAAGGGTGCCTTGCGGCGTTTTTCTTATTATTTCGTAGGAGGTGCTACTACAGTATATTTGTGATAAAAGTTGCATAAAAATCTTTATTTAGTTAAAATTTTTTAAAATTTGATATGTTATTTTAGCATGCATGAGAACGTTAGTCGTTAATAAGTTCTCATCTGCTTTCTGCGCCGGTCTGGCGACCGTATCACAGAGGCAGTGGTTTTTTTTATGATCGAGCGAGTTACAGAATATTGTATAGAGGCACATGCAAACCTGCATGTTAAAATTACTACTAAATCTAAGTTACTACTGAAACATTTTTATTTAAGTGGAAAATAATTATTATATTACCTGAAAGAATAAAGCGTGACACACACTGAGCGGCGGCGTTGCGAAAGCGTTGCGTTTTTTTTCTGTAATGTTCTAAATAGTATGAAGCTCTTTACATCAAAGCGGCAGCGGCGCGGCGCGTTCTTCATACAAACCTTCGCCGCCGCAACGCTTTCGCAACGCCACCGCCTAGTGTGTGTCACGCTTAACGGTACCCGGTACCCCTTTTTTTAAAGGCTTATGAGTTCATAATCTATTGTTGCCGCTTTAGATAGCTTATATTATCTCATACTCAATTTTACAGCGAGTATTATAATTTAGGTCGCGAGAACGTCGACGATCGCTTGAAAGACGCAGACGTTCGCGTTCACGCTCTCGACGACGTTCAAGGTAAACTCTTTCCCTGTCTATGTCGTGCTTGCATGGCTTTGTTTACAAGCTTGAACACCATCGACTAATGAACTTGAAAGACTCATAGTGCTCTTAAATTCTACAAACAGTCACATCACCATCTTGTCGATTGCTACGGTCGCCATATTGAATATCCTCTTGCTCTAGTGTCAGCGTACAGATTCGGCCGTGTTTTCTAATTATGTTATATGACGTGACTGTGGTCAGTCTTTTACCTACTTGATCTCACCATTTCAACACATTACAGACAACATCTGTCAAAATGCTGAGGTGTGCGGGCGGAGGTAACTGTACGCTGCCGCTGATTGGCCCGGCCAAGGTTGCACCACATCATGATTATTCGGAATCCTATATACAAGACATTTATGTTGCCTAACAGTATTCGCCTTGCATGAGGCGTCTATGAGCGTATTAGTCGATGGTAAACCGTAACAACTTGCTGAGATAATCAAGTTTAAAATATCGTTTTAAAATAAAATAACATGCACACAGGACTCGCGATCGCGATCGTCGCCGTTCGCGCTCTCGCCGCCGCTCGCGGTCGCGCCGCCGCTCCGGCCGCGGGTCGCGGGACCGTCGCTCTCGAGATCGTCGTTCCAGGGATCGCCGCTCCAGGGACAAGTCCAGGTAAATTTATGTTTCCACTAAATTTCATACGAGCTTTTATTTGTAAACTTTGCTAAGTTGGGACATCTCTCATTTAGGGATTCTAGAGCATGATCTATCTGGGTGGTCGCCACCCTCAGTTCGAAGGGTTGGAGTGCCAGTGTAATTACGGGCCCACAATACAGTCCTCAGAAGTCCAAATGCTGCAGTTTTATGGGCGACGCTGACTGTTTAGTACCATTAGGGTGGTTTCTGTCAATTTGCCATTTCAACCATAAAATAAAAAAAAACAGACAATCAAATCATTATGGCGCTGACACTCATTTTTGATACTATTGGATCCCATTTTTAAAATCTTAGCTTCAATTATTAATGGTTTTCAACTTTATTACTTTACTTTAAAAATTGTCTTATGGTGAAAATTAATATTGCTGGTGACCATGGAGTGAGCGAAGCGAGCGACAGGACTCAGAAAATGACTTAGAATTGTGGTTTAAATTTTGGTGGTCATTTACATATTATCATATAACTTTAAACTTTCAACACTCAAATAAATTTTCAACACTCAAATAAATTTTAAAATTTATTTGAGTGTTGAAAATGCTAACCATTAATTTTAAAGTGCATTTAAATACAACCCCATTTTTATTAACTTATTGATCTAATCAGGGACAGGAAATCGAGAGAACGAGTGAAACCAGACACCCGATCCAAGGATAGAAAATCGCGTGACAGACGATCCAGCGACCTCATCAAAGAGCGGTTGGAGAAGTCTGTCTCCATACCAAGAAAAGGTAAGGTTTAATGCTAGGCTAGGTAAAGGCTTTTACCTTAAGGTTTTATTTTGTGTCAAACTTAACTTTTATGCACTTGTTGCAGAAAATCTTGATAAATTACACAAGAAATCAATTGAGCGCGTTTCTGTTCCTCGCGATCGCTCTAAGGAACGGGCGGTGTCCAGTTCCAGCAGGGAATCTTCTGTGGCACATAATAAGTCAGCAGTTTCTCAAAATGAGAGCCAAGTGAAGCGTACTCAGGCGTCAGATGACGAGGAAAAAGAGGACTTTATCTCGATTCCTATTCAGCGAGAATTCTCCAAGAGCCTTTCCCGTACACCGTCGCCTTTCTTGAGGAAACATGAAATAGAGAATATCAAGAAATCGGAACGATCTGGCGATGATGCGTCTGGTAAAGAGCACGTGGATGAAGAGAGAGAGAAGCCTCAGGAAGTAAAGAAAGACAGGACTAAGCGTAAGGGTCGCCCGACCGAAAGTGAAAGCGAAGGTAGTGAAGTCGCCAAGGCTAAGAACAAAGCTAAACCAAAGCGAAAGGAAAAGGCTACCTCAAAGAGGGCCAAAAAACCAAGAAAGGATAGTTCCTCCAGTGAAAGTGATTCTGAAGACTCATCATCAAGTGACTCTGAAGAGGACAAGAAGAAGAAAAGCAAGAAGAACAATAAAAAGAAGTTGGCGAAAAAAGCTAAAAAGAAGAGATCCCGCTCATCAAGCTCAGAGTCTAGTTCCGAAGAGGAGGTGAAACCGAAGAGCTCGAAATCTAAGCAAAAGAACATTCCAGGCGAGTCGGATAGCGAGAAGAAGATCAAAAAGCGCAAAGACGTTAGTAGTGAACGATCCAAGTCTGAAAAAGTTGATGCCAAACCTGCGAAGTCTAAGAAAGTTGATAACTCCGAGGACTCTCACGATGAAAGCTCTGATAGCGATGAGAAGACCGCTAAAAAGAAAAATGCTAAACGCGACTCGTCTAGTTCCGAAAAGGAAACAAAGCGTGGCAAGAAAGTGGAGCCTTCTAAGGAGAAACTGACCTCTCCTGAGGCAGTTAAATCTAGAAAAGGCGATGAAAAAGTTGCTAAATCTAAACACCCTGATGATAAATCAATGTCTAAATCGCGTGACGACGGCGACAAGAAAGCAAAGAAACGTGAAAAGGAAGAGTCTTCTTCAGACAGTGACCAAGTTTCTAAAAAGAGGGCTAAAAAGAAGGTATCTGAATCCGAGTCAGACTCAGATAGTGACGAGCCGAAAAAATCTAAGAAAACCAAGAAGCACAAGAAACATTCAAAGAAACATAAGAAACACAAAAAGCATAAGAAATCATCAAAGAAGAAAGATGATTCGTCCGACAGTGATGAAGCTGAGGAAGAGGAGGAGGAAGGGAAGGTCAACAATGAGGACCTCGAAAAGAAACTGCGCGAAAGGGCTTTGAAATCCATGAAAAAGCAGACGAGTGCGTCTGGCTCAGATTAGCCATAGGGATGGTCGTCCACTTGTAGTTTGATGTAAAACATGTTCTTAATTATTTTACTGACTATGAATGACCATTAAATAATTTGATTTATTTGCAGTATTTAACTGCAACTTTAAAATGAATTGAGTGTAATGTGTTAAGATTACGTGTATGTCACATTGTTAGTAATAAAGTTTAAAAACAATAATGTTTGTTTTATTGTTTAATAATATTTATTTTCATATATATATTTTTTTTGTAATCAGCATTGATAATTGATGTTCTTAAATTAACTTTGGAAGATACTTTGGTTAACTTATATTATATACCTTAACATAAATACCTAACTTTATATTAAAAAAGTACAATTCATTAACTACTATTCAAAACAAGCAAAGTTTTACCTTATCACATGTTTTCTTATCGATTATACCATTAGTGTTCTATCTGATTATTGTCTACTTATCTCCTAGAATAGCCTCGGTATCCGGTTACAAGGCTCGGAGTAATACCGTTTTGATAAATGTTGCCATAACCGGGCCTTTTGTTGTAATAACCGTAACCAAGGTGGTAAGCGCCTTGGTAGGATGGGTTGTTGTAACCGTAGTAAGAGTTGAGGCCTCCACTACCGCCGTAACCACCATAGCCGCCGTAACCAGTCAACCCTCCGTAACCCTTGTAACCGCCGTAACCTGAATTGCCGGCAGCGTATCCATTGTTTCCGAGATACCCACCGCCGCTGTATCCGTTATATCCGTATGTGTTGTCATAACCACCGATACCGCCGCTGTAGTAGTTGTTGTCTAAGGTGCCGTATCCCGTGACCCCATATCCGCTGTATCCGCCGGGGTAGCCGCCACCCCAGTCCGAGTAGCGATTGGTATCTGTAATGCCATTTAGATTTTATCTCGTATTACAGTATGCCACAATTCAGGTCCAATTAGCTGTTCGTCCAGATGCAGTAGGTCTATATTCGCGTTTAGTCCAATATAGTATTCAGAAGTTCCTATGTTTGAAGTATAGTACAAGAAAATAAAAACCAGACTAATACTTGGGTACCTATACTATTTTCGTAAAACAAAAATCTTGGTTTCCGACAGGCGAATTTCTAAGTAATTAGACTAAACGCGAATATAGACAAACTGCGTCTGGCTGGAAAAACCGAATTGGACCGAACGCAAATTAGGTATTCCAATTCAGTTTATAGGTCGCCCATACAAATCATGTTCAAGTTACGTGAGTGCTTAGAACAACGTATCTATGTCCATGAGGCGTGGGGAATATCTAAATGTTCTAAGTATGTAACATGTAACATTTTTGATGACCATTTTCACCCTGCATCACTGAAATCATAGAGCGTCTAGCTGGGCCATCTACCAATGAGTTTTTCTCGAAACTTAAGTACATTTACTGACTGCTCTCAAACGGTGAAGGAAAACATCGTGAGGAAACCTGCATACGCCGAAGAAGAAATTCTTAGGCGCATGTAAAGTCCACCAACCCGCACTGGGCTAGCGTGGTGGACTATAGCCCGAACGCCCTCGTTAAGAGGGTAGGCCTGAGCCCCAGCAGTGGGGACATTAATAGGCTGTTGATGATCACTGAAATCAGCGGCGGGTCATGTATCATGCATGATAGATAATTGATAATCTTAAATCCTATTTTGGGATTGCACAATCTCTGCCCTAATGCATTGATGGGTACTTACAACTGCTTGCTGCAGCTTTCAGGTCATCTTTATCATGTTCTAAATCCTGCTGCACAGCCGCAGATTTCTGGGTCTCAACTGCTTCGTTAGCGGGCGCTGCGCACACGCACCCAAGCAGCAACACCAGGAATGTCAGAATAGATAGCACCATCTGTAAATGAAATGAAATTATTAATGAATTTTCTTATAATCAAACAAACGTGCAAGTCGTGCCTTTTATGCCTCGTGCCTTTTCTGCTGAAAAGCACGACCAGTATTCCGTCGTTTTTAGGGTTCCGTAGTTTGGTGTCATCTCTAACCCAAAAATAACAAATAAATAATTAGGTACTGAAAATGTAGGTCCTGATACTCAAATGGGAGTCCATGGGGATTTCTGGAAATAATCCAATCAATCCAAGCTTGTACCAATTAACCTATTGTAATAAGAAAAAAAATATCCTGTAGGTATAACCAAAAAGCAATGCAACGAACGGCAACAAAATATGTAAACACGTATCCATTTGATTGATACCTTCAAGCACCACTGTCCACTGGGCACGTACTTACATCTTGACCCTCAAAAGAATAATCACCAGTTTGTTAGACTATTCACACGCTTATGTTTTGACCTACAAGTGTTATGCATGCAAGTGCCCAGCGATTCATTATCATAGTTCAAGAACAATGCTGCAGCAATTAATACTACTCACTAAACCTGACTGTACCTGATTTTGTGTATTATAATAAATTTTCATTTAAGAATATAAAATGATGCTTGGGTGATGAAAATCGAATAAACTTTTTGTTTATATTATACATACTTATGTGATTTAATGCTGGTATTCAGCCATAAGCCTAGATAATTATACGGCCAAATAATGTAAAGAACACGTCGGAAACTTCTGCAAATAATACATTCTAGTATAGGTATTTAAGTACTTATTTTATATAAGTATTATCATGATGTAGATTTTTTAACAGCTTAATTTTGACAGTAAACTTCAAATATACCAAGTCAAATTACGATTAATATAAAATATTAAATGAAAAAATTAAGATACATTATTTCACTAATTATAAAATTTACATAAGTATACTAGGATTAAAAATAGATATAATTAGCAGACAACACAACACACTAATTAGCATCAGGTACTAGGCAAAGAAGCGACACTTGCTTCCGGACAGTTTTTCGTCGCTGAAATAAGTACTATTGGCAATACGCACTACTCGGCTGCCGCCGTTTGCTGCTGGCGAAATTTAAAAAATCATTTACACACAAAATAATGATAATTTGTTTCACAATTCTGTAATCAACCTTGTCGAGCTATGAAGGGCAAACTAAAATTCGGAACCCTTCAGTGTGCGTGGTCCAACACGAACTTGGCCGTTTGGATATCCTTGTATAATAGTTTAAAACTTACGTTATTATAAGTATTTCAATTTCACCAAAATTTCAAATAACTAACACTTAAAACTAAAACAATAAAATTGTCAAAGCTGAGCGATGTACCTAGTTCAAAAGTTTTATGTTACTGTTTGTTCATGAAGGTACCTACATTCTTAAATGATTCTTTTTAATAGTGTACCTACCATTTTTATGCATTATTATTTATCGCGGTGGATTTAAATTTGAATATTTGTACTCACATTGATACTGCAGTTTCGAACTTAACGTATCTCCGTAACAATGGTAAATAGTTGTAGCAAGGCACCAGCACGGCACCAGCACGGCACAGGCAGTGTGTTTGAGCGGAGATGCGCTCTGCGTGCGCACACGTACGGCCAGACCTTTATAAACCGTGGGAGTTTTTGTCTTATAATTGACAATGGTCACTAGGGAGGTAATGAGTGCGTTTGTAGGCAGCACGTCCTTCTGCCAAGATGGTATGACGCAGACGAACGTAACGCATCATTGTCACCCTGTAAATAATAACCTCTCAAGGGACGGCCACATCTACGTGCAATTATTACCTTCCGTGTAATGAAGCTCAATATTTCCCAACAGATTAAGTTACGGGACTAATTCTGCCGTATAACTTGATGGACCAACCCGATAAATACGGCAGGAGGCTGCTCATGGTAAAGAGGTATTGAGAAAATGGCAAAAAGGGCGCCTGATGTCTAGAATTCGATGGTTGATGATCAAATACTAAGTCTTCAAGAAGTAAAGAAACTAATGCAATAATATAGAATTCTAATAAACATTTTCACACATTTTTTTACTAATTATAGTCTCAGGTAGGGCAAAAGCGGCGGTGCGGTGGGGCAAATGCGACATTGAAATTTCTCAGTGAAGAGACAAAAAGTCGAAAATCTTCGTATCGATATCCAATGATTTATATCGATGCGAAGGTTTCTTTACGCCTCAAATCATTAAACTATATAATTATTACAAAAGAAAACGCTTATGGGCCAGGTTTCAAATCTACGACCTCGCGAACGTAAGGCCAGAACCCTTGTATTCACTAAGCCGTAGCGGCTGCAACAAATAATGTTAAAAACATGGCTAATACGACTTGTTGACAATGTTGCCTTGGACTCTCGGAAGGACCGTCTAAGAATTCGTAAATTATACTTAAAGACTCCATATCATGGTGGGTTATACGGAAGTGTGCGAAGTATGACAAATTATCGGTGAAATGATTGCGGTGACGTCGTGAATTAACCGACTCTCACGCTCCGCTGGGTAGAGGCCACTGGCAAGGCCGTCTTTCATCCTTAAGCTCCTTCTCTAGGGCTTATTGCGGTCTAGTGTCAGTATATCGGTTCCTTTGTAGTACAACCGAACTGCAAAGACTACGGTAGGCTCAGGTAGTTCGGTTAGGGATGATCCGTTACATCCACATGAGATAAATAGTCCTGGGGGCCAATCGCGCTAATTCTGAACAATATTACCAAATCCAAACCTTAACCAAAAACGTTATGCTGCATCCACACGTTTGGCAAACCTTTACAAACTCAGGCCAAACCCCTGCTCAACACGTTTGCGTTTGCCGAGGTTTTCCAAATGTGTGGATGCAGCATAATGTTTTTGGATGGTTTGGATTTGGTAATAATATTGTTGATGATGTTAAAAGGCTGTTGATGATGATGAATAATATCGTTCAGAATTAGCGCGTTGGCCCCTTTTGGGTTCGATTCACGGCTCTGATTATATTGAGAATCACTAAACAGTATTTTCTTATACAGGGTGGAATTTTGTAATGTCACCTGGAGGGAAAGTACTCTTACTGTACTGTAGATAGAAAATTACTCAAAGAAAACATTCCTTTATTTTTGAAGGGAAAGAAAACTGCATCAAAGATTTTCTAAAATTCGCTTGCCATACCCGGGAATCGAACCGACTAAAATCTATAAAAATTACACCCTGTACTTTTATTGCATCGATCGTTTAATTAAATACGAACGAAGAGAAACGAGTTATTTTTTTTTAAGTAAAATTTTCTATGTACAGTATTAAGAGTACTTTCCCTCCATGTGACATTACAAAATTCCAACCTGTACATTTGTAAAACACCGATACGACAATGTTTACACTTACCTTCCTTCTACCTAACTAGGTACGTTTACGGCTAACTATACATACTTAAAAGTAGTGTCTGAGTTAATGACGTTTCCCAATTAGGATTGCTTAATTGAAACTACTATTCACAGTTAACGGTGTGTTACAAGAAAAACGTTTTCTGGTGTGACTAACTAACGTCATTGGAAGGTATAATCTTGTGTCGTAACGTCAAATGTACGCACAGGATAAAACATGTACGGTCGACCGCACGTCAGTGGAAACAAATCCAGTATAAACTGGTCTCTCATAGTATTGAAACTCGCTAATAGACTAGGTCAGCTCAAGGTCAAAGTGTTTTCACTGACGTGCGGTCGACTGTACATAAGCAACGAATAATTGCTTAAGATAATGATTATTGTCTTATCGATGACTTGCATGAGTAGGTAGGTATAGTAATCTACTATTACAGTTTATTACGGCAGTGATTATGTGGATCAAACTATGGAGGCTAACCACTAAAGAAGGACAGTGTAATCAATCAATCTGGTCTTTGGTCACAATTTAATTAATAAGTAACTATATACATACTTAGTCAAACTCTGACAAAACTTTGCTTGAAATGGATAAGGCGACAGGAGGCGATAAATGAAGCCTGATGGAACAAGATTTTTGCATTTATTATCGCTAATATAATAAATGTTAGTTTTTTTACTACGAAAGTTGAGTTTCCGCTGATAAACAATTTGAGACATTGTTTAATCTAAAACAAATTGTTCAGCTACAAAAAGTCACTTAAATAGTAAAGACAATTTATTCCTCTCGGTTACTATAATAGCTTTGGTGTCATTAACCATTATGAAGTTTATAAATTGACCATAACGAGCGGGACATTACTATGAAATTGTTTTTTTATTATTATTTTGAGATGGCCGCACAGTTGTAAACAGTGTGTCAGAATTTTGTATGATGGTCGGAGCAAGGCCGAGATACACTTGTTACCGCTTGTTACATACGCCATGGTCACGGTTTCTTGTGTGTTTACTTAGTTATGGGAAAATTTTGATCGGTGGGACACATAGGTATTAATACAAGTTACTCTAGAACTAACATCTTACTTCTCCACCCGACTTCAGTTCTGGAGTCGAAACGTTTACCAGCTAAGGGCAGCGTATACTTCGAGAAAGTCGATTCAGAGGTTGAAATAGTTTTCGGAAATTCCGATGTATTTGAGAGCGTTAGTGGTGTACCTACCTACCTATTGGGAAAGAGCGGCCTGGCATTGTTGAAAGGTCCGAGTAAGATCCCTGGTCGTTGCATGTACCAATGGGTTTTCTCGAAACTTATGTAAACATTTTACGGACTGCTCTCAAACGGTATCCGCTGTGCTGTTCTTGAGGGTTTGATGAATACCGGGTAAAAAGGCATCCTCAACCTAACAGTTCTGTTAGACCGTTCTGTTAGAATGATCTAACAGAACGGTTTTCCCCATGAAGTATCAAATCTCTTTGGTCGCACTCGCGCTCCCTGTGGAGATCGCATCTTGCATATTTAGTATCGGAACCTATGATGCCATTTACCGGAGAAGGGGGGGGGGTGCGGACAAAGGAAGCGGATTAGCGGGAGGAGGTTGCTAATAAAAAATTATATGGAGTTTGAAAATGATAATATTTTTTGAGACACGATTTTGACACCCATAGGATGCTTTTATTCAAGGAGATTCGAACCTGTTTTGTCGCGCGCGCGCTCCCTGTGGAGATCGCATCTTGCAAATTTAGTATGGGAAACTATGAAAAATTCTGTGTCAAAATTAGGGGGGTGCGGACAAATGAAGCGGATTAGCGGGAGGAAGTTGCTCATACAAATTTATATGCAGTTTGAAAATGAGAATGTGTGAGTGAGTATCAATTTCGATATACATTTGGCACGATTTTGGCACCCCCTAAAATGATTTTGTTACTCATCCATATGGGAGTAGTTTTTTTTTTAAATTCATGCTTTTATTACTCATCCTTGGGAGTGGCAAAATTTTTTGATTCATGGTTTTCCCGGATTGTTCGACTAATCGAACCTTGCAATCGAACTGTCTCTGATGTGACTCTCACTCAGGATGCAATACCGAGATGTAAAGATGATGATGATAAGATGTAACAAGCTGTCAAGTTTTAAAGTTGAGTTTATGTGCAAAGCAGATACATACGCGGTGACCCGTGACGATACTCGTATGTGAGTCACGGACATGTGCCTGCTCACTATGCGTGTGTATTAAACACAACAAAGACAACTTCAAGCTAAGTATTCTATTCTAAATGCATATGAAACTTTCAGGGTTCCGTCAATCCTACACCTAATATTATAAAGGCGAAAGTTTAGTAAGGATATTAAATAGAATAGAATAGAATAGATTTATTTGGCACTTACAGGGCAACACATTACAATAAATTTATACTTATCTAGCTTACCTATATACAGTCAACCTGGAGAGTGTCGGTCAGGGGCAGGGGTCAGGATACTGCGTGCAGTCAAGTGACCCGTGGTGACCACCGACCACCCACTCACCGGTTGACCGCACGCGTCGGTGTTGCAATGTGGCGCCAAAGGGACTCCAGCTCAGCATATGCTGCAGGGTCTGCAGCGCTGGTTTTCAGTGGAGCCACCGTGACGTACGGACGCAGTACATACATCTCTGACAATAAATCTTTATATACCAATATTATATAAGATAGGAATATATTCGTGACTTTGTGAGGACGTTTGTTACTTTTTCACGCTGTAACGGCTGAACGGATTTTGATGAAACTTGGTACAGTGATATCTATATTCAGAAATAACGGCTACTTTTTACCGCGTTAATTGTACCCGCGGGAAAAACGGGCAAAGCTCCGGGCAACTAGTATGCATATACTCCTGTTAGCGAGTTTTTGTTCGTCAGTCTATCCGCCGGATTGCAAAAACTATACGGATTTCTAAGAAATTTAGAACGTTATTTAAAATTGCCCGCCAATGGGGGGAAATAAGTTTATAAGAAAGTGAGAAATTGATTAGAGAAAATTCTGCTATTGGAGCTCGAAAGGTCAACTTTGGTAGGTATTTTGATATTTAGGTCTTGGGCACCTAGAAGGTAGTTAACTTATGATACCTACTTGTATACTTTTTCATACCATACAAATCGCACCTACCAAAGTATTTCGTATGAAGTTGAATTTAATATTTCTAATTTAATTTTTTTAAATAAAATTTCTAATTTCCACAAGTTTTCCACAGTAAAGTTGTTGTAAATACATACATATCAATAGAGAATTAAGAAAGACTAGCCTGTTAGCGTAGCGGTAGTAACCCTGCCTTTTGCGCTAAAGGTCGTGGGTTCGATTCCCACCCGGGACCAACATTTGTGTGATGAACTCATCTCTTGGTTTTCGGATTCTGGGTGTCTGTATGTATTTAAAAGTATTTATGTATGTTTATCAGTTGTTGAGTATCCATTTACAAGCTTCGGCTTAGTTGGGACTAAACAGCCGTGTGTGGATTTGTCCAAAACATTATTATTCATTAAAATCTGTTCCGTTATTATAATTCTTATTATAATTACACACCAATAAAATCATATTTAAATATGTGATAAGCTATGTTAGAGCGTGGGTATATTTGCGTATGTATACCAAATTACAATGCATGTCACATACTGTCCTAAGAGAATGAAATAATGTGTCGTGAAGCCCCAAATGGGATATCTCTCGCTGAACAGGGTCACTTCTGTGTATTGTTCGACGTTACGTCATTCTAGCGAGTACACTCGCAACTTCTTCCGCGTGTTATTTAATAATTTATAGGCGGAAGGAGCAGGTGTGGATCGCGATAATAAATTTTGTGATACCATCTTCAACATTTAGACATCGAGGTACTACGTATACATTTAGATAATAATGGAATGCATATTATTTGGCTTTAAAAATAGTTTTCCTCTAACTATATTATTTTGTGAGTTAAGGTAACTGTTCTATAGACATTATTCTTTTTATTACATTAAAAAAAAACTGTTTTATAATTTATATTTTTAAGTCATTACAAAAAGATATCTTTATTTTGCAAATGACGAGGAACACTAAACATGGTTTTTCGTTTTTTTATCCCTTCCGATTACAGCCTCCTAGCCTCCACTGGAGGCCTGGTTCAGCAGCGGAGTTAACTAGTAGATTTTCAATGACTTGCACTCACAAGGAACTCAATAACACAATACACGTATATTTTTTAAAAATATTTATTATTTTATTTCGTTTTACAATGGCAGCGCAAATATATTTTTCAAAATGATAGTTAACTATCACAATAATATAAAGTTTTGTTACATCAAATTGAATAAACTATTTGTAAATATTACATACAGGCGCATTTGTAAATAACATACAGCTTCTTATAAATAATTACATCTTGCGAAATAAATATACTCATACTGTACCTAACGTCTGACAAGACAAAATTTTGAAACCGTCCAAGAGTTTTTATCGGACAATCTCAAAATTTAAATGTATCTACAATCACACTCACTTATTCATTAAATCACACCCTTTATTTTATTGTTTAATTGATTTATTTTCGTTTTTCGTTTCGTCAAGTATTCTCGGGTGCGCTGCTATCCGGTGCAGACTTTTCTTCATAGGTTTAATTTCATGTTTAAGGAGATTTTCCAATTCCGGTAAGGATTGAATTTTCTTCAAATCTCCAAAGTTTGCGCTGCGACCACCGTTCAATCTTCCTAGGTATCGGTAGACGTCATTATTAGATTGGCACTGGGCACAGTTGTACGGCACTGACACAGCGTTGGGGAAATTTTGCTGGGCTTGTTGCATATCGTTGCCGTTTCCTGGACAGTAGGGTACGAATACTACTGGAATAAATCCGATAATACCGTATGGTGCGTAACCTTGACCTGCGTTGCTGGGCGGTGCTTGACCTTGGCTTTGGGAGACTTCTGTCGAGTCGTTCTTGCCAGGATTCAGGAGGTAGCACGGACATGATCCTGGGCTGGGCACGATTGGCAGCGGATACGGAATGACGTATATCGGGAAGGGCGGCATTTGGCCGGAGGGAGGGTTCGGCGGCGGTTGTACGCCAGTTCCCGTCGGTTGGCCGCCGGCTTCACCACCTGTAAGTTGAATATTAATTGTTGCTATAAATTTATTTTTGGTCTGTGGTCTATATAAACAAAACTAGTTTTAATTGTAATATGAATATTTCGCGTATTGTGTTAATGATAATCTGTCGAAAAGGTGCAGTCCAGTCATCTAGAACGTCCAGTATAACTTCGAGGGGTTCGAGTTCGCTCCCCGGTCGAGCCATGCACCAATGGGTATTCTCGAAACTTAAGTAGGTACCTACCTACCTACATTTATTGACTGCTCTGAAACGGTGAAGGAAAACATCGTGAGGAAATCTGCATACGCCGAAGAAAGAATTCTATATGCACCAACCCGCACTGGGCTAGCCATAGCCATCCGTGAGAGGGTAAGCCTAGGCTTCAACAGTGGGGACTTAATAGGCGATACCAACGCATTTAGTTGTATAATCAACAATCTTAATTTATGTTCATCATCATCAGCCCACACTAGTCCACTGCTGGACATAGGCCTCCCCCCAAGGCGCGCCGTTCGCTGTTGCAATACGACACTATTTCACTTCTATGACAATATTAATAGCTAAGACTCGAATTCTGGCAAGGTGGAATAAAAATTATTGGAAGTAATGAATATCATGCAACATTATTTTAGTAAAGATTTGCGCTAAGAAGGTAATTAAAATAATTGATACCTTCTTAGCGAAAAATTTCTAACATTTCATTACATCCAATATAATTATTATCATTATTAATTTACAAGACTTTTCCGCACTAAATTAATAAATAATATAAATCTTAATATGTTCAAATATTTACCTGGCTGCCCAGGTTGACCAAACTGTCCTGGTTGGTATCCCGGTTGTCCAGGGCCTCCAGGCTGTCCTGGTTGACTAGGCTGTCCGGTGCCTCCTGGTTGTCCTGAGCTTCCGGGCTGCCCTGGTTGCCCCGGTTGACCAGGCTGTCCCGGGTATCCTGGCTGCCCTGGTTGTCCTGGGTATCCTGGCTGTCCTGGTTGACCTGGGTGTCCCGGTTGACCTGGGTGTCCTGGGTATCCTGGCTGTCCCGGTTGACCAGGCTGTCCTGGGTATCCTGGCTGTCCCGGTTGACCAGGCTGTCCTGGGTGTCCCGGTTGAGCTGAGCCTCCTGGCTGTCCTTGGTTACCTGGCTGTCCTGTTTGACCTGGTTGTCCTGGGTGCCCCGGTTGACCAGGCTGTGCTGGATATCCTGGTTGTACAGAACCTCCTGGCTGTCCTGGTTGGCTTGGAATTCCCGGAGTACCAGGTTGTCCTGCCTGTCCTGGCTGCCCTGGTTGACCTGAGCCTCCTGGCTGTCCTGGATGTCCAGCTCCTCCTGGCATTCCTGGTTTACCTGGCTGTCCTTGTTGTCCGGGTTGACCTGGCTGTCCTGGGTATCCCGGCTGGCCTGAGCCTCCATTCTGTCCAGGTTGACCTGGCTTACCCGACTGTTCTGGGTATCCAGGTTGTCCTGCCTGTCCTGGCTGCCCTTGTTGACCTGGCTGTCCTGGGTATCCTGGTTGACCTGAACCTCCTGGCTGACCTGGTTGTCCTGGCTGTCCAGGGTATCCAGGTTGTCCTGGTCCTCCTGGCTGCCCAGGTTTGGCTGGACCACCCGGTGTTCCAGACTGGCCTGGTTGCGCTGGGTACACTGGTTGGCCCGATCCTCCTGGCTGTCCAGGTTGGCCTGGTTGCCCTGGATATCCTGGTCCTCCTGGTTGACTAGAGCCTCCTGGCTGTCCAGGGTGTCCAGGGTGTCCCGGTTGTCCAGGCTGTCCTGGGTATCCTGGCTGTCCCGGTCCTCCCGTTTGGCCAGGTTGTCCAGGGTATCCTGGTTGTCCGGATCCTCCTGGCATTCCAGGTTGACCTGGCTGTCCTTGTTGGCCAGGTTGACCTGGCTGTCCTGGGTATCCCGGCTTGCCAGAGCCTCCAGCCTGTCCAGGTTGACCTGGCTTACCCGACTGTCCTGGGTAGCCAGGTTGTCCTGCCTGTCCTGGCTGCCCCGGTAGACCTGAGCCTCCTGGCTGTCCTGGTTGTCCTGGGTATCCCGGTTGTCCAGGCTGTCCTGGGTATCCTGGTTGTCCAACTCCTCCTGGCATTCCTGGTTGACCAGGCTGCCCTGGGTATCCCGGCTGGCCTGCCCCTCCAGGCTGTCCAGGTTGACCTGGCTTACCCGACTGTCCTGGGTATCCAGGTTGTCCTGCCTGACCTGGCTGCCCTGGTTGACCTGAGCCTCCTGGCTGTCCTGGGTGCCCCGGTTGTCCAGGCTGTCCTGGGTATCCTGGTTGTCCAGCTCCTCCTGGCATTCCTGGTTGACCTGGCTGTCCTTGTTGGCCAGGTTGACCTGGCTGTCCTGGGTATCCCGGCTGGCCTGCGCCTCCAGGCTGCCCAGGTTGACCTGGCTTACCCGACTGTCCTGGGTATCCAGGTTGTCCTGCCTGTCCTGGCAGCCCTGGTTGACCTGAGCCTCCTGGATGTCCTGGTTGTCCTGGGTGCCCCGGTTGTCCAGGCTGTCCTGGGTATCCTGGTTGTCCAGCTCCTCCTGGCATTCCTGGTTGACCTGGCTGTCCTTGTTGTCCAGGTTGACCTGGCTGTCCAGGGTATCCCGGCTGGCCTGAGCCTCCAGGCTGTCCAGGTTGACCTGGCTTACCCGACTGTCCTGGGTATCCAGGTTGTCCTGCCTGTCCTGGCTGCCCTTGTTGACCAGGCTGGCCAGGGTATCCTGGTTGTCCTGAACCTCCCATTTGTCCTGATTGTCCTGGCTGTACTGGGTGGCCCGGTTGACCAGACTGCCCTGGTTGACCTGGATATCCTGGGTATCCTTGCTGTCCTGGGTGGCCTGGTTGACCAGGCTGTCCTGGATATCCTGGTTGTCCCGGTCCTCCCGACTGACCTGGTTGACCGGGGAGTCCTGGTTGACCCGGCTGTCCTTGCTGACCTGGGTATCCTGGTTGTCCAGTTTGACCTGGCTGTCCTGGGTGGCCCGGATGACCTGACTGTCCTGGGTATCCTGGTTGTCCAGGTTGACCTGGCGATGCTGGGTGGCCCGGTTGACCAGGCTGTCCTGTTTGGCCTTGCTGTCCTGGGTGGCCCGGTTGACCAGACTGTCCTGGGTATCCCGGTTGTCCAGGTTGACCAGACTGTCCTGGTTGGCCCGGTTGTCCAGGTTGTCCTGGGTATCCGGTTTGCCCAGGTTGACCTGGCTGTACTGGGTGGCCCGGTTGACCTGGTTGTCCTGGGTGTCCTGGCTGTCCCGGTTGACCTGGTTGTCCTGGCTCACCAGGTTGCCCTGATGGATATCCCGGTTGTGCTGTAATAGAAAACAAATGCAAATCTTTAGTTAGTTAACCCTTATTTTAATTTTATTGTAATTAGAGTACCTATTACATACCAAATTTAAATAATATAATAATGATAGCTCGATGTATAACTTCATTATCGTGTTGAGATAATAGATACGAGTAGGTAAGATACATATTTTTTAAAGTGTAAATAAATACTTGCATAAAATAATAATTTTATTATTTACCGGGTTGTCCTGGGTATCCTGGTTGGCCTGGCTGTCCCGGTTGGCCTGGCTGTCCTGGTTGACCTGGCTGTCCCGGTATTCCTGGTTGTCCGGGTTGGGATGGGTGACCTGATTGACCTGGTTTTCCTTAGAGAAACAGTTAAATTAATTACTTTATATAAATATATTACTATAATATAACAACTTACATATTATTCGCGGAAAAGCTAATTTATAATAATCATAATATAGTCAAATTAATGTCGTATTATGTGTTTCGTTTTGTCTTATGGTTGACAGTTTTTAAAATATATATTGCCATTTACCTGGCAGTCCAGGATATTCTGGCTGACCGGGTTGTCCTGAACCACCTTGCTGTCCGGGTTGACCTGGTTGTCCTGGATGACCAGGCTGACCTGGGCCTCCTGGTTTACCTGTTACATGTAAAAATAAAACAACGGTAAATTTAAATTCGAAAAATACGATGTAATTATTGTTTAATTAGCTTAATATACTACGTCATGCTTAGAGCGATACAAGAAAAAAATATGCAAGGCAGGTTAGGTCTTGGCTCTGCGATAAAATCAGTATTGAAGGAGAGTATTCAACTTAATACATAAAACATAATAAATTTACTATTCTGTGGTATGGGACAGGCATAGCCTTTGTATATATGGATATACAAAGTATTCCATTAACTATACAAAGTATTAATTAACTATGTGGAATATATTAATTAAATGAACACATCTTATCCTAATGTACAATAAAAATGTGATTTGCACATTAAATGCGCACGTTGATGTGCAATAGTATATTTGGTGTAAATTCAGTATTTATTTGACGTGCAGTGCAATTAAATATTTCTCATTACTTAAGTAAAAAGTATGATAATTTATTAAGTTATCTTGAATTTAAAGACCTAAACAAACGAAAAATATTTTATGATTAATGTTACATGTTTTAGGTTAATAAATTCACAAACATAAATACGATAGTATAAAATTTTTAGATTTCTATTTGTTTATACAATAAAATACTAATTATAAGTATATATGTATAAGCTACCTTAAGATAATATGTTTCAAATATCAAACCTTAATAAATTTAAATTATAAAAGTTTTTATTACACATGCATATCAGATCGGTATCACATATTAAATAATTAAGATATAAATATAATAACTGATAATTCATGCATAATTCCAGGTAGGTCTCCATCAGGATAGGGTGCAGGAAACAGGAGCTCTGAGTTTTATTACGCTGCCAATTACGGTGACGCTGAAGTGACCTTATTTGGGTCTAGGAAAGAGGATTAATATTTATGTACACAAAATTAGATTAAAACTAAGCGTCTACTTAGATACATACTAATAAATAACTATTTAAATTATAATTATGAGCTACTCATATAAAAAAATAAACGGTTACAATAAATAATTACAAAAGACATTCCGATATTTAACTTTCACTTGCCTTGTCCTGGTTGGCCTGGGTATACTGGTTGGCCGGTTTGACCTGATCCACCTGGTTGTCCAGGCTGTCCGGGGAGTCCTGGTTGGCCGGGTTGTCCTGGTTGTCCTGGGTAACCTGGTTGGCCGGGTTGTCCCGGAAATCCTGGTTGGCCCGGTTGTCCTGGGTACCCTGGCTGTCCAGGTTGTCCTGTTTGGCCGGGTTGTCCCGGATATCCTGGTCGGCCCGGTTGTCCTGGTCCTCCTGCTTGACCAGGCTGTCCTGGGTATCCTGGTTGCCCAGGTTGTCCTGGGTATCCTGGCTGCCCGGGTTGTCCTGGGTATCCTGGCTGTCCGGGTTGTCCTGGGTATCCTGGTTGCCCAGGTTGTCCTGGGTATCCTGGCTGCCCGGGTTGTCCTGGGTATCCTGGCTGTCCGGGTTGTCCTGGGTATCCTGGTTGACCTGGTTGTCCTGGGTATCCTGGCTGACCGGGTTGTCCTGCAGATCCTGGTTCTCCAGGCTGTCCTGGGTATCCCGGTTGACCAGGCTGTCCTGGGTATCCTGGTTGGCCGGGTTGTCCTTGTCCTCCTGGTAGCCCAGGCTGTCCGGGATATCCTGGCTGACCGGGTTGTCCTGCAGATCCTGGTTGGCCAGGTTGTCCTGGATATCCTGGCTGTCCGGGTTGTCCTGGGTAACCAGGTTGACCTGGTTGTCCTGGGTATCCTGGCTGACCGGGTTGTCCTGCAGATCCTGGTTCACCGGGCTGTCCTGGGTATCCCGGGTGACCAGGCTGTCCTGGGTATCCTGGTTGGCCGGGTTGTCCTTGCCCTCCTGGTAGCCCAGGCTGTCCGGGATATCCTGGCTGACCGGGTTGTCCTGCAGATCCTGGTTGGCCAGGTTGTCCTGGATATCCTGGCTGTCCGGGTTGTCCTGGGTATCCAGGTTGACCTGGTTGTCCTGGGTATCCTGGCTGACCGGGTTGTCCTGCAGATCCTGGTTCACCGGGCTGTCCTGGGTATCCCGGTTGACCAGGCTGTCCTGGGTATCCTGGTTGGCCGGGTTGTCCTTGCCCTCCTGGTAGCCCAGGCTGTCCGGGATATCCTGGCTGACCGGGTTGTCCTGCAGATCCTGGTTGGCCAGGTTGTCCTGGATATCCTGGCTGTCCGGGTTGTCCTGGGTATCCAGGTTGACCTGGTTGTCCTGGGTATCCTGGCTGACCGGGTTGTCCTGCAGATCCTGGTTCACCGGGCTGTCCTGGGTATCCCGGTTGACCAGGCTGTCCTGGGTATCCTGGTTGGCCGGGTTGTCCTTGCCCTCCTGGTAGCCCAGGCTGTCCGGGATATCCTGGCTGACCGGGTTGTCCTGCAGATCCTGGTTGGCCAGGTTGTCCTGGATATCCTGGCTGTCCGGGTTGTCCTGGGTATCCAGGTTGACCTGGGTATCCTGGCTGACCAGGTTGTCCTGCAGATCCTGGTTCACCAGGCTGTCCTGGGTATCCCGGTTGACCAGGCTGTCCTGGGTATCCTGGTTGGCCGGGTTGTCCTTGTCCTCCTGGTAGCCCAGGCTGTCCGGGATATCCTGGCTGACCGGGTTGTCCTGCAGATCCTGGTTGGCCAGGTTGTCCTGGATATCCTGGCTGTCCGGGTTGTCCTGGGTATCCAGGTTGACCTGGTTGTCCTGGGTATCCTGGCTGACCGGGTTGTCCTGCAGATCCTGGTTCACCGGGCTGTCCTGGGTATCCCGGTTGACCAGGCTGTCCTGGGTATCCTGGTTGGCCGGGTTGTCCTTGTCCTCCTGGTAGCCCAGGCTGTCCGGGATATCCTGGCTGACCGGGTTGTCCTGCAGATCCTGGTTGGCCAGGTTGTCCTGGATATCCTGGCTGCCCGGGTTGTCCTGGGTATCCTGGTTGGCCGGATTGTCCTTGTCCACCTGATTGGCCTGGGTATCCTGGCTGACTTGGGTGTTGACCTGAACCACCTGGACCTCCTAAGTAGGCACAACGAAAGCATTTAGAATTTGTGTATGAATAATAAAAATAATATTGTATACAATATTATTTTTATTAAACTTTCAAGATTTTGATTGTTTTCCTCAACAAACAAAATCTTGAAAGTTTTTTTTAAAAACAAGAACCTCGAAAAATTAAAATCGAGGGTGATAAGGAATTCAGATTATTATGATGATTTTACTGATTAATAATGAAAACTTCAATAATTGTCAATCGATATGAACAATAACTACAAACAATAACAATATGCAGTGTGCACGAGTGAGCGGGTTAACAAGACCGAGGAAATTTTCCGAAAAACCGAGGCGAGGAGGGTCAGTACGTCTACCATGAGTTGACAACGTAAAACTCGCTAGCGACTACGTAGATACCTTTAGTAGTATTTTCGACTACTAAAGAAGACGGAGAGATAATTATAGATAGTTTTTTACGTAGGTACTCTCTATATAACGAGTTAATTAACGTTGTCAACTAATGGTAATGTCGTGTTTGTTATTTATGGTGAAGAAAATCATAACTAAGTTATTAAACAAAAACCACAAATGACACGATATAAAATGTGCTAGGATAGACAGGTCAGTATCTGTATACAGTACCTGCAATTAATAATCAAAGTTGTATTTTTAGGGTTCCGTATCTCAAAAGCGGAAAAAAGAACCCTTATAGGATCACTCCGTTGTCCGTCTGTCTGTCTCGCAGTCTGTCAATACCATTTGTTTATTACTTTTACTAAATTTATTTCAAAGTCCAGTCACTTACCGGGTCCACCTGGAGTTCCGGGCGTTCCTGGTGTGCCAGGTTTTCCTTGACCTGGATAATAGCCACCGGGAGATGGTGGTGCGCCTGGGCCTCCAGGACCTCCAGGTCCGCCTACGAATATGAGCAGTCAATGATTTTTTATGTTACAATTTGATTCTTAAGTTATTTTTCCAAAAGGTGTGAATTTTTATATATACCTGGGCCACCGGGTGAGCCAGGTGTGCCGGGTGTACCAGGTGATCCGGGTGTGCCGGGTTTCCCAGGGTAAGTCCCTGATGCAGGTGGTCCTCCTGGACCCCCTGGACCTCCGGGGCCGCCCGGACCTCCTGGGCCTCCTATTTTTATAAAAATCGGATGTCCATCATTCATTACAGGAAAAAAGAAAATATATTTATTACGCCTCTGACTATATCTTCAACCAAGATAGTATATTTCTCCGCTTACCAACTGCCCACATGAGCTGTCCACCTGGGTGGGCAGTTAGGAGTACAAAATTACGCTTTTTCATACCCGAAGGAGGAAGCTAGTTTCGACGTGAGCATAATACAATATTTCGTCACGACCTGGAAGTCATTTCGCATGGGGGTCCAGAAAGTTCGATTTTAGGAACTGATTTCGAGTATGAAATGGAGATTTTTACTCAAGGTAGTAGGAAAATTATATTAAAGAATGAGCTACGGTACCTGGAGTCCCCGGTGATCCTGGTGTTCCGGGACTACCCGGAGTACCGGGTTGTCCGGGATAGTTACCGCCAGAGCCTGGTGGGCCAGACGGTCCCCCTGAGCCTCCTATAGTAAATAAAAATAGGTATTAAAAGAAAAGAAGACTTCTAAGATACTAAGATATACTTTTTATTCTTTTTCTCGACTGTCCTTTTTATTTTATTCATTGGATTACCCGCAGGTCACTAATCAATTACGTATTATAAAAAAAATTATTTGCATAATCACAAAGCGTTTATAAAAGTTTACCTGATCCACCGGGCTGTCCGGGATAGTATCCACCTGAGCCAGGTGTTCCTGGCGTACCGGGAGTACCTAGGCTGCCCGGTGTGCCGGGAGAGCCAGGTGAGCCAGGAGTGCCAGGTGAGCCAGAAGTACCGGGAGAGCCAGGGGTACCAGGGCTGCCTGGTTGGCCTGGGTAATAACCGCTTCCTGAAGAACCGCCAGGACCGCCAGGACCACCTGGAGAACCTTTTACAAAAATAAGACTTTATTTATAGTAAGTACTTTTCCATCGCTAATATCGGTATTTAATGTTAGCGCAAAACGGTTTACAGTTACTTGATGAATTATATGAAAGGTTTATAAATAGACACTGGACATACTCGTAAATGCGATCGCATAATAAACTGATTGATTTCCAAAGGTTTTTGAGAGCATATTGTAAGAATCGCCATCGAATATTATATTACTAAACACGTACCTGGACTGCCCGGTGAACCTGGTTGGCCTGGGTAATATCCGTTGCCAGAGCCAGTACCGGGTGGACCGCCAGGACCGCCTGGCCCACCCGGGCCGCCGGGTCCACCGGGGCCGCCGGGAGATCCCGGAGATCCGGGTGAGCCTGGACTGCCCGGACTGCCAGGGTAGTAGCCACCTTGCCCTATGAAAATTATATGAATTAAAATATTATAAGTACATAAAAAAATGTTCGTTAAGGGAACGAACGCTTTCATAACTATACTGCCCTGATAAGAAAGAAGGCCGCTATGTGCATAAACAGTTTATGCACATAGCGGCCTTCATTCTTATCAGGGCAGTATACTCGTAAGACATCGATTTGTTTGAAGTTCGTATAAACTTACATGGTCCATTTGGTCCTCCGGGTCCGTTAGGTCCACCAGGGCCATTCGGTCCACCAGGGCCATTAGGTCCATTAGGTCCACCAGGTCCATTTGGTCCACCGGGTCCGCCAGGACCGTTAGGACCACCAGGTCCACCCTGTCCACCAGCACCTCCTGAAATAAGTTAATAATGACAACATAATACAGACATTTATATTTCCTGTCTTTTAATTTTCTTTCTTGAACATGGGGTCGTGTAATGAATAATGATAAAGGAAGGTATGTAAATATAAATCATCTACGCGTAACATCCACGTCTATTTCTTTTTTTTCATTATTTTCGCGCAATTCATACGCATTTTTCTTTCACACAAGGGTACCTACCTCATACACTCACCTCATATTCATGCACCTCTAATCTCACACTCTCATAATCTCACACCACCCGTTCCACCCTACATTCATGCACCCTTCCCCCCTCCATTGTATACACCTACCTAACTACCTAACACATACCTACTAAATCTACAGTGTACAACATTAGTTTAATTTTTTTTTTGTCACTAAAATGTATTGACATTTTCCATTCCACCGCTGGGGCGGAACAAGGCGGACCATTATATTTATTATTATGAGGGTAGTCAATCGGTATCGACAGTACCTAATTACCTAACCATTAAGGAAGTCAATTTTTGGTTGCTAATCAAATCACCTTCCAACATTGAGGCAATATAGAGTAGCTACTTCAAACAAAAGTTATGGTTATAATTATACACAGACCTATGTTAATAACTAGTTGACGGCGGGCGGGGCACGCGGGGGTGTCTCCGTTCTCTTAAATAACATTCAATGCGCACAGATGCGACTTTGAATATGAATAAATTTCACCGAAATACACCAACTCGTGTTGCAAACAGTCGAGTTGGGGTGTCTTCTCTATACATATTACCTCGATACCTTCCAGAGAGGAATTGTGAAATATTTCTATAGCGATATACATATGTTAAATTAATAGGTCACCTTGTCCGGGATGTGCCACGCCAGGACTAGGATTGCTGGTTTGGCCGGTGCTGTCCGGGGGCGGGCGAGGGGGCCGGGGCGGCGGGGGCGGCGGCTTCGGGAACGGCTTGACGGGCACGCCCCCTGGCGTGCGGCCACAGCCCTTCGGGAAATACAGCTTCTTCCAAGGCACTTTCTGGCCCTGCGGTTCTGGAGCCGGGTTCACGGAGCTGTGGAAATGATTATTTCTCAAACATGTTCGGAAATGATCGCTTTTCATTTGAAGAACGAAGATGGAACAGCCTCGTTTTCGCCTTTCAAAAAAAATTTTCTTCCATTCCTGCCTGGTTCCCGATTAACGTACTGGCCAGTTGACTTTTTGAAATGTTTTTTGAAAATCTGATTGTATGGTTTGTTTTTATTGGTCAAATAATATTTTGCTTGTGTGAAAAGCACAGGAATGCCTCGGCGGAAACGGGGATTGCCCGACTCGTATTATATAGCAGGCCAACCTTTGGAGAGTGAAATCACCTCGTCAGACAATCGCCTACTTTCCGCGCCTCTGCAATAATGTTTATACTATAGAGTAAAAACGCCTGTTGGAAATGTATTGTCTCTAATTAACTCGCTATGAAATAACTTATACGATAGGTGCTTTTAACGCGGACAAAGTTGTGGGTAATGCTAGTGTTTATTAAAGTTTAATTGGAATCGTTCCATTTTGCAGATAATTAGATTCAAAGTCTGTAGGATGCGGTAATTGGCAAATAGCTCTCAGTAAGTATTTAATATTTTGAACTTTGTTCGCCCAATACAAAAGATTTTAGTTTGGTGTAACTAAAATACTAAAAAAATTAACATACGAAAGGTACGTAGCAATCCTGTGGGTAACAATAGTCATTAGAATGTGGCTGTCGTCATATTTTGGTTTTTGAAAAAAGAATTCTATCTAGACTACATAAAGTTTAATATTTGAACTACATTTGAGACCCGAACGGGTTTTTTAACACTCTATGACAATCAAACTAGTAAGTACCCTATACTTTACTATTAATATCCCAGACTCTTAAATTTTTTTTATTCTATTGCTTTTTTTCTTCTTCATAACTAGTTTGTCAGTCCATCAAACAGTATATAAACTACACAGGATTATTATAAACTTAGATATATTCGTATTCAACATTATTTTAGAAACACCAATAAATAATAAAAGTATTGACCAAAAATACAAAATACTGCTATTAAAATTCACAATTTTGTTAATCTTTTTGATTTGGATTTTTTTGAAATCAATGTTTTAAAACAAAATACTGGAAAGATGGGTAACAAGGGAAAGCGAAGTTTGGACAAATCATTATCATTGACTGACTTTGATGGAATCCAAACTCACTTCTCGTCGTACTCGTGTTTCTCCTCAGGGAACACCTCCACGTCCTGTTCTGGCTCGACCACCCTGTAGCCGTGGCTGTCTGCTACGTAGTGCGTAGCGCGGAGGAAGCCATCAGGCTCTACGTAGCCGTAGCAGCCGTACGTGACGCCGTCGGGGCCACGGGTCTCGTGGTGGAACTGGCCATTGGGACCCACGTCGTATCCAAAACCGTATGCATCTGGAAGAAATAGTACAATATGATACAAGTGAGCTTAGTTGATCATTACCAAGAAGTTTCGAACCTCTTTGGTGGCGCGCGCTCTCTGTGGAGATCGCATCTTGCAAATTTAGTATGGAACGGATGGTGCCACTTCCAGGGGGGGCGGGGGGGGGTGCGGACAAAGGAAGCGGAGTAGCGGGAGGAGGTTGCTAATACAAATTGATATGGTGTTTGGAAATGAGAATGGGTGAGTGAGTATAAGTATTGTCATACATTTGACATGATTTTGACACACCCATAGAATGCTTTTATATCTGATCCATATGGGAGTGGCTAAATTTTTTGATTCATGATCATTACACTCGAGGCTGGGTTGTAGCCGTAGTCGAGTCTAGAGTTTAATCAGATGACCAATGCACACGCGTTTCATACGACGTTTTTCAAAACACTTAAATTTTTTTCATAAACTTTTTTTTTTATGATTTTGATGGCAACAGACTATCACTTGCATTTTGGACCTTATTGGCCTCAAGTATGTATTTCTAAAGGCGTCGAATGTATAATGTAGATAATGGGTATTCTTCATCACTTGAAGTTGAAATTTTCGAAAATAATCACAAAACCCCAAAACACCAAAAATGGCGCGTGTTTTTCTTTTTTTGAGAAACGTGCTTGATTGTTGAATCAGCTATGCGCGCGCAAGTGGGAGGAGAGGCGAAGATACGAACCAAACAGCCTAATATTAAAAATATATTAAAGTAAATATTTATGTTTTTATAACTTTACTTTATTCGTATTTAATTTATTTGTGTAGTCATGTGTAGTTTTGAATTAGATAATTAATTGAACATGAAGATATTTTTATAACACAATCTTGACAAAAATAAATAATTTGATGAAATTAAATTTTATGATCACGAAAGTTTACGATTTTTTGACGTAAAAACACTCCTACAGTATTACGATAATACGTGATTTTTCTTACTCGTGTCATAATTAGTTTCGTAGTACTGTGTCTTCTCGTCGTCCTCGATGTCCACCACAGTCTCAGCGTCGCCGACCTGGCCGTAGTACTGGCGGCTTTGTCGGTTGGCTGCCGTCGTGTCGTTGCTTGGCGCTTCTTCACTGGCCAGTGTCAGTGCCAGTGATACCTGAGAACAAAGAAAATAATAGTTAATGAGTTGTGGAGAAATGAAACATTAATCGTTTGTTTTATAGGTACTATACTTGTTATCTTTGGTACTAAACGCATTATACTAATCCTTTCAGTTACTCTAAGGTCGACTGAATAAGATCCCTAGTATAAGTCTATTTTTTCAGGGTGGAATTTTGTAATGCCACCTGGAGGGAAAGTACTCTTAATACTGTAGATAGAAAATTTTACACAAAGAAAACATTCCTTTATTTTTGAAAGAGAAGACAACTGCATTCAAAGATTTTCGAAAATTTGCTTGCCACACCCGGGAATCGAACCGACTAAAATCTGTAAAAATTACACCCGTCACTTTTATTGCATCGATCGTTAGGGTCAAATAAGGATGAAATCTCTCTAACAAACTTGATAAATTAAATGAAAGGAAAACCATGAAATCTTAAATTACGTCATTTGAGGAACCTCTTTGCAATATTTTAAGTTTCTATAGGGTACAACGATTTGAGCTTTGCGTTGAAAGATCAGTCAGTCATTCAGACACACAATTAATCATTGTTTATAGCGCAATTGTGAAATGTAAAGCATTCACGTCAAAGACGTTACTTACATAACTTTCCTAAATTATTTTAATAGTTTAGAAAAACCGATGAACTCACACTAGTCCGTGCCGTACCGATGTCGATGCAATACCGTCTTTCGTTTAGAAGATGACGTAATAACCGGCCGTATAATGCTTCATTGCGACAAATATTCGACAACACGCATTGATTTTGCATACGAATTGACACTTGGGACGATTTATAATACCAATCTTTATATTATAATAAAAAATAACCTATGGCATCTTTTATTTTGCACTTGTAATGTATCCTTCCTAGATGGAAGCTACCATGATAAATGCAACCATACGCCTCAGTTCGAATCGGATGGACATACGTTGCTCTAAGGAAGCGACGTTTTTTGCTATTATTCATTGGTGCAGCAGATTTCATACCAGAAATACAGTTTGCAATCGGCAATTGGAGCAAAGTTAGTCACACAAATCATTAGATCACATAAAAGCTTGCCGCAGGTTTTGTGTGATAATATTAATCTAAAAACCTGTAACTCTGGATTCGATTGACCTCTGATTTAAGTCCGAAAGCAGTGAAAAGATTAGAGTATAACATTAGTAATAATAGGTACAACAAAATGTTGACAGAGTAGGTACATCATCAGTGTCAGTTGAATGCGAGGGACAGAGGCAAGGGTTGCACAACTCCTGTATTGGGTTGGGTGGTTTGCGCAACCGCTGTTTCTAAATATTATTGTCTAGGTGTGTCACTTAGTGTGATGTCATTTAAACTTTCAACTATTCTTTCAATTGATTAGGCATTTATTGAAGCTCCATTGGAGTTTGTAAGCGCCTTTGCTGATGGGTTCATAATTTTGTTAAATGAATTATCCATTAATCACAAGTAGTAATAAGTATGAGTGGTGTATTAGCTTTTATCTTCAGCACCTATTCTTAAACGGAGTTTCTAAGAATAGGTGAGAAACATGATATTAACACTATACAATTATACATTGTTGTTGTGGCATCACGTATCTAATCGAGATACGTGATGCTGTACCTACTAGGTATGCAATAATGTGGATTGAATAGGTATAAAGGCCACAACAGAACAATATTCACATTTTTGTTACACTGATCATTGGCTTAATTTAGATAAAAAGAAGAGGGGAGGACAGAGTAGCCTGTAAGTATACAGGAATATTTGTATGTTTGATGCATGTGCGAAATGTTCGACACACACGGTAAGAACTTGCTAAACCTCCATACGGGATACGTTTCCCACTTTCTAATCGATTATCTATAAATTCTATGTAACCGAAAAGTCTCTGAAAGACACTCTGAGCGCATGAAAATTATACTTGAGTAATATCACAACTGCCTCATTATATCAGCCTATCGACGTTCACTGTTGGACAAATACCTTTCCTAAAGCCCCCCTCCCTTGCGGTTCACATGCCTTGTCGCACGTGAGAGTAATGGCCGCTTACTTAAAGACCGACCATATCAGATCTTAACACGTAAAGTTGTCATAAAAGACTCATATTGACGTCACATAGACCAATGTCAAAATTCGGTGCACGTATTTTTATACTTTGCAATGTGAGGTGTCCGTGGCCGTAACCCTACAATCTATAGCCGAGCATTGTACCCTCACGTACCGCCAGAGACAGACATCAAGAAACAAATTGTTATTTGATCTGGGACACACACGTGTAAGCATTCAAAAACGGTTTCGTCGCATTTTTAAGCAGCGAAAATTCGCGAAACAATAGCAACGGCACAGAAACCCAAACTCCTTAATTCAAAGACTTTAAATAAGCCGCTGGGCGTGGTGTAGAATAAAATGAATCGGTTACTGTGTTTTCTTTAGATTTTGCTTCAATTTTGTACGACGTTTTGCTTGAAAATGACTAATAAAGCTTAATAGGCAGTCATTATATTAATATTTCTATTTAGACATATTTTTTACTAAAAAAATTTCACCTAGTAGCCATATTAGTTACAGAAGTAAATATTATTAAGTAGGTAAAGTAAAAAAATCTCCGTTAGTTTTGAAAAATCATAAAAATCACAACGACTGGTGACGTTATACATTATTATAACAGAAGAGAGTAAGTATTTAGAACTTCCTGTGTCCGATTGATGGAGTGGCTTTTATAATACTTAAGTTAATTCTTGTAGTCTTTGATGGGCTGCAGGTTGCCCGGTTGGTACGTTGACCCCTTGCCATTTCTGACGGGAAAAAATTGCGTTTTGTGGGTTTTTGCAGATGATTGTTGAAATAAAAATAACTGTTGCACCTTTAGATGTACGACACAACTACAATTAACATGCCGTTGCTTGGTTTAAATTGTATGCATAGGTTCTTTACATAGTTTTTGAGTGTTCTTTGACTGCTTAATGACGTTTACTAAACGTTTCTGTAAACGCGTCGCATTATCCCTACATCTTTATGGCTCTGCACTTACTCATACGGAGTTTATATATTCGCAGGCGGATCTGGTAAGGCACTAACTATAGCGATATGGTACTGCCCTTGCCCGTTGTTGTCATGTCGTTTAATATTTATTTAATTGCGGCTTGAACCGTCTCATAAATATACATAAATAACTATTTTATGACGTTTGACGTAGACATTAGACAATACTTGAGGTTGTCGTATATAAAGTAGTTGTTAAGGTTTATTTTAAAGCATCATTTACAATTTTAAGCATGACACGATCTACGAGACCAGAGAATATTTTATTCTATTTATATCCACATCTCAACACATTTCTATGCTCTATTTATTTGCCGTAACAAATATGAAAACCATTTTAATTATAATTTTATTATTGATATTTGAATGCTGAATAGATATAATCTCAGCAGCACTGCACTGCAACTCATCCGTGTACAGGATTTGCATATTTTATTGCGTTAAGATAAGAAATTCCTCGACGGGACATAAACCGTGCGGCCATAATATATATATATAGGAGTGTAAGTCCATGGAACATGCACAGGCGTAAATTAATTCGCGATTCGTGATGCGCGTTCCGTTGCCACATCTCTTTAACGCGAAAACACTTTTTACACCTCCCATAAAGGATGCATTAAAATCTTTTCCCATAGGGCTTAAAAACGCACAGCAGGTTTTTGCACAAGGGCGTGTCAAACTTGAATTAACATTTTTATGTGGATATTCTTTATTTCTTAGGGATAAGTACCTACATACTTAATATTTGCAATGAAAAATATTTGTTTTCATACTTCTGTTGCTAGACAATAAACAGGAGAAAAATGTAACAATTTGCGAGCTTTTTTACATAGTGTTTCTATACATCCGATTTGCAATAGCCCTGAAATGACGAATACGTATCAAAAATCCCCCACTAAAATGGTAAATAAAGCATCTCTTGATATCATGTCAAGGTGTGGATGAGTGACGCCATATATGTGTGGTTATGTCACGCACTCTCCGGTGTTCGGCGCTAATCTAGGCGCTAAGTGTCTCCACAAACCGGTGAAGGTCGCTAGCGTCCGTGTCCGCTGGAGCTAGCGGCAATATGCTATGCGCCTGCGCCGTCAGAGTCGGCGGCGGCGGCGGCCGATGCGCCAGTGAAAGTGACCGGCTCTAACCTTTGCTATTGACCACTTTTGATATCAATTGACCGTTTTGTAGGACATGCATGCATAGGTATGCAACGAAGAAGTAGGTACTTATGTAGTATTTAGTTAGGCAACTGATTTTAAGTATTTTGACTAAAATGTTTTTTTATCTCTCTCTACAATCGTCTACGGCATGAAACTTTTAAAACATCACAAAACAATTAACGCTTCTGTAAAATATAGTACATAAGGGCATGTAAGTACTGATTAAAAAAGGTAATTAGCGGAATTGTGCAGTGTTTGCTATTTATTGACCGCGAATATAGCGGGTTCGATTCCCATTGGAGACTCATCTTTGTACAATTTGTACAAGTCCCATTAAGGACGTTTATAGTTTCACTCAATGCAAATAATTATTTTTAATTAACCTATGAAGATTGAAATTATTGCACTTAACCCTCAATGTGATTGACACAACTTGAAATAATTGCATGCAATTTTTTCAGCAGTTCCAATATTGCATTGCACGTGTAAATATTAGATACAAACGAAATGTTGACATCATTCCTACTTCACTTGAAAAGGTTAACATTTCATTGTCAATCCTGTCTAGATATAATATGCCATTCTTATGTGCTTATCATCACATCATTCAACAATAAACTCTTACGTAAATAACGAAGCACGAGCTATTATCAATCATGATAGGTAAGATTATTCGCAACAATACTAATACTCTATTCCTATTTTCATTTAAGTAAAGGTGCAATTTAACTGAAATATGTTTGTGCTTGGGACACGATTTAGAAATTTTGATTATAACAGATAGGTATGATAAGTTTTGTCAATAATCTTATCATTGCTGATACGCCGTACGTACGCTGCTGTGAGGTTCCTCACGACACGTTTTTGAATTAAGCGAGGCTATTGAATTAGAGAATTCTTAATTTAGTACCATCACCACTTGCAAATTTAACAAGCGCGATGTGACTCGGCATTTCAATCTTGTCCTTGTAAAGTCATTAAAATTTGGCCCCTAAATTAGGAGAACAATTAAAATTTCATAACATTCAAATACAGCGGACGAGCGGAATGTCGTGAGAAATGGACGCGATTGCCCAACATATCGGATCACGATAGTAAACACACCGCTCAGTTTGAATAGTCCAATTTTGCTGGACGTTGTTGTCCGACCCAGCACAATCCGAGTAATAGGTGAATGGGGCAAAGAAATCGAGCCTCATTCAGCCGCGTGAGTTCGGACATCGCGTGAGAATAAGATCTTATTGCTCAACTACCCTGATTATCTCTATATACAGGGCCAACCAGAAATAAATACAATGTTTAAAAAAAGGTAACAATCTCAATCGCCATTTTATGAACTGTAGGTAAAATATATGAAATTGGTCCTCGTTGATGTCTTCTCTATGGAACGGACTGATAAATATTATCTTCCGTACAAGAATTATTTTTTATAAACTATATTCATTTCAAAAATAAATATAAAATGATTAAAGGAATTGCGTTTGTTCTACAGTATTTAATAAACTACTTACAATCCGTCAAATACCTACAATGTGGAACACTATAGCTATATTTGTGAACCTTCATATTATACCATGTTTCTTGCAAATAAATTTCATTTCATTTCAATAACTATGTTATCATTTTGATGATCTTTACAATTTTGTACTTATAACTCATAGTTTCTATGAAAGTTCCCGCTCTATACGACCTCCGTTAATGTCAAGGTTAAATGCCTACCATGTTATTTAGACCGAATATATTATGGTAGGCAAGTATCCGTTTGTTGTTTTGCATTATTATGATGTAAATATAGAATTAAAATATATTGCCCGTATTCCATCGTTTTGTATCAAAGAGGTTTTAAAATGACACCGACTGCCCTTATGCCTGCGCATGCTCATTCTGTACGCTGTGTTTAATAGAGAGTGACGATTCTTCTAGCTGGCGACGACGGGCCGTTAATGTCGAAATTTTAAACTTAATATTTCTCTGGATATTTAAAGATTTTCAGAAGTCAAATTGGACTAATGCGTATTTTTATATTTTTAAGAAGTCGCACAACAGAATGCCTTTTCGATATTTTATTACAAAATAGAGACGTAAAGGATTGTACCGATTAGTACAGTCTCAACTCTCAGGTTCTGAACTGCTGGCGTACGAATTTTTAACTTTAAGTTGTAAAGCTGATTGTATCCTCGTTACTTTATGCCTCCTAAACCTGCTCAAACGGTATTTTCGAAAGGCCACCACAGTCGCATCAACGTGGCATGGATATATGCTTACGTCATGCGTCGCACCGACTTGGCCTGTCAGAGGTGAGCCGGCGCGCATCCTCAACCTTTAGACTAAAGCTAGCTCTCCACAGACAAGCACACCCGCCTCTACATTTTAAAGATACCTATTGGGTACCCTGGCTGGTAGTAGTGCCTCGCCTCCAGTTTCTGAGATCGAAGGTTCAAATCCCGACCCGCACCATTAGTTTTTAGAACTTATGTACGGACTTAACCACTTACATGTACCTAACGTAACCTAAAAAGCTAGAACTGAACTAGGATTGACAAACGGATAGACTAAATTGGGTACGAAGGGACGACTTTTGTGGGTTAGGTCACATAGGGTACAACTTTTTGCTGTTACTCATAATGCCCGACTGCGTCGAAGCTCGAAAAGGAGGGTTATTTTGTTCTATAAATATTGTCCCATAGTAAAGATTGGCTGAAAGAGATCTCCGTATAGACATAAGTCTACTTTGTTCACATTTTCCACGAATTACTCTTCGAGTAAATTTATATGTACAATAAAGCATCATATTATACTTAGTTTAAGAACCTAGTGGCTTGTATGCGACGCTAGGCTTGCAATGCATGTGCTTCATAGTACGTCCCTGTTGGTATGTGCCGGCACTGTATTATATTCCACAATTTGTCCAAACATTATTTATTATTATTATTTATTTATGTCTCATAGCTTCATATTTTATGTCTCTTTCCACAACTAGTATCACTAGTAGTTCCGTGAGAACAGTAGACCTCGCCAGCCCTTATAAACCAAACCTAAAAGAAACCAACAAAAGTCAACTTTGGAAACAGAAAAAGTACCTACTAAAGTGACAAAAATTAGCACTTTAAAGCTTAATATTTCGCAAACGGATCCCTGAATCGAAAAATGTTTATCACACACCCGCGATATTTTTGAAAGACCCATCCAACGATACCCCACACCATGGATATCACGCGGAAAAAAATAATTTTCCATTTTACGTATGCAGTTCTATGAACATAATTTATTTTTTCAACTTTCTTAAGTCGATCCACTATTACTCAAAAACTAATAGAACCTACTTAGCCGTAATAGTTTTCCTTGTAACTACGTTATATATGCTACTGCCATGAATTTTTTCACATTTCCAGAAGCAACCGTTTAGCTGGCAGGGGGGGGGACACGTGACTCTAACAAAAATTACCGCTTTAAAGCTTAATATTTCGCCAACGGATCCCTAAATCGAAAAAATGGTATTCACACACCAGCAATATTTTTGAAAGACCTATCCAACGATATCCCACACTATGGGATTCACAAGAAAAAAAAAGTTCACTCCCACTTTGCGAGTATGGTAGGTACTCTAAAAAAAATGTTTTTCAAAATTTTATTCTACTCATTTTGTAGGTTTAATTAATTTATACATATGCCAAATTTTCGTCAAAATCGGTTGAAAAATGCGACCTGTAGAGAATTACAGACAGACAGACAGACAGACAGACAGCCGGACAAGAGCATTTTTGGCCAGTCTCGAAACGTAGACGCTTCGCTCGCTTCGCTCGCTCGGTCAATTATGTTTGTTTGTATTATCGATGAGATTAAAATAAATGTGACTCAGCTAAGAAGAATTATCAAGAAGGTTAATTAAAGTAGCACTTAATATGTAAACTTATCGAATTAAAATCAAACATAATTATACAAACCGCATTATAAATTATTGTAATTAAGTTTGTTTAGAAATTAATTGTTAGGTAAGTACAGCTCTAATACAATACTAAATAACATCCTTTCTTTTGATGACACATCGAAAATTACAGTGCATTATTAACTTTTTGTTTTATTTAAGTTATTTCAAAAAGTTTTAATTTTAATGCACCAGGAAAATAAGTGATATTTTAAATTTGCATACGCTTGTCGTTGAATTTCCTAAAAAGTATCAGGGCGTGGGATGCACATGGTTTTTAAGTTTGCATAATTGGTCAACGATATTCCAAATACAGGTTTAAATATCACATAAACTGTGATGAGAACACAATGTTTGCAATTACGTTAAATTAATCCTTTCGCTACGACATCGAGGGTTGTCAAATCAGTTTTGGACCGCCCACAACTCAACTTTGATCAGATGATTGACAAGACAATAGGTAAAAACCAATCTTCATGAACATGAGCCTGTGATCACGCCTATCGCAAGTTACTAGTGAAATAATTCAATGTCAATGTCCTTTTCTACAACCCCAGTAAAGTCGTTAACCTGTGCGAGATCAACAAATATTTGTTCCTCACAAAGTTTTTAGTGTGTGATCCTCAATTTTCTAGAAGGCCTATTTCATTGTATTTACTCAAGTTACAATGAGCTTCAATAACTCTTAACACCTTCACTACTAAATTGAAACAGACAACATTATAAATCTAATAATGCATTAACCCATAAAAATTGCTGAATATTTGTTTAGAAATACTCATTTACTACTCTACTCTGTCTACCCCGCCAGGGACATAGCGTGAAGATATATTATGTGAAGTATGTATGTAAAAAGAGAAATTACGCATCTCCTTACAATAATTGTTTCCTTCAAGAAAATGGTTAAGAATATTTGTTTTCTCTCGTTTTAATTATTTTAACATGCTCATTAAGTTATTATTCAAATGTGCAAAAAATCGGAATCGGGTAAAAATATGGATATTTACGATAATATTTTTTCTATTAGTATTACAAAGGTGTATTTTATAAAGGCTCATTTTTATGGCCGAGTATTCTTCATTTTATTGTTTCTATGAGACTGAAAGAAACTTACTTATTGCTTAGCAACAGGCTAGTGGCCCGCCCTGAGTCATCGGTGGAGACGTCATCGTCATGGCGTTCTGGCGCGTCTAGTCTCATTGATCTCCTAACGGAACACCATTGTCGCCTACTCTCCGACGGCTCGCTCTACTATCGGGACATTTGTTATGTAAACCGTACAATACGATACAGCATTTACGTTAATGGTGTCTAAGCAACCTAGTTTTTTCCTCTTTTTGTCTTCCGAGGCCATTCAAAAGTCCGCGGTAGTATGAACTTGAAGACAGCGATATCTAGTGAAAAGGAACTTTCAGACTATTTACGAAATTCAAATATTTGAAAGCGAATTTCTTTCTATAGTCTAGCTAGCTATAGTTAAGCCATGAAGGCTCAACTTTCCTGGACTATTTATTTGTTTCATGTATTCTAACTAGGCTTTTGAAAATAATGATTATTAATGATACCTATATTGTTATCTTAGCAATTCAAATCAATAATCTAAGTATTACTAATATGTACCCACTGTTGGGGAACAGCAGAACTACCCTCTCAGCGAGGGAGACGGGACATAGTCGTATCGGATATAGTCCACCACGCCTGCTCAGTGTGAATTGGTGGTCTTCACATGCGCTTCAAATTTTTTTATGCTGTGCAGTTTTCCTCCACCGAAACGCTTGGTGTGTCATGATGAAAGAATGAAAAAGTAGAAAATAGTTCCCATTAACTGCTGAAACCCTGCCTCCACCATTTGGTGGAGGCTAGTTAAATAGCAACTATTTTTTACTTTTTCATTCAAAACAATTTTTCCAAATATCATTTAACTTTTGAAATTTGAGACTGTGAAAAACTCTGAATGCTTCAAATAAATATTAGTTTGGAAATCGTTGCTTCATCTAGCCGGGGGCGTCCCACACTACGCCTGCCCAGTCGTGGTCTCAGGAATCCTATTTGGGATTTTTCTATTTGTCTTTGACTTTGAAAAACGTATAATGTAATCGATAGTTTAGTTACTAATGGAACAGCTTCCCGTATTAGTGCATATGAGGTGACGTCACACAAATTAAAGCTGTCCAGCGACTTCGGAGGTCGTTCAACTTATCCCTACATGCATTGTCAGATTATAAATTGTTATACAATATATTGTAACATTATATAGTACCTTTACTGTCGCGGTGATTGATGATGATCAGATTATGTACAATGGTATTGACTTGAAAGATCTTTGATATCATAAGTTGGGTTGAATGTAGATCAATTACGATGTAAGTCACGCCTGTAAGGCGTTATTTTAAATGCCAATGCAGATGTTTGATGACATCTGAATTATACAATTAGTATATTATTATAATACTACTTCCTTCAAATATTATAAACGCGAAAGTTTGTAAGAATGTTTTAAACGTGTGTTACTCCTTCACGCAAAAACTATATGGAACAATTTTTTGATGCAACTTTGCACTACCTAATATAGATTATAATACATCAAAATAACACATAGGCCAATCATAAAGATACCTCGGGAAGAGATATTCCCGCGGGGAAAAATATACTCAAAACAAGAAACAGTACCTACATATATTTACCAAAAAAATTAGAGCATGTTTGAAAAAGTTTGGGAAGTTCATGATCTGGCTACATGATTCTTTGCTTAGAGTATAATGTAAAATATTTAAAACTAAGTCGATGATTTAGTTACATTCTGTAGGTAGTTTAACAAGTAGTTAAGTAGTTGCTATTTTTCCCATGAGTTTGATTCTTAGAGCAACACGAAGCCGCGCCGCCGGCTCAACCCGGAAGCTAGACGCCCCATAGCAATTTCTTCCGATGCGATCCTGTAATTTTTTGCGGAAGGATCCACGCACACATGTTTAAGTAGGTACACTGTCGTTACGAAACACGCACGTAAAAAACGTCCAATACATTCATAACCTATCGGTACATTTCTACATGCCCATTATTGTAGATAATTCCCGAATGCAGTTTTCTACGGTTGCAAGTCGTTTACTTAAATGATCCACTTAACTTTTTACTAATTAATGTCTACTACTATCTTACCTACAAATATATTTAATTCGTTTTCATTTTGAATATATGTGTACATTGTACGCAAACATTGTATTTTCATTTCAATGGTTTGTTTATTTATCCTAGGTACTTGTAATACCAACCTAGAGACAAAACCCTAAATATGTATTAATGAATAGGTATACTTAAATAATATTTATGTATATTCATTAAAAAATAAATTATTTATTATTAGAAAAATCTTTAGAAATTAGATAAACCCTGTGCATTTTTTTTGTTTACTTGTATTTGAGTGTGTTTGCCTCTTTTATTAATAACAATATATTTACCGAATATTTAAGTAGTTAAAGTAAGAAAATTATATTTTGAATTTAAATATCCAGATTATTTACACTAAATAATACTACCAAGTTATCGCGATATAAAATGTTGGATTGTCGCAATGTTTTCTTCATACCGAACAAGGCAATAATATTAAATATTTTTCTATGTTTTAATAATAAATGTACTTACCAATAAACAAATAATAGTTCCCGGCCCCATGGCCCGGGAGATGCCTGGTTAGGCCTCCGATGCGGTCCTAAGCGCGTTCCAACCAACGAGGACTCGCGCAACCTCCAATGACCGGCTAAACGCGGATTGCGTTTAAATTCGCTAACATGGCCCGCTCTCCGGCGGCCGCCTTTTAAAACTAAAATGTGCAAACTCGAAGATGCGCCTCTTATATTACCTCTTATGTTACCGTCGACTACCGCAACGTATTTGGCATATAGGTATAGTCTTCGCACGTGTGTGGGTGGTTTTCGGTGGCGAAGCCTCCGCTTACGTGTGACTGTGACACTGCCAATATAGACACGCCCTGTGAATGTGTGCGTCCGGTCCTATAGGTACAGTTTAACTGAGTGACCACGTAAATCTTATATCAGTCTAATTAATTTTCGGATTCTAATTGAACTTTGGAAATTATGTGACCATTACCGAATTTTGCGATTGGGTTTAAAAGCTTTATAGATAAATTACTTAGTAAACTATTATTTATTGGTTCAAATGCTTTTAAATAAAGTTATTTGTATTTTTATACTTTAAAAGCACACAATACATACATTTTTAATTTCTTAAAAAAAAACGTATCTATTCAACATACAATTTAGGCGGTCTTATAGCTTAAAGCGATTTAGACAACCTTCATCATGCATCGGGTCAAAGGACAATTTATAGGTTTTAGGCTCGTTATACAATATTATTAATGTTACTTAACATTTCTTGAAATTAAACGGATACGAACCTATATGATACAAGATCTGAAAAATACCAATATTCAATTTTTCTCCCTGTTATATTTTACCCAGTAAAACACCAATATTCATTTTGCCAAGTAAGCGCCACCACACCAAGTCCTCCGCCCTTCGCATCCAGCCGCTTCAGGCCACCTTCTTTAGGTTGTCGGTCCACCGGGTGTCTCATGCTGCGCGTACCGCTCCGCTGCTGTCTGCCACTGACGTGCGTTGCCTGCCACTTCAGCTTGCTAATCCTTTCGAATATGTTGTAACCTTAGTTCTCCTTTGGTCTATACTTTGCGGAGCATAATCCTTGATAGAAACACCGAGCATAGCCCTCTCCATAGCTCGCTGAGCGACTTTAAACTTGTGGTTCTGGTCCACCGTCAGTGTCCGGTTGTTCCGATGTTTCTGCGCCTTAAGTCACATGACTGGTTTACTTTTGCATTTAAACATTGTGACGAGAATATCGAATGCCGCCTTGGGATGTTTGGTCGCCGTTTCGATAGTAGAGCCGGGATCCTGACTAGGTTATTGAGTTCTCCCCCTGTCTTCGGACTTCAGATAACTCGAGCAGGTGCCACTTGATTTTTCCTACCTCTACGTCAAGCCCGGCTAGGTGTTTGTCGTTATCCCTAATATTGTAACTAATTTGTAATGTTTTATAACTTTAATCCAATTCCTTTTTAATAACCGGCCTTGTCGGTCAAAGTACTCGTATTAATTTCTTCATACGTATTCAACAAGCGTACCCACTAAGCACTACGTTGTGCGGATGTGAATTAGTTATCTTACCTACTTATGCGATGGGATGTACTTACCTATGATACAAAATAATAATCGTAGAAACACCTGCTACGAGCTGTTACTTCTGAAAAAGTCGTTACAGCCAGGCCTAATTTGAATGCCGCATTCATAAAATGTAGTAGATATGACGCTTATTTTTATTTATTAATTGTAATATGGAAATAACACAATAGCTCTAAATTACTGCACCGATGAAGCTGTTTGGAAAATATTTATGTAAAATTGCCCAGCAATTATGAGAAAGAAAATCCTACTAATATTATAAAGGCGAAAGTTTGTAAGGATGTTTGTGACTTTGGATGTTTGTTACTCTGTCACGCTGTAACGGCTGAACAGATTTTGGTGTAACTTGTTGTACAGTGATAGGTTTTATACTGGAATAACATATAGGCTACTTTGGAAAAAAACTTATTCCACGCGGACAAAGCCGCGGGCAACAGCTAATAAAAAATAAATTGGAAAATAATAATAAAATCATTAATGGCGCCCGCATGTTGTTGACGAATCTATTTAATTATATTCTTTGATTTTTTTGTCTTCATATATATTTTTTTGGCCTTTGTCCAGCAGTGGACGTCTACAGGCTGATATGATATATCCCTCATTTAGACACCAGAAATTCGTTGCTAGATATAGGTAATATATATTTAAGTTATTCAACTAAGGAAACTTACAGAAAATAAAAACGACGTTCAACCAAAAGTGAGACCAATAAATAATACTAGAGAAAGAATTTAAAAATTCAACTTATATACCCAAATATAGAAGCATACGTGCTAAAATGGACATTAACCCCGTTGGAGGAATGTTTAGGCATCCGATTTGACATTAAAACACATAATTATAATAAATAGGTATATTGAACTTACATTAAACGGAAATCGGCGCGGCTTTGCCGACATATCGATAAATTAATTCTGTTTTGTACCTACTCGTATACCTACGTAATCGTATAGATGTTTGTGTCTCAGATTTTACTGGAACGATTTGGTTTTGGTACACACAGTCCGCGGTTGCGCTCTCCGCGAGCGTGGTTGGCGTAGTGGGGAGGGAAGACGCGGCCTGTCATATCGATAGGTTCGAGTTCGATGCCGGTCGTGCCATCTACGGTTTTTTCTCAAAACTGGAGTTTAATACACTTACTGACAGCTGTCAAACGGTGAAGGAAAACATCGCGGGGTAACCTGCACACGCCGATGAAGGAATTGTAACAACCTAGCATCGTAACAAGTACGCCCTCGTTAAAAGGGTAGGCCTGTTTCCTTAAAAATGGGGGCATATTAATAGGCTGTTGTTTTGATTTGATTGCACTCTAGGTGCCCATTAACCTAATAATAGTCCAGAGTGCTATCTTTGCATATAGGTTAATTCGTATGAGAACATAGGTACTAGGTACTTACTTGATAATTGATTTTCTCGGTCTATATGATTGTTCTAGTGACTATACCTAGATTACCCAGTCAATGGACGGTAACTATAAATAAAATCGGTAGGTAATCCTTGATTGATTACTAATATACTTAAAATATGTTACGTCATTTAAATATGAATGACAGGAAGTTATATAGTAATCAATAAAATGATCAATTTAAAAAATATATTTTTATAAACATCATAAGGATTTGTTATTCTCAAAACAGGATATTATTCTACATTAAGCTACCTGACAAATTTATTAACAACATCCTAACAACCGCAGAAATATAATTATATTGGAGTATTCTTCGGTAATTGAGTAAACGCAATGATGGGTATCTCTGTAGGTATTTCCATCTGATGGGGCGAAAATAATAATTAAAATAATAAAATTTAGTGGTTCAAAAACACCAAAAATATCATACTTAAGCACTTACGATGTGTAATATTTTTGACGAATAAATATGATGATTATTATGTCAGATTTGCACTTTAATTAATTTAGAGTCCCATTGCAAAATAACTTCCTCAAACAGGACCTAATATGATTTAATCGAAATGATAATAGTAAGGTTTATAATTTCGTATTTGTTACTAACTAAACGATGACTAAGAATTTACAACGTCAAGGAAATAATTTGCACCTAAGTGAAACAATGTTAAATTTATATAAGGTCAAACTTTATAACCTAACTTATCTGCGATATATTATTTGTGTAACTTGCCTTGTACGGGTATACTCGTTTTATATGGTCGTAGTTGTCAATCACTAAATGAAATCAAACGTCTGTCTGACTGTTTATGACTTGAGAAATGCACAATTGATTTATAGTGCAATTTTCTTCTATTTATAATTAAAGTATTTTAAAGTTTCAACTAATAGAAAGCCGAGTGAAGAGTAGCAATGCGTTCAATGATATACAATTGAAATAAAAATGAAAATACGCTCGTAGGTTTTTTATTGATGAAGCGGGTAGAGTCGCGGGCAAAAGCTGGTATCTATAAAATTTTAAATAAAAGTAACATGATAACAATCCATTATAATACGTATAATATGACGCAGTTGCAATAAAATGTTGCATTGTATGAAAACATTCCACTTTGACATCAAAAGTATGTATTTTTGCCTTTTGTCGTGCCTTCGTATTGCAATATATTTATTATTTTCTTACCACAAGGTGCGACAACACGGAAAGATAGCGGTATATACGAAAAAAATCTCATATTTGGTTACTTGTTCATTCTGCGAATTCAACGGGAGAGACGGGACTTGCGAGATTCGATTTAAATTGATTATTTTTCCTTCATGATTGTCAAGTTCAACGACCGAGTCGCAGGCGCCCTCTTGCCTGGAATCACCCCGGACTACGCGTGTAACGATGCCTTTATAAAAAGACATTCGCTCTGTGAAAGAGCTGCCTAATGAATGCGATTTCGTTATTATACCTTCTTTTTTATCCAAAGTATTCAAATAAAGATAACGTTGGTAATGTAACGAACGACGGGTTAACTTTGTTGTGGGTTCTGATTCACAGACATCTCATATAATGATCATTAGGTTACATACTAATAATTAAATAAAAATAAATGGTTATTAAGTTGGGTTAGTAGGTACTCTACTTCACTGCTTAGTTTACTAACCATCATCAGTATGTTGATGATGACCCGATTCTCCGCCTTCCTCATTCGGTCCATCGCGAGAGAAAATCATTCCTGCTAGTTTTTTTATAAAGGTGGGCATACACTTGACCACGTCTGTTGCGAATTACGTACAATGGATATTAGAAAAAGTAACCATTAATAAATAGTAAAGTCTGAAAAACCGCCGCGTCTCGCATCTAAATCTTTACTCATTAAACTCGACTTGATTTCAAATCTAATACAAATAAATAATTATTAAGAACAGAACAAACAATGAAAAATAAAAAGAACATAAAAAGTGTCACGAGTTAAAAATGTTCACCTCGCGAGGCCTCGTTGTCTCTGGAAGACATTTTGCTCTTTGTGAAATCCTAAAATCCCTTCGCAGGAAGTCTACCTAATTAACACGACTCCCATCCGAATACAATTTTAGAACTTTTGGCTGCGGTAATTTGTAGTTTAGTTTATATGGGCTTTTAATTTAATTTATTTTATTTTATTTATACTGTTTTTATTTGAAGAACACCATAGATTAGTTATTTTTACTCGTATTTTAATGCAGCATAACATTTTTAATCGATCTCTATTATAAACACCCTCTCATGAGAAATCCGACCATAATAATAATATTGGATAGGGTAAGTGGGACCGTGTAGTTATAGAAAAAAAACGGCTTTTTGCATTTTAAAGGTAGAGTCGGGTCTTCAAGCCTGCACCTACGAGTATATATTTAGGAGACAGACTTGGACAGCATACCTAAAGTATTACGCTGTTTTTGAAACATTTAAAAGCAAACAACGTTTTAAAGCCAACGGTTTTAGTACAAAAAGTAGGTAGTATGTACAAATCTTATACTGTTTTTGTGTACAGTTCCTTCCTACATAAGCAAGAAAAGGTCCGAGGAATGTACGAGGCTACCGTTATAAAGATTGTTTGTTTGTTTATTCGAAAAACAGCAAATGTGTCGACAATGTTGTGATTTCTTTTCATTAACAGGTATTTAAACATAATTATGTATGTCAAGAGGAAAGTTTATTTCATGGCTAATCACTAGTCTAACATATTTGACAACATATGATTTCCTTGACAAAACTCTTCTAGGTTTATCCGGTTTAGTAATAATTATATTTAAAAGATAAACGAAAATAATAATAAAAAACGATAAAATGAGCATCATGTTATTTAGGTTTAACCAAGGTATAACAGTCAGAATGATACTTCTATAGGCAGTGACCGGTGACTTAAATGCGTTCATATAGCAGAGCTATCTACCGCATAACATACCTGGGTTAAAGTAATGGGTGAAATAGTCTCTTTCCGAAAACTAAAACCACAAATTCCAAGTAAATGACATCATAAGGAAAACAAAAAAACTGTACTTAAACTTATATAGGAAGCATGAAATTAACTTTCCTTATACCTACAAGCGAGACATCGACATTTAAGAGGAATCGACAATGTATGTTTTATGAAACTTGAACCTTCTATCAGTTATTATCCTTATTAAATTAAAAGGGGTGAGCCGTAATACTTTGGTACTACTATAAACTAGTACACGAAATACAGATCCTTGACGTCAGAACTCTCCAAAGGTGAATTATTATAATGAAACTTTTATTGCAAATTAGTATTCTTATAATTAATTATTTTACTTTTTACTTGTTAGCGCTTAATGGAGAGTCACTAAGCCAGAAGGACTACTAAGTAACCATCCGTACTAATAATAAAAGTGCTTACCTATTCAGAGGAATTCCGCTATATAAGTTTTTTTTGAAGATTTAAAGATGAACTTCCAGAATATATTCAGTTAGAAATCAATGAATTATTGTGTAAGAATTGCGAATTTTTTGTTTTTATAAATGCCTAAGACAATTTTATTCTCAAAAATTGAGGTTTTGTAAAAAAAGGTAGGTATATAAACCATGATTAACTTATTTATTTCATATCGATATTGCTAATCTGTGGCTATTGTCGCTGTGAGTAATGACTGCATCAGGAGTGCAGTGTCACTTGATTAAATTTAACTGACAGGGGTCCGAATCTTTGTCGGTATTGTATGCGATATGGGCATTAAAATTGAAAAAGAATTATTAAACCACAATTTGTAAACGAGATAATGATGTTTAAAGCTGCTTTGTGGTTTCGCAAGAGGTTGCTGGCTGCGTATATAGTTTTTTGATAGAGGAAGAAAGAACACTCTACCAAACTCACTCTACAGAACACTCTACGTAACATTAGACTCTATTCCAATGGAGGAGATAAACATTGATTTATCCAATGATGAAAACAGCTTTGAATCAGCTCAAAACATTTTCTGAAAACAAACTTTAAACATAATCGTACATTCAAAAAAACTTATCTCTTAATCAGTGCAGATTGTATGTCAGTCAGTGATCAAAATGTAAAGTGATCAAGAGGTTATGGGCCCAAATCGAAACACGATGGGTCACAATCACTAGACTGTACTATCAAAAGGTAGGGAAATAAGTAGTAAAATGTGAATAAAACCTTCAATACTGTGACCATTTATTCATTTTAATGTCGCAGAGAATGAAAAGGGTCCACGATTCAACGAACTGCTGGTTAGTCTAATCTCGCTTTACATCCAAAATATATTCGAACGTGGTTCGAACGAACCGGTTAACATTTTGTTCCAAAAATACCCTTCTCAGTTAAAAGAAAACCATCTTGCGCTTTCATTCCCTTTATTTATTTAGTTTGGAACGTAATTTATTACCCAGACAATGTTTGATATTTTACGCCAAATTTACTGGAAGGTTGTATAAATGTAGTCGAAATTCATCTTTTACGATTTCTTTTACATGGGCTTTCAATCTGCATACCTATATTATGAATTTAAGTGCTACATCGATCAGAACCTTATTTATTAATAAATCTTTGTAATATGTACATTAATGTGGTAATTTAGTATGGTAGATATTGCATATAAATATAATTTAACCAAAGCACGCTAGCGGTTTAATTTGGGAATACGCCGCCTTGCGTGCATTTGTCCAAAACAATATTATTATTTAAAGTAGTACCAGGTACATTGAAAATAAATGACACCAACCCCGATGTATTTTAGTATATCGGATTTTTTGGTTGGGGGTCATCGCACTTTATTCATAACGTTCCTGGTTCTTCCGAATTTAGCAACAAACATTCCGGTCAATTTCCATACTTGTAAGTAACACAGCGAAAATTTGTGACTATCACTAGGTAGCTCTCTAGCTACGTGTTTAGTATCGTTTCCACATAAATCAGTTTACCAACTTGAGGAGTTGGAACAAGTTCGAACTAAAAGTTCAATAAACCGTTTATCGTAATTCCTGATAGTGATAGATGAGGTAGGGAGGTGATAATCGTAAGTGCTCTCATCGAATTTTATTAATAGTTCTAAAATTAAAATTTGCTAACGAGCTTTGACGATTGAAATTTAAAGGTCAATGACCCGATACATTTGACAACAAACATTGTCAGACCACCTACACTATTTAGCATTTTAAAACTAGCTTGGAAACTTTTCGTACGGTTTAACTTTATTTACGATTCTATTTGGTATACGATTTAAATATTTGAGGACCCAAGAGCTAACTTACAGGCTAGCTAGCTAGGTATATCTTTTTTAGAATTTAGAAGATTAGATCTGTAAGTATAAAATATCCCAGCTTATGTACCTAGTAACAATCTAGCATGTAATCAGTGCTTCTGATGCATGAGCTAGGGTTGTAACACATTTGTTTGGCAATAAATCATGTCCCATAATATTACATCACCAAATGTATATTTCTATTGTCCCTAAATTCTATCATATCAAGGCCAGACCAGACACCAGGCGTAAGTAATTGGTGTTTGTTGAATTTCGTAGCAACCCGCAAAAAAATGCGAAGCCGTGTGAAGCTGTAATTGAGCACCTTGTATGCAGTATAAGTGGATGCATGTGTAAGCAGTTCTTTAACACTCTGTGGTAGGTGTGTATGTTACACTCACGTGTCGTTCTATACATTTTCTAAGTCTGTCTTTTTATAGTTTCTCTTTTATATAAATTTATATGTCTAGACATTAAAAAATTAGCATACCTTTTAAACGTAGGTATATTTTAAATTGTCGCCAAAGTTTTTTTACTATTGTGGATAATTTGATATTGACTTTGCTACTTGTTTTTTGTAACAGAATCCAGTGGCAAACGAATGGAGCCCCTTTGAGGGTAAGTCCCGTCGCCTACGTGTAGCCTTTGAATTGCGCGAACAGTCTATAGGCCTTATTCTTCAAGGTGTCTGCTATTTTTGGCATAATATATTTTATGATAATTAAACCACACAGTTGCGATTTAAACACCGAATTCCTTCAACTACGGTCCTTCTTTGGTTGCTTAAAATTAATATTAAGTTTTTTTTCGGGATACTTACTTCGACAAGCGTTTATGCTCGTAATAATATAGAGCGTGAGAATTAGAATCGTCGAAACAGGTTAAGTTTTAGGTCGGTACACAGGAAATGGCGTCATTTTAATAAAATGATTCAGTCGCCTGGTGACTCTTCACTTAAAATTTTAATCACTAAAAATATCCACCTCTTTTTAGCCATACTTAGCAATTTACTATAGTTGAGACATGATAAAATATGTTTTGTTGCTACTTGATGATTGCCAACGGGAAAGTAGACTGATGGCTCCCGAGGGTCATAAATAAACCATTAAATTTTCTTCCATCTGCCGATAAAATTGCAAAAAATTGAAAAACTGTTTGTTATTTTATTTACATATTTGAACGAAAACAGCACAGTTCAGTAAAATAGTAATATTCCGATAATTGAACCCTCAGGCATTCAAAAAATTTATAGATGAACTTAGACTAGGTACCACATCTTAAATACATTTGATCGACGGTTATAGAGTATAAATTTGCATATTTATTTCATAAACGCTATAATAAATAACGAAAGCTCATAACTTTAATCATTTATTTTATCATTTGATATGATACAAGTTTAAATACTCAGAAATATCCGCGTTATCATTTTATTAATTCAAAAAATAGCAGCATGTCGTTAATAATATTATTATATGCCGCGAGCTACCCGCTGTTTATCAAGATTTTCCGTTATAAATTTCGTTCCGTGGTAAAATTATTATGAGTAGGTAAATGTCAGGTAATATAGCTTTCGCTGAACTAAGTTTTATCAAAATTGGTTCAGCAACAGTAAAGTGTTAAACTCAAATAAAAATGAGATGCTGGCGCCGGCAGACAGCCATAGGTATATGGAGGGAGTATCTCATTTATTTTCTATGGTCATCTGTCAATTTGGTGGTGCCAATTTTCGGAGGAGTATTCTGTTTATGTTATTCTCATTGCTATGGAAATAACATAATATCTCGTTTAGTGTGCTGAGTGGGTCCCGTAGGTCCCGGTCGGTCACCTCATGCAATCCCCATAATAGGCGGCATACCTACAACGCATACGCAACTTCAGGGATAATGTAATGAACATGAAAACAAACATACATCCATCAGTTAGGTTACCTATTTAAGCAATCTCGGAGGTGTGCAATAGTGGAAATTACGAATTGCAATTTACAATACAAAGGTTAAGTTCAATAGGTGTCGTCGTTGATGGTACTAATTTTTGAGTAAATAAACAAGGACCCAATTAAGCTACTCATGTTGAAATAAAATTTAATTTTCCAAACAATGACAAAACGGAACTGTGATTGGGTTAGGTAATATTTATTTATATTTTTCTGTGGCCTCGGCCACTATGCGATGTGGCAATTTAATTATCACATTTTCGTCATTTCCACGACAAAATCAAAATAACGTTTGTATTTGTATGGTAGTTAGGGTCATGTTGCGATTCTTAAATATGCCCTTTGTGTTAAATGATGACGTACTTACCTTTAATTTTAACTAACTGTGTTTAACTGCACATGAGCTCATTAAAACTGAGTTATACCTACTTGAAATGATATTTAAATTTATTTTGAAAAATGCAATTTGAAGTTGTGGTGGCGTTTTTTTAAAACTAGTTTTATTTTAAATCTATTTCTAGTGGTTTAAAAAAAATATTGATCTCTCTGATATTTTTCGGAGAATCCATAATGTCCCTCTTAATTTATTGCACCCATAGGATAGTTATTGCTATAAAGTTTTGTTAGTAGTTTTAAAAACGAAATGAAATTATAATACATATTTTGCTATCTTATCTTTTGATTATTGTGTGTTCTATATAAACTAACAGCCACGAACCATGCAATGTGTACTCTATTATGTTACGAGTATGTATGACAAACTTTTGCTCTGGTTACTTTTGGAAATACCAAAAATAAAAATGATTCAGCTGGAAAATGTAGCAACGAGGAGGTAGTTTAGTAGAAAGAAAGTCACGTATTTTTGTTCTTGATTTTCCGATAAATTAGCTAAATCATTGTTTAAGAGATCACGGTTATTGTATTTTGCCTTATAAAGTAAATAATTTAAGATATTAAAATCTCAAAGCCTAGGGCGACTTAATTGCGATGCAGATTATTCGTTTCTATTCTATTTCGTTTAACATTGAAATTGAAGTTGCTTGAGTATCTACCTAATGCATTCCATTTACTGAAATTGATAGGTTTTGTGTGTCAATTTGCGTACTGCTAATAAAATACCTAACATTGGCAGTAAAATCCTTGACAAAAAATATAGATTCGCAAGTTCCGCGTTGAAAAAAAACAGTAGGGTATTCCCGAGCAGGGGAAATTTCAAGTACATTCCGGATTTAGCACATTCAGTTAGGTTGTGGGATTTGAGCGTATGTACTCAGGTCACGTCGTTGTTATTATCTCTCGTCATCTTACTGAATTATTTGAAACCGTGAGGACAACCACGGTTATTTAGGTTTCCCTTAATTTTTATTTATCCGTGGCAAAAAAGCCCATAGACTTACCTACTTAGTTACACTCCGGATCATAAACCAAGGTATCGAATGTTTATTTTAAGAACAACAGCTTTGGTTCTAAAACTTAAAATACAATTGCGAAAAGAATTTATCTTGAAACGGAAAACATATATACGTTATTATAATAACGTATATTAATTTGAATTGCTTAAAAAGAAACAGTTTGAACAGTTTATTTGTAAATATTTGTTTTCTTGTTAAAAACCTGCAAAAAAACCTCTAAAACTTACCTATTTACTATTCCATCGTGAAAATTAAGTTAAATTACATTTAGTATTAATATACCCACCCACCTATAAAGTGCTAGTTTTACTAAAGCTTCATTATATTATGGTAATGAGAACATTGTCTTCGATGATAGTATCATAATATTACACCCAGAGTATTGAACTTGTACTGGATAAAAGTATTATTATAATGGAACAGGTGCGAACAATCAATCACATGGGTCGGTCGGGCGGCGGTGGTGCAATCGCAAAAAGCATAGCGGAGGCGGGAATAACCAATGTAATGAACTAGTTTCAGTGATACCTAGTCACAGGGAAAAAAATATAGGTAGGTACTTAAAAAGGGTCGTACAATAATTATTATCCATTCCATGTTTTCTACCTTTGATGCGCGTCACATCGTCCTGGTGCCTGTATTCAACTGTTCTGCATCTTCGGGTCACCTTTTTTGGGGCTTGCTTCTTTGTTAGAGCAATACAGAGCCGCCGGCTCGACCTGAAGCGAAACGTTTTCTTCCGATGCGAAACTTCCATCTATATTTCGCGGTGGATCCACTCTGCACTCTGTCGCTACGAAACAAACTCTTAACAAATTGATCAACATAATCTTCATCATAACTTCTTGTATACATCGATGCGTTTCGATACATATTACATGACCACTTGGTCTTGACAGAGGGGAACGCCTGACTCTAGACTAGAACCTTGTTATTAGGCTCTGCTATATTTTGCTCTCTGCTACATCTACAAATTCGTTAATTTACGTCTGTGACCTAAGATTGTCTCATTTCTTATTAATTTAAATAGTTTTACTATGTCCATTCGATTGTAAATACATTCTTATTGCGAGTCTTATTTGAACGATCCCAAGCTGCCACTGGAAAGCTTGACACATCCAGATAGCAGGATTAGGACATGTCCCAGATGATGTTATCCGCATTCTGCGCCTTGAATATCAAAATTCTACCATTAAAAAAGCGCTCGACCGAAGAATAACTGTACATACGAGTTTGACCATAATATTGTTACACGACTTTGGCGTGACAGGTACTGGAGGGGGAGCGCTAAAATGTTATTCTGATTCCTCATTAATAATTCATGAATACACTTTTATTTCGTTTTTCGTACAAAAACATGAATTTATGTCATAAAAGCAGTTGGAGTGACGCTGTAATAAATACTTTTCATTGTTATTTTGTTTCTATGACTACTGCGTGAAGTGAAATTCCATTTTGAATTGTAATATATTTGTAGAAAAATCTTAATGTATTTTATAACATATTTGCTCGTAAAGGGTCACTTATTTTACCAATTTCGATATCGTTTTGTATCTCATTACGCACTTGTGCGGTAATGTAAAGTAAAACGCACGTGTGCGGTAATGTAAAGTAAAACGCACAGTTTATGAAGATGCTCTGTCTAAAAACGAACGATTAGCAATAGTACATTACTGCCGCGGCCCGCAACAGAGGCATTGATGGATGAGCGTGTGAATGTGAGTGAAAGGATACGTGAGTCCATCAATGCCTGGTTGGGGCTAAGGCTTGTATAGTGCTTTTCTCAAATAATGCGCGGAAATCCAAAAAATATCAAAAGTTTTATTATAATTGTGAACCGTCTGAAATGAACGATCACGACTTAGGGTTGTCACAATACTTTCAAATCAAAATACTTTTGGCCATATCTCCGGAACGGCTAGTGCTAGAACCATGTTCATGTACTCAAATAAAAGGGCTCGACGAGATCTATCTGAATATAATATAAAAAAAACACCCTGTATATTAATATAAAATTGTTTATACAGGGTGTTTTTATTTAATATTATATTCAACTAGATCTCGTCGAGACCTTTCATTTGAGTACAAACACGAGGGGTCTGGCACTAGCCGTTCCGGAGATATGGCCAAATGAAAAAAAAACCTCTTTTGGCCATATCTCCGGAACCGCTGGTGCTAGACCCTTGTTCATGGTACTCAAATGAAAGGGCTCGACGAGATCTATCTGAATATAATATAAAAAAACACCCTGTATATATAATTTTTTATTAAACAATTTCCGCGCATTATTTAAGAAAAGTGCTATACAAGTCTGCAATCTGTCTAATTTCATGCGCTTTTTCTTTTCGCTGTATTGTTTTTATTTGAAAATGTCGTCAAGTAGTGATTATAACTGCCTTAATAAGTAATTAAACATTTATTCGTATTCCGAGTTTTATTTATTTCCTCGCAAATATGTTATAAAACGTTGTATGACATACGTGCGCTTTGAAAATTACATCCTCTGCTTCCTTATGGCCCTCGCCTACGGCTCGGGCTAGCAATATCGCCTCGGCTGTAATTTTCAACTTACCGCGCTTATATCATAATGTACTATAGTACATTAATGTACTATGTACATTATGCGACTGAATTAACGGAGATGTTGACAGCATTGAACGAGTGCGTTAATCTAAAAGTTCTTTACCTAATTAAAATTATTTCAAATTTCAGCGACGATCATTTAGTACATTAAAATATTAAATTTGGTCTTGCACGATTGATGCCTTTGAGTAGAAATAAGAATGTAGATAAAATAATACCTAATTACTAAGTTCTCAGCTTCCCACGCTATAGATACCCACCTCAAAAGTGAGTTACAATTTCGCAGATGTCTGATAATATCTTAGGGAGACGCTCATAAAGAGGGCAACGGCTTACGAGAATTACCCATGCAAGTTTGGTTTTTGACAAAATAACCAAATAAGTAGCTACTTTATATTATTATAGTGAAGTGAGTGTGCATTTAAGGAAAAATGCGTGCTTCGATCGAACCCTTTAAATGAACTTTTTACAGAGTATTAATTGGCTCATTCATATAAGTTAAATTAAATAATGTTTCAGTATTTATTAATGTATATTATAAATAACGTATTTACATAATTACAAAAATGTGTTTAAATAATAAATAGTTAATTAATAATAACTTAATATAATTTACAGCTTATATACTTGCATATCAGGGAGTGAACCTTCGTCTGGATCATCTTCTACATGTATTATCTTTTCTACGTTCTCATTAAATGTCACTACAGATTTTCTCCTGGCTTTCTTTCTTTCTCCAAACTCATCCTCGTCTTCCGATCCACCTCCGTCGTCTTTTAATTTGTCAATTGATTGTATTACTATTGGAAGTTGAGGGATCTGAGGATCGAGCAATGACATATTGACTACGGATTCAACAGGCGGTTCTCTTGTTGATGTGCTTGGCTCCACAGTAACTTCTTCAATAGGAGCCTGGAGCCTTTCCTGAAGTTTTTTCTCACTCTTCCTAAGTTCTTCTATATTGAGTCTCGGTTGCACAGAAGGTTCCAATTTCGGAGGCGGATCAATTGACTCATTTTGTGACGCCATGCTATTTGCGTCCTCGAATGGCTCGTATTTTCGGTTCTTTCTCCTGCAATAATGTTAATAGCTCAGACTGAGATGTTTTGTGAAAAAGTGATAAGAAAAGGTAATTTAAACAACGGTATTCTTACCATCTAAGGAAGAACCATACAGCTGCGGCTACAATTACTATGAAGAGCAAGATGCTGAGGACTATTGTTGCTACTAACAAGCCAGTATCACGTCCTGAACATATATCAAGGTTGTCTAGATGATCTTCTAGAGATATTGTGCTCGCTATGCTGACCGTTGCTGCTGCATTGTTATTTATATCTCTGCAATGTAGAGTTATTTAAAAGTACTTTAGCATAATCTTTATGACATCATTAACGATCATAATAATAATGCCTTTCTGTAGTAGGTAAGTACAGTTAAATTATTTATAATAATAATGCGTGCAAATATCTTATCATTTTACTGAATTCGTACGATTATAGAGTTTATTATGTACACTGTCATTCTTCTGAATCAATTTGTCACTATTATTATTTAAATTGTTCTTGTTAAATTCAACTTAGTCACTTTATTTTTTCAGGATCATAGATATGCGAATAATATAAAATTCTACTTACGCAGTAAGTCGATCCACTTCAACCGGTTCGCGTTCAATTAATCCATAAACATACAGCTGCATCGAAGCCCCAGCGGAACTGACTTCGCGTTTGATCCTTGCATCCAACTCATCTGATTCCGGATCCGGTTCTGGTTCTAATTCATTCGAAATCACTGCGGACCTCAAAACTTTTATATCATACCCAACTGCTGCGGTTAAATCAGCTAAGATAGATTCCTCATTTTCTAGGAATGCGTTTCGTACTGTGACCACAGCTATATGGTTTATGCCCAACAGTCTTACCTGTAAAGAAACCAATGTTTGTTTAGGTGTAGGGTTAACGCTCCGGATGCAGTGCGTTATGTCAATGTAACTAGCGTATTTTGAATCTGGTTATTGTTTTTGGGACATAAGTACTTACACAAAGTGGAACAGAACGACAGACTTTTCCGAAAGAGTCGTATTAAATATAACTGTTTACCGCGGCTTTGCCCGCGTAGAAATGTTTTTCCAGCGGAAATAACCGTTTCTTAGTGGACGTCAGAGCTATAATATGACGAACCTTTGTGCAAACTTTCAAGTCTCTAGGCTCAGCGGTTTGGGATGTGCGTAGATCAGTCAGTCAGCCTCGTCATAATTTTTTCTTTTTTATAATTTCATGTTATATTGATGAGCATTCGTTTTTTAATGGTTTTATGGCGGATAAATATAATTTTTAATTTCTTTTTATTTAATTTAACTTTTCATTTAATTAAAGTTTTTTTGTACTTAATGACAGTTATAGTCTAGTATTTAAATACTCATCTCTCACTCTCGTTTTTTTAATTTCTATCTATAGTACCTATCAAACAACATTATTTTTTTAGCGTATGGGTCTGGTCGCTGTAAAGGCAGTTTCCAGTTAACGCTAAGGGTAGGTAATCATAAGTTATCTTCTGTTTTGTTCTAATGAGTTGTGAACTTACTAAAAGTTGCAGGGACGCCGTACGGCCATCTTCCCCATTATTGTCTGTAGCGAAGACAGTGAGACTGGTATCATCTTCCAGTGGTGTGGTGTGACGTATGTGTACGAATCCAGTGGTAGGCGACACGGCTAGCACTTCGTCAGAGCTCCAGTAAATCAGAGCGGCATTTACTCCCACATCTTTATCTGTTGCCTGCAAGTTTTCACCAATTAAAGAAAATTCTATTAACATAAAAAACTTCTAATTATTGCCTTATTATTATTGTCATTATCTTTTCGTTGTCCCCATAGATCTTATTGATGCGGTCAAATTTAATTATTATTTATAATTACTCGAGCTTTTATATCTTAAAACTCATGAAATAAAATTAGCTCTAATTCCTGATCTGATAATTGTGTTTCATAATATGGCGCAATATTAAGTTAGCACAGGTAAGTAAATAATGCTGAAATTCTGTTAAAAATGCGACATTTATGTAGTTAATAATTGAAGGCTTATTAATGCATTCTCCGGGTTAGAAATTTCGAAATTCTAAACCGATTAAAATTTTTGGTAATTCTGATTATACGAGTAGACACATGACACAAAAAACAAACGAATGTAACATTAATGTCCAACTTGACGATGATGCTAAATACGTCTGTTTTGAAATAAATATGACTCATACCTAATGGGTGTTCACCTTAATGATCAACTGACCTTTAACTGGATGAGAGCTCGCGGTAACACTCTTTCTTCTAGTTCTGGAACTGGATATCCGACTATAACGGGTTGGTTTTGGTTTCCATCAAATATTGGGTCGTTATCATTGATGTCGTTGACAATTAGATTGACTAGGGTCCTTCTCGAGTTGTACAAGATTGTGTCTGATAATATCCATTTGTTGTTGCCATAATCGTATGGTCCGAGCCAATCGAGTCTTGCTCCAGTGTTTAGGGAGCGCTTGGAACGTGTTATCATATTGTCTCTATCGCACTCTAGGATTAACTCCACCTGGACTTGCGACAGGGCCATAAAAGCGATTGATTCGTCTTCTCTGTCGATGGCATGTGTGTGTAATCCATTTTCGTCGGTGTATAGCCACGGTTGGTCGGCAGGCCAGCGATTGGTGAGACGGTATTGGCAGCCCTCAAACTCTTCTGTTAACGGTACAAGATTTGTATGCGCTATTTCCTCGTCTCTTTCTAAGATGAGCAGTGGAGGCATGAAAAGATCATCATCCTCACCGCACACTGTGATTGCATCCACTGTTAGGTATACCTGTAATAATTTAATTCAGTAATGAAGAAAAGAGAGAGCGTCATTGGCGTCGGTGATAAGACGCGGCCTATCATATCGAAAGGTCCGAGGTTCGATCCCCGGCTGGGCCATGTACCAATGGGTTTTTCTAGAAACTTAAGTGCATTTACTGACTGCTCTCAAACGATGAAGGAAAACATCGTGAGGAAACCTGCATACGCTGAAGAAGAAATTTTTAGGCGAATTTAAAGGCAATAGCATTACTTGTTCAGGATGTCTTATATTCTTTAAAAAATATCTGTATTATTCCTCGCAGACTTGTTTAGGATATTTTACTTAACTAGATTTACCTGGAAGTGTATTTTCCAGCTGAATAACTGGTAATAATGGTTACGTTACATATAAATGATAGTAACTATACCTGGGCGGCGCCTGTGACTCTTGTGAACACCGAAGTAGCAATCACTTGGAAGTTGTATAATCCGCTGTTGGCAGGCGCAGATAGGAACAACCCACCTTCGTTGTCTATTGACAAACGCTGCAGAAGGTGATCTGAAACGTATACAAAACATCTCTCTTGTCCAATTGTAAACTTAATTTTAATATGTTGTAGATCTTCGCTTATAAAATTATTCTGCATGCAACAACAAAAAAACCGATGATTTAATTTTGCTAAGCAAAATAAAATTGCTCCTTCAAACTTTTAGGCGTCTGTTCAGAGAGTATGTATGCCAAAAAAATATTCTAGTACTTTACAGAGACAATTAAATGAATATGTGAATTATCCTAAATTTAGTATTTACGTTGTTGTTGATTACATTACTTTTGTCTGAAGTGCCTATTATACCGGCTTCGGTCTGGTAATACCTATTATTGTGTAGATTTTTAAAAGTTATATTTTTAAAAGCTATGATCATCAGTCTGCCTGCAATAGTCTACTGCTGGACTTAGGCCTGCCCTAAGGCGCGCCGCTGAACCAGAGAGCATCATACATGGCATCCTATGGACTTGACAACACCGGCCGGCGTAATAACCGCGGCTAACGAGTCGTTGCAACTTGCAACTAACTCAAGATTAGCACTTGGAGATGAAGTTAAAAGAGAACATAATATCAAATATGACACTGGCCCTTTTAATTATGGAACGAACTTATTTAAATCAAACACGAGCGTCCAAATCGACGCACGCAACGGATTGTATGGTGGAGGTCGGTGCGTGCGGTGCGGGCAGGTGGACGCAGCTCCATACAAATTCATACAAAGCTAACGAAATGTGGCGCGTGCGGTGCGGCCAAGTCGACGCTCCAGCATAAAGTAATTGTTAGAAAATTGAATAAGTGTAATCTTTCAAGAGTATTGTCATGCTTGGAATTACGTTAGCGTATATGTAGGAGTTCGGCGCCAAAAACGCAACGCCACCGCCGCGTCACCGTTTTTGGTGAGGGGGAGGCAATGGAGGACAAAGGGCTGTTATTGATTAAATATAGAAACACGAACCATCATCTAAGTCCAGCGAGTATGTGACGGACTCTGCGTTGTCCGCCGTGGCCTCGACTCGGCCCATCAGACCAGTTTGGCTGATATCCACCCGCAGAGTGTAAGTTGGCGAGCTGAATGCAACCGATGGTAATTCTGGCACTGAATGATACAAAGAGAAAAATATAAATACATTACATATACAAAATAATATCGTCATCAACAGCCTATTAATATGTCCCCACTGCTGGGGCACAGACCTACCCTTGGAAGGATGATTAACATGCACAAAAACTTTTTATAGTTTTTAATATGATTTTAAAAAGTGCGGTCATTTTAAACGTGAACATTAAATCAATCATATAGTATTATGGATATGGAGGTATTTGTTTATTGGATACCTGTGTTCTACCTCCAGAGCTTCTATTTTTATTGATGACTAGTAACTTAGCCTTTTAACGTAGGTACATTATGGTAAATAATAACATGAACTATGTAAGGAAAAATATATATTGCTTGAGATTTCACCCCGCGTGCTAGTAAAATATTTAGTTAATTATGATTTCATACTTTCTATAATTTGTAAGAGTGGTTGAAGGGAAACATAAACCACAGATGTACAAAATTTAAATATGCTTACCTGGAGCGGAGATGACATCGAGTAGGAGCACTGCGCTGGCGCCGGCTGCCCGCAGCTCCAGTGCCACATGCGTCACGTCATCCGTGAGGGCCACCGTCCCTCGGCCGCTCACATCCACCTCGCCGGCTACCGCGGACGCGATGAATAACTCCGCATACTCTGAGGTGAACAATGTTATTTTTTACCATTGCCACTCGAAAAGGGGCATATGATTCACCGATTACCGTGGAAAAAAACGCATTTCCCTCACAATGCATTTTGAATTTGGAATATGCGCGAATGTAAAATATAATTATTATATTAAATACGTATACCTACAATATATTAGGTAGTTAGGTAGATTTTTTTTGTAAAAAATATAAAGTTAAGCTGCGCGTCCATTTGACCGCGCTGCACGCAACGCATTGTACAGTGGAGGTCCGTGCGTGCGGTGCGGACAGGTGGACGCAGCTCCATATAAATTCAAACAAAGCAAACGACTTGGCACTTAGTTTAAAAATTATTATGCTATAGAGGAAAAATCACGATCGGGTAATTGTTTGAAAATACGGTACCTTCATGGAAAAAACAGATCGCTGTTAAATTAGTCGCACCAAAAATTATGTTCAGATCAAATAAATTGTTAGTTCAAATTTTATGTACCTCCCACTAACTCAATGTCTGTTCCATAGTATCCAGAAATCGTAATAAGTTCATGTCCGACCACGCCTTCTTGGATTATTCCTTCGAAAAGAACCTTCTCGAAAGACACTTCGGTACCTGTCTGCGAATCTGTTGAAACATAATTTTATTTAAAATAGCGGCTTTACCTATTAAATTAAATAGAATAGATTTTCTTTGGGAAAATTAGTCTATGTTCTAGCGGCGTATACCGCCAATCCAACAGTGAATTAATTTTTGAAATCGGTTAAGCAGTTACAGAGATATTAGTTCTAACACACATACATACAAACATCTTCAATAAGAATTATTTCTATACCATTTCTCAACTCTACACACAAAATTTTAACTGAACGAAAACCACAATCATGTTTTTCTAATAAAATATGAATAATAGTAGCGACTAAAAGTTTATTAAGAAAAAGTCAAAAGTCGAAACCATGCTCTGCAAAAAGTGTTTAATAATAATCTAACCACATACATATTGTAAAAGGAAGTAATTATTTATTATCATTAGTGTCATTGCAATAGTAAGAATTTTATTATCAGATAAAGTAATGAAATCAGCGGAAGGAATTATTTAATATCTCGGATTATCGGTGGCCAATTAATGTGCGCTCTCATTTATTTTTTATTTTTTCTTATTTTATTTTTTTCTTATTTTTTATTATTATTTCATTAATGTGTAATATATCAAGGGTTCAAACAGTTGCGAAAAAAGGATTTTAGTTCTTTATTCGCATCTAGTAATAGTTTCCCCATAACTTTCCCACGCAACTAGATACGAATAAAGAAATAAAATTCTTCTTTCGCAACTAGTTGCGCACAAAGAAAAGTAGGTACTTCTTCTACGGCAACTGGTTACAAATCGTGGTTTGCGAATATGGCCGGAAGGATTTTAACACTAATAATTATATAATTATATTTTAGTCTTACACGTGTCCACGTCCAGTGTCCACGTCCGCTCGAAACGTCGAGCAAGGAATATATTCGCATGTAAGACCCGTGTATACTAATAATGTGTGGGTACTACAAAGCTCAAAATTCTACTTAGTTTCTAAAAATGTACCACAGGCTTTTCAGCGAAGGAAAACATTAACTTCAAAAGCGTATGTGAAATTAATTAACATGCAACGGGTGGGTTGCTAGTACGTCTTTTGTGTGTGTAGACCTCTGCATGCACAGATCTGGCGATCGAATCTATGGACTATGTAATAAAAGAAAGCAAAAGTTCACATACCTAATAAATAATGTTGTGGGCAAAACACATACCTAATAAGTACCTACTATTTTTTGACAGAATGCCATGAAGTTGAAGCAATATAGCTTTTACGGAACAAGCGGGCTTCTTGCATTAATTTCATCAAATTAAAAGTTAACGGGACTGTATTAATTTTAATATCCACCAGAAAAAAATTAAAAGGGTCGATTGCTGAATTTACACCAAATGCAATGATTTGGAAGTCTGTGGTTGAGTAGAATTTGGATAATCAAATATAAATATACATACATACATATCTTCACGCTATGTCCCTGGCGGGGTAGGCAGAAAGAACAGAGCGCCAAGTATCGCGATCCTGACACACCTCTTTCGCTAAACATAAATATAATATAGCTTAATATAAATACAAACCATTTGGTAAAGATATAATGATGACAGCTCTGCCGTCAGGACCAGCCCCAGACGTATGAGCAGCAGAGATGACAAAGACCAGTTTCTGACGGCTCTCCAACACTCCTTGTGGTATAGGAGCTATTAAAGTCAATGTTACTGAATCCTCTGAGATAATAATTCCAAACCATTGAGAGTCAGCTGTAACAATAACGTTAGACTATTACTAGTGGCCTAAAATGTGAATGGGCAGTTTTCTAGTTTAAGTCATTGATTATAATAACCAACCTCCCTCTAAAGAGAATCTGATAGTTTCATCAAATCCTTGTAGTAACGTAATACTGTTCTCAAATACAAAGCCTTCTGCTTCATTGTAGTGACCAATGTAGTATGCTTCGCTGAAAGTTAATTCAGCCATCGAAGGATCGCCTCGCACTATTTCGAATACTACTGTAGCAAAAGCTGATTGAGTTTCTGGAGCCGATGCTCGCAACTCGAGTACTATCAATCCATTCGATGAAATAACTTCTTCGGGAATAGTGCCTTGCACTGCGATAGTGACGGTCGCACCATCTTGACTTAAGCTGAAGTATTGTAAGAGGGCTAAAAAAGAAACAACATCCATTAAGTCACTTCAACAAAATCAGGCGACAACTTTGTTTCCGTGGTTAAATGCACTGTGTTTACTCTTACCCCCTTGTAATGTGAAGGAAACTGCTGCTGTGTATCCTTCGCTCAGAGTTATCGCTTCCAAATTAGCGACGTTATTTTCAATCGTGCCGAGATAAGAAATTCTTTCAAAACCAAGCACCAACCCATCTGTAAACTCTGCAACAAGGACGTTGGATAGTCGTTACATTATTGCGATAATATTGACAAATTTATTTAATTAACACGTGAGTCGGTATTTTGAAAAATATTACCGTCTGTAAGGGAAATGACAATCGTAGCTCTTGCCGTAGTACTGTCAGGTCTTTGTGCGATAATGCCGAATATGAGCTGGTGGTTGTTCATTAGAACCGCTGCTGGGATGGGTGCATTTAAGGTCAATATGACAGAGTTTCCTGATGCCGTCGCATCAAACCACTGCGAATGTGCTGAAAAGTTGACAATTTTTAAAACCACAATATTTAGGAGAGTTATTTGCAGGGTGATCAATGAGATACATACCTCCATCAAGTGCAAACTCCACATTATCGTCAAATCCTTCAGTCAAAGTAATACTTTCCTCGAAAATAAGACCGGCTGCTTCTGTATAATGTCCGCTGTAATGAGGCTCACTAAAAACTAGTTGGACAACGGTTGTATCGTCCCGGACTATTTCGAATACTACTGTAGCAAACGCTGATTGCATCTCTGGAGCCGATGCTCGCAACTCGAGTACTATGAGTCCATTCGATGAAATAACTTCTACGGGAATAGTGCCTTGTACTGCGATAGTGATGGTCGCACCATCTTGACTTAAGCTGAAGTATTGTAAGAGGGCTAAAAAAGAAACAACATCAAATAACTCACATAAACAAAATCAGGCAACAACTTTGTTTCCGTGGTTTAATGCACTGTGTTTACTCTTACCTCCATGTAATGTGAAGGAAACTGCTGCTGTGTATCCTTCGCTCAAAGTTATCGGTTCCAAATTAGCGACATTATTTTCAATCGTGCCGAGATAAGAAATTCTTTCAAAACCAAGCACCAACCCATCTGTAAACTCTGCAACAAGGACGTTGGATAGTCGTTACACACGTTGCGATAATATTGTCATATTTTATTTTATAACAAGTAAATCGGTATTTTGAAAAATATTACCGTCTGTAAGGGAAATGACAATCGTAGCTCTTGCCGTAGTACTGTCAGGTCTTTGTGCGATAATGCCGAATATGAGCTGGTGGTTGTTCATTAGAACCGCTGCTGGGATGGGTGCATTTAAGGTCAATATGACAGAGTTTCCTGATGCCGTCGCATCAAACCACTGCGAATGTGCTGAAAAGATGACAATTTTTAAAACCACAATATTTAGGAGAGTTATTTGCAGGGTGATCAATGTGATACATACCTCCATCAAGTGCAAACTCCACAGTATCGTCAAATCCTTCAGTCAAAGTAATACTTTCCTCGAAAATAAGACCGGCTGCTTCTGTATAATGTCCGCTGTAATGAGGCTCACTAAAAACTAGTTGGACAACGGTTGTATCGTCCCGGACTATTTCGAGTACTACTGTAGCAAAAGCTGATTGCGTCTCTGGAGCCGATGCTCGCAACTCGAGTACTATGAGTCCATTCGATGAAATAACTTCTTCGGGAATAGTGCCTTGTACTGCGATAGTGACGGTCGCACCATCTTGACTTAAGCTGAAGTATTGTAAGAGGGCTAAAAAAGAAACAACATCCATTAAGTCACATAAACAAAATCAGGCAACAACTTTGTTTCCGTGGTTAAATGCACTGTGTTTACTCTTACCTCCATGTAATGTGAAGGAAACTGCTGCTGTGTATCCTTCGCTCAGAGTTATCGCTTCCAAATTAGCGACGTTATTTTCAATCGTGCCGAGATAAGAAATTCTTTCAAAACCAAGCACCAACCCATCTGTAATCTCTGCAACAAGGACGTTGGATAGTCGTTACACATTGCGATAATATTGTCATATTTTATTTTATTAACACGTAAATCGGTATTTTGAAAAATTTTACCGTCTGTAAGGGAAATGACAATCGTAGCTCTTGCCGTAGTACTGTCAGGTCTTTGTGCGATAATGCCGAATATGAGCTGGTGGTTGTTCATTAGAACCGCTGCTGGGATGGGTGCATTTAAAGTCAATATGACAGAGTTTCCTGATGCCGTCGCATCAAACCATTGCGAATGTGCTGAAAAGTTGACAATTTTTAAAACCACAATATTTAGGAGAGTTATTTGCAGGGCGATCAATGTGATACATACCTCCATCAAGTGCAAACTCCACAGTATCGTCAAATCCTTCAGTCAAAGTAATACTTTCCTCGAAAATAAGACCGGCTGCTTCTGTATAATGTCCGCTGTAATGAGGCTCACTAAAAACTAGTTGGACAACGGTTGTATCGTCCCGGACTATTTCGAATACTACTGTAGCAAAAGCTGATTGCGTCTCTGGAGCCGATGCTCGCAACTCGAGTACTATGAGTCCATTCGATGAAATAACTTCTTCGGGAATAGTGCCTTGTACTGCGATAGTGACGGTCGCACCATCTTGACTTAAGCTGAAGTATTGTAAGAGGGCTAAAAAAGAAACAACATCCATTAAGCCACATAAACAAAATCAGGCAACAACTTTGTTTCCGTGGTTAAATGCACTGTGTTTACTCTTACCTCCATGTAATGTGAAGGAAACTGCTGCTGTGTATCCTTCGCTCAAAGTTATCGGTTCCAAATTAGCGACGTTATTTTCAATCGTGCCAAGATAAGAAATTCTTTCGAAACCAAGCACCAACCCATCTGTAAACTCTGCAACAAGGACGTTGGATAGTCGTTACACATTGCGATAATATTGTCATATTTTATTTTATTAACACGTAAATCGGTATTTTGAAAAATTTTACCGTCTGTAAGGGAAATGACAATCGTAGCTCTTGCCGTAGTACTGTCAGGTCTTTGTGCGATAATGCCGAATATGAGCTGGTGGTTGTTCATTAGAACCGCTGCTGGGATGGGTGCATTTAAGGTCAATATGACAGAGTTTTCTGATGCCGTCGCATCAAACCATTGCGAATGTGCTGAAAAGTTGACAATTTTTAAAACCACAATATTTAGGAGAGTTATTTGCAGGGTGATCAATGTGATACATACCTCCATCAAGTGCAAACTCCACAGTATCGTCAAATCCTTCAGTCAAAGTAATACTTTCCTCGAAAATAAGACCGGCTGCTTCTGTATAATGTCCGCTGTAATGAGGCTCACTAAAAACTAGTTGGACAACGGTTGTATCGTCCCGGACTATTTCGAATACTACTGTAGCAAAAGCTGATTGCGTCTCTGGAGCCGATGCTCGCAACTCGAGTACTATGAGTCCATTCGATGAAATAACTTCTTCGGGAATAGTGCCTTGTACTGCGATAGTGACGGTCGCACCATCTTGACTTAAGCTGAAGTATTGTAAGAGGGCTAAAAAAGAAACAACATCCATTAAGTCACATAAACAAAATCAGGCAACAACTTTGTTTCCGTGGTTAAATGCACTGTGTTTACTCTTACCTCCATGTAATGTGAAGGAAACTGCTGCTGTGTATCCTTCGCTCAGAGTTATCGCTTCCAAATTAGCGACGTTATTTTCAATCGTGCCGAGATAAGAAATTCTTTCAAAACCAAGCACCAACCCATCTGTAAACTCTGCAACAAGGACGTTGGATAGTCGTTACACATTGCGATAATATTGTCATATTTTATTTTATTAACACGTAAATCGGTATTTTGAAAAATTTTACCGTCCGTAAGGGAAATGACAATCGTAGCTCTTGCCGTAGTACTGTCAGGTCTTTGTGCGATAATGCCGAATATGAGCTGGTGGTTGTTCATTAGAACCGCTGCTGGGATGGGTGCATTTAAGGTCAATATGACAGAGTTTCCTGATGCCGTCGCATCAAACCATTGCGAATGTGCTGAAAAGTTGACAATTTTTAAAACCACAATATTTAGGAGAGTTATTTGCAGGGCGATCAATGTGATACATACCTCCATCAAGTGCAAACTCCACAGTATCGTCAAATCCTTCAGTCAAAGTAATACTTTCCTCGAAAATAAGACCGGCTGCTTCTGTATAATGTCCGCTGTAATGAGGCTCACTAAAAACTAGTTGGACAATGGTTGTATCGTCCCGGACTATTTCGAATACTACTGTAGCAAAAGCTGATTGCGTCTCTGGAGCCGATGCTCGCAACTCGAGTACTATGAGTCCATTCGATGAAATAACTTCTTCGGGAATAGTGCCTTGTACTGCGATAGTGACGGTCGCACCATCTTGACTTAAGCTGAAGTATTGTAAGAGGGCTAAAAAAGAAACAACATCCATTAAGTCACATAAACAAAATCAGGCAACAACTTTGTTTCCGTGGTTAAATGCACTGTGTTTACTCTTACCTCCATGTAATGTGAAGGAAACTGCTGCTGTGTATCCTTCGCTCAAAGTTATCGGTTCCAAATTAGCGACGTTATTTTCAATCGTGCCAAGATAAGAAATTCTTTCGAAACCAAGCACCAACCCATCTGTAAACTCTGCAACAAGGACGTTGGATAGTCGTTACACATTGCGATAATATTGTCATATTTTATTTTATTTACACGTAAATCGGTATTTTGAAAAATTTTACCGTCTGTAAGGGAAATGACAATCGTAGTTCTTGCCGTAGTACTGTCAGGTCTTTGTGCGATAATGCCGAATATGAGCTGGTGGTTGTTCATTAGAACCGCTGCTGGGATGGGTGCATTTAAGGTCAATATGACAGAGTTTCCTGATGCCGTCGCATCAAACCATTGCGAATGTGCTGAAAAGTTGACAATTTTTAAAACCACAATATTTAGGAAATATTTGCAGGGCGATCAATGTGATACATACCTCCATCAAGTGCAAACTCCACAGTATCGTCAAATCCTTCAGTCAAAGTAATACTTTCCTCGAAAATAAGACCGGCTGCTTCTGTATAATGTCCGCTGTAATGAGGCTCACTAAAAACTAGTTGGACAACGGTTGTATGGTCCCGGACTATTTCGAATACTATTGTAGCAAAAGCTGATTGTGTCTCTGGAGCCGATGCTCGCAACTCTAGTACTATGAGTCCATTCGATGCAATAATTTCTTCGGGAATAGTGCCTTGTACTGCGATAGTGACGGTCGCACCATCTTGATTTAAGCTGAAGTATTGTAAGAGGGCTAAAAAAGAGAACGTTCATTGCGTCACTTAAACAAAATTAGGCAATAACTTTGTTTTTGTGGTTTAATGCACTGTGTTTATTTTTACCTCCATGTAATGTGAAAGAAACTGCATCTGTGTATCCTTCGCTCAGAGTTATCGGTTCCAAATTAGCGACGTTATTTTCAATCGTGCCGACATAAGAGATTCTTTCAAAACCGAGCACTAATCCTTCTGTAAATTCTGAAACAAGACATCGATGAGATAATATGCTTTGCGCTGTTGTCATTCTGTTACCCACATGAACCACGGAATTTTCAAAAATATTACCGTTTGGAAGGGAAATGACAATCGTAGCTCTTGCCGTGGTAAAGCCAGCTCTTTGTGCGGTAATGACGAATATGAGCTGGTGATTGTTCACTAGAATTTCTGGTGGGATGGGCGCGTTTACTAGCAGCGATACTGCGTTTCCTGTTCCTATCGCATCAAACCATTGAGAATGTTCTGAAAAGTTCATATTGATAAGAGCAATATCACAGAAATTAGAATAGCATACGTTAGATTGATAAGATTTATGTATAGTTATTCTAGGTAGGTATATATTTGATAGACGAACCTCCTTCGAGAGAAAACACTACCGTTTCATCGTAACCTTCAATTAATATTACATCGTCTTCAAAAGTAAGACCTTCTGCTTCTGTGTAATGTCCGCTGTAATATGTTTCGCTAAAAGTCAATAAAACAGTGTTTTCTTGAATCAGTTTTAATACGACTGTCGCATAAGCGGATGTAGCTTGCGGTGCTGAAGCTTGCACTTCGAGCAGTATTATTCGATTTACTGGCACTATTTCTTCAGGAATAACACTATCTAGAGTAATGGTAACTGTTGAACCATCTTGTGATAGTCTGAAGTGTGTTGATAATTCTGAAAGTATGAATTAAGTGGTAAAAAAATCTCGAGTATATAGATATACCATTTTTGTAACTTGATTTTTTTACCTCCGAATAAACTGAATGACACATCTGACGTGTATCCGTCGCTGAGAGTTAATGGTTCTATAAATGCTTCATTGTTTTCTATTGAACCAATGTAACTATTTCTCTCAAACCTTAGAACTGTTCTTTCTGAAAAATTTAGGTTCCTAATCGTTATCATGCTTTATATATTGATTACCATCAATAATAACCATAACATTAGTCATTTAACATTTCTCACCATCTGTTAATGTAACGATAATGGCTGCTCTTGCTGTCATACTATTGAGATTCTGAGCAGTGATGATGAAAGTAAGATGTTGATTATTAAATGTTACTTCGGAAGGTATGGGACTTGCTAATCCTATTGATACGGCATTACCAATCCGTTCAATTACAAACCACTCTACATGTTCTGAAATCGCAAAAGTTTAAAGATTATAGATTACCTTTCAAAAATCAGATTCATATTACGTAATCGACATTAGGTGGCTCTTACCTCCTTCTAAACTAAACTGTACAGAGTCGTCATATCCAACTAAATTTATCAGTTGGTTGAAAACGAAGCCGTCTATTTCAGAATACGTGCCAATATAGAAGGCTTCATCAAATGCAATTACACCGAATTCCTCCTTTATAAGTTCAATAATAACCGTTGTATGAGCTCTGGTGCTCTCAACTTGAACTTCTAACGTGAATATCAATACGTTATAAGCATCAGTAATTTCTGGCGGTAACTCAGATAACAGTTGCAGTGTGAATAAGCCCTCCTCGTTTGTCAGCTGGAAATGGTCCACATAATCTAAAAGAGACTAGAATATTCACATATAAAATAAATTTACCATATAAAACATTTGCTTTTAAACTTTTGCCATACCTCCTGTGAAAGAGATGGACATATCATCTGTAAAGCCTTCTGCCAGGTTTACTGTGTCCATTGTAAGGTGACCATTTTCAACTGTTCCCACATAATGATTTTGCGAGAATCGCAGAGGTATTGTAGTGGAAAAATCTGAAGAGAAAATGAAATACTTAATGATAAATATTTAAATAACACAATATACCTGCGGCGTTTTATAAAAAAACACCCATTTGCATACGACTATTTCATAATATTTTAGTACCTTTAGTAACTTTTAGGTTATTTACCTGAAAGAGAAATGACTACAGCTGCACGTCCGCCAGAGCTATTTGGTTTATTGGCTACTACGGAGAAAACTAAATGACTCCTGTCTGCAATTTGAAGTGTTTCATCGTCCGCTAACCTCAAAGATAAACTATTTACGCCATTTTGCACTAATTCAAACCATTGAGCATCATCTGTAACATAATTTAAAATTTTATATGATGTTTTATAATACGATTTCTTCTAAGCGATCAATGTAGATTGACCTACTTACCACCGGCAAGAGTAAACGAAACGGATTCATCGAAGCCCTCAATCAACTGAATTGTATGCTCAAATAATAATCCATCTTGCTCGGAATATTCTCCAATATAGTAAGCTTGCTCAAATACTGGGGTTACTACTTGAGGTTCTTTTATTATCTCTATGAACAGACTTGCGTAACCGTTGATCGCATTTGGATAGGACGCTTCTATGTCGAGTATAATAAATGTATTTTCTTCAATGACTTCAAGTGGTAGTTCACTTACCAGATCAATTACAATGTTATTAGAATCTCGTGACAGTGCAAAGTAAGCAGAGTATTCTAAAACATACAAAAACAGCTTTAGATATAATGATTTTTGACTTCAGAATCCAAATATAATAGAAATCTTTTATTTATTATACCTCCTGTGATTTCTATATGCAATAAATCCGTGTAAGCGCCGAGAAGTTCTATTGTCGGTGCTTGTAATTCGCCGTTATCGATAGCACCCACGTAGCTACTTTGTGTGAATCGCAGGACAATTGCTTCGGGGATTTCTGTAAATGTTTCATAATTTTATGTAATAATAATAATATAGAAAAATAATAAATACCTATATAGGTGTATGAGTAATATCCAGGGATTATAACGAATCATCCATAAAGACGTTGGATGTTAAATGATTTGTTTACTAAGAACATATTTATTGGATACATACATACTGGATATTACTCTTAACTTTTCCCTTTCTTGTCATACCTCCTATTGCTGAGGATCGTGATCTGTTTCTAATAAAATTAGTTAGGTACGTTAAGTCAGTGAAACGTGAAATTACTAAAATAGTATCAATCGTACCTTTGGGCAAATCGATGGATATAGCCGCGCGTGCTCCATTGGTGTCAGGTTTATTGGCGACGACAGTAAAGAGAAGCTGATTGTTATTATGTAATACTACTTCAGGAATTGTATTGTCAACGGTAAGAGTAACCGAGTTTCCACTAACCGAAATTATAAACCATGTTGCATGTTCTGTAATGAAGATAAGATATTTCATCTTAGACTAATTAAAGGAGAAGTAATTTGACTAGGTGAGTAAAAATGGCACCAGTTAGAAGTTATACCAATTTTAATAGTTTTTTGGACCAACATACCTCCTACTAGTTCAAATGTAACTGTTTCATCGTAACCTTGTGAAAGGGAAATTTCTTCTTCAAATTGTAGTCCGGTTTCTGTGGTGTAAACACCTCTGTAATACGCCTCACCAAATATTGGATGTTCAATATCTTGATCTATTATATCAATAACTATACTGGTAGAGACAGAAACAGCTCTATCTCTTTGAGCTTCTAATTCTAGTACTATGAAATTATTATCATCCTTTATTTCATCTGTTAATGCATTTACCATTGAAACAGTTATAACGTTTTCTGAACTTTCAATCGTAAAATATGAAGCTAAATCTGTAAATTGAAAAAGAATAAACAGGTGAATAAAAATGACAATTCTGACAAAATTAAAACAAGATGTCTGAAAAAAATTAAATATTTTTACCCCCTGATAAAATAAACTCTGTGCCAGCCGCGAATCCAGTTTCAAGTACAATATTATCCAATGTCAATAAATCATCTTCCATAGAACCAATGTATGTATTTTGTGAGAATCTCATTGCCGTGGGGTCAGTCAATTCTAAAAAAATCGCATTAATTTAAAAAATATAGGACAAGCGCGAGTAGGACTAGCGTCCTGGCAAACCTAGTACGTAAGTAAGTACCTAGTTTCATCAAAATAATTATTTTTAAAAGGTATGTGACACATTTACTTGTGCTGTTAGACCTTGTTCGATAGACGGACAGACGGATGGACACAAAAGATCCTATTAGTGTTCCGTTTTTCCTTTTAAAGGTACGGAACCCCAAAAAGGATTCTCTTAACGTGGAATTGAGTGATTTTATCACTATTGAGGTAAATAAACTTGAATCAAATCCACAATCTCAATACTTATAAGAAATTTCAACCACCTTTGTGCTTAAGACGTACTTCATTTCAGCACAATTTATATATCTAGCAATGTTGAAACTTCTTCAATTTTCGCCAATAGACTATCGAAACTAATACATAATATATTCTAAGTATTGAGTATTACCTACTCTGAAACTACTTGATCGAGATGTTAAGTAGTCAGTGGTGATGGTAGTCCGACAGGCAGTGCAAACATTATTGATCAACGTTATAAAATATACTAGCCGTTTCCAGCGGCTACGCCCGCGTCGTAAAGTTTTTTCCCGGGGATAGTTATTCCCGAGGTATTTATAGCCTATGTGTTATTCTGATGTAAGTATAATCTATTAAATTACTGTAAAGTTTCATCAAAATCTGTTGCGTCGTTTTTGCATGAAAAAGTAACAAATATCGAAACATACATCCAAATTTACAAACTTTCGCGTGTTTAATATTAGTAGGATTAAAGAGTACACTAACCTGGAGGGAAAGTGATGCCTATAGCAGCATTAGCACCGACCGTCAATGGTTTATCAGCTAGAATACTGAACAGCAGAACTTTTTCGTTGAAAACCAGTTCCTCAGGGATTGCAGACTCTAACGATATGACGACATTGTTTCCTTCATTACTGATGCCAAAATACTGAGAATGTTCTAAAAGAAAAAAACAGAATGAAAAGATTTCAGTACAATTATGCAAGTCTGACTATTCTTCTTTGTTCACTTGGCTCTCCCCGTAACCCCGTATGGATCCTCTGGGCCTCTGGGAGATATAAAAATAAACAAGAAAGATCTTTGTAAGTAACGGTTACCGAAAGACTCGTAAAGAGGAGTAACTGTATTTCTGAAAATTTTTGCATGAAAGATGATTTAAATATCTTACCTCCATCGAGTCTGAAAGACACGCTGGCATCGAACCCTTGTAACAAACTGATATTGTCTAACTCAATATTGGACGTTCCTGAGTAGGTGCCAGTATAAATGCTTTGGCTGAAAACAGGTGTGGTGAGGTCCTGTTTTAGTATCTCCAACAGTATATTTGTGGTCGTCGGTATTGCGTGCTGTCCTGCTGCACTGAGTGTTAACATTATGAAGTTGTTTTCTAAAATAACGCTTTCCGGAAGAGGGGTCAATAGATTTAAAGACACTTGGTTTTGAGTGTTCGATATGCTGAATGAGTTTGCAAAATCTGAAATAATGTCGCAGGTTATTGTTTATTTTGTATGATTTTAAGTTCAGTTTAGTTATTATTTCAGTTCCTAGATGTACCTGTTTTAGTATTGTTTTTACTTACCACCAGTTAAAGTAAATGCAACATCTTCATCATATCCGACGTTTAATACAATGGTCTGAAGAATTAAAGTATCATCTTGAAGAGTTCCACTGTACGTAGATTCGTCAAAGCCCAGTATCCTAGCTGTAAGAAATAAAAACGCATTTGTTTTAACATTACACCAAATGATACAATTGGCATAAAATTTAAAATAGGTACCCTATAGGTATTACGTATGATAAATAAATTACATTTATTGTAGTTTTCATTTTTGACTAGTAGCGAATTTTAAAGTAAGTACTGAAACCAACTAGATAAGTTTTTTAATATCTCACCCGATGGTAGAGTTATGGAGACCGCAGCGTTGGCCCCGACCGTCCTTGGCTTTGTGGCGAGAACCGTAAGCAGCAGGTGTTGTTCTCCCAGGATTTGAGGTGGTAGGGTTGAAGACGTCAGGGTTAAGACTGGACCGGCCTGATCGAGTTGGAAATAGCTCGCATGTTCTAAAGAAGTCAAAATAAGTCATTATAGTAGAGTTAAGTTTGTACCAATAGCGGCTTCTCAGAGAACTTGTAGGTTAAGAACCAATACCTACTCTACTTGTCCATATAATTAATTGTATCTACCTTCTTATATCTGCTAAAATAAGATAGTTAAGCTGAGATTTTAAACACTGTGGCAAATTACTTTTTAAAAATATTACTCGATAAAATGATTGTGTTATTTTTAGAGCATTTATCGTCTTGTCTATAATATTATCTTTATAAACACATTAGATATACAAAATATCTCGCCTCATCGGCTTAGTGGCTTGGTAATTTGGCTGGACTCGAGTCCCAGGGATTGTGAGTTTGACTCCCACTGGAGTCAGTTTGTACAATTTGTATACCTTTCTGGATGTTTTATTTGTGTTGTTCTATCCATGTTTAATGCACAAACTATGCGAGAAAATCCTTGTTTGGGATTAGACAAGCGGCATGAAAAAAATATTTATTATCTTGACTGAGAAATAATTTACCTCCTTCTAAGGCAAATTCTACTGTGTTATCGTATCCCTGAACCAGAGTTATTGGCTCGTGGCTCAGTCCCGTCTGCAAGTCATATGTCCCCGTATAGACGGCGCTTCCGAAGGCAGGAGTGACGTTGTCTTCGTCCACGATATCTAGTGTAACCACCGTGTTAGCTGCACTGTGGTCACTCGAAGCGACCACTCGTAAGTTGATGAAGTTATTTTCGTTAATGATAGTTTCTTCAAGAGGAGTCATTGCTAGGGTTATAACGTTTCCCTGGATGGTGGATGTGAAAAACGAGGCATATTCTGCAAAAAACATGTATTAATTGATTAACTATTTATAGTATGTTACCTATGGCCGACCGAATACGCAAACAATATCCTTTCAGACTCTACGTAACGCGACTCGAAGTTAAGGGAACAATCCAACGTAGAGATAGGCAGTATGACTGGATTCAATGAAAGTGTCAACATTAAAGTGAAAAAAGGCAAACCTACTCTGTTGGTTCGGATATGTTGAGCAAACCAGTGATGATTGATGAACGAATGACGACACAAATATAGCAAACGAATGCGAGTGGTAGCAGGAGCCGGGGACGGGATAAACTGAGTGCTCACAAACGGAAACGTGAAACGAACTTGCGTTTTGTGCGGGGCGAGCTTAAATGAAGAGAATGATGAGACTGAGCGAAGCGAAAGAGGTGTGTCAGGATCGCGATACTTGGCGCTACGTTGTTCGATAGGGACATAGCGTGAAGATATAATTATGTATATGTATATATAAAGGAACAGTTACATTCTGTTTTTCATACTTCTAAACGATCCTCGTAATCAGATTTTTTGAGATTCTTAAATACTTTGACTTTGCTTTTACGTATGTTTGAAAAAATGTGTCACTCATTTCATTACTTACCACTTATTATTGTCACAGAAAATTCATCTTCATATCCTTGGCTGAGCGTTAGCTGTAGTGGTTGCAGTATATTGTCCACAATCGTTCCTTCATAATTTGCCTGTTCGAATTCCAGACCCAGGACTACAACCAAGTTCATGTTTGTTATTGCATCAATTGTTCACACAATGAAATACAATTAAGTAGGTACGTACCTTACGATCTGCTAGATATAGTACAGTATATACATTTAAGTATGTATTATATCCGTTATGTTGAGAATAATAAATAGTGTTATTTCAATATTTTACACGGGTAAATAATCCTATCCTAAACATGATTGTGTTTTTCGTTATTCTAGTATTACGTTAAATAAAATCTGAAAACACTTACTTTCAGGTAACTGAATTACCACAGCTGCGGTGGCACCGCTAGTGAATTCTCTTTCGGCTCTTACAACTAGAAATATCTGCCCTGTCCTTATGGTATCATCAGACAGCGGGGAAGTTACGGCAAGTGACAATACATTCCCATTTATGATAAGCTCGAAGTTTCCCGTGTGCTCTGAAAGGTTAAGATAATATTTAAAATATAATCTATGGTTACGAATCTCTTAGTATTGTAACCAACGTATTATCTAAAGACAAAAATAGACTTTATTCTTTAAAAATTTATAATATTAGCAAGGTTTCACGGAGGTTTCGCAAGGTTTTTGAATAAACTTTCCTACGGTATCAATTGCTCAATTGACTCTACATACCTCCTGCTTCCAAACTATACACCACAGATTCATCATATCCCTGTAGTAGCGAAATTGGTTCTTGTAGGATGACTTCATGAGATGTTGTATATTCCGCCAAGTAAAATGCTTGGGTGAATATTGGCTCCGCTGGTAACTCAAATTCACTGTCACCTTCGATTCGAATGGTAGCGTATGTTGTGAGTGGATCATCACCGGTTAGATCGACGTCCTGTAAATATATACCAGTAGAATTACGATTCTTAGTAGGTATATATGAAATAATGAATTTAAAATATGCTGTATAATTCCAATTTCCATTATAATCAGAAGAATATGAAATTTTTAAAGCCAAATAACACAGCACTTACCGTAGCGGTAATTCTGAGCTCGATTACTTCAGGTATAGTCCTTATTAATGTTGTAGTTCTCAGTACTGCCTTAAACTCTTTCGAATTAGGGACAGTAAGTGCAGAATCATAATCGATTTCGAAATACGGATTGTCCTCAATTGCGAATTCAATCCTTTGCGTGGTCAAATCTATGTCTCTGACTGTTATATCATTGAGACAGCCTGTGATCTGGAAGCCTGGCGGTAGTGGCGGTGTAAGAGTGAACTCAAACTGATCCGTTGGGCTGAATTCAGGGGGGTTGTTGTTTGTATCGTCTACGTTTATTATAAACACCTGTAACGATTGAAATTGATTACTAAGTAATCATTTTATTGTAAAAGCAAAAACGAAATACCTACATAAAAATAACAATAGAATTGATGATTTTTAAAACCACCTAGGTATGTCAAGGTTTTTTCTAAATAGTACCTGCCGCGGCCCGCAACAGAGGCATTGATGAATGAACGTGTGCATGTAGGCCGAGGCAAAGCCGAGGCACACAAACGTGAGTCCATCAATGCCTGGTTGTGGCCAAGGCTGGTAGAGTACTTTTCTCAAACAAATGCGCGGAAATTCAAACTATTACCTATGTACATCATTTTATTTCATACATATACATTCCAAAATAAATGACGAACAACAATAAATTTCCACGCGCCAAAATGTTCATTTCTGTTTTTTCTTGCAATTTGCAAGGCAGTTCGGAATTTAAATAAAACTTTTGTTATGTTCCTCCGTGGTTGCCATGGTATTGCTAATTGCCGGCGTGCTCTCATTTATTTGACCCCCTATTTGACCAGTACAGAATGTCGATTTAACTCGAAGAAGGTTGTCAAAATAATGTTCACATTTCCAAGCATGTTTGAGAAAAATCCCTACCGTACACATTCAGGTTATAATACTTGTCTCTGCTTGTCTTGTCTTGCTTGTCATACTTACTGCAGTAACGAAGGCGGGAGTAGAACTACAAGCGAACACGACGGTGACACTCATGGTGTCAGTAATTTCATTACTTTCGTAATCTGGAAACGCGTCGTTGGTGGATATTGTAAACTCTGTACCGGAATGCTCCACTTCCACGTACGGTCCCGCCCTGAGCCCTTCGCCATAGCTCAAACTATCTATTACTGCAAGCATATCATTCAAATCAAATCAAATATTATTTTGACCACCAATATTATATCAAAAAAAGGGAATCGCAGTTCGCCGCGGCGGTCGGGTGACATAAATTTCCAACCTCTTTGAGTAAAACGATTTTTATCTGTACATAGGTACGTCACTAAGTTTCTTTGCGGTGAGTCAATTCAGCTGATAGGTATGATTATTGTGATTATATCACTTGATTAACTTTGCGTGTCACGATAACGTTATAAAAACTATTCAAACCGTAAAGTTAGTATATTCAAACTTTAAATTCAAAATTTAAAGAATCCCAGATAAAACCCAAGTTCCTGATTCTTTTGAATAGACCTATACCACAGATTAGTGATAAAATATGGTGTCTTCGACAACCCTTGTTTTGAATAACTATGTATGACGCTGCCGTACAACATTACAGTCACTGAAAGTCCTTCAGAAACATACAAGAAAATTGAAGCCCTGTAAGGCAACTGTTCCACCAATACCTATATATTGGTCAGAATACAGCTGTATTCTGAGGACTTGACCTTGACATGAACAAACCTGGAGATGTCAAAGACACTATATCACTAATCTGTGCCTAGAGATATTTATTTTTTTGACATTGTAGCTCAGTTAGAAAGAGAATAGTTTGAATCGTAGATACTAACTTAGTATATCTGTAGTAGTTCTGCTGAAGAAAGTGCCTCGATCCACATCTACTACCAGCGCAGGTATTGGCACGAACCAGGAGTTAACGCCGTCCATTTGGCACCCTGTGAAAGAGGTGTTACATATTTTTAGTTCATAACACAGAGACCCCAGTATTACATACTATTAATTCAGAAAATAAAATACCTCGTAACATTATCTGTATTTCCGACGATTACCGAAGTAAAAGTTAATAGGGAGGTACCTTATAAAACAAACGAAACGACCTTTGCAAGAGCGTATTTTGTGGATACATTTTAAGATTTTTTTTATTTTCAAGAGTAAAGAAAGAATGCAGTTTAATAATACTAATACTACTGTAACACAACAAACTTAAAATGTTAAAACAAAAACAAAACCATGCAGGATTATATAAAACAAGCAACAACATCCATGAGCCGCTGCTTCAATTGTTTTTCAGACATCAACAGTTTACGAAAATACTCTTACCATGGCTGGTGTAGAGGGATGCCGTCAGGGTCGTGACAAGTAATAAAAGCCTCCTTGGCCACATCATGTTCTATGTGTTGAGAACCATGTGGTTAACACAAACATACCTGAAATACAATCGATTGTCATTTTCAACATTAGATAACTCAAGGTCGTCGTAAACGAACCAGTGTCGTAAGGTCATCGTTATGGTGGATTGGTGAGAGTTAAGAGAGGTGATTCCGTAATATTCGAAAGCTTCCTATTGCTACCTTTTTCCTAGAAGGATTCGTATTCTATTGTAACACGCGACGCGATAGTGGTTCCTCCATGAGTTATAAAATAGTGGCTGTCGCCCGCGGCTTCGCCTGGGTTGAATAAATTTCCCATGCAACCTAAACCTCCCAAAACTATACAAAAATGAAAAATTCATTCGAATCTATTCAGTGTACTAGACAAGTTTTTGATCCTTTTGGATCAAAAACACATTATTACAGACTTGTTGACTTTATGTTATGCCACAGGAGATGATATTGCCCGTGGTAGGTACTAGTGGGTGCGATATGGTCAACCAACGATTTAATAGAGAATGAGCAATGTCAGTAAGCGCTTTGCAATAAGAAAGGTTGCTGATTCAGAAAATATTGACAAAGTTACTTCTAAATTGATAGCCATTGTTGCAATAAAAGGCTTTCCCAAGTATCACCTTATCTTATCTTGTCAGGAGGCCAGGAATTACCTGGCAACACTTCGACCCTATGTGACCTTTGGTTCCAAACCCCTGACCACCAACGATGTCCTAAACCGTTTTTTTAGTGGCCTTCACATTATATGCCTTAGAATTCTTCTTTGGCGTATGCAAGTTTCGTCACAATGTTTTCCTTCAAGAAAAGCCTGTGTTATTAATAAACCGTACTTAATTTCCGAAAAAGCTTATTGGTACAAGCCACAGGTCGAACCGGTGACCTATTGAACTTTAGGCGTGTGAGGCAACTAGGCCTCCGATATTCCACATCCGTTTTCGCAGACCGTGGGCAGGCCTTGATACGGTTCCCAAGTGCTACCTTACTTAGGCCTTCGTTATTCCACATCCGTATACGCTTTAAGACCATCGCGCGTCGGTCCCATCTTGTGTGTAGGGCAGCGTCCTCTGCTACCATCGACTCTGCGACAATACCTATGTGCCTGACCACTGTCACTTCAGAACTAGATTTTAATGGAACTCTAGATATGCTTAACAAAGATATATTTTACTCACCGAAAGTTCTATTCTATGCTTTGTATATCAAAAAAAATCCACTGCGTATTTTTGTTTCAATAACACTTGAACTACATACAAAAATTAAGATACACTTCCTTGTAATTAGGAAAACTTGCACAATAATAATATCACTTCACTTCTAACAACCAATTGCACGTCAATATATCTATAAATATGTACACTGGACTGAGTACTTCTGGTACACAATACATACAGATTACTATCACTCCATTACCAATATCGATTGATATCTTAATTTTTACCGTGATAGTGTTATCTTTGGTAATGAATGATAAATATTTGCTTTAATTAAAATGGAAAATAATTAACATGTACGCATCTGTTTCAAGTATGGTAACTATCTTTGTTTAAAAAATTTTATAATTCCAAAAAGTACACAATATTGCATTTGTTGGGTTTTTATTTATTTATTATTTATTTATTAATCAAATACATAAGCATAACAGTATATATTTGTCCCCCAAAACCGTCTTGTCGGTTTGACTGGGGTCCGTTCACTGTCACTTGATTGACTGAGTAAATTATAACATATAGGTATCTTAGGTATTATGTAGGTTCGTACTACCATTAAGTTAGTACTACTCTGCTTTGCTGAAACACAAAATGACGATGAAGGTAGTTACGCCGCGTCGTAGGCCGCTATGGGCTACGATAAAATATCTGTTGCTATATCTTCTTAAAATAAATAATATACAGGAAACCATTAATTTGTCATGAAATTGACATTGACTGCTCTATGACTATGGTCTACGGGGAAATACCTTAGATATAAGCTTAGATATGAAATTTTATATTTTTTAATTGTCAATGCGTTATTATCTAGAAAATGAATACCTAAGCAGTTCGTTATCCATAAAAAATACATAAAACTTAAATGAAATGCTTCAATTATGATTAGGTACATACTACAACAAATATTTCATTTAGTGAAATGAAATCGAACAAAATATCTATCGTTTCTGAGACAATTATAGTTAAATAACAATAAAAAGTTTGTAGGTACCTATGAAGCATTATTTAAGGATACGGTACCTACTTGTACGTACAAAATTGGTTATTATTTTTCTTTAAAATGTCGGAAATATTGAGAAAATAATTATTTAAAAGAAAGGAAATTGAAAATGCGATTTGATTACATTCTTAATGATTGACCGCACTATCGGATAAGACTAGATTGCTTTCAGGTAAGCACCGCATCTGATAAAATTACATTATCATTAGTGTACATACAGTATCTGGTGACGTTGTTTATCTATTGAATTATGCCGATTTAATTTAAACAAAGGCTTTAGTATTTTATCGTTCTATCAAAACTCCTCTTCTCCCCCTCTTATATCTGTATGCCCGTACTTTTGTCATTCCATCTGAGAAAACTATGGATATTATAACTAAACATGTTAGACGTAAACGTACTACAGCTCTTTACTTATACTTTTATATACATAGGTTTTTAGTGCTGGAACTCTATTTGTCTATTTCTAGTAAAGGAGCAACATATCTGTCGTTGCTATGTAACTAAAATGATGCTAAAAATTGTTAACACAGTATTTCCCTTTAATTGTTATGAACACATCTTATTCTACTCACATCTTATTTTATTTTTACAAATACTTTCTCGTTTTCAATGCCAGGGGTCAATGGTTGTGACGTCATGATTCTGCTCCATACTGTCTTGAGGTTTCCTATTCACAGAAACATTCAGAGCCAGGAGCTGCTGTATGGGGAGGCGAGGCGACAGGTTCACCATGCTGGCCCATTGTCCCGTGCACAGTTCAGGGAACTTGAGTTTCTTGAGGAAATGCCCTTCCAGGTACCAGGGGGACACGCAAGTGGGGGAGTAGTCCCAAAGCTTCATCTCGTTTAGTCGTACCCATCTAGAAAATATTTTATGTTACGCGAAGCATCATCATCATACTTTCCCCTGCTGGAAAGGCCTCCTCCAGGGCACGCCATTGAACCCGATCGTCAGTTCTCCGCATCCAGTCATATTTATGACAGTCTTAAGATAAGCAATGTGATTTTGCAGTGAATTAATACCTACCTAAACTTTATTTTATTGAGTACTTACGCTGATATATAAAGAGAATGGCAGTCGCAGTGCCATAAATTTCCTGAAAGTTTTACAACTGCTAATTTAGGCATGTAGTCTAATGTGCGGGATGGTAGAGAAGGAAACATATTGTTGTCCAAATACCTGCAATTATTAATGCTAATTATTAATATTAATTAAGAAGCTTTTATGAATGAAAATAACGCAGTATTTATCTCAGTGTTGTTTAAAAGTTGGGAAAACTTACAAAGTCGTGAGATTCTTCAACGTTGAAAATGTTTTGAAATGTACTTCGTAAATTTTGTTGTCTGACAATAATAGGTATCCCAAATGCTCCAATCCATAAAATGTGGTGGCGTTTAAAAAACGCAACTTATTTCTGGACAAGTCAAGTTTCTCCAATTTTGAGCAATTAGAAAATATGAAGTCTGGCAGTTCTGATAAAGAGTTGTCTTTTAAGTCCAAATTACGAAGGTGTTTAAGTCTTTCGAATTCAATACCAGTCAACTGAAATAGGCATTAGATAAGATTAGGAACTATGATGAATCGCATATTGATCATTTAAATTGTAGAGTCTACTCTATAGGTACTTACGCTTATCAGATTGTTACTGGACAAATCCAAATAAGTCAAACATTTCAAATTATAAAATAATCTCGTAGGTATATTTTGTAAATTATTTCTGTCCAACAATAAAGTTTCGAGAGATGCAAGACCCTCGAAGGCATTTTTAGTAATATTACATATTTTGTTTTCAGATAATTTTAGAATTTGTAGAGTTTTTAGCGTAAATGTTCCATTTTCTATTCGCTGTATTTTGTTTTTTGATAAATCTAGTATCAAAAGTGACTCCAACCCGACGAAGGTATCTGACGGGATATATATTATTTGGTTGCTTGATATGTCAATCGTTTCCAAATTAGAGTTGTTCACGAACAACCTTTCCGGGAGCGTGTAGAGGAAGTTATTAGACAAATCGATGTGGTACAGTTTCTTTGTCGCACGAAGCGCTGTGCCGTCTATTTCTTCCAAATAATTCCTCTGGAGGCGCCTAAAACACAGATTTATAAAAAAATAAGTCTAAGAAGAATAAAAAGAAGTCTGTTTCACCCCACTACCATTACCATGAAAGTAATACTGCGTATTAAAGAAACTGCGTGCATATTATTAGTCACACATATAAAAGCAAATATGGATACACTAGGCTATTATTATGCTAGCAAGTAAGGAAGCGGATTTGTGCCGAAATCATGCTGTGGTGGAAAAAGGTGTAACTACAGATAGATAATTATTTTGCACGCACAGAATTTTGAGATTGACGAGTGAATCGAATATTCCTGCGGGTAGATACTCCACATGGTTGTCGAAAATGTCCAGCTCTACCAGAGAGCGCATTCCCTTGAATGTTGTCTTGTGCAGAGTACGTATCTTGTTAGTGCCTAGGTCACTAGAATAGATATAATTATATTTAGTTCAATTATACTTTAAGCATAATAAAATAACCTGTTAGGGCACTCCCGGAAAAGCCAGAGTTGAGACTCAGTTTCCCGAAGGAGTCACCATACGACCTATTTTTTTGTTATTTTTCCAGTAAGTTTCATTACATTTTTCAATTTTTTATTTTATTAGTTATTGACCTCGATCAGCTTGTTGGGTTAAATTTTTATTATATATATCTTAAACTTTGACGAGCTGTAACATGAAAACGGTTAAAAATATTAACAAGTTCCTTTGGGGAAAAAATAGTACAAAGGTAACACAATTTAAACATTTTCAGGAAAGTAGGTTGTTGTAATTGTATCCCACTTTATTTGTCCTGTTTTTTCTCCATAGAGTAAGAAATACCCATAGTTCACAAGTTATTGCAAAAGGAAAAGTAATAAACAGTACATTTAAGTAGTATTTGTATTACGATCGATTTTCATGGGACTATTTGTTAAAGGTCCGAAAGGCTTTTTGGGGCACTAATTAACCTTGTCCTATTACATCTACCTCTATAGTTATATTGGTAATCTACCGTCCAAATGCCTCAACGCCAATATGTACAGGGATTGTTGGGGATATTTGCCTAAATCCTATGTGTACTTAGATCCTATATAGTAACCTGATTTTAGGACTGAGCTCTGGTGTAGCAGATGTTGATACTACTGCATATAATATAGATATGGTAGATGTTATTAGCAGGCAGGTTGTGTACTAATATTCATTTTCAAATTTAAATAAAATATTTATTATACCAACATTGTTAAGAGATCTGCGGGAACTATGAGGTCAGATGTGAGGGTCGAGATTCCAGCCCTCCAGCAGTTGAGAGAGCGGCGGGTTGCGTCGCAGCGACATGATCTCTTTGAGCACTGACGCCACCGCGATTGGCCGTAGCTTATTGTCCATACTAAATAATACAGGAAATGCATTAATGTTTTACCTGAGGGGCAGTTAAAGCAAAGTGGACTAGACACGAGTCTTCTATATTTAGTTGTGTTAATGATGCCAAATCACTTTCTTTCATGCATTCCACTTCTGCTCTCACTGCCTCAATTATCTCTTCTATCTTAGAAAATAGATTTTGGGTATTTCACAAATTGTGTGTATTCACGATTTTAAGGAATGTTACCTTGATCGATATTAATTATCTTAATACCTTTATTTAATTTAAATTAAAAAGCAATCAGATAGTCCGTGATATTGAAAAAACAAAGTTCCGCGAATTTGTGTCATTCATTATCGTCTACTTACCCAACTTTAAGATAATTTTCTTTAATATCTCTAATATGAAATTGTTGAGTGTCCGGTCCGTATTGTCGATTATCTAAAGTCGTATCATTTCTATTCTTATTATTTTAATAAAGAGTTCATACTTATCGCATATTGAGATCAAAATACAATATCATTTTTTTTATAAATATCCATATTTATTTACAGAACCTTTAGAAAATTTAAAAAGTTATTGTTTAAGATAAAAACTTTTTAACAAAAAAATTAAACCGCCGCAAAAATGCAACTGAAAAGCGAAAAATAATAAAAAAGAACCTTTTTAGTCTAACGAAACTCCTACACTAATTAATGTAAATCTAATTAATTTTGAGTTGGCGCCGAACACACATGCAAATTAATTATTGATTTCTAGTAATTTAATGATCTTCTCATTAATAGCTTGTTAGTTGGCTGCCATCATTTCGCCTTACGTAATAACTTTAATTAATTTGCTTGTTTGTTTGGCGCCGACTCAAAATTAATTAGATTTACATTAATTAGTGTAGGAGTTTCGTTAGACTAAAAAGGTTCTTTTTTATTATTTTTCGCTTTTCAGTTGCATTTTTTCGGCGGTTTAATTTTTTTGTTAAAAAGTTTTTATTTTTTTTACTTTTTTGTGACTAAAATATACTATTTATTACACACGACCGCCTTTCGTCTCCATCATTAACCATCGATGGTAGTCATAATCCATAAATCATAAGTTAAGTATAATGTTCTCATTCACCCTCATCAGACTGTACTAGCCCACTGCTGGACATAGGCCTCCCCTAAGGCGTGCCACTGAACCCGATCCTCGGTTCTCCGCATCCAGTCACTACCAGCCGCCTTTCGCAGGTCGTCGCTCCATCTAGCCGGGGGGCGTCCCACACTACGCTTACACAGTCGTGATCTCCACTCGAGAACTCGTCTGCCCCAGCGGTTATCGGTTCTCCGGCAGATGTGACCAGCTCACTGTCACTTCAACGTGCTAACTCTTTGAGCTATGTCGAAGGCTTTGGTTCTCTGGCGGATCACCTATCGTTTCGGATCCTATCTCTCAGAGAAAGAGAAGTTCTCATTAAGATGAATGAATAGCCCAAACACGAGGTAGCTGCTGTACACCGTTGAAGAGTTCCCTCGACTGTCTTCCGTCTCCGTCATCAGATCAACTTCACCGTCATGGTCTCTGTCATGTTGTAGTGTCATTAGAACTACCTAAGTGTGCCAAGTTTCAACAGAATCGGTACAAAGATGACAATTTAGTAGGTGAACGATCAGTCATCCCCTAATTTTCCCCCCTTAGGGTTGGTTGAATTTATTTCTTCAAATTTAAATGGGACCAACTTCGAAGTATACCCTATCCAATAGAAAAAGAATTATCAAAATCGGACTGCTCTGTAAAAAATTATGCGTGGTCATACATAAAAAAAATAAATATATATATACGAGTCGAATTGAGAACCTCCTTTTTTTTTCGTCGGTTGAAAATAGGTAGGTACTTGTAAAGCTACTCAACCTTGCCACATTTTTCCCTAATACTTTCGTCGATGCCATTTGATAATTTTATTGTTTGTTTTGCTGTTTAATGATTTTAATGTAAGTAATGAAATTCTATTAATAATAAAAATCACAGTAGGTGCGTGACTTATTGGATTATTTTTAAAAGTGTAATTTTAATAGAATTTGGTTTAAAAAGTTTTTATTTGGATGAGTTATGATGATAGAATGCGAGTTCAGTTCTGTAAACAGATACAGATAATAAAGTAGGTACTTATTGGTTACCACAGAAATCTCACCGGATTGCTCGATAGCCCTCAGCCGGCGATCCAGCTGTCGCCATTGCAGGTCACCATCACCAGCACAACCCCCAGGAGTTACCCCGGAATGACTTCGAGTAACCATTTCGAACACTTCGCACGCATTGAGAGTGCACTGAGCCTCGCTTCTCTGGAAAACTTAAATGTTTTGTTTGGAAAATTTTATAAAATCCTAAAGGTCAAGGTCAGGTGGTAATTCTATAGGGCTGCCCTCAATAAGTAAATAATTAAGTTAGGTATGTCTTGTTTAGTTGAGTTTGTTTATTAATTTAGTATATTTAAATAAAATAATAGGTATATCGACAAAAATCCTAAAGATATGAATCATGTAGGAATTATGTCACATTATTATGTAATACCACATATAATTACAGAGTTTTGCCAGATGTCAAAAATGAGTTTTGGTGTTTATACATTGAGAAATTAGTGTTCTAAGGCAGTTGAAAGTCAGATGGGTGCCTTTGATATTTATAGGATTCATAGCGTAATACGTTGCAGGCAGATCGACAGGCTGGCGTAGTTTCATAACAGGTAGGTATCTTGTTATCATAATTTAAATATATGTGGATTTGTTACGTTGCTGCATCTATGTTGTGCAAATTGATGTTTGGAGTGCACCCACATAAAACCATGAGTTTTAACTTTGAATTAATTTATTAAATATCTTTTTGTCGTTAAAATAATATAAAATAATATTAAGTTAGTAAATCATCAGTTGGTTAATTTACCAAGAAACTGCACGGATTTGATGACAAATTGTTTTAGAGATGTAAAATTATGAAACGAGTAGTTATTTATTGCGACTTCATTTATATCGTACATCTTAAAGTCAATAATTTTAAGCAGTTTCGCAACATAATAAACTCTCGCTATATAAATAAAATTTAACTGTGTAATAATATCAAATTACGCATTTAATTATTATACTTTAATTTATAAAGTTAACTTACCGACAACTATTACGACGAGCATGAATATAAAGGTTGTAACGGAACGCATGGCCACTCTGTAGATAGTTATTTTAATCTGGTCCATCTAATCCCGCCTATGCTTTGTGTTCTACAGACTCTCTAGTCAATGTTATGCAACATTGCACAATTACTTACAATTTTATGTTAGTACTTATTTACATTATTAGAGGTTGATACAACATTTCGTTCTATCTCGTTAGGCTGGTTTCACAGCTGTACGGGAGACCAGGACGGGTCTACCGTACCGTACGGGATTCCGGAACGGAGGCACATGTGAGGCCATAGAACATCGTTTCACACCGGAGCGTATCCCGTATAGAACAATCCGGGTCGCTCCGTATAGCTGTGTAACCAGCCTTATATTTTAATGCACAAAAATATGTACGACCGACCGCACGTCAGTGGAAAGAAAATAAGTAAAACTGGTCTTTCATAGTATTGAAGGGTAAACTCTATAATAGGCTAGGTCAGCTCAAGGTCAAATTGTTTCCATTGACGTGCGGTCGACTGTACATGAACTTCAAACACATATCAAACATCATTAATTCGCAATGTCATTTTATGAACATTGTCTAACACTATACTTGATTTTATATTGGTACCTACCTACTTACCAAAACGTACTCATTGGTAATTAGAATTTAATTATTTTGCATCACACGATACGTTTATTTAGTAATTTATGCACGCCGACCATTATAAAAACAAATTAATCGGTAAAAGCGGTCGTAACATTCATCAGACTTGCTAAATAACGAACTTTAATGGTTTAAATTAAATTAAAATTAAACTGTACCTAAGTATTTGTTTCATTTAAAACAATTTATACAAAGTCATTTCCTATGTGTTTATCTGTACTAGAGGTACTATTAGGTAATGTACTAACGACGAGAGGTTTAGCAGTGGACATTTCCGGAAAAGGAAATTTTGGGTAAACGGAAACGGACATCATACCTAAATGAACCTAGACGCTAATATCGACTGTCGATTGTTATAAACATTCATTTTAAAAAGTATATATTGAACACTTACTGCTTAAAACCGTCTAACATTTTATTACTGATATACAATTAACCAGTTATCTCAATTGATTGCGTCCGTCGTCGTCCAGCAAGTGATGTTTGCATCAGTCGATGTCACAATTTAAACTATAAGTAAGTAATATAATGTACCTATTACTTAAAAAACTATTTTGTAACTTAAAATGTTCGGGGGGTAACTTACGAGCGGTACTGAGGCTAAATAAGCTTATCTATTAAATTAATAAAGTGAATTGTAAAAAAAAAACTAACCGTATAAAAAAACTATACACATAACCATTACTTATTTAAAGTCCACGCGTACAAAGTCACGGGCACAGCTAGTCAATAATATTAAATATATATAATATTTTTAATGGTTAAATATAGAAATTATATTGTTTTATCTAAACATTTTTTAAAATTAAGTGAAGAAATGGTTACAATCAATTTCTTTATCGTTAAATTAACTCTACCCATAAAGTTAGTATACCTACCGGTAAGGTAGGCTAACTAACCTAACCTAATATGACACATTTGGCGGAGTCGGGCAGTTCAAATCAAATAAAATAAATGCGAAAAATAAAGTAAAGGCGCGGTTCTCACCATTTTTATTTATTTTATTTTTTAAAGGAAGAAAGAGACCTGTGGTTGCAATTTTTTGTTTGACTACCAGAACTTGAGCTTTAAGAATATTTTTGATTATGTACAGGTAAAAGTATTTATTCCGAACTGAAAAATAAAATAAAAAACTTTTGAACTATCTGGTCCCATGAGTTGAAATAAAACAATGAATACGAATAAGGAACGATGATTTTACACGTTGAAGGACAGTCAGTTACACGGGCGTGTACATACTGCCTCAAAAAATTCAGTACAATGATCAGTGGTAGTGAATATTTTTTGAGGCAGTATGGGCCCGCAGTATGGTTGTACCATTTTTGAACCCTGATGAACCATTGATGACCCATAATGTTAGAACCATGATAATTTTGAGGTAGGTAGATATGTATTATATGTGAACGACGATTATCGGCGTTGCACTAAAATTACATTAAATCTATATTATAGTTAAGATTGACACGCACCTACTAAATTACATACAAGTTCCTGTCAACAGTGACAGCAATACAAAACCAATAGGTACACAAAATTAACATACCTATTGTATTTAGTCCACGCGTTAGAAGTTGGTCAGTTATTAGGACGCTGATCGGTGCGTCAGCGTACTGAAGAAATTGGCAGTACCGACAGGACGCCGCTGTACGACGTAACTGAATTTCAGCGTACTAATAAATTTAATGAGAACAACTTTGAATATCGCCGTAAAAAGCATCTAAAAATTAGAAAAAATAAATTATGTAGATTACTGATTTCTTAAAGTAGTTTTACCCCCTTTCGTTTGTAGAGATTTTTCGTACACATACTGTATATTAATATCAATAATTTTGAAGATTGTATTTTAAAGTTACACACACAACTGCGGTTTTTGAGTTACCTATGTAACTACAACGATGATTAATTTATTACAAAATCAATAAACGACCGAGTGATTGAACTACCTACTACTTTATAGGTATATTAGATTTTATAAAAAAGCAGTAAACGTAAAATCCTCATTTGTTCACTGAACTGAGAAAACACAACAACTACATAGTTTGTAGAAACGATTAAACTCCCATTCTGTTTCACAATCTATTGAGTTAAGGTTTAAAATGAGATAGTTTGGTGTTTACTTGGTGATAATGATTAGTTTGCTCTGTATGCAGCCGGTGAAGTTAATTAAAACATCCACATGGCGGTGTTGACATAGAAATAACGTCGTCGTGTTAGCCGAGGGTGGGTGTACGGGTAACGAACGTCATTCAGTTCCGATCAAGCGACGCGGCAGGGTGTACCCATAGTCGCGCCGCGCCTGTACCACGAGTTAGAAAAAGTCGCGCTTTTCCGTCTACGGCGCGCTTTCCACAAAATAAACAAAAAGTTTTGTTAACAAATAATAGGTACTACCTACTAGTGATTAAAGTAATATTTAAATTTTATCAAAGTATTGCTTTTTGTGACTTTTCTCTGAGTTGATAATGTAAATCAAATTTCAATACTTTGAGCAAATAAATAATTATTGTCCACATAACAGTGGTAATGTACTAAAAAGTGATAAATACCTGTTAGCCGAGTGTAAATCACAAATGATTCTCATGTGATGCGATCTGTCTGAAGCTGAGATACGCGAAAATAAATACGTGTCATTGTCAAAGTGTATCGTGAGCACAAACATGTCATTCACAGTGAAGTGATATATAAAAATAGCGAGGTTTGCCCAAGTAATTTCTATGTGAAGCGGCAAGGTTGGAAATTCAGTAAGTGCGCAATGTCAACTTTGGAAGCGGGGACAAGCGTGCTAATCGTTTTGCAAACAAGCTGTAAGGCGGCGTCGGTTTGCCGCTACTTGTGGGCCGTGTGTGTTGGCTGTTAACACAGTGAGCCAAGAACGAACGCCTCGCCGGACAGAATACAAAGGACATTTATCTGATTCCAACAAGCTGATGCGAAAAGTTGTTACTCTCTTACTCACAATGGATTCAAGGTATTATAATTGACATTACATTGCCTATATTTGCAGCCGGAAGGGCTTGTGCATGTTAGATAGTAAAAACTAGTTGGCGGCACCGCCGGCCGGCGCCTTTATCAGTAGTATAATTATGACGGTTATTTTGTATGGATATATCTGTCAATTTGGCGGTGCCAATTTTGGAGGTGAGGTACCATCAGTTCATTCCATAGTGAGTTGAGTGGGTCGCATGGGGCCCTGCCCGGCTAACTACGGGTGCTGGGTGCCGACCCAAGTTCTAGCTGAATCGATAACTCCATAAAAATTATAAATATTCTTAAGGTTTATCATCATATCAGCCTGTAGACGCCCACTGCTGGACAAAGGCCTTTTTTTCTTAAGGTTTATATAAAATGTAAAATTTTCTTCTGTCATAAAATACAGTAAAATTACGCGTACCCATGTTCATGGTTACGTAAAACTAAAACAGATCAAGACCGACTATATTGGAGCGCATGATCTGAAAGTCGTATGAGAATCGGATAATAAATATTAGAGGAACCCGCATGCGGCTTGTTCACATCGGCATTATACTATGTTAACATTTCACAGATCAATTAAAGGAATAGTGTAGTAAAGATTTCTGTGGTGAGCAGGACTCACTCCTACTACACAGAAATGAGTTCATTTATCTAGTGGACTATTTTTAAGTAGATAAAAACCAACATAATTATATCTAGTTGTATCAAGGACATGAATGAGTGGGAAATCTTAGTTGCATCAATGTCACCTACGAGAACGGAGATTTATTTTCATCAACAGCCTATTATTCTCCCCACTGCTGGGTCTCAGGCCTACCCTCTCAACGAGGGCGTGCGGCCTATAGTCCACCACGCTAGCCCAGTGCGGGTTGATGAACTTCACATGCGCTTAAGAATTTCTTCTTCGGCATATGCAGGTTTCCTCACGATGTTTTCCTTCACCGTTTGAGGGCAGTCAGTAACTGTACATGTACTTAAGTTTCGAGAAAAAACCCATTGGTACACGGCCCAACCGGGGATCGAACCTCGGACCTTTCGATATGATAGGTCGCGTCTTATCCCCGAGGCCACTGACGCTCTTCCGAAAGGACTTGACGAAAAGAACTCGTGTAGTTAACTAAGCAAGATTAGTATCTTCAGATAACTAAATACTATTTAACTTTCAGAGGAAGTATAATGAAACTACTATTAAATAGCCTACTAGGACATCAAAAAAATCTTGTAAAAAAACTTTGCATACCTACATTTAGCAAATAAATGATTCTGATTTTGAAAATCTAAGAAATTCGTATAAAAATAAAATGTAGTTGAAAAATCATATTGGTAAAGCTCTATGTCAGTCAGTTTTATCAGCAGCTTACTCTATCTTTTTAAAATTTGACTCAATTAAATACTACTACTAAAATAAAATATAGGAAGTCAAAATCGAAATTTAAAAAATGGTTTCGCCACCTGGACTGGGCAAGAAATTAAGTACCTAACCAATTATGTGGTCATCACAACAGATATTTTCTTTAACGGGGTCAAATCAAATGAAAAAAATATTTGTTTACACATTCTAAAGCTGTTTTTTATATATATTTAAATTGCATAGTTTTTCATTTGTAGGTACTTACTTATTTACCTAAATGTGTACAAAAACAAGCAAGATGAGTTGTTAGTAAAGTTGTTTTCGTAAGTAAATTAATCAACCATGCATGATGCGTTAACTGACTCCTTGTTTAGGGAATAGGTAGGTATACCTAGCGTTTTATGAGAGAAACGCCATTTGTATACCGATACCATACCGATACCGTTTCCTATATAAATGAATAATAAAAAGTATGCCTACAACCAGTACGATAATGCATAAAAAATCTATCAGCGTACAAATGACAGAAAAACTGCCCTATTGAGCAATTTATTTTTTTGGACTTTTTTGTCCATTTTGTTATATCGTATAACTAATAGTATAACTAGGTGGATAAATCCTTCTCCTTCAGTACAATTCCTAAAAATTAAGTCAGCGCCTGCGCTCAATAGTAGAAATGTCATACAATTATGGTTATTAAGTTTAGTGCCAAATGAGAGGTCAGACGACATTGCCGCTCCCGAATAAGCCTATATAGCCAGAGCCAAGTGCCGTCGGGATATAATTGAATACAACGAAAGAAAATTATTTATTTACATGTTATATCCGAACGAAGAAAACTGCTGCGGTAGCGCTTTTGGAATTAATTGATCCATGATCCACATGAAGCTACAATCTCTTTGGTGGGCGTCCGCGCCCCCGAACCTTCGTGATGATCCCTCACATCATCACTAAACTCTATGCACAAAGTGTCTCACTCAACCCACTCTAAACTTTTTAGTCTAATCGCATGGGTTTTCGTTTAACAGTCCGTCACATTTTAATTGACTATCTTATTCTTATTCTTATTCTTAGACGGGGGTGGCAGTCCCTGCACCGACTCCACGAAACGGGAGTTTTGTGCAATTCCCCCCGGGCCGTCAGTCCAGCCATCCCAGCTCCTTGAAGTACTGGAGTAGGACTTCTGGCCGACGGCAGCACTGTTGCAGGTTGCTCGTTGCCGAGAGGTCGGGATCTATTGCCAGGCCCGTTTCGGATCTGAATTCCTGTGTTGCTGGACAGTGAAGCACTGCGTGCTCCACCGTCTCGCTCTCCTGCAGACAGCCCCTACACAGGGGGCTGTCTGTGATGCCCAGATTGTGCATGTGTTTGTTCAGGTTGCAGTGACCCGTTATGATGCCGACCAGGAGTCTAAGGTCGCTTCTGTTGCGTTTTATTAGAAAATTTGTGAGTTTCCCATCGCTGTGAGGGAGCATAGAGCGCGCTTGCTCGCAGTCCACTCGGGTTTCCCACAATTTTTCGTGTTCCTTGTCTGTGTTTTTCACAAGGAGTCTCCTAACTGTGTCTGCTGATGGCAGGCACAGTGGTGTCTCTTGGCTTGGCGCGGCCGACTTGGCTGCTTGTTTGGCCAGCCTGTCGGCCACCGCGTTGCCCGCGCTTGTGTCATGTGCTTTGGTCCACTGTAGTGTTACCTCATAGTTGCGTGACAGGTTTTGTAGTGCAGTGTGACATTCCAGCAATGTCCTGGATCTGCTCACTGGTCTGTGAAGGCCCATGAGGACGGCTGCGCTGTCCGTAATAATGGTTACCTTCACCACGTTTGGATTCGTAGTTACGGATGAGATTGCTTTAGCCGCTAGTGTAATCGCTAGGGTTTCCGCTTGAAGGACTGTGCTGTAGTCTGGAAGTGGCTGCTTCATAGTCATCTTAATTGACTATCAGTATTGTCGTTAAGGTTGTGAATGGGGTAGTTTTGTGTAAATTTTGGTCATGTATTTGTGTCCATAATAATGTAATCAGATTTTAATGGATGACAGTACACACCCTAATTGTTAGTTCTGAAAGGTTTTTATCTGTACTTGTTTATTAGGTACTTACGGAACGCGACGTGATATGCGTCCTAAAACCCGATGCGGGGTGTGGTTTTACCGTCGTCGTTTTATAAGCGCTTTCAAGGGCAAGGTTGATGGTTACTTGATGAAGGCTATGACGCGCTGAAAGCACAGTGAAACTTCTCTGTAGCTAGGGAAGAAAATGAGCTAAAGTATCTAAATAAATAACTAACCATCTTAAAAATGCCGAAGCCATCAAAATGTCACCTTCGCCCCGTCCCACCATGTTTTAAGAAAATGCATAGATACTATATTTTTTGCGGTTCTCTCAAAACGGGCTCTGTTTTATAGGGAACTGTTTGTTCGTAGGTATGTCCATATTTCCCCGGGATAGCTCAACTTTTTGAGTTACCAAGTTGACATTATTAGAAAAGACAAATTCTCCGGCGATTATTTGAAAATTATGAAAGTCTGAAATTGGAAGATATAAGAAGAACGGAGCTCTATTTTTGAATCGCTCTCCTCGCTTCGAGCGGTCGTCTCTACTGATTTTCCTTTGACATCCGATACAAAAATCAGTAGAATCGACCGCTCGAAGCGAGGAGTGCGATTCAAAAATAGAGCTCCTGGGATAATAGCCCAATTTTTTAAAATGTATTCTTACACTTAAAAATAATTATAATTAGTAATATGTTCTTACCTAACTATATTGATTTAGGAAATGCGAAAAAACCTAAGTAGACTTTAGAATAATAATTGATTCCGGGAATGCTGTAAACGACTTATTGTTTACAAATTTTTATCTTCATGTCGTTAAAAATGTATGGTGCACGGCGGACCCTTTCTTGATTTCTTTAAACAACTACACTGTCGAATACCAATCATTTTGATGAAATCCAGCAGGAAATGTTTACTGAAACTTTTCTTTGAAAATAGTTCCTATGTGTAATGATTTTAATGACATTACATTTGAACTATCTAAAAAAGCTTTTATAAACATTAGAACTCTCCGTGGGTGGGTTAAATAAATATAAACAATGGTTAAACGGCTAATACCTACCATATAAATGAGTAATTTGTATAAACAAAAAAGCACACGTGCTATTTCAAATAGTTACTTCGGAGAATTGTTTTATGAGTATGATTCCAAAATCGGTGGGTGAACCATTGGAGTGGCAATGGTAAAAAAATTGCCTAACTTTCGAAATTTTGACAGTGAGTGCCTTCTTAACTTTAAGTGTTACTTTCAGTGGCTCAAGTTCAACACAAGATGATGACTCAGATTGGCCAAGAAACGCTACTATAGAGGAATACATTGGACAAAATGGAACCGATGATTATGGTATGTAAGGTGACTAGATGAGATTACTTTTGATTTGATACACCGAATTTTTTATTTACTAATGTTTCGACATTATCATATAGGTAAGTAGCTTTAATACTTATTTATTATGTACGTATATTTTTATAAGTATTTTTTACACTTAATTATATAATGCTATAATAACAATTCTACACAATTTCAATCTTCCATATATTTGCAATTATGCACAATCCTATTTCTATACATTCACTTTTACATTCAATTATTTGTCCTTTCGCATTTCTGCACAATCCTCTTTTATTACATAATTCTGTTCGGTAGTGCAGCCTTATAATTTCGCCATTTTCTTTCATGTTTTTAAAGGTATTATTTCCTTTTGAATGTTTTTTTTTTTCAATACTATTAAGCAGCGAATAAAGTTCGTTGCTAATGTGTTACAGTTAGGTGAGGAACCACAAAAAATATGAATCTTTCATTTCAGACACACTATACGACGTCCCGACCAGTATGATAGTTCTACTGTCGTTCCTATACGGATCGATATCGGTGCTGGCTGTGGTGGGCAATTTCCTGGTGATGTGGGTAGTAGCTACCTCCCGACGCATGCAGAGCGTCACCAACTGCTACATTGCCAACTTAGCACTAGCTGATATCGTTATAGGGTTATTTGCTGTTCCATTCCAAGTAAGTACGTATGCTCTAATCAGTATGAAAACAGTAGCACGGATATCTTTGTATTGTACCTACAAACATACTAATAGTTTATATGTATGGTGTTGATTGTTTTCAATACTTCTGCCTATGGGTTACATTAGTAGGTAAGGACACGAGGAAATCACGCTAATTTTTAAAGTGATCGTCACCTTTTTGAGGGTACAAGAATTTAACAGCAAGAAGACGAAAATACGTATAGAAAACCTCGTCTAAAATAATAAAACAGTTGAATGTTTTGAACTATAGTAAATTTAAAACTTTCGTGGCTTTTGATAGACTAAAGTGAATTTGAAGTTATGAAGGGTTACCAAAAATATAATTACCTAAGTATGGTACCTACTTAATTTCTTAAATTTGCCCAATCTATGTAAAGATAGGTACAGGGTAATATGATTATCCTTAAGTTGAAGCGACTTACACAATAATACACGACCCGTAAATATACGGTTATTTTAGTAGGGATTCACTCGCGATGTAGCATCGATTCAAAACTTCATTTGCTCGCTATTCCGCACAGGGTAGCTTTTTGAAAAAAAAAAGAATAATATTCAAAAAGTAGCCGTGTGTAAGCATTACATTTCTGCAAGTACATTTCTGAACATCCTCCAATTTATTTATTTATTTTATAATACATTTAATATAAATAAATATTATAATTTGATCTTTAACCGTTGTATTATCACTTGGCAGTTCCAAGCGGCACTGTTGCAGCGGTGGCTGCTGCCGCACTTCATGTGCCCCTTCTGCCCGTTCGTGCAGGCGCTCAGCGTCAACGTGAGCGTGTTCACCCTCACGGCCATCGCTGTCGACAGGCATCGGGCCATCATTACCCCACTAAGGTATGCAAAGAAACACACAACGACCTATCGCCTTAGAAAACCACTCTCTAACACAGCATCTTTATTTATGTCCAGCAGTGGACTTTGAAGCTGGGCTGATATGATGATGATGACATAAACACTGAACAAAATAATAAACACAATAGGTAGGTACTACTTATAGTTATACGAATCTTTGTCCCAGTCCCATTTTTAAATTTTCCCACATTATCTCAGTTTTTAAGATTACAGACTTGACTAACGTTCTAGGGGTAGGTAGCTGTGAAACTCGGACGTTTCAGGGGATAAAAAGTGCAAAAATAAAAACTCACTATCTTTACATTTGGGACGAAACCATTTCTCTAACTATAAGATAAATCCTCTAAAGGTCATTTCTAATTTTGGTGGTCATATAAAACAGTTGTTCTGATGTTACTTGTAAAACAGATAAGATAACCTGAATACTAATTAAACGAATTCGAGCCAGGCTGGAAATACACTAAACATAGGCAGGTGCACACTACTTAATTGTTTACTCACAGCTCATTGCTGAAGAAAGTTTAAAATGCATATTATTATCTAAAAGATAATAAATAGGTAAGACGATTTATATTAAGGAATTATGTGTGGAACTGCATTTAGCAGCATATAATAAAAATAAAAATTCGGTCGCTAGACCCCTTACAAAACATGTGATTTGCATGGCTATTCCCAATGGTCCACCGATTTTGGGGAAACTGATTGTGAATATCAAGCGATGAACGCAGCTATATCAAGCTATATACCTTAGTTCTATCCAGCATAGTCAATACTTGTTGTTGTTTCAGTGCCCACACATCAAAACGGGTTGCAAAAGTGATAATAGTATGCATTTGGGTGCTAGCTTTGTCGTTAGCGGCTCCTATGGCTATGTCCTGGGAAGTTATCATGGTGGACGAACAGGATCCAGGTACGAAGAAAATTCATTATACTTTCAACTGATTTTCACTCTCGAGTATGGTACATAGGAAAGCATTATCGTGATGTGACCTCATAAGTGTTGAACTACTGAGAATGATTCGACCATTGTTGGTACCAAGTTGGTACCATAGAAGTTCACTATCGTCAAAAATTTTTTTGATAGACTAGGAACAAAAAAAGTACTTCTTCTACGGCAACTGGTTATGAAACGTGGTTGCGAATATGGCCGGAAGGTTTTAGCAAACAATAAATCGAGGGCTATTTTTTAAGGAGGTGTTATGTTCAGTTAGTGCTTGTTCTTCTGGTTCAGTTACTAAAGGTTTTTCTTTTTTGTGTGTTTGCAGCCACGAAAATATTTTACCAAAAACCATTTTGTGCTCCCAGTGAGTTCGGGTCGCACTCTTTGGCTATATACAGGCTGTTGCTGTATGTATTTCAGGTATGATTAATAGATTAACAATAGGTACATAAAAGATTTTATGTAGGTACTTCCCTAGTACTATACAAAATAACGAACTCAATACATCAACTTAATTTCTAATAATTTGTAAAAACTTCAGAAAAAAAAACTTTAGAAACTCAATGGCAAACTTTCTTTAAAACTATAATTCCTTAAAAAGAAACAAACAAACGAAATCTTTCATTGTAACGCTTATTTTTAATTACTATTTTTTTAATAATCATAAATTTTTGTTTAGTACGTAATACCGTTATGCGTAATAACGTTTGCGTATGCGCACATGGCGATGAAGCTATGGGGCACGCACGCGCCTGGCAACGCCCAGGAGGTTCGGGACGCGAATCAAATGAGAAATAAAAAGAAGGTGAGTTCCATCATCAGAGTACAGAACAAACCAGAACGTTCCCCCTTAAAAGTGAAGTCAAAAAATACACCGCTAAAACATTGTTTTTAATATTCTGAGATTTATCATAATTCACACATTCAGCACGAATTCCCGGCTAAATTACTTTTAACCGTTTTTTTTTGTTTCGCCCTCTATTTCGCCTTAACTCCGACATTATCTCGGAGCCTTATTCGAAGTGGTGTTTGCTATGTTTCTAATTTGCATTGAAAACGGCAAAAAATATCAATATTTTCTCTCTTTGGTTTGGTTTACCTAATTTTAATGTATGGCCCAGGGGGTACCTAAAACAGGATGAAACTCAAAACATTTAATTATACAGAACTTTGAATTTAACAGATTGCTGTAAACAATAATTGGTAACACAAATCACAATCACAATTACTGTGATCAAAGTCTAGCGGATTCGCCAAACCCAATAGATACTTACGTCATGCTTATTCCGTTTCGATTCCGTTGGCAAACAATATTATTTAGATAGTTGATCTACATCCACATATGAATATTATCTTTATAAAATTCATACCTATTGCCTGAATGTGTTACTAATATTAATCTTTATTTAATTTTTAGGCCGTTGATTTTCAAATGTAGAGTATAATGTATTAGGTACAAACTAAATAAGGGAATTTGTCATTTGAATTAGAGTTGTAATACAAAAAACGAATTTTTTATGTATAAAAATATTTGTAATTTTAATAATTATATAGGTAATCAGTTATTTCGTTCTAGGCAAAAATCCATCAAAATTGTTAGTAACAGTAAATATTATTTATTATTAGGAGTGATATTATAGTATGATTTCATATAGTTTATCTATGCAAAGACGCCATGTGATTAAATAAATTACTGTGCAGGTAATTAAAATGCTGGTGTTAGTCGTTGCGCTATTCTCATTGTGCTGGTTGCCGCTTCAGAGCTACTTACTGCTACAGTCGTTTTTTGCCATCATAAACGAGTGAGTAGAAAAAAAATTCTATAATTTGTTTGTTAACTTAAATGTTAAACTTATACCACCCACTACTTTCTACGAAACTACCTCTATGAAAGGTGTGACGCACATACTACCTCCCTAACGAAAGAAATACACATATCTACCTATATCTACCTACCTACATATTTTAATTATTATTAGAAAATAAAACCGTGAAAAGATCACGTAAAAATGTTTTCCCAGATATATTACAACAACAACAAAAAAAATCTATTTAAGACTCAGTTCCAAAATGACCATCGTCTCACTGTTTACGACGTTTTTTTTTAAATCAGTAATTCTCCGCGAACTACAAATAACTATAGGTAATCTAAAATGTATTTTATGGGACCAATTAACTATACCTATAATAGTATTGTCTGTTTGTTCTTATTTTCAGATACAGATACATAAACGTCATATTTTTCTGTTTCGACTGGCTGGCAATGAGTAATTCCTGCTATAATCCCTTCATCTATGCTATATATAATGTAAGTAGGTGATTACCTTCATTACATAACTTTACATTTTTTTTTTTTTTAATTTAATTATCCACAAGCAGTCGACAGACTTTAATTGGATTTGTTGATGGATTTAGACGAGCGTTTTAGGGCGACGAGGCCAGTGCCTCGACTGCCCTGATCATATAACTTGGCCCCTTTTCAGCCTCTTGATCAGTTTTGAGTTATCCACCAGCTCAGCAGCAAGTGGATTTGGATGAGAAGCAAGGCGATTTGCGTGCTGTTTCTGAAACCGCTCGATTTCTGTAGCGACAGTCGGCGCGTTGAGGTAATCGTGGATTTCAACGTTTTTAGTGAACCAAGGCGGATTCACGATCGCCCGAAGGATATAATTTTGAACTCGCTGTAGACAAACTATGTTTGTTTTACTGGCTACACCCCACAGCTGAATGCCATATGTCCATATGGGTTTTAGGATAGAATTATAGATCATGAGCTTGTTGTCCACGGAAAGCACTGAATTCCTTCCCATTAACCAGTACAGGTTTCTAAACTTGGAATTTATCTGATCTCTTTTATGTTTGATGTGGTCTTTCCATGTCAGACGTCTATCTAGATGGAAACCAAGGTACTTGACGCAGAGACAATGGGGTAAGATGTCATTCCCGAGTTTGACTGTTGGGCAATCTTCTTTTCTTAAAGCGAAAGTGATGTGGTTTGACTTCTGGGCACTGGCGCGAATGCGCCATTTTTGGAGCCAGTCATTGGTCTTGTCCAGGAGCCGCTGCACCATGGCGCTTGCTGTGGTTGGATTTTTGTCACATGCTAGGTAGGCAATATCATCAGCATAGGTTGCAACTGTGACGTCGTCTGATGTGGGTAGATCCGAAGTGAAAATATTATATAGGACCGGGCCCAGAACCGAACCCTGCGGAACACCGGCCTCGATGTCATGCAGAGCCGATCTAGCGCTTCCCTGTTTGACTTGAAAAGATCTACCAGAGAGGTAGGACGCTATAATCAGGAATAGTGAGTGTGGTAGTCTTTCCTTGACTTTGCATAATAGGCCTTTATGCCAAACTCTGTCGAAGGCCTGTTGAACATCGAGGAAGGCTGCAGAGCAGTACTCTTTTCGTTCAAAGCATTGACGAACAGTGTGGTATACTCGGTGAACTTGCTCAGTAGTAGAGTGGGATTTTCTAAAACCAAACTGATGTGATGGAATGATCTCGCATTCGTCCATAGCTGTTTTCAGTCGAATAAGAAATATCCTCTCCCAAAGTTTTGACAATACAGGTGTGAGACTTATAGGACGGTACGATGAGGCCTCATGAGCAGGTTTTCCTGGTTTGTGTATCATAATTATCTGGGAGATTTTCCAAAGTGCTGGGAAGTAAGATGTTCTGAGAATGCCATTGAATAAGCAGCTCAGAAAGGTGATGCACTTCTTTGGTAGCTCCTTTAGAATTCTGGAGTCAATCAGGTCGAAGCCCGGGGCTTTCCTGGGATTGAGACATTTAATTTCCTTTGCTATTTCACTAGGTGATATGGGTTTGATTGGTAGGCACATTTGAAGATCTTGACTTAGAACTTGGTTAACATTTGATTCATCGACGGAACTTTCATTAGGTTTAAAGACTGAGGATAAATGATCTGCAAATGTATTGGCCTTCTCCATGTCGTTTCTTGCCCATGAGTCTCGAGATCTTATTGGGGGAAATGATTGCTGGGGTTTGTCCATATTTTTGGTGGCTTTCCAAAGAGAACGTTCGCCACGACCTGTGGGGGACATCATTTCCAGGTTCCTCTTAAAGCTAGAGTTAGCGGCCTCTTCTAGGGTGGATTTTAGCTCTTTTATTGCTCTGTTGAGTTTAGTTTTGTCGGACGGGCTACGGGATTGCTGCCATACTCTTCTTAAGCGCCGTTTTTCCGCAATTTGTGATTTAATTTCACGGGGTACGGAAGCAGTCGCATGTGTGTCAATAGTGCAGGGTGTGTTTGTCCAGGCAGCTACTTGAATTAAATTTGTTATGTGCATAGAGGCTTCCTCAACTTCATCCTGTGTTTTCAGAGAGCACCTCATGTCTATGTTTTCAACTATGTATGATCGGAAGCCATCCCAGTCCGTTTTATTATTGTAAAGGGATTCCGCCTTTTCGCGGGTGATGATAGTGGCGCTCACTGTTAGTATAACAGGGGTGTGATCAGAAGAACCGTCCAGGCAGGATTCGATACCAGTGTAGAGGTGGCAGATACCTTTGGTCACAAAAAAGTCCACCAGACCAGGCAGCTTGCTAGTATCGGTTGGCCAGTATGTAGGCTCTCCGGTTGACAGTGGTTGCAGGTTGATCCTATCTATACAAAGCTTCAGTTCACGACCTCTTGTTAGTGTGTGGCGAGAACTTTAACTTTACATGTTTACAAATAAGTACGTAATTCTGATGCTCGTCAAGAAAAATAAGACTAAAATTACCCAAAGCCCAATTGATAAAATACTCCTATAGCAATGTTAAAAACCAGTACCATCGTATTTCTTGTTAAATCTCCGACGAGTATTAAACTTCTAAAATATTAAATCCTTTAATATTCTCTAATCTTGTTACACCTCGTAGGTGGGTATAGAATTTGCGAAGATCAATGATTTTATTCGTGGTGTAATTTGGTCTGTCTGATCAATGATCTGATCAACACAGCCGGGTTCAGTTTTATTGACCGTAATAATAAATCTAGTATTTTATGTAGGTCTGTGAAGGAAAAGGAAATATGTTTCCATTGGTATGCCAGGGACTGCAGATTTTGTTGTATTCAGCTTACCTTGCAGGTTTCCCGCTTTGATTAGTATGGATACCACATTATATTTATATACTAGTAACAGACAGACAGGCGGACAACGAAGTGATCCTATAAGGGTTCCTTTTTCCTCTTTTGAGGTACGGAACCCTAAAAACGATTAGAGAAAGAAATTATTCATTCAGTGACAAATGAAATTTTCTTGACAAGAGTTCAGACGGAGAATTGCGATACTTAAATTAATTACGATAATTTAAAATTTATTATTTGATGAGATGAGTTACAGAGAGTTATGGTAATTTGAATTAATATAATTATTATTAGGTAGGTAATTTGAATGAATTAATATAAAATGTTAACTCTATGATTTCAGGAGAAGTTCAAGAAGGAGTTCAAACAGCGTTTCACATTTAGGAAAAAGCCGAAGAGATTTGTAAATGATAGCTTCGATGTAAGTAGGTACATGCCTTTGGCACCACCATGTTTCATATTAAACTATACCTATTTATTTATATGCATTTTAATGCAACGTTTGTCTTTGCGCTTAGGTAGGTAGAGGTTGATTGTTAATGATACTCGTACATAGAGGGTATTTTTGGTACGTATACGTAAAAGTACGTAAAAGCTAGTAATCATTTAGGTACTTCCCATAATTATCTCCCTCAGCCCGTAAGCCCGTATGGTCATATTCCCGGAATGTCTGTATGGGGCGGGCAGAATAAACTAATCTTCAAGTATCGGGATCCTGGCACACCTTTGAAGTGGTCATTCTGCTTCCAAATTTAGTCCTCAGTTTATTTAGATAAATTCGCAGCGATATCTCTATACCTAAATCCTTATGCGAACACGTTTCTATATAAGCAACCCTACTCTTGCCGACTCTCTGCTCTATCTAGAGCTTTGGATTCAAATTAGTGGCCTTCTCGGCTCTGACACTATCAAAAAACTTTCTAATCATTATATATTTAATCGCGGAGGTAATCAGTTATTTTGACATTCTACTTCACGCATATATTTACACAAATGTTTTGTTACAGGATGGCCAATCTTATCGCACTAGAATATTATCGTTCCGATCGTCGATCGATAGAAGTGTGTATTCTAATAGGAAATCGATTAATTTGCCAGTGGAAAGCTTGAAAGCTCCTGCAAAAAATTCATTGTGCATAAGAATCCAGAACAACTTACGAGCAGATAATGGTTTTCGAATATCAAAGCCTGAAAATTTAAATAACCGCAAGAGCACAAACGGAAACTCCTGCAAAGTAGATGCGAATCAGGAGATAGGTATAATAAAGTTAACGTCCAAACGACCATTTAGTGAAAGTGACCTGCCCATCGGTGATGAAAGAGTCAGTGAGCTGTACATTTTTCCAAATAGTAATATAGTTGATTTCACAGATGTATCGTACGATGACAAGGTCTAACAAATAAATAAATTAAGGACTTTCCACTCCATTAAGTATTTATAAAATGAAATATAATGTGATGTTACAGAACTGTAATTCTTAGAATTAAAATAATGATACCTATGATTTATGAGCAGTGTAATTTCTTATGTTCCTTTTTAACTAAGTGCCAAATATAATTATAGATATGGTACTGCCTGTTCAGGCAGTCTTACCATCAGCGGTTAAATATTATCAAGGTTAAAGATCAACGAAGCACATGAGTTTTTATGGTTGATGTAACGGAAACGACATAAAACAGACCTGGTTTTTTTAATCTTCAAAATGGTTTATTTATGTAGTTTTTGAATACTTCTATAGATTATAAGGATTAGAAGTAGGTAGGATCTATTTATTGGTCAAACTAAAATGATTAGTGACAATTTCTAGTAGTTTCTATCCCTAAGTGTCGTGCGTGATTTAAGTTTCGCCTCAATAATAATAATTATCGTTTTCCTATAGTAATTAATTAGATATACTTAGGCATTCCTTTGTAATAGATGATTTTACTAGCGTATTAAATTTTATGCCGATCCTCGATCTAAAGTGACGTCAAATAGAAGCACACTTACAAATACAGTTTTCCATTTACGCCTTGAGATAAGTAATTAAGTATAAGTATAGGTAGTTCAATCGTGTAAAATATTATTCAATAGTTTTACTCGTACAGTAGCACAAAAAAGTCCAAGTTTTAAAAGGTATAATCATCTCGACATACTTGTCACTCGTGTGCAAAGTACTCGAAGGGGACTCATATTTTGTGAAATTTTGGTCGATAAGATTACGTATACGATCAGTTTTGATGGATTGTTTCTATTACGCACGACTAAATAGACTATAATCATAAATATAATGATAAGTCGGTTTAAATTTTGCGACAAGTAAGAGAAGAGAGCTACGAAATTCTATTTTGTAAAAAAGAAATTGGGAGTTTTGCCTCTCAATAGACTGTATGATGATTTCTTGCACAATTTGTGGCATAAATTAATGAAGTACCTACTTATCTACTTAGGTATTAAAGTTTGTCACAATTTTTACCAATGGTAAAGCCACGGTAGGTTCGGTGTTTTCTCGTGGTCCCACTATTTTGACCTACGAGGGAGAACCATTTCTCGTAGTGCCACAGCATAGTTTCTACTATCTAATCGGAAACTTCGGATGGTGCAAAAATAGAAGAAACAATAAACATTGGAAAAGCTCCAGGCCGCAAGTTTATAGCGTTAGAATTGCTGCAGTTAGCTGTAAAATATTGTTATTACGAATTTGTGAATTTCGAATACCTATGAATGATGAACTTTGCATATTACTTTTTGTATGCTACGAAAAGTTATAATAAAGTTCATTTACAGCTTTTAAATCTAATCGAAATTCATTCTAACTATACAGAATTCTACGAACTACGTTAGTCGCGCGACCTCATTGGGCGTTTTTCTATTAGCCGGCACCGCCACGGCACCGGGGCATGTTTAGTTTTATTTATTACTAGCTGTTGCCCGCGACTTCGTCCGCGTGGATTTTGGAAGTAGGTACCTATCTCTGCTATGTACAGACATACATCGTCTAGTTATAATTTTCCAATGATAAAATGGATCATTCTAAGTACCTTCACCATAATTTAAGGTATACCATACCTTCAGGAACAAACTATGAACACCGTATCCAATTTGGTGAAGACAGATAAAAATTTAAAAAATTGTTGTTTTCACTTCTATTGCTCATAAGACTTCTCATATCAATTTTTATTATACGTGTGTATTTTTTAACTAATACAGTATGGGCAAAACCAAAACCATAGGAGATACAGGGAAACTGTCTTAGGAACCTTTAGGTATTTTTTCGTGATAACAATTTTGACATAGTAATCGGAGCAGCTGGAGTTCAGGTGGCATGCATGAATAAGTAGTAAGTTCCTAAGTACATTGCACAGTCTGTTTCATAAGAAAACATTTTATTAAATTTGACTAACTTCTGCTGCTCAGATTTTTTTCTTCCGATATAATGAAGTGATCCCTACATGAAACTGAGTCGAACCGCATAAAAAAAAATATGTGCAAATTGTCTCATTTTTATGGACAACACACGCTTGACCAAAAAATTTCTATGTCATAAGACACTTTCCCTGCATCTCCTATGGTTTCGGACTTGCCTATACTGTCCCAGTTAAAAAAAACACTGATATCTCCTATGTCTATGACATCGTCTTGTTACGTTAAATGATTTATCTATAAATGACGATAACTTTTTTCGCTGTCATCAGATTTCAATGAAACAAAGCCTATAAGTTGCACCAGGCTGTGCTTAATCTACCTGTGAAAACCGCAAGAAAATCCGTTCAGTAGTTTCGGAGATTAGCGATTACAGACAGACAGAAAGACAGAAAGACAGAAAGACAGACAGACAGACAGACAGAAAGACAGAAAGACAAAAAAATTTAAAAACGCTTTTTTGTGTTCTGTTACTCTTTTTTTATCGTCCACACTCATTTTTTTATAAATTTATTCAAAGTACAGACACACGGTTTCTACAGATTTATTATAAGTATAGATATAGATGCTCCGCGACTTTGTTCGCATTAAAAAGTATAATGGTATTATAAGTATTATATGTTAGTTACTCCGTGTAGCCCGCGGCATGTAAATTTGATTTGTAAATTTTTGTTCCCATACAAACCTTAACATCCCTTTTCACCCCTTTAGGGTTCGAATTTTAAAAATCCAAGTACACCAGATTTTAAGTCAAGACTACGTGCTTTAAAAAAACATTAAATTCACTTTAAATTCGAACCAGTAGTTTTAGCGTGATGCGGGTTCAAACAGATAAACAAACAGACAGACAAGAATATATTTGAAAAGTGTTTTGGGGTCAGTTATAGGTAAGCCTAAATAACGTATTCCAATAGATTTTTTGAAAATCTCTTCAATGTACAGAAATACTCCCGTTAGGATTTTATAATAGTATAGATTTAAGAATTTACTATGTTCTAGACCCCAGTAGTTAGACCTTTGGTACCTTGAAACTTAAGCAAACAAAGACATGGCTCAACTAAAATCCAATTAAAAGCGCGATACATTTGAAAATTTATTTATTTTTTACAAACAGACATTATTTTTACAAACACCAATGTAAATACAAAACAAATTAAAAAAAACGGAAACAAAAAAAATGTCTACAACAAAATCTATGAAAGGTACTTAATAGGTAGGTATCGAAAGAGCGAGAGGAGAGAGCGTCGTTTAGATTATTCATCAAGAATGCAGGTTTTGATCATGATGGTGATGATGCGGTATGGGTCGGCGTTGGCGGCGGGGCGGCGGTCCTCCAGGTACCCTCGCTTGTCCTCCGACACCTGGCGCGGGATCCTCACACTACAGTTTCGATTGGCAACCCCTACAAATTAAATTCAATCGCAAGTATTCACAAGCTGAAGAGATTTTTGTTTGTATGGGACTATCTCTGGAACTACCAGTCTGATTTGAATTTTTTTTTTGCATTTGATAGCCCAATTCTTGAGGAAGGTTACAGGCTATTTAACATGTCACTACGACCCTTAGGAGCCAAGAAACTTTTAAAACGCGGGCCAAGTCGCGGGAAACAGCTAGTTAGTATATAAAGTAATGAAAAGTTGTCCTATGTATGAAAAACCGGACAAGTGCGAGATGGACACGCGCTCTGAGGGTTCCCTACAAACTTATAAGTTTAAGTAGATAATCAAATTTTTAAATCTCTAAACAACAGACGATATCCCGTACATCAAACACGCGCGAATGATGAGTAACTATCTCACTAAATTTAACTGATACAATATTACGAAAAATTAACACAAAATAAATAAACAATATAGTACGGAAACATAAACTTCTAACTAAACCTTGTGGTAAAGTAGGCCGTCGGCCACACAAATCATCTTATGATTTTCATCAGGCGTGATGCAACCTTGAGATGAAATGATTTATAGACTCAATCCGGTAGACACCTGAAACTTATTGGAAAATCTATGTTTTTGGTCTCAAAATAATTGTGACAGATTATTTTTTGATGGACCACATTGAGCAGAGGTGTAAGGGAGCGCCATGACATCTACATGGAAATGCCAACCTCACCTAGCATGCACGTGGCGGTGCACCCTGCTGCTGGTTGACGGACGAGGTGCTGGCGGCCGACGACGATTATCGTTTCTTTTGACTAATTAATCTTAACATGTTAATTGATGTGACAGATACAACAGACACTGTTCGTGAAAGAATTCTTTGAGGGTTCAATATCAAAAATTATACCGAGTGTTACGACTTACCAGCAGTAAAGTCACGTATATGTGGCTGGCCGCTCTTGCCGGTGAGACGCTTCACGTTGTCCGCGCCGTTACGTGCGTCATATTCGTTGATGTGCGCCCCGTGCCGGCGCGCCAGCTTATCTATTGCCCGTTCAATTGACCTGTCAAAAATTATCAGGCTCAATATTATCACCATCATCATGCTATAATAATCCTAAAGCCTGGACTAGGTCTTTTCCAAGATAATGGTCAATTTTTGGGCACAAATTTATGCGCTGGACGTTTCATTAAAACGTGTTTTATTTCTGTAGTCATTCTTTTTTTCCTATTTTGTGAATTATCTCGCTGTGTGATATTATTGCGTCCGTTAAAAAAAATTTCTATTCTATGATTTTACAATTCGATGTAAAATTGTAGAACTCACAATATCCCATCTTCTTCCCGCATGTCCCTTGAAGAGAAGTAGGCAAAGGTACCATTCCCTGGCCAGTCGTCCACCGGCTGCGGCTCGAACGAGGCCACCGTGCCGTACTCCTCGGCCAAGCGGCACAGGATGTACCGCGCCATCCACAGGTCGTCCGCCGACCTCAGCCCGGGCCTTGGCCCAACCTGAATTTTTCGTCTGGTCTTTACTAGCTGTTTCCCCCGGCTTCGCCGGCGTGTAATTCTGATATAAAGTCTCATCCAAATCTGTTCCGTAGTTTTTGCGTGAAAGATCAACCAAACATTACTAATATCTTTCGCGTTTATAATATTAGTAAGATTTAGTTCTATTTGAAGTTAGTCCTACCAAAAATGTTGTATTGAAAATGTGCCAAAATGAATAGATTGAATGTTGTATAACAAAACTGACAATGTTATACCTACAAATGAAGTGGAAATTACTGTCATTCACCTGAAAGTTCCATTGAGCGGGCGTGGTTCCAGGGTTAATGCCATTTATACTAATCCCAGCGAAGAGGCAGCATCTGTAAGCAACGTAACCTTCATATCTATGTCAATACACGTCTACGACTCTACGCGAAAACTTGCTACGCCCCGTTACTTCTACGTCTACTTTACCTGTAAAAAGCCTCCATAAGATCTCTAGCTACGATTCTGTTGGCGCCTATTGCGCAGTAGTAGGGGCCGGGCGGGGCGGGGTAGCCCCCCGGCGGCCAGCCCAGCGGCCGGCCGTCGGTGGTGGTCAGGAAAAACTCTTGGTTGAACCCAAACCATGGCTCCTCAACTTCGGCCTTCTCACATATTATCGTGCAGTCTTTGCGAAAGTTTGTAACTGGACAGTAAAAAGATTATTTATTACTTAGACTTTAAAATTCGGTTGACCTACTAGTTGGTTTTAGAAGGAGTAGATCGCACAATGATTACAACGCAAAACGTTGTTATAGGACACCGAATGCGAAATATGCGAAGTATTCCTTACTTCGCGACACGGTGGTCTACAGCAACCTAATGTATAGCAGATTCGAATTCTTGATACAGATGAGGTCAATGTGGCACATACTTGTAGGTTGATAGTTATATTGGTAGGTGTCAGCTAGCACCAGCATGTGGCTGCCTCGTCGGAAGGGGTCGTGGTATATCACTTCGGGGAAGATGAACGTGTCCGTGTTGTCGGGGTTGGCTTGCAGAGTGTTGTAGCCGTCGTAGTACCAAATGGGTAAGTCTGAAAATACGTACATCAACAAGTTACTATTTCTTCTACTATTGGATATCAATGTAGAACAACAGAAGAAATCTACGAAGACGTCCATTGCTGGACAAAGGCTCCCCCAGGGACCTCCACGACGACCGGTCCCGCGCTAACCTTATCCAGCCCTTGTGGGAGGCCTGCCTAAAAAGATAGAAAACACCCTTTTCCTGATTGAAAAGTCAAGTTGTAGTTAGTGCCATAACTGAAATTGTATATTACCTACGATTTCATACATTTTCATTGTGATAGCGTTTCAGCTCTAAATTTTACCAATAGAGGGAAAGACAAGGCACTGATATTGTGACCGAAATCATACTCTAAGTCCAGGCTTGTTTGTTCTATATTCTGAGATTGAAACCTACCCTTATTCGTCTTGGGGACGAAATTGAGGGTCCTGTCCTTGGAGCGCAGCTGAATGCCTGTGCCGTCCACCCACACGTAGGTGGCCAGAATGTTGTCGCAAGGCACCTCCAGGTCCTCGTACTTGCGCATCGCCGCCTTGTTCAGCGCGATCGGAACTGGATTCATCGACATAACTGCTGCAAATCAACACCAAAATATAATTAGACATCTCGCGCTTTGGACATGACATAAGATACTCCCGACCTAATTTTTTCAAAAAATGTTTAATTTACAGACAACTTTTCTAGTTTTATTATATGTACATAGATTAAAGGCCATAATAAAGGGGAAAGCCATAATCTTGATTTAATGGGCGGCCATAAAATCTCATAATGTTCCGATGACGTAAACTAATACTCTTTCCTTCAACACATTATTAGGATATGATTAATATCTATACTATTTATGTTATTATGATCATCTTAGATGATTAGATGATACCGGTGAATCCTAGGATTTACTTTATTTAGTTCGGGCTTTTACAGAAAGTTACAATGTAACGTCTACTAACTGCTGGAATATGACAAGGATAGGACCATTTTAATTACTCGCAACAGATTTTTATAACACTTCACAGTAAAAATAGATTATACATCAGAATAACATCGGGAAAAGTAGTTCCCGCGGGAAAAACTACGCTGCGGGCGAAACCGTGGGAAACAGCTTCATTTGAAGCAGGACCAAATTTTTACAAAGTGTCTATGGGTTGGATTTAGAAACGAGTTAGTTACAGTTTATTGAAATTAAGGGTACCTACCTACCCTTAATTTCAATAAATTGTAAGTGCATGGGGCTTCACTGAGACCTCCTAAGGTATGATAGGTTAGGTTGCGTGTTAGGTTAGCGACAGTTATCATCAACAGCCTATTAAGATGTCCCCACTGCTGGGGCTCAGGCCTACCCTCTCAACGAGGGTGTTCGGGCTATAGTCCACCACGCTAGCCCAGTGCGGGTTGGTGGACTTCACATGCGCCTAAGAATTTCTTCTTCGGCGTATGCAGGTTTCCTCACGATGTTTTCCTTCACCGTTTAAGAGCAGTCAGTAAATGTACTTAAGTTTCGAGAAAAAACCCATTGGTACGACAGTACCCGGAAGTAATAATCGCATAGAAATGGACTCGGACCACCCCGAAGGTTAGGTGCGTGCTTCCCCTCTACTTCCCCCGCCCCCTCCTAATCCTTATCGAGGGTACTCGTTTCTATATCTTAACGGTGCCCGTACCTGTTCCTAGCGGGGATCAACCCACGATCATTCACAATACCCATCTACGACAATCACCTACAACGAGTCCAACGATCAACGAGGACCTAAGGCTTTCCGAATAAGTGCTCTCCATAGATAATCCTAAATCTCCAAACCATCAAATCTTCCGCCTTCTACTTCCAATGCTTTTATCAACATAATAATAAATAACTCACCGAATTAAATTGTCCTATCACTTTAAAATTTTTAAATTCTCGAAAATTGATTTGAAGGCTAATAAATTATTAATTATGTAAGCATGTCAAAATGTCAATCAATGAATAAATTGTCATTTATTTTAAATTCGGATTTTTTTGACAAGCTTCAAATCTTGGGCGTGAAGATTCAAAACTTTGAAGTCGCATCTGAGGAAGTCGCACACATTTTCTTTTATTTTTTAAGCTGTTCCATAAATTAGGTACTCTGCATGAGCTGTTCCCGGTGGCTTCGCTTGCCTTAAAAAGTTGCCCCCTCGGGTAATCGTTGATTGACTCAATCTGAGTTGATTGCTTTCTCCGTCTACGCGGATAATATTATCCTTATCCTGATAGATCTTTGAGGAATGACAAATGAATATTTTGTATTATTTAGTTGTTGTTGGGTTAAATTTTAATGGATCTGAAGTGAAATTTTAGGTTTGAATGAATTTAAAATGTAGATAATATGGCGCCCATAAATTTTCAAAAACTTACAATAGTTATTTTTGTATTTAGTCTTACTAAAGTGTACACTGCGAAATGGTGTCTCAAGAAATTTGAAGCTATAGAAGACTATGCTACAGAATCATATAATTTAAAAGCTCATTCTCCTAGAATATTACGGGTGGCAACTAATGCTGTAAGAATACGAAATAACGGTACCAAAGTTAGTAACTTATCCAATGTAACTCAGATGCCACAACGCGTTACATTGAAAAAATGGCAAGTGGGTAGAGTCAGTCGCAAACATTATGAAATTATCAATATGCTTTGGAGAAAAACTAACATCTTTGTTGATGACGACAACACTTCACAAAATGGTCAAGTATCAAACACAACTCATAAAATGAGAGCACAAAAACACTCAACTACGCTACTTAAAATACCACAAATTTATGCAAATGAACCATTTAAATTATCAAAATCATCAACATCCAGCTATATAGAATTTTATTACATGGATGAAACAGTTGAGAATATTAAAAATCCAGAAAATGTTGAAAGAAACTTGGATCAGCCAGTGGAAAATAAAAACAAAGCATCGAACGAGAATATAGATAAATTTAAATCATTTTCAAGATCTCCTTTCTTTGCATTCCATGTTAACGATCCAGCCTCAGCACTGAAGAGATGCTCAAATAACTGTCATAAAAAATCTCATTCTGCCATTCCAACTAAAAATATAGGTAAAGCAATGCTAAAGATAACTTCATTGTTGCAAAACTTTGTAACAAAAAGCTTCCTCAATAGCTCTTCACCCGTAAAAAATAATACTCTTGAGAATGATACAGTTTTTACTGTAAAATTATCGGTACCTGTGAAAAATATTACAACTAACAAAAGTAAAAAAAATATTATTGAAGAAAAAAATCTCAGTAAAACGCTATCACATGATGCAGTGTCTACAACGGTTTACGATAAAATAATTTTTTTTGAAGTATATGACAGTGATACTGATAAACCTTGTAACGTAACAAGGAAAAAAACTCATTTTGAAGATGTTAATGAAAATGCCTACGAAGAAAATGATGTCGATAAATATCAAAAAGTATTATTAGAACATGTAGATCAGGGTATTGAACACCATAATAGTGTACACCAAATGAGATTTGCAATTGATAAAGATGTTGAACATGCAACGGATAGGAAAGTTACCTATTTTAAGAAAGTGAACGAAACTATTACAGTACAGAAATCTGAAAATAAAACATCAACAGAAAATCTGCCAAATATATTGAAATTGAAACGTGAAAACATTCTAAACGTCGATTTAAAACGAAATATGAGTCGATTGGCCAATTGGTCTGAATACCCTTTTGCTGCCGTATACATCTACGAACGTTTTCAAGTAAGTTCTCGAAATACCAGTGTTTGTATTCTTACATTACTTATTACATATTTTTAATGGATGTGGGTATACACATAGTCGACAATCTTCCATTAAAAACATTTTGTCTTGAATCTTTAAAATAAAGCAATCAAAACGAACTGTCTAAGAATGTGTTAGTCGCTCATAGAAGTTAAGGCAAAATACGTTCTATGAAATAGTTGTACTCATTGTAATTTAATTTCTATAGGTTCACTGTGATGCTGCTGTGATAAGTCCTCATTGGTTAGTGGCTTCGGGTTCGTGTCTGTCTCGGCATAACGAAAAACCTGGAAGAGAGGGTCGATCCGCCTTTGTCACATACTGTGGAGATAGTTGGTGGAACCCGGAGCGCATTACCTACGTGAAGTATAGTGTTGTTCACCCCCAGTACCACCCGCAGGACTTAATCCGGCGACATCTTTATAACATTGGCGAGTAATACTAGACAGCTAGGTATATCACTATCTATATTGGATGGAGGTGAGCAAAAAGTATTCACAAACTCGAATTAGCAACAAATATTTATGAAAGCTGTTGTGAGACCTGCATGTTTTAGCCTCCTAAGTAAAGGTTACACGAATGTCTTTATGTACACAAGTACTCAAATGTTCCAAAAGTTTTTGTCTGGATATTTAATATCGACTATGTTTTTATTTTATTTGTATGTTTGTAGGAGTTATTAAGGTAGCGTCTTCAATGGCCACCGCCTGCACTAATTGGGAACCGGTCTCCATTATGTCTCACCAATTTGCAGCAACTAGCGAAGGTTCAATGGCTTCAGCTGTAGGTTGGGGTTTGGATAGGTAAATATTTTATTATTATTTTGGAACGCATTACAATAATCTTCACAGATTCCTCTATAGGTGCGTCCAGACCGGCTGAGCGCTGAGAGCGCGGTCGGTGTGCCGTGGCCGAGCATGCGGGCGAGGCATGCGCCTGTCACGTCCACACCGAGCGCGCCGCCTCGCGAGGCGGGCCGCGGCCGCGGCGGCTCAGCCGGTCTGGCTGGACACGCCTAATGATGAAATTCATACCTAATGTTTTTGCGATACAGGGCATACGGGCAGTCTTGTTGGAAAGTTTACTAGAACAAGTAATTTTTCGACTCATAACACCAAATTCTCATGATGCCAGACTTTTAAATTCGCTTATAATAAGCCAAAAATCCCAAATACGCATAACGCCAAGTCGTCAAAAGCTTTCGTGGTCGGCACTTTGAGTGTTGGGCTCAAAAATATATTGAGCTTGAACATTAATATTATTTACAGGTACGATACAAAGTACTCGTCTACAGACTTACCACGCCACCCTCTCACTATATACGAGGGGCTGGTCTTTTCAGATTACTGTCCTGGAAACAGTGGATACAGGTAAAAAGAGCACCTGTTTTTGTTAATTTCAACACTGATTCGTAGAAGTTTTCTTCTATTTTATTTAAATAGAAACATACAGTCTAAATGACATTTATGAACTTAAACACTAACAGACACTTGAGCACTAACATAAAATAGCATTTATTAAATTAAACAACAACAACAAAAACACATTATAATTTGGATTGATGACTTCAGCTCAAGGCATTCTTCACTCAATTCATGCATCAAATGAAATAACTGTACATTTCCTCACTCAAGATTTAATCATATTTTTAGAAAATCAACATACCTAAAAGAAGAAGGGATAAAGAATGTGTACTGTCTGGCTTTGCCTCCTTACGCTGACGAACAAAAGGATCCTGTACACGGTGGTTTGCTTCTGGTTGGCGGGAAGTTGATAGCACTGTACTTACAGGTACTTTTCAGTATTTTTATTATAATCATTTCTTTTCTCCATCCACCAAACTAAAACTCGAGCGTACAGTTTCTACTACACAAATAAATCTAGCTGAAACGGCTCGGAGTCGGCACAACCGACTTCAAAAAATATAGGCCTTCCGTATTTATTTCATTCAATGTCATTTATATTTCACTGCACTATTTCATAATCAGATATTTCAATTTCAACTTTCAACCCTCGTGCTGATGTTCTCTTGTTGAAATACACTTTTAAAACAGATGCCTAAAAACTACTAACTAATGTCGATACATTCTTTTTAAGGAGGAACGGCGTCAGTGGGGTGATCAATCAGCCCAATACACTGGCGTTTGGAAACTTGTTCCCTGGATGCTTAACGTGGCCCGTGAGCCGGAAGAAGCTGATTTTCTACTGTAGGAGACCATTCGAGCATTTCGCCATGTCACGCATTCTCGTATCAGAATCATTAGACGTTTTCTTTGATTTTTTACTCAATTACAACTAAATCTCATATCCCCAACTTCATTGCTTTATTCTTCTTAGTCCAAAACTTTGTAATTTATTCTTGAACCTTTCAATTTGTAAGTTCGTCTTAAATTTATTGAGTTCAAATGCTCATGATGGTATGGAAATTATTTGCATATTGTAATAAGTGGTGGTAATTTATGTTACCTATATTTTGTTTTGTACACTTTTTATTTTTCGATGACTATTGTCTATATTTTTTGTACCTAACATTATTTATAATTTGTGAAATAACAATACATGTTTTATCTTTCGAATGGCAAGTGAAATTACCTCCTATTCATTTCAGTGGTCAATTACCTACACCAGTTCTAATTTGATAAAACCTAGTTATAACCTTTAAGGGTATAGGTAAGTAGATAAATGGGCATTATAACATGTTCATTTTGTAATTCACCTTAAATGTACAAATACAAAAAATACCGAGGCACTTATATTAGTAGAACCACTCGTTTCCCTGAACAATATTGGACAAGACTGATTACCTAAATTGATATTGATCAGTAGTCAAATAAATATTTCACAGAGAGTCTATTTAGATTTTAATATAATAAAAATATATATAAAATAATACTAAATAATAATAAATAATAATATAATAATAAATAATACATAGACCTTCATAAATAATAAGTGATAAAATCGGACAGCTCTATGTAATAATCAGACACAAAATAGTTTTATCATTGAATCTCACAGACCTACATACTTATATCTACTACTTAAAGATTCAAAACATTCCCTCATCACTGGCGCATTCGGGTAAAAGTATTGGCGTTCGATGTGGGAATATAAAAGTAATCCTAGGTATATCCAATTTCATTACAAGTTTTTCTATGATGAAAAGAATGCACGAAGACTAAACATAAATTATAATATTATATTCAAAGAAGTAATCATTTTCATTTTGTAAAAAAACGTACCTATATGTATAAGTATATTTAGATTCTATGGCAGTGTGCTAATATTTCGTACACTTAGTATAAAGTTAGTAAAAAAATCATATTAACTAAAACATTTACACGATAAACATCAATCTATAGAAAGAAACAGAATCATATTCCACTGGACAATAATAAAGTTCTATGCCAAAGGAAGTCCTGAACTTGATCGTAGTTTTTGGTATCCGTCACTACCAGCCATCTCACAAGAAATAATGTTGAAATCGTAGAAAGTGTTCGTGAAGGCCGAGGGGCGGTTGTGGACATCAAAATGCCGATGGTGATCAATCAAAATAGTTGTTGTTCATCACGTGCCGCATCCAGGCCACGTAGCCCGCCGTGCGTGTGTATATGCCGTATTTGCCTCGCTTCCCGCATCCATCCCCGAAACTCGTGATACCCTGTGTATATCAATCAACATATTTGTCAGGTATATAATATTGTAGGCTCTACCAAAACATTTCGTACTAATAATCCTACTAATATTATAAAGGCGAAAGTAAGAAAAACTGAGTAAAAGAAACTTGGTACAGTGATAGTTTATATCCTGGAATAACAGGGCTACTTTTTGACGCAGCCAAACTCGCGGGGCGTCCGCTAATACCCCATGTAACAAAACGCTTACATAGAGGGCGCTGTTTCGCCATGTACATGGGAAAAACTTTTCTACGCGGGCGAAGCCGCGGGAAAAAGCTAGTCTATACTATAATCAAGTTATAGAGTTTGTTTAAATGCGGTAATCTCTGGAAGAAGGTACCAGTCGGATTTGAAAATTATTTTTGCATTTGATAGACTCTACAACCTTTAGGAACCGGGCAAAAAGAAAAAGTCAGAAAGAACGCTATAAACGAAAACGAAGTAATAGCGCGGGCGGACGATGCGGACGATTACCGAGAAGAGCCGAACGGCGGGTGAAAAAACCATAATTTCATAACAATAGTCTGACCTGCAGATAATACCGCATGTCGTGGTCCCTGCACAGCAGCGGCCCGCCCGAGTCGCCTGCGCAGGAGTCGCGCCGCCCGCGCCCCGCGCACACCATGTCGTCGGTGATGGCGTACTGCCAGTACGAGCGACGACACACGCCTTGCTGTATCGTTGAAACCTGTCGCCAATATAAACTTGCCTAGTATTACATAAAATATAGGAGAAGATAGTAAGAAACCGGCCAAGTAAAGAAAGGCGGTGGTATAGTAGTAAGTAGAATAGAAATTAAACTGGGATTTCTAGTGCCTATTTATTCTGAGTTCTGTGATCATCTTTGGTCATCTCAGATGTGACCACAAACCGAGTTGTGTAAGGCAAGAAAGCAAACCTGTGCCTCATGGAGTATTCTAGTTCCATGTACGTCAGTGGGGCGTTTCTTGCCCCAGCCCAAGATCACGCAGGTGGTGTGAGGATTCAGCAGCTGTTGGGGCTGCGGTAGACAGGCTACGCCATGGCCCAGGTCAGGTCGAGCTGGCCATGGCAACCTGTGTGCATTAAATATTAGTACAGTTATGATTAGGAGATAACATCAAGCATCGACGAGACTCCTAATGATAAAAATTCTACAAACAGACAATCCTGACAGAGTATTTTGAGGTTTGCGGAGGAAACTGTACGCTGATTGGCAGTGTCAAGGTTCCGCAATGATTGGTCGACACTAAGATGACTTTGGCGACATAAGTCAGGTGGCATTAAAGCTATTTGTCCAACTGATGACATCGACATACGCTATTGATACTCGTAAACTAACCTAAGCAAAGCGACGTCATTGATAACAGTATCAGGGTCGTATCGGGGATGAACGATGGCCTCTGTTACCACCATCTCCACCTCCCCAGGGTTCCGCAGCAGCAGGTCGTGCTCCCCCAGACGTACGTAGAGTCGCTTCCTGACGCAGTGCGCCGCCGTCACCACCCATCGGAGGGATATCAGGGTGCCGCCGCAGAAAGCCTCCTTTAAATAACAAATCAACGGTCTACATAGTTAGCCACTGTTAGCCAGAGGAACAAGCTAAGTACGAACGATTCTAAGACCACTTCAAAAAGCCGAAATTAACTGGCCTTTTTACTCAAATGTAGAACTTAGAATTATATAGAATTAAAAACTTAATAATCACTTGTGTCTAAACTGCAACTGAAGTAAGGTTTCGACGAGTTTTGCTTAAAAATAAAAAGACAGCTTTCGACCAAGTCCCACTGACTTTAAAAAACCTTTTTCTATTTAATAGAGTTATGAAGAGAGATAAAGAGTTAGAGCTCGTAGGAAAGTTACAAGTGGAGCATAGGGACGATTAGTAGTTCAGGTAGGTATTTAATTACCTTGTAACGATTAAGCACGGCCACCTGCCACGGCCACTTCCCGGGGGGGGAAGGTCGTCCCCCGATGATGCGGATCATGTCCCGCATGCGCGCGCGCGCCCTCCCCGCCTCCGGGCCGACGTACCGGCCCAGCCGGCCGCACTCGGGCGCGGCGGCGGCGGTGCGAGCCATCCGGGTGTCTTCAGGGTGCATGGCCAGCGCTGGCTGCGGCATTGACTCTTTTACTGTGTATTCTGAAATAAGTTGTCTGATTTAATATAAAATTATGAGTAATAAACTAGGATTACATACCCTATTATTTAAAAAAATCATTAATAATACTAAAATAGTCACTATGATATGATTATTTATTGAAAATATAATACTTGGCAGTATTTTAGTTCATTTAGAGGAATCTGTTTAATCATACCTAATCTACAAATAAATTTTCATCAAATCATTTAATATTTTGTATATCGTTGTTAAAAAAAAATTAGAGATAATAATATTTTAAATTTAATTAAGAATTAAATTATTTTATTTTTAAATAGCATTTCTAATAACACACAATTTTTTATCACAATGTGAGATTCCGATGCAGTGCTTGAAAGAATACTAATTAACTATTACTTCTACTAGGGATGCATGCAACCACAGAACACGGAAAAAGCTCGCTACGCTCCCTCTCGCTACGATGGTTTATAAATAGTAATCTATGCATGCATAAAAAAAATTATCAAAAAATGAATCAAAAAAATCATCTAGGGACCGCGCGCGCCACCAAAGAGATTCGAACCTTCCTGCATGCAACGATTCGGTCATTACGAGTACGAATGAATCGTTACTGTGGCTTGACTATGGTTTTATTATGGACTGTTTCAAAGTTTTCAATATTCTGGTCCGAACTTGAGCTACGCACCCGGTTATTGCTTGGTTATTGAATTAGGTTCTAGGTGTCAAATAGAATAGAATAGAATATTTTTATTTCAGACATTTGTCCATAATATTGAAAATAAGCTTCCATTAATTATTACCAAATTGGGTTACTAAATACGTTGTTATAACGAGGTTATTATTCCTATAATAAGATATTGCGACGGGTATCTGGAATTGTCTAAGCTATAAGTCTGGATTTAGTGGCAGTGTTGGGACTAGGTAAAAGTTGTTAGCTAAGTACCTATGTGCAAGTTCACCTGGGTCCTTTCGCTTCTGCATCTTGTTTCGAACCCAGAGATGACAGTAGCTGCCTTCTACATAGCAATAAGCTGACTGTCTTATTACTCTGTGTCCACAGAAAACTTTTCTCAGGCAATGTCTACGGGAAAAGAAAAGTTTTACAACCATCATTTACTATAGGTACATTGTAGATTTTTGCGCTTTGGTAGATGTCGTAACCTGATCGTAGAATTGGCCACAACCAAATACTGGCATTTCATGATATAGGCAACTGTATATTAATAAATAATTTCATGTTAAGCTGCCCACATACCTACTAAACACCTTCGCATACCATGCATTTTACATAGTTTCATTTCCACCATCCTTTTTTTTTAACAAATAACAACATGAACAATTAAGAGATTTATACATTTAAGATTATCACTTAGTAAGCGTTGTTTAAGTTATATCAGCTCACCTTCGCCTAACAGTTGTACATTTTCTCGAACACGAGCTCCATGAGGTCCACGGAGAGAATCCACGGAACCTCTTTTGAATATCCTCTCCGTACAGTTGGCGACGGTGTTGAGACTAAAATAAATAATAAATAAAAATTACAAATTAAAGTATGCTTAACCGATTCTTTCGAAAATATATAAAACGTTAAATTGTGCGATGAAAACACACAAAACACATAAAAAATAAAAAATGGTGGGACAAAAAATAAAACTCTCCTGCACTAAGTATTTTGAGAGTATCAAGGTTCAAGGTAAAAACTGCGGCACTGAATTGGCGCCACTTTTAATTATAATATAATGTTGTGATAAAAATGTTACCATTTGAATCTTTACAGTTTTCTGTCGACTTTTTGTTTCATCTCTGTGCGATAATTTCCGTATCCGCGTGACGTGAGATCCTCTGCATCTGTAAACATCTATACTCTACAAATCCAACGACTTGCGCAGGAGCGATGTTTGTAAACAAAACTAGATTCCGCATTGTTGTAAACAGATAGACATTTTAAGATAAAACAGAATGTCAATTTTCAATTAGTCGGTTGATTCTGACCAATTAAATAATCTTAAGTTAGCAATAAAGGGATTTTTATAGGAATTATCAGGTCTATAAGCATTTATAAAAGTTATTTCTGATATAACCATAAGTTTCCAAGATAGCGGAAGGTATCAAGTTTAAATTAAATTAAATCAAATACTCAGGTCTGCAATCTGTTGGAGCTATGAAAAAATCAAACTAAGTCAACGCAATCTGAAGATATGGCCGATTTCGCCTCATTCTTGAGTATTTTGGTAATCAAAACCTATGGGGTACTTCCCGTTGACCTAGAATCATGAAATTTGGGAGGAAGCAAGATTTTATAGCACAAGTAAAGGGAAAAATCAAAAATCCGTAAATTTGTAGTTACATCACAATTTCTTGTAAGTATGTATTGTGCTACCAACCTCCCAACTTCTATCCTCAGATTGTCCCCACATATTTTCCGTCGCAAGCAATGTCGCCTTCTCGTCCTACGGCCCCCCTCACATGCACTCCATTGGCTCCACTTGGCATACGAGCGTTCTCTTTTTATTCCTAAAATTAAAACGTCCAAAGTTTGCAGGTATGCATGACCAAGAATGACCGTTTCCCATTCTGAATACAAATCAAAGAAACTTTTGTGAAATGATAAAATAGTCATGTCCATGGTTAAGTAAAATATAACTATCCCCTTCGCAAATACGTTATTAGCCACATCAGTTATTTTAATCCGCATTCCTCATCTCGCTGCTTCCTGACGCTTGAAATCTCATATTCATGATGTTAAATACTTAAATAAATTGTTACTCTAAATTATCATGTTTCATCCTATCTATATATGGCACCTGGATAGCACATTCTTTTTGTTTTACTTCCGGTGTTCTTGGTTCTACAAAATTATATAAATGCAACTGCTGCCCTCTTGTTTCCGAATTTCCTTATTTATGAATTCCTTACCTTTATGTAATGCAGTGAAGTTTTCTCGATTTTCAATAGTGTTCGTCATATCAAGTGTATCATGCATTATCTGGTCTACTTCCATCTAAAACAGTCATATCTTACTTAGAATTATATAGGTAACAAAAATATCTTTTAAAAATAAATATATCTTAACAAAAATATCTTTACTTTTTTATCTCTCTAAAATTATTAAAAGTATTTAAAATGGGGCAGTAAGGGCAGGTGCCTTAACTGTTGTAACTAGAGGGAAACGTTCTGAGACTGTCCTTATGTTTTTGAGACATTTTGACCCGCAGTCACAGATTTTTAAAAAAATGTGGGTACTTTCACAAAAACTTTTTTTTTACCAATCGCTCCCATTTCTTTCTGCATAGATAGATTTTCTATCTGCATAGATAGAAAATAAAAATCAAATTTTTGATTTTCAATTTTTAAGATTTGTTTTAATGATTTTTATTTTCAGATTTTTTTTTACAAATCATTTTTTTTATGTTGCAAAGAAGCTTCTTAAGATTTCGTAAGGTTCAGTGCTGCGCCTTGGGGTAAGCCTATGCATGTTTAGCAGTGGAAGGTGCAGGCTGATGATGATGATAATGAAAAGTTAAAAGATTGAACTCACTCGTTCGGCCCAAAAAGTTTCCAAGACCATGATTGCAAGTAACATTACAGTACACAGCCACTTCATATTCTCCAGTCGTCACTAAGGTATCAGAATCCGGCATCTAAAAGCAATAAAACACTTTTTATGAATAGATAGATATAAACATACTGTACTATACCCAACTATTTAATCAATTTCGTTAAGGAAAAGTTTATGGAGAACCTGGCAGAACTTAAAAAGAACAAATCGCTATAAAGTATTGGTATATAATTAAATCCATCAAATCATTATGTTTTAAGCTCTAGGCGTAGTCGTATTTTATTCATGTAGTACATATTTAATAGTTTAATTAATAAGATAGTTCAGTAGTTTTTTTACAGTAGATTTATTTTCCATTTAGATACGTGTTCCTATCACACACTTCAAACTTTTTGCCTAAAAATAGTTTTGTGTGTCCTAATAATAGTACTCACTTACATAAATTTATTTTACTAAGGATGACCTAAGCACTTGGTTTGCTAGAGTTCACCAACCTGCAAGTTTACGCATATAATGCCAAGCGGCTGTTTCATGTATTTATAGCGTTTTCTTTATCATCTAAATATCTGTTACATTGCAAAAACTCGATTTCTTGCTGATTGCTTAGATCTTCCAACTGATTCATTTGTTTGAAAACTTCTTACACGTTTGTTTATTTATTCATTCCCAATAGGCCCATAGCAAAGTTTGTTATTGCCACCGAACGTGTTGGTTCTTCGCTAGATCATAAATTAAAATCAAAATAGAAAAAAAAAAGAATATAATAAATAATAAGCAAACCATGTTTTTATTTACCTAACTAATAGGCAAGGCAAGGGAAAGCACAGTAGCTATTTAATTATTTGTAATTTCCGAAGCCGTCAAGCTAGATAGGTCGACGACACAGAGGCAATTAACATAGGCCTGAGAATATTATCGTATCAGATAATTTCTACCTTAGGTACTTAGTTACTAAAGGTGTTGCATGTTTCTAAAGTTAAGAAGTATTATTCAAGCGCGAAGGTAAAATGAAATGAAAATTTGTTTATTATTCTCTTTTTGACGTCAATTCTATCTAAAACTACTCTGTTTCCACTGGTATGTCACCGTATAGGTATAGGGTATAATATAAGCTCAGGCAAATGGTAAAATTTTAACCTAATACTTTTAATTTAATATAATACCTTATAATGAAGAGGAAAAGATCAGAAGAAGAACTGAGATTACCGAAAGTAAGTTAAGATGACGGTTGGCAAGCCATCATTCGCTGAATTGATGGCCGTTGAGGTAAGCATTTGAGTAAAAACTACAATAAACTGATGATGATTATTACGAAAGTTTTCTTTACTACATGGATGCAATCAAATCATGCATAATTCTGTCTTATAATCTCTAATCATGGTTCTTTTCAGCGAAGCAACATAAATATAATATTAATACGCATTCGTTATGGAAGCCAGTGATCTCGTGCAATACGCCGCATAAATGAACCGTTTCGGAACATCGAGCACTTCATAAAGTGTACGCATCATCGCCCAGTTTAAGTACCCAGAGCCTTGAAATATACTGACTTGTCACCTCTTGCATATATTACCCATAAATTAATTGCCCCAAAACATAAGCACCAGTGACTGTGAGCGAATATGAATTTATGCTCAATAAAATCATGCTCTATCGTCTGTTAACATCATTTATTTTTAATTTTTGACCGTTAAGAATATTTTTTGTGCCACAGAAATCAGTTATACATTTTTTGTTAGTAGCGGAGTACCTATTCCGTGACCAATCGATAATTACAAATGTTTTTATTAATTGGAAGCAAGTTTGGAAATTAATTATGTTGAATCACGTTGGACGCCATTTGAAATTAAGAAACCATTTTTTTCACTTTACTTACGTACGGGTAAAATAGGTAGAGGCAAATTATTAAACTTTAAAATGAAGACTTCAACGGACTCCCCCTTCAGGCTAGGCCGATAAATACCCAGCACCCACCCACAAACTCAAAGTTCATCTCTTAAAAGGGTTTTATGGGCATCTATAAGGGTAAGGGTGTTATGGGCACCTTTGCGCCAGAATCGACACGGGGCGGGATTTTAGAATAGTTTAGTTTAAGTGTAGGTTAAGACAATATTTAATGATATATATTCAAGTAATTAGTAAAACTGTGAAAATAAATTGTATGCTCAATAAAAGGGCATTTATTGTTTACCGTATATCGTCTAAATACCAAAACTATTTTAGGACTAGGTATGTATAATCCTATAGCCAAGCGTTATATCGGTTTTCATCCGTTAAATCCACCTGAAGCACAACTCATAAACTAAAATGTTGCTGAGACCTGTCTGAGACATACTTTCGCAATAAATACAAATATTGTAGGTATGTATAGAGTTATTCAATTCTCGACAACTCCTCTCATCCAAAAACTACATATATGGCTATGTGTAAAAAATATGACTTACAAATTGTAATAAATTGTAGGTAGGTAGTACTCCTGTCCTAAAACAAGTCATTCATAACATTACAGTAGTGTTTCATTATTTTGGTCTTATCTTAATGTCTGTCATGTATTTTCGTTAAATAATCGCTAAGTTGATACGGATGTATCTACCTATGAATGTCAAAGCGTTATAATACAATATACTATACCACTTACAATTATATATAATGAATTACATAATGAATTACTGTAATTCTCTTTTTATAATGATGCCCATTGTTAGTCTATTGTTAATAATATTTTACATTCTTCTACAGTTGCGAACTGCTGTATAAATATACATACCTAACCAAGTCTAATATAAACCTTCTAAAACTGCCAAATTCTTGTTGAAGTGGGTTATTTATTGCTCCAATAAATTGAATTAGGTATAGGTGCGGTCAATAAAACTTAGGTGTGAAAAGGTAAATGGATTTTGAAGAAAGTATTTTCAATTCTGTAAAGACTTGTATTTCAAATATCTACTTGACCTATCTGATGAGCTTTAATCCTGACTATAGTATAAGCTGCCTTTGTAGACATTTTGTACACATAAAGTATAGGAAGTGAATCATAAAATCTGTTAACTTCACTCCTAGATAATTAATTATATTTCTGTAACATTACATTAATATAACATTATTTTACCTGAGGTTATTGGTATACCATATCTAACTGGATATTACCTAAATTATGTAGTAGCTGTTGGCCGCGGCTTTGCCCGTGTAGAATAAGAATAAGTTTTTTCCCGCTGGAACAGTTTACCGCAATAAAAAGTAGCCTATATGTTTTTCCAGGATATAACAGCTATCACTGTACTTACCAAGTTTTATCAAAATTCGTTCTGTCGTTATATCGTGAAAGAGTAACAAACACGTCACAAACATCCATCATCCTCACAAACATCCTTACAAACTTTCGCCTTTATAATATTAGTAGGATGTAGATATAAAACAGTGGTTGAGCTTCTTCGGAAAATAAATCCTATCCTATCCTGATATTATAGACGCGAAAGTTTGTAGTACGTTTAGATGTTTGTTACCTTTTCACGTAAAACTACGGAACAGATTTTGATGAAACTTTACAGCAATATAGATTATACATCAAAATAACACATAGGCTATAGATACCTCGGGATAAGCTGGGGGAAATATAGCTAGCATAATATATAAACTTTTTCGAATAGCTTAGGTATTATGTTATCAAGTGTGTTAATAAACATTTTAAGAGCAAATAAAATTAAATACAGTCAAAGTCGTAAATAAAAAAAATGTCAAAAACTTTGACTTATGTTATTTAAGTTTCTCTATGATAACTTTAAATAACGGTGTCTTACCTCAAACAAGCAGCAGATTTTGCTTCGACGCGTCACGATTTAGTGATCTAATAGATAACTTTACGCTTTAATATCGGTAGATCAGACAAAGATCGGCTGGAAAGGCAACGCGCCGGCGACTAGAGTGGCACTGGACGCAGCGCGTGCGCCACCGAAAGTCTGCCGCGGTCTACACACTGTTCACTTAACAACAGTGGGACCGTGTACCGTATTCAATGTACACTGACGTTTGGTATGACGGTAGATATATCTAGACCAAAATTAGTCACAGATATAGACACAACTTTTGAAAGTACCTATCAGTTTGTCTACAATAGAAATGAGAACATAACGGTTCATATTTTGTAATAGCTGATACGATGAGGCTGTAGTCTGTACTGTATGTATGTGGTTTGTTTGTTGCTTAACTACATCCAGCGTTTGAATTGGAACTGTGCCTGAATATTGGTTTAAACAATAGTAACAGACACCTTAGTAATTGTTACTAATTCTAAAGTCAAAATTAAACTAAATTGCAGACGTATATTGTTTAAATTTATCAACCGAAAATGAAAAAAAGTAAAATTGGACGCGGTTCATATAATGAATACGTAGAGATCTTATACCTATTTCTGATATTCTGAAAACGAACTTGTTTCAGTTTTTATTATCTTAAATATTCTTAGAGTTCAGAATTACACTCAAAAAGGTTGTAGGTAGTTAGTAGTTTCTTGTATGTTTAAGGCTAGGTACTTTTTTAAAGAATAAAGCTCAAACCGGTAGGCGCAGCGTGGAAAAAATGAGGAAGATCGCATAATTTGGCGAGCATTGGAGAAGGCGTGACATTTTACCAAAATGTCTTTTTCCCGAAATGTCCTTTTCCAAAAAACCCGTAATAATACATTTTAAAGGAAAATAAAGTAGAAAAGATAAACATGACACTTCGGTTCCCGCCAAAAGAGTCCTTAATATCACATTTGTCTTTGTCCGTATTTCTATTCTAATCACTTAGAGTGTTTAGGTTTATCTTCACAGAATGATTGAAAAGACCTAAAAACGAACGACTATATGTGGTACTAAGAATAACTCTCTCTAATTAAAAGAATGAAGTGTAGTAAAATTAATAGCAAGCAGATTATTTCAATACGGGAAGTGATAAGGCAGAGCTCAATGACCGCGTGTAATCAAATATTTGAACAGCTCCTACGAGACGTTGGCGATGGCGGCAGACTAGACAATGTTACGGATACTGTTTCTTACTTCGCTTTTAGGGTTCCGTTGTCCGTTATGGAACCCATATAAGATCGTCCAGTTCGTCCCAAACGGCTATAGCACCATTATAAATATTGTGTGACCGCATTAGTACCTATACGAGTATGTAAGAGTCTATAAATAAATGTGTAAAAAATATAACCGAAATGCATTTTGCAATAAAATATAACATTGAGTTGGCCTAGCCTATTAGGGAGTTTCAATACTATGAGAGACCGGTTTATACTGGTTTTGTTTCTATGCGGTCGAGTGAAATGCGGTCGAGTGTACAAAGATTTAATCAATGAATATATCAACTTAAAAATATTAAAAGTTATAAATCAAATAGTAGGTAACTATAGGAACATTAAAAATGACTCATTTACATGTAAGTACATGGAGGTCCCAATTTTTTTTACATATCCCTTCGTGTGGAATATTGAAGATATTATTTTTTAAATGAGGCTGTGTTTACATATTACAACATAGCAGCCGTACCATTCGTAAGATGGGTATAACTCGCTAAAGTCGTTAACAACATGCCGTCTCCCTTGTATGATTAATTATAAACTGTTTGACCTTGAAAATTGTAATAAAATGTAAGTGGGCCATAGATTTTTTAATTTAATTTTATTTTATTTATTTAATTACAACGTTTTAACCAATTACAGATAAACTGTCAATGAATTTAAATGAGTAGGTACTTCAAACTACTTGTGATGAACACTTTTCGAAAGACAAAACTGTAACTTAAATGGACTACAGAACCCTATAAGTATAATGCGTGATTTGCCACACACTCGGCAAGTTTTTATTGATAAAATTTATTGATATTGTTTCAGAAACAATAAACTATGAAACATTTATGTTTCGATGATGGATTTAGAACTGATCACATCGAATATGAGTTATTAGGACCACTTTATAAAACACGAGACTGTTATTTTTTCATGTTTTCAAATAAATCTTAAAGGCAATAAATAACTTGCATCTCGCTTCAACAAATCTCTAAAAACAAGTTATCTTTATTGGCAGTATGAGCAAACCTTTGTTAATAGTTACCCATTTTTTCTAAGTGCTGTAGAAGTTGTGAAAAAAAATAAAGTTATAGTTAGTCACTTTTAAGACTTGGAAGGTCGATTCCTCATACATAAGTAGATTGAATTTGAGCAGCACAAAAATACGTATGAATTATTTTTCAGTAGGTACTATTGTAAGTATTAGATTAAAATATTCTTAGAGTATACATACTGTTATGTATACTCTAAGAAAATATTAGAATCGTATTAGAATATGGATCAAATCAGAGCAGCACACATGTCCGGTACCTCAAAGGAGATGGTACTTGAAAATGAAGGTTATTATAATTATCATAGAAATATATGGGAGCGTAGCGAGCTTTTTCCGTGTTCTGTGATAATTATAGTTTCATTCCTGGAAGATATTGATGGCGAAATAGATGTCACTAGTTAGATAAAAAAGAGACTAAGTACTAACTACTCTAAAGAAACGAAAATAACGGGTAATCCTGGTTCTGTGCCAGTACATGTCGGTACCGAAGACTTCAGATACCTCGAAGTACCCGGTACCTAGTGCATATGGGTTTGTATGGCCCTACACCCAAATGAGCTGGAACGTTATAGATATTGTATAATGGAAATTACGTCCCGTAATGCGATATGTCATGACTCATGATCATAATTATGACAAAATGTATCCATTCATCAATGTCAGATTGTTAGCCAAGTCGCAATATTTAGTATTTTGCCTCTTTACTGCTGCAGATACTTCAATTTTCAATTTAATTTATTACATAGTAGTGTAGTAGGTACAATTATTAGTGTTATGAGGTGTCGTTATGTTTATATGAGGCGACAGCGAGAACGAGTCGCCGAGAAACTATTCACATTCACGGTTTATCGGGTGTTCTCGGGGCTTCTCGTCGTGAGTCTGGATGAGGCATTAGACGTTCAGTACACACACGTTAAGTAAAGTCTGAAATAAAAATGACCAGATGATGGGTTAGGCTGCTTTGGTCTAAAATGTATAAAATTAGGCACTACTATCGTTTTTATTAATAGAGTAAGATAGTAGGATACGTTGTTATTCCCAACGGATCATATGATCAGTTCGTGGTTGCATCTGATCACTCTAAAAGTTACCAGCCGATCACGTTATACCGATGCAACTAAGAAATTTTGATTATATTTTCCCAACCGATCACGTGATCCGTTGCAACTGTTTTTTGAATTGAATATTTTCCCATCGGATCACGGTTACCACATTACCCGCAAGGTTACCACATTTAAAAAATATCCTTTTGCCGTAAGCTTTTTAAATTCCTGTTATTTTGGGTACCTACATTCTTACTGCTAATTCGCCAATTTTCATATAAATCCTGGAGCACCTAATCGAAATCATATTTGTAAATCCAAGTAGTTTAGACTTTTAACTTAATTTAATGAAGTAGAATTAACTTAGAGGAAATTTAAAAATACCAAAAGATTAAGTTATTATTGTATTTATTCTGCCATAAAAAAGTGTTAAAAATATTTTCTAATGTCACTTTGTAATAACAATTTTAAACATTATTATATTAATTTACTTACACAAAACAGCAATTTAGTAGGTAGGTACTTACTTACGAAGGAATGAGATAGTAATAATAATAAATATAATAGGTAATACACATCGTCATGTTTACAAACCAAGAAACCAATAATAGACTTAAAAATAATGTCAAAACGCACATAATAACATTAATCAAATAATAATAATACACAAATAATAACAGCTAATACTGCTATTCCATAATATCTAAAGTACATACATTGTCAAAATAATATCATTAAATAAAATATCATTAATATAATTAATTACCCATCAAATAAATAAACCTATAGAGTCCGTAATTGTCAAACTCGATCTTCGACTTGATCATTTTGTTCGCATTACCAGACATTCAAGTGGTAAAATGATTAGGCGTTACACAAGCCAACAATGGCGTTACAAGGCGATTGCGCGATTCGCGCGAACTTTATACGTACGAGCCACGCTGCCTCGAGCACAGAATGCCCACGCACGGGCTTCGCCATGCGGCGGCGGGACAATTTTTATCCAACCTCTTTGGTACGAGAGCACGATCAATCATACTGGTGTTGAATAGGTGTCCTAAATCCTAATTGACATACGCGCTATAACATCGATTTTATTAGGGAACATGCGATGATCGCGTCGCGTCGCTTATTCGCGCGATGGTAGCGATGATAATCGTTTTATTAGTACACACACGCCTAGAAGTAAGAATTTTAACTTATCAACTCGTAGGCAGGCTATTAGCCATTTAACCAGTCACTGCCCATTTTTTTTATTAGTATATATTTCTTCAGAAAATAGTATCTTTATAAGTATCACCTATGCTAAAGTTCTTCTACGCCTTCAATATTGGACGGTTTAGCAACATTATTAAAGGAAAACTATATTAGAATCACATTAAGATCTCTCTCAACTTATGATGGGTAGTTTAGAAACCATCAAGTAAGAAAACATAATAAAACAACCAACAATGGGTTATGGGATAACTATATACGACCATCTGAATTGCTTCTGGAGAAACCCACTCTAGACCCATATTTAAAAAGCATTCGTTAATGTAACATAGAAGTGATACGACATGACGAAGACAAACCTATCTAATTTACCCACATAAAGAATACACCAAAAAAGTACAAGTAGATACATTAAGTCTTATGCAAAAGCCTATGTATCTACTTCTGCGGAACGTGAGAATTATAAGAAAATTATTTGTTCCTGAGTATATTAGCCCCTACTCAAAATTAACCCAAAATACTTTAGGAATGCCCGGTTGCCTGATACACTCGTTCCAACTGTCGGCATATGCAGATTTTTCGTCAATGCTCGCTTTACCGAGAATTTCCTTTTTCGCCATCTTGGTTTTGCATCCAAGACTTAAGTAAATGCTGACTTTACTTAGGCTGGCTTTGAACACCACGAGTTTCACGGTGGCAGATTTGGGGTCCCATCTGGCGGATATTGTGGGGACAAACCTATCGCTCTTCCAGTAGCATTCGGCCTTGTTCGCCTCCAATATAGTTGCCTTCAGGTACAATGGAGCTGAAAATAAAGGTTTAAAATGGTTTAAACATACATACTATATTCTCATTAAATACAAAACGTCAACAATAGTTTTGTAATATATTGATATTACAAAACTTTAACTAGAAAATAAGCTTAGTATGGCTACCACACACATCGACAATTTATTGTATGTGCGTCGTAGGCATTATATGGAGTAGGCAGCCTCTGTGCTTTGTCAACAGACCGTGTAACTATTGACAAAGGATCCCACAGCCGTGATTTCATTCTTTGACGATTTTATTGCTGTTGGCAGGACATCTGTTTGGCGTTTAAAACAGACAATTGCCCTGTTAGTATACTATAGCCAACAAGACTAATTGCGGAAAAAAGGTTAACTACTCACCTAAAAAAATTCAAAAAAAATTTGTTACGGTATAGAAAAAGACCTCGTATGTAGGTATTTAAAATTGAAACCTGCCGTCACCTTACTTATAGCTTTGCAATCAAAGCTATAGGTAATGCATGTTTTAGTCAATCGGTCTAAACAGGTTGCTCGCGGCTTCGCCAGCGTAGAAAAGTTTTCCCGCGGGAACTGCTTTTCTCGAGGTAAATATAATCTTTATGAATTATAGCCTATTGTGTTAATCTGAGGTGTAATCTATATTACTGTAAAGTTTCATCAAAATCTGTTCCGTAATAGTTTTTGCGTGAAAGAGTAACAAACATCAAACATACATAATCCAAACATCCTTACAAACTTTCGCGTTTATAATATTAGAAGGATAATCCTACCTTAGTACTATTACGTATTCTGTGCTTAGTACCTATTCTGTGCCTTAGGTAGGTTGAAAGGTGGCACATAAAATTCCTCATATCCAACCTGGGTTCCATGGTTGGCTAGGTTGGATGATGGGACATAATTACAGATAATGCTTTTTATGAGAATGTTTATTGGTACCTTTGGTGCCTTCGCATTTAAAATATATTAATAATAACGTGTAGCTACCCTTGAACTGCTCCTGCTCCTGCATGGTCTGCACGCTGCAGCGCAGCCGGTTGATGGTGAGCTGCACGACGTCATTGAAGCCATCCTCGCTAGCGGTGTACAGCAGCGTCACTTCCAGCTGCCCTTTCCTGTTCTCCCTCTGTCGACATATACATTCCACCATGTTATTTTATGTTACACTAGCTTTCCCGTGGTAAAAATTATCCAGATGTCGATGTCGGTATCCAGAATATAAACTTTACACTTATTTTATTATTGTTGTGTATGTATTTGTTGCAGTAAATAAATATAATTCTATTCTATTCTAAACTATCACTGGTGCACCAGATTTAACTAAGTAGATGAATAACGTTCGGAGGACGTCGATTAAGACTCAATTCCTTTAGAAAAAAAAAACGAAATGTTTTGAAAATAATCAAGTTGTTGTGACCAGTTTTGGGGAAACTCATGGAACTAAAATCCTCCACATAGGTCAATATGAGTGGCACACAGAGGCTGGTCACATCTTTCGGAGAACCGATAACCGCTGGGGTAGACGAGATATCGAGTGGAGACTACGAGTGGGCAAGCGTAGTGTAAGGTGGAGACTATTAATTCCTCTGTGGTGTAAGACTCCCTCCGGCTAGATTGAGCGCCTATCTGCGTAAGGCGGCTGACAGTGACTGGATGTGGAGAACCGAAGATCGGGTTCAGTAGCGCGCCTTAGGGGAGGCCTATATCCAGCAGTGGAAAAGTGCAAGCTGATGATGATGTAAGAGTAAAAGAGAATGTAAGTGGAAAAGTTTAATCGCATACAACTAGGATTCCCTTTATTACATGAAAAACATCAGACTAGAACCAACTAGTGCACGTAGTGCAAAGTTGGTGTCGAACTCAGGAACTACGACGTGGTCAAATTTATAAAGCCAAACAAATGACACATACAGCATTTGGAACTACCTAACTACCCACCTTTTTTGTTATTAAAAATCCTTTTTATTGGCGAGTTAAATCGCCGGGCTATGTAAACAAAAAATGACATCGTAACAATTTTATGACTGGCCTAATACGCATTTAATGTTTCCCTACTTAAAGGTTTCTTAAATTCTGCGTCTTAGTCGAACGCCAAAGGTCATGGTTCGATGACCGCTGGGACTTTGTACAGATTTTATAAGACACACACATACACGTAATATATGAGAAAATCCTAGTGTGGGGCCTAAGACCAAAACACCTATATTATGTACAATTTATATATAAATATATCTACTAAACTGTATGAGGCTTGCAAAAAAATAATGATTTGTTGTATAAAATTATATATGTCGCAGAGAAATGAGGATATCTGGGATTTCATGAAATCCCTAGGGAAATCACGAAATCCCGGTAGATGTCGAATATTCTTGTTTATTACTACGCCTTCTAATATTCTTGTTTTATACATAGGTATCTATCTATACTATCATTCTTTAAAAAAAGATAATGCATAGGTGGCTATAAAATCTTACGTCAGCTCAATTAGATAGGTATATGTATAGATAAGTACTCTAACTGGGATCGTCCGAGGTCAAATCTATTCTATTGTAGGCGCCTACATACTCGTCCGTCGTAAAATTAATAAAGATTGAAGAATTCAACAGATACTACGTACCTACTTATATGATGCTGGTGACTCATACCTTTATCATACTAATATTATTTGCTCATACATATATTTTGGATAGATATTTTTTGATCCAAATCATCATTCAGCCTATCGATATATATGCTTACTGTAGTAGGTGTGTAGGATGAACTTTAATTCTCTTAGCTCCAAATAATACACAAAAAATTTCTTGTGTTTCCATAAATAAGATAATGAAAATGAAGGAACAATTAAGTAACAGCGCATTTAAAACGGTTGAAAATCGTCAACAACCATTTTTTAGCGTTCCGTTGACTGTAACGGACACCATTAAATCGAAGCTTTTTTCTGTATATCGGAGTCTGTCTATGGACCGGATTAACCCAAAAAATATTGGACCGAAAATATATAAAATTGTCCGGCAATACTGGAAAAAACATTATTAGTTGACGGAACCCGTACGATTCAACGACGTAGACTTTTCAGCCTATAAACTCGTAATATTATCAAATGAAGCGGGCTCATTAAATAAAATGAGTCGCATCGCGTATCTACGTCTTAAATTATTTGCATGGGAATCTTAAATAATTAACATTGTAATGCCTTACATAATTTGTTGTGTCTTTCATTCATTGCCCAAGGTATCGTTACAAAATATTTACATTTTTCGTGGTATCGTTATTTCCTACAAAAGAGAAAAGACACTTGTAGGCAAATTGAGTTAAAGTATCTATTTATATTGACTGTTTATTGGCTAGTAGAGGCTTGGGCGTCGGACTCAAGCGCCAGAGGACGTAATTTCATTACTAATTTTCAGATTGAAAAACATTTTTGAAAAAAAAAACTGTTAAATGCCACTTTCTTTCTTCTCTAATTAACTAAATCGAAAAGTGAAACATAACATTTTTCTATTGAATTTACAGTAACAGTAAATACTTAAAAAAACGCGTACTTAAAAAAATATGGCTTGGAGGACCAAGATCTGGAAATGGTTTTTTGGTAAGTAAGTGGATGTAACTCTTGGAGAAATGTTTAGTTGCGGTCTGATTTTATGGTTTTTTTGACACTGTCGCTAGATTGGGTAAGTAAATCATATTTTTTTCAAATCAGTTCCGTTGTTTTGTTGAAGACTATTACTTACTCTGTGGTTTTGTTTTGGTCTTTTATAGGAACAAATACACAGATATTACTCAACAGTTGAGATTTTTTACATTTTCATCTACTTACCCTCGAATCAGAGCTAGTGAGGCCACTGGCGATAGCGTTGATGGGCCTCCAAATATCCGGGGTACCGATCAAGCCATTCTTGAGATCATTTTGGAACAATTTCGAGTCGAAGTTCCATGTGGCCGCGCCAACTGTTCTTCGTTTTTCTAAAATGGATTTCTGCGCTATCGCCTCGGCTTTCGTGGATTTGAAACTGCTGAATGTCTTTTCAAGAAATCCAGATTTAGCTTTAGGTTCCTCTTGGTCAGTCAATTTCGAAGTTTTTTTACTGTCTAATGTTTTGCTATTTTTTCTTTTATCTGCGTCTGTTTTTTGCGGTTCTAATATAGCATAAATTGTAAGAGATACAAAATGTCCGGCTACTAGATTCTGAAGGTCAATTCTGTCAGACGACCTTTTTGTTGCTTCTTTTTGCTTTAACTGGAATTTGAAATCTTCGTTCCACACTGGCCAGGCGCTGTCTTGAAGTGTGGTTTCAAATTTGCTGTCACCAGGGAACATCTTCACCTGAAATAAATTAGGAAACTTGTATGTATTTAACACATATATCACTCCAATATAGTTAGTGGTATATCCACGGTAGTTACCTATAAAATACCTAACACCCGTCTTTTCGTCGGGGGCTAAAAATATAACGGCCATACTATTGCGGAGAGCTAAAAAAAGGGTACTTTTCAAATTCCACGTCGTCGTATTGGAATGGGTCTACTGGTAGATACCTATACTGCATTTCGCTACCATAAAGATTATACTCAGAAATGCATTGTTGAAAGATAAGCAAGCGATAACAGTGAGGCGTAACTACGGCTACGGTTTACAAAAACATAGGTATTCCTTGATAAAAGAACTGTAAAAGAATCAGTCATAGAATTATCTGATGTTAAAACGTCGATTACCATGACTTCTATTGTTTTCTATTATAAAATATGACCGTGAAGTGCAGGAAAGGATGTAGTAATGTCACATTACTAAGGTGTATTGTAGTGTTAAAAAAACATTAAATATAAAACAATGTAGGTACCAATCACGAACCTACATAGAAAAACCATGAGAAAATATTCTTTCTCGAGTGTATAGCAACAGTTAGTATGTACCTAACTGAATTTTACTTAAGTAATATGGTAGTTACGAAAGACTCTACTTTTCGTATGTACCTATGGGGAGGCGTATGATAGCCGGATATGACAGCACCACTCCCACCCAGTTTTCCTGTAAAGGATAAATAAACTGATGGATCTACTACTATTTATTCTTTGTTAATGGGCATTAACACTGTCGGTGCATTAAAGTCATTTAACCGAGATCACCGTGCATTGTCTGCCCTGATGCCTCTTGATCATTGCAGAATAATCTCCCATTATTTTGGGAAAGGCCTGGTCCAGTCTGTCAAGGCTTTACGACTAACATTTAAATATTTCCATGAACGACGTTAGCTTGGAATAATGTAATTTACACTTTTCTAATATAGGCATAAGTCCGAGGGATAGGTACTAATTAAATTGTCAACTACTTGTCACCACCATGCAGTGATAAAAATTGAAATGAAACGGCTACTAACTACAAAGTTCAAATAACACCTTATGTCGCTAAAATATGTCAGTTTCCTGTGATATATAATTAGCATGCATTGAGTGATTTCAGCTGTGGTTTCTATTTACTGCGCATCATTAGATGGAGTATGATTAGATGGTGGACATGTTGGGGTTTGTATTACTTAGCACTGAATGAGACATGGTTCAGTCTAAAGGTACCTGCATAACCCAATAGTACATTGTTACCCCAGGGGTGAAAGTAAGTTATTTAAGTCCCGAGACGGGGTTTGGCGCCCGACGCGTAGCGAGGGCGCCAATAATTCGAGGGACCTCTAAATAAGTCTTGAACCCGAGGGAAACACTGTGCTTTTCATTAAGAATACACTGAAAGTAAAAACAAAAACATAAAATGAGTGTTAATACAAATCTCTGCTATACGGAAGTATAAACAAAACTCTACAACTCGAAAAAACAAATGAAGATCGGATTGCCGCTTTCACGTCTACTTTGCTACTACTTTGCTACTTTGCTACTACTACTACTGCTTTCAAAATAGTACTAGTTTTTTTTTATATATAATTTGACAGCTGTCAGTTGAAAGCGATTCTCCCTAGGGCTGAGATGTATTACTTTCAACCCGCTACTCAGGCAACTTCAGACCTTCTTTCAGAGTATGAGTAATGAAAAGTACAATAACATTCCTGGTGCGCTACAGTCTCCGGGTTTTTTATAAACTGAACACTGATATTGTATAACAGCCTGTTTAAGCCATGGGCACCAAAATCAATGCAATGCGCAAGCAGCCTTGTAGCGGAAGTCATGGCTGTCATTTAAATTCATGTTGCGTGGAGTTGTGTCACTTAGCACCGAATGAGACATGGTTCAGTCTAAAGATACCTGCATACGTCTTGTCGTTCGGTGTAGAAACTATTAAGTTTCTGTACATGTATGCACCAGGAATGTTGTTGTACTATAGGTACCTAGGTACACCTATTTACTTACTAATCGAGACGATTTTCATTACTTAATACATGAATTTAAAAAAAAAGCTACTCCCATATGGATGAGTAACAAAAGCATTTTAGGGGATGCCAAAATCGTGCCAAATGTATATAAAAATTCTCATTCTCATTTTCAAACTCCATATAAATTTGTATTAGCAATCTCCTCCCGCTAATCCGCTTCCTTTGTCCGCACCCCCCGGATTTTGACACCAAATTTTTCTTCGTTTCCCATACTAATTATGCAAGATGCGATCTCCACAGGGAGCGCGCGCGCGACCAAGGAGGTTTGAAACTTCTTGACATAATAGCATAACCGTCAATTGTTTAGAATTGATGGGCTCATAAAAGTGCGCAACCAACCGTATTGACTAACCCATGATTTAGGTTTCTTTTGCGTCTGGAGTGTGTTTCTAAACGGAGACGCTGTATTGTTTTGAACTTGACAGGCGTACCTACGTACCGACGTGCCGATCGAACGTCACCATAGAACATATGAATTCACAGAAATGATTTTCCTTATCCTAATAGTCGGTCTGTATGTGTTTATTTGTTGTGCCCACCTATCAGATTCGACTGTTGCAGGTAAATATTCTCCAGTATGATAGGTATGCAATTTCTAAAATGTTTGTTTGTTGCCTAATCTCGCCTTATCGGTTGAACCAAATATCGAAAAACCAAATACATAATTTAGAGGTACAGGGTAGGACAGCCGTTTATGACATGAACTGGGTAGTCTGATGCTAAAACCTTCCGATGCATAGTGCTATTAACACAAATTACCAGTGGAAATGATTTTTTTAACGCCAATTGACAACCCTATTTATTGTCTCCCCAAGCTCTACAGATTCAGATTTAATAAGTAGGTACTTACTTATACCTCGGATAATATCGGTGCCTGGTAAGCCTGTATAATTATGCCGCTTTCTTATTCTCACCGGGTGCGGGCGCCCACCAAAGAGATTCTAGCTCCATGTTCTTACCCAACGAATTAAACTATGTTAAAGCTAGAAAATTATGTAAATAGGTATACACTATATGAGTTAATAATCAAGTTCTATGGTAAATGGGTCAATATAAGACACTGAAAATACATTTGCAGATTCGTCCTACATTAACTGACGTAAACATTACGTAGGTAGGTATGTAAAACACATCAGGTACCTTCCATTTGGCTACAACGCTACCGTAAAACATATTTATCGTATACTTCCCATTGGCTACGCCGTAATTTCGACATAAAAATAGATAGGCAATGTTGATGTCAGTCTTTGAAATGTGTTTAGTTAACGTCTGCTAATTCCAAGATTCAATCGCTGTGTAACTGTAGGAATGTAACAGTAGGATACCTACACCCAGTAATATTTGTGATTGTGACCTAGTTTTTCCGCAAGCGACTTCTTTCGCATTGTCTAGGTAGGTATCTACTTACCAACCTCTTTAAAGGAACATAGGTGAATTACTTCTACGCACCCACTCGTCGTCGGTAGTTTCGTCGTATGTACTTAATATAGGTAATTACAAAAATACGTACATATAATAAATTACAAAACATATCTAACTTAACTATACAAAAATCCCGCCTCGCGTGTCGATCCTAGTGTAAAAGTGCCATTACAAAATACTTTTAGATTTTCAGGGTTCTGTCAACAATTGAAGCTTTTTTCAGTCTTCTGTTTGTTCACATGATAAATTCAAAAATATAAGCTAAAATCTGGTTATTACAACAAAATGATGGGCTGTCATATGGGTGGTATGATTAGAAGATTATACAATTCATAACAATACCTCTGGAAAAGCTGTTTCCGCTGGTAAAAACTTTTCTACGCGGGCCCAGCCGCGGAAAACAGCTAGTAAGAAACAAATATATACCTGATCCGTTGGGAATAAAACGATCTTCCGCCTTAGCTGGTGTTTCAAATTACAAAACAACAAGACCAGCCAGTGTAAGTAAATTGACAGATACCTAACTATATAGGTACCTACTTAATAACATAAACACATAAAAAGCTAGTGTATTTGCAACAAATGTTATATCAACGTTATCTGTATCATTATCATTTATTTCTAAAAGATTCGTGAAGTTTTAAGCAAACAAGTAGGTACCTACCTACATGACAATGTTTCATTCACAGATTACAGAAGTATTTAACTACATTGAGTTGAGTTGACCTTAATTAGGAAAACAATTAGACGGATGTTAGTTACAGCTTCATAGGTAGGTACAGTCCTAGGTAGGTCACGTACGAGTACGACGTATCAATGTAGGATGTTATCATCATACCAATATTATAAAGAGAAAAGATTTGTATTTTTGTATGTGTGTAATGAATAAACTCAAAAACTACTGTGCAGATTTCAAAAATTATTTTACCATTGGAAAGCTACATTCACCCAGAGTGACATGGCTAATATTTATTGGAAAAAATGTCCACCCGTGCGAAGCCGGGGCGGGCCGTAAGTTTTAAATATAATAGGTACTCGTCGCACATGCTGCGATAGGTTTATACGTAGGCACCTACCTAAGATAAATTTATTAGGTACCTACCAACCAGAAACAGATTTGAGCACATGAACGAATTAGCGCTCTAGAGACTTTAATTAGACCTATTAAGGAGGTGATAAAACAAATTCGGGCCAATTGAAGCCAATAACTTACGTACATACCCATCTACATTAACGGACAAACAATAAATGTATTTCAAATAACAATGCGAGTGAAATTAAAACCAAGTTTGTGAGTTTCTGATCGGAGATCTCGGAAACTCGAATAAAAACCCACCTGATCTGTGTTTCTTATAAATTCTCTCTGTGGATACACCACTGGAAGAAATCTCAATGAGAGAAAAGTTCGCCCTTTGTACTTATGATTCTCTTTATTTTGTTAATGATTTGTCTGTGTGAGTGTGATAAAGAATTAAATAAATAAATAAAAACCAGTCAATATCTACTTCTTCTAATAAGAATCGGTAGGTATACATACGTTCTAATGTAAAGTTCCAAGCGAGCGGTCGAAATTGCAGGATAAAGCTAGTTAAAATGAATTCGAGGAAGTTACCTTAACAAGGTATCCATGGGCGCGACTCAGCCCAAACAAGGACGGAAGGTGCCGGGCCCCGATGACGGTCACGTACAAGTTCTTGCTCACCGGGTGCAAAGACAACTTGAACCCAATCTCCGGCTCTATACTCCCACTTCCCGCCAACTGGCCATCTTTACTATTGTTCAAAAAATTCTTCAGTTTATTTAGAGAAAACGCCATCGTAAATACACAGTCTTCACCTCACCAACACGCACCCGACTAGCATTAAACCGGTTTAAGTGATAATCAATCACGCAATGCAATCATTAACTCGGAAAAAGCAGTTTTTAAACTCACTATTGACATTTTAGCGACCGTTATGTAATTAAGTGAACTTAACACTAGTAAGTTTAAAGTTGTCCATTAAAATAGACTTAACTTGATCAATTCAAACTCGTGTATGGATGGCTGGTGGCTGGTTGGCGTATAGTTGTCACGCAGGTTTCACTATCAAAACACACAGATAAAACGATAATATTAATGGCTATTGGACTCAATCGGATCTCTCTTTCTTATTCACTGTTGGAATACACCGCACTACCGCCGCAGTTTACCATGAAGTGTACACTATACTTATCCGCATAACTATAGCAACTTGCCTGCCATCTCTCATCGGTCAGTAGTAACTCAATTACGACTAAGTACTTACTGCCGTGCATGATCCAACAAATCAATGAAAAGGCAAACTTTCTACTACCTCTCAATCTATTACCTACTGGAGTGTTGGTCCTAGATGCCGGATAAACAGGTACTGACGGTCTAAATGTATCGTGAAAATCTATGGCACATTAACATACATAACTTTTAAAGATAGTATAATATACGGTAAAAGGCGTTCCTAAACTCAGGAGGCAATATTGAAAATAAATAGAAAAATTAGAGCGTAGCAACCGCGTCAAGCCATGGTCAAATAATAGTATTTAAAATTTAACTTAGCTATACTTTTTTTAACGGGTCATAACACCATATTAATAGGTACTCATAGATCACAGTAGATGGCGGTGTCAGTGAAAAATTCTGACACTCAATCTAACTGCCTCAGATTATGTCTAAGATATCTCCCTTCCACTTGTCGATACGTAGTTGATGTATTCTCTTTGATGGAAGTAAATAAAATCATGGAAAAATTTAGCTTTGTTTGATTGCTCTCTGATCTGTCTTATTGATATTTGTGAATAACAGTTTATATTGACACCATGGCATGGCCATCCAGAAACCTTTGAAATATGGTTATGAGATTTTATTCACAAGTCCGGACTAGCTGTCGTAAAAAGAAATTGATCATGAAGGTACGATACGATATAAATATCAGTTGAAACAAACCTAAATAATCGATCGCTTCGGCTTCGTTGGCTTCGCTTAGGAGTTGGAATCGAGCTCAAGAGGTCGTGGGTCGGATTCTTACTGAGGACGGACATTGGTGTATTATGTATTCTGTGGTTTTATCTCTGAATGTTCATGCAACTGCGTATACAAATATTAAAAGCTGATAAAGCGGTTTAGGTAGTCATTTTCCAGCGCTTTTTCCGCGAGGTCGCTCACCGAGCTATGGAGAGGGCTAAGCTCGGAATTTATTTGGAGGATATGATCCGCAATGAGGAGATCCGACGGAGAACTAAGGTTACCGATATAGTCGATGATAACCGCAGGTGTACCGACGACATAAATAGGGTGGCCGGAAGCGACTGGATGCGGAGGGCAGTGGACCGGGTGTGGGGTAGCGTTCATTGGGGCAGACCTAGTCCAGCAGTGGACGTTGAAGGGCTGATATGATGCTTCTTCCTTGTGATTAAACAAGAATAAAGTAAATATTAAAACATATAATTTAAATAAAAAGGTATAATTTACACATCTTTCTTTGTACATACAATATATTAGTTGTCACATTATAACTTGTCATAAATTCATAATCTCTTCTTCTCATACTAACACAAGTATAACGCACAATCAAAGTAACTTCCTCCGATTCAGATACATTCATTAAATTGCTAAAAGACAGTTCAAAGAATGTAAAAGTGTTATTTAACATCTGAGAACCTAGTTTCAATGCCAATCGAAGAGTTAGAATTCATCAATATTAGAATTCTAAAAAACTAGTTTGCAAATTTATCTCAAAATTCCCTTTTTAGGAGCAAAGCACACTGGTAAGTACGCGCCAAAGGGCAGAAGTATTGTATTTTAGCCAAACGAGATAGAATGTTGCTAACTTATTACATCGTTCACGTTTAATGCGATTGTTAAAGATTTAATCGCTACAAATAATGTATTATAATAAGGAAAGAGCCTAGCTTAGCTACTTGCGCTCCAGACGGTAATGAAATATAACGCTGAGCGATTTTACTCAGCATTTGAATGCGCAATCTTAATCTTTAGATCAGCAGGTTGAAAATAATTTTAAAATGTTTTTACAAAAACAACACTTTTGTCAAAAATATTTATTTTTAAAGGAGAAAGAAATAATGAAGTATTCCGTTTGATCGTGTTCCGTTGTAGATCATTTTTACCGACCTCCAAAAAAGGAGGAGGTACTGTTCTTATTACCTACGCTTTATAGCAATCAATTAAGAAATTCGCCGGATTTCGCAAGTGTTGCATTTGTAAACATCTTTATTTAAAATTATTAAATAAATAATATTTAAAGGTGTTGAATTGAGATATGACTTATATAAATGAGATAAATCACATGAACAAGGAATGGTACCTGGTGCCATAATAAATGCAAACGTAAAAACTGACTATACAGCAGCGAACTTTAAGTATACTTTAATACTTAGTGAAGTTAGCGAACTTTAATAAGTATACTTTAATTTATTAAAGTTCGCTGCTATACAGTAGTCAGATCCGCAAACAGAAGAACGACATTACTTTATGAAATTAGGTTTTACAGTTTCGGTCAAAAAGTCACCGCAAAACTCATTCCGAAAGTTAAAAAAAAACTTGTATATATTAAAACGACTAAATCTTATGGAAAAATTACGATTTGGAAATGAGTTTACTTAGTACTTGTACGATGGCGTCGTAATAGTGGACAAATATGGACACGATGAGGACGAACATGGCGAAGCAGATGCCGGTGATGTACATGAACTGGCTCGCCTCCTGCGGGGTGGCCAGCAGCTCCTCGCTGCTCGCGTCCCGGTCCAGCGCGTCGAACTCCGACGTATCTGTATACAAACTAATATAAATAAACGCGACACACTCATACCCCCGCATTAGGTAGGATCCCCCTCCCGGTCAGATAAATGCTTGCCCCGGCCGGGATTCGAACCTGGGACTCCGAGCACAGCAGACAGGGTCACTACAAACTGAGCTACGGAGGCGTCATTATGTATTTAACATGCATGAAGAATAATCATGATAATTTTTAAAAAAATCATGAACTTTGGCTTTCTGTCCTAAATTATTTATGTCCCATTTGAATTTTGTCAAAATAATTTTATTTCAAAAAAGATTAGTCTTGTATAGATAGAAAGGTACCTACACCTACTTATAAAATTGTTCCTTAACATTTCCGTTTACAAAAAAATCCTATTAGACGTAATTAAAATTAGACAAAAAAAATTATGGACATTTACGCAATGTAAGAAACTACCGTATCTCACTCCTTTAGTTTCACCTAAGCGTTTGCACAATAAGAGGTAGGCATGTTCACCTGCGGGCGTTTCCAGGTCGCAGACTACGTCTGCTTCAGTGATCTTAACATCGAGTAACTCCCGGACCGAGAGCAACGCTTCGGCCGGCGCCTCCCCGGGGAACAAGTAGTCACAGAGGTAGAGAGAGCCAACAGGCACTAGCACACGACGCGGTGGCTCGTTGAAACATACTTTTTCTGTAAACAAAGCAAAGAATTTTACTTTAATAAAATTGTTAACAAAAAAATATCACCAACTTTGTAAAAATTTATGATTTTTGTACACCGACGATTCAACCAAAAATATTTTTTTTACCTTCGAAATATAGCCTATTAAATAAAAATAGACCCACTCAAATCGATTCACAATCGGCGAAGACATCATAAACCCAAAAAAATAGTCGAATTGAGATCCTCCTCCTTTTTGATACTAATTTAATACTAACCATGACATTTAATTTTAATAAGCGTTGACATTATTTTGTATTAAATTATTCGTTGTATACTTTTTTCATATGCCCACGGGGTAAAACATAGAGTTCTGTTAATTTTATTTGACATCTTTTTTACCTGTTTATGAATAAATGATTTCTGATTCTGATTTGAAGTAGGTTGAAAAGATAAAACGGGATTTATATAAGGTGTGTATAGACTTCCTTTGACTAACGGCCGTTGGGGCAGAAGAGTTCTGGAGTGGAGACCGTGGACCGGTACCCGCAGCTTAGGTCGGCGACCTAAGGAAGGTGGCCAACAGCCGCTGTATGCGGAGCACAGAGGACCACGTGTGGCGTACTGTTGTAGTTTGCGCGAAATATGGTAAAAGTGCAATACTATCGATAGTATCGCTATGCCTGTAATTTTCCTTGGCAACAGTTGCCTGGAAGAGGTCGCTTTAAGCAATAAGACCGCCTTTGTATCTCTCAATATTAAAGGAAAGACTTGGTTTAGCAGTTGAAATTGATGATATCTTGTTGATATGATGATAAGGCAATTAATAAAGTCACAGTTGTTAAGAATCGTACCTTCTGGCAACAAGTTGTCATCAATAAGTGCGTCACAGTGCATAGTGAACCGAGACGCGAGGGACCGTATTATGTCTTGTTTAACGGACGCTATGGCTTCACTGACCGTCGCTTTTGGGTACATAAACACACTGGATGATACCACCCCACTGAAGTGTATGCTACCGTCACACTCCAGATATTCTACTGTTTCTGGCATAGAGTTTTCCTGAAATATCATAAGTAATTCTGTAAAGGGAGTTAGTAAAGGATACCCTGACTTTTTTCTATGCACAGCTCAAATTGCAGCTAGAACCTCGCGATTTTTCATATAGGTTCTCAAATGACAGGAAGTAAGGCAACTAATTAATTAAGAAAGAACTTTTTGGTAACAAAAATTTAAAGAAAAAAATATTTTATACAAAATATTCTGGTTCTGGGTCATGGTCAAATTATAAACTAATAATGATATGTTATCATTGATCTTTATCAATTGTATTGCTAATTTACAAACGGACATATCTAATTTATTTCTTTCTTATTTATAGTGAAACGTTACAAACTACTTAAATCTCAGTAGGATATCTGTAACATGTAATTAATAAATGATCTGTTGGCTTAGTTGGTAGTGACCATGCCTGCCTGACCAAGAGGTCGTGGGTTCGATTCCCACACGGGGCCAACATTTGTGTGATGAGCATATATCTATTGGTTTACGGATCATGGATGTTTGTATTAATTGCATTTAAGTATTTACTTTAAAGTATTTAAGTATGTTTATCTATTGTTGAGTACCCATCGCCACAAGCTTCGGCTTGGTTTGGGACTAAACAGCCGTGTGAAGTCCAAATATTATTATAAACCAAAATTGAAAATCAAGAAAACAGAGTAGGTATTTATTATCTATCAATTCTTAGAGGTACCCATTTAATATGACGTGTAGTAGAGTAGAGTACAATACTTACAAAAGGCACAAACAATGAAACCTGCATCGATTTAGGGGGTTCTTGTTGCGCCGCAGTCTTGCCACTGTTTTTAGTTTTTTTCTTTTTTATCAACTGTTCCAAAGCTTCTGCACCATCCTTCAGTTCGCCATCAATGAACATGACGCTTGAATCTATGGTTTTCTGAGCTGACTCCAAAATTTGCTGAAATTATTAGGTTCATATTATAACATGATCTTCGACACTGCCCATGTGGCTTGAGTTTATGATGAGACACTAGCGCGATTTTGTACCAGCATTAGCGTGTCTATGACGTCATAGACGTAATGTAACATTGCAAATCAACGGTATGACGCCGACTGACTAGGTACTACAATTGGTACAAGTTGGTCTGAGTTGTCTAATTCCCATAATATAAAAGAAAATCGGTAGTCCATATAAAAATATTCTTATTATTCCCACAACTCGAACTAAATACAGGGATGAGGACAACAGAAAATATTAAATATTTTTTGAAATTGTTTGTATTTTTTGCTACACCCCTGTGGGTAAAATTTGCAATGTTCAATTTAATGACTTTTGTACATGCACTTTATGGCAATAAATGAATATTCAAAAAATCCTAGTTTGGGATTAGATGTATATACCTACCTCACAGAACACAGAAAAAGCTCTCTACGCTTAATTTTTATGACCTACCTAATATGACTTTTGTATACAATTTATTATGACTTGACATTTTCCTATGAAATAAATTCTAATTACATAAAGGTGAGTAATGGTTCAACCAAGTCTAATCTGTTCTTTCATTCAAATTCAGACTTTGTGTTCTTACCTGAAACTGTTGTTTCACAGATATGCCACTTTTCTTTACAATTACAGGGTATACGTCATCAAACTCATAATAGCAGTCCAACCTCTGCCATTGTTGTGGTTTAGGCAAGAATTTCCAATCAACTGGTTTCATGACAGCTCCCCTCCCAGCCGGCCCCACTTCAATACTCTTACACATTAAAACTTTTGTGCTGGTTGACATGTGCAGTACAAGCCTTTCGTTCATGTATGGACAGTTGCCATACATATACTGGTCGCCACTCAGCGACTTGTATGTATAACTCAGAATGGATTTAACTTTGCTGAAACAGTTCGGGTCTTCGAAAATGTCTTCATCGCTTGTGACAAAAATACCTAGAAATTTAAAATCTGATAACTTATACTCTATTAGACATAATATAAACTGCAATAAGGACAATTCAATCAAACTTACGACCCCTGGTGCTCACGACGACTGACAAAACCATTACCTATGTCAACGAGGCGGTCTATTATTCTACATCAAATTTATCAAGCTCAGGCTAATTACACTTACCCTGGACAAACAATCCTCCAGGTAACATTCTAGTGACATGTTTGGCGTGGTCTGCGACCCAAGCTTCCGACACACCCATCAGGTTCCTCATACCTCCAGGTTTTTCGGATGAATAACTACTGGCATCCGAAGTACCATCACTTTTCTCTTCTGGGGTACGGGCGAGATGAATTACATTTTCTCGCGTCTCTGTTGTCTGTTGTTTGAAGCAAAATACATTGAATACATTATCGTAGTTGAAGCTGCAACGACGTGGTTTCAAGCAACATACACTCAACAAAATAACGTACCTGGCCTAGAATTAATCCTATAGCAAAAATTTCTTTAGATACGTATTGCTCTAAATACTGAAGGCAATACTCTGGTGAGCATACTGTCCTAACCATTTTTGTATTTTGATTATTTAAATGACAAAACACGAAGTTTACTATATAATGACAGTATGAATGACCTATGAATGAATGAATCGTAAGTCGTAATCGTGTTATGACAGTGACAGATGGCTTAAAAGTCTAGAAACCAAGCCCAAAACCAATTTTAAAAAAACACACTGCTGCTCAGCGCCATCTAGGAAATATTCGCGAAACTAATTTCGTTTCTGTTACCATGACTAGATGGCAGTTTTATTAATGACTATTATTTTGTTGCAAATACTACTAGCGCCTCCTAGTGCCAACATTTGGAATAATTTTGAACTTGAGGGTTTCAGTCGCCTGCTGAGGTTGGTTTCAGAGCAGTGCGTATTTTCTTTCGGTGACGCGAGCAGCTTCGTGTGGAACAATCTCGTCAATATCCGCTACATTTAATTACTTTCCTGAACACTTGATTTAGAGCACTGCGTACTCTACGCGGGGCGCGGGCGTAGGCCGACAGTACACACTGCTCTAAAACCAGCCTAAATACTTCTTACATATAAACAACAAAAGCATATAAAAGCCTTTATTTCTGGAATTATTAATTAATACACAACTGTGCGGTGATATTACAGATAAAGTTGGTATACTCGGTAATTGAACACGCAATTGTGTCGATAATTATCAAACTGCCAAAAGCCCAACTATACAAGACACACAAGTTATTATTTTAGTCGGTTCACTTTTAACATATCCTTGATAAAGACATTAATTGCTCTTAAAAAATTGGTCAAATGTGTAAGTAAATCGCTTAAGTCACATTGATTTGATAATATTAATTAACTGCTAAAAATCAAATTGTCCGTACCTACCTATAAATCTAAAACAACGACAATTTCATTCCGTGGACATAATATTATGGCAGTTTGATAAGACAATTAACGATACAATATTTCATACAATCCGCAGTAACTAGTGAAAGATTGTGAAGTTTGCGCTAACACGACGGTAATTGGAAGGTCACACGCTAACTTCATTGATCATCACGCACATCTACAGTCAGTTTTTATTTGATTAAATGCGTATAACTGTCAGAGTAATACAATGGGTGTGAGAGAGACAGACATTTGATTGTAAAGGAAATGTCATTTTATGGGAATAATATTGCATTGGGAATGCAGCTTTAACTCTTAACACTGACGGTGTAGGTACTGTGAAAAATTTCAAACTGAAAAATACTTGCTAAATAGCACCTTAGTACAAATTAAGCACGAAGGTAAAGTATACCAAAGAAGCCGCCGTGGTCGAATTTTTACCTTCATGCAAACCATGAATGGTAAATTTGAAAAAAGACAAACTATTACAATATTATCAGACCGTGTGAAACCACACTCAAACTAAATCAACTGTGCGTCATTCAGTGACTATACGTCGGCCTTAAATTATATATAATACTAAACGCATTAGTTGAACTTGCATTTGGTGAAATCCATTTCTGGGTGTTGCTCCATGAATCTGAAAAGGCAAACATTGTATTATATACAGCAACACCATGCAACAAAATGTATTGCGCATAGTCATGCATGGCATGATTCATTGCAGCGACACAATTTGTAGTGCACTAGCCTTTTTCTTCACTTTACAACTGAGATACTGAGTAAAGTTCTGTTTAATATCATATTACAGAAAAAACATAGTGAGGAAACCTACATAGAATAAATTTTTAGGTGCATATGAAGTCCACCAACCCACACTGGGCTGATTGAGAGGGTAGTTCTGTGCCCCAGCCAAAGCCCCAACAGTGGCGATATATTCATATTCTGTTAGTTTGATTTTCCTGGCACAACATCCTGGCTATTTCGATTTGACTCGACTTTTCACTAAAGTGCTACAGTCAGTGCAATAACACGTATATCTTACTTTTTAAGAACATCCTGCTTCTTTTGCTCATCACTGGTAGGTCGACCCATTTCCTTTTGTCTTTGATCGTACATCATTTTCTCGACGAGGCCTCGAGTTTCCCCATCCAAGTCCGACAGTTTTGATGGCTCTGAAAATGTATGTATAAACTCAGTATGTACTACAGTAATTATTAAGCATTACAGCATGACATGCATGTGCCTGATAGGTGTCATATTTCGCATTGCGATTAGATTAACGTTTCAATTAAATTTAAAAGGTCAATCTCAACTGGCAGGACACGTTATGAACACAGTGATGGCGGCAATACACATCGCCATATTGCCGAACATTTGCGAAACGGGTCAAACATGGATAGTAGCAAATGTCATCAGGACTAAATATTGACCATTCAGGTCATCCTTTCCTTGAAGGTCATCCTTTCCTTGATTTGGTCTGTTTCACAAAATTGTTGCGATGTAATTGCCGGGTTAAAACTTGACGTTAATTCGGCAACGCGCAATTCGAGCAACCTAATTTCAGTTTTTAAATTACTACCAAAGTCGTACCTGGATTAATTTTCCTAGTAGATATTTCTGGGTCGGTGGTTACTAGTCGGCCCCACCAATTCACTTTGTTAACCTGTAATGAGAAGTTATAAAATTGTAGCCAGCTGCGGGATTGATCATTAATTTTGATTGCTGTACCCACCGACAAGAACGCTTTATTTAACGTAATAATGAAGTTACGTACAAAATACTCAATTCTAATCATCAATTTTCTGAAAGTATTACAAGGCTATGTTTTATAACATTTGTAATAAATGTTCTTGGTAAGCGCATCGGTGGATTAAAATTAGTTACATTAGTGAATTGTATTTGTGAACGTGGAATCACAGATTGTTAACGACTCAGTAGATAAGTTAATCAAGCCTTAATAGAGGTAATAGCATCTATTATTTAACAAGGCAGAGAGCTTGCATTAGTGAAAAATAGTGAAATTGCTCTGTGGCCGTCCGTAAATGCTAATTAATGAAACTTCAAGAAATATGAATAATATTACAGATTGTAGTACCTACCTACAACTTTAACAATGCTTTTAAAAGCTTCGAGTATTGACAATATTTTTTTGAATCGTGAATTTAAAAACTCACACTTTAATTAAATGCGTCAGTCAAATTGATTTTCGGTGTACTGTGATGTTTAATTTTAATACTAATATTATTACGATACTTTCGTTATCGGAATATTCATTCCGATACTATCGTTAACGGTATCGTCATCGTAATGGCCGAATCGTTTAATCCCTACAAATACCAAACATCCATATTTTCGAATATTAGTAGGATCATTAATTAATATTTATTGACCTTCTCCAAGTTAACGAGCACGTTGCGTCCGTCCTGCAGCACCCACGTGGACTCCTCTATCTTGACGTCGGCGTCCAGCTCCCCGTCGATGATGGGCGGCTGCCCCTTGACGCCGAGCTTCAGGTGCCGCTTGGTGATGGCCACAGTCAGGTCGCGCGGCCGCACAGTTTGGCGGAGAGGTACTCGCAACTACAAATGAAATAGAAACATTGTTAGTTCCGACAATAATTGGAAATTTCTATTTATATAATTTTATATACCTAATATGTTGGTTGTATGTCTTGCTCTTAACATGACACTAAATAGAAACAGCTTAACAACATATTATCTGCGTGAACAAGTACATGCTACTTTCAATGAAAGTAAAGGTTAAAGGTTTTTACATTTAAATTAAAGCCCAATGATACATTCATTTTGCAATTATCGAAACTGCGTCATAATCTCGTACACGTATATAATTTTTGTGACGTCAAAAATTGTTCCCAACATGCATGATTATTATAAGTAATTAGCATAAGTAGGTATAGTCAAGAACACGTCAAGCTATACAGTGGTAGCCTTAGCGCGATCAAAATAAGCCTGACTACATAATGTCACGACTATAATATCCCGGTTCAAAATACTTTAAACAACTTTTATAATAGTAAATAGATAAAATAAATAATTATTTGAGTGGTTCAAATAATACATTAATTACTCATTCATGGTAAGGCTGGAGCAGTCCGCAAGAGGCAGGACAAGTCACGGGCGGCGAACTGACATCATAATGACATGCACAGAATACGGAATGACCGAGTCTAAAACAACAATTATGTTTCACAAGAGGACCGAGAACGCGAGCGACCACGAAGGCGTGATGACCTCGCATTCCTGGCAAGGACGATCTGCCTCAATGTAAGTACCCGCAACAACCGGACTGGACAGATAAAAGCTATAGTTCGTGACTCATTTACATGACAAATTCCCTAATGACTGGTGCCCAAAATAAGAAATAAAGTAAAAGGTGTCTAAAATTATTAAAAATTCAATGCATGTGAGAAACTTGTCTCGTACGTAACATAAAGCATTTGTAAGACAATATTTTAGATTAACACAAAAAGAATCAAAAATAAGGTCACTGTGTTTAAAATTGACCCTAACACAACCTTGACCGTAAAAATAGGGACACATTTGTATGCGACACGATAATCGTAAAAGTAAAATCTGCGTTGACGGTTAATTTATCAGTTAGCATTAGTCTATTAATATCACCCAAATAAACAACATAATTTAACTTGACCATGATCATTATTCAGATATGCAAAGACGATGCATAATAAAATGATAAAGCGCAGTCTTATACAATAGGTATGGTCGTTCGTAGTTCAATGTTGAATATTTAGAAAAAAATTAAAAAATAATCTGGAAACTCAAAGCATTTATGCAGCAGCTGCCGCGCGGAATTCGCGGGTCACAGGGCAGAAGAAATATAACCTTGTTCTATTTTTTGTAAACAACATAAAAAAAATTAAAAACCGACGATAAAAAAGCTCTCAACAGTTTCAAATAAAAACGATTAAGTAACCTACATAATATGAAACCATATTAAGTAAGTATACTAATTGCCTATTGTTGATACCTACACTTTTTAAGTTGTTTTAGAATAGCTTAAATTTTCATCCCTCGTGTGAAGTCATGTGTGGCAGGTCTTAGCGTTAATTTTGTAGTGTAATGCGATTGTGGGAGCTGCACCATGAACTTCAACGTTTGAGTCCAAACCCGAATCTCCTAAGTGTTAACCCTTAGAACCAGCCATTATTTACCTGGTGACCCTCAAGATTGCGAGCGTAAGAGCTGCGCCATGAACCTAGACGTTTTAGTCCAAACCCAAAGCCCCTAACTCCCTGAGAACAAGTCATTTAATCTGATATTCCTCAAACTCAAGAACCGTATCTATAGAAGTCATACCAAAACCAAACGTTTGCAAGAAACCGCTTTCAAATAGGTTAAACCGTTTTAGTGATAAATGGTAGCAAACAAACACCAATAAACACAAACGAGTAGGTACCTCCTCTGTTCCGCCGTGGGTAAAAAGATTACATTTATTTTTATCACACAACAGTAATGAAAAATTCACTACTAAAATTAAAATAAAGATTTATAAAAGCACTGCTAGGTATACATAAATAATGGCACTCATCAATTTATTTTTACAGGTTATAGAGAAATATTAACACTCACTAAAAAAAGTTTTGCAACACAGTTTGCAAGGTGTCATAAAGGCATCAAATACAAAATAAATGATGACTGCTTAATGATATGTGTTGATGATATAATTACACACATTCCGATTAAGTTGGAGCCATGCGTGCGAGTAAGAAATTAAGCAAGCCTTCAATCTTTTGTTGCTCTAACGAATTATTTCTTATAAGAACCTTGTGGTAACTACATTCAATAGTGTGGTGTTATAATACCTTCACACGATTACGCGCTGATTACGGTTCTATAATGGAAGCTGAAGTCGCCGGTGTTATATCATATAGAATAACCTATTTAGAATTGGCGCCAAGTCGGAGTTGAATTTGAGGGTCATCACGCAGCGCAGTGGCATTTTAACTTCCAAGGAAAGTTCACATGACATTTTAGGATGAAGATACGAATCAACGCATTAGTGCTATGATGTTCTTGATACAAAATCACAATGCTATTATCGAGGAGAGGATTGAGGAATATTATTTGAGATCAAATGTCCTATGAGTCTTATATCGCAGTCCCTACCAAAATTATGGATGGTTTACGTTGACGGAAAGATAAATGCAGATGTGGTCTGCTGCTTCTATGCATTGTGGTGCACCATGTAGAGCAGATGGGTGATCGCAGTATATTGAGTTTAACGCACAGACTCCTGATAACGACATTTTCGTAAATTGTTAAACATAAAAACCGAACAAGTGCGAGTAGGACTCGCGCCCTGAGGGCTCCGTACAAACTTAATTAAAGAAGTAGTTAGAAAATCGTTAATAAAACTTGTAGATAAATCACATGGTTCTAACTTATATGGATGACTTGCTCATACAAAAAGTTTGTTAGCAAAAAAAATCTTGTGATGATGAACTACAAATTTACGGTTTTCGGAATTTTTTCCTTTACTTGTGCTCAGCTTGTGCTATAAGGCCTTTAGACTTGAATATTTGATATTAATTTCAACTTGATACCTCCGTGCGTTCCTGAGAAAAAGGGTCTTGACAGATAAGGGTTCCTTTTTCCTTTTAAGGTAGGGAACTATAAAAACTAACAATTTGGTATTTTTATACGAACAGTATCTAGCGCATGACTTGGTTTGTGAAGAAAAACAATGTTTTCAAGAATCAGTAAGTATTACAAGTATTTTGCTACTGTGCTACATTCTTAACACTTCTGGCAACCTAAACACGGAAGAGGACACAAGGTACACATTCTGATGATGCAAATTCCTTTATGTGTTACATGGGCGTATACTACAAAAATTACTGACCGCAAAGCACGACAAATCTTTAATACATGTTCATTATGTATGTAGTGTTATACCGTGTATTTAACATCGTAACGTCGGAGATGATTTACATGTGCAGAGATCACGCGGAAGCTCTGGGTTGCGATTAACTAAATATGTGCTCCCACACTACCTATACTGTATACCAAATAGCAGAAAACTATTATTTTTTATGTTTCGTCTTTATTGCATAATCATGCGTCAGTGACGAATACTAGCATAAACGTGTATTTGCGTTTGTAGACAAAAATTTTGTGATCACTTTTGCGTGTTCTCGTATCAATATGTGCTATGTACTGATCTGTTTGTAGTCGGTGCCAAGCCGGTAGTAGGCTAAGTCTCCCGTGTGCCATTCCATAATATGTTAATTCATCATCATCATATCAGCCTGTAGACGTCCACTGCTGGACAAAGGCCTCCCCCAAGGATCTCCACGACGACCGGTATATGTTAATTAAGCTGTTCATATTGCTAAGTTTTATTGTGTGTCGGTCTTGGCACCGACTTCAAACAGATCAGTACATAGCACATATTGTAATAATATTTTAGTTAAAATAATACGTAACAGGGTTCTGTCTTTTGGATTAAAATAAAAAGTTATTTTACGCTTTTTAGTGCCTTTTTGTGGTTTTGAAGTCGGTTTTATTTTTTGTTAAAAAGGTTTTTTATTTTTCCATTTTTAGTGTTAATATATTTATAATAGTATTCGTTGCATCCCTAATAATCCCCGTAAAAAGAATTAGGTAGGTAGGTACACCGCAAAACTTGCTGCGGCGGCGGCGGTGCGAAGGCGAAAGCGACTAAACCGCGCGCACAGATGGATACGCCCCACGCGGCGCGGCCTGCGGAGTGGCGGCGGCGTATTGTATTCCTTTGTAGTATATGAGAACTGCCACACAGAGCGGCGGCGGCGCGGCGCGGTGCGGAGCGTTCTTCATACAAACCGCTTCATACAATTCCTGTCTGAAGGGGTCCGCTTTATATTCGCTTTCCGCAGATTCGCCGCCGCAACGCTTTCGCAACGCCGCCGCCCTATCTGTATTGCGCTTTAGCGTTGTAAAGCATGTCATCACCATTACCACTTCATTCGCGTTAATTAAAATACAATTTCGCCTTATTAAGAATACTACACAGATTCCCCCCCCTCCCCCCCACCCCACCCTTTACATCGCCACCGCCCCCCCCCCGCCCCTCCCCCCTCGACCCTCCAATACCCTCCCCGCCGCACCTCTCCTCCTCCCCACCCTACCCCAGCCCCTTCCCCTCCTATGCCCTCCACCTACTATGCCGTAACTCGAACCATGTATATAAATTTGAGGGTTCTCCTCGATTTCCATGGGATCCCTTCATCAGATCGTAATTTGGTGACAATGGGACCACCTCGGGATCGGACCCTCTCAAACTAAAAAAAAATATGAAATCGGTCCACAATTGACGGAGAAATCGGTGAACATACATAAAAGGAAAAAAAAAAAACCATACATACATACAGCCGAAGATAGTACCTCCTCCTTTTTTGGAAGTCGGTAAAAAAAATACTCAGCAGATCATTTTTCGTCTGTCTGTCAAGTGTCATACTATTCTGATGGAAATGACTTGTAAAATTGGAAATTATGGAAACTTTCATAATTTCCAATTTTACACGTCATTTCAATCTTTTCCAAAAAATTAAAACCACTCATAATGAAATTAATTAACGGAACCCACACCTTGTGTACGTGTACGACGTACATATCTTGGTTTTTTTTCGAAAATAAAACGAAATGTATAAATTGAGTCGTTAAATAACAAACTGCCACACAGAATAATTATAAATTACACTGCCATAAGTCCAACCGCACGTCCACATTACAAATTTTTATTTTGGGCGGTTCACTTTTAAAATATCCTTTCTTCATATTTTTTAAAGTTCAAGATACGCTTTAAAAACGGTCAATTGCGTAAGTTTTATCAAAATCGCCCAAGTCCCTGAAAATTACGTTTTTCTGCCAATTTTATTCTGCGGACATTTGATATTTTAACGATTCAACTGCAGAAATATTAATAAAGGCAAAAATAATAAATATTATTATTTACTTATTATTACATTTTTTACTATTTTTATTTCTTTATTTATATTAATAAATATTATTAATTAAACTAAATTCATTAAACTCTTGGCGATTTGAGTAAATCTGCCTCGTTAACGTCACATGGAAAAATCCATATTAAGTACTCGTTAAGACAATAAAGTAAGTATTACTATTTAACCATGTCCGTGATTACGTCCGCTTGATAACCATTATGGACAATACAGAAATAGAATTCTACGTCCCTTGCGGACGTTTAGGTAAAACTTCAAATCCAACGCATTCCTTTGAGCGGTGCATTCGATAGATCAGTCGGTGACTGTCAGGATATCCTGTACCTACATATTATCTACCAGTGTTAGACACAGTACATTCCAATTCAAATGAAATGGCATATGAAAACAAAGTTATTTGAGTCTCGGAAACAATATACAGTGTTTTTTTAACTGGGACAGTACGGGCAAAACCGAAACCATAGGAGATACAGGGAAACTACCTTAGGAACCTTTAGGTCTTTTTTTGTGATAATAATTTTGACATAGTAAATTTTTTGGTCAAGCGTGTGTGTGTTGTCCATAAAAATGAGTTATTTTGATCAATTTTTAGAGTTCCGTACATTAAAAGGAAAAAAGGAATCTCTTCGAGAGATAACTTCGCCCTTTGTACTTATTTTTCCCTGTATTATTTTGTAAATGTTTTTCTATGCGTGTGCAATAAAGTGTTAAATAAATAAATAATAAATAAGGAACCCTTATAGGATCGCTTTGTTGTGCGACTGTCTGTCTGTCAAGACCTTTTGGATCGACTCATTTTCAAGTAAGGATCATTTTATTGTATCGGAAGGAAAAAATCTGAGCAGCACAAGTTAGTCAAATACAATAAAATGTTTTTCATACAACGACAGCGCAACACCTACTGAATATTTGTGACCCACTTACTCAATTTTTTAACTGAATTTTTTAAGTGATATGAAATTGATTATTAACTATAATGATTATTTGCAATTTAATATTACATTAATATTATTATCAACTGTTGATATTTCTATTATTATGATTATTTTATGTTTTGACATTTTTTTGTTTTTTGACATATTTTATATTGACATTTTTATTTATTTTTTGACATGTAATTGAATAACTACCAATAAAGAATGATTTTGATTACTCTTCAATATAGATTTATGTCAGAATTCCGAGATAGTTTAGTTTAACCTGCTGCAAACACATTGCTGACAAATACAAAACAAAACTTCGACTCAAAAACAATTTCGGCATTTAAAAAAAATCTTCACCAGGAATTTATTAACATCAAGGCACTGGCCAGATCAACCTCAGAGTCCTGTAATGTTATTCAATGAGCGAACGGCGCGTCCTCGTCTGCGCTCTTGCACAACGGCAGATAGGGCCCGCCAGCCGCACGCAGGTGGATACAACGTGACATAGCTTCTGTATTGCTTCTTTACTGTTTTCCTGCAAGGTGGACTATACTATCGCCAGACTAGCAAGTAGCATTCGACCGGACGGACAGTGATATCGTTAAATTCGTGTTTGGTTGGATAAAGTGCAATATTTTTTTCATAAGAAGTGACTGATCTAAAAAGACATAAAGGTATTAAAATCATAAACACATTTTCACAACATTGCTTGGGAAATACTGTTGTAGTTACAATCCTTCGAAACATACTTATTCGGCAAAATTTTCAAGAAATAATCACGGAATATAGAGTTAATTATCTCTACCTCCGACTCTTCGAATATCATCAAAAGGCGCACGCACATGACTTGTCAGAAATATTAAATTTCAAATAAACTTTGTAAGCATAATTCCATGATCAGTGAAATTCCTACTAATAAAACCTTGAAATAATCGTAATTCTGTTATGAGCCTATGTTTATGAGCAAGAAAATTTCAAATTCCAATGTTCCAAATAAGTATTTCTGAGAAAATCATATGATAATGCTCTTTAAATTCACGGCCTCTGTTAGGTAAATAAGGAAAATGAGCAATCAGTAACAAAACCAAATCAAAACGCGGATTATTTGAATATTTTTCAAAATATAAGAGTGCAAATATTAGCAACAGAACGTCAGCGTGCAACCTCATATATAAACCTTGGCGACTGTTGCAACACTCTCAGTACGACTCTAGTCGCTTTGCCGCTTGGAGCAGGCGCGTTCCACGACGCCGGCCACACGGAGAGGGCGAGAGAGGTTTAACTCGAAACCGCTGAAGAGCCGAACGCAACTCCGACAAACATGTGGACCGAGTGAATGCAGTGTTTTGTGACGTAATAAGTGAGCAGAGAACCTAACAATAAAGTGGAGGTGGCAGACGTAAACAATGGATACCAAAAGTTCGGTGAGTGATGCATATATACGATTTATTCAAACAATAACTTAATTAACAATTAAACAGTAGAGGGGAGGTGAGAGGTAGGTAGTATGGGAAATTATAAAAATCTAATAACAGAAACATATTTCTAAGTAACCAAACATCAAAGTAAAGCAGAAGTCAATTTGCTTTATACTGGCTTTGTAAGACAAAAATGCAAATTGACCGATATATTACTTAGTAAATAAAATAATTGTTAATTCAACTTCTCCACACCTTGCTGGAATGTCGTTTCAAAATAACAACAATATTTAGGCGGCGGCGCCGGCAAAACTTGATCGGATCCGCATATGCCGACGAGACGTACACCACGGATGCGAAAATGACACATCCTTATCTGGATCTTGGATGAATTATCAAAATTAATGGCTTTACCATGTCCCATAAATTTATTCAAGGACAAATATTCATTGTGTTTACCTAATAATCCGGTTTAGAGCTTATTATTGATTTTAATTTATTGCGGATGCTACTCGTCGTAAGATTGCACACTGTCACATTAGGAGAGGTCTATGTCCTACCACAGTTGACTTTTGGAGGCTGACCGATTGCACAGATAAAGGTCTCCAAGAATAAAGGTAGGTATAGTACATTATTGCAAAGGCGCGGAAAGTAGGCGGTTGCCTGACGGCTTGGCCTGCTATAAAATAGGAGTCAGGCAAATCCCGTTCCCGCCGATACATACACAGGGTGGCGGCACATTGATATGGGTCAGTATGGGGATGTCCGAAACTTTATGAGAATAAAAAAAACTGATTACACTACTCGGTAATCAAACCAGGACATTTTGAAGAAAAAAAGATAGAGGCTATCAATGCCCGGTTGTTGCCAAAGATTGTATACTACTTTTCTCAAATAATGCGCGGAAATTAAAACAACTTAGCCGGCTGCTGCTCGCATGAATTTGAACAGTACGATTAATTTCGATTTATCTTGAAGGAGGTTATCAAAATAATGTTCAAATTACTAATCGTGTTTAAGAACATAAAATAAAAGAATGTAGTAACACAACCAACAAAAGTTTTGGTTTTTCATGGACAATTCAAGGTATGATTCAATAAGCTCTTGCATAGTTGCAATAGTTTTGTAGACATTTGAATATAGTCATTGCATTACCTACTTGCGTAAAAGTAAGTAGTAGTGCATAATTATGGAGGGTTACGTTGAATTCTTGCAAACCTCTTGAGGCGCGACACTTATGAATATTCATCATATCAGCCTGTAGACGTCCACTGCTGGACAAAGGCCTCCCCCAAGGATCTCCACGACGACCGGTCCTGCGCTAACCTCATCCAGCTGGGTCCCGCGACCTTCACCAGATCGTCGGTCCACCTTGTGGGAGGCCTGCCTACACTGCGTCTTCCGATACGTGGTCGCCACTCGAGAACCTTTCTGCCCCAACGGCCGTCAGTTCTACGAGCGATGTGCCCAGCCCACTGCCACTTCAGCTTCGCAATTCTTTGAGCTATGTCGGTGACCTTGGTTCTCCTGCGGATCTCCTCATTTCTGATTCGATCTCGCAGGGAAACTCCGAGCATAGCTCTCTCCATTGCCCTCTGAGTGACCTTGAGCCTTCTTATGAGGCCCATAGTGAGGGACCACGTCTCGGTACCATATGTCATCACTGGCAACACACACTGGTCGAAGACTTTCGTCTTGAGACACTGCGGTATTTGGGACGAGAAGATGTTGCGTAGCTTCCTGAACGCTGCCCAGCCGAGTTGGATTCGACGATTGACCTCTTTCTCGAAGTTGGACCTACCTAACTGGACCGTTTGTCCCAGGTATATATAATCGTCTACAACTTCGAGCGTAGAGTCTCCAACCTTCAGAGGAGTGGGTACAACACGGGTGTTCGACATGATTTTCGTCTTGTCCATGTTCATTTTTAGACCCACTTGTTGAGAGACTCTACTGAGGCCATTGAGCATTGTGCCTAGGTCCTCCAGGGTCTCAGCCATGACCACGATATCATCGGCAAATCTAAGATGAGTGACATACTCGCCGTTTATGTTGATGCCCAGTCCGTTCCAGTCCAGAAGCTTGAAGACGTCTTCCAGTGCAGCGGTGAACAGTTTCGGAGATATGACATCTCCCTGCCTCACACCTCGCTGCAGTTGGATAGGTTTCGAGTTCTGGTCCTGGAGACGGACTGACATGGTGGCGTTTTCGTATAAGCACTTCATCACTTCGATGTACCGATAGTCAACTTGGCACCGCTGGAGAGACTGTAGCACAGCCCAGGTCTCAATCGAATCGAAGGCTTTCTCATAGTCCACGAACGCTAAGCATAGTGGCTGGTTATACTCTTCGGTCTTCTGTATAACCTGCCGCAGCGCATGAATGTGGTCTATGGTACTGAAACCTTTACGGAAACCGGCTTGTTCGGGAGGCTGGAAGTCGTCGAACCTGCGCGCGAGACGATTCGTAATGACTCTCGAAAACAGCTTATAGACATGGCTCAGAAGTGTGATGGGTCGGTAGTTCTTCAGCCGGGTGTTATCTCCCTTTTTGAAGAAGAGCACCACCACACCTCCGTGCCATGACTTTGGCGTTTTGCCCTCGAGTATGACGGAATTAAATAGCTTCTGAAGAGCCTTTAGTACTGGTCTTCCACCGGCTTTCAGAAGCTCAGCCGTAATTCCATCATCACCCGGTGCCTTGTTGTTTTTAAGCTGTTTGAGAGCCATCCTAATCTCGTACAGGCTGACGTCCGGGATATCTTCGGTATAGTGCCGGGTCAGTCTAGCTCTTGGGTCTTTAGCCGGACTACTAACAGGTGGCCGTGTTGTCGTGTATAACTGTCCGTAGAACTTCTCGACCTCCTCTAAGAGCTCGGGTCTCGACGATACGATTCTGCCATCATCGGTCTTTAGCTTCGTCAACCGGCTTTGCCCAATAGACATATCTCTTGCGAACACTTTGGAGCCTTTATTACGCTCGATGGCCTCTTTAATACTGGTAGTATTAAATTGGCGTAGGTCGCGAGTCAGAGACTTTGAGATCTGTCTATTAAGCCACCGAAGTTGGGAAGCGTCATCCGGAGACTGCAGAACCATTCGTCGTCTTTATGAATATTAATGGAAATGTTTGGGTAAACATTTTTTAGAGAATTCAACATTCTTTACACAAAAGAAATCACTATCAACACAGGAGAAATCGTGTAAGTATTAAGAACTAGCATTTGCTCGCAGCACCGCTCGAAATACGCAAACGTAAATTTTTTCTTTGGCTCATCCGTCACTATTACTGTTTTCTCTCTTTAGACGTAGATAGATGGTTAACACACTAAAATCTTTCCCAATATAGTCATGCGCAGCAGTCGCTTCATCAGTTACCCATCCAAAGGGACACCGTTATATCGAAGCTTTTCGACGTCTTATGTCCGCCTGATAACTCCAAAAATTACGGAATCGATTGAGCTGAAACTTAACAATATTAAGCTATGTGTACAATTGCCCGGAATTAATGAGAAAAATATGTAAACTACTTACATGGTTTTTTTAGATAAATGGAAAATAAAAAAGTTTTTAAATACACATTGTTCACTTTAGCGATTTTTTAAACATTGTAAAGAACGCTTGAACAAATTAATATAATTAAAACAAAAGCAACAAAAAGTTGGATCTCTTTGTTTTTCGCTTGTCAGGCGTCCTATCACCCCGTTAAAGTTTGCAGTGATTTCGAAGTTCTATCTACAGAAAAATTTTGGCCACCAAGTATAAATATTACCCATGTCCATATCTACACATGTACAATAGCACATTGTCCTTAGCAACAGTTCGAGAGACGGCGACGTTATGGTAGGATAGAATGGTCTTTGGCAGCCTGTGGGTGTCAGGTTTGTTAATTAATTGCTGTACGCGACATTGCGATGTTAAAGATAATATTTCATGACAGCATTTACGATACATAATTACCTATTTCTATTATACACACTTGACATTTACAAAATTACTAGCGGCTATAGCGGCTGGTCGCGAGTCTCTACTTCGCTTGGATGTTTGAACTCAACGTTTGCGAATATAAATTTCATGCAAATCTATTTTACGGACACCATCGATGAATCAGTAACCACTCTAAGTTCAGCTCAAGTTTGGGTATTCCTAAACCCTCAAAGCAATTATTGAATCAATACACAATGAGCAACACTTGTTTCAGTTCTTTGGAGTCAGATAAAAAAAATGTTTCTCGCACTAAAAACGGTAGTCAAACAATATGTGCACAAAATCGTATTTTTAAGTGCCAATTGACTAGGCATATTTGCATTATGATAAATTGATGACTACTGCGTAACTCTTCAACTGACAGTGTTGACATCTTATTAAGCTTGAATGGAAGGTTAAGTACGCGGAAGGGATATTCATATCTATCTTAATGACTAGGAATAGGATCACTGAGGCAAGTCAAATTATTTAAGCAAGTAGGTACATTATCTCCAAGGGGTTTTTGCACGTGTCACATACGTAAGCGAAATAAATTCAGCTCAAGCAGGAATTCTAATAAAAAGTAAATTGAAATTGTTGCATTTAATATCCTTTTTACCGTAATAAAATCCGAAAGCAGGCGAGCACGACTACAGCTAAGGCAAGTAGCGAGCTGTTAGGCGAGTTGAAATGGCACAGGGACCGACAACTAAAGTTGCCCTCGACGCGCGGCCTTCACATTTCACAGCACCCGGACTTAGCGCGCATCCAGCCAGTCCGGGCAGCTGTGGCAGGTCGGTGTATTCATTGAAATAAAACCCAACCAGCTAACAAAAAGTAGTCAACAGTACATCGGAGATGTTCCGCTAACTATACCTCGTCACTTCATCAGCAACTTATTAGGTACACAAAGGAATCCGTGGTTTCCTAATCAAGTCTAAAATAATGTCACACCAGAGTAGATTGAGATAAATGCATAAAACGCGCCATTTTACCAGAGACGTTTATAAATAGTAGGATAGTTAAGTCGAGGGTAAAATGAACGAGATATACACTTTTTACTGCTTTTTGCTTCGATTGCGAGGAAATTAAACAGCAACATTGCAAATAAATGTTAATTTTTCTAAACGTGACACTTATCTGAGGTCGGAATACATAATGCTCAATTATATTTTACAAGCTTTTTAAAACTTATTAGTATTGCCTAGTTTTACTAACTTAGTATACTATAGATAGTTTATTTTATAATGTTTTTCATTATAAAAAAAACTTCAGAAACAATACAAAGATTTTGCTTTATGCACTAGAGCATAAAACTCATTTTATGTCGCCTACATCCAGCATAAACAAGAACATTGGAGCATGATAAGTGAAAAAGAGATTATTAGTTCAGATGAGATCCGTGGTTCGACCATAAAAACATGCAACTACATTGTCAGAATCGTGTCGCGCTTAATTGCTGCAGTTTTTTTCAATGATCATTAAGAAAAAAAAACTTTCGAGGCTAAAATCGAGCGAGGCAGAAAAATACTGCGTGTAACAATTTGACATTTATTTGTCTGTATGAATTAACACATTAGAGAATGTTTCCCATATTGTGAGCGGCTTACCCTACTGACGGGCGTACATAGACTGAATTTACATCAGGGATAAACTTTGAAAGAGGATACTCTAACTGATCTGTAAATGCACTGCTCAATCTGCCAATTCGACACTAGGGACACAAAATAATATTTTGTGCTGAGTTGAAATTCCACGCTGACGAAGACACAGAATACATAATAGTATATGGTGAATTAGGGTGGCATAGGCATTAAAATTTAAATTTGTAGAAAATGTATGATACTAAACACTCTCGTACGAATATCATTTTCTTATATTACAAGTTGTAAGCATATTTTGTAAGTGACTGGTTCGGTTAATATGGAGGGTATTCAAGGCCTATGCCAATTTTTATGGTTGCGGTTAAATTATCGTCCGAGATCTAATTCCCTATACAGACAGACAGTACGTAGTAGGTCAGCTGCGACTGTGTAACCTCCCGTTTGTTACGTCACTTCACCGTACATAGAAATACATACAATTTGTATTTTGGAGTGGTAGGAGATCTTAGGGTTGCCATAAATGTATAGCAGAAACTAACCATAACCATCCTAACGGCATGAATGGAGTACTGGCTATATGTATTTAAATGTTTTTCTGACACATTTAAAATATTTTTTTGGTCAGAAGTAAATTGGGACTTGCGAATCCCAATTATGAACAGACAACTTTGTGCCACTTTTCGTCTGCATCCAAATTAGGTAAATATATTTGACTTCAAACACCGATGACAAAAAATATGGTAACCCGAAGCAGGCTGAACATGCGTTTTAATTTTTGAAACCGACTTTCACAAGCGAGCTTTTGAAGCTTGGAAAAACCGTTGCCGAGAAACATAATATAATGTAAAATGATGCAACCTGTCTACAATGGTTGTTTTGTGGGTCGCACTCAAATATTTGACACCAATAATTATTATGGTGGCGGTCTAGAGCCTGTAAAAATGACCACTGCATTATGCTGCACAAAAGAATATGTGAAATAATTATTATAATAATTATATTTGCTATAAAAATACTTGATTAATGTTAACTTAGAAAAATCCAAAATATTTATGCATTTAAAAAAATTAAATAGCACCATGGGAACTACCCCGAAATCGCGAAAAAATCTGCAGCAATATACTTACATGTTGTCAAGTATGTAGGTATTAGTTTATACGGAACACCTGGTTTTCAGCAATTCCCATTGTTGTTGTTCATATTTATCTAATGGTTAAACTATCACCCTCAAAATGTAATACATAAATATTATTGGATCTATTTAGGAAGACTCAGGACGATGGCTCTATTCAGAGTAGAAAATGACAATTTTAATTATTAAAAAAATCTAAATATAAGATTTCGGAAATTTCCGTTGTGATGTGACACGGAATTAATTAATTGTAGGTATATTATCCGTGTCAAAGGCAAACTAATGAAAATTCTATAACTATTAGTTCACGGTCAATTTGTTTGCACAACATCTATTTAATTGGTAATATTATATGAATATTATGCTGAATGATTATTATATTGATGGGTATTTATTATCAATACAAGTAATATCATGTCAATGAACTATAATAATATGAGCTATTACGAGTATCATCATCATCATCATATCAGCCTGTAGACGTCCACTGCTGGACAAAGGCCTCCCCCAAGGATCTCCACGACGACCGGTCCTGCACTAACCTCATCCAGCTGGGTCCCGCGACCTTCACCAGATCGTCGGTCCACCTTGTGCGAGGCCTGCCTACACTGCGTCTTCCGATACGTGGTCGCCACTCGAGAACCTTTCTGCCCCAACGGCCGTCAGTTCTACGAGCGATGTGCCCAGCCCACTGCCACTTCAGCTTCGCAATTCTTTGAGCTATGTCGGTGACCTTGGTTCTCCTGCGGATCTCCTCATTTCTGATTCGATCTCGCAGGGAAACTCCGAGCATAGCTCTTTCCATTGCCCTCTGGGTGACCTTGAGCCTTCTTATGAGGCCCATAGTGAGGGACCACGTCTCGGTACCATATGTCATCACTGGCAACACATACTGGTCGAAGACTTTCGTCTTGAGACACTGCGGTATTTGGGACGAGAAGATGTTGCGTAGCTTCCTGAACGCTGCCCAGCCGAGTTGGATTCGACGATTGACCTCTTTCTCGAAGTTGGACCTACCTAACTGGACCGTTTGTCCCAGGTATATATAATCGTCTACAACTTCGAGCGTAGAGTCTCCAACCTTCAGAGAAGTGGGTACAACACGGCTGTTCGACATAATTTTTGTCTTGTCCATGTTCATTTTTAGACCCACTTGTTGAGAGACTCTACTGAGGCCATTGAGCATTGTGCCTAGGTCCTCCAGGGTCTCAGCCATGACCACGATATTATCGGCAAATCTAAGATGAGTGACATACTCGCCGTTTATGTTGATGCCCAGTCCGTTCCAGTCCAGAAGCTTGAAGACGTCTTCCAGTGCAGCGGTATATAATCAGTTAATAATCTGATTATACTTACGCCTTTTTAAAAAACATCCTATTTGTTAATCCAGGATATTATGCTACCACTGTATCTAGTTTCATCAAAATCCGTTCAGTCGTTATAGCGAGCTCGAACATCAAGCAAATATTAGAATTATTTTATTTCGTCGGTCGAATCACGAAGGCGCGTACTTTTTACAACCTTACGTAAATTTATAAATAAGAAATTGCTCCTTGATTTATGATATAAATTGGTGCTGAAAGATTTTGCAGAGCTTGCAAGATCTTTGGGCACAAGACAGGATTGTAAATCGCCCTTTCGTCATTCGACCGACGATTTATTTATATGTATCAATCAGATTATAGTGTCTAAAAGTGTTCCTATATACTTAAGTCTATAGAAATATAATAAATGGGGAAATGATAATAACAGGGTTCGCAGCTATCCCGTAAGGTGCTCGTAGTAAGAACGGTTCACTAAAGATTGAGGGCGGCGGCTGACCGACGACGTCGTTAGTTACGTCACAGCACATTGCTCAATACGTCATTGGGCCATATGTCATAAGCAATTACTGTTTGAGTAGGTCATTTGCCACTACCACCACTATTCAGTTATGACCTTGTATTATATTGTAAGATTAACAATTTTCACAGATAACGCAGACTGCCTCGTTGGCTTAGTGGCTTGGGCAATGGACTCGAGTGCCTCTGGTCGTGATGGGTGGGATCGATCGGTGGTTCAATTCCCAATGGGTACGACTTTAAATAACCCCCCTTTTGGGCTTCGCCGCAGTCGGGTAAAAAATACAATTTCGCATAAATGTCTTGTCTAATACCCTAGTACAGAGAATCCTAGTTTGGGATTAAAGAAATGTAATAAACAACATTTATTTATTTACAATGTTAATGTAAACTGAACGTCCACTTAGCAGCATTTTAATTACTTTATAACTTAAACTCAACATTCAATAAAAATATCTGTATAAATTGTATATCCTGAGCTCATCATAATTAAATAAATACAGAAACACCGACGTAAGTCGAAATGTCAAACGTCAATGACATTGAACTTACATAGTTTGGTTTGAAACAAACACCGGCCGTACAGATCCTGGATCCTGGGCTGTTTGTCAACGGATGGAATTCCCACCAGAACACACAAACGGAACTGTGCGGAACAAAAGTATGACGTACTTTATTAATCGGTTCAAACATGTACGTGTCATAAAGATGTAGGTATAGAATGTAAGTGCCTATAACAAAAGAATAATGAAGAACTCTTAAATTACAAATATATACTTAGTTAATAGTAGTAAAGCGAATGCACTACTTCAAGACAAATAAACTTACAAAACCCCATAGTTTCTTGACGTAAAATGAAAGCTTCGTATATTTAAGTTATTTTCTTCTTTTTCTTTCAAACAACTCTTGAGTCCAGATAAGCGTGTACGCAGTTTTGGATAAACCCCATTTCTTATGGTACATTTATTTACTTAAAAAATTTAAAAAGCAATGACGACATCCAAACCAAACAAGTTTCGATTTGCGAAATAATTGGTAACCGAGATTTTTTCGCACTACCCGACAGATACTTAGAGGTCATTCGATTACTTGGCGCCTTTATGACACATTTCAGATGTATTCTCTGAGCTACATATTTCGGAATACCAATTTCAGATCAATTTACATATCTACAGCCAAGCACGTGGTATTTTGCAATGTCGTAAAATTCAAGTATGCATTTAACAAGTTTGGACTTTATTTACCCACACGATGCTCAAACATAATGAATGTAAGAATCACGCGAAAGTCTTAACAAGCGAACCGGTCCGGCTGTCAAACAAGGACAAAACATTTTCTTATCATAATAAGGCAAGTAGCGTTAGGAGACACCGTTTTTGGCAACATAAACTTGGTTTTTACGGTGTTTTATATAATTTCAAAACGTCTATTCGACATTAAAACGGTTTTGGCGAACGGTCCAAAGATTAACCTAAATAATTAGACTCGTCAATTAGAAGGTTGAACTGCCTGAGTTAAATATTTTATGCTAAAGCGCCACGAAATAAAACAACGAGTAACGAAAGAGACGGAAAAAATTAAAGACGCAATTGACGGAAACAAGTTGATTACTATCAAAATCACACTCCTGCTAAAATTATTTAACCATATAGGAATAACTCAACAGTGACCTTAATCTCAATTGACACCAGCAAGAATAACTGACGAGCTTATATTTGTCATTCAGTTAACATGATAGCCAGGAAGCGTTTTTTTTATTGTGTTCTATTTTACAAAGACCAAACCCGTCAAGGTAAGGCTATTATCTATATGAAATCCGGTAACTATAGCATTCAAGATTCATCAAGAGTCCTTTAGCTTAAAATAACAGCACATGATTATTTTTCAAAGGATTTTTTGCATCTTGATGTATTTAAAGGTGTATTAACCATATTTTTATTTTTAGATGTTAAGTTAAAAAAAAGGAATTGTTCATTGATTCACGTAACATATAACAGCAAATTGTATACGTCAGCAAAATGATGTCATCATAACGTGTACATAAGAGGAATCCGGATAAGTAACCTATTTCATGGCCACTTTTTCTACTTAAACATCCCACTCGAGGTATGGGCGTTATTACGAGCTAATCGTTCATATGAAGAAACACGATGATCGAATCGGTCAGGGAAGAAACTACAAGCATTAATTAACATTCTCAATTCCGGAAATGTTCGTTTTTGTAAATAAATTCAAAGTCCAAGGGACGGCTCACAGTATTGGAATGAAATTAGATACTATAAATCACAGACAAGACGTAAAGCGCGGTCCCGATTTCCATTAAGAGTAGACACGTATACGGAGCACGAAAATTGTTTATTTATAGAAGTTTCATTACAATAAAATATGATATCCTACGGCACTGAGTTTCTCATTGTCAGTCAGTAGTCAAACAGCTTCCACGGCTATTTGCATTGACACGATTCCCGTTAGCTTCATAAATACAACCAATTGAGTTCAAGGACGACCATAAGCATCATGTCAGTGTTTGTGACCAGCGTGAACAATGAGTAATGTTGCGGCGTCCTCTCCTCATGCAATCGCGTATAAAATATGATAATTGGATGCTCAAAAGCACGTCTCTCTGTTGTCAGTCTAACTCTAAAGGGAATTTATTTTAACGAACGACGGCAACTTTAGTACTTTCAAATTCCGAATGACAGATGCGCTCTCAACAAAAGCGATTGTCCACACGTATTCTCTTGCAGCCCAAATGCCCACTTACATAAATAACAAATGAGCGACATTATCAGTTATCGGAACACAAGGCAAAAAGACAAGGCAGCACTTCTGAGTAATAATGTTCAGTGTACCGTTAATATATTTCATTGGATCGGTCAGGATACCGATAACAAGGCTCAAGATTTACATAGAATTACGAGAAGACCGCCTGGAAGACGTGAAATCAAAAGTATTGAAATTGTTGTCCGAGATCCGTTATCTATTGTGACCGGATTGTGACATTTGCATTGCCGAAAGTATTCCAAGAAGAGCATGCAAGAAGAACGTACGCTTTCTCCTCCAAAGGAGAACGGTCTAGTTAGTTGTTAACTGATTATCATAGTAAGTGTAGCAGGCATTGTTTGAGATTATGAAAGTTGTATAGAGGCGGGGCGTGAAGACGGCAGCGTCGCATCTCTCAGTTTTAAATTTAAAACTCTTTCAATACACCATTAACAATAAGTCGTGACTCGTGACGGTTCTACAACGAAAGGGAAATCAGATTAACTTGCAAAGTGTGCTAATTATAACTGACTAATTCATTACAACGATTCAATCCTCATAAAAGACACGAGTGATTGTATTTTCTCTATACTGATTGTCGGCGATACTGGCGTGCTCAGCCGCCTATTGCTTTTTTTTAGAGTTTCTTTAGTTTTTCTGTTGTTGTCAATTTCTCTGGAATACAGCTGGTCGAAATATATTATTTAGTTTCTTTTAAAATAATCACGTTCGTCTTTCAGACGCCCACATTTGGTCCTTCGAGCCGGATCTTTTGTGGCAAATGTGTCTGGAAGACGAAGGTGATTGTATAAAAAAATATATATATTTCCAATAGCATATCTGTAGTCCAGAGAAATTGACAACAGAAAACAAAAGAAACTCTAAAAAAAGCAATAGGCGGCTGTGCACGCCAGTATCGCCGACACTGATATTCAGCACAAATTGTGAGGTTCTGTCTATTTCGGATAAAGTGGGTTTCCGATAGATTGGGTTCCGCGTTACTATCCCGTTTCATAACAACATTTCTCATTTGACATTACATTCAAATATTATCCAGTTCCATTCCATAAGCCGTCTCAGATAAACACAATTATGAGTGGAACAAAGCAACTCTGTTTCGTGATACCTTATCGCAAACCATTTGTCTTAAGTTGTCATCTGCATTAATGTTGGAACGTAACAGTTCCGCAGTTATACCGGGATTTCTGAATAAATGTCTTAATGGATATCTCGAATAATTTGCTTTCCATGACCCATCCAACCTCGTGGTTATATTGACCGAATCATGAACGATGTTCAGCACTTCTATAGCGGAGTAGGTACCACTCTCTTATCTTCGTTACTTCAGAAAAAAAGTAATTATATGTGGCGTTCCAAATCAAAAGGGACCTTGTGGCGAAAGTGAGTTATTTACAAGGCTGAAAACTACTTATATAGGTACCTATCCAGGAGCCAACTTTTTAGCCCTTATGGATTTTTATAATTTTTCGTAGTGACCCAATCGTGTCGTGTCGTCGTTTCAGTCATCTTTCAAAACTAAGTCATTATCTCGGAAACTAAATCCCGCGATAAGGTCCCTTTTGATTTGGTACGCCACATAATTAGGGGAATCTTTTTTGTATAATTGTGCACAAAATAATATTTATTCGTTCCCAGCCTATTCGAGGTTCACAGCAACCATTTAGACAAGCTGCTTGCGCATATGCATAGTGCCGATAGGTTTAGATTACAAGTACACGGTGTTACGTAAGGCAGTTGCACCGAGCTCGTTTCACAACAAGCACCTGTTCTGGTCTGTTGTTACAACGCTAACTGGATCATCCCGTTAAATTTCCTATTAGTGAACATACATGTCTGTTAGTTACACAATTATCTAGCGACGAACATTTATTGTTTTTCATATAATCAGCTTAATGTATCTACGAGTAACATTAAAAATGACAGATTAATACATAAACCTACTGTTCATCCCGCTGAGTATACAAACTTTGAAATTTACATAAGCCATTAGCAAATATATTTTTTTATATATAAAATTGAGATCTAGATCTAAAGTATCATTGTACGGAAATTTCATGTATTTCGGTTAATAACTGTAAGAGTAATGGCGCTATGACAGTCTGGGATCGACCGGACGATCTTATAAGCGATCTCTGTCGGACTATACGGAAACCAAAAAAGCTATATCCAGGAAATAGTAGCCAATCTTAAATTAAAGCTTTATAAATGGCCTTCATTATAGAAAAATCATTGAATGAAACGTAGTACTCACAAGAGAAAAGTAAATATATTAACTCTAATACACCGGATCTAAGTTATTAGCGATTTTATAAGTTCAATGTGAATAAGTAACGCATTTATTAAATTTATTCTAGCAGCTAATTGCTGATGACGTATAATAGTCGGGTTTATAGTGCATCGGTAGGTAATGTTTACAATGCAAAGATAATTAATTATGCCACAGCCACAATACAAAGTAAAGCCGGCGGGCCACGTGCTCGCGACCGTGTGCGCTGGCATGCGTGAGAATGATAAAATCAGACCGGTGCAGTCGTATGCGTTCCAAACCTGCCACCAACGGCTTCCATGATGATAATTTTATTATCAAGATTTTATAGGTACTAAGTAATCTTGCCGTTAAAAAGTTATTATTTACTAAAAATAGGGTGACAAGCTGGGGTTACGCTTACCTATGCAATACTGAAACACGAGTATACCTACAAATTATCCTCGTGTAAAATCTATTGTGTACCTAGTAAGTACTTACCTAATGAAAGTTATAGATTTAGGATCAAAAAATGAATTGTCATGGCTAGGTTAAAAGTTTGTAGGTAACAGCGTTCATAGATTTATTTGAAATCTGACTGACAGGAGCTCTATTTTTGAATCGCTCTCCTGGCTTCGAGCGCTCGATTCTACTGATTTTCCTTCGACATTCGATACAAAAATCAGTAGAATCGACCGCTCGAAGCGAGGAGAGCGATTCAAAAATAGAGCTTCAGAACGCGTTCATCTATATATTTTAAATCAGATTTGATTAAAAATGTAGATGAACGCGATGCGCGTGCTTCATACGATGATCACAGATTAATGATATAGTGTCTTCGACAACGATGATGTTGCAGGAATACATTTTGTACTACTGTGAGGTCACTGCAGGCTAAGTGTATAAATCATGTATCAATTTTTAACATGCAGCAAATGTGAATATGTTGATAGTCATTATTTCCCCTAAGGACAGAGTCAATATCTATATTGTTCAGTAATGATAAAAAGGGTTATAAAATGGTTTAAATGTTGCTTCTCACGGTGTTTAAAAACGTGTGCCCACCACGTGCCGATAGCAATTAAAATCCTGAATCATATGGACACGGACACACATCCGTAACCACGCACGTGGCCCTCGTGCGATACCTACCACTATGCATAAAACGTGAAACATTTTCTGTACAGTTAATTACATATAACCATATTACAACAAGTACAACCATAACAGTCTACCTGTCTACCCCGTCAGGGATATAGCGTGAAAATAATGTTATACAATAACGGTGGACGACTAGTAAGTAGTACGGGTCCCCACCTTTATGTACACCACCCCACCTTTTTGTACAGGATGAAAAAAGTAGCCATGGTTGGTTTAAAATACGGTGGTTTAACCATATTTGGCGGGTTCGATTCCCGGTTCAGCCAGGCGATTTTCGAAATTCAGAGGAAGGAATGTTTCCTTTCCTCGGTAAAATTTGCTATCATCACTTCAACTACCTTTACTACTTTCTCTCCAACCACGGTTTCTGTTAGGCAGCAGTATCAGCAGATTTGAAGGACAAGAGAGCCAGTATATAACTCAGGCACGAGGCATTCCAACCTATTCAACAGACTGGCAACATGTTAAAAAAGCCACAGTAGCTTACCATCAGGTGGCAGTTTGTCACTGTATTCCTTTAAAAACTGAAACCATTGAGGCGAACGCAATTAATATTTAAAGAGACAAATAATCTGGTAAGACAATACTGAAACCGTGGCAAATCAAAAGTAAACTTTGCAAATTTTCTTTTGAGTCTAGTTGGCGGCACGTAATTTGAGCTCTGATTTGTATGAGTACCGGTACAAATCAGAGATCAAGTTACGTGCCGCTAACTACAACAATTTCACATTGGCTAACCTTTTGTAATACCGCAAACAGCTGTTTCCACATCATTACGAACAAAGCTTGAATAATTCGACCGAGTTCCCACCTATAACCTGTGATCTGCATCGTAGAATCGGTTCTCATACAAATAGCGAAAGTATTGTACCGCATACCGAAGGGTTTGCTCTCCCGGTAACCGTAAAACACAAGTACATAACCGGTTCACAATTGACGAAATATTTTGCAATGTGCGCCTACAGCACCTATATTCAAACCTTATACACTCAAAACTACAACACATCTGAATTTGTAGAGAAATATCATGTCGTAATTTAATATTAAAAGGTGAGTATTCACACGTCATCCACTGCTGGACATCGAAATAGCAATCTCACATGCAAGCGGTGCCACCTTGCTCAGTGACAGACTAGGGTTTGGCGTCAGAACAGAACAATAGCTAAATAACCATTCAAACTAGCAAAACCACAAACCTGCCACGGTTTTAAGCAAGGCCACGTTAGGCATTACTCCTGTTTCAGGGAATGTCTATCTCCAATTAAAGTAGACGTTAAGATCCTGTTGATAAATTATTAACACAAAACGGTTTCGTAATTTAATAAAAAGCATTTTTCGTCAGGTAAAAACCCTTATTAAATAAAAAGTGAATACCTAATAATAATAGGAAATATCATTTCAACCGTATGTTCAACACTCGTTAGTATAATCGTCAAAAACAGTATCACACAAACATTTGACCAACTAGTGTCATTTAGACGCCTTCTTGCCACAAATAAAAATTGATTATCATAACACGAAAACATTATGAATCTAAATTGAAGGTAGCCTTGCCAAATAAAAGAAATGCATTAATGCCACCGAAAACGTCTATCCATCATGTTATCAAAGCAACAAAGAAGACCATGAAGCCGAAAGCAAAGCTAAGATTTATTGCGCCAGAGGCCGACGAAACGAGACCGCAAATAAAGAGAACGCGAACCTTGAACACCGTATCTGACAAAATCAATCGGACTCCGTACAAAACTTGACCTAAAAATGTAATTGATGAAACTTTACCGCCATTAGCTCCAGATTGTGGATGAGATGATCTTAACACATGCGAATAGGTAGGTACTAAGGACTAAGGATCACCATTCATAAATAAAAATAACAACAAGCATGAAGAAAAAGAATACCTAAACATGTCGAGTGGTTAAAATTGGGATAACATTGCAAACCAGCGCCCCATTAATTATAAAGATAGGCGTTCTCTGCTTTTGATACTATACAAAATCGAATTAGGCTAGTTTATTGTTGCAACGAACAACACAATAAGTAAATAATACAGAAACACGCGTCTGTGCCTTCAATTAAATACCACTTTATTACGTCAAGCAAGATAGATGAAGAAACCTAAACACAGATTATAGCTAACACGAAACTGATCTGCGAAGACGCCACAAGGAAGACTTCTGCAACGATTTCCGCACACAGTCGGTAACACCTACACGCGGCAGGTTGCACAACGACGTAGGTTTTTATGTCGCCGCTTTTGTTTGAGAAGCAATAGGCTAAGGCTCTTTTAAGTGCAAATTCAAGCGTAAAGGCATTTTGCAAGACTTCGACAAGTCACAATGCTTGCATGTGGTACAAACTACTTGGGACGTAAGTTGATGAACAGGTAGATCGCAATAACTTAAGTAGATAAAGCTAGTCATGCAATGGAACAGATGGAAGTGAGTTATCACTAGCTCCTAAAATAAAACACCGAGACTCGAAACAAATACTGTTTTTTAAATATGTTTTAATACTAAAACTTTCCATGGCCTGGAATGGAACTCGAAATCCTTTACATGGCAGACATCTGAAAATCGAGCTAACTTAACCGAAGAAATGTCGTTGAGTCGAAGACATGTCGTCGATTAGTGAAGGATAATATAATAGATAATAGAATAGGATAATTCCGTGGTAAATCCGATGTGAAAGATAAAGTTACACATTTTCCTGCTCAACCAGACCAACGGCGAACAGGAAAAAACTAGGTGACTAATATAATTTCTTTGAATACGGAGACAGAATTGTCTTTAGGCGATTAGCTTAAACAGCACTTTCGCTAAGTGACTAAACAAATAATAATATATATTTATATATTATGAATAGCTAGGTGTAAACGTTGGCGTTGGAAAAAGGTAAAAATATAGTAATAGTAATTAGGGTCTCATGTCTTGAATGTCTTACACTATTACTTACCAATCATAACTAAATTTAATTAAAAACTATCAACAAGACGTGTTTTGTTGAAAAAGTAATTATAAAACTAAGATGTAAAGGTTTTCACACGATTATTTACAATGCAAGGTGCGTACCTACCCAAGCCGTTTTTGTGTCCAATGGTACGCAGACTGAATCGCAAGCCTTGGGAAATATGCAAATAAAATGTTCCTTGAATGTGTATTTGTTTAAATAGATTATACGACAATAATTATGATCTAGATTATAATCTATGTAGGTCAAATTGAAAATTAACTATTTGTTGTAAATAACGTAATTATCCATGTATCGAAGGAAATGGAAAATTCTGTATACCTACTTGTCCTTTCCATACTTTAATTAAACTGTTAACAAGAACTGTTGTTCCGGATACGTCAATGAAAATTCCCAATGTAAAATTAAATGCGCATGTGCAGATAAATACATAATAGATATGTGATACATAATGTAGTTATCATACATACATAAACATAATTTCGATTAATAGCGTCTTAAGTTCACTAATCATTTGACCCTTACTTGGCTTTCGTCTAAAACCGATTTTGACTTAAAATTATAAATTTAAATCATACACTACGAGACCACCGCCAACTACACAACGACAGGTTCGAGACCACCAATGCAGGGCTGGTATTGCGCGGTATCGATGTGTACGATAGGTTGTGAATGTGTTGTTTGAATTGTTACACGTATGTTTCGTAGCGACAAGGCATGCATGTGTGCGTAGAACCTCCGCCAAAAATGACAAACTTTGTGGTTCGGATTAAAACGCTATGGCGTCTCCCATCCAGGTCAGGCCGGCGGCCGTGTTACTTGACTATATACCAAATTAATACGCATTTCACAGTCAATACAGTAAAATGCAGCGGGAAAAATCGAGTCAGTGTTGAGCTTAGAGTATACATAAGCTAGCTGTTGAGCTACTAAATGTGGTTCGCTCAAACTCTAAGTACCTACTTATCAGAAGTTACTCAAGATGTTAACAGCTGCAATACTGTTTCAGATCTCATCGCACGAGTGGCACATACCGCGCCCGTCGCTGTCTGGCAGCAGTGCCACCGGCAGCGTCAGCGACAGTCGCTCGCGGGGCGGCTCCGCTTCCAGCCAGGGCTCTTCCAGCAATCACAGCACCCACGTAAGATATACGACGGCCACATCAACAATTTCTTCGGTCGTGGTGTCCTATTTTAACATCCACTCTCTGCAGCAGCTCTGAGCAGGAAACGGGTGCTTTCATTGTAGTTAGTGAAATCTTTTTTATGCCAATAAGTGTTCTCCGTATTCCCGGTGCTCATTGACCTTGTATCTTGTCCCACGACACACATATTTGTAGCCCGACACTCGTAGGAATACTGGGAGTATTGCTATTCGGGTCCCGGCTACCACACGGAGAATGTCACGTGCCGTAAACGTACCTACCTGATTTATAATTGTCCTAATCTGCGGACTGTCAAAAAAAATCAAGGACTGATGCAGCCCTAGGCGTACATTAAAACATTCATTACGTAACGTTACTTGAAAAAACTTGATTGATATGTAAAGAACGCCCAGAAATGTTATACTCCTTGGACGACTTACGAAGTAGGTGACCTCAATATCATCATAAAAAACACCAGTTTTTCTGCTGTATAGTTTTTTGTGTATTAAGTAATTCAGATAATGGCGGGTTCAAGAAACGAATTAGTAACGTCGTGTCCGGTAACAGGATCCACGTATCAGTTCATAAGCAGCATTCCTAATCTGTGGCGGATACATAAGTGCTGACAACGAACGCTCGAATCACGAACATAATAACGATTCAAAACAATGAATGATATAACAAATGAAGATATCAATTTATTAAAATTATCGCGATAAATCGATCTGATTCCGTATTTTATAGAAAAATACAAGTTTCCTTTATTGAGCTTATTGACATCACATATGTAAAATCATTTCCGTGACCTTTAAAGTACAAAGTGTTGACCTGTTAAGAGGTATTGGTGACGTAACAGACAGAATGCAGTGCGTGCAATGACATCTACGCCTACTTTATTTGGAGCTTTTAAGTTCACGAGCGCCTTCATTGCGAGTCAACATGTCACTTCCGGACGTGGATCGAATCGATTTAGCAACACACTTTTACTTCCATGATTACGATGCACCATAACATCGCGATGTTATAATAGTTTTTTTTCATTGACATAGATTTGAATGGCGCTACAACATGCTCTTACATTTCCAGAGTGTATCTTCTGGATCGATGCTGCTGAGCGCCGCGCACTTGGCGCGATTGAACGGCAGAGGCCAGGAGGAAGGAGGCTGTCACAAGTTAGGAAGCTACGGCCGCAAGGCCTTCTCAGACTCCGTGGTGGCTATACCCGAGGAGTCGCGCGACCCCACGGACTCCTTCTGGCACGACGTGAAGCGAGGGTCGGCGCCCGATCCGGACGCGGCGTCTGTCGCGAGTTCGACTCACTTCACGGTGGTGAATGGGTTCACCAAGCATCGGGCCAGCAAGGAGCCCAGGACTTGCTGCTGCAGCCATTCGCACCAGATCACAGTCCTTGTCATATCAATGACGATACTCTTCTCGGCCTGCATACTAGCGGCCATTTGCTTTGTAGAAAGTGAGTATTGACGGCACAAAAACGAGTAAACTAACACAGTAAAGCATCTGCCCTTCATGAGAAATATTATTAATATTGCAAATTACATTTGAAACCCATAGTGAGGAAATAATAAAATTTTACAGTGTAGATTGTGGTTCTTAATGGTGTTTTTTGTTGCAGTGCGAATGCGTAAGGAGACCGGAATCTACAAATATTCTTAAACATGGCAGGCTGGACAGAAACTCGTAGTATCATAATAAATATGTATCTATAAAGTATCTATATTTTATATACAATATTGTACAGGCGCTTACAACGTGCTATATACGGGGAGTGTACTGCCTACATATTTATTCACAATTCCTATGCTTCGTACAAAGAGAATATTGTCAAAAATCAACAATCGTGCGTGAAGTCACGCTACTAAGTTAGCTCAAAATCTCACTACGGAATACGATCATGTATGATCCATCACATTTTGTGGAACCTCACTCCGAATTACTCAACTTCACATTAACTCTAGGGACTTCAGAACCATTTAAAAAATCTTAGCGCAAACAACTTACCTAGCGAGAGCAGCCTTCACTCCTAAGTCATGTGATGAGTGCAATTAGTTCAAATATTAGATAAAAGTAGAAACTTAGAAAAAACTGTATTTAAGCAAGCAATAAGTTAATAGTGCAATAAATTTTCAGTAATCCCAATATGATTATGATTAGTTAGAATTAAATAAGTTTTAAGTAGTTTGTTGACTAAATATTTTCTTTAACTTATTTAAAGTAAAACATGTACTTACTAAGATAATAATTTGTATATGTCTCGCTGTGTGATATCAATATTATATTTATGTGAAAGCACAAATTGATATTCCTGATATCAACGGGTAATTATTATATTATATTTTACGGTATCTTGTTTAAATTATTGAATTAAATTACAGCAATATATTTTTATTTCACTTGAGTCATACCAATTGATTTAACTACTTAAAGGTATACAAGTTATATAACCAGCAAATTGAAAGTGAGAGTGAGTTTGAAGGGAAAAAATATTGAACAATGTCAATATTGTCATGTCAATCGAATCATCTTCAATTGCTGATTTATATGTTTGTATAGACATGGAATGAGCTCAATAACCACTCATTGTTATATATAATGTTTAAGTAGAAACCCAAAAGCAATGGAACTAAGTAAATTAGTGCAGCTATAAAAATTGCACATTTTCGTTAATAACATGAAAATATGCATTTTTTGTAATAAATCAAATTACCCAGTAAGTTAGTTTAAGATTATTTATGAATCACAAGAAATTACCAACTGTGACAATGAAATTTATAGATGTAACTAGGTGATTTGTAACAACTGTGATAATAAAAAACACAAATAAAATTATATTCCCAGAAATGCATAATTATTTCCAACAACAACTAAACGTCTTCACATGTTAATACGGATACCCTGCGGCTTCTTCCGCGATAAAAAAAAGTATCCTAGCTATCACTTCAGTTCAGCCATTCATTATAGAGTGAATAGGCGTGTCCAGACCGGCTGAGCCGCCGCGGCCGCGGCACGCCTCGCGAGGCAGAGCGGTCGGTGTGGACGTGACATGCTGCGGCCGCGGCGGCTCAGCCGGTCTGGACGCACCTATTGAGGAACAAATATCCAAACTTTCCCATTTATTTATTATTGGGATGGGATAAACAGATACCCTGACCCACTGACTGATCTATCAAAGTACAGCTATATATCAAAACAAGTGGGTCCAGAAACTTGAAATTTTATAGAAACTGGGCAAGGATTGCTCCCAGCTGATGGCTTAAAAAGGTGACCGAAACGAGAGGGTGGAGAACCGGGTCTGGCGGCATATAGGCCTATGCCCAGCAGTGGACGTCAGCCGGGTGATATGTGTATGAAAAAAATCACTTACCTCAACTTCCTCCAAGGTCTGAGTCCATCTGTAGTGTTCAAGGTCACATCCATTGCCAGCGTTAGGCTTGAGCTTGGCTTTCTCTTTAGGGTCGTCGTCTTCATCAGGAGGATTAGCTGCTTCTGCGTCACCGACTGTGCTGTCACCGCTGCCATCTTCTACCTCTGAAGAAATATAATTATGAATATTAATTTTATATTTAAACTAAGAAAATCGGAACACACAGCAAAATTTAATATGATTCATTTCTATTTAAATTCAAATATTACAAACATGTATGGCTGTCATTCCATCAATCAACACCCAACTTTATTTGGGTCAATTCATTCATAATATATCTACTTTTACACTTTAATTTTTCATTTCTTGGCCTGTTTGTTGATGTCCAAGGAAATATTAATGATGCCAAATTCTGTTCGATTAAACAAGTGATAGAGAATTTTGAGTCATTGAGTTTTGAGAAGTAGGTAAGTATGTGCAACAACTTCAAGTCCAAACGCCAACCTTACATGAATGCTACATACCATCTAATACAACTACTGGAGGAGGTCCTAGCAGGCCATTAAATTAATCAAGCAGGTTAGCACTGCGATGGCTAACACAACGACAACCTGTCCATTATGAGCTATACTACTGATTTCATCCAACAGTGGATGTTATCAAGCTGTTCCTTGATCAGAATTCAAAATGTTTGAATAAAGGAGCTATTCAAAGGATTTGTAGCAGTTAACCAACTTTTGCTCATTGGCAACATTTTTCAACATCTAACATTTAAATTATTTCACCCGGTCAAACTTGCCCCAGGGCACTACAAGATATAAATTGCTATTACCACTCTTACTTTGCTTCTTGTTTTTCTCTATATCTTCCTGCATTTTATCAGCTTCCTGTTCAGTTAGTTCAGTAACTGAGGCGGGTTCAAAATCCTGTGCAAGTCTCTCCTGTTCCTTCTTCTGCTGAATATCTTTCAGTCTCCTATCAGCATCTTCTTTCTCTTTTTTTATTTTGTCAGCCTCTTCACGAGCTTTCTTTGCATGAGCGTAGAATGTATCCTTTACTACCTATAAAATAAATATATATATGCTTTAATTTTAATCTTGCATGGTGGAACACTGCTTATGAAGGTACGTGAAATAAGTAAAATTGTAGATTCCTTCATCATCATATCAGCTAGTAGTATTGATGCCAGTTCAAAGCTAAACGTGAGCCTTCTTATTATAGAGTCAGGCAATCCAGCCGACACTCCAACCATTATGGGATCTTTTGTCAGTCCCTGTAACTAAACTGGGATAAGATAGGGTACATACATACACCAATTATCTAAGATGTGCAGTTTTTCTCCACCATGTTTTCCATCAGTTTTATTTAGACTAGTCACTAAATTATAGATTCAAAAAACCCATTTGGCATGCTTGGGGGACTGACTCAGACCTCTCAAATGCAGGTAGCCTCTTTAGCACCACCAACACTCTCTACTACACCCCATTGATTACTCTCCTCATTCAACTCACCAGCTGCTTAATTTAATTCATATTACAAAGACGATTAATGAATGGTTATAAAAGTAATCTTACATTCTCCCATTCTCCTCCTTTGCCTCCAGTGAAGAAGTCTGTCTTTCTTGACAGGAAACTAACTATAGTATTCAGGAGCTGAAACACATGCAAAATATAGTTAATCAGAAAATTGTTGAAGAAAATATGTGATGAAACTTCAAATACAAAAGTTGCAACAAAAAGCTTATATTTTTTGATATAACAGAATTCCAATGCAACCGAATGCAACTTGAGCATACCCCATTACACATCTTGTAAACAAAATAATTATCCTAATGGGTTCGATTCCCATTGATTGGTTTGTTCCATCTGAGGTACTTATTTTATTCTCATAGTACAGGAAATCCTAGTTTGGATATTTTTATTCTAAAATTAAAGAACCCAGGTAGGTATAGTGAACATAATTATACTATATAATCTAACCTGAGCTGTTTACATTCGTTACTATAGCTTAAATTGTTAACGATACCTGTCTATCGACTTAATATAGGTATTATGAAGATATTTACGAAATAGCAATGAATCAGACCTGTAGTAGTTTCTAGACCTGTGTTTAACAAAGAACACGGACCACATTGTATGACATTGTGCAAGTCAGCTGGTAGGACAACAAAGTAGGAAGAACCGATGAACAAATCGTAGCTATGATTAAATTGAGTTGAAAAATATGGAATTTAGTTAATATTGAAGTTGACTCACATCTTTAACGCCGCCTTCATGCTGCTGTGCCATAGCAAGAAGCATAGAATCAAATCTCTCCGGATCGTTTGCCATTCTTGTGTATGCACGTGGGGTTTAAAGTTTTTGTCACCAAGTCGTATGTTTCGTTACGGTTCTATCTCCGCGCCGGTTTATTAATATGAATAATACGTTTTACTGAACTCTTTTGGCAAAAAGAAACCGAATCAAAATCAAACTCAAGACGATCAATTGAAATTTGAAAGAGAGACGAACCACAGACTACTGAGAATATACAGACGAACGGGAATGCACGACCTGTTAAATTGTACAGGCCGGAATTCGCGACCATATATGTACTTGACATACCTATGTACTGACCATGGAACTAATATGTACTACGTACAACTAGTACATATTAGTTCCATGGTACTGACTCCGGATTTCTCCAGTAGCGGTGCACATGCATAATCCCATTTTTGTTGCATGTTGTTTTTATATGTAATGTAAGTGCCTACATCGATGGCTTTTATCATTTCTGATACTACATTGTGGTCTCACATACATTGCACACACAGGCCGCCATCGCTGTCCCCATCGCCACTGCAGGTCGCATGTGTTTGAGATTCCCTTAACGACTCTACCGGATTGTTCCAAAATTTCTCTAACTTACTATCAGTTGGTGATAGCTGCAGTGTGGATCACCGAATGGCACTAGTTGTGCCCTGGAGGCCGTGCTGCGGTTTTATGTATTCATGATTTTAAAGTTTTTAAACTACGATTTGGCCTATATGGACTTAATTCCAATTGGCCGTAAAACATAAAAAACAATGAAATTGAACCACAAATTAGATAGATTATTTGAACTGTGACCCATTTTCGACCAATTTGACATTCAGTCCTTCCTTCCATTCATCTCATTCTTTCTCATCTCACTCACTCACTCATCATTCATTCATTACTTACCTGCCCTACCGTACCTACATACATTGCAAAGTATTAAAAATGCAAAGAAAGTGAAAGAAAAAACACAACGGAGGTCATTCATTGCATTTTTATGCATTTTAAACAATTATTAATTTCATATACGTCAATATTTGACCCAAGTCTAATGTTGCTCGTAAAGTGTTGTTCTAAAAAGGTACGTGAAAGTAAAAAGTTGTCGTGTCTTCTGTTCAACCTTTGTATGTTGTTTTCTTTCCACGACAATGTCCATAAAAAATTTGATTGAAGATTTGTTTTTACAGAGTTCTCAACAAAACACATAGTGATGGCAGATCAGTTCTGTTTACGTTGGAATAACTTCCAGACAAACATTGTGAGTGCTTTGGACTCGTTGAAATGTTCCGAGGATCTCGTCGACGTTACGCTCACTTGCGAAGGCAGAAATATCAAGGCCCATAAAGTAATACTGTCAGCGTGCAGCCCGTACTTCAGGAATGTGTTCAAGGTGAATGACTTAGCACGAATAACCTTCATGTTACTGTCATCTCGAAGGTTAAATTATACTAACAGGGTATTAAAGTATGTCAAATCAATTCTCTTCTCTGTTATAGGAAAATCCATGTCAGCATCCTGTTATAATTCTCAAGGACGTGTCTGCTGATGATATTGTGAGTCTGTTATCTTATATGTATCAAGGAGAAGTGTTTATCGAAGAGAGCAAATTGTCCTCATTCCTCCACACAGCAGCATTACTTCAGGTTAAAGGACTGACCGGAGTAACACAACAGGCAAGTTTACTTTTACCTTTTTATCTATTTGCATCATTCGGTCTATTTGGCAAAATATTGATGAATTTCCAAATTGACCACAAGAGAAAAAAATGTTTTTTAATTATATTAGCTTAGCAACTCCAACTTGTAGGATAATTGTATACCAAAACATTATTTGGCAAACGGCCTAACCAAGGTGAATTAAAGTTCCAAACCCAGTAGCTTTGATTTATAGTATGCAGGTATTGAATAGATTTAATGTTTTTTTGGAATTAATTTCTTTTATGTTTTCAATATGGCAAGTTATTATTATTATAATTAATAATATTAATTTATTACTAATAATATTCATTTAAAATTTAATTAATTAAAATTAGCTATTAATATTATCTAAAGGTGAAGTAGGTATTAAAATATATATCTATGTTATTTTCAGAAAGAGAATGTCACATCTCCAAACACATCAAATAAATTATACACACAGTTGACAATTTCCTCAAAGTCTCACTTAGCTGTCCACAAAGAAGCTAAACTTCCCGCTCTGAAGAAAAGAAGGAGTAGTACATCAGACAAGCCTAACGATGTGACAATAGGAGATGCACATAAAAGGAGCAAAGTGTTAGAAGCATGTGATATTTACAACAGAAGCAATCATTCAATGAAAATCGACAATCCAGTCTTTGCTGCAGAAATTAATGTGGAAAAAAAATGTGACAGCAAAAAGGAACACCCAATCACTGCTAATGGCAAAACTTCTACAAATCAGGTAATTTGTGACGTAAAATTAAAGAACAAGAAATAAAAATACATATTTGTCTTGCAATGTGACTGATGTTATTATTATGATGTTAATTTAAAAAATATTTAAGTAACGAAATTATTATTAAAGTACAATTTTTATTTGTTTCTCCTTTTACTTAGATAAATGTCCAAGGAGACCACATTCCGGTATCAATCAAATCAGAATGGATCGATGAAAGCAACTCTCCATTACCACCAGTGACTGCAAATTGTGAAAATGATGACAGTCTTCCAGATTATGAAAACAGTATGCTTGCCAGATCTTTACTATCAGGTGAATTTTATTTACCTAACAGTTTAATTAATTCAATCAATCTTAGTTTATTTATTTATTCATGTGTTATTTATTTTACATATTTTTTATCATTGTTTTCAGGAATAAACCCATCAAAAAGCGATGCCAGTGCCAATAATTCGACTGTAAAAAAAGTGTCAAACTTAACAGATGTACATTGCACAACCAGACCAAAAGAGATAAACGCGGATTCTATAAGTTATACCAATGCTATGTCTAAGAGTCCATTAAAAACCACGCTATCTGAAGAACTTTTGGTGAAATCTGAAAAACAATCACCAAAATCTGATATTGAATATGAGCCTGAAGTTTTACTCTCTGAACATCAAGATGGCATAGATTCAGACAACGCATACTCTCAGGATCAGTCTCAAGCTCTGTTGCTATTAGCAGGCATGTCTACCGCTACTACATTAGGCGGAGCTTCAACGTCCCAAGGAATGCCACATCAGTCAAATCACGCGGCAATCTGTGGTGACTGTCCGCATTGCGGTATGAAGTATTCCAATCAGTCTGCTCTCAAATATCATGTTAGGTTAATGCATTCAGACTTGACTAATAGGCTCTGCTGCTACCTCTGTCCAAGGTCATTCACGATGAGAGAGACATTTAAAGAGCATATGTGGACGACTCATGGTCAAAGAAATTGAAAATAATATTCAGAAAAATTTATGTGCCTTATTTTTGTTCCTCATCAGAAACAAATATTTGTCGGTTGAAGTATTATGTGCCTTACGCAATTAGGCAAGAATTATCGCCTTTGTAAGTTAAAATTTTAGTTTTTAATTATCATTATTGGTATAATTTATTTTTATATTGGAATTAGACAATAATGAGTGAACTATTGTGTATACATGCAACATTATTGGTTGTATAGTGTGTAACAGTATACCAGTTAAAATAATGGGATACCGATTGTGATTTAGTAGAAAATTAAAGGTATGTGTACAAATTGTTAGTTTTGTATGCAGATTGTATTTTTATATCTACATATAAATATATTATTTACATTTTGTTTAGTTACCATTATCAAATCATGGGGTTTGAGCAAATAGTTCGTAAACTTCGCTAACAGTTATATGTATTTCACTCAGTAAACAAGTAAATTTTCTGTTTTAAATTTTAACTCGTCACAAATGTGAATTTATAGGTGCAAATTAATTGAAATTATTGCTACTCATTGGGTTCTGAATGCACATTATGGTGCTAGAAATAGTAGTAAACCTGTATTATATTCTAAGTTCAAATCAATAAAATATAACCTCTATAAGTGCCTGCATATACCTATGGTGTTCATATTTTCATTTTGTATAGAAAGTGAATCTCTAGGAAACAATATGGACTTAGAAATTTATGTACACTAAAATGATTCATTATTTTAAAGAGTTAAATAAATAGTTGTAAAATGTAAGAAGTAACTATATTAGAAATATATTATACTTAGTTACATGAAATTTAAAAAGAACTACCTTTTACGGGTAGGTGTGCCTCGCTTGAGTACTCGAAATAAACGCAAAACTTAGTCTTACAAATATTTGTGATATGATATCTGATCTATTTGTAGGTATCACAGTGCATTCGTCAATTCCAATGATACAAGGGCTATAATGTATTTAAATCTAACTGTACGCCGTCCTAGGACAAGTAGGTACCTACCTATTTAATTTATTTGGAAAATTGTTTTGCATTCACATTCTGTGAAACGACCCTTCTTAAAAATTCCTTTTTGCGTTTTGTACAGGTGTTATATTGCAATCGGTCTTAATTCGCTTAACGTAATTTTATTTAAACGGTTTAATATAAGAATTTTGGTAAAATGTGCCAAAATTGTGTTAACATAAGTTATTGAATTATTAGAATGTTATTTCGATTAAGTTACCACTAATTATTTGGATACTTCTCTCTACCTACTCTTCATACTAAAAAACCGTAAAAAGAATGTCGCCACATAATCGTCATCGAGAATCACTGAACGGTTTTGGATAAAACTACCACTGGGATATTATTGTCCGCGCGTGTATATTCGCGACAGGTCAAGTTAAACAGACGAAAGCATTATTAAATATCTTATGAAGATTTTAATAGTTTAAGTTTTAAATAAAAGTTCTATATTCCTGAATTGTAATCGAAAAAAAAAACAAATTGATAGTTATATAGTTATTGTAACTACATACTTACCTAACCTACCATTGTTTCAAGTTGCTGTTTGACACACATAGTTGATTTCAGTTTATGTTAGTTAAGTTTTTTATATTAGTTCATTGATCTTAGATTTCTTGTTATATTAACTTATTTCTTAATTTTTTTATTATTATTACGACGGTAGTAGATATTTCTTCAAATCTACTAGATTGCCATTAGTAAAAATTATGTTATCATTTGAAACTAGATAGTTTAAGAAAATCTAAATATAACTACCTACATAAATATATTTAAAATATTATATTATTTTTACGTTAAACTATTGTTGAATATTTTATTCAGAATTTTACAAGATTTACGTTTTGAATTATGTTACAAATAAAATATATGCTTACTTACATAAATTGTTTTAGTGGTGAAGTATTTTCTATTCTTAAAGAAACCATGAACGGTTCCACGTATTCGCAGCGAGTGATTTATCTAACTATATCGTTCATATCTTTTGCTTTTTCATAATATTCTGAAAAATAAAACTTAGTTATGTGTGTAAAAATATACCTAATAATAGTAGGTAAGTATGAAAAAACCGGCTAAAAAAACGAGGGCTCCGTACCTTTCGACGTAAATTTTTATAGCGTTCATTTTTGAGAGCGCTTAGCTAAGTTTGTTAAGATTTTTTGCTGATTTCTAAAAAATGCTAGTTAGAGACATCATTATATTTTTTCTGTAATATTTGCACAAACCTCTATCAACAACAATTTCAGATTTTTCTATTTACGAACTTTGGAGTATTTTGTATTTTTTAGTCATTTTCCATCATAAGTCGAAAATATTCTATAATAATAATATTATGAATAATAATACTTTCACGTAGCAAACCAAACATTAACATTGCGACCACCTATAGACCAATTATCCAGCCTCGGTTCGTAACGTAGTCGACCGCTCATCAGTGGAAACCCTGACCTTGAGCTGGCCTACCCTATCACGTAGTTTCAATACTATGCCAGATCAGTTTGTACTGGTTTTGTTACCACTGACGTGCGGTCGACCGTACCCCGAATACCCAGGCCGAGTATTTTTTTGTCTTCCGTCTATCTTGTATTCAGACATCTTGCAAAAACCACTGAATAGATTTTGACGAAACTTTGTACACCTAGTGATAGTGTACATCTACATATCCCTGGCCAACATAGACTATAAAACATCACGAAAATGGACCGATAAATGCAGACCAACAATCAAAGCCAAAGTCAAAATTCGTTTATTCAAAATTGGTATCCTACAATATACTTACACTTTTTAACGTCAATTCTGTCTAAAACTAAAATATATCATTTCCGAACATTTATATGAACTTGCAGTTTAGAGTAAGTACCTACCAAAAGATACTTTTATTTAAAAATGCAACAGGATGCTTCCAGTTCATAAAATAGGGTAAACCCAATCTACCTATAGATAAAACCGATTATAGTACTTTGTCCAAGCGTACTAAGTCGCGGGCTACAGCTAGTTAGTTTTTGTGTGTTGTGTAACTTCAATAATGTCCCATAGCTGAAACGGCAAGTGAAGCTTTACACACAACGTAGAGAGGGTGGGTACATAGGTAGTGTAGACAGCGTAGGTAGGTGTAAGGGTGTTCGAGGAAGCCCCTTAATGCGGAGACAGCTCCGCTGGGACGCTATTGATCGTCATCCGTCGTCAGTGGCCGAGGCGCCCCTATTGATTCGCCGCAATCTGCATGATAACCCGCGCCTGGCTTCTCTGCACCACATACATTACAACACTGATATCTACGTGCAACTACGTCATTTTACGATTAGGCATCGTTGAGTAGTTAGTTCTAAACGGTATACAAGTCCAGTTCCGCCGATTGGGAATAGAAGCAGATACTTACGTTGTATTTATTAGGTAGGTACAGTGTACCTACGTACAATTTCTGCATCATATGAGAATAATTCACCATAGAATTAATTTACCAAGTTAAATCACTTGTATTATGGATAATACCTGACTTACAATATGCGTTACAATTACTGCATCTTTGAAATGTGAGTACGGTAGTTAGAATTGTACCTATATACAACAGATAGATGGCGCCACTCCCACCATCCATCGAGCGGCTGTAATCCGTTTTCTCGAGGCAGAGGTTATGGTTAACGCCAAGTTAACTCGTAGGCGGCGGCTAAGGGTGGGTATGAAGAAATATAAGTACTTAAGTGAAGAAACACATGTAAAATAATACGTATTTATAAAGAAACGCACGGAATAATTATTTATTATTAAGGTCAATATGAGTAAATGTGTCATGCTTTTTAGTTCATTTTGTACTTATGGTTGAATTTCCAACTTCAGGTAGTTACAATTACCCCTGGCTACACTTACCCATTGTGTTGTGGCCTTATGTTGAACTTTTGACATCATAAAATGGAGATTAATAAATTTCTCCTTACCTACTTATTAATACTTTCCTTTAGTGCTAGTATACGATAAAAACATAGGTAGATCAGGCAAATATTTAACTATTCTGTCACCCGTAGGTACTCGTAGGTATATCAATTAAGTATCTACGTACCAGAAACAATACAAAAAGTTATCTAAAATCATGTTTTGGCTAAGTATGTTTTATAAGTATTTATATTTATTAGTTCTTTGAAAAGTCATTTATTAGGTTTATTTATATGTACCCTGACTACATTTTAGTTAGGTAATATTATTACCTAACAAAAAGGTTAAAAGAAAAACATAAGAAGAAGTTTTTGGCTGATTGCGATACCTTCTAACTTCATTGTTGTGGTGTTTACGCGTTATTTGTAAAGGAAGCCAAATTTTTTTTAATTGTCTTTAATAAAATCGTACTTTTTATGAGTTACTTTATGTGAATTCTACTTCAAAGTTTATTTATATAATTATACTAGCTGTTTCCCGCTGCTTCGCCCGCGCAAAAGAGTTTTATCCCGGGAAATTTTCCCGTGGGAAAAAATTGTTTCTTAGTGGACGTCAGAGCTGCAAGTCTCTAGGCTCAGCGGTATGGGCTGTGCGTTGATCAGTCAGTGAGTGAGTCAGCTTCTTCTTTTATATATTTTATGACACTTTTTTGTGGACTCGTGTTGCCGGTGGTTTTAAGAACCATGAATTTGTGTACTTAACTGAAGTCATCCAAAATATAATACAACGAAAACGTAGATTTACTATAGAAAAAGATTATTTACACCGGAACTGACTGACAGACGGATAAAATGTAATTCTTTGTTGTAGGACTTGTAGGTAGTAGGTATCTAACATACGTGCTACGTAAACTCGCTCGTAGCTACGTGAACTAATTTATAATGGCTGTCATGTAAATTGTTTAAGGGGTAACATTCCGCATGTTATAATATTCCGATATAATTATTCCGCATGTAAAAGAAAAAAGTTTGCAGAGGTCTAGCCGGCGGGCGGGGGCGGGCGGCGGCGGCGGCGGGGCGGGCGGGCGGTGTAGTTGGTAGTCGGCGGAAGGACGAAGGGCGCGGGGTGCGGCGCGGTGCCGATGTGGGATGTGGGTCACTGCCGCCTACGCGCAATTCGATAAAACTTTGCAAGTACCAACCATTCGGAGATATACGTCAGATGTGCCTTTCGCATTGCTATAGTTAACTCAAATTGCGTATAACGGTCAATACTACAAAGTTTTGATAGAAATTTAAAAGTAAACAGAACTAAAAATATGTAGAGAAAAGAAATAAAAGTGATCTTTAAACTGAAAGTTAATATGGGAGTAGGTATAATTAATTTTTATGGAGAGCCGGCGACAGTGTAGGCACTAATTGCATAGTATCGATCAATCGTTTCACCATGCTTCTAAATATAAAATTCCGACGGGGAAGACAAAGTTCGCGCGCAATACGGGCGCAGGCAGGTAGTGCGGGCGCCAAGGGCTGAGGGCGCGGGCGGGCGGCCGCGGGCGGCGGCGGCGGCGGCGTATCGATTCCGCGGCGCCTTCAGTCGGCGTCCGTCGAGCGCCGCGCTGCGCCGAGCCGCCGGCGAGCGGGCGTCGCGCGTCGCCCCGCGCCCCCCCCGCGCGCCACGCCGCGCCGCCCCGCCGCCGCCCTCTCCGACACGATCTCTCGCCAACGCCGGCAAACTCGAACGACCTCTTTTCGCTAACCAACGTCGCACCCGTGTCTGATTCCCGCCGCGGAACTGCGCTCGAACTACGCGACTCGCCCGCATACGACGGAGATATCCGAGCGCGTCGATATCTCTTCGATAGCATTGTTTTAATTTTGGCAACAAATTTGAAACTTTTTTGATAGTTTCGAAGTACTGTATATCGGTTTGGACGATGTTCGCGGTGGAAGTGGGGCCGTCGCTAGAGTGCGGTGGGACGGTATAGTGGTCCGGTGAGCCTGCACGAGTGCTGTGATGCGGGCGTGCGTGCGCCAGCGGCGGGCATGGCGTGGTGCGCGCGCGCCGGGCGCGTAGGCCGCGCGCCATGGACTGCTGCGGCGAGTACCGCGCGCACGGGCAGTACGGCGCGGGCGCCGGCGCCGCGCCCGCCGCCTGGGAGTACGCGCCCTACGCGCCGCTGCCCTACGCGCCCTACGCGCACTACTACCCGCCGCCGCACGACCCCTACCGCTACTACCGCTACGACTACCCGCACCATGTACATCACAATGACCACGCCATGCCTATGGGTGGGTATCCAAGTTACTATTACACTAAATCATCATCTTATATCTGACTAGCTGTCTACTAACAAGAAATTTGTTCTCTCTTATAATTAAATTAATATACGTAATTAAATAATTTAAAATCTCGTATACAAATTGTATAAACAAAATATTTTAAATGTGCGCGCGTTGATGTCTTTTGTACGTGTAATAAATAATCCAAATAATTCCGATCTATTCCGGTTCCGGTACTTAAGATATCAACGTCTTCCACGAATCATCCAAGATACAAAGTTATTATATAATATTATTAGTGACAATAGATTGATTTACACTAAAGTTCCCTTACGCCCACGAAGGCTACTCAAATCAAACTTTCAGGAAGGTTCACGGCTAGAATGAAATGGATCTAAAAGTACATAAATTAGTTTTGAAATTGTCTATTTCTTTGGTCTAAAAAACCAAGTTATCATTTAAACTTGTCATATTTCAGTGACTCGGTCAGTTTTTTCATTCAGCAGATTTTTCATTTGGTTTGTTACATTTAGGTATTACAGTACGGTACTGTAAATATTATATATTTATATGTAATATGTAGATGTTTGTTTACTTATCATATTTATCCAAGTTGTAGTTAATTGACCCTGGTATGTTAGAACGGAGTGGCTAATGGTGCGTATTATTTTTGTGTCGGCCTTATCGGAGCGAAGTACTCGTACCTATAAGCTGTTTAAAATTAAATCTACGACCTGAGAATATCTTCGCCTTACATTATAAATTGATACAATTTTGCAATATATTAATATTTATTATACAATTTAAAAGAAATACATACTTATTGTCAGTCACAATTTTGGAGTTCTACGAATATAATCTAAGCGATTTTATCAATTCAAGCCAATTCTTCCAGGCAACCTTAATCAGCCCAGCCATGCAGACATACGGACCTAGGTACTTTAATTTAGTAGGTCATTTATGGTTATTATTTATTTATTTCACAACGTTATTACATTACCCTCATTTAATTTTATATATGTCCTTTTTCTTATAACAATTTACTATGTGAAGAGAATGATGATACTGAGCGAAGCGAAAAAGGTGTGTCAGGTTCGTGATACTTGGCATTCCGTTCTTTCTGCCTACCCGTCAGGGACATAGCGTGAATATATTATATAACCATGTATGTATGTAATTTGCTATGAAAAATACTTCCTCCTATTCATGAACTGTATGACAACGTCCGTTGTTGGTCTCAAACACTCCCTTAATCAGGAATAAATGCCTATATTCGCCACGCTGGGCAGACGTGTGGCCACAGTATAGAGGTCTCACACCGGTTGTATTTGAAACACTCGATACTGTTACTAGCCCGCTAGCTACTTACTAACTAACTAGTCCTAATTCCTTGAACGTAATTGAATTACAAGTATCGACGTGTTCCATTCCACATCTACATTACAGTTAACCGATCATAATACATGTTTACGAGTGCGTGCATCATCCTCCTGAAGTTTGTTTACCAATACGACAAGAGAGCGGAATCCGCGCGTGGCGCGCGGCTACATTCTGAACAATGAAGAATGGAGTAAGAATTAATGTTTACGTTTGGGCGGATTTCTCGGCGTCTACGTCACGTGTCGATGGCGGGGATGGCCGATGGAAGGGCGGGAGGGGAGGTGAGGGCTCTACAGGTGGTCGGAGCGAGCCCCGCGCGCGCCGCGATTGATCGCCCGCACAACACCGCCACTCTACATATTGACCGGGGTGGCGGTACCCGCGTCGCGATTCACTGCAAGCATGCTCGAATATGCGGCGTGAAACGGGTTACTCCAGAAATCCCCATTGAGTTCCAACTGAGTGATTGATGGGTATTTTTGGCCAATGTATGTCCAGAAATCCCAATTTATTAAATATGTTTGGTTTCGATTTTGATTTTTGAAAATTAATTACGTCCACAATACCCCATTTAAATTAGCTACCTACACTGTCTAACATAAAATGCTTTTTACGCAAAAAGTGGTTGTTGCTGTAATTTTCAACATGCTAAATCCGAATATGAAAATAAAAATTAATGGTTTCTGCTTTTATCTCCTAACTAGCATACGCCCCACGACTTCGTTCACATTAAAAAGTATGGTACCTTTAAGTAACTTATAGTCCGCACGGAATTTCTTGACGGCTGAATGAATATACCTAGTCACAAATTGTTTGCACATCGCTAACTTACAGTGTTTATAGTCTATATGTGCGTAAGCAAGATGTCCAAAAACTTGAAAGTTTGATTCGGTTGATCGAATCAATGAACCATTTCTTGAAATTGAATGAGCAATAGTGCACCCCGCATAGCTCCCCCCTTTGACACCTAAAATTAGTCATTGCGCAGAAATCAGCCAACTTCACACAGCCGCCATTTAACTCTGCGGGGTCTATAGGTACTTACTGTTCCCCGCGGCATGTAAATTTGATATGTAAGTTTTGAGACCTTCTCATACGAGCTCTTTTAAACGAGAAATGTTTCTGACAAGGGAAGATAAAAAAAAAGCTATGCTACAAAACTTATGAATTTGAATAATGCTCTTGTGGTTTTAAGTATACTTTTACTACACTAGATTTGTAGGTAGGTACATCAAAATGAGAATATAAATATTTAAAAACACTATTTTGTTTGCAAACGATGACATCATCGCCAGGTCAGCGATTAATGAATATGTAGATGGAGTTTTTCACGCAATTTAACGCGACAGTAAACAATTTGTATCTTAATTTCGCCTGGAGGACGACGTTGAAAAAAGTGTAGGGATTTCAGATTTTGAGTGTTTCTTCTTGGTTTCTTGGTAACTTTGACTTCGCGGGTACTTTTATAAACCAAAGTAGTTAGTTTTTTTTATACTAAGAAGTTTTATGAAACCGCAATAAATATTATCTGAAGTAAACTTGGTTCGAATAATTTTAGTTCTAATAGATTTGATATTGGGAATCTTAATAATTAGAAAACCGTTTTATGATACTTATGGTTTCGTAACCTTAATTATTTTAGAAAGTAAGTAGAAAAGTTAGATTTAAAGACTTCTTTAACATTTGTTAGACAAGTCATTGATCTTTGTTTTTCTCAGTCGAGCTTATGCAATATGCAGAGCTAGAATCAACATTTCCATGACGATCAGTTTCGTACCCAAAGCCAACATTATGAGATTTCAACATTTTGTTCCTGAGCGAAAGCCACGTGCAGCTGTTCATATCCGCTACAGCTCTTTCACGTTATCTCAATGTATTCGGATCTTTCGTACTATTTATAGTTGCTTTTTGATAGTAAGTAAATACCTATAGTTCCTAATTAAAGAGGCTTTCTTCACGCATGTGTTCATAGCTTTAGCTAAACTTTCATATGCAGGGTCTCCAGGCCTGTTCTTCTAATAATTAAAAAAAATATCAAAATTTGATGAAGTTCCTCAATTATTACGGTTCACACCACAGACCTAAAATTTTTTCGCTACATACATCCTAAATCTATGGATCACCCACATTACATAGATCCCTGGTGGACCAGCACTGTGCGCTTCTCGCGTTCTTTTTTGCGGCGCACGTGCAAAATGTAGAATGAACTTCCCTCTGACGCTTTTCCACTGCGCTACGATATGGGGTCCACTAAGGCCGGCAACGCACCAGCACCCCCCGGGTGTTGCCGGTGTCCATAGGCGATGGTGACCTCTTAACATCAGGAGCCCGCCTGCTTGTTGCCCCAGTAGCAATAACAATAATAAATAATTAATGAGAAATTTGATGATGATTTCTACTAGCTTCTTCGTTCGTTTTCTAACTACTGACTTTTTGGATCGTAGATTTTCCGTTCTACTTATTATTGATCGCTAATAAAATAACAATTAAGTATGCCAGTTACTATAAGGGTCAATTTCCATAAACTGTAGTAGTAGCAATTAGTATGGTTATGTCAATTTCACTTTCCCTCGATTGTTTTACGAGCTATTGTTTAGCCTCGTGCCGACCATGCACTAAAATTAAACATCGCTACGAAATTGTCTATCGATCGCGTTGTAATACCATTGAAAACAACATGAAAGGCCCTTAGATGTCTACCTTTAAATAGTATAATTTAATTGTAAAATATAGTCATCAAAATCATGGATTTATCTATAAAATAATAATGAATATTTATGTTAGTAATTAATTATATAATATTTATGTGTAACTGTTATACAAAGAAAGGTATTTCAAGTTGTGAAACGAGTGTAAAGTTTCAAAGTTTAAATCAATGGACGACCAGAGCAATAATGCTCTATGAATGCTTTTTTAGAATATTTGTCATGCATAGCGATAAAGACTTGAAGAAATATAGAAAATGTCCATAATATAGTCCTGCTCGCATTTTAATTTTTTCAAAGTTTAAGCGACGTACCTTGTAAGGTTTCAGCATGACCAATCTAGTCATGTAACACTAATGATAAAATATAAAGATACGCAAAACGCAAATCAAACAATTTTCTGATAAAAGAGCCTCGCTATCAATACGTGCTTTATGCATTAATTTCTCATTGTACATTATGTGTCGAAGAATTCCTAGTTTATAATTTACAGAATATTGTATTCAATTTTTGAATAAACTAATTTTGATTCTGTTTCATCGTTACGACTTACGTGGTCTGTACACTTCCACGGGTTCCCACAAAAAGAATGACGCATTTGACTAATCTACGAAACTTTTAAGAAGGACATCAACCCCGAAGTATTATGCATCGTTTTTTTAATCGAATAAATAAATTTTAAATAATACGTACATTAATATGCATATTACTAGTATTATCTATTACATGGTATGTTAGTCACATATATTTTTTATTTGATAAACTTCAACATGCTATAGCTTCAAGGGTATAGTTGTAGGTAAGATTATTTTATTATAATTTGAATTGAATTATTTTTACATGCTTACAGATTACGGCGCATACGCGTCTAAGGAGGCGCGCGTTCGGCGCGCTCTGGCGAGGAGAGATGCGCGTGCGCTGACGCCCTCCCACCATCTGCCACTCCCGCATACGGTTAGTTTACAAGCTGTTTCTAATACCACAAAAATGTCAGCAAAGTGTATACGTCTGCACAATGTACGAATCCCGCCAGTCAATCAAATACTATGATTATCAAAGTTCTGGAAATAATTCCTGAATTTTTTATATTTTTCCAAGTCTGGCAAATTTTGTACATATTTCAAATTCAGGTCAATTGGTCCTGTAGTTTTTATGATATCCTACGGACAGACAGACAGACGGATAAATAAAAGTACGTAAGTAAGTATTATGACTACTTTAAGTATCTATAAATTAAATAATTTTTTTTACAAAAGTTTAGTTTGCAATGTAGCGCGCATTAATTTGAATATATTGTCGCTACGGAAAAAGGCTAGTTAACAAAATGTAGGTCAGTGTCAGAGGACAGCCGACTCCGACGGTACAACACTCCCTCCGCCTCATTATAATATCTATTATCAATCATACGCACCACGCATAAGGCTTGATTTCACTCGACCCAACTCGCAAAACTCAAACTTCCATATGTTTGTGCCTCATTTGAATGATTTAAATTCCGAACAAATTCAGGAAAAGTTCCAAGTTGAATTCTTGTGCGAATCGATACGGGATTGGGCGGCGGGTCGTTCATTGACTTCTTGTTTTCGTTTCATGAATGATTCCAAATGATATTGCAAAAAAATATGTGATCGATGAAAAATATTCTATTTCGTTAGTAATGTAATCAGTTAATTCTGCTAATGTCGTTGGTGCAAATGTTAAATTAGAAACAGGTAATCGCAAATGACTGAGTATAAAAGGATAAAGACAGAGAACTTTAAAAAATTAACACAGGCTGTTCCTTAGGTATAAATTAGGTACTAAACTAGAAGGGACGTTAACAAATAATGGAGTCGAAAGTGGTATCATTACGGCTTCATATTACGGGACAAGTGAGCGGCACAAAGGCGATAATGAGGGCGGCGACGAGGGCTCAGCGGGGCTGGCGGCGGCGGCGGGGGACGCCCGCGCCGCCGGAGAGGTGGAGGTGGCCTATGAAAGCTGTCAGCGGTTGATTTTTCCGAGTGTCGTGGGCGCTTGGCTGATCGATAAGTCACGTGGTGCGTGGTTCGCGCGCGCCCGCTCGCCGCTCGATAGTTAGCGGCGGGAAATCTCCCGCCACTTCTTTGCCACAGTATATAAAGTACTCAGCAGTACTTCAACTTTTCAGTTCGTGACTTTGTCTACTTTAAAATAGAGCTACATTGCAAACTTCTGTTGAATTTTAAGAAAGAAGCGATACCTAGGTAATTGTTTTATTTTATTTTGTTGGTTACTTCGTTTGGTCGGTGGTTTCGATTTCCCAATATGACAGACACTTTTGCATAATTTGTACTTTCATTATTTGTGAATTCCAAGTGATTCCTATCTTTGTTTATAATTTTCATAGTAACAGGAGAAAATCCTTATTTGGGATAGACAAGTAATAATGATTTACTGTAATAATGTCCAATCTGAAAAATGTCCAACGACCATGCTCGAACTGAAAAATGTTTTCGACTAATTCACACGTCACGGCTGTTTAGTCCCACATTAATACGATGCACCAAGTGGTACATGTATATTGTCTCACAGATGTGATTTTCCAGTATCTCTGAAAATAATTATCTTCCTTAATCCTGCCGGCCCTTTAACGTCCACTGCTGGATATAGGCGTACCCCAATGACCGCAACTACATCCGTTTCACCGATTCCAGTCACCTTCATTAGGTCGTCGGTCCACCTGGCGGTGGGAGTCTTCCCCGAACTCGTCTGCCCCAACGGTCGATTGTGCGACAGTGTGTCCTGCCCACGGCCACTTCAGCTTACCTTTCGGCTATGTCGGTGAAACTAGTTTATAGTTCTTAAAAAACGACAGATCCAAAAACCTCTAGAGATGCCACTGATATCGCACTGAGATGCCACATCATAAAAATATGACGCAAAGTGAAATGATGAAAGCAATCCTACAAAATTATATTAAACAGTCACGTTTTAGTGAGAGTTTTAGAGTCTCGATTGGCAAAGAGTTTTGAGATCAATTACGGAGCAACGCCATCTATCGCCAAAAAAATCACGTTACACCTTCATTTACATGTAAAATAACGTTACGCCTACAAAATAAAATTAAGAATTTTATTTTGTAGGCTTAACGCATTGAACAGTGCTGAAATATAAATTCGTAATAAATATTAATCGAAACGTCAAATCGCTTTAAAATCATTGTAGAGGGCGCGTAGCACCCGGCGTAGACACGTAGCGCAATCTGTCGCTACGGAAGCGGACGTAACTAAGTTATGACCACTTTCCCGCCAACTGGAACTGTTTGCGAATAAGTTTTATTCGGAACTGAGTGGGTGTTTCAAGTTAGCCGCCTTGAGTCTACAATTGAAATCATTTCTGGAATAAGTCAACCTTTGACTACTTATTTTTTCTCGTGACAAATATATAACGAAACAGCTTCGATGAAAAATCTTAAGGCTTCGCCGTTAATTTTGTGCATAAAAATTACATCTTACATGCACCGTAAAATCTGTAACACCGAGCTTGAGCTGATGATGCAGATATGACGAAAGTTCCCATCATTCATTTGAAGTTCTACATAACTTATTCAAGATAGTCTCTGGTAGTTTGTTGCAGAAGCGTATACATTGCATTTGACTTCGAATTCAGAAGGAAGCGACGGCGTTATGACGAAACAAGATGTTGACGTACGTCGTCTGATTTCATAGTCCGATTAATTAAGGAAAGATATTGTTCTCGCAAATGACGCAGGCACACAGCTGCAGGTTTGGTGCATCCGAATGTATCTTGCATCTTGACGGATGCAATTGCTGCAACGCTGTGCACGGCGGGCGGAGTGACGGACATCGATCGGCGCCCGCTGTCCCCCGCCCTCCCACCCGTGGTGGGGGGTGGGCCCACACCCCCGCACCCCGCACTAAACATTATCTCGTGTAGCCGTGTACTGTACTGATTGTGCACATATTTCGCTCCGCCCACCTTCCAAGAGCTATGATTTATTCCATTATCGAGATGACTAGACTGACGGAGAGCTCACTCATTTATTTAGATACTATCTGCTTCCCGCGGCTTCGGCTGCGTTGAACAATCTTGCCGTAGAACCAGCTGTCCAACAAAGATGAACTTATTCGAATTCTAGGTAATTAATTAAGGAAATAAAATACATTCAATAGTTTTGGAGAAGAACAGTAGCGATGGCCTCGTCGTTGCGAGGGTAGACACTATATCAATGTGTGGAGTAGACCTCTGTCCAATAGTGGGATGTATTGTAAAGGGTGTATCTACAGCTCAGTAGCAGTATCTGGCTGTGGGAAGGAAGTTGCCTGTGGTAATAACAATTTACTTAGTGGTTTCGCATTACAACCGTATTCAGTATGATATTATGATAGTGGTTGCTGGGTGAATACTGTTGAAGTGGAAATGCCAAACGGGTTAAGTGCCATTTGAAATAGAGTATTATTTTAAAATATCCAAGTCTAACATCTTATTAGACAAATTGAAAGAATAGACTCTATTGTAATCGGCTATACCGCTTCTTAGAATTTCCAGTCTTCAGTTATTTTTCTCAAATCATACCTACCTATTATCGGCAGGCATCACAGTGAGGGTAGAATTTTGCTAATAAAATGCAAGTTTGTGTCTGTTTTTTTTTTCATGAAAAAAAAATTGAAATGATATTTTTATTTTACGAAGATGATATTATTATTTAGTCTCATAGAAAATATAAGTTTCCATAACCAAAGCCCTGTTTAAGTAATTTTTCAACCGACGAAAAAAAAGAAGGTTCTCAATTCGACCCGTATATATATATATATATTTTTTATGTATGACCACGCATAACTTTTTACAGAGCAGTCCGATTTTGAAAATTCTTTTTCTATTGGATAGGGTCTACTTCGAAGTTGGTCCCATTTAAATTTGAAGAAAAAAAATCTACCCTAAGGGTAGAAAATTAGGGGATGACTGATTAATTTCCTACTAAATTTTCATATTTGAACCAATTCTGTTGAAACTAGGCACAAATAAGTAGTTCTAATGACCCTACAATATGACGGAGACCTGAACTTGATCTGATGACGGAGACGGAAGACAGTTGAGGGAACTCTTCAACGGTGTACAGCAGCTAACTCGTGTTTGGGCTTATTCATTCATCTTAATGAGAACTTTAAATCTAACTTATGATTTATTCGATTACGACTACCATCGATGGGTGAAGATGGAGACGGAAGGCTGTCAAGGGAATGAATTAGTATATTTTAGTCACAAAAAAGTAAAAAATAAAAACTTTTTAATAAAAAAATTAAACCGCCGAAAAAAAGAAACTGAAAAGCGAAAAATAATAACGATTTACCTTGTTAGTCTATAACTACGCTCCTACGCTAATGTAAACCTAAGTAATTTTGAGTCGGCGCCTAACAAACAAGCAAATTAATTAAAGTTGATACGTAAAGTGAAATGATGGCAGCCAAGTTTACGTAAAGTGGAATGATACAAGCAATCAATGAGAACATCATCAAATTAAAGTACGATAAACGTAATAGTAAGTAATAAAAATAAAAGAAATTAATTTGTATGTGTGTTGGGCGCCGACTCAAAATTACTTAGGTTTATATTAGCGTAGGAGCGTAGTTATAGACTAACAAGGTAACTCGTTATTATTTTTCGCTTTTCAGTTTCTTTTTTTCGGCGGTTTAATTTTTTTGTTAAAAAGTTTTTTTGTAGAGTAATTGAGAGTTTGTCTTTTCTTGTCCTATCCACACTTTGTTACTCAGGGTAAAGCTAGAGTAACAAATATTATAACGAACGACATTTATTGATATTTACACGTATATACCTAAACGGGATTTTCTCGTTTTAAACCTGAGCTTAACTGGAGCGTTTTGAATACAGTCGTTTCGAAAAAAAACGTGATAAGTTTTAAATTGACGACAGAGTGTTTTCGTGAACAATTGTTTGTTTTCTCTGGCCACGTGACGAGGAACGGCGGGTGTAGTGGCACGCATTACAGGGGACGGACCTGTCCAACGGTGGACGTAAATAAGCTGGCGAGGAAGATCGGAGTGACATAAACTATAAATGACTATACATACATACTATCAGCAGAAGTTCCGTTTCAGGTATTTTATTTATTTACCACACACACAAACACAGGTACCAGTTTAAGGTTAATTAATTGTCTATTTTGCGCAGTGACCGGATCTTAAATGTAATCTGTACCTACTTCATCATATCAGCCTGTAGACGTCCACTGCTGGACAAAGGCCTCCCCCGAAGAACTCCACGACGACAGGTCCTGCGCTAACCTCATCCAGCTGGGTCCCGCGACCTTCACCAGATCGTCGGTCCACCTTGTGGGAGGCCTGCCTCCACTGCGTCTTCCGATACGTGGTCGCCACTCGAGAATCTTTCTGCCCCAACGGCCGTCAGTTCTACGAGCGATGTGTACCTACTTATTGTAGTCACCTCTTATTTACAATCTATTTAAATAAATATTGCCACTGGAATTTGATTGCATCTTTTTAAAATAAAAATAATTAATCATTTAAAAATCGTGAGATATTCAGCATGGTCGTTGGACATTTTTCAGATTGGACATTATTACAGTAAATCTTCCAAAAACATGGGATACTCATAAATCGACTCTATTGGTGAAAGCAGTTTAGGGTTAAATATATTATTATCTTAAAAGCAATACGAAGCGCGAAAGTTTAAAATGTAGAAACTTCAACAACGCAGAACTCCGTGACTTCAACAAACGTCCATTTGAAGTATACCTAAATATATTAGGTGACATTTACTAGTAGGTATTGTAGGTAAAGCTTACATCAGTCAGTAGCAGTGAACGCGGCGCGGCCGGCCGGTGCGCCGCCACCCGCCGCCGACCTCACAGGCTTCTCACTTACAGCCCTCTGAATCGATACCCGCGAACATACGAGCACCATCGACGCTCCCTAATCAATGACATACCTACCACTCACACAGTTGGCGTTATCATTCGTATTTTAGGTATTACTTACGACAAAAAACGGATTAATACTAAAATAGTAATAATATACCTTAGTATACTAATATTATTTATTATTCTCGATAAATTTTGTCGACTAATAAGTAACAAATGTAACTCCATTATTTCCATTAAACAAAGGCTTAAAAATTAAAACACCATCATTTACAGTGTACTTTTAAATAAACCTACTTAGCTGTATTGTTTTCAAATTTCAGCCGCCGCTAGAATGTGGAATGAACGGACGCGGTCCAACCTATTTCGAACCGCAAATGTGGCCACAATATCAGGTAAGAATAAGCGGTCTTTTATTTGTATACTATAATATAATAATTGTATAGTTTATACATGAAGAATGAAAACCATTGAACTGATGCACTCGATCAGTTCAATGGTTTTCATTCTTAACTTGCAAAAAAATTAAGAATATTTTAAAAAGTCTGTTCATGATCAATCTGCATTAGTCCACTGCTGGACATAGGCCTCCCCCAAGGCGCGCCACTGAACCCGATCTTCGGTTCTCCGCATCCAGCACCCCCAGCCAACTCGATCGTTGCTCCATCTAGCCGGGGGCGTCCAACACCCCAGCGATTATTAGTTTTCTTTACTAACTTTTTGAGCTACGTCGAAGTCATTGGCTCTTTCCACAACCCTAGAGCGACTGAGGTTACTAGTACCGCTGTCAGTGCCCACGTTTCGGCGCCGTAGGTCAATAATTACGGGTAGGACACGCTGATTCAAAAGTTCATTGTTTAAAAAATGTTAGACCATGGTCATTAAACGTTTCATTAACTTGTTTTCCAGATGGGTCTAGGAGGCGGTTGGAACGGCGCCAACGCAGTAGGCGCAGCGTGGGCCTCCCGCGAGCATATGCGCTATCCTACCGACTGCCGACCTAATAAAGTAATATTCATATACATTTTGAAATAATTAACACTTTTTAGTCTCGAGTACCTACTATTTAACACTTGGATTGCGAGAAAACTATCAAAACAACTTGTACTTAATAATCGGAGTCAAATTGCGCAATAAAAATTGATGAGCGTTCGCGCCATGCCAACTTTTCTAAAGTTTATTCTTGTCGACAATGGCACCTGACGCTTACATACAACCAATGAGCGCCATGGAACGCCAACGCAAACAGCCATTGGATTATTTATAGCACATTTAAAGCCTCTCAAAAACTTATGAGAAATTAAATATAGCCAACATAAATATAATAATACAAAGCTTTTTGCGCAATAGAAGCGTAAACGAATTTTAATTGTACGCTTCTGTTGTATGAAACGAGGAATGTTATAGTACATTTTAGACTTTCGCGCTTTGTATTCATAAGATTCAGTGTAAGACCCGTATAGGTATAATTATATAATTACGAGGTATGTTATGTATATCATTTCAGGGTGCTCATCAGCACGCCCAAAGTCAAGTGTGCTTACCGGAGGGGAGGTCGACTCGTTACCCAGTGTACGAGGATCCGCCGTACGGCGGCGAGGGCACCGTTCGGCACAGAAACACCCCCGAGTTCGGTGCGGCGCGCGCGACGCCGCCGGCCGAGCCCGCGCGGGCGGCGCGCGAGCGGTACTACGCGGAGCCCCGGCGCTCTCCGCCCGAAGAGAAGCGCCCGCCCGTAGTGCCGCTGCCGGCTTTCCAGCAAGCTTTTGGCTCTACTGAAATCGGAAAGTTTGCAGAGGCGTTCAGTCGCACCGAGGTCGCCCTCGACGATGCCTCCGATGACAACTTTGCGTTCGATTCGTTCCCCGACTGGGACGCGCCGGCCGAGCCGCAGTGGTCCTCGCAACCCGCCTCGCGGGAGATCAAGTGTGAAGATAATTTCTAATGATGTCTTCATTCTAGCGCTAATTTCGGGCTAATATGCCTCTAGCTAATTAGACAATTTTAGTTTCACCACCATGATGCCAAAACGAGTAACAGAGAAGAGTTCGATGTCATAGAACTTTAGGATGTGATACGTACCAATGTGTACGAATGCATCGGGCGGAAAAATAGTGGTGTGACATATAATTTATATTTATAGTAGAATATTGGTTAGTTACTTCCCTTTAACTAGTTCTAGACAGATCTTAAAAAGAGAAAAACCTGTTGAATAGAGATGTGGCAAGGATAGAGGTACTACAAGTATAGGATAACAAATCATGACTCAATGTGCCTTTATACGGACAACCCGGCCGCTGTTCGCGCGGCGTGCCGCACCCCGCGCCCCGCGCCTCCACACGACGTCGCCGCTTTGAAAAACATAAAATTACAATAGCAATTATAGGGACCAAACGTTTAGACAAATATACACGACCCGTCGCGAACACGATCGATGCGCAATAACCTCAACGAAATATTTTAATAATATAATCTAATGAAACAATCGGACAATACACCTAAGCCCAGCAGTTACATTATGATACGACTGTAGACGAAAATATCTTGAAATTTTTGTTGTATACACTGTGTGTGGGTATAAATTCAAAATTGGCTTTACGATAATGAGATATATACCTAGTTCAATAATAAAAACTAGGTGTTTACGTAATGCCTGATAATCGTATTAATGTTTAAAGTACAATTTATTTAATGGGTCAGCGAGAGTTAATGCAGTTTAGCCAGTGTTCCTTGAAAGAAGAAACCGATTTTATCTTGTAAGTTCTATGTATTTAGTACTTCAATACCGTTTTGATTATGTTACTATTTGGGGTGTTGCTGTTTTTGTGATATTGCTTTAACGGCTACTACATGGGGACGCCGCGCGAAATCTTAATATCCTTTGTAATTTTTCAGCAAGTAACGAAAAAGTCATGTACGAGTATATTAGGTAGATAAATTTGATAAAAATTTTAAAGAGATTACTTATGAATAAAATGGCTTTTTAATTATATAATTAGGGGTCCAACATCGTTAATGTAAAGTGTCTGTTGTGATTTTAATTCTTCTGTTAGAATCACAACTACAACAGTAACTACAAACAAAAAAATAGATTAAAGATATCCCTTAGCAAATTATTACGGTAAACTGTTTACTTAATAAAGGCTATTGCATATTTTAAGTACTTAATCAACAATGGATAAGATTTTTTACTTAAAATAATTCGACAAATAACTTGTAAAATAGGCAGGATGTGAAGTAGAATTATTATACTTTTTGTTTGGTAGTGTCTGTGATAAAATTGTTTTTGTAGTTGTTTGAATATAGGTACCTATATTGTTTCTAAAGTTTATAATTATTGACTTTGTTTCATATTTTGTTGAAATAATAGATTTGTAGTAAATCATAAATTCATAATTTTTCCAAAAGTAAATTATTATTTATCTACCCATCCGTCAAATGTAATTTTTATTATGATTTGTTTGTAACAAATAAATAACGAATGCCTGTCAGTCACTAAACAAGCACCGAAAGAAAGCAGTATTAATTTGAAATTATACCAGAGACTCGCTTGAGTTTAAAAACAAATACGTTCAAACAATAGACACCCAGTAAATTGCTATTTTATAATTTGTTATAGACTCGTATTAATGAATTATATTTATAAACGTCGATGCCCCGAGTTAAATTTTTATAGTACCTATTAGAATTCATTAGACAGAGGTGATTAAATAATTCTTCCAAGAAAATGTAAAATAAAAACAAAATATTTAGAAGAAATGGGTTATGTTTTTGCTTCGAGTAGGTATAACGTTTTTCATAAAATGAACAGCTTTTAGTTAATAATTTTTGAAGATGAATTATTTGGCAATGGTCCCTTGTATTGTGGGTGGTGCATTGTAAACAGGAACTTCCGGTGGTCTTCATTTTTGTATAACCTTCGTATCAGTGTTTCTGATATCTTTGGACAAAAGCAGCAAAATTAATGGAGTGCCTTACGTATATAATATGATATGATTAGAGTGGATGAATTTTATTCTAGCATAATTTGATGAAACACCATAATAATATAATAGCGTAATGAAACTTCTTTGAACCGAATATAACATTAATTAGATATTGTAATGAACTCTTTATAAAGTATATTTATAATTAATTATTATGTACATGTAATTACATACCTACCTTCTTATAAATTAAAACTTACTAATCATTGTACGCACTTATATTTCATGCAAATAAATTTTATGAAAATTATTTGTCATAAGTAGCCAAAAAGCATTGGTTTGCGTGTTTAGAAAGTAATAACTAAGATATTTAATTTCAAATTTTACGTAACTATGACTTGGTTTTTGAACTAAATTCATATATTATGTACTTACTTAAATTTTGTAATAAATAATTTACATAATTTAATCATTTTTGAAAATTGGAGTGTCATGAAATAGATTATGTGTTCTAATACATACTTACTTACATTACATATTCACATATTGTTTTTGAAATAATTTCAAAAGTAAATATATACGTATTATTATTTTTAGGGTTCCATACCTCAAAAGAGGAAAAAAGGAACCCTTAAAGGATCACTTCTTTGTCCGTCTGTCTGTCCGTCTGTCAAGACCCTTTTTCTCAAGAACGCGTGGAGGTATCAAGTTGAAATAGTATCAAATACTGTGGGCTGCAGTCCCTTATAGCTGTGAAAAAATTAAACTTCTATATCAAAGCAGTCAGAAGATGTGGCCGATTTTGTCGCAGTTTTTAGTATCTAGGTAATCAAAACCTATGGGGTACTTCCGGTTGACCTATAATTTTGAATTTTGGCAAGAAGCAAGGTCTTATAGCACAAGTATAGGAAAAAATCCGAAAACTGTAAATTTGTAGTTACATCACAAAAATTTTTTTTTTCTTGTACCAACAAACTTAACTTTGCGTATGAGCTAGTTATCCATTTAAGTTAGTACCATGTGATATAACAAAAAAATATTAACGATTTTCTAATTTCTTTAATTAAGTTTGTACGGTTTTTTTGAAATCATTTGAGTTTAACATTTTATTTTAGTAACAAAATAACTTACTAAAATAATTCTTATTCGCATAATTTACCCACTCAAGCTTAAAAATATACAGTTCTGCTCCGTATATTTTTTATCATAGTTTAATATTATATTTATAATTATTATTTAAGCCTGATGGACGTTGCATGTTCTTGTATATGCAGTACGTATTCGGTTATTGTCATGAAGTAGTTTGTGCCACATAATATTATTATTATGTATATAGGAATGATATACATCTCCATAGATAGTCTTATTGTTACTTGTTTAAGATTTAGGTACATATTTTTTACTGTAGAGAGATATAATTACTGTAATTTTAAATAATATTATCTAAGTGTTCCATAAATAGAGCTTCCCGGTTAATGATCACACATTTTGTCTACCATCAGTTATTTGTGTGATGTCCTTTACAATAAATCAATTTTGAAGAGTGTTATATTAGAACATAATATTTATAGTTTAACGTAACCAGAACACCGGAATATTTATTTGTCAAAAATATTTAAATGTGTTAGCTATTAGTTAAACAGATACGATTGATTTAATTAAATCTGCTACTATGCCCTGGTTTCAACCATATTAAAAGTCATACCATATTAGAAGATAAATATTTCCATTTGTTAAAAATTAGACCAACAAAACTTTAAATGCATAAGTAACTACTTATGTAAAGTTATTGATACAGTAAAAAACTGAAGAAAGAAATATTACCTAGAATGAAAAATTTATTACGTACCTATCTAGTTATAATTCTTAGTAAACTTGTAAATACTTAATTATACTTTAAATGTTTCACTCATATCAATCTAGAGAAACTGGTTTATTAGCAAATTGTGAGGTTTTGAATCCGAAAACACTAAATGATTGGTTTATGGACGTCGATGTACGATTAAATAAACACATTGTACCGAATGGTTGTTTTATTTATAACCCTTAATAGACACCTCTTCGCTTGGCTCGGCAACGAAAACCTAATATCAAATACGCAGGTCTGCCCCTGGAGCTGTAAAAAAATCAAACTTTTAAGTCAACGCAGTCAGAAGATATGGCCGATTTTGCCGTATTTATTAGTATTTTGGTAATCAAAACCTATGGGGTACTTCCCGTTGACCTAGAATCATGAAATTTGAAAAGAAGCAAGGTCTTATAGCACAAGTAAAGGAAAAATATATGAAAACTGTAAATTTGTCGTTACTTACAAAAAATTCTTTATTTTTCTTGTACCAACAAACTTAACTTTGCGTAAGTATGAGGTCATCATTAAAAGTTAGTACCATGTGATATAACTACAAATTTTAATAACGATTTTCTAATTATCAACCGACGAAAAAACATGAGGAGGAGGTTCTCAAATAAACACGTACATATATATTTTATATGTATGACCCCGCATAACTTTTTCCAGAGTAGTTCGAAAGTTAAATTGAGGAATAAGGAAAAAAATACACAATTATATTTTAATATTTATTCATAAGCAATAAAAAGTAATTTCAGTGTCACGAAATGTAACATATTATTAGATACCGAGGAAAACAATTAGGAATGTACATACATCCATCGTAAATTATACTAATTGTATCGGAAGCCACTAAAGGAGACTAGACTCAGTGTTTCATTAGTTCAGTAAGTTAGTATGTAGGTATTGACGAACTACTTTTAGGATTCATAACGTGTTCACATTTCAGGAAAAGATGTGCTCCTTACATTCCCAAAATATGTAGAGGCACTTTTATTTAGGCATTTCACTAAAATTAGAAAAATACTAACAAACAGAGAATAACTAGATAATTTTGAGATATATTAATATTGATCTGTTCGGAAATATAAAGTAAATAAAATTTTATAAGTAGGTACATAAGTGTTTCTTTTTTATTTAAAAACAAAATCAAACAGCTCCAACTTTGAAGGAGCACACTGAAGTTCATAATGGAATACATTTTCTATGGTCTCTCTGGAAAACCTATCAAGTAGTCTGCCAATAACATACGGTACATAGGTTACTGAATAGATTAATTACACTATATTATATTGATATAAACTCAACAACAAAATAAACAAAAGTCGCAAACCATTCAACGTCAAATTATAAAAGTTCAATACTTATTATAACATTAGGTTACTTTCGTATTTTAATTCAATAAGTCTTTCTAAATATTCATTCATTTCCCTACATTATTTCAAATGTCATTGAAGTATGAAATACAAATGAGCTCATCCTTCACTTCATTTTTCATCATATTTGTTTATTCATTTTATTAATTATATTTTCTTAGTATAATAATATCTATAAATTGATTGTATAAGTTCGTAATTATTAAATTCGAATATTTTAACATATGTATATTAATAAACAGGTTTTATTTCAAAACAATATTATAAACAATACGTAAAGATTAAAGTATATGTGTGTTCACGATAATAAATAATTATATAACCTACGTAGTGTCCATATAATATATATAAATATAATAATATTCGAGGTTTCTGTAAAATTGTAAGTATGTTAAACTTAAGAAATGTGAGATCAAGAGATAGCTTAGAGTCTGTAAGTGTTGTGGCTGCCACTGATATGTTCCTAGTTGCAAAATCTTTTAATTCGCCTGTTAATCATTAGTAATAGAGTATTCATAGGTAACTGCAGAACCCACAGTGCTGTTTTAAGTCGCCTGTTAATCATTAGTAATAGAGTATTTCATAGGTAACTGCAGAACCAACAGTGCTGTTCTAAGTCGCCTGTTAATCATTAGTAATAGAGTACTTCATAGGTAACTGCAGAACCAACAGTGCTGTTCTAAGTCGCCTGTTAATCATTAGTAATAGAGTATTTCCTAGGTAACTGCAGAACCAACAGTGCTGTTTTAATTCGCCTGTTAATAATTAGTAATTGAATATTCATAGGTAACTGCAGAACCAACAGTGCTGTTTTAAGTCGGCTGTTAATCATTAGTAATAGAGTATTCATAGGCAACTGCAGAACCAACAGTGCTGTTTTAAGTCACCTGTTAATCATTAGTAATAGAGTATTCATAGGCAACTGGAGAACCAACAGTGCTGTTTTAAGTCGCCTGTTAATCATTAGTAATAGAGTATTCATAGGTAACTGCAGAACCAACAGTGCTGTTTTAAGTCGCCTGTTAATCATTAGTAATAGAGTATTCATAGGTAACTGCAGAACCAACAGTGTTGTTTTAAGTCGCCTGTTAATCATTAGTAATAGAGTATTTCCTAGGTAACTGCAGAACCAACAGTGCTGTTTTAATTCGCCTGTTAATAATTAGTAATTGAATATTCATAGGTAACTGCAGAACCAACAGTGCTGTTTTAAGTCGCCTGTTAATCATTAGTAATAGAGTATTCATAGGCAACTGCAGAACCAACAGTGCTGTTTTAAGTCGCCTGTTAATCATTAGTAATAGAGTATTCATAGGTAACTGCAGAAAAAACAGTGCTGTTTTAAGTCGCCTGTTAATCATTAGTAATAGAGTATTCATAGGTAACTGCAGAACCAACAGTGTTGTTTTAAGTCGCCTGTTAATCATTAGTAATAGAGTATTCATAGGTAACTGCAGAACAACAGTGCTGTTTTTATTTTACTATGAAATATGCAACTAAATGAGTAAAATCTTTAATTTTACTTCAACTCAATCAGCAGCTTTTCCTAGTCGATATTTTACTGTATGACCTGGTTGGTTGGTAGGTTTTTATTTTATTAAAAGACACTATGTGATAGATATCAAGTACTTAATATTTACCGCATCTAGATATGTGTCTCGTTTGTATGACCCAATTAGTGTTCAGATTGTCAATCAAACAGTCCCCCACCTAATCCAGAAGTTCGACTAGATATTATCCAGATTACGGCTATTTCTCGATTTCACTTAACAAATTTACAATAATATAAATACCTATACATGCATGTAAGAACAATATTAATAATCCTATTCTTCATTCAGTAAATTATAAAACATAAACGTGTAGGATACAATGTTATATCATTCGCCTAGCCTATGATAGAACTTTCGAGTTTGATCGCAAAGAGAAATTATTATCAAAACTACCTAGTGTACTTTTCCATAGGGTGAGTGCATCTTGAACTATAGGGTAGTGAGTATTGCGTTGCCAACGTGACGAAATGAAACGCAAGTACATTACAGCTAACTACTTTCACGATATATTTATTCTGTAACCTTGACAGACTATTAACAAGCATAGTTATATATAGAGGGTACCTAATTTGGCACAGAAGGTCGTATAGAAATAGTTACAGCCTTCTCATTTAATTTTACAAAAATAAGATAAAATTGAGAAGACATTCACAATGAAACAATAGGCCCGATTCTGAAGCACAAATTTAAAGTTTGACAGCATTAACATTATTTATATCCCTGTCAAACTGTATTAGGAAGGTAAAGACAAAACTAATTTTAGTGCTGTTAATTTGAGAGTGGCACTTCAGAGTTGGGCCTAATATGAGTATAAATATTTTAATATCTCTACAGAATCTCGGTTTAGGTTAGCTTCAATCTATTACGATTACATATACGTAGGGTACCTACTTGTTTTGAGTCGCAGTCATACCCACGTCATAACTTGTAAAAGGAGGTTGTTTATCATACTCAATTATGTTAATGCTGCGATCATTAATACTATGACGATCGCCGTGTTAATGTGATGAAACAACAAGTACAAATGCGTACCCATTTCTCATACGTCTTCAAATATTACAGTAAATATATAATTATTAGGACAGTTGGCATGTTAGTAAATCATTATTACTGAAATAACTATTAATATTATTCAACCTCAATTACGTTTATGACTTTGATATTGTCATTTAATTTGTTACTATAAGACCCTATCGTAGGTGTTTTGTAATAGGTCGTATGTAAATTAAACTTAGTTTGCTAAGCGTTACAGTAACTATTATTTTAACAAGTGACCATAAAATTGTATTTTATTTATTACAACATGGAAGTAATGTGCAATAACACACTGTGGCACAATATTATGTACGGTAATCTTATGGTTAACTAAACAGTCCCACAGAATCAATGAAATTGTTGACATGTTAGGCATGATTGCTTTATACATGAGCCGCCGCAGTCTTAATCGTTTGAATACAGATACTAACCTTATTAGAGCAAATTAAACTTTGAGCTTCTATTATATGTTAAAAAATTTAGCCAGTAGACTCTTAGCTTAAAATCTAATTAAATAAATAAATAATAATAAAAAACAATTAAGAAAAAAACTAAGTATGAATAATAATTATGTAATTCGTAAAGTGAACTATAATTAGGGTTTTTGGTGTCACGGATTAAAATATTCGATTAATCTTTTAAGAGATTCACGGAAACGTTAGTTTTGCGCCAGAAATTAGGGAAAAGCGCAGCGAAGGATAACAGTTCATTAGTTGAAATTTATAATTTTAATCTCACAACAACGATCAATTCGTTCATTGTCATAGCTGCTGCAGCGAGGAGCCGGAAACCTATATACAGGCAGCTCTTGCGCCCAAGTTGCGCAAACACCCTATGCTGATAATAATGATATTTTAAGAACTTCTTCAGGATTGACTAGATTTTTTATTTATTAAATAGAAGAAAAACTAAAACAAGGGCTCAAAAGTGGGAACCAAGAGAGTTATAGGAAAAGGAACGCTGGTAAGTCCGGGTTACATGGTGCGTGGCGCGGGCGTGAGGAGGGGCGGCTAGGTGATGTCGTAGTGGTGTGTGTGTGGCCTAGTGGCGGTGGTCGGGCGCCAGCGACTTGCGGCTGGCGGAGAGGTGGTGCGCGCGCGGCGCCGGCCGCTGCGAGCGCGGCAGCGTGGTGGGCGCCGCCGGGCTCGCGCCCCCGCTCGCCTCACTCAACATGTCGCGCGGTTTCCACACGGGCGATCCTACAACACCAAACACCAAACTCTTTATTAATCACATCAAGGTCGCAAAAGTGCGACGGGAAAATTTATAAATGCAAATACACCGATCATCAGGACTTCGCAGAATCGCGAGAAAAGAGTTGAATGTTTGATGAATGTTGTCGTAGGTTCGACGCCGTGTCGAGCCAGGTATCCACTAGCATATTTGCAATTAGTCGCAGTAGGCAAGCGTGTTAATTATCTAAGTGATCTGCAACATTTATTTGCCTAAAATCAATAGTGCTTGTAGTGTAAGCATTCTAAGTATTATGGTAATAAATTCTAGTAATAATACTCGCTAGTGGATACCTGGTCTTGGAAAGCATGATAGAGGCGAGCGAAGTATGCGCCCGTGCTTAAAGAAGAATGGAAGTTAGAGGTGAAAAGTTTTAGAAACTGACGGTGTATGGTGATCAGAAGTTCTTCGTCGGTCAACATTATCATCGAACATTCAAATAATACCAATCGATTTATAGTTAAAATATTATATAAGTTAAGTAGGTACTTGTTTCTTTCATTTAATTCTAAATACTGCGACTATCTAAGTTCTAAGGTGCACCGAGCCAATGACCAGTTGGTAGCTTTTGATATAATGATATCCCGAGCCATGTGGCGGCTGTTAAAGTGCACAATCTAAGACATATATAATAGAAAGTCCGTGCAGGGCTAAGTAAAGCACTACTACGTGAATAAAGATTGTATATATTCCCTAAATTGAATATTATTATTAGATATAATGTCGACAATTAGCTAGCCTATTAATAAACGATTTAGCACGATGATTAAACTATTCGATACTGTTTATAATGCAACATGCATAGTAGTTATACACTGACAGTTACTGTCTATTTTTATTTACTTATTTTTTACGATAATAAAGGCAATTAGAACTGCAGAGTTAAATAACAGTAGTATGCAGATGACGAATAAATTTAGTTTGCAAATATTAGCCAAAAAAATGTGGGTAAGTAATTTGATTTATTTCCATTTAATAATATATTCACCTGCTTTCAAATGAAAAAAATCCTTATTCACCAGATGCCGAGAGTTTTTGATATTTATTTATTGACGACCCTGCACTTATCTGCCGCATTTAATTTTTATAGTAAGTGTTGGAAAGTTGTTTAAAGCTTGAAAGTCATAAATCGAGTTTTTCTGGTGGTCTAAGCGTTTTTAATACGACTTATGACCACGGATACCCGGCGGTCGTAACCATAGTTATTCTGCTACGGATTCGTAGCTGCCGCGTAGGCATGCGCGTAGAGCTTCCCAAACTACACAATTATTAAACTACACAATTATGCACGCGCCGCGCGCAACGGATTGTATGCTGGTCAAACTACTAAATCAACGCAGTAAGAAGATATGGCCGATTTTGCGGCATTTTTTAGTATCTTAGTCATCAAAACCTACAGGGAACTTCCGGTCGACCTATTCTATTAAGATTCTTTCTTTTAATTTTTTCTAAGTTTTCCTGTAATATTTCGAAAATACTTTTCACCTGATAATCTTTGCCCAATTCTGCTATGGTATGTTCCTAATTTCAGCTCAATCGGTTCAGTAGTTTCCGAGTAAATAATATGGGGGCCCTTTATATCCCCATCAATGGGTAATGCCGTGTTCGGGTGAGTTTTTATAACAGATAACAGAGAATAAGAACGGAAATTCGGTGATTTTACTCGAAATCTTCTATTGGTCTTGTCCTGACCAGTCCCTCTAACATTGGTGTTCAGTCCACAATTCTCGGATAGATATCACTAAACGAATTATACGATAGCTTGTAATATTTGCGAACTAAAAATATATTCTTAATTCTGTTATCTAGTCTGCTGTGCTAATTAGCTGAATTCACAAGTATATATAAGGTACATTTATACGTCTTGTTGCTTAAATAATTTGGATAGTATACCGGTGAACTTAATCCTAAATTGAGCAGGTATAGAAAAAATAATAAAAACAAACTCGTTAAGTAGGTATTTCGAAATGGAAGACTTAATTAATGGTACAAATCCATGGCCTCTACACAACAATAATTTATTAATCTATCGGAATGTATAGGTAATAGTAGTCCAAATAAAATTAGAGAGACGACGACAGTGATTTAAGGATTAACATCAGTACGATTCCACAGCCATTATTATAATGTAACACTTAGCACTTGGATATATATTATCTAGAATTTGATTAAATTGAATATGCTTAAATTGTTCTTACTTCATCTAGGTACCTACCTATTATTATATGCTTCTACTTTTACTTAGGTGTTTTGAATATTACCCTATAATATTTGTAAAACCCTAGACGGGGTAACATGTGGATTCATGAATGTTTGATTTAAAAATGGATCAAAAGTTACCATTAAAGTTTCACGTATACGTATTTTGAACGTTAAGATTATCGCGAAGAATCTCACTACATTTTGAAATCAAATATACATTGAATCCAACATAATAATCCAAGATTTTTTTATAACAGGAACACATAAAAATCTAGACGTAAATAAAATTAAACCTTGAAATAATTACAATAATGGTCCTTCTTTTTTTCATAACTAATCAATTCCATTTAATCTGGGACAAGTGCTGAGACCAAACTAATCGTTTCATTTTCTTCTTTATTGAAAAAATTATCTTGAAGAAAATAATATCAAAATTATTGTTTGACCTCAAAAATAAACAATTAAACGAATTGTACACGCTAACACAAAGATTAAATTATCCATTAGACATGTATTTGATCAAATTCGCTCTTTTCATAATGTCGTGTGGAAGGGCAAAATCCGCGCTCTTGTGACATATCATCCAAAGTTTCGATGCTGCTGCGGTCCGACGATGTAAGAATTGACTGCGACGTCAGATACTTTCTGCGAGTTTTGGGGGACTTGCCCTTCCCCTTGTGCTAGGATGGTTTGCTCTGCTTCTTCCCCGAAAGGTAGCACTGAACGCAAGTTGGATGCTCGATAGCTTTAGCAATAGATTCAGTAGATTTAGATACCACGATACCCATTTTCATTGCCTTGTCTTCCGCCTTAGCTAGCTGAGAGTAGTGTGTCATTCTGTCGAGAGAGTTTGTTCCGAGCCTTGCTAGTTTCTCACCACTGGACTTAGATGAGCGACGGCTTACATTCGGCGATTTACTTGGTGACCTGTCGAAGCTGGCCTGAGGTGTTCTCATTATCCCTTTTTTGGGTGCGGGCTTCGGTGACCTCGATCTTTCAACGCTATGATCACGAGACTTCATAATGCTACCTCGGGGGGATCTGGAGCCATCAAAACTTTGTTGCGGAGATCGGGATTTGTCAATAGAGCCTCTAGGGGATTTCGTCTGATCGAAGCTGCCTCTGGGTGATCGATGCATAGTTTTAGTTTGTTTTAAGCTCGACTTATTCGGAGATTTACAGACGATAACCTTGGTGACTCGATCTCGGTCAGGAGAGTGATCCATCAGCCGACTAGGTGATCTATCTCTGTTGATACTGCTGCCACTGCACGAACGAATCACCTTGATCTTCTTTTCGGACGAGGATGAGTTTTTTCTTTCTGGCGATGATTTAAGGGATTGTGACTCCTGCTTACCTAGTTCCTTAACCATGGTTGGCTGGTACTGCGTGGGCTGGTGCGACGACTGAATGAGCCTCGCTTGGCTGCCTGTGCTGCCGGCGCTGAGGGTCGAAGTCGTGCTGTGAAACGGACAACGCACACATGAGCATACTCCCGCACACACAAGTATCGCAGACATCAATTAATTCACATATGTATGAGTAGAAACAAGCAAACCTACTTTAATTAAGAGTTGGTCGATGAAGATTTTAAGAAGTGCCAGAGTGTGAAGGGTCTGGTGCCATTATGAATGGTGTAGGTATAGTGTTCGTTTTGTGATGCTAACCCATACATATGTTGGTACCTTAGCGTGAGGTGGTTGGGAGTTCTGCCTAACCCTCGCTTGGCGGGCGGCTGGGGCGGCTCGTCCTCGCCCTCGGACTTGGAGCCGGGGTCGGACCTGTCGGTATCCGGGGGAGGGGGCGGCGGAGGTCGCTTGCCGTTACTCTCTGTTTGTTAGTGGAGAAATAAGGCATCTTGTTAGTATTGATGTTAGGATCAGGATGTTTATGTATAGGTAAGTATGCAACATTGGATAGGAAAACATTAAAGGAGCCCTCCCTGTTTCAATTTAGAACTGCATGACTATTTTTAGACAATTTTAAATAAAATAGTGCCTATTTAATATTTTGATGGAAAATTAAAAATAGGCAGGTCTAAATTTTCTAGATTATTTTACATAATATTTTTTTTATATATACTACCTTCAATGGCCTTTGTTAAAAACGCTAGAGCTTATTTTTGATTCTCTTTTAATAAAATACGTCTAACAATTTAAAATCGTGATTTATATTAAGTTCTGTTAAATTTACACACAACTAAGGGATAAGGTTATGTTAATCAAACTGGAATATACAAAATAGTATAAATAATAAAGGGAACACTGACCGACGGAGTCGCCGAGTGTCTTGCTCCTGTGCCTGAAAGACAGCTCATTGCTGATGCTGATGCTGATTGCTTCCGGTGGAAGGTCATCCGCATCTTGAGAATTTTCCCGCGAAAGATCACCCACCTACAAATTTAATCCACACGTTTACTTTTGATTTATGTCGATAATTTTTTGAAAGAAGATACAAATTCCACTTCCTGCTATCAAATTAAAAGATAATTAACAAACTTCGAATTTAAAAACTTCTTGCTTTTAACAGAATGTTTAAAACAAAATACTTTTAGCAGCAAAATTGGTTTAGATATGGTTTTAATAAAATATCTATTTAAATTATCCAATATCTACATTATTATTAGTAGCTTGTTTATATAAAATTTCTATAAAATTAGAGTTATATAAACTATAATGTTTTCGGTCCATTACCCTATTGTTTTATTCCCTTGGTTTTGTTTTCTCAAATATTATAAATGACGTACCGGAAATTTGAACAAAGTAAATTATGTAAATACAAGGGTAAGAGAGGATACAAACATCTCAGAGGGTCGGTGTGACCTGGTCCCGAAAGGTCCTGCGCCTTTGACAGGATAAGATTACAATATCCTGTTTAGCATTACTTAGCCTACTGACCGATCGCGCCTTCTCCTATTCTATTTGTAATTGTCACATTCTACTGGAGTGATATTTAGTTACAATTGGAGGTATTTTTTTAGACCAGAGCAGACTATTTATAAAATCTGATAATTGCATGTTTATGAGAGCTAATTCTTGAAGAAGCATCTACGCGATCTATAAGTATAACGCGCATTACCAATACCGTACACTATCAATGACTCTACTGTGTGCGTGGCTGGTCGCGGTATACATTCATCTGGTACAGGCTGGGCGTTGGGGAGGGCCCGCCGCGTACTGATCGAACGATGCCTGCGCGCGTGATTATAAACCATCAAAAATAGTGGTTTTCATGGATTTTTCAAAAAATCTTTTAAAGTAACTGAGCCCATATAAAATAAAGAAAAATATTTTAAAATATTAAGGTATAAGAACTTAATTTATATATTATATCTATATATTATTATTAATGAATATTGTTAGAAATAAATATCTTAAAATACTTGTTAAAAAATTGAGTAGTGGACCGTGAGTGCACCGATTTATTATTTTAAACTTTGTTTTTTTTAAAAAAAAATTTGGCCTCTACCCTGCAATTAGATAAATTGGTTTATAGGTATTCGACCAGAAAAATAACTCTAATACGTATATTTTCGAAAAATGCCAGGGATCGTTCGTCTTTTTTTAACAGTTGATAAAAACTAAACTTTTGCTCTACTTTGCAGTCAATCGAGACTATCTTTCTAAAACCATGATTTCCTTTTTAGTAAGCTGCTCACACACGATATTGCCTCTGAAAAAGTCAGTTTTGGCACTGTATTTTTGGTTTAAGGAAATCTTTTTTAGGATTCCGTCAAAGCGGACACCCATTTTCAATCTGTCCATTTTTTCCATCTTCCTTCATTTTACCGACTTCCAAAAGGGAGGAGGTTCTATGTTCGTCTGTATGTATGTTTTTTTTTCTTTAAATATGCTATGTCTTTATATCAATAAAGTAAGTAGCTTCGGAATAGAGACGGTGTAAAACATTCTTATTGATTAACATAATGGGTTAGTGTATAATAAATAAACATAAAAACTATAAATAACAATATATTGAGCAGGAACAAAACACTTGCCTCAATATTACCAGCTGACAACCGTTGTCCTGAAGTCTTGGGCTTTTTCGTTTTGCCAAGAGTATGTGAGCCTTGCATCACTTGTACCTATAAATAGAAGAACCGATAAGTTGATTTCCACCTAAGCAGAAGCAAGGCAACTTTTCCAATAAGATAACTTAATAAGAATCTGCAAAAACCTGGATATAAATGGTAAAAGATCGTAAAGATAAAAAATAGGCGGCTGAGAGTTTGATTAGGTAGAGAGCGACGGCACATGTATTCTCTATTATACATGTATTAGATGACCAGGACTTAAGGTTTGCTTATCAACATTACCTGGTGCTTAGGGCGATCCAAGGTATGAGGCGCGCGGGGTGGGGTAGGCGCCGGCCGGGTGGTCGGCAGCGACATATTGCGCACCGACTCTCGAATGATCTGTCTGATCGTCTTCAGGAACGCGTTACGGAAGTCAGCAGTGCTGCGAACACACCTATGCTTATCTATACTGTAGCGTGTGTAATCTGATCTACAATGGTAAAAATAAAAGTCACTATTTGTAAAGTCTAAAGATGTAGGGCGGTCCCTAAACGATCATGCTTGCATGACATGCGTTACGTTTACGTGATTGTCATGCTGCATGATGGACCATCAATCAGTACAGTAAAGCAACGGTCAGCATGTAGTTTACACGTCATGCACGTAGTTTGCATGTCATGCACGTCAATCACTACAGCTAGACGGTCATGCATGAGTGATAGCACGTAATTGCATGTCATGCAGATTGATGGTGTAGGGACCACTTAGGACTTAGGGCGTAGCAATGACATCGATATTGAAGGGCTTGAAAGCCTTTTTTACTGCACGCATTGCATCCTGCTAACATAAAAAGCTCTTGTAACCAAATAATGTCAGTATGATATACCTAAATGAGAGTTGGTTGCTCATTGGAAAACACGGGAAATGTCAATTCGGAGGGTCCCTGTGTTCAACTGACGATAAACAAAAGAGGTGGAGGTTCTCAATTGGACCCGTATATTTTATTTTTTTTCTTTTTTTAATTAAATCTTAAATAGTTTTAATGTCAGTCAGTGTGTGTTATCGCGGGATCAATGTTGCATCACATCCGTGGAGTTACCTAAGCTACCATACACGGTATGGGTTGGTACTATTATTTATTCTGTGGTATGGGGTGGTGAAAAACCCATAAAATAAGCAAAAATGCCATAGATCAGGGCAACATCTATGCATCATTAAGATGCAAAAGCTATACCGCCCGTGGGCATTACCTCATAAGAGAAGGCCAAAAGTAGAGAAATGTTTGTAAAGTCGATTAAATTTTTGTAAATGACGTAATTTATTATTATTGAGTCACACCTATAGAAAAATAAAATCTTGTTTTTACCTATTAGACAGCACGTAGACTTTTTCAGAACGTCTTTGAAGCTGACTCCTCAAATGTATGAGTTCCCAGAGGAAATGACTGTCCATGTCTTTCGCTGATGAGGCTCGTACCTGAACCTCTGTTACAGGTATCAGGACTTGATACCTTATAATTTCTACTTCATTTGAATTATTTTTCGATGACACCCCCTAAAACAAAAATAGCTACTACTTAAAACTGCACTCGACTGCAGAGACTAGTAATTTTTTACAATAAATGCATTTCTACAGATGACATTTCCTTCATTAGGTATGTGCTTTTCAAGGTTCAGAAAAATGATTTGTTATAAGTTTTAACATTCTAAAAATGCACAAAGTCTGCGCTTCCTTAGTGGCTGAAAGTTCCGAGAATTTCTCTGTACATAAAGTCATGCGCTTAATAGATTTCTTAAGTTGTATATTTTGATCAGTCATAAAGTATAGGAGGACTTATTTTGTGATGATAGCCTAATAATGTATTTATTTAATAATTGACTTACCATTAACTTTTTCTTCTGTCTCAGTCTTTCTTTACAGAGGAAGACAACAGCTGATTTAAATACAAAACACATAGCATGCAATTCCAATCCCTTTTTTATTTTTCCTAAAAAGTCTGAAATATTTAACCATTCTACACCTCCGTAGTATAACAAATCACCTGGAAATAAAATTTAAAGAATTTTAGTCATTATCGGTTATTAAATTTAGGACCTATTACACCGCTTGCTGATAAAGTCCGAGATACCCTATCTGCAGGTTATCTGACAGATAGCCTATTTTTTTGGTTTCACAGGTATCTGATCTTATATATTTTATATAAACTATCACACAGATTTATCTGATAGATAAGTTTATCACTAAGATTACTATCTGTAACAATATCAGTAAGTGGTGAAAGAAGCCCTTAGAATTTATTAGGTATTAAAAAAGGATTTTTGACCCAACGGGGGCGAGAACATTTGTGATTTTGGTGTCGAGTTGGTTGCCACTTCAAAAAGTAATTGTCACCGCACAGAATACTAACCGGGACTTAGGTCTATAGGTTGCTTGCAAGACTTTTGGTGTTGTCTAAACAAGTGATCAAATATAGCACCATATTCTTCATGAATTCGTTGCATCTCATTGATGTGTTCAGCAACTTTTTCCATTCCCTTTAGAGCCTCTGCAATAACGAAGTCAGTCATTACTCCTAACATTCAACGTATTGATATAACAAATTATTAACTAATGATGTTGGAGTGCAAACATTGTTATTAATAGCAAAGTTTAATGTAAGACTTACCCACTAAATGGAGGTGCTCTTCAGAATTAACATCAGTCAAATTTCTCAATTGTTGAAGTAGTAATGGATACTTCAGTATCCTTTGAATTGGTTTTATTAAGTAGGATTCCAAAGTTGAGGAATGTTGTTGTTTTGGATTTCTTGCGGCTAGAAACTCTTGTAGTGCATGATTGCCTTCATCTGTTGACAATATTTGTTAGTTAACATTACATTTTAAAATTGTCTGGAAGAAATCGCTTTTAGCGATAAGACCGCCTAGATGTATCTACTAATGTAATTTACTGTATTATAATTGTGTCCAGTTATTTTATTGTGGGCCTCACTATGGGCCTCATAAGAAGGGTCAAGGTCACCCAGAGGGCAATGGAGAGAGCTATGCTCGGAGTTTCCCTGCGAGATCGAATCAGAAATGAGGAGATCCGCTGGAGAACCAAGGTCACCGACATAGCTTAAAGAATTGCCAAGCTGAAGTGGCAGTGGACTGGGCACATCGCTCATAGAACTGAAGCCCGTTGGGGCAGAAAGGTTCTCGAGTGGCGACCACGTATCGGAAGACGCAGCTTAGGCAGGCCTCCCACAAGGTGGACCGACGATCTGGTGAAAGTCGCGGGACCCAGCTGGATGAGGTTAGCGGAGGACCGGTCGTCGTGGAGATCCCTGGGGGAGGCATTTGTCCAGCAGTGGACGTCTGCAGGCTGATAATATGATGATGATGATTTTATTGTGCATTAAAGAATATTGAATTGAATTGAATTGACTTTTATACATTGATCGATGACTACAGAAAACTATAATTCAAATAAACTTACTTGGATGTAACACTTTTTGGGCTTTACTATGACTGGCGCAGAATGAACTGTACAATTTGAAATGATTGACGTAATAAAGAAAAGCATTGCCGACTGCGAAGAGAACGTTCTGTGAAACAATAATACATTTAATTAATTGGCAAGGGTAAATTTCAACGTCAGAATGTTTAAAATTATCCAGTGCTTACCTTAAATTGATTTGAAAATTCAAAGTGATGGAAGTTCGGCTCAGCCTCGAGCGCTTCCTCTAAGTTTTGCAAGAACTGCCGCTGGAATGTAACTATCTCCTGAATGTTACCGAACAGAGCGTTGATCTCGGCGTTCGATAAAAAAGTTTCCCTCTTTAGTGGCTCCAAGTAGTTCTCCAGTAAGTTGTTGAGATGCTGCAAGCAACGAGGCATCGTTTATTTAACGATTGGTCAATTAACGAATCCACCGCGCGCAGTTTGTGCTACTTTAATCTAAAACTCTTTAAAATTCTTCGAATTTAAGACTTCTTTCGTATTATTTGATGAAGAAGTTTAAAATTGCTAATGCAAGTATCTGTTTAGGGATTATAATGTTAACAGTGGTTTAGTATAATGTTAAACATTAATTATGTCGTTACGAGGCATGATTAAGTATGAATGATCGATGAGTGTCAGTCGGACTGAAAGAGGCGCAGATGGGGCCGGGTTTTACAAAGTTTTAAATACGGTTTATAAATCCATTATAACTTTTCAGCTTAATGAATATTTATATGTGACGATAAGTTAATCAAAGTTATTTTATCAAAGGGACCGTTTTTATGTCATTTCAGTAATGTGCTAGTGTAAAGTTATGTTTGCTTTGGTCAGGCAGCCGAGTAGTGAACATCGGCCTCCCACTTGATAGCGGCGACTTAAGTTATTTCACTTCGCAAGTTCCTGCTAAACTAAGCACGGACGTGTCGCGTGCGAAGTTGCCAATTGGGAAAGGCTCTATAGTAGCTAATAGAAACTTAAGCCACCATGTTGTTATAACATTAAGGCATTTCTCATTACTAAGTTCAAATATGTACACGTTACGTAGGTACCTATATTTGAAAAGTTACGTAACATGTAGTTTTGAAGGAAGTGAATATTGAACATCTATAATCATAATATTAAACCTGTTAGTAAACGAAAAGTGTTATGTAAATCACAAAAATATCTAGAACAAAATAAAAGAAAAAAATCTAATGGTACTACGCGTAGAGACATTATTATAATTCAATAGAAGTGTAAAATAAATTAGTCTTATTTTCTTCTTTATTGTAAAATAAACGGGTAAATTATAAATTGAATAGATTTGGCAGATATGTATGTAAATTGATGTGTAAAAATGTAAATTTCCTCGTAACAGCCGATCACTAACAAAAGTAAAACGAGGTCTAAGTTGTAGGGCGAGCCTTGGATGGATAATGTGATGAAAATATTAATTTATTTACTAATTATGGATTGTAAGTAGAGTGTCCTGTACGAAGATGCATATTCAGAAATGATAACTTTTTGCACATCTGGTTGGTTGTGATGGTCTTGATGAGAATAACATCAATAATAATGATAAAAAAATGATGATATGAAACTTCAAGGTGGGTGTATTGTGGAACTCGTGTCTAGAATGTAATAGTACGAACTATTAGATAGGTAGGTAGATCTAGCGAAGTGTTCACCTTGACGTAGGCGCGCTCGGTATCGACGAGCTCGCTGAGCACCTTGCGCAGCTTGTCCACGTCGGAGAGGTGTCGGCTGGGCGTGCCGGCGGCGGCGCTGGCCACGCTGCCGGTGGGGCTGCCGCGCCGGGTCTCCGCCGGCGAGCGGCACCACCCCGTCACTTGCTCCGCGCTCTGCCGCACACGCACACGCCCACACTTCTATTTAATCCCCATCCCGGTTAAAACTACTCGTATCTGTTCTATTAACAATCGTTATTCCACGAGACGACATCGACGTGCCGCATGCCCCAGCCATTGCCTTCATGCATGAGTAATCACCTCCTGTGTCTAACCCATATCAGCGGTAATCCATTCAGGCCTGGACCTTTTTGCTTATGCATATATTTTGATTAGGTATGTAGGGTAATAAACAACCCAGTGACCCAATAATTTAGGTACTATTAATTTCTAGGCTGGAACGATACTTTTCTTAAATAAACATACGAGTAAGTAAGTAATATAACAAGTCATATTTTCGAAGAAAACTCTGGTAGCGAATTTTCAAATTAAATATTACGTAAATAATAAACAATGTTAAGTGTTCCTGACTTTTCGTCCCCAATAACATTGTATCATACCATACCATAGACAAGAGGTTAGACACAAAGTGTGCATCAGTGCGTTGATTGGTTTGGGAAAACGTGCTTTGCTCAGTGAACGACATTTTAAGGCGGGATCAGATACGAACACCGGGACAGGTCCACAGGGAACGGTATTAAATTGTATCCCATTTGATTTTCCAGGGACGATTATATTTTAGAGAAGGGACATTACCATGCGGGTATCGTAACGAAATAAAACGGGGAACGGTTTCCGAGAGTAAGATAATTGAATCAGGAATTAGGTTGTACAAACGGGCGTAAGAGGGTGGTAAATTGGTAGTATTATTTATGCTGGTGTATGTACTGTACCTTGAGTAGGTTCTCGATTTCGAAGGAGTTAGTTCGGGAGCTGACTTTAGGGGGGCCGCTGTTCGCGGTATCACCGCCGTGCGCGTCATTCTCTGGACTGTAGAGTTCCTTACCTGCACACATATTTACAAAAAAAAAATAACGGGACACATTGTACAATACTTTGGTGTGATGTGACATACATTTCACACAAATGGTACGACTGTTAAAATATGTTGTACGGATAACTCATTTAAAAAGACCGAACAAGACGCGGTGTGCTCAAATAAAAAGTTCATCGCTTTTTACATGTATGGGGGGAGGGGGGGAGGGGGGGGGGGGGAGACACACCAAAAAAAGTAATTTTTATTTTTTCAAAATTGAGATTTACATTGATAGTATCCTTGTACAAAATTTCATGCATTTCGGTTCATAATTTGAATTTAAATTTGAATTTGGGATAGCAATTAATGTACGATAAAGGTACAAAATATTCACTTGTTTACACTTCGAAGCGAGTGTTTTCAATAGATATTGACCTTGTTTTCATAGGCAAAGAGGTGAAATGCTATCTATACCAAGGCTGGAAATTACAACGTCGAAATTTTCGAATTACGTGGAGCAAAGCAGCTTTGGCAAGAAGTCACACAATGAGTTTTTGGTAGCAGCGAGTCAACACCGGGCACTAGTAAATAGCTCGGGGTTAGGTCAAGGCCTTTGTTTGCAGTCCGCGACGCGACGGCTGTTTCTGTTTTAAAATTAGTTCCCGCAAAAGTTGGCGCAAATGTTCCCGGTTTTTCCTATTCCAAATTTTAACTTGTTCAACTAAACCTTTCGAACTTTCCATCCAAATCGGAATACTAACAATGTATAACTGGTACAAATTTAAATTAAGGGCAGAGTATACACAAAAGTAAAGAATATCAATGTTACTAAAGGGACAGAGTAATTCTTTAAAAAATGTTCACGTAAAAGAAAATTGTACAAAAGGAACAAAATGGAAGCTTTTTCAGCTCATGTATTGAATGCGCATCATTAGAAGCGGGCAAAACACAGCAGTCTCGTTAGGCCGAAATGTCATAATAAATAACGTGTTTGCGGGTGCGAGAGGCTGCCATTGTTCCGCCCACCCGCACCCTACCGAGCCGCCCTGCGTCAAACTCCAATATACGAGTAGCACTCATAAAACAACAACTGCACGTCGAGTCAATACGTCGTCATAATTGCCCCTTGTGTAGCACAAATACGAGCGCTGTAATAAATCATTGCAAACGTTTCAAGAGCGCTGCAAATTTCAGGTCGTTAGCTCTCAATAATGACCAACGCAGTTGGGATAATTGCGGGATACAAATAAACGCAAAAAATAAGACGAAAAACATTGTAAGGAAATTAGAATTTATTTATAAGGAAAACTCGCCTTGATTTTCTGCGAGTAAAATTTATAGCGTGACTAAACAAATTTAACTGCCTAAATTATTTTAGAGAAAGGCTGCTCGGGCGGGGTAGAAAAATTAGGTCGCCTGAATATATTTTAGAGATGTAGCACCGCACTTTGTGTTCGGTTGGAAATTTTCACTGAATTAAACACATACTTCGTATATCTTAATTTGAAACATAGCGTAATCAACGTCAGATTAGCAAATGGATTTGAATAAACTACTGAAAATAATTACATTTATACCATTTACTACGGACTACGAAAAGTTACTAACAGGTAGGTATCTAGGATGTAACCTTTATATACAACGGTTTACCGCACATTTCAATAAGCGAGCTCGCTATATACCTTTCATTATCAAAGTTTAGTCGCCTATATCTCGTTCTAATCGCGAGAGATGCCAGGATAGTGTGTCGTGATCATAAAAGTAGCGTGTAATAATAAGGAACGAGATCCATAAAGCCGGGTAAATGCTATAAATGGAAACGATATAACGAGGGAGGATCAATAATCCCCAAAGAGCGAAGTCAGTTATTTTGTAATGTACGATGCACAAAATACAACTGGCTGACAGCCACGATTCCAACTCAATGAAGACTCGGGATGGGTATAGGGAGGGAACGATGCCAAGTATTATGTTGGTAGAAGATTGAAGAGTTGCTTGTTAGGCGGTCTGCGCAAAATGAAAATGAATGATGACGTCAATTTGGTAGATACTTCTGGTGAAGGTTTCATTACTTACCTACAGTCAGAATTAAGTCGGGCGTGTTCAATAGTTATTAATGTTTGAAATAGATTTAAAAACATATCAAAGTTTTTATAAATTTGCTCCGTAAATAACCAACGTTGAATAGGGATGTGCCACTCAGCAGTAATTTGATAATACAGCGGTGCGGTGAAAGCGAGTAGGCTGACAGAAACTCGATAAAATATTAGAAATAATGATGAAGGGATAGGGATCGGGACGAAATAATTTCTCCCATTGTGTTTGTCCTGAAGCACAAGACTCCTATTAAGTGCCGTATATTTCTTACACAATAACGCTCTCTATGACTTTCTTTCAAAAAAAATTCAACTTGTTGAAAGTGATAATTTATTTTATACCCACATTTTCTTTATACCACAGTGAACCAATAATGTTTTCGATACAAAAGTTACCGTTATAAAGATTACAACGGAAATGACTACCTGATGACGCTTCAGAGTTGTACTTATAACTGTGTATAGAACACTATAACATAGACGTTTTAGTGAAATCAGTGGTACCGCCAGTCACATTAGTTAGGTCCTCTCCTGAATCTTGGCCATTATTAGCCACGATAACGCAGAACAATGTGTGCGATATGACTGACCTAAACATAAACATCAATACCTGATGACGCTTCAGAGTTGTACATAGAACACTATAACATAGACGACATCAATGGCGGACAGATTCATTGACATGAAGCAGTTCAGCTAAAATTCAAGTCGAGTGTGGGCAGCCCCCGCAACGGTAACGCACACCTGTAAGACGTATATCACGTATATGGTTTGGGGTCCCATGTTTGCACGCGGTAATGTTGACAGCTTTAACGGTATTGGAGCTTTTTCACTGGTGCCTAGTAACTGTGTGAGGTGAGGATGCAATCGTACTCACTCCAAGCAGGAGCTGGCACGATGAGGCCGGATATCATGTCGTCGGAGATGACTGGCGGATCGGTCGGCGGCGGCGGGCACACGAGCGAATCGATTATGTCGTCGGTGGCCGCGCGCATCACTCCGCTCAGCTCCGGCGGCTCCGTGCGGGACGACCTGGGTTAAATGCAAATAAATCAGCGACTTTCCGGGTTCTTCTCCTAGGTCCAACTGAACTCCAACTACTTGTACCAAAATGTACCAAAGAGATTTTTTTTAGAGAATTTGATTTTCACCCGTGGACCAAATAGATAGATAAACATTAGAGAACATTAATTGCCATTCCCCTTCGTACAACTACTTCAGAATGTGCTAAGAAAAATCCACGCCTGAACAACGTAAAGTGGACTTAAGGATAATCCCAGCTAGAACAGCAAAAAAAATTAAATTATATAAGTAATAAGTTCGAAGTTATGTACGAAGGGGTATGAAAATATTTTCCGTCGTCCAACTCCTTAATGAATTGGACCACATAGGAACTACATTTTAGTTGCAGAAGTTGGCTTGCATATATTATACAAGGACAAACATCTAATCGTCATAAACAGACCAGTTTTTTTTTACAATTTCATGGCCATGCTCTACGGACATTTGCAAGCATTGACATAATTTGATGCGGTGATACAGTCAGTGCCACATATATACCGAGGTATTTATAACAATTTTATATTTTAGAAATGTAGAAAATTGCTCATTGATGAGCATTAGTCTGTGTCCCATGGAGGATTACAAAATCAAATCCTTATGTTTGACGCGGCACAAAATGAAGAAATTCTGCTCTCGTAACAGACGGGATTAACTCGTAAATACCCCCATACATTAATCTCCGAAAACATACGTTCTTTATGTTAAATTATATGAAGTGTTTACATACGAGCACATAGGAATTCAGAGATTATTTATGTTTAGCTTAGCCATTACACGGTTCGAGCACGTAGTGATTTTGTAATAGAATTTAGTGAAATAAGACAAGGATTAATTACACGACGTTAGTAAATTCGGATCTAAAACAGTGGGTAAGTAGGTAATTATCTCAAAAGTAATAAGATAAAATACGCACCTAATTGAACTGTTGTTTATTTAAAGCTACGGTATTCCTTCGGTCTAAAAATAGATTAATTTTATTATTTGTTCACTGAAAAGAGGAAAAACGTGAATTTATTAATGCCATTATTTCGTAATTTGTTCTTGCTAACTTTATGACAAATTGCACAGTCTATGTAACAATAGAATAAAGGCGGCCGTCTTGAGCCCGGAACGACTTTATCATATGAACGGCGTGATAAAACTCACAACAATGGTATCGTGTCGCCAGTGCCTTTGAGGAGGTATTTGTGAGAGAACATTAATTCACGCGCGCGGCGACGTCGAGAGGCTCAATTGCGGGCGGCCACAATGGCCGAGACTAAAGGCGGCGGCAGGTGGAGGCCAGGCTGCAGGGCAAGGGGAGTATGTAGGTCGCACCGGGCGCTTCAGTAAACTTGTCGCGAAAGGTCAGGTGTATGAGGGCGGGAAACGCCGATGAACAGAGCTTCCACCCCGCCGCCCGCCGCGGCACAGCGCAGCGCTTTAACTTCCGTTTTATTAAGTGCTACACTGGCGCGCGGCTTCCTGTTTCGTCGCTACGTACCTATAGGTACCTACTCTTGAAAAATATAACACAACGGGAGAAACATTTTTATTCAAATTTTTATTTCTGCTGCAGTGAATATTCTAATTTGATGTAAACGAATTCCACCGGCGGGGGCCGTTTGATTAATGAACAGCTGTTAACTCGGTTGACGATCGACATATTTGTATTGCGGTGAAATTAAAAAGATGAAAAGTGAAAATACCTCATCATCATAACGAGAGATAGCTCCTCTTGCAACACGCTCTCCAAGTACATCATATCTAGGTCAGATACGATCGCTCCGTTGATCACCATTATCTCGTCGCCTTTGATTATACCTGACACAGAAAACAATTGGGATTGGGGGTGTTTGTTTTTATTTTTTTCAGGCGAGAGGTAGAATATAAAAAGTAATCAGGATTGAAAGAAATATACCGTATAGGTACATATACATTAAAGTATCGTTTGTATTTTATTATTACACGCAGAGTTCGTGTGGTGATTAATTGAAATTCGAATAAACATGAGGGATTTAGGAGGAATTTATTACTGACCGTACTCACACTCACCATTTTGCATGGCAACACTTTTGTCTTCGACTCGGCTGACGTAGCAGCACAGCTCGTCCTGTCTCTCTGCATTCTCTATCAGCTCCGCCTCCACGCTGAAGCCCCACATCTGCTCGAGGGTCGACCGCTGCAGCTCCACTTGGTACAGGATCTTCGCACACACTTCCACTACTTCGTGTGTGTGTAACTATGTATGGAACATAGGGTAGGTTGTATACACAGCGTAAGTCTAAGTGAGTAGTACATAAATGTAAGAAAGTGCATGTTCGTTTGGAGGTTTGAATCTCATAAATGATAATAGCGGAACTATAATAATGATGCCTAACTCGGCATAGTTTTAGCTTATCGATACCGACGCTAAATAAAATGCATAATATAATTAATTAATAAAATAAATTGTGAGGAAAAAAAACTAGGAAACCATACATAACTAAAGTCCACGCGTACGAAGCTAGCACATCATTTTTTTTACCGCTACGTACATACAAACTAGTTAAATAAACACGGGACATAATGTAATGATATTAAAGTTTTTTACTAAATCAAGAAGCAGGCAGAAACTTTTCAGATGTTATTCAAAGGAATTTTTCCGAAAGTTTAGCGGGGCGACGAAGTCTTAAGAAATCTCGCCCAAGCCATCCACTTTAAACGAGCTATAAAGATGGGACCCTGCGACAGCGGGAGTAAAATGAGAATGCGAAATATAGTCATGATTACATGGGAGATAAGGTGACAGTTTGTTCGAGAATCGCTTCTCGGCCCGAATATTGATGTTAGGGATTTCAAGCTTAGTTACCCTACCACTGTTAGAGTATAAAGTTGAGTTCGACATAGGTAGGACCATGGTACTAAGTACCTACTTCTATTTCTAGTTTTTAAAAAGAAATAAACTAAAATTGAAATACTCAAAATAGCTAGCAATACTGGGTTCACAAGGGTACTGCGGCGAACGATTATATATTTTTATACATAAAGATTTTACTTTCAAGCATGAGTTCGGACTTTCAGAGAGATAAAGTTTTGAATAAGTACCTACTTTTTAATCCACGTCCTGTCTGACCCCAATCAAAGTTAATCCAGCGCTATGCAAAACGTTTAGATCCTTAACCGTTGTGATTTTCTTTAAAATACTTAGTCTTGCTCGTAAAAGAACTCAGCAACTTTAATATAATGAGTTTTTGACTAAAGTCAAACATTTGAACTTTATCGAACTACAACTAAAACGGGCACTGTATAAACAATCGTTAGGTACCTGGTTAATGGTTATACGTTGAAAGCTATTGTGACAACAATTGTATAGCTTAGCTCGTGTAGGAACTTGAATAAAGTCAGTGGAGGACTATAGGTGTGTGCTGTCATACCCTTCTCATATGAATCTCGGTCACAAAACACATTTTTATTATATTTTATATTCACTACGTTCTGTAAACGTGTTGGGACAATTTAATTAAAAATACGCCCACTTTTTCCCTATGTCACGCTGATATCGATAAAATTTCAGGCGCTATCGGGGAACGTTGGCCTCACTTTCCGCTTTCCCATGAAAATGTAAATTCTTTAAGTTTTTTTTAAATAAATCGCCCCGTCGGGGATACACCGGCACCGCACCAAAGACAAGAGAGAATCATTAACTTAATTACTCTGCTTGTTTTTAAAGCACCGACTATACCCTAATGACTTTCGTGGTTACACGGTTACATTTTTATACATGTATACTTACTAGGTACGAGTGTGTAGGTAATTAGATGTAAATTTAACCGAAAAGTTGTGTAGTTGTTTTTGTGTTCACACTTTATGCAGAGTATAATAATTTAGGTAGGTAGGTACTCGCACCTAATTCGAACAAGACTGTTATTTGGTAGCATACGAACAGTATTTAATCTGTCAGATACTTAATTGTAATATAGAAAATAAAGTGTGAGTGATGTGATTTTAGGTAAAATTTAAAAGTAAGTGTTGTTCCCGGATGTTGATTCAAGACTTCTCGCTTGTGTTTTGATGCTGGGTACCTTAAAAACAAAACAGTAAAGTGTACTTACGTAAGTCTCAATCAGGTCACTGCGATGCGGCACGAAGTAGTTGTGGTCCTCCATATCGCGGCGTTTCTTCACCCTGACGAAATGTTCGAGGGCGTTGAGCGAGCGACGAACGCAGGCCGAGGCGAGGAACTCTTCCACGGACATGCCTTCCCGCACGCCGACGGTCGCCGTCGTACCTTCCGGTAGAGACACGCGGACCGCCGCTTCGCCCTCCTCGCGGGACATCTGATTAACAATTTACATCACTTATCTATCAAAACTACCTCTGCATAATCTAAAAAGAACGCAAAAAATCTATGAAGAGGAATTTCTCCATTAAAGTTCAAAATAATCTTAATCTTGTAGCTATCATAATCCTAATTCTAAGCATAACCCCTTTTGTCCACGTAAATTTGAATGTGTTTGTTTGAATTCCGTGACTGAGTTTTTCGCTTGAGTACTAACACTTCTCACATTCCTTTTATTAAAAACCAATTCACATTCACAAATAATAGAGAACAAACACAAATAGTACATATTCGCATATATTTTTTTGGATTGTGGAATAATAAAAACATATCCGAACACATTTTCCGCTACAAAGGTAGATGGGACTCTTTGTAGGAACCTACGTTTTCAATTAACTTCCCTGAGTATAATTAATTAAGATAGGATACAAAAGGGAAGAATCGGTAATACCTATACATTTCATTCACTACCTGTAAGTTTAGATACTAAGAAAATATTATTATATTTTTAAGCATAACCGGACTCTGTGATGCGTGCCTCGGCTCCACCTCGGCCCGAATACTCACGATCGTCCGGTTACGCTGCACTTGCCGGCCGCGGCAGTAATGAACTATAACATTTTCATACCGCGGTTGTGTAATGTTATAACTAGTAGGTAACAATAGCTTTTTATTCAAACAGTATTTTTTTATTATAATTTAATGTTCACAACGTTACCTTTCATTGCCCTAAGCGGTTCGTTTTTCAATTAAACTTTGTTATTCTCACAATCACGAACCCCAGCGCACTTCGTAAAAGTGCCTGAGATATAATAACATTGGATTAGAAGTTACTGACGGATAAATGGGGCCGGACGGATGTGAAAGGACGCACTGCGGAGATGAATAGGCTCCTTCGGGGTACGGAACACTAAACGACACACAATTTGCTCTGGGCGTGGCAACCTCGCATAACTGTCTTGACTCAGTCGACACTTCCTTGCAAACAACTACGGGTTAAAGGCGAAAATCCGGGGAGTTTTGTTTTGTGTTGATACGTAATTAACGTAAATAAAGTTTGTACCTACATTTATATCCAATGCTTTAAGGTAAGTTCACGAGCTATCAATTTATTCACCGTAATACAAAATGGACACCGCCAATCTTTTATTTATTAAAATGTGGTTTACGAAAACGGCATATTAATTAATACTCATAAAAAGATTTAGATTCAGGTTGTCGTATAGTATATACGGACGGCAAAATTGATAGTCATTGACTTTAGTTGAAGAAGAACTGCTAGAAACTTAATAGAAAAATAATTTAAACTAACACCTAATTTATCTTTCAACGAGACAGGTTTAACAGAAGAAAAAACACGAAACATTGATTCTACAGCTATCATTGGGGATAAAATCCGATCAATAAAGGTTTGTAGAGATACCTATTTATCTCACAAAGAGAAATGCGAGGTAGGCAAAGAATTCAATGTAACAGACAGGTACGCTACACAGCCGCTTACAAATTAGAATGAAAAAGTTTAACGGCATGGAAACAAACAAGGCAGTCGAAGTCCAAGAAATACAAGGACCTTTTACCAATCTATTTACAACAATTAGTTACAATTTGTTGAAGAAACAAGGGCAAATGCTTAATGATAGGCAATCAAGGCAACCGGGGCCAGTAATAATACACTGTTCGTGACGACGTATATTAAGGTTTCGTCAAGTCGGGGTGCACGCTACTCGGACATTTTACAATCAACTCTAGACCCGCCAGTCGCTCAACAAAGCACATTCAGACCACTTAAAAGTTTTTGTTTTCTAAAGGATTCGTACTGCACAAGAATAAATAAAATATTTAATGTTTAAACAAGAAAACGAGTTCCAAAGTTGAGTATTAATGTATTCTGTGATGATGTGAAAATATCGAAAATATAAAGAAATCATATATTAAGTAACCCACTAATGTATTTGTTTAATGTATTTATAATTTCTGAGATCTTCGGATACCAAAATACAAGACAAAATAACACAAAAATGCGAGAGGAAATTGATTGGAGATGGAAATAAATAAGTATTCATTTTCAATTCCGTGCGGGATTTCAGCCTTTTAATGTAGCGTGCTTTATTATGAGATACGTTCACGGCCGGCTGATATTTACATTTGCCATGCTCTAACGTAATGTGGAGTTCGCCGACTGCCTCGTAGCGCTGTATTCCCCAAAGGTCCTGTGGGAATTAGGACTCGATACTTGGCACGCAATATATTTTTAGACTCCTGAGCGAAATGATATTATATTACGAGAAATCAGATCACGCTGAATATTATTTGAACGACCATTGTGTTTCTGTTGGTATTTTTTATGTAACCGAAATTTGTGAAATTCTACAGTGCAATGAGTCGTATTGCAGGCTAGCTTCCGTAAGAGACCACAAAGACGCTGCTGTCTAGAGGCTTAAAACGGTACGCAAAGTTCTTATATTACAATATACTCGAAATACCAAAAATGCATAATGCCATGACACATATTCGCGAAATGCCACAATGCATTTTAAGTTTTTGGATATATGGTTTTGGGTTAAACAATTTGCGTTTTTGACGTATGCGTGTTGGTATTTTGCGTAAGTACTGTTTTCTATACCTCAAAGCGCCAAAACTTGCGATTTTGGCATTAAGCGTCGAAAGGGCCGTGAAAAAATCTTACCTGCATTGAGCGTCGACTGGAGCCAGAGTTGGATCGCGAAAGATTGGGCGCCCTCCGCTTGGTGGCACCCCTACCCGCCAGGAGGTTATTGAGCAGCGAGGGTGAGCGGGCGCAAATGAACGCGTGGAACGAAGACACAGTGAACACTCCCAGCTTGTTCAGCGTGCTTTTCGTGCCTCGGGATACGTGGGTCAACAGAGACTGCAAAAAACACATATAATTAAAAAAAATTTATATTAAAAACCTACCTAACCAACCTAGAAATAAACATAAACTATTCTAATAATTCTGCCCTTTATTGATATATAAAATATCGATATCCGATACGAAGCCATGAATAGACCACCCCTATTTATATAGGTTGTATATAGATTGTATAGGACTCCAGGTGTAGAGACGCGGTGACCTAAATGTTCACATTAGTTAAGCCATCCGTCAAACTCGTTTTAATATTTAATTTAATCAAGGATATAGATGTATTTTTAGAAAAATAAACATTATCGTAGTTATGCTATTTTTTTCGGGTCTGCCGGACAAAAAATAGTATAATGGACTACATAATTTACTGAATACTTTTTGAAACTAAAGTATTACTTACTGAAAATTAGATACTATAGTATAAACACATACCAATTCTTGTTTTTTAAACGATAAAAAGAAATAACTGAGTAAGTTCTGACTGCATCGTTGGCTTGGTGTTTGATAATTGGACTTGAGGTCGTCGGTTCGATTCTCACTAGGGACAGACAAGTATATAATAATAATATTTATTAAATACTGAGTTACTTGAAAATATCTTAACTTCATTGTGTTGAAAGCACGTTGAAAGTATCCAAAGCTGAAGGTAATAATGTATTTCCAAGAAAACAGCTTTTATATTTCATAAGAAGTAATTTAATTTATTAAACTCTTGGCATTGTAGAGAAACTGATAACACGATAACGAGGTTAACTTTATTTTTGCTCCACTCCAGGGATCGTCAACCTTGAGTACCTATACCTGGCGTAATTAAATAACCATAATGAATTAAATTATCAAGTAAATTTTCCAATTCTAATAAGTTGGAGTTTTGTCTGTATAGTAACGTCCTTTACAAATGTTAACGTAAACGTTGATTATTATATACTTTCGACGTGCGGTACCTAGGTAATTTCATTTTGAAGAGTTTCTGTGAGAAACAAAATTATCTAAACCCCACGGTACAACAAAATAATGGAAAAATTCTTAGTATATTGTTGACGCTTTCATTCTTCCTGAATATTGGATAACAATTTGTAAAGCGTGACACGGGTCCAGGCGTAACAGATTCTACGCTGATCCCGCATAGCTTCCGTTCGGTCAGCGGAACTATCAATTTGACAGAGGTGCCAACAAATTTCCTTCCCCTGTCACCTTTCGGTCGAATTTTCCAGAATCTCTGCTCCAATTTTATCTTATTACTACGCAATATTTAAATGGTAAGAGAGTCCGTGTAATTATAGGGATCTACCTAGGAATCAGCTCGACTAGAACATTTTTTCAACTGATCTTATCTCGCAAATCTTTTACACTATTGACCCGATAAAATTATTAGATATAACTACCTAGTTTGATTTTAATTTGGGTTGTATTTACGACATAGTCCATAAATTTGTTTTGCCGGGCAAAGTCAACGAGTTCCGATATTGATTAATTAATAATGAATGACCCATTATTTTATTATATGACAGAGCATCAAAAATTCTAAGATTTTAAGAATTCCAATTGATAGTATTTAATAATATGCTGAGTAATTACGAAATAATAAGGCATTAATTTAGATTAATTAATAACTCAGTCGTAACAAGTCAAGACGAAAGTCTTCGACCAGTGTGTGTTGCCAGTGATGACATACGGTACCGAGACGTGGTCGCTCACTATGGGCCTCATAAGAAGGCTCAAGGTCACGCAGAGGGCAATGGAGAGAGCTATGCTCGGAGTTTCCCTGCGAGATCGAATCAGAAATGAGGAGATCCGCAGGAGAACCAAGGTCACCGACATAGGTCAAAGAATTGCGAAGCTGAAGTGGCAGTGGGCTGGGCACATCGCCCGCAGAACTGACGGCCGTTGGGGCAGAAAGGTTCTCGAGTGGCGGCCACGTATCGGAAGACGCAGTGTAGGCAGGCCTCCCACAAGGTGGACCGACGATCTGGTGAAGGTCGCGGGACCCGGCTGGATGAGGTTAGCGCAGGACCGGTCGTCGTGGAGATCCTTGGGGGAGGCCTTTGTCCAGCAGTGGACGTCTACAGGCTGATATGATGAATAACTCAGTAAGTCGTCTACCTATATATAAATCAGATAGACCATTACTCCGTGTAAAATGAATAAAATCGGTAATTGTGTGTCAACCCTACATTTGACACTGGAAACAAGCGCAAATAACACATATCCATTTCGCTGTCGTCACCTTTCACTGTCAGTCAACGTGGTGAAGTCCCTTGACTATTTCTGTTTCCATTTCACTACCTCTTCTGAGTTATCAAATATTTCTTTTTGTATTTGGTTCCGGAAAAAATAAGGTAGAATTAATAACGTCATAACATAATACTACCTATATAAACACTACCTTGAAATATCTGGCTTTTCAAAAAAAAATACAACAGATACTTTTATATTTGTTTGATAGTTAACTTAGACAAACACTTAATTGATGAAAACGATAAAATAAGCTTCCTATATAAACATTAAGCGATGCACCTCCAACGACCAGAATTTCGCAAAATATTATATTTAAAATAGACTTTTGTTTTTGACTCTGAAATTAATTAATTTTAATTAATTAATTAATTAATTAATTAATTAATGACTGAAATTTTGTTTCGCCCAAACGTTCCAAAAATGCGGTGCCAAAAATTAACCCTATAGAAACTAAAACTACGAAAAAAATATTTATCCGTCTCAATCCAAGGCACGGAACCCTCGGCGAGTCCTATTCGCACTTGGAGGGTTTTTTATACTATTTTAAACGTACCTTAGGGTTGGGTAGCTCGCCACTCTGCAGACTGGCCATGTAGCAGCGCAGACGGAACTGTTCGCAGTGCAGCCGCTCCAGGTTCTCCTCCCACTGCAACATTTGCACGGCGAGCTGCGCACGAGTCTCCGGGTCAGACACCACCGACTGTTGCAAGTCCGCCATGTGTTTTAGCTTGTGATCCTGTGGGTATATTCCGCTTTAAATAAATTCACTAGCAATAAATAAAGAAAAATCACTGTTCAATAATCGTTCAGCGTAAATATGACATGCCGATGGCACTTCACCAATATTCGTTTCTATACTAATATGATAGAAAAGAAATTCAAAGAATGTAAGTAATGCGTATACTGATATTACTGAATCGCGAGATATTATTGAATCAAGGCGTTAAGGTTACGATTACGACAGTCTTTACTCTACCGAAAATGAAGATTGCCGACATGCTGATTTATTTTGTCTAGTATTATAATACTTTTTGAGGTTTCACAACCAGATGTTTGAATTATTTTTGTTCGTGTATTTTGTAAGAATGTGTATATTCATTCTATTAAAAATCTATGACAAGGCTCAGGAACGAATAGTTCTTTATAGTTCGTACACACAGAAGACCTGTCATCACATCAATGAATAATACCGAATATAACAAGTCAGCGTTCAACCGGTATAGATCATAAACTCAATCATGGACATTATATTAATTAAGAGAATTTCCCAAAACGGTTAAATAAATGTACAGCGCGTAAATGTAATGTAATTTGAATAGTACGGGTTACGAGCGGCTCTCGAACTCGGCCTCGGGATGACATGTGCCATGAATATTAATAAGCGCGCTCCCACCTGGCCAACGATAACTATCGCAGTGATAAAATAGATTGTTCCCAACTTCGAAGCATGTGTTTCGCCCTTAATTACAGTTTCTATTTAGAATAGTTTTCCGCAAAGAGGATATTACATTTAAATTTCAAAACCTGAAACTAGACCAGCAACTGGCGCTTGCGGTTGCAAATTAACGACCCTCAGCAATTGGAATACAAATACAAGGAATGGAGGAATGCTGGTTTGAATTTGCATACTCTGCGTCGTCCTTATTTATGTGCAGTTAATCGCAAACACAGTTGCTGCAAATCAAAGCACATATTCGCAATGTGGCGAGCGTGTAGTAGTCAGAGACCGCCACAAAGGCTTTGATGCGTGTTGCGGTCGCCCGGTGCGGGTCAGAAATTGGCGCGATTTGCACGAGGAACGCTTCGAACCGCACGCCCGCCCGCCGCCGCCGCCTCGCCCGCCCGCCTTACATGCCTACTCATAGATATAGATTTCGTATCTATATGTACAATGCTAATAAATATCCCTTGCCCGAATATCTTGTTGCGACATGGAAGCTTCCAGATGGAATCTTCGGTAGTTCTAACCAACAGTTTCCTCTGAGGGATCTATTAAGCACACGTGCAGTGAACGATTAAAATTTCATTATCTAATCTAACTTAATTACGAAGGGAACATGGCTTCGAAGGAAAATGTGTCGGATTATTAGATAATGCATTGCCTATGTTACGCGAGTCAGACCCAATTATTTATCGGTATGTATTTATAGACACTCTTACATTGTAAAACACGTGAACATTATGTTGATAAATTATCAGAAATACATGAAACTAGTTAGCACTAGGTTCTGTAATTGCATTGATATTCCAAGAAATAAAATAAAACTTGTGTAGCATCACAATTATTCTCCAACAAAAAATATCGAGCAATATTTTGCAAAATTTCATTAAAATGCATCCGCAGCTGCAAAGATTTATGCTGAGAGAGCGAGAATGTAAAAAGAAGTTTTCGACGTTAAACATATTCAAGAGGAGCTCGGCACAAGCAATCAATTTATCTGCATAAATGGGGAATGCTTTTCGCTTAATAACTCACTACGCTGCTACACACTTGAACATTCTAGTGAACAGTGAGATATACGCTCTGTGTTTGAATTCGACCCCTCTGTCTGTCTGTATAAAGTAGAACGTTAGCTACATGGAGGTCGGTTTACAAAGATAGTTAGAGATTCGTGTCAGTCAAACAATGCTTATGTTGGTTCAGGCCGATGCGATGCGCAGTTAAAGTCGAGCGGTGCATAATATCTAGGCGAGTCCGCTTATGTTTCAGCACATTTCGTTTGTTCAGCATGATATTAACTCCTATATTAAACTTTGCGCTAAAATAACATTCATTTTATGCTCGCGTATAAGGTACAGTTAGACGAAATGTAGTAGATATGTTTTACTTACAGATTCGATGGCTTTTTCGAGACGGTAAATTTCTTCTTGAAGTAGATGAAGTGTTCCAGTCTTGCCGCGGTGGCGCGCGAATGCGGCGGCGCACGCACTATGTATGCTGTTCACCCAGTTTTCCAGCTCCACCTAAGAGACACATTGTAGATACATAGATAGAAGGAGTTTGCATGATTTACGAAGTTTATAGCGTAAACGTGTAATACATACTTGGCACGGTGCTTGAAATAAGTACGCATCGCCGAACGCGGTGCTGAGGCAGAATATGTAATCGCGCTTGGGGTGCTCGGGGATGGGTTGCATGATGGCTCCGTCCACTATGATGAGGTGCTTGGGCGCGGCCTCCACGGAGCGGCCCTCGCGCGAGTCGCACGGGTAGAACAGCAGCGTGGTGCCCTTCAGACACACCCAGTAACCCTTCCAGCCTCGCTTACGCGCCAGCTCGATCTGATGTTTTTTACGAAGTAACCATTTCTTCACGCTCAAAAACCTGTGTAAAACATTTACTTTAGATAAGAGCGCAAAGGCCCTATGTTTTTACTAAAGAGGTGGTACCTTTTATACATTGAATCAATGATAAATTCTCACTACTGTTTTGTGTTCCTAGCTGTATTGTATGTGAATGAATTGTGTGGCTGTAAGAATTGTAACAATATATATTTGAATAATATTTTATTAAAAATTCTTTTTGCCGACCAACAGAGATTTAAAAAAATATTTTCCAAACTTCCGGCTTTACAAAGACGAAAATTCTGAGAGAGAAAAGATCAATGAAATGTGAAATGTATGTTATTTCGGTCTAAAAAGGTTGTTTCAGTATCTTTTCTCAAAATAACTGATACACAGGCAGAGTATTTATTATTATTAAATAACCTTGGTAAAGTCTTTCCTAGCGAGCGGGAGCGTAGCGAGCTTTTTCCGTGTTCTGTGCTCTTTCCATTATTCAAATGCCACAAAGGCTTCTAACTAGAGACAGACAGCACCTATGCCAACCATAGTGTAAGTAAACAGAACAAATTGATAATCAATCAAATCATGCAACCGAAATCAGGTAATTACCTATGTAAATATGTATAATGTGATTGTTGAATGTATAACTAAATACTACAACTAAGAATATATCTAATGATTTAAATAAAAAAACTGCTGTTTATTGAAATAAACATGTTTACTAGTGCATATTATTATGAAGTAAAAGTACATCAAACAGATATCACAATATTACAATTTGTTTATAATTTAGGCACACTTTGGTACATTTTTGTTAGGTATCCTGGGTATCGTGACTTTCGTCGGGTTTTGGAAATAAGTTCCTTTTCAAATAGAACAAGTTGTTTTTATGCTCCAGAATTCCGAAATAAACTGCATACATTACGGTTGTATGGATTCTTTTATCTACGTCCCTTGATTGACAAGGAAGCACAAAGTTCTTTTTTATCAGGTTTCGAATTTTCGTCATTGGGACTCCTCGACTTCGGGCCTTCAGGACTTCCATTGCCCAAATGACAACATTCACTGGCGTATAAACAGTTATTTTTGTGCGGTCCTTAATTTTTTTGAAATCAGTTTTCTTGTGAAAGACCATTGAAGCCGAAGATGGACTTTTCATTGGTACTTTCATTGTATTTTTTGTGCTATTTAAAATATTATGTTTCATATAACTTGTATTATTGTGTATAATTGTTGTGATAACGTTGCTGTTAAAAATGTATCATTTTATTTATCACATTAATTTTGTCACAAATTATTGTGAATGCCATGTAGGCATCACAGATTATTTATTGTAGCTTTATGACACATTGACAGTATCCATTTGCTGTCACTCAAACAACTCAACACTAACAAAAAGAGAAGTAAACCTTTAGTGTAGCCACCAAAAAGTTGTAATATCCTGCTCAAACTCTGGTTTATAGGTCTTTTATTAGGTAGGTTTTGGAAAAATAAGTATACCTGCCTCGTAGAGGGAGAAAGCAAACCCTACCTACATTTGTTCTAAAAAATAACCCATTATTTATAAACGAAATCTTACAATCATGCACGAACGAAGTTGAAAATCAACGCCCATCCCCTAGTGTGTTAATTTTTCATCGCATGTTATGTGCAAGTATAAGGTGCCTGCCTATTTAGACGGGAAATGCTAATGTCTGAGAAATATGATTCTATATTTTCGCGATTTATTAAGTTATTATTATTCATGAAGCCAGCGATACTAGAAGCGAGCGAGAACATCAATTAATCATCGCACACACATAATAATAATCTCTGTCACATGATATACGAAAAGTGCGTAAATCACAAAATCAAATAATGAAAGGTACGCTTGAATTTTAGGCGAGTTATTGAAAGTGAACGCTGAAGTAACAGTTTTCCGTTCGTGTCATGCTAACAAATATTAAAAGCAAGAAAATTAATTATAGAGTTCCGTTGCCAGCCATTAAAGTGATAGAAGGTAACAAATTTAATTTTTAAAATAAAATAAGATTAGGTATCGGTCCCTTTGAAGGTGAGTTGTTGTAATGGTTTTTTTTATTTATTAATGGTCATAATAACAAACAGGAAAAGAGTTATTTCTACCTACCTAGGTACATTAACTTTAGTAATTTGGACTGTGTAATCTTTTTAAATTTTTCTTCATGTAACAATATTTCAAAGTAGTCTCTTAATTTTAAATCGCATGCAACTTCGTCATATTGTAGGGGGATATTGTAAGGATCTCGCATGAAGAGCCACTACGCCTGTTTGCATACTCTTACAACACCGTTGAATGGGTCACGGCTAAGATTTCCCTCCGGTCATTTGGGATTCATGGAAGAGAAATTGTAGCCTCAAGTAACATAAAGGATGCCGTAGGCTTTTCCTAATAGAAACTCGTCAACGTTGGCGCTGCTATTTTTCCTTCGGTTCTTGTAAGTTTTATTTTAAAATCTTCAGAACATTTTTATTACACTTTTGTTTTTTTTGTACAGGTGAGGTATAGCGAAGCGTACACTGAATGCATATTTAATAGCATATTTAATTCTGCGTATGAACGAAAGTTGTCTGTTTTTTTTTACCACAGGGGTAATACCGAATTAAGGTAGAAAAAAAGACACAGTCAGTAGGTTCTTCTAAAGAGTTGGCGAAAATCTGAAACAATGTTTACTAAAGTCGTAATGCATTATTATGCACACAGATTTATAAAACCATCGTAGCGAGCGTAGCGAACGGGAGCGTAGCGAGCTTTTTCCGATGTTCTGTGATTATGCATTATAATATTCATTTTGAATTTTTACTTGTGCTACAATTACTTTTGAGTTGAATAACAACAGCAACCGTTTACTTGTATTTAATTTGAAGTCGAGAAGTTGGAGGCTCAAAAGGCAATATTGGGTAGGTAACCCTCTAACGGCAACAATGTAAACTGATCTCAAATCATAACAAGAACTTTCTTGTGATCGGTAATTTATGTCATTATCCTTTGTTGTCTGCAAAGGGTAAGTAAGCACTTTGTGCAATTAGGAGCAAGTATCAAGTGTAGGCGCGCTGCCCTGACAAGTCACTGAAAATTTTCAGCTTTATTTCTGTTTTAGTAGTACATTTTACAATCGCGCACTTTGTACAAATAATCATATAAAAGAACGCTTAAAAGAGAAATGTATAATGATAAAATAAATAACATAATATAATACAATTCAAAATAAAAGTTGTAATAAAAAATTATGCAATATATTTGAATTTTTGAGATGGGGCAGTAAGGGCAGGTAACCCTAACTGTTGTAATTATAGAGAAACGTTCTTAGGAGACTGTCCTTAACTTTTTGAGACATTTTTACCTGCATTCACATATTTTGAAACCTTGCCCTTACTGTCCCATCTCAAAAACCAGTCTGTATATCAATTTTAGGTTAAAATTGAACTTGTTAAATTATAAATGAATTAAATTAGAAGATAGAAAATAAAATTATACAATTAATTAATAGGTACTACATTGAACAAGAGATTTCTACTAGGAACACTTACCCAGCCTTCCTGACAGCACCAGTGCAGTTGAAGGAGGCCGCCGCAGCGCCCGTCTGCTTGCCTTTGTACGGCGAATTCATCGCGCTCTCGCCGGGTTCCTCTTCGTCGGAGACAGCCGTGGTCAGGGACATGCGATCATCATCCGAAATCTGTGAAAACGCGCACAGTATTAATAAACGATACCTAAGCAGACAAATAATAGGAGGAGTAAGTAACCGTGAACGTTACTTAGGTATATTCCGATCGGCAAATTGTCAGACCTTCCACCTTATAGTATGCAGTCGTTCTGTGATGTAGTCATTATGCGGATATAGGTAGTCATTTTGCAATCTAGTCATTCTGATATCAACTCACTACAAGTAGGTGTTATCACCCTGAGACGAAACATGCAGTAAAAATAGGCCCTCAAAAATCTGAGTACTGGAATATTTTAGCTGCGCTTTAAGACGCAGATGGCTCCAAATCACAACCAGCTAGCGAATTTATTTATAAAAGTCAGAATCGATGAGTGACCGACTATAGGTTGGCAGAGGACGAGCCGGGAAGAAGAAGTGTTGATTATATTTACCTAGGTACTATGTTTTTGTGAGTGAGGAAGATATTACGAGTACATTGTTTAAGTAACACTATAGAGAATTCTAGTAGACGTCTGAAGTATAACTTGTTTTTTCGAATAAATCATTAAGTACACAATAATAAAAGTGTACGTATTTATAATATTATTAGGGTGCTTGCTGATAAAGTCCCAGATACACTATTTGCAGGTTATCTGACAGATAACCTGTTTTATTGGTTTCACAGTTATCTGATTGCCTATATCTTATATATTTTATACAGTCTATCACACAGATTTATCTGATAGATTAGTTTATCACTAAGATTACCATCTGTAACAATATCAGGAAGTGGTGAAAGAAGCCCTTAATGTTTTAATTTTTTTTGGGTATATAATAAATGAGTTAGTGAGATTTACATCCAATCTGCTAAATAAAACGTAAAGAAGAATTATGGAATTTTATGTACGGGGAAGTCGCCGGCTAGGTACTTTATAGTGTAGCTACACTAAGACCACTTTGAAAGCTTAAGGCAGCTACCTACTTCTCCTTCGTTAAAAGCTTGTTGCCTAAACATACTAGTGTACGGATCCCGGCGTGGGTCCCAGCATCTGAAATTCTGAATTAAGATTCACTGAAATCCGTTACGAGAAACGTGTTACGCGGAGCGTAACTGAATTTGTTTATTGCTTACTACATCTTTCTCTAATCCAGTTTTGCAAAATAAATTACATTTCTTGTCAAAATAAAATACTAACGCATTTAAATGAAGTTTTTTTTTTCAAATTAATGTAGGTACAGGGGACAAATATAATAAATAGGTTTTAGTAAATTCTTCTGAAAAATTTATAAGTACTTAAGTTTAGATAGTTCATTACGATAGTTAATTGAAGAGCGAAAATTCCAAATGGTGATAGTGCAAATAAAATAAATACTAAATTAATTTTAGTTCAATTTGAAAGACAATACTTTACAATACATAATATACGAAATGTGTCTTTTGCGCTTTTGATCGTGGCACAATGTAAAAGTAGGCAGATTGCTTTGAGCGCATGCGGGTCTCGGTAGCGCGCTCTCAGCTCAATGGCCCTTCACGTCTGGTGCGCCTTCGCCTTTCAACTCTGCACAAAATATATACCACGTCACAAATCCTTCCCCTGTATATGACGTTGCATATAAACAAACAAGGATGATTTAGTTGTTAGATAATTTCCGGGGCAGTCTCTAACAATTCAAAAGAACTATTGTTAATTGTCTACAATTTTCATTGAACTCCATAATTGAACTGTAAACATACCTACCCAGGTTTCAGATGAATCATGACAGCCTTATCAATTGCTCAATAAAAGTTGAGCCTGAATGCAGTATAAAGTTAAATTATATAACTTCGTATTACAATTTGAAAATATTGTGATTCAGTGTATTATTTACTCATCATACAATATTAGGTAGGTACGCAAGAACTTAAAATAAAATATAATTTGTTCTATCTATACAAGAAACATACCAAGTTATTTTTATTTACGAAGTAGCAGATGAAAGAGCAGACGAGAGCACAAAGGTAGGTACCTACTGAATTTGTCGTTGGCTACTGCATTAGAACTTAAATTGAATTTAATATTAACGCGTTTTGGCAACAGTTCTGCACGAGTTACACTACTATAATAAATAGTTCTGCGTCGCATAGTGAACAGGAAAGTTGTCAGTAGTTGTCTGAAACAAGCTTTTACTTTGGGCGGAACGTTTCTGCAATAGGTATAGCTATCTACTATCACTAATGTACCTACCAGTGCTATAGGAAAACTAGTTTTTACGTTATGAAACTGTGAAACATTTTGTTTTGCAAATCATCGCAGATTAATAGGGTGGGGTTGCTGTGGTTATAGGAACGAAGGTACACGCACTTTGCGTAAGTATTTATCGCCCATGCTTAGTATAGTATTATGCAAGGACAGCAGTATGTCAGTTATTGGTTTACGAATGACGTTCCTACCTAAAATCGGTCTGTCCTTACTCCTCATATACACAACTACAACTTTAGAGATATGCATATGTCACTATAGATAGCTTTGACATCGAAACATTGTTTTGAAATCAGTTAATTTATTATGAAGTACCTAGAAACCACAGAACACGGAAAAAGATCGCTACGCTCCCGCTCGCTACGCTAGATACCAACCAGCCGGTAATCGGGCAATATATCTACATTAAATTAATAAATAATAAACGTGACACACTCCTACCCCCGCACTAGGTAGGATTCCCCCCCACTGTTTCGCGGGTGGATACTGGACACATACAAACACAAACATCCAAGCCCCGAGCGAACCCTCTCGGACTCGGGACTCTGAGCACAGAAGGAAGAGTCACTACGAACTGAGCTACGGAGGCGACAAAACTTCATAAGTTAGAACCATAAAGTCTCGATCAAAATACCTACATATTTTAGGGTTACGTTCCTCAAAAGAGGAAAAACGGAACCCTTATAATAATATATAGGATCACTCCGTTTTTTACCAACAAAGTTAACTCTGCGTATGAGCAAGTTATACTTATAAACCATGTGGTATAAATTTTATTAGCGATTATCTATAATTATTTATTTAATTAAGATTGAACGGAACCCTCTGGGCGCGAGTCCTACTCGCACTTGTCCGGTTTTTTAATACGTAGTATACAGCTGCAGTACTCTGCATGCATACTATCTGTACGGCGTTACAGTTTTTACAACAGAATAATAAATAAATCCCGGTAGAAAACAGGCAGTATTACGAGAGAAAGAAGCTAGTTTTATTATAATTCCCAGTTCCAGTGTTGGTTTCCTGTAGATTGCCATCTACTGCTATCAATATATTATTATTTTCGCTTGCGTACTTAGGACTTTACATATCTAAATAGCGCAAAGTACAAGATAAGAACTTTCTTCCAGCGACATTTGCATTATAAAAAACATTTTATGTGCTTTAACGTTCTTGGAAAAAATACTTTATATTCCGTTTTACGCTTTTGTTGGAAACTCTTTTAACTACTTATGAGCTTTAAAGGAGAAAATGTAAAAGGAAATATACCTACTTATCGTCGTTCCTTAAGTGTACCATGAATTTTTCAACATATTTTGAAAACAACTTCATTTCAGTAAGAGTAGGTAATACCAGATTTTCGAAACAATCATCAATCATAGCCTACATTAACGCAAACAAAAGAAAGACTACGAACCTATTTATTTTTATACCTACAATGATAAAATAGAGAGAGGAAAATAAAAGGCCTCATTAGCAGAAAAGGAAATTGCAGTTTTCCGAGGGTGAAACTAAAATAAGGTCAAAATGTTAGCTATCTTCTACTGGCTTTTTACCTCGAGGTTAACCTATTATGAGGGCTTACTTTTTAAGGGTTAAGGTAGGTAGTAAGTACGAGGTGTAATAAGGCCGCTCCTGAATACTTAACCATAGACTCTACTCGTCATAACGAATAACATTTGCTATTCATGAGAAACATTGGAAATTCACAAAAAAATACTTTGCATATAGAGATCTACCCGTTCCATATGAAGGAGGAACAATTATGTTTACTCCGACACTGTTATATACACTGCAGCGATACACTGGTGTACAAATGGTCAATTCTGAGGCCACATATCTATTTGACATTTCTTTTAAGGATAGTTTCACATAAGCAGCTAATTTTAGGTTTATCAGAGGAATGTGTGCCCTTTGAAATAATGAGCCAGATTTAGTACCTATACACACAATAAATTTAGGTCTTACCTTCCTGAGAAATGCCTCGTTGCAAGTTTGCGCAGTTCCCTTCCAATGGTAGTGTCGAAATCTGACGTTGCCAAGTAATTTGGTACCCCGCAATATGGACACTTCATACACTATTCGCCGTATGTTGAGCACATCCGTGCGCTTCTTGTACTTGTTGAGCTTGCGCCGGCGCACGATCCTCTCGTCCGGCTCCGAGTATTCGCCGGTGCTGGTGAGCCCCTCCTCCGCCGCCCAAGCACTCAGCACGCTCTCTATAAAACTGAACAACTGCTGCACATTTGGCTCTAGTTTACTAGGTATGAACAGATAAGGCGACACGGTTTTCTTCGGCACTATAGTCTTTTCTTCAGGCTCATCTACCGGCGGTGGAGCAACATCGTGATAGGGGCAACTGTGTATTTTGTGGTGGTGATGGTGGTGGTGATGATGATGCTTAGTTTTGCGTTTGACTTCTTTGGATACCACACTCGCGCCGCCCTCCCCTTTATCTGCGGTCTCACCGCCGCTCGAATGCGAGTCGCCACTGCGCTCCCTTTTGGGTTTGGGTCGTCCGTTGGACGTCAAGGCGACGAGCGCGCCGGCGGCGAGGCAACAGTGGTGCGCTACGCAACAGAACCGTGCGTCGCCCTTACGAAGCTCCGTGTGGCCCTTGTGGCAGAACGAGATGTCGGGCACCCGCGCACCCAAGGCGGCGAGGTGAGCTCGGTCGGCGCACACTTGCATGAGCAGGTTCTCGCCGAAGTGCACGGTCTTGTGCCGGCGGCGGCGCAGGTGCATGACGGTGCCGCTGCCGCCGGCGAGCGAGGCCGGCGCGGAGGCGGGCGCGGGGGGCGCGGGCTTGGCGCGGGGCGCGGCGGGCGCGCGCGCGCATCGGGGCGGCGGCGCGCGGTGCGTCTCCACCATCATTGGCAAGGGGCGGCGCTGCGGCCGGCGCGCGGCGCGCGAGCGTCACCTCATCACGCGCCTGCCCCGTTCCGCTATTCTCCCCTTCCTCTTCGACGCTACTTGCGCTATCGCTATCGTCTCACACTTGACATTTTGTGTTAATTATCGTACTTTGAAGTCATTTTGAAAATGAATTAGAACACACAACGATGACTAGTATTAGAATGAACACTTGGTGATATTTAAACAAGGGGTACCCAATTCATGTTTCTACTCCGATTGCTTAGTCCCTGTGTTTAGTTCGAATTGCTTAGTTTATAACCAAAAGTGTAATCAGGGGCACAGTACAACTTGTTCGGGCACCATGCGCGTGCATTATACATTCATCCACAAATATCTAGAATATAATGTATGATTTACGCGCACCGTGCGCTATACACTGAAATAGTTAAGTAAAAGTGTTATTAAGACAATAAATGAATCAAGAACTCATATTCGTATATCTGATACAAGGTACAGCTCAAGTGAAACAACTGGAAGTTCGTTAGTAATAATTGTGCAAGAAGTGTATCCCAAAAACTGTACAATAAAATACACCAATACATAAATAAACGCCAATAAAAGAAGATACATTTTACAAAGTACTACCCATAGCGCGAGAGGTCGGTATTAACGGTCTGCGTTTGAAGAGGCTCGTCCCATGCAATGGACGTGGACGTTAACAAGCTGTCAACCAACTGGGCTATAGCAAAAATAATTGTCAGATTCCAGTTTGTACTTAGTAGCAGTCAGGGATCCTTACAACTGTCCACCACTGTTGAGAGATCGCTGTTATGTTACCCAGTAGTACCTGGCCCAATTTGTATAAGTAGATTTTTTTCGTCACTGTTGACAAATAATAGTTAATCTATGTAAATTAACAATCATTTATAGTTTATTTTCCTACCAAAAGTCACAATAAAAATTAAAATAAATCATTCAATTCAAAATAAATATTTCAAAAAATTTTAACGTTATTTTAAAAATGTTAGGATAGTGAAAATTTAAATGTTATTTTTTGAAGATAATCCGGACCTACCCTTCCTCAAATTGGTGAGAAATAGAATAAAATCGTTAAGTAAAAGGAGTATCCGAGTGGAACCCTTTTTTGCCTGATATTTCAATTTCTATAAAAATGTATTTATACTGTGAAACAATTAGAAAGACGGAAGTTCTGAAGAAAGGAAATTCTTTGATTATTTTGTTCTAAATTCCATCGCAGAGATGGTACAGTAATAAATAGTCCGCCATACTTGGACACAGGGACGGTGTGAGAATGATGTATCTTGCAGTAGTTTCGTCGCGTTTTAATTACGCTAATAGCCGGGGACGAGTTTCCCAAGTGAAGTAGGGCATGACGCACGGCGCCAATGCAACATCGCATTTGGTCCACTTCGTTCGTGCCGTTAGTTTATGCTATCGTAAACTGGGAACACTACATTTTGAATCTCTTAGATACGATTAGATGCATATAGATTGAAATTATTGATGCTTTGTTGAATGACTATCCTAGTACCGCCAACAACCTCCCAAGGATCCCTTACTTTTTATTTATCGCTTTATTAAAAGCTTACTTTCTCTCGTTTTAATTAGTAAGTTTGAGTTTCATTTACGTTTGGTAAGTCTCGGGATTATTATATACATACTTCTATAGTGCCTTTAAATTGGCCTAAATCTTCGCTGCCGTATAACAGCAAAGTACATCTTTTGATCTACTACCTACTCTACATTTTATTTAAGTGTTGATACCGATGACAATGTCATGAAATAGTTTTGCATTACATATCGTCCTAATCCGATTAGAATCCGATCCATCCCACTCTTCCCACTGCTATATAAATGCGATTTGGATGTTTGTTGCTCAAGCACGCCATAACGGCTAAATGGATTTTAATAAAACTTGGTACAGTGATAGGTAGCTTATATCCTGAAACATTTTGACGCGGGCAAAATAGATTTTATAAGACGACTACTTATTTTATTTTATCATATTATAATATATTATGATATTATTACAATCGCAACTTCTACATTTTTACATCAATTTATATTTTAGGGCTACGTACCTTAAAGAGGAAAAAAGGAACTGTCTATTTGTCCGGCTTTAAGGGTCATCGCAATCAAAAGATATGTCCGTTTTTGCCGCATTTTTAGTATCTTAGTAATCCAAATCTATGTGGTACTTAGAGTTCACCTAGAATCTTGAAATTTGGTAAGAAGGAAAAAATCCGAAAACCGTAAATTTGTATTTACGTCTCAAAAAATCTTTTTTTCTTGTACCAACAAACTTAACTTTGCGCTTGAGCAAGATATCCATTTAAGTTAGTACCATGGGGTTATTCCCAACGAATCATATGATCCGTTGTGATTAACTACAAATTTTATTATCGATTGTCTAATTATTTCTTTAATTGACCGAGCGAGCGAAGCGTCTAAGTTTCCAGATTGACCAAAAATGCTAATGTCCGTCAGTCCTGTCTTTCTGTCCTTCTGTCTTTCTGTCTGTAATTCTCTACAGGTCGCATTTGTCAACCGATTTTGACGAAAATTTGGCATAGGTATAAATTAATTAAACCTACAAAATGAGTAGAATAAAATTTTGAAAAACATTTTTTTTAGAGTACCTACCATACTCGCAAAGTGGGAGTGAACTTTTTTTTTCTTGTGAATCCCATAGTGTGGGATATCGTTGGATAGGTCTTTCAAAAATATTGCTGGTGTGAGAATACCATTTTTTCGATTTAGGGATCCGTTGGCGAAATATTAAGCTTTAAAGCGGTAATTTTTGTTAGAGTCACATGTCCCCCCCCCCCCTGCCAGCTAAACGGTTGCTTCTGGAAATGTGAAAAAATTCATGGCAGTAGCATATATAACGTAGTTACAAGGAAAACTATTACGGCTAAGTAGGTTCTATTAGTTTTTGAGTAATAGTGGATCGACTTAAGAAAGTTGAAAAAATAAATTATGTTCATAGAACTGCATACGTAAAATGGAAAATTATTTTTTTCCGCGTGATATCCATGGTGTGGGGTATCGTTGGATGGGTCTTTCAAAAATATCGCGAGTGTGTGATAAACATTTTTCGATTCAGGGATCCGTTTGCGAAATATTAAGCTTTAAAGTGCTAATTTTTGTCACATTAGTACTTAATCTGTTTCCAACCGCAAAAATGACTTCTGTTCGTTTCTTTTAGGTTTGGTTTATATGGGCTGGCGAGGTCTACTGTTCTCACGGTACTACTAGTTAAGTTCGTACGGAACTCTCAGGGCGCGAGTTTTTATATTAGATAACCCAACAAACATTAAATGTATAATGAAATTAAAAATAAAATAAGTACCTACTTACAATGTTCTTTCAGCAACTTGAAATGTGTCTACTTAATAACGCCTTACGACCAAGTGGAGCAGTCGTCTCGACATGCTCGGGCGAGACATTTTAAAATCACGTACACGGCAACAGGCTACGACATTCAGTGAAAGCATTAGGAAATCGAATTTTGAACTGGTATAAATATTTATCCGATTTATTTGTACCTACGTCAGCTTCACTGACATTGTATTAAAACGTACTTATTTATATTATGTAAAAATACTGAAGAGATACTTTATTTTAACTGTCTTAAAATGAATATGAGTATTTAAATCATCTTCGACAAGAAAAATATTGTTAACTTTTAAACCAAAACTTAAATAAGTTACCATAAAAAAAAACACAAAATCGTTCAAATCTTTGGTAATAGGACACTATGATACAAGTGAGCTAAATTGGTCATTACACTCGAGGCTGGACTGTACACATGAGGCTTGCCGAGTGTGTAATGAAGCCAAGTAGTGTAAGACCAACACAAAAAAAATAATTATAAACTTATTTTCTTTAGATTTTTATGGTAAACGGCTATCACTTACATTTTGTGCCTCAGTAAGATTTTCTGGCGGCATAGAATCGTATATCATCGAAAGATTGATATATTATCACTTGATTGCTCTATTCTACTCTGAAGTCGATATTTTTGAAAATAATCACAAGACTCGACTATTTTTACACAATTATTTGTGAAATATGGCGCGCGGATTTTCTTTTCTCGCCGGAGGTGGAAGGAGAGGCGCTGGTACGTACGTACGTACGAAGCCAAACAGCCCAACAGCATAAAAATATAATAAACTATTAAATTAATTGTATTTATTAATGTCAATTTGTTGACAAAAATAAATAATTCGATGAAATGAAATTTTTAGTTAAGTACCATAATATTTAAATTAACACAATTTATTAATTATGATAAATGTTTTTACTGGTAGACATTAAAACTCTTTGCTGAGAATAATAATAAAAACTGGATATTAAAACACTAGTGCGGTTAGGGTAACGAAAAAAGCACGCGTGTTTAATAAGCTGCTTTATGGCCCTAAAAGAAAAGCAATAAGAGTCACTTTACGAGCAAGTATGTTGAAAAAACAACTAAGCTATAATTAGAAAGTATTCCCTGGGTCACAAAATCCCAGGGTCTTTCTAGTCCCGAAAAACCGGTGATCGGTCTTGGCAATCTCGGGATTTTCAGTATTGTCGCAAACGCGTACTTGTTTGTAATGTTGTTGCATTAAGTTGCGCCCTTTCAATGCGATGGTGTGATCTAGATTTTATTCTTCTAACCAGTTTGTACCTAAGCGAGTATTTCAGTTACTGCTAAACAGGAAGCAGGCTTGGAAATGTTACCATAGGTAGGTAGGTATGTGCGTTAATTGTTCTGTGGATTTATTTTTGGAACTTTAGGTAGTTTTTTTGTTTATTATTTGGAAGTTATTTAAAAATGGTTTCACAAATTGTGGGTATTGAAAGATTATATTTAAGCGGGTGGTAGATAAAAATTTTACGTTGTGTAAATGTGCCCAGTGTACACTATGCAATAAAATATTTTGACTTAGACTCTGGCAACAAACTGGTCAAATTTTTTATTATATACAGAAATTGTTTAGTTTTGTTATTTTGTCGATATCTATATACATGATATTAACGTAGTGTAATTTATTAATTTGTAGCAATAGCTAGTAATTATGTTATAAAAACAAAATGATTTTTATACATTACAAAAGTATTTTTAGGTATGAATTCCATCCAAACTAAAACAAAATTTCGGGATCCCGAGATTGAGCATCAAAAACCCCGTAATCCTGGGATTTTTAAAGACGTTCAGGACTATATTCTCTTATACCAAATCAATTTATTAGCTATTACGCTTGAAATCTCCGATCCGGAGAAATCAATTAAGGTGCCTCTATGCCGGGTGCCTATAAACAGAAAGCTTTGCGGTGGAAGCGATTTGAACGGTCACGTAGAACTAAAGGGAAAGCAAGGGATTTGGGAATACAATTAGGCTTATAGAAGTATTTAAATGATTTACGAAACGATGTATAAATATACCTAATATAATGCTAAATCATACGGGTATTCATTATTGTTACTTATTATTTGTATTTCGTTATACAATATTATTATAATATCATTTATATTAAGATATTGGGATTCTAGATAAAAATTATTATAGGTACCAAATGAAAAAAAACGATAACAATAGGCAGTAAACCATAAAGACTAAGACAGGATAAAGTTATATTTCAAATTAAATTAAATTCTAACAGTGAGAGACAATATCTCAACGTAATACGCTTCTCAAATTTATTACCCAGAATTATTACAAGTCGCTCCAATTAATGAACTTAATTAGAATCGTAAAGTAGTAATGCCATCGTAATGTTTAAAGAGCAAATCCTGAGAAATATGCGGCAAATAGGATGGCTTTGAGCGCTAATGGATTATAATTCCCGACAGGAGCTAACAAATTGTTCCAGTTAAACCTTTGATATTTGCCAGAAAGCGGTTTTTTATCACTGCCTAATTTGCTTTTTGCTTTAGAAGTTAAATTGAGCAATTGCTAAGTGTAAGAACATAATTAATTTCTTGTTTGTAACAGCTAAGTTTGAGGTAATTGTATTATTTTAAATATTTAGTACTTATTTAATACTGATAATTTCGGTTAATCTACTTCGTGATTTATTTATTTGATATAAATTAATAAATATTGAAATTCACTGTTAATAGTTTATCTTTTACCTATAAGAAAATAAAGTGTGATGTTTGTTATGACCATAACATAAATACCTATTGGTCGTAATAATGTTTTTTTAAATATTATAAGTAGGTAAGCAGTGAGAAAATTTGCCTTTTAAAACGGGCAAACAAAAGTACAAAGACGGATGTAAGTAACATTTTTATGGAACAATAAATGAAAACTAAATAAAGTGTTAAAATAAAAGATTGAGTTTCTAGTTAAAAATATACTTATCAACTAACTTTTAAAATGTCTCTGAATCTTAGGTCAAGAAAAAAAAAAAAAGCGCAGACGTGTTGAACGGCAGAATCAGAGCACTAGGCGATGTAATAAGCCCAGCTTAAAACAATCAGTAAATGTCATGTTACGGTGAAACTGTCAAACTCGTCACTATCACAAATACCTATCCAATTCAACTTTGCAATTTGTAAGACAATAAAAACTCATGCCTTGCTCAAATGGTTCACCGTAGGTTACTGCACGTAACTGCATATTACATTCGCTGGCGTATGCACGATGCGTTCCAACTAGTTCTGTGAAGTACTCGTAACACAATGCAGTCTGCAAATAAAGCTGAAATACCTACTAACAAATCCCTTGAATAGGTTCAAACGTGTAAGTACTAAGAAATTATGAAGTATTTCAGTATAATTGTTTTAAACTGAATGCAAGTACATTACCTTATACAATTATAGCGAATTATTGGTATATATAAGTTCACTTACATTATAACTGTAACGCGAATAGTGAACTAAACACAAATAACTGCATAATGGTGAGTGTGTATGTTTAATTTAAAGTATACCTATTATGTAGGTAATGACTAAGAAATTAAGCATTCGTATGAGCCACCGCATCTACGTGGACGTTTCAGTTAAAAAGTCCTGCATTGCGCCAAATTCCTTCTGGCATTAGTTCAGTTATTTTGTTCTTTAAATTGATAAAACAACAGTACCCGAATTATACCGAACCGCGATTAATAAGGTTATTCATTGTCTACATCGTTTTAAAGGACATTTAATTATCATTACAATCGTATTCCATACATATTTTATGTAAACTAGATAGAATTGTCTTAATAACACTTATTTTACATTACGCAATGATATTTATGACTAATTGAAGTTAGTAACATTAGAGGAGTCCTATTTCCATTACTGCGATATACCTAACAGTTGTCATCGATCACGGACGCATTACAATTGAATTTTTTTAACGATACGATAAACCTGTTCTGACGTCGTTCGCCGCAATATAGACGTACACATCACTACTGTAAAATACATAACAATAGCCTGAACTTTATATTAAATCCATACGTCACTGACTTCATTGGTCGTCGGTACGATTATAAGAGCCGACCTTATTTTTTAAGTTTAAACATAAATAAGTTTTTTGAGTTACATAACCAAGCACTGGGCACACACTGAACCGCTCCAACGCCCTGGCGGCTGTCGCTGCGACTGGATCCAGCCAGCACGCGTCGACGGAGGGTGGTCGTGATCGTCAAACTTCGTTACGAATCGGAGTGAAACGATCGTAAGTCCTCGGGCGCTCTCGGAGCACGCGCGCCTGCGGGCGGGCGGGCGGTCGGGCGGCGCCCACTCGCCCCGCTCCGCTAGTCAACCCGCCCGCCCGCCTACTGCTCCATCCACTGTAGTACTGTACGAATACCACATCAAGCGAGCGAGCGGACACGCAGCCTTTCATTTTATTTATATCCAACCTAATTCATTTTCCTTTAACAAAATATGTCTTGTAAAAATTTTCATTTTCTATTATTAACATAACTTTTTCGTTCGTTATGTTCCAGTTTATATTCCAATGGTTTTCTGTTTGCCGGTATCATGTTTCATCAGGATTTGCTCATTTCATTAAAATGTAGTATTCGGTAACGTGAAAAAGTGGGTATAATTTTAATTAAGTGCGCACTTATACAGTCTGCGCTTAAAAGGGTTTACGAGCTGTTGTATAATATAACAGGGTAATGTTTATTTTAAGAAACAGGTTGATTATGGAATGGAACTACCTTGCATATAAACCCGACTGTTTATTCAGAAATACCGTATATTATAGAATCTTTAAATGTTTCATTTAGAGTCGAGTTGCTGCTGGCATCAATCTGCCAATTTTTTAAAAATCATAAGTTACTAATCTATTGTTTTTATTATTGGTGTAAATCGTGTAAATTAATAAATTTACTGGAAAACATAACCAGGAATTTTTTTATGCTAATGTTTTTCTCTCGAATTTCATAAAATTACGCTAAACCAACCAGTCTGAAGTCTCAAGCATTAAAAACGCAAAACCAACTAAAAAACGATCACAAATGCATTACAAGCAGTTTCCCAGAGTGCTAGCTTAATCTAATTAGAGTACAACATAGCGGAGCGTTATCTCGCGACAGTCACGCCTGGCTGCGGAGCCTTCTCGCACGGAAAATATTCTTGCCGTCTGCGTGTTACGCCGGAGACGCTCGGTGCGCTCAACTCATAAAACATTTTATAAACGTACCGTGCGACACGACCAGCGGGGTGAACGCTCGTCGAGCAGTTATTTACTCTGTACGAGATTAGTAGGGCACGCCATACGAGGTTATTGATTGATGCCAATTTTTTCCGCTTTATATCGTCCGCTTGTTTTGATAACGTTGTGCGACCGGTAGTGAGTCGTCCATCATGTCTAATCGTCCCTAGCGAGGGTATGAAAATAGATTACTCCTCGAGGTAAACACAATTTTTATGGTTTGGTAACGAATGTGTAGCGGGTGTGTTCAGGCAGATGATAATGTGTCTGGGAAGGGTGGGCTGTCGTATGTGGAGGCATCGAGGGGTGCTCCCCGACCAGTTTTCCTTCACGATTTGGCAATATTCGGTTTTACAAATGAATATTTCTCATGCGAGTATAATTTTTTTACCGATGTCACGCCATGGAATGTTCCACAAATCAGTATTAAAATAAAGTTCAACCGGCAGAAAGAACGCTCAGATAAATATTTTATAATAGTAGAGTAATAATAAAATATTTATCTAGATGAAGTCAGGGCAATCCCTATAAAAGTTCTTCTTAGAAATTGAAAAGTATTAATCGCAAATGCTGCGAGCGCTATAACGAACTCAACTTCGCTTTCCCGACCAGTGCCCCTAGCACTCTAACCTATTTTCATTAGAGTCAGATCCGATTTTGAAATCAATACAGATAGCTGCACATAATAAAGATATGACAAACACCGAGTGGGCATATATCCGGCCAGCAAAGAGTAAGAGTAGAACAGTATACAGACTTGAAAAAGTAAAAATACTGAAACAATAATGATCAGTAACAACCTGCAGGATTATATCAAGTTGGTTTATTAATTAAACTTGTTGTAACTACTGTTTAAAATAATATATTCATTTGTGACAACGATGTTTCTTTCATAATATAAAATTTATCAACAAATTATCTTTTCTATAAAACCCGAGCAGCCTGTGGTTCACTATTTTCTCATTTTGATTCCTTGCACTTACTCGATGCGAGATAAGTTTGAAAGTTATTTCCTCTTGGATCTATTTTTAATAGCATACAATCTAGCTAAATCGATTTTATATCAGAGTTCAAAATAAGAGCTTCAATCGATCGTTCCAGACTTGATACCCAATTTGACTGAACATCGACTTTACTAAAATTATTGAAAAGTTTAAATTATGTGTAATTTGTTAAATTATCAAGTTCATTATATGCGAGGGTGTGGTTGGTACATTAGACGGAAATAAGATAAGCCAACGCGTTCATTAGTGCGGCCGCAAGTGAAAATCCTACCAGCTTACTAGCGGCAATCGGCTAACATAATTACACGGGTCTCCCTACTACAACCCGTATATTTATCAACTAGTTCGCCCTGACAGAAGGAAAGATAAAGAAATAGACGAAATAATTAGGGTTTCGTTATGAACTAAAAGTATAATGATAATGTCACTAACAGTACCTTTGATAAATATCAATATCAAATAAATAAATATCAATAATAATTATTTATAAATTCAATACACTAGCACAAAATAAATAATAGAGCAGGTACTACGAGTATTTGAAGTTAATTCTATAGTAAATAAACTGCCATTGTTATACAAATTGCTATATTCTCGTTTTGCTATTATACAAAATGTGTCAGCCCCGCCCATCTCTGGGTAGTATCTACATTACAAATCTGTTGAAAGAAGGCTGTGAATATTATTTTAATACAAGAATTATTTAACCATTAAGATAAAAATCGTCGATTAACCGCTGATTCCTACGAAATTGGTAGGTTAGGAACTATTAAGTAATCTGTGGCCAAAGAATTCTTTTTGATGGTTTTAACGATTTACGACATCCAGTAGAAGTAAGATGTGAGATGAACCGTTAGGACAGTACGGCAGTCAAGTTTGTGAAAGTCATACGATAAATAACTGAAAAAAAGAGAAAACCACTTTGAATTGAACAAAGTATAGTGCTCCAAATCCATTAATTAAAACAAGAAGGCCTTAGAATGAAACACGCCCCTCTCGAGTCCTTTCTGTTCGGCTTTCATTTTGCATGGTAGGGTGGTCCTGAATTCCAATAGCTTGCAAAATCTATCCACTCTACCGGTCAATATACCTACATAATTTTTGATATAACACTGTGAAAGCAATGAACAAAGCTAAATAAATACATACCGCTGGCTCTGCGGCCGTAAATGAACTTCCGCCTCTGCCACACTCCGCATAAAGAAGCTAGGGTCTCAAAATAAATAATGACTAACATTTTAGATTTCTTTCTCTAAACCTCCAGAAAGTTTTCTAATTTAAAACGTAATTAATTACTAATAAGTCCTGGAAGAAGGGAAGTAGTTCTTAAATAAGTTATGTTAATAAGTTACGCATTTGTTTGTCAAGACACGTATTTATTCAGTAAATAACAATCACTCATTACTCAGTTAATCTTGATCAACTAACTTAGCTATATTATTATTATTATTAGCGACATTTAATTTAGTAGGTGTGCGAGACAGATAAAAGCTCAAAGAAGTAAAACGGGACGTTAATGATATCATAATAATTATCACTGCTGCTGGCTGAGCATCGTCATTAATTTAATTACTTGGCTGCCGTTCGCAATTTTAACGTACAGAATTCAGATCAAAGGTGTGGCTGTGCCTAATACATGAAAGTAATTAAATTACACCTATGTGACTGATTACATATTACTTGTTTAATCAATTGACGAGATAGATTCGTCCGCCATTTTCGTTTATGTTATGCAACAGAGCGCTGAGAAATACATTCAAACAAAAACGCTTGACTATCTCTCTTATTACGAAAGTGAATTATATAACATTAATTCGTTGCCGTAATACGTTGAAGATAATTGACCGAGCCAACGAACCGAGTACGTTACAGGGGAATAATATGGCGTTGCATGCGGAGCGCAGGCGCTAGGCTTTCGCGCCTCCCTCCGCCTCCCGGCTCCGTCCCTCTCGGCGGGCGCCGCCATTGCACGGATCAAGGCGGGATACCCGGATAAGGCATCGACACGACCGACCGACGCGCCGCGGAGCGCTGCGACCGACGCAATGGGGTGCAATCAGTGCTAACGGGGGCAGGAGCGACACTCTACGTGACGAAGCCAAATTTAATATCAAAGGAATGACGCACGAAATCAAACTGAGCCCTGTTAATTGTGTTGCGCTGCGCACGGAATGGCCGTATTATTCGCTGCCCAGATGCCTTTAACACTTTTTCATTCATGTTGACTTGCGTGTTTTATTGTCATACTTAGGTACATTATATAAACGGAGTAGCTCCCTTAATAACTCCGAATGGTAACAAAAATAGCACTTGGTTACATCTGAGAAGAATTACGTAATCTCATGTGACGTCAATCTCTTGCCTGATTTAATTTACTTTCACAAATAGTCCACATAAAAAGAAGCCTTGTCACAATGGCATTAATAAATAATGATGTCATGGACCCGGCCACATATATTTGCCAATAACGTCTTGCTACGTCAAATAAATAACTACAATATCCGACGATATCGGAGGAAATCTCTGGAAGAAAACTGTATTTTTCTTGGGGACGTGTTTAGGAAAGAAGGGATCTATGTGTTTTCTGCAACAGTAGTAAGACGCTAGAAGGTAAAATTGTTGCCTATTTTTCGTCACAGGAAAGTCAGAGAAAATAAATGAAACTTTCACTTGTGACACGTTTGTATTATTTATCCTGAAGGTTTGAGAGAAACATTTTGCACGCTCCGTAGATGGGTACGGTACGTCTATACTTACTTTCAAAAATGGAAAAACAGGCGCTGCCTTGTAGTACCGCACACATATTATTGCCGTTGCCATACATAAATAGTAAGAATACTTACCTTGCTGAGGAGAATATCAAGCAAGACTACTTACCTGTAACAAAGAGATAATTTAATAGCGGTTATTAATTAGTTAAAAAGTAAGTATATATTTTTTGCCACAAAATAACACTTAGGGCCTCTTACACCGCTTGCTGATAAAGTCCGAGATACTCTATCTGCAGGTCATCTGACAGATTTTATTGGCCTATTTTTTTGGTTTCACAGGTATCTGATTGCCTATATCTTATATATTTTATATAGTCTATCACACAGATTTTTCTGATAGATTAGTTTATCACTAAGATTACTATCTGTAACAATATCAGGAAGTGGTGAAAGAAGCCCTTATAGTTTGTATCGTAATACGTTCAAATATCTCCCCAGTAAATAAACTAATCACCTAAATAAACTTTACATTAGGTCACTATAAACTTTATACGTGCCTTTTATTTCATTTATAACTATGTATTATTTTATTATAAAACTTTTAATTACACATTTGCCTTTGTAGGTAATTTAAATAACTTAAATAGATGTAAATATGCTGTTGATATGTTATAACTAAATATTTAAATGTCTATAGATTGCTGTCTATCTGCTTTAGATGAGAAAGCAACCTGAAATCTTGATTATTTCAACATTTTGGAATAATTTTTGGTGCCATTAGCCACACTGTAAATTATTAAATGATTCAAATCATTTTATACACGGTTGGACTCAATTTGAGTCACTCAACTCCTTGTCTAGCGATAACTATGTCTTATTCATTTTCATTAGAAAATAATTGAGCGTATCCGCTTTGTCTAAACTAATAATGACTTTAGCTAGATATTGAATTTGAATAATTAATTATAATTGTGATCTATGATATATGCTACTGATTATATAGATACTCAAATACAGTGTAACAAAAAATATTTGAAAAAGATTAGTGAATGGATGCGATAGTAAAACCACAATTGCTAAATAAGTACACGGTAGGTACCTAGGTATATATTAAGTTCGATTCCAAAGTAAAGCCCCAGTTCATTCACAATTTGATCAAACAGGCTCAATAGAATACTCCGTTGGAAAAACACCTATCTGAACCTGTTCTAACGAGAAGCCATGAAAAATAAGCGAACAAAATAACTGGGGCTATGAAGGAGATTTGAAGACGTGACAAAAGCAAAAGGGTGGAGCGCCAACGACGTGACTACTGCGGGGACTACTAAAGGCAATATTAAAGACAAACCTTTTAAGTAAACCCTTTTACCAATTTAGGGCGGAGTATAGATATTTATGTTTATCTAGTTCCTTTTATGACTGAGACCGGGCGCAAGAGATTTAATTTGATGGCTTTAATTTATTTTGTGGTGATAATGCGAAAATGACGTCCTTTATAGCACCAACAGACGTTACAAGGGTTAAATTGATACCATTAAGTGCAATGTTAGAGAAAGAAAAACCTCGCTCCTTTCTCCGAGGCTCTTTTATAGCGAAACTGGCAAATAGCATGTGCATTAGACACAATATATAACCTGTCTACGCCGTATTACACATTTCCTGAGGATATTCATCATGCTGAGCCGTTTTCCTAACCATTTATTCAAGTGAAAAATGTGTTGTTTGTTCCTTGAAAATCTTTTCTTAAACTGAGCATAATAGAAAATTTAAGCGCGTTGATTTTTATAGTTTAATTTTAAAATTTGGACTTTGCTTTGTATTAGGTATGAAGTGTATTTCAATGACACATTATGTATTTATTTAAAAAGTATTTAAGTATGTTTATCAGTTGTCGAGTACCCATGTACAAGCTTCGGCATAGTTGGGACAAAACAGCCGTGTGTAAAATTGTCCAAACCTTATTATTATTATTATTACATTTGTTTCGATAAAAAAAAAATGATTTCAATTTTAATCAATTATTTATTACAATTAAATGTTAAAACTCACTTACCGCGTTCTCTAATAATAGAAAACAAACTGAATCGAGAGGAGGAAACCACTCGTAGCTATAAGTATGGCGGAATAATACCGTCTACAAAATTCAAAATGAATAATGTAAAAGTTGTTTGGTGAAGAGTTCTTGTTTTTCGAGAAGCGGGCCCATTTCTATCCCCCGCATTTATATATGAAACAATACGCAAGGATAATCCTAATTCAATATACGTAATTGGAAACAAAATTCATCGTAGTCAATATTAAACTCAATCCGAAGGGTGTCTCGTGTCGGCAGGGGTCGAGTGAAATAATTGTGTACATTAAGCGCGGATAGACCGGAAAACACATGGGATGGGTCGGCTCTCGCCGCAAAAGAAGCGGGATCAATAGAAAGGCGACCCTGACACAATTTACAGTGGCCGTGCCTTCAGTCGCGGTTTGCCTCCGCGCTCAAGAATAAACATTAGGCCTCTGGATCCCATTACGGTGAAATAGAGAGGGTGGTGCTGAGCAAACAAGCCCTAATATTTGCATTTCACGGCGAGACGAGGACATAGTGGGCAAACATGTTTGGAATTTGTTTCCTTTTACAACTCTAGCTATAGACAGACAACGCGTATAAAAAAGAGTTACGCAATAGATGGTACAATATAGCCTGCATTTTCATTTGGATTTGTTTGTTGGTAAAATCTAAGCGACAGCATTAGGCGTGATTGATCAAACATCTAAGCTCTCGCATTTATATAGTAGTGAGATGAGATTGTGAACGAGTAGCATTATCGCTTATTAAAGTTTCTTGGAATGAATACTACCAAAAAGTGAATTGAGGTATTAGCAACATACAATTAAATAGCAGTACTGTTTCTAATAAATAAGCGAGTAAAGGATGACAATTAAGTATATTGATATAATGCATCTGACTTAAAGAGCTGATAATATAAAATAGTGATCTCCCTAGTGAAACTATTGGAAGGAATTTAATATTTAATACAAAAAGTATTAAAACACTGTACTTTATGACAAATACAATGCAACAAAATAAGAAACTTCAAATATGCACACATAATATAATTTGGCTATCTTACATTACTAAAAGCAGTAACCTTTTAGGAATTAGATTTTATGATGGCCGTTCAATCAACACAATTTCTCTAAATAATTAGTTGATGAAAATGTATGGAACCAGTGTCTTTTTATGAAAAGAAATACACAGTTTTAAATATTTCTTTTCGTAAAAACACGTCGAATGAAGCCACCATTAAAAAGATAGACCGACAAAAAGGAAACGTTTGTTTGTTACTTATCTACTAACTGGATAGACTCGTACAAAATTACAAACTTCGTTTAATCTTTGAAATTTGTTAAGTAAGCAGAACGATTTTTTTTAATAAGACAACTTTATATTAAAAATTAAAGCAGTTTTTATATTCGCGTTACAGCTTCCTAAAAATCACAAGTAATTTTGAATATAAAGTGTCATTTCAAAGGTTTTGTAGTGTAAATATATTATTTGATCAGCTTGTCAGCTAGTAAATACATATATAGATACAGGTGTATATAATATAGGAAGGATATATTGCATTACTACAAATCCATAATATAGCAATGGTCTTATTAGTCGTATTTATGGAAAGGAAAGGAATTTAATAAGCTTCGTACATTTTAACGTTACAAATTATGCATGAAACAGCGCAATGCTACTAAGCAAGTCGAAGCAAACTAACATGATTATAACAAAACTAAATGAAAGTTTAGTTTCGCTTGTTGTATGTTACAAAGTATATTATTTAACTACAAGCGTTAAATCAAAATAATAATACCTTTAAAAATACAGCATTTTTTGATTTGATGGCCCCCATACAATTATTGTTCAATCATTTTAAAGCACTTCGAGCTTAGTGAACTTCGCAGAAGTCTTGTTTGGTAACTTTTCTTATATTTAACTTAATATAATATGTTCAACAGCAGTATATTATTATTTGTGCGTATTAAAAGTATGTATTATTATAATTATTATAGAATCTTCTAACATTTACTAAATATTGGCATAGTATAACTTAGAACACTCTAGGAGTTTCTATAAACATTGGCTGATTTAGAAGCTACACTTTAAAGTCAACATTAACTGTAATAAAGATGAATTATCACAGGTAGAGCAAGCGATATACAAGCAGGAACTCTAATAAATAACATTTAAATTTACTAATTACGTCAATCCCTTGTTATTGTAACGGAAATAATGATTATTAGGTGTATGTCAACAAATCACTCGTATAGGCCTGAGAATTGACTTCACTTTGACACGCGGGATATGTTAGGTACAAATAGCATAATTTCACAACAGTTCGAACAGTCTACAGTGTCTGCTGCATCAACCATGAACATTAAACAGTAACAGCCCAAACGTAACGAGGACGGCGCGTATCTTCTTTGTCCGTGCACTTGACAGTAAAAGCTTTGTATTTACACAAACAAATCGTCTCAGTTTTCGGTTCAAAGTTCTCTTTCGCGACATTCGACACGTCTATTTTGCGACGTATCTAAGCGTTCGGGACCCACGGTTTACCTCTCATTGTATTGTGAGGCAAGTTAACCTCAAAATAATATTTTTACGCTACGTTTAGGATGCGATTGGAGGAGCTCAGTGCGCAGCGTCGCGGGTGGCTGAGAGGCGCAGGCCCCGCCGAGGGCGCCCGACGCCGCCCGATCTGTGCCAGCCCAGACCCAGGGCTGACGCTCACTGTACGTGTCCTGCATACCTACGCTCACATCCAATCTATATGCATTATATGCATAACCATCCATGTTACGACACGGGAATGCAGACTAAAGCAATATACGAGACGTATTTAGGTGCTCATCCAACTGTAACTACCTTGCAAGCTACCTACAATATGGTTCTCTACATACTACTAAATCCAATTCAAACCTTCTGCGTTGTAAAATTTAGTTCCCTAAAATGTAGGTAGCATTTTTCTAATTATTTTTGTATTCTCTTTCATTATCTCTCTCTATACCCTGTTAAACCAGAATAATTGATCTATCGAGTATGTTGGTAAAAATACGAATAATAATTACGTGAAAAGGAATTAACGTTTCAACGAGATCGTATAATTTTGTAACATAATACATTTACATTTTGTAACTCATATTCATTATAAAATCCTATTAATATAAAAAGGTTTTAAAGTAATATGCTACTATTTTACACATACATTAGGTCCTTACTCCTAAACTCATGTGCATATCCCCTTGTAATCCGCCCATTCTCTACAGTACTTACCTTGTTCGTAGAACAAAGCGAAAGTTCTTGGAGATAATTAAACTATGCGGGTCTGTATAACGGTTCGTTGCAGCAGAAACGACGAATTCGGTAAGCTTAGGTACTGGATCATCTTATGCTATGGGTATTCAATTAGATCCGTGATTAGATTTAAGTTCACCAACAGCATCATATAAGTACTGATACTAAGATAGAATGTATACGTTTAGTCTAGGTAGCAAGATATGAAGTTAATTTATGATACGCAATATTGTTGATAGCGTTAGATATATTCTAAATAGTAATGGTACCCAAGTTGAAGTCTATTTTTTATCATCAACATAATAATAATGAAATAAATAATAAGTTAACTGCTATACTAGACTCAAATTAATAGAAGGAAGGATGTCAACCCGGTACCAGATCAGCATCACCTCAGGTAGAGACATTCAGGATTCTTTGTGTGAAACTCCATACTGCAACGCACACTTATCGGCATCGTAACGGCATCGCCTCCCCTCGGGACAAGCTATTAGTGAACGGCATGCATTCATGGTTCGTGGTCATCTCGCTTTCGCCACGAGAACGTCCGTGGACGACGATGAGACATAAACTTCGATGTGGCCGCGCCTACACCTTGGAGGTGCTAAGCTCCGGTGACGTACTTTGCGATGCGCTGATGGCTGGTTGACGGCGAGGAAATAAGGCGGGCGGTGCCCATCCGATGCCGGGGTGATAAGTGTGCGACGATCTTAAACTGATAATGTTGTAAATAATAATGTTGTTTGGACAAATTCACACTGGACTCCCACGTCCCAAATTAAGCCGAAGCTTGTGGATGGGTACTCAACAACTGATAAACATACATGTATACTTTTAAATAAATACTTAAATAGGTACATACAAACCAGAAATAATGAAATGACATGGTTAATTTTAATTAATTTGAAGCTTGTCTAATGGACCACCACTTGACTTTAAGTTTCATTATATAAAGTTAAAAGTTGTCGAGCTACTGTTATAAGCAATGTTATATACGAAAAACAGTGCACTGTGACTGCGACAGCCTTATTTCATTTTCATTTTTACACCGAGTGCAAGGACGTGTACCTACATCATTTATCAAATTGATTGATCATATCACCTGACAATTTACAGGTTGTTATTCTTGCGTAAATGAAACTATTGGAGTATTACCTATACGTATGTTTATTAATCAGCCTTAAGGTGATTGATTGCCTGAATGAAGAACTATCTACACTGATGAGTAAAAATAAGTAGTCACATACATAAATGAGAACCGGAAGTAGATGAATATAATTGATTTTGACGTGTAATGTTATTTTAGTTTGTGTTATCATGCATGACTTCTTCAAAATTAAATATGTATTTATAATGATATTTTTTTCATTAATCTGTTTTCAATAATTTGTTATTCCGAAAGTTTTTAAATATTAATATGAACTTGTCTAGTTAGGTTATCGTCATGTAAAATAATTCATACAATAAACCCCTCAATTTAAGATACAAAATATACTTAAGTTATTTTTTACTTGACGAACTCGTTTTCTTCGAGAATAGTTTAGGAAATATCGTCATTTAAGTGACTTACTTATTGTCATGCTTATTATGGTCCTTTGTTGACCGTGATACTACCAATCCTGCTACCAGTAGTAACACTTTGTTTATGAGGAATTTTATCTTAACACATAAAATCGAATATATCTGTAAAGAAAGTAAAGGAAATGTTATAAATACTTAAATTCTATTTAATCCGATTGCTAATAGTCATAATCTTCTACATATACGAGTACAATACCTACTAACACATCTTTTTACGTATTAATAGAAATATTTTATCATCAAAAGTAATATTATTATTGACCCGTGGAATATTTCACCGTCCTTTAACATATGTAAATGGTACGCAGCAACCCTCGGTAGGTACTTTATAACAAAAATATGAAATTCCTTCAAGACGAAATGCCATCCCTTTTCCCATAAATTCCACATCTTATTCGCTACTTTTTCTCAAGTAGCAGTATTTCTTATAAGTAATGACTGAATCACGAAGACCGTATCTAAATTGAAAAGAGAAGTAGCTACGTAATGAAATAGCATACTTACCCGTACTACCTTCTCTCATGAAATTTATTTTTATCTGATAAATGACACTTAAATATCCCTTATCTTTAAATAACCTGAAGAGTCACAGGAGTCAATTGAAAATCTGATATTTTGTCAAAATATTAAATTATCGTGAAAATCACTGGTCGGTTGTCCTGGTCGCCTTGTGTTCTGTCGAAGCTCTGTCTTATCAGCCAGTCATTATCGTTAGCCAAGGAGGCTGGACACAACAATAATACCAAGAATTATGCACACAAAAATATACAAGAAACTATTTAAAGTGGAATAGGTTCATGTAATCGAGCTTTCAGTGTTCATCGCAGTAGAGCCTGCATAAAATACTAACTTAAGTTTGAAAACTCAGCATAATTTTTCATAATTTTAATATTTTTCGAATTTTTTATTTTAGCTCAGTATGTTCTTTTTAAAAATCTGTAAGCCATAGTCATCATATCAGCCGGAAGACGTCCACTGTTGAACAAAGGCATCCCAAAAATCTACCTTACGACCGGTTCTGTGCTGACCGCATCCAGATAGATCCCGTGACTTTTAATCTCAATACTTACAGTAACTTGTTTGTGATTTCGCAACAGAAATAAATAACGCCACCTAAATTAGGTACGATCGTAACTCAATAGAATGTTTGAGGTTACGTTGACGTGACCGCACCTCGAAAACGACGTAAATTAAAGGGTTAACATTTCCGCGACACTGACGTCACTTCCTTGATCGTGTTACGTAACTTCCTTACGTCGATATGATGAACATGTTACATTATTTTGTCAGTTTCAAATATAAGATAACTTTCTCATGTGAAAGAGAATACTGACATGAAACAAACAAAAAAATGATTATATGCCGCTTGGGGATCCCACATTTTAGTGGCTGAAAGGATTAGGGTTTAAAACGTAATGTAGGTACAATATCTTCGAAGAGTACCTTCTTTATAGTTGCATTAAATAATTCAAACTAAAGCTAAGATTCTACACACAAAACTTACAATCTTTAGATTTTTTACACGTAATCGTAGTCACGTAAGTATTTGAAAACTTATTGGTACTTAAATAAGTGAAAATAACAAAAATGCTTACCTCACTAGATGTCAAGTAACATATCCTGGAATCTGTGCTGTCAATAGAGGCTTGCTGTACGATGCCGTAACGCGTCGAGTCGCGATCGCTCATGTACTCCGACCGCACGCTGTCTTGCCGATCGAACACCCCCCTATAACCAACGGTGCACGATAATTAAAAGCCCTATTCAAATCTCTATAAAAGGTTCCTACTGGGGAGGTGTTTTCGCAGACTGGTTTGTAAAGCGGGAAGATTAGTTAATCAGGGTCGCTTCACTGCCTCTTGGGATGTAACACATAAAAACAAATACCAAACAAAAAAAGAATCATCAAAATCATTTCATAATTGGCGGAGTAATAATCACGTAACATCAAAAAAAACATGCAGTTCGAATTGTTAGCCTTCTTTTTTTGAAGTCGGTTGAAACTTTTGTTACAAGAAAAGGAACCTGAATAATTGCGTACAGTCTCAAGTAGAGTCGAGATTTTTGTCGTTCCCTAAACCACGACCCTGACATTTATATTCTACCCAGGTGTAACTCGAGACAATAAAGCTGGCCAACCGACGCGGCGGGCAAATACGCAATAACCGTAAAGCAAAAATGTTCTTGCTAATTTATTTGTTAATTAAACCCGTTACCGCTCTCCTAGTATTCTTACAAATATTAAAACCAACATGGTTATTTTTGGCCTTATCGCCTTGCAATTTACAAGCTTTATTATTTCAACTCAATTAACTCTGATTAGCTAAAAAGCATTTTTATGTTATCGCAGTTTTGTTGTTGCCGCATTAATTAATTTTGTTCTCAATTAACGGCTTAAAGTTCGTCATAAAAACAAAAATATGATGTATCTATACATAATAATACAACTGTAAAATGTTTCTGTACATTAAATTTTTTGGGAAATACTGCGTCGGGGGTACCTTACGGACGATACCGAGGCCGAAAATGCAGCTTTTGGGATGTTTGTCTGTCTGTCTGTTCGTCCATCACGCAGAAACCTCTGAACGGATTTTGACGAAACTTGTAATAGTGATAGTGTATATCCCTGGCCAACATATAGGCTGTAAAACATTTCAAAAATTGGCCGAGTAATAACGAACAGTAATAAAAATGGCTCATTTCCTAACTTTTGTATAACTTGCAGTTCAGCGTAGACTGGATGGCGTTGAAAATGCTAGAGATGCTTTCGATTCAGAAAATAGGGTTTTGGCTTGCTTTGTTAGGTAACAAATTAGCACTATAACCACGTACTTATCTAAAGTCCACGCGTACAAAGTCGCGGGCACAGCTAGTTTCAAATATACGTTACAGTATGAACATTGCCGAAATTATAAATGGATCCATCATATGGTGTCGAAATATACCTATTTGGAATACATTCGGACGTATACGGATGAGAATTCAACTGTAATTGAATTCGCAGAGCCTGTTCGTCCATTGTCACGTGATGTTAATCGAATATAGCTTCAATCCGATATACCTACTAACGGGCTGCTCTTTGATTTGAGCCATGAGTACGTAGAGAGTTCAAAGAGCTGCCGGTTCGATATTCATTCCATGAGCCCCGGGCAAATGTTTTTATTCAGTGTGTCGGATGCAGTATGCAGCCAGATAGTGGAAATACATATATTTCTCGATTTCATATTTGGCGATGGAAATTAGCCAGTGGAAACAATTCTTAATAATATAAAATTTATAATAATTTCGAAAAGTCGTCGTAGCAAGCGATATTTGATTAATATTATTTCACTCGGGTAAAGACGCGGGCAGTAGCTCTTAGATTATATTAGTATTTACATACAGGTCAAGCCTGGTACCATTAATGCTCTCGTGATAAAGAAAGTTGATTATTTTTGCGTCGATGTAATCCAAACTCTACGTATATTTAATTTAAAAACATTAACCTAAATTTTGCATAGCAAGAAAATTGTTCAAATGAGTTTAATTCAATTTTAATCCCATCGTCGTGGTATTAACAGTTAGTATGAAGGCTAAAGTAAAATAGCTGTGAGCATCGAACAGTGACTGTCCATTAATAAATTTAATCTCGTGATGTCGCCTGCACAAAGAACTTCGGTCTCAATTTACTACCCTAGCTTCACTGAAATAATTTACAGAGCATAGGTACCTTGCTTTTACACGCTTGGACGTAAAATGGTAGTGCAAAACTACTGTTTGTTAGTTTGAAGGAGACAAAAAAATTACAAATGTATTTATGCCAGTAATAAATAAATTTCAAAAATATAATTTTAGAATTTTAAATGTGATATTAAACATAAAGGGAGCCCCTTAAGTTGAATATCACATTTAAAATTCTAATAATACACATGTTATGTGACATAACATAACACAGAAACAGTGTAATCGAAAACACTTAGCATAAATTACAATGAATTTTTCATGTACTTACGAAGGGGAACAAACTTTTTATTCCCATCAGTACACTCAATAACGTTCTCTACCTCGGTATTTTCTCGTAACAAAATTAGGAGAAGGTGCTCTAAAGTAGATACGTACTCAATATAATGAATCTTGAATACAAAGTTTTGCAGAAACGATTTCCTGAGCTTAATCTTACTCTCGTGGCATAATTTTGTTACGCAGAATTATTACAGTTTTAATTATTTAAGATAGGGCACATAAATTACAATTAGGTAACTTTAAAATTAGGAACCTCCAAAGGAAACCACAAATTGTCAACTTTTAACGGTTTTATAATAACATCTTAGTGAATTCAGGCATTCGTTTTTTGTGCCACACATTTTATTGGCTAGTTATTTTTCTTTTAATAGGTCTAATATACAAAATAAAAAGTACTTTACACTGGACAGAATGGAATATGGACGAAAAGATACTTTAACAAAATTAGAAATGGACAAAATAAGACTTGAACAGACTGAGACTTATAATATTTTGGGTTTGGACAAAATGAGACTTATACGAAATGGTATCCAGGCTCAAAGTGCCTTAATTTCCTAAAAAACTAAAAATATTAGTAATTCGATAAGTTTCAGTATTAGTAACAATGTTCTATATTCATTAGAATGGATTGTGGATTTTTTGTTTTAATTTTTATTTATTTAAATAAGTATGTAGGTATTTGTATTATATTTAAGTAAGTTTATTTTTAAGTTAGATTATTTCATTAGTAAAGATGTCATTGGAAATTATTTATCTTATCCTAAACATGCATTTGAAACAACTTTTATGTAATAATATTCCCCATTGAGTATTAAATTGAATGTGGCTGTCAGATTTTGTTTTTTGAAAAACGAACTCTATCTAGACTTCACATAAGTCTAGTATTTGATCTTGTTTTTTGGGTCGCAAAACCCGTTTTTACACTCTGAGGGATATGTATACTTTATTGAAACGGTTAATATTGACATAATACAGAATGGTCAACGAGCACCGCACATGTAACAAATAGGTACCGAGGCCAAGGAATATCTTGGCTTAAAACATCGTCGAGAGACAATAAAAACACTCGCTCACTCTTCAGAGCTATTATTTATGTGAAAACAATCACAAACTACTGTATAAGATTACGCACTCAACAGAATACACACGTTGTACGATAACGAAATAAAAGTTTCTTTACTAACCTCTGCTCGAAACTGTCAGCTCGGTTACTCCTGTAGCCGGAGTCGTTGAGGCTTCCCTCGTGCCGCAGACTGGGCAGGGAGTCCCAGGGCGAGCGGCGCGGGCCCGCCGGCGGCGCGCCCCGCCACCCGTCCGAGTGCCGGTACCACGCCGCCCGCGCGGACTCGCCGATGCACGATGCACATCGCGAAGCACTCACGAAGCTGTGTAACATTATCATCATGACATACCCCTTCAAATTAAAGTTCGCGCCTTAGCAAAGAATATCTTAGAGAGATGTTAGTAGTAATGCGTCTAGTATCACTGCTTAGGTGGCGTGATTCGATGTATCAAAGTCCGTTTAGGCGCGTTTGGATAAAGAGCGCACTGGAGGAAAAGCGAACTGAACTAAAGTCAATCTGGACGAAATGCGTTTTAGACCAAACGCACCTAAGAGCCGAAGTCGATACTGGTCGTCACTAGACCATGCACTCACAACACCTTATTTGATTTCAATAAAATTTGGTACGCAGATACGAGATTATTTCCTTTCATGTGAATTTTTGTTACTTGCTAAGTAAGCTGTATGCACAATAAATAACATTTGATTCTCTCAATCTAATATTTAGACCTACGACATTTTCCTTTGCAATATTTCACTTAAATATTACAGATGGACGGACTTTGAAATATGGAAGTTATGAATAATCCGTCAAGGATAATGAGTACCCCAATATCTCATCCAAAAATAAGGGCCAATGATAGAAAAAATATTGATGTGACAGACAATATTGGCTCTCGTAGCGTTCTCGTAGCAAATTCGTAGCACTTTGTCTACAGATTTTACATGTTATTAAATAGGCTTTTCAGTGTATAAAAACGATATCCGGGAAAGGTTATTTTAGTAAATCAAAAAAAAATTTAAGATGTCAAACACTTTGGCGGTGATTTGATTGATTCTACTTGAATGTATTACGCAAATGGGTATTTATCGGCAAGTGAAACTTTCGCTTTCGCCGGAGATGTTAAATTTCATTTAAAGTTTTAATACTCTTACGTTAGATAAATTTTTTTATCTAAATTTTAATTAGAATAACATTCCATTCTTGAACATTTACCTGACTTCATATCAAATTTCAATTAAATTGATAACGAAACCATTGAAAATCAAATAGTAATTATCGATGTCAGTTGGTTTGTATGTGCGTCGTAGTTTTGGTTTCAATCAAATCTTTATTGATAAATCATCATAGTCATTATAGCGCAACTTTATGTACATTTTCATAGATAGCGGGTCAGGGCGATCTCAATACTTTGTTTCATTTCCCAAATTATTTAATCAGTTTTTTAATTCGTCAATAGGTACTTTGAACCATGAAAATCGAGTCAAAAATCCAACATTTCTTCAAAACAAAATGAAAAACAAACAGCCACCCGCCCGACATGAAACTAATTTGAAATGGACGTTCCCCTCTATTCCGATGGGATTCTTCTGTTTCGTGTCAGATTAACGGAGTCTGACTTTAAATCTGTTACGAGTTTTAATAGAATTATATTTGTAATGAGTTCAACGTGCCGGTTTATTATTCCGCCACTGCAGCCCTATTGATGTAAGTTTTCAACTTTTGACACAAAGGCTAGAGTGTTTGGAATTCTAAATTATATCAATTGGCTACTAAATCAAAGTCGATTAAATAAATAAATATCGTATGGAATGTATTTACGAGCCATCGTCGGGCAGTGAGCCTGCCAAAGGAGGAGGAGAGTAGCATGAATATGTTATAGATAATGATCTCCTGATACAAAAAATTGTATGGGGTACAAACAGTTACCGAGTCCGTTTCCGAGATGCGGTCGCTTTTATACAGCTCTGTAAGGTCGTATTTATATACAAGAATCAATGCTCAAAATAACAAAAGCACCGATGTCTAAGTTAATTCTGAGAGTTTTTGACAACGACATACGAGCAAAGTAATATATAAGTCGATGCATACGAGTGAATTTCGAAGCAAATTGCATTTTATTAACGTAATTAAACTTAATACAGTAATAAACCATTACTTAAAACAAAAGTTATGTAGGTGGTATAATATAGTATTCCGATAAAATTAGCTTGTAATTTTACCAACATGTTTCGACTGAATTGCGTTACATATCTATACATTTAACGTTGGAAATAACTTCAAAATGATAAATTATTATACATCTGCTCGTAAAATTACTTTCCTCGCAATTTGATACATTAAGTCCCGAGAGACAACCCTGTGAAAATAATCAAAATTACCAGTGAAAGTGCCTGAAGATTTTTACATAAAAGGACATCCATTTGTAACCCCAACGCAAAAGGAAGGGTGTTTAAGTTTGACGTCTATATTTTTGAGTGTATTTGAGCTCTTCAATAAATAATGATTTTGGTGTTTCTGCTTTCGTTAAAATTTTTGTATTTCGAAAAAGGAACCTAACGTTTGTAATTACTTACTGTTAACTTTTTGAAGACAATATTTCAACCAGTCTTCTTTGGCCAATATAATTTCCTCTCACATCATAAAATTATACGTAACGTCTAAAAAAATATAGGTATGGCCAAGAATCATAAAATCGAATGGATCGTGATCAAATCGGAAAAATAAATCACAACATAAAATACACGCACGGTCTTGTATCGTAGAGATTGTACACGAATCCTTCATACCAACCTCATTCCGCCGAACGAAATTGCTTTTCAGGACGATTTTCCTTAATGCGGATTGGTAGGGTACTTACTTGCCAATATCGATATTAGGTATCAACGTATTTACAGAGTATAAGGTGAAAAGCATAATTTCCTTTGAAGCAATGAAAGAATGCCGACTAACTCAATAGAGAGAAAAGTCTGTATGTTTTTAAATGTTTCTTTTGCGAAATCGCGACCCTTATCTCAAAAGATTGGTTGGAGATATTTGTAAGAGAGTATTTTATGAATTTGCTACATTTTACTTAACTGCAATTTAACTGCAAGTTTATTAATTATCAGGTGTAAGTACATTAATTTAAAACCAAGTTGGCTCTGTTGGTAATGACCCTGCCTACTGCGCCAGAGGTCGTGGGTTTAATTCCAACCCGGGACCAACATTTGTGTGATGACCATATCTGTTGGTTTTCGGATTCTGGGTGTTTGTATGTATTTAAGTACCTATATGTTTATATTTAGAAGTATATATGTATGTTTATCACTTGTTGAGTACCCATCCACAAGCTTCGGCTTAATTTGGGACTAAACAGCCGTGTGTGAATTTGTGTAAAAAAACTTCTCGTACTACACTTTTATTTAATTATGAACTTCCATTTCATAAATGATCGGTGACTTTTATAGAAAGTCCTTAAATTATTTATGACACATTTAACATAAATTTCATTAATAATAATATGAAGAACATCGAGACGGGCGCTGATTGTTTTGATAGACGTTAATGGTATAAGAAGGAAGCAATAATTACAGTATACCGAATAGCTACTTGCCCTCTTATTATGTTTCCCGTGGGAACCTATTTTCCCGTAGTAGAAGGTAGCTTATCTTATCGTATGTTATTTTATATTTTTTATTATGAATTTTTATACACAAATTGTGTAAAAATGACATTGTTAATACTACTTTGTGACATTTGTTTTGACGTTTTTGTATTAATATATTTTTTACTGAATCACATTAACTTTTACTTTTGATGTAAGAAAACTATGTATTAATATTTGTAATGTGAAATAAATAAATCCAATCTAATCTATCTTACTCTGCTGCTTAAACTGTTTGTTTAAAAACTTTCATGATCTGTAGAGCTGTTTAAGCGTGATTGAATCCCACTACTACATAAATGCGAAAGTTTGTATGTTTGTTGCTCAATCACGCTGTAACGGTGAGACGGATTTTGATGAAACTTGGTATACCTATTGATAGTTTATATTCTGTGGTAACATATACAATACTTTTAATGCGGATGAAGTCGCGAGGCGTCTGCTAGTAGCAAATGGTCAAAGCCAGACATCAAGTCTTTTTGTTAATATAATAACAATAAGTACGAGTACAGTCGACAACAAGTATTGCTCCTTTAGCAACAGTCTGGGAGCAGTAATAAAACATTGCTATCGTTTTGCATAACCTGAGCTGTGATCGAAAGTACTTAACACAGCCAAGCCCCTGATGTACTTAATTATACAATTTCATTTTAAAATACCGCCGCTAATATTTAAAATTCCGCTTTAGAATTACAAATAACATAAATACCTAGTACAATTTTGTAAGTCAATAAATTAAACTTTATAACTAATTAACATTTTGTTTGATTACAGTCAGAAGCTTCATGTTTGTGTTACCTATGTAAACGTAATCAAGTCGGGGGTTTAAAACTCAATATTTTCTCTACAACGAAACAACTCAATGGAATAATTTATTGTTTCATTATCCGACCGCGAAAACTTTTGGATGAGATCGTAATAAAAATTAATTCGACTTCAAAATCTCCTGTGTCCCTTTGTCGACTACTATAAAGTAGGTTTAAAATGTCTCTGAACTCATCTATCCCCAATGACTATCGTTCTGTAACAGATGTATTGTGATCCACTGCCACTTCAGCTTATTACAATGTATTGGGCTATGTCGATAAGTTTAATTCTTCGGAGCATAGCCCTCTCTATACTAAGCTCTATCAGTGAATTTGAACTATTTTTTTTAATATTATATTTTATATTATATTTTATTAATATTATATTTCAATTTTCAATGGTATCACAACAGTCCATCTGAATAATATACTTGAGCATTTCTCAAAACAATTACCATAACACTTTTTTCGTCATGACATAATATCCTACTTTTTGAGTGTTTTTACAGAAAATATACGTTTTTAGGTACTTATTCATGTATCAAAATATGTTGTCTTAAAACTAATACGAAAATTAATTTTCTTTTTTGTTACGATACGCACTTTACTACCGTGAAAAATACAAACAGTAGGATATAATGACGAAGAAAGTGTTATGGTATTTTTTTGAGAAATGCTCAAGTATATTATTCAGATGGACTGTTGTGATACCATTGAAAATTGAAATATAATGTACCTACTACGAAACACGAGTTTAAGTAATTTATAATTCTATTGTAAAATAGCACTCTGCATTCATTAATATTATGAATTAAGTACTGTAAATACCATATTTTATTCAAAGTATTAAAGGCTATATAATTTTTAATAAATATTGATAGTACACTCAGTAGGTACTTCTACCTTACAAAAGGTGGAGTAGAAACGATATTGACATAATATGTTGTTAAGGTATGGCGGCCTAATAAAAATCCAAGTTTTCGACCTTGACTTTGACCGACTCGAGGCGCCTTCATGACTTGAAGGTACCAAAGTTAGTCTTTTTTTAAATAACATCTCAACAGATGAGAGGTCTTGATGAGTAGTTTTCTGTGAGATGGTGATCAGATTTTAAATGTTTTTTCATTTTTGTGCATTTTAATGAAGCTTGTTTTTAAAATATTTTTACAATTAAACTTGTTATAAAAAGAGGCCAAACGAGTTTATTTAAATTCTAAGATAAGTGAAATAAAACCACTAGCACTCACCTTGATTGGTGGTCACTCAAATAGCCTTGATCCCGATCCCTGACGCGATCTCTGTAAGATACAAAGGTACTTATAGTTATTTATGCAGGTCGCTGATTTAAATATTTCGGTAAATTTAAATTGGTAAGTGGGGTACGAGTAGGTAGTATAATGATACCACAGACATTTCGGGGGAACAAAACACTGTATGGGAAGAACCTGTAAATGTCGACGAAAAAATTACCGGGGCAGCAAAGTGGACTACAGAACATAAGTGTGTATGGACTTTTGGCTAACATTAGAACATTGCTGGTGATTTAAAGTGAGAGAAGCATTATGTAAGCTTTGCATTTACCATGACTATTACTATATTATCTATTAGAGTAAAACTGAAGAGTTTGTTTTTTGTTTGCAGTAAAATATCAGTATTTGGCAGCAAAAAACTGTTGTGACATAGGTTACGAACGTACAAATCGATGTCACCCATAATTATTTCAGTACAAAATCCTTAAACTATATTAAATAGGTAGGTAAGTATACAAATGCACATGTGTAGTCACATGCTATTAAATAACATAGGTACTTTAAATAATGCCACATTAAATTTTGTTCTATGTCCATGGCAGTTCATAAACTGCCCTTAAAGGGTTATATACAATTTATAATACACTCATTTGAACTGTGAAAGCGAACAGACGTTAAAACTAAGTATAGGTATTCTTTAATTGTATGGTTTTAAAAGAGAACCTTACCTTGAACTATGGTCACTCAAGTATCCTCTCTCTCGCTCCCTCTCCCGTTCCCTCATCAGCTCATTACGATCACTGTAACAATGTATATTATTAAAATCATCTCCCTCTATCAGCGCCCTCTGCGATAGTGACGAAACGCAAGCGCCACCTAGCGGTGCTGAACGGAGTCCACACGAGCGCTGCGCTAGTAAAGCGCCATCTGTTGTTCGCCTTTGGGCACATCTCGTAGCCGAGATTGGTAATTGGTACAGCTTCGAAATGGGAAAATACTCCATTTTGTATGTTCTAACTCAAATTATGATTCCCGTTTCGAAGTACGTTTTAATAATAAAAATTAGTTTCATTATGTATTCTATGCCACAGGTGGTATAGCTAATATTTACGCGCATACAAACTCATATTTATTTAAATGCATCTTTGGCGCGCCTCGATGCGTTAATGCGTCTTGTCTTACGTTAACTTATATTTGCGAATACCTCACCTGTAATATCCATCGCGATCCGACCGCGCGCTGTGCTGACGCTCGACGCCCAGGCGGTGCGGCAGCGGCAGCGTTGAGGAGCGACTTCCACCGCCACCCGAGCATTGGGATGCCGGCCCTAACACATTAATAATTTTGAAGTAAATAACTTAGCACGAAAATAATCGGTTACCAATAATCAAGTGGGATTCGATTGTGGAAAAAAAAAATATTTATGCTTTTTCAATAATTTTTTATTTATTTACTTAAGTAGATGGATACCTACATATTATGATTAGATTATGTTATTATTATGTTCTTATTTGCTCAATAAAAACCTGATGACAAACATTGAATTCAAAATTATTAAACATTTTTTATCGTTTTTTTCCAATTCTGTAATATTTTACACTCTTAATAATTTTCTCTACCTACTTTGTCTCTCACAATACAAAATGTTAACACACCAATGTCCTCAAGGCGTGACGGTTATTTACTTAATGTGCACACGTACCTATATTCGATACAAAGTTCATGAGTTACTGACAGTAAGACGGACAAAAACAGATATGTAGGTATTTCCAATAAGAAGAAAAGCAAAAATTAAATCATATACTTAGCACATTGAAGGCGTCATGATAAGTTGCAATAGCTGCACTTTGGCAATATTGGCAAATTAGGTATGAGTAGATCCACTAGTCGCAGGAATATAGGCTAATTTTTATTTTCAGTTATTTTGTATGAAAGTGCTCTCATCTGGATCACGAATAAGTGGCGGGCTTTATTATGAGTACCTACTGTTTGCTATATTTCTGCGACTTATCAATAATACCCAAAAAACACAAAATTCTTTGTCGACAACATAATATTTTCTTAATCTCAAAATTTCAATCATTTTCCTACTGGTATTTGAGCTACTCATGCGAAGAAGTTCTTTCCAAGGACAGTTAAGCAGTTTAAGGTGTTTTTGAAAAATAAAAATGTCATGAGTGTATGTGATTCCAGTTTGTTTTCGAAACTAACGGAAGGGGAAAAGGATTCAATAGTTTTTTGTTCAAGAACTAGATTACTTTGCATCGTGAAAATAATACAGGATTTAATAGTGGGTGTTTTCGAGGGGGCTGATTAATGGATGTACCTTACAACAAAACATACGAAACAAAACAACAAGTGGTCTACTAGTGTAATGGTACAAACAACTAATAAAAAACGAATATTTTCACCTCTGTCCCTTAGTGCGGCCTCCTTGAGGTGTCTTAAATAGTGTTGAATGGATTCTTGGGTCAGCCCTCAAGAAAAAAAAAAGTTGGGTTCAAATTCACTGTTAACATCAAACAAAATACAATAAAATAACTGTAGAAGAGAACACGTATTTCTTATTGGCGTTTTTACCTATTTTTAATACATAGGTAAGTATTATACTTTTACTAAAACCAAATCAACATGAAGTAGCTTTAATTATGTATTAACTTTTTAAAGTTGTGCTTAAAATTGTTCTTAAACTGTGTTGATCATTTAGTTTTAATAAAAAATTTAGTACTTACTTCGCCGAGGAGGATAAGGACTTCGTTGATTCGAAGGCTGCATATTGTCGTTGTATTCTAAACAATATGGTAAAAAATAAATGCCGTTACACAACACCATTATCATTATTCTATTATACATCTTACTGATGGACACAGACCATGGAAATCGGAAATAATAGTACACACCTCGCGTATTAATTTAAAGTCTAGGTAGAACTTTTGTTACTAGGTAATTAATATGGTTCTTCCACAAATCCCCATCAATGGGGATCAAGTTTGTCCTCAATGATACCTTACATTCTGCATTTCAAATCTTAAGTCAGAGCCAGGAACGAGCGACGTATTGTCATGTGGATAAAAACATCCTGGAATGCTTGTTTTTCTTACTGGGAAGGGTTCTCATTCCCTCATCCCTTACTACTGTATATAGACAGGCCTATTTCCAGGGTATTGCAGGCTGATAGATAGCCCATATGCATACATATGAGGTGCTCACCTAAGTCCTCCATGCTCTGACTGAGCAGCGCTTCGAAGGTGTGCAGGCTGTAGCTCTCGGCGTCCATGCCCTTGGCCAGGGTGTTGCGGAGGTGCATCTCGTACTCGAGCAGCAGCCGCGACGTGGGGGAGCCGGGGGCGGCGGTCGCGCTCGACTGAGACGCTTGACGCGAGAGGCACGGCTTTTGCTGGCGATAACATGACATCATTACAGTTAAACAAGCTCTGCTTAGCCCGAACACCCTCGTTAAGAGGGTAGGCCTGAGCCCCAGCAGTGGGGACATTAATAGGCTGTTAATGATGAAGCTCTGCTTTATCATTATAGCTATAAAATTAATAACAAGAAGCTAAGCTAATCTTTATAGCTCGACTTCTTGTTTCCACTGTTCGAGAAATGCCTCCTCAATGAAATACCTAGGCTAGTAAAATAGAAAAGTTAGATTATATTGTAGAAATGAAACAAACCGCATGGTGGTGCTGCCTGGGGTCGCGGCGCTGGCAGGGCTCCTGGTCGGAGTTCCCGTTGGAGGAGGAGGGCGTGGTGGCGTAGCACTGGTTGTCGAACATCACGTTGTCCGAGGGCGGCGAGAGGTCGCGCTCGCCGCCGCCGCCCAGCTCCAGGTACAGCCCGCGGCCCGGGTAGCCGCTGGGCGCGGCGCCCACGCCCACGCCGCGGCTGATGGCACAACCAACATGCATTTGTTTATTGTTGTTTGACACATGTATGGAGCTGCCCGAAGCTGAGGCTAAGTCACGCCAAAGAAAGCTGAGAAGTGTCAAAGTAGAAAATGTTAAATGTGTGGAGTGCATCAGGAAAGAGCCTCTCGAGCCTGCACTCTAATATGATTTGATTTGGCACTCATAACCGCAAGGTTGAAGGAACCATAAGGAAATAACACATAATGGTGTCTTACACAAACTCTTATTAACACAATACATGCGCCGAGCAAATCATTATGGTACTGACAGATAATGTACTGTGTCCAGAGAAGCCCCAATCGGCTACAGCCTATGCCGAGGCTAACTCTCATTAATTATTGCGACAAGTTTGGGTGCCAAGACGGTCTTAGTTACATTCCATTACTACATTGGGAAAGGCTGCGTCTCTCTGATAACATCACATGTACTAAAAGCTGTCTGTTATGACCTGGATAGCCCGACTGGCTAGATGTAGAACCAGAATTAGAAATATATTAAAGAAATTGTCTCTGACGACCTACAGCTGCAACCAGACCATTGAATACGATAGCTCAACACGGAATCGGCCACGATTGTCCCAATCATTGCGCACATCATCATGTGCCCCACAGTTGTCGATTGTCATCTGTCCGAGATATCGAGACGGGTTGTCAAAATACTTTATAATTTAAATTTAATTAAGTTAAATTATTTTAAGTACATGTACTGACTGCTCTCAAACGGTGAAGGAAAACATCGTGAGGAAACCTGCTTGCGCCGAAGAAGAAATTCTTAGGCGCATGTGAAGTCCACCAACCCGCACTGGGCTAGCGTGGTGGACTATAGCCCGCACGCCCTCGTTGAGAGGGTAGGCCTGAGCCCCAGCAGTGGGGAGATTAATAAGCTGTTGATGATGATGATGATTAAATTATTTTAAAAAACAGCCAGATGTCATCGAGACCTTTCAATTGAGTACCATGAACTGGGTCTAGCACCAGCCGTTCCGGAGATATCGGCAAAAGCAAAATTTGTATTTTTCCATATCCGGAACGGCTGGTGTTAGATCCATGTTCATGGTAATACTCTCTGGAATTACTTACCTACTAGTCGGATTTGAAATGATCTTTATCTATTTGATAGCCCAATTAATGAGGAAGATTATAGATCATGACCATTAGGAGCCGAGCAAAAAAATTACAGAAATTACTTAAAATTACATATAAAACGCGGGTGGAGTAAGCAATCTAGTTTAGTATAAAACGACCCGGCAAAGTGGGTCGTTCTGTCCCACCCTGTATAGATAGGTAGGTTCGATGGTCTTACCTGTCTGGGGGGTACCGTTGCGAGCTCTGGCGGCTGTTGTTGTTGACCACATGCGAGTAGTGGCTGTGGTGCATGTGCTGCGAATGGCGGTGGGGGTGGGAGCCGCACGACGGTGGGCACGGGCCGGCCGCGCCGTACCGACGCCGCCCCATCTCCGGTGACGTCACCGGACTCTCAGTCGACGGCATGGGCTTCAGCATGCGCTTCAGTGTGCTCGAATCTAAACAAATAGCAGCATTAGGGAATCAGCATGGTATCCTAGAAACATCGGAGCATCTGACAACACTTCAGACATGTCTTAAATACGAAACGGGTGCATTTTCGTGATTGGTCGGTGTGTAGTAAAATTTTGATATTATTATGTTTGATATTGTTATATGTTCAGTCCTAGTAAGCGATTTTGAAAAAAAAGCTTACGCATTTGACATTATTCATGAACATTTTAAATTTCTTAAAATGATTATAAATGTCAAGGATATTTTGACAGTGAACCGACTGCTATTTTGCTGTTTTCTCGCAGCAAAAAATGCCTGTTCGAGCTGCTAAGGTTCAGAATAAAGGAGTACTTACTGTTAATTATTTTGCGGCTACGAGTAATAGTTTTTTAGAGTCGGTCTTTTCAGCATGCGTTTTGTTCGTTTGATGTTATTTTTACGATTATTACCCATGCATTGTGAATCGTATCCTTATTATTCGTTTACGATGCAATCGTTGCATCCCAAATTAATTATGTTTTGTAACTCGACTCACCCATATTCATATCTTCAGTGCTCTTAGACTTGGTGCGACGCGAGCCTGAGGTGTTGTTGTTAATCACATTGTGGTGATGAGTGGAGTGCCGGTCCGAGTCACGAGACTGGAAAACACAATTAAGTGTTCAAATATCGTCATCACCTTGTCGGTCCACTGTTGACAAAGGCCATCTCTGATGCAGCGTACACCACACCGGTCCTGGGACTACTAGGTATATCCAGCTGCTTGAGGGCGCCATAATCCTAACTAATCCTACTGATACGAGTATGATATTATAAAGGTCAAAGTTTGTAAGAATTTTTGGACGTTTGTGAGTTTGGATGGATGTTTGTTACTCTTTCACGCAAAAACTACGGAACAGATTTTGATGACACTTTACAGTAAGATACATTCAATAAACATCAGAATAACAAGTAGGGTATAGTTACCTCGGGAAAAACTTTCTATACAAGGGCGAATAAGAAGACTAGGTCCAGGCCGGCCCTGTGGGACCTATTCAGCCCACTAGCCAGCCAATAAGCAATGACATATTTAAGTATCGTGTTATTTCCATTGCAACGAGAATAAGATAAACTGAATACATAAAGAAATTCTCCTCCGAAATTGGTACCGCCAAATTGACGAATATTCCTGCAAAATAAGAGAGATACTGCCTCTGCGCCGCGTTCATTTTTACCTTCATGATTCAACCGATGACAATCAAGATTAAGGGAATGAACATAGGCTAACGTTCACCATGGAAAAATTATTCCCATGGGAAACAAAACCTTGAGCTAACTCAGCGAAGCCGTGTGCCATCTTAGCTGTTGTAAGTCACTTATACATAATTTTATTATATGTACTTATTATATGAAAAGTACAATAAACAATCACATTTCTAGTGTGTGCCTTACCGAGTCGTTTCCATCTCCATAATCAATGCTCTTAGTATGCTGAAGCTCCTTCCCAGCTCTGGTAGAGGTAGCTGAAGACTTGGAAGAGGTAAGCGTGCCACCAGCCTGGACGCCTTCAGACTTGAGGTCTTGGCCGTGTTGGGTTGCACCAGCCCCACCAGTTGATTGCGATTCGTCGTTGGTCTGAAAGTTTAAACAAGACTGAGTTAGGCTCTGTCCATATCCTGGGAACAATCCGTGGCGGATCTCAAGATCCTCATCAAAATCGGTGAAGCTTTAAATAATAAAGACTAAAATAATTTGCTGTTGGGGCGGCGCGTTCATTGTGGTCACTTGTTTCGCTGGGCATATCAGCCTGTAAACGTCCACTGCTGGAAAAATGCCTCCCCCAGGGATCTCCACGATTAATCCTTATACGTAGTATAAAATAAAGTCGCTTCCCGCTGACTGGTATGCTTAGTTATTTTAAACTACGCAGCGGATTTTTCACTTACATTCATATAATTTCTTCCGGATGGTTTATAGGTACTTATCCCATGCGGGCGAAGCCGCGGGCAATAGCTAGTATTATTATAAAAGAATAAACTGACACAGATCGTCGCACAGCGCAAATCGCTGAACGTAGAGACTTAAAAAACCCTTTATATGGGTACTCACATTGGTGGCGTGTGTTCCGACCGAGGCGGTGACAGTTTTAGGCGCCGTGGAGGTGTTGGTCGTCATGGTAGAGGTCTCCTGAGACTTGGGCGGGCGCGAGGGAGGCTGGGACTCGGTCTGGCGAGCCGCCGCTGGAATCCACAAGCGACAGCTGAGTTAATCTATACTTATAATAAATCTGTAGAAACCGTGTGTCTGTACTTTGAATAAATTTATAAAAAAATGAGTGTGGACAATAAAAAAAGAGTAACAGAACACAAAAAAGCGTTTTTAAATTTTTTTGTCTTTCTGTCTTTCTGTCTGTCTGTCTGTCTGTCTTTCTGTCTTTCTGTCTGTCTGTAATCGCTAATCTCCGAAACTACTGAACGGATTTTCTTGCGGTTTTCACAGGTAGATTAAGCACAGCCTGGCGCAACTTATAGGCTTTGTTTCATTGAAATCGGATGACAGCGAAAAAAGTTATCGTCATTTACAGATAAATCATTTAACGTAACAAGACGATGTCATAGACATAGGAGATATCAGTGTTTTTTTTAACTGGGACAGTATAGGCAAGTCCGAAACCATAGGAGATGCAGGGAAAGTGTCTTATGACATAGAAATTTTTTGGTCAAGCGTGTGTTGTCCATAAAAATGAGACAATTTGCACATATTTTTTTTAATGCGGTTCGACTCAGTTTCATGTAGGGATCACTTCATTATATCGGAAGAAAAAAATCTGAGCGGCAGAAGTTAGTCAAATTCAATAAAATGTTTTCTCATAGAACGCCAGTGAAAAATAATTTTTATTATTTTTAAAAAATGCGTATCGACTTAGTTTCATGTTAGAATCATTTTATTGTATCGGAAGAAAAAAATCCAAGCAGCAGAAGTTAGTCAAATTTAATAAAATGTTTTCTTATAAAACTGTGCAAAGTACTTAGGTACCTACTTACTACTTATTCATTCATGCCACCTGAACTCCAGCTGCTCCGATTACTATGTTAAAATTGTTATCACGAAAAAATATCTAAAGGTTCCTAAGACAGTTTCCCTGTATCTCCTATGGTTTTGGTTTTGCCCATACTGTATTAGTTAAAAAATACACACGTATAATAAAAATTGATCTGAGAAGTCTTATGAGCAATAGAAGTGAAAACAACAATTTTTTTAATTTTTATCTGTCGTCACCAAATTGGATACGGTGTTCATAGTTTGTTCCTGAAGGTATGGTATACCTTAAATTATGGTGAAGGTACTTAGAATGATCCATTTTACCATTGGAAAATTATAACTAGACGATGTATGTCTGTACATAGCAGAGATAGGTACCTACTTCCAAAATCCACGCGGACGAAGTCGCGGGCAACAGCTAGTTATAGATAAATGAAGAAAAAACCAGTTAAGTTGATCATTTGTGTAACTACAAATGCCGATTTTTTTGATTATTTCCTTGACTTGTTTAGCTAGAGTTGATGTTAGTTAGTGTTGACTTATAAGCTGGAGTTTTTTACACTCCCAAGTGATCATAGTTTTTGATATTAACTTTAACTTGATCCTGAGAGAAAATAACCTGAGACGGGCAGACATATCATCATCATCATCATCATCAGCCTGCACTAGTCCACTGCTGGACATAGGCCTCCCCCAAGGCGCGCCACTGAGTCCGATCTTCGACTCTCCGCATCCAGTCACTGCCAGCCGCCCTGCGCAGGTCGTCGCTCCATCTAGCCGGGGGGCGTCCCACACTACGCTTGCCTAGTCGTGGTCTCCACTCGAGAACTCGTCTACCCCAGCGGTTATCGGTTCTCCGACAGATGTGACCAGCCCACTGCCACTTCAACGTGCTAACCCTTTGAGCTATGTCAAAGGCTTTGGTTCTCTGGCGGATCACCTCGTTTCGGATCCTATCTCTCAGAGAAACTCCGAGCATAGCTCTTTCCATAGCCCGTTGAGCGACTTTGAGTTTTCGGACTAGTCCCACTGTCAGTGTCCACGTTTCGGCGCCGTAGGTCATTACGGGTAGGACGCACTGGTTGAAGACTTTTGTCTTCAGGCATTGTGGTATATGCGACGAGAAGATATGACGCAACTTCCCAAATGCTGCCCAGCCCAGCCTGATCCTCCTATCGGCTTCCCTCTCGAAGTTGTTTCTACCTAACTGCATAGTTTGCCCGAGGTAGACATATTCTTGAACAACTTCGAGAGTCTTACCGTCGACGGTAACCGGTCCCGGAACAATGTGATCGTTGAACATGACCTTAGTCTTGTCCAAGTTCTTCCGAGACCCACACGTCGGGAGGCAGCGTTGAGGCTGTCCAGCATTTCCTGTAGGTCCTGCAGCGATTCTGCCATGACGACGATATCATCGGCAAAGCGTAAATGGGAGATGTACTCGCCGTTTATATTTATGCCCCGTCCGTTCCATTCCAGCGTCTTGAACACATCTTCCAATGCGTTTGTGAACAGTTTTGGGGATATTACATCCCCCTGTCTCACTCCTCTGCGCAATTGGATAGATTGTGTTTGCTGGTTTTGTACTTGGACGGACATTGTCGCGGCGTCATACAGACATCTCAACACTTCGATGTACCGCCAATCTACTTGGCACCGCTGCAAGGACTCCAGAACAGCCCAGGTTTCGACGGAATCAAAAGCCTTCTCATAGTCCACGAATGCGAGACACAGGGGCTGATTATACTCTTCAGTCTTCTGTATAATCTGCCTCACTGTGTGTATGTGGTCTATGGTGCCATATCCTCCTCGAAACCCGGCCTGTTCAGGTGGCTGGAAGTTGTCAAGTCTTTGTGCGAGACGATTTGTGATGACTCTCGAAAACAGCTTATATACGTGGCTCAGGAGCGAGATGGGCCGATAATTTTTGAGAAGGGTTTTGTCTCCTTTTTTGAAGAACAAAACTACAATGCTCCTGTTCCACGCCTTCGGAGTACTCCCTTTGTGAATGACAGAGTTAAAGAGCTTCTGTAGCTCCTTGAGTACAGGTGCACCCCCTGCTTTTAGAAGCTCTGCAGTAACTCCGTCTTCACCAGGGGCTTTTCCATTTCTAAGCTGTTTGAGAGCCAGCCCAATCTCGTCTAGACTGACTTCTGGCAATTCGTCGGTATAGTGGCGGGTTAGCGTGGCTCTGGGATCTGTCGGCTGGGGCTCTGGTTGCGAGGCATGCGATGCGTACAATCGACCATAAAAGTCTTCAACCTCAGCGAGTAACTCTGGTTTAGAGGTGACGGTTCTACCATTCGAGGTCTTAAGTTTCGTCAGATGGCTTCTCTTTAGTTGCTGAACGAATACTTTTGACCCCCTGTTCTGCTCAATGGCCTCTTTGATGAGGCGCGTATTGTAGCGCCGGAGGTCGCGTCGTATTCGTTTGCGAATGCTTTTATTGAGTGCCCGGTGTTCTGACGATGTGGCCTCTGTGTCTTCTCGTCTTATCCTCATAAGTTCCAGAGTCTCATCTGAGAGTTTCGACTTCGTGCCCGTACGCAGTTGTTGGCAAAACCTTTTGCCCTCATCCCGGATGGTTTGAACCACGTGCTCGAGAACCTCATCAACGTCGTCGACTGTAGTTTCCAAAGCAGCAAACCGATTTTGCAGTTCCAGTTGGAACTTTTCGGAGCCAGCAGCGGTTTGGTGCAGAGTTGGACGGAGCGTAGACTTCATCAGACGGCTTCTTTCCAGCTTATAGTCGATATTCAGAGTGCCTCTGACTAGTCGGTGATCGCTACCAGTGCTGAACCTATTGATCACTGAGACATCTCTGAATATATGCTTCTGGTCCGTCATGATGAAGTCGATCTCATTTCTCGTCCTATTGTCGGGGCTTTTCCAGGTCCACTTTCTCTGGGCCTTTTTCTTGAAGAAAGAGTTCATCAAGAAGAGCCCTTTCGACTCCAGAAAGTTGACTAACATTTGGCCCCGGTGATTTCTGCGTCCATAACCGTGTGGTCCTACCTTCGATTCACTGCAAGTCTGTACTCCTACTTTGGCGTTGAAGTCCCCCATGACAACATTGAAGTGCGCCTTGGTGGTGTCATTCAAAGCTTTCGCTATGTCTTCATACATGGTCTCAGCTTCATCATCTGAGTGTGTCGAAGTCGGTGCGTAAACTTGCACTACCTTGAGGGAGTACCTCTTGGTAAGCTGAAGGACAAGATACGCTACCCTTGTCGACACACTCGAGATTTCTACAATGTTGTCAGTGAGGGCTTTGTTGATGAGGAACCCGACGCCGCCTTGGGAAAGGTCGTCACCCTCTCGATAGTAGAGTAGATGGCCTGATTCTAGGGTCACTGTGTCCTCCCCCTCTCTTCGGACTTCACATAACCCCAGAATGTGCCATCGTATCTTCTCCAACTCTACCTCGAGCTCAGCAATGTGCTCGTCCAGCCTGAGAGTCCGTCCGTTGTACGTCGCCAGGGTCAGTTGTTTTTGGTAGCGTACCGTATCCCGGGGATTCTTAGCACCCCCTGCCCTACCGTGACCGTGACCGCTACCTTGGTCAGGAATGGTAGGGCGGCCGGGAACTGGGGGCCGTGCTATATTGGCGTAATTCATTGGGGGGAATGCCCTAATCGCCACGCTGGGCAGGCGGGTTGGCGATCGCAGTGTCAGGCACCTCGCGCTGGCGACGCTGCTGCCCGTCAACAGCCTGCGGTATTTATGCCTGACCGGACTCTGCAGATGGTTATACCGCCATCTGTCGGTCGTCAGTGCCTCGTTTGTTAATCAGCAGGGTGTACCGCGTGCAGGTGAGGTTGACAGTTGGAGTGGTCAGCTGGTTTTCCCTCCCTTACACCCATATATGAACATATATGGCAGACATATATGAACATAAAAGTGATCCTTTATGGGTTCCGTTTTTTAATTTGAGGTACAGAAACTTTAAAAAGATGAAAATTAACTAAAATTAAAAACTTTACGTTATTAGGCCACCATATTGTGCATTATTTTCAAAAGCAAGATGTACGTTTTGGTAGCACCATCTCGTGACCATTTTGAAAAACTGTTATATGGCTATAAGCTGTCACTACCAGGAAGGTTCGAATTCCCCCTACGGGCGGCCACCAAAGAGACTGTAACTCTATGGTCACTACAGTCGTTTTGTGGCGCGTTTGAGCAACAAATAAACAATACATACTTTTACTTGTACTTAAGATCCAAGTGTGATATGATAGTGGGTTAAGATAACTGATAAGCGCTAAAAAGTCGTGGTGGTAATGTGGAAATAGACTTCCATCGAAGTGAAGGCCACTACCATTCATACATACCGCTTAGAGTAAGTGTATTCAGTTCGATTACTCACGCTTAGGTGGTGGTTGGTGTGCCGGCTGCGAGCTGGCGACGTTATCGTAGAGCGAGGTGGAAGAAGTGGCAGCGGCTACCTTGTCGGCGCGGCCGGCCGCGCTGCCGTCGGCGCGGCCGGCCGCGCTGCCGCCGGCGCCCGCCTCGGCCTCCATCGCCCGCGTCGTGGTGCGCGGCAGGGTCGACGAGCCTACACTCACAAACGACTCCACGTAGTAAACTTGTCATAGTAAGTTCAGTTTCTAATAAACATTACTATGACAAGATTCTGATCGTGATTCGTTAGAACCTTGTCACAGTTTAAGTTCTTTTAAAAATTGAACTTACTATGACAAGGTTTTGGTCCTAATCTGATTCTTGACGGATAATAATGTACGAAGAAGGGGGGTAGCTTTCTTTTTCTAATTAGGATAGCCAAGGATAGTTTTCTTATTGGCTGCAACCGCCAGACATGATAGTGACAGATTGTGTCATACGTAATGTCATCTAAAGTAACGTCTTCGCCACACAAAAAAGTAGGTATATTTATTCAGTGCATTGACTTGAATTGTTGTTAACTAGTTTAAATTTTAACTGGTCAACGAGTTTCAAACAAAATATCATTAGAAAATTGTGATATCTATGGCTTAAATTCAAGCGGGAACGCGCCTTCACTTCTGGTATGATATATTATCTGTATTCGAAGCTTAATTATAGATCATCTATACGTATTACCTATATTTTTAATTTTTAATTAATTCGATCAGTCTATTTTTGTCTGATTTATCTACCATGCGAAAAGAGGCGGTGTAACTTTACACATTAAAAAATACCATGGTTGGTTGTTTATGTACCGGTAAAAAAAAGTAAAAACAACTTACGATATCTCGGATCTTGGGCTCTCAGCCGAGCGTATTGTTCTTGTGTCATGCAGGTGCATTGCGGTTCGCGGCCGTACGTCAGACTGCAACAATACCATTAGATCTAGTTCAAAATCGATATTTGAGTTTGTTCCTTCCTCTGAGATCGATTTACATAAAAAATTTTTATTGGGTTGAACGGCCTTGGAAACAAAGTCATTTTAAGCTAATCATAGGTTTTACAATATGTATACAAAAAACCGGCGGTTACATCACGGCCTCCATAAAAATAGGGCACGACTAGAGTTAGTCGGTGAATTTTCACATCCTCAATATAATAGCGATTGATGGTAACTGGAGATTTACAACGGAAAATTTTATTTTCTATTTGTAAATGGTTCTATCCTTGTTTAATTCCGTACAAGAGAAATCCTAGTTAGCGATTACACAATTAACAGATTATACGTAATATAAATTTAAGAATTAAAGATTCTCAATAAAAGGATGGTGAAACGAATGGGGTTGTAGCATAGCTACGACAGTAATTGTTGTTGAAGAATAAGGCAGGTCGCGGGGTTCTAAAATCCAGGTTTACAGGATGGCTACCCGTGACGTGACATACCTCGACCTGTTGGGGCTGGCCGGTGTCGAGACCGGCTTCCTCTTGGTCTTGAACTTCTGCTTGTTGCCCGGTGGTTCCAGCTTCAGGCTGTAGCTCGAAGATGCCTTACGTGAGAATTTGAATGATGGTGACTAAAATAACAAAATGACGTAGTAAATTGTCTTGGCTAAGGTCTTGACTAGTTGCTGCTACTTTACAAATATAGAAGGATCACTCTATTAAAAAAAAGGTTAATTTTTATTAGGTTACCTACAATAATTGAAGTTTACAAAAAATCTGTTCAGTTCATGTTTTGTAATAATTAGCACTTAATTTTGAAAATCAGCAGCCTATTAATATATCCTCACTGTTGGGGCTCAGGCCTTCCCTCTCAATGTGGGCGTTAGGGCTATAGTCCACAACGCTAGCCCAGTGCGTTTTGGTGGACTTCGCGCCTAAGAATTCCTTCTTTTACGTGTGCCAATGAAAATGCTTTTATTCATTCTTGATATGCGATGTAAAAGATATAAACAAAATGTTTACCAAGGTAAGGTAAATTGAATCAACATTAAACAGTGCTAATCAAAACTGCTCAACATTAATAAAGTTATCAAATCAAACCGTTTAACGCAGCTCGATTAACTACAAACCAGTTGACTTACGTTTTCATCTTCTCTAGTAAACTATTAAACTATGCAACTTACGCAGCACTCCCTGAATTGTTTGGCGTCGATGGGCGAGGTGAAGTTCAATCCCCAAGTGTCGTTGGTCATCGGATCCTTCCAGTAGACGAAGCATTCAGAAGCCTGGCCGATGCGGGTGCCTTTAAGATTTGTGACAATTTAATTAATTGATTATTTTAATATTAACAGAAACCAAAGGATGACGATACAGTACTCTCTTACATAGATAAAAACTAGGCTCGGTGCACGACTACATTCACACACACTCACACAGTTTATTATTTAGGTACCTATTCATTTTATCTGAGATGTACATAATCAGTACATAATATTGTTCAAATAGGTGCGCTTTATAGAGAAGATTTCGGTCGATTACGGTGTCAGTGCTTGTATCTACCTAGTGTAAATTTAAAACTAGGTTACAGCGGCGGCTGCGAGCGTATCTTTCGAATTGCCCTCGTAAAATGCACTCTTTTGTCGGAATAAAAGCTAAGCTTCTATTAGAGTATTTTTATTTTTGGAGCTACTGATTTTATGTTCTAAATAAGGTGAGCGGATAGGAAAAAGTTTAAAACATGTTCGAATTCTTGTGACAAATTCAGAAGGTACAAATACAAATTTATATATTTTCATTGGAAAGAAAGAAATGTAAATAAAGAACTATAACATATATTATTTTGCATGGTTCAACAATCAACAATCTACCTAAAATTTAAAAACACAGTAAATAGTCACACATAGTCACACAGCGTAAAAATAATTTATGTATTTACAGTTCCCTAACTATATGATTTCGATCAAAATCAGTCTCCATTCCTTTTTCCAAGCCATTATTCAAAATTCCTTTCCAACAATTAGGTAGACACTGGAGAATAAAAGTGTTCGCAATGGCGCTGATGCTTGTGGGAAAATTGGGTTAGGAAAATTTTTACCAACGTGTAAACCCATTAGCACAGCTTATCTCTTGCCCTCGAGGCAAAATGTAGGGATGTTGTTAAAGCGCACGTATGTCTGTGTAAATATTTGTAGGTCCGTCCAACCGCTGCTTGACATTATTTAATTTATCTTAAACACAGTGTGACGATGACGTAAGACGCTCTTATCATTATCATCATATCAGCCTTTTAACGTCCACTGCTAGACATAAGCCTACCCCAATGAATGCTACCACAACCGGTCGTCAGTTCTCCGCGCCCAGCCGAATCTATCAGAAGCACGAGCAAGGACCAATCAGAAGAGAGAAAGTCTCCCATAGGAACTAACTTGAATTTGGTTCCCACTATCTTTTAAAGCCAAATGTCGTTTTTCGAGTGTGATGAAAAGATTAATAATCATTATCATCAACAGCCTATTAATGTCCCCACTGCTGGGGCTCAGGCCTACCCTCTCATCGAGGGCGTTCGGGCTATGTAGTTGTAACGGTACAGGTCTTGGTATCCGTCACTTTTCAAATTAATTAAATCTCTAATAACATTAAAGTATGAATAAATCAAATAAACAGAATCTGTGGAAACAAATAATAATGGAACTTGGCTTAACGCACTGCCGAGTGACTAGATAGTTGTTATCAAGGTCAATGAACATCCTTTTATATATAACTATAAAGAAGGGAGATCTATTTATTAAAATTCAAGATATTATTATTGGATTTGTAATATTGGGCTAAATAATTATAAATTTCAATTAACTAGTACATATCTGGCAATTATGTAACTAAACAGTAACTAAATAGTCAATATTGGTTATCTGAAGTGAAAATATTCAAATGATAACTAAATACGACCTTATTGGTATAACGATATGTCATAGTATGGATAGGAGGGCGAGAATACAAGCAGATATCGACTTTGTTTACATAAAGGCAAGGAACATTATGAGACGATTCGGTTCGTGAGTCACTGTTGAGTCTCAGCTGAGGCTGCCCTGAGGCTGCCCTGGGGCCGATCTGTGACCACGCTGAGTCCGACACGCGTGGGACTCGTGTCCGCGCTGTGTCCGCCGCGCGTCGGAGCTGAGTTTGACGTGAGGCTACCCTGCGGTTGCCGCAAAAATAATTTATATAAAGCTTGAGGGAACGCTGTTTGGAGGTTCATTCTGTTTTGGGACGTCATACTGGTACTTTGAGAGTTTATGTATCGAATTTATGGGCAATTTATTTTCTCTGAAGTTTGGTCTATAAGGTCCACTACAGGACATAGACTTTACAAGAATTAATTTTGATTAAATTAAATTCATTAAAATGTTTTGAAATTAGTTTGGCCTGATAAGGTCCACTGTTGGATTTAGCTTAATTATAAAGTTTTATTGATAACTTTGCTTAAAATCAGTTTAAAGTAATTGATAAACTCTAGATTCAATATTGGAGGTTTCGCGTGGCGATTAGGGACTCACATCGACATGGTTCGGTGGATTTTGAGCCCGTGCTCTTAATTTTAACTGCCTGCGGGCAGGGCTTCAGGTTGTGACGGCCTGGAGAGCCATTTTATACCAACATAATGGCTGACAGTCACTCAGTTCTGTGGAAGCTATAAAATGAGCAGACCAGGGGCTCCGAGCTAATTCGGTCAAGACTGCCCCCAAGACCTGTCCTTTGTAGCTTTCCTGAACTGGTCCTACACTGTTAGGAGTCTGTGCTTTGCCAACCCAAACCCCTGGCGTTCTCAGACAATACACGGGTTTTAGGATTAGGATACACAGAGCCTAACCCACTCGATTTCGTTCTGTCGCATAGTTAGAAGGAAATCATTGCACTAAGATTTTCTACACAACACACATATAAAATTAAATGTGAGGACCTGTCCTCTAGTTTGATTCATCACAATTAATCAGAATAGGAACAGCATTTTAGGCAAATGATAGGAAGGGTTTTGTCGGTTAATAGATAAAATTAAATTAAATCTTTTAGTTCAATAATTAAAAGTTACAACCATTTCTAAAATCAATCTATCAAAAGATACCAATTTAAATTTACTAAATAGAATCAAAGTTATTTTAGGCTATAAATAGAAGGGACTAGCCTGGATTTTAAAATAAAATAATTATACTAAATTCTTCGCTGTAAATAATTATACTAGCTGAATCTAAATATCAACCATTGATGCGCTTAATTACATCTAGGGGTCAAATAGTTATCCCATAGCCACCCTTCATACCAAAAAGGATTGAAGATGCTATATTAGTTTGTTTGGGCATATCATTGGTTAATCTAAATTCAAATATGATTTCAATATCACAAGTGATCATATTGTGTCACCAAAAGGCTATCATTGGCTACATTCATTAATAATGAATATAAATAATGACTAGACATATTGTTCTAACAGTAGATCTTTACTGTGTCATTATGAAGCTGAAGTTGGAGCTTTGTGAAGAGAGAGAGGAGTTATTATTATATATCTATAGTTTATTATTATAAGTGGATCACACTTAGTGATTCACTAAGGGAACATCTAATCTAATAAGAGAATCTAACAAGGATTAGTATTGAACCCTGTATGTATCTCTAGTCGAGCTTAGAGATTGAACTATAGTTTAGGGAGATTCTTCTTGCATCGGGGAACCTTCCGACCTTGCATTCCTCACCGTCTCATATATAAAAGATTAATGACAGACTTACTTATCTTTACCTACTCATATGTATGTCCAGTTTGACTAGAGAGAAAGAGAATTCCCCCATTATCTAAAAAACTGAAGATAATGAGTAAAAACCGGCCGGGAGGTGACCAGTCTGGGACGAACCTCAGGGTCAGGCGCGGTGGCGGAGCGTCGACGTAACCGGTACAACTAAATGCTGTCATATGACAAATAAAGATCTTACAATTTTAACATTTAATTATTTTAATATATTTTATTTAAAATTATTGATTTCTATTTTCAAATTTATATTATATTTATTGTACAAAGCTCTAGGTTCCATCTTCTGTAGGATAACTAAGTTGGATTGGATTGGAGGAGAAAGTAGGAAAATAAATGTAGACCATAGTTAATAATAGGATACTTTAATTTCAAACTAGGTAGAATGTTCTTCGTAGAATTACTGCTAGTTCACTTCAATAAAAGAGTCAGGGTTACTGTTACACGGGTCCACTACATAGGGTTCATTCATGCCACTAGACGATACGCAGCCATTTCCAGATCAAAAAGAAAAAAAAACCTAAGTAGGTAGTACAGTTCTCTTGGGTGTTCGATAAGGTTTGGAGTAAACGATGGGTCATATAATAGGATTTTAGGAGTAAAATATAGATAGTATAAGGGTAGGGGGTATGGTAGGGTAGGGTGGGATCGTTACATAGTACACCACGCTAGCCCAGTGCGGGTTGGCGGACTTCACATGCGCCTAAGAATTTTTTCTTCGGCGTATGCAGGTTTCCTCACGATGTTTTCCTTCACCGTTTGAGAGCAGTCAGTAAATGTACTTAAGTTTCGAGAAAAAACCCATTGGTACATGGCCCAGCCGGGGATCGAAGTTCGGACCTTTCGATATGATGAGGCCGCGTCTTATCCCCAACGCCACTGACTCATCTAAGAAGAAAAGATTAATACTTAACTATTAATTAAAATAATATAAGAAGTAAGAACACCACCCAGCCAGATGATCCGTAGACCTAAACATTTAACAGAAGCAGCTGGATGGGGATGTTGAATTGGAAGCGATGACGATGAAGAAAATATTGATCTTACTCAAGTTTTGTATGTATGTAAACACTTTATTGTACTAAAAACTATTTTTATTGTTAACTAGTTGTATTTTAGTTACGAACAAAACTGAAGTAGAAGTATGTCGACTTACCGGGTTGTAGTAGTCTGACGTCGAGTATCTTGTCGACCTGCGAGTTGTAGGCGGTGATGTGGAACACGCACTCCGGCGAGTCCTGGATGCAGGTGATGTTCACTGGCACCAGGTCCTCGGACACCTGCTGCCACTTGACAGTGCCGGCTCCGCTCGACGACACGTGAAACACCTCCGCCCATAGTCTGCAAGTTTGTAACTAGGTCAGAACCTGCCACTCCTATCTAACAGTTTATACTTTCTCTCCTAATTTCTAACCCTAAACAAACAAAGTCGCGGGCAAGAGCTGGTATATCTACAGGATGGAAAAAACGACAGCTACCTGGATGAAAATTTTACTCACAGGAGACCGTATTTTATTTTTTTAAATATAAAAACAATTCAACTTAGATAATGTATAAATTTTATTTTTCAGCCGACTTCATTAAAATAAACTAAAGTTTCCTCAAATTATGTGAACCACCGCTTTAATAGGATTTTTTGATATTCCGCCTCCACCAGGGACTGAAATTCCACACTGACGAAATCTCGGACAGCAGCTAGTTATTTATATTAAAAGCAAGCTGCACTTTCATGGGTTCTGCATAAAGCATTACCAACTAAGTGCCTATCTGCAAGCTGTCTGAATTAATTGGGTCATCCAATAAATAATAGCTGAAGTTAATTTCGTCCGCGGCGCGAACCAGTTCTGTGTCCCGGAAATCTCTATTATTTTCTCTGCTACGACTAGGTAGGTACTTTCAATATGTCATGGATCGCGTGAGGCTTAATAATATTGTAGGAAGGACAGCCATCTCATGACTAGCCCACGGACACAAGCGTTGCGTGCACATTACGTACATATTTTATCACCGGGCTCGGACTGCACCATAGTTTATTACCCAGGGACATTACAGAGACAATGGGTGGATTTTGTAATTTTAGACCTCAGGTAAGTAAATAAATTACCTATGTTGTTATATATACAGATACACACCTACGAATAGCCCAGGATTGCGAAAGATAAAATCATATTTTATCAAGACAATGCACGGGTCCACAAAATATACAATGTGCTTTGGCCAATGCTGTACAGGCACCAGTCTCACACAAAGACTGGTCTCCGGTTAATTTCATTTCCGATATTTATCAAACTGCATGCTAAAACTGTGTGAGAAAAATAAATAAAATTTGAATTTGCTTTGGCAAGGTACTTGCAGTATGACTTGATGGATTTTAGCAGATTTGGCGGTATCCGAATTCCATCTATTCACAACTTTTTTTTTTGTTGAGTCTGGAGGATGATCGGTCAAATGAATACATGTTATAGCAGCCATAGAGGGTATTGCAGACCTTCTAAAACCACACTTCAAGAATGGAATCAATTTATCGGAGAAGCGCTGTCTTTTGTAGTATCATTTCAATCTTTCTCTATCGATATTTCAAGGTTGCTCTGTCTGTCGGTATTTCCGTGTGTCACGCTATACACACGCGACTAACCAAATATACCAAACATGACAACAAAGATACCAAAATGTGTCCGAACGCTCTCATGAGTATGTGAATCGTCCATAATAGTGCTGTTTACCTCAATAGATGTCCGTCGCGACGGCGGGAGTTCTGCCACGGGCTGTCCTCATAGCGGTACGCCTTACGCAAGAGGGGCGCACACGAGCAGGTTGATATTTTGTTGCCCATGCTGCGCGCGCCACACTCGTTGCAATGCACTATGTTGCCTGCAACCAACACAAGTCGATGTAATTTGATAACTTAACATTTTGATTATTTCTCTTTTGGTAGTCATTATCTTCCTGGATTCCGCTGGACGTATAGGACTGACTCCGTAAAGGCTTGATTTGAACCCTATCGAACCCTATATTCGGTTCTCTGCATTCAGAATCCCATACTTGTATACATAACTCATCTCATCATCAGCTGCCAACGTCTACTGCTATTAGACAGACAAAGTACACAAGTCAACCAACTTCGCCCATTGCGGGTTTCACTATCTTTGAATTTATGAAAAACACTGGCAAATTTTTCATTGGCTCCTCAAACGACGGCAACCTCTAAAGTTTTTTTTGGAAATTCCACCTCTAAGGTGTTTACAAAATATTAATCACAGTAAAGCAATGTAGTTACCCGCGGTCCCGTGATGTCACCAGGTGCCATCTGGTCGCGACAGCGAGTGGCCGCGGTTGAGGCTCTGGGAGCGCTGCGTGCCGTGCTTGTAGTGATGCTTCACAGTGCCATGCTGCAAGCAAACACATCACCACGTCCAACCGTGTAGCAACATTTTACAACACACCCTATCCCAGTGGCGAATCCTCATGATGCCGTCGATAATCAGTTATGTCCACAAACTTACGACAGATACAGCGTATGGTACGCGGGAAATCTAAAAGGTAGGCCTTAAAAACGCGACTTTTTTCGCGATTTTCTTCCGAAAAACCCCAACTGTACGAGCTTAGATTTGAACCCTCGACCAATTCAACCAACAACAGGATAAAATCTGTTGGAAATTAAAACATCTTCGACATAGGCCTTCTTATAAGTTCTTAGTTTTCCTTTCTGAAATTACTAATTATTTATTAATTAAGATAATTGGTTATCAGTTATATGTGATGTATTTTTAGGTGAATTGGTTGATAATAAACTTTTATTTATTAATAATTGGTTAATAAACGTTGTCGCCTGTCCACACATGCATCGACAGCATTTCACAGATCTGATGATCTTGTAAACAACATTTCATAAAGTTATTTTTAAAAATACAGTAGGTATGGTATCATAATAGTCGCCAAACAATAATCACAATTTTCGTACAAATGCATTTATAATATCAATATCAAGTTTTTAATTGCATGCATAAATATTAAACCACCTCTGCTATGCAAATAAATAAATGAGTTTTAAATAAACCTACACAATTATTGTGTAAGAACGAAGTTTTTAATATATTTTTATGTTAATAAATTAATAATTATAATAAATATTACTATTCTAAGTGGTTTAATATTTTAATTGGAAAACTATTTTAATTTGATGAAAATGTCATTTTAAATGATAAGCGAAAAAGGCATGCAAAAGCAGTATATTTTGAAAAAATGTACAAGTTTAAGTTTGGAAATGTTTTATCTTAATTAGACACCGTTAACACCTACGAGTATCTTACACGCCCAAACATTCAGTCTAGTCTAGTCACTTATTTCAATGTAAATATTTCCCCTCCCTTGCCAGACATATCGCTTCTCAATCGATCTAATAGATTCTACCTAGTAATAGTTAAAATATGTAGTAGTACCTACTAGGTTTTTTTCTTCATCTCTACCAGCATGAATTAATTAACTACCTAAAGATAAACCATTTTACATATTGTTTGCCTATGTTGAGTCTTCGTACACATCTTGTAGAGTTCAACGTAAATGTCAATTCGCACCTTGTGTCATCATCAAGATTTGCTATTTTTGCAATATAGTCGTGAATCAGTACTTACAAATAAATGTACCTTTCATTTTTTGCATAAGCTTTATGTTCCTTTTTACATATTCACTTACTTTATAGATTAGGTGGATGAAAGTAAGTACATGGTAGAATATAGTCTCAAATTAAAACAAAAAAATAGTATTTAACGTTTTACTATAGGTTTTGTCGTTACTAAATTATACAATATACATATATAATTTTTGTTTCCTTGGCTAGAGGATGGTTAAAGTTTTCATATTTTGAGTTTAATATGAATATGAACATACCCAATACGAATATCTATCACTAATCGTGTGAACCTAGAAAATTTGTGAATAGAGCACATCGAGCTAGTGTGCAGTAGGTAGTTCGATATTCTGATACAGTTTAGAAGCCATATGTGGATTTAGCGTGCTTCCAGTTATCTAGTAGGTACGTTGGTATGTGTATGTATGCGGACATCAATCAAGAACCCTGTCAATTTCCAGAGTAATGACCGTTTAATCGTATCTAAACTTTCGCACATGTTAAGTTTCTCGCTATCTTTCATACATAAATTGTAAACAAATACCTATATATAAAGTATAGACATCACTTAATCAAGGAAATGGATCTACATAGTTCCAAGTGAAGGCTATCCAACATCAATTAAAATTCAAGAGCCGCACTTCGATCTCCATGGTAGGGCCTTCACTCATGCCAGATTAGTCTATCTGTATGTGGGTCAGCTCGTTTTGCCTCACATTTAAACTACCTAGACAAATATACGTAATACAAAGTAAAAAGCAGGCAGGTAGGTATTTGATAGAATTTCGCTTCTCAATTTTTATGCAATTCTACTAAAGCTAAGCTGCAGTGACTATTATTTCTTTATATACGTTTACCTCCTTATAAAACCAACAGCAGCAGATTATTGACTGCCTCACACCCAATTGCTTACCTGAATAAACCAATATTTCGCCAAAACTTACATACACAGCTCTTCCATTACAATATCTTTTCTTAAGAGTAGTATCGTCTAAAATATATACCAATTATTAGATTGTCAACGTATATAGACTGTCCCTAATATCTAACGTCACCTTCGGTCCTCCGCTTTCCTGTTCTGTCTTTTTATTTCAGACGCAGTCACTTTTATCCATTTCTGATCGTACGTCCATTTGGATGATGGGGTGTCTGTCTCCATAGAACTTGTTAAACCCACCGGCTCATCCCAGGCTACATTATTATAATGGTCGCTTTTATCAAATAAAGTAGGTATATGCATACTTAAACTAAGTACTACGTAATAAGACACCTTTCATAAGTAATGTTAGTGAACTCAAATAACGTGCAATAAGTAAGGAGGTAGGTAGGTGTTCACCGAGTCGATGCTCAATGAAGCTAGCCCCGCGTGCGCGGAGTCGGTATACATTACATCAAGGATATTTTCAAGACTGTAAATATATTCTGTGCTCGGTATAATAATTATGTTTAGTCTAACTACACATGTACAGACATCACGGCACACACACTTCCACATAAACATTTATTTGCATCAACTGCGTAACGATCACAATTAAAATTAATTTATTTCTTGTGTTTAAATCGAAGTTTTAGTTTTAAGTAGGTATTTTAATAAACAAAACTTGTGAACATGCAAATACTGATGTTTTTAATAAATGTGCATGAAATTTTATTATGATTTCACATAATCTTAAACGAATCGTTTAAACATCTGTTAGAGGCACGGAAGGGCCTATTTTATATAGACATACAACACGAGGTGGGAGGGGGCACAAACACTCCATGTGCAAAGTAATCTAAAGACACTACGAACCTCGAAATTGTTCCAATTTTGCGCAGAAAATTTAGCAGCCTCCACGCTTTCTTTAGCTCCCATATTTATGAAGTTGTGAAATCACTCGAATGAACTATGACAATTCGGTTTCGATGCGTATGCTTTGAGTGGTTCGTGACACTAATGTGCACTATGACGGTCCTCTCTGGCGAGAGATGGTTTTAATAAGCATTTAAATACCTCTATCTTCGGTGGTTCGCAAAGTTAAAAATTCACAGGCTTGAATAATATACGAGGGGTATGTCTGGTTGGTTGCAGCGAGCAGCGGGCGCGCGGGTGCAGGCGCCGGGCGCGGCGGCGGTGGCGTGTAAACACGGCCAGCTGCTGGCCCGCGGCCCGTCCGTCCGCCCGTGCGTGCGTGCGTGCGTGCGTCCGTCCGTCCGTCCGTCCGCCCAGGCACGGTCGGCGCGTCCACGCCCGGCCTGTACACCACCGCCAGACTACCTACCCCCGGCTGTATCCGCCGACAACCCACACGGCTCTAGCCCTCTCGGTTAATTCGCAATATCTTAAAGTGCGCAGAATACACGGTACGGTCAGTGGATAGGTGCGACAGGCGACACCGGCGGCTCGTCTAAACGTCAGAACGGACTGGGTCGCGCTCCAAGCGTGCGTGGCGGCGGTGTGCGCACAGTGGCGCCGCCCGCCGGCCGCCGCCCGCACCGGCCGCAGCCGAGAGCCGGCCGAGACGCAGCGACGCCCAAACCGGGCGGGCGGCGGCGGGCGGCCAGCGCCTTCCGTCTCGTCTCACAAGATCATATGCCGGCTCCATCACACGGAGTTACATCATACCCAGTTTACATCCCTTTTGACAAAAATCATTCCGCCGTACAAAATATAATGGTTGAAGTTTAAAGCTGTGCATACAATAATGTTAATAGCATATACGCTGAGATTAAGAAGATCATCAATGGGCGTTCGGTGCGGGGGGTGCGCGGTGTGGCGGCGGTGCGCGGGGCGCGGGTGCGCGCGCACGCTCTCCGAGACAACATTCGATTTTGGTCCATGACTGTTGGATGCTTACTATGGCCGAGACGGGTCTTTAATAGTTCATTCTAGACTACGACAGGGCGCACGAGTGCTTATTAATTTTAATTCATCAGAACCACATACAGCTCGTATATTTCCTCCCACATTCACATGACTTATAAATACCTTCACCCTAGTCGAAGATTAAATCTAAATTACACTATTCCACTTGGAAGCTCAAATAGAGTCAATGGGTTCACTATCCCTATTATTTAAGTATCTGGAACACGTATCAGATTTGTAACTATTGCAATTTCAGTGAGCTAAGTCAGCTGTTCAGTAAACATATGGAAAGCTCACAACATGTTAATCGGACACTAGACAGCTGATTTCATGAAACGGGAATAAATAATTTTACATTTCTAGATTTAAGCGTCTACGCAATGAGTTTAAATGAGATATCGACAACTATTGTAAACAACGTACCATTGTACGGATGATGAATGAATGATAAACACTAATCCTTATTATAATATTTGACGCGTTGTTTAGAAAAATCCAAATGTTAACTTGAAGAAAATTTCCTTATAAACTTAAGTTAAGTACCTTAATTTGTCTTCGTTCTAAAAAAATCACATTAATGTAGGTACTTAACTTAAGTTTATAAGGAAATTTTCTTCAAGTTAACATTTGGATTTTTCTAAACAACGTCAAATATTATAATAAGGATTAGTAGTAATTTATTTCCTATTAGAAGACCGTTGTGATCGATGAGTGTACCTAAATTAACAATGAAGGCATAAAAGAAATCGACAAGAATTAACTAAAAACCCCAGTAAAGAGAAAATCTACCTTTTTCTGAAATAGTAACTTTAACCCAAAGGCTATCTGGAAGAAATCGCTTAAAGCGTTTAGATCGCCAAAATTTTATTAAACCTTACTTTTTTTCATTTATTTGTGAAATAAAGTAGTTTTGTAAAGTATTTAATACGATCTAGGTATGTCACTCCAAATATTAACGAGATATGACGTGTGCTCTACGATCATATTACGGAACATGGGTGCTCGTATACATTTGATAAACTTAAGTGAGAGGTGGCCGCGTACATGTGAACCGCGACGAACGGGCAAGTTACGATGTATTCCCGTCGAGCCATCCATATTTCGCCTGAATTTATAGACCCGGCGCAATATAAGTAGGTATATCACATACAAAAGAAGGGGTGGCGGGGAGAGAAAGATGTAGAAAATATTTCTTTTCATTCATAATAATAATACAATATGTATGTCGCATTGAAATGAGGATATCAGGGATTTCACGAAATCCCTAATGACATCACGAATTTCCGGTAGATGTCGAAAATTCATGTTTATTACGTCTTCTTACTAAAAATATCTAGTGATATGTCATTTCACTAAACAAAATCTAGTAAAATGTTAGAAAAACAGATACTGGCGAATAAAAATCGAGCCGAAATCGATTTTAGTCGTTAAATTATTTCGCTGCGGGTAGCAGACTCCGTTTTGTTGATTATTTTGTGTTTATTAGTATTACAAGTGACCTCACAATGAGTGAAGAAGAAGTTGTACCTAGCACCAGTAGAGAAAAACGTTCAGAGCAGAAAAAAGAGGTCGTTTGTGAAGAAGACTTTGATCGGAAGACTAAAAAAATTTCGGAAGGAAAAAGAGAGAGAGATTCTTATGTCCAAATTTCAAGTCTCTAGATTCAGCGGTTTGGGCTGTGCGTTGATCAGTCAGTCAGTCAGTGAGTGAGGCAGCTTCTCCTTTTATATTGTAGAAGATTAGAAAAAGGTATAATACATGATATCATTGTCAGATTATTATGTTTATAGTTGATTAAAACTTTATTTTCTAATAAAATGCACTAGTTAATTTGTAATTTTGTATTATTACTTTATTCATCAACAGTATTCTTTATTTCACTAGATTTAGTTTAGTGAAATGACATATCACTAGATATTTTTAGTAAGAAGACGTAATAAACATGAATTTTCGACATCTACCGGAAATTCGTGGTATCCCTAGGGATTTCGTGAAATCCCTGATATCCTCATTTCCCTGCGACATGTACATAGTCGTATAACACTTTCAGTGTACATAATATTTGGTTCTTCCGTCATCGACTTGCTTTTAAAAGACACCGAGTTCCAAACAAAATCTTCGTTAGGAATGTCTAAAATGGTGCATGTGTAAATATAAAGTAAGTATATACTCGCTCGCACATCGTAGGAGACGTCCAAATGAATTATTACAAAATGTATAAATGCAATCTAATTGATTTTAATTAAAATAATGATGTGACACGTGAGTTCGTATTCGACGCCGTAGGCTTTATCCTATTACCCGTATCTATTGGAGTCACAACGGAGCAGCAGCTCTATTGTTCCCTGCGTGTTGCCGGCTGCCATTCAATATACTGCTATATGCTAAACTGTTCTCTTAGACGAGTAGGTCAAACAAGAAACACGATAAGGGAAAAGGCAACTTTGTATCCGCCACTTGTGCAGTGCCTCCAATGTTATTATATAATTAATTACCTATTACATGCGGCCCCACCGCCCGGGGACATTTTGAAAACATTGACGATGTAACTGTAATAATTTAAAGAAACTCTAAACAAAACTATTAACCCGTGACTATTTACATGTCCCAGGGTGCACTCATCCTTATTTTATTTTTATAACTGCCGGACGCTCCACGAAGTTCGTTCGCGTTGAAGGGTTTTCTATATGCTACGTATTCCAGCATATATTACGTAAGCTAGGACTGTACCACGTTTTAACAAACTCTGTTCAGCCGTTATAGCGTGATTGACCAACAAGCATCCAATTTCACCAACATTCGAACTTTGGGATGTGAGGGCGAACGTTGGAGATTTGTGCAAGTCAAAAATTTTAGTTTACATTACAAGTCAGATAAATTAAATTTCCTTCCATTTGCGGCTATTTCTTGAAGTAAAGTAGCCATGAGTTAAGGAGACAAATTGGATAGATAATGAGATAGGGAGTGTGAACCAATAGCATGCTTGCTCCCCTCCGTCCGCGTACGTAGCTATGGTTCGAAACTAGCTACGACCAAGGAATTAATATTCATAGTCATAGAAATTGATATTGTGTCCAAATACTAACGCAAACTCAAGAACACAATTGGTTATGGGTACAGCCACAACTCAAATAGCATGGTCAGGACACGCTCTCGTGATTTGTCATCGAAATGAAATGAAGACTTTAAAGGTCGGATACCTTAAACTAGATTAAATATGGGCAGCACAAAAATACTTGTAATTATTTTTCAGCAGGACTCTCTACATATACCTATATTATAAAAACTTTTAAACAAAAAAATTAAACCGTCGAAAACAAGAAACTAAAAAGGGAAAAATAATAAAAAAGAACATTTTTAGTCTAAGCTCCGACACTAATGTAAATCTAAATAATTTTGAGTAGGCGCCAAACAAACAAGTAAATTAATTAAAGTTATTACGTAAAGTGATATGATGGCAGCCAACAAGCAATCAATGAGAAGAAGTTAAAAAGAATTTACAAAAAAATTATCGAACTATTGAGGAACTCCATTAGAAGCGCGGGTGATTTTGGCACCTGGCTGGCTGGGTTTCTTTTATTCAGGATTTCCTCAGAAACTTCAAAACATGGACTCCCCAAAATGGACGAAACTTTGTAGGAACGTAGAGCGGAAATTCTGAGCACAACTACATAATTATTTCTACTGCCAATTATTATCTGGTTATACTATAACCTGATATGTATATTATTAATTAATATTTTAATAATAATATAAGTTAAGGAGACAGAAAACCGGCAGATATTAAATAATACAGTTGTGCTCAAAATACCAAGCTCTACATTCCTACCGAGTTTCGTTCATTTCGGAGAGATGGGGTCCGAAAGCTTCCCATATTAGTTTACGCATCGGTTTACACGATGCCTCTAATTTTAAAAATCAAAAAAAATAAAGTCAAGATCGAACCAAGATCGAACAACTGCATTTTATGCCAATATAAGAACTCGCCTAACGTTATTATAAGAGTTCAACATCGGTTAATTATGCAAAAAATTAGGTTGTCTTGTCCAACTCTTGCTGGTTAAGGTCCAGGTCGATTAGTTTTTTTTATTTGAGTAAACTATAGAGCGACGTCTTTACCAATAGTTATTATAATTAAATTCCCAATATCTAAATTCATCGCTTTCAACTTGTCTTCACATCGTAATCAATTATAAACTATAGCAGTTACGGTGTAATAAACAGGAACTCGAGAAAAACAATATGTAAAGAGAAAATATAAAACAAGATCACTCTTTAAGATTAGCTGAGGTACCTCGTTGTATGAGCTGCAGGTTACGTTGGCTACTTGTATCGATTTCCCCAAGACTAAGCCCAAACGGCCCATCGGGTCTCTCCATGAGCTCTCACGAAACATCGTGATATCATGCCATCTACTTACTATTTACCTAGCTTTGCTCCCCCCCCTCCCCCCGCTACATTGTCTTCGGTTAGCCTATTTCCCTTGGGAGCTCATTAATATCCCGATGTAAGAATTGCTTGTGTTCATCTCATGTGCATTACAAAAATGTTTTTCATTACTCATACTCTGAAAGTAGGTCTGAAGTTGCCTGTGTAGCGGGTTGAAAGTAATACATCTCAGCCCTAGGGAGAATCGTTTTCAACTGACAGCTGTCAAATTTTATATAAAAAAAACTAGTACTATTTTGACATTTCTATTGGACCATGTTCCAACTGTCTATACAGCCACTCAATTACAGCGCGATGTAAAATTGAAATAACATAAAGTTATGTATTAATTAGAATATTTTTTTTTAAATGACTATTATAGTTATTACTGTCAACTATTTCTTTAAAATAACATAGATTTGGGCAAAATATTTACCATTTTTTCAATGATGGTAATGAAAAATAATGGCAGAATAGCTGGCCGGCCACAGAAAAAAAAACAAAATAGACGGGAAAGCGGCAATCCGACCTTCATTTATTTTTTTGAGTTGTAGAGTTTTGTTTAAACTTCCGTATAGCAGAGATTTGTATTAACACTTATTTTATGTTTTTGTTTTTACTTTCAGTGTATTCTTAATGAAAAGCACAGTGTTTCCCTCGGGTTCAAGACTTATTTAGAGGTCCCTCGAACTATTGGCGCCCTCGCTACGCGTCGGGCGCCAAACCCCGTCTCGGGACTTAAATAAGTTACTTTCACCCCTAGGTTAACAATGTACTATTATAGTTTCGTCAATAATTTTAGAGTATCCTTTTAAATTAATGATCGCAGTTTTAAATACATACTCGTACTTGGAATAAAATCATGTAAAATTGTGCACGTCAATTATTAAAATCACAAATAACTATTATCTCTTTATTATATAGGTACTAGCTGACGCGTCAAAAATTCATTGCGTAGTTTAAAAGATCTAAGCGTACCTAGGCGGGAAGCGACTTTGTTTTATACTAGGCATGTGAGGATGTGAGAGAAGATAGGATAGTTTGCGGATACATCGTGGAAATAATCTCCTGCGAAGTATTTCTGAGTGTTTGTATACGTCGAGTTTGGGCACAAGGACGAAGGAAGCACAGCTGGAAGCTTATCATAACTATTAATGCTTATAGTCATAAGACATAACTATGGAATCTGACTATCTGATTGATTAATAAACTAGAAAAAAAACTAGACTATGTTTTGAAAACCTTTCTCGCACTTGCTTATAAAACTGAGGAAGAAGAAGAGGTTGATTGATTGATGGTCTTTTGTTTTCTCCGATATGCCGTGAAATATCAAATAAGTAATAAATGAAATATCCTATAGTGTAATATCACATGTATTTTTACTGAAAACCACTTCAGGGTGTATTATAGATAATGGACGCTATTCTGAAGGCTCGCTTAAATATTGGACAGCAGTAAAATTACCTCGTCTGTATCTTCTTAATATTTTATGACAAGGAGCGAAGTAATGGTACACCTGTATAAATTTAAGTGCAGTCACAATCGTTATCAGTCGGTAGGTATCCATTGAAAGTTACTATAAAATATAGTATTAATTTCTGATGGGTTTTCAATTTGAAATATAATGTGCCTTTCATCATATTATTTGAACTATCATTTGATACACATTTTTTTATTGTAAGAAATAATCAATGTTTTATGTATTGAAGATCCATATAATTATGATCTAACGCATACAGTTCAAGTGTATCAGGAGAAGTACCTAAATAGGTTGCGGTATTTTATACAAGATGGAAGATTAAATATAATTCATTGATAAATTAATCTATACTTATATTATGGGAGTAGAAATCGTGTGTCTGTACTTTGAACAAATTTTTAAAAAAATGAGTGTGGGCGATAAAAAAAGAGTAACAGAAGACAAAAAAGTTTTTTTTAATTTTTTTGTCTTTCTGTCTGTCTGTCTTTCTGTCTGTCTGTATGTAATCGCTAATCTCCGAAACCACTGAAAGGATTTTCTTGCGGTTTTCACAGGTAGATTAAGCACAGCCTGGAGCAACTTATAGGCTTTGTTTCATTGAAATCAGATGACAGCAAAAAAAGTTATAGTCATTTACAGATAAATCATATAACGTAACAAGACGATGCCATAGACAGGAGATTATACAGTGTTTTTTTCTAACTGGGACAGTATAGGCAAGTCCGAAACCATAGGAGATCCAGGGAAAGTGTCTTATGACAGAAACTTTTTTGGTCAAGCGTGTGTTGTCCATAAAAATGAGACAATTTGTACAATTTTTTCTTAATGCGGTACGACTCAGTTTTATGTAAGGATCACTTCATTATATGCGAAGAAAAAAATCTGAGCAGCAGAAGTTAGTCAAATTCAATAAAATGTTTTCTCATACATAATTTTGATGTTTTTTTAAAATGCGTATCGACTTAGTTTCATGTTAGAATCATGTTATTATCGGAAGAAAAAAATCCAAGCAGCAGAAGTTAGTCAAATTTAATAAAATGTTTTCTTATAAAACAGACCGTGCAAAGTACTTACTTACTACTTAATCATGCATGCCACCTAAACTCCAGCTGCTCCGATTACTATGTCAAAATTGTTATCACGAAAAAATATCTAAAGGTATATACCATAGGTTTTGGTTTTGCCCATACTGTATCAGTTAAAAAAACACACGTTTAATAAAAATTGATATGAGAAGTCTTATTATGAGCAATAGAAGTGAAAACAACTATTTTTTAAATTTTTATCTGTCTTCACCAAATTGATACGGTGTTCATAGTTTGTTCCTGAAGGTATGGTATACCTTAAAATATGGTAAATAATATATACCTAATTAGAATGATCCATTTTATCATTGGAAAATTATAACTAGACGATGTCTGTACATAGCAGAGATATCTAGGTACATACTTCCAAAATCCACGCGGACGAAGTCGCGGGCAACAGCTAGTTATTAATAAATGAAAAGAGCGATATGATGGCAACTAATGTACCTAATATTATGTATGCAAATAAGCTATGTGAACCTAGATATTGTTACCACATGAACGTGTCTCGAGAGCAGTAAACTTAGTACATTAATTTAAATTCAAATAATAAAACATACACACACGTGTACATTGTCTAACCTCACCAGAATCAGCTCAGATTTTATTCAGATGCTGAGTAGCTGCAGCGTATGTGAACAAGTACATTAAATATACACAGGCCCCGTCATAAATTGCAGAAACGGAAAGGATGCTTATAATAAAACTGTAGAAAACCATTGTTTAATACACAGAAGTTTGCTACCTACTGATGGTGCTTAACATAAATTAAAGGGTGAGACATCGAAACTTCAGTCATATTCAGTTGAGGATGGTTGAGTGAGGTAGCAAACATTTATATCGCGGACGGTCGCGCCATCTGTCGGTGTCGAACAAGTCTACTGTAACCTCAGACTGTAACCGACTGCAAGCACAGATAGAAAATGTTCGCGCAGCACAGCATCTTGATATTCGTCCACAGATAAGTAAATTCATTCAATTTCTCGGATCAAAATGAGTTTTTGATCTGAGTTTAATTTCTACAATTTCTAGTCAGTTGATCAAGGAATTTGTATTAACCACGACTACGTCAATACACCAAGCAAGCAGTTGATCGTTCAGAACAGTTGAATTCATTCTAATAAACAGGAGATAGTGAACCCATCGTCGATCTATACGAACACCTAGCTACACCATATATATATTATTTAATAGAAAGATGGCACCGCACCAGTCCTGCGTTAATGGATTTTATATTAAAAATATGTTATTTATTATTGTATCGATATAGCGTAACAATATTCCTAAATGACTGCGCACCCTTTAAAAGTGGTCCGTTTCATTTTTATCACCCTAATGGACATGACGTAAATCTTCGATATAAAATTTCGTAACGTTCAGAGATGTTTTCAATTTCTTGCTCAATATACCTAATTATCAATTTCACTCTATATTTTTTATTGTAAAAGGAACATTGCTACAAATTAGTTTTTTCTTAATAATTCCATCTTGCAAGTATGGTTAGGGATAACGATAATTAATCATAATTGATATGCATGTAGGTATAGTGAGGACTCAGTCAGTAATGACACAATTATTAATCACTTTCATAGAATTGAAAAGAAGGAACAAATGAAACCATATTGAATGCCATTTGTAATGCTGCTAGAAAGTAATACTACTACATGATAATGGATGATGTATGCTTCCGAGCCAGTCGCCAGATAGTATGCTGGGAAGCTCGAAGAAGATATAATGCGACATGATGCCTCTAATGTCTAAAAAGCTTAATGTCAACACTACAGACCATTGTGAAGACCGTGGGCACATCTAACTTACCGTGGGCTCTTATCAATGCCAATTAAAATCCAATTATATTATTGTAAGTGCTGATGGCTGCTCTATTTGATACACATTGCACCTAATAACAATATTAAGATATATCCGTACGAACTAGGTTACGTATTAAAATAGGGGTGAGTTATACATTAAGGTTTGTAATTCCTATCTACCCTCTAAATACAAACTATCACTACAATTTTAAATAATAAAAGTTATGGGTACCAATTTACACCTCTAATGAGGTATAAGAATTGCACAAGTCTTTATTACAATGCCCAAATATCTTTAAAAAATGCACTTATGATGAAATAGTTTCTTGCAGATATATCTTAAACTTCATTTTATTTTTAACCAATATTTTAGTAAAAGAAATCTCTCCTACATTTCGAAACCGTAAATCAAAATAGAACTATTAAATCAATGCAATCATCCTATAAAAGTACTATTGAAACCGAGATTTGCAACGTTATTAGGACAAGTTATTGGAGAATGACATTGATGCATCCGGCCTCGAGGGGCGGTGTCGGACTTTAACGCATGCTTCAAAACTTGGGTACACACGAGCAGTGACCGTGTGCACAGGCCCGCTGTGCACCTCAGTCACTAGTTATGCTCAATACCGAATTGGAGCAGAAACTCAGAAACATGAAGTGATTTGCACTGTGAGATGCGAGGCGCGAGTACAGGGTGGAGTGGCCCGGTCGGAGCACGGCGCGGCGCACACTGGGGCGGGCGGGCGGCGGCACGGCAGCGTTACGTCAGCGAGGGGAGCGCGCGGGGGGCGCCCCGCACTGCTGCATCCTCCGGCGCCCATCTTCGCCCTGCTCCGCTGAAAAGCGTGACATCCCCCGCACCGACCCCCTCCGCCCCGTACTTCTCTCCAAGGACTGTCACTCGTGGTCATTTGATGCAGAAACTTATTACCTGGTACTGGTTGTCACAATTTACACGGTGTAAAAAGTTCAAAATATGCAAAAAAAACCTTCGATTTTCATAAATGAATAAAATATTTGCAAGCAAGCCGTAATTTGTATCTGGGTCATAATTTTTTGGGGTTTTTTTGTACAAATAAGTCCTACTTGATAAGTATTTATTACTATTAGTAAATAAATAAACGCGACACACTCGTACTTACCCTCGCATTAGGTAAGATTCCCTCTTCGCTGTTTCGCGTGAGGCATGGACCCATACAAACATGCAAGACCCGAGAACGTGCATTTATCGGTCAGATAAACGCTTGCCCCGGCCGGAATTCGAACTCGGCACTCCGAGCACAGCAAGCAGAGTCACTATCAACTTGGCTATGTATGGAGGCGCATAGTGAAACTTCAATGTCCTGTGTTCTTAGTAACACTAGTGTACTTGAAATTTGAAATTTCAAGTTAAAAACTAACTAAAACTAACAGTTAAAAAACTTGCTCCCTATATATAGGATCTAGCCAAGTAAAAACACTGCGTACACGTATTTTTTTACCGCTTCCTAGGTGCTACAAATCTTCATCTCATCTTAAAATCTAATTTGTATAGGTAACAATTGTTACTGAAGTAACATAATACAATGTGTCTTTGTCTCTCAAATAATCGTCTATTCTGTCAAGCTTTCTTACAATGTAACTAACAGTTTACAGTGTAAACTTACAAATTCTTAAAGTACATATTCAGTGCGCTATTGCTCTCGTAAATGTAATAGTATCTCGTTTAAGTTAGAGATATGTTTAAACGTTGAATTTGTATGAATTATTTTATCTAGTTAGTATAATGCGTGAATCAAACACACGCACACTTCAAGCTACTTATGAAATTTACATAGTAATTAAACTAATCCTATTTAAGTAAACTTAAATTTTAAATTGTTAAATTGAAATAATAGAAGAGCGGGTCCTTCAACACAAGTATAATCTATATACTTAAAGAGGGTCCCAACAACTGTAAATTCTAAAATAATTTTAATTGAAGAAATAAAACTTTTTGTATTTTTTTGTATCAAAAAATTAGGAGCGCGCCCGCCACCAGAGATTCGAAGCTTCTTGGTATAATGATAGCAGATTCCATGCTACGTAGAATATAACTTACGCATTAAATGCGTAACTAGGAAATTAATAAATAAAAACACCAAGTCATTTTCATACTTTATTTTTCTTTGAAAAATAAAAAATAAAACAAAAATTAAACTCTAAACATAAGAAATACAATTTTCAGAAATTCGGTATCCAGCAAAGATAGTTTGGAAATATTATTAAGTATAATGCTAAACTTTGTAAATGTTAATATTAACTTATTAATAAACTCTAGGTAATTAACGATATTAAATTATGAGGTAGATGTTTTCAAATAGTCTTTCATTCGAACTTATAAATTATAAAATCGCTTACAATGTAAAATTAAATTTAAAAAATGTAAGAAACCCGTATTCTATAATACCTAAAAATCCAAAAGTCAAGAAATGCAGTTTTGTACATATTATTCTTTCGGGGTATTTATTATGACACGTAACTTAATTTATTATTATAACTCCATACTCCGTTAGATACTCCATACTAGACTTCATCATAAGTGCACAAACCACAAGATGACATTATACAGAAATAACTAATTAAATTATATGGAGATAGGCGGTGTAAAACGGCTTTATAAGTAAATTGTGATCTTCAGATTTACAAAAGTGTCTACGAGTAGCTACCAGCAACTTGCAGCAAAGTACTTTGATCTATTCTATATACAGAAATAATTGTGATGCTAATGAATTTAAGAATTGGTAATCTTTAATAAATTTCCATTATTGGTAATAAAATAGGTACTTATTACTAATTAATAAATTGCATGTTTAGTTAGGTACCAACTTGTTGTAGTCGTGATTAGAAAAAAAAATGCAGAAGTTTTCCGTTTCGGTGACTGACGCACGAGTTGTTCAGGCTTTTCCAATCAGATTTTGTTCTTTAATTTCGTGGCAAATATAATTCACGTAACAGTTACATATAGGTACAATATCAAAATCATCAATCTACAGGATCGAGCTAAAGAACCGTGTGAAGAATGTGACAGAAGTGTGCGAATATGTATATTGAATCCTGCTCATCCCCCCTACTACCTTACCCCGTCTCATTCCCTGAAGCCCTAATAACCTACCTATTTCTTCACTTATTAAACAAATAAACTAAATACTCGTAATTGTCTCTTTAACGTCCGTCTACCTGTTAGCGGTAAGCCTCATTCACAATCTGCGATCACTATAATGATGATCGCAGTTCACAATGCAACAATCTGTTCACATTTTACTTTTTAACGTTTTCTTAACAAATTATGATTACAAAAGACCATTATATATAAAATAAAATAAAAACAAATTAAAATGCCTGAACCTACCAGTTTAACTAACTGCCCACAATAAAATTCTGGTGACAAAAACATGCAATATGTGTGAATGGAGCTTAAAGCAGGATTCGCAATGCAACGTTTCATGTGATTTCAAATGGTTTCGATTCGGTAACACTTGTTTAATATAAATTTTACTCCGGTATATCTAATCGACTAATTTTACCTATGTCATAGATCGCTGCGATAACAGTGTTGGATTCTGCTTAAAACGATCGCTCTGGTTTTTACAATATAGAAACGATTAATAAAGAGAGACTTCATACAATTGACAGACGACAGTTGGCGATGGGTCTATAAAAACCTCTAATTATCATAACTATGATGATCATAATTAGGACTGATTACAATTGAAAACTTAAAGAAATAATTGCATGTAAACCAGTCACAAATTCAAGCTTAAAAATAACTGAAAGTTATTGCAGTATTGTTTTTACCATCATCTAATAGGTAAGTACTTACTAATATTAAAACTGAATATATTTCAAATATGTAATTTAAAGTTTGTAGAATTAATTATATAAGTACCTACATAATATTTAGAACAATGTTTCCATACTTAAGTTTAGGCTTTTGAGCAAACATAAAATATACCCACCGCGGATGCTTACCTATTAGTTATTATTATTTTTCTCGGTGATGCTTAGCCGTTTAATCATTTACTGTGAATTAAATAAAATATAACATTTTTATTTTATACGACTTAGTAGATTAGGTCATACTCGTAAAATTATATTTACTCTAACATAGAAATTAAATAGATAATTATTGCAACAAAGTTAATTGACTTTGGCACGTAACTTCATATTATTATGATAAACTTATTCTGACTTTGTCTATTGCTATAGAGCCCATTTTCTTTGTCATTATATGGAATTGAAATTAATATCAGCACAATGCAATAATTTTAACAAAATGTTTAGTTTTTATGTTTTAAAATAAATCATTCCTCAAATATTATAAGCGGTATGTATTTTTGTCGAATCGGGACAAGAATAGTACAACACACGACGTCTTACTATGGAATGCTAACGTAAAGCCAAATCGAGATGATGGGCAGTTATCATATTTCCACTAAACAGCATAAACCTCCCAAAATGGCTGTAGACTGATTATTAGGTTGCTGATGATTGATGATGTGGCTTCAAATAAATCAAGCTAATAAGGTAAGGTTGGCTTGGCACATCCCGGGCATTACAAATCATCAATTTAACATTTTGAAATAAATATAGTATTAAAGTGCTTAACATTATTCGAATAGGTACTTATTCATATATTTCAATAACGTTTCGCAAACCAATTTGTTTTCTTTCATGTAATTTTTTTGTTTTACTTGTCAGGTTGTTTGTTTTTATCTCAGGTTTTTATTTATATAGCCCATTCTGCACTCTCGCATTTTGTTTATAGCCAATCAAAATATTTCAATCCTATTTAATTACACACAAAAGGTTAACATAAAGTCTGTCATAATCATATTAGAATAAAGCAACATAACTAAATAATAATGATATAAACACACACTTAACTTTGGGTAAATACAATTTACGTAAAGTAATTAAGATTGACACTCGAACACATAAAATTTGTACTTACGTTTGCAAACTTAAGTAATAAAGTTTCTATCAATTAGTCTTTTGTCCTACATTATGGATTTGTACTGATCAGTCTTTTACTTTTGTATTTCTGTGATCCTTACTGAATATAAAATGTAGAGTTAAAATGAGGTAGGTGCATACAATTTAAAATAAAAATTCTACCCCTTAAAATAGGTATATAGCACTGACCACAAAACTAAAACTAAAAAAAGTAAAAGTAATGAACACAACAATTCGTTTTTTATTTGATTAAAAATAGGTGCTTAGTAGGATATTATTTAAATATTTGAAAAGAGCGCTTTTTCCATAAAGCTATAAATAAAGAACTAATAAATGCAGCCGACTACTTCGTAATAACTAAAGAATCCGTCTATATAACATGTCACTACGATTATGCACAGGATATGCACTTCTTACGCCTTGACGATGAGGCAAGTAAACCGTTGTTGTCTTTGGAACAGTGTTGGAGCACATCATAGGAGTATGCTGTTGATTTCGTCGTTGATTTGAAACTAATTAATAATCCACTGGCTTGTAAGTAATCGGGTGTGAGGATTAATATTCTGCTCATATTTACGATTGCTCCGGGCTATGCTGCGGACTGTCCTGAGAACTACCCGAGCTCTTCGAAGGTGGGTCGTCCTTCTTCTTCTCAACCTAGAAATTAATTTTAGTACATACTTGTAAGTATTTAATCACAACTTATTGAAATAAATTTTTTTAGACAGGCAATTTTTTTTTCCAGTAGTAGTTCACAAAATCTTCGATGTAACAAAGATTACGAAAAATTCTAGACTTATTCGAAGCTTACATAAGGTACCTACGATTGTTCATGCCCCACTGATAATATTAACGAGACTCCACTAATGGACATAGGCCTCCACCAAGGTGCCAATCTGATGCCGGAGTAATAAGTACGTACTACTCAATAAACTTTAGGCAGATCATTGCTCTATCGCGACCACAAAGTTCTCTGTGATGAAGGTTTTAATTTTCTGGTGACGAGTCACATTGTTTCGGATCCTGTAAAGGCTTTTATTTTTTTTCTAATGACTAATAAAATGTGGGTAAACTTATGGTCTTCTTGACAATTCTGTTCACAAAAGTTGAGCAATTTATTTAAATTTTCTTTATTTACCTTAATGGGACAGTCGGCGATGAGGTGGTCCTCGCTCTTGCAATTGTGACATCTCTTTGGTTGTGGTCCGATACTACACTTTGCAGCTATATGGTTGGCGAACTCACCACAATTGTAGCAGCTGAAAATATATAGCTAATTGGATTATTCAAAATCTTGACTGAAATCGAAAACGATGGGTGTGGTGTGGCGCTTACACTGTGTTTATTCACCGACCGCGAAATAGGAAATTATATGCGTTTCATATTTAATTTTGCTCCTTCTGTCGTCAGATGACGCTTGAACTTCGACTGTTGCTCAATAAACGATGGACTGAATACCTATCTTCCAAAAATGTTATTATTAAGTACCTTAGATTCAAGTACTTATTACATCAATCGTAGCTACCTTCAAAAATCTATATCTGTTGCAGAATTCAGAATGGATGATGACATTTTATGCTAAGGACATAATTAATCATGCCTATCGATGTCCACTGCTGGACATATCCCACCCGGTACTTCCGACTACATGAGAAACTAAGAACCGATTATCTGCTTCTGAAATTGTAATCAAATATTAGTTTTTATATTGCGACTATTACCGTATCTTCCTGAATCGTTTCTTCGACAGGGGGCGGCGATGGGAGCCCTGACAGTCCACTAGGGACGGGCCCGAGACACGCGTAGCCTCCAGACCTTTCTCTGACTCCTTGCACTCAAACTCCACCTCCTCCTCGTCTCCCAGCGATCGAAATCCTGGCATTTGGATCACACTCTGAAAACATACAAGATTCTGAATTAATATCAGACTTCACAGCGGTAAACTTTTTTTTAACAAGGTCCACCTGATGGGAAATGACCACCGGGTGCCTATCTCATTAACCTGTCTTGTTAGGGGGACAGAAATACCTGGCGATATTTCGACCCTTCTGGAATGTTTTATGTATCGTATCTACTACAATGAAACATACATAATAATACATTACTGCAGCGGCCCGCAACTGAGGCGTTGATGGACGAACGTGGGATGTGGGCCGAGGCGCAGTCGAGGCACACATACGCGAGTCCATCAATGGTATGTGGCCAAGGCTTGTATGGTAGTTTTCTCAAACAAATGCGCGGAAATTCAAACTATGACCTATGTAGAACATTTCATTTAATACATTATACATACATTTTGGCAGCAACAAGTTTTCTATTACGGTATTTCCACTTAGATTGGAAGTGAAGTGGCGTCAATGCATTGAACATATTTTGACTCTTTATCAGTCATCACATCACACTCACTTTCTTCACTTGAACTCATTTTGTCAAATAAACCAACAATTATTATAATAAATTCCAAAATCAATGACGAACAACAATAATTTTGCCACGCGCCAAAATGCTTATTGTTTCTTTTTTTAAACTAAACAGCTTTTAATTTGCAAGGCAGTTCGAAATTTAAATAAAACTTTTGTTATGTTACGTCCGTGATTGCCATGGTCACACGACAGATGAGTTTTCATAGTAATTATTTGGCCGCCTGCTCTCGTGTATTTGACCAGTGCTGTATTGTCGATTTATATCGAAGAAGGTTGTCAAAATAATGTTCACATTTCCAAGCATGTTTGAGAAAATAATATAACGTACCTATGTAGGAAGGAATGTATAATTATAGAATAAATCATGTTGAATTTTCTGTGGTTATTACTAAAGGTCGGCACTCACTTATTGATTCCCACATCCATAAAAATACCTAAAGGTACGATCAACTTAAAAAAACGGTAACATCAATATTTTATGAGAAAAAAAATCAATCTTTATCAGCAGCCAATAATACTATTATCATGAGTTCATGACCTCTAACTCTAATTTTGTAGAGATACTCGCAATATAATATTTTCTTTAAAGTATTTCCTTACCTTTTCGATATAACTCGGACGTTTTGTAAAATAGGAAATGGCCTCTTAGATTTTTTTATAAAACTTTGTATTTCATACATACGCGTCAGATCACATTTTAATGAATACAAAAAGAAATAACTATTACAAACTAATATACTATGTCTATCCAGGGTGTCTCTACTTTGATTTCCCCAATAGGTACCTACCATAGCTCGATTTAATATAAATTTTACCGCTGCAGTAGTGGAGCTAAGTAGAAGTTTGGTGCCGTAAATGTATAGAAAAAACATCCGGCCTTGATAAGGCGAACAAACAAACAAGCACTATCGGGTCAACCGCTAGATACGCCAGCATATTTTGTGAATGGATTTATTTTTCTACTAACTATTCTGAATCACCAAGTTGTTTTGTGTTGTTTGCTTGTTACGAGTATAATCATTCGCAGAAAAAATAGCGAAACCCGTGTTTTAGCTAAAATCCTGCTACTTTACTAAAAAACGATCCGGAGTTTAGCAAAAACCTATCTAGGATGATGGCGAGAGAACAAACTACAAACGCTATCTCCCGAATTTTATTTTATTTACTAGTATTATTCTGTGCCTGAGGCTAATGACACGAAGTATAGATATGCCGCATATCTATTTCTACGGTGATCTGATGTTAATATAGGTGCATGGTTTTATGACAATACTTTAGACTTGATTACAAATTCTAAAAGTTTGAACGAACGATTAACAAATGTGATTTCGTAACCATCGAACGATTTGAGGTCATTTGTGACTAGACATTCATTGCTTTCAGGTATCGTAACTTTAATGAACACCAAAACAAAACTTGGTCAAAACTTAGACTCGTGTAATAATGTAGTTGTGTATCATCACCTGGTGTACAAATACATCCTGGCCGCCGTCGTCGGGAGTGATGAACCCCCAGCCCTTGGCCACGTTGAACCACTTGCAGCGCCCTCGCCTCGTCACCCCTGTCACGCCAGCGAGGCCGCTCGCGCCCGCACCTGCAAACACCATTCGTTCCCTTATCAATTGATTTTATCAACACCAAAAACTAATTAGGTCCGTAACTACTTTTTATAGAGAAGCCGCCAAAAGGGCAGTCCGTGTAACGGTAACCGGCAATTATTGCCAAAGGCAATATTGCTAGTTTATAGCATAACTATCTTCTTCTTCTGAGCGCAAACATCTTAGGAAGTAGTGGTAGATAAAAAATAAAAAATTGACGCGTATATGTACCCAATGTAGAACTCGAATAAAAATATTTTGACTTTGACTATTACTGATATTGTAGCCATGTGCTTGTTAAGATTGGTTTTCTTTTTAATTTAAACTAATATAATGAAAATTATAAATAAACTAAAAGAACCTAAAATAACCTAATAAAACTATTCACTAAAATAAAATAAAAAAACACTACAAATAAAAAATGTCTGCCAGCGTCCAGATTAGTTTAAATTCAAATTTTAAAAATCTAGGACTGCCTTACGATATACCTATAAACTCGTTTTCACGTAACTACGGTACAATTGAGCGTTCCATTATGTATAATTAGTGTATACATTGAGTTTCAAAATGACGCATTTACCGAAACTGTAACGCATCAAGTGGTGTTATAATAAAGATACTACATTTCTCTGAGCATTAATATCAAACATATTCCTTTATATCAATTAAAAGGGTGGATTTTAATTGTTAAAGTTTGCTATAATTTGTCTATGTGTTTTATTATTTTTAGTTGTGTTTTATTGTGCGTAGAAAATAAAGCAGTGATCACTTCATTTTTCTTTTATCTCCTGCAACACCTACATTAGTAAGAGAAGATGAGAAGTTTACTAATCTGTCCAAACTGTACCCGAGATGTTACTGCTGTAGCTTATGAATTTTTGCTTTATTGCACTGCACTACACATATCAATATACGTTTATTTTTGGACGTGTTAGTACTTTATTCATTACTTAAGCAAGCGGTTGATTTTCTATCACTATGGGTGTTCCAGAGCACAGTGCCTCGCGCCGGTCGGTTTCCAAGGAACGCAGTAAAGTAAACCTATATTAAAGTTTAGATAATCATCTAAATAAGACGAAACAAACTGATTTCATCGAAATAGATATCTTAGTTTTTTACTTTAAAAAGTAAGTAATCAGATACTTTTTAATTGTAAATTTTATAATACTTTTAACTAAACTCAATAGGATTGCGTTAAGTGGATCGTCCCCTCTTTATAAATGCATACCTACGTAGACATTTTACCGTTCGGAAATCTATTAGCAATAAATAAGGGCCCACGATCGTTCACTGGACTAAGAAAGGGTATACTATTCCCCTTATCGGACTCCTCACAAAAAATAACGTGGGAACCGAATGAAAGAAAGAATAGACTATTCTTTTTATACTGTCACTTCAGCATATTAAATTCAAAGGTTTAAAAAATTATGCGTATTTATTTTCAAAATCAATATTCATTTTTATATAATGTGCCGTATAATAAAGTCATTGTAGGGCCTATCGATGGGTTACGATTGTTATTTTTAAGAATGACTAATCACATCGAAATTTCCGCACACATCTAGTAGTAAACAACTATAGTAAACTCTTAAAAGAGAACGGACCGGATGTACGCAGATGACTAAGATATTTCTCACCCTACATGTAACTGGAAACATCGCAATACAGCACTCGCAAACTGATATTATATCTATAATAATAAAGTAAAGTTAATGCTCAATGAGTAACAGTTTTATCCGATGTTGTATACAAATTCAATTTTTCTATCTTTCACAAGAGTATATTTAAAAAAATGTATTAAATGCGAAGTACCTTTGGTACCTATCGCGCATTATAAATATCGAGTACCTAACGTAGGAATTTAGGAGCAAGGTTTTATAATTTACTAGCTGACGCCCCGCGACTACATTCGCGTTAATATTTTTTTCTTTCTGTAAGATCGTTCTACAAATTATTAGAAAGCTTTAAAAAACAGATTGATGAAATCGGTATGTCGTTCTCAAGTCATGGCGTGACCAAGGGAAATAGGAATTCATTTTCAATATTATATAGATTTATTAGTGCTATTTTATGTAGTTTTAGTTTTTTCTAAACAACATCTATGTTGTATATATTAAGCACTATATATTTGAAAAATCCTTTAAAACCTCATAAACAGTGTTATGCTAACTTGCACCGCAAAATACCTATAATAATATGTTCACTGATTTTCAAATCGTACATGAAAGTTTACAGTTTGCTAATTTGATATATATATTTCCGTGTTCCGATGCGTAAGCTAAGCATATATTATTTGGGGCGGAGGCAGCGGTAAAAGCGAGCTTGCTGACACACGTGACGTCGACGCCGACGGCGGCGGGGGCTCGAAGAATGTCCGGTATTTAGGTTGCGTTTCTGGTACCTCTTCATTCATTGCCGTAGCACTGCATCTAGCCGACGCGGCACGGCGGCATGCCGCATCACCGCATGCCATGCCGCGCAACAAGCTTTGCGTCGTCGCGTGCCTACCGTGTACAGTGTACTTACAATTCTTTACATTCCCATTAATATAATGAGAAAGCATAACGTCTCGTTCAAAACCATATATGTATATCAGCTCAACTTATGTCAGGAAATTTTAAACAGGGTTTACTCTTCCTATAATTGGTATTTATACGTGTTATTTCTTTGAAATAACTTTACTTCTTAAGTACATTCTACTTCATTTATCAATTTGGCGCTTTTTTTTAAATAAAAGCAAGTTCTTTTTAAGTTCTTTTCAAGTGCAATTATGAAATTGCAGAAGAAGAATGAAATCTTCAAATTCAAAAGTATTTTATTGCATGTAAGTACACTGGGTACATTTATACAACGTCAATTTTTTATCTACCACCGCCTCCAAGGTGTTATATAGAGCTGGGAAGAAGAAGCGGCGCAACAAACTTCCGCAACACATCTTTTAAAATCAAGTTTGTATATAACATTATTTTGTAAAGATTGTGCGAGGCTGAAGTAACATTAACACCAGACATCTTTGTCATTTAGATAATCGACTGTCCTATAATAAGCTTTCTTACAAAGTTGTTGTTTAATGTAGGTCTTAAATTTTCTGTCATTCATATTTAAAATTTCTTCTGGTAGTTTGTTGTAGAAGCGTATGCATTGCCCCGTGAATGATTTACTGACCTTACTAAGCCTTAACTGTGGTGGTACAAGTTTGTTTTTGTTTCTTGTAACATAAGCTGTGTTCATGTCACTGTGCCTCAAAAAGAGAGATATATTTTTGCGGACATACAAAATATTCTTCAACATGGAACCCGGGTCTTTCTAATAGAAATTAAAAAGCAAACCAATTTTCACCAATCGTTGGCTAACCTTCCCTAAAATATTAACTTATAACTAAAAACGCATCAAAATCAGACCACCCATTGATGAGATGAGCTAATACTTAGCCACAAGGACAAACAAATACAATACCATAAAAAGGCCTCACACTTTTATTATATCAGCTCCTTTATTTGCAGAGGTGCCTACTAATTCTGATTTATAGTACTTTCATTTGCGTTTCTCTTCTTTGATGAGCAATCTTAAACATAAAACTTAAAAAATGATAATACATATTTTATAAGTTAGTGGAAGTCTTACACTGAATAATAAAGTAAATGGTTTATCTACGGAATGAATGTAAAACAGTTTAGTGCGCACAGCGGCAGTGCAGGCAGGGCGGTAGCGAGCGCGGCGCGGCGCATCCGAGTTGTGTATGTTTTGTTTACTCAGCATGGTGCGTCGCCGCCGAAGCGCCGCGTGCTCCCGCGCAGCCCGCCTCTACGCTCGCTCATTCCACTCTACACATCAACGTTACTCTTGGAATTTCAATGCAACCAAACTTTTTATACGCGCAACTTTTGATCGCATTCCTCTGCTTTTAGATAGGTATTTCATAGTTAAATATTTACATTCCACATTTGTGTTTACAAGTCATTGTTTCGTCATTAAGTCACAATTAAACACGACAAACATGGTAAGTGTCAATAATGGAGTGGTTTTGTACATTTTGTCAATGTCAGCAGTAAGATGAAATCATTTAAGTATTTTATTTTCAGGACTTATAAAATAAAGTTTTTGTTTTTGTTTCAATTTGGTAGGATAGGAAACCTTTTTTAGATGACGTTTAAAACGTATATTTAAAATTAATCGATAATAGAAAAAGAGCGCACATTGTAAGTAAAATTGTATTAATTTGAAAACAGTTTTAAACATTTCAAAATCTGTAAAATGTTCAGGATCCGTCAATTTTGTTTTCCAGAAAAATATTTTTATACTGAAAGGACACCCACCCGCAAGTGAAGTATAATCATGTTTTTGTCTCGGTGTATATAATTAATTATATATTAGAAGATCATGACATTCTATGTAAGTCCAGTTTTCAAGAAAAAAATCTTCGATTATACTTTCTCCATACATTACGTTAGTTGCGCTAAATTACGGAATTAAATACGATTATGTGAAAGAAAGAAAGTTGTAAGTTCGTGGCCCTGACGTGTATTCTGAGATCCCGAGCGACGTATGCGCAATACTTAGGCTTCTATATTTTCTATCAAAACGTCCCAAAAAGCTTGTAACTATGTATTACCGATGTAAATATTTTCTAAAATCTAAAATCACTCTGGATTTGACATTCTATCGATTTTGATGATAATTTTAGTAAGAGGATACCAAAACTCAGTCATTGCATATTATCACGGAATATAGTATAATTATTATCAAGAATAGCGAGCTGTATCGAATTTCCGTATGTTACAAACTAACTGACATCATTCGTATTTATTTTCAAACTGATATTAAATATCGATACTAAAATTTACCAACTTATATCGATTTAAACTAAATGTACCTACAATGGTAGGTACATTTAGTTTAAATCGATAGGAAACTGCAGCTGATAGGAAAGTAGGAAACTGCAGCGAACTTTCCTACCTATCATATTTAAGAATGAAATCTCAGCATTCAGTGAGCTGAAACAGCAAGCAATGAAACTTTTATTCATGTAATTTTGTCGGACTATTATAATTTAAGTAAGTACCAACGATTTTAACATTTTGGTAAAACCAATTTGACATCCCACGAAGGGATGTCCCTTTGATCAATAATATAACTTTATAACATACCCTGTGGGTGCGCAATACAAACGATTGTTTTCTTTGTTGTCTTGTCGAAATCGAGAATGAAATTTAATGATATTACTTAATTTTTTGTTTAAAAATTATTTTACTGTGTGACTGTGTCCCTAAAACGTAAAAAAACACAGAAAATCATGCATAGGTATAGTTAAATCCAATGGTTAATTCATTCATTGTAGTAATATTATTTATAATTGTTATTTATTACTTGCTACGGTAAACTATCGTACGCTATTTATTTTTGCTCTACAAATATTCCGAAATATTTACTCGTAAAATGTTAACTCCTACGCCGACGTCACAAACTAAAGTCGGGATTCGTGACAATTCTAGTTTATTGTTAGTTCCTACTGCGATTAGGTACTATTTTAAAACTTGAGTTAATTTAAGCTCATGTTATTTTAAAATCAGGAAGGGGAAATTCTACGCATATTTTAAGTTGAAGATTGTTCTGTTCTCGCACCCCACTTCGCTTGCGCGTTTTTAGTTTATTAAGCGTGGTTTATCTATTGTTAGTTCATATATAAGTATTGTATTATTTAAAGAAATGATTTTCCATTAGAATACCTAGTTTGGGTTTTGTATCCTATTTCTATACGGATTTCTCGGTTAATTATAAGGATTTTGTCTAAAAAACCGGATTACTTGGATATTAAATAATATTTTTGGACATCTAGGAAAAGAAGAAAATCCCTTTTTGATGTTTTGTAGATCTTTTTCTCTTATAATAAAAGTTTTTTTACTTAATTTGTGCAATAAGTTATAATGTATTGTAATTAAGTAAGTGTTAGCCATACATAAACAAATATAACTACCTATCATACTATTCATTTTTAATCTTTCCTACTGACTACATGTATGCTTCTTTCAATACTTACCTAACAAATAAAATTGAATACTTAAAAACTTATTAACATTCAAAGGCCGACCAATAGAATAAAGCTATTAACTTTTAGTAAACGAAACACATTTCAATGATTATAGAGCGCATTGCAAGCAAGTAAGTTAAATGACCTAAAATGCTCTGCCATTCACTACTTTTTGCTGTTATCAATCGTAGGTATGGAATTTGAACGTGAATCATCGTCAAGTGGCGCTTACGCTTCGGGATCTTGAGCTAGGAGTGAAAGAGATAGTCGAATATACCACCATTCGGATTTAATTGACTGCCTACGAACAACTCGGACCCTGCCGTAGGGACGTAACATTACTTAACATCGACTTTCTAAAAATTCCGAATAGTTCTTCAATATCTCTCTTTGAATAACAAACAATTTTGTAATAAGTAAGTACCCAACTTATATTGTATTCGGATTTTGATACATTGAGTGATATTATCAAATTGTAATTTAAGTAACTAAACTTACCTACCGTGGATACAAAATATTGCTATAAATATTGTCATTGCTCTATCACTCTATCTTTCAAATAAATAAATTCAGTTCGCATAATGAAAACGCATAAAAAGTTTCATTAATTGCCTAATTATTACTGAAAAAGATCATTATATTTATGTTCATGAATTTGTAATAAAAAAATAAAAATAAAAAGTTATTAAAATTTTGGTTTAGTCTTACATAAGTAAGATATTCCGCTTGTGAACCGTAATTTTCGAAATCAAGTGTTCGTGAATAATAATTATTCAGAAACTCATAAAAGACTCAGCAGCAGCGTGACGAAGGACTTGCGTCTCCTAGTTTACTTTTTTTGATAATGAAGTGCATTTATTGCAAGATTTCTTTCCACTCGTAAGATGTTCTCTTCATTGCGTAAGAATGTAAGATTGTAAACAGATTTCTAATCAGCATATCGATAACATGTCCGTCCCTATAACTGTGGTATGTTGACGACAAAAACACGTAGTGGCGATGGCGTAGTAGTGGGGAGTGAAAAGATTAAGGTCCTTCCAAAATGCAGCCGGCTCACTCGGCTTCGCCACACACAACGTCTTTCACACGAACAGATAAAATTGACTAAATAACATCTATTTGTTAGAGTTTCAACCTTATTCCTTCACATTTCAGAGTCGGAGATCACGCATTAGCATCAAGTTGCACGCAACTAACACGCACGTTAACTAAAATGGAATAAAATTGTATCTATACGGTATGTACCTATAGTAAACAAATGCTATTCGATGCGTAGACCTTGTTTGTGATGATAAAATATCCATAAAACTACAACGACACTACGATGACGACGTCATTTGTTTTTGAACTCAAAGTAAATAGGATAGATTCACTTGAGTCGATTCACACAATTCACCTAGATAGATGTAACATTGTACCTATACTGATTGATCTAGATTAAGTTATAGGTACTTTAATCAAAGTAATATCATGTGAGTTGATGAGTAACACACACACACCATTAATTTGTTTTGTTACAAAGTACCTACCTACATACGCAATAAACAAAACAAAAAATGTTGCGCAAATGTTGTATCATGCAACACATTCACTAATTACGAAGTGTTTATAATTAGTTAAGTAATTATATCTTGTTGATCAACACGATAGCAAGTAAACATGGGACACATGTGCGAGTTAAATGAAACGAGCCTCTATTAACCTCAATTCGAATAATTTCAATGGTGTTATGAACAATTCTCTATTTGATTGCCTTCCCGCGCGCGGAGCAGGGCTCCGCGTACAGCACACATCCGCTCGATAAGGGCCATGTCAAGTCCCAATGCATGGAACAGCTTTGACGTAAGTCAATTATGCGCGCCCCCTTCCACACCACGTGTACGTAGAAACACGAACTCAACCAACACACCATGAAAATGTGAACAAACATAGGTGACAACATTTAAAATTTTACTAGATACTTACTCGAAGACGGAACTGCATTTCCGCCTTCCCTTCCGCTCATGGCAACTAATAAACTTAACTGGCACCACAAATATCACCTCTTCGTAAAATCCATACTTCACATTTAACAAAAGGCACTTTGTTTACTAAGAATTCATAACCGTTATATTTTTTCACATTGAACGAGTTATCATTATCAACTAACAAAATATGTTGGGTGCATGGGAGCGGAGGCGCGTGCGCGCGGAGCGACCGACGACGCGTACGCAGGTCGACTGCATCGAACGAGTGGTAGTGGTTAGAGCCGACGACGGGCGCGGTGATGCGATGATGCGGTTGGTCCCTTCCCGGATCGTCAAGCAAGTAGTTTTTAAAATAGAGAAGTTAACGGAATGTGTGCACGGCTCGAAAGCGCCGCCGTACCCCGACTAGAAAATATGTCACTCGGTTGGCGCTCGGTGCGCGTCTTGAAGAGCGCTCGCCTGGAGCCCTATTTTTGAATTGCTTGCCTCGCTTCGAGCTGTACACCCTACTAATTAATTGTCCTTCATCACGACATCCGACACAAATATTAGTAGAATCGACCGCTCGAAGCGAAACGAGCGATTCAAAAATAGGGCTCCTGTTCTCTGGCTAGTACTCTACTCGCGGAGCTAGGTGAAGGGACGGACCGCCACATTCGGCCACCGACCGCTACAAATACTCAGACACCCAAAATCTAAACTTCACAAAAAATATTTCAACACGCGCCGTCTCGTGAAGGGATTTCGAGATGGCCAATTTTGATGCTGTATTAGTTTTTGTTAATTCCGTGTTTCATTTGGTTTATTGATGTTTATGTACCCTTCGACCTTTAGGTACTTACCATTTTTAAATGATACCCAGTGAAATTTAAAGTAATACTTAAAACTTTACTATAATAGGTAGTTTAAAGTGAGTAGATAATTTACATGAAATATAAAATAATATACATAAATTAATGAGTATTACATAAATATAATAACAATGTTATTTAAGATATTGTATTTTTGGCTCATGAAAAACTGTAATTATATATTAGTTTCCTATTTTTGTACTTAATTTTGTTGGGTTAGACACTCACACAATCAATACAATTTAACAACTAAATGATCACAATTACACAACACTTTTGCGATAGTCTACATAAACATTACACAACATGTTACTATACAACTTCCATTTCGGCGGTTTAGGGCCACAAATAAAAATGACAACTTTTATAATGACCATTTATCACATTAAATAACATAAGACAGATTTATGAAACAAAATACGCAACATGTGGTTTTTTTTATCTATTTTTTATATATTATTATGGTCATCAAAATTGGTATGTACTCTAAACCTTCATAAATGAGCTTATAAACAGGAAGCTTATAATCAGGTACAATTATTGACAAAATAAATTCCATCGACAAATATTCCAGGAAAATGAAAGTGTATCAAGATGTTTTGAACGTCATATTTTATCGGAATCAACTTTTCGGAATGTGGAGTTTGTGTCGTACTTTATTTAAATCGAGATACCTACTCCGGCGAACTTCGGATTTTGTGAACGGGAATAAGAATGTAGGTATTTAGATATTGAATGAACTACTTACCAGGTTCAAAGTCGTAGTTTTTGTCACTCTATGATTTATAAGAAAGATTTTAATAATACATGTTCTTATTTTAGGTAAGTAGGTAATGAGGATACACGGATAGAGTTAGTTAAATAATTGTTAAAATTCTCATTATTATTTAGAAACAAAAATTGATTCCTCTTTACTTGAGAATATCCTCTATTCGCAACATGTGGAACACCCCTTACGTTTATAATTTGCATAAAATATTATTGTAAAATTATTTGCATTTCTTTTGTCCAATTGTTACAATTTCATGACAACTATTTCCATGTTTCAGCTAATGTAAGCTAAGGTAAGGCAAAATTTGCAACGTATGTTTCACCCTAAACTAGACGATGCCCCTTCATGTCACTTTCTGACGAGCTGGCCACTCCATTGTGAGCATCTAATCCATATGTGATTATGCACCAACAATACCTGACAATGGCCATCTCTTATGAAATACAAGTTTTGAAAATAATGAAACTGGTGTGATTGTTTGGTTCACTTTCTTTGGACTCTTCACCCCATGCGCCTAGGATCTGGTGAAATTATAATATCTATGATGTGTAATTTAAATTTGCATTTAATGTTTCCTAATAATTTAAATTGTTAACCGTGTCAATCACGATCCATCAGAGGAGGAATATACGCCGTCTATCTAGAGTAGAGATATACTCGTATACGTACCACTCATTCTTTAATAAATAAGCTTTTAAAGCTATGTTTATAGTACTTACCAAAATAGTAGTAAGTACCTAATACACATTTTCTTCGGCGTATGCAGATTTCCTCACGATGTATTCCTTCACCGTTTGAGAGCTTTTTAATAAACAATGGCATGTTAACGACTCTGTAAGTCAATTTATTTTTACAATTTAAAAGTGTATTTTGCAGATTTATTTGTATTTATAAAGTATACGAAGTTATTGATATGTCAAAAGTGGATAAGATAAAATAAAGGGTTTTTTCCAGATAGGGTTTGATTCCAGAGATTAGAATTACTTTTAGGCAGAAACGCTGAAACATAATAATTATCTATTATTTATAAACCTATATCACATTACATTTCTTTATCCTGTAAATTTCCATTTATCTCTAGTTGAATTACATTCAAGACAATTACATATCGATGAGCTCTCTATCTATTAATGAAAAAGAATCACTAGATCACTAAACTGACATCTGTTGCAAACATGAAACATTACCAACAAAGTTACAAAATGTTAAGGTAGACGATAGTGAGTTAGAATTTTAGGAATGGAATGATAGATGGCAGTGTCATGAGCGTCATGCAGAGCCATCTGTTTTCAATTATATGAACTACTGATGTAACACACACGAGCGCATTTCGAAACGTATTGTTGTGTTTTATAGGCGTTTCCATCGAAGGGGGGTGGTGCCATTTGGAGTCGACCCCTGGGTAGGTATTTATATCATCAGTCATCACAATTCGATTATTTTTAATACATTACAATGACATCATCTCATTTGTTATTTACTTTTATAAACACCTACACGAGGAAACGTAAAAATATTATAGTGAAAATAATGTATAATATTTTAGGGTTCCAATAAGAATTGGCCTTATTCGTAATATCTTGTAGGTAGATGCAGTATGTGGTTGCATGTACGCTCACGCTCGTAGCCGTAAGATCACCACCTGTCTGCCACTTCATAACATGTAGAAACATAGAAAAATATATAACAAATTATTATAAAATAGACGTAAATTTGGGTGCCAAATAAGTCTGGTATTTGTTACTTCAGTCAGCCTATCTATCTTCGCACAGTCTATCTTTGCAGACAACAAAATGTTATTTAAACTTGATTTTAAAAGATGTGTTGGCGGACCTACAACATGAAGCAGGCCAATTCTTAATGTAACCCTAAAACATTTTAAATTATTTTCACTTTAGTATCTTTATACTTAGACAATTATTTGTACGACAAAGATGTTTGTGTATTAATGTTATTTCAGTCTTTACAAACAATAATTTGTAATACAAACATGATTTTAAAAGTTGTGCTGCGGAAGTTACTTGCACCGCTTCTTCTCCTCAGCGCTAACACCTAGGAAGCGGTAGTACTGACTTCAGTACTACCGCTTCCTAGGTGTTAGCGCTAAGAAGGAGAAGAATCGATGTAAGTATGCATATGCAAGTGCAGCATGATCGTGTAGGGATCACTTGGTCCCTACACGATCATGCTGCATGGCATGCATTACGTGCTGTCACGCATGCTTGACCGTCTAGTTGTAGTGATTGACGTGCATGACATGCAAACTACGTGCTGGCCGTTGCTTCACTGTACTATGTGATTGATAGCAAGCATGACGGCTCATCATGCAGCATAATAATTCACGTAAACGTAATGCATGTAATGCCGCATGATCGTTTAGGGAGCCCATTAGTTAAAAAACTGACGTATATAAATGTACCCAGTGTATTGATATGAAATAAAATATTTTGACTTTAGCTTACAATTTTTGTTATAGCGCGGGGAGCCGCCATTGACTGCGCCGTTGGTGACGACGACAGACGGCACAGGCGGCGCGGGCACCGGCGGTGACGGTGACGCCGCCGGCGGCGCGGCCGGCTTGTTGCTGTCGGGGCCATGGGCGGTGGCCCACGTCGCCGCCGCCGCAGCCGCCGCCGCCGCTGCTGCGCACACGCTGCACTCTGGAATACAAGATGCACATTCGTCACCTACAATAATTAAATAATGCTAAAAATTTTGAGTGCTAAGACCACAAAAAATCGGACAATGGTTATTTTGTTCGTATTTAAATCTAATCAACCATATTAGCCACGCGCAGCATGTCGCCGCATCCACGCAGGGTTGGTATATAATAAAATAAACTTCAATATGTAAATAAATCACCTAGTAAATTATTGTATGTGGCTAAAATATTGTGCACCTTGGTACTATTACACCGAAACTTTTTTCATTTATTTCAGGGTTTCAGATAGTTTTTGTTTTATTTTATTTTTTTCTCAAACAAAACATTATTGTAATTTCTGTGTCAGCTACACAATATGTATAGTACTTACATATCAGTATACATTTTATGTTATCCCCTAATATGTATTGAATATGGAACAAGCGGTGAGTATTTAACTTAGGTACCTACTGCTAGTCGTTTGAAGTAATTTGTTACAAAAGCGAATGCTATATAAGATAATATCTTCAGCTATACAAGAAGAAATGGTATACTTCTCAAGTAGGTAAGTACCAAACAATCACTGTTTTATAGTTAGGTACTAGCTATAATATAGGTATTACTCCTATCCGTCCGTGTAAAACATGAAGTTCGAAAGTGTGAATCAATTTTTTAGCGATTTAGAATTTTCTGCATAGAAAAGACATCAACGAGTTCTTTTTATCCTATTTCCTACTAATATTATAAAGGCGAAAGTTTGAAGGATGTTTGGAGTTTGTGAAGATGTTTGGATGTCTGAATGTTTGTTACTCTTTAATGCTGTAACGGCTGAACGGATTTTAATGAAACTTGGTACAGTGATAGCATATCCTGGAATAACATAAATACTACTTTTTACCGCGGTAAACTGTAACAACTTCTTCCACGCGGGCAAAGCCGCGGCAACAGCTAGTGCTTAATGTATTTTTGACTAGTCAGCCAATAAATAAGCAAGTGGTTAAATATTTTGGGCAACCATTTGCTGTCAATTTCACTGAAAGAAAAAATGCGCTTGGGATTTTTTTTACTAACAAATCAAATGACAGTGATAAAAGAGGTCTAAAGTGTAAAGATATACCTATAGTTAGACAAGATGTTTACACCAGGTTGTTTGAATTTCCATTTAGGTAGGTACTTTTGAAATGGTTCAATTTAATAGTTAAATTTTCACCTTTCCTTTTTTTTCAACTTTAAAATTTTTTTACTTAAAAAATTTCAACCTATAACTAACATAACTATATAGTTCACTACAATCTAAACAATCTCACGCTAATAAAATAGAAATAACATACGTACACAAATGCAAAGTGAAGCCGCATCAGTCGGTTTATGTAGCGGTCAATAAGTGAAGAAAATTTTAAGTAGGTAATAAATATTGTACCTATATATTTTAATATTTATCTTGTAAAGTGACTCTGTTTTAATGAGAATAGAGATTTCATTACAACTTGAACTTGGATTGGTGGTTAATTAACTTGGTTTTATACACGGTATTTAATTATACTTATAGTTTTTTTTTGTGTTATAATTTATTATTCCTAATAATTGTAATGAAGGATTTCGTAGTAACATTATGCAGTCATAATAGTCACGGTGTAATTTATTTCAGACGTAATAGTACAAAAATAATTAAAATATGTGTTATTATATTCTTTGCAATAAATTAATACAAAGAAGACTTCTTCTCGATCGAGCGTTTAAAAAAAGAGCCGGAAGAACAATACAAAGGAAAATCGTTAATGGGTTAAAAGATTCATATTTTATTAATAATTGTAACAAATAAGGCTCTCAATAAATAACCAAAATCAAGCATCATAAACCCATCAACTACTTAACTGTAGTTTTCTATACCAAATCAATAATGAATACGAGTACATCCAGATACTAAATATTATTGTAACACAAGTAGAAAACAAGAAATAAGATTCTAGAAACTAGATTCTCTTTTTCACAATCTCTTAGGTAAGGGGATTGAACAAGGACTTAGAAGGAAGAAGTTATTTTATAAATCCCATTTCCCAATCATTGCGTCACGCAAATAGGTTATTCATAATTATAGATATAACACTATAGTTTAATTTATATGGAGTAAATTTTCATTTAGGTTATATTTGCTAATAAACGCAAAATTTCTGTAAATCACACAACAATGCGAAACATACGTATTCGAATGCAGTTGTACAAAAAAATATTTAAAACGTTATTGAAATAAAAATCATTTAGTCGTTTATTTACTGTATAATTTTCGTTTATGTAAAGGAGTCGCTCACCCTTCATGTGTGCCGCAAGCCGCCCCTATCCGCAAGCCGCGCTCGGAGCGTGTCACCAATACGCGTTGTTTCTCAAAAACATCGATACCTACATCGTCCTTTTTGTCGTCGAACAAAACATAACTTAAAAAATATTACAATAACACCTCACTTGCCACTCGCAACCGCCGATACACGGCACTTGCTGCTGCAAAATGTTTAGTAGGTACGCGCGATCACTTGCCTTTTTACGCTTTTTACGATCTTTTCATTGACTGTAGAGAATATTTATTAATGTTTTTGTGATGTCGTAAGTATAAAATGTTGATAGAACGCATGCCAGGGTAGTGGCGTGCGGGGAGATTAGCGAAGGACTGCGTGCTGCGTTTAGCGGGAATCTGGGGTGACCGCGCGCAGGGTTAGGGTTGCTGCCCACATTTACTACAAGTAAATAAATAGTACACGTCACTTGTGCCTGTGTTAAACAAAAACTTGTGTGAGCTATAGATATTAAAAATACTGACATTAAATAACATTTTGCTAAAAATATGTAACAGACTAGTTTTGGTTCAGCAAACTTTTCTTACTAAAGTGAAGTGTGTGAAATTGGTTTTTGTGCTTATCCAGATTTGAAGTAAAAACCTAAGCAGGGTTTCCTATAATACCTTTTAAAAAAAGGTCAAAACAATATAAGTACAATATTAATATAGCTGATAAAGAATAAATTCAGACTGAGATTTAATTTGTCTAATGAACATAATGTATAGTACAACAGCTGATATGTATTCACGAGAGGGTTTATTTTATACGTACTTAAATATTTAAGTATAATAATTTAAGAGAATGGGAGGATCCAAATAATGATTTCTTTTACTGTGACCATGAAACGTATAGATAATCTTAAGTTCATAAATTTAATTGTCTGCGGCCAGATCATTTAAAGACCGTTGCTTTAAGTTAATTTGCAAGTAACATTATTTCAAAAACGTATGTTTACTAACAATACTTAACACAGTCCAAATAATAATATTCAAGTATTTATCAAATGTCGTCGGCCATATTGGGAGATTTGGTCCGGGTGCGCATGCGCTGCGCGGAGTGAATGCAAACAGCCGGCCGTCGCACATCTGCTGGTCAGCTCGCTCGTGGACACAATACCATGACTAGGACAACCATTATATTCTTAAAATTTAGGACTACTTTTATTATTATGACTGCTCAAAACAAAACAACAATATTTTGATTACATTTTAATTTTTTGACTTGTTTTCCTTAGTGTAATTTATGTCATGTTTTAATAGCAACCGACTGACAGCACGAATGGTGGTGTTAGGACAAACCAATACACTGGTTTAACAACACGACAATAACATTATGTAATATTCATTTATATAGTAATTGAAATAAATAGGTATATAAATAATAAAAAATAATGTTTGTAATTTTTTTATATTATAAGGTGAAAATAATTTTCTTCATTCGATTCCTTATTATTGTTCTAAATATGACCAATAATAATTAAAATGAGTAAAATATTTTTCTTTTAAATATAATTTAAAAAAAATTAATACCGTTGGGTGGGGCGAAAAACTAAGTGGTGTAGTAATGGTTGCTGTCAATGATGTCATACGAAAATACAAAATCATGAAATCCATGTTAGAATCGACCGGTCTTCTTATCAAACGCCGAACAATTTTGTTTATATGTATTTATGTACAACTATATTTTATTTGGTTAGTATTTTCTTTAATTTACTTATTTATTTAAGTCCGATTTTTTCCTTAGACTCAATAGTCACTCTATCGGTTTACCCTTACCTGACCCTCACAAAGGGCATCCAATTATTTTTTCCGCATTGCAAAAATTTCCTATGCATTTTTGAAATAAACGCTCTAAAATTTGACAAACATAACAGATGAAAAAATATTTTTTAAAGTTTTATTATTTTTCATGTCTCGAAATGATATACAATATTTACGTGTATCAAATGGAACTTATAATGTCCTAACATAGAGAATTAGGCAACAATTTTTGTGACTTGTATTAAAGGTATAACCTGATAGGTGTTTTATTAAACATGATTAGGTTGAAATTCTAAAGTTTCATCTCTTTATATGTAGCTTCCAAATTTTGCCACTAGGGGCGCGCGCGTTATCTTCGCCGCGCCATTAATTACATATAATAATTCCATACTTAACAATTATTGTTTATTTATAATTACGGTATATAATACCCATATATTCTAAATTCATAAAAAGAAAGTTTGAAAAACTGAAATTGTTTCTATCCCTGGGAGGAGTCACACATTTAACATTATACCTCTAAGATATTTTAAATAATTTCATCATTTCGGCTTAGACCTTTAAATTAAGTAAGCAGATAAAATTGATCTGCATTGTTTACAAGAAATAAAAAAATATGAGTAGTTGGAAACCAAAAATGATAAAAAACGATCAATGTCGATGTCGCTTCGTGATAATGTTTCATGAAATATTTACTTTTAATAAGCGCTCAGATCAAAGGTCCCTGTTATTTTGCAAATAGGGGAGCCTTTTTTGCATTAAGAAAAAATATTGGTCGTAAAAAATGAGTGGTCATGAAAATAGAGACCTTAATGCGCTGTCAGTGGGATTTGGGATGCGTAGTGGACAATAATAGGAGCAGATATCTGTTCCGTAGAGACATTGGGTTCACAAACTGTCGTAGCAATGAAATTTATTTTATATTATGCTGAAGTTTATTAATCTTATTTCGTAGAAGATTATTCATACAGAATAAAAGTAATTCTAGAAATATGAGCTGATCACTAAAATTATTAACCGTCTGATCTATTAAAGTTAGGCTCAAACTTATTAACAACGACATTATCAACATCATTCTCACAATTAATTTTACACACGAAGTATAATTTAAAACCTGTTCTATGAATGTTGTCTTTGATATCTAATGTAGGTGTAGTACATAACTCTGTAAGTACCAACGAACAAGATAACATTATTATTATTATCACATCAAAATACCAATTTGTGAATGACCGTTGCCTGTCAATCAATCACTACTAGGCACAAGCCAAAAAAACTGACCCCTTGTTGACCAGTCACAAAAAATTCAAATCCTGGGCACAATACGACAAAAAACCAATATGGGTATGGGAATTGCGAATAATGCCCGTATTAATGGAAACGCCGCTCTAGGATCCCCACGTGTCACCCCTCAAATATAAGTAAAAAGCCATATCTTTAGAAAAAAGTTGAACTATTCAGCGCAAACCCTGATTTATAACTTTTTAGCACGTGTCTATTTTGGCAATAATTTTCGTTCCAATAATGTATCAATGCAGTGGTTACATGGTAACCTATTTGTCAGTTATTTCAATTTAATAATTGATAGTAGGTGAGTATGAAAAATCTCTCTTAATGTAGGTACTTTGTAACGTACTTACCAAGTAGTATACCGATACATTTTGAGATATTATCGTCATTTGAAATGGTGTTCAGAAAGTCGTTTTGTTTAAAGTTTATTTCTTTATATTATATTCGCTTGATTAATGAATTAATTTATATTCGAAATTCCAAATATGTTGAAAATAATTCAAAATAGCTCATATAATTAAATAATTACTAGAGTCTGTAGACGTAACTTATAAATAATGTAAAATTTTCCTTTGACTTTATTACTACCTATCTGAAAAGTGTTTTCTTATTGAAATGTGACCCAGTATTTTTTTTAAAGTAGATATTATTTTAGGTATATATTAGTGATATTTGGAATATTATCAAAATTGTGAGTCATTTTGCGCATGTGCAGTGCGGGCGCATCGAGCGAGGGGGCGGGCGGTTGCACCCACGACAAAATTGACAACTTTTTTCCCTCTCACAATGCATTTCAATCATGATTCACGTCACCATTTATATGCGCGCAAATTATGAGCGCTCTTGTGTGAATATATCACTAATAATAATGACAATTCAAAAGTGGACAAAACTGCTCGACAGATCCAAGTCATGGTGGGTTTTGTAGCTGGAATATTTGATGAGCAAACTTAGGGCGTGATTTGAATTGATTTTGAAGTATCCATCGAAAACTGTTTGTTTAGTAGGTACTTACTCAAGTCAGCTATTTATTTATTAACCTTTTCCTATCCTTGTAAATGCGATACCTACATAAAAATTACAGAAAGGTTGGTTTTATTTCATGCTTGTTAAATTATTGACCGAGCGAGCGAAGCGTCTATGTTTCGAGATTGGCCAAAAATGCTATTGTCCGTCTGTCCTTCTGTCTTTCTGTCCTTCTGTCTGTAATTCTCTACAAGTCGCATTTTTCAACCGATTTTGACGAAAATTTGGCATGGGTATAAATTAATTAAGCCAACAAAATGAGTAGAATAAAATTTTGAAAAACATTTTTTTAGAGTACCTAACATATATACTCGCAAAGTGGGGGTGAACTTTTTTTTTCTTGTGAATCCCATAGTGTGGGGTATCGTTGGATAGGTCTTTCAAAAATATTGCTGGTGTGTGTAAACCGTTTTTTCGATTTAGAGATCCGTTGGCGAAATATTAAGCTTTAAAGCGGTAATTTTTGTTAGAGTCACGTGTCCCCCCCCCCTGCCAGCTAAACGGTTGCTTCTGCAAATGTGAAAAAATTCACGGCAGTAGCATATATAACGTAGTTAAAAGAAAAACTATAACAGATAAGAAAGTTTTATTAGTTTTTGAGTAATAGTCGATTAACTAAAGAAAGTCGAAAAATTAAATTATATTTATAGAACTGCATACGTAAAATGGGAATGATTTTTTTTGGCTTGAATTTCATGGTGTTGGGTATCGTTGGATATGTCTTTCAAAAAATATCGCGGGTGTGTGGAAAACATTTTTCGATTTATCGATCCGTTTGCGAAATATTAAGCTTTATAGTGCTAATTTTTGTCACTTTAGTACTGAATCTCCAACTGCAAAGTTGACTTCTGTTCGTTTCTTTTAGGTTTGGTTTTTAGGGGCTGGCGAGGTCTACTGTTCTCACAGAACCACTAGTCTACCTATGTTTGATATCTAATAATTATACCCGTTATCAAGTGGGCAATTTGGTAGCTACTTAACATTAGTGATGTGCAATACAAACTATCCAAGTCTCGACGTTGTAGCTATGTATGGCAACTCCAAAATCTTATTTGTGAAAATTGTTCAGTTTCATTGGCTAAGTCACTAATGATAGCCAGATATTCAAAAATAGTAATAGAGTAGAGAATAGAATAGATAGTAAAAAATAATGGAAAACTAAAACTAAACGTAAATATAAAACTAAATTAACCTAAAACCTATATAAAACTAAAATTACCTAAAAATAACTAAAATCGTCCGGGCTGGGCGATGGACCCATTGTTCCGAGGACGCTGGCTGCAATTTTAATTTATTGGTTTTGATACTGTAGAAATTAAACTATGTATAAGTATGGTGCTTAAAGGTTTGAAGAAAAAAATGTAAGTTGAAACAAATACGAATTTGTCGTATGTATACGTATATGTAGGTAATGCCAACAATGATTCCAGAGAAATGTTTCTTTGTACCTTTACGGCATTTGTCATAAAAAGAACTGTGATATCGTATTTACGATAATAATTTGGTGCTGTGCGTGTTTATCGCAATGAACAGTTTTATTTTTCATTTGTATGAGAAAGGGCGAGGACCCTCGAAGGGCTCGCGGCTTGCCATTGGCTGCCCGCCGGAGGGACGCAGTGCGCAGCGCCGAGGGTGGCGCGCGGATACGCGCAGCCAATCAATTCGCTCATTTTTTAAATAAAGAACATAAAAATGGTAAAAAACTACCGTAACGTGTGTATGTACCACATAGGTAGGTACGTAATACATGGTCATACCCCTATATCAATATTCATATGATTGATGACTTTAGTTCAAGCCACAGATTTATAAACTGAAGGTTTTAGTTTATAAATCTGTGATTAAAGCTGTAAATTAGCTACGCTGTTTTTAAAGACTTAGGTAGAAAATGAAAATGTCATATTTTGATATAACAAAATTTATGCCTTTCGATGGACATTTATTATAATTACAGCAGTGGTGAAGGAAGGAGCGAACGCTTAGTACGAGAAGAGTCAACATTTTGATACTAACAAGCTCTTTATTGCCACAAATTGTTTCACTGTTGTGTGTTGTGTGACTCTTATTTTGATAAATGTGTTATTAGTGCATTATGCCACAAAGTGAGCTGGAATGCACATCCCGAGCCAAAGGCGATGGTGTAATGGAGCTGAAAGTTTAATGACTAAAGAGCGGAATCTCATAAAAAACGAAATCTTATAAGAACGGATTGTTGTTTTCTAATTCGAATTTTCATACAATCGACAATTTTAATTAAATAAAAGAACAAATTAAGTTTTTACATGGTTATAAAAAGAGTTAAAATCAATGAAATTGAATTCTATATTATTTCTGACATAGAAAATTTTATTTCCATGTGCTAAGGCTGTCAAAATTTGAAACATAATTTTCATACCTAGATTAATCATTTTCACGTCAATTGCCATTAAATCTGTAAAGCGTATATTCTAGAATCTTTTTTACGAGAACGGAAAAAAATCGCCGTTGAAATTAACCATTGAATGCCATGCATCCAACTATAACCAGATATTTCAACGTATAGTTGCTTTAAGCTTCTATTTGCTATACCAATAATAGAAGCTATATTATATAGGCTGCCACCACCAAGTCATAGTAAAATACTAAAAGTTTACCAATAGTGGGTGGACAATTGTAATGAATGAATACATCTATGTCAAAATACCAGCGAATTTAAATATGTATAAAGTTCGCTGCAAAATACAAACTGAAATGTACAAGCAGTTAATACCTTGATGATCGATGGTTTAAATCACATATAGGCAACCCCCGGCCCGCGGGCCGGACCCGGCTCGATCCGGCTTTTGATCCGGCCCGCGAAGTATTTTGAAATCGCGCGTGAAAAATGATATTAAATTCTTCAGCATTCAAAAATGGTACTAAATTCGGCAGTTCACGCCAACTCTTAATAAACTTAACTTAAAAGAAACTTAAAAGTTGGCCTGGGTCCAGCCATCCTAGGTGCCCCCAGCCGTAAATTCAAAAAAAAATTTGCGTTCGCGCTCCGCGCTCGCCACATGTCATAGTTTCTTTTAACTTATCATCATTTTTGCAGGCCGCTGTCATTATTTTGAGTTGATATCTAACATCCCGAATTGTCAAGTGCCTAGGGGCCCTGGGTGTCTAAGTCTGGGCCTGAACCTATGGCCCGTGACTTCATTAGTATCTTAAGATTTGGCCCACAACTGCCCAAAGGTGGGCAAATCCCTGGTTTAAATAGTTCCTATGTTAATATTCCTGCTGTGCTGGTTACGTTTGTAAGTGGAATAAGCGACATCTGTGTAACGGACAGCGTACTGCCTACTAGTACATTAATCTTTGGTACTGTGGTGGGGCATTAGACAGATAAGGAAACATAATAGTTTCACACAGGGCCAATAGAGGACGGTATGCGCTACTACTTATAAAATCGTAACGGGAGTAAATCTGTACATTGAAGGGATTTAAAAAAAACTTTTGGAATACGTTATTTAGGCTCATCTGACCCCAAAACACTTTTCAAAAAATTTCTTGTCTGTCTGTCTGTTTGTGCCCGCATCACGCTGAAACTACTGGTCCGATTTGAAGCGGGTTTGTTTTTGTTTGAAAGCTGGTGGTCTGACTTGAAATCTGGTGTAAGTACTTGGATTTTTAAAATTCCAACCCTAAAAGGGTGAAAAGGGATATTAAGGTATGTATTGAAACAAAAAATTATACAAATCAAATTTACATGCCGCGGGCAACAGTTAGTAAGAGAGCATGTGGTCTGACTTAAAATCTGGTGTGCTTGGATTTTTTAAATTCTAACCCTAAAGGGGTGAAAAGGGATATTAACGTATGTATGGGAACACAAAACATGCCGCGCGGTCAAGTTAGTAACACATAGGTACGATACTTTTTAATGCGAACGAAGTCGCGGGGCATAAGCTAGTACTTTATAAAACTGTAAAGGAATTATTTCTGTACATTGGAGGAAAAAAACAATAAAATTCGAATATGTTTTTTAAACTTTACTGGCCCCAAAATACTTTTTAAAAATTCTTGTTTATCTGTTTGACCGTGCATCACGCCGAAACTACTGGTCCGATTTGAACGTTTTTTGTTGTTAGAAAGCAGAAATTTGAGTATGTACTTGGATTATTTAAATTCTACCCCTAAAGGAGTGAAAAGGGATGTTAAAGTTTGTTGGGCAGAATACGGGGATGGCAGTAAGAAAGGAGCGCCAAGTATCAATTTCACAGCGATTAACCTGTTCCGATGGGAAACTTTTCCCACACGCGAATGAAGTCGCGGCGCATAAGCTAGGTATTATACAAAACCCACCAGCATATTTTTGATATACTATTATGTTTTATATTTTGTTTTTCTGAATAAAGTGAAATGTACTTAGAAAATAAAACTTTCTTTTCTTTTCTAACTTAATTTAAGTCATTTATTTTAGTTTTAAACCTTATATACTAAAACATGTTAATATGTTTAAAAAAAAACTAAAAATGATATGTAAAATGATCATCGAAATTAACATTAAAATGTTACATTATCCAGAGAAGGAACACACAACTTATCAGATGATTTTACACTGGACAGAAAAAAAATTATCACACTGGTAAAAATAGTTTATGGGTTCTAGTTCTGTATGTATAGCTTACATCCTGCTGTATTGCCCTTTAGGTAATATAATCCTATTCTATTTTCTCTCTAGACCTCTAAACTATCAACAAAAAATTAGAAGCCTGATTGACCATCAAACATATTTTCATATTTATTTAATGTAATTTATTCAACTACTTACAAAATAAGGTCAAATCTTACAGTTTTTCTTGAATATTATATAAAATAAAGTAAATATAAGTTTATAGACTCTACTCCGCATTGTGTAAACATTATCCACTTAGATAGGGCACAAAAATTACCCAGTAGGTAGAGGCGTGAGTGGGTAACGGCGCCGGTGGGCGATGGGCGGCGTGATTTACCAACACTATCCCGCAGGCAGCAGGCAGGCTCTCAGGGCGAGGGCCGGCTAACGGGACCGCGTGTTTCGATTTCGTAGAGCATTTCTCCGCGTGGTCCCGTTACTCGGCCGAAAGTACTTTTGTAGCTCGCTCGCTGCTACGGCGCGGCGGCGCGGGCGGCGGCGCTCGCCTCGCTTACATGACCGATCGCTCGGGTTCACCGTATTGAGAACGCCGCTGTTGTTTAGTTGCCATTATGACTGTTCTAAACGTGGGCTACCTTTACAAAATTAGGAAGACATAATGGAGTCGAGTTCAGCGGAGAACACTAACCTTGCGGTTACAGTTATTTTTTAAAGCATTTTGCATAATTACGAGTTCTGTTGACGCGTCAGGCGGAAGCAGTTTGTGCAATCACAACAAAGAGCATTTTATACGTGACAGTTTAAAAGTGGAATCGTATAGGTATATGAGATAAGTCGATAAAATTTAGTAGCAAGTTGTGTAAGCGAGTGGCCTTGCGGGCGAGTGCGGGTCGATGACTGCAGCCGCCTGCGGATCATGTTTACCTTATCGACGGAGCGAGCGTAACCAACGAAAGTTCCACCGAAACTTGTGCCCAAAAATGTTGTCAGCAGTACTTTTTATGTTAGTTGCGGCGGAACGCGATAAAAATCTAGCTAGGTACTTACTTTGGACCAAATCAGTCGAAACTTGTATGATATAATACCTATTTATTTTATTTACAGACTTGTTTCCGTTTTAAATAAAAATAAAATTTGTATAATAATCCTTACAAAATCTTTAAATTTTATTTCATTTTCAAAGACACAACAAAAAACTATTTAATACCTCTTGCTTAATACTACTACTTACATACTATTTATAAAACCTAATATATTACCCATTATTATATAATGCGTACTTTACTGATCAAAGATAAGGGCATGATGATGATAATAATAATACTATTTATTAAACAAATTAAAATAAAAACACATAATAATTTATCGGTGGATCCAATCACAACATAAGTTTTCTATTCAAGGCATCAAGTTGCTAAACTCCATGTTTTAATAGATCCTTCACAGTACCCTGAGCAGCAGCCCTGCAACAAAAAACTGCCAATTTTTTGTTCGAAAATCTCCATAGGAATATTCCACGGCGTGTTGGCAGTTGGCACTAGCTAGGCGGTTCGCGGCGGCGTGTGCGGAGCGAGGAGGCTCGCGCGGTGACGTAACCGTGCGGTTCGATACTCTCGAAAGGCTGCGGGGTCGACGAACGCTAGACGCGGAACCGCGCGGCCTACGCGACTACTCAATTAAACATTCCGCATTTACATTATGTACAGAACCCTATGTATTCATCATATTCACTCAGCTCAGCATCTTCACTCATTGATCTACGCCACTTGTTTGATGAGGATAGCTTCTGGAAGGTATCAAAGATATGGTAAGCCAGTGGGTATGCAGGGCCGTAAGAGCTTATGTAAAAAATAAGTATAAACAGGTGTTCACTTAGTTACCTGCAATAATTAAACTTTGAGTGCTAAGATCACTAAAAAAACAATGCTCATTTGTTACTTGGTGTTTAAATCTAAGCGTACGATTAACGAGCAGCGTTTCGAACTTGTCGCCGTACAATACTAGCAAGAATTGGTATTTATTAAATTAAACAAACATAAAATTCTGTATACGTATTGTATAATCTTTAAAAAAAGGAATTAAAAATGTAAAACAAAAATGCAGCTGCGCTAACCTACTCGTATTGAAATTCTCTTTGGCTTTTAACCTTTAACTCTAGCTCTCAGTACAATAAACTACGAGCTACCTACCAGTCGGATTTAAAAAATCTTGTTGCAATTGATATCCAAAATCTTGAGGCTATTTAACATCATACTACGACCCCTACGAGCAGAGTAAAAATAAATTTGGTCAGAAAATATGTACTTATAAAACTCGGGAGAAGGCGCGGCAAGCTAGTTTCTATATAAAAGAAACTTAAAATCAGCTCTATGTGTGTACAAACTTTTTAAAGTTACCCTCAACCGCAGCGTCGTAAATATCAAGAAATGCCACGTCATAACCGCTCTGGTGTTGGCAAAAGTAAATAAGGTAAGTGCAATAATGAGTTCAAGTGAGAGGCGAGCGAAGGGCCGCGGCCGCTGAGAGCGAGTTACACAAGAAGGGTTACAAAACTATGGCAATGAACCCGAGTGAACCTGAACCTTGCGAACCGCTAGCCGCCGATGGCGAAAGCCACCCTCAACCTTCGGCTCGTTGCATACAGAAAATGCATCAGCATCTAGCTGACCCTACTTTAACTGCGATTCATTTAGCTAGATTCTTTTTAATTCGGTGTTAAGCAAATATAACTAATAATATGACATAAATTGTTAAACTTGGCCGAACCAAATTTTATGGGACACTTGGCTTTTTTACAATACTAACAAATGTCAAAATCTCACCTGCTGTAGTTCAGCTCGCCGCCACGCGCGCAACGGCGGCGCTGTTGTAGAAATCGAGGTCGAGGTCGAAATCGATGTACAAATACGCTTACAGAATAGCACTTTTGACAGATTAATTCGAATATGAAGTGCGTAGTGTTGGTCGAAATGAACGCGGGATTCCCTTACAGAATGCCACTTTAAACGTCATACCATACTAACAAACGTCAAAATCTCACCTGGCTGTAGTTCAACTCGCCGCCACGCACGCAACTGTAGCGCTGATGTAGAACTCGATTATTGTTGAATTTTATAGAATGCCAATTTGTAATCTCACTGCGGATTCAGGATCGAGTTGTATAAATACGCTTACAGAATAGCACTAATGATGCCAACCTATAGTCTCGATTGACCCTTTAGTTGCAACATAAGACAAATACTATAGCATATAGGAATACAACACTGATTAAATCCTGAGGATCTGATCTGAAGACCTCCTGATCTTAAAGAATATAAGAAATCCGATTGTTTGTTGTTTGTGTGATTTTATTATGCATTCACGGCTCCAAAACCATTTGCGAGATTATATCCCGCCTCAAGAAATATTGTACGCGGGTCTCAGAATGTATTAAATTCTTGGGGTACTCGTAATTCGACTACAATGACTATTGAAGTTATCAGCTTTCATTTTGTTTGTTTCAGCTGTTTTATAGGAAAAACGTTTGAGATGCACCGCATGTTCGCGACCCCTGGTTCTGGCGAGGCAGCCGGCCGACGCGCGCGGAAATGTTGCCGGCGCACAGATCAGTGCGCCGGCCAGCGCCGCGCAATGCGGAAACATACCTTTTTGTCACACACACCAGCGCACCAGCTGAATACATTACACGACTGAATAATAATAAACGTACTTTAATCACCTATAAAGGAATATGCAATGTAGGCAGTACCTCCTTGTTATATCTATGTTATTAATTTTCTGGAAAGAAGTATAAATTTTTTTACAAAAACCTGAAATTTCCATCATTTTCACTGTTTTTGCGGTGCGTCCGTAGGGTGTGACATGTTATTAGGACATTTAATAAAATAATGTACAATAATTTAATTTACCATACACTACCAACTAAACCATTTGACAAACAAATAAATGAATTATGAATTTACATTGTTGCTAGGCATTTTACATATTACATCGTATCAAAATACAAATACATATTTTAGATTATGACTACCAATTAGGTGGTTTTTATGCATGTAACTTTCTCAGTCGCCTCTTCCTATGGAGCGGCGATTATATATTTGAGACGTGTGGTTGATGCACAGAGGAAGGGAAGAGAAAAGATCCCCGGAAGCACAAAACTAGAAAGTTAACTACGAGTCATTACATTAATACGTATCTAATCACATTAGAAATAAAATAAAATACAAAAACAAAAGAGAAGAAAGACGAGAGAGCGTCAGTGGCCTCGGGGATAAGACGCGACCTATCATTTCGAAAGGTCCGAGGTTCGATCCCCGGTTGGGTCATGTACCAATGGGTTTTTTGTCGAAACTTAAGTACATGTACTGACTGCTCTCAAACGGTGAAGGAAAACATCATGAGGAAACCTGCATACGCCGAAGAAGAAAGTCTTAGGCGCATGTGAAGTCCGCCAACCCGCACTGGGCTAGCGTGGTGGACTATAGCCCGCACGCCCTCGTTGAGAGGGTAGGCCTGAGACCCAGCAGTGGGGAGATTAATAGGCTGTTGATAATGATAACAAAAAGAAAATAATGTTATGTACAAACTTGATTTTAGAAGATGTGTTGCGGAAGTTTGTTGCGCCGCTTCTTCTTCCCAGCGGTAACACCTTGGAAGCGGTGGTAGATAAAAAATTGACGTATAAATGTACCCAGTGTACTTACATGCAATAAAATAGTTTTGAATTTGAAACAACTTAATATTATAATTACATACTTCCATTCATCCTAAATTTTAAAAGTGCGAGTAGGACTCGCGCCTTGAGGGTTCTGTACAAATTTAATTAAGGAATAAAATCGAAAATCGATAATTTGTAGATTATCACATTTGGTAGTAACTTTACATGGATGATTTGTTCTTACGCAAAATTAAGTTTGTTGGTAATAGTGAAATTATTATTTTTTGTTGTTTGTGCTATAGGACATTGCTTCTTGCCAAATTTCAAGATTCTAGGTCAACCGGAAGTACCCTTATAGGTTTTCATTACCAAGATATTCAAAAATGCGGCAAAAACGGCCATATCTTTTTACTGCGTTATCTTAGAAGTTTTATTTTTTCACAGCTCTAAAGCTGGACACACACTAAGTGGCGGCGTTGCAAAAGCGTTTCGTTTTTTTTCTGTAATGTTCGAAATAGAATGAAGCCCTTTACATCAAAGCGGCGGCGGCGCGTCGTGTTCTTCATACAAACCTTCGCCGCCGCAACGCTTTCGCAACGCCGCCGCCCAGTGTGTGTCACGCTTAAGGGATTGTAGACGTGTGTATTTTTTGATTAATATCAACTTGATACCTCCACGCGTTCCTTAGAAAACGGGTCTTGACAGGCAGACGGACAGACGGACAAGGAAGTGATCCTATAATTGTTCCTTTTTTTCCTTTTGAGGTACGGATCCCTATATATGGATAAAAAAAAGAATTATTCTTCATATAAAAACAAAATACCTTTATACAATAGAACAGAGAAATAAAACCAGAAAAAGAAAAGGTTTGTTAACTGAAGTGAGAACAAAATGAAAAGTCTTGTAGCACGTGAGCGACTCCATACAAACGACATCAACGCGCGCGCTTTGTTTTTGCTTCATAAAACATAAAGTTTTTTCTTATATCTTTTCATTGTGCCGAATTTATTTAGTGAATCCATTTAAAGACAAACTATTAACAGCCATGATTTAAAAAAAATTTTGAATATTTTAAAAACAAAAAAAAATACATTTTGAGAATTAAGGAAATTGTGCGTTTTCACCGGTAACTGGCCGCTAATATTACTATCTGGCTATCACTTTAAAGAAAATCCATTAAAAAATTCAATTTTTCATTACATACGAGGCTGGAATGTACACACGAGGCTTGCCGAGTCTTGACACCCAGTATATAGGTCATAAAACATGACTTTATCAGTATTTGTATAGTGATAATAAAATCCATACAAAATTGTTTAAAAAAAAATTTTGTTAGTAAAATGGCGAAGCTTCATCAATTTACTCTTTCTTTTTAAATGGCGAGAAGTTTAGTGCAGGCCGCTGTACATTTATTTTGGGTAGAATTATAGTACTTTGCTAGCTATCACCTTCTTAATTGAGACTGGATCGGAATATTCTTATTGGAAAAAAATTCACTTGGCGGTGGGGGAGGTAAACGGGTAGCTAGCTGTAACATTCGGGCTGTTCACTAGACAGATAATAAAATTTAAATATTTGTAACATCAATAAAATTGTCTTTGCTGGCGGATAAACCAGGGGGGTTTTGTCAGGAATCATATGCTTCTAAGTGTATTCGAAATGTATGGGACATGTAATAAATAAAATAATATTGACGTTGAAGAAAAGTAAGTAATCAGCGCCCAGGCAGCGCCGCTCGGCCCGCTGCGCCCGCGCCGCCCGCCCGGAGCGGAGGCTTCGTGGCGCGATGTCAAACTCGCGGTTCCCGCCAAACGCCGACATCGCGGGGTCGACGGCCTCACTCGACGCTCGCATCATGCTCGATAAAAGTAAAAACTCATGCTCTGCCACTCACATTATAATATTCCAAAGCATGTCGAACCAACGTCTAATATTTGCACAGTTGATAAGTTTGGCGCATTGAGAATGAAACTTGCCTTCGACTGTTTCTACGAATAACTCCGCCCCCTGTGCGGAGCTGGAAAACATGTACTCTTAATGACTAATTACACTGAACTATGCTGTCGATGTAAAAATGTGTACTTATAATAATATATAAACATTTTCAGATAAAACATATACAAAATATTGATTACTTCACAATATTGACATTATTATCTGTTTGCCCATTTTTTGGCAAAGACATCCTCCAAGCTCTTCCACTCCCTGTGTAATTACCCATTGCATTGACAATTCACAAAAGAAATAGCAGAGCAAAAAATAAAGTCAGTAATCAGTTGTTATAGGTACTACCTTAAATTTTTCAAGAAGCGAGTTTTGGTATCTTTGCTAAAAATAAAGAAGCAAATAACTATTCTGAGCGACCGTAGATGAAAAGTGAATCAACCTGACATTTGGTTGTGTGGCCACTCGCGTTCGTTGACCTCACAAATTTTCGTTTCGTTGGTTGCGGCGTGTGCTCCTCCCCTCCCCCCTGCCCCCCTCCGCACTGTGCCCCCCATTCCGCCAATTTGGTCGATCACGACTATGCTGAGAGTCAGGCTCTGTTCAACTTAGTAAGTACCTATATGTATAATATTAACTTGCGTACATTACAGAGTTAATTTTAAACAAGAGGAATTTAATATATACCATAATTAAGACATTTTGAAAAGAAAACGCAAACGTAAAACACAAAAGATTATGTTTTTTGAGTCTTGAGCTACCACTTTCATGTAAAAGAAGAGGAAGTAAGAAGTAGCATATTAATATTACCCTCGTACAAAGTTAATTTTAACCAAGTTGATTTTGAATGTACCAGCTCAATATTATGCTTCCACACCTTGTTTCATCCCATGTCTTCGGTGTTTTGAATAAGTATAATTTATTAAGAAGCGTCTAACATAATATTATTGTTTGTTTAGACGTGTTCAACAATGTTCTCGACGAACAAAGAACCCTTCATTATCAAACTGAATTTTAGAAAAAAAAAGAGGTGTTCTCTATAAACCACCCGACCCGGATGATGTATAGTGCAAAAATATGAAAGCTGGCTTTATTTATTTTTTCATTTCCTAATAATTATGTTTACTTCCCGGAAACGAGCTTAAAGCAAAATTTACACCAGAATAACAAGAGTGACGGGCAAGAAGCGTAGTCAAGTCAAATAGATGCTGGCTTCGCTGGCTAGGCCTTGTCAATGACCTCTATTTCGCCACCGAACGTTACAAAACGCGAGAGGCCGGCGATTCACGTCATATCATGCTGCTCGAAAAAGCCTCACTGAATACGATACAAAGATTTAAAGAAGTCAAGAAACAATTCAAAAGTTTATGTCTCAAATTAATTAGCTTGGTAAACTGATAAAACTGGTGGCCAGGACAAAATGAGAAGTAATGAAAAATAACAAGAGAAATATGCATGAAAATTAAAATAGCCAGTATACAACCATACGTCAGCGAACTTTAATAAGTACTTATAAAGTTCGCTGCCATACGTATTTCCAAAGAGATTTTAACTCCATGCGTATTTCATACGTACTAAAATTGCTATTTTCTAAGAGAAGGCGACCCGACTCGAAGGACCAGAAATGTGGGCGTAGTAGTCGGAAGGAAAGTAATGATTTTAAAAAATATTAAAATAGCAGCGAACTTTAACTGTAAAATAGTACTTAGAGTACCCGTAATATTATAAATACAGCGATAACTCATATCTTGGAATTATATTATAGAAAACTTTTTACGAACTTGGTTCTTGGTAATTTAATACACATTTATTTACCATGAAGAATTAACGATTAATTAAACATAATAAAGAGAAATATGACAACGATTCTTTATAGTAATTCTTATTCTCCTGATTCATGGGCAAAACAATGTATCACGGTTAAATAATTGTCAATACAATAACGAACAACGGTACGCCCACGACATATTTTTGAATGCTGCGAGTGGAGCCGTCAGATGCCGAAGATAAAGTCATGGTGACGGATTGATAGAATGACAATCCGTGAGTAGGCCAGGCCCCGCGGAAGACATCACCGGTCGCGGTTCAAGATGGTTCAACGTGACACTTTGCGACGTCATAAGCAACTTTCCTACTAGCAATGCGCTTGCGACCGACGGCAGCGCCGCGCGTCGCGGGCGGCGGCCGCGAGTACCAATGCGGGCCACTTTTCTAGCTAAATAATTAATTTGCGTCTACGACTTTTCTACGCGCTACTGCGCTGGCGCTGGTATTGTACAGTGCTGCTAACAAACTTAGCGATCACTTTAATTTAACTACATGTGAGTCCGCAATTATCACACTACCACCTACGTATCAGACACAGTTTTTATTTTCGTTGGTTCACTATATTCGCATGTTCCTGAACAAAATATAGTTGCTAACTGACACTCAAGTTCGATACTATTTAGTATTTGTGATTGTGCTAATGTTCATAATCGTCATCATATCAGCCCTTCAACATCCACTCTATGGTTATCCACTCCAGAACTCGATTCTGAGTGACCATAAGCTTGTGGATCAGGAGTACCAATGTTAAAAGTAATTAAAATATGAAAACCTTCTGTCAATAAATACAATTCTTATAAAGCTACCTAAACATATTTTAAAGTCAAATTCGGAACCGAGATAATCTTTTACGACTTCGAAATAAACTTCCAAACTAAAACTAAAGTGAGTACCAAAGGTTCCGTTGACTCTCATTGGAATGATTATAGACCGAGAGCTATATAATACGGCAGCGTTATGAATTACATAAGGTTCGCTCTGTGCTTTGCATTTGATTTCATTTGCCAATAGTAGCCAAAACATTGTAACTTACCTCTGTCGTTCATTGTTTTTTGCTTTAATTAGATTATTTAGTTTATATAATGGATTTTATTAAATAACATTATTATACCTACTTTGTAATCGTACATACTTATCCTGCAGTATTAAACTAGTGCTTAATGTTCATCATAAATACTATATTTCTTCCTCTTTCAGAAAATTTTACTACGAAACTGGAAGGCGATATCCACGGGTTCTGTCTCCCAGACTACATACAAGTCCAGTTTGCCCAGGAAGTGAGTGCCTTACCTATATATATATATTATTATATGTATGAACTTACGTAGTATCCCACATAAACAGGTCGTTGCCTCCCAGATGTGAAGAACGAAAGAGACAGGGATTATATTTTAGAATACGTTATTTAAGATACCTACAAACTTTATTAATTGTAATTACATTAACATTGCTATAACAGTTGTTCAGATTTCTAACCACTTAAGTAACCTTTAGTATTAACCAGTTACTGATTACACTTTACTGATTACACATAAAAAGCTAAAGATAATGTAAGTATACTGGTAGTATACTTACATTATTTTAATTGACGATTTAGAATTCCCTGAACTGACTGTGCCTGTACGTGTAAGTACATAGCTTTATTTTACGCATAATTTGAAAATATACCTACTTATTATGTATTTTTCATTAAATAGTATTTAAACTGCTACAGGTAAGTACTTCCAGTTCAAAAAATAGGGATACCTCGATCTACCTATTAGGTGTCTTAATATAATATAATAAAATTCTGACTGACTGACATACTGTAACAAAATACATACCGGTTAAAGGGGCATTCGGTATCCAATTAATTATGTTGTCCAAACGAGCGAAGTCGCAGGCTAGTGTAATAATTAATAATGTATAGCTATAGTTAAAGGTAAATATTACAAATAAAGCATAAACAATCTATAAACTGTTACTTCATCAAAGTAAAAAAAACAACAATGTTGAGAAGTCGTCTCAACCTATCCTAACTTGAGCGTATCTTACAAGGTGCATTCATCACGTCGTCATGACGCACACGAGTTTGGGCCCTCTCTCCCGGCCCATCGCCCTACGTAAGTACATAGCTGCGCCATGGGATGCCATGGTCATAACGGGACTTGTCCTTTCCTTTCATTTTTTTTCTTTAACTAGGACCAGCTAAGCCATGCATTCACTTTTAATGACGTTAGAAACTTTTTCGAGATTTTATATGATTAGTTCCTTGGGGAGCTTTATATGTTCAGTTCGAATGAACATTTTATAAATTATGCTTTATTTTTTTTCCTACTTAGATAGATATTTAGGTAGGGTGATTGATATGTAATATTGATTAATAAGTAAGACAGGGAAGCAAAACAGGTTCTCAACTCTGCTTTGTTGCAATCAGAGATACAATATCACCAGTATCAACCACTCAGCAAGCAATTCTTTTACATTAGAACCATATATATTATATTATAATAGTCTTAAGGCAAGTAAAAATATAGGCCTGAATTGGCTAATTAAGGAATGCACAACCGTTTCTTTTAATATTGTGAACGTTTATTATAAACCAAGTTGTTAAAGTCCTGCATCAATAAATAAAAATTATTTATTTGAAAACTAAAACTAAACGTAAATATAAAACTAAATTAACCTAAAACCTATATAAAACTAAAATTACCTAAATACTAATCGATAAATGTAAGTATAAAATACCTAAAATAAATTAAAAACCTTAGTCTTAAGTTTTTTACTCTTTTGTTTTCTTATTTGTGTACTACATCAATTACTTACTCTGTGACTACATATATCATAATTAACTTTATTTATGCAACTTAATTATTATTACATCTTTACACTTATTTATTATAATTTAAGTATCTTATTATTTCTGATAATAATCTATCGTAAAGTTCTTCCATAAAAAAATTACGAAGTACGCAAAGTTATGCGTAACCTCTCTATGTATATAATAGAACGTTCAGTTAAAGAAGTACCTAGTATTAGTAAAAAGTTGGTATCCATCCACATTATAATATTGCGTCATTTTATTTTGATTCCACAAAAGGTGAACTACAAAACATTTCTTCATGTCTTAGCAGATTTACGACTTTATGGTCAAAACAATGTACGTCCATACAATCAGCAGCTACTTTGTGGTTAAACCGAAGGTTCTTTGTTGGTGCAGTTTTTACACAAATAACGGGAGTTAGGGCGACGTCGAAGTACGCTTTGTGACGTCACACCACCATTGCAGTTTTAAACAAAAATGCACTTTTGCCGTGACACAAGCCCCGTTAAAGCCTAACCGTTCCCTGTGTAAACCGGGACCTATAGTAATAGCCACTTCTGAGAACCAGCGGACCTTTGAAGAACAATAGATTAGTAAGATATATGACGGTCATTTTTCTTGAGTCTGTGACCAATCTGAGGTTGAAATACAATATTATCAGGAGAAGGTCTTCACTTTTTTTTGTTTACAGTTAACATTTAGGTAGCCCCTGTGGTTTACTGAAAATAAGACGGATATTGTTCGCTGTTATAGTGTTGATAACGGTGTTTAGATCTTATCCTACAGTACGTGTAAAAACTAATGTAATTAATAAAAAAAAGCATGAGGCAATGAGGTGTGTTGCCAAATGCGTAGACCAAAAAAGTATGCACCGGTGGCGGCTGCGATCTAGAAATTCGGTAATAGCATCGATTGTAAGCGATTCAATTAACATACCGCACATCCGTGCAAATGTAAACTTTTTATATATAAAATGTACTGTTACGTCTCTAACAAAAGAAAGGGGTTTTATTAGAAACGTGGCTGTAAAAAACTTCTGATTACTTAACCCATATCCGGTATTTGGCCCAGTCCCGAGCATATGGTCCATAACCCTTTAGCCCCGTTATACGTTTGTTAAAGAACGTTGCATTATGGAAATAATAGGTTAACTTTTTTAGGTACACTTATTAAATTGGTTCAACATTCGCCAGGTGATAATTTTTTTTAGAAAGTGCTCCGTGTGCATCGATTTATATCTTATAAGTCATATCTTTAGAAGAGAACGGTAAATAGGTACGCATAAGTTTTTAAGTTTACTTTACAAATTTAAATAAATTCATTAATATAGATAAGTCACTCACACGAGCTTAGCTTTATCTGTTACAATAATTACCTTACTTAATTACTATTCAGATTTCTTATTTAAAAATCTACAGTGTTTTGTATAGTGCGGTAGGTGTAATGCATTTTCACTTTTCGCCTTATCAAGTGCGAAGCGAGAGAGCCGCCCAAGCCCCGCGACGTGTCTCCGATTCCTGGAACGCACGCTTTCCACCTACTGCGGCCGCGAGCTGCATCTTCCCGAGGAAATGCACGCGGGTTCGTTGCACTTACAAACTCATAACCCCCTTTCTAAAGCACCGATCCAATTATGTGCACTTTCGCAAGCCGCTACTGTCACTCGCCTAGATACGGATAGGAAACTCGGCGATGCGCTAGGCGCTAGGCACAAGCGCAGGCGCACCCAGCTACCATGCGTGACCCTCTGTGCATCGCATATTGAACAGGCAACAGAGTCACACGTCGTTTCTAACTAAAATATGACAAATTTACTGTACCTCTTCCTAAATATGTTTAAGTGGCCGGATAATTAGGTATTGAAAAAAATCTAATGCCTCTGAATTTAGCAATCAACACCTTAGAAGGTCACAGCATGCCAAGTGAAGATTATGAAAGAAAATGATACCCTACACCCATATTTAAAAATATTATAATGTCTCATCTATTGTCTTTACAACAAAATGTTGTAAAAAAGAATAATCGAGGCCGACAATGGTTTCGAAGCCCAATGATGACATTTTAATAGTAGATAGGTATGTAGGTATGTGAAATTCAAGGTTAGGGTTAATATCTTTCGTATCATCACATGTGTGGCTCGGTGAATTGTTTTATGGGCTTTAATGCCTATTTAAGACGGCGATTCAGATATTATCGTAAAAGAATGAATTATAATCGTACGTAACGTAAGTAGGTAGTAGGTACAATAAGTTACTAAAAAATCAAATGACGCATTTATGACGGGAAGTAGAGATTTGCATTTAAAGGTTACGTAATTCTTATTCTCCTGAAACAATTACAATGCATCAGAGAAAAATATTGATTTAACAGAAATTGTTAGGTCGAATATTAAAACGAAACTTACTTCCCTATGCATACTCGTATCTACATACATACAAGTCGGTATAAGATATGTCGTAAGTAATGTATGAAAATAACAAATCCGAATTGTTAATTTTAAGGCAATTCTCTAATATTTATCTGTCAGAAACCCACATACATTGTGACATAGCGAGTAATGGTTCTTTAGTGTTCAAACGAAACCTACAAAATAACTTAGTTCTTAGTGTAACTTTCGGTATGTAGAACTCGAGGAAAATTTATTTTCAGTAAATTCCTCAAGACATTTCCGAGAACAATTTCTATGCTTCAAAACTCGGAGACGACGCGTTCGAATAATTCTTCGGGCGCGCATGCACGAGGCGATGTAACAAGAAAGTTTTTCAGGCGTAATCACAGCCCGTGGCGCGCGCGCACGCTAATGAAAACGAGACAGGGTATCGAACCCGTCTGTCGCGTCTCGCCATCACCGCCACTCGGATTTCATACGGTTTGATAATTATCATAGTCTCAACACTGTAAAATAAGTGACCTATCTAAACTTATATAATCATACATTTTTATAAGAAATTAAACTGACTTAAAAATTTATGATTTTTGTTCACCGACGGCTTATTTATTCCCCTTTTTTTGCACACTTAGAGGTGAATATTTTTTCAATTTGAATTGGGATAATCCTCTAAATATAGCCTATTTAATAAATACAAAGAATCATTCAAATCGTTTAACAATCTGTGAAGATATCGTGTAACATACCTACACACACAAAAACACAGTCGAATTGAACCTCTTAGTTTATAATGTCGGTTAAAAATCGTTTTAGCTCTGTGCGTTTTCGCACAGCTAAACTACTAAGTCTAGAAAGCTAAAATTTGGAACGATTAATAATAATATTTTCAATAATACGGCAAGAATTCTACACAACTATATTGTTGTCTATACTACTTATAAAATCGTAACGGGAGTAAATCTGTACATTGAAGGGATTTAAAAAAAACTATTGGAATACGTTATTTAGACTTAACTGACCCCAAAACACTTTTCAAAAAATTTCTTGTCTGTCTGTCTGTTTGTCTCTTTGTGTCCGCATCACGCTGAAACTGCTGGTCCGATTCGAACTGAGTTTTTTTTGTTTGAAAGCATGTGGTCTGACTTAAAATCTGGTGTACTTGGATTTTTGAATTCTAACCCTGAAAGGGGATATTAAGGTATGTATGGGAACAAAAATTTACAAATCAAATTTACATGCCGCGGGCTAGTTAGTAACACATAGGTACGATACTTTTTAATGCGAACGAAGTCGCGGGGCATAAGCTAGTAAGGAATAAAATAAATAATAGAACGAATGTACTGTTACCAAAGTGCATACGGTACCCTCAACCTAATATTTTTTTAATATTTAATGTACAGGCACAACTTTCCTACAGTGTATCTAGATACTCAAAGATAATTGTTAACAGGGTTGGGTTGTACCACATTTGGCTTACTGCGGCGACTAGACAAGCTGAACTTGTCATGAGTGATTGCAGAGAGAAGGGAGGAGGGGATTAGAGTGCATTGACACACTTACCTACTGCACACTGCACCGGCGAAATTGCAGCGGCGGCGGCGGTGCGACGTTGCTCGCTTCTGCGGATGTTGTCGCGCCACAGTCATCAGACCTCTCATGCTTCCCCCTTCGTTCCTCTAATCACCTGCAAAGGGGAAACACAGCTAAGCTACGGGGTTCAAGTTAAACTGGATAGTTATGAGCCACTGATGTTCGGAAAAGTGGAATGACGTCCGCGCGGCGATGCGGTTTTCACTCACCGACTCAACTTAAAGAGAAATGGAAAAACGTGTTGGTTCCACTTAGTTAAGTGAAAAACAAGGCTGACTGAATGTGATTGTTGTTTTGTAGAATAAATACATAGATCCTCTTCTGATACAAAATAGCCCCCTCGCAAAAGTGTTCGGCGGGAGATGTTCTTAGACATAGGCCTACCTACCCATATAATATATTTAATAATATTAGTTTTAAGCTGTTTTGAGTTCTATACTTTTCAAATAATCGGCATAAAAAGATATTTTATTCTCAATTTTCCTATTTCCATTTTAAATTCTCTAAATCGCTAACGCTGGAGACAAACGAGCGAAATTTTGTGAGTTGTTTCATATAGGGTGGAAATTATAGTCGGTAGTTGGAGTTAGTCAACGGACCTAAACTGCATTCAAAGATGTAGCATATAGGTCCAACTCATTTTGCGTTCGTCGTGTGGCACATACCGAATGCAGCGTAGATTACACGACTCACTACTCACAAAACAAAATTAACTAGTTTGCCTCCAGCTTAAATTCACCTTCATAGCTATCATTGCGCAATCAACGTCGAAGCCCACAATGCGATGTCAATGCAGGCAAAGTGCATCGTCGTGCACTTGACTCGCTCGCGGGGTCAATGGCAACGTCATCGGAGCGCCGCGCGACGCGCCGCGGGCCGCGCGCCCGCCGCCGCCGCCTGGGCCCGCGCGGGCGTAGCAACGCTTGCGCCATTGTTATCTAGCCCGCTGCCAACTCTACAATATACCGTAGCTGACCTCTTGCGGCAACAGATAGACAGAGATAAACATCTACCAAAAGGCTTTGTTATTGGGTAAGCAATTGGTGTAGTTCTATTTCTAACAATCTGAAAAATTGCTCGTAAGTACATAAGCTAGGAACAGTCGACCGCCAGCTCAGTTTAGACAAAACTTTAACTGCAATTATAATTAATGCAATTACGCAAAGTTCCCGAATGAACAGCATGTGGAGATCGAACGGAGAACTAAGGTTCACAGCCACATAGCCGAAAGGATTAGCAAGCCGAAGTGGTCGTCTGTCGCAGAACCGACGGCCGTTAGGGAATCGAGTTCTGGAGTGGAGATCGCGGACCGGTACGCGCAGCGTGGGACGCCCGCCCGCCAGGTGGACCGAAGCCCTAAAGAAGGTGACCGGAAGAGGTGGATGCGGAGGGAGAAAGTCCGGTGTGGTGACGTTTATTGAGGAAGATCTATGTCCAGCAGTAGACGTTGAAGGGCTGATATGAGGAGATAATACCACCAATGGTGTCACCACGTCACTGACTCTCCTACTCGTCCGTAGTGGGTAGGTAATGGTCTACTATTACACTTTGTGGGTGTTGTACCTCTTTGCGTATTGTGAGGTGACAATGAAAGTACGCGACGCGTTTCTCGCCTGCAATAGTTGGTCGGAATAAGGCCAGCTGCGTTCATCGGCCCCGATCGCGCCGTTAGCGGTCGTCGCTGCCGCCGCCGCCGCCGCTCTCGCTGTGGCAGCCGGTGTCCCGGCGACCAACTCGGCATTGTATACCACCTTAACTTCATAATTAGCGACCAGTATCTATGGTCTAATGGCGTTTTACAGTAACTAGTGGAAAAATATAAATAGGTACCTAACTAAATAATAATAAAAATCTAGTACCTGAAATAAGATATAAACCTACTTATTTACCCTACAGGTAAAACTTATATTATGTCTGTAGGTACTTACACTTTCCAACATTACATATTATTTGCTTAGTCAATAATTCATAAAACAAAATCCTAAACAGCACCCCTTGTGATCTCAGTAATACTTGTACAGTTTACAAATAAAGATAAAGATCTTGTTTAAAAATCTTTACAATTATTATTTAATGCAGATGTTAGAAAATGATCAGAAATTTATTCAGCAAAAGTTCTGGAAAAACACATTGCTAACGTAGAAAGTAATAACGGTGTAAGTAAATGCGTGATGTGCGCACACGCAGCGGCGCCGCGGCGGCGGGGGGCGGGCGGCGGGCGGGCGGCCATGATTCACGAAACTCCGCCGACCGCTCGGTGACATAATAAACCGAATTAACATAATTCCGCTGTGTAAACACACGTTAAAAAACCCCTTTCTTTTCCTTCACTCTTACTCATGATGTTGACTGCGCGAGTCATAGGTTTATCTGAGAATTCTTGAAGGAAAACGGTAACTAGGTAAGCTCATGTTCGACCAATACTGTGTTCATAGCAATATCGTCGTAAGGTTCTGTGTCTTCCAAGCATAATATAGAAATGAATATTCCTTTCGGCCGCGTTTTAAGTCAAATTTATTAGGATTACATGTGTCGCGTGAATAAATATTACGTACCGTACAGGTACTTTAAGCTGGCTACTGTTTCTAGGTTGGTTTATTTATTAAATTTAATTTAATGTATAAAATTTTTTTTGGAGTCTTATGTAATTATTCGCGTTACTTTTATTGTTACAGTTTAATTATCATTTGTTTACATTACCATTGGTATTAGTAATTATTATAATTGAAACTTAAACATATTAAGATGAATCTAATTATTTTATTTAAATACCAGATTAATAAGGTGTATTTTTAATAATAATGTGTGTGTCTAATAATCAGGGAGGTTATTATTTATAACAATAAAATAATTAGACAGATCCTAAGCGTCCATTTCATTAAGCTTCCATTAAGTATGGCTATGGAAGAATTTAGATTTGTATCCTTATGTGAGCGGTCGGTGGTGGAGACATGTAGGTGATTGCAGCAGCCTTCCGGTAATGTAACAGTCGCGTATGCCTGTAAGAATTCTGCTGGAGGTTCGTTGAACTTTCGCGAGTGCAGAACGCAGCAGCGAAGGTGGGGGAGCCCCAGTGGGTCACACCCGGCCGTCGGCACACTTACCTTGACGCGACGCACTCCGTCGCCGCAGCCGCAGCCGTTGTTGCTGCTTCTGCGCTTTGGCGACGTTATCGCGAACAAAACTAGGCGAAACCCGACTCAAATTTTCTACCAATTACTTTTATGCAAGTACGTCAGATTATATCAATCGACAAAAAATGCTACGAAATAAACAGGGTGACAACATCTGAAGTATTTTTTTGGCCTACTTATAGGGTTGGATTAAAATTAGCTTTGTAGATGTTTATTAGATTCACCGAATGTAAGTTATTGTAGTGCGAATGTGTGACCATTAATCACGCCTAAAGAAATGACTTCATCAATCACCACAATTTTAAAAGGTTTTTTTATATATTTTTTCATTTATTCTTAGCACACAATACAATTTAATACAATTACCTAGTACAAACAAACACATGATGTAAAAAGGCGTACTTAACACTGTAAGAATTTTTCCAGTAGATCTTTATTGAAAGAGACTAGTGAAGCAGACATAGAGTGACTAGACTAGAGGGCACATTTCATACGAAATATACGGATAACGTACGGAAAATATTTGATGAATAGAATTATCTAAACCAGGCGTGGGAACGCCTAGTTTAGCAGAGGGATCTGCTAAAAAGCAAAGCCCTTTTTTTCACAAAATCAACAGCACTTAAGAAAAGCAATTTTATTGTAGGTTATTTAAAGTTCTTACTGCCAAAGACGGATTTACATACAAGACCTTCAGTGGCGTCTCCCCTCCGGGCTGAGTTGGAAGAAGACGGTCGAGTTTCTCTACGGGTGAACATATGGCCAAGTGAAATAGTTAAACGAATTGGCATTCCGTAGTTGATAATTTGTTGCCATCAAAAATCTCCGAGAAATATGTATTTAAAATGTTATGAAATTTTTATGTTACGGAAAAATAGTAAAAATGCTAATTAAAAATGTATTTTTCACGCAGTAATCGTAAAAAAATACTTGTAAACCTCGGCGGAAAGGCCTTACGATGCCTCGATTTCGGTTCGTAGATAATTTAAAATCCCTCAGCATTAGTGGGCTGGTCACATCTGCTGGAGAACCGATAACCGCTGAGGTAGACGAGTTCTCAAGTGGAGACCACGGCTTGGCAAGCGTAGTGTGGGACGCCCCCCGGCTAGATGGAGCGGCGACCTGCGTAAGGTGGCTGGCAGTGACTGATATGGAAACCGAGGATCTTGTTCAGTGGCGCGCATTGGGGGAGGCCTATGTCCAGCAGCGGACTAGTGCAGGCTGATGATGATAAACCTTGTGTACCTAGTCAATGCTACCGAACTCTAAATTCTATAAACTAACTAGTCTATGACTTCTTCAAAGCACTACCGCATATTAAATAGGTATAGTTTACTTTTTTTCAAAGAACTCGATATATTATGACAACAGTTACGTACGGCATTGTTGTCGCCAATGTCAAAAACCTCTGCTTCATGCGGGTTGCGCCCATTATCTAAACAATTTATCAAAAGCGTGTGCGATGAGCATGTAGTCTTTTTCGCTTTAACCATATTTTAAAAAACAGGACAAGTGCGAGTAGTACTCGCGCCCTGAGGGTTCCGTACAATCTTAATTTTTAAAAATTTTGATCTTCGTTATATGATTTGGTAGTACGCAAAATTAAGTTTGTTGGTAATAGATTTTGTTTTGTGATGTAACTACAAATGTACTGTTTTCGGATTTTTTTCCATTACTTGTGCTATAATACAGACAGACATACAGACGAACATCGAAGTGATCCTAAAAGGGTTCCTTTTTTCCACTTTTGAGGTACGGAACCCTAAAACTAAGTACAGAAACAAACATCTCATTTAATTTAAATCAATTCATTACCCTTTATTGTTTACAACAAAACAAAGAGATACAATAATATAGAGCCACGTCAGTCCATATAAGCGGTTTTATAGCTAAAAGCGCCTTCTTCTAGACAACTATAAAATAAATAAATTGAAATAATTGATATCGAGTTTAAAATCATGTTTGTTCATTTCCTTCAGACGCAAAGTACCTACCATAAATGCAAACTACCTGGATAACAAACCTTATGCGTAACTTTTTTTTCACATGAGTACCTACTTAATACCCCCCACATACGCTAATTATAATAATGTTAGTGTTTTGTCAATCAATCGGCCCTAGGGCCGAATAGAGGTAGAAAAAATAAGAGAAATTATTTACCTACTAAGCAATTTGGTTAGAGGACCTTTATAAATTGTCTCTAGACAACTGATCTGTTTCCACTAACATCCAAAGTCGTACTGTAAAACTTATTTGGTTGCGATGAAGAAATTGTCTATTTTAAGTATACACAAATGTTCAAAAAAGCAATTCAAACATCGTTAGCCCGCCATATTATAATTGGCTAATAGCAGGCATTGACTCGGTTCGGCTCTCAGAAGAGTTCAACGCTCGTCCACTTCAGCTAGCTCGCCTCACGACTCTTTACACAATGGATTTTTTGTGAAGCCTTGCTTTTGGCTATGACATCATCTACCTCTCTAGGCGGGGTAACAGAACGCTACTAAATTTGTTTTAATAAATCCGAGTTAGAATACACAACTACCGATATCGTACTCATAACCAAGTCAATCTAATCAGTAATTCTACCTGGCTACAGCGATGGCGATAAATTCAATCCCGGTTTTCTTTATTAGAAAAGTCTAATTTTATTCATTTCTCTCTCTATGCGTTAACTTAACCAAGAATAAACTTTGACTGGTTAGTATTGATTTCAGAATCGTAATAAAATGACATCAGAATAAAACCGCATACCTAACACGTGGTCAAATTTAAAACTAATTATACAAAATGTCAAAACAAGTAATACAGTTTTATTTAAATTTCCTATAAACTAGACAACGTATATGTAGGTACTCGTACATACATATACAAATCATTAGTGATTTTACCCCAAGGATTTTTATAATTTTTTACTCTACTTACTTCTCTGCAACCAAACAGCCAATTAAGATAACGAATACCATGATAATCGACAAATTAGTTTAAAGTAAAAAAAACGATAAACAACAAATAATAAAGTACTCATTTAACAACAAAAGTGAAATAATTTTAAAAATCTGAAGTTCTTAGCTTTCATAAAGTTTTAGGAATGTATGCGGAGCCAACAAGTTTGCCCTAATAACTTCATCAACTCTTCCATTAGTTTTGTATTAATTTATTTATCTTACGGCTCATGTTTCCCTGTGTGTAAGATGTAGGCAGGTAAGATAGAGTACATAATCTGTTTGGCCGTGCAAAAACTTTTGGAATAATTTGGTGGAGGAAGCTTCGTGCCCTCGGGCGGCGGGCGGTTACGTAAGTTCATCTAGCTTCAAGGTCGCGGACGTTGCTCCCAAATCGCTGATCGCGTCCTGCAGGTGGAGTGGAGGGGCGGCTCCAGCCAGTTTTGACGCTTACCACTTTTTTAGCTAACATAATACATAATTATAAGGCTCAAAGCATATTATTCATCTGTGGTGGAAATACATAAGGTTCCACCAAATCTATATTATTATTATATTATATCTCATATCTATAATTATACTCAGCACAGATATTCTGTGCTTTAATCTACTTACAGCAACGACGCGACGGCACCTCTTGTTTCAAAGAAATATAATATAGAAACTTTCCTCGACATAAAAACTAACGCGATTGGGGAAAAAGTTGTAAACAGCTACCGACATCATAAATTTAAAGACGTGCGACAATTTACTTTTAAATTCTCCACTCATTGGGTGGTCAGTCGCGAAACAATGCTATCAATGCGACTACCCCTTGCTTTTACAGTTTCGGCTACTGCGTAATAAAACTTTCTTTTGTTGCACGAGTTATAAGTTTCAACAATGAGACCATGCGGGCCCGTTCTACTGAAATGAACATTATTTCTTATGTTACATTGTTTTTTTTGTCTTAGAATTAGTCATGCCGACTGTAACTGTCATTAGAATCTGCATAATTAGAAAATACTATGACATTTCTTCGCGACATAAAAATGGCAGCTCTACCTAATATTGAACCGACATTACTACGTTACTTGCATTTGTAGTCAATTTGCACTCACTGTACGTTCTTGAGGTTGAGGCGTCTTTAGAAATCTGACTAAGTACGAGTATTGATGAAAAAAAATCAACTGTGTAGTATAGACATCAATGTACATTATGTATGTTAATTCCAATATCCCTTGATACCATTTAGCTCCCACATAATGAGCAATTGCATAATTTTGCAGATGTTAAAAATTTGTAATGTTCTTATCGTAACGTAATTTTGGCATAATAGCTATTGTTCAATACCAAAATAGAAACTGTTTCTGTACTTTTTTCGACAACAGATATTTTCGTCACAGGAAACGCAATAGTTTCTGTGTCATTGTGTTTTGTCCTTGCAATATGTTTGGGTGAACCGTTAGCATTTTTTACGTCTGCCTTATAATGGCCACCCTTTAAAGGCAAAAAACATAAGGGTTCGGCAGGTAGAGCAAATCTTTTGATCGAGGACCATGATTAAGGCCAGGTTTGTGTTGTATAATGTTCTTTTTATCGTTCAGATGTTCCACATTTATGTAACTTAACTGTAAAGGCCTTTTTCAATAACTCAAGTAAGTAACGTTATTGAAACATGTTAGATTTGGTTTGAGATTATATTTTAACAGGCTTCGCTCAGCAAAATACATCGATACGGCAGGATCTTGATTATTATGGAGACATCACCAAAACTTTGACAACAACCACATGCGTTTTTCATAGTTTAGTAGTCACAATACATAATTATATCAAGTCCTTTGACTCAATATTTTCTTATAGGTAGGTAAATGCTTTAAACATATTGTATTTTCCTGAATAAAAATATTCGTACATAAATAAAGCGCGTTGATGTCTTTATCATTGCAAGACATTTTGAAGAAGTATAGTTCAGATTGCTTTATTAATTTTTCAACTACATACATAATAAAAGTAATTAAGTGTATTTATTGTCAATAAAAAAAGATTAAGAAATTGGATTATCGTATAAGACTGAAACGTCATTATCTAATACTATGATTCCCAATATGAGACTCGGCTGGGTGATCAAGAGAGATTAGTTGTCTTGAAATATGTATATGTAGTTAGATATATTTTTTCATTTATTTATATTATTTTTTAAATCTACAATTTGTAATATTTAGACATCATACAATTTATTATCATACTACATGCTCTTCGATTCACCGAAAAAAAAAACAATTTTCCTATTGAGTTACCTATGTTATTTAAAAAATTACTGACTGAGCGCCTCGTGGGATTGATAATATTTATAATGTAATTCAATAAAAGATTTCCCTGATCTACCCCGGACTACTGGTAGACCTCCAAGAGTTCCAACACCCACATATCTGCGTATACACATTAAGGTCATTGGAGACGTCTGTGAATGTTGATCCATACTGTGAAGAAGTTTTAAACAAAGTCATGTAGCGTAGGTATAATGCAAGCGCCACGTCAGCAATTTGTCGTAAAACAACATGTACTTACAAGCTACAAGCCAAAGAAACAATTCCACCATGCACTGGGACAGTGTGGTGGACTATGACTTGTACGCCCTCGTTACTAGGGCTTGTACTTACCACAGTGGGATTATATTGATAGATTGTTTATGTATAATACATATTAAGAGAAAGGTCTGGCTAAAGACAGGCTTCAAGAAAATTCTATTTCCAACATTAAACGTCACTTACAGGCGAATGTGCTAAAATGAAAAAAAAAAAGTTTTCGTTAGGTACTAGACCTAACGCTGTATGATATCTATTAGTAGGACATCTAAGTATGTCTAGCTATATAGTAGGCATCGATAGATGTAGAGTCAAGTTGTTTTTATATAAGAAGAATAATCGAATGTCACGCTTTCCCTGGTGAAAACGGAGCTTTCATTACCTGGATAAATATTGTTGGCACTTGATCCAGATTACCTTAGCGCGATAGAAATAAATAGTAAAAATTCACCGTCGGCTTCGACCATGGCATTGGGTGTGATGGTGCGAGGTGGATGTTGCGTCCCGCTCGCACGCAGCAGTTCATTCACCCGGCCGGAGTACGGAAGAGCATCGGTGCGCGGGCGCAGGCACCGGCGGCGGCGCGGCGCGGGCCACTCCGGCTGTGGACGGGCGCGCGCGCAGGAAGCACGACTCCGACCATGAACCGAGGCACATTTTATCAGTTATCCGGAGGTATCGGTGCGCCAGGCCGTGTCGTGCTGCTTTCCGCCACCATGACCCTCTAATACGCCAACACTCAGTGACTTATTGCATTTAACTAGACTGAAAGCAACATAGATCTCAAGAAAAGACTTATTTTATATTTTTTCCTAATTTTAAGTGACGGTTTAAGTGAGGTGTGGCTATATCGTTAAGTGTTAGGCTAGTGTGAACATAAACAAAACATTTCCCAAGGATTTTCCAAATTGGATTTTTGATCGTGCTTTACATTTCTGGATTACTATGCAGTTGGTGGTAAGAAATAATTTAATTTAAATTATTATATTCTAAACTAAACTTATTCTTATGGTAATAGTCTAATTGTGGTTCGTTCTATTATTAGTTGTTCACTGATTAGATTACCTTTAAAATAGATACGCTTTTCACGGAAGTAAAGACATCAACGCGCGCCGAGTTTTAGAAATACTTAATGTATTTAAAGTAAACTCTACGGTATAAATTATAATGAGCTTTTTTCGTCATACATTTATGCTTTTGCATACTGCTGAGTAAATAATTTCTTTGCGATTCAACTTATTTGACATAATGGAGTGCATTAGTTCATTTAATTCTAACATATAGGTACCAAGTTACGAGTCTATCTATACTTATCTCTATATCTATTCTCATTTCGTATTGTATATGTAGGAGGTGAGGGATTTCATTTAGTTTATAAATATATTGATGATTATTTAATTGGTTTAATTACATGTTGGTGTCATTGCATACATTTAAACAGAGTACCATAATCTCCAACATTAACCTTTTGAAAAAGAAAATTATTTAGGACATTTTTATTACTATTTTATAAATACACAGATTTTCAGGTTTATTAAACATAAACTAGTATAATTAGATAATTAATTATCAAGTAGGTAAGTACATTGTATTTTCCATTACACGTTCTTCGATGATAGCAACTACTAGTTGTGTAACAAGATTTTTACTAATTTCAAGAAGAATCCCTAGACGTTTTATTCACTGACAAGAAATTAAACACGTGATCAGGTGAAATACCTACCTGACTATCTATGTGCTATGTAATATGCCTACGTTTCAAGGCCCTTATATCACACACACGACGGTGCCACACATACGCAGCTATTGTTATTGGGCGGTCGCGATGTGCAAAAACAGAACCTTGAACTTTTTGAGTTCAAATTCAAGGTGAACACGTGAGCTACCCACGACAGCTTACGTAATATGTATATCCCCCCCCCCCCACCTACATTAATAGCCTGTGGAAATGCAACCGTGTAAGATCGCCATCATATGACATTTAGATTTTGCACATAATTTTCTGAGGTTAATGATTTCCATTTCCGTCAGAGACATATGAATTCATATGATACATGTACTTCAAACACAACTACTTTGTCATAGGTTAATCTTAAAATGTTTGTTAAATTAATATTATGTTTAATTTTTTAAGTTATTTGTTTTGTTTTTAGGGTTCCGTACCTCAAAAGGACAAAAGGAACCCAGGATCACTTCGTTGTCCGTCTGTCTGTCTGTCCAAGACTCTTTTTTCTCAGGAACGTGTGGAGATATCAAATTGAAATTAAGACGTACTTATATCAAATACTCAGGTCTGCAATCCCTTGGAGCTGTGTAAAAATCAAACTTCTAAGTCAACGCAGTAAAAATATACGGCCGTTTTTGCCGCATTTTTGAGTATTTTGGTACTGAAAGCCTATGGGGTACTTCCGGTTGACCTAAAGTCTTGAAATTTAGCAAGAAGCAATGTCTTAAAGCACAAGTAATTGAAAAAAATCCTGAAACAGTAAATTTGTAGTTACATCACGTATTTTTTCTATTACCAACAAACTTAAGTTTGCGTCATCGTGTCAAATCCATGTAAGTTTGTAAGTACATAAGTGACTGATAAGTACTATTAAAGACTCAGGGCGCGAGTCCTACTCGCACTTGTCCGGTTTTTTTATGTTGTGTTTAAGATTTGGAAATACCTATAGACCGAAAAAAAACATTACTGCTACCGATATACTTTGTACTCCCGGTTTTAGGATATTTTGATGCGACATGCTCTTATCAAAGTTTAAAAGAGTCAACTTCCAATATTTTCATACTTTAACACATTACAAACTGCAATAGCAAGTCACTTCTAAACGAAGCAATAATGCTGACAATAACATTAACTAGTTACTAGATAAGATAAAGTTCTTCCTAGATCTTTACTAGCAAAAACATAAATTATCATTTAACCACACCTAATTATAGAGACCATATACTTGAGTTACATGGAGCGCGAACATAGAGCCAAAGAACTAATAAAAAAACTTGTACATGTACAACTAAAAGTAAGCTCAGTGGGAAGCGCAAAAGGCGCAAAATGGCACGAGAGCCGGCGGCCGTGGTTTCGGCAATGACACTGACAACGACCGATGATATAACAGCAGCAGGCTGTCAAACCGCGTGAAAACTCGGTCATTGAACCGCGGTGCGCCCGCGCACACCTCGGCCCTACTTTAGTCGCTTTCGCTTGTGCGATTTTTACATTTACGCCGCAGACCATAAAGCTGTATTTTAATCTTACTTAATTTCAATTTCAAACAGTTTGAAGATTGTGGTTTGTGGACCCCGATTTTGCGACGCAATAGCTACAAAATGTTCTTTATTTTCCTTTTCTAATGGAATAGAAGATAACCTGCTTCAAAAACAAGTCTGTTCTTTTGCATAGACCTTCTTTTATGTATGTCTTAAATGAAGTTACTTATGTCTCAAATATTTTTACAAAAATCGTGTTTATCGATGTTGGTTGATAACAAAAAACTGTGTCCACTTTTAATTAATTATGAAATTAAATCTCCTCTCTGGAACCAAAATTTATACGAAGCGTGATTACATTGTCGTGGGGCGTCCCAGGAAGGTCCTTGATGGGTAGAAAGTAAATGCTTAGTATCGTGCGCATGCGCCGCGGAAAGCGGAGGGCGGGGGCGGGGCGGGGGGGTCTCTTTAATGCGTGGAACCTGTTCAAGCAACGGTACCTCGGGCCCCGGGGCACACGCACCCATTATGTAACCTTTTTCCCGCTCGGGTGACTCCACTCTGGCGTCGATTGCGACCTTTCGATTACTCATGCTAAGCAAGCGGTGACGTTCTCTACGTTGTGATTTCAAACGAAATTAGCAACTAATCTGAGGCTCTACATGGTATAAGGACCTATTGGCTAATTTTATAAGCATTTATTCAAATATTTAATATCGGTTTTTGTACGACACAGAGTATCTTCTGCTGTTAATATAACGACCATCGTTTCTTAGGTAGTCCTTCAGTGAAAACTGGACTATGCAGCACCTACTTTACTTATTACTATATTATTTGACATGTTATTAGGATAGAAAATATTTATTTGATATTTTTGGATTATTGTTGTTTTTTTAATGTTGTATGTAGTTGTATAGTGACATGTTGTATTGTATTATTGTGTTCATTTATTTTAAATTGTATAGTTACATGTTGTCGATTTGGTAGACACTGCTGTAATGACATCATGAATTGTATATAGGTAATAAATAAATAAATAAATAAATACTTACAGCAAGTACCCGTACATAACCCTTAGCTAAAATAGAAAAAAATGTTTGCATAGGTAAACACCGAATTACTTTGCTACTCAATAAAACGGTAATTAATTACCGCAATTGGAGAATCATAAGTCTAATTGTAATATTTTCAGCTTGTTTCTATAATCCAATATACAAAACACATTTATCAACAATTTTTTATAATGATATGCCCCCTGCTGGATCACTCTTGTCCTGATCACTATGCTATTATATAGACAAGTGGGTGAATGATCGCAGTATGTATGGAGTTGATGATGGAGCACAGATGATGATGCTGCCCAGTCTCCTAGATTTATCGTTTAGTCGTAAGACATCTACATAGGGACTGGGAATGGTTCTATTCGGACCCGTACCCTTGGAAGATAGTCACGTATAATAATGAGCTTTCCGCATGAATTTAACTATAAGTATGCAGAAATATAGAGCTAATTAAACCTACAGTAAAAAAATATCTAGATGCGACCAGAAATGACGAAGTTGGGGCGATTTTAGCGTGGGTTTCAAAAAAGTACGGTTTCACACTCAAATATTTTTACGGAAAGAACGAGTTATTAGAACGAGTTTATTATCTTTATCAAACAAAGAAATCGATTTAATTTCAAATCAAATCAACAGCCTATTAATATGTCCCCACTAGTAGGGGCTCAAGCCTACGCCACCACGCTGGCCTGGTGCTGGTTGCTGGACTTTACATGCGCCTAGGTAGTGTACTTAAGTTTCGAGAAAACCCTATATGCCTACCGGGTACCAGACTCGGAGCTCTTGACATGATAGGCCGCTTCTTCCCCACCACGCCATATCTTTTATTCGATTTTCATCAAAAATGTTTCTTTTTTGCATGAATGCAAAACTTCCTTCACATAGAATCGAATATCGCCTAGTCGTTCGACTGTAAAAGATTATCCGATTAATTACGATAGTACCCAAGCTTACATGAGAGTCAAAACGTTTATATCGATGACGATGACGCGACGTTGCAAATGTCCCACATGCATAAATGGTATAGTATCTATGTCACGGGCGGCACGCAGCAGGCGAGCCTTCCGGTGGCTTTACTGGTGATGGTTACGGCAGTGTATCATCCATCATACGCGGTAACATAAATAATGTACCGTTCGTTCTTTGTTTGTCATCGCGCTCACGGACACAAGTTTTAATTCCATTGTTATTTCAAAAGTTTTATTTTTTGAGATAATTTTCAAGACTTGTATAAAATATAATTGCGTCACTGCGTTAAGCTAGCGTTAAGTTGCGTTAAGAGCGTCAATGGCGTCGGGGATAAGACGCGGTCTATCTTATCGAAAGGTCCCGAGATCGATCCCCGGCTGGACCATGTACCAATGGGTTTTTTCTCGAAACTTAAGTACATTTACTGGCTGCTCTCAAACGGTGAAGGAAAACATCGTAAGGAAACCTGCATACGCCGAAGAAGAAATTGGGCGCATGTGAAGTCCACCAACCCGCACTGGGCTAGCGTGGTGGACTATAGCCCGAACGCCCTCGTTGAGAGGGTAGGCCTGAGCCCCAGCAGTGGGGACATATTAATAGGCTGTTGATGATGAAGATGACTGCGTTAAAGCCAGAAATACGACGATAAATCCTAGAATCAAACCTAAGATTTACCAAGTGATGATAAAAGTCCGAATTGTTCTTTGATAGGTAATCGGTTAAGTTAGGTTAGATTGGGTTTATCTTATCATCATTGACTCTATATCTCATACTTAAGATTTGCCAATAAAAGTCCGTAATTAACAATCCGGACTTTACCATCATTACATAGTAAATCTTAATTTTTACTGTACAGTAACACATACACAAATGCACCATAAAACAAACTCATTTTTGGCAACGAAATGTGGAAAGAAACATGGAATACCTCGTCACTAGTTTAACCCTTGCGTGTGTTATGACAAAAAATTATAACAAAAATTTGTTCACAATCTTAAACATTGGCAAATACCGAGCAATGACTAAATAAAATATCATGAAAGCTTTATGTGTACGAGTAGTTACGTAATAAAGAGTCAATAAATCAGTAACATACTTGAATTAAGAGACATCAATATTGTGTAAGCGGTGGGCCGCGCCCCGCTGGGCTCTGATTTCACCCTCCTATTTTTATTTTTTATCGACACAACCTAACGGTTGTTGGCTCCCTTAGATACCGTACGGAAAGCCTCCAAACGAGACGAATGCACATGCGTTACTTTACACCCTGATTAAAACTACCTGCTTAAGGGAATAGCGATACATTTGAATAAAAGATAGAATATTCTCATTTAAGAAGTAAGCGGCGGATTCACCACACCAAACTATTGATCCAAATAAAGACTATTTTATTATATACAGAAAATAAAAATATTCGATGACAATTTTCATTTTGTGCCAAACCCCTGACCGCCAATCGGTGCCCCAAGCCGTTTTTTGGTGGACTTCACATACGCCTTAAAATAGTAAATATACCAGTCTTTGGCGTATGCAGGTTTCTTCACGATGTTTTCCTTCACCGAAAAACCTGTGGTATTATAATAAACCGTACAGTTTCGATAAACTCATCGATTACGGGCCAGGATCGAACCCACGACCTCATGAACGTGAGGCGAGTGCACAACCAACTAGGCTACCACGGCTCTTCTATACATCATACATTATTATAGGCTTGATAGAAAACCAAGGAACTAAATACATAAATATTATTTTATTGAACCACACTGGAATAAATTTGAATTTTATCTGGCGTCATGGATTCTTCTTCAATGTACCTTTAACCGACGAAAAAAACGTAGGAGGTTCTCAAGTCAACCCGTATACTTAGTAGTCGATGTGCGGGCGGCAAAATAAAACCTACTTGTATACCTAAGTTTATCCAAATATTACTTACTAGCTGTTGCCCGCGACTTCGTCCGCGTGGATTTTGGAAGTAGGTACCTATCTCTGCTATGTACAGACATACATCGTCTAGTTATAATTTTCCAATGGTAAAATGTATCATTCTAAGTACCTTCACCATAATTTAAGGTATACCATACCTTCAGGAACAAACTATGAACACCGTATCCAATTTGGTGAAGACAGATAAAAATTTTAAAAATTGTTGTTTTCACTTCTATTGCTCATAAGACTTCTCATATCAATTTTTATTATACGTGTGTATTTTTTAACTAATACAGTATGGGCAAACCCAAAACCATAGGAGATACAGGGAAACTGTCTTAGGAACCTTTAGGTGTTTTTTCGTGATAACAATTTTGACATAGTAATCGGAGCAGCTGGAGTTCAGCTGGCATGCATGAATAAGTAGTAAGTTCCTAAGTACATTGCACAGTCTGTTTTATAAGAAAACATTTTATTAAATTTGACTAACTTCTGCTGCTTGGATTTTTTTCTTCCGATACAATAAAATGATTCTAACATGAAACTAAGTCGATATGCATTTTTTAAAAATAATAAAAATTATTTTTCACTGGCGTTCTATGAGAAAACATTTTATTGAATTTGACTTACTTCTGCTGCTCAGATTTTTTTCTTCCGATATAATGAAGTGATCCCTACATGAAACTGAGTCGAACCGCATTAAAAAAAATATGTGCAAATTGTCTCATTTTTATGGACAACACACGCTTGACCAAAAAATTTCTATGCCGTAAGACACTTTCCCTGCATCTTCTATGGTTTCGGACTTGCTTATACTGTCCCAGTTAAAAAAAACACTGATATCTCCTATGTCTATGACATCGTCTTGTTACGTTAAATGATTTATCTGTAAATGACGATAACTTTTTTCGCTGTCATCCGATTTCAATGAAACAAAGCCTATAAGTTGCGCCAGGCTGTGCTTAATCTACCTGTGAAAACCGCAAGAAAATCCGTTTAGTAGTTTCGGAGATTAGCGATTACAGACAGACAGAAAGACAGAAAGACAGACAGACAGAAAGACAGAAAGACAAAAAAATTTAAAAATGCTTTTTTGTGTTCTGTTACTCTTTTTTTATCGTCCACACTCATTTTTTTATAAATTTATTCAAAGTACAGACACACGGTTTCTACAGATTTATTATAAGTATAGATAAGTATAGAAGATATAGATAGATAATGTAATAACATGTTTTTACATAAATAAAACATATTTAACATAAAAATTTATATCTTATTCACTACTCTATAATATATACATTTAAATAATTCACTACACATGAAAATTATTCCGTGTCATTAAGAACATACGTAAACAAACGCTCTAGAGGCGAAAAGCTAGTAAAATATAAATCTTTGCCTTACCTACACTTTATTAAAGATTTATCAAGGTTTTAAGAAGGTTCTTAAAATATTTTTTTATATAAAAGTTGGTAAACGAAATAAAAAAAATTATAAGGCATGACTGACTTTTCAGAAATTGGAAGACTAGAAACCACCAAAATATTTTCCATCGCAGTCATTGCTTATTACATTGCAGTAGTAAACATCAATAATAATAAATTTGTAAACACCGTACCATTACAGGTATTTAAAAATATAGCTATGACAACCAGAAGATCATATTTCTTCCTCTATTGGTATTGGTATCGACGTCTCAAATGAATCTAACGGCAAGTCCTTCTACAAAGGCCCCGTTGTCCGCAGCTTTAATGCATGTTCGGTTCCTACCTGCGCTGTGATTTAACCGAACACTTGCTCCTTCCTTTTCATGTATTTTTTGTTGTTGTTGGCTAACCATAGATAATCAGCCACGTATATTGTCATACATAATGGTTTGGAAATTATTAAGATTATTTTTGGTCGTAAAATAGTACCTATTAGAAAGGTTTTACTACACATATCAAATCAAAGTCAAATTAAAGTTTTTTTCCCTAAGAATGTTATTTTACGACAATGAAAGAATATAAAAAATATGTATACATATTACTGCTAAAGCGACTGATTGCGGAAGACCTGAGGCCAACAGTGTATGTTAGTAGGCTGTGTGAAATGTTTGATATAGTTTTAAGTGGAAATAAACTGCTGTTTAGCTTAGTCAAAAATTATTCCATACTTAATTTGCTGGAATTGAATTTATTAAAATATAATAAAACCAGTGTTTTAAATTTAAGTAAAAACATATTCACATACGTCATACTAAGATGATAATGATATGACGCGTTTATTATTTAATTATAGTTGAAGGTGCATATATTAAACTGGGATATTACAAGAGTCATTAAATCGGGCATAACACTTTTGGCTAAAACCAACAAAGGAAAGTAAACCATCGATGTGGTTGGCTCGATCGATGAAAGTAAAGGCCGGCGCAGACCGGCGCGGCGGCCGGCGGTCCCGTTAGCCGGCCGGGCTTCGGACTCACGGAATACTAAACGCTGACACACTACGCGGCTTTTGACCCTATAGCTAGCCACATTCTACCTCTAGTCTAGTACATCACGTCATCGCAACTCTATGCACTCTATTTTTACACTATTTTAATGTTAAACATTCTTTTGGTGCCCATTAAAAAACTTTACGTATCTACGATAACGATTATAACGATATAGCTAGCTAACCATTATTAATAGCAGAGAAATGAAATTGTTTTACTGCTATTGCAGGAAACTGAATTATGCAAAATAAGTACTTTTGACCATTTCTAAAGGCCGCTGGCGGATCCTTTGGTTGCTAACTTACCTGTTACATGGAACTCTGAGAAGCATAAACTTTTAAAAAATTATATTGGTTTGCTACAAATTAACTTAAAACCACCGCAACCTCATAAATAAATGTAGGAACTTTTTATTGACAGCCTTTACCAAATACAAGAGAATGACGGTTGGACGACTTTACGTCCTTGGTCAAACTTTTTGCAATTCTTCAACTCTCATTTGTTGTTATTCAAAACAAAAAACTTTAAAAATCTGTTTTTTTTACAGTTTGCTGATGCTGTTAAAATGCAATTTGTGCAAACGACATTTTTTAGCGCAAGTCTATTCTTTACTTATTCTTGAAACTAGCCATAAAAGTCGAAGGTTTTTCGAACACTATTGCTATTGTATCCCCAGGGCGGTGTTCATTGTTCTATTGAACAATTATCTAAACGTTCAAACCGACAAAGAAAATTGCACATTTTGCATTAAAAGTAAAATTGTCGATCATAAATACTATTCCGCTCGACCGAGACTTCGGGAATTTTTAAATCAGTAAAACTAGGGTGGTCGACGACGAGATTAAAATATTTCACCAGCATATCGAGACATTTTGATATGTGCATCTACCGGATAGTACAGTTATAGGAGAGTCCATTGACCCTACGCAAAATTCGCTGCATTGGGCTAGGTCTAGTGCATGCGCGTATGTAGCGAGCGAGCGGTGTCAACACGGAAGCGCCGCGCGCCGCCGAGCGGGAGCGCACTATGCGCCCGCACCCGGCCAGACAGGGAAAAAGGCATGAATGAGTATTGAAGCCTACCCCAAGAAGGGGGAAATCGAGTTTGCACTGCGGGCACTAGCATGCTACAGATATAGGCGAGCCCTACACTGCCGGGCATTATACTAAATAGGATCAATAATGCTTCATCCGCAAACTTTATGAAGAGACAAAATAAACTTTTAGTAAATTATAAATAGTTATAAGACATAGACAAAGACAATACAATTATTGTAATAAGTGACCATTTACTATATTTTACTGTAAAACATATTGATAACCGAGTTCGACTGCCCTTTAACAATCATCAAAACGCAAGAAAAACGAAAATATGAAGAAGCAAGAACTTTCTGTTACACTTGTCTGTGATACGACGGCATAACTTTTGTCGCTGGCACACAATAAGCCTAAGAAGAAAATTCACTAGAATGTCAATGACCCTGTGCCCAATACTCGCACAGTGAACGCATTTCCCGCACACGAGCGCAGCGTGCGATTTATTCGCGGGCGGGCGCGGGAGCGGCGCGAGCGAGACGAGCGAGCGGCGCCGCGCGGCGCGGCTAGTGCGACGAGGCGAGGCGCTGCGGCCGTTCACCCCGGAACATTCAGTGTTTTGATACCGCTCGAGCCTCCGCCACCCGCCGCCGACGATGGAAAACTGCATTTTCTTTGATGCGCTTCGCTTTTCACGCTCTAATTGAGTGTCAATTGGATAATTTCGTTCTTCAGAGGGGGCGGGTTGATTGTTACATTGAGATTTTATGCTTTTCGTTTGATGACCTTCGTTAAATATAATATCCTAAACAAATATAAAAATATTGAAGTTATTGTATTATTACATAATTTTGAATTAATATTATTTTCATAATGATATCCCTTTTCAAGAGGATGAAACTGCTAAGAATTACAATAGTAAATTACTGTCTTGAAAAATCTCATTCTTCTTCCGATGAACTAGTTATACTCATTTTTAGGGTTCCGTAGTAAAAACAAGGCACCCTTATAGTTTCGCCATGTCTTAGCTCAGAGACTATTTAGTACTAGAATGCTGTAATTTGGCATTGCCGATAAAGTGATAAAATAACATCATGATTTTTTTTTCCAAACACGTAAAGTGCTGATGATTTTTTTTCTCGTATATCCCATGGTGTGGCATATCGTTCAATAGGTCTATTAAGAATATTGCGGATGTGTGAAAAACATTTTTCGACTTAGGGATCAGTCTGCTTACCGATTTTCGCGAAAATATGTTCTATGTATATCGTTAACACATACTTAAAAACCGAATATCTCAATTCCGTCCTTCCGTCTGTGCGTCTGTCCGTCACGTAAAACCTTTAGTCCGATTGGAACCAAATTTGGAATTTAAGAGTCTTAAATTATTTTGTCGAAGTTTATATAATATTTATTTTAGTATATTTATATAAGTATTTATAATATTTATTTATATTGAAGCAATTTCCAAACAAGTGGAAGTAAAAATAAGTAAATACCTATCTATATCTGAATCGATAGGTGAATTGAGCGAGGGTGCGTTTTAAAGCAGCAGACAACTGAAAATCCGCCAGACGTTAGGGCAGGTCATGCACACCCCAACCAATCTATGGAAATGTATAAAATATTGAGGTAGGGTACACGCAACCGACTGGTCTGTACTTTTATCTTACGACTGAAAATAATATTGGTAACAAATTAAAATAGATACGTCTAATTGCAATCGTTGTTGAAACCACAAATTAATTAACAATACAGATTCATTCACTCTGATATTTCTCTGTATGATTAAATTACTTACATCGCTAAGGGTGTAAACTCTCCTTTCGGAGCCGGTGATGACGGTGACCTACTTTCAAAACATGAGTCAAGAAATAAAATCATACAGAACACCCGCAACACATAAATCTTTGATTTTACATCGACATTTCTAATTATGGAACTGAATCAAATAAAGACAACTAAATATACAGCAGCGTCTGGTTCCCGGGCATCCCATGTTCATTATTCAGAGTCCTAGCAGGGTAGCCGTTAACAGATTACAGCCCGTAAATAGTGAAATCAATATTGGATAATGGAAGCTGGTAGGGTGCGGAGGTGGCGGTTCCGAGGAGAACGCATAGTGCAACACCCCTACCAAGGACCCCATACTACCTTCAACCCCTGAAAATCGAAACTCGAAATGGAATTTTCTTTAATTTACTATTTAAGCTTCAGGGGTTAGTTTCGAGAAATGAAGGTAAGGGTGGTAGCGGGTTGTGTCGACGACCCGCGAGAGTGAAAGCGTGTTCCGGGGAGGCGCGCCGCCGCCCCCGCCCCCGCCCGCGCCCGTGCCGCCCGCCCAGCCATGGCTTTCGCTGCCGTTCTCACGACACCCGTCGCAGGTTGTTTTTAACTTGTTTTAATTAGTGCACGTAAGGGGCAATACAGTTGGTCAAATATTCTTTCATTCACATAATATAATATGTTCTGTAGTCGTTTATAAGTAAGTACATATTTAAATAGTCGAAAGCATTCTTAAGAATTTGGCAAATCCAAATAAAAATTAATTGTCTTTCATATCATTAAACTAATACATAAAGATTTTAGGTAGGCATACATATTTGGACATTTATCAGTTTGGACATTTTTCCAATTGGACAATATTCAGTTTGGTCAATTTTCAGTTCGATCATGGTCGTTGGACATTTTTCAGATTGGACGTTAATACAGTAAATCTTATAAACGTGTTTGTTTTCTAAGTATGGCGTAGCATAAATTGTCGTATGATGGAAAGTGTAATTGTATATGATGATGATGGTGATTGTGCGCCGCGGCCGCCGGCCCGGGAGCGCGCCCAGGGCCCGCGGAGCGCCGCGGCCGCCGCGCCGCCGCCGCCGCCGCTCGCCACTCCACGGAAGTAATGAACTTGAATGCACCATGCGGCCGCACTGCGCTGCGCCGTCTCGCTCGCCTCTAATAGAACAGCTCTAGGCGCGAACGTGACGTACTCACTGCATTTGCTGTCAAATTCGTCCGCATTCTCCATCACAGGCGCTTTCGTCGCCGATGCGTTTATCGGAACGAGACGCGAATATGTGTGTCGATCGCATTCTCGGCGTTGTAAAAGTGCATCTAGGTCGGTCGGCTTAGCGGCGGGCGTCGGGTTAGTGCGACGCGCTCCGCGGCTAGACGTGGGGCAGGTCGCGAGTTGCACGATGCGCCGCTCGCTCGGTGCCGCTGCGGGCGCGCGCGCCAGCCGCCGCCGCCGTCGCTGAGCGCCGCACCGCGCCGTACCGAGCCGCGCGCCGACATGCGAGCGGCGCGCCGGCTGCGGCCACTCGTCCCCTTGCTGGCGCTCCGCATACTCCTCGAGTACCTCAAGTCTCTGGACGTCGCTCTCGTCTCGTAGGCACATGACTTTTACGATAATATTAAAAGTTTATTCGCGATGCAATTGTCATAAAACATATTATGAACGAACAAAACTGTTACTTGGAGAATGCCTCAAATACCAATACCAACAATTTACTGTAAGTATAAAATTTTAAATACCTACCTACGTACTCGTACCTAATTGAAAATCTTAGTTCCGATAGGCCACCCTTAATTATAAAAAGCTCATATTAAATATTATAGTAAATTCTTCGCAAGTATCCCCAAGTTAAAACGTTTATGTCCAACCAAGGAGAGCATAGGTTCTTACACTGGATTTTATGAATCTTACAATGTCAGCAAACATCTAAGACGAAATATTTATCATAAAGAATATAAGTATATAAAATTATCAATGAATTTATTTAACCATGCAAGTATGATATTTGTACAAGATCATCATAAATAGTACATTAAGATACAAGTGAGCTAAGTTGGTCATTACACTCGAGGCTGGATGAAGCCAAAAATTTGAATGACCAACGCTCACGCGTATCATACGACGTTTTACAACACACTATTGCGAGCAAAATAAATCAAATGTCAAACTGAATTTCCTTTGAATTTAATAGTAATACTACTTACATTTTCTGTCTCAGTAAGTTTTTCTGGCGGCGTAAGAATCGTATATCGTTGAAGCAAAATTATTTTTTTACAATATATGGCTCTCCTTCATCATTTTAGGTTTTGACTTTGTAGGTTATGGTAATGAAAAAAGCACGCGTGTTTAATAAGCTGCTTTATGATCCTAAAAGAGGTGCAATAAGAGCCACTTTATGAGAAAGTGTGTTGAAAAAAATTATAATCACGTTTTGTATTACATATATAATTACTTTGAATTTGGAAATGTCCAAAATATTATAAGAAAATACACCGACTAAAGCCTTATCAAAAGGGTTTTTAAGCAGTATAGTTTTAGCTCTATATAATACACACACTAATGTGTATTATATAGGTACTTAGAGCTAAAACTATACAGCTTAAAAAACCTTTTGATACGGAAAAAAATCAAAGATTAAAATAAAGCCCTTTAGTTTCAACTAAGTTGTAAAGTATAAATATTATCATCGCACCCACAAAACATACTAAAAATATTCGCTCAATAAGAAACTAATTTTGTCAAACTCAAAGATCTATTTCTCAAAAACATCAATTCCTAAAATTCGACAAAATTATCATGACCCAAGAAAAAATAACAATTTCTTAAATATTTACTAATAAGTAGGTAATAATTGCTCATTTTGTATCATAGGATTTATAAGCAATGCATTTCTAGTAATTATAGGTATTACCTACATACTTAGTATTTATAATGATCTTTTTATACGGTTATCAATGCACACTATTCCGCACTTGCAACAATATGTAATCTTTATCTACATACACTCGCTCGTTTATATTATAGTTGTAGTGGAAAGATGTTCGTATATATTAATAGACTGCAAGGCCGCAGTTCCCGTTGCACTCTCGCTCGCACGGCTCAATATCATGGCTATTTTATAATACCTAACGATAGAAACCAACATGGCAATTCCAACATTTAACCTTGCATTATTTGGCACTGATCAACAACCACAATATTTTCTAGTATCTATTGCTATTTATTTGATGACTTGTCGCGTTTATTTTAATAAGTTCGGGCAATTCTTGTACGTATTTTCAGCGAATTTGATTTTACATAATATTATTATTTTCAGTGCAAGCGACTCTACGAAATCCGGTATAATCCGATTATTCCCAATTGTCCCCTTGATCTGTCCCCGTGTGTCTCGATACCCCCGACGATGAAGTGTCCCGCTTCATCGTCGGGGGGAAACTATAGGCACTTTATTTAGTTTAGAAAATGAAGCTACATAAAGACAATAATTCTAGTCAGATCAGAGTGTATAAAGAAATATTGTAAGTGCATTGATCAATTCAATAAAGTTATATTATGCATTTTTTAAAATAATTTTGGACGAAAAGTTGTACTGGCAAACAGCGTTGTCAGCAGTATAGAATATACATACGAATCGAGTAAAATTTTATTGTAAAAATACCGACAGGAATAGTTTTAGTAAGCTTTTTATTTAACTAAATGTATATAGAAAATTTTTATTCCACAACTTTATGAAACACGACAAGAAACATAATCAGATATAAAGTATACAATTAATACCACTGAGTGGTATTAGTGTAGTTAGTGGACTGTGATGGTACCTAGAGAAAAAGTAGTAGTAAGTACCTACTCGTAGTAACGAGTAGGTACTTACTACTACTTTTTCTCTAAATTGTGCCGTGTAGATCACTAACATGGAATCGAGGGACTGCCGGATATATTATTCATTCGATTTATTATATATATATATTTATTATTTATTGTTCGCAACAACCTTATACACCTAGGCTAAAAGCCTCGCGCAACAGATAGTAATTTATCTAATAAATTGTAATTTTTATTTAATATACCTACTCGGTAATTGTTTTTAAATAAACCTTTTTTCATACGTAGGTACCTACGACGCGGAATATTGTTAGTTAGTGAAATATGTAATATGCGAGGCACACTAACGCACGGTAGCGCACGGCTGCGCATCGGCGCGCGCGCTCCAGGAAGTAACCTTGGCGCATGATGCGCTTGCACTGCACTTGAACTTGCCCTTTAGCGCGGGCGGTGATGCGCGCGCGCTCCGACCACTCAGCGCCTGATATGCGCGTTTATTTATAATTCAATCGATTAACATTTCATTTTGATATTAGTTTGGTTAGGTTTTAAGGATTTATTATCATACATTTTGTATTATATTATTTAGCTCAGGCGCAAGTACACTTTCGTTATCGGTAACTAGCCGTTTCCCGCGGCTTCGCCCGCGTTTCATAAGTTATATCTGACTTTTTTCTTTTTGCTCAACTCCTAAGGGTCATAGCGTGATGTTAAATAACCTATACCCTCCTCAAGAATTAAGCTATCAAATGAAAATAATTTTTCAAATCCGACTAGTAGTTCCAGAGACCAGTGCTTTGAAACAAGAAAATTAAACAAACAAAAACACAAACTCTACAGCTTTATTATAATGTATCAGTATATAGATTTAGCTCAGGCGCAAGTATAAGTACTTAAATACACTTTCGTTATCGATAATAAATAAAATGGAACTTTTCAATATGTACTAGACTAAGACGAGTACTATCATTATTATTATCAATACCTACTACAAACAAAGTACTTATCTAATGCTTACTAAGTAAGTTCGATTAGGGCATGTGTCAGATCCTCCAGATGCAAGAAGCGGGTGGCGTGCGGGCGACATCAAGCGATATTGCGCGGACGCATTGCGCAACTCGAAGTCACGGTCGCGTGTCACGTGCAGCCCGCCCGCCCTTCACCCCACTCACCCCCCACCTATTGCTCCCGCGCCGCTACCACTTGTAAACACGGCCTTTTACGTAAAACTAGTATAATACCAATTATACTTACACAAGATTTACATTTTAGTGTCAAAAATAGGATCAAACTACATGTTTTCCGATTATTTCAGTAGTAACATCACACATAAAGTTTAATATTATTCCAAATGTTTTATTGGTCTGTCATTGAGTTTGCATTGATAGACATTTTGAACCTGAGCTATATCTTTGTCTAAGCCCTTTATTAGATTTTAGTAGGTCGCTTTATACGTCATCCGCCGTCATCTGCAGACTTTGCAGTTGACATTCACCTATTCGCTTTTAATAGTCCATTCATCCATATGCTTTTTACTAAGTCGATGTGTACATAAACATAGTAATTGGAACACCAATTGACACCAAAGAAGGAAACATCAAAGTAGGCACAAGACTCTTTTTCAGGTGTTACGAAACATTATACATTATTGCATTACAAATGCAGTGTGTAATGTTTACAATACCAGGAGCAAGCGGGCGACGCTTGCGCAACAATTTGAATGTCAAATACAGCCGGTTTGGAAACATAATGTTGTTTCTCATCGACAAGAGGAGTCGTCGGCCGCTACGCGCGCCTTCCGACAAATTGTGCAATGAAATGTTGAACTTGGCGATTGCTCAACCGATGTTTCCATGAGAACGCCCTTTTACGTTTAGAAATGTAAATATTGAAGAATTCTCAAACAAAGAACTCGACGATTTTGTATGCTTTTCTGCAGAGCGGACCGTGTTTACTTTTTGCATATAATATAATTTGAACGTTTCGTTTATTTGTAGCACTATTTCTGTTATTTAGTGCTAATAAAGAACTGTTGAAGCTCTACGTGCCTAAGTCCTGGTTCCGTGTTACACATGCACAAGCACGCTGCCAAATTGGCAAATATTCAATGAGTAGTCAACAAATAAATAGCAATAATCATTGATTATTTTGGTATTTGCAATATTTATAAGATGCTAGTTTAAATTTATAATTATTTCCTATAACTATTTAGGTAAGGGTCTCAGAGGTTTAATGGCTTTTTTTCTTTGTTTTCAGGTACAATTTAATTCAATACAGACAATAATTATGAAATCACTCAACTGAAGATAACTTATACATTACCATGAGATTAGTAAGTATCTAAAATGTTTACTAAGTTATTTTATCACTGTTTATAACATGATCAAATATTTCCATCCATTTTAATTACAATATTATGTAAAAGAAGTCTTAATTAACTGTGAAAACGTAGAGAAATACATCAATGGAAACGTAGAGAAATACACCAGTCTATAAGGTACCTATCTAAATATATTTTTCGCAGTTTTAAGATATATTTTTTTCGGCGAAAACTGAAATTGGTGAAACATAAATAGGCAAAGGGGAAGTGTCGTTGCGCAATGGAAAGTGCGCACTTATCACGAAACTGGGTCAGTAGTAGCGCCGCCCCTTTATCGAACGCCGCCTTACGCCTCTCCCACACGAGTACCTAAACTGAACCTTTTGTGTAAGAAAATAACACTCTAAATGATTCATCCACTGCCTAAAATGCATCCGGCTTTGAAGGAGAAAATGCATTTTACTTCGCAATTGCCTTCCTTGCATATGTTTAGGAATTACTGAAATCGCGACGTACCTCTACATAAGTGGACGGATAATTAGAAACAGGGCAAGATTTTCATACAATCGAGGTCACTTTGAAGCCATGGTGCTCCGTGAAGGATTGATCGGGGCATGATCTGATGACAGTCATCGAGAGAGTAGATGGAGGACTTTCAGATCGCTATAGATATCCAACTGATCAAATGAGCCGTTTGGTAGCAGCATCGTCATGTAGAAAAAAAACTACAAAATGGCACAAAAATGTATGAAAATCTTAAAGTTAATGAATCATGACGATGCTGCTCACAAACGGCTGATCTGATCAGTTGGACATCTATAGCCATCTATAAGTCCTCCATCTACTCTCTCGATGACCGTCATCAGATCATACCCCGATCAATCCTTCACGGAGAACCATGGCTTCAAAGTGACCTCGATTGTATGAAAATCTTGCCCTGTTTCTAATTATCCGTCCACCTATGTATATGTAGTTTAGCATTTCTAATCTAATTGAGAGCCATAAATACTCAATGGGCATCTTAGTTGCGATTTCATACATAATAATAACTGTCACAACCACCACAACACACTCAGAGGGATTTAGCTAAAGCGGAAAAAACGATATTCAAATACTCTATTACAATTCTGGATGTGACATATACTGAAAAATATTAGGGTTTCTCATTTTGATGAAGATCTATTGCAGTTCTAGGAAAGATTTTAGTAATCACTATGAATAGTTTAACTAATAATTATATATCTTCAATTATGAAGTAGTGCTAGGAAGATAAATGCTAGGATTCAAAATGTAATGGTAAAATAAATAAAGCGTCCTGTTGACATTGTTGCTCACCCATTTAAATAGGTAATAGTTGTAAGCATTTATAGATAAAGAGTACTCTTTTTATTACTATTTTATATAAACCGCCGGGTAGCACACTTACTAGAAGTTAGTATTACATGCCTACCCAAGAATTGAACAAAATTATGTTATCATAACGATTGTATGTTGAACAGTCAACGAGTGAAGAAGTTCCAAGCACGACGGTGGGCCGCACGGGCAGCCCTGGCGGCGCGGGCGGCGCGGGCGGGGCGGGCTGCGCGGGCGCCGTGAGCGGCGGCGTGGGCGCATACGATGTGACGCGCATGCGCGAGGAGGAGTTCGAGCGGCTCACCGTGTACATCGTGCCCGACGTGCCGTGCGAGCGCGGCACCGCCAACCGGGCCGAGAGGACCCTTCCGCGCAGCTTGGCGCTCAGACCTTCGGCAGTATTATCTACCCCCAATACACCGGTTTGTACTCAATGTTCACTAATCAAAATTCATTTAACAAAATTTAATTAGTATGAAATTTCTCCCCGCGGCTGAAGTTTGAAATTTGTATACGAACAGAAATCGTATCTACAAATAGCCCTAGGCTATAGATGTTTAATGTGTATGATGCTCCGATACAAAATATAAGTAGGTTTGTTATTATTATTTCATCCCTTCTATTCGAAAAGAGGCGAAGGGTTCCTCGACAAGTGCGATTAAAAGTGACGGAATGACTTTTGAATTTGGAACACTATTTAATTTTGAACGCACTTCGCTTCGCTAAAGTCTTGGCCGGTAATAAATAAGCGCGCCTGTCAACCAAATTGTAAAAAAAGTACGCGGGTACTTTTTTTAGTTTTTTATTACTTTTTTTATCAAAATATTTCAGACAATTTTAATTGCGGAAACGTATCTAATATTAATAACGTAAATTATAAATATTCCTTACTACTAAAAACATTTCTTAATGTTTTTCTCATATAGGGGGATGAAAATCACACGGTACCAGAATTATTTAACCTCGAGCGGCGTACTTTGAATCCCTCGCTACGCTTAGGATTCTATTCTAGAATCATTCGCTTCGCTCTCGAGTCAAACAATCGCTCTCGCCCTCAATACATTATTTTGGTCCCTTGTGACCCCCCAATCTACTATTATTGTTGAAACTTCGAAAAAACAAAAGTAATATTTCATTGACTTAATAAATAAAGAGAAAAGGAAAACCTCGAAATTGCTGAAGATGAATTTTGGCGAACTGAGGTACTTTCTTTTTATTATAATTGCAATAAATATAATAAGACAGTATTTTATTTGCAGACGGAAGGTGTCTGGAGTATAGGGGTGATCCCAAGAGGGACACGTTTTGGCCCCTTCGAAGGCTCAAGAACCCCCAATAAACCAAACGACAAGGTCTCATGGCGATACTACTGGAGGGTAAGTCACACTCGTCTAAGGAAAAAATCACCTCCTGTAAACTAGATCCTTTGCAGTATTTAATTTAAAAGCTTTGTAAATATGTGTTTAGAGTTTAGATGACACCAAAGAAGGAAGATACGGTCTTGCGTTGCATAAACATGAACGATGTACATTCATCAGTGGACTGACTAAAACAGTAATAACGAGTAAATATAATTGACGTGTTATCAATATGTCGTGGTTTCATGCTGAACTGAGCATAACCATGTGCTTGATACTTGGTTTTGTAGGACCATTATTAGTAGTAACCAACGTATCTGCCTTTTTTTGGTTTCGCCTAAAGTTTAGAGCTAATTAGTGAATTCTATCCTCTCTGGTTGAGGTCACCTGCCACTCATGCCAGCAACTTCTCAAGCCATGCCCAAGCAAAGCCATGAAACTAACATATGCACAAGTACGTACTGTACATGTGCTGTAAACATGCACTGTTCTCTTCTTTAACTAACCTATTCCTCTCTATTTTGGGCCAGGTACAAGAAACTGTCAGACACCATACTTATGGAAATATTAAGGTGAGATTAGGCTTTCATTTCTTGTTTTCGAGGCTGTGGTGTATTTTGCCTATTGAGCCTCTCGCAAAGCTTTCAAAAAAATTATTGACTGACATATATATTATTAAATATATTATTAAAAATATCTATATTATACTTATAGGCATAATTCAGTGGACGGGAAATTCCTTTAAAATTATCAATAGAAATCGATGTTTCAAGATCTAAATAGATTGTACCTACTTTACGTTCTTAAAGGTACTTTCAAGTTCTTTACAATAAAACAATAAATGGCATTTTATTTAAAAAATCTGTCAACTTAGTCACGAAACAAAACGTGCAAAATCTATTTATGGTTTTATTAATCAACAATTTTTCCTAACTACCTATTAGTTCCCAAGTGCAATATCTAGTTGTTGAAACAATACGTATCTTCCGCGTCCTACATTCAATAGTGGCATTGCATCTCGTCCTTGACTCCCCACTAAATACACTATAGTATAATGATGTAAGCATGTCGCTATCAGCTGCACGCGCATTGTAAATATCCTGCACGTGACACGTGCTATGCACTCCATACGTCATGTGTTTAGTCTTTAGAATCAATTAATATCAATTATTAGAACCACTGTTCAAGTTTAAATTCGAAATTACTCGTTTATCACTTACTATTGATGTTTGTAACTTTAAAGAGAGTATACATATATGTATATAGAATTCCGTAAACAATAATCATACATTTTTACAAAAAATTAAACCAATTTGTAAAAAATATGATTTTTATACGCCGACGACTACATATGTACATGTCAATAAAATAAACTTTATGATGTTGGTTACAGATATTCAAAGATAGCGACTATTATTACCTGGACGGGTCGGACACGAGCGTGGCGAACTGGATGCGATACGTGGCCTCGGCCTACTCCCTCTCTGTGATGAACCTGGTCGCTTGTCAGCACCAGGAGCATATATACTTCTACACCATCAGGTATTATCACAAACACTTCACTTCAAAACATCTGTGTCATCCACCGTTCATAACATTATGATTTACAACACTTGTTCGGTGTACGAGTATTAATTTGATGACTTTATTTTCAGAGATATCATGCCTAATGAAGAATTGATGGTGTGGTACTGCAAGGATTTCGCAACGAGGTTAGGGTATGACATTGACCCAGAAAGAGCTACTTATTCAATTTGTAAGTTCATGTAATTAGAACTATGAGCTACCTATAAAAAATTGATGACACAGCAAAATAGATGAACATTCTAATTAATACGTCAATTATTTGCAGGCAAAGAGGAAACAATCAAGAAAGCCTATGGCTTGCCACCAGCACCAGTGCATCCGGAAATTGCCTTCAATCATATGAAATATGTTCTCGGTCTCACGAACACTAAGGAATTATTAGAAACTGAAATACCAAGTCGTAGGCGCAAACGCGAAGCAAGTGACAAGCCATTCCATGATTCTGCACCACCACTACCCCGGGAAGAGCCGCGAACCGTCAACAAGAGTGAAAGATCAATCGTCAGGACAGATATCACTGCGAACATCATACATAACAAAACAGAACACTCATTAGTTAGTGAGCAAAGACCACTTACACCCATTGGTCTTATGCAACCACCTTCGCCCGTAAAAATGCATCATAGAGATAACCCTACGTTGATTATTCACCAGCACAAAGAAAGCACAGCGCATGTGGTAATACATCAAATGGATAATCCAAGAATCCATTGTAACAGATCACCTGCTCAAAACCAACATCTGAGGGATATGCGTGGACCTTCTCCTATGGCTCTACATCACCAAGAAAGATTAGGAAACAGATCCCCTAGCCTCACTCACTGCAACGCTCCTCACTACGAACATCAACTGACCCCCAACGATGGTTCCGTGAGATCAGATGAGGGCTATCACAGTAATGGGTATCACGATGAGTTTACCCCGCCAGAAGACTCCAGTGACTCGGATGTAGAAAATTATGTGTTAGATTGTTCAAATAAAACGAATGAGCCTAAAGAAACTGTTATAGTCCAAAAAATGGATCAGGATATGCACCGCAATGAGTATAGAAAAGTCAAAATAAAAATGCCTAGAGCTTACCAATACCAAAATCACAAGGATATGGACTGCGATAGTGAGAGAGAGCTCGTAATAGCTGAAGAGGTTGAAAATAGATGCCCACAGAATTTGTCACCACAAAACTTATCACCACCACGCCGCGATCCAGCTACATCTACTGTAATTGTACTAGAGTCATCACAAAATACAGTAGTTCCATTGAACAAGCCCTATTACGAAGATGGCACTGTGTCGCCTACTCCACAACCAGCTTTTATGAGGCCAGACACTAGAATATTAGAAACCATTCTCACAGGGAACAGAATAGACACTAACAACAATGATCCAAACCGTCGTCAACCAAACGCTACACCGCCACCTTCATCGCCTACTGAGATGGCGTATTCGTACAAGAAGAGCCAGAGGTACGGCAACGCTTGCAGCCCGGATTCAAGTTCCAACTTGACGCCGTTGCCGTCTCTGTTGCCACTGCCGCAGCAGCTGCCGGCACCGGGCGCGGCCTCCCTCTATTCATCCTCGCCGCCACACTCTATTCCACATACAACGGAAATACGTGAAATTAGAGAAATAAGGGAAATAAGAGAAACACGGTACGAGACTCACTATCCGAATTATTCTTATAATCTATATTCTCCGCCAAATTCGACTATAATCACGCAGCTGGGATCCCCACCCAGCACTTACTCACCTACAGTGACGTCATCACACCAATACGAAAGATCTCAAAATGGACAAAGCAACATCCACTACCCATCGTCAACTAGTGTGATTACACTGAAGAATTGTTCGCAGTTAAGTTTAATCCAAAATGCGAATGGAAATAACCAGTTGGTGCCTGCGCACGGCAGTATGAGCCCAGATGGCTCCTGTGGGCTTATGATGGGGCCTCTGAGTCCCAACTCGCAGTCCTCGCGGGGATACAGGAGCTTACCCTATCCTCTGAAGAAAAAAGATGGGAAAATGCACTACGAATGCAATGTTTGCTGTAAGACATTCGGCCAACTTTCTAATCTGAAAGTGCATCTGAGAACGCACTCGGGAGAGCGGCCGTTCAAATGCAACGTGTGCAGCAAGTCGTTCACGCAACTCGCGCACCTTCAGAAACACCACCTCGTGCACACGGGGGAGAAACCACACCAGTGCGATATTTGCAAGAAGCGATTTTCTTCAACGTCCAATTTAAAGACCCATCTTCGCTTGCACTCGGGACAAAAACCCTACGCATGCGACCTGTGCATGCAAAAATTCACACAGTTCGTGCACCTAAAACTTCACAAGCGACTGCACACGAACGACCGGCCGTACGTGTGCCAGGGCTGCGATAAGAAGTACATCAGCGCGTCCGGGCTCCGCACGCACTGGAAGACGACCAGCTGCAAGCCGAATAACATCGAGGAAGTCCTGGCCATCACCAACGCAGCTAACACTGAATGTATTGGTAAGTTTTTGTTTTAACTTCACTTTCACTTTACAAATTATTCACTTCTTACTTATATTTTTATTACATTATTTGATTTTAAATAAACGCAAGAGTAATAATCGCGAGCGTAGCCGCGAGTGACTGCAGCGCGGTGCACTTTCTCCTCGTAGGTGAACCGCAACTTTCACTTGCGCTCTCGCTGAACGCGCCCGATTTCATTTTCGCGTGCACTTTGCAGGTTCTGTCGACAAAGACTGCCACGATAGAGAGGGGCACGAGGCGTACGAGGTGCACTGTGCGTCGCAGGGAGGGCTGGTGGGCGCCGGTGGGGCGAGAGTGGCGATGCTGGGGGGGCACGCGCACTCGACGACGCCCCACCTGGCGCTGGGGCACGGCCCGCTGTCGCCGGCGCACGCGCCGCAGTACCGGCCTCTGCCGCCCGACCACGAGCCGCCGCCGCCGCACTACGGCGCGCCCCCCGCCGCCGAGCCGCGCCCCAGCGTCATCGAGTCCAGCCAGCCCCTCATCATCGAGTGCACCTGATCTCGGCCCGCGCGCCGCGAGCACTCCTCGCTCGCGTGCTCTCCCCCCGCCGCAGCATCTTGTGATTCCACGCTTTGTGATCTGTTGAAAGTATTGTGTAAAGGACGAGTAATGGGCAACGGCGTGACGAGCCGTCCGCCTCGACCAGTCAAGTGGCTATGAGATTACGATATGAACGTTAAGTTGTATATTTGTAAAAATAATAGATGTATAAGTGCAATGAGATATTAACTCATATAAAATAAGTACTAAGTACTTACGTAAAGTTAGTCCTCTTCCGGAGTATGTATTATACTAAGTTAAGCATTTGATTACTACACCTAAGGTTTCAGCAACCTTTGTTTATACTAATGCTCAATTTTATAATTATAAAGTAGAGTTCTATTGTAAATAGGATTTTTATTGACATCGACTTATGAAGGTTTTCTACCTTAAGATGCATGTAAATCATTTAAGCCTGCATGTAGTAGGTGGACGGAGGGGTGTTATTATTAGCAGTGCGCGTGAGTTCTTCCGCAACTAACAATTTGGAACTGACGATGACGGCTGAATGACGTTGATGTAACTTTGTAAGAAACATTCATCAAAACCGCCGCTTCTATGTCAGTAAGTAGTAGTATTTTGTGCTAAAATGTTGTTTAGTAGGTACTTTACTAAATACCATTATAGGTATTGGATATATACATACTTAAAGTATCATCAGTTTAATATTCTGAACATTGTCACCAAAGAGCCAGGATCTTCTCATACCACATAGCGATGCTCTGAAACCTCCGGAATTCAATACAGGCTGCTCGTATATTATATACCGTAGCGTATTTTGTACTGGAATGCAATAATGTTTAATGTGAAATCAATATTTCGAAAAATATCAACTAATTAGTGGTAAGTGCCAAAAGCGCAATCATATTTAAGTTTTCCTAAAGAGACATTCGTATAGTATTTTTAAAATCGTTGTTCCTAATGGATAAAGGAGAGTAAGTGCGTGAGTGCTTAGACATAGTTCTAATATTGTTTAGACTAGAGTCGACGAATTGTGTACATTTTCCCTACGCTAGAACAAATGGTGCTTCACATCGTAGAGTAGTAACTCACGGGCGGGTGCGCGCCGCCCGCAGGACTAAATACTACGTGTAATATTAATTCACCGAGTCTATACTAGTTACTATTTTGTACTCCAAATTTCAAGTAATTATGATTCTCCTATTCGAAAAGGCTGAGATAAAGTATAAGTAAAATACGTTTTGCGAAAATTTGTACATAAGTACCTATGGTTTACATTATGTGTAAGTTTCGAGCGTAAACAAAATTATCGATATTAAGGTATAGCTTATGCGTGATGTAAAACCAAACGATAGCTTTTTGTATATTTCTATTGTTCTTACGATTAAGATTTTTACACGCCATCACTTACAAGATTATTAATATATATTTTTTAGAATTTACAGACTAAAAAGTTAATTAATTTTCATCATGCAGAAATGTCCAGAATATAACTAAGTAGCGACAAATTGAGCGTAGTGGTACTTTCATACAGAATGAGTCTTGGTTTTGCGGCAGACAGAAAACGATTTGGGTGAAATCTGAAGCCAACATAATGGCAATCGTGAGATCTGAAACCAACCCTTCCGAAAGTGAACCAAGGAGCAACAATGACAATAACACCAGGGCCCGTTTTACGCTGCATAGTTAATTGGTGACATGCAATCATTCCGATATAGTATATTGTGTAAATTGCTCTGATTTTGATGACGTTGCGTAAACGTTAGCATTATTATGTAGATAATTTTGTTTCGTTAAATAATTTGTTGTCTATATTTACGTAATTATACATTGTATGTGTAGATATTTTTAAAGTAAAAACAGGGTTTTATAAAGAAATTTTACTTACTTTTTACATTTTTTACCCACATGTTAATTAATTAAATCAAGTTTTCCAATCAATTTTTAAACTTCGAAATCAAAATCCTACCTGTTTACTTACTCAACAACGATACTTCCCGACAAAAGTTAAATATTGTGTAAATTTTAAAAATAATATATTTCTCTCTTTAATAATATAACACGACAGTTCCAACATTTCTCAAACTTGTTATCAAAAATAATGTATTTTGTTTACCATTATTCTCAGTTACAGCTAAATTACAATTACATATGTGGTAAATCAGTGCATTATAATAATTATAATTAGTCACAAGTACGCATCGGGTTTAATTGATAAAAAATAAGAAAGCAACCAATGTAACTTCAGATAATTAATACACTCCTGAAGTTGAAGTTTAATGTATACTTTGTTTGTACAACGTAAAGTATTAGGCTTATCGTGCCTTACTATAGGTACCTAATTCTGAAGATTTTATTAATTTTACAATGTTCGATACTTACCTTATTTTCCACTTTATGTAAATATACTGAAGAGTATTTCAATACATTACTTGAGAATCTCTCATTGTTTAAAATTTTAAATCAGCCAATTATGTCATAATAATAAAATAATGTCTACATCTTTATTCAAATTCTTGTATAAAAATATGTTAGAACGTCTAAGGAAGTTAGATCGTTTCAAATGTACCTATTAATAATAACCTATTAAGTACAATACCTTACGGTACTGAAAATTAAGCAATATATCTCTGTGCATGTATTAATAACTTCTGCTAAAATAATTATATAAACATATAGGACTCGACACACTGTCGCGAGTAATATTATATAACTACTTTATGCGCCAGAAACTTACTACTGTAAAGGCCTGTAATTTTGTACACCTTGATCGATAACTATTTTACAACACCAATCCAATAAAACAGGAGTAAAAATTGTACAATCATAGTTTTATTTCCTTAACCTTGTGTTTTAATAAGTCACTCAAACAATAAAACCTGACATTTATACCACCTGGAACGGCAAACGGTAGACAGCCAACCTGATGGCAAGCAAGCGACTACTGTCATCCATCATAATCATCATATCAGCCTAAACGCACACTGCTGAAAAGGCCTTCCCCAATGAATGCCACCACACCCGGTCTCATCCCTCCGCATCCAGCCGCTTCCGGTCTCGTTCTTTAGGTCTGCGGTCCACCTGGCGGGGGCTCGTCCCACGCTGCGCGTGCCGAGAACTCGTCTGCCCCAACGGGCGTCGCTTCTTCGTCAGATGTGACTTGCCCACTGCCACTTCAGCTTGGTTATCCTTGCGCCTAGGTCGGTTCTCCGTCGGATCTCCTCATTACTGTTATCCATGAATACCTGTAACTCTTGATCGATCGAAGGCTTAAACTGTGCGCCGTCCTGGGCGAATCAAATGGAATGTGAATAGGTGCCGATAATTTATACTCCATACCATCCGTACCTTTCAAACTGAAAATAAAAGTAGTAGTAAGTACCCAAGCGGGCACTTACTGTCCTGCCCCCACTGAGAATTAAATTCAATAAATAATTCTGTAATCCTAGGTATAATTTTCTTGGCCTAACTCAAAATAAGGCCTATTTAGTATAGAAAATATAAACTTTGTCATTGCTACAGCAAATAGAGAGTCAATAAGTTAATAACTGACTACAACTTGAGTGAGAGAGAGGAAATTATCATATTCATTTATCTAGACTTTATATACCTTTATAAGATAAACCCCTTTATTTTTCTCTGCTGATTTAAATAATTAATTACCTAAAATTTAGATCCGGACATATTCGTTTAGGTTTATAGGTATTGCGAACTAGTTACAGAAATGCACCAACATCATGGTTTCTTCTCTTCAAGTATCAACAGGCGATTTAACATCCGCTATGACTGTTGGCGCAGGCGTTGACGCGTTACACTTTTTAAAGTGTGTCCTCATGTTTGAGGACTGCGTAAAGGCGAGCTGGCAGCGCGGGCAGGAATACGGCTTCGCACCAGTGTGGAAGTTCAGGTGCGATTTGAGGTGGTGCTTTTTGGTGAACGATTTGGGGCACAGTGAGCAGGAGAAAGGCTTGACACCTGTGAAATAAATCATAATATTTAAAAAGGCGAAGGGAAGGTGAAATGCGTAACACTAAAAATTATAACAAAACAAAACTCTAATACAAGCATTATTATGAGCATCTTACTTAAACTTTGCATGCTTTACACTTTGAGGCTGCAATTGTTGATATGCCTACAAGAAAGTGTAGAGCAAATATACTTCTCCTCTGTCTGTTCCATACAAGAACACATCCTTACGATTTGCAATACTTGAATTGCAAATATTAATTGCAATACTAGAAATGTATCTTTGGGAATTTTATACCTAAATAATACTTACGTATACATGCACAGGCTCTGTCTGGTATGAGCAACGCAAGTTGCTTATCACCGGATTTCGAAAAAAAAACGATTATTTTCTGATTTTTTGTTAGCAATAATATGAAGGTGGCCTTTTAGCTGGAGGAATCTCAACGAGCTGAAGTGAGTCGCGTAGTATGTCACCAGATTATGGTAAGTCGTTATTTGAATGATGCGACCCTCCCCCGTATCCGAATGTGACCCTACTCTACCATGTAGTTGCCAGCACGCTGGCGGGCGGACTGACCCGTGTGCAGCCGGAGGTGCAGCGTCATGTTAGATCGGTCCGCGAACCGCTTGTCGCAGTGCGGGCACGCGTACGGCCGCTCGCCGGAGTGCGTCCGCTGGTGCTGCTTCAGCAACATCTTGCGGGAGAACGCCTTGCCGCACTCGCCGCACACGTGCGGCTTCACGCCTGACAACAACGTTTGGTTACAACAACATTTATTCAATTCAGTCTCTCTTATGTGTACGCTAGGTGAACGGACACGTTTTCGATCACCATATTCAGTTTAATTTTTGTCACATGACATTAGTTTTATTTAAAAAATTGCGCGTGCCACGACTCTATTTCAGTGTCATGAAATTAGCATGCATTGTAAATCTTGACGTTTACGTGATATTGTTGGTGAAATTAATGTCATGAAGTTAATTTTATGCCACTAATTTCGTAATGTAAATTCAAATTTAATGTAGATACGCGCATAGCCGCATACGCACCACGTATTGTCACCTCATTGATTTAATTGTTTAGAGATGTCGGTTTGAGTTTGAGTCAAATGGAGTCAAAGTAATGTTACTTCAATTCATGTGAAAATAGTTTCTGTATGCGTAAAATTGACACATTTCCACGCTAATATAGAAAACAACTGATGCTTAAAGCGATATTCAATCGCCAGTGAATTGATAATTGGTATAGCCGTGAGATCCAACCGGCACTGGAGCAACTAACCATCAAACGGAATGAAATTATGGGATAAATAATATAAATACACAGTGAATGTGTGAATAATAGCACTAATACTATATTTACTAGGAGCTAAACACTTGGGTGGGCGCCTCCGCCGTGTTAACTTTTTGTTATGAATTTGTCATAGAACCTACGACATATAACTAATTATTAGAGCTAACTAAATTACCCACGAAGTTAAGAATGAGTTGGTTTAACCGATGCAAGGAGAAAGAAAATTTACGATGACAATTTTGTAGTTCGGAGAATTTCATTATTATTCATTTTGATATGAGAATAATAAGGATACTTAAGTCATGCCCAGAGTGGGTCCCGCAGAGCCTTATTATTGACACTATGCCGGCGCCTATCAACAGTTTTCATGCTTTCTCCATAGGGGCGACGCTCACCAACAACGTGTTCAACTTCATGATCATGATTCATGACATTACCTGTGTGGATCCTGACGTGCATATTGTAGGCAACTCGTTGGTTGAACGACTTAGGACACTGCGAACACTTGTATTCCTTGCGATTTCTGTAACCGACCAGAAATAAATACTATTATTACTATTCAGTAACAAAATAATCTTATTATTTGAAATAAAGATTAATAATAATAATGATTTGGACAAATTTACACACGGCTGTTTAGTCCCAAACTAAGCCGCAGCTTGTAAATGGGTACTCAATAACTGATAAACATACACACCTATATTACACTTTTTAAATAAATACATACAAACACCCAAAATCAGAAAACCGACCAACCAACAACCAACATGCTCATTATTACATAAATGTTGGCCCCAGGTGGGAATCGAACCAACGACTTCTGGCGCAGTAGGCAGGGTTACTACCAACTACGGCAACAGGCCAGTCAAATTATAAGTACCCCATATTGCAACATGAAGGCTGAGGACCGGGTGTGGCAGCGTTCATTAGGGAAACCCTATGTCCAGCAGAGGACGTTTAGGGCTGATAAGGTGATATGATGATGTTGCAATACCATAGGACACCTAGAGCTCGTCGGTGTATTACCTGTGGATCTTCATATGACTACTGAGGTAGCCCCTGTCGTTGAAGTACTTCCCGCAGACGGGGCAGGTGGCGGCGAACTCGCGCGTGCCGCGGTGCACCGACATGTGGTACTTGAAGTTGCGGAGCTGCGAGAAGCTCTTGGAACACTCGGCGCACGTGTAGCGGCCGCCCGCGGGCGCGGCCGCGTGCCGCCGCATGTGGCTGGCCAGCGCGCCCTCGCTTGCCGACACCTGAACACCATTTTAAAATAAGAAGTTTTCGGCAGCCAACCTGTTGGCGTAGAGCGTCAGTGGCCTCGGGGATAAGACGCGGCCTATTATATCGAAAGGTCCGGAGTTCGATCCCCAGCTGGGCCATGTCCCATTAGGTTTTTCTCGAAACTTAAGTAAATTTACTGACTCCTCTCATACGGTGAAGGAAAACATCGTGAGGAAACCTGCATACGTTGAAGAAGAAATTCTTAGGCGCATGTGAAGTCTATCAACCCGCACTGGGCTAGCGTGGTGGACTAGCCCGAACACCCTCGTTGAGAGGGTAGGCCTGAGCCCCAGCAGTGGGGACATGTTAATAGGCTGTTGATGATGAACCTGTTGGTTAGGTGGCTACACATCTGAATTCAAATGTTACTGATGAACCCTTCATATTTCTATTCATTTTCCATTGTCGTCCATTTGCCCTGGATGGTCTCTGGGCACTTCGATTACTTTGTCTATATATTGCAAAAGTTAGATATGTGCGTGTGTGTGTTTGTTTACATTATACTTATAATGAAAAGGTTGTATGTACCTAAGTATTTGGATTAGCTAGCATGTTAATTAAATTATAAACCCAACCTGATCACACACAGAGCATTTAATTGGTTGTTCTTTGGTGCCATTTGAAGAAATCCTTTCTGATACAAAATCCACGTCCCTCAACGGTGAAGTTGTCTGTATATTATTATTACTGTCGTTTGCAGTATCTTCTTCTTTCGCCTAAAAATATAAATTATTAGAATACGACGTCCTCCTTGAAGGAGAAAATACACATTGCACAAATCCTTCACGTTTATGGAGTACAGTGCCTCACTCCATTTTTTAATCATATTAATAACAGCAGTTGAAAACCACAAAGTTACCTACAACTCTTTTGAACTACTTGTTTTTCATATATGTTTTAATTACAATAATTGCTGTCTCGTTGATGTCTTTTCTATAACCAAAATACACTCGTAGTAGTATCTGACTCTAATGAAAGATTTCAACGAGAGATTTCTTTTAATCTACTAATAGATACCTACTTCATTCGAGACTAAATAAAAACTCAATTTTACAATACAATAATTTTACAAAAATCTTAAATGCACAAAATATTGTTAAATTCGTATTTTTCTTCAGTTTCCTACTTCGCACATTTTAAAATAATCTGTATCATCTAGTCACTAATAATTATACGTACCTTTACATCGTGCAGTGGTAACTTCATCGCATTCAGACATTTTCTGCGAAATGGCCTATAATTGTTAGGTATACGTGGACACCATGGGCTTTCTAAAACTTGATTCAAAATTGCGCTTTTTGTTAAGTTTGTGGTCACTTTGGTCTCCGCTTTGTTATTGTAGCCTTTATAATTTTTTCCTAAATTATCCACCGAAGAATTTTGCAGCACTGAATAGAGCTGCTTAGAGTTTACAATTTGAGGTTTTGAAGTATTAATGCTGAGATCTAAATTAAGAGCCAAACGTTTCTCTGGTCTTCTGTGCTCTGTGAGAAAGTAATTCATCCATGGGTTAATAGTATCAATCCTTGGGCTTTTATAGTTTTCGAAAAGTGATTTCATATTTAATTGCGCTGAACTTGACTTTTTTGTATAAGAAAATTCAGCAGGTTGCAGTTGTTGCCAATGATGAAAATTGGTGGACAATGCAGATGTATGCCCGGCCTCAGACGGCTCTGAGAGCGGACCATCAACTGTTGCTTGTTGGCCATTTGCATTCGTCAAGAGGACAGATGCGGCTCCACGATAGTGTTCATTTGATATTGCCAGCACGCCTGCAGTCCGACCGTTAGCGTTACCGTTCCGAGGATATGTCTCCATAAATAAATCACGTAGGAAAGAGTTCCTTTGTCGGTCTCCATCTGGCGATGCGAGATTTCCTAAAGAATACTTTTGCTGTTCACTCAAATCCTGACATGAAACTTGCTTATCTCGCAAATGTACGTCTTTAACTGAATACTGTTGCAATATATCGCAAATTCGTTCACCTTTCCTCACATTCACGCTTCGCTCGTCTTTACAAGACACTGATACAGAAAAATTATCTTTGTTCGTTTCTAATAACATGTTTGGTTGAAAATTGCTTAAAAACAGTTCAGTATTCTCCATACCGTTGCACAGTTTAGGTAAATATTGTCTATCGACAAATATTTGCATTGCTTTTATGATATCCAGAAACATTTCCAGTTTATGTTTCTGTATAACAACTTCTCCGTTATAAATGTAATAAAGCACGGAAGACATAGCTTCGAGGTCAAAGTCTGGCAAGACGATAAAAGTTGGCGATTCCTCTATGGGACATGAAAGGAGTATTTTCTGAAAAGGAAATGTTGCTAATTAGCGGCACGAAGGGGCATAAAGTGTTTGTAAGAAGAAATGTGGTGAGCCACGTGAGTAAAGAGTTAATTACCCTGAGGAAAGCGCTGACACTGGCGAGTACGGCGCGGTGTGCGCTGAACGTGCGCCCGCCGCACCACAGCTGCACGTCGCACCAATCCCGGCACGACAGCCATTCGCACATCTGGCAACGAAATCACAATGAACATTTTGCCCTCAGATAGCGACTTCGTACTGTAGGTACCTACAGTGGGCTTACAAGAGACTCGTATGTGAAGCTGGACGTGTGACCTTCTGTACTTACATGACCTATGATAAGTCGTAAACATTCATGATTTTCGCTTACAACGAGAATAGCGTTTGTTAGTTAATAATATTTACCTACAAAAATAATAACGCTATTATATGAATTACAAAAATAATTTCAAATATTAAGTCTTTTAAGATTTCCGGGCAATTTGGTGAAGCCACAACGACCCAGTAAGTGGTCGAATAGAACTCGAACATGTGTAAACACGCCAAGTTTGTGGCCCGCTTTTAATATTTCTTCGGCAATAGTGCAAATAGAGGATGCCTCCGGCCGGAGCCCGCGCTGTAGCATGTAGTGAGCGTTCCACATGCCACTAAGGCAAAATTAACTAAACACATACACGACCAGGTCAACGTTTTTAAAGTAGCACCACTCGTGAAAGTATAGAACAAACAGATCTGATCAAACAAGAGGAAAATTAGAAGCATCTCGACCGATCCATCTACTTCCCATGCATAGAAATATAGCGAGCGGGAGCGTAGCGAGCTTTTTCCGTGTTCTGTGTTCCCATGCATCTCCTTTCCGACCACCGATGTTCGAAGGACATTCCATTGTAGGGGAAGAAATCTATTAATTGAAAATCCCTTTTTATTTCAAATCGGGGAATCCCGGCTATAGACAACATATTTGCAAGCTGATTATGATTTATAGAAGGTATGTGAACTTTCAGTTTCCATCTGTCGCTACGGTAGATATAAGTGTATTTTTTTCCACTTAACCCTACTGGTAGGGATACCTTGGTAGAGATAGGTGTACCAGCCGGACATATCGACATAGGCCACCGGCCATATCGACCTTTCTTACCACGATTAGATAATCATTAAATTAATATATACATTATTACCGGACAAATAGCCCGATCAATTGTATTCCATGTTTTCATGTAATCTTTAATGATTTTGATTTCGTAAACTCCATCTATAGGAAATCGGGAGATGGCGGGCCTATACACGATGGTTCTTCTCGATTTTGCACGGACCACAAAAGTTGTAACCTATTCTTAGCAAATAAAGAATTTCATTTCAAAGCCCGGCGACTTAGTGTCTAGGTACTACTTATCATATGTTAAATTATTGTTGGTTAGTAGGTTAGAGTTAGATTATAATGATTACATTACATATTTATCTTTCGCAGCAACAGTTATTTTTTATCAATCACAAAAGAAAGTTACTTATATGCGCGTAACTAAAATATTTATCAATTATTTACAGTATGTTTATTCTGTTGCTAAAAGTCATACCATCATGTCTTATAGTAATTGACCGAAGTTAATTAATTTGTTAAACATGTATAGGTATAGAAAGAAGGTATTTGTCATGTCGAATTAACTTTATCTGTAAAACAATAAATGATAGTAGGTATAACATTACAATACGGAGGTATGAGCCGTAACGAACGGTGTACTCGCAAACCACAAACTCTTTTAATTGTTAGGAACAACTTTTTCTATGACGAATTTTGAAAATTCATCACGACTTCACGACTTTCGAAATTCAGTTGATTGTGTTACGCCTTACGTTCTTGAGGTAGAGAGTTCAAACAGGTCCAAATCTATGACTTATTATATACATTTATGAATGGATTAATTCCGTGTTTTTCAAACAAAAATAAACTTTACATTTTTGTTATAATACCTATGTTTTTATATACTACCTACATATTACGTCTATATTAATCGAAGCGTCAGCCCCAGTGATCTCTGGCAAAACAAAACAAATCTAAGGTTCTGCCTGAAAATCAGTGCCGCAGACTACTTCCTTTGCGGCAAAAAGCTGAGGCAGCGTCCTGTTGTCACTGTTGCTCGCCCATTTATTTAGGTAATAAAGTTGTAAGCATTTATTAGTTTTTCAGGGTTGTCAATAAAGAGTACTCTTCCTTTCTTTCTTTTTTTTCCGTTGTTAGGACTCGACTCGACTCTCGTCCACGCTATTTGAGGTATTACCCGTGCAGACCAACTACAATGTCCAACTGCTTATTCCACGAGGATTTTTTCCCCGTTGACCAACGAATGATTGTACATACAACTATGAGATTATGGCGATTATTCGTCATTCTCTATGTCCAATAATAGAACTATTCGCTAATATTCGCGAATAATTATTCGACATCAAAAATTGTAATTTAATTAGTACATCTATTATAAATAAGTAGGTATTCACTATTTGCCGAAACAAAAATGCGAATAGTGTTGAAATTCGAGTAGTGACGGCTAACCGCGGCATCTCTATCCACGACTAAGAATTCATGGTTCCACATGATTTCGATTGAGGCACAGAAGTAATAATTACGTACAGGAACGCAACAACCATTCACACGAAGAATTTTAAGTCCTTCCAAGCGTTGCTGGGCTTGCGACGTAAACTTTACTATGTAGATATTGTAGGGCTTAATGTATTGCCACGAAGTGAAACCAATAGTACCTAATATTATGATCTGTAGATTTTTGCTGACCTGTTGGCTTATTTGGTAGATTCCCTGGCTTCTACACCAAAGGTCGTGGGTTCGATTCCCACCAGCTGTTACAGCTGGTTAGTCCCAAATTAAGCCGAAGGTGGTGCTATTGGTACAACAACTGATAAACATACATAACTATATATACTTTATAGTAAATACCTAATACCTACATACAAACACCGAAAACCAACATCAAAATTGTTGGTCCCGGTTTTAATTTAAAACATTTTATACTTATACCTACGCAAAGTTAAGAAAATTTCGAACTGGAGGCATAATTATTATATTCTGTGCTGGAGGAAATTTTTGTGTCACGGCAAAGGTGATAGTTACAAATCTAGTAATTTTTTATTGCGGCGAGTTTTATTTATTCAACCTTCAAAGTGATACGAATAAATAATAGGTACTCCTTTAGAACATTAAATATTAACCAACAGGTTAATAAAACTAAAAATACGTTTATAAGTATTTATTTAGGCGCCGATCAGAATTAAACTTTACTGCTTAATCCCATAACCAGGCACTGGCTTATATACCACACTAATTCAAAATGAACAAAAATTCCTTTTTTCTTCTGTCACTGACTGGCACTGATAGATTAGATTTATGAAAAACTATGTGCTGTTACGATTGCCTGGTTAAGGGTTAAAAGTACTCTGGATGTATTTACAAAGTTTTTACATAAACTTAAGGGTACAAAATAATCATAAAAACACATACTAGTATTATACATATTGGTAGGTAGTACTCACGTTTGGAATCCTGAAATCCGTGGGTACTAAAAAGCGTTAAAGTATAGAACAAACGCATAGGTACACGCATGTAATACGCGCCAGCTGGTTAGTTCTGTATTCTGAGCAAAAAGCTCAACTTTTATTAAAGCTGTTCGAAAAGCGCGGTAATACTTGGATTTACAGCGGCGGCGGCGGCGCGGCGTGCGGTGTGCGCGCGAGTCTTCCAGACTGGCCGTGCGCTCACCGCGCATGCGCGGAGGGCTTAGAGCACAGAATCCATACCTCGGCTCCTTGCTGCCACTGCGCATCTAAATGACCGATCGTACAAAACGTCATGATAGCCTAATGGCATCGCGGTAGCCACGTTGAGACTACATTTCGTTCGAGAGGGAGAAGGTTCAAATCACACCCCTGTCAATTGTTATTATTATAAGTATTATAATAATACCACGAGTTATTGATGAAATAGCTTACCTAATGTATCACAATTTTGACATGTTCTGTGTTAATTTTGGTAATTTCCGGTGGTGTTCATAATTATTATGCAGGACATTAGGTACTCCTAAGTAGGTATAACGTACAAACTGCGCTTTTGACTGAGTCATTTCTAGGTTTAACCTTTTGTGGATTCGTTTAGAAGAAAACGCACTACTTATTGGTGGAAATCACACAAAAAATAACAACAAATACTAAAAATGACAAGAAATCAAAACCCAAAAAAGATACAGCCAAAAAATTGAAGACATGTCAAATCTAACCACCATTTATAACTCAAGAACGGCTCAACGGATTTTGATGAAACTTGGTACAGTTATAGCTTATATCCTGGAATAACATATACCTAGGCTACTTTTTACCGCGGTAAATTGTTCCCGCGGGAAACTCAATAACGGCTAAACGGATTTGGATGAAACTTGGTACAGTGACAGCTTATATCTTGGGATAACATATGGGCAACTTTTTATCTCGGTAAACTTTTCCCGCAGGAAAAATATTTAATTTTGATAAAACTTGTTACAGTGATAGCTTATATATTAGTGTGGCTGCGGAACGGAAACGGCGAGTCCGACTCGCACTTGCCGACTTGCCGGATTTTTTTGTATAGGATGTCGATGGAAAATTAGTAGAAATGACCGCTCGAAGCGAGGCGTGTGATTCAAAAATAGACCTATAGGCACGGTTCGGTACAGGCGAATCTTTTGTATTTCACATAATTATGTACTTTAATTATGTACCTATGTTTACATGTATTCGACTTATCAAATTTATGTATAAATTTCAATGAAAATTAACCCTACCAAAAATTTTTGCGTATCATAGTTTTTTTCTAAAATAAGTATCACAATTTTGCCAGGTCGCTGTCATAATGTATTACTATTTATTCAGCTTACACTATCTTAACAGTCTACAAACCAAATGTACCTAACATCCCTATACTGAGAAAGTCACTTCAGTACCTACAGTTTGTTGAAACGTACCTACCTACTTATTAAAGGAAATCTCAATACGGGATTAGATAAAATATTAACTAAGACACAGTCACGGTTCCCACAAATAAATCGTTAGTACACGAAGTTATGGGGCAATTAATGTGCTCCATAACAGGCATTTCGAGTGCTTACAGTTTTTAAAACGTAAGCTGGTAATTTGTACCCGCAATTAAATGTTAATGTCGAGACATCAACGTTCTTAGCACAAAATTTGTCGCCTGCTAATTATTTAGATTAAATCTAAGTAGGTACGGTGGACCACAGCTCAGGTTTAACCTAACCATTGGAAATATAGCAACTATTACCGTTGCACAATGTGCTTTTATGTACCTATTAACTTGTGGTCGACTGTACAGTCAAGCCCTTTTGTGGCAATGTCAACTTTATTTTGATCGCGCTAAAGTTACCACTGTAAGGTATAGCTAAGGATAGCTTGACTGTTATTGAAACTTTGTGGGTCGACGCACTGATTAATTAGTAGAAAGAACATTTAATTCTGAGTCAGTTTATAAAAATAAATATTATTATATCTTGGACAGGCGTTGTCGTCGCAGAACATCTGTCGCAGAACCGACGGCCGTTGGGGCAGACTAGTTCAGGAGCTCTATTTTTGAATCGCTCTCCTAGCTTCGAGCGGTCGATTCTAATAATTTTCTTCGACATCCGATACAAAAACCAGTAGAATCGACCGCTCGAAGCGAGGAGAGCGATTCAAAAATAGAGCTCCTGAAGTGGAGACCGCGGACCGCGGTACGCGCAGCGTGAAATCCCTCTCCGCCAGGTAAACCGACGACCTAAAGAAGGTGGCCGGAAGCGGCTGGATGCGGCTAGCGGAGGACCGGGTGTGACGTTGAAGGGCTGTCATGATGAACAGGCGTTGTAGGTGTAGGTTTGTAATGTGCGGTTGGCACAGAAAGTAGCAAGTGGTTATCTATACTTATAATAAATCTGTAGAAACCGTGTGTCTGTACTTTGAATAAATTTATAAAAAAATGAGTGTGGACGATAAAAAAAGAGTAACAGAACACAAAAAAGCATTTTTAAATTTTTTTTGTCTTTCTATCTGTCTGTCTTTTTGTCTTTCTGTCTGTCTGTAATCGCTAATCTCCGAAACTACTGAACGGATTTTCTTGCGGTTTTCACAGGTAGATTAAGCACAGCCTGGCGCAACTTATAGGCTTTGTTTCATTGAAATCGGATGACAGCGAAAAAAGTTATCGTCATTTACAGATAAATCATTTAACGTAACAAGACGATGTCATAGACATAGGAGATATCAGTGTTTTTTTAACTGGGACAGTATAGGCAAGTCCGAAACCATAGGAGATGCAGGGAAAGTGTCTTATGACATAGAAATTTTTTGGTCAAGCGTGTGTTGTCCATAAAAATGAGACAATTTGCACAATTTTTTTAATGCGGTTCGACTCAGTTTCATGTAGGGATCACTTCATTATATCGGAAGAAAAAAATCTGAGCAGCAGAAGTTAGTCAAATTCAATAAAATGTTTTCTCATAGAACGCCAGTGAAAAATAATTTTCATTATTTTTAAAAAATGCGTATCGACTTAGTTTCATGTTAGAATCATTTTATTGTATCGGAAGAAAAAAATCCAAGCAGCAGAAGTTAGTCAAATTTAATAAAATGTTTTCTTATAAAAAATTGTTATCACGAAAAAATACCTAAGACAGTTTCCCTGTATCTCCTATGGTTTTGGTTTTGCCCATACTGTATTAGTTAAAAAATACACACGTATAATAAAAATTGATATGAGAAGTCTTATGAGCAATAGAAGTGAAAACAACAATTTTTTAAATTTCTATCTGTCTTCACCAAATTGGATACGGTGTTCATAGTTTGTTCCTGAAGGTATGGTATACCTTAAATTATGGTGAAGGTACTTAGAATGATCCATTTTACCATTGGAAAATTATAACTAGACGATGTATGTCTGTACATAGCAGAGATAGGTACCTACTTCCAAAATCCACGCGGACGAAGTCGCGGGCAACAGCTAGTCAATAATAAATTTAAATCCTGTGCGTTCTACTTAACACACGACAGCCCCTTAGAGTGTTAAGCGACCCGATCGGGTCTCTAAATGTAGTTCAAATACTAGACTTCCCACGTGAAGTCTAGATAGAATTCTTTTTTCAAAAACCAAAATCTGACAGCCACAAGAAAGGTATACTGTTTCTCTTTACAATTTTGGACTACTTAATAAGAATCCATTCAAAAACAATTCACTTCTCAGGCAGACTGTTACAGCAACCACGCAGGTAAACGAATCGGATACAAAGACTAGTGGTGACAGGCAGAAACATTACGGATAACCAGGCCATTTGTTACTAACAATGTTTATTTTGGAACTTGTTGCGCAATAAGTTTATTTGTCTATTACGATGGCCAGTCTGTCCAGCGTGACCAATTGTCTCTTAAAGGGAAGGTCTGTGTCCAGCAGTGGACTTACAATTAAACAAAGTCGTGGTAGCCTAGTTGGTTGTGCACTCGCCTCACGTTCACGAGGTCGCAGGTTCGATCTTGGCCCGTACCAATGAGTTTTTCGGAACTTAAGTAGGAAGGTACGCCCAAAGCCCCAAAACAGTGCCCAATCCGTTTTTTTGGTGGACTTCACTCATATACGATTTAGAATAGAAATTCTAATCTTTAACGTATGCACGGACCAGGATCGAACTCCAAGAAAGTAAAGATTAGAATTTTTATTCTAAAGCGTATGTGAGTGAAGTACACCAAAAAAACCGGACAAGTGCGAGTCTGACTCGCGCACCGAGGGTTCCGTACAAACTTGTAGGTACGGTCGACCGCACGTCAGTGGAAACAAAACCAGTACAAACTGGTCTCTCCTAGTATTGAAACTCCCTAATAGGCTAGGCCAGCTCAATGTCAATGTGTTACCACTAACGTGCGGTCGACTGTACCTATATAAATTAGTTCGTCGTTCACGGGAATCGAGTCAATGTCAAAATCTTTTATTGCATTATGAGTAATTTATCCACGTTATATTGTATATACCACTGCTTCCAATATACAGGATGGAAATTTCAGACTTTTGCATGTGGCCCTGGAGGCAAAGTAGGTACCCTAAATATAACAGATTCCAAATTTTACTAAAAGGAAACATTATTTTATTTTCAAAATTAAGTATAACTGCATTCAAACATTTTAAAGAACCCACGAGTCTGAGTCGGGAATCGAATCTGACAATAATGTGGAAAAAATACATGCTATGTATCTTTATGATACCGATCGAAAAGGTTAATCATCAGAATAACTTTTCCTCCATGTGGCGTCTGAAATTTCCACCCTGTACATAGGTGTTAGCTCTCGGGAAGTCTCGAAGATTTTTCTTGGAAATCAAAGTTCTCTAAGTATACCTATTTATTAAATTTGACCCAGATTTGTAAATGGTAACAAAAAAAATTAATAGTGCCGAATTGTATATTAAAGTTGGAAAAAACATTATCTATAATTGTGTCAGTTCTTGTAGTGTTAGTACTAATATTAATGGTAACATATGCCATGCATTCTATAGCAGTATTGGTTAGACATCGTGGCGACCTTTTTAGATTCAAAACCTTTCTTTTTAAATTTCGAACTGGCACGACAAAAAGAATGCGCCAATAAATGAATTTAAAAAATAAGCAGAAATAAATTGACCAATAACAAGTCAAACAAGTCCTGTCATGTCAAATGCTAAATCACGTGTTTACGTTATTGGTCAAATGTTATTCATTTTTTAAGTGATTTTATTTCCAGCTAAACCTTTAGTATAATTTGTAAAACCTAACGAAATTATTTAATATGGATCTGTAATGATGAAATTTCTAGACGATAGGGAATTCTTTCAACAATTATTTACGTCATTGTACTAATTTATAACGGTAGCTTGCTCATACGCAAAGTTAAGTTTGTTGGTACTTTTGAACAAAAAAAAAATTATGATGTAAATACAAATTTACGGTTTTCGGATTTTTTCCTTTACTTGTGCTATAAGACCTTGCTTCTTGCCAAATTTCAAGATTCTAGGTGAAGGGGAAGTTCCCCATAGGTTTTGGTTACCAAGGTACTCAAAAATGCGGCGAAATCAGCAATATCTTTTAACTGCGATGACTTAGAAGTCTGATTTTTTCACGACACCAAGGGATTGCAGACCTGAGTATTTGTTATTAATTTCAACTTGATACCTCCACGCGTTCCTGAGAAAAATGGTCTTAACAGACGGACAGACGGACAGACAGACGGACAACCGAGTGATCCTATAAGGGTTCCTTTTTTCCTCTTTTGAGGTTCGGAACCCTAAAAACGGATTGGGACACTGTTTTGATGTACAGGAGTTAGGCACAAAAAATCCCATTGGGTCGAAATGTCGCTAGGTGTCCTGGCCCCCTAAGAAGATAAGATATATTAGACAAGTTTACAGTGCTGATTTCTTCTGGGCATTATTTGAATACTTAAATTTGGTTTGTCGTTTATGTGTTATTTTATTACGTAATGGTAGTTATGTAGGTACATAACGTATGTGATAGACGGAAAGGGATGTAAATAGCCCTAATTCGTAGTGGTCATAATGCCACCGGAGTTTTTTTTATCTAGCGCACTGTACTTGCGTTTACAGCTAGGCGTACCTAGTAATTTAATTAGTTTATTTGCAAAATTCCCGGCGTCGTACCCACCAGTGGGGATTTTGCATTTTCCAAATCGATGTGTAGAATAGTTGATAGGTATATCCATCAAGTTAGAGCCATCGATTTCCGTCCATCATATTATGTGGTTATGTAGGTAGGTACCTACTGCAGTTTCCTCACTGTAAGCTAAGTAAAAATGCTGCAACTTGAACGTCTCAAAAAATAAATGGAATGCATGAAATAAAATGAATGAGGTTGGGTTTAATATGAATAAGAATACAACTGAGTGTAACAGCAACAATTGCATTTTTATTAGACAAATAAATAATAAAATAATAGGTATTATATACATAATTTTAACCTTTTGACCGCCAACAGCCTATAGATATATCACACACGGCGGTTTAGTCCCAAACTAAGCCGAAGCTTGTGGAGATGGGTACTCAACAATTGATAAACATACATAATTATACTTATATATAAATACTGAAATACATATAAAGACCCAGAATCATAACCAACAGATATGCTCATCACACAAATGTTGGCCCCGAGTGGAAATCGAACCCACGACCTCTGGCTCAGTAGACAACGTACACTACCGACTAAGCCAACAGGCCAGTCATATCGAACCAATAAACCATTATAAATATTCTTTAGAATGGCAATTTGATTACTTACATAATAAAAAAATCTTATGTAGTAATTGCATAAATTATGCAACATAATAAGACTAGGGCAAGTGACTTAATTATATTAAACCTAATACTTCTATGTATATTTGTAATTTACAAGTTTTCAACAATACTATACAAACCTAACAGCTAAGAGGTCTCCTCAAATATATTAGTATCCATGTAATCAAGAGCATCATTATCTTTTACATAGGAAGTGAAAAAACTACCGTCAGAGACATTGTAATCATATTTACTGCAAATACAATAGTATATACTTTTACTACATCCTCTGCATTTACTAGAATGTTTCAAAGTTATTTCTTCAGGAAACTCACAACTCACAAAATTATCCATTAAGAATTTAGGTTTTAAATTACTTTTACAGGCGCTGATAACATTGTTGAACAAATATTCATCAACACTCTCAAATGTGCTTAGAAGATTAAATACTTGCTTCTCTGCCTTTGTTAATACTTTTTCAAGCATAAAAACTAAGTGGTGATGATAGAACTGGAATGTTATTCTATCACTGTCCTGGTCCTTCATATCCATCCACAGTTTGACACAATCAAGAGGAGTTCTGTTGGCACCGCTGAACAGAGCTGGGTTGGTTAGTAAACCACTAGCTGCCATGACCCCGCTGCAACCGACTCGGTCAAACAACTCATCTGCATCTGCTAGAGACTTCACCCCCCCATTGGCCACTATGGGTATTCCAATACATTCACACACTTCCTTCAAGGCAGCAACATCTATGTTGGCCCCACTTTTTTGGGATGGTGTTCGTCCATGTACTGTCAAGAAATCAACACCACACTTCTCCAATTTCCTACACATATCTACAGTTTTCTTTAGATCTTTTAAAATTCTTATTTTAACAGACACACTAAAATTGCTAGGTAAGTTTTTTCTGACTCCATTAACTAAGTCATGGACCACTTCAGGCTTTGACAACAATGCACATCCATACCCATCTTTCATTGCCCATCTCTGAGGACAGCCACAGTTCAAATCAACACCATCTGCATAGGGGTATACTAATTTTGAAGCATCAACAAAATCGTCGACATTGTTAGCTGCGAACTGCACAATTAGGGGAGTATCACTTTCCGTTGTTGAAAACTCACTTGAACGAGCTTTCTCATTCTGACAAAACGAGTCCGCTAGGATCATTGGAGTAAAACTCAAGTCTACACCATAGCTGAAACAATAAAGTCATGAGTGAGGCAAGTAGAAATGGCATCAAACTTTGAGTGGTTAATGATAAATTGGTAACTTACTTTTTCACAAGTGTTCTAAATTGAACTTTACTGTATCTGACCATGGGTGCACATACTTTTAAATAGGTTTGGCTTGTCTTAGCATTACAGAATAAGTCTACAATACTGGTTTTATGTTTCATCTTGAAAGCAATGAAACCTGAAATCCAGAACCCAAATAGGATAGCAAACTTGACGGCCGAGGCTATTTTCACTCAAGATTTGTTTTTAAAATAATTTGAAGGCAAAGGAAAGGGATGTTCATAAATCCTTCAAAAACATTCCGAATCAAGCAAAACGTCTTGCTCTGATTAGATTTTTTCCAGTAGTTTGTCCCAGAGGTTGTGAAACGCTACGGAATCAAATTTAATTGATGTAGTTTTTCATGTTCCGTTCCCTAATATTAATAATGATGGCATCCGTATCGTGTAATTTCTTTTTTTCATTAAACTAATTAAAAATTCCTCGAATTTAGGGAAAAATACAGGCAGGCAACACCAAAATCTTGAGTGTAAAATTTTGTGTTTTTTTTGGTAATTTTCCCATACGTTTTAGGTTATAATTTAATTTGTTATTGCTATTTACACTCTATGGTAAACTACCTGATCACTTTATTTCCATGGCAACGTGGGGAAATTGTCGGGGTGGCCCGTCATAGCCAGCAATGATTTCCCAAAAAATATTGCATGGTTTAATGGTGACATTTTTATCACAAAAGTGGCTATATTTTCAGTTTCCTTGTGATTTTGAGGTTTTACTTAAAGAGTATGCTTGGACTTGGACTGAGTCGACCGACCTGTGGAACTCACCACGCTAAATCGCCATAACTTGTTCAATTCTGAGGTTATTATTTAATTTGTGGGCTCCATCAAGTTGACGATGATGCCAATGTCGATCGATGATGCGAATGATCGACGAGACCTCATCCATGTGTGGGATTAGAAGGTGTAGGTAGATACCTCCTTTGTTCAACTTTCAACCTACTGCAGAAGTGTTTCCCAGTTGTAACGGGCCCACTAGTCACTGGACCATGGGTCTCCTTGCTGCTGATACCACACACTGGTTCTAACATTCTTGACAATTGTTCCAGGATTCACCTACCATCTTGAATCCTACGCTACCGCCTTGGATGGCTATCATACTTTTACTAAACCTGCATGTATTATGGGGAAGCTGCCTTACATTGGATGGAAGCAGAACCTTTAACCTTTGACTTTTCTTCTGCAACCTTTTTAAGCTTAAGGCCTGTGAAATATTTTAATTAGGTATTTGACTTAGGGGAGGTGCAATTTTTATAAATAAAACATAATTAGATAAAGGTAGGTACTTAATTATTTATTAGTTTTCTTTATTGAACCTAGATACCCTACCTACCTGCCGGCTAAAGGCCAACAACAAAAGCCCAACCGCCCCACAGTGTCACAACTTGGTGTAGAGGCTTGCATGTCCACTAGAAGGGAAATAGCATCTATGTACCACACTGCTGCTGACTATATATCAAACCTACAACATCCACCTGCATACCTATCTACCTTCGGAATTATGTTATGAGCCTTGCCCCGGAGGATGCGGTTAATGCCAGATGCTCAGAAAAGCAGATATTTGTCATGGTATTAATATTTCATTTTATTCTATGGCAATTAGTGGCCCATAAACATATAAGTAAGTACATTAGCCTACTTAATATTTGAGAATTCTTACACTTAAAAATTCATTTCAAATTAATTAGCTAATGGCCCAGCTGGGATTTCGGACCTTTTGATATGATAGGCCCCGTAATTGTATTAGTCTGTCTCACTACCCTAAGCAGCGGGACATTACTCCTACTGGCCAAAAGTCTTCAGGAACACATCATTGTGTTGGGTTGAGACTCGGGAGTATAAAGAACCTAGAGTATCCACTTTCTTCCATAGGTGTTATATCCAGGCCGGGATTTCCGCCTAGGCCCACAAGGCCCAAGCCTAGGGCCCCAGCCATCCAACGGGTCCCCAGCCGTGCCCTGCGAAGGTCCCTGGGTCTCTAAGTCCAGGCCTGGTTATAGGTATCCAGTTCCTCCATAGGTGGATGTGGCTCCCGATGTTATGCCTATTGTCAGGATCAGTGGGACATCTGGGAATAAATAATCTAATTAATTACTTATTTAACAAGTTTAAATAAGTATGTTAAGTATCTACCGGTCAGTGTGGACAAAAGAAGGCGCAATGAAAAAAACTTAGAAAAAATTCTCTTTTTGGGATCCGACGCTGCCCTGGCGTTGTTGGCGTCAGGGTGGACCAAAGGGGACGCAAAAAAATCTTAGAAATTTTTGAATTGGACTTTAAAAAATTTTCGAAAAATTTCGATGTCATTATGGCACACCCTACTTTTTTGATGCCATTCGACAGGGGACATCGAGACAAGCAACTTTTGTTATATACTTTTTTTTCCTGCGCCCCTCCTCCGGCCGCTAGAGGGGGGTCAATTGGGGCGCCCTTATCAAGGCGAAAAGGACTTAGAAAAATTTTCAACTAATTTCGATGTCAGTATGACACCCCACTTTTTTGATGCCATTCGACAGGGGACATCGAGACAAGCAACTTTTGTCATATACTTTTTTTCCTACGCCCCTTCCCCTGGGCGCTAGAGGCGGGGGGTCATCGTCGATGTCATAGTGACCCCCCCTTTTTTGGGGGGGCATTCGACAAGTCGCGTCATGGCCAATGACTTTTGTCTGAACCGTTTTGTTGTGCGCCCCTTATTTGGCCTTCTAAAGCGGCACAAAGTGCCTACACGGTGCATATGTAGCAAAGAGGGCGGCCTTATATCTAGGCAAAAAGGACAGAAAAGTATTCGAAAAATTTCGATGTCAGTATAACACGGAACACCCTACTTTTTTGATGCCATTCGACAGAGGATATCGAGACAAGCAACTTTTGTCATATACTTTTTTTTCCTACGCCCCTCCCCCTGGCTGCTAGAGGGGGGTCCACAATGACATCGACCATGACCCCCGCCTGTAGCGCCCAGGGGTAAAAAAGTATATGACAAAAGTTGCTTGTCTCGATGTCCCCTGTTGAATGGCATCAAAAAAGTAAGGTGTTATACTGACATCGAAATTAGTAAAGTTGAAAATTTTTCTAAGTCCTTTTCGCCTTGATAAGGGCGCCCCAATTGACCCCCTCTCTAGCGGCCAGGGGGAGGGGCGCAGGAAAAAAAAGTATATAACAAAAGTTGCTTGTCTCGATGTCACCTGTCGAATGGCATCAAAAAAGTAGGGTGTTATACTGACATCGAATTTTTTCGAATTTTTTTCTAAGTCCGAAAAAATTTTTCAGATATGAAAAATTTTTTTTTGTCCCCTTTTCTTTTTGTACCTCAACCAGGTCGCGTGGAAGTGTTTCTGGTGATTTCTGAATATTTTCAAAAAAAAATTCCTTGGCGCCCCTTTTTGTCCACTCCAACCGTTATTTGGTTGGTTTGTTTGCGCAATTGTTCGCGGGTTGGTTGGTTGGTAATAGGTTGGTTTGTTCGTGCGTTTCGCGCGTTTGATCGCGCGTTTCGCGCATTTGTTCGCGGGTTGGTTGGTTGATCGGTCGGTCGGTCGGTCGGTGGGATGGTCGGTTGGTTGGTTGAATGGTTGGTTTGTTGGTTGGTTGGTTAGTTGGCTGGTTGGTTGGTTTTGGTTTGTTTGAAGTGTTGCATGCACAGCTCAATTAGTATGTCAAGTAGCCTTCTTTTTAAACGCGAATGAGGTCGCGGGCATAAGCTAGTGGCATCTAAAACTATCACAGATATACACCAAAACCTACAATATACATTTTTAGGAAAACTAAATAAAAAAGACAACCGTCTCCGACAAAATCCCGCCAAAAAGACTCCATCATAGTCACAAACGTGAATTTTCATATAGGCCAAAAAATATTTTAAAAAAAACAGACTCTGGTCTATGATTAATAATTCATAGACAAAGTAGACCAACGTCGTCTTTTTTTTTCATGTCCAATGCCTAGACGTGGAAGGAACCCTTTTAAGCCAGATCTTTTATAGTCATGGAAAGCTGATTTCAAGTACCTCTAGTCAAGCATGTTCGGATACGCATCGATTAATTATAATTCATAAAACCGGTAATTGGTTCACATCACTAGTGACGCGTGACTGATGAACGCAGTCAGACCATCAATCGGACGTCAAAAGATTTATGAAATAAGTCTAAATTCAAAATAATATATGGCTTAAAGGTCCCGTTACCAAGCCAAAATCTAATTTAAAAACAAATGTCTTCTGTCACCACTGTGACACTGACGTGCGAGCTGTCAATGTCACTTATGACATTGACAGTTCGTACGTCTGTGTGCGTATGTGTGCGTGTGTGTGTGTGTCTTGACCTTGAGTACATATAGCCCTTTCGAAACTTGACTGTCTTCTGATATCATTAATCTGTGGAGTGGTTTGCCTTTGCGATGCGGTTAATTAAAATTCGTGGTCAGTGTGGCCAACTCCCTTGGATGTTTGAGCACTAAACGAATCGAAAAAAGCACCAGAATTACAGGATTTTCAAGAAATAAGCACTAGATTTTTAAAACAAAAAAATGCAACAATTTATATGAGTAAAGGAATTTAGAAACTAAACATCAATTTAGTTACCTTACAAAATAAAATCAAAGTCGCCGAGCACAGTTAATAAATATAATTTTAATCGCGCGACAGAAAATAAAACAGTATTGCCTGCCTCGATCGATTTGAAATTGGCGCGACGATTTCATAGAAAATGTGAATGATGAATGAAATTTTCTACAGAAGCAGTAATTATTCCAGATTTCCTACATGAATTCGGATTTCGGACACGCGCTCGCTCATCGCTTGGTACTTTTTACGATATTTACGATACTACTACGATATTATTATGATTTAACGTGGTGACTGAAAATGCACTAAAAAGGGCACTAGGCACTAAAATTAAATTTTGAGCGCTAAAATCTCTAAAAATGCACCAGATCTAGTGCCGAAAGCACTAAGTTGGCCACATTGTTCGTGGTACAGTCGACCGCGCGTCAGTAGAAACACAAAGTGCGTTCACAAAGAACGTTAAACTGATAGAAAAAAAGTTTTCTAGCTGGTAGTAAAAATTCCAAATGGGAAAAAACAAACGTGAGCCGTGTGCGCTAGGTTCACGGAATTCCGATAGCGGAAAACGTATGCGGAAACCGCACATGTATTGGGCTGTATGGTATAACATTCCTTTGCATCAACATTATTGCGACCACTTAAAAAGTTAGTGAAAATAAAAATAACCTATAAAAAATAATGTACTCTATCTATTACCAAAAATTAGTACCCTTTAACACAGAACACTTTATTGTACTGTGAACTAATGTGAACAATAGTAGACCTATTTTAATTAGAAAACCAGCCAGAAGCTAGTTAATTAATGGGCAACGTTTGTAAACCACATCACCTCAATATGCACTTGAGTTGATAGCAAATATGGAGCAAAATCAGGAAGAACGCTTGCAGAGAATTAAAGTTATGCAAGCAGTTTTATCATGGGATAGCTTAAACTGTACAATACATGTAACAGTGTGCCTCATTTATATATCCAATTTCAGCTGGGGCTTTTCTGGCAGCCGTGTCAGGAATCTCTGCTGTGGCAGGCTTCTGTACTACAGTAGCAGCAGCCAAAAAGGCTGATCCAAAATACTTCACTAAAGGTAACCCAACTACGTACTACCTACCTATTTTTAACTGTATTTTTTATGTTAGATAGGTAGTAATATTCTAAATGTCGAGTCTTTAGTAAATATCTTTTCACAGGTTTGCACAGTAATGCAGAATTATCTGATGCAGGTGCAATTTTAGCACTAAGAGCACTTGGCTGGGGCACAATATATGCAATAGCTGGCACATCATTCTTTTGTTTTGGTGTTTGGAAACTTTCTGGTGCAAAAGATGTAAGTCGAATTGTTAAAACATTTTGTTATAGGTTACTCTGTTATTTTTTATTATTTCGTTTCTGATTTCAGCTAAAAGACTTCAGAATTAAAATGGGTAACATGTTACCCAGTTTACCAAAAAATGATCCACCTCAGTCCAGAACCGAATTCAGTGGGATAAATGATTTTTTGACATATTTATCAGATGAATATGGGAAGAAACCAGTGAAAGATAAATAATGTAAAAGTATTTTATATTTTAATTTATTTAACTATTAATTGTTTAATATATAAATTGGTTCAATTGCTTACTTTAAATCTTGTTTAATCATAAACTCTTCTTTGTATGCAGGGCCTGCATTGCAACTTGCTTTGCAAGTATAGACAGCTAACACTCCCCAATCTATACTATTAAAATCTATACCAACATCTATGAAATTAAGCAGCTGTGGCATTATCTGAAATGAAGTAAAGAAAAAGATCACAAAAGGTTACAAATTATATTAACTGATAAATGAAATAAAAACATGTATAAATGCAATAAATTGTCTGGCAGTGTATATTATGTCGCAGGCCGATCGTAAAATCAGCCAGATCATGATGCGCCTAGCCACATCGTGATCTGCTTTGGCCTGTGACATACATAAAATATAACTAAAAACAAATTGAGTAGTACCTACCTGGAATTCAAATTGTCTTACCCCATTACAGTACTGACAGTTTGGTACATTAGCAACACTGTTCCCTGTAATCCATAATGGGGCACCACCTCTGTCATACCTCAGCACTTGGTCAGGGTGCCGTGCTATCCTTTTACTGAATTTGTCAAAAGCCTTGTCCTCTGGCATTGCCTGGGTGTATTGCTCCAACTCATTATCACTGACATTACTCAGGGTACCAGCCCTTTTTTCCTGCATCATTTTTGTTAGTTTTTGCATTTCTTGATTAATATCTACATTACCAGCATCTTCCTGCAAAATGCCACAATTTGTATTGTTGACAATTTTTGTTAACAACTTTCACAGAAATCTACACAATATGATGGTTATTTGTCATACCTCATCTTCCACATCAACAATAAGTTCCCATTCTTTAAACAAAACAGATTTTCCAACTTCAGTGACGTTGAAGTTATTTTGTTTGATACTGTCTGAAGCCTGAAACAATAAATAAATTAAATTGGTTAGATAAATCAATGACCATTAGTAAAAGCAGATTTTTTATTATTATACAGGCTGCGATCATCTACTACCTAGATTCTGCAGACGTGCTCAAATAAAATGGCACAGCAAAGTATTATTTCTATGTATCCTATTAACTCATGACACTACTGATTTGATTACGAAAGCCTCTATCAGATCAGTACTAGGTTCAGTTGTGAGTAGCTGTACATCGCGTGCGGCGTGCGTTTTTTGTTTCGTTGCAATATAATAATAAACTAAATATTATTACACATTTAATGGAAAATGTAGGTATTCGAAATAAATCCTAACACTTTGGATTAGGACTTTATTTTAAGTGCAATGGTTGACAAGAAAAATGTAAAACAGGTACCTGCAATTGTGGACACAATTCTTTATGGCATTTTTGCCAGTCTAGGACCTGATGTTTACGACTGCAGTAGAAAGTTTTCTTACACTTGGAGCAATGGGATGGCGCTTTAGCACCACAAACATCACATAATTTGGGCCATTTGTCCATTGGAAAGACCTGTTTAATTAAGTTAAAAATAATTAAAGTTAGTTGCTAAGAGATCAGATAGTACAAATTAGGTAGAAGTTCTGAAAGAGATTGACATATATGGTGAGTGTATCATTGACAGGGCTGTAAAGTAGGTCCAGTTGTAAGGTGACACTCAAATAATATATGTATATCAAGAGTGACATTGTGGCCTAGTTAGTTCTATCATATAGCCTCATTTTCCAGGTAAGTACCTCATTTTGCTTTTCTTCATATGGTTCATAGGAGTAGTAGTCATTATTTCGTGGTAGTTGACTACGTAGCACAACAAAATTTTCACATGAATTTTTCTGGCAACAAGAACCATTGCCACATATAAAAGTTAAAATCGTACGATGAAAACATTCATCAGACTCTTCAAAAGGTGCATAAACCTGTAAACAGAAAATTCGTTAGCGAGGTTCTATATGTATACTCATCATCAACATAACAGCCCTTCAACATCCACTACTGGATATAAGCCTTCCCCAAAGAACGCCACTACAACCGGTCCTCTGCTTCCGGCCACTTTCTTCATGTAGTCGGTCCACCTGGCGACGGGACGTCCCACGCTGCGCGTAACGCTCCACGGTCTCCGCTCTAGAACTAGTTTACCCCAAACTTAGAAAATTTTCAAGTTTTTGGAATCGGACGCTGCCCTGGCGGGACCAATTATCAATTTCGGGTTTCACTGGACGTATCCAGTTGGTACTTATCCCCATTTTTCTCAAAGAACAAAGATACACTTACTTGGCATAGAAATATTAAAGGATCCCTACATCTTTTACAAGTTATTTCTTCAGGATTTGGTAAATTCCTTAGGTCCAACCATCCCGGCTTTCCTCCGACTTTACTTGGAAAAAATCTTGGATGTAGAAGCCAACTACTTTTTTCTTCTAAAACTCCAATGTCTACTTTATTCGTTGCCATTTATACCTCTCAAATGTATCCGCCGCCGCACTACTTATAAGAGCTTCCTAGCACCCCCAAAACTAGTGATTTATTTAAATTGTACTCTGTGTAAAGCTCAGTAAAGTAACAAAAATCACAGAGTACATCACAAACTATATAGGGAGTACATCACAAATTAGACAGTATACGTCCCACAAATTAGATAGTATACGTCCCACAAATTAGATAGTATACGTCCAAGGAGTACGTTAACTAAACTGATAAAAATTCTGATATTTTTTTGATTTTTTTCGTTGAATTCGTCAAATGATGGACAGGCAAAAGTCATAGACCATACAGCCAAGTCATATTTTGTTTGTTTTTCTTTAAAAACTGGTGGTTACAGCACGGCCTCCACAAAAACAGGGCACGACTAATAAAATAGTCGGCGATTTATAATAAAGCCGCAGCACGGCCTCCACGAAAGCACCACTAGTGCCATTCGGTGATCCACACTGCAGTTCACGTCCGTATTAAACTGATAATAGGTTTGATGAAGATTTAACAAGGGACATTTGTCGTTTACACGCTGCCTGCCTTGCTTGAGTGAGACGTATTCTTTAAAATTTAATTTGTGCGCCTCGCCTCGCTCGCCTGCAGCCTTTGGTGTCATGTCAATAATTGTCAAAGCACGCCGACCGCCCGCCGTACACGCTAGGTTTTGCTGTCAGTTTTACCACAGTCGGGCGGTGACTGACGGATGAATGATCGTGTAATTTAAATGCGGTGAGTGACGACAATCTGCGTACATTATTTTTTCAACATTCAACCATCAGTCATGACTGATGGTTTTTGAATGACGTTTGCATGACCGTCTACAGAGTGCTTATGGCGTGACGTAGACGGTCATGCAAGCTTCAGTCAGTTCCATCAGTCAACCAACCGCATCCGCATTAGACGATCATTCATCTGTCAGTCACCGCCTGAAACTGACAGCAAAACCTAGCGCCTACAGGATGCCTAATATTCCTGCATGACCGTCTACGGCACGCCATACATACTGAATGACAGCTCATGACAGATCTAGTGATGCATGCAGCACGACTGCCGTAGAAGAAAAAAGCAAAATAAATTGATCGCTATGCCGGCTCCGCAAACCTCCCCGCAAACGCAAACGCCAAGGCAAATGCAGGCACAGAATAATTATTATGATGCAGGCCAACGCAAACAACAAACCTCTACATTTGCCGCAAAAGCTCCAGTGTTGCCAACCCCTTTGGATGCCTGCGAACTATTCTTATCAAAAACAAATCTCGAAAAGCACCAGATTTACAGGATATAAAGGATATTCAACACACAATTTTTCCTACGCACATTCTGTAACCGCCGGTTATTTTCGATTTTTTAAAACTATGATGAGCCGAAAAGATATCGTTTCCAAGGCCGTAAATCCCAATTATAAAAAAACTTGTGTGCATTGCTGTCTGCTGAGTGCTGCTATTTTCTTTTTCGTTCTTGATTGTTTTAATTCTGATTATTTAGTTGGCAGTGTACTTGTGTACAAAATACTACGTAGTCAATGCTTAGTACGAAACAGAGAAGTCTCAGTACAAGTATTATCAACATTGACCACAGTCACGAACGTGCATTAACGTCTTTGTACCATGAGCGGTGGTGCAATCGGGTGTGGAAGTCAAGCAAGTTGCAAGTAAAATCGTCTGAGAGTGGTGATGTGCAAGCTACTACTTCGCAATCCTTCTAGCTGTCTGTATATTATTGTAACGTTTTTACAGGTGTAAATACAAGCAACTTGCTTACTGCACTCAGGGTAACTGTAAGATATTTTTTAAATGAGCAGCCCACGTTAACCCATTACATTATCATAAAACCATACAGAAACAATTGCAACAATCTGCTGTTAAACAATTACAATGCAGCCACCCCTGGTAATAAAACAGGGAACAACAACAGGCCAAGTAACTATGCAGCCCGGGATGGTGACAGGCCCAATGACAGTTAACTCCACCATGCCAACTTCCATGCCCAATGTGATGACTCTAAACAAGCCAGGTCAAAATGTTGTTGTCACTTCTCAGAATTTGGGGTCAGCGCAGCCTACAATCATTCCCAACGTTCAGATATTGAACATGAGACCTGGAGCTCCAAATGTGAATGCTCAAAAGTCTGTGGCGACTGTTTCACCGAGAGTGGTTATTGGAACACCGCAAGTGGTTGGGACTAGGGCTGCGGCACCGGGCATAACACTCCAAACGTTGCAGAGTCTACAACCAGGTCAGCAAGGTCATTTGTTATTGAAAACTGAAAATGGTCAATATCAACTCTTAAGGGTGGGTCCTGCACCTACAGCTAGCACTATAACAGCACCACAAGGACAGACAATACGAATATCTACAGTGCCGACACACCCAGGTGTGGCAACCGTGTCCACGAGTGTTGCAACTGCAGGTCACCTTCCAACTCAAATGCAAGCAGGGCCAGTGCCAGCACCTGTTGTGGCAGCCTCTGCACCTCCTGTTGCACTGCCACCTCAAACTCCGACAGTTTCCACCCAAAAACCTTCAGATAATACTAAAGAGAAGTGTAGAAACTTCTTAGCTAACCTGCTGGACTTGTCTAGCAAGGAGCCAAAATCAGTTGAAAGGAATGTACGGAATCTGATACAAGAACTAATAGATGCTCAGGTGGAACCAGAAGAGTTCTGTGATAGGCTTGAAAGATTGCTGAATGCCAGTCCACAGCCATGTCTTATTGGATTTTTAAAGAAAAGTCTTCCACTGCTTAGACAGTCTCTTGTCACAAAAGAGTTGGTAATTGAAGGTATCAATCCACCTGCACCACATGTGGCTTTCTCCACAATACCTGCGCCCACACAACAAGTTATTACTACCCCAACTGTGCAGTTGCAAAAGCCAGGTATCAAATCTGGGAGTACTATAGATGTACTTCAAAACATACCAGTACAAACAAAGATCAATGTTAGTAAAGTGACAAGCGGCAAAGCTATGACTGTCAATAATAAAGCCAATTTCACCCGACCTATGGTACCCTCTGCTGCTCTATCGACAGTCTTAACACCAGGAAAATCACTGCTAAAGGAAAAAGAGAAAAAGTCTTCAATGCAGTTCTCATCACAGCCCTTTGTTGATGATAAAATGGCTGGTGATGATGACATAAATGATGTTGCTGCCATGGGTGGCGTCAACTTGGCAGAAGAGTCACAGAGGATCCTTGGTTCAACAGAACTTATTGGTACACAAATCAGATCATGTAAAGATGAATATTTAGTGCCAATAAGCATAATGCAATCTCGCATGAAGGCAGCTGCAGCTAAACAAGGGCTTGATGAGCTCCCTATAGAAATTGCGAGTTTGTTGAGCCACGCAGTTCATGAGCGGCTCAAAAATCTAGTGGAAAAACTAGCTGTTATAGCTCAGCACAGAATTGACCTTATCATCAAGACGGACTCCCGTTATGAAGTAACTCAGGATGTGAAGGGACAATTAAAGTTTCTTGAGGAACTTGATCGCGTCGACAAGAAACGACGCGAAGACTCCGAGAGAGAAATGCTGTTGCGTGCTGCGAAATCTAGATCTAAAAATGAGGACCCGGAACAAGCTAAACTGAAGGCTAAAGCCAAAGAAATGCAACGAGCTGAACTCGAAGAGCTTAGGCAACGTGAAGCCAATCTCACGGCTTTACAAGCTATTGGTCCACGTAAAAAGGCTAGGTTAGATGGCCCCGGGGGCGGAGGTGATTCGGTCTCCAACGGAGGAAACCATGGTGGTAGTAGTAGCAATAGTGGTGGGTTGTCAAGCCGCAGCCAAATGGCCCTTCGCACGCGTCTGAAGCGCATCAATCACCGTGATATGGTGTTCCTACTGGAGCAGGAACGGGAGACTGCACACTCATCTGTGCTCTTCCGCAGCTATCTTAAGTGACATCGGACCGACCAACCCTTGACTATAGAGCCAATAAAAGAAGTGAAGTGTAATAAAACTATGACAATGAAATATTTTATAGAAGATACAGTGCTTAAGTGCTTTAGTGTAAAGTTATAGATAGACTTATTTAAAAAAATAACAAAAAGCAATACACAGCAAAGCAAGAAACGGGCTATAATGACAGCATATTATTAATTAGGATTAATGTTGAAATTTCCATACTTTTGATGTTTTTTGTTACATGGATAATTAAATTATACTGTTAAATAACGATGGCTTGTTGTCTAAAACCATTTCAGAGATATTTGCAAAGTAACTTTTGTTTTAAAGGTTGTACTACTGTTGCATGGTTACATGATTTCAAAAATGGCAATATTTTAATACATATGTATCTAATAATTAGGTATTGATTTCTGTAGGGGGTAAAAGAATTCTTTAAAATTAAAAAAAAAGTGACTACAAATACTACAATGTATCAAAGGCGGTATCAAAGCTTATCGTTTTGCCAAAAATGAGTTTTGGGCTTGGTACAATGTGAAGAAAGTTGAAAGTTCAATGACAGTTGAAAGTCAGATTGCCGCCTTTGATATACGACTACTCATGTGTGCTCTAAGACATCGTTATGATATCTCACAATCTGCTACATCCATTGGATATAACCACCATCAGGTTTCAACCAAATCAGTAGAATGCAAGGCTTTAAAATGATTTGGATTGCATGAAATATGCCACTATGACCCGTTTTTTATGAACAACTTTCAAAAAACTAGGTATTTGTATAGTATCATGGGTGAACATGGATATTGTGAATGAATTTTTTGCGAGCTACATTTATTTATGTAGTTATTCATACTTCATGTATCAAACAAAGAGAGTTGGTAAGGGGTAATAACATACAATAGTCATGGTCTGCACAATAATGTATCAAAGTTTTTAAAAAATAACTGAGTTGTACGACGCGACGTCTACGGTTTGTTATTTTCTTATGCTGCATTATTCTTTATTCTGTCATAGGTACATAATTAATCAAGCCCTAACCCGGCAGTTATTTATCGTAAGCGACAAAAATGTAATTTTGAAGTCTAGTTTTTTACTATGTTGGTTATATACGATTACTTATATAAGAAAAACTCTTGAACTGTCGACTTGCAAACCATGACTCTCAAATGACCATAATAAGGTCATTATGGGAGATTAGTTTCAACAAACCACGATGAAACCAATCCCCCATTACTATAGATAGAGGCCGCCCGTTTAACTCAGACTGCGCCCGCGCGGTACAGGGGCGACTCCCCGCGAGATCCCCCCGTCGCCCCGCCCCGCGCCCCTGTAACGTCGCAGGCGTGGTCTGAGCTAAGCGGTCCGCCTATTAGCTCACCTTGTTTGACCTATGACGAGATAGATTATTTAGATCCACTACCTATGTTACTTCGACTGAATTTAAATCATAGGATTATATGATTAGGTTTTAAATAATAATACTACAGTTTTTTAAGTGTAATAAATTAAAAATACATGTAATAAATATAAAGATTTTTTATTGAATGTTAAACAGTTTAGCTTGTTAAAGATAACCATGTTCATACACGATAGACCCATGTTTTTAAATCATACATTTTTAATAGATATTTTATAGTCTGTAATACTTTTATAATATTTAGATAATTTAGATAAGCAATACGTGGTTATGTGGTAAATTAAATTATTAATTCTAATGTTATCATTTTCTTTGTTATCCTTTTTAATTAATTTAATGATAAATAAATATTTTGTATAGGCAATAACAGTCTGTCTCATTCCAGAATTCGAACTTTGTAAAATGTTTAAAAATCACCATAGACTTGGATATACCTCTATGAAAATCACCATTAATAAAACCAGTAAGTTTCAAATCTCTTTGGTCGCGCGCGCGCTCGTGGGTAAATTTTTTGATTCAAGAATAAAACACATGAATGCGGATATCATTAACGAAAAATTACGTCTGAGATGACTACCTTCTCGGCGTATGCACTCCTGGAGCTCTATTTTTGAATCACTCTCTTCGCTTCGAGCGCTCGATTCTACTGATTTTCCTTCGACATCCGATACAAAAATCAGTAGAATCGACCGCTCGAAGCGAGGAGAGCGATTCAAAAATAGAGCTTCTGAAGCCGTATTTTTGAATCGCTCGCCTCGCTTCGAGCGGTAGATTCTAATAATTTTCTTTCGACATCCGATACAAAAATTAAACGACCACTCGAAGCGAGGCGAGCGATTCAAAAATAGGGCTCCTGGCAAGATAGAATCATATTGGCTGTTACATGTGGTTACGTGCAGCCAAACTGGTGAAATTAAATTCAGTTCTTCCTGTGTCCGTTCACCTAGCGTACACATAAGAGATTCTGGGCTAGTTTTAGTGCCAATAAATAGTACCCAAATAGTACCTAAATAGTACCTAGTTCAAATAAATAGTACCCCTGTGGTTTAAGAAATATACGCCAGTCTTAGTGTGTACGCTGGCGGAACGTTCCGCTGGCGTACACATGGCCGATCTCGAAAACGGCTTTGATTACAGCAACGAAATTACACAAAAAAATAGTACCCTAATAGTACCCTCGGTACCGGAAATCTCATAACGATTGCTCTTATAGGAACGGAGATATTGAACATAACTTTCAGAGCAAGCGTTCAGCCAGCGTACACATTAAAGTCATGTTGTTTTCATAAAGAAAGCGGACGTATCTAAATTTAAATGATATATCAATAAATAGTACTTCAAATAGTACCTCCGCTAGTACAAACATTTCATGTGAATTCACACGGGAACCATATCAAAAATCGATGTAAAGTTCTATTCATACTAGAGGTACAGTCATGTTCAAAAGTGACTTATCTTTGCTAACAGTATTAGGTATGTTTATTTTTTAATTCTGAACAAACCCAGAAATTCAGTCAAACAGGCAGAAAAAGAAATTCGGTATTTGTGGTTAGAGTGACTTCAGTAAAAATCACAATTAGAAAGCGGTGGTAGGTAAAAAACCGACCAAGTGGAGTCGGACTCGCACACAGAAGGTTGCGTTCAATACTTGTATGTAAGGGTAGAGGAAGCTGTACTAAGTATAATATTGTAATCGCGAAAAAAAAAAGTTTTTCAAAGGAATAGGAACCTTTCTGGCATAATTTCCGCCGCCATTTTGTTTTTCTTTCGATTTTTTCCGCACACGATGAAACCTTTATATATCGATAGCTAAAATGATGACTACCACCTAAATAGGATTGGCTTGGTTCGGACATGATGACAACAGCTACAGAACATTCAGCAACGCCCAACGCGAGTAAAGCAGCCAATCGTAATAAGAGATATTGATTGGTTCTAAAATCAACCAATCCGATGTAAGTAAGGTTTCATTGGTTCGAAAACCAACCAATCTGATGTAAGTGAGGTTTCATTGGATCTAAAACGAGCCACTCCGATGGAAATCGTATTAAGTTTTGCTGATTGGTTGAAAAATCAGCCTTTGAAACCTATAAGGTTAGGTAACTCCGGTCACTCGTAGCAGTTGGAGCACCCCGAAAGTTAGGTTCGTTAGGTTACTGGTGACCCTTGGAGCGAGCGAAACGAGCAACTGAGCAACAGTACCTGGAAGGAGGTAACAAGGAGGAGCGATGTGTGTCATAGGTGGTAACTAGTGACAGTATTCGTAATGTAGAACAGCCCCCTAAGGGGGTGGAGCGGTTTTGGTACTGTAAGTGGGTATCCACCATAAAATGAGGAGCCATGTCTGTAATAGGCGGTTGGGAATTAAGAAACGCCCAATGTGATGAAGCGGTTTTGGTCTTGGAATAGGCGGAAATGGTAGGTATTAGTTATCAACAAAAACTAAAATAACTATATTTCTGAATAGTAAGGTTGTTAGAAAGGGCGTACGCCCAAGGGCCCTTAACATATTCAAAACTCACGAACGATCACAGAACGAAATGACCGAATCAATGATCGCACCGATCCGTCCGTAACAATTCTGCGAAGAGCGAATCGAGCAGTAATGTCAGTCAACCGGTCCAAAAAATCTATTTTAAAAACATTTTTTCTTTAAACCGGTTTTATTAAAAAAATACTTTTTCTTTGCTTATTTACAAAAACAAAATGATATTTGTATCCGAATATAGTCTGAATTATAATTAATCGATGCGTATCTGAACACGATTGACTATAATACTTGGGAAATCCCCGCACTATGCAATTTCATTTCACACATCTAACATCTAGGTAGGTACTTATTTTCATGCTTTCTTCGTAACCTTCGTTTCGTTTCGAAGATTTTATTATTATTATGCGTCCAAAAATAAATAAATAAAGGGTGAAGTTTCACACAAACAAGTGAGAGCAAAACTCACAATTCTGATAATTTTATTACTTTCTGAGCTGAGGGTTTCCATATAATAATAAAAACTAAGAAAACCGTTTTTTTTAACTAATCGGTAAATACCGGTGCTAAAACTGGTAATTGGTTGACATCTCTAAGTGCGAGGTGCGAGTCAAAACATGACAAAAGGTTGTAAAAAATAAGGGTGGATGAAAGGTATGAAAGGGTTCATATCATACATACGAATATAGACTCTATTACCTACTATTTACTGATCAGCTAACTCTAGACTCGCTTGGAAGCAATAAAACGGCGATCACTTGTTGTTCATTTTTATTCACTTTTGTGTGCGACTGTTCGTCAATACATTTGTTCCTAGAACTTTACATCGATTTTTGATATGGTTCCCGTGTGAATTCACATGAAATGTTTGTACTAGCGGAGGTACTATTTGAAGTACTATTTATTGATATATCATTTAAATTTAGATACGTCCGCTTTCTTTATGAAAACAACATGACTTTAATGTGTACGCTGGCTGAACGCTTGCTCTGAAAGTTATGTTCAATATCTCCGTTCCTATAAGAGCAATCGTTATGAGATTTCCGGTACCGAGGGTACTATTAGGGTACTATTTTTTTGTGTAATTTCGTTGCTGTAATCAAAGCCGTTTTCGAGATCGGCCATGTGTACGCCAGCGGAACGTTCCGCCAGCGTACACACTAAGACTGGCGTATATTTCTTAAACCACAGGGGTACTATTTATTTGAACTAGGTACTATTTAGGTACTATTTGGGTACTATTTATTGGCACTAAAACTAGCCCAGAATCTCTTATGTGTACGCTAGGTGAACGGACACGTTCTTCCTCTGTGTTTGCCTTCAGCTCTAGATAAGCAAACATCGAGGAAGAATCTTAATGACAAATAGTATAGGTATTACAATAACTGTTGTTAAAATTAGCTGGCTTTTATCGTTAATTTTCTAATAAAACAAATAAATAGAGTCCCGAAGGGGTTACCCCATAATGAATACCTGACTGTCATACCAGTCACTCGATGTTATCAATGTCAGTTAATAATTATCGATATCAAAGAGCCACTATCTTAAGCCTAAAAAATGGGATGATTAAAAACAAAAAAAAGATACTTTTGATCATTTTAAAAGCATGAGACTTAAGTTCTGGTTTCCTCCAGTAGCGGGCACCGCTACTGGAGGAAACCAGAGCTTTAGTGGAGGGGCTTAGTTTAGGGAAGATGTGTTTAAAACATTGATTTTGTATTACCAATTTGAAGTCACCTGTATATATTAATATATGTATACATATTTGTTTGCCGAGAAGGTGTCATCTCAATAGGTGCGTCCAGACCGGCCGAGCCGCCGCGCCGCGGCACGCCTCGCGAGGCAGCGCGCTCGGTGTGGACGTGACAGGCGCATGCCTCGCCCGCATGCTCGGCCGCGGCCGCGGCGGCTCGGCCGGTCTGGACGCACCTAATTAGGTACGTAATGTTTCGTAAATGATATCTGCTTTGATTCGGTAGGTAACTAAACGCAACTGGAAGGTTATTAAGATCCGTAATGAGATCCGACGGAGAACTAAGGTCACCTACCTAGCCGAAAGGATTCTTGTCACATCTGTCGCAGAACCGACGGCCGTTTGGGGCAGAGTTCGGGAGTTCAGACCGCGAACCGGTACGCGCAGCGACAGACGACCCCCGCCTGGCGGACCGACGACTTATACAAGGTGGAAGGAAGCGGCTGGATGCGGAGGACCGGGTGTGGTGGCGCTCATTGGGGAGGGCTATGTTCAGCAGTGGACGCTAAATAGGTGATAATAAATGTTCTTTATTTCAGGCAATAAAACCATATTTAGCACAATATACAAAATAAACAATATATAAAAGCAAAATTCCAGACAATTATTCTTGGCGGTTATAAGGTTAAATATATAGCAAGACAAAACTATCCAAATCCAGGACCAACGTCACACCAACGTGTGCAAAGTTGTTTGTATCCGCCGTGGGAATTGAACCCACGACCTCTGGCGCTCTAGTCCAATAACAACCAAGTCAACGAGGCATCGGATACAGTATAGTCATTAGTTGGACCTTATCCTCTCAGCACGGAATCGCATTTTTGTCGTTGATTTACTTAAATCCAGCTGGATGAGGTTAGCGCAGGACCGGTCGTCGTGGAGATCCTTGGTGGAGGCCTTTGTCCAGCAGTGGACCTCTACAGGCTGATATGATGATGATACTTAAATCTGATTTTTGGGGTAAAAAATCCTTCCTACTAGTATTATAAACGTGAGTTTGTTGTGAGTTAGGTCTGTGGTTTGGATGGATGTTTATACAAAATGGGCACAAATTGAGCACTAATATTTGGCGAACAGAGGACCCGAAATTACGTGGTGGTCCCGCTGGGGGCACGGACACAAAAACTACAGAACAGATTTTGATGAAACTTTAGTCAATATAGACTATACATCAGAATAACACAAGGCTATTAGATACCTTGGGAAACTGTTCCCGCGCGGGAAAAACTATCGACGCGGACGAAGCCTTTGGAAACAGCTAGTCTTACTAACATAAAGGCGAAAGTTTGTAAGGATGCTTGTTACTCTTTCACGCTGTAACGGCTGACCCGATTTTGATGAAACTTTGTACAATGATAGCTTATATCCTGGACTAACATAAAGGCTACATTTGACCGCGGTAAACTGTTCCCGCGGAAAAAACTTATTCCCCGCGGGCTGTTGCCCAGTAGTACATAAATTTAAGACTCGGTAGGTAAAAAATAAACTATGTAATATTGTATTAATTTTATTTTCTTGTCTAGAGGCGTATCAAGATGACAATCTTCAATTAACTTTAAAAAAGTAACAAAGGGTAAGTGCCCATTGACTTTACTTTCAATTTTGTATTTTGTCGAAGCTATTATATTATAATACAGGAGTAAAATGTTATATTATAAAATAAGGTAGGTACAATATTAAATACATGTTACTGTTAGCATTAACTATATTTACAAATTCATTAACAACTATACATACACTTTTATTAAAACAATAATAATTTAATAGACATGGGTTGGACAGGCAACAAACAATGTTTAACATTCATTTCTCTTGAATTTCTTAATAGATTCATGCACTACATCGTCGTGTTTGTTGATCCGTCTCGTTTTGAGGAATGAGTTACTGTCACTGTCACTAGCGTTCTGCCGGATACAGTTCGCGCTGGACACATTTTGATTTACACCATGTTTTTTATCACCCAAACTTTTATTATTCTTATTACTTATTAATGTATTTTGAATGTCTTTAACCAAGTCACTACTACTGTGCACCTTGATAGGTATCAATATTTGTTGATTTTCGTTTTCACTTTTTTTTAATAATTCTTGTTTAATTTGTATCATGGATCTATTTTCGGCATCACTTGAGAGTCGTATGGTCTTCCGCAAATGTATAGTGGTGTCTGAAGGGTCCATAAAATTGCGTTTCACCACTATATCTCCGGTTGGCGTTTGTTTCACAATCGTGAGCGTGGGTCCTTCAATTTCTTTACCATCGGTCCTCTGTTTTCCCTTATCACCATCGGACCCTTCATCTTGCTGTTCTTCAGTTTCTATTAATTTACCTGCACAAAATAATAAGTTTATTACAAATAAATAATATGTTGCTTAGGCAGATTTTTTTTTTTAACATACAAAGCGAAAAGTAATTCCATACCATTTAACGTAGGGAATGCTATGTCAGGCAAAGCCAAATGCGAATCTGGATTGTATTTGTGCATCAGTGTCTTTAACAAAATTGAGATTTCCTCTCTTTTTCTAGTAACGATAATTTCGTCGAACCAATTTGCCAACTGTTTTATGGGTATGGCATAGTCCCGCACTGGATCCTGAAAATAAAATCAATGGTCAATGTAGAGTGGCCATTAAACAGTAGTCAATTAAATTAGAAGCCTATAAAATAAGTAGTTCCGAGTCGAAATCTACCACACACGGCCAACTAACATATAATTACGGCATGTAGGTAATAATGGCAACATTGCAATGGCTTTCTGTAGCTTCAGCTGTCTGTGGTCGACCCATTAATATAATCTTAATCAATTTATAAAATTCATCTTATGAAATTGTTACAAAATGTTTGCCTTTCAGTAATAAATACTAATTATTCCAATTTAACATTTAAATAACAAAACGATCAAAGGTCTTCCTAAGGCCAGGCGCGCACTGCGGTGCGGCGAGTTGCGGTAAAATCCGCAATGGTAAAAAAACCGTGGTGTTCCAATACACGCGCTGCGGTGAAATATCCGCACGTTTTGCCATTCGTTTACCAACTCGAGCAAGCTATGCACGTCGACAATGGACTATCACACAAAAATTTTGCAGTCTGGAAAAAAAAGTGTGGGAGTTTGCCAATTTAGTAAAAATTGTTGGTTCTGCGATTTACTAAATAGGCATGAATTGGAGAAATGCTATTCATTCAGTAGACATGACCGCACAGCACCGTGTCCCGAGAACAAGTGCGTGGCTGCCGGCTGCGTCCACGCGGGGTTTCATATAAGTCTATACGATGCTAAGTGCGGCGACGGAAGTTGCCCAAATCTTTGTTATTTTAAAGAAATAGTTGACAGTAATAATTATAATAAAGTCATTTAAAAATATATATTCTTTAATTATTACTTAACTTTATGTTGCATGAGTAATGAAAAGATTTTTTCATTACTCATGCTCTGAAAGTAGTCTGAAGTTGCATGAGGATCGGGTTGAAAGTAATACGTTTCAGCTCTAGGGAGAATCATTTTCAACTGACAGCTGTCAAATTAAAAAAAACAGTACTATTTTGACATTTCTATTGGACCATGTTCCAACTTTCTATACAACCACCCAATTACAGCGCGATGTAAAATTGAAATAACAAAGTTAAGTAATAAATAAAGAATATATTTTTCATCACACTTGCTCGTTATGTGGAATATTATATGCATGCATACAGAAACATAATGGCCTATATACACCCGCGGGAGTAATGAAAATCAGTACAATATTATACACCTAGGGACTATAATGTGTAGTTTTAAAAAATGGCGTTCACTCTAAGGCAAAGAACTTTATAGCAAACAGGTATGACATTCCACACTAAGGAGATTTTAAATCAAACATGGTTTTTTATGTCTTCGAAACTTTTACAAATGGTAATTTAAACATTTACGCTTTAATTAAATGCATTATTTTTTTGTGTTTTAAAAATGTTTTAGTTTACTTTGTAATTATGTCTGTGAATTTTATTTTGAAATTCGATAAAAACTGGCTGTATGGGCTTTCGCCTTTCGGAGTTTCTAAAGGCATTTTTTATCATTATCTGTGGCAGTGTGGACCACCGAATGGCACTGATTGTGCCTTGGAGGCCGTGCTGCGGTTTTATGTGTTCGTGGTTATAAACTACGATCTACGATTTGGGCTTAAGAACTTGTTTCCAATTGGCCGTAAAACTACATATGAAAAAAACTTGAAGCTCCATTGACAAAGTTGACAATAAAACTATTTTATTAACTACCTGTAGTTGTGACCTATTAGTATAAATAAAGAGAGAAACAAACTTAAAATATGTCTATGTCATGTGAAGAATCCGAGTCTGAAAGTGCAACAACAATATGATTACCTCCGGATAGAGTGAATGCGGCTCAGTTGCTTAGTGAAAATTTGTTACCAGCAAAGTCTAAAGAAAATAGATTTGTTCCCTTGTGTCGTAGGTATTAATTCCTCGCAAATGTGATGAAAAACATTGTGTGCATCACGGGAAGTAAGGATATTACAAACTCGTCATTAAGATCCCTACGCCTTCGGCGTCGGGCTTCTAACACTCTCGTTAGTAATATCCTACTTACTTCCCTTATTGCACAATGTACTATTTATAAATGAGTTTAATATAATTATTACTCTCAACTATTTCTTTAAAATAACATAGATTTGGGCAAAATATTTACCATTTTTTCAATGATGGAAATGAAAAATAATGGCAGAATAGCTGGCCGGCCGCAGAAAAAAAACAAAATGGAAAGGAAAGCGGCAATCCGATCTTCATTTTTTTAGTTCTGTTTATACTTCCGTATAGCAGATTTGTATTAACACTCATTTTATGAATTTGTTTTAACTTTCATTGTATTCGCAATGAAAAGCACAGTGTACGCTCGGGTTCAGGAATTATTTAGAGTCCCTCGAACTATTGGCGCCCTCGCTGTAATTATGTTACTTTCACCCCTGGGGTAACAATGTACTACTAAATGCAGTTCTACTTCTATTTTTACGAAAAAGTTTCTCAAAGTTTCCTTTTAGAAAAAAATTCCTTTATTAAAAATTAAGGGTACTTTCCCTCCAACTCTACCGCCTTTAATTTCCATCGTGTATAATATCGGTACATATACATAAATTCAATTTCACCCTATACAGCTAACAACATAGCATACTATTAATACACAATACAAATAATATTAATATAGTTACCTTGAAAAACTGCTCAACATATTGTAACAAATATAAGCCACAATCTGTGAAGTTGTTTTGTTGCGGGATTTTGGGACAGCTTCCTTTAATATTGTCTTTATTGAAGGTTTTATTTTGAGATACCTGTAAAAAAGTTTTTATATATAAACTCAGGGTTTACAAATCTAAACAAATGTGGGCAAATATGAATTAGTATTTAAATTAGTAGGTAGTCAAATTCAACATCTCAATGCTAACGAGTGCAGTAGTCTACCAAATCTTATACTATGTGTATAATAAAAATAAAAACTCTATTTTCAAGTAAAAAGCTCACGTGTTAATTTGACAGGTGTAAATATAGTCACTGGAGCCCAAAGTAGGTTACCCTGTAACAGGTGGAAGATCTCCTTCCCTCTATTAAATGTATAGAAATCACTAATTAAATGATTAGTTAATTACCTTGGTTTGGTATTCACATGTGAGGTAGTCCCGTAATGTAGCTACAACTCGCGATCTTGAAGCTCCAGCTAAGGAATCGAATATCAGTATGCACGGTCTGGAATAAAATAAAATTTAAGCATCTTCGATTTTTTGCATAACATAATTTTGATGATGTTTACTCGCAATAAAAATGACCAAAACATTTTCCTATAACGCGATCAAAAAAAACTAATTTTAAATAATTTTTACGATTTTCAAAAATTTATTTTGAAACTTTTGATTGCTTGTAAGGCGTGAGGCTTATTGTGATCATAGCGGACAATTACATGTTCACGGAGCAATCGCTTCAATTATAGCTGACCCCTGGCATCAAATTCGAATTTTGTACAATTGCGTGCCATAACATTAAAAAATAAAAATAATTATATTATAAAGAACATCAACATACTGTTTGATAGGTTCACTCTTTCCGAAAGTAGGCGGTTCAACTTTTTTCTCAACTATTGTTTTATCACCCTCTTCTTCATCTGAGTCACATTGCATATCCAAGTCACTTTCCTGAAATCATGTCGTGAATTAATTATTCTGATATGGGGAACTTTACTAGTTATCAAGTGTCTACCCATGGTGGCCAATGGGAAATAGGTTGCAGTGAATATTGATAAGGAACCTCAGTCACGACCATGTTTTTAAGTAGGTATGTATGTAACTGACTTTTCAACTTAATTCAAAATATTTACCTAAAATTCTAAAAACATTCTTTAAAGTAAAATATAATTTAAATTAGTTGCAAGGTGTCGCGCAATGAAACAAGTTATGTTCCGATGGGCACCTGTGATGAATGGCAGTGCAGTGGAGGACAACGGGAATACACGACAAAGTTACATGTGGAAATTATAAATATGATGTATATTTCAAAAAATAGCCAGCTTTATTATACAAAGCATTACTTTTACATAATTATTGGTAACTAATAAATACCTCTGCTTCCGCTTCATCACGCTCACTGAGATTATCCGAGTCACAGTTTAATGTAAGTTGCTCCTGCTTTGTAAGTGGAGTGATAGTTGTGTTTCCTATCTGCATAGACGACCTGCGTTCTGAAATCGAGACAAATATCTATCATTGTAGCATAGCAATCTATAGGCATAGCAAATATCTGTAGTTACAGGTTACAGCGGCCTTCAGTATCGGATACTGAAAACTTTCAGTGGTCAGTTTTGAAAACTCAAATAAGGTTTGTGTTAATAGTCAAGATTTGATTCATTCTTCGAATTTCCTGAAGTAGTCGTCCACTACAAGTATCCGACACAGAATGCCCCAGCAACTGGTTACAATAGACGTTTTGTAAAGAACAAATATATTTTACCTCTTTTTTTTATCTCTTGCGGAGACACAGTGCGGTTGTCAAGCATACTTCTGCATCCATCTAAGCTTGGAAAGCAAATAATTGCCACAAACCAGTGGCAATTTTCGTTAATAGGAACTACAATATAATCTTTGTCAAAGATGTTCACATTTTTTGTCCATGTTTTTACCCTTGCATGTCGTTTCTGAGCGGGAGTCAAAGCGGCATCCCACTCATGCGGATTAGAACATCTGTTCACTTTACTAGGTTTAGTTGTTAGCCTTTTATAGAAGAATGTGCTAAAAATATGAGTCTTTTCTCTCTGACTGTGGGTTAAAACATCATGAAGTAAGTATTTCAAATAAAAATCTATTATAACATCATTTAAAAATTGATCTTGAGCTAGGCACATGTAGTCTTCAGTGTTTATAGGAATACCACCTTTCCCAGGGGGATATATTAGTATTTGCCTAATTTCAGCCGGATTGGAACTGTAAAGAAAAGACATTGTAAATAATTCGACGTAAAATAATGGTATTATGCTATAGTCTTTAGGAGCTTATTACCAATTTTATAGTATGGTAAAAAATGTTTTAATAATACGGTAAAAAAACACGACATATGCGCGTAATTTCATAATTAGAATGATAAAAAATCTCATGTAATTTTTACTGTTTTAATTATTGTAATCATAAATATGAAACATTTTAAAACTTACCTCTTAGCTCCTGAAGTATTGGAAGCACATGCTGATCTAGTCATCATCTTTGTAACACTACTACTCTCTTTAGGACATGTTCTGACCAATATTTCATTGGCTTCTCGGGAATTCAGCTCATCCAATAATCTACCAAACAATGTTTGGAATACCACCTTTGCTTCATCTGTTATTGCTTCCGGTAGGAGAGTTATTCTTTTGTATGGATCATTTTTTGATGTGGGATTATAATAAGGCCCTGCTGATAAATATACAAATGATTCATTAATATACATACCATTTGTCTAATCTCTTACAATGATTTTCTCCCGTATTATGAGCATTAAGCAAGGATAAGACAATTTACAAAATATGACATCCAGACTGGGTCCAACTTGCACAAAGTTATCTTGTTCCCAATGGGAGTCGAACCCACAACCTCTGGTGGAAAGTCCAATGTTCAATAAATTACATTACAATACAACCTATTTAACGTCAGTTTTATGCAAAATTATTTACAGACACAAACCTGATTCCTCTGTCATCTCAAGTGTTTTTCTTATATAAGCACCACACCTGTTCATAGTGTACAAAAAAATCACAGGCAACCCTTTACCAAAATGTACCAGTATTCTGACAACTTCTTTCAATGGTATCTGAAGTGCAACTTCCCTGGACTCATTTTTAATTGATGGCGCCACAATTTTTATACCCTTCGCTGATATGGATACCTATAACAAAAATATTAATGTTATGACGATCCCTTTTACAATAATAATGACATGTGTAATGAATTTAATAATGTAAGAGCGAAATAAATAAATCTAATCTATTATTATTATTTATTTTGTGAACTAATGTTTATTAATGTATGAAATTATTGAGTAACATTTATACCTTTTCTTTAGGTGTGTATCTATATGATCCAATTCTGATTGTCCGACAATTGAATGAAGTAATGATTCCTTGTAAAGAGGTTGGTATAACATCTTCTCTGCTACCATCTGTTAAAGATATAAAAACATTATCAAAAAAATAATAAAATATATACAGTTACATTTGGCCTATTGCTGAGGATGCCAGAGGACCCAGAGTGGTAGTGCTCTTTGTTTATTGCATTGGCTTGCGATAGGCAAACATGTGACAATGATTCGCATCTATCTGTTTATGTATTGTACAATTACTCCAACACTAATCAGGGAAATAGATAAAATAGTCATAAAGGCAAAAAAGCAACAGAAATAAACCATTAATTAAGAAATCTCTTTTGCCACTCTGTTCTTTTTGCCTTTTCCATCAGCGATATAGTGCAAAGATATAAATGTATAAATAAATAAGCTGTAATTTGAGGTTATAGCTCCATCATGTTCACGATAATACTGCCAATGTTATGGTTGGAGAAGACACAGTGACTTGAAGTTTGTATGGTGGTAAGTTTAAGCGGTTGAGGTTCACTTGGGTATCGACACAGGTACCGGTAACAGGTAAGACAAACAAAACACACATCTGCAGGGGACAACACAAATAGTAAGCCACCAAAACATAAAAAGCCTACACAGCATACTAACACTTATACTATAGAATACAACACAAAAGATTGTATTGGCAGTTATACCCTGTAGATATTGTTAGTCAAATTATATTTAGCAAGGACATTGACAAAGGGAATGCACTACTAATAGACAATTAGCCAGTATGGTAACAGGACGGAGAAATTTTGGTTGGAGGTTCTCGTACTGTTATTTTCGTTCACCGTCTCGTATACTTTTATACTATAATGAAATAGCTAACACAATCGTATAGAAAATAAATATGCACGCCTCGCAATGTACCTACGTGACTTTTATTTAGATATTCTTTTAATTAGAGCCCTAGTTACTTAACTAATGAACCACAGAACCACATGGACCTACAAAGTGCAAATTTTTGTTCATAAAATCTAAAAATCGATGTGCGACGTGCGACATTCATTGCGGTGAACTAGCTGTCAATACAAAACCTAACCTTTAGGTTTTTAGAAAACCCTATGTAAACGAAACTAAATAAATACCTTCAGGACTCAACACCGTTCGCGACATAATGATTAATATTCTAAACAATAATATAAATAGACCCTAAACATGTGCGTATCGAATCAATCAAACACCATTCTTTTTCTAAAACACCAACCGAGTTGAACCAAGTTTTTTTTTGTTGAATGATGTACAGACAAAAGCCATAGACCATACAGCCAAGTCATATTCTTCAAAAACCGGCGGTTACAGCACGGCCGGCCTCCACAAAAACAGGGCACAACTTTAATAGTCGGCGATTTTCAATAAAACCGCAGCACGGCCGCCACAACTAGTGCCATTTGGTGATCCACACTGCAATGCAGTTCACGTCCGCATTAAATAAGATTTAACAAGGGGAATTTTAGAACGATGTGGTAGAGTCGTATACACGCTTTTATTTAACTATCCCGCACATTATACACTATATAATAGGCACTTGTAGCATAAAAAACTATCACAGATATACACCAAAACCTACATTATAAATTTTTTAGGAAAAATAAATAAAAACGATAACCAAAATTCCGCCAAAAAGCCAGTTGAAGTTGAACCAAGCTATCAAACCACAGATTGTAAAATCGAAACGCCGTTGAATATTTTTGTTTTACGGCCAATTGGAAACAAGTCCTTATATAGGTAAAATCATAGTATAAAATGTTCAGAATATAAAAAACCCGAGCACGGCTTCCAAAACACAACTAGTACCATTCGGTGATCCACACTGCAGTTCGCATCCACACTAAACTGATAGTAGGTTTATTGAAGATTTAACAAGGAACAATTTGGGACGATCCGGTAGTCGTTACACGCCATATAACCCGCACGCACTTGTTGCTTAAAAAACTATCACAGATAAACACCAAAACCTACATACAATAAACATTTTGAAAACTAAATAAAAATTTAACTAAGTTTAAATGATGGCAAAGATACCAAAAAGCCTCTAGAATAGAAATAAATACAATAAAAATACGATTCGAGACAGACAACCAACTCAACTGTCAAAATATCTAGCTAGTTTTTTTTTGTTTTACGACCATGGACACAAAGTCATATTAGGCCCATCGTAGTAAAATAATCAAATACCGACGCTTACAGCACGGCGGACAGGGGGCGGCGGGGCGAGCGCTTCACAAAAACAGGGCACGACTAGTTAGTTAGTGATTTTAGCTCAGGTTCACATTTTCACATCCTCACTTAAGCGATAGTATTAGTAACTTAATTTAGATGAAGATATAAAGAAGATATTAGCAAGATGAGTCTTTTGCTGACGTAGTAGTTCTCCCAGGAGTCATCGTGGACCAAAGTGGTGTAGGAATAAAGTACGCGGTCTACTCTGATAAGTAGAGAAAAAATACGAAAATTGGAGACTCCATCTTCAGCTGTCGAGTCAACGGCCCGCGGAAACGGTGCCAGATAGCAGGGGTGACCTCAAACTAAAGTTGTCCAGAATCCTGGGACCTTTGGTGATTTTTTTTCGAGATGGCGGTTTTTCCAAGATAGCGATTTTTTCAAGATGGCGGGACGCCGTTTTTTTGAGAAACTTTATGCGAATTAGACTACTTCGAGACTACTCCTAGTCCTAGGACCAAAGTTGTATAGGGATCGAATGTAGCCCCCACCCCGGGGAAGGTCTGAAACTTGGAGATTCTGGTCATCCTCACCCTTCAGATCAACGGCCCGCGGAGTCGTAACAGATAGATGGACCGATCTCGAACTAAAGTTTTACAGAATCCTGAGACTGGGACCTTTGGTGACGTCATATTTTTTTATAAAGTGTGCAGCCTCTTCTGATGAGTAGAGGGAAAGTCCGAAATTTGGAGATTATGGTCATCTTCAGCTGTCGTGTCAACGGCCTGCGGAAACAGTGCCAGATAGCTGGACCGAGCTGGAACTAATATTGTTCAGAACCCTGGGACCCTGGAACCCTGTGACGTCATATATATATATATATATATATTTATATTTAATGACGGCTTTTTAAAAAATCTCTCCGATTGCGATTCCTAAGCATAGCTGACTAACGAAGGGCGGCCGCGTCACTGTGTACTCACGGGTTCGAGGGGTTCCCAAGTTCCCAAGCAACATTCGGGTTCCCGTCAAAAACCAAATCACGGCAAGTAACCATGACAATGAAAATTTTTATTTTCGGGTTTGTACCTGCTCTCACTCAAGATTTCGTTTCTGGCCAAGAACCAAAACCTCGTATCTCTTTTTTTTGTATTAATTATTATGAATGCGCATACCAATCGTGTCAACAAAATCATAGCTTGTGCTCATTTTTTTTACTTTAAAAATAAGAAAGAGATGGTATGAATTTTAGAACTATCAAAATAGTTAAGTCCTGTCAGACAGAGGGAATTTTAATCGTTCTTTAATATTTTAAATTGTGATGTAACCCGGTACATTTATTTGTATTTCAAACTCAGCCAGACTTAACCGAAGACTAATTAGGAAGGAAATGAAAGGAAATTTTATAATAAGCTAGTCTGATTGGCGAAAATTTGCTAGAAATTGCACCATGGATATTTTAGCACTTAATAACTTTTTGTTTAAGTAATGACGACTCACCATCCATGTGATCGAAGCCGATGCCGCTATCTGATGTACCTTCAATTTCACTCAGCGATGGTTCTTTGTTGATTACGGACTGTTCAGGCTAAAAAAAACAGAGCTTATTAAAATGACATAATTTTGTAATTGTATAAAACAGTAGAATATTGTAAAAATTGGCCATGGATGAGTTTTGACTCGCACACTTCAGTGTTTACAAGCTCTTGACGGACGAACGGACGGACACATGTGTGACGGGTGAAAAAAATAAGTTGTATTTAGGTACCATATTTCCGAGTGTAGAACTGTTGGAGTCTTCTTCGTCCGAACTCAATGTCAATATGACAGGCTCAGGGTCTGGTTGCTTGCCCCTCGTTTTCCTCACTCTCGTCGTCTTCTTGTCCTGAACAGGCTGATGAGTCATAAAATAAATATGCAGTTTCGACAGCAAACCTCAATAGCACAAAGGTTGGGTGAACTGACAGACAAACACGCCTATTTTAGCAATCACGTAAGTATGGTGTAAGGACGAGAACAGAGGGCCGGATTTAACACTGACAATAAATAATCGTCTATATAAGTGTTACGAGTCTAGAAACTTCTTACTGAAACATTCTCTTAACCAGCAAACTCATAATCATACATCGGGTTTCTCGGAGCGGGAATGATTTGAGAAAGAGTAGAGATACACAGACACGTTAGTCTGCGAAAATAGCATACTATGCCTAATGAATTAACTACCTTTGCGAAATGAATACACTCAATGACACAGTTTAATTTATTTCACATAGTACTTTAGCTTTACTACCAAGCCTCGTAAGATAACAATAAAAAGAACTTTGATTGATTAACTGCAGTAAATTTAGTAGGTGGCACGATTTTCAGAATAAACTTTAATATCTATATTTGGAACAGTTAATCTGCGGCGTCTTGCTGTCCATTTCATTGAACTGAACGATCTTTCCACGTCGACAGTTGTAATTGGTGCATATTAGAAACCTGCTAGAGTACATTCTGTTTTTCAAGTCAATACCTATTCTTTGACTAATGTCAAACGTTCCCGCTCCGAGAACCCCGATGTATGTTCTAAACATACTATGTATACTGGCCAATACTGCCAAAAATGTTTTAATTTTTAAACTTCTTCAACACCAAGGCCATACAATATTTTAAATGTTCGTTTTATTTAGTGATTATTTATAACAATTACACTGTCCAACATCAAACTTGTCTTTAAAACAAAAAGTCGTAGATCCTGTAGTTTAAATAAATAATTACTAATGAAGAAATGACAAACATACGTTTGTCCAGAAATCCCCACCAGGCACACAATTAGAACTCAATGGGGATCCTCAATGGGAATTTCTGGAATAACCTATTAAAACATACAAAATGCAAATGCTTGCAAATGATTATGGATACGTTACCAGCTTATTATTAATAGTTTTCATGGTGGTCTTCAGTAGGTTTAATTTTATTCCGTCACCACAGATCCTGTAACATAAATAAAATGTAATAAAACTAAACAATGTTACTAAAACAATTATGAGACTTTGCACATTTCAGAAACTGAACTTTCTTTAAGATTATTAATTACGACATCTTTACAACAATAGCAGCTCTGTCTAGTCTACCTAGCATTGCAGGATTTGCAGGACTATTTAGTGGACTATCTTTTCAGAAATGATATTTTCAGGAGGAAATAAGGCGTTCTAATTACTAAGTAATTTACACAACAAATTTCTAGCTGACTGGCTAATCTGATCTATCATCGCACAGCTCAAACCGCTGCGGGTCTAGAACTTTTTTTCTTAATTGTTGGGCTTATCTGAACAATTTATAGGGCATTATTATAATGGGTGGCGACGCCCCCGCCGCAATAGCAATAGTTCTAAGACGCGATTGGTCAATACGCATTTGGTCTAAAAATGCAATTGGTTCAAATGATGTAGGCAAGCACTTAAAATTCTTCTAAGGGTTTGAAATTCTACGGGAACGGAGTGACGGGCAACAACCAAATAAAAATATATTCCGTATTAAGTTTCACCAGAGAGAAACTGTGCTCTTCAAACAAATCATACATCAGGTAAAAATATTGATTCTGAACTCACGTTTGTTTCTCAATAGTTGGTTTATCTTGCTCTTTTTTCTTTTGCTCTACTTTCTTACTGGCTATTGGTACACTTTTGGGTTCCTCAGTGAATACGCGTTTACATCTGAAAAGAAATCACAGCATCATTTATGGCAAATTGCCTTTGTGCCAAAGCTTGATATTGTAACGCTTTGGTTACACTGCACTAAAGCATCTAAATATTATATTAAAAATGCTAAAGAGTTGACTCTGGTTTGTTAACTCTAGCGCATCAAGACGGCTGAACTCGTTGTTGTAGAGTACGATCATTGGAGTAACACATTTATCAAATATCACACAAAAATGCGAAAACATTAACCGCAGTCTGGAAGTTGTACCGTGTGCGCCGCGTGGTATAAGCTTGTATACAAATAAATGGGATGTACCTTTGACAGCGACTGAAGTCAAATCCGGTATAGCCACAAGATTTGCAGAGCGCCAACATACCATCGACATAGCGAGGCGGCGGCGATCGCGGGCCAGGAGAGTCCGGACTATTATTGCTTACTGCAACACAAAAACTATTTATAAAGCGACTTATGGAATTTGGAGAATCATTTCTTCCATATTTGAATCGGTAGTGGCTTAAATACATATATTTTTTAAAGGAGAGTCGTTCCGTTAATACCTGTGGAAAGGCTAATTTACATTTCCTTTTTTTTCAGCAGGTTTTTTTAATAGGATTGCATTCCGCATTTAACGTGCTGTGCCAGCTACGTTTATTGGCTAAATAAGTAACATTCTTTGAAACATTCTGTTATAACAGATTAAGATAACAAACAATAGCAAATGTAAATTAGTATCTATGTGTTTCGTTAACCCATACATTTTGTACTTTAACAAAATTAAATACCGTTTTCAGGACATTGGGATTTCTCTGGTGTCGACATCTCGCTACTTTGTGGCTGGGACATCACACTTGGGGAACTTCTACTGCTTATATCACCTACAAGCATCTGGAAAGAAGTTGCATACCTTTTGTGAGCCGAATTTAAATGTAATATATTATTTTACAAAGATTTCATATTCGTTTATTATAATAATAATATGGTTCGTTTGGGTAACTTAATTTTTTGATGTAGCTACGACGAAGATTAGAAATATAACTTACTGGATGATTTTCCAACATCTCCTCTATTCTAGTGGTAGATCCAACTGATACAAAATAATCGATTTCACTGCTAGTATTCTGCATGCACTGTATGTGAGTGTCTTCTGAAAATGGTACATTAACCTGAAATAAATAATAATAAAAATTTGTTAAACAAAAAAAATATCAGCATAGTATATTAAAATTTTTAATCTTTACATATAATAAAATCGTAAGGAAGCCAAATTGGTACATTAAATAATTTTAAAAAAAAGTTATAGTATGTAATAAATGCTTAATACAGACCCCAAAACAGATATTTTTAAAAAATTTTGTCTTATTGTTTGTTCAAACATCACGCAAAAACCACTGAAGGGATTTTGATGAAACTTTGTACAGTGATACTCCAACATAATGCTATAGAATAGAACATCTCGAAACTTGGCCGAGCAATAGTGACCAGCAATAAAAATCTCTCATTTCCTAACATTTGTATGAACTTGCAGTTCATACACCAGTTGGTATTGAAATGCTACAGATGCTTCAGTCCAGAAAAGATTTTTGCGTAGGTACCTATTAGAAAAAATAATTTGTCATTCATTTATCCACGCGGACGAAGTCGCAGGTAACAGCTAGTATTTATTAGAAGTACCTGTTCTAGGACCTCTTGTAGTGTACAGCTTTCCTTAGGCAATGTAAAAGTAATTAGCCTCTGTTCGCCATTTTGAAGGAAAATTAACATTTTTGCCGATTGTGGCTCCACCGCTTGTTCCGAGGGCCCTCCAATGGGTGCTTCGTTGTTTTCTATAAAGAAATGACAAATTTGAAACAAGCTCTCTCCTTAAACATTACCTGCAGTTCTGATACCCAAAAAGAATATCTGCGCACGGTTCTATGCATCGCCGTTTTAATGCGATCACAAAAACAGACCCTATACCTTTATAGATTTTAATATTAGGGCATCTTCTATCATTCAGTCTTCTATCAATTCAGTTTGCATTGATAATTTTTTTTTCACTCATTGAGATTTTATAACTTTAATTTTAATACAGATCAAGACGTGCAAATAATTGTTTTTATATCAATGAAAGGTCATCCTAGTAAAAAGAACGGCATCAAAAAAATTGTGTTTTTCAAAATGTTCCTGGGGTATATTTTTACAATCATGCACCTATGAGATCTCATTCAAGTCGTTCCCTGGTGGAGAACGAAGGATCTCAAATGTGTGAAAAATTGAAAATGTCATCATAACCAGTTTTTTGGTTTTAGGCGTATTGCACATACCATGCTGAGGCACTTGCTGAGATTGCATTGGTGGCACTCGTTGAACGGGCCTCGGCTGCTCCTTGCTCCTAACTAAGGTCTGACGTCCGCCGTCCCTATACAAAATATATCATTAGATATACGTCCCGCCACGCATCACACCCAGATCGATCATAGAAATGTCAAATCAAATACCTCGGCTGCTGAATCTGTGCCGACGTACGCGGCACTTGCTGATGCAATTGTTTATATTCCCCTAGTGTCATTGTCTGGCCGCTCTGGAGAGTCAGTAATTGGCGATCGTCAGGTTCCATCAGCAACTGGGTGAGGGTTTGCTGGTGCTGCGGCAGGTGGGGCTGCTCGTACGCGACCTGCTGCTGGTAACTTTGCTGAGGGCTGAAGCTCATTTGTTGACTCTGCTGAGCGACGCCACCACCAGCGTGGTTCTGTCGCATAGTCGGAGGCGGAGTGTGGAACTGTTGTGTGGGATTCATATTGTCGCTCACGGGATGCTTTTGCACTACCGCTGCAGCAATACTCTCCTCGAGATCGTCCATGTCAGTCGCGTTGTTAGGCTGGACGACGACTTTTTTCACTTGCTGGATCTGCTGCAAAAGGGGGGAGGCTCTTTGCGCCATTGCAGCGATCGCGTTTTGCGGCGTCAAGGGGCCGTTGTTTTGGGACGCCTGCACAATCGAGTGTTGGGGCACCTGCTGCTGCGTTACGCTTTGCGTCACGATCGTGCCTTGCTGGGTTATGATACGAGCAGTGGACTGCGGGTGTCCCTGGGTCTGTTGATTCACCAGAATCTGTTGCTGTAACATATAAAGTTTCAGTAACAACAATTTTTTTGGGTATGGAATGGTGGAAACCCACTATGATCATCTTAAGCGGCTCGATCTTATTTTCTTAGAGGGCCTAAAGAGAGCTCTATATTCATCAATAGACTGTTGAAGGAAGTTAATATAGGTACCAATTGTGGTGTACTATGAACGGTTAGTGGGTTTTGGTTGATTATGAAAAGTAAAACAGTGTATACCTGGTGTGCGGTGAGCTTGAGCTGCCCCAACTGCGGATGGATCTGCTGCTGGTGCACCTGTTGCTGCTGCTGCCCGATGAGATGCTGCGCCAGCTGGTGCTGTTGGTGCTGCTGGTGTTGTTGCTGCTGTTGCTGTTGTTGCTATTAAACAACAACAACAATATAGTTGACGTTCCCTCAACTAATGTGCGAGGCGGCTAAAATCAGGGGCGTGCGCGAAAGCACACAACCCTTATAGATGACCATTGCACGGTGATAACTGGTAAACACATCATACTATTTTTAAATACACTCTAAATGTACCTAGGAAGCGTTGGTTAATGTAGTCGGTGTACTCATATGCAATAAGATATATCGGCTTTTGATATTATCGACAAAAATGCTGAGCGTGATATACCGTCCCGCAACTCCCGCATTATATTGCTCGGCGGCGGGCGGCGAGTGTTTGAGAATACTCTAGTCATAGGCCGGGTACAGATTGGTGAAACGTAACATGCAATGTATCATGCATTGTAAGAATTTGCCATACACATTGCTGCAATGTAACTGAATCTCATAGTCTGGACGTTTCGTGCGCACAATGCGCGCCTGTCGTCGAGCACGTACGTATATTCCAAGTCGTGCGCGGAGCGAACCATCAATTGTCGGTTTTTGAGACGAACACAGCACAGAATTCAGCGCGCAGTGCAGAAACTGATGCGCGTTTGAGGTTCGTAGTGAATGCGCGCGATGCATCCAGACTGATGAAATATGTGTGAAACGTACATTGCAATATACATTTCACTAATCTGAAGCCGGGATTAGGCGGCTACCGTTATAGTCAAACTATTTTATTACATCTGCGGACACTGGGTACATTTATACGTGAACTTTTTAATCTACCGCCGCTTCCTACGGTTTAGCACTGGGAGGTAGAAGCGGCGCAAAAACTTTCGCGAGTGATACTGATTACCTGATGAAGCGGCGTCCTCGCCCGCGGCGGGCGGTGCTGTGCGTGCGCGGCGTGAGGGTTTAGTACGCGCGGGGAGACGGGGCGCGCCCCCGCCCTGGCGCCGCGCGGCGCGCCCGTGCCCGCCACCGCGCCCGCGGGGGACAGCACGCCCGCGCCCACCGCGCCCGCCACGCTCGCCGCGTTCACAGAGCTCACTGCGCTCGCGATGCCGCGCGGCGCACTCACCGCGGCCGGGGACGCTTGCGCCTGAAACAAACCATTACCCTGAGATTGGAATGCAAAAGCAGCCAATTCATTCCCAATGTGATTCTCATAATGCCGCACACGTGTAGTGTAAGCAATCCCTGTATTAATCTAGATCACTGCGTGTGGGACGTTAATTTGGATGGTATTGTATAAGACACGTCACCCACTTTATACAGCACATGGAGGAGTGGTTCCACCATCAGTCGAGATCAGCTATCAGTCACCCAGCTACCAGTGTGGTAACCTGTAACTTGGCTTTAATTTTTATATTTATTTAATTCTTTAATGCACACACGCACGCACACACGCACACACACACGCAGCCAAAAAAATTTGAATAAACTAAAAAGAAACTTAAGTAAAAAGTGCGAACTTATCTATACTGATACAATAAAGCTAAAGTTTATTTGTTTGCTTGTATTTTTGTTTGAACGCGCTGATTTCTGAACCCACCAGTGGGTTACCAAGTTATAAAAACACGGGCGAAGCCGCGAGAAACAGCTAGTCTGTCATAAAGAGGTACTGATGAGATTGTCACCTGCTGGTGTTGTGGGTTGAGCAGCCTGGCGGGCATCTGCATGTGCGCGCGCACGGCGGGGCGGCGCGGGCGCACCGTGCGCACCGGCGTGCGCACCAGCGTCACGCCGCCCGGACTGCTCAGCGCCTGGTTCAGCAGTCGGGGCGGCGCCTGCCGCGTAGGAGTCCCCTGCAACAACACACATCAAAATTACAAGCATAGTAAAATAGTAGTAGTAGGGCCAAAATATATTTATTGAGAACACACTCAAACGATGCCACTAACATCTTTGCAGATCTCTCCGCTAAAAGTAATGTGGAAAGCGGTACAAGCTAATTATGAAAAAAGAGTTGCTAAGTGTAAGTGTAATATTTATATTTAATCCATTAAAATATAGCTAAAGAGTTTGTTTGTTTGAACGCGCTAATTTCTGGAAGTTAGATTTGAATTCTTTTTGCATTTGATAGCCCAATTCTTCAGGAAGGGTGTAGTCTATTTAGCATCAAGCCTTGAGGCGCCGAGCATCAATGACCTTTAGGAGCCGAGCAACAAGAAAAATGTCAGAAATCTATATTTAATATCTATAATACACTATAAATAAAGTAATAATATATTTAAGCTTAAATAAAATGATGCATCTTAATAAGTGAATAAAGTTTATGTTTAATTAAGCAGCGTAGGCAGGCCTCCCAAAAGGTGGACCGACGATCTGGTGAAGGTTAGTTAGGTTAGCGCAGGACCGGTCGTCGTGGAGATCCCTTGGGGAGGCCTTTGTCCAGCAGTGGACGTCTACAAGCTGATATGGTGATAATTAAGCTGAAGCGTTTGTTTTTTTGTTTGTTTGAACGCGCCAGTCTCTGAAACTACCAGTCGGATTTGAAAAAAATCTATTTGCATTTGATAAAACAGGTTTTCCACCTAGTATTGTGGTTAGTTGTTTAACCTATGTGTTGTTCTGCCCATTCTTATAGTTTATAAGTACTAAGTATGAACGAAAACCCTATTTGGGTTAACCCTTTTTTTTTTAACTTCCATACTCACAGCCTGATTGATATACGCTGCGTGCATGACAACTTGCTGGTGTTGTATCTGTTGGGGCTGCATGTGCTGCTGGTGTTGTTGCTGCAGCTGGTGTTGCAGCTGCTGCTGTTGTTGCTGCAGCTGTTGCAAGTGGAGTTGTTGCTGGTGCTGTTGTTGCAACTGCTGTATGAGCTGCGAGGACGCGCGCGGTATCTGTTGCTGTTGCTGAATCTGTTGCTGCTGTATCTGTTGCTGCTGTTGCTGTATTTGTTGCGGCTGCTGCTGTAAGTCAGTACAAAAAAAATATTTTTTGTAATCTATATACATATAATAAAATCGTAAAGGCCAAAAAGTCTGTACATTGAATATATTCGAAAAAAAACCAACCAGGGCGACTTAAAATGAGTAACTGAACATGTTAGAACAGTTTTTAAAATTTTTGTCTGTCTGTCTGTTTGTTTGAACGCGCATCACGCCTAAACCGCTGAACGGATTTTGACGAAACTTTGTATAGTGACAGTGTATATCCCGGAATAACATTATAAATCACAAAAATCTCGAAAATTTGCCGAGAAATAACAACCAGCAATAAAAAACTCTCATTTGCTAAAATTTGTATGAACTTACAGGTCAGAGTAGCCTGGTTATTATAGAAAGTGTTACAAGTGAGCCCAGTTCAAAGTATAGGGCTACTCTGCAAACTACCATAGGTTTTTTATTATAAACCCTGACTGACTGACATACAGGATGTAACAAAATCCTTATATTGACCGGTTACAGGGGCTCTCGGTATCGAATACCTACTGATTTGTTTTCTACAGTGACTGGCCGTTGGCTTAGTTGATGGTGAGTGGTAACCACGAGTGGTGACCCTGCCTACTGAGCTAAAGGTTTTGGGTTCATTCCCACCCGGGGCCAACATTTGTGTTCGCGCGTTTGGTTGGTTGGTTCGTTGTTCGCGCGTTTTGCGCGTTTGTTGGTTGCGGGTTGTTCGCGCGTTTGGTTGGTTGGTTATTTGGTTGGTTTGTTCGCGCGTTTGTTCGCGCATTTGTTTGCGCGTTTGGTTGGTTTTGGTTATTTGGTTGGTTTGTTCGCGGGTTTCGCGTTTGTTCGCGCGTTTCGCGCGTTAGTGCGCGCGTTTGTGTGCGCCTTTGGTTTGTTGGTTGGTTATTTGGTTGGTTTGTTCGCGGGTTTCGCGTTTGTTCGCGCGTTTCGCGCGTTTGTTCGCGCGTTTCGCGCGTTTGTTCGCGCGTTTCGCGCGTTTGTGTGCGCCTTTGGTTTGTTGGTTGGTTATTTGGTTAGTTTGTTCGCGCGTTTCGCGTTTGTTCGCGCGTTTCGCGCGTTTGTTCGCGCGTTTTGCGCGTTTGATCGCGCGTTTCTTTGCGCATTTCGCGCGTTTATTCGTGCGTTATGCGCGTTTAATCGCTTGGTAGGTTAGTTGGTTTGTTCGCGCGTTTGTTCGCGCGTTTGTGTGCGCCTTTGGTTTGTTGGTTGGTTATTTGGTTGGTTTGTGCGCGCGTTTCGTGCGTTTGTTCGCGCGTATCGCGCGTTTGATCGCTTGGTAGGTTAGTTGGTTTGTTCGCGCGTTTCGCGCGTTTGTTTGCGCCTTTGGTTTGTTGGTTGGTTATTTGGTTGGTTTGTTCGCGGGTTTCGTGTTTGTTCGCGCGTTTCGCGCGTTTGTGCGCGCGTTTGTGTGCGCCTTTGGTTTGTTGGTTGGTTATTTGGTTAGTTTGTTCGCGCGTTTTGCGCGTTTGATCGCGCGTTTGTTCGCGCGTTTCGCGCGTTTGTGCGCGCGTTTGTGTGCGCCTTTGGTTTGTTGGTTGGTTATTTGGTTAGTTTGTTCGCGCGTTTCGCGTTTGTTCGCGCGTTTCGCGCGTTTGTTCGCGCGTTTTGCGCGTTTGATCGCGCGTTTGTTCGCGCGTTTCGCGCGTTTGTTTACACGTTTCGCGCGTTTGATCGCTTGGTAGGTTAGGTGGTTTGTTCGCGCGTTTCGCGCGTTTGTTGTAACTAGACGCTGTCTGAGTATAGGAGAGACAGCTATACCTACTTCCAAAATCCACGCATACGAAGTTGCGGGCAACAGCTAGTAAATAATACAAATCTTTAATAAATAGTACAATTACAATTTAAAGATTTTTTAAACTCAAACCCCATTGACCCGAACTCGAGTAAACATAATAATACGAAGATATGATTTAAGAGAATACGAAGATCCATGTTTGCATCGGACTCTCAGAGAATTTTTCTTAGAAACAGGGTAGCCTCCAGATAGCAGGTAGTAGTTTCGTTGCTGCCGATTTGTTGTAGAGGACATGGCTATTTTATATTCCAATAAAATATTGAGTTCTTACTGGAATACCTTAACGTGTGCAACTAGTAGCTAATATTTATTAGACTGCGATATATATTTTTTCTTTTATTGTATTAGCAAATAAGTAGCAATCATTACAAACAATTAAAAACAAGTAACATTCATAGTGTATATAACTCAATAGCTAACTGCTACCACCAATCTCAAGTCATTCATTGTTATACTGACGTTAGGCGGCGGAGCATGCTGTGGCGGCGGCGGTAGCGGCGGAGGGGGCGGCGGCTGCGGCGGGGGCTGCTGCGCCGGGTGGATCACCGTCGGCTGCGACAGCGCGTGCGCCGGGCTCACCAACTGCTGTCAAACCACACGCTACCTTATACCACTCTATACTCTAGTTTTCCTCGTCACACGCAAGTTGACAAGTACACCAGCCATAGAATAACGACTGAAAGCAACATCAGCCCAGATATAGACATATTCTCGTCTATTACTACCATAATAATAATTATGATTAAGTTCTGTTTTCGATATTATTGATACAAAATTATACAAACGCTTAAAAATCTCTTTCAATTCCGAATCCAAATTTTACTAATAACTGTCAAAGTGCTAAAGTCAACCACACCTTGCGTCATGATATGTATATGAAAAAAACAATGCAGCTTGCGGAGTAGTAGTTACCGAGTGCTAAGTGATAGAAACTATGCTATGGTGCTGTAAAAAGTAACAGCAATATAGTACACATATAGTACGTTAAATAAGTCATTATTGCTTTTCACGTAGTTATTTCGTTTCAATTGGAATACCTGTAGGCACCCATGTACATATGGATTCAACAACAAGTCACTTATCAGATTTAGAAGCATGCAAAAGTAAGTACTACACTAATCATATTATTATGGATCTTAGTATGGTGTTGTGTAAAAGTCAGTAACGGTACACAATGTGCGGGTTCCGTATTTTTTTTAATCTCCACCTCGCGAAAAAAATTGAATTTTTAGGATAAAATAATATAATATGCTCTAAATTTTAGCACAATGGCTTACGAAATATCCGACGGACAGCCAGACAGATAAAAAAGAGTCGCTGTAAGGGAATCTGTTTTGACGGATCCATAAAAAGTATAAATTTTAATTAAAGGTCTTTACTCTGTTTCTCCAACAAAAACAAAATATAACGGCTACTTTAATGAAATCACACACAAAAAATAACTCTACATCAGAAAATGCATAACCAAATTAAATAAAAGGACTGATAGACACAATTATGACAAAAAGAAATGCATTTCATCCCTATTCTAACTATACTAGCGAACAATTCACAATCACAGATTTTCATAGTATGTATAAAATACCAGAAATAACTATATTTGTGAATTCCGGATAATATCATTACAAATTATAGACACCATAATACAAACACATCCACAATCAAAAGTAATCAAATCATTCATGATCTTAATCATCCTAACATCAAATGAATTGATTTCTAATAGTCTATTAGTTTTCTAATAGATAATTTAGATATTATTAGACTCATATAATAATAGACTCAGCTAGATGGTTATCATAGAGATATTTGTCCGTTTCATAGTCATGTTCATTATGAAAATATGCATAAACCTAAGTAACTTCTCAATACCTACTGTAGACTGTAGTACAAATTGAAAATATTTTAAATTAAATACTAATGGTTAGTATTCCCAACAAGTTATTTGTGTTATATAACAAAAGCTTATATATTATGTCATATTCTGATTGTTAATCAATGAAAGCATTGTCTGGTTATATTAGTATCCTGCTTATGAATTTGACAGGTACTCAGTAAATTTTTGCCGATATATTTATTTTTGATAACACTTAATTATAAACAAGGATTATATTTCATTCATTTACTTCAAAACTGATGCTCAAATAAAATTGCTACAATAATAAAAAAATAAAAGTAGCTTGTTCATGCTAAGCACAATATGAAAGAAGATTCAACTAATCTATTTCATAATTTGCTAAGGTGCAATTATTAATATGTATGTATAGTATATTATTATACAATGATCTATTCGGTAGACATACATGTTGCGGGCGTTGTTGAGATGACTGTTGCATCAGAGATGCATCAATGATCTGCTGAGCCTGTTGCAACACAACCTGAGCGTCCACAGGTAAATCAGATGTGTAGTAAACCTACAAATAAATTGTTATACAAGATATGCTTTAGCCTCAGAATACGGAACAAACCAGAAGGCGCGTTCGCCAAATATAATACACTAAAACAGTGTAGTTTCATACAATGTGAGGATTGGGCGTGGAGAAGTGCGAGGCTTCGTTTTGTTTTTGGACACAGTGCGCGGCATACAAATATGATTCTACGCTCATTCTGGTTAGTTCTGTATTCTGCTTTAGCTTGCTTATATGCTAACTTCTAAGTAACAATATACAGACATTTTCGTCCGCGCCTTCACACAAACCTATTAAAAATATTGTCAAACATGTTTGATGTGATTATGAAATATCCAAACATGTTTGAAGTGATTTTTCAAAGGACACCGTGATAGAAAAACAAAAAAACCGGTAAATATTTTTAAAAATATATTTATGCCTCTTTGTATTAGTGTGTATTTCTCGAAAACTATACATAGAATGTTTATGATCTTAGGATATTTTTTTATATGTTACACAGAGACATAAAACATGTTTTATCAATTCGCGTCTTTTTTCCATACTTCACTTGCGGAGTCCTCCATAGGATTTTAGGAGCTTCTTATATAAATTGTTCAAAGTACATACTTGGTGTCTCTGTAAGGCCTGGTGTTGTTGCTGGAAGTCTGTGCGGGGCGGAGGCGGGGGCTGCGGCGGGGGCTCATGGCGGATGATATACTGCTGTTGGTACTGCAAGCCATCTCCAATAACGAGCTGCGCTTGCGGCTGCACACCATCATTCACTATTATGTCACTGGATTGATCTGCTGGCTGCACCACCACCTAATATGAAGACAACAATTTAAAGGAATGGGTAGCTTTTCAGTTTAAAGGTTAACATATTGTAGATTTTAAAAACACTGCAAGAAAATTTAGAAAGATAAAGATTGCTCATCATTGAACAACAATGTTATAGGTCTGAAGGTGCAGCAAGACTAAGATGGTACATTTATAATTGTAAAAATAAGTGCTTAGTATAATAATTTTCTGTACCTGTTGTTGTGTATATTGCTGGTCATCTTGATTGACTACAATACCATCCAAGCATATATTTGGACAGAATCTTTGTATATCTTCAAGTGATAGTGGCGGTCCTGGCCCAACTATCTGGTAATACTGAGCCATTGCAAATGTTTAGCCTGTAATTAAAATATGGTAATGCGTTATAGGCTGACATTAAATGTGATTCTTAAAGTCAGTCATACAATTTTTTATACAATAGGATCTGCAAGTAACATGACATAAATTAGTTTAGATGGTCCATGCATCCTTCCATACAATGTAAAGTAAAATGGATACCATGTACACTACACCTCACCAGTATGTAAAAAGTTATTTGATTGTAGAACTTTGATACATTCCTGTGCCATTCAGATATTTTATTTATCATTAGAAATAAAAATCTCAGTGTTCATTCAAAGAAGAAACAAACATATACCAGTCTACTAGCACTACTCTATTGGATCTCTACTGGTTTTGGTAGAGTAACTGTCTACATGTAATATTGTCTATTCGAGGAATGTGTCCATGAAGAATAGTCAAGACCATACATTCTCTACTAACCAGATTGATTCCATTCTCTACCGGCCGAGTAGCAGTAGTGCACACCAGGGTGGGGCGTAGAAAGTGGTAGAGTAACTGGCTTCAGGTGCTAGCCAAGCCAATTAATTAACCAAATTTAGAATACTATACCAAAGCTAGTTAATGCTATGCTACTAATATTGCTATCTCTACCCATGTACACCAAGCTTAAGGTTTATTTAGTACCTTGTAAGTAAATATTAAAATTTATCCGACATAACATAACCTCTCAGCATAAATACCTACTTACATGCATACCTATTGGTTGCTTTATTTATTTAGAATCTCAATATCAATCAATTTTTTTTTGGCTATAAGTAATCATTGCACAAGTGTCACTATGAAATAAAAGTACGAATTTGTTTACATGTTACAAACCAAAAGATTTCGAAAAGAACGAATCATTTAATAATTTTTTTCCAATTACATTATTGTATTACGACCTTTCGAGGTTCAGAGTTACGAAGATCACCCACAGTACGATGACAGATTCCTCATCGGGTATTGAACATTACGTACAACAGCACCTCAGCAAAAGTGCAATGATTTCGTGGTCGAAGGAATATCTCAACTATGGCGACGACACATTGGCTAATTTTCTGTCACCACTTTTACTACACTTTGCAAATATCACAAATGGATTAACAGCATAATAAAGGGTAAAAGATACTTCTCTATGATACCGTTTACACGCCTAGAACGAAATGGCTTCGATTTCTTTGGTCCAACCTAAATTCTTTTCAAGGTGTAGGTAAGTTTCATTCTTTATGTTACTTAAAGTTAACGATTTTTTCTTACCAATATTTACTAGGGACATTTTAAATGCCTTATTTATATCATAACATCGAACTTTAATCATCAAAAATCTAACAAATATAACTGAAACGCCAAATCTACAAGCAATTTACATTATGGCGTGTGTGTCACTTCACTTTTTTCCTTTTTAATTTTTTTTTCTCAGTGTTGCTCCCATGAATTACCCAAACAAAAAGTTCCTACTTATAAGTGCCTAGGTAATGTCACATAGAAAAATAAAGTATCTTAAAAATCCTTCTCAAATTTTCAACTTCAATAAAACCACAACTAATTAATTTTAAAACTTTATAAAATTACGATTATCTGAATGCTTGAATGGCGAAGTTGGCTGTTTTATTTTCATGAAATTGGCCTAATTTCCCATCATATTCCTACTACGATTTGTCTAGAAGAACTTTGTTGTCATGATGATTTAATGATTTTATCATTTAACTAGTATTCTATTCATAATTAAGTATATTGTTGGTTTTGGAGCAACTATTAGGTAGGTGCCTATGATGCAACAAGTATTTTAAAAAGTGTGTATTGTGCGGGAATTTTATCTACTGTATTTTTTTTTGGTTTGTCTTAGTGCTTTTTAGCGGGATTTTGACAGAGATGGCTCTTTTAATTATTTTTCTAAAAACTAGGTACCTACGTATATCTCTGTATTAGTTTTCTAAGCAATATTATAGTGTTTATTGTGCGGGATAGTTAAATAAATGCGTGTAACGACTTTTGTGCGGTATAGTTACTTATTATAAGCATTGATTCTACCGGTTTGTTCCAAATTGTTCCTTCATCATCAACAGCCTATTAATTTCCCCACTGCTGGGGCTCAGGCCCAAATTGTCCCTTACCTACTATCTATTTAGTGCGGTGCGATGTGAAATCACCGAAGTGTGTGGATCGCCGAATGGCACTAGTTGTGCCCTCGTGGTGGCCGTGTTGCGGTTTTATTGAAAATTGCCGACTATTATAGTCGTACCCTGTTTTTGTGTAGGCCGTACTGTAATCGCCGGTTTTTGAAGAAAAACAAACAAAATATGACTTGGTTGTATGGTCTATGACTTTTGCCTGTCTATTTTGTCTATTTTGTCTGTCTACATTGGACGATATCAACAAAAAAAAGGGGGCTTTTTGGCGGGATTTTGTCAGAGATTGTTGTCGTTTTTGTTTAGTTTTCCAAAAAATGTATATTGTAGGTTTTGGTATATATTTGTGATAGTTTTATATGCAACAAGTGCCTATTAAAGTGTATATTGTGCGGGATAGTTAAATAAAAGCGTGTAACGACTCTACCGGATCTTTCCAAAATGTCCCTTGTTATTCTTCATTAAACCTACTATCGGTTTAATGCGGACTAGAACCAGCAGTGTGGATCATCGAATGGCACTAGTTATGCCCTCGTGAAGGCCGTGCTGCCGTTTTATTGAAAATCGCCGACTAACTCTAGTCGTGCCCTGTTTTTGTGGAGGCCGTGCTGTGACCGCCCGGTTTAAATAAATATAAGATTTAATTAAATACTTTAAATAAGACAGGGCTGTATGGACGAAGCTTCCCTTGTCCGTCCTCAATAGAGAAAAAAAAATACCAAAAAATAATTTTGTGCGACCGACCACCGACCGACGGTCAACTCAGTTTTCTGTGACTTAATTTTCGTGTATTTTATTGCTTTATCTCTATGTAAACTAATTCGTATCATAATTGCAGTGGCTATAGATCAGGCAATGTAAAGTGCATTGTAATATTATTGTACACAAATTCCTTACGAACTTCAACTTTTTGGACATTTTGTTACCGTCCTCATTACTTTGCGTGCAAATGGATGATTCTGTGATTTCACCAGGTAACTGTTATACTTGTATTATTATTTTCTTAACACGGATTTCCAAGCGTGTTCATTTAATTTATAGGCGGCTGTCATATTTTCAGGAAATAAGATGGCAGATTCTGCTTCTGAAAGTGATTCGAGTTCCCTCGACGGCGGGGCTATGTTGCCTCCCAGCACGGTCTCTCGTGATCAGTTACAGAAAAGGATTGAATCGTTGCAACAACAAAATAGGTTCGTTTTATACGATAAGATTTTATTATTCTTACGTCCGCCTTCCTGTTTGCTTAGTATTTGTGAGCACATGCTCATTTCTGATCTGTCATTAAGTAGCCTAATAAGAAAACCATTTTGATTTTTCAGAGTGCTAAAAGTGGAGTTAGACACATATAAACTGCGTGTGAAAGCATTACAGGAAGAAAACCGTGCACTGCGCCAGGCGTCAGTGTCTATAGTAAGTTGATGTTATTGAAAGCTATTAGCCTTTGAGCTATCTGTCATTTTTCCAAAAATGAGTTCTTGGTCTTGGTACAATGAGAAGAAAGTTACAATACAGTTCAATTACAGTCTCAGTCAGATTGAAGAAGTCTTTGATTCTATACACCTCAATTAGATTGTATCCAGTACTACTACTCTCTTTCAGCTGCTAGTACTGTTTTAATAGGTATATTATGTTTAACTTCTTTCATACTTCGAATTTAGCGATTTTCGAATGATGGCGATGACTGAAAAACAGCACTTCGCTGAGTCATCGACCGTTTCATCTCACTACAAAAGTTTTCTGGTTGTATTCAATATGTAATGTGTGATGAATAAATTATCTTTTAATTATTTTATTACTATTATTATTAATTTAACCATGCATTTAATCTGCAATATATGTTTTCACTGTTATTGAATACTCATTTACACATATTTATTTATTTATTATACTATTACATTCAGCTGATGGCAAAAGTTTAACTTCATGATGTAAGCAGCACCAAAGTATCTCATAAGAATAGAAATAACATTGCTATTGTGTGAATTACTCAAACTGATAAATATTATTTTTTTATGTGTTTGTCAATAAATAATTGTCTTTTACAGCAAGCCAAGGCTGAGCAGGAGGAAGAATATATTTCCAATACACTGCTGAAGAAAATTCAAGCTTTGAAGAAAGAAAAGGAAACTCTAGCTCATCACTACGAGAGGGAAGAGGAATGCCTTACTAATGATCTCTCCAGGAAACTGAATCAAGTACAATGCTAATTCTTTGATTTCAGACTAGTTTCTTTTTATTATTATTGCTACAGGGGCAGCAAGCAGGCCGGCCTCCTGATGTTATGAGGTCACCGCCGCCCATAAACACCTGCCACACTCTGATTCCGTTTATGTGTGACTTTTTGACACACTTTGACTAACTTAACTGATTTAAAATACAAACTTATCGAATTCTAGTAACAATAAAACAATAATATACCATCAAGCTTGTATGATGAAAGAGGGAGGATTTCCGTTTTTTTTTCTAGTAAATAATACCGTTTTCTTTTGCTAGTTACGCCAAGAGAAATGTCGCTTAGAACAGACACTAGAACAGGAGCAGGAATGTCTGGTGAACAAACTCATGCGCAAGATCGAGAAACTTGAAGCTGAGACACTCGCTAAACAAACAAACTTAGAAAGACTTCGCAGGGAAAAGGTATGTAGACTAATTTTGGTTTCATGTTTTTTTAAACATTTAATATTACGGTTTCAGCCGTTTTTGCAGCCATGTTTCGTAACCAGTGGTGTAGACGAAGTACTTTTCTTCGTTGTGTTATAATGAGGGCGACGACCGACCACTTATCTTAGGGGGCCAGGATTACCTGGCGACACTTCGACCCTATGGGATCTGTTGTGCCAAACCCCTGTCCGCCAAACGGTGCCCCAACCCAATCCGTTTTGTGGTGGTCTGTGGTTTCAATTCAATACTTTTCTGGCTGCTATTTACAAAAATTGTTTTTTTTTTTTTCCAAAATGGAGAATATTATACAAGACCGGCCACATAAAGGGTTTGTGTTAGATTGTTGAAGTGTTTTTTTTTTTTTTGGTGAATGTACTTTTCTCATAATATGCCATGGCTTAGGACTGGGTGAGTTTAAAAGCAGCCTTACTAAGAATGAATTAATCTGCAGGTGGAGTTGGAGAACACTTTGGAGCAAGAACAGGAGGCTCTAGTGAACAGGCTGTGGAAGCGAATGGACAAACTGGAGGCAGAGAAGCGTTCACTGCAGATCAGGCTAGACCAACCAATATCTGATCCTGCTAGTCCTAGGTGAATTTTGTTAATAAAAGATTATTTTATTAACCTCTAGCACACTTTGCACACCGCTGTGTAAAGATAATTTATCTTTAGGGATAAATTGTAATTAAGTGTATTCATATACATGCATCTCGAAACTTAAGTACATTTACTGACTGCTCTCAAACGGAAAACAACAAACAGTGAAGGAAAACATCGTGAGGAAACCTGCATACGCCGAAGAAGAAATTCTTAGGCAGATGTGAAGTCCACCAACCCGCACTGGGCTAGCGTGGTGGACTATAGCCCGAACGCCCTCGTGGAGAGGGTAGGCCTGAGCCCCAGCAGTGGGGACATTAATAGGCTGTTGATGATGATGATGATATACATGCGGTTAAGTAATTCAGGTATATAAACTCACAAACAACTGTGTAAGTTAGTGGAGATATAATATTTATGATATTTGTAGTTTTAAGAGTCAGATCTGTTGCCTTATAATATGAAGAATGAAATATACATAATAGTAATACAATTTTTCGTTCAATTCACGTAATAATAAATGTTTCTTCTTGCTAGGGACATCAGTAATGGTGACACAGCATCTAATCTAAGCACTCACATTCAGACACTGCGCTCAGAGGTGGTAAAACTAAGGTAAGTTTATATAACACTAATGTACTACAATCAATAATCTGTCTGGTGTCACACACCATTATCATTATATTAGCCGAAAGACGTCCACCGCTGGACAAAGGCCTCTAGGCCCCCAGGGATCTCCACGACGACCGGTCTCCCAGTTCCTCATCCAGTTGGGTCCCGCGACCATCACCAGATCGTCGGTCCACCTTGTGGGAGGCCTGCCTACGCTGCGTCTTCCGGTACGCGGTCGCCACTCGAGAACCTTTCTGCCTCAACGGCCGTCAGTTCTACGAGCGATCACACATAGGAAATAAATTATTTGTGATATTATTAATACCACAGATTAGATAATAGTTCACCTAATACTAACCCAAGTATTTTTTTACTCTTAACAAATTATTACATTTATGGGCTCAGGCTGACAAATTGTGTGAAGTAGCGTGAACTATGAGATTAAATAAGCGTCAGAATCACTCTTGTAAAATTCGTCTCACTTCTCAACCTGAGTCTACTTTTGAAGCCATAACATCTAACCTATACAAAAAACGTAACATTTCGCCCGTTTTTTTATGTAGAAATCAGTTGGCAGTCTCCCAAAATGAGAATAAAGAGAAAATGCATCGTTTTGCACTAGAAGAAAAACATATTCGCGAAGAAAATGTTCGCCTGCAACGAAAACTACAACAAGAGGTAAATATTTAAAAAGTAACACGTCAATGGTTTTGAAATTTAAAGCATTTAATATATTAAAAACTTACATTTATACATACCTACGTTGCACTTGTCTAATGCCATGTCAGTTGCGTTACCCTATAGAAGAACAATCAGGGAAAAATTATCAGTTCCTTTTTAGTTTGCTATTTACAAAATCTATAATCATTGTAAATTGAGGTGGTTTGGCCATAAATATGTCCTAAACATATGTTCATTATTGTACCAGTTAAATATGATTATGATTATTATTAATAAGTTTTTCCGCGTATATGCTTAATTTTAGCGATTAAAGTGCACCGCTGTTATAAATTTTATACAGTTTTATCGAAATGAACGAAAATTTGTTGGGTTTTAGATCGAAACAAGTACATTTACTGACTTCTCATACGCCGACGAAATTCTTAGGCACATGTGAAGTCCGCCAACTCGCATAGTGCTAGAGTGGTGGACTATAGTCCTAACGCACTCGCTGAGAGGGTAGAGTAGTTGGGTGCTTCAACAGTGGGGACGTATTAATAGGCTTAGGCTGTTAAAACTCACGAATTAACTATTGTTTTATGTACACAGGTAGAGCGCCGCGAGGCGCTTTGTCGCCACTTGTCCGAGAGCGAGTCTTCCTTGGAAATGGAAGAAGAAAGGCAGTTCAATGAAGCTCTATGTGTGAGTGTAACCCCTTCCGCCCTTATTCATATCACCTAATAACCAAGCCAGAACCTACTTTAAACTAGTAGTTCCGTGAGAACAGTAGACCTCGCCAGCCCTTATAAACCAAACCTAAAAGAAACCAACAAAAGTCAACTTTATAGTTGGAGACAGAAAAAGTACCTACTAAAGTGACAAAAATTAGCACTTTAAAGCTTAATATTTCGCAAACGGATCCCTGAATCGAAAAATGTTTTTCACACACCCGCGATATTTTTGAAAGACCCATCCAACGATACCCCACAACATGGATATCACGCGGAAAAAAATAATTTTCCATTTTACGTATGCAGTTCTATGAACATAATTTATTTTTTCAACTTTCATAAGTCGATCCACTATTACTCAAAAACTAATAAAACCTACTTAGCCGTAATAGTTTTCCTTGTAACTACGTTATATATGCTACTGCCATGAATTTTTTCACATTTCCAGAAGCAACCGTTTAGCTGGCAGGGGGGGGACACTAACAAAAATTACCGCTTTAAAGCTTAATATTTCACCAACGGATCCTTAAATCGAAAAAATGGCATTCACACACCAGCAATATTTTTGAAAGACCTATCCAACGATATCCCACACTATGGGATTCACAAGAAAAAAAAAGTTCACTCCCACTTTGCGAGTATGGTAGGTACTCTAAAAAAAATATTTTTCAAAATTTTATTCTACTCATTTTGTAGGTTTAATTAATTTATACCTATGCCAAATTTTCGTCAAAATCGGTTGAAAAATGCGACCTGTAGAGAATTACAGACAGAAAGACAGAAGGACAGACGGACATTAGCATTTTTGGTCAATCTCGAAACTTAGACGCTTCGCTCGCTCGGTCAATAATAATAAATTGTGTGGTTGTCAGGCCCGGTCCCGCAGCGTGTCGTCCCCGGGCGGGTCGCGGCCGCTGTCGCCGTACGGGCCGCCGCTGCTGCCCAACGCGGCCGGCCTGCAGCTCTCGCGGCCAGCCTTGCATCTCAACTCGCAGGTATATTTAGTTGTTAAATCAGTAAATTCATTGTACTTCAATGAATCGTAAAATTATTATGGCCTTGTCTAGCCTGTTGGCGTAGTGGTAGTGACCCTGCTTACTGCGCCAAAGGTCGTGGGTTTTGTTTTATGCTACAGTGTGTTTTTTTAAACTGGGACACTTAGGCTAAAACCGAAACCATAGGAGATACAGGAAAACTGTCTTAGAAACCATTTGTTCTTTTTTTCTGAAAACAATTTTAGCATAAAAATTTTTTTGGTCAAGCGTGTGTTGTCCATAATAATTAGACATTTTGATCAAAAGTTTTTTTTTGATGCGGATCGACTATCTTTCATGTAAGGATTATTTCATTATATCGGAAGAAAAAAATCTGAGCAGCACAAGTTAGTCAAATTTAATAAAATGTTTTCTCATACAATCCCAGTACAAAGTAATTTTGATGAAATTTTTATTTAATGCATGTCGATTTTGTTTCATGTAAGGATAATTTCATTGTATGAGAAGAAAAAAATCTGAGCAGCAGAAGTTAGTCAAATTTAATGAAACGACCGATCCAGTGCAGCACAGGTCGGTTCATAAGAAAACATTTTATTAAATTTGACTAACTTCTACTGCTCAGATTTTTTTCTTCTCATACAATGAAATTATCCTTACATGAAACAAAGTCGACATGCATTAAAAAAAAATTCATCAAAATTACTTTGATTACTCAGATTTTTTTCTTCCGATATATTGAAATAATCCTTACACGAAAGAGAGTCGATCCGCATCAAAAACAATTTTGATCAAAATGTCTAATTATTATGGACAACACACGCTTGACCAAAAAAATTTTTATGCTAAAATTGTTTTCAGAAAAAAAGAACAAATGGTTCCTAAGACAGTTTCCCTGTATCTTCGGTTAGCTATGGTTTCGGTTTTAGCCTAAGTGTCCCAGTTAAAAAAAACACACTGTATATTGATAATTCAAAATGAAATGCTATATTTTGTATCCAAATAAAAATTAAATTGAGGTCTAAATTGTTGGTCGTTTTGTTACAGCCGCGTCGACCGAGCGAGCGATTCGTGAAGCCGGCGGTGCCCGTGGGCGCGGGCCTGCCGCCGCGCGCCGCGCCCCTCGACCCGCCCGCCGCGCCGCCCGCCTTCCCCCCCGCCCCGCCGGCGGCCTCACCCGCGCCCGCGCCAGCGCCCGCCGTCGCCATGCTGCAGCCAGCCAGTCCCATGGACACATCCTCTAAGGACTAGTTTTTAATCTGTTACAAATTTATAGTTCACGGCGTAGGAGCATTAGTGACGCAAATTGTGTTCTGCTAATTTACTGAATGCTACCAAATGCCAGGCTTTTGAGATAAGTATGATTGTTCAGTTCAGTCCGTTTGAAAGTATGAAGGAACGACGAAAACCGCCCGAGCGTGGCGGCACACCTACCTGAAGGTGAAATACGTCTCTAACCTTACGAAGCTTATAAGTCATTTGATCAGGTTTGCAAGTTTGTTTTGAAATGCTACATGACTGGCATTTCGGTCATCTGTTGATTTTTGTCCGATTTTTATTCTATGAAGGTGTTTTTGTTAGCTGCTAACAGAATATTGTTGCTGTTAAGAATGTGCTCCTACGGCGTGGTCCCCGAACGAATAGTTATCGTGCGCACCGCTCACTGCCCCGCCAACTCTGCACGCTTCTTAAAACCTTCGGAAGATTGTAATGGGGCGTGTTTAGTGTTTTTATTTCTAAATTGAAATTGGTGGAACCAATTGGTCGTTTTGAAAAGGGGCCAAAATTATTACAGGCCATCAAAGTACATATATTAGACCAAATCGCACTGGGTCTGAAATTATGTCCCTTATGGATCAATTTCAATTGGACGTAAAGACACTACTGAACGATTGGGTTGAAGGATACCTGATAAAATTAGTAGTGCAAAGAAGGCTGTTAAATATAATTTCTCACCTTCGCTAATGTTGGATTTTAGCGTTGTAAGGAGCGTGCGAGCGCCCATCCGAATTATTGATACCTGTTCCAATATTGTAAGGCACAAAGTGATTATTGTGGTTTAGCTAATTCTGATTGTAAATCACTAATGGAGATCGGAGCTTCAGTGTTTGGGGCAGTGGGTTTTATTATGATAGGCTGTGTAAATGTCACCTGTAAATAGGTGTTAGATTGAGGTGAAGTTAATGTATTCAATATATCACTCGGGGCGAGGCGCGCTACTTCCACGTGATGTTTGTAGAGTAGGTGCGTCTGGTGTGTTAAGGTTGTTATGTTACGTTGTGCGCTCGAAGGCGAGTTATTGTGGTCGGCAGAGCTGCGTGTGTAGCGAGCGGCAGTAGCGAGCGGACGCCCTCGGACTCAATTCAATTATGCAAATTTTCTCTTAAACATTTATTTTTTTCAATGTTACTAAAATAAAAATATATGCATCAATATTATACAGTTGTTTTTCTATTATTTAGAAACTACATATATATTTTATTAATAGCTATTGGCCGCGGTAGAAAATGTCGACCCTGTTCAGGCAAAACATCGTAAGCGACAAAAATACCAAAGGAAATGCGCATTTAAGAATATTTGCATTAGATGTGAAATTATTTTGTGTGTGTCGCTTACGATGTTTTGGCTGAACAGGCTCGGTGTAGTCAGTGCATTTGGAATAAGTACTTAATTAATCCCTAAATAATGAAAGTTTTTTACTAATAAGTAAGAAGAATTCTTATGTAAGAAAGTGAGGGGAGGGGGTCAAAAAGGTCCAAATAGTCCTTGCGTAGGTAATGAATGAACGGCCATTCTTGCAATCTAGCGTGGCACATCAACATGCCTCAAGCAACACCGCAAACATGCAATTGCTATATAAGCAGAACCAAGTAGCAGGAGCAACCATCTTGCGGCGCTACCAACGTAGAAGAGCAAAGGGAGTCGTCTACTAACTGTAAACTGTAACTACCACAGACCTAAAATTTTTTCGCTACGCTGAAACTACAACCAACTATAAACCACTTTAGAGTTGTTAGTAAGTATATTTTAGTTTTAGGTTTTAGCATTATGCGAACACTACACGCTAGCGCACGTTGCGGCGAAGGTTCTGTTTGTAAAGCTACAAAAGAAATAATAGTATGTACCAAGGTATAAAGCGCGACGTCGGTCGAAGGTTGAAGTCCTAAACGATTGTCCTATAATACGCCGAATTTTTGCAAAGATCCTGAAAATAACTCGGATAAATTCATCCTTACATCCCGATTATCCTACGACATACACAAAATATATGGTAGGATAACTTGAAACAATGATAGGAAGCATGATTTCAAAACGATAGCCGAATCGGTAAAAGCGGCCTTCGTCCTCCAAGTCGTTCAAATCACACTAGCGTGTGAATTTTCCAACTCGAACTTTCCGATTTTTCATATACATGGGGGATGTAAATTCTAGGTAGGGATAGATAGGGGTATTTGGAATTGATATTATTTAGAAATAGTGGATCCAATTTAAATTTAATCTCTAAGTAGGTAAGTAGGGTCTTTTGCAGCAAGTCCTGACCGTCGCGGATAGCGACGCGTTGCTCTACTAAAGGGCTGGTCAAACCGAATGCAGCGCAGTGCAGCTGTACGCATTGGAGTATCATTTCCCCCATAATTTCACATAAGTATTACAACGTCTTATGCTGCGATGCTCTGTGCTATATTCGGTTTGGCCAGCCGTTAGAGGTCCTGATCATAAAAATAAAAAGGTTAAATAATAACTTAAATTTCATCGTGGGGGGCATTTTATGCAAATCAGCTTTACCTGTAACCCTGCAGCGTCCAAGGCAAATACGCGTTATCCCGGCCGGCCGGCGGGTTTGCTTAGGTTTACGATGCGTGTGTAAAGTGCGATTATTTCTGTGACCATTGTCGCCGGTGCCGCGGCGGCGACTGTCCTCAAATGAATCTTGCGCCGACGCATATCATTAGGTATAGCAAACTTCCGAATATATGATGCGGTTTTAGCTCAAGGATTGTTTCGGTCTGTTGTGAACTTTTCCAGAGGTATCTATAGCCTAGTGTTATTCTCGTCAATGTTCTGATATTCAAGTAATTTAATAAAAGAAAAACAGAAATACTAACTTAAAAATAAACTTACCTACCTAAATATTTACATCTAAAAAATAAAAATAAAAATTAAAACAAAATAATCCTCACAAATAAAAAATGGCGTCCAGCTAGCTGCCTCGCGGAAGGGTGCCCAGAACCAGAACGCTGGCAGCGTTTCTGATGTTTAATCTATATTACTGTAAAGTTTCATAAAAATCTGTTCCGTAGTTTTTGCGTGAAACATACCTACATTCTAACAATTTTTCGCGTTTTTAATATTAGTAGGACATTTAAGCGAAAAAAAGTAGGTATCTGTTTTATACCTATTGAGGAAGGGGTTTTATTAAGTAAGTAGGTACCTACAACCTCATACGGTTACTGTTCAAGGAGTTTCAATACAACTTAATACTCAAACGAACTGGCTTACACATTATGAAAAAATATTTTTACACGCCATATAATTGAAAAGAAATAATTACATTTTTTCTTTAATATTAAATGGCTTTAGAATAGTTAGGAAGTTACATAGAGATAGAATCTCTTTGGTGGGCGGCCGCGCCATAATTTTATTGAATTATGGGAAGTTAATATTAAAAAACAAACCAGTAACAAACCTATATCAAGGAGGGTTTATTCAACCATATTAATGTTGCTGATGCTGGCATACAAAACACCTGTTGTTCTAGATCTGTTAATAGTAAAAAACATACATACAGCCGAACATAGAACCTCCTCCTTTTTTGGAAGTCGGTAATAAAATAAAAATAACGTTAAATATGTAAGTATATAGGTACTTAGGTAAACTACAAGTCTGAAAAAGATTCAAACAGAATAGAAACATAGGTTAGTCCGACGGCGACGACGGCCGATGCTCATAAAACATGTTTGCCAAGCGACGAATAGTTGGCGTAGCGTATTGATCCTTCCAATAATTATCGAACACGTTTCATGTCACCATGTTTATGAACATGTTTAAACACAAAAGTGGACGAGTGACGGAGACACGCCGTGTGACTTGTTTGGTTTACGTACGGAATCGTAAAGAGGCAGGCAGTAGGTAGAGCTAACAGAAAACCTGAGACAGTGACATCGAGCATCGTGCACCTAACGATTTAAAATAAAATTTACCAGGGTTCTGTACATTACTAACCGAGCCTTCTTATTAATCGTTCCGAGTCTTCCCAGCGCTAACCCCTTGGAAGCGGTGGTAGATAAAAAATTTACATTGTATATGTACCCACTAGGTACCTACTTACATGCAATGAAATAGTTTTGACTTGACTTGAGTTGTACTCACCTCATCTTAATTGTATTCCTGCAAACTGGAGTGGTCACATACCTACCATTGTGGTGGGAGTGGTAATCGAAGTGACAGCCCGCCTGATGGTATTTAAGCGGTCGCCCATAAACCTACATTGAGGGAGGAATATTTTAAATAGACGAGTCCGCAGCAGCGGTCTGTAATTTACAATGGCTCTTCTTCGGCCACGAACTAATTTCTAAGTTTTTACCTAATTATCACGTTAGGTACCAAAAGTAGATATATAAGTAAGCTATTACCGAAGTTCAACTCAAAAGTTTAAGTTAATGCAGCTAAAAACCAGAAAAGTGACAATAGGTAGGTACCTACCTACTATTCACTATAGGGTCATCTTTTCTGTAATTGATTTTGAAATATAATTCCTTATAGGTACGTCTATACTTACTTGAAAAGAATCGTTTCTTGGTTTGAGCTCTTGCGGGAACCCTAAATGTGGCTACATCTGGGAAGTCGAGTTCGAGAAATGGAAATGGAGGTGTGTAAATGTTGATTTTCTATCAAGTCAATTCCAAAACTGCTATCTTTAGCGTTTTGTTAACGCTTTAATGGCATAAAATATTTGGTGCAACGAGTTTTGAGTTATTCAGTACACAAATACCTACCTAGTAAATAGGTACCTACTTACTCACCTATAGGAAGGAAACATCCTTTGTTTTTTGATTACGAAGACAAGAATTTGTTATCTTCTTCTATACTTATAATAAATCTGTAGAAATCGTGTGTCTGTACTTTGAATAAATTTATAAAAAAATGAGTGTGGACGATAAGAAAAGAGTAACAGAACACAAAAAAGCGTTTTTAAATTTTTTTGTCTTTCTGTCTTTCTGTCTGTCTGTCTTTCTGTCTTTCTTTCTTTCTGTCTTTCTGTCTGTCTGTAATCGCTAATCTCCGAAACTACTGAACGGATTTTCTTGCGGTTTTCACAGGTAGATTAAGCACAGCCTGGCGCAACTTATAGGCTTTGTTTCATTGAAATCGGATGACAGCGAAAAAAGTTATCGTCATTTACAGATAAATCATTTAACGTAACAAGACGATGTCATAGACATAGGAGATATCAGTGTTTTTTTTAACTGGGACAGTATAAGCAAGTCCGAAACCATAGGAGATGCAGGGAAAGTGTCTTATGACATAGAAATTTTTTGGTCAAGCGTGTGTTGTCCATAAAAATGAGACAATTTGCACATATTTTTTTTAATGCGGTTCGACTCAGTTTCATGTAGGGATCATTTTATTGTATCGGAAGAAAAAAATCCAAGCAGCAGAAGTTAGTAAAATTTAATAAAATGTTTTCTTATAAAACAGACTGTGCAATGTACTTAGGAACTTACTACTTATTCATGCATGCCACCCGAACTCCAGCTGCTCCGATTACTATGTCAAAATTGTTATCACGAAAAAATACCTAAAGGTTCCTAAGACAGTTTCCCTGTATCTCCTATGGTTTTGGTTTTGCCCATACTGTATTAGTTAAAAAATACACACGTATAATAAAAATTGATATGAGAAGTCTTATGAGCAATAGAAGTGAAAACAACAATTTTTTAAATTTTTATCTGTCTTCACCAAATTGGATACGGTGTTCATAGTTTGTTCCTGAAGGTATGGTATACCTTAAATTTTGGTGAAGGTACTTAGAATGATCCATTTTCCCATTGGAAAATTATAACTAGACGATGTATGTCTGTACATAGCAGAGATAGGTACCTACTTCCAAAATCCACGCGGACGAAGTCGCGGGCAACAGCTAGTTGCTAATATTATTCTTTAAGGGAGATCGTGAGACAGGAACATTCAACTACCTAGGTACCTACCTACAACTTTATTGACCGAGCGAGCGAAGCGAGCGAAGCGTCTCAGTTTCGAGATTGGCCAAAAATGCTATTGTCCGTCTGTCAGTCTTTCTGTCATTCTGTCCGTCTGTAATTCTCTACAGGTCGCATTTTTCAATTGATTTTGACAAAAATTTGGCATAGGTATAAATTAATTAAGCTGACAAAATGAGTAGAATAAAATTTTGAAAAACATTTTTTTTAGAGTACCTACCATACTCGCAAAGTGGGAGTGAACTTTTTTTTTCTAGTGAATCCCATAGTGTGGGTTTTCGTTGGATAGGTCTTTCAAAAATATTGCTGGTGTGTGAAAACCATTTTTTCGATTTAGGGATCCTACCATACTCGCAAAGTGGGAGTGAACTTTTTTTTTCTAGTGAATCCCATAGTGTGGGTTTTCGTTGGATAGGTCTTTCAAAAATATTGCTGGTGTGTGAAAACCATTTTTTCGATTTAGGGATCCGTTGGCGAAATATTAAGCTTTAAAGCGGTAATTTTTGTTAGAGTCACGTGTCCCCCCCCCCCCCCCCTGCCAGCTAAACGGTTGTTTCTGGTAATGTGAAAAAATTCACGGCAGTAGCATATATAACGTAGTTAAAAGGAAAAGTATGACGGCTAAGTAGGTTCAATTAGTTTTTGAGTAATAGTCAATTAACTTAAGAAAGTCGAAAATTTTAATTATGTTCATAAAACTGCATACGAAAAATGGGAAATAATTTTTTTTCGCGTGAATTCCATGGTGTGGGGTATCGTTGGATAGATCTTTCAAAAATATCGCGGGTGTGTGAAAAACATTTTTCGATTCAGAGATCCATTTGCGAAATATTAAGCTTTAAAGTGCTAATTTTTGTCACATTAGTACTTAATCTGTCTCCAACTGCAAAATTGACTTCTGTTCGTTTCTTTTAGGTTTGGTTTATAAGGGCTGGCGAGGTCTACTGTTCTCACGGAACTACTAGTTTATAATCAGTTTATGAAATTTTTTTGAAATCAAATCATAAGTCGGTTGGTGAACCAGTGAGGAGTGTGACCGCCCCTTTTAGTAATCTAAATATTTGGCATAGGTAGGTCACAAATTAGGTATAAAGAAGGATATTACATTATATTAATAATAATGTGTACATTATTGTCATAGGGAATTGTGGTTCATGTTATCTGTATTTTTTATTTGACACACGTGCGTCTGATTGAATAGAAAATAATGATTCGGCAATAAGTCTGATGACACTCAAAGCTGCTAGAGTTTAATTAAATGTACATCAACAACGAAAGAAAAGGCACTGCCATATAACGTTATCGATCCGCTCTCGTGTCTTGAAGCAACATCATTAAAGCTTGTCGAATGACCACTTAATTGGTTCCACACACTTCGGCTGCCAATTACCCTAAATACGACCGCCAACGCGTAATCTCGTAAACCATAAACGCCATTCAATCCACGGAAGACCAGATATGGCACGAGATGACGCGACTAAATAGTATTTACGCCAAGGTGTTAATTTCAGGAGGTTAGAGTAGCGTGAATTTTATTTATATGAAAAGTTAATTCATGCCCTGCTAGCACGTAGTGTTTAAACGGCGGAGTTAGCACTGGGCTCCGAATAAACAGAGCTGCGCCGGAGTCGCCGTGGCGTGCAGGCCTGCGCGCGCGGCGGGCGTCGCGTGCGCACCTTACGCGCGACACTCGCTAGCGGCTCTATTTATCAAAGCACTTGTTAAATAATATAATAATATGTAATAATCTAATTTTTTTTACAAAAAAATAAAACTGACTTTATCCCCTAATTTTCTACCATTATAGAGGGCAAATATATTTTCTTCAAATTGAAATGACCCACCCTTGAAATAGCCTATAATTAAAAAAAACGAATCGGTGCACAATCGCCGAAGTTGTCGCCTAACAACATAACACGAAAATAAAATACCTACAGTACAAGACTTAACAATCGAATTGACCTCCTCCTTTTTGAAGTCGGTTAAAAATAAGCAAGTAATAAGTACTGTATCTACCATGTTTCATGATTCCGCAGTTGGTGATTGTCATGGAAATTGAAGTCGGCATTGTACGTGTTAATCAACAGCTTATTAACGTCCACTGTTGGACTTTAGGACTGCACTGAATGCTGAACTTGTAATCCTAACAAGTTTGTTCGTTTGTTTGGTCCACTATGACGGCTCAATTATTTAACCGATCTCTATCTATGTAAGTAACTACCTACTTACCTACTTATATAATTTCGCATAAACATAGTTTTCATCACACTTGCTCATTCAGGGTCTGATTATATGCGTACCTAAAGAAACACAAATGGCCTATATATACCCGCGGGAGAATAATGAAAATCAGTACAATATTATACCCCTAGTACTGTAATGTGTAGCTGGCTGTACTGAACTGGTTTATTAAATTAATTAAGTTAAATTAAGTAGTTAACTTGACTTATCTCGACTAAAATCGACTAAACTCGACTGTACTCGAGCGTACTCGACTGTACTCGACTGTACTCGCCTTTACTCGCCTGTACTCGCCTGTACTCGACTGTACTCGCCTGTACTCGCCTGTACTCGCCTGTACTCGACTGTACTCGATTTGACTCGACTTGAGTTAAACTGAGTTAACTTGAGTTATATTAAGGTAATTAAATTTAACTGAATTTAATTAAATTAATTTAATAAACTTAAATAAAATCAGCAAAGTTAAAGAAAATAAATTTGTTCCCTTGTGTCGTAGGTATTTATTTCCTCGCAAATGTGATGAAAAACATTGTGTGCATCACGGGCAGTAAGGGTATTACAAACTCGAGTCATTAAAATCCCTCCGCCTTCGGCGTCGGGATTCTAACAGACTCTCGTTAGTAATATTCTACTTACTGCCCTTATTGCACAATGTACTATTGTGTCATGGAGATAAATATATGCAAATTTTTACCACGGGAAATCCTGTTTCCGCGGTAAATAAACACTTATTCCACCCTAGAAGCCGCGGGCAATAATTAATGGAATGAATTTGAAAATCGACAAACAAAATTAACAACGGCATATAAGTTAGGGCGAAAGGCAATATGGGATTGGTGGACTTCAATAGGCTTTTTATCTAGCGTAGGTAATATAGGTATTTGTACGATATTTTTCGTCACCGAAAAGTAGGTACAAGACGTAAATTGCTATAGGTAGTGGACCAACGTGATCCGCCATGGTTACCTTATCTAAAGCACAGTAGACAGAAAATCTGTCTACTATGACTAAAGATAAAGTTTGACATTAGAAAGTCTGTAGCTATTACTTCATTAATTATATAGGTAGGTAAATAGGTACTTCAGGTAAGCAGGTGCAAACCCTTGCTTTTTTGGGATATGAATCTTTGAGTCTTAAAACATCATGTTAAATTAAATAAACTATCTAAAGATCTTATTTTAAAATTCTCATGTCTACAAACTTATCCAAAACGACGTTTCCGAGCTCTGTCCACTAATGTATTTCTATGCATACACAGGATTAAACAGAATTCGGTTCAGTAGTTTCTAGGAAGGGACAAGAAAGGTTCAAATATGAGAGACTAGCTGTTGCCCGCGCCTTCTTTCTCTTTGTTTAAGGCTAGGCTAAAATCTTGAATATCAAGGCTATCGAGAAATGGAAACCCTTATTCGAATCCATTTACTCCAACTCCGACAAGATTTTAGACTGCTGCTCTTCGAACCAAGCTATCAAAAATTAAAAACCCAATTCTAATCAATTTGATTCCTTTTCTTCCTTTTATTCCAAATGTGCTAATTTGAAACGGTGTTATCCGCATTACAACAAGTAGTGGGTCTACTTGTTGTAATGCGAAAATGTTTAGATTTTGTAGGTAATTACATGTTTTGTGAAATCCTCCAAAGATATCTCATTTTCTGAAGTACTTAAATTAAAATAAAAGTAGCTACGAGATATAGACAGAGTACGCGTTATTATGCGTTTAGAGTGGGTAGGTACATCAAAATTGTTCGCTTGATGCATCGGCAAAGAAGCACATAGCCGCAGCCATCGGTTATAACGGTCACGGAGATGTTTAAAAATGAAACATTTCTGTGGAGAGCATTGAGCTCGGTCGTTGTTTGAGGTTTCCTTTACCAATTAGCACCCGGCCGACCGGCAGACCGTAACTGGGTGAGGCGGGCCGATGCTTCGGAATGCTGACTAGGTGTCTACACTGATGTAGTTCCTCGCTCGGAGGTAGGTAGGGTACGTATGACGCGCCTGCCCGCGTCTTGTGAAAGCTATTTCAATTTAGAAATGGGTAAAAATTGAACGTGAAACTATTGATATATCGGCCTACAGCACAACTGGGTTGTATGGTCAAAATTACTTTTTTGTTTGCCAATATGAGCGTTTGGAATTAGTGTAGGTACATTCATTTACAACTGGAGAACGAGTGTGCGTTTAGCCAAAGGCTCCTTTTTGGAACTAGATTCCACCCTGATTTGTCCTTTACATTGAAGTATCCGATCAGAAAAACTAAGATAAGCTTAGTAAGTACTTAGGACATTACTCATTCTTCAGGAGTAAGTAGACAGACATTCTGCTCTGGAATGACCCCGGGTAGGTACGGATAATCGGAGGATTATTTGGTTACAGTCTGTAGGGTGATTGGGTTTATTCCGTTCTACAGACTATGACCAAAAAGGTACCTACCTAGGTAAAAAAAATTTACAGGTTTGCTCTAGGGTTTTACTCCTTAAACTGTATGTTACGGTGTTCTTTCTGTTTGGGAACAACTTTTACAAAATTTGCTTAAAAACAAAGGACATGTTTATGACAATCTAAAGCTGTTTAAGTGCGTGCGTATGATATTCACAGCCTATGTTATCTAACTTGCATTTATAAAGTAACTAGAAGTCGCCACATGACTTCTTAATTGATATTCCAGGGTATAAGCTATCACTTTACCAAGTTTCTTCTAAATCCGTTCAGCCGCTTAGCGTGATTAAGCAATAAACATTCAAACTTTCGCATTTACTTATTAATAGTGCGATGGGTTAAATAAAAATAAAAGGGATATTGATAGAGCGTTTCAACCGCTCCATCACCACAAGCACTCCAAAAAATGTATGAACTTATTTTAAATATTGCACGGACGCAGAATCTTAACAGGTATATAGTCAATCTTAGATAAAGGAATATTCGTTAACAATCTATAGATGAAAAAATATCCGTATAAAAGTGCAATTTTTGCCCACTTATCAACACCAGACCAGACTAACTTAAAAATATCCTGGGGAGGTTATCTGGACGTCTTGTTCAAAAATCATCCAGCAGTTCGATGCGGATTTGTGGGAAAAAATTGTGCTTTTATAGATATTTTAAGTACCTACTTAGGTAAGTACTTACATTGATAACGAATATACGTTTAACCACATAATATAGTTTTTACTGAAAATTTGCGATTTTTAATGTCTACTCGACATTAATACAAAATTAACTATCTCGACTAAAACTGAACATAATTTACCATTCGAAAATTTATAAAAAAAAAATTTAAGTAATAGTAAATTTGACCATTTGACTGAGTAAGCATTTCGGAGTTGCGCAGGATTGCCTCGGCAGCGGGGAGCTGAGCGGCCGCCAATCGGTTTGTTGCCAGCACGCCGGGGGCGGAGTCTCTCCCCACTTGTCGGCTGCCACGCTCGAGACCACCACCAAATACAAATTGAACTTACACGACCAGACACAAAGTCCTGAGCTCTTTGAGAAGCTACCGATAAAAGTCGAACACTGGTACGGAAATATATGTTTCTTTCCTCGGTGATAAGAATTGTTGTTGCGTAAACGACATGTAAGTATATTTGGATGATTTTTCATGTATGCTAATGACGTGTTGCGCGCTCGAGTTCGCAGTAGTTGCTCATGCGGTTGGCACGCCCGCACTTATTCGGGAGATGAGACGTATATTACGAACTTTTTCATAGTATATTTCGACTGAAACCGTTCTTGAATATTAAATTTGAAAATCTATTATCGCGTTCAGAAGACGTTTCAATGATTTCAAATAAATCAAACTGTGTAAATGTTATGTGCAGTGAGCTTAATTGCTAAAATAGTTGTTGTTATTATTAGTCGTGGAAGGAATTATCGCCAAAATTACCAGTGAAGACAGGTAAGAGTTAATAATACAAAATCAAAATAGTCAAAGTTGGTTGCATTTCAAAACTATACCTACAATGTTATTATTCCAGTTCAAAGCATCAAAGGCTATAGGTAATTAAGTATATGTTTCAATCTTAGACTTAAAAATTTTTCGCCCTAAATCTATGGTTTCAATAAACAATTCATTTATCACGTTTGCTATAGAAAACAGAAAAGAACAGAACCAAAAGCTTAGGATGAAAAAATTGGCTTACCGAACGCACATTAACTACCTAGTATGCTGTCGGTAAGCCAATTTTTTACATAATTAAGTACCTAGGTATTTAGTTTACTTGGAGCCGAGACAACATGATTTATTCTCGCTTATTTATCGGTTATTATCCGATGTCAATCGAATTTCGGCAAATTTAAAAGTAATTAATAAAGCTTATCGCCATTTTATACGAAGCTGTCGACGTCCCCTGTTGGACATAGTAATCCTTCCCCAATGAAGGGAACCACCCCGGTCCTATTAAATTTTAAAATAAACCGAACTCATACATGTCTAGGTAAGTATACCTAATTTCAAAGTGGTTTTCTAAAAAATATTTTTATTGTGGGTACCTACAGTACAAAAAAAGCGAGTAGTAATTAGTCCAAACTATAACCAAAAACGTTATGCTGCATCAACACGTTTGGCAAACCTTTACAAACGCAAGTCAAACCCCTGCTCCAGCACACGTTAGCGTTTGTAAAGGTTTGCCAAACGTGTGGATGCAGCATAAGGTTTTTGGTTATGGTTTGTATTTGGTAATATCGTTCAGAATTAGCGCGATTGGCCCCGGTTGTAAAGCCGCATGCGGCGGCACGGGCGCCGTCGGAGATTGAGTAGAAGCTCGATCGGACTTCTCATCTTGATGAATTCGGTGGATGTACCTACGTACCTATAAACCTACCGTGACGAATTCAGAAGAATGATAATAAATAATTATATGTATTTGCATGCAATATTTTTGAATTATTTAATCGACTGTACTTACCTACTGCTACAAGAATAAAATGGATGGCGGCACGACACGTAACTTGAGCCCTGTTTTTTTCCGGCCCTCATACAAACCAAAACTCAAGCGCCGCCAAAGGTTTTGATGAATAAGGTTTTCACAAATCACGGATCTAATGAAACAAAGTTTTGACCAGCAACGGTACATCGTCGCTTCCGACTATACCTATAGAGATGGATTAATAGAGTGTTCTGATACCGGTTACTTAAATGAAATTAATACTTAACAAAATAAAACGATTAATCATAACGCCCTTCCTCGCGAAATAAAAAAATATAAGTATTTCGGTACCTACCTATAAATATAAACGGTTATATAAAATAAATCTGAGTACACTTAAGACTTTCACACTTTTTTTAAACATCAAAAATATTCGCGGTTATTTAAGACCCCTTTCTAATCTCTTAATATATAAAACAAAGTCGTGTTAGTTACACCACTTATAACTCAAGAACGGCTGAACGGATTTTGCTGAAACTTGGTACTGGGATAGCTTATACCCTGGAATAACATATAGGCTACTTTTTACCGGGGTAAACGGTTCCCACGGGAAAATCTTATTTCACGCGGGCGTAGCCGCGGGGCAACAGCTAGTTATTTATATAAGTACCTACATTAGACCTGTTATTTTTCCTGACATAGGTACGTTCTTTAAATAAGTACTAACATGTATTGTGTGCATAAATAAATAAATTAGTGAAAGGATGAGACTTCGCTGCCTGATTATTCGTTTGCTAGATCAGTATTCAGTATCTTAAAAAAGGCCATTTACACATTCTAAGGTTGCACATTAAAAAACTAACATGTCATCAAGGATATGTAACAACTGCGACGGACAAACTAAATCCGGCCGATCAACGAAGCTGCAGCTTCGTGGCTTCTGTGCCCCAGCAGCGAGTAAACTCCACAGCAAATGGAACAAATAAACAGTAATTTTGTTCCTGGGCTGCGTATTTGCTCCTTATTTGCCTAAGTGAAAGCGCATCAAAACTTCAGGTGTAGACAAAAAATAATAAGCGGGAAGATGGAACGATTAAGTTCTATTTTCAGAGAGGATAGACAACAGCAATTACATCATCATCAACAGCCTATTAACATGTCCCCGCTGCTGGGGCTCAGGCCTACCCTCTCAACGAGGGCGTTCGGGCTATAGTCCACCACGCTAGCCCAGCGCGGGTTGGTGGACTTCACATGTGCCTAAGAATTTCTTCTTCGGCGTATGCAGGTTTCCTCACGATGTTTTCCTTCACCATTTGAGAGCAGTCAGTAAATGTACTTAAGTTTCGAGAAAAAACTCATTGGTACATGTCCCAGCCAGGGATCGAACCTCGGACCTTTCGATATGATAGGCCGCGTCTTATCCCCTGGGCCACTGACGCTCTATTACGACAGCAATTACGGTCACGCGCTAAGCTGTCAAATTTTTCTTTGCTAGAATATTAAGCATAAGCTATATTACCTCCTCAAAATTATCGAAAATTAGCACTGGAATGTGTTGTAAGATTCCTTAGGACAATAGTTGTTTAATCGGACAAATAACGGCCTAAAGTGCATTAGAGTTAAGGCAACATCTACTGTGACCTGTGCTAGGTAGATGTCTAGTAGCTTTACACAGTGCGGCATGGCAAGACAAGCGGCACAAAGCAACGACGGCGGAGGTTCCGTCATCGGCAGAGACGGCCTATCGGCGCGTCCGGCTCGCCACAAAGCCCTACAATAAACTTTTACAGCTAACATAAAACCCTGACTTTTTAACCCAAGTTATTTGAATTAATATCAATTCGGAGTTTCTCAATGGGTTTTACTCGTCAAACTTTAAAGTTTTATGACAACCTCAGAATTGAGGAATAAAATTTAATTGAAATGTAGTCCCAAAAAAGTTTGATTGCGGTTATCAGCTTCCGAATTTGAATATTTACATTGAATATTTCAAGAAAATAAATTGTAACGTGATTCGACATAACCATAAGACGTGAGTGGGCGGCGACATGTCCTGTCGTTTATTCTCAACTGTAAATGAGTATAAACCTGAGGTATAAACTGATATTGAAATCTCAAGACAGGAAAACCAAGAATACATATACGGTAATTTATACTAGAGACGGGTGTACGAGCGGATGGTGTCACCAGCAGAAAAATAATGTTATTTGTAAAGTGGAACCTTATTGATCATGCGTTGCGGCTATTTGATTTTAAGACTATTGTTTGACTAACATATCAAGGCTGGTGGTTGTATACATGCCAAGTGATAATGAAAATTCAAGTTTGAAACACCGATGACGCAAGACCATTAAAAATACTTACTTGAGTTTTCGGCATCATTCCATTTGCATAGCCTGCTCGGCCTTCATTACGCAGCCATTCTGCAAACTTTGAAATTGGAAAAGACAACACAGGCTATATTGTTTCAATGGTTTCAATTTCGGTTTGGCCGGGCTTGCATTTGATAATTAGCACCTCCGCCTGAGCGGCGCGGGCGCAGGCGCGCGCGGTGCTCACGGCTGGACAATTGCGCCTCCATACAGCCGCAATACTTACATTTATCAAAGTGCCATAAACTTCCAATCACGCGCACGAGTTCCTTTCGTGGCAGCCTTCAGTGGTGCGTTGTTATCTTTGATATTTTATAGTGACCAGTAAAACGCCGGCACTGCAAAGCGAGCGACACAAATTCCTCGCACCCAGCGACGGGTCGGAGGCACGTTTGTTGATGTTGGTGCACCTCGGCAATCAATAAAGGACGTTATTGCGTATAATTAAAAAGCGATAAATATTTATAGTTGCTTGGCACGCTTTGAAAATTTTGTAGCCCCTTTGATACAGAGTTAGATCCGAAACCGGGGCCCACACTCGCACATCATCTTTAACCTCGCCATTAAAAAGGAAATGTTCGCAATTCATCTATACGACTTAAGTTTAATATTTATACCTCGGCAGTCGTAAAACGATGAATAATGACGCTGCAGACGAGTGGGCTAGCGCTGTAATTACTTCGCCTCTATACAACATGTCGGATGCTTTCTTGTTGTTTAAAATTTTAATGTTGTACGAATACGATAGAGAGAGACCTCCCTATAAACGCTTTGTAGACATACTAGTTTGCTGTAGTCAGGTCTTATAAAGTAACAGTATCCAATAAAGTGCCTATCGTGTTGTGCAGCCGTCGCACAACTGATTTAAAAAATATATTTGTTAAACATCAAAGGATTTCAAAAACTTAAAGTCATGTCTAATGATTCATCGTCATTTAAATGAACTCATCAAGGATATTCGTGAAGCCACGAATCCCCTCTAGGTCCACGTGGTGAATCTGGGATGGGAGACTTTGTAGGGATGTTCGTGAGGATGTTTGTTATTTTTTCACGCTGTAACGGCTGAACGGATTTTGATGAAACTTTATACAGTGATATCTTATATCGCGGGCAACAGCAAGTCCTTTTAAAATTGACACTGGTCTACTGGTAGTAACGTAACTTTTGAATTTCTCTTAATAACAAACTGACAATTTAAGTAGGTAGGTACTGAAAACGACACGATTTTCGACCACTAGGTCCACTGGCATCCGCCGGTGAGGATCCTTACTTTGCCAATAAAAAGTAGTTTTTTTGTTTTTGCGAATAAGTATATCCGTTTCCGAAAAGTTGTTATTTACTCATCTCTGGGTATAAGAACTAAAACGGATACTTTAGTCAGCTTCTTGTCCGAACGAACGGTCTGTCAGTCCCTGGTCAGTCCGCTGGACTATATTGGACCGTGGAACTGAATTTTGAAGCATTCAGATAACACCACATTCATTAAATTTCCCGCAAGGGATATGCAAAATTCAGGAAGAATTGTATTTTGGAAATTTGAAAGTAAAACTATAAAAGTTTGGAACCCTCACACTCGACTTTTTAATATACTTTCAGGCTAAGCTTTTATTTGCAGTTAAGTTAAAAATAAATAAAAAACATTTAAATATGTTGTCTGCAAGACATCGCTTTTAGCGATAAGACCGCCTAGATGTACTAAAGTAAGCTTACTGTATCTGTTTTGATATTGTATTGTGCAATAAGTAGAGTTGAATTAAATATAAATACTAATTATATACAAAACAACTAATTGTAGGTAGTCTGATTAGAGTAACGACGGTCTTTTTGTCAAACAAAAGTAATATCTTCCAGACAACACTTAATTAGTGATACATAAATCATTAAATCTGAATTATATAAAAAAAATAACGTCCTAATGATAATGGGTGTTCGTTGATGTCTTTTGTATGGGATTAATTGTGGTGTCGAAGTCCACGATACCTACTTTAGCAGCACAGTGTAAATATCACTACATAATATAAGTACATACAATATATAGGTGTAATTTTTATTATTATTTACAAGAAATCCATGTAGAGCAGCGAACTTTAATATGTACATATTAAAGTTCGCTGATGTAGAGTTAAAAATTGTTTTATTTATTTATTTATTTAACAATTTATTGTACACACAAAACATAAAAAAATTTCATTTAGTTTTCTAAAATTTCATTTTGTTTCGATAGTGCTAATGTTTTTATTGATTCGTTGTGCACCTAGGAATATAGTTTCAAGAGTAAGAGACTAGTCGAGTGGAGAAATTTTGGTTTCCCGCATGAATAGTTTTTCTGTGACAAATCCAGCCTATGTTCATAATATCCATGCCACAGGCTGTGTTTGCAAAACTTCATGGACATCGTGTAGTAAGGTAGAGCTGTGAAACACGAACAAACTCACCATCGGATTTACAATTTTAGTTAGGACTAGCTTATGCCCCGCGACTTCGTCCGCATTAAAAAGTATCGTATAATATGTTACTAATTGTTGCCCGCGGCACGTAAATATGATCTGTAAATTTTTGGTCCCCATATAAACCTTAAAAGCCTTTTATACCCCTTATGGAATTCAAATAATCCAAGTACACCAGATTTCATGTCAGACCACATGCTTTCAAACAAAAAACTGGTTCATATCCGACCAGTAGTTTTAGCGTGAAGCGGATTCAAACAGACAGACAAGAAATATTTTGAAAAGTGTATTGGGGTCCGTTAAGCATAAATAACGTATTCCAATAGTTTTTCTAAGAATCCCTTTATCGACATTCTCCGACATAAATGCTGCCGGTACAGTTTTATAATAGTAGGTATAGATAGATAGGAAAGGACACAACTATTATAACCTAACGGACCTGCAGCAGAGTTCTACCACCTGCATAAAACGGCCTAAAGAGGGTTTTCTAAAAACTTGAGAAAATTAAGAGAAAATTAAACTTGAACCTGTCAAATTTCTACGATACCAGCAGCGTCGGCACATTGAACCGACGCTACCTCTGCGATAATGGGCACAATACACACTGGGCGGACGCGGGTAGATCGTGAGCCAAACCCAAAATAAAATATCCGCCTTATTTGCCATCTCTGATTTCGTGATGCTTTCCGTTTGGACAGTGGAGACTAGAGGTGTGTGTATTTCGTAACACAGTAAATATGTCGTAGATACATACAGCACATCACTTATTTCGTGAGCTATCACACGTGATACGGACGCAAAATTAACAACTTCAACCGTTTTTTGTGTCTGACACATCATTCACTATGTCGACACGTCTATCATGTAAGTACCGGTCTAAAATTTTTATTGCAAATAACATTAACAAAAATAGTCAAAAACATTAAATTAAATTAAAATAACTAACTATATAATGTAATCCTAAATATAAAATAATTCTTCGAGCGCGTCCCCGTGAGGCATGGTGCCCAGAAGGCCGGCAACGTTTCCCCTTTGGATAATGAGGCTTATCCTCTGGGCGAAATAGTTGCCGGCCTTCTGGTCGCCAGTGGCCTCGCGGAGACGAGCTGAAAGTTCTTTCATTAAAGATTTTGCCTCAGGGCCCCAGGGACCCATTGTCTCGAACCCAATGGGTGCGAAAATGCAGCTGCCGGTGGCCTCCTGGTATTTCCGGTGCTTCTGGGCTTCGGCGTTAGCGGCGGCCGAACCCGCGCGACTGGCAGTCGCCTTCAGATGGGAAGGGGCCAACGTGTCGACGCAGGTCGCATCCCACGCCAGACACCTGCCTTGCCTCCATGGAATGAGGGTCAAGCCGTCGGGCCTCTTGCCATCGGTGCGAAAAATTCCGTTTGGTTCCAACGTAGCCGGAATATTCACCGAGGCAAGGGCCCTCCGGATCGCCTCATTGAGGGAAGCATGGCGTGGTATGCGGCCCGCGCTCAGCTGACATGATAAGCCGTGGTGCCCCAACTCGCTCACAGATTCACCGCATCTGCAGGAGTGGGTCTGCGTAGTCCCCACGCCTAAGCGCAGATTTACCGCTAATGTTAAGGAACGGTTGTCTAGTAATGTCCCGATGTTGGCTGATGGGAGAGCGTTGAGCCACAGACCAGACTCTCGCTCGAAAGCTGCGAGTAACCGAGCACGGTCCGCAAATAATATATATTTATTTAAAAGTATTTTAGTATGTGTATCAGTCGTTGAGTACCCATTTACAAGCATCGGCTTAGTTTGGTAAATTTGTCCAAACATTTATTAGTATTATTATTAAATTATTACTACAGAAAATTCAATATCTCGTATATTATTTTTAATAAATAAATGTTCATTTTTTGTTTTTGTTTGCGCGATTTATCTAAGCCGATGATAGGCCTCCATTGTGTAAATAATGATAATTCATTATAGATAGTGTAAGTCACCCCATGTACAGTCCACCACACGGTTATAGTACGTATAGGTATAACTTATATTTGTGATTTGATTATCTACGACTACGTGTAACCTATTGTTCTTTTATAGAAATTAAATCAACAAAGTGTATTAAATAAATTGTAAGTTGTTGTTGATTTCATAATTATTATGTATGGAAACTTTCTGCAGTATAAAAGATACAGTAATAATAGTCCCCGTAGAGGTTTTTGGCGATTGTGTGAAGTCAGCTGATTTCTGCGCAATTACTAATTTAAGGTGTCAAAGGGGAGCTGCGCGGGGGTTCACTATAGACGCTCTTGAAGGAAAAAATTAAGGCAAAAAGATCTAAAAAAGAGATCATAGGTCTATGGAGACGCTCATTCAATTGCAAGAAATAGTTCATTGATTCGATCAACCGAATCAAACTTTCAAGTTTTTGAACATCTCTATGTTTTACACTATTTCGCTTACCATAGACTTTAGACGCTGTCAGCGATGTATAAACGATTTGTGGCTATATTCAATCCGTATTAGAATTTAGGAGATCCCGCTGGACCGCCTTACAAAGCGGTTCGTCCCACTGTTTTTGGGAGGCTGGAACGGTGGGTGGTTCATTGCCGCATATTGAATGCCATTCGACCCGCGCTTCCGGCAAACCCGTGACCTCGACAGTACCCAAAGAAGGACCGACGATTTTGTGAAAAAGGTCGTGACACCCGAAAGAAGATGATAAAAAAGCAGGGAGTGACACTGCGGCCACGCTGCGGATGCCAATACCGCCAAAGCGGATCGGCAGTGAGGCCTGGGACCACGCTCTGTCTGTAAGGTGACAGTTTAGAACCTTCGAAAGAGTTTCCTTGATACAATCATCTACTTTATAAAGCAGTTTCTTTGATTTCCAAAGGTGAGTGCATCGCAGAACGTACGTGAATTTTGGGACAAAAAGGCAAAATTTTATTAGGGTCAGCGCCATGTGAGAGTTAATTTCCAAAAGTCGCTCGGACGATCTGTTGAAACTTTCGATTTGTGTCTGTAAGAATGGATGGACAGATTCGTCCAACAAAGGGGCTCCTAGTAGCTGTAGCGACTCAACAGTGGCTAATTTGATGTTAGGGGCCACGGCAGAAAATTTACTAATAATAACATCTCTGTCGAGCGCGGGCAGGGAGAGTGGGACAAAGAGTTCGCATTTACTTATATTGAGCTCCAGACCGATAGCCGAAAAATAATTTGTAAGGGAGATAAAATCATTCAAAACTGTTTCAGGCTCGTCTCCCAAAGTTCCGTCGTCCAAATACCAAGTGTTAAACTTGGAGTTGAGACCTGTAATGGATGGGTGAATACCGAGGCTGAATATTGCTGGTCCTAAGGGGTCACCTTGTTGACAACCAACTGAAGATTTTAGTAGGTGTTCTTTATAGACAATGTTCGATGGATTGCTATAGCATTGCCAAAGGTATGGGTAGATAGATGGGATTTGTTCTTTCACTTGTTTTAGTAGTATGCCGCGGTCAATCGAGTTAAAGGCATTTTTTACATCAACCTTGAGGAGAATTTTATTAGTACTACTAAGCAGAAACGTACGTGCTGCGTGAACTGCAGCCTCGCAGCCGCCCATACAGCCGAAGCCTACCTGAGTAGGTTGAAATATTCCCGTCAGAAAGGGCTTGACATTTTTACATGAGATTTTCGATACAATTCGCCTGAATACGGAGCCAATCGCGATTGGCCTGATGCCTCCATCCTTCTTATTTAGGGCGCACAGACTAGCTCCGTACAGTATTGGGGTTATATCATCATGAACCTTGCCGGATAGCATTAGATTGGCGAGAGAAGCTAGACTCACCAGAAGACCGCGGCCGCTGTCGCCCGAAGAGACGCAGACTAAGTCTTTTAAGTGTTGCGGTGTTAATCCATCGAGACCGCCGCTTGAGCCGGTCTTGAAAGACATAATGGCTGCGAGTATGTCATCTGCAGAGACGACAGGAGTATCATTGGCGAGCGGTTGCGGCGGGTCGGGTAGCTTACAAGTGGCGGAAGGAGAAGGATGTTTGGAGAGGAGAGCTTGTAGCGTCTCTTCGTTATTGGGGGCAATAGTGTCATTGGAGAAAAGGAGCTGACTAGCACCTCTCAGGTCGCCGTCATTGATTTTGCCCTCAACTTTTTTAAAAATGTTGCGCGTAATATTACCTCTCCTGACGTTTCCCGAGTCCATGCACAAATTATAAGACTGCGAGCAATTACTTTTAATCTTTGAGGTAAGTGAATTTGCTCTCGTATGATCTTCACTGCTTACGTGGAAAATGCGGTATGCGAAGGTGAACAACCCCTCCCAGCTATCCTTGCTGTTGTCTGTAATAACTTTTTCCAAACAATTTTTAAGAGCTGACGCAACACACGCGCGGGCACCACGAGGCACTCGCTTTGCTAATGGAAAATCGTTTCTGAGTTTGCCTAGGACTTGCCAAAACGGTCGAGGCTCAGAGGTGGGATCACTTTCCGGGGGCTTGGGTGGTTGACGTGGAATGATATTCTGTAATGGTGTATCTTTGACAATTTTATGCATCCTACCTAAGTGAATATTTAAACCTCTTTTGTTGTTGAAATAGCGGGGTTTGGTGCATTGTGGGCATAGTAAATAGGTACCCTGTGAGCAGCTCGGAGGCTGGGTACCACTAGTGGATGCCAGATCAGATGGCAACAGCGGCTGGGACATCTTCGCACCCAGTTGGTACTACGTGAAGTGATTAACAGCTGTAACAGGTATTTAAAGCTTCAGCAGTACCTACCTAACACTTACGCGTAACCATGCACTGTAACAAATTCTTGCAGAGAGCACTAACACTTGCACAACACCGTCTCATCCGCAGTCGCTTTCTTCCCCGGACCTATATCAGTCGAGGTTTCACTTCCGGAACAGGCCTACGACTTGTGTTGTTCCTCTTCTCCTTTTTGTACAGACACGAGACTTGTGTAAAGCCAATTGCTTGGGGACATAGACTACCGCAGGTTGATTAAGAATTTGTGTTTGGAGTGCCTCGAAATAGCTAATGTAAGTAGCGCTTTTATCGTTGAAAATTTGAGCGCTTGTCGTTAGCGCGTCATACCGTTGCCTCGGCGACGGGAGTGTTGGCCAATGGGCGAGCGCGGCTGAGAGCGTTTCCTTGGTTACGCCTTGTTACATAGTTATGTCGGTGCCGTGTCAAAATCAGCTGGATTATAAATGGTGCAAACAGCTGATATAAACTCGTGTCGTCGGCTACTCACTGGACGTATGGATGCTTGGGCATTCAGGCAAAACTTTAAGGGCCTCTGCCACCTCAGCAACTGACTCGGACAAATTTAAAAAATAATTTAATGATTGGCTTGTCTAGTGGCCAAAATACTTTTTTTTTTTTTTTTTGTAAGTACCTAGAGTATTTATAGACTACAGGTAAACTACGTACGTATATTTTGTATAGTTTTCAGTAAAATGTTATTTAATTTTCTAAGATCTGATTAGGAGAATAATTTTAATGTTTTTAAGGATAAGCAAAAATTTCGCGTACGACAAATTGGTTGTACAAAAATAAATATACATATTTATATTCGAAATGGAGGAGAATTCGCCATACTCGGGCGTTCCCCTCTGACAAAATGTATAAAACCATCAGGTCAGGCGCGTCGTCTCGAAATGTATCGATGTGTATTACGAGAGGTCATGATTTTCACATTCGAAGAAAACTCGTGGCGATAGTTTCTCTAATTGTAAGAAAAACACATTTTCAAAACGTTATTTGACAAAATACTAATACTTATAGGCAAGGTATATACTACATGTAGGTATACTATGTATAGTATACCTACATGTAGTATATACCTTGCCTATGAGTTGAGATAAACATAGAGGATCATTCTTTTAAGGGCAGTATGTGCATTTTTTGAACAAAAAGTAATGTAGTTAGGTACCTACTTGTAAACTAGGAAATGTCCTCAAACACGAGATTGCTATAAGTGGTATAAGTGTCCATTCTGTCTCCTGATGAGCCTGTATAAGTGACAAAATGGTAATGGTCACCAGCAGCATGGCCGCGTCGCACATCCTGAGCGCGGTGGAGCCGACGGTGGGTGGCGGCGGCGGCGGCGCGGCGCGCGGCGGCCGCGAGCGGGAGGTCTCCGTCGCGCTCGACGACCGCGAGCTGTGGGTGCGTTTCCAGACCCTCACCAACGAGATGATCGTCACCAAGAACGGCAGGTGAGATACTAGTCAACAATTTATAATTAAATACTGTCAAATTTTAAAAATTAGATTTCAACGCCCGATTCTGAAGACACAAAGTAAAAATTTGACAGCACCAAAATTGTTTCTATCCCTGTACGAAATTATTTTAGTGCTGTAAAATTTTAACTGTTTTACAACTTTCATAGTAATTTTTCCATTTAGACCTAAGTCGCCAAAAGCTCGGGAAATAGTGAAATTAGTGAAGCAATTTAATCTATTATTATTATTAATATTACCTAATATAAAAGCTTAGAGTACTGTATATATTTACTTTTTTCTTTCCGTGATACCAATTAAAAGTCATCCATCACTTGTCCTCAACGATTCACACGAGTACAATGGTGCGTGGTAGAAGCGATGATATTCATCGGCCGAGAAGCAAGCTATGGGAATACTTACAACCAGATCCTTGCGAATGAGAATATAGTGGTGATAACTTGGTTTAATATGGGAGATAATTTTTTCATAATCGTGGAGAGCTGTTAAGCCAAACGTTCCGCGGCAATACTACGACCGCGCTGCGAGCTAGTTGCGAGTTGCTACCGGCATCGCATGTTCTTAGATACCTATAACTTTGCTTAGCCTTATAAAAAGGGCACGATGAAAAAAGGGGTTTATTTGGAAAACCACCAACAGCCCGAATTCTGTGGATTTTTTACTTCTGGCAACGTCATTAAGACCCCATTTATTACGTTACGTACCCGCTACACAGGTACAATTAGTTATTTATGCAACTGTTTCAGAAAAAAGGGTATTTCACCGAGCCAGTTGCACATTGGACAGTGAAATACCAAATTGTGAAACGTTACAACTCAGTGGAATATTTTTTCCCGAAAAGACTAAGTAAAAATCAAATATCTTTTAAATTGATAATTAATTTATAGATATTCGTATTTTTGTAACATAATTAAGTTATCAGCACACCAAACTCAGTAATTTTATTGATTATAATACCAACTTTTATTCAACTTAACTTTTATTAAAAGTCTACCTTCTGTAAAATGAGACAACAAAATAAAAAAATTCCGTTCTACGACTAACATTAGTTGCGACAAAAGACGAATGGGAAAAGTTAACTTACTACTAAGTAAGTTTTACCGCACACCTATGCCTTTTTAACATCGTTTATGATTTCCTACCAAGGAAATTTCAGTACGGGAGTAGGTAAATAAAGTTTGTTTTGTTAGCGTGATCGTATAATTATCATTTGTAATTTAGGATTTATTGTGCCTTTCGATCTTTCCCCGTGAAAATTGAATGGGGTAAGATAGAATCATAACTTTTAAAAAATGTACCTTAATGTACTATAAAGATAATAGATCGTAAAAATTTTGCATCGCAGTTTCATGTAGGTAGCTAATTATCATACTCTGGTTCTCAGTTCATCAACAAATATCTTTCGAACTAGGGGGTTAGTCCCCCCCCCCCCACTCACCTTAAATAAGTTTATGATAACATTGTGGAACCCTAGTCATGATTATGTTCGCTCTTTACACTTAAGTTTATCTATATTTTTTTGTGAATGTTTGTCTGTGTGTGTGCGCAATAATGTGTTAAATCGATTTTTAGGATACCTATAGTAAAGGTAAGAAACAAACATATTATTATAAATTTATATACCTAATAGTGTTATGTTTATGGATATGAGTGAAGCATCAACAGCGGTGCAATAAGCTAAACAATGAATCTTACAATATTGCTTACACATGCGCAGGCGCAGGTCTCATTACCTGCCTCTACTATTAAGACAGCCATAAGCCCTGAAACACTGCCCACTAAACTAATCAGCCCGCATTGTGTTTTACGATTTGCAACTAAAGGTCTGAGTATTATAATGCGTGTTATTATTTACGATGCAAGGCGCAAACATTATTTTTTTGTTGACTTATAAAAATAAATACCTAATTACTAACTATTTAGTATTTTGTTAATAGGTACTTTTCGGCGATTGGCACACTCGCAAATTTTCAATTTAAATTAAAACCGGAAAAAATCGATGGCACTTGACCCGGCGCGAAGAGTTTCGCAAGAATAAAATTATCTACTAATTTGTCCTAACTGGACCCCCCATCTATAGACGCGAATTTAGGCTGATGTGAGCCGGACACACAGAAACAACCCTATATCAATGAAATAACAATGTTAGCCGAGCGACGAACGTCGTTGCCTTGTATACGATATCTAAAGGGGGGTAATCTGTGTTGAAATCAGACCAATCATGTCGAAGTGTTTGTTATAATATCATGTAGGACGACGAGAAATATATAAAAGATTCCTTGTGGACCAATAGGTACAGATAGGACAAAATAGTAGGTTGTTTTCTGAACAACAACAACCCTTAAAGACATCATCAGCACGGGCACATTCGCAGCAGTGCTAACCGGCCGCTGGCAGGCGGCTAGTTTTCAGCTATTAGCGCCGTAGGCCTTACTAATTAACGCAGGTCGGCTAAATGATACCGCGCGATGCTGACTGCGAGCCACGGCTGTTCCCTACCTACCATCGGTACAGAAAAGAAACTAATCTACTTACAACGCACGTTCGTTTGTGTACCGACTGATGAATGAACACACATTTTGTAAAAACCTACCTTTCCGGTGGAAATAAGATGATATGAAAATGAGTATTTGATTCTTAATATTAATAAGCAACTTTTAAAAATCCAAAACGCTGGTTTTCTATGAAGAATAAGATAGACATGATATCTTAAGAAATATAAAATAAAATATTTTTACTAAATGTGCCGATAGATATCAAAACCATGTGTCCCTGATGAGTGAAAAGGACATTAGAACCATATTCAAAGCAGCAGCTTTTAAATGTGTCTGTGGTGGACTTCTCATGCAGTGTTCTTTCTAAAAAGTTTCTAAAACATGTTGTGTCTTAGACAGCGAACTTTAATATTAAAGTTCGCTGGTCTTAGAATATTGCTGAGTTCATATTTCTTTGTTGCAGGCGAATGTTTCCCGTCGTAAAAGTGACAGCCAGCGGCCTAGACCCCACGGCAATGTACACCGTGCTACTCGAATTCGTACAGGTGGACTCCCATCGCTGGAAGTACGTTAATGGCGAATGGGTAAGTTTCATTAGTACATTGGAAGTCTCGTGTTCTGAAGTGTCATGTTCGTCTCTTCTACGTAATTTTCCTAGAAAATGTATGGTTTTATCGTACAATTGTGATAGTATTTTATACAATGTCCTTGTGGTTGTGTATATTGTGAGGGAAATTATAAGAATAGCGTGTAACAATTCAGTTTGTACCAAAATTTTATTGTCCGTTTTAAATCTCCATCAAATGTTACTATCGGCAGTGATAATGCAAATCGCCGACTATCAGTCGGGTCCTGTTTTTGTGGAGACCGTGCTGTAATCGCGCGTTATGAGATAAAATGACTTTAAGCACTATTTAGGCACTAATATATGCACTATTGACACTAAAATAATCCCTAAATTTCATATGTGTACGCTCTAGGTGAACGGACACTTATATATTCTAATTAAGATACGATCTAGTTACCAAGCCAAAACCTACTTTAAAAAATTAAAACTAATAATAATAATTATGATTATATTTATAACGCTCTGTATTGTATATATTATTCGCTCTGTATTGCATATTAGGTCATCGCTAGTATTAAATTACATATTTCCTCCTTTTTTAAGGTGCCTGGGGGTAAAGCAGAAGTCCCACCATCGAGCGCAATTTATATCCACCCGGAGAGTCCAAACTTCGGGGCGCACTGGATGAAGGAGCCAATTTCCTTCGCCAAAGTCAAACTTACGAACAAAACTAATGGAAATGGACAGGTACGTACTGTTAATCCTATCCTATTTCCTACTAATATTATAAAGGCGAAAGTTTGTAGGGTTGTTTAGTGGCTTTGTATGTTCGTGGGGATGTTTGTTACTTTTTCACGCTGTAACGGCTGAACGGATTTTGATGAAACTTGGTACAGTGATAGCTTAATTCTTGGAATAACACATAGGCTACTTTTTACCGCGGTGAACTGTTCCAACTGTAAACAGGGAAAAACTTATTCCACGTAAGCAACAGCTAGTTACCTATATAAAGCAAATTGCAAACTAAACTGAACCCTCAAATGGTATATTTTTGGTGTGTCACGCAGGTCCGCAGTGAGCAAGTGCTTGAACTTGAACAATACTCTGGGATCGTCTGTATACATTCAGTATAATGTGAACTGGTATGGACAGACAGACGATCCCATGATATCATTCTAGTTCGGAGTGTCCACATCCCAAAACGTTCCTTCCGAAAAATCCCAACATACCAAATACCATAGAGATATGAACTCTTTGGTGGGTTCTCGCGGCCCCCTTTAAGGTAGCTAATTTTTTTCATCCAAAAATAAAGTACCTACCTATTCTCTACAAAGTAACCCTTTATTGCATTGTAGCTAAGTGAATAAACATGGCTGAGACGGTACATACATAGGTGGACGGATAATTTGCAACAGGGCAGGATTTTCATACAATCGAGGTCACTTTGAAGCCATGATTCTCCGCGAAGGATTGATCGGGGCATGATCTGATGACCGTCATCGCGAGAGTAGATGGAGGACTTTCAGATCGCTATAGATATCCAGCTGATCAGATAAGCCGTTTGGAAGCAGCATCGTCATGATTCCTTAACTTTTAGATTTTCATACATTTTGATGCCATTTTGCGGCTTTTTTTCTTCATGACGATGCTGCTTCCAAACGGCTCATCTGATCAGTTGGATATCTATAGCGATTTGAAAGTCCTCCATCTACTCTCTCGATGACGGTCATCAGATCATGCCCCGATCAATCCTTCGCGGAGAATCATGGCTTCAAAGTGATCTCGATTGTATGAAAATCCTGCAGTTTCTAATTATCCGTCCACCTATGTATATAAACAAAAAAAGTATAGTTGGACGAACTCGTAGGACTTAAATCAACTGCTCCATATTTATATATGGAGACACAGTCCAGACTAGCATAATCAGTTCACAGTATCGACAGAATGTACATTTGGTACAATAGAAAGCGCACGATTAGTAGGTGCTAGATGCTACAGTTCCGTAGCTACCGCTAGTTCATGGAAGTCAGTTCTCACGGTTGAATGTGGTGCGAATGAATATGAAAGCAAACATCTGATACATCCAGATCCATATGTTGGCGTCTCGGTGTGAAATATGTAGCTTTACCAACTGTTTAGCGGGTGCCCGTACGCACTATCATTTGTAATAATTATTGTCTCTGCGCTATGTTTACACATCTCTTTTTATGTTAGATATTTCCATGTCAATATGCCAATACACATTGTAATGTTATTAATTACAGTCTCGTAGCCCGGGTGGGGAATTGGCGCCCCGGATGAAATTATGTTATTTTGCGCCCTCAATCGTTGCGGTTTTATGATTTCGCACTAGTTGAAAATCTTGCGCTGTATTGCCGCGCCACCATTAAGCAGCAACGCGACCACCGACCGGCTAGACCCGGAGGGAAACTTACATACTAAATTAAAATCAAATTAACAAATTCATAAGATATCATACACGTCGATACGTTTCGATACGACACATGATGCAAGGTGCCGTATCGAAACGAGGGAAGCAAAGGCTCCAAGGCAACCGCGACTGAAACATATACGCATTAGGAGGAAGGCACACATTGCAATTTTATCATCACTATGTGTGGGTAAAGTTTTTATCTCGAAATGTGATGATATCTTTTGGAACTGAAGCAAAGTGGTAGCGTTCGCAAGTAAATTGCAAGAAAATTGTATTATTTATATTCACACATAAAGAAATTGAATAAATCATAATAGGTATTAATAAATAAATAATTTAAATTGATATTAAACTTTATTACATTTTAATACATTTATTTTATATTTATAAATAAGTTTTTTATTATTTCAATTTCAAATTTCACTTATTATGACAAAGTTGTTCCTTCTGATTGTGACCGGATAATAGGTACCAACCTATATCTGTGCAATCGTACTTTAGTCAACGTTTATGTCAGTTTCAATTTTCAACATTCGATAAAAGTGGTACATGGAGCCATTGAAGGCTATCTTCATAAGATTTATTTAGTCAAACGTAAAAACGTAATTTCGTATCATACATAATGTTACAGATTTTTTTTGCATTGTTATAGATAATGCTAAACTCACTGCACAAATATGAGCCTCGCGTACATTTGGTGAAAGTTGGCACGGACTTGCGTAGGATCATGACGTATCCATTTCCTGAGACCCAGTTCATCGCAGTCACCGCGTACCAGAACGAGGAGGTGACGTCACTCAAGATCAAGTACAACCCCTTCGCGAAAGCCTTCCTGGATGCGAAGGAACGACCAGAGGGGTACTACCAGAGAGACTTCGTCGGGACACACTATCCACAGCAAAGTTCTTCGCCGCATCAATACCCACAATGTAAGTAGATTATATACCTAGTATATTATTGCATAGGCGCGGAGTTAGGCGATTGATTTATGATCCTATTCGCCATTCGGCAATACAAAAAATACTCGAGCTGCGGTATCTACCTACTATCAGGAATACAGCTGTATTGGACTATCTTTCCCTTTTAGTCGGCGGCTGGTTCGTGACGTCGCAGTCGCTGTATGGGAGCGGTAACTCCGCTACGAGGAGGCCGGCGCCCTACCCTCCGCGACCGCCATCACGACCTCGGACCCTCTCACCTCCGTGTAAGAGCTTGTCATTTGTCTGTACCCGTTTGCTCGCCTTAGATTGTGTTTCACTGAATTTTCCCATCTTATGGTCATCGTAACTCGATGGTCTGTGCCCGAACCTGTATATGAATGTAAAATTCTAAAAACTACAATTATGTATTCCAGTGTGCAGTTTGCATGAAAATTTGTCTGTCCATTCTGGTGTATAAAATGCAATTAATTATATCAATTAACAGATGTCCTTAACAGGAAAAAATGTAATTGTTGTGCAGCGTCATACAGCAACCCAGACCGGCCCACGGCAGCGGCGTCAAATGGCAGCGGCAGCTACACGTGGACGGGCAGCAGCGGATACTGGAGCTCAGCGCAAGGGAGCACCTCCCCGCAACCCAGTGCCTCCCCGACCCCCTACCGCACCCCCCCGCATGCGTACCCCGCACCCCTCGAGTACGCATCCGCACCCCCTACCAGCACGCCGGCGCCTGCGTCGGCGCCTGCGCCGCTGTATTCCCTGCAGTACGAAGCTCCAGCGCAACATCACTCGCCGTACTACCAACACGCGTATGCGCCGTACGGACACCACGCGATCGAAGATATTTCATATTGGCCTAACAGGTGCGTGTTCTTTAGTTTCGGTTGTTGGGGGGAAATATGTATATACGTTAGGTAACTTATTATCTGCTCAAAAAATAATGTTCAAAAAGCACTTTTAAAGGAGCAAAGTCATTGAATTACTAAAATTAATTACAGTGCATTCGTTTTCAATAGCAACTAAAAGATCCTTTTTAATTGTTTCAGTTTAAACAGTTACGGCTACCAGCCATCTGAGTACGTGGGTACAGGAGAGGTCCCTTACGGCTCCGAGGCCATGTCCTTCGGTCCCGCAGGCCCCTCGCTCGAAGCGGCCACATCCAGCGGAGAGGGCCGAGGCACGCCGCCGGGGGCGGAGCACCCGGCCACGGAGAGAGAATATAAGTTCAGTGCAGAGGAGGAGCGACACTCGCCCTGCGAAGAGGCTACGCTTCCCCCGCGGTCACCCACGCAGTGACTGGAGCCTCCCTCTAGTATCCGTTCAGCTCTTATCTCCAGTTCGTTCTCTCAGTTCAGCTCATGTTGGGTTAAAGAATGGTAGGTGTGTGCTGCAGTAGAAGCGTGCATGGATACTGTTCGCCAGCACACGTGATCTAAATCTACGTACATACGAATGGGCAGATCTATAAATCTACGTTACCTACGTAAAAAAACGTAAAACGTAAACGTGAGCTCACACACTATTGGCGATGGACAAAATCTTTTTAAATTTTTATTAAATAGCTTAGTATTTCATTCCTTTCAATATTCCAAATTACACGTTAAGTAATTGAAAACTGGATACACGGTAACAGAACAAACTATGGAGTTTGCGTTTATACCTAGGTACTCGAATAAGTCGCAGTAATAATGTCAAAGTCTCATCAAACTAGGAACATTATAATGTAACGAATTTATTGTCGATCCTCACAATATTACTAGTAAAATTACAATATAAGTTTGGTAAATGATGCAATAACTTTCAATATAGATTCATTGCGAGGTGGAGCATGTTAGGTTGTTGCCAAAGAAAATTGACACTAAAACGGTAAGGGATGTGTTCCTGGTTATAATGTTCCTAGTTACCTACATTCGGCTTTGACCATACTACTGCGCCATATACCTAGACAAGAGAACTTTGCTTCATAAAATATGCAGTTTGTAAAACTCTTATCGTCCATTCGAGTAAAGTAATAACGGTAAATAATTAATTAATATTTAACGAACGAATTAGCATTAAAAATAAATTGAAAATCATTATGCTGTTAAATAAGTATGAGAATAGACGAATCATTCTCCTGAATTGTACACTTCTTACTCAGAAGTAGCAAATAATGCGTATTATAAAAACAATGCATCCTTGTAACTGGATTGGATGTGGATACTCGATAAAAAATTGTTTATATGATTCCTAAATTAATTTTAAAGTAAGTAGCTGAGTTTATATATTTGTTTAGTTTAAAAAACCGCTTTCCTATCGAAACCCTGAAACTATGGGGTTAAACTAGTGTTAAAAAGTACAGTGGGCCACTCGGCAAAACACCTATTTATATTTACGTTAGTCTTGTAACACGCTATGATGGTACAATAGAACATAGAAAATATTTATTATGACATAATAGAAATAGGTATAATAAACCGCGTGACCCACTATACCTTTGAAGGAATGGCGATTACGATTGTACATAAAAATAACGATCACTATTATCATAAGTACGAGTATTACTTTGTAGTTATTGTCTTCGCTTAGGCATTGACAATATAATACCATGTTTCTGTTACAAAGTTGGCTATTTTATTTGAACCTCACCATTATGTTTACATTATTAAAGGTTGCCCGTCGATAACTCAGCTTAGATAAATAAGGTTGCTTATTGTGCAAGAAATAACGGGTTAGATTCCGGCAAATAAAAAATATCGTGTCTTCAATAAGTGTGGACAAATTTATTATTAACTGAGCTGCAACCGATTATAATTTATTATGGTTTATTTATTTGGAGAGCGTCAGTGGCCTCGGGGATAAGACGCGACCTATCATATCGAAAGGTCCGAGGTTCGATCCCAGGTTGGGCCATGTACCAATGGGTTTTTTCTCGAAACTTAAGTACATGTACTGACTTCTCGGTGAAGGAAAACATCGTGAAGAAACCTGCATACGCCGAAGAAGAAATTCTTAGGCGCATGTGAAGTCCACCAACCCGCACTGGGCTAGCGTGGTGGATTGTAGCCCGCACGCCCTCGTTGAGAGGGTAGGCCTGAGCCCCAGCAGTGGGGAGATTAATAGGAGTCCACCCTCGTAAGGTGCGCGAGTCCCGACTTTTTTATCATGCTTTGTATATAATACTTAGAATATATCACAATTTTTTTATAGTTTTCTATTTAAGGCAAAATTAAAAAGCTTACTGTTTTCAGGACATTGGGATATCTCTGGCGTTGACATCTCGCTACTTTGTGGCTGGGGCATCAATTTCGGGGATCGTCTACTACTTAAATCACCTACGAGTAACTGGAAAGTTACAACATTTTTTTAGGCCAAAAGTATGGAATTATGGATGTGTGTGTTGGTTGTATTTTACTTAGAAAGATTTCAGTAAGTTGGTTTGGGTAACTTAATTTTTAAGTGCAGCAATGAAGAAAATTAGATATATATAACTTACTGAACGACCTCATCCGTCGGGCCCTTGCAACCGCCTCCGTGCCCGCCACTTTGGAACCCAGCGGAATGTCAAGGGATGATGGCAAGAGGCCCGATGGAGCGACCCTAGTGCCGTGGACCCTGGGCCGATCACTGGTGTGGGACGCCACTTGCGCTGATACTTTAGCCGCATCCCACATCCAGAAAACGGCTCACAAAGCCGGCGCCGCCGCAGAAAGTGCTCAGGAACTCAAGCGCCGCAAATACTCGTGCTTGACCGAGCACTACGAGTTTGCGGCGCTTGTCGTAGAGACAATGGGTCCATGGTCGTCGGACACAAAAAAAATTATGCGCGATATTTCCACGCGACTGGTCCTCGCCTCCGGTGACCCCAGGGCTGGCGCGTACCTCGCTCAAAGGCTAAGCCTAGCCATTCAGCGAGGTAACGCCGCCAGTGTCCTGGGAACCATGCCGTGCACACACGAGCTGGACGACGTGTTCGTGATATGACGGGTTTTTATTATTAATTTATTTTAGGTAGGTAAGTAGGTTAGCATAGTTGACCGAGCGAGCGAAGCGAGCGAAGCGTCTACGTTTCGAGACTGGCCAAAAATGCTCTTGTCCGGCTGTCTGTCTGTCTGTCTGTCTGTCTGTAATTCTCTACAGGTCGCATTTTTCAACCGATTTTGACGAAAATTTGGCATATGTATAAATTAATTAAACCTACAAAATGAGTAGAATAAAATTTTGAAAAACATTTTTTTTAGAGTACCTACCATACTCGCAAAGTGGGAGTGAACTTTTTTTTTCTTGTGAATCCCATAGTGTGGGATATCGTTGGATAGGTCTTTCAAAAATATTGCTGGTGTGTGAATACCATTTTTTCGATTTAGGGATCCGTTGGCGAAATATTAAGCTTTAAAGCGGTAATTTTTGTTAGAGTCACGTGTCCCCCCCCCCTGGCAGCTAAACGGTTGCTTCTGGAAATGTGAAAAAATTCATGGCAGTAGCATATATAACGTAGTTACAAGGAAAACTATTACGGCTAAGTAGGTTCTATTAGTTTTTGAGTAATAGTGGATCGACTTAAGAAAGTTGAAAAAATAAATTATGTTCATAGAACTGCATACGTAAAATGGAAAATTATTTTTTTCCGCGTGATATCCATGGTGTGGGGTATCGTTGGATGGGTCTTTCAAAAATATCGCGGGTGTGTGATAAACATTTTTCGATTCAGGGATCCGTTTGCGAAATATTAAGCTTTAAAGTGCTAATTTTTGTCACTTTAGTAGGTACTTTTTCTGTTTCCAAAGTTGACTTTTGTTGGTTTCTTTTAGGTTTGGTTTATAAGGGCTGGCGAGGTCTACTGTTCTCACGGAACTACTAGTATATATATATATTATATCTATCCTTAGTAACTTTTGATACCAAGTTTTTTGTATGTGATATTTATTTATTTAATTAATATAGGTATGTGCCATAGGTCGGTTAGACTTACTGGATGAATCTCCTCTATTCTAGTAGAAGATCCAACTGATACAAAATAGTCAATTTCACTGCAAATATAGTGTATGCACTGTATGTAAGTGTTTTCTGAGAATGGCACATTATACTGAAACAAGTAATACAAGTTAATATACAGTGTTTTAAACGTCTATATATAAATAGTATTTCATATTTATAAATTTAAACTGTATTATACAATGACAATTAGTCCAGGACAGGACAATTCACAAATACCACATCCCCATCAGGACCAATTTTCTATAGTTGTCGGTCCCCAGTGGGAATAGAACTCACAACCTCGAGTCCAATGACCAAGCCACTCACTAAGACAACTATAGGTAGGTAGATATAATAATAATCATTTGCAGTGAAAGATTTACCTTTTGTAAGATCTCATGAAGTGTACACCTTTCCCTAGGCATTGCAAAAGTAATTAGCCTCTGTTCACCATTTTGAAGGAAAATTAACATTTTAGCCATTTTTGACTCATCCCATTCCGTGGGCCTCCCTCGCACATTGGCATCTGTATAAAAAAAATTAATTATGATTATCAGTATCCTCAATATTCACCACATATAGATTCCACAGCCGAACAAATATTTACCCTTAAAATGAGGGTACTTTGGGTCGAATGTTGGCACCACATTCATGCCTTGTAATTTTTTTCCTAAAAATTCTGCAGTGATGCAATTTTCCTCACTGTTCAGTAATAAACTATCTTATCTTATCTTCTTAGGGGGCCAGGAATACCTGGCGACACTTCGACCCTATGGGATCTGTTGTGCCAAACCCCTGTCCGCCAAACGGTGCCATACGTTGGTGGACTTCACATACGCCTTAGAATAGTAAATACCAGTCTTTTGGCGTGGTATTTGACACCGTAACGACAACTTTGAGAATAAAATTATGATATCTGTATCCGAATATAGTCTGAATTATAATTAATTGATGCATAACTGAACACGATTGACTATACTTGGGAAATCCCCGCAATTTTATTTCACTTATCTAACACCTAGGTAGGTACTTATTTTCATGCTTTCTTCGTAACTTTCGTTTTATTTCTTAAATTTTATTATTATTATATTTACAAAATTAATTAATTAAAAGGTGAAGTGTCCACACAAACATATAAGTGAGAGCAAAACCACAGAATACATAATAGTAGGAAAACTCACAATTCTGATATTTTTATTAACATTTGAGTTGAGTCTTTCCATACTTATTGGAAAAACCTTAAAAAAACTAAAAAAAACCTTTTTTTTTTTTTAAATCTAATCGGTATACCGGTGCTGAAAATTGTAATCGGTTGACATCTCTAGACAGCACCGCTACTGGAGGAAACCAGAGCTTAACGGACCCAGACTACGTATCCAAAGTTTTTTTGCCAGTATCGGCGATCGGGAATACTGCCAGTATGAAAGGAACTTTCACAAACTATATACCTAGTATGAACTTTCACAAACGAAACTTTCTTGAAAAAGTCGTAACTACCTACCTATCGACAAAAAACAAAACAAAACCAATGGTTGGTTCCCAAAGTTCCAGTGGTTCCTATTGGTTAGGTTGTTTTTGTTGTTGAATTCGTACAATGATGGACAGGCAAAAGACGATACACTATACAGCCAAGTCATATTTTGTTTAAGTTTTTCTTCAAAAACCAGCGGTTGCAGCACGGCCTCCATAAAAACAGGGCACGACTAGCTGGTTCAGTGATTTTCAATAAAACCGTAGCACGGCCTCCACGAGGGCACTACAAGTAGTGCCATTCGGTGATCCATACTGCAGTTCACATCGAATAAACCGACAGTAGGAGAATCTTCATTAAATTCAATCAGTTTAGGGTGGAAGTAAAATGCAGTGTGAATCCGCCACACGTTTGCCGCAAGCCTCGGCAAACCTATACAAACACAAACATGTGGTGCCTGCGATTGCGTAGGTTTGCATAGGTATACTAGGTATGCCGCCGCCGCCCGCTCAGATCGTGTCGGTTTTTAGGCACAAATCAAATCAAATGCAGGCTTTGAGTTTGTATATGTTTGCTGAGGTTTGCCAAACGTGTAGCGCCGCCATTAGTTTCTCTCGTCTCTATATTTCAACACAGGCAACGGCTAGGGTTTTTAATTGGTTTTTTAATAAATTACGATTTGGTCTTTAGGGATTTGTTTCCGATTGGCCGTAAACAATAAAAAAAACTGACTGACAGTATCAGTGATTGTCTGATTCCGAAAAAAAAAACGGGGCTATTTTCACTAAAGATTTGGTTTTGTTGGCTGCATTAAATGTCATTTTGGTTTGTTGGCTGCATTGAAAGTCATTTTGGTTTGTTCCTGTCGTAGAGAGAGAGATCAATAGGGCGTTTGTGCACTATATGTTTCCGATTCACGTTCAATACGTGAAAAAGACGGACACTTATAAGTCCGTCTTGGCCGTAGTAGTAAATGTATGTACGCTTGTGCACTCATCCGTTTCCGATTCATATTCAATTCGTGTTTGATCCGTTTTTTCACGGATGAAGTTTTTTGGTTTTTTAAATGGTTTTACGCCCTGCCTGTAGCGCCCAGGGGAGGGGCGCAGAAAAAAAAAGTATATGACAAAAGTTGCTTACCTTAAAGCCCCCTATCGAATGGCATTAAAAAAGTAGGATGTCATAATGACATCGAAATTTTTTGAATTTTTTTTAGTCCGGTACCAATTGCCATTAAACAAAGAAGAAGAAGAAGTAGTCCGGATCAAAATTTTCAATAAAATTTTTGCGTCCCCTTTTGTACACTCTGACTGATTTCGAAGCGTTTCATAACTTCTGGCACTAACTACTGGAAAAAACTAATCAGAGGAACAAGTTTTGCGTGAATTGGAATGCTTTTGAAGGATGTATGAACATCATTTTCCTTTGCCTTCAAATTATAAAAAAAACAAATCTTTAGTAAAAATAGCCTCGGCCACAGAGTACAATTATTTAAAGCACAGATTAGAGAGTTTTATGTGATTTATAGGGAAAGCCTCGGCCGAAAAAAGCGCGCGAGCGAGCGAGATCATTACGGACTACGGTCACAAAAGTTACCGATAATAATCGTATTCTATTTAATTTAATTTGTGCCTATAATGCAAGCTTTTCGTGATGTGATGATGTGTCTTCGACAACCGGGTGATGGTGACTTAATGTAGTTGTAGGTTATAATAATGATAGGTCGTCCGTCGTCGTATTCTCTAATTAATTACGTAGATAATTGATAATTTCAATAAAACACATTGTGATTTTGCCTGATTCAGTTCCAGTTTCCAGTAGGTAGGTTCCTACACATAGTCAGGACCATGGAGTCTACTGTTTCGGTCTCTAAGGTACCTACCTCTACCTATCTCAAAGATATTGCTTTAGTTCAATTTCTTTCGTGACACCATGACATGAATAAATACAATAATAAATGACATGTTTTGAATCTTCCAGGGCGTGTTTCTTTTCTCAAATGGATTCAATAAACAACATTCGAAGAAGAAACCTAAAGGTTTGTTTGAAAAATTGTTTACAGAAGAAGGATGGTATAAAACATACAAAAGAAGTTGGGGTATTATTGAAAAACAAATAAAAGTAAGTGTACTGCTCTTCATTTCTCTGCTGCTGCTGATCACACGGATGCTGCACATTGTCCCTAAACGCGAAATCGTTCCGAAAATCAAATACCAAGGTCACTGGTTTTGTTGGAATAGTGGACTGTATTATGTTGTTTGGATGCACCTATTCAAACATGCTTTTCGGTATGTCTATCGAAAACAAAGTAAACACCACCAACCTTTAATCCCGTCCTAGAGCTTCATCAGGATCACTGGAGCAGCCGACTGCTGCTTTCTGAGGCGACGACATGGGTACCGGGTCTCAGGGTTCAACCCAATTATACTGTCAATAAAACACAACAAATATTTTGACTTAGACTGGCAAGCCTCTAGAACATTTGTTTTTATCTTTTATTTTTGTGATCTATTGCTATATTTTTATTCACAAATATTTTTATTTTGTTTAATATTTTTTGTTTAATTTTTATTACAGGAACTACATTACAGAACATACAGTCTGCTACTTAATGATATTGTGAACTATATAAAATCATTTAATGGCGACAATGACACCACAGACTGCATCATACCAAGTGCTACACTTTTGACTGGTGTCAACCAACCAGATCATGTGTCTCAGTTTGTCTCCCTCATTGAGAAAATCAGGTAAAAATGCCAAGAATAAAGTCAATGACTTCAATCAAGACATGAAAGATGATTATGGTTATAAGTGGAACCACTTCAATAAAATGCTTTATAATATTTAAGAGACTCAAAATTTAAATTCATAATCCTTGTTTGTAGGGAGAAGGGTCATCAGCCCAATCTCATACTTAATTTAATCGTTTCAAAAATCATCCAGCTCACTCAGTGGTATACTGCAGAAATAATAGGAATTTGTAATTCTTATAGCAGTTCCTAATACTTTTTCCCCTGATAAGTTAGCAATTTATAGAAACAGTAAACTACTATTATTTTTCAGGGAGGAGGTGACTCCTCATGTAGCCATGGTTAACTCCCAGGATGCTCCAACATTGAAACATTTGGTTGAGAGTGCTGTTGGGCAGTGGATTCATGGTCTCCTAGTATTGGTAAGAATCTTAATTGTTATTCAATTTTCAACAATCTCATCATTTCTTAATTACTTACCTAATCTCACGTCAGCCTATCCTCTGTTTTTTAAAGAACACAAGTGGCACCTTTTTTAAATCCAAGTTTCATAAATTCTTATTGTTTTTTGCCCAAATAATAACAAACAAAACCTTGACATTAAAAAGTTTCTTGTTATGTTGTTAAAATCACAAGTTGCTTACTGCTTGGATTTTAAATTGTACTTATTTTACCCACATTTAATGCTTCTCTGATTGCCTTGTAGCAAAATTGAAACAAAACAAAATTAATGAAGTTATCGTCATTCTTCGTCATATCAGCCTGTTGACGTCCACTTCTGGACATATGTGTTTCCCAAGAGGCACCTTTTTCAGGTCATAAAATAAAAAAGATATTTAGACCAATCGCGTATTGGACCAACTGCTAGTAAATTGTAGTGGGATTTTAAAAGATGTACATAAAGAAAGATTTTAGAAAAATTTAAAAATAAATCTAACAAGGATGTGATTTATTTTACAGGATGAGTCTGCCAATGAAGATTTTGATGAGAACACCGATCAAAGTCAGAAGAAACTAAAAAAAAATGAGTGTACTATGAAAACTCTTCTAAATTGGTATCAAATGAAATACAGTAACTGTTCACCAAAGAAAAAGAAACACGGTGTTTCTAAGAGACCATTAGTTCTTATCATACCTGATTTTGAGAGCTACAATTGTAACGTATTGCAAGATTTTGTAATGATAGTGAGGTAATTCAGAATATAAAATTTGATGATATGTTTTAGTTTAAAAATTATTATAATCTGCATAGAAAAAGGATACAGAAAGTACAATATTTCAATCATTCTTTAGAATACTATGTAATTTCGACATTTTCATTATCATCATCAGCAGCCTGTACTAGTTCAATAGCTCTTTCCATTGCCCTCAACGGCCGATTTGAGATTTTATTTGACGACTTTGAGTGTTCGGACTGGTCCCACTGTCAGTGTCCACGTTTCCACATCGGTGTCGGCATTTTCATAAAAATCATTAAAGCACTGCCCTTATCCATCGACTTGATCATTTCTGTACTAAAACCTCCCGGGACATCCTGTCCAGTAATTCTCAAGTTGGATGGTAATTTAAAAGCATATTAATTGGTTGCGGATCTAGTGATTTCTATTATCATTCCATGTCTGTGTGACTGTGTGCTAGTTGATGATAGTTACACGACTGTTTTTTTAAAAAATATATTAGTTTTAATTTATTGTTTCAGTTCCTACATATCTTCACTGCCAATAGTGTTTGTATTTGGAGTGGCAACATCGGTGTCGGCACTCCACAAATCATTCCCATACAATGTATCGTCAAAATTGCTGATAAAAGTCTTCCATTCGCATTCCTCCCCTGTTTATATGAATCAAGTAAGTTGCGAAGTATTTTATGATAATTTGCGATTGTAATAATAAGAATAGCGATTTAAGTAAGCATGAAGAACAAGAGCGAAATAAAACTCTTAACTAATCCAATTTGTTTGTCCAGGATTATTTGTACTAATAACTTAGACAATGGGTATCGAAGCCACCACTAGGCGTTCAAATGCGGCAGTAAATCTAAATACTACAGCAATATAACTCTTCACCATAATGTGCCATGCAAGATTATGATTAGTAATAATTTAAATCTTAAAAAACAATAGAAAACTTTACACGCGATTATGACTTGAAGCTGCGACTGAACTAACCAGGGTCACGCTGTACCGGGGTGTTCCTCTCTGCGCTCTCTTTTTAGGGGTCAGTACCTTTAAAAAGAAAAAAGGAACCCATAAAGCATCACTTCGTTGTCCGTCTGTCTGTCAAGACCCTTTTTCTTTTTTTTAAGGAAACAAATACTAATAATTTGACGTAACCCGCACATTGGGGTACGATGTACGCATAAACAATTTGTTTTACAATTTTATTCTATTTCAGGTGTTGGAAGACATTTTTTTAACCCACACCAGCCCACTTCACTTCTCAGGGAAAGCTTTTGAATTGTTAACGGATGTGTTCCTGTTTTATGATTTTTCTGTGACAGGACTTATTAACAGTATCAAGGCAAGTTGAAATAAAAGTAAAAAAATTACTATCATGGTATACTTAATTTAAGTTACAAAACTTGTATTTTTGTTTTTGAAAATGTTTTATATTTTATTTTATAGTATTGCATGATGGATCATTATTATGGAGAAAATATTAAGTCTCTTTGTTGTGAGCGCGAAAGAGCCGAACAAGTCATCATGCATTTGAGTGCAGAAGATCTTCAAAGCGTCAGATATTTGTTATCATTCAGGCCATTCTTGGAAGCACAGGATGTCGCAATTCAGGTCAAGCTATTTGAAGACGACAATTTCTTTAGAGAAGTTTTGTACAAGGAAATTATCAAATTCCACGATTATTTGTACAGTTTTTATACCAGTGTTAGATTACTAACCATATTTGTGAAGGATTTACCAAGAAATGGGCTGGGAAAATCGGTATGTATTTCGAAACCTAATTGATTGTACAGGATGTACATTTTGTCACCTGCAATAATTAAACAATGCAAATAATGTTGAGTGCTATGACCTCTAAAATATGTTCAATGCTCATTTATTCGGTCTTCGCTTAACTAAGCTTACGATTAACGAGAAGCGTTTCAACACTATTAGCCGCGACCCCCATGTCGCCGCACGCACGCCTTCCCCCCGTCCATGCGTCCTCCCCCGCCGCTGCACAATACTAGCGAGGGTTGGTTATTTAATAAACAAAATTATTGATATGTGATGTATGTCATATTGGTCAGAATCGCCTAGTTAATTATTGCAGGTGACTTGTGCATTCTGTATGCATGAATTTTAAATAGCTGTATAGGATTAGTTAGCTGAAGTGGCAGTGGTCACATATATCGTAAAACCGATGCCCGTTGGGGCTGAGGAGTTCTGCAGTGGACACCGCGGACTGGTATGGGCAGTGTTGGACAGCCTGATGGAGCCTGGTGGCTGAAAGTAGATGGATATAGAGAGCCGAGGACCGGCTGTGGTAGTGTTTATTGGGGAAGATCTGTCTTCGAGCTGCCATGAGCTATTCTTGTTTCTATATTGAACTTGGACGACCAGAGGCTAATGATAATGATCATAAGAAAATATTCAAATTATTAATTAGAATATGTATTTTTCAGATGCGGGAAATTTACACGAAATGCACTGTCGATAACGTAACAGATTCACATGCTTTCAAAGAGTGCATGCAGTTACTTAACTTCCAGTCTCAAGTGAAGTTGGTGGAAACTATAAAAAGCGCATTGAAACTGATTAACTCAGTCCTAAAAGTAGTTTCTCCGGTCAAACCTCTTCGGTCGACGCCATCGAAAAGCAATTTTAGTAACATACATTTAACTGATGATCTTGGAGAGAACTTCCTTAAAGCAATCCGGGTGCATTTACTTCTATTCTTAAGACAGATCGAACATTCTAACACTGAAGCGACTACTGCGACCAACGCCTTAGCGGTTGGTGATGAAAATCACACGGTTAATGTTCCAGGAAACAGATATCAATTAAAAGAGGTAGGTAGTGACATTAAACCGTCTACCTTTTATGATGTACTGTATGTCTTGAATTAGGCAATGACTGTAGCATGTCGCGCTCTTAGGGCAACTTTGCAGTGGGTATTATAGTATTAAAGCATAGAGACCAGTTTAACATTAAACCATTGATTATGAAAAACAATATACAAAATTATACCACTATACTTACAAAATATGTCTATTTAAACAATGTTTATACTAATAATTATTTAATCCAATAATACCTTTAAACTTTAAACCACCTCCATTTACAATTTTTAAAGATTTAGTACCTAGTAATATCTAGCTCGCTGAGTGGAAATATGAAATAGTCACACTATAGTGGAAAGTGTTTCTTTTTCTTGTTGTATATTATTCTTTCATAGTACCTAACCTGCTCTGCGTTGAACTTTTTTTTAAAAATATTTTTATTAAACAAATTAAAGCGAAACTCTATTTGTTCGTTAAGTCTTTCCGATGTTCCTCAGACCTGGATCTGGATAGAAAACTACTGGACCCAACCTAACTTGGAACATACAATATTTACATAGACGTAATAATTAACCATGTGAATCCGTCTGTTCCGTTTACAGAAACTCCTGCGTGCGACGAGAGCGGAAAAGATGCAGTCTGAGTTCGAGATGGTGCGCTCGCGGTTCGTGAGCCACCTGGAGCAGATCCTCGGCAAGGGGCTGCAGCCGGCGCGCGCACGGCCCTTCCACGAGCTGTTCGTGTTCAGCGACGCGGCCGGCGTCAAGAAGCAGATAGTGGGCTCGCCGCGCGGCGCCGTGCACACCGCACTCAGCAACCCGGTGCATTATTTACAGGTATCGCCTAGTTGGGAACCAAAGATATTGTTTGTTTCCATTCTACACTTTGAACCCATCGATCTCCTTTAGGGAACGATTTGGGTAAGATCTGATGGTGGCTGTTTGGAGAATCAGGCAAACCGTTTTCACCATCTATAGACTAGTCAGAATAAAAAAAATTTAAAATGGCATCAAAGTGTATGGAAATCCGCATAAGCAGGATTTTGACTATATCACCACGGCTTGCCTGATCACTTAGGTGTGTATGGAACTCTAGCTGGACCTCCTCCATCCGTACTCCGGACAGCCACAATCATCTGACCCAAATCGTTCCCTGACGGAGATCTAAAGGTAAGGTGAAGGTAAAGTGACCTCCAATGTATGAAATAGATCCCCTTGGCCCTTATTTTTTAGAAGTATACTTTACATAGGTTGCATGTTTCGGATAAATAGTTCTCTCATATACACTGAAATATCATTAAAAAAAGGTGCAATATTTTCAGTGTTCATGCTGCCACCTGCCGTCCCCGGACAGTGTAACACACACGATGCCGGACGTGTGTGTCGCTTACAAGCTGCACCGCGAGTGCGGCAAGCACATCAATCTGTACGACTGGCTGAAAGCGTTCACGGGCGTGCTGCTGCCCGACGTCGCCGACGACGATCAGCGCCACGAGGACACCGTCCTGCAGTAAGTCGGACTATTGGCCACGCAAACATTCTCATCGGCGCCCCTAGCGGCCCAAAATCGGAACTTGTTGACTTTTTGCCGAGAACCGGAGTGTCATGTTTGTGTGCCAAAACGTCACACTTGTCAACTCTTAAGTGGTCCCTACACGATCGTGCTGCATGACATGCATTACGTGCTGTCACTCATGCATGACCGTCTAGATGTAGCGGTTGACGTGCATGACATGCAAACTACGTGCATGACATGCGAATTACGTGCTGACCGTTGCTTCACTGTACTATGGGATTGATAGCAAGCATGAGCGTCCATCATGTAGCAAGATAATTCACGTAAACGTAATGCATGTCATGCCGCATGATCGTTTAGGGAGCCCATTAGGAAGCTTCATAATTTTGTCGCTAGGGGTGCGCTGCGCGCGTAATCTATACAAAATTTATGCGCCAATTTTGCTAGCCATCAATAACTTTCAATTAAGCCAATTAAGTAGTTATTATGAATGTTTCGATTTTCGACCACAAGGGGCGCTAGTGAGAAACTGCGTCGCCTAATAGTAGTATACACATTGGTCTTGCGTACCAGAACGCACTATGCAGTAAGCGCTGGCGGCTATCCGCCTGATATTATGTACGCTATATATTGTTTATTATTTGTTCTAGAGCACGCTTCACACGTGCCGTGGCCGAGCTCCAATTCCTCGGTTTCATAAAGTCGTCCAAGAGGAAAACCGATCACGTGATGCGTCTAACTTGGTGATCTTGTTAGTATTTTTTTCATGTGTTTAATTTATTGATCAGATTAATTAAAATGTATTCAGTAAAGTATTATTATGACGTTTTCATTCATGAATCACACACACCCCACACTGGGCAGTAGGGCGGGCAAGACGTAGGTTTCATACAATTTAGCACTGCAACAGACCGCGCTTTGCATTCATGAGGACCAAATAACATCCAAATGGCCCCGCTTTATCCACCCTTTCCATTTGACCAGCCGCCTAATCTAACACCATGTATGTTTAAGTTATTTTCATTACTCATACTCTGAAAGTAGGTCTGAAGTTGCCCGAGGAGCGGGTTGAAAGTAATACATCTCAGCCCTAGGGAGAACCGTTTTCAACTGACAGCTGTCAGATATATAAAAAAAACTAGTGAGTACTATTTTCACATTTCTATTGGACCAAGTTCCAACTTTCTATACAGCCACTCAATTACAGCGCGATGTAAAATTGAAGTAACATAAAGGTAAGTATTATCCCTCAGAGTGTTAAAACGGGTTTTGCGACCCAAAAAACAAGCTCAAATACTAGACTTATGTGAAGTCTAGATAGAGTTCGATTTTCAAAAACCAAAATCTGACAGCCATTCTAATGATTATTTAGAGAATATATTTTTTAAATGATGATATAATTATTACTGTCAACTATTTCTTTAAAATAACATAGATTTGGGCAAAATATTTACAATTTTTCAATGATGGAAATGAAATGAAAAATAAGGGCAGAATAGCTGGCCGGACACAGAAAAAAAACAAAATAGTCGGGAAAGCTGCAATCCGATCTTCATTTGCTTTTTCGAGTTGTTGAGTTTTGTTTATACTTCCGTATGTATAGCAGAGATTTGTATTAACACTCATTTTATCTTTAGCTACTTAATTGATGTTTTTATTTTTACTTTCATTGTATTCGTAATGAAAAGCACAGTGTTTCCCTCGGGTTCAAGACTTATTTAGAGTCCCTCGAACTATCTCGGGACTAATTAAGTTACTTTCACCCCTGGGGTAACAATTGTACTATTAAATAGCTGTAAAGCGTCAAGAAGCGCTTAGTTTCATTAGTACTTGAACAGCGGCATTACACGAATATTTGGCAAAACCAGTCGACCTTGTTAAATAATTTCTCGAAATAAAGTGGACACGACCTCTGAAAAGGTTAAGAGCACATCACTTTTATTTGCGTCTCACATAGCGACGACGAGAGACAAGTTTGTCTAAAACCTTCGCAGACGCTAACAATGATAATTATGTGTTTAGCTATTACATTTTCATTTTCACTTTACGTAACGTGGCGCTTGGGAAAGGAAACGGATCGTTAAAAAATTTCTTGACAATATTTTGTTTGAAACAAGTATAGGTGGGTGCCTTATGTCCGTGAGCTATCCGATCGACTACCCCATTCGAATGTATTCAGTGATTTCGGAAGAGAAGAGTAACAACTCTAAAAAGCAACTGTCACTATATCGGACTACCAGCTCAGACTACGTCCGCGCGGTACACCTGAGCCTGCCGCGTATTTTGTCGGCGTAATTATTTTATATCCATGCCAAATTTTCGTCAAAATCGTTTGAAAAATGCGACCTATAGAAAATTACAGACAGACAGAAAGACAGACGGACAAAAGCATTTTTGACCAATCTTGAAACTGAGACTCTTCGCTCGCTACGCTCGTTTGGTCAATTAAGTTTGTACGGAACCCTTAGGGCGCTAGTCCTGCTCGCACTTTTTATTTTATAATAATTATATTCACTAAGATAGACACTGGTAAGTTTCGTAGCGTAGTATCCGGATTGCGAATGACTATTCACACGTCTTTGGGCCTAAATTAAGCATACAAATCTTCAGATTAGTCACCGGCGATTTTTATTATTAAAATTGTACTCGGGCCTCTACTGGGAATTATTACGAAAGGCGGTTTGATAACGATATGAAAATTTCAAATAAGCTGCAAGTCGCTCTTTCTTCATCATTAGCCTGTCGACGTCCACTGTTGTCCACTAAAATAACTTCTCTGCACTTTCGGAAGTACCTATTGTACTTGTAGGTACTATTACTTATTCTGTGGATAAGGAAATCCGGTGAGACTGATATTATCCGTCCGTTTGTTACAATAGTTGTTCCCCAGCAACTAACGACTTGAAATTTGGCTCAGTTAAAAAACTCGCTAATCTGCACAGACATAGGTAGGTATATCTTGGTCTATGTCCAGCTGTGGACAAAAGAAAGGATGATACGATGATGATGAAAGGATATATTTCTACGAGGTGCAATGAAGCAATATCATTGTCTCTGATGATGGCATTATTTTAATACGTTATCCTAATCTCATCGATGTCCTTCTACCTTCAAATAGCCATATATCTACGATGTAGGTATGACATTATATTTTGCATATATTATTCTTCCGTCTTTTTCTTATTATTTGACCTTTCTGTTAATAATATATAAACCGTGCCCAGGTCTGCTCGCGTGTTTTTGTGCCTACTTTTTATCCCTTTTATTTCAATAAAAATTTCTATGTGTCTATGCCTGTTATATTCACTGTAAAGAATGATGTGTTGATAGACGTTTCTATGTGGTTTTCAAGCCAAAAGCTTTATTTTGGCTTGGTAATAGATTTTAGATAACCATTTTACGATATAAATATCGAACAGTGCGGTAATGAGTAAATATGTTAGTTTCGAATGATGTGATGATGTTAGTTTTAAAAAACATCGTAAGATGTGGAAATGACAAGGCCAATTTAAACATAACATAACAGACGTTTCATACAGAATATTTAAACTTATACTTATATAAAAAGTTTAAAGTTTAAACGTTTAATTATCTATATCTCGTAAATAGGGATTACGTTGTATCAGGAAATTGTAAAAATATGACAGGTCTGGTTTTTATTTTTTTGATTGCTCTACCTAATAGGTATTTGTTTGTTGGTAGGTATTTGTTTTCCTGATGACTTGACTTCCACGTTACATTGCAGTTGTCTATGTAGATAGTTCTTCATGCCGCATAATACCACAGAATAGATAATAGGACAAGTACTTATACCTAAAGCTACTCGTATAAATTCAGTTGCTTGTTCCGTGCGTGTCGCACTTTCGTTAACTTACCGGTACGGTATTAATTAATAGCCAGGCAAAGTTATTGTTTCTTTTGTTGTAATTTGACATTTTCGGCCATGTTATCTTACCTAGGTGTCACACACAACACACTACACACCTATGAAAAATAAAAATTAGGGTAGAATCTTCTCATTGTGGGAAAGTTAGTAGGCTATGTCGGTTGACGTATTTATAGACTCTGACCTAAAAACTAATTCAATAAATCATGCGTCTTTTTACCAGAAAACTTAATGCTACATAAGTTATGTAGCAAGTGAAGTAAAGACATTATTATTAATAACTATTTATTTTATAAAATATGTATGTCTAAGGTACCTACATAAAATAATTAAGTACTCAAGTTTAATTAATATTTATATATCCGTTAACTCTTTATACCTACGATTAATAAAAATAATGTCCTCACTAACACCTTGGCCCAATTATACGCGTTGTCATATTTCATATATTGTGACAATTTATTAAGTAAATAGTTGTGAATAAACCTTCAAATTTTTGTGTGACCGCCGCCGCCGCCGCCGCCGCGTGTGCGGTGGGAGCCTACGACCCACACACACAATGACGATTGCAGCGCGTAGGTACACATAGTTTGCGATCATCGATGACCGAATCCGGGGACGGTCAGCCGGTATATCGACATCGTATGTTTGCTGCCGTTTGACATTACGTTAGATTGCCGGGAGAAATGTATAAAAGATTTTGTCACGACCGTTTTGGCATCAGTCGCTCATCAGGTAGCCAGCGAACCGAACTAAATATTTCCACAATGAAATTGGTACGATAAGGTGTCTCCTAATATTACTTATAAGCTCGTCAATTTTATCAATAAACTATAGTGCACAAACTTTATCCTATTGGGGATTATAATGACCACATCACTCAATAAATTAACAACTGGTTTCCAACGAAAATTAATGGTTACCCCTAAAAATTGCAAGGATAATATTGTCATTGAGATTTTCTGAAAGTTTTTGTGTTGAACAGAAAAAGTTTGCGCACTAATGGAACAAGGCACGGTGTAATGTGGTGTGATTGCGCAGATGATCCTCGTCGCCCTCGCGCTGGTGGCCGCCGTGGTGGCCGCACCTCCGCCTCCCAGCCCTGATCAGGGGGCTCAAATTCTCCGCTCAGATTTCAACCAGGAGCCCGATGGACCTTATGTGTTCAGGTATGTCTTTAGGAATTTAGATTAGATTTTCCTTATAAAGTGAAATGTTTTACATACAGCTTCATATTTTAATACATACGTTTTTAAATGTTTTTGAGAAAATTATAACGAATGAACCTGTGATCTGTCTAAACAGAGACTGCTAATCAATCCTGTCTGCTGCAACGATATTTCCAACAAGAAATAATATTATCCTTTAGGTCGTAGGGGTAGGTATAGTTGATCTGTGATTGTTTTAATCCTATAATTTGTTTGTAGCTTTGAAACCGACAATGGAATCAAGCGCAGTGAGACTGGCGAGCTGAAAGACACCGTGGACGAGGACAACAAGCCCCGCAAGGTGGTGGTGGTGCGTGGGGAGTACACGTACACAGACAGCGAGGGCAACCCTGAGGTCATCACGTACTACGCCGACGAGACCGGCTTCCACCCTGAGGGCAAATCCGTCCCCAAGACCGCCCGAAGATAAACCCCAACGATAGTCCTCCGATGAATTATCGACTGACAACCTTTAGTCGGTTGTTCATTGGCCGAAGGCGTAAAGTTTAGGGAATAAACAAGGTTGCCATAACTTGTTGCTTGTTATATAAAGCTCACTGCCATATTTTTTATGTTTTATACGGTTTTGTTATGTTTCGATACCTACGACGTGATTGATTTGTACGGTCAATAAAAATCACAGTAAAAATATAAGTTTGTTTTTCTTCATAATTATCTGTAGGTATTTTATACAGATTTTCTCGTTTGAGGAAATGCTGTTGAAAAGCAGTTCAATTTCATGTAATTCGCCTAACTTTGTTATTTATTTATAAACACCTATAACTATCTGCACACAAATATGTCTGCCGCTGCACTCAAAAGAAACTTTGCCGCGCTGAATCGTATAGGAGCACACAAAGTGCATAAAAGTGCCTTTAATGATAAATAGTGCAACCATTTTGGCAGTGGCGTAGCGTGGGTTTTCGCCGCCCGGGGCCGACCGAAAATTCCCCCCCCCCTGTTTTCATCATTAGTCAAGGAAATTAATAAAAAGTCAAAGTCTATAATTAATAATTTTTTCTCAAACATGCTTGGAAATGTGAGCATTATTTTGATAACCTTCTTTGAGATAAATCGAAAATGCTGTACTGGTCCAATACATGCGGCCGGCAATGTTGTATGAAAATCCATATTTGTCGTGCTTAGCGGCCAAATAAATTACTATGAAAACTCATATTTATCGTGTAATTTAAAAATGGAACGACCTATTTACTCTGAAACATGGTGGTAACCACGGAGGTAACTTATCAAAAGTTTAATTTAAATTTTGAATGGTGCATGAAATTGCATTGATTGCAGGCATTGATGGATGAAATCAATGCCTGATTGTGGTCAAGACTTGTATAGCACTTTACTCAAATAATGCGCGGAAATTTATAAAATATCAAGTTTTATTAAAATTTCGAACTGTCTGAACTGAACGATCACGACCTAGGGTTGTCACAATATTTTTTATTTTAAATAAAATAATATAAAAAGTATTGGTCCTGTGGTAGTTTAGTTTGCTTAATTAAATTAAAACTGAAAATTAATCAATAAATATACATGTTGGTTTTTTTATATTATATTCAGCTAGATCCCGTCGAGTCCTTTCATTTGAGTACCATGACATGGGTCTAGCACCAGCTGTTCCGGAGATATGGCCAAAAGTGTTTTTTTTATTTGCCCATATCTCCGGAACGGCTGGTGCTCCCAAACCCATCGTGTTTGTACTCAAATAAAAGGTCTCGACGAGATCTAGTTGAATTTAATATAAGAAACAACCTGTACATATAATTTTATATAAATATACAGGATGATTTTTTTTCCTTCAGCTAGGTTTCGTTCAAAACTTTTTATATTATTTTATTTAAATTATAAAGTACTGACAACCCTAGCTCGTGGTCGTTCAGTTCAGACAGTTCGAAATTTTAGTAAAACTCTTGATATTGTTTGAATTTCCGCACATTATTTGAGAAAAGTACTATACAATCCTTGGCAACAATCCATCCTTTGTTGCTGGCCTGTGCAGTAATGTACTATTATTGACATTTCGTCAGCAAAATTATGTAAAACTCCTAATCCAATTTAAGCACACATAAGATTCATCAAGTTTCATACTCTAAAGCGCGACACAGACAGGGCGGCGGCGGTGCGATGGCGTTGCGGCGGCGAATCTGCGGGAAGCGAATATAAAACGGAGCCCTTCGGAATACCGCTTGCGGTGGCGGCGCGGCGTCGGTGTGTATGAAGAACGCTCCGCACCGCGGCCGCTCTGTGTGGCGGTTCTCATATTATATAATACTACAAAGGAATACAACCCGCCGCCGCCGCCCGCCGCTCCTCACCGCCGCCCGCGCCGCGCGGGGCGTACCAATCTGTGCGCGCGGCTTTGTCGCTTTCGCCTACGCATCGCCGCTGCAGCGCGCGCTTGCCGCGCCGCTTTGATGTGAAGGGATTCATACTATTTCGAACACTACAAAAAATTACCGCAACGCTATCGCACCGCCCCGCCGCCCTGCCTGTCTCGCGCTTAAAGATGACATAATAAATGGACTTAGCCAGTTATCCATTTTTAAACTCAAACTGTGTCTATCATTCATCATCATCATATCAGCCCTTCAACGTCCACTGCTGGACATAGGCTTCCCCAATGAACGCCGCCACCCCGGTCCTCCGCCCTCCGCATCCAGCCGCTCCCGGCCACCTTCTTCAGGTCGTCGGTTGCGGCGCTCCGCGCCGCCCCCAGTCATGTGCCGCCCGGGGCCATGGGCCCCCCCGGCCCCCCCCACGCTACGCCACTGCGTTTTGGATAATGCGTATCAGGAAGGTTCGAATTTAGCTACAAAGTCAAAACTATTTTCTTGCATGTAAGTACACTACTTCGCGGGCGCCCACTAAAGAGATCCTAGCTTCATGATGTTTATAGGTACACATAATTTACTGATTTATTATACTTATTATACCCTTTATTAGGGTTCATTACCAAAATGGTAAGGCCTTAAGGCCCGAGTTCGCCTTTCTGTCTGTCTGTCCATCTGTTTTTATTAAAGGCACATTTTTCATTAAAGTTATAGGTACTTACATATCCCTTAGAGTGTTAAAACGGGTTTTGTGACCCAAAAAACAAGATCAAATACTAGACTTATGTGAAGTCTAGATAGAATTCGTTTTTCAAAAACTAAAATCTGACAGCCACTTTCTCATGAATATGCAGATTTTGACAGATGTTGATCTACACTATAACTTATGTTTTAATAATATAGATAATAACTTAAATATATTATAGTTATCATCACAACTGCAGTTTATCTTGTGCAGTAGTAGCTAGACTATTACTGCTGAAAAAAAACTAAGTTAATGTAAACTCTATATCTATTTTGTCATTGTCAGTGTCACAGAACATCGGAAAAAGCTCGCTAATTAAATCTGTGGTCAGTGTAGATACAATAACGTCGCCTAGTAGTTTGCTGATATGGTCATGGTGGTCATGCTTTGTCAAATTGTGACCTTAAAATAGAGCAACCATTATGGCTCAATAAATTTATTCAACAGGCCTATTAACATGTCCCCACTCCTGGCGCTCAGGTCTACCCTCTCAACGAGGGTGTTCGGGCTATAGTCCACCACGCTAGCCCAGTGCGGATTGGTGGACCTCACATGCGCCTAAGATTTTTTTTCTTCGGCGTGGATACGCCGGGATACGAGGAAAACATCGTGAGGAAACCTGGATTGGTTTGAGAGCCGTCAGTAAAGGTACATAAGTTTCGAGAAAAATCCCAGATACCTACATGGCCCATCAGCCGAGGATCGAACTTCGGACCTTTCTATATGATAGGCACCGTCTCTTATCCCCGACGCCACTGATGCTCATTATATAATTAATACATTATTCGAACATAATCGTAAAGTTGTTTTAGCCTTAGTAACCTACTCTTAGTTCACAGGCGGATCTCAATGGGAAGTTTAAAGATTATGTGAGTGTGACGTCATGTAAAATAAATGTCCCAATGTCAAAGGTTAATTATTGAAAGGTTAGGTAACTTTTAATTATAATAAATTTAATTTGTTGACGACCGTGCATGACGCATGATAATGCCATCTGTAGTTCTTGGTATTTTTGAATGAGGAGAAATCAAAATATAAAGTATCTCGATCGAGTACAATCACGGAGTACAATAGACTTCCTAGAACGCTCTATTTTTTAATTTCATCAAAATCTTTAGAACCAGTTTTTATAAAAATAGACTACAGTGATGATAAAAAATTAAGGAATTATCCTACCGTTTTAGCGTTTGTCTGTTCGGCAGGTAACTCCAGAACTACTGGACTGATTAAACTGAAATTTGCAACTTTACAAATTTGAAAATTATGTATTTAGTATTTATACATTTCAGAAACCAATTGTTTGTTTTTTTACGGCTCGACCATGCAACCGATCTCTGTCAAATTTTACCAACTGTAATTTTTTATGTCAATTGGCGTTAGTTCATCCTTTCCTTCCAATACATTAATGTAAAAGTATACTTAGCTACTGCAATAAATCTTTGTAATATTAGAAGGTTTAGCATAAAACCCATGTTATGGCATTGCGGTCTGTATTAGCTATTAAATAGAAACGTTTTTAGGGTTCCGTAGTGAAACGAGGAACTATTTACTCGTCCAACTTTTAACAATACAAAAAAGGAAAATACCTTCATAGAACTGACAAGCTGAACTAGACTACGCTTGTTCTAGTTGTTGTTGTTCGTTTTTGAACTAGACTATAAGGAACCCTACATTGCGCGTGACCCGACACGCCAACAATACAGTAGGGTTTGTTTTCGGACTTAGGTAGGTAATAGTTGTTGATATATTATACTGCCTTATTAATAGTTAGGTGCTACGAATGCTGTTCGATGCATATTTCTGTCTCGATTTTTTTTAAATAAGTATACCTACTGAATACAATAAATAAATTTTGAACTGATTTTATGCTCTTCGGTTTTCGCATTATGTATTTCGTTATTTCATGCATGTTATGACATGACGCATCGTGTTCGTGGGAACAGAACACGGATTTAATTATCATGACTAGTTAGTATGCCCTGTCTATTATTTATTGTTTCCGAGTTGTTTTCGAGCTAGATTAGAACCAGATTTCAGACTATTCATTTATTCATGCATCTCATCTGCTAAGAAGGCCACCATTCTGAAAAGACGACTAATAATAGGCAATAACCGCAAAAACTGATTTATGTAATTAATTGTACCTATTCTAGAGACACATAAAAGGAAAAAAAAACATACATACAGCCGAACATAGTACCTCCTCCTTTTTGGAAGTCGGTAAAAAGAGATCGGTAGATGGTGTAGGTACTGTCGATGGAACGTTTTCGATTCAGCGACCGTCGATGTCGTGAACTAGACCCCTCTTCTATTCGGTGCGTATGACATAATTGTTGCATGAGGAAGGAATCACATGGGATCCAACCATTGAGAGTTAACATACTGATTACCGACTGATTATGATTTATATTGATTTTATTTTTAGACTACCCTATATCAGAGCTATAAAAAACTTTATCGCGTCGCAGACTTAAGGTAGCATTCAGATCTCGGCAGTCGCCGCGACCCATTGCCGCTGCCCAGCCGCGCGGCAAGGAGCATTCGGATTGCAGCGGCCGCGGCCGGCCGAAACAAGAGTCGTAAGTACTAGGTTGGCAGCAATCCCTTTGAACGGTGTCAAGCGAGCGTTATGCGTGGCTCTAGCGCGAGCTGAGCGAGCGTAGCGAAACGAGCGAAACGAGCGAACTTTTTTTTTTCGATTTTAGATTTCCGGTACAGCCACTATAAATTTGTATTCACGGGTTTGATTATATTAATTCGACTAAATGCTCGTCATATTTATCACTAAACGCCATGTGTGATTTTTCCCGCGCTGCGTTGGAAGAGCCGCGCGACCATACTGCTACCGGCGCGGTTTCGGCTGCCCTGCCAAGGCTGCTAGTAGGCCACTCGCCCCGGCCGCGCGGCACTGTCGCCTGTATCGGAAGGTTCTGCATACAGATCCCTATAGAGCGGTACGACGCGGCCACGGCCGTCGCTGCTGGGCCGCGGCTGCCGGGCTGCGACTGCTGGAATCCGAATGCTACCTTTAATGGTGCAACTTCAGTTGACGCAGGTTCAGTTCGATCGTAAAATATGCAACTATTCAACAGATTTCAAGATAACGTTCATTATCTCGACAACAAAAAGTCAATTACTTAATACGTATGGTACGTAATGATATTCTAAAAAAGACGAATTGTAATTAGGTAGGTTAATTGACAATGAGATACATATCTCTGTTGTTGTATTTTCGAGCTTAATGAAACACAGTTTTTGACCTTCTTTTGATGAATTATTATGAACAGCCTATACCCACACTACCGATGTAGTTTTAGTAACAAAGTACTATTGTTTTAATAATGGCTTTTAGCCAAGCGTAGCGCAAATTACATATTATACATATTTTTTCTATTATTATATTGCATAATGTAACACTTACACACCTATGTCTTATAAATAATTGACGCAGTAGGTATACTTTTGTAATATAGGTAAAAAAAAGATCCATCATGATTTTAAAAAATGGATCTTAATGGACGGAGCGGAAAAAATACCACTGGATTTCTTTGCCGGTTGTTTTCCCTACAGAAATATCTCTTCAGAAGCAATATAGTTTACTATCTTACTCACAAAGATCGGTACATCAATTACTACCTTATGTAGCTACCTAATTAAAATAATTATTTTTGAGTTTTAGTTCTACTAAAACGAAATTTTATAGAGCGCATCTAGGGCGGGCTTGCCGCCCTATAAAAGTTACTGAAGTTTACTACAATAATATCGATGACTACAATGTTATCTTTCGGCTTCGCTGTTGTAGACGGCTCGACGGGTAAGAATAGGCATTACCTTACAAAATTAATAATAGTTTGACTTGGAAGGAACTGAGGACGCTTGTGTTGCAATTTCTTAGATTGTAAGTAATAGACCACCGCCGTGTATTTGTGCAACTGATGAGTGGATAATAGAATACCTACCTGTACCTGCCTCGTAACATTTACCGTAATTTTGGGTTAAAATTACTAAACGCTTCCAACTCATCGAGTTCGTGTTCTACAAGCTCTGCGGAATACTTATGGGCATAACTCGGTTAATAACAGCTGATTGGTAGAAGGGACGTGTGTGAACCTCACGTTTGAACGATGGCACAACAAAAAATATCAGCACAAAGCTACCCTGCTAACTATAAATGGAATATTCGGATCTCACGCTAAACAGTAGCATTTTGAGAACAACGTGTGCAGTTGTACTGAACGAACTACATAATTAAGGTAAAAAAATATACAGTGCTAAAATGCGGCGTTTTGTGACTGCAAAGCAAAGTGCACGTAGATTATACATATATTTTAAAAAATTCAAAAGTGCTTAGGTACGGTCGGCCGTACGTCAGTGGAAACAAAACCAGTATAAGCTGGTCTCTCATAGTATTGAAACTCCATAAGAGGCTAGGCCAGCTCAAGGTCAAAGTGATACACAGACATGCGATCGACTGTACCTATATTTCTCAGCCCGTGTTGTGAAATTCTGTGGATGAACTGGATATTAACAATTAAAAAGAAGAGTAAACTGATGCAGCTTAGTTTTTCTATACAATTTTCTATAATTTTTTAGTTATACTTATACTGATAAAATCATGTCATATGACCATTATAATACTTTTTCGTAATACATGACAATTCGATAGCTCCAACCATTTATAAGTAAATTGCATGTTTCAATTTAAAGTTGTAGGGGAACCATACAAACTAGTTTTTTTCCAGACCAATGGGTCATAGACAAACTTATGCAACGACGTGCAAAGTCTCATCAAAATCGTTTAACCCTTTTTTTAAAAAAAAACCAACTTTTTGTTGTATCACAGCTACTCTTCGATTTGAAGTACGAAGAAACTGTTGAATTAAAACTCTTAAGTTCCAAATTTGGTCCCAGTCAGACCAAACTTTAGCCTCCAGCGCCAAGCGTGACGGACCAACCGACCGACATTGAGATATATGTATTGTGTTTTTTTTTCGGTATGTGTTTATCGATATAGTTTCGTGAAAATTGGAAAAAACTTTATTTTGCGATTACAGTACTTCCTCTATCCTTAGTACCTATGGTACTCGTGTACGAGAAAGTTAAAAGCGCAGAGGCATCTTTAACTATACTATTACTGTTCATATAAGTCTTGAACAAAGTCAATTTTTCAATAAAGCTAAACATTAACACCTATTGTTTAAAACTTAATTACTATTATCTCAGCAGGTTACATGCAATAGTTTGACAATCGTTATAAAAAGCATATAATTTGCACAGATAAGATATTAATAAATTTGTTTTTGTCTCTGCTTAAATAATTATGTTTTTAATGTCGTAGAGAAATTGCATAATCCGTGTTTTCCTGAAATCCCTAGTGATTTCGTGAAGTCCCTTGGACAATCCTGTGTATCGCGTAGAGGCTAGCCTGTATACGCTATCCCAGCTAATGGAAAAAGGTTAACAGTCAATATTAAAAACCCCGACCGCCGAAAAAGGGAAACCCATAAAAATAAACGAGCACTTATTGAATTTTAAAATTGAATTCAAAGTTTATCGATATTTGTATTGTTTCAGATGTTACTCCTAATATGCGGTTTATTGCTCTGTTTCACGTTTTCAAATGGCCAACTCGCCCCAAACGGTGCTACTCCACTGCCTTCCACCCGCCCACCAACTCGTAGCCCTTTCCCTCCTACTACTGTACCCCCAGTTAATCCTAACGTATTTCCCTTTGGCCCTACTCCTAGACCCTTGGCACCTGGATACAATAATCCCTACTACAATCCTATAGTAGGACCTAATGTGCCGATAGTGACCTATTCGAGTGATCATTTGGGTGACGGAACTTATTCGTTCAGGTATGATTCACTATATAAAAGTAATTAGTAACAGTTCAAGACTTTCGTGTCTTGCTTGCTTGTCCACAGAATATAGGGAGCGTAGCGAGCGAGCTGTTTCCGTGTTCTGTGCTTGTAACCTTAAAGTTTAATTAAAGAGCGAAAATTCCAATCGCAAGACTCTATATCCTATCCTACTAATCCTACTAATATTATAAACGCAAAAGTTTGTGAGAATGTTTGTTACTCTTTCACGCTAAAACTACCGAACAGATTTTTATGAAACTTTGTACAGTGATAGCTTATATCCTGGAATAACATATATTCTACATTTTAACGCGGACAAAGTGGCGGGGCGTCCGCTAATACCCCCTAAGTAACAAAACGCCTACATAGAGGGCACTGTTTCACAATGTACACAGGAAAAACTATTCTACGCGGGCGAAGCCGCGGGAAAAAGCTAGTAATGCAATAATTACACCGATTGTTTACACCCTTCAATTGAATTGACATTTTCATATCAAATATATTTTAATTCAAAGTGTGTGTGGGAGACGAGTTGGCAATAGGCTTCGAACATTTATGTAAAATGTTATAACATAACGACATTATTGTTACCAGTTTTTCGACTGCCGACGGTAAACAAGCTCAAGAGAACGGATACCTTAAAGATGCGTACATTGACAACTCCGGAGAGCCTCAAGGGACACAGGTTCGTTACACGCCTCATTATTAACATTACTTAACTATTAATTAACCAAACTTGGGAACTTAATTAAAAAATATTTTAATTAAGACTTTTTTAAGCATAGTTGTTTCAAAGTTGCTTCAATACATTTTTGATATTAATTAGGCACTTACGAGTTGGTAACGTTTACAAATAGACTAGCTGTTAATGCCCGCAGTTTCGCCTGTGTGGATTAAATATTTGTTTGCCGCTGGAACAGTTTGTCCATTGTAAAAATATGTTCATTCCCATGAGATGAACATTTCATATCAGGCTACATGTATGCCAATCGAAAATCGGTTCAATTTAAGCCGTGAAACAAACAAACTCACTATTCGATATATTGGCTGAAGTGAATAAAAATCAATAGTATTTATTAGCATTTACTGGTCTACCTACTAAAGTAAACAGATAATGAGGAAAGAAGTACAATATTTTATTTTTGTTCAGTTAATTATCAGTAAACTCTTGAAAATTTGCAAGTAAAAACTTATATGTTTTATTCATTTCAGCCATTGTAGTTGAACGATTAAACTTGAATAACTTTTTTGCAAAAAGAACACTATCAATCAACATTTTATAGTACGATTTATGATTATTTTTTCTTTTTGCGGATAATTTTATTAGTACACATTTCTGTTTTTCTTTTCTTATACATGATTAAAAATCACCAGTTGCGTATATATTTTTTATTAATACCAAAAAGCACATTAATGCGGATATCATTACGAAAAATTACTTCATTGAGATGACTACTTTCTCGGCGTACGCACTCCTGTCAACTTAGACGCATATTCGCTGCTACGCGCTGTAACATTTCTGGTGAAATTAAATTCACTTCTTCCTCGGTTTTTGTTTTCAGCTCTAGAATATTGGCCGGCTACTCGCAAATAAATGTATACGCAACTGGTGATTGTTACTAATTTTAAAAAGTTTGAATTCTGGAATGAGTCACTCTGTATTAATTTCACGAATTTAAAAGCAATTAACTGTAATTTTGATATAATGTTTATTTATTTAAAAAGTATTTATTGGTTCTCTGTAGGTGGTTCAAGGGAGTTACGCGTACGTTGCACCCGATGGTACACCTATTCAAGTCAACTATGTCGCTGATGAAAACGGTAATATTGACTTAATTGCTTAGTAAGTAAGTAAGTAGTGCTTAATTATTTTAGACATTGCTACTTTATTTCTAAGAAAACATTTAGTTAATATTTACTTCTCACTAACACGTGACTCTAAAAAAATTAGCACAAACGGAACCCTGAATCGAAAAATGGTTTTCACGCACCCGAATCAATTGAAAGAATTGAATTTGAAATTGTGAATTTTCAAAGACCTATCCAACGATACCCCACACCATGGGATTGTCAAGAAAAAAAACACTCCTACTTTACGTGTTTGGTACATACTCAAAAAAAATGTTTTTCAAGATTTTATTTTACCCACTTTGTAGGCGTGATTAATATAATTGACCGAGCGAGCGAAGCGTCTAAGTTTCGAGATTGGCCAAAAATGCTAATGTCCGTCTGTCCTTCTGTCTTTCTGTCCTTCTGTCTTTCTGTCTGTAATTCTCTACTTTTTAACCGATTTTGACGAAAATTTGGCATGGGTATAAATTAATCAAGCCAACAAAATGAGTAGAATAAAATTTTGAAAAACTTTTTATTTTTTTAACCATACTCGCAAAGTGGGAGTGAACTTTTTTTTTCTTGTAAATCCCATAGTGTGGGATATCGTTGGATATGTCTTTCAAAAATATTGCTGGTGTGTGAATACCATTTTTTCGATTTAGGGATCCGTTGGCGAAATATTAAGCTTTAAAGCGGTAATTTTTGTTAGAGTCACGTGTCCCCCCCCCTGCCAGCTAAACGGTTGCTTCCGGAAATGTGAAAAAATTCACGGCAGTAGCATATATAACGTAGTTAAAAGGAAAATTATGGCAGCTAAGTAGGTTCTATTAGTTTTTGAGTAATAGTCAATTAACATGAAAGTCGAAAATTTTAATTATGTTCATAGAACTGCATACGAAAAATGGGAAATAATTGTTTTCCGCGTGATATCCATGTTGTGGGGTATCGTTGGATGGGTATTTTAAAAAGGTGTGTGAAAAACATTTTTCGATTCAGGGATCCGTTTGCGAAATATTAAGCTTTAAAGTGCTAATTTTTGTCACTTTAGTAGGTACTTTTTCTGTCTCCAACTACAAAGTTGACTTTTGTTGGTTTCTTTTAGGTTTGGTTTATAAGGGCTGGCGAGGTCTACTGTTCTCACGGAACTACTAGTTATACTCATGCCAAATTTACGTCAAAATCTTTTTAAAATGCAATCTTTAGGCGATTACAGACAGACAGACAGAAAGACAGACGGACAAAAGAATTTTTGGCCAATCTCGAAACTGAGACGCTTCGCTCACTCGGTCAATTATGACGATATGCCAACGGCACGTGTATAAGATTCCTCTTACATAGACAAACCTTGAATTTTACTGCTTAAACAGACATGTATGAATTATAACTTATACTAATAATAAGTCTAAGTTTTAAGCAGTAAAATTCAAGGTTTGTGGATTCAAGAGAAATCATTGTACACGTGCCGTTCTTAATATTTAAAGTGACAATAATAATTTCAAATAAATCAAGAAAATCTACAATTAGGTAGATAGGTAGTAGTAAATAGTGATCTTGTGAAGTTCACACTGTATTTATTAAGTTGTTAGAAGAGACGCAGCAAGCAAGCTTAGAGCCTGTAGGTAGTCCTCACCAGTCTGGTGGCACTGCAACCATTAATTGGCATAAATTATCAAAATTTCAGGATTTCGGCCATCCGGCATCCACATACCGGCTGATGGCAAGACACCGCCGCCAATAGTACCACTTTTAGATGACAAGAAAGGGAACAAGATATTCGACGGCTACAATCCCTATAACCGTTATGACCCCTACAACCGCTACGGCCCCCACAACCGCTACGACCCCCACAACCGCTATGACCCCAACAACCGCTATGACCTCAACAACCGCTATGACTCCAATAACCGCTATGACCCCAATGACCGCTATGACCTAAATAACCGCTATGACCTCAATAACCGCTATGACTCCAATAACCGCTACGACCCCAATAACCGTTACGACCCCTACAATCGCTACGATCATTTCAACCGCAGATACAACAACTATCTCAACAGACCGTACGATCGCTACCCTCCTAATCAGTCCAGACCTTTAGGCAATTTAGCGTCCTTATTGGCCCCAGTGGGATGATACACTGGGACCAATAAGAACGCTAAAGAGGAGCCTAAGAAGGAATCCGCTCAATAAGTACCTGAAATACTTTACGAATATTGGAAATGTATGTAAAATAAGGCTAATTTAGATATTACGATGAATTAAAGTAGTTAATAATAATTATGACGTTTTAATAAAAAAAATAAAGACGACCCGTTATTTCACGTCTCGCATACTATATGTGACAGTATGTGACGTTCAAGCAAATGGTGCAAGACGTATACAGAAGAATTTCTTCTTCGGTGTATGCAGGTTTCCTCACGATATTTTCCTACAGCGTCCGAGAGCAATCAGTAAAGATTCGAGAAAAACAGATTGGTATATACAACGTGTTACAAAGTACACCGTAAAAATATAATTAATTATCAAAGCCAACCCTAGTAAGCAGTCATGTCAGGGAACCAGATTATTTAAAAGAAAGGCCCTATGTACCTATTTTACCTAATAATTGTCTACTTTAATAGTTTTTCTAAATAGGATTTGCACACCAGTGAAAATAATAATATTTTTAAAATATTTTTAAATTTATTTTTAATTTTTTGGGGTATGTGAATGGACTCGTTAAAAGGCTCCATTTAAACTCCTTTCGGCTTTACGGGTAGTTTTGTAACGCCCTGTATATACAGATCACGAAATGTCCTCTACCAATCTGTTTTTCTCGAATCTTTACTGATTGCTCTCGGACGGTGTAGGAGAATATCGCGACTATTCGTGACGATACTTGCATACGCCGAAGAAGAAATTCTTAGGCACATGAAGTCCACCAACCAACCGGCACTGAATCCGTACAACCCGCCCTCGTTGATAGGTTAGACCGGTGCCGGTGCTCCAACATACTCGTACATAGGGGACATATTAACAGGGTATTGATTTGATTGATTTTGATTTGATCTATTTCATTGATTCCATGCCATATGAGTGGGATTTAGGTGTGGCATTCGTCCTTTGTACGCGGCCATTGTTGCGCAGAGCTCGGACGAGGTCCGCGCAGTTGCGCAAGCGCCGGCGCAGCGTCCCACAGCCGTAGGGCGCACATTAATCAATATGGCGCTGGGTTGCAGATAAATAGCCGAAACACTTAAGCGCTGACAGTGACGACATACTAGCGGGAATTATGAGCAAAAACCAAAGCGAACTATGAACTAAAAGCGATAAGACCATGTTATTTAGGAAAAGAAAAAATATTCCATAATATTAACTAACTCTTTCGACCGTTATCTTAAAATACATGTGGTTTTTTTTTTCAAATTTGGCAGGTTCGACTCCCGATTGAGGCAGGCGATTTAAAAAAAAATCTGTGAACACAGTTCTACTTATTATTAAAAATAAAACGATGCCTTCTTTCAGTAAAATATCCTATATTCAATATTTAATGTACTTTCCCTCTGTATGGCATGGCCGTGGGATGCCATGTATACAGGGTTTACCCATATTGGCAACTCTACTCACTCTAACTCTAAAGGTTTGCTGGAGGGTGTCGCACGCGCATTCCGCGACTGGTTTGTGGAAATCCACCGTTGAATCAACGCAGGCAACGCCGCTCCGCTGATGCTTCTCTGTGTTAAGGTTAAATTATACGACCGACGATACTATTGTATTACATTGCATCATAAAGTTGCTCGTTTATTTTTATGATCACTGGGTTCGGTAGACTTACTAAGCGCCAACCATCGCCTCCGACTGCCTCTGCGTGGACAAAGGTAACGTGTGGTATGTTTTAAGGTAGCCGCAGTTGATAGATTTTAGCCTCAAAATATGATAATTTGGTAAATCCTTTATTAGTGGTTTTCAACGTCGTATTTTAAGCAATCTCTTTAAAACAGATACAACAATAATCGCCCCAAATAAATCGTACAAAAAAATGGACAAGTAGATATGAAGATAGGTATAAATATGTTTCAATTAAGATAAAATTATGCGACATATAAACTTGGAAATGTAAATAAATGCAGGTAAGAACGCTTGGTCTTTCCGTGGAGATGTCTGTATGGCAAAGCTGATCAGTGAAATAAAAAGTATTGAGACCAGACAATTTGTGACCCTTCATTATACTTTCAGTTTACTCAAACTATAGTACACATAAAAGTTATAAAACATGTAAAGTATACTCTTAGGAAAAAATATATAAGAAAGTTTTAAAAATCTTTCATTAAATAATTTTCATTATAATTTTTCTTTTAAGTTTTTTAATTGACAAATTATTAATACATATTTACATTCTTTGTCAATACTTATACGCTGTTTAAATAAATGGGGAAGACACTGACTCCTGAAATACAGCTTGACTAGTTTGGGAGTCAGGGCTTCGATATAAAATGTATGCATCTTAATAAGTGAATAAAGTTTATGTTTATGTTTAATACTAAAACGACACTACCATCGGGATATGTGTACACTCCTTATCACTTTGTCGAGTTTACAATGTATTTGGTTATAAAGTTTCCATTGTGATGGCACCCAAAAATTGTCAGATATGTACTGAGGTTCATGCTTTTGATGTTACGGAATCCAATTCGTGTGTGGCCACCAGATAATTTGTATGCTGATTGAATGATTGCACAGTAATTTGCAATGCTGCTAATGATTAAATCAATCCATTATACTGTAAAGTAATGATACCTGCGTACGCAGTTTGTCAAGTTGCACTCTTTAAAACACTATTTTACTAGTGTAAAATAATATACATATTATGAACCGTAATAATATATTTGCTAAATATTTATTGTTATTGCTTGCAGCTTTTGATTTTAATACATTAAGTGCTAGATATTTTGTTTGTTAACTAGAAAAGTTAACAAATGTAAATTAATATACCTACTGTAAAGTTAATAAATTATTAGGTTTACGTAACTATTGTCTATTGACTTAATAAAACGCACCTACATATACTTGCACATTAAAATACTTATCTCTCAGATTTCTATACAAAAGACATCAACGAGTACGTTTTTGTTAACTTTATCCGATAAACTATTTCGTTTTATGTATGAACCGTGATAACCACGTCATGTACTTGTGCCAAGATATAGCTTCAGAAATAATACCTACTAATCTTTATCTATTCTTTCTACATTTGTAAAAAGCGATTTCAGGAAACCTTAGCAGGTTCTTACAGGGTGAATTTTTGAGATGGGGCAGTAAGGTCAGGTACCCTAACAGTTGTAATTAAAGAAAAACCTTCTTAGGAGACTGTCCTCCTCTTTAACAGAGGGACTCTGTAAGACTGACATGTCATCAATGATCTCATCGTTCTATATTAAGATGGTTGAATTTAAATCACAAAGTTTTAGTGATGTAGGTATACTAAAGGTAAGTATAACATAATTATACAATAGCACGTTTACTTTACAACAGCTCAATAAGGGACGGACGCCCTCGTCCCCGCAGAACATAAATACCATAAAGTGTGACACCGAAACTGTGACAGCAGGTAATTGCCACAAAAATTCTTGTATATATAGTGGGGGTGAATCCATAGTGCATCACTCCTCACCTCGCCTCCATCTTGCAACTGCAGTTGATTCAACATGAAGTGCATCGTAAGTGTCACCCCATTTTGTCCTAGGCCAACTGATTTTTAAAATCATACGGTATAAAAAACATTTTAATAATTGACAACAATTTGATTGGTAGCCACTCGATGCATCATTACATTAATGAACGGATGGCTGATGGATGATGTATGGGAAATGTTAGATCCGACTCTAAAGGCGTAACTTTTAAAATTTGACAGCACTAAAATTGTCTTTATCTTCATAATACACTGTGACAGGGATAGAAATAATTTTAGTGTTGTCAAATTTTGACTTTGTATCTTCAGAAATTGTGCCTACTTAGTTTAAGAATATTATAAGCAGTCATAGTTGACTTCGATACGAGTATACTTACCGGTTATTACATACAAATTAATAACTTGGCAATAGATATTTTCTACTCTCTACAATATCTAAAAAATAAGCCAATAAAATTTCTAATATTTTTTCCAGGTATTATTATTGTTGGTGGCTGGCGTGGCGTGGGCGGACGTCAGCAGCTTCCAGTCCGTCAGCAGTTTCCAGCCGTACCAGCCCCAACTACCGTACCAGTCCCAGCAGCCTCAGCAGGGCCAGCAGCAGCTGTACACCACCGAGCCCATTCCCATCATCCGCCAGGAGCAAGTCATCAACCCCGACGGATCTTACAAGTGGAGGTTTGTTAACGATGTTCAATTTGCATATTTAAAAAAGTCAGCAAACTGTATGATTAAAATATATGTTTATAATTTTCATTATTTGTCTGGAGAATATGTTTTCCACATAATACCAGTTTCATATTTTCATCGTACCAGACACATAAATTATGTATTCAGTAGTTTTCGAGTTATCCGGCGGACATGTAGACAGGCAGACGGACATAAAAAGTCGTTTGAAGAACCCTTAGAAGCTTGGCTTGATAGCTTCACATGTATTTGCGTGCCACGAGCGCACGCACTCCCGTAGAAAAAATTTGAATAACTTATATCTAGACGCGATTAAAACTCCGTATGAGTACAAGCTATAATTATCCAGTGTAGGTAGGTAAATAAGGATAAAAGTAAAGAAGTTACTTAGCATATCAACCAAAGAATTGCAAGTATTTTAGAAAGCGCCACTGCAACTTGTTTGGTTAGCATCCAAGTACTACATTTATTTACTCGTAATTGCTAAGATTTTCAGCAAATATTTCTGACAATAAAATTAACAACATGAAACTCTGTCTTTAAGTATGATAAAAACTTATTGTACATTTAGCTAGCACGTTAGCACTGGAAAAAAAATGGAATTACCATGTACATCATGGTTCAGAAATCTAGTTCGATATAAAGATAGGCAACTTACATTAAAACGACTACCTCCAGCCACATTGTGATGTACTCGTATATACTTATCTTTAGAGCTTTTTCGAATTACCTATTTTAATTTGGCCAAAATAATAATATTTGACACAATATGCTTGAAAACCAGATATTTCGACGGATATATTTGTGTAACTAAATTACATCAAAAATTGCAATCAAATGATATATTGTAGAAAATACCGTTCAAGGGCAAGCACGGACATGGCAATGGCAATATTGTCCACATTAGAAATACTGACGATTTGCGCAAATAAATGTCATGGTGAATCTTGAGGGTGTTTGATGGTTTTATTCTAACAACATTGCACAGAATTCAGACCTTTGTTTCTATATTAAATCTTAAAAGTTGATACCAACTTTTTAATTTTTTTGTTTTAATGTACATTGACGTGTTTATGTGTATAGGTATTCTTGTAAATAGATTGACTAATTAATACTAGTTTCCGGTTTGTGGCCATTGAAATATTTGAGTTATATTTAACGCCATCTATGAACAAAATTTAGTCTGCTCCTAGAAATTCGCTTATTTTGATAAGAGAGTTTACAAATTATTACCAAAGGATACTAACTATTAGGTAAATAGCACTTTACGGAATTACTGGTCTATCGTCATTCGATGCGTGCGCTTATGTTTGCCTAAGTGCGGCTGTTTGCACGCTCGCTTCTGATAGCCCTACATATTAACGTACATACATACTTAAACGTGTGCGAACAGACTGGTATCTCTCTCTCGTAGTAGGTAATTAAATCTGTTCACTAGTAAGAATATTGAATAGTGGGTGTGAGTTATTACAAATGTGAGATACGCGCAATATTGACTCATAAACATGATCTGATGTCCGTTTACAGTTACGAAACGGGTAATGGCATAACGGCTGAAGAGCAAGGCTATGTGAAGAACCAGGGAGTGCCCGACCAGGAGGTGCAGACGGCGCAGGGCGGGTGGTCGTACACGGCACCCAATGGAGAGGTAAAAACAGTTCATCATAAGCCTGATATTCGCCCATGTTGGACATAGGTTATCGTCCTATGAAATCAAAATTAAATCAATAGCAACTGTTGAGGCACAGTCCTTCCCTATCGATGAGGAGGGCGTACAGTCTACCACGCTGCTTCATTGAGGGTTGTAGACTTCCCACATGCGTCTTAGATTTCTTGTTCGGTGTACACTGGTTTTACGATGTTGTTTCCTTCTCCGAGAAGCCATTGTATGATAACTAACATAAATAAGCAGGAATATCATATTACTAGCGTCGAATAAGTTTTAATCCCGCGGGAACAGTTTACCGCGGTGAAAAGTAGCCTATTTGTTATTCAAGAATATAAGCCATCCAAGTTTCATCCAAATCCATTCAGCCGTTACAACGTGAAAGAGTAACAAACATCCTTACAAACTCTCGCCATTATAATATTAGTAGAATATTACTGAACTGAACTCACCGAATTTGAGGAGGTAATTGTAGATTCGATAAATACGATAACATAAAAATTATAACATACGTAAACTATTGATTACGATTAATCTATTTATTTCAGGACATCAAAGTGACGTATATTGCAGATGAGAACGGCTTCCAACCGCAGGGCGCTCACCTCCCAACACCTCCTCCTATTCCAAAAGAGATCCAGCAAGCTCTGGAGTACCTCGCAACCCTACCACCTCAGAGCCCAGAAACTATTGACTACAGACACCTAGCCCACCTGTAATCGTAGCACTTCCTAGGAAAACCAATTGAAAACTTGAAGACGTACGTGATATCATAGGAAATTTTATACAAATTCTGAAAATGTTACAAAAATAATATAAAAAATACTTATTTAATTAGTTATAAGATAGTGATAATTAATCTTTAATTTATTGTACGTACGAAGTGATAAATAAAATATTATACTTAATACGACGATTTTAAGTGACCTTTGTTTTATTCAGTCTTCAATAAATATGTGTTGCTCAACAACATTTAAGTTGTGGATGTACTTATACGTAATAGCTATTTAAACGGTTATCATAATAAGCTCACATGAAATTACAAAGTTAATTAATGCCCTGCAGGTTCATTCATACCCACATGCCAACTTAAATAACAAATAACTATTTTAGAGCCCTCAAGAAGAGAAGACACCTACAATAACTATAAATAAAATAAACATCATACTTAGTGTGTTGCGAATAGTTTTTAAATTCCTTTCTTGAGTTAGTAGAACTTACATTTTTATTTTATTTATTATTATTATTTATACTTAATGTTCTATACATAATTACAAAATGACATATATATCAGTGAGTGCTAACAGAAACCTTTTAGGTTTATACGTAGCACGCAATAGAAATAACGCTAAATTTTTGTGTGAACTTAACTCACCCCATTATCTTCAATACCAGTGTCGATAGTTAAGCTTGAAATGTTTTCACGCCCCTGAGGATGAGATGAGCTTATGCCTTTCTACTTATAGACATATTAGTTCAAGATGTCCTAGGCATACATTTTGTAACGTTCGAACGGTAATGTACCGCAATGGTGATGCGTGTGCGCCGCCGACGGTCTCCTCTGAACAGTTGGTCGGGAGTTCGACCCCGGTTACCCAACAACCGGTCGGTTCACTTTCCCTGCACCGCGTGTCAAGGTCGCGACGGCCATCCGTCGCCATAAACATCATAATGTCCGACAGATAGCATTAAACAACTGGATAAAATCTTATATATTCACTTCCAAGTAAGCAAAGGTCATCCGACTAACCCAACCATTGACCTGGCGTCACCATGAGACACGAGCTTTAGTGACCTTGAAACCTGATAGATATGTATTTTACTGTCTGGTATTTTAGCTAAAAATTGATAAGTATAATCAAATAAATAATGGATGTCACTTATTTATGTTATAGTTACAAAGTTTTGTGTTTAGCCCTTTTAAATACTAACTTCGCGGTTTCCAGCGTCCGGACCTTGGCCTACACTACGAGACTACAGTATGACACTACGACTTTTCAACCAACGAAAAAAAAGGAGGTTCTCAATTCGACCCGTATATATATATATATATACATATATATATATTTAATGTATGACCACGCATAACTTTTTACAGAGCAGTCCGATTTTGATAATTCTTTTTCTATTGGATAGGGTATACTTCGAAGTTGGTCCCATTTAAATTTGAAGAAAAAAATTCAACCCTAAGGGGGGAAAATTAGGGGATGACTGATAGTTCACCTACTAAATTTTCATCTTTGTACCGATTCTGTTGAAACTTGGCACACTTAGGTAGTTCTAATGACACTACAACATGACAGAGACCATGACGGTGAAGTTGATCTGATGACGGAGACGGAAGACAGTCGAGGGAACTCTTCAACGGTGTACAGCAGCTACCTCGTATTTGGGCTATTCATTCATCTTAATGAGAACTTCTCTGGAGACGGAAGACAGTCGAGGGAACTCTTCAACGGTGTACAGCAGCTACCTCGAGTTTGGGCTATTCATTCATCTTAATGAGAACTTCTCTTTCTCTGAGAGATAGGATCCGAAACGATAGGCGATCCGCCAGAGAACCAAAGCCTTCGACATAGCTCAAAGAGCACGTTGAAGTGACAGTGAGCTGGTCACATCTGCCGGAGAACCGATAACCGCTGGGGCAGACGAGTTCTCGAGTGGAGATCACGACTGTGTAAGCGTAGTGTGGGACGCCCCCCGGCTAGATGGAGCGACGACCTGCGAAAGGCGGCTGGTAGTGACTGGATGCGGAGAACCGAGGATCGGGTTCAGTGGCACGCCTTAGGGGAGGCCTATGTCCAGCAGTGGGCTAGTACAGTCTGAGAGGGTGAATGAGAACATTATACTTAACTTATGATTTAAGGATTAAGACTACCATCGATGGTTAATGATGGAGACGAAAGGCGGTCGTGTGTAATAAATAGTATATTTTAGTCACAAAAAAGTAAAAAATAAAAACTTTTTAACAAAAAAATTAAACCGCCGAAAAATGCAACTGAAAAGCGAAAAATAATAAAAAAGAACCTTTTTAGTCTAACGAAACTCCTACACTAATTAATGTAAATCTAATTAATTTTGAGTCGACGCCAAACAAACAAGCAAATTAATTAAAGTTATTACGTAAGGCGAAATGATGGCAGCCAACTAATAAGCTATTAATGAGAAGATCATTAAATTACTAGAAATCAAATAATTAATTTGCATGTGTGTTTGGCGCCGACTCAAAATTAATTAGATTTACATTAATTAGTGTAGGAGTTTCGTTAGACTAAAAAGGTTCTTTTTTATTATTTTTCGCTTTTCAGTTGCATTTTTTCGGCGGTTTAATTTTTTTGTTAATAAGTTTTTATCTTTATCCTGAAGCCTGTTAGTCTCTGGTTTCCTACGAACATAGAGAAATGATGGGTGGGTTCTCCGTAGCTATTTTTTTTTATTCAAGCCTACGAACATAAATAATTGCACCTAAAGTTAGATTGGGTAGGTACGTACTACAAGGATTTGACAATCATACGACGGAGGATACGATAGAAGTACGTAACCAAAACTTTGCACGGACAGGATACGATGTTAATGAATTTGTTCCTTCGTCCATTCATTATTATGAAATTTTTATTTCATTCATCATATTATTAATAATTAATCAGTTTTTCCAAAAAAATGAAATTACTCAATGAAACGAAAACTTTTGCGAACAATATCGCACAGACTTTTAAAATTAGATCGAGGTCTGTTTTTTTAAATTAAATATATTGGACTTCATATGTCAAATGACTTCATCACAATATTATCATAGTCATACACATACTGCAACCAAATTCGTGTCTAAAGATATTCAATAGGCTAGATGCCTACAATCCATTTTGCATAACAGTTAAGAGTGAAATCTTTTGTTGTCTGAGTTGAATACCTATTCAATACAGCTATCGCATTGGGCAATTCAAGCTGATATCGATACTTCAGAAATTAGGAGATAAAATTATATTAGCTTGATTGTATAATTATTACGCGTGACTTTTGCGTTTGCAGATTGTCAAGCTTTCAGAAAAATAACGTATTAGATTCATTAAAAAGTACCTGATCGCTATTGAAAGAAATAAGGTCGTTTCTGTGTGTCGTCATTGTATTTAGATTTTCTGAAATATATGGAAACTTTAAATTTTTCCTGAACTTATCTTAATTTTCTCATCACTTCCGGATATTTTTGTGTGTTTTAAAAAGCTCAATCGGTCCAATATGTTAAAGAACTCTACAGAACGGACGTAGACGGTAAGAAATAAGGAAATTTATTTATTTGCTACAAACATGGTATACGAAGGTTGACAAATGTAGGTAGGAAGTCTATGTATCAGTTTAGACAGAACTCTAAAAAATCCAGTCAAGTCACAGCGTAGGACTTCCTCTGCAAAGCTCTTTTATGAAAGGGTGACCAGAAGCAACTCAAAGAGGAAGGTGGAGGACCGGTAATAAAACCGATACTAAAATACCGAACCGATAATAAAATGTTGGATACATAACAGTTCTTAAATTAGCCCCAGCTTTCGGAGACCTAGCTTTAGCTATTGGATTGAATATGAATCGGCCTCTTGTTTGTATGCTGTATATTACTAGACAAAACTAATGATGCGTCACCCAAAGAACATAATCGTGTGTCATACCATCAATGATTTTACGTAATTCGCGACAAGAGTGTTGCACGCCATGCTCGGAGGCGTAGACATAGCTACGTAATAAATTAATGCATTCACGCTGACATGAAACTGGGTGGCGAACTTCACCTAGAAAAATTTGGTGTTAGAATGAATAATCAATGATGCACGTATGGTCCATCACGACGCCTACACCCTGTCGTTTGACATTTTCGAATGTAAAATAACTATTAGGTGTCTGGTACTTTTTTCTGTTTTTGAACTATGTGTGTGTGTGAGACATGAATTGGCAGAGTCTAGTTGTTGCCAAATATAAACTTATAACATAATTTAACATAACACTATACCATATTATTAACAATGGGAGACGATTTTAAGCTCCGATTGTGATAGGCATGTTGTAGGCGTAAAATTGCAAACACTATAGTGCTTGCGTTGGAGCCAATACTAAACAAATGGAAACTCAGTTAGGTTTGTTGACAGCATTACGTCGCCCCGCCTGTTTGACATACCTGTACCTACTCGACGACAGTTCGAGGTAATGCATCCACTGTTTACTTATTTCATAGATTTTACGACATAGCAATGACTTGTGAAATTAGGAATGCAGGGAGGTGGTCATATGGAGCTACTATAAATACTCAAATTGGAAGGATGTATGAGCATCAGTCGACACATAGTAACATCTTATTCACCCACCATCTACCTGGCATAAAAATGAAGTCCATTGTAAGTGTTTGCTTCATACAGTGAAGTCAGAGGATCACCCTTGGGACCAAGAATGGTGTTTATGAGTTCAGTGACACAAAAGGATTAATCAGCGTGCAGTGTTGTGCTTTGTCAAGAATATTCAAATTCTAACTCGGCCTCACCATGTTGAATATTGTCAACTTGAACTTGATCTAGAAAATATTTAAATTGATTCGAATATCACCGGAGCAACTCCAATTAGCTTAACTCGTTTTCCTTGCACTTGCTAGCGATGATAGGATTTGCAATCAGGTTTGTTGTTTATTGTTGCAGGTGTTCGTGTCCGTACTGGTCGCGGTGACGTTCGCTGCTCCTCAGGGTCCGACGGAGCCCATCCCCATCCTGCGACAAGACAGTCAGGTCAACGGCGACGGCTCCTACCAGTACTCTTACGAAACTGGCAACGGTATCAGCGCTGATCAGAAAGGCGACTTGAAGAAGGTGGGCGACGTGGAAGCCTTGGAGGTGCATGGCCAGTACCAGTACCCTGGCGACAACGGGAACATCCAGCTGAGCTACATCGCTGACGAGAACGGGTTCCAGCCCCAGGGCGCGCACCTGCCCACCGCCCCGCCGGTGCCTGAGGCCATCCAGCGAGCTCTGGCGTACATCGCCACGGCGCCCCCGCAGACTGATGACAAACAGCAGTAGAGTGTCAAGTGATACATCAACAAAATACTCATAGTTAGTGTAAACATACCATTGTGATGATTATTTTATATTTTTATACAGCAAATATAATTATTATTTGATAAGGTTTTGTTTAATTTTATCATGTCTGACATACAGATACAGCTGTTGCTCATACAGATTAGGTAAAACTTTAGTAAGATGTACAGAAAATAGGTTGGCCAGTTCAATTTTGAGCCCCAAAATAATTTAATAGGCATAGCATTACAATAAATACTTAATTAAAACTTTTACAGTACCTAATCTATTTAAAAGAAGCTTAGTACAGGCCAGGCACCTATATTTTGGATATCAATCTTTCAAATCGCTGATGGCTTAATTGCTATTTGATTGGATAAACAAAATTGGTCAAGGTTTAAGTTAATGACTGAGAGAATCGCCTTGTCATTGAATATTATTAGGTTGACTTTAACTTTGACCCAGAGCGTTTGGACCAAATAACCATACAAGAAATTATACGTAGTAACGAAAAATAAGTACAACTATCTACTGCATTGAAGATCTAAATGTTTACAGCTTTTTCATCCTTTTTTCAGATATTTCCCTCGTGTTGCTAATTGGATTATAAAAGTAGTCCATACCTATTACTTGTCAAAAAAATCATTTTAAAAACAGTAGTACCTACTTGATTAAAAGCGGACAGACCTACAGACAAATATACTGATCGACACGTCGAGCTGAAGATGTATTATCATTTAAAATATGGCTGCTTACCTCGTTTAACATAAATTATGCTCATAAAAATTAATAAGCATAAATGCTCACGTTTTTATGAATTATAAAAATAATTAGATATATATTTCAACTTCACCTATCAGCGAACGTCCTCGATTGACTGGTTCTGAAATTATTGTATCCGATTTCCAGAAGCGATTTTATGAATATTTGCATGAATTATGAAATATTAGGTATGTGTTAAAATCTTAATGGAAGCAGATTCTATTTAGTTACGTTATTTAGAATCAGCGTCCATACATCTAATAATTAGTCGCTGATTTTGAATAGGGCATATCTCCGATTTTTGGCAAAAATGAGTATGATCCACTAACCGCGATCTACGTGGGGTTTTTTGTTCCTACTGAAAAGTTGCAAAATCAGCAAAGAATTAATCATATAATAAATACACGTCACATATTTTATTCAGAATTACCGTAGTTATTCAGATGCCTACAGTATTATGGTACGAAGGTACAGATTATAAGGTTTGCTCAAGTCTAATTTTCGTTCAGATTGGGTGGGACTGTAGTATTAGGTTCCTCACTAAGTTCTTCTGCTGCCCGTGACCGATTTGTGGCTTATATGCTCCCTTACACCCCAAGTTTAGTAAAAACTTACTTTCAACATAATATCTACCTACTGGGAATCTCTATCTATCCACTATCTGATGTGCGTTGTAATATATTTTCGTTTCAAATCAAAAGAAACCTTGTGGCGGAAATGAGTTATCTACAAGGCTGAAAACTACATAAATTGGACAATATTCAGTTCGGACATTTTTCAGTACGAGCATGGTCGTTGGACATTTTTCAGGTTGGACATTATTACAGCAAATCAAATATACCTAACCATATATAAAAGAACCAACCCTCTAGTTCTTACAGTTATTTTTTTAAATATTTTGTATTGATGCAATCGTGTTGTGTCGTCGTTTGAGTCATTTTACAAAACATTTTATTTTATACATAATTGTATAGCAGAATATAGACATGTATCTGAAATAAAATGTTTTGATTTTTGGTTTTAGTTAAGTTTCACGGAAACTAAATACCGCGGTAGAGTCCTTTTAATTTATAACGCCAAATATTATGAGTCATAATTTATCATATTATCTATCATGTGTGTCGTACATAATACACCTTGACTCTATAATCCGACCTTTAACAAACATGCGTATTAGATACTGACATAGGCGCTATTGTACGTCGTCCTTCATACTGCAACTGATGAACTCGTTACGGGAAGAAGAATCTTCTGAACGAAAAAATTTACATGGGGTATATACTTAAATGATATGGGCAATGGAGAGAGCTACGCTCGGAGTTTCCCTGCGAGATCGAATCAGAAATGAGGAGATCATCAGGAGAACCAAGGTCACCGACATAGCTCAAAGAATTGCGAAGCTAAAGTGACAGTGGGCAGGGCGCATCGCTTATAGAACTAACAGCCGTTGGGGCAGAAAGATTTTCGAGTGGCGACCACGTATCGGAAGACGCAGCGTAGGCAGGCCTCCCACAAGGTGGACCGACGATCTGGTGAAGGTCGCGGGGCCCATCAGGATGAGGTTAGCGCAGGACCGGTCGTCGTGGAGATCCTTGGGGGAGGCCTTTGTCCAGCAGTGGATGTTTACAGGCTGATATGATGATGATAATGATGATATGTATGGGATAATAATTATGTATGATATATCTGTGGGAAATAGTTTGTTTTTCAGAATTTTAATTAGTGCTTAAATATGACCTGGTGGGATTTGTAAAGTAGGTAAGTTTATTAACTGTATCATTAGCACTTAATGAATAACCATAATGTTTCTAAATCATATAGGTATTAGTTTCGAATTAGAATCCACTTAAGAGCAGGATCAAGTCAATGTGGAAAGCTCGTGTTAAAATTTCAACACCGGGTGGCAAGTTACTCATTTATAGTGTGGAAAAATATGGGCATCATAGGGGCCCAGAATCTTAGGGTTTTTCATATTCTATAGGTATTATTATAGTGTAGTACTACGCATATTACATCACTAGCTGTTTCCCGTGGCGTTGCCCGCGTTTCATGAGTTATTTCTGACTTTTTCTTTTAAGGGTCGTTTAAAGAGTGATGTTAAATAGCCCATAACCTTACTCAAAAGTTGGGCTATTAAATGCAAAAAAGGGAATTATCCAAATCCGACTAGTAGTTCCAGAGATTAGACTAAATTATAATGAAATACTAATGTAGCCCATAAGAGGACCCATATATTAACTTATAGAAGACAGATTTAAAAAAATAATGTTTCGGACAAATTTACACACAGTTGCTTAGGACCAAACTAAGCCGAAGCTTGTAAATGGGTACTCAACAACTGATAAACATACATAAATACTTATTTATATAAATACTTAAATACATACAAACACCCAGAATACGAAAACCAATTCATTCGCAACGATTAAAATATTGTCTTAGATACAGCCTTAACGTCACGCAAGAGCATCATAATCACAGTAGGCACATATTTTGTCGGATTTATTCAGACGTATTCCAAATGGTGCAATCCCACCCAGTGGTGGTAGGCGCCGTATATAAACCGATATACCACCGCTAGATCAACATTGTCTATTGCCTCCACCAACATTCCAATTCAAACATGAAGATCATTGTAAGTGATAGTGATTGTGTTTTGATAAAAGTTTTGAGATCGAGAAGCATGATGGCGATAATATTACGGAAAGTGATGTAGTGGTAGTGATAAATAGACTATACTCGGTCGTTCTGCGGTTTAAGATAAATGTTGGCTGTAAATACAATAGGGCTATAATTTTCGATATTGTACTAAACTAGGTGACCAATTATGTGAAACTGTGGAAATTGTCTTTGTGAAACAAAAACCTCATAGAGTTTGCATCAGATAATAATATACTTTAATAGTCGAAAATTATTTAGACTCTAAGATAGGCTTCCAGGAATAGCATAGTTGTTTGACAATGAGTTACTGTATTTCAGGTATTCCTTGCTCTTATCGCGGTCGCGTGCGCCGCTCCCCAAGCGCCGACAGAACCCATCCCAATCCTGAAGCAGGAGAGCGATATCAACCCGGACGGCTCATACCAGTACTCCTACGAAACTGGCAACGGGATCGCCGCCGAGGAGAAGGGAGCGCTGAAGAACATCGGCGCTGAAGAACCCGCTCTGGATGTGCAGGGCCAGTTCAAATATCCGAGCGAAGACGGTGGTACCATTGAGCTGACGTACATCGCCAATGAGAACGGCTTCCAGCCTCAGGGTGCTCACCTGCCTACTCCTCCACCGATCCCAGCGGCGATCCAACGCGCGCTGGACTACCTCGCCACCGCGCCCCCGCAGCCGGACACCAGACGTTAACTTACAACTATAGTAACACCGAGTAGTATGACCAAACAATGAACTCTATAGTGTTAACAACCGATCAGTTTCTGTGAAGTTAGATCATACATTGAGGTAGGTTATCAGAATTGAAGAAGTTTGTATCCTTGGTAATATTTATGTGTCATTTTCAATTCTGATAAGGCTCTTTGCATTCGTTCTATTCACCGACAATAATTAATTTTGCAATGTGTATGAACATTGTATATTTTTCTGCAGTATGCCATGTAATAACAGAATTTGTTGGCGATTGATGTAATTGTTGGCACGCTAGATAAACATTCAATACTGTGAACATCCATACAAAATTGTTATAATGTTCTGTGATGATATTTTGTACATAAAATAATTTTTAATTTTGTAAATATTTTTGTCTACAGACCATTGTTTCTTATTTTCCCCTTCTAAATAAGAAGTTTGATAAGTGCCCACTATAAAATGAAATAACTACCAAAAAATTACATCAGAGAAATATTTGTAGAGTTTCGTACTAAATTGTAGTAAAAGCAACCTCTATTGTAAGACTTCGATGACCATCCATCCCGCAAGTCGCCTTATCTGAGGAGGCCAGGCAGGATGCTAATGCAATACATATAAAGCATAAAGCTAAATGTATATTTGATACCAGATTTTAAGGTTGAAGCGTGTTGTGAATTTTAACAATAAGGATGACATGGTCATGCAAAACCCTTTTTCAACCAACGAAAACAAAAGGTGGAGGTTCTCAAGTCGACCGGTGACATGGTCATGCAAAACATGGTCATGTATTTACTGTGAACTTTACATTATGGGTTTTTATGCCTGAACAATAAAAATATTATTATTATAAAACCCTTTTTAAATACCAATGATAAAAAGTCACATTAGTTATCACTGATAATTGAATCACAGTGACGCCGTATGGCGTCGTAAAGGAATTTATTTGATTGCTACTATAATGTTGGTCGTTGACATAAATAATTACACCAATGTTTTGGATTTTTCATGGACTTTAATACTGGATTCAAAACTATAATCCTCAATGATCTTCATTGTAATAGAATGTCAATTGGCGTCCCGTTTCAGTACATGTACTGGCGAATATTTTACTGTATTTTTGAGGCTGTATAGGACCGAGTGACTAGTGGCCGTCAACGTTATAAAATTCAATTGACGAGCGAAATAGGACGGACTATAAGCTGAACAATTAAAGATGAAAATAAAAGTTTTGAGTGTTGCAAAATGTATTTTGAATTGAGCTACACTAGGTATATTGTGTAGAGACTATAAATATGCTTTCTTTAAAGTCACTGACGATAAACAGATTGTTTGATGCATGACTTAAAAAAAGGAAACGCCATAGCGTTTTCATGGTTTAATCTATTGGATCTATACTGGTCGTCGGCTTTAAATATAAAATAACAGATATATCTCGATTTAACTCCCACCTGGCGTCAGTTTTCGATAACCTATAAATGTTGGTATCTAACTAAATAAATTCTTGGATTTGAATATTTGATCAAATAAAGAAACGATTTAGTTTTATCAAATTGCAGAAGATGGCGTTATTAGGTAGATTGTGTACGGAATGATAATAATTTTTTAAACTAGGTTTGTGTTGGTTTATGTAGGTTTGATTCGATTAATGTGGCGAGAGTCGTAGGTGCCAGGTTGGGACAGCTTTCGGATTACTTTCGTGGGGTTAGGGTGTAAAAGTTAGTAATAATATGTAATAAAGTTAGTAATAATGGGTTTCTTATGATATTGATATTGTTCGGTGAAGGCAAGCATGGGACAAAATGTGCACAGATAGGGTTCCTATTAACTCGCCTTTTGACCTAATCGTATCATGTTTTCATAGCGATACATTTTACTAAAATACGCTGAAGAATTTTTTCTCCAGCCAGCAAGGTTCCTCACGATGTTTTTCTCGAAAAGTCTGTAGTCTAGTAATGTAAGTAATAGTTAAACTAATTGAAACGCAAATGTATATAGAAAGCGCACTTTCAAGATAAGACAAGTAGACTGCGGCGATTCTTTTAAAAAAATGTCGTAAAATTATAAATTGTTAAATTTAAGTTTTTTAATGTTTTTAGGTGCCTTATTTTCGGCTCGTTTACCAATTGACCCAGTCACTATACCAAAATTGTCGAATTTCCAAAACTAGTAAATTGAACATTGAATCCTTCGTACTCACTATATATTATCTTCATGCTTTGTCCCTGACGAGGAAGGCAGTATGCGTATGAGTATAGCTTTAATTGACATCAAACATCTGGGCAGTTATTTAAAGTTATTGCGTGATTTGTGAGTGCAGATGTTGTACCGTCTGACCCTGGTGACCTATTGTGGAGGTGGTAATAATAGCCGTTGACATTTAGATGATAGAAACTAGTTTCAGAAGCCCGCGGTCGCGGTCGTCTCCGATATTTACGATGTAGACTTTAATAGCTTGTTTTTCCAATTTGTGTCCGATAGATATTATGAAGGTCAACTAGGATACTCCTAAATAACAATTTGATATTGACGGTTAATGGACGTATTACCCCAAAATAGGAATCCGCAGTTAAATGAATTTTTTTATTTAGACCGAATTTATTTAGAGTTTTAGAAGTCCCACTTAAAATTATACGCTTATTTGGCATACGAGTATAGGTTTGATTATATTAGAGCATGGTCTGTCTTATCCTAAATCTCTCTTGACATTTCGCTAATGAGCTTCAGGATGATTATTCAAGACTCACAAAGGGACCAATCTCTATCCTATGTTCTTCTCAAGTTATTGTGTTTTATTCAACTATTTCTTCAGCAGTTTTTATAGATTTGACGGTCAAATTAGAATCCGGGAAAATCCAAATTAACAAAGATAGGGTTCCGTCATGCTTTTTCTATCTATACGTACCTGAATGGATGTTACAGTTTAAATTTATGTTTATTTTTCCTGTAGATATACTCGTACTAATCTCTATTTTAGATATCTTTAAGAATTCATTTTATTGCAGACATGAAGACTCTTTAAAATTATAGTTTACTAAAATTGGAAAGTTATAGCCTTGTAAATGTTGTCTTTGGCAAATTGAATAGCATGCAAAAGCAATAAAAAGTGAGTTCGGTACCTACAAATTATTTACCAATTTTGGGAGACTGGTGTAATTGTACAAGGATGCATAGAGGTGGACCATGCAAACGACTAACGAGAAGGCGTTGCGTTGAAATACCGTATGTGTGTGCGTGCCTGTAATTACACTGTCTCTACTTACCCTTGGACCGGAATACAGAAGTAAAAGGTACCAATCCATACCCAGCATTGGAGTTCTATTTTTTATGTTATTAGTTATGAGTGTGTGTGTGTGCGTGGGTGTGTGTGTCAATAGGTGTTATATTGATAAAAAATTGATTCTGCAGAGCCCTTCTGCTTAAATAACCATGTCAGAATTTTAACTATGACATGGTTTTACAATAAATATTATAACGTTTCAATAAATCTACACTTAACAACCTTTACTACCTCTCATTGCGACTATTGATGACGGTTATATATTTGCCTGGATACAAAACGAGATAAACATTTTATTGTACCTACTGACAAGGTCACTCTCGTGTCAACACCCTTTTAATGAGAAGTCATATTTTTTTTTCTTTAAGACAAATATATAAGGATGAACTTTCCATAAATATCACCTGTTGTTTTAGGCGATCGTATAGACACAGATCTCGACATAATGAAATTCTTGGTAAGACTTTGTCTAATTATAGTTTCTGAGCCTAAAGGCATGCCCCTCGGATAGCAGGACATGTCTACTTGACAAATTCAAAAAAGTGTAACCGTAGATTTCCTTTCTTTGATATTATCTTTATGTTGCTAAACCAGCTAAGAATGTGTTCCCGGTTTAACAATTTTTTTACGTGGGGAAATGTCTGATGCATAACCTTAGTTCTGGGGGAGAAGATCGGGTGATGTGGGACTCGCACCCATAAAACTCCACTGTAGCCACCCCCGATGCAAATCGAGGGACTCCGGGCACCGGATACTCCAGCGTCCCTCTAGCGCCACGCCGCAGCACAGCGGCCGCCTCGGGGAGACAAGTTGCTTCTCCCGCACCTCGCGGTGCGTGCAGCAGCACAAGTCCACCCCGTGCTGCCGCCTTTAACACAGAGCCCCCGCTCTATGCACCCGCGTCCCCGAATTTTCGCCGTTTACTACAGACAGGAGGCAAATTACGTACGACTGCAGCCAGGAGTTTTGCCATAGTCGGCACAAAAAACGAAGATGTATGGAGCTGCCCGACGCTGAGACTAGTGTGGTGTATAGTCACGCCCCAGAAGGGGGAGAAGTGTTTTAGAGGAAATGTAATGTGTATGTCATCGGGAAAGAACCTCTGGCGAGCACCGGTGCACTCTCATGTGATTTGGCCCTCATAAGCGTAAGGTTGGAGAGAGAACTATACAGGCAGGGGATACCGTATCTGTATTCATTGCCCAAGACACAGGACTAACTGATTCATAACCTAACCTACCTGCAGACCAATTTCGTTTTACTAAATCATGATTGAATAGGTTTAGGACTGAGATTTACTTTGATAAATAAGATAATAAATCCTGTTCCCAGGTATTGGCTCTGTGCGTGTGCGCCGCTGCCGCGGCCCCTCAAGCCTACAAGCCCTGGCAACAGACGAAAGCTGTCGCCCAGGCGGTGGTGCAGCCGGTAGCCAAGCCCTTGGCCAAGGCCGCCGTCAGCGTGGTCAGCAGCGGCAGCGAGGCTGAAGCACCGATCCTCCGCTCGGAATCGGATGTCACTGCCGAAGGTTATAACTACAAGTAAGCGGTCGAGACTGTGAGAACTCCACAAAGCAGGCACCTCAGAAAAAAGGCATTAAAACTTAATTTGTCACCACCATAACTATATTTGGCGATCTCCTGGAATACCTTTAGTGTCTATAAAGATTCTTAAAATGTTGAATATGGCTACTTAAAAAATGCCCTCTGAAATAATGAATTTTTAAACGATTCTTCAATTCAATTCAATACACTTTATTGCACATTTAAAAATTACAGACAAAAAGAGTAAAACAGATACAGTAATGTACATCTATGCGGTCTTATCGTTAAGAGCGATTTCTTCCAGACAACCTTTAACGATTCTATTTATTTAATTAATAATAAATTCAGTAGCAGTACTTGTTCCAAAAAGATACCTATGTAATAACAGCGTATGCTCACGGAAAAAAAAACCTGTCGACTAAAACAATATTGTTTTATTTCAGCTTCGAAACTGGAAACGGCATTTCTGCAGATTCAAGCGGCAGCCTCAAGCATGTTGAAGACTCTGATGTCCTAGTAAGTATCTATAAATCTATGATGAACAGAAAGTATAATCATCAAACGGAAAATGTTTAAATTCAGGATGGGCCGATGTCGTAACAACATGCTTATCTGCTGCGCTATATTCGATTCTCGATCGCTCATATTAATTTTGTGCTAAATATGAGGCTCAAACATTGCTGCCTCAAATGCGTTTGTGATTTATTAATGGCCTCTACTCCCTGCCCTACTCCAAAAGTAGGTTCCTACCTAGTATAGTTTCTTGCAATCCCCCAGCTACTTGAAAAAGGAGAGTATCTGGTTTGTTTTCTGCTGGTTCTTAATGGCTTATTAGTAATTGTGTTTTGATACAGATTGTAAGGGGCTCCTACCAGTACACTGCTCCTGATGGAACACCCGTCCAGGTAACCTACATTGCAGACGAGAACGGATACCAGCCTCAGGTGAATATATCTACCTAATAATATTCCTACTGTTAATTTTAAAGTAACAAATAAATATTTACAGTGTAGTGTAGAGAAATTGTAACTATTTACTATGCTAAATTATTATTATTTCATATAATGCCATAAATTGAATGTACATAGTTACATACATGCACAAAATAAAATATTTGGCGACTATGTGGGGTGTAGCAAACTAACAAAACAAGATAATAACAAAACACATAGAATACAAACGTGCAACACAATCCTAGTAGTTATCTACGTGGAAAAAAATGCCAGGTAGTTCGGTAACACGTTATCTGCGGGGAAACGTTTATTTTACTTTGATAACAAAGTTTCATCATCTGTTAAAAATCGTACAGTTATTCTATATTATCACTTATCATTAACTTAGAATTGTTACAAAAATTCTGACATTCATATCCTAATCATTCAAAAGATTCATTTATTTTTTAATAATAATTATAATAATAATGTTTGGACAAATTTACACACGGCTGTTCAGTCCCAACTAAACCGAAGCTTGTAAATGGGTACTCAACAACTGATAAACATACTTAAATACTTTTAAATAAATACTTAAATACATACAAACACCCAGAATCCGAAAACCAACAGTTATGCTCATCACACAAATGTTGGTCCCGGGTGGGAATCGAACCCACGACCTTTGGCGCAGTAGGCAGGGTCACTACCACTACGCCAACAGGCCAGACAACCTTTAAATAATACATAAGATTTTACCTATAAATAAATTAGACACTTGATGATCGGAGATATTGTTATTGTTAAAATTCGTTTTAGAACGCATTCCGGCTGATCTCGAACTGCTATTATTTTACTTTCCAGAGCGACCTCCTTCCCGTGGCACCTCCAGTGCCAGAGGCCATTGCCCGCTCTCTGAAGTACATCGAGGAGCACCCACAGGAGGTCGTTATCGCCAAGAAATTCTGAACTATTGGAGCCAAGCGACCTGAAATGACCTGACCACAGATATGTGTATCCCCGACCCCTGTTATAGATGAACGGACACGGAACTAGCAATCAAATGTTATGGATATTGTATATCTGCGATAAATAGTGTAAATAAGAATTAGTTGTGCCATAAACATGTATATTTATTTACATAATAAATAAATCAAACATATAAATGCGAAAGTGTTTGTTTGAAACTGCCAAATTAACTACTATGTGAATAACCGGCCATAACTACTGAAGAGATTTTTTTAGGTATAGCGGCAATCATAACATATTTAAGTATTTATTATGAATCTTCAACCTAACTGATGGTTACTGAGGTCAAATATAAATGAGTTTTTCAAAATGGTCAACCAATACCGCTCTCATTACCGTCATTGGTAGATTGCCAATGACTGATAAGCAGCAAACTAGTTTTGAGTTCACTGCTGACAAGGCACCCCTATTTTTGAATCGCTCGCCTCGCTTCGAACGGTCGATTCTACAAATTTTCCTTCGACAATCGATACAGAATCAGTACAAAATTAGTAGAATTGAACGCTCGAAGTGAGGCGAGCATTCAAAAATAGAGCTCCAGGAAAAGTTTGTTGGAGCTGATGGCAAACTTCTAGTGGTGGAGAGGCACCGCAAGAAGAAGGTGTATAATATGTCGTAGGATAATTGGTAAAATCGGATCTTTCCGAAAATCCTAGCACTATTGGAAAAGCTCGGTTATTTGGAATGTAAGAATGAATTTCTATATTATCCGAGATATTTTCAGGATCTTTGTAAAAATCTGCCTTATTTATGTAAATTTATGTAAATCTGCCCTATTATATGATTAATAGGTTAGATGTTCTGACCAACCAGAATGAAGAGACTCTAGATTAGAAAAACAGCGTTTCTAATCGTCATAAACAAACTGGGATTTTTGCAATGATCCTGATAAATAGGTGATTGCAAAAATCTGTCTTAGATTCCAATTACATGGTTTATTGCGAAAGTCGTAGAGTTTTCCGACTAGCATGCGACATATATTATATTATACATACTTAATTAATAGTTGATCGGTTCATTTCATTTCAACTCCACAGTCAAAACTACACCTGTCAAAATGTTATTAGCAGACACATGTAAGTCGTCGTTCTATAAGATTATTTGGTCAGGCGTTCTTTGAGTATACAACCCTGAGTTTTCAGTACTGTTTTGCTTAAATATTGTTATTGCTCGGCTTCCTTTTGCTGACTATGATGGACTCACTGAGTACATTTTAGGGATACATACTCAAGTTACAGTCATATCTGTAGAATTTTGTCACCCGCCGTTTTCAAGTTACATACGAGAAAACTTAAAATTACAGGCAGACATCCAGAGCGACACTAATTGCGATTTTTAAATGGTGGTACGAACATTGATAGGTAGTCATCAACATTTATAAATTTCCATTAACCGGCCCACTGTTCATCATGTCCACTGCCTTCTAATAACTAATGCGAGCCAAACGGGGCCACACGTCACGTTATATTCTGTTAGCACCTTGCTTAATTAAATACATCAAAATAATTTTACATAAAACGACTTGATTTGTAAAAGCCTACCCAGCTACACATCTCTGAGAGTAAACTACTACTTAAAGACTACTTAACTTAATGTAGGTTGATATCTACATTTAAGTCCTACAGATTTATAATTTAACGACCATCAGCCCTCGAGGCGAGTATGTTTGCTAGCATTGGCAATAAAGACGCATATTGATTTGTTTTTCAACTGAAAATTAGCATCTTCCATCTTAAAATTGAAATAATGTTAATAAAAATGGTTATTCATAGTATTCATACCGGCGATCGGGAATAGGATTCATACAAGACGTTGTCATTTAAACAAGCATATTAATATATTGGCTACTGTTGAAGTATTATCAGCAAAACAGTACCTACATCTATAAATACTTAAAATGTTTTATACATAAAGATTACTACTTACTTGTCTATTCCCAATCACCAAAGATTTAGGCCCCTAAAACCCATGCCAGGAGCAAATTGCACAATCCGTATAAAGTTGTTTGTCCCGGTGAGAATTGAACCCACGGCCTATGGCGCCAAAATAACCACTACATTTTCTATGAATAATTCATATTGTCAAGAAAATTATTATGTTTGGGTAAGTACCTATTTTATGAAAATTGGTTTCGCAATAAAAAAGTTTATAATACTCGTAATTTTTCAGTTTCTGATTCAAGTTTATAATTATTTTGCGGACAGTACCACAATTGTATAATTACAATAATTGGCTTAAAGGTCTTGCAACCAAGCCACAAACTCCTTAAATAAAATAAAATAATTACAATAATAATACTATGACCATCTTCATATTCACTACTGCTAGCAGTAGTGACCCATGTTCATTGCAATGTATCTATATCTAAATGATTATTAACTTTGTTCTAATATGAAGATGGTCATAGTATTATTATTGTAATTATTTTATTTTATTTAAGGAGTTTGTGGCTTGGTTGCAAGACCTTTAAGCCAATTATTGTAATTATACAATTGTGGTACTGTCCGCAAAATAAATATAAACTTGAATCAGAAACTGAAAAATTACGAGTATTATAAACTTTTTTTATTGCGAAACCAATTTTCATACCGGTTGTTATACCGGTGATTTGATTACGGAAGAGCTTATATACTAGCAATGCAATCATTGTGTCTTTACGGAAAATTGAAAGTGGATCAAAGTAAAAGATACGTCCAATAATAGGAAAAACTTACAATTTCATTTACGCCCATTATGAAACATGTCCAAGTTAATAGGAAATAGGTAAGTATACGTCCGACTTGAATTGTGTATGTAAGTAAATACCTATAATTCTGCTAAATCTTATAGCGTGCAGCTAGTTGGACTTCCGCTCGGGTCACACAAATCCAGGATCTCACCCAAAAGGCCGAAATATAATTGAGTATGAGTAGAAAGGTTTCTGACTGACACAGCCTGAGAGATTAACTGAATAGCAGTGGACGTACAGTTTTGGAGAGGAGACCGCGCATCGATATAATTATTAGTTAAAGGACGCCCGATCAGATAGATGGACTGTAATGCGGTTTTCCTTAAGTGTCTTAAGATAACAAACGTTTTTTGGCTGAAAGGAAAATGTACGATAGAAGATGTTCCTAAGTGGACCACAAAGTTTATATGGTAATACAAACTCATTTTTGCCGCTAGCGTACCTTGCACGCACATGTAGACGAGACGCAAATAGCGTTTAGGTAAAACGGAATGTACCTTCGACGACCAAAAAAAGACAGCTGAAGAAAATACGTTTGTGGTGAAGAATCTTTCTTTTCTCAAACATGCTTGGAAATGTGAGCATTATTTTGACAACCTTCTTCCAGATAAATCGACAATGCTGTACTGGTCAAATACATGCGGCCGGCTATGTTGTATAAAAATCCATATCTGTCGTGATTAGTGGCCGAATAAATTACTATGAAAACTCATATGACAGATATGTTAATTGTGTAATTTAAAAATGGAACGATCTTTTTACTCCGAAACATTGCAACGAACTGTCTTGCAATTAGAAAGCTGTTTAGTTAAAAAAAAACAAATGAACATTTTGGCGCGTGGAAAACTAAAGTATATTGTTCTTCGTCATTGGTTTTCGGAATTTAATAATTGTTGGTATAATTGACAAAATGAGACCAATAAAGTGAGAGTAATGTGATGACTGATAAAGTTTCAAAGTATGTTCTAGCATTGACGCCACCTGAAAAAGGCGGCAAGAGCCCTAATAGAAAACTTATTGCTGCCAAAATGTATGTATCAAATGAAATGTTCTACATAGGTAATAGTTTTGAATTTCCGCACATTTATTTGAGAATACTACTATACAAACCTTGGCCACAACCAGGCATTGGTGGACTTGCGTATGTGTGAAAAAAACTAAGGTGGGCCCTTTTTCTTTCGAATATTATGTCGCAGTCAACTCCTTAAATCAGCTAGTTGATTGAACGGTTGATTCAACTAAATACCTAGGCCGGTCGTTGACATTACTAGGATATTACCTAAAGAGTGGGTAAAAGAAACAACAAAATGACACTCACTTCTCTATACCTAGTTAACTTTACTGCCACAACACTCAGTTGAAACCACTATAAGAAATTCATTTTGCTAAAATTACTTAATATAGAAGAGGTTATAAGAAGGACATGCAAGACCAGGAGGTAGATAGTTAGAAATTAGGTAGTGGGTACCTACTTTAAGCATTTGTACTCCATATAATAGATATCTACCAAACAAAATGGTCTTTTGTAATATATTTTGAAGCGGAAGTATAATAACTCGATCAAGTGTGGTATTTATTCTGATTCCATAAATCAGAAGTAAGATGAATAGAACACTAATATGGCGGTATTAATTAACATAAAATAGAATTAGATTAACATTTTTTGATGACCACGGCCTTGAGGACAGTGACCATATCTTTTTTGCCCGTACATGTGTACCAGCCAAGCTATCCAGTAGAGAAGATCCATCGATCGAGATGAAAATGGTAATTAATTTAGTAGACTAACACTGTTTCTCAAACAATATTATTGAGTTTTTAGTTTTGACACGTGGAGAGAGAAAATCTAGAAGAGCAGTGTGGATTCTGTAGATTGCATAAGAAAATACGAATAATTACGAAGCACAGATAATTTTATGGAGTTCACTCCATATTAGGGAAAAACTCGGTAATACGCCCCATTTGACAAAACTACCAAACGTACCCCACTCACGTACTACGCAAACTAAGAAACTACGCAGCACACGAATAGAAACGCAAGTAGCCATCAGTCGGCTGACAAGATGTCTACTACGTTGCATGGCTACTTGCGTTTCTATTAGTGTACTGCGTATCTTTGTTAGTGTGCGTTAGCACCTAGCGGTGTGTGGGGCATTTTGTTAAGTGGGGCGTTTTACCGAGTTTTACCCTATAAGGTGAAATACACATCTGATCTCTGCTCTACCTTGCACCATTTCAGTATAAGGGGAAGGAACTAACTTTATTCACTACTGGATCTGCTTTCGACTTCGCTTTCAGGTCACCTAGCAGACGAGCACAGGTTATTTCATTACAGGCATTTAGTAGTACATTTTAGACTTTCGCGCTTTGTATTAATAATTATATAATTAGGCATTTAGTAAGCACTAAATTGACTATAGTGCTTCCAGCATTTTAAAATCAATATTTAAACATTACTTCGAAAACTTAGTTTTGTTTTAATTTAAAATTATACCGATTTATGCAAGTGCTAGTTCGCTGACATAAAGGAGTGTTAGTTCACCCACTCACATTCAGACTGTTGATGGGATTGGGATGGACTGTAAATATTATATATTGCAGGAACTTGGCTGACACGCTACCGCGTCGTGTCTAGAGAGGGTAAAAAGTAACACCATTTCAGTATAAGGGATAAGGAACTAACACTAAGGTAAGGGAGCTAAGAACCCGTTTGGAGTATGGAATTTCATATAGTTATGTTTGACAAAAAATTCTACTTAACATAATTATCAGTAGGTAGGTCCTGATACCATTATTGTAATTTATCTAGGTATATCGTCGTGGGCTCATCGATATTAATGTTTTATTTAGGTTAAGACGCTCTAAAGATTGAGAACCTGAGTGCCAATGAATTAATGTCAGATACTACATTGTAAATGAGACAAACTGGACATGAAAATTAACTTTGTAAAATTAGATAAAAAAGGTATAAATAGTAGGCTCTCATGATAGAATTAGCACATTCAAGTAGGTTACCCCGGTTGATGATAACGGAAATGCGTGGATTTGTGGTAAGTGCTGTGCACATGAAGGATTTAATTGCAGTTGCTATTTAAAACAGTTAATGACGACAAAGTAATAAAGAAGAAATAATGATATGCATAATTTGAGAAAATTAAGTGATGATCTATTCTATATTGATATAACAATCGATTATCATAAATTATTAGAAATAAATGTCGTACAATAGTAGAATTTAATTAGCTACTTAAAATTTGACACCAGTGGACAAGAGTGGATTATAATATATAATTATATACTTACCTAGTTATGACAGGTTTAAATTGTTGTTTTAGGTACTTAGTTTGTGCCTGGCAGTGAGCCAGGCGGCTGGAAGGTAAGTGCTATATCATTATTAACTTTTAATTTCATGATAAATTTCACAATTTCCCCCCAAAACAAAATGAATAGATATTTTAAGAAAATATGTGCTACTTTACATTCATTAGTAATTCTTTTTATGGTCAAATATCTATTAAACTATTGTGAAATTTAATATTTTAAAAATAAAGATGGCATTGCCTTAGAAAAGACAAATAATTGGTCAGTAAGACTGGAAATAGGTACCAAATTTATAGTGTTTAAAATTTTGACACCTAATATAGTATATTTCAATTTTCAATAGGTACTTTACCATTGTTATACTAATTTATAAAGTCAGTGTTATGGAACCCCGCATAATCTGTAGTAGGCCAGGAGATTAAGGTATGGACCCCACTTTGTGACGACGATGGGATAGACACGTTACCACAGATTAGATGTCTCCTCCTAACGACGTTACCTCGGAATAATCTCCCATAGAATCCATCACATGATGATGATCAAATAATTGAATCTGAACGGATAGTCACTTTTATTGTCGTTCTATTTAACTAACTAATTTATTATTTTTCAGTCCCCTTTCGCCGCAAATAATATCTTCATTGATCGGTGGCGGCGGCGGCGGCGGCGGCGGCGGATTCGTAAGTCGTTACGACGCCAGCCAGGATAACTCTGGCCAATACGTCCCCGACAACTCCGGAGCTTACAGTGACGACTCTGGCCGCTACGACCCCAGTCAGGATAACTCTGGCCGCTACGTCCCCGACAACTCCGGAGCCTATAATGATCAATCTGGTCGCTACGTACCCGACAACTCTGGAGCTTACAAGTAATTATCTAACTCGTCAAATGAAAATTAGTAAGCTAAAGAAACTTTTTATGCTAATGTGTGATCGCAGAGTCGATGTTGCACCACGTTCGTAGAAATTACCCCAGCTTCCCCGGGTGGTGATAGGTAATAGTGCAACAATGGCAGCAGTACCTGTCCTTTGCGACCTCACGGCTCGTAAACAAATGCCATAGAATAACTAAAATAAATGCATGAATTAAAATATAATTCAATAAGTAATTGAAAATAACGTGACTGTTTAGCGGCGACCGTGGTGACAGGGGTGGTTCTGGCGGCCAGTACGTCCACTCCAGCGGACCCAGCGGGCCCGGCGGTGCTGGTGGTGCTGGTGGTGCCAATTCCGGCAGGTTCGGGGCTGGCAACAGCGGTGCGTTTAGGTAAGTTTAGAAGTTAGAATAAAACTGATTAGTTTCTCAATCTATGTTGACTGGAAGAAGTGAACGTGAGACGACCTACTCTTAAGTAGCTACATGTAAATAAATTGATTTTTGATAGGTATTGATTACATTTGTGTGTCCAGTGGCAACTTCGGAGCTGGGTCTGGAGTGAGCAGCAGCGCGTCGGTCAGCTCATTCGGTTCCGGCAGCAGGGGAGCCGCATCGAGCGGCATTGGCTCCGGTTTCGGTGGTGGCGCCTCGGCTTCATCAACATCCAGCAGATTTGGAAGCGGTAGTGGCGCTAGCGCTAGTGCTGGCAGCGGATTCGGCAGCGCCAGCAGCAGTGCTAAAAGTGGAGGTGGTGACTACGAATACAAATTCGGCATCATCCGCCAGGAAGGCGATGTTCTCCCCGACGGCTACCACTACCTTTATGAAACCGAGAACAAAATCCTCGCCGAGGAGGCTGGCAAAGTTGAGAAAATCGACAACGAGAATGAAGGAATGAGGGCTAAGGGATTCTTTGAATACGTCGGCCCCGATGGCGTCACTTACAGGGTAGACTACACCGCCGATGAAAATGGCTTTGTTCCTACTGGAGCTCACATACCCAAGTGAATCTAGTCCTGTGCTATTCTTATTTATAATGAATGATGAATGAAGAGAGATGTAGTTTGTTGTGTCGTAAGTAGATATATGCTCATTGATGCTTTAAATGATTGAATCGAATGTATTGAAATAAAATAAAATACAAGAGTCATTCAAATGTTTTGTTTCTTTAACCACCCAATTTATGACTATAATAAATGGTGTTTTTGATAAGAATTGGCGTTAGAAGTCATAATTATATGAAACATCACCATGGGAGGTTTGGCAGTCTGCCTGCATAATATAATTCTCATAACAGGATGACATTTAAGATTTCTCCAGCACCCTTTTATAACCCATGCAGAGTCTACTACAGTATTTGATAGCAGTCTATAATGTTGACCAGTATGTAGTAAAAAATAAAATAATGTGGTTTATGAACAACACAAACCTGAAGTTCCGATGTTGCAACTCTAATCGGAATACCTCGTGCTATTATACTTTTCAAAGGAATGTATCTTATTATGATTAGTGTTATTTGTTAGATGTAACTGATATAATTTTCATTATGATAATAGTATGTAATATTTTTCGTTGATGTCACTCGATAACAGAGTGATTTATTTCATCAAGTTCATTATGTTATAGTTATAAATAAAGATAATACATAAATTAAGTGACAGATATTATGTAGTCATTAACTACTGACGACTGATTGCATCTAGTTTATCTTCTATACTTAAACTAGGAAAGTAGGTAACTAAAATTATGATTGCTCTAAAAAGAAGGTAATTAACCCATCTAATCGCAAAATGTATGCGTTTAAATACTTTACATTTTATGAACAATTATTTAATTGTTGTCATTTGAATGATAACTGCTCTAACATAAATACATCAACGTAGTGTCTACAGTGACTGTACTAGGTATAATAATTGTAGCAGTTGACTTCTATGAGGGAAAAGAGGTTCCGCGTAGGTAATATGATCTTCAAGGAAACCAACGATTTAGATGTAAATAAAATTAGGTCGCAAGAATGCGGTACACAATGTTGTCGCTATATAACGCAACATTTTTGTTTATGCAAATGGCCGAGTGCAGCGGGCCCTCTTGCATTCCATATTGAGAATTACAACTGACCTGCAAGTTGGTCGTCTCCGCGTACTCCGATCAGTGCTGTGCCTTAAATAAAAAAATACATTATAGTGCAAAAGTGATTTATAAATATCACATTACAAAGTCAAAAGGAACTCTTTTAAAATTTTTAAGCTATGCTAATTCTTCTGCCTGACCTCGTCGCACCTTGATTTAAGGATTCTGTTCTACTTTACAGTATGTATTAGACATAATTTATGACACATCTAAATGTTAATTGTGTGGCAATGACGAATCAGATGATGTTTGACGGACATTGGAGATTGTTCGCAATATTATTGCACTAACATGACAATTGCCCGATTAATTTCAGATCTAAAGAATACACTGTGTCTATAAGGATTGTCTTCTATTCAGCCCTTGGCATAGAACACGATACAATCGCAACAAGGAATTGTTTATTTAATAACAAATTACAAAAATGATGACATTTGCAAAATATGTAAGTAACAATATTTAATAAACCGTTTCGAATGAAAATCGTTGTGCTACACTACTATTTAAATGAAGCATAACTAGCAACTATTCAAAACTGCTGCAACAGTTTTTATTATGTCAGTACAGTTTGTCAGTAAAGTTTTCGGTAGTGAAACCACATTTACGCTTATACATTCTGCAAGGATTATCAGTATCCCTTTCAGGGATTCATGCAACTTTGCACTACATTTTGCTGATAAAAATCAGTCACCATTTTAGCAAACGTATCCCCCGTCAGATGTAGTTAATGCTTTTGAGTTGCTATACTTGACTTGAATATTAAAGTTCCGTTGTGATTAAAAGTAGTACTGTTATTCCACTAGAAGTTCCAAATTAGAACACAGTCTATATTTGTAGGAAAGAAAATTGCGGGTTTGGGTGTTCCGTGATCTGGTGTCATGCTTACTATCCATGTCTACAGAGTTATCGGTAGTCAAAACGGATATAGAGTGAAATTTTTTTCTCGTCTGTCTCTTATCAAGAAAACTACTTGACAAATTGAAGTGTTTGGAAACATGGGGAAAAATATTTAACCGGGATACTAAAGGAAACATAAAAGTATATTGACGGAACCCGCTAGTCTTAGTCTAACATTTTACTGAATTTGTAATCTTTATTCTAACAATAATAAACTATTATAAATGAGAAACTAAATTTATAAAAAGTAGTCAAAGCAATTTTCTGACAATTTCAGCTTTTCCTGTCGACACTGTGGACTGCAATCCTCTGTTCACCATATGATGATGGTAAATACCACCCTAAGAAGTATAGCGTATACGATGACGGAAAATATTATAGGCCATTGGACGAAGGAAAATATATTCCTGGAGATGAAGGAAAGTATACGTATATATACCGCCAAGGATTATACCCAACTGATGATGGAGACTATCGTTACATACACATAGTAGGACCTAATGGTGGATTTGGTGGATTCGGCGGAAATGGTGGGTTCGGAGGAAGTGGTGGTTTTGGAGGCAATGGTGGTTTCGGAGGAACCGGTGGAAATGGTCCTAATGGACCTAACGGACCAAATGGACCAAACGGACCTAATGGACCCAACGGACCTAACGGACCTGGTGGACCTAACGAGCCAAACAAACCAAATAAAATTGAGTATATAGGTCGTCGGATATACGCAGACAGATATCCCTACATCCACAAAGTAATAAAAGCGCTTGTAGATGAATATGTTTCGTCGGATGCGTTGACTTTTGACGGGAGTGCTAACCACTTCAGTAAAATATTTGCTGATAAGGAGATTGCAGCTAAATGCAGATATTTGGCACCAACATCCAAGGGCACTGAATTTGTTACACAGTAAGTAAACAATAGTTGAGAATTTAGTTGGTAATGTGTTTGCCCCACGTTCTTGAGGTTTCGGGGTTGATTGAACCCGGACCATGACAATAGGTCTTTATTAAGAATTACAATTATCCTACTTTTTATTGTTCTCAAAAATAGTACCAGAAATTGAACATTGAAAGTTTGCTGGAAACAGTTTAGCCAGAAGTAAACAAACAACCCGAAACTGAGATATGAAGCTGTTGTTGGACACTAAATCGAACCCTATGCGATGAACCATATGATGACCATCTGTATCTTAATTTTTTAAATGTTTGTTTTCGTCTACAGGTACCCTCCAAGCTCGCAGCTGAAGGATGGAGAGAAGATAGGTTCCTATTATAGTTATAAGGGAACAAAAGTACTTAATACCGTTAACAATTCTCTAAAAAATAAAATTAAACTAGAGTATGAAGTATTTGTTAGAGTTGTGGATGAAGTCACTGATTTGAATGAAGCATCTAATGAGGATGAACTCATTGCTGTGGATAAAGAAACAAATGTAGACGAAGTAACTAATGTAGATGGAGTAACTGACATGGATGAATTAACTGGTTCAAGTAGCGATTAAAATTAGAAGCGTCATGTACAAATTTTGATTTGACATACCTAAGTATTAAACGTGTATTTAAATTGAAAATGATTGTCAAACCAAAATTTATACAGAGACGTAACTGAAAATAGAATAATTTTAATTTAATATTTCTATTACCGATTATTGAGAATAAAATAAATATGAAAGACTAGTATTAAATCCTTAAATCTGTGAAGTTGCCGTTTTTCAAAATATTATAAGTTGATGCTGTATTTTCTTACATTTAATTTCGATAGTAAATTTTTCTCAATTATTTGTGTTTTATGTTTATATTTAAAGTGCATTTAGATTCTCACTCACCGGATTGCTTCATTTCATCGTCTTATCACGATGGTTTCTATCAAAGAGGTTTTTCAAAGAGGTTGAAAATGTCACCGACCCCCGCGGCACCCCGCGCATGCGCATTCTGTGCTCTGTGCTTAGCGTTACACATGCATGTACAAAACATCGCCTAATTCGGATTCGTAAAAAAAATATATGTGCAAATAATTTTTATGATGAAAAATGCAACCTTAATTTTTTTCATACAAATCGGCAACTTCATAGGTAAGGACCAAATATTAACACTACTTACACTAAATTATGCATAAATTAAATTAAATGTTATATTAACTTTCTTTTCATTATCATTTGACTGGCCGAAAATTATACTTGCATGTAGCTAGACTAGACTGATATAATATATTATGTAAGAAATAAACTGGTTTAGAAACAGAAGTCTACTGAAATTTTGACGAGCGATAAAAATAACAACCATCCAGTAGACAGATACTGCAAGAATAACAGAAAATGGATCAATGTATGAATTTTTATGATTTTTGTCAGTTATCTATGGCTATAAGAACTACCTATTAGGAAACCAATAAAACTGATAAATGAGTTTGATGATGACGGAAGGACATTGGACAGAATTTAAGCAAATGATCCAATTCAGATCATGGGCGTAGCCAAGTCATTGCCATAATAATTCACGGATCGTCCCAAATATGTCGCTATGAATGCCATTCAAACAAATAAAATTTACATTTTTTGCAATTTAGGCGTTTGTATTCTTGCTCCATTTTGAAATCGACATCACTGTATAAAAAGATACGTTGGACGGTCAAATCTATCATTCGATTTGTTTGCTCTAGCGAGCTACTAAAAATGAAGTCGATTGTGGTAAGTAAAAGTATAGCAAAAAAGTAAGCTAGTGAAAAACAGCTTTTCTTGTAATCAGCAGTGAATTTGGTGATCTAAATAAATTATACTTTACTATATAATATTAATCTTACTCAAATAAGTACCTACCTTATAATCTCGGAACTCGGAACTGAATTTAATAACGTTTGGTGCAGTGACGATAAATAAATGAAAGTGCAAAAACAGCCCTGGATTTGTCCCTGGATCAATCATCTCCAATATGTATAATGTACCTAATAATACCAAGCTGGGCAGTCGGATTGGTGATTGCAGTATAAGGAGCTGCTACTCATCACCTGGATTTACCCTGTTAGCGCTTGTATGACATTCATAGGAAGACTAAGAGTAGTGTTAGGACCCGGCTATCACACAGAAATGAACCACTGTAAAATTTATAAACCGTGGGTTGCCGTATAAACCTCGGGGTAGAATCTTAGTAGGTAATTCAAACCACTTGTAATTTTATATGTGCAGTTCGCTGTTCTGGCCTTTACTGCCCTCACCTTCAGTAGCGCTGAAGACGATGGCCAGTACCGTCCAGAGCTGTACGGGGGTGATGACGGCAGGTACCGTCCCGAACACTCAGACAGCGGGCGTTACTACGGCTCTGGATTTGGAAACTACAACGCAGGAAATGGCAAATACGCTTCGATTAATGCTGCGTACCAGCCAGTCTTCAAGGCACAGTACAATCCGTACCAACAGCTAGTTTCGCCAGTGTTTGGTGATCAAAACAGGTACCTACCTACCTATTTATATTTGTAGCAATAATTAACAACACTTATGATTACAAATACACACATCTAAAATTAGTTTCGCCTATGTTTTATTTGTATGGCTATTACTACTACTATTTTTAGTAATAAACAATTTAAAAAGTGTTATTCAGAATAATGTTGAAAAACCAGAAATAATATTCTTCGACCGTGGTATTAACTGGCTTAGGCAGGCGTAAGACTCGAGTATCAGAGATTATGGGTTCACTTCTCACAGGGTCACTGGTTTCTAATTTATTTTATTTTCTGGTTTGGGTTTCATAATTTTGTGAATAGTTTTGTCCTTCACTTTTTTATTATTAAAGTTGACCACATCACAAAACCATTGCAATGTATCCGTTGCATGGATATAAGGAACAAATAGCATCCCTACAACAGCCTTCACAAAACAAGATTTATCGTATACATATTTTATTTGTTTACAGCAATGATCAATTTCCTTTTGCGTCTGCACAATCTGCCGTGACTGCCTCTGCTGCAAGCGGCGTGGCGGCCAGGCAGGGGGTGTACGCTCCGAACCATGGCTACGCTAAAATCATCAGACAAGACCAAGACGTCGACGCCAATGCGTATCATTATTTGTATCAAACTGATAATGGGATTAATGCCGAGGAAACTGGCAGGATTGATGATTCAGCGAATAACGGTGGTACCAAGGCCACTGGCTTCTACGAGTATGTAGGCGACGATGGTGTCAAATATAGGGTGGACTATGTGGCTGACGAAAATGGCTTCCAGCCACGTGGTGCGCACTTGCCTCAAGCCTAATCGTATAAGCTAGAAAAAGTATAAGAAAAATCTGTGAAATATATAATTGAGACTAATATAAAACGAAAATAAAAGAGTTAATTTTATATTTATTTCCTGTTTCCATTTACAATAAACCTTGCGATTAGGGGTTTAAATTTCACTTCTCTTATAAGTCTCTTGACGTCAGTTCTGCGAAACACTAAAGCCTTTGGTATTTCCTTACCTTTTTCACGAATAAGTGCAGACATGTTTTGAGTTTTATATCTTTACCTGAGCGATATTTTATGACAGGGAATGCGTGGGGTACAATAATATTACTTCTATATATGTACAAAGTATATATGTCTGCTGCATACTTTAGTAAAACACAGGTTAATAACCTTTCCCCTGACCGAAATAAAGTTCGATGGAAGGTAACAATTTCATCAACACATCCGTAAATAATTAAAGGCCCTAAATGTTATTTAGAGGCGCACAAGGGACATATCGAAATCGAAGCTCATTATAAAAGCCTGCAAAGCAAGTTTACCAAAGTGTATAACCAGCAGCAGTATCGAAGCATCGTCTAACATAAATTATTATTATCGTATCTAGTTAAATGGCTTAATGTGTAACAGACAAACCAAAAAGAAAGCAATAAACTCTATAATAAGTACACAACTATAAATAAACTCTATAATGCTGTAAAAAATCAAAAATACTATTTAGACAAAATGCGTAATAAAATAAAGTATCTTCTAAGACCCATCCGAATCAAATGGTTTTATACCTACACTCACACTAAGCATATTCCGATTACTTGACCTCCGGAATTCGATCAAAACATTATTTCCAAAAATTGCCAATAATAAATTGTTAATTGGATTTTAAATAATTATAACGCACAAATAATACGAGCTTTTAAAAACGAATAAAATATTTAAAATGCGGGGGGCATTGATCCTTGGATTATGTCATATACGACATTAAAAGGGTCATTCGATGGGGTCCTTACACTTATTTGAACTTACTTCAACCAACCGGGAAAATAAAAATTGGAGAACTCAGAGGTTATTCTCCATTGTTCTTTTTTGTAAAAGAATACGTATGGCATCTCTGAATATTTTTTTGGCTTTCACACTTTATTATTGAAATTTATGGGTTCACTTGCTGGTGATGACTTGAGACCAAAGAATGTATAAGTACATACAGATTGAAGTCGTTGTATTTAACTGAAATCATAAATAGTCTTTATTTATAGTCGGGTGACAGGTAAAGTTCTATGTACGGAGAGGAAAACTCACTAACTAGGTACATCTTTTGACAAAATGAAATTATCTACACCTTTACACACACTGTCACCAGACGGTATGCATAGGTATACATTTACAAAGTACCTATAAAGGTAATAATTTAAGTAAGACGACACGATTTTCTCCATTTTATTGACATAAAATGTACTTAGCAGTTTTACGATAGATAGTTAGGGTACTTAACTTATATAATTAATATAATTAATTAAGATCTTTCAAAATTAAATACAGACTTTGGTTTTTGTGACTTTTATATTCATAGGTTAGCGTAGGGTGTTGTAGATACATAAGTTTTTTAAATCTTTTATTTCCCACATGTGTTGTATCATTTCAACACACCTTATACTATGCCACATTATTGTTATTTTGTTCATATTTGCAGTAGTTATGGCATAGTGTATAATGCAGCATTTTGAAATTAAAGTTAGACTACTTTACCGTATTCCTCGAAAACTAGATTGACTGTTTCATTTTACAGGATGGTACACAAATAGGTTTTAAATTTATGTCACCAACCGCCGCGGGGCGGCGCCCCTATACGTGGCGACGTCCGCTCATATGCGCATTCTGTGCTCTGTGGTGGTAAAGAACGACCAACTTTCCCGAAAGAGTCTTGTAGGTAGGTATTAGATTGATATGAGCAATTATTTTTAATAGTTAGAATATTTTATTTTAATCGATTTTTATTTTATTTTATTAGGTAGGTACTTACTTAGTTAAATTAAATTTTTGATCGTTTATTTAAAAAAAAAAAATGTTTGATCATTTTGTAATCGTTTCAGTATTTTACAGTGTCATTAACCCCGACAAGCTGGTTATACTAGAAATTTAACAGTATCTAACTAAAAATTTGACGAGCTGTAACTTCAAAGCGGTTAAACGAATTTAAAATAGTACTTTTGTGAAAAAATTGTACAAAAGCAACATAATCTGATATTTTCAGGAAAATGGGTCGTTGTGTCCCACTCTATTATGATGTAGTGAAGCATCAATCGATTGATGCACTCATAGTTAAATGTCACACGTTCATTAATTAGTAAACAAATGCAAAAACATGAGACTATCAATGTCGTGTTGCGTAAATTAATTCGATTTATTGGTATAAAAGTACAAAGTATACCATCCACCTGTATCAGTTAACAGACAGATCTACTGTAGTAAATATGAAGTTTTTGGTGAGTTCTATCTACCTATATCATTAGTTCATGAAAATATTGACGAATCTGAAAAGCAGGTACTAGTGGCACATGAATAAATTCCATTTATTACTGCGGTAGAGTTAGGTACACCTACCTAACTATTCATGTTTAGATCTTTTAGTAGATCAATTAGTTTGATTTATTCTATTGTTGCCAGCTTTAATACAGACGAATAACTGTAACTGAGCCCGTAATATTTATTTCATTCAGACGCACAATGCCAAAAACGCAAATCCTATTGTTTTACCATATTTGTTTTATTATGCCCAGGTTATTATACTCGTACCTGCATACCTACGCTGAAGAAGAAATTCTTAGGCACTTGTGGAGTCCACCACAACTGCACTGGGCTAGCGTCGTGGTCTATAGCCCTAACGCCCTCGATGAGAGGGTAGGCCTGAACCCCAATAGTGGGGAAATATGGCAATATTAATAGGCTGTTGATTTGATTTTTTTCTTTTGATTCCCAGGTCGTCTTCGCCGCCATTGTGGCCGTTTCATCGGCCCAATTCGGGTCTTTCGGCCGTCAGCAGCAGAGACCGTATGCCCGCCCTGCGGCTCCCCTCCGCGCCGCGGCCTCTTCCGTCTCCGTCGCCAGGGTGTCGGCCGGCAGCGACCAGACCGCCAACATCATCCGCTACGATAACGATGTCAACCCCGACGGCAGCTACAACTACGCGTGAGTCATCATATCAGCCTGTAGACGTCCACTGCTGGACTCCCCCAAGGATCTCCACGACGGTCGGTCCTGCGCTAACCTCATCCAGCTGGGTCCCACGACCTTCTCCAGATTGTCGGTCCGCCTTGTGGGAGGCCTGCCTACACTGCGTCTTCCGATACGTGGTCGCCACTCGAGAACCTTTCTGCCCCAACGGCCGTCAGTTCTACAAGCGATATGCCCAGCCTACTGCCACTTCAGCTTCGTAATTCTTTGAGCTATGTCGGTGACCTTGGTTCTCCTGCGGATCTCCTCTGATTCGATCTCGCAGGGAAACTCCGCGTGAGTAATCATTACTTTTCAATAGATACAAAGAAGTGTTCCTCGACCAACTTGTAACAAAAACAACAAATAGAGGGAAAACATGTTACCTAAGTGTTACTTTAGCCTCACAGAATCCTTTCCAAACAATTGTCATACAAACTTTATTTAAAAAGATGTGTTGCGGAAGTTTGTGTGCCGCTTCTTCTTCTTAGCGCTAACACCTAAGGAACGTTGTTGGATAAAAATCTAAGAAATAAAATATTTTGACTTCTCTTATGTGAGAGTAATGTTGTGAGACCGTAGGCAGTACCGAAAGTCACCGCTGATTTCAAATACCTTGCTTGTTTTCAGACTTGAGACCGACAATGGCATTTCCGCTCAGGAGCAAGGCACACCTCGTGATTTAGGTGGAAACCCACCTGTAGTCCCCGTCGTAGCCCAGGGCTCATATTCCTACACCTCTCCTGAGGGTCAGCAGGTTGCCATCAGCTATATCGCTGACGAGAACGGATACCAGCCTCAGGTAACTATGTTTGCAATATCTAGCACATACTAAGTACTACATAATAAAATAAGTATATCGCTCCAAGTGATAAAGACAAGTGTATGGAAATGAAGACATGTGTATATCTTTGTATTGCCTTTTAATGGAGTTTTAATGCCAAATTAATTATTAATTAAATAGTAATTTGTGGTAAATTCAAAAATTCATTCGCGAGCAGGATTTGTACAGCGACCGGCAATTCCGGGGCCTGCTCTTACCAAACGAGCTTACAAAAGCTTAAAAGCAGGTTCAAGTCCTGCTCGAGAATGAATTTTTCAATTTCTCCTTATCATGGGGTTACTCGTACATGCTTTATAAATCTAATTAGGATAAATTTATTATTATAGGTATTGTTACTATTAGAACTGACGATTATGTTACTTTTTAAATACTTTTTAAATTTTTATTTCCAGGGTGATGCCCTCCCCGTAGCCCCACCCGTGCCCCCTCAGATCGCGAGGGCTCTTGAATATATTGCCAAAAACGCTCCCAGAAGGAAGTGATTCCATCCATAGACTATTTAAACTTTACACTATAGCCCAACATGATGTTATGTAAAATGTGATATACTTATGTAGGTATATTTATTGTTATAATGTATTAAAATAACAAGATCATCAACATGGTTTCCGTGATTAAAGAATGACAATCATAAATTTTATTTTTATTATAATGAAATATGTCCTTGTAAATGTACCTACCATTCTAAAATTTACAATAAATCTCGTATTATAGCGTATAATTTATATGCAGTAAGTATCATTCAAAATAAGAGCATTTTTTGTAAACTTACCGTTCAAATTAAATTTACATATTTGTTCAATAAATGTGATTTTGAATGGCTTACATATTACTTAATGATCTGAGATGGGATATCTTAATTAATTAATCGTTAAATGCCACGAGAAGTTGCTACCGTTTTTGCCAATATTACAAAAAGGGTCTCCTGTTCAATAAGTTTTGTTAAAATTTTTTGTAGCTGATCAATTTTTAAAACCAGCCAAGTGCTTATCGGACCACAGATTCGGTAGTAATTTTTTTACAGTATTGCCTCCATAACCCGAATAGTGTTCACCACAGACTCAAGAATAATTTTCATTTAGAGTTCTCACCATGGTTAATTACAATTTTCTAGATCAACGATTTAGAAATTAAGAGGACAGTGAGAGGATACATCGTTAACGACTGCAGCAGGATCTCGCCAAAAGGTACAGCTGGTCTTGCTGTATGTTAGTATGGAAACTGAGAAGTGTCTATTAAGTATGTCCAAATCAGAATATATGTAGGTACTCGTATATTAGGGAATACAATGAAACACGCCCGTAAGCTTCGATGTCTAATTACAAGAGAGAAAAATACATTTAACTTTCAGTACATACAAAATAATATCGGCCGACTTAGACATGTTGTACACACTTAGCTAAGATAGGCTACATACACCTTCACCCTCACTAACAGCACGGTTAAAACCAAACAAAGTGTAGCATAGGCGATAGGTAGGCCTTTACTTGGGCTAACAGACCATTCTTATTTTAATCAAACTCAAATCCTTACCTTTTTGTTGGTGACAAATTCACAATCTATATCTGGGTCTCATCATTTCACCGTCGGAACAGTGGGTAAAGGTTTATAGGATAAAAGATAACGGTAGGCAAAAGGTAAATAAAAATATATTATGTACAAAACAAGGCTTGTTGTTGATATAATTATGTATAAATAAAAAAATTACAATATATACCAAACTATAAATCGTTTAACCTTCAACTCCCCGATCCCTCGTCACTACAGGCTACTGTGCAGGATGTTCTAGGTGCCGTCATGTCCTTTCCGAATAGTTTCGCGGGCTGCCTGGATAGTCTTACTAGTAAACACAATGCTCTGGCCAAGTACCTGCAGACATGACAGACATCTTATACAGTCATGGAAGTAATAAGTCCTACCGTACAACTAGTACTTTTTACTTCCATGTATACAGTCCCAAGCTATCTCTGTTGAAAAAAGACGGCAGTATACGATGATACTATATGATATAAAGAGCGTCAGTGGCCTCGGGGATAAGACGCGACCTATCATATCGAAAGGTCCGAGGTTCGATCTCCGGCTTGGCCATGTACCAATGGGTTTTTCCTCGAAACTTAAGTACATGTACTGACTGCTCTCAAACGGTGAAGGAAAACATCGTGAGGAAACCTGCATACGCCGAAGAAGAAATTCTTAGGCGCATGTGAAGTCCACCAACCCGCACTGGTCTAGCGTGGTGGACTATAGCCCGCACGCCCTCGTTGAGAGGGTAGGCCTGAGCCCCAGCAGTGGGGAGAATAATAGGCTGTTGATGTGATACGATGATACTACCGATGCTGTTGGGTCCAAACTCCTCAGTCTTACCGCAAAAAAATAGCGTGTCGGGCCGACTTGTAGTATGTATGTGTAGTGTATTGTAATTTTTACAACAATGTATTTTTCATCACACTTGCTCGTTCAGGGTCTGATTATATGCGTACCTAAAGAAACACAATGGCCTATATATACCCGCGGGAGAATAATGAAAATCAGTACAATATTATACCCCTAGGGCTGTTATGTGTGGCTGGCTGTACTGAACTGGTTTATTAAATTAATTAAGTTAAAAATTAAGTTAAATTGAGTAGTTCACTTGACTTATCACGATTAAAATCAATTAAACTCGACTGTACTCAACTGTACACGACTGTACTCGACTGTACTCGCCTGTACTCGACTGTACTCGCCTGTACTCGCCTGTACTCGCCTGTAGTCGCCTGCACTCGCCTGTACTCGACTGTACTCGACTGTACTCGACTGTACTCGACTGTACTCGACTGTACTCGACTGTACTCGCCTGTACACGACTGTACTCGACTTTACTCGATTTGACTCGACTTGAGTTAACTTGAGTTATATTAAGGTAATTAAATTTAACTTAATTTAACTAAATTAATTTAATGAACTTATATAATATCAGCAAAGTCAAAGAAAATAAATTTGTTCCCTTGTGTCGTAGGTATTTATTTCCTCGCAAATGTGATGAAAAACATTGTGTGCATCACGGGCAGTAAGGGTATTACAAACTCGAGTCATTAAAATCCCTCCGCCTTCGGCGTCGGGCTTCTAACAGACTGTCCTTAGTAATATCCTACTTACTGCCCTTATTGCACAATGTACTATTTTTAAGAAGTAAAAATGTAAAGAGACGCATGATATCTCGTTCGTACACATGTGGGTTGCACACTTCGTTGATGCGAGCGGAATAGAGGGAAATGATGCAGCATGTTAAAATTTCATCATGCCAAAATCGTGCTGAAGTTTCTAACGGATGCAAAGCTGAACATTGAACTAATGGCGGCGATCACAATAGATCAGCAATGGTCGCAGTGATACAAGGCTGGTTAAGCCTTGAAAGATCCCCATCTCAAATAATTTGACTGCCCCGAAAAATCGATTCGCTCAGGCGAAAGTTGTAGGTAGTGCCTGTCATGGTATGTGTATATGCATAAAAATCATAGAGAAATGATGGGTGGGTTCTCGCGGCCTAGCTAAATTTAAATTATTTCAGTTGTTATATATTATATTGCATTACTAACCGTCAATACACATTGTAATTGTAATTTATTTATTGCAGCGCACAAGGTACATTGTATTGTCTATATTATAGCAACGTGAGACTATAGATATGAAAAACAAACTACAGGTAATCTGACATTCTGCATTCAAGATCAGAATTAAAATATGCAAGAATCTAATTGATGGTTGATCTTTGAAGTTGAGAATTGATAAATGACAATATTCTTCTTCTTGTCTGCATTTTGTGTAAACTTGATTTTGAGTTGTTGCATTGATGATGATATGCGACAGTGACGCATTTTGGTGACTATTATTTTTGGTACTTGTACACTTATACAATCATGGTGATTGGTGTTTCAAATTAGTGTCGTGACCCGTTACAAGTAACAGATGCTTTCAGCACCGCCTATGATAATATTCGCAGTAAAATAAACACGCAGATCAATTGTAATATTGAAAATTTTATTTCCTATATAATTTATTTTAGAATTGATCCGCATACTTTGTTAATAATTATTTGCTCACGTCATCACAATTTAGTTACTGTTACCCACGGTTAGGTATATAAAACTAAGACTAACTTTTATTTTTAATGAGTATGAATTAGTATAAATATAATCTCTTTAGTTATAAGATCGCATTTAAATATTTAACAATAGTTTTTAACTAGTTAAGCTGGCTGAGCCCTTGTACAAAAGGTCTCTTTATAATTTGCCAATAAATTGAAAATTATCCAATTATAACTTAACGTACTTTGTGGCTAATTAATTCATATCGGATACCACAAGTGTTATTTTGATAATAATGTCTCATTCTTACGTTAAAATTATTTAAATGTTATTGCAATTCTCGCCCAAAGTGGGTGGTACCAATAAGTCATATAAAAGGTTGAGCGGAGTTTTTTTTCCCGCATTCTAACTAGACCACTGAAGCTGGCATCTAAGATATCAATATGAAAATCACTGTAAGTAAAATATGGTACAAAAATAGTAACGATAAACAAAAATTCAATAAAATGTTAAAAACATTAAAGTAAAAGAATTTGAGACCCTTTTCAGTAATAAAAGTCAGATGGGAATGTGGAAACAATATGGTTGGTAATTTTATTATAATTTGTTGGTACAGGTTTTCGTTTTGGCGTGCGTGGTCGCTGCCTCACACGCCCAGTTCCAACGCGCCAGCGCTTTTGCTAAATTCGGGGGCTCTCCCCAGAGGACTCAGTTCAGGGCTCAGCCGGCTTATAGGCCGGTTGCTCCCGCCCCTAGGCCAGTCGCGAGGTACTCCTCCGATGACCGCTCTGCGAACATCCTGAAGTTCGGGAATGATGTCGGCCCCGATGGCAGCTACAGTTATTTGTAAGTAAAAGGCAATGTAGTTTTAAGGATCATTTACATAAACTCTCTTCCAATCCACTAGCAAGTAGGAGAAACGTAAACTTAAAAACTTATCATACTATTTGCTTTTAATAAACTGTTATATTGATAGGGCATTTTATTGGATCTTCGAGTGTTAATAAAGGCTTTATTTAGTCAAAAGTTGCAATTGCATTGCAATTTGCATCAATTATTTTATGTTCCTGATATTGTATATTTACTAAGATTATAGAATTTGCATAATTAATCACTCAAATGACATCTGGTCTGCGATAATTTTTGCCATAAACTACTCACCCGACGATCAACAGCTGTAACAATCATAATCATTTCATAACAATCATAATGTTAAATTTATTCTCTTAGTACTAGTAACCTACCATTTTAATACCATTTGTTTTCCATATAAATAGCTACGAAACCGACAACGGCATTGCTGCACAGGAGAATGGCTCTCCCCGAAACTTTGGCGGCAACCCACCAGTGGTCTCAGACGTAGCCCAGGGCTCCTTCTCTTGGACCTCTCCTGAGGGTCAGCAAGTTGCCATCACCTATGTCGCTGATGAGAACGGATACCAGCCACAGGTAAGGCTATTTAGAAATATACATTTTTTACACGTAATACGTATTCATTATCAAATACGATGTCGTTGTTATCTGGTAGTAGGTAGCTTTTAGCTTGACTGGAGCAGTAAGCGATATGGAGAGTTTGAAGAAACTTTAATTTATAACTATAACCCTGCGATCATTAATACTATAGTATTAATGATCACAGCTATAACCTTACTCATGATTTAAGAATTAAGCTTCTTACTACCACTTTCCTTGAGACGATATTTTTAATAGGTACCTATGAGGATGTAGGTATCAGCAACTGGATAAAATTACTTAGTTGGTGGCGCCGCTGAGCCCCTCCGGTGGTTTTACGGAGGCAGTGTTACGCCTATTTTGTACTATATTAAATTTGTCTAATTGGGGGTGCCAATTTTTAAAGAGTATATTTCATAGTGTATGTTATTTTGGTTGCTGTAGAAATAACACGATAATGTGCCTAAGCGCCAAGCTTAGCTACAGTATTTTCTCCAGATAGGGGCGGCGCGCTCAAACCAAGGACATTTTTAGCTCACGGTACAGGCAGTGCTTTGGGATTAGAAATAGATGTCGTGACGTATTTTTGTGTAATAATATAATATATTTTGTGTATATGAATAATTGTTTTTCAGGGTGATGCTATCCCGACCCCTCCCCCAATCCCCCCTCAGATCGCTCGTGCCCTGGAATACATCGCAAGACACGCCCCCAGGAAGTAAAGCATCAGCTCCAGTATGAATCTCGAATCTCACCGTTCTAATTATGTTACTTAGATATAAATCTAAAGTATTTTCAGACAAATTAGGTAGGTATGTAAAATGATAAATTGGAAATTGTTATATTACGTAATACTGTATAAATTATATTCATTTTGTAAATAAACACAATTGTAAATCGATTCTAACAGTTTCATTTACAACTAATTATGTACGTCCTAATTAGTTTAACTGAAAGTTAAAAGTACATAAACTTAGTTGTATTAAATAATTAATATTATATTACCACTATATGCGATAGTAGGTAGGCTATATTCACGATTATAAGAAAATAGTTACCTACTTAATAATTAATTTTTAAAAGTTTAATATTAAGAAAGGGATATAAGTATTTACTTAAATAAACTTTAAAAATAATGAACCCCACTTCAAAAAAAATAGCTTTAACTAAGGCTTCTGCTTTTAATCAATATTTGTCTGTCTTGCTAAGAAATAATAATGACCTGAATAATAATAACAATGACCATGGAGTGAGCTAGTTATTTTGGTTAATTAGCTTATTTTCGTTACGTTGTTGGTGATCATAAATATGGAGCGAGCGAAGCGAGGGACAAGACACAAAAAATGACTTATATTAAGGGTTTTTGATTCAAAAAATTTATTAAAGGTATAATTTTTTAAAGTGTAATTAATCTATTATTTCTAAAGTGTAAACCATTAATTTTAATGTGAATTTAAATACGACCCTAAGAATTATGTGTGACGAATTTAAAAGCGGCGGCGCGGCGGCGCCTGGCGTACTTCGCCCGAACATGCACATTATCTTGCGCGTACAATCATCTTGCTTTTAAAAGAACAACAGGCGAACTAAAAATATACGTGACAGGTAATTAAAATGAATATCTATAAATTCGGTTACATTGCCCATAAATGCCAAAATACTATTTTAAAGTAATACTTACCTATACAGTTTTTTACAACCATACCTATTCATTAATTAGAAATATCGTATAGATATACATTAATCACGCATGCAACTGGATAGTGGTAGGTATTTAATTTATGGCATCTATAAAAATTTTAACGTTTTACTAATACCTACTTAACACAAATGTGTGTCTCTATGGAGAGATAACATTTACTAGCTCTCTATCCCGGGTACTGTCCGAGTTAAATGCTATATAGGAAAATCAAAAATAAAATTTTAATTTAATAAATAACTCACTTTTTGAGATTCGCCGCCATCGGGTAATAAAAATAAAATTTTAATTTAAAATAAAAGCTAATCAATTTTCTAAATCTTTATTGTGGTAGGAGCTCCTCGCTCATTTTTAAGTATTCTTGAAATTATTTAAATAAACATGTAATATATAAATCTATAGAGTTTTATTGATTCATCATCACACACACAACATTTGAATTATCAATGTTAAGGATGAATATAATATGTCGAACACAACCCGTCTAACACAACATTAATTAAAATTAGTCATCAAGCCTGGCCTGATGGCAAACAGGGCGTTGAACTAATAAAATACTAACAACAAATAATTACTAAATATTTGTCGCTGTCACAGAAATAAGTAGTTATTTAATTTCTTTTTTTTACTAATTCGCGTTATTATTGTAATTCTATTTCTCGCTATAGAGTATAAAAAGTTATGTAGGTAGTTTTTATTATTAAATAGTACGCACTATACTGCCTCCCTTTAACCGTGTATCTCCACCGCGGGTTTAGCTGGAAGATTTTTCTGAGAAATATAAGGCCAATCCTTTGTGTAATTTTTTAGTTTTTATGTTGTTTACTTTCTGTTTTGTGTATACAAAAAATTATTAAATAAATAGAAAAGCACCCAACACCTACACTCCTTGAAGATTTCAACATCACCCTAAGGTTGCCTGGAAGAAATCGCTGAAAGCGATAAGGCCTCCTTTTGATTGTACACAGTTTAGTAAATTATCATAATGTAAACTTTTGATATAATTTGGTGCTCAATAAAGTATATTTGATTTGATTTGATTTGAAAGCGAGGGTTTAAAAGGTAATGGTGCGGTACAGAAATTGTGGTCTCTCGAGTTTGACCCTCTGCTGGAGGGTCCAAGAAGTCCAAGGGTACAGATACATACTATAAGTATGTACATAAAAACTTCTTAGCAGTGCACACAAATATAAATCTATAAAAGAGTGTGTTGTGAAAGAAGAAGGTTCTGTTATTCTATGTCAGAGCAGATAGCAGTATGTACGATAAATCAAAATAATATGTACATTGCTTCATGATTATGGTTAAAGTTCATAAACTAATATAGGTATAGGTATCTTCCACAGTCAACTTGTAGTAAGGCGTGTAATAGCCATGTGTGTAAGTAACTATAAGTAGGTAGGTAGGTACGCTATTTCGCCTTTTAAACAAGTCTTTTACAAATTTATTCAATTAGGTCACGCTGCCGGAAAACAGAGCAGAAAACCGGTAAATATAATCTTTGTGGCGAAACACTAATAAAATAAAACAATAGGTTGAACCGAAGGGCGCCCATGTTTGGTTATAAATGTGATCAAAAGTAGATTCAAATCACTGTTTAACTGTAATTTGGGTGCTAATGGTGCAATAAATCGAAGACCCAAGTCAGGTCGTCCTTGGTTTTTATAGGTGTCGCCGTGGTTCACGGCAGAAGGCAAGTAGGTATAGGTATGTCGGCCCACGCGATCTCATCTGCCCATCGAACCGATTACGCAATGCAACATAAATTCAAAGACGCTTCATTTCCGAAGATTAATTTTACTAACGATTTTATTTTCGTTTAATAGTTTAAATACACTTTAAAACTGCGTAAATAATTAAGCTGTTAATACTTGTCAACTTTTCACTAAAGCTTGTGGATTTTTGATCTACGAATACTATTTAAAGTCTTATCTTTCATAGTATACATTGGTCTTGAAAAAAGTTTATATTTTGGTTTATAATATTATGAAGATGTCAGTGATAGTACATTTTAGACTTTCGCGCTTTGTATTCATAACGTCGGGCAAGGTAAATAAAACTTATTCGTGTGTAAGACCCGTAAATAATTATATAATTATGATGTCAGTGATGTTAGTAGAATCAATGTTTTCCTGTCATTTGAATCTCTAATTCATCGACACTCGACAAGTTCATGGCCATGGCATAAAAATTACAACATAAAACTTGGTCAATATTAAACAATATTTAAGACAAATGTAAAATGATGTGATAGGTGTGCTCTTCACCTCACGAGGCAGTGTCGTGAAGCTATGCAGTCCGCTCCGGTGCGACCTTAGCATTTACAACGACACGGCACACCACTGTATTATGCTAGGCATGGCATAACATAGCCAGTGTAATAGTGCAACTTCATACAATTGGAACTTTCTTAAGGTCTCCGATGTCATACAGCGAAGTTCTCATATTGGTATTATCATGATAAGAGCATCATATTCATACCAGTCCGTTGGTGTCCACCGCTGGACATAGGCCTTCCCCAATGAACACCACCACACCAAGTCCTCCGCCCTTCCCAACCAGCCGCTTCTGGCCACCTTCTGAGTCTAAATGGACATTAAAATACCTATCGACGCGTGTTTCAGCAAAATGTTCTGAGAGTCGGTCGTCGAATCAGTACCTATAGCATTTTGCATTAGGATCATTGAGGTAATAATTAGGATCTATTTTCTATCATCAAAAATTTGTACATTGTTATTTATTATATATATATGTATGTAATTGTAAATGATCTAAGGCTTTGGAACACCAGGTAGGTGTACCTAAATACTGACATAATCCAAGCATAACTCAAGCATAAACTACGACCTTCTCGGGCCTGACACATTAAATATTAAGCTACCCATTAGAAGATACATAAATAAAATACATCATGAATTAAATATTATTATATGAAGCATCAAGGTATGCTATATGTATGTAGGTATGATAATCTAATGCCATAGTTCATTGTAAGATAATAACAAAAGATTTTAAGTTTGAGACACGGCCAAATGGATATTTTAACACAAATGTTTTTTTAATACCGTTTCGGTTCACAAACACTTAATTTTTATAATAATAGACATGTTTGATGCCGGATTTGTTTTCAAATACAGACAGAAATGAAATTGAGCTAATAAAGGAAAACATTTTTTGTGTAAGTGTACGAGTATAATTTAGTTAGGTATACATTTGATGTTAGGTGCAAAATAGTTACAGATTTAGTTACTGCAATGTTATTTATGGAAATTTATACTTTTGTAAATATTTACTTGCAAGTATGTAGTGTCCAAGGGATTAACATAGCATTTCTTACTGACATTAGCATAAACAGTCAAAACAGGATATAAATCCAGTGATCTTTAAGATTTTGTAATGCCCATACATGTACCTAGAAGTCACAGATTCATAGATGGTAATGACATCATATGGAAATAAATTGGCAAGCCGGAATTTAATGTCAAGTCAAAGAGTTTTACACCACCATCAGATAGTAGGATTATAGGTATTCAGGGTCTGGCTGGGTAGGTATAGGTACAGTTGACGTCATAAATAGCTGACCACTTTCCTAGTCACTCCACAATAAAATATTCGCTAATTGAAAATTAGGAATTAATTAATTACAAATTTTGTAATAATTAGACATTGAAACACGATGAAAATTGTTGAATAAAGAATGTCAGGAGTGAAATAATATTGTTTTCTGTGTAGTGTTTTTTATTATTATTTCTACGGGGGCAACAAGCAGGCGGGCCTCCTGATGTTAAGAGGTCACCGCCGCCTATAGACACCTGCAACACCCGGGGGGTGCTGGTGCGTAGCCGGCATTTTTGACAAGGGCTCTTCTTGAAGGACCCCATTTACCAGTGTATTCCTGATTGTTTCTCAACGAACTGTACTTTGGTCTTGCGCCTTCTTCGCATGTACGCTACACTTTGGCGCCAGTGTACGAGTATATTAACCGCGGGTCAAAGTTCTAAACTAGCATTTAGTCAAGTGATTGCACATTTTTGCCAGTTTCTAGTTCTAAGACATTAATCTTGTAATTTTACTAATAAAACTAGGTACTATTTATACTTATTTTATAACCTAATGTATTTTATTTATTAAATAATAATAAATAAAATTAATTTTTATTTCATATTATTATTTGATAACCGGTTTGCATGTTTGTTCCTCTCTAAATTTTGCGCTTCGTCTACTTTACTCAAATCTAAAATCTTTAATTATTTTTTAAACTTTTTTGTGCCTAATTATGCTTACTTATAATAATGTAGTTCAAGTCTTGAACTTCAAGACTATGATCAAATCCGGATTATTTATTTTAAAATGTTTGTAAAGTAAAGAGACGATATTGTGCTCGTTCAAACCTTATGCTTTTTCTATCTTTATCGGAACAGCCAATGTGGAAAACTTATTAATGTAGGTAATTGCAATAAAGAGGCAAAATTAAATCGGTATAATGTGAAATAAATCAAACGTCTGAACCACCTCCTCAACAAGGCGGTCAGAGTTAGATATTGGTGACGCATTAAATGTACCAAGGCACACTTTGTGAATAGGATTATGGCTCTGTCCTCTGTTCAAATGTAGGTAATGTAATGTAATGAGAATGCCACACGATCACATGGCTGGGTAATCCTCCGATAGCAGTTCCAACAAAATGTCAGCCTCCTGTTAAATATCGTACGTCTAAAGGCTCTTGCACATTGATAGAGCTTCTGCGATTAAACATTACTATAAAACCGTCGCACCTCGCATTCGTGAGGTGGAGAGTTCAAACCCAATCTGTCAGCAAGCGTTACTCGTTCTAATATACTGCAATTAGGCGTGCCGACACCCCTAAGGCCTGTATGGTTATATTCCCGGAATGTCCACTCGGTCAAAACAAAAACAAGATCAAATACTAGACTTATGTGAAGTCTAGATAGAATTCGTTTTTCAAAAACCAAAATCTGACAGCCACATTCTAAGGGTTATACTAACTCCTTTAATGGCTACAACCATTTTTTATGCTGCTGCCACCCCTACTACATCCAATATCGGATCTTGTCTTTGTTGTATAGGTAATATATTTATGATGCTATTTACATATTTGTTATGCTAGGTTCACCAGGTATTATCTCTGTATGGAATTTACACGTATATTGCTCGTATGGAAAAGGGCTAAAACCCGTAATTCGTTACATCTACAGTTTATCCGCTATGGACTGGTTATTTTAAACAAAAAGTTAGGTGTAATAAAATTTGTATATGAAATAGGACATAGGTAAATACACGGAGTAGGTAAATATTATTATAATTTATAGACTACAATTGATAAGCTTGTCCTCAATGACTACTAGTGAGTGAAAAGAGTGAACAAATGTATTATGCAGTAACTACCTCGTTTCTTTTCGCAAATAAACATCACTAGTACCTACTGGTATTTTCTTCGATGTCAAACCCGTGTAGGTATCTAATGATGAGTTCATTGATTGTAGTTTAGATAAGTTGCGATCCAGACATAGAGCCTATTAGTGAAATAACTTCTTTAGTCAATCAGTAGAAGATTGAGAGAATATTTATTATATAATGAAGCTAACTCGTATTAAGCATTAATTATAGAAAACAATCATTGCCGCTCTGTTTTAAAAATAATGATGTTCAGACTTTAGGTTAGATAAGGTTGGCTCTAGATGAAACCTTCCATCAGATAATATATTGCATTGGAGATAGGAATAAGGCTAAGCTATTCGGAAGCCCACCTAATTTAAGTACTAAAGAATTTTAGTATTCGTGATTGATATACGTATCAATGATATTTAATAGGTTTTCTATTACTTCTCATTTCAATTCATTTCAGCGAGTCACTTAAACGTACTCGATCTACGGAGTCATAAATTATTTAATTCTTTAAATTCTGTATTTTCATATTCTTCATACATATATGTACGACTATTTTAAGGTCGAGGCGGAATATATTATTATTTGTTCACTTATGTCAGGCATCGCGCAAAAACCACTGAACGGATTTTGACGAAACTTTGTACTTAAATGTTATAGTAACAGTGCATATCTCTGGCCAATATATCGGCTATAAAAGATCTCAAAAATTTGCCGAGAAATAGTGAACAGCAATAAAAATCTATCTCCCCTAGCATTTTGTATGAACTTGTAATTCAGAATTATTTGATTGAAAATGCGACAAGATGCTTCCAGTGCTAAAATAGGGCTAATCTAATGTACTTAATTAAGTGTAATCTAATTTTATTTTAATATGGAATATCTGATTAGCTGAATGACATACAGGATGTAACCGGCTACAGGGGCACTCGGTATCCAATAAAGTACTTTGTCCAAGCGATTGAAGTCGCGGGCAACAGCTAGTTCTCAATCGATATAGACATTGTCCTTTCTGCACTGTTTATCTCATATCCAGTTCCTGTGACCCATGACCGACACGAGCAAGCGAACCGCGCGCGAGTGCGAAACCGTTTCACACAAAGGTCCTTCTCTTTATAATCAAATCACCCATCTACTAATGAGATTAACCTCTGCGAAATTCGCATAGACGCTTAGGTATAATTGCCTTTTGTGCACGAAACAATACCTTAATAGTTTTATTGTTTAAAATATAAACCGATATACACCGAACCTGTGAAAAATAATCGAATGTTTTACATTACGTAATGTAGGTACTACCAAGAAGCAGAAATTAGTACCTTTTATTTTAGATTTATTTTGTAAGCAAGGTAATTGCCACATTGGTAGAACTGTATGTTCGGGATGTGTCTGGATGGGGTATCCTTCCTATTTCTACCGCTTGCAGTGCATGTATTGCTGATGTTTTCCGGTTTGAAGGGTATGAGAGAGATGTCCGTGTAATCAACATTTACAATAGATATTCTGACTTGCCTGCAGTCCCTGTGTCCCTGGAAGCTTTCTGAATCATAAGGACACAAGCGCCACTATTGCCTACTTGACGACCAGGATCTCTATTTTTGAATCGCTCGCCTCGCTTCTACTGATTTTCCTTCGACATCCGATGCAGAAATTAGAAGAATGGTAAGCTCGAAGCGAGGCGAGCGATTCAAAAACTCAAGTAGGCAATTGAGGCGCTTGTGTCCATAAGATTCAGAAAGCTTCCAGGAACTCTCTTTATAATAAACACTGATATCATGAAACATATACTTATTCATAAAATGAGAGCAATAAAAATATAGGTCCAGATTATTTAAGTCAGATTCGATTATTTTAAAAACTATAATTACCTCGTGCTACGAGTGTAGCGCCTGCTCTGCTAAAGTCTTTGTGGCAAGTTTGTAATGCTTTTGACATAAAGCGTACACACCATTTATAGTGTTGGGTTGTTCGACGTTTTACGAGACTCTTGATAGCTATTCTATTGTACCTAAATGCGATAATGTTGCAGCCCAGTGCTGGAATAAGTTACAAATTTTTCATGTTCTTTGCCAACAATGACTTGATCGTCAGAGCGTCAGTAGCGTCGGGGATAAGACACGGCCTATCTATCGAAAGGTCCGGAGTTCGATCCCCGGTTGGGCCATGTACCAATGAGTTTTTTCTCGAAACTTAAGTACATTTACTGACTGCTCTCAAACTGTGAAGGAAAACATCGTGAGGAAACCTGCATATGCCGAAGAAGAAATTCTTAGGCGCATGTGAAGTCCACCAACCCGCACAGGGCTAGCGTGGTAGACTATAGCCCGAACACCCTCGTTTAGAGGGTAGGCCTGAGCCTCAGCAGTGGGGACATCTTAATAGGCTGTTGATGATGATGATGATTTGATCACTGCAACTGCAAAAATCTATTTTTGCATTTATTTTTTTCAAAATTCTATTTTACGTCTCATACACAAATTCTTGGATTTGCAGGAAATTTCAAATGCTGGTAGTCCATGAGCCGCGGAGTATGAGAAAGAGATTTAAGGACAAGTCACTTTTTACCACGGGAAAACAAAATTTACTGCAGTTAAAGCAATCAACCGTAGATACCTATATCGCAGGCCTTATGGGTATTCTGATATGTAAGTAATCGAAATAATATGATTTGTAACAACCAACTAGGTGGCTTCTTTCTCTATGACTAATGAATGTATAAGTGTACTATAATATAATGTATTACTGCAAAGGTGTCTGCTTTTGGATATACGATCGTGATGATTACCTATATTTATTTATGTAAGTAGGTAGGTACCTACTTGTTGAAAAAACTGAAAAAATCATATGTCATCGGTCAGAATCGTATGTGCGACCTAGCCTTACTTAGGATTAGCTATTGTATTGCGTCAGATACTGCACTGAATGAATAAAAAAATACAAAAGATAAAAAAAATTGGATAGAAGGCACTGACTGTATTAACAAATGTCAAACACTTATGTCGAGAATGTTGACAAAAGCCTTTGAAGAAAGCCATAAAACTGTGAATTTGACGTTTCCTTGAGGGTTTCTAGTATCGATTCACAACGTCATTATTTCCAACATTAGAACCTAAAAAGTACCAACAGGAAAAATGCTCATTCAAGTTTTAGTTGCACCTCGAGTCCGCCCCTGTACTATGCAGTCGGTGCAGCTCCCCCTGCTGCATGCAATGGCTAGACAAACCCGCGTCTCTATAAAAGGGACAGGTGATTAGACGTCCAAGTACAAACCGGCGCACACGCCGCCAACAGCTACCACATGGGATATTAACACTCGCGCGCATCCTGAATATTTAGACACGGATCACGAGATGACGATGGTGAGTTCACTTTATTTGTTTCCGGGAATGTCCTGCATGACTTTACGAAGAGTCTGAGTTAGGTACACGCTAATGCAATTAACGGCCCGACAGTTACTTTTGGTTAGATGTGATTAGAACAAATACCTACGAGTTAATCAAATGTTTATATGTTTAACTAGGTTTATAAATTAAAAACTATTTTTTGTTTGTTTTTATTATCTTTATTTGAAAATAAAATAAAATTCAAAATACTTATCTATCATCATTCATCCATCAGCATCACAATTAGTACTGCTGGAATCGTTTAAAAAAATTATCTACGAGACTGGAATAAAATAATACGCTTGTTAGTTTAGGTATACTGATTAGTTATTATACTGATTAGGTTAGATTAGGTATACTGTTTATAATCAATAAGTCATCAATATAATTAATGACTTTATCTGTCAAGTATTTTAGAAAATATTGAAATCCAAAATACAACTAAAGATACGCCTTAAAATTTGAATTAAATTTGAAATGGCTATAAAGCTCGTTATTGAGGATGTGCCCATAGTTGGTGCATAGGGCATCCGGGCCGTCGCAGGCCACATCTTACGCAATGCCTCGTGCATTTATTGCATCTACAATGCCTAACCTTTGCCAACATCTGTGTCGTTTACCCCAATGACAAGTGTGCCATCGATTTTGTATTGTGGTTTACCGCATTGCATTCAATTTTGTGGTTTCAAGACTCTTCTAAGTATTATAAATTATCCACGTCTTGTTCTAGCTAAAACCAAACGTAATGTTTGCTTTATCAGATAATATTACACTTTTGATTATGACATTTTGATTTGAGCACAAATTACAATAGGCTAATTAAAACAAATTCAAACAAAATCTATAGATATAATAGTCGTGGTGTTGTTAGGGTCTAGATGGAAAGGCGATCATTATTTATACAATTTCTTCTTACGCCAGTGTCACTTTTAAAACATCTAAATTAAATACAAATCACAGATTTTGAAATCTGAAAATTATTTGTAAGTTTTTAAAGTCTTCCGTGATTCTGCGTTTGTATTTCTTTTTGCTACATTTGAAACGACGTGGAATCCGCCCCTGGACTCGTGTAGTGGCGTGCGAGCGCTAATTAAGTGCCACCTTTTGTTTTTGCACGTGGACAATGTCTTTTATAGACAACCCGCCGCCGTGAATTCTGTGGCGTGTTCCCACAACTCAACTCTCTTGCGCAACATTCCGAATTGTTTGCCAAATTACCTGCATAACTATATGAAGTTATGTGCGGCAGAATTTTATGACCCCAACTTATGCTCAAACTTCAAATACTAAGTTATCTGTACTTGTCCAAATCGTTAATTTTGTTGTTTTGACTGAACAAATTACTTTGTCGAAATCAACAAGGTAAATTTTGTAGAAAGAGAAAATTCCGGCTAGTTCATAATAACGAGAGTGTTTCTAAGAAAGAGACTAGGTATACAAGGTGGAAAATAAAGACTGCAGTTGGTGGAGGGAAAGTACCCGAAATATTGACGATAGCAAATTTTACTGAAAGGAAACATTCCTTTATTTTCACAAATAAGTAGAACTGCATATTTAATAAATCCATAACTCAATCAAGAATCGAACCGGATAAATGCAGAAAAAACACCATTAATTGATTCTCTGAATCAATTCTTTTTATGTAACATTATAGTTTCTTAAATTATAGGAAGACCATGAAATGTAACATCCGTTACAAAGATGATTTCAAGCATACTCGGACATGCATCCATTCATCCAAATTTTATCTCTTTATTATTCGTAAGACTTGATACACCTCATTCATTTAAAAAAATGTATGTCAATAATGCTTAATTAGGTATAACTTATAATTATGATCACGCGCGATCAACACTAATGATGCATGAAGCGTGTCAACCTTCGTAACATTATCGCGTGTAATGTAAACCCACAATATAATAATGAGCGATGTAACACTATGAAATCAATATTGAAGACGAAGTAGGTATCAAACTATTTCTCGATTATATTAATATAAAACAAGTCTTCAAGTTCAAGGTCTTCTTAAACAAGTCACAATTAATTTATATCATCAAAATATTTAGGGTAGTACCTTACATATGGGATACTACCACAGATTTAATAAAACCATCGTAGCGAGCTTTTTCCGGCGTTCTGTGGATACTACCTATGTTAGGTACTAAGAAGGATTGGATTCTTATGACTTGCCCTTTCGATCGGTATCAGGAAGGAAAATACAGGAGGTTTATTCACATTTGTCCGATTCGGTTCCCGGCTCAGAAGGAGGTTTCTATAAATCTTTAAATGCAGTTCTACTTGTTTTGAAAATAAATAAATATATCCTACTAAAATTGCTATCTATCATCATAATTTAGGGTACTTTCCACTTTCCCTCCAACCCCGCCTTCTTTTTTCAATACTGATTTATAGATAACATTCTATAGTCCTCACTTGCGTTTCCCAGCCGGACCTTTCCACTTGCTTACCTACTATAATCTCTGGTCTTTTCTGTTCGTGCATGAATGCCACGTGATCTAGGCTCTCCACTTCCAATTCCATTTATCGTATATCAGTTGCAGTTTATTCTGAGTCGGTAGTCGAATCGATAGAAATAGTACATTGTGCAATAAGAGCAGTAAGTAGGATATTACTAACGAGAGTCTGTTAGAAGCCCGACGCCGAAGGCGGAGGGATTTTAATGACTCGAGTTTGTAATACCCTTACTGCCCGTGATGCACACAATGTTTTTCATCACATTTGCGAGGAAATAAATACCTACGACACAAGGGAACAAATTTTCTTTGACTGTGCTGATATTAGTTCATTCAATTAATTTAGTTAAATTTAGTTAAATTTAATTACCTTAATATAACTCAATTTAACTCAAGTCGAGTCAAATCGAGTACAGTCGAGTACAGTCGATTACAGTCGAGTACAGTCGAATACAGTCGAGTACAGGCGAGTACAGTCGAGTACAGGCGAGTACAGTCGAGTACAGTCAAATACAGTCGAGTACAGTCGAGCACAGGCGAGCACAGTCTGTCACAGGCGAGCACAGTCGAGCACAGGCGAGTACAGTCGAGTACAGGCGAGTACAGTCGAATACAGTCGAGCACAGTCGAGCACATTCGAGCACAGTCGAGCACATTCGAGTACAGTCGAGTACAGGCGAGTACAGGCGAGTACAGGCGAGTACAGTCGAGTACAGGCGAGTACAGTCGAGCACAGTCGAGCACATTCGAGCACAGTCGAGCACATTCGAACACTGTCGAGCACAGTCGAGTACAGTCGATTTTAGTCGAGATTAATAATTTAACTTAATTTTTAACTTAATTAATTTAATAAACCAGTTCAGTACAGCCAGCTACACATTACAGCCCTAGATGTATAATATTGTACTGATTTTCATTATTCTCCCGCGGGTGTATATATGCCATTGTGTTTCTATAAGTACCCATATAATCAGACCCTGAACGAGCAAGTGTGATGAAAAATACCTTGTTGTAATACTCAATGACACGGAAGCACTTGCTGCAGGAATCTTGATGCTTGGGATCAACGCATTTAATTTTCTAAGATATTAATTTTAGTTTGGGGTTGTTTTTGCGGAGTTGTTACATGAGAGCGCGTGCTTGTTTGAGTCGCGTGATGACACGGTGTGAAGGCTACGGCTGCGCCTGCGCCGGCCGCCCTGCCGCCCGCCGCGGCAGTCAATTGAGTTTGTCTTGTGGCCACAATTAGCAAGTGGACATTACGTGTTTGTTTATGCGAAGACGTACGCCTGACACACATTTTGTTTAAAGTGGGTTAAAAATATACAGGTTTAAATTGCATAGACATTGTGTTACGCTGAAAATTACTATTTTATACTTGAAAGGGAAACTGTTGGATAACGATGAGCATGCCTAACTAATTTATTACTTTATTAAGTATAAAATATTTCGAGGGTAATTGACACGTTTGCTATTTACATTAGAGTGACAAGCTACTTTTGACGCTGACTTAGGTAAATATTTCTTATTAAATCGATAGTGGCAATTGCGACCAAACTTATTTTTAGACGACTTACAGAAATGTACCTACCTCTACCTACCTAATACGACTGGTTCGCCATGTAAAGCCTGCCTGCACATTAGTTCACAGTTTGATCAGCAATACACTGTTTGCTCTGCAAACAGAGCAGGCGTTATTTTATGAAACAACACTACGAACTGAATAGGTTGTGCAGCTTGAGCTATGTATGACACAAACTTGCTAATGCTAATGAGGACGTATTGTGATTTCAATGACCTAAATGTTTGGACGTATGACACATTCGTTGAATTGTCTGGTTCTTGCGAGTAAACTCAATTCGTGTGTCACAAAGTGCAGTGCAGACCCTCGCAGCAATGTACAGATTAGTTATTTATAGTTTACAAAATTCAGAAAAGCATACGTCGTATACAATGTGCGGGTCTACGTTTTTTTTAAGTTTCATTATTATAAATAATCAATAATTCCAAGTAACTTCTACGTGGATCTATGTTCCACCTAAGATTCAGCTCAATTGGTTCAGTACTTTTTGAGTTAATCGAGAGACAGACAAACAGGCGGATTACTGTTTTGACCGATCCCTAAAACATTGCGTATTACCTATTAGGTGCAGATGTTTAAGTGTTTGGGTTGTTTTACGATTAAATTCTAGTTTGTCGTTTGTGGCCAACCATGGTGGGAAGTGAACCATCGATGTTCTGTGGTTGTAATTCAACAGAACTAGGTACCCATTTACTTGAGACCAATTTGAAGGTCAACTAAACATAAATAACCCAGACCGGGAGTACTTGTACAAATTGTAGTACGAGTCTGTCAGGTCCATGAAGCTAAAAGCTTATTAGTATTTATGATACATTGCATATATATTTCATATTATTATGTATTTAGTGCCTATATATTTATTATTATTATATATATTTTTGCATTTAGGTATCTAGTTTATAGTTAGTTTAATTTATGTACACACGTGTCTGCCTTCATTTAAACTAAAATTTTCTCTCTTACGGGTCTGCTGGAAGATATCTCTTCGAGAGATAAGTTCGCCCTTTGCACTTATTTTTCCCTGTATTATTTTGTAAATGTTTTTCTGTGTGTGTGCAATAAAGTGTTAAATAAATAAAAATCTCTTTAGGGAGTAGCAAAATTTTTGTCCTTCATGGTCAGGTCAGAATAAAATAACTTGAGGTGCATTATTGTTGTTTCAGAGGTTGTTATTCTTGTTCGGGGTGGCGTCGCTAGCAGCTTCAGCTCCACAGCAGAAGTCATCAGATCAAGTTATAGCTATAATCAAACAGGACTTCGATCAGCAGGTTGACGGATCTTATAGATACAGGTAATGATTAGGACGTTTTTATTATTAATTTGTTTTTTTTCGTCATTCTGTAATATATTATATTATTATCTGTATTAAAATAACATTCTATAAGTGGTGGAAAAAATTACGGCCACAATGACATAGTTATCTTTCTTGGTTAACTGCATACTCGTACGCCAGTGGCGCCATCTTAATTAGCCTTATAGTAATACCTCCCATTCTTCTGCATCATAGATTACTATAAACTACGAGCGGGAGCGTAGCGAGCTTTTTCCGTGTTCTGTGTTTTGCATCATAATATTCACTTTAAGTTGTAGCTGGTGCTTTGAAAAAATAAGGATCAATTTGTAAAACATTTAAAGAAAGAAATTCTACTAGTTCTAGTAATATTATAAAGGCAAAAGTTTGTAAGGATGTTTGGATGTTTGTGAGGATGTTTGATACTCTTTCACGCAACTGCTACGGAACAGATTTTGATGAAACTTTACAGATATATAGGATATACATTAGAATAACACATAGCTATAGATTCCTCGGGAAAAGCTGTTCCATGGAACATATTTCTACGCGGGTGAAGCTGCGAGAAACAGCTACCTAGTACTTATATAATAATATAGATTAAACAAACATAAAGAAACAATGATGCCGTAACCTCCAAGCATTCCAATTCCTATAAAGCTTACCTAATTATATAACACCCAAAGAATTGTATCAAAATTTGTAACTCGTTTCTCATTGAAATATTGCATTGTAAAGATTCAACAGTTAACAAAACAAATGTTGACAATACTAACAATAATGCGAGATGAGATAATATTAAGTATCTAAATATGATGTTTTAACACGGAATTTTGTTTACTCGCAAGTCAGTTATCAATGAACACGCCAAGTAATTTACGCGTTAGTGATAATTATGTCCTAACAGTAACACAATGTCATGACTGTGACTTAAAACATATTTCATTGCTACTTTGTCATTTGTTTACGAATTTCAGCTATGAGGCTGAAAACGGTATAAAGGCAGAGGAAACAGGAACACTGAAGAAGGCCAGCGGTCCTGACAACACTGACGTGATCGTGGCCCAAGGGGGGTTCAGCTACACGGCGCCCGACGGCACGCTGATCAACCTCAACTACATAGCTGATGACGAGAATGGCTTCAGACCCGAGGTGACTACTTTTGCATAACTTAGTAGCAGTTTTCCGGGGCCTGGCCCGTCTATCTTTAATGCAAAAAGAATTTTTCAAATCCGACTGGTAGTTCCAGATAATATAGCGCGTCCGTACAAGACTAAAAACTCTTTGCACGAGGCATCGGAGGTCAATAGCTGCTACGCTGTCCATAAATAGCGCCCATGTGCATATTCCTTCTTAGGTGTATGCAGGTTTCCTCGATCATGACGTTTTCATTCACCGAAAACAAATAAAGCCTACTGTTCCGAGAAATTCATTGGTACAGGCCCGGATTTGACCTACATTATACTTTTGTTATTTTCTTTTCCATTATGTTAAAAGGCACAATTTTTTCAAGGCACAATTTATAATTAAGTATTACAAAGGCATTAATGTGGGGATTTTCAAAACTTTTCAATAGAATATGATTTTTGGCTAAAGTATTAAAATTCGAGTGAATCGTAAGTACAATTAATAGTAGGTAGGGTCAAACAGCAAAATTTAAATTAAAGTTCGCTGGGATCAAAGGTTTCGGTTAGAATACCTACACCAGAGATAGCAAAGATACCTGTGACATTATCTTGCCTACTTGTCGTTGATTTTTTACGCCTTAATTACTAAGTATTTTGACATTGAGCAGAATTTGATTTCCTTTCATCTAGTTTTCAGTCTTATTCATGCCATGGAACTCAATACCAACCAAGTATTTTTTCTTTTGATATACTTATGAGTCATAGGGCTTTTGAATTGTATTAAAAAGATCAATACACGCTAAAAGTATTTGCTCAGTATAGCAAAGATAACATTTGAATAGCATTACCAATCAGAATACCTAGCTTATCTCACCGCATCCTTGGAGCGTGACTAAATAGTTATGACTTTTTTTTCTTCTCCAGGGAGCACATCTGCCGACTCCACCGCCGATACCGCCAGCTATCCAGAAAGCTCTCGACTATCTTGCGACTCTACCACCGTCAAAAAACTGATCCTATAAATGTCCCTAAATTGTAAAATGTTTTCTGTGATGATGACCCTGCAAGCCTTACACTTGTTGACTGACGCTCCCATGAATAGATGCTGCTTTGAAAACAATAATTCTAAATTCTAAATTTCAAGGTTCAGTTCGCTGTGAATTAGGTTTAATTGTATATAGACAAATAGTAAGACTCATAAATAAACTAGGATATGTTTACAAAGTAGTACTTAAAAATATTTTTACAAAAAGCAATTAAAAAATACAAAAAATGAATGTTGGATGCCTGAGCTGTGATAACCAAGAATGTTTGTATGAAAAAGTGTTTGCTATTTATTTTTTTATAAAATAAACGCATTATCAGTGCCAAAGATGCATTGCAAAAATAAAACTAGTCATCTTTTTTTTGTTCCTTTTACATCGAGTCTGTAATTTAGGTGTAATTTATTATTCCTCAGTAGCCAGTGTAGCGACTTCGGTATTATTATATTTATTTAATATTTTATATCAAATAAATACCTAAACATTTTAAATTAAGTATTTAATTATAAATAATTTAATTATTTAGGTACATTTATGCTGAACAAATTAAATTCGGAAACAAATCAATATCTACCACGGAACACCTGAGCTACGTCGCATATTAATTAGCGCTAAAACTAACCAATATTGTCACAAAGGTGTTAAAATGTTGAAGTCACTTCCTACACATGCTATCATTTTGCGTCAAAAAGCTAAAAATGATCACACGTCTAATTATGACGTAACTTTAAGTAAAAAAAAAACAAACAAAAAAATAAAATCCTGTTACATAAAACACTTATAATAGTGATGCGTAATTTGTCTGATGGTTGATTTGAAATAATAGGCATAATTTTTTTAGTCATAGTTGAGATAAAATGAAACTTTAAAATTTACGTATTTTATATAACAAGTACTTAACCCGAACTTAGTATTATTGAATATTATAAGTAATTCATTTAAAAAATTATAGTACGTAGGTACTTACCTATAACTTGTTAAGTTGCAGTGTGTATTTGGTATAGGACAAGGAGCACAAAATTTACTTGACATACTATTATGTAAAAATCTAAAAAGCAATCGACAAAAATCGTAACAAAAATGGACGGGACCATAAACATTAATTGGTATACCAGGACGCCACAGACTACTAGTTTTACTTGCTAATCATGTTCGAATTGGTATGGAAACGGCTGCCAGGGGAATTTATTTTTATATTTCGACGATACAAAGCATGTCTATGAAACCATAACTCGGACCAGACCACACACTGTTATTACCTATTAGGTAGTAGTTCTAAGTAGTAGTTCTGTAGGTCTTAGTAGTTCTAAGTAGGTCAAAAATTTTAGAGAAGCTACTTAATGTGAAACTTGCAACAGTGAGATTATGATACAAAGAAATACCTAATATGAATGGGTGTAAAAATTATTGACGTGAAATCCAGACGTGATCGTCGTCATCATCGGTTTCTCCGTAAACGAGGGTTTAAGCAAGATGACAGAAAGCAAAAGTGGTCCCAGAAGAGGTACTTTAGTGAGCCGACATTCCTCGTACAACCTGTTTCTTAAAGTGAGCGTAGCCGCAAGGTCATCGATGATAATACCACTTTAATGATGTACCAAAGCTACCCAACTGGACCCAGAAGAAAATATGAGTATTATGATAACATCTTAAAATACAAGGCAACTTATAATCATAATAAGAAATAGGAGAAAAATGTGTACGGTTTATCATCAATGAATGCTTTCAGTAATAAGTAGTGTGATGGATTAAATCGGAAGCGCCAACGAAAAGTTTTTACCTGCATGGTTTACATGCTCAATGAAATGTGTGAATTACTCATTCTCAGTGGGTATCAACGATGAATCTATAAATATTAAGCACGGGATAACCCACATAAACTAGAATTTGATGAGTAATACACATTATCTAATAGTCTTTATAAGATTTCGTTACGGAATCCGTGTCTGGTTCAGGGGTAGGTTTCGTGGCCAAGTAGAGCAGCGCACGCGCAATCGCCGGGGGAATGGGCGGGGGCGTGGGCAAGTGAGCGCCCACGGGACGGTATCCCTTCTCATCCGCTGTGTACGACAGGCTGAAGTCATTGCCCTCTTTATCCTGAAAATATACACGATTTGTTTTAGATGAATTTTTATTTTATTTTTTTATTTGCTCTAGATGATTATGATTGTTGTTGAGGGGATAGTTGTTAAATTGAATTTAACTATGGAGAGTCAGTGAAGAGTATTTAGAAGCAACTTGACATAATTATTTCGTCTTAATTTTTTTAGTATTTAACACACGACACATAAGTCAGTCAAGTATATAGTTGGCATGTAAAAAGAAATCTAAAGTATTTTGCTAATTAATTTAGAATAATTGAATTTCTTTTAAAATAAACAGTTTATAGTAAGTCCCTAATATTGAAAATCTTAAATGTGGTCAAGTTGACCTTGTCTTTCAAAATTTGCTCAAAAGAAATTGGGACTTGTGAACCAGAACAGAACATGAACCAGATAAAAATTTACGTAACCTACTTATATGTTTAAATGCAAATAAATGGTACAAGTGTACACATGTGGTATAAAGAAGTGATGCAAAGGTAAAATTATATTAGTTTTAGGTACTGCACAAACTTACTGTATAAGAAAATCCCCCAATTACAGCTTCTCCAGTCTTCTCATCATCAAACATTTTTAGTTCTCCTTTCTCGAAAGCTTTTGTGCCATCACCGCCTTCATAACTAAAAAAAACAATAGAATTATTTAGGTTATACTTACTATACCATTGTTCCAAATTATAAAATTAAATAACATGTATTATATTTTTAATCAAGCTTTTTTGTATTGGATGTACCATAAAATGGATTAAACTATGTATTGTATTGTTTTTAGAACCAAAGGTGGGTGCAAAATTTGAGCACGATCGGATATCGGGAAGTGGCGAAAAATCGATAGTAAGATCCCTTTCAGGATAGACAAATAGTAACAGAAAATTAAGTTATAAAATCTTGTAATTTTACACATACCTGTATTTAAATACACCGTTTTGTGTGTATACACGATTTTCCGACTCAATTATAGGAACGACAGGGTCACGTCCACGTGTACGTTTCGCAAACTTAGGAACGTTTGCTGTATCAACAGCTTCAGATGTTTGAGGATTGCTGTCTTCTGTATGTGTTACTATAATTTTCTCCTTTCTTTCTGTGCGTCTTTGGTTACTTGAAACATTTATTGTTCTTGTATTTGTAGAAGTACGATTACCATTTTCTTTTTGCATGTCTTTTATATCAAGTTTTGCAGCAGCATCTTTTATTTTATCTTTGTCTTCCACTGGGCTTTTTGCAGTTTCCACGTCATCTTTCTCTGTGTTTATTTTATGTGGTATCGACTCCTTTTGGTTTGCTTGTCTCCTGCTATTTAAAATATCTATTGTCCCTACCTTCGAAGATGTACGATTACCATGTTCTTTTTGATTTTCAATAGTTTGTGGTTTTGTAGTAGCAGAATTTTCATTATTTTTCTTTTCATTTACCTCATTCGAAGTTTGTATAATATCAGATTTCGATAGCTTGGTGTTGGTGTTTTCTTTTTGTGAGCCCGTCATATGATCGGACTTATCAATTTCAATTTCTTTGGGCAAATTTATTTTGCCTGCATTTAAAGTATCGGCGTTGGGATTCATACTATCTGCTTTATTTAGATGTTTTGCTTGAGTATTTGATGTTGTGCGATTACCATGTTCCTTTTGAGTTTCGGTGGGAACTGTATTTTTCTGACTGTTGTTTAGAACGGGATTTTGCATGATTTTTGTTTCTGATTGAGAAGGTTCAAATTTATTATTCATACTATCTGCTTTATTTAGATGTTTTGCTTGAGTATTTGATGTCGTGCGATTACCATGTTCCTTTTGAGTTTCGGTGGGAACTGTATTTTTCTGACTGTTGTTTAGAACGGGATTTTGCATGATTTTTGTTTCTGATTGAGATGGTTCATTTTTATCATCAAGTTTTCTTAATATGAATCCTCTGACTCTTTCGCGTGCGGGACTATTTGTACTGCTTCTCTTAATATTCGGAGCCTCATTTGGTTCATCATATACAACAGCAACTGGTATTTGTAGCACATTTTCAAAATGTGTTTTTAATTTGATGTCTTTTTGATTAGAGTTTTTGTGATGTCTAAAAATTTTTACTTCAATATCATTATCATCATAAGGCACTGTTGATGATGTTATTTTGTTTGTAGTTTTTGTTTTAGATAAATTTTCTTCTGCTGGAGATTTAACTGTACTGGTACTTACTGTAGGTTCTAACGATTTGTGTTCACGGGCCTCTTCGTCATACACTATTGCAACTGGTATTGGTTGATAATTTTCAGCTGTAGGTGGATGATTAAACTTATATCTTTGTCGCGTTAATCTTCCTACATTCTGTTGCTTTACAATTTTATCATCTTCATCGCTACATGATACACTAGATCCAAAAGAAATTATAAACAATGGAAATAATATTTTAATGAAAATCATTTTGTGAATAATAATTATAGGCACTACATCAAACCACGCACACGTTTGAGATCGTTATGAAGACGAGTCTAGCTAAATCGGTACGTATTAGTAATCAAATTACTAGTCAAGCAAGAATTGATGAGATAATTTTATTATCTATATTACGAGTACGGGAGTGATATTACTATAGTAATGACATCAATGTTTGTTAAAAATAAGGAAGTAAAAAAGCTTTATTATAATACCTTTAAAAAATGGCTATATAGATAACATTTATTAAGTAATTAACCAAAGCCTTCGACACAGCTTAAAATATTAGTACATTGAAATGGCAGTGGGCTGGTCTTCATATCTGTCGTAGAACCGATAACCGCTGGCGTAGACGATTTCTCGAGTGGAGATCATGACTGGACAAGCGTAGTGTCACACGCCCACCGGATAGATGGAGCGACGATCTAGGTAAGGCGGCTGGCTGTGAATGGATGCGGAGAACCGAAGATCGGGTTCAGTGGCGCGCCTTGGGGAAGGCGTATATCCAGCAGTGGTACAGGAGCAGTATGCACAGCAGCAGTATCAGTAGTACAGGCTGATGATGATGAGGAAGTAATCAAGCCAATATAGAACAGGTCTTACTTATTAATTGAACTGCTTATTGTGTAAAGTGATTTGACATAGTATAGCCTGAGATTGTGTACGACGACCTACATACACTTCGCTGACTTTTAATATTCCGCAGAATATCAGTAATAACTAATAATCCGTTGATTCAGGATTCACATTAGCAAAAATCCTGGAAAGAAATTCAGAATATTGTGGCTTGCTGATAAATTACTTTAGGAAGGAATACCGCATGAGAAGTATGGAAATCAGAATCGGTGAATTCTATTTAGTAGATTGTTTAACTTGAGAGGAGAAACTAGGAGACTAAAATGGGCCTTTATAACACGGGAAGGATAGCCGGCCGAGTGAAGCGAGAGCGGGTGTAGTTCGAATTTTACCCATTGTAAGGGGTCGAACTCGACCGCGTCTTTCCCACTTCGAAGCTCCTTGACTATTATGAGGTACCTAGCACAAAATACAAACGAAAGATTATTATTTTGGTTTCTATGGAGAAATGGCTTATATTTTGGATTTCTAGGAAAGAATATAATTTTTAGTTACATTTGGGACACTTTTATTTTATTCTTCATTTAATTATTGTTTTAGTGTTCACATAAGATTTTTTCCGCCTTTTTCAAGGAACCATCATGTATTAGTACTTGATTGATAAGGAATTAAATGAACAAAATGGATGCCTAAATGTGCCAAATTGCTTACGTAACGTCTATAAAATCAAAGTCATACAAACCACTCACTGAGTCACGCACTGCTGAAAGCCTAACAACCGAGCATTTCAGAGTTAGGCGTGGCTAGCGGTTTAATCGCGACGGATCGTCACCTATCATGTCTCATTGTTGACACCTTTACGATTGTGCAATTTTCCAAAGAACACCTCAGTCAAGCGCTAAGGTTGAAGTATTTAGCGTCCGCTAAGGCTCACTCCACCGGAAGGCGGGGGGAGGGTAGTGTAAATAGATGATTCTTACATATAGGTGGTAAAGGGGTCTGGAGTATCATTCATCAGCGAATTTGGGGAGTGAGTAGGTATAGTAAAAATGTTTTATGTAGTAGTCTGCTTGTGTTGGGCGGGTAGTGCGTTCGCGGCGCCCGCCTCCACCGATGTGGTGCCCTTAGAGAAGCAGCAGCCAACTGTTATACCAATTGTTTCGCAATCCGAGGAATTGGAACCAAATGGAACATACAAGTTCAGGTAAATAAATTGTGCAAAGTGTGGAAAATTATACCTACTGAAATATAAGTTCAGAACGATACTCTAATATGGTAAAAGAAAATTAGTTAATTATTAATTAAATTATTAAAAATAACAATAATTTTTTGGCGAAAATTATAGCCGTCTTAGTAATTCTAATGTTTAAATTGTATAGAATAATTTTAAGTAGATAATAACTAACTTTAACTCAAATAAGTAACTTTTTTAAAAATCTGTACAGAAATAACACTTTTTAATCTGAACTACGAGTGCCATTATACCGAATACGAACTGCGAAGCTTTTGGCTTTTCATGCATAAAAATAATGTAACTTTCATAGGTTCATTTGTCCAATTTCCGTAGAACAGGGAATCTTAGTTTTTAATATAAGAAAGTTTTCTTTGTTGTTCAAATGTATATTTATTGTAAATTGTGCGATATTAAAATATAATAATTCTACATGTTAATGTGATGGATTTTTTTTCCTAAAACTTTGTTTATCTATTTATTATTATTAATATTATTATTTATTTGCTTTTGGGGGTGTACAGACTAATTACGTACTGTATAATAATATATTTATTTTAATAATCTACAATGCCCATAATTCCAGCTATGAAACCGGTAACGGCATAAAGCGCGAAGAGACCTCATACGACAAAAAGCTCCCTAAAGCCCAGGGTCGGTCTGCTGACAGCAACGAGGGTGGCGAGGGTGACGACAGTGACGAAATACACGTCCAGCAGGGCTCCTACTCATACACCGCACCTGATGGCTCTCTTATCAGCGTCAGGTAAATTACTTGGCAGCCTGTCTGCTCTTGAAAAGCCACAACAGAGACTGATAAATTACCTTAGAAAATCGTGAATGCATACAAAATTGTGCTTGCGATTTTCTAAGGTAATTTATCAGGTCATTTTAGAACGACTGAGAAGTAACAAATATCAAGTTCTTTTGGGTAGGTAGGCATACAATTTTTATTGGAAATAATAATTACTTAATTTAATAATCCCAATGGATATTATTGTAATGTAATATAAATAAATTTGTGAAAGTGATAGGCAGGTGGGCAGTTAGGAAGCGGGGATGCAATCCTGGGTCTAATAACATTAATTCCTGGTGAATAAATACTCAACTTTTAATATATGATAATTATTTTACTTATTATAACAATAAAAAACTTATTAGATAAAACTAAAACTAAACTTAAAAATAAATTATAAATAAAAAAACCCCTCGAGCCCCACCGCTGGGAGCGTGCCCAGAAGGCTGGCGGCATTACCCCGCTGGATTGTGAGGCTGATCCTCTGAGCGAGGTAATGCCTGGCCCTCTGGTCGTTGGTAGCCTCGACCAGACGCTTCGCCATCTCTCGAAAGGGACGGTGAGCTCCCGGTCCCCACGGTCCGAGCGTCTCGACCCTAAACGGCTCAAATATGTAGTCACTGCTTAGCACAGCATATTTGCGTCGTTTGAGGTCCTCAGCGTACACTTTTACTTATTTATATAATTTTGAAATTATATGTGTTGCAGAGAATTACGTTTTTGCTTTTTTTAAAAATAGGTACATCGCCGATGAAAATGGCTTCCAGCCGATTGGTGATCATATTCCTAGAGGACCAGGCCCAGTACAAAATTCGGGCAGTTCTGAACGAGGGTCAAAAGCATTGAAAGCCAGAGATAATGCTGAGGCTGGTTCTGCACCTGCGTCATCTACAAAGCCAGCAGAAAAGCCTGAATCCCCACCAGAAGCTGCTCCAGAGCAACAAGAAGGCAAATCAACGGAAGGGGCAAGTGAAGCGGCGTCAACAACTGCTGCTTCAGGAAATGAAGTGACGACTAAAGTTTCTGATGCGTCTGCTGAAGCATCGACAACAGAAGCAGCAATAACTTCGGAAGTGCCTAATGAAGCAACATCAACTGAGACTCCTAAATCATCTGAGGCGTTAACGACAACAGAAGTCTCTGCTGAATCAGCATCTACGGGAGCACCAAAATCCTCAGAAGAAACAACTGAAGCTGCTTCAACGGTAGCACCTAAGTCTACAGATGCTTCCGAAGCGGCATCAACGGTTGCTTCTGACCAACCCGCTCCTTCTACTCCTGAAAGCTCTACTACAGAAGCAAGTACGACAGTCGCGACAGCGTAGTCTTGATAGATAAATAATATAATAGAAACGAAACTGCATCACCTCTCGATTTCGCCTGCACACCTAAGTGCATTGATTTCGGATATTGTGTTAGGTAGGTACGTGTGTGTATTGTATCCTCTATTGGTACGGGTGGACTTTTAAATTAAGCATTGTTTTTGCAAATTATAAAATAAAAATGTGATATTGTTTGTTATTAAATAAGTCAACAAATTCTATTATTCAGTGTTGACTTTGTTTTGTAAATAAATTATTATACTTACTTAAAATTATTTTCGTTATGACACCTATCAGCACATTTATGATACCATACTATTGTTATTAAGTTTACGTAAGTGTGATCATGACGTTTAATTAACTACCTACATAAATCGTTCCGACGACGCATAATGCCAATTAAGCAAGGATGTGCACAAAAGTCAAACCAGGCTATATTTCTTTTGTTAGTCTAATTTCCTAAACCCTTTTTTCCAGTGAATTTTCTGTTCCCATTTTTTCCCAAACGTTATTTTTCTTCACTTTCACTTTCTGTACATGACGGCAGCATTAAATAAATACATAATATAATTATTTAATAAATACTTATTAAAGTTCGCTGCATGGCGGGCAGTTAGATACACGTCAAAAGAAAGCACTGACAGATGTTGGAGTTCCCGAATATAAAAAGTACCTAGTAATCGGTAAGCATCAAATGTCAAGATCAGTTCACGTTTTCAACGCACAAACGCAGTCGTGAAGATGAAGAAGCGTACGTTCCTCCTCTCACTTTTATTTTGAAACCAATGACGCGAATCTTAACTGCATCTATACTAACATAATTAAAATGTGGGTAACTGAAGTGTTAATAGCCCCATTTGTTTTAAGCAAGGAAGCAGACGAGTAATACGCAAACGATGTGTTATCACATCTGGGTGTTCTTCACTCATATTCGCAGTCATAATTTGCTATTGTCTAGTCTTTTTCATTCAAAGTATTATAGTACGCAGTGTCTTTAGGCTTCGGTATAATTAATAACTTAGTATTATTATTTTATGATATTTAGGGGTAGGTAACTCTACATAATTGACACTAAAACCATATTGGATCGATATACCTGTTTTACACCGTTTTATATAAATGTAAACAAATTTGGGTACGTATACGAATAGATACTCGTAGGTTTATTACTTTTTATCGGTCGTGTGGTCGTGTGCTCTTGACATTCTTATTGGAAATCACGAATTTGAATAAATTTAGAGTCGCAGAACATTGATAATAAGTAGTTCTAGCTCTTGTCGTTAATGAAAAGTCCTCGACTTCAAGTGTAACAGCACAGTGGACTATATTTATAAAATCAAGAATAAGTATACATGGCCACAGATATATAAGACTATCTATACAGGATGTATCATCAAAACCTGACAGTATGGGACAGACAGAAACTATAGGAGATAGAGTAATTTATTTTGTTCTAAGGAACCATGACGTCGCTTTTAGAGATAAGAAAAACGGTATTCTTAGATTTTCACAAAAAACATTTCGTAGTCTCCCTTTAATGTAAAATAATATATAGGTATTTTATCTACCTACCTATATAATCTACCTACATAAAAATGTTTCATTTCAGTAATATTTATCGATGTTTGCTTTCCCCCAGGAATGTTCGAATTACCGAGCATCCACCAAAGAGATGGTACATTAAAAGCTTTAAAGATCTAGTTAAATAGATCAAATGAAATTGAAATCGCTTCAAGTACCACTAGGTCGGTCCGCAGATCGGCACGCGCGGGGTCTGTGACCTCTCGGCCGGGGAGTTGCTTAACCGAGTCATCTCTTCGCGGACGAACGCCTGCATGCTTGCGGCCGGCCGGCCGGCGGGCAGCGCGGGCGTCGCGACGCGTCGGTGCATGCCATCATCATCATATCAGCTGAATGACGTCCACTGTTGGACTAAGCCGCCCCTTCCCCCATAGAGATCCCCACAACGAGCAGTCCTACGCTGTCCTGACCAGACCATCGGTCCATCTTGTGGGAGTCCTGCCTACAGTACGAGATGTAGGTAATCATGTACCTCGTATTGTGAGGGCGTTTAGTGCGAAAAAAGAATAACTTTTAATATTTTCCACTTTACAGGCTTGTGAAAACGAATAAATATAGAAGAATGTAAACCCTTATTATTATTTCTACTTGTCTACCTATCATTATTGAGAAAATTATAAATGTTTCAGAAAAAAATCTATTTTACTAGAAGTTATAAGAAAACTAAAAAACTTTTATGATCGGCTGGAAGAAATCCCGAGAGATAAGGCCACCTTTGTATACAGTTTATATCTATTTGTTATTATCGTTGTTATTTAGGTACACTAATAGGTTTTCAAACACTGTAAATTTTTCTTTCAATATTTTAAAACCTACTCGTACTAGTGCTAAAATGAGTACTTATATATAAGTCTTATAATTCTGTCCAACTTGGTTCTATTTGCATTTAATACATTATTATCTATTTCTTAGGTGCGTAATTCACATAATCATTATAGAAACAAAAACGATTTAAGTATAAAAGTAAACCTTGAACGAATTTTGAATTATTCATATTTTTATTACCAAAATTAATCAACAGATGCGCATAATCCAAAGGTAAAGCTACCAAGCCGGCCGCTGCAGGCGCGCCGAAGAAGGCGGTGCGGCGCGGGCGGCCGTACGCACCCTTTTGAACTTATTGCACAAGTCTCCTTGATAACACTAACATGTTGCTACACAGACGAGCGAAAATAACGCCCACTCTTTATGTAACAGCATGGTAACAGCTAACTGAAGTAAACGTTGTCCAAAGTACACACAGTTTGGACAAAGAAACGTATTGATCTATTATAAGGAAAAATGTATTGAATAATCCTATCTACTAATATTATAAAGGCGACAGTTTTAAGGGTGTTTGTTACTCTTTCACGCAAAAACAAGGAACAGATCGCCTGTATGTACTACCGAAAAATAAAACATAGGTTGATAAAGAGATGTAGATGTAATGAAAATGATCGAAGACTCTCAGATATTAGACATATTTATTGGTTCTTTTAAAACATAGAAATTAGACGTATGCTACTTATATGTTAGCAGCGAAAATCGGCTGTGTATCCAAGCCCAAGATCAAAAGTGGAGTAAGAAACGATTCAGTAGCGAGAGACCGTCGCCTGAGATATATAATCCATTAAACAACTACTTATAGCCAGAAGTTTAGATAACTTTCAATTAATAATACACGTAATAATTAATTTTTACAATAAATAATTTTTCTCTAGCGTTTACATAAAAATGGTCACATTATCATATTTATCGTCGCTATAAACGTTTACAGCAAGATAAAAAATAAACAGTCCTTTTAATAACGTATTAATGAGTCTTACAGAAAATAAGTTACGAAAGATTGTAGCAGGCAAACCTCACTAAATAACACTCTATGTTTAATTGCACATAGAGTCACCCCAAACGGTCACGATTATATTCGATATCGATATTGGAATCAAAAAATCAAGGCATCGATTCTGGTAGCGTATTGCGGAGGCAAATCGACTATGAAAGTGTGATGGCTCAGAGCAGAGCGCGAGTGGCAGGGGTGTACTATAAAAGTGAGCGCACTACTACCACTCTGACATAGTTCACGAGCCTCCACGTGCTTTGGTGCAGCACGTCAAACCACACAAAAACAACAATGAAGCTTCTGGTAAGTTGATAGCTCAATTAATACCTCAACGACCCTTAACTATAACAAGATATAGGAATAGAAAGATTGAGAATTTCACTGCCAGTAGCAATGAGGATAAGATGGTAGAGCGTGACCTCGGCCGGGTCTTTAAATTCGCGTCATTTTTTTCTTGTTTTTTTTTTTAAAACTACTTACCCATAATAAGTTTAGTGGCTATACAGTAAACACCATCAGATGTAAATTACATATTATTATGATACATAGAATAGCAGAATATGTTTAAAATAATATCAGTGATATTGGCACCAATAAAAATGTTGCGTTAATATTTGTGTTAAAGGATTTCCCTCAATCAGATGTGTTGCGAGACACGGTACCAAATAAGGTCACCGCACGAGTTGCCGGTTGAACTCTGACATATATCTTCGAATACCTGCATTTAATTATGTTGCTTCATTTCTTGACCCTTCATGTATTTATAGATCGAATATTTATTGTTGACGTTGCTTAGATTAGCTTAGCTTTATAAATATTAGACTTGTATGGTTTTTGTTGTGAATAAAAATCTTATCAATTACTACTAGGCAGAGAAGTAATCTTCAAAAACTATTCCAAATAGCTTACAACTTCTACCTAAAATAAAATAAAGTCCAGCCGAGAGCGGATATATTCTACTTAGGTTTGTATTTGGTTTAAAGTTTTCAACTTTATACAGTCAGTAATGTTTGAAACAGCTAGGCCCTCTCCAATGTGGTGAATTAATTATCATATTCATGATTTCGGATTCTCAAGTTTCACAATTAAATATCAAAGTGACATTTATTCAGTTATATTATCATGTGTGTCACTACATGCAAATATGTGCTAGACAAACTAGGTATCTGCCTAGGTCTAGGTAGATACCTACATATTATGTTAATTTGCAACAAGACATTATTGCAATTACATATTGCAGTAAGTAATGGATGCTAAATTGTTTGCAGTTCTATCCTAAACACACAACCTCATTTCCACCAGTCTTTCCGTTGTACAAACGATCTTGCTCTTGTTTACATACGATTGCATAACCGCTTACTAGGTCATAATATTTGGGTGCATGCCAGAGGTTTTAGGGTTATGTCTGCTCTACTGGGTTTTCAGTGATACCTATTGTTTTACATTGGTGTGTATTATTACAACTGTAATATAGATTTGAACGCTTCTTACGATCTTCGATTAACTTCTTATTCCTAATAACTAAGTGCTACATGTATGTTAAATGCAACCGAGGCAACCTTAGTTTTCTTATTGGCATCAGAGGACACTGTAATCTGAACAAACACATGCACAACTTGGGCAGCACAGACAGTCCCTTGTGCAGGGGTTGCCTGCAGGAGAAAGAAACAGTAGAACACGTGCTGATACACTGTCCAGCAACTGAATAAATTAGTTTAGACACAAGCCTGACGTAGATGTAGATCTCGATGTCAGCAACAGCACTGCCGCCGGCCAGAAGCCTACTCCACTGCTTCAGGGAGTTGGGATGACTAGGCTGACGGACCTGGGGGAATGACACAAAACTCCCGCTTTTGTTAAGTTAGTATAGTGACTGCCACCCCCCTCTAGGAATAATAAGAATAAGACACTGGATGTAGTGAATAAATGAACCAAAGTTTTTAACTTACATAATGCTCGTTTTTTCACTCATCGAAAATAATGTAATTTATGTGAAATCGTAAACTATAGATACTTAAAATAGTCAACAAATGGCGTTTTTTATGATAGTTATTTTAAATATTTAGAGCCCAAACAAACCTAACAGTGTTAATGAATAATAATACTGTCTCCTAGGCGGTTAAAGCGAAAATAAGTAACAATTATTGTCATACACACCACCCCTCCGCTGCTTGGCGTTACCTCAACTGTCGCCACTTGACCAACGGATGGTGATATTACGACCGATATTACTGATTCATATAGGTACCTTAATAAGTGCAAATAACTTTCGCGAGCAAAATTTAGTAAACTAAATAATATTGTAATTATGCTCATCGATTACTAGATACTTAACCGACTGTTAAATAGTAAGTACCTTAATTCAATAATTCGTAATCGTAAGTGCTAAATGAAATGAAATCTTCAAAACAGCATTATGTATGTATGTGCAATCCGTAACAAATCAATGAAGCAAACAACTAAGTAGGTACCTACTTCGTAATAATATTGATAAAAAGTAACAAACACAGAACGCATGAAACTTAATATGATTTGCAATATAGACGATGTAATAGCAATACAAAGTATATAAATATGTTGTACTAACAGAATTGTACTAAATTAATTACTCTGATACCAAATCCTGTGTCATTTCTATAATTCTAAGTAGGTATGACAGAGGGTATATTATTCTATTTTTATACTGTCAGTCGTCCAATCTATAATTAATTGTAGATAATTTAAAAGCATTTAAAATAAGTACCTAGTTAAATAATATAATAATTATTTTAAAAAAATTTTAGAATAAAAAAGTTATTATTTTCTTAGTGCAACAAGTGGTCATCGCGTTAAAAACATTTGTAATCTTTTGCACCTTTTTATCATCATAATTATCGTAATGTGCTTGCACGCAAGTCACAGAAGTCACTTGTAGTTGCAGTTTGACAGCGGTTACGCGATATTTGTTTTAGTTAATGCTTGTTCACCCAGCTTGCCATTTCAAGCTGAATCAACTTACATAATACCTGTCAATTGACAGCATAGTTGCAGCTACTGTTGTTTTATGAATATTGGCAAAAGTAAAATATCCACATTATTACCAATCAAATACAAGTTGCATTTGGTGTAACCTAAGGGAGGTTACATGAAATGCAACTTGTATTTGAAGTATCAGTAAAATGTTTCGATAACTTGATATAAATCTAACAATCATTGTAAAAAGATAAACTCAACTTCTTTATTTCATAATTTATATAAATTTCAAATTCGATATTGTAAGTGTATGCAGCCTACAGTAAAACTTAGAAATATTTCCCTAAACCTAAATGTATTTTATTTGTTTATTTATTTTTACTTGAGAACTAAGATGAAAATATTTCATAACGCAACTGCAATATTGACCAACAAGGGCGCTCTCAATGTTAACAAAGCATAACCAAAAGTCGAGAGGATCTCAGCGAAAACAATGCCTTAGTTTTTGGATGTGTAAGTGCCAATACGTGTTATGCGAGAGCCCACTTTCGCCCAACCTGCGTGTCGAATGAGGTTGTTTCACAATGATTGTGCCTATTGTATCCGCTCCATCTTATCTTGCGACACTAAGAATATGATTAAGCTCGTCTGACGTCATCTCGTTTCATTATTAATGTACACAATGCATTTATGAACACACCAAACTCATGATATCCACAAAGCTTTTTAGAAGCGATGTAAACACCTACGTATAAAGTCAATCACTTCAATCAAAAGCACTAACAAAAATAGTAGTACACGGGTACTACATACGAGTACAATAGCTATCATACTCGTATCTGCAAAAAAAAAATCCAAAAGTGTATGATAATATTCATGGAACAATGTCAATGACAAGTCTGTAATGTTCATTTTCAGGTTGCAATTTCTGCTCTGCTGTGTCTAACGACGGCTCTTCCACAACGAAGAGTGTCGCTAAAGCCTGAGCCTCAGCAGGACGACCAGCAGGCTGCCGAGCAGAACTACAACAACTACCAGCAACAACAACAGGACTACAGGCAACATCAACAACAGCAGCAACAGCAGCAACAAGAGTACAGACAAGCCAAGCCTATCGACGACTTCAGACCTAAAGTCCAGTTGGAAACAACCACCTTCATCCCGATCATCCGTTTCGACAAGGAACAAGGCACTGATGGAAGCTACAAGACAGCGTAAGTATCATATACTAATTTTCATTTAAAATGTCACAATTCTGTTTTTAGTGTAGTTTTTCTCATAATATCAAACGCGGGTGCAAACTGGTACCACAGATAGGCAATTGAAAATTTCTTTTGGTTCATTACCTCTAATGACGCAATAAGGAAAATCTTCGAGATTACTCGACTAAAGTTAAATAGAAATCACCACGATTTATCTTTGTATTATATTGTACAAACCGGTACAGTCGTAGGACCTAGGAAGTGATTACTTTGGTTAGGATTAATTGCAATGTGTTAAAATTTCATTCCACTTTCCGTAATATCAGCTATTCATTAGTCTCACGCAAATGCACTACCGGCAACTACCTACCGGTGTATGAAATCCATTTACTTGGGTACCTACACGTACTTAAGTCAACACTTAAGTTTTCCTTGAAGTGAAAATAATAAAGCACTAGTCGATGCCCCGCGACTTCATCCGCGTTATAAAGTATCTTATATTTAGTATTTTCCTAAAGTTAAAAATCGATATTCCTGTAAAAACTCGGGCTCTCATACTCCCCTGCATACCTTAACACGTGAAAAGTTAACAGATGGCGCTTGGTGTATTTTACACCGTGCTATCATTTGGTTCTTTCCAAGATTTTTTTTTATTGCTACGGGGGCAACAAGCAGGCGGGCCTCCTGATCTTAAGAGGTCACCGCCGCCTTTAGACACCTGCAACACCCGGGGGGTGCTGGTGCGTTGCCGGCCTTGGTTGGAGGGCTCTTTTGACTCTCTTCTTGAAGGACCCCATATCGTACCGCTGTGGAAAAGCGTCAGAGGGAAGGTCATTCCACATTTTGCACATGCGCAGCAAGAAAGACCGCGAAAAGCGCACAGTGCTGGTCCGCCAGGGATCTATGTAATGTGGGTGAACCGTATTCTGACGGCGCGCAGTGCGATGGCGAAAACTGGTCGCTGACACCAGACTAAACAATTCCTCGGAACACTCCCCATTATACAGGCGGTAGAGCACACATAGGGATCCAATGTTTCTCCTTAGACTAAGGGGCTCCAGCCCGCTTATTTATAAAATAAGCTTGCGGATTATACCTCTTAATTATTAGTATGGATAGTGCTAACATGAAATAATACCTATATGTATAGTTGGCCATTTTTATTATCAACAAATTCTCAGTAACAGTTTGATTACAACTCATTACAACGATCACCGCAATAAAATTGTTGCGTACTTACCCAGAAAAGTACAAATTTACTTTAGCTTATACCTACATTGTCATGTAGATAGATTACCGTTTGTATAACAATATTTCATGTTTTAATTCCAGATACGAGACCGGTAACAACATCCAAGCTGAGGAGCAAGGTTATCTGAAGCCCGTAGGGGAGGACCAGAACGCGCTGGTCCAGAGCGGCTCCTACACCTACACCGCTCCTGATGGCCAGGTCATCGCTGTGGAGTATACTGCTGATGAGTTCGGATTCAGGGTCAAGGGAGACCATATTCCCACCCCACCGCCCGTCTCCCCTGAAATCCAAAAGGGTCTTGATCTTATCTACGCCGGAATTGAGGCTAACAAGGTAAATATACACTCGTTACCTCGTACATTTGAAAACCATGCCTATCGAAATGCTGTTTGACAAAATTAGTCTTAAAATTTATTTGTCTATTTCTGCACTAAGCTGCATAAAAATCGGAGCAGCTATTGACGTGATTAATTAACAGATTAACTCTCTGTCGCATTTTTAAATAAAATTTAATGCATTTTTATGCGAGAATTATTTATTGAATCTGGATTTTTAAACATAATTATTACAAAATAATAATAATATATGTATACGAGTAGTACCTACCAAGGTGCAAGAAATAGAACATCAAGGTCAAGGATGAGATCGGAAACGTCGATGCCCCATTAATACCTGTCGTCTGCGAATTGAGCAAAATAACCACAGTTAGAATAATTTAAGTTTATAAAGAAACTTAATTAATTATGAATACACAGGGATAATATTTAGGAGTTAGTAGTAAGTACTCAGCATCAGCGAGTACTATCAGCGAGTGTGTACGGGCTATAGTCCACCACGCCAGCCCAGTGCGGGTTGGTGGACTTCACATGCGCCGAAGAATTTCTTCTTCGGCGTATGCAGGTTTCCTCACGATGTTTTCCTTCACCAATTGAGAGCCATCAGTAAATGTACTCAAGTTTCGAGAAAAAACCCATTTGTACATGACCCAGCCGGGGATCGAACTCCAGACCTTTCGATATGATAGGCCGCGTCTTATCCCCGACGCCACTGACGCTCTCAATTGTAATTTATAATTAAGAGTAAGTACTCATAATTATAAATTACAATTTGAATGAAAAAAGTGTTAGGAACTTGTACGCGGGCAGCCAACAATTGAGTACCTTTAATGTGTGCGTAGGTACGCAATGAAGCTGTGTGACATGTTATGCACGAGACATAACTGATATGTAGTGAGCAATGAAACGCGTGTTCTGTGCAAAGGCCGGTTTATCGATGTACATAGGTATATAGGTGTATGTATACACATCAATAACTCAATAATACTAGTAGTTCCGTGAGAACAGTAGACCTCGCCAGCCCTTATAAACCAAACCTAAAAGAAACCAACAAAAGTCAACTTTGGAAACAGAAAAAGTACCTACTAAAGTGACAAAAATTAGCACTTTAAAGCTTAATATTTCGCAAACGGATCCCTGAATCGAAAAATGTTTATTACACACCCGCGATATTTTTGAAAGCCCCATCCAACGATACCCCACACCATGGATATCACGCGGAAAAAAATAATTTTCCATTTTACGTATGCAGTTCTATGAACATAATTTATTTTTTCAACTTTCTTAAGTCGATCCACTATTACTCAAAAACTAATAGAACCTACTTAGCCGTAATAGTTTTCCTTGTAACTACGTTATATATGCTACTGCCATGAATTTTTTCACATTTCCAGAAGCAACCGTTTAGCTGGCAGGGGGGGGGGGACACGTGACTCTAACAAAAATTACCGCTTTAAAGCTTAATATTTCGCCAACGGATCCCTAAATCGAAAAAATGGTTTTCACACACCAGCAATATTTTTGAAAGACCTATCCAACGAAAACCCACACTATGGGATTCACTAGAAAAAAAAAGTTCACTCCCACTTTGCGAGTATGGTAGGATCCCTAAATCGAAAAAATGGTATTCACACACCAGCAATATTTTTGAAAGACCTATCCAACGATATCCCACACTATGGGATTCACAAGAAAAAAAAAGTTCACTCCCACTTTGCGAGTATGGTAGGTACTCTAAAAAAAATGTTTTTCAAAATTTTATTCTACTCATTTTGTAGGTTTAATTAATTTATACATATGCCAAATTTTCGTCAAAATCGGTTGAAAAATGCGACCTGTAGAGAATTACAGACAGACAGACAGACAGACAGCCGGACAAGAGCATTTTTGGCCAGTCTCGAAACGTAGACGCTTCGCTCGCTCGGTCAATAATATCTATAGCTTTTAAATTTCATAAAAAAATGACTTGATGTTTCGATTCGTTAGGGAGATCGGCCGTCGATTATGGGACCAGGGTCTGGACCCCTGCTCCGGTTCGTTTCTGGTGCAAAGATTGTCCGCGGCATTACAGCGCAGCAATGGCGCCACTGGCACCTCATAACCAAACTTCCCGTTTAATAACAGGGTACAGTAATAATTAACACGTAGGAACATCTCCAACTTGTGGCTTTACCTCGGCATATAGAAATCCTATGTGGTATTTTGTGTATGAATAGATTTTGTCTAAATCTAAGCATCATTTGGTCGATTTTCAGGAGCGTGCGGCATTAGAATCCAAGAACCCAGACGCAGCCAGATTAAACGAAGAGAGAGCTGCTCTTGACTACAAGGGCCAGTACTACAACCAGTAAACTAAACAAGTGTGTAAACTGTGGACTAAAATACTATGAAATGAACTAAGTGGTGTACTACTCGTACATGGTCGTCGCTAAAATATCTGTGAAATAGGTCGACACGATTTACTTAACCAAATACTTTAAAGTTTAAAAATTTGAATGAGTTTGAAAAGCAAGACCGAAAGCTGATTCAAGCCTAGCAGTGTATTAATTTTTTCAAATGCGTCATGAATTCAACCCTCTGGGTAATCAAACAAAGTAGTTTGCAATGGTTAGCTAACTTATGTATAAAACAAACCAATTATATCACCTGATAGGTGAAGATAATAATCATAATACGATATTATCATCGTTGGTCACGCAACGTCACGCACGCACCTCAGTGGATTTGTGAATGCCAAATGCCTATATTCATTCTTCAGGTCTGGATTACAGTTAAACATAACAAAGATTAATATTCATGAGAACTTTGCGTCATATAAAAGTGTATTCCTGATAATGTTAATAAGTGTAGCGATTTTTGGTATAATAATAATAAAATATGCTAAATTTATTACAGTAATATGTACAAGGTTATATACAAATATATAATATAAATTATATACAAATAAAAATTATAAAAACGAATATACCTACCTATTTACAAATAAAAAACTTGCCCCAGCTCGTCCCCCGCCTCCGCCGGCAGAGTGCCCAGGAGGCTGGCGGCATTGCCTCGCTGAATCGCGAGGCTTATCCGTTGGGCAAAATAGCCGCCAGCTCGGGGGTCCCGCGTGTTCTCCACCAGCCTTTTGGATATTTCTTTGAAAAGGCGGTGGGCGCCGGGACCCCACGGACCCTGGGTCTCAACCCCAAACGCCTCAAAGATGAGGTCTCCACTGAGACACTCATATTTGCGGCGCTTGAGGTTTTCCGCGTTAGAAGCGGCCGCGCCAGCTCTCAGCGAAGTGCATTGAAGGTGGGACGGCGCCAGTGTGTCCACGCATGTAGCGTCCCACACGAGCGCACGTCCCACGTGTAGCGATTTGTGTTGCTGAGATGCCGATGATAATAACTGTTACATTTATGATCTGTCTAATGATATTATCCGTACAATAATATATGGTTAACCTATTATAAAAAAAACATCGTTGGGCACCATTCATGATAAGTCGTGGTTCATACAATCATAATAATTACTTTGTGTAATAATGTATGTGAAAATGTTCATTTCGTATTTAATTTTATACTTTTGTACATAAAATACTCTCTACACTTACTTTATAATAAAAATGTTAAATATTGTGTAATTTCTTGTTTCATTTAAGTTTACTTTCATCGAGCTTAGGATGAAGTTGAATATTGATAATACAATAAAATTTATGACCGTTAAGAAATTGGAAACAGCTTTGTACGTCAATTTATTAAAGTGTAATTGAAAGAACAACTTACAGTTTTGTAGAGCATTCTCTGGAATCATTATTACAGAATGATACTCGTTGATGTCTTTTATATGGAAGAATTGAATTTCGTATAATTCCAGTGCATCGTGCGTGACTAACAGAATAGCAGCGTGCGCGTGGGCATCTAACATTGAAATATAGTCATCACTATTCTCTTTAGAGTATAATGTTATGTTACATGGAAGTAGAGACATTATGAATATATTCAGATGTCATTTCTGGTGCGCTAGCCAGGATTGATCGCAAGGATATCGGAAGTAGCTTACCTCTCATGGAACCTGGCTGATAAGTTAATTAACTAGACTGTAGGGTTTTGATATCTTTTTCTATTCGGATGATGAAAAAAATAAGTGAATGACGGATAGTTTATAAGTAGATATGCGAGTTTAAATCGAGATAGGATCTCTTTGGTGGGTGTTCGGGGAGTAGCAATTTTTTTTCATTGAAGCGAGTTTATGATAAAATCTATTAAACATTAAAAAATATAAATTCAAAATGACAATCCCTGCATATCATTTGCTAATGTGGAAATGTGTTCCTATGTGTACAATATTCACAGAATATAATAGTACTAACCTAAACCCCACCCCAACATTAGAAATTTATAATGAATCAGCAAGTTTTATTTTTGGGAAAGGCCGCGAAAAAGTCCAATTAGTATTTATGTCACACCAAAGCAACCCAAAAAAGCTATATTTGCTTTTGAAAAGCTCATACCTTGGATTTCACATTAGGTTTCACATGGCAACATAATCCTTACCCTTTGCTTACATAGTATAAAACAAAGTTCCTGCGTCTGTCCCTCTTTACGCTTAGATCTTTTATACTACGCAACGGATTTGATGCGGTTTTCACTATCATTCAGATAATTTCTTCCGGATGGTTTATACCTAAGTACTTATCCCATTCGGGCAGGTAACATACAAGTAAGACAAATGCAACAAAAATGTAGCACCAAAAGTTGTAAAGCCAATTAATACAACAAAGCAATATGTCTAAACCTGATTATATAAACAATATTTTACAATGTTGATGCAACATGCAACAATCAAAGTCTTTACAAACCTACCTATTTATATAAAACTAGTGGTTCTGTAAGAACAGTAGACCTCGCGAGCCCTTAATATAACCGTGCAACTAAGCACTTTAAAACATAATATTTCTCAAACGGTTCTCTGAATCGAAAAATGTTTTCCACACACCCGAAATATTTTTGAAAGACATAATATTTAACCTTGAATCAAAGAAAATTTTAACTCGCCAAAGAGATCTTAACTCTATGTATTTAACAATTCCCCACACCATGGGATTCACGAGAATACATTTTACCCACTTTGTCGCCATGATTAATTATATACTTTTTAATTATAAATTAAACTTTTTAATTATAATATTATTAATTATATACCCATTCCCAATTTTCGTCAGAATCGGTTGAAAAATGCGACCTATAGGCGATTACAGACAGACAGAAAGACAGACAGACAAAAGCGTATTTGGCCAATCTCGAAACTGAGATGCTTCGCTCGATCGGTCAATTAGGTTTTAATTTGACTAACACGCTACCTACCTACATCCGATTTGCGATTCATAAATAAATCTAACACATTATAAGCTGCTGTAGTTAATTTCATTAGTTCCATCAAATGCCACACGCAAAACAGGATCCACTGGGGTCAGCGCTGGCCGCAAGCCTTAGCTATTTCGCAACACCCCATCTTCGCTGGACATTTGGTTTAGGCCTTTCATTAGGCTGTCCAATCCTTGACAGCTTTGTGCAATTTCACCGCAAAGTGTTTCAGTTTATAATAAAGTATTTATTTTATGCAAGAAGAAGGATAAAACACAGATTGGACGTTTTTCAACGGTCGGTCAATGGACATTTCAGAGACGAAGCTCTAAGCCTTAAAAATATATACAATGTACATTTTCGTTCTATTATGTTGAATACTTACAAGAAGTTACATCGACTATTAAGATATTATTACCGTGTTTAATGTACTTGTTCCTTAAAATGAATTTACGACTACACCAAGGTTAGTTATGAGGTTAGGTACGTCTTAAAATGGATATAACGGTTTTCATCTGTAAATACTTGGTGGTGTATAATGGTTTTCAAAACTTGAATTTCTAAAATATGTCAATATATCAATGCGTCCACTAAATGTTACTTTAACTTATTTCTGACTTTACTCGGCTTCCAAGAGCTGTAGCGTGATGTTAAATAGCCCAATCCTTCCTGAGGCTGTCCAATGCAAAAATAATTTTATGAACTTTCGGCCAAGTGTAAAAAGTCGGCACAAACGTCGTTTCATCATACTTCCAGAGATTAGCGCGTGCAAACAAACGAACAAACAAACTCTTTGGATTTATAATATTAGTATAGATAATATACCATCTAAAGGGCCATCTACACAATCTACACAACTGCCATCTAAAGGGCATGGTCTTGAGAAATCTAATGGAATAAAATAATTTCGTTCCCTTCGAATCTTCATCAATATTATTTGTATAATTCAGTTTCCATTAGCTACTGATTGTTAAATTATGTTGTAAGTGTGAGTTTGCATGCGGCAGCGTTGTAGGTATTCTGTGGTTCGTCGTATGCATTTGAGATGTGTAGATGACTCGGGATGCGCATGCACCGGGTCGCACGAAGTTCATAGGTAAACAAGCGGTATATAAACCCCATGCAGTGTCACCGAGCACATACCCATACCGCCTGTGATTGCAACCAGACCTTCTGTGCTATCGCCCCCTGCCCTACATACAATATGGTGAGATACTTACTGCCTACTACATATAGTTACACATCACATACAAGGTGCACTTTTTAAACATAATTGGACCTCAGTACAAATAGTTATCATTTAATAACTTTAAATTCGAATAAGTTCATCAAGTATAGTCAAAGGCTAGAAGTAAAAGTTTACAGTGAATTTTCAAAAATTATCATAGAAACGCTGTTTATGACTACGCGTATAAACTTAGTAACATCCAAAGAAAGTAGTGGTGAGGTTAATACCTACCTGTATACTTACGTAAATGTAATTATTGATTTGTACCATTAAAGCGGACAATGTCCCGTTTGCAAAACATCCCTCCGACAAAAATTGTCCCTTTCTCAAAGCGTGCCTATATTGTGAGGGTTTCGCTAATTTTAGTTTTCCTGCAATATTTTGTACTAGTTTAATTTCTTCTTAAAATTTTATTTTCTTTATTTTTATTACCGGGAAATTTATACAAAAGTACATTTAATGTTACAAATTCTAGCTCAGCCAACCCAGTAGTTTCTAAGTTAGTTCGTTACGGATAGACAGACAGACATTCAAAAAGCTTCGAGGTTATCCGTTTTCTTCATAATGTTATTGCAAACTTTTATACGGTGGCGTACCTACTTTACGAGTCATGACATAAACATAAATTATACGACACTAACTTAAATAAGATTGTTATCAGAACCAAGAAATCCTTTCTTTCCCCATTCCGACGTTTAATTTCAACACATTCATGTCAAGTGTGGTCACGTTTCCTTTCAACTTCCCCTTTTCATTGTATTATTTTCCTTATAATGTATCCAGTGTACTCACGTACAATAAAATATTTTGAATTTGAGTTTATATACGTACCAACGAGTTACTTTAAATTTTGATAAAGAAAGGTTATAGTAAAGCTGAGTCAGTGAAACTATTTGAATACGCACTAACATTCAGCAGATGTATAGGTAGACTAGTAGTTTAGGCGAAATATTCTATTAATCCACCCCAAAAAATCCACTCCATGGGTGGACCTGTTTGGATTCATTAGGATGCGAGTTGGTTAACGTAATTACAGCAACCGCTTTTTTTACGACTCCGTTATTATAAAGGATTACTTAGTATTAAGAGTCAGTTTATTTACCGAAACACACTGTTATCTGTACCGCAGTTAGACATACTAAATGCAAAAATGTAAATTACTATTTTGCAATGAAAAAAAAACGAGTAAGTACAGTTAAGTAGTCGTGTGACACGTTGTATGTAAGCGACAACGACGTTGGGAAAGAATGCGAGTAGATAAACATTGATTTATTTTCATTTTTGATTTCTCGTGACCTTAGTACGTAGGTACTAAGGGTAAGAGGAAGTAATTGTAATCGGGAAAAAACAGTTTATTTTATTTTATTTTATTTATTATCACAAAATCCACAGCACTTAGAAAATAATAGTTATTAAAGGTTACATTGCTCATACTGCCAATAATGAGGATTTACAATATGCTAATTTTACTCTCAATATACATATTATCATAGACAGTCTGTACGTTTATGAGTGTATGTGCGTGTGTGTGTGCATGTATATGTGTGAATGTTTGTGGTGATGTTATACGTTTGTTATTTATGATTATAATATATTATATATTTATTTTATTACATAGTTTTTCTAATGGTCGCGATTACATCACATTCTATCGATTTTTGATACAAGGTTTCTTAGCAACAATTACTGCTTACAACCGACACAACCAATATCCATAATAAAATAATAGAAGTTTTCAAAATGTCCAGGTTCGATTCCCGAGCTATGAGTTTTTTTTAAATTTATGAATGCAGTTTTTCATATCTTTAAAATCGATAACATGGTTCCCCATAGCATATTTTTCTATCTCTTATAGTTTCGGACTTATCAATACTGCCCCATCTGAATGTTACACCCTGAATAGTGCAATTTAGTTTGCTGGTTAGCCTGCACGCGATTTTCATAAAGCTGTTTAGCACTTTCTTTGACAACTACAACTAATAGTATTATGAAAGTCGTTCGTTGTATGACGAAGCATTTGCATGACAAGGATTGTTGCATATAAATCTCGGTTGCGGTCTCACTACAAGACTCCTATAAATAAAGGTTTTGTATTGTTCACGAAGACACCACTTTCTCTCTTCCGACATATGAGTGCACTTCCGCGTTTATTGCATACCTTACATCTTGCATTAATACCATTTTTGTCAGGATAATACAACTTGAATTCATTATATTATTATCAACCGACGAAAAAAAAAGGAGGTTCTCAATTCGACCCGTATTTTTTTTTATTTTTATGTATGACCACGCATAACTTTTTACAGAGCAGTCCGATTTTGATAATTCTTTTTCTATTGGATAGGGTCTACTTCGAAGTTGGTCCCATTTAAATTTGAAGAAAAAAATTCTACTCTAAGGGTAGAAAATTAGGGGATGACTGATTAAATTCCTACTAAATTTTCATATTTGAACCAATTCTGTTGAAACTAGGCACAAATAAGTAATTCTAATGACCCTACAATATGACGGAGACCTGAACTTGATCTGATGACGGAGACGGAAGACAGTTGAGGGAGAACTCTTCAACGGTGTACAGCAGCTAACTCGTGTTTGGGCTTATTCATTCATCTTAATGAGAACATTAAGCCTAACTTATGATTTATTCGATTACGACTACCATCTATGGGTGAAGATGGAGACGGAAGGCTGTCGAGGGAATGAATTAGTATATTTTAGTCACAAAAAAGTAAAAAATAAAAACTTTTTAACAAAAAAATTAAACCGTCGAAAAAAAGAAACTGAAAAGCGAAAAATAATAACAAGTTACCTTGTTAGTCTATAACTACGCTCCTACACTAATGTAAACCTAAGTAATTTTGAGTCGGCGCCTAACAAACAAGCAAATTAATTAAAGTTGATACGTAAAGTGAAATGATGGCAGCCAAGTTTACGTAAAGTGGAATGATACAAGCAATCAATGAGAAGATCATCAAATTAAAGTACGAAAAACGTAATAGTAAGTAATAAAAATAAAATAAATTAATTTGTATGTGTATTGGGCGCCGACTCAAAATTACTTAGGTTTACATTAGTGTAGGAGCGTAGTTATAGACTAACAAGGTAACTTGTTATTATTTTTCCCTTTTCAGTTTCTTTTTTTCGACGGTTTAATTTTTTTGTTAAAAAGTTTTTATGTAAGTATAACTTTACCGATGAATTTAAAAAAATTAAAGCTTAGGGTGGAATCATGGAACTAATATGTACTATATTAGTTCCATGGGTGGAATTTAAAAAACTATTTAGTAGGTAGAGTGGGTATGTCACTTTATGAACTTCTCGTTGGTTGACAGATCATTCTTCTGTAATTTTTGATGTTTGAAAGCCGTGGTATCCTAAGTGGTAGTGAGCTAGCCTCACGTTCATGAGGTAGTGGGTTTGAACCTTGGCCCGTACAAATTACTTATTCGGAACTTATATATCTGTACCTAGTGCTTATCGACGAACGAAAACATCGTAAGAAAACCTGTATATATGCCAAAGATTTGAATTTCTATTCGAAGGCGTACCTATGTAAAGTCCACTAAAAGTATTATGGCATCGTTGCCGTTGTTGGTAGACAGGGGTTTGGCTCAAAAGATCCCATAAGGTCGAAGTGTCGCCAAATATTCTTGGCTAAGATAAGATATGATTTTTTCATGTATACATTGTATGTATTTGTATGTATATAATGTCGAAAGCTTGTCTCGAAAGTCTACCTTGACGGATCTGTTTACGACAGTAAAATAATTTAAGACAAGGGCATAATAGAAATAGGTATTATGAAATAAAAAAAGATTTGAGCCCCTATCGATAGTAAGGACCTAATTTGGGTAAAAATTTAAAAATTGTTTAAAAATTAAGAATAATAAAAATGTAATGAAAATCTATCCACCTAACAACGCCTTCTGAAGTAATTTAGCAAAGACGAAACATGCATGGAAATCTATATATTCGATTACCAGGCGTTTTATTTATGTCTCATCTAACATTCTAAAATACTCTGTACGGTAGTCTGTATGTATGTCTATCAGATTTCAACTACAAAACTCGGTAAGGTTATTATTGATTCTCTTTGTACTACTACTTAGAAATAAATAAAATAGTTTTCCAGGAAGGAATAGGAACGCTTAAACCAATTAAAACAAGTAGAGTCAAGAAACAAAGTCAAGAAATCAAGAAACTTTATTACAATACCTATTTAATATTATGGTACTGTTCTAAGATGATTAATAAAAACCCTTAGATAAATATATGTAACAGTTTTATGCGTATGATCACGAATTATGGTCACGAATTAAACCATTGATACATCTTATTGTTTCAGATCTCACATATCTACATACTACTGATAGCGGTGACATCGCTAGCGCTCGCGCAGCAGACCAAGCCTAACGACCAAATCCCTATAATTCGTTTAGAGACGGATGGTCCAAACGTTGACGGCACCTATAAATGGCTGTAAGACAACTTTACATAACTCTTCATACAAGTTTTAAATAAACTGGTGTTTATAAAAAGTAGACATGTTTTTATGTATATAATAGTGTTTTTTTTTCCGAGAATTGAAACTGAAACTGTTACATATTGAAAAAGAAATTAAATGCAATAGTTTTTTTTTACTTTTGATTTCTGATCGATTTTTACATGCTGTTACAACAGGGATTAGGCAAATAACAAATAAAGACTTATTTTGATTCAACTTATCGAATGTTTTGTGAAACATAGTTAAGTATATAGTGTACCTACATAGCTCTCGAGGTATATGAGTATATCAATGGACAAACAGCCATTTAAATGCATTTCATAATTATTTTATTGCAAAATAGACTGAATCAATTAACAGAAAGATTACAATGACAATATTCACTTCTTCAATGAATCGCATGTTTAATTCATTATATCAGGTGCGATGATAACAACGGAATGAGGTTCGTATTTCACGCGTTTTTTGTTTCATGTTCACAGCTACGAAACAGGCAACGAGATCAACGCCGAGGAGTCGGGGTACGTGAAGAACTTCGGCAAGGGCGAGGGGGAGGAGGTCCAGGTCGCGGAGGGAAAGTTCAGCTACAAAGCTCCCGACGGCACCCTCATCGCGCTCTCCTACATCGCTGATGAGAACGGCTTCCAACCGCAGGTATGTAATGTAAACTCTTGGAAATAGAATTTCGGTGGTTCCATCATACAAATATAAACAGTATTATAGAACCACTATAATGCGAGCATGAACTTGAAATTCGGTTTTGATTTTCCGTTTTTTATACGTTAAGGGATCGATGTATTAAAAGTCCGCATCATCATATCGCACTTGCTTCTTGCTATTATTGTTTAATCTTTATTACAAATTAAGTGTGTGTTCAGTTTTGTCATTTTCACTGTGCAGCATTCTCTATCTGGAGGTATGATTATAAATCGCACAAGAGATACCTTTTATGCTGTACAGTGTGTAATAAATTTACCATTAAAGGAAGCGACAAAGTCGCTGGCTCTTACTACGATTGTGTAATGGCACATAAAATAAAATTACGTCTTAACATCTGGTAAAATGTTATTTGGATCCGAGACGCCCAGCTTAAAGCAGCCTTGACATATATTTTGACTGCCTATAAACATAATATATCTTCTTTACTTTATTGTTACCAAGTAAACAAATAACCAAGTTAAGAAAAGAAAGATCAAAACGATGTCGATGGAAAATTGCCCGTGCGAATTCCTTGAATAGGTGTATTGGTAGTGTAGTGTACCTAATAAGGGCATTTTGTCTACTTTGAATGCATTCTAATGGTTTTATTTCACAAGATGCAGTCTCCTGAATTAAATTAACAATATTATTATACAATGAAAAATATAACAGACAGTCTTACTTTCGCATTTAAAGTATTAGTATAGATAGAAAGTTTATTATTTTTACAAACTTTTATTTTTCCAAAATAAAATTGCTTCAAAAATAGCGAAATAAGTATTATTATTTCACTGTTGAAATGTCTTTCATGAAGAATGTCTGTCTAGAAAGGTAGACTTGACTTGGTGTGGTGATCATTCAATGCACAAGTTAAACATGAAAATACCGAGCCACCGAGCACGCCTTCCTGCGTCACCGAGCAGTGCTGATACGATATCACAGCTTTAAATATATCTATTTCGTTATTCGAATATGTCAGTTTCCTAATGCATCTGTAAATAAGTTTGGTTTTTTATTAGTTTCTTATGTAAAACAAATCGCCCGGCGTGTCATAACATAAAAGTAGCTCTTTGTCCTAACCTCGGATGCAAGCACTCTGAATCTAGACAATACCTACCTAACGTAATCACAATCAGCATTGACCCACTAAATACTATTAAAGATCTAAGTGTAAAGTTTAATTTAACAAGGTATTTTATGAAACTTCATGTCAATTTAATAGTCGGTAACAAGCCGTCGTTCCACTAACAAGTATTAAATTGATTTGATTAATTGAATGTATGTATTTTTCATGCCCCTGGAAAAGTTGTCTATCTTGTTATTAAATGATGGACGGGTGGTGATTGGGACCATCATCACCCGGGATAGCTGTTAAATTAAGTAAGTCCATGTATTTGGTCCATAGGCCAAAGAAAAATCACAACGCCGTATTTGTGTACAACAATGAATTATGTCTTCTTTATTGTTGGATTGTCTCTAAGTCCTTTATAATAAATATCAAGGTCTTTTTAGTGCCAGTCTATTAATAATTGACAGTTTTGAGGTATTTTAAAGAAAAGTTCATGGTTAAAAAGGAGGAGGAAAAACATTGTGCATTGCGTTATTAATTATAATGATACGAGTGCAGAAAGTTATTATTCCAATCGAGGCTAAGGCGAGAGTATTCGTGATATTGTTTATCTATCTACTAACATTATTATCTTTTGATATTTTACTTACGCGGCTATAAGCATGATATCGTTTAAAATAACAGCAATCATAATAATTAATAATAATAAGAATTATATGAAGATAGAGAATGATACACATACAATGCAAATATAATACATTGTATATTGTTAATTAATAAATATTGTGAAATTTTACCACACGAAACCATTTTATTTTGAAAAAGATGACTAACTATTAATTGACTAACCATTATTTCAGTATTGTCTGAAATTTTTGGTAAAATAAGTTACTCTAAACCCAGCTTAAACTCAGCATAATTATCCTCAATGCAATATGTCCTATGCGTAGCAGTGAAATCTTATAAAATGGACATAAAGATAATTCAAAAGAGTGGGCTTCGTTTATCACATATTCTCGGAAAGTATGTGTCGAGCCTGAATCATCATTTCACAAGGAGCTAAGGAAGAGATCTCCGCAGGCGCACAGGTGTGAGTGTCAGTTGGCTAACGTGTGTGCAAATGTCGCTGTAAAATACCAAACGCCGACCCGTGACCTGTTCTTGGGGAATGGGAAGTCTATTCTCTGTCGACACTTCTGATTTCGGCGAAATAAGAGATTTGCGACGAAATTTCAACGTGTTATTGACTTGACCAGTCCTATTAAACCATTTCCATATTTACGATCTCCATTTGACCTTCATTTTCGAAACGGTGGCTTCTGAAGTTGAACCTATTTCATATTTAACTAATAAATCAGCTTTTATCCATGAACGACATATGCCAGCATGAACTCATTTACCATAGGAAATCCCATAAAATTAAATGTTTCTGACATCCGTCCAGGAAATCATTATGATTTGTTGTGTTCAAAATGCTTTTTTTACCTAGATCACGAAGATGGTGAATGACCTCATAAATGCGATGACTAAAAAAAATATCTTGTATGATACTAAAAGAGGAAAAAGTACTGCAGCGAGGAGTTTTTGCAATGCTTTTATAAAACTATTGATGCATTTTATTTTCCAGGGCGATCATTTGCCTACGCCACCTCCGATCCCACCGGCCATCCAGAAGGCTTTAGAATACTTGAAGACACTCCCTCCTGACGCGGGTGCCGCTTCCAATGTACATCCTCAATATCAAGCATCTCCTTTCAAAGCTAGAGGTAGATTTTAGATATACCTAAAGTTATTTTCAAGGCAAATTGTAAAGCATTTAAGTACTTAGTGAATTTTTTATAAAACATCGAAAATTCATTTTATTCACATACTGTGGTTATTATCCAGCCGCATGTATCATTTTATGAAATTAAAGATTGTATAATTTCAATATAATGTAAAATTATTATAGGTATGTTCAGTGAGATTTTTATTGTTAAGTAAATGACTAACTGTGCCCATAAAAGAAATGATATCAAAGTAAACCATGTTCTTAATATCTACAAATTTGTTTGTCAGTCCATAAATATGATTCCATACAAAGTTTGAAATATTTTATTATTGAAACTCAAGTAAGTGAGTTGTAACGTACTATACAGTATATAGATATAGAGTAGTAATAAACAGTTAAAAATCGTTTCTGTACATTGTTTTTTTAAAAACTGTCACAAGATCTTATTACTTAAGCCCAGTTGCACCCAACACATATATTTTTTGTCTTTGTATTGGGTTTATTTTGGAAACTACTGAACAGAATTTGTCAGGACACATAAACATAAACAGGTGTACGTTTCATCTCACCACAGATTTATAAAACCATAGCGAGCGGGAGCTTTTTCCGATGTTATGTGCATCTCACGATGCCAGGAAATTTGCCCAGAAGATGAGATTTTATTTCCTAACATTTCTTAGATGAACTTGCAGTTCAGAGTAAACTGGTTGTAATTGGAAATGCTCCAGGTTGCTCCGTACCTAGCTATACATGTATTATGAAAGAAAACCCTGACGACAGGATGTAACAAAACACCTATAGTGAATCGTTACGGGCGCACTCGGTATCGAATGCTGAACAACATTTTATAAAGTGACATGGAAATAGTTGTTTCTTCAGGAGTAGGTACTTATCATCAATTTATTAGTGAGGTGATGAATGTCCTCTATTTAATTCATTTTACGTCCAAAGTAGAGTACAATTAGGTACTTGCCGTGAGATTAAATAGCATATTCTATCCTGCATCATTTACCAAAGATTACGGGTTCACTAATTAAATATGGATGATGACATGATTATATATTACAAATATATGAATTACTGTGTCGTTGACTGTACCAAAACTCAAAGGAAGTAAGTGATGCTAACCAACTGACCCTTCTATGGAATCCGTTTCAAATATAAAGTTCAAGGTGAATCTGACTACTACTTTATACCTATTTCATTGCCTCTTCAAACAACAACGACATGGGACTGAAGGAAACAAATCATTAAACTATAAGAACATAGAGTAGTAAACAGTAAACAAATACCAATGCAAACGCGACTTTAAGGGCTTCTTACACCAGTTGCTGATAAAGTCCCAGATACCCTAAATGAAGGTTATCTACCAGATATCCGTTTTTTTCTTTTTCACAGGTATCTGATTGCCTTATCTGTCCGATATACCGTCTTATAAACTTACAGCCAGATCAAGGGGCTGTTATTTCTTTATCTGTCGGATATGGATTGTATTTTTCGAACTTAACGCGGTAATACTTCAGTTTTGTGTTAACTTTTTATGATATATGGATTTATCACTGTTTCATTTGTAAATAGTACATTACTGCCGCGGCCCGCAACAGAGGCATTGATGGATGAGCGTGTGAATGTAGGCCGAGGCGAAGCCGAGGCACACATACGTGAGTCCATCAATGCCTGGTTGGGGCCAAGGCTTGTATAATGCTATTCTCAAATAATGCGCGGAAATCCAAAAATTATCAAGTTTTATTAAAATTGTGAACCGTCTGAACTGAACCATCACGACATAGGGTTGTCACAATACTATCGGCAAATCAAAATACTTCTCCGGAACGGCTAGTGCTAGAACCATGTTTATGTACTCAAATGAAAGGGCTCGACGAGATCTATCTGAATATAATATATAAAAAAACACCCTGTATATTCATATAAAATTGTATATACAGGGTGTTTTTATTTTATATTATATTCAACTAGATCTCGACGAGACCTTTCATTTGAGTACAAACACGAGGGGTCTAGCACTAGCCGTTCTGGAGATATGGCCAAATGAAAAAAAACACTCTTTTGGCCATATCTCCGGAACAGCTGGTGCTAGACCTTTGTTCATGGTACTCAAATGAAAGGGCTCGACGAGATCTATCTGAATATAATATTTTAAAAAAACACCCTGTATATTCATATAAAATTGCATATACAGGGTGTTTTTATTTTATATTATATTCAACTAGATCTCGACGAGACCTTTCATTTGAGTACAAACACGAGGGGTCTAGCACTAGCCGTTCTGGAGATATGGCCAAATGAAAAAAAAACACTCTTTTGGCCATATCTCCGGAACGGCTGGTGCTAGACCCTTGTCCATGGTACTCAAATGAAAGGGCTCGATGAGATCTATCTGAATATAATATAAAAATAAACACCATGTATATATAATTTTTTATTAAACAATTTCCGCGCATTATTTGAGAAAAGTGCTATACAAGCCTGCAATCAATGTTATTTCATGCATCATTCGAAATTGAAATAAAACTTTTGCTATATGTTACCTCCGTGGTTGCCACGGTTACACGACAGATATGAATTAATATGGTCATTATTTGACCGCTAGGCACGACAGATATGGATTTTCATACAAATTATTTGCCCGCCTGCTCTCATTTATTTGACCAGTACAGCATTGACAATTTAACTCGAAGAAGGTTGTCAAAATAATGTTCACATTTCCAAGCATGTTTGAGAAAAAACAATAAACGTTGAACCACAGACGATGAGAACAGAAGTCTGCTTCGCTTCGTTATACGCAATAAACGTGGTTACTTTTTATTTTATTTTAAAGGATAAATTACAAAAAACGGACTCATAAATGTGTTTTCTGTATTTTATACATAAATACATAATTTATTGGTATTTATGAATACTTTTTTAAAATAAAATTTAAGTTATTAATTTATAAATATGATACTTTTCGATGCTCAAAAATGCTTAAATAGAAACGCAACAATGAATTGAACTGAAGAACTGAACTGAATGAACGGAATGTTCCAACTCCCCAGTAAATCGCTGACAGTTTAGCTGCCCGATATTTTAACAGAGACTTGAGTGGTGAAAACGGAGAATATTATCCGACAGCTTTATCCGATAGATTACGTTATCTGTCCGTTTTCTATCTGTAACAATATCAGCAACCGGTGTAAGAAGCCCTAAATAATGTAATTATTTGAAGGCCTTCTAGCAATGCGGAACATCTTGGTTGATAAATATCAGTTTGAATACTTTGAAGTGAAGTAAAGTAAGGTAAGGTTTTAAGGTAAGGTAACTATGAACCATAAAATGAATCAGTGTTAATTTCCTTGCTGTTTTGTATTTACCTTTCGTTAGATTTGAAACCTCAGTGTTTTATAATTTCCCGCGGTAAAAAAAAACTATTTATTTTACCCGCCGTTTAAATTTAAATTTTAAATATTATTTGAATTTTTTTTTTTAAATAAATGGCGGGTAATAAAGTTTTGAATAAAATTGATAGAAAAATTGGTAATAAAATTTATTTTCTTTATTTTTGAGCGGCTCCGTAGTATAAAAAGAAACTAAAAATAAAACAAAAAAAATGAAATTTAAATTGAATTTTAAAAAATGAATTGAAAAATAACTTAAATTAAAACTAATTAAAACTAGTTAGCCAAGCTAGCTAGTCACGCTATTTAGCCACCATTGTTAGTCATCATTCTTATTTGACACTCTAAGTAGTTGAGCTAGTTAGTCACGCTGTTTAGTTGCACTAGTTAGTCATCCTAAACAGTCATCCTAAAAAGTTTTCTAGTTAGTCAAGCTACCTAGTCACCCTAATTAGCCACACTTGTTTATCACTCTAGTAAGACACCCTAGTTAGTCGCTCACACTAGTTAGTCATACTAACAATCACCCTAATTAGTCAAACTAGTTAGTCACACTTGTTAGTTTCACTAGTCAGTATTAGTAGTTCCGACTTTCAAATACTAAGCCGCCAACAACAGCCACCAGCACCAGAGGTTCTACTGAAAATGAAACTAAAAAATGAATTTAAAAATAACTAATTAAAACTAGTTAGTCAAGCTAGCTAGTTACCCTAATTAGCCACTCTTGTCAGTCGTTCTAGTTAGACACCCTAAGTAAATAAGCTAGTTAGTCACGATGTTTAGTCGCACTAGTTAGTTATCCTAAACTGTTACACTAAATAGTTAAACTAGTTAGTCAAGCTAGCTAGTCACGCTATTTAGCCACCATTGTTAGTCATCATTCTTATTAGACACTCTAAGTAGTTGAACTAGTTAGTCACGCTTTTTAGTCGCACTAGTAAGTCATCCTAAACAGTCAGCCTAAAAAGTTATCTAGTTAGTCAAGCTAGCTAGTCACCCTAATTAGCCACTCTTGTCAGTCATTCTAGTTAGACAACCTAAGTAAATAAGTTGTTAGTCACGCTGTTTAGTCGCACTAGTTAGTTATCCTAAACTGTTACCCTAAATAGTTAAACTAGTTAGTCAAGTAAGTTAGTCACGTTATTTAGACGCCCTTGTTGGCCATTCTAGTTAGACACCCTAAGTAAATAAGCTAGTTAGTCACGCTGTTTAGTCGCAATAGTTAGTCATCCTAAACAGTTACCCTAAATAGTTAAGCTAGTTAGTCAAGCTAGCTAGTCACGCTATTTAGCCAACATTGTTAGTCATTATTCATAATAGACACTTGTCTTCTATATTGAGTACAGTCATTTGAACTTTACGAATTAATAAGCAAAAATCACATTGCATTATAATGAGAAGGCGGTAGGATGCATGCTGCGATGATTAGTACTGCAAATTGGTAATACCGTTGCCTGCGGCGGGTACATAAACTTTGTAGGTGATATCTATCGCCTCGTGGTTTGTCCTTTTTACCGTGGGAATGTAAATATTACCAAAGTATCTTACCTTATTCCAGACCAGGGGGCCAACCGAGCTAATTCTGAATGATATTACTAAATCCAAACATTAACCAAAAACGTTATGCTGCATGTACCTACACGTTTGGCAAACCTTTACGCCATAGGTAGGTACTGTTATTTAATTTTTAAAATTCGACATCCTTGATGTTTCACACCTGGATCTAAGAAGAAACCTCAAATCAAATGAAAGTTACATCTTCAGGTTTTATAGCATTAAGTTTTACTTACAGAAGTTTTCAAGGGTTAAAAATCTGTGCGGTAGCGTACAACATTTGCCAGTAAATACCTATTATTTCTATTATACAGCCCCGGATGGACGATTAGGAACAAATTGTTGGTCATCCATCATATGGAAGCGTGAGACATATTAATAAATAACAATCTAGACAAGGTTTTCATAGAGTTCAGTTGGTTATTAATATGACGTAAACCATTCTAATCATATAATGATAACCATCCGTAACATTTCATTCATTATGTAGGTACTACACTAAAAGTTTATGTATTTGTTTATTTGCATAGTTGAACATGTGGATGATAGGTTATTAAAACTATTTCACTGGCCAGCAACTATTTCGCCCAGAGGATAAGCCTGGCACTATTCCTCGCGGGGACGCTCCTTCTCAACAATAGAAAGTAACACGGGAGTGTATAATTGAGATGCATGTGAACTCATTGATATTTAGGTATTAACTTCTTCTTAACGCCTCTGTCATGTGATGGTTTTAAAGAAATTCTATAGCAAGAACTAAATAGATACCTATATCTCCTCTTATTTATTGTTATGTTTTATTTGTTTTCTTTTTATTTATACTTCCAAACACATCGGATTTGCCTGGAATTCTGACAATAAGAAAAAAAATTTACAATAGAAAACAATCGCTAATTTTAACAATACATCTACAAGATAGGTTTAAAACTGATAGGAGTACTGCAATTCAAGGCGAAGTCGATAACTAAACTGTGTAGTTATTTCTTTTACACGAAATCGAAGTTAAATTGCCGCAAAATATTATTTCTACAATAGCGAAAATATTACAAACGAATAGAAGAGTCCATCATTTTTGGCGAATCGTTGGACCTTTCTATTAAAGTCAACGAGGTATAACAGATATAGATAGATTTTTTATTGGAGACGATCTATAACAAAAGTGATAGAAATAATTAAATCTTCGATTTAATGAAAAAAAATCTGTTTAAATGTAGAGTTAAATGCACATTTGATCTGCGCTAGCCTAGAGTATTAGGGAGACGGGCTGTACAAACATAGCAGCATCCTAGGTAATAAAGTCAGGTTGACTCGATGACGATCAATCTATCACGTATTTATTAATTAGTAACCTAATAACAAAAGTAAAATATAATGTATAGACTCAACAATATATGGTAATTAATTTATAACTAATATTTAAATTTAAATGATAAAGTTTGAATTGCAGCAGACAGCGAGCGGCGGGCGGGCGGCAGGGCTTTGATGTCCGCGGTAGGCTGCGCCCGCGCCACTGCACCGTATACTCCAGTTTCACATAAAGCGCCGACGACGACTCCTCGTATATAAGCCGCGGCTGTCGATCTGAAAAATCATTCCAGCCTCACACATCCACCGAACTTCACAAACACCTGCTCTTCTATTTTAATAAACACTTAAAATGAAATCGGTAAGTCAACCAAATAGTAATTATTATTAGAAAAGCGATCAAAACAAATTATTTATTTTTGGTGATTGAATTTGACTGAACATCAATAATTATTACTAGACCTAATTATTAGTGATTAATAGTCTCAATTTTAAATAGAAAGAGGTTTTCCATCTTTTTAATCCTGGTAACTCTATCCAAATCTGTTAACTATGTAATTCTATAATTATTATTATTCTATTCTATTTGAAGCACTAAAGCCTTCCTAATAAAATAAAAAGTATTTTAGGTAACAAAAAACACATCGATTTTTGTTCTATAATTTGATAATAATCTTACGCTATTGCGGATTTTATGGTAAATTTTAAAAACTTATTTTTATCAAACTTAATCATTTTGAATGAGTTAGTAGTTACTAATTACCTATAATTGATTGCCCTTTGAAATTGATTGCTTGCTTGATTGATTGATTGATTGCTTTTTGAAAGTATGATACCTGCACTCGACTAATCCCAAACTAGGTTTTTCTTATGCTTTCATTTAATAATACCAAAAAATTTGTAGATAAAATGTGAAATGTGATATTTCAAGTTGTCTGAAATAATAATCAGATTTTTTGCAAAAATAAAACCGACTTCTTTGTAAAAAAATATGATTTATGTACATCGACGACTTATTGAAACCCAAAATGTTTTACATTATACCCTTAGAGGTGAAATAGTGATTTCAAATTGAAATGGGACTAACCTCTAAATATAGCCTACTAGCTTTTTCCCGCGGCTTCGACCGCATAGAAAAGTTTTTTACATTGCGAAACAGCGCCCTCCATGTAGGCGTTTTGTTACTTAGGAGGTATTAGCGGACGCCCTGCGACTTTGTCCGCGTTAAAAAGTAGCCTATATTTTATTCCAGGATATAAGTACCAAGATTCATCAAAATCTGTTCGGTAGTTTTTGCGTGAAAGAGTAACAAACATCCTCACATCCTTACAAACTTTCGCCTTTGTAATATTAGTAGGAAGGATTCAATAATAAAAAAGAATCATTTAAGTAGGTTCACAATCGGCGGAGATATCGTGTAACATCAAAAATAAAACGCACAGTCGAATTGAGAACCTCACTTTTTGAAGTTGTTTGAAAACAAGCTTCCGTAACTGTCCCATACCCATGGTGATATATCAATGCACAGTGCTCAGACACAATGTCTGATGTCAGATACGACTGTCCTTTTGTTTAGTCTCATTATTTCTAGCATGTTAACAAATGTATCTTGGGACTATTTTCTCATGCGTATTAGTTTTTGACTGCATTGTTGTGCACGGGGTCAGATATAAACTGCATTGTGTTTGGTTCAAATTCCAATATTGTCAGAGACTTCACAATATGGTGCGGTCAAGGAAAATGGTTTGCGCACTGTACGCAACGAATAGATATGAACAAATACACATTGTTTTAAAAATATATTGATAAGTTGGTGTAGCGTGTAGCCAGGCATAGGCGTAAGATTAGCAGTACCTATAAACATTAATTAAGTTTCGAAACAAAAGTCCAAGTCAAAATATATAATTACATTTGCGCTCGCTAGGTACTTTCATACACATAAATTTACAGACATACGGACAGAATTGAAGTTGGTCTTGAAGTTTTGACAGGTTTGAGATAAATACAACGCCATTTTGACAGGCCTGTTGGCGTATTTGGCAGTGTCCCTGCCTACTGCGCCAAAGGTCGTGGGTTCGATTCTCACCCGGGACCAACATTTGTGTGATGAACACATACATCTGTTGGTTTTCGGATTCTGGGTGTTTGTATTTATTTAAGTATTTATTTCAAAAGTATTTATGTATGTTTATCGTTGTTGAGTACCCATTTACAAGCTTCGGCTTAGTTTGGGACTAAACAGCCGTGTGTCAATTTGTCCAAATATTATTATTATTATCTATTTCCAGCATTATCAACTAAAAGTGAAATACTCATTAAATATACAGTGAATAAACGTCTATCTATCTATCTAAATCAGTCATTAAATTCTACTTCGTTTGTACGTTTGTTTGTTTGTTGGTTTGTTTTGAAAAACTTGCCAGTCGGATTTGAAATACTTGGTTTTACATTTGATAGCCTAATTCCTGAGGAAGATTAAAAGGTTAGTTAGGCTATTTAACATCACGCTACGACCCTTAGGAGCAGAGCAGAAAAAACAGAAATAGCTTATAAAAGCGGGCGAGGCAACGGGAAACAGTAATATAATAGCCGTTGAAAATGCTTGTTTAAATGAAACGATCGTCTCAATTGTGCGGCTCAAAGGGGCGTTGCGAAAGGTCCAGCCCGAACATTTCATGTGTGGGCATAAAAATGTAAATGTCTATGCCATTTAGAAATTTTAGGATTATTGAATCGATATGCATTTTGTAACAGAGGTCAAAAAAGTGCAATGCTGCTCTTCTATATGGATTCCAATATTTAAAAGAGGCTAGTAAGTAATACAAAAATTGACTCAAAAACTAGCGAACCTTTATATTTCGCACACAACAAAAATATTATTATCTATTGTTTGACAAGTCGTCTCATCAACTTACAAAACCCAAACAATCGTTTCTTGATTTCGTTAGAAGATTTCTTCCTTGCGGATCGAAAGTAAAAAAAACTTAATATTATAAAACGTCGTCCGTCCGTCCGAATACTACGACTAACTAATATGTTTAACATAAAATCAAATAAGTAATTATTTTTTCCTCTTTGGTAACTAAGTCCGTCAAAATTCTGGGCTTGTATTTTTCATAAACCTTTTTATTCCATTTTGTTTTCAGTTTGTGGCGCTATCTGCCCTAGTGGCCTTAGCTTGCGCTGCTCCTCAGTTCAATCAATACCAGCAACAGCAACAGTACCAACAAGGGCAAGTCATTCCGATCATTAGGCAGTCACAGGATATCAACCATGATGGCTCATACCAATGGAGGTAATTTTTCCTTTTTGCTAATTAATTCGAGATCAAAATTAAGTAAGGGTTTTTACACCTTATAGATCTTTGCGGGTAAACTCAATGCTGATTTTTTTGACAACTATTAGAGGCTTTTGTAATTCAAAGATAATTAATATTTTACTTCTTAATTTTTCTATTTGAAGTTGTTTTGAGTTAAGTTTAGTACAAGAATTAGTCAGTTGTCGTAGGTTGTGTAATTATAGACTTTACTGTGGGTTCATCTTGGGAATTCCTTCGGTGTCAAGTATATTAAACGCTAAATTTGTGTGAGTGATCCGCGCAAGAGTTCTCAGCCAGCCAGGCTCTCATGGCGCAACAATTTGAGTCAGGTGCCACATATACATTAATTTGTGATTCACCTGCAAAATCAGTTTCGAAACTATCAGATAATCAACAAAATGGCATGACCATAATTTATCATAGTTACTTATATGAGGTTTCATCCTTAATCAGTCCATGTAATATAGACATGAGATTAGAGTTAAAAGATACGAAACTCTTGATGAACACTTTTTAAGAGGAATTAATTACTCACGTGAATGTCACGTGAATCTAATAATCTCTTTAAGTTAATGTCAATCATGTTGTACAAAATGTACAAACACGTAAGTATGCAGAATTGAATTGAAGTAAATATGGCTTCATGGTGGGACACAACGCATTAATTTCCCCATAAAGTCAGATCGTGATGCCTTTGCACTAATTTTTTCCCAAAGGTAAATGTTCATATTTTAATCGTTTTCAAGTTACAGCTTGTCAAAATTTAAAATAAGTACGTATTTACCTACCCTAACTATCAGCTGATCTGGGTCAACGTCACTGTAAAATACTGTATTGATTATAAAACGACTAAACATTAAAAATATATAGAAATTAGTCGATTATAAAATAAATAAAATAAAGTTACTTGTATTACCCAATAAAATTCGTTATACCATAAAAAATTATTGCTTACATCTAACATAATACGACTTTTAATCTTGAAAGTGGGTCGTTTCCTCTCATCCTATATTTGTCCTACAATTTAATTATCTACGTTGTAGTTACTATAATATTTCTCTAATTATCTTTAACTTTCCTTTATCTATTGAGAGACGACATTTAATCAAAATGGACAAAAGTTAATAGGTACTAACCGTAAATAAAGCAACACCTTACTTGGTATTTAGTTAATACCTACCTACCGGACATAAAACACCAGTCAATCGTAGACTCCAAACAATTTGCAATATCATAAAATGTCACACATGATGCGCCAAGTACAGACCCGGCGGGATTGTTTCGCAAAGAGTGTTAATATTCTCTTGCACCACTAATGCAGAAACAAAGGATTCCCAAGAACCACGGATATAGTAGATTGACAATGCATGATCTCAAGACACGAGAGCGTTTTGGCGAAATCCCTTATTAGATTTGATCTTTGAGGCGTGTGGCTTCGCCTCGGGCTGAGCTCCTCGTTTGTTGTAGGGCCAAGTGATTTATGAAACCTTTTATTGATGGTAACAAGACCCTTATTTGCATTTTGCACGTAACCGTACAGTTTCGTTCTCCTGTCTAGCGATGATATGCGCGGTTTATTGTTTTTAAATTACTCGTACAGGCAGTGGTAAAAGGTAGTATTGCTGTTTTATTTTACTACATTCATTCATGCATTGAACATTTTATCTTGAGTAAACCTCTTGTCCGCCACCAGATATTAAACCTTAATTATAAAATACTTAGTGTCTGCGTTACCTTCTGCATTTTACATAGGTATGTACCTACGCAATATTTTTTTCTTGTTAAAAAAGATTTTAATTTTCTATGTGAGGTCTTTTATATAAGTGCATTATCATCTGCGACCAGTGAAAACCTCGTAAAATATGTTTTTGGGATTTTTTTGTCATAATATCTGGCAAAAAAACCTCGGAATTAGGTACTACTTAAGCACTTACAAATTACGAAATAGCTTAGGTATAGGAAGAAAATTGCAATTTGTTTTAACCAAACATGGGTCCATACTTACGTATATATAATATAAACTCCTAGTGTATTGTTAACCACCGTATTGTTAAGAGTCGATGGTATGTCAGCTCAAATTCAAATTTCCCCCCCGCATGCCTCTCCCACCGCCGCCGTCAGCGCACCTATCTCACTCACACTATTTATGTAGGGTAAGCTACACAATATTGACCGTCCAAGATGGTTCTTAATAAAAAAAACACTATGTATTAATAATTTATTTACAGTCAATGTCAACATACTTTATAGCATAGGAGTACCACATCACCAAGTAACATTAATATCAGGCGTCTTTGTCATTCAAAGAATCGTCTATTTTATAATAACAAATTGTTACATAATGTGATTTTTAAACTTTGTGTGCTTCATATTCAAGATAGATATATATATCTCCTGGTAGTTTGTACGATAATGAAACCCTCATCATCCATCCGGACATCACCAGCAGGCGGCTGTGGTTTTACAGCGGGTTTACTTAAACAAAATATTCTCAAATCTATATTGACTGGATACGGTTAGTATATTTATTTCTTTAAACTTTTCTCTTAATGACTACAACGCAGATTATAGATCGAGCTAATACCTAGCTCTCTTTCGCAAAATAAAAATGGTCACTATATCTGCTGCTCGACCCCACAGTAAGATGCCTTATGCCATGTTACTGTGGCAGTAGCTGAAATATACTAATTTTGCGATAGCAATATCAGTAATTGTCAAATTTTTCTAACGGCATAGGCGGCCGAACTTAGTATGCCAGCTAGTGAAGCTATGTGGGGCCCCCATTGAAAAGATGAATCTATAGTTATACCAAGGAACACAATACTTTTAATAAATTCTAGTCTATATGTACCTAAAGTCATATTATTTTCTACATGTCTTACATTTGGTAAGCAAAATTTAATACATTTAGGCCGGTTTTCCTGTCACGCGTGTTTGCGCCCGCGTCCTGGTCCGCAACTTTTCCCGCTGGAAAAATATTTAATTTTGAGGAAACTTGGTACAGTCATAGCTTATATCCTGGGATAACATATAGGCAACTATTTACCGCGGTAAACTTTTCCCGCGGGAAAAATATTTAATTTTAATGAAACTTGGTACAGTGATAGCTTATATTAGTGTGGCTGACGGAACGGAAACCTCCGTGGGCGAGTCCGACTCGCACTTGCCGGCTTTTTATTTTTACTTTTCAGTTCCTTTCTTTTTATAAATTATAAATAAATAATATTTACCAAATAAATTATACTCACTTTAGTGCTTTACTCAAGTTTTTGCCTTTTTTTTTACGCCAACCAAGTCTTTTCTTTTTTTTGTTACCTTGGTTTCCCATTTTAAAAAATTCGTTATTATACTAAACGGTCGGGAAATTATTAAGAAAGATATTGGAAAATAAATATTATCTTCAGAAAATTTCTTTTGTAGTCTTCTGTCTACACGTCGTCGTCTATTTTTGTTCTGTCAAGTCAAACAACCAAGTATCGAAACAAATTACAAACAAACATTCAGTCATTTTGTGTGTGAGATATCATAGCCCCTTAACAACAGACCAAACTTGAGAGTTCGGCAAACACATATAATCCAACTTTGTTTTTAACCCGTAGTTACGAGACAGGCAACGGCATCAATGCGCAGGAGCAGGGCTATCTCAAGAACGCTGGTGTGAAGGACGCTGAGGCGCAGGTCGCGCAGGGCTCCTTCAGCTACACCTCGCCTGAGGGCGTGCCCATATCCTTAACCTACGTCGCTGATGAGAATGGTATTTTATTAAACAAGATTAGAATGTTATAATTTAGATGAATTTTACGAATTCGCTTTGGAAGCACATAGTCAGCGTCATAGTAGCTGAATACACACTAACGACCAAAATAGCTGACTGATGTACATGTTTAATGTTTCAAATCTTTTTAAAAATTTAAATACTAAGCTACTTTAGATGTTGACTGTACCTTCATTGGTCATTTAAAATCCTTGCTATTTATTTATAATAATTAATAAGAATTAACAGGGTCCCGTCGAAACGAATACCCGGATTGCAATGTCAATAAATAGAGGCTCTATGTGTATGAGTAAAAAAATCAAAAATTTTGACATAAAAAAACAAGGCTGGATGACTGGTCACTTCATAATACTGTATTTTCTGTAACAGGTTTCCGTGCTGAAGGCGCTCACCTGCCGACCTCGCCGCCCGTCCCGGAGGCTATCGCGCGCGCCCTGCAGTACATCGCGTCGCAGCCGCAGCAGCCGCAGCAACCCTTCCGAGGCTAGACCACCCACACAACACCTTACGACGACGCACGCGCCCTCTATCGAAAGATACTCACATACACGTATTGAGTGTAAACCGTCGATCACGTATCGATATCTATCAGTAGATTAGAATTATTTGTTACTGTGATTTATATTTTAGTATGAGATTATTGAATGAAAAGTATTAAATTATATTAATATAATTATATGTATTTCATTGTACTTGCAGAAAATTTAAATTATTAATGTATGGTCACATCGCACAACTTTTGGTCACTCACTCACCGACAATACAAAACAAGATACCTATATTATTATCTAGGAATATTTTTTACCAACAAAGATTAGGTTTCCGAAATACCTACTTACACCTAAAAATAAACTTACACTTAAATGTAAGTAGAGTTTCAGTTTCACACTGTAATGTCACATAGCTTAAAAACAAAATTGAACTGCACACGGCTGCCTCATAGATCTATGGTTTTTGTACGGAAATGTTTACAAAGTTATTATATTTATTATAATTAATGCAGCTGTCGAAGTTATAAACATATAATACAGTATCTTTTATCCCAAATTGTTACCTAAAAATATATTGAATCCAGAACCTGCCAACTTCGGATATAGACTCATATCAACTTAAATTAATTACTTATATTAATTTGAACTGACTCTACGACACAATAACATGGCAATAATTCATTTTGTAGTAGTTTTTATATTTAGAGGTACAGAGCCATACTAACAAATCATAAATAAAGCAATATACAAGAATCTAAATAAACCTTATTTTTTGCCACATATTTACCAATGTTAAAGATCCGCGGTCTCCACTCGGCTTGCCCCAACAGCCGTCACTCGACACCGGTGAACGGAAGAAACCGTTTTTTCCGGTCACCGCTCGACACGTAAAATTAATTTCTCTATACGAGCATAATTACAATTTTCAAGTTTACATTACATCTAAGGTTTACATTAACCAAGCAAGATGCATCTGCAATAAAAGTTACAAATCGGATGTTAGTGCAATTGCAACACATCATCTCGTTCATTTATATCACGTTTGCCCCAAGGAAGTAACTTGTTATGTAGTTTAGGTAGTATCTTGTCTACCTACATAATTAGAATGAACTACCAATCCCACTAATATTAAAATCAGGAAGTGAATTTGTTTGTCACGCTTTAAAGCTCGAGTATTTAACCAGATCGGTTAAATAATTGAACCGTTAAGCTTGATTTTATTTAATAAGGCAGGTTTTTACTCTCCCACGAGAAATAAAACCTTATTCAACGCGGGCCTAGCCACGGGTAACAGCTAGTGTAAAATAAATTAATCAAAGTGTAGTCGATTCGATATAAATCGCATATCATCGTATGAATATATGTATTTATAACTATCTTCCCGACCTAATAATAAACTCAATGATAGATCTTTACGTAGTCTACCGATAATAAGAAAACGTTGCAATATACAATTAATATACTTAGTTATTTAATTTAGAGCTGTTTAATCATACCACGATTTGTAAATTACTACATAGCAATTCCTGATTACTATTTACGGTTTCTATCGCAATAGTATATTCTGTAGATATGAAGTTGCATGTATAAATGTATGAGTATTACTCTACGTAAACTGATGTTTAATTAATCTAAGCAAGATATTTGGATACATTACAATTTACAGCATAAAATTAAACACAAGATACCCAAGCTATTTCAGACATTGTACGGTATTTTGTATTTATTTAGTGATTACAACTTAAATATTAATGAAAAGTAATATTAAAGACTTGATTTGTCTGTTGAACATAGTTATTTCACGTATCAGACAACTATCAGGTTGCACACTACAAATGTATAGGTATTATAACACACTTTCTGTAATACCTACTTTTATTTTAGTTCCATTTGCAATATTTTGAATGTAAAATAGCACAAAGCCATAACAAGTCTATTAATTGTGAAATCAATCCGATAATGCCATATGGCCCCATTAATTTAATAACTATGAAATTTGTCAAATATCTGCAACACTAATAAGAAAATGAAAGTCTTATAGTTAACTATCACCAAAGATAAAGGAGCGCGATGTACACTAAATACATCGTTGTCTTTCATATGTATTTAGTAGTAAATAGCTGTTTCCCGCGGCTTTGCCCGCGTGGAATAAGTTTTATTCCCGCGGGAACAGTTCACCGCGACAAAAGTGGATTATATGTTAATACGTAACAGCGTGAAAGAGTAACAAATAACCTCTCAAACATCCTTACAGACATCCTCACAAACAAAAAGATTCGAATCTCTTTGGCCGCGCGCGTGCTCACTATGGGAGTGGCTAAATTTTTTGATTCAAGCTCACAAACATCCTTACAAACTTTTGCCTTTATAATATTAGTAGGAAGTATGTAAGTAGTATATGGTGATCGAAGAGGAGTAGGATACTTAGCAAAGCAATGTTCTGTTTTTTCGAACTATAGTCAAAAACGGGCAGACAGTGCGATGGTAATCATTCGCTTTGCAATATCTGCAAACATTTCACTGCCTGTAACAGTTCAAATCATAGAGCAAAAACATTTTTCCTTCCTGGTTAGCTTCAGTTAGCTTTTCAAATCTCTTCATAAAACGCCATCTACAAAAGTTAAATGAACCTAAGAGCTTGTATCAATTCTTCACAGCTGAATTTGATTGTGCGCGGATCTTGAGGTCAGGTAGATTCTAATTGTGTTGTTACTTAACTCCGCCGCCAGATGGTACTATAGAGAAGATATGGTGAAACTATAGAGAAAAACCGGGAATGTGCGAGTAGGACTCGCGCCCTGAGGGTTCCGTACAAACTTATTTATAGAAATAAGAAGAAAATCTTTAATAAAATTTATAGTTATGTCACACGGTACTACGGTATATGGATGACTTGCTCATACGCAAAGTTAAGATTATTGGTACAAGAAAAAAAATATCTTTTTTGTGATGTAACCACAAATTTAGGGTTTTAGGGTTTTTTCTTTACTTGTGCTATAAGACCTTGCTTCTTTCTTACCAAGCAATAATAATTTAGAAGTATTACTTAAAATGTGTAGGTAAACCATTTAAGTTTTAACAATAGCTTTTAAAGCTTGTTTTAGTGCTTTCGTTTTGTATTCATAATTATTTAATTATTTACGGGTCTTACACACGAAATAGTTTTATTTACCTTGCCCGACGTTTCGACCAGGTTACACTGGCCGTGGTCACGAGCTGACTGGAGAGGCGAGCTGTCATTGTTAATCGCTGTGAGTAGTTTCTGAAACTACCCTCTGCTGATCTTGTATTATTGGAAAGTCCCGGCACACAACACTCACGGTATCCGCGGGTGTATTCGACGATAGGTCACGAGATTTAAGTTTATCGATCACTGGATTCCACGACGGTGACAATTTAAAACCATCTTCCCTATTAAAATTTTTGAATTTCTTGATTTCAATAGCTTCTCGCACTATCCGCGGATAGTAGTGGCGATCGGTGGATTACAAATCGATTAACGTCCGCTTTAATAATTATTATTAGTATTGGCAGCTCGGCAGCTACTTTCGATCCTATATTTTTGAAAAGGGTAGTGTACCTATAGTATTTATTAAAAGCTAATAATTGAATATACTATTCATTGCATTCAGCAAAAAGTATGTTACGAAAATTGTATGTGCATAGCAAGCAGTACTTAAAGTCTGTAAGAGGACTTCTCTGTACTTATTTTTCTTGCACAAGATTGTTCAAACGCAATGTGATTATAAAAGTACAGAAAGTCTTCGACTTCAACGCATTGCGGCTGTGATCTGGACACAAGAACTATTATTGTGAGTATACATTGTTTTGTCTTCACATTTTTGATTAAATCTTCAGTTTTTTGTAACTTGAAATATAGTGTTCTCCAGGAATTGGTTGTTTTTAGATTTTATTTTACTTACCATCAAAATGAGAGTTGGTTTATTACTTACAAAATGTAATTTGCGGAACAGTCTGTATTAGATAAGCTTGCCATTTATTTTTCTTATAAGAACGCGACACTTCCGGTCGTGAACATTATTCAATGGATTTGTAAAGCAAAAGGTACTCTGTATAAAAACCTCTATGAGGTACTGTTACAAATCCAAACGTGTTGCCAAAAAAATAACTTCAATCTTTTGCTTTAATCAAAATTACATACTACTTATACTTATATTTTATTGCATAAAGTTTTTCAGATGTATCAACAATTGATGACTTTCTTTATTATAATATCTAATGTTGTCACCGCGCCGCCGGCACCAGACGATGTCCAGGCGAGAATTATCAAATACGAAAACTCAAACGACGGCAACGGAAATTATGAATTCAGGTAACAAACAATGGTAATAGTTTGTTAGCAAACAATAAATTAGACTATCTGATGGTACGTGGCCACTATCGCTCATTCACCTGCAACCTTTTGTTTGGCGCACGCGACAGTATACAATAGCCAATCATGACAACATTATGATTGTTGGCGCTTCAAGTTTTTAAACTAGAACATAGTGACGCGAATATATAAAAATGTTTTTGGACAAATACAAATTCACACACGGCTGTTTATTATGTTTCTAAATGTATGTCCATAACCTGACTTTTATCTCAGTGTGTCTTGTTTTCTTCATTACAGCTTTGAGACGTCCAATGGATTAACAAGACATGAAACTGGCCAGTTTGTGAATGTTGGGGAGCCTAATGCTCACATAGTAGTTCAAGGTGAATACTCTTATATAGATCTCGACGGAAAAGTACAGTTCGTTCGGTATACAGCTGATGAAAACGGATATCAAATATTCTTGGAACAGCCGCCAGAGTTGTCCACTCAAGCTCCGCAAATCTCGAGCTTTGTAAGTAAACATATAATTTGAAATAAAAGTAAATAAGTAGTGAAAGCAGGTATTAGATTTTTAATAAGAATGAAAATAATATAGGTGGTAATAATTAAAATCAAAGACTGTTGCAACTTGCAGTCGGCTAAGAAAGTAGTCTATCAATTTTGACAAAACTTCATAGCAAATGAAAAATGGCTCACCCTTCGAATTGGATTATAATTCTAAAAGAGATGCACCTTTGTGACGTCACTCCGTTATCAACAATTTATCGTCTATTATCAAATCAAAGTCGAATATTGTCAGATCTAACAATTCATTCGAAACTATGTATCTACCTACCTCTATAAAATTTGAAAACAATACTTGTACTTGTGTTGCCAGTGATGACATATGGTACCGAAACGTGGTCCCTCACTATGGGCCTCATAAGAAGGCTCAAGGTCACCAGAGGGCAATGGAGAGAGCTATGCTCGGAGTTTCCCTGCGAGATCGAATCAGAAATGAGGAGATCCGCATGAGAACCAAGGTCACCGACATAGCTCAAAGAATTACGAAGCTGAAGTGGCAGTGGGCTGGGCACATCGCTCGTAGAACTGACGGCCGTTGGGGCAGAAAGGTTCTCGAGTGGCGACCACGTATCGGAAGACGCAGTGTAGGCAGGCCTCCCACAAGGTGGACCGACGATCTGGTGAAGGTCGTGGGACCCAGCTGGATGAGGTTAGCGCAGGACCGGTCGTCGTGGAGATCTTTGGGGGAGGCCTTTGTCCAGCAGTGGACGTCTACAGGCTGATACGATGACTTGTACTTAGGACATACTTTTGTATAATATTTTAAAGTAATATTTAATAAGTATTCAGAAGATCTATGTTTGATTACCTATACTTGATATATTTCAGGCGGAGGCATTACCAGGCGCTGCTGTAGCCACATTATTGGGATAAACAAGGATTTGAAAGATCACAATAACCACTCATCTATTCTGCAAAGACCGGGTCTTCATGAAGGCGCAATTACAAATTTTAACATTACATCCTGATGAGGAGAAATATTGACAAAAAATCTATTTACTTTGTTGATATTTTTTTTAATTTGTGACTATAGTTACGTGTGTTTAACATAAAACTACATAGAAATATTTAATATATTGATAAATTCATATATCTTTCTATGTAGTTTTATGTTAAACAAAGTCAAAGTCAAAACTATTTTATTGCATGTAAGTACACTGGGTACATTTATACAACGTCAATTTTTTATCTACCACCGCTTCCAAGGTGTTATATAGAGCTGGGAAGAAGAAACACACGTAACTAATAGCCACAAATTTTAAAAATTACCAACAAAATAAATAGATTCTTTTTCAATATTTCTGCTCATATAAGTATACGTTGTAACAGGGTGTTTATGGGTATTCCAGATGAAGATTCAATGATGTTTGATTGTCATTGTGATACGTAATAATGAATTATTATAAAATGTGTTAATGCTGCCTCGTTGATGTCTTTTATATGAGCGTAATGTGAACTTACATTCTGTTTTTTAGATTTTAGGCATCAAGAACAAACTTTCAATAAATATTGTCATGTTATTTTTTATCATTTCTAAAGTATAATAATGCTATATTATCTACTAGCTTTTTCCCGCGGCTTCGCCCGCGTAGAAATGTTTTCCCGTGTATATTGTGAAACAGCGCCCTCTATGTAGGCGTTTTGTTACATAAGAGATATTAACGGACGCCCCGCGACTTTGACCGCGTAAAAAAGTAGCTTATATGTTATTCCAGGACATAAGCTATCACTGTACCAAGTTTCATCAAAATCTGTTTGGTAGTTTTTGCGTAAAAGAGTAACAATCATCCATCCTCACATCCTTACAAACTTTGGCCTTTATAATATTAAGTAGGATAGGATTATATCTTAATAGGTATAAGGGTTTGATTATATTCTGTAACATGTTTAAAGGTCACAGAATATAAACTTTTGTCTGTCCCTTCCAGGTGACAGGGGTCATCTTACGCAATTGTGAGCTTGTGAGCACATGCCAATCGTGTCATCTATCTCCTCCTTAGGTCAGATTTCTTTGGTCAAATATGCCATATGTCGACTTACATAATGAGTCTAGACAATGACATGATGGAGAGTTGCGCCAATGTTTGATATCCCATAAATCAATGTTGGTTAGTTTGCTTTTCTTTTCATCATGCATGCTCATACATGTCATACTTTATATTTTGTAACCGCATAAAATAACTATAGTTTATTTACATTAATTACTGAAGCTATTGCCAAAAAACTAAATAAAAATTATAAAAAATGAGTTACAGTTTTTGTCCTTAATATTCGGAACTAATAATAGTTCTACTGTTGGCTTTGGCTAAACCTATCATTACTAGCTGAACTTAAGCTATTACTTAAGTTAACTTACCATTATGGTAGCCATTGTGTGACCGAAAATTTTTCTAGAAAAATATTCTAGTCAGATTCTAAGTCTGTCCAGTGCTTCCTTGCTCCTTGCGTCCAATCCTAACGTAGCAATGAATCCACAGTAGAACATTTCCGCGAGGAAGTCTCCGCATACTCTTCTAGGGTCACCGCAGGTTCTCGCCAGGTCTGTGCTAACCTACTTAGGTACTTAAGTTACATTTCAAGGTCACAAACATATAAACGTGCAGATATTCCACGACCTCAAGTGGTACGCATGTGTTTCGAGTTTCGTGTAAAACTGAATTTTATACCGTGAGTGAACTAACCTTTTTTAAGCTTTTGCGTTTAAAGTTTTTAAATCTAAAGTTTTTCGGATACGGGCACTTAGCCTTATGGATGCTGTAGAACATTTGATTCTACTTCGTTTTCGGAAACATGCACCTATTTGAAATAATATTTTTAAGGCAAAATAATCATTTCAAATGTTTGTGTCAATTATTTCATTTAAGTACCTATTTGAATAGTATTTTGTAAAATTACCAAGTGTGTAAATAAAAATAATATCCGAAAAATATGAAGTTGCGACACTCACTCATGTTTTTTAAGTAAACTTGTCGATTTAAGTAAATTATTTTTAAGTAGAAATTTAGATTTTTAAGTAGACTTTACGGCTTAATTCTATATAATTACCTAAATATTTTCTATCCACGTATAACGGCGATCGAGAATACTAACGTATAAGTATGAAACTATCCCCGACCGTGAAAAATATCCCATGTATTTAAATTGACACACATATTATTAATTAGTATAATATATACATTCTTAATTGGTTTCCAGATGTGTCGGGTTTTCTTCATATTATTTCTAGTATCCATTACCTCGGCTGCGCCAACATCTGAAGATGCGCAGGCGCGGATAATAGAATACGAAAATAGAAATGACGGAACAGGAAATTATGAATTCAGGTTATGATTTCTTATAATATGTCTAGGTATAGGATTACATTGAAATTGAAAGTCTAATTTGCAAAGTTCCATTTCACATGTTTATTAATAATAACGAGATAGTTTGTGTATGTAGTCGTAAGTAAGTAAGAACGTAATTCGAAAATTTTCAAATATAAAATTTCAATACGAACGCTTATCACTACATACACAAAGTACAAACATGCAGGATGTAATATATGCAGGATGTAATAAACAATAGGTATCAACATCATCATCATCAACAGCCTATTAATCTCCCCACTGCTGGGGCTCAGGCCTACCCTCTCAACGAGGGCGTGCGGGCTATAGTCCACCACGCTAGCCCAGTGCGGGTTGGTGGACTTCACATGCGCCTAAGAATTTCTTCTTCGGCGTATGCAGGTTTCCTCACGATGTTTTCCTTCACCGTTTGAGAGCAGTCAGTACATGTACTTAGGTTTAGAGAAAAAACCCATTGGTACATGGCCCAGCCGGGGATCGAACCTCGGACCTTTCGATATGATAGGCCGCGTCTTATGCCCGAGGCCAATGACGCTCTTGAATAAACAATAGGTATAACAACATTGAATTTTATAGAATTTACACTGACTGATCTACCTAAATTTTATAGCATTGGCACTTAGGCCATTCACCCGTATATATATTTTGACATGTGGTCCACTGAGTCCCACAATCGCAAAATCTACTAGGTAAGAAGTGTACTTTTTGTCTTTTGAAATTCAAGGTGCTACTGATTATTCAAATTCAAATAATTTATTTCAGACTTGGGTCCATAGTTATTGTTAGTAAATACACAAAATACTTAAAACTATGTTAGTACATAAAACAACGTAAAAGAGACATTAAATGCCTATAGGTACTTATTTCCTATAAGAGACTCTGGAATAGGACACGTGTGTCTTATTCCAGTGTCCCATAATAGGGTTATCAATTTTATCACTGACAACGCACAGGAGACTGTTGGAGCTGCCCCTCACGCGGCGCATCAGGTACGCGGTTCTTTTACGCATAATCGCGAAAAAGTCGTCTGTGCGCGCCTCCGCGAACATTCCTGATGCGCTGCAAAACCGATTATTATCAGGGGCGAAAGGCTCATAAAATAATAGTATTAAATTAAATAATTGCCATTAATTTCTACAGTTACAAGACTTCTAACGGGTTGACAAGACACGAAACTGGATTTCTAGTGAACGCAGGCCAGCCTAACGCGCACATCGAAGTTGAGGGTGAATACTCTTATATGGACTCTGACGGAAAAGTCCAGACCGTTCGGTACACAGCTGATGAAAATGGGTACCGTATCAACGAGGAACCACCAATAGTAAGTATATTACTGCATTGTCGGATTTTAATTACCTGGAGCCTGCGATCATTAATACTACCTGGAGCTTACGACGTTTCTAATTTGCTAAGTTTTGATGAAATTAAAAATTATGTTACTCATGAGATTGATTTTTCCCTCTCTCTTACCTCAATTATACTATATTAAAATACTGTCTATATTGTAGCTACGTTCACGAGGACGTTTTATGTTACAAAAATAGTAGATTCACAACTGAACAGAAAGGGGAAAGTGACTGGGAATTTGTGGAATAACCATAAATATCCGTTCAGTTACCCCATTACATTAAAAATGATTTTTTTACAAACTGACATTAGCACTTTGATAAAAAAAATTATAGTGTGGGGTGTGCAGTTTGCTTTATTACACTATTGTATTCTGAACCTGATTAGAATCCATTCAAGTTATAAGTATAAACAGTATCTGAATTAATTCGCGATATAATATATCACACGGTTCAGTCATAATCATAATTGCGTGAGTTACAACCACCCATACAAACATAAAGACTGTCTATATTTAGTTTGACTAAATACTTATTAATACCTTTTTTTCAGGTGTCTGTATCGTTACCTGGCGCCGCTGTGGCCTCTCTGCTCGGATAGTGATGCATTTTCCATTGTTCCTTGTACACTTCTTACTAAAATATAAATATGTTCTTTTATACTTAATTTTAATTAAATTTTACCATGACGTGTAGGTACGTGTAATTTGAACTTATTACCTTTATAACCCGTTCGTCGCACTTCGATTATAGTCACGCTTTTTATCTTACATCGTTTATTTTTCTAAATGATCAGAAACCCGTATTTGAACTACACAGTAATAGTCAAGATTCTAATAAACTTTGTGTACTTTTAAACATAACGTTAGATTAGATCTTTTGTTTAGATTACATCTTCTTCTTCTTCTATACTTATCTATACTTATAATATAATAATACTTATAATAAAGGAGTAGAAATCGTGTGTCTGTACTTTGAACAAATTTATAAAAAAATGTGTGTGGGCGATAAAAAAAGAGTAACAGAACACAAAAAAGTTTTTTTTAATTTTTTTGTCTCTCTGTCTGTCTTTCTGTCTGTCTGTCTGTAATCGCTAATCTCCGAAACCACTGAACGGATTTTCTTGCGGTTTTCACATGTAAGGATCAATTCATTATGTTGACTATGCAAGCACTTTAATTTGTGTACTTCAGCAGTATTTAATGAAATAAAACTGGTTTCTCGTAATTAAAATGTTGTCTTTTATTTTTCTTTTTGCAAAGTGACATAGATAATAAAACTGAATGACATTTGACATATACACGTACATTTCGTTCGGAAACTACTGTAACATATTCCCCCCTAAAGGACGCAGTCCTTTACTACAGGCAAAACACAAAGTTTAGTTATAGATCTCTGAAAAATACCTAATTTAGTTTTAACGTCATAAACTCTAGTTAAATTATCAGAACCAGGATACTTCTTGACTACTTTTCCCATCAGCCATTTTCCTGGAGGTAGCCTCTGGTCGCTAATTAACACTAAATCTCCAACATCTAATTCTTTCATTAAACGATTCCATTTTGGTCGCTGCTGCAAACGTGCTAAAAATTCTCCTTGCCATTTCTTCCAAAAATCTTGCAACATACGCTGTACTAATTGCCATCTGGTTAAACGATTAATTTTCAAATTAGTCAGATCGTCTTCGGGTATAGATACTAGTTGTTCGCCAACTAAGAAATGTCCAGGTGTTAGGACCGATGCTTCTTCATCATCGCTAAGCGGGTAAAGCGGTCTGGAGTTGAGGCAGGCCTCGATCTGGCTCAGCAGTGTACTCATTTCTTCAAAGGTAAGAGTTGTATCTCCGACGATTCTTTTAAGATGATACTTAGTTGATTTAATTCCCGCTTCCCACAGGCCGCCGAAATTCGGTGATGCGGGCGGAATGAATTTCCAGTTGATACTTCTTTGTATTAATATTGAAGCGATTTCATCAGGTAGGTTAGATGTACCCTTCCTCCACATTCGTATCAGCTCTTTCTGAGCCCCTACAAAATTTGTGCCATGGTCGCTCCATAGCTCTGCACAGTGTCCTCGTCTGGAAACAAAACGCTTAAGGGCTGCTAAGAAAGCTTGTGTAGACATGTCACTAACAAGTTCAATATGAATCGCTCTCGTAGCCATGCAGATAAACAAACATATGTACGCTTTACAACATTTTGATCCTCGTCCTTTACTCATGCGCACGTTGATGGGTCCGGCGAAATCGACACCGCTGATGAGAAATGGTCTTGATGGTTTCACTCGTATTGACGGTAAGTTTCCCATCATTTGGGTGTGTGTAGATGCTCTTTGCTTGGCGCATATCATGCAGTTGCGCACGTACCTTTTTACCATATTACTACAGTTGATAAGCCAGTACCTTGTTCTTAAGTAGGTCACCATCATTTGCGGTCCGCCGTGAAGAGTGTTATGATGTGCTTCTTTCAAAAGTAATGGCAACATAACATTATCTTTTGACATAATTATTGGGTGTTTCTGGTCTATTTTCAACTCGGCATGCTTCAGACGACCTCCCACTCTCAGTAATCCCTTAGAATCTATAAACGGGCAAAAGGGTAACAGGCGACTTTTCTTCTTGACGTGTTGGATTTTCTTCAAATCGTTAAACTCTTCAGTGAACACTACTTCTTGGGACAACTTCAAGCATGTGGTGAGTGCATCATTTAGTTCTTCACTAGTCAAAAAAGCAGGTAAGCGTTCTTCAATTTTCTCTTTTTTCCTTTTCAGGTGCAAAATCCATCTTCGACAATAAGCTACGACTCTAACTAGTTTGGTGAGCGACGAGTATCTGCTCAGCAAGGTAAGAATTTCTTCTGTGTCATCATTGTTTGAATTTATTTCGGTTGCTAGGGTTATCATACTCTTGCGACATTCTAATTGTGTTTCCGGTATTTCATTCGCAGGCAACTCAACTGTATGCTCCAACAAAAATTCTGGTCCGTTCCACCATAGTTTATTTTCTAGCAACTTACTTGGCATGACTCCACGTGACGCAGGATCTGCTGGATTGCATTTAGTGTTGACATAAAAGAAATTATCAATATTAACATTGTGTCTTATCTCTGATGTTCTATTCTTCACAAATGGAACCCATCTGGCTGGGTCTCCCTTTATCCATGCTAATGTCACCTGTGAATCTGTCCAGGCGAACACGTGTCGTGTATCTACTTTTAGTGTAGCCGCTACTTGCTTCAACAATTTACTGCATAAAGTAGCAGCACACAGCTCAAGCCTTGGTAAAGACACAATTCTCAAGGGTGCAACCTTCGTCTTTGCGGTGAGTAGTGAAGTTTTTACGTGACCTTCTTCGTCTTTTACTCTTGCATATATAACAGCCGCATATGCCGTCATAGACGCGTCTGCGAATCCATGAAGTTCAAGGGCATTCTCATTTTCAGTGGTGTGTATCCAGCGGCTTATTTGAACGGCAGTCAAAGCCGGTAATTCTCGTCTATACATAAGCCATTCTTCTTTAAGATCCTCCGGAAGTTCGTCATCCCATGACAAACTAAGAGCCCATAATCTTTGCATGAATATTTTAGCGACTATAATTGATGGTGCCAACCATCCCATTGGGTCAAATAATGAAGCTATATCTGCTAAAACATTTCTCTTTGTGATTGGCTGTGTTGGTAAGGGTCTAATGTTATTTGTTACCTTTAATTTGTCTTCGTTTGTGTTCCAAATAATTCCAAGTGTTTTAACGTGTTCTCTTTTATCAATTTCTAGATTCTTGGTGTCTGCTATCTTTGTGGGGTCCAATTCTGACATGAACTTCTCACTATTTGAACTCCATTTTTGTAATTCAAAACCTCCTTTCTTAAGAATATCTGTTAAATCCTGAATAAAATAAAATAAAATAAAAAAAATAAAATCCCTTTGACATTTGATAGCATCTTCCTCTGTCATGTTTCCTGACAATACATCGTCCATGTAAAAATCTTTGAATATAATTTTCTGAATTTCAGGATGCTCTTTTCCTTCATCTATAGCCGTTTGATGTAATGTTTTTATTGCTAGGTATGGCGCACATGCAGTGCCAAAGGTGACAGTCAGTAGACGGTAGTCTTCAATCGGTTGAGTCGGGTCAGTTCTCCACACTATTCTTTGGTAGTTGGTGTCAGGATATAAAGTCTCAATTTGTCTATACATTTTTATAATATCTGCTACATAAGCTATCTTATGTGTTCTCCATCTAAGCAGAATGTCTCGTAACTCTTCTTGCAGTGTGGGTCCTACCAATAATTGGCTATTAAGTGAAACTTTATTAGTTCCTTCAGATGACGCATCGAAAACTACTCGTACCTTGGTTGTCTCCTTGTCGTTTCTTACGACAGCATGATGAGGTAGGTAAACAGATTTGTCTATATCTTCCTTATTTTCTACCTTCTCCATGTGTTTCAGATCTATATATTCTTGCAGTACATCATGATAGTCTTTCTTAAGTTGTGGGTTGCTCTCTAATTTTCTTTCTAATGATTTCCATCTTTTTACAGCAATTTCTCTTGAATCTTGAGGCAAAACGGGTGTGTCTTCTTTGAATGGAAGTTTAACTTGATAACGACCATGTTCGTTTCTTTTGTGTGTTTGATTGTAAATTTCCTCTGCTCTTTTCTCTTCTGGGGCGAGTGTCTTGCTTTCCTCTTCTCCATTCTCTAACTCCCAGAATTTCTTCAGCATGTTGTTCAGATCAACATTTAAGTGCATGCTGACGATGTTATTAATTGATTTGTTTTCATTGCTGTCCACTTTTCCCGAGAGTACCCACCCCAGGTGAGTATTTTGTGCAATAGGAGTTCCTGGGGGGCCCTTAACTATGCCTGGTTTTATAACTTGACTGTATACTTCGATTCCCAAGAGCAAATCTATGTGCCCTGGTGTATGATAAGCTGGATCGGCGAGAGGTAAGTCTTCTAAATAATTCCAATCGTCAACTTGAATCTGCTTGGCAGGCATGATATTAGTGATGTGTCTTACTACATAGGCTGTTACATTCATGTTCACATTTGACTTTATTCGGGAAGAAATTTCAATTTCCGCTGCATATTTGATAGATGTTTTCATTTGATCGACGCCTGACACGTGACCTGAAACTGATGCGCGACGCAAACGAAGCCTTTGTGCTGTTGACTCAGTGATAAATGTTTCTTGGGAACAAGGATCAAGTAACGCTCTCAATGAATGAATTTCTCCATTTTCTGTCTTCACATTAACTAATGCTGTGGCCATGATAACTGTCAGACCTCTTGTGGTGAGATGTGACAATATCGATGGTTGTTGATCATCTTTACTCTTTTCTGTTGGCTGTGTTACCTTTGTTTCTTGTGGTGAGTCTGCGGGTGTCTGATGCAGAAGACTATGGTGCTTTTTCCCACACCTCCTGCAGCTGGTCGATTGTTTACAGTATCGTACAGGGTGCCCAGGAATAAGGCAATTAAAACAGAGGCGCTGTGTCTGTACAAACTCACTTCTTTTCTCAACCTCAAGTTTCGCAAATTCCTTGCACTGAAATATCAAGTGCGCCTGCTGGCAAAACGCACACTTCATTTCTGCAGACGCATGAAATACTTTGGCTTTTACATTAGAAGAAGTTGCTGGTTTGTTTGTGACTGTTTGTGTTATTTCCATGACTCTAAATCTTTTTTCTAAAAATTTTGTTAGCGCTTCCAACTCCGGCAACTCATTGACTTCCAGTGTGCCAACCTCTTCCTCCCATACTTTATGAGATTCTGGATCCAATTTGTTTACCACCAAATTTATCACAATAACATCCCAAGATTCGACACTAATACCTTGAATTTTCAGCTTATTTAGGCATTCCGTGGTTGTATCAAGTAAGTCTCGAATACCTCGTGCCGTCCCCGAAGTAAGTTTCCTTTGATTTATTAATTTGTTCAATATGGCATTGACAATCATCCTTTTGTTGTTATATCTTTGATTTAAGGTGTTCCACGCTATGGTATAGTTTGTTTCCGTAACAGGAATGTGTCTCAGTAGCAGCTCTGCATCTCCGGACAAACTGCTTTTTAAGTAATGCATTTTTTGGACATCACTCAATGTAGAATTGTTATGAATCAATGACAAGTATATATCTTGAAAGGTAGACCATTCTTGATAACTACCAGAGAATTGAGGAATATTTATCTTTGGTAACTTTACTTCTTGATTTCTGCTCGACTCTGCGACCAAATGTGGTGTCTCTGATGTTAAAACTCCTTTCTTTGATGTGGATAGTTGTAAAAGCATATCTGCCATGTCAGCCTTCCAGTCTATGTACAATTCCTCAACTTCAGAATAGGTGTCTGTGGCAAAATATGAAATTTTATCCCTGTCATCTTTCGAACATACTTTAAGCAATTCGAAGTGTGTTTTTTGGAATTTACACCAATATTCACTCAATGTATCTATTCGCGTTTGTATATAACCCACTGTTAATCTGGTTTTTGGCGATTTCTTGAAGTTTGCATGCGCTTTGAAGATGAGGGCTTGTAGATTTTCTTGCTCGCTTAGTAGCTCCTCCATCGTGTTAATTAACAAACTGTTCACCATCCGCTCGATATAGGACCATTTGTTGACTATGCAAGCACTTTAATTTGTGTACTTCAGCAGTATTTAATGAAATAAAACTGGTTTCTCGTAATTAAAATGTTGTCTTTTATTTTTCTTTTTGCAAAGTGACATAGATAATAAAACTGAATGACATTTGACATATACACGTACATTTCGTTCGGAAACTACTGTAATACATTATATCGGAAGAAAAAAATCTGAGCAGCAGAAGTTAGTCAAATTGAATAAAATGTTTACTCATAAGTACAACGCCAGTGCAAAATAATTTTGATGATTTTTTTTAAATGCGTATATCGATCCTGAAGGTATGGTATACCTTAAAATATGGTGAATACTATACTTAGAATGATCCATCTTATCATTGGAAAGTTATAACTAGACGATGTCTGTACATAGCAGAGATGGGTACCTACTTCCAAAATCCACGCGGACGAAGTCGCGGGCAACAGCTAGTTTTAAATAAGAGTATTTAATTTTACATTTAATATATTCTTGCCCAAATAAATTTACATGTAAAAAGGGGTACAAAGAAGGACTTGTTAACAAGAGATCTCTTCCAGCCATCCCTCACTGTTGGTAACGGCTATCAAAATGGTTTAACACAAACGTTTGCCGTTCGAAAACCAAGACGGAGTATCGAGTGTGCTGACAAGTATTATGTTCAACAGTGAACTTCGACCGGCTCAACTGCTCAAGATGATGAAACAAGGCTTAAGCCCATTATAAATATACAAAAAATAGTCACGATCATCCAGTTTAACAACGTTTAATAAACTTCGTAATGGGCTTAACATTGAAGAGCTGGGGAATATGCATAGGTATTATCTTACAACTTCGTCTTAAACGTTGAGATAAGATATAAAAACTTTGCATTCATTTCGCTTATACCCATGAATACTTAAGGTTACTATCTCGCTCTAAGGACAAACAGAAAGATAGGCGAATATATTTAATTTATATAAAAAAAAACCTTTCGAGTAACAAACAACGCTCACATATTTTCTGACCTTAGCAGGTTTAAGTTGTGACGTTTGGTGTGTATTTCGTGAGTGTAAATAAAACACAATGTTTTTGGTTAGTCCCTTTTATGTTATTGTAAGAGAATTTGAACGTAATTATGGGTTAATTACACGTAACGAGTACAGTGGCGTTTATCATAGGACCTTATGATAAAATATGTTGTGATAATATATGAAAGACTAGCGGACGCTCCACGGCTTCGTCCACGTTAAAAGATCCCCCACCTTAAAGTTGCCGAAAATCCATTCTTAGCGGATGCTTACGTTTTAAAATAAACCTATGTTCCTAAAACCTAAGTAAACCTTGTTAGAAAAACGAAATAAAATAATACACGCTTAATGTAACTGAGAATAGAAGGTTTGAATCCGTGGTTTGAATGGTTATACCGACCTTGTTCGATCGCCAAAATCTCCTTAAAGTGTGGCCTTTGGACCATTTAATGTGTTGCCCCCAAGCACTTTAAAGACAGGCACTTTGAATATTTTTAGGTAAATTGTATAGTCCTGTTATTTATACTAAATACTGCCATGGCCGCACCGCTCATGGACGATGCGGAAGCGCAAATAATTGAATACGAGAATACAATTGACCCAGAAGGAAATTATTATTTCAAGTAAGTCTCCTTTTATTTTATTAAGATATACGGAATGGAGAAGAAGCCGTGGTAGGAGGGAAAGAACCTTGAATGAAGCAAGAAGAATTTAATTCTAAATTTTAATTTACAGTTTTGTTACATCTAACGGGTTGACGAGACGAGAATCTGGCAAATTAGTGAACGCTGGAACGCCGGATGAGTATTATTTTGTTCAAGGCATATACACTTACCCGGACCCAGACGGAAAAGTTCACAGAGTTATATACTCGGCTGATGACAGAGGATATCATATTATGGGGCCACACAAACGTCCGTCTGTAAGTCTGTAATCTTTATCAACACCGACCGTAACAGGTCAGCGCAGACCTGGCTGAAAACAGCTCGAGCAAATTTACAGTGCTAAAGTAGCAAAAAGCTTTCCGCTACGAAATATTATTAATATCCCTTAGAGTGTTAAAACGGGTTTTGCGACCCAAAAAACAGGATCAAATACTAAACTTATGTGAAGTCTAGATAGAGTTCGTTTTTCGAAATTAAAATCTGACAGCCACATTCTCATGGATATGGATAATACCACAGGAGTGCGACACACGCTTGTGCGAAGTATCGTTAGTGCGAAATACGAGTGTGCGATAAACGATTTAAAAGTGCAACATGTAATAAATTATGTATTTTTTTCACTATAATATTGCCCGAGCAGCTGCCAGGTCCTCGCTGACCCTTAAAAGTCAACTGCTGGACTAGACCTGTTCCAAAGAAATAAGTAGGTGATTACTTCACGGAATACTGTGTGAACTTACCTATACTGAAAATTTTATTTCCATCTATTAGTCAGAGAAAAAAATGGTTGTTAAAGATGAGGTTAGAATAGAATAGAACAGAACAGAACCGAACCGAACAGAACAGAACAGAACAGAACAGAACAGAACAGAACAGAACAGAACAGAACAGAACAGAACAGAACAGAACAGAACAGAACAGAACAGAACAGAACAGAACAGAACAGAACAGAACAGAACAGAACAGAACAGAACAGAACAGAACAGAACAGAACAGAACAGAACAGAACAGAACAGAACAGAACAGAACAGAACAGAACAGAACAGAACAGAACAGAACAGAACAGAACAGAACAGAACAGAACAGAACAGAACAGAACAGAACAGAACAGAACAGAACAGAACAGAACAGAACAGAACAGAACAGAACAGAACAGAACAGAATAGAATAGAATAGAATAGAATAGAATAGAATAGAATAGAATAGAATAGAATAGAATAGAATAGAATAGAATAAAGTTTTTTTGACTTTATTATTTAACTTTGGTTATTTAACTTTCATCTTTAACCTTTAATCTAAACTGTTTTTTTAATTCAATGATTTATTGTTTCAGAGTTCGGTACTTGTTGCTTCGTTGTTGGGATGATTTATTAATAAATTTGAAGAATTATGATTTTATTTATAATTTTGTACGATACAAATATTATTATTTTAAAATATATTTAAAAGAAACATTTGTGATTCTGTGTTCTCTTTCTTTGCCCCAATAATTAAATATTTGATTTCCGGCCCGATGCTTTCTAAAAAGCTTGGCATACAGTAAGCTAAGCTAAGCTTGCGTAAAGTACGCATTAACTATCCCTAAATGACATAGATAATAATAATCATAATACGCGATTCAAAAGGAGTTAATAATTTCAAAACTTTATAATAGACTAGTACTGCTGTCTCGCGCGCCTCGCCCGCGTTTTATAAGTTTGTCTATGATATAGTAATACCCAGGAAGGTTCGAATCTCTTTGGTGGCGCGCGCGCTCCCTATGGAGACTACATCATGCATATTTGGTATGGGAACCAATAGTGCCACTTACAGGGGGGGTGCGGACAAAGGAAGCGGAGTAGCGGGAGGACTTTGCTAATGCAAATTTATATGGAGTTTGAAAATAAGAATGCGTGAGTGAGTCACAGTATTGTCATACATTTGACACGATTTTGACACTCATAGAATGCTTCTTTTACGCCTCTTTAAGGGGCCGCGAGCACGCAACAAAGAGATCTTAACTTTATGGTAATACCCATTAGTCCTGGAAAAATCAAATTAAAACTTGCGATTTTCTCACAAATTTTTGGAGCTACTGAATTGCCATGTCACGAATAAGTAGATATTGTAGGAAAATGATAAAGCTGCATCAGTTAACTCATTCTTTTTAAATAGCGAGAAAGTTTAGTGCGGTGCCACCGTACAGTTTATTTGTTTTTGCTCGGCTCCTAAGGGTCGTAGCGCGATGTTAAATAGCCTATTTAACCTTCCTATGTACCTACTCTCATAAACTTTCGTATCCTCAACACTAATTCATTTATTGCATGGATCCATAAAGGAAAAAATTTAGCTACTCCCATACAATAATCCTGACTCCATGCATGGATCCATTCCCGTGGTCAATTATAGGTATAACGAATAATAATGATACAGAATGGTAAAAATCCCGCTTATTCCAATATAAATTTATAAAAAAACTAGCTAATGCCACGCGACTTCATCCGTGTTATAAATTTTCATGGTATTTTTCAAAAGTTCTCTGTCTCTACTGGGAATCAAAACCACGTCCTGTAGCGGTCGAGTCCAATGCACAAGCTACTTTACTAACCCGACGAGGTAAATAAATAAAACTTAGCTTATATCGTATAATAAAAATCTTGGTAACTACGCTGTTAAAGTTTTTTTGACATATTAAAAACCTAATTAGTCCACATTATATGTCAAAGTGTCAATGACACAGGTAGGTGGATCCTACGCGTCGCTTTATTTGCTAAGGAATGAGGTCCAGACATGGCATTCTCGAGGAACTGGATATAAAGTGTGGGCAGCGTCCTCGTGGTCACAGTCTATTAAGATACACAGGAGAAAAACATCAAAGAAAATAATGATGGTGAGTCGAAGAACCAGTTTTATTGTTAGCTAATAAATACATTATTTTTTCCCAGACATTGTAACATGGTACCTACTTGGTCCGATATTCGCAGCGTATTGGTTGTTGCTATGTTAAATTATTCTCGTATTATTTGGTACTATATTGAAGGCAACATTGGCTTACGGTTCTGGCCTGATGAGAAAACCTGAGGTTATGATTTCATGATTACCTCTGATGAAGACTGACTTCATATTTGGGATGTATCTTAATTAGGATGTATGCATAATGCAAATATTTTTAATTCGTACAAAATCTAATTCGTAGAAAGACACATGCTTGTAAAATTAAGTCATTAAATTTTTTTGTAGCTGTTGTAGCGTTATTGTGACTAATAATAATAACCTTCCGGCCACATTCGCAACCACATTTCGTAACCAGTTGCCACAGAAAAAGTACTTTTCTTTGTTCGCAACCGTTGCGAACGAAGAAAAATACTTCTACGGCAATTGGTTACGAAACGTGCTTGGGAATATACTCGGAAGGAATAAGCAATAATAATAATAATGATTCTGTCTGATCCACCTCCGTATTTATATCTTCTTTCTAAAGGGGTGATGTCCATAACGACTGCGTCCTAGTCAACGTACGTATTGACCAACAACAACCTTACTTGTAGCCGAAAACTAAATAATTAGTTATTTACTACGAGTTTCGTTAAACTTAAACCTACAAAATTTTAAGCTTTCAATTGGGTTAGGTATGGTATTAGGCATTACGTTGTTAATAATGAATAAATCCCAAAATAATTTGAAAGGTAACTACTTATTTAATGTCTCTAATCAATGTTTATAAACCTTTAAAAGTAATCCATGAGGTCATCTTGAGGTCATGAGCATTGAATAATCGTTTTTTAAATGTTTAAGATCAGCAAGTAAATACCAGTAGGTATGTATTTAAACATCTAATGATCTATAGAATTAAGGTTTACCTTTAATTTATCAATGATTTTTAAAGGTTAAAATTGTAAATTATAATCACTTATACGGTAACTATGACCGGTCTAACATCTAAAGACATTTATTAAAATAAAAACATATACTTAGAATAAAGTACAGCCTAGCGTATTTTTTTCTTTTTTCGATACTACACTACAAGCTACAATCCAATTAAATTATAAGTCTAATACAATTTCCAGGACAACGTGTGTTAGACTAGACAGAGTTGACATTTCACAAATAGTACAAACAAAGTCTAAAGAATGTTGTTTTCCCCATTCTCACTTATGATGTATTACGGCTTTTGTTTCTCACTTAGGACTCCCCAGACTCCCCAGTGGAAATCTAACTCACAACCTTTGTTCTTCGTTGCTAATACTTCGTTGCTTCGTGTAAATATTTTATTTGCAAATAGACATCTTGCAAATTACCTATTCAGAAACTAAGGCGTGAGCGTAAAGTCTAAATTGTTTTTATAAAATCTACAGAACCACATCAAAACTAAACATGTCCGATTAATATAAGAGCATCCAAACAGGTATTTTTAAATAAATTTCAAATTATAATACCTCTCGTTCTGTTGACCCGGTGGCCTTGACATATGCTGTGCGTTGCGCAGGTAAAAGGTGCTCATCTCTGTTTGTTGGTGACCAGCGCCTGCGCTGCCATTGGCAGGCTTCCCGGAGCATTCGGCCTTGAGGAACAAATTAAGAAATTTGTTTACAACAACAATGGATTTGGCGCGTACAGTTTCGAGTAAGTATGATTATTTAATAACATAATTAATCCAACCTGTTACATTAAAAAAGTAAGTAAGGAATAATGACACGGTATATGAGTACCAAACCCCAGAAGAGTCTCGAGATCGCCCCTTGCGGCTTAAAATCCAAACTTTTTCAGCATTAATTTGACCGCTGGTAAGCAGAGAGCGTAGGTAGAAATTCAAAAGCGATGACGTTAGCGCGAGTACCTCATTCTTGACAATTTCTCAAGGTCGTACTGTTCTTAGGCAGTTTCCAAATTACGCCACTAGGGGCGCGCGCGTAATCTTAATAATTTCTGTAATTGTGTGGTCCAGGTTCGAAACTTCAGATGGGACGTACAGACGAGAGGACGGCGGGCAACAAGGCGGTATGGTGGTCCGCGGCGAATACGGATACGTGGACCCCACCGGGCGCCACCACTCCGTAAGGTACATCGCAGACGCTAACGGGTTCCAGCCGCTACCCGACGACGACACCAGATTCAATGATAGAAGGTTTTTTTAGTTCAGTGCAATAAATAAATTACCTACCTGTTAATCCAACTCGTATTTGTTTCTATATTTATTTTCCATTAGTTTTTAGAGTTCCATTAAAATGATACAGTAGCGAATATTTTTTTGTCCGTCTTTGTGTTGATTTGTGCCAATACGCGACGCGGCGAGGCGACGACGGTGACTCGAAAATTATTGGACCAAATGGGCTAATAAAACTTAAAATTCCCCAACAATCATGAGAAAGTTATGACATATTTTTCAGAGTTATTTAAAGTAACCTAAAGTATTTTTTATATAGGTGACTCCCGGAAATTGTGTACCGATGCATTTTTCCATGAATGAAAAAAATTTGCTAGCGCGCGCGCCCCCAAAGTGATTCGAACCTTCCTGCATTTTCACATAATACAAAACTTTCATTTGCGCATCTGTTAAGTTATAGGGAGTATTTTTATTTATTCTATGCTCCTCCGACAAACACAATAATATATTAACATGAAATTCTAATTCATCTAAAACATAAAATAAATGTCGTAACACAGTTATTTTATATGCCTATATTTGTTTTATCATAAAATATTCAAGAGTTTATTTTATTGCCTGTTCAAATTTCACAATAGGGCCACCAGTTCATACTTGAAATCACTACTACAAAAGAACATACTTAATAAAATATTCTTATAATGTGTAAAATTGCAGCCTGTCTCATCGTAGGCACCGTAAGTCACCTAATCAGTGCAAAATGTCTAAGCTTTTAACGAATTTAATTGACCGAGCGAGCGAAGCGAGCGAAGCGTCTACGTTTCGAGACTGGCCAAAAATGCTCTTGTCCGGCTGTCTGTCTGTCTGTCTGTCTGTCTGTCTGTCTGTCTGTCTGTCTGTCTGTCTGTAATTCTCTACAGGTCGCATTTTTCAACCGATTTTGACGAAAATTTGGCATATGTATAAATTAATTAAACCTACAAAATGAGTAGAATAAAATTTTGAAAAACATTTTTTTTAGAGTACCTACCATACTCGCAAAGTGGGAGTGAACTTTTTTTTTCTTGTGAATCCCATAGTGTGGGATATCGTTGGATAGGTCTTTCAAAAATATTGCTGGTGTGTGAATACCATTTTTTCGATTTAGGGATCCGTTGGCGAAATATTAAGCTTTAAAGCGGTAATTTTTGTTAGAGTCACGTGTCCCCCCCCCCCTGCCAGCTAAACGGTCGCTTCTGGAAATGTGAAAAAATTCATGGCAGTAGCTTATATAACGTAGTTACAAGGAAAACTATTACGGCTAAGTAGGTTCTATTAGTTTTTGAGTAATAGTGGATCGACTTAAGAAAGTTGAAAAAATAAATTATGTTCATAGAACTGCATACGTAAAATGGAAAATTATTTTTTTCCGCGTGATATCCATGGTGTGGGGTATCGTTGGATGGGTCTTTCAAAAATATCGCGGGTGTGTGATAAACATTTTTCGATTCAGGGATCCGTTTGCGAAATATTAAGCTTTAAAGTGCTAATTTTTGTCACTTTAGTAGGTACTTTTTCTGTTTCCAAAGTTGACTTTTGTTGGTTTCTTTTAGGTTTGGTTTATAAGGGCTGGCGAGGTCTACTGTTCTCACGGAACTACTAGTTTACTTTCCATTACAGGTCCTCGGTCTAATCGAGAGTAGTGTTGCAGTAATTTACACTTAGTGAGTGATGTCGTAAATATCGTGCATTCATCATGCACATAGTCATCCTATGTGCACACGCAGGTCACGGTTCAAGTTTTGTTTCGATTTCAGCGAAGACGTTGAACTGAGAAGAATATTCCCCAGCGAATTTCCTCAGGACACTGTTAGAAGAAGTGGTGCCGCGGATCCTGAAGTATACACGTATAATATATATTATATATATATATATATATATTATATATATTATATGTATATATATAAGTATATATGATCTATTTAGGGGATAACCTATTTAAATGCCGGTAGTTCCACAGAATAGCGCATCAAAACAAAAACAAACAAACAAAGAAACTGTTCTGATTTAAATTCAAAGTTGGATGTGCGGTAGTGCCACTAGTGTGGGGTCTGGCACTGGATAGGCCAACATGCCTTGTATATTCCCAGTCTTGCTGTAGATGTGTAATATGGCGAATGAAGTCAATGCTTCATACACTGCCATCAACCCCATGCTCTGCGTGCTGATTAGGGCATACACTCTATTATTTCCTAAAAGCGGCCACGTCCTAACAGAGTGATTAATATTTTTTTACTTAGTATCATACTTGTACTATTACATATTCTGTGGTATCATCAAGGAAGGACCAAGTCTTATGTCTGGCGGTCGATGACCTACTACCAGTTTATTTAATATCGACATAAAAGCCGTAATACTAACGACTCGCCTAGTCCCAGTTGTTGAGTGATGGGATGATAATTTATAAATAACATAGCTCTCTATTTCTTCTTTCTTTCGTTAAAATAATTCAAATAGTTAACTATGTCAACTTATTATTTCACCTTTGTGATGGGTATTGATTCTAGAATCAAATTTGATCGTCATTGCCTATCGAAGCCTAGTTACCTTCGGACCATAGTTCAGCTTGCATGTACAGCTAAAATGGTCATTTTTTGCAGTGTATCTTCTCATTATGTAATTTAGCATTTGTTATTCACCTCTGAAACAAGTAAAGGGTTTATTGCAAGAAGTCACTAGAGGAATAACTGAAATCTAGGTTTTAAATATTGCAACGGTTGTTCTAAAGGTTAGTAATCTATGCAAATGCGTAAACATAATTGACAGTAGAAATTAAATTTTTCATTATAGCATTTAGGTCGTTATGGCGAACTGAAGCATTATTTCAAAAATCCTAAGGTGAAATTGAACAGCCACTTTGAGGAGCTGGCGTGCTACGAGCGGGGCTCAAAAAAGGTAATGGTGTGATTTATGCAAACACAAGATAACTGAGATTAGAGATGCTCTATCACGTTTGGGTTCGACTTGTTGCAAAATTTTCCCAAAATCCACCGCAATATAACATTAAACCAACTTCTCTTAAAAAGCATATTTTTATACTTTTCAGCGTTTTGCGAGATATCTATTTGTTAGGTTAGGCATAAGGTTACGGAAATATATAAAAACAGTTTTTATATTTCCCCGGGGTTTAATTACAAATAACTGCAGTAGGTACTTTCAAAGTACGTTCTATATTCGATAATTAGATCGAACTTGTTCCATAATTCTTTTATCAGGTACGATTAATGGAAAGTTACGAATTTTTACGAACGTTTGGAAAATAATAATAGCACCGTGTGAAATTCTTGTATATTTTCGAAAAGTTATTCCTGTTGTCTCGAATTATTGCAATTGCTTATAATCAGATCCCCGACTGCGTGTTTCAGTCGAGTTTAATGCAGATTGATGCCTGATAAGTTATGTCAAGCTCTATTTTTGCTTTCCGATGAGAACCATACATAAACAATGCTAAATATTTAATTGTTGTACTAGCTTTTAGTTCGTTTTGCGTCATAATATGTCTGTTCTATTTTTCGGGGTCATTTTAGTCGCACGCGTATTGTATTTTTTTATATTTGACTCAGCGATAACGAATGCAAATAGGCACCTAGAGCACAATTATACAATTTGTTTCGTAGTTAAATAGTTTAATTGCCATTATGCTCCTTTTACATAAAATTGTTTTATTAAAAAAAATACATACAGCCGAACATAGTACCTTCTCCTTTTTGGAAGTCGGTAAAAAAATGTTTGTAAAAGAAGCATAATGGCAACTAAAAATTCTGTCGCTGTAGGTATTGTTTATATTATATTTTGAATAAGTTATTAGGTTATGGTAGTTTTGATGTCTTTTATGAGCATTGATTAATTTATTGCATAACTCTAAACTGCTTTAGAGACTCTATAGCTATAATTAACACACGAACTAAATAGAAGGGTTATAATTCTGATTCTATGACAGGTATGTGCCATAGACGTCGATCGATATTCTCCAGAAGAGGACAACTACTACAGTTCTCGAACTATAGAGAGCCACGTTGACCGCCGCCGAGTTTTCTGCCTAATGCTGCTTTGCTTCACTGAAGACGAGTTAGACAGGGTTGTCGCTTCGTTTTAATTACAAAATTATAGATTTTATTAAATTTATTTATTTTAGCTACGTGCAATAAAGCCGTACGTCCATATCCTATATGTACCACATAATTTTAAATCTTGACGGGATTTTTATGAAAAATACCAAAAAATAATGCGTAACGTATATGTAAATACCTTTATTTTTACTTAAATATTTACCAAGATCTAATAATACCTATAGAATAATCATTTCCATAGAATATAAAAACTTTAACAATAGACACGGTGTTTACATTGCCTCGTTTCCTACTTCCCGATCATTAAATTACACGCATTAATAAAATTAAGAGTTACTCGTAGTTATGGTAGTTGAGAAGAATCATACATCGTTTTATATTTCCTATTTTGAGCAGTTGGAAAGAAAATTAAATTTGCTATTTGATAAGGATCACCATTGGTTTCATGAGTAGACTTATCTTACGTCTATAATAATATCGTCTTTTACCCTCCCATGCAACATCAGGCACAAGCAAATATTGGCACAATTTCAGCATTGTTAAATCCACGCTATGATTGTTATTGTTCTGAGGAGGTACCCGATATTTATTGATCACGCCTCGACGATACGTCTACACAATGGGTGTTATATAACTAATATAAATTCGACTGACTTCACCCGGACATGGTCGTGGACTATCTGAATCTCATTTTGATCTGATAGCACTACAATTGGATCCAGTAATGCCCATGGCCAGTGAGGCGTAGTTCACAGTTGCATACACCCACAAATCACACGGTGTGGCAATAGCCATTCCAAATGAAAATGACACAGACGCGCCATAACGATCCGGTAAGCGCTTGAACTCTACAAAGTACACCGACCTATGTTATTATGTTTTATTATCTATTGCTACACTTAATAGAAAACGATTATACTTTATTGATACTGATTCCAATCATTTTCTGGAATAATGCCGAAAAGTGTTTTATTTGTCCGGTGAATATTCATTTGTTGATATTATTTAGTGTGAAGAACTTTGGAATTACTAGGTTGTTGCATAATGGTAACAATTATGTGTAATTAAAAGTGAATTTATCTACTAACTTATTTTTATGTTTTGTATTTATGGTGCAAGCTGTCAATTAATCCTTTTAGTCGTTGTAAGTGAGTTGGCCCCTTCCATGGAACTCTGACTTGCACTGATGAGTTTACTGGCGAAGAAAATTGTCATTTGTAATGTTGGAAGAAAATTTTTAGGCATGAAGTGCATATATGTAAATGGTTCTTGCAAAGTACAGCACCGCCACGTATTGCATATAATCAATCACTTATATTTCATTCCTTTAGTGATTGACATATATGAAACCGCATATTAAAAGTATGAAGTACAAACGAATCATATCTAAAAGGCATGACGCGTTATGTAATTCTCTGATGGGTGTCATGACCGCAACGGATGATTTTGTCACGTAACCTTGTACTACATGACATTTTTAATATATTTATTAGCCTGTCAGTAGATGCCTGAACTTTACTATGGTTTGAATTTTAAGATAATGAAATTTTGATTGCCAATCGAAAACCTGTGTTTAGTGATTTGAGAAGCTCGTTGATGTCTTTTATATGAGTCACTTACAATTACTTCAGCTAGCTCAGCCAAGGATTTTCACCAAACTTGGTAATTACTTTAAGACTGCCACCAGCGACCCTCAATAAATAGAACACTTAACCTAACTTACTATAACTTTAAAAATAACATTTGAATAACATAACCGCAAAACCTTGAATTCACTCGCATTTAGGTTGAGGATTTTAAAATTACTAGGTTGACCTAAAATGTATGCCGCTTTCATGGAAGCGATAACGACGGGTGTCGGGGGTCAACAGCGCGTGTCAATAGTTCAGCGTGGTTCAACACACTGTGACGTAATGCCACCGGTTGGGATCGGCCACTGCAACCACGAGACAGTCTAACTTAATTATTTACTCAATTTGGTAAGCTATGCACATCCAATGTATCATTTTATGTAGGTAAGACCTCTGTTGCGTCTACAATAGTAATGTTCTCAGTGGCAAAAAATTGATGTTAATGGTGCAATAATCTGTTAATATTAAATAAATGCTAAACAATATTATTTCTCTCACATGCCTACCAGCGTATGCGGTTATGTAGAAACTTCATCTAAAACACCCATCAAAAACCAATTGGCCACAAATTATTCAGCGCAAAATGTAAAAACCTTGGCCTTTTCCACATGATTATTGACTTAACGTGTGGTTTGTACACTTATTAATATATGAAATAGTATTTTATGTAATATGGACTTTAAGTTCATACGTAAATAAGAATGTTTTTAGTGTCTAGCAGTAATGAAATTCATCATCTTCCGAATAGCATCGACCAATTGAAAATGGTAAAGGCCGCGGCGCCTGCCTGAACTGATTGACGTTCCCATAACCTTACAATAATGCTACCTCTGTGCGATGTACGGTATCGTCAGGTACTTACGATTCCTTGATTGAATTATCTAAATTATCTACTTTTTACCATTTTTAAAGCGTTTTATTTATACTGTGACCCCAATTCTTCTTATTATTACAGCGACTAAATATTTGCTTTGATGATTTCATAGTACAATGTTTTTATAAGCACCGATTTTATTCTTTCAATCTCATAGTATTGAAACTCCCTAATAGTCTAGTTTCCACTTTCAATCTCTTACTTCTTTCTTTATCTGACTGTGACTATATTTTTTATGAGATGCACTTGCATTCTATGGAGGGCTTACAGGCGATGTTTGGGATGTTTTGTTTCGTGAATAAATGATACTAGATTCACTTAAAATTATCAATTACATTTCTTACTTAGCAACGGCGCGACGAGGGCGTGCCGTGTATTTATTAAACTCTCTCTCTCTCTCTTTACATAAACTTCTTCAAATGAAACAAACTCCGGTTTGTACTTAATATTGCGTAAATGACTCTTTATTTGCAGGTATATACTACACCTAATGTTATGTACTACACCTATGTAACTTCCCTAATATACATTACTTATATTAGTGCAAAAGCTTTGAAATGATAATAACTACCTGCTTTGAATCGAAATCAATAACTAATTCCAAAAAAAATTTCTTTACTGTGTAATAGTTTCTGCAACATTATTCACTGACCAATAGATATATGTATATTATTGTCATATTACGGTTGTGAATTACGTTGTTAAGACAATAATTATTATGTATTACAGTTACACCATTCATTACAGTAGTTCAGTTATGCCGACGTGATTAAGCAATTCTCATTCATTAGCCTCGGGCATTGAACAATTCTGTCGTCTTCCGTGCGAACGGGTATCAGGTCATACAGAAACAATTACACACTGCCTTTGTTACTATTAATTGAAAACACCAACTCGCATAGTTTAACTATCAATAACATCTTTAAGCAATAATAAGACATCTATAGAGACTAATGTGATTGATTGCATCTATGATATTGCACACATACAGTCTGATAATTTTTTAATAACAGCATATTGTCTGTGCAGAAGTGAAAATTATTAGGTTTTGAAACCCCTATTAGCATTGACATTTGTACTTCTATTATTACTTAATAATAAAAATTGCATGGGGTCAAGTTGGATGTTTACAAATACATACGCAATGCCTGCAATGTGACTGCATGTCCAACGACCACGCTCAATAGTGCGACGCCACGACCGATGCTCTATCTCGAACTTCAATGGAAAGAAGCTCCGCGCTAGCCCAGTCGGTGTGTTGCAACCAGATATTTGAAGAAATATATAAGAGGATCATTTGGATACGCAATAAATCCACACACCAAGAGTACTCTGAGTACGACAGTCGCTACACACAAAAAGGAAAATGAAGTTGGTCAGTAAAGTGATGTGAATTGTGACGTGAAGTGATTAGTGCGCCTAAAGGATCTGGATCATATAATGACTTTCTTGTTTCAGCTTGTTGTGTTGGTTCTGATTGCCGCTGCGTCGGCTGCTCCTCAGCAGAACCCTCAAGACGTCCAAATTCTTCGATACGACGTCGACAATAGTGGATTGGGTGGTTACAGCTTTGCGTAAGGCCACGGTCCAATTAAAAAATTAAATTTATATTAATAACATGACATTGATAAACACAATATTATTTACAGATGGGAGACCTCAGATGGCAGCAAACATGAAGAACAAGGTCAGCTGAAGAACGAAGGAACTGAAAACGAAGGCATCGCAGTCCGAGGGCAGTATTCGTGGGTGGGTCCTGACGGCGTGACATACATAGTCACCTATATCGCTGATGAGAACGGCTTCCAGCCCACGATCGAACAGGGGCCAGGAGGTGGAGTACCCCCTGGAGTAGTCGCCTCACTTCTGGGATAACGTCCTATCTACGAATTTTCTTCAAGAAAAACACCACCTGTAAATAGTTCAAAAATTATGGAGCTGTATATAATATTTATATACAGATTCATTAGATAGAAAAATTATAATATAAATTTGTACTAAATTATACATAACCATGGTTTTATTATGACCTCATCCCAATAGAATAAAATAACTTTCATTTTTTAGAAAATCGAATAAAAAGTTTCATGATTTCATATGATTTGTGTACTAAGCACGATGTCGTGAACGTGGAATAATCATCCAGCTAAGGTATCCTATCCTTATTAGTAAAATTTGTCAATTTTGCAGCCTGTGAATTTAAATAAAGTAGTCAATAACCAGAACCGATAAAAATAATAAGTAATATTCTTTAGTTTTAGGTATTTTAGTAATGACAATTAATTAAGTAATGTAGTAAGTAGTGTAGTAATGAAATTGTACAATTAGATTTTTTATTTTAATTTTTATTTATTTAAATAAGTATGTATTTGTATTATATTTAAGTAAGTTTGTTTTTAAGTATGATTATTTAAAACTGATATACTAAATCCTGAATTACATAATTTACGAGGAAACTTATATAACAAACTAAAGAATATTGTAAGAGACTGTTAACTTGACGACAATGGTTATCAAAATGGCACACGCTGGCGAATCACTCCAAATCACGTCAAGATTTCACCATGATGAATGATGATACCTGATAATATGACACCTGATAATAGAGTTTATGATAACAGTATCACTGATAATGTAACAGTGAAACAGTGCCAAGAGTTAAATATTTAGATAACACGACCTAGCATTTACATATTTTATACAACAGATACTTAACTTACAATATTTGCTACAATATGACATAATATTGTATATTTCATAAATAATGCAATTAAATACTAGGTAAAGATTTCGTGATTTGTACAATTTGTCATTATCGCTCTACTAATCCCATTTATTACAAAAGTCATTTATAATTAATGAGATAAATAAATAAATAATGTTTGGACAAATTCACACACGGCTGTTTAGCTCCAACCTAAGCCGAAGCTTGTAAATGGGTACTCCACAAATGATAAACATACATAAATACTTTTAAATAAATACTTAAATACATACCAACACCCAGAATCCGAAAACCAACAGTTATGCTCATCACACAAATGTTAGTCCCGGGTGGGAATCGAACCAACGACCTTTGGCGCAGTAGGCAGGGTCACTACCACTATGCCAACAGGCCAGTCGAAATAATTAGAAAAGTCATTTAAAAACTTCAAAAGTTAATTTATAAGAAAAAGGTATCATAATAATATGGTTTATCAATTGATTAGCACAATATAAATCAAATCAAAGGTCATTACATAATTAAATACTGATAAGTCTAAATTATATCAATAGTTAAGTATCATTATCATCATTGGCTAGAATGTATGACGTTAAAGAATCCTGGTCACAACACTGATTTGCGAGTTGGGGGTATTGTGTGTGAGGCTTTTTTATATGTAAACAAATAATTATTTCTCGCCGAAATTGTTAAAAACAGAAAAAATACCGTACAAGTGCGAGTAGGACTCGCGTGCTGATGGTTCCGTATCAACTTAATTAAAGAAATAATTTTATACAAACATAATGTTATGTACAAACTTGATTTTAAAAGATGTGTTGCGGAAGTTTGTTGCACCGTTTCTTCTTCCCAGCGCTAACATCTTGGAAGCGGTGGTAGATAAAAAATTGACGTTGTATAAATGTACCCAGTGTACTATTATTATATTCTGTGCCAGTGTCATCAACAGCCTATTAATCTCCCCACTGCTGGGGCTCAGGCCTACCCTCTCAACGAGGGCGTTCGGGCTATAGTCCACCACGCTAGCCCAGTGCGGGTTGGTGGACTTCACATGCGCCTAAGAATTTTTTCTTCGGCGTATGCAGGTTTCCTCATGATGTTTTCCTTCACCGTTTGAGAGCAGTCACTACATGTACTTAAGTTTCGAGAAAAACCCATTGGTGCATGGCCCAGCCGGGGATCGAACTCAGGACCTTTCGATATGATAGGCCGCGTCTTATCCCCGACGCCACTGACGACACATGTGCCCGTTTACTTACATGCAATAAAATATTTTTGATTTGATTTGAATAACTACATTATTTATCTAAGGATTCTAAGAATATTATGATGATTATGTTTTATTTTTATTGCCCTTTTATTTGTATTACTGCGTCAGCGGTAAAGTTAGAACCTATTAGAAATTATTAGCTGTAAAACTATCTCAATGTTACATCTATTAACTATGTCGACACTTTTGCGACCTTTGATTATTTTGGATGCGTCAAATAGTTAAATTATGTGCATATGCGCCTTTATAAATACAACATGATTTGCATAATCAAATCACTTATTAATGCAGCAATGTGAGTTCAGTCAGTGACCCATTTTAAATTTTGGGAATTGTCATATCGATAAATCAATTAGTGACTGAGTGAGAAATTTGTGCGGTGTGGCCGTACCTTTTATTATTATAATTAATAAACCTGTTTGCATATTTTAAGCTTTTAAAGTTCAACAAACTGCATGATTTTTTTAAGCAGCGGTTCCACCACGAGGATAGTTATTAATATTATTATCGGGTTATCCCGTATTATTACTAAGTTCACACCAGGAAAGAGACAATCTCTTGGACAATGCTAGATAGTAATGAATCGATTCGATAAAATGTGCGGAACTTTTTCTCAGAAGTAGGTATACACATAGAGGCATAATTTTGGTACATAAATCAAGTTTACTATTACGCTAACTAACTGCCCATGGTTTCAATTTTTATTTATTTTTCCCTATTAATCTGTTTAATAATTACTATGCAAATAAAATGTAAATGTATTGCTAATCACTAATAAGTTAGTAGTTCACAGTAAGCTCCACTTATAAAACGTGACCTTACGCCTATTCGAAGGCAAGAGATCTTCTGCTCTAAAATTAGGCAGTTTGCCTTCACTTATACCTATTAAGACACACCTTGTTTCACCTCCAATTGAATCAAATTACTGACCTAAAAAAAAGGTACATATAAAGCACAATAATTACTTTTGTGCGGCATTCTCCCACAGATTTGGTGTAAATACGGATCGTGTCTAAAAATGAGATTGGTTAGTAGTATTGCTGTATTTTTGTGCCAAACTATTTAAGGTGAAGATATTTGTAGAGTTAATGTGCAACACAGTGCTTAGTGACCTTCAATATTTCTATTAATACAATGTGGAGTCCTTCGAGTCGTGAAAATAGTGCTAATTTTAAATTCGTACTTACATAATGATGAACTTACATAAAATAAGTAATTGAATGCTGATCTTGTTCTTGTAGATGAACTAGAAATGATGATGACGATGTCGCTACAGAATGAATATGTTAGGGCAAATTAATACGCCACGTAAAAAAATACATTCAATCATGTTTTCAGCTAGTGTTATGTTGTAAACAGTTGCAATGTAATTACCTTTAAATATTGACATGTGGCCCCCACTGTGCCATAGATTTTATGAGAGAAGTGTGCACTTACTTCATGTTATGGAGTGTAAACTTGCATTATTTTAAACATCCGGATACTTATAGGCCGTTGTTGCCTTTCAGCTGATAGTGTTGTGTCTGGTCGCGTTGGTTGCCGCAGCCCCTCAGCAGCGGCAGGACGACTACGTGCAGATCCTACGATACGACAATGACTACAACAACGGTCGTGGCAACTATAGATACGCGTAAGGATGCTATTATTTAAGTACTGAATTATTTAATTTATTATATATATTTTAATTATTTTATTTAAGTACTCTAATTATATAAAACAAAGTCAAAGTCAAAATTCGTTTATTCAAAATTGGAATACAATATTCTCTTTTTGACGTCAATCCTGTCTTAAACTAAAACTACTGTTTCCACCTGTACGCCGCCGAAGGGAAGAAACAGCAACAAACCCAACAGCACATGGCCCTGCTTTCATTCAATTTTTTTTTTCATTTTCATTTAAATAGCTTGTTCATTACAATATTTTTATCTTTGTTGAGCCATCAGGCACTCCATGGAATTTTATCATTTAGGTAGTCAACTTTTTCTATTCTTTTTTGCACGAGTTTGATTTTACGGAAGACTTAAATTAGTTCTCAGATAAGTTGATAATTTCTTCCGGGATCTTATTTTAGTAACGCACACAGAGCCCCACAAAAGATTTATTGATCTTAGTTAATCTGGAGTGATGTATCTGTATTTCGTTCTTATTTCTAAGATTAAGAATATGCCTCTTATTGTTTAAGTTAAATAAAGACAGATTCTGTCTTACAAACATAATATTAGCATTTATATATTGACATGGCACCGTCATGATTTTAATGTCCTTAAATAATTCTCATAGAGACTCCCGACTACGAAGCCCATAAATAAATCTAATTGCTCTTTTTTGCAAGATGAATATAGACTCGATATCAGCGGCTCCACATCAGTCGTGTTAGTCACACCATTTATAACTAAAGAACGGCCGAACTGATTTTGATGAAACTTGGTACAATGATAGCTTATATCCTGGAATAACATATAGGCTACATTTTACCGCGGTGAAGTGTTCCCGCGGGGAAAAAAACTGATGATACTTGGTACAGCGATAGCTTATTATCCGGGATTAAATATAGGCTACTTTTTACCGCGGTCTGTTCCCACGGGCATGATAGCTATCATGAATAAATAATGACGGGGGAATTTGTATTTTCACATTTTAAAGGAGAGGGCGAAGGGGTGGGGGGAGGGGGAATGGGAGCTATTTCCGTTTTATAACTATAGGTGCTGTTTCTGATTTTTAAAATAATTATTAATATCAATGTAAAGTAACTATGAACAATCCGAGGGCACAAAGTACTATTAGCAACTAAATTGTGTATCTTATGTCATTTTTGCCATGTGATATTCAAATTAATAGTTAACGAAACCAAAAGACAATAAATAATTTGAATTCATAATGTTCTTCAATTTGCACCTCCATATTAAAATCAATATACTTTGATTAATAAATTACATCCCTTTACATTATTTAATAACCGTATGTTTCTCAAAAGAAATTACTCGTATAATACTTGATAGTCGAGTAATGTTTCATTTGGCCTATTGTTTATTCTCACTTCACAGCTACGAGCTATCTGACGGCCAAAGACAAGAGCAACAGGGGGAGCTCAAGAACGAAGGCCGCGACGATGAGTCCCTCGTCGTCAGGGGCAAGTTCTCCTGGATCGCGCCAAACAACATTAGATATACCGTCACTTACGTCGCCGATGAAAACGGCTACCAGCCCGAGGTCGAAGAGGGTCCAGGAGACGTCTATAGTGATGCGGCTGCTACTCTCCTTGGTTAAGAGCATCAAGAGTTTAAAAAAAGCTGAAACCAAATAGAATTAAAAAATGACATACTTAGTTGTTAAGACTATTGTAAAAAAAATAGACTTTGATAACAAATTAATTCTTTTTTTAAATTTCGTCTAACCAGCTCCGTCCTCTTTTTTTTTTGAGAAGACCAGGGATATTGGCGACACTCACCGCTTCGACCCTATCTGATCTTTTGTGTCACACCCCTGCCAAATCCTTATTTTGGTGGACTTCATTTAACCGCCTAAGAATAGAAAATCTAATCTTTGGCATATACAGGTTTCCATTTCATTCAGTCAATCGTTCACCGATCACAATAAAAAATTGCGAGGCGTCTTCAAAAAATTTTAAAGTGACACCCGTCAATTGTTGTGAAACGTGGTGGCTTTTAAAACTGACTTAGCATACTTTGAAAATCACAACCATACTGGGAATGTTGTCAAATGTTTATGATTTTAAAACAAATGTCCAATTATGACCCCAACAATGACGACCACGCCTATTACCTATTCCAATGCCATGACAGTCATGTTAGATCCAAAACAATATGTCAAATTTTGATTTAGCGCTACCAAAAACTGCATGCATGTGGCTAAAACTATTTATACTGAAAATAAGTGTTATTGAAAAATTAAGTGGGCAAAATGAGACTTGGACGAATTGGTTCCTAGACTGTTTTTATGTAGATTTATTGAATACTAGCTGTTGCCCGCGACTTCGTCCGCGTGGATTTTGGAAGTAGGTACCTATTTCTGCTATGTACAGACATACATCGTCTAGTTATAATTTTCCAATGGTAAAATGGATCATTCTAAGTATATATTATTCACCATAATTTAAGGTATACCATACCTTCAGGAACAAACTATGAACACCGTATCCAATTTGGTGAAGACAGATAAAAATTTAAAAAATTGTTGTTTTCACTTCTATTGCTCATAAGACTTCTCATATCAATTTTTATTATACGTGTGTATTTTTTAACTAATACAGTATGGGCAAAACCAAAACCATAGGATATACAGGGAAACTGTCTTATGAACCTTTAGGTATATTTCGTGATAACAATTTTGACATAGTAATCGGAGCAGCCGAGCGTAGAGCGTCAGTGGCGTAGGGGTAGAGCGTCAGTGGCGTGGGGCATAAGAGTAGAGCGTCAGTGGCGTAGGGGATAAGACGCGGTCTATCATATCGAAAGGTCCGGAGTTCGATCCCCAGCTGGGCCATTTACCAATGGGTTTTTTCTCAAAACTTAAGTACATTTACTGACTGCTCTCAAACGGTGAAGGAAAACATCGTGAGGAAACCTGCATACGCCGAAGAAGAAATTCTTAGACGCATGTGAAGTCCACCAACCCGCACTGGGCTAGCGTGGTGGACTATAGCCCGAACGCCCTCGTTAAGAGGGTAGGCCTGAGCCCCAGCAGTGGGGACATTAATAGGCTGTTGATGATGATTGATGAATCGGAGCAGCTGGAGTTCAGGTGGCATGAATGAATAAGTAGTAAGTACCTAAGTACTTTGCACAGTCTGTTTTATAAGTAAACATTATATTAAATTTGACTAACTTCTGCTGCTTGGATTTTTTTCTTCCGGTACAATAAAATGATTCTAACATGAAACTAAGTCGATACGCATTTTTTAAAAATAATAAAAATTATTTTTCACTGGCGTTCTATGAGAAAACATTTTATTGAATATGACTAACTTCTGCTGCTCAGATTTTTTTCTTCCGATATAATGAAGTGATCCCTACATGAAACTGAGTCGAACCGCATTAAAAAAAAATTGTGCAAATTGTCTCACTTTTATGGACAACACACGCTTGACCAAAAAATTTCTATGTCATAAGACACTTTCCCTGCATCTCCTATGGTCTCGGACTTGCCTATACTGTCCCAGTTAAAAAAAACACTGATATCTCCTATGTCTATGACATCGTCTTGTTACGTTAAATGATTTATCTGTAAATGACGATAACTTTTTTCGCTGTCATCCGATTTCAATGAAACAAAGCCTATAAGTTGCTCCAGGCTGTGCTTAATCTACCTGTGAAAACCGCAAGAAAATCCGTTCAGTGGTTGCGGAGATTAGCGATTACAGACAGACAGAAAGACAGAAAGACAAAAAAATTAAAAAAAACTTTTTTGTGTTCTGTTACTCTTTTTTTATCGCCCACACTCATTTTTTTTTAATTTTGTTCAAAGTACAGACACACGATTTCTACTCCTTTATTATAAGTATAGATAAGTATAGATAGAAGTATAGACAAATCATCAATATTGAAAGTTTAACTCATACGTATTTAATCCATGTAGGATCCAGTAAAAAAATTGATAGGTAATTATGAATACAAAGCGCGAAAGTCTATAATACATATACTATCTATGTAGGATGTCATTAAACACTGGAAAATGACAAATATTTGAAAAGTTTATCGCAGCTTTAATTACATCATTTATCATAGACATGAAAATTGTTCACACGTTATTCACCTGATTTGGTCGCTACTCTCCTTGGCGGCTGATCATCAAGATACCTTAAAAGGAGTTACCAAAACTAGTCAAAGTTATACTTGTACTAGTAGTTGTTAAGAATTTGTAAAAAGAATAGTAGGTACCAGGTAAACTTTGAAAGCAAAAATTATAATTACCATGTATTTTTACTTTATCGACCCCGTACAAGTATAGGTAGAGGAAGTATTATAATCGCGGAAAAAAAAGTTTTCCAATTTTCTTGAAAATGAGCTCTAGCTAGATTGATAACACTGAATAACACAATATACCGAAAAACCAAGCAGGTCAATTCCGTCGGTCGGTCGGTCTGTCACGCTTGGCTCTGGAGGCTAAATCTTTAGTCCGAATGGAGCCAAATTTGTAACTCAAGGGTTTTAATTTAATTTATTGTATCTTAGGAATAATCAACAGGTTCTTCGTACCTTCAAAGGCCATATAAAAAAAGAGATTTTTTTATCTCAAAAACGGAAGACGTCGTTCCAACGACGCTTGCGTCAACGGCGTGGTTAATTTAGAAGTCTGATTTTTTCACGGCTTCAAGAGACTGCAGACCTGAATATTTGATATTAATTTCAACTCGATACCTCCATGAGATCTCGAAAAAAATGGTCTTGACAGACAGACAGACGGCCAACGAAGTGATCCCATAAAGGTTCGTTTTTTTTCTTTTAAGGTACGAAACCCTATTATGGAATCGTTAGGCGGCGGTGATACTTTAGGGGTATCTACTAACTTTTGTGATTCTGTAGCATTGAGAACTAGGTTCTGTCTGATCGCATTTATGCATTTAAGCATAGGTGTAAAATGTTAGCGAAATGTTAGAACAGTGTCTCGCTATGAATATCGTATTTCGCGTCGTAGTTTACCTTCACAAACAAATTTATTTGAATTTTCATTATGGCTAAGTTGCAACACAGTGAATAGGTTACTTAATTTTAGGATATAAAAGCTAAGCTATAACTTAGGAACATCATACGATTGTGTTAGCAGTGACAGTGACATCTAAATATCCTAAAAAACAAAATGAAATTGGTGTGTATTTAATTATTTATTTTAGTGATAGTTGAGTGTCAGTTGCAGTGGTGTCGGAAAATATATAGACAGTGATAATTCCTTTTTTTTCTGTATATTTTCTTTCTAAATATATAAAACAAAGTCGTGTTAGTTAGACTATTTTATAACTCAAGAACGGTTGAACGGATTTTGATGAAACTTGGTACAGTGATAGCATAAATCCTAAAATAACAGATTTCGGCGGAAAACTTATTCCCCGCCGAAACCACGGGCAACAGCTATTATCAAATAATAATGACGGGATTTTATATTTTCACCTCTTATAGGGGAGGGGGACGGGGGGAGAGGTGGGGGTAAGGAAAAATTGCATGATTTATTCTGTCCCATTAATTCTAATTTATTATTTTGTCTAGATAGACTTCATTTCTGTAGGTAGGTCTGTTAAATCTTCTGAATTACTTCTTTTGTGCGTATATACAAACTGTTTCAGTCAAATATTTAGCTTTAGACAGAACGATGTCTGTCTGGTCAGCTAGTTAACTAGTATATATCCAATCTGTTGTATGTAAGTACCTAAAGATTGACATGTGGGGTCACTGTGCCATGGATTTTATGAGGGAAGTGTGCACTGACTTCATGTTAGGGAGTGTAAACTTGCATTCTTTTAAACATCCGGATACATAAAAGCCGTTGTTACACTTTCAGCTGATAGTGTTGTGTCTAGTCGCGTTGGTTGCCGCAGCCCCTCAGCGGCGGCAGGACGACTACGTGCAGATCCTACGATACGACAACGACTACAACTACGGCCGTGGCAACTATAGATACGCGTAAGAATGCTTATTTACTTATTTACTAATTTTATTTTTAAAATTTATTTATTTTCACAAAATCCACAGCACTTATGAAAAACAATGTTATTGTACGTTATATTATAGTTCTTACTGCTAAAGACAGATTTACAATATGTTTATTAAACTTTCATTCAGTAGACGATATCATGGACAGTCTGTATGTTTGAGTGTATGTGTGTGGTGCGATTATATAAATAAATTCGCTAAATCAAAATCAATAATATTTTATTGCATGTAAGTACACTGGGTACATTTATACAACGTAATTGTTTTATCTACCACCGCTTCCAAAGTGTACATTACCTACATTACTTCATACTTAAAACTGCCGGCTAAAAATTCATATATTTTACGCCTAGTTTCCCAGTGGTTTATCCTTTTCTAGCTGTTTCCCGCGGCTTCGCAAAATAAGTTAATTTTGACTTTTTCTTTTTGATCGGCTCCGAAGAGACATAGCGTGATGTTAATTAGTATATAACCTGCCTCAAGAATAGGGCTATCTAATGCAAAAAGAATTTTTCAAATCCGACCGGTAGTTCCGAAGATTACCGCATTCAAACAAACAATCAAACAAATAAAAAGCAATATTCTAACAGTAATTTATTATTCGAGAAATGTTTAAATTTGTTTATTCTCACTTCACAGCTACGCGCTATCTGACGGCCAAAGACAAGAGCAACAGGGGGAGCTCAAGAACGAAGGCCGCGACGATGAGACCCTCGTCGTCAAGGGCAAGTTCTCCTGGATCGGACCCAACAACATTAGATATACCGTCACTTACGTCGCCGACGAAAACGGCTACCAGCCAGAGGTCGAAGAGGGTCCAGGAGACGTCTATAGTGATGCGGCTGCTACTCTCATTGGTTAAAAGCATTAAGAGTTCAAAAAAGCTGAAACCAAAAAGAAGGCAAAAATGTCATATAGTTGATAAGAAAAAATTAAAATAAACTTTGAAAACCAATTTTTTGCAATATTTTTATTTTCGTCTAACCGACTCCGTCATCTTATCTTTTTAGAAGACCAGGAATATTGGCGACACTCGCCACTTCGACCATATCTGATCTTTTGTGTCAAACCCCTGCCCTGTATACCAACTAAATCCATAAAACCCTTGTAATTGGAGAGAAACCTTCTTAGGAGACTGTCCTTTACTTTCTCCGACGTTTTGACCGGCATTCACAGATTTTGAAAAAAATGTACGGTCAGCAAAGAAATGGGCAATTACACAGAAACTTTTTTTAAAGTCAGTCGATCCCGTTTGTTTTACAGATCAAAAAAACTCTATCGGACCAACTGTGGTTAGAGTACTAAAAGTCAGAAATCTCAAAAAACTTCACCCATACATTTTGCAGGAAATGAGGAGACTCAAACTTACTTTTATACCCAACTAAACTCTTTACGAGAGAAAGACTGGCCGCTACAAAATTACTGGACGAAAATAATATAAACACTTTGCATTCTGAAAAAATAATCCTATAATCGAAATTTTGAATTCTAAAAAAATAAATTCTTAAAATTCTATTTTTCTCCAAAAAATTTTATTTTATTTTTTGAATTTAAAAGAAAAATCTAAAACTGAAAATTCAAAAATTTTATTTTTATTTTCGACCAGTAATCCTTGTCGACTCCAGAGAACTCGTCTGCGCCAACGGCCGTCGGTTCTGCCACAGATGTGACCCACCCACTGCCACTTTAGCTTGCTAATCTTTTCAGCTATAGTACATTTTTCTTTCGGCTATGTCGGTAACCTTAGTCGTAGGTAGTAGGCCATCCTTCTCCTAACTGGAAAATAAGTGTTAATAAAGTTTTAAGTGGACAAAATTATACTTTTGGGTTTGGACAAAATGAGACATGGACGAATTGGTACCTAGACCGTTTATGTAGATTTATTGACTCAGTGATCACAAAATTTTATCATCAGGATTGAAAGTTTATCTCATATTAATCAATGAAGAATGTCATTATATCTGAATTAATACAAATATTTAAATAATTTATCGCCGCTTTAATTACTTATCACTGACCTGAAAATGATTGCGCCAACGTGCACCAAATAAATAATGTAATTTGAAATCCTGTTGGATTACCAAAATAAAATACAGGGTTTGTTTCATTTTCTATATTTTGAAATACAGGTATCATCACACTCGTAGTTACATATAAGTATTTGAATATTACAGGTTTTACAGGTATAGGGAATTTTAATGATAAGGCATTACATAAAATTATAAATACTATAATTTCACAGCTACGAGCAATCTGACGGCCAAAATCACGAGCAAAAGGAGGAGCTCAAGAACTAAGGTCGCGACGATGAGTCGTCAGGGGCAAGTTCTCCTGGATCGCGCCAAACAACATTAGATCTAAATAAAAACCGGACAAGTGCGAGTCTGACTCGCGCACCGAGGGTTCCGTACAAACTTGTAGGTACGGTCGACCGCACGTCAGTGGAAACAAAACCAGTATAAACAGGTCTCTCCTAGTATTAAAACTCCCTAATAGGCTAGGCCAGCTCAATGTCAATGTGTTACCACTGACGTGCGGTCGACTGTACCTATGTAAATTAGTTCGTCGTTCACGGGAATCGAGTCAATGTCAAAATATTTTATTGCATTATGAGTAATTTATACACGTTATATTGTATCTACCACTGCTTTCAATATACAGGATGGAAATTTCAGACGCCACCTGGAGGCAAAGTAGATAGGTACCCTAAATATAACAGATTCCAAATTTTACTTAAAGGAAACATTCTTTTATTTTCAAAATTAAGTAAAACTAAAGGTTAGCGCAGGACCGGTCGTCGTGGAGATCCTTGGGGGAGGCCTTTGTCCAGCAGTGGACGTCTACAGGCTGATATGATGATGATGATGAAGTAAAACTGCATTCAAACATTTTAAAGAACCCACGAGTCTGAGTCGGGAATCGAATCTGACAATAATGTGGAAAAAATACATGCTATGTATCTTTATGATACCGATCGAAAAGGTTAATCATCAGAATAACTTTCCCTCCATGTGGCGTCTGAAATTTCCACTCTGTACATAGTAGCTGTCGGGAAGTCTCGAAGATTTTTCTTGGAAATCAAAGTTCTCTAAGTATACCTGTTCATTAAATTTGACCCAGATTTGTAAATGGTGACAAAAAAAATGAATAGTACCGAATTGTATATTAAAATTGGAAAAAAACATTATCTATAATTGTGTCAGTTCTTGTAGTGTCAGTACTATTATTATTGGTAACTAACATGCCATGCATTCTATAGCAGTATTGGTTAGACATCGTGGCGACCTATTTAGATTCAAAACCTTTCTTTTTAAATTTCGAACTGGCACGACAAAAAGAATGCGCCAATAAATGAATTTAAAAAATAAACAGAAATAAATTGACCAATAACAAGTCAAACAAATCCTGTCATGTCAAATGCCAAATCACGTGTTTACGTTATTGGTCAAATGTTATTCATTTTTTAAGTGATTTTATTTCCAGCTAAACCTTTAGTATAATTTGTAAAACCTAACGAAATTATTTAATATGGATCTGTAATGATGAAATTTCTAGACGCTAGCGAATTCTTTCAAGAATTATTTACGTCATTGTACTAATTTATAACGGTAGCTTGCTCATACGCAAAGTTAAGTTTGTTTGTACTTTTGTACAAATAAATTTTTGTGATGTAAATACAAATTTACAGTTTTCAGATTTTTTCCTTTACTTGTGCTATAATATCTTGCTTCTTGCCAAATTTCAAGATTCTAGGTGAACGGGAAGTATATCAAGATACTCAAAAATGCGGCGAAATCGGCAATATCTTTTAACTGCGATGACTAAGAAGTCTGATTTTTTCACGACACCAAGGGACTGCAGACCTGAGTATTTGATATTAATTTCAACTTGATACCTCCACGCGTTCCTGAGAAAAATGGTCTTGACAGACGGACAGACGGACAACCGAGTGATCCTATAAGGGTTCCTTTTTTCCTCTTTGAGGTTCGGAACCCTAAAAAGCGAAATGTTTGAACTTGAACAGTGTCTCGCTATAAATATCGTATTCGGCATCGTAGTTTACCTTCACGCACGAATTGATTTTAATTTTCATTACGGCTAAGTTGCAACACAGTGAATATGTTATTTGATTTTATGATATAAAAGCAAAGATATAACCAAAAACATCATTCGTTTGTGTTACCAGTGACAGGGATATCTAAATAACCTAAAAACAAAATGAAATTGGTGTGTATTTAAAAATATATTTTTATAATAGTGGAGTGCCAGTGGTGTCGAAAAAATATATACAGTGATAATTCATTTTCCATATTAACTAATAACCAATCGGTTTCCATTCATGGATTGGAGTGGAATTAAAAGTGGAAATAAATCTATTAGTGGATTTGACCAGTGAATTAGGTGTATTGTAGCGTAATATTTCAGCATAAAAGTTTTGAATTCTCATTTTTAGTATTTCTAGGTGTGGATCTCATGGCACTTAGGTACTCATACAACATTATGAAAATGTTTGGTGTGAAGGAAGATAAGGCTTTCTATATTACATTCCCCATTACAAGACATCCATAATTTAGGGTGTTAATTTCAAAGGACAATGGGAAAAAATGTATGGTGCCATGCACGGAATAGCAATTATTTTTGTATTATTAAAAATAGTACATTAACTTAGTGCATTTAATTATAATAATCTCATTTATTTTAAATCAATAGAACATACAAAGAAATGAAAAAAGATGTCATAATACCTAAATATGATTCCAATAGGAAATACCATGAAGCTAAAAACTGTTTTGGACACAGAATACTAGATACAATTTCCCGTGTGTTATGGTACATTCTTTGTGAGCACCACCCATTTATACACCATAACTCTTTATGGGTGATGCCAATTTTCCCATTGTTTTCTGAACCCTATGACAATCTGAAACTTCGCGTGTGTAAGTTTGAAATTTAAACTATCACACGAAAAGATAAAATACACATGTCTTAGAAGACAAGGGAAACTAAACTAGCTAACGTTGATAATTTTCTTATGTATGATAGGCAACAGCTCGTGTTATATTAAAAAGTTGCAATGTAGACAATGTTAACGCCCGGTAAGTTAGTATCTAAAGTTTGACATGTGGCCCCCCACTGTGCCATGGATTTTATGGGGGAAGTGTGCACTTACTCCATGTTAAGGATAACTTATCCGGATACTTATAGGCCTTTGTTGCACTTTCAGCTGATAGTGTTGTGTCTGGTCGCGTTGGTTGCCGCAGCCCCTCAGCGGCGGCAGGACGACTACGTGCAGATCTTACGATACGACAACGACTACAACTACGGTCGTGGCAACTACAGATACGCGTAAGAATGCTATTATTACTTAAGTATCTATATTATCTATTTCAACCAGTATAGTACTGGAGATTGGCGCGTTCAATCAATCAATCAAACAAATAAGATTCTAACAGTAATTTATGTATATATTAATATATATATTTAGTCAAGAAATGTTTCATTTGGTTTATATGTTTATTCTCACTTCACAGCTACGAGCTATCTGACGGCCAAAGACAAGAGCAACAGGGGGAGCTCAAGAACGAAGGCCGCGACGATGAGTCCCTCGTCGTCAAGGGCAAGTTCTCCTGGATCGGACCCAACAACATTAGATATACCGTCACTTACGTCGCCGACGAAAACGGCTACCAGCCAGAGGTCGAAGAGGGTCCAGGAGACGTCTATAGTGATGCGGCTGCTACTCTCCTTGGTTAAGAGCATCAAGAGTTTTAAAAAAAGCTAAAACCAAAAAGAGGTCAAAAGTGTCATACTTAGTTGTTAAGAATTGGTAAAAAATTTGAAATAAAGTAATTCAAATAACAATGCAAAAAAATATGTACTTATTTCTTTAATTTCTTCTAACTAGCTCCGTCATCTTATCTTTTTAGTAGACCTGTAATATTGGGCTTCGATCCCTTCAGATCTATTGTCCTTCTAGACCTCTGTCTATCAACCAGGAGTCGTCTTAGATCCAAACAAAATGTCAAATTTAGATTTAGCGCTCCCAATAACATCGGAAACGGCACTAGAAAAATTGTTTAATAAAGTTAATCATCAGTATCAGGCAGTTCACGGCCCCTGCTGGACGTACACCTCAATCGTTTAGTTGCGTTTGGTGCAAAACGCATTTTATTTAATTCGCATTTTGTGTAGTCCATTGCCGATTTAGCTTCCTAAATATTTAGACCAGAAATTAAAAAAAACCTTATCAGTTCTTACTCTAAAGAAAATTGCTTTTCGGGGCCACGCCTATCAACTGAGCTATCGCGTCATCACCGCTTGTTTACATAATAAAAATTATTCAATAATTCACGTTAGTTAGGTATTTTATTATTATTCTTATACTCGTAGTAGTTTACCTTCAGACACGCCTAGGTATCCATTTTTTTACTGTGTTGTGTAGTATTTAGTTTTGGGATATAAAAGACAAAGCTATCTATTTCTTCATCTATTCTTTGGTGTCACCGCAGCATCGATACATCATAAGAATCAATATGAAATTGGTGTGTACTTATAATAATTTATTTGTTTGTGCTCAGTGGAGTGCCAGTTATATGCATAACTATTACAAAACATACTCTTGCTTGACTCTAGCTTGTACATCCTTGATGGTATATTACAAAAAAATTGGCAGTTGATTTGTGTACTACTTTCAGCTGATAGTGTTGTGTGTGGTCTGTGTGACGGCCGCCGCCCCTCATTTTCAGAACAATGCATTTACCCTGCACTACGACAACGACTATGGCCGTGGTAATTACAAATTCGGGTAATTGAACTCCATAATTATAATATTAAATTAAAGCTCACTTTACTAGCTTTTATATAAAAAAAATATATACTTGTCTTAATAAAAGAAAATTAAAACTGTCGTTTTTATTAGGTACTATATGCATGAAAACCTTATTTATTTAAGTTCTTTGCACACAAGAAAGTTTTACCTGTAATATAATCTGGTTAGCAATTTTTTAAATAATGTGGTCAGACAGACAAACGTTGAATTAAATTTAAATTACAGACAAGTAGAATTTATGCTAATTATAGTTATGTATATTTCTCCTTTTTACATAGTTATGTAGTACTTATAGATATACATTTTACTTGCTCGAAAGTTATTTAATGTTCACTGAATCACAAGTTTCGTATAGTTCATTGTGTTATTGCGTTGGTTCTCAAGGCGATTTCAAAGAGTTCCTAATGTGACTGAAAATAGTTATATTGAACATATGCGTTATTAAAGAAGTAGGAACTATTTATGTAGAGGTTATATTTATCGGCCAACTCATAAGGATTGAAAGTTTATCTAATACTAGCTTTTTCCCGCGGCTTCGCCCCGCGTAGAAAAGTTTTTCCCGTGTACATTGTGAAACAGCGCCCTCTATGTAGGCGTTTTGTTACTTAGGGGGTATTATCGGACGCCCCGCCACCTTTACCGCGTTGAAAAGTAGCCTTCCAGGATATAAGCTATCGCTGTACTAAGTTTCGTCAAAATCTGTTCGGTAGTTTTTGCGTGAAAGAGTAATAAACATCCTCACATCCTTACAAACTTTCGCCTTTATAATATTAGTAGGATAGTATTAAACCTCATAGGATATCATTAAACCTGAAGAAAATAAACATTTAATAGACTATAACATAGACCGGGAAATGATTGCGATAAGGTACCCCAAATGAATAATGTAATTTGAAACCCTGTCCGATTACCAATACAAAATATACAGAGTCTTATTATACATATTTTCTAAATTTTGCAACACAGGTATCCCACACGTATTTGAATATTACAGGTATTACACCAGGTATATGGAATCTTAATAAATGTTATGGCATTATACAAAATTAATAAATCTTCACAGCTACGAGCAATCTGACGGCCAAAAACACGAGCAACAGGGGAAGCTCAAGAACGAGGGACGCGAGGATGAGTCACTCGTCGTCAAGGGAAAGTTCTCCTGGGTCGCGCCCAACAATATTAGGTATACCGTCACTTACATTGCCGACGAAAACGGCTACCAGCCCGTGATCGAAATAGGCCCGGATGACTTCTTAACTTCTTACCCCGAGGGCGGCGGCGGCTTTGGCGGTGGATATTCACCTGATTTGGTCGCTACTCTCCTTGGCGGCTGATCATCAAGATACCTTAAAAAGAGTTACCGAAACTAGTCAAGGTTATACTTATGGTTAATAAGAATTTGTAAAAAGAATAGTAATAAACTTTGAAAATAAATTACTAATTATAAAATAATTAGTATAATAAGTACCATTGTTTTTATTTATTTCTATATCTAACTGGTCGTGCCGCTTCAAAATGTATTCTATCTCTCCTTTTCTATAGTTACTAGATTATTCCAGGTTATAAACCACAGTAGGTATGTCATTGAAATCCGTTCAGCTATATTATATCCATTTAGCCTTATATGGTGTGAAACAAACAAACAAACGAACGAACCAACAAACAAACAAACAAACAAAGCCATTGTAATATTATTAGTACAACGAGATACACCAGAGGGATCAAAACATGGCCCTAATAAAGTTGTATTCAATCAAATCAAGGAGTAAAACAGCCAAAACAATATTATTTTGAAATTTTGACTGTCTGTCTGTCTATATGTTTGCTCCGGAATCACGCAAAAACTATTGCAACAAATTGGATGCGGTTTTCACAGTTGTATTCTTGAAGGTCTAATTAGAAATCTGGTGGGTTTTTCTATAGGAAAATTATAACTAGACGATGTCTGTAGTTTGTACATAAGAGAGAAATACCCCTAGAAGTATATATTATAAGCTAACTTTATGTATACTCTAAGGATTTACCTATTTCCAAAATCCACGCGTACGAAGTCGCGGGCAACAGCTAGTGATAAATAAAACTATAATCCTTTGTAATAACTTTTACTTTAACAACCTATTCATGTTAATACTGCGCAAGAATTTTTCTTTTCCAAATTTTAGTAGTTTACCTTCATATAAACGCCTATGCATTTTTAAGTTACAACAGAATGAATAAGTTATTTTATTTTTTAACGATATAAAGCACAAAACGAAAACTAGTTCGCCATTCTTTCGTATATCTTAACATCAAAAACATCAACTTAATCAATATGAAATTGGTGCGTATATAATAATTTATTTCGTGTTCAATGAAGTGCATATGGTATCGGAAAAATAATGACAATGTTTTATGTTCTCTCTTCTGGAATACCTATCTAATGCAATATTATTCGAGAAATCGAAATAAATCTGTAAAACACACCAATATTTCATGTCAAAAATCATATCGTTAGTTACATAAAATACCTAGACCAAGAAAGAGGAGAAAAAAATAAATTTGTAGGATATCGCAGGGGCAATGTAATAGAAATACAATATAATTTATTATATCATCTTTGGAGATGCCAAGTCCCCTAAAAACATCCGATCGTCCATAAAACCTATATTCAATTTTTTGTTCCACGAGCATCTTTTAAATCATTCTTCAATGTATTCCTTAAACCACCTGGTTTAGTAAACTTACTCCTTGAGAATGTCAGTGCCCTGCACAAGGTCGGCCTGGCCGTGTGTGGTTTTAGTATAAGTTTAAACACGCAATTTTTTTGTATATTGAATATCGCAATGCGCGCGGGTGGAGAATGATGAACTTTAGCTCACAAGCTGTTGTTGTGACGAGTACTGACCCACATTGGGACATATTGTTTAGAGTGTGTTATTATGTATATTTCCAGCTGATAGTGTTGTGTCTGGTCGCGCTGGCTGCTGCAGCTCCTCAGCAGCGGCAGGATTACGACGTGCAGATCCTACGATACGACAACGACTTCAACTACGGCCGTGGTAACTACAAATTCGCGTAAGTATCCTTTCAGGTGAAAAGGTGTTGCATAAAATAAATCTTTGTTGTCGCTCAATTTCTAAAAGTGAAAACCCTCGATCCAGATAAGTTTTTTTTTTCTACGGGGCAACAAGCAGGCTGGCCTCCTGATGTTAAGAGGTCACCGCACCGCCGCCCATAGACACCACGTGAAAATGATATCCGTATAATATTTTACAATATTTTTAATTTTTATTTTTCCCAAAATACACTGCGATCACCATTTACTATTACAATAGTACAATAGTATTGGTGATGGCAGAAAATACATTATAATTATCAGTCGGTGAAGTTTCATTTGACTAATTGATGTTCTCAATTCACAGCTACGAGCAATCTGACGGCCAAAAACACGAGCAACATGGAGAGCTCAAGAATGAGGGCCGCGAGGATGAGTCACTCGTCGTCAAGGGAAAGTATTCCTGGGTTGGACCTGACGGTGTTACATATATCGTCACTTACACCGCAGACGAGAACGGCTACCAGCCCGAGATCGAGCAGGGCCCGGGCGGTGGCGACCCCCCAGGATTGGTCGCCAGCCTACTAGGCTAAAAGTCTCAAGATTGCTACGAGCTGATACCAAAAATTAGTGAAAAAAAGTTGTAACTGTAAATATAATTATATAAACTGTACAAAAAATAGTTATACTTTGAAAATAGTAATATTACAAATTGCACAAATATATTTACGTGTTTTTTTGAAACGTGTTATTTTAGGTGATATTATAGGTAATTAGTTGATAGGATGAAGCATCAACGGAATCAAACAGAAAACTAACTTATTCAGTTTTCACCTTTGTATTAAAAAGAATGACACATTGCAACAAAAGGATTCATGTGAAATAAGTAGCTGACGGTTATAGTTCATGAAATAAGTTAGCGAAAATGTCAAAACTATTAACATAATTTACCATCAAATGGATTTATGGTTATGCTAACAGAAATTGATTATGAAATTATTTAAATATCACATACGAAGGTCAATAAGTATCTACATTGTGGTATCACCGGACCTCACGCGATTGGGGTCAAAAGTCAAGTCAAAATTTCGAAATATTTATAATAACTATTTAACAGTGTTATAACATTATTATATTACACGTGGTAATAAGAATACCGCGCCTAATGTATATTTAAAGGAATAATATAATGTTCCTAGGGGTTTACATTATCGTCCCTGCATAATATACTGCACATAAAAGTATACTGCAATATACAATTGCCCAAACTTCCGAAAATTTTTAAGAAAATTCTTGTCGCCTTTTGTAGCACTTTATTTCAATGTTCATAATTATTTAATCAATTCGTTGCATTACAAATAAAACCTTATGTGCCTACATACATACCTCGTGCATACATAATTATACAGAATACCTACACTTTTCTTAAAAAGGAAAACACCTCTTCTAAACATTAAAAAAGTCTGAGACGTATTAACACGAGTATTAGTACGAGTTTAACTAACGAGAATAACTAAACTATATTTCCCTCTCTTTGAGCTTTACTGAAGTCGGATACACGTGTGGCCAGTTCATCATCATCATCATATCAACCGAAAGACGTCCACTGCTGGACAAAGGCCTCCCCCAAAGATCTCCACGACGACCGGTCCAGTTAGTGAAATCCGAAACAAGTAACATTTGTTATTTCTTCAACGCAACAAAGAAAACTAGGAAGGATCGAGTTTAGCTGCTGCCACTGGCGCCTACCAAAAAGATCCTAGCTTCATGCAGAAACCACATACAACGACAACGCAAAACAAAATTACAAGGTCTACAGTATGTATGTAGGAAGCGTATTTTGTCGATGTCTTCCTCGGGTCAAAAATATTAAGTTTGACTAAACCGAGTTTCAAAACATCAGAGAAGTATCACTCAAAATTTTCCTTAATTGCTGTCAATCAAGCAACTATGGTCATCAAATCCTAGACGCATAATTATAATTAAAAGAATGCTTGCGAAAGCCCCATCATCGGCTATGTCCTCAGACGATGCGCGGCTTACCTTCGCCGTGTCGGCATCGTAGGAGTGGTCAAACATACAAAACATTGTAACGAGATATTTTGTACGTCAACAAAATAAGTGTGTCGTAATACAATATTCCGAAAAGTATATAACACGGGTTACTTAAGTAATGCAAACATAAATTAAGTTAGGACGAGCCGGTAAACCGTTTAAGTGAATCTAATCATGAAACTGGTTAGTATTTTTAAAAATTAATAAGTGATGAGAAAAAAGTGATGTTTTGTGAAGTGTTGAGTGTTACAAAGACATTTTGGTGGATTTTGACGGAACGGTGTGTTCGTTTCAGTTGGTGGTACTTGTGCTGGCAGCCGTCGCGGCGGCGGCCCCTCAGCACCAGCAGCAAGGCCAAAGTGCACAGGACGTGCAACTCGTGCGCTTTGATACTGACAACGACGGACTGGGCACATACAGTTATGCGTAAGATTATCCTGCATCCATTTATAAACGAAATTTTGTTCATCTAACATCACCTATGTGTTCATTTGATAATATTTACTACTGAGTGCAACATTTCCTATCATGAGTAACTTTTAAAATTGTGATTTTTTCATCCAATTATGAAAGATTTTATGCAAAAAAAATATTATGTTTATTTAAGCTATTATTGTTGGTATCTTGAGCATTGATTTGGGTCGGCGCATATACAAATCAGAGCTTAAGTTATGTGCCGCCAACAGTATTAAACTAAATTTTTTTACACATTTATCCAGATCCAGTCTTTAATTTATCAAGTTCTTTTAATTATTAGAATATTCACTACATCTCCAAAATTTATTTCTTCTGTATCGCAAACCAAGTAGATATGCAATGTGAAGGCAACGTATACAAACAAATAGTACATTGTTACCCCAGGGGTGAAAGTAACTTATTTAGGTCCCAAGACGGGGTTTGGCGCCCGTCGCGATAGTTCGAGGGACTCTAAATAATTCTTGAACACGAGGGATACACTGTGCTTTTCATTACGAATACAATGAAAGTAAAAACAAATACATAAAATGAGTGATAATACAAATCTCTGCTATACGGAAGTATAAACAAAACTCTACAACTCGAAAAAACAAATGAAGATCAGATTGCCGCTTTCCCGTCTATTTTGTGTTTTTTCTGCGGCCGACCAGCTATTATTTGCCATTATTTTTTATTTCCATCATTGAAAAAATGGTAAATATTTTGCCTAAATCTATGTTATTTTAAGAAATAGTTGACAGTAATAATTATAATAAAGTCATTTATAAATAATTTTTATTTATTACTAATCTTTATGTTATTTCAATTTTACATCGCGATGTAATTGAGTGGCTGTATAGAAAGTTGGAACATGGTCCAATAGAAATGTCAAAATAGTACTAGTTTTTTCTGAATAATTTGACAGCTGTCAGTTGAAAACGATTCTCCCTAGGGCTGAGATGTATTACTTTCAACCCGCTACTCGGGTAACTTCAGACCTACTTTCAGAGTATGAGTGATGAAAAATATTTTTACAGTTTCGAACAAAGCGACGGCACCAAGCGTGATGAGCAGGGTGAGCTAAGGAACGCTGGCGCCGAAGACGAATCAATCGCTGTAAAAGGCTCGTACTCCTGGGTGGGCCCTGACGGCGTTACCTACACCGTGACCTACATCGCAGACGAGAATGGCTTCCAGCCCACGATAGAGCAAGGACCCGGGGGCGGAGTCCCGCCAGGCGTCGTCGCTTCCCTCCTCGGTTGAGATGCCATCAACATAGTCAATAATAGTCAATTAAATAAAATTAATTCATTTAAATTGTTTATTAATTTTCCTAAATTACTGTAATTTTAGTTTATGTGTAATTTATTTCATCATTATATCAGCCCTTCAACATGCACTGCTGGACATAGGCCTTCCCCAGTGAACGTTTTCCATCCTCCACACCATGCATCCACAGCCGCTTCCGGTCGCCTTCTTAGATCAAATCAATTTAATTCTTAAATGCAAATTTTCTGTAATCACAGAGATAAGTAATGCATTAATATTTGCGGCAAGATTTATTTCAAATTATTCTGAAGAGATTTTTTTGCTGTAAATCATACTACGAATTTAAATTTTATGTCATAACTTTTCTCATAGAGAAATAAAAAATTTCGAACCTTCCTGACTTTTCTAATAAAAAGTTATAAGAAATAAAAAATATGTAGAAATATACATTTTGATGATTGTTCTCTGCGCCTGATCAATGTTTGATACTGATGAAAGTTACTAATAAATTAACTAATCAAATTTTGACATTAGCTGCGTCACAATGTTTCTAATACTAACTGATACTATCTTTTGAGGATTGTTCTTTGCAGTAACTTATGCGCCTGATCAATGTTCGATACTGATGAAAGCTACAAATAAATTAACCAATCAAATTTTTAAAGGCATTTCTTATTGTTAATGACTTATTCCTAATCGCTTCAGAGTTCATTTTAGTTTAAAACTTTATTGCACACAATATGATATGCACAAAAGGCCAACATAATTCGAGTTCATATTTTCAGTTCAATTCCCACTACTTTGTACAATTGGTTTAATTCGGTCCTGGTCTGGATGTTACATTTTGTGAATTAACCTATTTCTTGACCTATTCCTTCTTATTTTTCGAAAAAAATTAAAGACAAAAGCACTATTTAATTATTTAATAATTTTAGATCTACCTACCTGTCATTTTAATATGTGTATCTTTGGCCTGAATAATCATCATCATCATCACAGGTTGTTGGTGTACACTGTTGGACATACCTATAGATGAATGAATGGTCCATTACAACAACTAAAAGCACTAGAAAAATCTGTTAGAGTCGAATATATCCTATCCTACTCCTACTAATATTATAAAGGCGAAAGTTTGTAAGGATGTGAGGATGTTTGTTACTCTTTCACGCAAAAACTACCGATCAGATTTTGATGAAACTTGGTACAGTGATAGCTTACATCCTGGAATAACATGTAAGCTACTTTTTACGGAGGACAAAGTCGCGGGGCGTCCGCTGATACCTTCTAAGTAACAAAAACACCTAAATAAATAGAGGGCGTTGTTTCACTATGTACACGGGAAAAACTTAACTACGCGGGCGAAGCCGCGGGAAAAAGCTAGTCCATTATAAATCTGCCTTCATTAGCGTTTATTATTTTAAATGATAAGTATAATAAAATAATTAAAAACCTATGTTTACATCCACTCTTACATTTAATTTGCATGTAATTTCCTTAAAAAATAGATACAAAAAAAACTTTTCTTTTCAAAAATAGATTATTTACATAATGATTTACTGTAGTAATTAATTTTTCTAATTTATATGTGTTTCATTATAAATAAAGGTTGAAAACAATGCATTTAGAGTCTCACCGGATTGATTGCTTCATTTCATCATCTTCATGATGGTTTCTCTTTTTGAGAAACATGGGATACTTAGCTTAATGTATGTCATACATACAAAATATAAGTATATTTCGTAATCGTAATTAAAAAATATAATATTATGCAAAATAATTTGTATGGAAAATGCAACCTTCTTAATTTTCTTCCTACAAATCGGCAACTTCATAGGTAACCTATGGTAGAGTAAATATAATTTATAATACCTAGTTAAACTACCGCAACGTAATGATTCGTTAGCGAAAAACCGGAAGAAATTTGATATGGATAATTTTTTAAATTTATTAACACAAATTAAAATATTACTTGTATTTGGATAAACCAGTTACGTAAAAACAACTATGTATGACATACATCTTAACAATTCCGTGATGCTCTAAGAGTATCGTACTAAGGTAGTATTTTAAATGCAAAGTGTGTATTTTTAATGCGTCCGTCCACCGCACGAGTCCAGTTTTAAAGAGTTTTTATTAAACCTGGCTTCCTGTTTGTTTGTCTTTTCGGGAAGAATCGTTTCCACCACTTTCCGATAACAGATCATGCTCAAATTTTTCATCTACCTTTGGTTCTGAAGACTTTATATATACAGTAAATATATAACATTAAAATATGGAAGTAATACCTAAATCTTCTATTGAATTAAGGTCAGGCGGGGTAAAAGGGAACTAGAAGATCTACTCTGGTCGTTCCTTTTTCTCCGGGTCCCTCTTACCCCCACCCATACAAAATCACAGAGTTAAACTGCAGGTTTGATCATTTCATTACGAAGGAAAATACAGTTTGGAGTGTTCTGTGATATTAATGGTGATAATCGTAAAGCTTATTTTAGTTTATAAAACTTATACTCGTAAGTTATAACTTTAGTGGATGTTTGTTGCCTATTTAATAACTCGGAACTATGAACAGTAGCTCCCAAGATGTTTACCGCATCTGACAAGTACGACGTCGTAAAGTCATCATCGTGCTTGATCGGCGTTAGGACCAAAAAACCAATGTGAAATCCGTGACTACTACAACAAACAGGAAACACTCTAAATCAAAAACTCTACAAATCATTCCTACTTCTAGAGACAACCAGAACGAACGTTGCGTTTATTTGCTTATTAAATCATTTTAGTTAAATTAAGTGTGAGATTTAGTAACATTCATATTTTAAAGCCAGAATACACTATCAACATGGATGCTTCAAAGGTAAGTTAATAATTTAAATTATTAACCTTGTATTGCATTTGACATTAGTTTAATAATAATTAGAATATAATCGTATCGATCAACGGATTTTTCATTTATTTAACTTCAATGTTGTGCACAAAGATATCTGTCTACAAAATGCGTCGTCTTACAAAATTAACGTACCTGTTCAAGAATTAACCTAATAGACGGATTAAACAGGTGCCCCATTGTGCCCCTAGAATATGATTCATTAGTGGAACTCCGTGTTCATTGGTGATTGATAATCAATTGATTACAATAGAATACCGCAGCCGCGAATTACAACATAATATAATAAATGCTTAAAGACACCAGGCAGAGTGATAATGAAATAACCTTGTTTTAAAGAATTGTAAACGACCTATGAAACTTATGCAATAAAACAACTCTTAAAATTTATATATTACTAGCTGTTTTCCCGCGGCTTCGCCCGCGTAGAAAAGTTTTTCCTGTGTACATTGTTGTAGCCGTTTTGTTACTTAGGGGGTATTACTTAACTGGTAAAGTTGCCTATTATGTTATTCCAGGATATAAGCTATCACTGTACCAACTTTCATGAAAATCTGTTCGGTAGTATTCGCGTGAAAGAGTAACAAACATCTTCACACACATCCTTACAAACTAATATTAGTAGGATAGGACTAAGACAAAAGTATCCATTGTTTTATTTTCACAATATCAAATCAAAAATATTTCATTCGAGGTATCTTTTAGCCCCGCGTCGTTTCCCACAGGTAGAAGAGATCTGAGAATCCAACATAAATATGCATGAAAAATACCAGCTGTCTATCTAAACTAAACCAGTATTCATCTAACTAATAGTCGGATCGGCCCAAGTAAATGGTTAGTCGGCCAAAACCCTAGTCAGCAAATCTCCGAAACTGATGCATGGACTTTTCAATGTCAATGTCTAACTTTTAAAAATCTTCCTCGTTTGTGTGTCGGTATACTTTTTGTTACTATGAAAAACCCCGTTAATATGATTTCTATAAAGACAATAGATATAATTTCTATTTTGGTATTTATTTTCAGGTCGCAATAGTTCTGTTAACATTGAATATTTTTGACAGTATACGATGTTTACCTGTTGAGCACATTGGCTACGACTATGCTGCACCAAAACATTCAAGTGTTTATGGCTTCACACAATCAGAAAGATATTCAAAGCCCAGAGTTGGAATACAAACGTAAATATACAGAATTACTCTACCCTATACTAGATATAATAAAGCGGATAAGTTTTTTCTACAACAGTACGAGTAGGTGTCATCTATCACGAAACGATGTCCGAAATTGCTTCGTATTCTAAAATGTAAATGAAGAAGGTTTCTTGCGTATCACATTAGAGTGACAAAATGATGTGACGGTGGGTGTGCCCCCATGCAAATGAAGTTAAGGAAAATAAATAACTAAGGTTGACTATTTAATAGTTGACTTTTATTGTTACAAGTAAAATTTGGTTAAAATAATTAGTATTACAAGTGTTATTTTCTCATTTCGTGTTATTTATAAAATCGAACCCCTTATGGCCCATTTCATAACCACAGTATAGTAGACAGAAAAAACTGAGATTCGTAACCAGCTCCCAGTTTCGATAAATTACTTAAATTTTCTTACGAAATCGGCCCGAAGGAATATTAAAGTAGTAACAAATAATAAAGTATCAGTTCATCTCTCGTAAAAACATGAGTGCCGTATTGTAAGATCTAGAAGGACTGTTGCAATTTCAGCCCCCGAGGCCAAGTGTAGAACCAAGCTCCGTGTTAAGATTAATGATATCAAGTCTTAGTGCAACATTAGGCAGTCCCGCGATGTCACATTGTAGATTGTCGCTGATTTATAGGTTTCCTCATTATGTTTTCCTTAACCGTTTAAGATCATTTGGTAGATAAGGAATATAAATAAGTTTGGAAAATCTGCACGAGTCACAGATCTTTCACGTTTTCCCTCTGCGTCATATGCTCTTATAAATTTCTAATAATAGTATTTACTAGTTTAAAGTATTTCTCTATAATTATCGTTGAGTTACTTATATTTAATAGGAGTTATAATAGTAATTACCAACTGCTTTACTTTGCAAAAGGATAATTTTATCTATCGCTACCTATACTTTAGGTCTTTCAATTATCGGAAACATCTTAAAATTCGATGGCTGGTCTGACGGCCCGGGGCGATTTACTCAAAACTCCTACGTTCGCGAAATTAGTACAGGGTACCCACGGAGGTTACCCCTTCTAAGTAAAAATAAAATTGTACCACCCATCTTATTTTTTTTTCAGGTTACTTTCAGCTTCTCAAGAAGAAAGTAGTGAACTGTCACCACACGTCACGTCAAACAATTTTGTGGTTTCCAAACAAACGAACAGCTCTCCATCAACTGAGAAGGAAGCTGACTACTACTCCCATACCACTAAAACAGGATTTACTTTACGATTAAAATATAATGATAATGAGAATGATAATGATAACCATATTATTCATTTTTATTATGACACTACTACTGAGAGTAATGACTTGGTAAGTTTTATTTAGAATTTAATCATACATAAGTTTTCATTTGATTCAAAGTCAGCAGTTCGCTCGTTCATATAGGTATGATTCTAATTATAGCTTTCAATAGAACAAATAATTCCGAATATAAATATGTAGTGCCGTTGTAGCCCTATTACGATTGTAAGGCGACCTTCGCCTTACAATCGTTAAATCCGGGTCCAATAAAAGACTGATTTAATATTTAAAAAATATATATATTATTTCCCAGCGCATTATCAAACAATGGGTATTTTATGAGCTTACGGACGGCAATAGCTTATTTATTATTATATTAGGTAACCATTGCAGGTAACCGTAACACTATTACCTATTCTGTGCCGTAACTGATCTGTTGGGAAAATATTCAATTCAAAAAACAGTTGGGTCACGTGATCGATTGGGAAAAAATAATCATAAATATTTTAGTTGCATCGGATAACATGATCCGCTGGTAACTTTTAGCGTGATCAGATGCAACCACGAACTGATCTCGTGATCCATTGGGAATAATATTCCATACTATTTAAGATTATTTTCGTCATATTTCCTGTCATCACTCATGGTTTCTTTCACCGTCAAGCCTGTATATCCTAAACATGTTGAAGAAATATGCATGCGTAAACACGTAACATGTAAAGTTCATCAATACACAATCGATCAGCCTTTTGTATTTTTGCCCAGCAGTGGGAAGGATTTAGAAATTTCAAGAACCACCAGTCGTTAAACACGTAATTTACTTAATTCACAAATAACATTTTTCATATTGAGACCATTATTAATTTTACTGTATATTTATTAGAAATAAATGTGTATTTTCAGACAACCATGGAAGATCTCGATAACCGCCTCGCTGCGCCAGTAGTAGCTACTTTATTGGGAGGGTGAACACGAAAGAAGACAAATAGACACTTTATTTAATTAAATAATTCATACACGGTAAGAACTGTAATGTTTCATCCTAGACCGAAGATAGAGGCATTAGATAAATAAGTAGATTGAACAGAATTAAAGTAGGTACTTATTTAGAAATTCAAAGAAATTACACTTTCAATCATCGATCATCGTCGCATTCTCCCATACAAATCTCCGTATCTAAATAGATTCTAAAGAATTCAACGACATCATCAAGCTTGTACATCCAGAATTCATTTACCTTAACATTATTATTATTCCATTCTTGGTATAAAAGCGTATCCGTATCTTTCTTCTTTTTCCCGCTTGCTCCTCCCTTGTCTTTCTTTTTCTTGTATCTCAGACTTGCGTGCTGCTCACTGTCATCGCTTTTCACGATCAGTACCCTGCGTTTTACTTTCGTATGGTTTGATATAAACGCTACCATTGTTGTGTTGTCATATCTGCAAGATAATGAATGACAATAAATTAGTGTCCCGATAGCTTATTGATTGATATTTTGTTACAGTACTAGGCCTAACTAATAAAGTAGTACGTACTCGTGGTTAATCGGGAAGTACCTACATACGTACATACTTCGCAATATGTCCCTGGCGGAGTAGGCAGGTACATAGTGTGGTGGGACAATCGGGAAGTATGTGTACTTAAATATTTCGTACCGGTGTAAGCAATCAGTCAAAGTGTCAAGGTAAGAATTTTTTTGTGCTGCGTCGGTCCATGATAGAGAACATAAACTGATTAATTACCTAAAATAACGATTTTATTGTAAGTACCTACTACCGAATATTTTTTGTTAATCTTTTCCTACTATGACACTTGCAGATTATCTGATTATAGCGATAGAGGCAAACTTTTTTATATTTACTATAATTGGATACGATGAGTACATCCATCTACGTAACTTTACAGGGCTAATAATAATTTGGAGTAAGCTGTTCAAGGGTATAGGGTTAAAAAAAACAAATTCGGGCGGTAACTTTCAATAGATTCTAGATATGATTCACACATTGTTTCGAAACAACAGACTAGAAAATAATTTAAAATACGGCTAGAGGTACTACAGGTATACCTACTATACCACGACTTTCGAAATTGAACCATTAAGTCCATTCTACGACGGACAATTATACTTACAACGAGTAAAATAGATTATAATCAATTCTAAATTCAGTTCAAAGTTTCAGTTAATTACCTACAATACACCGATTTACTGTAATAATATCGAATCTGAAAAATGTCCAAGTTTGCCCCCTTGTCAACTCCTAGAGTGTTTTTTCAATGAATCATTTACCTTGACAAAGTTCGATTTGCTTCAGTGGTTGTATTTATAGCACCATGTACAAAAATAACACCGAATAGAACCTGCAGAAAATCATGGCATAAATATTATAAGTAAGTTATGACTTAAATAAAACTAAAAGTAAAAGATAAGTTATTTATTTTTATCATAATACATAAATTAATTATGATAAGTACCTAATAAAATGTGATGTAAGCACTTTATGTTTAATTTGTATAAATATCTAAATTATTTTTGTAATGTGTTGTTTGTTACCTTAAAATATTAAAATAAGTTGACAAATTGACAAATTTTTTGTTACTCACCGCAACATAATATTTTAGTAGAAACATGTTGGAAAAATGACACGTTTTCCTCGTACAGCGGAAATCAACGTGGCTATTTAGTGTTTTATGTGATGAGGGCCATTCATTGTGTTTTGCAAATTACTCATTGTAATTGAGCATAACAAAAATTTTATAGACTCCATTAAAAGATTACTGCTTTTTCTCTACCTCGTTTTTATTCCAAAATACACTCGTGTAATTTCTATTGTATTTATGTTACAACGGGGATCCACAACCACCATCCCTACAATGGGTGGGGTGAATTCAAGGAGGTCGGAAATTTATGTCACCGACCGCCCGCCCCGCGCGCCGATGTCCGCGCATGCGCATTCTGTACCTACACTTTGTGGAGAATTGATGGTACAAGCCTGAAGACATGGAGATATCACACAAAAATATAAATATTATTAATTATTTTGTATTCAATACAATATAATTACTTTTCAGTACGACTTTACAGTAAGTAAATACTTGCCGGACTGCAAAACAGTTTGTAAATACCGTACTCAAAGGATGACCCCGAGACAGAGCAGACGTGTTGACAGCAATACGAGACCTCACATCGAGGGCGATGCTGCCTGTCACTGATGTGTATATGGCCTAATTGCGAATGGTAACATTACCATGTAAACCAAAGCCTCGTTTAATAAAAAAAACCTAAGTACTTAGCACAGTGCGTCGCGGGCAGGCGGCAGCTTACTTCGGATAATGGTTGTACCAGGAACCTAAATAATCTACACTTGTCTAACTTCAAACAGACGGAATTCAACAGGTACAGTTATATTTAATTATTAAAATACAATAATTTGCTACAGTATTTTATGAAATCTTTTAAATAAATTATTTTAGGGGTATTACTGTTTACATTTTAAAAATTATGTTCTGCTTTATTGACGACGCAGCCGAATTTCTTATAAACTTGGACATCTATTAGTTACGAAATTTTAAAGTAAATAGTAAGTATATTCTGTGGTGGTAGTAACTGGGTGTAGAGTTTAATATTACCATTATCTATACCATTTTCTCAGACAAATTCGGGACCGCAATTTGATTTCATTTTGTCCCCTATTTTTCGTCAAACTCAAATTGTATATTAAACCTATCCCTAAACAGTATAGCGACGTCTTTCAAGTTGTACAACCATTTTGAATATATTTCTCTTCCATATTTATCCTCCTCATAGTAGTACAAACGATCAATATCATCTGGAACATAACTTCCTTTTCTGTTTGAATAATTCATTTTCAACTTAATGTTATTTATAATGTTTTGCCTCAAAAGCTGTTCTGAATCAAGTCCTTTAGCAATGATAATTAAAGACTTTTCATCTTTCTGTTCCGTGCTTTCATCATACCAACTGGAACTTTGGCCGATGTAAAGTAATAGAACCATAAACAATACTTTTAACTGCAACACAAATACAATGCCTTCAATCGATATAGTTATAAATATATTAAAAAGTGTTAATATGCAAGTAGACGAGGTATATTGTAAGCAACTACTACCTAATATACTGCGCTGGTGATTTTCAATTATACCTTTAAAAACTAGGAGAACTAACTACTGAGTAATCTACAACGAGACAAATGTGGAACAATAACATCTTGTATTTTTATGAGTATGATACCAATCGAAAGGGTCTATCCATCGAGGTAATAAATAGAACCCTGTTGCAACATCCAAAAATTATCATAAATATTCGGTAGGTATATATTCTAAATAATGGAGGTTGTTCAACTTACCATTATTATGTATATTATTAATAAGTATTATATGAAATTTACAAATCGTATTATCGACACGGTGCAGAACCGACGTTCACTGCCTGTGATACGTAAACAATGAGATACCTACCACTATCAGTGAACAGTAATTTTTCGGTCCGAGAACAGATAAAATGCATTAGTCGCATGTTGATTATCTGATTATCTACACAAACTGTATTTAAATTCAGGATTGCATTGATATTTCATATCCACCATGTAGGTTTATGTAATGTCAGTTATTTAGCGACAGCCAGATTCAGCTACTTTTGCAATTAACTTAACAGATGTTAGAGTCAGTCCATAACATCTATTTATATGGCTATTTGTTTGAAGTGCTTACTTATCACTATAGGAATGTACGTGTGATAATTTTATTAGAATCTTTCGCAACGATTGATGGCGTCATGTTGTTATGCTCTGAAAATATCGTCTCACTACAATTTGTCATCTTAAACACTTTGTGGGAAAACCACACCTTGTGTGATAATCTATAACTGAAAATGTGTGTTTTCACATTGTTTTAGTTATCACATAGGCTGCGATCCTTACATCTAGGATGGGTCTTAAACAAGGACAAGACAGTTTACCACCAACACCCAGATTATAATAATTTTTTTAACCCAATGAAGTGGTAAACAACAGACAGTCTACCTTTTGGTAAGTAATTACTATAGCCTACAAACTTTGCCTGCAACAAAGTCCTTATAGAGAGTTTCAATTTGTATCCAATTCAATTTCCGTTTGTATCATACAAAAGGATTACGTTTCTCAAGGTCAAACGTCTGTGCTTGGCAGCGAAAAAGAGGCCTTTCCCCCAGGCTCACATAAATTAACTTATACGTACTTACTCAATATTATTATGATTTGTGTATTGTCATGAAATGAAAGGTTCTATTAAAGTCGACTCACGCCTTAGTGCAAAAAAATACAACCAAAAACTGACAGTTTGTAAGGTTAACGGCCTAAATATACTTGTACTAGATTAGCGTAGTCGTAAGTAAATAGTATGAAGTATATTTATCTGCCAATATGTAAAACGAAACATTTAGGTGTATTGTTGTGTATGTTAATCAAAAGTACTAAACGTTTGAGCGAATCCTTGTGAAACGTGAGACATTCTGATTGTAGTATATGAAGGAACAGTACAATAAAAACTTCGCCGCATAAATCCAACGAACTCATAGAAAGCGCTGTCTCTTTCTCTATTAACAATAATATTTAATACTTTTATTGCACAATGAAACTAGGTATGTACACAGTCACAATTTAGGTAATAGATGAGCTACTTAGCAGCATTCTATCTGTGAATACAATATCCGCGTCCATCTGCACGCGTTAAAGATGAAGCGGAAGGACGAGCAAGCAAAATGAACCAGTTTTCAGGATGCTAAAGAAACAACTGAGAAAATCATTTATTTTATCGTATATTTTGCTACAGAAAAGTGTCAGTAACTGTACATCAAAATCGGAAAGAGGAGGCGCAGGGACATGCAATCACAGCGCTTAGACCTTAAATGACAATAAAGAAAATAATTAAAGGTAATGAAACGAAAATCCCTCGAATAATAAGGAGTGAAAGTTTCATCGAAAGAAAGAACGAGTATATCTTTTGTGCAGGTAAATAGTGAGTAAATTTCATAAAATGAATAGTTAGATTTCTATGTTTACGATTAATAACTGTTGTTTTACAACGACGGACGTAAATAATTTACTTCAGTTATATAATATAATTATAACATAATATTGTAATTGTTACTTACATTGTTCTTAACATAAATACAGTACTGGCGAATAATCGTGAGTTTACATTCCGATGACAAAAAATTTGCACTTATCGTGCCAAAATAACTGTGTTAGTGAGTAAAAAAACAACTGTAAAATGTACGGAGACTACTTACTAATACGTTCTTATCAAATTCTTCTCTTAACTTACGCCAAGATAGGATGCAACGCAATGCGACCATTATTTATTTCCATATTTCTTGAAATCAATAAACTGACTCACTAATAGTTCAATTTGCCGAGCCATTTAGAATCTATTGTTTGTTCTCGGTACACGGAACCTTGCCTAGTTAGGCAGTGATCTATGACGTTGCATGTTGGTAAACCCTCGTCCATTCAGACGTCCATCTCCCAATGGTCATATAGAATTAGCTCACAGCGCTAGCGCAGCTCCGAGCACGCCACCCGCGATCAGCCGGATCAAACAGTCTTTATATATAAAGAGATCTTACGAAACCGCGATCACATACGAACCACAGACTGTCCAGGAAGTCAGTTCCACATGTCAACTGCGACACACAAGATGCTACTAAATCTGGTAATTATGTTTTATTTTACAAGTGCTACACTCTAACGTTGTCAAATTGTTGATGGACAAATTCAATAGATACAGTAGTGTTCAATACTTAGTACTTATTGCGAGTGAGTGACTATGTTTACAGCTTGACCTTCCAGTGATTACTCGATGTCATCAATGATGTGATGTTGCAAAATGGCTAGTGCATATGTTTGCGCGAGTGTCGTTACTTGTGAGTCTTTTAGCTTGACCTTTGCCTCCTCCACGCCCTCAATACTTGCAATTCACTGCGTAGTGTCTAAACTTTTTAGAATCGACATTTTACACTTTAAATTTTCTCCAAAATGAATATTAGACGTGTGTGGAATTGGAAAACATCTACGTCCTCTATCAATCTGCCAACATCACTGGATGTACTAACACTAATTAATTCATTTTTTTTTACTTTATTACATTAATTTTTACAGAAGTAAAAAAAAAGAAAAAAAGTTCTTCTGTTGGCTGAAATAAAGTTATTATTATTATTAGTAAAATGCGAACTTAATGAAAATGGCATTCTCTACCAGCTGACCCTTTGGCCATGCAGATAAATTAGTGGTAGGCGCAAAAAGAGAGATTGTGATCAATTATCAATTGTGATCAGTTGTATTATTATTATTTCCAATGACTGCTTGCTCGATCCAGGATCTACTAAATCAGTAGATAAGCTTCGATTTTGCTATTCTTCATCAACAAAGTGGTTATTTACATTTTAAATGCCATATAAGTCCTGCATACTTAATATATTAGCTATAGTGAGTGTAAAGTTTAAGGTCAAAAGTGGTGTAGTTTGTGTTGTTTTTGACAAATATTAGTCAAATAAAATAGAGCAACTCCTCCAAGGAGAGCGGCAGTACCTGCATGTGAATTCATAAACGAAATCACATTTTGTTTTGTGATTTAAACGGTTTACTGTAATAATGTCCAATCTGAAAAATGTCCAACGACCATAAACACACAAAAAAATACAAACTTAACAATAATTATTCTAGAATAAAAATTTGGAAAGTAATTACGTTTTGCAAGTTTCCAAACTTTGTATAGCACAAAATAGGTTTATTTTTATGAATACCTGTACCTTTGATGCTGGTTCTACACTCTTGCCGACACTTCTCGGCGAGAAACCTTCTCCCGACCCACCCCATCGCCGAGAGTGTAACACCGGCATTAAGGAATTCAAACTAATTCTGTGTAATTACTACTTGTATCTTAAGTAGCTCTACTTAAAGTATCACTATATAGCCTTCAGTATAATTATTTGTTTTTGCGAAATTCCAGATTTTTGGGACATTGGTGTTGGCATACCTGGGAGCAGCTAGCCCACTCATAGAGAGCCAACCACAACCCCAAGTGTTGCGGTACGAGATGGAAACAGCTGACATGCCTAACTCGTATAAATTCTCGTGAGTATACATATCAAATGAGTTAACATAGAGTGAATATAGTATACCTAGTTATTGAAACAGATAATAAAGTAACACACAATAACGTGTCATCCCAATACAGGAGCGTATTTATGATACGTGCTACATATAGTAAGATATCAAAGAAAACATGCTGGAGTTTGAACATCATTTTTATTCTTAAAGAAAGTTATATTTATTATAAATAAATATCAGAGTATTAATGACTCTTACTTACCTATATTCGCATAAATTGTGCGTCATCTGAGATTTTAAGAAAATAACTAAATAGAGGCTCTTACAAAATCGGAAGTACCTACTTCAGTAAAGATTATTATCAGTGTAGACTTTCCTGGCTGACAAAATGACAGAGAATCCAATGTTGAGTAGTAAAGTATGTCAACGTTTTTTTATTCAAAATAAGATACAATATTATTGTATTCATTACAAGGTAGAAATAGAATGAAAGAGACTTGAAATAGATTATGAAAGGTATATATTTGGAATATGGCTGATTCTTTTCAGGAAATCTAAGACGACACTGGTGGACTGATGCCTGCTAGATTGATGCTATAAAGATTTTGTTGAACTAGTTCGTCCTAAACAATTCTAACTCAAGAGAGAGCTAGGTAGATATAGATGTATTTACATAGTTCAATGACATGAAATCAAAACAGAATACTAAACGTAAAAGAGAGCAAGCACCATGACTCACAAACATCATACATCGCCCTACATAAAATTTTGCTAACAAACACCTAAGAATGCCGTGTTTATGTAAATTGGCCTCTATATTAGCCTTGTGTGCAAATGGGGTATAGGTGAGTACATATATGACCCGATTAACCGAATACGTGACCTACCGCTTCGACGGAACTCCAACATTGCTTTTGGCGAAAGCAAACAATCCATCTTTCGTGACAAAGTTTATTGGCTTTCTGCCACAAGGATATACTGCAAGCCGTTCTAACTTACCATTTCTTAGGCGTACATTAGACGGTCATGCAAGTGTCATGACTGATGGTTGCAATCAAAGTATGCAGATTTTTATCAGTCACCTCATTAGACGAACATTCATCCGTCAGTCACCGCCTTGACTGTGGTAAAACTGATAGCAAAACCTACCGTGTAATGGGGGCCTTGTGTATCGGGTGTCTGCGCTAACCTCCGGCCTGGCTTGTCTTCCTTCTGGAGTTTTAATTGATTCTATTCTCAGTGTTTTATGGTTATTCATCTGTAAATTGAATGTTAGTCCCATTTCTATAGAATTTAAATAACTATTTTAGGATTACTTTAGTCTAAGTTTACGTCTAATTCGGTCTTATTTAACCAATCTAGCGACAATGTCAAAAAAACCAAAAATCCTAAAGGTACTACCAAATAATAAATTTACCACACAGCTACTACTCGTACATTGATTCTAAATGATGATAAAAACGTCAACTCGTTTACAAATCTGGCATACCTATCATTCCATCGTTTATGTAGACACTTAAATGTGCAATTATTTCTTTTAAGTATGAGAGACATATTAATTGTCACCAAATATACACGCTATAAATCATGGAACAATCTATACATATAATAAAATCGTAAAGGCCAAAAAGTCTGTACATTGAATATATTCGAAAAAAAACCAACCAGGGCGACTTAAAATGAGTAACTGAACATGTTAGAACAGTTTTTAAAATTTTTGTCTGTCTGTCTGTTTGTTTGAACGCGCATCACGCCTAAACCGCTGAACGGATTTTGACGAAACTTTGTATAGTGACAGTGTATATCCCGGAATAACATTATAAATCACAAAAATCTCGAAAATTTGCCGAGAAATATCAACCAGCAATAAAAAACTCTCATTTGCTGAAATTTGTATGAACTTACAGGTCAGAGTAGCCTGGAAATTTTGAAAGTGTTACAAGTGAGCCCAGTTCAAAGTATAGGGCTACTCTGCAAACTACCATAGGTTTTTATTATAAACCCTGACTGACTGACATACAGGATGTAACAAAATCCTTATATTGACCGGTTACAGGGGCTCTCGGTATCGAATACCTACTGATTTGTTTTCTACAGTGACTGGCCGTTGGCTTAGTTGATGGTGAGTGGTAACCACGAGTGGTGACCCTGCCTACTGAGCTAAAGGTTTTGGGTTCATTCCCACCCGGGGCCAACATTTGTGTTCGCGCGTTTGTACGCGCGTTTGGTTGGTTGGTTCGTTGTTCGCGCGTTTTGCGCGTTTGTTGGTTGCGGGTTGTTCGCGCGTTTGGTTGGTTGGTTATTTGGTTGGTTTGTTCGCGCGTTTCGCGCGTTTGTTCGCGCATTTGTTTGCGCGTTTGGTTGGTTTTGGTTATTTGGTTGGTTTGTTCGCGGGTTTCGCGTTTGTTCGCGCGTTTCGCGCGTTAGTGCGCGCGTTTGTGTGCGCCTTTGGTTTGTTGGTTGGTTATTTGGTTGGTTTGTTCGCGGGTTTCGCGTTTGTTCGCGCGTTTCGCGCGTTTGTTCGCGCGTTTGTTCGCGCGTTTCGCGCGTTTGTGCGCGCGTTTGTGCGCGCGTTTGTGTGCGCCTTTGGTATGTTGGTTGGTTATTTCGTTAGTTTGTTCGCGCGTTTCGCGTTTGTTCGCGCGTTTCGCGCGTTTGTTCGCGCGTTTTGCGCGTTTGATCGCGCGTTTGTTTGCGCATTTCGCGCGTTTGTTCGTGCGTTATGCGCGTTTAATCGCTTGGTAGGTTAGTTGGTTTGTTCGCGCGTTTCGCGCGTTTGTTAGCGCGTTTGTGTGCGCCTTTGGTTTGTTGGTTGGTTATTTGGTTGGTTTGTGCGCGCGTTTCGTGCGTTTGTTCGCGCGTATCGCGCGTTTGATCGCTTGGTAGGTTAGTTGGTTTTTTCGCGCGTTTCGCGCGTTTGTTTGCGCCTTTGGTTTGTTGGTTGGTTATTTGGTTGGTTTGTTCGCGGGATTCGCGTTTGTTCGCGCGTTTGTTCGCGCGTTTCGCGCGTTTGTTCGCGCGTTTCGCGCGTTTGTTCGCGCGTTTGTGTGCGCCTTTGGTTTGTTGGTTGGTTATTTGGTTAGTTTGTTCGCGCGTTTCGCGTTTGTTCGCGCGTTTTGCGCGTTTGTTAGCGCGTTTGTGTGCGCCTTTGGTTTGTTGGTTGGTTATTTGGTTGGTTTGTGCGCGCGTTTCGTGCGTTTGTTCGCGCGTATCGCGCGTTTGATCGCTTGGTAGGTTAGTTGGTTTTTTCGCGCGTTTCGCGCGTTTGTTTGCGCCTTTGGTTTGTTGGTTGGTTATTTGGTTGGTTTGTTCGCGGGATTCGCGTTTGTTCGCGCGTTTGTTCGCGCGTTTCGCGCGTTTGTTCGCGCGTTTCGCGCGTTTGTTCGCGCGTTTCGCGCGTTTGTTCGCGCGTTTCGCGCGTTTGTGCGCGCGTTTGTGTGCGCCTTTGGTTTGTTGGTTGGTTATTTGGTTAGTTTGTTCGCGCGTTTCGCGTTTGTTCGCGCGTTTTGCGCGTTTGATCGCGCGTTTGTTTGCGCATTTCGCGCGTTTGTTCGTGCGTTATGCGCGTTTAATCGCTTGGTAGGTTAGTTGGTTTGTTCGCGCGTTTCGCGCGTTTGTTCGCGCGTTTGTGTGCGCCTTTGGTTTGTTGGTTGGTTATTTGGTTGGTTTGTGCGCGCGTTTCGCGCGTTTGTTCGCGCGTATCGCGCGTTTGTTCGCTTGGTAGGTTAGTTGGTTTGTTCGCGCGTTTCGCGCGTTTGTTTGCGCCTTTGGTTTGTTGGTTGGTTATTTTGTTGGTTTGTCGCGCGTTTCGCGTTTGTTCGCGCGTTTCGCGCGTTTGTTCGCGCGTTTCGCGCGTTTGTTTACACGTTTCGCGCGTTTGATCGCTTGGTAGGTTAGGTGGTTTGTTCGCGCGTTTCGCGCGTTTGTTGTAACTAGACGCTGTCTGAGTATAGGAGAGACAGCTATACCTACTTCCAAAATCCACGCATACGAAGTTGCGGGCAACAGCTAGTAATTATATAAAAAGCGGTACGGAGACAGCTGCGATGTAGGGTAACTGTCACAAAAACATGGATTGTGCCCGCCTCTTCCAAGTTGAATGTCCGTGTTCGGGTCGAGTACCCTAGAGCGCCGTTACTTGAAACGAGGAATTAGTTTATAATAGTTATCAAATTGACAAATCCCTACAGACATTGACACAAAAATACATAGTAGGTATTTACAAACAGTCTACCGACTACATGACTGTATTGGCAAAAGGGTGCGGTTTCAGTTGCCATTATTTTTTTAAAACGTTTATAACTAAAATAAAATACTTTGTTCCATTGTCAATAGTTTCGGAAAATTTAAATGGCAGAGATCACTGCGGAAACAAAAAATGACGTAACAAAACAACCTAAGACTAAATGTAAATATTATGTTACAGATGCATGACATACACCAATCTACTATAACTCAAACAGCAATACCGTAAAGCAAAGCTATAAATTTTTATTTGCATTTTATTTGCCTTCAATATGTACCACCGGATTTTTTTAAAATTTAATCTGCCCATAAACAATATTTTGTAACTCAAATGTAAAGTTTGTGATTACGCATACTTACATTAAATTATTCAATGACTTATACCTATATGTGCAAAAACAAATATTTTGCCAAAAAAAATATGATGTGACCAATCTCCTTAAAAAATTAAACAACTTTTCTTGTATTTTTCTCTTAATGTTAGTTTGTGTAATGTCTTTGGAGTTTCATGAGTAAGAAATTATTATCAATTCTATAGTGTTTCTGTTTAACACATTTGTCTTTGTCTGACTATTGACATATCATTTCCTGCAGGGAAAACCTCTTATTCGTTCTTCTAATTTTTAAATTGGTTGCATTAATTTCAAATTTTCTGTGATTGAAGGACGGATTTTAAATTACTTCCATAATAATAAAATAATTGTTAAAATGCTAGGATTCAATCTCTACTTGTTTTTTGAACCAGCTTCAAAGTACACAATTTCATGAGCATGCAGTTAGTTTGTCTTTTTAGCTATGCTCCTTAGTTACAATTTAAAATACTTTGATGGACAATAAATACATTTTCGTCTATTACCAACAGTTTGTGATTTTGATTAAGTCCGTTTATTTAGTAAATACGTTATGGTATTAATTATTACTATTCGTAAAAACTATTTAAACTAACGGTTTGTTAATTCCAGTTATGACGCGAGTGACGGCTCGTCTCGCTCAGAGCAGGGCTCCATTCTGAACCCTGGTACTCCTAACGCGGCTCTCGACGTCCTCGGCACAGCGCGATGGTACGACAATAAGGGTCAGCTCTACGAAATGTCGTATAAGGCTGGGAAAAGAGGCTACAGAACTATTATCAAGAAAGTGTCGTGAAAGAAGAACAAAATAATTGAGTGAGATCACAATGAGATTCTGAACAATGTTAAAATTAACAAAGACTGCAATTTGTTTAACGAGACTTGTCAAGTTTGTAAGATAATTTATTAAAAGTTCATGAAGTTTTGATTTGTTAGATTATATCACCTTAACACTGGTGGACTAAGTAGACTGGAGTAAGTATAGCAGACCCAAAAGAAAATTGCCGCTGCCCAGCCAACAACAGAATGGCATTTTAGTATATTTAGAGCGTCGGTGGAGTAGTGGCGAAGACGCGGCCTTTCATCACGAGAGGTGAGAGTTCGATACCCGGTCGTGGCATGTACCAATGCGTTTTTCTCGAAACTTAAGTAGGTTTTGACTGCTCTCAAACAGTGAAGGAAAACATCGTGAGGAAACCTGCATACGCTGAAGAAGTTATTCTTAGGAACTTGTGAACTTCACCAACTAGTGTAGTGGACTAACAGCCCATAATGCGCCCTCGTTGAGAGTGTAGGCCTCAATAGTGAAGACATACGTAATAAGCTATTGATTGATTGATAGAATCAAGATCATTTAAAGCAATAGCTGGACAACCTATGACAGACTGTTGTAGTTATCGGGGATTTAAAATTGTACAGGAATTTCGCGACTGTGTCATTTTACATTGACATGACTAGTTTCGTCACTTGATTTGTGTTATCACCTCAGTATGCGACACTCACTTTGTCAATAGCTGTTGCCTCGACAAACAAACACTGTATTTAAGAACAACTCGATAGTTTTTCCATCAGTTGCAGAATTTGACGATATTGATATAACGGAGTTCATCATGGTCACTTTGGTAAGTATCAAATTTTATACTTAGTCAAAAATAAAATTAGAATACCAGTAAAAGCTCTTCGAAAGGAATAATGAGTAACATAGATTGAGTAGGTACTTTGACTGATTGAACTGCTAATTCTAGTTATAGGTATATGGAAAAATGATCAATAAGTCATTTTGTGAGAAAAATCTAAATTTTATTGTGAATTAGAATACCTATACAAATAATTAAGATTTTCACAAAGTGTATTAAATTACAATTGTAAATACAATTAATTAATGAATATCAAATATACTCTTAATGAGTTTTACTTAATTTCAAAATTACTATGTAGGTATATAGTAATCTTAAAACCAAACAATGATTAAAATAGCACGACGATCTGAATGTAATATGATGATCTGAACTAAAACTGATATGAGGTACCTAATATTGATCATTTACTTACATTGTTACATAACCATAAATAATGAATTTACTGACAATTGTCCTCGATGATGCAGAAGCTGTATATCCTGGGAATGCTCGTGGCAGTGCTGGCCACTGAGGAGTCAAACAAAGCGCCAGTAGAAGTCATCACAGAGACCAGCTTTGTCAACGAAGACGGTTATAATTTTGAGTAAGTTCAACGCTAAAGATCATCAAAACATTCCTATTTATTGTGTTAGGCCATATTTTGAGTCATCGACTCGTACACTCGATAACTTATAATTATAAACTCCCACCCAACAGTTTAAATCATCATCATATCAGCTGGAAGACGGACAGTTAGACAATGGCCTTCCCCCCTTTGTAATAACCGGTCCTGCATTGTCCGCATCTAGTACAGTTTTCCCAACTAGATCGTCATTATTTAATTAATCCAATAAATTGTTATGTTACAGCCTCTATTCATAATACCAATAATCAGACACCTACAATTTAACATTCAACATCATCATAAGTGTGAGAGATATGTTTGTTATTTATCATTTATCGGGTCCACTAGATATACCACTAGTTCTCCATACAATTTGCACATAGATAGAACGAAAACTAAACTATCTCTGCTTGAAAAAATTCCCACTTCAAACTTGATTATTAAGTTGTTGTTTTTAAATCTAGGTTCAAAACCAGTGACGGTACATCGCGCAAAGAGGAAGCCCAGCTGATCACTGTGGGCAACCAAACAGGCATCGGAATCAAGGGCTCCTACTCGTACACCGCGCCCGACGGCCAGGAGTACCAGGTCACGTTCACCGCCGATGACAAGGGCTACAAACCCACGATACGCGTCGTTCCTCAAGGAAGCAGTAAACAATAAAATTTGGAAAAAAACAAGATTTTTATTTTTACACCCCCGATGTAGAAAACTCTTTGAAGGATTACGAAGGGATTTCATGACGAATAAAAGTTACCGACCTATGTCGGCATCGGCTATCCGAAAGGATTGGCAAACTGAAGTACCATCGCGCAGAGCAGGCCACATCTGTCGCAGAACCGATGGTTGATAGAGCATATGATGTATCAATTGTAGTGTCGGATGTCCCCCTGCCAGATGGACCAACCAACTTAAAAAATGTAGCCGGTAGCAGCTAGATGAGGAGGGCAGAGGACCGTGTGTGGGATAGGTCTATGTCCAGCAGTGGACAGCGATAGCCCTATCATAAGATGAAAAGTTGTAGTAAGACTTTTAATACGTGATATAAAGTATTAAATAAAAGTTATAGTAAGAACAACTTTTTCCTTGCTAATGGTATTATTTTGTTTTGTGCTTGGCTAACTAAATCATTGAAGTTTTCAGCCCCTCCCTTACACTTTTGTTTCATAATATAACTCAAGCAGTCATAATTAAGTAGGTGAGGTTTTTTTTGTTGATTTAAATTCTAATGCTGATTTTCTATTGTAACCCGTGATTGTAACTGAACAACCTGTTAGGGAACAAGAAATATAACCAGAGCTTCCGTATTTAATAATAAATGGTGTACCTTGAATGACTCCAATCTATGAACTCCAAAATATGTAGGCGCCTGTAATACTGTAGGTCAACATTCAATTTTATTACGTGTCAATATTCTGGAAGCAATATAAAGTCAGATTTCTTTTCATTTAACACCCCGGGCTAGATTTCTTTTGTCTAGTCGTGATTGTCACGTTTGGTAAAATAATTTTGTTAGCGTAGCGAGCTTTTTTCGTGTTCTGTGGTTATCACCTATCCCACGACAATGCATGCACTTTGATTTGACAAATAAATTTTATGTGGGTATATATAGACGTACAATCAAGTAGGTATGTACAGTCTCTCTCTACCTTATAATGGAGTAGAACCTACAAAGATTCTGTAAGTACATTAATTAACATATTTTATTTCTCTAGGCTTATTTTAAGCTCTCCTGTGTTTTCACACCTCTGCAATAAGCTTACCTTTGCATATAACAAAATTTTCTGACAATACGCCTGTGTCGTTACACATATACACCTTGAATTTCTTTACAATTAAAGAATTTGTATACGAATCTATTTAACTTCTTAATACCTAACATACCTGTACTTTTATTTATTCTGTGATAAAGATAATACTTATATATAAAAGTGATTACAATATTGAATCAAAGTCTGAATGTATTGAAGATAAATAAAACTGATATTATGATATACTTATGTTAGTTTCAAAATCTTATTTTTGATACCTATACATGGATTGTTTTAACTATTTATTTTCTAATTTGTTCTATGTTCGTCGGTGATCGGTGAAGAAATCACTTGGTCCATGTCGGTTGAAGCTGTTAAAATTGCTATCAATGGCAGTTCAGTTAGCATTCAGTTAGGTACTTACCTTAAAGGTGGGTAAGTACATTATTTGAAGTATTTTAATACAATAATTATTAAAAAATGAATGTACCTATGTGGTTGTTTGCTTCACACGTATAATGACATATTTCGGCCAAGCAAAATGACACTTACGCGAAATGACACGGGCGAGGCCGGGGAAACAGCTAGTAGGTATTAAATACTATAAAACGACTCTTTCAGGAATGTGGGTCGTTCTGTCCCACCTAGAGGTAAACTATCGGATAAATGACAGCCCAGTCTTATATCATTGTAATTACACTATGTCATTTTTACCCAAATTACCCGAAAACTCGGCCATAGTGTAATGTGAAAGGGTTTTGCAGGCCCACGACTTTAATTTCAGCCTAACTCTATATGAAATGATTACAATACAGGCAATCCAACTCTGAATACTAGAATTATTCTTTGTAGAATAAAGTTGATAAAATGATTCGATATAAAAAAAATTATATAAAAATTATAAGCATGGATCATAGTGTGATTGTCTCTTTTTCTATTCGCAGGCCGTGAAAAGCTCAAATTAATCTGGATTAAATAAGCATAGCTTAAAATGAATGTTGTGCAAAGGTAAGCTAGGTTTAATCAAAAATTAATCTCAAATCTATTAAACGAATATTATGACGATGTTAGTAAAATATAAATTAAGGAAGAAATACACGCTTTGAATTTTATTTACTTTACAAGTATTATTCTTTATTTTATTTATATATTTATATCAGAATAACATATTCACAAATACAGGCAATCCAACTCTGAATACTAGAATTATTCTTTGTAGAATAAAGTTGATAAAATGATTCGATATAAAAAAAAAATTATAAAAATTATAAGCATGGATCATAGTGTGATTGTCTCTTTTTCTATTCGCAGGCCGTGAAAAGCTCAAATTAATCTGGATTAAATAAGCATAGCTTAAAATGAATGTTGTGCAAAGGTAAGCTAGGTTTAATCAAAAATTAATCTCAAATCTATTAAACGAATATTATGACGATGTTAGTAAAATATAAAATAAGGAAGAAATACACGCTTTAAATTTTATTTACTTTACAAGTATTATTCTTTATTTTATTTATATATTTATATCAGAATAACATATTCACAAAGATATTAATATATCCAGGATGCACCACAGATTTTTAACGAGATTTCATTCTCCTTTGCAAAACAAGAAAATGATTTAATAGACAGACAGTTTATTGTTTATTTGAACTATTTTGAACTAAACTGATGTGGTTAATAAATGCCAATTCTTTAATTAAGTATGTACGGAACATGGCGCGAGTCCTACTCGCACTTGTCCGGTTCTTTTTATCAACCGACGAAAAAAAAAGGAGGTTCTCAATTCGACCCGTATATTTGTTTTTTTTTTATGTATGACCACGCATAACTTTTTACAGAGCAGTCCGATTTTGATAATTCTTTTTTTATTGGATAGGGTATACTTCGAAGTTGGTCACATTTAAATTTCAAAAATTCAACCCTAAGGGGGGAAAATTAGGGGATGACTGATCGTTCACCTACTAAATTTTCATCTTTGTACCGATTCTGTTGAAACTTGGCACACTTAGGTAGTTCTAATGACACTACAACATGACAGAGACCATGACGGTGAAGTTGATCTGATGACGGAGACGGAAGACAGTCGAGGGAACTCTTCAACGGTGTACAGCAGCTACCTCGTGTTTGGGCTATTCATTCATCTTAATGAGAACTTCTCTGGAGACGGAAGACAATCGAGGGAACTCTTCAACGGTGTACAGCAGCTACCTCGAGTTTGGGCTATTCATTCATCTTAATGAGAACTTCTCTTTCTCTGAGAGATAGGATCCGAAACGATAGGTGATCCGCCAGAGAACCAAAGCCTTCGACATAGCTCAAAGAGCACGTTGAAGTGACAGTGAGCTGGTCACATCTGCCGGAGAACCGATAACCGCTGGGGCAGACGAGTTCTCGAGTAGAGATCACGACTGTGTAAGCGTAGTGTGGGACGCCCCCCGGCTAGATGGAGCGACGACCTGCGAAAGGCGGATGGATGCGGAGAACCGAGGATCGGGTTCAGTGGCACGCCTTAGGGGAGGCCTATGTCCAGCAGTGGGCTAGTACAGTCTGAGAGGGTGAATGAGAACATTATACTTAACTTATGATTTATGGATTATGACTACCATCGATGGCTAATGATGGAGACGAAAGGCGGTCGTGTGTAATAAATAGTATATTTTAGTCACAAAAAAGTAAAAAATAAAAACTTTTTAACAAAAAAATTAAACCGCCAAAAAATGCAACTGAAAAGCGAAAAATAATAAAAAAGAACCTTTTTAGTCTAACGAAACTCCTACACTAATTAATGTAAATCTAATTAATTTTGAGTCGGCGCCAAACAAACAAGCAAATTAATTAAAGTTATTACGTAAGGCGAAATGATGGCAGCCAACTAACAAGCTATTAATGAGAAGATCCTTAAATTACTAGAAATCAAATAATTAATTTGCATGTGTGTTTGGTGCCGACTCAAAATTAATTAGATTTACATTAATTAGTGTAGGAGTTTCGTTAGACTAAAAAGGTTCTTTTTTATTATTTTTCGCTTTTCAGTTGCATTTTTTCGGCGGTTTAATTTTTTTGTTAAAAAGTTTTTTTGAATGTCATAGAAATGCTTCAATGGACGTACAGTCGACTGCGCATTCGGTGGAAACACTACCCTCGAGCTGGCTTAGCCTATTAAGGAGTTTCAGTACTATATGAGACCAGTTTATTCTTGTTTTGTTACCACTGAAGTACGGTTGACCGTACCTACCTAGTTAAATGTAGGACTTTGACACAATTTAGCATAAATTCAAGCTGTTTAGTATGATTACCAAATAAGAGATGTCCCTGTTTCCTTCCATATACGTTTATTTAACATCCTTTTGATAATTATTACACATTTTTACAATCTCATAAGAGGTATTCGACTGTCGTCAGTCATCATCACAATATTACTTTAATGCCTGTTACTTGATACAAGAAAACTTCGTCAAACAGTAAAATATTTCTTTTCAGAACGATAGCTCTGTTAAGACTAGACATTATAAACTTTAAAAGCTTATAGTTAATTTATTTGGTTTTTTGTAAAACTATTAATTCGCTTAGTGCTACGTGATAAAATCTTGCCTTTAGTACACGTGTAACAAAATATCTGTAGTGAATCCATTCGGAGTCCGCGGTAGTCATCGTTTACTAACTTTTGTTCTACGACTTTTGAAAATTCATAAAAAAATATTTTTGTTTAAAAACTAAACGATGAGAATGTTGGTTGACCTATGTGGATGATAGTAATAGACACCTGCAAGACCAGTACAATGCCAACCTCCAGAGACTCTTTCCACTCCTCCTGAATAATCCCAACCCTACCTTTATCGATCGTAGCGCTGCTAGTGGGAAAATGTCAGAAAGTGTTTGGAGTTCATTGTTTGGATTTCTTTTCCAATATCGAAAAGTCGGTTTAGTAATCGATTCTAAATGTCCTCCTTGTATCGAGTCGCTACGGGTATTTCGTTACACCCTGCCTGCAAATTTTCCTTCTCATTGTATGCACATGCAAAGCAAAGGTCTTAAGATTGAGCAGGTTGCTGCTGGTCGTCTTTCTGCTCTGTGGGCTGGTAGCCGTTCTTGTCAGCTAAGAAGGTGACAGAGATATGCTGACCGTCAGGTGCGACGTACTTGTAGCTGCCCTTCACTGATAAGCCCTGCTGGTCAGTGTCGTTTTTGTACTCGCCCTGCTCTTGTCTAGACGTGCCGTCACTTGTCTCGAACCTACGGGAAAATAATTTATAATGATAAGTTGCATCTAATATTATAATAGACGGTGTTTGCTTGATGTGTTTCAATAGCTAGATCAGGTATTTCGTTCATGATGTCCTGAATGCGAGTGATATTCCATGGATCCACAACTTACTCGAAATTATATCCGTTGACATCGACCTCTGAGTCTTGCTTGACGATCTGCACCGCGGGCTGAGACTGACCTTGCGCCTGCGACGGATCTTGCGGCAACGCACACACCAGCGCAAGCGCAGCCAGACCGAATAACGTCTGAAATACAAACAAATGCAATTTCAGGAAAGGAAGTGATAGTGATTTCACTAGGAGGTGATAATAAAACAACGAAAAAAATAAAGGACAAAGAAGTTTCAAAATAACTTTAGTTCTGTTTTAGAATACAATAATAATTGTAAAGTTGGTAATTTGGTCAACAGAACTCGACTTTGGTCAACAGAGCTAACTAGGAACATCTAAACAAATGATCACTACTCGCTGTTAAAATATTTCATAAATAATCTATACGAACTCAATTTCTTTTAATCACTTCTCAGACTTCAAGTTTTAAAATTTTACAACTTACAATTTTCATCATGTTGGTATAAAAATTAAGTAGGTAGCTGAAGTTTAGGGGTGTTGGTTGCCGGACGAGTCCTGAACGTCTATGCTGTGAAGTGACAACTAGTGCTATAAATATCGTGTCAAAGTATTGACAATGCGATGTTTCGAAGTTTCAATGCAAGCCGAGGTGTTAATCACAATCATGCAAACAGTTTATTTAAGGTGATCCACGAAATGTTACGGGGATTTGTCAATCGTGTAAATTGTTTGCCGCCGCCCGCCGCCGACAGTTGAGTCGAGCGTGCATCACTTAACCTAAATCAACTTGACTACCCGACGTTTTTTTTGTATATTTTATTTTTAAATTGTAGGAATGGAGTTATATTTATAAATTTAACTGTTATAAACTGTACCTTATCTAAGTTGTAGCTAGTTATTTTACTTTCGTTGACGTATTTATAGACAGTTCAATATACATACCACCGCACCGGTGCTGGACTAACAAACAGTGGTGAGCAAAGTTTTAGAAGTTCATAAATCTACTGCCTTTTATTCCGTATCTCTTTAGTTATTTAATTTGAATCAATAAGCATGATGTATTGTTTCATATCCATTCAAATGCTTTACTATACCTACGCTTATAAATACCTACTTCGTTATTTATTCGGCAACCGTTCAGACCATGCTTAAAAAATTTGAATTATCCTGTCTTCGTCTTTAGAGATTTAATATTATAGTAGCTCCGGCTACGCTTCAAGCCACTCTCGACGAAGACAGGATAATCAAGATCGAACTTCACTTCAGGTAAGTTCGTTTGATCATTGAATCACTGCACATTGCATTAGAATTTTTTATGAATATTATGCATCGAAAATCCAAATCTTTTTTTTTCTAAAATATCCATCAAAACAAAAGCTTGATAACAATTGTAAGTACATACCTACTTACATTTTACATTTGTTTCAACATAATTATAAATGTCTATGTTGTCTCATACACGTAGGTACCTACGTTGCTGTATAATGAACAGAGATGTACAAAATGGTTTTAAAAAAGCATTTAAATACAAAATGCAAAATACTTTTCAGATTTACTATTTCAAATGCAAAATACCAAATAGTTTTGCGTTTTGTATTTCAAATGCTAAATTCAAAATAGTTTTTCGAAATAAAATACTTTTTCGAAATAAATCTCAGATATTTTTATTTATTTAAGGTATTTATCATGAGAATGCATGACATTTTGGTCATCAATACAAGCGTCATTCGTTCATTTCATTTTGTTTGACTGGTAATGTTGCCAATGTTGGGTAAACATAATCACAAAGTATTTTGCATTTTGAAATGAATAATAAAAATGCAAAATACATCTCGAAAGGTATTTTAAATAAAATACAAAATGTTTTTTACTAAAAGGCATTTAAATGCAAAATACAAAATAGGTATTTTGCATTTTGTATTTGCATTTTAAATAAATCGCATCTCTGTAATGAATGCCTGTTCTAATGCTTATAGTATCTATAAGGTCACTCGCAAACTATTTAAACAACTATTTATATTTTAGGAAGGACTAAGTATATTGAAATCAAGCGTATCGCAAGTTTATCAATATAACAAGAAAAGGCCAAGGCTGTATATGTTATCTTCATACATATGTAGCCTATGAAAAAAAAGCAGTTTCGCAGATTTTAATATTTTTTCTTCTTTATTAAAGTAGACAAAATATTTACTTTAAAAAGCTGAAGAGTTGTGTATTGTTGTTTATGTGCTTTTTGAATGCGCTAATCTCTGGAATTACTTACCAGTCGGATTAAAAAAAAAATTACAATTGATAGCTCAACTTGAGGAAAGTTATATATTAATTAACATAGGAGCCGAGCAAAAAGAAAAAAAGTCAGAAATAACTTCTATAACGTGGGCGATGCCGCGGAAAACAGCTAGTATTATATATTTTTAAATATACCTTTTTAGGTGTCTTTAAAATGATCACTAATTGAAGCGGTTTTATTAAAATGTAATGACCCTCCAAAGTTTATCGTTTTGCTAAATTATTCATTCTTATATCAATACCTATCTAAACCCGGCATTGCGTCGTCGCTTATAGCTATAACACAACATCCATACTTTTGCATTTATAATATTTAAAATAAATAATTACTTAATTAATAACGAGCCGTTAAGGCGGTGATTTGGCAACGAATAAACAAACATCCACAGTTTTGCATTTATAACACTAGAGGACGCCCCGTAACATTTCATCCCTTTTCGTCCGCGTCAAAAAGTATCCACTCAGCCTACCAAGATTCATCAAAATCCCTGCATTACACACTTAATATGCAGTAGTAAACGAACAAAATCTTCACATCCACACTCTCGCACATCGTAATGAGTTGAGCTATACGTACATGTAAACCATAAGATTGGTCAGATCGAAATATTCAACGAAGTATTCCGGAATAATACCGTTATATGTTAGTGGTGGCACAGAATAGATAATTGGTGGTGGTACAGGATATGTAGTCCGATAGCGCTAGGCTATTTTGAGGTCATAAATTACAAAAATTCTAAAGTTGCCTATTTTTTGCCTGTGGATACAGTTGTACCTAAAAAGTATATTATTGCGTTTTGTGTCATTTCTTGCACTTGCATTTTGAGAAATTCAATGATTTGTGACTGATTTGTTTAATTCAAATAGAAACTGCCAAAATTAATTTAAAGTTTGAAATCTAATCGGTATTGTACCTAAGATAGCCTGAGTAGTGAGCAGACCTAGTTTGTGTCATATTAGTCCAGTGCAAACTGATAAAAGGTCAGTATGCACAAATGTTGCCAAAAGAAAATTACAATTGAAAAAATAAATATAACTTAACTCAGATCACCTAAATATGCCCAATAAATAAATTTGTGCCAAATTAATGCATGCACTTTTAAGATTTTTAATTATTTTGTTTTTCAAAGCTACAAACGCTCTTAAAAAATATTACAATTATTAGAATTCACATATTCAATATCATAAATGCATAAAAGATCGACAATTTAAATTTGTGTCATTTTCATGCATGGATACTGTACTTAAATTAATAAAAAACAAAAAAATGTTTGCGCTTGAAGTGCGCGCGGCACGGCACAAAGGGGCGGCGCGGCGCTTTGTTGACGCGGTGACGGACGGCGGCGGGGGGGTGGGTATACGGTCCATCCATTCTAATCGGCGATCGAGAATACTGAATAGGCACCTACTTGTCCTGAATTTGTAGAATCTACAACCGAAATCTAAATTTTGTAAACGTGGTTTATTCCCAGCTCGCCCCCTTCCCATCTCGGCCCCCAAGAAATTATATCTACGAAATATTCCCAACTCGGCCCCATGCCATAAATCACTACAGTCACGGAACACTACAGTACGTACAGTCACGGAAAGAATAGAAGTCAAATAGTTTTTAAAACAATTTGTTTAATATTATTAAAATAAAGGGTAAACGTACAGAATTTATCCCTGAATTGGTGATCCACCTATGTGTATAGTACCTATGTATAGTCAGTCAAAATGAGTAGAATAAAATCTTGAAAAAAAAATTTTTTTTAGAGTACTTACCATACCTACAAAGTAGGAGTGATTTTTTTTCTTCTTGTGAATCCCACAGTGTGGGGTATCGTTGGATAGGTTTTTCAAAAATATTGCGGGTGTGTGAAAACCATTTTTCGATTTAGGGATCCGTTTGCGAAATATAAGGCTTTAAACCTGTAACCTACCACGCATTATCTGTATGGCCCAAAGGTCAACTGGTAGAGAATGCCATACTGGCATTATGTTCGCCTTTTGTACAATTATGTGCAATAAAGTTTTAAATAAATAAAAAAAAAATAATTTTTGTTAGAGTCACGTGTTCCCCTATCCCCCCCTGCCAGCTAAACGATTGCTTCTGGATATGTGAAAAAATTCACGGCAGTAGCATATACAGTGGTGGACAGCTAATTAGAAACACATCGTGAAAGCTTTTAGTTTCAATCAAATTAACCAAGTAAATAATATTTTAAGTATCAGAGACGGCTAAAATTATATCTAATGTACCAGCTCTATCACGTGTTGATTTGCTGGGTGTTCTAATACCAAACAACACTTGTAGTTAGAATAATTTATGAAACAATATGCAAGAAGTCGACATTTTACAGTATATTATGGTGGACAACTAATTAGAAACAGAAAAATATTATGACAAAACATGAACAAATTTTATATGAACAAGAAATAATATGGTTAGATAATACAAATGCTTTATCCACAGACGATTACTACTTGCTTGTGTAACCGCTGTTTTTGATTACAGCTCTACGCCGACGTGGCATTGATTCTACTAATTTTTCACAACTTTCCGCAGGAGTACATCTCCAAGCTTCTGCAAAAGTGCCATAATGTTCGTGAATATTAGTGATACGTTCATCTGACAATGTCTTCTTCACAGTGTGCCACAAATTCTCAATTGGATTGAGATCCGGACTATTTGCTGGCCACTCTAACACAGACACCAATTTATCTCTAAAAAATGCTTTAACACTGTTAGCTGTGTGCTTCGGATCATTATCCTTGAAATATCCAAATAACTGGTAAATAATCGTCAGCGTATGGAATCATTGTCTCCTCCAATATATTATTGTACTGAAACTGATCCAACATGCCTTCAATCATTCTCACAGGACCAACCCCGTATCCGGAAAAACATCCCCATACTTTAACATTTCCACCGCCATGTTCAACTGTCTTTTTCGTGTACTTGTTATTTAATGCCTCATTAATTGGGCGACGTACGTACCTTCTGCTATCAGAATTTATCAAATTTATCTTAGTTTCGTCAGAAAACAATACTTTTTTCCATTGGTGGACTGTCCAACTGCCATACTTTCTAGCGAAGGCTAAACGCTAGGAAAGTGCCACTTCTAACTAGGCAACATAGGGAAAACCTATGTTGGCTAGTTAGAAATGGCACTTTCCTGGCAACTCTTCCAAACAAAGCTTCAAGCAGCCGCCTGCGGACCAGCCTTGCAGATATGTTGCAAGGATCTTGTCGCCAAAAAAGTTCCTTTCGAATTTCATTTGAACCTTTAAACGAGTCTGCCTTAGTCTGCCTAAACGAATCATAAGTCTGTCCTCACGAGACGTGGTCTTCCTTGGCCGTAAATTTCTAGGTAAGTACCTTGTTCGTTGGCCCGTGTTGTTTGTAATGTGCAATGGCATTAAAAACTTTCTTCACGGAACACTCCAAATGATTGGCGATCTTTCTGTACATCCAATTTCAATTGCGATGCAAATTCACTATAATTTTTCTGGTCGATGCATCACAACTCCTGTTTTTACCCATTTTAACGATAAAATTAGACGAAACAATTTAAAAACCGCCGCAAAAATCCTAACATTACAGCTAAGGCTTAGTTTTATTTTAAATTTGAAATTTAAAATATAATCCATACTCTGTTTGTAATTAGTTGTCCAGCGGCCAGTACTAGGGAATTTGGTATTAGTTGAGATAAACAGAGTTTTTTATTTAAAGTCTTAAATGATCATCATAAAATGTTATTTGTTTTAAAACCAAGAACATGTAATACATTGCGACGAAATAAATAGTCCATGATCTCTGATGAATTGCAGTAGAAATATTGATTACATTTACAACATTCTTATTCGTACTATCTGTTTCTAATTAGCTGTCCACCACTGTATAACGTAGTGTAGCGGATAGAATGAATCGATGTCGTAGTCGAGTGAATCGATGTTGTAGTCGAGTAAATCGATGCCAGCTCTATATAAACGAGCCGTACCGGTTGCACACGATCAGTTAGTTTCGAGCTCTCGTGCGATACGAAGTGCTGTCCGCTTATGTTTTGAAGTGTTTAACGTCTAAAGTGACCACATATTCATCAAAGTGTTAATTTTGCAATGTTGTTTAATGAGTTTGTTTTTTTAAGCTGGAATCGCTTACAGTAGTTAAAAGGAAAACTATGACAGCTAAGTAGGTTCTATTAGTTTTTGAATATTAGTCGATCAACATATTATTATGAAAGTCGAAAAAATAAATTATGTTCATAGAACTGCATACGTAAAATGAGAATGTTTTTTTTTCCTCGTGAATTCCATGGTGTGGGGTATCGTTGGATAGGTCATTCAAAAATATTGCGGGTGTGTGGAAAACATTTTTTGATTCAGGGATCCGTTTGCGAAATATTAAACTTAAAGTGCTAATTTTTGTCACTTTAGTACATAATCTGTCTCCAACTGCAAAGTTGACTTCTGTTGGTTTCTTTTAGGTTTGGTTTATATGGGCTGGCGAAGTCTACTGTTCTCACAGAACCACTAGTATAGTTTAGGTGAGTACCTACTGTTGACAAAAAAAGACATGAATGAATATATAAATAGTATCGGATTGCTGTCAAATATATATGTGGATGAAAAATTCGTTATCATCATCATAACAGCCGGAAGACTGCTGGACAACGGCCTATCCCCCAAGGCTCTGCACGACGACCGGTCCCGCGCTATCCGTACCTCTAATATTGCATTCCCATTGACGTTTCTCACCAATTTCAACTGCTATCTCATTTATTTTAACTAAGCCTTTAAACAGCAAACTCTACATAGAACTAACCCTTTAAATATTTAATATTTTCAACTAGACAGCAAACATTAGGTACCTACCCCGCGCTCCCGCCTGCGCCTGCGACTGCGCTTGCGAGGACTGAGGACAGTTTCTGGATTTTCTTTAGTTTAGTTGGCTTCTTGTCTTAACCTTATACGTACGTGATTGCATAGTCATCGCATCAACGTTATATCCTATTGTGAACCTATCAAGCTAGAACTTCGTCCGATATGGGATCTCGCGTCATATTTGCTAAGTTGAAATGGATGTAGCAGGCATTTTGTAGATAAAGGGCTAGCCCATTGGCTTAGAACCAGTCCAGTAGTTGTTGGGCTGTCTTGACCAGCTTCTCTTTCAACAATACGACGTTTGATTTTGTGACTAGGGCCGCTACGTCGTTTGCGTACATGTATACCTCCGCCTTGGCTACTGCTGGAGGTAGGTCGTTGAGCAGTAGGGCAAATGTGGTATTCGACTGGCACGAGCCTTGAGGCACACCGAGGTCGGATAGTGCCTCGTCGGATTGGACTTAATTAATACTAATTAACTTAATTAATAACGAATACTCGTTATTCGATATTCTCTGTAATGTTCCTTTGCAAAATTGTTATGTCAAGGAGTAATGTTAAATTGTTAAATAAATAAAGGCAAATCAAGGTTTTTTTAAAGTTTATTTACAAGATCGTCACGCGCCCCGCCCCTCCCTGCACGCGTGATATTCTTTCCGAACAATGTAATTAAGATAGGTAAGTAGGTAAGGTAGTCGCAGTGTCGGCAACGTCAAAGTTTTGCCGGGCGCTTGCCGCCCGCTCATCGCAGAACGAAAAGTCTCTATGTGCTTAAAATAAAGACCAAATTTGCTCGAAAGTCGAATGGGTAACCCCTTCATAGAGTTACCTCTTAGGAATGGTTTGCTGAGCTGTTCGATAGGGTTTTGAGAAGAAAAAGGTTACCGATTATTTTTATTATAATTAATTTCCTTTCGAGAATGCGCTTTAATGGTTTATTGAACGGGCAAGGTCTTATAGCACAAATAAAGGAAAAAATCCGAAAACCGTAAATTTGTAGTTACATCACTTAACAAATAAAAACTTTATTATTATTTGCGTATGAAAAGTCATCCACTTAAGTTGTGACATACTTAACTACAAATTTTATTAACTATTTTCTAATTTTTCTTTAATTAAATTTGTACGAAACCGCCAAGGCGCGAGTCCTACTCGGTTTTATTTTATTTTAATCATATTAAACAAATTATTTTAAAAACTGTTTGACTTCTATTCCGTCCGTGACTGTACCATGTAGGTAGTGATTTATGGCATTGGGCCGAGTTGGGAATTTTTTGTAGATATAATTTCTTGGGGCCGAGATGGGAAGGGAGCGAGTCGGGACTAAACCGAAACCAGATACACATTTATTGTTTTCAAAAAGAAGTATAAAATATCTTTGGTCGCGCGAGTAGCAATTTTTTAAAATTCATGGTTTTCAACCTTCATTTTACTATGCTATTTCACATAAAATCAATGAGACCGAAAAAATACGGACTTGTTTCAACTCGCTTGCACCGAGTGTCACGCGCCGCGCGCCGTGCGCCTGTCTCTGGCCGGCTGGTGTGCGTGCGCCCCGCCACCCCCCGCGCCACCCCCCGCGCCCGCGCTTGCCTTGCCTTCGAATACGTTCCCGTTTTTATTATTAAATAAAAGATTCCATTGACAAAAACGACACAAATTATGAATAGAGTTTCGTTACACCATAATAATAATAAAGACGTAAACTCTAATAACTTGCATTTTCTTTTGTGACTTTTACATGGTGTTGTAAAAAAAAAATAGAAAAGCTGCAGATACCGTGGATGAATTCGACACAAAATGTTTTGAACAACAGATACCAGTGATCTAAAACGGGTAACACCTATTTAACCGATTGTAATATTCTTTTGGAGCTATTTAGGCGACGTGTTAGGTACTGGTTAAAAAACAGTGTTCCCGTGGACAGAGATGACACAAAAAGCCTGTGTACATCGGCTACTACTTGGTTATTAACATGAAAGAAAAATTTTCATCTCTAATTTTCTTTTAGTCCGATTTTGTTCAAAAAGACAAATACCTAAATATCTACCTAAGCAAATACCTAGGATGACACAAATTAAGGTATTAGGTCGGGGAAATGGTCCGGAAACTATATGCGAAAAACCAACAACTTTAGTATTTTTGAAACCTCAAAACCTAGCGCTATCGGACTAATGTTTGTGGTGAAGCCAAACGAGCGTAATTTTGTGAGTTATGAGTCGCGTATTTTCGGTCGCGTAATTTCTGCTGTGGTCGGTTTCATACAAAAGTCCAGTTTGTACCACACGACGACGCAAAATGAGTTAAACTTTTGTATAAAACCACCAGAAATTACGCGACCTAAAATACGCGACTCATAACCTTATAATTCTCTGCGTCATAACTCACAAAATTACGCTCGATTGGGTGAGGCCCTAATACGAAGCGCTTGCATACGACTGACATCTAGTAACGAACCACTTCTGGGACCGATTGTGCATTGTAGGTAGATAAAAGTAGTTCGATCCTCGCTTATGAATATTTAATGTTTTTTAGCTTGTACCACAAAACACTCACAAACATTCCAAGGTACCTACAATGATACCTAACATTACGTTTGAATAAGCATAAGACTTCATCAGAAAAAGGTATGTTTCTCAATTTGAGTTTTTACCTTGGCATTACGAGGCGGTCACTATTCATAGAGTATTAATTTTAAATTATTTATAGATATACAGATAAGTTTAAGCACTTACATAAACTCTGTACAATACCGACTGAATGGTTTATCCTTGGAAGTGTCAAGTTTAAAAACAGAACCAAAACAACCCAATTAAATAAACATTAAGTAGCGTGGATCCTAATTTAAAGAATAAAAACTTGAGTCCATATCATCAAAACCATAGAGTTAGTTTACCATGTAACTTTATGATCAAAACATTTCAATCGGCAAATAATTTTGGTATTTACCGTTTTTTCCGTAGGATGTAACAGATTTTTTATTCTGCTTTATAAGAATAGTCTAACTAGTAATTAATAGTCTAAACGGCTCTACAATTGAGCATAAATGAGTTATACATACTCGTATATGAAGGCAAAGGGATATAATTATATTTAGAAGTCCGGTGGTTACCATTTTTAATAATATATTTTTCTTTGTAGCTAAAAGTAGACTGTGTCGTACCTAATTTCAATCACATAGAGGTGAAGGAGGTTACCTTTACCTTTACGATTATTTATTTAATAAGTTCCTACTTTTCACGTTCTTTCGTAACTAGTCCTACAATTTAAATATTATAATGCAAGTTTGTATTAGAAATAAAAAACTTTCAACACACTTACTCATAAAGTGGCTCTTATTACACCGCATTTATGGTCATAAAGCAGCGTATTAAACACACGTGCTTTTTTCATTACCGTAACCGCACTTCTGTTTTTTCTTTCCAATTTTTTTTTAATTCTCAGCAAAGAGTGTTCATGTCTACCAGTACCAACATGTTTGTTAATGAATAAATTGTGTTAATTCAAATAGTATATAATGAAAAACATTTCATTTCATCGAATTATTTATTTTTGTCAACAAATTAACATTAATTAGTGTATTAAATATAATTAATTTAACAGTTTATTATATATTTGAGTAGGGTCCCGGCACCAGAACATTTGGCAAAATATAAGTAGACATAGACGAATAACGGGTATTGTGGAATTCTTGAACATAAGTACATATAGGATTAATATGAAGATACCTATTTATTTATTTCAGTCGTGACCCACAATCGGAACACAAACATAGATCACACATGCATGCCGGATATAAAGCAGGATTTAATTATGACAGTTAAGAAGTGCAAATCTGTATGTATACGAGTAAGTTATTATTTTTCGGCCGGTTATAATATTACACAGTTTTTTTTAAATCTTTATTTTATTTTGGGAATTTTGTTATCCACATGTCAGTCCCAATATTACACTGTTAATACTAAAAGTTCAATGTTGAATTTTATTGTCCTTAATGACGCTTGACAGAAAATGGGCCATTGAAGTTACCAAGGTACTTATACTATATATTAGAAATTTTAAAAAATCTACCCAGTATTAGTTATTAGATAAGTCAAATATGAGTTACGTCTGCAATTTTTAATAAAAGATCATAATATTATATGTACACAGTGTAGGTATACTGTTCGTTATCTCTCATCTGCACTTAGCATCTGCAGTATAAAGAGAAAGTATTTAAAAGACAAATTAATTAATGGCAATTAAATTAATTAATTAATACCTACACAATATTCCTCTGTAATATCTGAGGTATAAGCAGAAATCGCGGGGACAGTATCGCTTATAATAATTTCGCTAATTCCTACTTGATAACCGCAATACTATTCTGTTTGTTGTCGGGCAGTAGCTCTATTTTTGAATCACTCTACTCGCTTTGAGCGATAGATTCTACTGATTTTCCGTTTGACATCCGATACAAAAATCAGTAGAATCGACCGCTCGAAGCGCGGAGAGCGATTCAAAAATAGAGCTTCAGAGCTTTTGCAAACGTGTGTCATCATCATGATATGAGGCTTCCAAATGAGCCCATTGTGTTTTCATTTACGTACTATTGCCTCACCTCATCTAATTCAATGTCTGCATAGCTTAATTAACGTTATGCACTTATTAAATAAAGTGTTATATAATGTATGTCACCTTTTGAAATTCTTAATTTGAAAACTAGTTTAAATGACTATGTTACATAGGTAGTTAGCTTTCAGGGAATCTCTTTCTTTTAAACTCCTAAGATCGATGTATCCAAATTTCAATCACTAATTCTTTCATCATCATAGCAGTCGAAGCATGTTCACATCTGGACAAAGGCGTCCCCCAGGGATCTACACTACGAACGGTTTCTAATTTGTCCCTAATTTTTCATGACTTATAAGTATAATAGTAATTTTGTTAAAACTAATATCCCATTACAGATAAAGGAAAGTCGGTTTGGGCTATTAATCAAGACCCATATTCACGTTAGTATATTGTTGTTGTAACATACCAGTCATTATAATAAAATGTTGCACCCGTATTGTTATGTAACAAAATCGATTGTATTGTTGTATACAAAGATTTGTGACCGATGTCCGACGTTAACGAAAAATGGTGAGGTCTCTTGAACGTAGAGCTGTGTGCGTCGCGGACCCGGCCCGCGTCATGATGTCAGTCTCTGCAGTAAGTGCTGCATCTCGGAATACATATAAAAAGAACTATCTTACACTAGTTACTCATTCGTTAGTTTGTGCTCAACACGAATACTTATCAACATGCTAAAATACGTGAGTTGTTTAGTTTTTGTTAAATAAATAATTACTATACGCAAACGCAACCAAGGCCGAACTTGTGTATTTTTTAAATATTATTATTAAGTAATTATTATTTTCAACTATTGCGCAAATGTGTCGTGACGATTTGTGTGATGTACCGTTATGGTGAATTAATGATTGTCGGATTATAGAACTAAGGATGCGAGGTGCCTCATAAAATAACTTAATTTGATAAGTTGGAATTTAAGATAACTACCTACCAACGTCTACTCTAGTTGATCGACTTATTTATTTTTAGTTAAAAATTTGCAAAGCATGCGTTAAGTTTTTTAACTCTTGCTTTGCAAATTTTTCATATTGCCTGTGTCTAAAATCTAGTAAGATTTCACAATCTTCGTAATTTACTACCTTAATCGAATCGAAAGAAAAATAATTATATTAATCGTAATCTAAGTTTTTACAATCCATAGCTTTTATAGCGATTTTTAAAATGTCACTACATATTTCAAAAAATTTATACACTCCATGGTGTAAGAGAAGCGACACTCTACTACAACTATATCAACCATTATAGTATTCTAAAATTGTGAAAGCGCATCATAAAAGCACAGTTCATAATATTAGTAACTTCAAGTCGTATCATTTTTGTGGAATTGTGTTTTAATGTATCAAAATATGTTGTCTTCAGGTGACAGTACTTTGCGTGGTGGCGGCTCTCAGCTTGGGAGCGCCCCAGCAACAGGATCCTAAAGATGTCCAGATCCTGCGTTTCGACAGCGACGTACAACCTGATGGATACAGTTTTGCGTAAGATCACTTTATTGTCACTACTACTACTATGTGAAATATGAGAGTTGCTTTTCGCGTTTTTACTCTCCTTAGAACAAACAGTAGAAAATCTATGTACGACACCCCCCTTCTGCGCGGCAAACTTATTCAACGCGGATGAAGCCGAACTTGTAGGTAGTGACTATAATTAAAATAACTTTAACATAACATAACAGTAGACATAATACAGCATACACCAAAGGCAGAGAACTTAAGGCGCGAGTTTTCCGCGGACGCCCCCGCCACAGTGTTTTTAAGTTGTTTTTTTTACAAATTATAAACATGTGGAAAATATGGCATTTTTCATATAACAATGTCGGTTGTTCGATACACGATTTGTTTTATTTCACTGCATCGAATAAAATCTCAAACAATCTTTTTATATTCAAAATTTTTTATTATTTGAGCTAAAGTTACTTTTATATTATTTATTTATTTATTTATTTTTATACGAAAAAATAAGTCGTTAAATGGGTAAGCGATGTCGGTAGCCAATATTTTGATAAATTCAAAATTCAAAATTCAAAAGTATTTTATTGCATGTAAGTACACTAGGTACATTTATACAACGTCAATTTTTTATCTACCACCGCCTCCAAGGTGTTATATAGAGCTGGGAAGAAGAAGCGGCGCAACAAACTTCCGCAACACATCTTTTAAAATCAAGTTTGTACATAACATTATTTTGTAAAGATTGTGCGAGGCTGAAGTAACATTAACACCAGGCATCTTTGTCATTTAGATAATCGACTGTTTTATAATAAGCTTTCTTACAAAGTTGTTGTTTAATGTGAGTCTTAAATTTTCTGTCATTCATATTTAAGATTTCTTCTGGTAGTTTATTGTAGAAGCGTATACATTGCCCCGTGAATGATTTACTGACCTTACTAAGCCTTAACTGTGGTGGTACAAGTTTGTTTTTGTTTCTTGTAACATAAGCTGTGTTCATATCACAGTGCCTCAAAAAGAGAGATATATTTTTGCGGACATACAAAATATTCTCAAAAATGTATTGACTGGCAACGGTTAATATATTAATTTCTTTAAACTTTTCTCTTAATGATTCTCTACAACGTAGATTATAGATCGCCCTAACAGCTCTCTTTTGCAAAATAAAGATGGTTTCTATATCTGCCGCTTGACCCCACAGTAGGATGCCGTATGACATGATGCTGTGGAAGTAGCTGAAATAGACTAATCTCGCAGTAGCAATATCTGTTAATTGTCTAATTTTCCTAACCGCGTAGGCGGCCGAGCTTAGTCTGCCAGCTAGTGAAGCTATGTGGGGCCCCCATTGAAGAGATGAGTCTATAGTTATACCTAGGAACACCGTGCTTTTGATAAATTCTAATCTTTCTGTACCTAAAGTTACATTATTAACTACATGTCTTACATTTGGTAGGCAAAATTTAATACATTTAGTTTTTGTTGTATTTAATGCTAGATTATTAATGCTGAACCAGTTAAGTACTTGTGTGAGAGTATTGTTTACCTCAGGAAGATCACAAGCTCTTCTGCTAATTTTAAAAATCAGAGAAGTGTCATCGGCAAATAATACTATGTTGGACATGTTTTGTATTAAAAATGGCAAGTCATTTATATATACAAGAAAAAGAAAAGGACCCAGAACTGAGCCCTGGGGCACCCCCATTTTCACAACTGAACCAGATGATTTAACTCCATTTATATCAACTTTTTGTACTCTATTTTCAAGGTAAGATTTAAGTAATTCGAATGCTCTGTCTTTCACGCCATAATGTTTTAATTTGAGTAGCAAGGTTTCGTGATTAACGCAATCAAATGCTTTGGAGAGATCGCAGAAGATGCCTATTGCATCATGTGAAGCTTCCCAAGCATCAAAAATATGCTTAACAAGCATGACTCCTGCGTCGGTGGTTGATCGTCCCTTAGTAAATCCGAACTGACGATCGTGAAGAAGTTGTTTGAGATTGAAATGACAAAGCAGTTGATTCAGTATGATCTTTTCGAAAATCTTGCTAAGCACGGGGAGAACTGACACTGGTCTAAAATTGGTCTAAAATTTTTAATTCAAAAATAACCTCTTATCTTATGATAAAATCTTCAATTCAAAAATAACCTCTATTTACGTCATATCCGTCGCTCGCGGTCGCGCTGCCCTTCATACTTCAGTCCCGAACGGAATACCCCGCCTAAGTTCGCTGACTAAAGGACATAGTTTGACGATCAATTACGATATTACACATAAACTTATTATAGGTATTTACGCGTTCGTTGTCTGGGTGAAGTTTCTAAAAAGTGATTGTCCTTATCTAATTTTATTATCATAGTAAAAGGGTTATTATTTAGTTACGGATTATATACGGAGAGTTCTAAAGTGAATGTTATTATTAGTAGTAGGTTAGAACCCGGTTAGAACGTTTGTCTCATAATTTTATCTCCGATCTTGATCCTGTGTAAGTTCCAGTTAAGTATTTCATTATTATTGTTATGTATAGATATGAAACCAGCGACGGCACATCGCGACAGGAGGAGGGGAAAATCGACGACCCTGCATCAGAGAACGCCGCCCTTACCGTGACTGGCCAGTACGCTTATGTAGCCCCTGACGGCAAGCACTACACTGTCACCTTCACCGCCGGCCCCAACGGCTTCCAGCCCAAGACCTCCCTTGGTCAGAAGTAAACAGATAAATATAACTAATGACCTTTGTAAATACTCCGATGTCATGGTCATTACCAGTTAACTATTACCGTGCGCATATAGCAAGCACGTCGGTACCCATTACCACAGTGGTCATTTTGATCTCAGTCAAATCTACAGTACACTATCCAGTGAGACAATTTACCTGAAAAATTTACGAAATGAGATCGATTTTCAGTATGATATTTTGGGGATCTATAATTGTATTGATTTAGGACTGGTCGGTATTTTAATTAAGAAATAACATGCAAAATAAATCAAAATGATTGTATTAAAAAAATATTTTGTATTGGATATACTTACTTTTACAAAAAAAAGCACTGGAAAGCTTTGTTCATTGCAATTGTAATATTTTGAATCCAGAAATTGACATTGTACTATAAATATTAATTTAAATAGCTAAGGACCTTTTACACGGGGATCCACTGACTCTAAATTCTTGTGCCATAAGAATGCCTTTTATACTTTCTTATTTTGTATAAAAACTTGTGATTTGTATTTGAAAATAAACATGTTTTTAATGAGTCGGTCTTTGGTTTTGAGTATTTAAGTGTGAAATATTGCGGAAGTGTGTGAAATACCTATTACAAGTATTGTTGCTAAAGAAGAGGATTACTTCCGAGAATGACCGCGACCGGTTTAATAAATTATTAAAGATGAGATCTAAATCATACACTTCATAATATCAAAATCTAAATGAACTTCAACCTGAGATAATTTATTCTTAAGGCAAAGTAAAAAATATCCAATCAACTCTTCATAACCACATAATAAAAAGCATTGACGCCGCATCTACACTAAAGCATTATTAAAACAGCCATTAACGTCGAACAATGCGATGTACTTATATATACGTAATTTACTTTTTACTTAAATGGCAAATGCCTATAAGTATGCCATTTGAGTGTTGTATTTTTTTTTAAATTCTCTAGTTCCGTACACAACATACTTCTTACATACTTGTGAGGTTTATTATACAGCCAGTTGTCGTACAACTTGACAATTAAGTCAGTTTTTTACAAAATTGTAGGATTGTAACGTTTATTATATAGGGCCCTGATGTTTGTATAGCATTAGGTACCGTTTATGTAATAAAATAATTTATGCCTGACCGAAAACACATCTCACAATCACAAGATAACATAAAACAAATCTCTGACTCTAAAACCTCGGAAACGTCTTAAAAATTGTTATTTAAAATGCACTTGGGTATAACTTTTACGAACAACCTGCCTACGTTAACAGGCATGTTTTATGTCAATATAATAAAACTACACAATTGCAAGAAAACTACAATGACTACTTACATAACAGAAGTGTAGTTTGACTAGAATGCAATTTAAAGAGTTGCACATTTGTAGTCAAAAGTATCCATGGCGGGTCATTAAATGCCATTTACAGTATAAACATAGTCTCAGAAATTTCGCACTGCAAGTGTTCGATGCGTGTTTCGTAAACTTAACTAAATGCCAGCGCTCACATGTTGTGGGTACGCATCTAAATCTATAAATATTATAAACGACTTATCGTTTTTGTTCAATAAGTGTTCAGCCTTCACAATTATTACATTATCATGATTTGTAATTAATCGTGTTTTTAAAGATTGCTGGTATGTCGAAAACCATGGGTGTTAAGATTATATCGACTATTATGGATGCGTTAATTTGATGTAACAAATATCGAAATTATGTAGATTTTATGTCGTTGGAAGGAATATTACTGAGGTAAGTATTAGGTAGTATCAAATCGCAAAATCAGTGGCCTTGCGCAGACATGAGTGGTTAAGTCGAGGATATAATTGTTATAAATTACGCAATAGTCAAGTATATTGTCGACGTCTCGCCGGGACGAGTATGTTTGAGAACCTTCGTTATGTCACATTTATTTAAAATACTTACAAAACCTATGTGACGAAACCTTGTAACCTTTTGTACAATATACCTACGTTAAACAGCTGGCAAACTGCATAATTTAGAATTTACGACTCTGCAAATATTTTCCACGATTTTCTTCGCTTTTCACTTGCAACGATTGTTGCAAAATAAGTAAAGTTAGAACGTGGACGGACTCACATTATGGTGGACTATATAGCATGACTTGCGCCCAACGTTAGATCTTATTACCTCTAGGTACCTTAGACTTCTTCTTAATTCTAAGATTACTGCCTCTTTAATTTAAGGTCATGTCAAATGTCAAATCAATTCAGGGCAGAATAAACTTGAAGTTAATAGGCACTATTTGATCATAATCTAAATCTCTAATGTCATACAAGTAAACATTCTTAAATTACTTAGAAACTTGTGTACCGGTTTTCCTGATGTGGTGGAGGTCAGACGACTGACGTCTTCACTTGATGTAAATATCATTGTGCATTAAACGTTTTACAGTCAGAATTATTGTTATAGTTTAATATTATTAGACTTACCTGTCTTTCTGTTTGAAAATTATTTACCCTTGGAGGTGGAAAGTCCGCGACTCCGGCTTGTTTTTCAATGAAAGATTTTTCAAACAGTGTCATGGCGTATAAACAATATTGGGTCGGGCGGCCATTACCTACGACGCTGAAAGTCTATGGTGGGAAATGTCGACTACGTAAAGTTACTACTTCTTAGGCATAAGAATAGCCTATTCTGATGTTCACTTACATCATATGTAACGCCAGGTCCCCGGCACTCGTTAGCAGCCTGTCAATGAGGCTGCTGCAGCCTGGAGTGTCGACAGGGATACGCGCAAGTGTCTCAAATCACGCAGTGTCACAGAGTAGTTATTAGAGTTGTTGCGGGAGGTTCAGCCTAAGGTGTATCACAGACACACGCGGTCTGCGGTCTATTGTCTTCCCTATGCAATGTATGTGAGACTTCAGACACGCGCGGCCTGCGTTTTCATATTGAAGCTGCAGCCTGCGGTAGAACGCCACCGACGAACGCGTGTGTCTTCGATACGCCTTAAAAAAAGAACGTTGTCAGATTATTCAAAGTACTAATCTCCACTTTTGTCGCCGCCATGGCCCTACAAATTTTTGTTAATAGAAGAGAATTTTTCATCAAAAATTACTGTTAGCACAGAAGAAGAGACAGTTACTTGCTTGTTAGTTCCTAAAAGTGCCTAAGAAATATTAGCACGCAAATATTTTTATCGTTGCAAATATTAATAATAGGCGCAATCGCACAAACAGGTACGTACCTAAAAACGACAACGAGGTGAGGAGATCCTTTGCATTAAATGCGAGAACAAATTTTGTTCTTTGCTTTTCCAGACAAAATTGATTTCTTCAGAGAAAATATGATACCTAGTTGACCGAGCGAGCGAAGCGTCTACGTTTCGAGACTGGCCAAAAATGCTCTTGTCCGGCTGTCTGTCTGTCTGTCTGTCTGTCTGTCTGTCTGTCTGTAATTCTCTACAGGTCGCATTTTTCAACCGATTTTGACGAAAATTTGGCATATGTATAAATTAATTAAACCTACAAAATGAGTAGAATAAAATTTTGAAAAACATTTTTTTTAGAGTACCTACCATACTCGCAAAGTGGGAGTGAACTTTTTTTTTCTTGTGAATCCCATAGTGTGGGATATCGTTGGATAGGTCTTTCAAAAATATTGCTGGTGTGTGAATACCATTTTTTCGATTTAGGGATCCGTTGGCGAAATATTACGCTTTAAAGCGGTAATTTTTGTTAGAGTCACGTGTCCCCCCCCCCTGGCAGCTAAACGGTTGCTTCTGGAAATGTGAAAAAATTCATGGCAGTAGCATATATAACGTAGTTACAAGGAAAACTATTACGGCTAAGTAGGTTCTATTAGTTTTTGAGTAATAGTGGATCGACTTAAGAAAGTTGAAAAAATAAATTATGTTCATAGAACTGCATACGTAAAATGGAAAATTATTTTTTTCCGCGTGATATCCATGGTGTGGGGTATCGTTGGATGGGTCTTTCAAAAATATCGCGGGTGTGTGATAAACATTTTTCGATTCAGGGATCCGTTTGCGAAATATTAAGCTTTAAAGTGCTAATTTTTGTCACTTTAGTAGGTACTTTTTCTGTTTCCAAAGTTGACTTTTGTTGGTTTCTTTTAGGTTTGGTTTATAAGGGCTGGCGAGGTCTACTGTTCTCACGGAACTACTAGTTATTAAATGAATCTAAAGGGAATAAATTTGATTATGTTTTAGTTACAATTTCAAGTGTCAAGGGTTTACTGGACTTTTACGGCAATCACGTGCATATGCGGTAATCCATACTTTTCCGTCAGGCGTAGTTTTCCACACATTCTCGTACGCGATAACTACTGACCTATACTATAACGTGGTTACGGACCTTCATAATAATAAAAATAATACATACCTCAAGGCTATTCCCAAAGCAGTCATGCTAGCCTAGTTCGGAGTGATGTGTGCTGCTCACGTTCGTGAGCTCGAGGGTTCTATATATTGGAACCTTGCTTTTGGAACATAAATAATACGGGCTTTCGACAAAGGAAAAAAGGGTAGGTAAACCTTTATAGAATGAAGGGAAATTTTAAGACGTAGGTAGGTAGTTTACCACTACTTCAACTATCCGCACGCCATAATGTCCTTTTAAATTGTCCTGCGGTGGGATAAATACAAGTTTGTAAATAAAAGTTTTTTGATTTGAACCATCTTTAATTGTTACTCTACTAAAAGGTCACATTAAGTATCATTATTAAATTATCAGGTATTATACCGCAAAATGATGAGATAACAATCAATTAATAGTTAATCAATAATCTATGCAATGGCATTTAAATACAATAGCCGTATACGATCGCAAGATTTAGTATTTGTAGTAAATTATGGGGAAGCGTGCGCAATTGTCATCGCTCGTGACCGAGTTTAGTTCCTTGATTTACTTGAATTCATTAAAGATATGAACTAATGAAATGAATAAATCAAACGAAATGCTTTGTCTCGAGACTCTCGACCGCCTGCTGGTGTTCTAAAGTGAAAAATTATACTAAATTCATAACGTGGAAAAATCAGTTCGTAACGTCAATTTAGGTTAGTATAGTCGAAAATAATACAACTCACAGAGCACGGAATCACCCGCGGCAATCGCCGCGCAGCCCTACCGCGCCGCGGGGCGGGCGGCGGCGGCGATCCCAAGTTCTGTGATTCAACTCGAAATTAAAAAATAGAATTTAGTAGTAAAATGAGATCCGCTGTTAGTTGTTTAGAAATGTTTAGATAAATTCCTGTATTTAGTTACTAATATATATGTCTTCTCCAGATTAAAAAATATATAAAATTGTATTACTATATTATATTGAAGATTTTATGTCTTTTCCACATCAGACATTCTTACTCATAAGAATGACGCAGTTCTAATATATTGTACAAAATGCGGAAGAAAACATCATTAAATACCAAACAAACGATTTTGTGAAAAGACAAACAGCTGTTCGTAACATCCATTTATCATTAAAATTCGGCCTTGATTGTAGTGGTAATTGTAAAGTAAACATTTAACACTCCGCAATGACCTTTGTCAATTAGTTAGTATATACTATGGTCTTACAAGGTGTATGTGGGTATATTCTATAAAGACGTCAAGTCAAGAGCACTGCTGCTAGTATGTTGAAGAAATTTGGTCCTTAAAAAATCTGATACGATTGTTCTCAAGCATTAGAGGCTGCGCTTGTCTGCTATGGGACTATGAGAGGTCGTATTCTAGTAACACCTACTTAATCTACACTCAGGCTGGGGCCATTGAAGGTGGACTTCACAGTGTTAGAATTTCTTCTTTAGCGTCTGCAGGTTTCCAACGACGACGTTTGCCTGTGATGTGAAGAACTCATTGGTACGAGTTTAAACCCTCATGATGTAAGGTGAGCCTACCACTAACTTAAGAATGTTAATATAACTAACAATAAAGTTGATTGTAGCAAAAAACCCTTAGTGACCTAGTATCGGTTACTAAATAACTTTAGGTGGGCTTCTGGACATTTGACAATAACCAAGGTCTTTCAAAATTAACTGCACAAACTTTATCAGTTACATAGGTGTAACAATAAAATTACACTAATGTAAAATTATATGTTTAGCGGTGAGGTTTTCATGAAAATTCATAATTATAATTTATTTTCATTCTATTGGTACCTATTTATATTTATTGACGACAAAACCTTTCTCTGGAAATAGTAATGAAAGGCGGATTAAAAGCTATGCAGTTGCAGTTTGCGAGATTATGCACTTAAAGTATACAATTAAGCTAGCTAATACTCTAAGGATTATGCAGAACTTTTTGGTAGTTAAGTAGGTATTCTTAATTATTAAAAATAGGTACCTACGTAACTTATTATAAGTTTGGCAAATGTGAAAGCTGACTAGCCTTACTAAAATCCCTAATAGAACAGGATTAGTTTCATCGTATTACTTTTATTTTTCCGTAATAGTTTATAAGAAGTGGCCGTGTTTTATGCTTTTTTAAATAGGTATGATTACGATTATTAGTCGTAGATAGGTTTGTTCATCGATAGTGTATGCAGATGCAGCTTATTCTGAATTCAAACTTTTTAATATTATTACTCAAAATGTAGGTATACTCGTAGATCCTTTAAATTGCTGATAAACCATCTTTAAGATTTAAAATAGGATATCCAAATATCATAATTTTATAATGTAAAAAATATTTTAATTCTAATGATGTTGTTCTTTTAATGTCACCTAATTATATTGGGTGCGGAATTATTAATATGTAATAAACTTAAGGTGTTATAAATACAACACTTTATTACATCGTGAAGTTGTGAGACCACAGACACCGAAAATTTTAGTTATGTTTATATAACAGTTGGTCCAGACAGTGCCTATGGAAAACTCTAGACAATAATGTTAATGTACCTTTAAACCTACTGTGAAAGTCTCCCATTATGTATATTTGGAGGAGGTTTTTCCATCAATAAATTTAAAGCTCTTCATTGAAGCTATTCAGTAACTAAAATTAAATATGTCATTGAAAGTTTTGCTAAACCCAATCATGGTAATTATTATGTTCTGCAACCCAAACCAACACATATATTTGTGTAAAATTAAGTATTTTAGATAGACGTATAAATAACCATTAATTATTGTCCGCTTTACAAAACATTTCCTTAGTTACGAAAGTTTTCAAAAACATCTTAATTTTTCAAGGCTAACCAAAGCTTAATAAAGTTCAATTAATTAAGACAAATTAACTTGTGCAAGCCACGGGCGGTCTTTATTATCCACGATTAATAGTCGAATAAAGTCATTGATAATGCAAATATGCATGCAAGGATTTGTACTGTACAAAACAAACACGCGACAGCCAGAAGGGTAGACGCCTCTAAAGATAAAGAATGGTCAGAATCTTAACTCCATTAATCTGTTCACTTATCTCTCAGAGGCTATTGATATAAATTTGTTATATCAAAATTTGGTAATATAATAATTCTGTCCTTTAACATTTCTTATAAATTATCAGTGAAGGTCAAGTTACGTATAATAATACATCGATCTTTATGTACTCGACGAGTAATTACTGTACGATGCATACAATAATAATAAAATATTAGGATTCTGTTTACTTAATTATACGAATATAAACTACGTAATGCTGGCTAAAATAAACTACAGAAAGATATCACTTACAATTGGCAATATAATGAAAACATCATATGCTTAGTGACATTTTGCACTCATATAAGAAAAATTTCAAGCCAACTTTACCCAATAATAGTAACGAATTAGTCAAAATCTGTTGGTTTTTACCCATAGTACGAAAAGAGGAGGTCCAGAGGTACGTTTAATACTGTTTGATAAAATTAAATATTTGTATCAAATTAGTAGAGCTTCTCTTCTTAGCGGTATAGTCTATTCTTTGAGGACGTATTAATAAATTACGTGACCCATAGAATCGGCACAGTCTCGTGCGAACTCTTGCGCAACAGGCCGCGGGTCGGCCGCACCACCTCACGCACGCCGCAACAATAGTAACATAAAACAAGGTAAATTTGTAACTACATAGTAAACATTCTAACATTTTATTTGAATACTGCAGATATTTACACAGTTTCCTCATTACCGGTCTTATTGAAAAAGTAATTTCTTACGTCGCAAAGCACCCTATAATTAATGCGAAAGCTTTAAAAATATATTTAAAGTAAAAACTAGGTAATAATTTTATTTATGTAGGTTCATAGAATAAAATTCTATTTCTGAATACACATTTAATTTATTAGAATTTACATACATACATATGTTCACGCTATGTCCCTGGCGAGGTGAGCAGAAATAACGGAGCGCCAAGTATTAGAATTTATGGCTCATAAATAATGAGCGCGTCCTTCTTCCATACTCAAAACAAATTAACAGATAAGCTAAGTTTAGATCTCGGTACAATACATAATGCACTTAAAACCGATCAATATAATACACTATGCATGAGATATAAGAATTAACCGGCAAACAATTATTTTTTGAGGCGCAAGTTTACTATAGTTATTTTTTTTATGGAAAGGTTCTGAAAAAAAACTAGATTTAAGTAAGTAAACAATTGTAAAAATAATTGATGATGGATCAACCCTTAAACCCGTAGGGAGCATAGGGTCCCAACAGAGTTTCTTCGGATTCCTTGGTCAGCTCGCCAATGACAGATCGCCTCCAAGTAGTTGCGGTTGGCCTCTAAATCTTTGGCCGTTTGTTGAACCATATTCAAGTGCTTTCCTGGCTCTATTATTTTCCGGCTTCCTTAATGTTTCTTAACAAAGAATTTTATAACAATAATTACGTATTTAGGTACCTACACATAAATATTATTATAATATAAATATTAATTACATTGCTGAATAGGTTAATTTCTCACCAAAAGAATTATTACACCAGAAAAATATTTTAGCTACGTAATGCAATACTTCAATACCCAATAAATGTAACCAAAAACAATATATATATGCCCAACAAAAAGAAACTTAATTTTACAACATACAATTTTGTTTTTACACTATAATGTGACACCACATCCGTTAATGTTAATAGCCATGTGGATCGATAAGTAGCAAATGTACCCATCAGCTTTTATGTCATAAATTGTGTTTTATGTCAAGTGTAAATTTAATTAAGAGACAGAACAGAAATAAAGTTCATCAAGTCTATCGTATCTTATCGTAAATACATTATAATATTACCTGCTGAATATTTAATGAGATAAATTGTATTCATAAAAAGTTTATTTGCTACTCCGTAACAGGATCCTTTTAAATTGTCTAAATTGTGTAACGCTTTGTAGAAAATAATTTATATTCTAATAACAATGCCTTACGGAAAAAACCTCTTGTAAGAGAGAAAACGTATTCCCGATCGCCGGAGAAAACCTAAGTAAAAAAAAAATATTACCTACAATTCTTAATATTACTTTATTTTGTAGACTGTGTTACCCGAAAAATTACAGCCGGCATTGATTAGAGCAAAATTACGCATATGGTAGGATTCTTTAGGTAGGTAGATATTAATTCTACATGGGTAATTAAAAAATTTCGCGTATTTAACATAAATAAAACAACCATAAAATAATAGAACTGGTTTAGCAGGTGTCTCGTTCCGCATAATTTAACAATATTTCATATGAAAAATCATCTCCCAATAAAACGAGGACATTCTAGATAAAATTATCAAAATATTCATATTGTGGTCATGTTAATAATTTAATTCAATTATTTACTAATCAGAATCCTAGTAGGTACCTATAATTCACAGTAATTCATTTCAGTCATTTTTATGGACACGAAAAAGGTACAATCAGTGACAAAAGCCGATTGCAGGTGATTTATGTCATTTTAAGGCCGTCTCATCAAACACCTTTAAGTGCACTTTGTTTCGTTTGTTATTGAATAGAAACCGTTAGTCTCTGTGTACACGTAAATATCCTGTCTCGATTCAATCACACACTTCAGGAGCCTCTAGAGCTAGCTACTTAGAACTTACCCTTATCGTTTGATTTGAAAATGTTAATGATTTTATGGATGCAAATATTAATGGTAATAAAATGTAATATTTTATTTGACCGCTTGCATCCTAGTCACAGTAGATTAAGATACATAAAAAACTACTTAAATCCAATTTGAATAAAATTCGAATTCACGACTAGGCTTCTTTAATAATATTAGCATTATACAATCGATACGGCCTCACGAATTGGTTAATAAATCGTAAAAATTTTCGCTTACTGAATAATAAACAAGGTCCCATAATGACTTCACACCGAAAATTTTACCTTTGTACAAGATTTACAATTAATTTAATATTATATTGCATCATCTCTTCATATATCTACCTACGCTATATAATATGACCTTATATATAACGGAATAATACTCGTCAACATTATATAACGTTCCTTGAATATTCTGGGCGGGTTTTTTCATGTTCGTCGAAACATTGTGGATAGAAATTATTTATCTGTTGAGTATCGATATGCAAGTCATTGTTTAGTAGCCCCAAATGTTTATAATAAAATACTTAAATAAATATAATTACTTTTACAAAAAATACAACTAAGTACCTACCCAGTTAACGACTTTACTTGCCTCTAGGAAGCAACCTTTAGATGGTATTTTATAAATCTCGACCGTAGTCCGTATAAATTTCATGTACGGAAGTATAATATAAGTAGTAGCTAATCATTCTCACAGCGGTATGGTCTAGATAATTTATGGCTTTTAACAATTTTACAAATACATAGATAACATAATATCAATTATCAAAAGCGAAAAATCTGAAAATTATTATAATATTATTTTAATGCTGATGATCCCTCTGGGTTCCCGCACTAATTATATTATCCAACATACTAATGTATGTACGCCCAATTTAATTAAAAAACATATTTGTAAACGCCATAATCTTCGAAAATAATTCTAAGATTGTACCCACATGTAATTTTTTTAAATAAAAGAGTCGGAAAAATTAAAATTCTACAAATGTTAGGTTAGGTTAGTACCTACTAATTTTGACTGATTTATGTAGTGATTTGCTTTTAATAGGAGTACTAAGCTTAAAGCAACTAAATGCTTATTCAACTTTGACTTGTTTGAAAGATATTGATTAAACATTTAAGAATGTTGAGGCTATTTGCTGAGTTATAGATACCTACGTATCTAAAGAATTACATAGATGATCAAAATACGTAAAGATTTAATCGTCTCTTATGTCATAGCTTGAGGTGCGTCCGGGGTGACAATGAAACGTGACGATTTTATTGACCGATATATTCACAACCCATTATTATAAGCACGATTTTTGGCGAATCTTATTCAAAGTAAACATCCAATTATTCACTATCTTGAGCTAAGCTAACAAGACTATTCCGCGTCTTTACTCAAATAGTAAAAAAAAATATGAAGTGACTTTTTGTGACGTCTTTACATTATTACGTAGGTAGGTAGTGGGTTTGTACGCCAAAAATAATTCAATGTCACTTACGAATATTATTATTTCTTTTTGATTACCTGTCAAAAAAAATCTACTTAAACATAATATGACTATATACTAATATACATACTTGGGGTCCATACAATCATTTAATGAGGCATAGTTTATCTACGGTTAAAGTTTAAGTTACAAACTACAGTAGGTAATAGCTACAACGTGGTTGGGATTCCCCGTTTACATGTGATTTGAACTATTTGTAATTACTCAAATGCATATAGTTTCACGTTTTCACGTTCTGGTGCCATTCCCTAAAAAATCTTATTATTTTCCAGATGTTTCAACTAAGAAGACTCTCAATAATACTCACCATCCTGACATGTTTTCTACAAGCACAAGGGGCAGATAAATACTCAGATGAAAACAGACCTTACGAATTTGGATTTAACATTGAAGGGGAACAACATAGGCATGAGAAAAAAGGTAAATACAATTTATTTCTAGTTATAATTACTATTCCTTGATAACCACATGCTATGTAGTTTTTTCGAGCTGCCAGGATTTTACAATTACAGTTTATTGGTAGAGTTCTAAGCAAAAATATTGTAAAACCTCAAAATGCTTGTTATATAGGTAGAGAATACAAGGTTTCTCAGAAATATATCGTATTAAATAGATGTACCTACTTCCAGTTAAGAACAACTAGTATTTACGAAAGACATCGCCCGCGTTAAAAAGGGATTAGATTTAGTCATAAATAATTTAAAGAATTTCAAGTGCTCATTTTGTTACATGGTTGGTGTGCCTCCCTGCCGCCAAGGGTTATCTAGCAAGGGTGTAATTTTAATAAAATAGACTTCAAAATTAAGGTATATCATTTTTTATTGATATGTATGAACAATGCACATTATGAACGGGCCCAGTTCATTATTGCAGGTGACTTATGCTACTACAGGATAATAATAAAATTTTCTAATCTAAAATGAAATCTATAAGACCATCAATTATATTGCTTAGACTTATCATCAACAGCCTATAAATTAACATATCCCCACTGGCCTATACTTAGGCCTACCATCTCAACGAGGGCGTTTGGCCTAATAGTCCACCACGCTAGCCCAGTGCGGGTTTGTGGACTTCACATGCGCCTAAGAATTTCTCCCTCGGCGTATGCAGGTTTCCTCAGGATGTTTTCCTTCACCGTTTGTACGTAAGTTTGGAGAAAAAATATGTCAGTACATGGCCCAGCCGGGGATCGAACTTCGGACATTTCCATATGATAGGCCCGCCCACTGACGCTCTGGACTTACGGCAGTTTGATATTTACCACTCATTAGTTCTCCAATCCAACACCGTTTCAGATAAACGGATCATTGATCTGATACGGCCCTAAATCACTGGCTCTATTATTTTATTGCAAATTAAGAGCATTCCGTGTGGTATTTTATCGATAAACTCACAATAGCCTATTCACGGTCTAAAACCTGAAATTTATAGCAGACAAGTCGACGCCCATTGCCGTTGGCAACTGGTCACGTTTGATGCCGCAGTTATTAACAATTTAAATACGTATGTAATGTATAGCCAAGAACACGTTATTTTTGGGTTTTTATTAAGATGATCAGATAATAGCAAACCAATAACATTAAATCTCTCTTAACATTTCCATAATCTTATCCTGGTTGTGAAAGGATTCTGCTTAATAGTATCAATTAATATGCACTCTCAAATAATAGTCAAAACCAAACTTTGAATTAACATTTCAATGAATGATGTCATCGTTAGTATAGAATAAATAATTTACTGTATATTATATATCTATCATAGCTGAACCAATCTGAAATGTTGTGATACTAAATTAGTATTAAATAATACTCGATAAACATGTTCCTAGATACTCAAAATCATTACTTCCTGATATAAAAATATGATGTGTAATAAAGTATAGAGACTAATAAATCATTGCCCATTTAATTCGGATTTAAAATTATTTTTAATTACTCTAAACTGCACTATTTATATAAACATAAAATTCATGACTCAAAATCATGTTCATTGTGATTTTAGACGAAAATGGACTCATCATGGGCGAGTTTGGCTTCTGGACAGCAGACGATGTTTATCACGTGACCGTATACGCCACGGATGAAAATGGCAACTTCAAGATTTTGTCCATGAAGAACATTCGGCGTAAACTCCGTAAGTTCATTCCTTTACTTAAATAGTTTTTAAAATGTAATTTGAAAATTCATTTTATCATTTAGACTTCATAGTATCGTGGGTTGTAGTTTACGATCGTAAAAATATTTGATTGCAGATTCTGCTGCACCAGAGAGGAAAGGACAGTCACTCCCATTCCCGCCTTCACAGCAGGCACCGATCAATCAAGGACCACCCCAGCCACAGAAACCAATATCTATCCAACCCCCAGCAAAGTCTTGCTCACACTGCAGCATCCCAACAACTACTCAAGCTCCTCAACTAACGGACATTGCTGTAGTATCGAGAGACAAGCCAGATAACAATAATGTTCAATACCCTCAGAATCCGCAAAATTATCCAGAACAGAATTATGTCAACCAACCTGCTGCTCCTCAGTACTACCCTGAACAAGAGTCAAATTACCCCCAACAAGGTGAACCTCAGCAGAATTTACAGCCCGGTGAACGTAATCCTAAACAATTTGATATCCCACAACAGTACAATCCACAACCTCAGTCTCCTAATAAACCCACTCTATTTTCTGCTCAAATGCAAATAGTTGGCAAGGACACAGACATCTACCGAAGGGGTCCCGGTGAAAAAGAAGGACTACCACCAGGTTTAACAAAGCAAGATATGAAACTACTTCTGTACACCTTCAACTACACAGTAGGCTTCCATGGCCATCACGAAGAAGGCTATACTGATGGCTCAAAGACCGGCTACTATTTTATAACTGGCAGAAATGGAATCAGAACAAGAGTGGATTATGTTGCAGATGAAAATGGGTTCCGTCCTAAAATCACCCAAGAGGTTCTTGACTTGGTATCTGAAGATGTCCCTAAGCCGGAAACAGAAAAAGATGATAAATACGGCCTTAAAGGTTACGAATTCAAATGGATTTACTATCCAGTTGATTCAAAAAGGCGATAAGTGGGACGAGTAGTATTTATGGCTCCATAGATTCATAGTTTATAATTTTACGTGTAGATATTTTGTAAGTGTAAACGGCTAAAATGTTTTAAGTATTCCTTCATAAACTCGTAGAGAACTATTGTATTACATTAACACTGCCCTGTGAACTGCCATTAAAAGTACATGTACATAAATAAAACAACATTGTATTTATTAAAAATAAAATTGTTACCCAAATGTAGTTTTCTTCAATCAAAATTGTGTGACTTTAATTTTCAACTTAGGCCAATCCAACGATATTCTACACTATGGGATTTACAAGAAAAAAAAATTCACTCCCACTTTGCGAGTATGGTACGTACTTACTCTAAAAAAATGTTTTTCAAGATTTTATTCTACTCATTTTGTCGGCGTGATTATTTATACCTATGCCAAATTTTTGTCAAAATCGTTTGAAAAATGCGACCTGTAGAGAATTACAGACAGAAGGACAGATGGACAATTAGCATTTTTTGCCAATCTCGAAACTTAGACGCTTAAATTCGCTTGCTCGGTCAATAAAAATAAAATGTCGCCATTGATCAGTTTTATTACGAATTTTACAAATTATTAATTAAAAAAACACAATAGAAATAGTTCGTTTTCTTTAAAAATTACTTACAATATACCTATACAGAGTGTTTTTTAACTGGGACACTTAGGCTAAAACCGAAACCATAGGAGATACAGGGACTCTGTCTTAGGAACCATTTGGTCTTTTTTTGTGAAAACAATTTTAGCATAGAAAATTTTTTGGTCAAGCGTGTGTTGTCCATAAAAATTAGACATTTTCATCAAAAAAATTTTTGATGCGGATCGACTCAGTTTCATGTAAGGATCATTTCATTATACCAGAAGAAAAAAAACTGAGCAGCAGAAGTTAGTCAAATTCATTTTAAAAAAATCTCATACAACGCCAGTACAAAGTATTTTTAATGAATTTTATTTAATGCATATCGACTTAGTTTCATGTAAGGATCATTTAATTGTACCGGAAGAAAAAAATCGGGGAAGCAGAAGTTAGGGTGGCATGCATGATTGTAATAGGTAGGTACTTTGCAACTGAGTCGGTTCATAAGAAAACATTTTATTAAATTTGACTATCTTCTGCTGCTTAGATTCTTTTCTTCTCATAAAATGAAATGATCCTTACATGAAACTAAGTCGAACAGAACAGAATTACTTTCATAAACATTCGCTATGTTTTATGGCTAAATTCTTATTCTTCTTCTATTAGGTCTTTCCGCGGCGCGGTGCTAAGTCATAGTGGCCAGTGTCATTTTGCCAACTTCGGGATCGCGAGATAACTCCGAGTGTCTGGACAAACTCACCTCAAAAAGAACCTAACCAAGCACGAAATGAAATTTCAAACAATATTTCGACAATACCTGAAAGTTATTTCGCACCGGGGTCCAGAATGTTTGATTTTCGAAACTGATTTCGAGTATAAAATGGAACTTTTACTCTAGGTAGTACAAAAAATATTTTTGTAGGTACAGTTCCCTACTTCAAGAAGATACCAATATTATTAAAATATTGCTAAAAAAACTGGCTGAATTAGGATTTTCCCAAAATTTCACACGGAACCTTCACATATACAGGTAAGTTAAAAAACGCGTTCTATTCTTTAGCTAATAAATAGATATATGTAAAATGACATTACAAATGTATGGCGACTGTATGGCGATAATTAAAAAAAATTCGCGTTAAACACATAACCCTCCTTTTGGGCTTCGCCGCAGTCGGGTAAAAATAGCTTCAACCATTTCTGAGTGAATTGCATGTACATTATTTATTTTGTATGGGTTGTATGGTAAACCATCTGTAAACGACTAGAATTATAACGCTAGTTTTGTTCTTCGTTGACAAGACAAATTTTTAGAAACAAGATAAATCCCAAAAAGTATAAAAAGAACAATAATTATAATAACCAATCTCGCGTGGCTGTCAAAAGTCAAAAAACTTAAAAATAGGTACGATTCTGCACACTATCAAAAAATCGGTAACCCGTTTTTTCCTCCTCCATAATTTAGCAAAAAAACAAAGATGTCGCGCTGATCACAAAGTATGCGCCATCTAGAGAAAATCTACTAAACTACGTCTAGAGATGTTGTAACACGTGAGATTTATCTCGACAACCTCGCTACTTAGATAGGCACCTACCCAAGTTAGATGCTGAGCTTGATCAAAGATGGCAGCATCATCAATAAATTATTTAGTTAAATGATTCTTGATTTGATTCTGATCTAACCAATGATCTGACACTAACCACTGAATTGATCAAATCAAATAAACAGCCGTTAAATATATACCCACGTTGATGCACAGGTCTATACCATCCCAACGAGGGCGTACGGGCTATTAGGTCACCACGTGGCCCAATGCGGATTAGTAAACTTTACATGCGCCTTAGAATTGCTCTTGTGTCCGCCAAATCCTCACGATGTTTTTCTTCAACGTTTGAGAGCAGTCAATAAAATTACTTACTAGTGTCAGTTTAGAGACAACCTATTGATCTCAATATCCGGGGATCGAACTCGAACCTCCGAACATTACAGTACGATATCAATCAGTCGACTAGTTGTGATACAACCGAAAGTTACTTTCACATCTGCAGTACCTACTCTATCAAATCTAGAGACAACACAAAGGAATTTTCAATGCAATATAACACTTAGGTCAGATAAATCGTGATTCGTGACCTAACTGCTATAATTCAATAAATAACAAGCTCACTAAGGAGACAATTGCATAACCTTTACGTTCATGAATGAAGCTGTGCGGCTACCTTATGATACTATCTCCGCATGGTTTTGGCGGGAAACCGCAAGCAGTTACAGTGGAACCGGCGCGTGCGCAACACGCGTTCGTTATTCAAATTTCAAACTCGATGCGATCGCGAACGCGACGTTTTGTCTCCTAATCTTTTTGTTTTAACAATTTGTCTAAATGGAAGTATTGAGGACACACCTCATTTCCCATTGTAGCGATTCTCTCTAACGTGGTGTGAATATGTTTTGTTGGCTTATAAAAGAAGTGTTAGTTCTACTTTCTTAAATTTTAAGCTAAACAAGCCCTTTTGTGATCAAGTATTAAATCTTTTCAAAATATTAAGATAAAATATTTTTCACAGTGACTTTTGAGGACGGAGTTTTAAAAATTATAAAATAAATCAGTAAGTTTTATTTATAATAGCCGCAATCTTATTATACTTCCTAGATACTAACATCCATCCGAATTACTAATGTACTTAATAATAACAATAAGGCCGCTCTAGTACACCTACTTACCTAACTAATGTATATCAAATTTGTTAATAAGATATTAGAGAATACAGAATTGTCATATACGTACTAATCTTATTAACAAAATAATCATAATAACTAATCAAAATACTGTACAAATTATAGACAATTTAGACCAGCTACAATAGCCACAGACGACAAATTATAATGGAGACGAAATGGAGAGAGAAAATGAGAAGGTGAAAGAAGTTTTTTGTAGCAGCAGGACAGGACCTGACAGGACTATCCCCTATCCCCATAACGGGGACGTAACATGTAGACTTTATTTATGTAGTTCAAAATTCTAAGCCAGGGGTTAGATCTTTCTAAACTCATCGCATATTTGCATCAAGGAGAAAAAAAGTTACCGCGGGGTTAATATATTGGATTTTCTTCTTCAAAACGAGGGCGGTTCAAACATACGGACGGACTATTTAAAAAGCGATAGGATATAAAATATCAAGAAGATTTTGGATATCGAAGTGTAGAGTACGATTGTTTATCGGACACATTATTCCGTTGGATAAAAAAAACTCTGTTAAACTTTTAACTGCCACCGGCACCGTAATAAACAGTATCTACTTATTAGCTGTCATAGAATTGGTGCGATATCATAGTGATCTGAGGCAGTGATGATTCACAAGTTTAAAGTCGGCTGGGGGTTTCTTTGAATGACGTGATCTGCAACAAGAAGATCCGACGAAGACTTAAGGTTACCAACATTTCTGAGAGTTAAAAAAATTACAGTGGGGGGCCACATCTGTCCCAAAACTGACGACGATTGGGACAGACGAGTTCTGAAGTGGAGACCGTGGACCGACGACCTAAAGAAGGTGGCCGAAAGCGGCTGGATGCGGAAGACTGAGGCAGCGGTGGTGGTTATTGGGAAAGACCTATATCCAGCAGTGGATGATGGATGTGCGATATTAATTTTGATATTTTGTTTTCGTGTTTGTTGACCAACGTTATATTATAAACCACGACCTCAAAAAGCCGGAAGCGGCCGATGAGGGAGGAGAACCTCTAAACGACGTGGCAAAACTATTTGAATATTGTCCAAGTTACATTTTATAAGATCATATTCACCTAGCATAACAACAAGATGGTTGGTGTTGCCATCATTATACCTGTGGTTAAACTATGTCTCGGCAATATAATTGCAAAGTTAAGTGGTCGCTAAGCCACTGACTTGCAATGTCATGGACCATCAATCATCAGATATTTGCATAAATATTATGTTAATAAGCAAAGTAATCCTACTTACTGTCAAAGGACATAATTTTTATTCAAGCTCTTCGTACCCGTGGATTACTAGCAGAGAGAGAGAGCAGGTAACTATCTCTCCTATATGCACAGACATTATTTTCGTTTGCCACATCTTGTAGTCACATGACCTAATTACTAAAATCAAATAGGTAACATTTGAGACCTCTTAGTATTTTTTTTGAAACCGAAACCCATCTCATATGCACTTAAAGAAAGTAAATGTCTTATAATATCTATATAAACAGGGTACGGACTGACTACTGATATAACTATTATGTATTCGGTGTTATTAGGTGAAGCAGCACACATCATTGACCGCGATATTTACTTTACATCCGATCGAAAGCGAGTTTTTGTGCTCGATTGTCTAACAACCGAGCCACGAGGAAGCTAAGCTTATGCATTTTTATGTAACATTAATATTAACAAATTACTCTACAATAAGTTTACCTTTTCGATAATCTATAACAGAAAGTATAAAATTCAACCTGCTTACCTAATATCTATACATTTTAATAAATGTTAATCAAATTTTCATATGTTAAATATTGGTTAATTTAGTATTAGGTAATAAAAGCTTAAAATCGTGATTATGCCAATAATTGGAGTGATGTGATGACTGAACTCAATATTATTGAGACCAGTTTGTCAGTAGTCTTCACTCATCACATTCACAATTTAATAGATGAGCATTATTATTCTATTTATCATAATTCGCATGCTAAACTCTATTTAATATATTCGAATGCAAATTTTACTCTTAAATACAGAATGATGTTTGTTTTTTAAATAAGAAGTTCAATGATCTTATTTTAATCGAAAAAGGCAATACAATCCTTATTGATAACTACCGGTTTTTAACATTATATACTTACATACATACATACATATAATACCTACATATATCCTCAACTAGACTTTTCTAATAGTGAAAACTTTTGGCAGGAATTTCCCCGTAAGACCTAACATTCATTTGACTTGTTGAAAACTAGAGTTTCAGGGTATAAGATAAAACTGAGCTGGGTGCGGGGGCCCTATGGCCTCTTCATTGCTTCACGCTTAATTTGTACTAGCTGTGAGGGTTTGCCCGCGTGGAATAAGTTTTCCCACGGGAACAGTTTGTATGTTATTCCAGGTTATAAGCTTTCACTGTACCAAGTTTCATCAAAATCCGTTCAGCCGTTACAGCGTGAAATAGTAACAAACATCCATCCTCACAAATATCCCTACAAACTAATAATATTAGTAGGATGGATATCTATCAATTTGGCAGTGCCAATTTTGGAGGAGAATTTCATTAAATACCTATTCAATTTATATTATTCTCATTACAATGAAAATAACACGTATGACACTCTGTTTTGCCTTCTATTTAGAGCGTGGAGACTCGGAAGCCTACTAACCAGAGTTTTTAGCTCAACTTTTCAAAATTCGAATCCACTTCTAAGTTCGAGGGCAACTTTTCAAAATTCGAATCCACTTCTAAGTTACTCATAACATAACATAACTTCATAAAGTGCTATGGAGTAACATGGGAGTAACACACCGTACGATAGTCCTTTTTCCAGTAAATTCGTCTCTCTCTACTTCGTTTTTTTTCTGCATGATTCAGCCAGATGTTATAATATAAGTAATTTTTTGCATGTTTTATGACATGGATGAAAATAAACACTCTCGTCTGAAGGTTGGAGACTCTACGCTCGAAGTTGTAGACGATTATATATACTGGGACAAACGGTCCAGTTAGGTAGGTCCAACTTCGAGAAAGAGGTCAATCGTCGAATCCAACTCGGCTGGGCAGCGTTCGGGAAGCTACGCAACATCTTCTCGTCCCAAATACCGCAGTGTCTCAAGACGAAAGTCTTCGACCAGTGTGTGTTGCCAGTGATGACATACGGTACCGAGACGTGGTCGCTCACTATGGGCCTCATAAGAAGGCTCAAGGTCACGCAGAGGGCAATGGAGAGAGCTATGCTCGGAGTTTCCCTGCGAGATCGAATCAGAAATGAGGAGATCCGCAGGAGAACCAAGGTCACCGACATAGGTCAAAGAATTGCGAAGCTGAAGTGGCAGTGGGCTGGGCACATCGCCCGCAGAACTGACGGCTGTTGGGGCAGAAAGGTTCTCGAGTGGCGGCCACGTATCGGAAGACGAAGTGTAGGCAGGCCTCCCACAAGGTGGACCGACGATCTGGTGAAGGTCGCGGGACCCGGCTGGATGAGGTTAGCGCAGGACCGGTCGTCGTGGAGATCCTTGGGGGAGGCTTTTCTGGATTTTGTCCAGCAGTGGACGTCTACAGGCTGATATGATGATGATGAAAATAAACACAAAAACGTTTTCCAGACCGTATCATAAATAAGTTCATCAATGTTTGTGGTCTCTACCTAAGTTATTAAATTTCGTGAGAACCTAATTAAAAAAACTGTTCAAGAACGAATTTATAGCACTTTTTCTAGGAATGCGTCCATAAAATTGAAGAAGTTGCCACATTTAAAGTTTAATTATAAGTACATTGCTAAGTTATGATAAATTAAGTTATGTAAAGTGAGCTTGTAGGAGCAAGTAATCTAATAAATTTATAAAAGTTACCCTCACTGACCTAAGTACTTCAACGCGCAAAGAGGCTAACGTACAGCACAGCACAATCAAACCACTGCTGATGCGCTGGATTTAGTAACTTAAAATTATGTACAAATATTCCTCAAAATGACGTAGGAAATGATTTTTAGACAACGACGAAGCCGTGGGCGTGAGCTAGGTATGGCATAATCCTTGCGGTATCCTATACCTAGAGAAAACCACAACGCTTGGTTGTTTAACTAGATATCAAATCACCTATCCGCGTTTCCCCACAATAGCTATCTAGTAAATAAGGCTTACTAAATATAGGTACCTACACCTACCACTTACACTATAAATAAATAAGTAATCAAAAATAATAAATACCACAAATTTTTTAAATGGGTTAAGTATTATGTGCAATTACGTATAAAGGTCAATTAAATGTATAACTACTAAAATGCGTTAATATTACATTGTAACAGTGCCAGTCACAAGACCATAGATGTGCATCAACTCAGAATAGATACTGCTTGATATTCAAGGGACACCGGCATTTTCACTATCGTTCATTGTCGCATTGTATGCGACACTTTCTATATCTGAACTTCGCCTTAAAAGTCTGAATTTATAAGTATTTACGTAGCACATTTGTAGGTATTATGATTAACATGTGTGCGGCGAATAAAAATAAACTGCGTTTTTAATGGGATTGGTCATCTAAAAGTCATCTTAATAAATACTGGAATATGAGAAATATCTACGTTTTTTGCGCTGATTGACAAAAGTAGATTTAGCTGCCATCTATTCTTCACATTGTTATCCAGTATTCATACTCTTATTTATAGCTGGATGATCAATAGTCTGTAGCCTCAAATCTATGTTATTTTTAGCACAATAGGGGCACGATATATTCCGAGTGTCATTGTAACGTTGAAGTAGTTTGGATTGCAAAGAATTGCTAAAACGATAATACCGCCTAAAGGCCCACCTCGTAGTACCTATCCTATGGTACGATCCTAGTACCATCTGATCTTTTAGATCATTTTTAAAGTGTACGTGTATAATTACTTAGGTACATTTCCAGTTTCAGCTCAATCGGACCATTAGTTTTCGAAACAGATGGACAAAATATTTTCGATATATAATAGGAAATCCGTTTTGACGGATCCCAAAAAATTCTGTATACAATAATTACTTTGACTAAGTTAGTATAGCTTAATACACGTAACGAATTGTATAAGTGCCTACATTTCAATGTCACAAATACTTGCGGCGCCGCTAGCGCATGTATGTAACGCACAGTGGACGCCCACCCATAACCTTGTCAAAACTAGAGCATAATAACTTAAGTACGCACTGGATAAAAACAATCTGATATAATCTGGATTTCCATGGCCGCTGTAGAAGTTACAAGTTGCATTTAAGCACCAACTTTGACTCATATTCTATACCAATCCAAATACTATAATATTATATACTCGTAGGTACATACTAAAGTCAGTAATGTCTTATTTTTCATTCCCGTTTTACAGAATCTTCAGCACTACACTTCAGCTCTGTGATGAAAAATGTTTAAACAAGAACTTCTGCTGCTGGTGAGTAAATAATCATTTTAAAACGGCATGTAGAATGGTTTAAGTATACGAGTAGGTATTGTGTGAAATAATTGACTAAATGATATCTAACAGGAGGAAGATACGTACTCTCTTACATCACATTAACGAAAACTAGGGTAGGTACACGACTACCTACATGCATCCACACTCACACAACTGAAATCAAAGTCAAGTTCGCACAATCGCCAGATTACCATACTTTCCACTAAAAACAGTAATAATAAGCCAATGCAAATGACATGCAATCAAACAGTCGTTCCATAGTGCCCTGACTAAAACCAAGTAGGAACCAAGTATTTGGACCATTAAATTTTTTTTTCAGTAAGTACGTATCTTCCTCTTTTTGGTTTCATCTAAGAAGAAATGCATTAATTTAATCAAATGGTCAAAGTCTGGTCCAACATCAACATTCTATACGTCCAACTATTAAGATATAAACTGTCTCACACAGCGAATCTCGCAGCAGGTCCACCACGTACGCAAGAGGCTAGGTTTATTCCCGGCTACTCAAAACCAATGATTCAAAATAGATTTTTCGTTTTACTGCAAGACAGTGTCACCAAGTCGTTATTCGTCGTTATAGATATACTAAAGCGTATATAGGTATAGCGTATTTATAAATTGTCCTTTATTAATTAGTCTACTACCTAACTACCTTGGTAGTAGGTAGTTGACTCAAATGTGAATCATTGACATTTATACCAAGGTGATATTGCAAATCCGTAGCCTAATTATTTTTTGTTTGTATTAGCTGATTGCTTTTACATGTATAGCGTTCAAATAAAAATCTTTCTCAGTGCGATCTGCTGTTAATCAATTTCCCGGTGTCAAATCCATGGAGCTACAATCTCATTGGTGGACGCCCGCGCCCCCTAATCAAATCCCATCCCATCCCACTACTATATAAATGCGAAAGTCTGGGTGTCCGTCCACTATTATCATAATCTAAAGTTATATTAAGTTACTTACCCGGGAGCATTATAATTAACACTCGTACATGAGCGTCTAAATCACTAAAAAAGTAATAGAATACAATGAAATGTTGTTGTTTCTGTCGGAGGGACATTGCATTGTTGTATTGTCGACTTTCATATGTTATTACCTATATGTTTTCAATCTGCTTTCCCTATTACCGTGCAATGAGCCAAACAGCAGTTAACATTTTATAGCTTTTCGATTTCCTTGTGGCGGATTCTTTTACATAAGTGATGTAACTATCAGAGTCATGAATTTCACTTTTTTATGTTTAGTCATCGCTCAATGTGCCTTTTTATCCGGGGTTTATTCGGTAATGTATACTTTGGGTAAATTATTTGATACGAATAGTGTAGGCATAGTGGAGTGCCGCGTACCTATATTATGTTATTGTCACTAATTTTTATTTTATTGATCAAACCCTAATAATATTTTTTTCAGCTGTATAACAAAGATGTCCTCTGTAGAATTGATAAGGTATCAGATTTAGTTTTTATTAATTGTAATATTTCTATTCTTCTCTAGATTATGCAACCTAAGTTTTTCTTCATCTCAATCACAACTTTGATTAATATGCTAATATGATGTGTCCGGCTATTTTTGCTGATGCGGAATTCCTATGAGTGATGCTGTGTTGTTTTTTACAATACGTCAAAAATTAGATACATTAACACGATTCTAGCTAAATTACTAGCAAAAAGTTCCCACCGGACCTCAGCCGGAAAATCTTGCTACATTCCTGACAAAAGCGTACAAAAAGTTACTTCATGTTCACTTATGAATATGTGAAATATTCCAGGGTCAAGACCCTGTATGTGAGGCAGTTGAATCGCCGAAGCGTCGCAGCGCGGACTTGATAAATAATAATATACCATCACACGACCCTTTTATACCGCGGACACACTCTATGTTTTACAATTGCACCTCCCTAGAATGCCAGCCAGTTAAACTAAACTCCCTGATGCAAATAACATCTCCAGATCTAAATCTAAAGGCCTGCTTTGTCCAAACTCCGGGAAAATTTGAATGCGAAGCGATAAGATACCACCATTTCAAAAATGTAGACAAGTTAATGTTTCTGACGAAAAATATAGAAAACAAAAAGTTTTACTTGGTCGATTGTTTGATTTACGCGGACCGGGGGCGAGTGTGTCATAAGAAGGAACCCACCGTCGATTCACACGCCAAATTGGTAGACACTGGAACCATAGCGAGACCTACAGAGCCCAACGTCTTATCTCAGGACGAATTCATATGTGAAGAGACCGAGGACAAAGTATTTAATTGCGATATTGATCCGTTCGTGCCGTACCAAAATGGCCTCAAGCTAAAGGATTCCGTTAAAATCAGTGGTGATGTCCTATTGAATACTGGCAGTTATGTGGTGATATTGAATAAGAATTGCATTGAACGTTGGTGCGGATTCAGTGGCCGTGTTCTTTCAACCAGGAGGGCTTGGTTCGCAAAGTACGACCCACCCGGAGGCAAGACATACCGCTGCTATTACGCTAAGAAACAACAGATATGTAAAGTTGTAGACGAAGATTATAAAAAATTTCAAGAATATATTTAATTTTAACGCTGGTATTTATTTTAAAACTAGAAGCGACTTGACATCATTCGAGCATGTAAATCATGGTGACTCAATACATTATGGTATAGTACCCGAGGCAATACATTGCGATAGTGTTACACAATGTTCAAAGATGAATTTAAGATAATGCGCTCTTTTGTAAACGTAATCAAGAAATTCGATCTCTTTAACTAAACTGGCCATGCCATGATACTCTATTGTCAATGATACATTTCTTAACAGGTTTATTAAAGGACTTGGAAACTTAGGCAAAATAAATCTGAAGCGAAATTCAATATACCACTGAAATAAGAATAATTATTTTGCAGCAGGCAAAATTTATATTGCTAAGAAAGTAACTTAGAACACAATCCGTTTGTAATATTTTTCCTTTTGTGATTTTGAATGCTTCATTCTTACTTACACAGAAAGATGAAAATAAACATGTAGGTACTTATAACAAATGTTAATAATACAAAATTTATAATACGAGTACATTATCATACTCATGGCATGACATTATTATATGAGTAATATGTGTATATACCTACTAAAATACTTTTTCTGGCCGTTTAATACAGTTTAGGAGTATTTATGAATTATAATATCAAATTCGACAATACCTACATTTTAATTTCGTTTCAATTGTCTTAAATGTATATAAATAACTTTACAAAACTGAAGTTACGTCTTATAAATAACAAAGGATGACTATTACGAATTTTAGGTAATATCATAGTATTTTCATCAAAACAAAATTGTAGCCTGTCGTGCATCCAATTAGTCACACCTATACTTGGCTCAAACAATAGCGTGACAAAAACACCGTGCACCGATTGCTCTCAGTGGGTGTTCGGAAGGTCTATTCCCAATTAGACAACTTTTTCGTACTTTTTAATAACATTAGTACTATACAGGGTGTACCATTTGGATGGGTCAGTATTGGGAAGTCCGAAACTACAAGAGATACGAAGATCTGTTCTTAGGAACCATGTCATCGATTTAAAAGATATTAAAAACTGCATTCATATATTTTAAAAAAAGCTCAACACTACTCGGGAATCGAACCTGGACATTTTGAAAAAAAAACTTCTAATAATTTATTATGGATATTGATTGTGTAGGTTGTAAGGAGTAAATGTCGGTAAGAAACTTTGTATCTAAAATCAATAGAGTGTGATGTAAATAATTATTTTATGCAATTCCAGAAAAAATGTATAGGTATAAACGGCCCTATCAAATGGCCTACGAGATCGTCTGATTTAACTCAACCAGATTATTTCATGTGGGGTTACGTTAAATGAAGTCCACAAAACAAGCTTCGACACCACTGAACATCTAATAGCAGCCAGAGGTTATTCTAACACAATTACACACAAAACGCAATAACAAAATCGTTACCTACACGAGTTGATTAATTCGAACATTTAGCTACGTAAATAATTAAAAGAATATTAAATACAAGACATTCTATTAATTTTAGATACAAAGTTCCTTAGCAACATTTACTCCTTACAACATACACAATCAATATCCTTAATAAAATAATAAGGTTTATTTTTCAAAAATGTCCAGGTTCGATTCCTGAGTAGTGTATGAGCTTTTTTAAAAATCTATGAATGTAGTTTTCATATCATTAAAATCGATGACATGGTTCCTAAGAACCGATCTTCGTATCTCCTGTAGTTTCGGACTTCTCCATACTCATCATCAACAGCCTATTAATGTCCCCACTGCTGGGGCTCAGGCCTACCCTCTTAACGAGGGCGTTCGGGCTATAGTCCACCACGCTAGCCCAGTGCGGGTTGGTGGACTTCACATGCGCCTAAGAATTTCTTCTTCGGCGTATGCAGGTTTCCTCACGATGTTTTCCTTCACCGTTTGAGAGCAGTCAGTAAATGTACTTAAGTTTCGAGAAAAAACCCATTGGTACATGGCCCAGCTGGGGATCGAACTCCGGACCTTTGGATATGATAGGCCGTGTCTTATCCCCTACGCCACTGACGGTCTACGCCACTGACGCTCTGGACTTGACTGACGTTACGGACTTCCCCATACTGCCCCATCTAAATGTTACCTTGTATACAGAAAGGTGACTCGATATAAGTGTTTTTTTTCACTTATCCCTACTGGTAGGGATACCTTGGTAGGGATAGGTGTACCAGCCGAAAATGGAAAATGTAAAAGTTGGTAACTTTAAAAAACCTATAAATAACTAACCAGCAGCCGCTGTTTTTATATATAATACGCAGGTAGGTAAGTAATCGATTTTGAAAATACCAGTTTATTCCAGTTAGGGGGCGGGGCATTTTAATAGAGGCTAGGTACTCCGATTTTTGCAAAAAGGCTAGTTCAATAAATTAACAAAATGGTAAAAAGTCGTAAAAAGTAAAAAATTGTGAGTCATGATGGTCTAACAGGACTAGAAAAGGATTACTTTTTAAAATACCTGTTTACGACCTTACCAATTGAAGCTGGGAATACACCTCGGAAGTTCGCCGACGAAACACAGCCCTGGTTAACAATGCACATTCTCGTCAGATTGTTATATGGGAGCATAACTATTACACGTTGATATTGTCGGAGATAATCTTAGACTATTGTTTTACTTTTATAATCTCTGAAACGATTATTAAACATACCTATTAAAACATTTGGACTTGATTTAAATGACTACTGATGATAGTAAACTAATGAAATTTGCAAATACTTAAAAGGTCATTTTTTTAAATGGGACACATTCATTAATTAATAATAAATAACTGAGACATTTTATCATAGTGGTTACTTAAGTTTGAAAATATTTTGTTCTAATATATTATACTCATATATGAGTTAAAATGTGACTCATAGTACCAAAACAGACATGTGGGACGTTGTTGTAACTTAATACTAGAGGGTGGAATAGGCGAACACTTAATACAACATCTAAATAAATATAAAAACTTTATTCGCAATCATATATTTTCAAATTTTCAGATAGATTGTGTAATATTATTAAACTCTACTCTCTCATTTGTACACCTATACGTATGATATTTTCTTATTCCTTAATTTGCACAGGAAAATCGTCCTTCTTCCCTCCTCTTGTCAGGATTTTAAGTCTATGGCAGTGACCAATGCCTACGTCTCACTGCAGTAGTGTGCAGTAAGTGGCAGTAAGACAAAGGCCGAATGTGGAGCAAGTTATCGAGCCACTAACCAAAGCTTGCGTAATGCACGCTCGTTCATAACAGGGTTGACGACTTTTTTTACATCCTGTAAAGTAAATATTTTTGTTCATGATTGTTATTTGCAAATGCACCAATTGATACATACAATACGATGTTAATTCTGAGAATGGTACGATGTTAAATCCACATGGATAGAGATCGTAGATCGTATCTAATGAATCTTATTAAATTATTAATTAAAGCTTCATATTACTTATTGCCGAAGATTGACGGGGTGCCTTTTCAATTTAAGGTACTTCTTAACAAATTAAAAATAGAAATACTACTAAATCTTAAAATTTAAAAGATTCAAGATGTTAAGACGATCGAAATATCAAAAAGCTATGCAAACATTGAAATAAGATATCGCACCAGATTTATTTGTTTCAAAGTTTGTTACTATTAGTAACAAATGCACGTCAACCGCTTGATGTTGAATCTGTAGCAGCCCTAATACAAGTTTCGACTGATCTCGCTGTTGCCTGTTGTCTGCCGCTCTCACACTGACCATTGGGCTGGGATACGCCCACAAATCTCTAACGAAACCTGTATCTATGGGTATCTATTACATTACACTGACCCACTTGCAAAATTACGATTTCCAAGTTAGAATTTCCATGTTGCCCACTACTTGCCGGACATGCCTAAATTAATATATTCAATACTATCAAAGCAATTAGTAGATACAGTGTTATGTAAAAAGTTGTGTAAAAAGTCGTAAAATTCCAAAAACGTTTTGTAGATATTATCTCATCCTAATCTCGCATCAATCCATATTATTTTAATGATTTAGGTTTAGCTGGCGTTTGAATCAACATCATTATCATAAACTTGCACAGTCCACTGCTGAGCATAGGCTACCCCCAAGGCGCGTCATTGAACCCAATCTTCCGTTCCGGCCAGCCGCCTTACGCAGATCGTCGCTCTATCTAGTCAGTAGCATAACATTTCCCAGCATAGACTTTCTGCGATGTAGGCAAATGCCGCCCGACCCGCTTGGGGTCCCACACTATTCATGTTTATTCACTGAAGATGCCCCACATTATTCATGAATCATGAATATTATTAAAATGACTGAGTCGAAGAAGAAGTTCTTATGCGCATGTGAAGTTCACCAACCCGCAGTGGGTTAGCGTGGTGGACTATATATAGCCCGAACGCCCTCGTTGAGAGGGTAGGCCTGAGCCCCAGCAGTGGGGACATTAATAGGCTGTTGATGATGATGACTGAGTCGAACGACTTGAAAAATTCCAAAAATATTTTTTTTCATATGAACATAGTATCTGCCGAGTATAGTAACTGTAGGAATGCTAGAACATTGTCGATATAAATTTCAAGGCCCCGAGTAACAAGTTCTTCAGTGATCGATGCTACTAATCTCGCAAACTCAGGCATTTCGTCACTCAGTTGTAACTTCTCAAATTTGTCGCGTCTCACTATAAATACATTATATGCAGAATTATTGTAATCTAGTAGAATTGCAGTAACGTTGCTGTGTTGTTCTTGGTATAGTCAAGTTTTTGTGCACGCACTTTCGTTTCCGTTTAACTGCAGCTGTCGACGATAATGTTATCCATGGTATGAAATCTCGTACAAAAACAAGTGCCCCGGGTGAAACGTCAGTTGCACTGTAACAGGCAAATTTTCTCATGGCCATATCGTTTTTTAGGAAATCTCTAGAAATGAAAGCAATAAAGCAGGTTTTGCTCTACATTATTTATTACGCTTTGAACTGAAATATACATAAAGAAATATCATATTAATCTAATTATAAGCTGATGCACAGGCGGGTTGGAGATCGCGGTAGCTATGTAAAATTTAATGCACAGCTGCTGCCATTGCTCGATTATAAATTATTTCCTCCTCCTTTTTATTTAACCTAAACTCGTCTTAGCGTTAAACATAATTAATTTTATTTATAAGAATTTGAGAAACTTCTTATACAACATCATCATCACGAAATTTATTTTCGAGAGTTTGTCAAGGTTTTGTTAAAGTTTTGAAAAGTAAATAAACTGTTTTAATACTTTCTTGCAAACAACTTACAGACAGCAACTCTGTTGATTGCAAGTCGTAAGACAAAATAACAAGAAAAGTTCACAAAATGGAAGGGCATTTAAAAATGAACTAAACGGGTCACGTGATCTGCGCACTGAGGTGCTGTATTTTAATGTTACCTGGTAATACGTGTATGAAGAATGGAGCACAGTTTACATTGAAAGCAATTCGGCGTCCGATTACAACATTACGTTAATTTATAGTGAAACATGTGAATTTCTTAATTTCAGGCTTTGCTCTACCAGTCCCTTGCCTTGCCACACGTCTCATATAAAATCAAATAAACAAACAAGAGTATACCACTTACTTTATGGTTCGTTACTTAAAACACTTTCAACAAGATCGAATTATGGGATTATCTTAATATGGGATTACCGTAGTTATTCAATTATTTTCTATTGGTTTTGTTAATTTACGAAAAACAATTTCTGTAGGTACTTACTCCTATCTATTCATAAACTCATATTCTCACAGCTCATAACATAAATTTAAATGTCTTAGGTAGGTACGATATTATTAACCACTAGCCGATGCCCCGCGACTTATCCGTGTTATAAAGTATACTATTCAGCGATTATTATTGAAAGTTATCCACTTTAAACCATTTAAATTTCCCACTGACATGCTTTACTCAATCTGCGGGACACTATCGGTTAGAAAACTATATGTACTTAATATAACCCTCAGAATGCATAAGAATCTCCAATACGACCCGAGTACTCTTATATCCAGAAGAGTAATTAATAATGTTGCCCCACTACACATAACCAAAACTACTTTTGCTTCACACCAATTTAAAAAACAATCAGCTTACCTGTATAATAAAATTAATAAAACGTTAAATATCTATCCCAAGAAATACTATGACTGTAAGAAATCACTAACTACTTGGTTAATGACGCTAAACTACGACGAAACTGAAGGACTAATGCAATTCATTACTTAGCTGACGACTTGACTAACTCAACCACTTAAAGTTACAATCATACACACACACACACACTCACACACACACACATACACACACACAAATGTATTAAATAAGGTATATTAGAATTGTCTGTTCTTTGTAAGTATATATATATATTCTATATTTATACATATATATATCTATTCTATATAAATTTTAGACTAATGTCAAAACAAATTTTAAAATTAATTTTAAACTTTATGTTTGTTATGGAAGAGCGGGATTTCCTGGTACAAGTACTAACTTAAAAGGAGGTCCCAACCACGAATGTATTTATTTATTAAGAATTGAAGGAAGAAAATAAACATTATTATTATTAAAACATTATTACTATTTATATGTTATTCAATTTTTTTAACCCGTTCTAATCATGCCAGTTTCATAATTTTAAAGTTTGTCAATAGATGGTGTTATCTGTATTTTACACCCCGCTATCATTTAGTTCATCGCAAGATATATAAAATAGGCTATGCAAATTATCCACCAGTTTTTACCTCTTTATTATTAGTATAGATGAAGCTAAAAACTTTAGGTGGGCTCCGAGTGGCAATTTTTTTTCCTTTATGATTTAACCATTAACAACCTGTCACTATAGTATTTCGTGTCAAGTCAATACCTTCCATAATTAGCATTGTTAAGTGATACCAAACTTGCACTTGAAACGGAGTTGTCGTCTCTATATAAATTGAAAGCGATGACCGCCGCATATCGGTCTAGGTCACACGATAGGTAGCACCCGATACAAGTCTTAGGATATAGCGGAATATAAATTATATTCGCGTCGTGTCAGTTGTACCATTGAGTAGTACCATTGATGGTACAAGTGAATGCCTACATTAATCCCGGGTCATGCATGATCTACTTGATCATATAAAAAATATACGGGTCGACTCCGAACGTCCTCTTTTTTTTCGTCGGATGAAAACATTAGATTTTAATGCAAATACAATGAGCTGTAAGTAGATTCGCAAGAGAGATACAAAAATATCAATGTTGCACCATTTTATTATATTTTTACCTAGGATAATACCTACTTATATAACTCATAAATTAAATACTTAGCTAATGATCTTTTCTGTGGATCCGTTTAGATATAACTGCGAACCGGTTTAAATTATTTTTACGTAACTTTATGTAAAGTACCGTAGTAACAAGCTAGACAATAAAAGTTAGTAGTAAAATAATACAAAACGACATACCTAATATTATGCAGATTCCAATAATAAACGCCAACGCCTACATAAGTACAAACTTATATTTTATTCCTCTGTGTCATATTAACCAATCGCTTGTTACTTTTTCCAATAAATAAAGCTAAAACTCTGCATACGCACGAACTATAGCGAGCAACAGTAATAGTCTAGGAAAAAATAAATTAACGACCGCCATTAAATCAAACTGTTTATTTCTATGTCTTAACTTTTATGAAAATAACATTTTCTTAAAACGTGTAATACCTATTGGACTTTTCGCCGATTTTATATAGTAAAAAGTTAACGAATAAAACTGAGGAAAAGTACGTTATTACTTATTCTACTAAAGATATTATTCCGTGGAAAAAATTGGCTTTGGATTTAATGCGATTTTTTCGAACACCTTTATATATTTTTCGTGGACTAAAATATTTGAACAAGTTGGCACTTAGAAAAAGTATCGACGAGGGCACTTACACACCTATTTCTGCATCTTGTTAAGACGCTATGATATCATTGTAAACAAGTAACTGTAATGTTCAACACAGAACACAATGCTATGCACAACCATTGTATCGTACCGATTTAAATATTTTTTCGGTGATAAAATAATTTGGCGCCAGTAGGATGGGTATGTATGTATGTAAACACTTTATTGTACTAAAACATTACAATAACAGATAGTTAAACCAGTGAAACTAAGTACAAAGGCGGACTTATCCCACTAAGGGATCTCTTCCAGTCAACCAGTTATGGGTTATATTTACTCCGGGAAAAACCGGATTCTAATGAGAAAGGCGACTTGTGGCGCGTTGCAAAACTCTTGTAGGTACTGGATGCTTGTTTGGAATTAAATAAATTAGTAGTATCATAACAAGTACGATTTTTCAAAAATAATTTCTTTTAAACCATCCGAATATCCTAAATTGTTAATGAAATAAAAAGTAACTGATTGGTTTCTGACAAAAACAGGCTAATTGTATTTGGCGGACAAAAACTAAGTTTTTGCAATAAATGACAACGGAGTCAAGGCCCGCATCTGCGCGGGCGCATCTAGCTAAGTAATGGAACTCACGCGACGATCACATAGACAAATCCGCGTGCTTAGACACATCAGTGACATAAGAAATCTAAATAAAATAAAATCAAAATAGAAGAATGACAACAAAATGTGTTAGGATAGAAAATGAAAACTGTAGTTTAAAAATAATTTAATAATTAATTAAACTCTGTTGATACGGGCGGTCTTTTAACTGTCTGTCTATCCGTTGGGTATTTTTAAAAACTACTGGACTGATTGATAAGTAAAATTCCCAGGCAGCAGTCAGAAAAATTAAGATTTTTCGCAAAAATATCAAATTTTCACGCTAGCAGAACCGAAGTATTTGCGCATTTGCTAAGAACTCAAAATATATAAAAACATCCGAGATAAAAATAAATATTTTCTAACGGGACAACTTAAAACATAATATTTTATTGACAGAACCACAGACTGTGTACGCCTCGGAGGAATACTCATTTACAAAACTGTCGATTGTGCAGAAGACCTTTATCAAGCGAAGGTATCTTAGGTCATCCATACGTCCATTTCCACCAGTTCATGCGTCCGTCCATCCATCCGTTAGTCCGTCGTCGAGAGTTAACCTTGTAATCTACATAGAACGAGTATCAAAAACTTAACTAAGTAATAGCCATTACTTATTAACCTAGGAATCTTACAATAATAGTTTAAAAGAATCACCCACGACTTCATCTATACTTATAATAAATCTGTAGAAACCGTGTGTCTGTACTTTGAATAAATTTATAAAAAAATGAGTGTGGACGATAAAAAAAGAGTAACAGAACACAAAAAAGCATTTTTTAATTTTTTTGTCTTTCTGTCTTTCTGTCTGTTTTCACAGGTAGATTAAGCACAGCCTGGCGCAACTTATAGGCTTTGTTTCATTGAAATCGGATGACAGAGAAAAAAGTTATCGTCATTTACAGATAAATCATTTAACGTAACAAGACGATGTCATAGACATAGGAGATATCAGTGTTTTTTTTAACTGGGACAGTATAGGCAAGTCCGAAACCATAGGAGATGCAGGGAAAGTGTCTTATGACATAGAAATTTTTTGGTCAAGTGTGTGTTGTCCATAAAAATGAGACAATTTGCACATATTTTTTTTAATGCGGTTCGACTCAGTTTCATGTAGGGATCACTTCATTATATCGGAAGAAAAAAATCTGAGCAGCAGAAGTTAGTCAAATTCAATAAAATGTTTTCTCATAGAACGCCAGTGAAAAATAATTTTTATTATTTTTAAAAAATGCGTATCGACTTAGTTTCATGTTAGAATCATTTTATTGTATCGGAAGAAAAAAATCCAAGCAGCAGAAGTTAGTCAAATTTAATAAAATGTTTTCTTATAAAAAATTGTTATCACGAAAAAATACCTAAAGGTTCCTAAGACAGTTTCCCTGTATCTCCTATGGTTTTGGTTTTGCCCATACTGTATTAGTTAAAAAATACACACGTATAATAAAAATTGATATGAGAAGTCTTATGAGCAATAGAAGTGAAAACAACAATTTTTAAAATTTTTATCTGTCTTCACCAAATTGGATACGGTGTTCATAGTTTGTTCCTGAAGGTATGGTATACCTTAAATTATGGTGAAGGTACTTAGAATGATCCATTTTACCATTGGAAAATTATAACTAGACGATGTATGTCTGTACATAGCAGAGATAGGTACCTACTTCCAAAATCCACGCGGACGAAGTCGCGGGCAACAGCTAGTTAAATAAATAAATGATTAATTGAGCTCCTTTGAATAAGGTATAACGACAATACGAGAATTAATAACAGCACATCACCTTGGCGCATAACACCGCAGTGCGAACGCCCAACCAAGGATCGCACACAATACGTTATTTAGACGAGGTCTCCACCTGAAGTAAGTACCCACGTTCAATCACAACTAACATGACAGTTGCAATTTACTTGCGCCCACAAATTAGTCAAATTACCTGCCTGTGATAAAGGAACGCATGCTTGAAAGAAATCTATGCCTTAAAAAATTAGTAAAGTTTAAAATTTTACGACGTCTCTAAAAATAATTTTAAGATGGTTTTGCAAAGTTAAAGTTTTGAAATTAGAAATAGGTAGTCCTAAACCAAAAGTGTTTTCTAAATTTGTACACTTTCACTTCGTATTGCAAACGATAATTAGAACCCTAAAGCGTTATGTTATTAGGAAATAGAATCTACACCTGTACCTTAACCAGTTCAAATTAGCATGTAGTAGTTAGCATCAATAACCTAACTGTACGGGAAAATGTCTAACTGCGAGTTTCTCTGTTACTTAACATCGCGCATTTTGACTCCCTCACCCGGCCTGCAGTAGTCCCCTACTCAAGCCAAAGAATACTAACCCCGCCAGAAAAGCATTTTTCTACAACCTCGAGTAAAAAGTTCCATTTCATAATATTTGAAATCAGTTTCGAAAATCGAACTTTCTGGACACCGGTGCGAAATGACTCTCAACCCAGTACGAAATAATGTATGAAATTTCATTTTGAACTCGGTAAAGTTCTTTTTGAGGCAGGTTCGCCTTCAGTTCACGTCGAAACTAGCTTCATTCCTCGGGTAAGAAAAGCTTCATTTTGTGCTCGGTACGAAATATATAACGTATAATGTTGTCCATCTCGATTGGTAAAATTAAACTCAAACCCCTCTCTCAATTAAATTAAACTATTTTAATGAGTTCACTACTCCTTGGGATCCTTACCCGATTTCTGACTGCGTGACTGTTCGTGTAAAATACAAATATTTTACTGGTCATATGACTTTAGTGCAAGGCCTTATCTATTTCGTCGGCCAACTACAAGCAAAGAGGCAGACACACAAGCAAGTCAATAATTGGAAAATCAATTTGGCTACAGTTTTTACATTGTCGATATCGCACGTAGTAATTCAAATGTTACATGCATCAGATATTCAATTCATGAGCTACAATATCTGATTTGCTTACCACCACCGCTTTGTGTTGTTATCGTTAAAGTTTTGAATGATGTTAACCATAACGTCTAAATTAAAAGAGGTAATTAAATAAGAGGTAATGTGAAAAACTACTTATTTCGGATAAGACAATGTTATCAGTTGAGCGACCGTGTCGAAGGTCACCGCCAAACAATACTCTTGCCTCGTTCGGAGAATTCATCCATCTGTACCATTCAAGGTTTGTTCGCAAGTGAGAACGCCTAGCTCAATGTCACACGAAACTAATGATTAGCGCACACATCACTGCAATCAGTGTCACAGTTTAACTATACGGTCGGTCTCTTGTTTAATTCAAGGAGAATTAGGGCTTCTTACACCAGTTGCTGATAAAGTCCCAGATACCCTATATGAAGGTTATCTACCAGATATCCGTTTTTTTCTTTTTCACAGGTATCTGATTGCGTTATCTGTCCGGTAAACCGCCTTATAAACTTACAGCCAGATCAAGGGGCTGTTATTTCTTTATCTGTCGGATATGGATTGTTTTTTTTCGAATTTAACGCGGTAATACTTCAGTTTTGTGTTAATTTTATTTTATTTATGGATTTATCACTGTTTCTTATAAAAATTGACTTATTTGACTATTTAGAAGACGAATTCGAAGAATTTCATGACCGTTTATCGCGCCCACGGACACGTCCCATAGTCAGGGACAGAGAAGATAATTTTACAAAATATAGTGATGGGGCGTTTAGGGATAGATAAAGGCTAACAAAAAAAGTAGTTCATTATCTGCTTTCTTAACCAATACTGTACCAATATGTAAGTACCAATCACATATACTTTGATCAAGTAACGGGCCCACACTAGCGATTTTTTAAAAGTTATATTGTTACTTCATTGTTTCAGTAACGCTGCAATCATCGTCATCAACAGCCTCCCCGCAACATGTCCCCATTGCTGGGGCTCAGGCCTACCCTCTCAACGAGGGCGTTCGGGCTATAGTCCACCACGCTTCACCACCAACCCGCCTAAGAATTTCTTCTTCGGCGTATGCAGGTTTCCTCACGATGTTTTTCCTTCACCATTTGAGAGCAGTCAGTAAATATACTTAAATTTTTGAGAAAAAACCCATTGGTACATGGCCCAGCCGGGAATCGAACTTCGGACCTTTCGATATGATAGGCCGCGTCTTATCCCCAGGGCCACTGACGCTCTAACGCTGCAATATCTCCAATGAATCGATTACTGTTACCAAACATTGCGCTATTATGCGACTGGATCGTTTCTAAGTTCAGCCGGAGATCTGAGTGGTGTAGGCACAGCGTCAGAATCTAGAATCATATCAAGTATCCGAAGCATAGCAAAACCTGAGACCACTTTTCGCCAGATTCCCTAAAGATAGGGTCAAAGTTAGTACCTATCTGTATTTGGCTTTGATGTGAAGGAAAACTTAATGAGGAAACATGCATATGGTCCACCAACCCACTATGGGTCTGCTTGGTGGACTATGAGCCCTACACCCTTGTCTAATGGTGGGCACCAACAATGCGGCCATATTAACTGGTAAATTGATAAAATGATCGTACCATACTAATATTTTATTTACATGTTACAGTCACTGCTGCCAGTCGCCTTATGCAGATCGTCGCTCTATCAAACCGGGGGGCGTCCCACACTACACTTCCCCAGTAGTAGGACTCACCTACCAGCGGTTATCGGTTCTCTGACAAATATGACCAGCCCATTGCCATTTCAATATACTAACTTTTTGAGCTATGTCAAAGGCTTTGGTTCTCTTTAACACAATCTTCCCACTCCAATACTTCATCATGCCAGCCCTTTAACATCGCCTGTTGGACATATACCTTCCCCAATGAACATCACCACACCATGTCCTCTAATACGTAGTCCTATTTTAATACTATATTACTATTATTTCATTACAGCCATCGTTTTCCGAGGACGAAGATTATTAAAATGCTGTGCCAAGCAGTAGTTCCACAGGGAAAATGTGAAATAGAATAAGTACATACTATAATATAAATGAAAATGTTTTTAATGTGTTTTGTTATTTTTCTTTATTGCAATGTTAGGTACCCATCCCATGTAGAATATTTCACTGGCACCAGACTCGGATCTTCTTTGGTTCTCTTTATACAGCATCTCAATGACACCTTTCAACAGGTTGTCTCCACACTTTACTATCATGTGTTGACCTGGTTAACAGACTTGACTACTCGCCCATGATATGTATATCAAAATTGCACATCTACAAAAACAAAAACATGCTAAATTTATTATATTACATGTCATACCTACATTTGCATTCAAAATGAATTGTGAATACAAAAAAACATTGATTACATGGGTGCCATCGATAGAACCCAGAACCCCTGGCAAGCTTGAAGCTCTGTAGAACCTATGCCAGTTTGTACCCGCCGTCCTATACATAATTATTATCTTATTGTTTGTTACTTTTGATAAGGAAACAATCGCATGATGCGAAATTTATTTTCTCAACGTCTTTTTCTATTCTCCCAATCACTTTGTTTAAATGGGAATGTCACATGTCCCTGACCATCCACCACTAGATCAGCACGAAGAGAGAGGGGTAGGTATATGAGGACTGCTCCACCGACCAGGCATCTGGCGTTGATTATTTCCGAAACTTGACTTCCGATATGGACACCAATGACCATCATAATAAGCCATCCTGCCTGCGGATGCCCCCAGTATTTTTATAAAACACTTCAAATACTTGTACAATCAATATAAGAACCACTAAAATCCATAAAAAAGCTTTGCTATACACCACAAAAACAATAAACATGAACCACAGACTATATATAAAGAAGTCTGCTTCGCTTCGTTATACGCAATAAACGTAGGTATTTTTTATTTTATTCTCAAGAATAATTACTAAAAAACGGACTCAATAATGTACTTTCTGTATTTTATACATAAATACATAATTTATGGGTATTTATGAATACTTTTTTAAAATAAAATTTAAGATATTAATTTATAAATATGATACTTTTCGATTCCCAAAAATGCTTATATAGAAACGCAACAAATGAACTGAACTGAAGAATGAACTGAATGAACGGAATGTTCCGACTCCCCGGTAAATCGCTGACAGTTTAGCTGCCCGTTATTTTAACAGAGACTTGAGTGGTGAAAACGGAAAATATTATCCGACAGCTTTATCCGATAGATTACGTTATCTGTCCGTTTTCTATCTGTAACAATATCAGCAACTGGTGTAAGAAGCCCTTAATATCCCTGTGTCGTATACTTTACATAAAGGCAATTTATACAAATTCAAATAAAAATGAATAAAATACCACCGTAATTCAAAATGTTACGTTTTATTTAGTCAAGAAACAAAACACTCGTATCGCAGCAGCGCGCGACGGACGACGCGACGCATACTACAACACACAACTTGCTTGGATATATTTAAGCACTGATTCGATATTTGGGTAATACGAGTAATATGAGTTTACATTCGGTACCTATGACCGTAGTAGCTGTGTACGGTATAAATGATAAGTGCTCCTTAAGACCTAGACTGAGCATGACTGAGCGCTGCTGCTTCCAGTATAATGGGCCGTTCTAGCCTGTTGTGGGTACGAGTATATTGTGCATTTCGGTGCATGCTCTCCTTTCGTTGCTGAATTGAAGTGATGTAACAATTTCATAATCTTTGGTGTATCATGTTCAAATTCACTTCTAATTTGATTACTATATAGCTATATTTCTTAACCTGCCGTTTGATTTATTACTAACACTGTTAGTACACACATTGCAAGTTCGATACGTTTCTTAATTGTAGGTAATATAATATTGTAATTGCTGTAAAATTGGAGCAACTATAGGAACGTACCTAGTGACATATTGCGAGAGCCGTATGTAAATGTCTAAAGCAACGTGACTAATGTCATTAAAGTATGGTTGGTTGGAGTCATTTATGTCGTTCCACACTGTTTATAGATAGGTTTATTTCCAAATCCATTCGAAATCAAATTGCATACGAATACGACTTTTTGGGTCTCGGAAACAAAATATACCTAATACCTACTTATTTACATGAAAGAATCGAAATCAAAAACAAGTTTCTATAATGTGAGTTTTAGGTAACATCTAAAACAGTATAGGTAATTAGGGAGTAATTTGCAGTCAATTTTAGATTTTAAAACAAATTGCTAGGTAATTTACTATTTTTACTGTAAGTATCTATATCGAAATTTCATTACTTATTTATTACTACCATCAGGTTATAATTATACCCTAAGCATTATAAACAGTTAAGCATCAATAAGTAGCATGGTTCCACTTTTCAAATTCATACCCATAAGCCACGAATCTAGGCAGGTCACGAACTGTTTGCGTAAAGCGGCGACATCGCTCACCATGGCCTCTTACATCGTGGACGTGCTCTCCCGCTGCGTGGGTGAAAGTGGTCTGCCCCTTCGCCTTCCTTGCGCTTGCGACTCGCCCTTACTATACAAGGCCCGATTCGGTAACTTGACTCAGCATCTAGCAGAGGCGTGTACTAAAGCGGTCTGGAAATGACTCAGGCAGACCAAATCTGTGTTTTTCATACTACAGTGTAATTCAATGTCAATGGTGAACGAATGTGGTTATCCTGTAGGCGTTCTTTATTATACCTAACTTGGTGATTTTAGTACCTAACGATATTACTGTAGGCATATCCACCATACCTAAGTATAGCCACTATTTTAACTTTCGACCAATTATCAGTCAACCCAACCGAGTGATCTGTAGGTACCTATATAATTTAAAGACGCATGCGACATCTTTTCTGCCAGTTTCGTCGGTTTCCCTTCCTACCATTAATTTGCTTGATTATTGCATTTTACATCCGTACACAGTCTTCATTGAAGTGGTAATATCTTACAGAATGGTTTCTTGTTCTTCACTAGTTGACATTCCCACGGAAACCCATTATATTTCAGACTGAAAATAAAATTATTATAAATTTACATAAATCTTGTTCTAATACCGAAAGAATTTTTAAAATCGGTTCGGTAGTTCGGGAAATTTTTTACCACCACGAGTAAATTAATTTTTTCAACACCTAAGTGATAAGAACGGAAGCAATAAATTACTATCAAATTGGCAAAATCATATTGTTGTTGCTCAACACGGTACAATTGAACGATGTAATTGGCATTAGATAACGTAACGATGTTTTGATTTCGGTGCTATTCAGTCGTCCAGCTGGATGTTTCAATTAGAAAGCGCGTGAGTTTCGGGCACATGCCGAAGTGTCGCAGTGTTTGCTTATGTAACAAGGTTGTGTAATCAATTCAATATGTTAATGTGTCGGGCTACTCGGACTTCCGAAAGACATGTCAATTTACGAAAAAGATTGTCCGTTTTGTTGTGTCCACAATGGGTACTCGCTAGAACCGTGTCATTTCGCTCAATTTCGTAAATTTGTTTGTTATTTTACTTATTTTGTCGAGAATGTTTCTTTGGTGAGTTCCTGCGCACAAAAGTGAACAAAACTTGTTAAATGAACACGATCGCGTATTGAAAACCACGCAAATGTAGAGTCAGAAATTTGCAAATTGGAACGAAGTAGAGTGTGTTTGTAAAAACAGTTTCACTTCAATGCTGCATTGCGGAGACTGGACGCTAGTAAAATTTATATTGACCTGAAAACGTCAAAAGTATCGCTCTTATTTTACAAGGCTATCTGCAGCTTTGCAAAATTTATCTCAATTGCGTTTCAATTAGTTCCTGCAAGTTTACTACACTGCATTCTACTGATGGCGTTTAAGTTCCACTATTGGGAAATTATGTAACTTCGCAGCACTCGGACCGATCCTTGGTTTCTAATTCACCTGGCTTATATATTTTCCTTCAACCTTTGGAAGTTTTTCTTAGGATGTACACGGCCTACTTTGAACTAATTTCTTCGAATTTTTTTAACAAGGTTTTAGTTTGGCGGTGACCCGGAAAGTCCTTATAATTATTACCTGCATTTACTACTAGCGATACTTCACAGCGGGCCAAAGACTAGTGCTCTGTAAAGCACAGGTAAGACCCCATATGGAGTATTGCTCTCATCTCTGGGCCGGTGCACCACAATATCAGCTTCTTCCACTTGACTCCGTTCAAAAACGTGCAGTTCGGGTCGTCGACGATTCCATACTCACAGGCGGGCTGGAGCCCCTTAGTCTGAGGAGAGACATCGGCTCCCTATGTGTGCTCTACCGCCTGTATAATGGGGAGTGTTCCGAGGAATTGTTCGATTTGGTGCCAGCCACCAGTTTTCGCCATCGCACCGAGCGCCGTCAGAATACGGTTCACCCACATTTCATAGATCCCTGGCGGACCAGCACTGTGCGCTTCTCGCGTTCTTTTCTGCTGCGCACGTGCAAAATGTGGAATGACCTTCCCTCTGACGTTTTTCCACAGCGCTACGATATGGGGTCCTTCAAGAAGAGAGTCAAAAGAGCCCTCCAACCAAGGCCGGCAACGCACCAGCACCCCCCGGGTGTTGCAGGTGTCTATAGACGGCGGTGACCTCTTAACATCAGGAGGCCCGCCTGCTTGTTGCCCCCGTAGCAATAAATAAAAATAAAAAATAAAACCTACCCCGCCGTTTGCAACAACATTTTATTCAATGGGCACTGTTGCTCCAGGCTTCTTCAACTTTTGCTTGAAACTTCTTGAATTACAAACAATATTATTAGTTTTACGCTTATGTGAAATTTTGTATATTTTTGCTCAATACTTTATCTCGAAAACGATGCTAACTGGGGCGTATCCATACGTAGTTGGATATCATGAACAGCAATATGTTTAGTAAGATAACGTAATTTGTATCCATTACCTACATATTATTACACTAGCTGTTGCCCGCGACTTCGTCCGCGTGGATTTTGGAAGTAGGTACCTATCTCTGCTATGTACCGACATACATCGTCTAGTTATAATTTTCCAATGGTAAAATGGATCATTCTAAGTACCTTCACCATAATTTAAGGTATACCATACCTTCAGGAACAAACTATGAACACCGTATCCAATTTGGTGTAGACAGATAAAAATTTAAAAAATTGTTGTTTTCACTTCTATTGCTCATAAGACTTCCCATATCAATTTATATTATACGTGTGTATTTTTTAACTAATACAGTATGGGCAAAACCAAAACCATAGGAGATACAGGGAAACTGTCTTAGGAACCTTTAGGTATTTTTTCGTGATAACAATTTTGACATAGTAATCGGAGCAGCTGGAGTTCAGGTGGCATGCATGAATAAGTAGTAAGTTCCTAAGTACATTGCACAGTCTGTTTTATAAGAAAACATTTTATTAAATTTGACTAACTTCTGCTGCTTGGATTTTTTTCTTCCGATACAATAAAATGAATCTAACATGAAACTAAGGCGATACGCATTTTTTAAAAATAATAAAAATTATTTTTTATGTGGCGTTCTATGAGAAAACATTTTATTAAATTTGACTAACTTCTGCTGCTCAGATTTTTTTCTTCCGATATAATGAAGTAATCCCTACATGAAACTGAGTCGAACCGCATTAAAAAAAATATGTGCAAATTGTCTCATTTTTATGGACAACACACGCTTGACCAAAAAATTTCTATGTCATAAGACACTTTCCCTGCATCTCCTATGGTTTCGGACTTGCCTATACTGTCCCAGTTAAAAAAAACACTGATATCTCCTATGTCTTGTTACGTTAAATGATTTATCTGTAAACGCCGATAACTTTTTTCTCTGTCATCCGATTTCAATGAAACAAAGCCTATAAGTTGCGCCAGGCTGTGCTTAATCTACCTGTGAAAACCGCAAGTAAATCCGTTCAGTAGTTTCGGAGATTAGCGATTACAGACAGACAGAAAGACAGAAAGACAGACAGACAGAAAGACAGAAAGACAAAAAAATTTAAAAATGCTTTTTTGTGTTCTGTTACTCTTTTTTTATCGTCCACACTCATTTTTTTTTTAATTTATTCAAAGTACAGACACACGGTTTCTACAGATTTATTATAAGTATAGATTACACTGAATTCATAACGCGGAATGTTTCACACAATATGAAAAAGGCATTGTGTACATCATAGGACTATAAAAAGATTATAAAGGCTATTTTACATTACGCGTTAACTCTGTCTTAAACGGCATGCGGGGAACCCCGGAATACGGAGTAATTAGAACACAAGGAATTCCGAATTAGTCCTCAGGGTGATCTTTGGATTGTTGCAGGTATCAATTCAAAGGATAAAACAGGAGCCACTTAAAATCTGGTGGGCTGTCTGTCCGTTTGACACTTCATTTTAATAATCAATTTCCTATAACTAGATCAATTTCGAATTTATATGTAAGTATATCTCATAAAAAAACTATTTATTTATTATTTACTTTACTTTACTTATTTCGAATAAAAAATTACATAATGGCCGAAGCCTGGCCCTTCGTGTCCTTAGCTTCGAACGTATCCCTCAATCCGTACTAATCAAATCTACTAATGTAAATGAACCCTTAACCAACTCAGTGATACAAGGTAGGTCGCCCCCACCCAGGGTTGCCATCAATTTGGAATTCTTCAACAGATTCGTATCAAACGATTCCTCGATTTCCCGAGATAAACGTGTGAAACGGATTCATTAGTACTTAATTAAATTCAATCTATCATATCTTAAAGGAAGTTAAACATGTAATAGTTTGAAGACTGCCTCGTATTGCTAAATATCGCACTAAACCTACTTCTAAGTAGAACTATATAAATTAGAAATTATTGTAAAGTAACGAACTATTGAAAATTTCGGAATAGGAAATAAATTAATCGAGGAAGTTTTTGAGTGGATAATCTAGAAACGGAATGTTTATAGATATTTTCATGAACCTACAAGCGCGCGAGTAGCTAATATTTTCTTTCAAGGATTTTTTGAATTCTTGTAATTATTATCTATCTACGCATATGCTATGTTTATGGTTTTTCCCCTAAAGGCATGGTTGGTATTGGTAACCAACCGGGCCGTTGCGCGCGATTACGTCATCACTTAGCTTTCGTCGCGTGAGAACCTTAGCGCATTGTGATGCGCGCGCGCGCATTACTTTCATTGTTTGCGCGGAACTCGGAACGGACCACTCGGGCGGAAGATCACTAGAGTGCATGCCTGGGCAAGTGCTCTGCACTTTGCATTATCAATTATCTAATTTATAGTAAGTAATTCATTTTACATCACCCTAAAAGTTTTTATTAGGAAACTGAAGGTAGGCTCAATCCGCAAGATCGCTCAGCGAACATTGTGAGGGAGTATAATATTTACTGCAATTAGAAGTTCCGAGGGAGAACTAAAGTCGTCAACATAGCCAAAAGAACTAGCAGGCTGAAGTGGCAGCGGACGGGTTACAATTTGTTGCCATTGGCGCGGATGTTCTGCTCCCCCCGCCGCCGCTATGTGAAACGACGGCCGCTAGAAAGTGGTCGAAAACTGCGGATAAAGAGGGCGGAGTAATGTCAGCGGTGTGATGGTGTTTGTTATTGCAGGCCTATATCCAGAAATAGGGAAAGAGACTGATATGATAATAGGTGTTATAAATAAGAACCATGAATAAGAAAGAAAGTATGTACTCCAAATGCCAACGTCATTTACACACCAGAACTGCGGCAACAGCGGACAGCCCAGGTCCACCAATGCGATGATTCGTACTGTGGTCGCGATATACGACAATGTTTGCGAAGACACGGAATACGTGTGTGTAGGTATGTGTATATTATGCCTACATGGGTTACTTATTATCCCTTAGAGTGTTAAAACGGGTTTTGCGACCCAAAAAACAAGATCAAATACTAGACTTATGTGAAGTCTAGATAGAGTTCGTTTTTAAAAAACCAAAATCTGACAGCCACATTCTCATGGATGTAAGAGTATAACTGTGAGATAGTATCGAATGTAAAAATAGAAATTGTAATAGCATTCTCTGTTAGAGCCTCCTGCTTTTTCCACGGTATTATGTATTAGATCACTACGCATGATTGTTTCGCTAAGGTGAACTAGGCACAACAATGCGATTGTGCATACGTTACAGTTATAATAATAAGAATGAATTACATTAATGGCGACTACAAACGGCAAGGAATGTCAATGCGACTCTGTCGCGACTGGCGGCGGCGGGCAGGCGCCTTATGTATGCTACACATCAAGAGATCTTCTATGGCAGACCTGGTCGGACTGATTTGGTTTGATGGATTTGGACTGACGTTACCACCTCACACCGAGGAAATAATAGACTAAAGAACGTCGACATACTGCGTCTGCCATGTATGCCAGATGCTGAAGACCAAATCCGTCCGACAATCACGTCGTGTGTAGTTCGGCTAACCCACACGCACTCACACGCCTTAAAACGCATCTAATGAGTTTCTTACAACCCATGAATGCCCTTTGAAGTCAAATGCAAACTTTCTACAATAAGAAATAGACATGGCTGGAACTCTGTACAGCTCTTTGTTCTGGCTGCAAATTGTACCTTTCTTTTATTCTATTGCTATTGTATCGGTCCTTTTTAAAAGATTACTTCATAAGTAATACATTACTAATTAGCCTAGTATTTAAAACAGTTTGAACTTCGAATATCCAGTCCAGGGTCCGTATGTGTAATTTTATCACTGGACAAACAACTTCCTATAAATTGTAACAACTTGATCCTGCCTGATCTGGGTTTCATATTTCTAAATAAGTACCTATATTTGTAAATGTATCTTTATTGGTACAGGCAATTCTTGTTTGGGATTACACATGCTGCACTTAATTTTCAGAATCTAGACATTGAAACTTACATTTAATTATTCCATCAAGAGTATTCATTGCAAAAATGCAAAACCCACTAACCTAGATCATTGCGAAATTAGTCAACGTAACGAGACCGGCGCCTCTCGTTACAACAAAATCGGCGGACAATGTACAATGAACTCAAAAGAAAGGACATTTTAGTGTCTCACATGACATAAAAACTTAAGAGACTGGGTGGGATTTTATCTTACAAAGTATAGGAATGAAAACGACACGTGAACTACATATGTGGCCAATGGAAATGATTCGTCTGTTAATGGAATGTAAATTACTCGATAAGCTTGACTTGCAAGGTTATATACTAACATCGCGCAATGCGGATTTGCGCGCCCTGGCCCACACGTTGTGGGCGGCGCCCACGGCCAACGTTGGCCGACCAATGGGGCTAGTGAACAGAGTAACTTCAAAGACTGCAAATTAATGTTTGTGTTCACTACTCAAAACCTAACTAATTTTTGGTGTCGAGGAAAATGCAACGTCAAAACTATCAGCTCATTAATCCATCCCACTTTGGACAGAGTGGTTCAGTTGCGCGCATTGGCTGTACCAAAGAAAATGTTCTATGTCCAGCAGAGGAATGGTAGGTATCTATCTACAGGCTCGACGATCGTCAGGCATGGCGAGTATGCAGAGAGAGGCCTACCTCTATTTATAAGAATGAAGACTATATAGAAAACAATATAAAAAAACTTTACTGCCAACTTCTATTATTCCCCTATATCGGCGTCTAATGTTGACCAGTACGTCGACATTGTATGGGAAGTCTCATTATTTGTTAATTAATGTTTTGTGCCAGATAGTTTCACAAATACCCTTCACCTTATTTAAACTTATCTGTATAAAGGACCTTCGTTGCAAAATTGATCCCACAATTACACATGGCTAAATAACTCGCCCACTCATTATCTTGGCGTCTCGGAGCACGCTGATCTCATATCTCGACAATCCTGTCACAATAATCGTTGGTGTTGTGAGCCTGATATTTTAATTGCAAATTGATAACTTGTGAGCTTTAATTAATCAATTACAAAAAAAACAGACAAAAACCGAGTGAACACCCGGAAGTTTGTTTATTGTCTGTCTTTTTTTTGTAGGCTGTAAATTCAAATTTGGAATAGTAGCATGGAGATAGATAAGTTATCAGACGAATTTTAACGAAGGTTAGTGTTCACGGGAGTTTGAATTTGCATAACCCTAAGCTGCGCAATGTCTAGGAAGACAGGCTGTGACCCTAATGCGGCGCCATTGCCAGCTGTAGTGGGCGTATCGTCCGTCCGGCGACTCTGGCGCGATTGCACAAACAACGCTCACGGCGCGTCGGCTATCGGTTCCAGGTCCAATATAAACCCATTTACGGACATGAATGAATCACAAACCTAGCTAACGTCACTTAGATTGACTATACTAGGTACACGACATGTGGTTTTAAGTCAGGATGTGACAAATAAGTATTTTATTACGGCTACGGACAATGTCCGTTTGTAGTTATCATGTTGCGTCAAAATAAGTTTACTACCTAGATTCATAGTAAGTAATGTATTATATTTTTTGTAAGTTCACTTTTTACTCCGTCACGAGGCGCTAGACACATCTACTAAATTGTTAGTTTTACTCGGAGCTTAATTAGGGTCAGAATGTAACTAATGGCATCATAAAAACCGGATAGCCGCCACTCAGGTTATTCACACACTGAGCATGGGCATCATTTGAAAATAAATGAAAAAAAGTTAATAAGCGAGGATATAAAATTTTATTAAACAACTACGGGGATAGGTTCGGGCGCGACGGGTAGGTGGGCGCCCTCGATGCGGCTGCCGTCCATGCCGGCGCTGTACCTGGTGACGTAGGTCTTGCCGTCATCGCCGATGTAGGAGGTCTCGCCTTCGACGACGAGCACGCGCGCGCGGCCGTCGGGGGTGGGCACGAGCCGGCCGCGCTCCGAGACCACGGTGCCCTCGGCCGTCACGTACCGCAGCGCGTACTGCCCGAACTCGTCGTGGACCTCCTCGTGCTGGATCGCCGGCAGCCGGCGCCGGGCGGCCGCCTCCGCCGGCGAACTGGGCGCGCCCGCCGCGGCGACGATCAGGCAAACGGCTATCACCAACTGCAAAGGACAATACAACCTTATTCACCATTCTAGAAAGGAACTGGAATAGAAACAATAGCCTTTAGTTGGTACTAATGGTAATGTCGATTGGTCGAACCGTAATGCCGAAATCGAAACATGTGTATACATCACAGATCTGTGGTATACACTCGATAGTAACATCCTATTGGTGAAAAATAAAACAAAATAGACAAACAACGGCACAGTCAAGATATCTTGTACAACAGTGAAGGTTTTCAATAAATACTTGACGCCATAACAAAGCTTACAGACAAAATAATATTTAACATAAAGGTATAAAAACTTACCAGTTTCATTTTAATTGGTATAGTAAAATTGGAGTCGAGTGCGTATGGAAAAGATAGGAAAGGTTACTTCGAATCCCGAAGACTGATGCCACTTTATTACAAACCGATACTATTTATACAGCTAGTGGCAATTAGGGGCTCGTTACAATTGCAAAAGAACAAATTAGTGTAATGATATACTTTGACATAATAATACTATTACTTGCACTACCTTCATAGATTTATGACTTCATTGCTAATCACCAAAAACTTGCATTAAGATTATCACAAGAAAAGTGTGGAACACCTGATAGAATTACCTACTACGCACCTACTCGTACCGGGTTAGACACTAACAGAACTCGGGATACGCATACCTGGACGCATGGAATCTGTAACAAAACAGTAATTTATTTTAAGTTTCACTATGTGGACACAGTGTGGTCCGGTGTGTTGAGTTGACGAATTATTATAAATGTTACTGAACTTATGTAGGTGTTCGTGGGTTCAGATACGCTTGTCCTAGTTGGTGACTAAACCCTCATAAAGTCAAAATATTTCAGTAAGATTGCTTGTCACACCATGTATACGAACATACCAATAAATGTCTATGTCATAAATATGTAGTCCTAAAATTGATAGGTATGGAATGGAGAAAACTAATTTATGACATTGGACAAAAATCGTATCAATAAACTGCCAATACTTATAAGTAGGCTTATTGGCAGTATAATAATGTGTACTGAGCTGAGACCAATGTCTCTCAAATTAAACACCGCGGAGAAGAAACAGAAAAGCATCGACGAAACACCTTGGTCAATCATCACCATAGAGGAGCATATATTTTAATGTAACCAGAAGCAAATATCAAATTCAAATTCAAATTCAAATGTATTTTATTGCATGTAAGTACACTAGGTACATTTATACAACGTCAATTTTTTATCTACCACCGCCTCCAAGGTGTTATATAGAGCTGGGAAGAAGAAGCGGCGCAACAAACTTCCGCAACTCATCTTTTAAAATCAAGTTTGTACATAACATTATTTTGTAAAGATTGTGCGAGGCTGAAGTAACATTAACACCAGGCATCTTTGTCATTTAGATAATCGACTGTTTTATAATAAGCTTTCTTACAAAGTTGTTGTTTAATGTGAGTCTTAAATTTTCTGTCATTCATATTTAAGATTTCTTCTGGTAGTTTATTGTAGAAGCGTATACATTGCCCCGTGAATGATTTACTGACCTTACTAAGCCTTAACTGTGGTGGTACAAGTTTGTTTTTGTTTCTTGTAACATAAGCTGTGTTCATATCACAGTGCCTCAAAAAGAGAGATATATTTTTGCGGACATACAAAATATTCTCAAAAATGTATTGACTGGCAACGGTTAATATATTAATTTCTTTAAACTTTTCTCTAAATGATTCTCTACAACGTAGATTATAGATCGCCCTAACAGCTCTCTTTTGCAGCGGTTGTTCAGCCAGCGGTTGTTCATTATTTCAGGTAGGCTCATGTCCATTTTATATAATTTTCGGTTCTTAGCTTTAAATGAAGAGTTAAAACTGTGAGTTCCGTAACACTTTGAATATTATCAATTTATCATTGCTTAAGGTGGGTAAATAATCAATAGTTATTTTAAGTGATGTGGGCATATAGGCATATTAAATCATCGACAATTAGAACATCACGAAATAATGAAAAAAAGCATTTGTGAAGTAAAAAAATGTATTTGAATGACCAGCGATTATATGGACAACAGACAAAATAACTAAAAAATACGTAACCTGATGTGTGACATCGAATGACGCCATCTCTATGGATAAATAAATAGAAGCAAGATCGTCATTTGGAGACATAGCCTTCCACATGTCTAGCAGTCTGGCCATTTGACGTATTACGCCCTTTTCTGCATTCCTACTCAAGGTCAACGTAATTTACGGGCAAGTACTTCGATGAATGACTAACTTGTATACTTGGTGCTATTTGAGAGGTTATTTCAACGATTTGATAAATTTATGTTATAGATATGTAAATTTTGAAAACCGAAAAACTTACTATAGTTCGTTTATTTCATTTTAAAAATAAGGATCCTTAGGAAACAACCACATGCGATTTTATGTAAAACTATGGTAGGATTATGAGCTTTCAATGAAAGCTTCTTGGCTTTCATGCTCCAACATAGCGATTTGTAGGAAATGATTAGGTACCTAGTCGACAAGTACGGTCGACTGCACGTCAGTGGAAAAAAATTAGTTTAAACTGGTCTCTCATTGTATTGAATGAAACTCTATAATAGGCTAGGCCAGTTCAAGGACAAAGTGTTCCCACTGACGTTCGGTCGACAGTACCTACCTATGAGATTGGTATAAGGTATAAGGTGATTTAAGCATACCCTTACGTAATGTTGTTAATGATGATTTTGAAATTTGCATAAATTATAAACCTGGCAAGGAATGCAAAACACAGCAGCCACTTAAGTCAAGTCAATTAATATAGCATTCACGTTTTCGCATTAGTTACACATAACGCAAACGACAAACAACGACCAGTGGTGTGACAAGGCCCTTAAATCGGATACTAGGTCAGCATTACAGCATAACTCGTTCAGTCAGGGTGTATTTAAAGTAAACAAACAGGTTTTGTATTTTAAGTATTCTTAATTTAAAAAGTCACGCACGAGCGGGATTCGAACCTGCCACCGTTTTGTCGCAGCACCGAACAGATGCCGTGTTCTAAAAACCGATTACTTCACCATAATAATATGCCAATGACAGTTTGACTTAAAAATTCAAGTGCACATCGGTAACTCAAGTTATATTAATGTGGCAAAATTACAATTAGAAAATTATTATAAACAAAAATTAATTCTTTAAAAGTAATAAAAATGACAATACATAAGTATGTACTTACTTAGGTAATCATATATTGAATAATGATTGAACAATCGGAGAGTAAGTAGGTTATCCCACTTCTTTTTTATTTCATGTCACTTGGACGCCAGCAGCCACCCCGCCATCCTTGTCCTTGTACAATTTAAATTATACATTGTACCTCTTATCACTTGTCAGTGGTAGTTCGTTAATAAAAATAAATTATTAATAATAAAATTATACATATTTATTATTATTAATAAATTTATACCAATTAAATAATAATAATGTTGTATTAACCTGGGATTGAAAAACAGTCAAACATAGTGAGAGGGTTTTGCATTGGTGATATCGACGGTTAAAACCCGGGCCTGCTTCAAAAACCACATGTTTTACGTACTTATAGGAAGACCTTTGTTATAAATTGATAATTATGAAAACATTGTACTTAATTGAACATTGATTATGATTGCTCATATCACACGGTTAAAATTACGTCATTCAAATCGATTACAATGGTCAGCACATCGCGTGAATCATTTTCGTACGCGGACGGCATGCGGCACACCAAAACGAATCGCCATGACTATTCTAGTGATCCCAATAAAGAGAATCATGAATAAATACAAGAACATGGGAATCACCAAGGCCGGCGCATATTTTTCTTAGTATTGGTATGCAAATGCCGTTCTACAATAATTTGTTACTGTGGTGTACAAATACCATTGTTGGTACGTTCTAGCAACTTGTATAAGTCATCGCCTTGGAGTTTCCTTGTCAAAAATTACCATTTTAGAGCACGGAAGTAAGTTTCGCGTAGACGATAACAGATAAAGTATTAATAGATTGGTTTTTCTTTTACATTATATCCCTTAGAACGGGTGTTAAAACGGGTTTTGCGACCCAAAAAACAAGATCAAATACTAGACTTATGTGAAGTCTCATGACAGCGAATCTACCGCGGGTGGCTCAATATCATATTCAACCCGATTTGTTTTATCACAGAATATACAAATAGGATGAAAAATAAAAGGTTTTGTAACCTTTCCTTTTTTTGGAATCATTCTTTTAATCGCTTAATTTGCAGCATTTTATACGATATGATCATAACTGATTACGTGCTCATGTCCTATTTTCAAAAAACGTTGAAGAGCGAAATGCGTCAAAATAAATCGCTGCTATTTGTATGCTGTGAATCTGGCGTAGCTATTGTGGCTGACAGGCGTTAGATTGCAGTAAGTACGTTTCCGCGTAGGTCCTTAGTTGTCGGCCCACGTATATGTTCCCGAGGCTGTGCCAGCTCCTCGTCGTGGGTCGCTCTTGATGAACACATTGTTATTCCACAAGAATAATAATTAAGGTTTAAGTACACAACTGTACTCTAGTATATTTCCTTGTAAGTAACCTCTAGCTACTTACTGTGCCACGTATACCTAGTTAGGATTAGTGATGATCTGATGATGATCAACTGTTGCAGTTGACTAAATATTATTACTTTTATTCTGTTCTATTTTAATTGTTGGGCTGTGTTGTATGTAGGTATGTGAATAAACAGTTTCTTTCTTTCTTTCAAATACTTATCAGGGCTTGGAACAGTGAAAAATATGTACTTACTTACTAACTTCTAAGTAAGTACTTTTAAGTCGGGTTCCAAATATAATTAAAATAATACCTAATTTATCAATTAAATAGGAATTAATTAAAATTAATTTGAGCGTCCGCAATACTTTTATCTCGGGAAATAAATGTCTACTTACAGCGTACAAACATTTTCCATCATTTCCTAATCAATAATGGTCAATGTTTACAGACTCCACAAGACACACTGTGTAACTTAGTTAATGTAACTCCATGATATGTCCATAGCAGGAGAAGGCCTGTATGTTTGGTTGCTACATCTCGGCCTTGGAGGCTCAGGTTAGCATCTATTGTTCAACAAATTGCTGACTCTACCTCTAATTCGTACCGGTCCCATTGTTCCCCACAAACCAACTGCCCGATTTTACGGGTAATGCACATCGCGAGACTGACGTCTCAATAAAAACTTAAATAAATTCCGCGAATTTATTATCAACGTCCACTGACAGTTATTTTAGTAACAATCCGGTAATTTGAGTTTTTTACCGCGGCGTCGTCGTGAATTCTTCACGTAGTTTTTAGTAGGACAATAACCAATTAGCATAATATAATCGTGTAACTAGGTATTCATTTAGCGTTATTGTTAGTTCCACTAGAGCCCCGTGATATTGTCCTTGACACCACCTCTGATAAACTGTTGTTACAAACAATCCCGACTCCCACACTCGCCTAACCCGCGATTTATGAATCTAATACACCTAATCGACTCTGCAGACCTTGTCTTCGTTACTGTGTTAATTAAACATAGTGACATTAAATGTTTCCTTTAACTACAACTTCAGGCCTTCAGCAAAGTAATTTTGTACTATTTTTGTTTTAGGATTACTTATAATGTAGGTATTGTTTTGCATGGCTATGTATCTACTTCATACTTATGGGAAAGTCAAAAAGTGAGGTTAACGATTAAAGACCGGAGCACACCGGAGGCACGTTCCAGCTTTCTGCTGCTACGCACTGCGCACGCGACGCAACCGGTGTGACGTCTTCCTCCCACAGATATATTATGTTCCTATCTGTGTGTCTTCCATACAGTTTCATACAGTACAAACCGAGCTGCCATGAGGATGCACCCGGTGCTCCGGCCTTTAATTGTTTTGTTATGTATGATAATTTTTCAACATTATCCTTTTATGTCATAGTGTTGTTTTACTGACATTATTTTTTTCTTTGTCTATAGGTGTGGGCGTGCGGTGCTCTGGCTGCGTTAGACGGGTACAGTCCGCAGCAGGACCCGGACCAGTTCCACATCCAGACGGACGAGGAGGACGAGCGATACTTCCTCTACCAGACACACAACGGCCAGTACCGCAAGGAGAGGCGGCTCAAAGACGGCTCCGTCGTTGGTAAGGGTTTCTAAAATTGCACAGTGTGGGACGCGTTTGATTATTATGAGTTTTTCCAGACGCAGACGACCTGAATAAGGTCAAATAAGAATGGCCGAATAAGAATCGGTGAAACAGGCGGAGAGCCGAATTTAAGGATACTATAGCCATATTATGTCCAGCAAATAATGTCGACAGGGTGATAATTTTACCTACACACAATATGAAAGAATTCAGTCTTATACAGGGTTAAGTTTTGGATGGTCGATGCAACTAGCCTTGAGAGCAGGGTAGATCACTTAGTTTTCTACAAGAAATAAGCGTAACAAACGAACTTCAAAATTCGTGTGAACCTTCAAATAGTGTGGACATAATCACTTGATATTTTTCAATTACAGGTAGCACAGGATGGGTGGGCGCTGATGGCTATTTCCGCCTTCAGGACTACATAGCAGATAGCCAGGGCTACAGAATATATAAGTCAAAAACCGTTTTCGTAGGACAGAACCGACCAATTGGTGTATGTATTTTACCTTTAACAATGATGGGTAACAACCAGTCCTCAAAAAATATAACATAAATTGTATTTTCCAGGAGTCGCTCAGAATAGCGAAAACGGCGCCCACTGATTCTGGTTTTGGTGTGACGCCTGCGCCGGCGGTCCATCGGGCGAGAGGACCATCCCGCTTCAGTACCACTACTCCTACGCCTAGTCTTGTATCTTCTACTTACGCATCGACACGTTATTTCCCCTCAGAGGTGTCCGTCACACCCCCACCGCTCTCCTATCCCAGTTCTACCTCAACACCGCGAGTACACGTATCTCCTAACTCTATTGACTCATCAACTAAATACGACTTCAGACCCACTGTTCCACCCATCACAGCCGCCGAAGCGTCACCTTCACCTAGTCCGTACGATTACGATTCGTCGAACACTAATACGATTGACGATGGCTACTATGGAAGCGATAGTACGCCGTACAGACGCTATGACGTCTATAACCCTAACTCGTACCGTCATGCGGACGACTGGCTGCGGCGACAGCAGCAAGGAGGACGACTCGGTGACGGCTATACGCCACAATTTCCTGGTTATGATGGCGTAGCTTTTAGAAGAAATGGTTTCCGTTACTATCTCCCCAAACAATACCACGAAGAAGAGACTGGAGATGCAAATGATAGAACTGGAAGCTTCGGCTATGTTGATCCTTTCGGTATACGCCGAGTGATATACTACAACACGGCTCCTGGAGGAGGCTTCCAAATACGTAAAAACAATAGATACGTCGGCCATGACGCCACGCCATACGACCCCAGACCAATAGATTGATGTTGGAGTGAATGTTATGTGATAATGTAAAATCGGAAGTTACCTAATATTTATTTATCAGTATTGCTAGTAATATACTGGGTTTTAATAGAGACAAAACGATTGAAGATATTCGAACGATGCGAGCAAGTCTTAGCCATTATTTTGTAATAAGTGTAGATTATTATTTATCAGAAGGAATAGACGCTCGTAAGTATAACTTGGTACCTATACCTCCTTACTGCCTATCACTAATCCATTACCCCGGTGATTTTTATCATATTCAATTGATTTTCTTGTATAAGATGCCATTGTATCTAGTTTATAAACCTATTATGGAAGTTTTGACAATGTTGTGCCATAATACGGTATATTCCATCACCGTTATACTGTTTTGAAAAGACAGGTGCAAGTTGAAGTTACGACTTATCCAATTTCTATTCTTATTTCCAAATAACTACATTTCGTAAACAATTAAGCTCGTTTTACAAAACCATAAAAATCACCGTTAATTTATTCAGAGTTTAGATACAAAAACATCATAAAAGGAGAATGGTAATCATGTCCAAAAGTCGCCAAGTTCGTTGAACTGGTCTCAGATTGTCACTTTAATTTTTCTTGCAAATGTAAACATGTAGGCGTGTAGTAAGCACCTATACTTCCCTTAAATGGCACAATCGAGAGCCTTTTAAGTGAGGACAATTAGGATCAAGTTCTACATACATAAGCAACATTTATTTAAATAGAGAGCCATCCAAATATTATATTTAATCACAGATAGCAAGATTTAGAAGGGGCTGATCAAAAGTTTATCAGATAATTTTGGTATTTCATGAGTCATGCCTACTTTAAGTACATAGGTACCTACCTACTTATATTTTAAGAATGAATAAATAAATCGCTTCTAAACTTTACTAAACATCTAATTTTCTATGTTAAGTTCGGTGCATGTTAAATTGTTGTTGCGAATAATTTTTCATTGTTGTATTTTTGAGAATCGATAGGTACTTAACATTTATTATAATGACAACTTGTTGCAACGACAGACCAGTGGGTATTAATTTATAACTTTATAAAATTTATATTTTAATTTGTATTAAAGTTATTTACGCATTATTATATTCTGAAAGGACAGTGTATATTTTTAAACTAATGTTATTAAAATACGTATAAAATTGTTAACGACTACCGACTTTTATTTTTTTCTTTTTTTATTGTATTTACATAAGTTCAAGTCAGTATTACCGATAATTAATGCTCGAACTTGCCGGATATTCTGTCATTATGGGTCACTCTACTAGTTTTTAAATTAATTAGTAATTAACAATAAAATACTCGTAAAGTAATGTAAGCTTGTTATATTGTACAAGTTCTGACGTCACATTTTACTTGATCTCTCTATTATATATAGTTAGGTACTGCAATAGGACGTGGTCAGTGGTGACAGTAATTCACCAGGTAACGGTTGCTCTATACCTCATATTTTTATTGCAAAAATAATAGGACATTTTAATAAGTTTTTATTTATTTACAGAAAAATGCTTGCCCTAGTCGTATCCTGTTTGATACTAAGTACGTCAGTCCTGGCTACAGGATATGGCCCCTATGAAAATCAGCAATTAGATTCAAACTTTGCACCTGCAAGTCAACCAAGATATCCAATGGATTACAACGATAACTTCGGAGTCAAACCTGGCTCAAACATCATATTCAGCTTTGAACAGCTCAGAAGGGATCAGCCTCCCCAAGTTGAAATGAGGGATGAAGACATTGGACGGTACATGCACAGGAAACCCAAGACCACCACAACATCTGCGCCTTTCATATCCCGATTTAATGATTTCTCGGTTAGCATGCCTCTACCTAGCAGGGTACAGCCCCAAGCTCAATATCCTGAAGTGAATAATCAGCAGTGGAATCAAATCCAGGCAACCACCATGCTACCGCCGCCACCACCGCCGTCTCCCAAATGGATGGATTTAGAGTTCAGCCGCCAACACTACTCTTCTCAGTTCCAGCCTTCATATGACTGGAACGCATATGTTGTATCTACGCCCGTACCTACTCGTACGATCCAATGGTCTGACCCTACAAGAACTCAGGAGTACAACAGACAGCATATTTTGCCAACACCCGCGCCTCAATATGTTCTCAACTCGCATAGTGAAGACACATCTTCAACGGCAACGCCTCACTGGACCGAGATAGCAGCGGCTACTGAATCGTTTGTACACAGTAGACCGCAGAGCACTCATGGTGGGACAGCTAGTAGAGGCAGCCACAAGTTTAATTGGAATGACCAGGTCGCAACTGAGGCTTTGAGGCAGGCGATTGCCCCCGCACCGCAGAAAAATGGCCCGCCGCCATCAATCCCTACCTTAACACCCTGGTACGGTGACAATTTTGGCAAATAATCTACAAGAAATGATATTAAACATTGAATAGCGCGAAATATCCGCTGTTATCTATGAATATAATTATCTTTTATTTTATTACCATTTCAGAACCGTTTATCTTATATCCCTCAGAGTGTTAAAACGGGTTTTGCGACCCAAAAAAACAAGTTCAAATACTAGACTTATGTGAAGTCTAGATAGAGTTCGTTTTTCAAAAACGTTCGTTTTTCACACATGAGCCAACGAAAGCAAATGTAACTAACGACTACAATATTAACCTGTGTACCTCTATGTATAGTGGTATTGCGAATAAGGTATCTATAGTTGCGAAATTAAGTAAGTAAGGTAATTCACCTATAGAATATGTTCATGACGGCCTGTAAGTTACTGGTATTTTAAGTCACAAATGTAGGTATAGTTACACCTAATGTCCCTTAGTATTGTTACACCATAATATTATACAACTTTTTCGGTAATTAAATATCATTAGAAGAACCTGCTTGGCTAGAAGACCATTTAATGTGGTGGACTTTAATAGCTTCTTGACATGTTTGAAATAATGGGACTACTGCATACAAGGAGGTTTCATACTTTTTCACCTACACTGGACATCAGTCTTGGGATTTTGAAATAATGTTTAAATGTAGCTGTAGTTTTTTAAAATTTTAATAGGTAAATGATTAAACATCGAATGCACACAATAATATTTGCGCCCAAGATAAAATGTTCCTTGTTTAATATCTGACGTCCCTCATGACCACATACGAAGGTGCAGATCTCCAGGCTACTACTTTAGTTTGAGAGCCAGGTATTATGGAAGACCATGATGGAAGGGACGACCAGGATGGAAGGGAGGGCCACGAAGGAAGAGTAGGAGGCCACTGAATAGGTAAATTAGGAAGCGAGATAGATGAGATAGAAGGAAACGAGAAAGAAGACAGCCAAGGGAAAGCACTGGTCCAGAATGGTGGTTTTTCCACCTCCAACTTTACAATGACAGGTCCACCTTCTGGGGCAGCAGGTTCTTCAGCAGCCACTGGTTCCTCATGGGGAGCAATCTCTCCATTGTCAGGAGATCCTTCAGGGGTAGAGAGATCCTCAGGGGCAGAGGGTTCATCAGGGTCAGAAGGTTCCTCAGAGACAGAAGGCTCCTCAGGGGCAGCTGGCTCTTTTTGAGGCGCTGGTTCGTCCGCAGCTAGCGCGGGTTCTTTTGCCTCTTCTATTACCAACTCTGGCCCTAGGATAGGATTGGTCCGAAGTTCAGGCGTAATGACGATAACGGGAATATAGTCTTCCAGAACGGGAGCGGGAGGAATCGCTGGAAGTGCAACGGTAGTTGCAGCCAGGCATAGCACGAGAAACAGCATCTGTGAAAATAGTAGATGTTGCACCAAACAGAAAGGAATGTGCTTACTATGAGAACTCAATATTTTCGAGGGGTGAAAACCGTCTAACTCCATTTAAGTATAACACATCTAAAAACACTCACAAACTTTACCTAACTTTATCTTACTGGGTCGGGCGGCATTTGCCTACATCTCAGAAAGTCTATGCTGTGCTCTTTATATTTTTGTAATTAAACAAATAAGTAAGAAGTATATATAAAGGTAATATTGCAATTTTAGCTGTAAGTATGGGTTGTCGTGAATCGATTTTTTACAAAATATAGGTATAAGTCTACGTTTACCTTAATGTTTTTTGAAACTTGTTCAGCAAGACGATACGCACTGACTTTTCCTGTCACACATGTTTCGATTTATATACTGCATGTAGGTACATAATGACAATAACAATCTAAACTGAATTAAAGAGCTATTTTATGATGAATTAAAGATACCAATTTGTGGTTTGGGCGGATTAGAAAAACATTTAGACACTTAGTTCTGTAATAAATATATAATATTTCGTCATCGAAAACATACACGTAGGTATCTTACTAGATATGTTAGGCAGTGAAAGAATTTTGGAGAGACTCTTTTATTTATACCTATATAGTAATTTCAAATTATATCACAGAAGGACTTACTTAGGTTTATAAAATTGTAAACATGTACATAGGTAGTTTGTTACAATGAAGTACTTAAATATGTATTTTATTCAATAGGCAAATATTATGTGCAACGATGTTTAGAACTTTTTATACTAAACACATATACAGAGTTATATATCGTGAAAAATGTGTAGATTTTTCAAAATCAATCGTCGGTAAAAAAATATTAGAAAGTCGCAATTTTTTTTATGTTTTGACAAAATTAAGTTATAAAATGATTGATTTAAGTTGGTAGTTAATGCTTCAATTCCCCTCTACACGTCTCCCTCAACTTAATAACTTTAAACTGAAAATGAAAATTTCACATAAGTATGATAACTTTAGAAAAGGTGTGCTAATAACAAAAGCGTTAGCGCGGATTCTCGGTACCTATTATATATTTTATTTACGCATTAGGTTTTTGTCGGTTGGGGGCTCTATTATTTTTTTATTGTTTACAACAGCTAAGTTTAATGGCGTTTTCTATTACGATAACTTAATTAAAAAAGCCGGCAAGTGCGAGTCGGACTCGCCCACGGAGGTTTCCGTTCCGCCAGCCACACTGACCATCATCATCATAATTCGAAACTTCATTCCTATTCTAAGTGGTCACGGCCGGAATACAGGTGATACAGGGTGGATTTTTGAGACGGGACAGTAGGGTACCGTTATAGTTATAGTTACGAGAAAACGTTACTAGGAGACCATCCATAACTTTTTGAGATATTCTCATTCAAAGATTTTGAAAAAAATGTACCTACGGTCATTTCGATTTTAAGATTTTTTTTAGAATTCTAATAATATGGGTCCGGGTCACGGGTCCGGGTAGCCGCGCGCGACCTCACCCATATACATTTGGTTATCTCTGTACCAAGTTTCATCAAAATTAAGTATTTTTCCCAGTTTTATAAACATAAATTGGATATTTCTTCAAGTTTTTGGCTGTATCTTTTTTAGGTTTTGACTTTTGCCATTTTCAGAAAATATAAACATAAACGTAAAAAAATAAACGTAATATTTACATGTTACCGTTTATTTAGGTATAGATGCGGCCCGAAATATCCTATAATTTTGGTTCCTTGTATACCCTCCCTAGATTTTGACTTTTTTTAATTTTGAGTATTTGTCGTTGAATGCGCCGCTGGTACGCGTCTTTTGTGATAATTTCATCTCGCTACGTATCACCGTTGCGGAGATACATCCCTCTGAACATCGGACGGACGGACAGACAGACGGCGTAGCGAAAGTAAATAGGTTTTCGTTGCCGACCCAAGCTCTAGTACGGAAACCTAATAATATACTTAGGCAGGTAGTAGTTGTTTTGTGTGAAATATTACTGATAATATAGATATATTGAAAGCTGCGTCATAAAATTTCAAATGTAAAAGCTTAGTATTTTAGTTACCATTTCAATTAATTTAATGCCTAACTAAAACTAAGTACATTTTTGTACAACTAAAGAACTGCATGTGTCATTGGCACGAGTCATCTGTGTATTGCAGCTGGGTATGGACGGTTGTGCGAAGTACACAAGACGCTGCAGCACAGACTATGGGCTGTGCTAGTGTCTGTGTTGTATCCGCATTTGTAATTTTTATGCCCCTGTCGCGGACGAAACAGCCAGCATTAGCAGGGTGAGGAAGACTACGAACTGCAAGCAACATAATAGGTTTTGTTAAAGCTTACCTAACTAGTAGTTCCGTGAGAACAGTAGACCTCGCCAGCCCATATAAACCAAACCTAAAAGAAACGAACAAAAGTCAATTTTGCAGTTGGAGACAGATTAAGTACTAATGTGACAAAAATTTGCAGCTAATGCTTTAAAGCTTAATATTTCGCAAACGGATCCCTGAATCGAAAAATGTTTTTACACACCCGCGATATTTTTGAAAGACCTATCCAACGATACCCCACACCATGGAATTCACGCGAAAAAATGTTATTTCCCATTTTTCGTATGCAGTTCTATGAACATAATTAAAATTTTCGACTTTCTTAAGTTAATTGACTATTACTCAGAAACAAAAACTAATAGTTTTCCTTTTATCTACGTTATATATGCTACTGCCGTGAATTTTTTCACATTGCCAGAAGCAACCGTTTAGCTGGCAGGGGGGACACGTGACTCTAACAAAAATTACCGCTTTAAAGCTTAATATTTCGCCAACGGATCCCTAAATCGAAAAAATGGTTTTCACACACCAGCAATATTTTTGAAAGACCTATCCAACGATATCACACACTATGGGATTCACAAGAAAAAAAAAGTTCACTCCCACTTTGCGAGTATGGTAGGTACTCTAAAAAAAATGTATTTCAAAATTTTATTCTACTCATTTTGTCGGCTTAATTAATTTATACCTATGCCAAATTTTCGTCAAAATCGGTTGAAAAATGCGACCTGTAGAAAATTACAGACAGAAAGACAGAAGGACAGAAAGACAGACGGACAATAGCATTTTTGGGCAATCTCGAAACTTAGACGCTTCGCTCGGTTCGCTCGCTCGGTCAATAAAATAAGTATATATATTTGTGAGTGTATCATTTAACATCCCCCCCTTTGATTATCTGAGTTACCTATAGGTACGAATGAATTGTTTAGATATAGACCAGCGGACGCCTCGCGGCTTCGCCTGCGTTAATTAAGTTTCCAGTTAAAAAAAACGATACTCCCATTTGTACTTTCTCCCCCTGTTCCCCTTAAAATGTAAAAATCTATAAGAAATTTAAATCTAGCGGATGCTAACTATGTTCCATATTTTCAGCTTTCTAGACTTACAATTAGTAGATTTGACTATGCGTTAGATCAGATAATATCAGGACAAACGATTCAGATTATTAATGAATTAATTTATATTATTTCATTAATATATTATTAAATAATAATAATATTATATCAAATAATATTAATTAATGAATGATGAAAATAGGTACTCGCTTCATTCATTTTTCTGAATGTTTTACGGATGTGGTTAAGTTTATCTACCTACCTACTTTTACAACAAACTTCGGTTAGATACTGTTATTCTTCACAATACGAGTAAGTGTGTAAACAAATGTAGTAAGAAGCAAGAGTAAGTAGTAGTAAGTAAGACAGCAACCTCTGTTCAAAACAGGTTATAGGGATGTTTGTTAATTTGATTGCACTGCATATAGCTTAATGTCGGAAAGTTTAACAAGTTTTACTCATTAGGTATGTATCTTAATAAGTGATATAAGTAGGGTCTAACATTTAATTCTAGTTAAGCAAGTACATTGTTTTGGTAGGCAGGCAAAAGCAAATAATTTAATTAATTAATCAACAGGTTTTGGTGCAAGTGAACTAGTAAAAATATTTGCAATCGCATATTATGGGATCAACCTGTTCCATTTTGTGTAGTATATAAAATGAGGTCAAAATTTTAATCTGACATCATTCGACGTCTACTCACCCAATGAGCATCATGGTAAGTAAATAAACCAAATATAATACTTTTTAAACTTGTCATGTGCCTTACCACTTTTCATTGCATGCTTTGCCAATTAAAAATAAGCATTTCAGTTTTTATCATAGATCATACCGAGGGTGGAAAGGCAGAAGGGGTTAACCGCTAATGGTGGTTGATCCAGAAAAGACAAAAGGGAGGCCAACCATTATTGGCGGTTGACCCCTTCTGTGCCTTTCCACCATCGATACATTGTCTAGTTGGTAGATCTGCTGCAGAGTGACTTAGGTGCTTATTTTTATAACAATGAAAATTTTCATTTTCTTTAGAAACTAATTATAAAATTTAAATGTTGCAGATAAAAACAATGTACTTATTTTGAAAATTGCATTACTTATAATTAATTTAAATATGTTTTTTCAGTTGGGGTCAAGATTCCTGCTGATCCTATTTGGAACGTCTTTTGCATCTGCTCACTTATTAAGAAACGGGAAGCCGTGTGGAATAATGCACACAAATGCTGCGCCGGTTGAAGTCTTGGTTTCCGAGCCTAAACTGTTAACCAAACTAATGTCAGCTCTACAGCAGCCGATCCCATCAGCCCAAGGACTACCATTTATTTCGCACTTCTTACAACAAGGTTCAAATCTGTTTTACAAACCTCAAATCACGCTGCCTACGACATTTCCATCGATATTACCTGTCGGACCAATACACAAAAAGAAAGATTGCAAGAAACACAAAGATGTTATAATAGAACGACCCGTGCTAATCCCTGAAGTACCAGCTGTCATTGTACAGACCCCGATCGAAGAGATAATAGAAACCAATCCTTTGTTACCGATACCTCAGGCTCCAGAATTGCCGCCTTTAATTATGCCAGAGCCACCATCCACTGTTGTGGTTGAGGAGCACCTAGCGCCACTGCCAATTATTCCAGAAACACCAATCGTCGAAGTACAACAACATGTATTCAGACCCATAGAAATTCCTATAGCACCTGAACTACCGCCTTTCGTCATGCCTGACATGCCCTCGGTAGTTGTCGTTGAAGAGCCCGCACCTCTGCCATATATTCCAGAAAGACCAATCGCTGAAGTGCAGGAACATGTCTATGAACCCATTGACATCCCTATGGCTCCCGAATTGCCGCCTTTTGTAATGCCTAAGATTCCTACTGTGATTGTCGCTGAAGAACCGCTACCCCCCGCGCCATTGCCAATTATCCCGGAAACACCAATTGTCGAAGTGCAGGAACATGTCTTTGAACCCATTGACATCCCAATGGCTCCCGAATTGCCACCTTTTGTAATGCCTGAGATTCCTACTGTGATTGTCGCTGAAGAACCGCTGCCCCCCGCGCCATTGCCAATTATCCCGGAAACACCAATTGTCGAAGTGCAGGAACATGTCTTTGAACCCATTGACATCCCAATGGCTCCCGAATTGCCACCTTTTGTAATGCCTGAGATTCCTACGGTGATTGTCGCTGAAGAACCGCTGCCTCCCGCGCCATTGCCAATTATTCCTGAAACACCAATTGTCGAAGTGCACGAACATGTATTTAAACCCGTTGAAATTCCTATAGCGCCTGAACTACCGCCATTCGTAATGCCTGAAATTCCTTCAGTGGTCTTACAAGACGAGCCCATTAATCCACTCCCATGTCATCATGGAATTCATTCAAGTCCAGAATTACCCACTATCATTCTTCCAGAACTCCCTATTCCGGTATTCCTTCCTGAAGCTCCCAAAGAACCAGAAATTACTATTCCTATTGCAGAAATTCCTGACGCACCGGAATTGCCTCCTTTTATTATGCCTGAGATTCCAGCACTTGTTTATGAAGACGTTGGAGTGCCATCTTTTATTTCCCCGGAGCCTGCTATCGACGTGCATGAATATGAGCCTCTACATATACCGCAAGCTCCACAACTACCTCCGTTGTCTTTACCTGAAATACCCGTTACTGCAGTTATCCCTGAAATTGTAGATAAAAAACCTTGTCCTCTGGAGATAATTAAGCCTATTCCAGTACTACCCACCTTACCTGAATTCCCCGGTTTCTTTCAGGAACCTGTTCAGGTTACTGAGTTCAGACCCATCCCTGCAGCGCCAGAACTTCCACAACTTGTAATGCCTGTGATTCCTGAACCTATTTTTATTCAACCCCAATCCGTAATTGCTGATGAATCTTGCGAGGATGATGAACCAGAGTTAGTGATCCAATCTATTCCAGCTTCACCAGAGCTTCCTCTGCTGTCTTTACCAACTTCAGAATCACTTTCTTTCCCTAATTTTTGTGTACAAAATATTATCATACAGCGTGTCCTTCCAAATATGATAGTAAAGCGAAAATAGATTTTCTAGCAAGTTATAATTAACTGGTCTCTTTAGGCTCAAAGTACCCAGTATTTCCTATAATAATACTTTGCACTGGCAGTTTATAAGGGATATAAAATATATGACAAATGCAACGAATAAAGAATTGTACATAAATAAAGAAATCTTTAATTCCTATACTAATTCTTTTTGATACTTAACTATTTATAGCCACTCACTTGGGTAATTTTAAGAACTTCTTGGAATTAAGGATAATGATACAGGTTGGTCTGGTTTATTAATCAACAGAGTTTGAATACCAAGTTCGCCACCCGTCCAGGTAATTTCAAATTCTTGTACCAGCTGGAAAAACAGGAAAAATATATACAATATAGGTAGATAGGTATCATCGCAGCACCGTGAATGGAATATACGTGAGTGTATATTCATATTGGTACTTACCCGAATTAACGCAATGCACATGTTCTGCTCCGCCAATCTCCTCGCAATACAAGATCGAGGCCCAAATCCAAAGGGTAAACTTAGAAATGGATGTAAATTCTCATAATCCGACGAGTCCCGCAGCCAGCGTTCTGGTTTGAACTTCAGAGGATCTCGAATATTCTGCGGTAAACGAGATGCTACCATATTTTGTGTGACTATTACCGTCTGAAACAGTACAACTTCGGTATTGATAAAAACATACTAAGTAGTGCAAGTAACTGTTTATTTTGTTAAAACTCACTCACCCCTTTAGATATTAAATATCCTTTCAAAATAATATCCTTTTGCAGCAATCGACCAACACCTATAGATACAGGATTCAGTCTAAGGCTTTCCTTAAGACAACTTCGAACATAAACCGCTTTCGATAACATTTCTCCGGTAATAGCGGAATCCTTCTTAGGACAGAGCTGTGAAACTTCTTTAAAAACTTTTTCTTGGCATTCTGGGTTTCTGGCCAAATGGTAAAGTGCAAAACTTGTTGAATAAGCCGTCTAAAACAAAATAAATAGTTTTACACCATTTTATCATCTATTGAACATCAATTTTATTTTGCAGTAGAATAATTATGTTTGGGTACTACTATACGTACAGTGTCTATAGCTGCCATCAGGATATCGACCATCATTCCAATGATATCTTTAAAATCTAAGTCTTGTTGTTGAACAAATGATCCCAAAAGGGATTTGTCGAGATATTCGCCTTCTTTTTTAAAGAAGTGCATTCTTTTTAACAAAATGTCAGTTGATATTCTGCATGGAAAAGTGAACTTTTACAAAAATTAAAGATTATATGAAATTCAAACTAAAGCTAATTATAAGTCGATGACTAAAGCCCAATTAATGGAAACTTACACACGTAAAGTATGGGCCAATAACATTGAAGATGAAACACGGGTTATCTACCCCAACGTCTTATTTTTTAAATTTCGAATAAATTATATTTTTTTAATTCGAATAAATTAGTAAGAGGGTCATCGCACTTTATCCCAATGCCCCGGTCTAGACTTTACCCGCTTTACCTACAGACAACAAATATGTCAAAGCAAGACTATACTTGCCGTTCCAAGTACTCCTGCGATCGCGCAAGTTTTTTATACAAAGGTGTTTTGAAGAATCTCCAAAGAAAACCTTTGTCAAGTTTCATGACACCACAGTTTGAACCAAACGCTGCTGCTATAGTTTTGCTGCTGCGTGATTCTTCATCCATTTCAGCTGACAAAAAACTGTTAAAGCGCTCATTGAAAGCTACCATGCCTACAACTGAAAGAAAATTAGGTATGAAGTAAGTACTTATAGTAGGTACCTAAGTAAAGGCTCTTGTGCCGAGCATTCAATTATCTTATAATGTTTTATAGCCATTGATTAGCAAATCTATACCTATAGGTATTCCAATCAATTAGCCTATTAGGTCCCACTATTGGGCTATTGATTGTATCGATCCAATTACGTTTCGAGTTTATGCAGATTTCGAGTATATCCCCATTGAGAATCGTGGTGATTATGGGTGTAGTGGCGCACATTGGGTAAGGCCTTATGTCTATCATTAAACTCTGTTATGAAGTTAGTGATTACAATAAATAGAAAAAATATTTCGTCGGGAGACAAGTAAAATACACTAACAAGGAAAGTCCACGAACCCGCCGAACTCTCCTAAATTCATCTTTGTGGATGTGTGTAGGCTTTTCTGAACACAACCATAATAATATACTATTTCGTGGTAGTCAACCTAGGGCGGGAAAATCACAGTGAAACAAATCTATGTCGATGGTGTCCTGTTTTAAGGTTTGGAAAGTACTTAAAAATCTTGGAGTTGGTATTTTACGTTTGTGGTAGGTACTTATTAGGCGTCAAAAGAATTGTTAGTGAGTTTTTGCCGATTGTAGGTATTAACCTTAAAGTCAGCGGGACTCTAGTGGAATGTGTAAATTTTACTTGTCACCCGACGATTTATTAAGTACCTTACAGTCCAACACGGAGGTCTAGCGTAATGTAGGATTCCTCACGATGCTTTCTTTCTCCGAAAGCATAGTGAACATAAAATTCAAACGAATCTACGCTCCCGAACGCATAGGTAAGGGCTCACAAAATGTAGGTAAGTATATAATTGTGTCGGTAATAAAACAAATCTTGCACAGGTATTTATTTACTTACCTTCCAAATTTAGTCTGTTCAAATAATACAAGAAATCGTCGTTGCTCGACACTTTACAATCCTTTATCCACTGCACGAACTCTCTTACTATTCCGTCTGTGTTCTCTACATGTTCTTTCACACTTTGAGGAGCAGTGAAATTCTTTTGGAAAGTACTACGCAGCTTCCACCACTCCGGTCCGTTCCTAAAAAACTAACTGCAATTACTATTTAATAGATAGTATACCTACGTGGCGTTCATATAGGTAATATCCACTTACAAGTGGTATGCCCCGACTAGCTGACCAACGCGGCCCTGGCAACCAAAACTTGCTAGGTCGTAAACAGCACACGCCGCCGTCGATGACGGGCAGCAGTGACAAGTCTTATACTACTTACGTATATACACTACAATAAAGGCGTTACTGCGACAGGGTAGTCCAGCGTGATGGTACGGTCATTGAGAAAATGCCTATATATTTAGCAGCGCTGACAGGCTGACGAGACTTTCTTGTGTGTATGTATGATTCATTGTACCTAATAATGACCTAAGTAATAGGTATTAGTATATAGTAGGTCAGTATTTAACTGACTGGCTAAACGAATGATAGACCAGTACTAATTCATTCAAATGCATCATTAGCCTATGGCTGTCCACTGCACATATGGTTCTCCGTCCGCCGCAGACAGCAGCTTCCTGTATGGCTACTTAAACAAAATATTAAAAGCAGAAATTGTTTACGTAGACAGTAGTCCGCCAGTGTTGTAAACATGCGGTTTGCTCAGGCGGTAATGCTGCATGGCGACGTGACTCCTCCTGGCGGGGTAGCGGTCGTCCTGTCGGAACACGGCCTCTATCGCCTCTGGCTCGAACACGTGCAGCAGTCTGACCCCTGGCGCTTCCCGGACCAGCCCGCCGTAGCGGCGCCAGTTCAACCAGGCGTTCTCGTGCAGAGCCTCCGCATTGTAATCACCTGGAATATCGATTGATAGGTGAGATGACTCTTAGTAGGTAATATTTATTAGTAATCATTAGCTATGCTCGTCATCGTACGGTCAGGAGCCCTATATTTGAACTCTCTCCGAGCGGTCGATTTTTTGTATCGGATGTCGAAGAAAAATTAGTAGAATCGAGCGCTCGAAGCGAGGCGAGCGAGTCAAAAATAGAGCTCCGTACCTACAGCTGGCGGAAAGCAAAGCAGCTAGTCGGATTTTACGCTGACAATTAATATCCGTCTTTAGAAATTATTCAATTAAAGTTTAAAAGTAAAGTTGTAAACTAATTAACTGGAACTAATTTTTCCGGTAAAAATTTGTGTGAGTGAGATTTGTATGGTGTTGGCATACCTACCTTTTATTCATGTTATGGAGGTCCTTCCTGCCCATAATTTTAAAACTTGAAAAAAATTATAGAGATATTTACGACTCACCAATTTAGTTCAAATCGCTTCACTGGTTTAGGCGCTAGACAAGGTGAAGGACACACAAATAACGATCTATGATCCTCTGTTCATCCTCTATGAGTGGTCGGTAATGCAATCGATTTTCTCCAGAAACACGTTGCACAAACACAATACTTCGTTCAGTTCTAATAAGTATAATAAAAGAGTCGTATAGAGATACTTACCAATAAACGGCAAATACTTATAAAGAGTTCCAATGTATGGATAGCTCTTGGGGCCGGGAATATCATTAAAATTCATCAGCTTCTCATTTTTCACAGATACACCTTCTAAACTATCACCAACTGAATTTATAGTCGAGTAACTTTTGAATGAGTAACAAAATACTTTTCTTTTAGTTCCTGCCGGTCTGTACATGATTACAGCAAAGGTTTACAAGTTATATCTAAGTAAAGTAGCAACGAAACACAGACACACTATTCTGAGCTTCAGATTACAATTAATGCAGCGTCCACTCGATCGCACGCCCGTTCGAAATTAGATGCGCATAATATAAAACAAAAAACATCTTGCTTGGGAAGGGGCATGGTATTACTAGTATCAAATTATTCATACTTTATGCTGGACGCCCTATTCAGCATGGTAGACAGGTACCTTCTACCATTCATTATTCAAAATAACGATCACTGTACTAAGCGCATTACCTATGCGCTCATTATTTCTTATTCCTAGGCCCTTCTCTCAATGCAGCTAGTGTTCCTTTTTACATATTATGATATTCAATTCAATTCATTAAGGAAAAGTAAGTTGTAAACTATATAAGGTAACAAATTTTTCCGGAAAAAATTTCTCACTCACAATCTACATAAGAAAATTACCGGAAAAAATTATTAATTAGCTCGGAGTAAACTTAATGCATGCGACAAAATTAATGATCTGTCGGCGTTCATCGGCAGCCTAGGCGCTGATGTTCCCGTTTACGATTCGTCCCGTTCATCGTCTGTCGGAAACGAAGGCGGGCCAGCCCAAAAGCCGAATACAATGAATTTTAAACACTTGTACTGCAGGATTTTGAATACCTTTGCATTGCAACAGATTAATTTTATTTGTTTTGATCGTTTTACTTGATATTTGTTTCCAGGGCCGTATAATCAATTTAAAAACTGTCTTGACATTGACTTAACATTATTGACATTTGATTTGTTTGTTTTTTGTTCTCAGGTTTCTTCAGGTTTTGTTTGTTGTTCCTTGCATAGAGTAACTTATATTATACTGGCAATTCCGTAGGTTTTATCTCCTCTCTGGTTGCTCCATCATTCCATGGTTGTAAGGATAATAAAATGTTTCAGTTCTCACGCTCTATCTGCTACAGAATTAAGTCAATACACTCAAAACTAAAACTATACAGACTTAACGAATATCATTCGAGCCAAGCTATACTTGGAATTGAAACATCAGCTGACGACACAGGATGTGCAATTGTAAACAATCAAGGTGAATTGTTAGCAGACACTGTGTACTCGCAAAATCTGGTCCATCTAAGATACGGAGGTATTATTCCGGACATAGCTGAAGACTTGCATCGAACACACATTGAACCTACTGTTTCCAAGACGCTGGCGGAAGCTCAACTATCCATGGATGATATTTCAGCAATAGCAGTCACACTCAAACCTGGTCTACCACGAAGCCTTGTCATTGGTATGAAGTACGCAAAACATTTGGCGCGACGCCATAGAAAACCAGTAATACCTATTCACCACATGCAAGCACACGCGTTAGTGGCGCGAATGCACCATGACATATCCTTCCCTTTCTTAGTATTATTAATATCTGGTGGCCACTGCTTACTGGCTGCAGTACAAGATGTTAATCATTTTCAACTTCTGGGACAAAGTATTGATATTGCACCTGGAGATGTATTTGATAAAATTGCTAGAAGGATGAAGTTAAGAAATATACCTGAATACTCTGAGATATGCGGCGGACAGGCAATTGAATTGGCTGCATCAAAAGCTGTCAATCCTCACCTTTTTAAACTGCCGCTCCCGCTAGTTGACCGCAAAGACTGCAATTTTGGTTTCAGTGATTTGAAATCAAAAGTACTACTTCAACTTCAAAGAAAAGAGAGAGAGCACCAAATAGTAGCAGATCAACTTATACCAGAAGTAAATGAGTTATGTGCAGCTATGTTGATGGCCACTACTAGACATTTAGTTCACAGGACACAGAGGGCTATGGAGTTCTGTCATCAGAACAACCTAATACCAGATGATAAAAAACAATTAGTGATATCTGGTGGAGTAGCAAGCAATAATTATATATTTAATGCCCTAACAATGCTATGTAACGAAATAGGTTACAAAATATACAGACCATTACCTAAGTTATGTACAGACAATGGAGTGATGATAGCTTGGAATGGCCTAGAGAAATGGAGAAAGGGGTTGGACATAGTAACAGAGCTAGATACTTTAGACATAGAATCAGACTGTCCATTGGGTGAAAGTTTAATAACTAAAGTAAAAGAATCTAAGATACATATGAAATTAATGAAAATAGAACTTGCATAAGTAGATAAACTTTTTTTTCTTTATTGAGTAGTAGTAATACAGGTGTCCTAATGGAATGGGACTGAATCCAGTAAATAATTTCACCAACCCGCACTGGGCTAGTGTGGTGAACTATTAGCCCGAAGCCCTCGTTGCGAGGGTAGGCCTGAGCTCCAGCAGTGGGGAATTTAAGTGATGTTTATAATTATTTATTTTATTTTATATAATTATATACGGGTCTACGTTTATATACGTTTGCCCGACGTGTCGACCAGGTTACACTGGCCATGGTCCCGAGCTGACTGGTAACCTGGTCGAAACGTTGGGCAAAGGTAAATAAAACTTGTTCGTGTGTAAGACCCGAATATAATTATATAATTATGAATACAAAGCGCGAAAGTCATAAGTGATGTATATTGTATTTATGAAACCAACGGTTACATCGCGACCTCCACAAAAACAAGGGGCGAGAGTTAACTAGCGATTTTCACAAATTACCCTTTTGCGTTTTTTGAAGTCGGTTTAATTTATTTTTCAAGGTACGTAGGTAGGTAGGTATTATCTAGGTCAAAACCACAGAAATAGTAGGGAGCTTTCTCTGTGTTCTGCAGCGAACTTTAATATGTATAGAAATACTACTAAGCCCTAAAAATCATGACACCAAAAGAGTCGCCGCAGTTCGCTGGTGTTCTGTGGTCAAAACTACATAATATGTAGTTTCGCCGCTCGCCAATAGATGGCGCCACATGTACTTTACAACGCAGTATCGTTTTTCTGTCGACATTATTGTAGTAAAAGTAGGTATTACCTTCTAACTCCTAAACGTTGAGGAGTGCTGTGGCTTCCATCATCAGCTCCGCAGCATGTAATGATTACTAACAGACGGAAACGCCTGAACATTTTTGACAGAGTTCAACAAACACACTACATGCCTATAAAATTAGAGGATTTTCCTCGGTTTCCATCAGATCCTGACTTGGAGATAATGGGACCACCTCAGAAGTATACCCTCAGAAGATATATGACAGTCAGTCGTTGCCATTATGTCGTTTTAGTGAGTCTCCCACTACATGGTGTCAGGTGCGAACTGCGAAATGGTGCAAACTGCGAACCATCAAAAGGACTCCCAGAGCCCGTATTGTGAATGGGGTTTGTGTATATTTATTTTTTGCTTTAAATAGTTGGCCAAACACAGCGATACCGCTCTACACAAATGAAGTCACCGTGAAGTGCCACCATAAGTAAAGAGTGTGCTTTATGAAAACTTGCAACTAAAGATAAAGACTGGCCAGAAAGGGCTCGTTTCCAAGACCATAAAATAATTTTTAAAATGAATGTATGGGAGACGGGAATGTACGACCACGATAATGGACGACTTGATAATAAATGTACAGGCCGGAATTTGCGACCACACATATATTAATCATAGCGTTCATTTACAAAATAAAAATTTGCTCATAGGTCAACATTCATTCGACACACATGACATTGTATGGCTTCCGGCACGTGAAATCCGTGGGTGTGCAATCCCGGCTGAACAAAATCGTTCCACAGCGATAAAACACAGCCGATAGCGCACAACCAATTTTATACTGCCAGAGAATGTACATCCCGGAAATCGCGACCAATGTATAGGTTGCGCGAAGAATGTTGTCTTCATAAATGTAGTCGGACCACCCCGAAGGTTAGGGACGAGGAGCGAAGCGACGAGCTCTTAGGTTACTGGTGACTCTTGGAGCGAGCGAAGCGAGCGACAGTGCCCAGAAGTAAAAACCGCCCATAAATGGGTCGGTTGCCATATTGGCTCGACGTGTTTGAACAACCTAAGTTATGCTGATGACATGGTGCTTGCTCCTCAGCCCCTCGATCAGGGGTTTGAGGAAATTTATTTTGGTATGTGAACTCTATGCGTGTAGTCATGGGTTAAAATACAATGTAAAAAAAACGAAAATGATGGTTTTTAGGGCTGGTAGGGGTCCGGCAAATGTCCCGCCAGTGTGTTTAGATGGGGCGCAAGTAGAGGGGGTGGGAGTGTTCAAGTACCTTGGACATATGCTTACGGAGTCTCCGGGATGACGAGGACATAGAACGGGAACGCAGGGCTCTGGCCGTGCGGTGCAACATGCTCGCGCGCAGGTTCGCGCGGTGTAGTAAAGATGTGAAGCTGACATTGTTTAGGGCATATTGCCTTAGTCAGCAGGTCTGCCTCCATATCTTCTGTGGGCAGATACTTGACTTCCAGGATTCCGTCCTGGATGCAGTCTCTTATGAAATGCAATTTAAGGTCTATATGCTTAGATTTTGCAGTTACAATTGCATTTTGACTTAATTTCAGGGCAGCTTGATTGTCATTTAGGATAGTTATTCTTTGGAAATCAGTTCCCATATCCTTATAAAACCCTTTAAGGTGTATGGCTTCTTTTGCCGCCTCTGTTATTGCTACGTACTCCGCTTCAGCGGTTGATAGAGCAACGCTTCTTTGCTTTTTAGAAGCCCAGCTTACAGGTGCTCCAGCAAATTTGAACGAATAGCCCGAATAAGACTTTCGGTCGATCTTGCACGCCCCCCAGTCCACGTCTGCCATTCCATACAAGGCTTGTCCAGTTTTGTTAAATGTTAGGCCAAGGTCTTTGTACCTTTTAGATATCGTAGCACCCTTTTTGCACATTTGTAGTGTTCTTCACTGTAACAATCATTAAACTGTGACAAGTAGCTTATGGCGAACATTATATCTGGTCTTGTGGCCACTGCTAGATACATGAGGGTTCCGATCAAGTTTTTGTAAGGGAGATCTGTAATGTCACGCTTTTCTCCTTTTTGTAGAGTAAGACCCAAATCTAGGGATGTAGTCGTGGATTTACAGTTTTCCATTTTAAACTTCTTTAAAGTATCTTCAATGAACCTCTCTTGGTGTAGTTTGATTTCACCTTCTTTGCAGATAACGTCGATTCCTATCAGACGTTTTGGTACCCCCAAGTCTTTCAACTCAAACTTTGTGTTGAGCTTCTTTTTGATCTCTTGGAGCTCGTTTGGACATGAGTAGGCAATCAAAAAATCGTCCACGTAAATTGCTATAATAATCTTGACTCCTCTTTTCGCCAGAATGTATACACATGGATCAGCCTTTGATGCTTCAAACCCAATGTTTCTCAATTCAGTGTCGAGTTTCTTGTACCATTGCCTCCCTGCCTGCTTAAGTCCATAGAAAGCCTTCTTGAGTAGGCAAACTTTCTCTCCTTCTATGATTTTTATTTGTTCTAACATGCTTCTCGTTTTATGATACATTGTTTGATCGTCGTGTTCGCTTTCTTCAACCATTATTTCTGTTAAATAGTCTTCTAGGTAGTCAGGGTATTTCATGGTTATGGTTTCTTCCAATGTTCCATGTAAGTACGCTGTTGTAACGTCCATCTGATTAAGATGTAACCCTTCTTCTACAGCCATTGCTACTACAGATCTGATTGAGCTTAACTTTTGCGACAGAAGCATAAGTTTCATTAAAGTCAATGCCTGGGCGTTGCGTGAAACCACGTGCAACTAGTCTTGCTTTTCTTGTGATAGTGTTATCAGGTTCTACTTTATTTCTCAAAACCATTTTGTAATCTATCACTTTCATTTCTTTTTGCTTTTTGACTATTATTCAGGTTCCATTTTTGACATGTGCTTTAATAATTTCAGCTTTTATGGCTTCATGCCAATATTCTTCATTTTCATTTTCTTCAGATAGGTAAGATATTTCTGATATGAGTAGACTATCTTCCTCTTCATCTAGCACAAAATCTTTGGTCCACTTTGGCAGTTGCCTGTCTCTTTGTGGCCTCCCATTCACGGGTATTGTACGGGCCAAGTCGATTGGCGATACATCGAGGTGCTGAAAGGTCTGTATAGCGCTGCCACTATGACCGTCCAACTTCAGAATCAGCAGACAGGTCCGATCCAGTTGCAAAGGGGTGTCAGGCAGGGTGATGTCATATCCCCGAAACTGTTTACCAGCGCACTGGAGGACGTCTTTAAAACACTGAACTGGAGGGGACGCGGTATAAGTATAAACGGCGAGCACATCTCACACCTCCGATTTGCAGACGACATAGTAGTGTTGGCAGAGTCGCTGCAGGATCTTGCGGAAATGCTGAGCAGCCTCAACTGTTCTTCCAGACGAATAGGTCTTAGGATGAACGTAGACAAGACGAAAGTCATGTCCAATTCACACGTCGACCTTAGACCGGTGATCGTCGATAATGTCGATATCGAAGTTGTTCAAGAGTACGTCTACCTAGGACAGACAATACAGTTGGGTAGGAACAACTTCGATAGGGAAGCTGACAGAAGAATCCAGTTGGGCTGGGCAGCATTTGGAAAACTGCGTCAAGTCTTCACGTCGCCTATCCCACAATCGTTAAAGACAAAAGTTTTTAACCAGTGCGTTCTGCCAGTCATGACCTACGGCGCAGAAACGTGGACTGAAACTGACGGTGGGCCTGATCCATAAGTTTAAAGTCGCTCAGCGAGCTATGGAGAGGGCTATGCTCGGAGTTTCTTTGAAGGACATGATCCGTAATGAGGAGATCCGACGGAGAACCAAGGTTACCGACATAGCCGAAAGGATTAGCAAACTGAAGTGGCAATGGGCAGGTCACATCTGTCGCAGAACCGACGGCCGTTGGGGCAGACGGGTTCTGGAGTGGAGACCGCGGACCGGTACGCGCAGCGTGGGACGCCCCTCCGCCAGGTGGATTGACGACCTAAAGAAGGTGGCCGGAAGCGGCTGGATGCGGAGAGCGGAGGACCGGGTGTGGTGGCGTTCGTTAGGGAAGGCCTATGTCCAGCAGTGGACGCTTAAAGGCTGAGATGATGATTCACGGGTATTGGTCGCTCTGGCGACTCAACCTCTGACGCATCATGGTAAGAATCTAGTTCTTGGGATGTATTTTCATTTAAAATTTCATCTTGATGCTGAATGATGGGTTCTGGATTCTGCGTGATGATGGATTCTCGAGAAATCGATCCCCTGTCAGATGAGGTCTCTGTCTCTCTATTAGTTACTTCTATATCCAACACTTTAATCTTATTTTTGTTTTTAATTTGTTTTAGTTTTTCTTTTTCAGGACTTTGCTGTACCTCGCGTGTAAGATTCTCATAGCTTTGATCTGCATTATCATAGTACATTTTGTCAATGATTTTTACGTCTCTGCTAATCGTGATATTATTTTCTTCAGGTATAAAGATCCTGAAACCTTTTGTATATTTTACATATCCCACGAATAATCCTTCTTTGGTTTTCTGGGTTAGCTTTCCTCGTCTGTTTTTCTTTAAAACAAACGCTTTTCGTCCAAACACAAACATGACATTTTTTGTGGTCTATTTGTAATATCATATGTTGTATGATTCTGTATTGGGTTTATACCTACCAGTAAATAAAGAACTAGTATTATTATATTATTATTATTATAAATATAATTGTTCTGGGGTATCCAAATCCGGGCTGTACATTCCACACCGTCGATTTTCTGGTCGTTCGTGAAATACGGGCTGTACTCTGTAGTGTCGACATAGGGTCCAACTCGAATCCAAAAAGGAATGTCTAGACGACCTCGGGATTAGAAGCCAGTTCGCGGATACCAGTCCGTGCAAAACTTGTACATGGTTTCCAGTCCTGTACAATCATGGCTGTACATACTATGGACTCGTATTACATGTATGATGTGATTGCATTGCTTTTGCAACACTTTGTAATTCATTCAATTTCAAACTAAAACTAGCATCACATCACGATTATATGATTGTATCAAATTAATTCTAGCTATAAATAACATCTACAACTTCAACCCTTGCCAAATAATGTATACATAGTGTAACCCAACAGTCACGCCACTGCCAGTTGTTGGAGAACAAAATATTTGTTTGCGAGTTGGTTAAAAAAATATGGATATTTTGGAAAGAATTTACCGTAATCTATGTCGGCAGATCTACAATTTACCGGCTTCAGTACCAAAAACTTTTGACTATGTAAATAAATCGGTGAGCAAAGTCAGATTGCCACCATTTACTAAAGACAATGTCTTTTATTATTATTTACCGCTACAAGGTCTGGTCAGTTATACAACTTTGTCAATAAGTGTTATGAATCCACATCTAATGGTCAGGTATGAAAATTGATAAGATTTTCACAAATATTTTGTTTTACTTTCAATTCCAAAACTAATTCTACCTGGTACCTATTTTGTTTGCAGATTATTTCCTCGAAGGGATGTGACAGATTTGCTATTCTTGACGGCTGGCGGTGGAGCCGGTCTATGGCTGTGGGCGAGACCTCACATGTCCGCCGCTGCTCCCGCCAGAAGATTCTCATGGGCGTTCCTTGGAGGCTGCCTCTGGCCTCTCGGCTCAATATTCTTATGGGCTATTTTGAGAAGTGCCATCGGCCAAAGACCTATCATGGGCACAATACTTGGTATTTCCACTGGAGCTGTACTTACAAATACGGCTCTAGATTATTTCCACTATGTAGAGGTTATGTTCTGTGGGGAGTTGCATATGCCTGACGACACATACAGTCCAAACAGTGATGATGATAAATATGATATTGATATCTAAAGTTTTAACATGGCTTGTACTGTGTAATACTTCATTGCTTAGTGTAAATAATATACCTGCAGTTGGAGTTGTGATCTCATGGCAATAAATAATGGTTGTGGGCAATAAAAGTATGTAGCTAGGTAGGTTGGTAACATTTATTTTCTCAAGAATATCAATTTGCAATCTAAAAATTTTACTTGCCTTGAGAATACAACTAAACTCATGGGTCTGATCATAGCTACAGATTAATGAATAAGTACACAAAGGACTGTGTTTTCACATGAATTAAGTATGTAAATTGAGAAGTCATGTATTTTCTTTCATATATGCACTTTAGGATGTCGTGATTTTATTTACTGTCTTGTCTAGTCTTAGTACTTCGGTCACTTAAAGCTTGAAATAAAAATTAATATATTTTACACTTGTTGTTTTACACTGCGACTGCTTCCATGGCCGTGGGTTCGATTCCCAATGGGGACCAACGGTGTAGGTATTTGTTAATTATCTATAACTAATTCCATGTTACAGGAAAATGTGAGTTTGGGATTAGACAAGCTTTATCTATGTATATTATATAGGTGGGTATGTAATGTCCACCTCACCTGCCGCCCCTACCTCTCATTACTTCCAATTTCCTTTTCACTCTTCCCTCCATAAATCCTTCCATTCTCGAAAGGACCTACCTTCGTATTTCTCCAAGGTCTTTAAAAACAAAATTGTATATTTTGTTCATTTATTTTATACAAAACTTGCATCTGATAAGCCCAACAAAAAAATAAGATGTTTCTATAAATGTAAGTAGGTATAATGTAAGTTTCTATAATTGTAAGTAGGGCTCTAGAACACAAGCCCTAGTTGTTCTGAGGAGGTTTAGACCACTCTACATTCAAAATCAAATGGTCAAAACCATGACCATTTAGTGTTTGAATAGCCTTCGCAGCGTCAGCACGGAATTTGAAGTGGACATAAGCAAATCCTTTGCAATGCCCAGTACTCTGAAATGAACAAAAACAGTTTAATGTAGTCTATAAGATCTTTCAAAACTATCTGTAATTTTGGCTGTAGTTATCCCTAATAAACAAATTAAATTAAAATTCAAAAGTAACTACAAAAACGTACAAAAAAATCGAGCAATCTAGACGCCGCGCGCGTTTTTGCCGTCGCGAGGTTCGAGTATGCGCGGGCATTTTGCCGCTTGGTCTGCCCCAACCCTTACTCGTCGCTTACAATGTTGCCTGTTTGTAAAGTTAATTGCAACTTGTTTGTGTAGTTAATTTTGATAGACCTTAGTTCTGCCGTCTTTATAAACTAGTGATCATAAATGTAATTTTTATACATTACACTGATATTACAATAACTTTATTGTACAAAAATTTAGTTGCTTACGATTTCGGAAATTTGCAATTACAATCTAGGCGGACTCAGTGATTTCTTCCAGGTAATCACAGAAAGAAAGAAATATTGGAAAAAGAAGGTGGTGTATCTGTATGAAGTTCATAATTACCAAAAACTATACTAGATAAAAATATTCGATGATTTGACTGCGCTCAAATTTTTATTATATCCGCCACTTAAAATATGCGTCGTACCTTTTCCTTGGCCAGGTACAACTTCTGCACAGGGCCAAAGCTCTTGACAAGATCCTCGAGGTCGACCTCCACAGCGAAGTTGCTGAGGTTGGAAATGCGGATAGCGGCGACGTCGTCCCGGCGCGCGCCCGGGGGCTCCCGGCCGGTACCGCGGCCGGCGCCGCCCTCGCGCAGGTACGGCGCCACGTACTTGTTGGTAGGGGGCGCTTTGGCGTCTGGAACGTAATTGTTTTATTCGCAGAACTCACATTAAATTGGTCGCTGCACAGGTAGTAATTCCTTAGATCAGCTTAAAGCAACACGGCCGCGCGACGTCTCGCCCGCAATAGCGTTTCTTCCGATGCAAAACATTTTTGCATTTTTTCTTGCATTTGAATGTGCACGATCTTCTCTGTGTTGACAGATTCAAATTCATTTCGACATAGCTTTCAGTTCCAGTAGTTGAGACGAAATGTGAAAGGCACTTATAGAGTTCTTAAATATTCCCAAGGAAAGAAGTTTGTTTTAATAGTTTAAAGTTTTAACATTTATATTACTAGTGTATGAATTACCTGCAGCCTTGGCGGCTTCACTAGCCTTAGCCTGCGCCATCGTTGTATGCTTGAAAGGGCAGCTTAGAGTCCAGTGGTCACCTTGACAAGTTCGGCACTTGAAGATGACACTGCTGGTTTGTGGCTGCAATTTTATTTTATTTATATCACATAAATTCAATTAGTACAGAAACATTTTGTTACTAATTATTATGTAGATAGTTAGGTACTGTATTTAAGTTGAGGAGGTAAAGAACATAACCTCATACATTTCTTGCTAACTATATTCGAAAATATTCATTTACTAAGTACACATTTTCCTCAAGCCCATCTAGAAGTTTGGTGAATGGGATACTTAGTGTATTACAGTAAACATTCACACAGTAACTGAATAAAAATTAGATACCTTAAGTCCGTCCAGGTCACCATCATCAGGACGCTGGCTCTCTTCTTTGCTGGTGATGAACTGCATATAGACATCTTCAGCAACGTTGGTTGTGGCCGGATTTGGTCCAGGTTTGTCACTGGCTGAATCTCCAAATTTACTCCAAGTTTTGCGCTTGGCAATACTCTGTAAACAACAAGGCATAGGGCTAGAGCTACAAAAAATATTAAGTAAATATTCAACTTGATTGTGATGTGCAACTTGATGTTAGGAATAAAAAAGGTAGACAAAATAAAATTAACAACTATAAGAAAAACAACAAAAGTAAAGGATATGACGACTTGTATTAAAAAGCTTAAATGGAGGTGGACAGGGCACATGATGAGATCAAATATTGAGAAATGGACCAGAGATATAACGGAATGGTATCCAAGACAAGGAAAAAGGAACAGAGGAAGGCAAATAATGAGGTGGGAGGACGAAATAAAAAGAACCGCTGGCCCAATATGGAGAAGAGAAGCAAAAGATAGAGAGAAGTGGAAATCCTGGGAAGAGGCCTATGCCCAAGGGGCAAGCTGAAGGAAAATAAAATAATTTAAAATAATGTTTTGTAATATTTTATACAGCATTAAAGGCTTATCTTATCTTATCTTATCTTATCAACTTGATTAAAATTAAATGTCTCCAACAAAGGTAAGTTCTTTAATTAAAAATATTTGCCAATGGCTTCGTCCGCGTGGGAGAAGTACCTATAAACTACCCAAAAGAAATTATCTGAATGATAGTGAAAACCGCATCAAAATCCGTTGCGTAGTTTAAAAGATCTAAATGTATAGAAGGACAGACACGGGAAGCGACTTTGTTTAATTTTCTTTTATTCAGGAAACTTAGTCTAACAAAGAAAATACTATAATTTAATAATACTATAAATATTTATACTATGTAAGGATTAAAATCTGTGCTTACTTTTGAGACAACACGTTTTTCGATTTTGTATGTGCGCACAATTTTTACTTTCTTGTTATCATTGTCATACTTGTATTCTGTGACAATTTTCAGACCATTTTCAACGACCTCTGATGGTGGTGGCAGAGCTCCCTGGTCTATCTCAACCTCATCAGCCCACGAGGACTGGATATCATCAGCAACTGGCATCTGTTAAAAAAAAGTATATACCTATACTACAATTCATTCAGGTTTTAATTGAACAGAAATGATATCATTAACTGTATTCCCAAACCAATGGAAGTGAGACTTGCGAGTGTGGTGTGGGGCGTCAGGGCTAGACAGAATAGCGAGTGCCAGCACCAGTCTAAATAGTCAAACTTGATACCTACTATCTGCTTCATTGGCACTGGACTCGCTCGCAGGAGACATCGCACTCATTGGACTCGAGGATCTGTTTTTTTTCCTATCCTTATTTACTGCTTATAATACGGGAGAAAATCCTTGTATGGGATTAGACAAGGGCTCGTCTTTAGAACACGACACGTTAGATACCGAGTTCATAATTTTTTTATAGATAGTACTTGATGGTAGGTTTAACATACCTAAAGCGCTAATTACGAAAATTAGTAGTTTTAAAGATATTAATTTTTGAAAATTGAGTTTTCTATAGCAATTTCACCACAAACTGTGCAAAATAAATGGATACTGAACTGAGTTTATATATTTTTATAGATAGTATTTCATGGTAGGTTTAACATACGAAAAGCGCTACTTGAGAAAATTTGTAGTTTGAAAGATATTAATTTTTTAGGTTACTGGTGACCCAGAAATGTAGTCAGACCACCCCGAGACAAGTGGTAGTTGGTGCCTATGTACCGGAAACTGCCCGTCTACAGGCATGACATGTACCTTTAATGGCATGTCAGCGTACCAGCATGTAATGGCACCAGCATTGCAGATTCATTGAACATGCAAATAGGTAATAAGGTAGCGGGCGAATTAAATGCACAGGCAAGGTGGTAGTAGGTACATGACTGAGATTAATTTAGTCTCCAATTAAGTACATGAAAATTTCTAACCTGACTCGGTTTGAGTCAGATTAAAATTTCAACCATTTGTATACCGGTAGGTAGGTATTTAATATTCATGAAAAGTTGGTATTTACCTTATTTTATTGCAGAATTTATAATTCTAAAAGTAAATCTGTAATTTCAATCCACGAAGCAATACTCGCACACACACACCACACAAAGAATTCGGCCGAGGCTATTTTCACTCAAGATTTGTTTTTAAAATAATTTGAAGGCAAAGGAAAGGGATGTTCATACATCCTTCAAAAACATTCCGAATCAAGCAAAACGTCTTGCTCTGATTAGATTTTTTCCAGTAGTTTGTCCCAGAGGTTGTGAAACGCTACGGAATCAAATTTAATTGATGTAGTTTTTCATGTTCCGTTCCCTAATATTAATAATGATGGCATCCGTATAGTGTAATTTCTTTTTTTCATTAAACTAATTAAAAATTCCTCGAATTTAGGGAAAAATAAAGGCAGGCAACACCAAAATCTTGAGTGTAAAATTTTGTTTTTTTTTTGGTAATTTTCCCATACGTTTTAGGTTATAATTTAATGTGTTATTGCTATTTACACTCTATGGTAAACTACCTGATCACTTTATTTCCATGGCAACGTGGGGAAATTGTCGGGGTGGCCCGTCATAGCCAGCAATGATTTCCCAAAAAATATTGCATGGTTTAATGGTGACATTTTTACCACAAAAGTGGCTATATTTTCAGTTTCCTTGTGATTTTGAGGTTTTACTTAAAGAGTATGCTTGGACTTGGACTGAGTCGACCGACCTGTGGAACTCACCTCGCTAAATCGCCATAACTTGTTCAATTCTGAGGTTATTATTTAATTTGTGGGCTCCATCAAGTTGACGATGATGCCAATGTCACGGTGATCGACGAGACCTCATCCATGTGTGGGATTAGAAGGTGTAGGTAGATACCTCCTTTGTTCAACTTTCAACCTACTGCAGAAGTGTTTCCCAGTTGTAACGGGTCCACTAGTCACTGGACCTTGGGTCTCCTTGCTGCTGATACCACACACTGGTTCTAACATTCTTGACAATTGTTCCAGGATTCACCTACCATCTTGAATCCTACGCTACCGCCTTGGATGGCTATCATACTTTTACTAAACCTGCATGTATTATGGGGAAGCTGCCTTACATTGGATGGAAGCAGAACCTTTAACCTTTGACTTTTCTTCTGCAACCTTTTTAAGCTTAAGGCCTGTGAAATATTTTAATTAGGTATTTGACTTAGGGGAGGTGCAATTTTTATAAATAAAACATAATTAGATAAAGGTAGGTACTTAATTATTTATTAGTTTTCTTTATTGAACCTAGATACCCTACCTGCCGGCTAAAGGCCAACAACAAAAGCCCAACCGCCCCACAGTGTCACAAGTTGGTGTAGAGGCTTGCATGTCCACTAGAAGGGAAATAGCATCTATGTACCACACTGCTGCTGACTATATATCAAACCTACAACATCCACCTGCATAGCTATCTACCTTCGGAATTATGTTATGAGCCTAGCCCCGGAGGATGCGGTTAATGCCAGATGCTCAGAAAAGCAGATATTTGTCATGGTATTAATATTTCATTTTATTCTATGGCAATTAGTGGCCCATAAACATATAAGTAAGTACATTAGCCTACTTAATATTTGAGAATTCTTACACTTAAAAATTCATATCAAATTAATTAGCTAATGGCCCAGCTGGGATTTCGGACCTTTTGATATGATAGGCCCCGTAATTGTATTAGTCTGTCTCACTACCCTAAGCAGCGGGACATTACTCCTACTGGCCAAAAGTCTTCAGGAACACATCATTGTGTTGGGTTGAGACTCGGGAGTATAAAGAACCTAGAGTATCCACTTTCTTCCATAGGTGTTATATCCAGGCCGGGATTTCCGCCTAGGCCCACAAGGCCCGAGCCTAGGGCCCCAGCCATCCAACGGGTCCCCAGCCGTGCCCTGCGAAGGTCCCTGGGTCTCTAAGTCCAGGCCTGGTTATAGGTATCCAGTTCCTCCATAGGTGGATGTGGCTCCCGATGTTATGCCTTTTGTCAGGATCAGTGGGACATCTGGGAATAAATAATCTAATTAATTACCTATTTAACAAGTTTAAATAAGTATGTTAAGTATCTACCGGTCAGTGTGGACAAAAGAAGGCGCAATGAAAAAAACTTATAAAAAATTCTCTTTTTTGGAATCCGACGCTGCCCTGGCGTTGTTGGCGTCAGGGTGGACCAAAGGGGACGCAAAAAAATCTTAGAAATTTTTGAATTATACTTTAAAAAAATTTCAACTAATTTCGATGTCAATATAACACCCCACTTTTTTGATGCCATTCGACAGGGGACATCGAGACAAGCAACTTTTGTCATATACTTTTTTTTCCTACGCCCCTTCCCCTGGGCGCTAGAGGCGGGGGGTCATCGTCGATGTCATAGTGACCCCCCCCCCTTTTTTTGGGGGGCATTCGACAAGTCGCGTCATGGCCAATGACTTTTGTCTGAACCGTTTTGTTGTGCGCCCCTTATTTGGCCTTCTAAAGCGGCACAAAGTGCCTACACGGTGCATATGTAGCAAAGAGGGCGGCCTTATATCTAGGCAAAAAGGACTTAGAAAAGTATTCGAAAAATTTCTATGTCAGTATAACACGGAACACCCTACTTTTTTGATGCCATTCGACAGAGGATATCGAGACAAGCAACTTTTGTCATATACTTTTTTTTCCTACGCCCCTCCCCCTGGCTGCTAGAGGGGGGTCCACAATGACATCGACCATGACCCCCGCCTGTAGCGCCCAGGGGTAAAAAAGTATTTGACAAAAGTTGCTTGTCTCGATGTCCCCTGTCGAATGGCATCAAAAAAGTAAGGTGTTATACTGACATCGAAATTAGTTGAAAATTTTTCTAAGTCCTTTTCGCCTTGATAAGGGCGCCCCAATTGACCCCCTCTCTAGCGGCCAGGGGGAGGGGCGCAGGAAAAAAAAAGTATATAACAAAAGTTGCTTGTCTCGATGTCCCCTGTCGAATGGCATCAAAAAAGTGGGGTGTTATACTGACATCGAAATTAGTTGAAAATTTTTCTAAGTCCTTTTTGCCTTGATAAGGGCGCCCCAATTGACCCCCTCTCTAGCGGCCAGGGGGAGGGGCGCAGGAAAAAAAAAATATAACAAAAGTTGCTTGTCTCGATGTCACCTGTCGAATGGCATCAAAAAAGTAGGGTGTTATACTGACATCGAAATTTTTCGAATTTTTTTCTAAATCCGAAAAAAATTTTCTTGTCCCCATTTCTTTTTGTACCTCAACCAGGTCGCGTGGAAGTGTTTCTGGTGATTTCTGAATATTTTCAAAAAAAATTTCCTTGGCGCCCCCTTTTGTCCACTCCAACCGTTATTTGGTTGGTTTGTTCGCGCGTTTGTTTGCGCAATTGTTCGCGGGTTGGTTGGTTGGTAATTGGTTGGTTTGTTCGTGCGTTTCTCGCGTTTGCTCGCGCGTTTCGCGCATTTGTTCGCGGGTTGGTTGGTTGATCGGTCGGTCGGTCAGTCGGTGGGATGGTCGGTTGGTTGGTTGAATGGTTGGTTTGTTGGTTGGTTAGTTGGCTGGTTGGTTGGTTTTGGTTTGTTTGAAGTGTTGCATGCACAGCTCAATTAGTATGTCAAGTAGCCTTCTTTTTAAACGCGAATGGAGTCGCGGGCATAAGCTAGTGGCATATAAAACTATCACAGATATACACCAAAACCTACAATATACATTTTTAGGAAAACTAAATAAAAAAGACAACCGGCTCCGACAAAATCCCGCCAAAAAGCCTCCATCATAGTCACAAACGTGAATTTTCATAAAGACCAAAAAATATTTTAAAAAAAACAGACTCTGGTCTATGATTAACAATTCATAGACAAAGTAGACCAACGTCGTCTTTTTTTTCCATGTCCAATGCCTAGACGTGGAAGGAACCCTTTTAAGCCAGATCTTTTATAGTCATGGAAAGCTGATTTCAAGTACCTCTAGTCAAGCATGTTCGGATACGCATCGATCAATTATAATTCATAAAACCGGTAATTGGTTCACATCACTAGTGACGCGTGACTGATGAACGCAGTCAGACCATCAATCGGACGTCAAAAGATTTATGAAATAAGTCTAAATTCAAAATAATATATGGCTTAAAGGTCCCGTTACCAAGCCAAAATCTAATTTAAAAACAAATGTCATCTGTCACCACTGTGACACTGACGTGCGAGCTGTCAATGTCACTTATGACATTGACAGTTCGTACGTCTGTGTGCGTATGTGTGCGTGTGTGTCTTGACCTTGAGTACATATAGCCCTTTCGAAAGAATTCTTTCCCTTTGATTGATTGATTGATGAACGAACGATTGATGATCATTAGCTGGTAGTCTGTTGGTGCGTAGTATCTTCTTAGTAGTCTGTGGTTGGTGCGTCCACACGTTTGCCGTAAATCTCCGCAAATGCAAACGCAAGCCAATGCAAACCTTCACAAACCCCCCGTCCACAGAACACCGGAAAAAGCTCGCTACGCTCCCAGTAGAACGATGACGTGGGGGGGGAGGCGCGCCAAGCATATGTAATGTACTTTTGAACCTATAAAGGTGCCTGTGCCTGTGCACGCCGCAATCAATGTGGCCAACTTAGTGCTTTCGTCAGCGCTCAAAATTTAATTTTAGTGCCTAGTGCCCTTTTTAGTGCATTTTCAGTCACCACGTTAACTCATAATAATATCGTAGTAGTATCGTAAATATCGTAAAAAGTACTAAGCGACGAGCGAGCGCGTATCCGAAATTCGAATTCATGTATGAAATCTGGAGGAATCAATGCTTCTGTAGAAAATTTCATTCATCATTCACATTTTCTATAAAATCGTCGCGCTAATTTCAAATCGATCGAGGCAGGCAATACTGTTTTCTTTTCTGTCGCGCGATAAAAAGTATATTTACTAACTGTGCTCGCCGACTTTGATTTTATTTTGTAAGGTAACTAAATTGATATTTAGTTTCTAAATTCCATAACTCATATAAATTGTTGCGTTTTTTTAGTTTTAAAAATCTAGTGCTCATTTCTTGAAAATCCTGTAAATCTGGTGCTTTTTAAGATTCGTTTAGTGCTCAAACATCCAAGGGAGTTGGCCGCAATGGCTCAGTATTTGCACAATTGTCATGGCGGTCGTAGCTTCAGCGCATTATGAGGAAAAGATGCCGAGCCGATACTAACTTGTCGGCTGCGAAGTGGCAAAGTGAACCGAATAAATGCAAGAATTTCCTTTCATCGGTAACTTAAAAATATCCAAAACTATGTGTATTTCGAAGCAAAATCTCAATTTCTTTATTGGCCAGCAGTGTGTAAATGTAAACATTATGCTTGCACGTTGTCGATAATTTTATCGATAGAGTATTTTTAATTGTTTGTTTATGATTAATCGTTCAAATTCAAATTCAAAAGTATTTTATTGCATGTAAGTACACTAGGTACATTTATACAACGTCAATTTTTTATCTACCACCGCCTCCAAGGTGTTATATAGAGCTGGGAAGAAGAAACGGCGCAACAAACTTCCGCAACACATCTTTTAAAATCAAGTTTGTACATAACATTATTTTGTAAAGATTGTGCGAGGCTGAGTAACATTAACACCAGGCATCTTTGTCATTTAGATAATCGACTGTCCTATAATAAGCTTTCTTACAAAGTTGTTGTTTAATGTGGGTCTTAAATTTTCTGTCATTCATATTTAAGATTTCTTCTGGTAGTTTGTTGTAGAAGCGTATACATTGCCCCGTGAATGATTTACTGACCTTACTAAGCCTTAACTGTGGTGGTACAAGTTTGTTTTTGTTTCTTGTAACATAAGCTGTGTTCATGTCACAGTGCCTCAAAAAGAGAGATATATTTTTGCGGACATACAAAATATTCTCAAAAATGTATTGACTGGCAACGGTTAATATATTAATTTCTTTAAACTTTTCTCTTAATGATTTTCTACAACGTAGATTATAGATCGCCCTAATAGCTCTCTTTTGCAAAATAAAGATGGTTTCTATATCTGCCGCTTGACCCCACAGTAGGATGCCGTATGACATGATGCTGTGGAAGTAGCTGAAATAGACTAATCTCTCAGTAGCAATATCTGTTAATTGTCTAATTTTCCTAACGGCGTAGGCGGCGGCCGAGCTTAGTCTGCCAGCTAGTGAAGCTATGTGGGGCCCCCATTGAAGAGATGAGTCTATAGTTATACCTAGGAACACCGTGCTTTTGATAAATTCTAATCTTTCTGTACCTAAAGTTACATTATTATCTACATGTCTTACATTTGGTAGGCAAAATTTAATACATTTAGTTTTTGTTGTATTTAATGCTAGATTATTAATGCTGAACCAGTTAAGTACTTGTGTGAGAGTATTGTTTACCTCAGGAAGATCACAAGCTCTTCTGCTAATTTTAAAAATCAGAGATGGCAAGTCATTTATATATACAAGAAAAAGAAAAGGACCCAGAACTGAGCCCTGGGGCACCCCCATTTTCACAACTGAACTAGATGATTTAACTCCATTTATATCAACTTTTTGTGCTCTATTTTCAAGGTAAGATTTAAGTAATTCGAATGGTCTGTCTTTCACGCCATAATGTTTTAATTTGAGTAGCAAGGTTTCGTGATTAACGCAATCAAATGCTTTGGAGAGATCGCAGAAGATGCCTATTGCATCATGTGAAGCTTCCCAAGCATCAAAAATATGCTTAACAAGCATGACTCCTGCGTCGGTGGTTGATCGTCCCTTAGTAAATCCGAACTGACGATCGTGAAGAAGTTGTTTGAGATTGAAATGACAAAGCAGTTGATTCAGTATGATCTTTTCGAAAATCTTGCTAAGCACGGGGAGAACTGACACTGGTCTAAAATTACTGGGATCTAGTTTGTCACCAGATTTAAACAGTGTGTGGCGATTAGTTCGCCTCGTATGATTTTACTTTGCTTCATTAGGTCAGGGAAAATACCTTGATTAATACTCATGTTAAATATAAAAGCTAAGTAAGGCGCAATAATCGTTATAACTGAGTTAACTACTTTAACAGACATTCCCCATAGATCTTCAGAAGATTTTAGTTTTAATGATTTAAAAGCCTTAATAATATCTAGAGAGTTTATGTGTCTAAAATTAAAAACTGTTTCACATATTGTAACGTTATTTACAAGCAAATTTTCGGCAAGAATAGGCGATGAATGCAGAGCTTCGGTGGTTTTAATAGGGATGTTAGTGAAAAAAGTTTCAAAGGACTCTGCTACTTCTGTTTTAGAATTAATTATTTTACCATTATCTCTGATTGCATATTAATTTTCACGTGGTTTAGTTTTGGCAGTTTCATTATTTATAATTTTCCATACTGCTTTAACTTTATTATCCGAATTTTTAATTTTATTACTTAAATAATATGACTTGGCTATTTTACAAACTTTCCTAAAAATTTTAGAGTAATTTTTGACATATTCATGGAATCTGTCGTCAACTCTGTAAGACCTTTCGTTGTACAAATCAAATAACTTGGTCCTGCTTTTCCGGATACCAGTGGTTGACCAGTCACTAAATTTAAACTTGTTATTAATATTAATTTTCCTAGTTTTAAAATTTAGCGAGACAGACTAATAAAATTACGGGGCCTATCATATCAAAAGGTCCAAAATCCCAGTTGGACCATTAGCTAATTAAATTGAAATGAATTTTTAAGTGTAAGAATTATCAAATATTAGGTAGGCTAATGTACTTACTTATATGTTTATGGGCAAATAACTGCCACAGAATAAAATGAAATATTAATACAATGACAATCATATGCTTTACTGAGCATCTGGCATTAACCGCATCCTCCGGGGCTAGGCTCATAACATAATTCCGAAGGTAGATAGGTGCGCAGGTGGATGTTGTAGGTTTGATCTAGAGTCAGCAGCAGTGTGTACATAGATGCTCTTTCCCTTCTAGTGGACATGCAAGCCTCTACACCAACTTGTGACACTGTGGGGCGGTTGGGCTTTTGTTGTTGGCTTTTAGCCGGCAGGTAGGTAGATATCTGGGTTCATTAAAGAAAACTAATAAATAATTAAGTACCTTTATCTAATTATGTTTTATTTATAAAAATTGCACTTCCCCTAAGTCAAATACCTAATTAAAATATTTCACAGGCCTTAAGCTTAAAAAGGTTGCAGAAGAAAAGTCAAAGGTTCTGCTTCCATCCAATGTAAGGCAGCTTCCCCATAGTACATGCAGGTTTAGTAAAAGTATGATAGCCATCCAAGGCGGTAGCGTAGGATTCAAGATGGTAGGTGAATCCTGGAACAATTGTTAAGAATGTTAGAACCAGTGTGTGGTATCAGCAGCAAGGAGACCCAAGGTCCAGTGACTAGTGGGCCCGTTACAACTGGGAAACACTTCTGCAGTAGGTTGAAAGTTGAACAAAGGAGGTATCTACCTACACCTTCTAATCCCACACATGGATGAGGTCTAGTCGATCACCGTGACATTGGCATCATAGTCTACTTGATGGAGCCCACAAATTAAATAATAACTTCAGAATTGAACAAGTTAAGGCGATTTAGCGAGGTGAGTTCCACAGGTCGGTCGACTCAGTCCAAGTCCAAGCATACTCTTTATGTAAAACCTCAAAATCACAAGGAAACTGAAAATATAGGCACTTTCGTGATAGAAATGTCACCAAAAACCATGCAATATTTTTTGGGAAATCATTGCTGGCTATGACGGGCCACCCAGACAATTTCCCCACGTTGCCATGGAAATAAAGTGATTAGGTAGTTTACCATAGAGTGTAAATAGCAATAACAAATTAAATTATAACCTAAATCGTATAGAAAAATGACCAAAAAAAAACAAAATTTTACACTCAAGATTTTGGTGTTGCCTGCCTGTATTTTTCCCTGAATTCGAGGATTTTTTAATTAATTTAATGAAAAAAAGAAATTACATGATAAGGATGCCATCATTATTAATATTAGGGAACGGAACATGAAAAACTACATTAATTATATTTGATTCCGTAGCGTTTCACAACCTCTGGGACAAACTACTGGAAAAAAACTAATCAGAGCAAGACGTTTTGCTTGAATCCGAATGCTTTTGAAGGATGTATGAACATCACTTTCCTTTGCCTTCAAATTATATTAAAAACAAATCTTGAGTGAAAATAGCCTCGGCCAAAATTGCCATTGTAAAAAAAATTGTGGTGTGATGATGTGTTGTATTGTTTGTTCTGTTCTCGTCCTAAATTATATTGTGACTTCGTGGGCGTTTCACCCTTTGTTTTGGTAAGTGTCACTCGGTTTTATGTATGATTTGTCTTTTAAATAATAGTCTGCATTGCCCAGCAACTTCGCACAATATCTAGTCGTTGGTGACCCGTCCGCCAGCCTGCTTTTGCTTACTAGCTAGGTAGCTAGGTATATATTTGTGATACTTAGATAAGAAGTCTACATTCACCTACGTTCGAGTCTATATTGATATAATTAGATTAAGGCACTGTTATTATCGTTATTACATTAACCAATCAAACAAATTAACTGCAAAATAGTGTGTCACACCTCATAAGTCATAGCTTAATTCATGTTTAAACAAACAATAGTAAAGAGAATGTATTTGGGTCCTCAGCACTACTGAACAATAGAGTCACTTACAAAAACAATAAAAGGCTTCAACCACCCATAAATTATGACTGTTTAATTATTTTTTCCACCTGAAAATAAGTGTCTCTGCATGTCCACTTGTACTACAAAACCTTATAGATTTATTATAAAGTACAAGAAGTATGTTTTGTATTAGTGACAAATCAGAAAAGAATAAGATGTATGACATAAAAGTTAATACAGGTATAGGAATTAATAAAAACATTTTCTAAATAAAACATTCTCTTTCAGATTAACATTGGCTGAAAATGCTGCGTTTTCTTAGTAGAAGAGGGCGTTCATCAAGCCAGAACCGCAACAAACAAGGACAAAAAAATTCAATCAACAAAAATTTAATACAATGTAAGGTAATGTTGCTTGATGACACTGATTTATCAATAAATTTATCCAAAAAAGCTAGCGCAAATGACCTTTATGAACAAGTTTTTTATTCACTGGACTTGATTGAAAAAGACTATTTCGGTTTGCAATTTACTGATACAAACAATGTTAAACATTGGTTAGATCCAACAAAAACCATAAAAAAGCAAGTCAAAATTGGACCTCCATATACCTTGCGGCTCAAAGTAAAGTTTTATTCTTCTGAGCCTAATAATTTGAGGGAAGAACTGACAAGATATCAATTCTTCTTGCAATTAAAGAAAGATATATTGGAAAGTAAATTAGAATGTCTACACTCTACTGCTGTGGAACTGGCAGCGCTTGCCCTACAGTCTGAGCTTGGAGACTTTGATGAAACGGTGCACACACCTGCGACTGTTTCTGAATTTAGGTTTGTGCCTAATCAAACAGAAGAAATGGAAATTGAAATTTTGGAAGAATATAAGAAGTGTAAAGGTCTTACCCCTGCACAAGCTGAGGTTAATTATCTGAATAAAGCAAAGTGGCTTGAAATGTATGGTGTTGACATGCATATTGTTTTAGGTAAAGATAGTTGTGAATATCATCTTGGATTAACACCTACTGGTATTCTTGTTTTTGAAGGACCACAAAAGATTGGTCTGTTTTTCTGGCCTAAAATTAGCAAGTTAGACTTCAAAAAGAAGAAATTGACATTGGTGGTGGTTGAAGATGATGATCAAGGTCGCGAACAGGAACATACATTTGTGTTTCGTTTACACAATGAAAAAGCTTGCAAGCATCTTTGGAAATGTGCGGTTGAACACCACACTTTCTTCCGCTTACGAGCACCTGTAAAAGGTCCTTCGGCTAGACAAAATTTCTTCAGAATGGGATCTAGATTTCAATACTCAGGCAAAACTGAATATCAGACTACTCAACAAAATCGCGCGCGTCGCACTGTTCAGTTTGAAAGACGTCCTAGTCAACGGTTTGCTCGTAGGCAGAGTCATGTTTTGAGGGAACGTGAAAAACAAAACAATACTACAAAACCTGAAAGTTCTGCTTCTCCAGAAGCTAGCAATGAAGTGCCTAGTACATCTAATGAAACTGCAATTCTTACGCCCGATACTGGACTCGATACTTTATCCAGGAAGAGTAGTGCAAAATCTCAAAAGTCTTCACTACTGGATGATGCAAGGGCTACAGAAATTGGTGAGCCATCAACCAAGAACCTCCTAAATGAAGAGCCTCCTGAAGAAGTTATAATATCGAAGGATGATGCTATCAGTAATAAAGTTCTCTTCAACAAAGTAGAGAAATCAGTATTAGAAGATAAGAAAAATAATTTGACTCAACTTGTCATCAATAAACCATCCTGTAATTGTTCACCTGTAACTGATACTAATCCTTTAAACGATCTTCTTATGAGCTTAGTGAAGGAGAAGTTGAACAATGATGATTCTAAAAATGAAACAAAGAGAGACCAATTGGATTCTGGTAGTGAAAAGGAAGTACCCAACAATCAAGCAAAATGTTACTTATCTTCAACTAAAGCTTTTCCTCCTGGTCAACTGAAATGCAATAATATTTTGAAAGCCAGAGAAAATGAAGTGAAGATAATCAATGAAGCTACTAACATAAATCTTTCTATTCCATCTACACCTTCTCCAAAAATTCTAAATGAACCACAGACTTCGAACACAAATAACTCTCAGTATGTGTCTATAGTGGTTGTTGAACCACCGCTTACACAGGCGAAGGTGGCATCTCCAAAACCAATAGAGAAGAAAGAAGATGTCACGCCTAAATCGCAGCCAATATCATCTCTCTCTCCATGGCTTGTCACCTCTGAGCCCAGTTCGCCCTCTGGCATTGGGGAGAAGGAAATAACCATCATTCATCGCAAATCTGTTATTACCACGCAGCTATAGAGATAAATTGTAATTTATACCTTACTAGTTTATTATTTTGGGGTATGCAGTTAGCGGGTATGCCTGTATCTGGGCTGGTGTATTTAAGTAAGTCTTTGAATTTAAAGAGTCACTTCACAAAACACAGTTTATGCCTGTTTTTAAAGCTGTTCCTCCTGCGGTAACTTGTTTCAACGCTCATGACGCGCGATGGGTGTATTATGTTATGCTGACGAAGGCGTTAGACCGATAAAAGGTGTTTTAGACTATTTTAAAAATTGAATTAGGTATACTAATATTAATTAAAAATTAATATACATATTAGTATTAATATTTTAACTTAAGTACTTCAATTACTATACTGCTAGTATCCTAATTTAAAGAAATGAAATTGATTTATAAACACATTGGAATGGTATCTGTCTTGTATTGGTGATGGTGTTACTCTAGCTAGAGGGACAGAATGCAATTGTATCTCCTGCCTTATGTTACTTTGGGCGGCATACAATGATTATTATAGTATTAAACTTTCTCGTTTTCAAAGTTTCGGAGGAAACCCAAAACGAGATGACGTTTAAATGTAATAATAATAAGTACTAATTACTTACTCTAAGAGACTGGGGAAATGAATCTTACTCATATAGTTAAGTACTTATTTTGCAATAAGATTTAGATTTATTCGCCGATATTTGCTATGCTTACCATATTTATTTACATTATATTGTCAGATTTTGGTGCATTGAATATTCTCGGTATATAGATATAAGTTATGCCCTATTTACACCCCACTCCTTGTGGAACTTATTTTAATATATACATCGTCGGTGTTTTGGCGAATTTACACAAACTACCTATTTCTACGAAACACCGAAGGCATTTGTGTGCATTACACTACATTCCATTTTGTCCTATTAAATGTACGAAGTATTGACATGTGATAATTTTGTAATGGAGCCGTCCACTTATCATATGAAATAAGATTTAAAATGAATTCCAGTTACATATTTATGCACGTGCATTAAAATATAGTAAGTGTTTAGTACAATATTTTGACAGTATTACGCAAAAAATTTTTAGAATGTGCCATAGTTTATACTCGTATTTTAACACAATCCATTCCTTAACAAAATATTTTAATACATATATTAATTTTTTGAGGGTGACATGAAATCTCGAATATACTTATAGTGCCAATTATTATTTTATTAATGTTTTTATTTTAATACAGGTGCTTGGGATCAAAATGTTATAATAGAAACTGCTCAATGTGTATGTAAGTAAGGTACTATGTGATTGTTATAAAGGTATGATCGATGGATCTCGTATTGCCAGCTAATATTTTATTACAAACCATTAAACAATTTTAAATTAATATTTCTGACTCTTCACATGGGAAGCCATCGCTATTGTATTGATTGAGCAGTTTATTAATCATTATTGGTAAAATAATGTATGTTTATTGAGTAAGTACTTAATTTACTACACTAACTAAGCCTAGGTACTTATTAATTTCTCTTAGAAATTAGGTAAGTAATATTTTTTTGCCTTTAATCTTTATTAATCGACTATTGTTTTATTTCAATTTGCAGGACAATTTAATAAAGTATTTATCATAATTAACGAGCCACAGTTTTTCATTTACAGCCCTTCCGTAAGTTCGCTGCCTTCCGTACATCTTCCGAAACGGGGTGGTAGTTTACGACACATTAGACCAAACCTTAGAAATATACAATTACTAAACCCATAGATTTAGGATGTAGCGATAGATTTTTAAGTCTATGGCTAAACCTACTACCTACTAAAGCGGGTGCTCACAGGCGGACACGTTAAGAGCACTCGCGTCCCGCGGCGAGCGTGTATGAAGAGATGATGAGACTAAGCGAAGCGAAAGAGGTGTGTCAAGATCGCAATACTTGGCCCTCCGTTCCTTCTGCCTACCCCGTCAGGGACATAGCGTGAAGATATGTATGTATGTATTGTACTTACCTCCTATTTTACAGGATATTATTCATGGCTAGAGAGGTATTTGCACCTTCTTGGTAAGAAATAGTCAATTCAATTCTTTATTGCGTCCATAATTATTATAGTTAAATGGTGTACTTATAATTCTTGTAGAGTTCTTGTAGTTGTAGAGAGTTTTGTAGTCTTACCTTGTTTTCAACCGACGAAAAAACAAAAGGAGGTTCTTAAGTCGACCCGTTTAGATAAACATAATAGGTAATTGTATACAGGGCGTCCCAAAACTAAGGGACATCAAGGGATAGTACCTTAAATTTAGATTAAGAATATTTTTCTGAAAGAAGACTATGTTATTTTTAAAAGTTAGTAATTCTGCATTTAAAGATTTTCAAATAATTGCTTTGTCTGGAAATCGAACCGACTTAAATGTAAAATATGATGTCGGTTCGATTCCCAGACAAAGCAATTATTCACAAAAATCACCCCAATCTTTATGATGCCAATCGAAAGAATGGACAAAAAATAATAATTTTTCTATAAGTAGGTAATATAGTATTTTTTTAAAAAGGAACAACGTTAAATTAATCATTTATTTTAAACAAATTAAAACCATGAATTTTTCGAACGTCATCGTCGTCAATAAATAATTTTCTTGAAATTTGACTCAAACATTTGACGTTGTTCTTTTCTTTTAAAATACTATGTTAATAATGTTACTTATGAAGAATTATTATTTTTTGTCCATTCTTTCGATTGGCATCATAGATTCAAGATTCAAACTTTATTGCAAAGCCACATGTTAAAAGATGTCAAGGTAGATCATAAAAATAGGGGTGATTTTTTTCACATTTAAGTCGGTTCGATTCCCAGTCGAAGCAAGTAATTTTTAGAAAATCTTTAAATGCAGAATTACTAACTTTTAAAAATAACATAAAGTCTTCTTTCAGCAAAATATCCTATCTACGATATTTAAGGTACTTTCCCTTGATGTGCCATAGTTTTGGGACGACCTGTATAATATGTATGACTACGCATAACTTTTTACAGAGCAGTCCTATTTTGATAATGTGTTCTCTTTGTTTTTTGTAGTGTCACTGTCATCTAACGGTAAACATCATCAGTTTAAAAATTGAATCTTGTTACGTGCGAAGTAATTGTTTAAAATGTCCATAGAAAAATCAAAAACAAGTAACGAATTGGAGAACTTGTTCTCTTTCAAACGCTATTACATCAATAACTTGGACTCCTATCATGGCGGTTACACCTTGACGGAGGTTGCTAAGATTTTAGAGAGAAATGCTCAGACAACACCCGTGAACACATCCCTAACTGTCGTGGGGGAGGATGCGGAGCCTTTGCCACCACCTCTGTCCGTGCAGCCTTATGAAATCATTGGTAACCGTCTATTTAATATAAGCATTGCATTGCCCGCGACGACTGCTTGCTTCGAATTCCACTCTGCAGTACCTACAGCATGTATCTAGTTACGTATAGGTAATCAATTTAGTAAAACTTAATGTTTCGCGTAAAAATTTGAAGTACCTAAAACAATACCTATAGCTATAGCATCGCATACCTATACCGAACCACTTTAGACAAGTAAAAAAAAACACTTCATATGAACAAACGTCATGGCACTGCCCCTAACCACTGGGCGTGTGTTGACGATCACAGTAGAAGGTGCTGTCCTGTCACCGGTCTGAAGCATTTTAAAACTTCATAGCTGATTTAAATTGGTCGCCGAAGTCTCGCGTGAAGGCGGGGGTGGTAATTTGGATGCTTACGTCTAGTAGGTATACTTAGTTGTACCCCTTACGACAACTCATTCGCTGATTATCAGGAACTGTAGCCGACACCAAGATCAAGAGCCTGGACAACGTCACTAGAATTGTACCTAAAACTGATTGCCTGCCACAAATGCTTACATGTGGCACCGTCATTTTGGATATTAGCTACGACAGAGAGGAAATCAAAATGGTGATGGATTACCTAAAGCGTGAGTTTAATTTATCTAAACGTAGTAGACAACAATCATGGGCCGTTGGTCCATACAAATGACGTTAGACGATTAGTTTATGAGATGCATCGAATGACGCATCGTTGCGAATGCATTCCGCTTCCGATGACCGATGAATGGAAGCGAACGGCATCCCTTAGTAATCGTGCTTTTTGTATGGACAAACCGTCGATCGCCTTCATTGAGTGTTTCTTGCTTTTCGCAATCGGTGAGGCGAGTGTGATACCTACCTACATAGTTATCACAGGCAAAATTGCAAAGGGCTGTCGATGACTGTGTACAGATTAACCTTTAATTTGTGGACAATTTATTTCACTGAGCAGAAATACTCCAGGAATCAGCTGTAGGTACTTATCTAACAGGGAAAACTTCACAATCCGTCTGTAACTTTAAGGTGATAGTAGAATAGGCCCATCTGCGACATCGTCCTCGTGGATTTTCAAATCCCTTTACCTATAGGGGTGGCATTTCAAATTTCAGATTTAGCAACGACACAAAAGTTCAGGCATTTGAGCAACCTCTAATATTATTTTCAAATTTCTGGCTTTACCCAGCGGTTTGAAGTAGTGGGTGGTAGTACCTAAGTACTTATAAATTATGTTATTTTAATTAAATGTCGACAGTTCTAAAAGAGTTGCTAGAGAGACAAGTTCCCTCTAAACTGCAGTCGCAAGCTGGTGGAGGCGACGACGAGGGCGCCGGTGACTCAAAAAAACGATATCTAATCCTCATATCCACCGTTATGACGTGGGCAATGACAAAGCCATTGGATCCGGTAAACACGTTCATATTATTGACTTAATTTCGTTGACGCTCGGGTAAAAGAGGGCGTCTAGCCACAAACCAAAACCAGTAAAATATGACGTCAACGCAACAATTTCCACGTGCTTTCTCTTATCGCCTGCTGTTCACAGTTAGAAGTATATAGGTTCTTCGTGGACGATACGCGGAGTATTGGTCTAATAAACTAAGTAGGTAAGTATATGTTTTTTACATAATAAAGGGTTAATAGGCAGACGCCCCAACGGATGGGTAAGTGGCTAACTGTCGCCCATTGCAGCCCAGGGATACAAGTTCAATAAATTGCCATCCTAAGGATTGGTTATGTGTTTCTAGTAACTTAGCTAGAAACGACCGATTTGTGCGCCTCAAATAATACTAATATGGATGCAGATGCATCAAATAATAAAATTAAAAATAAAGTATAGTTACTTAAATAAATTATTTATAACTAGCTGTTGCCCGCGACTTCGTCCGCGTGGATTTTGGAAGTAGGTACCTATCTCTGCTATGTACAGACATACATCGTCTAGTTATAATTTTCCAATGGTAAAATGGATGGATCATTCTAAGTATATTAGTACAGTACATTAGCAAAACGGAATAAGTTAAAACTCGAATAGAATCAAATAGAAATTAAATATAATAAATAATAAGTAAAGATGTGAACTGTGAAATTAGTGATTTTGTGCGCTTGGTTCGTTTCAAGGTTATGTACCTAGTTACCTACTATACAATTTGGTGATGTGTAAATTTTGTGCCTTTTTCTTAAATGAACTTTTGCGAATGAGATGGATGACGAACATTTAAAAACTATTTAATTTTAGGTAAAATTGTGTTATCACGTAAGTGACAATTGTCTTTGTGATAATAAAGTTCTTTAAACCTTTATATATTATTCACCATAATTTAAGGTATACCATACCTTCAGGAACAAACTATGAACACCGAATCCAATTTGGTGAAGACAGATAAAAATTTTAAAAATTGTTGTTTTCACTTCTATTGCTCATAAGACTTCTCATATCAATTTTTATTATACGTGTGTATTTTTTAACTAATACAGTATGGGCAAAACCAAAACCATAGGAGATACAGGGAAACTGTCTTAGGAACCTTTAGGTATTTTTTCGTGATAACAATTTTGACATAGTAATCGGAGCAGCTGGAGTTCAGGTGGCATGAATGAATAAGTAGTAAGTACCTAAGTACTTTGCACAGTCTGTTTTATAAGAAAACATTTTATTAAATTTGACTAACTTCTGCTGCTTGGATTTTTTTCTTCCGATACAATTAAATGATTCTAACATGAAACTAAGTCGATACGCATTTTTTAAAAATAATAAAAATTATTTTTCACTGGCGTTCTATGAGAAAACATTTTATTGAATTTGACTAACTTCTGCTGCTCAGATTTTTTTCTTCCGATATAATGAAGTGATCCCTACATGAAACTGAGTCGAACTGCATTAAAAAAATTGTGCAAATTGTCTCATTTTTATGGACAACACACGCTTGACCAAAAAATTTCTTGCCTATACTGTCCCAGTTAAAAAAAACACTAATATCTCCTATGTCTATGATATCGTCTTGTTACGTTAAATGATTTATCTGTAAATGACGATAATTTTTTTCGCTGTCATCCGATTTCAATGAAACAAAGCCTATAAATTGCTCCAGGCTGTGCTTAATCTACCTGTGAAAACCGCAAGAAAATCCGTTTAGTGGTTTCGGAGATTAGCGATTACAGACAGACAGAAAGACAGACAGACAGAAAGACAAAAAAATTAAAAAAAACTTTTTTGTGTTTTGTTACTCTTTTTTTATCGCCCACACTCATTTTTTTTAAAATTTGTTCAAAGTACAGACACACGATTTCTACTCCTTTATTATAAGTATAGAAGAAGATTAAGAAACATTTAATAGTTTGCTCTCGTTTTAGGATACACCAGATATGCCGTTTATTGAATCAGATTTTCGAAAAAGAAAACCGCATCCGAGTTACAAAATGCACTACGATACAGAAAACGAAGTTATTGGCATCGCCAGGAAATACAGATCACAGATTGGGTACCTACCTATGTAATGTAGTAAGCTTTGTTTTATTCTCAGCGCTAACACCTAGGAAGCGATGGTAGATAAAACATTGACGTTGTATTATAAATGTATCTTATTTGACTGAAATCCTGCCAGTTTCGGAGTGAGTGAGCTCTGCTGCCTTCCCCAGGTCTCTATTGATAAACTTTTGCACTTTTAAGAGTGGGGTACTTTTGACTGGCCTGTTGGCGTAGTGGTAGTGACGCTGCCTACTGCGCCAAAGGTCGTGGGTTCGATTCCCACCCGGGACCAACATTTGTGTGATGAGCATAGCTGTTGGTTTTCGGATTCTGGCTGTTTGTATGTATTTATTTAAAAGTATTTAAGTATGTTTATCAGTGTAAATTTGTCCAAACATTATTATTATTTTGTCCAAACTTCAACAAACAAAAACAAGTGGAAGCGTAGAAAAGCTTAAAAAATACATTTACCTGCATTACGTGATACTGTGATTTCACTTTCGTCAGAACAACAAAATCTTATTTTTTAATACTTATTGGTCGTAGCACTTCCTTAGGTTCATAAAAATCTATAACTTATAGAGCCACAGTTGTGACCGCTGGCGTGACGTATGGCGGCCGCCAGGACGTACTATTCTACTGGTTCCAGAAGGCTTGGGAGGGCGAGCGGCTGCTGCCCATACTCGGTCGCGGCGGTAACGTCATTCCACTCATCAATGTACTCGACCTAGCTCAGTAAGTACTTACAGCTCGCTTTTTAATAAACTACAAAAATAACTTTATGTACTTAGGTACTCCTATTTTAAAATATTATATCTAGGTCTGTGTATTCTATGTATTTTTAGAGTTAAACGAACTTATAGACGGTGTTACATTTTCAGAATTGTGTATAATTTGATTAATGATTTCCCGAAGAAACTTTACATATTGGCCGTGGAACAGAATATCACGAAACAAAGAGAGGTAGCTGCAATGAACACTACTTAAATACATTATATTTTTTGATAATTAATTATTTCTCCACTGTTGGGACACAGGGTGGACTATACCTACCCTCTCAATTAGGGCCAATGGGCTATTCCCCCACGCTAGCCCAGTGCGTATTTGTGGACTTCATATGCGCATACGAATTTCTGCTTCAGCGTAGGCAGGTTTTCTCTTGTTGTTTTTCTTGATAGGTCGAGAGCAGACAGTAGGTACACCCATTGGTATATGTATGGCTGTGGCCGGGGATCGAACTCAGACCTCTCAACATGATAGGCGGCGTTTTCCCCACTACGTCACCGACGCTCTTATATTGATTAAAAAAATTGTTACATTAAGTATATGTTAGTGATTACTACTAGTATTACTACTGCTTTATTACTGCTAGTTAGGTATATTTTCAAACTGTTCTTCCACCGGGTGGACATAAAACCCTCAGCTCACCCGGTCTCACTGCTTTTCTCATTTTCCTAATTCAGCGTTCCATCCATAATTATGTACAAAAACACGATTCTGAACAACAATCCACAGAAAACAGACGCTTGTGATAACTAGAATTAAATTACAATATACAATCAAACACTAGAACATACTCGTATAAGTATAATATGTATCCTGTATCTAGGTAGGTACTCAATGCGAAAATAAAATATAGGTATAAGTAGGTAGTTATGTTCGATCGATCTGTCAACAGTTTTGTACATGAATTTAAAAAAAAAGCTACTCCCATATGGATGAGTAACAAAATCATTTTAAGGGGTGCCAAATGTATATTATCGAAATTGATACTCACTCACACATTCTCATTTTCAAACTCCATATAAATTTGTATGAGCAACTTCCTCCCGCTAATCCGCTTCATTTGTCCATACCCCCCCTGATATTGAAACAGAATTTTTCATCGTTTCCCATACTAAATTTGCAAGATGCGATCTCCACAGGGAGCGCGCGCGCGACAAAAGATGTTCGAATCTCCTTGGTTTTGTACGATCAATCTACTGATAAAAAACACTTCGTTGGCCTAGTGTTTCGGGCGTTAGCGTCAAACGCCGGGGGTAGCGGGTTCAATTTCCAGTGTGCAGCAAATTCAACAAGCTATTAGTTTTGTAATTGCATTGGAATGTCAACGAGGGTGGAACGTAAGAGCGTCAGTGGCCCTGGGGATAAGACGCGGCCTATCATATCGAAAGGTCCGAAGTTCGATCCCCGGCTGGGTCATGTACCAATGGGTTTTTTCTCAAAAACTTAAGTACATTTACTGACTGCTCTCAAACGGTGAAGGAAAAACATCGTGAGAAAACCTGCATACGCCGAAGAAGAAATTCTTAGGCGCATGTGAAGTCCACCAACCCGCACTGGGCTAGCGTGGTGGACTATAGCCCGAATGCCCTCGTTGAGAGGGTAGGCCTGAGCCCCAGCAGTGGGGACATGTTAATAGGCTGTTGATGATGATGATTGGAACGTAGATTAGGTAGGTACTACTTAATTTTTTGCATGATTGCAGATAGTAAAACCCCTCGGAAGATTGGTAGGCTCTGGGATGTTTAAATGTATACCTCCGGAAGACGCCTTTTTAATTCCGGAAATGAATGTAAGACACCGTTCCTACAATTGGTTGGCCAATAATTATTACTTCTTCTGTATAGTGGCCGGCAACTTCTTGAATAATGAGCTTGACTGCGCATAACTGAATTAAAGGTCTCTTTGGCGGCGAGGTGCGACCAAATCGAGCGTTATTGGTAGATCAGACCGAATCGAGCGTGCTTATTGGTTGATCAGTCGACTATATGCGCGACCTTTCCCTCACTTCGTCACTCAATGTTCAAGAAGTATGCCGGCTACTAACATACACCTCTACTACTTTAGTGTGTAACCACTCTACCAAATTTTTAGCAAAGAATATTCGATTTAATGACTCTCAACTTGAATATGGAGCCCACTTTTATCGTGGAGACGATGGGACTGCAATGGACTTCAGAATTGTCGTTCGCAGAAAACGTACCTGTTCTCATCAAGGAATTCAAAAAGGAGCGGAATTTAAAACCTTTTAAGGTGGCTTGACTTCTTTTCCCGTGTATTTGTATAAGTACCTACCTAAGCTAAGGTACGTGATTGTTAGGTACACAACTTTGTACCTTAAGTATAATGGTTCTAAAATCTCTTAAACTCGCAGGTAGTCATATACGGCCCTCCGATCGTTGGAAAGACTGCATTGGCAAAGCAAATCTGTGAGAATTATGGTCTAATGTACATATCACCAGAAACTGTGGTTCAAGATATAATAGATGACTTGGTTAGTGACATACCTACCTATTTTACATAGGTTTTACCTATGATAACACAGTGACATAGAACACAGTGAATTTTCCCGTTCTCCCTGTCTCGTTTTTTAAATCTCTCACTCAAAAAATATGATTCTATATGATATAATTTTCCCATCATTGCCATGCCATGCCAACTGGCGAGTTTTAAGCCACGACGAAAAAAAGAGGGCGTTACACGTACCTAGAGGTCTGTGGGGTGTTATAAATTTTACATATTAGGGAGGCATATTGAGCTGAAAATTTCAGCTCAATCGGTCCAGTAAGTAGGTACTTGGTTTTTGAGTTATTCAACGAACGGACTGACAAGCATTCTAAAAAGAGTTTACTAACTACATTAAAAAAGCGTTACATACAACGCTCTGTGAATTAAATTAGACATGGCGTATACACCAATGGGAGGTCGGTGAGACCACCGGGCTTGGGCTGCCAGTGCTGGCGGAGGACGACGACGCGGCCGCGGCGTCGGTGGACGACGCCGGCGAGGAGGAGGGTGCGCAAGAGACGGCTCGGACCACCCTCGCTATGCTCACCTCCGGCCGCGTGCCAACAGATGAAGAAAATATTGCGTAAGTAGAAGAATTTTAAGTTATTCAGCAAATAGTCAGTATTTTATTTAGTATGGATTCGACTTAGTAAGTGCGTTACATTCACAATGCAAACAGAATTTCACGAGCAATGTTTTTTTAAGTTTTCCTGGGCTTTCTCGGAAGATAATTTTATTTTTTTGAATTTTCATAATTCCTGGGCTATTTACATGTAATTGTAGACACCGGTGCGTCGTCTCCCATACAGTTTCGTACATTACAACGGAGCTGCCACGCTGCATGGAGTGTTCCGGCCTTTAGATTGTATAGGGGCGGCAACACAAAGTCAACTTCAACCTTTGATACAAAATAGTAGTACTGTGGTAGTACTTAACTAATTGAAATACAAAGTAAATTATACGCTGACTATACCGGTAGTTGTACACGTAATGATTGTATATTTGTATATTTTTATTTGCAAACATTATCATTACAGATATATATCCAAAGCGATAAAGTAGACGTCAAATTATTACAATTAAATTAAAACATTAAATATTGAGCAATAAAATTACAAACTAATAGCTAAAATTACGAACATTATGCAATTAAATTATTTTATCATAAAAACATGTCCAATTTAATATATATATTTACATTAATTAAACAATGTCAACAATATTAATACCTACCTACTTTATTTGCTTAATAGACGTGTTACAGCCTCATTGAATGTCGCAATTGAACAATGGAACAAATCGATCGAGCTTGCAACTTCATTTATTGTTCGCAATGCTGTGTGATCGGAGCATGGTAGAGTATGTTCGTTCTGCACTGTGGGATGTCGAACGTCTTGTTTCGAGGTTCCCTGCGTAGTCTGGGATTTGGAACCACTAATCCCACAGCTGAGAGTACCTCTGGATTTGATATAAATCCCCGGAACACTTTAAACACATGATGATAGAATAGAATGATATAGTTGATCGTTAATGATGTCTACAGATATTTGCGGCAGAGACTTTTGAGTAGAGAATCTCAGAATAAAGGTTGGGTGCTTGATGGATTTCCTACAACCATAATTCAATGTACTGCAGGTTAGCATTATAACAATCACACATGGTAAAAACCTTAATCAGGCTGATCAGTCCACTGGTGGACTGGTCTTTTCCAAGGCGCGCCACTCGATCATCGGTTTTCCGATTAACTAGTCGCTGCCAGCCGTTTTGCGCGAATGTCCAGTGGCCATCCCATATTTAAACTTATTGTGCGTTAACCTAATCGTAGTTTCCACTCGAGAACTCATTTATGTAGTAATCCCAATTTCCGACAAATATGTCCATCAGACCGCTAGCTTTTGTCGACAACTTGTCTCTCAGAGACTCTACAAGCAAACCTTATGCGTCTATAAGCTGGAGTTGCAAATTCATAGTATGGACATCTTAATTTAGGCATATAATGAGAAACAATCTCCTTAGTTTTTGACAGAGGTGAAGAAACAGACTCTGTGGTGGAGGAAGAAAATGAAGAGGAACAGTTTGAAGAGGACGTTGACCTATACAGTAATGTGCTGAAGAAACTACTACCAGGTTTGTACAAAAATTACTTGTGTTGTAGGTCAATCCATAAAGTTGACGTTCTTAACAACATAGCCATATAGTACAGTCTTTGTTCTTGTTTGTGCACGGGCTGTAGAAACTCTGAACATGCACTCAGAAACGTGACAGAGCCAACAGCATCTTGAAACCATTATTATAATCACGCTAACTTATAATTTTTCAGATATTGTAGTGTACTTAGACGCAACAGATGACTTCATATGTGAGAAGGCCATGCGCCAGCCCGAGGGTGACTCCCGCTTGGACGAAGAAACCATTCTCAAGCGGCTGAGCGACTTCCGCGCCGGGGACGCTCGTGACGTCACTCCGCTCAATTTCTTCGATGAGCTGGACATCCATCCACTAGTGGTGCCGGTGAAGGATCATCTGGACTATGCGATGAAAGGGCCATACGCGGCAGCCACACTGCGTATGGGACGGCCCTGCCGCTATGCTAAGCTTCTTGGTGAGTGATAAACATAACATGTACCGGTGTGTGTTATACATTTGTGTATTGTAAGCATATGAGTACGAGTGTTTCGACTGTAGTCGACCCGCAGCGTCGTTCCGTTAGTTGCTCATCCCTAATATTATTAAATCCTCTTTTCTATTAAAAGCACTTATCGAAGCTGCCGAAAAGAAAGAAAAGAATGAGATCGAAACGTTGCGCCAGAAGGAAGAGAAAGCCCTTATGGAACTGGAAAAAAAGATGAGAGAAGAACAGGAGGAGAAAATGGAATACTGGGTAAGCATTAACTGCTAACAGATGACTGAGGCGACTCGTCTATGGGTAAGTACCTAACTACCCAGTTAAAAGTTACTTAAAGGTCGTCTTAAAACGACATCAAAGTTGATGGCAATCTAACGGAGAGTTCCAATAGGATTCTATATACGATGACTTTAGTGCCACTTAGCCCCCAAACCTGAGACTGGACGTCAAAACTTTGAAATTTCACATCCGTTTTACTCCTCTAGAAATGTAGGTACCTACTTATATTAATTGCTCTCCGCCAGTCGGAGCTGTATGCATTGCTGCGTGAGGAAGAGGAGGCCGCCCTGGCCGCGGCCGGGGAGCCCATGCGCAACTACCTGGTGCATCACATCTTCCCCACCCTCACGCCTGCGCTCCTCGAGATCGCCAAACTGCGCCCCGACGATCCTGTTGACTATCTCGTAAGTCATTGATTCCATTTAAAGTTAAGATATCATCATCAGCCATTGAACCCGATTTTCGGGGTTCCACAACCAGTCACTGCCAGCCGCCTTACGTAGATCGAGTTATTATGATATAATGCAAGAAATTTATATCACTTGTCGCCTCATACAACATCTACCAGATACACTGGAATCAATGTTAAATCAAAGTGTTCTGGCGCTTTCAGGCGGAATACCTATTCAAGCTGAATCCAACTGGAAAAATGCTCGAGCCGGGCTTCAATTTCCAAGCTGAAAAGTTGCTGGGCAAGATCAAAGTGCTCGACGAAGCGCTAAGCGACCTCGATATCAAGATAGAGCCGCTTCTCACTCCTGAAGCGGAGGACGCACAGCCCACAACGTCCAAGTGGACCATCAATGACATGAGCGCTTTATAATTTAAACAACACTGAGTTAAATTATTACGACTACTTAGTTACTTTATTACTTTTTGTTATATGAGTCTAGAACTCCCAACTTGGCATTAAGTTTTGTCATAACCTTAGAGGTTTTTTGACCACACCATTGACCAAGTTGTTCCGGTATTTGCTTCGACAAATTCTACGCACATCACCGGTCAGTTATTATACAAAACATAATTATTGTTGTTCGTGTCCTGTTGTGAAACAGATTTAATAAACGCATTCGAAATGACTTTGTAATAGCTTTGATTTGTGATATCGGTTTATCTGTGTAATTGCCCACATTTCTGATTCATTCATTATTAAAAGTTTGTAAACATAGATATAAAAGAAAGGACATATAAGTTTTCTACTTAGTTGACATGAAAAGTTTTTGCAATTTTTTATTTTACTAGTAAGTAGGTACTTACATACTTTCAGTTTTCTCAATAGGTACTAGCTAGAGGGACCAAATATGTGTCACAGTTACGTTCAAACGTAGGTATCTGCAACTCAATTTTGTTTTGTAGGTAGTTTGTGAAATATATAGTAACAGATACACTCAGTGAAGGTGGAGTAGTTAGTTAGTATTTTTGACGTGGTCCCATACTCTCGCTTAATGAAAAGCCTTATGCTGCATCAAGTACCTAGGTTAGTATGTACTGAACAAATAATTTTCCACTACTAAACATTTAATTGCGGTTATTATGTCAACTCAATCACAATCACGCAACGGGTGGTCGATATATTCAATGTTGAAACTGCTCAGTCGCGTCATTCATTAGTTTGTCAATAACCGTTATTTACGTGGGTCGTGGTATTATTGTAATAATTTGAAATGCTAAATAAAAATGAAGGTATATCCCGAAGCGACGTTGAGGAATGCGCGTCGACGGACCAGTAAGACTCAGCCGCGTGACGATGGAGGAGGGCTGTCGTTGTTGGCGGCGAGCCTGCGGCATCAGACTACGGAGTTCTTCAACAACTCCACCTTGCATGGAGTTCGGTACATTGCGGAAAAGGAGCGCCCGTTTTGTGAGAAGTAAGTACTAGAACAGAGTTGGCGCTGCGAGGCCTGGTTTGAGGATGACCAACATGCACGCGTGCTTTTGACTAAACCGCCATTCACTGCATAATTATCACCTCAGCCTATCACAGTCCACGCGCTGGACACTAGCTTAAATCTAAATTATTCGATAATTTTTTTGTACGTGCAGCAACTACAGTTGTTTTATCTAAGTATATACATTACTACTACCTACCTAACTTCTCCGACTGTTGCAGGTTTATGTGGTTTAGTTTCACCGCCGTGGGTGCGGTCACGACTTGCATCATCATAGTGAGCTTGTGGGAGAAGTTTCAGACGAATCCTACTATCACAGGTAAAATAACCTGTACAGGCATTCGATACGAAGCTCTGAAAATTTTTGTTGGGAATAATTTTAGTCGAAAATACGCTATTTTTCAGGCTTGGACACTGACTTCCATAACTGGGACGTGCCGTTTCCAGCAGTCACGATATGTGACTTAAGTCCAGTGGATGACGATTTGTTGCCGGAGTACATAGAACAGTATGTTTATTTATCCTTGTTGTCTTGATCTTAGAAGTGACTGAAGCTACCTACTTATTATGTGTACTTAGACTTAAATTGAGTAGGTACATATGTTTGACTAGGATTATTCCGAAATCCCCCATGGTCGTCCCACGTGGGGGATTTCAGGAAAACCGATTCCCGAAATGCCCCGAAATTAACACGTCCCCATAGGACGTGGGGCTCGGAGCCCCCAGAGCAAGCAGCGGACATGCTGCGATGGCTGGCCACACTCAGCTACAGCTCCATCGCGGAGCGCGCTAACGAGTTTGTGAAGAATCCAGACCTAGTTGGACGTGCCGATGGGGACCCACCGGCAGCTGCGTTGGACCCAAAAGCCGCGGTGTTTAGCGTAAGGTTCTAGTTTTTCTTTATTCTACTCGTAGCTGTTTTCCATATTATGTCCTACGAATCATCGCGTTTCACTGACGAATTTTCTTCACTCTAAAATTATCATAGTTTGAATAAATTACTCTAACACTTATGAGTATACACTGTGGTATACATATGCTAGCTAAGCTTATGTATACTCTAAGCTCTAACACAACTCTAACGCGCTGCACCGAAGCGAAGTTATATATTTATTTATATTTCCTTATTGAAACTTCATGGTAAGTACCTACTTATTTTAAGTGAAGACAAATTCGTCGGTGAGACGCGTTAACTTTTATATAAACAAGCATTATGATATGAATTTATGTGTATTGTGTAATCATCACCTCGACCGCTCATAGTCCAGCCTTACCACCAAATCCTTATTTTATATGAGGTACTGCCTCATAGGTATTAATTTGTAAAAGTTTGGTATTCCAGGTGGTGCGTCGCTGCGAAAATATATTTTACGACTGCGAATGGAAGGGTGATTCGGAGGAATGTTGTGATCTCCTCGTTCCAGTGTTCACAGAAATGGGTTTTTGTTATGCTTTTAATTCACGTCACGCTGAGAAGACGTGGCCGTGGTAAGTCTTGAAATTATGCAATTTCTGTTTAAAGCCAAAATCTTTTGTTGCGAATGATGTTAAAATTACCCTTAAGGTCCGACTTTGTCCGTCTATCTGTCACAGCTGCTTCTTAGGTACTTATATCGGCAACTAGGTAGGTACTAATACATCAACTTAAAATTTGAAGTAGTTTTAAATAGCGCTTGCCCAACTCTGCTAAAAATTAAAAACATTTTTATTTTAATTGCAAAGAGCCGAAATTGGGGGTGAATTTTAAAATGGGGTTAGGTACTAGGTGAAGTAGGGTGTAGGTATCTTATAAAAGGGCTACATTTGTACATTCTAAAACATGAATTCATTTCCATAAAAGTCGCATAGTTTTCGACTTATGATAATGTCAAAAAAATTTCAGGCAATCCCAGGTCGAGCAATTCACAGAAGCGTTCATCCACGAAACAGACTCGAAATGGTCTTTCATGTTCAACTCGTATCGTAATAGCACGATAATCGACGTAAGTATTATTTTAACCTAACCTAACAACATTCTGTGCCGCTCGCTCGCTTGACATTGGATTGGAAACAGTCAAATATAGATTTAAATATGTAGTTAACTCTACTTGACCCACTCTAGATCGCCATTTCCAAATTATTCTCAGTCTACCACCTAAAATCTTTCTAAAGTAAGATTCCTTAACAGGTCTACATTCACTCGGCAGAAGAAATGGCTGGCCTAGAGCTCAGCCCCCAGCACACGTGGGACCGCCGAGTCGAGAAGGTATCGTTCTCCGTGAAGCACACGTACACTACAGAGGACGCCCGCCAGCTCTCCATCCGCCAGAGGCGTTGCGTGTTCGCCGACGAACAACGCCTGGAGACGTCCAGCATATACACGTATTCGGCGTGTATGAGACAGTGTCGTATGCAGAGAAGTCGGTCGTTCTGTAAATGTGTACCACATTTTTATCCGGCTATAAGTAAGTGCCTATCGTTATTACTTAATTGTGGTATCGTTAGCGTAGTGAGGTAGAGTTCTAGGTCTAAAACTATGTGGGTTGATAGCACAGATATAGATATTATATATCTTTATCTGTGGTTGATAGCAGTGAGGGCATGTCAAGGGCCAGCTAGTTGGGTAGATGGAGAGAAGACTGACAATTCTGCAAAATTTGAAATAAGTAGGAAATGTTTAAAATAAATTGCTTAAATCACATAGGTACATATCTTACGTCACCCGCGACCATCTGATCCAATTGAATTCAATTTATACAGTATTGTTAGACAGATAGATAAGATTGTGCTTTCGAATCTGTTTTAACCATAAAGCAAGGTTTTTTTTGGTGGGCGCCCGCGGCGTAGCTAAATTCGATCCTTCCTGGTTTTAACCTAGAGTATATTACATAAGCTAATGTATACTCTAATCTTTCTTAATCCCGTGGGTATAGAATATATTTACAACTAGAAATATCGAAAACAAAAAAAGCAGTTGAGAGGACCATAGCTGTCGTATGTTACAGACGGCTACAGACAGTGCACGGTGCGTGAACTGGAGTGCATAGCGAAACACGAGAAAGCTATCACCGACATCACCAAATGCGCCTGCGAACTAGGCTGCTCCCACTCCGTATATGAAGTGGAAAAACTTACCGAAATTGAGTAAGTATGAAGTTCTAGAATTCAGAGACGCGCCTGTAATTAGTTGAAAAATTTGCGAGCAGGATTTGAAGGTACACATTTTCAGTTCACTCATTCATCTCATCATGATATGGTTGAAAAATATCGCGCACCGCTTGCCGCATCTTTTTGTACGAGTAGCCAACATTTTTTTGTTTAATTTCAAAATTTTTCACCAAGTTTAGTATCCGATAGGTACCGAGTGCTGCTATAAACAGTTACTGCAAGCGTTTTATTACATGTGTATTAAACGAGACGGACTTAACATAAACGTGAGAAAGACGTATACAAACTCTTATCCTCATTTCTTAAAGAAATTTTTTCCAGCTAACCGGTGCCGGTGATACAGAGAAATGATACGCAGGTTCAAAGCTACCTAGTCCTACTAATATTATTTAAAGGCGAAAGTTATGTTTGGTTGCTCGTTACTCTTTCACGTAAAAACTAACAGATTTTGATGAAAATTAAAATAAATAGATAATACATAGGCTATAAATATCTCAGGAAAAATTATTCCCGCGGGAAAAAAACCTATCTATGCGGGCGAAGCCGTGGGAAACAGCTGGGATTCCATATATTTATCAACTTTTCTAATGTGCTTCGTATTGATATGTGTTGTAATTGTAGCCCCGGCAAAGGAACAGGCGCGACGACCTCGTTGGAAACTGAGTTCGTGTCGTGGCCCATGGTGCGCTACAAGCGCGAAGTGCTCTTCGGCTGGGTGGACTTGTTAGGTAACTACCTAATGATTTGATGTACATTTATTTATTTGTTAACTGTTTCGGTCTAGTCGCAGTCCAGACCTATTTCATGAACGCGAAATGCCCTAAACGCGAAATGGCCTAAATAATGTAAATAACAATAGGTGTTGAGTTAAATAAATGGACCCTTCGGGAACAAGTCTCAACCCTATTAAGACACTAAAACTGCAAATAAAATCCATGTGAAGATTAGTATAACATTTGGAACACGGTCGTTTCCAGTGTCATTTGGCGGCATCGCTGGCCTGTTCCTCGGCTTCTCGCTGCTGTCGGGCGTGGAGCTGGTGTACTACTTCACGCTGCGCGCGTGCTGCGCCGCCGCGCGCGAGGGGGACACGCTGCGCCGCGAGCGCGCCCAGCGGCGAGCGCAGCCCAAGCCACCGCACGACCTAAGCCTAGTGCCTTGGTGGGAAACACCGATGCATCGACCGATAAGCCCATTGACGGCACTGTTTTATACACTAAGAACAAGGATCCCGTAGAACCGCAATCAGCGTATAGTATGATATAGCAATAGTCTTTTACCCCAATAATTTGAGAAGTTGTACTGCACCCCAACAAAAAAATCGCATACGTAGAAAGAGATAGAAGATTTTTAGATATTATACCTGTCTAGCTTACTCTTACCACTTTTGTAATAAGTGTGTCCTCTGATTATTATTATTATTTTAGCGTCTGTTCTATGGGATACTTTTTCTTAGCATACACGATGCCGTGCATAAACTAAGCACAACGTCATCTAGTTTAGACCGGGCCAATCAGCGTGCAGTTCCCTCTCTTCTTTTACATTTTTTTTCAGGATTAGAAGCATTAGAAGTTTGTCTCGCTGCTTTTGGAGATTGAGCGGATGTACTATAACTTTACTAATTGCCTTAGCCTTAGATGAAACCAAAAAGAGGAAGATGTTGCATGTTGCTCGATAAGACAAATTTGTGAAAAATACTAAGTATTGTTAATTATATAATTATTTACGGGTCTTACACACGAAATAGTTTTATTTACCTTGCCCGACGTTTCGACCAGGTTACACTGGCCGTGGTCACGAGCTGACTGGTCTGACTGACTGACACTCAGCTCGTGACCCCGGTCAGTGTAACCTGGTCGAAACGTCGGGCAAGGTAAATAAAACTATTTCGTGTGTAAGACCCGTAAATAATTATATAATTATGAATACAAAGCGCGAAAGTCTAAAACGTACTAAGTATTGTTGATTGTACGGTGGACCGCACGTAAGTGGAAACAAAACCAGTATAAACTGGTCTCTAGTAGTATTGAAACCCCCTAATAGGCTGGGTCAGCTCAAGGCCAAAGTGTTTCCACTGATGTGCGGTCGACTGTACGAACGCAACTTTCATTTCGGCTGTTTGTTCGTGTAGTCGTTTAAGCAAGCAATGCGAGAGAGTATCGCATCTTCCTCCTTCGGTTTCATCCAAGACCTAAGCTTTGATTTGACATGCATGACTATAGATACTATGAAGTACCCTTTCTTTTGTGTAGGTGGAAGCAGCCCCCCGCGCCCCGCGGCGCCCGCCCCCTCATGGTTCGCAGCAAGAACGACCAGCCACCACAGTACTCGCCGCCTCCTGGCTACAACACCTTCCTACCATAAACCAACATTACGCCGAATTATGAATCATCATCATCAACAGCCTATTAAGATATCCCCACTGCTGGGGCTCAGGCCTACCCTCTCAACGAGGGTGTTCGGGCTATAGTTCACCACGCTAGCCCAGCGCTGGTTGGTGGACTTCACATGCGCCTAAGAATTTCTTCTTCGGCGTATGCAGGTTTCCTCACGATGTTTTCCTTCACCGTTTAAGAGCAGTCAGTAAATGTACTTAAGTTTCGAGAAAAAACCCATTGGTACATGGCCCAGCTGAGGATCGAACTCCGGACCTTTCGATATGATAGGCCGTGTCTTATCCCCGACGCCACTGACGCTCTAATTCTGAATACACACAATTAAATTTGACAGCACTAAAAATATTTTCGTCTTTTACCTACGTAATGTGTGAAAGGGATAGAAACAATTTCAGTTCTGTCAAATTTTAACCTGTGTGTCCTCACAATCGGACCCTTAGATCATTATTAAAATAAAATTACTACTATTTGAAACCAATAGCTTTATTTTTGGTCACACCCATCAATAAAATGTCGCAATTAGTAAAAATTGTATCGAACTACATTATCATGATTATTGGATACAAAACAGTCAACAGTTCCAAATATTCGAGAGACGACGGACAAACATACACAATAATAAGTAGGTAGTATATAAATAGTCGAAAAGCATTCACAATAATGCAGTTCAATAAGTAACAAGTTTCAAAAAGTACTCACAGTATTCTAAACATTCTTTCAGTTAGGGAATCCTAGATTTTTCCTATTACACATAATGCCTTTCAAATAGACAAACTAAGTAGAATAAATCAAAGCACCAAACGTCTAAGTACTTACGATAGGAATGAAACTGCCTAGCTGTTAGGCACTACAACATCAAGAAACGTGTAACATCGCTGAACAATTGACAATAACATACAGTAGTTAACAAAGGCTAAAGCCTGATATTGCCAACATTACCTCAAATTCGCTTGAAATTGCTTAATATTGATACCAAAATTATATAGTTGGGACAAGTTAATTGTCCATTAATCGTGATTCGCCTAGAGAGATCATAACCCATGCAGTTAATTTGAGGCAATCAAGTAAGTACAGTAATTTATGAAATAGATAAAGTGGACTATATACTACTCAAAACAAAATAAGGGCCAGGCCACATAGTTTTTAAAATTTTTAAAAACAAAACAATGATATTTTTTTTTACGAAAACTTGTAATTTTTTCGGTGTAAACAATTGGTGACCCTTATTTTGTTTTGTATAGCACTATAAAATTAAAATAAATAAATAATCAAATACATTTACAATTCGGTCAATGCCAATTAATAACTCTATGACGAATGTAAAAATAAACAGATTTATAGTCCCATTAAAATATAATCTTATCAAAAAAAACTTTGGCATAATAATACGAAATTTTGCAAATAGTGCAAAGGAAAAGAAAACATTTGTTTTCAGTAAGTATGCCTATTTTTTTAATTTGTGTTACTTTTTTAAACAACCAACAAATGTATTTTTAGCACAAATTGAGGTATAATTCTGTAATACTTAGTTTCCTTACATGGGAGACAATAAAGGTGAATGCACACCTGGACGCACCCCAGCCGCCCGCAGTATGTTGGCGGCCTCGCACATCTGTCCGCACGCGCCGCAGTCGCCGCAGCCATCGCCTTCACCACCGTGCTGATAACGTCTCCCGGCGGTCACCTTGCGGCGACTGCGGTGCGTGCGGGGCGGCTAGGTGCGACGGGATTCGTCTGTTTTGAGTACTGAGGTGCGTGCGGGTCGAATGAGTGCGAGGCTTCATAGAACTTCATACAAAGAATTCAAATGCGGAGACTCCAGGTGTACGTTCACTTTAAATTAGACTTCATTATTTTAAGAATCAACAACGATAACCAACAACATTCAGGAATTCATTTTAAATATTACACTTTACGCTTTAAATAAAATAAAAGTCTACGTAGTAGATTTTAAACATAAATACTATAGCCATTTTTGTGCACACGTATTTCACTAAGTATTTTTAACTGCTTTAGGCTGACTGGTTTCGCACTTCGCTTGTCACGAACACTGTCGAAGTATTTACTATGTTTCTAACTATATTTAATAAAAACCCTAATGATCACGTGTTTAATTTCTTAAGAAACAAAACGTATTCGAACTAATAAAATTAAAATCACAAGCAAAGTGAGCACATAGCATTAAGTACTGTAAAAGAAGTACAACATGTGCTGTTTGAAATGCAAAGCGATTGATATCTATAGTTTTAATATCACCTAACTATAACTATTTACAATAAATTAAGTAGGATTTCTCTTATTTGTTTTCTAATTCATAATTTATGGAAATGGCAAATAGTATTTGCTCATAATAAAAAATACGACTACAGGTTGCGAGTGTCCGCTACGTTCAAACGTCTAATACTAAATAGTTAAAAATATATAAATACACAATCATTTTAAAGATATTTTTTCAAAAGGTAACTGATATTAAGGAGCTAACGCTTTAGCTATGTGAAAGCGATTTTTACTCCTTTGCCTAATAACCTACTATTGCATTATTAGAGCTATGCGTAATAATTAACTACAACAAAAATACCTACCGCGTCAGTGAGCGAAAACGGAACTACTTTTAAAACAAAATAGCACAGGTGTCCATTCACTTTATATCACAAGCCCCTCCCTATGGTGTCCTAGACACCGCCGACGACGTATAGTACACCGACTATAACGGAAACAAACTTTATTTGGTTATAGTAGACAACAACAATACACGGATTTGCTAACTCGACTGCCACGGGTAGCAATACCAACTCGTTTTTGCGGTCGGTGTCACTTTAGATATCCAAAAAAAATTGTTTATGAGACGCAAACAACGTTTTGTTAAATTGATACGGACAGTAGTGGGGAAAGGTAGTACAGATATCACGATATCAAAATAGTTGTTGCTGATTACTAGAATCAAAAACTAAACATAACATATCGAGTGCATAAATATAATAGCGACATGACACCATAACTGGTTCTCACGAGCACTGGGCTTCTTGTCTTCAAACAAGGCTTGGCATTTCTCGACAAAACTCACTTGCATTCTTTACTTGAATTATAATTATAGATCTAGTCTGTTGCTGCACTCAGGCAAACAAGACGGTCAGTGACTGCGACAGATATAATTTTGGCGCTGAATGACCTATTACAATGGTTTACCTTGCTGGCCCGATATCGAGCCGGCGGGCATCAAGAGGTTATGGTGCTTTCAGAATACGTCAACACATTGTCGACCATTTTCGTTTTTAAAAATTAGGCTGATTACTCAAGTAAATTGTTTCGTCTGCTTATGTCGACATGTTTCGACCGTATCCAGACAAAACAATTCGAGTAAATTCGCGTAATTAAAAAAAAATACATATTACAATCTCATGCAAATTTAAATAATAAAATATCGTGTAAAATGTACTACTATCAATCACACACAACATGTGTAGGGCACTCACGCGCGCACCATCCGCGATGGGGCAGTGCCCGCTGTGACGTCATCACCGGGCGAGCGCCGCCCGCGCGCCCAGCCGGGCGAGGCGCGGGGGGGCGCGTCAGCACACGTGCGCGGGCGAGCGCGGCGGCCACAGCGGGCACGCCGCGTCGCCGGACGCCTCCTCCTTGTCGGAGCACCTGCGCCGGACCAGCCGGAACAGCGAGCAGAACTTATCCACGTCCGATAGTGTCGCCTGCAACACAATCTAACTTTAGAAACTCAGATTAGATATAGAGTACAATTTAGACCTTCGCGCTTTGTATTCATTATTATATGTATACTAGCTGTTACCCGCGGGTTGATTCGCGTTTTATAGGTTAATTCTGACTTTATTTCTTTTTGCTCAGCTCCTAGGGGTCAAAAATTATTGGGCTATCAAATGCAAAGAGTTTTAAAATCCGACTGGTAGTTAAAGAGATTAGCGCGTCAAACAAAAAAACAATCTCTTCAGCCTTATTATTTTAGTATAAATTTTTACATTAACGCTAGACTGACAATTTACACAAATCAAAGTCTATATTTGTAGAGACTGATGTATCCTGAACTAGGTAAACCCCGTGATCCAGATCACCAGGTCTCTCATGGTCCCCCCCACATACCAGTACTGACATTTAGTCGAATAAAAATCAATAAAGAACCCACCTCTATAGCAATAGCGAGAATGAGATGCAAGACGGGTATGAGCAGCACGTAGACGCGGAACACGGCCTCGTCCCTGTCTTGCGGGCGCATCACCTCCACCTCCATGTAGTCTGCGAGCCCCCGCCACGGCGCCAGCAGCATCACCACCACGAACACCGCCTGCGCGAGCAGCGTCACCACCATGCAGTCTGCCAACATGGGAACAGGTATTGTCACACCAGTGTCACACACAATGAGTGTTGTGTCGAAAGGATCGACTTAATTCGACTTCCCTGACTCACTCAATTTGTCAAAATACTATGCTATGCTATTTCATGAAACGAAACTAGCGTGCTTATGTTTATTTGACTCTGCGAGAGTGAGCTGATTCACAACCGAAATGCATCTCTATTACGGTAAATATGACAACATTATTTTACACAAAGTGACATTCGCAGCTATCAGTTGACTTCGTCTGGTATAATACGACTTTATGTCAAAATGGGACTTACAGTTAGCACAGAAGGGTTGTCGGAAAGGCCATCCCTTGGCGTAGACACACGCCATGATGAGGTACTGGAAGGCGGACACGATGAAGATGACTGTGTTCTCCCAGCACAGCACTTGCTCGGTGTCCGGCCCGCCGACTACCGGCGTGAACCTGGACAAGTTCAGTGAATCGATCAAAATGGACACCTTTTGAAAATTTTACTTTTTAATTTGTATCTCGTTCTTTGCATTAAAATACATCGTTTCAACTTTAGAACCAAAATATGTAGACTTCTTACTAAACTTAACAACTCAATTAGTAAACAACCAAAATTAAAATGTTCAAAATGCATTTTCTAAAACTATTTATAAACTTTGTAATAATAACCTGAATATGCCCCAATTATTTTTTTCACACAGGAAGTTGATTTCGTTTCCTTAATTAAAGGCATGTAACATCCCACTTTTGGTCATAGGCTCTACCCTCACATTAACGGTAAGATAAGTAAATTATTATTTTTAAGGTTCCGTCAAGAGTATCCATATAGCGAAGCTTTTTTTGCCATGGATTTATAAAGATAAAATTGTACAAGTGAATTGAGAAAAATGGTTATTTCCAAAATATTAAAGTAAAACTTAGCACTCACCACGACTGCGAGTAGAGCAAGTATATCGAGGAGATCTGCATCAGCAGCACCAGTAGCACCTGCATGATGAGCGGCAGCAGGCTGGCGGGCGCCACCAGGGACACCGGCGGGGACTGCTTCGTGAGCAGCGGGCCGGGGGACGCGCGGCCCAGCGACAGAGCCAGCAGCGTCGTCAGCACCAGGTCGATGTACAGGAACTGGTTGTTGCCCAGGATCGAGTAGAACTGCACGACATATTAAGTAATCAATAAATGAAATGAATGAAATTAATAAATGATATGAAAATAATACATGTTTAACCTCAAGCTCCGGGACACTAAGGGACTGCGCAAACCAAGCGGAAAAATTCCCGCGCACTTTTTGAATGAACCATATTACTATATCTTAAAGAACAAAATCGTATGCTTGCCAACACAGACGTCAGCGTCGCGTCGCGCATACGATTTTGTACTTTAGGCTATGGGGATAATGACGTCTAAAAGTGCGCGAGCAAATTTCCACTTGGTTTGCGCAGTTTCTAAAGCGTGCAGACTCTGCCAAGAGGCAGAGGAAACAGTATTGCACCTTCTGTGCGATAAGGCGTATAAGAAGCGCCCATCTAGGCATACTCCCTTCAACCTGACGAACTAAAATATATCTATAAAAATTCCAAATCATTCAGCTATGTACTTACATTGTAAGAGCGTCAGTGGCGTAGAGAGAAAGACGCGGCATGTCATGTCCAGAGGTACGAGTTCGATCTCCGGTCATGCCATGTACCAACCGAATGCTCTCAAACGGTGAAGGAAAACATCGTGAGGAAACCTGCATACGCCGAAGAAGGAATCCACAAACCCTGGTGGACTATAGCCCGTACGCTCTCGTTAAGAAGGTAGGCTTTAGCCCCAACCGTGGGGACATTTAAAAGGCATTTGATTTGACTTACATTGTAGAGTATTAGTATGGAGAAGAACTGTATGAAGGAGTAGAGAGCCATGTATTTGAAGATGGCGAACGAGGTGCTGAGCGCGCAGCGGCCCTCCAGCGCGAGCAGCTTCACGCACCGGATGTTCTGCTCCTGCGACGTGAACGGCGCAGCCACTGACAACATCAACAATAAATAATATTAATCTTCAAGCACTAATCATCGATATGAGGAAAACAAGCGGTAGTTTGGTGACGTTCTTAAGTTACGTACTCAAGAAATGGATCCAACATAGAGATAGAATGACGCGTGTGAAGTGGCGCACGAGCGAGACGAAGCGTGTCAAATAGGACAAAGTGGTGTAATTTATGAGGCCCATGCGCTAGGATCTAGCACCTGGATCTCATGCGCTAGATTTTAGAGTAATCTCTAGCGGCTAGATAGTAAACTATTTTTTATTTGAAAATGTATAACCTAGTCATATTTCAGCTTTGCAGTACTATAGTCTGCGAGTAAAATGTCGGACAGACGGACATGGCGAATCTATGAGGGTTCATTGTGGGACTTCGGAGCCCTAAAAAAATATGGTGGTTACCCGAGGCGTCGGCCTCCGAGAGCGATATGCCGACGTGCGCCGCCTTGAGCGCGCCGCAGTCGTTGGCGCCGTCGCCGCACATGCCCACGATCAGGTCCTCGCCCTGCAGCGCCGTGATCAGCTGCGTCTTCTGCTCCGGCCCGAATCGACCGAATATCGTACCTGTTCAAAAGTATACTTTATAGCAAACACACGCCACAACAACACCCACCAATATTTATACTAGGTACTCAAAAGAAAATAAGGGCCAGAGCGGTTCTTTCATACATTCCAGGTCACCGAGCCGTTAGATCTCCGTCAGGGAACGATTTGAGTGAGATCTGGTGGTGGCCGTCCGGAGTACGGATGGAGGAGGTCCAGAGAGCCCTGCACACCTAACTGATCATGCAAACCGTTTTCACCATGAGTCCGATTTAAAAAGCTCTAAAACGGCATCAAAATGTATGGAAAACCGCATACGCAGGATTAGACTTATGGATAAGATTATTTCACGCTACTACCTTATTTGTAGTTTTTAACTTAAAGGCGAAGCAATAAATAATACCTAGTTAACTATTCAGAATCAGACCTCACCCTTGCTAAGTATCGTAGGCATCAGTTCTGGATAGTGAGTGCGCACCACGGACCATGTCTTCCCTTCCAGAGCCAACACATAAGCGTCAACAGATTGTTTGGGTGGTCCGCCGTCGTCAACCACCTGAAATTACAAGCGTCAGTTATCTTTTAACAAGAAACTATTAATTTATGGTGTTGAATTCCTTATTACTTACTTCAATGCTGGAAAAAAAGCCTTTTCCATGTAACCCTAAAGTCGCTTAAAGCTACGTTCGTGATAAACTTAAGATAAAATTCTTACCTCCATACAAAGAGGTGGTCGCGATTCGATTGTTTGCTGCTGGCCGGCGGTGATCAGCAGTAGTTTCTGATGAGGTTGTACCATGAAACATCCTCGAGCCACCGACATCGCAGTCATTATGTTGTCCCCTGTCATTCAAATGTGTACACATTGGTTCTTAAGTGTGTTTGTAGCTGGTTTGTAGGCGGAAATGTTCTTCAAATAAATATGAGATATGCGGGCCAAGATTAAAACGCGGGCCTAATGCCATGCCATGGTTCCCCATGGAGTTCAGCGTATGGGAATTTCCTATGTAAGGAAGCTAAGTGTGCCCTTATCAAGGAGAATAAAGCGACCTGGCCACAACGCCTAAACACCTAATATGAAAGAAAGAAAGATGTTTATTTAATATCGAGTCGACGCCTCCGTAGCCCAGTTGGTTGTGACTGCCTGCTGTGCTCGGAGTCCGGGCTCGAATATCGAGCTCACACTGTCATACAATTTCATGTGTGTTATGGTACATTCTTAGTGAGCCCCACCCATTTAACTCACCGATAAATACTTGTTCTCGGGTCTTCACTCATCACATACATTGATTGTGTTTGTATGTGTCCATGCCACCCGCGAAACAGGGAGAAGGGAATCCTACCTAATACGTGAGTATGTAGCGTTAAACAAATTTTCAATACTAAAATCGTGTATCAAAATGTACACTGACCTGTCACCATAACCTGGCGCATGTTGGCCTCGTGAAGCTCTTTGATCACTTGAGTCGTCTCCGGTTTCAGGCTATTTTGCATGACTAGAAAGCCCAAGAAAGCCATGTCGCACTCAAGTGTCTCCCGTTTGATCCTCTGCGCGTCCACCCACTTTATCTTTCGGTCGAGCTTCTTGTGAGCGAGGCCGATGACCCGGAACCCGTTCGACGTGTATTCGTTGAGCACGCTACTGAAGTTGTCTGGCAGCGTGTCTGCGCTGCACATGCCTGCAACCTTGACAAGTAGGTACGATAATTTTTAAAGGACAGACATACGGCAAAGAAAACAAAGATGAAATGTTGACTAAAAACGTAGAACTATAGTTTCTTTAATAAAACTTAATTTTTATTTCACATAGCGCTGGCATTTAGTAAAAGAGAACAATCCACACGTAAAGGAACCTTACATAGTTGAACGGGTCTTGTATTCTTAAATAAGGGTGATTAAATAAATAATAGATACATTATTGACTTTTTTCTTTTTTTTCATTTCAACTCATATGAGTATGAGTTGAACAGGTGAGGTTTATTGATTAGATAATGGTATTGATTATGATACTGATTGAAACTTACCTTTTCTGGTGCACCTTTCACAAAGTAAACCATCTGAGGCTGACCGAGCACTCTAGCTATGACGCCCATAGATTGCTGAGATGACGAGAAGTGAAACCTTCGCAGCAAACCGATCTATAAGAAAAAGTATACTGAGAATCTAATAACATTATCTTTACTATGATATATTACAAATATTATTTGAAGCAAATGCGTAAGAACTTGGATTTCTTTCAACAAGCCAGGGGTAATCATTAACTTTTCTATAAAGTAAGTTGTATATATTCGAACCAACCTCGTAAGGCATTTCCATGGTGAAGGGATCATAATTATCCAAGTTCTGAAGATCTTCGTCATGGTTAGTGGAAGGTTTCACGATAGCTGGTGTCAGGTTGTCATAACGCGTGTTTTCCGGCCCAGGCTCTTCAAGGATCTGTAAAAATAATGCATGATTTGGTATAAACATCATTACTGATTAAGTGATTGGTAAAGGAGTTTCACATATGAAATCCGGAAATTCATAGCTGATAAAAATACTTTTTCAGTAAAACATATATGTTCAAAATTCTTGAGATAAATAATGTGTAATTTCTTTCCAAACATCACGACATGACTCATTCGTTCAACAAGATACGTCCGTCATTAAAGATTCCTTATTTTAGTGTCAGATTTTCCTGTTGCATGATTCAATACATGTACTTAAGTCAGCCTAAAACTCAGAAATTCTTTTGTAGCTCAGTAAATAAATGAATGATTTAAAAAAATTATATTATTTAGACACAAAGTACAATTACAAAACGCAGAAAGAAGCAGTATTACGAGTTCTAAAAACTACTAAACGGAAGAACATTGACTAAACAAAATGTATTCTCTTACCCACTGAGTGAATTCAAACATCTTCAAGTCCAAAGGGTCGCCTTTCAGTTGTCCCTGTATACTGGTGAGTGAGTGGCACGAGGCGAGGGCCTGGATGAGAGGACTCTTCACCGGCAGCATGGTGATGTCCACCACGCACCGGCCGAACCGCTCGCCAGAGTACGAAGGTATCACAGCGTATAAATCCAGCCCGTCTTCTGTCAGGGTACCAGTCTAAAAACATACAGTACAACAAATATATAAAGGATTTTACGTTGTCTATAGTTTAACTTAAAAATTTAATTTTGGCGTCTAGGTAATTTTTAGGGTTCCGAACCAACATAGTAAAATGGAAAATTTAAGGGTCGGACTTCGTTTGTCTGGTCTGTCTGTCACAGCTGCTTATCTCGGCAACTACCAACGCTATCGACTTATAGGGATAGTTTTAAATAGTGCTTGCGAACCTCTATTAAAAATTAAAGAATAAAATATTTTGATTTTAATTGAAAAGAGGCTGAAATGGGTGTCGAAATTTTAAAATGGGGTTCCTAGGTCAAGTGGGGTATCATAATAAAATCGGACTGTAGGTCATATACCCACTATGCCTATATGGACAATTCATATTTTTTATTTACTTTATCCAAAAAAAAATCACTATTACCTTGTCAAAACACATGACTTGCAGTTTCCCACATATGATGATGCGAGGCGGCGACACGCAGAATATCTTGTTCCTTCGCAGGCGTTGCTGACTGTACACTATGCCGGCTGTCATGGCGGCGGGCAGGGCCGGCGGTACCACGATCGTGATGATGTCTAGAGTTCGCAGCACTATCGTACCCACCGCACTCTGTTCAAAACATAACCATGAGTCCATAGATAGGGCTGCAGGATCAATAGGACGGTAAATTGCGGAGGAACTTTCAGTCAAGTAGCAAATTTAACAAGATATCAACAGTTTCATTTGCTTCATTGGATAGGGCCCACCGCCGAATCGACCGCTGCCTTATTTTTCAGACTCGCGGAGCCTTATAATTTAGCTTATAATTAGACAAACAATAATATTGCTTCAAGCCTTACCCCTCTCAATACATAAAGGTGAATGGAGTATGCCATTCCAATGGCTGCAATGAAGGCCATGAACACGACGAATTTTGCCGCATCCTTGTAGAATTGAAACTCAAATTGTTTCGGGAAAAGAATACTCTTTATAAGTTCTCCTTTGGCCGTGTAGAAACCGGTGCGAACTACCTTAGCCAAAACCTGAAATGACATTAACAAGTTAATCAGTGTAAATCAAAATAATCTTAACATGTCGAAAAGTCAAATCAAGTAAAAGTATTTATTTTATTATTATACCTGATTGTTGCCGTAAAATCTTGTTTGAATGACATGGGTGCCTGCGAACAGCGTATGCCTTTTATGTGACTCTGTAGAATATAGCTCAGGTGACGCACACGGCGGTCCCTTCATTACCGGTACACTCTCACCTACAAATAAAATTATTCGCATTATAGTAATTTATCAACTTTTCTTATTCGGTACTAATATCGATCGATAGCCTGCTGTTTCGTCAATTAAGACTAAGAAGTCGTAAAAAGAAATTACTGTTATGGCTTGAGTGCAACATTCCGTATGTTTTGTTTAACTCGCGATGTATGACGAGACGACAGTATCATTATCACAGGCCTAGGTATCATTATCATCAGCCTGCACTAGTCCACTGCTGTTCATAGGCCTTCCCCAAGGCGCGCCACTGAACTAAATCTTCGGTTCTCCGGACCCAGTCAAAGCCAGCCGCAGACCATCTAGCCGGAACCCGCACACTGCGCTTGCCCAGTCGTGGACTCTCTAGAACTCCTCTACCTAAGCGGTTATCGGTTCTGACCAGTCCACTGCTGCTCCAACTTACAAATTTTTTGAGCTATCTCGAAGGCTTTGGCAGAGTATATCGCTTAGCAAGCAGTGAGCAGCGCTTGCCGGGCGTGCGTGCGTGGCATGGTCGCGGCGCCGCTCACCTGTGAGCATGCTCTCGTTGACGATGCAGGTGCCGGTGAGCAGCACGGCATCGCACGGCATGACGCAGCCGTCGGGCGGCAGCGCCAGCACGTCGCCCGGCACCAGCCGGCTCGCGTTCACCACGCACTCCTCGCGCCCGCCGCGCGACGGACGCAGCACGGTCACCATGAACGCGCTCGTTGAGCCCGCCATCTTGTGCAGGTTTATGCTCATCTGGGAATATTATAGTATTTGTATTTCACTTCTTTTTTTCCTGCTATTTATCGCTTTTTAAAATTAAATTAGTATCTTTTGCACACGAGTTGTTTATCTTTTTTACGATCATTTTACTAAAATTGTTGCTAGTTTCCGTTTTCGCATAAATCAAATCAATAACATCAACCGCCAATTAATACGTCCCCACTGTTGGGCCTCAGGCCCAGCCTCTGAACGAAGGCGTTAGGGCTATAGTCACCAAAACGCTAGCCCCGTGCGGGTTGCCATGTTGCATGTTTTTAAATACAAATAGTGAATTTAATTTAATTAATAATTTACGTACCTGTTTTGTCTGGTACAGAGCCAACATACATGATCCTGTAGATAGTATGAATACGCAAGTTGCATACTGATAGTATTCATCCAATGACCAAAGTATAATAGAGAAAACTTGAAACAAATAAAAAGGATTGAAGACTTCGTTCACGAACAATGTCCAATAGCTTTTGACTTCAACTTCCACTGAATTAGGACCATACAGTTTTATCCTACAAAAAATAAAGAGCATTTTAATTAATCAATACTTTAAAAAACTTAACTAGTAGTAGTATAACATTTAATTATCTATTTTCACTACGAGTTACAAAATATAATGACTGGCTTTCAAAGTAGGAAACTAATTAGTACGTTAGAAACCAAAGTTACTCCACTTACAGTTCATTTTGCTGTCGTTTGTTAATACCAGAGACGTTGTCCATCAACAAATTAAGACTAATATTTTCATTAAGAGTCAGCACATTGATGAAAGCCCCGTGATCATGCAGCCAGATGTAGCGGCTGTGTTGGTAAATGAAATATCGCAGTCTGTTGTCCCTGTGGTTCGACAGATTAAGGTCAATCTCATGCACCTTCTCAATCTTGAATAACAATTCCGCGGCATCAGTCACTGAAAATAAATACGTAAATGAAATAGGTAATAGTTAAAAAGAGGAAGTGTAGTGATGGGAAAGATAATTTTCTTTCAAATTGACCCCATTACTATGTGTCTATACGATTTTCGATAGCTCAAAGGTATTCTTTTTTCATCTAATCGCATATTGCGTGAATAGATATATAAAAATATGAGTTTTAAAAGGAATGAGATGAGCCTTTGCAGTAGCATTGACAAAGAACGGTCACCGACATAGCTCAAAGGACTAGCAGTCTGACTGAAGTGATAGTGCAAAAGCGACGTCCGTTAGAGCAGTCAAGTTCTGGAGTTCAAATGTGTAATGGGCGCAGCTGGAAATCCTAAGCAGATTGATGATGAAAGCCAGATATGGTGGCGTGCTTATCTGCAGACCCATATCCAATAGCGGAAGTAGAAAGAAAATATTCTGTATGTCAAATATCATTTATATTGTGTTTATTTCTAAATAAATAATTCGCATTTAATTTCAATTATAAGCGCATTCGATGTTAACTTGTCATTTGACCTGTTAAACTATTATCTTACCACAAATTTCTTCAGCCATTTTCAAACTGCATCGTACGTATTTGAATCGGTTGTGCTTGGGATAATAAGCCAACGCAAAATACGGGAGTCCACACAATCCAATGCATATTGCGTGAAATAATATTGCACGTAATTTGGAATATTTGAAGCCGATTATTTTGATGGTCAGATCGTCGGCAGTGCTCTCCAGTATCTGCCATTGCGCTTCGCCGATAACTTCGTATTCGTCTGGAACATGGAACAAACGGTCTGCATTCCTAACCGGGGATAGCTGTTGGGCGTCGGTGATTGATAACACTGTGTTTGCATTACCCGCCGCGTCGCAGGCGTTATCTTAATATCACAAGTTCACAACACCAGTTACGTATTCAAATTAACCTTATCAATTTCTTTAAGATATAGGTACGTAATATATAATATCTAGCAAAATAAACTACTTACGCAAAACATAACAATCCGTTATCGTAGGTACCTTGAATTTAAATAATTACAGAAAAATATAATTTTACTACGATTGCAGATGTAGAGAAATGAAATATAATTTAATGAAGTATTTGAACCTATAAATATTTGAAGTTGTTGACTATCTATAAATAAATACTTAATAAACTGGTATGTATTTAAACTTTAAAGTCAAGTTAGTTAATGCATTGCATATGAGTACATCATACATTGTGTACATCATATACACGTCAAATTTTTATCTACCCATTCTCCTATTAACCAACAGGTCATTGGGAATACTTAAATACGTTGGTGACGTATAGGTACCTATTTTTTATTATTATTATAATTTTTATGGAAATCCGTAAATTATCTTATGAAAATATGTGTCACCATATATTTCGTTACCTATGTATAACCAGTGTTTGGCTGATGCTAGATCTATCTAATTTACTGCTCAGTACCTATGAATATAAGGTCACAAATTAAGACAAGATGGCAAATCTTTATATAAGGATTGTGTTCTCTCCAGATTCATAATATTCATGCTAAGTCTGCATTACTCTGCTCTGTATGTTAATGATTATGTGAGTATTATTCTACGTGGAGCGCGCTACATAAATAACTAAAAGATGCGTGTTGGATGATTGATGACAATAGCTTGAAATTCAATTCAATTCAATACACTTTATTGCACGTTTAAAAATTCCGGACAAAAAACAAAAACAGATACAGTAATGTACATCTAAATGATATTTGCATGACAAAATTATATGAATGCATATGTTGCATTTACCAATGATGGTAGGTAGGTATGTAACTATTATTTCCTCTGTGGTATAGCGTAAAGAACGAGCATTATGGGCTCCCTAAACGATCATGCGACATGACGTGCATTACGTGCTGTCACTCATGCATGACCGTCTAGCTGTTAGTGATTGACGTGCATGACATGCAAACTACGTGCTGGCCGTTGCTTCACTGTATTGATTGATAGCAAGCATGATGGTCCATCATGCAGCATGACATTCACGTAAACGTTGCATGTCATGCAAGCATGATCGTTTAGGGACCACTTTAGAAATGCAGAAAATAAAAATAAATAAAGGCCATACAAGCAACAAAAAGAAAATAGTAAGTATTTAGAATTATATAGCATGTAACCAAAATTGTCAGGGAATGAAAATTTCAATTTTATAATATTTCAAGTAAATAATATTAGTATTTTTTTCTACAATAATAGGTAAAAAGAAAAAAGCTTTATTCTTATGTTTATTATATTTTTAAAAATAATACATGTAGGTATTCGATTGTCTAAATCTCTACACACATTATAAACACAAAATGAAGGACAAAACACTAGGTATACATAAACTACAAAACTCAAACAAAAGTTATGTTCCCCCTTAGTCCAATATTCACAATATGTGTAATTCCGTTTTATATGAAAATTTGATTACTACTCCAGACACATCTTACATTTTTAAATAATTGCAAACACATTGTGCCATCACCACACTCAATAAAAATAAATACTCAATTTTATGCCATTATGTAACAGAATATCATGCAATTTGTGTCAGGTAAATATTCTGTGACTATATTATTATATTGCACATAATGACATATAAATTATATGTTTATCTTTATCCCAACAGTATCCCCGGCAAAGCAATGTATGAAAATAAATATGATAATTAGTACCTACCTATTCACATCAAGCCTTGTGAAGTTGAGCTGTTATTTAGGTGCATTTGTTATCTGGTCATATATTTTATTTTAATTTAATTGATAGATATGTTTGGTTTATGTAACACAAAGATTTATAAACAGTAGAAAAAACGTAAAACTATTTATGGAGCTCTATAAATAGAACATTGGACACAATCTAGCTTATTTATTTGCTGTATTGAAGGGTCACATGTGTTGTAGCAAGGGTTAATGCCTACTACCTGACATGGTACAGCACCCTAGCCCATAAAATGTCTGATCGTAGTAAAATTCTTGAGTATCCTTCTTACTTAATTGCAAAAAAAGTTTCTAAATGTTATGCAATAAACATGAAATGCTCAGGGATTAATGATGAAATCTGATAGTAAACAAACTGCTCCAACAATATACTTGTGGACAAATTGATGGTCCACTGATGGAATTGACCCCATAACAAGACAATCAAGACCAGTCTTCAATCAAACAAAATACAGTCACATTGTTTAAGGGCAGTAGTGTATTATTTGAAGATGAATCTTTTATGATGACTGTATATATACCTACTTACTAGTACAATGAAAATATAATAATGATACATTTTTTATGTTGATAATACATTATTTTTAATAAGCTCACCTTTCAGCCATGCTTGTCATATGATAAGAACAGATATGGAGATGTGGTGCCAAGTGTGTCATGTCAATAAAACTATGATCAAAGATATGATGCGGTTGGAATTCATGCAAGGTTTGCATGTGGAACAATATCTCCTTGTTCAAGGCGAAATGCCTAAATGAGTGGATTTAAAATACTTATAGGGAGGATACATAGAGGAAGGGTAAGTCAGAGATTTCTGGTTTGTACGGTGTAAGCCAAATATCTTTAGGAGATAAAGGGTCCGATGCTGACACACACCACACAGCACAGCGCTTATATAGTTATAAATACGAACAAACTATATGGACAAATAGTCTGAAATAAAGTTTTATTTAATTTAAATTAGTTTTGTCTTTATCTTCCTATATTGTTTGACTGCGACAGAAATAAATAATTTAAGAGTTGTCAAAATGATTGCCTTTTGAAACCTGATGTAACATAATATTATGGGCTTTATGTAAAATTCCTTGTCTGTCTGTATGTTTGACCGCACATCACGCCGAAACTACTGGTTCGATTTGAACAGTTTTTTTGTTTGAAAGCATGTGGTCCAAATCTGACTTAGAAATCTGGTGTACTTGGAATTATTAAATTCCATCCCTCTAGGGGTGAAAAGGGATGTTAATGTTTGTATGGGGTTTACATAGGGAGTAAAAATTTACCGATTTCAACAATTACTTCACTGTTGGCTGTGCTGTTGGTTATGTGGTACTCACATACTCGGACATAAGTAAATTTTGCTACAGGAAATCTATTCCCACGGGAAACTTGAAAGCTTAAAAACCACTGAACGAATTTTCATGAAATGTGTGGGGCAGGATATAGGCGACTTTTTACTGCAGGAAAAAAAATATTCCACGCGGGCAAAGACGCGGGCAACAGTTAGACGATACATTTTAACACGGTCGAATTCGCGGGGAGCATCATGAATGGTTTTTTTAATCTTTTTTTTTTTACAAATACTGCAATAGGTATATTTTTTAGAATACATGTTACAACTAACGACAAAAGTGCAGTTCAAATGATACAATTCCTTTTTTGGTATAATTTAGGTTAAAACAGACCAGTGGCAATGTCATTTAAAGGGACATATTTAATTCTATGACGATTAATTGGAATATCTAAGGGAATAAGAGTATTAGTATATTTATTGCCTAATGATTTAATGTGTCCTTAGTGAGTCACACTATATTTAATCAAGTGTAGAGATCGAACTTACCACTGGCGACGGAGGCATTGGTAGTGTTCGGCATTCCCGTAAAAACGATTAATACTTATAGCACGAAAAAGTTAAGGCATATTACTAAGATGTTATTTACTAATTTGACAATAACCGATGCTACCTCATCGCAAAAATTGCATAGATTTCATACAACAATCTAAAATGAAATCGTAGTCGCACCGCACTACCTACTCACATTCACACATGAATGAATGAAATTGAATGAATGAATAGATGGAGTCATAAACATTGTAGAGTACCTGTCACAAACGTCAAAAAGTTTTTAAAATAATATGGCAAAGACAATATGTAGGGTTTGTTTGTCTCCACTAAACATGGGCCAATGCGTGTGTGCCAGTGCTCGTCAGCGCCCTTGAACTAAAAAGGGGGCTGCAGCACAGTGAACGATTACTCTGGCTGCAGACAGTTATTGGTCTTGGCCAGCGCATTGGCCCATGTGAAGTGAGCCTTAATCCAGCCACCTCAGTCTGAGCCAGCCACCGATATTTGGCCAACACGTACTCATAAACAATAAAAGTCTGGGCTATTCTGACATCTATCCACAACACCGAATGAATAAAGTGGGGCTTTTTGGCGGGATTTTGTCAGAGATGTTTGTCGTTTTTGTTTAGTTTTCCAAAAAATGTATATTGTGGGTTTTGGTGTATATTTGTCATAGTTTTATATGCAACAAGTGCCTATTAAAGTGTTAGTGTATATTGTGCGGGATAGTTAAATAAAAGCGTGTAACGACTCTACCGGATCGTTCCAAAATGTCCCTTGTTATTCTTCATTAAACCTACTTACTATCGGTTTAATGCGGACATGAACCTGCAGTGTGGATCACCGAATGTCACTAGTTGTGCCCTCGTGGAGGCCGTGCTGCGGTTTAATTGAAAATCACCGACTAACTCTACTCGTGCTGTTTTTGTGGAGGCCATGCTGTAACCGCCGGTTTAAATAAATATAAGAAATAATACTTTAAATAAGTCAGGGCTGAATGGACAAAGCTTCCCTTGCCCGTCCTCAATAGAGGACAAATCAACAAAAAAAAAGAAAGAATAGAGTGGGGTTGACTGACATGCAACCAAACCAATAGAGAACTCTTTGGAGCACAAATTAGATAGTATACGTCCAATTAGAGATCGTCAGGAAAAGCGGAAGGAAAATATTGATTTTGGCGCGAAGTGAGTGAAGGATACCTACAGTTTGCGAAAAATCTACGATTGCGTACGAATAAAAAAATTAAAATGTCTCAGGGTGGTTTATCTCGAGTAAAGACTGAATACTTAGAAGTAGGCGAATATAATTTTTCATGGCCTGGAGAAAACGGAACATTTCAAGATTTCGGATCCATAAATTACACCATGCCAACAGGTAAACAATCGCAGGAAAAAACATATAAAGTTTCAGTATTACACGAATTTATTTTGAAGAAATTCACTATGAAAATCGAGGAAATTGCCATTGGCCATAAGACATTACACATAGAGCAGTTAGATCCCAACATTTCGACGAAACTTGTGGATTTTTATGAGCATTTATATAGAGCATCTCCCGACGATATGTTGATGAACGTCCAAACGAGGGTTTGGACGGCGACCGGGGCGTCCACCTGTTGTAAATATGTTAGTCAAAAGTAGTTTTAAGTTTTTACTCTTTTGTTTTAATAAATAAATATGACTATTTAATTAGGTATATATAATTTTTAAGGACCATGGTATTGGCCGTGGTGTCCGTTGTGGAGAATACCACAGCATCCTCTATTTCAGGTAAAGTGAATACTTAATTACCTTATTTTACTTTATCTAATAATTTAAACTGTTTTTAACTTAATTTCAACCGTTTATTTTCTCCCAGACCACGGGGAGAAAAGAAACCCTTTTCTGGAGTTCAAATGAACTCCCATAGGAACCGAATTTCGGCCGAATGTCAAACTTCGGCAAAAATCACTGGCAAAAAGGGTTTAGAATAAATTGACGAAAGACTAATTTCTATCTATACTTAATACATTTTGAGGGTGGGTGCCTATCGTATCTTTTATACCTATCGTATGTTACATTTGACCAGCTCTCCAATATGCTGTTTCTGGCGTCGTACTGCGCACCGAGCACTAAAAAGGGTCAACTTTGGATGCACACGATCCTAATATTTGGTAATTAGACTGAGCTCACACACACGTAGGGTAATGAGTAATGAGGCAAATAAAAACCACGGTTAACCATCTATTCGGATGTACGAAGCGTTCGGAATCTATTTTGAAAAGCATTTTCCGAAATTTAACAAAATTCTTAATTTTGAAAGTTTCAATTGTGCAAAAATATTATTATAATTTTGTCACACTTTTTTAAATAATTCCGTTATGTAGTGCTTTGATATTCAGCGACACAAAACGCTTTACCCTTAGTTTTACAAAAGCATTTTTCTAGAGTCAATATTATGGACTTCATCCGCCCAGAGCGTTATAGTTAGCGATATTTTTCAATCACAGCGGATTTTGTGATAATGTAAATAAAATAATAAATTCCCCGTGACCCAGCGTTCATGCTGTACTCAATATGGGCGTGGCATGTCATCTGCTCCCCGGACGCTTTCTCGTGGAACTTCGCGTTCGTGTTCCTGAACCTCGCGCAGGTGGTCTACTTGGTGTATGAGATGAGGCCCGTCAAGTTCGACCCGGAGCTTGAGGAGGTCTACCACACGCTGTTCGAGCCTTTTAGGGTGAGTCGAGTCTAAAATGATATACAGAAATTCACTGAATCGGGACTTTTTCCTTTACTTTGAATACGATACGTCGACATTGTGTTGCGGAGATTTCCATTAGACGCAGTAACTATTATTTATTATGTGACATTATAAGTGTTGTTCAGGTTCCGTTAGGAACTATGTAATATAGGTAGTCTGTGGTTCAGGTGGGGATTCCGCTCAGCCGCGTTCGATTCACCAACAGCCTATTATATAATGTCCCCACTGCTGGGGCTCAGGCCTACCCTCTTAACGAGGGCGTTCGGGCTATAGTCCACCACGCTAGCCCAATGGGGATTGGTGGACTACACATACGCCTAAGAATTTCTTCATCGGCGTATGCAGGTTTCCTCACGATGTTTTCCTTCACCGTTTGAGAGCAATCAGTAAAGGTACTTAAGTTTCGAGAAAAAACCCATTGGTACATGGCCCAGCCGAGGATCGAGCTTCGGACCTTTCGATATGATAGGCCGCGTCTTATCCCCGACGCCACTGACGCTCTTTTAGAAAACGAGCTCTTCCTGAATGAAAAGCGATCATTTTCGATGTTTGAGAAAAATACATTAAACAGTAGAAGAGACACATTATATCATCTTATATAAGTAGGTACTTATCTTTCTTGTCACCTTGATTTCTTAAATAGGTATCTAGACTCCAGTTCAAACGTATGGTGTGTCCGGATTTCGCTCACGTGATGTCGCTGCACGCCGGCGAGGCCTACGCCATGCAGAACCTCACCAAGACTGACCGACTGGGGCTCCTACTCGCTGGGAAAGTGAGTTAGCCCTTACCACAAATTTTTAATATAAACTTCATTTTCATGCACGTTCAAGTTTTTGAATTTGAAATGAACGTGTATCCACGTTGAGATAGTTTAAGCGGCTATGTTAATGTCATGTGACCCCAAATAATGATATGATACATTAGTGTAGGTACTTAAATTGTTATTTCTCTGGCAACGAGAATTCTCCAAAATTGGTACCTACCGCCAAATTGACACAATCCATCCATACAAAGTGCGTGATTGGATTTACCTTCATGCGTATTACGAGCCTAGTACTTACCTATTTTGTGTATCTACCCTCAGGCTACGAAATATGCAAACGAAAAGTTTATATTCCATTCCACACCGGGGTAAAATTTAAAATAATTTTTGTGCATGCACGTGCCAATGCTTGCAATGAATACCTATCGCGATACTATGGAGCTCGCGTAACGACGCAAACGTGCCCGTTCCCGTCATTTCACTATCGTTCCACATCGGTTTAATACACTGAGTAAAGTGGAGGATTTTTATTTATTTAAGCAAGTATACCCGGTAGAATTTTTGAAGCATATCTGGAGAGTAAGTGCTCCAAGTACTGAAGACAGCAAATTTTACACAAAGGAAACATTTCTTTATTTTTAAAGAGAAGCTGAACTGCATTTAAAGATTTTTAAGAAACTATCTGCCAGAGTCGTAATCGAACCGGATAAAGTGGAAAACACACCTATATTTTTAAGATACCGATCGAAAGGGTCAATTATCAGAACCAATTCCTTCTAAGTAACATAGTATCTTAAATTAAAGGAAGACAATGAAATTTAATATTTTTAATATTAATAAAATTGTTAAATAATATAAAGAAAAGGACCTAGAAAAGGACCTAGATATAAAATGAATAATTAGATTTTTCCCTAATAACATGACTTTTTTTAGGATGACCTTGAATCGTTTTGATAAATAAATGTTAATTTCATGGTTTTTCTTTAATTTAAGATAGTTAAAGTTTTGTTTTCAACCTACCAGTTTTGTTTTCAACTTTCAGACTTTTAGTATAATATAGCTTTCTATATATGCCTGCTAGGTAAACGTGATGAGCGGCCATCAGTTTCTACATCCGATCCTACCGTGCGAGTTCTTAGACTCACCAGAGTTCGAATCCAGTCGGGCCACAATCGACGAGAAATTCAAGGTGAGAACAACTTCTCAAGACAGTTTAGAAGAGTTCTTATAGTAGATTTATAAATATTAAACTTAAATTCTTTCATGTACCTATTACTTTTATAGAATACCTGCGATCATAGTATTGATGATCGCATTGCAATACAGAAAACAATGTAACTACAATATAAACTTATACATTTTTTTTTAAATCTAAAATAAAAAATTTTGGCCGAGGTCTGTATAATATTATAATTTATTTTTCATCACACTTGCTCGTTATGGGTCTTATTATATGCGTTCCTATAGAAACACAATGGCCTATATACACCCGCGGGAGAATAATGAAAATCAGTACAATATTATTACCCCTAGGGAACTAATGTGTAGCTGGCTGTACTGAACTGGTTTATTAAATTAATAGTTAAAAATTAAGTTAAATTGAGTAGTTAACTTGACTTATCTTGACTAAACTCGACTGTACTCGATTTGACTCGACTTGAGTTAAACTGAGTTAACTTGAGTTATTTTAAGGTAATTAAATTTAACTAAATTTAACTTAATTTAACTAAATTAATTATATAAACTTAAATAATATCAGCAAAGTCAAAGAAAATAAATTTGTTCCCTTGTGTCGCAGGTATTTATTTCCTCGCAAATGTGATGAAAAACATTGTGTGCATCACGGGCAGTAAGGGTATTACAAACTCGAGTCATTAAAATCCCTCCGCCTTCGGCGTCGGGCTTCTAACAGACTCTCGTTAGTAATATCCTAGCTACTGCCCTTATTGCACAATGTACTATTAGGTCTTCTAGGAAAATGTACAGTAAAAGGAGCCTTTTCAGTGAATTATGTATGTCAGGAATGTATACCTGCCAATCAGAGAACGTTACTTACCTACCTAATTTTATTTTATATTAAGTTCGCTGGCACGTTGGCCTCTAACTTTTTATTGTTATTGCGCTCGTAATTTTTGACATAATGTTACATTTTTTCGGTTATTTACTCCACTCTGACAGTATTAAAAATTAAAGTCCCTCTTCGAACATAATAACCAGCCCTGCTTTCACCCATTAGAGCCAAAGTTATAAGCCATGATAATATCTTTAGTTGAAAATATTTCAGATGTATTTTAAGGTGTTCTAAATGATAAATGCCTATTTATTTTCATCTGTGTCTAAGTAAAGCATACCTAGGTACCTATATAACTACGGTTTGGCAGAGTACCTACTTGAAATAGTTTTCCTCAATTGAAACTAAATAATACTAGGTGTTTCCCACGGCTTCGCCCGCGTAGAAAAGTTTTTCCCGTGGGAACAGCTTTTCATGGGGTAGGTATCTGTAGCTTGTGTTATTCTAATTATATCTATTACTGTACAATTTCATCACAATTTGTTCAGTAGTTTTTGCGTGAAAGATAACAAACATCTAAACATACTTAGATCCAAACATCCAAACTTTCGACTTTATAATATTAGTAGGATGTTATGTATAAGTATAAAATAAATAGGTACTCATAAAAATACTCACTTTACCTCAAAAGAATCAAACTTCAAAGATGTTATGTGAAAATCTCACATTATTCTTTTGAGGTAAAATTATGTTACTGAAATTTTAACGCTTGTCGGCCTTCTCTTATAATTTTGCCATATTTTTCCACCCCAATCACGTCTTATTTCACGGAGAAGTGCGTCTCGTCATTACGTTGTTAAGTTACGTAATGGAGCTAACTAACACGGTTGGCGACACTGATGAGTTCATTATTAAGGGGAGAGAATGCTTTTGACGGCGGACCGAACGTTCCATAGCTCTGACCTATATAAACAAAATATGCTACACTCAAAGACCTATTTATTTGTGCGTACTCCAAACAAACTAGCTTGTAGATTGTAGGTATGCCCCACCCCGTCGCTTAGATAAGTAGGTAGTTGAGTATTAACTTCTCGACAATATGTTGCACTAGTAAGGTATAATTGCTAGCAAAAAACATAGATGATAAAATATAGAGGTAGCAGAACGTGGTAAGAATAGTTTTTCGTCCTGTTACCTACTACAATTCATGATCATGTTATTTTAATTGATTCCACATTGGTGTCAATTTTACTGTCAAAGGCGGAAATAGCTTTTGAGTTTCCAAAATACTGCTAAAGTAAATGAGCTAACGCTACCTACTACCTAATTTCCTTATTTTAGCACAATTTAATTTCACAATCACAGCGCAGCGGGCTTTGGCATTACCAACCCTATTCCGTTGACCTAATTGTTGTCTGATACGGCTGAATAACAGCCAAAGGGGCTATAATGCTATATAGAAACTGGGTTAAATATTGACGGAGTACTTTGTTACAAACTGAAAAGAAAATATTCAACGATATTTACTGTTACACGCTTATTGAACATCTCTACATAGATGTAGATCCTACACACAAAATTATGGAAGTATTCTCTTTATTTGGATGGCAATTTGCATAAATATAATCAATGTATTTCATAGTAGATTGAATTGAATTATGATTACCCTACGTATTTTTGGTAAAATAAATCGAACTGGCCATTAGCAATAATATGTACTTATAAACTATTAGGCAGGTATATAAGTATAATCGGAAAATAACTTGTATTATTTGGTTCGTAAATTGTTGCATTGCAAAAGGATTTTATTTTATTGCATTTTTCGTGAAAAGCACTATGTAAAGCCTCCCCGGACTTCTTGGCCTCGGGTATCTTCTTGACGGCCTCGTCAAGACTGCTTTCTAACGAACTCGCCCAAGAAATGTTCCCATTCCATGCTCGGTCTTTTTGAGGGCCAGTATTCTATGTCTTCGTTCAGGTTTCAATAGTAGCTGCGTCATCATGCCGCTACGTGTACTGGCAACGGAGCTCCCTCGAATACCTGTTCGTGAAGGAACAGTACCTGGCTGCCGTGGTCGGCACATTGATAGCTCGGGACATTACCACCAAACTTTATGCTATGAACAACAAGATAGTCACTGAGAGAGGCTCGCACCTGGACATAAGGTTGCCGAGCATATCGCACGCGCTCGCCCGCAGCCCGAGGAAGCTTCGCTCGGCCAACTTGCCGCCACCGACGACGGTGCAGCCGGTACCCCCACAGAAACGACCAAGTAAGTAATTAAACTAATTAAGTACACCTTACTATAACAGAAGGTACATTGTTGCCGAATACGTAATTCTGGAACAAGTAGGTTAAGGTTGTTAGGTAGGGCAAGAAATAAAATTGTGGCATCTTTGTCTTTGTAAGTTTCGAATTTTAGATTTTAAAAGCTCAATTCCGATTACTATGTTGATGATTTATGAGCAAAAAAAATTAAGCCAGTAACGGCATCATTAGGCAAGTCGAACGGAAGGGAGTCTTTAATAGCGCCTAAATTAGGAAGCAATTTGAATGAAACGAAATGTATTATTTTGTTAGTAGGTGTTTCGTAATACCTCCACCGGTTTGTTTTTTTTTTCTAGCTTAGAAATTAAGAAATTAAATAGCCATGAAAAATGAAATGAAAAACAATCTATATATTAAATGCCTATATTATTAGCTAGAAATTTTGTGGTAAAGATTAATAACTGTCTATAAAAAGTAATATTAGTCCGGGAAATCTCAATAAACCAGCAGTGAAATATTACAAAACCAGATTTATTCGCTGAAACTTACATTCGTTTTTATGAATATATTACAACTTTAGACACCGATAATCTAATGATAATCGGTACCCTCATACAAATATGTCATTTTCCTTTAAAAACTATAAAAGTGTTTCCCCTCACAGACTGCTGGACCCGCGTAGTCGAGCAGCCAATAACAACAACCGCGACCAAACGCAACGGTTTGACCTCTCCCTACGAAGAGGACGAAGAGCTGATGCCTCTGGCAGCCCACGAAGCCCCAGCCGCGTCTTTGGACGACCTGTCGGTAGCTGACAGCTGCCCCGATACTTCTTCAAAGTACCACAGCTGCGAGGCCGTGGAGACCGACGACGAATTAAGGCATTAGGCTCTTGAGAAAGCCACGTGCGAAGGTGCAGAGGGAATGTTTTATGTATTTTCTTGGGTACAGGCAGAGCACAGGAAAACGGCTGAAAAACTACCGCTGTCGATGACTTTTAATATAAATAATAAATAAAATTAAAATAAAAAGTAGAATAGCCCTAAACTCTTAAGGCCCTATATGTCCTCCGTGGGCCCTACGCCCTGTACTGTTATGTAATCTGTGCCCTATACCTAAAAAACTAGTTTTACGACAAAATACTCCGAGATGTGCAGTAAAGTCAGTAGATACTTAAATATTGTTTAAGTTTTCAAAGACAGTATATGAGGTCAACAAACTCTCGTCTAGTTACTAGCTAGACCATAAATTATTAAATACAACTGTATCTAACCTTTGTATGAAATGTTAAAGAACAACTTATTGCAGTTTTAGAAACAGAATTGGTATAGGGAAAATGTTGATTACAATTATCTGGTTAAGTACCTATTTACGTACCTACATACGTAAGTCTTTTTTTCATATTAATAAAACAAATATGTTATTTATATAAACTAGACTTGTTATTTCCAACAAACGTAACAGTACAACCTATATTTGTTGATAAAACATTATTTTCAATACGTTATTTTTCCTGCCATCACATTTAATGTGTATTAGATATCCCATTACGTACCTGTCTATAAAAGTAATAGGTAACATTATGACTGTACGTAATAAAATTGATGTATTTCCATTTAGTTATTAATGGCGAAGTCATGAGGGGGTATAAAGCCACCCATTACAAGTGGACAAGCGCCGTCGGCCGCCCAGTGGGAACCAATCAATCAACCGGAACAGAATCAGTTATGGTACACTATTCAATATCCTGAGCGGATATTTATTTCTGTAGCAATATCAATATAATATTCAATACAATGGTAAACACGTTACTGTAGGTATCTGCGATCAGTTTTTATTTGCGATTTTTTTTTTGGGAATGTATAGTATGTACTTAATTTCACTATTGTAAGCACAAAACATCCTTGTAGGTTTTGGAACCGGATAATCCGAAACACTCCGAATAAGATAAAACCAGGTATACCTATCATTTGCGTCTTCGTCCATCTTTCAGCTATACATAGGTAGGTAGGTACCATAGCGGTGGGTAGCCTAGCTACTAAAGCCCCACCATCTGTCGAATTAAACACGTACAGAGCCGTTTGGCGGGCGGCCGTGGTCATAGTGCCAGCAGAGGGCATATATCTGTCCAGGGCTGCCAAGTGCTGCCACAGATGCAGGCCTTGCAGCCAAATGAAGCTCATCTAACTGAACTAGACGCGTGTTGGCGAACCGCTTTTTGGCGACCCCACCTAGCTTGGATCATGACTACTTGTAGGTAAGTATATAGGTGCCCTATGCATAGTTACATATTCAGAGCGGAATTCTTCATAAAGGGATATGATTTTTTATAGGGAATGTCTCACTCATCATAAAGTGGGTTTAGTTTAACCGACTGTCTGTCACTACATACAAACCGCTGAACAGATGTTGATGCAGTTTTACCTTACTGACCTCTCGAATATTCTCACGAAAGATACCAGCAGCACTATTTTTATTCTGTGCCATTTACACAAATGCTTACCGACTACCTATAATAGAGACTAAGAATAACAAAATCGCCAATTTCACAAGGGCGAAGCTACCGGAAAATAGATGCATTTAGGTATATTAATTAACTTAAACTGCATAAAAATATAATTAATTAAATTAATTAAAAATAACTCAACATAACAATCTAAAACTAACTAACTTAACTTGTACTTAATTGTAATTTAATGTAAAATTATAAGATATCGTGCGATCCTTTTAGGAAAAAGGTTGTCTGGAAGAAATCGCTCTTAGCGATAAGACCGCCTAGATGTACATTACTGTATCTGTTTTTGTTAGTAATTTTTAAACGTGCAATAAAGTGTATTGAATTGAATTGAATTGAATTGAAAAAAAACAAAGTATTATACTCGACGTTTCACATTGTGTTTAAAACCCGAGTCAACAAAGTAAAATAGCGCTAGGAAAACTGTTCAGCATATTGTTATTAAAAAGTTATGCGGTCTCTATACAGAACTAACTCGAACCGCAAACAAAACAGTTTAATAAATGTTTGCCATTAGACACTGCACATCCAAATCATATGCTTTACGAAAAAGCATCACCTACAAGTATGCTAAACATGGTTTTAAATCAGGCTCGTTAAAATTTTGCTACATATTGATCGTAAAGGAATGTGCAAGTACTTATATCTTATGAGTTTTCCTATCACCAGTTTCCAATAAACCCCTATATAATCACAGCGGGCTGTAAACTGCGTGCCGTTATCGTAGACGCAGTTTACGGCTTGGGTTTCCTATGCTCCTTATCGAAGCTCGAATACTTACTATTTATACGTTTTGTCGAAGATGTTATCAACTGTTCATTGCGAAACATTATTTAAGCAAAAGTTTTTTATTTTGTTTTATTGATCATTACAAACTTATTACATAAATACTTTAATTGTTAAATAGAACTAATATAAAACAAAAAAAAATTTCAAAAATTGCACTATCGGATACCTAAATAGGTTTATCTGTAGAATACAAACTTTACTTCGAAGGTTGTTGGTTTAAGGTGGTCAGCTCTGGATAATACTTTACATATTATCTGTATTTAAAAACTTTTCAAAAATGGAAACGCCATTCGAAACCATTTAGTGGTTTTGGGAGAGAAGAGTAACCACTCAAAAAGTAACTTTTATTTTAAGTAGGTAATGTAATCACTATCATGTAGTTTAGTTATCTCATTTTACCCCGGAAATATACATTCTTGGTATTTAGTAATAAAATTACACCTCGAAGTAATTAAACGATATGTAATTAATGCTCGTATATGGGATTAATATATCGGTATTTACCTACCTATATTCAATTACATCGTGCATGTGGGTGTTTAACTTATTAATTAGTTGCTAAAGTATCGAGTTATCATTAGTGCCATTAACCCATTACATTATACTAATAACTAGTAGCATAAATAGGTAAGTATAATAGATATTTACAGATAAAGTGATAGGGAAATTAGGAACAAGTGGCTCCATTTTAATGCCTCAGGCTATTTGTCAAGATTTTTTTTATTTACATAAAGCGAGCTAGTAATTGTTGATAATATTCCTAAACATTATGTATATATATTTAACGTGTTTTATACATTAATTAGTATTGTTCCAGATATAAACATAAAACAATCATGAATCATGAATATTTCAAAATTGTATCACTATTTAAAATGCCTGCGCTAAGTACCATGAAACAAGTCGTTCAAATACGTACAGTTTTATTGGAAAAAAAAATGCTTCTGGATGTTCTAGGTAGAACAGAATAGAATCGGCAGGACTGTGACTGCGCTCAATCTTCTTCTTTTTCTTAACTTTTTCTTGACATTTCCATAACTTACTACGAAACTATAATGCATGCGACATCGCTATAACCTGCTATAACTTTCCTGTAATATATAATCTATTAGCGTGAAATAAATTCAATTCTCTGAGCTTATTTTGTTTGGGAAAGCCCCTCCCCTTCGAATCCCTGGAGCCACTTCTGTTACGCTGCTACAGCTTGGAGTTGGACGTTCCATTTAGCCAAAAGTAGGTAAAGTAAACTCGTTAAAGGTGTGCAAGCGTGAACTCACCTACCAAGTAATCGATTTTACATTTTACTACCGAGCCGGCCTAGATCAGAAGTTTGCCAATCACGATAATACCAAGCTATGTACCGCATTGCATTGCATTTCGTGTTCGGACCGACATAGATGAAATCAATATTAAGTTGTAACACTTACCTGCATTTAAATAAATTGACAAATAGGTACGGTCTTACATACCATTCAAACAAGGAATGATACAAAAATCGGTGCATAATTCCTTTCATGATATTTCTTCCAAAGCCATCATAAGAATGTATACGATACCGCTGCTGGACCTAGACCACCCAATCTTCGGTTCCCAGTCCATGCCAGCTGACTTACTATCAGATCGTCGCTCCATCTAGCCGAGGTGCATCTAGCTACACTACGATTGCCCATCCGTGGTCTCCACTATAGAACTCGTCTACCCCACATAGATGTGGCCAACCTGTGACCAGACCAATGTGACCAACCCGTGACCAGACCACTGTCACTTCAACATACTAACTTTTGAGCTAGTTATGTCTAAGCTCTGGCGTAACTCCGAGCATATAGTTCTTACTGCCTCTTACCACAGCACGTTGAGTGAATTTCAGTTTTCTCAAAAATGCTCATATTCAGCTAGAGATACGAGGAAGTGGACATTCCGGGAAGTTGACTTCGGGGAAGTTAACATTCCGGGACTAGACTTTGACTGTGCTATGAAACTAATAAATAAAGATAATTCACCGATCATGCACTCTTACACAATTACAGGAATATAGTCCTTATATTTTCAAAGTGTAAATGGTGTAAATGCTTGATTGTCTACTCTTAACCATCCCTCTTCAATCTCCTTATCAAGTGACCTTACAGTTGAAATGACTGAACAAAGCGACGATACGATCGGATCACCTGTCGGTGCAGGCGGGCGGCGGGCGGCGGGCGACGTGGTCAAGGCTGCCCTCACAGCAGGCCTCGACGCTTCCTTACAGGCCGACCTCACACCTACAGCGCACCACTCTGAGCATTACGTGCGATTTACCATTTCAAGCGTTATCTGATGGCATGTGGCCTGGGGTTAACAAAGGAGCTCTAAATAATGGTGGAACAAGATCGATATGCTCGCGCCGTGCAGCATGAAAATCAGGGTAAGTCTTCAACTGAAGACACAGTGCTAGAACGGGTTTCAATTCAATTAATTGTCTTGAATCTGTTAGTCTATTTTTTATTTAAATGAGAATAATTGTAATGAATAAAATAAAAGGTACGGTCACGCCGCACAACTTTCTCCCTCACTCACTTGACTCACTAATAGACGTATCGTTTTTTTTACCGACAAAACGAGTAACCTAATATTAATAAAATCGATTTAATGAAAAGTTTCATTACAGTACTCAACATGTCAACATTATCTAACATTGTAGAACAGCAAAGGTCTATATGGAGGACTTACTACTTACCTTTAAGTATTGATTTGTCTCACTCATCCCCAAGATGGAAATAATATTATAATTATTTTCTATATTTTTGCCATTCTTGCCATTAGAATATACGTATTGAACAGAAGATTTCGTTTAAGAGAAAATAAAACTAATATTTATGGGTACAAAATCTAATAAGATTTATTTATAGGTATTTAACTCAGGATGGCGCATCGAGAAACTTCATTATGGAGCTGAGCACTCGTATATCCACAAGGCTAGCGCAGTAAACATTCTCAAATGAAAAACGACCTTTGCTTAGCAAAGTATTGCATTCTGTTATTTGTCTAGCAAAGTTTGTACGCAGACAGAGAGGCTGCGTCGAGGTTGCGAGAGCTGGAGTTTTGCCAAACGCTAATCGTCACGCATTTTATACATTCAATCGCGGCGTCGTCTCTAGCCGCCTTCCGGGTCATAAATATTATAAGAGGATGGTGTTAGCATGGGAAAAGATTATGAAGGCGTTATGTGTTGTCTTATGATAAAATAAATTTTATTTTAATAAAATAAAGTGGAAGATAAGAATATCGTACGTCGTCTTTGTTTACAGTACCTACTAAGTATTTATGGTTATACCACAAACTATATAGGGATACTACGTATGGTTATACATTTGTCATTAAACAGCTCAACACGAAAGGACGTCTTCTCTCTAATTCTCTCCCCGTTTTCCAACAACTGGCGACCGTGATAATAATGGATAAACTTAAAAAGGAGAGGAGTGTAATTCGGCGTCTTTTCACTAATAATTTAAAAGAATTTGGAGAAATTTTCAAAAATGAACCAAATTTACCATCGTGTTCTGTAAAATTCAAACTGATCCGGGAAATGTCAGAAAAAATGGCTGTCTTGGACGAAAAAATTCGAGAAATTCTGCTTGAAATTGATAGCGAAGAAAGCGAAATGGAGAAAGAATTTACCAGTGTAATCGAATATCGCAGCAAATATCTTCAAGCCGAAAATCAGTACGCGTCTATAAACAATACGTCAGCCTCGGATTCGTCCTCGCTAAGCAAACATTCCGTGATAGAAAAGTCAAGTCGAAGGTATTTTAAATTACCGAAACTAGAACTACAAAAGTTTGATGGTAACATAAAAAACTGGCTCAATTTTTGGGGTCAATTCCGAAAAATTAATGATGACAAGAAGCTAGACGACGATGACAAATATCAATACCTATTACAAGCGATGGAGCCAGGTACAGAAGTACGCTCTATCGTTGAAAGTTTTCCTCCAAGTGGGATTAGTTACCATCATGCTGTAGACCAATTGAAGTCAAGATTTGCGAGAGATGATCTTTTAATAGAGACGTATGTGCGGGAGCTATTGTCGCTAATATTGCTTCAGGCTAAGAATAATAATGCTCTATCGCTCACATCACTTTATGATCAGCTTAACACGCAAATAAGAGCACTTGAAACCCTTGGAGTGACTAAAGAAAAGTATTCTGCTTTCATACATCCTATGATAGAGTCAGCTTTACCAAACGAAATCCTAAGGATATGGGAAAGGTCACGTCCAGCTAAATACACATCAGATACACTTTTGAATGATTTACTTGCCTTTATCAAACGAGAAGTAGACAGCGAACAACGCATTAAAATTGTAAAATCCACGTTTGGGTCTAATGATGAATCTCGTTTTGAAAATGCGCAGCCACCCACTGCTGGATGTTTAATTGCAAACGTGAAGAAACCTGAGGTCATTAAGTCGTGCATTTTTTGCGACAAGACTACTCACGTAAGCCTCGAGTGTTATAAAATATCTAAAATGACACTGGATCAAAGAAAAGAACAAATAAAGAAGAAAAATGCGTGTATTTTGTGTCTGAAACCAGGTCATAATGTGAGAAACTGCAAGGCGCACACCAGTTGCTGCATCTGCTCTAAGCGTCATTCCATGATCATCTGTCCTGGGAAGAATATAGACGGCGGCGACAGTTTGAGTAACACGGCTTGTACGAGCGACACGGTCTCTACTAATCACAATATTTCACAGGCTCGTGGTGTAACGTTGCTGCAGACGGTACAGGTACACATCACAAACGGTACCAAAACAGAAACTGTACGCGCACTCTTCGACAGCGGGGCTCAGCGATCATATCTCAGGAAGTGTACAGCTGAAAGGTTGGGCTTGAAAGTCTCTGGTAAGGAATTTTTAGGTCATTCATTGTTCGGCGGCATTGACGTTAAGCCCAAAGAGTTTAATGTATTTAATTTTACAATTCAAAGCTTAGACAAGGGGTTTTCTTTTGAAATGTCGGCTTTATCACAAAATTGTATCTGCGGGAATATTCCTCGTGCTAATTATTATGACAAACAAATGTCAATTTTAAATAAGTTTAATGTGACATTGTCAGACATCGGTGACGGATCGCCCGAAATAGATTTGTTGATCGGTGCAGATTTTATTGGTCTCCTTTTAACTAATGAGTCTTTATGCCTCGATAATGGACTGGCAGCGGTTAAGACAAAATTAGGGTGGACGTTACTTGGTAAACTAAACAGTCGGTGTTTAAACGATAATAATAATGTTAATAGTTTGTTTTGCTCGACTAATTTTAATATTTCTGAATTTTGGAATATTGAATCTTTGGGAATTAAAGACCCATTGGAAGTAAAGTCTCGGACTCAAAATGAAGCTGAAATAATGATGCAGTTCGAAAATAATATAAAGGTCAATAATAATGAGGGCAGATACGAAGTAAGTCTACCTTGGAATCATGGCCATAAAGAATTGCTGAGCAACCGCACCTTAACCGAACGTAGGCTTAATTCTACGACAAAACGGTTGCTATCAGTAAATAAATTTAATGATTATGATGTCGTATTTAAAGAATGGTTATCTCTGGGCATCATTGAACTTGTTCCTCAGGAAGAAACAAATGATAACTCAGTTGGACACTACCTACCTCACCGAGCGGTGATTAAAGAGTCACGATTGACTCCGAAGATTCGGCCGGTCTTCGATGCGTCAGCTAGGGATGGGAACGGTAGGTCGATAAATCTGTATTTACAGAAAGGTTTTGATTTACCTTGTGAATTTTATTGCTGGACAGATTCAAGTGTAACTCTATATTGGATTAAAATTAACTTACCTTGGAATGTTTTTGTCAGCAATCGAGTAAAGGAGAAAAGAGAAACTATTTCAAGCGATCGTTGGTTTCATATTCCTGGACAAATGAATCACGCAGACATCGCATCTAGAGGATGTGATGCTAAGAATCTCGTGATGATGGATGGGGCGGTTTTTTTGATAGACTTATACGGTTGTTAAAGGATTTATTGCGTCGAGTGTTAGGAAAGTCGGTTCTTACATATGAAGAGCTTGAAACATTTTTTGTGATTGTGAGGATACCATTAATTGTCGTCCAATTACTTATGTAATAATACATAACACATAATACTTATCGCAATCTTGGTTTTGTAATGCGTACTTGCAAACCATTTAAAAGCATTTTGAGCGTCAAAATTGTTTATTTTGCATACGTCAGATGTATCCTGGAATATGCCAGTCCTATATGGTCACCGTGTTACGCGATTCATAAAAACCGACTAGAACGTATACAAAAAAAATTTATATCGTACCTAAATTACAAATTTCAAACATCGTCCAGCTCGTACACTGACAGTTGCCGGGCGTATAATTTGCTAACTCTTGAGGAGAGACGTGAGATGTTGGACATGGGGCTATTGCACGACGTGGTGCGCGGCCGCATCGACTGCCCCGACTTGCTCGAGCGCATCTCGCTGCGCGCGCCCTCGCGACGCACCAGGAACACGCCCTTATTCAGTGTGCCGTTCCATTCTACCAACTATGGTCAAAATGCAGTCCTCACGCGTATCGTTCGACAATATAACAATAAATTCCACAGCATCGATCCGTTTATCGGCACAAAATACACTTTTAAAAAGCAAGTCCACACGCTGTTGATAAATGATACTAAATCGAATTAAATTCAATGATTTTTATTAGTGACAGAACCGTTCTATCGAATTACTGGCTCATTAACACTTCATTCTAATGCCTGGCAATGCTTTTACGTAGTTTTTTTTTTTTCCAAAAATATATGTATACATTTTAACGGAAGGTATTAATAGCAATCTTATTGTTAACTTATATTTTTCTTTTGCAAACACACATTGCCTGTGCTGTGGTTTGTTCTGTGACATCGCCTGTGTCATAGAATAAACAACAGTACCTGCTGGGTTTATCCACTCATTTAATGATGTGGTCTTTATGTATCGGTGTATAGTATGAATGTATATCAGTCTTATTTATATATATAGTGATAGATAGTAAAATATCATTATAATTAAACTTAATAGTTTTTTCCTAAGGTTAAAATTAATATTAAGTTTATTTTGTAACTTATTGCTACTCTCTAGTATAGACGTGGATAGCTTTAATTGGCCTTTAACTTTGTAACCTAGTTTTTAACAACTATTTGTAATTTTGGCTGTAGTTATCCCTAATAAACAAATTAAAATTAAATTAAAATGTACAGGATGATACAAATTCAGCTCTTGAACCTTTGACACCTTTTAATTTTTTAAGTGCATACACACGAAATTTAAATATTCGTTTTAAATATCTTCAAAAATTACGTAATGATTTTAGACAACGGTTTAATACAGAATATATAGCTAATTTAATCCAAAAGGGAAAAGAAAAGAAAAGTAATATCTGAACCGGAGATATAGTACTGATAGAAATACCTAATAAAAGAGTACAGGGGCCGTTGGGCGTGATTAATAATTCTCAGGTGATTAGGAGTATCCCGAATATTCCGGTGACCACGCGCAGTGGGCGTGTCATTCGCGCACCTGACACTTATGTCTGACAATGATAGGCTATATTGCTAACTGTACTATTCATGATTTTAATGTTAAATATTAGTTTCTTATAATTAATTTTATATTCATAAAATGTTATTTTTCTCTGGTTCGGATGATGTCAAGTTTTGGCAGTTGTCATTAAACAGCTCAACACGAAAGGACGTCTTCTCTCTAATTCTCTCCCCGTTTTCCAACAACATTACATACCTACATAGTTGGTTTATTATTAATTTACTACATTTGGATATAGGTGTGGTACCGGTACTGAGTTTATATTTACTCTTAGAACCTACTATACTAAATCGTATATATATCTCACAGATTTATAAAACCATGGGAGCGTAGCGAGGGGGAGCGTAGCGAGCGGGAGCGTAGCGAGCTTTTTCCGATGTTCTGTGATATATCTACACAGAAATAACCCCAGTTTTAATGGATATAAAATAGCTTTTTGTCTTGAGATCATTATATGGAATTTTGTCACACACTCTGTTTTTAACTGTCGCCAAATAAATGAAACTCGACCAGTAGGTAGTGGTAACTGAATTCTTTTCTAATTTAAAATTTTACTTATTTAGTGTTCTCCCCCGCCCGCGCCGCATGCCCCGCCACGCTCTACTCCCCAATGATTTATGTAGCCGCTCGCTGCTGAAAAAATTCTGGATCGGTGCCGGCTCCGGTGCTCGTGTCAATACTGCCAGTCACCCTCGGGAATTGGTTGAATTCATCCTCCAAATTGTTTGCCACTTTAAATTAAACTGTTTTGCGTTGGTAAATGGTATAGAGTTATTTTTCGCAACGATTCTGTAGCTGTTCATACAATAGCGTCTAGTTTGCAGAAATGATTGATTCAACAATCATTTTTACACAACTCGGTTAAAAGGAGTAAAAGTCCAGGAAACAATCATCGTACGTAGACATCATAACATAACAAATATATTTCCCCGTACCTTCCTTCACATACTTCACGTACATCCTTATTCGTTACAAATCACTCGATTTCACGGTCGATGGAATAAACATTTGACAGCAGGCTGCGGCTATCGGACGAGTTCATGTCGTACAATAATTTTATTGATAATATCTAAGTAGGTAGTAGCGAGATGGGAGTAAAGGGCGGGCGGGGGCCGGCCGCGCGTGCGTGGGATGCCGCCGCGCCCGTCTCGCCGGCGGAGAGCACAGCAGTCCGTAGAGCCGCGCGGCGCCGCGCTCCACCGCCGCCGCACAGAGCCGCTCGCCTCTCCCCTGAGCGACGCTCGCATCATACTATGCGACTCGCGTGCCGCGCTCACTCGTGTTGTGGTGCTTTATGATGGTACGGCATGAGAGTGCAAGATATGCGGACGTTCCGTGACAGTCGCGCTGTGCTACTCGCCACCGGAACCGCCACAAGTGGGCGGGGAGACGGGACGCGTCCTCGGCTGCTCAGGTGAGCGGCCCTCGCATCGCTGGTTAAAGACGCTGCGATCTCGGGGTCGATAAGGATCTCAATTCTCATCTCAAATGTAAAAATCTTAATACGTCGTAGCACTTTTGCTACGAATTTCGTAGGTAATGCTACGTGGCGTGCCTTTTGTATTAGATTCTGATTAAACAAAAAATTTCAGGATTTGTTGGTCATTTTATACAAAGTATTGAAATTCATCCTTGAATAACAAAGTTAATTTAGGCGACTTGACCGCTTCACTCGATTTTTGCCCTACTTCTTGTCTAGCAACAGAATTTTATATACTTAAGAAGTCACTGATTTCTAATAACAAAGTGGAGGCAATATCCACCGATATTATCTTCGCTATTGATAATAAAATTCCTCGTAAACTCTGTAAGCTTACATTTGTTCACGTGTCTAGGAAGAAAGTAGGTTAATATCAACCGTATACTCTACAAACTTTATTGTATTGACTACAGATTGTTTATTAATTATAAATGATTAACTAATGTATGTAAATGAACAAACTTTAACTCCCAACTTTATTATATATTGATAAGGTAAGATAACATGAGCTCCAGAAGATCAAACCGTTCAATGGTTATATACAGATTACGAGAAATTGAAATTGTTTAATATTTCAGTCAAAAACTATTTAAGTAGGTACCTGATTTCAATTTTAATTAGAATAGTCAATTAACTAACATCTCCTACGTAAGCGTAACTATCTGTCCCTTACGATAAGCCGGCGGGTAGGGTTCGTTAAATAAACATATTACGCTCTATTGACAACAAAAACATTAAAATATAAGTAGTTGCAAGGACCGAGTTATAAATCAGCACGACTTTTTTGTTTATTGAACGAAGTAGAAAGTAGATACAGAAACAGATGTGCCGACCGAATCAAACTGAACCAACTTATACAATATGTAGAGATAAAGATGTATAGCAACGTTTTGTTTCATCGAACCGAGTGAGTGAAGTCGGCGCGTGCAGGTCAATAAAATTCCAAAGTTGAGGGTTATGGTCGGGAGTCGTGACTAGAAAGCGTCACGCAACATCGAAAACTCGAATACAGATTATGTGAGTCTAAAAGGCTTTGAGCCGCCATCATCAATCTCTTTCCATCGAGCACAAAGGCTATTTTAGGCTCGATATGTTGTATGTACTATTCACATGCACAGCATTCCTACCTATAGGTACTCTTGATAGATTGTGGGTAATGTCTACCTAAATTATTATAATTGGTCAATAATTATTCATCAATTGAAATAATGAACATTATTGAAAATAATATGTATAAAAATAATATGTAATAAATGTACAAAAATCTATTTTATTTGTTATTAGGTACCCATAAAATTTTCCATCTGTACATTTTTTCGAATGCATTTTTTGATAAAGGTAGGTCCTTTATCAAAAAATGCATTCGAAAAAATGTACAGATGGAAAATTTTATGGGTACCTAATAACAAATAAAATAGATTTTTGTACAATTTGCCTTATATCTTTTCTGTCCAGTAATTGACATGATAAAGAAAAGTTTTAACTTAACGTAAGTATGTAATTATCTTTAGAATCGCGTCTATATTATCGTTAGCGACATTTCTTAGTAGTTAGTTGCAGATTGTTGCAAAAGGTAGAGAAGTCAAGGGACGATTTAACTTAATAAAATATCGGTCGAATAACTAGAAACTGCTAAAGAAATTTTGATACAGTTTTCACTCTTAGAATATCGCCTTTAACTAGACAACTTCCTATTTTCTTAGATTATTCGAATGGTGTCGCGGTAATGCTTAAGTTTAATATAATAATCATAATGTGGAGAATACTACCCATATTTAAAATTGGAGGACAAACGTTTTAATTACGCATTTTAATAACTTTAAGTGGCAAGATTAGATTTATTGCGGGCTATACAGAAGGGGCACCGAAAAAAAAATTCGAGAATTAATCTGAAAACGTTATAAATTTTAATAAACGTTTTAATCGCCGAAGACACGCATAACTCTACCTATAGTTCGGAGATATAGGTACATACATTTTTGGCAGAAATGCTACTTTTAATGTTATGTAACTATAATCAAAATAAATATAGACTATACTTACCTACTAATTGAAATGGCTCTACGCATTTATAATTTCATCGCTGCGACTTATCGAAACTCAACTGTAATAATTTACTCTGTAACCACTGTATTTATACTCTCTGTAATTGGCTGCAATAACAATAATTGAGTGGGCAAGTTTTTAATCGGAAAATACTTGATTCATTGTTCTAATCAGTAGGTTTTGGTTTTGTCGTAATCATTTTGTATGTTATCTATAGCTTTAGAGAATGAACACGAGGAATTTTTGCTAAAAAAGTTCTTTGAGCAATAAATTCTTTACCCACAAAACAAGCGTTTAATTTGTAAGCAAACGGAAAAGGAAAGCAAGCAAGAAATAAATAAGAATTATGGTAAAAAGGGGCTTGCGTATTTTCTTTCACTTGCGTTCTGTTCTAGTTCTGCACTTGGTTTGGTATTTGATGTGTAAGAGGATATTTGACTGAGAGACGAGGCGCGGCGACGGCGGCGACGCGGCGGGCGGGCGGCTTGTCGCCGACGCTGATGTCAGGGCCAGCCAAATCACCACACTGCCGACCATAATGACATGCATAACATAAATAAAGCAATAAAAAGCCATATCCTCTTCGCGAATTTATTTTATTTTATTTATCCGCAATTTACTTTGATTGTACAAATAATTCGAATGCGTCAATCGTTCGGCGTATCATAAAAGTTGCAAGATATACAATTTAAATTCTATTTAGTTGATTTTTATTCTTATACTAGCTGTTTCCCGCGGCCTCGCCAGCATTTTATAAGTAATTTCTACTTTTTTCTTTTTGCTCTGTCCCTTAGGGTCGCAGCGTGACGGTAGTAACCTATAACCTTCCTCAAGAATTGACGGGCTATCAAATGAAAAAAAATCACATCCGTCTGGTAGTTCTAGAGAATAGCGCGTGCAAACAAAAAACACTCTTCAGTTTTATAATAATATAATAATTATTATTATATACTAATACTATACGTTACGTAGCGATTGAATTCATCTACTTAAATTATGAACTTAACTCGAATCGTAAGTCATACATAAGTTACTAACAATCGTAATTTTCAAAGTAACAAGTTCCGAACGAAAACTAAAAGCAATTTACCTGAAGCTAGGATAATTCCGTTATGTAATTCAATTTCGCTGCAAGATTAACGATCAGCTTTATAGGATTTACTTCCGTGTTATTGTAGCTCATCATGGCAACAAACGACTCATCAAGGCCGTAATTATCGGTCTGTCCTAATCCGGCTATGCGCCCGCATATCAGGCTGTAAAATCCAAATCGCAGAACGTCTAACCAAACCTACCTATGTCCATTTCGAAAAGCGTCAAATAATTATGGTAATATTCATTTAGTAGGTACTACGTATACCTTGTGCTTCGTAAAAAATATATATTATAAATATATTCACATATATATTATTACTAGCTTTTGCCGGTGGCTTTGCCCGCGTGGAATAGATTTTTCCCGCGATTTAAGGATATAAAGTTATCATGTACCAAGTTTCATCAAAATCCGTTACGTTCATGAACATTTTTTATTAAATTGATTAGTCAAAAAATCTTTGGCGACAATTCATGTAGCATGTCCATAAATTGGCACGACCGTAATAAATCGCAGAACAAACTCGGCCCGCAGGCGCCCCGGACCAACAGTTCACATTCAATATGAATTTTCGGAGCAATACCGTAAAGTGGAGCGGCTGTATGCCTGTATATCAATATTACATAATTTCAAACAACCCCTATAGTTATTATTTTGCGCTCCAGTTTCAAATAAATTACCTATTTTGTTCTAATAAACTTATATAACTTTTCTACGGCTTTAGCGGTTTTATAACCACAGCCTATATAACTCGCTTTACTGGGCCACTTCCAATGTTCGGCAGGCAGGTTATAATAATCACAGTACGTAGGTACACTACCTTATAATTTATTTTACGATGGTGGTTTATAATTATGACACAAGATATTAAATTTAGTTGTTTTTAGGTACCTATATAAACGGTATTCATAATATTAAACTAGTGTCACGAATGTGAACCTGAAAACTTCTGGAAACCGCAAAAATACATTTATTTATAGAGCTATAAATATAGTGGACAGAGTATTAGAGAAGTCAAGTACCTATGACAAAATTCTGAGTCCAAAAGTTTATTTACTTTAGATTTGATGGAAACTTTGGATCTAATTTTATCGCCGTTTCATTTGCTACGAGTTCGTAGCTGATACGTAGCGATGTCGTAGTCCTGACACGTACTACGACAGTCACTGCTCTGAGCTCTCCAAAGTTAAATTTACGATCGCATTTTAAATTTTAAATTACGCTAACGGTCCAACTTTTACCATCTGTAATGAAAACAAATATAGTCTTCAAGGCTCCTTAGTCACAGAGCTGGTCATCTGTAAAGTAAGCATCTGTAAGGTCGAAACATGTTCCGGAGCTTGTGTTTAATACTTCCACTAGCTATGTGAGATACTATAATAACCACCGTTTCGTTTATAAATTTACTGTGGTAAAATTTCTTTCTCTGTAAGAGCAATCAACATTTTTTCATGCAAAAACACAAAGAAACAATTATGGAGCGCACTCATTCTTTTCGCATTTCCAGAGCCTCTAAGGTTTAATGTAAGTATTTTTATTATATATATATACTTTTTATATATGTATTTGAAAACACAGAGCATTTCAGTCAAGATAATTAGTTTCTCGCCACACAGTAGAGGCAATTATTTGCCCAAAATTCAATGGTCAATCAAGCGGTTAAACCGGAATCGGCCTGCCCAATATTACAAAACGGGAAGTGAAGCGGATAATGTGATTGTACTCCCCAACTACTGTAGCGAGATAATCCCATATGTTCTGAAAATTGGACAGAGCGTGCGACGGATATCTGAGGCGCAATCTATCATGCTTATCCGATAAAAGACAAGGGAGACGTTGTTGAGGTAGGTATATTATGGAATGAAGTTGAGAATCCGGATTCACATCCAAGATAAACATTTTATACACGTAGGTACCTACATGGTTTTAACCTCCTCGTTGGCTTAGTGGCTTGCGCACCACTGAGTGGTAATGTAGGTTTGATTCCAGCAAGGGACACTGACAGATACATTTGTACAAGTCAACGAAAAACTTCCTGGCCGCATAAATAAAGCGTAAAGCTTAATCAAGAGAGGATTATTTTAGTGATATAATATTATAGAAGAAATATAATATAATTCAGAAGAAAATCTAACCTCCTACGCTATACTCAAAACTACTCAGAGCTAAATATTGAACAACATGTGCCATTTAGAACTTTTAACAATCCAACTGACAAAACACTTGAGAAAGGAAATCAGAATGCACGGAAAACATTTCTCATAACAGGAACACTTTAATTTAGTTTTCCTTTAACTTGGCAATTTGACGAGGATTGCTGCCAGCGTTTTGGAAAGTTTGCCTCCAAGCAGCACGGCACCAGTTCTATTTGTAGTAAAAAAGTTAATCAATGTTATGTTACACCGTAACGTACTTACTCTGCTTACTCAGCGACCCGCAGTAGATCTTGGTTCATCACAAGAAGACTCGGCTTGTATGTGAGACTTCTTGCCAATCGACGGCTTGTAGTTCCCGTAGGTCCCTCTCAACTGCGTCCTTTCAGGGATACCGGGGCTCGGTAGTCCGAGATAAACTCGCTTCACAGCCTAATTGTCTCCACGTGGCCGAGCCATCGATGTCTGGAAGGCTGGGCTTCTTACACCGGTTGCTGATATTGTTACAGATAGAAAACGGACAGATAACGTAATCTATCGGATAAAGCTGTCGGATAATATTTTCCGTTTTCACCACTCAAGTCTCTGTTAAAATATCGGGCAGCTAAAGTGTCAGCGATTTACCGGGGAGTTGGAACATTCCGTTCATTCAGTTCAATTCATTGTTGCGTTTCTATTTAAGCATTTTTGAGCATCGAAAAGTATCATATTTATAAATTAATAACTTAAATTTTATTTAAAAAAAGTATTCATAAATACCAATAAATTATGTATTTATGTATAAAATACAGAAAACACATTTATGAGTCCTTATTTGTAATTTATCTTTTAAAATAAAATAAAAAGTAACCACGTTTATTGCGTATAACGAAGCGAAGCAGACTTCTGTTCTCATCGTCTGTGGTTCAACGTTTATTGTTTTTTCTCAAACATGCTTGGAAATGTGAACATTATTTTGACAACCTTCTTCGAGTTAAATTGTCAATGCTGTACTGGTCAAATAAATGAGAGCAGGCGGGCAAATAATTTGAACGAAAATCCATATCTGTCGTGCCTAGCGGTCAAATAATGACCATATTAATTCATATCTGTCGTGTAACCATGGCAACCACGGAGGTAACATAGCAAAAGTTTTATTTCTATTTCGAATGATGCATGAAATTACATTGATTGCAGGCTTGTATAGCACTTCTCTCAAATAATGCGCGGAAAATGTTTAATAAAAAATTATATATACATGGTGTTTATTTTTATATTATATTCAGATAGATCTCATCGAGCCCTTTCATTTGAGTACCATGAACAAGGGTCTAGCGCCACCCGTTCCGGAGATATGGCCAAAAGAGTGTTTTTTTTTATTTGGCCATATCTCCGGAACGGCTAGTGCTAGACCCCTCGTGTTTGTACTCAAATGAAAGGTCTCGACGAGATCTAGTTGAATATAATATAAAATAAAAACACCCTGTATATACAATTTTATATGAATATACAGGGTGTTTTTATATATATTATATTCAGATAGATCTCGTCGAGCCCTTTCATTTGAGTACATGAACATGGTTCTAGCACTAGCCGTTCCGGAGATATGGACAAAAGTATTTTGATTTGCCGATAGTATTGTGACAACCCTAACTCGTGATCGTTCAGTTCAGACGGTTCACAATTTTAATAAAACTTGATATTTTTTTGGATTTCCGCGCATTATTTGAGAATAGCATTATACAAGCCTTGGCCCCAACCAGGCATTGATGGACTCACGTATGTGTGCCTCGGCTTCGCCTCGGCCTACATTCATACGCTCATCCATCAATGCCTCTGTTGCGGGCCGCGGCAGTAATGTACTATTTATAAATGAAACAGTGATAAATCCATATATCATAAAAAGTTAACACAAAACTGAAGTATTACCGCGTTAAATTCGAAAAAAAAATCCATATCCGACAGATAAAGAAATAACAGCCCCTTGATCTGGCTGTAAGTTTATAAGGCGGTTTATCGGACAGATACGGCAATCAGATACCTGTGAAACCGAAAAAAACGGATATCTGGTAGATAACCTGCATATAGGGTATCTGGGGCTTTATCAGCAACTGGTGTAAGAAGCCCAGCCTCGCCTATGATATTGGACTAGGAGAAAAGCGTTCTATTTCCGCGTTCTTACTTATCGTTACGCTTCTCCGTTCCATCTTCTTTCTATAATGGCCCCATGATGACAACGTTACTCTCTCTGTAACAACGTTGTAATTTACTGATATTTTTGACATTCGACCGAAGAATTTCGCTATTCCCCATAATCTTTAAAATCCTTAAGTAAGTACCTACTTATATAAGTAGTTATGAATATGTAAGTACAAATAATAATAACAGTCGACGATAAACCGACGTTTATATGGCCTATTGCCATCGCCGAGTCTTGCCTAAAGATAACGTATGTATCCAGTACGAGTTTAGTATTTTATTGGTCTCTCTATGTTGCCGACTATTCGAAATAGGTACTCACGTACATTTTACGATCTTGTAGCATCTTATTGAAATTGGAATAGATCTAGTCCATTGAGGCAGAGCAAGCGCAATGCCTACGTATTAAATATTTTAATCTAACGTCTTGAGCTGTGCTTAGTCTACTCGTTCGATTGCTGGTGCTACATTAATGAATAAAAAAGTTCAAATCACATAATATGTAATTGTCACAGAGCCTTTCTTCACATCTTGACAAAAAAAATTTTGACATCATTAATTCAAATATTAATTGACCGAGCGAGCGAAGCGTCTAAGTTTCGAGATTGGCCAAAAATGCTATTGTCCGTCTGTCCTTCTGTCTTTCTGTCTATAATTCTCTACAGGTCGCATTTTTCAACTGATTTTGATGAAAATTTGGCATGGGTATAAATTAATTAAACCGACAAAATGAGTAGAATAAAATTTTGAAAAACATTTTTTAGAGTACCTACCATACCTATATGCAAAGTGGGAGTGAACTTTTTTTTTCTTGTGAATCCCATAGTGTGGGATATCGTTGGATAGGTATTTCAAAAATATTGCTGGTGTGTGAAAACCATTTTTTCGATTTAGGGATCCGTTGGCGAAATATTAAGCTTTAAAGCGGTAATTTTTGTTAGAGTCACGTGTCCCCCCTGCCAGCTAAACGGTTGCTTCTGGAAATGTGAAAAAATTCACGGCAGTAGCATATATAACGTAGTTAAAAGGAAAACTATGACAGCTAAGTAGGTTCTATTAGTTTTTGAGTAATAGTCGATTAACTTAAGAAAGTCGAAAAATTAAATTATATTCATAGAACTGCATACCTAAAATGGGAATGATTTTTTTCGCGTGAATTCCATGGTGTTGGGTATCGTTGGATAGGTCTTTCAAAAATATCGCGGGTGTGTGGAAAACATTTTTCGATTTAGGGATCCGTTTGCGAAATATTAAGCTTTATAGTGCTAATTTTTGTCACTTTAGTACTAATCTCCAACTGCAAAGTTGACTTCTGTTCGTTTCTTTTAGGTTTGGTTTATAAGGGCTGGCGAGGTCTACTGTTCTCACGGAACCACTAGTTTATGTTATTCTAAAATATAGGCTATCTATCACTGGTAGGTACCTACCAAGTTTCATCGAAATTTAATTTAAATCAAATCAAAAATATTTTATTGCATGCAAGTACACTGGTTACATTTTTACAACGTCAATTTTTTATCTACCACCGCTTTCTGCCGCCATGGCGTGATTAAGAAACAAACAAAGAACAAACATTCACATTTTCTAATATTAGACGGAACCGAATTCCTACCACAACACACTCTCACTACCACTTTATAAAAACTTAGTTATGTTTATAATCCTTTAATAGTTACTCATACCCTATACAGAACCTTAATAGCATTATGATCCATTTTTAATAAAAGTCAGCACTCACGCTATCGCTGTTACAAAAACCAACACATTCCAACGTAATCTCTAATTACCAGCCGTGTGGTTTACATATAGACTGTACATACCCACCCATACTGTACAATGTGGTGTTTACCAATTATTAGGTATTTGACTTTTATGACATGGTTGTTGTTAATAATAATAAACACGACGACGGCGACGGGCGGGCAGTGGCAAGTTGAGGCGTCGTCATAATACAACGCGAACATCGCGCGAATAAGAGATGCAATTATCGCACGTTTTCTAACAAAAATCGATTTAACCTCTCAAAACCCGCGCCGGATCGATATCGAGCCATCACGGTAGGTATACATTTTATAATCCGCCGGATGATAATAAATACTAGGTATTCAATTTCATACCTTGTATAAGGGCTTTTCATACCTATTTATCGCTTGCGATGTTTTGCCTGAATATATCATAAATTACCGATTTCGCGTCAGTCAGACAATTGACAATTTCACTGAAAAAAAAGTTTTTCTGACGTAAAGCCCGGTTTTTATTGGTCAACTGAATAGCTAAAAGTCCGTTTTTTCCAGTGACATTGTCAGGTGTGTGTTACTAACGCGAAAAACGACCTAGTTTCAAAGTGTATGGGTCAATTAGGTGAGGACTCTAGTGTATGTTTGTTCATGAACTGTACGAACAAATTTCGCGCGTATCGCTTTATATTTTTAGGTATCGTCCTCGTCCTAATACAACGCGATTGCACGATTCGCACGAGTTTTGTTCGAACAAGCGCGGGATCAAGCAAACTTGATGTTTAATAGGTATCTAATTGACACGCGCGATTACATCGCTATCATCATTGATTTACTAGAGAACGTGCGATGATCGCATCGCTTATTCGCGCGATGCGCGTTGTATTTTGACGACGACGCCTTAGGACGATGCCTGAGGGCGTGGGTAGCGGCTCTATAATGCACTGAGGCGGCCGGTGGCCGGTCCGGAACACGATAATGCAATTAAATGCAAATGTGGCGAGATGTGGCGATAACACGGCCCCGTGAGTGCAATGTGCTGAGTTCCTTCAGCGGCGGCGGCTCCATGAGTTAAGGGAATACGTTAAGGGGTTGGTTCACAAGGATAGTAATGTAAGAGATTAGGGATTAGACTCAAACGTCAAGCTTCATGTTGCAACTCACACACTAGCAGTTTTAAGGATCTTCTCATGTAGACTAGGTAAACAAGCACCCTCTGTTAGATAACAGAGCGGAATGGTTTTTTCCGTTTTGTTAGACTACCCCTAACAGAAGCATATTTTCGGATTGTTCGACTAATCGAACTAACAGTCTAACAAAACGGAATAGACGGAGCCATTATTAGACCAACTTCGCAAATCCGGGACATAACAGTTAAAACTGTAGGTACTCGTATCGTTTCTTCTATATATGTCCACTAAATGTCACTAACCCGTCATATATATGCAGCCGCTAGCCGCCTCGCGTGCATGCGTTATGTATCGTTACGTTTCGCGATAGTCTCATCTACATGTAACTAGTTTTCTTTCATTCTTAATAAAGAAATATTTACTATGTTTGAGGAAACATGTTTTCTGATTTATCACGGCGATTTACGTATATGGCCTAGTACATACTTACTTGCGTTTTCTACAAACACCGTGAAAAGTCAGTACATTCTTAACTATAAGGTCTCTTGCGGCCAGTAGTAATCTTAGATTCATTCCATCTAGACTGAACAAAATTAAATGCTTGCTTTATTAAGCAATTTTGTTCAAAAAGTTTTGGAGTCTAGCAAAAGTAACCCCAAGGGAAGAGGGAACTGCAAAGAATATAGAAAAGGGCTAACTTTTACATGATCGTGACAGCGATGTTAAGTCTGACTAATTTTGATACATACCTAACTCTAATTATTGAATGTTTTATGATATGATAATCGAGGCCGATTCAAATTATCTATAACTTCATCAATTGAAATACATAATCAACGCGCTAATTTATGTATTTGAATAATTAGTTGCAAATTAAGATTGGTGTTGAACGTTTCAATGAGTTTTGATATTTTGGTCGATCAGACAAGTTAGTATAAACCGTTCACGTTTTTATAAACAAAGAACGATATTACTGACATACAAATATGCTGCCGAAAAAAGTGTATGAAAATCAATTGTTGCAGATTGGAAGACGTGTCAGCTCATACGTGAAGTGGGTGGCAGGGTGTGGTGATGGAGTTGGTAATACTGAAGGCTAGAGCCCAACTGAATCGTCTAGTGTCGCCCGGCAGGGAGCGCGCGCGCGCGGAGGGGGGCGCGGCGGGTGGTGGGAGGGGCGAGGGCGGCGCGCGGGCGGCGGGGCGCGAGCGCGCGCGCGGCATGGCGCCCGCCGGAGCCGCGCCCGCGCCGGCCTCCGCCGCGCCCTGGCTCAACGCCACGCTCGCCTACAACGCGACGAGGCTCAACGTCACCTTCGACTCGGACTACGAACTGCTGAACGCCAACGCCACCGACGAGCATAACAACCACTGGTTCTGCGCTAAGTGGACCAGTGCGCAGCAGGACCTCTTTCAGGTATACCCACCGAATCTGACAAGTAACAAACTAAAAACTTAACCACCGCCACACACTTGTATTTTAACCACGTAACATAATATTATTTATAATTTATTATCTAATTAATTATATATCAAACTATACTATCAACAAAAATCAAGAATGAAAAATCGAGAAAACCAAGTCGATAGAAATTGGTGTTCGTTGAACTCTTTATTACCACAATCGACGCAACCTAGTAAAAGACATCAACGCTCATTGTGCTATACAAAACTGGGTGAACGCAAATAAATAAGATTGGGTTTTTGTTGGCATTCACCTCTGTAACTTTATCTACATTTTTAACGTGACATGACGAAACCCATCAGTAAACCGGGCGCGATCCTTTGCGAGAAATATGTAAGAGTAGGTATATAAGTTGGTCGAATCTGGGAGATCTGGTGTTCAAACAGGCACCCCAGTCTAAGCCCAAGTCATTATATATTTGGTGATTGTATATCAGGCAGCGAACTTGTGTTTCGCGATCGCATTCCTCGCGCCGAAGAGCTTTAAGCAGAGCATCCTGGTGCTGCGCGCGCTGGCGGCGGCGGGCGCGGCGCTCATGGGCGCATGGGCCGGCGCCGACGTGTGCGCGCCCGACGTGCTCGCCTGGAGCCTCGCGCTCGTGCTCGTCAACTCCATACACACCGTATTCTTGATCATAAGGTACACAATACCTACAAGGCTTCGAATGTATGGGGTGTTGCTACCACACCTTACCTCGCGCCGGTGGCATCGCCGGCAGTGGCATTTATAAAGTCATTTGTAAGATTACATCGTGTCTGTTGGCTAATATACTTCATGTAGCTGCTGTGCTCCCTAGAAACTAACTACCAGTCGGAGTGTTTGCTCTTAATGTTTATTTTCCTATACTATAGAAAAATCTCCCCTGACAAAATTAGACGGAGACATGTTGAAAAACTTACACCCTTAACCAAGTATGTATATAGGTATACATACTAGTAGGTATTGGAATGTTAAGTACACCATCACCGCACAGGTTCCTGCCGCCAGCGCTGTCGTTGGAGCTGACGGACCTGTACCTGAAGCTGTTCAAACCTCTGAAGGTGCACAAGAAGCACTTCCAGGAGCTGACGCGCGAGGCGAGGCTCGTGCGCCTCGACGCCGGCGAGGCCTACGCCGTGGAGGAGGTCACGCCGGCCGACGAGAGGCTGTCGATACTACTGAAGGGAAAGTAAGTCCTCTTTTTGTTTTCATAAATACTTCTTTTATTGCGTTTGCGCCACACAGTATTCAATGCGGCGCGCGTACGATATGCGAAATCTCAACAGTGAATCTTCACTTAACTGCTATATTAGACGTAACGTTATTGCCCAGACCCTGTTTATGGATATTAATAGCATCATCATTTCGCCAGCTCTCGTTGCAAAGGGGAGAAAGATACTTTATATACTACGCTTATGTCGTCGCTCTTAAATGTTTGCTCATGTATAAATTTGTAAATAAATCTAAAACTTATTTGTCCTCCCTGCAGTGATACTGTTTCATTACCTGGCCTGTTCCGAAAAAATATCAACGGATGAGCATTAAATTTTGAATGCTAGGCTAGCTAGGCACTTAGGCAGGTACAAAAAATATGGAATTAATTACCTACATAAAACTCATACAAGTTTTATTTTTCACTACCTATATTTATTGAAAACAATTGCATACAATCATGAAGCTAAAAACTTTTTGGAGGGCGCCCGCGGAGTATCAATTTTTTCCTACATGCATACAAATAGTACATACAAAAGGCAAACATAATGCCAGTATGGCAAATTAAATAGTAAATTATTAATCAAATTATAGTCGTTTATACAATTAGGATGTTAGGGCTTGGTCGCTAATGTATGTTCTGTTAGTTCTACGGTGTACAATTTCAATCCCCTCGTCTACCATTAGGGAGCAAATTGCTAGGTCACACTACCGACGGATAGATATTGAATTACAAGTCAGTACGGTAAAAAGAGTGCCTTTACCTATTCCATCGGCTACTAAGAATATCTCGAAACTAAGACCGATTGTATTATCTGGTAATGGTCAGACAAAATTGTATATAAGTATATAGGGGTAGGTAGGTAAGTAAGTAGGTGTCGTATTCTCCATATTTGTCTGATATCGCACTAGCCATATGTGCATTGTAAGTTGGGGAGTTAAGCTTAGCTTGTCAAACACAAGCGCGCTCGAGTCATACAAACATATTTTGTAAAGATTTTAATCATCGTGTTATAAACGTATCATTTTAAAGTGTATAATTAATTACAATTCAAGACCGTAAAAGTTTCGTACTTTTATGAAAAATGCCATAAAATACAAGTATTTAGAAACCATTATATAAGACAGCTTCAATAAACCTAGAGGTTTTGGCATAGGCTACGTTCATACATCATAGTGTAGACAAAATCTTGGCTTGCGCTACGAAATGAAAATCCATTGTCTTGATAAATACTTGGGTACGCACCCGGAAGTTTTTTATTTGTGTAACGATAAACATAGATTACGTAATTTATAACTTACCGAGTTACCTACAATAATTACCGACTGTTAAGGAGTTTTCAACTTTCTGGGAACAAAATTATCTAAATTTATATCAATCGGGTTATAGTGTATCATTTTTAGATCTAAACCGAATTATCAAAGAATTATCATCGATAGGAAATACCCGATTTCGAAACTGCAACTGCAATACGATAAGAATTTAAATAACTAGTGACCTTCGTTACATGCGCTGTTATTCGTCATTTTAAACGTCACTTTCCACTTTAAGTATAAGACAGAATTCAAAGGTGAATACACTTCAGCTTGCAGCTTACTGCAGCACCATATCTTTCGTAATCTCACTTAAACAATATTTAGAGTCCAGCTGGACAAAGATCAGTCGCAAAATTATGAGAGAACCCCCAACCGGGTTTGAACTCTCGACTTCATGAACTAAAGGCGAGCGTACCCCTAGCCAGACCACCAGTTTTTAATCACTGTAACTAATGTGGGTGCAGGATGCGCGTGAGTTGCGACGCGACGCATCTACACTACATACAGCCCTATCAGTTTGTGGATTCGCCAGAGTGGGAGGCCAATCGCGAGCAGTCCGACGACGTCTTCCAGGTAAGTGCCTTCTAAAGCCCAGATCTTCAGTAATCGCCTTAATATTCAAGCTGAAATGTAACTTATAGTACACTTGTTATTTTGAAAGCATACAGTTGCCTTATTGATTTGAATGAGCTTACTAGTGCTTATAGTCAGTACCAAGTTCGATTTAATCGGTGTATTTAATTTAACTTCATCTTCATTGAAATGCTACAACGGTCATTTAATTCGGTATGCGACTGTACACATGTAACAAAGTATCTTAGATGTAGCAAGCGTATATTTTGATTTACCCTGAACCTCAGCCTTCATTGCTTTTTACAATTTGGTACACACTAAACACCACACATTACTAAATATATACCAGGCACAATCCAGAAGTACTTAACTAAAAAGCGGTTTTGCGAATCGCCTGTGAAAGTAAATAAATCTAGAAAATGCGACTTTGTAACGTAGTACGGGTAGAACGGTTCGAAAATGCAAAACATCCGCCAGTGGCTCTAATTTGCACATTCATGAAAGTCGCAACTGCGACAAAACGATACTTACGCTGTTTTAGTAATTTGAATTATTTACCATCCTCTAGTGGGGTAATTCATATCCAATTTCGTACTTTCAACTCTTTATTATAATAGGTGTATGGTTCTAGTTTCAACAGGTTAACTGTATGCAAATTCGTATCGACCTGAAAACATCCACTCTTGGTAATGGGAATGTAATTATGGTCACACTGGACCACCACCGGACACAGGATGATAGCCATCGCAGGTACTAGGTCTCACAAAGGTGGCACTGTTACTCGTAAGAAAATATTTGACTTTTATAAGAATTGTTAAATTGAGATTTCATCAAGTTAGGTAGTGTAGTTATCAAAATTCAGTACACTCTAAATACGGGCAGGTGAAATAAATGTCTCTGACCGTAATCATTATTCGGTAAAAGCGTCTCATAAAACTCTATGCTAGTAATTTCCGTTGGAAAATAAAAGGAATCGTCGTTATCCATAACACTGTGGAACGTAATGACACAGCTGATTGTAATTCTGCGCACGATTACGCTAAATAATTCAGAGCACGGCGTAAATAAGGCATTAGCCCGATGACGGGGGATTTATTAAACGGAATTAGGATGATACTTGGTGATGTGCATTTCTAACAGCCACGAAGTGGAAACAATGCTATTTTCCCAATACATACCTATATTTCATCATCATCATCATCATATCAGCCTGTAGACGTCCACTGCTGGACAAAGGCCTCCCCCAAGGATCTCCACGACGACCGGTCCTGCGCTAACCTCATCCAGCCGGGTCCCGCGACCTTCACCAGATCGTCGGTCCACCTTGTGGGAGGCCTGCCTACACTGCGTCTTCCGATACATGGTCGCCACTCGGGAACCTTTCTGCCCCAACGGCCGTCAGTTCTGCGGGCGATGTGTCCAGCCCACTGCCACTTCAGCTTCGCAATTCTTTGACCTATGTCGGTGACCTTGGTTCTCCTGCGAATATCCTCATTTCTGATTCGATCTCGCAGGGAAACTCCGAGCATAGCTCTCTCCATTGCCCTCTGCGTGACCTTGAGCCTCCTTATGAGGCCCATAGTGAGCGACATACCTATATTTATTTATTAAAATTTTTTACAGACTCATACTGATAGTATTGTTGCTTTAAATATTTTATGCAGCTAAGCTCTGTTATTTTTGGTTTGCGTCTGCATGGACATAGATAATTCAAATTGCTTGTACAGTCGACCACACGTCAGTGGAAACACTTTGTTGCCCTTGAGCTGGCCTAACCTATTTTCAATACTATGAGAGACCAGTTTATTTTGGGTTTTTTTCTACATACGTGCCGTCGTCCGTACGTAATTTATTACTGTAAATATCATGTTTGTAATTTTATTCTTAGTTTTACAAATCTATTGTAATAATTAACTATGATACCTACCTTATCTATTGTATTAACTACCAGGTTAGGTTTTTTTGGAACTAATAAACAATTATTTATTTATTTTCTTGTCATTTATTTTTGACTAGACTGTTCTGACCTTCAAAAAATGTGGTAAGAAAATTATGAGGTTAACGTACAAATGTTATACAGGTATCATAGAGATAAAGTAACCAACTGTAGCGTTATGTCTCCTTAAAAAGGGTACAGAAGATCGCGTGTTTGTAGCAATAGTCCCAAATTACTACAGTTAATCTGTTACTGCGGTTCATGCAAATTGTTGTTAGAATTTAATGATGATGACCTACATACTGTGTAAGTAACCAAGAGAAACACGAAATTATAATTTTATTTCATAAGAAAGGTATAAATAAATAAAATTAAATTCATGAATATAATGAGCAATATTCCCAAACACATCCTGCCAAGCGGTATTTGTTTCCGTAGTTTATCATCATCATCTTATCAGCCCCTTAACGTCCACTGCTGGACATAGGCGGTCCACCTGGCGGAAGGGCGTCCCACGCTGCGCGCACCGTTGCGCGGTCTCCACTCCAAAACTCGTCTGCCCCAACGGCCATCAGGTCTGCGACATGTGACCTGTCCACTGCCACTTCAGCTTGCTATTCCTTTCGACTATGTCGGAAACCTTAGTTCTCCGTCGATTCCGTAGGTAGGTAAGTAAGCGTTATCAGTGCCGTAACGAGTGTTACGATATGAACTCCTTTTGTTATTCCAGCCCTAGTTGGGAAACTCCACCTTGCACCGAACGGCAACTACATAAAAACTTTTGCGACGATCAGATCTCTATGTGTTTTGCACTTCCCTGGCGCTATGCTCTCTCCTACATTGCCCTAGTTAAAGCATAAATTATTGTTTGTCTTCAATCCGCCCGCCCTACAAAATAAGTGCCAAGTTCTTGGCAGTAGCAGAAGATTTTGTGTTTACATGACCATAAATTAACATAGTAATGTTTGTGTGGCGCTTATTAGGGAAGAACTCTATGTTCAACATTGGACTTCGATAATAATGATAATAAACATAGTTTTCCGGTAAATTAAATAGTAAAGCAATGATTTAGAAAAAAAATGTAGGTTGGTTGGTATTTACTTAACATTATTTTAACGAAATTTGTAAGGTTATGTAAACTACGAAATGAGACAAAAACGCAATGGGCAAATTATGTAATTCTTTAGATATATATACTTAAATAGAATTGGTTTAGTTTTGTACTTCATACGGAATGCTTATCGTGGTTTTCCACACCAGCAAAATAATTCATGGCATGCATAATTCAGTTTTATAGTTGCAGTGAAACTATAATTTACAGCCATCTCGATTAATTAAATATGTCTGTTAAAAAAACAAAACAAAAAAGATTTTTATTATTTGGTAGCTACGATGATCAAGTTTAAAGGTTTATATCTAATGGTACATACCACGGAGTAGGCGTGGTACATACCATAGACAGCTGATAAATAAACATTTCTCTAGAATTATTAATTGATAAGTCGTATCATCAACAGCCTATTAACATGTCCCCACTGCTGGGGCTCAGGCCTACCCTCTCAACGAGGGCGTTCGGGCTATAGTCCACCACGCTAGCCCAGTGCGGGTTGGTGGACTTCACATGCGCCTAAGAATTTCTTCTTCGGCGTATGCAGGTTTCCTCACGATGTTTTCCTTCACCGTTTGAGAGCAGTCAGTAAATGTACTTAAGTTTCGAGGTAAAACCCATTGGTACATGGCCCAGCCGGGGATCGCACTTCGGGCCTTTCGATATGATAGGCCGCGTCTTATCCCCGGCGCCACATAAGCCTTGATTTAGCCTTGCATCCTTCAATTTAGTCGCACTGCAACTGGCTGTAGTGTGTACTGTACGATGGAGTGTGTCCGGCCGGCAGGTGACGGTGGTCGCGGAGGAGGTGAGCACGTGCGTGTGCTGGCCGCGCATGCGCCTCGAGCGCGTGCTGCGCCACCGCCCCGCCCTCAAGGTCGTGCTCGACTGCCTCATAGGTCAGTACTCAGTATAATCCCCGCTATAATTAACGGGTAGTCAAAATATTCATCTACCGTTCGCGACTTGAGGCGACGTGGTATACCGCGTCCGCGCCGCGCCCCCATTGTCGTCGTCGTCTCCGCCCAACATCCGTCACTTCTGTGTGTTGGCCCCTAAGGATACGGCCTTGAGAACAATTCCCTTCGAAAAAAGCCATAAGAGCATCACTCCGACTCGCGCCCACTGAAGGAATATGACGCTACTTTTGTAATTTAAGATCAAAATACGTCTTTTGGAAACCCAATGACAATCTTTCTCAACTCGACACCTATTTACTTTCATTTGCTTAAAGAATGGGTTTGTCCAAAGTATACTTACGAGTAAATATTAACTGATGTACATTAATAAAAAATAGCATAATTTAGTATAGCTGGATCCTATCTGACAGCATATTCGTCGTAACTACGTTAGCTGAATAATAAACTTTTATGGCGTTTAATTCGGTTTAACAGGTGAATGCACAGCAATTTTGTAGGTTTTTTGAAACTATAAAAAGCTGCAATACCTACGCAAAAAATATGGGGCTCGAACGAAATCGCCGATCGAAAGGCGCGAGCCACTTGTTCTCAAGATTACACGCCGATGACGCGGCGTTTCTTTCGTCCCGTCATTATGTACTTATATAGTGAGGCTAAAATTTATATACAAGTATGTACTTTAATATACTTAAGATACAAGATAAGCAAGAAATTGAAAATATTATAAGTTATTAACAGTTAAGCAATGTTCACTGTAAAAAAAAGAAACCACGTTCTTGAAACAGTGTATCTAGGTAGGTACTTACTTTAATAAAAAATATCTCTAAATATCTATTTTTGAGGCACTGTGATATAAGCACATCATAACTACAAGAAACAAAAACAAACTCACACCACCGCAGAAAGACTTAGTAAGGTCGTAAATCGTTCACGGGCAATGTATACACACTTCTACAACAAACTACCAGAAGAAATCTTAAATATGAATGACAGAACATTTAAAACTCGCAATAAACAACAACTTTGTAAGAAAGCTTACTATAAAATAGTCGATTATTTGAATGACAAAGATGCCTGATGTTAATGTTATTTCAGCCTCGCACTAACCTGACTATTACCAAATTATTATATTTTTGGTCGTAACTGCACATTCGGAGTGCTACGACGGCGTAGCGCGCGTAGCAACATATTGTTTCTTCATTGTGCATATTTGCTACGCCGCCGACGCCGTGTAACACTGTACTGGCTCTGGCTCAATTATTAAATTATTATTATTAGTGTGTTTTATAGTCTTTGTATTAATATTTCATAACTAATAAAAAACTAAACAAAATAAACAACTCTTCAACCAACTTTTTAGTTTACATCCTCTATATTATGCGGAGGGAAATAACAGCCTGAACAACGTAGAGGCCTAAAGGGAAATCCCCGCCTGAACAGAATGTCATAACGTACTTAAAGTTATGGGAAAGTCCCGATCTTGCGAACTTATTTTTAATTTAGGGGAATTACAGTATTCAAAGGTAGGCCAAAAGTTGATAACACCACTGTAATAGGACAACAAGATCTCGCGGACCTACTAATAGCAAAAAAAAATAAGTCCACGAGAAAACACCCAACAAACGAGGAATGATACGAATGTGGAATTGTAGGAATGTGGAATTGCACGAATGTGTCCGAACTCAAAAAAAGACAGATACATTTTCCCGGAATAGTATGTTATAATCATTCTCTGAAATAAGTTCTTATTTGGACATTACAACTTTTGGGATTGTGAAATCTTTTAAAAATCCCCACGCGAGAATCTGCGGCCAACTTTATAAGAGCCATGGCGTATTGGGTACGCTTAGTAAAATTGGTAATATAATCACTAAAATGTTTCAGGCAAGGACATTACCCACAAGCTGTACTCAGTGAGCGAGGGTCTGCATGCGGCGGCGGCGGCGGCGAGCGAGCGCGACGCGCCGGGCGCGCACCTCACGCGCTCCGCCAGCGTGGACGCGGTGCACGAGGGCACGCGCGGCCGCCTGCGCAGCACAGACTGGCGCGCGCGATCCACTACCTCCAAATGTAAATGGCATCCATCACATTAACGGCCAATGCACACGATGTAGTACGTTTACGCCGACAGCTGCGCGTATAAAATACGCCGTGTGCATAGAAAATGGAAAACGTCTACTCCGCAGCCATTAGTTCCCGCGACTTTGACCAGATCTCGGTCCATCTTGTGGGAGGCCCGCAGTACAGTGGATACAGTACGTACTACAGTACGTCTTCCGGTGCGTGGTCGCCACTTGATAACCTTCTGCTCTGCCCGAACGGCCGTAACTGTATTTCTTATCTACGATTTCGGAGCTGTTTGCCGACTTTATGCCAAACGTGTTCTGAGGGGGAGCGGAACTTCCTGGCCCATTTTTTTGCCCCAGTCATGTGTGAATGTTCATTCGGTTCGTTCATTATCTTTGCAGCGAACTCATACTGGCAACCGATGGTGGCGCGCCAGTTCCTCCGTAACTCTCCGTTCGGGCGAAGCCTGACGCAGCCGCCTCGGCTGCTGACGCAGACGTCGTCGGCGAGCCTGCAGCCGCCGCCGCCGGCGCGCCGCCGCAGCCCGCCGCGGCGCACGGCCTCCTTCCGCCGCGGGCGCGAGGTCAAGTTCGCGGAGGTCGCCGCCACCGCGGAGCCGGCGGTGTGACGCGGGCCGCGGCCCCAGCCCGAGCTGGTGCCGCTCGTCGCGCCGCGCCCCGCCTCCCCGACATCATCACCCCCACAATCACCCTGACCACAAAACGAGCGAACGATCATGCCTCACACAACAGACTTTTAAACACATACAATGCTTTGTCAACACTTGTACTGGTTTACTCCGAATGTGAAATCAAATCAAGTGAGCATGCAGTAGATCAGTAGATCTTCATTTAAACAATTGCATAATACAGTAAACCGGTATGACAACTTTTCTTTGTAATCATTAGAAAATCGAGCTTCCTGTTATACATCAGTTATACTGATGCACTTTACATACTTGTGTTCATTTATTTTTTAATGTTCGTTCTCGTTCGCTCGAAAAATAATATAAAAGCTTTCAGTGTGAGATTGTACGCATTCAGTTCAAAGGTGATATTATATGGATGGATGCTGGGTGGATAGTGAACTAAAGTAACAAAATAGTAATTGGAGTTTGTTGATTGTGAGAGTGATAGTGCTGAATTATTTATTTGTATCTATGTGTGATGATTTAGACTAATCTAGTGTTAAAATTACATTTAGGGTGTTATGTACGTGCTAGCGGTGACGACGCTCAAGCAACGAAAGTGCTAAACAGACACGGAGCGATATAATATGCTCCAACCACATAAACCAACTAACCCTGATAGAATACGGAATTGTAATTATAATTTTATAGCTATTGTTAATTCAAAATGAGGAATTCTAAAAAGTATTTTAATGTTAAAATAATTGTTTATTAGTAATAAGATGTGTTAAATTCGTGATAAAAATATTAAAAGTTACTGCAAGGATTTATATTCAATATATTGTTCAGTAAAGTGCTTCATACCTATTTTCTTGCTCTGTTCTTCAAAATATGTAATGATCATAACATGAAAAGAAGCCTGAGACTCACTTAAATATCTGCTAACGATCAAATTAATGACAATTAATGTTCATTGTAATAACTAAGGAATATTCGATGGTTAATAGTATAATACACGCTATGTATCAATAACACCAACATAGTCAAATTCCGTAATCGTAATTTATGAAGAATATGAGTACACATTTTGAGGAAATTATTCTTTACTCTATGAGTCCTCTAAACTTGGCCCTCAAAAACCTTTCATTCTCTTCGAGTTTTGGACTTTAATATTAGGTAGGTATCTACCAGCACAAGTTTGACAACATTTTATTTGTTTTGATTATCATAGCTACTTAATTTTGAGTGGTCCGTATCTGTTAAGCATTTAATATCTGAACCTTTAGTCAGCACCTAATAGTAAACATTTAGTGCACAGATTACAGGGCCAAACACTTTTAAGTTGATAAATATTTGGTTGGTACGCAACACTAAAGTTACGAAGTGGACTCGTACTTGGCCAACATAACAAAATACACTTAATATCAAAAATAAATAAAGTATACTTACGTTTTGGTGTCCCATGATTAAAATAAACTTAAAATGTGTCTGTGAATTCAAATTACTCTCAAATAAGTTTAGGTCAAAATCCTTGGAAAGGGTATGTATTTACAACGAATGTTGCATCTTAGGAAATGAACGATGGTTAATTGTAACACCATACAAATACGTCATTAATATTAAGGTAGAGTAATGAGGACAGCAAATTATACAAAAAATACCTATGTATAATAATGTACGTTAGACAGTTATACAAACGGGTCCTTATCGTCTACGAAAGTACAGCACAATAATACTAACTTTTTAAGAACTTCTTTTAAAACCTATAAATGTTCGAAGTTGCACATTTATAAAGATATTTCTCACAAATTCATGTAAACGTTAAGATCTGTGCTTTTAGTAAATGTGTTTACTAATTGTAAGAAACCAGACCTATCGGACCCGTACAGGGTTCGCGGTCGTTAGCTCTTCCTGACTAGGTGTCATTTCACATCAGCGTAAAAGTAAATTCACGTCGGTGTTTAGTTGATGTTGTCGCTTCGTTACTGTACGGTGTTTGACTAGATGAGCATGTAGTGTTCCTATTGACTGTACCTAAACCTCGTCGAGCAATCGCTTCGACATACAATACGTAACTTAAGGAGATCGTACAAAGGAGACGAAACTTGCTTCTTCGCTGCTTGGTCAGGCCTTTTCTTTAACTGAAAGGGGTCGACATTGACCGTCTCTACTATCTTCCGATCTGATTCGTCGGACATTCTAACTCAGAAATTTCTCTACAGACACTCTGATTTAGGACGTATATGTACTGTCATGCCTATCATTACGACCTTATGGGAGTGTTTGTTCTATTTGTACGTGTCTCTTATGAATACATATCGTTCTTCGTCTTGTCTCGTCTTGGTAGTTACTCTAATGTAGTGCAATGTTCTCGATGGGCTACATTATTTTATTGCGGTAGGCTACAAATGAACTTGAACATTTAAGTAATTAAACGAAATTATGTGTCACACAACATAATCAGAACTACCAAAATCTTTGTTGTAATTACTATTGGGACGAAACAGGGAGAAAAGTTGCTATATAAGTATTGATTGTATTTAGCCCTATCTGAAAACTGTCTATTAACTTTCATTACAATTATAATTTCAAAAGGCTTGATGCAATACGTACGAGGAAGGTACTACTTTTCTCTCGTGGAAGTCCCTTGCAGTACTACAAAAATGTTGGCCTTGCTCTTAAATGGTGTAATAAAAATAACATTATAAAAGGCTAGTGAAATTTTGATAACTTATTAACAACTAGACTTGAAATTATAAATTGATAAGGTGTAAAACATAACAATATTAAATAACAACTTTACATGTAACATAAATTTTCAATTAAATATTCAAAGGCTTTTTGTATTTTTAAGTTCAACATACATATGTAGATTGAAGATATGCATTATGATGACTTCGGTTCGGTACTTATTTTATAATTTAAATGTTTATAGCACATTCAGAATTGAAATTAAGTACAATATGCTAAGCAACAAAAATAATTATTCTTAATCAAACTCTATGCCTAAAAACCTGCTGTTGTACTTTTCAAATACATACCTAGTAAATATGAAGTTAATATTGAGTTTCCAAGTCTTCCATTACAGCAGTGATGATTTATGATAATTTCAAAAGTAATGAGTTGCCGTTTACGATATACTACTGATTTTTATAGTTATCATGCGATGTACAAGTTTATTCATACTTAAATATTTTTAATATTAATACTGAGCTCTATTCAGAAGGCACATAGGATGGAGCTAAAACAAATTACGTAAAATAATAAACGTGTCTTGAAAATAGGAAGTAGGTATAATGAATAAACAAAATGCAGCAATAAAATAAGCAAGGCCTTACAAAATAGTATTAGCACAATCGCTATCGATTCCGTAAATCCAGCATGCAACTGTACAACTAAGGGAGCAATTCGCATATATTATTTTCTGGTGATTAATTTAATGCCTGAACTTAAAGTGTAAGATTCACCAAAGTCTGTTCTACGCTCTATTAGGGATAGGAAATTAAAAATAATAACATCTATTAACTAGAGAACTGTCTAATATGTACAAATCTAAAGCCTGAATATCCCGTATTCATATGTATTCAAAATGAAAATGTGGATCCAGAGATTGAAAAAAAACTGATTTCTATTTTATTACGACAAATCACGTGCATGTTCATTTTGAAAATCAGGTAAGTGTAAGTGATGTTCTACATTATTTAATATACTTAGATACATGTATAGACAGTGATAAAATATCGATATTATGCGTAAACTAAACCTATCTTGAAGGGCGCAAGCTATTTACAGCATGACTGGTTGAACGGGGGAATTCTTTAAGGAGGGAGTAGTAGAGTACCCGTCTACTTAAAAATAGTCAAAGTAAATTCAAAACAATACGACTTTTACTTAATTTTCAGGGTTCCGTACCTCAAGAGAGAAAAAAAGGAACCCTTATAGGATCACTTCGTTTATCTGTCTATTTATTCTGTCAAGACCCTTTTTCTCAGGAACGCGTGGAGGTATAAGTTAAAATTAATATCAAATACTCAGATCTGCAAAGCTGTGAAAAAATCAAACTTGTAAGTCCACGCACTCAGATAATATGGCCGAGTTTGCCGCATTTTGAGTGTTTTGATAATCGTCATATTGTTAAACTGATAACTCTAAATGTAGAATTGAAATTTTTTTTTCGAAAAAAGTAAAAATATAAGACGGTGGTTAGTTTTGTACCCATGGAATGGGTATCGGTTTATTACTCACCTCCCTAAAGGATTCCCTCGTTCAACCAGTCACCCTGTTTAATATACAATCTTGGGGACTTTTATTTAAGTCGTGTATTTTTTATAATATGCTATTTGTGTGTTCTTATATTTTCAGGTCAACTTGCTGTATTACAAATATTATCTTTTTCATCTAGATTAGTGCCTGGGACATTAGAATATTTTGTTATTTGTGATTTAATAATACAAAACATTTGCAACTCTAAAATAGCGCAGCTTCGATTAGGCCATGTGTCACGTCAGTAAATGTGAATGTCTGTCTCCTCTCCCCACACCATTAGTGCTCGGAATAGGTAGTGTCACTTTACGGGATCTCAAAAGTTTTCTAAATGGACATATCCTGTCTGTCGTCAAAAATCCTAAGAAATTTGTACATTGCCTTGACTATATACTTGATATTGGCACTGTAGGCAAATGCACAATTACGATATACACATTTAAGTTAGTTGGTTGACCCAAATTGGCTCTACATTTTCCGAGCACACTGACTTAATGCCATATGAAAAAGGTTATAATAAATAAAACGATGACGTAGCAAACACTGGACAGAGCGTCTCTGAGATACATGTTAGCCGTTAGAATATGACTCGTATCGCATGTCGGTTGAATCATCATGAATGTGTATGCTCGCAATCTGATATTACTCAGGAATCGGTTGCCCCATGTCTCGTCATGCATTACATTACCGTTAATGTATTTATTCACTTTATTAACATGTTTATTATGTCTTTAATAAAACAATTGCTTATTATGTATTTTTAATAATTTTTTTACAATTTCACCCCAAACTACTTAGTTACAACTTTTCTTACAAGGGATCCAAAACGAATATAATCTTGTGGGTGAGTAGAGTGTGAAATTTTGAACACAACCACATACGAAAATAGCATTAAAAAATCTACCTAATATCTAGGTATATCAAACTCTTTTTGGACCACAAGTATTCCTATTTAGTATACGTTTCCAATTTCATATACCTGATAGATTCAGAACAACCTGTTGTGTATTCCAACAAAGTTTTGTACATTTGGGAGAGTTCAAATTCGGAAGTTCCCGGAGGATTTATCCGAGACAGACAAACATTCGCCAGATTTAAAATATTGTTCTGTTCAATATAACCTGCTCTACACACCCACAAAATGTCATTTATTTTAGTGAGTTCGAGTGGAGAAACTTCCCTTGATAGATGCGGTCAATGAGAGCTCACTTAAAGTTAGGTATACTCCTAATAAAGTCACTTTTATGACAGCACAGAAGTGAGTACGAGAATGAAACGATTACGAAAACAAACGTTGACCTCAGGGTGACGCGCTGCCGACATCGGGCTTACCATACATAATATTTAAACGGAATTATTATTACAAATTTGAAATGCTAATGTGGCCCACTGATAATGAGGCGATAACAGTTAGTAGTTCTCGTGGCGTTGTGACAAGACGACCGCGCCTGCTCGAAACATGTTTCCAAACTATTTGTAACATTAAATAGCACAAAATTCTATGCAAAACAATACTCAAGTCCTTAGTCGGTTGATAATCCTTAGTTGATTGACTGTTCAAAATGGCATTTCTTATGAGAAAGTGTATAGTGAATGTGAAGAATCTAGAAAAGTGTCGTAGGTTGAGTGTGTTAAAAAATGTAAGTTTTTGTTGAATTTCTATATCCGCAGTGTTTTCAAATCCCCCAAATTGTCGATAATACCAGTTTTCGCGCAATGTTACCTAATTATTTTTGTAAACGATTAGATTTACCGAATCTGTATCTGAAATACTTTTGGCCTCACCAATAAGATAAGACAGCAATGAAATAACATCTTATCAAACGTTAGCAAATAACGCGAGTAGGTAATCAAAACAAGATATGCAATGAATGACGTTGATTTCATTTTCATTAAAATGGAGAGGCCTTGAATTGTAATAAGTAGGTACGCATAAGGTACGGTAAATATACCTATACGGGGCGTCCCACGGCCATGCCACACGGAGGGAAAGTGCATTAAATATTGAATAAAGTATATTTTACTGAAAGAAGACATCGTTTTATTTTTATTAATAAGTATAACTGCATTTACAGATTTTTTTTAAATCGCCTACGTCAACCGGGAATCGAACCCGCCAAATGTGAAAAAAAGCACCATGTATTTTATGATAACGGTCGGAAGGGTTAATCATAAGGATTATTATTTCCTAAATAAAATACCATCTTAAATGAAAGGAAGATCATGAAATTTAACATTTTATTTAAAATAATTAAAATTTAATTTATCAAATGCTCAAAATCTGGTCCATTCTGTAGGACAAATACTCACTCTCACTCACTCTCAAATAGTGAGAATTTGTCCTACAGAATGAAATGTTAAATTTTAAGATGAGGCAGACGATTTTAAAATATTTAATGTACTTTCCCTCCGTGTGGCATGGCCGTGGGACGTATATTGGTATAGTCGACCGCACGTCTGTGGTAACACTTTGACCTTGAGCTGGCCTAGGCTATTTGGGAGTTTCAGTACTGTGAGAGACCAGTTTATACAGGTTTTGTTTCCACTGATGTGCGGTCGACCGTACTTATTCATTTATTTACATAACTGAAAATTGTTTCACCTTCATCTTCTTACGGTTTGAAATTTCGCTGTTGAAAGGGAATGCTGTAAATTTTTTTGTTTGTGCATTCTGAAGAGGGCCCATTGGCTTATTAATTCTGCTAAAAATAAACTAATAAGTTTAGGAAGCGAGAGAGGTCATTGCCCAGCTGTAGAACAGCGTAATATAGAGTATGAAAAGAAAAGTTTTGCACAGTACAAGATAATTTTTCTGATGATAATTTATTCATTTATTAACTTATACCTACTTACTAAAATCATCTTTCAAATACTATTCCTTCAATTATGCTAAATAATAGAATTAGGAACAACAAATAAGGTAGGTAATTAGTATGGAAGACAATCATAATTAGTTGCAATACTTGCAATTATATTAGTCCTATCCAGTCAAGTGCTCGTATTTACAGGAAAGATATAGAACCAGTTGGTGCGCGACCGCAAATGTTCAATGTTGCACCGAGAGACATGTCCGTTGGAGAGGTTTCCATAAAAGTGACGTGGCCAACAAGATCGTCGCCTTCAAGCTTTCTGATATCGGCGAGGGTATACGAGAAGTGGTTATCAAAGAATGGTAAGATACATATAAATATGAATTTAAATAGTTGTCAACTTAGATAAATATCCCTAGGTATTGCAAATATGTATTTTCTAAAAGCAACCGTACATTCTGTCAACAATAACGAATCAACTTCAGTAGCATTTTCCCTTCGTAAAAATCTAATTAAGTCTACGTGCAATGATTTCAGGTTCGTAAAAGAAGGTGACAAAGTGCAGCAGTTCGATAACATCTGCGAGGTGCAGAGTGACAAGGCGGCAGTGACCATCACCAGTCGCTACGACGGCGTGGTCACGCGGCTCTACCACCAGGTCGATCAGACGGCGCTCGTCGGGCAACCCCTCGTTGATATTGACGTTGAAAGTGGCGACGACGAAGGTACGAATATCGGTAGTTATAAGTATGGGTGTCAATAGCTCATAGGAAGATGTAACGTGGAACACGCTAGTTTCGTCTTGAGACGTAACAACCACTTACTAAACGAATTATTCGCTTATTGACAACTCTCATAAGACCGAACGCATTTCTGGAGGATGGAATAAAAAAGGTGCATGGATATCTGATGGTGTAGGTAATAAAAGAAGTAATTTTTCTATTACCAACTTCATATTACCTATTTTTTATAACCAAATCATCCATGTAAGTTAGTACCTAAGTGATACTATTAAAGACTTTCGAATTTTTTTAAAATTAAGTTTGTAAGGAATGACGCAAGTCCTATTCGCACTTGTCCGGTTTTTTAAATTTGTTAAGACACTCAAACTCTTGTTTTGCCCATACGGGATTGTATAGGAGAATACTGCAAATGTGTAGATTCGCAATAATCCAAGGAAAGAAATTCACAGTGTTCTCTCTCAGTCTTGATAAAACATTTCGAATTTTTAACCAAAAAATATAAAATGTAGAGTATTGTTTTCCTATGAATTTCAGGTACAACGTCAGGCTCCAGCAATGTAGCAACTACCAAAGAAGTTCCTAAAACAGAAACGAGCACCAGCCACAAAGTTAGAGTATTGACCACTCCATCGGTGAGAAGAATCGCAGCGCAATATAGAGTTAGTAGAACGTTTAACCATACCTACCTACTAATATTGTGTTTAACAAATAAATGTATCAAATTTTGCATATTAATATGCACATATTTTTAAGGTAGACCTAAGCAAAGTGAAGGCGACGGGACGACATGGCAGAATTCTCAAAGAAGACATGTTGGCGCATTTAAACATAACAGCAGATAAATCCAACGAAATCCCCGACTTTACAACTGTAGACGCAGTATCTATACCAGTAACACAAGCACAAGCCAAAACCGAGGTCCTATTAGACGACAAAGTAGTGCCAATTACTGGATTTACCAAAGCTATGGTGAAATCTATGACTGAAGCAATGGTAAGACATATTTTTAAAAAGATACATTTTTTACTCACTTATTACTTAGTTGTTAAGTAATCATAACCAACATGATAGGAGATGCGACATGGACTGCAGGGAGGCTGCAGGTTGAGCGACTCTGAGCGACGATTCTACATGCTGTAAACATCTTTCGTTTTCGAGATGGAAAATAATAGGAAAATCAAAACAATTTATATTTTATATAACACTATAAAACCGTAGTGTATGTATGTACAATAGTTCGGTTTATTAAACGATCCCGAGTCAATCATACAACTTTTAGATGCGAGGGATGTCTGAAAGAAAATATATTTCTTACAGAAAATACCACATTTTGTATTCAGCGACGAATATGACGTGACAAGATTAGTCGAAACCCGTGCGAGTCTAAAGGCGTTGGCACAACAGAGGGGCGTCAAGTTGACGTACATGCCCATTATAATCAAAGCAGCATCTCTCAGTCTCACTGCTCACCCAAAAATCAACAGCAGTCTCGATAATAATTGCGAAAATCTCATCTATAAGGCGAGCCACAACATTGGCGTTGCTATGGACACCCCGGGTGGCCTAGTGGTTCCTGTAATAAAGGTTAGTCGAAATTTAATAAATATTTTGAAGTTAGGCTGTTACAAACACCCAGTAGTAACGTAAGCAACAAAATGTAGACTATACCTACTGTACTTTAACAACAACTTCATATTATTTTTCAGAATGTGCAGAACAAAGGTATAATGGACATAGCTCGCGAACTTAACTTCCTTCAAGAAAGGGGCTCAAAGGGCCAACTCGGACTCAGTGATCTCACTGGTGGGACTTTTACCTTGTCAAACATAGGCATTGTAAGTATATTTTAGAAAAATATCAAGGCAACAACTTATTTTGGCAAACAATTTTCCTTATTTCGAAATAATTTTAATAAGTTGCGTCAAATAATTTTAATGGTATTTTTTTAGGTTGGAGGTACTTACACTAAGCCAGTTATATTCCCACCACAAGTTTCAATAGGAGCTTTAGGAAAAATTCAGGTAATTATATTTCCGTTGTAACCTATGACAATCATGCTCCGGGTTGATAATTCTAGGCCTAGAACGATATCCGACTCAACTCCGTTCAGTGGAATTTGTCTATAGGACAAGGGGATCTGGTTTACGACCCGGATAGATATAAATAAAACTAACGTATAAGCCAGGGTAGGTAGGTACTCCGACCCAGATCGTCGAATAACTCGAGCACTACTGTACGGATTGTAATGAAATATAAAAAATAAGTTAGCTTAATAAAACAGACACGATCTATTTAATTACTTAACTATCTGCGATCATGAATACTCATAAGATCCCAGTTAACTATGTATAAAAAGATAACCTGACTGACTGCGACTATCATCTATGAATCACAAAATTTGGAATTTTGCATCTAAAATATATAGAGGGTCCCCAAATTAGGCAATCAAAGAAAGGACCTTAGATCTAGGTCTGAGGAGAGGATAATTTTAAATTCCAGTAAACTCCACGTCACTAGTAGTTAAATACTAACTAAATATATATATCGATATTGATTGTCATCATTGTTTTATACCCAGGTATTGCCGAGGTTCGATTCAGAAGGCAATGTGGTGAAGGCCCATATCCTGACCGCAAGTTGGTCCGCGGACCACAGGGTCGTCGACGGAGTCACCATGGCGTTATTCTCCAACCATTTGAAACAATATCTCGAAAACCCTTACACGCTCCTCTTAGATTTATAGAACAGTAAAATCTATCTTACTAGCTTTTTATATTTTTCGATAAATTAAATAATTTACATGGATACTTTCCACCGTTTTATTATTTTATTTTATGTAAGTAAACATGCTACCAAGTTTTCTTAGATTGCACAAAAAATATATGTTTTCAAAAAAATACATGGTCTTTACAAACCAACAGATCCATATTCCCAATACAGTAATCAACCTAAGTTGCTGCTACCAGCACAATGAAAATAATGACCTAGGTACTACTTTTGGGCTAAGCAAATTCTTACATTACAATTAAAAAAAACGAATGTAACCTTTGGGCGCTTAAGTTGGTAATTTTGCTTGCATTACCAAAATTTACTATAACAAAAATATTCCTTCTCGTGCCGAATTTAAAGCGAAGTTGATTAGTTTAGAAAAATAGTAATTGTTTACTTAGCGTTACGTCGTAATACTTCGAACCGCGTGACTTTAAAGTACGCTATCGTCCATTCTGGTATGCTGTGTGGTGTGTACTCTCGATGGAACCTGGCAAATATCTCCGTGAATATCAGCGCCTCGATGCTATTGATGGGTGCCCACTTAAGCGCTAGGAAAGCCATATCCACATCGCAGAATTTCTTATCTAAAAAAACCACGTGATAAGAAGTTTGACATGATAATAGTAGTCCATCGAAAAATTATATCATCTTTTGTTGGTTTATCGTTAGAAAAAATTAAATGACTAAAGCGCCAACTCCAATTCGAATGTGTACTTACACGTATAAATATTATATTTTTCTATTTTATTTAATATAGATTTAGACCTTTTAGTACCATTAATACTATTACGAATAGTCTTATAGTTTTCGTTTAATCTTGAGACACAACACATAAATATAAACAACTAGCTTTTTCCCGCGGCTTCGCCCGCGTAGAAAAGTTTTTCCCGTGTACATTGTGAAACAGCGCCCTCTATATCGGCGTTTTGTTACTTAGGGGGTATTAGCGTGCGCCCCGCGACTTTGTCCGCGATAAAAAGTGGCCTATATGTTATTCCAGGATAGAAGCTATCACTGTACCAAGTTTCATCAAAATCTGTTCGGTAGTTTTTGCGTGAAAGAGTAACAAACATCTTCACTCACATCCTTACAAACTTTCGCCTTTATAATATTAGTAGGATAGGATTTTCTATAGGATAAACTCACATCACCAATCATAACTACAAAAGGCGCTTCAGTCATTTTTCCTATTGACATATTACTCGAGTACTAGCTCGTATCACCTACAAGACAAGAACACGTACATATACTTCCACAGTCCATTATAGAGGAAACCGTGCTTACTAACGGATCTCGCGGACTTTAATTCAATAGAAGTAGAGTATAAAAATCAATGCAAAGTCAAAATTGATAGCGGTATCAGTGTACCTATTGGTAAGTTGTTTTTGAGTAATATCTCGTCCATCACTTACGTGATAATCAGGCGAGTTATGATAGGCATTTCATAACTACTGATAGGTGTTATTTTAATTATCGCAACATACCGGCTATCCTGATGAAGTAGACTTTACGCGGCGAGGATATCTGTATGTCATCAAGGTTTAGCGCGAGCAAGCCCCGCTGACGATCGCTCCAGTTGCGATCGAGTTCCCTCATGAGGCTCAGTCGGGCCGCTTTTGTCAGCAGGCCATTTAATTCCGTTAAATGACCATCACTGATCACCTGCGTCACTCGGGATATGGCCTATCGTACAACAGGTGAACTAGTATAGGTGGCGGCAAGTAAAGGAAAACTAAACATGACTGTGGCGTCGGGTAAAATCGTACCAAGAGAAATGACATGACACAAGAAAAATTAGTTCGTCAGATTACATCTTTAGTTTGATGTAAAACCAATAAATAATGTACAATAGGTACAAGAATCATTAAGCTGAAATGGCAGGCTACATCTGTCGCAGAGTCGATAGCCGACTGACAGAATCGTTGTATTACTAAAGAAATCGCTACCTGTTTCGTCCCATATTTAAAATCTGCCTCTTGAAATCCTGGATCCCATACAGTCCTCAATACACGAAAGTCAATTTTAATCATCAACCAAGTCAAAGGATTTTGTAATAATATCAATTTCGGAATTCGTCTTTTTCTATTATTTGGCGAATCGTCTTTTCTTCGGAAGAAAAACGTTCTTGGAAAGCCATTGAAGAAATCAAATGGACCTCTCGATTCTAATAATGGTCGTTCGTTTTCATGTTTTATTGGCTGCAGTTGGCGGAATTGAATTGGAAAATGTTGTTCATAACACGAAAAATAGCGAGCGAAGATGCTTACGGATGGATAATTTTGCTTTAACAATTTAATCGTCCCTGCCATCTGTAAACGTAAATAAAAGTAATTTCTCATCAGCAAAAAAAATATGTATGAGCGTAATATACAGCGAATTGCTTGTATAATTATAAATGTCGGTTAGAATAGGTATATTACGATATCAACCCATTACCACCACCAGTGTCAATTAATTTAAGACGCACGTCTACGCCCTCTGGACATCTCGACAAGACGTATTGTAGTAGGGCAATAATTCCTTAAATTACGTTGGTAGTCATTGCAGTTTATAGCAGCCTTATTTATTTATTTAGGTACTTATTAATAAACATTCGTCTGTGTTATAATATAACTAATGTATTATTTGATTCCAAGCCCACATGAATAAAGTACCATTATACCAAATACGAGTAACATATATGACGTAGAAAATTAGATAGGTACGATCCTGGAGCCCGAAATGCAAGCAAGAATTCTGTAGCTAAATTCAATTGTATACCTACAATCGTATTTAGACAGCGTCTTACTGAATGCTTCGTTATTTATAAATTACGATAATAAGACATGCACTAACCATATCCCCATACCCATAGCAAGAATCTTCTCGCAGATTGTTTTTCCGTTTTTTTCAGTATCTAATTTAAAATGTATCACTTGTAAATTTATCCATTTTTATCACTAGAATTTGCTTTAATTTCAATTTTGTTATAAAGGCTCCATGAAAATAATCCAACTGGATAAGTCACAAAATCCTGTGACATTTAATTGTTTTTCATTTTAAAGGAGTTTTAAAGGAATTAAGTCATTAAAAAAGATTTTATTAACATTGAAATGAACACGAGGCGTTATACATTAACTCAGCGAACTTTAATTAAAGTTCGATGCATTAACTATCCCTATATTTTGCTATGTTCATGTACTTTTTTGACCAAAATGTAGAACTTTTACTCCAGTAGCACTATTTGAATATTTTCAAACAAAATAAATGCATAATCACGCCGCCGCGTAACATTCTCATAGAAACTGAAAGCCGTGTATATGAATTTAGTTAGACGCGGTTGAATGCTCTCTTATGGATGCACTCATTGAATGATAAAGTGTATCTCTATCTACCTTCTCTACTTCATTCAAACATGCATAATCGCAATAGAGTCAAGTTAGTATATTTAATATGTAGGTGTCTTTGTCACATTGTTCACGCTATTTATAAATTGCCCACCGTGTCACACTTTGCGTGATAGTTTCAATTGTGATGTTTTGCAATAGGTACAGACTATAACTTTGTCGTCCCAACATTTCACTAGCATTAAGTAATTTTTTAAATGTCTATTTACTAGTCATGGTACATGTAAATTATTTTAATACACTTACTAAGGGTAATGGGATGTAATATAATCATTTGCATTCGATAAGGATAAGTGTTGTTTTTGTGACCGCTTTGATTGATCTGATTAATTTAATTCCTCAATCAGGCGCTATCTGAAGTTTCATCTGAATAAACAGGTATAAATTAAACATCACCGGCAAATACAACACAGTTTCGGTTTTGACAAAACAGCGAGCCAGTGAGTAATTTTATTTACAATAAACACAAAATACTAACTGGCCTTTAAAGACCAGGGTAGTAATAATGGCCACTTCTCTTTGGCTTCAGTAAAATACATTGAATCGGTAATAGTATTAACGTTTGAAACGCTATTACCTACTGTTTAATTTTAGTATGCTAATACTTAAAATTATACCGGTTTCGTGATCTACGTATTTTTCTAAAGTTTTAATCAAATTGATTCTTAATTAGGGAGAACATCGTGAATATTATGTGCATCTTTACCTACATCAAACCTTTCAGCAGATGATGTATTACTCGTAAAATCGCCTCGTTTTATAAACTACAGCACTCGTGTTTGTCATACCCTACATTATGGGAGTCGCATAACTATTAAAGTTATAATATCACTGCATGGCTATCATAATAGTTGTAAATATATTCGTTTCAGCTGAATCGGCAAAGTTTTCGAGCAATTCCGGAGATTTCCTATTAATTCTCAAATCTCTATAATTTTCTCATCATTGCAGGGCAGTGTTACATGTACGAGTTTGTTTCATATTTCAGATCAATCGGTCCTGTAGATCTCGAGTTTTCCACCGGACAGACTGACTGAGTCAATCCCTATCAATTAAATTTATTTGCCTTCCATGTCATCCATAATGAAAGGCAAACGTAGCAAATTCCGTAGCAAGTAACTGTAGCTATCGAGGGACGTTTATAAGGGCATTAGATTTCAAACCAAAATAATTGATGTGCCAAATATGTCAGCCACGAGTAATACTGGTGGAAAATACTCAATATAAATAAAAACATAATCTTTAATTTAATGTACGTAATATAAAATGTGCCCGAATTTTAAATAGTACTTTGATTTTCCCAGAGACATGTGGTTATTGATAGTCGGCGTGGCCGCGCTCGCGTCGCTCGGCCATGCTTGCACGCCGAGCGTCACCTCGGTCGCTGGCACGCACGCCCCTGGGACCGTATGCTCGGGAGAGCTCCTCTTCTCCGATGAATTCGACTATTTCGATCTTCAGAAGTGGCAGCATGAGATGACACTCGGCGGTGGTGGCGTGAGTATATAGCAAATTATATCATTCGAGACTTTAAGACTGTTTGCTCTGTTGTATACTTCTGTAACTGCAGTGGGTGATTCCCAGCACGCTTATGATAGAATAGGAACTTATAAGTTTAATCACGAGAAGAGAGCTATCACTCAACGGCAGGCGATGGTAGTGCAATTCCAGTAACATACGGCTCTATGCTGTTAGCTCATGTCGTAAAGGACAGAATCAGTTTGGACACTTTTGTTTCCCCGATTCTTTTCTCGGAGTGGATTATCATGATAATGTTTCCAATGATTGCTTATTTGTCACCCTTATATTTTGTTTATCGTTGTTCTTTTAGGTGCACGTTCCAGTGCTATGACTATGTTGACGACGCGACGACGTATAGCCTTAGCATAACGATACGGCCACATTTACATCCCATAAACTGTAGCAGTTTATATATCATCTAGCGAGCGCTTACTCCTTATTGTCAGTCCGTGCGAACGTGACCGGTACATTCACTACCTTATTATCAGATCTCGACTAAAAGGTTGACAGGTGGTACCTACCACTGCTGGTGGCTAGACGGTATATTATCTGTCGATATTATCTTCGGTGTACATAGGTGATCTGCGGCAGGGGGCTAATTACTGAGGACGTGGGGTTTTAATCTTATCACAACAGATTGTATCCATCCTTAATCATGCACCGCATTCGGCGTAATCTTTTTATTCTAAATATGTTTCAAATTATAATTACGTTGCCTTATATAACTATGTCCTTGATTGATTGATAACTAAAGCGATAAAATACGATAGTAGTGTTTATTAAAAGAAATATTGGGGTAGGTAATAATTATTCAAAATTATATCCTAACTAAACTTTAGCGTAAGTCAAATTGCAATGCCGCCATTGATTACAGAACTGGGAGTTCCAATGGTATAGCAACAACCGCACGAACTCGTTTACCCGCGGCGGGCTTCTGTACATCAAGCCCTCGTTGACCTCCAACCACATGGGAGGCGGGTTCATCTCGAACGGCGTCCTGAATATTCACGGAGGCGCCCCCGCCGACAAGTACGTAATTTGATCGTGGTTTCGATGTTGATTACAGAACTGGGAGTTCCAATGGTACAGCAACAATCGCACGAACTCGTTTACCCGCGGGGGGCTACTGTACATCAAGCCCTCTTTGACCTCCGACCATATGGGACCAGGGTTCATCTCGAACGGCGTCTTGAACATTCATGGAGGCGCTCCTGCCGACGAGTACGTAAATAACAGTCCATTTTTCTTCTTCTGTAAGTGCCTCTGCAATGAGCGAAGATGGCTGTGAGGTCGTAATATATTCCAAAGAGTGGACCCAACCTCGTCGAACGTATCTTTGTTCTACTTAAAACGTTCTTGCTTTCCTGGCCATGTGTACTGAGATTCACATATCCATGTTTATATTTTTTTCCAGGTGCACTAACCCGCAATGGTGGGGATGCGAGCGCACGGGCACGCCAACGAACGTACTCAACCCTGTCAAGAGCGCACGTCTGCGTTCCCTCCACTCCTTCGCCTTCCGCTATGGGCGTCTCGAAGTCCGCGCTAAGATGCCTGCCGGAGATTGGCTATGGCCAGGTACTTACCTTTCTTTCACTAATTTCTCGCATAAACGGTACCTACTTATTTTCATGTAAAATTTTAACCCTAACGGCTGATCGGGGTCAATGACACTGTAAAATACTGTAACGATTATAAAACAACTAACAAACAAAAACTATAAAAATTCAACGATAAAAAATTGTATTATAATACAATTATTGTAATTATAATTGTATTATAATAAAAAATTATGAGAAAAATGACATGATAACAAGCAATTCCCAAGTTACCGTATTATATCATACTACTATATAGTTAGTATGTATTGGTCCCGTTGTATATTTGATACGAATGAATGACTTCCTGTGCAGCTATCTGGTTGATGCCAACCTTCAACGTGTACGGCACTTGGCCATCGTCTGGGGAGATCGACTTGGTGGAGTCTCGCGGTAACCGCGACATGTGGTCCGGCGGCCTCCACATCGGCACGCACGAGGCGGGCTCCACGCTGCACTTCGGACCGTACCCAGAGCTCAACGCGTGGGACACCGCTCACTGGGCGACGAGGAATCCAGCCGGTTTCAACTCAGACTTCCATCGTTTCCAGCTTGAATGGACACCAGGTTATTCTTTTATCCTAGCACATCTTTACAATGTAGATTTTTATTTGCCAATTTAGGTGTTAAGTAGGTGGTCATACATAATCTTATGTTGTGAATTTCACAAATTTTGCATGATGACCTTTAAAAATATGGATCCTTCCTATGGAAGAAATATGTTAAAATTGATTTAGAGTTGGAGTTTACATTTTATTGAAATCGAAACCCTGACTCCAAAACTAGTCAAGCTGTATTTCAGAAGTCATGCAACTTCAGGAGTTATCCAAATTTTTGTAGTAGGTAGTTGGGTTTTATAATAATCAAGTCATTCTCATTTTCAATGCAGATTCAATAAGGAAAATCAACATTTATCCAGTTTTCCAACGAACTGGGAAAAGCTGCAATGTATTTTCTTGGTCACAGACTACCTGAGATTCAGCATCGACGACGTACACCTAGGGACCGCGCAACCACCCGATGGTGGATTCTGGGAACACGGTGGCTTCAACAGCAACCCCAACATCCTCAACCCGTGGCGTTACGCCACCAAGATGGCGCCATTCGACGAGCATGTAATATAATTACACATCACTTTTATAAGCCACCCCAAATCCTGACACACTTCGGTTTCTTTGATCTTATCATTCTCTTTAATATTTGCGATAGACCACGAGTGCTATTCATATTTCCCTCTGAGAGCACTCGACCTATCTGATAATATAGATAAATTATGTAACCACCTACAAATGGAATGTTTGTTTAACATTCAAATTGCAACTCTAATGGCTTCTTTCACCACTTGCTGATAAAGTCCCAGATACCCTATCTGCAGGTTATCTGACAGATAGCCTATTTTTTTGGTTTCACAGGTATCTGATTGCCTATATTGTATATATTTCATATAGTCTATCACACAGATTTATCTGATAGATTAGTTTATCACTAAGATTACTATCTGTAACAATATCAGGAAGTGGTGAAAGAAGGCCTAAATATTTATGTTTGTATTATTAGTTCCACCTTATCATGAACATTGCTGTCGGCGGTACCAACGGCTTCTTCCCTGACGGCGTCCAGAACCCAACTCCCAAGCCTTGGTGGAACGGTTCACCTGCGGTAAGTGAATTTCTTAACACTTCGTTCGTTAAAATTAAAACCTGTTTTTTAATGTAACGCTGCTTACACTTCTACTTAAATATATACTTTAAAACACCTAAAATATATAGTGCTAATCAAATCACTAAATATTCACATAGGTAGTGAATATTTAGTGATTTGATTAGCACTATACCGTACCGCAAAGATACCTATAGATAAGTTAATAGATAGGATTTATTATTTTAGAAGTTATCTATAACGGTAACTTTTAGTTACGTGACTCTACATAAAATTACTGACTCTCTAACTATTATTTAAAGTTAGTGGTAGTCTTGCCAGCACCAGTCAGTTCCTGTTCTTTCGTGACGTCAATGAAATAAATACTGGGTACCTATAGCATATTAATTGAGAAAGCATTGTCCCACAGGCTTCCACGGACTTCTGGAACGGGCAAGCTGGCTGGCTGCCGACCTGGAACCTGGAGGGCAGCGACGACGCCGCCATGCAAGTCGACTATGTCCGCATTTGGGCTCTATAATAGACCTGGCTCTGCTGTATGACTACCGCACACCGGGTGTAACAACATTCGAATATTGACAAAAATTACAATGTTTAATTGTGTCACGTGATTATGTACTTTGAACACTGCAACGTATTCAAAATAGGTATCAAGATATTTTTGTTACACTCAATAAATACAAAAAAACAAAAGTAAAACAGTTTATATTTTTGTGTACTCACATGGAATGATAATTACAGCAACATTTACTCGGATAAGCAGTGCATTAACGTTCGCTACTAATCCATGTGGTAGAATCGCGGGCTCATGTACTGGGGAGGCCGGTTGCCGGACAGTGGAGTGGAGGACGCCATGAAGTAGGGGGGGATGCGTCTCTTGTCCGGGAATGGGCTGATTCGCGAGTAGTATCGCCGCTCTATCACCTGATAATAGAAAAGGAACATATTTATAAGGTGTTGACAAAACATATATGGTTTTAAAACTTTGCGTCACTAACAGCAGCTGTGGCACTTTATCGACTACCTAATAACAGAATATTTAAAATTTTGTCCGGGGTAAAGATTGTGCGAAACTTAATTTTTAACCGATTTTTATTACCTATTTAAATATTTCATGGTGCTCTTTTAATGTACGATACGAAGTTATTTTGAAGGAATTGATTCTTATGATGGGCCCTTTCGATTGGTATCATAAAAATACAGGTGGTTATTTCCGCATTTGCCAGGTTCGATTCCCTGCTCAGGCAGATGATTTTTCAAAAACCTATGAATGTTTAGCCGATTTCGGCGCATAATAAATAAATCTATAGACAACGTCACATTCGAGAGCGTGTGCACTCGCGACTGGGCGTCGCGTCGTCCGATTTGGTCCGAGATTGCCTATACGTAAAGTCCATGCAGTGGACTATTTTTGTAGACTTATTTATTTTGTGCTTCGACCTTCCTTAGGTCGTCGGTTCACCTGACGGCGCGGCGCGGGGTGTCCCCCGCCGCGCGTACCCACGCGCGGTCTCCAGAACCTCGTCTACCCCAACGGCCGTCATTTCTGCAGGCAGATGTGGCCCGCCAAATGTCACTTAAGCTTGCTAAACCTTTCGGTTATGTCGGTGACTTTAGTTCTAGGGATCTCCAATAACCACAAAATTTTCATATTACCATGACACCCACACATTATCAATCTCTTTAACTAAGTTTGTATCTGTATCATCTTAAAATCACATAGTAAATTACTACTTAGACATACCTTATCAAAAAACCTTGATAACTTGACAGAATTGCTAGTTCCTGGGGCAAGGGATCTGTGAACAAAAATAACATTTTCAAACAATACACTCACCTTGTTGTCAATATACATGGAGACATGGAGGAAAAGAAAGACGGTAGTTGGAGGGACGTACATAAATATTGATGATGGCAAATTCTACTAAAAAGAAACAGTATTTTATTTTCAAAAATAAGTAGAACTATGTTTAAAGATTAAGCTGTAACCTCATAATTATATTATGTATTAACACCATAATAAAACGGAACGGATAAATCAACTCCACTACTCCTATATTATCTTTCTCATTTGTTATCATTGGAGGAAACCATCCAATGTCTATGTATATCAGAAGCAAAATTCACAAACCTGGCTTGGTGACAGTTAACGAATATCTCATCGGCACCACACTGCTCCGCTATGCTACTAGCCAGCCTTCTGTACTGGTTCTTACGCTGTTTCTCTTCCGCTAAATCAAACTTGGTTCCAATGACAAGTATGGGAATCTGAAATATACATAGATAATAGGCACTTCTTACCCATAGTAAGGTTGGTTAGTCAGAGATGTAGAGAGAGAACCCACGGGTTTAATTTTAATGTTTTTTATATGAATTATTATGTGAATTGTCTCATGTCTAACATATACAAAATATTCTCGACGGCACTGTTACGACGTATAACACCTGACATAGACAGAAACCAACCACCAGAACAGGCTGGGTTCACGAAAGGATTTTCGACAATAGATCATATGCACACCATAAGTATATTAATAGAAAAGTTCTATGAGTACCAAATACCACTATATATAGGATTCGTAGACTACAAAAAAGCGTTTGACTCCATTTCACACGAACATATCTGGGATGCTCTAACAACGCAGGGAATAGAAAGAGACTAGGTACATTGAACTAATCAAAAATATTTACAAAAACAGCACAGCGCGAGTAAAGATAGAAAAAACTGGACCAAGCTTCAAATTGTACAGAGGAGTAAGACAGGGAGACCCAATGTCCCCGAAGTTATTCCTTGCAGTACTAGAGTCAATTTTCCGAAGACTAGACTGGACAAAAAAGAAAGGAGTCTCCATAGACGGAAAGTACCTCTCAAACTTGAGGTTTGCAGATGACCTAGTCATCTTCGCTTCTAGTGCATCAGACTTATCACGACTCCTAGGTGAACTGAACACAAGCAGTAAAGAGGTCGGACTTGAAATGAGCGACACAAAAACCAAGATAATGACCAACTCAAAAGAAATCCCTATTCAAATAGATGGCACAACGCTCGAATACGTCAAGGAATATATTTATCTTGGGAAACTAATCGCTTTCACAGACTGCACTCACAAAGAGGTCGAGAGAAGGATCGGCATTACATGGAAGAAATTCTGGTCCATGAAAAACATTCTTAAAGGCTGCCTCCCACTGAGCTTAAAAAAGAAAGTCATAGATAGCTACCTGCTACCAAGTTTAACATACGGATGCCAGACTTGGACAATAACAAAGGAAATACTAAACAAAATAAGAGTATGCCAGCGAGGGATCGAGAGAAGCATTCTGGGAATAAGATTAAAAGACAAAGTAAGAGCAAGCACAATTAGACAAAAAACCGAAATTATCGATGCGGTGAAACACGTACTAAAGATGAAATGGCTCTGGGCTGGCCATGTAGCCAGGATGCACGCACAACGATGGACTCACAGATCTACTATATGGCACCCGAAGCTCGGAAAAAGAAAAACAGGTAGACCAGATGGGAGGACGATATAACAAGGACAATAGGAAAGAAATGGATGCAGAAAGCAGAAAATAGAAAGGAATGGAATAAGGAGATGGAACAATATACAGAAGAGTGGCAAGAGGTAGCTGGAGGAGGCCGGAGCCCAAAGGCTCTCCAAGCCAAATAATTAATTTAACAATCCACAAATCATAAGAATTGTTAAAAATGAAACTTAATTTAATTTTTCTATTTATTATTTAATTCAAATTCTTTTTTTTTTAATATTTGAAATGCATGATGGCTGGAAAATAAAGGCTATTTTTATTTTATTTTTTTATTATTATGTGAAAACAATTTTGATACCTACATACATATAATGACCATGTCACAATTAATGTTAATATTCAGAACATGCCCCAACATTAATAGGTACATTTAGCTTATTTACTTCCCAAGAACTCGTATCCTCATCATATCAGCTGTCCACTGCTAAAAAATTGCCCTCTCCAATGAATGCTACCATATCCAGGGCCTCAGTCCTCAACATTATTCAGCCAGTTATTGCAGATGCACAACATACCTGTGTGGATCCCAAGAACTGCTCTGGGTCAACGTCTACATGCTGCAGAGTAGGGTTGGAACTATCCTGATTCAGAATTTCTGACAGCCATTTTTGCAAGTTCACTTGGCTTTTTCTGTTAGTTAGATCGTGGACCAATATTATACCTGAAAAATAACAAGAGATATAGGTAGGTAGGTAGGTATGTCAATTTTTAGTGTTCTGTCAAAAAGAATTTACAGTAAAACATTTTTTTCCATCTGTCTACAAGGCCACCAGATAACTTAAATACTTAACCTATTGCATTTAATGAGATGAAATGATAAAAAGTTTGAATATATTTAGCTAGAATATATAAGAGAATATAGAATATATTTAACTAACCATGTGTGGGTTGATAGAACACATCCCTAGTATTTCTATGTCCATTTGACCCGCCAACATCCCAAAGTTCCACAAAAAACGTATTTTGTGCTTGTGTGCCCTCCTTGTACCTGTGCAGCTTCACTTCTACGGAGCACCCCACGGTCCATCCCGGCGACACCAGCGGCTTGTTGTGGGCTATCAGGTATGTTAGCGATGTCTTCCCTACGCCTGCAGAGTCAACAATTGTAAGGAAAAGTTTTAATTATGTACCTACCTACTAAAAGAAATAATTATATAAAATGTGCATTTTTATACATACAATACCAATTTTGGATTAATGTTTTCTGAAATAAAAATCATTGGCTTGTCTTTAGAACACGACACGTTAGATACCGAGTTCATAATTTTTTTATAGATAGTACTTGATACCTAAAGCGCTACTTACGAAAATTAGTAGTTTTAAAGATATAAATTTTTGAAAATTGAGTTTTATAAAGCAATTTCACCACAAACTGCAAAATAAATGGATACCGAGTTTATATTTTTTATAGATAGTATTTCATGGTAGGTTTAATATACGAAAAGCGCTACTTGCGAAAATTTGTAGTTTTAAAGATATTAATTTTTTAGGTTTTTAAAGGTTACCCCAGAAATGTAGTCAGACCACGCCGAAGGTTAGGTGCGAGGAGCGAAGCGACGAGCATGTTAGGTTACTGGTGACCCTTGGAGCGAGCGAAACGAGCGACAGTACGTGAAAGAGGGTGCGACACAAGAGATTTTGATGACCTTTTTTAAAAGCTATAGCTGTACACTACATAGTGACTTAACCTCAAAATTTTCAAAAATTCATAATAATATCTTCAAAAATACTAATTTTCGTAAGTAGCGCTTTAGGTATGCTAAACCTACCATCAAGTACTATCTATAAAAAAATTATGAACTCGGTATCTAACGTGTCGTGTTCTAAAGAGCTTCCAAATCATTAATAATATTTATTATTATTACTTAAAAGAAAGTTAGTTTAGTTGTTAGCTCATACAATTTTTTTAGGATCAATCGAGTTCATTCCACTCTTTATGATGTGTTATTTTCATCAAGGCGAGTTTTTTACAAAATTCAAATATTAAAAATTATTGTTTCTAGTAGTCGTTCGAATAGAAAATAAAAACCGCCAAAACTCCAATCACCAATCACAATTAGTTGTATTTTGTTTGTATGTTGCCTAACCTCCACAAATGTCAATTCAATATGTCAATAACAATCTCACTCGACTCAACTCAACTTGCTCGGCTCGACCATAGCTGCAGTCATGTTGTCAATTATACGGTTAAGTTGTGTTTATTACTATAGTTTTCATGTATTTACTTGAAGGATACAGTACAAAGTGTTATACACAAATATAATTGGCTTTTGATTTACCGGAATCGCCAAGGACGACGACTTTCACCTTCTCAATTGCCGCCATTCACAGGTAAAACAAAACAATAATTTTAAAGAAATAGATTTCTTTCTGTCTGACCTGACGGAAGGTGCACAGAGTACATTAAATGGTGAGGTGAGTGACAGTCAGTAGACAGAAATAAACAACAGCAGCTCAGTCAGTCAGGTACAGATAAAAAATGTCGATGCCGGGCCTTTATAAATTTGATAAGGCTCCAGGACTTTTCATATCCAGAAAGGCGAGAAGTAAAAAGTCGGACCGTAATGCACAAATGATGTATAGAAATGTAATTGCTTTGGGCCTGCTAAATCGGACCGTAAAAAATCGGAGTGATGGATACATAGAAAAAGAATGACTATAGAACCGTAATCAGCGTATAGCATGAAATAGCAATAGTCTTTTACCCCAATAATTCGAGAAGACGCTTCTTATATGGCGGGGTCAAACTGAACAAACACTATCTATTTTAGTCGGGCTGTTGTTTGTTGGGGGGCAGTTGGTACCAACAATACCAACTGCCCCCAACAAAAAATTCGCATACGTAGATAGAGATAGAAGATTTTATACCTGTCTTGCTTACTCTTACCACTTTTGTAATAAGTGTGTCCCTCTCTGATTATTATTGTTATTTTAGCAACTGTTCTATGGGATCCTTGTTCAATGGATGGATATGAAAGAAAATTACGTGTGATGCTGCACAAACATACGCCCTATCATCACATCACTCCACAAACTAAATAGAGATACTACGTACATCACTCTGATTCACTCTGTCTGTAGTCTATGGTACGGACCGAATGGAATTGAACTGAAATACATTTAATAAACTTGTAAAATCAATAATAAATAATTTAATGCGAGCGCCAGCCATTGTGTAGTCAGTATCGCGATTTGTCGAGTGATTTTATTTAGCTTTATAAAATGCAACGATCTACTAATACGCACATCGAAATTATAACATTTACCTAACATGACAATGGACGTGTACCCGAAGATATTTTTTGTGCTTCTTTGTATCAAATCCGTTCATTTATATTGTGGTCCATACAATGGACAAATATGCAAGAGTTATTCGACGGGATACGTGTGGTATAACCACACTGGTGGGCTCGAGAACGAGAAGATCGCAACAGGACTGTGGAAAGAAATGATAACGACTCTCAGGGAGCCATGCAGGAGTAGAGCTGAGAAGTTACTTTGTGCGTACGCGTTTCCAAAATGCGTCAGTAAAGACGGTATAGGTTATTCTGCATTACCTCTTTGTTATGAAGACTGTATGGCTGTTAAAATGCAATTTTGTTACAACGACTGGATTGTGTTTGAAGAGCAGAAACGTCGTGGTGTAGTCTTTGAATCTAGAGGACACTTTCGATTTCCTGACTGTGAGAGACTTCCCCGATACTCGGGCAAAGGAGCACAGGTCACATGCCACAATGCTGGTATCACAGACATGGACTACAGCCAGGTGACCACAACATGTTACAGAGGCAATGGACGCTACTACCAGGGCACTGTGAATGTAACAGAAAATGGGCGTGCTTGTCAGGCTTGGGAGTCACAGTTTCCTCAGGAGCACACTCGACCTCCCCTAGTTTTTCCTGAAGTTCAAAACTCATCAAATTACTGTCGAAATGCAGGCGGTGAAGAGCGTAGGCCTTGGTGTTACACCATGGACGCACATGTGCGATGGGAACACTGTGATATACCAGTGTGTGCCAACTCCAGTGAGGAATTTGACAATATCAGTGGACCAAACATAGTTATGGAGAATTACTTTACACCTACTTTTGTATTACTGCTTTCAATAGGTGGCCTTGGATGTATTTTAGGTATAGCCTCAGTGGCTCTCCTATGCCACTATTTCTTAAAGAATCATTATTCTAAATGCAATGTCTCAAGCCGGAGAAATGTTCAAAACATGGACATAGATCTGGACAAGCTTCCTAGCAACTTAGCTTATCATACAACAGGAGCACAGCTAAACCCGAAGCTGGAAAAATTGGAATTCCCAAGGAATAACATCATTTATATCCGTGATTTGGGGCAAGGTGCATTTGGTAGGGTGTTCCAAGCTAAAGCCCCTGGACTAGTACCTGAAGAAGAATTCACTCTTGTAGCTGTAAAAATGCTCAAAGATGAAGCTTCCCATGACTTGCAACTAGATTTTGAAAGAGAGGCTTGTTTACTTGCTGATTTTGAGCACCCTAATATTGTCAAACTGTTGGGTGTATGTGCTATAGGCCGCCCAATGTGCTTATTATTTGAATTTATGGGGAAAGGTGACTTGAACGAGTACTTGCGGGCTTGCAGCACGGCCACTAACTACCCACCGGCTGTAGAGAACAGGGAAGACTTGAGACTTCTTGCAACTCCTCTGAGCCATCTAGATCTGCTACATGTTGCAAGGCAGATAGCTTCTGGCATGGTTTACCTTTCAGACCGGAAGTTTGTACATCGTGATTTGGCTACAAGAAATTGCCTCATTAATGATGACATGGTTGTTAAAATTGCTGACTTTGGACTGTCACACAAAATTTATTTACAAGACTATTATAAGGGAGACGAGCATGATGCCATTCCTGTAAGATGGATGCCTTTAGAAAGTATACTGTACAATAAGTATACTTTAGAATCTGATGTATGGGCGTATGGTGTGTGCCTCTGGGAAATATTCTCATTTGCGTTACAACCATACTTTGGTATGACCCATGAAGAAGTGGTTAGATTTTTAAAGGATGGAAATGTTCTTGCTTGCCCCGACAACACACCTCGGTGTGTGTATGACTTGATGAAACAATGTTGGAGTCACAACCCGAGTGAACGTCCCCATTTCAGAGTCATATACCAGACTCTGGACAACATACAATTGATTCTTGAAAGGACTCATTCTGAATAATTTTTGTGTCTTTATTATGTTACTAATTGAATAATCTGAGCATTGAATTTTGTATAATAATTTTAATGTTTAAAAGTTATAGAACTTTCTTGCCCCTAGGTGTAAATATAAAACCATAATTTCTTGTTCATAGTACTAAATGAGTACACTTATTTATTGTCTGTCAATTTTTACTCTTAGGATTTTTTTCTTTTACCATTATAGATTATAATACCTAATGGTACATGAAGATTTGTCCTAATTAACTATCTATCTACATAGATACTTGTTTTCAAATGTACCAAATAAATAAGATAGGTACAAGTCTACTACCCAATAATAACATTAAGTTAGTATTTTATGAAGCAGCAAAAAACTTTCAATAAGACTGATTTTGATTACATTTTATTTACTAATAGTCATGAATTATTTCCATTTTTAAGACTTACAAAACTACACAATAATGTTTAATGTGCTTGTACTTTGTAGTCTGATGATTGAATAGGCCATAAAGTATTGTCACTGGAATGTTGGTTGGAGGTTGTGTACTTTTCAGGTTATGATAAAATAAGTGCATAGGTTCCAGAAAACAAGCATTTGTAGGTATGTTTAATTTTTTGAATCGTTCTCGCCGCCGCCCGCCTTGTTGGCTTGGCGTGGTCGTTGGACTGCAGCGCCTAGGGTTCGATTCCCACTGAGGACAAAAGTTGGTCCTGATCTGAGTTTTATATTTGTGAATTGTCCTATCCTTGTTAATTCCTATGACACAGGAGCAAATCCTAGTTTGAGATAAGACAAGTGTACCTATGTATTATATGTAGGTATGAAAATTTATTGTTCAAATCGGAAATTTTGTTTGCGATTTTAACCATATCATACCTACTCTTTATTGTTTTCATTACAATTAAGTGTGCATGTGCATCAAAAGAAATAACTTAATATAATATCAGTAACTTAAATTTTAAGTTATTAAATAAAGATGCCTAGGTACTTTATTTTACCTACGTGATGAAACAATGTTCCTGTCATTTATTAAATTAATACATCATTAAATACATTATCATCTTGCAACAAACATTCCAACTTTTCATGCATGTTGAGTGTTATTCTTAGCATTTTACTTCTGAATGGTTACCCCAGGTGTTACCCAATTTAACCCTTTGAGAATAATGTGTTATTTTTTGTCATGGTGGAATGTGTGTATGTTACATGTAGATCTCAATCCTTTCTCTGCCAAACTGGTGTTATACTATACTAAAAAACGAAGTAGTTATTTGAGAAGACTAGATAAAGGCAAATTGACATTAGAATTTAGGTATATTTCTGCCAAATGTAATAAAAATGTACATAGAAATTATACTAATATTTTTTGTAACACTGATGATGGCTTATTGAGCAAGCTACAAATTAGTAGCTTTTGTATTGGATATGTTTGAATCGATTTATTTTTATTCGTATGTTAAGCAGTTTATTTATGTATTTTTACCTATTACCTATGTATTTTTGTTGTCCATATGAAAAGAGTAATTGTAAATTGAATTAGATAATTTCATTAAATTGTTTACAAACTGAGTACAGGTTTTTTTACTGATGAAGTCTACAAGTCTGGAAAGTGAATAACACCAATCAATTTTTGTATTCTTGCAGGGTAACGATAGGTCAATATCTGATTCGATAAATCAAAAAAAATGTAGTCATTACTTTTATGTACGTACTTTTGGCAAACTAAGTTATGAACTGTCTAGAATTTCCTAAAATTTAACATGGACCCAAGCAATAATGGACCATGAAGAAAATAATTCTAATGCCTAGGTACCTACCTAATCTATATGACAAGCCATTCCTATCAACAGTAATTCTAATCATTTTTGTGGTGTCTGTACTTAAACGTACAGAAACAATTCCAGCTATGACCGAAGAACGTCTCGTAACTGAAGTGCCGAGCAGCTTGAAACAGTTAGCGCGCCTCGTCGTTAGGGGCTTCTATACGATAGAAGATGCCCTGATCGTGGACATGCTCGTCAGAAACCCCTGTAAGTACGAGTTAACAAAGATTGTTTGAAATGCAATTTAATTTAAAGTGCATTTTATGCTACTCGGGAATCAAACCCTTGTTACGAAACCCTGTACAAATCACCAGACTGCCGACGTCCGCTGCTGGATATAGACCGTTCCCAACCTCGTACTCACAGATCTACTAGGTGCCTACATATTTGTTTTCATCACACTTGCTCGTTCAGGGTCTGATTATATGCGTACCTAAAGAAACAATGGCCTATATATATATACCCGCGGGAGAATAATGAAAATCAGTACAATATTATACCCCTAGAGCTGTAATGTGTAGCTGGCTGTACTGAACTGGTTTATTAAATTAATTAAGTTAAATTGAGTAGTTAACTTGACTTATCTCGACTAAACTCGACTGTACTCGCCTCTACTCGACTTTACTCGATTTGACTTGACTTGAGTTAAACTGAGTTAACTTGAGTTATATTGGCAGTAAGGCTATTAGTAATATCCTACTTAGCCCTTATTGCACAATGTACTATTATTTCGTACAGGCATGAAGGAGGACGACATCTGCGAGCTTCTGAAGTTCGAACGCAAAATGTTGAGAGCCAGGATAGCCACACTGAAAAACGATAAATTCATCCAAGTTCGACTGAAGATGGAAACTGGTAAATATCCAAGTGCTAATAAATTATTGCAACTGTTCACTCAACAGCTGCCTTCTGTAAAGCGTCTGCGTAGTTAAGTAAACAAATCCATTAATTATGTGTTAGCGTGGGTGGTTCTGTTTTACCTGATCCTGTAATCTCCCGAGCTTCAAGTAATACAGACTCAGAAAGACTCGGAAGTAACTATCTGAAATTAAAAATATATATATAAGTTACAGAATATTTGTTTATTGTCCGAAACTTAATAGTTATACCTACCTAAACCGTTCGGTAAAGAGTCGGGTATAATACAACAACTCTCTGAACTAAAAGAATTACCCTATCTAGGTACCTTACTACCTACATAGTTTTCTTTTACAAACATATGTTGTCGATGTTCCAGGCCCCGACGGCAAAGCCCAGAAGGTGAACTACTACTTCATCAACTACAAAACGTTCGTGAACGTGGTGAAGTACAAACTGGATCTGATGCGCAAGCGCATGGAGACCGAGGAGCGCGACGCCACGAGCCGGGCCAGCTTCAAGTGTCCTGCTTGCGGGAAAACATTCACAGACCTCGAAGTGAGATTATACATTAGTCATACTTATCCACGACCCGACCTCAATAATCTATTAATATGTCCCCACTGCTGGGGCACAGGCCTACCCTCTCAACGAGGGCGTATGGGCGTATAGTCCACCACGCTAGCCGAGTGCGGGTTGGAGGACTTCACATACGCCTAAGAATTTCTTCTTCGGCGTATGCAGGTTTCCTCATCATGTTTTTCCTTCACCGTTCGAGAGCGTCAGTAAATGTACATAAGTTACAAGAAAAACTTATTCGCACCTCCGACCAGCGATCGAACTCTGATCTCTCAACATGATAGGCCGCTTCTTCCCCACGACGCCACTGACGTATAATAGTAACTAATATTACACTGGACTGACTGCTGTCAATTTTTTTTCGTGCCTATTTGAGTAATAGGTACCTAAGCACCCTTGGCTATATGGATGTATGGGAGTGTTTAAAAAGTTTCAAAAGTTTAGATATTACTCTTTTTGTTTAAAAAAGTTATAGATGGTTAACGCCTCCATAGCCCAGTTGGTAGTGACTCTGCCTGCTGTGCTCGTCGGAGTCCCGGGTTCGAATCCCGACAGGAGCAAGCATTTATCTCACCCTTAAATGCTTGTTCTCGGGTCTTGGATGTTAGTGATTGTGTTTGTATTTATTTTATTATTTATTTATTAATCAAATACATAAGCATAACAGTATATATTTGTCCCCCAAAACCGTCTTGTCGGTTTGACTGGGGGATCGTACAGTCTCATCATCGATTAAATTTAGTTAGGTACAATAAAAATGATCTGTTTTCTGTTACTTTCTATGGACACATGCTCTCTAATAAGTATAATTTTCTCTCTCCGTGCCACCGGCGAAATAGGGAGGAGGGAATCCTCAATGCGGGGATATAAGTGTGTCGCGTTTTTATATTTTAAGTTATAGATTTTACTTACAATCGGTCTGGATGTGCGTTAAAAAACAACTTAGTTAATATTTGGCATTTAATTTCAGGCTGATCAGCTATACGACATGATGACACAAGAGTTCAGATGTACATTCTGTAGTCAAGTGGTAGAGGAGGATCAGTCGGCACTCCCCAAGAAAGATTCCAGGCTGCTTTTAGCGAAGTTCAACGAGCAGCTGGAGACATTGTACATGCTGTTGCGAGAGGTGGAGGGCATCAAGTTGGCGCCAGAAATCCTAGAGCCAGAACCGGTCGACATCAACACAATCAGAGGGTAGGATTCGATTTTAATTTATTTATACGTGCAGTATATAGTCCTTCGAACCGGATAATGTTGTTGTGTTCGTAAACGGACATTAGGATACGAGGCTAATTATATAAATTGCAGTTATTCGTGCCAAGATTAAGAAAACTACCTATTCATCTGCTTACATCAAATCAGAAATAATATACGATTGCTTAATGATTTGACGACCTATGTTGCGTTCGTCCTTTATACCCAACTAATGACTACTTATTTACACGTGTTATAAATATACATGTCGCTGAACAGGTTATTTATTTATTACTTCTTTATCACCAGCTTAACAATGAAGCAGCCGCTGCTCCGACCGTCGGGCGAGCAATGGTCGGGCGAAGCGACCCGCAACCTGGGGATGACCGTGGAGGAGACCCGCGTCGACATCACTATCGGGGAGGCAGACGGCGCGGCGGACGCGGGCGCCCAACGCAAGGAACGTCCCGTATGGATGGTTGAGAGCACCATCGTCACGAATGACCAGGTAAGTGCTAAAGATTGGGCAAAGAAACTGACAAAATAGGTCTGGCCGTGGAAGAGACCTGCATCGACGTCGCTATCGGGGCAACGCAAGAAGCGTCCCGTATACATGGTTGAGAGCACCATCAGCACGAATGACTTGGTAAGTGCTAAAGATCTGGCAAAGAAACCGACAAAATAGGTCTGGCCGTGGAAGAGACCTGCATGGACGTCGCTATCGGGGCAACGCAAGAAGCGTCCCGTATACATGGTTGAGAGCACCATCGTCGTGAATGACCAGGTAAGTGCCAAAGTTCAGTTGTGTTCATTCATTTTTATTCGTATGTGGGGGCGAAGAGACCCGCAACATAGGGCGGGCCGTGGAAGAGACCCGCGGCGACCTTACTATCGGAGAGATGGTCGGCGGCGCTGCGGACGCGGGCGCTTAACGCAAGAAGCGGCCCGTATGGATGGTTAAGAGAAGACACTATATCATTAATCTGTAGTTAAGATATCATGGATGGATCACTTGGTGCTGTTGTGCCCACTTACATTAGAATATAGAATCATCAATATTTTTTAATTGAAAGTTTTTAAAATCAGAATGAGTTTATAATATTGCTAATTCATTGCTTGCAGGGCGAGAGTGTGCACTCAACGGATGCAGCCCTTGAGAAGGCAGCCAGTAACGCGAGCAACGCAAAAGTTGCCGGGAAAGAGAAGAACGACGATATCATGTCTGTTCTTCTTGCACACGAGAAGCAGAATACAGGTTATTACCTATGCCTGTTATAGAATTTTCAAAATAGGTTGCAGTTATTTACCTACTTAAGCTATGGTTTCCTTCAGTAGCGGTGCCCGTCATTTAGCGGACGTAATACAGCGGTGAATGACGTCACTAGAACGTTGTCTATGTAATCAAAATGGCGCGGTTTCCTAGAGAGTGGTCGTCGTTTAGTCCATTTGTTCTAGTGACGTCATTCACCGCTGTATTACGTCCGCTAAAAGACGGCACCGCTACTCTAGGAAACCCAAGCTTTACCTCCTAAAATATATTTTTTTTTATTTAAAGATAGAATAGAATAGACTTTATTCGACACACAAGGCAGCACATATTCACAGAACCATTGCAAAATAACAACAAAACAGAGATAACATAGAACCTAAAACATTTAAACATGGTGGAGGTTATGAAGTCCAGAGTGTAAGGTTTTGGTTAAACTGCTTTTCAAAAATTTTCGGGTAACAAATTTTTGATACGTTTTCTAAATGGATAGGCCTAACGTTCAGCTAATTTAAAGAAAAGAATCAGCCCTTATCTTACTTACTCATGTCTGATATTGCATTACTTCCCAATGATGCGCGACTATAATTTATTTATGACAGTTGAATTGAGATATTAACTCGTTCACGGATTGCGTACCTGTTATATCGCAGCTTTATTAATTACTAGCTGTTTCTCGCGGCTTCGCCTGCGTAGAAAAGTTTTTCTGCGGGAAAACCCCTTTATTAGTGGCCGTCAGAACTTTTGTGCAAAATTTCAAGTCTCTAGGCTTAGCGGTTTAGGCTAAGTTTCTTCTTCAGTAACTCAGTTTCTTCTTTTATATACATACTTATTGATGATTTATTATGGTTTTCTACAGCAGGCAATGCGACAACGAACGCTTTGAAAGGAATTGAACCTGAAAGCTCAGACTCCAGTGACAATGAATCAAAAGACCCGTACAAACTCAAAAATGAATTGGCTACTGTTGGTGAGTGACTTTGTTTCGAAACTGCTCTTACGTGTAATTAATGATTTGTCCCGGTAAGTAGGTATATATACTAATTAGTACAGTCGACCACGTAAGTGGATACACTTTGACCTTGAGCTTAATCCAATAAGCTTTTTATTTCTAACTTATACACATAGTGCAGATTTCATCTCTATATTAGGGTTATTACTTTGTATATTAAAATTGGAGCGTCAGTGGCGTCGGGGATAAGACGCGGCCTATCATATCGAAAGGTCCGGAGTTCGATCCCTGGCTGGGCCATGTACCAATAGGGTTTTTCTCGAAACTTAAGTACATTTACTGATTGCTCTCAAACGGTGAAGGAAAACATCGTGAGGAAACCTGCATACGCCGAAGAAGAAATTCTTAGGCGCATGTGAAGTCCACCAACCCGCACTGGGCTAGCGTGGTGGACTATAGCCCGAACGCCCTCGTTGAGAGGGTAGACCTGAGCCCCAGCAGTGGGGACATGTTAATAGGCTGTTGATGATTTTAATGTTTAATAGTTTTTTGAAAATCCCTTCAATGCACAATACTATTAATACTCGTAGATGTAAAAATAGTGTGATAGTGTATAGGGCGTCCATTATTTACGTGAGGTGGTTTTTCCCCCTTGGTGAAATGTGGTGGGACCCCCACGCTTTATCTGGTTCTAGTAGGTACTACTCGTTCGAGTTAACTGTGCACCTGGCGCTGTGCGATTTCCAGCCAGCGAGGTGCACAGTTAACTCGAACGAGCTATAACTGGAAACTTACTCATTCCAGCTGAAATGGAGAGCGAGGAGTCGGACTCTGACGACAACGCGCCCACAGTGATGGTCGGCGGCAAGGCGGTCCCGCTGACGAGTATCGACGATGACGTCATCGCGCAGATGTCGCCCGCAGAGAAGGAGGCCTATATACAGATCTACCAGGAGTACTACAGCCACATCTACGACTAGACCTTAGGTAACCTTTATTTACTTTACAAACTCAATAAAATTACTGTAATATTTGATATTCGTTTTCGTACGTATCCAGAGGTGCCTACCCCTATAGCGTGAAAATATGTATGTATGTATGTACATTGCACGTACGTACTAAATGAATCCACTACAAATTAGCAACGTTAATGCAAACCAACGCATGAGCCATTCAAACTTTTATCAAAATATGAGTTACTTTGAGGTATTTAGTTTTTATACTGTTTGTGGACGAAAAAAAAGATAATTGAAAACCGAATGATTTATTTAATGTCTAATTCAAATAAATAAAAATAACAAAAATAATATCTCTTCAAATATTTGTACAAAACTCTAATAGTTACTTAAAGCTGTACTGTAAAGCACTCGAAAACGTCAACAAGTTAATATATTATTATGATTTATGAACTACTTGGTATAATTACCTATAGGTACAATTACCATCAATCTATTCTCAGAAACAAAACATTCAAATACTAATCTATTGATCAAGTCACAAAATATGGCAACTATAAATTTCAAAAAGTATGGAATCAAGAAACATTTAAAAGGTACAGTAGGTAACATTAAATTTCGTGTATTTAGCTAACTACCTAAAAATACCAAAGAAAATAAGATTTGCTAACTATAAAGACAGTAAACGTTAATCAAGATGCTTCCCCCATTTGTCCCAATACACATCGGTTTGCATCTCCATGATTCTCGAAAGGCAACGGTCGCACGCGAACATCTCTTCTTCACCGGTAAATATGGCAGCTTTGGAATCATCCTGTAATAAATACACATCATGATTACTCCTTAACTGTACTAAGGGACTCATACTGTCCCCAGTGGGGATCGAACTCACAACTACTGGCGCTCGAGTCCAATTCTGAGGTTATTCATTAACGAGGCGGTGATAAAAAGAATTGAAGGGTACTGCAATAGTGATGTATTTTATGTGCAGTCATTATTAAATTAAACACACTATTGAGTAGTTTTTTTTATTTTTAGTATTTTTCAGGATGGCAACACATTTGTGGCCTTTGCTGCGTGAACGATTTATAGGATGAAAGATAATAGGCGACAGTGGCCACTTACCATCCGGTGTAAAAATAGCGAGGCCCATTTAGAACAAATCAGCATTCCGTTTGGTTATTATGTTACCAAACTACAGTTTAAAAATTCTAACTAAAAATACGAACGTCTACCGCTCTTTTAATAATATAATTTATATTACTTACGGAATCTTTTGTGATTTTCAAATCATCCATCAGAGCTCTGTCTGCGTCACCGACTTCTTTCTCATCGTCTGTTTTCATAAAATCCTTTGGTTCAAAATCTGAAGAAATGACAACCTGTAATATAAGTCAAACATTGGAAATTGAATTTTTGGTCCAGTAGTTTTCATGTTGTCCGGCGAACAGACGGGCGAAAAAGCTTCACTATAATAAAATATCCGTTTTCTTGTTGCATTGTAAAGTTACTAGCTAGACTACTCAAACACTGATCAGATTCTTTTCCATTAATAATTAGTATGTCATTAAAAGAACATAATTAGGTATTGTTTATTATTCACAGAATATAAAGCTAAATGATAAAGTTAAAGTGTATCAAGTTGCGACGCAATATGATAATTTTATAATAATAAATATAAAACTTATATGTGGGCAGCGTATGCCACAATGGCGTCATTGTACATACCCGCACTCTGTTGTCATACAACGTATCAATTAGAGTGATAAATCTTCTTAACTGTGATCTGTGTTTAAATATTGATAGCTGTGGCAGATTTCTTATGAACACAGTATGAAATGTTTTAGATATCACAAGATAATCACTGGCGCCGAGAGGCTGTAAATGAATGAAATACATTATCCATTCCATAGTTAAATATTATACATAACATTACCAATGGCGAATCCTATCTTAATTACATTTGGCTGTTTCGAGTGGTGAGGGGAGGGAGCTTGGCCCCTTCTCCGTAACCTTCTCACCGGGTCATCATCATCATCATATCAGCCGAAAGACGTCCACTGCTAGACAAAGGCCTCCCCCCCAAGGATCTCCACGACGACCGGTCCCCCGCCAACCTCATCCAGCTGGGTCCGGCGACCTTCACCAGATCGTCGGTCCACCTTGTGGGAGGCCTGCCTACGCTGCGTCTTCCGATACGTGATCGCCACTCGAGAACCTTTCTGCTCCAACGGCCGTCAGTTCTGCGAGCGTTATCCCTGCCCACTGCCATTTTAGCTACGCAATTCTTTGAGCTATGTCGGTGATCTTGGTTCTTCGGCGGATTTCCTCATTTCTGATTCGATGTGATGTGTAATGGAATCTTTTATCTGTTCTGATGTTAGCGCTTACAATTTTATTTTTATAGAGGACTAGCTTATGCCCCGCGACTTCGTTCGCATTAAAAAGTATCGTTTATGTTACTTACTATTTGTTGCCCGCGGCATTGTAAATTTTTGTTCCCGTACAAACCTTAACATCCCTTTTCCCTTTTTAGGGTTGGAATTTTAAAAATCCAAGTACACCAGATTTTAAGTCAGACCACATGCTTTCAAACAAAAAAAGACGGTTTAAATCGGACCACTAGTTTTAGCGTGTTGCGGGTACAAACAAACAAGAAATTTTTTGTAGTGTTTTGGGGTCAGTTAAACGTAAATAACGTATTCCAATGCATTTTTTAAACCCTTCAATGTACAGAAATACTCCCGTTACAATTTTATAATAGCATAGAAGATAATAAAATGAATGAGGAAAATAAATAAGGCTGAACTTACTCTGTCACATAATTCCTCAAAAGAACAATCCAAAACCCGTCCACAAGCCTTTGTAAATTTAACATTCCTTCCCATAATATTTATCACCCTGGGCCTGACGGTGTCATTCTCCTTTGATATAAGAAATTTAAACAAATTATCTACTGCATTATTCTCAGATGTGAGCTCACTATTTCTGAAATTGATAATGTAATTTTTTATAACAAATATATTATAGGACATGAAGCATAGGACATACAAAATATTATTTATCAATTCAAATACTAAATGACTATAATAACAAAGAGCGTCAGTGGCGTCGGGGATAAGACGCGGCCTATCATATCGAAAGGTCCGGAGTTCGATCCCCAGCTGGGCCATGTACCAATGGGTTTTTTCTCGAAACTTAAGTACATTTACTGACTGCTCTCAAACGGTGAAGGAAAACATCGTGAGGAAACCTGCATACGCCGAAGAAGAAATTCTTAGGCGCATGTGAAGTCCACCAACCCGCACTGGGCTAGCGTGGTGGACTATAGCCCGAACGCCCTTGTTAAGAGGGAAGGCCTGAGCCCCAGCAGTGGGGACATTAATAGGCTGTTGATGATAATAACAATGTAGATTAAAGTTACTCACAAGAAGAATTTACTATATTTATTGCCGGTCCCTCGTAATCTGTAGTCGATCCCTGAATCTAGCTGTATTACAGAGCAGTGTGCTTTCATGATTGGTATGAATGGCAAGAAGTTGGATCGCTGCAATCCATTCTTATACAAATCATCTGGTTTTCTATTGCTTGTTGCTATCACAACACATCCATTGTCAAATAGTTGTGTAAACAAGCGTTTAAGAACCATTGCATCCCCAATATCTGTCACCTAATAACAAACAGTAAATAAATTTTGAAACTACCAACCAACAAGTTTTGCTATAGTAATTAGAAATCATTCTTCACATATAAACAGATTTGATTGAGCAATGTATTTTTTAAAAATCAATCCTTACTTGAAACTCATCAAAACAAATAAGCCAGGATTCCTGTGTAATGTCTGCAGCCACAGGAGGAATAGGGTCAAAGGGCTTGGAGTCTTCGTCGCGAAATGAACTTGCTCCTTTACCAGACTTGATTTTCAATTCGTGTATTCTGGCATGAATATTCAACATGAAGGAGTTGAAATGTACCCTCAACTTTTGTTGTATCTAGAACATTACAATTTCATATCATATTTTTACAATTACTTATAACAAAACACCTTTTAAGTCCTCAGCCTAAACTGTAACATTGAATGGAATGCTTACACTTTTAATGAAACCAGTAGACTAGGTAAATATATTACAAATATTATAAACACAAAGGTTTGTAAGGATGTTTGTGTGAGTTTGGATGTTTGTTACTTTTTCACAGAAAACAGATTTTGATAAAACTTTACAGTAATAAAGATCTGAATCATCAGAATAACACATAAGCTAAAGATACCTTGGGAAAAACTGTTCCTGCAGGAAAAACTTTTCTATGTGGCGAAGCCGTAGAAATGGCTAGGTGCTATAAACGCGAAAGTTTATAAGGATGTTTGTTACACTTTCACAGGAAAACCTATGAAACAGATTTTGATGAAACTTTACAATAATATAGATTATAGGTATGTACATCAGACACATAGGCTATGGATACCTACCTCGGAAAAGCTGTTCCCGCTGGAAAAACTTTTCTACGCGGGCGAAGCTGCAGGATACAGTTAATCATAAAAAGTTATTAGACATAGGTAAGTGGTAACCTGGTCTACCTTACCTACTTAGTAGGTTTAGTTTAGTGTTTGGTTTAGATTTTTTTATTATTTGTAAAATTTACTTACAGGAACAGTCTCATAAAACAAATCCATCAACATGGTTTTCCCACCGCCAACACTACCATAGATGTAGAGGCCTTGAGGTGCAACTATCTTTTGTGGCTCACTCCTCTTGAAGAAACTAAATAAAGAATTACTCTGAGATCTTAGTATCGGCCTTTCAAAGGCTACAACTTGTTGGTACACCTGTTGAAGTTGCTGCACCACCGTGTCCTGGGAGGGATCCTTGCACAGTATTCCATCTGACACCTTTTGTGAGTATATTTGCCAAGGACCTTCATTATTAGCGAAAGGCTGCTCTTGTGCTTGCGAAGAAATCAACTTAATACACTGGTTACAGCGTTTCCAGTGATACTTGACTAAAGACGAAGTGTAGAAACACGAATTCTGGGCGATCATTTTACTCATTGTCACCTGATCGAACTGTTCAAGGAAAATAATAACATAATATTATGTAACTTGGTTTTATATTGATTGAGACTACATTAAATGGGAATCCTCATAAAATCACTACACTTTATTATCTTTTCTTCAATAGCGAGCGGTACATAGTATTCAAAAAATAAGTACAATTTAAAAAAAATTCTAGGTTAGGTTACCTGTACAGATATTTTTTGTTGTTGTTGTTGATTTGTCCTCTATTGAGGACGGGCAAAGGAAGCTTCGACCATACAGCCCTGTCTTATTTCAACAGTCACAACAAAAAAAACTTCTCGTGTTAAAAACTTTTGTCATTTAATTGACTAGAGCAAAGAAATTGAAATTCAATTTCTTTGGACTAGAGTCAAGAGTCGGCGAAGTTTTTTTTTGTTGAATTCGTCCAATGATGGCAAAACAGGCAAAAGTCGGTAGACTATACAGCCAAGTCCTATTTTGTTTAAGTTTTTTTTTTCAGAAACTTGCGGTTACAGCACGGTCTCCACAATACGGGACCATTTTCAATAAAACCGCAGCACGGTCTCCACTAGGGCACAACTCTCAGGCACATTAGTGCCATTCGGTGATCCGATCTGCACGCCGATTTGTCGGCGGGAAGCGAAACCGGAGCGTCAGTCGCGCGGTGTTCGACTGTTCGCCGCAAGAAGCTTAGAATCTCTTTGGTGGCGCGCGCGCTCCCTAGTTAAATTTTTTGATTCATGGTTCGCCGCATACAGTCTCCCGGCCAAACCTACGCGTCAAATCGGCGGGAAGCGGGAAGTGAAACCGGAGCGTCTCAGTCGCGCGGTGTTCTCGCGCGGCGTACAATCGTTTTTGTATGAAAGTCACATCATTTCTTGACTCTACAAATCTTTGTTCCGTCTCTTTCTTAGTTAAAGGTAGGTACGTACCTACTTACAAAAAAATAATGTGTTGGTAACGTAGGTACTAGCGTAGATAGAAGTACCTACCTATGCAAAACAATGGACAATGGAAACAAAAAAATACAATGCATGCTACCTTCTGAATGCCTAATTAGTTATTTTATCTTTTTGTTTCATTAGAATACATATTTTTAAACTTGCGAATAGGTGGCGAGGCGCATAATTATATATACCTCTTCTAAATGAAACAAATGTTACTGCTTGTTCTACACATGTCAGAAATAAATAACTATTAAAATGAAGCATGATATTCATCGTCAGGAATATACCTGGTAGTTTATTGCCATTTACAACCTTACACAGCTTAAAGTTCAATGCAAAGAGAATACAATACTAGGTAGGTACGGTCAATTATTATATATTTAATAAACTTACGACGTTCCAAATCAAAAAGGGACCTTGTGGCGTGAATAGATAAATACCGATAGAGGGCTGAAAAGAACACAAATTAGATCCAAGAACGAACCTCGTAATACCTAGTCAGTCGTCATTTGAGATATTTTACAAAACTAAATGCCACGATTAGGTCTCTTTAGATTTGGAACGCCACACTACTATTATAATATTCTGTTATATTATCTATGCGTAAGCCGTCAATTCAGTGCAGCATTTTCTTTTCTTTCACTATTTAGGTAGGTAGCGGCGATCGATATTAATGATCGCAGGTAGGTAGGTTTATTTATATACCCATTTACAAGTCCAGAGACATCATTTCAGGATGTATGGTGTGTTAAAAAATTACCCCTCTACAATAACAAGAATATCTTGAGAAAGCAGGATGTGGTCGAATTGAAATCGACGTCCTGAGCGCATTGATGCAAAGTGCATATTATATTGCAATCAACAATCACGCATTATCTGACATCCTCCCTTTCCTTGAATGACTCAAACAATTAGGGGCGCTACATTATGCGCAATAATCTTAGGGCACACGTAAATGTTTCTAATGTGGACAATGAATGGAAAACAATTCTTGTAATTGTGATTTTTGTTGCTGTTCATGTCTTTTGCAAGTGAAAGTCCATACATTTACTTGCATAAAACTTACTAACTATATACTTAGCTCTACTTTAACCGTAGCCAGCCAATACATTTTTTAAAATATTTTGTATGTCTGTAAAAATATCTCTTTTTGAGACAGTGACATAAGCGCAACTAAAAACAAACTTACCATCACAGTAAGATAGGAAGGTCAGTAAATCTTTCACGGGGCAATGTAGGTATTACGCTACTAACTATATAGATATAGGTAGGTACTTACTTACCACAGGAAATCTTAATTATAGAATGACAGCTAATTTAAGAGTCACATTAAACAACAACTTTGTAAGAAAGCATATAAAATAGTCGATGGCGGCCTGTTCAATTAAGGTGGGTTTTTTGAATGTAGGTAATTGCTATTAAATCGAATTAATGTATTGTATTGTATTTTTAGGTTCATTTAAATTTTTGTGTTCATTGAAATAAATAATTATCAAATAGTCGATTATTTGAAAGACAAATATGCCTGGTGTTAATGTTACTTCAGCCACAGAATAGTTATTAGGACAAGTCCTTCAGCCTCGCACAATATTTACAAAAATAATGTTAAACAAACTTTATTTTAAAAGATGTGTTGCGGAAGTTTGTTGCGCCGCTTCTTCCTAGCTTTAACATTTAAAGGAAACGGTGGTAGATAAATTAATTATGTACCTATAAATATACCTAGTAGGTATTAGGTACTCACATGCAATAAAATATTTTGACTTAAACTTATAGGTATTTCAGCAAGATTACTTGTAGATCTTTAAGATAGCATTTACTGCGTATTTTCTCTTATTATGAATGCGAAGCTCAATGCTTAAAATGAAACAACCCTAACTGTAAGGACCACTAAGAAGTTTATTGACGGCAACACGACTCCGTTCATTTAATTTATGGACTGTTCCTTTTTTTCTGTCTGCCTGTCCCTTCTGTCTCCTGGAAATCCGTCGCGACTCCGCACCCACTACACAGACCAGCTATTTTCAACCACTATGTCCTTTGAAAGTTGTAACTGTAACATGTTATTGCCCATTGCGTCTGGGTTTGCAGTCGCGCGTGAGGCCTGTGTAGTTATGATTCCCAATGAAAATTATTCTCCGTATTATGTGTCTGGTCTAACGGTTTTAGGTAGATAATTTCGAATGCAATGCGACTGACTTTTATGCGTGGACAGGTAACTAGCGATAGCGCCGTGCAAAACCGTCCCTAACCCACGCATTTCTTTCCATGACGTGATCAAATACGAATTTGTCGAGTATTCTACGTGGGTACCTACATATTTCCCAATTTATCATTGTTTATATTATTCTCTAAGTGTCTGTTGTTTCACAGTCTGTTCGTGATAAAACTTATCTGTCTCAAGTTTCTTCAAACAGTTGACCCAAAACAAGTGCGCCAGGTGGCACTATTGTTGCCAATGTCAAGGTTACCTTCGGCGAACTGACCTACGGAACCTAAATTGCTCTTGAACTCGCTCACACACTGGCCTCAATTGTGCCCGTCTAATGCACCGGTTAACAACCTCTAGTGTCAAGGTGCCTGCTGTTGTTGGTACAGTGAAAGGAAGCCCCGAAAATATTTGGCGTCGACAACCCGCCACGACCTCACTACAACAGATGTCAAAGTACTACTACAATACCTACTGAGCTTCTAGGATAGGTACCTATTATTTATTATCTTCAGTCTTACGAATACAGAAATGAAGTGAGAAATACAAAATGTAAAGTCAAAGTCAAAACTATTTTATTGCATGTAAGTACGCTGGGTACATTTATATAACGTCAATTTTTTATCTACCCACTGCTTCCAAGGTGTTCGAACTGGGAAGAAGAAGCGGCGCAACAAACTTCCGCAACACATCTTTTAAAATCGAGTTTATACATAACATTATTTTTGTAAAGGTTGTGAGGCTGAAGTATCATTAACTCCAGGCATCTTTGTCATTTAAATAATCGACTGGTTTTTAATAAGCTTTCTTACAAAGTTGTTGTTTAATGTGGGCGGCGATCGTCAATATCATTTTTCTTGACATATTTGACATTATTTTACCATATATGATTGCTTATTACGCTTCAACATATCTGATGGCGAGGTATCAGACCGGCACCCCGCCAAAGCCGGCTTACGTAGTAGCTACGGACCTCCCTACGGTAATATGTGATGATGTATTAATGATCGCAGAAAGTGGGTCTTAAATTTTCTGTCGGTACAAGCTGTTCTACTAATAAAATCGCGCTAGGTAGGTTTATCGATATAGCACCGAATGCCGATGCACTACGGGATCACAATTCTCCAACAATTTAGCTCTCTATTATCTAAGTATCTCATTCAAAGTAGGGTTGTCTAAAATGATGAGTTATATTGTTTTATGCCACTTATGCGTATTGTGCTTACTGTGATTGGCAAACGCAGCTAGGGCGGGTTAAATCCGCAGTTTTGTTCGAGGGTGGTCGAGGCATGCGGGCCGCGCGCGGGATCAGCTCTCGTATCGGTGTGGGGCTCAGCTGCGCACGAGTTTCGCACGCTATGATACATTTTTCGCAACTATAGTAGTGTGCGGATATACTTTCCGCGCTCGAGATATCCGCATTCACCTATAGAATTCGAGTAATACAAAAAGTACATAAACTTGCAACTTATACAGGGTGTAACATTAAGATGGGGCAGTATGGGGAATCGGTCATCGATTTTAAAGACATGAAAAACTGCATTCATAGATTTAAAAAAAAGCTCATACATTACTCAGGAATCGAATCTGGACATTTTGAAAAAAAAACTTCTATTATTTTATTAAGGATATTGGTTGTGTCGGTTGTAAGTAGGTAGTAATTGTTGCTAAGAAACCTGGTATCAAAAATCAATAGAATGTGATGTAAATAATTATTTTATGCAATTTCGGAAAAAATATATTGGTACAAACGGCCCTATCAAATGGCCCACGAGATCGTCTGATTTAACTCAACCAGATTTTTTCATGTGGGGTTACGTTAAATGAAGTCCACAAAACAAGCTTCGACACCACTGAACATCTAATAGCATCCAGAGGCCACTCTAACAAAATCGTTTCCTACACGAATTGATTATTTGGAATATTTAGCTACGTAAATAATTAAAAGATTATTAAATACAAGACATTCTATTAATTTTAGATACAAAGTTACTTAGCAACATTTACTCCTTACAACCTACACAATCAATATCCATAATAAAATAACGTATACTTACTTAAGTTTTTTTTTACTAAAAGTCCGGGTCACCGGGTTCGATTCCTGAGCTGAGTACAAGTATTTTTTAAATGTATGAATGCAGTTCTTTTTGTTACTAAAATCGATGACATGGTTCCTAAAAACAGATCTTCGTATCTCTTGTAGTTTCGGACTTCTCCATACTGCCCCATCTTAATGTTACACCCTGTATAACTAAACAGTAGCTACACCAAGGGTTAAGACGCTTAAGAAGAAAGTGTTAATTTCCCCTGAGCCTTTCAGAGATTGTTTTAGATTTGCAAATGATTTGGATAAATTCATTCTTTACACTGTTAAACTTACCCCTTCATTCTTTTCATGATCCTGATACATTTTTCATAATTTGCGGTCGAGTTTGTCTGGCGAGTCAGTTTACAGAAGCTACCGAGACATCTTGATTCATGGGCAATTAAGGTGACTGCGAGCAGCCAAAACAATCGATCGGTGCAAATGGCTCGTCTGGTTGCCGTTGGCACGCACAGGCTGCGCGCGCGCAGTGCCCCCCGCCCCGCCGGGACCACCGATTAGTCACAGTTCCACGCGGCTGTCTCTACCAGTACGGCACACAAACAATAAAAAAGTATCTCTTTAATTAAATCAGATGTGTAGCTACTTACGCGTAACTTCTTATCATGTCATGATACTTGCAAGACAACATCAAATTTAGGTAGAGTTCACTATGTTTTCTTTTCCCATATCACGGTGAAAGTTGACGATATACGGTTGCTTTCAATAAGACGAAATCTGCAAGTCATAAAAAAGTCAAAAGTCATCTGCAACTGCAATAAGTTAATTTCTTAGTTTTTGCAGGACAATGTTTATTCGGAGATTTCTTCCACGAAGCATTTTGAATTTACTTAAAAAACTACACAAACAGTATAGGCATTAACGTGCACAACAGTATGTATCACGTCCTTGCTCTTCATGATAAGGAGCAGTTATTTATAAAAATGACAAATACTTATAATGTAACTAGATTACTTTTTAAACATCCACAGAAGGGCAGTGTATTTGGCATCGCATTGACATTATAAATTGTAATAAACAAGCAATATATTTCAATCATGTTTGGCGATGGAATGGTGCGATAGGCTAACCAAACCGTTATTGTTAACTTTCTTAGAGGATGTGTCTATTACAAAATTTTATTGTAACTTATATTTTAACTTGCTCCAAAAGTTAACATAACAACTTCGTTGGTCTGGATGGAACATTGTAAGCTCGTAAGCGGCAAGTTGGTAAACAGGAAATTAAAAAACGCAAAAAATTGCATCAGTTATTACGACTTTACAAGTCCTTGCCATACAGTTCTACATCCATTACGCTTTCTCTGCATTCCTAGTTCGTCTTCAAAATGACAAATATTTTGCATATTGTTTGTCAATCAAATAAAGAAATCAAATTCGTTATTATTTCTCTGGAAGTCGTATTTCTCATGTTGACTAGGTAGGTAAGTAATAAGTTAATAATGGGAAGTGTTTTGTGCGTTCATAGTTCATTACATTTCTATCTAAAGTACATAGGAGAGCCAATCATAGCAAATAAAAGTATAGGTACCTACTTATTTGAAAATATGAATACATAGGTATACCTACCATAAATATTTGTCATTATCACAGCCTAATAATGTCCCCACTGGTTGTGGCTCAGGCCTACCCTCTCAACGAGGGCGTTAGGGCTATTCTACCACGCTAGCCCGTGCGGATTGGTGGACTTCACATGCGTCTAAGAATTTCTTCTTCGGCGTAGGTAGGTTTCCTCATTCCATATAGGAATAGGAATACTTACTCGTAAACAAAGCAATAGTGAGGCATAGTATACTGTAAAAATAAAATTAGACTCCTTCACATGATTATGTAACATGCTGTCACCCGGATACTATTGGGCGGTCTAACCTCGAGGCTCCGAAATCGTAGCGTACGTCGCGATTATTAGGTCATGTGCTAGGAATTGTGTCACGCAGTTGACGGAGGCGGTGCGTTTGCACGTTTGTGGTCGATTATAGTCGAGGGCAGTGTTCCTGATGGCCCGCGGCGCGGGCGCACGCGGCAGACAGGGAGTCTGCGACACAGCGGGCTGCCCCGCGCATGCTGCTGTGCTGCCGGTATACCCAAGACCTACGCCACGCCACTACCGCGACTACTTGCCATTTATTCTTATTATTATTTATTCTTATTAGGCTTATCGTGTAGACATTTATTTAATAATTTATTATACACAAACAAAAAAAACAATACATAATAACAGAATAAACAAAGGGGTCAAGCTTATTTCTACGAAACCTGCGATTTCAGCGAATTGGAGCTAGAATAGGTATAGTCCAATTCTGAACGCACCTTACATTTAAAATTGACACCACGGATCTAATGTGTGCCACTGTGCACTAATTAATCTTCTTTGAGAGACAGGGATATACCTAAACAGTTTTAGTTCTTGTGTTTCGGGCCCACTTATACTTATATGTACTTATACCGACTGTAGGTAACTAACTATACACTAGTAGTTGTTGACACACACGACATGAATCAAACAAACAGCACCACCAGACACTACAGAACATTCTTCATCATAGAGTTTTTTATTCAATCTAACCAATTTCCATTCATTCCTGACGCATTCAACAATTTTATACAATGAGGCAAAGAGTTTTGTAGTGGCGGCCACGCACCCTTTTTCCCAATTGATAGAATTGTCTATCTCACACGAACGAAGGCTCACACTCCCTTATAAATCCTGACATTTATAAAACTTAATGAATAACTGACTTTCAAATGAAGATATAAGGTTGTTCTTGCTATAAGAGCTAAATGGGTTAAAATATATACCTCTACTTCCAGTCGCCAAAGAAAATGACCCACTAACTTTACCGCAGGCCTTAATACAGCATAACTCTAAAAATGTTTAATTCTATCAGACTATGCACGCTACGTTTATATAAGGAAGCCAATCTCTGCATTATATTTTGTTGAGAGTACTATTAAATATTCTGTCATTGAGACTCGATTTTTGTGAACTAACATTTTGTCTTTAAAAAATTAAAAGTCAGATAACTATGTAAGATCCCTACTATTATGTATTCTGTGGCAAGATTAACAAGGTCAGGGCTAAAGAAAGGTTTTTCGTTAGATATCTACGTTGGGTAATTAATTATTATGTACCTACCATTATAATTATCGTGAATAATATTAGTAATATACTTGTTTTGAAAATTCTCTAGTACTTGCTCTTAAATTTTAATCAACGTTTCGTTAATTCATTCAACGCAATTTTAAGCTTCGTCAAATGAAGACTAACTATTTTCTAGGTCATTCATTAGTCCATCGAACCAGTAGGTACGTACTGTATGAATTCTGTGTTAGGTACCTACTCTACTGTGCAAAGTCAAAACTAAGATATTTTATGCATGTTTTAGTAAACTGTGACATACCGCTATACTTAGGTAACCGCACGGGACGAGGCTAGTTTAAAATATAGGTAATTGTTGTATTCCAAACGTATTAAAAAATTAAGTCAAAAGATGGGAGCGCGGCGGCCTTGCGTTCGTAAAATGTTTAGTTTAGGCCAGAGATTCCGTGCTACCATTAGTAGAATAGGTTATGACGTATTCATCACGGAACCTCCGTTATGGACCTATACATATAAATGATATAAAGAAGTTAAGCATATAAAATATTAGTTTTTAATACGGTAGAATTTCTATTGTTACAGGCTTACAGCCCAAAATTAAGGCTCAAGTTTCGTAACTTTTTCAAAATTACGGGAACTTCTGTAGATAATGTTAGCCCGGTCACAGGTATTAAGCTAATAATAGGCCCGCATATACCTAATCTGGTTTTTTCCTACTAAATGATGATCGTAGGTACTTTACATCAACTATATGACTGCTGTAACTGATTGGAACTTCATTGTGGGAACATCGTATATTCCCCGAGCAGCGGAACAGCGTAATATAATTTTATCATAAGTACCTATTCATTACATGTAGATGAACTATTTATAGATATATGAAGATATAAATAAAACATTGTGTCTGTAACCAAGAGCAAAACTGACAAGGTACTATTTAATAATACCTACGTATTTTTCAACTTAGATTTAAATCTTTAAGAGTGTTTATATACCTAAGTAGATATATTATTATATCGTATCACTCTTAGGTAGGTACATAATACGATAAGGACTTAAGTAGATTGTTGCTATGGACACCTCCATGAGATGTTCCAGTAGCTACTTGAAAGGGTTTTCATTAATCTTTGTGCCAACTGCCTAACATTGTTAATTATGTCCCGCTGATCGGCAGCGACACTGGACCTTATCGTCTGCGGTCGAAGCCCCTTGGCTCACGGCACCAGATTACGTACTCGTCTGAACTTCGATAGCCTCGTTTTCGCAAATAATAATTCAGCAATATATAGGTGGTTAATAACTTTCAAAAAGATTAGCATATTACGCGTAATTCAAGATTTTAATTTGGTAGGTATCCAAAACTATTTTACCCACTATACGCACTATGCTGAAGTTTTGCGGAATGCTATTGAACGAAATACCTAACTGTGTTGTTTCATTGTATAATTTTAATTAATTAATATTGTAAACGATAAGGTCAAATATGGTTACCTGCTAAATATCACTCTTGGTCTACGAGTACACACATGAAATGCATAAATTATGTACACAGTTGCAAATTATTATTCAGGTGGTAAACATGACGTGAGCCGATCGAGTAATCTCAACTGTACGTTACCTCTATACACAATGATACTTAGAAGTTGGACCAACCACTAGGTATCCAATTAAAATGTGCAATGCGTGAGGCGACCACCAACTACCACCACATTAAGCTGCACACGTGCCTGTCAATGAACTTTGCAGTCCATGCCAATAGTTACACGTGCAACTTACTCGCTGCTCTGGGGTCTAACTGATTTAGGTACGACTAGGTGTACCTGGGTACCTAAACATCATGGTAATGCAATTTTACGGTACTTAGATACCAACCTATAAAATCAAATAAAACGATTGGAAATCAATGGTGCACATCAGTTAATTGGCGACACTGTAATTTATGAGTCTGCAACTCTACACATAATGTAAATTGCTGTCTAGCCGGCTACAGCATAGGTACCTATACTATCTAGTTTGGGGGGCATCGAACGTAAAATCGTGTTATAATGTAATGATAGTTATAAATAAATGATTGAATGTTAATTGCATGGTAGAATACTAACGCGCAAATATAAGGACATTATCTGTGCGGGCGAGGAAGTCGTCCGGCTCGGTGTGCGCGACGAGCGTGCGCGCCGGCGCGTCGGCCTGCACGCCGGGCGGCGGCGGGAGCCGCTCGAAGCGCTGCATGAGGTCGGCGGGCACGCGCGGCAGCTGCCGGCCCGTCGTGTTGGGCGCCTGCGCAAAGCCCAGCTTGGCGAGCAGGCTCTCGCGGATCACGCGCAGGGTGTGCTCGCGAGCACTCTCGTAAGAGCGGCAGGAGGCGCACGCGGCCTGCGCCGGCGGCGGCTCCTGCGGGCACGCCAGCTCAGTGGCGACGGCCGCCAGCCACGCGGCCAGCAGCAGCAGGCTCGCGGGCCTGGCCCGCGGCCCGCGCGACGCGCCCAGCGGACGCGTGGTGCGGCAGAGCGGGGAGGCGGCGGCGTAGCGGTGGCGAGCGGTGTGCGGCCGCGGACGGCGCGTGCTACACTGCACGCGACGCGCCCGCCCGCCGCCCGGAGCGCCCCCCGCGGCTGCACCGCGCCGACGCCCCTCCGCCCGCCCGGCGGGTGACTCATCTCGCCGTGCAGCGTGCAGCCGCAAGCAAGCCTCGGGAAAGCGCGCCCAACGCCGCGTCCGCCCGCCCCTATACCCCGGCCTACGACCTGCCTACCATGATCTGCCTGCTACGGCAAGCAAAGCTAGAAAGTGCAGTGTTCCTTGCGATTTAGATAGTATCTACTGGAGAAGGTATATTAGCTCGCCGCTATCACTGTACCAAATTTCATCAAAATCAAACGTCTTTCAGAGTTTCTTAAAATGGAATGAAGATATCAACATTAATCAAATTTTCTTGTTTTAAATGTTCATTAGCACACATTATGTTACTGACTTCAAAAATGCTTCCAACGTGCGCTATTGATTGATTCATTCAAAAACATGACCCCGGCCGAGCCGTTGACCTGCGCCGCTGCGTGCTAGACATTATAGAAGTAATCAGAGGCCTACGCAGATCACCCACGCAGGAAGTTCTAATGGGCCTACCATCAGACCACCACCGGCCAGTCCTAAGTAGGTGGTCACCCTAACAGAGATGCCCATCCGGGTGCGACCTGGACCACTGACGCGTCTGTTGCCGCATCACTTGAGCCAGTCATTCGCAGCCTGTCAACCACCCAGTCGTGTTGAGCCTGCCAGGAGGTGATTGTGAAAATGACAGGAGGTGAGAATGGATATTTTAGGAAAGATTGCACCTGTTTCCAGGCGGAAGGAATGGAACTTTCAGATATAGAAAAATTAAGGTATTATCAAAAAAACCGGACAAGTGCGAGTAGGATTGACTCGCGCCCTGAGGATTCCGTACAAACTTAATTAAAGAAATAATTCGAAAATCGTTACCTATTACAAGAACAATTGACGAGCTCCCATATCAATTTTCATAACTTCAGACTTGGCTGTATGACCTAAGATTCCTTTGTCTTTCCCGTAAGTAATAAATAAAGTAAACGAAAAAGTCCTGTCATGTCAAATGATAAATCACGTGTAATCGATCGCCGCGTGTAATCAAGTATATGTAATGGTCAAATGTTATTCATTTTAATTTTATGTGATTTTATTTCCAGACTTAGACCTTTAGTATAATTTGTAAAATCTTACGAAATTATTTAATATAGATTTGTAATGATGAAATTTCAAGACGCTAGGGAATTCTTTCAACAATTATTTACGTCATTGTACAGTCGACCGCACGCCAGTGGAAACACTTTGACCTTGAGCTGACCTAGGCTATCGGGGAGTTTCAATACTATGAGAGACTAGTTTATACTGGTTTTGTTTCCACTGACGTGCGGTCGACTGTACTAATTTATAAGGGTGGCTTTGCTCATACGCAAAGTTAAGTTTGTTGGTACTTTTGTACAAATAAATTTTTGTGATATAAATACAAATTTACCGTTTTCCGAATTTTTTCCTTTACTTGTGCTATAAGACCTTGCTTCTTGCCAAATTTCAAGATTCTAGGTGAACGGGAAGTACCCCATATGTTTTGATTACCAAGATACTCAAACATGCTGCGAAATCAGCAATATCTTTTAACTGCGATGACTTAGAAGTCTGATTTTGTCACTACACCAAGGGACTGCAGACCTGAGTATTTGATATTAATTTCAACTTGATACCTCCACACGTTCCTGAGAAAAATGGTCTTGACAGACGGACAGACAGACGGACAACCGAGTGATCCTATAGGGGTTCCTTTTTCCTCTTTTGTGGTTCGGAACCCTAAAAATTAATGTAATCCTAATCATACTTGAGCAAGATTGTCGTTGCCTATACACCATTAGGAATAGAAAGTATCACAATATACTTATTACTATCGATTTATGGAAAACCGCTTGTTTTCTACAAAAACCCACAATTTATAGATGCTATAATTTTAGCAGTTATAGAGCCAATAGAAAAGCCATAATTTGCACTGCCCGCTACCGCCACTACCGCCCTTGTGTGAGATCCTCCATGCAATATAATAACTGACCGCCCGCCCCACCGCACGGACCGGAAAAGGGTGACCGGATGCGGCTGCGGAGGGTGGACGGATCGGAGGACAGGTGTGGTGGGCGCTCATTGAGGAATCCCTTGTCCAACAGTGAACGACGACAGGCTGATGATGACGATTGTAAGTTATTTAAACTGTGCCACTGTAGTAGTACCGTATTAATGTCAATTCTCGTACAAGCTTGCCTTTCGCTTTTGACATATCCACAAACTCTCATTGTAAGTATCTACTTCCAGAAACAAATACCAATCTAAAGCTGAATCTAGACTTGGCTGATGCTATATTCAACATTCCTATACTGGATTTTCGTTTACTTCTAAAAGAAATGTAGTTTATTTTAACAACGCGAACAGGTGGGCGTAACCCGTTTTCACGGTTTATATCGACGAGAGAAGAGAATAAATATTTTGACGGCTACTCACTAACGAAAAAGATTAATCAAGTATGTAACTAAAACACTAGACGTTCACTCCTACATAAAATTCTCTTGTAAAGTAATACAGACATGTTTACATTACAGCGTTCTATAATATGTATACTACATTGATTAATCGGTAATCCATGGTTAGTGATCAGTAAAATCCCGGCTATATAACTATATATTTATTGATCAAATCAATTAAAAATCATTCAACACATCATATCTAATATTATATTAGACTAGCTGTTGCCCGCAGCTTCGTCCGCGCTGATTATGTTTCCGGCGCTGCCGAAAAGCTTGCTGAAGAACCAATAAATTTTAAATGCTGGACTTCAGAATTCTGAACGTGATGTATGATATAGTCCTACCTATTTAGTCATAGTTAAATAAAAAACAGGAATGGCGTGTTTCGAGAATTTTGAAAATTCCACCCCTAAGTACAGATGTAAAGTAGGGGATGAAACGCACAGCCCAAACCGCTGAGCATAAAGGCTTGAAATATTGCACAAAGGTTCCTCACATATTTCTGATGTCCACTAAGAAAGGTATTTTTCCCCGAGGAAAACTCGCGCGAAAAACTTTTATACGCGGGCGAAGCCGCGGGCTTTGGCTAGTAAAATACTAAATGTAAAGTGTCAAAAATCTTAGAATAACTTTTATAATAATAACGCGAACGAAGTCGCGGGGCGTCGGCTTGTTAAGATTATAAACGCGAAAGTTTGTAAGGTAAGTACCTACTCTTTCACGCAAAAACTACCTAACAGATTTTGATGAAACTTTACATCAGTAGACATTGTGTCATCTCACTTTATGCTAATCTGACATTATGCTGATCTAGCATTTTGCTAATCTGACATATTATAATCTGAATCTGATATTCCGCTAATCTGTGCTTTTCTGGTGGTTTATAGCGTACAAACCGGTAATAACCGGTTAACAATTTACATGTACATAATGTAAGTACCTGAGGTAAGTACTAAACATTTTTCTTTCTTAAATTGCATGCCATGTGTGCCAGTGCGTTTTCCTGTTAAAAGTAAAACAATTCCTTAGGTTTATCTTAATGCATCTCTTTGGCTAAGTATTATTTGGACAACGTAATATAAATATGAGGCCACTTTGTACAAAAAATCTTAAGTAAAAGCCATATAAAAATTAAAATAATGAAACTTTTTTTCTGTTTAAAGTGAGCGGCCAGTGCGTTGTAAAGCAGGCATACACTACAACAAATTGTAATTTGAATTGGTTTTTATAATGATAGCCAGTGCGTTGTAAAGCAGGCATACACTTCTACGTTGTAAGGTAGGTGGTAAGGTCTAGGTAAGGTAGTAAGTAGGTATCTTTGTAGCGCCCGTGAGCGCTGAATTGCACTTTATGCGTCGTAGCAAGAGTCGCTATTTGTATAGATGTTTTCTGAAGCCCGCGACTTCGTCCGTACATACAGAGAGACAGACAGACAAAAAAATTTTAAAAATGCTTTTTTGTGTTCTGTTACTATTTTTTTATCGCTTACACTATTTTTTTTTTTAAATTATTACATTAACATACAATTTATTTAAGTACAGACACACGATTTCTACTGCTTTATTATAAGTATAGAAAAGTTACATCAATCAACAGCCTATTAATATGTCCCCACTACTGGGGCTCAGGCCCACCCTCTCAACGAGGGTGTTCGGGCTATATCTGTGATAGTTTTATATTCAACAAGTACCTATTAAAGTGTATATTGTGCGGGATAGTTAAATAAAATGGTGTAAACGACTCTACCAGATCGTTCCAAAATGTCCCTTGTTAAATCTTCATTAAACCTACTATCAGTTTAATGTGGACGTGAACTGCAGTGTGGATCACCGAATAGCACTAGTGCTTTCGTGGAGGCCGTGCTGCGGTTTTATTGAAAATCGCCGACTATTATATAGTCGTGCCCTGCTTTTGTGGAGGCCGTGCTGTAACCGCCGGTTTTTGAATAAAACAAACAAAATAAGACTTGGCTGTATAGTCTATGACTTTTGCCTGACTATCATTGGACGAATTCAATAACAACAGACTGACTTCACTCACATGTCATGTCTGTCATGATGTCAATTGATTGTCAACAAAAACAAATGGATGGCGACGAAATTATTTTTTCGAAATAACAAAGTCTTCATGGAAAATAAAACCATGGATAAATGTCGAATATGTTTGGGAAATAGGAAAATTTTGCTTTCCATTTACGAATATGATAAAGAAACCTCATATGCACACATGATAACTTCAGTAGCGAAAGTAAAGGTAAATTTTGTTAATTTTTTTTCTTGTCTGTCTGACACTACGACGACGACTCTGTACTATTTATAATTGTTTACATTTACACGGCCTAATGTGATTCGGAAGTAATACTTCCTAAAATATTGAGAAGGATGGGCCTATGGCTTTTTCCTTTATGGTCTGAAGTGACAAACGGACAGACAGACCGCTGTTTAGGGGCGACTAGTGGGCTGGGCACATCGCTCGTAGAACTGATGGCCGTTAGGACATATAGGTTCTCGAGTGGCGACCAAGTATCGGAAGACGCAGTGTAGGCAGGCCTTCCACAAGGTAAACCGACGATCTGGTGAAGGTCGCGGGACCCAGCTGGATGAGGTTAGCGCAGGACCGGTCGTCGTGGAGGTCCTTGGGGGAGGCCTTTGTCCAGCAGTGGATGTACAGGCTGATTTGATGATGATGATACTGTAATTTAATATAACTAACATTTATCATCACAAGATCTAGTGTCTAGGTATAATAAACTTACATGTTTTATTTTATTTGAACAGATTCAAAGAGATAACACAATCACTGACAAATTGTGCCGCATGTGCTGTAGAAAACTTAGAGAGACCTATGATTTCAAAAATTTGATTGAACAGTAAGTTATCTATAAACATTTGACTTTATTTACATACTAGCTGTTGCCCGCGACTTCGTCCGTACATACAGACAGACAATAAAATTTTAAAAATGCTTTTCTGTGTTCTGTTACTATTTTTTTATCGCTTACACTATTTTTTAACATAAAATTATTACATTAACATACAATTTATTTAAGTACAGACACGATTTCTACTGCTTTATTATAAGTATAGAAAAGTTACATCAATCGACAGCCTATTAATATGTCCCCACTGCTGGGCCTCAGGCCCACCCTCTCAACGAGGGTGTTCGGGCTATAGTCCACCACGCTATACCAGTGTGGGTTGGTGGACTTCACATGCTTCCTCATGATGTTTTCCTTCACCGTTTGTGAGCAGTCAGTAAATGTACATGATATATCATGAAAAAGTTACATGATATATAAAAACCTTTCCTCCAAAACTAGTGAAGCTGTATTTCTGGAGTTAAAAAAACTGTTTTGGCTGTTGGAAAAACAATCATTAGAATTCACTATAAGACATGGTCCTTGTTGATAGTGGGCAGTCTCCTAAATTCCAAGAGTTAAGGGAGTTGATGTCTGGTTGATTGCCCAAAACCTCCCACATTCACCATCATCTAATCTGCTATGCAACATACTGGTAACATATTATAGTAAAAAGTTGAGGTCAATTTTAGAGGCCATTTTATTAATGACCCTTGCCTTGGCCCTTTGGCCCTACAGTTTTTATATTCTTATAAAAAATTGGTTATGAAGAACTTTAAAATATGTTTTCCTGTAGCAATAATGGTTCTGATGCCTTCATCTTTTTAGGTCTGATGCCACTCTGTATGAAAACACAAACCTAAGGAAACTCAACTTTAATAACATAAATGATATTAAGATCGAAATTAAAGTTGAAAATGATTGCAATCAACCATCTACAAAATGTGAGGACATGACAGAATATTTCATGGATGGAGTCAATGAAGTCTGTTACAATGACACTGTAATTAAAAAAATTGATAATGAAGCTGATAGAAAACCTTTAACAGTATTAGAATTTCTTAAAACAATCAAAGAAGAGCGTAGTGATCACAATGATGATCTTAATGATGTGAGTAATAAATTAAAATGAATATTTTCTATTTCAAAAGTGCCAATTTTTAAACCTCTTCTTTGAACCATAATTGAACTTGAGGGTGTAGTATGGGAGGCTACCTGTCTAGATGGAGCTTTCGGAATTCTGTTTTACAAGATTAAAGAACCAATGACTAGGTCCAGAGGCATGACCTGAGTCCTGGGAGTCTGGGAGAGGCCTATGGCTAGCAGTTGAATGGCGATAAATGACACCACTTCAATTGTGCCTTTAAAAAATTAAGTATTCATAATCCTAAGGGCTTCTTTCACCACTTCCTGATATTATTACAGATAGTAATCTTAGAGATAAACTAATCTATCAGATAAATCTGTGTGATAGACTATATAAAATATATAAGATATAATCAATCAGATACCTGTGAAACCAAAAAAATAGGCTATCTGTCAGATAACCTGCAGATAGAGTATCTGGGACTTTATCAGAAAGCGGTGTAAGAGGCCCTAAGTATTTCCTCGTCCTTGTCAGGAAGAAATTATCTGTGTGGTTTTAATGTGCAATAAAGAGTATGAATGAGTTGAATGTTCAATGTATATTTTGTTTATTTCAGAACTATCAGGTTGAGGATCACTATGGACCAGACACTGATGGTGATGATGACAATGGTGATGATGATAATATTGATGATGATGATAACTACATACCCCCATACAAACTTTTAAAACAGAACAATAATAAAAAACACAAGAAAAAGAAAAGTAAGTACCAAATTCTGTACCTGAGAGCCAGACTGCTCCAAGTTCTATTTCTAATATTTGTGGGAAACAAGCAATGAAAATCATACCTTTTTATTATTTTTAGTTTGAATCTTTTCTTTGGTTTACGGTACGTATTATTCGGAAGGGGAAAGATACATATTTCAATTTATCATAACCAATCCCGTGTGGGCGGGCCCTCTAGACTTAGACCGCCATTGCGCGTGGGGGATGAAATTTCGCGCCTCGTTCCCACGGCTTCGCCCGCGTAAAATTTTTTTTTCTCCCGCGGGAACAGCTACTCCCCAATGTATCTATAGCCTATGTGTTATTCTCACGTTATCCTGATGTATATTGTAAAGTTTCATTAAAATCTGTTCCGTAGTTTTTGAATGAAAAACTAACAAGTATCCAAACTCACAAACATTTTTACAAACTTTCGCATTAATGTTAGTAGGATATATAGGTATAAGAGCGTCAGTGGCGTCGGGGAATAAGACGCGGCCTATCATAACGAAAAATCCTGAGTTCGATCCCCGGCTGGGCCATGTACCAATGGGGTTTTCTTCAAACTTAAGTACATTTACTGCCTGCTCTCAAACGGTGAAGGAAAACATCGTGAGAAAATCTGCATACGCCGAAGAAGTAATTGTTAGGCGCATGTGAAGTCCACCAACCCGCACTGGGCTAGCATGGTGGACTATAGCCCGAACACCCTCGTTGAGAGGGTAGGCCTGAGCCCCAGCAGTGGGGACATGTTAATAGGCTGCTGATGATAGGTATCCCGTTTTTAATTTGCTGATTAAAAAAATACTTTTATTTTAGTCATAAATAAGAATAAGTATACAAAAATGAATGGTAAGTTTAAGAAAGAAAAAGACAAAACAATCTGCATTAAGCCTGTGTATTTTGGCGATCTTAAATTGATTCCCAACAAAATGAAAAGGACTAAGGATGTAAAACAAAAACGAGATTACTACCGTCAAAGACTAGAGATGTGCCCTCATTGTGGAAGAATGTCTAGATCATTGAAACTTCATATATTACAGCACACAGGTATGCTTCATTATTGTTAAAATATTTTTTTGCCAATGAATACACTGAGTATAGGTGATAAATGCATATGAGTACATTTAGATACGACATGCCATTTTTTTTTCTCAGGTCATGCACCACTTTCTTGCTGAGAAGTGGCCCAACAATGTATAAACATATAACAATATTAATAGAAAGATTGTGTGAAGCTAAAGTAACAATACGTCTAGGGATAGACTCTGAGAGATGAGACTCTATAATATACATTATTAGTAGGCTATTAAAACTGAATATGTCACAGTAGACGGAAAACCTGTTTGACACTCACCTCTATCATATACATTTTATTTTCAGGCGAGAGAAAATTCAAATGTGATCAATGTGGGAAGGGATTCTTTACAGAAAAAGATTTAGACCGTCACATAAAACTGCACACAAGTACAAAGGACTTCAAATGTGACAAATGTACAGCGGCTTTTTCTATAAAAAGTTCTCTAAAGAGGTAGGGTTCCTCCTTACTCGTTTAAGGGTTTCTGTAATTTTATGACTTAACGACCGGGCCACCTTCTATACCTACTGCATAACACCCCGGTACTACTCTATACAAGCGAGCAGGTTTAATTAACTACCTACTAACTACAAGTGCACCAGCCTGATAGCATACGTTGTGTGGTTGCGTATGTTAGGGCTGTCTGTCAGTACGCACACGCAACGAATGCCGGAAGTCTAAGAACAAGGATCCCATAGAACTGCACTCAGCGTATAGCATAAAATAGCAAGTCTTTTACCCCAATAATTTGAGAAGACGCTTCTTATATGGCGGGGTCAAACTGAACAAACACTATCTATTTTAGTCGGGCTGTTGTTTGTTGCCAGTTAAGGTTTAACAAAAAATTCGCATACGTAGAAATAGAAGATAATATATCTGTCTAGCTTACTCTTACCACTTTTGTATTATGCGTGTCCCTCTCTGATTATTATTATTATTATTATTTTAGCGCCTGTTCTATGGGATATTAGTTCTATGCCGGAAGTTGAGTAGTGTGTACTCGCAATCGTACTATTTGCGGGCGAAGATAAACATACATCAAACATAGCTCAAAGGGTTAGCACGTTGAAGTGGCAGTGAGCTGGTCACAATTGTCGGAGAACCGATAACCGCTGGGGTAGACGAGTGGAGACCACGACTGGGCAAGCGTAGTGTGGGACGCATCGGGTTCAGTGGCGCGCCTTAGGGGAGGCCTATGTCCAGCGGTGGACTAGTACAGGCCGATGATGATATACTGGCGGGGGTAGTGAATGTCGCTTCTTTATGTACCAATAGTTTTTCTTAATTGAGATTTCTAGTGGCTGCGATTTTTTATTTGGTACCGTCTCTGTCTGATAGGAAGGAATAGCAGCCCTATAAGGCTGTGCCACAGAATATATAATAGTACTGCTGTGCGCGGATTAGAGTCAAAACAGTTTTAAGACGTGTGCCCGCCAGAAATTGACCTAAACCAGATCTCAAATGTCCACGTCGCAGGTTGGAACCCCGCTGGCGAATGATTTTTAAGTTTAATTTTGTATAATACATCTACCCTGAGCTTAATGATATGCAAAACACGTATTTACCACACATAACTGAACTAGGTATAATTGGTGGTAACTCGATCATTTACCATTCTACAGGGTTAGGTTACTCACCCCAATGACAATTTTGTTTTTGCCACTGAAGAAGTGGAGTGAAACGAGACGGCGCGAACCCAAAATAATGAACCCTTTTTTTGCAGTCACATGCTTAGCCACTCAGCAGAATTGAAGCATGTCTGTGATATCTGCAGTAAAGGATTTAAAAGGGTAAGGGTTCTTTTTGGATAAACCCAGTAGTTTTTAGGGTTCCGTAATAAGCTATAGTGTGAAGTTTTTTTTGTCCGCCCGCCCGCCAGTCCGTCCGTCGATTAACTTGAAAACTACTGAAACATTATGTAAGATCATTTAAAAGTTACTAGCTGACGCCCCGCAACGTCCGCGTTAATAATTTTTCTTTCCGTAAGAACTTTGTACAAAGTATGTATTAGAAAACTTTATTTCAAAAGATTAATGACATCGGTAAAGTTGTTCTCAAGAAGTTATGGCGTGACCAAGGGGAATCTCATTTATATACATAGGTGGACGGATAATTAGAAACAGGGCAAGATTTTCATACAATCGAGGTCACTTTGAAGCCATGGTTCTCCGTGAAGGATTGATCGGGGCGTGATCTGATGGTCATTGAGAGAGTACTACAAACGGGTTATCTGATCAGTTGGATATCTATAGCCATCTAAAAGTCCTCCATCTACTCTCTCGATGACCGTCATCAGATCACGCCGCGATCAACCCTTCACGGAGAACCATGGCTTCAAAGTGACCTCGATTGTATGAAAATCTTGCCCTGTTTCTAATTATCCGTCCACCTATAAATATATAGATTTCCGACTTTTTCCTTTTTGCTCGGCTCCTAAGAGTCGTAGCGTGATGTTATAGCCTATACCCTCCTCAAGAATTGGGATATCAAATGCAAAAAGATTTTTTCAAAATCGACCGGTAGTTCCAGAGGTTAGCGCGCTCAAACTCTTCAGCTTTATTATATTGGTATCATACCCCGTTATCAAGCGGGCAGTTTGGTGGCTACCTAATATTAGTGATGTGCAATACAAACTATCCAAGTCTCGACGTTGTTACTTACTCTGTAGTTGTAGCTATGTATGGGAACTACAAAATTGAAAATTATCCAGTTTCATTGGCTGAGTCACTAATGTTAGGTGGCCACCAAACTGCCCGTATACCTAATTAGTATAGATTATTTATTTAATTTTACAGAAAGTAACACTACAAAGGCACATCAAGAGCCACAACTCTGCGAACAAGACCGTCATGTGCGAGCTGTGCAACATGTCGTTCTTCGACAAGTTCCAGCTGAGGCACCATATGCGCGTCCACACCGGAGAGCGCCCTTACAACTGTGAGGTAAGGATTATTCGCAAGATTTTCCGCCTTGTCACAGTGGGGATTTAGCGATTTTCCAAAAAATTACGCCTTTTTCCCCACCGCGGAAGGTAAACAGATATCTGTGAAAATTTTGCTAACTACTAACTTTATAACTCGAGAAATCCCGAATAGACTTCGAAAATAAAACCAGATAGTTATGTTCTGGCACCTTAGATGGAACCAAACGAAGAAGATAATTATTCTGTTACATTGAACAATAACTAGGTCCAGTGTACTACATCTACACAAACTCATACATACTTATCGTCACGCTATGACCCTGACGGGGTAGGCCGAAAGATCGGAGTGCCAAGTACCTTTCACACAAACTCACACAGTTGAAAACCAAATTCCGGTTGTATACAATGGTACAGACTGAGTAAAATCAGTACTTGGTCTGTAGAACCATTTTCAATACCTAGTTATGTAACATACGAGTATCTTCCTTTTAGGGTTCCGTACAAGGAAAAAACGGAACGGACCCCTAAAATACGCCCATAATTTTTTTCTGTCAAGACCCTTTTTGTCAGGAAGTGACCTTTTGTCAAGTTGAAATTAATTTAAATTGTCCCAATAAAATTTGGCAAGAAGCAAGGTATATAATAATATAATACGAACATAAATAGATGATGAACTGTCTACCTATACTTACATTCATAAATAAGTTTGCAAGGAACCCTCAGGGCACCAGTGCTACTCGCACGTCCGTTTTTTTTTGTTTTATCTAAGACTAGCAGCTTATTACGTCTCCCACCGATGGTTAAACTTTGACCTACTGTATTATACTGAGTATGCGTCAAGGACGCCCCGTCACAAACGCAGACCCAAAGTGGACTTCACTATGAAGTTATTCTCTTAGCTGCTTCACGGAAAATCCAGTTCTATTATACTTGTATATTTATTTTGTGGTCATGAATGAATATAGTGTTATTTACATAAGTTATAAAAACTTGTGAGCCGGACTTGTGACAAACTGCGAGAACTGCGACCGCACAAACGCAATGCGGAGGTTCTCGCAACTGGGCTGCCCCAGGTGAGGTAATGTACCGCCCACTCTTAAGTCATAGGTCAATACATCAGTCATCTAACACTAAATAGTAAATATACAACTCATTCGTGAAGCCAGCTAAGATTTTTGCACGGACGGTACCATTTACGACAGGAAGACGTTCAGTCAACTGGGTTAAAAGGATCGCCAGTAAATTACATAATATAATGAAATGATATAGGTACTATTATGATAATATTATAAACTAGCTGTTGCCCGCGACTTCGTCCGCGTGGATTTTGGAAGTAGGTACCTATCTCTGCTATGTACAGACATCGTCTAGTTACAATTTTCCAATGATAAAATGGATCATTCTAAGTATATATTATTCACCATATTTTAAGGTATACCATACCTTCAGGAACAAACTATGAACACCGTATCCAATTTGGTGAAGACAGATAAAAATTTAAAAATTTGTTGTTTTCACTTCTATTGCTCATAAAAGACTTCTCATATGAATTTTTATTAAACGTGTGTTTTTTTTAACTGATACAGGGCAAAACCAAAACCATAGGAGATACAGAGATGTCTATGGCATCGTCTTGTTACGTTAAATGATTTATCTGTAAATGACGATAACTTTTTTCGCTGTCATCCGATTTCAATGAAACAAAGCCTATAAGTTGCTCCAGGCTGTGCTTAATCTACCTGTGAAAACCGCAAGAAAATCCGTTCAGTGGTTTCGGAGATTAGCGATTACAGACGATACAACAGACCGTGCAAAGTACCTACTTACTACTTATTCATTCATGCCACCTGAACTCCAGCTGCTCCGATCACTATGTAAAAATTTTAATCACGAAAAAATATCTAAAGGTTCCTAAGACAGTTTCCCTGTATCTCCTATGGTTTTGGTTTTGCCCATACTGTATTAGTTAAAAAATACACACGTATAATAAAAATTGATAAGAGAAGTCTTATGAGCAATAGAAGTGAAAACAACAATTTTTAAAATTTTTATCTGTCTTCACCAAATTGGATACGGTGTTCATAGTTTGATCCTGAAGGTATGGTATACCTTAAATTATGGTGAATAATATATACTTGGAATGATCCATTTTACCATTGGAAAATTATAACTAGACGATGTATGTCTGTACATAGCAGAGATAGGTACCTACTTCCAAAATCCACGCGGACGAAGTCGCGGGCAACAGCTAGTTTTACAATAAAAATGCACTCTAAGATAATTTTCTTTACAGATATGTTCGCAACCATACAGCTACAAACACGATTTCAACAGACATTGTTTCAAGAAGCACGGCATCTTCCTGAAACGAAGATCGGTGTATGTTATGAATGAGGAAGTCCTGAAGCAGGAAAAGGCTTTGATGAGAGATCTGATGCTCAGAATCAATGGTGTAATAAAAGATGGGAAACCGCTCAACCCATTTGATGGCCCACAAGGGCCACAAGCGTTCTTGCAGGCCGTCAAAGCGTTAGAATCTAGGCAGATTCCCATAGATATTTAATTATTAAAATGACTGAAAATTACTGAAATATTGAACAGTTCAATAAGACTATTGTAATCTTAATTTTGAAATAAAAATTGTTACTGAAATTGCAGAATTTATTTATGCCTAAACCTTCCTAGATTCTTTCTTAAGCCTATTCTTCGCATGTGATCACTGATAATGACTATGAAAAACCCTTAGTTTGACGATTGGAGGGTTTATATACCAGTGGGAATTTTGCGTTGGGATTTTTAGAATTATTCTCCAAATCCCCACTGGTCTTACAAAACAAAACAAAAAATCTTTAGGACTAAACAATTGAACTTGGTAGGTAGTACCAATTACTATTTTACACATTCGCTCATGACTTAGTGTGCCAAGGTACTAAAGTGGTGTCCGTTCACCTAGCGTACACATAAGAGATTCTGGGCTAGTTTTAGTGCCAATAAATAGTACCCAAATAGTACCTAAATAGTACCTAGTTCAAATAAATAGTACCCCTGTGGTTTAAGAAATATACGCCAGTCTTAGTGTGTACGCTGGCGGAACGTTCCGCTGGCGTACACATGGCCGATCTCGAAAACGGCTTTGATTACAGCAACGAAATTACACAAAAAAATAGTACCCTAATAGTACCCTCGGTACCGGAAATCTCATAACGATTGCTCTTATAGGAACGGAGATATTGAACATAACTTTCAGAGCAAGCGTTCAGCCAGCGTACACATTAAAGTCATGTTGTTTTCATAAAGAAAGCGGACGTATCTAAATTTAAATGATATATCAATAAATAGTACTTCAAATAGTACCTCCGCTAGTACAAACATTTCATGTGAATTCACACGGGAACCATATCAAAAATCGATGTAAAGTTCTAGGAACAAATGTATTGACGAACAGTCGCACACAAAAGTGAATAAAAATGAACAACAAGTGATCGCCGTTTTATTGCTTCCAAGCGAGTCTAGAGTTAGCTGATCAGTAAATAGTAGGTAATAGAGTCTATATTCGTATGTATGATATGAACCCTTTCATACCTTTCATCCACCCTTATTTTTTACAACCTTTTGTCATGTTTTGACTCGCACCTCGCACTTAGAGATGTCAACCAATTACCAGTTTTAGCACCGGTATTTACCGATTAGTTAAAAAAAACGGTTTTCTTAGTTTTTATTATTATATGGAAACCCTCAGCTTTTATCAGAATCAGCAATTATCAGAATTGTGAGTTTTGCTCTCACTTGTTTGTGTGACACTTCACCCTTTATTTATTTATTTTTGGACGCATAATAATAATAAAATCTTCGAAACGAAACGAAGGTTACGAAGAAAGCATGAAAATAAGTACCTACCTAGATGTTAGATGTGTGAAATGAAATTGCATAGTGCGGGGATTTCCCAAGTATTATAGTCAATCGTGTTCAGATACGCATCGATTAATTATAATTCAGACTATATTCGGATACAAATATTTTTTTTTTTTGTAAATAAGCAAAGAAAAAGTATTTTTTTAATAAAACCGGTTTAAAGAAAAAATGTTTTTAAACTAGATTTTTTGGACCGGTTGACTGACATTACTGCTCGATTCGCTCTTCGCAGAATTGTTACGGATGGATCGGTGCGATCATTGATTCGGGCATTTCGTTCTGTGATCGTTCGTGAGTTTTGAATATGTTAAGGGCCCTTGGGCGTACGCCCTTTCTAACAACCTTACTATTCAGAAATATAGTTATTTTAGTTTTTGTTGATAACTAATACCTACCATTTCCGCCTATTCCGAGACCAAAACCGCTTCATCACATTGGGCGTTTCTTAATTCCCAACCGCCTATTACAGACATGGCTCCTCATTTTATGGTGGATACCCACTTACAGTACCAAAACCGCTCCACCCCCTTAGGGGGCTGTTCTACATTACGAATACTGTCACTAGTTACCACCTATGACACACATCGGTCCTCCTTGTTACCTCCTTCCAGGTACTGTTGCTCAGTTGCTCGTTTCGCTCGCTCCAAGGGTCACCAGTAACCTAACGAACCTAACTTTCGGGGTGCTCCAACTGCTACGAGTGACCGGAGTTACCTAACCTTATAGGTTTCAAAGGCTGCTTTTTCAACCAATCAGCAAAACTTAATACGATTTCCATCGGAGTGGCTCGTTTTAGATCCAATGAAACCTCACTTACATCAGATTGGTTGGTTTTCGAACCAATGAAACCTTACTTACATCGGATGGGTTGATTTTAGAACCAATCAATATCTCTTATTACGATTGGCTGCTTTACTCGCGTTGGGCGTTGCTGAATGTTCTGTAGCTGTTGTCATCATGTCCGAACCAAGCCAATCCTATTTAGGTGGTAGTCATCATTTTAGCTATCGATATATAAAGGTTTCATCGTGTGCGGAAAAAATCGAAAGAAAAACAAAATGGCGGCGGAAATTATGCCAGAAAGGTTCCTATTCCTTTGAAAAACTTTATTTTTTCGCGATTACAATATTATACTTAGTACAGCTTCCTCTACCCTTACATACAAGTATTGAACGCAACCTTCTGTGTGCGAGTCCGACTCCACTTGGTCGGTTTTTTACCTACCACCGCTTTCTAATTGTGATTTTTACTGAATTCACTCTAACCACAAATACCGAATTTCTTTTTCTGCCTGTTTGACTGAATTTCTGAGTTTGTTCAGAATTAAAAAATAAACATACCTAATACTGTTAGCAAAGATAAGTCACTTTTGAACATGACTGTACCTCTAGTATGAATAGAACTTTACATCGATTTTTGATATGGTTCCCGTGTGAATTCACATGAAATGTTTGTACTAGCGGAGGTACTATTTGAAGTACTATTTATTGATATATCATTTAAATTTAGATACGTCCGCTTTCTTTATGAAAACAACATGACTTTAATGTGTACGCTGGCTGAACGCTTGCTCTGAAAGTTATGTTCAATATCTCCGTTCCTATAAGAGCAATCGTTATGAGATTTCCGGTACCGAGGGTACTATTAGGGTACTATTTTTTTGTGTAATTTCGTTGCTGTAATCAAAGCCGTTTTCGAGATCGGCCATGTGTACGCCAGCGGAACGTTCCGCCAGCGTACACACTAAGACTGGCGTATATTTCTTAAACCACAGGGGTACTATTTATTTGAACTAGGTACTATTTAGGTACTATTTGGGTACTATTTATTGGCACTAAAACTAGCCCAGAATCTCTTATGTGTACGCTAGGTGAACGGACACCTAAAGTGACCTAAACTAAAGTTTTGACGCTGCCTGTACCTATAAATTTAGGCGAATCTCAGACACACGCGGCCTGCGGTGGCGGCCTACCGCAGGCCGCAGCTTTAATATGCAGCCGCGCGCGTGTCTGAAGTCTCACATACATTGCATAGGAAAGACAACATGCCGCTACCGCAGGCCGCGTGTCTGTGATACGCCTTACCTACTAATGTACGGTCAAACTATACACTTTTGTAGCAATATCAACTTTTGATCGCTATGTAAGGCGTGCGTGTGCTTGATGTGTTCTTGACATATACATTTTGTATACCTCATCTCTCTTGTTACCCATAATCTCAACGCAACGAATGTATTCCATCCAACACTAACCCTAAAAGGTATTGATCGTCAATTATCTAGAAAGCCATTGTCATCCCCACACAATAATCTGATACCTTAGCCCCTCGGATAATCTAAAAATAGTATACCATATGAACAGGTAATGTTTCAACTTAATGGATCTTTTCTCTGACCTATCAATCAATAGTGTGTATAAAAGGAAAAGAAAATGATATTCTCCATTAGTAGAGTCGTAGATACTGTGAAAAGAGGACGCCACCATGGTAAGTCATAGAATAAACAGTACATTGTGTTGTGTGCACTTATGAGACCTCCGCCGGACAAGTGGCTTCCCCCAGTCTGTACTTAATTAAAACAAAAAAAAACAGGATTAATAAATATGTCGTGAGTGATGCCATTTATTTAGTTACCGAGGGTTCCAACGGGTGTTATATTGAATACATAACCGAAATTTTCTATATTTTGTTTTTCGATGGTAGGTAAGGTACCGCAGTCGATGGTCTGTTGCCATGTCTAAACAACTCACTGAACGATAATAGGGGTGCTTTTAATATCAATTTCACATAACAAAAAGGTTGTCTAGACGAGATCTTCCAAAGAGATAAGACCGCCCTTGCATACAAGAATGTCTACTATTTTATTTGCGTGACTACTTTGGTTCCGTAAAAATGGACAAGTACGGGGCAAGCTTTTTGTCCGTCACTCCACTGAGTCCGTCACTACACTCTTGGACTAACCCGATTGAGCGGAACTATTATTTAATCTGTGATTGAGCTTTGAAATTTCGGAAAAAAATCAATTTTCTTAGAGATTATCTTATTTCGATTGTAATTGAATGTTAACGAATGCAACAGTTTATCTCTCTATCTGAAGAACCCAAATTACTAGCGTAAGGCAAAATCTACTTTGGTGATTCACGTTTTCAGGTGATCAAACCGTTCGGGTTAATCATAGCATGTTTCGGTTTTCTGTTCATTAACCAAACGGTGCTCCCGAAGGCGATGGCGATGAGGAAGTCACCAAGCGTAGACGAATTTATGATAGAAGACCAAAGAACTCATAGGAGGCAAAACTATGTAGTGCAAAGAGCACTCGACGACGAAATATTAGGCAATATCGACAACATAGGACCGGCATACGTGACAGAACCCTTCGAGCCGGACACTAGCCCAGAGGAATTGCCAGCGCTAATAGTGGACTATGCAAACATGATAAGAAATGATATCATTTTATTAGACAATTCGGTCGAAACGAGAACTCGGAAAAGAGGAAACATTAAAAAGTCCAACGTAAGCGTCTATGCTTAACTTCACATATTTTATAACACTGTTCCTATGTTTTCGAAACTTAAATACATTTACTGACTGCTCTCAAACGGTGAAGGAAAACATGAGGAAACTCACACATCTGAGACAATTAGTGTATATAATCGCGGGGTAAATCCTCCCCTCACCGGAGCTCAAAATACGCTGACGCAAGTATAAGTAAAGTGGTTAATGGCGTTTTATAGACGAGGTCGTGACCACACCGGCCGGCGTAAAACACGCGGCTGACGCGTCATCTCAGCGTATTTCAAGATTAAATAACAAACATGACACTAGCTTGCCATTTGTGGAATGTATCTAAATGGAACATAATTTATAAGAAAATGTAATATATTTCAAGAGTCATGTATGACATGCGCCAGTTTAAGCTGCAGAAACACGACGCTACCGCTGCGTCAGCGTATTTTACCCCAGATATTACCTACCTATTTTATTTACCCTACAGGGGCTGCCTCAAAAGATCCCATGGGATCAAAATGTCGCCAGGTTTACCTGGCCCTTTATACTTAATAGTACATTGTGCATTATAGGCAGTAAGTAGGATATTACTAACGAGAGTCTGTTAGAAGCCCGACGCCGAAGGCGGAGGGATTTTAATGACTCGAGTTTGTAATACCCTTACTGCCCGTGATGTACACAATGTTTTTCATCACATTTGCGAGGAAGTAAATACAAATTACAAGGGAACAAATTTATTTTCTTTGACTTTGCTGATATTATTTAAGTTCATTAAATTAATTTAGTTAAATTAAGTTAAATTGAGTTAAATTTAATTACCTTAATATAACTCAAGTTAACTCAGTTTAACTCAAGTTGGGTCAAATCGAGTACAGACGAGTACAGTCGAGTACAGTCTAGTACAGTCGAGTACGGGCGAGTACAGTCGAGTTTAGTCGATTTTAGTCGAGATAAGTCAAGTTACCTACTCAATTTAACTTAATTTTTAACTTAATTAATTTAATAAACCAGTTCAGTACAGCCAGCTACACATAACAGCCCTAGGGGTACTATAATATTGTACTGATTTTCATTATTCTCCCGCGGGTAGGGTATATATAGGCCATTGTGTTTCTTTAGGTACGCATATAATCAGACCCTGAACGAGCAAGTGTGATGAAAAATAACATTGTTATTGTTTCGACCGTACTTAAACCGTTAACTTTGAACTAATTTCCATTTTATAATCATTGGATAATGTGCTAGGTCTAATAATCACTCCCAATCACTCTGTATATTAGAATTTAAGTTTTGAATGGGAGACGACATCACTTTTCCTCTTAAAATTGAAAACTGTTTTAGGACGCATTGCGGGTTGTGCCGTGCAGTTGTAAATATCTTGTAAGTAACACCATCTTAATTTTGTTGTTTAATTTTGTCACAATAATTCAGGCTCATTCAATTATGAGTGACAATAATTCGCAATTTTGAATTTTTCAGGAAAAAAATATAAGTCTTGGTGTAAATTTTATACCAGAAAAGGTAACACACAGATACTGCAGTGAAAACTCGTGCCCTGAGCATTATGGCTGTGCTCTAAGCTATTATAATGTATGTATACTTAGTGATATAGAGAATAAACAAATATAATCGAATTTTATTATAAAAATCCTATAGATCGCAGCATTTTTGAACAATAGAGCATTCTAATTTTTTTAACTAGAAGGAAAAACGAACAGGCGGTGCCCTCTTGAATCGCAGGTAGCCACTCAATGGTAAAGTTTTTTTTAATGTAAATCTATTTTCAGATAACAGTTCTGGAAAAAATGACGAAAGTAACAGAAGTATCATTAACAAAATTGCCTCACGAATTCGGCAGATGGATCACCAGTCAAATTAGAGTTCCTATAGCATGTGAATGCACCAAGAATGTTACTAACTAGGACGTCAATGGAACACAGGAACACGAGTTGGTCGCTGACTGAGTTTATAATAGAAACACCACTACCCACATACATAATACTTTAACTACTTTTATTCTATATGGTGGTACCTTACATTAAGTAAAATGTGTTTAAGTTTGAACTTTGTCGTTGATATAATTTGAAATTCTTTCACTAAAATTGTGATTGCATCAGGCGTTACAATTTATTTCAGTAGAGGAAGTTTAATGTACATAAACAAATCCATGTAGAAATTATGACTTTTATTTTTTAAAACAATAATTTGATTGTTTGAAGTCCTCACTAGTTCCATCGCACGAATAATAATATAATACATTGAGAACCTTCTTTTCTGGTTTCAAAAACTATATTAAAGACGTACAAATTATTTATGAAATACAACCTTTATGAAAGCAATAAAAATGAAATGTAATCAATCATGGATGCCTCACGTTAAATGCTAAACTATTTATAGATTAATACTACTATACACATCGTCTACAGTCTATAATACAGAACACTGTCACTTTAGTTCATAGAATTGCGTCCTCACCTTAATCCATATCCACTTCATTCCACGCGGTTAGGGCTCGATGTACTTATTACTTGGAAATGTAAGAAATAACAAGTAGATTATCTCATCTAAATTATTGACAATATTCAGCGTGTACGATGCGAGCCCCAGACGATCATCCAGACGTAATCACAAGAGAATGAGTGACGTACGTGTTCAGTTGTAATCTGTCGTATGGTGAACAGTCTCGTGAGCGGCCGGCGGAGGCACTTCCAGGGAGGAAGTCTCCATCTGTGGCGTGATCTGCATGATGGCCAGCCGCGTCTCGTTCACCAGCCCCAGCTCCCGGCGCAGCACGTCCTCCGTGACCGTGTGGACGGACTTGAACTTGAGGTTTATACCGTGCACTTTATACACGTGGTTGTTCAGGTTCACTTTGTAGCTGAACGCCACGTTGCACACCTGGAATTGTATTAAACAATAATAAATATTCACGATATTAAGTAGTGTCAGTTGTGAAAGATCAAACCGGGGTCAACAATGCCAACGTGACTCTAGACTAGACTTATAGATATAGGCATACCAGCAATTTGCTACTCGCCCATTATCCCTTAAATATCCTACTAATATTGTAAAGGCGAAGTTTGTAAGGATTATTATTAGGATGTTTGTTACTCTTTCATGCAAAAACTACAAAACAGATTTTGATGAAACTACAGTACCGAATATAGTTTATACGTTAACAGCTATAAACGGTTCCCGCGGGAAAAACTTTAACGCGAGCGAAACCGCGGGAAACAACTAATAATGATAATAATATGTGGAGGGCGGAGGATTGGGTGTGGAGGCGTTGGGGAGGACCATGTTTAGCAGGTACGGCGATAGGCGGGTGGATGATAATGAAATCCAAAAACTGGGCTATGGCCCGTGTGTGAGACGTATTATTTTTGTTTTTATTTGTGTTTGATTTGGTTTAAAGTATTTAAATAAATAGAAAACCTGCAACAATAATAAAATTAATCATTTGGCCTACTATAGTATACCCAGTCGGTCCTCAAATTCTGTCACATGTTCATAAAATCAAAACTACTGAGAACTAGCTAAAAATTTTAAGGTAATTTTTCTTTAAGTGTGATAGAACCATAATTTTTTTACCTAGACTACGGTATCAGAGGATTTGCGTCATCTCATCACACATCAAAGGCAAAGTCAGTATCCCACGGCAGCAGTACTTGCCTGATCTCACGGTACGTAAGAGGTTGTTGTTAATGATTATATCATATCCTATGCACAGAGCGCAGATGATGTGTATTGACCAACTGACCTGGCAGGCGAAGGGCTTATCGCCAGTGTGGGTAAGCGTATGATTCTGCAGGTGGTGGCTTTGCGTAAAGCCCTTACTGCATATGTCACACACGAACCGTTTGTCGCCATCGTGGATTCGCATATGGCGCCTCAGGGCCTGCGCCTGCAAGAAGTAACGACGGTAAGAGCACGCACCTGGCAAGTGTACGGCCGCTCCCCGGTGTGCATGCGCTCGTGGTTTTGCAACTGGTGCTTCGCGTTGAAGGACATGGTGCAAGTGGCGCACTTGTACGGTTTGTAACCCGAGTGAATGCGCAGGTGGCGGTTCAGATCGCAACGCTGAAATATATACCAAGCACCACTTAGAGCCGGCGCGCACTTGACTGTTTTAGTCGGCCGATTGTTTGATCGGTCAGGCATTCAGTATTAGTGCGAATTAGCTGATTAATTATCATAAATATTTCCAAAAAATAAAACCGACTTTGTGAAAATTTAAGATTGTTGTACACCGATGACTTATTCATCACCTAATTTTCCACCCTTGAGGTGAAATATTTTTTTTGAATTGAAATGGGACCACCCTCGAAACACTCTGGGCTATTCAATTAAAAAAGAGTCATTCAAATCGGTTCACAATCGGCGAACTGATTTGGCCTCCTTTTTGAAGCAGGTTGAAAAGTTGATGACTCCCCGATTCCTATTCGCTCAAACTATTGGGCAACTATCGGACTTTTGCACAATCACTACTATGCGAGTGCGCGCACTGCATGAACAATACAATCGATCCATTATCGGCGAACTCCACTATCGGCGAACTCCGCAATCGGTATGGGGCCCGCCCTATGGGCTTGCGATAACAAACCAAACAGTCGGTCGATCGCTATAGTTCAAGAGGCTCGGCTCTCGGAGTAGACGCGCGATTGTAAACGAAGAATCGGTGTAGTGCGCGCACCACCATCAGTATAAACTATTGGCCCATAGGTAGATCTCAATCGGCGGACGATACTGATTAGTTCCGCCAACTAAAGTATCAAGTGCGCGCTGGCTCTTATTGCACGTCTACGGCGTACCTAAAAGGAGGGTAATGATTTTCATGTGTATGAATATTATCCAGACTAAACAGCTGACCTAGTTTAAGTCTCTTTAGTTTGCTGTGCTCAGATGTTGAATTCCAGTTGAAGGGACAGCCGGTTTCTTTCGTTAACATAACACATCTTATTAGGTAGTAATAAGCTAGAGGTTGAGTTGTATTTTTCCATGTTGAGGCAGCATAATGTGAGTTGTAATAATATTACTTACAGCAATGAATTTCTTCGTGCACAAATTACAGGAAAAGGGTCTTTCTCCTTTATGTATTAAGTTATGTCTGGAACAATAAAAATCATTTTTAAAATATATATTATGTTTGTTTCAATTACTAGAGGCACAAAAATGGTGGGTGCCAGCTAAGGGAAAAGCAACTGGCTGATACATATTCCTGATCTTTATAAAGGCTTCAACATGCTTCAGCGCTTCGTTTCATTTGGATGATAACGATGTTTTGTTCGATTGCGACCAAAGGAAAAGTTAAGATAGCTCAACATAATCAGGTGGAAGTGGCGTTCATTGGAGAATGCCTAGGTCCAGCAGTTGACGTTGAAGGGCTGATATGATGATGATGCTGCATTTCAAACAGGAACACAACAATGTTAGCGATACTGTTCAGCGGCAGAATTTTTAGATTAGTTGTGTCACATTACCTGACTAAAGACTTCTGACTGTAGAAGCCAGCACCGCAGATGTCGCAAATGTAGTCCTTAACGCCGGTGTGCTGCTTCATGTGCGCCAGTAGGTTGCCCTTTTGGGCGAACGTCCGTGGGCAGTGCGAGCAATTGAATTTCTTTTTCTCTGCAAAACAGAAATTGTAGTGTTAATACTATAAAAACTTATTAAACATCATTTAGACAAAGATTTTCGTAAATCTATAATATTAAAAGTATAAAAGCTTATAATAGTACATGAACTGGTTGTGAAACTTAGATATTCAAATGGAACAAAATTAAAAGACAATACAAGCTATTTTATTTAAATTAATTTTTTATTTTTTATTTTGAAAGTGGACGGGAAACGTATATAAAGCGTTTACTGCTCTTCCAGTTAATTTCAATCGTCTGTTAAATCTTCATATAAGCTGCTATCACTTTAGCAAGGATGTAATTGGTAGTGTGCACTAGTTGTGCTTTTTTATGGAAGCCGTGCTGTAACCGCTGTTTTCTGTATTACTTATCATTATTTTGGTAAATATTAAAAACTATGACTGATCTAAAAGGACTTTAGTTTCCAGGGTCGTCAATAAACCACATTACAGTCAGCAAGACTGACCGACGCGAAATACGAACGAGTTTCAAAGTTTATACGCTCTGGGCTTCGGGTTTCGAAAGGTTAAATGTGGAAAATTTATATGTTATACCTTGATGTGTCGATATATGATTGCCAAGTGTGTATGTGAGTATACCACAGACCGGGCACACTAGCTTCTCCCTTTGTTTTACATTAGGCTTGGACCGCACCATTCTCACTGCCTTGTCTCTGCTCAACATTCTTGAAGCACTATCTCCAGATGAAGATGTCTTCGTTTTATAGTTCGGATGAACTTTCAGAATTGTAGCATCCTTTGGTCTCTTTAAGAGAATAGGCGGGCCTCTTGAACCATTTTTCATTATGGGGTCTAAGAGAATAAACGATAAGTGCCGAATGAATACTAATCAATAAATCACATTGCTGTTCTTATAGTTAGATCAATTTACTGAGTTGGGACATACTTACAGCAAGTAATAGTAGTAGCTCTAGATTTACCATCTTCTTTGCTTTTACTTGTACATATATCCAAATCATGGGCTTGTCTTAAAACTTTAACTTTTCTTATAATAGTTTTCTTTCCTTTAAAAACTTTGATATCAGATAATTTAGGCTTTTTGAACTTAGTTTTCAGTTTTTGTGCTGGTGGCACATAATCATCATCATCTTTATCATCATCTTGGAAAATGTCATCATCTAAATATTCAGTCTGAAACATATCATTTGATGAAAGGTTGTCTGGAAGAAATCGCTTTTAGCGATAAGACCGCCTAGATGTACATTACTGTATCTGTTTTTGTTTTTCTGTAATTTTTAAACGTGCAATAAAGTGTATTGAATTAAATCATTTTAATTTTTTAATTTTAATTTAATTATCATTTAAATATATATATTACTAGAAAGAAATATATTTAGTAAGTTTTACATGATTTCATAACTTTTTGAGCCTGAAGCGCATAAATCAGAACTTTAGCAGAAGGTCTTGCAGAAAAAATGCATGTGCTTGAAATTTTTGATAGGAATGTATGGAGTCTCAAAGTTTATTATGTGGTCATTATACTTCATGCCATTTTAAATTAGTTATATTGAGTTTCTTAGTCTTTAAATGCATACATTCAATATTAATTTTGTTTACATTTCTTATTATCACTAGCATAATTGGATCTCAGGATGAGAATTTTGTGCTAGACAATTAATTGTACACTTACATCATAGTCACTGTTTTGAGATGTCTTTATAGTTTTCCAAGTCAAGTCCACATTGTCAGATGAGACATTAAGTTTTGATTCCAACTCTTCATTAGCATCCACTTTTCTGATTACAGTATTAGCTATAATAATATCCTTGCCCTCCATAGTTTCCACTGGCTTCAGTGTCTTACTTTCTAAATCTATTTCCATTTCCCATTTTGGCTCAGGCTTTACAGTCAGTGGTCCGATTTCGCTTTTTATATCAGTGAAGGAATCAAATGCTATTTTCTTTGTGGGGACACTTGCTTGTGCTTTTGTAACCATTTTTCGAAGTCTTTTGTCCGTCCTGTAAACATTAAATTTAGTTTAAGAGTAAAAAAGTGTTATCAGTAAGTGGTATCAGTACCCTTGCATAAAAGTTAATATCAAATACTTACCTTTCCGCCACAGTTTTGAGCAGATATGCCTTCTCCAAGGATGTACAACACTTTTGGCAAATTCTGTCTGGTAGGCCATCATTTGATGCAACCTGAAATTTTTTATAAACACACTGCATGGGTCTACTACAAATCAATAGTATACTATATTACTCGCACATGCATTCAATTCTACAGCTGGAAACAAAGTAAAGAACTAGAAAAAGAATATCCTTATTTTTTTATGAAACAGAACAATGGAGGGTGTTTTAACTACATTATGTTTGCACAATCTTCTGACTTTGCACCTATGTATATTATATATAGTAAACTATGTATATTATAGTAACAGTTGAAACTAGTTGGTAGCATGAAAATAGAGCTGTTTTGCATTAGGCAGCATACCACCATAGCGTTTTAAGGCCACCCACACACTGAGGCGACCTAAGTGCAATGCGGAGCCTAGGTACCCCAAACTTAAACATTGGCCGTGTCAGCTTGGGCGATACAATTTCTGCAGTGGCAGTGGCGGTCAGTCAGTATGTCAGATTTAAATAAACTAGCAAGGCGCGGCCTGCGGCTAGCGGTTGGATTGGAGAAAAGGGGGCGCGGGGAAAAATGTTTGAAAATGCTAATGTGTGACAGTTAGCAGTTGGAGCACCCCGAAGGTTAGGTTCGTTAGGTTACTGGTGACCCTTGGAGCGAGCGAAACGAGCGACAGTACTCCAAAAAAGTGAATTTTTCTACATTTACTGCAAACTATTACCGCAGAAGAAGTAAGAGTTACTCCGTTTATTACTGTATCATGTATATATATTCAAGCTAAAGGAACCTGAGATTTACTTTTACTAAGTATTTATTCCAAATGAATGTTACCTTCACATCGGCGATTGCTGTAAGCATTTCAGCGTAATTACCAGACAACTTGTATCTAAAGAGAGGACACAACGGTTTCTTAGTAGACAAACATATTCGACATGATTTCATGTTGATAGGACCCATTGGTTCCAACATCTTGCCAACGAATGAAGTGAAGTAAAATCTACACAAAACACAACAAAATGAAGTGATGACCAAAATCCGTAACAATATCGAAGATTTTTAGTTCATAGGGCTTGCACTATGTCGATTAAGTGACGGCTTTTCCATGGAAAAAACTATTCCACCATTTTGCTGCGCGGCAGTGCGGCGCCTGCCTACCTGTGTGCAGTTCAATCAATCAATCAATTTAGTCAGTCAATTCGCTCACTCACTCAATAAAATGTAGTGATTTTCTTAAAACATTGTGCGTTTTGCACACAACACCCAAATTTGTTTTGACGGTTAGATATGAGTTCTAAATTTACATTGTGTAATCCAATCTAGTTCGGAACTGTGTGATTAGGTTTAAAATTATTTTTTATACGAAGCTAAACAAAACTTTCTTGTCAGGAAAATGTCACAGTGCACCAGTCTATATGGAAAATATTATAATAGCCAGGAAGTAATCACAACGACGACCAAGCACTTTCTTCTACTGATAACACTCGCTGATCAATGCAGACTTAACATAACAAAAATATAAATTAGCTAATATGTATACCTACCTACTTTGTTTACACTAAACTCTATTTATACAGCATGATTTTTTTACTGGGACAGTATGGGCAAAACCGAAACCGGAATTGACGTAAATCGGCGATCGGGAATACTAGTATTGGTGATCGAAGACGTAAATAGAAGATACATTTCGGTGATTCGGTCCACAAACTACCTATATAGTATGCTAAATTCGGTCAATGGTCTGTCTGTCCCAACAAACCGTGGAGGCCGTGCTGCGGTTTAATTGAAAATCGCCGACTAACTCTAGTCGTGTTCTGTTTTTGTGGAGGCCGTGCTGTAATCGCCGAAAGAAATATTTAAGAAATAATACTTTAAATAAGACAGGGCTGTATAGACAATGCTTCCCTTGCCCGTTCTCAATAGAGGACAAATCAACAAACAAACAACAAAAAAAGGAGGGATAGTCGAATCTGTGGTCTTGGTCTGTCTGTCCCGCACTGACTGTCAAATATGCGTAGCAGGAAAACAGGGTTAAATTAATAATTTTTAAATTTATTTTGGCCAGTCTACGGCTCAATTGCTAAATTATACTCATTTTAAAATTTTAATCAATTTTTATGTTCATGCCAGTTTAAATGGTATCAAAAATGTTATTGTAAATAATGGCCACCTTCGAAAATTGGTTGAATCGTAGAAAAGGTAAATTCTGTTTATTGCTGGCTGTCTTGCTATAATTGAAATATTTTATCGTCAATTCACTGTTTCTATCTTCTAAAAGCGTTATATATATCACCCTTGTTTTATATCACCCTTTCAGGTAAACATGCTGGGGATTTATTTAAGTTGGACACTAAGACCAAGTCTCCTGAGCAGAACATTGCAGAAATCATACAAGGCCTGTATTTAAAGAAACCATTTCATATTGAGACCTCGCCCACCAATAAGAATGTGCCCACAGAGCTCAAGTCGGGGCTCAGGAGCATGCAAAGGAATGGGCCTGACAGTCGCAAGTTGGCCTACTTAAATGCCTTAGTCACACTTTTATGTAAAGAAAATAGGGATAACTTGGGTTTTACAGCTGATGAGTTGATGACATGGTAAGTGTATGGTTTCCATTAGACTGTGAAATTTGTGAAGCAATAATATTGTTGTTGTGACAAGTAAACAATCTCACTGTCATACTTAGGTTAGAAAGCTAATCTAATTTCAAGCTGTTTAAGAATCTCATTTACTTGTAACTTCATAATACTATATTATCACAATTGGTCACCACTGCCACTGCCAGTGTTGTAATATGTTGTAAGCCTATTTCAGTTTAAGAACAAATGAAACATTTTATAGTTACCAACGCATTTCAGTTTATATAAAATAATAAGGTGACTTTACAAGTCACACTGCTAAGACCCATCGTTCACTATGAGATGTAACAGTGATGCAACATTGATCCAACTGATTGGTCAACATTATGTACAAACCAAAGTGCCAAATAAATGTCTTATTAGATAATCAATTTAACTGTCCATGGAGCACTGAAAGGATGATATCGCGAATATGTGTACGATACCTATGATAGAGACCCAGCATTATCTATGTATCTCATAAATTACTGATTGTTTTTTTTTTATCGGTTTATTGTCTCTGTTGCATTGCATATTGAATGATGGGTTTAACTGATAAACTAACCCACCTTTCTCCCATGCAATTTAAGAAAAAAAATTAAAATCCATATTTTCTTTTTAGTATTCGAATAAACCTTGTTGATGAATCTATGGTTATAAGAGCAGCAGCACTGAGAGTGCTACGATATTTAATAAAGACAGAGAGTGATGTTGCCACATTCAACACATTAAAGTTGCCATACCTTGTAATAAGGTAAGTTTGTTTAAATAGTTTGATTACAATATAAAACCTATGAAGTTTTGTAACATGTCAAACCAATGGTGAAAATGAACTTTGACACAAAAAATCCTGTAGGGTCAAACGAAATGGTACTGGGTATATCATTGTGTACCTTGGTATACGTTGTCTGTCCATCGGTCCAATGGATAACTGAAAACTTCTAACAGATTTCAGATGAATTTTGGAACATGCATGTAAAACCATTGGCGGTCAGAATATTACTAAAATTTCATGAAATTTTTCCAACAAAATTGATGGAACCCCATTAGCTAACATTATTATTATTAATACCTACTCAGAAGTCTCAAACATTGGTCATCTGTCCAGAAAAAATTAGTTTAAAAAAACACAAGCGACATACATACACAGTGATGGAAACTTATACTGAGCCTGTCCAATTATAAAAAAACATTGTCACTTAGTAAACTTATCGCAGGTCTATCGACTTAATACTTCGCAACGAGGAGGAGCGCGCGCAGGCCCTCCGCGTGGTTCGTCGCGTGATCGGCGTGGTGGGCGCGTCGGCAGCGTGCCCGCGGCGTCACCGCGCCGCGTGCGTCGAGCACGGCCTGCTGCGCTGCCTGGTGGCGGTGGCGCGCGCGGGCGGCGCGGGCGACGGCACCGGCGACCGGCTCGCCAGACCCGCCATCGCCACTCTAGCTGAAATATGTAAGCTATTGAGCCATTCAATTTGCTATTCTATAATGCTCTGATAAACAAGGATCGCAATGCTACCAGAGATCCAACTTAGACCATTCTAGTTAGCTAATTTGGATGTGCCTATGGGCGTATGCCTAGCAAGACACATAACAGACAGACAACGAAGTAATCCTTTATGGGTTAATTTTTTCTTCCCTTTTTTAGGGTACCTCATACCCTAAAAAAGGGGGAAAAACAATAAAATTCATTATACATGTGATTTATTTGTGTCAAAATGATCGTCATAACATTGATAACAAAAATAAATTCCAATGTCAAAAACACCAGATTAACAAAGTTACATATTACGTCAACTCGGTCCAATTGTTGATGTATGCGTATGTTGTTTGTGCAGGCGTATTGAACCCGGAGCTGTTCATCGCGTGCGGCGGCGTGAGCGCGGTGACGCGGCAGCTGGCGGAGTGCGCCACGCCGCGCATGGCGGAGGCGCTGTGCGGCGTGCTGCTGCACGCGCTCAACGCGCCCGCCTCGCGCCGCGCCGCGCGCATAGACCTCACCTGCCTCAGCGCGCCATACTGCGACTTCCACGTGCGCCCCGCCGGCACTGACACCACCAGGTATTACATTTTTACCCGGCACAAGACTCTTTTCGCGGGAGCCGAAGTGTCATGGTCGTCCCTTCTATTTTATTTCCTAAAATGTATTTTTTGCGGGTTAAATATTTTATACAACTTGTAAATGTGGGCCGAGGCAGAACCAAATCCGCTAAGTGGACCGACGACCTGAAAACGTGGCCGGGAGCGACTGGATGTGGAGGGCGGAAGACCGGGTGTGGTATCGTTCGATGAGGAAAGGCTATGTCTAGTAGTGGACGTTGAAGGACTGATAATGATGATTAATTTGCGTAGGGACGAGCGCGAGATGCGGTTCACGTGCAGCCGGCTGGCGCTGCTGTGCGTGCTGCGCAGCTGGCCGGGGCTGCTGCACTTCTGCCACCCTTGCGGCACGGGCGGGTTGCGCGCGCTCGTCGCCGCACTCTACCTGCCGCGGCTAGAGGTTCGAGTGAGTACCCTACCCTTTACTATTTTCAGACTAGAGTTTCCCTAAAATTACGTAAATGTTCCTAAGAAAATTTAACATTGTAGTTCAGACCTGGAACGTCTAATTCATCGAATGTCTAGTGAATGAATTCTATTCCCCGTATTTTCCCTGTATGTCCACTTTTCTTTGTCATATTATGTTTCTGAGATGCTATCATTTTGTCCATTGATAATGATTTGAAATGAAAATTTCATGATTGGTCAGTGTGGAATGGAACAATACGTTTAATTCTTGCATTGATACATTCATTACTTTATGCCATACATAGAGAAGTTTGAGATAAATTGTTTAAAATAAATCCAAAAATACTTGTCATAACTAGATAACTTTTTATCGATAATTCATTTGCAGAAAGCTATATTGGACTTGTTGTACGAGTTAGTGGGATTGCCACAGCCGGAGTGGACTGATGAGATATCAGTCGCTTTGGACGCTGTGGATCCTTCTGATTTTCAAGTAAGTGTACACAGCTCCAATTTATAAATTTGTTTTATGAAAAATGTTATGTATGTATGTACGTACGTACATGTACATTATACTTACAGTGTACGCTGTAGATATGTAGAGTAAAATATTTCTATGGTTTTATTGAAGGCATTAAATCATACTTAACAGTACGAAATTTTTATGCGTTATTTATTATTAATTTGGACCATAATTATGTAGTTAACCCTTGAATTGAACTTTGGCAGGACTCATGGCGACTAAACGAAGGTTTCGTTGCTGCAGAAGGCACAGCCATATTACCTCACCTTAGTGCTACTGGACCTGATATAACAGAAATTCACCTTGCCCTTTTGCTTCAGTGTTTCCTAGAGGTAATTTTAAATTTTTTTTTCACAATTTAAAATTATTATCGTTTAACTTTATTGTGACGATATTAATGTATTTTTTGCAGGCTGGGTTATTAGACGGGCTAGCTGAAGTGATCGTTACAAGTGATACTTTTATATCGGTCCGGGCGACTGTATTATTAGGTCAACTATTGCATTTAATACACCTATTTCTACCTCCTCAAATTTGTAGTATAACGCCTGCACTCCCTTCGCTGATGTCGCAAGCGTCGGCCGGGAAGCCCCAGGCCTTAGCAGCGGTCGCGGCGCTGCGTAGATTACACTCTATGCTCGAAGCGCGCCCCGCTAGTAACAGTTTGTTCCTAGATCACATTATTCAGTATTGTAGTGGTGCATTTAAAGAGAGAGAAGAAGACACTGCCAAGAGTCGAAAAGAAAAAGACAGCGCTAGTATGGCGAAACCGAAAGATACTTTGTTACACAAAGAACACAGTATGGAGTTTTTAGACGAATCGGACAATGAAAACGAACCAAAACAGCGGCACAGCGTGGGCTCGCGCGCCGACGTGCCCAGCCGGAACGTGAGCGCACTAGTGAAGAGCAAAAGTGTCAGTTCACGGACCAGCGCCGCTGTCAGCAAAGTAACCAAATCCGCCAAGTTCTTCAACTTGTTCGAACGTGACAGCGACAATTTAATTCGGGGCACTTTAGTTATGCAGAACAAAGACGGCAACTCGTGGAACTGGGAAATAATACGGACCATTTTGAAGGTATGTTGCATGTAGCAAAATACTACATAATTTACATTAATTTCATAACCAACGGAGTCCTAAAAATTATTCCTAAAACTAGGTTTCTTCATAGTTGTCACTTTCAAAATGAATTGTTCTGTTTTCTTGAATAGTTTTTATATTGTATTATCTACTAAAAACTATAAACTTATTGTAATTTGAAATATATAAAATTCCTCACAGTGTGTTGAAAAACGTCGTATGGAACTCGTGAGCATTGGTCATTAGTCATTACACTCCTGGCTTCATTACGCACTCGCCTTAGGCTCATGTTGTACAGTCAAGCCTCTTTAATGACTCGAGTGAAATTCAATAAAAAAGAATAATTTAAATCGGTTCACAATCGCCGAAGATATCGCGTAAAAACATAAAGTAGAATTGAGAACCTCCTCCTTTGAAGTCTGTTGATTGACGTGTATGTGTTGAAGGAGAACGATAGCGCGCCGCTGTTGGACCTGCACGAGGGCGCGCACAAGGCGTGGGCGGCGCGCATCGTCAACTATCTGAAGCCGTCGTCGAACAAGTACTCGCACACCGACCTGTCCAGCACGTGCCACGGACACGCCGCCACGCGCGCCGGCTGTCAGCTGATCAGGCATCTGCTAAGGCATAACGATGTGAGTCAACCATATAAATACAACTACATGTTTGCGTTTAGACATACACATAATTTCTAAGGGTCATAGCGTGATGTTAAATAGTGTGTAACCTTCCTCAAGAATTGAATAGGGCTATCAAATGCAAAAGGACTTTTTCAAATCCGACCGGTGTCGTTCCAGAGATTAGCGCGTTCAAACAAAAAAACAAACATCAGCTTTATTAAATTAGTAGGTACAGAATTTTTCCGTAGTCAAACAAAGAAGTCACAAAAAAAGGTTTTCCGACATAAATCAACCCTAATAAATACAAGTTTTTATTAATCAGCTGATTAGCTAAAAAACAATGTCAGGTGTGACTGACTCCAGAGTTTCAAAGTTTATGCGCTCTGAGTCTCGGGTTTCGCAAGGTTAAGTATAATTATCAGCATTTAATTAATTTTAAAAAGATATCTTGCAATAACGGGCGAAAAGAAAACTGCTGCGAAAAAAGGACAATGTTTCAACAATACCTTGAATTTCTTTGTGTATTTCCTTCCAGGCGGATTGCCAGCGGCTACTAGAGGAACTGTTCCACGACGTGAGCCGTCAGATCGACGCTATCGAAACGGGTCTAAAGGCCCACGAGTGCCTCTTCAGTCCGCAGCACATGTGCAACACCATGTGTCAGATGTACTTTCTATTTATCGGACAGCTGTGCCACTCGCACTCCGGCCTGCACCTGCTCAAGCAAACCAAGCTGTATGAAAAGTAAGCTACTTACAACCACGGATAACCCTCACTGGGAAGTTTTACTAAGGCGCGGGATAAACTCATGCGGCGTGGCGCCGGCGTGGCGCGGGCGAGGCGCCCTCTCATTCGTGTTTCATATAAATTGCACCCGTCTCACTCATGCACCCCACTCGCGCCACGCCCGCGCCACGCCGCTTGTATATGTCCCGCGCTCCGCCGCTTGTATATGTCCCGCGCTCCGCCGCTTCTATGCAATTCGTATGGAAAACGAATGAGCGGGCGCCTCGCCCGCGCCACGCCGGCGCCGCGCCCGACGCCGCATGTATCTGTCCCGCGCCTAAGAGCTCAACTCTGATGACGCCGCTAGTGTATGTAGTAAACATTGTAGTGCTTTTCTTATAAGGTAGAAAACGGTCGAATTGAAATGAGAATCAAGAATTAAATCTAGATATTTAAATGAAATTTATGAATTTTGTACGGTAGTTTTAATAAAACATTTCAGGTAGTGCGAGAAATTGGTACTTTATGGGTTAGTGGCGCTAGCTTTTTATCTAGATAACTAGGTAACTGTATCAGAAATGTAAATGACAATATTTGTAGGACTCATTAACACTTCATAATATTTTATTGCAGTCTCCTAGAGTTATCGACGAAGACTCACCATAGCTGCTATGTAAAGTTGGTCATATCAAGCTTAGACTACACTATGGACTCCTATCCGCGGGATATATTTTTCAAGACTCTGACGTGCTCCATTCAAGCTTCGAGACTGTATGCGACACAGTTCCTAAACGTGTTACTGCGGGCATCGAGAAAATCACGCGAACTTGTGCGAAGAAAGTCTAAACTAAAGAAGAACTTGGTACAGGAGCATCTGAAGTCACATAAAGATGACATCGACGTGGCCAACGGAGTGGACATGGACACTTGGATATTGCAAATGTTGATTGGGCAACTGAAGGACGAATCTAAAGCAGTTGTGAAGTGTGCTCTTGCCATTTTGGAAGAGGCCTACAGCGTGCCTGTGAGTACTATCTAGTCTTATGTAACTACAAATCAATAGGCACCAAACGTGTATTGTTAAAACAGCGTTTTTGCTTTAAAAATTTGTGATGAAATTATTTTATTTTGAAAACCAGCAGTTATTACACAAAGAAAAAACTCAAATAATAAACAAGTTCAATGCGCGTATGCGATTTCTACTGCCTATTATTCCCGAGTTTTTTTTCTGTAGGTAAAGCTATAAAAGCGAGAGGGTAGGCCTGATCCCAGCAGTGGGGAGATTAATAGGCTGTTGATGATGAAGCTATAAATGAATCGCACGTCTTCATTAATGTTTCCCTTTGTTTAAGCAGACATTTGCTGACAAGTTGCTGTCATTGAAGGAGACGCTCTGTCAGAACTGCCGTCTCGACAAGTCGGCCGAGCCGGCGTCGCTGGATCTGTCCGCCGTTGGCGACCGTGGGTACCTGATTTGGTTAGGCCTGGAGGTGGCGGCCATCTCGCACACGTCTGACGCCAAGTCGGTGGCCTTCGTCAAGAAACATCTCGACTTCTGGACCAAGAGTTACAACTACAGGTAATGTCATAATTCCTACTTAATGATCGCCTTATTAAATCGATCGATTTATTAAATATTTGGAAAATAGAAAGCAATATACAGATCGACGGACGCGATAGCTCAGTTTGTTAGGGCAAGACACAAATCGATTTAGACGCATATACGATGTTTTTTAGTCTTTGCAAACGGAAGTGATTTATTTCATCTGATTAACTAAAAGTCAGTTTTTTGAATGACAATATCAGGTGTGACCAGCAAGTGACTGACGCGAAATACGACCTTCGACGCGTCACCCAACGGTTCTTCTTTCGTGCAGATACATGCACCCTGCACCGCTTGAGTGCATATGGTGTCGATTGATTGATTTGATTGAGGGATGATAACAAGAATGTAACTGCAGATACGTGCGTCTTGTGGAGGCGGGCGTGCACGAGGCGCTGACGTTAAGTGAGGGCTCTCGCGCGGGCGGCTCGCCGGGCGGCGCGGGCGCGGGGGGCGCGGCCCGCGCGCGCCGCGCCGCCCGCGTGCCCCCCCACCTGCACGCCGCGCTCGCAGCGCGCGCTCCCGCGCCCCTTGCCAGGGCGCTGCTCGCCGCCACTCTACCCGCACATTACAAGGTATGCCCTCCGCGCTCCTTCACTCCTCCCTTTTTTAAGGAGGTTTTGGCTTGGTTACAAGACCTTTGTAAACTATATCTTATTTAAAACTAGCTGACCCGACACGTCGTTCTGTCAAAAGCTAGGTATTTTGACTGTGGCAGTTTGTCTATGTTTATCTTCTTATTACATACAAATTTCACCCGCTGGCACGCTGCCGTACTAACTGCATCTTACACATGTAGTGAGCGTTCTCATCATGCACAGATTCTGCAACGCAAGAAATGCACCACCGAGCAGGAGATAGTGGACTTGAAGGCGTCCCTGTGGGCTGTGGGCAACACGGCGGTGACGCCGCAAGGCCTGCAGCAGCTGATGGGGCTCACGAACGGCTACCTGGAGGACTCCGTGCCCGTGCACGTGGTGCGGCTTGCCAAGTACAGCCCCGTGTACTCGGTGCGCGCCACCGCCCTGTACGTGCTCGGCCTCGTCGGGACCACGGGTGACGGTGCCAACCTCCTCGCAGACCTGGGTAACACGAATTGAGAGCTATTTGTCAATGACGCGTTTCGTCAAAGTATAACTATAGCTAAATTTTTTGATTCGTGACCAAGACCATGAAATAGTATAGGGCAAAACAACAGATTGCCGCCTTTGTTACGACTCATAATACCTGAAAGCACTTCTCACAAATTAACTAAATAATTATGAATACTTGTACAACGACTATACTACATATGTTTATATACAATGAGTAAAATAATAATAATAATTTCTTATCTGATGACGATTTCGGAGTAGATTTCTTGTCCGATGATGGTTTATTGTTATACTCTCATAACTAGATTTTCCATTAAATTTTTTGCCAAACGCATTTTCATCGTACGTTTTATCTGATAAAGGTTTATCCGTCGCTCTCTTGTCAGGTTTAGAAAAAGTCTTGCCTGAGTCTTCATCATCATCTGAGTCTTTTGATTTGGAGGCACCCTTCCTTTCGCGATTAATTTTTTAAAGTTTAGTTTAACCTCAACAGGTTGGTTGTGCGTGAGGCACACGAGACACGACCAGTTCCCCGTCATACCGGAGGAGACGTACCTCACGTACGACGTGCACGTGCACAACTACATCACCTCCCCCGACCGCCGGCTCCACTCCTACGACGTGGACGCCAGCGAGCACTCCGACCACAGCGCCGCAGACAGCCTACACTCCGACTACACCAAACAACTCAACAAAACCTGCTCCATATCCACGGAGGAGCAGAAGGACCAAGACGTCGTCGATCACAAAATGAACTTCACGATAGAACAACGCCCGGACAAGAGGAAGTCCCACACGCTTCCGACTCAAGGCTGTTCTAGTTCCCACGACCGGCCGACTTTGTCGGAGTCGAGAACTGTGGACATTTTGAGAGATTGTTCCAACTACGAGCGGCCGCCCCCGCACTCTCGGGCTGACAACAGACTGCTCATTGGTCGGATGAATTCGCTAGAGCACGCCCATGAAGGGAGAGTTAGAAACACCAGTGAGTCAAGCACCAGCGGCGTCAGCAGCTGCGATTCGTTTCTCGGGAAATACGCTATTCCGTAAGTGTCCGGTTGACCAATAGCCCTTGTTAAATCATTTCAACAGTGAATGTATCACCAATCACCCTTGAATGGGATGTTAAACTCAAAGCTCGACTCAGGTGGTGCTATTAGCGTATATAGTAACATTTTAATGCGTCATGCTTTCAGTCATCGCGAGAAAATTTGTTATTCTATACGCTGGCGCTACGCGAGCGGCGAGCAGCGGCAATTTTTTCGGCGATCCAATTATCATCATTATAATACAATATTGTAGTAATATTATATTCTTTGATATTGTTATATTCTTTCCAGTGATAGAGTGCTCACCCTCAGCCCGATCCCAAGCTCGTCAAGTCTGTACGGTATGAAGAGTAGCAGTAGTTCGCATAGACCGAAAATATCTGACCTACAACGGCGGACATCCACTTCAAGTATGAATTAAAGCCGGAACGCACCAAATGCGTGCGCATGCCGTGGGTAGTGCGTTGCCGTGGCGTGTGCGTGCCAGCACTGTCACATTGACGGCGTGCACGCCACGCAACGCGCTGCACACGTCACGCATTTGGTGCGTTCCAGCCATGAAAGTGTTTATTATACATTTTGAATACAATACATGATCGTTAACAATAGAAAGTCAACAAAATATCACTAAATTTGGTCTGAACACTAGAAATAATTTATTGAAAACTGTTTAGAGAATCATTATTTGTTTATTTGTCTTGTCAATTTTTCAAATATTCATGTTAATAAAACTGATTCGAATAAATCTAGAAACGAACCCGTGGTATGTTTATACAAAAGTAGCAGCAGATTTAGTAGCTAGCTGTTTATAATTAGTATATGTTGCAGGTTTTACAACAACTCAGGACGTGGCGAGCTCACCCCCCACTCACATGGACATGACTGGTTATGCCACTTTGAAATCGTTGAACAAACATCGAAGGTATTGTCAATTGTTCTAATCATAGAGTTAAGATCGCTTTGGTGCGTGCTCGCGGCCCCTTAAAGTGGCGTAAAAAAGCATTCTATGAGTGTCAAAATCGTGTCAAATGTATCACAATACTGTGACTCACTCACACATTCTCATTTTCAAACACTAAATAAATTTGTATTAGCAACCTCCTCCCGCTACACCGCTTCCTTTGTCCGCACCCCCCCTGTAAGTGACACCATTGGTTCCCATACTAAATAAGCAAGATGCAGTCTACATATGGAGCGCGCGCGCCACCAAAGAGATTCGAACCTTCCTGGTTCAAATCGATTCCATCCAATTAATAATACATCTAATTTAAGTGAGTTCAGATTTGATCTGTTTTGTTCAGCTCCTCGTAGTGTAAAATTTTTTAAGTTAGTTAATTTTTTATTAAAAAATTGCATATGAAATGTGGAAGCTTGTCATTGGCGTAGCTGTAAGCTCCCTGAAGTCATAAAATAAAATTATAAACTTCGATAGGCTTTCGGTGCCTTTAATTAGTTGATTTTTTACCTTTTACTAAAGGTGTATTGATAAAATTAACTATTGCTCGTCCAGAGGGTAGGCCTGTGCCCTAAAGGATGCTGTACATGGGCAGCGTAAATGGTAGAGTAGCGCAGTAGAGTACTAACTATACCAATGTGGACAGCATTTGTGGCCTGAAATAATAGTACATTGTTACCCCAGGGGTGAAAGTAACTTATTTAGGTGCCGAGACGGGCGTCGGGCGCCAATAGTTCGAGGGACTCTAAATAATACTTGAACCCGAGGGATACACTGTGCTTTTCATTACGAATACAATGAAAGTAATAACAAATACATAAAATGAGTGTTAATGCAAATCTCTGCTATACGGAAGTATAAACAAAACTCTACAACTCGAAAAAACAAATGAAGATCGGATTACCGCTTTCCACTCTTTTTTTTTTTTTTTTTTCTGCGGCCTTATTGAAAGAGTTATTTCCAGACCGCACCACTACTCTGAGAGTGCAGCCACCGGCTCCAGTGAGCTGGATGACCTCAGCTGGCTACTGACTGACACCCACCGAAGATCGAAGCACAATTTCTCGTCCCTTCGCGATCGAGCGAAGTCGACAAGAGAGAGGATGACTAAATTGAGGTCTGTAACTTATTAATTTTAGTTAAAAAAAACTACTTTAATGATAGCTTATTATGACTCGGCAATGGAAATAACACATGCGATGCCTTTTATCCCGAAAACTAAAATGGTTCCTAATTTTAAAAAAACATTAGGTGGCTTACACAACACAGGGGGTGATAGATAAATTGTTTTTATCTGTTTCACTAGCTACAGAGAAGGTTAGTCCCGTTGGTAAATATAAATTTGCTTGTGCGTATACGTATATTATGGTCTGTGGCGCAGCTTACTGGACTACGACTGGAAGCCCTTGTCGCTGGTGGAGGGCCGCCAGTCCCCTCCGCCGGGGCCGCGTGCTCCCCGCCGCGCGCCCCTACCGCACCCTGCGCTCCCCGCCGCCTACATCGGCATCTGCCTGCCAAGGGACCTCATGGAACTGTTTCCTAGGTAAAATTGATGCAATTTAATGGAATTGAACCAAAAACGAATTTACACGTTTAGAACATTTGTGGCCATGAATCTGTAATTGCAGACGTCACCAAGGAATTTCCTTAGTAAAGTAATAACTTCTTCTTAGTTTTGTTTGAATTTTATAATCAACGATTTTAACATGGTGCGTGCGGAAATCAATTTCTCTCTTTTATTGTGTTAATAACATTTTGGTAAAATTGTTCATCCGTTTAGTAAACATCAATAAACAATATAAATTCTAACCTAGAAAGAAAACCTCAATATTCGTCATACTGTCAATCAAAACTTCACAAGTACCAGGCAATGAGTAAGCACTCATATCCCTAATAAAGTTGATGTAGATACCTGATTAGTCTGATTTCTTTGGCGATTGTTTGCTTGAACATGATTAAAATCGGGGACTGTTCACCAATAACACAGAGAGGAGGAAGGCAAGGAGGAGGAGAGCTGCAAAGAGAGCTCGAAGCGGACGCGGGCGCCGTCGTTCGTGGCGGAGTCGAGCGTCGCGAGCGCAGAGAACAAGGCCCGCGCCACGCCCGACAGCCAGAAACTTGCTTCATACAGAGGTTACAACTCATACCTTGTCTATTTTCAATCTAAAGCTTTTTTTATTTTTATTCTAGGACTATATGTTTCCCGCCTTTTCGCACGCGTAGTAAAGTTATTCCCGCGGGAACAGCCTGTGTGTAATTCTGATCTATAATCTATATTACTGTAAAGTTTCATCAAAATCTGTTCCGTAGTTTTTGCGTGAAAGAGCAACAAACACATCCAAACATTCTTACAAACTTTCGCGTTTATATATTAGTAGGATATGGATACATCAAAAGCAATGAGCAAAACCTGATTCCAATTTCTAAACAATTTCGGACTCGTCTGGAGATTTTTCTTCAGACCAGAGTAACTAGTAGGACTTCCCAGGGTTTCCCCGAGGAAAGGCGAGCCTTAAATTAAATTCTGGCGATGCGTCTACTTTCGAATGTTATATAACCTAAGTAATGGTAGGAGAAAATTAGTTTTTTTTTCTGATACGTCTAAAGTTTGCCTGTGTATTAAAGGTGGTGACGTCGCGCGTTCGGCTGCAATGTTTGTAGCGAGTGCCGCAAACAGACCTGGCGCTACTGTTACAGCGACGAGAGAAGGGTTTAATGTCATGAACCCGACTGTCTCAACTGTCGCAGGCATCAGCGGCACGAATGTGGCAACAGTCACAAGTGCGGCATCCAAGAATATCAGTAAAGCAACAGAAATCAGTTCTACCGCAGGAGTTGCAAGCTCAGAAAACAGAGTAGATATCAACGCGACATCGATTGACTCGGCTACAAGTAAAAGTGAAACATATCGGAACGCAGACGCTGTTCGTGCCGATACCAGCAAAACTGTTACAAGCACGAATACAGGTGAAAACAAAGCAGTCGATGCGGCGCCAAGCAGAGCTTCGAACAAAACAGCTAGCACGACTGGTACGAACGAAACAGGGAATGTGAGTACAGCGGCGAGTGAAGCTGGGACTAGCTCGAGCTTAACGAGCGGGCCGAGAGTGAACGTGAGTACGACCGCAAGCGACACAGGCACGAATTCGAGTGCGACCGCTGGGAAGGCGTCCCGCGCGGGCGGTGGCGCGGGCGCGGGCGCGGGCGACGCGAGCGCGCCGGCGAGCGAGGCGGGCAACAGCACGGTAGCGAGCCGCGCGGACCGGTGGCGGCACTCGGCCGCGGACTGCCTGGCGTGCGTGCCCACGCGCCCGCCCTCCGCGCACGAGCTGCGAGAGGCGTTCTTTGCTGGTGAGCACTATTTTGAACTGGACAGTTCTTCTGTTCAGAACTGGTAACGTCACTTCCGGAACAAATTTTGCTAACGAAGGATAATTTCGATACGTCCTACGCGTTTGTATCTGGGAAATGTTAATTTTACAATAGGGCCATTTTAAAGTGACAATTATATATTTGGAACGTAAATAGACTAGAAGTTGAGGCGAGCGCACTATCAACTAGATACTACGACTTTTTCATAATATCAGCCTTATAGCGTCCACTGCTGGACATAGGCCTTCCCTAATGAACGCCACCACACCCGGTCCTCTGCCCGCGCCGCTTCCGGCCACCTTCTTTAGGTCGTCGGTCCACCTGGTGGAAGGGCGTCCCACGCTGCGCGTACCGGTCCGCGGTCTCCACTCCAGAACTCGTCTGCCCCAACGGCCGTCGACGATAGGTATGGCTACCTATTCTGTGGCCATACTTTAACAAAATTTATAGTTCTCTCCATCCATGGTCACCAGCAACCTATATAACAGAAAAAAATTAAGTCATTTTCTGCGTACTCTCGCTCGCTTCGCTCACAGCTAGATACATTTTAAAGCTGGAAGTATTAAAATTAAAGTGCAAATCATTAATTTTAAATGTAAGCTTTTTAAAGTTGGATCCATTATTTTAAAAGTTATTTTATATATTACATACCTACTTTAATGTAAAATGTTTAGGTATAGACCTGATGGAGGCCCGCAACGCGACCAGCCCGGCGCCGGAGCGCTCGCCTCAGACCGAGGTGCTGCATCATGTGCACTTCATGGCAAACCCGATACACCTGAGACAGGTGAGAGGATACAATAAAGTCGACGGTTAATAATCAACTTTCGTAGCAAAAAGGATCGGTATCTGTGTACTTGTTAAAATTTGCTAACTGCACTCTTTTTATTATTATAATAATAAATCATAATTTATCAGACCCCTGTAGCCCCTGATTGGGCGTAAGTGGCGCGGGGGCAAGTCCGTTATCGAATAAAGCAAATGAGAAAGTCACAAAGGACGCTATTGTAACTTAATGTCTGCACAGCCCTGCGCTCCGATGATTTATAACCGACTTTGCAGCGAAACAATTATTTTACTATATAGTGTGCGTGGTAGTGAATGAGCGTACCATTCTGTTGCAGACACGTTCAGCGCTTCTGTCGCTGAAGCAGCGGCACCCGGACGTGTTCCGCAGCGCGTGCGTGTACTCGGACGTGTGCGCGCTGCTCGCGCGCGACACGTACATGCTGTGCGCGCGCCGGTTCGTGCAGGAGCTCTTCCTCGACGCCAACTTCGACGGCTTCAGCGCGGAGCCCGCCGCCGTGCTGGCGCGACACGCCGCCGCCCTCGCCTCCCCGCAACCACCACCCATCCCACAATTCGACGTCACTTAAACGCTCTTACCCGCTCGATATTGAACCATCAGGGTATATCTTTGTTATCGCCGGGATAGTCATATTACTCATTTTGCGTCACACCTGACATTGTCACTCAAAAACTTAAATTTTGAACTTAGGGCTTAATGTCAGAAAAACGTCTCAGTATGTCAGTTTTTTTAAACAATGTCAGGTGTGACTGACGCGAAATACGACTGAGTTTCAAAGGCCTGTGGGCCTCGGGTTTCATAAGGTTAAAGGAACATAACACTGATAATTACAGTTTACGTCCGTCTATTTCACGACAGAGTGTGGGAAGGACAAACATATCCGAAACTTCTCTGAATAGTGGCGTATTGTCCAACATACGCTATCCCCTGACTCAGCCCTAGGCCATGTCCATAATGCGGAATGCTATTATAATTTTTTTTTGGATTTATGTATACTACTAATAATATAATCAATATGGTAAAGGTGCGCAGTCGTTGAGTGAGACTTGTATTCCGATGTAGAATATTCGACTGTAATTACAAGTAGGTTTGCTAGTTAAAGCGAATGTCAACATATATAAACTGTCGGAACATGCACACTTGTGGTTCCGACCTTGCGCTGATAGTTAAAAAACAATTTTAGTCACGTTTTTTTATGATCAACTAATTTTATAAGCAGCAGTGGTCGATTAATTGATATTTTCGTTTATTACTGTTACTGAAATAATGACATTATTTGAGTGTATATATTATACATACATATACGCCTTGTACGTTCCATAATATATATTGTGTATGTATGTGGAACATGAGATATGATTCGACAGATATCCAATGTTATTACTTGCGATCATATCATACAAAAGTAAATATGTTTGTAAGTTTTGTATGATCTAGATATAATCAAGTAATTGAAGCTTATCGGTTTATAAACGATGATACCTAACTGGTTAAATATAGGTATTGTTCTTTTGTGCATGTATTCTACACCTACACGTGAAAGTAGGATTTATTTTAAAATAATTCGTTTTGAAGTTATTGTACAGTCGGCAAAGAAATTCGCTGTTCACTCTTGCTTGACCTTTTTTTTTGTTATGAATATTGCATTAAGATGACAAAGTATGAAGTCATTGTCTTTGCTGACTGTACCTCCTGCAATTAAATCGTATTGGCAGATAAAACTAAAACAAATTATGTGATGTTCGTTTATTATTATATTAGTGTATATTATTATTTGAAAGTGTAGGTAACAAAATGTAGGGCCTGGTAACTGATTGACAGTTTATATTAATGTCGTTTAAATTTATATATAAATTTATTTGAATGCATGTACAGTACAATGTGCAAACTCTTTCTCCTCATATGCAAATGGGTAATCTATGGTATTTAATGTAATATAAGCATTCGAATACAATCGAATGTATCAGTGACTGAAAAGTTATTTTGGGTAACAAATGTCCTTCCGGCGTAAATATTTTTGAATTAACAAAATGTTAATTCCCAAAATGTTAAATTAAAGAAACGATTTTTATATTTTTGTTTTGGGATTGGGAATTCAACATTTTAAGAAATCAAGATTTTGGGCGGGAAGGACAAATGTGTGTGGTTTATTGATTTTATGTTCCTCGAATCCTCGCTAACAATTGTTTGCTCTGTTCATTGAACCTAACACAATGTGTCCACCATTGCATTTATACTATTTTGTACTAGCTAAAACAGAAAATTGATTAATTCTGTCCCATATTCTCATTCTGACATTATTAAGATAACAGCCACTATATCCGACTGATGTTCCATTCCCTCTAATTTCAATAGTTAATTTTAGTGATGTGTCCCACCTATGCAACGATACGAGATGTTTCCTAATATAGTGTTTCATAATTGCATGCAAATTTATACTTAGCAATATATTACTTACATAAATGTGTTCAGTTATTTCTTGTATTTGCATTTAATTTTCGTTATTCTTCTTACTGAATAGTTGTTGTTTATGTAAACTCGGAATAGCAATTTTTATGTTATTATTTTTTATGCTACTTTAAGTATTATCCATTGCAAGCCGGATGCATTATTGCTATTTGTTAAATGGTCCATTGTTTTTGTTCAAGAGTAATTTGTACTTAGGTTTAAGTTAGTTTTCTTTAGATTTTTTTATTATTAATACCTACAGCTTTCATTGTATGGAAAGTTATCAAAGATACATCGCAGTATTCTTCAAACACTAAACCTCTCTTTTCATGCTTAGTTTTTCTCATTTTATGCATTTTTGAAGTAATATTTATTTACTTTAGTTATTTTCTTTTGTCAAGCGTGTGAAGGTGTGTTGAATGCACCGACACCCATGTTAATTAATTGCTAAATCTGCTCCATCATAAATACTAGTCCTGAATGATTAGTATTCTATATGTACACTAACAATTAAGGAAGTCGATCGCATTTTTAGGTCAATACGTTCGCTGTCAATACCTACCTCATGCTTATTTCACTCCTGATAAAAGCTTAGATATTGTTGTTGAATCTTTTCATGATAAATTAAAATAATTGTAAACCTTTATTGGATATTGTGTTCAGATAATGGGAAAATTGTGTACATTTATGTCTATTCAAAAATGGTTACACACAGCAGATACTAAAGAGCGAAGTGAAAATATAGTGCCATTGTGCTTGTTCCTTAAAATTGTAATAGCAAAGTGTTGCAATAATATTACCGACCTTGAATAATTATGTCACATTCACTACCTATTCAGTATAATAAAAATATTAATTTTTAAACTGTGTGAACGGCGTACTCATTTGATTTGTTCCCTTGTTAATCGGAGGGATGTACAGAGAGTTTATACAGGGTGGAAATAAACTGGACAAGTGCGAGTAGGACTCGCCCTGAGGGTTATGTCCGTGACCAGGAAGGTTCGAATCTCTTTATCTCTTTGGTGGCGCGCGCGCTCCCCTATGGAGACTGCATCTTGCATATTTAGTATGGGAACCAATGCTGCCATTTACAGAGGGGGGGGGGGTGCGGACAAAGGAAGCGGAGTAGCGGGAGGAGGTTGTTAATACAAATTTATATGGAATTTGAAAATGAGAATGAGTGAGTGAGTAATAATATTGTCATACATTTGACACGATTTTGACACTCATAGAATGCTTCTTTTACGCCTCTTTAAGGGGCCGCGAGCACGCACCAAATAGATCTTAACTCTATGTCCGTGACCCAGACCCACCACGTAATTATTCCGCATATACGAGTACATACATAAAGAAATAATTCGAGAATCGTTTAAAAAATTTTTTTTCTTTATCACATGACATGGTAAAGTAGGTACCTACTTACTAACTTTTAAGGAAGATTTAAGCGTTTTTTCTAGTGTTCCTGATCAGACCCACCAACCAACACTTGAGACCCCTCAAATGTCGGTGAGGTAAGAAATTTAGAATATACAATTTCTATTGTATACTGATATTAGTGTATTTTTAGCACATCTGGTGATTCGGTGATCGTCGATATCAAAGTTGTTCAGGAGTACGTTTACATAGGACAGACAATACAGTTTGGGTAAGAAATAATTTCGATAGGGAAGCTGACAGAAGAATCCAGTTGGGCTGGGCAGCATTTGGAAAACTGCGTCAAGTCTTCACGTGGCTTATTCCACCATCGATAAAGACGAAAGTATTTTAATCAGTGCGTCCTGCTAGTCATGCATGACCCACGGCGCAGAAACGTGGAAACTGACGGTGGGCATGATCCACAAGTTTAAGGCTATGCTCGGAGTTTCCGAGCTCGGAGATTGAAGGACATGATCTGTAATGAGGAAATCCGACGGAGAAATAAGTTTACCGACATAGCCGAAAGGAATAACAAGCTGAAGTGGCAATGCGCAGGTCACATCTGTCGCACAAAAACAGGGCACGACTATAATAGTCGGCGTATTTTAAATAAAACCGCAGCACGGCCTCCACAAAAACAGGACACGACTTAGAGTATACATACCGCCGATTTTGACAAACTAAGAATAACTTATAAAAATAAGACTTGGCTGTATAGTCTACCGACTTTTGCCTATCAATCATTGGATGAATTCAACAAGAAAAAAACGGGCAAGTGCATGTCGGGCTATGCGCAGCGTAGGGTTCCGTAGTCTATTCAACATCGAACAAGAACAAGCGTAGTTTAGCTTGTATGCAGTTCTATAAATTATTTTTCTTTTTTGTACTGTTTTATGTTGGTCGACTAATTCGAAACTAATAGAACCTGCTACGTAGCTGTAATAGTTTTCCTTTTAATTTCGTTATTGAATATTTTTTCACATAACCAGAAGCAACCGCTTAGCTGGCAGGGGAGGGGGACACGTGACTCTAACAAAAATTATTTATTTCATTTATTTATTCCATATACAATTCCCAATGTCTATAAGTTTGTTCCCCTTATAATAAATTATTAAAATTATTTAATGTTATTTTTCTTTAATAATTTCTTTTTTTTCACTTCTCTTTTCATTCACTTAGATTTGGAGGTTTTCCCAATAAATTATATGGGTATAGTTTATAGTAACATATTTACCTATTGACAATTGTGTTGGAAATAACTTACATAAATCAGAAATATTATTACATAGTCATGGAAAGACATTAAAACATACTTAATCAATACTCAATATAATAAAATCTTTTTAGAATAAGCACTATAAACCTTAATATTACGCAAACAGATCCCTAAATCGAAAAATGTTTTTCATACACCCGCAATATTTTTGAAAGACCTATCCAACGATACCCCACACCATGGAGAACACACGAGAGAAAAAAATCATCCTCACTTTGTTTATGTGTAAGGACGTAATTAGTAGGTACTCTAAAAATATTTTTTTTCAATATTTTATTTACCAACTTGTCGGCGTGATTATTAAATAAACCCATATTAGATAGCCTATTAGGGAGCTTCAATACTATTATAAGACACCAGTTTATACTGGATTTGTTTCTACGACGTGCTGTCGAACGTACACTGAGCTAAGCCGCGGATCACAGAGTACATTATATCCGCGGATGGACAGACGGACACGGCGAAACTATGGGGTTCCTTGTTTTTACTACGGAATCCTAATTGTAATGTCAGTCACAATGGTCACAATGTGTCAATGTCAGGAATTCAGGATCAGATGCTTGACTTTCTAGGGCCTTCGATATACGTAATCTCTGTTTTCTATTGGTTATTTATTTACGTTTATTAATTTTGTTTGTGTATTATTTAGTTCGTAAATAAACATGTCTTGTTTGATGCAGGAAGTTGTGTATGTATAGATATTGTAATTCGATTGATTCTAATTAAATTCAAAAACTTTCAGTGTGGTCAGTTCAAGCGAACTTTTTAAAGTTCGCTGGGTCAATTGTAGTAATTTTTAATTTACCCATTTGTTTACAGACATGACACGTCATTAATATCAATCAAGGACTACGAAGATTACAGTCCCTTCATAAACGTGATCAACCCTGCCTTCGTAGGTTGGACGATAGAGGAAAAACTTGACCTGCTCCAAGCCATCAAGACAGTCGGATCCATTGATATTGCGTCTATCTGTAAAGACATACCCACAAAAACGTCTGGACAAATTCGATTAGCCATTTTAGGTTATAGAAAGATTGCATTTCGAAATCGAGTGATGGCGGAAAATAGGAGAAGAAACAAGAGCAGAATTGTCAGTCTTCCACGCACACCACTCGCCAGTTGGGCGACGTTCCTAACAGAATCCTACTCGTTTAAAGATCTTCAAACAGAAATTTCCACCGCTCTTCGATTGATAGCAGACATGGAATGTATTCCTCCGCCTGTATGTACAGAAAATGTTAATATTAGGGAACTATACCATGTTGTGGCAAATGCTGCCGAAGGTAAGTGTTTGCGAAAAAATACATTGCTAAGTTTATGCATAAATAAAGGCATACTAAACACAGCTTTGATAGGCAAATCATTCATTCAAGGCACATCTCTAAGGTACATATTAGACCATATTGATACAAGCGATGAACAGATGAGAATGTTTATTAGGCCGACTTTGGATACACATCTTCTAACCATACAACATATAGCATTACAAAATAACTTTAATCCACTGCATATAGAGGAACGGTATCTAAAGTCTTCAAAACTTTATTGACCATTATAACATGAATTGACCAGCTTACTCATGCTGGTCAATTCATTTTATAATAATGCACACAAAGGCATAACCCTTGATAGTATTATCAAAACTCCAAACAAATGTGCAAGCATACTTGCTACTTCAAATAAGCTTTGAGACTGACTGGAAAGATAGATTTTATCACACCAATTTTTTTTGTAATGTTCGAAATAGCATGAAGCCCTACACATCAAAACCGCGTGGTACCGCGTTTGCAATAAAAGTAATTTTAATTTATTACTGTAAAAAGTTTTTATTACCACAGTAAAAATTGAAAATTAATGTAACTTGTAAATAAATGAGTTGTTAATATTTTGTAAAGTTGTGTTTACATGTTATGAATTCAACCACTCTACAAATCGACTGAATAGCTTGAGTGCTACTTTGACTACTCTGTCCCAGAACCCAGCTTCCTCTTGTGATTCGTCGGTTGCTGTTGTGGGGTACTCGTCAAAGTTTTCCACTGCCCTCTTGTCGCGCCCTATCAAATTGTCAATGTCTTGGTTGCCTGAAAGTTAAGTTTTGTTACAATGCTAATTTAAAACAGACGAGTACAGTTTTGAGTTTTCCTTAGGTAATCGCTATTTAACCAATTTAGACAAATAGCATGAACGATACCCGAAATATAGTTAGGTCAGCTATTCTCCAAGCAAATGAATTAACAGCTCTGGTTTCTGCCTATATAAGTACTATACTAAGGGCCTCTTACACCAGTTGCTGATAAAGCCCCAGATACCCTATATGCAGGTTATCTGACAGATAGCCTATTTTTTTGGCTTCACAGGTATCTGATTGCCTATATCTTATATATTTTATATAGTCTATCACACAGATTTATCTGATAGATTAGTTTATCACTAAGATTACTATCTGTAACAATATCAGGAAGTGGTGAAAGAAGCCCTAAATCTCTTTCTGCATTTGGTAAGAGATGGTGTTACTTACTACTTGACAAGCTAGACGCATCATACGTTATCTGGAAAAAAGGTAAATTTATAGAAATTGATGATTTAAAAAAAAGGTCCTACCTTTTTAAAATCCTCAATTTCTATTAGAATAATAACAAAAATTTTATTATTCAAACACCAGGCATTGAGAGCATAAGCAAATAAATAAAATAAAATAAATAATGAAAAAAATTATGGCGCGTAGGAGACGAGACGTATGGAATAACATCAATCCTCTAAGAGTCGTTTCAGACCAAGCGGAAATTTGCCCGTCAAAAAGTGCTCGGGCAAATTTCCGCTTGGTCTGAACCGACTCTTAGGCTGTCCACACTGCTGTGATGAGCACAGCATCAGCAGTGTAATGGGTACGGATTCAAATGGGAATACGACGCGCGCGCGGCTATAGGGTTGAAAACTTGAAAGTTTGAAACGATTATTTTTGTCCCCCTGAGGGCACTAATTTCTCCCCTTGACCTTTATTTTATTTCCCATTTGTCCCCCAATGATTAAATACTAACAGCAGAAAACCACACTTATATCAGTCATAACTTTGCACTAAACAATAAAAATAATTCGTCTATGATTTTAACACAAAAATTACTTTCCTATCACGGTTCCCTCCTGGCGCGGGCCCGCGGCTTCTCGAGCACCTATTTGCAATTCTTTGAAAGAAAACTTCGCTATGAAATCATTTTTGTTTCGTAACTCGGTTACAAAACTAGTCATTTTTTTCGTTTGTAAGTACCTGGTTACGAAATTCAGTAACAATCACGGCCGGAGCCTACACAAGCCAGCCATGTTTTCAACGTGAAAGGGCGGCAATAACAATGCATTTAACTGTATCTCATCGAACTCACTTGGTATCCATTTGCGTATGTGAAATAGACCGCCACAAAAGCGATCACCGATAGGAAGGCTATACTGACTGTTGTCATGTCTGCGAACGCAATTACCGCATTGACTCCCAATGACTGTGAACTTGCGTTTTATACGAGGGCGTGGTTAGGTATGTCTGCGCGATTGTAGCGGCAAATCATGGACTGTAATCACAGGTGTTTACGTGTTTTGCGCATCTTTCATAGCATGTAATATTGCCATCATTATGTAAGTAGGAACTAGGTAGGTAGGTATCCTACCTTTTGTATGATACAGATAGCGTGAATAATACAATAGGACTTATAGGTAGGTACTTCATTGATATCCCTAAGTAACGAATTTATCATTCAAATTCCAACCAAGTAGGTTGTTTATTTTGTTCATAATGTTTTTGGACAAATTACACACGGCTGTTTAATACCAAATTAAGCCGAAGCTTGTACATAGGTATATACCACAACTGATAAACATAGGTACATAACTATTATAATATACTTACTTTTATAGTAAATACACATACTACAAGCACCTAGCATCTGAAAATCAACACATAAGCTCAATCCATGACACAAATGTTGGGCCCGGGTGGGAATCGAACCCACGACCTCTGGCGCAGCAGGCAGAGCAGGGTCACTACCAACTAAGCCAACAGGCCAGACTAATTAAATAAAATCAAGTAAATTAGTAATCGGCCACACAGTCGTCTTATTGCCCGAGCGAGCGAAGCGTCTAAGTTTCGAGATTGACCAAAAATGCTAATGTCCGTCTGTCCTCTGTCTTTCTGTCTGTAATTCTCTGCAGGTCGCATTTTTCAACCGATTTTGACGAAAATTTGGCATAGGTATAAATTAATTAAACCTACAAAATGAGTAGAATAAAATTTTGAAAAACATTTTTTTTAGAGTACCTACCATACTCGCAAAGTGGGAGTGAACTTTTTTTTTCTTGTGAATCCCATAGTGTGGGATATCGTTGGATAGGTCTTTCAAAAATATTGCTGGTGTGTAAATACCATTTTTACGATTTAGGGATCCGTTGGCGAAATATTAAGCTTTAAAGCGGTAATTTTTGTTAGAGTCACGTGTCCCCCCCCCCTGCCAGCTAAACGGTTGCTTCTGGAAATGTGAAAAAATTCATGGCAGTAGCATATATAACGTAGTTACAAGGAAAACTATTACGGCTAAGTAGGTTCTATTAGTTTTTGAGTAATAGTGGATCGACTTATGAAAGTTGAAAAAATAAATTATGTTCATAGAACTGCATACGTAAAATGGAAAATTATTTTTCCGCGTGATATCCATGGTGTGGGGTATCGTTGGATGGGTCTTTCAAAAATATCGCGGGTGTGTGAAAAACATTTTTCGATTCAGGGATCCGTTTGCGAAATATTAAGCTTTAAAGTGCTAATTTTTGATACTTTAGTAGGTACTTTTTCTGTCTCCAACTACAAAGTTGACTTTTGTTGGTTTCTTTTAGGTTTGGTTTATAAGGGCTGGCGAGGTCTACTGTTCTCACGGAACCACTAGTAGGTATATAGGATCTCACCGCGCCCCCTGCCTGAATACAATAACTTAACATTAAGCCTTAGCGGCAGTGTGCATACAGCCGCTAAGGCTTAATCCGATGAGGAGAGCGGAATAACAACTTTCATTTTATAAAAATAATAATATAATTAGGTATAGAAGAAAATCTACTAAGTTATTTACTTTTGTTTTTCAACTTAAACCGGATTACGTAACATTATAATACTCGTAACGTTTAGGAATTTATCCATTGAATGAGATGGCTGAACAGCTTGAGTGCGACTCTAATTATTCTATCCCAAAAGCCTGGTTCGTCTTGTTGGTCTTCTTTGGCTGTCGTGGCGAATTCGTCGAAGTTTTCCATTTCTCTCTTTACTCGCGTTAGGTCGGCAGTTTCTGAAGAAGAAAAAACAAGTGAATATTCATTAGAATGTTTCTGTCAGATTTTGGTTTTTGAAAAACGAACTCTATCTAGACTTCACATAAGTCTAGTATTTGATCTTGTTTTTTGGGTCGCAAAACCCGTTTTAACACTCTGAGGGGTATTATTACCACATTAAAGCAGTCCACTTCGTAATAACCTTAGACGTTGTGTTTTTTTTGATTCCGAAACTCAAGTTTATTTTCGTATGCCATTTGTGTAATAACAGAGACGTACTTAAATCAAATCAAATATTCTTTATTGAGTACCGATATTAAATCTAAAAAAATATTGTTTGTAATTTGTCTCCAACTGTGGGTACAGGGTAGGTAGGTAGGCTCGGCCAGAGCCCCGGACTCCGTTACGTTGGTCACGATTTTCGGAACCCCTAATCATTGTATATATTATAGTGTATAGTTTTTAAAATACATAATTATATATATATATTATCTAACTGCACAACCTACCTTTCTCTTCTATAATATCCTGTAACCAAAGGTTGTCTGGAAGAAATCGCTTTTAGCGATAAGACCGCCTAGATGTGCCTTCTTAGTCTACTGTATTATTTTGTTTTGTTTTTTTATTATTATGTGCAATAAAGAGTATTGAATTGAATTGTACCTCGCAACCACGAATATCTTTACATCGAAATCACGAGTAGAGCCCTCGCGTTCTAGTCTAGCATAGGCCAACACCTCTGCTCAACGCTCCGCTCCACTAAATACCACAGAAATAAGGCCATGTCCAATAGTGGACATTGACAGGCATTTCCCATGTTCCTTGTTTGGCGCTGGGCATGTGTGTGGCTTTGATTCTGGATACAGTGCTGCTTGACATTGCGGTGTCTTACATTATTTAAAAAAACTAGCTATAAAAGGGAGTCTCGTGTAAAACTGGACACACAACTTACTTGATAAACTGGACACATAGTGGGAGATCTGAAAATATATTAAATAATATTTAATTATTCGGGTAGGTATTTAAGCTATATGACTATACATAGTTTCATCGAAATCCGTTCAGCCGTTAAAAAGAAGAATTCACATCCAAACTCGCAACAGACTTACATTTTATGGTAGGTGGTGGGTGGAAATTTGGATCAAATTCTTTACTACAATTTGAAATTTTATTTTACTCTGAATGATAAAACAGGTTATAATTAGGTAAGTCTTAAGACGGACGGACTTCGTAAGATGGCTTCACACTCAAAAGTTATTCTGAACTTACTTGAAATCCAGAGGCGTACGTGAAGAAGATCGCTACAAACGCGACAACCGATAGGGCGACTACACTGATTGGTTTCATGTCTCCGCGTGCGATTACCGAATTGACTCCCCATGAATGTGAACTTAGGTTTTATACGAGGGCGTGGTTATGGTACGCTCGATTGGCTTCTAATCACTATCACAGGTAGTTCAACAAGTGTTACATAAGTTGGTAGGTACGTAATTTTGCGCATCTCTGAGCATGTCTTAATTTACTTACTGCAGCTTTAGTGTTATTATTTCTTCTCTGGTGATACTTACAATTAATTAGGCATTTAATACTTCATACTCGCATCATCCTAGATAGGTACAGAACCTATTTATATTTATTTAGTAACTAGCTGTCACCCGCGGCTCCGCTCGCGTAGAAAAGCTTTCCCGCGTGATCTGCTATTCCCCGAGGTATCTATACCCTAGTATGATGTACCTACCTACCATGTTCTAAATTATTGTAAAGTTTCTTCAAAATCTGTTCCGTACTTTTTGAGTGAAAGAGCAAACATCCAAACTCATAAACATAAATACTACTAACTTTCGCCTATAGCCTAATATCAGTAGAAATATAATATTATTTTAGCTACCTACTTTAAATAAATGATTATAAACCTTCACACTCACCTACTATATACGACCTGATAGATAAACGTGTTGATGGTAAGTAGGTACCTAGGGTGTCCGTTAGGTACTGGTAAGTATCAAACAGGTACCTATGTATACATATAGGCAGAAGCAATAGCTATAACTTTAATTTTGAATTTCTACAGACACCACCTTGAATGAAAAAAATTAGCTACTCCCATACGCGAGAACCCACCAGAGATCATTTAACTATGGACATCACTGAATGGGCATACGACTTTGTACAAGTTGGTAGGTAGGTACCTACTACAATCACGGATAGTCAAACTAGGCTATATAATTAATTATGCTATAGACTGGTGATGGGCAGCATCGTAACAGGTGCTAGCTTATATAAGCGCTTCGGTGGCTTTATTCCCGAGTGTCGGCTATCTAAACAATACGAGAGTTTAATTTTCAAAAGTTGTATAGGTACATTAAAATGAAGAATTTTGTTTTTGAATGTACCGCATACTATTGTATATTTTGTGTGCAGTGTACCCATCTTGTGCTCATGCAGTACAGTGTTTTTACAGAAGTGACCTTGCCGATTCAGTGACATGTTCCGCACGGAAGCATCTGCACAATGGGATAATGTGGACAGTGAATCAGATAGGCGTGCTGCTCCCTGGAAAGCATAGTCATCGCCGTCATTGCGTTAGTTGAGGGAACGAGACAAGCTTACGTCTGTATCTACAGCTGATATCGATAACCAGAATGTGCACAATACAATGATCACTACAGGATAGGTAGATATTAGCTGCTTTGAAGTTCTCGTATAAAAATATCTCATTGCTGGACATTGTCCATGATCCACTCAACCGCATACCTCAAGTCGAGTCGTAGGTATTGCTATGCGTACTCTTGGTTACTGTGGTATCAGCATTGACTAGATATGTAATAATAACTACAGACCGTGGAAAGCAGCGCTACCGGCGCGGCGGCAAAACCCGGCGGTGGCATGCGTGTAAAGCTGCCAGCTTAGTATCCATACAAATTGAACCGCAGTCAGTTTGTCCATACAATCCCGTATTATAACACAACAGGCCGCCACCGCCACCATGCGGGGGAGGTTTCACTTACCATGTCAGCCTAGAGTGGTTGCTTTAAGTCGTCGTCGTTCGAGTGAATGTCTCAGAATATCTTTAACAGAATCGGGTTCAGCAACTTGCCTTGCGGAGGTCAGTGGTCGACTGATGATGTAAATAAGTACGTACGTGAAGTATTGTTAAACTGCGTTGCACTAAGATCATTTGGTGAGCATGGGAACTCTGAATCAAAACATATAGGTTCAAAACAAACGTTCTTAGAATATTGTTCAATTTATTTACAGTTGGTAGAGCAAACACACAGACTTAATTAGGCTCATGTTGACATTTTTTTTTAAAATTAACACTAGCCTCCTCCTCAGCTTTGCCTTAATCGTTTGTGCAGAATTTCAGTACTTATACTTACTGCAACAGTCGCAAGTAAAACAACTTTTTTTGGCACTTAAATAATCTATTGAACACAGAAAAAAACAGGATAGTAATTCGGTATCGGAGTTCCAAACGAGCCATAGTCGTACTTAACGTAGATAACATTTTCATAATGTGGGGTTCATTCAGTGTACTGATTACAAAAATGAAATAGCTCTCATGTTTTATTGTTAAATTTAACTATTTATCATCATAATATGAGCAGTACTCAATAATAATGGCTTAGAAATTTTAGAAATTTACAGACTAAGAAAATGGCGCATAATCTTATTTTAATTAAATAGAAAAAACTTCATACATTAACACAATTATTGTTACAATAAAATTATTTCACTTCTTCGATGCTCCAAACCCAGAGAATCCCATGATCTGTGCAAGTTCAGATGGTGCAGGGGTGTCTTCTGGTTCATCATTATCCTGCAGTTTACGTTTCTTGTCTCGGCGTCTCTCCCTGCGGAGTTCTTTCACTCTAACCTCCTCCTCCGCAGCCTCTCTGAGTCTGGTGTCCAGTTCATATTCATGTTTCTTCTCTTCTAATCTTCGCTTATTCAACGCAAAGCGAGCTTTCACCTGGAACAGAAAACATCCATTCAAATATTTGTTTTTACTCAGTAGTAATAACTTTTTTTTATCTTTATTTTAATTTGGGACTTTTGTTCAGAACATGTCAGTCCTATCATACCCTAACCGAGATTTACTGACGAGGCGACTCAAAAATATCATAATAATGATCGTGCTGCCACAGATGAAGGTTTGAACAATTGATTGAGCCAAACCTACATCGAGTCATTGGGCTTATTTGAATTCCAGGATAAGCACAAAAAAAGGGTTGCATGCGACAAATAGTGAAATGTGTTTGAGATGTTTGATTCCTGCATAAAATAAAAAGCCATTTTCAAAACAAAGAATCAGAATTTGCTTCAACATATTTTGGCGCATTTTTTATTTTTATTATTATTCACTAATATAAATTGTGTTTGAATTCATAATTATAATTTATTCATATTAGTACATTTATGAGCCTGAAGTGTGTCAGAGACTGTAATTTCCCCTTTGTCACATATTGGTAAATTCTGATTATGGCTAACCACATAATGCCCATATAGTAGTCATCATCATCAGTGGCCGGGCCATCACATCTTGACAGATCATTATCATCATCATATCAGCCTGTAGACGTCCACTGCTGGACAAAGGCCTCCCCCAAGGATCTCCACGACGACTGGTCCTGCGCTAACCTCATCCAGCTGGGTCCAGCGACCTTCACCAGATCGTCGGTCCACCTTGTAGGAGGCCTGCCTACACTGCGTCTTCCGATACGTGGTCACCACTCGAACCTTTCTGCCCCAACGGCCGACAGATATTGAGACACAATTAAAATAAGTATTAGATGCAGTATTCAGTAAGTATAATAAAATATCACCAACCTGGTCCAGTGAGCTTCTTTCAATCTTCATGGACATGCCAAGATTTCTTTGATGTTTCTTGCCATTGATATGGTCCAAGAAGTTGATGGAGTCTTTGACAACACAATCGCACACATTGCAGTAGTATCCTCCGGATTGTGATGTAGGTGTATTCTTGTTGATCACCACACTTTTGCCCAGCTTTGAGTCGAGGTCGACCTTGTACTCTCGCTGTTTTAGTAGTTCACGTTTGATTGGTGGAGCTAAAAGAAATGTATTTCAGGTGAGATGTAAATAATAAAACTGTTCCTGATATCAAAGGATACACTGGCCGATTGACTGATCTATCACTATCAACACACAGTTCTATCAGCTGGGTATTGAAACTTGAAACTAAGCACTCTTAAGCAAACCCAAAAGGATTTAAAAAAAATTACAGCAAACGAAATCGCAGAACGAAATTACAGCTTGAAGTTAAAAAGAAGGTACCTTTCTTTTTAGATCTTTCCTCTTCTTCCAATTCAGCTTGTAGCCTCTCTGCAGCGATCTTTTCAAACTCGTCTTTGTCCCATTTTCTGCGGTGGTCTTCAGGCCTCACATTATTGCTGCTGCTGCTCATGACGGTAGCCGTTTACAAAATTTTGGTTATACTAGTTTTAAATCAAATAATTACAATACAATATCAATTTCCTCAATTCACCACACACACAATTGTAAACAACTGTCAACTTGACATTGACTTGACATTGTTGACAAGTAAAGTAGCAAGTGACACTGACAGACAAGGGATGCTGCCAAAGGTCGTTTGTGCACTAATACGTTTCCAATTCACATTCAATACGTAGAAGAAATAGACGGACACGAAGTCCGTCTGGGCCGCAGTAGTAAATGTATGTACGCTTGTGCACTCATCCGTTTCCGATTCATATTCAATTCGTGTTTGACACGTGTTTGATCCGTCTTTCACGGATGAAGTCTTTTGTTTTTTTAAATGGTTTTACGGCTTTGGTAACGAGCTCTTTCTAGCCAATCTTTTACTTCACTTTTTACTGGTATATTTTTTTATTGTAGTTTAATTAAGTATTGTATCTGATAAGTAGGTAAGTTATAATAAATTAGTCTTAGTCCAACCTTGGTTTCATTCACAACATTAAGTTACTGCAAAAATATTTTTAATTACACAAATTCTTTGAAATTAGTTTTTCTTTGTTTTATTTTCTACTCCCATGGACACACTAAAATGTATGCGGCATGTTTATAGCTTTTTCAGGGAAGATTTTAGAATAGAATTTATTTAACGTACACAATGATGTATTTTGGTAACATTCAGCTAGTTTGTGGCACATTCTCTATTTTCCCAATGGTCACACCGAAGGAAATCACGTCTGTCTTTTTCTTTCACGTATTGAATGTGAATTTGTAAATGTATAGTGCACAAACGCCCTAACAGACAGTATTTTTTTTCTTTATTTAAACACTACACAGGATAGTGCTGGCGTACGAATATTTGGCCTATTTGTCCTTTGTTATATAAGTGACCAAATACCTACAAGCGGGCGGAAACGAGTATTTGCTATTCGCCATAATTGCTTAACTGCACAAATACACCAAATATAACGAATATGTCCTCTACACTTGGGCGTTTTCGGGCGATCAAGGCAAATACCTACCTACGCAAATACTACCTATTGCCAAATACAGCGATACCGCTACACAATTCTATCGTGGGAGAGCTCTAGTAATACATAAAATTACTGATTGTTGGAAACCAGATTTTTTTGTCGGGATTCCAGCTCAACCTCAGATTAAATACGACGCGGGAACCGACCGAAGCTTGCACAGACATCTATGTCTATAGAAGCTTGGAAAAATCATCATCTTCGTCCTTCCCCCAAGGACCCAACTGTCATGTTTGTCTCTGGTTTTATTTTTCTTAAAATTTTATATTGCACTAGCTTATGCCCCGCGACTTCGTTTGCATTAAAAAGTACCTATGGTACCTATATGTAACTTATAGTCCGCACGGAATTTCTTGACGGCTGAATGAAATTGAATGAGCGTCTCTAGTGAACCCCCGCACAGCTCCCCCTTTGACACCTAAAATTAGTCATTGCGCAGAAATCTGCCAATTTCACACATCCGCCATTAAACTCTACTTACGGGCACTATACTCGCGGCATGTAAATTTGATCTGTAAATTTTTGTTTCCTTACAAACCTTAAATCCCTTTTCACTCCTTTAGGGTTGGAATTTTAAATATCCAAGTACCCCAGATTTTAACTTAGACCATCTGCTTTCAAACAAAAAGTCCCGGTTCACAAGAAATTTTTTGAAAAGTATTTAAGGGTCAGTTATGCCTAATATCGTATTCCAATAGTTTTTTTAAAATCCCTACAATGTACAGAAATACTCACGTTACGATTTTATAAGTAGGTAGTATAGATAGTTATAGAATACCGTATGTTGTAACCGCTGGTGGTATGGTAATAGATTAAATAAATAAAACTTTTGATAAAGTTGCCTCCGTTGTTGCCATGTTCTGGAGTTAAAAGATCGTTCCAATTTCAAATTACCTTACTTATGGAAGTACAGCATTTTCGATTTGTCTCGAAGAAGGTTGTCAAATAATTGTTTGCGCTAAAGAAGAGCGGGCTCTTTTGTCACCAGGCGAAGTAATTTGCCCACTGGAAGTGCCCAACTACCAAACATTTTTATGTTATCAATGGTTAACGAAATAAACATTTATTTATTTATAAATTATTGCTCACATTTCCAAGCATGTTTGAGAAAATGTTATTTTCTTCAGATGTTTTAAATTAAGGTGGAGTACCTAGGTAGGTTAGGTATACCTACCTATATTATAAAATGTAAATCAAGATGTTAAGATATAAAAGGTAAGGGTTCGTCTATCAGACTCGCTCATACGACGGCTATACCGCATTTAGATGACTTCGTTAGAGCGCGCCCGCCCTGATAGCCACCTCATACCGAAGCGAAGAAGACCCGACGACCCGATGACGTCCAAAAGCCCCCTAAACCTAAAAGTAAATCGCTTGACAGACCTATTCGCAGAAAACTATACAAGTTTATGGCCCTTTCCTAAATGTGGGGAGGAAGTTTCGTGTATTTGCAGAAATTACGGATTCCATCCACACTACCAGTGGGTAGGCCACTTGGCGTATGTTTTGTAGATAGATAGGTACCTACCTACTTACGAGCAACAATAGGAGGTAGGATTTTAGCCCAAAATGCTGACCATCAATCCAATGTTTAATCGTGCGTAAGTTCATCAAAGAAACTCAATGAGTTGAAGGTTCTATTTACGATAGGGTGTAGGTATCTCATTAGATACTAAACCCAGGATATTAAATTCATATCCTTTACCACAGAATCCCCCCTTCTGAAATCTTCTTTAAATTCAATTTTGATAATATTTAAAAAAAAATTCAACTCTAAACTCAATTTAAATTCAGATTTCGGGAGACATCACACCATGAATATGCATGGAACTCAGCGAACTTTAATATGTATTAAAGTTCGCTGATGGAACTAATATTGTACGTAGTATGTACATATTAGTTCCATGAGAATATGCAATGTAGATCTTGCATATCGTCAGTCCGTCCCGTCAGAAAAAATAATAGGGGTCCCATAGAGAGGCGCGGGTTAATGCGACGCGATTTGTGATGGGAAGCCTGACGGAGTGGGGCGTGTTGTCGCGAAGCGCCGCGCGAGACACATGGCACGGCCATAACATTATTATGACGAGAAATTTCTTCATTTTGCCCTTTTTGCCGCCGGGATGGCCGTTATCTATCATGCCTAGTGTAATCTAGCTTTGTTATATTTGTACTCACACAGAACATATTACCGCGGCGACTGAAGGTAGTTGCGGAGAGGTTTTGTTTGATTAATGTTGCTACGACTTTTAACTCGTTTGTAATAGTAAGTAACTAGGTACTTACACAGTTCATTGGATGATGTCTAAAAAAAGAAATAATTTGATACCATACCTACCTGTCCGCAACAGTTTCTCATTTCTTCGTTGTAAAAGGAACCAGCCAATTATTCGAATCAGCAAGTCACCCAGCTTTATTAAGTTTTCAATATAACATGAAATTTAACTCACACGCGTAGGTAGAGTTTGAGATTCTTTTCTTAATAATGCCTCTCGCCAAGTTCATTTTTTCAGTCGCTTTCAATGTAAATTGCATCGGTCTCGAGAGGCGAACAAAGGTTGACAGACTCAAAGGGCCACGTCCGAGGGCCGTGATAAAGCGACGTCACCTAACAAAACGACACAATTTCGTCACGTCTCATCACCTGGAACTTCAGCCAGCTTTTTTGGAGTTTATTAGCTACCACTCTCCTAAAGGTATGGGTCCGGCCGATGTCGTTTAGAGTTAATTAAATTATACCCCTCGTTACCTACTTCATCACCATGTTGATTACTTCCTGTGTTTATTTACTAGTATTTATTAGTATAACAAAGCAACTCCGGGCCTCGAAGTTGTACACCTACCTACAAATAATCCGTCATCATTTCATTATTACCCCAGGGGGTGTTTAGTTTGTCTGCTATATAATAGTTAATCCTACCTAAGCAACGATTATTTCAATCTAGCCTAGCTAAGCTATTTGAATTAGGCACCAAGGTAAAGGCACCCAATATTTGGCTTCGCATTTAGAGGGCCAAAGGGACTTAACAACAACATGTCCGATTGACACCCGGTGGAGTGTGAATAATGAAACAAGTCACCTGGGGTTGGGAATTTGCATGAATTACATGCCACGGTGTTCTGGCCGTGACATGTGCCCTTACGGAAGACGGAGGCTTCCGGCAGTTGGTTCGGGGAACTGCGACACAGTTTCCATTCCGTTGTTTGTTAGTGTTATTGACAGCAGGCGATAGCAAATGTTAAACTTGTATACAGACAAAACGGCAACGTTTCATTAGCACTGCTATCGAAGCGCAAATCAACCGCACATCAACCTGAAATGAAATCAGAATGTCTGGTAAATATTTAGACGATTGTATCATTTATTAGACGAATTTTTGGTTTTATTGGATTAATTCATTTTGATGATTCGAATTGTTTAGGAAATCTTTGGCAGAAGTAGGGTATATGCATAATTAGTAAATAGAACGCTATTTTTATTAACGGGTGATAACAAAAGTAGCGTTCTATTTACTAATTCTTAATGTCCTATTTCTAATTCTTAATGAATTTTAAATGTCCAGTTATATTTTTATTTACGTAAGTAATTAGAATGAATTCGAGGAGATACGAGTACCAAAACTAAACTGTTTTAAAATCACAATCAAAGAAATCATTAGGTAGGATTGTGGGCCAAAACGACGACCCTTAAAATTTAACTCACGTCGTTTAGTACAAGTACAAACGTAAAAATACCTATTTTGATGTTTATTAACTTGGTTGGGTAGCGGGGCAGTTGACTTAAGCACCGTCCAAAAATATTAGCTTTACAAATTGGAAAACGAAAAAATACATAATTTATCCACTTCGGAAATTCAAACTTGTATTCGCAACATTTATGCTATTCATAAGAAGTAAAACTTTATTCCATTGTTCCCACAGTCTCAAGATTAATGTTTCTTTTAGCGATTTGCATAGTTGAGAAGAGTCAAGCGCTTTAAAACTTAACTAACTTCTGTCTTCGTTTAAGAAATAAAGCCGGAAAAAGAAATGAAGTCGACGTGAAGAGACAGTTACTACGTAAAAAACGAACCGTAACCATCGACTATGAGAAATTCCCTATTCTATCAAGTCGTAGTTCACTATCACATTCCAATAAAAGATATTGAAAACAATTTGCGCCACCATTTGTCCCGACGGCGCGGGCGGCGCGGCAGCCGACAGATCGCGCCAGAGAGCGGCGAGGCGCCCGACCGGGCATGAGCTATTCAATAAATGAATGAATGAAATGAATCAATCTATTCTATTTCATAAAGATATCTTGGGCCGCCTCGTTGGCTTGCTCGTAGACTCGAGCGCTCGAGCTCGTGGATTCGATTTCCACCAAGGACAATCCTAGGCCAAAAACGTCAACAAATTCCCATTTTCACAATGTGAATCACGATAAGATAGGTAAACTTTTGCAGTGGTATAGTTGTAATTACCAGGCACTGTAAAATGTAATAGACTAGAATATAATAGATTTAGTAGGTAGTAAATATAATCACTAGGTATTTATATTTGCGCACCTACTGCTTGACAACATTTTTGCGGGAAATACCGAGAAAAAAACCGACATTGTTTTGCTACCAAAATTCCGGTCTCTGGTAATTTAATTAAACACAGTTGATTTGAAATTCGAATTGTTTTCATTCAGTATATTATGGTCGCAATCGGGAAGAAAATAATATCTATTTTCACACATCAACAAAGTTTCTCTCGTGTTAATGAATGATACAGTTACACCTTTAGAGTAGCTTATGTTAAACCTACCACCACATGCACAGAATTTGTAGGTAGGCACCTACTTAAAATAAAACAGTGTGGTGACTATAAATAATTAATAAGTTGTTGCCGAAAAATGAGTTCCGTGCGTCGCATCACACCGACGACGACTCGATTTTAATACTGTGCTGCTGTATAGGTACCTGTCATTATTATTGCACTGCGAAAATAATTCTAAAAAATAAATAGGAATTTAAGCTCACCTATTTACGTAGAATGGCTATGTTATGGGCAACAAAAATAAACCTATAAAGTTAAAATGAAGCAGCCAGAACGGCGATCCTTAAAGTCGAACAATAAAACACAAATGAAACATTCCCAAAAACGACAAATACCCGAATTTCCCAGTTGAATAGAAGGGGTTTAAATTAACCACTTATCAGACTGTGTGTATGGTCATATGGTCGTAAAATTTAATGATCTTATTGCGTTATAGGTGCGGGAAATATTGGTATCTGTCATTTTTTAGACAATTTTTGAACAACATATTTTTCAAACTTAATGTAGGTCAATGACCTATAAGGTCATAACATAATATACATAATATATCTACATATAGTTTTATAGTGACAGCATACAAGTAACGCTGTAAAGATTATTACTTAACGGTATTTAGCGACTAAAGTTGGTTTGGTAATACCTACCTTAAACAAGCAAGCATAATCATCATCAACTGACAGATCTACACTGGGTCGATCACATTATTAAAATTCACTGCTCAACACAATCATTACGTACTTAATGAGAAAAACATGCTGAAAACCACGGCATTTGCCGACCTGTCCATCTAATCTTTGTGCAAAGGCATATGTATATATTCAATGTGAAAAATCAGGACCCAGTAGAGGTAGGTGTTTGCGAGTCTGTAGATGGGGGTAAGTACGGGTGTTTGCAGCAAAAGTTTGCGACGGACGTATTGTAGAGCGACATTATTCAGCTTATTTCCCAGCGGTTCCTTTTCATATTTCATAGCAAACACTGTTTGTTGGCTGACTGGCATACCAAAGGCACTGCTTGAGCAAAGTTAAAATACACTCGACTTTACTTGGGTTTATAGATACCCAAAATAGAGGATTTTATGTATATTTGTTTGTCTATGCGCCTGTTGTTAAGATCACAATACTATCTCCAAAACAAAAAGTCTCACTATACTAGCCAAAAATAATTAGTTGTATTTCCTTACCTTTACCAATTCTTATATCTCGCGGTGGCGTTACATGTTTATTGCAGTTTTCTATGGAAATATTTGACTTCATATTTATATTATAGATCCACTGATTTGTGGGGGCGGGAATGATGGTCAAATAAACTAGTAAACACATTGAAATAATTTCTTATCCCTCAGAGTGCTAAAACACCCGATCGGGTTTTATTAATATTGTCTGCAGAATGTGAGGCGACCCGTTTGGGTGTCGTCGCTGTAGGCTATTATCACGTATATATATGTATAGGTATGAGTGATTTCTCGAAAATCAAAAAATGACGTCCACATACTTTAACAACTTAGTGATAGTGAATAGAAAAATCTAATAATAATAAAGTAGGTACCTATTTACGTTATTAACAGGGGTTTAACTGATTTTTTTGATTACTTAGACGAACTTGATGATACAAGATAGTAATTTTAGCGTACCGATTTTTTAGAGCAAAAATAATTAAAACGGAAAACTTAGCGGCGCGACGGAAGGCTTTTGCTAAGCAGGGAATTGGGGCCCCTTCGGGCTCTAAAAATAATAAGGAAAAGGTTTTTTCAAGCGAAAGTGGCTGTAATGGGTAGTCTTAACACGCCCCCTTCCATAAAATAATCATTACAGTGGTCAGTAATTAAAAATATAGCTACCTATTCAGAAGCGAGTACAAAAAGTAAAAAGAAAATACCAAAGACTAGCTGTTGCCCGCAGCTTCGCCTGCATGGAATAAGTTTTTGTTTCCAGCTAAATTTAAGCCTACGCATGTATCGAGATCGATTAAATAGTCGAGTCTTGAAAGCGTAACCAAGTCAAAGTCAATATATACACTGGGTAGGTACACGTAATTTTTTTCTACCACCCTACTTCTTACTTATATGTTAGAACTGATATGAAACGGCGCAATAAACTTCCGCAGAAAATAAACCACGACTTATCCGTGGTATAAGTGACCCAGTCGTGGTATTCACTCCATACGGATCCAGTGCTAGATTCACTGCTATTAGAGAAACGTATTAAATTATTAAAGCCGGGATTATAAGATATCTTTGTTAAACGAAATGTGACGAAACGAACCATCTATTTCTTAAATGAAAAATAGAATCATGACGTTGATAAATGAACAAAATCCATTTAATAAAGTGCGCGGCACTTTCGATATCCCGTTTTCATAAATTACACATCATTACACACAAATTGCCCTTTGTAACCTGACATAACCCCATATGTATGTTTCTGTCGTATACGTAAGTAGGTATGTGGTTTTGATCAGGGATTAATAGTTTACTCTCCACTCCATGAAAGCGTCGGTGGAATAGTCGCATAGACGCGGCCTGTCATGTCGAGAGGCCCGAATTCGACCCCGATACAGAATAACTTCAAATTTCAAAAGTATTTTATTGCATGTAAGTACACTGGGTACATTTATACAACGTTAACTATTAGTATTATTACCTAAACTTCAATTAATAACCTGGTCCTTGGGAAAATTACGGAAACTATAGTAAAAAATATTATTCGAGATTATCCAGGAAATCTAATAAAATATTAATTTACAGAATCCGGCACACTGTGTAAGACGCGCAACATTTTATGATCCTATGATAAAATGGCTTCTTATAATAAAAATATAATGACATTAGTTTGCTCTAATAACGTCCACAAAAACGTATTTATAAACTAATAAAATAGTACCGGACTTCCGCTTAAAAGGTTTATTTGGGTATTTTTCGGTTGTTTATCTGACGAAGGCTCTGAGGCTCTGACATCTTACAAGATAAAACAATTTGAAGAGCTACGGACCCAATTAATGTTTATTATGCAGACACGACTACTGAATTTGACCTACTTTGAATTTAAAGCTGCACTTAAATTTTTAATTATATAATTTGCTGTCATAAACTTATCCAAATAACAAATTATTGTAATAATATAAATATATACTATAACACGGTATAGGCCGGTAGAGGCCTTTGTCCAGCAGTGGACGTCTACAGGCTGATATGATGAACACGGTTTATTGAGCTGTAATAATATTTGGAACTGGGATAGGACGCGTTCGGTCTATAATGAAAATTTTCCAAAATGTCTTATTACCGGAATGACAGATTCCTGAAATGTTGGATACAGAAAGGCATGGATAGTTACGTTAAGATTCGGGATTGGAGAATAATCAAGTAAGTCAGGGCCAGAGCTAAGTAATTTTACTTTCAGTATATTTAGAAACTGAGGGTTTAGATTTCTTCCGTCTTGTTTTATTATATTATTTGTACAGTTTAGATGAGGGGGGGGGGGGGGGGGAACTCTGAACCCCTTGGTAAGTACCGTGCAACAGAATGTACTCGAACAAGAGTCACGAGCGGAACTCTGAATGAGGAAGGAAGCGCGAGGTTCCGTTCAGTGGGGCATTTCCTTAAGCGGGAGCAAGCGTTCGTTGTATGAAATAGGGACGATCATATTAATAATCTTTGATTTCTCTGTCAGTCATCAACAGCCTGTAATAAGTCCACTACTTGCTGGACCAGGCGTCTCCAAAAATAATGGAGGTTAATGATCTAATCTAAATACTTACAGTTGGCAGGCGGGTTGGTGGTCGCAAGTTTCACTTTGAGATAGGTATAGGCACTCTGGTTTTTACATGTCAAATAATTTTTAATTTTTAGGTACTTACAGAGAGGTATTAAGAAAAAAATAATTAGTTACGTAAGTATATTATTTGTAAGTAGTTTGTTCAGCTGGCTATTGCACTAAAGATATTCGGAGTATAATGCGAGTTCGCGGCGCGCGGCGCCTCTAACCCCTCTCTGAATATTTCACTCAACAAGTTGGCCTCCTGTTTTCTCACGTGCCTAAGTAACGACGTGACGTACTCTAGCTTGTTTTGAAATTAAATAGCATCCTCATTCTGATTCTCCAGGTCGCTGCTTGGTTACAAACGAGAATCGTGTTTCAAATGTAAGTTAAACATTGCCACAATTTCACCACTAAAGTTGCGATATTACCAAGGAAGTTACTTTTATTCACATTATCTGAGGTAATTATTGTTTTATCGAGATTGTTTTAGCATTACATTATTTTTATTTATTACACATAATGGTATAACCTTACCTAATCCCGGCTAGAAGGTAGTTTTCACTCTAAAAATACACTTATAGCTTGGATAAGGACTACCCGCACGAAGTCCATTGGCGAAAATAGTGGTAATACCTATTTACTACCTACTTATATAGAAAATGAATAAAATAAGAAACACTTCAGTTAAAGAACCCATACCTTTTTCATCGTAAATATATTTGACATCCCCACAGAATATTTTATCTTTCTCAGTTCTATTATTACCAATACAACAAGATATTATAGGATAGGTACCTACCTACATTATTACAGTAAATCGTAGGTACTTGTATAGGTTCTAACAAGGCTATTTATCATCTCCGACAAAAAAATGTGAGGAAGCTTCTTCCGTGGTCACAACACAGAGGACCCTTCGGACTCGAAGCGTAAGAATTTGTCTTTTTCACGCAGCCATGTCAATATTGTTTTTGTTATTTCTTTTAGTGCCAAATGTTACCGTCTGCCCCAGTATCGTATTGTATATTTGGGTCGCATTCCTATTTACTTATAGAGACACACATCTTTTATGCTTTGAATGTTAATATTATACCTAATAGCGGCTTCGGTGGCTCAGCGTGAAAGACGTGGCACGTAAGTTTGATCCCCGGTCGTACAATGTACCAATGGTTTTTTTCACAAAACATAAATGCAAAACATCGTAAAACATCTTGGGAAACCTGCATACGTCGAAGACGGAATTCTTAGGAGCATGTGAAGCCAAAAAACCAAAACACCGGGCTAGCGTGCTGGACTATACGCCCGTTGAGTGTGTAGGCCGGTGTTTCAACAGAGGGGACGGACATATTTGCTGTTGATTTGATTAAACATTAGTTGATACAATTACGAGCGTGGTTAAAATCAGATCTCTACCTACTGATGGTGAGCCAACACTTGGCTGCCTCATTGTCTAAGGCCCCCATTGGACGGTCATGCAAGCGTCAGTCAATTCCATCAGTCATGACTGATGGTTGCATGATGTAAAAAATAAAATATGCAGATTTTCGTCAGTCACTGCATTAGACGATCATTCATCTGTCAGTCACCGCCTGACTCTGATAAAACGGATAGCAAAACCTACCGTGTAATGGGACCCTACCAGTGAGAGCATAAAATTCAACATGGCTTCCAGTAACTCGATTGTTCGCGTGTGATGATGCCAGGGAGTTATTGTTTGTCCATCGGCGCGCGTTAGTGCCGAGACCGCGCGTGCAACGCCCGCCGGTAGGGATTATGGTCTGTCTCTGAGCTATGTGCCCGAGCTCCGTACACCGAGCGAGGCTTAGGGATCTAACTGTACGTTATGCTACGTGCGATGTTGCCCAATTAAGATATTACCTAGTTAGACATATCTACATCCGTCTACAGTTATAATAACGAAGCATTTCTAGAGAATTTTGCTCCGTTGTATACATACATAGGTACGTTAATTTCTGGGTTGTAATATCTGGCACCGTTCACAGCGGTAATATAACATTGCAGTTGTTTTATGTAACCCAAGCTAAGACCCACCATACCTAATAATGGCTAAACCGCGTGCAGGGAGAAGCTAGAAGTGGTTATTACTACTACCTATTTAGTCGCACATCTGAAACATCTAAAATTCATATCAGTATACCACTGCTGGACAAAGACATTCCCCAATGAATGCTACCACGTCCGATTCAGTTGCCTGCGCCACCCAGCCGCTTCGGCGACCTTCTTTACGTAATTTTTCATCTGGCCTGGAAAAAATCGCTGAAATCCAAAGGTCTATAAAGCATTGAGTTACTACCCAGACTACATAAACTTAAGTTAAACTAAGTATATAAAGTTACTGGATGCGTGATATATTATATATTCATTCATTTATTATATGAAACATCCATTTGTTTTAACAACATGACCTTTGGCAACAAGGCCTTTACGTACGTACGTTAGGTACGTACCTAGTTGTACCGTTGCTATCCTAACCCCCGCACGCGTACCCCTGTCACTATAAACTTTCATAATAAGAGTACAAACTAAATAATTAGTGTGTATGTTCACATTAAGAGGTAGATCCAGTTATAAATTTTGTGCACGTGTAGAGTCGCGTGTTAACTACAAAATAAACAGAACCGAGTATTTAAATATGAACCCTGTAATGAGAATTGCAATATCTCGGTGCCAGTTCTAGCTGCAATAAAACCATTATATAGCAATTTACTTTGTATTTTTTATATCGTGCTATATTTAGGTAGGTTAGGTACTAATTATATGGGAGTGGTTATAGTAAAATTTTTGAACACGGGGCGAATTTAAACAAAAATCGCACCTGGATATCTATATCGTTTCCACTCTGTATAGCTCGATGTGGTAGAGCTACTTAATATAGAAGGACACATTGAGACCTAATTAGGAGGAAACACGTTTGAAAATGTTTCCCGCGAATAAAAACGTTTTGAACGCGTGCGAGATTTAATTTCATTTTTTCTTCGACCCTATTTTATTTTATTGTAGAGTTACCTTTTTATGGAGACGCTTACTTTTTATTATTTTGTAACATCCAAGATATAACTGTGAACTCTTATCTTGCGTTGAGGGAGAATGAGAGAAACGTGAGTGAAATCGTGAATAAGGTTTTGTATCAACTACGACCATGTGTTTTGAATCTATCGATTAACTCTGATAGTCAGCGGGTTATATTTGCTTTCGTTAAATTTCGTTTGTGCGTTTACACAACAATTCAGCGTTTTACATTTGAAATGGTTCAATGTAGGGTAATAAATAACGAATAGTTTGTGTTTTTGTTTCTGTTATGTGGCACGGGCCGGGCTGGAGAGAGGGCGCTCATATATCGCGAGCTTTCTGTTATGGACCATTACCGCGCATTTACTGCGCTGGTATGAAAATTACCCGCTATACAATTTCAACAAAAGGAACGTGAAAATGCCACCTAATACGGAGCGTCTCCGCATTATTTGGAAAACGGGGACATTCACCTCACACGGATATTGTTTTTCTAAGAGGGTTGTAGGGAGTAACCTTGCGTAAACATTAGGTAAAAAAATGTATTATAGTATATTTTATACTTTTAATCAGGGGCTAACTCAAATGAATCAGTTTTGGGTCTATTATTATTGGTCAGGTTACGCGGCAACAATCATAATAGGTAACATAACGAAAGCAGTATACTCGTATGCGGGTCATATTTCACAACATGGAACCATTGCCAATTAAGGGCTCCTCATCATCATGTTGGCATTTCCAGTTGGCCACAGGTCTTAATTTTTTTTTTATGGATGCAGCGCTCCTACTTTTAGTTTAGTTACTGTGTTGCCTACTTAGGTAATATCAAACATTCCTCAGTAGGTACCTATAGGTGTAATATCATACAGTAACAAGTAGTTATTATAGTGTAGATAGGTTGTTCTACTAGAATCCATTACTGACCCTCTGCACAGAGCAATAAGCAAGCTTGCCAGTAACTCAGAACTGTCAACTCCAACGGTTTCTAATTTAGAGCATGCAGATTAGGTTATCTTGCTTGCATCGCCAGGAGTGGGGTAGATTATGGTGATTGCGGTGAAATACTTGCAATAAATAGTAGGAAACCACAAAACTACCGTCTGACGTTATTGAAAATATACTTTATCCACTATTAAAATGCGTGAGTGTGGATGTCTGTCGCTCAAGCACGCTACATAACGGCTATACGGATTTTATTAAAACTTGGTACAGGGACAGTTTATATCCTGTAAGTAACACCTGGAATAACACGCTTGTGACATTTCTTAACCCTCAATCTTGAATGTAGCTGGAATGTAAGTGAACTAGGAACTGAATATTTTATCATTAATAATAGCTTGGTTCTAAAACAGAAGAGGTAGGTAGGAGACTGAGAAGCAATAATTAATTTTATATTGTTCGCGGTTTCCATTCAATAATAATCCCAACATTTCGCAGATTGTTTCTTGTTTCGGTTTTCTAAACAAGTCCCGGGACTTGTAACGGTTGGCGGGTTGTTCGCGGGCATAAAAACTTTCATTAGCGGATAACAATGCGGGAAATTTTACATAGCTGTGTGGAAAAATTCTTTTCAGAACTTTTATACTCAGTATGTTTAATGCATGTAGGTATATTCATTTATAATGTATTTTGTGTGTTTATTACGGAGTAGTTCAAAAAGGAGTCGTCAGAAACTTCGAGTAGTGGTGCTGGTAACTTTTGTTTTACGACTTTAATTTGGATACCCAATTAAGACTCAGTTTGTGGAGAAGAATTTTGTTTAGTAAACCAAGCTGACACAGAAAAGTAGTACCTTCTTCCCAGTTAAATAAATCTTTTGAGCTACATCGAACTCAAAAATTGTGTTTAAAATAGGATGCATTACATTCTAAGAACTTATATCAATTTTGAAAGTTACAATATATGTATGAAGTTGTAAGAAGTGTCTACCCTGTGAGTAAGTAATTAGATACTATTACTACCATATCGCACGTAGATGAAATAAGATTAAGACCGGTAAGTAACATGCCAAAGTTATTTAAAAAATGTATTTTTCAATAACACGTTTCAATAACTAGACATTTATGAGTTACATATTATTTATTTATTTAGAAGCAGTACCTATGTCAAAACCATGAAGATATGTTAGTCGTATATCACAATCATATCACCTCCACTACAGGATTTTAAAAGATAGGCCTTATTTCTTGCGTTGTGTTGTAGGGGGTAAATAAATACATGTATTTCCTTCTATACACTCGTACCTCCCAACAGTTACTATTATATCTAAACTGTCTCCGGTTTTTTTATTTATTTTCTTGTGGGAAGAAAAATACCTATCTCCCCAAACGCGTAGCACTGGGCGGGGTCCGGCCAGTAGCTAATATCCTACTACATATTCTATTATTGATCCGACAAATCCAGCGGGTCCGAGCGCCCGCTCGCCCGAAATCCCGCCATGAACCGGAGGCCTAGGATTCCACAATTTATTTCTTTCCATTTCACTTTTGTGCGAATTCGTAAAGTTTTATTCGTCATCTCTCTACGAACGAAGTGGAAAACAAGGCAATCACAACTTTCTGACGGAGCTGGGCAAACTTTCAGCCGACTCTGTAGCAAATTGACTACATTGTGTTACTGGCGGAAAGAAATCATGTCACTGCAAAATGAAAATACGAGAGTTGGCACAAAGGCAGTAGTTGTTGCCTTCTCCTGTGTTCAATGGTTCAGCAATCTCCTACAAGTTGAAAACAACTATAGGTACATTTTTTGTACAGGGGAAAAAAAATAATGTTTCGATAACGTTGTCTGGCGTGGTCACTGTACCCTTCTAAAGTTAGAAAAGAAAGAAAAAAATAACCTGGAGATATTTACGAAATATACTTACAAATAAACATTCAAATCGCTTCACGTTAGGCGCTAGCCGTGGTGACAGACAGTCCCCATAACCTTAATAATATATACAAACATCACTAGCATAATCATATTATTAAGTGTATTTAAGCACTGTGTATTATTATTATAAAGAGAAATAAATAACTTATACTTACACACTCACACACACAAAATCCCACACGTTCTTTTTTAGTATATCGACTTTTTCGACTCTAAATTATTGTAATGCAATCGATTTTCATCAAAAACGCGATTTTTTCACGAACAAAACTACCATCATCAGTCGTTAAAAAAAAAGTATTACCCATGTCTCACTAGACCCATGTATTAGGTCCTTACCTATGAAGTTGCCGTTTCCTTTCTTACATTTAATTTTTCATGAATTATTACAGTAAGTATAATTAAAAACATAAAAAATCTCATCAATTCAATAGACTAATTTATGGACTTCATAGTTATGAACCCAATATCACCTATTTATTTTATTATATCTAATCATTTGATGTTAGTTAGTTACTAAACATATTTTAAATGTTCCTCTGTGGAAGATTATAATTTGTTGTTACTAACATAGTTAATGAGGTGTCATAAAGTGAGATGGGTTTTAGCGTGGGCGTTGGACCGAGCTTAAGATTTTATTTAGCTCGTAGCACAATTCCACATTTTTATGGAACCCTCGAGGCCCAGTCTGGTACCTACTTCCGCCAGGGCAGGGTAATTGAGACCACAGCATCGTATATCTCCTAGATAAGCTACATTTCGACTTGGGTTTTTTATTATTAGAAAAATAAACATAGCACTGTATTCTACTGAGTAATGTAGCGGCAAGTTAGACCTAACTTTTTGCTTTTCATTCCTCTAGGCATAAGAAGTACTGTATAGGTTTTGATTTGTTTGCGAGTATTAAAATAAGTAACATGTTTAATACCTCTTATCTATCCCCCTTAAAATTTTTAAGACCATTTTTCTCAGGAAGTTGAAGTGTTTCAAGTTGTAATCAATCAATCCTAAGTATAAGTGTTCCGTTTTGAGGTACCTAAAGAACCTTAATAAAAAATAAGTTCAAAAACTAAAACCCGGCTACGGAAAAGTCACACTCGAAATAAAAGTATAAAACAAGAAAAATATACTTAATTCTACATCATACTGTCAATAGAGTTAGATATTATCATACATATGGTTATGAAAAAATAAATAGTATGATTTGTATCGTTTCCGATACAAGGTAAAATATAGATACATAAAATGATTTGGCTTTTCCAGCGGAGAACGACAACCGCAAGGTATGCGATGTAGGAGCTTGTCGATGTAATTGCACGTATAAATTATCAATTTGGGTTATATTCGTCACCTGCGACCTGAGGCTTAAGGATTCGAACAATTTATGTTAATATGAAAATTACACTTTCCATCTTTCTTCACTGGAACTTGCCTTATTTCTTTTGTCGATTTAGCAAGAAAATTCGAGTGGGCGAAAGCTGATGGACGGGTTCCTTAAAAAATTAGGCAGCTTATCCAAAGCTTCTGGATTAGCGTTCCATTCAACAGATTAGGTACGGTCGATCGAACGTCAGTGGAAACAAAACCAGTATAAACTGGTTTCTCCTATTATTGAAACTCCCTCATAGGCTAGGCCAGCTCAAGGTCAAAGTGTTTCCACTGACGTGCGGTCGACTGTACTAGCCCGGATTTGTATACTTATAGGTATAAGTATATGTATAGGTATTTTGGGTTCGATAATAGCATCAACTAATAAGGTTGACAAAAAGTTCTGGGATTTTTTGGTTACCTATCTGCAAAATAATATGTGTTTTGGTACCTACTTTTTAATATTTGTGCAAATATTTTATTGTTTAAAATTATGTTGAGTTTAATTGTTTCTTTTATTTTTCGCATTATTGTACTTTGAATGACATAAGGCAAGGTGACGGGATGGGAATTTTTCGTAGCAATATACGAGATTGTGAATAAACCAAGTAAGGTTACCATATGCATTTTTTTGTCAATTTTAGTATTATATTTTTGCCAGTAACTTACCTAATATGGAATAGATGGAGTATTCTTATTATAAAAGAATACATACTTTATACTCGTTTAAGGCTATACGTTCTTGTGTCGATGAATTTAAACTATTGCACTGTGTAAGTAAAGACAATAGAAGTGTGGTAGCGGCTGTATCGTCGTCGGTCGGTGGCACTACCATCACATTCCCGGAACCCTATACAGCCAATAGAAATTGAATCATTCGCCTTTGCTCTGTTTGTTGTCTATTTGGTGTCTGTGTTCCAAGTCAAGTCTGATTGACCGAGCGAGCGAAGTGTCTAAGTTTCGAGATTGGCCAAAAATAACAAAATGAGTAGAATAAAATCTTGAAAAACTTTTTTTTAGAGTACGTACCATACTCGCAAAGTGGGAGTGAATTTTTTTTCTTGTGAATCCCATAGTGTGAGATATCGTTGGATAGGTCTTTCAAAAATATTGCTGGTATGTGAAAACCATTTTTTCGATTTAGGGATCCGTTGGCGAAATATTAAGCTTTAAAGCGGTAATTTTTGTTAGAGTCACGTGTCCCCCCCACCCCTGCCAGCTAAACGGTTGCTTTTGGAAATGTGAAAAAATTCACGGCAGTAGCATATATAACGTAGTTAAAAGGAAAACTATGACAGTTAAGTAGGTTCTATTAGTTTTTGAGTAAGTCGATCAACATAAGAAAGTCGAAAAATTAAATTATGTTCATAGAACTGCATACGAAAAATGGGAAATAATTTTTTTCCCGCGTGAATTCCATTGTGTGGGATATCGTTGGATAGGTCAAAAATATCGCGGGTGAGTGAAAAACATTTTTCGATTCAGGGATCCGTTTGCGTAATATTAAGCTTTATTGTTTTTTATGCAAATTTTTGTCACTTTAGTAGGTACTTAATCTCCAACTGCAAAGTTGACTTCTGTTCGTTTTTTTTAGGTTTGGTTTATAAGGGCTGGCGAGGTCTACTGTTCTCACAGAACCACTAGTTTTAAACGATTCAAAATCAGATTCATGACCATAATTTCAAATTTTTGGTACGAAACCCGATCGGGCTCTTTAACGTTTTAAAAATAAAATAAAGTCTCAGTACGAATATTTCCTTTGTGCTCATTTTGTAACTGAGATAGTCTACTAAAGTCATTTATCGTTACGGTTCGTAACGATTTTGAAACAAAAAACGGAAAACAAAATTCCTTTTTTTTGTTTCAAATGGTATAACAATTTTCCCGTTTCGAAGCTGGATCCAATTTCAATTATTTACGAACAGGCAAAATGAAATCCTGATTCGTTACCTTATTATATATTCTGTGACCCAGTTACGATAAAGAACTTTTAACTTTCCATTTCGAAACTGGTACCGAATTACCAATCTCAGTTACGAAATGGGTCCAAAGGCGTACTGCAGCGCTGGCAGGTCTTTCTTCTGTCAGCTAAACTAACGAGAAAGTAGTTTTGTTCCGTCTCGAAGCTGATTCTAACCTTAGTTACGAGTAACGATTTAAATTTTTCGTTTCGAAGCTGGTTACCAATGTCAGTTACGAAATGGGCCCAAACATAGAAAAGCGAGCGGGAGCGTAGCGAGCTTTTTCTGTCTTCTGTGGGCTCAAAGGATCATCTTCAGTTCTTGAAAATTTTTCAAAAACCATTTCAATGCCAAATGCCAATGTTAGGGCTGATTTGTTATAGTGTATTTGGTGGAAATAGGTTGGTTTGTTTTTGGTACCAATTTTAAGTAGATTTGAAACTCATGCCTTGCACCAGCTCTTAGGCAAATGTTTGCGGTCTTGCAGTAGTATATAGCCGTTCTGGTCTACCTATAGGTAAGTATTATACAATACCTACCAAGAATGTACTGGATTCTTTAAGTAAGAATTGATGTTCGATCCGTTGGTTGAATGAATCTAAAATGCGCATGCATAATGTTAAGCTATTATACTTCTAGTTAACGTTACTGATCGAATAAATCATTACAATGAGAAGTTACAGAATAATATACATATTATGTTATGAACGTAAGTTTCATGTTACGTCGTAACTAGCTGTTTCCCGCGACTTCGCCCGCGTAGAAAAGATTTTCCCACGGGCAGAAATAGGTAGTAGGTGGACAGATGGACAAACCCACTGCACTGGTAGTCTGGTAACTATAATGTTTATGTAACATATAAGTAAGTAGTAGTTTCATTGGGTCATCGTCTTGGACGTCATGTCATTTCGAATATCCCTAAATGTCTTATAATTCCATGAAATATAAACTAACCGCCAAGATACAAACTATGCTTAGAAAAACTGAAAATATCATTCCATATATTGTAACAAAAAAGGTTGACGGATTACGGGCGTATAAATAACACAGCGTGAAAATAATATCGCATGGAGTCTTCGGTAATTTTTCACTCGACTGTCAAATGCTCGTAAAAGATATTGGAAACAATTTGAACGATATCCTGCCCCCACGGACGTATTCGAGAAAAAGACGCCTTTACAAAAGAAATATGAATAGCGATCGCTCGACAACTACGAAACGTACTTCGGCAGACTCAATGATACTGTTACTAAAACTTCCAATTTGTTTTTGTGCAGAATCCTTTGAACGTCTGTAGCAAAATATGAGTAGCAGACTAAATTACAGTTTTCAATATTTGCCATAAGTATCAGACAATGAAGACATAAATATACTCGTATGCATAGATAATAATATCTAAAAACATCACAGTGTGTATATTAATACTGACATAAAATAACAGCTTTCTATATTATCTTCAACACAGTACAATGAATGATTAACAGTTAGGTAATTGTAGGATTAATAAGTAATTTATAACCAATTACCTGTCTACAAAAAGAACAAAAAACACGTAGGTTCAATTTTGCAGGTTTTTTTTTTGCTCTTTCCTAGCGTATGATTGCGGCTTCGTCCGCGTTTTAATAGTTAAATGGACCGCCACCATCACATCTACTCGTGTAATTATCAACTGAATGTCATCATTCTGTTTTGCTGGCGCCATCTCTTGACAATTTTGAATATCTCAACATTTTACTGTATTTTTTTTACCTTAATTTTTTCCACGTGTTTCAGTTCATTTATTTTTCCGTCTTGTCCCTTTAGAATAGAATAGAATAAAGTTTATTTGACACACATGACAGCACATATACAGGACATTGCAAAATAACAAAACAGAGATACATAAAACATAATAAACATGGTGGAGGTTACGGTCTACATAGTTACAATGTCGCCGGAGTGCCGGGCGCGTGGTGCGCTGTGCACGCCGGCGCTGGCACGGTCACATCCTCCGGTCGGGCGGTGCCGTAATGTGGCCAAACAGGTCTCCAACTCAGCATATGCCGTAGCCGAAACTACAGCGCTGGTTTTCAGTGGAGCCTTCGGTGACGTACGGACGCAGAATAACTATACTAAATGAAGTGTGTCTAAATAAGTTGTAAAAATTAAAATATATAATAGTAGAAGTAGTAATAAGGTTAATAGGTATATATGTATGTATGTATATATGTAGGTATATATGTATGTATGTATGTATGTATATATGTAGGTATATATGTATGTATATGAATACTTAGTACTGAGGTAAATAAGTGAACATGTCGTGTATAATTAGTGTGATATAATAAAGGTGGGTAAATTGTAAATAGTGACACAGTAGACAGAAAATAAATTATGAAAACCAAAACAGACACATATATGTAATTACATATTGAACACATCATGGAGGAGGAAGTTCGTCCGGTTGGCTTTTTGTAAATTTAGAAGATAGACTTTGAGTTTACTTTTAAAAGTGCCAATCGTATTCAGTTCCCGAATCGGTGGAGGTAAGTTGTTCCAACATTTTGTAGCATTGTATCGGAAACTTCCTCTGAACGCTACTGTTTTAAAATGTGGTAAGATCAGCTTATACCTAGAACCTCTCGTGTCATATCGGGTATGGTCACCCAACCACGCTAGTTTTCTGTACAGATAAGTTGGTTGTTTAAACTTTACAATGCCAAACAGAAGGGAAGCTAGATGCAACTCTCTACGAGGAGCCATTTTTAACCAATTGGCGTCATTAATGAAGGGAGTAACGTGCGCGCGATAAGGGACATTAAAGCAATAACGTGCACACGCGTTTTGTACACGTTGTGTCAACCTGGCCGTGTGTGCAAGTAGCCGTGGGCCGTATACTACATCCGCGAAATTTAACTTGGATAGAATCAGCGTCTCGCATAGTCTTACCCGTACGTCAGTACTTAAGAAGTTACGCACCCGATACAACACCTTAAGTCTGTAGAAACAGTTACGCACCTTTGAACTGCACAGAAGTTTCACAAACATCTTGAAAATTTCTCAAAAAATATAGGCCTGTAATTTTTCCTCGTCCATCTTAAAGAAATATAAAAGTATAGGTAGGTACCTACGTGTAGCAATGTGGTTGGAATGCTGAACATCATAAAGTTTTGGCCGTGGGGTAAAGCGCTGTTTATGAAGGCGATGGCTACGCTTCATTTCAGCTGAGCTTAGAAACTATATACTCTGGCCTTCTTTTTTACGAACTTTTTTGAAGTAAAAGTAATACTTTTTATACCTAGCTCTTTTATTTATTGAGAGTAAGTATTCTGGGTCCTACGTATTGTACTTTTGTACTGACGTCGACATATATGTTTTAAAGGCAGTAGACATTTTACTGTAAGGAACTAAATGTTCAGGCAACCTAGGCTGATATTGAGCCTTGCGAAGCACATGATATGAAATTTCTAAAAATCTTACGAAATTGTAATCGCCGTACAAAAAAGTTGTACATAACCCTCAGAGTGTTAAAACGGGTTTTGCGACCCAAAAAACAAGTTCAAATTTATACTAGACTTAAGTGAAGTCTAGATAGAGTTCGTTTTTCAAAAACCAAAATCTGACAGCTACATTCTAATGAATATAAGAACCTCCCTTCTCATAATTGACACACTGCTTTGATCTTGTTTCCTTTATTTATAAAATCCTTTGGCCCGATTGTATCTTTGTCCTTCATCAATTGGTAAATCTTAGGTTTTATCGATAAATTCTAGGATTTAGCGTACTTCGGGCTTTTACAATAACACTGGTCACGCGGTCCCCTACTGACTCAAAAAATACAGTGAAATGTTCACCACACTGCACGGCAACACTCCTTCATGTCGAAAAATTATGTTTTTTTTGTGTGTTTAGTTATGTGTGTTTGTTTTTCATTCATTTATCAGTACAATAATATACTGGAATAGGACGCCGATCAGCTTCGGGTTGAAATTCACCAATTCTGTGTATCATAATAAACAAAATTAGGTGCGGCAGGTCGTAGCGCCCGGTAGGGTCGGCGGCGTAGCGGCTGGTGACGGCGTCGGTGCGGCTGGCGGCTGGCGGCTGGCGGCTGGGACAGCGTAGCGGCAGCGGCCTCATTAATCTGCAGCGGCCAGCCCGCTGTGTGAGAATGACAGCACTCGTTAGTTACCCACCCATTCGCTCCGTTGTTATGACCTCCGCACTATCTATTAACGCCTCTCATTTGCTACATAACAACCCCTATTTACAGTTATATGATTTAATGCAATGTACGCATGACGGGCCGTCGGCATTTGACTGAAAAATAACAGAAGCCACAAAGTCTTGAGTGTTCACGAGCAGACAAAATCCTTTTGTGCAAGGGGAATTTACTTGGTGGTACATTAAGGACGAAAATATTTAAATGATTGTCGACCGTCGATCGAAAAATAAATAAACATACCTAACTAGGCCATAAATGCCACAGACCGACAGAGGACAGCAGCTCCTCCGGTGCAAAGCAGGCAGCACTGCGATGGCCAGCACCTGCCTATAACGTCATACTTATAAGTCAACGTGATGACGGCGATGAACCTTTCGAGATACTAATTAAATATATAAATAAATAAGTACTTGAATTGCAAAGTTGCATGCTCTCAAAAGAGGTCAGTTAAATACGGTGAGTACAGGAAATCCAGTGAGCTAAACTCCGAGTAGTTTGCACCAACGAAGTTGTGAGCGTAATAAAAATAAACATAAACTAGAACAAACTGGGTGTTCACGGACGCGTTAAAGCTTAACTACGTCATCAGCTGGAAACGTTATTTGAACCATCTAGGAGATGTAAAGTGCAACCCAGGACTCCCTTCAGTCTCTACAGTATCTAATATTGAAACGGGATTGGTCGCAGCTGCATCTTACCAAATGTTTTTATAAAAAAGGTTCCACTCACGACGTCAACTCGATATGCCTCAATGGTGTATAATTATAACTTGTAAGTGTATTCCAATACAAGTGACCTACGAAAGCAAAAGCGCGTCTCGAAAACAAAATAGACAATAAGTATTTATTTCTATAAGAACATTATTACAATATTCACTTGCTGAGAAGAAACATGTAGGTTGGTTTTTTATAGTCCAGCGAACTTACTAATTAAATTATTTATAACAATGGTACTACACCTACGGCTTTAACAACAACAAAAAGTTCTCAAACAATAGGTATAATAATATATGTTTTCGATAACAAATAGTTTTAGATGTTTTTAGATGGTTGTGGATTCTGTAATATGTTTCGGTAGGTTATTGTATAATTTTGCCCCATCATAAGTTGACTGCAAATTTAACGGGGTACTTACTTAAACCTATTACAAAATTATTTTAGCTTCTATTGTTGATCACTTGAAAGGGACACTAGCAGCAATACAAGTTTCCGACATGCAAATAGCGGTTGTTTTCGTATGCCATTTCATTTGGAATTGGAAAACTTGAATTCTGTCATTGTGCTGAGGTGTGCGGGCGGAGGAAACTGCACGCTGATTGGTTCAGCACGGCACGGCAGAATACATAGAACTAGTATCCCATAGAACCCAACTCAGCGTATAGCATGAAATAGCAATAGTCTTTTACCCCAATAATTTGAGAAGACGCTTCTTAAATGGCGGAGTCAAACTGAACAAACACTATCTTTTTTAACGGGTTGTTGTTTGTTGACTGTTATGGCTTGTTGTTGGTGTGCACAAAAAAATCGCATACGTAGATAGAGATGAAGATATTATATCTGTCTAGCTTACTCTTACCACTTTTGTAATAAGTGTGTCCCTCTCTGATTATTATTATTATTATTTTAGCGTCTGTTCTATGGGATCCTTGTTCTTAGGCAGAATAACAATTTAGATATGTGTCTAACTCATCGATTTACGTAGCGAAAATTTTTTAAGTCTATGGTTTAACTAACAGTGGAATCGACAGGCTATGTTGTAACCGATCAACTAACTTCTGAGTCCCACTACTCCAAACGTCATTAGAACAATCCCGACGAGCTTTGAGCGGTTATGGCCGGTGAATAGAGCGGAAATTGAACTCAATATGCGTATATATTTCATGCAAACATGAATTGGAGTTGCCAAACAACATTTGCATGCAAAACTAACTGTTGAAGAAAATACCGATGTAATTTTTTTTATGGATTTTGTTTGTTAATTGTGAAAGTAATTAGTTATGCTGTGACAGACTGTGACGGATGGACAGACGGACTGGACGATGTATTATATGAGTTCCACGTCGGACTACGGAACCCAAAAAATTTAGAACCACTCGATTGGTCTAAAACCTGTCTTTCATATAAGAATTACCACTTAATCGCCTTACCATATTTTTTTCCCAAGTTTTAAATTATTAAAACTAGTTTTAAAATATGTAGATACTTATTACATTTACACGAAGCCAGGCAAAGGCGCAGGCACAAACAAGTTGGTGGGCTTAAATACATGATACTTTAATCGCTGAGGTATATTACACGTTTATACATACGTTAATGGCCGAGGGTTGCAGAATGTACAAGCAATTACAACGGTTCCCCGCCAGCCCTCCACCTCCGAAGGTTGTCCGGGATATATTGTAGTAAATAATTAACGAACAAAGCTTAAGTTAGGACATACGCCCGTCCTCATAGACCCTGCTTCTACGTATATAAGTAGTGACAAATATTGGAGGCTTACGGAATATTACGCCTTTAGTATCTAGGGCTCGTATTTGGCTGGAACGATCAGAATTTATACCACCACCGATTTATATAATACTTATATCTATTTTCGAAAGGCAAACAAGGTGTTTTCTCCTTGCGTAGAATATTTATTTTGAGGCAATTTCCTTAATAACCTCCGAGCGTTTACAAAGGAAATTGGCGACCCGCTTTGATGACACTTTGATCCATCCTGAATGTTGGCCCCACAGGAAATATCTTCTTATTACTCTACCTTCAACTTGTTACGTAAAAATTAAATGACTTCTCTCCAATACCTGCTAATTAACATATTAAATTAGGCGGATGGTGGATGAAATTGGGGAAGGAATCGATTTAAACAGAAATACCAGTAACCCAGATGAATATTTTAGGCCTAAATGCAAGTCGCTAAAATATCTAAGGCTGACTAGGTAAGTAGGTACTATTGATTTTGTTCAGTGACTTTGGCCTTTTGTTTGATTTAAATTAGATTATTGCCGTAATTATTGTTCAGAATCAAGATTCTGTCAGTAGAATGACGAATCCTATTCGTCGTGGTGTAAATTACAGTTGGCGGAAATGTAATCCGTTTTGCAAATTCGAAGGGAAATACGAATCTTCGGCACAATAGAGCGTCTTGAGTAATGTGTAATCAGCGTAGCAAAATCTAAAATGGGTCCGTTCAAACAACGTCACCCTTTGTTCTCATAATAAACTGTCAGGGCACAAAAGAGTTTCAGTGACATTGGATGTCACCCTGTAGAATTTAAAGCTCTCTCACACGTTACCGTAGATATCCCTATTCAGTTAAACGCTGTTTGTGAAAAGAGCTTGTCACCACAGTACCAACTCTATCTGCTTTGTCTGTAAAATTAACATGTGCGTAAACGGTGAAATGATATGGCTTTGTCTTATTTCCAGCTAAAACACTTTATACATACATACCTACACTAGTACCCACTTAGTAGATACCTGTCACTTTATATTAACAAAATTAATAATAGCATTTAAGAAACTCAATTTATTTTGAACATGGAATGGACATCCGAGACTTAAAAATATAACGTTTTCAAAGGAAAAATACAAAAGGGAATTGTTTACAGGAGGTGGCGCGGTGAGCCGGAGGTGGCAAATCACCGCCCGTTTCCGGCGGGACGATCGCCCGGAAATTGAGAAAGTCTCCGGCGGCCTGTGACGTCACTGCATCATGATGAAAGGAAAAGTTCGCTGATGCCCCACAATTTGCCTCGATTGGATGGTGTGACGAGACGACCCACCTTTGTTGAAACTTGAAAAAACAAACATTAGCTGGCAAGCAACAGAAGACCTTTCGCCTCTCGACATTGATGTTTCGTGAACGATTTTAAAAATACAATAATAAAAATAGTGATAAAATTCATCATCATTATATCAGCTCTTTAACGCCCAACACACGATCCTCCGCCCTCCGCATCCCGCAGCTCCCGGTAATAAAATTATACCTAGTAAAATTGTATTTTTCAAATTAAGATTCTATGTAGATGATTGTTAATTTTTCTCAGTCCATTCAGTTCCTACTCAGTCCCCTCGAGATGTGTGTTAACGTTTATGTAACATAAATATTTTTTTGGTGAAACCAAACGAGTTTGCTTAAAGTTTGGGGGCCATCAGGTGTACCCGGCGGGGCCCAGCATTGACTAATGAGCGGTCAGCGCGCCGACTGTTGGCCCCAGGGATCTGTCGGCCAGAATATATCTACGTTGCACGCCACAACATAAATACCTACCAACACCATAAATTTCAAGCTGTGGCAATGGTACTCGGATGACTCAATGAATTCTGATAGACATTACACAATCAATGGATAGCGCAGAGCAGTTATTGATTACCATACTAGCTTTTGGGTTTCTGCTACTTTCCCCGCAGATGTAGCCATTTAAAACGGTGGTGATATTTCATCGACTCACTGACAGACTGATCAAGAACTGTTGTCCTAAATATTAGTCCTACTCGTAATATCTAATAAAATTAATCGAAAATGTCGCTCGAAAACTTAATACGTTACGCATTGCGAGCGCGAAGTGATATTTATATCTTCAATTTGCGCACATTTGTATCTCTGACAGATTCTGCTCGATATGTGAAAAACGTCAACACGGATGATGAACGACTATCGTTTCGCAATTTGGTATGGAAATACGCGCGTGTACCTGCGTTGCGACAATATTTTATGATACTCTATGCCCCGATTGACAGCCGCCTGGAGGGCAGCTTGTTTATGGCGGGACCCTGCGATTTATACCCACTCGCTGTGAGCTTGTAATAAACCTGATAACTCAATTTATGGCACTAAAACAGTGCCTCTGTCGTCTTCCATGAATCATTACATGAATCAACTGTTTCGATCCATGTTACGTTGACCACACTTTCTATTGAAACAAAATAGTTTATTAGATCTTATACACCTACAATCTGTCAAAACTTATTCGGCTTTCGGCCTACTTTGTGCCAGATGGAAAATTTTTACTATCTACTATGATTTTCAACAAGATTAATCACATATTATTATATTCATTCGCATTAACTTAAATATACTATAGAAATGATAAATTATCCGACAGTAACTTTTCCTTTAAAATTTGATTTTATGTATGTGTTTTTTCTATGGGCTGTACCGGCCTGAAATAAATACTATTTAATTTAATTAAATTTAAATTTAAAAGGCGGTACCAGTGGAAATCTTTTTGTTCAAGATCAATTACAGAGGAAGTCGGTGGGCGTAACGGATGTGTTGAGAGACCAACCAGGAAAGTGGATAGTCATCTATGTTTTAAAGTTGCTGTTTTTAAGTTACGGCCATATTTTAAATACCACGGTTGAATTCTAAGTTATTCCAGTGTAGCGTGCATAACTTAGTTAATAGTCTATATTTTCGATTTATTTATTACACCGCCGTGAAAAGTGTAATTGTCATAGCTTCACATACTAAAAAATATATATATTAGTTAGGTAGTTAGTAAATATGTAACTCAGAGAGTTGTTCGTATACATATACTAACTCTATGATGTAACTCTATTCAAATATGTAACTGAAACTTAGGCAGTTACCTCGCCCAGGTTCTTGTCTGGCGATCCAACGAGGCAACGCCCCGCCAGCATTTTAGGCAAACTTCCTCGATGTGTGTGACGCTTTGGAGAACATATTTTAATTATAATTTTTTATATTATGTTAATACTTTTATTTAATTGAAATAATGTATTATGTTAAAAGACTGAATTTAGATCCGAATCATATACCTTCGTAACATTATACCACTTGTGCACACAACTAGACGCTATTTAAATAAAACAGTCTGCGATAAAGCCAAGTATACATACACTCTATTACTGTAATAAAATAATATTATTATAAAATCGGTACAGATTGTTCGCCTCGAATCACAATGTGGAGTAGAAATTGTAGACCTTTGGATAAACTTATTATGTTCAGATAAGAATCGGCGGGTTGATCATATTTCCTTTGTTCTCTTTCCACTGGTAAACGTAATCTATCCTTTTGATCATTGGCCAAGAAAATAAATAAATACATTACCAATACTTTAGTATTCGAACCAATAAGAAACATGTAAGTACGTCTTTTACATTCAAATTATATCTTTACGATTTAAGGTATGTAAGGGTAGTAAAGGTACCTACATATTGAAAACTGATTTTCTTTAGTAACTTTTGGGCACATTACTATAATTTAAGTCCTACTTACTTACCTACTTACATGGCATGTATAACACGCCTATGTCCACCGCCTTTTGTAATGTGGAATTTAAGGTAAAACATTAACATCCCAAATAAATAAGTATGTTGATACATAAAATCATTGTGGTTACAAAAAGTTCTGGAACTTTTGTCGATGCTATTTGTTAAAGGGAAAAGTTCAACATTTGAGCTGAATTTATAATGGATATGAAAATTATGTAAAAGGTTAGTTTTGTTTTACAAGTTTTGGCACGAAGCCTGGTATTACCAGCAGCTTATGCTTGGAAACATTATAAATTGTTCAGCGTGATGCGATCATTAATTTTGTTGGATCTATTTATTAAGTTTTCAGTGAAATTAAATTTAATTGAATTGCCAGCATCAGGGGAAATAGGTACCTACAGTAGTTTTTCTGTATTAACAATGAAACTTTTCGTTTGTGTTTTACGTTCGTATTTTCTCAAAATAATATTTATTTCTTTTATTTTTAATTACAGCTGATGCTTCTACAGTGGACTTGCTTGTTTGTTATGTTTTTATAAAATTGTCTAGTCTGTAATAAATTTAAATTTTTAATTGTTTTTTAATCTGATTTACTATTTGATAAATATTATTTTCACAGTATTGTCAAATAAAAATCCGCTCAGCTAGATATAAACGAAATTTTTTAAGCCGTGATTTCCAGAATGTCAGTTTACTATTGCAACTTCAATGTATCAACACCTGTGTGGATTTGTAAATCGTTTGCGACATTCGGCAAGGTCATTTCTGTGATTCCAATGATCTATTATTCAGTTAATTGCTATGTCCTTTTACGTGCGTCTAGTGAAGCAAAGCCATTACACATAGACGGCATATTACATTATTGTGTAACGAAATTGTTTGCTCCAGTTGTCGCTATAGCGGAACAATAGAACGTGACACAGAAATATCACCGGGCACGTGCCCCCCTCCTCCCCCCACCTGCGGTCCAATAGCAAATTGGAAATTGGATAAACTACGAAATAGTAAATAAAATATTATATCCAGCGCAATTACGGGATCACCTTTTAATGTTGCAGCGGAATGAAGCAATAAGCCGTCATAACTTTGCGTCTTATGCCTCTTATCACCATTGTGCCGGGTGTATCCAATTCAATAGCGTGCCCAACTGTGTATAACTATGATTTAGTAACAGTTTATTTGAACGCAATTTGCAAAATGTTGGCTGTAATTTTAATAATAATTAATGAAATTTGGTATATCCATTTCTTAGACCCAATTTGTACATTATTTGTAGTTGAATACTATTATATTTATCATAAATAAGTACATAATAGGTATTGTAATATATATTACATTAAAAAACAACATACAACAAAAAACATGGTTATAATAAATCATCATCATCATCATATCAGCCTGTAGACGTCCACTGCTGGACAAAGGCCTCCCCCAAGGATCTCCACGACGACCGGTCCTGCGCTAACCTCATCCAGCTGGGTCCCGCGACCTTCACCAGATCGTCGGTCCACCTTGTGGGAGGCCTGCCTACACTGCGTCTTCCGATACGTGGTCGCCACTCGAGAACCTTTCTGCCCCAACGGCCGTCAGTTCTACGAGCGATGTGCCCAGCCCACTGCCACTTCAGCTTCGCAATTCTTTGAGCTATGTCGGTGACCTTGGTTCTCCTGCGGATCTCCTCATTTCTGATTCGATCTCGTAGGGAAACTCCGAGCATAGCTCTCTCCATTGCCCTCTGGGTGACCTTGAGCCTTCTTATGAGGCCCATAGTGAGGGACCACGTCTCGGTACCATATGTCATCACTGGCAACACACACTGGTCGAAGACTTTCGTCTTGAGACACTGCGGTATTTGGGACGAGAAGATGTTGCGTAGCTTCCTGAACGCTGCCCAGCCGAGTTGGATTCGACGATTGACCTCTTTCTCGAAGTTGGACCTACCTAACTGGACGGTTTGTCCCAGGTATATATAATCGGTATCTATACATATAATAAAATCGTAAAGGCCAAAAAGTCTGTACATTGAATATATTCGAAAAAAAACCAACCAGGGCGACTTAAAATGAGTAACTGAACATGTTAGAACAGTTTTTAAAATTTTTGTCTGTCTGTCTGTTTGTTTGAACGCGCATCACGCCTAAACCGCTGAACGGATTTTGACGAAACTTTGTATAGTGACAGTGTATATCCCGGAATAACATAATAAATCACAAAAATCTCGAAAATTTGCGGAGGAATAACAACTAGCAATAAAAAACTCTCATTTGCTAAAATTTGTATGAACTTACAGGTCAGAGTAGCCTGGTTATTATAGAAAGTGTTACAAGTGAGCCCAGTTCAAAGGATAGGGCTACTCTGCAAACTACCATAGGTTTTTCATTATAAACCCTGACTGACTGACATACAGGATGTAAGAAAATCCCTATATTGACCGGTTACAGGGGCTCTCGGTATCGAATACCTACTGATTTGTTTTCTACAGTGACTGGCCGTTGGCTTAGTTGATGGTGAGTGGTAGCCACGGGTGGTGACCCTGCCTACTGAGCTAAAGGTTTTGGGTTCATTCCCACCCGGGGCCAACATTTGTGTTCGCGCGTTTGTTCGTGCGTTTGTACGCGCGTTTGGTTGGTTGGTTCGCGCGTTTGTTCGCGCGTTTTGCGCGTTTGTTGGTTGCGGGTTGTTCGCGCGTTTGGTTGGTTGGTTATTTGGTTGGTTTGTTCGCGCGTTTCGCGCGTTTGTTCGCGCATTTGTTTGCGCGTTTGGTTGCACGTTTGGTTGGTTTTGGTTATTTGGTTGGTTTGTTCGCGGGTTTCGCGTTTGTTCGCGCGTTTCGCGCGTTTTGTTGGTTGGTTAGTTATTTGGTTGGTTCGCGCGTTTGTTCGCGCGTTTCGTGCGTTTATTGGTTGCGGGTTTGTTTGCGTGTGTGGTTGGTTATTTGGTTGCTTTGTTCGCGCGTTTCGCGCGTTTGTACGCGAGTTTCGCGCGAATGTTCGCGCGTTTCGCGCGAATGTTCGCGCGTTTGTGTGCGCCTTTGGTTTGTTGGTTGGTTATTTGGTTGGTTTGTTCGCGCGTTTCGCGTATGTTCGCGCTTTTCGCGCGTTTGTTCGCGCGTTTCGCGCATTTGTTCGCGCGTTTCGCGCGTTTGTTCGCGCTTTTTGCGCGTTTGATCGCTTGGTAGGTTAGTTGATTTGTTCACGCGTATCGCGCGTTTGTTCGCGCGTTTGTGTGCGCCTTTGGTTTGTTGGTTGGTTATTTGGTTGGTTTGTTCGCGCGGATCGCGTTTGTTCGCGCGTTTCGCGCGTTTGTTCGCGCGTTTCGCGCGTTTGTTCGCGCGTATCGCGCGTTTGATCGCTTGGTAGGTTAGTTGGTTTGTTCGCGCGTTTCGCGCGTTTGTTTGCGCCTTTGGTTTGTTGGTTGGTTTGTCGCGCGTTTCGCGTTTGTTCGCGCGTTTCACGCGTTTGTTCGCGCGTTTCGCGCGTTTGTTTACGCGTTTCGCGCGTTTGATCGCTTGGTAGGTTCGTTGGTTTGTTCGCGCGTTTCGCGCGTTTGTTCGGGTTTGTTGGTTGCGGGTTTGTTCGCGCGTTTGTTTGCATAATTTTATTGTAACTAGACGCTGTCTAAGTATAGGAGAGATAGCTATACCTACTTCCAAAATCCACGCATACGAAGTTGCGGGCAACAGCTAGTAATAAATATAATTGATAGATTATTTTAAAAAATGTTGATTTCCGTAATAATGCCTGTGTACGAAATCGTAGCCAGCGCGGCTACGATTTCGTAGCATCGTCGTAGATAGACGCTACGGTGAACATTGTTTCCTTAGTGATTTCATATTCCACGACGTACCTACTTACCTCCTATTTTAAAACTATATTGTAAATTTTTAAAATTTCTTTTTTTATAAGACAAACTAATAAATGGAAACTGTTTGGGTAACTTTGGGGGAGGGTATAAGTACCTACCTCCCCTTGGCTACGACTCGGGAACAGTTTGTGAGCGCACCTCGGCGTCGGTGGTTCCGCTCCATCATACCCTCGCGCAGACTCCGGAACGGAAGTTATTACGTGTAATGTAGTGGCGCGGGAGAGCGTTGTTTTGTTGTCTTGACAAAAGGACGCGCGACTAGATAGTTTCTTGCTGCCACACAATGGCCGTCTACCTTCTGTAACAATTTGCATTAGTGACGTTAAAAGCAGTTTTAAAATTTATGCAGGTGTAATGCACAGCGCAGCTAAACTAAAACATTGCAGCAATGGATAGTTTATTAATAAATATGGGTATTAAATAAGTTGGTTTTCAGGCTCAAAAGATTTTATTATTTTAGAAATTATAATGTAGTGATAAGTAGGTTGACTAGGTAGAATAAATAATAAAAGAAACTGTAGTACGGTATTGGTATTATCTTTATTTATAGTATTGTGTACCACCTCTGATTTTCTTTCTCTAATAAATAATGAGGCATGTTGTGTACAGGCCACATGTTGCTGACCTCCGGAAATATATTTTCCGTATGGCTACCGGTGAAGAAATATTATTAATTGCAAATATTTTTGTGCCTAAACCCGACAACATCAGCCAGACGAAATATAATTGGGATCCCATTCGTGTAGCGATCTATATACCTACTTATATGTTTATAGTAATTTATGTACGCGGTATAATGAGTACATAAATCAAGAAGATGCATTGGATGGGGTGCTAGTCTATAATATGATTGAGACGTACGGTTTTTATGGGCTCATTCTCGTTAATAATTGAGGAGAGAACTACATCTCTGGAGAGTGGGGTAAGACAGTAGCCGAGCAAACACATCTGCGCCACCGCCACGTCTGGAGACGGGGTAGAGTTAATTTAGTGTGACGTTGTCTCCCTACCCACGTTACTACCCGCATAGACGTTAAAAGTCAAGCTGAACCCCGCTCCAGGTGACTGTAATATGAAGACAATTACTGTGGGTGTTTACTATTCACCTGTAAAAGCGGTTAAGTAGCTTTATTATACAGTATGTAGATGGAGACACCAGCATTAATTAAAGAATGCAAAGAATTTCGTGTGATAAGACCATAGTTTAATGCTCATTTGTTACTTGGTAATTATTTATTTTTCAAATTTACAAGCAGCAAAACCCTATTCGCCGCAGGCCGTCCGCTCCCCGCCCGTGTCCGTCCACCACTGTCGCCGTACCTACAACACTAGCTAGGGTTGAAATTTAATTTACTACAAAATTAAGCTATTTTTAGGGTTCCGTACCTCGAAAGAGGAAAAAATGGGATCACTTCGTTGTTCGTCTGTCTGTCAAGACACCTTTTTCTCAGGAACGCGTGGAGATATCAAGTTAAAATTAATATCTAATACTCAGGTCTGCAATACCTTGGAGCTGTGAAAAAATCAAACTTCTAAGTCAACGCAGTCAGAAGATATGGCCGATTTTGGCGCATTTTTGTGTATTTTGGTAATCAAAACCTATGGGGGTACTTCCCGTTGACCTAGAATCATGAAATTTGGGAAGAAGCAAGGTCTTATGGCACAAGTAAAAGAAAAATCCGAAAACCGTAAATTTGTAGTGACCTACATCAAAAGATTTTTTTTTTCTTGTACCAACAAACTTAGCTTTGAGTATGAGCAAGTCATCTATATAATTGAGTTTGTACGGAACCCTCAGGGTGCGAGTCCTATTCGTACTTGTCCGGTATTTTTTCATGTATTCAGTAAATTTTGCACGTGACTAAATATTTTATACTTAACTTATAAGTATGTTGACATTGCGACGTTTACAAATATCAATTAAGAGCACAATTTTGGACGTGAACTATTTAGGTTGGTTTGTGTGTGATGTGGGCGCCTGAGAGTTAAGTCTATGATGAGATGGTGATCTCCGGCCGTATAAGACTGTCTGACACAAACAGCACTAGTTGTGGGCTGTTCTCCACCATTAAAAAACTTTCTCTTTAAATCGCTTACAGATTGTACTTGTTTTTCAACAAAGTGCGGTGTTCGCCTCAGGCAAGGACCAGTCTTCTGTAAAAACTTTTCTTGTCTTTTATCTTATAAATTTAAATTCTTTGTAAATTAAAAGAAATTATAAAATGTTTTATTTTGGGCAGGTTTTATTTCTTCGTCTGAAAACGCTTTAATATATTATTATGTAGTTAAATTACACAAATATTTGACGTATTTGTTACAAGATAAATAGCGAAGATTTCGTTTCCTTACAAATAACAAAGAAGTAAATTGTCGGTAGCAGGCTGAAATTGCTATTATACTTTTTAGGGTTCCGTACTAAAATAGTAAAAAGGAACCCTTATCGTCAGACTTTGTCTGTTTGTCCGTCGGTCTGTCACTGCAGCTGCTTATCTCAGCAACTACTATTGTATGCCATCGATGTCATGTCATGAGAACTTGTAGTATAGTTGTAAACAACACTTGCCCACCTCAAAAAAAAAAAATTACCACCCATTAAAAATCTTTTATGGTTACTTGAAGAAGGATCTTGAGGGTCTAACGAAGACCAGGTAAACGATGACTATAAGGAGTTCTAAGGGATGGTAATAGCGCCAATTAGTAGGTAAAGGTTTCAAGAGGTTTATTGAAAGTTTATAGTAAAAGTAGGCGTTAACCCAGGCCTTATTGATTTTGAAGCGGCCGATGAATTTAACTATAAGTAACTATACGTTTCCATTCAAGGTATCCATCCTCGGTGAGCGAGTCCGACTAGCTCTTGGCCGGTTTTTCTTGGCAAGGGGGTAGAATTCGATGACAACTAGGAAGCGGTGGTAGATGAAAATTGATATATAAGTGTAAATGTACCCAGTGTACTCATATGCAATAAAATATTTTGACCTTCATTCAAATAGTTTCGTGGAATGATCCCTTTGCGGTTGCCTTGCTCGGTGACGTCAAACTCTGCACTGTCACATAAGCAGTGGTTCCAGCTAAATCCGGCGAGAGGTGTGGGTCGAGGATAGTCTTTGAATAAATCAGGGCCGACGAGGTCGCAAGGTGAGCGGGCCCGTGGTCCGTCGGTCGGCCGGCCGGTCCGCCGCGAGCAATATCGCATTTATATGAGTTCGTTATGTGTCCGCTCGAAATACCCGATCCGTTATCGAACTTCCGACCTTGCGCAGAAGATAGACGCAATTTGGAATTTGACGACCCTTTGACCCTTGAGAACCTCTGACCGGTAATCGTGATACTACTGCTACAGCCTCCGTTCATACATCTATTTTAGATAAATGTTCCTGACATACACTTTATTATGGAGATGTTTGTTTTTCGTTATTGTCTTCATTAGTGAAGTTTAGTAAATCGGTACTTTACCGAATGAGTAGCTTGATACGCAAGTCAAGTAAGCTTAGAATTAGGGCGGTTCGCATCAGTCCGACTGACCTCTCATTAAGCCGGGCTTAGCTGGCGGCTCGCTTTCTAATAACTGTCATTCCTTTTACTTGACCATTTTCACAGATCTATAGTTATAGTCATGATGAAAATCTTTACGGAATTTATCAAGTCAGATGTATGTGGTTTAAATTTTTAAATTATATTATTTAGGGGAATAACCTACAATTAAGTACCTATATAATAATATCAAAAGTAGATTACTTTTGACACTTTTATGTGTAAAATAAGCTAATGTTTTCATAAACTTCCGAGTCGGCAGTTTGCGCAGGGAACTGACACCTGCCACTCGACTTTCTATCCGGCCTTTTTGTATTGCGCAAGCCGCAGCCCGGGCCTTTATTTTGTGAATGACGTAATCTATGTAGAACCTCCATTAAGCACCGTAAACACGGTATAGCGGGATTTTCAGAACTCTACATTTAATTAAGGGACGGATATACCTACGTGCATTAGGCAAATGTGGACGTGACCGCACGGTCTCTCACAATATTATAAAATCTCGTACGTAATTGGAGCTGCCAGGATATTGATGCCTACGAGTTTACTATTGATATATATATATTTTTTTCAAATGTGTAAATATTATTACTTAGTTATTTTTGGCCAATAAATATGAGTCAATAATAGTCGAAGTAAACGTACTTACTCGTGTAAAAAGAAAGATTTTCTCAAAAGAATCACACGACCGAGTGAGCGCTAAACGAGCGAGTTCTTTGATATGATTCCAACCGTACTCGATGTAAGGAATGTTGTACTTCGCTATTTCCAGAAATGTCTTAATAATGTAATGGATGCTCACTCACCTGATAAAATATTACCCGACAAAGGGTGTCGAGACCTTCCCGTTTCATGCGCTCTGGCGACATTACAAAATCGTAAAAATAAAAATGAGTGCGTCTAAATTATGCGGGATACGATGAGATTTCGAATGGCTGCCATGAAATAAAGGAGCCAATGTACCGTGACATTCACCTGCGTCTCGCGTGATGTATTGCGGTATTATGTGCACAGCATTAGGCCAAGACGACTTCTCATTAAAAGTTAAGACGCTGAATGTTGCTCTCTCACGTCCTAGATTGTGTTTTTCCAAGGAGTCCGTCATTTTTCTTTGTTTCCGAGCGAGACTGTAACATTTTCAATTTACATACTTATTTAAAAAGAGTATTTCCATAAAGAAAATCCGGGAACGCAATCACACAGCTTTTGAACGATAAAATTTTACCTATATTATGTACTTTGATTTATTTAAGACAGTACGTCAGTGATGAATGTTGAAAAACTGTTTTGACTCTTATTACATCACAATATTATACAATTTTCAAATTACAAATGGTAGGTGGATTTTCGAACTGGATTGGTAATCAAGACGGCGTGGATAATTGGATATTTAGCTACGTTCGACGGCAACTGAGCCGCTTGGCGGCACATCTTCACCTAATTTTCAGGTTCACTGATATTGGGCTCCCATAGTCCCATTTCCTCAATAACCTTAATGTTAAAGGTGACTTGAAATCTATCATAAACATAACTTCCACGAAACTTTGTCTGGTTGGAAGAAGTTTTAAGTATTTGTAATTTGTTTTGTGAGAATTTGTGACCACAAAAGTAGGGAAGTTTGGTATCTTTTGAAAGGTCTCGGGTGCAATTTTGGCTTCCTTCTGATTTGAAAGTAATAGTCATGTCTGTTCGAAGATGTAAACTGTAATTACCTATGTATACTCACCTACCGAATGTTACAGTATAAGGACTTATTTGTGTACCAAAATCATCAAAAAATAACAGCATTTCAAATGAAATTGTAAAAACGTGGACTAATCCTTTTTTTATTATTTTCCAGTCAACCTTTATGTTTGTCTTTACCGATTAGTAAATATTACAGGTTTAATTAATGAATCATTAAATTGGTCACCATCGGGCTTGATGTACAATTAATTATTTGATCACTATGTTACTACCCTTATCATATCTCTCTCTCGTATGTACCAAAATATAACAACAACAATTTTATGCATATAATGATTTTTGTCAAATACGTAACAGGGAAAGGGAAAGCGTTATGTACACTAAAACTTACGGTATATAGATTTGTCGTCGTTAATTAATTCTTATTGGAGATATTGCGTCGCTATCCGATAAATTTTTTAGGTATTGAAAGCATTGGATTATTTTAAGCTTCTCCAAATCCGTATCGATTCTAACAGAGGCGAAAGTTGGTGTATTACTAATTATTCTCGGCTCACACTTACCCTGGGGACGCCGCGCCGCAACTTTTCGCTAACTCGTTGTCTCATTATGGAAATCTCCTGTGGGAAAGAAGACATTAATTTTGTTATTAACTACTACGCAGTCTTAATAGGTATTTATATAGGATTTTAGAAACGTATAACCTGGCCTGTAGGCTTCGTTGTAGTGACCCTGCCTTCTACGCCAGAGGTCGTGGGATCGATTCCCACCCGGCACCAACATTTGTGTGATGTACATATCTGATGGTTTTCGGATTCTGGGTGTTTGTATGTATCTAAGTATCTATTTTAAAAGTATATAAATTAACTTTTATTTAATTTGGACAGAATTAAAACACGTTAAGCTAAATAATTTGCTTTATATTTGTATCTGTTACACAGCTAAGTGAAAGTAGCAATCATGTTTGCAGCTTCCCTAATGTATGACGTATTACGTGTTCATACGCGTGTTAGAGAATAGATCTGTATAGATTATATTAAATAAAAATACAAAGGAAAATCGATGAAAGGGATGGAGGACAGCGGTATGCACGGTCAGTTAAGCAATCGCTTTGGGATGCTATTGATTTTTATTATTCGTAGGGTTTTGTTGGTGACGAAGGGATCATGTTTACCTATTCGGATGAAATAACATACCCTGATACTCACATCGGAATGCAAACAAACAGCCGTCGGTAGCCACATAACTGATGTCATCATGAGCATGGACAGATAAGGTAACTTTATACACGCTGAAAATGTTTTATTTTTATTTAAAACTTTATTGCATTAATTTGTACAAAAACCGAACTTAATGCCAATGGCATTCTCTACCAGCTGACCTTTGGGCAATGCAGATGAATTAGTGGTAGGCGCAAAATAAAAGATTGTTTCAAAATAAAAATGTTAAGTGATTTCACTTGATTATTCCTAAAGTATACGAGTTAATGTAAAACTTTCATCAAAACTTAATTTTGATGAAACTTTGTATAGTGATAAAAAAATTGGTATAAAAAAATAACCCATACGTTATTCCAGGATATAAACATATAATGACGGGATTTTGTATTGGGGGCGGGAGGGAGGGGGGGGGGAGAGTGGAGATGAGAGGGTGAAAAATTTGCACGGGAGTACAGGTTTCTTTAAAGGCATTAACTTGAAAATGTATAATAAATAAATAATGACGGGTTTTTGGATTTTACATTTTAAGGGAAAGGGGGAGGGTGGGACGCTGTGAACACTTATAACTCAAGAACGGCTGAACGGATTTTGATGAAACTTGGTATGTACAGTGATAGCTTAGATTCTGGAATAATATATAGGCTACTTTTCTCGCGGTAAACTAATTCAGCGGGAATAGCTTATTCCACGCGGACGAAGCCACGGGCTACAGCTATCTTATATAAATAGTGACGGGTTTTATATTTTCACATTTTTAAGAAAAGGGAGAGGGGGGGGAGAGAAGGGGGGTGAAAAATTGGAATTGTAGTTACTTGCTTTTGACAGAACGAAGTCTGTCGGGTCAGCTAGTATACCAATAAAATGGACACATCCTTTTTTTGCCAATTTGCAAAAAAAAAACCCTATAGTTGCATATTCTAACGTGCAAGTGTTAGAAACGTGACCGCAATCCGCATGTATAAAACGTACCAATTGTAGACAATACTTACACCAATGCCACTTCAGAAGGGTTCGTCATTAGCTTATGTGAGAACATTCTCTCTGAACAAATATGCCCAAACAACATTTTGGCCCAGAGGTATATGATACCCCTTCATTCTCTAAATTCCTCGCAATGTGGGCGGATGGCCATCATCAAAATATATACCTAAGAAATATTTCTAAGATAATTAGAAATTCTGTAGGCAGTATTTGTTTTTCAATTCGAAAGTGATCCTCATCTTTTTTTTCTGAAATCAAAGTCAAATCAAAAGCCTATCACAGGCCTATCTTATCGACAAGGGCTATAGTCCACCACGCTACCCCAGGGCGGGGCTAGCCGAACGCGTTTCGAATATAATTATACATATATCTAGGTATAGCTATCGCGATTTTTTAAAAGAATAGGCTAAAATTAATTGGTACCGGTACTAAAGGTGCGACAAATTTAATTAAAGCGCTTTAACCTTCTTTTTCAGAAATTAAAATCTCGTTTATTACACAGAAACGGGTCTCACATTAAGCTAAACACATTATTATGTTTATGTATTCAAGAGAGTAGAGGTGCGGAAAGGTCCCAATGTTTGACTGTGGCGATTTATTTAACGAGTAGCTTTATTTGTTTGCGGGGGGTGCCACCGGCCGGCGGCGGCCCCTCCTAATGTCACCCCATTAACTTCATGCTTCCTGTAAATTATACCAGTTTCAACTTTATCATTTGGATGGCTGGATTGATACCAGCGGCTATACGGCTGTCGTCTGATGCCAGTGTATTGTATAAATGTGGCACAGAATAATACAGCACAGAAAAAGAAAGCAAGGACAAAATTTCAGTTCCACTTTACTCTATTTCTTATTTTCTCTTCTTTCTTACTCAGCGAGCTGCATACATACACATAGTAGGCAGAAAGAACGAAGAGCCAAGTCAAAGTCAAAATATTTCGTTCAAATGCCTATATCGCGATACCGACACACCTTTTTCGCCTACCTTTTTTTACATCTCAGTGAGTACTAGATGTCACTATTAAACCTTTTACCATTTTAAATGTCAGTAAGTCACTATACGGATTGTAAATTTAGTCACCCGCAGTATTTAACTCGGCAATTCTGGCCAATGTATATATTTTTATTAAAACAATTTTAGGGGACATAGCACTGAAAATTCTTTACATTGTTTAATTATTGCAGGTGACTTAATCCGGAGAATCCTTGTTTCAATATTATTCTAATTAAAGTATGCACCTACCTAATATAGTATGTATTATCATTCTGTTACACTGTCCCATTTAAGTGTATGTTGTTCATATAAATTGGATCGACATGTCTAAAATAATATAACGTCAACTTTCCCGGAATGGGACATGGGACATATGTGTTTACATTTCATTGTAAATGGTGAAATAGTGTGTTATTTTCAGAAATTGGGTAAGTACTTCTTTTATTTATAACTATTTATTACATTTCAAAAGACAAGTTGAAACGTGATCCCGGGGTAACATACAGTGTCAGCTTTTGTGCGATTTCACATTAGGACGCGGGTGGTGCTGCTGTCGCGCGACAGCAGCGCGGCTTGCCTAGATTAGGGTGGGCAGTTTATTTTGAAAAATCATTGTTGCTCCTGATTTAGTTGGTTCTCCTTCGGCCGGTTATGATCATTCCGTCTAAAAAGCAATTGGTCTAAAACGCAAAATGCCTAAAATCAATGTCTAAATTGTAGAATGCTTAAGTCTTAATTCGCCTAAAACTCAAATTGCCTAAGTTGTAAAACGTCTAAAAAGCAATTTGGACTAAAACGCAAAATGCCTAAAATCAATGTCTAAATTGTAGAATGCCTGAGTATTAATTTTAAGCATTTTGCGTTTCAGACCAATTGCGTTTTAGACAGAATGATCATAACCAACCACCGAATTAGTGCCCAAATTTCAGTGTGTTTCTGTGTCAAATTCGCTCATTGTGAAATTTATGTTCGAACGTGCAATTGCAACACTGGCTCGAAGCCGACTGATCGCACGCGGCTGCCGCGCTGCCGACCGCTATGAAAAATCACGTGTCGCGCGGCTTTTTTTGTATGGAAGTAGCAGCGCGACAGCCGCGCGTCTTTCGCGCTGCTGCAGCCGCGCTGCTGTCGCGCGACAGCTGCACCACCCGCGACCTAATGTGAAGGCGCACTTATTCGTGGAATAATATAAATGAAAAAATATTTATCCAGGTAAGTAAGACTGAAGCTCTCTAGTAATGTAAGTAGCAGGAAATTAATTCGAAATGTATATTTTCCTTTCCCTCATTTCCCATTGTTAGGCGGAAAAGGATTGCCAGGAACACATTTCACGGTTTTGCGTCACTTCCTGTAATTACATTTCATTTAAGCTTCTTGCCGAGAGCAGTCCGTCCGAACTATCTCGCCGTCTTCTTCTAATTGTGTTACCCTAGTTAAATTTTAGAGTAATTCTCTAACAATAATAAATTATGTTGTTGTCGTCTATTTGTTAATATTCTCAGATGAAACCAAAGGAGAAAGATACGGTACTTTTATTACTTTGCATGACACAGTTGAAATCAAAGGTGCATTTGTACAATCAGTGTTATTATTACGTACAGTATTTTCCAATAGAAACACTAATAAGGAGCGAATGTAAATGACATGCAATCAAGTCAATCGTTCCGTGCTGGACTGACCAAAACCAATTATGTAACCTACTTGTTACGTACGTATCTACTTGGGACTATTTTCAGTGCGTAAATTTATCTTTCTCTTTTTGTTTTCATCTCTAACTTAATATTTCTCTAAATAAATACATAATGTCAGTAATTTTATATTTTATGTAATTGTATGTACCTAACTATAGTGTTACCTTGAACTAACTGTGATTATTATAATGTCAAAGTACAAATTTATTTAAAAATTATCGGGTATTCCATAAAATTTTCCAGAAAATTGATTTAGGAGGTGTAAATTGATGTATTCGAGAGTGTCGCCGGCAAAACTCTTCAAATCTAATAAGTTGTGAGGGCTCGTCGTCGCGCCGCTCGCTCTGCCGCTGAGCCGCGGAAGATTAGAGGGCCTGATAAGTAAGGCGCCCCTCATTCGATGCATTTAGATCAGATCAAATCATACAACCCTATTGACGACTTATATATTTTATACAGGTGTAGACTTAGTCACCTGCAATAATTAAACGAAGGAAAGAGTTTTGAGTGCTAAGTAAAACTACAAAAAAATTTGTTACTTGTTTTTTAAATCTAAGCTATTTTTTCTTAAAAATAACAAATAAATAACAGTGTTTCAACTCTAATTCTCAGGCCGTCCGCCCCCTCTCTCGCGTTCATCCTCCCCTTGCCGCCGGATAACACTAGCTAGTGTTGGAATTTAATCAAAAAAACAAAAATAAACGTCAAATTTTTGATTTTTGATATGTAATGTGGTCATAATTTGACCAGTTACTTACCTAATTATTACAGGTGACAATAATGATGTGCTTCACAAGAAATATGAATTTTCGGTAGGTATTGGCCTTGTTATGATGGAATAAATCGTATGTCTCATACACACCCTCGACTCTACGAGTGTGTATATAATAAACTTACAATCGATTTCCATCAAAAACGCGATTTTGTTCGCGAGCTTGGACAACACACATACAAAACTTTCTTCAGTCATAAGGAATAGTCCTACGAAAGTAAAAATGCTTAAACGGAAGAAACAATGCATCATATCGCAAAGAAAGAAAAATAAAAGTTCAATCCATTACCAGGGCTATTTTCCTAGCCAAGTAACAGTTAGCGTATATAGCCATCAGTGTCGCTCGTATATGTTGTATGTAAGTGCCTAGCCCCTACATTTTTATAGCGACTCGGCGGCGGCGCGGAGATCGAGAATAGAAGAAATTTCCAGCTCACCTGCGCTTGAGTGATGAGTACATGGTTCTGCCTTAATTCAATTATCCGGCCAGACGATATCGGAGCCCTCCGGGAGATAACATCCCCGAAACATGAATATTTCTGCCTCCCTCGCCGACCATAACTGACGTTTCAACAAGACTGATCAGGGTAATACACGCAGCTTTCGTTCGTACCTTTGAAAAATTTGATTTCAATATATCTAATAATGAATGATATTCACTCGGAGGAAAATACTTCAAACAAAATAAGAAGAGTGTAATATTGGCAACTAAGTACTTACTTAAATAAAATATTTATATTGGTATTTATTTACAAGAGCTACAATATGAGGAAGATTTGTGCAAAATTAAGTTTCAAATTTCTAGACTCAGCGATTTAAAGCCCAAACCACTGAGTCTAGAAACTTGATGCATTTTGCATTGATATTTAGTGAGTGAGTCAGTCAGTTACTGCTGATAAATATTTAGATGAACAAATACTTTAAGAAAAATCGATGGAGAGAGCATATTGTAGCAGAAATACCTACCCACTTTTTCTGAAGTTTGTAAATGAGAGAGTAAACGGTTGAATTACCTGTACGAATTATTCATTATTTATGAAATAAATAAATGTTTAATTGTCTTTTTAAAATTATAATATTCACTCTAATAACCATGACGTGAAGTCAATTTGTTATTTATTGTACATAATAAAAAACAAAAACATAACAGAGACGCGGCTTGCCTCACTTGGATACCTTGCCTTTAGCTTGTCTATAATCAGTGACATGAACCCACCTAAAAGTACCTTTACCTACCAACCACAAATGGAAATGCGACTTATTAGAGTATACCCATTAAGCCGGCTCCAGTCTCTACATCGTGGCCGGCTGCTTTCGTTGGCCAACAATTTATCTTCGGCTCTGTGGTCCATTACATTAACGACTGCGCGGAAAGTTCCGGAAGGACTAATCTAAAGGCAAACTAACACCTTCCGAGAGACCGTAACGTTGTTTACGCCATCAAGAAAGAATAAAGAGATGTCGTTATCTGGTCTGAGTCGTGTTTGTTGCAGTAGTAGGTGCTATAGACGTTGGAAATTTAAACCCCTCCTCTGAGGTGGAAAAATAGGCTGCTTTTGGGTGTAGAATCACAGGAAATATAGTTGCTATTAATACAGATAAAACACAAACCAGCCTTCATTGTATAGGAAGCAGGGTATTGGTCCACTCAAATGCTTTAATTACGCAATATAATTTGTTATTTTTTGTTTTCGTTCTGGACATAGATAATACAAATTGCTCTGTACCTACGGTGAGCCGGTGTACATATCACAGGACTACCTAGGATAAACACTGGTGACGATAACATTGTAGCCTTAAATATTTATTGTTCTAAACATCTTCTTTGTAAAGTTTTTCAAATGTATTGTAATAAATAATGATTATTGTAGGTAATATTTTACCATTCATAGTAATGTAACCATTGTATTATCTGAACAACTTAAATATTAATTATTGTTAAATAACATTTTGTCTAGATAATCATCTCGGCAACAATATACCTATGTATAATAGTAACTTCGGTGTTACCAAGTAAAACGAAGTTTCTAATGAGAGGATATAACTTATCACATGCTTAAGGTATTTAGTTATTATTAACACACATTTCGGGAAGTTACAGTTTATAATTTCTCATAACAAGTCAAACACTCCGGTAACCATGAAAGGATAATCACGCAGCGGGCGGCGGCGGCCGGCGCTCTCGTTTGTTTGTTCGCAGTAATTTCACATTAACTCCACCTAACAGCTGTATCTCGTACGTACGTTACATACATCAAAGAGTATTTTATGTTGTGTAAGACGTTCTTAAACTTGTTAGTAACATCTTTTTAAGACTGAAGTACTTATACCCATTTCCTCTTCACATTTGCATGCTTGTTAGTGGACTATGTTTGACATAGCAAGTTTTTGTTACCGAATTATTCTACAGCCATATGTATGAGTAACAAATATTGTTGAAACCCCCGATTTTTTTTTGTATTTACTTAATAAAACACATTAAAACAATAGGTATATACCTAGTAATACCTTCTTAAAATACCTTCAATGCGAGCTTCAAATTCTTAAAAAACATATCGAGCGATTGCTCTGTCATTCATACCATAACAGCTAACTATTGCGCCAAGTTACGCCCTGAAGGTTATGATTATGAACTTTGTGAATGCCCAAGTTCATTCATTACCCGTCAGAAAATTTATCCAACACATTTGTCAAAAACTAACCGTGCAGTGAGCGCCCACGAAAGAACACCGCAACTACAAACTCACAACGGAACAAAACAAAACAATTTTACAATAGTCCCTTTGATATTAGGTAAATACCTTTATAAACATCAATTTCAATTTTGTAATATTTCTAATGTGTTTAAAACGAATTGGAAAAGTTATGAATGTTCAATGTTAAGTAGGCAGTAGGTACTGTCTAAGTCTAATACTGTTTTCTATAATTTTATTCTAACGTTGGGAGTGTATATGGACTAAGACTTTTGGAGCTAATGATCACGAAGTATCACAAAAATCATAATATCATTCACAAAAAATGTAAATTGCAAAGATTTCTCGCTATAGCATACGCTTAGGTTTTTATACTGATTAGATCAGTAAACGGGTGTTACAAATATTTCTCGAACACAATTAATTTGGCTATCTTACTTAAAGTCGGCAGAAAACAAGTTCGGGTAAAACCGTAATCCGTCCGTGATTTGAAAATTGCTCCATAAACAGTTTAAAATACTACAACATCTTTTAAGAATTCGTTGAAATCGTAGAGATTAACCGCATCCGGGAATATATCCATTATCTGGAACAGTTAAACGTGCATTATATTATTTAAATTATTATACCGATATATTAGCGGCCGGTCAAAGTTTCTCGGAACAAATTGTGTTGATTTATTGAGCGCGCCACCCATGTCGCTATACGGAAATAGAATGCCGCAGCTGAGCACGTTCAAGCGACTATCTTTTTACAGCAAAATATTAGTGACATTGCCAACTAAAAGATGATGGAAGTAGATACCTACCTTGTCAGGAAAAAAATAATCGCCTCTAAACAAGTTTCAGTTACATGCAAGCATAAAAATATGAAGCCTGAGACTCTATGCGTCCATCGAAACATATATGATAAATAGTCTGTAATTTACGGATTAATAAATTGAGTAGGTATGTGATTTTTTAAAAACATATGTTTGGATATAGAAATGAGCACGATTGATTTTTTATACTTTTCAAATCCTTACTTATTTATTTTAATAAAACAAAGTGGCTTCCTACGTCTGACGCTTAGATCTTTTTAAACTATACGCAACCGATTTTGATGCGGTTTTCATTATCATTCAGATAGTTTCTTCCGGATGATTTATATGTACTTATACCATGCGGGCGAAGCCGCGTGCAACAGCTAGTAAAAATTAAATTTTAAGCGAGAAAAGTTTAAAGCGGATATAGCACCGTGAAGCTGGATGTAAGTATTAAACTATGCATGTGCTATAGCGGTCTGAACAGGTTCCGCCTTAGTTATTAATTACGACGAGTAACATTTATGGCTTAATTAAGGCTAATAAAATAGTTTCCGCAATTTATTAGTCCCTGCGTGTGAGTTAATTTACAACCAACATGTTTATCTTTGCAGGAAATTGTATTTTCTTTCGCTATAAATTAAAAACAAACGTGTAAGTTTATAAACAAATAAGAAATAGATTTCGGACTCCTTCAAATACAATGAGAATATGAAAGTTAGGTAAAGCGATTCAAGTCTTTTCCGCAAAGCTCCTTCTCTGTAACTTACCTTTGTGAAAAATGTTCAGTGAAAACTAGATTTTTATTCATAACAGAGTGCCGCACAAGTTTTCATTGTAAGGAAACGGTGGGAATTGTAATGGTAAGGTATTATTCTAAAGTTTATTTTAATTTTGCTCTGTGTGTATAACACTGGTAGTTTTAATGTATTTACGTTAAAATGAAGGAAATTTACCTATATTTTAAAGTCATTAGTTCGTTCATTTGCAAGAAATAAGCAACAAATAAGTGAAGCATTTAGAACGAGAAATATATTAATATATAGTTTCGATGCAAAAAGAAAGATAAGACGAGAAAATCTTTGGAATATCTTCGCAAATGCCTGCCCTTCGCTTCCACAGAGCGCCAGGCCAAGGACGTGGCCGTTATTCCATATAAAAGTAGCAATAAAAACTAGAGAATAGTCAGATGGCAGAATAAGATTCCTTTCCCTATTCGGCAGTCTATGGAAGCTGGTTTTCTTTTTATAAGAATTTCTTGTAACACCCTTTATAGTAAATTACCATATTATTTTACGGTTACTACTTTTAAAGATGTGCAAACATTGATATAATGGTGACAAGCATTGCAATGCAGTCAGTTGACAATGAAAAGATACAATAAATCCCTATTAGGAGTGATGTGAGATTACTGCAAACAATATTACAACATCGTGTAAGTACCTACTTAACATTTCAGCAGATCATATATATTTTTGGTAATTGTGTTTGTACTAGCCTGAGATACTAGCCTTTACATTTAATAGGGGCGGGCGAAAACTGCGATACATCAAATATTAAAAGGCGCGCGCGCCGCGTCCACCTGTGCACAATAATGCGGCGTTGTTCTGTTGCTATGTCGTAACGTACGACGCCTCAATGTGTTGCCAGTTGCCACTTACCAAAATGTCCCTTTTATGCCCATTCTCCATTATGATGATAGATACGGTGATTTTTGTACGAATTTTATGTGCTTTGAAAAGTTTTGTGTTAAGTTAGAGCTTCGTTTAGTAAAGTCAAAATTTCAATAAGTGCTAAACCTTTAATGTAAAAAAGTCTAACCAAAGCAATCTTAACTGTAAGGACTGACTTAAATAATATACTTACAGAATATATTGGTCAGTACCTATTATGTATTTAAAACCACCTTAATCAGCTACCTCAAAAATCATCAGTTCCTATAAATACCTATATAAACTCTTTGTTACAAATTAGCAAATAAGTTTGTAGGATAAAGTTGTGTTGATTGAGTTTATACCATTACTCCCCTTTTCCAGTCCAAGAGAGCTCCACGCGTGTTGCAAACTTTGAATTAACTAAGTTAAACGTATGTATTTTAACGCTATTTTCCCCAGAATTCTCACCTCCTTTCACGTTGTTTCCCAAACAAGGCATTAGCGATATTGTTCAAATAGGTAGGTAGGTATTTACATGTTTTGTGTGAAATATTTTTTCGGTTTTTGGTTTTGGGAGATTATAGGGCGTGGGAAATACAATTCGCAGGATCAATTGTGTTTACGACCCATAAAACCTTTTTCAGTGTGTAGCTTGCGTAAATTCATGTCCTCTGAAATATAAAATTTTGTCGTGTTATTCTATTTTGTGCTTAAATTATATACGAGTGTTTACACATCCTTAATTTTGAAGATGACAAAATATGAAGAAACTTTATAAATTCTGAATGATTTAGAAGCATTTTTAAAAATATAAATCTACTATCCCTTTCATAATAATATAAGTATATATAAGGTTAAGTTAGCCGATCAAGTTACCGTAGTTAATTTATGTAGATGGAAACATCTCAACAGAACATTAATTATTTAAAGAGGCTTTCAAATCAAAATCAAATCAACAGACTAATAACGTTACCGTATTTATTACGAAGGCTTTTGGGTCATAGTTTTCCATACCGTTATAGTACAAATACTACAGAATTACTTCAACCAGCATGTGCAGATTTTCAATATTTTCTTTACCAAATAGAAAGACTGAGTTAGTTCGAAAACTCATTGCACGACCGGGGTTTGAAGCCTCGATATCGACAAAAACCATAAAATGCGTTATTTATTTTGATCGCAAGCAAATACCTAGTCACCGCACAGCCGACATCGCCTTTCGTACTCGTACGTACAACTAGAGCATATTGCAATACGTGTATTATATTCACGTAACCCTTTTCAGGATGTCTGCCACTTTCTATTTATGTCAGGACGAGCTGGGTGGCGTGCCCTCCATAAATCAGAGGCGTTTTGTTCAGGCCCATTACGCCGTTTTACCGCCTTCCTACTGAGACAAAATTAGATCATACCGAAGCGAAAACCATTCCAACCCATACATAACTTTTGTTGTAAAACCTTTAATAGTTACAACTATGCGCTTGTTTAGTGCGGGCGCGACCCTTCCGTGAGCCGTTTGTGTCGCCATGGGCCACTGAAGATAACGGTGCCACCTAATCTACCATGAGATGGTCAGTATCATAAATTGGTTGTAACTTATTAGTATATGCATATAGCCCATGCCCTTGTACTCACTTTATGTCTTCTGATTATTATACTTTTACATCATACATAATCACATAAGGGAATACTCCGGTGATTTCTTAAAAATATTTAAATGCAGTTCTACTTATTTTTGAAAATAAAGAATGTTTCCTTTCAGTAAAATTTGCTATTATCAATATTTAGGGTAGGTACCTACTTTCCCTCCAACCACTTTTTTATTGCTACGGGGCAACAAGCAGGCCTCCCGCCGCCTATAGACACCTGCAACACCCGGGGGGTGCTGGTGCGTTGCCGGCCACTTACCTACCGTCACTATTTTCCACCCGATAAATAATATTTTTTTCATTTATGACAGACTCAATTCGTATAGGTAAGTGAAGCATAGCATAGAACAGAAAGCGGCCGACCGTTGTTTTGAGATCGGTTACGATCGGTCCCTGCTCCCCTCTCTGTTATATTAATACGCCCGAGATGAGTAATCATAAATCGCGTCCTTTGAGTTTGAGAGTAAATTGTTTTGCCACCAAACCTAGCTACATACAAAATCTTAGAATAAAATTTAGGAACACAATAATATAGGTAGAGTCATTTGCATAGAGGCTACGTTTTACCAGGAAAGAATAAAGGTTTCCGCGGGAATAACCACAGGAAGCACTTTGGGTTAGGGAGTTAGTGAAAAGATATTTTAACGTTTATGGGGAAACAGCTCTTTTCACACCAGTCTCGTCTGGCTTGAATTACTTTATATATATTATTTCTGTTGGAAGATAGACTTCATGCCGAATAAAAAAACTTACATTACCAGAATATACAGCACTGTTTATAATATTGCTAAAACATAATAATTTTGTGCTATACCTAGCATCATCATATTAGTCTGCAGACGTACACTGCCCCCCCCCCCCCCCAAGGACCGCTAACCTCATCCAGCTGGGTCCCGCGACCTTCACCAGATCGTCGGTCCACTTTGCGGGAGGCCTGCCTACACTGCGTCTTCCGATACGTGGTCGCCACTCGAGAACCTTTCTATAATATAATTATAATATGCTATACCTATAATTACATTTTAAAAAGTAATAATCCCTTCAACACGTACACTAATATTTGTGGAAATGCAAATCTGCCTGTCTGCATTTTCATATTATGTAACTTGAAATATTTCAAAATCCGTAGTTTATGTTACACTTAGGTAGTATTAAAAATGAACCTAGATGGGAGTGTTTACTCAAATAGGTCGAAGGAAGAAGAAGAGAAACAGCGTTCAAGGGTTAAGTAGTTTCTTCATTTTAAAAATCTATCAGTACATTTAAATGTTTATTGCACAAAATACTTAAAGAAAAATTAAAAGTTACAGTATATTGGATTTAATATTATTTTTGTCTGATAAAGTATCTCCACAATTTTAATAGTCTTTACTCGTTCTATTTAATACGTTGTTAAATTACGGGCGTCCCAGGTGCAATTTACAAGTAGGTAAGTACCTATCTCAAATAGGTATTGCTGAAGTTTGGGCAATTGGTATAATTTCAACTTAACATTATTATAATGGTCTGTAGCAAGTTTTGGGGACTCATATTTCTTTAGTGGAGCTTTACTCTAAGTAGGTACCTAATACATTTCATTATTTTGCTTTCTTGATACGAGAGGATAGTAAGATAAAAAATATGATCTACTTACTTACCCCAGAAATAAGCTTGAAGACAACATGTAACTTTTTTGACCCGACAGAACGAGAAGCCTTATGGAGAACCTTTTTGTCCGAGCCCTTAATATGTGTCTGGTTTGTCCAACGGTTAACTCTAAAACTACTGGGCTGAACATAATGTATGTAAAATAGCCCAGCAATCATATAAGTATGGAAATCTCGGAATGAAAATATGTCCCGAGTTAATAAATTAAAACTAAATATAATTTCCATGCACATTCTGTACTACACTTTGCGGATATTTTTCTTTAGGAGGTACATGTCTACTTAAAAAGTTGTGCTTACAACTCGAATAAACGCCAATGTAGGTTTATAGGCAGTCTTGAAAGGACAAAAAGGTGAGTTTAGGACAGGGTTTAGGTTAGACATAAGTTGACTGACACATAGTTAGTTGGCATACGTAATATTTATAATAATAATAATAATGTTTAGACAAATTTACACACGGCTGTTTCGCCCCAAATTAAGTTGAAGCTTGTAAATGGGTACTCAACAACTGATAAACATACATAAATACTTTTAAAGAAATACTTAAATACATACAAACACCCAGAATCCAAAAACCAACAGTTATGCTCATCACACAAATGTTGGTCCCGGGTGGGGATCGAACCCACGACCTTTTGCGCAGAAGGCAGGATCACTACCACTACGCCAACAGGCCAGTCTAACATATTACTAAGTACGTTGACGAGATGCGATTCTAAAGTAGGTACTTGTATTACTATCAAGTTCTGAATATGTTATACGATGTACTAATATTAATTAAAACGTGTAGTAGTTCGAGCTGACCTAGAGGAAACCGTTCCCTAACTCAGTTTGGTATTTCTAATTAAACTCCAATAACTAAACCAAATAATTTGCGTTGCGTATTTGGTATTGGTATACCGCTCGCAAGCAATAATGCTAGTCGAATATACTACCTAAGTAGAACATTACACAGGATATTCAGCAAATGTTAAATTACCTACTTAATACATATCATTCAATAATCTAAGTCTCCCATCAGACTGGAGATTTTGGCGTTTTCTGTCTCTAGTTCTGATTATGCTCCCTTAGTTGACGGAAGTTTGACAAATTGTTTCGGTGCGAATTGGCTCACTTCGTTTCTTTGTTTAACTATTCCTGTGACGTCACGTCATGTGTCACAACAACGGATATCCACATGTGAACTGTTCCCGCCATTGATCACTTAGCAGGCTATATACAGGGCGAAAGAAATGGTTAAAACACAAAAGTAATTTTTTGCCGAAACTCCTATAAAATCATAAACACAATACACCGACAAAAAAAGAAATTGAGTCTGGTTATAATAGAAGAAATACGAGAGAGATTAGGACAGTGTCCTTTGTAGGACTAGAGAGTAAATAGTCTGGAACTCAGGCACATAGGCGATCGAACTCTGCCGTCAAATATGAAGATCAAATAACTCTATGGGTCGTTAGCTATACAATGTCTCAAACCCATCCATAGTCTAGGAAGTGGTTTTAATAAATAAATTTAAACATGAAATACCGTTGCTTTTTAAAAATATATTCAAAGTAATTAGAACTTAATCAAAAATCAATTTAAAAAATATCAGGATTTCTGGTACAGTCAGCAACCACAAGTTATGTTTAAAATGCAAACTTCAGACCTCATCTTTATGATTTAATTTAAGTTAGAGATTGTAACTATCTTTGTATTTGGGTTTTATTAAATAAATAAATGTTCTGTTTCAGGTCAATATATATAATTGTATATTAAGTACGAGTAATAAGTACCTATTATTTCATATAGGTAGGTGTCTCAATACTAGGCGCTCCGTTACTTTTCAGGATATTCAGGTTAACTAAATTTGCCAAACTTATTTGAAAATAAAAAACGTACCTACCTATTTCACACCCTGTATTTGTGGGTTCAGAATTCCTTCTCCGTCTATTTTAAACCGATTTCACGCGTCCCTAACGCCCTTCGGTTTAAAGCTCATTTTGTTGCATGCCCATTGCGTTTGATTTGTTCCTTCCGGTGTCACCCGTATGCCCGTATGGCGTGGGAGTGGTACGGAGCAATCTTCATCGTACTATTTAAATAGTAAACCAGGCGTTAATCAATATTTTCGGATGCGCAGTCAAATAACTGTCAGTGAGGAAAGAATATAATAATGTACTTTTTAGGTATAGGTAATCTAATTCGTCACACGTTGACATTGAAACATTGTAAGTACTTACAGACGAATTAGATTATATCTAAAAAGTTCATTGTTCGTTATTTTCTCACTGACAGTATATTATGGTGTACATAGTGCATTAATTACGCATCTTTGGCATCTACGGTAGTTGTTCTTTGCTCGGTGTATTCCCGTTATAATATTTATTCTAAGTTCTACCTTGCGGTGCTGCTCATCAAATTTCCGGCAGTAAAGTTTATTTTGAAGAGAGCTATGCTCGGAGTTTCTCTGCGTGATCGAATAACCGACATTGGCAGTGAGCAGGGCGGGCGGACACATCCCTCGCAGAACCGACTGCCGTTTGGGCAGAAATGTTATCTACTGTAGCCAGGCCTCCCACGATCTGGTCAAAGTCGCGGGAACGAACGGGATTCGGAGAGCTCAGGACGATCATTATGGAGGTCTTTGGGGAAGGCCTTTGAGCAACAGTGGACGTCCCCTTTTTTTTTATATGATGATGATAAAAATTTATTTTCCTGCTGTAAAATCTATAATAAGCTGTCGCCGTGCCAAGTTTCTACATTCAAACAAGCAACAGCCATACTTTATAAAGCTTTAGTTACAGATGAACTTTTTCCCTTAATACATCCTGCATCATAATATTATGTAAGTTTATATGTTTTGGGTTATGTAGGAAAATATTACCAATATACTAAAAGGCAATCCCTGATGCAGAAAATATTTCCATTTGCACATTTTAGGCTGAGTGGTGACGGCACATCATAAAACGTTTCGAATTCCAATATCACGGTGTATGTTTGTTGCTGTAGCCATGTCGCTGTCATCAGATGATGTATGTTATGTTATGTCAGACCAGTTTTATCAGATATTTTCTATTTTTGTCACGACGCGGGTGGTTCGCCCGACCACCGTAAATCTAGGCAAATTTTATTTAGATATACATATATCATGCACATCTTTTTCGTTAGTCTTGCTCGCTGGTCTACTCACAGATATGTTTTAGAGGATTATTACAGATTTGGTTCTCTCTTTCGTCTATTATTTTATTATTGTTGGTAGGAGGACGAATTTGAATGATTTTATTTGGTACAGACGACAAAGGTTCAACCTATCTGCAAAACATCAAACATCCTAAGTGTTTAACGAATGTTTTTTTTGCAATTATTGATGATCGATCAAGTTCTAATTGAAAAGTTGATGTTAGCTTAGGGTGCGAGCGTGCAGTGCGGGAACGTATAAATTTAATTAGTGTAACTTAACTACCCATCTACAGGATGCTCTCTCTCCGCCGGATCGTTGTCGTGAGCTCCCAACTAATTTGAATGCGGACATTTTTAATTAAATTTCCTGTGTCAACACGTTTAATTACCCATCACTCATTTATGGAGTTGGGAGGTGTACCAACAGAAGACGGGAGGAAAGATTTCAGTACCTACTAAATTAGATTTTTGTTAAAGTGGATATTACTAGTTTCATTATTACATTGTGGTATATTTTTCTTAGACCACAAATAATTTAAAATTTATTATTACCTATTTATATAACTAGTAGTTCCGTGAGAACAGTAGACCTCGCCAGCCCTTATAAAACTTAAAAGAAACGAACAGATGTAGGTACTAAAATGACAAAATTAGCATTTTAAAGCTTAATATTTCGCAAACGGAACCCTGAATCGAAAAATGTTTTCCACACACCCGTAATATTTTTGAAAGACCTATCCAATGATACCCCACACCATAGAATTCACGCGGAAAAAAATCATTCCCATTTTACGTATGCAGTTCTATGAACATAATAATTTTTTTTGACTTTCATAAGTTGATCGACTATTACTCAAAAACTATTAGAACCTACTTAGCTGTCATAGTTTTCCTTTTAACTACGTTATATAAGCTACTGCCATGAATTTTTTCACATATCCAGAAGCAACCGTTTAGCTGGCAGGGGGGGGGGGACACGTGAGTCTAACAAAAATTACCGCTTTAAAGCTTAATATTTCGCCAACAGATCCCTAAATCGAAAAATAGTTTTCACACACCCGCAATATTTTTGAAAGACCTATCCAACGATACCCCACACTATGGGATTCACAAGAAGAAAAAAAGTTCACTCCCACTTTGCGAGTATGGTACGTACTCTAAAAAAATGTTTTTCAAAATTTTATTCTACTCATATTGTCGGCTTGATTAATTTATACCCATGCCAAATTTTCGTCAAAATCGGTTGAAAAATGCGACCTATAGAGAATTACAGACAGACTGAAAGACAGAAAGACTGACAGACGGACAAGAGCATTTTTGGCCAATCTCGAAACTGAGACTCTTCGCTCGCTTCGCTCGCTCGGTCAATAATACATAATTCTATTTTATATTTTAAGTACCACGGGTACTGAAGTCACATATAAACTTTCTTTAACAGACTACGTTCGGCGTCGCGCAAAAATTCTAATAGGCTATTGCAAAATTTTAAAATAGTAACATTAAGTAACTATTCTTAAAGACGACCGACGACGTTTTGATAACCGTATTATAATGAATAGGAAGAACCAAACATTGTTGAGAACCCTTAACACTTAAGAGAGAATAATATCTAAATATAATGGAAACAATTTACATAGCAGTCTAGTTATCCCACATTTACCTAAATAACACTGGCAAGTACATTTTCGTCTTACCTACCACGTATTTTAGTTAGAAGAGAGGAGATTTGCCGGGTTCGGCTTTGCCTGGAGTTTGGTCGGATATAGAGGCGTAACTAGCTGCATGACTTGAAATGTCTTTGGCTACCAACAAATCCGGGGATTCAATGGATTTACTTTACAATATACTGACTGCAAATAAATTTACTGTCAAGCTTTATGTTATGTATGAAAAAATCTGTTTGTATGGTTGTTACGACGGATCCAATCAAAATTGTGAAACGTTTAGTGATTGTTTGGGAGGCCATTTGACAATCAATGAATTTGATGAATGAATTAATTGTCGGAAAATCATACGTAGGTACATCGTTTTTTATATTTCAAATCTCGATACAGCCTGTCCCTAAGGTACTTACTTTTATTTATTTATTTAACAATTTATTGCACACACGAAACATTAACAAGATACAAAGACAAAACAGAAAGTACATGGTGAGGCTTATCTCTTTATGAGACTTTTATTCATTTATACAAAAAAAGTGTAGTATGTATAACAATCTGTATCAACCCCTCGAAGTCTGTGTAGTTAATTTTCATTGACAGGATAGAAATTTTGATTTCACGGATTCAAAATGTTTGTTTAAACAGATTTGGACCCTAAGATTGACCTTATCGATTGGTACCATAAATTTACAGTGTTATTTTTTTAAATTTGTGTTCGTTCGATTCCCGTTTCATTAAATTAAACTGCTTTTCTTAAATCTCTACAAGCGGATTCACTTATTTTTACAGAAATGTTTCTTTTGAATATTTGTTATCTTCAATTCAATATATTATTTCGCTACCACTTTTATTTTCCACCTGTAGGTCTATACATATAGCATGATACCCAGACAAGAAAGTATTTGTTGCGCTGTAATATATATAAAAGAATTTTAATCTTCCAAGGTACGGAAACGGACGTATCCCTGATGTGAGATTTTTCAACAAGTTTCTCAATTCAGGCGAAGGCTTAGCAGTTTTACGAGCCCTTAGGGATATTCGATCGTTATGCCTACAAAGTATTATTTTGTATGAATTTTCCCAGTCGGAATATAGCATTAAGACGAGGTATATGAACCACCTTAGGCCCGTATACCACGATATGCCCATTGCTCATGACAGTACCAATAGTTCCTACGGATTTGGTTACAAATTTTTGATTTGCAGAAAAACCATCGAAATGTTTTCCACTTAACATCTAGATAGATAAAGCAATTAAGTTTATTAACTCACTCATGGACTGATCAAGGCTTGTTCGAAAGTCGGGTACCTTACCTACCAATATTACCAACTAAAATGAAGATAATTTTCTACATTCTATTTTCTTATCATTATCACGCATATAAAAAAACTAGGTTTATGGTACAAATTACCAGTCAGCACTAGACATAGTAGGTATACTTTTTCTCATAGTCGAGACAAAAAAACTAAGGCTATATTACCTACCTATATAAGTTGTCCCTGTAACTGTAAACCAGGCACCTACACGGGTGGTGGGTGTAACTGTAACATTGTAAAATATAGCGGCATTGTTCGCGGCTCGACATCTGCGCTGTCTTCATTCGTGCAGGTTTAGTGATGTTCTGTTCGCGATCACAAGTACTGAGAACGGAAAGGAATGTCTATCTAAATGGAGATAACGAACGTGTTGTGTTGCTTTAACAAGCTGTTTACGCCGCGAGGCGACGGCTGTTAATGGTTAAGTCATCAATTCGCTTACGAAACCCATAAACTGTAGGTAACAGTTTTTTAAAATTATCTACTACAAAAATTACTGCGAGATATTAAAAAATTTTGAAATTTGACAACGATGACTGTATCAATTTATAAATGAGAGGAATTCCTCTCATTCACACTTGATAGAAAAAAAAGAAGTGACGCGCAGCGGATACGCGACGACCATCCGGCGCGGGCGCTGACTCACCGTAGGGGAATGAATGACATTTGAGCTCCCTTTGCTTCCCTCACATATCACTGCTCATAATTGACCGAGCGAGCGAAGCGAGCGAAGCGTCTACGTTTCGAGACTGGCCAAAAATGCTCTTGTCCGGCTGTCTGTCTGTCTGTCTGTCTGTCTGTCTGTCTGTAATTCTCTACAGGTCGCATTTTTCAACCGATTTTGACGAAAATTTGGCATATGTATAAATTAATTAAACCTACAAAATGAGTAGAATAAAATTTTGAAAAACATTTTTTTTAGAGTACCTACCATACTCGCAAAGTGGGAGTGAACTTTTTTTTTCTTGTGAATCCCATAGTGTGGGATATCGTTGGATAGGTCTTTCAAAAATATTGCTGGTGTGTGAATACCATTTTTTCGATTTAGGGATCCGTTGACGAAATATTAAGCTTTAAAGCGGTAATTTTTGTTAGAGTCACGTGTCCCCCCCCCCTGCCAGCTAAACGGTTGCTTCTGGAAATGTGAAAAAATTCATGGCAGTAGCATATATAACGTAGTTACAAGGAAAACTATTACGGCTAAGTAGGTTCTATTAGTTTTTGAGTAATAGTGGATCGACTTAAGAAAGTTGAAAAAATAAATTATGTTCATAGAACTGCATACGTAAAATGGAAAATTATTTTTTTCCGCGTGATATCCATGGTGTGGGGTATCGTTGGATGGGTCTTTCAAAAATATCGCGGGTGTGTGATAAACATTTTTCGATTCAGGGATCCGTTTGCGAAATATTAAGCTTTAAAGTGCTAATTTTTGTCACTTTAGTAGGTACTTTTTCTGTTTCCAAAGTTGACTTTTGTTGGTTTCTTTTAGGTTTGGTTTATAAGGGCTGGCGAGGTCTACTGTTCTCACGGAACTACTAGTCATAACATACTGTCCAGTATTTTATAAAATTAATTTCCAGTATTTCATCGAATTATTGATTGTATAAAATAATACTGGATAAAATAATACTTAACAATTGTCTCATTCGCATTGAGGGTTGCTTGCTTCGTTCGTTAAATCCGCTACATAAAGTTGTATTATGTGGTGTTTCGATTTGGAATCTGAATACGAAAATTCGCAAAATAACAAACATGTAAAATGTCTCATCATCAGCTTTCGTTTCGTAACACGATCTATAGGTACATGTATTATACATAAATATGAACAAAAAATATGGCTTTAATATTAAAATGTTCCTCATACAATTCTCTAAAGTTGACACTTAATTTATGCTTACGGAGATTGGGTAGAAGTGCCAGTGGGGAGCTGTCGCCATATTAACGTGTCCGACAGCTGGGCACCGCTCGCCGGATGCGCTCGAAATAAACCGGGTCCCTCACTCACCGCCCCGCTTCTGACCCGCTCCCGCCCCCGCTACCGCTTTCGTTCCAGTTCTTAGGTAGAGGGTTGCGTCAAATAAGAAAACCTGTTCAAGTTGTACTTAGTAAAAATTCTAGAGTAAGTAAGTACCCACAGCAAAATAAATGAATAGCCTAATTTTGCGTAATTATTAAGTTTAAAACTTATCATGACATATAAAATTTGAATTTAGGTATAAATATGGTTCTTCTTTCAAACAAAAACTTTTAGGTAACAGTGGGTATTGGTCATTGTAACAATTATACATTCAGTGACAAATAATTGCAGTCAAACATGACATAACAATATAATCAAATCACAGGTTGAAATATCTAAGTACCTATATACCCTATAAACATGTTTTGAATACGAATTATGTTTTACAAGAACAGAAGCACTCCGATTAGGTACTTTCTTAAATAATAAAATATGCCTACCCTTAGTAAAATATAAAACTTTTTTTATCTCGTTTTTGTGAGGGTTAATAATGCTTATCGAGTACTCTACATCAGTACTTTTGCATTTAGTATGATTAAGAAATTGCATGCATTATAATTGTATAACCTACATAAGTTCTAAGTTAGTATAGAACATAGTTTCCAGTCACATTTATGTTGTAGTTCGTAGCCTATACGAGGCAATGGAACGTTCTGGTAAACGATGAAATATGTGTGGTGGTCACGAATCGTCGGATCAACATATACCAAATAATATGTTTCAGTATATAGGGCTAGAAATCCTCAACCTTTTTTCCTAGAGCCCCATAAACATACCTAATAGAGTATTCTTATACGAGTAGAACCCGACTTAATATTCTTCAGTTGGTCACGTCATCGCATCACATACAATACAAACGACCGGTGTATAATGAACATGGAGATTAACATAAATGACTTCCAAAACTCAGTGTCATGAGCTTAGCATCCCAAATGAGTAATCACTACTCACGTAGCTTGGAGATTGCACAGTAAAAATATATTATGAATTATCATGTTATCGCGGTGTAAAAAATTACTTGCGGGACTACACAATAACTCCCGAGGGGCCGCAGGTTGGGTATCGCTGACATAGGGCATTAACTTTTCGTTGGAAAAGCGATGAACTACTCGTATGTAATGGAAATCTAGACACGCCCCGCGGTGTTGCTTTATGATTCCACTTGGAGCCAACGTGAGCCTTCAGCCCCGCTATAAAAGTAGCTCGTAATTTTCAAAGGTTTTGACGTTGTATAATGTTATTATGAAAGACTTACTTAATTCTGTATGTGGAGGTAGTCGGGAAGGTAATCCCGCACAAACGCTGTCGACACACGTCAGATTGCATGATTTAGGGGACTACGTTCTCGTATGAGAAACTGTTTCCACCGCGTTAGAACGGATGTCACATGTAAGGCTTTGCCGCGGGCGGCGGCGTTGTGGCCATGTATCTCTAGTATCTACACAGTGTTACATGTCACGTAAGACGTAACGGTGTTTTTTAATCCCGACGATTAATCAAGTCACGTCTGCGCTAATCTTTATAAGTTCTTTTGTAACAAATGTAATTCAGAGACTTGACACACTTGAAAGTTTTCGAATTAAATTACGGTCATTGTTATGACGACGTTCCAATTTTTAAAAAGTCGTCATTGCCCGCATATCGGGTGCGAGTACTATTTTATTTTATTATTTTTATTATATTACATATTTTTATTTTATTGCAAGACATTGTAATATCTCTCTATGGTTCATTGATCGTATTAAGCGTTCTAGTTCCGAGCCGATTTTATTTGAGGTTAAATAATCGAAATTTTCCCGGAATACTTTGAAAGCGAAGTGTACAACTCCAAAGCTAATAAAACGTACATACACTTTATGAAATCGCTCGCCTGGGAAAATTCTGTGGCGGAATCATTTATGAAAATATTTACGCTCCGAGCGACGGTTTAAGAGTGTAAGATTTAAAAAAACATAGCTTGGTCACGTACGGCGGGACACGTGTATAACCCATATAATAACATAAACATTTGCTAAGTGAAAGTCAAAATTACCAGGTCTTTTACGGAGTTTTTTGTCACAATCACTTTAATTTAGTAAACATAAATGGATAAACTGACTCATTCTATAAATAACCCTAATGTACCACATCTATCAAGTTTACTGCATAGTCTGGAGCTGGGGTTAGATACCTACACACCTTAATATAAAAGTGAAACTTTAAGAGATTTACTTTATACGTGAATCAACATCGGAGACATTCGGAGTGAATAGTAATTTACTTCGCTTGGATCTAAATATTTGCATTATAAATGATATTCTTCCAAAGGATTATGAAGGATTGTTAGGCGTCGAAAGACCGAATAAAATTATAAATTTTAATGGGAGATCAGACGATACGTCGAAAACACGATAAAACCATTACTCTTTCCAAATGGAAAGGGGGCGAGTAAATTGATAGTATCTCTTAATTCCACCATTTGTTTAACTTAAGAGTTGCGTGAGGGCAACAAAGAATTCTCACTTTGTTTCGTAGGCATTAGTGTAACATACTTCCGGGGCTCGGCCCCTGCACTCCGCGTGACTGCTACGGATGTCGCCACCTATCTCACTTCTCCGAACTTTGTAAAACTTCCATTAACGACAGCACTGTTGCGGCTGTGACCCTAGTTTATTATATCTCGTATCTTCCCCATACCTCACTAGAAAGAAACTCGTGTTACTAACGGCTAATATAGAAAAATAATGTCGGAATTTTTATGTCCCTCTCTGTTGAGATCGGAAAGAGGCGCAATAAAACGCGTGAGGCGTGTGTGGTTGGCTTCCAAATAAAAGGATAAGAGTATAAAAAACGTAACGAGGATTCAGGACAGCGGGTGCGTCAGGCGGTGGGGTCGCACTCGGCCCATTAATCTCAGGTTTATTATAAACACAGGGCCGACTAAATCATAAACACATTTAATGTGTACTCCGAGCGCCCTCCTTCGAGTGCTATGTTATATAGGCATTCAATTAACTTCATAAAACAATCACTGGCAGCGGCACGAGAGGATGGTCTTGTGTAAATTAACTATAAGTAGTTTGTAACAATCTATTAGACTCACCCACAAACATACCTACCTGCGGTAAAAATGTTAATAGTTCGAGGTATTTTACACATTTTCTTTTCCTTTTTTGAATATTTTTTGTATTGAACTGGGAGAACATTTGACAACTGATCAAATGAAAATTGTTGAATGTAGCTCATGACTGTGTGTATACGTAGAGCAAGATAGAATTCAAATTATTATGCTCATCGAGGTACTATGTATCACCTCAATGCTTATGCTTAGCATCTTTTTCTTAGATATAATTTCATTCACTAATTATAATGTCCATCTAACGAAAATATTACGGTTACAATCGGTATTCGAATGACTCATAAATAACTCAAAGGCGATTACATTGGATACGCATTCTTAGTCACCTAAATCCCGGGCCTTACTGGAATTTATAAAGATTCGAGTACAAATTATGGTGTTGCTTTCAGTGTCATAACCAGACTTTGATTTAGTGCTTTCCTCGCAATTTTGTGTTCGTTTTATGTGCTGCGAGAGCTCCAGTTCGTGTACATATCTCATATTATTATTTTATGGTTTCCATTTGGTTCCATATGATAGGTTTTATCAGCTTTTTTCCAAAGATTTAGGAACTTATAATTTAAGTAGGTAAGGTGTAAATAAATAAATAATATACCTACCAATTTTTCTTTCACCTCACAAGCTCGGAAGTAGAAGAAGTATGCCCACTTTGTCGTTCGAAATCTGCGTGCAAAAATGCTTTTTAACCGCTAGCGTGCAAAAGGTTTGGACTTATATCTCTCTAATCTGTGGAAAAGGTTCAAAATTCGAATCTTTCTATGATGAAAACAAACAATGATACGTTTAGAAACTCGGTTCGTCATTATTCTTTATTAATGTTATGATCCCTTTGTTACTTTTATTCTCGTTTTAAATAACTTTAAATTATCAATAATGCTCCGTTTTGATTTTATTACTTAAATTATTTTTCACCTCACAAGCTCGGAAGGGTATACTTTCTCATTCGAAATCTGGGTGCTCGAGTCGGCGAGTTGTGAAAGTATATACACTAGAGCTCTATTTTTGATTTTTGTATCGGATGTCGAAGGAAAATTAGTAGAATCAACAGCTCGAAGCGAGGAGAGCAATTCAAAAATAGGGCTCCAGGTCCTTTCTCGACGCTCATTCTTTTCCCCTGTCGCTCCGCTTCCGCTTCTATTTCCGCCCCTGCTTCCGCTTTCACTTTTGCTTCCGTTTCCGCCATGATAAAAGGTGAAATTTGAAACAAGCGGATCTCTCATATAATAAAGATTATTACGCTGGTTGAATGGGAATGTCAACAGAAAATTCCGCTTCATCCTCAAATTATTATTTTAATTTGATTTTACTAACACCGCAAACCAGAGAAATTTCATTATTCCATGGGTACAACATTTTAAAAGCTACCATTTATACATCCTACTAACTAATCAGTGATAGCTCATTTATATCCTGGAACATATAGGCTACTTTTTACCGCAGTAAACTGTTTCTGCGGAAATAACTTATTCCACGCGGGCAATAAAATAAAAATCGATACCTATCGTGCGTCTTTATAGACTTTTGTAATTTTATATTAAATTTGTTTAGTTCCTGAATTTCGTATGTTCAGTAAAGTCTGAGATAGCGGACTCTTTTTATAAAGCCAATTTTACAGATGTAGGGACTTTGCGGTCAAGCGAAAAACAGGGGAACTCATAAATTACGCTGCATAAAAAAGGTCATTTGCAACACGTGCTAACGGGGACCGCCTTAAAACACATGTTTCATAATAATTATTTTTAGCTGTTAGGTATTATGATCGTTTTATTTAGAAATGTAAAGATGTGTACAGTTTAAACGGAAGCTGAACTTCGAAACAAATTAGGACTTATGGTCCATTTAGTTCAGAGGTTAGTATAAACTAAATAATCATGTTAATAACAATTAACTTTATTGTTACCTTCTTTTATCTTATTGCACTCATAGAATTACTTTACAGGTTATTTATAGACCATACTTGTATATTATTATAGGAAAGTATAGACAGACACTTTTTGTACTATTTCACAGAACATTACTAATTTTTAAAATTTAAGTACAACTGTAAAGAAAATGTGGTCAAGAGATATATTTTTCCAGAAATCACAAAAGTTTTGAATTGTTTTTATTAACTTAAACCGATCCAGCTTCGTGTTTAGATCAAATCATTGTACAGCATAAAAAATCTGAACATGGACGTTAGGTAGTGAAAAATTTTGAGATGAGGTTTGTCTTTATTTACTTGTATGACTATAGCCGCAGGGCTGACGACTGCGTTCCTATTCGAAAATAATGTAGGTAGGAAACACCGTATAGAGCACAATGACCAACTTCAGAACCGAATGGAGACAAAATAGGGAGACATATTTTAAGTAATAAAATCAGCCTTTATCTAAACTTGACGAAGTGACATACATTGTGGTAGTTTTCGTAGAAGCTTTATCTGTGTTTCAGCACTTACAGGTGCGGCTGGCTGCTGCCCAAAATTATTATTTGATCTACCAGTTGTCGACCCAGAATATCTTCCGCAAAGAATAAGGACGCTGTCACTTGCACGGCCAAAACATATTATTGCGAGCGGCCACGACGCATTATTTTATTTACTTATTATTAATCTCGGACTCGGAATAAACTGGTCCATGTTTCTTTTCCTTCCTCTATTATTCTGTTGATAAGTAGACGGCTAATATTATCTTTTTCTCTAAACGGGAAGTAAGCTACATCTCGCAGTGTTATGATAGTCTCTGGAAAGTAATTTTGTTACCACTTAGAATTCAGTATAATTTGAAATGTTTAGAAAGGGAACAAAGTAATTTTATTAGGTACTCTAACTTTTTGTGTTACTGAGGAAACATTTCCATTAGTAAATGTCAGACTAAGAATATTTATTTTAGCCTCTTAAAAGGCTTAATAAATAGGTACATTTTAATATTAAATTACTGGAGACTTAAATTTGCCTTATCTGCCTTAGCTTATGCCTTGAGGAAATGTAAATTTATATACGCATTTAGGGTATTTTTCACTAGTTTAGTTGTAAATAAACTACTTTTACATCTGGTTTCTATCTGCGCATTTTTCTTAACTTTTTCGTATCTTGCCAGTGACATTTTAGTATCTTACACAATTTTCTTGTAAATATTGAACTAAAAAATTATAATATTTTGATGAATTAAATTTAAAAGTAACCAACATAATTATAATTCCTAATTTAATTAAATATTTTTTTTTTTCCAATATTCATTTCATTACTTAATTTAATAATGTGTGGTAATTTCAATTTTGGAATAAGTACAAGGTACCTTGGATTGAACAAACAACAAATATGTATTAAACCTTCTACATTAAATTAATTAAGTGTAAACAGAGGAACAAATTAATAATAGCAGTTGTACGTAGTAGGCAAGTAAGTAAAGTAATTCCAAATTACTGTTATTGTTATCATAACACTGAATGAATTAGGAACCCCTGTGCGTTTCCCGTCCTATCGTCGACGCTTGGAACGCCATAAATCTGAGTTAAAAGTTAATTTTGTCAATCCGGATAATTCCTCAAGGTTTAATCAGACTAAGTTGGGTGTAATTAATGTTCACTAAGGCCACACAATCTAGGAAAGCTTCGGCTTAGCTACGGAAATCGGAGTTTGCAGCGGACTGGGCGGGCGGGCGGCGGCAGCGGGCGGACCCGAGCGGGTCGGTCTCCACCAGCCAGTGCCGCGCGGGCGCCCGTCTGATGCCCACATCGCGCCGCGTTCCACCGCGCCCGCCGCGCAGACCCAACCATTAAAATTTACGTCACTCGCCTGTCAAAAACTCAGTTAAATTACACTACCACCACAATTAACTAGTCACGACCCACAAAAGTTTTAATAAAAACAAATAGCAACCGCAAAATGTGGAGGTGAAATTGTTTGTCGTACTTTTTGTACAAGTTTGGAGGACTGAAACTTTACAAGTTTATGGTAAATTTATATTATGTTCTATTCACATTAGCTCCATAAATAATAGCTTGATTGTGTTAAGGCTTGTTGTACGGAATGTCTATAACGGCAACTCATCTCTATAATTAAATCTTTCACAGATTTACAGGAAGCACTCCATAGAAATACCGTAATTTATGTTTATAATTAATTACGTTTACTTTATTGGAAAATAAATATAGGTGGCTTGAGTTTGATAAAATTAATTCAAAATAAGATTAACTATATGTAACTGCTCCCATTGTTATTATAGTGGTTGTGGAGGAATTAACGCACTTTGAGACGCAGTAGGTTAATTATTATTATTACCTTTGGAATTTTTAACTATTATACTTTGCATGTGATTTAAGATAGCCCATTAAATTAATAATTTACAGGATGTAACAAGACAAAATTGAATAGAAAATCCTAATAGGAAATGATACACAGTACCTAAATCCTAAGTATTATACCCATAATATGCTCACATAAATGGAAAATATCATAGAACATAGAATTGAATCCTATTGTAGGATTTCATACTTACTCATTTTGTACCTTCGCATCACCGGTGGTTAAATATTGATTAGGTAACTTTATTTTTTTAAAGTGTTCTCGGTTTCAACTATTAGATAACTGTGGTAGAGGATGGCAACGCTTTCTTTCTTTAAAATAAAAAGGAAGTAAGTACGTCTGACTATTTTTTTTGCCACAACAGCCTGACAATGTCCTTTGCTAGGAAATTTATAATCAGTAGGCATACGTGATTACGAATTTAATTGATTAATTAATTTTGAATGGTATGTTCGTGTCTTCTCGTATTTGATATAAAATGTAAACGTAGACGTGAAAATTATAACTGATTCTTTGAAACAAAACCATACACGAGCCGCTAGTACAATCCGTTAGTAAAGTGTTCACAAAACTTATAGGAACTGAGTCCCGACGGCTGCTCTGTCGTTGGTGCTGTGATGTTCCCCACAATGGGGCGTAAACAGGGATTTCCCATTTGGGTGTTATGTCACCGATTTCCTAAATTTGACACTCTATTGCTGAATTGCCGGGAGACCACTCTCCCTATGGCTCGATAGAATACATTTCTTTACTTAATGTGTTTCTCATTTATCTGCCATTTTAATTAAAGTGATAGGTAACCGAATTCATAGTTTATTGGAATAGTTTATAAAAAAACAGATCTACTTTTGCACTCGATTTAGATTTACCGTCATCGACAACTTTAAAGTTACCCATTTATATAGTTCTCTGTCCTGAAGAATTACTCAATTTCTAACCACCTAAATAATGTTTATAAGCGTACTACAAACAATATCAAGTTACAATGTACATTATTACACTAGTTGTTAGCTCAGCACGATAACAACCAACCATTAGGCCTATTAATAAATTTGTTCTCAATTTACTCGCTGGGTAAATGTCTAAATGCTATTAGTAGGTACTTACTATATTACTCTTTTATTGTCAGCCTTATGTAGAACTCAAGGCTGTCTTACTACAGAAAAATGTGACATAATTATCAAACAGCTCTATCAGTGATCGCGCAGTACCTTTGAAATTTATAGCGCCCAGGAGATTTCCAACCCGACCGTTTCCGAGTCACGTAATTTAGCCACTGACTTTTTCTCTTGTACGATTCCAAAATGGCCGACACGTAGTGGCAAATGACCAAATGAGATTGATTGACGGTACCTAACTGCGATTGTTCTTGTCGCATGTAGGGGAGAGCGCCATTATCCTGGCAGCCACGATGTATAGCTTGTGGTCATGTTTTTTGCGTCGACCTTTTCTGCGCGTTCCTCTACATTACTTACCAGGGCAGGGCTTTACAAAAAGGATTTTTCCGGATTTTTTATTCATGTTACAACCTGCTTTCTCACGTCGTAGGCGTTCAAGGCCTTGAAAAACCTGGTTGTGTTCTTTTGGGAGGTACATAATGCTTTTAGGTCATTCTTGCTTGCGAAACTTTGACATGGGTATATTAATCAAGCATTGCTAGAGCTCATGCTGTTTAATAAACACCAAAACGGTACAACCTATTTGTGAATACGAGAGTAGGAATGTCCCAATCCTAATAAAATATTCAATTAACACCTTTTTGTAGAGGCGTCAAACTAAACGATATCCAACGAGGGATTTTGAAAAATGCGCCGAAGGCGAGGTCTTCTAAAATACTGGTCCAAGAATTGTCCTTTCCGGCGAGGTTATAAATAGTGCTTTTCACGACTATGATTTAGTTTTCTTTTTATTTTGCAAAACTAACAATTTTGGTAACACGTTAAATTTAGCCCATAAATTTAATATTTTGGCGGTACTTAACGAATTTTTTGACTACCACTGATTTGTGTCAAAAATATTCACCATATTTATGTTTTTCGGCTCCGAAATAGGAAAATATTGCCTAAAAACCAAGCTCTCGAAATGTTTTTTTTTGTTTACTAGATAGCTTTTTGCAAAAATATGTACATAGGTACCCAATTATTGCCCAAATGATTAAATTTACATAATTGGTGCCATAGTATCTATATAGAAAAATCTTCATATTTTCTTTGCGCATAATATGCCGGAAAACGGATTCAATAGACGTCAAAGCAAAACAAAACAAATAATTTTAATTTATACAAATATTTGCAACGCAAATAAGAACAATTTTAATTGGTTTCCAGAAGTTGTTATAAGAAATTTTCAACTTTGTAAAGTTATCACAAAATCTGCGTTGTCTTTCGTTCAATAGAATATGAAATTTAAATATTTTACCAATTATTGATTTGGCTGTGACAAACTGACGGACGGAAGAACATGGCGTGAGATTATAAAATAAATTTATTAAATTACACATTGTTTTGAACTCCTAATTCTAAACTCAAATCTTGGTATAGCTTTACATAGCTATACGAGTACATTTTAATAGCAATACAATATTGTTTAAAGTATCGTATTTGATGAGAGCAATTTATGCAGGCGTATAAAGTGAATGCTTCTAGACGAATGATAATCTCATCCGATTAAGATCAACAATTAAGATGTAGACCGGAGAGCATATGTGGCAGAATACTGGAATGCTCTTAAGTGTTAAGTTTTCTTTAGACCTGGGCGGCAGTCTCAGTCAGCACCCACTCCATGCAGCGGGAGTTTTGTGCAGACCCCGGTCCATCAACCCATCCAGTCTAGCTTTTAAATGAAGCGATTCCGGTTGACTAAGGAAGAGAAATTCCCGTCGACGCAAGATACACTACCACTGAACCAAAGATAATACCGATAAGTCGAGTCAAGTAAAAAACCTTTTCATCACACTTGCTCGTTAAGTGGATTATTATATGCATGCATACAGAAACACAATGGCCTATATACACCCTTGGGAGTAATGAAAATCAGTGCAATATTATACCCCTAGGGACTATAATGTGTAGTTTTAAAAAATGGCGTTCACTCGAAGGCAAAGAACTTTATAGCAAACAGGTATGTCATTCCACACTAAGGAGATTTTAAATCAAACATGTTTTTTTTGTCTTCGAAACTTCTACAGATGGTAATTTAAACATTTACGCTTTAAATAAATGCATTATTTTTGTGTTTTAAAAATGTTTTAGTTTACTTTGAAATTATTTCAGTGAATTTTATTTTGAAATTCGATAAAAACTGGCTGTATGGGTTTTCGCCTTTGGGAGTTTCTAAATGCATTTTTTATCATTATCTGTGGCAGTGTGGACCACCGAATGGCACTGATTGTGCCTTGGAGGCCGTGCTGCGGTTTTATGTGTTCGTGATTATAAACTACGATCTACGATTTGGGCTTAAGAACTTGTTTCCAATTGCCCGTAAAACTACATGTGAAAAAAACTTGAAGCTCCATTGACAAAGTTGACAATAAAACTATTTTATTAACTACCTGTAGTTGTGACCTATAAATTTGTTGTGTATAAATAAAGAGAGAAACAAACTTAAAATATGTCTATGTCATGTGAAGAATCCAAGTCTGAAAGTGCAACAACAATATTAACACCTCCGGATAGAGTGAATGCGGTTGTTGCTTAGTGAAAATTTGTTAAGAGCAAAGTCTAAAGAAAATAGATTTGTTGCCTTGTGTCGTAGGTATTAATTTCCTCGCAAATGTGATGAAAAACATTGTGTGCATCACGGCAAGTACGGGTATTACAAACTCGAGTCATTAAAATCTCTCCGCCTTCGGCGTCGGGCTTCTAACAGACTCTCGTTAGTAATATCCTACTTACTTCCCTTATTGCACAATGTACTATTACAGGATACAATTGGATTACTGAAATGCCATTGAAACTATTGGAAATACTTTATGAGTTTATGACAGTCGTTTGATATCAGCCTTTAAGTGAACCGGTAAATCCACCGCTTCGGAAGAGTTAGCATCTGTGGGAAAAGAAGCAGATATCGAAATCCCAAGAGACATAAGTGTCCGTAGAAACCAATAAATGTTTCACTGTTTGCCTCAATGACTCAGATTCTTTATAAAGCAATCAAAATATTGCAAAAAACGGAACGAAAGTGCCATTTTGTTAGGAAGCGGCTACTGTTCAGCCAGTTTGAAATTCACTGTGTATTCAAATCGACATCGTACACGTATCCGAACAAATGCATGGCAATTCATATGTCGCATGCAAACAGGCAGAATAAACGGTCGCATATCATCTCGTTAGAAAATATGGGACACGATGCGAGGCACTCAGCAAAATGTGTTCCATTGCTCTTTGTGTCTCCTCCTTTTGTTCCTGATCTACCCGCATGCGGTGCATAAATTGACTAGTAGTTTTTCCGAGTTTATACTTACATAAATAATGAATTATGAGACCATAATCTAGGCCATAAAATTTGAATACGATGAATCTCGCGTTTATTATAAATAATAAATCTGTACGTGTAATTTGTAAATTCATTTAATTACACAATTAAAATATTTACGTCTAATACGAACTCAGACCGTCCGGACATACGACCTTGTCACAGGAACTAGCAAGAGCTAGCCCCAGCACGGGCTGTTTGACCTATTGGGGCTTCTATGGACACACACTATCTGTCGACGCGTTACGTTTTGCTCGGCTCTCGTATTGTGTTAATAAGATTTTGTGTAAAACTGTACATCTATTTTGTAAGCAACAATAAACAAAAAATAAAAAAGTACGAGTTTAATGGAGCTATAAGTAAAAAGAGGCTCTTCAAAGAAATTAGGATTACCGACATAGTCCAAAGAAATAAAATATCCGGGAAGCATTGTATGAAGGAAATCAAGAATCTGTTACGAAAGACCAGTTCAGTAGTGGACGCGGGAGCAGGCTAGCGACGAGGATGAATGGATTAAGTTAGTTTTCAACAGGACTAGGGATACGTTTGTTCTGAATTTACTTTGACTTAAGTTTTAATGTCTAGCTAAAAAGAGCTGATGATGAAAGTTTAGTTTTCTAGTTAGTTAATTTCTGTTTAGAAATACTTTTCTGTACGTATGGTAACTACCCAAACATACTCGGGGATTTTATATCTTGTATAAAGGTGTACCAAACGTAGCACAAAAGCCTTTGTCTGATTAACGTCACGGTTATGATGTCTTCTGGCAAGGGTTATCGTATTACGTAGGTTATCGGGTAATCCGTATCTGTCGAAACCTGAGAATTTTACCTACGTGTTACTAAGTAACTATATACGTAGGTAGGTAGTAGAGAATCCTAAAGGTTGTGTGTTTATGATCTTTAGTTTCTCATATGAATTTTACAAGTAATGAAAATAGTACAATAAGATACAAGTGAGCTAAGTTGGTCATTTTACACTTGAGGCTGGATGTAGGTAGAAGGACGACCAAATGAAAATGTCCAAAAAGCATGCTCCGTTGGTTCAGATATGTTGAGCGAATGGGTGATGAACGAATGACGACACAATTAGGGCGAATGTGATAGGAACCGGGGACGAACTAGCTAATAAACCAGGATCAGATAGAGCACTGGCTTCCCTCGGCGAGCATGTGTGAAGAGAAGATGAGATTGAGCCATCATGACTGAGCGACGTGAAAAGGTGTCTCAGAATCGCGACACTTTGCGCTCCGCTCTTCTGCCCCACCCGTCTCAGGACATAGCGTGAAGATGTTATGTTCTATGTAAATCTTTTTTGTGAATTTCAAACTAATTTATAAAAACTAACTTTTCATTTTTATTGTTAATTCACAAAGTAATTTCAAATTAATCATAAAATGTCAACCTTACAAATATAATAATATTAGAAACTTACAAATAAAGTATTTTTCCCGTCTAAACGAGACCTACTGGCGGTGTTACCTCGTTCACATCCACAATAATGCATAGGACTTGTCAAAGAGTGGCTCAGAACAAATTAGAGAGTAGTGTGACAGTTAAGCTGTGAAGTCAATTAGCATGTAATAGAGGATTCTGTTTCCGTTCATTCCATTCGATTAAACTAATTGATCAAGTTCCATTCGTGCCATGTTAAACATTAGCGCGTCATGTTTAGATATGGAATTATTTTGACAGATAGGCACACAGGCACGTGTAAAGTAATTTATATATTCCATGGCTTTACCTACATTACTAAAAGCGCGAGTGGAGCATGAAATGAGTATTTAATAAATAATACCTACCTACGTTTAAGCCATTAATTATATATAACCCATCTTAAGAAGACGTACCTCAATAATTAAAACAATATTACGGCTTCAAACAAAATCAAAACTTGAGCTAAATTACCTTAAAAATATCCTTTGACTTTCGCTGCCCTCTGTTTTGTTTGCAAATTGTTAAAAACACAGAATTAAGATAATGAGACGGCGATTTCTCTTCGTAAAATGCGAATAAATTCATATATAAAAGCTGTTTTTACTTGCCTTTCGCTAGACAAAAGCGAAAAGCTTAATCAGAGCGCGGCTTATTAGAATTCAATTTTCGGAGTTTACCATTAACACTGGTTTTAAACGGACGGATATTCAAATGATCATAATAAAACAGCTTTAATAAAGAGAATGGTCGTTGTTATTAAATTATTTGCATTTGATTTGATAACATTAGGAACTGTTCAAGTAAAATAAACATTAATTGTATTTTCAAATTCCTTCTGTATATTTGACATGATATTTAAATAATGCAAAGACTTTCAAATAGAATAAATACGGTCCTGAAGGCTTTTCCTTAAATTTCACAAAATGCAATTGGAAGAGCAACGTAATTACATTCAAAATCAGACGAAAAATAGACAGACAGACCAAAAGCTCTGGATTAAGATTAACCTTGCTATAAAAATAAATGTTTGTTACAAACTCCAGATGATAAATTACATTCAGAAAACTAATTAAGCACTCATTCAAACCCAAAACCCAGCCAGAGAAAAGATAACCTAACTTGATGGGATAAACGTGTCTGTGTCAACACGATAACAGCCGAGAACAGCCCGCTCCGACATAAATGTAAAATGCAAACAAAGGCGCCGCCGACGACGGCCAGATCGATCTAAATTCTATCGATGACAGCTGCCAGCTACGGGCATTTTGTCTGGGATTTTTATCTAGAATTTATTTGATCAAAATTTTCGGCACCTTACACTTGCCTCTATAGTTACATGACGTAATGACGTCGTTACATGACGTAATTGACGCCATTTTGTTTTGTTAGGGATCAAATTAGCAGACGGAGAGAAACTTTGTAATTTTAGGCAGTTTCTGACTAAATTTAAATTCAATTAGCTAATTACTATGTTAATTGAATAGGCGTAATCGGTCGGTTTATCCCAGTTGTCCCCAATCAAAGGCCGGGAAGGATCGTGTCATCCAATGTCAATTCCTAGAACCGTGTTTGCTTTTGAAGAATTTTTAATGCCGGCTCCGTCTTAAAAATATTTGGGCATCGCAATACATTACTTTGATAGACGTGCTAGCTCGATAAGATAAAGGTGATGACTAGGTAGAATTTGAAAACTAAAGACCAGGGCGGCAAATGTACGAATTAACTTGCTATTAAATTTTACAATGACGCTGACCCAAAAGTCCTGAATCCCAGAAGTCCAAAATGAGGACCTAGAGACGCCCCTGGCAAAAATATATAGGTACCTAACTTGTTTGATATGTGTTCAATACGTTGCTCCTTTGCCTACACGATATCTCGAAAAATATCTCAAACTTACCATAAGTCCCGTGTAAACAAGCTGAATGGCGGATGCGTGAAGTTTCCCTGTCAAAGAATACTTGTTAGAGGTCCCGAATAGTTGTTTGTCGACTCCACGTTGACTCTATTGAATTGGAATTTTCCCTTTACTGTCGAAAATATTAAACCCCCTCTTTTTATATTACTTCAGTACTTTACCTACTACAGAGGCTATGTTACATTACATATACAGAAAAAGCTTATAGAAAGCAAGGCCTATTAGAACTAATTCATATTTAGGCTATATACATTTTCTTTTACATAGGCAATGCTTTTGTAAAGTCCCAATATTGAATCCAATAAAAATAGAACGAAAACTCCAACTGGGTGCATAATCTAGGCATAAAAATTGTTGTTTATGTTTATGTACCTATACCAAAACTAAGCCGAATTGTTACTTGAGAAATCAAAACTTTTTAATGTCTAAAGAATTGTTTTAAACATTGAAATATAAGCATAAACCTACGTTAACATAATTTAAATAAACATATCAGGTTTACGTTAGAGACTAGACGGTTTAATGGATCTCTGCTGTAATATGAAAATTAAAGTGGCTATCCTATTTTAATTACAGAATTTTAATAACAAAATAGAATTACCTACCTTTTGAAGAATGATTCGTGGAAATTTGCTAACGGCCTCTCTCTCTCATTTTCAGGCTGAAAACCTTCCACCCACGTGGGATAATAAAATGTGCGTGTGTGAGTGGAGAACTAATCGTATCAAGTGCTATTGACGATGTTTAGTCAAATGTAGAGACACGGTAGTGACAGTGAGTGCTTTAAATGACACGTGCTCCGCTTATCGGGTAGCTGGGATGGAGCTGATTCCGACCACAAGGAGCCGCATCTTCGTGGCTTTTTTTGCTACCGTTTTCTGGGGAATGGGTAAGTAATAATAAAATATATATCAATTTATTTGTTTTTTTTTCGTTAATAAGTTAAAAATATTATTTTCTATGTTTAGAACGTATGTATTTTGAACACGAGTGAGACATCTTGTTACTGATATTATAACACATTCATTCGTATTATTAAGATCATTTGTAATTTTTCTTCCTAAATCCATTTATCTAGTTAGGTATTGTTTTGTCATAATCAAGTAGGTACTTGATTTCGGAGAACCCAATTAGTTCCATTTATCATCTATTATCTCGCCGGTATGTTGCACACCTGCTGTAAAATTTGCATTCGTATTGATGACGTGCTGAAAAATATTTAGAGATAACCTGGATTGCAAAAGAACAGGAACTAAAATTATCAGGTACTTATTAAAATAATAGTTGAATGGGTAAATGGAGAGACGGACGCTGCGTAGTGGCGCGCAACCGGGTACTAACACAGGCAGTCCATTATAAAACGATCAGTGCATGTCGACAAGATGAATGAATTAAGAAAATGTGTTTTTTTATCTCTTTACTAGGTACCTATATTGTTTCCAATTAAAAAAAACAACAGTTCTATCCATTACAATTTTCTGTGTTTTAGGGATAATTATCAATATTAAAACAGAAGTTAAATATATTACACCTATTATCTTTTTTACGAATGAAACAATAGTCTCCATTTCTCTTCACGGGGCGGCAAAACTCAAGTCGGGCGGCAGGGAAATAATTGTTATTAAGGCAGGTCTTCCTTATCAGTAGCTATCGAGGCATCAACTTGACGAAATGGTCTTTTATGTAAGTATCAATTACAGTCCCACCTCCTTTGTGTTCCAAAGCTTTTCTTGAATTGCCGTCAAATAATGAATCTTGGAAGTGATAAGTACAATAACTTCAAAGCATTTAACACGATACAAAGCTTTGGCTTAGGAAGCCAGTCATGTCGTGCGTAATCAAAGAATCGTAGAGCCTATTGTAATTTTACGATCAAAGTAGGTACAAGTAATGACTGCTTTAAAGTAACGACTGTGATAGTATGTATTAGCCTCACAGTATTGGAACTATTAAATAGGTGTTACTGACAACTGAATTGATTTTTTCAATAATTAAATAACAATCTACTCATTCCTCTTTCATTTTTACCAGATTCAGAACTCTATACCGTCTCAATTTTTTAAAATATTTTCTACTTGTACAGAGAGACTATCATCCACTTCAAAGTTACAAAATAATGGATCTTTTCGAATGCCGTCATAAATAACTAACCACACCATGTCACAAATCATACCTATACTTACATCGATCATGATTCATGACCATAGAAATATAGAGCGTAGCGAGCGGGAGCGTAGCGAGCTTTTTCCGTGTTCTGTGTTCATGACAATAGGATTGGTATGATATCAATATCTTGACTATTCTAGACTGAAAAAAGAAACAAAATAAAATCAAAAATAGGAAAAAACAGGACAAAAAGAAGAGCTTCCATCTGAATTTAAACTACTGAGCTTTCTAAATACCTTTTTTCTCTTAATTAAACAGCAAGACTACCAGATTCAAATAATGTGAAACTTGTGTATCTGTCAATACTATAATAATAGACATAGAGCCTATATAGGCCAACTATAATGGTATTTGTGAACTATTGGAGTTCGACGATATTAACAGACGACACAGTAGGAATCCGTGGCTATTCGCACATAAAGGGAACTATTGAATGAACTATAATATATTAAGTTTGTTGGAACTACACAGACAGACGTCCGAGTGCCTTGAAGAAATAGTTTTTAATTACAAAAGATGTTGATTGATTACTGAGGTTCTAAGAAACGATATAAATAGACATCAGGGTAAATAAAAATATTTACACGTTTTGAAAACGGGCTAAAAAGTATAATAACCGCTATTTCATTAGTAATAACGAATGACTAAAATAAAAACAATAATGAAAGGAACAGACGGCGATCAGAGGAAAACTCTTAATTACATTAGGCAGGTAACTACATCGATAATTATAATTACTCTCTGAATACCCAAGCCACGTGGGACGTGGCAGCGGCTGCTGTCATGTCAAATCAGTAATTTTAACATGTACAGTCAGCATCACAAATAGCTGGTACTATTTGAATTTTTCGAAAGAATTGCAATGTTATGTCCGATACCTGAAATTTTCTACTAAACTTACATGATTACTTAGAGTTTCAAAATTAACTAATTTCAAAATATAGAATAAATGTATAGTATTTTATTAAACACAATCTTTTCCAATGTTGAACGAGTTGTGCTGACAATGCCTAGAATACAATTATAAACTAAAGATATCATTTATAGCGTCAAACATGTGTCACCCAATTCTTTTATTTGTAATAATAGGAAATGCTTACAGCTTCTTTCCGTTAAAATATTTTGATAAAATAGAATCCTTATTGATTATTGAGAAATAAAGAAGTCAGGTTATTTTTAGACTAGTCAGTAATTTTGGATGTTAGTTTTTGTTCAGCTAATTTTGATGCTGACTGTACCAATTATCAGATTTATGTTAATTATAATTTGCAATAGCAAGCAAATAAATGGAGTTTGAAGATATGAATTTGATCTTGATAAAAAGGATGTGTTATCCCAAACTGTCTGTCTATATAGAACCATTATTTTAAGGCATTTCTTTTCCAAATTCCAAAAGGCAAGTGCGAGTCCGACTCGCACTTGCCGACTTTTTTTATGTTTATTTTCAAAAAATTTTATAATGTAGCTTTTATCATTTTATCAATAATTAGTTGTTCGGATTGGACATTTTTCAGATTGGTCATTATTCCAGAAAATCTATTAGATATTGTTACAAACCTACCCTGCACAAAAATGAATTATGGGAAGCGATACAAAACTTGTATGACAAATCTACTTTACTAAATACGCCTGCTTAAAAACAAACATCATAAAACAAGTTACGGCAACTTACAAAACATTAAATTAGATGCTACAACTAACACCGCAAACTTAAAATGGATAGGAAATATGTACTACAGTTTCAGACGAGAAACCTAGCGCTTGTCTTCAAATAAATTAACCCTTGTCTAGCTGAGAGTCATTACAGTGACATTTGTATCACTTGAGGGGCAGGAAACTACCAATCTCTCGCAGCCAGTGCCAATTGCTGCTAACTCAACTCTACGCATAGATAAATGCTTTAACGTCATCGTCATCGCCAATAGCTTAGAATAGGTCATGATAGCAACCTATCTCCATTCATCATCGTCGCGTCGTCAGCTGGTCGAACGTCAACTATCTTTATCTTCCTTATTTCATAACATACACTAATAATATGATCCGTTTTGTTGACACCCGGTCCTTGAGATCCGCATCCGGCTAACCTTTTAATGGTAAATTTAGTTTTAAACTACAACTAAATCTATGAACTAAAACATCGTCGGGATATAATTAGGTTTGATACCTTGCTTTAGTGTTTTTATTTATGCATAAAGGTCGTTATGCAAGTCATCCATTGCTAACTAGAATTTTGAAAGATAATATATTATTTTATTTTGTTTCGTATGTACATTCATCATAATGTAATCCTGTTATATTGTTTGCGACGCGTTGAAATGGTTCATTTTTACTCTCCTGGGTCACTCGAGCGGAAGGCTGAATATAATTTTGTATTCAATGTATTGTTATTGAAGGACATTCTACATCATAGGTAAAGTGTGAATGAATGAATATTTTATGTTAGAAATATTGTAAAATAATTTCATTTAAGCCAAGCCTATTTACACCTTAAATTTTAATTCTTAATATAGAACCTGCGGCCAACCTATCTGGAGTCACGCTATGTCATGGCTTTTAGTATCGATTAGCGATTAATAAAACTGTTTAAAAATTTTGTGTACTTTTTTTTAAAATAATTAATGTATTCAATAAAACCCCTAACCACCTCCAAAATATTTACCTTCAAAGTCAATAACGAATGAGAGAATTACGTCAGAGAACGAAAATTGAGCTTATGAATAATGAACTGACTCGTAAGAAAAAATATGTGTTGAAAGCCTTAGTCAGTAATAATAAATATATTATTTGTTCGTAGTCTCGAGATACACAAGGTTACATCTAGATCAACGAATGTATATATTAGATAGATTATTATGTATATATTAGATAGATAACATTCTCTATCGTTCTGATAGAGAATTTTTTATATTTTTTTATATCTTCATACCAATGACGATATAAAAAAATGCTGCAGCTTAATCCAGCTGTGGACCTACCGTAGATTGTTGTGTTGATGATGCGAATAATGTATGTGCTAGACAAGTAATCGAACAATAAATGACACACAAGCATTTCATCCACGATGATTGTATCAGTTACCTCAACTCAGGCGGCGACGATCACTCAATACAAACAAGTTTACAAAACGTGACAGAAGCTTTGGACTTATTGTAACCTTTACATTAATACGCTTAAGCGTAAGTGAAAGAAACCCTGTTAAAAATGCTAGGGTTTTAGCTGCCTTACTTCATACCAGAATAGTAATATTGACCTTAAGTTAAATCGACAGGTACATAATTACTATAAAGGGACAAAGAAAACAAATCGCTTTTGTAATCGGATGTGTTTACTAAATATGTTAATTAATTTATATCAAAAAATCGGCGTAGGCTGTGCCAATTTGCTGATGGTGATTGGTGTTTATAATGGTGGCATTTATTTAACTGAGTTGCATGAGGCATCGAGTCACTTAACGACATCGGAATGTCAAAGGTTTCACTCACTACTTGCAGGCCTATGGGAGGGACGTTGACGAGAAAAGAAACCTACATGTTATCGCGAAAAAAAAAGATTATTAACGAAAAGGGGGAATAGGAGACTCATCGTTTGCTCATAAAGACGAAACAATGGTAGGGGAAGCGCAGCCACGTCGCTGTTCCCAGCACAAACTCATTGATTCTACGCCAAAGTGTCCACGTGATTGATCGATGGTAGCCCTCACTCCATTCAAGTTGCTCTCCGATCGCTCGCTACCCTTCAATAATTTGGTATCACTTATTTAGCTGTCATCTAACTGATTTGTATGGGATGGCGATATGTCATACATAAAAGTTTTATTGATTAACTAGCATCCCTATATTATGTCATACTTATAAACGGGCTCAAACTTGGGTTCATAATTTCTTACATCTGAAAATTTTCATTTTTCATTGTAAATTAATTGCTTGTGTGTTATGTCCACTGCTGATAGTAGCACATTAATGAAACAATAAAATCATACTTGATCTCTTTACATACATTTATGTATACGAACAATGTACATCTAGAGCCACGACACAATTATTTACACACAGCTATTGGAACGAATCCTACGAATTCGATTGAGCGCTGCGAACCGTCGCATTTTATTTCATTTATTTAATTTCTAGCGCTTGCGAGTTCGCTGTCCCTGTGATGTCTGACTTTGAAACGTCAGCTGGTCGAGATGAGTTCTGAGTCTACTCATTTGGAATTAGTAATCATGTACGTAAGGGCAACTTTAGACAGCAGTTAAATACTGCGTAGCATCGATGAGTAATTGCTGCTGGGTATTATTAAGCTTGCTAGTAAATACAGTCTGGTGATTAGACCCTTGTGTGAACTTTGCGTGGGAGATAAATTAAAAGACTAAGGTTTACAAACTTTAAGCTTATGTCTGTTCAGTCTTAGGTTTAATGACTTAATTTCTTTGCCACAAAACCATTCCGCATTTTAAGATAAATCTTCAGTGTAAAAACAGTGCTAAGTAATACGTAAATAATTTGAATACGAAACTCATCATCAATCATATTTTTTTAACAATTGCCCATAATACACTGCCGCATTATGATTTTCCGAGCATATAATACGAAATATTATACTGAATGAAATCAATTTTCTTTTTGTATTTACGGGTTCAGTGTAAGAAGCCGGTCGGTCCGTAAAAAGTATTCAGAATATTAAACATAATAAAACATTCATAAGATGAAATAAGAACTTTTTCTTATTCTCTGTCTATCATAAGTACATAAGAGAAACGTTACGAGCTTTATTTGATAAGGATTAACCGAGTCAAGAAAATGAAGTTTCAAGCAATATTTGTTCGAGCTCTCTTAGTTCTGTATGAAACGCTTTGTGTACATTCGGTACATCTTTTAAGATTAAGCCATTCGGCATAAGTACAGTCGGCATGCCAAATGCCATCTGCTATTTCCACTGTGATAAGTTTCAAAAGTGGTTGTTTCTATGCAGTACCTAGATATTTAGATAGGTACTCCACTTTATTGCTCTTATTACCCTTTTAAAGAGGCATGCACACCTATGTACTCGTAACATACTTCTAGAAACTAAAAACTCATTGTGATTTGGTTAAATCAATCCATAATCAACAGAAAACCAGTGCTGCTGACATTTAAATTTATTTATATATTTATTTAATGGATAAAAACTAACGAACACAATTTGCATCTAAGTCGTTTTAAATAATTTAAAAATTATGAGTTTGAGATTTAAAATAGATTCCCCGTTTATTTCAGCCTTATTGCAGGAAATAAAATAGGGTTTTACGATTGAGGAATTTAATTTGATAACGTGTCGTCAATGGAATATTTTAAGGAACTTGGGGAAGCGGGGGACGCTGGTTGGCCCAGCTCCGTCCTTTCTTTGACGGCAAATAAAATACAGTTAACAAGAATCTCAGTTGAAATTTTAATCAGATATTTAAGAATCAATTATCGTTCGGAAATTTCGCTATTGAAGTCTGGGGACGGGCAGATTACTGATAAAATTCAAGATGGTCCTTTGTAAGATTATTGAATCTCAAATTGCTAACAGTAACATGAAAGGTATCAGGTAAACAGTATAAGGGCATCTAGTATCTTAATAACGAGTAACTTTTGGTACTTTAGAAATGAAATTTTTTCCATCATGATCGCATTGAGATTTTCATTGGTGCTTGACTCAGATATGTGTTTGTAACTAAAATAGAAGCAGGAATTTGTAAAAAAAACAAATACATATTTTACGATTCAGACACCAATTTCTATTGCTATATTAAAAGGGGGCAAAACAATAGAGGTAACTGTACTATTTTTATTTCAATTACTCCTATAATTTTTTATGCGACTAATATTCTATAAACATAAATTTATTTGTGAGCGGCGTTGACAACATAGTGTTTCCACCAACAGGTGTCCGCGGTCTTCACAACCTCGAGATCAACGTCCCCGGCGCGGTGCTGGTGGGCGAGACGGTAACCCTGGAGTGCAGCTGGCAGCTGGAAGATGAGGAGGCGCTGTACAGTGTCAAGTGGTACCGGGGCCGGGAAGAGTTCTACAGATACATCCCAAAGGAACTGCCACACACGCGAGTTTTTCCCCTGCCGGGAATTGAAGTTGATGTAAGTTCATTTTACGAATATAATGTCTGTCTGATCTGAGCTCATCAACTGGACCGATTGAGCTGTTTTATTTTCCTCCTAACGATAGAGTGTCATCTAGTATGTTTGAATGACAAAAGCTTAGATTCAGTGATGGTGGGCAAAAACTTTCTGGTTTCCCCATTAACTATTTTAATTTTATTTTAAATTTTAGATAACATAGAACACAATTTTAGATACAGGTAAGTAGATACGTGATTAATGTTTGACAGCGTTTCCGCAAACTATGTTTTGATGTTTTGTCTATAAGTAAATCAGTTCAAATTAGGATTAGAGTGATTAGATTGATTGTAATCAATACAACAAATGAATCAGGGAATAAGTATTTATTTGGTACATACTATTCAGATATCCAATTTGATTTGATATATTGTTATCAAATGCGGTAGGTATAATTTATGATAAGTTATGATTATGACGTAGTTTGAATAAAAATCACAATTGTTATCATTATTATTTTGTATACTGATATCTTTTAAATTCTTATTGCCCTTTCAGATTCGTTGTTTTGTTGTTTTATCAAATACAGTACACAGGTAGAAAAAAGTTGTTTCCTAAACAACTGAACTAGTGAGAAAAAAGGTTATTCTTAAGTAACACTAATATATTTTTTGTAAAACGGTATTTACACAATCACAATTCATAAAATTCGCCAATAAAAAGAACTCGAGAATATCGAATAGTCAATATTGACTAGTAAAATCAATAATGTAATTAAAGTAAGCAGCTAAATGGGCCAATGTCCATAATAGCTTACGTAGGGTTCGGTATACATCTCAATTACAGAAGCTCCTATCGTAATAAGTGTTACCTCGATGAAAGTAGTATATACGCCCATAAAATACCCAATATACGTCTTTTGAGAGTCAGATCTTTCTTTCAGTTCCTGTTATAATCAGCCAACAATCTTCATAATCAGCAATAACTTGTTATTGTTCATGTATACCTACATAGGTCTTAACAGGCGAATATGGTATTACTAATTTATTATTGCTACCCGGAACTGAAAATTGGTGTGTAATAAATAACAGATGTGAACAGGCGATTTCACATTGAATTTAATAGCATTTGTAATGTGCTATTGCCGTTTGTGTAGCGGTTAGCTCTAAAACGTATTTCAGAGATTTCGCTATTTGGAAACGAGGATGAACACCCAGCCAGATTATAGGGCCAAATTGCGAGGAAACTGCAGTCGGGTTCCTTCTTGATATCCTAGGAAATAAATCTGTTCAGCCACTCTTTTTATTACGCTGACCTGTAACATTGCAAGCAAATCATACAACCCACTTTTTATTGTCGCATCGATTTGGAACTTTACGAACTTATGAAATACTAGTGATAAAATGCTATCGAGCTGGTTTGGTGATAGAAGTTGGAAGTGGTCATAGGAACTCCTCAGTGACTAAATTATAATAGCCCACCGAGCTTGGAGTCGTCTCAATGGTTACAAGAACGTGTTTTTACTTTTTAAACTGTTTGTGTTACCTTTGTTATGTTTTTTACCACTACTTTGCATTACTTCTTGAGGTTGGGACTGTATATTATTTTCTTGTATTGAGAGTATTTGAGAGTGATGTGTGACCACAGATATCCCGGTCGGGCGCGCGGCGCGTCGTGCTGCAGCAGGCCACGCCGGCGATGGCCGGCCGGTTCCGTTGCGAGGTGTCGGCGGACGCGCCCACCTTTCACACTGAGATACGCTCCGCACCTCTCGAGGTCGTCGGTGAGTATGTCACTATTAATGCCCGAAGTACGTAAACCTAAGATATACTAAGTGGTGATGATAAAAGTCGGAATTGATCATTAATTTCGGACTTTTAGCTTAGGAGTCATGATAAATCTAACCTAACCTGAACCTAGCCTAACATTATAAAGAACAGTTTGAATTTTTACCATTATCACATGGTAAATCTTAGGTTTTACCTAGGTAAATCCTAGGACTTACCGTAGTTTTGCGCTTTTACAGTAACAAGTTGATGTAACTTGTTAACCCAGCCACCACCAGCTTGGATTTGCTTGGCAACCACATCCAATCATTTTTGAATCAATATAGGTACTTTTATAAGAATATTTCCAAGAATTCCAGGAGTTGCATATTATTGGATGAAAGAAATAACTATGTAAAGCTCTGGAGGCTTTTAGAATTGCGTCATGCAGCCGCCTTTTAGAAGCAAATTATACAGTAACTATAGGCGGTCTTATCGCTTAAGCATTTTCTTCCAGATAACATTAGATTAAAATAACTTAGCTATTCAATAATGAGTACTTGAGCCACGATACCTGCTAAAACGTCGCGGAATAAAACTTTGTAGGTTCACCAGTATGTTGTTTGTATGTTGATGAAAATAAGGAAGCCTTGCCAAAAAGTTGTTAGACGCCTATTTCATCTATTATTAGTCGGAAGAATAAATTGGATGGGACAAAACATGATAATACACAACATGACAGGATAATCACGTCGTGCGAGCTCCATTTTGCTGTTTGCTGAACAAAATCGCGGGAAATCCCTACAGAAAAATACGCCCGAAATGGAACTCTTTTAGCGAGATTTTCCCCCTATGAATCGGATTCTTTGTTTTATTGCACTGAAAAATTAAAGATCAAAGAAAATTGTGTAATAGGGCGTGAGTGTAATGGACACACTTAGGAACTAATAAATAAAGTTTATAAAGGCGCGCATTATAATTTGTAAAGTTTTAGAATTTTTTTGCCTTTTCACGTCACTCAATTTACAAACTGTACTAACATAATACAGGGTGTAAATCTGCATGCTTACCTTATTCACGGAGGTAAATATACCTACTCCTAATACTGAACACAAATAATTTTAAAAAACACATGTCTGAAAATTTTACTAATTTTATTTGGTTTTTTTTGGCGAAATTTTTTTTCTTATTTCTTTTTTTTATTACCTAAGTAAAACAAATACTGGTGGTCTGAGTTTTAAAAATTCAAACATCATTGGGGCAAAATTGGAAGTAAAATTACGAAGCGATAGAATTTTTTACTTTGATAGTGACTATCAACAAAAAATTTTAACTGCTTTCTGTCTATTCTATAGGTACCCAAAAACACAGTTAAGTTAATAAAATCGCCGTTTCCCATTTCAGCTATGCCATGTGCTATCGTGCATATACTATTGGAAGTTAAATGGACTTTTATTTAGAAGCCGTTTGACACGACTGACAGTAATCACGCAACCAAGCACACTTTTCGATTTTACCATCAGGTATAACCTACAGTGAGGTCGTTGAACTTGACATAAAATAGGTATGTTTATGAAACCAACCGACTTAGGAATTACCGGGTTTTACATAGGAAAACTTTTTATTTGAGCTCTCACCATAACGTTATTATACAGGGTGATTGGTAGATGGGTGCATAGCCTTAAGGTGAAGCTAGTACAGACCGTTAGGAACCATTTGAGCCATGGTTGTCTTAGACAAAGTCTCGCTATTTTTTTTTAACCCGACTTTTAAGGTTTTTGGCTGAAAAACCCAAAATTTTACTGTTAACTGCTTATAACGACCAAATTGAATGATAAGCACATTCTTTTTTATTTTATTTAATTAAAGTAATGTGTAACCAATCAGACAAAACATGTTCTAAGCATCTGTGTCATCAAACATTATTTTAACAGACATTTGAAGTTCATAAAAAATTAAAATACAGTTTTTTGACGTCATTAAAAAAAAACCGAAGATGCTTGTTCAAACCTTTTTGAAAACATGCTTGATTATCGCTCTTTCTTTTGAGGTATCATTTACCTGGATATCTTACAATTTATTGAAATTAGGATCTGCAAACCATGTTGAGGTAGAAATTTTGAATTTTAGGCAGACTAATTAAATCAACATTTTAATTGAAATAAATTATTATTTATGTTCAAATTGACTGCCGCCGTTCCTAACATAAGCACGGGCCCGTCTTCTTACTTCTGTGGATTTTTTATTATTTTAAACAACATCTCTAGCTTCATGATATTAAACGCTGAATTAATCCTGTCTATCAACTCTTCCTTTGAATTCATTTCTAAACTCGTATACACAAGTTCCGACCCCACACGAAAAAGTCCACCGGGGTCAGATCGGGTGACCGAGCCGGCCAAGGGATGGGTCCATCTCTGCCGATCCAACTGTCAGGGAAGCATTGGTTAGGAACCATGGCTCAAATGGTTCCTAACGGTCTATACTAGCTTCACCTTAAGGCTATGTACCCATCTACCAATCACCCTGTATATGGCTCCGACCAATATAATTCGGCAGTAACATTAAACTACTGCAAAGTTGATAAATTATAGTACAAAAACTTTGACATTGACATTGACGTAGACATTGGGTGGGATCACAAAGTGAATTTACACAGTTCGAATTGCTTTCTCTCCGAAACTATTTTTCGTTCGGTTTCAGCTTTAACCAAAATGATTTTATTTCAAAAAGGATCACAGTCGTGTAGGGTTGTTTAGATTGTTGTTGTGCATCTCTCTTGTTTAGGCACATTTCCTTTTGAGAAAATTATCAGATTATACTTACACAACTTTTGATTGTACGTATAAATTTTGCATCTTTTTCCTGTTGAACTAGGTACCTACCTAAATAAAATTGTACTTACATTTTTCCTATTGGACGTATATAAATGTTATTTCCTTAAAAAATATATTTATCACTTTTGACGAATTTCAATTTAGACGTACAAAAAAAAATTTTGACGTAGGACACAAAACGACTGCATCGTATATAACATGGTAATTTTGGTACATTGTGATAATGTGCTGCGACGTAGAGTTTCGCTGCGTGAGAGCTACGAATGGCGTAATATATCGCTTTGTCACGCCACCATAGCCATGCATCAGGCTTCGCGGGACGCTACAGAAACGCTTACACGGACTCACATCGGCCACGTGTACTCGTCATAAATCGTAAATTAATCAGTTTTCGGTCAACAAGTGTGGTTTTAATTTATCATCATTTCAAGGACTGATTATATCGGTATATGGACGTAATACGGGTGTGATTAAGATAATTAACATTTATTATCGTCGTTATTAACTAACACTATATTTTAATAACGTACATGCTCTAAAACAGTGGTGAATAATACAATTATTTGTTTCTAGTGATATGAAATCTAATCTAAAATCGTCAAGACAATTATCCAACTTGAAAAAATCTTTTATTTATTTTGTTAAAACTGGGTTAAAACATTCTGAAAGATTTTTATATCCCGTGTGTAGCAGAGAGAGAAAGAGAGATGTTGACTAGGTGTAATCAAATCGTACTTGATTTAATCAGATTACCTAATTTTATTAAGAATCAATTACTTTACTATTTACCAATAGATTTAGTAATAACTACATTATTTTCATTAAGATCGTATGCGAACTGATTTTCTGCTATAAGACCTATCTACCTCACTATTTTGGCTTCAACAGAAGAAATGGGATTTTCCCCCATTAGTTCCGCCACGAAACTACCGGGAAAAGTCTTAGAATCGTGTAAACTGGGTAAATAAACAGGCAAATAATTAAAAATGTCTATTAAAACTGAACACAGGACGCCATTTAACATTGACCACTTTTTTTCTTTTTACCGACTTCCAAAAAAGGAGGAGGTACTATATTCGGCTGTATGTATTTGTTTTCCTTTTATTAAATTATACACTTATTTCTATCTAAATTTAGTTGTCCTAGTAAGTTGGTGTCTATTTTAGGGCCGGGGTGTATTTACCCGGCAAAAGTTTCTTCACGATATCAATTTTACCCTATAAAATATAATAGGTAGGTACCTATTGTTTTTCTCCAGAATATAAAGCAGGGTCGAGTGGAGGTGGGTATCAAAAAGACGTGTAAACAAACAGACGTGCCAGAAACGATGCTGAGGGTATTATACTGTAGATAGGGCTCGACAAACCTCGTCTAAAAAAAGGATTAGCCTTCTCGGATTTATGATAAAACTGGCCCTCTAAGGCAAACATAATCTTTTCCGGCGGTAAATAAGATCGAATGAGAAAATTTAATAATATTTTCGTAAAATTTTCACAATATTCACAAAGAAAGCCGCTTTCGTTTCCCTTCATAACAACAAACAAAATCAATCCCCTTTTATTTATTCACAAATGATTGATGGACCAAAATTTCAGAGGGATTTTTTCGGTAAACTTATGAAAATTCATGATTTATAGAATTTTCCTCGTGTCCATAATTTATTCCGATGTGACAACAGGGTATTTACTTTAGAATACAGTGCTAAAAGGGACTATGACGACATAATTCAGTTGTTTCTATTTTGGTGACTTTGTTGTAAAGTTCAAATAAACATAGCTAAATGCAAACTCGACCCAAGCAACCTTTTTTCAATTGTGACACAAGTTTTTGACCTAACATAACAATAAACCACATGAAAAATCTTTGCTTTGTATAGCTTCTTGGGAGCCTGTACTAATAACTTGTGCCTATTGTTAAACAATATATTATTCGAAAGCACGGTTATGGAAACAATGTGCTAGGAAACATGCATAGTAATATACTGAAGAAGTGATTCTATTGTGAAGTCGGCACTGCAATCGCCTGCAAAAACTTCATGAGGGCATACGCCGCTGAACAACGATGGTATATATGTATATAAATAGGTTGTTGATTTGTTAGGTACCTAGTGAATTGTGCTTTCAGTTTTGTTTCTTTATACCCAGGCCTAGGGATAACCTTCCCGGCCGACGGGTTTACGATATTTTTCCCGGAGGCCAGTAAAATTACTTTTAGCGTAACGCTTTAACGCCTTTTGCAATTTACGTTCATGATGGTAATGAAAAATGATGATCGTTGCCAACCCTTAAAGTTTAGAATAGATATAGATAAAACATGTACCTCTAGTTATATTTAGATTTGACATTTTAACACATGTCATACAGGATTTTTTTCTAAAATGCCACTTTTTCAATAGCGATATCGTGTTGAGAACAAACATCCAAACATTCGTAATTATATTATTTTGGTGAGATTAAGAAAATGAAATGTACGTTAAAACGCCGATAATAATTATGACGATATTATAAGATATTGTACACAGATAGTTCTGAACTGACTTTACCCATTTTGTGACGTTTTGCTATTAAGACGTTGTGCTTTTAGATCATTTTCGATAACAAAATAATGGCAGAGTATTTAACGTTTGATTCTAACTTATAGTATAGAAAGAAAGGAACACTATTTTTTTTAATATTACCACTGAGGAGAAAAAAACAATTCCTCGTTACACTGATTGCAGTAAGACAATCGATTCGAGCTGCAGAGAAGCAATCCATTGATCGACAATGCCTTTAATAGGCCATCGATGTAGGTAAAATAAGTTTTGCTTTTATTAAAATCGTTACTTTGATTGCAGATCCCCCGGAATGGGGCCCCAAGCTGGTGTAAGACCGGTTAGATCATTTTCGATAACAAAATAATGGCAGAGTATTTAACGTTTGATTCTAACTTATAGTATAGAAAGAAAGGAACACTATTTTTTTTAATATTACCACTGAGGAGAAAAAAACAATTCCTCGTTACACTGATTGCAGTAAGACAATCGATTCGAGCTGCAGAGAAGCAATCCATTGATCGACAATGCCTTTAATAGGCCATCGATGTAGGTAAAATAAGTTTTGCTTTTATTAAAATCGTTACTTTGATTGCAGATCCCCCGGAATGGGGCCCCAAGCTGGTGTCAGACCGGTCGTGGTACGACGTGGGGTCCAGCCTGCGTGCCACGTGCGCCTCGCCGCCAGCACACCCCCCAGCAAACCTCACCTTCGCGCTCAATGGGCGAGAGGTAACAACAGCTCTATAAATTTCCCATGAGCATTACCTACAACACAACTTATAATTTAGTTTAATTTAATTTAGCCTTGAACAAATTTAAGTGCTCTCAGTACCTTTTCAAATTTCTTTGCATTGTTTAGGTATTGCAAGTGTCTAAATGTACAGCCTGAATATTCTACATATTTTGTTGAAAAAAAAACTGATACTATAAATTTTTGCAATTTTGAAGTTATGTTTCTAACTTAAGTGGTAGGTAGCTGCTGACTACGGAAGTTGTAAGTGAGAAAGCTATAAGTACTACTTACTATACTTACCTACTTCTTGACTAGTTAAATCATAAAAGTTATCAGACCACACGTTACGTTATGGATTTTCCACGGTCACAAAGTTAAAAACTCTAACCGAGCGTGTGCACAAAAGTGAAGTCAACCGATACTTGCTCGAGTTTCGTGTCGTGCTACATTGAACGCACATTGGAACATGATTTCTTTATAATTTTGATATTTGATTAACTTTTCACTTCATCTTTTGTATTCTTTGAACTCATGGCAACTCGTTTAAATTAAAACATCCCAATAATATTTATTTTAATATTCTTTGACATACTATAATTAATTAAAGTTAGGCGCGATATTTTATGCTGTCTTTACATCAGTCAGTAAATGTGACATTTGTCATTATACAATTTTAAGAACATAAGCCTCAAAGGTAATATCAACATTATCGTTATCTAATGACGTATACTACATATTCGTGTATTTATCTTGTTATTACATCAACATTAATATTATACATAGGTATATTCGAATAACACCTATCGAAAAAAGAATTTTATACAAATTACTCCACTCCATCATTTGACAATTTGGTCAGTAGGTCGATACTGTAATAATACTACCCTTTCTTAGAGCTATAATTGGTATGGTTATACCGTTCCGGAGCGGTTTGTAATATTATAAAGTGATTAATGAAATCATCAAAAATCAATAGCCTATTAAGAGGTCCTCACTGCTGAAGCTCAGGCCTACCCTCTCAACGAGGGCTATAGTCCACCATGCTAGCCCAGTGCGGGTTGGTGGACTTCACATGCGCCTAAGAATTTCTTCTTCGGCGTATGCAGGTTTTCTCACGATGTTTTCCTTCACCGTTTGAGAGCAGTCAGTCAATGTACTTAGGTTTCAAGAAAAACCCATTGGTACATGACCCAGCCAGATATTGAACTTCGGACCTTTCGATATGATAGGCCGCGTCTTATCCCCGACGCCACTGACGCTCTCCATTGATTAAACTCTACGTCGAAAATAAATTGATCGAAACAAAGTGATCCACAGAATTAAATTTTAAATGTAATAGTACCTGCTAAATACAAATACACCTTCATAGTACGATAACGTGTACACCTAAGTATGATAAGCTTCATAACTTAATGAGGTATTACCAACTAAGTTTCAACTTCAACTGGTTATTAATCGAATAGATTCATCTTATCTTCATTAATAAGTTCCTTGATCCGATGTCGATGATACACCTCTTTATAATTATTAGCTGCCTACGAGTAATCATGATTTGGTTACACAATAATACATATTCAATGTCAAAGATAAAAAACCTTATTACATACGGAAACGCTTTTTTGCCGGTATTTTTATCTATCGTCAAACTACTGGACCGACTATGAGTTGAAACTTTTAACATACAAGTGTAAAATAACGGGAAAATTAAAAACAAAACTGCATTTTCTCTGAATACCCTCAAAACTAATAGACCGCTATAAGCTAAAACTTGGAACATTTAATTTTAATTATTTGAAATTGGAAAGTTATGGTAAACAAAAAACTTTTGCGAGATATTTCAGGAAAACAAAAAAAACAGAACCTGCTCATTGTGTACGGCGTACACTCGGACTTACTTGACTTTTAAGTATAATAAGAATAATTAGACGCAATCATTACATAAACCGTGAGATCCATATCCAATTTTTCCAAAATGTGTTTTTGCCAGATACCACTCAGGATGTCTGACAAACGCCGAAATTTTGTAATAATTTTTATATGATTTTTTTTAATAAATATTTTTTTATCGCATTTTTACTAACAGGGAAGGCATGTCCAGCAGTGGACGTTGAAGGGCTGTAATGTTATGACGATGATTTTTACTGAACTTACTTACATTTCTGAGCGACAATTTTACAAAAAAGATTTACAAGTTACGAGTGTGAATTTTCTCTCGCTTTGGTTTTTCAGTTTAATTAAGGTCAGTAGGTTGAGTAGAGATTAGGTAGTCCACTACCAGCGCTAAAACTGGATGAAACACTAATGTGTACACAAAGAGGTCTTTGTCATGAGGGAAATGGCTGAGATACACCACTACAGTATATTATTATCGTAAAAGCAAGTACCACTCGTACCTACTCGTACACAGTCAGGTCAGTTGGTTTGGCTTTATTGTAAGTAAGCCAAGTCATAGTCTCTTCCCCTTGCCTTTAAATCATCAGTTGCTAGTCTACTTTTTAAGTATTTATTTTATTTTAAATGAAAAGGCTTATAGATGATGCTTCCATATCAGCAATTGACTTTCATTGATGAGTCATTATTTATTTATTGCGTATTATTAGTGTGAGAAAGTTTTTGAACATGTTTACAGGTTATCAAATAATTTTGTTGGTCTTATTTATATTCATAATCGTATCTATAAATGTTATAAATACGCAAGTGAGTTTGTATTTTACGCGTTCACAAATGAAAATCAACTTACTTTTTGTCTCTTGTATGAGAAAATCTTTTTCGGGGAGAAACGAAAACGAACTCCTTACTTTTGAACTTTTATAGCAGCCTGATAATCACATGAGCTATACTTTTAATACCTACCTACTGTAAAATTCATACGTTATATTATATTTATGTACTTAACTATCAGTCATGTAATAAACCTAACCTAAACCTGAAACTAACCCAAGTCTCAGGGTTTCCAGTAAGTCTTAAGATTTATCGTTGTTCGGGCTTCTACAGTAACATATGTATACTATAGTAATATATTAGTCGTTAATAGAAGATGAAGAAGAAAATGTATGCAAGAAATTTCATATTCGTCATCTTTGTATAAAGGAAAACCTTATGTATCATGAATGCATGAAATTAGTTTAGCTCGAGAAAGTGGGGTGAGGATTTTCTGTACAATCACTCAAGTAATTTGATTTATATCTCTCTACGGGCGAAGTAGATGCGACGTTATCAAACAGTAATTGATATTGAGCCAAAATTCGATATAGACAATGATGAAATATGAATTCACTTACCTATCTGATTCACGTTGATGTAAAATTATATTTGGTAGTGTAGTTCCTTTAGGAATTGGATTAAAAGTGTATTGTAGCAGCGTCCAGTGGACAGACGGCGGACGCAGGTTCGCTGCGGGAACAATGGGACAGTAGTCTGTGCTCCGCTTTGATCCCGAGTTGTTTTTGCTCGCCATGCCTCTGCGTAGGCCAGTTCATTAATCACAAAACAGCTCTGAGCTAGATAAGCTTTTAACGGAGCTTCCTTTATCTACGTAGATCTCACTTCTAATGTTTTCCCTGTCCATTATTCGGCTAGCTTTTGTCAATTCCATTCCTAATTAGACCGTTTCCATGCTATTTAATTAATAATAAACATGCATGCGGTGCAATAATTCGCGAGTAGGTATGTCGTCGGATGACAAGTAAAACTTCACACACCACAGGCTTTTTGGTAAAAGTATACATATGATTTTTGTTTAATTTAATTTAATTTGTCGAAACTATGAAACTTGTTTTTCGAAATAAATGAATTTATAATTAAACATCGTGAGGAAACCTACGCCAAAGATTAGAATTTCTATCCTAAGGTGTATGTGAAATTCGCCAAAAATGGATTGATTCACCGTTGGTGGAGAGGGGTTTGGCACAAAATATCCCTGATGATCGAATTGTCGCCAGGTATTCATAGGGGTCTCATCAGTTAAGATAAGATTGCTAATTGAATTTATCATTTTTATCACAGATCGACATGGACTCTTTTGTACACTCGCTACCCGATTGGTTCAAGTGGGACCCGCCACCGAAAACCGACACGACCACCACTGAGCTGCCAGACGATGACGGTTCCTTCAACATATTCCACGACGACAGCAACATACAGTATTTAGACGAGTCTTACATAAACATCCACAAGGAGGAGATCAGAAGACCTCGCAAGGAGAGTTTAAAGCCAGTGTTTGATCGGACTGGACCAGACAATAGACTGCCATCGGTCGGGGACGTGTCGTTTGTAGTTCGGAACGAGGCGTTCGAGCGCGGCAGCCTGCGATTGACCTGCATAGCGAGCATATACAACCTGTACGCGGCGCGCGCCGAACTCATCTTCGATATGGAGCAGCCAGAAGTTGCTTCGGTGTTAGGAGTCAGGAATAGTGCTTTAGGTGAGTACGGCTGACGTGGTAATTATTCCATGCTAGTGATACAAATGTGTTTTAATGTTTGTTTGTCTAGACCGCCGCCGCCGCCGCTATTATTTATTGGATCTACATAGTTATTATGAAATTTTGTGTACAGATGAGTCGTGGAGTATCGTAGGCTTCTTTTTACTGATAGTATTATTTATTTGTCCAAACATTATTATTATTTAGATTTATGTAGGTAGGTAGGTACCGATTTTCTGTTGTTCTCAAAGACTAGGCAACAGAAACAAGTTTCCTAAAATTTAAGTTTAAAATCGAGCCTCTAACAAATTCAATTAATTTGTTTCAGATACAACTTTCTTCAGTAGATGGAGAATATCGGCTACTCTTGTGCCACTTTTGTACAATATCCGGTAGTTTACTTTAATGTTTTGTGTTTAAGTACAAATATAATTTTAAGGTCCTTTCGTAAACTAATTGCGAATCTCATTTTGTACAAACTCATTGAACATATCTCGAAATTGTAACTTATTTTATAATCTTTGCTGGAACTAAGTACCACATGTTGTTTTTCAAAGAAACTATTGTCTATATAATTAGTTGTAGGTCAAAATGGCCAAAATTAGATTCATAATAAAGAATTGCGGTAAATATGAAGTATGTGATAAGTATAGATAATTTATATAATAAACATATTGTAAATAAATTTAACTTGTATATATAAAAACCTCAAGAAAGTTGTCTACCCTTTCGATTATGTAGTTACAAAGATTTCAGAAGTTAGTAGGTTAGAGGAAAAATAGGAATCTTGTGAAAGACTGAAGAATTGTTTATACGTTTATGTACTCCTACGTTATCTTTAATGGTCTACAAAAATAGTGCCTGGTTTATTTTCTACCAAAATAGCTCCAACGTGCATTATATTATTAAATCGATACTTTATTTTGCAAACTAGGACGTACCTTTCGACTTTACGTGCATTCCATTTACTCCCTAGGTGTCTGTAACAATTTTTCGTGATGTTTCCAGTTTTGCTATTTTTAGGGTTCCGTACCTCAAAAGGGAAAAAGGAACCCTTAAAGGATCACTTCGTTGTCTTTAATTTGACAACGATTTGATAATTATTTTTTTATTTATTTAATTGCGTTAGTACGGAACCCTAAAGGCGCGAGTCCTACTCGCACGGTTTCTTACATGGATTGCAAATTGTTTTGTTAAATAAAGAAACATATTTGTGTTAATAAGTTGTATGTTACATAAAATATGTGTAAATAATAGTTTACAGATCTATATGTAAATTATATGAAAAAATAGAATAAAATAAAAATATGTTGGAATTTATAAGTTCTTCTCATTACGTATGGAATCTCCTAATAAATTAATGAGAGAAACACTAATGACGGAAAACGGTTACTTATTTTGAATGTGTTTCTTTTAGATGAATGCAAAAAAATTTTAAATAAAAAGTGGGTTCGAATCCCGATTAAGTAAAGCTTTTTGTGTGCTTTTCCAAGAAACATTTCATACTCTAATAACAGAGTCTAAAGTAACTTCTTAAAGAAATCAACATTAATCAATCAAGCAATCAAGCGACAATAATTATTCCTTATTGTATACTAGATGACTTTGTAAGTATATACCTATACCACTATTCTAACTACTCACGAAAATAACGAAGTAATTTCCTCTTGGAAGAGTTCCACCTAATCCTCAATCAATCATAGTAGGAGATTGAGTCCACAATAAACAGTAGAAAATCCCGCCATTATCCTTATGGAGAAAATCATTTATTGAGCAGTTACGTTCGCTTCGAGAAAATGGATTATTCAGCATTGAATCAAGCGTGACGTATTAAATGTTCGGTCATAGCCAGGGGTTTGATATTTTATTCAACTGACCTACATAAGTTTCGAGACAAGTGCATTAGAGCGTATCAAACTAAGGTCAAAATAGCATCCATACAGAATTCGATTTGAAATGAAGATAGAAATACACAGGGTCTAAAAAATAACGGTAGTATAAGTAATAATAGCGCGCCATCGCAACTATTTCGTTATGAAAGTTGACATTTGTTTTCGTATTCTCAAAGGTCGTAACCGTAACTGTCAAATCAGCGTATAAACGCAACAGCAGAGTGCAACCTTTGATAAGTTCAATAATTTATGACTAGTTTGAAAGTTCTAGAAACTATAAATATAAAATCCTATTTTACACTAGGTCTGCAGTCGGCTGAGCTTACGACAAAGCCAACAATTTATTTTTCATTACCTCCTATTGTCGGCGGGGCGCTGCGGCATCGCAAAACCAATAACAATCTGTTATACAGTTCTAAGGCTTTCAGCGACCGGCGGCGGCGCCTTTGTCTCGACTCGACTGTTCGTTACACGGCCACTCTTTCATATTTTACCCGACTCAACTTGATTGGATGAAATCCATCAAGGCCCGCACTCCGTTCCACAGTCTGCCCATTGATTCCACCCCCAACTGAGTTAAGTTTCCTGAAATTGAAAGTTTTCTGAAATGACACGAAACTTTGTGGGTCCGATTTAATTAACTCGGCTACGTTGGCAACGACGTGAATGGCTTCGGAGAAAAAATAATTAAATTCCAAAGGCAACGCTCTCGTCGTTTGAAGAGTGGTTGCGTGGTTTTTAGAGTTTGATGATATTAGGGATGTTCGAGTGTCGAAAGTTAAAATAAATTCTAGAGTCTTAAAAGCAAAGTTGGAGCTTGTGATCGCCGCCGGCGCGAGGCGTCTTCTGTAAAAGGCGCCATGTGGTTTATACCCAACGTTACTTCCCGCTTAATGGACGCTTGTTGTTTGCGGGCGACTGTACATACCTACATATAAACCTATCCAAAGTATTTAATTATAGCAAAGAAATATTTAGGAGTAATTACGTATGTTTTTCCGGGAAATTACTTCTGTCTGTAGCAAACAAATTGGGGGTACATTTACACTCGGTAAAATATCGATAAACCCACCTCTTGCTTTTGTATTTTGTTTGAGATTAAGTATGTCTTCAGGAGTGTAAAGGCGCCCAACAATACCACGGACTCCGAACGCTATGCTGCAGCGTCTCAGTTTCAGGTAAGGGTAGGAGGAGGGACCTGGTTAAACTTTAATTTAATTTGGCCGAAACGTACCAGTAACCGGCATTACAATGACTCTCGCATTAAGCTGTGATCAAAAATGTGTACTTATACGATGACAGACAGACTGGTGATGCACTCAGTTTCCGCCTGAAGTAATTTTCAAAGCTTTCACTTTGATTGGACCAAAGGCCATTTGTGATAAATAAAATTTAATGTAGGTAAGTGTATTGTGGCATTGGATTTGAGTTTCTGAATTAAGTCTTCGGCACTCAAGCCAAACTCAGCGCCCACTCGATTTTATTCAAGGGTAAGCGCCTCTTAAACCGTAAGGAAATCCGCCAAACGAAGAATTAATCCTTGTGTTCCACTGAGAATTTTATTTTTGAAATTTGCCTTTTTCCATTCTGTTGATTATTTTTTAGAAGTTTATAGATATTCTCTGTCATGAATTTGGTTGTAGACTAAAACATATATTTTTGCAAACGCATGTTGGTGACATTCGGTGGATATTGCCAGTGGAGTGGATTTTGTTTTTTGGTTAACGAAATATTGCAATGGGATCGGGATGGGAACAAGTTAGAGAGCGACGGGCTGACATGAAATATTGGCAGTTTTTTGTCAGGTCAGTACACGCTGAGTGATATTCTCTACTCAGCTTTTGGCAACGCATGGGCCCTGATATAGGTAGGTACCTATATCGAGGGCTAATTAGTGGAGCTACCGGTTGTAAAATCTGCATCATTGACACGAAGAGGTGCTTTGACAATAAATAATTTGGTACAATAATGTTAGATCAAAGTAAAGAGATTATAGTTTATAGGTATGTACAGAGAAGAAATATTTTGATATTCTTCGTAATTTTTCCTGGCGTATGTTATCATGGACATTTCCAAGTGGCCAGGCATGAAATCATCCAACATTAAGAACCAAACAGATTAATGTATAGGTACATACCTAGACACAGCTAGACAGCTGTTCGGACTATCTGCGATCTAGTCATTTTGCGACTTAGGTATTTTAAGATTTAGATAGATAGAGATATTTTGAGATTTGGACTAAGAGCGACGTGGTCAATTGCGATCCAGTCATTCTGATACCAACCCCGCAATGCCTTCGATTATTGGTATACCTAATGTCTTTGAGGAAACTATTCCGCGACGGAAAAGGTTTGGATTATTCGTACCGAATCCTAATAAATATTAAAACATTATTAATATGTATTGTGGGATAGATAACGCACATTATGTACCTAAATAAGTAGGTAAGTACAATATTATACACTATACAAGGTAATCAAATAATTTTGTCATAGGTGATTGAACGCTTTATGTATTTCGTAGACAACAAATAAAAACTGCATTTAGTGTTGTTGTTTAGTTTAGTTCATATTCATTTATTTTGTAATGAACATACAGCGTCAATAATTTAAATAATACAATAAGTAATCCTACTAATATTATAAAGGCGAAAGTTTGTAAGGATGTTTGGATGTGAGGATGTTTGTTACTCTTTCACGCAAAAACTACAGAACAGATTTTGATGAAACTTCGTACAGTGATAGCTTATATCCTGGAATAATATATAGGCTACTTTTTAACGCGGACAAAGTCGCGGGGCGTCCGCTAATACTCCCTAAGTAACAAAACACCTACATAGAGGGCACTGTTTCACAATGTACAATTGAAAAACTTTTCTACGCGGGCGAAGCCGCGGGAAAAAGCTAGTATTACAATATATATCAGAAAAACAATGTCAAAGTCAAATGTCAAAATTAAATATTAAATTGAATATAATGTAAAGCTAATAAATAGAATGTTAGTGAGTCAAGAAAAAAGTGCCTGCGAAACATATTTTGTTACCTGTTTAAGGAAGTATACCTACTCGTAACACACTCTACGCCCGTGGAATAATGGGGTATTTTGTGTAGAGTTTTCAAGCAATAATATCTCCTAAACGCCAACCCACGTCAGTCAGCCGGTGTGGTGTGTTCCCAAAATTGCGAGCCGTTTCGCCCCAGGTCAGTTCCTGAAATGAACAAGGTAGACGTTACAAAGAAGAGTCGAGATTAAGTGAAGTCTTTATTTTCAAAATTCATTTTTGTCTCTTTACACCCAATTCTCTGCCTAATTTACCATATTATGTTCTAAATTCTTATGTTCTTATTTAAACGGTCATCTGGTAGAGAATACCATAATACCTTACTGACATTATATTTTCGTATTTTGTACATAATTATTGTGTTCAATAAAGTTAAAAAGAGATACTCGCATGACTTTATTTATATTACGAGTATTCATGATCTATAGAAATATGTTATTCTTATTTCATGCATTATTTCTGAATCGGTTAAAGTCCTTCTTAGTTTCAGGTTTAAAGAAATATTTTTATTTTTAGTTAAGGTAAATTTTAATTTACATAATGCTCCGACTTGTAATAAACGCTGAAAGACAGGAACATGCACAAGCTTTAAAAGAAATACTAACACGGGGTATTTTATCATCTGTGGTCAAAATCGATCTGGGTTCACTATTGAGTATACAAAAATGATATAAAAAGAGCAAAAAGTAACAACATTGAGTCTCCACAATTTCTCTATTAGAAAATATGGAATGTTCTTAGAAAAATAATAAAATGAAATGAACACAATGAAGAATGTAATGAATAAAAATAAGCTTCACTAGGTACATAAGGTCGCGGGACCCAGCTGGATGAGGTTAGCGCAGGACCGGTCGTCGTGGAGATCCTTGGGGGAGGCCTTTGTCCAGCAGTGGACGTCTACAGGCTGATATGATGATGATGATGATGATGAAGCTTCACTATTTGCAAAACGAACAGTTGCCAAACAACATTACTTTCAAGATCGTTATAACTCAGTGAGAAAATTAGACCTTGTTCGTCCTGAAACAATTCAAAAGTTGTGCGTGGGGACATCTCGGAATGGCCCCAAGGGGTCGTCGGAACTGGGTCGCATCGATGTGATTAAAGCAACCCATTAATAGATACTGTCTTGTAAATTGATAACAACATTAATTTATTAATCACTTTCCTAAAAAATGTAGTCTTTTAAACTGCAATGCCAAGAGTACTAATTATTGTATTTATGTGTATTTATTTAAAAGTAGGTATGTGATACTAGGTGTGCCCGCCTCAACTTTAAATAAGTATATTATAAGTAGGTATGTATCTAATTACTTTTTCAAATTTTTTATGCTGTTTTAATTTTGGTCTGGAAGCGTCCAGGAACATTTTCAATAACAACCAGTTTATTTGAATGGCAAGTTCACACAACTTTGCAGGCACACTGCACTAAAGTTTCTACGTCTGGCTGGTTACTATCTTTTAGCTAAATTTCAAAGTGTTTTACAGCCTATGTTGGCCAGTGATATAGTATACTATCATTATTCATTATGCAAAATTTCGTAAAAATTTGTTTAGTGGTACAGATAGACAAAAGTAAAAAAAATACACATTCGCCCTCGGTATTGTCGATTCAATTTTTCAAAAAGTATTTAATGTACATACAGACACAACTTTTCAACAGTTTTATTTTACGTAGATATTTTCTAAGAAGACACCTTCTTAGAGGATATTATAGGTACATGCCCTGATAAATCTCATAAATAAACGTTTGAAGTTTTTGGACGATATTCGATTTACCTTTAAAATATTTGAGAAGGTATAGCTGAAACACATTTCAGCCGTGTATCCGGCTAATTAATTATGTAATTACCTAATCTTTAACGTATTTTCTGATAAAAGTTCTGTGATTGGAATCAAATGACGTTCGCTATAGGAGATAATTAATTTGGATATCTAAGTAGTTTATTTATTTAATCGTATGGCGTTTATTTATAAATAGGTAAAATTATCTCAAAGGAACATTCATTCTGTTCTGAAGCCAGTCGGCCGCGTCAGGTGTGAGATCGATCAGGTCGGCAGGAGATCCAGGGTATGCACGCAGCGTCGGTATCTATATGGGCACCGCATACGCGTGGCGGCTCCGTTGTATTGTATGAAACTGTATAGAGGACATCACATCGCCTCCGGTTGCGAAGCGTGCGCAGCGCGTTTATCAGGAACTGCCACATCGTGCATTTAATGTGCACCGCCCTTTATTGTTCAGGAAGGAGACCGTCCCGTTGCAAAGAAGATGTTTGATCACTTTCACAAATCGATTTCCCGCGCACAATGCACCTGTCGAAGACACTATAATCTGTGAATGCACCAATCTCGTATCAGCATATGTATTCTGTGATATCAGTGACGTCAATAGCAACTAGATAACAAACATTTATAATTAATGACTAATAAAATTCGCGGGAAGAACCACATTCAATCAGTATATTTTATCACAGCTGACAGAGTGATTTTATTATCCCATCATTATATGAAATTTCAATCATCGTGAACTTTTGTCGTCATTTTCGGCGACATTTCATTTTCGATTCTATAATACGGTAAATTAAGGTCAGCTAACCTGCTAAACATTCATTTTCCGTGATAGTATATAATATAGGTCTGATCACTTGTCTGATTATAAAGAAGGATTTTCTCACGTATACACTATGGGAATAAGATAGAGACTATTAAACACAAATCTAGAACAAGTTACACAATTCGACAAAGTTGACAACACGCGCCTGTCCCCAAAGGATATCCCATCTGATCTCACTACTTATTTTTTTTTATTTAATTAATTTATCTAATAGTTTTTAAAATGCCTTTCTATCTTAATTAATTTAACTTTAAAATTGATTCTGATTTAAAGACTAGAATATTTTTTATTCGTGTACCTGTCAGGTAAGGATTAAACCCTTTTAACTCCCAGCGGTAGCGTGCCTTTTCTGACGTCAATTACAACCTAATTGTTTCAGACGTAAAAAAAATCGATGTGCTCATTTAACTCTTGCGTCCCATGAAGAAATAACGACAAAATGACAGTCCCGTCGCGTTGTCATTTCATTTATTAATATTCTGTCTGCATTCGTATAAAAAAGGTGGCCGGCGATGTTCATTGGAAAACTTTTTGTTGTAATCTCTCTATCAACGCAGCTGCGAAATCGGGCTTTTGTCAATATTTGGAAAGCTGTTGGTATTTTTTATATCAAATCAAAAATGATTGTTATTATGTAAGCAAGCAAATGCAGCTATTGCTTTTCGCTATAATGAACTATTATTAGCAGACCGAGTTACTGACAATATTCCTGAATTAAGAGATAAGTACATCAAATCGGATACCAAAAAATACTTAAGCAGATCACAAAAATAACTGGACAGATTGAACCGTTTGGATCTGATTTCCTGTGTTGCGGGACAGTGTAGCACTGCACTGTGGGGCTGTCTGTGATTTGTGCAGCACATTTAGTCACCCGCAAAAATAAATTAGGTGATTCTGACCAATATAAACATTATTTATGTAGTTATCTATAATAAAAAATATTTTTAAGTTGGTTTAAATTTATCAAGTACAAACCCTCGCTAGTATTTTGCGGCGGCTGCATGGGTAGGGGGGACGGACGAGTTCGGGGCGTGTGCGGAGTGACACGCGTCGCGCGGCTATTTTAGGGTTGAAACGCTGTTCATCAATCGTAGCTAATAAACACCAATTGTAGAATAACCGAGGATTGGACAATTTATAAGTGGTCTCATCACTGTAAATCCTTTGCATTGTATAATTATTGCAGGTGACTAAGGGCTTCTTTCACCGCTTGCTGATAAATACCAGATACCCTATCTGCAGATTATCTGACAGATACCCAATTTTTTTTGTTTCACAGGTATCCGATTGCCTTATCTGTCAGATAAACTAACAGCAAGATCAAGCGGCTGTTATTTTTTATCTATCAGATATTTTAATAAAGACTAGAAGTGTGCAACACGAAAATATTATCAGACAGACTTATCTGATAGATAATCTGTAGATTATCTGTCAGCTTACTATCTGTAACAATATCAGCAAGTGGTGAAAGAGGCCCATGTGTATATTCGGTAATAATTTACATTTATTCTCGTTGCGTTTACGATACTGTAGGGAAGTCCACGAGAAAGTACTGAAAGTACCTACCCGCACACCCGAACAATATAAAAAATAGTTTCAACCACAGTACTGCGGGCCATCTGTCTACGTTGAATAAATTTGAATAAAATCTATAGCCTTTTGGAAAATCCCTTATACTAGTACGCAGGTGAGGTAGGCACCTGCACGACCTTCAAACCTTTCCGTCGAAGCAGTAGGCGGGTAAGTATGGGATTACTGCCGGAAAATCCCACGTATTTGGAACATTTTCAAGATGCTTTTTAGATACAATATTTAAGATAATTTCATTATAAAATGGTTTTATTTTTTATAAGATACCAACTTAACCTTATAGAAAAGTTTTATCGCCCGTCTTCCTGTTAAAAGTTAAAATATTTTTAAGTACTCTGTGGGTACATTTACCTATTATAAACGTTTTTTTAAACTACCACCGCTTCCATTAGCGCTGAGAAAAAGCAGCGCAACAAAACTCGGTGGTTAACTCGAAAATAGGCCGATTACGATTGTTTGAGCGAACTTATTAGAAATTTTTGAGGTTATCACAATTTATTTCATAATTGAAAATTCATGAATGGATATTTCTCTTCAATCTTGTTTCTTTTATTTTTATTTTTTATTAAGTTTTATTTGCATGCAATAACTTCTAGATATAAACTAACATAACCTAAAACCATTCACTAAAATAAAATAAAATCCCTTCATTTTGTTGGATTGGAACAATTAAGTACCTTTTTAATTAAATACATACTACTAATAGGTGGTACCTGTAGTACCTAATTACTTCACCTATATTATATATATTTTTCACACAGTTTATTAAATTTTTATGAAACTTTACGGTAATCAATCTCGCAGTTCATTATAAAGGAGAGTTTGTTAGTGGCATACACACAGGCGGTGGAGCGGCTGCCGGACACAATAACGCCACATAACGGGTACAAGTTGGGAAATTGGATTCGCACCCGTGGGACGGCGACAGCGGTGACAGCTAGTGGGCATGTGGCCACACGAGACACATTCTATTATAAAGAATTCCTCAGCAAATTAATAACTGTTTGACAACTCTTGACTAAGTACTATGGGCGTTGGACTCGGAGCGAGCGAGGCTAGCTACAGTTTGATTGCATCGGCGATTTTTTCTGTCCTTATTTAATTCCTATTCATTCCTAAGTCAGGGGATTGTAGTGTATGTAATACCTATACATCATTATAACTGTTTAATTATGTGTGAGTACGGTAGTAAATGTATAAACATTATCGAGTATGAAACTACTCCAAAGCAGGGTTTGGCTGTATAGGTTTAGATATCTTCCTCTTTCTTATTTATGTCAGTCTTCTGTGAACGATAATGGAATGAAAAGGCACCAGTCTCCCACAAAACCGGTTTCTGAAATAATATGTTAACAAACTGTATGTTATTATAATAAACTGTGTGCTTTAAATTGTTTCTGTATTTGTGTCAGAAAATAAATAAATTTGCATTTATTCGCTAAATCGAGAAAGAAATTTTACAGATTTTTTAATTTATTCCTTAAGTAGGTCAGTTTTCGACGAAAATATTAAAATATGTATTCAGGTCACTATGGGTATATGCAAATTATTAATCTGCCGGTAATTAATTTGCTATTTACCTTTCCACGTAGTTACTGTTTACTGTATGAATTGTAAACAAATTATTATTATACTTACCGTACTATGATTTAATAGCGCTTGTAATTAACGTGTACAGAAACGTCGAACGCTTTCAATAGTTTCTATACAAACTAGTACCATACCTACGCAACTAAATTGTTATTGTTTCGCTTGTTAGAACTAATAGCGTACTGGCGGTTACGACTCGTGTTAACTGCTTTAATCCGGTTATTAACTCTGCATTGGCTTTGGTTGCACAATAAAGTTATGGAAAAACTGTAACTACCTTGTGAGGTAGGTAAGTACCATGGATAAGTATGCCAATGGGTGTTATGCTGCTTTTTTTCACTATGCAAATGCGTTTCCAAAAATACAAGCAAAAAATCATTGACCAGAACAAACCATTCCTACCTTTTATCCAAAAGTCCTTTGTCCTTTGTCCAGCAGTGGACGTCTACAGGCTGATATGATGATTCCTACCCGTACATCACGTTTTCAATAAGTATACGAAAACATATTTAAAAAAAGTCAATATGATTCAAGACACTGTCAGTACTGACTGTCAAACATGTTTGAGAATTAGTACTATTATTTGTTCTGATTTTCGAATCAACATTTATAATTATTTTTGACAGATATTTTTTAAATTGATTTGTTTATCATAACTCCTACTTAAGTAAATTAGAAAGGTCACCATTCAATATGTTTGTGATGTACGAGTTTGTAGATGACTATGAGATATTGTTGAAGAGGAAATTATAATAATATGCTAATCGCACACCCCGAATAGTACTCGTATTATGCTATACAAATCCATACCGTGACTAATTCTCACTTAAAGTTGGTATTAATATTGCTTGTTTATTGTTTAAACCAGCGGGTTTAAACATATTATTTTCACATCGTGCTTTCATTTACTTTTATGGTTCGGATGTTTGGCTCGAACGCCATTAATGGTCGTGGTTCCGATCCCCAGAAAACAGACATGTTTAAACTATTTCACCCATACCCTGCATCATTAGGTCGATAGTATTCATAATTGTTATTTTATATACGCCCTTGGACTTATCCCAAAGGCGTAAATTTTCTGTAATATTACTTACAAAAGTTCTGGTTAATTACCGTCTTGTGTAAACGATAAATGTTTCTATTTTTCCTTAAATGACTTCTCATAAAACGATATATTTTGTGGAAAAAGAACTTGTGGGACGCCATTTTTAATAAGGGCCGAAATTTTATTAAGCTATAAGCCTAAATGCGTTTCTACCTTGACCACTTAATTAAAAAGTTGAATCGCTGTCTAAATTACAGGATGTTTACTTTTGTAACAGGCGCGAAATCCACTGGGGGAGGCTCAACAGTGATAGATGCCCGTGCTCAATCTTCGTCCGCCCAGATTATTGAGAGCTTACACCTACAGTGCCGACATCACTCCCATTGTGTCTGTATCAAGTAACTTTATGTATATAAACATAATTAAACACATACTCTGAATAAAAAAAACAACTAAACAATAGTACGCAATACGTACCTACAAGTAGTATCGTAGCAAGCAATTCATTCATTTAACCCCAATATAAATTCATTTACACAAATACATCATAGAAAATTGAGTCGATTTGGTTATAATTATACCAGACAGGGGTTGTATAAGGGGGCATGAACTGTCTTTGGATACTTCATACGTAGGTATTTCAAATACATTTAGTAATGGGGTCATTGACATTGTTCCTGGCACATACTTTATAGGGAACGCTACTTTGCAAATACTTGACGTAAGTACTATTTCATCATACGAATGTTTGATACAAACATACAGGGAAATATTTTAGTAGACAAGGTTACGAGTTCCGGGAAACCGTTCGGAATCGGTTACATATAACTATAATAGTACTTCAACATCATTATCATTTTCTGTAACACAATATGGATCTTTTTATTGGGCCCGCAAAGTGATGAGGTGTTTAGACTCCAATCCATCACGAGCATCTGATAGCAGTGATTGATACAACCAGGAATGCTTCCAAGGCGGGCGGGCATCCATCAACACCTGTCTCTGCCCTATGTAAAAACTTCACTGAGATAGTGGCATAAGAAATTGTCATACGAAACAGTCTCACAATTTCTCAACGGTCATCGGCTATTTTCCCTGGACTTTAGATTACTAATTTACTCTAATTCAATACAAATTCAGCTTTGTTTTATAATTGTACAGATTAATAAAGCCGTCTTGAAATGTGTTAAAATGAATTATTAATTAAGCCCGCCGCATAATATCAGGGTTATTTCTAACGAATCATATGATCCGTTCGGAGTTGCATCTGATCACATAAAAAGTTCCCATCGGATCACATGATTCGATGCAACTAAGAAATTGTGATTATTTTGTCCCAACCGATCATATGATATCATAATTGGTCAACAAGGAAAAAAAATCTACTATTTTAAGAAAAATTGAAGTATCCTTCTTTTTGTTTGTGCACTTTATGCCCCGTCATAAAGTGCACAAACAAAAAGAATCATCATCCTGTATACTTAGTAGGATATAACGTTTGCATAAACATAACAAAACTGAAAGGCTCAAATATTTTGTGAAGCAGCAGACATATTATCGTGTAGTGGGCGCTCGAGGCCGGGCTTGAGAGCGAGGCCGTGTCTGCGTTTCGCTTTTTGCCTCAAAGTGCTCTTGCCAGCTCTGGCCAGCCATCAACCATGTGAGCCGCTGTATGTTACCACCCACTTAACATTAATGCATTCTATCACGAGTTATGCTACATTCATGCAAATTAATTCCCAACTCAAATTCTTCCCATTAGCAGCGCCCGAAATTCTGGAATGCTCCGACTGCGAATTTGACGGATTCCGCGAATCATACCGTACGAGAATCATACATAACCGAATTCCGTAATTGAAAACGGAGTTTACTTAGTAACAATATTTGACAATCGAGTCACGTACGCCAATGAACGTACTTCGAATACAAATAATCCATCCCCGACGTGCATCATTCTTGTGTACGTCTCTGAATATTTTTATATTTGACTTTAGTTTTCGTCCGCGGCTTTGCTCGCGTGGACTTCTGATGTTCAACGTGCGAAAATCAAAAAAGGGCGAGTCGGACTCGCGCACCGAGTTTTCAAAGGGATTTTTTGACATCTTACATCATAAGTCGAAAACTATGCGACATAAAAGGAAAAGAAAACCTATTTTAGAATGTACAAATGAAGCCCTTACATTTGATACCCCACTTGACCTGGTAACCACATTTTAAAATTCCGACCCCCTATTTCGGTCACTTTTGCGAAAATAACACAATGTAATTTTTTAATTCTTTCATTCGCAATAGAGGTGGGCAAATTTTATTTAAACTTTTCCAAATTCCAATGCGATAGCATAGTAGTGGTTGAGGCAACTGTGATAGACAGACGGACGAAGTCGGACCATGACGGTTTTATTCAGATTTTTTACTAACAAAGCAGCAGAACAATAATTGGGGCAAGGGATCGAGATCTTGGTGCACTAGTAGACAAACACACGGATAAACAGACAAAAATTCTTAAAACAATTGTTGCCTTTTTTAAAATCTTATACATATATTCCATCACATAAACAGACATGCCTTTTGAATCGTTTTATAAATAGTAGTACCTGCCTACTTATGTATTTTTATTTTTGATGTAATTTTCGCTTCTGATTCGTCGTAGATGGAGTCGTGAAGCTTTTATTAACTTGGTGATACATTTCCACGTAGAATATTGATGCCAGTTCCAAAAGTATACAAAATGCTAAAATGTTTCTTTAAATCTATTTCAAATGAGGCAAGGCGTAATGTCGGAGTGTGGGGAGCAAGATGAAAGCAATAATCTTTTCAAAAATGGGACGACAAATTGGATTTCGCGTTCTTCCGTAATTTCATAAATTAAAAGAAAAATTGTATTTTCAAAATTTTGTTATGTATATTTTCTGGTTTCAATGTGGAACAATTTATCCTTTTTATTATTCCTATTTGTAAACACACAAAAAACTAGGTAATATTGTTTTTTTATAATGTAAACGCAAACAGCATACCGTCAAAATCAGTATACCGAGTTCTATTCAATGCTGCCTTTGTAAACTTTTTATTTGGAACCTCCTTAGTTTAAATAAGACACGCTGACCTGATCGCAGAAAACACGTCAGCCTATAGGTCTACGGCTGCGATCAGGGTCTACGGCTAACAAATAAATCAAAAATTATTTACAAATACGTATTATTAGGTAGATTAACCGCAAGCATTCAGCATTGGTTGACAGAGTTTGCAATATCGTAAACACGGTTGGTTAGAGCATCGTAATCCTTGTCACGACAACAATAATCCTTTGAAATTAAACGAAACACATCCACCGAAATTAGACACACATTTGTGGGGAATTAAAATAAACGCTTCCTCTCGACTGGGGACGTGAGTGTTGGTTTAAAGAGGGTGATTAGTGCTCACGTACGGGAGAAATTGCCGCAAGACGCCGCGTCACGCCACCAACTGACAACTGCGTCTCTTGAGCATGCTCAATCTATAAGGGTTCCGGCACACATACAGTTCTTATTTGTTCCACAGTTTAGTCGTAATAAAGTGTTTGTCTCATTAAGATGATTAGGGCAAATGTAAGGGCAAAATTAGCATAAGTCACTGCGTCACACAACTACCCTACAATAAAATTGCTTCTCTGGAGTGTGCTCAATTCTACTCTCAGGTCTCCAACACTTTAACAACTTTGTTATTAATGAGTTTTTTAAAGAGGATAATAGTGCTCACGCCAATGAGCTCATGACGCCAATAAACCGTACTATTATGTAGTATCGACTTTAGGCAACTACAACTTTTAGATAGTCTTACAGTTTAGTCCATGGTGAATGCATAAGTGGGGGGAACCCTGATCTCTTCCACTGTCATTCGAATAAATCACCGGCTAGCACTCACTGGTCGTCGAACTTTACAGCAAATAAATATTACAATCATATTCACGTCTTAAAAATTTAATCCACAAGCTTCCAGTAAAAGGATTTAGTGTTTCCACTTCTAAAATTTAAAGAACTTATATTTGGAAAGATTTATTTGGCACCACAGCCTTATTGGTAGTGTTCAATCTTCGCCGAAACTAGGTCACAGATTCGAAATTCGTAGGATATCTGGCTCTAATGCGTTTATTCACATGGAATAGACACTTGTCTCTGTACACTTTGACACTAAAAGAAACGATAAATGTGGGTATCTCAATAAAATAGGATGTATTTATAGAAACTGTCGTGATGTATGTGGTTGTCATTAATAAAAGACTTGAAAATTCCAATTCCGTGAATAAAGACAGGTCACAAAAACTTTTCACATAAAACGGCGCAATTCTATTGTCGTTGGAGAGGCAAATTTGAAATTGAAAATAGCAGTTGGAGCTGGCTGCAGCATCCGTTCGGGCGCCGTTTATTTAGGGCTGAGCGACCTCGCTTTGTTCTAATGTAACCAGATGCAGGTAGACTCTAGTAATTTACTATAGCTACATCATAGATTTTACAAAAGCCTTTGAGTTTGGCAATAGCTGGAATTATTGCTGTGCGACACAATAACAAAGTTAACGGTCATTGTTAACTCACAATACGGACGAGCTGAAGTGAACTAATAAATATGAAAATTTATGAGTGTTGTTGTTCCGATAAAACCTTGAAAACTAGTCCCGTTGTCTGTACGTCGTTTTGTTTGGCTGTATATCGTAGAGGGCTATATAGATTTGATTTACTGTCTATCTACGAGTACATACAACTGCTTGTCAAAGTCGTGGGCTTGGACGTATAATTATAATAGTCTTTTCTTAACGTGCTATTTTGACAATAATCAAGTTGCTGCCAGTTATATTTTTACTCTCTCGCCCTTCGTACGTCAAAAGTCAAAAATATTTTATTGCATGTAAGTACACTGGGTACATTCAACGTCAATTTTTTATCTACCACCGCTTCCGCGTAAATGTAAGGTAAGGTACCTGTATCGATAACATATACCGAAGAACCAAATATCTCATTTCCATCCGTCCGTGAGTACGTGGCGTCCGTCCGTCACGCTTGGCCCTGGAGGCTAAACCTTTAGTCCGATTGGAAACTTATGTACCTAAGGGCTTCTTTCACCACTTCCTGATAATGTTACAGATAGTAATCTGAGTGATAAACTAATCTATCAGATAAATCTGTGTGATAGACTATATAAAATATATAAGATATAGGCAATCAGCTACCTGGGAAACCAAATAAATAGGCTATCTGTCAGATAACCTGCAGATAGGGTATCTGGGACTTTATCAGCAAGCGGTGTAAGAGGCCCTAACAGTTTTAAATTATTTTTTGAAGGATTAACATCATCGTTGGAGTAAGAGAAGGTACTTTCTAAAAGTGTCTTATAATCAGGAATGAGGAAAACCTAAAGTAATTAGTGGCTGCCGCAAACTAGTAATGTATGCGGCTGAACTTATTACGTACTGGCCAAGCTCATGGGTGCTGATTAGTGTTTTGAGTTAGTGATCGAACCACGACTACGAGCCTTAAAGCTCAAGCTTCGAAGGTACAGAGCCTTAATAGCTTGCGCCTAAAAGGCTCAGACCTACTTGAAGTTTTAAGGCTCCAGCTACTAAATCGTCGTATCTGTTCATAACTTTTTTAGTAATCCTGCTGATCCATCATCTACAAACCTGCCTTAAAAATAATATAAATGTTTTTGAATTTTTTTTGCCCGAGTTTTCAAAGCCTTAAAGTCAAGGCTTGAGCTCTTAAAGATCGAGCCTTCTCACAACACTAGTGCTGATGGACCTATAATACAAACACACAATGTTCGTGATACTGTTTTCGCAACGTGCTCTCCGCCCGAAGAAGAGCCTCCGGCAATGTTCCCGAAGCGTACAAAACAAACGGAGTCGTTACCTCGGCCGACTTGCGGCCACGCTACTTAGCAATCTATGGCTCGCTTGTAGAAACGACGAGTTAACTATCAAGACTAGATTCCTACTACTTAGATTTCTTTGGATTGACAACCGTTAAGAAATGCACCACTATCCAGCAGTTGTTCGCTTCGGCCGCTAAATAAGGCTTTTTCGCAGTTAAAAATAACATGTTATCCATAATTAAGCCAAAAACTACTCGTTTAATATTGCTGCTCATTGCGCATGCAAATTTTAACATTGTGCTTTTCAATTTAAAATTTAAGTACGATAAAATAAAACAAAGAATAAAATAATTCATAACATTTCAAAACTTTTTAATAAAAGCTTACAGTTAAATGTACTGTATTGTGGTATTAATTAAATATCACATTACAATAATTAAGGAGATACTGGTAATGATCATTGCAAGATACTTTTATCAGGATACCATCCATGATTAGATTTCCAAATCTTCCGGTTCGTTGTCTTACTTAAAATTTGTTTCTGCAAGTCGACCTAAGCATTAACATTTATAGTCACATTCGGAAATACCCATACGACTTTCACGATTATGAGAACACGATTTGGGATTTGCGTGAATTGCTCGGTGCAATCTCGGAGGGAAGGTTAACCCTTACAGCGTTTATAAAATAAATACAACGAGCCACTGAATGAATATTCTCAGATCTTGTTCCTTTAAATTGTAAATACAATAAGAAGTATTTTTTTGATTCGTAACTATTTTAATAGTATTACTGTCAATCTCTTTAAATGAACGCAGGTCTTTTTTCCCGGTTTCCTACCTCTCTTAGTATTTTGATCATTACTAGAAAACACGAAAATATATAGAAAGAATCACAGTTTTTCTATGTGCCTTGCCTAGATGCAGTATGAATACTTGTTGATTTTTATATTTATTGAATTGGAAACCTTTTAAATTGCACAACACTTTCACCTCTTTATCAATAACAGTTTACCTTTACCCTAGTAATTGTCGAACGTGAAAATTCGTCGGAAAGTTTTTTGAACAGTTACAGCTCGCAAGTGCCTCATTAATATTCCGTCAGCAAAGCGCGATAGTATTCATGTGAGCGCATAAAGTGGGGCCACGAAGCAAGCGGCAATGACTCCCCTTTAACAGAAGCCGCTCTGGCCGATTATTCGTCGATTCGAAAAATTTCGAGCCACACTTTCAAACGTATTTAAATTTAGTAGACTATCGATTGAAATGTTGTTTAAGTGAATATTAAACCTAAATATTTTACCGGTTATAGCGCTAATAAACTTTTTAGTGTGTTCTATCAGCACTGGCCTCATCACTAAAAAATACTTTGCTTACTTGAAAATCACGCGTAGTGTCAGTTGACGTGTAAGCGGCGCATTAAAGTATTCAAGGTTCTGATTTTTTAAAATTCCAGTGTCGTTTTAAAAACCCCATTTGAAAAGTAAGCTACAAAACTTGTGTGTAAACCTACGAAAAAAAAACTTCAATTTGAAGGATTCGAGCCCCTGCAGTAATTAAGGCCAGATTTAATTAGTGTAAAATTTGAGTTTCTTTTAATTTAAGCTCGTATAGTTTCGGCCGTTTCATTTTTATGTTTTGTAGGTTATTTTGGTATAATTACTTTGTTTAAAATACAATTAGATATTTTGAAGAAACATATTTTAAATAAATAGGATAGATAGAACATGTGAAATAATAATATGAAACTCCGTATGAAGGATTGAAAGTGTAATTTATATTCACTCAACGCGCGCTGCACGTAGAGTGAATATCGCGTAGACCTCGCGTAGACCCTCTACGGAAACGGATCCCACGTCTCATCTGAGAAAGTCATTATTTCTTTGAAACCAAAAAGTTTTTGTAATAGGAAATTTTTATCAGTGGATATAAAGTATCATAATTTTATTTTAAGAATTTTATATATTTTTTTAACTGTCTAATACAGGTGGCAAAAAAAGTCGTAAAAATTACTCGTTAAGAGCATGCAATAAAGGACGTTTTAATTTCATATCGTCTGTCAACATCAAAAAATTCATTCCCCTGTTACGAGCCCGTAAATTTTCGGACAACGTTTTATGTAACAATTTATTACGTTAAAACAGGATAAAAGAATCCTTAGTGCCTTAAAAATGCAGTAGCAAATCCTTTGACTACATTTGGCCAATGAAAGCGCTGCTGGCGAGATCTAATTTAATGATGTGTCGTAAACAGATGCTCAATCCCGATAGACAGGCGAAAAACAACGCGCAAACTATACGGTTTGTTGTCGACATATGAGTTGATTGATAGTACTTCGTAGTAGTTGTATTCTTATCAATAAACGGGTAGGTAAATAGGTACCACAAAAAGAAAGAGATTACAATGCAAAATACATTGCAAGGACCACATTATCAAAATGAGGATGTCCTGAATGTCGGAATCTGCGTAGGATCCTTAGAAATAGACATAATATTATAATAATGATTAGGCATTTGATTAAATCCGTCACTCACAATTACGTGTTAAGATAAATATAACAATTTTAACGAATATTAAATATTCTTGCCGCAGACTTCCTTTGTCTCAACTCTACAACTCAATTTAATTACCCCTACCCTGACCGTTAATTAAAACTTAAATATAATATCACATTGAGTTGTGGTAGGACTGTGCAATGTTCTATAAACAGAGCAACGGAAAACTTCTTAGAACGAGGCTTAAGATAACAAGGAGAGGCAAAACTCATTAAAGTTTTATGTTCGATGCTATAGGCGGTGGTGGAGAGGTTCTCGCGCTATTGGCTGTTGATCTTATGAGCGGGTGCTCGGTGCAAATTATTACCTCTACGTGGCCGAGGTAGGGGATATAGAATAACGAAGAAGGTGGCAGATGACGTAGTCGCCGCCCGTGCGGCCACCCGGCCAACGATCTAGCCTTAGATTCATAAGCCGCAGGAGAAGGAAATACCATATTACTAGATATAGTTATTTTGTTTTGACTAAGTTCTACAGCAATGGTAACATGGCTTGATAAATAATAAGCAACAACTACTCGCATATCTTATTCTTGATACGTAATACTACGACATACTAACGATGTCAGATTCTTTATTTATCTAACAACTTATTGTACACACAGAAAAAAAAACAATACAGAACAACAGAAAATTATACAAAGGGTCAAACTTATTTCTATGAAATCTCTTCCAGCTAACATTTTTTATTAAATATAGCAAAATTACTCATGCGAGTTGGTTTTGTCGGTATAAAAGAACAATTCACGTATGTTATTTCGTAAGTTTAATAAGTATAAGTATATAATTTATTGTATATTTGTATATAATCTGTATAGTTAAATTAATTGTATTTATTACACTAATTATTTTAGCATAATGCTATATTTAGGTTTTTGTCGTGCAATAAACACTAGAAAGTGACATAAGTAATTAATTAAAAACTATGTATATTGGTAATGTTTATTTTTACTCACAAATATCAATTACGAAGGTAAAAAACCCTACATAGGCATAGGTGAGGGCGGACTCGTCGTCACACCGGCTTGCACTGGTTACTACTCGCCTTAGGGCGGATTGCTAGTTTTCACTTCAACTTTAGAATTTTCATACCAGCGGATTCACGTTTCCTTTTGCTATTTATACTTTTGGTAAGGAGTTTACAAAATCCATATAGACTAAAAAACTTTTAAAAATGCTCTTTTTAAACTGTGTATGTACAATTTTTTGATTTTTATAGTCGATTTTTTGCCATACTTACTAAATGCTTATAATTTTATAAGGAATATCATTGGATGGCACGGCACCTACAAAGTTTAGTTCTTAAGAATTTTCAAGCTGGTCTTCAGAGGGAGTAAAGAATTTAACGATGTTAAGCAGACTCCAACGTCCGCCAGCTCGCGGAGAATTTAATCTCATCTAATCAGTGAGTTTCGTTACTAAGCCGCATTCTCCTAAACATTTTGACGTACAATAAAGGCAAGAAAATATTTCTATAGAATACCCCTTTAACAGTAATGGTCGCAGAATAACTATTAGAAAGGTTTTTTTATTTCACAATACACAAATATAGAAATGAAATACTTCAAATACACTCTTAACGATTAACTAATTGATTAAAATTTGTAGGTACCGTGCTAGCATATAGACAGATTGGATACTTTCACCACGGGAAATTGATAGGGTGCGGCCACGTGGTTAGGTACTTGATTTTTTCTAATTTAAAACGAGTAGACAACAAAGTACGGATTAAAGTAGGTATTAAAGAAAATTGAATTGAACAACATTTATCACGCCCTTTATAATTATTTATAGTTCACAAAGCTGCGTCAGTCCACTGCTTTCATATTACTTACTTACCTATACCTAGAATCAAATTTATCGAAAACAGAGTGCCAGTTATCGCACCTAATTTGATATTATTTTCTAGGACTCGCTAATACTAATAATAATCACATCAGTTCCTTACGATGTTCCCTTTCACTAAATCTACTCGTATGTATGACCACAGAACACAGAATCAATAGGCATTAGAAATGTAATCATCAGGTCTTATATAACGGTTGCGAGGCTCCGCGCGGCAGATGTTCGGGAGGTCCTTGCCCTTTGTACAAAGTACACAAATATCTAAATCTTGAGTCTTAATATATGAAACTTTTAGTTCCTACTTAATTATTTTCTGTCCAATTTTCTGAATGCTTTATTATACCTTTGCGTTCTGTAAGTAGAGTTCAGTAGGTATTTAATTCATCATCATCATAACCACAGCCTATCTACGGAACATGGACCAAAGTATTTCGCACACTCGTCAAAAGCCTAATTGGTCAAATACGCGATACGTCAAATCCTATTTTCGTCAAAGCGTAACTCGTCAAATTCGCTTTACGCTTTGGTACAGTTACTAATAAAATGTCATCCTGTCGAATGTTCGAACGCCACCTTTTCCGGCAATTTGATTTAATTATAGTTTTAATTTGAAGAGAGATTGGACCTTTAAATTATAAAGTTTTAATTTATTATTTATTAGAATTTCCTACATATAAGTATAGGTACCACCTCAATAAATAAACAATTCAGATTCTGATTCACAGTTGTAAATTTTCAATAAAATGTTTAACAAAAAATCTCAAAAAGAATGTCACTACAGAGCGGCAACAGCGACCGATCAAATTTTATTTATTTATTGACGTAATAAATACTGCCGCATTAAATTGCACGTATTGATATCGCCCATTATATTTATAAGTATAGTTAAGATAAGATAAAAAAGCAATTGGAATTACCTACTTGACTACTTATTCGGTTATAATATTTTGATTTATTTCAATTTTATAACAGCAATCTGAAACAATGTGATAAAGAGATTAATTTCGACACCGTTATGCTATCTGATTAGTTAGACCACCACTATTGTAAGTACATAATTAATATCAATATTATACTAAATACAAGTATATGAATAGGTACGTATACCATCTAAGCGCAGATGCAGGCAGGGTAGATGTGGCAAATACCTTTATCCTAGAAGATTATATTTATCTGCATTATATGTTCAACAAAATTCGTTAAAACTTTTGGAGCGACAATTTTCATAGTTACTGTGTAAATATTGTTTGAATAAACTATTCGTAATTTTAAAAATACTTAACAAGCTTACTTCCGATCGAGCGCTTTACCAAACCAAGAATCCCAAGAATTCCAACTGCGGCGAAATTACAACACCCATGATCATGCATGGTATCGATGTATATCTAGGTAATGCATTATGTGTTCGCGTTTCGTAGCAACATTGTAACAAAGTGACAATGTTTTCCATCGGATGAAAATGCTACGGTGATTCTTGGTTATTCAAGCTACGGATTATGTATTCCGTGGCTACGGCCGCTAATAAGGTTGTATACTCTTGCAAGAGCCACTTGCCCTGCGAGAATTCTCATTGGGCTATTTTAGTTATTGAAGACCCCCACCTTTATAATTACGAGACAATGCCCCTTTATGCGACAGGCGTTTGCAGGGTCCGATTCGATGTAAAGTTTAATTGTGCGGCGTCATTGTTTGTTTAAAAGTTTCAGCGAGGGCGGGCGACAGGCCACCGCCTTTGTACCCCATCTATTAATCACCCCTCTCTTACTTAGTGGGCCTCTTTGGCATCCAAAAATCACTTAAGTTTTCACCGTTTACTATAGAAACCTACAAAACATAAATACATTAGGTGATAGGTAGGGCAATCGTCGGAAACTCGCGACAACAAATAGTTTTAGCAATTCGTCAACTACAATTCCTGGTATCAACGACCTATGTATTTATGTACGTATCTTAATAAGAACGTTAGGTATCTATAGATTCGAGCACATACTGATAAAGCAATTCTATGTAATATTATAATAAAAAAGGAAGTCTGTTAAGTTTTATTTTAAATACAACCTAAAAACCTGCATGATTCATTGTTCAGCCAATATAATTTATATGTATGTATGTAAACACTTTATTGTACTAAAAAAATTATTTCTTCTCTATTAAAAAAAATTATATCTTAGTTATGTAAATGAAAAAATCATAAGCAAGGAAGTAAAATAAAAAAGCTTGTCAAATTATATTCACGTTTTATTAGGATGATTAGATGCAAGTTTCACTGTTAGTTTCAGAAACCGTGCAAGTGAAACCGCGGGCTTGAGTAGTTGCTCTACATTTTTCAATCATTGCAGCTTTATATGATACCTGTTAAAGATAATACTTATGCGTGCGTGTATATAACGCGTCGACTTAAGGTAATAGGTTTTAAACAAGTTTATCAATTGGGCAGGTTGGTCGACCGCCGCCGTTAGCGATAAGGTGACTTAAAGGTTTCGGTTAAATTAAAAACTTTTTAAAGTTTATTAACCAGTGAACGAAGTGAAGATGGTGGAAGAAATTCATATTCACCAGCGTGTTAATTCACTGAAGCTGAAGGCTGCGCAAAAGTATAACATTTCGCCTGAAAAATGTCATATTGGACATGTCGCGTTGCAGGCCATGTTGGACCGGCCAGATACAATCAATCAGGTTAGTAGTTTAACATACCTAATACTGGTTGGAATTTCTTTCGCCTTTCGATCGAGAGGGTTAAACCGGGCCAGTTACCAAGGAGTTTCCGACAAACTTAACTACGGATTATTCGATGAAGGGAACCATCAAAATAAGGCCTAGGCCATTCACCCCTAATACATTTTGACATGTGGGCCACATAGTCCCGGAATCACCCTAACTACCATTTTGTGAGGGTGGGCTAGTATTAGGGCCAGTATTGGGATGTAAGTACAACGCCACAAATATATGCAAATTTTGTTTTGCGTTTTCTGGGAGTTCCAATATCTTGACCTCAATTGACCTCCATAGAGATTTATGTTGCCAGTAAGAGGATCGAATGGGATGAAAAAAAGTTTTTTATATCTTATTTGGAATTATAGTATCAAACCCATTGCACATAATTTACACTGCTATTTAAAATTATCTCATCTAAAATATTGAAAGCTAAGGCAATTAATGGAATATGAAGTTAAACTGGAATTTTTGTTAAAACAATCTGCTCTAATTTGCAAAGTCATGTAATCGATTTTCTCCAAATCTCGAAATCTTAACACGCATTTCGGAGAAAACATACCTATCAGCAGAATAATTATTGCTTTAGGATTTTCAATAAACCAATTTAGCCCAACAATGGAACGTATTAACACACTGAATTCAATGAATTTCGTAACCCTATCAAATGGAAATACACTAGAATTTTCTATAGAAATTTAAATTAAGTTATTCTCACAAGTAGGTACCTACTTACAATGTGTTCTACGAAAGGTCAAACAAGGCTGGCTGTACTTTCCGATCAAATACTACGGCCCATTTGTAAAATACCTGTATGAAATTTAATAATTATTTTAATTGAATTTTGGAATAATTGGTCATGGACGAATTTGGAAAGTGGTCGTTAAGAATACATTTGGATGCGAGGCTTTAAAGTGTTGTAAACTATGACAAGGAGCGAGGTCGTATACAATTTTCAAAAATGCTACACAAAACCAAGGTCCGTTACGGATACAGTCAGCTTCAAATGTATTTATCAATCCGTGGGTCTAACCGTTTTATTAAAAAAATATATAGACTCCTAACGGCGATCGGATATGATGTTCGAAGACTCCTAAAAAGCTATTAAATTCTTTCGTCATAACTGAGCTATGTAGTCTAGTTTCCTGGCTAGTATTTTTAGCTTCTCTCTGCAAGCGAATCGAAGAAACAGTCACGGCAAAGTTGTCGCTACACGTCCCATAAGATGGACCGACGATCTGGTCAAAGTCGCGAGAATTAACTTGGTGTGCACAAGGAGAGAGATCTTTGGGGAGGCATTTGTCCGACAGGGACGTCTTCCGACTAATATGATGATGATGATGATGATGAATGTTGTCATCTATCTAAACATAAGAAGTTTTATTCCTAGACCGATATTGCAACGGAGACCAATGAGACCAACCTGTCAGTGGCGAACCGCTCTATGCGCCTGTCCAGTGCCATGAAGAACCATGGCGTGAAGGTCGGCGACCACGTGGTCATCATTGGCCTCAACCACTTGGACCTGGCCATACCTTACTTCGCCTGCCATTTCAGCGGGTACGCTATGTGTGCTATGGATCCTAGCATTACTGCAGGTATGTTTTTCTTTCTCATAAAGAATGTTAACGTTTAAAGATATTTTTGGAAAATTTTGTGTTTGGTGTATTTAGTAGGTCATACTCGTTTTTATTTAATAATTTAGCGCTACTTATAAAAAAAATTGTTAAACTACTTGAGAAGCTAATTTAAAAAATATTATTTAAAGTCCATAAAAAATAACTTAAATTACCTAAATACCTTATGTCATAATAATAATTATCATGCATTCTAAGTAGTTTATTTCTTATGTAAAAAATTTCAGATGATCTTAAAGCCCTTTTTCAACAAGTCCATCCCAAATTCGTGTTCTGTCCGAAAATGAAGGAAGATCACGTCAAGGACGCTTTGAAGTCGAGCAACGATGTGGCCCACATCGTTGTCTTCGATGACAATGAGAAAAATTTGGAAGCGTTCATAAAAACTAATAAAGGCACTGAAGTTGGTTATAGGTAAGACTTTTATTTTGTTCACTCTACCCATTAACCAAACTGTAAAATCCTTAAAACTGACTTCGTCAAACAGAATCTAAACTAATTATCTAAGACACATAATGGTATAACTACTCGACTAGTTTAGTATAATATCCTAATAGTTATGAAATCCTAAATATACATGCTGTCATTTTGTTTTATTAAATACCTACGCAATATTTCAGGCCCGCTGAATTCGACCAGTCCAAAACAATCTGCTGGTTGATGTTGACCAGTGGAACTACAGGACTTCCCAAAGTGGCCATCATACCGTTCGACACTTTATTGAATGGAGTATGTGATTGGTGGTAAGTGTTTTTTTTCTAGCTGTATCTTTCTTCTATAATAGGTAATACATAACTACTTATAACCATATAAGCTTTTATAAGAAGGGTGAGATGAGTCTAGAAAGCCCTCTCTCCTACTTTGGTGTTTGCGTGGCAACAAATCTAGCAACCAGGATGAATTGATGACACTTCTCGAACTTTTACCTACTGTTACAGGTCCCAATTTACGGAGAAGTTTGAGATATGTATGTGCATGGCAACTATACAATGGATGTCGTCCCTTTTCTTCTTTATAACCGGGCCACTGATGATGTATAACAGGGTACAGTCCTCCGTCCCACTCAATCCGCAGCTCCTAGTCGGCCTAATCAACAAATACAAGGTAATTAGATTAATCGTGGGTAACAATATCTTTACGAAATTAAATTAAACGATAAAAAGTCGATTGAAGATAAAATCTGTGCTATTATCTGTTAGATAAGTGTTGTTGATATGGTACGTAGTGGAATAGGTAGGTAGATTGTTATTGTTATGACTTAATTTGACGTACTTATTTACCTACATTGTGGGGTAATTTTTGGCCAATAATCATTATTACCATCATAGGAAATAAACAATAATTGTTATAGTATTATAGCCCGTGGTGTGCGGTGGGGCGTATAATGCGGGTGTTAATTCGATTTGCCTGTTGCTTGGTATTAAAGATTCATAAACTTAGACACTCCTCAACTTCGACGCGACCTCTTATATTCTAGTCACATTCACAATCACAACTACGCTAAATCATACGTACAAACTTGGTTTTAAAATATGTGTTGCGGATGTTTATTGCGCCGCTTATTCTTCCCAGCGCTGACACCTTGGAAGCGGTGGTAGATAAAAAATTGACGTTGTATAAGTGTACCCACTGTACTTACATGCAATAAAATAGTTTTGACTTTTGACTTTCAATATCACATACTTCAAACCAATTGCAGCCCCATGTGACTGCGTGGACGCCGTATCTACTTGGCCAGTTCCTTGCGGCCGCCGGCAACTTCTGTGACTTATCGAGCTTCAAATACATCGCTATTGGCGGCAGCGCCATCGAGAAGCCTTTAGTTGACAAATTTAGAGTAAGTATCGCCACTACTGCCCTTTTCCCTGTATATTTAATTACTACTTAGGCTCCCCTTTCAACACGCACTGGGACACAGAATGTCAGAGACTCGTTTATTATCAATTGAACTTACTTTCAATGACAGTTGAACTTTCAACTTTCTTCAGATTTTACCAAGTCTTATATTACTTTTGAAGAAACTACAAATTATACGACTGCAGTAATACAAAAACTGGTCAATCCATCAGCGTTGTATAGAAAAATCATCATCATTTATTATCAGCCTGTTCACGTCCACTTCTGGACAAGGCCTCCCCCACGACGACCGGTCCTGCGCTAACCTCATCCAGCATAGAAAAATATAATAAGAAAATTATCCCATCGGGTCCCAATATAATTTCTTTTTCATTACAGGAGAAATGTAAAGCATACCTGTACTTGGTTTACGGAATGACAGAACTGCTCGTGCCTGTTTTTGACTTTCACAAGGATACACCGTACGGCTCAACTGGCAAGCCCATCGATAAGTTCCAATACAGAGTAAGTAGAAACCCAACGAACCAACATCAGATTATCGTTAAGTTCCTCAATATAATGGTTATTGTGTCACTCAAGATATACTTACGAATTACTCTTAATATCATAACCAAAGACCTTAAAACTTTTTGCTACTCCTAGATCTATGATCATAACACAATCTAACTTCATCAAAAATTTCTTAGATTATGTTCGAAAACCCTTATTGTCTTCAGAATTATATACACAAGAAACATTCTTTTATTCTGAAATGTAGTTTACAGTATTTAAGTACCTACAGGATGGAACATCGGTTGGAACTTGCAAGTCGTGGCAGCCGAGTCGGTAGTGCGCTCGCCTCATGAAATAAAAAAGTTGAAAAAAGTTGAAAAAAATTTGGTCTGATCCATCTTAAGGTTATTTTATCAATCATTATTATTATTTATGATCAATTATTGTTATTTATTTATTTCTGATAAGCATTTTTTTTATATATTACAGCTCGTCGGCGATGAAGGCGAAATTGTGACTGCACCAAATAAAAGTGGCGAGCTCTGGATAAAAGGCGATTCATTCTTTAAGGTAACTATCTTATTTTACTCAACACAAACTTTAATTTTGAAACGCGTAATATAAAATTCAAGGTTAATTTATGCAGAAACAACAACCTATTCAAGTTATCAGTTGAAGTTATTTATTTTGGATTAGTTTTTCAAAATTTACAAAATTATGACCGGAGAAAATTCTAAAACACTTTCAGGGTTATCTGAACAACGCTGAAGAAACTGATAAAATTCTAACAGACGACGGATGGTTCAAGACTGGAGACATCTTCTACAGAGACGAGAAAGATTATTACTACTTCGTTGAAAGGAAACGACTTCTGATCAAATACACTGGATATTGGGTGAGCATCGCAACTAATTTGCGTTAAATAAAATATGTAAAAGTAATTAGATGAATTCACAGTTAATTACTTAAAGCAAAGTTTAGTGTTACGTTTTATCACCTCTCCCAACCAACAAAGTGCTTATTTGCCATCTCTAAACTCTAGTTTTTAAATGTAAATAGCCCAAAGAATTGTAAATAAACTTAGAAAAATAAAAACCGTCTTATTATTTTCAGAAATTGTATAAAACCGTCGGGTCCAGTCGGGCTTTAGGTTCGGTTCAGTTTTAAGTGCTACTCAAACGTCTTAAAATGTTACATTAAGCCTCTAGTAGAAGCCCTCTAGTAGAAACTTCTAAATAACTAATTAAAAAATAAGATATGAAAATTCTGCCAAATCATACTTGATTTTATATTATTGCTATAATTTCATTTACCTATTGCCATAAATTGCATGTACTACTTACATAAGTTATTAAATTTAACAATATTTGGCGACCAATCGCAAATTTTACCCACAGGGGTGTAGCTAAAGACAATAATAATTATGTACTTGTAATAATTACATAAATAAGTATAACTACTACTTACAGCTAAATAAATGCGCATGAGTTCAGTAATTAACCAGTGTAGAATCATTTCTGATGGAAATAGTGTCAGTTTTGCGAATCTACGAAAATACTTAGTCAATATTTTATGAAGTTTGGTTGGATAGGAGCATCATTTTTAGTTGGTTACACTGATGGATAGTTTCAGATAAGAAATGTTTTGAAAGTTGAATAATGTAGCAACATAATTTTCCTCTGCGGAAAGCATCCGACCATGTTAGCAAACTTATACTGAAAATCAGTCACCATGAAGTTAGCTCGACTTATTCCTTACGCTCTGATTCGTTCGCTGAGACATTGTTTCTGATATTCGCTTCGCTCGAGATATACTATTATTATAAGTTTCACTTGCAAAATAGTCAATTTATAAACAAACAAAAAATTTCTTAACTTTAATTCTTTATGACTTCAGATTTCACCATTGCAACTGGAGGAAGTTATCAAAAAGCACCCAGGAGTATTAGAAGTGTGTGTTGTGGGTATTCCTGATAAAGATACAACCGAAACGCCTGTCGCGGTGATCGTGAGGAGGGAAGGTAGCCAAGTCCAAGCACAGGATATATTCAAATTAGTTAAAGGTAAAATAATGAATTAAGATCGTTTTAGAAAGACACTACGGCGACGATTTTTTGTTTGTTGCCCTACGTTCGTAACTAGCTTACTATCAAAACTACAACAAGAAGAAGGTCAATAACGTTACAGGCAAAGCTGTTTTAACAAAAGTTATGTAGTATAGACATTGAAAGAAGACACTGCAGATATTGAGTGAATCATTTTTAATGAATGCTCTAAGTAAATAATATATTAAGTAAGTACTCGTACCTACCTAATTTGATGTTTATTTTTAGATGAAATGCCAGATATAAAGCAACTTCACGGTGGACTGTTCTTCGTGGAAAAGCTCCCTGAGACTCCGTCGGGCAAAGTCCATCGGGCGAAAGTACGAGATCTCACGCTCACTGCCCAGCGGACATTACCACAATAAATTGTAGATTTGCTTAATTTATATTAATATACCTATTCCTTGGTAGATTATGTTAAATAATATCATAGATTTTAATAAATTTGTTATTGTTACTTTCTTTTTAAATAAAATGCTGACAATTATATGCGAACAATAATTTATCAACTACTGTTGTTTTATTTATTTCCAATTTTGTTACTATTAGTTTAATTTTCAGTATAGCAGGACCTCATTTTTGCAAAAAAGAATCAATGGGCAAAATTATTATAGGATCGCCATGTTAAGATACTAATCTAATCAGGCAAAGTATTATAACTAGGATATAAACTTCGCCTGATTTGAAAAAAATACCAGCAGTCCCAACACTGTCAGAAGTAAGCAAGAAGTTTTAAATCTCTTTGGTCGCGCGGGCGCTCCCTGTGGAGATCGCATCATGCATATTTAGTATCGGAACCTATGGTGCCATTTACAGGGGGGGTGCGGACAAAGGAAGCGGAGTAGCGGGAGGAGGTTGCTAATAGAAATTTATATGGAGTTTGAAAATGAGAATGTGTGAGTGAGTCATAATTTTGTGATTATTTAGACACGATTTTGACACCCATAGAATGCTTTTATTACTCATCCATAAGGGAGTGGCAAATTTTTTTGATTCATGGAAGTAAGTATATTACCTACAAACAAACTGGTTACTTTAGGTATGTATACCTAGAATACCGTTGATAAAAACATCAAAGAGCGATCCACGTTTTCTATATGATTATAATGACTAAACTGATTATTTAATATCTCAAAAACAGTGAAACTTCGAAGAAACTTCTCTTTTTGGCTATTAATAGTCTTTATTAGTAGATAGGATTGCTGCACCAATAAAGCAGAAACTGGGTAGGAGTATAGTTTAGTGTAGAAGCGTGAGCTAAGGCTCTAAATAACACGAGCTCAATAACAATTATTATGTTACTTTTGCAAGGTACATAATCTGCTTTTCTTTCAATCATATACCGCGAAAATTTATGTTAACCAAGTACCTACCTAAAAAATGTCAAAGTCAAATGAACCAAACGGTTTAGACCTCTAGTGATTAAATATGTAACTGTTTAATCATTCGCATTACGTACATTCAGATTCTAAGGATAATACCTAATTTTTCATCTACCTTTGTTGCTAAATATTTATCGTCAGGAGCTTTATTCGAAAACGAACGTTTCTATGTTCTGAAATGTGAGAAGCCGGAGGCAAACTTTTGACTTCGGAAGTAGATCTTCTGGAGTTATTTAATGAATAATCCATTTCTAACATTATTTATTGTAAGTCATAGGTAAAGTTTTAGTTATATGTAATGTTTTAATTGAATAATATGGCGCGCCATTAAGTGCGCATGCGTTGTAAATGTTTCGTTTGTTATAATCGAAATCTCCTTAAACGAATGCCTAACTCATAATATTATCATGAATGAAAAAAATATATAGGGGGCTTGGGCGCAGACCAAAGAGATCCTAACTCTATGCATATTTTAAACTAGTATTTCGGAGGTCGGCTGTGTTGAGCTTTTCTTTTGACATGAATCCCAATTTTTTTTATTTTTAATGACGTTTTGGTTCTTGGCCGGAACCACATCTTGAGTGGGGGGCACTAAAACCCGAAATACAAACTTTCATATTTTTCGGGGTTGCAGTATTGTGATTTGGTTTTTGACGGGAACTGGAATCTTGTTTGGGGGCACCTCAAACCCGTGAATATAAATTTATAGCGGCTTACGAATAGGTCGGCTGTGCTTGATAGTATGAAAATCGAAAATCAGAAAAAAAGTTCGCTCGTTTCGCTCACTTTGCTTCGCTTGCTATGCTCGCTCAGCTCGTTCGGCTCAAGAGCTAGCGCTTCGCGCGGCACGCTCGCTTCGCTCGCGGTGCTCGCTTACCCCTACATACAAATTTTCAGCGCAATCGGAAAGTAAAATTTATTTTCGGCCGTGTAAAAAAGCCGCAAATTAATCTGATTAATATATAAAACATTTTTTTAAATGTATCATATTATGTAGATTGTATTGAAACTCTTTGGTGTTGTTTTATTTGAACAACACAATCTGGCCACATTGTACAAAAAAGCAGTAGTGAATGCCATCTAAAAAATAAATAAAAACATTTTTCTTTGTTAAATTGCATGCCATGTGTGCCAGTGCGTTTCCTTATTACACCAAAAAGTTAAAACAATTCCACACGTTTATCTTATTGCATCTCTTTGGATAAGTATTATTTGGACAACGCAATATCAGGCCACTCTTTACAAAAAAATTTGAAGTAAAAGCCATTTAAAAATTAAATCAATGAAACATTTTTCGGCAGGAACTCCTACCTACTACCTAATGATTTTTTCTAAAAAGTGTAGGTATTTGGCTTGTTGATAGTATACTAAGCAAAAATGTACTGTAGGTGAATGATGTAAATGATTTTCGTGGTTGCAGTGTTGTGATTTTTTGTATCTTTAAATAGTAATACTTACTAAAGAATGAAAAATGTTGATAAAGAGTAACACTCTCCTAATTAAAAGGACTCCTAACATAAAGGAAATCTTTGGCTCATGAAACGCCTCATAATGTACCTTACAGATGCCACTAACAGGTGCGCATGCATTAACTGGGCGATTATGTCCAATGTATGCTTTACACAAATTGTAATTCTCAATAAATATAAAACAATCTTAACGTTGAAATTTTTTTTTGTTTAATTAGGTACCTATTTATTTAAATGCCAACCCTAGTAGTATTGTGCAGTGGCAGGGTAGGACGGATGGACACGCTAAGCGTTTCCGAGAACTTTTCTTTATTTGTATCGAATAACTTTATAGTTCATTTTTATGACAAGCCTAGCTTGAGAATTTGCTAATGTAAGTAGGTGAGACATTATATGTATATAATCTGTGGTAGGTACCTACGTACGAGTTAGTCTTCTACGATGTCTGAAAATGTAATGTCCTACAAAATACGAGTATTTAGAGATCTGTGAAAACTAAAACCTACCCTTTATCGACGCTTTTTGTCCATCTGCATGTCCGTCGGATAATACGAAAACTACTGGACCGATTAGAGCCGAAATATTAAGAGAACATTACCTATCGAGTAGTGAGTACATACTCGTATATTTATTTGCTCGAAAATTGATGGGAAAAATATGTAACTTTTCAGGAAAAAAAATGTACTCTACAGGACTCGGAATGTATCAAATAGTCAATATTAGCTTACGTAGTGCTTTTGTTATTATATAATACAGAGTGCTGCTATGTAAAAAAAGTCGAGTCAAGGTCTCCTGACTCATTGGTAACGCTTTCCTTTTATACGTTTTACAACATGTAGCCGAAGTTAGAGACGTTTTACGTCAAAAATAATTTAAATTGTCGGAACTCGTACATTGTGTACATACAAATACACTTTGCTGACTTATTAGTCGTAGCTAGTGGATACTTCACGTACAATAAGAATTAGGTAGGTTAGGTAGCTACCTTTAATATTTATCTAAAATCTGATGGCACGTGTACTACCTATGCTTAGATAATCTGATTTCCTTTCTGTAAACAAATTGAGCTCAAAGATAAAATCCACAGGGGGCTAGTATATAAGACTTGTTCAAGTAAGATAAAAGCCTATAATACGCAGTCTTGCCTTAAATAAGGTCTTCTTTTAAATCTTTAATTATTAGTCATTAAAGTACCTAGCAATATGTTAGAAGAAATTCATGTATTAAACCGAGTCAATACGCTGAAACTCAAAGCCGCTGCAAGATACAATATTGCTCCTGAAAAATGTCACGTAGGACATGTTGCACTGGAGGGCATGCTACAGAGTCCTGACATGTTGAATCAGGTACCTACTACGTCTTCGGATCACATTACCCGTAAAATGAAAAAAAAGTGTATCATAAATCCCTGCAAATAACTTTTTGTTCTAATTTCATGTGTATTTTCAATATTATAAATCACTTTTTATTACGTATAATTTATTTCTCGCTAAAGAATATTGTATGAAATGTAAACATTTTCTCGTGGTTTCAGCGAAGTAGAATAGTTGAAAAATTACGTGTAGGTGACTATTTATTTGGTGTGAAAGTTACAAAGTTTTAGAAATTCAAAGTTGACAATCGAACTTAGGTACTTCACTACAACCACAGAATACAGAATAGGACTACAACATAGAATATCGATTTAAATCATCAACTTCCCCCTGCTATTAAATGACACATTTTCTATCGATTCTTTTAGACCTCCAAATAGTGGTTCATCATCAACAGCCTATTAATATGTCCCCACTGCTGGGGCTAAGAATTTCTTCATCGTCGTATGCAGGTTTCCTCACGATGTTTTCCTTCACCGTTTGAGAGCAGTCAGTAAGTGTACTTAAGTTTCGAGAAAAAACCCATTGGTACATGGCCCAGCTGGGGATCGAACTCCGGACCTTTCGATATGATAAGCCGCGTCTTATCCCCTGCGCCACTGACGCTCCTAATAGTGGTTACTTTAAAGTAAATTTACAAGATATTATTTTCTCAAGTAAGCTATAAATTAATAATCGTTTGCATAGCTCGACGGCGCGACGAATGCAAGTGAAACCAACCTGTCAGTGGCGACGCGGTCGATGCGACTGGCCAGTGCGATGAGCAAGTACGGCCTAGAGCCAGCAGACGCCGTCATCGTCATGGGGCCCAACCACCTGGACCTCTGCATACCTTACTACGCCTGCCATTTCAATGGCTACTCTATGTGTGCTATGGATCCTTCCGTTGCTCCAGGTGAGCAAAACCATCTTTTTGGGTTTGGTCAAAACGAACAGCAAAGATTTTTGGTCATCTGCCGGAAAGATTAGGGACACATAGAGGCCCAGCGAAATATTTGTACTTTTGTTTGTTTGTGATGTTTCCGAATACTCTGGAAACATTAAAAAATTACGAAACCAGGACTTCGTGTATACCTTTGCTGACATTTTTATTGCATATTTATGTCTACGCTTTCGTCAAGACTGACCAAAACGCTTAGGGGCTTCACTTATTGACTATTCAAACCCCCGCCGCGCCGTGAGCTTTGAATAGCATCCGCATCAAAGCTCATTCATTTCCATATAAGCGCCTGAGGCATAATTGTAACTTCTTTACTTTACCCCCATCTTATATTATCTACCTTTTGTAGTTATCATCATATTCCCCTATGTTGTAGATAATAGATCCTATCTTCTTAAAATTCGACGATCTTACTTTTATAAAGATTTCACTTAGAATTTTTATCAAAATCTTTATAGAAACGTGTCTGAGCTTTACCGCTTCGTATAAAATGTTTATTTTGATGCGATGTATTACTGTAAGCCCAGATTACAAGTCTATTCCATTACAGCGCAATCAATTACACTCCTGTCACAATTGGTCCGATAAAAGTATTAAGACCTCCCGCCTAATGTTATCCTATTAATAGTGTGATTAATGATGTGTCATACATCATTCATATAAAAATGATGTTTTATTTTAAATGAAAGCTCCCTTATAGAAATTGTATATAATAACTAGCATTCGTGACTATTTGGAAAAGAGTGCTAATATATTTGGCATAATTTTATAGATGCAGAAACTGCCTAGGAATACACACAAAAAAATCGTTACGTTAGTTGACACTGTGGCCACTCGGATTTGCAATGAGACACTAGAAAAACACTGCGACAGTACCTCCTACGAAATCGTAAAAGAAGATTACTTGTGAAATTTATAAATTAGTAAATTTTCTGAGATTATAATTAATATATATATATATATATATATTACTAAAACGTACATCTAAAAGTTCCTAAGCTTACCTACACATGGTGCCTGCGTTTAAACACAGCGTTCCGTCAATTAACTTTTCCCATTATTGTAGGTTAATGTTACATAAACATGCTGGAATTAAGGATTAATTATAATTAGGGCAATTTCGAGGCTCTGTTCCCAAAGTAACTAATAACTACACGGGTAACAATAGTAAGTTTATGTCTCACGAAGGTACTTCAACAAACTGCTAGACCTTACATAGTGCCTATGCCTAACATGTTTGCAGAAACTATTTAGCTCGCCGTAGTTACAATTCCCTGAACTAGTTCCGTTTAGGAAAGGGAATATTCCAAAACTACGGTAGATTATTACCTACAGAAAAGTTAAGTACCACTTTGCACCACTCTTTAATCAAAATTATTTTTTAAAAGAATATACATTTTAACTATGTCTGCTGTTGGAAATCATATAAAAGTATGTATTTATAATCTGACCACTTTTAAAGTTTTTTTTTGTGAAGTTAAGCAAAGTGCTTAACGAATTTACTCGTAATAAAGTAGGTAGTAGCTCGAACGTAGCAACAATGAGAAGGTCCTCAAAACGTGTGTAGATATGAATGAGGTTGATTAATTAAATAATCTTATTAACAATCATATCTCTATCTCAATTACCTGAGATTGCGCTGTTGATTGAACTTTGTGAGCAATCACGATCTCATATCATTCCGAACAGAATCAAAACAATGTAAACCTTTGTACCTACTTGTATGATTTTAATCTTTCTTGGAGTTTTTAATATTGCTACATTCATTCTTAACTACAGAAACATTTTAATAAAGAACAAAGACTTTTTGATTTGTTTAAATTCTGTAAACTCAATATTTGTTTTATACTAATATAACATTGAAAAGTAATCACAAATAGTTACGCAAACAAAATTAAGTCAAAATTATTACAATCGTTTAGTTAAATAATAATTGACCGAGCGAGCGAAGCGAGCGAAGCGTCTAAGTTTCGAGATTGGCCAAAAATGCTATTGTCCGTCTGTCAGTCTTTCTGTCTTTCTGTCCGTCTGTAATTCTCTACAGGTCGCATTTTTCAACCGATTTTGACAAAAATTTGGCATAGGTATAAATTAATTAAGCCGACAAAATGAGTAGAATAAAATTTTGACAAACATTTTTTTAGAGTACCTACCATACTCGCAAAGTGGGAGTGATTTTTTTTTTCTTGTGAATCCCATAGTGTAGGATATCGTTGGATAGGTCTTTCAAAAATATTACTGGTGTGTGAAAACCATTTTTTCGATTTAGGGATCCGTTGGCGAAATATTAAGCTTTAAAGCAGTAATTTTTGTTAGAGTCACGTCCCCCCCCCCCTGCCAGCTAAACGGTTGCTTCTGGAAATGTGAAAAAATTCACGGCAGTAGCATATATAACGTAGTTAAAAGGAAAACTATGACGGCTAAGTAGGTTCAATTAGTTTTTGAGTAATAGTCAATTAACTTAAGAAAGTCGAAAATTTTAATTATGTTCATAAAACTACATACGAAAAATGGGAAATAATTTTTTTTCGCGTGAATTCCATGGTGTGGGGTATCGTTGGATAGATCTTTCAAAAATATCGCAGGTGTGTAAAAACATTTTTCGATTCAGGGATCCGTTTGCGAAATATTAAGCTTTAAAGTGCCAATTTTTGTCACATTAGTACTTAATCTGTCTCCAACTGCAAAATTGACTTCTGTTCGTTTCTTTTCGGTTTGGTTTATATGGGCTGGCGAGGTCTACTGTTCTCACGGAACTACTAGTTTAAATGTTTGTTATTTCAGACGATCTTCGTTTACTCTTCCCCAATATTCGCCCGAAGATGATATTTTGCCCGAAGAACAACGCCGAAGGAATTAAACAAGCATTGGTTTTCAACGACATGGATGCCCCCATTGTGGTTTTTGACGATAAAAATAATAATATGGATACTTTCATAAGCAACTATAAAGGAAACGAACTGAACTTTAGGTACTAATGCCTATGGCAAATGTTTATTAAAATTATCACCCCCAGATCAGTGAAAAAACCTTGTACAATTTTGCTTAATTTCGCAAGTCTTACTCGGATATAAAGATATGTATCGAAGGGTTTAAGGAATTTTTGGTCTAGTAATCTAACTGACTACGAATAATTTGGGTTCTACGGCGTAGCACACGTAGTAAAGTTCCATCAACTTTATCTAATACGCATGCAAGCAGCAAAACATGAAATATAATATGTTGCAGTAAAATATGGTGCTTGATAATAAAAATACTTAAATTTTCTATTTTATTTTCAGACCAGGTGAATTTGATCAATCTAAAACTGCTGCATGGCTGATGTTAACTAGTGGAACGACAGGAACACCTAAAGTGGCCATCATACCTTTCGATACTTTACTGAATGGAATCATAGCTTGGTGGTTAGTAATTTAAAGTTTTTATGCCTCAGATGCAACCAATTAGAAAGATACGGTATACACTCTTACATTGCTTAAACGAAAACTAAGATCGCCGCTCAATTAAATGCATAGACTCACAGCAGAAATCAATGTTGTGTTCGTAAAAAACCACCGTGTTCCACGTACAGTATTTAAAAAAACGGTAATAACTAGAATCAAGCAATCGTTCCGTGATGGAGTGACTAAAGCCAGGTCATTGGGTGCTTGGTTTTAATAGGGCCTTTTTCAGTAAGTAGAGTAGATATCTTCCTCTTTTTGGTATCATCTATGGTATACCTGCCTGCTATTCGACTTTCCTTGCCAAAATATCTTTTTGTATCCCTCGTAGATATTATTCTATATCGAATAACTTTACTGTTTGAACAATATTTGTAAGAAAGAGTAATAAATAAATAGCTAAACCTCGGTAGACCCAACATTATTTACAATTTGATGTACATTATTTTATTAACGACTCTCCGAGCTCAGCAAGTCATAGTACCCGCGTTTTTTGACTGAAGTATTCCGTCTGACTATGATGTCAACAGAAAATGGTCCAGGTTAGATAAAAATAAGTTAAAAAACTAAAAATCGACTACGAAAAAGATAAAAACAAGTTTTACGAAAAATAATGCAGTGGTCGTTCGTTTTCCCAGTGTTTCGGATCTACTAAGCAAAGGGGTTTCATTACTGCGGCCTGACAAAAATCGAATCTGGGTGTTCTGCATTTTATTGTGTGTTGCGTGCGACCTTAATCATAGAATAATCCTAGTTTCTAAACGTTTTTGTTATATTTAATTATTAATTTTCTTATGTCGCAACAGGACCCCATTCACGAGCAGAGTTGACATCACGATGACAATGGCAACTATCCAATGGCTGTCATCACTGATATTTTTCATCTCGTCTTCCATTAAACGTTTCACCAGACTACAGTCGTCCGTCCCGCTCACGCCGCAGCTGCTTGTTGCAATGATCAACAAATACAGGGTAATTGTTCGCTCAGCGTGCTATGGAGATGGCTATGCTCTTTCTTTTAGTTTCTTTCTACGGGGACCGGGTGTGGTGGCGTGCATTGGGGAAGGCCTATCTCCAGAAATGGACGACGAAGGACTAATATTACAATGATATTATACAGGGTGTAGATCTACATGCTTGCCACATTCACGGAGCTAATTATACTGCTAATACTGAACACAAAAAAACAAAAAAAAACACACGTCCGAAAATTTTACTATTTTTAATTTGTTTTTTTTTGCGAATTTTTTTCCCGTCTGTGAATTGAATTTAAAATTGAACTCACAGAAATCGCCGCTTCGCTTTGTTTTGACTTTATTCCCATATTTATTGATATGCTTTATTCCCATTGCGCAATAGATAAAATTCGTTTATTCCGATCTGCACTCCAAGACCAACATGGCCTTGGAGTGATCTGCACTCCAAGACCATGTTGGTCTTGGAGTGCAGATCGGAATAAACCTTAAAATAAACATTAAAATAAAAAAATAAACCTTAAAATTGTTGTACATTTTAAACATGTGAGTTTCTAGATTATATAAATTAATTTGTAGCGTTCCTGACTATTGTCTTAAACACCTGTATAATTCACGCTGAAACAGCTGAACGGATTTTGATCAAACTTGGTACAGTAACAGCTTATATCCTAAAGTAACATAAAATAGGATAATTATACACGTAGTTTTTGTAGGTTTAACTTACTTTGTGGTTAGAAAGAGATTTTACTAATAATTTATATTTATTAAATCGATGTATCACATTGAAAATTACGAAAATTAACAACCCTATAATTTGTAGCCGAATGTGACAGCGTGGACACCCTTTATGCTGGGGCAATTTCTTCTGGCTGTGGGCAACGTTTGCGACCTATCGTGTTTCAAGTACATAGCCATCGGCGGCAGCGCCATCGAGAAACCGCTCCTTGACAAGTTTAGAGTAAGCACCACATTAATTGCATAACTAAAACACTCAGTTTACTTTATGACAATTTTATTTGTTGCGATTAGCGATACTTAAAAGTTCTATAACAAAATGACTAAATCCCAAAATGACTAGGTACCTACATCGCAGAATAACTACATCTGAAATAAATGATATTGATTCTTAAATAATACAAACGAGCATTTTACACCAGAGCATGATATCAACCTGCAACTGTGTCATCCTAACCGGCACTGCATCTTGCTTGCCCCAACACCCCCATCTAACCGAGTCATCGCGTCAATAACCGCTTTAGATGAAGGTAAAAATGATGATGGCAAGGTAAATAAAACTTATTCGTGTGTAAAACCCGTAAATAATTATATAATTACGCTTTAGATGAATCGTTCAACCTTATACTATACCATTTCTCGGAAATATTGATTCGAGTTTTTCAACTTCAGAACTTTTAAGCGCATTTTCGCTTTCTTTTTAAAATATTTAAACGAGAAAGACTTAGAACAAGAAAGAATTGGAAACATTATTATTGTTTCACAACTTTTTCGAACTTCAATGAAGTCATTATGTATGTACATACTTTTTCTTCCTAATTGGGTGAATATTTCCATTATATTTCAGGAGAAATGTAAAGCGTATTTGTATTTGGTTTACGGAATGACTGAGCTGCTTGTGCCAGTCTTTGACTTTGCCGAAGACACTCCGTTTGGATCAACCGGTAAACCACTGAAAAGTTACGAATACAGGGTAAGTTTCCCACATTGTGTGTACAACAAGCAAGATCCCCAACTTAGTGGTGTTTATAGCTTCGGTGTTAGCATATTGCTAGGCGGACAGAAAGTTTATTAAACGCCATAACTTGATTATTCCATTGTATCTCAGGGTTTTGACATTAAGATCTTTCTAATCGATTAAAGTCTACGTTTATGTATAAATAATTAACACTATGCCTGCGATCAAGATCATACCACAGAAGTGCTCTGATAGTGGCACGACAAAACGCTTTAATTAAGCATTGCTTTGTAATCTGTGGTGTGTGTTACCGAGGTCAGCTTAAAACCATTTTTCCCATTGAATTTTTTAAATTTCTTGATAGCTTCCCGCTCAGTGGCTCAATGCAGTGGTCGTTTCCGTGTATATCAATCGGATGTAGGACCATTGTATATTATTGTGTATAAAGCGCGAAAGTCGATGAATTTTATATTAAGTCCTTAAATCTGGGTAAATTGATATGCTTAAGTATGTACTATAAGTATGTATTTATCTAAATAAAATACGACTATTGGTCATACGACATATTTTTTATTTATTTAAAATAATCATAATTATACAATAACCAATTTATGAGTAGGTAAAATTTATGAGAAAATAGTACTTAAATGTCCCTTTCTCAATGGTATAGCAATAGCAATACCTTCCTCTTCTTTTTTATAGAAAATTTATGATTTTTCTAAAACTCTAAACATTATATTGGATTTCAGCTCGTTGGTGAAAACAACGAACCTTCAACCAATACATCTGAGAGCGGAGAGCTCTGGATTAGAGGAGACGCATTCTTTAAGGTAAAATAACAAGCTCCATACATTACTTACTTCAGAAAGAAATTATCGGAGTACAAGGATCCAAAGTTACGTCAAAAGTTGGACGATCTTGCGTTGAAAACTTTTCCCATCTTCGTCACGGCTCAAGTAAATTTTCGCAAATTGAATGATATCGAACATCTTGTTTAGGTATAAAAATATTAGTTAGACTGAGATTCAGAAACTGCGATTTCGTCACTTCTGATTGTAATATGAATTAAAACCAAAGTAATTTTATGTCAAATGTTACCTAATGTACTCATTACCTAACTATACATAGGTACTCAAAAATGTATGATCTAGAATTACCTAAAGCCTCTTTTCATCAATCTAGTAGGTAATATTGAAGTGCTTTTACAATCGAGCTACTAAAATTATATTGATCATTTCAACAAAGTGGTTCACTATTTGAGTATTTGTTCATTTTACCATATGTTGACATAAAGGGCTTTAACTAAGTCTGAAGAAAACAAGAATACGTAACAAGTATGTATTGAGAGCCAATTTCAACAACAAACAAATTTTGTTCCAGGGATATTTGAACAGCCCCGAGGAAACGAGACAAATACTAACTGAAGACGGGTGGTTTAAGACTGGAGATATATTCTACAGGGACGAAAACGATCACTTTTTCTTCGTGGAACGGAAAAAGATCTTAATTAGATATATGGGATATTGGGTAACCACGTTTCCTATTCATCCTATTACTATACATATACTACCATGCAGTTGTTTTTAGGAGCATCTTGAGGTCAGGAAACACTTCCTCTCTTTTTGGTTTCCTAAGCTCAATTGAAAATATTTTGCTATGTATTTTTCACGTCTCTACCCGGATCACCTGCATGCAAAATTTTACATTTGATGAGTTACAAAAGGCATTAAAGAGGAAGTAACCAACTGCAAACAAATCATTCTCATAAAGATCTATTAGTTATTATTTCACAAAATTTTAAAGTAAGCGACGCAATAGCATTAACTTTAATAAGAGTTAGGTGATGGAATACGAAAATGCAACCAAAACTGAAAGCTTTGTTTTGATTCCAAAATAATAAATAAATAAGAATAAATAATTTTTCAGATTCCACCATTACAATTGGAGGAAGTGATTAAACGTCATCCCGAAGTGGCAGAAGCATGTGTGGTATCAATCCCTGACCCCAAAACGATGGAGCTACCAGTAGCTGCTATTATGAGGAAAAATGGAACGAAAGTCGATCCAAGAACGATATTTGATTTAGTCAATGGTAATATTTCAATCTCAAATTGTTGTAAGGGTTTTTTGAACTTTACATTATACGTATTTTGGAATTATTTCTCAAACTGTGCAGTTAGGGTTATACTGTCTGTAGACTGGCCTGTTGGCTTAGTTGGTAGTGACCCTGCCTACTGAGCCAAAGGTCGACCAACGTTTGTGTGATGAGCATACCGTTGTTTTCGGATTCTGGGTGTTGTATTTAAGTATTTATTTAAAAAGTACATACTTATGGAATTCTAACGCTGTCTCAACAACTTCCAGGTGCAATGCCGGAACTAAAACGACTTCACGGCGGATTGTTCTTCGTGGACGCGCTTCCGGTGACGCCGTCGGGCAAAGTGCATCGAGCTAAAGTACAGGAGATAGCCCTAACTGCGAAGCGGATCTTGCCACAGTGAAATTATAGTAGGTACACTCGACCGCACGTCCGTGGAAACATTTTGACCTTAAGCTAGCCTAGCCTATTAGATTATGGAGTTTCAATACTATGAGAGACCAGTCTATTACTCGTTTTGTTTCCACTGACTTGCGGTCGACCGTACTACTAGCTGTTCCCGCGGTTTCAGGCGCCCTAAATTTGATTTGGCCAATTTGCAAAATATAGTTTTATGAAATATAGCCGAAAGTAATAACACTATAAAAAAATATTGCATGTAAGTACATTGGGTTCTAAATTTATACCGATGTAATCTATATTACTGTAAAGTTTCATTAAAATCTGTTCCGAAGTGAAAGACTAACAAACATCCAAACATCCTTACAAACTTTCGAGTTTATAAATCAGTATAGGATGCTTCAATAGGTGCGTCCAGGCCGGCCTCGCCCGCATGCTCGGCCGCGGCATGCGCCTGTCACGTCCACACCGAGCGCGCTGCCTCGCGAGGCGGGCCGCGGCCGCGGCGGCTCAGCCGGTCTGGATGCACCTAATGACCTGCAATAATACACAGTGCCCAATCCTAAAGTGCAAATTCAATTATTTATACTAGTCTATCGCATTATATGAAAAACCAATACAAACTTATATTTTTAAAGTAATTCTTAATTAGCTGTAAGTGTAATGTTTAATTATAATTATTTGTTACTATCTACATGTACTGAGTAGTAAATAATACAACGTTTAATTACACTTGTTATGTACTATTTCATTTAAAATCATTTATATTCAAATCTGAAAGTTTATAAAATAGTTCCACTGTAAAATTGAGAAACAACTAATGTAATAACTAGTTGTGTATGACGTGCGTTTAGATGTTTACATCAAAAAAATAAAGAAGAAGAAACTACAAAATAAATAAAAACCAAACAGGTTGTAAACACAATCATTATTATTCAATAACAGTAAATTTAATCAATTGTACGGATGGGGTTTTCCACACTATGCAGGGCGTTATCGATTCAGTTCCAAGACACCTGTTGCTTTTATTTATCGAAGAACTTTCGTACCTACGTCACACGATAATGGTAATTACTAACTATCGCACGATAACAAATCGAACATCTAGAAATGAGGTCGCAGTCGTTGGGACATTCAGGTGCTCTATTTTCTCATTGCATCATGGACTTTAATTAATGTGCCAGTAAAAAATCGAGTGTCTACAATTTCTGCATAAATAATGATTACAGCAAATAACTGTTATCAACTAATACATTATTAACTGTTATCATCATAAATAGACTAAAAAGTTAGGTACTTACTCACACCTTGCTGGCAAATCGAGGGTTTCGAGAATTTAAAACACGGATTAATTATTTGCAAAAGCTGGTCCCACCGGGAGGAGGGACACTACGTATAGAAACCCGGTTTAGAACTGATGGCAAACTCTTTTAAATCTCGACTGCCAGTATCATTTACTTTGTTACCAAACTTTCCTAACCAAACCAGACCTAGGTAAATACCTAAAGTAAAAAGTTTTTATTTTTCTTTGCTGTATGTGTCTGGTCCAGAGGACTGACCGTCGATTACGGCCGGTACCGTATCAACTTTATTTTACACATTATTGACTAACTTACTCGTACGTCGGTAAGTGGAGAGCTCTGGACTAATGGAGAGAGAATTCTGAGGAAGTCTGGATTAGAGTAAGGCCCAGGCGGTGGACGGAATATTTCTGTTCACCGAGAACAGGGTTCTCTACAGCGGAGCGAAGATTATTTTTACTTAAATTCGATCCTCTCAGCTTTAATAACGAAATGCTATGGGTCGATAAGTACTCATCATACTCTCCACGCTGTTTTGGTGGAACCGGGACAACACACGAGAAAGCTACAAGACTCTACCACACTTGCAAGTTGCTAAGAATCCCAGTCGCTAATATCGAAATATCTATGGAAGTTAACTAAAGGTAGACATCTACGTAAGAGCGCTACGCCGTAGCATTTTTGCTCTACGTGTCTCGTGGAGATATTTGGCTGATATGATGACGATGATTTTCAAGATGTATGAGGTATTTGTATTTTCAATAGTTTTTCTAATTTACTATAGTTACTTACTCATTAGCGATTTATCGCTAATGAGTAAGTAACTATACTATTATTTTATTTTAATTATTTTTATTATTGTATTTTTTTATTTTAATAAAAAAATATAATTCTTACTCTTAAGAACCAACCTCGATTAGCTTTAAAATAATCTGTCTTGTAAGATCGGGTGCCTACAAATTAATTTAATATTTAAAGCAGTACCTCTTAAAAGATTTGCAGTGAATCCAACGTAACCCTGGCTAGCCCATTAATAAATCCCAGGTATCTTAGCTTGCCTCCGGCGACCTAAGATGCAATACGGAAGGAGCTGGAGTAATAAATGGAGCCTCCATAAACTAAAGTGGGTTGAATCTATCGGAGTGTGCGCCATCAAAGTTTCAAATATCCTCGTCGATCGAGCGAATATCTACCTTATACCGCCACGTTGCGACGTATTAAATTACTTCCTTTCAACACTTTTATATACTCAGAGTACCAGACGGGATGAAACTTAATTCTATCGCAAACCAACTATTGCTAAAGTATACTAGTCTAACTTTAAAACATCGTTCATTTCATATTCGATTGACGAGAGCATTCTCCGTCGTCCTAACTGTCTGTCTGTCCGTCTGTCAATACCATTTTTCTGAGGAACGCGTGGAGGTATCAAATTGAAATTAATAGCAAATACTCAGGTCTGCAGTCCCTTAGAGCCGTGAAAAAATCAGACTTCTAAGTCATCGCAGTCAAAAGATATGGCCGTTTTTGCCGCATTTTTGAGTATCTTGGTAATGAAAACCTATGGGGTACTTCCCGTTGACCTAGCATCGTGAAATTTGGCAAGAAGCAAGGTCTTATAGCACAAGTAAAGGAAAAAATCCGAAAACCGTAAATTTGTTGTTACATCACAAAAATCTTTTTTTCTTTTACGAACAAACTTAACTTTGCGTATGAGCAAGTTATCCATTTATGTTAGCACCATGTGATGTAACTACAAATTTTATTAACGGTTTTCTAATTATTTCTTTAAGTTTGTACGAAACCCTCAGAGCACAATCCTATTCGCACTTGTCCGGTTTTTTATTTGTAAGAATTATTTTGTTTTAATTTTATTTATTTTTTTGCTGTAATTATTTAGTTAAGTTTATTTTTAATTTAGTTAGTTTATATTAAATTGTAAATTGGGTTAAGTTTTGGACAGATACTATTGAGTTTTGGACAGATTGAAATAAATACCTAATATTTTCTTAGTGTCCAAGAATTTTTAATTTTGCATGTTAGAAACTTTAAGCAACTGCGCGCACCTCTCCGGGTCGAGCCACATTTGAAAAAGAAAGGAATTGTAAATCATATTTTTTCCTAACTTTCTAACTTATTCTTGGTTCGTGGTACGGGTTAGGTAATCATTCTCGAAAGACAAAAAGTAGAATTGCAGTTGCCTGATGCGATTAATTAATTACCCGGCATGCCTCTAATCAATCAATCCTGCTAAAAGGATCAACCTGACGCTGACTCGCTCACTAGAAACTCCAATTAATTTCTATCCCGTTGTTATTTTGTTCACTTCCCCCTATACCGAGTGTTTCTTAATCCATTGTAATCCTCTTTGTTGTATTTTTATCTAAAAACACTGCTTTTATCAAATCCTCGTTAATTGGGTTTTTACTTGAAAAAAATAAGAATCGAAATGTGACAACATTGTTAGATTGACATCAAAGTTGGCTTGACGAGTGTTGAAATGTATATTATTTATTGAATTTTATATCTCATACGTTTATTAAGAAAAACTGGCTTTTGGTCTGTATATATCAATCACTTGCTTTTGGCATTTCTATTGTACCAGACCCAAGCTCACTAATCTGACGTGTAAAATCGAAGAAGCGTCAGTTTTGTTGATATCTCTAACTACAGCGTACCTTCCTAGCTCTAATGTTCTCTTACTAAACTCTTTTTGGTCCATATTCAAGAAATGACATTAACTGTTGATGTTCACACAAACTGGCCTACTCCTGAAAGTAAGGCCACGACAGAGGAAATATGTAAATTGTTAATGAATCTAACATAATTGGGAATCCTTTCTTGGTGTCTGCCAGGTTATGTGCATAGTCACAGTTATTTCTAACATAAGCATTTATTTCTAGCATTTGCAAAGTGATAAAAGTTTTTATTCATACACACTACACACCCAATGTCCATAATAGTGGAAGTAAGAGGCAGAGGAGTGCAGTTAGATAAACTAACCGGTAGCGAGCGGGCGCGGCCCAGGTCCAAATGGCCACTTAAAAAGCAGCCGCGACTTAAAGGCGCCACGATAAGCCTGGAAATCTTTCAGCGACTGCATTTACAAACTAACTATATTGTTACACCTCTCATAAGTATCCATTTCCAAATAATTCTTAAGCATTAGGTATATCATTTTTTAGAGCACGTAGCATTGCGTTAATTGCGAGGCTAAATATATAATTGTCTAAAATCGTTTGTTTCTCTGTAACGCCTGTACAACTCAATTTATCGGGGTGCAAGCAATGTAAAATCTTCTTAAGGTTATTAAGAGCAGTTGTCTAAGTAGTTAGGTCGGCCGTTACGTTTCGTGTTTATTTTTTAAACTGGGGCTGGGAGCCTGGGAAATTTAGTGCAGGAACAGATGTGCGTGACGCGCTATACAGGAGACGACTAAATAATGACACGACAAGCAACAGCAGTTGTCGCGGACAGTTTAAAAAGCAATATATAGTGCAATGTACATTTATAACTGGTATATAGAGTATACATTTAGAGCCAATATTGACCAGGGCATGTATTTGGTGATTTTAGTCAGTTTATAGAGTTACAAATTATCGAAAATTTCGTGGGATGACAAGTGGAACTCACTAACAAAAAGCGCACTTTTTGGCCAAACATTCAATTCAATACACTTTATTGCACATTTAAAAATTACAGACAAAAAAAAAAGAGAAAAACAGACACAGTAATGTGTTAGGTTACCCCAAATGTGGCGAAATCTACGGCCTCACCCGTACATCTAGACGGTCTTATCGCTAAGAGCGATTTATTCCAGACAACTATTACATAGTCACAGTCTTGGTCACAATAAATTAATCTACCGTCATTTCATATGTCAAAATAGTGAATGTTGGTACCTACTTATTTAGTGAATTCCGCTTGTCACCCGAAGTTTTTCACTACTTATTTATTTTAGAAAATAAGGTATAATAGGTATCATAACATACGCCTTAGATTATATAAGTAATCGTATAGATATAGGTAGATATTGAACGTGAATAATGTTGATACTCGTATCTTAGTAGATCTATAGGTACTTTAAGACACCTTTCTTTTAGTCTGTCTGTCTGTGAGTCAAAAAACTAACCTACACTAACGTTTGCACAGATGACCTGTCAAGAAAAAGTATAGGTAATGATTTTTTACATCGAAGGAAAATAATTATACAATCACTATTGTAAGTATATTATTTATACATTCACCACGAGTTTCCATTTTTCTTGTAGATATTCAATTATTTAACAGCCACTCTTTCCCACACATAATTTTAACCTTAAGGAGTTGAAACGGGATTATTTAGTGACATACGAATTCGCAGTGGCCCAGATTCTAAGTTGCGGATGCGTAAAGTGGGGTGAAGGCGCTGACTTGGTGACGTCAAATAACAGAGCGACCTTCCTTTTTGTTGCTGTGTGTCTCTATAACTTCCTGTCTTGGGGTGGCACATTTACTGGCAAGTATCTAGCTGGTAAAATAGTTTAGTTACCTATCACTGGCGAACAAAAATGTGTAGTCACATAACTGATAGTGCAATAGGTCGTTAGTCGCTAGTAGTTGATAACAACTTAAATTTAATTTGGTAAAAGAGGACAAAAAGGCAAATACGGGCTAATTCGCAAAAAAAAACTAATAACTAATAATAACTAAACATTTTAGGGATTTATTAAAGTACTAGCGGACGCGCCGCGACTTCCCCCTCATTATAAAGCATACTTTAGCTAGCACAGTAGGTACCAAGTTTAGAGATAGGTTTGCGTCCTAGTTACAATTGCCCCGGTCGACCTAATTTTGACCTAATCTCTTATTCTATTAAACGTACCAACTTATCTAGATGTACCTTTGATCCTTTTGATAATTGAGAGTTGTTTGTGAAAATAACAGGCACTTAGCTTATCATAATTACTGATTAGTACTTAAACATTCTTGTGAAGATTGCTTGTGGGGATATCAAGCAAATCCTTACACCTGTTACAGATTACTTGCATGATCTAATAAGTAAAATCCAAAAGTCCAAAGATTAAGAGATATTTTATGTAGAAATATTATGGCAGTATCTTTACCAGGATTTTGACTTTCTTCACGATTAATATGTAAGGCGATAAGTAATGAGCGTCTAAGCATAGCCAACCTTAGCCGAATTATAGGCGACAATCGAGTAGAGGTGCGTACATCATGCTTCTTTTATGTGATCAACGGCATAAGTGCTGGGGACGTGGTCATGTCGCTTTTTCACGTAGTAATAGTACCTATAACATTGACTGTATACTGTGCGACTTTCCGTCGACGTCTACCTTTTGTAATTTATAGTCCTTTTAACAGCCAGCTTTCGGCTAGAAGTAGCTAGGACAGAAAACTATAGCTAAGTTTTAACTACCGTCTTGTTCCTTCATAATGACACACGACGAGTATTTGTGTGGGTATCTAGTGAATCAAAATTATTTTATTAATAAAAATAAGTTGGTATACTAATCTTCGTGTGGTAATCATCTCCCTCCCGCTGTGAGATAAATTACAGGGGCGGTCTTTCAAGGCGTAATAATATTTTTCTTGAAAATGTTGGCTGTTTATTTATTTACCTACTTCGACTTTACTTTGAAAACGTTTACATTTTCTTTTAAGTTAAGTAACTATGTATGTAACAAAAACAAGTGTTTATAGATAGGTACCTATTAAAAAAACTTTTTACATGAGGTAATTAAAATGGCGTCATTGCATCAACCTTTTAACGTCTACATATGGCATCAAGCCAGCAGTCAAACTCTTGGTATAACTTGTTTGTTTTGTTTGTGAGGAAGACAAATCGTCATCTACCACTACAATAGAGTGCAAACAATAGTTCATTGACTGCCGCCCAGGAATCAAGGTCGGGGATCTAGGAGGGCAATAAATTAGCAGTCGTATTAGTCAGCTTATGGGTGGAACTCGCAGAAACTGCGTGCTATCGGCGTCAACCAAACTCTGAAAGCGGGACGTATCTGTTTCCGCCCTGAGGCATAGGTCTTATCATCTTAACTGTCAATTGGTAAAATGATTTTCAAATGCCATATTATTATGCCGATTGTATAACTTTGCATTCAAAATATTTAAATGGATATTTAGGTACCTACTTGAACTTGATACATGAACACTTGGGCGTACGACTGCAATTACAAGCAGGAAATAATGACCGAATAGACACCTAGAAATTACTAATGAATGATTTTAATTTAGTATTTAGTACTCATACTAGCATTGAAAGAAGTAAGGGAAGTTATTTGCCTTTATTTAAAAATTAATAGTTCAAGGAGAAATCGGTGAATATGTAAGACAATGTAAAAATCAACAAAAAACAATTCACAACTTTTGAATTTATTGGGACTCTAACCGTAATGGATTCAAAGTGCTCTTAAATATTTCATCTAGAATGATTAGTAAAAGCTCTTAATAGTCATAAACGGTAAAAACATTTGAATAACTGATGTAAAAAGTGAAAAGGGGATAACAGGTCAAAGAGGCACTGATCACAACCGGGCGATTTGAAACGTTTAGTTAAAAATGTATGTAACTTAAGTCGCTCTGTACTGCAGGAAGAAAACATAAATATAACAGAAATTGACGAGTGTTGGTATTTTTGTTATGATTCAAAATGGCAAAAGCATGGCAAAAGTTCATTTCCAGTGCCTACAATTTTCGTGGTCACAAATTGGCGACGCGTCGTGTGTTTTTGATTTTTTTCACATACTTTTTGCCCTGACAATTTAATCTGCGAGGGGTCGTGCCTGTGTATTTTTCGCTGGACAATCTAGGAAGCTATCACATGTAAGTGAATTGTGAATGCAAATATTGTTTTCATACAAATATTTTTCTTATTGCGGAATAAATCTCTATAACTAGGTACCTACTATATTAAGGTAAGTAAGGAAACTAAATAAACAATAGGATGATGTTCCGAAGTGAACATCAAAGTTAACTTGGTAATTCAAACTTGTTTTCGCTGCTGTTTACTTGTTGCTGTGTGATTTTGCTTGTTTTGTACTAGGACGTGAAGTAATATTTGCTCCCGAAACGCAAATAGTGTTCGTAAGTTATTTCAATTGTAATATGATATAGAAAGCAAATCACAGATAAAACAATAAATGACGTATGTAATAAATATTAAAATTTGATCGAAAATTTTACTCTATATATAACTTACAATTGAGTCATTTTTCTACCGAAGACGTTAAAAGAGACCTATAGATATTAAGACGTACAGACATATTGCCATGTTAAGTTTTGAAAAAAACCATGGCCCGACCGGGGATCGAACTCGGACCTCTCGACATGATAGGCCGCTTCTTCCCCACGACGACACTGAATAGTCCGATAATTATCCATCCACGGGTAAATAATTTATGCTTTTATATAAAAGTATTTTGTATTGGATTTGGATTTGTATATTGGAATAAGTTTTCTCGGCGTAGCGTTTTTCTTTAATTTCATTTTGCACATCAGAATTTTTCATGCACGAAAACAATAACAGTGCGCGGGGAATTCCCCAGTAGCTGAATGACATTTGACGTTCGTTTGACAAGCCTAACATCGTGGCGTAAAAACATAAAGTGTTGCCTGTGTTTGGATACACACATTTTTTTGTACACGTTATTTATCATCAACGATAATTATCAATACGTAATTATCTTGATAATTATCGTTGATCCAGTGCAGCCCTGCTGCATACGCCGAAGAAGAAATTCTTAGGCGCATGTTGTGAAGTCCCCCAACCCGCAGTGGGGAAATATTAATAGGCTGTTGATGATGATGATGACTGCCATCTTTGAAGTTATCAATAATTTGATAATCCAAAAACTTGTTATAAAAAAGTTTTGTTTATTTGTCTTTGAAGAAAAACATGGGTCTTTTATCCCTTTGCCCAAAGCAACAAGAGCCGACCTTAGACGCATCGTACGGCCGACTTTTAATTACACAGACTCACTATAGTCCTAAAAGTCGTCAGTGAGCGCCAAGGGGCTTCAGCGGACTTAATTGTACCAAATAATTTGGTAGCGTGCACTTTGAGAGACTTAAGTAATTTGAATAATTTAATTAACAAAGACTTTCAAGCGAGGGATTCTTATTGTGAAAGAAGTTAGAGATTACAGTGTAAATATTAGAATAATTGCCTATAATTATTAGGCAGTAAAGGCATTGGACGATAAAATCAAGTAGCATGTTAACTAATTACATGGAAAGTCGTGTAAATATATTTCCCTTTACATTTGCTGCTAGGCGTTTAATTTTCGTCGTCTGATACATATCAAACGCAAACATTGCGTGTCATATACGGAACGAAGGCAGGTAAATATTTTAAGCAATAAAGTAAAAATCTACATTCTATAGTCTAACCAATCGTATTAGGCTACTTGTTTGGGGGCGACGATCTACTGGCTGAGGGAGGTGAGTGTCGCTTCTTTACGTAGTAGATAATAGTTAGTATTCTTTGACATAGCCCTTCGAGATACATCCAGAATGATTCCAGTTTTAGTGTCGCTGGGCAGTAAAAGTTGGTGGCGCATAAATCACTGGGATCTTGCAGCTGGTAGTTAGCAAACCACAGGAGTGCCGTAACGCAGCCGCCTTCTCGCGCTACTGATGATAATAAATGGGCTACGAATTTGCACCTCGGCTAAATCACCAGGGTCCAATTAGGATTGACCAGTTTAGTTGCTATGATGGCAACTTTGCTAACATCAAGGATCAAAAGTCAACAAAGTCCAGTCGTTTTTGAGTTATACGACAGATACTATTACGTCCAAAATTGGCAAAACTATAAAAAACTTTCGGATTCACATGACAACCGTCATAATATAATATTTATTTTTCGCAATACAATTAAGTAGGTAACTATTTAATCCTAAACTGGGATTTCATGTAGGTACGTACGTGAGAATAGGACAAGCAGAGGACAATTAACGAATTATTTTCTTTGGAAAGTAGAATAATATTGAACTAAAACATGGCATAATACCTCTCTATCGCAGATACGATCGAACAGAACGGTGTAACAGTACTTTGATAGAGCCTGCTAAAATAGTATCTCAAGATATCACCTGCCTATTATTAATAACGTAAAAACTCCGAATACCAGATGTCGTTTATAAAAAGTATTCACAGTTTATGTTACATAACGTGATATGTATGATGAAAAGCTCGCTGCTATCTGGTTTTGATTGGGTCGTAGACTTGTCGTTTGCCGAAATATTTCTCGATAAATATATGCATCAAGACATTTTCCGACGGTATCGAGCGTAGTATGGAAAGGGAAACGACATACCGAACGGAGAGAAAGTATTTTGTATATTTATAGTGCCTAACCTTAACCTATATTTTATGGAATAATCAGCATTTCAGATTCCATAGAGAGTCGTACACTTACCTATGTAGTATATTAATTGATTATACCGAAATTAATGTTACTTTGGCGGGAAGTCCAATAAAGGAATATTTCCAGAAGCTATTTTCTGCACGTGCTACTTCATGTTAATGATATAATATATATTCTGGTGTTAAGGCGAAATCGCCGCCAAAATAACCCAGAAGGATATTTCGTTCCTCCCCTACTCACGCACTGACAATGTACGACCCTTATTTCCAGCACACAATGTAGGTCCATTGTCCATAATAGGGAGATTATCGGCGGAAAATACCAACATAATCACGATAATGGCGTGCTCTGTATGCTAACCGATAACTAAATCGCGCCATTATTCAATGTTATTAATAAATATTGATTGTTTGTAAGTGCTTAGTCTTAGTTTGCTTCTCTTTGGCGTGAAACTCGCACATTTTTCTCGGAAGCGAAACTTTTGCTAACACATGACTGAAAATGTCAAAACAAATTGTAAGTAATGAGAGGAAAATATATACGAGGAGGTACTTTGAGATGCCGTACCGCTCTCGGGCTAAATCGAGAACTCATTAGCAAGTCGAACAACAACGTCGCAAGTCATTGCGCGGCGGCGAACTGACGTACCTACGAGCGCGGAGCATGCATTAGTATACAATATACTAAGTAAATGAATTTCTACTAGTTATACCTATGCATAGTTTCATATTATACCCCTCATCTAAGAGGGACTCATTATGCGTCTTTGTCCCTTTGATGCTTCTCGTTCATTAGGTAATCTGTATATGAAATTTTAACGGGCTAGGTACCACAAAAGCAAATCTTGTTATTGTACGAAAACGGTTGCGGAACCCTGTTAATGTTCATCATTAAACCCGAGTGTGACCACGTTAAATACGTGGTTAAAACAAGTGTTACGGAATAAGGAGAACTTTTATAAGGGTCGGCTTAATATCGTACCGCGACAAAAACGCACCCACTTGTGAGAGTACTGTACAATTTGAGGCGGACGTGTGAACATTCTCGCAGTTTTATAGCTCTACACAGAGTTAGTTTACGTGGTGGTGACAGTACTCAGGAATATGGGTAAAAAGGCCGTAGCGGGATAAGGGAAGCCAATGTGCCCTTTTGCTGATTTTGGGCTGGTTTTACTTACTAACTTGGCGTAGCATATTTTTACCTAAATTTAAAAGCTACGAACCTAATTTTTTGGTCCTTAGATGCATCTCCGTCGATACTAATATAATATGGTATAATAATACTAGTAGTTCCGTGAGAACAGTAGACCTCGCCAGCCCTTATAAACCAAACCTAAAAGAAACCAACAAAAGTCAACTTTGGAAACAGAAAAAGTACCTACTAAAGTGACAAAAATTAGCACTTTAAAGCTTAATATTTCGCAAACGGATCCCTGAATCGAAAAATGTTTATCACACACCCGCGATATTTTTGAAAGACCCATCCAACGATACCCCACACCATGGATATCACGCGGAAAAAAATAATTTTCCATTTTACGTATGCAGTTCTATGAACATAATTTATTTTTTCAACTTTCTTAAGTCGATCCACTATTACTCAAAAACTAATAGAACCTACTTAGCCGTAATAGTTTTCCTTGTAACTACGTTATATATGCTACTGCCATGAATTTTTTCACATTTCCAGAAGCAACCGTTTAGCTGGCAGGGGGGGGGGACACGTGACTCTAACAAAAATTACCGCTTTAAAGCTTAATATTTCGCCAACGGATCCCTAAATCGAAAAAATGGTATTCACACACCAGCAATATTTTTGAAAGACCTATCCAACGATATCCCACACTATGGGATTCACAAGAAAAAAAAAGTTCACTCCCACTTTGCGAGTATGGTAGGTACTGTAAAAAAAATGTTTTTCAAAATTTTATTCTACTCATTTTGTAGGTTTAATTAATTTATACATATGCCAAATTTTCGTCAAAATCGGTTGAAAAATGCGACCTGTAGAGAATTACAGACAGACAGACAGACAGACAGACAGACAGACAGCCGGACAAGAGCATTTTTGGCCAGTCTCGAAACGTAGACGCTTCGCTCGCTTCGCTCGCTCGGTCAATAACTATTTAAAGATAGATATGAGGTGACATTATTTTTCCACGGAACCGTGAGATTTCTAACAAAATTCCAAAATCGTTCAACCCTACATTGGCTTCACTTATCCCGCTACGGCCTTTACTTAGCTAAGTTTTTTCAACCAACCTCACTGCTTCGTCAAATGATAGATGAAAAAAAAAATTTGAAAATTAATTATAATTCAATTTTTTACTACAAAAAAATTCGCAAAAATTCTCATGGAGTTAAAGTAACCTCGTGCCCCTTTATTTGGGATACAATAATATGAGCTTTGTTAGCACCGTTTTATGTTCTTGTGTTTTGCTGTTAAGGGGACGAGTGTCCACTTGTGATACACGATTTATGGCCACTAAACCACTAAAGCACCTACCGAAGTACTGAAGAGCTGCCGGCCGACTATCACGGCGATCGATCGTTATCGTCAACCGTTGAACTCGACATTTTGTGCCGACGCACTCGTTCGAAGCTAGGTATATTTTACAAAGGCTTCATTCACGAACTAGCTATTGATTAATTTTGCCTCCATTGACTCATTTGTATTGATGATCAACAAACGTGTGGTAGACTGTACTTTATACTATACAGAAAAAAACGGATTTTAGCAAAAAATCTTAGATTTTGAACTAAATTGCGGCAGACAGCATTAGAAGACGGTTACGCAAGTCAGATTTTAGTAAAATACCAAGATAAAATCTGGCTTTTGCTACACCTACTATAACTTCTTTATCCATTTATGCTGCAATGCAGCAGCTAAACAGGTCGGCCTCAGCCCCAGGTGCCGTCGCCGACTTCCTCCAGGCGGCGGCGCTCTATATAACAAGCCAAGTTCGGCAACTTGCCGGTTGCCGGATGTTCCGAACGTTTGTTCCCGCGGTCTATACGCAAACAACGGTTTATGTGACGTCACGTTCCGAGCATCTCAGCTGAACTAAATCGATATTCAACATGAACGTAACCACGTAGGTACGTGGGTTCAGGTGCGCTCAAGTTTGCAAGCGAAGTTTAATAGAACACATGAGAAAATTTGTGAGTATTTTATGATTTAATTAAATATAAGTTCAAATAAATATACTAAGGGCGTTGAGTACGTACCCATAAACTTCAACTATACTTTCTAAAATTCAGAAAATAAATTTTAGATTCTTTCTAGAATGATGAATTCTCGAACGCGACTTTGTATGTGCGAGTGCTCTCTATATAGTCATGCCGAACTACTTGTGCGAATTAGGTCCACAGGGAACGCTCGAATGTATGTGTGCTACATTTGTGAATTGTCCTTGTTTAATTTATCATAATTAGTATAGAAGAAAATCCTGGTTCAAATCCTCAATGAAAAAAAATATTTTTTATTTATTTATTGCTACGGGGGCAACAAGCAGGCGGGCCGCCTCCTGATGTTAAGAGGTCACCGCCGCCTATAGACACCTGCAACACCCGGGGGTGCTGGTGCGTTGCCGGCCTTGGTTGAAGAGCTCTTTTGACTCTCTTCTTGAAGGACCACATATCGTAGCGCTGTGGAAAAACGTCAGAGGGAAGGTCATTCCACATTTTGCACGTGCGCAGCAGAAAAGAACGCGAGAAGCGCACAGTGCTGGTCCGCCAGGGATCGATCGCGCGCCGTCAGAATACGGTTCACCCACATTTCATGGGTGAACCGTATTCTGACGGCGCGCGGTGCGATGGCGAAAACTGGTGGCTGGCACCAGATCGAACAATTCCTCGGAACACTCCCCATTATACAGGCGGTAGAGCACACATAGGGAGCCGATGTCTCTCCTCAGACTAAGGGGCTCCAGCCCGCCTGTGAGTATGGAATCGTCGACGACCCGAACTGCACGTTTTTGAACGGAGTCAAGTGGAAGAAGCTGATATTGTGGTGCACCGGCCCAGAGATGAGAGCAATACTCCATATGGGGCCTTACCTGTGCTTTATAGAGCACTAGTCTTTGGCCCGCTGTGAAGTATCGCTTAGCTCTGTTCAGTACACCAAGCTTCTTTGAAGCAAGTTTGCCTTTGCTTTCCAAGTGACTCCGAAATTGTACTTCATTCGAGACATCGACACCGAGGATTCCTAAACTCTTGGATGTGTTAAGAGCAGTGTCCTGGAACCGAGGCGCCACGATAAATGGGGTTTTTTTAGCGGTAAACGCGCAAACTTGTGTCTTAGCGGGGTTAAATTGGACTAAGATTAGTCGACCCCATTCCCAGACTCGCTCCAGAGAGTCCTCGATTTCCGACACAAGTTGGATTCTGCTCTCTTCCACCTGGTGACGAGGGATGTTCGCCCGGCCCGTGTAACACGCATCTCCAGTGCTGTCGTCTGCATAACAATGGATGTTGCAGGTGCGCAACATATCGTTTATATGCAAGATGAACAGCGTTGGAGATAGCACAGAGCCTTGAGGCACACCAGCATTAATGGGCTTGGTTTCCGAGCAACAACCGTCGACAGCGACCTTAATGCTCCGCCCAGTTAAGAAGCTGGCGACCCAATTGCACAGTCCCTCGGATATACCGTAGGACGGCAGCTTCGAAAGAAGTGCCTTGTGCCAGACCCTGTCAAAAGCCTATAAATATGCCTATAAATTAAAAACAAAATATACCGCTTCTGAAATACTATATACCGACCGAGTAACTTCTGCTACAACTTGGAAAAGTCATAAACGTAAGAATTTTATACAGCTAATTGAGTCGATATAAAAGCCGACAATCTGTCGAAAGTTCAAAGTTCAACTGTCATTGAAAGTCAGACTACCGCTTTTGATATTAAATACGAGTCAATTTACAGCCACTATCTTTTCTGACAATGGCCCCACTTCCATTTGCCGTATTTTTCTGTATGGAAAAGTCATATTAAACATATCCCTCGTGTTCTTCAGCTCGTTTACGGCCACAGATTATCCATCCGAATTCCTTCTTATTGCGTAATAAAAATGCCGCAATGAATGAAGCTACGTCGTTGCCAGTACTTTTATGTGGCATGTTTTGAGAATTTTAATTCGGAAAATTCTTCTCCTCGTGTAATGTCATAAGCGTCATACCGACCTACTTACCTGCCTAAATTCATCCATTTTTATTTTTCCACATTTTTTATATTACATTTTTTCATGTAGTAAGTACCTATACTAGTAGTTCCGTGAGAACAGTAGACCTCGCCAGCCCTTATAAACCAAACCTAAAAGAAACCAACAAAAGTCAACTTTGTAGTTGGAGACAGAAAAAGTACCTACTAAAGTGACAAAAATTAGCACTTTAAAGCTTAATATTTCGCAAACGGATCCCTGAATCGAAAAATGTTTATCACACACCCGCGATATTTTTGAAAGACCCATCCAACGATACCCCACACCATGGATATCACGCGGAAAAAAATAATTTTCCATTTTACGTATGCAGTTCTATGAACATAATTTATTTTTTCAACTTTCTTAAGTCGATCCACTATTACTCAAAAACTAATAGAACCTACTTAGCCGTAATAGTTTTCCTTGTAACTACGTTATATATGCTACTGCCATGAATTTTTTCACATTTCCAGAAGCAACCGTTTAGCTGGCAGGGGGGGGGGACACGTGACTCTAACAAAAATTACCGCTTTAAAGCTTAATATTTCGCCAACGGATCCCTAAATCGAAAAAATGGTATTCACACACCAGCAATATTTTTGAAAGACCTATCCAACGATATCCCACACTATGGGATTCACAAGAAAAAAAAAGTTCACTCCCACTTTGCGAGTATGGTAGGTACTCTAAAAAAAATGTTTTTCAAAATTTTATTCTACTCATTTTGTAGGTTTAATTAATTTATACATATGCCAAATTTTCGTCAAAATCGGTTGAAAAATGCGACCTGTAGAGAATTACAGACAGACAGACAGACAGACAGACAGCCGGACAAGAGCATTTTTGGCCAGTCTCGAAACGTAGACGCTTCGCTCGCTTCGCTCGCTCGGTCAATTATTATTTTGTCAAGTAATTTCTTACAATTTAACACACCCCTTGTTAGGTAATTGATTTAGCAACCCTGAATGCAATATAAAATATATTTATAGCCAGTAGCGAGCGAGAAGCGGAAATTCATAGCTTCCTTCCCTGCATTTATAATATTAGCAAACTCTCGCGAAAACTTCCCTAATTAGACCCGCGTTAAGGGGCTATGATATCTCACAGCGGGTCGGATGATCCGTCGCTATTTCAACAATACTGTATCATTCATTTTGTAATAAATATGCAGTAAAGTAGAAGACTTTTACTAGTTATTCACGATTTCGAAAACACAGTTCGTTAAAATTTTCTCAATTAAAAAAAATTCCAAAGTTAACCATTTTAAGAATTTATTTTCGCTACTTTTATGTAATAAAGCTACGTACAATCACCATATTTTGAGTACTAATTGTACTTACTAATATGCAGATCACATAACATTTGAATTTACAAAATACACATAACTTTCGGCAAAAAAAGGAAAAACCTAAATCTAAGCGTTTTTGAGCCAGCCCAACTTGAGCCGCATGGCGTCTCCCTACCCCGCGTCAGTCCCGCTCTGCCAGTGGCACGGGGAACACGTGTCGCTCGCCGCCATCCAGCTGTCACTCCCGTCACACGTCATTTATTCAAATTATATTTTGAAATAGGGTAGCATCTTTGTTGCTATCCTAGTGTTTTTTGGAGTACAGTCTCCTTGACTGAAAAATGACTGGATGTTTGTTTGTAATTTGTTTCGATACTTGGTTGTTTGACTTGACAGAACAAAAATAGACGACGACGTGTAGACAGAAGACTACAAAAGAAATTTTCTGAAGATAATATTTATTTTCCAATATCTTTCTTAATAATTTCCCGACCGTTTAGTATAATAACGAATTTTTTAAAATGGGAAACCAAGGTAACAAAAAAAAGAAAAGACTTGGTTGGCGTAAAAAAAAAGGCAAAAACTTGAGTAAAGCACTAAAGTGAGTATAATTTATTTGGTAAAGAAAATTCACATCGGGTTAAATTATTATACGTAATCATAAATGTACTTATCTTTCTCAAATTAGATTACGACGATCAGGGGCATCCGAAAATAACCATGGCTCTGACAAGGAGAATGCTCCGAATAAAACAGACGTTAACATATATAAAGCGTTAGTAAAGGGGTTTGAAGAAAAACAATTAAAACAACGGCAGATTGGCTCTAAGTACATACGAAAGGGAAAAAAACTGTTTCACAAATACAAAGACAGCGATAAAGATTACGGTGAAAACTGTCAAAGACCAGATATGTCCGATTTGGAGTACAATAAAAGTAAAGACGAGTTTTTGAAAAATTTGGCACACACAGAAGACGAGAGAAGACAAATAGAAAAATCAACTATATTGCAAAGAGACTCAAGCGAATGGTTAGAAGTTAGAAGGAAACTTCTGACAGCGTCTAATTTTGCGAAAGTGGTAAATCGACGTCAGACTACAAGCGTAAAAAATTTAGTGAAGAATCTTGTTTATAAAAAAGATCTAAGTCATGTGCCATCTCTAAAACACGGAATAGACAATGAAGCAATTGCCTTAGAGCAGTTATCATCACAACTTAAAATCAAAATAGAGCCTTGCGGTCTATTCATTGATAAAGATTTGCCTTTTCTGGGTGCGTCTCCAGATGGAGTTGTCGGAGACGACACCGTAGTAGAAATTAAATGTCCGATTACGGCTTATAAAACGTCTTTGGACCAAGCAATTACAAATAAAAAAGTTAATTTTTGGAAAAAGAAAAAAGAACAACTTTATATTAATAAAAAACATCCTTGGTTTATACAAATCCAGGGACAATTACACATCACCGGCAGGCGGCAATGTATATTCGCGGTATGGTCTGGACGGGACACAGACATAACATTTGAAAAAATCCAACGCGATGACAAGTTCTGGAAACAGATTATGGAAGATAAATTAAAAGATTTTTATTTATCATGCATGTTGCCAGAGTTATGCGATCCTAGACATGTTCGAAATATGCCAATTCGAGAGTTAGGCGAGGTGTGACGACAAGTCCGCCCTCAATCTACTGAATAAAAAAATTAAACCGCCGAAAAAAGAAAGGAACTGAAAAGTAAAAATAAAAAGCCGGCAAGTGCGAGTCGGACTCGCCCACGGAGGTTTCCGTTCCGTCAGCCACACTAATATAAGCTATCACTGTACCAAGATTCATTAAAATTAAATATTTTTCCCGCGGGAAAAGTTTACCGCGGTAAATAGTTGCCTATATGTTATCCCAGGATATAAGCTATGACTGTACCAAGTTTCATCAAAATTAAATATTTTTCCAGCGGGAAAAGTTGCGGACCAGGACGCGGGCGCAAACACGCGTGACAGGAAAACCGGCCTAAATGTATTAAATTTTGCTTACCAAATGTAAGACATGTAGAAAATAATATGACTTTAGGTACATATAGACTAGAATTTATTAAAAGTATTGTGTTCCTTGGTATAACTATAGATTCATCTTTTCAATGGGGGCCCCACATAGCTTCACTAGCTGGCATACTAAGTTCGGCCGCCTATGCCGTTAGAAAAATTTGACAATTACTGATATTGCTATCGCAAAATTAGTATATTTCAGCTACTGCCACAGTAACATGGCATAAGGCATCTTACTGTGGGGTCGAGCAGCAGATATAGTGACCATTTTTATTTTGCGAAAGAGAGCTAGGTATTAGCTCGATCTATAATCTGCGTTGTCAATCTAGATTTCAATATAGATTTGAGAATATTTTGTTTAAGTAAACCCGCTGTAAAACCACAGCCGCCTGCTGGTGATGTCCGGATGGATGATGAGGGTTTCACTATCGTACAAACTACCAGGAGATATATATATCTATCTTGAATATGAAGCACACAAAGTTTAAAAATCACATTATGTAACAATTTGTTATTATAAAATAGACGATTCTTTGAATGACAAAGACGCCTGATATTAATGTTACTTGGTGATGTGGTACTCCTATGCTATAAAGTATGTTGACATTGACTGTAAATAAATTATTAATACATAGTGTTTTTTTTATTAAGAACCATCTTGGACGGTCAATATTGTGTAGCTTACCCTACATAAATAGTGCGAGTGAGATAGGTGCGCTGACGGCGGCGGTGGGAGAGGCATGCGGGGGGGAAATTTGAATTTGAGCTGACATACCATCGACTCTTAACCTAAACTTAATGTAAAATACAGTCGAGTTCTTGCTTTAAAGTCCGTTTAAAGTCACGTAGGTCACGGCTCTGCGACTTAACTCTTTCTGAATCCAACCAACTGTGCAACTTAGATAACCGTTAGACGCAGATAAGAGAATAATTACTATGTAAGTTTGGTACTTATTTTATGGGTCACTTGGTTTATGGCGGCTGCGGTTCAAGTTACCGAATGCATAAAATTTAATTTAACATTTTAATGGCAAAAATAAGTTAGCTTGTCTTTGAATTTTCACAATGTTTAATTAGGTTAGTGGGGAATTGCAAAATGTTTGTGTTTTCGTTATCTTATCGCTGTACCCTAAGGTTGACATTCGTTTGCACGTCATAAAACAATAAGGTCTATTTTCATTTTCAAAACAATACTATGCTGTCCATATTGCAAATTACCTATTTGACAACTGACAACTTGTCAAAACTATTATGCTACTTATTTTCTTGGCCGACTATACATTGCTGTGTTATAACAGTTTAAAGAGTATGGGAACCAGTGCAAGTGAAATCATTACCAAGGGACTATCCAACGGAGTAAAATAGCATAGCATATGCTTAAATCTTGGTCAGGTGGACCGACGACCTAAAGAAGGTGGCCCGGAAGCGGCTGGATGCGAAGGGCGGAGGACCGGGGGTGGTGGCGGTCAATGGGGAAGGCCTGTGTCCAGCAGAGGACGATGAAGGGCGGATATGATTGCTTGAATCAGCAGGCCCATTAGGCACATATTTAGACAGCAGTAAGCTTCGCTAATTAAGGTTTCCATTTTGCCAGTACCCCGATACTGCACCCTAACCTGATCTTTTAAGTATAAAAAAAAATAAGTACCTACACAAAAAGGTAAGTACTCAAAGCTACCATTTACAAAACCTAACCATACATAAGTAAGTAACAAATACATACGGAGCTACGCGGTGGAAAGACGGGGCGCAGCGTAGGCGTAACAGATTGTAGCCTCTATGTATGCCAGCGGTCAAAGTCAAAGAGTCAAAGTCTGTCAGTTAAATTTGAATGAATTATATAACAGGTAGTAGATATAATTTCTTAGGTTCAAGGAAATGTGTATACTTACAAGGACGCATCTCGTTTTTTATTTCCCATTTGGACCGAGTTCCCAATTACATCCAATAAGTTTCGAACTTCACCCGGCGGGGGATAAAAGTTGTACGTGTAAACAAGTCAGCAACGGGAATCCTAACGATTTTAGTTTAAGACGACATAAGTTTCAAATTAGGCCAGTTTTGCGAGAGCCACTCGTTTAAAATAAGCTGAACGGGTTAATTAAGGGAAGCAGCCGGGTGTGAAATTGTAAACGTATGTGAAAACATTCGGTGGTTTCTGGGGGGTACAATACTACCGGCTAGCCTGTTACGGGGAATTGGCCTCAAATTAATACCTTCGGTTATAGGTACTTATAATAATTTAAAAATTAATTACCTACACTATAACGATTTCCTTTTCAAATGCCACAGTATCTTAACTCTATGTAGGTAACTGTACCTATTATGTAATGTCACATAATGTTACAATTAGAAAGTATTAGGTACTTAGGACATTACACAAGGCATAATTTAACACCATGGCGGGCACGAGCTTTTCTGTTTGACAAAATTTATCATCTAATTCCATACAAGTAACCTAAAGATACGTACCGACTTAGTAACAAAATAATAATATTGTAAGAATAAAAACAAATTAATTAGTAAAACCGCACAGCCTGTTTTCTTTCATTCATTAGAATGTTTCAAAACAATTTTCAAGTTGATAATAAATAAGCCCCTAATCATCGCAACTGTCTCTTTGGGCCTGTTATAGTGTCAGACCAAAACGTCCTCTTTAAAGCTTTTCAGAAAGAAAGTGGACACTGAATGTTGAAACGTGAATGAATTCCATTAGCGGAAGTGGAATTAAAGCCAACGCCGCTTGCTTGATAACTTGCCTCTACTCGAGTAAAGCTAGGTTCACAATGGAACGCCGTGTCTGCTTTTTATCACTGCGTTTTCTCGCTAGCAGCCATTTTGATGAGTTAGGTACAGTACATACAGCTTTATTCACAATACAACATTTCTTAATACATATTTGTCGCCGCGATTTAGTCGCAGGCTGACAGCACGCGTTGGCTACTTCATAGTTTTCTATTGCGACGCGCGGGTACCTACGTAAAAATTGCTGCAAAACTCTGTCACGCTGTTATTGTGATTGTGAATACAGCTTTATTCCGACACAGGCATTATCATTATCACTCAACATTCCGAGTGGCAATTTGCAATTGAGTGTAACGATAATGCTTATATGGAAGAGGTATATAAACATTAATACTATCTACTAGATAGATACAATAATAAAAGCAGATGTCTGTTCTTTTCGTAACGCGTACGCAATCAACAATAAAGATTATGATTTTCGAAAACTGTTGTGCTTCTTTCTTCTACATCTTCGTTTATTAATATATAAATTTAACTCTATTAAGAAATTAATTAAAATATAATTATTATCCAATTATTAAAGTTAATACATAAATAAAAATATCCTCAGGGGCTGGAAGATAAAACACTATTTTTCTATACGCTGGATTCTTGATTATATATTTATATAATAGGTGCATGGAACACTCTTGACTCTGTTCCATGATTAGGTGGTTAGGGATGCTTGACCACTAAAACTTTTGTGTACTTATATACCTACCTACTTAATAGTAGGCGAGAAAACGTTATTTCAAATCGATTCGTTTACAAAGCTACCTAGATAGGTAGGTTTATTTTTATGGCACCTATAACTTTTGGCCTCTAATGGATTTTGCTGGATAAGCACCTGGGTATTGTCTAGCTGCGAAATGTATTGGATGCTTGCAAAGATACAGTGGGGGAGGAGAGCGTAGAATTTTCCATGTGGCAAACGTGACTAATAAAAAGGGTGAGGCCGGGTAGCTCTATAAATCTTGAACCTCCAGAGTTGGAGATTTATATTTCTATTAAGGAATCTCTTAGCGGAATTTAGCAAGCTTAGGTGATAGGTGACATGATGATTCAATAAATTTATAGGTGACTTTCAATCACGGAATGAGTTGAGTTGGGCTGACTTTGATATTCTCTCTTTATCCGATTACTTTTTGTTCCATATCCGTCGGACGTGACTAAATCATGTCAAATATTGGTAACAGGTTTATATGGACTCCTCATAATTAGGGCTGCGCAGCATTATGTCGTCTGCGTAACTGATGTTGTTAATAGTACCTACCCGATGTGGCATACGATTACGACATAGGTGGTGCTGAGCTGACGATGATTCACATACCTAAATTTTGAAAAGCCTCGGAGAGATCAAGCCTCGAGATATACCGGCCCTATTTATCAATATTATTATGTATTTTTAATTATCTTTCTTGAAATTTTTGACATCCAGCCCTCGAGAATTTTCCAAATTCCAAATTCCCATTCATCATCAAGGTTGCCAGGAAGAAATCGTTGAAAGCGAAATGTTGATCGTGAAATGTTTTGGAGCACTACCTACTTAAATATTCTTCATATTCAAATTTTAAGCGGAGAAAGTTGGGTAAAAATTTGATTCCGAAATTTAGGAATGGAAATTTAAAATATCCGGTAAATAATAGGGTCGCGGTCAGTAAAAATTTAAGGCACAGATTTTGTAAAGGGTACCTACTCTAGTATAACTTTATAGGGTAGGTACCAAATCTACTATGTTTTGGGGATCCGAGATATCCTAATTCCTAGTATGACGTACCATGGAAATTATAATCGAAAGGTAAATTACTCGCTTGACCTGATCTTTACATACATACTTACATATCAGCCCTTCAACGTCCACTACTGGACATATGCCCTCCCCAGTAAACGCCACCACACCCGTTCCTCCGCATACAGCCGCTTCCGGCCACCTTCTTTAGGTTGTCTGTGCACTTGCTGGGGCCTCTCAGCGCATACAGGTCCGTGCCATCCACTCCAGAACTTGTATGCCGCAACGGCCGTCGGTTCAGCGAAGTACCTATGTGACCATTTCCCAATTATTATTAATATAAAAGTTCACAAAGAAATAATGCCTACAAATATGTAATAGCATTTCTCAGAGACATTAGTTTCGGCGGAACATAATTAGCACATTGCCAACGTTTCTAACAACGTAAGCCCATATTAAGGACCACAATAGGCAATTAAAAGACATAGGTATCAAGTTGTCAGAGTTGAATTATACACAGTAGGTAAAACATAATGTAGTTAAATAATAAGAGTTGGTTTCATGTGATGTTAAGATACTCTCCCATGCATGAGATCAAAGTAATTAGGTACCTATCAGCTAGAGAAAATATGCTATGAGTCTGTTTTTGAAAGTTATTTTTGTTGATGGGCGATGGTATAATATTCCAAATTGTTGATGCCTTGTATCGAAAACTACCTTGAAAACCAGCGGTTCTGCATGTGTCGCGCGCCGTACATCCAACACTTGAAACCCACCCATCGCTCTTCCAAGTAAGTAGGTACTTGCAACCTACTTGCATTATCAACAGCATATTAATCTCCTCACTGCTGGGGCTCAGGCCTACCCTCTCAACGAGGGCGTGCGGGCTATAGTCCACCACGCTAGCCCAGTGCGGGTTGGTGGACTTCACATGCGCCTAAGAATTTCTTCTTCGGCGTATGCAGGTTTCCTCACGATGTTTTCCTTCACCGTTTGAGAGCAGTCAGTACATGTACATAAGTTTCGAGAAAAAACCCATTGGTACATGGCCCAGCCGGGGATCGAACCTCGGACCTTTCGATATGATAGGTCGCGTCTTATCCCCGAGGCCACTGACCTACTTGCATAATATGATAATAAAATAAAGTCAAAGAGCAACCCTATTTAGCTTTAAAAAAGAAATGATAGGTACTTGCTTACATACCTGAAAGAAAGCTAGTCTATTCAATCCGCGACCCAGGGAAGGAACGAACAAAACAACAGTGATTTCTTTAAAACTTTTAAGGCTAAAACTAAGACGCGTTTTCTCAGTGGGGCCACTGTAATGGCCCGCTGAAATGTTTATAGCGCCCGCCTCGAGTCGCGCGCGAGAAACAAATCTCAGATCGCAATAAATTGTACTGGCACAGATTTATTCTTTGATTAGCGCCTCTCTATTCACTGGATACGTTGAAAAAACATTTGTAACACACGAATACCGAATTAAACAATGCTCACCCACCAACGGTAAGGGAGCGATTTTCAGTACACAGGATAGAAACTTCGTTCCATTTGCAATGGTTAAGTTTAGGAATCACACATTTTTAGTTGAATTTGTATGAAGTTCCTTAGAGTTATTTAGACCGAAAGCAGGTAACAATCGCCCGATCTCTATAGACCGTAATTCCACCAAGAACGTTGTTTCGGTAGGTGTAAGTAGATACATAGGTACCTCTGCGGTCGCTGAGCAGGGCTACGGCTACGCGGCGTTGGCCTCAGACTTGCCCATTTCCAGACATTGTTCACAAACAGCTGTTTTCCTAAAACGTAGGTTTTTTAGTACCTACATGCCGTTTTTTTTTAATGGCAATCGTTCGGTTTGGACATCGTCCAGTGTCACGTCAATTGTATATAAAATAAATATTTCGGCGTTTAAATTTTGAATTTTGTTTTTATTTAGATCGATCAGAAAAGTTGTTAGTTTAAGTTAGTAGTTATAATGTTAGTACAAGCATGTAAAGGTAGTTAGTAAGTATTGTTAATAAAAAAATAAAAAAATGTTATGTGCCAATAAAAGTAGGTACTACCTTACCTATTTATAATTTAAGGTCATTTTTGATGCAGAAGTCTGCTAAAATTTGATATATAGACATATACTTTGAGGACAACAGGCATTTTATATTTGTGGGAAAAGGGGTTCTCAGCCTTTCAAGCGCTTCTAGGAACCAAGATCGGTTAAATCTTGGACTTACAAAAAATAAATGGTTGAGGTCACCGTCGGCGAGCCCACATTCACATAAGGACGAATCCCGAACATGTATCTTAGCCAGATGGGATGGCGAACAACAATGTCCCAGTCTTAGGCGAATGATAAGTGATGTAGCTAGTTTGCTTATGCGGAACTTACCGAACCAGGGCTTTCTGGGGATCACCGGCTGTATACTTGCATAGTAACCGCCTTTTGATTTGCTTGTTGCCCTCCATTGGGCAGACCAGACTTTTTTTAAATGAATGATGGGAATAGATAACAGATCATGACAATAATTTCTAAAAGGCATCTTATCTCCACACACTACTGCATCTTTGGCCACCTGGTCCGCTCGTTCGTTGCCGGCGACTCCAGAATGGCCGGGGATCCATGCAAGGGTTATTTCATACCCTAGCCGTTTACAATGTATTATGGCTTCTTTAATTTGAAAAATGATTGGATTGTGTAATTTGTTAGAAAAAGGATTAGTTAAAAGAGTTTGAAGAGCACTTCTGGAGTCAGAAAAATTTATGGATTTTTTTAGTTTCATTAATCCGCTGTATTTAATACCTTCTAGTATACCCAAGCACTCGCCTGTAAATACGGAGGCTTCTGGTGGGCATTTAATTTTTTGTACAATATTGTATTGCTGGTGGAAAGTACCTACTCCCACACAGCCTACAGGGGACAATTTTGAGGCATCTGAATAGATGGTATGCCATCCTAGCCAATTCTTTTGTAATTGTTGTTGCAAGTATTCATTAGCATGTCGGTCGTGTTTGCAGATATCGAGGTTTAGTACAATATGTGGATTAAATGTTATCGCGTCATAGTTATATTCAAAGTGCTAGAAAGTGTATGTTGTGTGGGAAGTTAAATCAAAGCGTTCTCTACCTCTCTATATATCTACTATCAGTTTAATGCGGTGTGAGCTGTGGGTGTGAGCTCGAGTGTGGATCACCGAAAAGCACTAGTTGTGCCCTCGTCCCTGGAGGCCGTGTTGCGGTTCTACGAGCATATATAGTTTGTGGGTTCTACGTATTTTCGTGATTAATAACTACGATTTGGCCTTTAAGGACTTGTTTCCAATTGGCCGTAAAACTATTTAAAACAATGATTTGTTTGTTGTTGAATCTGAGTTGTGTTTACTAAATGTGTATTGTTATCAGAAACTTTATCATGGAACGGGGTTATCGTCTATTTATATTCATCTGTTAATTAGGTAAATCAGTTCTTTCTCACTCAAGGCTCTAATTGTGAAACAAAATTTTTAACTCTTTAGATCAGTACCTACAAAATGGTTCGAGTTGTTCCGAAAACTTTAGGTAGGTTTGGTTAGTCGTTTTGAAAATATTATTCGTACCTGTTTGTTTACTGATAGACCAATAAATATATTTGCTTTCAGACACAACTGTTCTAAAGAATATTTATATAAACAAAAGTAATGTAGACTCGCAAGTGAAGACGATACTGAGTAGCAACCCAGTATGGTGCGTAAAGAACTTCAACGCTTGGCTGTTGAAAGCTGTCACCGTGATAGATTTGACCACCCTCGCAGGAGACGACACAAGGTCTAATGTATCCAGGCTTTGTGTAAAGGTAAATATAACTAAAATTGTGTAGGAAAGGAACCACTATGAAAATGCTTAGAAAAATTTACAAATAAAGTTATAGGTTGCGAGGGGCGAAATAGTGTTAGGTTGCTCCATCTCCAAACTGCAAAATACCAGTCGTTTAGGCGCTCTGTACGCATGATAGGTACATAGGTATGAGACTGAGGACAAAATTGCATAAAATTCCCGCATTCGTGGAGTCGGTACAGGGACTGTCACCCCCGTCTAAGAATGAAAGACTGGATTTCACTAGTTGTATTGCCAAGATAGCTCTTTTAGTAGATCTTAGGTTGAACTGCAGTATGGCGATAATTATATTTAGCTACATGTGAAGTCGGGTAGTAAATCTAATTTTCAACATTTTATAGGCAGCAAATCCTTTATCTCCTGAAGTAGTGAAGTTGCTGGGTCTTGGAGAATCAAAGATAAGAAATGCAGCTGTATGTGTGTACCCCAGTAAAGTGTCCGATGCAAGCGACACTCTGAAACGGATGGGCCTAGAAAAAGATATTCAAATCGCTTCAGGCAAGTCAGTCACCATTAGAAAATTGTATATTCTAATATATTTTTTATAAAGTATATAAATATAATAACTAATCTATAACTATAGCAGTGACGCTTTTTTTAGTATTTGAAAGTACATCTCTTAAATTTATTTAAATAAAAAACAAATTACTGAAAAAGACAAAATCTGAAAACTTTTTAAAAATTAAGTATCCTACTTTGTAAACATAAAATTTATGTTTATAGCTTTTCCTTGATCGTTTCGATTTCTTCTATTTACAGTTGCTACAGGCTTTCCATCAGGGTTGTATCCTCTACATTCAAGGTTGCAAGAGATCAAACAAGCAATATCCGATGGGGCCACAGAAATTGATGTAGTTTTGGACCGCAGCTTGGTGCTAATGGGTAAATGGGACATACTCTTTGACGAAGTGTTGCAAATGCGTAAAGCATGTGGTGATGCTCATCTTAAAGTCATCCTTGGTGTCGGTGAACTTGGATCATATGAAAATGTAAGTTTTTAAAAGTTAAGTATAAAGTGATTTTCGCACTATTGGGAAATTGGAACCGCCATCCACATAATCCTCCATTCTGTCTTGTATGAGCACCAGTTCAAATCACACCTCAAGCTATGTGCCGCCAAGTTAGGATCATCCTTATCAATAGCCTATTAACATGTCCCCACTGCTGGAGCTCAGACCTACCCTCTCAGCGAGGGTGTTCGGGCTATAGTCCACCACGCTAGCCCAGTGCGGGATGGTGGACTTCACAAACACCTAAGAATTTCTTCGGCGTATGCAGCTTTCCTCACGATGTTTTCCTTCACTGTTTGAGAGCAGTCAGTAACATGGCCCAGCCGGGGATCGAACTCCGGACCTTTCGATATGATAGGCCGCGTCTTATCCCCGACTCCACTGACGCTCCCTCAAGTTAGGATGTATGCCACTAAATAAATAGAGATTAGTTTTAGATACCTACCACAGTAATGATCTACCTACAGAGATATTATCAATTTTATCCAGGTTTACAAAGCTTCAATGGTGTCAATGCTGGCTGGAGCTGACTTCATAAAGACATCAACTGGGAAGGAGGCTGTTAACGCCACCCTTCCCGTTGGACTGGTCATGTGCAGAGCTATACGCAAATTCTATCAGATGACCGGCGTCAAAGTAAGTGATGAAAAAAGTATATATACAGGATGTTACAAAACTACCCGTAAAGCCGAAAGGAGGTTAAATGGGGCCTTATAACGAGTCCATTCACATACCCAAAAAATAAAAAGAAATAAAAAATATATTATTTTCACTCATGTGCAAACTCTATTTAGAAAAACTATTAAAGTAGACAATTATTAGGTAAAATAGGTACGTAGGGCCTTTGCCATGACAGCTTACTAGGGTTGGCTTTGATAATTAATTATATTTTTACGGGATATTTTGTAACACGTATAGTGTACCTATTCAATTCTACATTATAGATTTTTCCGCTTATATAATAAAAGGATTAATAATTGCTTCTATATAAAGTCAAAGTAACAATCTTCATTTCATGAACTTTGTTTCGTGTCGCAGCACCTCGTAATATTGAAAATACACTGTAATCTAGCCACTATTAATCAATTTTATGGCAATGTAACGACATCTAATGGTTTGAGATTCGCATAAAGGTTTACCTAATAAATAAGTGACAATATATTTGGGCATACGGAGCTAAATGACTGTTGTCGATACCTAAACAAACATTTGTCATCAACTCGTTCCACCCTACCTACATCATTTATTATAGGACTAAGAGCACAGTTGACAGAAGAGCCCCCACAGACTGCAGACTTTCTAGACGTTAGACCTTTGCCCCAACAGCTCGCGGTTCAGTTGGTTATTTAATTAGAAATATTCTTCAACAGGTTGGACTAAAGCCAGCAGGTGGCATAAAGACTGCCCAGGATGCTGTAAACTGGCTGGTCTTGGTGTACAGTGAGTTAGGCCCAGCATGGCTCACCCCTGAACTCTTCCGCATTGGCGCTTCCAGCTTGCTGGATGTTATTGACCTCCATCTGAGTTTGCACGGTACCAAGGTGGAGAATACAGAATAGGTAATATACCTACTTATTACTTCATTCTTTAATCAAATTTTTATTGTTAATACTATTTGGATGTTTAGATAGGTTTTTAGTACATTTTTTAAAGTTTATATAACTTTATTTTATTTATAGAGTAAGTACCTACATCAAATATGTAGTTTTATATACATTTTAAAACCTTATTATATTCCTACCTATTATATTGTTATAGGTACTTACTTACCCACATATTATAAAATAGGTTTTTAGCAAATAATAATACTTTAGTGCCTTAAAAATAATAACATTCCAATCAAATGTATGTTTACACAAATAATACTCAAACAATAATTAAATCATTTTATTTCTTTTTATCGTAAAAGATATAAATTAATATTACGTATTGGTTTTACCTAATAACTAAAAGTAAGTACCTAGTACCTACTATCTATTACAAGCGTTATGTAGTGTAATTACTACACACGTAATACAATAATGTAACATTTCAATACATTCACTTAACCAATCCACATAACAAATCTTACAAACGAAGAAACTTAACACACACTAACATAAAAATATGACACTGTAATAAAAATACACACATAAACTTATCTCAAACAATGAGACTTCTACTTCTTAGTACCTACCTATATTATTTTTGTCATAAACATAAGTTATGACTCATATTTTCTTGATAGTAAGTGGCTACTGTCGCTCATTAACAACAGTATCCCATCGCTACTGGTACTATTATTTCTTCTGAGTCGCTGCGTGCAACAGTATAAAAGCCACAAGTGTGTTACCCCTGAGGACTATAGAATGACTCATGTAATTACACTGTACTCTTCAAGCCCAAACGCAGAAATGCATGTATTGCTATTTGGTGGCTGAAATAGATATCTGCACTAGAGTTGTAGGCACAGAAGTCACCCAGGTATCATATTATTTTTGCATTTCTTTATGTACTTTTACTGGTAGCAAGACCCTAGTCCTTGTATATCAGTACAATTACCTATTTCTGCAGTTATAACCACAAACACACGAAGCATTCCATCCGAATCTTCAAAGTGCAGCAATCCAGTGTCCGCTTACCATCAGGTGGGTACAATTAATGAATTAGTATAAACAAGATCTCCATCTGCCTACAATGCGCTATGCTCACATGTTATCAGGATGCACAGAACTTTGAATAAATAGACACCTAGGGCTAGAATGTAATCATCGCTAGTACAAACTTTTAGACCCACAAACTCACTATTTTCAATGGGAAATTATTATGTAGTACGGTCTACCGCACGTCAGTGGAAACAAATCCAGTATAATCTAGTCTCTCATAGTATTGAACCCAATAGGCTAGCTCAGCTCAAGGTTAAAGTGTGTCCATTGACGTGCGGAGGACTGTACAAGCCCGAGCTGTTCGCTCACTCCGTTACGACGGGCGCTTCTGCGTGGAAGCCATGCTCGGGGTCGGCGTCGTAGTTGACTACCTGTAGTTTCCCTTGCCTGTCCATGTAGCCGTAGTGGCCCTTCACGCGACCATCGTTGTCCCGCTCCTCATATCGGAACTGACGATTCTTACTGCAACACCAAGTGCGATAGATTTTATTACGTTGCATGTTGGGTCCAAAACACAGAACACCTGAATACTTTTTCTAACGTAAGGTCAGCGTGATTGTTCTATGACGACTATGAACGACTCATTTGTCATAAAATATTTGGAAAACTATACACAGTGCCCTTAAGTGCCCAAGTTGTGATGGAAAAGCCAATAGAACAGTAATTTCAAACAAACAAAAAATCTTACTTGTTTCAAAAGTAATAATTCGAATAGGGATTCTATTGGGTATCTGTGGCCCAAAAGAACTGATGTAATGCTCCTATTACTTGGTAGTTCTTCACAATATTGGTTTATTCGTCATCAGTCTCTAAGCGTCCACTGCTGGACATAGCTAAAGTGGGTAAATGCTGGCCATGGCAGTTTCAGATCCTACACAAATGGCGCATCTGTGGCATTTAACATTACTTAGCTTGTTTTAATTGTTATGCTGCTATTGGTCGATGTCCGTTGGCGTAATATTGTTCACCTACTCAGTTGGGGATTGTAGTTTGGGACAGGATTTTAGGGTTCTCTTACCCTTAACGTATGTTTAACCCATAGCGTATAGAATTCATGGTATGGTGTCTAATCGATGGGAACAGTTAGGTACTTACCCCTTACCGGTGTCGAACCCGAACTGATAACTATGCGGTCCCTTCATGCCGTGCATGCGGAACTCGGTGCGCTCGCCCGGCGGCGGCGGCGCGTGCGCGTCGCTGTGGGCCGCCGCGGGGGGCGCTTGCCGCAGCGGGGCAGGGTACACGTTGCCTGTAACGATTCATAGTTTCATCGTATATTGTCCCTTCTTGCCTTTGCCCAACAGCGGTGACTTCAGGCTGATGGTAGATACTTTTTGATCGGGTTTTTGCTTATAGGGTTTTTATTTTCTGACTCGGTAATTCCAAAATTAATAAGCGTTTTATTACTGTAAGTAGTACCACTTATCTCGTTATCCTTCATTTAAGCTTTCTTCAAACATAAAAATAAAGGTTGGGTCTGTTCTTTTGTATGTTCGTATATTTATTATGCTCTGGTATTTATTTTTTTAAAGAGTAATATTTCCGCCAAGCTCAGGACTTCTTAAATTTTTCTTATGAGAAATGTTAAATCATAAATAGATTCTAGCCATGTTTTAGTTTAGTTCAGAGACAGAGAGGCAACTTTAAGAAGGCGAAATTTTCTGGCGCCACGTGTTCTAAAACTAAAGTTTAATTTGGGTGGTACACAAATATAGGTGCTACATACGACCAGGGTGTCGGTAGTTTGTTTCAGAAGTTTCTTGCTCTACGGGAGCACTACCGCCATGTGCCGCCGCAGCGCTGACCAACTGTTGTTGCTGCAAACAAAATGTAAATGCACTTAGAATGAAAATTCCTAAATACGCACAAGTGTTTTACGTGAATGTCGCACTAACCTGCGCAACTTCGTTATCTTCTTTCAGTTTACGTTGTTGCTCAGCCTTTTCATACAGATATATCTTTTTCTCATCAGAAGGTGTAATATATTCATTTTCAGCAGCCGTGATCGGCTTAAATAGATTCGCGGGCTTAGCCCGGGGCACGTCGAGCGATGTCTCTTCGGCGAACTGAGCTATCGGGATCGGTATCGGCTGAAATCCCTTGGAAACCTTTTTGGGGTACAGTTTAGTCGGATTTTTGTATTTCGTTGACAAAGGTTTAGGTGGCGTTAGATGTAACGCTAGTGTAGGCTCCGCTGGCTTAATCCGTAAGATATTTTTCTTATGATGAAATTTTCTATTTGGTTTTGGTATCGGCGGCTGGTAATCTTCAGTAGGAGGACCATCGAAATGTAAATTTATTTCTTCTGATGGCAACTCCAGTTCCTCGGAAGAACTTGGTGCTTTATAATCATTGTAAGCATTTTCTAAAGGTGGTTCCAGCTGCCTAGAGGGTACAGAGATAATTAATCGATCTCCTTCATAAGCTTTTCCATATCTCGGACTGTCTATTGCATACGACTGGTTGTCGGAAAAGTAGATTGGGATTAATTCAGGCGGATTTTGAGGCATCAACTTGATAGGCGTGCTCGGGATTGGGTCTTGGGCTATCGGATACCAATCGGTCTGCTGACCAGCCTCTGTGGGCGCATAGTAATCGATCTGTTTCTCTGGCGAGGGCGGCAGCAAGTAAGTAGCCGGCGTTATTATCACGTCTGGCAGCACCGGCTCAGGCCTATGAGGGTTCGGTGGTATGAGGTAACTGTCTATATTCGCTTCGTCCGACACGTAGTAAGTGTCCTGCTTGTTTTCAGCAGATTTCGTAGGTGTCACTTCCGTGGCATTGTCGCCTTTACCGTGGACTGGCACTCGTATCGCCAACGTAGAAAGTGTTAGCGGCAATACCTAGAATAAATAAATATTTATTCGGCAACCGCATAAATTTATTGACAAAAACAAGTAATTGATGCGATAATCATTATAGTTTCTGACAGTTGATATCGGGAAGTAGTCCGTAAGAAGAACAATTGCTCAACTACAAGCTAAATAGGCGGAGTATCCACAAAAAGTTACAGTTTTTCTGTTACATCAAGTTGCGTAATCTTTGGCAAGGGAACTGTGTCACAATAGTAGAAAAAGAATGTGTCTACTAAGTAGATAGAGAAAAAATAAAGGCTTGCGTTGGGGCAGCGGTTCGTAAATCGCTCGTGTAAAATTTTATTTTGTAAGTAGTCATACGAGCTCTTCCACGTTTTTAATTTTAGCAGTTTCCGAGGAAAAATGACAACAACAATGTCGATCGTTACAAAAAATCCTAAAATGATCATGATAAAATGGATCGTTTAGCATTGCCCAAAGATAACCTCATTTTGTATCCGAATCGAATTGCAGTACCTATGCACCGATAATTTTCAAACATCGTCGTCGTGAATGAATTTTACATCTATTGTTGTCATAATTTTTTTTTTTAAGTTAATGTCGTTGCTAAACTATTTGCTACACCATTTATTGAAGTGCATAGGTAAAAAAAAACAACGAACGAAATCCAATTATCTTTATTGAAACTAACTAAACTAGAACACGCAACAACGCTAGTCCACTCGATGAATAAGTCAACAATGTCACGACGACGTCGGTTTCGGTTTCGTTATAAAATATCATAATAAGTATTTGGTCGTATAATCTGTATGATACGTATATATAATTAATAATAATTTTCATTTGCGTGTAAGTATATTTATTTAACAAGTCAGTTTTAGTTTAGTTGCTTTATAGACATCACAAGCTGAATGGATTTGGATCCGGTTTTCACTATTGGTTAGGCCGTTTCCCGTGAAAGGTTTAGATGTTACAGTAAATTTCTACCCCATGTGCGAAGCCGGGACGGGTAGCTAGTGTTGTATAAGAGTTACCTAAGTTTAAAAAAATAAACACTCCTGTCGCGATCTTGTATTATTTTTTCAACGATTGAAAGGTTCAAACACTTATTAGCCTTTTGGACTGAAAGTAGGTATGTAGTTCATGTTATAAAGTTACGTAATAAAACAAGCAATCACCGACACCGAACGTCGCGCCGTCGCGGGAAAAAGTAAAAAAATCTCATCACGAAAGAAATGAAGCGTATATTACGGAAGCGAACAATTTTACTTTTATTTCTGTCTCAACCGATGCAATGGCACAGTTTTAGCTGATAAACAAACTTACAGTAAGTATTTTTATTTGAAGCATCATGCTGCTTATATATTTCCATAACAACACGTTGATTCTGTATAGATACTATTATTAACAAAGGTAATTAATTTATTACACCTGCATATCGCATCCATACCTACATAAAATCCCCACTGGTGGGTACGACGCGGTGGGGATTTTGCGAATATACCCATCAGGTCAGGACCTAGCTGATATCTATCTCTCAAAAGTGTCCAAATCATTTCTTTATAAATTATCGGTGTAGGTACGTAATATTGTACAATCATTAAACTACTAAGCTTTCTTGAATTGCAATCGCCGAGTCCAGGAGCATGTTTGCGTTCAATCATCATTACTTTAAAAGCTTGGTCTTACTTCATTACTTTTCTATGCGGAGCAGTTCTGACCTTAAATGAAATTCTTACATTATGAGTACCTACTAGGTACCTTTTTTATTCCACAGTCACCGGATTCCATTTTGTCGGTAATGAAAAAAAATCCACTTTCGCTAGTGTGTCGGGTCTATTAAACGAAAATTGAGTTTAGATAATTCCACTTCGCCAGAAATATAAATAAGCTAAATAAACAAGGTACTTTTAACTGGCGAATGTGGAATCTAAATAATGTCAAAAACTCAATTTTCGTCGGAATCTGGCGATTTTTTAAAATTTGCGAAATTTGTGAATGTGGAAATAACCATTGGAAGGTCAGATTATTGGTATAGTAGTGTTTATATACTAATAGCTAATAGCTATCTGTTACAAGAAGTGCCGGTCTGAATTTTTGATGAAATAGTTCGTTTATATTAAACCCGTGGATTGATCTGCGCGGAAATATCTACCTGTCAGGATTTCATTTAGGTTTATTAATAACTCCTAACTTAATTTACATATCCACACTTTGTCGGTTATAATATTACCTGGATTGGGTGTGTCGCCTTAATAATGTATCCAAAATTTCTGCCACGAGACCATTTTCTTTTGATCTGAAGGTACCTACAGTCAACGTCATAAATAGCTGATCACTTGAATAACTTGTCACCCAAAAGTATTTGCTAAAGTCAGAGCGAAAGTATCGATTACACTAGAGCGACAAGGTACGTTTACGTTGACCGTACTATATCTGCCGAAACTAAACTATCTTCGTAAGTAGGTACCTAAGTGTAAGCACTAAATACTAAATGTGTAGGTAGATAAATCTCATTAATTTACTTTGTAATGCTGCAGCCTGTCTGCGACCTACGCCGACGGTGTTGCGTAGGTAGTGCTTTGTAGTCCACGACACCGCTCAAATAGTCCAGATATTTGTTACTTATTGACTTTCTAGGAGTGCCCTACAAAGTCTAGCTTTCAATAAGATAGCGGGTAATAGATACCTTTGGTGCCATTAAGGTAACCGCAGTGGTATCGGTATCTCAGGTATTCATTACTGCAGCTGCTAACGTGAAATTGTTTTTGATTTAGTTTGCTCTCAGAAAAGGATATACACATTATTATGTTATGTATTACTTAATGTTTAAATGAGATTTCGTGACTATTATGGTAAATGAATTAGTCTCTGATTAAAATTAAATGTAGAAATAGGTTTATCACCGATTAACTAACTTCTCATGAATTTTGGTGGGCTGTTTTTGACGAACTGTTATAAAAATTTAAGACTGAAAATCTACACACCCGCGGTGACTCTCTATGGTATAATCTATATAATTTATTATACCTACCTACAGTTTAAACGACATTAAAATATGTCCAGTAAGTAATTTAATCGAACTCTTCTTTCTGTCTATTACTTACCTAATTGCGAACCGCAGACAACCTGCGAACAACACATGTGTCTTTCTAATTGTTGCGATAATAAAATGTGGTATCTGATGTCCACCCGTATTCAACTCTAGCCCGATTGGGCGCTATTCAGTCTAATTTTAAAAACAATTATTTTGAAAGAAGTCAATCAACAGGATTACTTGTTATTTATTTTAACCGGGTAGGGTAGGTAACCTATCGTTCTTATAAATTTGATGTATGATCACAGAGTAAGTAATAGTCTTCGTATGGTTTAATGCACAATAAAATATTTAATGGTCTCAAATTAAACCAGCCTGTAGGTGAAGCTTGCGAGTTAAAGTTGTAACCATAAAGAGCGTCGTCTTCTTTCTACAACTTTGTTTTTTTCCTTTCTACAACTAAACGATCGCGGAAAACTGGTTTTTCACATTTATGCAACCCATCTGGCCAATAGTAGTAACTATAGTATAGAATTTATTATCCGCAACGTCCATATTACCTTACAAAATACATAATAATTTATCTTCGTAATAGCATATTTGGTAATTTCCCAATAGGCTAACTTACTGAAAACAACCAAGGTAAATATACTTAGGTTACTTACCTCGAACATCGGTGCTCGTAATCTTAAGCCCTTTCAGCGATAAATATCAGTTAATTTCAAGTTATATGTTATCGAGAGGTCTCTACAGTGTACTTTCTAAACCCGAAACATCCACAACAGATTACTGAGGTCATTGTGGGGTACGGAACCCATTTAACGGGCTATTATAGTATTAATGAGCTCTTACCTGGCGGGCGACAATCGAGAGATATCTAAACGAAAGTGAAACTAATAACCAGCGGCAAACAGATTGCGAAGAAATTGTTACCTGCCAATGCCCTTCAATGACCGTTTTAAAATTTGAACGCGTAAAAATTTGAATTTAAATTCTTAAAATGTTTACGTAAGTTCAGTAGATTATCTTGATCTGCTCAGATTCATATTTCAATCAACATTGGTAAGAGAGTGAAGGTTGTTTAGCAGGTCAAGCTCAAGATTACAATTTTGGGATCCATTAATTTAATAAACACTTAAGGGGCTATGATATCTCACAGCGGGTCGGATGATCCGTCGCTATTTCAACAATACTGTATCATTCATTTTGTAATAAATATGCAGTAAAGTAGAAGACTTTTACTAGTTATTCACGATTTCGAAAACACAGTTCGTTAAAATTTTCTCAATTAAAAAAAATTCCAAAGTTAACCATTTTAAGAATTTATTTTCGCTACTTTTATGTAATAAAGCTACGTACAATCACCATATTTTGAGTACTAACTGTACTTACTAATATGCAGATCACATAACATTTGAATTTACAAAATACACATAACTTTCGGCAAAAAAAGGAAAAACCTAAATCTAAGCGTTTTTGAGCCAGCCCAACTTGAGCCGCATGGCATCTCCCTACCCCGCGTCAGTCCCGCTCTGCCAGTGGCACGGGGAACACGTGTCGCTCGCCGCCATCCAGCTGTCACTCCCGTCACACGTCATTTATTCAAATTATATTTTGAAATAGGGTAGCATCTTTGTTGCTATCCTAGTGTTTTTTGGAGTACAGTCTCCTTGACTGAAAAATGACTGGATGTTTGTTTGTAATTTGTTTCGATACTTGGTTGTTTGACTTGACAGAACAAAAATAGACGACGACGTGTAGACAGAAGACTACAAAAGAAAATTTCTGAAGATAATATTTATTTTCCAATATCTTTCTTAATAATTTCCCGACCGTTTAGTATAATAACGAATTTTTTAAAATGGGAAACCAAGGTAACAAAAAAAATTTATTTTGCGAAAGAGAGCTAGGTATTAGCTCGATCTATAATCTGCGTTGTAGTCATTAAGAGAAAAGTTTAAAGAAATAAATATACTAACCGTATCCAGTCAATATAGATTTGAGAATATTTTGTTTAAGTAAACCCGCTGTAAAACCACAGCCGCCTGCTGGTGATGTCCGGATGGATGATGAGGGTTTCACTATCGTACAAACTACCAGGAGATATATATATCTATCTTGAATATGAAGCACACAAAGTTTAAAAATCACATTATGTAGCAATTTGTTATTATAAAATAGACGATTCTTTGAATGACAAAGACGCCTGATATTAATGTTACTTGGTGATGTGGTACTCCTATGCTATAAAGTATGTTGACATTGACTGTAAATAAATTATTAATACATAGTGTTTTTTTTATTAAGAACCATCTTGGACGGTCAATATTGTGTAGCTTACCCTACATAAATAGTGCGAGTGAGATAGGTGCGCTGACGGCGGCGGTGGGAGAGGCATGCGGGGGGGAAATTTGAATTTGAGCTGACATACCATCGACTCTTAAATGGTATAAACAAATAAGCAGAGACGTTACGGTATCGGTATAATATAGATAGACTGGAACACAACCCTATTTCCTGAAAATGTCGGATTGCCTTTGTACTAAATTTATATGCATTTTAAAAGTAAAATTTGAAACTTAACCCGCTGATCGGGGTCCATGACACTTAAAAACTATTAAAAATTAAATGATTAAACATCGAATTAAATTTAATGAAATGAAATTAGTAAACAATAAAAATCTAACCATTATAAACGATTAGGTACCCTCGTCGTATTTAATATAGGTACGTACTACTCTTTCGGGAAAGTGCGCCGTTCCGTCCCACCCTATATTCCTTTGGAAAACATTCTTAATTTCTATTCTAGAGTAAAAACTACTAAGTTTGTAGATATTTGTTAATGGATGACAATACACATACATAATATATTACCAAAGTATATAATATTTTAGTGGAAGTGGGAGATAGACCAGAATTAAAACATAATTAGGTAAGTAGGTATATTATTAGGGAACAGGAAAAATATTAAAACAATTATGAATTTACACACTAATAGACTTACTAATTTAAAGGTAAATGGACTGTACTTACCAAAAATAACGGCCGCCACATCTTGATGAATCTGTCGAACTGTTTACACTGTTACATGAAACTGCAAGTCTTCCGTAGGTATTATTCAATATTTATTAAACCACAGCACAAATTATTGTCTTAATATAAAGTTCGCGCTACAGTATCCCGAGCCGCACTGCGCCTGCGACGCTTCTACCGTTCATAATAATGGAAGCGGACTGCGGTCATGCTCGCATTTTATATAAGATCGCCAATTCACCGCTGGCTGTATAATAATTCCTGGTACTTACATTCGTCTAGTGTTTTTTAAGTTAGATAAGTGTTATTGTGCACCCTCGGCATAATTTACAGAACAATTCATGCATGAAATAATCGGTTTTAAGTTAACTGAGTTTTTAAGTTACCTATTTGAATAGATGCGTCTCTAGTTTAATCTCCTTTGAGCTGTAATCCGCCCAAAAAAGTGTTACCTTATCGATTAGATCGTTCTTGTGTCATCGATCGTAAAATCTGCCAACCAAAAAAGTATAATCTCAATCAAGAAAGTGTGTCACTGTTTTTCCTAAGATTTTGAAGCTTTTGTTTTGGTGTCAAGACCCGCCTACCTACTTTGTTATGAATATGAACAGTAATATTATACTCCTTTCAGTTATATAGGTGCCTACGCAATTTGTAATTACATGAACTGTTATAATGTTTGTAATTAAACCCATATAATCAGTCCGAACTTCAATAGCGTAATATTAATCATTGTCACGCGAATGAAGAGTATAGTACCCGCCGATATCGACCTGAGGCCTTAATTTATGCCGTTTGTATCCAGAAACAATTTCACCTAGATTGTAGCTATTATTACTTCGATCAAAGTTATATATAGTCCTAGTAACTGCACACAACACACTATGTCTTCTGGAGGTGAGACCTGTTCCATCTACCTTACTTTATCGAAAGCCGTCTTTTGGAGCCGTCGGAAAAACTTTTATTAACATAATTTTTAAAACCTACTTAATCTAAACTTTATTTAATTTTTAATATACTATATATAATCTACTTAGGTAAGATTTTTAATCTACTTACGTACCTACAAAGGATTCTATGGTATACTTAATTAAAATACGTCCTCGATAACAGTGAAAAGCGTTCACCAATCCACATTCTGGGGCTAGCGGTATATATTTTTTAAGTTTATTTTCAGTTTTTATTAGGTTTATTATTTTCAGTTAATATAGGTGATATATAGGTGGTAATACCTACTTATGCTGAAACGTCACACAGGAATGATATGCGACCAAATAATTTTATAAATTTAAGTAGGTACCTACTTTACTATATATAAGTTTATCTTGAGGATTAATTAGTTTTCCGGCAACATTCAAGAAATTCTCACAACTTCCGAGCATTATTTAACTCAGGCCCTCCAGTGTTATGGGAAACATTAAATAATGCTCCGAAACTTAATTACCTACGTACTTGACCAGAGAGCGGATAGGCGAGGGTCGGTGAGTACCTACCTATTCATTTGTGTGGTCACATAAACTGCGCACCTATATAAGTTGAGATTAGAATCTTCCTCAGTAGCCATAATATTTAAGTATTACCTAGACACCAATTTTATTAATTAAAATTACCTATTTTATTTCAACTTTTGAATTTTCAGAGATAAAATTCGATTCAATAGGTACTCTTTATTGCACATTTAAAAATTACAGACGAAGAAAAAAACAGATACAATAATGTACATTTAGGCGGTCTTGTCGCTAAGAGCAGTTTCTACAACCTTTTCAAATCAATAGGTTTATGCAATGAATAATAATTTAATAAGCTCTGACATAGAAATATCGTAACGAGCTTTTTCCGTGTTCTGTGGTCTCTAACTACTGAACAAAATTATGATGTTTTTAGCTGTTGCTCAACTTACAATAAATACCTATGACGTTTTTCCAGTTTTCCCTGCTGTAATACTTTTACACTTACTTTCACACTTTTATACTTTTACTTTTAGTTAGATACCTCAAGGAATGTGACCAAACGTAGTAGGTAGGTACTTACATAAAGTCAAGTTACCATATTCACCCCAAAATTGATACTGAATTAATTTTACTTCATTCCAAAGTTGAATATCTACAGAAATTCAGAAGTTAATTAGCTAAATTTGAATTTTCAACCCACTTAGCGAAACTGGTTTCTCACTCATCCTTGACGCTTTCAGGAAACACATTATAAATTCGAAGAACAATTAAATAAGAAACTTTTGAGGGTTAGAAAATTTAAATTATTCTTTCTTCGTGGCCTACTTTGAAAGACAATTATTATTATAAAATCACGGAAAATAGGCAGGTATGCTCATTATCAGTTCTTTGACAGATGTGACCATGCAGCCCAGTGTTAGATTAGTTAGTGTTAGATTGCTGACACCTCATTGCAGATCAGATCACGAGATAAGTATTCCGAAAAAATATATAGCAGTTAGTAGTTAGGCACGCTGTCCAATTTTATTTATAGCAACTATCAAAATTTTACTGTTTCTGCCATAACGGCTACTACTAGGCCAAGGAAACGATATGCTAGGCCTAAAACCGATGTAGGTAATTATATCCGATGAAATTGTTTAATAAAATCGATTTAGCGAAATAATGTTTTTGGTTCAAGGCGAAACATTCGTGTCCAAAATAAAAACTATGAAGAAACAGTTAATTATCAGCCTTACGATTCGTCAACGAATACGAGTAGAGCATAATAGATCCTTGGTCAACGCCCTCGTGGTCTCACAAACGAACGGGGACCAACACTGCAATGTCAATTCATCTTTCCAATCTTTTGTTCTTATGAATAGGAGGGTATCTAATAGAGTGAATGTTAATGACATTGGAGACAAAAACCATGGTAAGTAGATGTACATCTTTGTAGACTCTAGCTAACAATTGGGCACAAAAAACAACTCGCCGACTTAAAAAGAGGTAAAAGCTTATGCCTCGATCGAAATCGAAGAATCGGTTGGAGTTCCGTTGGTACGCTTCAGCGACCCGACGACGTGGTGTAATTAATTTTAAAAAGACCTGTCAACGAAATAACCTAAGACTTGATTCTGGTTTCATGTTTGTAACTTCAGTTTCTTGTAAGTACCTAGTTAATATTAACTTGATGACTCATCATTCATTTTCGTGTGATTGAAAAAATACACTCTTAGCTTAGTTGAGAATGGTTGATTCAGCAATTATCTCGCACACTTACAGGGAAACCATCTCACATCAGAAGTCTTGATAGGTAGATGCTATTTCTGAGATAATGATAGCAAAACAAATTCCAATAACAAGGAAAACCGGTCCAATTAGATATTACTTCGTGACTGATTAAAGTTTTTGCCTTGAATCCTTAGATTATAATGTCTGGCTAATCACATACCTAATCATCACAGAATATAACAATCAACGGAACAATACAAGCAATAAGAAATAGTACAGTCAAGCTCACGTCAAGCTGTACACTTTTGTGGCAATGTCAACTTTATTTTGATCACGCTAAGGCTACCACTTCACTTAACGAGTTCTTTACTAAGTTATTTGCTATTTAAGGAAGACGTAGGTACATTACACCAGTTTGTATTGTAATTTTGCGTCCACCGTTGATATATTTTCAAAGTATTTATTATTATTTTATGTACCTAGTATAGTTGCGTAGGTATCGGGATTATGTATTCTGTGTAACGGGGTTTGAACATTTGATTAAAAAAAATCAACTAGGTATCTAAAAAGTTTTAAAAAATCAGTTCCAAGTTACATAGGTATATCGTTGATTAGAGCGATCGATCTTACCCTAGCATGAAATTATCTGATGAATTTAGGATAATAATTGTTCAATTTGAATTGTCACTGACTTCCTTCCCCATGCTACTACCACCTACTACTCAAAACAAAGTAAGGGCCACCACATTATTTACACTTCTGGAAAACTGATGTTTTCTTGAAAAGTCAATGAAAATAAAATTTTACATTGTTTTGTTTAAATTCTCGCCACATATGATTTTCATTCAACAAAAAATACTTATAATGTGCTATCTTGTTTTCTGTACCTAGTAGTATTAGTACCTATGTACCTTTAATAAGGTACGTAGATAGATACCTATGCTGTTTTGACTAGATTCCTAGGTATTATTTTTCCCCCGTTTCGTATGTAAAATAAGGAGTTGCCTCGCTTAGAAAATCGATTGTCGCATGGTTGTCGACGATTCGCATTTCAAATAGGCACCTATTTCTGTTACTTATGAACCGTGAAAAAAAAATTTCATGCAAGATACACTTACTTCCTACACAGAATCGAATGTATTTGCAAACGATTGGAATTCTCAAGTATCTACCTGTTTCTTTTTTTTCCTGTTTCATTGAAGAAACAGATGAAAGGCCGTTTTATGTCATCTGTTATTTCAAAGTGTTTCAAAGTCAATTGTTTGAAACCTGTAAGCATAGGTCGGCACGACTTCTATGTAACTAGTTAGAGGTAGGTAGGTACTTCTTATTATTTACGCACTTTTAGTTTTTTAATAAATTACCAAATTCGAGAGGTCAAGCGACTCGAATTGTTTGAAATTACTCAATAGCCGCGCACTTGTGCAAATCATTTCTTTGACAACGGATGCAAGGTCAATCTATTGATTGGTAACTTTATGAAATAGATTGCTCGAAAGGTTCGTTTTAACATTTCCTCTGACAATAGATCCAAATGTAATCAGTGAAGTATTAGAAATAAAAGTTAGTTGCAGCTCGCGCGGCGCTAACTAAACGATCATCGAATGAAGCGTGCTTCAAACTAGCGCGGAAATTGCCGCCGCAGGGTTTCCTTGGTAATTCATTCTGGCACTAGCAAGTCGGATAGCAGATGAGCGCCAGTCAGCGCAATGCTATGTATGTACTAGGTGGCAAAGTACATGTCTACATTGTCAGCTCGAGGCAACTGGGAGAGTTGTTCAATTTGTTGCCACTAACTGTGCCACTGTTTGCACAGTTAGTGGCAACAAATTGAACAACTCTCCCAGTTGCCTCGAGCTGACAATGTAGACATGTACTTTGCCACCTAGTACATACATAGCATTGCGCTGACTGGCGCTCATCTGCTATCCGAAAGCAATTAATGCACTGAGACTCATTAGGGGTTATTATAAAGCAACGTTGCAGTCTGTACCTAGTCGAATTTTGTACAATCGCATCCAAATCTGATAATTTTCTGAGCAAATTAACGTAAAGCGGATGCTTTACAAATAAAATCAATGCGAGCTAAAGGCCGCATGCTGTGTTGTGAATGTTTTCGCAGTTTAAGACTAATTGTGTCGATAATTAAATTATCAAACTTCCATAAGTCCAACCACGTCCCAAACACTTATTTAGTCGGTTCCTTGGAGTATACTTAAGCTAGCTAATGTATACTCTAAGATCGGTTAAAAACGTTATAATCTAAAATGTCTTTTTATCAATTTCATTCCGTGCACTATGGTAGTTTGATATTTACCCACACACAATTGACTCCGGCGACTGTACCTTATCTCTATAGCAGTCCCTAAACGATCATGCGGCATGACACGCATTACGTTTACGTGAATTATCATGCTGCATGATGGACCCTCATGCTTGTTATCAATCACTTAGTACAGTGAAGCAACGGTCAGCACGTAGTTTGCATGTCATGCACGTAGTTTTCATGTCCACTCGCGTCAATCACTACAACTTGACGGTTATGCATGAGTGACAGCACGTAATGCATGTCATGCAGCATGATCGTGTAGGGACCACTTAAGGCAACAAATGCGGTGACATACCCCATACGTTCCCATCATAGTCACCCTCGCACTGTCGCGAGCCTTTGGCCGGAAATACACGAGCCCGGCTTGAACTTTGTTCCCAGTTGCAAAAGTATGCAGATCGAACTGGGCTCGAAAAGTATCCAATATCAATTTCCGTTGGAATGATAATATTATAAAATTAAATAACATATTGACTGTTATTGATTTCTTTATTAGATATCGTCGGTAAAGTACTTAGGTATCTGGAACCACAAAAATAAATCAAGATATAACGGTTTTAACCCTTTGGTTTGAGAGATTCAGAGCGCAATCACCTTTGCAACTCGGACGTATTTTGCGTCAGTCAGACATCCTGACATTATCACTCAAAACCTTTTATTTTTACTAGGGCAAGGACAGCATGACAATGTCAGGATAATTTATGACATATTATTACCCGGCGGAATAACTAGTTAGCTGTCATCCTACTCATGTAATAGGCTGAGACTCGAGTTAATAATCATTATTTTACTTGCATTTCGCGCGTGCCACCTATGCACCCCCACCGACAGATTAGGTTTCCACTGCCCGCTTGATGCAGTTGTTGCACTTAGCGATGCAATAGATGTAACTAAACTACAATAATGGTAGTTCCAGAATAAAAACAACACAATCTATTTCATTTCAAAATAGGTACTAAGTAATGTATTGCTTTTGTTTGGTTGTTTGGCACGCGTGCCCCCTTCACTTCACCCTTCTATCTTGATTTATTTTGTGATCTGACCAATTAAAATGCAATGTTTATTTATCACTTGGATGAATATTTATGCCGACTGCTATTTGTACACAGGACAACATACATATCAGTAAGTTATTAAAAAAATACTGGTTAAAATTCCTATTTTTCATCTGGTGTGCTAAGATTCAACACAAACTAATCACAAAAATATTTACATAATATTCAAGTCTTGTACATTCAAGTAGGGTTTCAATTTCAAACTATCTTGTAATAATTAATTGAATCAACTATAAACTAATTTATTCTTAAACTATAGTTTTACAACTCTAACATTTCAAATCCGTATACACGAGCAACACAATAATACTGCTAAAGGAAAAATAGATATTGTGACGTAAGAAATTTCACACTGGGGGCGGTCAGTTGACATAGGCAGTTGGCAGGCAGACACATTTTGCCCGCAGACCCCAAGTGGGGGTTGCCTCTATTCAAATATCTATAGACAATCAAGAAATGCCAACCACGAATCTTTGATCAGCCTGTCTGTGCACTGTTGGACATAAGCCTTCGCGCAAGAGAGTATCCATGAATCAACAAAAATCTATGATTAATCAAGATACATCCGAACATTCAATAATAACAATCAAATTTATGAAGACGTGAAGAATGGAATACTGGAACACTAAACAACCCCTAAGTAATCGTTAGGCAACACAAGATGGATTAGATACTGTCTTATGTTTGTCATGTCCCAGTGCAAAGGAACGAGAGATAAGACGTAAGAACCTAAATGAAAACACACCAAAGAAAAATAGAAATTCAGTAAAATACATACTTATAGTCGACTTTCGCACTCAGATCATATCATGTTAAAACACATATCTAGGATTAGATAAACATTTTTCTATGCATTTTGCATATTATCATAGATATAAGCTACAAATCGGCAAACTGTCAAAATTTTATTTAATTTCATTGAATTTCATTTCGAGCGAGTATAATTTCCTATAGGTTAATTCATTTTAGATACACTTTGCCTGATTCATAAACTTAGTATATCTACTAGCGTATAGACAAACAAAGAGCTCATTGATGTGCGACGTTGTCGGTTAGATCACACTTTCGGCGAGGGGACGAGAGGTATCACCAAACTTTGCCAGTTTGTCGACGTATAACTAAGCATGGGCACTGTAAGACAAAATGATAACTAAAATGTCTAGGAAATCTAACAGAGCGCCTATCTATTATATGCTAAAATTAGATTGATAAATACGCCGTACACGCTAAGTCATCTTACGCTACAATAGCAATGTATCACATCAATCGTGTCCATAGCCATTAGTAATGGAAAGACTACACTCATCTCAAACCATTTACACTAATGGATTTGAGTATGTACTTGACATTATTTCTACATTCACAGAGTAGTTTTATTAAAAATGTCTTATTAATACTAACATCAATTCGATATAATCCGATCTGTAATGTTTTAATTTTGTTCATAAGAACACTGCAATATTATTTACGTGAAAAGATATTAAGTACTCGTATAATAGGTTGCGCTCTAAAATGTTGGTATATTCAATGCATTCCAAAGCAAAAGTAATTATATTTTGTACAATACACTTAGATACCGATTTATGTAAAAATAATACAAAATCAATGTTTAAAATTTCAGAAATAGCCAAGAAATAAATAATTGAAGTTATCTACAATTCAAGAACATTTTAAAAAATTAAATACAAATGATGATCTCATCTCAACCAATTGGATTGAAATTACATACTCAAAAAATAATCACTGACGAGTAGATGTCAACAAGAAATCACAACATAAATTTAAAGCCACACATCTTTTCTATCGTTCAAACGATATATTCGAAAATATTGTGAGTTCACAAGAAAAACATCTCGGAATCGCACAAAAATACACTACTATTAGTCTGTTGTTTACCACTGAGGGTTGGGAGGCAAGTATCCCTCAGGCGGGGGTGCAGCCGCGGCCGGCGGGTAAGGCGCGGGCGCGGGCGGGGCGCCGTAGGGTGGGTAGTATGGCGCCCCTCCGTACGCCCCGTAATACGGCGGCGCATTCGGATACGCGCCGTAGCCCATTCCGTAATCTATAAATAGAAAAGAAAGATAAAGAGCATGCCAATATAGGCAAACATAAATAACGCAATGCTTGACCATTATTCTTACCTGGATATTGTCCATAAGGTCCCTCTGGAGGCGGGTTGCCGGCTGGATATGCTTGGCCCGGAGCCATAGGGTTCATGGGCATCGCAGGCGACATCGGCGCGGCCTTGCCGACTTCAGGTATCACTGGCGACACGGGAGCCATCATATGTTGACTCATAGGTTGGGGTTTGCTCGGACCCATGTGCCCGTGAGGATGGGCCATCGCACTTAAGTCGTGAGGCAACCCAGGCGAAGTCTGGCTCATTAATCTAACACCAGAATTTTGCCCGATTGGGGCCACTGGCGCCGTGTTTTGCGCAGTCTTCTCACTCGTTCTGGGTTTGGAAGAACTGTTATTGCCCAGTAGACTAGAGACACTGTGAGACATTCCTGAACTAGACGGTTGTCTTTCATTGTTTTGAGATTCAACAGCTTCAATTTTGGTTGGAGATTTTTTCTTCCTAGATTTAGCTCCTCCCGTTTTCTCTTCAGTGCCAGGAGAATATGACTGTGTGATATCATCCAGATTCCTACGGAAATCTGGCATTCCTTCTTTGTTTAGTACGCTTGCAGTTCTCTCCAGTTGGCTCAAACTCGACTCTGTCGGCGGTCGGCTAACTGGTCGCTGATGTCGGTAATTTTTCAACAAGTTTATTTTCTTCTCCGCACGCACTGAGACTTCAGAATCTGCGTGTTGCATTGCTAATTTATGTGACATCTTTGAATCTTCTGAGGAGGTATCATCCATATTTTTGGTATCGAAAGCCTCCTCAGACGGCAACTTTTCGTCAGTCGTCAAAACAAGAGATTCTGCCTCATGTTTCGATTGCTCGTCACTACTTTTATTTTTCTCTGACTCGGTGCCAGATTTCGAATCTTCTTCATTACTTTCTTTTTTACTTTGTGTTTCTCTCGCTTTGTGGTTTGATGATCGTTCAGACTTACTACCTTTGTCAGCATCCTCATCATCACTGTCTAACACCTGAGTGTCTTCTTCTGAATCTAAATCCATTTTATTTGTTTTATTGGGGTCACTATTCTTGTTTTCAGGTTTCTTTGGCTCTTTAGTTATTTTCGTTATACTGACTGAGCCTGGCAGGTTTGGTCGTAACAACTTCCCGTGTTGCGTTGGCATCTTGGGCCGCATACCATATGACCTCATTTCCCCTAATCGATTTCTGATTTCTGCGATTTTTTGGCCTGGAAGCATGGGTCTAGTCATTTTGTTTTGTCCCATAACTGGCCTATTTAGTACTCTGTGTATACCTGGTCTCGGTCCAGTTTTGGATGTAATTGTAATAGCAGAGTTGTTCTTCAAAGATCCAGGAATGTTTGTTGACGTTGGACGGCTACCTAAAACTACGCCAAATAGAAAATTAATTTGCGCTCTCAATAAAAAATCAACAAGAGCAATTACAATAACAACAGCTTATGGCTCACCTTTCTTTCCTATTGGACTGTCCTTGTTATCGCCCTTCTGGCCTGCGAGACCTTTGAACGAGGTCTTGATAGCAATAATCTTGCCGGACTCCAGTTGCATATAGATTCCTTTCGGCGACTTCAGCACCATGACCCGTTGGCCCGCTTTCAGGACGATGTTTGTTTTCTCCGCGGAATTCGTTGGTATCACCACATCTGAGATACAATTTGCAAATTTATATCGCCAAGAATAGAAAATAGTATATTTGCTTAATATATTACGCAAAACAGCTGGTGACTGGATGGAGAGAATGGTAGATCGGGTTTAGTGGCGCACCTTGGCAGAGTAGCAGTGGGCTGACATACGTCGATAGTGATATTACTTTCGTGGCTATTGCAATCAAACGATTTGAATTGAAAGACACTAGATTCTTACCACGATGTTGGTTATATTTATGCTCTCAGGACAACGATTCCATTTAACGGAAGAAAATTTACAGTAATCTCCAACGGAAATGCATACGATGATTCAGTGTAAACTGTCTACGGTCTTTGCATTTAAAGGACATCGTCCGCGTCCTACTCACTCTCTCACTCATATAAAAATATGAGTGAGAGAGTGAGTGTGAAAAAGCTATCGAAGGCTACGGGTATCATCATAGGGTCCACTTGCTCTTCAACAGTAGTTATAATGGTACTCGAATAGGTGTGATGAAAATAACTATTTACCAAGGGGCAGCGTCATCTCCTGCGCGGTCATGCCCTGGCGGCGCCACACGTCGGCGGGGATCCAGCGCGCGCCGTGCTGCATGGGCCGCACCGACGCCACGGGCCGCTGCACCAGGCTGCCGTCCGCCGCGCGCACAGTGCGGTACGCCGTCGTCGGCTTCGGCGCTAACGCCGCTTTCTTCTCTAGTTCATACCTACACAGTTACAGTTTGGTGTCACATAATATATCGAGCGAATGTGATCGGTAATAGGCACAGAACACAGAAAAAGCTCGCTACGCCAGTAATAGGAACTGGGGACGACGTAGACAGTTCATCTGTTAAAAACTAGTTGCGACCAATCGAATATCAAAGCGAATGATGTATCATCACTTGAAACTTTTTTTTTATAGATAGTCTATCTCATTCCACATTTCATTTCCACATTTATTATTGGCTATATATATTATTGACATATACAAAACAGACAACCATCACGTTTTAGCAGAAGTATCCCTGCCGCAAATGGTAAACACATTTACCAAAGAAGTCTCTATATTATTTAAATGACAATAACTGCTGGGTAAAAAAGGGAAGGAAATAACAATTCATTTACCATCGAATGTCTGTCGTATTACTCGAATTTTCAATGCGTATTGTGAACTATTTCACTCACCCTCTTTGCGCGAGTCGTTTTTCAGCGCTAGACAGTTTCTTCTCCTTTCTGTCGACCAGCAGCGACTCGTGTTGGAAGGGCTCCTTGCTCAGAAGCTTTCCGTGTTCAGTCAAAATCCCTTGCAACAACACGTCTATATATTTGTCCTTGTGTTCTGATAGATCTTTTGCATCTGATTCCTGTTAAAAAGAAGAATGAAATGAGTGAAAAAGTCTTACAACAGACTTCTCCCAGTCAAACTAAACCGAGCGTGACGGCGCGCATATATCCATCCAGCAGTGAAAATTATATGGAAGCATCTTTTCCATTTAAAATAAATTAATTTCAATACAATATTGAAGAACTAGGAATAAATACCACTATACCTTTTCATCGTTGTCGAAACACAGATTGGTAATTTCCTTCATAGATAGCACTGCGTCAGGATTGCACTCGTCGACGACTCGGTCGGCCATGCCCTGCTTGTTGATCTGTCGGTCGTAGATCTTCTTCTCGAGGCACCAATCCATCACGAACCGGTACACAAAGCATGGCTTCCTTTGTCCGTACCTAATTGTTAAATATATAAAGGATTAATGCCTATCAATATAACTTCAACCTAGAAGCCACAAGTGCGTAGCCTTGTTGTAATGCCTCGTATTTTATATAGGCCTCCCCCAAGGCATAACAAACCAGAAAAGTAAGTTATTTTCAGACGGTGCGGAAGAAGGCGGCTTATATTTATGTACGCGCTCTTTACGTATGCACACATGCAAGCCGCGTTCGCTACCCTTCTATAAAGATAACCGACTTCTCCGGTTTTACTATAACTTGTATAGTGACCTGTAATCGATTGATTATGAATAAATATGTATATGTCTTACTATGCCCGAGGCGCGCGATTGCACCCGTTCCTCATCGAGGGCTATAAATGGCCACGGTACCTGTAAACTCGGCAAACAGCTTGCGTGTCATGGCAAGGGTTCCAACTGGCGTCGAACACGATCACTCTGTTGGCGCCCACGAGGTTGATCCCGAGTGAGCCGGCTCGCGTCGACACGAGGAACAGGTAAATGTGTGGGTTAGCGTTGAACTCGTTTATCAGCTTCTCGCGCTCTAGGGCGTGCGTCGAACCGTCGAGACCTAGAAATATACAGCAGTTAAATCTACTACACTAATAGAGTGCCGAAGTGATTTTTAAAAATATTTCACTGTTGGATTGTCGACTTGTTCTAGATGCGAGAGCCACTTTTTACTATCGGAAACTAGAAGCTTTTCATGGGAAAGCCAACCAAACCTAAGCAATCCCGCCGGGTGAAATAAAAGCAAGCAAGGAACATTCACTGACTCCTGAAACCAGCTCGAGTAGTTGGGAGTCAGGGTTTCGATTTATCATGTAAGTTTATGTTTATATATTTTGTAAGTAAGCAATATGAAAAATGAAAACCACCGTCCGATTTTTACACATGGGCTAGTTTTCCCACAAGAAAATCATTCAACAATGCTAGTAACTATATAGATTAACAGATTAATGTACTTACGATAGTAGTTAGTGTTTCTCTCCCATAGGCAACTTGTCCCGGGAATGTAGTTTCTCTCTAAAAAGTCTTCAATAAGATTCAACGTGAACAAACTCTGACTGAAAAGCAACAGTCTATCGCCAAGTTTGATGCTCTCGTTTAATAGATAGAAGAACAACTCCATTTTCGCTGAGTTTTCTATTATTCCTGGTATGTAATCTTTCAATAACTCAGTTGCCCAATCGTAAGTCATCTCTTCTGCTTTCTTTACTAATGCTAATTCTTCTTCCCTATTTAATTTCTCTTCCTTTTCACTATCTTCAGATTCTGAATCATTTTTGTCTTCGTTGTTTTTATCCTTTGATGTTTTTCTGTCTTTCCTCCCTCTTGGCTTCGGTTTAGCTTTAGCCTTAGGTTTATCTCCTTTTTTATCCTTATTGCCTCTGCCTTTAGGTCTACCTCTCTTCGGGCGTTCATCTTCAGATTCTGTGCCATCGCTCTTCGCTTCTTCTCCTTTTGAGTCTTTATCTTTCTTATTTGCAGTATCCTTCTTTTTTAGAGATTCGGATACTGGATCCTGAGATGTAGGGGTTTCTGTTTTCGACTCTTTATTAACTTCATCTTTAACGTTTTTGCCTTCATCTTTCACAATCTTTTTCGTATCCAAGTCTTCGATTTTGACTTCGCCATCGGATTCAGATTTCATCTCAATTTTCTCTTCTGCTTTAAGTTTGTCAAGCTCAGTCTTCAGAGTTTCTGTTATAGGCCATGATGTAACTGGACTATTGGAGCCAGCGCTGCCCAAAGGCGGCTTAGTTTCCAGAGGTGGAGGGTAGTTCGGATATGGACCAGGGTAGTTGCCATTTGTATTGACCTGCGGATGATCCGGATACGCCGATGTATTTGGCTGGTTGTAACTATAAGCGGGATTCGCGTACGGCGCCATAGCCGCATTTTGTGGTACACTGGGCTCCGTTTTTATATCATTTGGCTGATAAATAGGGGCCGCATTGGGTTCAGCTTTCACGGACACTTGATTTGGCAACGCACTGGCGACGGGCTGGTTAGGCGGCATGTTGTTCGAGTACCCGGGATAGTTTGGAGCGTGATTTTCATATTGATTGTAAGGAGCTGGCGGCGGTGGGTTAGGCCCGTAAGACGTGTTACCATCGTATGGAGGAGGTGGATAAGGTTGGTTCGGATATTCTTGACGCGATTGATTATTAGGATAGGAAGACGCGGGGGCAGCATTAGGGTTATACTCTGGATAAGCTGGCGGATTTTGGTACGGTCCTTGAAAGGGAGGCCTTTGTTGATTCCCATAACCTTCCTGATTGTTTGTGTAGGGTTGCATTGCGTTGCCAGGATAAGGCTGGTCAGTGGGAGGAGCGTTATAGTTCGGGGGATATTGCTGAGCATTGCTGAAGTCGGCTGGTGGATTGGCTCTGTAATCTTGCGGTGGTTGACCGTTAGGATATTGCGAGTTATTGTAATATCCTTGATTGCCGTAATAGTTCCCATTTCCCCAGTTATTCTGATTGTAGCCTTGATTCCAATCTGGATTATTCTGGGGATACTGATTGGGGTAATTGTTTCCGTATGGCGGTTGTTGTGGGTAGTAATTTTGTTCATAGTTTTGATTGTAGCCCTGATTTGGAGGATAGTATCCTGATGGGTTCTGGTAGCCGGGGTAAGGTGGATAGGGGGCTCCGGGTTGATCGGGCCTGTATGCATTTGGGCCGTAAGGTCCATTTGGTGGGTAAGGAGCGTTGTTGTATGCAGGGTCTTGACGAGGCATCCCTGGGGCAGTAGACGTATTCGGCTGTATGGTTGCCGCTGGTTTCTTTGATGTGCCCTATAAAAAAAAATTTAAATCAGTTTAATTAACTCAAGAATTATTTCGCAACAATACATGGTATATATTTAATTTTATCCTTTATGTAAACCACTATTGTGACGAAAAATAAAAAAAATCGGCTAGGTAAATTTATTTCCGGTTATTAATATACTAGAAAGTATAGTTGGCGGCATGTAACAAGAGCTATGATTTAATTTTGTATGAACGCCATCGCCAGTACAAAATGGTTTAAAAAATATTTTTACCCTTGGCTTAGCTGCTCTTCTGGGCGGCGCTTTGCTGTTTCTGGCGCGGCCTGCTTTCGTGGCGCCTCTCAACTCTTCAAAGTCCAAATCTTCTTCAATAGCCAGGTTGACTTCACTGCGCTTTCTCAGGAAGTTATATAGAACATCTGGATGATTCCATATCTGTAAGTTAGCCGTCAACATAAATATTACTGTACGTACGATTTTTTTTGTATAGTATATCAAATCAACAGCCTATTAATATGTCCCCACTGCTGGGGCTCAGGCTCAATGATGGGTTAATAGTCCATCCAGCACGCTAGGCCAGTGCGGGTTGGTGGACTTCACATGCGCCTGAGTTTTTCTTCGTTCGCGTATGCAGGTTTCCTCACGATGTTTTCCTTCACCGTTAGAGAGCAGTCAGTAAATGTGCTTAAGTTTAGAGAAAAAACCATTGGTACATGGCCCGACCGGGGATAGAACTCGGACCTCTCGACATGATAGGCCGCTTCTTCCCCACGACGCCAGTGACGCTCCCTTCTCTAAATTTAAATCTCATCAATGAAATTCTCACCTTGCAGCAAATCGCAAACGCTTTGAGCGGATTTGGCACCGAAGTGGAGCGCACGACTTCGTTCATGAACTGGTCGTACAGTTTGCGCTGCAGCGGCGTCATGCGCACTAGAAGCACGTACTCTTCCTTCTGGGGCAGCGTGGACTGCAGTACCGCGTGGGACCGTCTGTGTATAAGTCATACATTATATTCACGATACACGCTGTGAAGAAATAAACAATAATCAAACCCAAGAAAAATCTTACGTCTTCTATAATACTAACATACATAATAGGGGTGAAAATATTGTTCGAATGCGCTAATCTCTGGAACTACCAGTCGGATTTGAAAAATTCTTTTTGCATTTCATAGCACAATTCTTGAGGAAGGTTTTTAGGCTATTTATTTAACATCACGCTACGACCCTTAGGAGCCGAGAAAAAAGAAAGTCAGAAATAAAATAAAAAGCGGGTGAGGCCGCGGGAGAAAGCTAGTAACTTATAAAACGCGGCCGAGGATGCAGGAAACGGCTAGCGTGGAATATACGTATGACTTGATACGACTCGACTAACCTCTGCACGAAACCCACAAGCAGCGAATGCAGCACGTGCGCCCTGTATCGCATGAGCCGTATATCCTGCGGCGTGGAGTCGATGCACTGGCCGTTCTGTATGGGCCGCTCGAACATGTTGCAGAACTCCGTCTTGCTGCCGAGGTAGTTAGGCCGCACAAAGTCCACCATGCACCAGTACTCCAGCAAGTTGTTTTGCAAAGGGTAACCTGAAAATTCAAATGAATTTCTTCATCACTGTGGTAAATCAGAAGCCACCATCTTCGTTCAGGTAGAAGCGCTGCGATGTTGACAGTTATTAGTATCTTTTGAGTTCGAGCTTCGAACGTTCGACTTGTTGAGCACTCAAAATTCTTTGCATTGTTTAATTATTGCAGGTGACTCACCTGTATTAAAAAAATTGAGACCCAAGACATTATCATCTACTTATCTAAAACACATCATGTATACCCTGGGCCACTTCAATATAGCGACTGCACACATCTTTCTAGATGATAAAAATAATTCTTACCAGTGAGCACGACACGCCGTTTAGTCCTCATCTGTTTCAAAGCGTACGATATGTTGGAATGAGAGTTCTTGATTCGATGGCCCTCGTCACAAATTACCAAGTCCGGACCCGGCTTAACAAGCGCCTCGTACATTTCTGTGAACATTAAAATTGCTACATGAACAGCTGGACAGGACTTCAAAATAAAAACATAGCTTTCATTTTTAACAAAACATAAAAAAGGATTTTTCTGACATAAAGCCAGATTTTTATTGGTGAATTAATTATTTATGTCAGTTTTTTGGGTGACAATGTGTGACTGACGCGAAGTACGACCGAGTTTCAAAATTTATGCGTCCTGGGACTCGGGTTTCGAAAGGTAAATGTAAAATTATTATTAACTTTTTGGGTATTAACCTCAGGACTCATACCTGGCACGCGAGCAACGCCGCAGGCTATCTTTAGTATAATGTCAATTGGAAAACGCAAACGTGCAATAAAAAAAAATCATAATGTTTCCTCACCATCTAAAAGCTTTTTCTCCTCCTCGTTCGGAGCCTCCTCTTTTTTCTCGTCCTTCATATCGTCGTTCTTCTGTGCGTCACCGTCTTCTCTGTCCAGTTTAGACTCATCTGATATCTTGGACTGTGTCGTTATGTCGGAGCCCTATTTACAAACAGAATAAAGTTCACAGTGTTACTTGATGAAAATAATATGAGAATTATAGCGAAAGAAACCTCCAAGAAGCGCTACCCTGGCCCACAACTTTCCGTGTGGGGCGTACTAAATGGTATTTCTTAGTTTCATTGTCAGTTATCATGTCATGTTTATCTTAGTTTTTATTTACTTATGTCATAAATACAATTTTAATTAAAACCAAACTTTTACATATAATTACGTTAATAATGTGTAAGAATTGTGAGATTGGGTCAGTCGTAGAAAAGTCTAATTAATAGCAGCGTCACAAATCAACTTATTATTCTTAATAGACTTAATACTTATTGTGGTGTGTTTTGTGCAACAAATATTTTTCTATTATATTCTCTCTAATCTTGCGGCTAAGGAATATTAACTGTTATTTATTAGTATATTCATGCCTACCTGAGTATCCTCGTTCAAAACGTCAGGTTTATCTGATTTCTTATCATCTTTGTCTTTTTCCTTTTCTTTTTCCGCTTCCAGTTTGGCGTCTTTTCTTTTCTTGCGCGGTTTCTTATCCTTTTTCATACTGAGAAGTCTATATAACTCATATCCTATCATCAGTACACCGCCAGATGTCGTCCAATCCTGAAAATTGTTACAAATTTATATGTTAACGGAACATTACTTTTAGCGGCGGTGGGGAGTAGTTAGCTCCCCGTGGAAGTATAAGATCTTGCATGACATATTATCTTATATTGTATTACTATTGTTAATATTTGCGCAAATTTTTCAGAATATGTCTGGAAACATTACACAATACATGTCAGTCAACAAATTTATACCCATATTTAAAGCAAGTAAACTTCATTGCGCAAGGTGACTGGCACTGAGTGGATGCGGAGAATAGAAGATCGGGTGCAGTGGCGGCTTACGTCCAGCAGTGGACTTGTGCAGGCTGATGATGATGATGAAATTTATATAATAATCTTAATATATAAAACAAAGTCGTGTTAGTTAGACCACTTATAACTCAAGAACGGCTGAACGGATTTTGATGAAACTTGGTACAGGGATAGCTTATACCCTGGAATAACATATAGGCTACTTTTTACCGGGGTAAACGGTTCCCACGGGATTTCACACGGGCGAAGCCGCGGGGCAACAGCTAGTATAATTTAAAAATAACGTGAAATAATCTAATCAATTATACCTTGACAACTTTGGCGCGCATCTGTAGCGTTTTGTGGCTGTCGTTGAGCACGTAAATAGGAAAGTTTCTCGGGCGCACCTCGCCATGCGCCGCCAGCGGGCTGTTCGTCGGGTCCAGCGGAAGCCACATGTTAAATTCAGCCACCTGAAACAGAACCATAATAGGACTAGCCATAGTCACTAGTTCCTCAGGCCAACTTTTGACTCGCCATTGACATAGTAGTAACCATATAAGAATGAGCTAAGGGACTTTTCAAAGGCGCGTAGCCTTTGATATGGGGTCTATATGCAAAGTTTATTTTATTGCATAATGTAATAAATAATCCTGTTTGAAAAATCATCACCATATTACCATAGCAACTAGGTATTACTTCTTCTGTGATATTATCTAGCCATTTAAATTTTAATCTCAGTTGAGGTTTCAATTTTTAATAAATTGTTCAGTAGATTGATCGATCACAGTAATCTGACCTTAAAATGCATTCTTGTTATCATTTTAATTAAAAATTTACATTATGGTCAGATCAGATTACTAAAATTGAATCATAGCTTGTTCATTATTTTATGTATTAATAAAACTTACCCAATTCTGTAGTGTATTTATAGGCATGATACACAAAACAGTCTTGGAGGTTGTGTGCCGCAGGAATATGTCGCAAAAGCACACGATTTGAAGAGTTTTGCCGAGGCCCATCGAATGCGCCAGTATACAGCCGAAGCCAGTGGATGTGGAGAAGCGCTCTACAGATTCTATTATGTTATCGAACAGGAACCTTACACCGCCAATCTGAAATAAATATAAAAACAGTTTACAGATTGTACAATAAATAGGTACTAAATTGTACAATAAATTTTTACAAAAATATAACTCCTCTAATATTCCACCCTCAGAGGTGAAATATTTTTACAATTGAAATGGGACCACCCTCGAAATTTGAATGATTCTGTTATGAATTTGTCTGATTATTGAATGGGCTATCCATTCAATAATCAGACAAATTCATAACAGAATCATTCAAATCGGTTCACAAAGATAGTTCGGCGTAACATACAGGCACACAAAAAACAGTCGAAATGAAAACCTCCTCTTTGAAGTCGGTTATAAGGGTACTAAATTGTCAAACTATAATAATAATAATAATTAAAAATTAAGATAATTAATTGTCAAACAGGTTACATTCGAGTCATAGTACAAGTAGTAACTTAATGGTGCGGACAGAGAAAGTCTTTGGGAGGAAATTATTTATTTTATTTACATTAATTTACCTGATGTGGTTTGATAATCCTCGCTATTTGTGGGGCTAGGAAAATGTCTTCCTCAGTCTCCGAGTGACCAAGGTTGATCAGAACCCGGCCTTGCTCGTCCGGTAAGTTATACGCATCATTCACATGTAGACCTGCAATACAATAGTAAATAAATAAATACCCTGTTGGCAGAAAGAGGTTCTGTTTCCAGAAATGTCAGTGTTTATTTTTTTAGAAAATGTATATTGCGGATTTTAGTGTATTTTATGTAATACGTGCTTGATGATGTGTATATTGTGCGGTTGTGCGGGAAAGTAAAATAAAAGCGTGTAAAAATTGTCTGTTGTAAATCACCATGTTGCTATTACTTTAATGAGGATGTAAACTTTATCGTGGACTGCCGTGGTGTAGCCGCCGATTTAATAAATAACAATTATGACTTACATTTCAGTTTTAAAATTATAACCTTTAAAAAATTAATTTACCTTTTAATTAACCTTTTAAAAAAAGTTTTTTGACAATTAAATATTAAAATAAAAAGGATTTTAACCTATGGATGTTTGAACGCACCTGAGTTGCCAGGATCCTCATCAGCTTCCGGACTTGGCGGCACTTCGGAATCTGATAGCATTATGCAGTCGTCAGAGTCGGAGGAGGAAGAAGTTGACTCCTCGCCGCTGCTGCTATCTACTATTTCTACAACCTAGAACCACAATTATGATTTATGAATCCTAGGGGTTCGAAACCCTAAACAAAATTTAATTTTAAAACTAAATAAGCATCATAATAATAGTTTCCTAACTGACCTCCTTCTTTTCAGTCTTCTGATCTGGCTTCCCAGATTTCTGTGATACTGAGACAGAAGTAGTGGGTTTGGGAACTTTTGTCACTTCCACTTGCCCCTGCTTCATGCTAGTTTTCTTGGCTTCACCTGATGGCAACTTGACCATGACTGTATTTGGCAAACTGTAAATTAGAAACAAATTAATTGAAGAGCATATCATCAAAAAAAAACCAAAGATCTATAAATAACCTACTTCAGTTTATTATGTGACGACTGCTTCAGTATTGATGATCCACCTTGCAGTAGAGACAATGTTTTCTGATGGATCTTATTTTGCCGATTAATTGCTATTTGCCTCTGTACCTGTGAATAAATATATTAAATAAATATTGTATGGTAACTCATATGGGACATGGTGCACCCAATCCTAAGATATTATTTAGCAGTTCAGTCTGTCTAAACATACATCATTGTTCATCCATCAGTATATAAAAATTATTGAAACATTGTGATTTCATCTTTTTATATTTTTTTATATAAAATGAAGAAGGTACACCTCTCTAATGATCCTCTGTTGCTCCTGGACTCGCGCCAAACGCTCGGACTCCTGGCGCTGAGCTGCTAGGGTGGAGGCATCCAGGTTCTTCTCATCCATAACTTCTCTGATGTTTCGACGGACATTCAAAGCATTGGGATTCAGTAATTTCTTCTACAACACAGAAACAAATGGTTATAATAATAAAATATAAATCTTGAAACATAAACTTAACTTAAATTTCAACAAAGATTTAAATAAAACATGGTAAGAAAGTCAATCTCATTATAGGAGTAGTCACCAGCCAGTTTGAATGCAATGCAATTTTGAATGCAATACACTAGCAAAAAGGCGAATGAGTGTGTACTGCGTAGAGCTTAGCCCAAAAATTTATTATAGCCCATTAACCCAAAAATAACAACCCTCTCTACCCCTCAGCTTCATAATAGCTATTATGCAAATGGGACCAATATTGAAACACAAAAGATCCCATAGGGTTAACATGTCGTCAGGTGTGATAAGTTAAACAAAGATCTCACCTCCTCATCAGTCTCAGGTTTGTTTTCCCCTTCATTTGAAGCCCCACCCTCCTCATCCTCCTTTTTAATCGGTTTGACACTTATCTCACCCATTTCTTTTAACTTCTCTGTTATATCAAAGTCTTGACTGTTGTCCTCCTGCTTAATATCAAGCAAGTCTTCTGGTGTCTTCTCAGTACACAATTCACCTTCATCCACTTCTGCTATTTCAACGTTTTTTGACAGGTCTAGATCACCAGCATCATTGATGATATCACTTATGGAAAGTGTTTTTGGTTGCTCAATAATATCACTGATAGAAAGTGTTTTTGGTAGCTCACTTTGGGGTTCTTGCTCTGGAACATCTTGCTGTAAAGGTGGTGGTGTCGGACACTGTGCCTTCTGCTCTGGTTTTTTAGTCTCCACAATATCACCTGTCTCAGGGTCAATATAACTTTCGTTTTCCTCGGTCAACTCTTGCACAGCATTGGGATTGACAACAAACTCTTCTTCAGACAACCCATCGCTGTCCGAAAAACTATCTTCACTGGAGAAATCACTAAGTTCTAAAATATTATTACCACCTAAACTGCGAATAGTTATGCCAGTGTCCTTTTTTAGTTTCTTGGTGAAATTATGGAAGTTTTTTACAGCTTCCATTTTTCGTTTGGCACTCATGGGGCGCGGGCGAGGCGCCGAGCGGCGGCGGGCGCTCATCGCCGCCGCCTGCGCGAAGTGTGCCCGTTGTATCCTGGCGATGGTCTCATCGTCGTCCTCACTGTCAACCATATCGTCATCTGACGCATCGTCTTCTTCCAGTTCATCCTTCATTTTGCTCTTGACAGAGTTCGTATCGCCGGCTTCGTCCATCGTATCACTCATCTTAGATTTCTTACCTAGGACTATAATCACTACCCCACCGCAAGTGATCAATCATATTTCAATTGTCATTATAAAACAACAAAAAGAAACACATTTGAATAGTTTCTATACAACCAAATCATCTAATTCAGGAACAGAAATACTATTTTGAAATACAAATAAATCCCTTTTGGGGTATTCCTTTGTAGCAAATTCACGGGACGCGGCATCAATATGAAGGGAATGAAGCCGGATGACACAAGTATTCACCTTTTGCTCATTTTCAGGTCGGAAACATCACATGTCGTATTGTTTATCAGTTTAATAAACGGATTCAAAATAATATCTACAATTAAATTTTAGGTAGCCATTACTTCCGCAATAAATAGCGTATTCGACTATTCTATAGAATTTGTGTATTCGACACAAGCGTGTTTACAAAAATTGTAGAAGACGTCACAAGAAAACTACTATGAGGACTTTATTGATTACAATTAATAAGGTGTGTAATTGCATGCCATCTTTCTCTTAATTATTGTGCAGTTACACATACTCCTCATAATTTGATCAAAGAAAACTCATCCTTATGATAGAGAGACAGTATGGTAAAAATTTGGCGACAAGTATTTATTTGCAATGGCAACATTTATTGATTTTATAAGTAGGGTTGTTGCTCTATGGTAAGAATAGAATCTATCGATGAAAGAGAGCTCTATGTATGCATTCAAATTAATCATTCGTAATTTTATGATAGATTAACTAATGTAACGTAATGAATTCGTGATTTTACCCGGATGCTGGGGTTTGGATCGGAGTAGAGTCCTTGGACGTATTCTATTTTGTGGCGAGTCCCTTTTCCGTTTTATACATACAAGTAAGGTTTATAATTACATGTTTGCTCCTACAAAAAAGGAAGTATTTTTTCTCGTTCAGTTTTTTATACTTTCTTGACTGTAGTATCAGACCAAAGGTTTAGCCTCCAGAGCCAAGCGTGACTGACCGTGGACGGACCTTTGGCGGGTCTTTCTTTGGCCTTTGGGTGGGACGGACCACAGATTAATGATATGGACGGACCGACCGATGCACGGACCGAACGGAATTGAGCTACTTATGTAGGTAATTAAAATAGTCCCCGTACCATATCTATTCTGTGCCCGTACTCAGATCTGAGTCCCCGTAGAATTTCTTTCTTGACGGCTGAATTATATTCATTCCATTCGTCCTCAAATTGTTTGCACTGCACATCCATCGCCATTGACGTGTGCATTTATATTATTTATAAGCGAGATAGTGTGCTACATATTAAAGACAATAGAAATGTCCAAAAATTTGATTAGGTTGATCGAATCAGCCAACTTCACACAGCCGCCATTAAACTCCGCGGGGACTATATACCACAGAATGCGCATACGCGGGCATCGCCTCGCGGCCGCGGTCATAAATTTGCAACCTCTTTGGACTGTACGCAATACCCAACCTATTTGAACCCATGCTTAATATCTTTCCCCGTGCGGGACTGATTACCTGACGGCCATCCAAGTACTAGGCGCGACATTCGAGGGCGTTGCTGCCCGTCACGGTCAAGCCATAATACGTAACCCTAGAGCTAGCTGTTGATTGGCTTTACTGCCATATTCATATTCTTTATTTGCAAGCCACACGGTAATTTGGTGTTTAGAGTTTACTAAAGCCCTTATCGTAAGCTAGCAGAATGACCAGAAAGATGAGGCTGCTTGCCTATAGCCCTGCTAAAGATCCTAAGCTAGGACCCTGGCCTGCTTCGTCGCTGTAAAGTGGTATCATGGGAGGCTGCTAAATTTAACAGAAATAAAACAATGTGGTTGGACATTTTTATCTATTTACAATAACATAAATAATATGTAGGTATTAACATTTCTACAGTTCATTGCAAATTGTTCAAGCGGCAGCAGCAAGGCGATTTTCGCGTAGTCTGAGGCGACGTTCCCGTTCAAACTCTTTCATTCGCAACACATAGCTGTAAAATGAACATTACACAACTATCAAAAACAAAATCTTTTCATAGGTTCTATTTGGCTGGATAGAATTGGATTGACCTACAATTACAATCTATTTAATTTACATATGCCAATGTCAATTATTGTGAATTAAACCAAGTGCACAGGACCAAGTGTGTAAAATTTTTACAGTAAAATAAGAAGAAATCTAGATGTACTATAAATTAAAATAGAGACTAAATCGCAATGTGTGGTGTGCATAATTTTTAATTAATATTTCAGTTCAGTTTTGTACATATGTATGTACTCAGAACACAGTGATTTTTTGAATCAACTTGTCAATATTTAGAGATTTCATATATCATGGAATGATCATGGAACACCATGACATGTTCACTTGTCTAATCCAGAACTCCATACAAGATCAAGATGCCTGGGAGAATCCCTAACTGGAAAAGTGCCCTGTAATCAAGACAACTAATTATTGTCTTGATCTTAAATTTTATTATTACAGAGTTAACATGTCGGTACTCCATAAATACTTACTCCTGATGTTCACAGTTCAAGTAGTTGTGTTTCTCATGGGCACACTTATATAAAAGTGGCATGTTCTTGTAACGACAGACTTGGTAATCCAGTAAGTAATGGGAACAGTAATCTCGTTTAGATGGTGGGATCCGGGCTGAGATTAGGTCTTCTTCGGAGACCAACATTTCTGTAAAGTACAAGAGGATATCATCATGTTCAAGTATGTATTTACGTACTAGGTACTTTTTTAGCTTCTGAAATAACCTAAACAAATTATGTAACTCAATATCTAATAATATTGAACGGAGCTAAATTGATGTTATAAGATCACATTGATTGTAGGGATTCATTATATATTCAGTAAGGTCCGAAAAATACCTCGCTGTTTACGTTCGGTGGGGAATCCAGTATGAGCATCAAATGTGGGATTATCATCCATGTAAAGGTCTACATTGCGAGCACCGTATGATCCCAAGATTTGACCCATAGTGACACAGAAAACCTGTGCTTTGATGCACAATCCACTACAGAATCAGATAGAAAATTTGCGATCTCGTGCGTTAATTGAGCTAGGACTAGGTTTTGTATTTGTTTGTTTGTAGGTATTACATTTTTTGGTAAAAGTACAGTAGAAATCAAAAGGAGACTGAGTTAACAGACAGTTAGTTTTATTAACAGACAGAATTGGCACCAACGAATAAAGAGTGGTTTGCTTTGTATAGCTCTATCACTACTGTATCGTCAAACAGTGTTATTGAAATGCGACATAAGCACACCAATTGACAATGGAATTAAAGATGTCTAGCAATATTTCTTCAATGAACGGCTTTTTGGCGGGATTTTGTCAGAGATGGTTGGCATTTTTGTTCATTTTTCCAAAAAAATGTATATTGTAGGTTTTGGTGTTTATCTGTGATAGTTTTTTTAATGCAACAAGTGTCTATTAAAGTGTACATTGAGCGGGGTCGTTATATAAAAGCATGAATCAAAAAATTTAGCCGCACGCGCGCGACCGAAGCGATTTGAAACTTCTTGTTTAAAGGCGTGTAACGACTACCGGATTGTTCCAAATTGTCCCTGATTAAATCGACATTAAACCTACTATCAGTTTAGTGCGGTGTTAGCTGCAGTGTGGATCACCGAATGGCACTAGTTTGCCTGGAGGCCATGCTGCGGTTTTATGTATTTGTAATTTTAAACCACGGTCTGGTTTTGTTTCCAATTGGCCTTAAAACTATATTTAAGCAATAATAAGGGGCTTTTTGGCGGGATTTTGTCAGAGATGGTTGTCGTTTTTGTTTAGTTTTCCAAAAAATGTATATTGTAGGTTTTGGTGTACATTTGTGATAGTTTTATATGCAACAAGTGCCTATTAAAGTGTATATTGTGCGGGATAGTTAAAAAAAAGCGTGTAACGACTTTACCGGATCGTTCCAAAATGTCCCTTTTTATTCTTCAATACCTATAATTGTACTATCGGTTTAATGAGGACATGAACCTGCAGTGTGGATTACCGAATGGCACTAGTTGTGCCCTCGTGGAGGCTGTGCCGCAGTTTAATTGAAAATCGCCGACTATACTAGTCGTGCTCTGTTTTTGTGGAGGCCGTGCTGTAACCGCTGGTTTAATTAAATATAAGAAATTATACCTACTTTAAATAAGACAGGACTGTATGGACGAATCTTCCCTTGCCCGTCCTCAATAGAGGACAAATCAACAAAAAAAAATCTATGAACGGCTTTTTGGCGGGATTTTGTCAGAGATGGTTATCGTTTTTGTTTAGTTTTCCAAAAAAATGTATTATGTAGGTTTTGGTGTAACTGTGAGAGTTTTATAAGCCACAAGTGAATATTGAAGTGTATATTGAGCGGGATAGTTAAATAAAAGCGTGAACGACTCTGTCGGATTGTTCCAAATTGTCCCTTGTTAAATCGACATTAAGCCTATTACCTACTATAAGTTTAGTGCGGTGTTAGCTGCAGTGTGTATCACCGAATGGCACTAGTTGTGCCCGGAGGCCGTGCTGCGGTTTTATGTATTCGTCATTATAAACTACGATTTCGCCTTTATGGACTCGTTTCCAACTGGACGTAAAACATATAAAAAAAACATCAATGAACACATTCTCTAGTCGTGCCGTTTTTGTAGAGGCCGTGCTGTTACCGCTGGTTAATGCCAAACTAAGAAAAAAATGCACAAAATATGATTTGGCTGTATAGTATAATCGACTTTTGCCTGTCCATCATCATTTGACGAATTCAACAAAAAAGAAGTAGGGAGGTAGATTTAAAAATAAACGGACAATTGAACTAATAAATTAGGATGGACGTAATTAAAAGATTTACAAATAACAATTTGACAGTTTTGAAAACAATTGGAAAAGGTACATACGGGTATGTAGTCACTATAACTTACTCCACTCCATCGATCTTAAACGTCCATTGTTGGACTTAGGCATTTCCCTTTGCGGTTTGTCAAGGCAGTCCATGGGGAAGACCAATGACCATTGCCAGTGCTAGGCACACCGGTCATGCAACTTGCTGCCCATCTTACAGCATTATAATTGCTCTCTGAATAATGTAATGTAAGCCACATTTATTACTTAGGTAGTTTGGTAGGTATCTGCTAATTCGAACTTTGTTTCAGAAACGTGTATTTATGCGAGAAAAATGAAAACGACCTACTGACTATTATCAAAGATATTGAACTGAATATAAAAATTCAAGATCACAAGCAGGTATGAATTCGTAATCTATTTGTACTTTTTATTTTATTTAAACCTATCAGGTTAACCTGCATTGGAACCAGCAGAATCAGAGAATCATTTTCGCTGCTGGTATCCCACAGGCAGCGGAGAGCCACGATGGTAGGTACCTATTAAACTTTTAACTACGTCCATTGCTGGCTGGACCCATGATGCGACCATTGCCCTACGAATGCCACCACACCTGGGTCGGGTCCTCCGCATCCAGCCGCTTTTGTCCACCTTATTTTGGTCGTCGGTCCATCTAGAGGCGGGACGTCCCATGCTGCGCGTACCCACCCGCGGTCTCACTCCAGAACTTGTCTGCCCTACTGCCGAAGGTTCTGTACCAGATGTGGCTGGCCCACTGCTGCCATCCAGTTTTCTAATCCTTTCAGCTAAATTGGTAACCTTAGTTCTCCGTCAGTGTACCAACGTTTTAGCTAGGCGGTAGGTCGTCAGCGGATACCTACCTACTTAAACCGTTTTCAGAAGATATATTAGTACCTATTTGTTTGCATGAACTACTGATAGCTAACGACGAAACTATTAAAGGAGCATCTTACTACTATCTTAGAACTTCTTTTTTGGCCTCAATTTGAAGTCCTAATGTTTCACTTAATTCATAACGGTGAATACTTAAATTCCAGGACATCGTAAATGAAGTTAATATATTATCCTCAATGAACCATCCAAACATCATTAAGTTTTATAATTGCTATTATACAGAACACCACGTCATGATATCCATGGAATATGCCACTAGCGGGAATCTAGCGGAGTACATGTATCAAAGATATCCAAACCTTATAAACCAAGAGGTATGTTTTTTGCATGACACAGGCCAGGTACCAATTTAATTATATCTTCATCAACAGGTATTTCGTTCGTTTCTCTCAATGCGCCTATCTTCGGTTCTACGTATCCAGTCACTGCTTACGAATCAATCATTCACATCACAGACTAGTGATACATACAATCATTCCAGCAAACTAGACGCCGCATGCGGGTCGCCGCAGGCCGGCCCCCACACCCAACTTTACAATACAGTTCTAGATAATTATGATGATTCCTGAAGGAGCGTCAGTGGCGTCGGGTATAAGACGCGACGTATCATATCGAAAGGTCCGGAGTTCGATACCCGGCTGGGCCACGTACCAATGGGTTTTTTCTCGAAACTTAAGTAGGTACATTTACCGACTGCTCTCAAACGGTGAAGGAAAATATCGTGAGGAAACCTGCATACGCTGAAGAAGAAACTCTTAGGCGTATGTGAAGTCCACCAACCCGCACCCTCGTTGAGAGGGTAGGCCTGAGCCCCAGCAGTGGGGACATGTTAATAGGCAGTTGAAGCTGATGATGATTCTTGACAAATCGAATGTCGTCTTAAAACTGCTTTAAAATGGCAAGTTATCAGTTAATGTCGGAATTCGAATTATATTTTCATCGCATAATAATAACATATGGTGTCATTATAAAACCGTTTTAATTTTTTCTATTTAAATAATTAAATATGTACTTTAAGGGCTTCTTTCACCACTTGCTGATAAAGTCTCAGATACCCTATCTGCAGGTTATCTGACAGATAGCCTATTTATTTGGTTTCACAGGCATCTGATTGCCTATATCTTATATATTTTATATAGTCTATCACACAGATTTATCTGATAGATTAGTTTATCTCTAACATTACTATCTGTAACAATATCAGGAAGTGGTGAAAGAAGCCCTAAATCGTGTAACGAAGTTTAGTCACCTCATAGTTTTTATGATTTCAGGAAATACTTTTCTATTTTTGCCAAATTCTACTGGGAGTAAACTATATTCACAACTTGAACATCATTCATAGGGACTTGAAAGCTGAAAATATCCTTCTGACCGGTCCACATTGTCTTACAGTAAAGATAGGTGACTTTGGTATTTCGAAAATGTTAGCCAGGTAAGGAATGGCGGAAGCAGATTATTGATTATTTGTACACAAGGCAAGAAAAGCTACTTGGTCATTTCGCGAGCTGAAAATATTTTAATTATTATTAGTCCACTGACTTGACTTTGTTAGGTAGGTACAGTCGGTCGCACGTCAGTGGAAACACTGACGCCTTGAGCCTTTGGCCTAGCCTATTAAGAAGTTTCAATACTATGAGATACCAGTTTATACGGGTTTGTTTCTAATGACGTGCGGTCGACCGTACTAAACAATTTTATTGTGCATTGATAAATTGTCCACTGCTGGACGCGTGCCCCATGAACTCGTCTAGGTATACCCAAAACATGTCCAACGGCAACTATTATAGTCCTCTGAGCCCACGGCTCGACCATACCGCCCCACTTCAAAAATGGAAAAATATTCGCCAGTATTATTATAAAGGTAAGTGCTTTTGAACCAAATAGCAGGTTCAAATCCTGCTTGTAAATGAATTTATAATTTTTGCATGGTGCATGGGGTTACTTACTCAAACCTTATTGAATTATAACTTCACTGCCACCAACTCAATTCGGACTTCAGATCAACTCATTTCGGATCCAAATGAGCTCGAAATGTGTTGGCTTCATTGGCATTGGCTTATTACACACGTAGGTATAACGTACATACCTACTTATGGTTCCAGTGCAAAGAAAACGTCGACAGTTATCGGAACTCCTTACTATTTAGCTCCTGAGCTGTGCGAGGGCAAACCTTACGATACCAAAAGCGATGTCTGGGCTCTGGGTTGCTTACTCTACGAAATGTGTACTCATACAAGAGCTTTCGAATCAGAGGTAGGTGTAAATTAAGAGGGCTAAATAAATATTTTAAAATAATTTTCATTATATTATATGGGCTGTTATTTTAAAAGATTTTTGAAAAACCCACGAAATACACTATTTCTGATGGTCAATAATCATAGAAATATAAGAGCGTAGCGAGCTTTTTCCGTGTTCTGTGTTAATAATCGTCACGCGCGGAGACATCGTTCGATCAGTACGCGCCGGGCCCTCCCAGACGCCCAGCCTGTACCAGACGAATGTATACCGCGTCCAGCCACGCACACAGTAGTCATTGGTAGTGTGCGGTATTGGTAGTCCGCGATATATAGATTGCGTAGGTAGATCATGCATAGTGAACCCACAATGTGAAGTCGACCGATCAGTTAGAGCCAGTAGGCCTCACATATGGCCTCATATGGCCTTTGCCAGTTCGGTAATGAAAACAATTTTATTATTTTCCAGAGTCTCGTTGGTTTAGTGAAGGCTATAACAAGCGGTAGTGTCCAACCAATCGACTCAACGGTCTACGACAGAGGCATGCAAGACCTCATCGATTCTATGCTGTCGATTTTACCTGATAAAAGACCCGATATAAAGCAACTAATGGGACGTATGATTCTGCTTCCCATAATTTATACAGTTTTCTTGGACGCTGGTAATGATGATTTGTTGTTATTGAAAGCTAAAGAATTTTTAAAAGTTGATCAATAATGGAAAATAGTATTTAATTTATTTGACATGCGAATGAAACTTGATTATTTATAATGGTAATTGGATTTTGTAAAACAAAGATAATAATGTATGCAAAAATTGTTTTATTTAAAGAAAAAAAAGTATAGGTATGTAGTATCTGTTCTTTACAGGATTGACGAAGTATTAGTACTATTATAGCCAACCACACTTGGCTATAGTAGTTATAGCCTTTTTATCTGTTCAACTTTGTTAAATCATTAGTAAATGTAGTATCCATTCTCTGAGCCAAATACTGTAAATGTGTGGTTCTGTTCTTACCAGCTTAACTTAAAAAACACAAGAAAAAAAGCATTGTAATATCTGTTCTTACAGCTAAGATCGAGGTATCAGTAACTATACTTTACGCCCCATTTGCTTCAGTTTCCATCTCCTCGTATACGTCTTCTGAAATAATGACAAATACAAATTTGTGAGTATTATGCTAGGATCATGATAAATTTTTTATTAAGAGGAACTGTCACTATTTGCTGCTTGAGGCGCCACCACCGCAGTTTACTATCTGCAGTGGTGGCGCCTGAAAAATAATTTTATCCGCGTTTTTATTGAGTCTCGGAAATAGCGATGAATGTGACATATTAAATTGTCAAGAATCATAAGCCAGACGAATTGAGAATAAAAATCCGCAGTTTGTCTGCCAGACAAATTGCGAACCAGACAAACTGCGAACAACCCAAAATTACGCATGAGACGACAAACAAAAATAGATCCAGGTGATTAGCAGCTGCTTCACTGGGGCATTGAAGACCGGAGCAGACCGGATGTGTGCAGCGTGTTCTATCTGTTTGTAATAATGAAACTGTATGGAAAACGTCACACCGACATGTCCATCTGCTGCGCGCGCTGCGCACGGAACGCAAATAACGTCTTCCATACAATTTCATACTTATCAAAACGATCTGGAACATGCTATTCCAGCCTTTAACTTCAACTACTGCGATCACCAGCCTGCCCAGTTAGATGATTAGGCTTAAACATCCTCAAACTCATACTTGGAAGTCATGGCCTTATTTCAGGCCTGTTGATTTCTAAAAATACACAAAAATAGCGTTGCCGGTTATAAGTGTAAAAGAAAACTTCTTTTTTACAAGCTTTTTTTACAACCATAAAATGACGGAAAAATGATGCCTTAATTTGCTGGGGACCTGAAAATGGGAATTATCAGTATGAGATTCACATTTGCTTGTCTCTTTTGTACACCTTTGACAATGAAATGGAAAGAAAAAAAAACACAATTTGAGAAATAATTTGCTTACGTTGGCCATTAGCTTGGGACTGTGGCTGTAAGGGTTTCTGTCCTGGAATCTGTCCAGACTGCAGCATCCTGGTCAACCTCTCAACCTCTTGCAGAGAAGAGGCGTTTTTGATGGCTTCTCTGATTTTCTGAATTTCTTGTGGAGTAAGGTCTGAAATTTAGAGAAGGAAAATAATATAGTAGTTGTAAATATTTTATTAGTCCTTTTTGTGCTACTAATTGAATAAATAGTACCGACAAAGAGGACTAACCCAATAAGGCTATCTTGGCAGATACATGAAAGACAACTACAAGGGATCTGGTCAGGCATTAACTATTCTGTGGTCAGGCCCACGGAGGAATGGTCAGGCCTATTAACTATTCTGTGATCAGGCTAAATGAACAAATAATAATTATGTCTTAGTAATACATCTATTTGATTTAGTTACATAGATTTTAAACTTGTAACAAAGGACATATCACATACAGACTCAACTACACCTGAAACAAGTAAGACTTCCCTTTGGCTTCTTTCTAATAGTATAACTCAAGTTAATAGAAGTCATACTAACTCGTTACTTTCGCATCCGGCATGTTCCCGCCAGGAACAAATGTTTTGGCCTTCCTGGTGATCTCCTTTTGAATTTCTTTCCCTTTCTTACTTTTAAACAAGTTGTTGGCTTCATCCCTTTCCTTCTGTTTGATCTTTCGGAAATCCAACAATCTCAGTTCAGGCAATTTGAATGCTACATAAGCCCTGAACAGAAAACAGAATGTAGTATGTTGTTGTTGTTCATTAAAAAATGCTATATCTAGTTTGAAAATCAGTGCATTTGTTTTGAGAAGGCAAGTTGTTTTATGAAATGGTTGCAAGCAAACATGCAAGTTGAACTCAATTTGTGCTTTTTCGAAATAAACAATTTAGGCAGCGTTACCTGTAGTGTTGTTTGTTTGCCACGGGATTATGCATAAGTGACAGGGTGCGCAGATTCGGAATAGTAGCAAGTGGATCCAGATCACCAAGCTCAAGGATATTGTTGTTTGTTAGAATCAGGGACTCCAGGTTGGGAAGATATTGTTCTAAGCCTTCACCTAATCTCCTGAAAAAGAAAAGGTTCACAGTATTTACATTAGCATTCATAATTATATAAACACCATGCATCTTTGTTTGAGGCACCATCGAGGATACCCTCTTAGGCACCATACAGTTTGTTGAATATTAATTTTGTATTTTTTAGTAAAAAAATTTAAGAATCATGAAAGTAAATATCTAACTAATATTAACACATGAGTCTTATAAAGATCAATGAAATGGTACAAATTTCTAGACCTATTTATTTTTTAATCCAAACTGACATACCTATCCCAAACCTATAAAATGGGAATTAGACAAAGGACCATTTACAATATAAGATCCAGACCAGGACCCCAAATTATACTTACTAAGTTGTCCCTCGTTGAGGGAACTAAATTTAAGACCTCGGACTCCAAGACCCTAGCTTAATAAATTAAGTTTTGTTAGCTCTATGAAGTGCAATAAAATTTTGCATTATAAACTTACACAATTCTGTTGTTATTTAGCAACAAGCACTTGACTCTTTTCAGCAAAGGGAATCCATCTAGTTTCCTGATATCGTTATCAGAGAAATCTATTGTGTCGAACTGATCCAAAGTAGCTCCCATGTTTTCTATTTGTGGGATTTTGTAACCTGAAATGTAATGAAAAGTTTGATGATTTCTAGTAAGCATGTAGGAAAGTTAAATCAAATACTTTTCTTTGAGGTGTCTATCTACACAAGTCCGCTAAAATAAGCCTATGCTGTGCATGCTATATCTTCGCCTCGCTCGAGCGGTCGATTCTAATTTTCCATCGACTTCCGATACAAAATCCATACAAATTTAATAGAATCGATCGCTTGAAGCGAGGCGAGCGATTCAAAAGTAGGGCTCCAGGCATTTGTTATCTGGCGTCAAGCAAGACCACAGAAGATTGTAAATAGTTTCCACAAGACATCCTAAACATAACCTCAAATGATTTTATGTGTTGTAAATGTTAATTTAGTTTTAATTTTCAGTAGGCACCTATTTTTACTTTTTCTTCTATATATATTTTTTCTATATTTTCATTATTAAGCAATCAAGAGTAGATAACAAGAGAAAAAATATTAAAAATGCGAATATACCGCTTACCTCTTAGATCTAATTCTCGATCTCTGCAGGGGTTCATATACTGCATAGAATTTTGTATGAGTTCTGTTGTAAGTTTCACCATTTTAAAATTATGATTAGATAAAATGAGACGCAAATAAAACTAATTGCCCGCTTCCATCGAGCCGAGCGCGCGATGGCCGATGCCAAAGAGAATATAATCACTTAGCCGATGCTGTCCACTCATGGAACTAGTAGTTTGTATACTAGTTCCATGTGTCCACCACAAACTATAAAGGGATACTATACAATTTTTTTTTTGTTGATTGTTGATTTGTCCTCTATTGAGAACGGGCAAGGGAAGCTTCGTCCATACAGCCCTTCCAAAAAACCAAATAACTAGATTCCGTCCGTCTGTCCGTGCGTCCGTCCGTCCGTGCGCCAGACCGTCCGTCACGATTGGTCCGATTGAGACCAAATTTAGAATTTTTTATTTAAATTATTTATTTTATTCAGCGACTAGCTGTTGCCCGCAACTTCGTATGCGTGGATTTTGGAAGTAGGTATAGCTGTCTCTCCTATACTCAGACAGCGTCTAGTTACAATAAAATTCTGCGAACAAACGCGCGAACAAACCCGCAACCAACAAACCCGAACAAACGCGCGAAACGCGCGAACAAACCAACTAACCTACCAAGCGATTAAACGCGCGAAACGCGTAAACAAACGCGCGAAACGCGCGAACAAACGAGTGAAACGCGCGAACAAACGCGAAACGCGCGAACAAACCAACCAACAAACCAAAGGCGCACACAAACGCGCGATACGCGTGAACAAATCAACTAACCTACCAAGCGATCAAACGCGCAAAAAGCGCGAACAAACGCGCGAAACGCGCGAACAAATGCGCGAAACGCGCGAACGAACGCGCGAAAAGCGCGAACAAAGCAACGAAATAATCAACCAAACACGCAAACAAACCCGCAACCAATAAACGCATGAAACGCGCGAACCAACCAAATAACCAACCAACCAACAAAACGCGTGAACAAACGCGAAACCCGCGAACAAACCAACCAAATAACCTAAACCAACCAAACGCGCAAACAAATGCGCGAACAAACGCGCGAAACGCGCGAACAAACCAACCAAATAACCAACCAACCAAACGCGCGTACAAACGCGCGAACACAAATGTTGGCCCCGGGTGGGAATGAGCCCAAAACCTTTAGCTCAGTAGGCAGGGTCACCACCCGTGGTCACCACTCACCATCAACTAAGCCAACGGCCAGTCACTGTAGAAAACAAATCAGTAGGTATTCGATACCGAGAGCCCCTGTGACCGGTCAATATAGGGATTTTTTTACATCCTGTATGTCAGTCAGTCAGGGTTTATAATAAAACTAGTATTTCGGTGGGTGCCGCGGCCCGCAAGCGGACCGCGGAGGTCGGCTGTGTTGATCTTTTCTTTTGACAGGAATCCTTAAAAAATTTTTTTTTTAATGAGTTTCGACGTTTTAGTTTTTGGCCGGAAACCAAATCTTCAGTGGGGGCACCTAAAAGCCGCAAAACAAACTTTCATGACTTTCGTGATTGCAGTGTTGTGAGCTGTTTTTTGACGGGAACCGGAATCTGATTTGGAGCACCTCAAACCAGTGAATACAAATTTACTATCAGACCCCCGCGGCCTCATTAGCGTTATAAGACTACTATTTGAGCTGTTCTTTATTTCTTTCACTACTTCAGACCAAACAACCAACAATACCGCGAACAAACGCTAATAAACCAACCTAATAACCAACCAAACCCGCGAACAAACGCGCGAAACGCGCGAACAAACCAACCAACCAACCCGCGAACAAACGCGCGAAACGCGCGAACAAACCAACCAACCAACCAACCCGCGAACAAACGCGTGAAACGCGCGAACAAACCAACCAACCAACCCGCGAACAAACGCGCGAAACGCGCGAACAAACCAACCAACCAACCAACCCGCGAACAAACGCGCGAACAAACCAACCAACCCGCGAACAAACGCGCGAAACGCGCGAACAAACTAACCAACCAACCCGCGAACAAACGCGCGAAGCGCGCGAACCAACCAACCAAATAACCAACCAACCATCCCGCAAACAAACGCGCGAAACGCGCAAACAAACGCGCGAAACGCGCGAACAAACGCGCAAACAAACGCGCGAAACGCGCAAACAAACGCGCGAAACGCGCGAACAAACGCGCAAACAAACCAACCAACCAACCCGCGAACAAACGAGCGAAACGCGCGAACAAACGCGCGAAGCGCGCGAACAAACCAACCAAATAACCAACCCGCGAACAAACGCGCGAAACGCGCAAACAAACGCGCGAAGCGCGCGAACAAACCAACCAACCAACCAACCCGCTAACAAACGCGCGAAGCGCGCGAACATACCAACCAAATAACCAACCAACCAACCAACCCGCGAACAAACGCGCGAAACGCGCGAACAAACCAACCAACCCGCGAACAAACCAGCGAAACGCGTTAACAAACGCGCGAAACGCGCGAACAAACGCGCAAAAAAACGCGCGAAGCACGCGAATAAACCAACCAAATAACCAACCAACCAACCTGCGAACAAACGCGCGAAACGCGCGAACAAACCAACCAACCCGTAAACAAACGCGCGAAACGCGCAAACAAACGCGCGAAGCGGGCGATCAAACCAACCACATAACTAACCCGCGAATAAACGCGCAAACAAACGCGCGAAACGCGCGAACAAACCAACCAACCAACCCGCGAACAAACGCGCGAAGCGCGCTAACAAACCAACCATCCATCCCGCGAACAAACGTGGTATAATTTATTTTTGGCCATAAAAAAAAGCCGTAAAATTTTTAAAAAGTCGCCATTTTGAAAAAAAAAATGACATCACCAAATTGCCTAAGATTCTGAAAAATATTAGTTCCAGCTCGGTCCAGCTATCTGGCACCGTTTCTGCGGGCCGTTGACCCAACAGCTGAAGATGATCATAATCTTCAGGTTTTAGAGTTTTAATCTGCTCACCAGAAAAGACTGCGCACATTATGAAAAAATTCAGCGCCATCAGAGAGTAAAATTTATTTTTGGCCATAAAAAAAAGCCGTAATATTTTGAAAAAGTCGCCATTTTGTAAAAAAAATATGACATCACCAAATTGCCTAAGGTTCTGAAAAATATTAGTTCCAGCTCGGTCCAGCTATCTGGCACCGTTTCTGCGGGCCGTTGACCCAACAGCTGAAGATGACCATAGTTTCCAAGTTTCAGAGTTTTAATCTGCTCACCAGAAAAGATTGCAAACATTATAAAAAATTCAGCGCAATTGGAGAGAAAAATTTATTTTCGGCAATAAAAAAGCCGCAAAATTTTAAAAAAAGATAGTATGTATGGAGATCGAAAATCAAAAGAAAAAAAAGTTCGCTCGTTTCGCTTTGCTCGCGGTGCTCGCTTCGCTCGTAAATAATTGTATTCAGGAGCACTTAGAACCCCTACATACAAATTTTCAGCGCAATCGGAGAGTAAAATTTATTTTCAGCCATATAAAAAAGCCGCATAATTATCAAATTAATCTAAAAAAAACACAACAACAAACTGTAATTTGAATTTGTATAGAATGATGGCCTGTGCGATGTAAAGCAGCCACACACGTAAGTTATTTTGGCTGGTGTATGACAGGTCCGTGTATGTATGCTTTACATTTTTCTTTTTCTTTTTGAAGTGGCCAGTGCGTTGTAAAGCAGGCATTCACTACAATATTAACTACTTATAATTTGTGGTAGTGTATTTTAAAAAAGTCGCCTTTTTGAAAAAAAAAAAAAGACACCATGAATTTACCAAGATTCTGAACAATATTAGTTCCAGCTCGGTCCAGCTATCTGGCACCGTTTCTGCGGGCCGTTGACCCAACAGCTGAAGATGACCAGAATCTCAAGTTTCATATTTTTACTCTGCTCACCAGAAGAGACTGCGCACATTATAAAATATATGACGTCACCAAAGGTCCTAGGGTTCTGTACAACTTTAGTTCGAAGTCAGTCCAAATATCGGTTTCTGACTCCACGAGCCGTGGACCTGAAGGGTGAAGATGACCAAAATCTCCAAATGTCAGAATTTTCCCATATACTACAGGGTATGGGCTATACTCCATCCCTATACCACTTTGGTCCATGAGCACTCCTTCCGGGAGATCAATTCGGGTAAAGTTTCTCGAAAAAACGGCGCTCCGCCATCTTGAAAACGCCGCCATTTTGAAAAAAAAAAGTGACGTCATCAATGATCCCAGGATTCTGGACAACTTTAGTTCAAGGTCACCCCAGCTATCTGGCACCGTTTCCGCGGGCCGTTGACACGATAGCTGAAGATGGACAGAATCTCCAAGTTTCGGACTTTTCCTCTACTCATCAGAGTGGACTGCGTACTTCATTCCTACACCATTTTGGTCCGCGATCACTCCTTCTGGGAGAACTACTATGTCAGTCAGTGAGTCAGTGAGTGGTAGTCGAGCTTTATAGTATATAAAAACCTATGGTAGTTTGCAGAGTAGCCCTATCCTTTGAACAGGGCTCACTTGTAACACTTTCAAAAATAACCAGGCTACTCTGACCTGTAAGTTCATACAAATTTTAGCAAATGAGAGTTTTTTACTGCTGGTTGTTATTTCTCGGCAAATTTTCGAGATTTTTGTGATTTATTATGTTATTCCGGGATATACACTGTCACTATACAAAGTTTCGTCAAAATCCGTTCGGCGGTTTAGGCGTGATGCGCGTTCAAACAAACAGACAGACAGACAAAAATTTTAAAAACTGTTCTAACATGTTCAGTTGCTCATTTTAAGTCGCCCTGGTTGGTTTTTTTTCGAATATATTCAATGTACAGACTTTTTGGCCTTTACGATTTTATTATATGTATAGACTAGCTTTTTCCCGCGGCTTCGCCCGCGTAGAAGAGTTTTCCCCGTGTACATTGTGAAACAGCGCCCTCTATGTAGGTGTTTTGTTACTTAGGTGGTACTAGCGGACGCCCCGCGACTTTGTCCGAGTTAAAAAGTAGCATATATGTTATTCCAAGATATAAGCTATCACTTCACCAAGTTTCATCAAAATCTGTTCGGTAGTTTTTGCGTGAAAGAGTAACAAACATCCTCACATCCTTACAAACTTTCGCCTTTATAATATTAGTAGGATATCTGATAGTGTCACGCTTGTTATCAACATCTCTTATCCAGGGGGCACAAATCGACCCTTTTGGCCTCTATTTTTGTATCGCTCACCTCGTGTTAGCACTGATGATTAAAAAACACAATGACGACAGCTTGCTTCCCTTGACAGGCATAGTGCATAAATTGACCACATACTATAGATTAATTAATTACACTAAAATTAAATACTGACCGAAAAAGTATGAATGGGGAAAGAAAGCCTGATATATTCTCTACTAGCTGTTGCCCGCAACTTCGTATGCGTGGATTTTGGAAGTAGGTATAGCTATCTCTCCTATACTTAGACAGCGTCTAGTTACAATAAAATTATGCAAACAAACGCGCGAACAAACCCGCAACCAACAAACCCGAACAAACGCGCGAAACGCGCGAACAAACCAACTAACCTACCAAGCGATCAAACGCGCGAAACGCGTAAACAAACGCGCGAAACGCGCGAACAAACGCGTGAAACGCGCGAACAAACGCGAAACGCGCGACAAACCAACCAACAAACCAAAGGCGCAAACAAACGCGCGAAACGCGCGAACAAACCAACTAACCTACCAAGCGATCAAACGCGCGATACGCGCGAACAAACGCGCGAAACGCGCGAACAAACGCGCGAAACGCGCGAACAAACGCGATCCGCGCGAACAAACCAACCAAATAACCAACCAACAAACCAAAGGCGCACACAAACGCGCGAACAAACGCGCGATACGCGTGAACAAATCAACTAACCTACCAAGCGATCAAACGCGCAAAAAGCGCGAACAAACGCGCGAAACGCGCGAACAAATGCGCGAAACGCGCGAACAAACGCGCGAAAAGCGCGAACATACGCGAAACGCGCGAACAAACCAACCAAATAACCAACCAACAAACCAAAGGCGCACACAAACGCGCGAACATTCGCGCGAAACTCGCGTACAAACGCGCGAAACGCGCGAACAAAGCAACCAAATAACCAACCACACACGCAAACAAACCCGCAACCAATAAACGCACGAAACGCGCGAACAAACGCGCGAACCAACCAAATAACTAACCAACCAACAAAACGCGCGAACAAACGCGCGAAACGCGCGAACAAACGCGAAACCCGCGAACAAACCAACCAAATAACCAAAACCAACCAAACGTGCAACCAAACGCGCAAACAAATGCGCGAACAAACGCGCGAAACGCGCGAACAAACCAACCAAATAACCAACCAACCAAACGCGCGAACAACCCGCAACCAACAAACGCGCAAAACGCGCGAACAAACGCGCGAACCAACCAACCAAACGCGCGTACAAACGCACGAACAAACGCGCGAACACAAATGTTGGCCCCGGGTGGGAATGAACCCAAAACCTTTAGCTCAGTAGGCAGGGTCACCACCCGTGGCTACCACTCACCATCAACTAAGCCAACGGCCAGTCACTGTAGAAAACAAATCAGTAGGTATTCGATACTGAGAGCCCCTGTAACCGGTCAATATAGGGATTTTCTTACATCCTGTATGTCAGTCAGTCAGGGTTTATAATGAAAAACCTATGGTAGTTTGCAGAGTAGCCCTATCCTTTGAACTGGGCTCACTTGTAACACTTTCTATAATAACCAGGCTACTCTGACCTGTAAGTTCATACAAATTTTAGCAAATGAGAGTTTTTTATTGCTAGTTGTTATTCCTCGGCAAATTTTCGAGATTTTTGTGATTTATTATGTTATTCCGGGATATACACTGTCACTATACAAAGTTTCGTCAAAATCCGTTCAGCGGTTTAGGCGTGATGCGCGTTCAAACAAACAGACAGACAAAAATTTTAAAAACTGTTCTAACATGTTCAGTTACTCATTTTAAGTTGCCCTGGTTGTTTTTTTTTCGAATATATTCAATGTACAGACTTTTTGGCCTTTACGATTTTATTATATGTATAGATTATGGACAGTTTCTTTTTCTTCGTTTCTTCATTACATAGATCTAGGATTACTCTGTCTACGCTTCATTACAATAAAAAGTGTTTTTTTTTGTCAAAAACGGCTTATTGATTTTGATGAAACTTTGCACTTCGTACTTAGTTGCTTTAAGTTTGTTTATGACATAGCCATTACCCATTGGTCTGGAAAAAAATTAGTTTGTATGGCTCTCCTACGCAAGATGATCGCAAGTTAAATTGAAACTTGCGATCATCTTGCGATTTATGCCCACAAAAGGAGCTGTTGAATAATTGTCATGTAATTAGGTTTATGGTCTTACAAAGGTTTGTACGCTATATGCTTTTCATCACACTTGCTCGTTAAGGGCTGTCGACAACAAGGGCGTTAATCTGTAGTTTTATGGCGTTCACTCGAAGGCAAAGAACTTTAGAGCAAACCAGTATGACATTCCACACTAAGGAGATTTTAAATCAAACATGTTTTTTTATGTCTTCGAAACTTCTACAAATATTAATTTACATTTACGCTTTAAATAACTGCATTATTTTAGTGTTTTAAAAAGTTTCAGTTTACTTTGTAATTATTTCAGTGAATTTTATTTTGAAAATCGATAAAAACTGGCTGTATGAGCTTTCGCCTTTGGAGTTTCTAAATGCATTTTTTATCATTATCTGTGGAAGTAGGTACTGGGAGCTCCATACCCAAGCCACAACACTCCTATAAAAAAAAAAGGAGCTCCATACTTTTTGGCGGGAGTTTGGCAAGGATGGATACCCTATGTTAATTTTGATTGTATACAAGTTTTTGAACTTGCCTTATACATATTTATGTGGCCATTGAAGTTTACATATTTATTAGTATTTGGATGAGTACATATCTTTTGAACTTTGTATGATTACTTTTATTGTTTCACATTACTTGTATATATATTTTTGTCCTTGACTGTACCTAGTTTCTTTTAGCCTTAGTATGTACTTGTATGACCCCACGAAATTTCATGACGGCTGAATGAATATAGTCACAAATTGTTTGCACATCACTGACATTGTTTATAGTCTATGTGTGGTACATAGAGATGTCCAAAAACTTGAAAGTTTGATTCGTTTGATCGAATCAATGAACCATTTCTTGAAATTGAATGAGCGTATAAATATAGTCCCCGCGGAGTTTAATGGGGGCTGTGAGAAGTTGGCTAATTACTGCGCAATGACTAATTTTAGGTTTCCGGGGGTTTACTCTCTAGTGAACTCCTGGACAGGTCCCTTTGATTGCTGCGCAATGACTAATTTTAGGTGTCAAAGGGGAAGCTGTGGGTTCACTCCCGCACAGCTCCCCTGATTACTGCGCAATGACTAATTTTAGGTGTCACAACCTAAAATAGTCATTGCGCAGTAATCAGCCAACTTCTCACAGCCGCCATTAAACTTCACGATGACTATATTTAGTTTTCCTAAAAAATGTATATTGTAGGTTTTGGTGAATAACTATGATAGTTTTTTATGCAACGAACGCCTACTTTTCGGATAGTTAATTAAAAGAAACGACTTTAACGGATTTTTCCAAATTGTTCCTTATTAAATCTTTATTAAACCTACTGAGTTTAGTGGGGATGTGAACTACAGGGTGGACTTTTGTGTTTCCTCGCAAATGTGATGAAAAACATTGTGTGCATCACGGGTAGTACGGGTATTACAAACTCGAGTCATTAAAATCCCTCCGCCTTCGGCGTCGGGCTTCTAACAGACTCTCGTTAGTAGCCCACCAAACGAAGACAAAATAGGGGAAATAATTCGGATGTCAACGGATTTTGGCATAGTTGTAGGGAATGGTGTTTTACACAACATACTAAAAGTCCTGAGGGGTGGGGGTTGTGCTAACGGAGAGGAGGGTGTGTAAAGGTCCCTTATTTTATATTTTCGTAAATAACTCAAAAACGGTGGACCGTAGCAAAAATTTTGTACTACTTAAATAATCTACATACTATTCTCTATCAATATTTAAAAAGATAATAAAGGGAGAAAGTTAAATAAGTTCAATTCTACACATAGTGGGTTTATTATACGCCAACACCAATATTTATCGCAATAAAGCTTAAGACTTGGTACACTTGTTACTTAGGTGGACCAGAATGGAAAATGCCTGTGAGGCAGCGGGGGACACGCCCGTGGGGGGAAGGGGGAGGGGTTAAAGTTTTCTTGCGCCGCGCGCACTGTTGGTCATCATAACTGATAACTTATAGCTACTAGGGCAAGTACGGTATCATTTTCGGATAAATAAAAGATCGCCAATCACTTTCTCAAACAAAACATAAACATCTTTGCATACAAAAAAATTGAATTACGACCAAAAATCATAAAAATCAAGAAAATATTATTTACTAAAAAAATACCGATATCGGGTTTAAAAAAATATATTTAAAAAGCCGCATATAAACAGATTCCAAAAATATAAGCTTCTTTAGATTTCAAAAATAAATAAATTTAAAAATATATATTTATCACAGCGCGGCAGAGCCAAAAAACATTCTTTGAAAAATATGGACAACAAAAACGACTTATTTCAAGGAAATGTCCATTTATAATGTCTTTCCATACAAATTTTGTACTCCCATTTCACCTCTTTATGGGTTGAATTTTGAAATATCCGTCCTTATTCCTCGTGTGCACTTTATAGGGAACCTCTGTGGAAATTTTCAGTTTTAGGTGCAATGGTTTCGGCTGGGCTCAAAATTCTACTTTTTTACGAAACGAAGTTTTTTATATCTTCTGTAAATAATAATATGCATGTAATTATACCTAATTATAAACTATCCGGAAGAAATTATCTGAATGATAGTGAAAATCGCATCCGTTGAGTGGTTTATAAGATCTAAGCGTACAGAGGGAGAAACAGACGCGGGATTACAAAACATTGACTTTATTTAAAATATTAGGTCTGTAAATCTAACATGCATGTAACATAAAAACCATCAGGTAGTTCATTATTTTTTACAAAAAAAGGATTTAGACTCGTGCATTCTAAATCTTGATCGATTTAATATAAGAGAAGATTTAACTTAAGTGATGGGAGGAGTGGGAAATATCACTTCTGTGGGGTGGGAGCATCTCCGCTCTTTGTAATACAGCCCTAATCATCGAGTTTGGGTTCTTTTGACTGTTGCAATTAACTATTGTTGTTTATTGAAACAAGTTGAATGTGGGATTCAAAACGAAAATAATGAAACAGCTTTAGAGTTTTCTCCCATATCTTTTATTCTAAATACATTAATATTCTTTAATTCAATTCAACTCAAATATTCATTTAAACTATTACAAGCTATTCTTTTTTATTTTAAACATAAATAATAAAGTAATGCAAATGTCCAGCATTGCACACTTTGTGGGTATTAATAAATTTATCTAGGTATTATCCAATCTTAGCGATAGTTCTCCGTACTGACAAAACATATAGGTACACAACACTGAAACCACTTTGGCCGAAACAATTTGGTAATTAGTTTTAACATGTAATTTCTAATTAAGTAATTACTATTGAATATGACATGCCAGTGCTACTTTTCATAGTCACTATATACTTATTTAAAATAATACCAAATATTTATAGTAACTTATGATGGTTGTTCTTTGGTAGTGGTATCTGGTATCACATGTTTTGGACAATACCAAGCTGTTAGTAATACCTATTATTTAAGCGTATTCGACATGCCATGTAGGTATTATGGTTTACATTACTTCAATATGTAAGTATACTGCATAGGGTACTTCTATTTACCGAAATGAGATTGAACGACGAGTATAATATGTATTATAAATCTAGATACACAATTTGGTACGTTTAAAGGTTGGGCTATTTACGATTACGGGTACAGTATATTTATATAAGAAGCCTTTACATTGTCACAGTTCACATAGGTACAGGCATTTTACTTGTGAACTACGAAAGATTGGGTAGGTACGTACGATAGGTAGGTACACAGATCTACTGTAGTACGCATATATTATTAACACAATTTAGTTACCAATACATTTATTACAAAACAAATGATTCTAAGCGTAATGTTTCTAGATACACACAAATTGTAGTTAAGCGCTTTTAATTTTTCTCATGTCCATGTAGACATACCAAATCCTAATCTAGGTAAGTAATGCATTTCCAAAATCAGACGTTTTATAAAGACATCGTCATGGCGATTTGCGTGTTCAGTTTTTGATCGCCGAATAAATCTTAAGTTACCTACGAAAATAATGTACATTGGACCTTCATTCTTGTCACTGATTAATGTTCGAGAGGATGACCTAGATTACTTGAACAATAATACTCATAGCAGATATTCTACGGTAATACAAAAGAAATGAAGTATGAGATACTACGACATTTAATCAAGTTGTTATACAAATAAATATCTTTTGAGTACATGAAAATAGAGACCAGCTCGTAAGTAATAGAATCGTAAGTAACGTAACGCAATGGAGACAATGAAACGAAATGCAAACATAATACAGTAAGTAATAAGTATTACACCCTCCTTGTAATATTAAAAGTGAAATGAATGTGTGGTCGTGACGTGACTCCGTGACCGTAGGGTTTTATTTACGTATGCGAATGGTAAATAAACTAATAGTTGCGTGCTTATCAGATCTGCAATGAATGTTGATGGAATATGTAATGTTGAAGCATGAAATAGAATAGTGACGAGATACCTGTCAGGAAATTAAAGTGCGGATTTAATGAAACAAGGTACCTACTTAATAAATATTGTGCGAGAAGTTTCTCACTCAGGGACTATCTACTTAGTATGTACTATTGCAAGACCCGGCCCTCGTCGTGCCGCCATCGTTTGCACCTTACTAATTATTTCTGCAAATACTTGAACGAGAGAAAACTTAGTTCAAACCACTCATTTGTTAGTTAGTACCTACTAAATATTTTAATCAACACTTCAAGCAGTTAGTTGCGTTCACAATAGAAAACTTAAAGGTTCATGACTAAGTTTTTGGGTAAAAGAGAACTAGAGTAAATTAAGTAAATTTACAAAAATAATACATTATTCTAAAGAGAAAAGTAAAGGGATCGCCAGCGACCCTCCCTAAGAAATGAGGTGCTATTAGGTTTGTTACCAAATCAAATAAAGCTATCTAACAAGGTTGACTGAAATCGGTACCGTGTCTCTTCACAATGAGAAAGAGGCTGGCCGAATATTATATATTCAGAAAAAAGACACAACAACAACTCCGAAAGGCAATTTTTAAAATGTACCTTAAAATAGTTTTATATTTAGGATACCTAGTATGTTAATATATTTTGGTGAATAACATCATTATCGCAAACCCGTATTAAATATGAGAAACGTGGATGATATGACAATATAAATTACCCTTTCATACCAATTAATAAGCGTTTTCAATGTCCTTACTTAGTCGAACCGGTATATACGGTGTCGACGACTATAACTACTTACACGACTTTAACTTTAAGAACCGAAGACTAACTACTTACAGGGATATCGACCATTACTGTGAACTTAAGAGTCGAATTCTTCATATCTTTGGTTAGACAAAACGAAACAATAGTAAAAACACTAGACAATCAAATGTTACACAGTCATTGGAGGGACATAATTATTTAGTCGTTAGGTAACTCTAAACAACATTGCATAATCACATATAAATAAACATCATCGAAATGTTACGATACACCCGCAGATCGTTTCATTTCGACGTAAGCGTCAACAAGTGTTATCATTATTATTATCCAACAAGAGTTCGGGTTTGACATGGCACCGTGGCGGGCGCGGGAGCGCGGCGGGCGTCGGCCCCCGGCGCTCCGGCACTCCTCAGAGCGACGCAGCCGGCGCGGCGCCCGCTCTACTGCCAGAGCTTCCACCACACTTGCATCTTCTCAGAGAGTTTCTTACAGATTCCCAGTAGTTTCCGTCACATCCCACCATCGCCCTCCCCTTCACAATCTTCTGAGCCCTCACCTTCTTCTAATGTTACCTGCGAAAAAAAATCATGTTAGTTTTGATTGTTGACGTCCACTGCAGGACATAGGCCCTCCCCAATGAACGTCTCCACACCCGGTCCTCCGCATCCACCTGTTTGATGACCACGCGACAAATTTCATAGGCAGTGACAGGATTTTAGTTAAGGGATACTCACTTGGAAGCGTATTTGTTCCGGGCGGTCGTCATCAGTTCCTGAATGAGAGCCTTGAACGGGCGCCGGCGGCGGCGACGGGGGTATCATGCTTTGGTAGTAGTCGCGGTTCTCTTCCAATGTATCCAGAATGTCCTGGGCGTCAGGATGTACTAAGTCCGCCCACGTTTCCCACAACGGGTGCACGATGTAATCTATAAATCCAACTTGAGATTTTTCTATCGTGGAGTTGTGCCTGTCGCACATAGGGCTTATGTCCATGCCGTGCTCTCTCTCACGATCTCCTTGTTGGAAAAATTCTTCCATAAGTAACGCTACCCATCGTTTATACAGAGGCAGTGGCTTAGTCGGATTGCTTAAATCAGCGCAATGTACGAGATTCTCCAACACTTGTATTCTGTCCGTGTAATTGTCTAGTAATAAGACACCGCTTCCGGCCACTTTCTTTGTCTCCACCATCGTCTTCAGGTCTGCGAGTAGACTCATGTGTTTCGACATGTCAGTCGAGAGCACCATGTCTATGACCATTTTCCGTAACGTCTGCCTCTGCTTCTTGTGGAGGTTGACGAATATGTCACACCCGTCGTTCTGGAGCAATTTGAACGCTACGGCGAGATGGTGGTTTTCTAGTACGGACTCGTCGTTGTACATGAGGGCGAGTTCAGAGCTAGAGTTGACGAGGAATTGGTTTGTGAGGCCGGGGTGGTCCACGTCGTGGACGCACGCGGCGAACAGAGCGGAGCACACTTCTATGGGCGTGAAGACTGCGTCGAGCGCGGGCGTGTTGAGGAGCACGTTGGTGGACTGCGTGACGTCAGCCGCGTGCAGCGAGTTGTGGAAAGGGTTGTCGCGCACGTAGTGCTCCTCGAGGGTGACCGCGAACGCGATGAACGTGCGCGCCGGTATTTGCAGCGTGCCCAGGAGCTCGCGCGACGTGAAGGCGGAGTACGCGACGGCGGTGAGCGGCCGGCCGCACGACAGGTCGCCGATCTGGAAGATGTCGACACCCCAGCGGTCGAGGTCGCCCAGCAGCCGGCCCAGCTCCTCCTCGTGGGGAGTGTCCACACCATATCTCGGCACGCGTTCTCCCGTGAAGCTGTTCGTATGTGTCAAAGCCCGCTTCACGCCTGATATCTGCGAAAGAAATAAAATAGAATGTTTCACCAAGTTTTGGACTAAATTAACAGGAATCAAAATGTGAAAGAAATGTTTCTTGCTTATATTTTATGTAAGGTCTTACTTGTGACATGGTGCTTGTTGCTGCGCCATGACGTGGTTTCTCCTTTTTCTTAATACGTTCTGATGTGTTCTCCTCTACTTGCAGCGAGGGTATGTCGAGCTCTTGTTGTTTGTCTGCAAGTAAATTGGAGGTCTATAAATACTACAAGAATATAAAAATGACCTACATTTTTATTTCGATTTTTACTGTAATTTATATCATGTTTGTAGACAAAATGACCTGTTCTATGGGTATATTTAAGTAGGTAGGTATGTTATGTTCTGTATTATATTCGAGATAGTCCGAAACAGGTTAATAAAAAATAATCATAAACCTAAAACGCTGCGCAAATAGAATCGGTTATAAAATCTTATCGTTTTTCAAAATCTATGCCATTGCGTATCAAAGCCGAAAGAAAGTAGGTGAACATGTGAAGTGCCGATTATTACGTTTGAAAAATACGATTCTGGGTCACTATATCTGTGTCCCAGTATTACAGATCAATCAACCAAATCAAATAATAAAATATTTATGTAATCTTTACTACAAGCATAGATACCTAGTCGAGGTCGAATTCTATAAAAAATATTTAAACTGAATGCTTATATTATACTTTGAATTTAAAATATCTCGAAAAATAAATCATATTCATAACGAGCGAGATTAAAGCAAGAGTTAGTTAACGACTAATCAACCACACCGTCAGGCGATTAAAGAGGCCACGCGTGATGAAATAATCTAAATACACGAAAACGTTACAAAGGATTACGACAAACCAGTTATCAACTTAATGTAGTACTACGTATCTAGTTTGTATCTAATCAACAGAGATAACGTGATGGACACAGTAAAAAGCAGCGGTAAAAATAGCTAAAAGCTATGATCGGAATATACTGAAAATAGCCTAAGGATGGATTTATTATCGCAATAGATTTAGTGTGGCTTCCAAAATATGAAGCTTGTTTACTTTGGCCTGTCGGAAGATGAAACTAGTTTTTTATGCCTCTTATTTAATCGCTTATTAAACCAAATGGGTCGTCTATTTTAGTATTTTGCAGAAAAAAATGTGTTACCGCCGATAATGTTTCGCGTTCGTGGTTAATTAACAAAGCTTCTGCATACTGTGGGCCACAGTAGGTACAGGCCAAGAATAGGGGCCAAATATGTGGAGTAGTAAAGTGAGACAGATTCCTAACCGTAGAGTGCGTAATACTAGACTTCTAGGCCAGAATAGTGCTTCCTTGTTTAATGTGGTATTTAAATATTTAGTAAAATGACAGGGGTTTGCAAAAATGTTGCGTGAGATAAGAATGATTTCTTTATCAGAACAATCTGTACCTACTACATAATAATATTATCTCAACAGTATCATTGTTTATTTATTTTAAAGTCTCTTTATCAAACAAATACTCTTTTAAATATTCTCACTTTATGCGTGTTACAAGACATTGACTCATTGAAATACATAATTTGACGATGTGTTGAATTTTGCATTAGTTTAACAGATATAAATTAGAATCATGTACAGCGTAGTAAAGTAGTAAACATTCAAAAGTGTTAGGTAGACATAATATATTATGCGTTGTAAATTTCAAATTTATAGTTCCTACTGTTTATCATAATTTCTATATTGGCATTCAAATTATTTGGCCCGAACAATCCGGCGAACGGCCGGCCGCGATTGAAGCTAGCACAAACAAATTAATTGCGGGGCCATCGCGCCCGCTACGTACCTAACGTACCTACGCCGCGCGCCGCGCGCCGCGCGCTTGCCGAGCCAATTGCTTCAATGACTGAATCATTGAGCTACTCAAACACCCATGTCCTGCATATTTTACGATCCCAATAAATTCGCCTTGAATATTCATAGGGATAAAAAGTGTGCCCTCGGCCCGCCGTATCGATGTTGCTTGTACGCGTGCGCAAAGGGTCATCGGAGATGATAATTTAATATTGTAATTTACAGATAAAAAAATGTGTATTAAACGCTATGAATCTGTGACAGAGGTGATATCGAGTTCGAAACATTGGAGTTGTAACTGACACTCGGTACATACATAACAGATTAATTAGTGACATTAATATAATAGAAATATGTAGGTATGGTTAGTAATAACAAGTTTCTGTTTGGTAATGTTGGATATGAGACAACAAGGGCAGGGTTTTAATGTGCGTAAGCAATTTAGCTCTGGGCGGGCGGGAAGGGGCGGCGGCGGCGGCCCCGTTCGTCGGGGCGGTGCGGCGGCGCGGAGGTGCGGCGGTGCGGCGGTGCGGCGGCGCGGCGGTGCGGCGGCGGCGGCGCCCCGACTCTCGACCCAAAGTCAGACGTCACGCATTCAATGGGGTTTAATGATTTTCTTTTATATGACGCATTGATGAATAACCTTTCTTTGTACGCGTCTAGAGTCAAACATTGTCGCCAAAATAATTTGTCACAGATTTATTTTTAGGGGTGTTAATTTCTTATATTGTTGGCTAATTTCATTATATTCTTGTTGTTTGTCTTTTTCGCCTTTTATATAAAACGGATGCCTCTAATTTCAGACCGACTTCCTAAACTGGCCAAAATGTCTGCCCAGCAACGTGGCCATTGCGGGTATAACTACTCCTTTAGGGGAAGGCATATTATTAGCAGGAAATTATTATACCTAAAGAGTTTGAGAGTTACAGTCGACCGCACGTCAGCGAGAGTTGGCCTAGCCTATTCGGGAGTTTCTATACTGTGAGAGACCAGTTTATGCTAGTTTTGTTTCCGCTAACGTGCGGTCGACCGTACATACGCAAATATAGGCGTTATAGGCACACAAGTCTATTCGAACCATTGGGTACTAAGGTAGGTACTTAGAGAGAAAGTACGAAAAGAAAACTTTCGACATGACACGCGTGTCTAGACTAGATTACTACTGGCAATAACAAAGATGTTTACACGTTGCTCGTACAGGTTATTGACAATCGTGCACCGCGTCATGCCATTTTAAAATAAAATAAAAATAACACATGGAAAAAAACACGGCTATTTTAACAGTTTTGTAACTGATATTACGTAAAGAATAAGCGTAATCTTTCTATGGTCTAGTAGTTTAACCGGATTGGCGAGCAAAATTGTCCACAAGTTTATTGAATGCGCAAGTTATCTTGTTAGATGCGAGAGCGCAAACTAGTTGGGAGTACTGAGGTCCAAGTTGGCAGTGGAATTTAAAAAGTATAAAGTAAATTAAATGCAGGTACCTTTCTTGTGCAGATATTAGATTACTAGCTGTTTCCCGCGGCCTCACCCGCCTTTTATAAGTTATTTCTGACTTTTTTTTTGATTAGCTCCTAAGGGACTGCGCAAACCAAGCGGAAATTTGCCCGCGCACTTTTTGACGTCTTTGTCAAATGAACCATATCTTTAAATAGCCTAAAGATCAAAATCGTATAATGACTTCTGCACGTCGGCGTCGCCTCGCGCTCGACGTTATTCATACGATTTTGTTCTTTACGCTGTATAGTGATATGGTTCATTTGACAATGACGTCAAAAGTGCGCGGGCAAATTTCCGCTTGGTCTGCCCCGATCCTAAGGCTCGTACCGTGCGTGATGATAGACTTCCTCAATTAGGCTATCAAATGCAAAAAAAATTTCAAATCTGACTAGTTGGTAGTTTCAGAGATCGCGTTCAAAAAAGAAACAAAATCTTCAGTTTTATTAAATAAGTATGGATTAAAAAGTTTAACCCTTAAAATGATAAAAAACCCGTTCGGGTCTCAAATGTAGTTCAAATACTAAACTTTATGTAGTCTAGATAGAATTCTTTTTTCAAAAACCAAAATATGACGACAGCCACATTCTAACGATTATAGGAATTAAATTTTTCTAGTAAGTACAGATAGTAGATTATATTATGTACATATAGAATAAAGTGTCTTACCCAAGAATGTGGAGCAGATGTACTCTGAGATTTGGTTGCCCGACTTGCTGGACTCCGAGAAGTGGCTCAGCTCCTTGTTGAGCATCCGTTTGAACTGAAAATGCAACAATTCCACTGAGTTCGCCATCCTAGCTGCGCGACGTTTCAGCCAGCGGGCCGGCGCACAACGGACGCACTGTCTCTCGGCGCACACGCGCATTTCACTACTCCAAATGTAAAAAAAAAAGTTCGAATAAAATTTTCGAAGCTTTAAAAAAGTTTGAATTCCGAAAGTGTGTTTATTTAATTTGCGTTTGCGCGTTAATTAGTTTAAGACGCGTGTTAGCTACGAACGCTGGCGCTACACTGACTGACTCGGTTGCGTGCGGTGCTCCGACGCGGCCGGCCTCGTTCGTAGCGGCCGCCAGCCGCGTCACCACCACCTATACGTACAGAAATACCACCTTCTCCGTATTCTTACTTACAGATAATAATCTGCACTCATACTTCTGTGATTTAAATTTCCTCCTGGCTCGAGGAAGACGTTGGCTTAAACAATGACGTATTTTCCAGAACAATGCGTCTGACGATTTTAGGGGTTTCAAATTTAAGAAAGTGGGTTTATTATGGTGGGACTTTACATGAGACGAACAGTACAGACTGCCCACTTAATGATGCCACCCCTGTTTTCTCAAGAACTATAATTTATTTCGAATAGGTACTATCGACATCTTTGGCTTACATAAAAAACTTCTTATATCACTCTTCTCTTAACAAAAATCTAACCCAGAAGCGGTCCAGAATATTGAGTTTTTAAAAACGTCGAATCAAACATCATATTTTACGCGATATACCTACTAGCTTCCTCTTCTTTTTATAATAATTTTATTTATTTTTTAAATCTTTATTTTATAAAATGAGAGCAAATAAAAAATGTCCTATCAAAAAATCATAAAATAATTATGTCATGGACGACTTTTCCTCCTGGATTCAAGGAAGACAAAACAATTACCCACGTATTTTCCAGTAGGTAAGTAACTACCTATGATGCGTCGCGTCGACTATAATGATTAGGCACTTAATAAGGATAGCTCATTCTTATTTATTTTTTTGGTTACTATAACGATGAAGATATTAATTCTTGAATCATCATTATACTTCTTAGAATAATTTTTACCATGAGAAAAATAATTTTCACGAACAAAAGCAATTCCAAATGAATCCCGGCTCCCTTTTTATATAGAACATAATTTTCATCGAAATAACTAAATTTTGCTTTATTCATTATGTTCGTCCGTGCGTAAGCCGGTAGGTACTAAAGAAACAGAGCGGTGGGGTCGCTGATTGGATTTGTTAATCTCTCACTAACCGACGGGGTTTAGTTTGAGTCCTGACTACACCGCATCAATCTAAATGAATTTCAATATTGCCTTCTTTTTGTTTCCTGTTAGAATCCAGGTAATGGTAGCTAGATATCGTATTTTATTTACTTAACAGCGCTCTCTCAGTAAATTTATTTCAAATTTAAATGCGATTAAGTAACTGTAAAAGTCGCACCTTATATTAAGGACTAAAAGCATTTGCAATCAATACTATGCCCAGCAGTGGACGTCAACAGGCTGATGATAAGGACTATGGAAACTAATTAGGTACCGACCGTATCTGCCTACCATTGTTTTTCCCAATATTTGTGTTGGATAATTATTTATCTTGTAGATATACGAAATAATAATGATAAAAGCGTGCTGAAAGTTGTGTAAAACAGAATCATTCGTAACACTAGCCGCTTAGTAACTCGATAGGTGTCGATAATGGCTGAAACAGATAGGAATTTAATTATCACGTATGCCTAATGAATGGGCGATATTTCAAAAAATCTGGTAGTTACGTACTTCTTCACGGAAAAATGATATTGAAACAAGAAACACACCGATTATTTAAAAAAAGTTTATGTGTTGTGAATTTGTAACTTTTATACCTATGGCCTAATTTCTAAAATCAGTCAGAAACACCAAAACATCGTAATTTTAGTCATATGTAGGTAGTTTTGTTATTTTTAATCGAATAGCTTTTTTCGACCTGAAACCAAGTGTTTATCAACCTCAATTCCTGAGCGTGATCGTCAAAGATTGACATAATTACATAAACCTTCTTCCTTTGAAATTGGCTAAAAATCTGAAACACAGCTCATTGGTGGTTGCTAACAGCTAACATGGTAGCGCGTGACGCGTGAACCAATCGTAGGCCATCGTGGTAGGTATGACATCCATTGCGTTAATTTTAGACATGTTCTTGACACAGTTCGTTATCGCCTTGCAACGTTATGCCGGATAGGAAGTGGGATACAACAATGTCTCACTAATATCTTGTACCTAAGGTAACCTCTCATAGTAGACCACTAGCTGGCTATCGTCTCACAGTGTTTTCAACAGTTGGTCAATTTTCTCGTAGAACTTAACATTTTTCTGGGTTATTATTATTATTATCAATTTTATTCACCATTATTCATATGTCTAAATTTTTACAATATTTTAATAAAAAACTTATTATTAATATAAGTAAGGACCTAAGAGAGCCTATAGCCTGAAACAAATCAGCTATTTTTGAACATTAAAAGATTTTAAAAATCCGTTTGGTATAGATCCGTTTTGTCGTAACTTATGGAAGTTAAGACAAAATAATAATGCAGGTACTTAGTCAATGATAAACGCTAAGCTGATTCTACACATGAAAGAGGTATGTTTGTATGATTATTGATTTCTTGAGGTAGTAACCGATCTTACATTAAAACCTTCCCTGTAAAGTATTCTAAGTAACATCGACCAATATTTCTACCCTCATTGCCTGCCAATAAGTGACAACAATCGCCTTCGACCGCTTATTGGTCATTCCGTGGCGTGGAGGACTATAAATATAATCCCACTAATATAACGCGCCTATCCCTGTGGTGAACATGTAAATGAGAATACGGGAGGCACATATACTCGTAATCATAAAATTTGGCATGAATATGCTTATTAGTCATAGTTGGTAATAACTTAGATGACAATAAAGATCCCCAAAGCATCCTAATTTTCGACCATATATAAGTGTGTGTAGTCAGAGCGTTAGTTACTTTTAAAAAGATTTTAGGACTGGGACTCCTCGGTCTCGCTTGAAGTCATAAAAAAATTAAAAATAACTAAAACTTATAAAAAAAAAATTAAAAAATAAACCTAATTATATTTTTTGACGTTCACTTAGCTTCTTTTGAGGACTAAATATATAAAAATAAAACAAACCTAAAACATAAAAATAAATAAATAAAAATTCGTTCACTTCTCCCAGGACTCAGGAGGTAATGACGATACCAATAATGACGATATAAAAATAAATATACCAATTGTAGGTACTTAAATTGTATAAAGTGTAGGTATATTAGGAACGACATTGTGTAGATGACTTTTAATTGTTACGCGTTCGGCACATTGTCCTCTCAAAAAAATCTAATCTAAGTCTAAACGCATCAATTAGGTACCTTACATATAAGATTGTTTATAGGTAGTATGATTCACATTTAATTCGTATTATTTTATGATATGAATATTGATATCATTTACCTTCTATTGATTGATTGTTGTAAATAAAACTTAGACATACATAACAACTTCTAAGAACAAGTCGTGACTATAAGTAAGATAAATTTTGATTTGATAAATCTACAACAATTCAATGATTACAGTATCTCTCTTGATGCTACCTAAAAATGCTGATGCTACTTGAAAAACTGATAACCAAAGTATCTATACAGTTATATTTATTTCAGTCGCACTTTGTGAAAGCAAATTCTATTTTTGACCATTGCTTGACAGGAGATAATAGTACTGCAACAACGCAGTCAATGCCCCGTTATTCTGATTATGTTGCCATCAACATAATCAGAATAAGTAGTTGCAATTTAAACATTCAGGAACTAAATAAATAATTAAATGTTTCTTGCAAGTAGTCAAGCAGTCAAGCTTATTGTCGGACTAGTATCGATCGGCATCAGGCCTGTGTACCTACTTAATGATTTGGCATTACGATTTTTTGCGAAGCCAATCACCTCTTTTTCAATGAACCAGAGGTAGATAATAGATATGGTCTTTATTTACTTAAAGCACAAAAAACAGTGCTAGTTATTTTTGTAACGGATTTAGTTGTCACGATTAGCAATGTCACTCTCTCATAAAAACACGCCTGAACTTACCTACAATTATTATAATAAATATTAATTAAATTGTAATAACATCAAAACCCGAGTTTTGATTATATAAATAACTAGCTTATGCCCCGCGGCTTCGTTCGCCTTAAAAAGTATCGTTTATGTTACTTAATATTTGTTGCCCGCGGCATTGTAAACTTTTGTTCCCGTACAAACCTTAACATCCCTTTTCACCCCTTTAAGGTTGGAATTTAAAAAATCCAAGTACACCAGATTTTAAGTCTGACCACATGCTTTCAAACAAAAATCAAATCGGACCAGTAGGTTTAACGTGATACGGGTACAAACAGACAGACAAGATTGAAAAGTGTTTTGGGGTCAGATAAGCCTAAATAACGTATTCCAATAGCTTTTTTGAAAATCCCTTCAATGTACAGAAATACTTCCGTTACGATTTTATAATAGTATAGAAGATAATAGATAACTGGAGGTAGTAATTGGTTATATCCATTTTCCCCTTCGGACGCCTACGTAACCCGCTCTACGTAACCAGCTTCGTACGAATACTTTTTTTCTTCCTACGTAACCGGTTTCGTAGGAAGTTTTTTTTTGTAATCTATACTTATAATAAAGCAGTAGAAACCGTGTGTCTGTGCATTATATAAATTTATCAAAAAATGATTGTGGGCGATAAAAAAAGTAACAGAACACAAAACACCATTTTTAATTTTTTTTGTCTTTCTGTCTGTTGGTTCCAGCATCATGAAAAAACTACTGCACGAAATGGGATGCGGTTTTCACAGTTGTGTTCCTGAAGGTCTAACTTAAAATTTGGTGGTTTTGCCATAATTATACTGAATAGTTTCTTCATTCGTTTTGTTTAAAAGAGTTTTTACCCCGCCGGACCATTTGTACCATCGGCCAGTACCATTGATGGTACAATTGGGGATCGACTTGTCCCACTAGTAGCAAGTAACTGACAGTTTCGTAATAATACATTAAATTCTTTATACGAAACTGGTGACGTACAAAAAAATATAGTTTTGTAGGAAGAAAAAAAAACTTCCTACGAAACCGGTTACGTAGGAAGAAAAAAAAAATTCGTCCGAAGCTGGTTACGTAGAGCTGGTTACGTAGGCGTCCGAAAGGCCATTTTCTACTATTCCTTTGTAACTTTGGCTTTAATGCAACTCCGTAGGTACCGCAATCTATGTATTGGGCATTATCCTATGAGAAATAATTCGAATAAATTTATTTACGTGGTTTAAATTTTTATTATCTACATAGATAAACCCATACGAATTAAAAAGTTCATTTATAGATAAGGCCAATCCGCCTATCACTCAAGCGTGAAACAAAGTGTCTGAATAAAATTATTTTCAGTTTTCTTGAATGACCTAGGATACTTAACGTGCTTAAAAAATTATAGTTATCTTGATAACGGAACGGGCAAGATACAGACAAATTAAGAAATTATCAAAGTATCAGGGCAATTGTATACCAGTGTAACTAAGCTGGTTTATTTCAGTCATCCAGAACGAAATAACAATGAGACGCTTTCTCAGAAGTGAAGATATGCAAATGAAATAACCGTAACGAATGTTATGCCCTGGAAAGATTCCAAATATAAAAGTGCGAGGAAAGTGGAGTAACGGTCGGTCGTGCGCTCATCGGGTATAACCACCTGAAAACTAAGTAGCTCAGTAAGTTTCCCTTCACCGTGACGTAGGTATAGGTGTGTGTGACTCATCCCTTTCTTTGAAATTGGAAACATTGTTGACTAATTTTCATGACGTATGATGTGTGTTAGGTAGGTATGTATCTCGACATCGCGTTACGCTAGAATAAGCTGGATTACCACTCACCAATGACACACCCTGACTAATTTAATCAATTTGGCTGTACAGTACGATTGCAAGCATTTTCATAGGAACAAGGAACCCTTAAAAAATCGTCTAATTTTAATCCGTCTCTTTAGTTTTAGCAGCGTCAGCTTTTGCAGTTATAAACCGAAAAGCATGAAATTTTGTACAAGGATACCTTTGATGTAGATATCAATTTTAAAGGAATAAATAAAAAGTTTTAAAATTGCTTCTCCCCCCTCCGCATACATATAATAAGGAATGAACATTTTTTTGATCGCTCCCCTTGTGTCGGGTACGGTTAAAGACGTCTTCGCTAATGAGGAATTGTGTTCAACTTTAAAATTGAAGCCATAACCTGCGATATTCGTAGACCCCTGATTTAGTCTTAACATTCGGATATGCAAAAAAAAGCTAGTGTAAAAATATAAAATGGGCAGTCACTTTATATTTTTACACTAGCTTTTTTGCTTTTACTGCCAGTGACAGACTTAAACTTTGTATTTATAACTTACTCAGGAGTGAATCATGGATTTGTGACGTCACATGACGTAGAGTCGTGTGATCGCTGATAAATGAAAATCATAAAGGTAGAGCGCAGTATTACTGGGTATTACTAGAGTAAATAAGCATTATTGCGTTTCAGAGATTCCAAAATGTGTTTATATAAGCTATATTGATTGATCAGTTTAACGATTTATATCAATTTACATATCTCGTTTTATCGTTTCACACTCCATATCTATTCTTTTGCCTATCCACATTAATTTAAGTATGCCTAAAACATAATAATATTTTAATTCGTTACAAAATAAATACCTACCTAGAATATACATATATTTATTTAAATAATAAAAACAATGGAAAAAGAAAAATACAAGTGTTTAAGTGTGTGTGTTCACGGTGATCTTAAGATTATGTGTGCAATGTATATAGGTAGGTCCAACTAGCTTCACTATGAAAAGTTTTATTCGTCCAGACGGATGGTAGGTACTTGAAACTCATGGAACCTGAAGCCAAATAAAAAGACAGCATTTCCATAAAACCAAACAAAAGTTTCAAGGTATGCCAATCCAATAAAATTCAAAGAAACCCCTGAGTGTTTCGAGTTAACTCGTTTTCAAGGATTCTAAAAAGTTTTCCTCACGAAGTTTGTTTCCCTATTTCTCTCTCTGCCAAAGGATTACGTTTATAATTATGTTTGTGAGTTACATTTTATGTAGTTTGTAGTTTAAACATACACGGCCCATGTGTTTGTCAGAATAAAAATAGTTATTGACAATTTGATTACGACTTTACGACAGTCTAACGCCGGCAGACAGAAACAGCTTAATGATGCTTGATTAATGAGTTAGATTAAAGCAAGACGATGATCGTATACTTAATCATAATGTAGATAAGATATAGATTACGGATTCGTTACAGCTGAACCATGTGTATTCAGTTGTTTACGACGAACGCACAGTGGTTAGCCATGACCTACATAATATTAAGCACAATCAGACCTGTATTACTTCAAAACTACAGACTACACTGTACACTAAATAGAGTCGACACTCCTTTGATCTCTTAATCATGACGAACGAGAAAACTCATAAAATCCACAGCGGCCTCACATTCCGTTCTCGGCGGCCATAAGGGCTGCCAACAGTCTAAATTATCTGTCAAAAAGGTAAAATTTACGTAATACGTAACCTTTATTACCTTCGGCTATATTAGAGTGGATTGTCGTGACACAGTAAGTAGGTACCACCGTTGAATTTAGTATGTACACATTGGCCTCCATCAAAAGACCCTCAAATGTATTCAAATTTAGAAACGGTTAAGTTGCTGTATGCAGGTATAAGTTGAGATAATTTAGATAAACTAATGGAGCTAAAATCTCTTTGGTGGGCGCCCGAACGCATACGAACCCCGCATACGAACCTTCCTGCATAAAATCGATGTACTAATTTCTAGACTTAGAGCTGGAATGTAATACAAGTGGTCAACATTGACAGTTCTGTTAACCGTTGAACGCGTCCAGCCGTCCACTTCTCTAATCTGATTTCGCTTGACATTTCAGTAGACATTTATGTCAAGTTAATTCAAGTTAGGATCAGCCTGTGCACAGTATGCAGGTATATACTTACATTTACATACAGCAGCTAAGCCACTACCAATCAATGATCTATTGATTTTTAATGTGCATTAATAAAAATCGATATGAATACCTACTACTTACCTATCTATTGATTTATCGATCAATATTTAATACTAGATAGTAAGTATGTAGGTATACGTGTAATAGTTGACAGTACTTATTATATTTAACTGTTGGTGGCTCAGTTGAGCTTATAACTGTCATCGAGTCCAGTTTTCACTAGACATTTGTGTCAAGCTAATTCAGGTTAGTGTCAGCGATCGCTACGAGCTGATTCATAGCCGAGTGGCGCCATGTCCACAGATCTCATACAAAAGACTACAACGCAACGTGTGCGTTTAAGCTCAAATTAAATAGAGCGTTAAAAGCAATGCTCACTTTGAAACTAGATACCTCAAGATTTGAAACGAATACAATTACTTTTATTTAGCAGTCAATTGTAACGAGACAATAAAGTTAAAGTAGCAATTTTTTGTTAATAACAATCATACTTTTCTTAATCTGGTTTATCAATGAAATATTGTGCTATATTCTCGGACCTAAAGTCTAAATCAAGCTAAAATAATAGCCGCAAAGCGATAAACGATATTATTTATAGCCATACAAATATGATGAATATTTATTATTAACTTTTATCAAGATAATTATTATTGGGCGTAAATTTCCAAATTACGTCATCTTTACTGACAGTGTTGTGGTCGCAGAGTCGACGTGACGCTTAGCACGACTTTGTGCTATCAACCTAAATATCTCTGTGTAGAAGGTAGTATAGTTAGTTGTTTACAGTATCCACTGGCACGGTAGGTACTGTAGATTAATATGACCTTATAGATCTGTAACAATTTGATTTGTACTGTTAGTGTTTACTTGCGTATATACACGCACGTCGAAGTTGCTCTGCTGCGAAATAGTGACGTCATAAGACGTCACTCTGGTTACGGTATTATAATGGCAAATATCAGTTCGAATTACTTCCTACTCTAATAACGATTATTGTAAACGCATTATCCACAAATTTAGAATTTATAAGCACGGAAGAGAATAGTCTGGCCTTAGTCTATAATACGCAGTATATATTATAGTCTATTATAAGTATTCATTGGACCTACGCATATTGTTAACTATCATGTACCTATACTGTCATTGTCTTTGTTGATCATGATCAGTGTAGATCAAGCTAAGATCAGTATGTTGTTATTGTTTTTGTATATTCATACTAGCATAGGCAATTGTGCTGAGCCATACAGCCTGTTCTTGTATTTATTTATGTCATATCACAGGTTTTGACAGATGAAACAATTATGATTTATAACAGTTAACATGTCAGTGTACGAGCAGGTAGGTAGACAGATTCACCGCTGTCGGATGTGTTCGAGTAAAAGTCCCAGGAAAGCGATTAAACAGAGAGAGGTTGAATGAAATGTAGTTTTATAAAGTATTTATAAACACTGACCAAAATACCTATACATAAAGAGCGTTTAGAGAGTGAAATAGAGTAACTGGGTTGGCATAATACATACTATACAACAAGATGAAATATATTTACCTATAAACTGACACGACATGTAGGTATGTAGTATTAAAATACGTAATGCTGACAAAATGAAGTGATATTACAAAGTGCGCTACATTTTACAGAATGTGATTATCAGGATTTAGGCAAAGAATACGAACTATTAGTAATTAAGGTATGAAACAGAACAGAAACATGTTTGAACATAATTTATGAGAAATTATTACAAAGTTGCTTATTTACTTCTCATATAGAAAATATTTGAAAAAAATAATACTTCTGGTAATGTGGCATCTGTCATAAATATCGTTGATTTATTAAGTACGTAGACATAAAGATTGAAATAGGTGTGTGCGTGGGCCGGAACGTATACAGATACATGCAGGTAGGTACAATAGGTAGAGTGTTGCATTGTGTCGGAAAACTCATGTCAGCCTTCGACTGAGAGTCGGGCCGTTCGCCGCTGAGGTCGGAACAGACGTCATACTCTAACCGGGTCACACAAACCCCTCGCTCTGTGGCAATGGAAAATGTTACTACCATTCAACCAGAATTTGGTGAGCTATGGCATTGAACGCTTTCCCCACTCGAGGCTCCATCCTGGAGTTGGGGCGGGTGGGGATTTCTTGTTGATTTTGAGTGATTTCAAACTATCATACATACAGGTGTAGCAAATTAATTATATTGGGTATGTTTACAGTAGATTTTAATTCAATTTATTATGTCTTGGCTCATGTCAAATATGTTCTAGATGTTTGAATATGGCAATAGGTTGCTATATGGTACCTATATACCTACGGTATGATTTAAATTTTGAATATTAAACTTGCAGAGGGAAGATCGAGTTTGTTATGCATGATAATATGGAAACCAATTCGCAGCTGCTGACTCTCATTGACGGAATACGCTTCAAGTCGGCTGTGGTAACTATAATCTATTCATATCTTGAAAAAAAAGTTAACAAATTCTTACGAATTGTGAAATAGTAGCTGACAAACTAGGTACCTAGGTAAAGCATTATATTTCGTAAATCATTTTATCTATATGAAATTAGGTACCTAGTTACTTAGTTATAAGAAACTTAACTTTTTACAACTTGCGGACTCCTCGTCACGATGTTTAAGTATACGACAAAGACCGTCATCTATACGAATGACAGTATCCGATAACATAGGTAAATGGAGTTTGTACAATCACTTCAAACGTTCAATACAAACAATCCATTGTAGTCAAGTTTCATATCACACAAAGTTAAGGTAGTCAGACCGTATAATATATCTAATTGGAATATTCGATTATTCGCTTCAGTTTGTGTAGGTATCGCCCAGAAGTTTGAGAATTTCAGTAGGTATCTGCCCGTCTGTACACATGTACACAGAGTAGGTAGGTTGTTATCGATATTAGAGACATGGAAATTCAGATTTCCATAAGTATTGCGCTTGTGTTATTCAGCCTATTTCTTGTTTTGATAAGCTTCACGTACCTGCTGGGAACATTAACGAGAACCTCAAAGATAATGACAGTACCTGTAGTTACAGACCTAAATTTACTTTAATTCAACATTTATTTCATTGCACAAGAAACATAATTATATTCTCCTAAACATTTGTTACAATTATAAGTAACTCACACACAACGAAAATGCTGCTGTTTTTGTGTTAGTTAATTATTACGTAAGTGACAGTAATCAAACTCCATGTAACATGATCTTGAAGTATATAAAATATAGGCTAACACATGGATAATCAATAAATCCAGAGAAGTCAAAGTCACGTTTAGAATTCCGCAAATTTTGATTTACAATATTGTGAGCACAAATATTTATTGTATAGGTTTTACCCACAGCTTCGCTCGTGAGAGATCCGCCCAGCAATGAGACATGCACTGTCATACATAAGCCCCCAAGAGTCATAAAAAATTAGAAGGTAAAGGTACAGTACACCAGATGAAGTCTTTTAAGATATTAAGGACTTGACAAAGCTAGGGGTAAGTCTTATTTCCGTTTTAGCCCTTATCAAAATAAGAGCGGTATGAAAAGGAACTCGACTTCAATATCGGTTAAGAAAGGGGTTTCTCTGAGTGAAGAGTCTTAGGAGATTCCAGTTCAATATATTGAATGATACTTGGAATAGATCCGAGTTTTACCACAAAATATATATTAGCTAGTGCTTTACTCATATGGCTATATATCCGCCCTCATTTGTTAAAACTCATTTCACATAATGCGCGTTTAAAAAGGGGGGTTTAAATTAAACTTCCTCAAAACAACAACACTAAGGCCGGTTTTACAGCTGTACGGGAGGGGAGACCCGTACGGTCGGTAGCGTCCGCAGTGCTCAAAAATGAGTGACACATAGAGTATGAATGTGATGGCCTTGTACGGGCTCTACCCGGTCAAGTACGGATAATCCGCGTCTCTGTGAAACCACAGAATACATAATAGGTGAAACAAAGTTCTATTGCCTCACGTGTGCCTCCGCTCCAGGAGCTGTGCAACAAGCCTAATAGCCATATCTACGTTCTTTCACTTGCGTAAAGTAAAGACGCCAAAAGGGGATTACCTATTTAAAAAACTACTAATCGTTACAAATGAACATCGTAATTCATCCACCCTGCTTTATACTGGATTATTTACTGGGCTTCAGTAAAATGGAATTCAACTAATCGATGACGGACGATGATAGTACATTTTAGACTTTGCATTCATTTTTGGATTTGTATTCAAAATTAAAAAAATAAAAATTGTTCGTGTGTAAGTAAGACCGTAAGTAATTATATAATTGCGATGATGCCGGATCAAAAGCAGATAGATGCATAAAATAATTGCCCTGCGCATATTTTTATAGGCGGGCGGGCGGCGGCGGCGGTCGTCGCGAAGGCGTTCGTACGCGTACATGACCGCCGGAGCGTATAAACGCCGGCCGCTTCCGAGTTGCGCGGCCGTGGACCTTTGTCCACCACGCTTTGTGATACGCACCCAGTACCCAAGTACTAGTTACTTGCGTTATGTAACGTTATGTGGTATTATTTATTACATAATACCGTTTGTCGCGTTACAATGTACCTGTTACAGATCGTGCCACGCCTCTGATTCTTCTTTTCAAACTCGCACTTTGATGATAAAAATAGGCAAAAATCCGACGCTATCCAGATAATCCTGTATTCCTTAAACGTGTTCATATGTCGGACGGCTTCTGAGAAGTTCGACGTATGAAATAGAATAATAATATTGGAAATATGTATTTTTTACGCCATGAACATTCGAACACCATGAAACGTGGCTACCGCAGCGTGAATCGAAGGTGATTTGTGTGTACATAAACCTTATTATCACGTTCCGGTACTTGTATGGGGCTACAAATAGAAAAGTAGCATTGAAATATTAATACTGTTCCTATAATAACTCGTACATACTATACTTTTCAAGGTGGTATTTGCGTCAGTCGACGAGGGTACGGTCGTTGTGCCCTTCGGCCCTAATGAGGGCGACTCACGCACACGAGCCGCGGCGTAAAAAGGGCCATCCAGCGAGCGTCAAGAACTTTGGAACACTCGTGGCCGTCAATGAGCCCCATTCACGTACCTACTCCAAGCGGACCTACGCGGACCCAATAAAAACGCGTATTAATTAAATAAGCATCAATTTAACCTAACCTAAGCAACAACATTATTAACTAAGCGACCATTCAGCGGATTAGTCGCTCATTTAGTAATTCAGTAGCCCAAAACAAGTGTTTGTGAAGCTCATTTGATTTTTTAAAGAAATCAACTTAAAAAGAATTCAGCTTACATTGATTATGATAATCACATATAATATTGTTAAAAAATGTAGAATTGAGGATTAACCTTTAAGTATAATTCCTTTTTGAAAAGAAAAATTAACAGTAACAGTTTAATTTTTTAATTTTATGTTAAAAGTTGTTAATTTGTGTAGGCACAAATACAGGCTTCCTACAATATTATAAAGTTCAGGCGTACGGCTAATTGAGTTAAAATTCTAAACAACCTTTTGTCTGTCCCAAAACTGACAAAATATCTTTAGCTCGGCCAATTTATATTTGTTACATAGGTAGTGCCATGCCAACCAACAGGAATCCACCATTAGGTAGTTTAGATTAAGTTAGTAGGAACCTAAAAGTTAATATGTTGCATATAACTCGTAATATGTTAGTTTCATAAAACTATTTTTGACCGAGCGAGCGAAGCGAGCGAAGCGTCTACGTTTCGAGACTGGCCAAAAATGCTCTTGTCCGGCTGTCTGTCTGTCTGTCTGTCTGTCTGTCTGTCTGTCTGTAATTCTCTACAGGTCGCATTTTTCAACCGATTTTGACGAAAATTTGGCATATGTATAAATTAATTAAACCTACAAAATGAGTAGAATAAAATTTTGAAAAACATTTTTTTTAGAGTACCTACCATACTCGCAAAGTGGGAGTGAACTTTTTTTTTCTTGTGAATCCCATAGTGTGGGATATCGTTGGATAGGTCTTTCAAAAATATTGCTGGTGTGTGAATACCATTTTTTCGATTTAGGGATCCGTTGGCGAAATATTAAGCTTTAAAGCGGTAATTTTTGTTAGAGTCACGTGTCCCCCCCCCCTGCCAGCTAAACGGTTGCTTCTGGAAATGTGAAAAAATTCATGGCAGTAGCATATATAACGTAGTTACAAGGAAAACTATTACGGCTAAGTAGGTTCTATTAGTTTTTGAGTAATAGTGGATCGACTTAAGAAAGTTGAAAAAATAAATTATGTTCATAGAACTGCATACGTAAAATGGAAAATTATTTTTTTCCGCGTGATATCCATGGTGTGGGGTATCGTTGGATGGGTCTTTCAAAAATATCGCGGGTGTGTGATAAACATTTTTCGATTCAGGGATCCGTTTGCGAAATATTAAGCTTTAAAGTGCTAATTTTTGTCACTTTACTTTACTTACTTTACTTTTGTACTTTTTCTGTTTCCAAAGTTGACTTTTGTTGGTTTCTTTTAGGTTTGGTTTATAAGGGCTGGCGAGGTCTACTGTTCTCACGGAACTACTAGTTATAGCACAAGCAATTGATTTATTAAACAGTCAGTCGGCAGAACGCAGGTACAGTCAGCGTCAAAAGTAGCTTGTCACTTTAGTACCTTGTCACTCTAATGTAAAGAGCGAATGTGTCAATTAGTAATGCTGACTGTACATCTCGTAGGGTCGGGCGTGGTATATACCTAAAACGCTAAATTGTCCGATATTCCAGGATAATAACTAAATAAAAATATAGAGATCGTGCACATTCTGCAACAATTTACACATCATGTGACATTAAACATTTTGCGACTACTAAGGATATCCGTTTTGACGAATACCTAAAAATGAAACTAATACAATCATGAACTTTACACATATCTACAACTAGAAATCTCAATTTTGCAAATGGTTATACTATTATGATTATATCAATAAAATTGTATTCTAAAGCTACCGATCAATTTTCCGGCACACGAGTAAAAGCACAGTGTAAATTGCAAGCAAACAACAGTAGACTGCACGTCAGTGGAAGTAACACTTTGACCTTGAGCTGTCCTAGACTATTAGGGAGTTTCAATACTATGAGAGACCAGTTTTTATTGGTTTTGTTTCCGCTGAGACGGGCGGTCGACCGTACCTATTAAATATTAAGGCGTGTTACTGCGTCACAATGACGTTAGGTATATGCATCGATCCAACCGCACTCCACTCGTCATATTTATAAAGCGCCGCGCGCCGCCGCCCGTTTGCTTACATTGCAATATACAATTTATGTTTGCGACCGCAATTTTTTGTTGCATGACACAATCAAACGCTTTGATATGAACGATTTAATTAACAGATTGTACATGAGAGCGTTAAGTTAGAAACAAATACTAGACAGTCAACACTTCTGGTATATTCGATAGTTTTAAATTAAAATAAAATTTTATCTCACCAAAGAAAGAGTATAATATAAACTTACGCTTATTAGCCGGATCAAGTACTTACCTAAGTATATAGGAAAATATTGAATAACGGAATCCTGAATAAAATTGATGGAATTTCCTGTAAACTCGACAGCCTATTAGAAATAAGTACCTACCTAATATGTACATACTTTATATGTCTTGAAATCATTAAAACTTTTTCCGACTCGAAGTTCGGTAAGTATCAGCCCATACATATTTTATATTTATTCATGTAGGGAACTAGGGAGGGTAGGGATCAAAGAGTCTTTGTAAATGATAAAAATTAAATTCTCCGTACATTGTACCTTTTAGAGTTCAGTTTAAAATATTGGTTACTTAACCTTTTTCAATAGTACATTTAAGGCTTCCGCGGTTTGTATTCTTAATAATACTTAATTATTTACGGTTCTTACACGCGAATAGTCAGCCTCCAGTCAGCTCGAAGCGTCGGGCAAAGCTAAATAAAAATTGTTCGAGTGTAAGACCCGTAAATAATATATAATTATTAACCTTTTTCAGCCAAGCCTTACCTTCCATCTTCCCATTTAGAGCATATAGATATAACTGAAACACTGGTCATATAGGTATAAATATAAATTTATCGTGATAAAATAACATATTCAATTCGTCCTGGGAAAATTACAAATGAAAATGTCGACGAAACTCATATACCTACTGTAGGTATACGAAGCAACGCGACGTAATCTTTAATCCAAGTACGAAATTTTAATGACTTCGCGGAGAAAAAGAAATGACATGGAAATCGAAAAAACGTTAAGAACAAGTCACAAAGCAAGAGAGAAATAGATTGTCAAGTAAAAATCGAATACACGAATCACAAAACCTTTCGAGTATCACCTGACGAAAACAGGGCCGGCCGCCGGTCACATAATACAAATTTCGTATAGGTATGCGATAAAAGGGTGGTTGTCGCTTGGACTAACGATAACACTTAGATGTTCATGAAAGTAAAATAAATACATTGAAATGAAAATCACTGCGATGAGTAATACTTTATAGTATAAAGTTGAGTAACCTTTTAATTTTCAAAACTAAGAAAAATGTATTTTTTATAGGGATTTGATTGCGCCCTTTGCGCCGTCTGTGGTTAGGAACTTTCATTCCGTCCGAGACCTTTTTCTCAGCTTAAGCCGTATGCAAATCATGTGGCTGAACACAGAGAAAAGCTAAATAAGAATTGTAGTTTTTGAGTCTTAAACAAAAGCTCAACCTTTACACACTTAAATTAAAGAAAATGTGTGCATTGAAAGCAGAACTACGCCGAGGTAAATGTATTAGGGGAAGTAGACACTATGTTTGGACCATAACTACTCAAAGCCTATTACACTGTTAATATGCGATAGGTATCTATCTCCAGATAAGTACAGTTGCTTTGCAATCGCTAGTGTCCACAACACCTACATGAGAAATGACTCTATCGCATTGACAATCGAAAAGATTTTATCATCACTTGTCAACAGTTTATTGTATGCATACGTCACGCGGAAAAGCGGTGATTGGTGCTAACATGCAAGTCCCAGGTCGTGTGGCTGTGACAGGAAATTTCCACTACTCTATATGCTGAACGATACGACCGTAAATACACCTTAAATGGACGTATAATCCGCTAGTTAGTTACACACAGATATTTTCTATTCAACTTCAGCGTTGGCAAAATAAATGAATTATGCATATAATCTCATCAGCTTTGACGACTTGTTTTGCTCGGTATGTACGAAGGTACAGTACCCATGTAGAACAAATAACTTATTTTGGGGTTATTGTACAGGTGTTGAAGTATTTGACCATATTTGAAGCCAATTAACCTTTAATTAGGCTTAAAAGTGATCAAAAAAATTTGATTCGCTTCCGAATCATCAATACATTAAGTTTGCAACTGTTTGTTTCCTTCTTCCCGATGCGTTGTGGATCTGGATACGTATTAATAAAGAATATGTATACCTGCTCCCCTACTAGTAGACACCTTTGACCTTGTAATATGACTGTGACGTCATTCATACAAATTATTTATATTTAAACGTTCCATTGAACTTCAACATTTGTGATTATTAAAGGTAAACCACTTGTACGAAACAACAATTTTCTTAGAAAATTATATTTCGGTCACAAACTAAAGTGATACTTCAAAGATGAATTTCGAAGAGTATTCGAAAATAAATTACTACAAGGAAATAACTGGAAATACAATATCCGCTCCTGAAAGCAAGGGGGCGATTCCGTTTACTGGATGACATGAAACATACAAAGCGATCGGAAGTAACAATAGCAATAGGCTCCAGTCTACGTGTTTATGTTATACCGTTATTTATACCTATACTCGAGCGAAATATATTCTCTGAACCGTGTGTAACACTAATAAATTTAAAAAAATGATTGACGGGTTCTATGTATTCGAAATACCTGTACCGAAATCGAAATTATTACATTACAGTATACCGACAATTTAATACTGTACACTCGGAAATGATGACGTTGTAAAGCGACAACTAGAAACTAGGAAACCTTTATAGGTACTAAACTAAGCAAATTTTATTTGATCTAAGTTATACTTAGATCAAATAAAATTTGCTTAGCATCAGACGGTATGCGAATACTGTAATTAACTATTTTCTGCAATAAAGTTTTTTTAATGTATATGATAGTGGAAAATGGAAAGTTTAGCGATATTTCAGCCGGAAGTAGTACCTACATCTTACCTATCAATGATCAATTGTAATATCGTGTCACATAAAATATTGCAAGAAATACAAAATATTACTGTACTTACAAAGTAACATGGAATAGATTTAAGTTGTAAATATAGCATATCTTTAGCTGCAATTACAGTGCTATTATGTATGTACACCGTAACACAAGGCGCTATTTGTTCGGAAGTATAATGCTTTAGTGAACGTAGTTAGTTCATTCGATAATTGGAATGAGTACGTAACTTCTTCCCACAGTGACGATAATTCTTCTATTGTATACTACCTAAAAAAGTAGACGTAAATAAATAGTAGATTTTAAGACAAAAAATTAAACGTAACTTTGGAATTCGAAAACACATATAAAATAATAAATAGAATTTAATTGTTCGCCGAGAGACAGTGACCTAAATGTGCTGAAATAAAACACTGAAATAAAAAATATTCGCTTAACAGAATTCAATCAGTGTTGACATGAAAAATAATAAGCATTGATTATAAACGTTAAGCGAAACCCTTATCAGTTTATTTAAGTATACGAGTAGGTTTAAGATGTACTTATCTTGTCAACTCAACAAGAAAGTGAGATTTCACTGTCAACTCCGATGTAATTCTGTGATGCGACCACAGTTATCTTAAATATGCACATATATAGATATCTCTTATCCTTACAATTTATGTTTATTTTGGCATAGTACAAAGATCATCACATCACTATTTTTAAAATTATTATCAGAGTAAGTATTTATTTAATTATGCATAGTATAATAAGATGTTCAATGTTATCACACTCCAAGTTTTTTATTGCATATTATACCGCCTAATACTAGTTCTTCGTTTATATTTTTTCCGGGACCTATTCACAAAGTCATTTCGAGTTAAGTTGAAGATCTTAAGCAATCATTACGAACACTTTTTAGAGGAGTAAAAATGAAAAGAGACGGTACAGTATTCTGAAAAGTGACTGCTCCTTAAAGCATTAGCCCAGTCAGTACGTTTTGAGTTTTCAAAGCGTGACGAATTAAGCAGAAAATATATATTTGCTACGCGCGCTACGACGTAGCACTCTGAGCATGACAAATTGAGTTTTTTATTTATTATTAGTAAGAAGTGGTAACTAAAATGGCCACTCTGTCTGCTGGTCACCGGTCTCCTTTAAGCAAAGGCTGCATCGTCGTATATTACTGTAGACCTCTACTAATTGTAAGTATCTAGTAGTATCTGTTGTGCCCCGCGGCGCTTCCCGCGGCGGTTTGTTGGCGCAATACAATTTTATTTTCGCGTGGTCAAAAGTAATAGCATTGTGTAGACGTGGAGAAAAACACATTTACGATGTTTATTTCACACCAGCTGTTGCCCTCGACTTTGTTCGCTTCGACAAAGTAATTTATTCGATACCGAGTGCCCCTGTAACCGTTCACTACAGGTTTTTTTTTATGCCCTGTATGTCAGTCAGCCAGGGTTTTATTTTTTAATAAGACACCTTTATGCGTAGGTTGGGTTAGCCCTATTTTTTGAACTGGAAATTCCTGTAAATTTTCAATACTAATCAGTGTAATTTAAATTACAAGTCAAAAGTCAAAACTATTTTATTGCATGTAAGTACACTGGGTACATTTATACAAAGTCAATTTTTTATCTACGTTGTTTTATCAATAAGTTCATCAAATGTTAAGAAATGAGATATTTGTTATTGTTGGTTGCTTTTTCCGGCCAATTTCTGAAATGTTTTGTAGCCCTATATGTTTGGCAGGGATATACACTACCAGTATACCAAAGTTCCGTCAAAATCTGTTCAGTGGTTTTCATCACCTGCATCACCTGAACAGATGACGGACAGACAGACAAAAATGTAAAAAAACTTGCTAATCGCTCAAAGTGCTTACCCCGGCCTTTGAATTTTCAAAAAATATTTTACGTACAGACACAACTTTTCTACAGTCTTATTATATGTATAGTTAAGAGTGTTTGGCATTTGTTTACAAAATGCCATTCATTTTCTGTCGGTACTTTACGAACACAGAAAAAGCTCGCTACGCTCATATATTTCTGTGTTTACGATATACTTATGCCAAAGGTTATCTTATCTATCACCTGCAATCGTCAAATCACGTTACGCGTAAAGAGAATGATTGAAAGAGAGAGGCAGTAGGTGGCAGTAGTGTAGAGTAAAAACCGAAAAATCGTCAATCACTTGAACATCTTATTACAGCGTGCATTAAATAAATCCTATTGCGTAATCTGGTTGCAGTGTTTAAGGATCTAGTGCACAATGAATCCCTAGTACTACTATTGACCACTTACCTTGAGCGAAGCCATATCGGAGACGGAGCGGTGTGTCTGTATGGTCTCGAGCTGGTCCAGGCACCAGTCCAGCTCCTCGATGGTCTCTAGTGCTAGCTTCATGTATGCTTCGTCTGGAACAACACAACGAATGTTTTGAGATTGAGAATTGAGAATTTTTTTAGTCTTTTGATAAGACGAAGAGAAACGGTACCTCTTTCGTATGTGGATTTTCATTAATTCAAGAGTATTCAACCGATTATTTGATTTTTTTTTTCAACCGATTTCAAAAAGGAGGAGGTTTTCAATTCTACTGTATTTTTTGTGTGTGTACCTTCGATCACCATATACTAGTGTGTACCTATGTATGTGATGCGATGTCTTTCGCCGATTGTGAACCGATTTAAATGATTCTTTTTTAATGAATAAGGCTACATTTCGAGGGTATGGTCTCATTTCAATTTGAAGAAAATGTTTCACTGCTACGAATAGAATAAAAAGAAGTCATCGGTGTAAAAAAATCTTAAATTTTTAAAAAGAAGGCGGTTTTATATTTTTTGTAAAAATTTAGATTAGAAGTTTTTTTTCTATGTGTTTTTTCATTATTTGTAGATCATTTATCCGAAGATCCGTTTTTTTGTTATATCAAGAAGTTTTGATAATTTGCAACTTATTTTACAGCTTGTAAAGAAAATTGAAACAAGCAGTCCTAAGTTTGAAATAAACCAATGTGTCACAGTGCTAATATCGGATATAGTGATGTAGTATTCTATAGGAGGTGGTGAATACATCTTTCTTTACATTACTACTGAAAAATACTCCATAGGAACTGAACGCATTACTTTACCTCTACGCATGTAACATGATTTATCATTTGTTTGTTTTAGCAGATAAAGTCAAACGTAATGGATTGTATCCAAACCACCAGGTGAGTTGTTTAAACGCCAGTCAGTCATGTTCGCCGATTCCGTGAATTATGGGAGGATGGATTTAAATGAGATAGGTATAAGTGATCCGATTGGAAAGATCTTCATGAAAATCTACACAGATGAAGAAGATAAACAGGTAAAGTTTGCGAGTTTAGTTCTAGGTAACACGCGGACCTATCTAAAACAATAGTAGGACCTATGATTTCGAAATGTATAAGAAAAAAAACGATCAATAATTGTAACGGCTTGGTTGGCATTGCAAAAGATAAAAGAGGAAACTGATCAATTCTGAAAAATTTTATTGGGAAAATATCTTCTTATATATTATCTCAGGGGAATAAACTGACGGTCACATTACGATAGCGCGAGTAATACGTTTCTTAGAAAGAGGAAAGAAATACCTAAATTATAGTTAATGGATACTTTGCTGTAATAAGTAAAAGACGAACTAATAAGTAATCTGGGGTAAAAGTACAACATACCTACTCGTAAGCAGACATGTATCGTCGTTGACCTACAACATACCTACAACGGTTTAATTACCATATTCATACAACACCTATAGATACATGCTTAATGTCTTCCAATCATATCAACAGCCCACTTATATAATAATTATGTCCCAAGGTAGGACAGACGGAGGGACTATCAGGGAAAGCAGAAATAATTTTAAAATTAGTAAATTATCTTACAGTATTTAATTATAAATTATGTGCCTATACATAAGTACTAATATTAAGTTAGAGTTCAAAGTTGAACCTACTCGTTCGGTATACTATTGGAGAGGGCTATGTCCGAAGTTTCTTTGAAAGATCTGATCCGGGATATGGAGATCATTTAAAAACTAAAAGTTATCGACATAGAAAGCTGATAGAATTAGCTAGCCGAAGTGGGAGTGGGCAGGTCACATCTGTTGCAGAATTGACGAGACGACGAACAAGCTCTGTAGTGAAACCGCGGCCCTTGCCCAGCAGTGGACGTCGACAGGCTTATATAATAAAGATGTTATTCTCAATTTAACAAATTATCTTATTTGCTAACAAATAGGTCAGACTAAGAATGAGCACTTTACAACACTAGAGCTTTTTGTTTCAAAAGCAACTTGACATATTAAAATAACTGGTCTCACGTATTTGTAAAAAAGATCAGGAGACGATACTGAATTTTGTTTACTTGGTTCTTATAGTAACAGACCTTGATAGATAACAACATAGCCCAGAACTGTAACCATTAATCATCTATCCAAAAACATTCTTCCTGTTTATAATTCGACATTGAAACTTATCAGTTATCACAAATCATCGATTCCGGTAACAACTCAAAATTAGATAGTGCCGAATTATCGATATTAGCGGTCAAAGATACAGCCGAGGTCCAGATAAGGCGACCTCATGTTTACACCGCCGGCACGAGCAAGCACGGTTGCCCGTCGTGACTAAAAAGCGTCACAAGCGGACTTTTTCCAGATAACTCGTTGAGTTTTGACCCTGTGACTTGTAAATAATCGATGACACCCCAGAACAGCAGATATTTTATAAACAGTAATACAACTATACTCTGTGCCACGTGCCATATAACTTTCAAACCAGTTTTCTTTACTGTAGGGATAGAAAAGTTCATTCAGTTTCTTTGTTAAGGCTGCGTGATTTTCAATTCCTAAAACATTTTAAAAATGCGCTTCATCGCAACTCATCTGATAAAAACGTGATGGGCAATATCACAGTAGACAGAATTTCGTCTACTGTGACAATATATCCAAGTGCACTGTAAGTAACCTTGAAGCCTACGTCAATAGTTATCAAAAATTGCCGATAATACACTGATGAGCAAAATTTAACAAAACTAAAAAAAAACGTAGTCGTTTAAAAAAATGACTAGTCAAGAGAGCTTCTTGAAATAAAAAGTACATAGTAGGTAAAGAGTTTTATCTACTACCGTATTGAAATCATAAACAAGCCTAGGAACTTACATAATGATCCTAATAAATAAAGTGAGGTGTCAGTGCCCTTTTACTCGGAAAATGATTAAAATGAGTTACTGTTGATATTATACTGTAGTATCTATTAAGTAAGGAGGAGACATTCGTCAGCAAGCTGCAATACTTATACTAAATATTGCGATATGATAACATTCAACAATCGTCTGGAACAACCACTATTGTTTTTAATTCTTATTAAGCATAAACATCACATAAAACCTACACTTTACATCTCTTAATTAATGAGTCCCATTAACAAGCAAAACTTAACTTTAGCATACTAGTAGTGCAATGCACGTACACGGTAGGTCCACAGTCAACACACGGTAGCAATTAGTACCACAGGCAAACTATACATTGATAATTATTTTATAGCAAAACCTCGAAATGTTAATTCTTTTAACAATAAAATAATTCTCATCGAACAATAAAACCACTCACATCTACAATTGCAATAAGCAATCTAGAACTGGAACATATGATAACGTTAATCGGTCATAATATGAATCCTGCCAGTTTCATGTTTGTAATCCTTACACAATGATTACAAAATTGAGTGACAGTGTTGAGTACACAATATTGGTTTCGACTTTCGTATTAGGTACCTGCGTATAGATGATTAAGATAATCATGGTGAAACTTGATACATTGGACCAACACTGAGTCACCGCATAAACTACGATTACAGACTAACTAACGACTTTATACTTATTTGTCTTGTTTGCTTATAAGTCGAGAATAGTGATAACGATTTTGATGCAATTTCAAGACACACAATTGAAAGGGACCTGTACAGCAACAATTTTAGAAATAGGTACCTACTATTTTTAGCCTCACTCCTTTACCTACTACGATGCGGGAAGGGGTAGCTTAATTGGGGGTTGTGAATAGGGAGAAATTCCTAGTAAGTTAGTTAAAATTAAAGAGAACGTAAATATGAGTTCACTTAGATAACACAAATGATGTCGAATTGATTCTTATTGTATATTTTGACGAATATTAATTACTCAAGTATTTTAGAGCAGAGAGCGTAGATAGCATCACTAACTTATTTAAAGTGTTGCTGTTAAAATGACCAGCAAAGAGATATAGATCACGGCTGTGTCCTCGACTCGGCGAAGTATTTAGAGCAATCTAAATTAGTTAACACTTTTCAATTAAAGCAATTGGGCGTAACGTTCTAACTCTAAGAGAACATAAGGCAAACACACATGAAAGGAACTAAATACTAACAAGTTTCGTGAAATCCTTATAGAAGTGTATTATTGTGCCAAATATATACTCAAGCGCGGATTTGGGAAGCTAACATTTAGTTACTAATAGTCGCAGGTTTTAGGTAAAGCGATAATGACAGATAAAATATAATAAGGCAGAGAATATGTAATTGATAATAGTTACTAGATTCCGAGACAGTTTTACAATTTAATATCAAGTAAATATATTTGAACAAATAGCTTAAGTTTGCTTGGAAGAGGGGAAAAACGGATATTATTGGATATCGTTGCTGACGGAAACCGACGTCATTCATGTGAGAGAAGACATATATATACGACTATGAGATGTATCCGATTAGTTTCGACCTTATTAACAGCTGGCGCTTTCCCACGACTTCGACGCGTGGAACTAGAGAAAAATAGTACAGAATATGCTGGCAGGGACACAGAGCCACTAAACAGTGGGGTTTCGAAAAATCCCTCCTCACGCACCACATTCAACAATTCAATTATTTTGTCATCCGTATTACATAAAAGTATTTTTTTGTATAAACACGGCTTAATTACGATTTATTTTATCATGTTTAATGTTATGTCCGCCATGTGCCCGCAAGTTTATGCCACAGTGGCCTACATTCCCAATTTTCCTGGAAGTGGCGAGTGACAGCACTGTCCTGAATTCAATTCACGACGGGAGCCAGCAGCCAGTCATTAGTACCTGTCACGCTCCAAATTCATATTATTGTCTTCACGTCGGCTTTAAAAATGTTTATCATTTTGCATTGTAAGAATATCTGGGTTATTCGGAGCATGTGAAGGGAAATTCGTTTACAATTTCCATTAATGATACTAATAAATTGATATGAGACCTGTAAGGGGTGGCCAGATGCGGTAAAATAGGTACAAAGTGACAATACCAAAGATTCAGGCGTACAATCTATAGGCGGACTTATCACCTGACAAACTACAAAGATGTTTTAGAGATCTAGACGTGCATATTTGAAATAAAAATTGTATTTATTTCTTAGTTATGTATAAACTAAATCTGCATGAATTTTCATAAAACAACTTAATAGTCCACAATAATTTCTCAAGTACATACCGAGTATTTTCATAAGAAAACGTATTAAAAATAACACGAGCATTCGCACACACGTCTTAAAACCCACTATATAATATTATTGTCACATTTTCCTGAGATCACGTAGAAAACACGTTTAGATATCTTTATTATTTTTCACTTGAAATCTCCATCACAAAGGCGACCGCGACAAACAACCGAGCGGCAGTCGGTGGAACACCATTATTATACTTTTGGTCACAGACATGAAACAGCGATCAGAAGCCGAGCGTGACAATTGTTTCGTCACGATCTACAAATATTTTCCGATAAAAGATTGAATTAATAAGGCTGTTGATACCATAGTGGCAATAACACAAGGATATATTTACTAGAAACCGGTGGGTTTATTAATAGTATGTAAATCTTTTAACAGAGCTGCTTTACGGCGATACCTATTTATCTAAGTATGTGATGGGGAACGAAGAAAATTATAAGCGCTATAAACCAAACACAGACTTCATGGTTTTATAGGTTTATACCAGCCTTACTCAACCTGTTTTCTACAAAGGCCACAATGACGTTTTAGCTTGCCGGGCTGCACGCAACATGAATTTATGTAGGTAAAAAATAAATATAAAAGCCTCAAAAAATATTTTTTAATTTAAGTATATAAAATAAAAAAGATGTTTACAATTTAATGTGACTGGATGGATGATTCAATTCAATTCAATACACTTTATTGCACATTTAAAAATTACAGACAAAAAAAACAGATACAGTAATGTACATCTAGGCGGTCGTATCGCTAAGAGCGATTTCTTCCAGACAACCTTTTGATCTTTTAAGGTCAGCCACAAGCGATCTCGACAAAGTTTTGAAAAAACGTTTACAATCTAAATAAAACATAAATATTATTTACATTTTTGAATTTTAAATTTATAATGATATGCCAGAATTTATAATGCCACTTAGAAAGGCTTGGCCGGCCGCAGGTTGAATATCACTGGTTTATACCTAAGAATCCCATATAAAGTGGAGATCAGCATTCGAACCTCCACTTGACACTATAGTTGACACAATATACTTTATTTTTTAAAAGTTGATTAATACACACTGTTTATACACTTAATAATTTCTTTTCATGAACGAAACTTCTAGCATTATGCTAATGGTCAATAATAATAATTAAACATGTAACGAGATCCTCTGGTCATTTCCTCGTGGTAGCGAAGTGTTTCGGTGGACCTCAAAACTAAGAGTTTGCTAGTGCTTCTCTTCTAACAAACTACAGTGTGAACATCATAACATCTAGTGTGATAAGAACTAATTGAAATTGCTGTATTTCATTATAATTTATGAATTAAATTGAAGACCAATAATTTTTAATGGGTATTTCATTCATTAGGATAATTTATAGGTATGGGTAAATAAATGGGGTTTGATTGTTTTTTAAATATTAATATTCAAGAATATACCTGCAGGGAATGTAATTAAGAAGTTGAATCAGACAGGAAAAGCGGTGTTTACAAAAAATAGCGTCAAAACAACTTTTATCAGAGCAATACGTGATTATCTGTTTGTTGATAAAAGTCAATGAGCGTAGCGGGAGAAGTAGAATTTTTTCGTCGAAATATTACAGCTTTTAGTCGTAATACGATTAGCACAAATAATACCTACCTTCCAGAATAATCAAAACAATGGCAGGAAAATTACGAAACTTTTTACGTCCTCATTAAGAATTTTTTGTTTATTTTTGCGAGTAACTTAAAAGGAGACTGAGTAATATCATTAAGAAATACAGAACAAGAGAGTTTACAAAAATATAAAAAGGTATCTAAAACAACAATGTGTAACATTACACGGGAGAGCTGTGGTAGCCTAATTGGTTGTGCACGCACTCGCCTCACGTTCATGAGGTCGTGGGTTCGAGAGTTTTTCAAAACTGAAGTACGGTTTATTAAAATACCACAGGTTTTTCGGTGAAGGAAAACATCGTGAGGAAACCTGCATACGCCAGACTGGTATTTACTATTCTAAGGCGTATGTGAAGTCCAACAAAAAAAAACGGATTGGGGCACCGTTTGGCGGACAGGGGTTTGGCACAACAGATCCCATAGGGTCGAAGTATCGCCAGGTATTCCTGGCCCCCTAAGAAGATACTGATAACATTACACGGGCGTAAAAAACAATTAGAAGAAAAATTGTCCGTTTACTATATTAGCTAAAGTTTATTTGATGTTTAGAATTTCGTTAGGTCTACTTCTATTTTAAACATCGATATCCGTTTGGGGTTTTCAGGGAACGAAATGAGATCGTGTCTGGTTGCCCACACATTTTTATCCAAATTAAAGGCGCCGAACAATCCAATCGCGGGGGATCAGGCCCTTATCTGATTTGTGTACATACTTTACATCGTTATTCGATATAAAGGGTGGAAATAGAGAAACGGGATTCTCTGGAGGTATGTGCTGTATGAAAATGTTAATATGTAAACATACCTATACTGACAACTATACCTACACTAATGTGGCCGCCAACAACCTGCCTACTTAAGCAAGTTTAGTAGAGATTCTGGAAATTTCTAAAAACGCAACGAGGAATACGTTATTTAAGTACTTAAGTCTCAAGATATCTAAAAGTATTACAAAACAACTTAGGTATCCACTTTAACAAAAAGATAAGCAACTTGCCTGGGTTGTTTCAAATCTGGGAGGTAAGCAAATGGTACGTGCCTGAATAGAATACCAGACGATAATCCGATAGAAAATTTAGTTATAAGAAAAGCTCCATCTCTATTTAAATAGCTAAAATTATCGAAACATTTTAACGAAGAAGTGAAACGGTTTAGCCTGTAGAGGCTAGACTAAACTATATTGATCTCTAACTATTCAAATGATAACTTTATACCCTGGAATAACAATGATAGCTTTTTAACACAGACAAAATTGTGAAGTCTTTCTCTATCTTTGTTCAAGTCCCATAGTACAAAAGAAAATCCTAGTTTGAGATTAGACAAGGGTTACGTAAGAAAAATAATTTTGAAGCATTGAGTCAATTGAAATATTCATTTTAGTAATAAGTATTTATTTTATTTATAGAAAATTCTTCAGATTTTTTTTAAAATGTCTCTTCTCAAGACTTTTCCTGGTAGGTCGACCCAGATTACTGACACATAATGATGCTGTTCACAGAGTGATGTAAATATTTCGCTGAAGGTTCGCATCATCGCGAAACTAATCACGGCGTGGTGATAACATTGGTAAACATTGCATGAGCTATGAAGAAAATATGTCTAGTATCAGTTTTCAGTTTTCACTCATCAGTACAATGAGTTCACAACGTCACAGTATATATAATAGTATTAGTACAACAGCCATACTCTCTGGCGTTAGCGCTCAGCTAATGTTAGGAAATAAGAGGTTTTTTATTGTTGGTCGCCTTTTCTCGGATAATTTTCGAGATGTTTTTATAGCCCATATGTTGGCCAGGGATATATAATATTACAATTATACAAATGTTCGTCCACAGTGGTTTTTGCATGCTGAACAGGCAGTCCGACAAAAATGAAAAAAAAACGCACATTCGGCCTCCGTATCGTTCGTACCCCGAATTCAAAAAATATTTAATGTACAAACAGACACAAATTTTCTTTACGTAGTCGCTAAACTCATGGCAAGGGTAGATACTGGTCTAGTAAAATTTTACGATCATAACAGCACTAGGCTGCTGAATAAAATTGAATCCACGAATAGCACCTGCCAAAAATATTGATCGGTGCCCTTCGTGGGCTAGGCAAGATGCTATTCGAGCAGGTGCTATTCGGACGAGTGCTGTAGCTGGACTACGTTATTGAAACGATACCAAGATGGGATGCCTAAACAAAGCAGTAAGTACGCAGCGAGTCTATGTCGGGGAACGCAGTGTGGGAGCGAGATAAGCTTAAACCATCGTCTGGTTCTACGAAGTTCATCATCATCATATCAGCTCGAAGACGTCCACTGTGAGACAATGGCCTCCCCCAAACATCTCGCTAATGACCGGTCTTGCGCTGTCCGCAACCTTTTAGTTCCCGCAACGTTGACCAGATCATCGTTCCACCTTGTGAGAGGCCTGCCTACAATATACTCCGGTGCGTGGTCACCACTCGAGAGCTTTTCAGCCCCAACGGCCGTCGGTTTAGCGAGTGATGCATACTAATGTTGACCACCATCTTAGGCCTTTAGCGTCAGTGCCTGCTGTTCAGTGGTTCCATATTCGATTTGTAGCCGTGTTAATGTAATTTATGTAAATCTGATTTTGATTTTGATGTAGGTATTGGGTTTGATTCGTGTTATTATGTAATGTATTTACCTCCGGGGTTCAAGTTTTTAGGTTGAGGCGTCATTGCTGTGGCTGCGCCAGAAGATCTTCGGGACCTGGAATGATAAAACATTTTTTTATCTGAAACTGTACTTGGAAATAATATTCATATTATTATTGTACCTACTAGCATCGTGAGTTTGTTTGCTGTATTGTTTGAGTTACTCATCTCACCTTAACTACTTGACAAAGAGAATCTTAGTCATTAAAAAAACATTTTGGAAATCTTATAAAGTGCATATTAATCGCGATATTTAGCTTGGCGCATTAAATCTAAGATGGTACTGACACATTATATTAGATTTATTAATTATTTGGGCATCAATGGATAGATGATGGCATTTTAAGTAATTGTGAATAATTACAGTAAGTATAAGTTGTTAAAATGAGTATGCCAATCAAATTAAAGAACATGTCGTCAAAGGATTTCCCGAATGCTCACTGCCCTTTGAATCATTTGTCTGGTCCGGCCATACATAATACTCAACAATAATACAATTCCCTAAAAGGGCTTATAATACCTTAAAAGATTAAGCATCAACATCTAAGGCACGAGTCTACATCCAATAACAGTGTTTATTCTCAGAAAAAGCCCCTTTATCTTTGATGAGATTAAATTTCTGTTCGCGTAAGTACTCAAAAAGGTTTTGATGGCAGAGAGAAGCCACGCTTGTCTTTTAGGAAAATAAAAACCGGTACGATTATGATGATTATGTTACATCAAGTACTGTAGATGTAGGTACCGCTTCTATCGAAACAGTAACCTTGAATGTGTTACCTAATACATAACTTACATTTTAATTATCTATTGGAAAACAAAAGAAAAATAAAATTCTCTCTAACAAAAAAAAATTAGCAAAGGTATTTCGCCTCTAAAGAACCCTAAACCTACCTATTTCCAATTTTGTGCCATTCCTACATGCAAATAAAAAATCTACTATTATAATAATACCAAAATTAATTGGACATATTGGACGTGACAGGTCCATTGCAGAAATCATTTGTGGTCGTAAACAAGATTATTGTCAATCATTGTTCTATTAATAGACTACAACCTGATGATATTGTTGACGGGACATGTGCTAAAAATAGAGATTAGAACGATCATCACCACTGGCCTGATTATAAGGTCAGGGTTCATAGTCTAACACACACCAGATGAATCAGTATGTATGTCTCTGCATAACTACGTGTCACTTTGTAATAATGTTAGGTTCTCGGTTTTGTTGTGTCAATGAACAGTGTTACGGGCCCAGTACGGATTATTGAACTTCTCATTTCTCCAACATAATAATGCAGGTTTCTTTATGTTTTTTTTTTCATCAAAACGCCTGAGTTTCTGTAGTTCCGAAAAACTCAATGAAACGACCCGGAATTCAAACCTCGACTTCAAAGACGTAAGGCGAGCTAGCTTTAAACTTAACTATCATGTCTTCATAATATATTTTTGAAACAGTGAATGCTGTAATTTATTGAAGAAACGAACCAAACAGAACATTTACATTTAGTTATGTTCTCCAAAACAATTTGCATGGAATTTATTGCAAATCTCACGATAGGAAAAATTACACAAAGAAAAGGTAGCCATGCGCGTTTGAGTCTAGCGTGTTTTTGAACTAAGTAAAACATTTTCATTTATTTGATATATTGTAGTTTATATAGTTGGAAACAGATAACTCAGCAATGTACCTTTGCTACTATATAAGATACGAGTAGCTTAGTATATATTTCTTGTACTCTGACATATTAAAAATAGTACTTATTTGTATTTTTTTGCCTCGAAGGCTTCTTCGCTGTGACAGTCGTCTAAGCTAAGATGGAAAAACCTAGTTGGATTTGTACGGGAATCCCGGTGTACCTATTGCGAACATATACTACTTGACCTTATTATATGAGCAAATATTGAGATGCTGTAGAAGAACTCGAAAATGTTTTGAATGTGGAAGTGGATATGATCTAAGTCTATCGGATGGTTGATACCAATTTTTTTGTGTGTTATGTCTACCTTATTACCAGTGATCGGATCTCGGATGCAATGTCCCGGGATTTAAGACCGTTATCTTAACATGGATATAACTTATAACCCGCGATTCTTACCTACGTGTTACCTACCTTTTTAGGACTCTCTCAAGGGAATCAAAACTAATAGAAAAAGATCTTAGATTTAAATGTTTTAGGCCAATTAATACTTAGGCATTCTGCAATTTAGACATTGATTTTAGGCATTTTGCGTTTTAGACCAATTGCTTTTTAGACGGATTGATCATAATAGAATAAAAATAATCTAATAAGGTCAATCTCGATCTCGTCGAGATCTTCATTTCGGATGACAGCTGTCAAACTTAAAACCGCTGTAACTCGGAAACTAGTGATCCTAGACTACTAGTTTGTACAGAGGAATGATAGATCTCGTCGAGATCTTCATTTCGGATGACAGCTGTCAAACTTAAAACCGCTGTAACTCGGAATCTATTGATCCTGGACAACTAGTTTGTATAGAGGAATGGTAGATCTCGTCGAGATCTTTATTTCGGATGACAAGGCAATTTGAGTTTTAGGCCAATTAATACTTAGGCATTCTGTAGTTTAGACATTGATTTTAGGCATTTTTCGTTTTAGACCAATTGCTTTTTGGACGGATTGATCATAATAGAATAAAAATAATCAATCTATTATGAAAAAACAATAATGCCGTGTTTCGAGAAACTTGAAAATTCCACCCATAAAGTATGTAAAACAGGGGAAGAAACGCGCACCGCCTAAACCGCTGAGCCTAGAGACTTGAAATTTTGCAGAAAGGTTCCTCTGTTATGTCTACTACGAAATGTATTTTTACCGCGGGAAAACTTGCGGGAAAACCTTTTTACCCTAGCAAAAGCTAGTCTAGAATAATTCTGTTAACCAAATTCGTTCATAATCAACGAAATCATAATATGGATATCTAGGTATACTGTCAAGTCGATCTGGCGAAGGGTCGCGGCTTTATTAGCCCGGTCAGTTTGTCGAAGCACAATTTGCTTTACCCGTCTCTGAGAGGACGTTTAGATTTAGGTATCCGAGCAAATATTCGTGTCCCTCCCTAAATATTTTGCGAACGCCCACTGGAAACATTTTTCATTATCGCTGTTCTAATTTCATTTCCATCCAAATCTTATGAATATTTCAGATTTTGAAATTAACCTGGCCATAACCATCTGTGCAATATGAATTGTTAAACTGTTGAACAGGGTCAAACAAAACATATGTAGTGTTCACTTATTTTGTGTTACATCTTCTTTGTAGGTTAATTAGCTCTGTATAGTGATGATTACCAATATTTTTTAAAAGTAAAATTGTATTATGAATATCTCAACAATTCATACTAATTTTCGTAAGATATTGTGATAGTGACTGATTGAACCATTCAATCTCACTGTTAGTCTTTTTGACTGTAAGTTCGATTAGTCGAACATTCGTCAAAAAAAAAATACAGCGTCGGTCGCCGCCGGGTAAATCGATAAAACATTAAGAGCTACTCTGCAACACTGTTAATACCTGATACGAGATGGAGACTTAACTACATCGAGTAGATTTGTCACGTTTGAACGTCGTAGTGTTTTCGTGACCCATTCTATGGCTTTTTTGACACAAGATTTAAAAGATTCAAAGGAGATTTAACATAAAGATAATGCTTGTTTGCAGGGTAATTCAGAATCGTCGAGAACAAATTTGATAAAAATATTTACCTAAACGCACTAAACGCGCAGAAAAAATTATATTATGGACATTAAATGAATCGCAGGTAGGTTGTCTAAATTCTGTTTAAAATATTTAGGTACACACGTAGGTAGGTACGAACCAGTTAGACGAACGAACGACGTTTAATTATACCGAAGTGAGATGTCAAAGGTTCAAGTTTCCCTCCCCTTCAAGTCAGGAGCACTCTCGTTTCGCACAAAGACGTTGACAGCTACAACCGGCGAAAGAATTCTGTTTCATTTCACAGGAAATTCTACTTTTATATATATATCTTTTATATGCATTAAATACCTACTGTCAAAAAGGTTAAAGAGTCCCGTAAGTGACGTCAGGAGTAACCTTTTATTCTGTATTTTAAAGTCCGGATCAGGTACGCGTAATTGTAATAAGTAAGTACTGTGGTATTGTGTTTTCTTTTTCTTACTTCGCTCATAAAAATATCTTAATACAACTACATGTTAAGGGGGGTAGTTTTATTTTGTATTGATTCACTTATTTTCAATACCTACCTATAATATAAATGAAAGATAAATTGTGAACATCACGGTTCCTTCTTCCATTTAATTAGCTCGTTATTTTAGGAAACATATTGGTACTTACAGTTTTAAATTATCATAAGTGTGAACATTACGAATATACAAACCTAGAGTTTATTTTTGTTAAAATTTACAAAAAAATAAGGAAAGGACACAAGAGGATTTTTTGAACAATTTTATTATGTACATAAGTTATTAGATATGTCGTAACACAAACCAAACATTTGAATAACATTGTGTAACATAGCCTTTATAAAATAATAAACTGTCCAGAGTGCTTTTAAACTGCCAAGTTCAAGAACTTGTTTGGATAAAACTACTCATTGGATATTTTCTTGACTGGTAAATAAAAAGCGACATTAAAACAAGTTTTTGAACTCCATATCAAAAGTAAAACTCACACAAGCAGCGACTGACAACGAGCTACCGCGACCGCAGAATCTGCGTTCTCTGGCTACGATATACCTAAGTATTTATGAATGAAAAACCCCAGGAGAAAGCACAAAAATTACGTAGCTACGTATCACCCGTCTCATCCTGAGCGGGATGGGTGTGGTGTAAATTGATAAAATGCCGAGGCCATCAACCCCGGCACATGCCGGCACCTTGCTCGCTGATCGCGTGCGCGCCGCCACAATTTTGTCATCGACCGCGCTACGCCAGCGCTTACGTCACTAATCATGCTGCGCCAACGAGCCACTAAGAATTGGAGCTTCCGTACCTCAACTGTGCTCAACGTTGTTTATCTGTTTATATGTAGTGTTGACGTCAAATACAAGGTTTTGATAGCGGTGTTTAATGTGAGTTCACAAATAATGATTGTTCTACGAATTTTCGGAATGTAATGAACGACATGATCATAGTCGAATAATTTACTTTTTTGAAGGTGGACGATGTGAAGTTCAAGCGTGCAAATTCTAGAAGTATCCTTTGCCCTTCAAATCTTAAGGACCGATCCCTCTATAAGTTCTTTTCTACACACATTCGTCACAATATAGAAATTTTAGAGATAAAAATTCAATCAACAGTTCAACACACCATTGAACAAGATTAAAAACCTATGTGTACCTAATGTGTACTATTGGCATAGCAAATGGCAAAACAATTCATTTAAAACTGGCAGGACACAAACGTTATCTGGCGTGCCTGCCTGATCTATGAAGTGAGCAAGTATATTCTCAATTCTCATGTTAAGCGTAATAATACTAGTAGTTCCGTGAGAACAGTAGACCTCGCCAGCCCTTATAAACCAAACCTAAAAGAAACCAACAAAAGTCAACTTTGGAAACAGAAAAAGTACCTACTAAAGTGACAAAAATTAGCACTTTAAAGCTTAATATTTCGCAAACGGATCCCTGAATCGAAAAATGTTTATCACACACCCGCGATATTTTTGAAAGACCCATCCAACGATACCCCACACCATGGATATCACGCGGAAAAAAATAATTTTCCATTTTACGTATGCAGTTCTATGAACATAATTTATTTTTTCAACTTTCTTAAGTCGATCCACTATTACTCAAAAACTAATAGAACCTACTTAGCCGTAATAGTTTTCCTTGTAACTACGTTATATATGCTACTGCCATGAATTTTTTCACATTTCCAGAAGCAACCGTTTAGCTGGCAGGGGGGGGGGACACGTGACTCTAACAAAAATTACCGCTTTAAAGCTTAATATTTCGCCAACGGATCCCTAAATCGAAAAAATGGTATTCACACACCAGCAATATTTTTGAAAGACCTATCCAACGATATCCCACACTATGGGATTCACAAGAAAAAAAAAGTTCACTCCCACTTTGCGAGTATGGTAGGTACTCTAAAAAAATGTTTTTCAAAATTTTATTCTACTCATTTTGTAGGTTTAATTAATTTATACATATGCCAAATTTTCGTCAAAATCGGTTGAAAAATGCGACCTGTAGAGAATTACAGACAGACAGACAGACAGACAGACAGACAGACAGACAGCCGGACAAGAGCATTTTTGGCCAGTCTCGAAACGTAGACGCTTCGCTCGCTTCGCTCGCTCGGTCAATTATGAACAAATTATAGACAAAATAAATAGGTTCGTGTAATGAAAATGTGAAATAAATAAACTCTGGAAGGATATAGGTAGATATATTTCTTATTTTGAATCTTTACATCACATCTGACTTAAATTAGCCTCTGTATAATTTTAAATTTGACATGCATACCTACCAATTCTATTGATATTGGGATAGTCTAGTTAATACTAGTTTGGTATTAATATTTATTTAACAAATACATAAAAGAAATTTCAATGCACATTATTTTCAGGTAATAAAAAAAATGAGCACAGTTGTATACCATGTCCATTGTTTCTTTTATCCGAGAGTAACGACCTTGCGAATGCCCACGCGCACGATGACGTAGTAGTAGTATTCGGCGCGTACCATGTGATGTAACACATCAGATACAGGTTGGTATCAGACTATAGTTGCAAGGGGTGAAAGTACTCGTGAATGCATGAGTACATACTCAAATCATTTATAAAGTAAATAAGTCTGATATGACAGTAAGTTTTATGGCACATAAGATCAATTAAACTGATAAGCTCTGACGCATATAAGTGTAAATCAGACTTGTGTATGATTATAGTTATGATTCATTCCTGTTCGACCAGACCGACTACGTCACTAATTATTCATTTATTTATCTATCTAGGTACTTACATGCATAATTGTGTTGGTAACAGGTTGAAATTTGTATAAAAGGGTCCAAAGTTAAACTACCTACCTATATTGAATGAAAAAAATTATATACAATTTGATTTGAAAAATGACTGCATAAGAAGTAGTACGGCAATAATTCAAAGGATTTTCTAACATATTAGGAATTATACTGTAATTTGAAAGAAATTACAACGAATATAAACATTTCAAGAAATATACGTATACATTTGAACAAAATTTCATTAAATCAATAGTGCATGATGCAGAGGCGAAGGTCTATGTCCAACCGTGACCATCAACGCTTTACGCTGACGATGGTGATGTTACCTACATGAATTTTTTCGTCATTGAATACTAATAATGTAAAAGCGCCTACTATTTATGTCATAGCAAACTGTCATACTCGTAGCAACTCCACATGATAAAAACAGTCACTTTTACCACCTAATACATTTCGCATATACATATATTCTCTGTGCAAAATGTACTTTCTTTGCTCTCTGTTACCGTAGCTCTATTAGGTAACAGCTATAGCATTAGCAAAGGATTGTGCCTGAAAATTTGCGAGGCTATTTCACGGTCCGTAACATCTCAAAGGTTCGCGAGTTGATTGAAGAGCGGCCCATCATTTTCTTCTCCTTTCGGTTTCATTTTGACCAAAAAGTTTTGATACCGATAACAAAGGTAACAGACATCTGTATTTTTATAAAAATTATTAAATAAAAAAATATGTTCACGTGACGGACGTTACGTAATAAAACTCTATTTGGTTAATTTATGTTAAACCAACTTTCACATATCTACCGAATGATTTGCAACACGCAAAAATCAATTTCGGTAACTATTATTCTGTGCTTTCGGCCGCGTACCTAACCAACCTGAGTTTTTCATGATTCACATTAGCATTTTTCATAGAAAACATTATATTTTGTCAATTGTGGAAATCACTTCAATTATGAGATCACCTTTTAAATTAACTTAAATTTAACAAACGAGATCACATGGCAGCTGACCGTACTGTCGGCCAAAAAAGTGGTGTACCACCCTAAGGTTGATATTCGTTTGCATGTCATTAAACAATAATATATATTTTCACTGTCCAACTACGTCAATGCTGTCCTTATTGCAAATTATTTGATAAATGTTTTTTTTTCAAAACTACAAGAGCCCAAGATAGCCCAAGAAAGTATCAACTTTCTTGGGCTACCTCCTTATATATGGACATAGGTATTACTCTTATTCTACAAATCAAACATGAAGTCATTTTTGACAAAAAACGAAGGAAGCATTTATAATTTACCTTGATTTCTTTTGAACCCTAAGTTAGTATAATGTAGGTACACCTTATCTGCCTCCTTAAAATTATCTCTCTCGCGGGTCTGCTGAGAGAAATCTCTTAAATCTCTCTAAATCTCTTTTTTAATAAATTCCCCCTTTGTACTTACGTTAATCTTTATTATTTTGTAAATGTTAGTGTGCAATAGTGTTAAATAAATAAATAAACAAACTGACGTTGACGTTATCCTCCCAACACTAACTAATACCAGTTAATAGATGGCTGTTTTATAAGATATCCTTGTCCTTGATCGCGTAAACCACTAGACTTTGACTATAGACAGACTATAGTTTATAGATGTAGGTAAACAATAAATAGAAATTAACTATACAATTACGGAGTTCGGCAACTATTGTTTTATATTTGGCTTTCAGTAGCAATGTGTACAGTCCACCGCACGTCAGTGGAAACACTTTGACCTTATGCTGGTCTAGCCTACGGTTTTAATACAATGAGAGACCAGTTTATACTGGTTTTGTTTCCACTGACGTGGAACCGTACCTACGATCGTGCATAAAACGAACACTTTCCATTAGGCAGCCATTTTAGGCAAAGGGGCTTATGGATCGAGCGCATTTAGCTAATGCGATTACAAAAGTATATTTACTCCGCTTCTTCGATATTTCTTATTCACATGAAAGTATGTATGTATTTTGTATTCCATATTGCCCGGAGCTAAGCCCACGTGAAACTTGTTCTGTCTTGTGACTTGTTCCACTAAATTAAGTAGGTTAAGTTGTCGTTGGGAGGATGATACATAATAAAAACTTTTTCTTGGAGACCTATACCTAACTGAATATCTAAATCAGTTTTAAGCGGTCACAGATACAAAATCGGACATGTTGAGCGAATGAGTGATGAACGAATAACAACGCAAATATACCGAGCGAATGTGATTGGCAATAGGAGCCGAGGACGACCTAGACTGACATACGAGGATCAGATAGAGCGGGTGCTCACAGACGGACACGTAAAGAGTACTCGCGTCCCGCGGTGAGCGTGTATGAAGAGAATAATGAGTCTGAGCGAAGCGAAAGAGCTATGTCAGGATAGCAGTACTTGGCGCTCCGTTCTTTCTGCCTACCCCTCCAGAGACATGGCGTGAAGATAATGTATGTATGTACAGATACAGAAATTCGGAGTAGTTAATGGTCTTTATAAAATAGGTAGGTACGGAGGATTTCCTGTCTAGAACCACTTTAAGTAATAGATACTAGCGTAAGACTTAACAACTTACTTAGACTTTTGGCGTATAACTTGGTAAGTTCAAAAGTAATTTGGGTAATTTATTACTATACAATTAAATTCAGATTGTACAATTTAGTAGGCATAAATCGTTGAAGATTCAAACTACATCATCATCATCAACAGCCTATTAATCTCCCCACTGCTGGGGCTCAGGCCTACCCTCTCAACGAGGGCGTGCGGGCTATAGTCCACCACGCTAGCCCAGTGCGGGTTGGTGGACTTCACATGCGCCTAAGAATTTCTTCTTCGGCGTATGCAGGTTTCCTCACGTTTGTTTTCCTTCACCGTTTGAGAGCAGTCAGTACATGTACTTAGGTTTCGAGAAAAAACCCATTGGTACATGGCCCAGCCGGGGATCGAACCTCGGACCTCGATATGATAGGTCGCGTCTTATCCCTGAGGCCACTGACTAAACTACATATGAACAATTGAATTTTCCTTGGCTACACATCCCAACCTCACACGTAACCAAAATAATAGCAGCATAACAATTCGAACTAGTTAGATAAATGCCACAAACCGGTGACGGGTAGCAGAAATACCGATTCGAGGCTTTGTATTGCGATGGCCAACGTGACCATTTACGGTCTATGTACAAAGGCTGCTGGTGACGTATAGATAAATTATGTATTTTTGATACACATACATACATACCTATGTCATTAAGTGTAATTTCCTCAAGGTAATTAATCCTAGTTGATTGATTGTCTTGGAAGTGGGTTGAGTTATTAAGTTATTATCATCTGACGCTACAGTGTGTAATTGTTCTAATATTATATTATTTTCAATAGTGACAGAGAATAAACATGATGAGAACTGAGAACCCTAGTATTTTCTCGGGGAAAAATAGCCAATTTCCATTTAGAAAATCTATCCTTTTCTTTTAGCGCCATATACATACAAAGCCATCGTCTATGGTCTCCACTATTTACCAACATGGGATGGATGATGGAGAATTGCTTTTTAACTAAAAACATACATTTGCTATGTGTGCGGCGGGCATATCCGGCATACCTATTTGAGCGTTACAGCCACAACTATCTTGTGTAATCAAAATGTTAGCATAAACATTTCATCTTGAAATGGTTAAAGGAACAGGATTGACAGGTACTCACTTTGAGGCTGGCACGTTGGTGAGAGATAGGAAGTTGTTGCGGACACTGCGCAGGCTCGCCAGCACCTGCGCGAACGGCGTCACGATCAGGTCTTCGCCATGACTGTGGACCAATAAAACACATTGATTATTAAAAGTTACATTTAAATAAACACATTCTACTGCAACAATTAAATCGCTTAATTCAAAAATAACCACAACACTTTTTGCGGTTTGTTAGGTAATTTTGTTTCTCGAAATCGTTATTTCCTTGTATTTTATTTTCCAATCGCATTTTTTCCTGTTTTACTTTATTTATTAGTAAAATTCCGCATTTTGGTTGTTTTGAAATAAGCGATTAAATTGTACTAGTATACTGGACTAAGGAAATTACCATAAATAAATATTTGACTGTGGGACAGTCAGTCGCTCTAATACTGGCTATTAAGATAGTATGCTTGAGTTTCTATGATAGGTGATCCATAAGAGACCAAACTTTGGTCTGTGCTTTGGACGACATAGCTTAAAATTAAATGTAGTTAGCAAAATAGCCTAACTATTAAAATTGGCGAGTGAGTAGTCGTGGGTAGACACGATTACCCAGGCATAGTTAGGACGCTCCCGGCTGACAGAGCCGCATGCGAAGATCGGGATCAGAGGTTCAGCGGGACCTTGGCAGAGGCCTAGCTATGTCTGGCAGTGAACATATAATACACCCGTTATAAAATATATAGTTTTGTTTACAATAAGTGGAGCTAATCATGCTGATTGAGTGCAGTTTGAGTGCAGTGCAGTATATTTTGAGTTTTACATAAATTTACTATGTAATCAGTACGTCATCCAGCAGTGGAAGTCGAAAGACTAACAATTTATGATGATGATTTCCGATAAATGCGTAGATGAGTTGATGTGACTGCTCAGATGGAGAGGCAGATCTTGTTTCTTTTATGTTTTTGTAATCCTATAAGTTCCAAGTAAAGTTGCTTCAATTCTGTTTAATTTTATTTTAGTTCAATCTTTTCCACTGCATATAATATCCTTACGCAATAATCTTACTCAATCTTTTGTGATTTGATACACATAGTTATTACAGCAATGGAGTAAGTACTTTTCTGTACTATGGAGTGGCCGTTGAAATGATATTTATGCTACACTCAAAGGCTAAAAAAGGTAGATTTCCATTTCAATGACTTTATAGCCCGCGAAGCAGACTTCATGTTTTAAAAACAGCTCCGATAAATATTGGCCTATTTGACCTCAAAGGGTTGTTATACCCTCCATAATTTTTCACGCTTTAGTAAAGGTTTCATTGACTTTGCCGATATATTGAAAAAATATGTACCTATCTATTACCTAATATCTATCACACTTTTACAATTCCTATTGTTTTGGAAACATGACTACGATCTAAAGAATCCATGTTTCCTTGCTCGTTTTTTTTATCCATTCAAGTGTTATAATCGTCAACTTAGGCTCGTTTTTTGTCAGGACTGTGATGTTCGTCTATTCTATTTATTTTCCTATGAAAATATGCATATAATATTGCTGGTAAAACTTCATCAAAGCTATCACATATTCAGGGTGTGAAAGTAGTGCAAATCGCCAACTAGGTCTAGTTGCCAAATGCCGTATTGTAACGGCCGGATTAATAAAACTGAAATCTAGGACTCTTTTTAAAATAAGATTTGCCCTAATGGTCTAGTACCCAAGCCAAAACCTCTTAAAAGCTAAGTATTACTGAAAATTACAAATATATAAAAAAATAAGCGAAAACCCTACATGGTAGTTTATTTTAATAAGAGTGGAACTAGTACAAGGAAAGTTTATAAGTGTGTGATTAATTTTATTAATTATTTAAATAAAATTGCTATTTCCGTAAAAAAGCGATCGGTTGATGAAAATTAGCAAAAAGCAGAATAAAAAGTATTAAATAGAGAGAAGCTAACGTAAATTATAATGAATTTGTATTTACAGTGGCGAGTATTTATATCTGCAGATTATGCGTTGGCGTAAAGGTGTCTAATTAAGGGGCTATGATATCTCACAGCGGGTCGGATGATCCGTCGCTATTTCAACAATACTGTATCATTCATTTTGTAATAAATATGCAGTAAATTAGAAGACTTTTACTAGTTATTCACGATTTCGAAAACACAGTTCGTTAAAATTTTCTCAATGAAAAAAAATTCCAAAGTTAACCATTTTAAGAATTTATTTTCGCTACTTTTATGCAATAAAGCTACGTACAATCACCATATTTTGAGTACTAACTGTACTTACTAATATGCAGATCACATAACATTTGAATTTACAAAATACACATAACTTTCGGCAAAAAAAGGAAAAACCTAAATCTAAGCGTTTTTGAGCCAGCCCAACTTGAGCCGCATGGCATCTCCCTACCCCGCGTCAGTCCCGCTCTGCCAGTGGCACGGGGAACACGTGTCGCTCGCCGCCATCCAGCTGTCACTCCCGTCACACGTCATTTATTCAAATTATATTTTGAAATAGGGTAGCATCTTTGTTGCTATCCTAGTGTTTTTTGGAGTACAGTCTCCTTGACTGAAAAATGACTGGATGTTTGTTTGTAATTTGTTTCGATACTTGGTTGTTTGACTTGACAGAACAAAAATAGACGACGACGTGTAGACAGAAGACTACAAAAGAAATTTTCTGAAGATAATATTTATTTTCCAATATCTTTCTTAATAATTTCCCGACCGTTTAGTATAATAACGAATTTTTTAAAATGGGAAACCAAGGTAACAAAAAAAAGAAAAGACTTGGTTGGCGTAAAAAAAAAGGCAAAAACTTGAGTAAAGCACTAAAGTGAGTATAATTTATTTGGTAAAGAAAATTCACATTGGGTTAAATTATTATACGTAATCATAAATGTACTTATCTTTCTCAAATTAGATTACGACGATCAGGGGCATCCGAAAATAACCATGGCTCTGACAAGGAGAATGCTCCGAATAAAACAGATGTTAACATATATAACAACATGGAAAAGTAAGTTCTGAAGCAACATTTCGATTTCGGGATTATCCAATTTATGAGTACTAATAACATAACACGGCTGATAGGTAGACTTCTAGGCGGTGGTAGATAAAAAAAATTGACGTTGTATAAATGTACCCAGTGTACTTACATGCAATAAAATATTTTTGACTTTGACTTTGACTGTGTCGTAAGGCAAGGCAACAACACTCGTCCATATATGATTGTTCTCTCTCAATAAAATTAAATTTATAATTTAATTCAATATGTACAGTTTATTGCACATTTAAAATTACAGACACAAAAAGAGAAAAACAGATACAGTAATGTACATCTAGACGGTCTTATCGCTAAGAGCGATTTCTTCCAGATAACCTTACTTTTTAATAATTAATTTATAGGTACCTAATATAATAAAATTTATAATTATTTTTTATAATCTGTACTACTAATAAAAAAGAGGTAAAGTTTGTATGGATGTTTGGAATGGTATATGGATGTGTGTTTGAAGTAATCATTGTAACTACAGGAAAGATCTCAATAATTGTTTCGCTGTTGGATAGTTAATACTCTCTGTGTGAACATAGGCTAATTGGTATTGGGTTTTTTTAAAAGGATCGGCCACAAAATGTGTTAAAATGAAGTACCTAAGTCGGTAAATATTTTAGGAATTCATCAATGTTTCTCAGGGACGTAGGCACAGATTAGATAATAGTTGACGTAGGCGTTAGTAAGTAAATGACATTTGAAATCGTACAAATATTGAATCGAGAAAATAAAGGCGCAAAATTAGAAATAACACGTATTTATTGATAAACAAATAAATTAATTATGCACTAAACAAAATATATCTCCATGGCTACCAAAATGTACGCAAATCGGTGGCTTTCCATAATAAGAAAAAAAGAGTTCATTGAATGTAAAAAATAGAAGACTTTATTTATTATTTAGCAAAGAGTACTAACACTAGAAGATTCAATACATTCAGTTCCATCTGATCTGGTGGTACCTATCACGGGCAACGCACCGATGTTTTTACCATTTTCTAGGTTCCCGGGGGTGCTGTATCTAGACGTTGTTTGTTTGTTTGTTTGTTTGTTTGTTTGTTTGTTTGTTTGGTTGGTTGGTTGGTGCAGCTCAATAGTGTGTCATGTAGTCTTTTAACGCGAATGAGGTCGCGGGGCGCCTGATTTATTTTAATAATCATCCGTGTGTATTTCAGAGTGCCAATGCCATTTCCTTTGGAAAAAAATACAAAGTGTTTGAACATTGATTCCTTGATGAATCACGACGTAAATGATAAAACTGAACACAACATTGAAAGTAAAACGTGAGCTTGCAATTATTTTTCCTTTTTTCATTGATGAGTGTTTCACTTGTGGTACTTTTAGTGTAGCAAATTTTTTTCATCACAAAGGGACAAATTCAAAGGATCAGACTGAAAATAATGTAAAAAGTGGCTCATAAGTCGTTTTTCTGCTAAGCTGGATTACACATCAAAACATAAATTACGCCTTACTTTTCAGGAATATTTGACAAAAACTCGATTTAAAAAATTCTTACATTTGCAGTTGTGGCATTAAAAAAAATAAGCTGAGGGAGAAAATTTTAGACCTTTACAAAAATGGCAAAAATCTCGAAAACCACGCCATTTTCACTAAACATAAATTAATTTATAAATTAAACTAGTTTTTCTGAGAGGTAATAAGCAGTTCTATCAACTGTCGAAGGATTATTGTCACTTTCTGGGACAACCTGTATATGGCAACAGTTGTCTCGATCATGAGCTAGGGTTGTCAAATACTTTACTTTTGACATTGCTGTTACTGACTTTCTTTCGTAGGCTTACCATAAAATGTATTTTTCCAGATCACTAAGAGATCTTCAAAATGAATCTGATGATGACAGTAATTGGTAATTCAATGCCTTTTAGTTTGAGAATCAAACAGTATTTTAGTAATTTTGAACACGTGAAATAATTAATCCGGTCATTTCAGGTACGAAATCGACTATAGTAGTCCTGAAGTTAAAACTTTTGTTCCCGTAGAAGGACGACGAATTGTGGATATAAAATATTTCTATGAAAATCTTCAAAAGATAAGCGATCACAATAAAGCATTTGGATGTACTTTACGTAACGTATATATTTCGTCAGAAAAAAGAAAAGGACTGCTTTCCAAATTTAAATTAACTTGCAATATGTGTAACTCGACATTTTACCTCGACTCGGAGCCTAAAACAGATCTCGATTTAAATAAATCTGCAACATCTGGGATTGTATCTTCTGGAATTGGCTATACGCAATTTAAAGAACTATGTTCTTCAATGGATTGTCCGTCTTTCACTGAAAAACATTATGGGAAAGTGCAAAAGGAGATATACGATGATTGGCGAAAAACAGCGGCTAGTGTGATGGAAGCGGCTGCAGCTCGAGAGCGTGAAGCTGCTATTGCGGAAGGACATGTAAATAAAGATGGCATCGCTTACATAGATGTAATTGCGGATGGTGTATGGTGTAAACGCTCCTTCAACACAAATTTTTCAGCTCTCTCTGGAGCCGCTGCTATAATTGGGAAAAGGTTCGGTGAGGTTCTGTTTATTGGGGTAAAAAATAAATACTGCTGCATATGTGCACGAGCAGCGAACAAAGATGTCAGCCCTGGAGATCATGTGTGTTATAAAAATTATAGCGGGTCTTCTACGGGTATGGAGTCTGACATATTGTTAGAAGGATTTAAACAGTCGATTCCTACGCAAAATCTCATTTACAAACGTATGGTGGCGGATGGTGACTCGAGCACCTATAAAAAAATTTTAGAAGGACGTCCCTATCCCGACTGCAGTGTAGAAAAAATAGAATGCAAAAATCATATTTTCAGAAATATGTGCAAGAAACTGAAGAGCATAACTACAGACACAAAATATACCCCCAGTTTAAGAAAAAAAATAACTACTCAACGAATTCTAGCTATTAGAAAAGTGATTTGCTGCTCCATATCTGAACATATTTCTAGAGACACAGACTTTAATACAAAAGTAAATGACCTGTATAGGGATATAACAAATTCTTACAATCACGCATTCGGAAACCACGAAAACTGCCAATCATATTATTGTACTAGTAAAAAAGATAGTGAAGATGTAACTTTGATTTTGAAGACGTGTGCTATATGGCACAGAATAAAGTATATAGTGAATACTGTAGCAGCTAAAGCTCGAAGCCTAATGCACAATAGTGATACCAATAAAGTGGAATCTTTTAATAGCGTTATTGCAAAATTTGTGGGCGGAAAACGCATTAATTTTTCCATGCGACAGGGGTACGAATCCAGATGCAATGCTGCTGTGGTATCGTTTAACACAAAAAAACCTCTTTCTACTTTGCATGAAGCTATTTTAAAAAGAAGCCCTAAAGCGTTAGTAAAGGGGTTTGAAGAAAAACAATTAAAACAACGGCAGATTGGCTCTAAGTACATACGAAAGGGAAAAAAACTGTTTCACAAATACAAAGACAGCGATAAAGATTACGGTGAAAACTGTCAAAGACCAGATATGTCCGATTTGGAGTACAATAAAAGTAAAGACGAGTTTTTGAAAAATTTGGCACACACAGAAGACGAGAGAAGACAAATAGAAAAATCAACTATATTGCAAAGAGACTCAAGCGAATGGTTAGAAGTTAGAAGGAAACTTCTGACAGCGTCTAATTTTGCGAAAGTGGTAAATCGACGTCAGACTACAAGCGTAAAAAATTTAGTGAAGAATCTTGTTTATAAAAAAGATCTAAGTCATGTGCCATCTCTAAAACACGGAATAGACAATGAAGCAATTGCCTTAGAGCAGTTATCATCACAACTTAAAATCAAAATAGAGCCTTGCGGTCTATTCATTGATAAAGATTTGCCTTTTCTGGGTGCGTCTCCAGATGGAGTTGTCGGAGACGACACCATAGTAGAAATTAAATGTCCGATTACGGCTTATAAAACGTCTTTGGACCAAGCAATTACAAATAAAAAAGTTAATTTTTGGAAAAAGAAAAAAGAACAACTTTATATTAATAAAAAACATCCTTGGTTTATACAAATCCAGGGACAATTACACATCACCGGCAGGCGGCAATGTATATTCGCGGTATGGTCTGGACGGGACACAGACATAACATTTGAAAAAATCCAACGCGATGACAAGTTCTGGAAACAGATTATGGAAGATAAATTAAAAGATTTTTATTTATCATGCATGTTGCCAGAGTTATGCGATCCTAGACATGTTCGAAATATGCCAATTCGAGAGTTAGGCGAGGTGTGACGACAAGTCCGCCCTCAATCTACTGAATAAAAAAATTAAACCGCCGAAAAAAGAAAGGAACTGAAAAGTAAAAATAAAAAGCCGGCAAGTGCGAGTCGGACTCGCCCACGGAGGTTTCCGTTCCGTCAGCCACACTAATATAAGCTATCACTGTACCAAGTTTCATTAAAATTAAATATTTTTCCCGCGGGAAAAGTTTACCGCGGTAAATAGTTGCCTATATGTTATCCCAGGATATAAGCTATGACTGTACCAAGTTTCATCAAAATTAAATATTTTTCCAGCGGGAAAAGTTGCGGACCAGGACGCGGGCGCAAACACGCGTGACAGGAAAACCGGCCTAAATGTATTAAATTTTGCTTACCAAATGTAAGACATGTAGAAAATAATATGACTTTAGGTACATATAGACTAGAATTTATTAAAAGTATTGTGTTCCTTGGTATAACTATAGATTCATCTTTTCAATGGGGGCCCCACATAGCTTCACTAGCTGGCATACTAAGTTCGGCCGCCTATGCCGTTAGAAAAATTTGACAATTACTGATATTGCTATCGCAAAATTAGTATATTTCAGCTACTGCCACAGTAACATGGCATAAGGCATCTTACTGTGGGGTCGAGCAGCAGATATAGTGACCATTTTTATTTTGCGAAAGAGAGCTAGGTATTAGCTCGATCTATAATCTGCGTTGTAGTCATTAAGAGAAAAGTTTAAAGAAATAAATATACTAACCGTATCCAGTCAATATAGATTTGAGAATATTTTGTTTAAGTAAACCCGCTGTAAAACCACAGCCGCCTGCTGGTGATGTCCGGATGGATGATGAGGGTTTCACTATCGTACAAACTACCAGGAGATATATATATCTATCTTGAATATGAAGCACACAAAGTTTAAAAATCACATTATGTAACAATTTGTTATTATAAAATAGACGATTCTTTGAATGACAAAGACGCCTGATATTAATGTTACTTGGTGATGTGGTACTCCTATGCTATAAAGTATGTTGACATTGACTGTAAATAAATTATTAATACATAGTGTTTTTTTTATTAAGAACCATCTTGGACGGTCAATATTGTGTAGCTTACCCTACATAAATAGTGCGAGTGAGATAGGTGCGCTGACGGCGGCGGTGGGAGAGGCATGCGGGGGGGAAATTTGAATTTGAGCTGACATACCATCGACTCTTAATGCAAGAAAGTCAGGCAGGAGAGACGGTAAATTTTAGGTACAGTCCGCAAAAGTGAACAAATGAAAAATAATTATCAAGACAGACATAAATTCAATTAGACAGAATGTTATACAGATTGCTAACACATTTTTTTTCGTACTCATAAATGATTACATTAATTTATCCAAAATAATATTAAAGACCGTCATACGTCTAGCATAACACCATCCATTGATGACCTTAGGCGAATTCCGATATCAAATTCCGATTTAGATGAGTCTCTGAAATATAATCAAAAAATAATTTCCTCTTCAAGGTCGAAACTGGATATCAGCTTTGCCTGCTTAGGGTTTTTTAAATTTCGCTAGTTATTTGTTTTAAAATATTTACGTTCCAAAAAAGATTAATACCTAAACTTTGAGAAAAGCGTAGTACACTTAAATAACTTGGACTTTGCGTTAGAGCGGATTCTTATCCTTATATTGAAACTAAATAAATACGTAAACTAAATATAAGTAGTGAATGACGGCCACTTTACCTAGGTATGTATCAAAAGATTTAAAAAAATAATTTTTATCGGGTTGTACAGTAAAACAATCTTAATGGATTTTTGGTTACATTAAAAAACCGATGTCTGTTTACTGCAGATCTCGGCTACATGGCCGAACTAAAGAAAGATCTGTATATTTAATAGGTGCAGTGGCAATTAAACGAAGTTTACGATTGTTTGTAATGTAATTACAGAAAACGAGATATTCCATCTGAATCCTCAGGGTAGCCGTATTACTCACGTTGTAGCTTTTAACAGAAGTGGTAAGCGGTGGACAAAGAAGTGTTTTACGGTCTGAAGTGCAGACCTAAAAATAAGTGACACATGTCAAGAGTTTTCATTTTGCCATTGAACTTTATCTGCGGACAGTACCCTGCGTGCGACATACCATAGATATCCCATGGGAAGCGCTCAAAGTTTAATTGGCAAGCCCCTGGGTTATCCAATTTGAGCTAAGTGTATTAGTAGTTAGTTATTGTTATAGTCTTACGTCTTAAAGCAAACTGTATTGCGTCAGAGTAGACACGACAGTAAACGATTGGAAAGAAGCAAGCATAAAAATGAATTTAATGAGCTCCAAATACCTTTCATAAAACATACTCGTATCTGTAAATTACTGGACTTAGAATAAATCAGGCCTATGAGATTTTGTACTACTGAAAGATAAGATTTTTGAGTCTAGTTTCATCGCCTTTTGTTTGTGTACTTTAACGAGAATCACTCTGTATTGTGAAATGAAATTTATACTACGAAGACTGGGGTGGAGGCATCAGAGAAGGAATAAAGCCCGTCCACTGATATACCGTTAAAGGTTAAATTGTTTAGGATTGATGACATCACAGAAAATAATTGGTTTATTGGCAGCTAGAAACATGATGGAAAATGCGAAAAAGCACAAAATAAACAATATAATTATGATTTATTATTATAAAGGCAAAAGTTTATAAGGATGTTCGTAAGGATGTTTGTTACTCTTTCGCGTAAAAACTACGTAACAGGTTTTGATGAAACTTTACAGTACTATAGATTGTACCTCGGGAAAAGCTGTTACCCTGGGTAAAACTGTTTAACGCGGGCGAAGCTGAGGGAAACAGCTAACTAGTAAATAATATAAATACATGTAAGAACCCTTTTTGAAGATTAAACCTCTGCCCATCATCAGAAATTTCCGATTGGATGGATCGAATAGGATTTCCGGCAACAATGACTGAAAATCGGATTTATTTATTGAGCAAAAGTCGGCAATTCGATTCCCACGTTAGAAAACTGCCTTTTACCAACATCAGGAATTTGTGGTGCCAGGTCTGTGTTTGATCTGGATGATCCTGTGCTGTTCAAAAATTCTGAACCTAAATAGGAACCTGCTATCTAATCTGTGCCAAAACTATGGTATATATTTTCTATTGTGTTGATTATTATTAGTTTTATAAATTTAAAAAAAATAATTAGGAAAATTGACACCGACCGACCGACCGACCCATTTAAGGTGATAAACCTAAATCAATAATATTAAATCTGATTACTTATAAAGTACAGATAAACAGTATGGCCAACCCGAACAACTTGCTCACTCACTAATCTACTTATCATTTTTTACCGTAAATTACTTAAATATTACTTAGAATAAACAAAGAAATCGATCTAATTCATATGGAAATGTTTACAAAAACAAAGTTAAATGCGGTTTAGTAGTGAAATATTTATATTACCGCAAACTTTAAGTATTTGCAATATAGTTGTCTAAGAAAGTGACAAAGAGGCTTTCAAAAGCGAAAATTTCGCGAAAGCTTACACAATGCGGCCTACAGAGCGCTAAGCATTATCTGCGAACGCTTTACGCAATTTTTATGAAAAACTGATAAGCCGCTTTCTTTGGCGATAGCAAACTTTTTTATTATTAGTTAGAGGACGACTGTAAAATTAAAAGGGGTACGGTACAGTTCTAATACTTGTCTTTCACAACAACATATTTTTAATTATTTATTTCTGAAGCTTTCGAGCTTTAAAGGTAAAATTCATTACTGTTTTTATAGTCATCCAGTCGTGGTAAATCTTATTCAGCCGTAAATAACTTGAAAGGCACATAAATTAACGGCATCCTCGAGTTTTATGGGCCTTTTATATATAAAACAGTTTTATTTCGTGAAATTAATAAAAAAATACATCAAGATAATCCTTGTACTTTCAGGCATTTTACATGAATTCTATTTCTTTAAGTTTAACGGTTGATGAATAAGATATTTGCTCGAGTCAATGTTTATTTATTTTTCCATGATGCAGTCAGTACTTACGCGTTTATTCGTTTTCTCACTGGAGAGCAATATTTTCTTCAGATTCAAATTATAACTCATTTTAGAAATCAGTACCTTTATGAACTACAATAAAAAAAATTCACCTATATGCCTAGTTCAACGTTTTGTTTAAAACGGGTCTTTTCTGGATTTAACGATCGGCCTAAGCACGTCATGAGCGAGCTAGGAGTTTAAATAAATGGCTTATTATACCATTGGCTGAAACATACATTAAATGACTTAAATCTTTAAACATATTATTAGCATTAATAATGATACGTCTCCGACCTAAAAAGTTACAGAAGAAAATTTAATGAAACTCAGTCGCATTGAAATTTTAGTAGCTTACGCAGACTGGTCTGTTTTACAGACAAAAGCTTCAGTTTCAGTGTCACAATTACTAAATATTGGCGGTAGTCCGTGTATTTCAGTGAAAAATATCAAATATTTATTCATGAGACTAAAATATGTATGAAGAAATACTTCTCGTGGACATTATGTAGATGAGGTGGACCGTGGCTTTGTTTCCATTTCCATTCAACACGACAGACGAGCGAATCGACATTTAAATAGCCACTTTAGTATGAAATCTTACAAACCATATTTTAGGATTCCGACGAACCGAAGGAGAACCGCTATACTAGAGAAGTTCTTTCGTCCACTTTTTTTGCAACTTTTCTTGACTACTTGAAATATACACCTACCCTGGATTAAATTAGCTTACTTTGTCGCCGCACTGCAGGAAAATAAATAGCAGAAGAACTCGGCGTAACTTACTTACCCTCAGTTAGGCATAGGTATTCTTGGTCTAATGCTTTGGAGTCAAAAGTAACAATTTAACAATATTTTTCAAAATAATAACTTTAGAAATGACGATTGATAACTATTTTTATTAAATAGGTGGTAAGTTCTGAATTTTATGGAAGTAGTTAAAAAAAACCCAAGAAGAATCTTAACATTAGATTTTATTTAATCTTTTAGATTAATCTTGGAAAATACAGCGAAAATTTATAATTGTAACAACGATTTCTGTCGGCCCCTAGACATTGGTCTGTCTCAACTCAATGTCAGATACCTTTTAAATGAATTGAAAGAAGGTATTTGAATTGGAGTGTGTAATGTAATGAAATATTTAATTAAACGATCGAAATTCCGAAAATTCATTATTATTATAATGAAAGCGATGAAACTGTTTCAAACACTGTTAATAATATTAATAAATTTCTTTATTTCAGGCATTTTAGGGGAAATGTTATGATAATGTCGTTGTTTAACAATTTTACCGACACAGAGTACCTATTTTGAATTATATAACTCCTTAATTCCCCAGCCTTACATTATGCAAAAATATACATACCTACAATGTGTTTTATATTTGTTGTAGTTGACTGGCATCAGACGTTTGATCCACGACAATGTAGTATAAATTCCTATTACTTCATACTCCCAGTTATGTTCAACATCTTATGAAACAGACGACGGAGTTCAATATATTTTTACTATGAGCTGCGTATACCCACAGCAATTGGGAATTTATCAACATTTTGCTAGCTTATAGGAAACTATATTCTGTCTATCTGATGCCTGGGAAAGAAGTATTAACGTAAATATTAGTTTTGAAATGTATTTTTTAACTCTATTGTAACATCTTCCCACTTTAGAAAGTATTATCATTGCTAATTGCAAGTGTGTTTTTGTGAATTCATAATTTAAATGCGTGGTCTAGACATCATATCAGCAGAACTGGTAGGTACATAATAATCAGCGAGGAAGTTTTAAATTGATAACTACACTACGCGTTGGTCTGATATCAGGTAGACAGATATAATTCTAATCAACAGATTATTTTTATCAACTAGCTTTTTCCCGCGACTTAGCCCGCGTAGAAAAGTTTTTTCCCGAGGGAACAACTTTTCCCGAGGTATTCTCTATAGCCTATTAGTAGGATACAAAGGTGACATTGTGAAACAGCGCCATTTGGTAGTTTAATGAAGTTTAATCTATGTATTTTCTGTATCAGCGCCATCTGTGGCAATCTGTTCTATTTGGTTCGTAAGTTTACATGAAATCATTACCTATCCATGGTTTCACCCGAAGTAAAATCGGCCAATTTACACAATATCTTTATGAATTAAAGCCTATGTGTTATTCTGATATTATTCAATATTTCTATAGAGTTTCATAAAAATCTGTAGGGTAGTTTTTGCGTGAAAGAGTAACAAACATCCTCACATACCTAAAAACATCCTAACATCCTTACAAACATTCGCCTTTATAATATTGGTATGATTCTATTGCACACGATCAACGAATTTTTCAACATCTAAAAAGCAAAAAATAGCAAAGATTATGTCATATTGATAGATATCGTCGCTGCATTGGTGTTTAATTATTAGTTTAGCTTCATTAGTTTAGCTTTGCTTTTGATTATTCCGCCTATATTTTTCAGGATTGTTTATAGTTGTTTTAAACACAATCACGTGAACATAATAGTCATGTGGACTCACAGATAACGACTTTGGCTAGTAATTCTGGAGTCATGCCCATTTGACCACGTGGCTAGAATCACGTAGATAATAAGCAGCTAACATAACATTATGCGTGGTCACGTAGCCTCTGGTAGGTACCTGTCTATGCGTAAATGAGTTATACAGAAACAACTATAATTATTGATTCCTTGCAGAAGAGGTAAGTAGCGAGGAACTGGACAATAATTAGTTTTGAATGAATTGAATTGAAATATACTATAGCTGCAACATGTAAAATTTCATGTGAATGTAATCGTGAATGAAGCAACAAACACACTTACTGGTATATAGAGTATTTAGAAGACTATTAAAATTTATTCACATCTATTTTGTTACTTTTAGAAATTAAAGCTACAATATAGCTTAACATATCTTTGTCTCTAACTAAAAACATAGAAATACATAACACTCAACAATTGTCTTATTCCATGTTTCCATGCTTCTACAAGTTCTGCGACCCTAATGTACATTTTAAGATACATTTCCAATGAGAGCGAAACCTGGGGGCGTTATTTTGTCTTTAAATAAAATAAAGAACTTGAGAGTCGGTTTTTAACGTTAGTATTACATTTATTTAGATTTTGCTTACATGCTTTCGTACAAGAATTCCCCTATGTAAAGAACTCGTGTTTTTTAAACATAAAAGAATATAGAGAAATCGTACGTAAAGAAAAAATGACAGTCTTAATGAGTCGACTGTGGCTATACATATATTTGCTTGTTGACTATAAGTGAAAAGTTCCTAAGTGAAAAATGCCTTCCCAATTTTAGACCGCAATAACTTTTTGATTATGTTCAGTCCGCCGAAGTGCGGAGAAAACGTGTTCGGAAATTAAAATGGACACCTAATTTAATATTTATGAAATTTCACACAAAAAAATTCTGAAGATGTAAATATTTCCCGAAATACATCAAGCTTAGAGTTACAGTACTTCGCGACGTATTAATTATCATCAAAGCAATTCTTTTTCAAGTTTAAAATCGGTGATGTATGTATTTGATCTCAGATTTAATAAATTAGCGAACTTTTTCCGGTGTTCTGTGTATGTGATGCTTTGATCGGTTATCCGTTACTTTTCGTATATTAATGCGAATGCTTTTAAAAAAATGCGGACAGCCATTGGGTTCAAATTTACTTGTTTAAAAGAAATATTTTCGTTAATATTGAAACCGAATACGAAGCTAAAGCTACACCTACACCCACACATATTACAATATTTGCGGTTGACGGCCACTTAGGCTTATGTGAAACACCACTTACATAAGTAGCTTTACTCGAGAAACTAGTGTGAAAAATGACAATATAAAGGACGAATTTAAATATAGCAATCATAATTGTCTACGTATTCAATCGTATAACGTTTGTTAACGTTAACGAGTGCGTAGTGGATGACCACTTTTCTCGTTGAGCTGCCATCCTGTTGTAGCGAGATAACCTAGTTATTTACGATCGTTCTGAGCACGAACTAAAAGGTAGAACCTAGAGCTACGGTTGGTTGGTATACGTGACTCTATAAAATAATAGCCATATGGTAGTTTCATAAACAATTCCTTATGTATGTATGTGAACGCTTTAATGTATCAAAATTTACTATCATCAAACAGGAATAAAACTATGTACAAAGGCGGACTTATCCCACATAGGGACCTCTCCCATCGACCTTAGATTATCTGAAAGGATTAGTATAATGCGTTTAGTACCAAATTTTGATAGTAAGTACTAAACTTTACTCTAAAGTAAACATAAATTACTTAATTATAAACCTAAATGATACAAGAAGTACAAAAAATACAATACAACAAATTACTCAAATAATAATACAACAAATATATATTTATTATATACATCTGCCCGCCCATATATTATTTACTAAGTAGGTATGTAGGTAGTATTAATTATAATACAAATTATGTTCTATTTTAAGTTAATTTTTAAATTAATTATTCTATTTTATTGGTTACTTTCGAATTCTTTAATATTCGTATCGTTATTATGGAATCTCTTATTTTGTCGATTTAACACAGGCTTTTAAAACTTTGAATACCTATTAATATTAATTGCAGTAAATTAGAATTGTAATTAGTTAACTAAGGTACCTAGGTATAACGTAAAGCTTCTAATTGCATGTTTGTATTAACTCTACCTTTAACATTGCATCGAATCCGTTGGGACAACAGTGTATGAAATAGTACATTTTATAGTACATTTTTATATAATTATGAACAGTGTATGAATTTTATATTACCTAATTAAAGAGAGATAATTTTCATAATGTGGAATAACTACGGAGAGAGATAGAACAAGAGACGACTTGGAGTATTCATTTTGAGAAGGCGAAAACAATACACGTACAATATTTTTATAGAGAAAATATACAAGAAAATATCACAGGCAGTGCCGGGGATCGAGAACTAGTGAGATACGAAAGCAGAACTCATACTCGCCGCCGTTCTCGCAGTGTATTATGTGAGGAAAATTTGGGTCGACAGATCCAATTCCGAGAGTAACGTCCACATTTCTTGTACTATCTGAATGAGTCGGGAATATTAAGCAGGAAATAATCCACTTAGCCCAAGTAAACAGAGTGCGGATTATTTCTCATCAAAACATACTGGATGTAGAGATATAATTTATTTATTACGTACATTTTTATAAACGAGCTCGTCGATGTCATAGTGTAACAAAAACTTGCATCGGTCCTTTTGTCACACAAGGCGAGAATGTCATTGCAGGAAGAAAATGCTTTTGGTGATACGACCGCCCGCCCAGTAACGAGTAATTATTTTGAAACTAATTGATGGAAAATAGCAGTTAAATTAGTTTATCAAAACCGTCGTAGTCGTACACAATGTGCGAGATCCCTATATAGTTTATAGTTTTAGTAGGTATATAGTTTTCTAGAAATATTTTATTCTATCTCTCTCTTATTATTATTATAATATCTTATCAATTTTTCGCTTCATTGGTTCAGTGGTTTTCGAGTCAACCGAGGAACAGACAGACGGACAAAAAAACATCGCGTTTTGACGGATCCTTAATAATACACGTAACAATAAGCCGAAGTCTGTTGAAACTCTTTAAATAATTTAGAAAGTAAATGATCAATTTTGTTGGATCTTCGGAGGACCAATGCCATTGAATGACACCCAACATCGTATTTTTTTTAATTCCCTCTAATAAAAAGATTTCGAGTTCATTGAAAAGTAAATCCATTATTTTTGTCTTTCACAGTTCTAAAAATATTACTGATAAAACAACCGCAGACATGAATTTAAAAATGACCGATAACATAAATTAATTTTAATAACTAATGATTATGTTATCAACTCATACTTATTTTCATTCATGCTGAATTTTGCAATTACGACAAATGAACTAAAAGCTATTTTCGGGAAGGCACTAATTCTACCAATACGCTTCCACTAAAATGGCGTGGTCATTAAATCTAATAAAAGGCGTTTAACTAATGGTGATTACGAAAGCTATTTTGTCATCATGCAATTAATTTATAACAATACATTTTTGCTAATTTGAATCCCCATGTGGGCACGTCATAATATGTTATTGTGTACATTAAACCTGGCCTTAATAGAGGTAATTAATTAGATATTCGCTTTTGAATTCCATTCTGTGATAGGTTCTCTTAAGTTACGATTGGGGGGGATTATGTATGCTACCACTAGCCAATTAGACATAGTAAAACAGTATAGAATAGATAGATCCTGCTTCCCAAACTTTAAAATTATGGTGGGTATGAGGGGTTGTTCGCAGGTTGTCTGGTTCACCATTTGTCTGTATTCTACAATTCGTCTGGTTTCTTTTTAAAATTAGCATTTCGTTAATCAGTCTGGAAGGCCGCCATAGCCGTAGGATCGATCACTTTTCCAAAAATGACAATTATCGCAAAATGGCCGCATTTCCAGGTAGATGATAAAGGTTTATGGGTGACAGGGACCGCTTACGATGAGACGGGCTGACTGTACGTTTGTTTGGCTGGTACCTAAGGCCCATCGCCCACGACGACTTTTTGCAGCGGTACAGTCGCGCGTTTCGTAAATGCGTCGCGCATTGCTACAAGCGCTCGCTCTTCGCATTCGCATGCAACGTGCCACAGAAGCGACGCCGCAGTAGCGATAACGCGCGACTATACCGAAGCAAACAGACGACTTTATCTATTACTGTATCGATACAACCGCGCGACTGTATTGGGCGACTTCGGGGAAAAGGATGAGCGGAGGCGGGTGGCTCTCACCACAAAAATTTGCCGTGGGCGATGTCCCTTAGCTGTCGAATTGGGAGGTATTGAGTCTGTACCAAGGTGATGGGCCCAACATTCCCCTGGAAATGATAAATTTTGGAATGCACAGGGCATTAACTAGTCAAGTTGGACATTGGAATTAACCTATTTTATTTAGTAGTAAGATAAATAAGAGAAAGTAAACGAAAACAAACACTTGTCTTCCTCGATATTGTAGCAAATGAAGAATGGTAAATAAATCTTTATTGTATGCGACAAAGTACCAACAATATTTACTACGAGTGCATTGTTGTTCTGTATACGATTTATTTACGGCTTGTAATAAATATCTGGCTAGACTAGACTAAATTTAAGCACAGTAAATAACAATCTATACAGATATGTATATTTTTAACAACCTATTATATTGCGTCCAGTGACGTGTTATAGTAAAAAAACATATTTAATTTATACACATCATGATTCTTAGGTTCAGAGGAACAATTGAAGTGATTTCAATTTTAGTGGTACATGATTTCATTTCGTATAAAAACTAGATTTGTAATTCTTGCCGGCGACTTGTCGGTTTTCTGTATACGACATCTAGACCTTTACGAAGCCTCGTAGGCACAAAATACATTCGTAGGTTATGTTTACTTGAAGTGTAGATCTTACAGTAGTCTACGTACTTACTTTTTGATTTATCTGTATGCCCAACAGTGGGACGTATAGAGGTAGAATAAAAGCGTATCAGTTGCGAGCATAACTAGTTGGAGCGTGTTATTGAAACCTGAACAGCACTTTGAAACTATTAAAAGCGTTGTTGCGTTCAATCGAACTGCTCAAAGGCGTGGTGCAAACTGTTAGTATGTAATTAAATTCTGAACATTAAATTTTCCAATCTTCGCGTACCTACTATAATACGAACGAGGGCCTCCGCCAAATCACGTACAAGCGCTAAATTGAATAAACTCTAATTTTGGGATTACGATAGCGTACTGTTGCCAGGTAGTTATACTTTTTCCAATGGATTGGAATATAAATCTTAACCTAAAAGTAGAGTGGTCTTAATTTAGCTACCTTTAGTTTAGCTAATTATAGATATAATAAATCTTTAACCACAATATCTGAAGATATAGGTATGTATCCAAGAGATATTACAAGCGATAGACGGAAGAGCCTAGGAAGAAAGGAAATACTGAAGTAATAGTGCATGTCCGCTTTGACCATTTTAACAAATTGTGACAATTTCATTTCAATTTTATTTTTATTGTTAGAATCATTGACATATTATATACTAGGTTAGCATGGATACAGAAAGAAACCTTACTATAAAATATTAAAAAAATTACCTTGTAATTCCCAACATTAGTTTATCCATTTACTCTTTTTTCAACTAACATAACACAATATAATAGACAAATTTATATTTATAAAAATATAAAACAACAAAAAATAAAATGCCCTATACAAAATCTTTTATGTCAGTGTCAAAGTCATCAAAAAGATCTTAAGCAAAAAGTCTGAGCAGTCGCCGATCTAAACTAATAATAAACTCTTTACTAACTTTTCAATCAGCAAAACAATTATTTTTATCTCAGACTCGGTACAATTCAACAGCCTATTAACATGTCTCCACTGCTGGGGCTTAGGCCTACCCTCTCAACGAGAGTTCGGACTATAATAGTCCACCACGCTAGCTAAGTGAGGGTTGGTGGACTTCACATGCGCCTAAGAATTAGTTCTTCGGCGTTGCACTTATGCACTTAAGTTTCGAGAAAAAACCCATTGGTAGGTACATGGTCCAGCCGGGGATCGAATTTTGGACCTTTCGATATGATAGGCCGTGTCTTATCCCCGACTCCACTGACGCTCTACGCACCTGTAGGTACGCTCCTTACTAATTGAAGACGAAAATTAGTAGTAGCACTGCACTGCTTTCATAATATTTCAAACCAAAAAAAATTCTTCGCAATAAATTACATTGTAAAATAAACGAAATGAGTCCGATAAACAATAAAATTGGATTAGCTAATAAATCACAGAGTCTGGACGCGGTGGGAGATTGTTTCCCATTTTATTGCTACCTTATTTTAATTTTATGAAGGCAGTCCGCAAATATATGCTCAATGTTTGTAGGAAGGCGAAGTTGTTTAACTTTCCAGTGACAGGTTTCTGTTATTCGTTTAATATTTTTTCTGTACTTTTTATTAGTCAATAGACTTTTTCTTCGGCTTCACAAAAACATTGCATTAGGTAGGTAGGTACTCTTGTTACTAAAAAAGGCAGTTGTTGTGTAGTTCTACTTGTGGTCCTGTCTCTCAATGTTATTTGATTAATACCTACAGCAGCCCAAGAAAAGTAACCAATATAGGTACCTAAATTACCTCTCAAATACGCTGAGGACCAATTGGAAAAATTACTTATACTTCAACGACCCTTCTCAAAATCACCAATACTGTTGGTAGTATTAGAATAATGACCAATACAGTAATTATCACTTGTATTTTTCTATAAAATTATTAGCTCGAGATTTATTATTAAACAGAGTTCAACAGAGTGTACCCTCGTTTGAATCTATCTCTCAACTTTAATTTATATTATTCAAAGAATTGGCAGGTAATTGAATTGGTTTAGGACTTGGCATTCTGCGTATTCGTAGTTTGAATTTCAGTGGTCGTATTGCGCATTGGTCATTTTGCTTAGAGAGCGGCTGACATACCGTATTCAATTAGATTAATATAGCCTTCCTACACTACCATAACATATATTATATGTACATATACATATATTTTTATATGTCATATAATAATTATACTATGGACTATAACTATCTTCGATAACTCTACAGAATTCATTAAGCGCGACGTCGATTCAGAAACACAAATATTCCTGTACTGGATTTTTCCTGAGGTATTGTCATATTGCTTTGTCAGCCTTTCTATACAAAGATCAGCCTTATGTATACAACAATGCGTTGTTATTTTCCTTTTATGTATTGGTAACATCGACGAGTTGTCATAATGTAAAATTTTAAATTGTAATCATTTGTTTCAAATTAACATCCACTGTAAAATAATAATAAAATTAGTAAGTACCTATAGATAAAAATTACAATTAAAAATCAAATCAAAATATTTCTTCAGTCACACACAACAAACAACATTCTTAGTCGGAATTCAAAGCGTTCCTAATCGATACTGAAGGCAGGCAAAACATTCATGTAGCTACGAATAATGGCTACGATACAACGTAGTATATTGATTTTTACACGAAACATGAATGGTCCATTGATTTCTTTTAGTTTCAAAAAGTTATCTTACCAAGCTTACCAATTATACGATTGATCTGTCAATGTGATAGATTAGTTTCGGTACGAGTGGTTTCCGGTTAGGGTTTTCCTTTGCAGGTGGATCTTTTCTATCTTTTATGTAGCCAATACTTTTGAATCTATCCAATATACTTAGTCTTCGCTTGTATATATTTACCCCAAAATGTGTGTTGATAAAGGTTGATTGTTATATTTTAATAGTAGCATAGTTACTTTTCACCTAAATCTAATTCAGTTAAATGCTCCTCGTGTGCTTGACCAATAGAGACTAATAAACATTTAAAATACCTAACGCTGTTGTATTGGTAAAACCAGGAGATTCGAACCTCTTTTGTCGCGCGTGCGCTCCCTGTGGAGATCGCATCTTGCAAATTTAGTATGGGAAACGATGAAAAATTCTGTGTCAAAATCAGGGGGGGTGCGGACAAATGAAGCGGATTTGCGGGAGGAAGTTGCTCATACAAATTTATATGGAGTTTGAAAATGAGAATGTGTGAGTGAGTATCAATTTCGATATACATTTGGCACGATTTTGGCACCCCCTAAAATGATTTTGTTACTCATCCATATGGGAGTAGCTTTTTTTTAAAATTCATGGGTAAAAAAAGAACCCAAAAATTAATTTGTTAGTTATTTCCAAAACTGGTTACTTTGTACCTGTACGGACTTTCAAACAATTCAGAACAAAATAATCAACAATTATATGGCACATAAATACCAGAAGAAGTCAAGGTAGGGAGGAAGAATATTTTATTGCGACACAGCAGAAGCAACGAAAGGCCGTGAATAAACAAAGGTGTATAGAAGGAGTAGGAGTACCCGACGACAGGCATGAGAAGCAAATTGGTTTTATGAGCGAAGCCGTGGCGGAAACGGAAATAGCGCTTCCACCCATAAGCTGCTGTGACGTAAACAAAGTTTCCAAGTACAAATATCAATTTTCTCCATAGTTGTTTGTAGTGCATATTACTTTTTAGGGTTCCATGACTCAACTGCGAACCAATTTATTCGTCAGTCATATCTCGCAATATCTATATTCGTTGTGTGTGTTCTGTTTACTAAATATGATCGACTGATGCTAATTAAGATCGCAGTATCAAAAATTAGTCTTTAAAAAAAGTTAAAATATTTTTTTTTTGTATTAGTGTACTGAATTTTGTGTGTAATAAAAAAAACTTTGTTTTTATTTCCTTTGTACCTAAGTAAACTCTGCTACATTCTATATTGTAGCAATACATTGAAATTCAACCCACGTAATGCGGTTGATTAACCCGCATTCCCTTATCTAATATCATTATAAGGCTTAAACAGCTTAACCTAGAAACTTAGTTGCGTTTTAAAACTTTATAATCCCTTGACTCACTTTAGTTTAAACAAGTTCTCTGCTCAATGAACTGATGCTAACTAGCACGCGTCTACATGATTTGAAAAGTAAACTTTCGCGAATTTATTAATAGAAGGCTCTTATCAAATTTAATCCAAAAGTAGTAGTTTTTATCGTATTTAGTTAAATTATATGCACCCTTTAGTGTATAAGTATGTCAAAAATTGAAATGGTCCAAACAAAAAAGTCGTTTTGAAAATGGGCTAAAATTATTACAATTCAAAATTAATTTAGTACAAATTGCAATGGATCAGAAATGTATTTTTGACTTTGGACCAATTTCAATTTGGACGTAAAGACACTAAACGATTTGCACCAGAGCAACGCACGGCTGTCGATAGGAAATAAAAAGAAACAAAGAAGGTAAATTGAACGGTTCTTGTTCCAAGGATGCTTTTAAGGTTCTGTGTGGTGTATTTATGATACAAACTCAACCGTGGGCCACTGACCGATTACCTTATTTGTTATTCGTGACAAGTATATCGAACGTCGACATCGGATACAACTTACATCGGATATGGATATAACTCAATGACATCTTTCTCTATCATAGCTCCAAGAAAATAGGGGAAATTTGATAGGTGGTAAAGGTCGTTGTAAAAATATGTATAGGTTGGCTTGATACTAGGCTTTCGCCCGTGGTTTTGCAACAGTATTTACTGGAAGATATTAAAACACTTAATATTTAGGTAGCATGTACTCAAAAAGTCAGTTTTGTGGTCGTCCATACAGTCGCGTTTATTACAACTGATTGCAGCTGCAAAGTGGTGGTTGCTTTATTTCTCTGAAGACTCAAATAAAGTGTTCGATGTTCAAAACGTGTAGGATCTATTAATTTACGGGATTTCACGAATTCCTTGACATTTTTCACATGATCGAAGGCTAATGCCAATTCACGCTACAGTGACCTTTGAAAAACCGAAACGCTAACTAGTGGCGGTCATCGATAATACACAAATTAGTAAGTACAGGACTGAGAACTCAGAATACAGACTATATAGGTACTTACTAGAAAGCGCAAACGCGCCTCAAAGTGAAGCCAAAAATACTATGTGGAAATGACAGCTTGGCGCACGAAATTTATTTATATTTATAGAATAGCTCAAAATACTTGACAGTACAAATAAGAGTAACGGTTTACAAGATTTACAAGACATTCCCTTTTTAAACACTAAGGGCTTCTTACACCAGTTGCTGATATTGTTACAGATAGAAAACGGACAGATAACGTAATCTATCGGATAAAGCTGTCGGATAATATTTTCCGTTTTCACCACTCAAGTCTCTGTTAAAATATCGGGCAGCTAAACTGTCATCGATTTACCGGGGAGTTGGAACATTCCGTTCATTCAATTCAGTTCTTCAGTTCAATTCATTGTTGCGTTTCTATTAAGCATTTTTGAGCATCGAAAAGTATCATATTTATAAATTAATAACTTAAATTTTATTTTAAAAAAGTATTCATAAATACCCATAAATTATGTATTTAGGTATAAAATACAGAAAACACATTTTTGAGTTCGTTTTTTGTAATTTATCCTTTAAAATAAAATAAAAAGTAACTACGTTTATTGCGTTTAACGAAGCATGGCAGACTTCTGTTCTCATCGTCTATGGTTCAACGTTTATTGTTTTTTCTCAAACATGCTTGGAAATGTGAACATTATTTTGACAACCTTCTTCGAGTTAAATCGTCAATGCTGTACTGGTCAAATAAATGAGAGCAGGCGGGCAAATAATTTGAATGAAAATCCATATCTGTCGTGCCGAGCGGTCAAATAATGACCATATTAATTCATATCTGTCGTGTAACCATGGCAACCACGGAGGTAACATAGCAAGTTTTATTTAAATTTCGAATGATGCATGAAATTACATTGATTGCAGGCTTGTATAGCACTTTTCTCAAATAATGCGCGGAAATTGTTGAATAAAAAATTATATATACAGGGTGTTTTTTTATATTATATTCAGATAGATCTCATCGAGCCCTTTCATTTGCGTACCATGAACAAGGGTCTAGCACCAGCTGTTACGGAGATATGGCCAAAAGAGTGTTTTTTTTTCTTCATTTGGCCATATCTCCGGAACGGCTAATACTAGACCCCTCGTGTTTGTACTCAAATGAAGGTCTCGACGAGATCTATCTGAATATAATATAAAATAAAAACACCCTGTATATACAAATTTATATGAATATACAGGGTGTTTTTTTTATATTATATTCAGATAGATCTCGTCGAGCCCTTTCATTTGAGTACAAACATGAGGGGTCTAGTATTAGCCGTTCCGGAGATATGGCCAAATGAAAAAAAAAACACTCTTTTGGCCATATCTCCGTAACAGCTGGTGCTAGAACCTTGTTCATGGTACTCAAATGAAAGGGCTCGATGAGATCTATCTGAATATAATATTTAAAAAAACATTCTGTATATTCATATAAAATTGTATATACAGGCTGTTTTTATTTTATATTATATTCAACTAGATCTCGTCGAGCCCTTTTATTTGAGTACATGAACATGGTTCTAGCACTAAGCGTTCCGGAGATATGGCCAAAAGTATTTTGATTTGCCGATAGTATTGTGACAACCCTATGTCGTGATCGTTCAGTGCAGACGGTTAACAATTTTAATAAAACTTGATATTTTTTGGATTTCCGCGCATTATTTGAGAATAGCATTATACAAGCCTTGGCCTCAACCAGGCATTGATGGACTCACGTATGTGTGCCTCGGCTTCGCCTCGGCCTACATTCACACGCTCATCCATCAATGCCTCTGTTGCGGGCCGCGGCAGTAATGTACTATTTATAAATGAAACAGTGATAAATCCATATATCATAAAATGTTAACACAAAACTGAAGTATTACCGCGTTAAATTCGAAAAAAAACAATCCATATCCGACAGATAAAGAAATAACAGCCCCTTGATCTGGCTGTAAGTTTATAAGACGGTATATCGGACAGATAAGGCAGTCAGATACCTGTGAAAACGAAAAAAACGGGTATCTGGTCGATAACCTGCATATAGGGTATCTGGGGATTTATCAGCAACTGGTGTAAGAAGCCCTAAATGTTCACCAAATATTTGGTGTAATTTGGATCTTACAAATTGATTAGGTACAATAAATATTATATTATTTAATAAACTATTTAGGTCATTCTTTTTAGGGGGAGCGTCTGTGACGCAGTTGCATAGTGTCGATAGGTCCCAGGTTGTGCTATTTACCAATAGGTTTTTTCTTTAACTGCTCTCGAACGGTAAAGGAAAACATCGTGAAACATGCATAGGCCGAAGACGGCATTCTAGGGCGCATGTGAAGTCCACCAACCCGCAGTGGCATATTATAGCCGGGCCCCGTTCAGAAGGTACCTATTCCCCATCCAGTGGGGACTTAGGCTATACGCTACATTAACGGATTGCTAGATTAACGGATTTATTGCCTTCAGCATAATACCAAAAGCCATAAAACACCTAGCTAGGATTTATTTTGAATATTGTGCCCCTGGAAGAATTTTCTCATGGGAAATCACACAAACCATTTGCAATGCATCCGAGTCCCCGTTAATGCAGATAGACGAAGTTCGAAGGCTGTGCTTATTTCCCTGGACATGTTTTATGTTTACCTAAAGTTTATATGGGTCAGTTATTTTATTTATGTCTCTAAGTTTGGCAATAACATAAAGTAGGTTAGGTAAAGTAAGTAGGTGTTTGTGTTTGCAATAAACATGATTAGGAAAGAAATAGCAACTAACAATAACATTTTACGGAGGGTTAAAGTGACCAAACTTTTCATAATCTTGTCGAATCTAAAAAGGACTCCGACTACGTTTCCATATTTTACTTGTTAACAGCTACAAAGAGTTACGAACATTTAGGGATTTATCCTACTGTAATATAATAATAAAAATAACGAAGAAAAATAGGTAGGTGAGTGCCATAATTATTTTGATGAACACGCTCTGCCGTCTATCATCATCATCAGCCTATCAACGTCATGCATCTGCGGACCGGATACCCGATTTTTATCCAATCGGCAGTTAAGAGACACCTTTCTTTGTGAAAATGCTTTATAAGAAATGCTGAATGCATAGCGCAGAGAGGCGAGGTGCTGAACTGGCTTAGAGTTTAAAAAATCTTTATTATTTTTCTGGCGTGTTTTTCCGTTTATCCGTCCCGGGTGGAAGCGGAAGTCACGTGACGTCATGGCGGTCTTGTTCCTTTGTTCCGGCTGTTGCCTCCTCTCGGTCTTTGTCGAGTCTGTTCGATAATAATTATAAGTCAGATGACAACGGGCTTTGGTCCTCGCTCCGTTATATATATTTTTAAATCCTTTAAAGTATTTTTATACGTTTGTCTGAATTACTTTTACGGTCGGGGCTGTGTCCTTGGTCGTTTAAAAAATACCTAAGATGGATGTCCTTATACTGATATGTACGTCCTTACTGCGTCGTCGTGACGTTTACAAACAATGTTAATTTGGACTTGTGCCAGACGACAGTAAACCAGTAAAACATTATTTACAACCTACTTTAGCAATTAACGCTGAAATACGGTCCACGTTTATTTATTGAAGGTTCTTAGTTGATATATCTATTGTTTGTACCAATCAGTTTCACGCTATAGTTTATGTCTTACGTAGATAGACAATAATAATAAGCTTGCTGTATAAGTTATGCAATACATAGCCATGTTACGTGTATAGAAGAGGCATATAATATAGTTACTACAGATTGGCTATTGGCTATAATATGTTGTTTTGGCATGTTATAAAAGTTAATAAGTATTTATCATCCCACTCACCAGTCTATCAATGTTATCTATTTGAATACAGGCAGGACTTCCTTAAAAAGCGTGCCACCACACCCGGTATTCCGTCATGTGCGCTTTCGATTACTTATAACTTTTCAGGTCGTCGGTCCATTTTGCACAGGGGCGGTCCACGCAGGGCCTTCCTTAACTTGCCTACCTCGGCTATGACAAATGACTATTATTTTCGTTTTTTTATTATTATAGAAAATTCAAACTCCCAACGTACACCACAGTATAAATAAGCCGTCTGTGTCTTTAAGCTGTTACTAAATGTCATTTCTGCAAAGCTGAAAGAAACAAAGCCCTTTCGTGAAGTTATTCAAGTAATATTATTTTACCTGGAAAAATAGCAGGTTCTAAAGAAAATCTTGAACAAACCGGAGTAGCATCGCTTCGCAAAGCATTGTTCATATTTTTAATTAAACAAAAAACCATAATGTCTGCTCTATCTCGGCGAGGGAGGTGTATTTATAGAATCCTAGGGCCCGCTGCACCGAGCCACGTGTTTCTAATTAACCGCCCACATACTCATCTCGACGGGGCTCGAAGTAATTTTTAATATTTATAATATTACCTTTAACATCTATGACGTGAGCCTTATCGAACCTCGAGAGCTTACCTATCCCATTCATATTAGCGGTAATTCCAAGAATGAACGTTGAGTAATGCTTTGGTGACCTTTATAGAAAGTTAATCTTGTTATAACAAGGTTCGACTAGGTACCTACTTATATTGTTTGTATGTTTGATTGTTTTGCTAAGTCTTCTTTATAATGTATAAGTACGTTGATGTTAAATACAAAGCCGATTTCAGCTTATTTTATTCTGAACTTTCAGTATTTACGCAGGTATCATAAAGGTTGCAAGTTTTATCTTGCTTAATTTAATAAAGCCCTATGTCGTTATTTACTCATTCATTAAGAAAGTACCTTTATAATTATTATAAAATAATTGACACCAGCGCCTATGTCAGTATATTTCAATCTACTAATTGATTATAAAGTTTTTGTTCGTGACCCTTAAAATATGAAAGAAAATTTGTTGTCACAAGCAATATTTCCATCCATTATTTATAGTGGATTGTTTTAAAACAGTCACTGGATCCCCATCCAAACTTAAACCTGTTTTCTATGAATTATTATTCAAACAGTGATTAAAATTTAAGAGTAATTTGATTAAGGGGCAACTAAATGAATGGGTAGCATAAAGTGGATTCGATTGTCGTTGAGGTTTTGAATTTAGATTGTTGGTTACCTTCATTCAACCTTTAGCGAATTTAATCGTAAATATTTGAGGAATCAGTCCCTAAAATCGTATTCAATGCGGTTTATTTTGTATCTTCAAGTATTTGCTTTGAGCTTTCATTCGTTTCAAAGTTAAGAGTCAATTTACAAGTATGGCCTTTCCAACGGGCACTTATTACCTCACTGTAAGAAAATTCGGGTCTCAATTTTTACCTGGTCATATTGAATTACTTCAGCCTTAACCTCGTAGTGACCTTTGACTGGGACTGGAGTTCAAAGAACAGCTCTCAGCTTTGTTTAAGCCTTGTTATTAATCAAATAAAACTCACAAAATTGTAGAAATGGGAGAAAATTTTCAGTGTATTCAAAGTTAAGCTGATTTGCTGTAAAATAAATTTTAAGTTTCCCCTCCTTTCCAATTAAGCTGCCATAGACAATGTGTCGAGTGTTAAATATAAAATCCGTCATTAAATTAGTATAAAGTAGGTAAAACCATACTTTTAGCGGTAGGTACTTAACAAATAATAGGTACGAATTTAATTTTAAAATCTTATTCTGTTTTTGGATCGGGTTTAGTCAAAAATGCCTGATCTACTCATTCAAATGCGGACAGAGTTGAGTTTTTCGGATACCCATACCTGCCCACATAAGCAAAGGCTTAGGAAAAATGTAGTTAATGAATGAACGTAAAGTGTAAAGAAAATTTCTTATCGGTATTTTGACAGGACAGGACAGTATTTATTTTGTACTTTGCTCCAAAAGCACTCCATTCGCAGTAAGACTAGCTTTTATCGTTTCTATTTAAGATAAGTTTAAATTTTCCGATAAATGCTTGTAGTGTAGGTTTTATGCAAACGAGACCTTCACTTTGTTAGATAGAAGGGGAGTTCTATTCTTCTTTACAATGCATAGGAAACAGCAGCTATTAAAGTTAAATACTGCACCGCAGTGAATGCAAACGAGTCATTCAGTGAACTGACTTGCTTAAACACATAAGCTATATACTTATACACACACGTACACTTATTTGAATGTGGTGCAGTCAATAATCAAGAAGCGAGTAGTGTAGAATAGAAGAAGCAGAAAATAAAATAGTAGTATTTAATACCGATAGTACTTTTATAATAACTATTAGATCATATTTATCAGACACGAACCTAACAGACCTAAAAATGGAATTGACAGAAACAAAATTTTAACAAAATCTGCGTGGGATATGATATTAAATATAAAGATAACGTTAAGCTTAGTAAAACTCTATCGATTCATAAAGATACGAGTAGAACATAGGAGACAATCAAATGTCGGTGGGTATTATAATTGTAAGATACGTACAGTATAAAATAAATATCAAATTATAGTGTATTATTTGTTGCAAAGTAATGGTGCAATGCAATGCACTACATATCAAAATAAAAGTTCTAACAACTTGTTACAAACATATAAATCCCCATAAAGGCAATAGAAAGGGTGGCACCTTGATAATAACAGCTTCTAGTACCGATTAAATATTATTTTAGTGGCAATAGAAAGAAGTAGCGTCCCGGGACGGACGGTTATTCTATTTATATTGCCAGCTCAACCGGCAAAAGTTACCGTACCTTTATAAATTGCTAGTTCTGTACATTCGTAAATATATTCTTGTTTATTTCTGTACAAATTGAAATTGAATCATTTTAAATGAGATCGTATTCGAAATTGAATGAGCTTTCTTAAAACAGTGATAATGTTACGTGGAGGGGTAATTATGTTTATAGGGTTAGTCTAAAAATATATTTGCTTCATTAGACTGGTAAGGTGTTTTTCATTAAATACTTATAAATAGGACACGTGAAACAATAGGTACTGATTAAAATGCTGATAATGTCATAAATATGATAAATTACATTTACAATATCTACAATTGAGAAGATATACGTATTATGAATGGGTAAATGAAAGGAATTTGCGTACCTAATTAAAACTAAACTTAACTGTCTGATACGAAAGTTAATCACAGTCTGAAGAAGGAATACATCTTAGTGATGTATCCACAATTTTGTTTGCCGATTAACGGATGATACGAGTACCTACTGTATGAACGGAATTACTGTGATGAGGCTGAGACAGTTTGACGCGATCGCGATCCCGCCATCGCCAGGGCAATGCCAATGGTCCCATAATTGGTCCCACCCCTTCCCTACTAATCAATAAATCAACCACTCCCAGTAACGACGGTTTTATCGACATTTATATGACTACGTACAATAATTAAATCTAAGTAAGAAAATAACAGCTGAATTGGAGAAAGATGAGAGTAAGGGAAGTTAAAAGTATAACAATAAAAATATAACAATAAAAATTAAATAAGACATTTCGGTAAAACATCTATTTAATATTTTATGTAAACACCAGCAGTAAAATAAAAATTAATGAACTTACTGTTTCCTCACAAACGTTCTCTTAAAGCTTAAGCTTATTCCGTGGCATGCTAGTTAACTAGAATATTTTGAACCTATTTAGCGTTATTCAATTAAGCACTTTGATTAATAGTTAAAAAGAATAAACTTGAATTTTAATACGAGTAGATTCGACATTTATTTTCGAGATTCTGATTTTTAATCTGCTCTTTGATGAGAAGGATATACAAAATGGCTGACTGGGTTTTTAATTAAAATGTCAATAACACGAAAAATGGCGGTCCTCGGTCCAGGTCAAAGAGATTCAGAGAGATGTATACCTAACTAACTGATAATTACAATAATAAGTACGAAGATCAGGCAAAGCTGACAACAGTTGTAAGTATAATAATATAAATAAAATGTCACTCGCAGGCCAAAGGTGATGAGACATGCGATGTTATTGATCGTGGAAGGGCCAAAATGCTTGTACGAGAAAAGAAAAACTCAACGAGGCGAAAATACTACGAAAATACGACTTTGCAAAACACGAACAATACACGCTCGCAAAATATTTCGCGTGCGTACCTAGTAAGATCTTCCTTTCCTGTATTGCATCATTTTTCTTTTGCGGTTAAGAAAATAATGTCGAAAGTGTAGGAATATAAAAATTGGCCAAGAAGCGCGTTGGATGGACCATGCATAGTGTAGGGTGTAGTTGGTTTTCCTTCCATAACTCGAAATATTTTTCTTTGTTATTGCCTACCAGAGCCACTTACGTCGGCTCGGTTATTACAATGTTCTAGGTCAAACACTTTAGGAATAACACAAAACACATGAGGTATTCCGGAAATAATATTATACGGCTGATAAAATATGATGTTGGAAACACTGCCTTATTTGAAAATACTTCTTCAACTGTACCCTTATTAAACGAGGCAGTGAGCTTAAAAAATAGCTGTTTTCCTAAGCCTAAGCCTCTTTCCTTAGTCACGTTATTATTAGATTGTAAAATATGTCAATTTGTTTTATCATTGACCTACTGTCAAGCAGGATGTAAACCAGTCATCTATCTACTATCTAGGATCTACGTCAATATAATTGTAGTACACTTGAGACAAGTATAGATTTTTTAGACTCTTTTTATTTCCTTTCGTCATTGATTTGATGACTAGTGCTTTCATCATATATCAGCCTGTAGACGTCCACTGCTGGACTAGTGCTTTATCACATTTGAATTCAACGCTACCTTGGGAATTGTTGAGACTTTGAGAGCCATAGCGAATATTCGTAAACATTATACCTATACTGCACGTTATTTATTATTTTGTTTGTAGTGGAACGGAATATACGGAAGCTTCGTATAAAGTTATGTCAGAGTAGGTAACTTTAGCCACAGGACAAAATAATATACCTCCTAACTAAATTGCTTTTGACAAACTTTATACCTACTCTACTGGAAGCATCCACAAATATGTCGTTAGTTTTAGCTTGATGGAGACATTAGGGCAAGGTTTGGAGTAATTTGCTTCTTGCTTGAAAAATTGATGTTCAAATGACGAAAACGAAATGCCCTAGTAAGTATATAAAGCTTCCCCTCTGGCCCGTTTGGTCTTATTCCCGGAACGTCTATTCCCCGAATGTCAACTTCGTAACCAAACCTAAACCTAACCTAAGCCATGCACCCTTCGTAACCATATATTTTATCAACATAACAATTATATACATCTAGTTATTTATATTATAAACGGTAAAGCAGATTTATCAGGCTATCTATGAATGCATGCATGAACTTTACTTGGAACAAAAGCGCATTTATGTAAAATATATATAGCTCCCAACGAATAATGTGATATCCTTGAGTCATTCCTTTGTTGGCAGCTTGCTTCCAGAATATTACGTTACTGACACCTTAATATCTATTAAATGCCAGGATACGATGGTGTTGTTTTTGTCATTTTAACCCAACAGCAAGAAGTCGTCAATGTACGTTTGCAGCCAGTCATAAGTCATAACAACGACTCTTCATTTTAATTGTTATCAATCACTTATGTTTGCCTGATTGTTTGAAAAATAAACTAGTAGTATACTCACGCATCACGCCTGGTGCGTTCGTCCCAGAACTTCTCCCAGAAGCTGGATCTGTTTTTGATGCGCAAGACACTAGTGCTGAGAGTGCGAGGCAGCGTGCCGCCACTGCTGCTCCCAGACATGCCGGTGGCCATGCTGTGTTCTGACGCAGAGCTTTTGGGGATGAAAGTGACGGCTCCGCTGCCGGTGCCCAGTCGATCTGACTGGGACTCCGAGCGCTGCATTTCGCTTGTCGCCACGATACACTATATGGCGCAACGGCCCGCAATCAATGCTAATTCACAACGCAGTGCCGTCATCGTCACGAGATAAACGTCATCTGCGGCTCCTACGCTATGTGTAACTGTTCTTCCCACACTTACGAATACATGTCACACAAGACTCCAGAAATTACGTAAGCGTACTACTACTACTATTAAACACAGCGTATTGCCAGCAATCGCAACAGCACTACTTGTGCTAGAACTTGTATCACTACAATTTTATGTACGATGTACATATGTTGATTTAACTTATCTCATTCACATATCGTTATCAACATCAATATCATAAGTGAAATACGTTTTCATAACATTCAATAAAACAAATGTACGTATCACAAAGAGTAATCGATAAAATTGGTAGCAAACTATTATCAATTATTCAAAAAATGACAGGTTGACTGTTAGGCCGGGTGTTTGTGACGCATCAATCCTTGGCACTAATTAACAAAGTGACTCTAGCTCGAGCACTGCGCTGCACAGCAGCGGAATGGTCGACCTGCACTGGACCAACCCGTCAGACCAGTGAACGACCTCGACACTGTCTAACTTCAACTATCAGCTACACTCAGTATTTGCACGTTTTTTACATGGCATTTGACAGTCACTACGCATTTCAACGAGCACGTAAAACAGCGCTTTTGTAAACAACTAAACGGTAAACAGTCACATTATGCGGGGTTCACGTTACAGAGGGGGGTTTTTAAACGGTTCAAAAGAGTGGGTGCATCGCGTGTAGCTGGGCATGGGAGGTGGCGTGTCGCCGGCAGCCCGCGCGGACTATCAATGGAGGACCGGAGGCGAGGCGCAGCGGCGGCGGCGGCGGCGCGGCGGGCGGCGGCGGCGTCCCACTTGCTCGGCTCGCGACGCCCGGCCGTCGCCGAGAGCGCGCGACTCCGCCCGAGGATAAATTTGGCGCTAATGGAAACTGGCAGCGGTGAGCGCCGGTAATCAATGTTCGACGTGGAAATCAAGGGCTAGTGAAGACATTATCATTATCGAGTATACTCAGAAAGTCAATCAATGCGTACCTAGTTATTCGACGGTGAGTCAATGACTCTACCAGTAACCAAGCCAAAGTAACTATACTAATCGAAATCCAGGAGAAAATGTAAGCTTTAGAGAATTAGTTAAAGTGCATTAGATTTGAAACTGAACAGAATATTTTCTAAGCAGTTTTCAATTGGCAGTTGTTACTGTAAAATATCTTTCATTTGACGCAGTTTCTGCTCTACAGTGTCAATGTACTAATCATGCTTGTCTGGAACTGTAATTACAAATTATGCTATGGCATAGTGGACATGCCAAAACAATTAAGTACAAATTCATTCAAGACATGACATGACACTGTAAAACCGATTCTTGTGCGCTTAGTTTATTTAATTGTCAAGAAGTTGTTTGAAGAAATATCTAACATTTAAGTTAACTGCTAACTACTTACAAATAAAATTAAAAAATCCTATACGGAGCATCTACTTTACAGCGCGTGTTTCATCTCAAAATCATAAAACAGACCAGAGGAGACCATCGGACTTTATAATCTAACAGCTACAAGGAGCCAAGAGAGACAATAATGGAAACTGCGAAGTTGTAAATAATGGTCCACGCAAGTCACGTACGCCCTTTTAATATGATAATGCATAACACTTAAACGTTACTTGCTGGCCGTACAATGAAGACGGTCAGCTGACAACAACGGCCGGTCATATCGTGGGTGGTCTTGTCATAGATACTAATATATAGTAGATTTTTCCCGGCGTTCCTATCAATAGGAACTAATAGGACGACGGGGAACGGCACGTAAAATCGTTAAGAGAGATCTTATGAAAGGTGAAGAACAAACTGAGAATATCATTTCCATTTAGAATAATGAAGTACATTTCTTATTTTTCAAAGTAAAACTTTGAAAAAAATGTAGAGGCAGGAATGCCTCTACATTTTTTTCCAAAAATAGCAAAACTTTTGGAAAAATAATTATTATAAGTATTTAGCTACTTATACGACAATAATAAAAATTCCAACACTTTTGCGATTTCTGGAAAGTTCACGCTAGACCAAATTTTGTTTTCACAATTTTACTCAAAATTGAAAACAAGGATCGAATGTCCTCAAACATGAGATTGCAGTAGGTATGGCTCAAAAAGTGCTACTGCGGTCCATTTAAAAGACACTAAGAGGGATAATCATGTAATAAGTAATAGTACTCGTATGTATAGGCTACCTTTATACTTAGGTATTTAACTATGTTGTCTGAAAATAACCATTTTTATTATTATTATTTATTAATTAATTTCACTAGATATGGTTTAAAACTGATCCGTAAATAAACGATGTGAAATTAGAAGAGGCCGAGTCCAGCCTCCGGACCGAAACGAAAGGCAACAAAAGCTCAGCAGGGCGCCGCCGGCCGGGATCTTCGGTACTTCATCGGTACTTGTAGAGAGTGAGTATTGATCGCGTGCGTTTGTCTGTACATGAGAGTCTACGTTATTCAATGGGAGGCCGTACATGCAGGCTACAGCCCAGTTAAATTTGCATCGACCTTGCAGCATATTTTGTAGAGGTTTTATTTAGAAATTTTATTTGGTTAATTTTTTTGTATAAATAAATTGTAAATTTTACAGGGTTCGTAAATTTCAAATAAGTATTTACAATAAATGAAAATCTTAAATTTTTTTACAGTAGAAATCAATGGTCTATAGGGCCGCTTATAATCTATATTTTAAACAAACACAGACCTGAGCACAAACTATATTAATTTTCATTACAGCAAAATCATTGAACTCACGTCTACCTACAGAGAATTATTAAAAGCGCTATTAAATTCAAATACCTACCCATAACGTTAACCTTTACGTAATTTGAGTGGGTACCTGCTTCATAATTACAAAATAATTGAAAATTTGCGGAAAATATTCATATAAAATGTCGTAGGTCAGACAAAATAAAGTATGATATACACGACGACAGGTCGGGTACAAACCGACGATGATGACTTCTTTTTGCGCAAATATGAACTCTTTGGACCGAGTATATAAGGTTCTAATAAGTACAGAGCTAGATTTTAAAACATGTTCTATACCATGAATGTAAGTACAGCCAGCATAAATAGATTTTCTTATTCGTGGTAAATAATGGTACCTACTGGTATCTATCTGTGGTAGGACCACAGGACCAGTAGTACCACCGAACCAGTAGCACCAAAGCTAAGAAGGAAACATTTCACGCACCAATACTGATTCCAAACGATAATAATAACAGATTGAACAGTACCAGATTAGTATAATTATGTATTATGTGCATATATCTATCTAACAAATATTATGGAATTAATAGGTATCAAAATTTTGAATTCTAAAAAAAATAAATTATAAAAATTGAAATTTAATTTTTATTATTATTTTCGACCAATAATCCTTGTAGCGGCCAGTCTATCCATCGTAAAAAGTTTTGATGGGTATAAAAGTAAAACTCAAACGTCTCCTCATTTTTTGCAAAATGTATGGGGGAATATTTTTGTGTTATCTGATTTTTCTGGTACTCTAACCTCAGTTGGTCCAATAGAGTTTTTTGATAATTATTTATAAGAAAATTGGCATAAAAAGTTTTGTGTAAATAATAATTAATCTCCTTGCTGACCGTACTTTTTTTTAATCTGTGAAAACAGATCAAAATGTCTTAAAAAGTTAAGGACAGTCTCCTAAGAACGTTTCTCTCTAATTGCAAATGGTTAAGGTAATTAAGTAAGTATATTAAATAGGTACTGACCAGACGTTCTAGTTAACATCACTTTCTTTGGTAACCGTACTACTAGAGCGCGCAATAAGAGCACTATCCGGTCAAGTGGAGCTGAAATCGTATCTACCTAATAAAGGAAAATTACAAAGGAAAATCTCCGCTGTTTTTATTATACTGGATTATAAAACGGTTGATTTACTCAGCGGATTGATGTGAGCTTAGAACTACTCGATCGTCCGGATTTTCTCGGACAAGTCCTGGGTGTTTTAATTGTTACTTAATGTAGTAATAAACATAATATCTCACGTATTAATAAAGAATATTATTTATATTATTCACGCTGCCCTAATCATATTATTACTATGCCTGTGAGCAAATTTAATTTAATATCCTATAATTAATAATATCCTAAGCCTAAATAAGTGGCTGCATACCTTTAGGAAAAGAATAGAGTGCAAGCTATTATCATGAACAGGAAATAGTGCTATGTTAGCATGTATTGTGTTTAAAAATTATATTAATTACACTCCTCGACGATAATAAATATGAGAAGTTTTGTCGGCTATGTCCAACACGTTTCAACCTCGTCCGAATCCACGTTAATTTGAATAATTAAATTCTCACTTTTAGTTTTGAATCTGGTAACCCCACGCGAGATGGATTGGGACGGCTGAAATAAGCGTCAGAGCTAATAAAACGCTTGATACGCGAAACGTGGTTCAATTTGACGCATCTCTCGTGTCGTGTGATTGAGATTTTCGGCGTCAAACGCTGTTGAATAATTTATCAACATAATAAAAAACTACGCGTACCTAGTCAATCAAAGTATAAAGATTTGAACTCGATATCAACATAATTATTTATAATTCCACAATTCCCACGATTGTACATTAGATTTACCCTCGATCTAAGGACAGTTTAGTTAACTTCACATAATTAAGTTTTACAATTTCTTCTGCGACAAATGCAAGCATCCTTGCAAATGACAAGAAGATTATTCTTTTGTTGTAACCCAATACTTACATGCTGAGAAAAATCACATTACCAAATTAAACACTCAATATCGTTACGCACCTCTTGATTGTCTCGGAGTTTATGATGACTATGATAGTAAAGAAATCTAAACAACTATAACTATTCAACAAATGGCAATACTATAACAAAACATTAAAAAATGTGAAAGCGATTCAGAAGAAAGCCATAAAACTGCGACAGAACGTAAAAGCAAGCCGGAAGTGGAAGTGCTATGTAAAATTGATGCGTAGGTAAATAAATACATACGCTCTATCCAGCTGTGCCGCCTCAGCCTCCTTGAACCTGCAAGCAATTAAAAAATATGGAAAAGAAAGAAAGAACGAAGACTTTAGAGTACAATTACTATTATGCCACCTAAGCAGGTCGCGTTTACATTTATAGGCGGGGTTGAGCTTCACACCAAGATACTGTGCTAAAGTAGTGTAGTGTAGTGACAGAGGTGATGGCAATAGCATGAGCTACTAGGATCGCTACGTCGTCGTCAGCGATACCAGCCGTACTCTCGTTTGTACTGAGACGGCTAAAGCAACAGACGACACATTTGTAGGTTCACACATAGTCGTACAGGGAATGGCATGCTATCGCCAATTTGTGGGCTGTTTGTGAGTAAGCTTGCTACTAGAATGTTAGTCGTTCACAACACATAGTATTATACACGTTCATTAAGTAGTAGATTTTTAGCTTACTTTCGTTTTGTCTCCGCAGTTGCATCCTGTGTGCGTATCGATGGCGGTATGTGCATGTACCCGAGTAGTTTATTTTTGAACGCGGCTTTAACCACACTCTATTAATCTATTACAATATTCACTACAGCCATAATGTCGGCCATAACTATTTTATTCATTATTTTGACATTGAATAAATTTTGTGCACAGAAAACCTTTTATTTGCAAATAGTTTATTAAGTACGAGAAAGTAATTAATTGACATCTAAAATTTATATAGCTTTTTACCACATACCTATCATTAACATTTGTTCTGCATTGAATATTGTTTTTAGTAACGAGAATGAGCGATCTATTTAGATGTGATTATAACTAAAAACTTATGTTACGTTGAACTCCTCAATATTAAAATGTAATGACATTACAGTAAGTCAATAGTAGTCGGTACCACCCAATATTTATACAGCCAAAAATTGCAAGCCTGGAAAGATGGATTTGTATCTCAAAAATAAATAAAAATAACTTCAAACATGAATCGTATAGGTAGGTACACACAGAAAATTAGAATCGCGTATTTTGCATACGATAAACCGTTTTATGTTTCAGGGCTTTGCTTTTATGTATTTATCAAAATACCAATTGGGAACGGAACCCTGTGGCTTTGAGACCACCTTCTGTTAGTTCACTAAAATACGTTACTTGAAAGTTAATTAAATTCTGAGAATTACATTTGAAGGCTGCTTAATTAAAGACAACATGTACTATGTATGTATTTGTATATTTTTGGTCCTGTTTGGTTTCGTCTTTGAACCAAACCGAAACTACGGCCCGAGTTTCTAAAAGGGACTTAGTGGGAGAAATTAATTACGAATCAATTCATAAACAAATTAGGCAGATATTCTAGCATAGAATATCGACTGTCAAGAGTAAACTTAAACGATAAATTTGTTTTACCATCAAGATTTGATTACTGATTACAGTTAGCTTCTCAGCACGACCATGCCGAAAGCTTCTTTGTTAGTATCTTTTAGGTAATTTTGGTAAACTGTCAATTTTGGTAACCGTTTGTTTAATGAAATTGTATCATTTAAATTAATTTAAGACGAGGAGTGTAATTTACCCTTTACCCTTGTATACCTATTTCCGCTGGTTTTGGCAAAACGTCATTGCCACATTGCTAGGTGTTGAGCTAACTGTGCCTTTATATTATCCTAACATCGTCTTAATTATTGGTTTGTGCATGGCGTAGAGTAAGAATATTACTATGAGATGCTATAAATGAGTAATCTAAAGACTTGTAGACATATCAATGCGTGTGACGAAGTCCGTTTATCTGAGGATCTTAGTTCAAAACTTGCTAAGTCATGGCGGTTACTACCGACAGCACAGCGACAGGCAGATAGGGGTGTAAAGTACAGATAAGACCAGGAGCTCAATTTTTGAATAGCTCTCCTACCTTCGAGCGATCGATTCTATACATTTTCCTTCGACATCCGATACAAAAGTTTGTAGAATCGACCGCTCGAAGAGAGGAGAGCGATTCAAAAATAGCTCCAGATCACGGGATGTGTTTATTTGAGTTGCAATTGTAACTGAATGGTCACATGAATGAGCGCCATTCTTGGATAACATTTTTCATGACCGACGACGTCTATGACTGAACTCATTCTTGGTCGCACGCACAGATAAGTGGTAACATCGGCTCTTACCCGTAATACCCCTTATAATTAGTGCTATATTTCTTGAACTTACCTTTCGCTGGCGATGGAACTGTTTCTCGACATGGATTTGGGCGACATCTCGAAGTCTGAGTCGGAGCGGTAGAGGAAAGACTCGCGGCGCTGCGGCATGGCCTGCAGGACGAGAGCGGCGGAGGGCGAGCCCCCCTCGAGGGGAGACCGCGCCCCCCCGGCGCCCCCTCCCGCACCACCGTTCTCCACATCGAAACTGCAACAATGGAAAAAGGGAGAAATTAATCTAGGTACCGAAAAAAATATCAGAGAGCGCGTTAGAGCCTATTAAGTCAAACGAAAATTTTATTAAGCTAATTTTAATGATATTTATATTATACCGCTCATACAGATAAGAATAACGCTGTTAACCGGCACGGAATTCCTCCATAAAGGTGGTCAAACACTTTATAGTGACCGTACTTTCCCTTTCATACCTGGCTAGTAAAATGAAGGTAATCTTTAATTTCCAAAGTCATAAAGATTTAAGTGAATTTACCTTAGCACAGTCATACCCTATGGAGACCATGCAATCACACACAACTTATATTCCCCAAATAAAACTACCTAAAACGTGACGACATTGCTATTAAATTAATTACACGTTCATTTGTTCGCTCTAATTAACTTTTTGTCGCAATCGCTTTTTACACACATCCACTCATAGTCACAACTCAGCAGGATATAATCAACTGACGTAGGTAGAACAAATCCATATCTGTGGAAGATAATGTGAGGATAAAATAGTTTTTCTTTAAGTCTTAGGATAAGAGATATTGGCTCCATGACGCGTCTAAATATGCGTAATTATAATTATTATTAGCCGGAAGGAATGAGATTAGATAACTATCTAATTAATTAGCTCATTGAATATAAATTAGGGTAACGTATGAAAATATTTGAAAATTTGATTGAGTCTTGGGTACAATGAGAAGAAGGTTGAAAGTTCAACTGTCAGTGAAAGTCACTCACTCTTTTGAATATCTATATCTACTCAGATATCACTTAACTTTATTGTTGGATGTAAACATAAGAAATGATAAATCTATGGTGGCACAGCAAACAGATACTAACGTATGGTGGTAAGTAACAGCGACACCTGTAGTGAAAACTGGGCACACCTGAAGCTGTTAAGTATTAATGCTCTGTGGTAGGGCGGGACTGGACATGCGGTCTTTCAGTGCGTTCAGTTGTAAGTGTCGCGCGTTACCGCAAGAGGGCTCTCTGCTTTCTGCTTAGCTAGACCGTAAACCGGCGTAAAGGAACGTTGTTTAGTTTTACTATATTGGTTCCTTACCTATGAAGTTGCCGATTTGTACGGAGAAAATTATGAGGTTGCATTTCTCATACAAATTATTTTGCATTTTTTTAAATAACTAATTCGAATTAAGCGATACTTTGTATGCATGACTTAACATTATGCTAAGTATCGCATGTCTTAATTTCTCAAAAACAAAAACCATCATGATAAGACGACGAAATCAAGCAATCAATCCGGTTAGACTCTAAATACAGTGCATTTTTTCCTCAACCTTCATTTGAACAAATTTTAAATATGAAACAAATAAATGAGAAAAAGTTACTACATATCTTCACGCTATGTCCCTGGCGGGGTAGGCAGAAAGAACGGAGCGCCAAGTATCGCGATCCTGACACACCTCTTAAGTTACTAATAGGATAAATAACAAAAATATATTAGCATCTGAAGTAAATTCAAATTCAAAATTCGTTTATTCAAAATTGGAATACAATATTCTCTTTTTGACGTCAATTCTGTCTAAAACTAAAACTACTCTGTTTCCACCTGTACGTCGCCGAAGGGATGAAACTGCAACAAACCCAACAGCACAGCTAGGGCCCCCTGCTTTCATACATATAGCTTGTTTATTACAATATTTATCTATGTTGAGCCATCAGGCACTCCATGGAAGTTTATCATTTAGGTAGTCATTTAACTTATAATTATGCTTTTTTGCACAAGTTTGATTTTGCTTCATGTGTAAAGAATGTCATTAAGTACTAATTTTATGTTATTCTCGTTGGTATAATTAAAACACGATACATAATGTCCATCTATAGTGTGTTGAGTTGGTACCATAGGGCGAGGTACGACACCTAGCAAACGTCCGTCCCGCATCTTACTCCATGTGGGGGTAACGCGGCGCCCACAAAATCTAACTTCATATGTAGTCATTGATTGACATAATAAGGTAGGTGTGTTACCCACTGCTCACTCGTTCAGCAAATATGTAAAATAATGATATCAAATATCAGTGACGGGAAAGGGCCACGTCTATGTCACGATAAATTGCGTCCGGGTTGCGGCGCACAAAACAATTTGAAATTTGGCAAAATTATTCGTGTCAGCAGCGAGCGTCATATCACGTCGCTCATCAACTCCGTTCGAGAGGAAAATGTGATTTACAAAGTTGCGGAATGTGACCCGAGGGCGGGCGACGCGGCCCTTTGATATCACGACAGTAACCGGACCTTCGAACCTTCTCGACTCTTTGCCAACTATTCGCTTTCCGGTCACTTTGATTGCAATTATGGCGTCTTGAGCTGGTAGAAGTGGATCGGAGACAATCATAAGCCAAAGGAAGTAGCAACTTTGCTGGAAATCCCGAGTAAACCCAACAAGTTGATAAGCACATAGCAGATAATTCAGTTAACAGTTTTTAGTAAGTAGGAAAAAAATGGTCTGAAATGTTTTAACCCTTTCTCCGGGCCCTTTTCAATATCGATTGATGTCGTCAGTTCTGACGAGTTAAAACGGCCCCGTTTGAGTCTCACGTCACTAACGATACTTAGGTAATTAAAAACTTAGTACCGTGGAAATAAATTACCAATTATAATGAAGTGAGGTACACTTACACACTAAAACGTAAAAAATAGCATTAACATTCTGTTATCGAGCAAATAAATATTAGTACATTCAAACCGAAAATCCTCCTAATAAGCAAACCTGGGGGAAATGGGAGTTGTCAAGATAACACTGTTCCGTTAGTTGAAACTTACCCCTAAGATACCTATTTATGAATATATTTGAAGTAATTTTTGAACTAGTAAATAAAACATGTAAGTATAAGTAGGTATATAAAACATACAAAAACATAATATGTATTGTCTTGTCTATTGCAACATTTTTTCAGTAAATTCGAATTAACTCCTTGAATCAAGGTAAATACGAGTATAGCTACTTGTTAAAGTTTCTACCGCCGGCCGAGACAGATTTAATTTGCCACCAGGATCCGTGGAATCTCGCTGCTCCAGGTCAAATAGTTAGATTAAACCTAATTTAAATAACCAAGATGGACCTCGGATTACAGAGCTAAATAAGTAGGTAGGTACTATACCTAACGTGTACGAATGCTACAAAGTTGACCTTATCTGTACATATTGATTTTTAGCAGAAACTTATTTGACGTGACAAGAATTACAGAAAAGAAGCCTTTTAATTTTTTAACGATAACTGAGTTTTTCCGCTGTTAAGTTCACAGTGTAACAATGCATTTGTTCTCGAATCGAATAACACTCCACACCTCTGCTTCGATTACAACTTAAAGCTTAAAATAAACTCAAAATTACTATTTTGGACAATAAATAACGGGCCTGAGGGAATTAGATTACCTCAAATTGGTCATCTCTAATTATAGAGTACCTATACAACTATCAGAGAGATAGAGAATGCAGAATGAATAATCAGATAATTAAATGCACAGACCACCCAAAGTGGTCTATGATTAGATGTGACTTTCTCAGGCAAGTATACCTGCCAGTAGTTCTTCTTCGCGCCGACACAGGCGTTCTTCTCAGCGGTCTTCTGGACGCCCCTCGCGCACTCCACCGCCGCGGGGCCTCGCTCCACCTGATCACACGTGTTGTCAGCAACCACCACCACCACCACCACCACCACCACCGTCCACCAACTTACATTTACAATAACGACCGAAGACTTGAACGAACATTTGCAAAACGACCGAAGACTTTGACCCTTTATAGTGTGACAAGCTAGTGATTTTATGGATTTCTACTCCGGCTTCAACGTTTAAAGGTTTGACTTTTGTTGTGATCTAGAATTGCGTTAAATGATCTGCGAGACGTCCCATACAATCACAATCGCTATTTTTCATCTATGCAGCTCGGCACAATTCTGTTCACAGAAATAAATCAAGAATTAAATTCAATTTTATTTCTATGCGTAGCATCATACCCGATTCTAACTTAACCGCGAGGAAAGCCCGTGTCGAAAAATGGGATATCTTAATAACTGCACAGACATGGCTGCTGGTGGCGTGTATGTCACGCTCAACCGGATTTGCACTTTCATCCTTTCCTTACATAGCAGACTCGTGAAAACCGGATCGAAATGCATTCGAAATTAGTCCGAACCATACAGACAGAATATGCAGCTCGGAAACTTTGTTTACTATTTATTGACGTTGATTGTTAAATTAATCATTCGCATTTGTCAAGTAAAGCACAGATATTCAGATCATAGAATAATGTGGGATGACGTACATTAAATAAATTAACCTCTAATTAGATAGTAAAACTAGGTCGTTGGCAACCTCACCTAAACGTATTGGAGATACTTTGAAACTTTTCATTAGACCGTCTAGTGGTTTGGGTGTTTGCCTCGAACTCGGTCGTGGGTTTGAGGCAACGAGTACCTACATTGTTTTTGGTTGTTACTGCTATGTGAATTGTATTCTTCTTGACTAATTCAAACCCTACAGAGGGAATGTTAGATAGGGATTGCCACATTAGCAGGTAAAGGCTAATCTAATTATCTATAGTTCTAATCAAGACTTCGGTCGTTATTGTGTTCATATAGATTAACGGATTGTCGGCTGGACACACAGTTTGTCGTAAGTCTAGTACTTATACATACTTAATCATTTGTTTTTGTCCCTCACAGTCCATTTTGTATAACGTCTTTAGTCATTTTCTTTACTTGCCCGTATTACTCAGTACATACGTAAATAGATATGCCATTTAATTGGTAAATACTTGTTTTCAGTACCCATGATCAGTTTGCATTTTTTTTGTTTTGTTTGCGTTAATGATATTAATAAGTTCAAATAAACCTCAGTAGAGATCTAGAGACCGACAACTACTCACAAGTGGTCCGAGTTGGTGGCTGGCTTACCAATTTTAGCTAACAAAGCGGAAGACCGCTTATTTTTATAAACATTACAATTTACACTCTAAATTTATAGGAAATTGCCTACCTAGCATCCAAATACAGATGTCAACTTAGTAGTTATTCAATTTCATAAGGTTTTTATACCATATTTTTGTAATGTAGCACAGCATAGCTACATCGGTTTTATATTACAAAGATTCCACTAATTCCATGTGAAAGAGAGAATATAATAAAAGGAAAGTCCCCTCCGGTTATTCTGGTCCATTGCGTCTTTTGGCTTCATATATCACGTACTCTTATAAAGGCTATATAATAGGCTTCGTTCCACTCTAGATAGTCGATTGAAAAGAGTGCAGCCTATTCCCACTAACTAATTAAATCTTGAGGTATAACCACAGAAGAAATAATAGTTCAAATGTACCTACCAAATAATGGTATAACTTTTATAAAAAACGGGACTACTATAGTTACTTCATTGTCCATTTTTTGGGATCTTTTGTTATTGCTTACAAAGGTTACCTACTGAGAATGCATTAGGAATTAAGCGAGTAGTGAAGGTAGTTATTAACTGATCAACTGATGCGGAAGTCTTTGGGGGACGCTTTGTCCAACAGTGGACGACTTCTAGCTGTTAATGAATCTTTTTATAAGAATAATTTCTTATATTCCGTGTAGCTGTGCCGACGCACACGGGCCGACGAACTAATTCAAAACCTATGAATAGTATAGGTCGGCAACTTTTCTTTTTGCGTGGATGATATAGCAAAGTCGCGGCAATCGCTAGTCTAAGGGTCTTTAGACGTCCACTTCTGTATGTTAATGTAGGAATCGTCAAACCAATAGGTATTTGACTGAAAATCTCATCAGAAAGTTGAAATATTATTACTACGACAATCTAATAACGTTCTGGGGGAGAAGGTAGGAAATAGCAAAATTTCTTTGATGTTGTGTATAAAATCCAATTCCTCGATAAGTAACACAATTTTCTTATTAAACTGCCTGATGCTAATAAGAAGCTTTTTACTTTGACATTTACAGATTTGGAGGAAAAGGAATCTCTTCCAATAAAAATTGTGACCCACCTGAGGTATAGTATAGTACATTTAAAAACCTATAGTACGGTCGACTGCACGTCAGTGGAAACAAAACCAGTATAAACTGGTCTCTCATGTATTGAAACTCCCTAATAGGCTAGGCCAGCTCAAGGTCAAAGTGTATCCACTGACGTGCGGTCGACTGTACTACTTATCATCTGTATGCGAATCGGAAGTTTTTGTTCAGACGCAAGATATAAGATAAAAGTAGAGGTGGAACGACTTCGACTCGTGTTCAAATCAATATGTGTAAAAGAACAGATTAATATTACTTAAATTGTGATAATATAATAATTTTTCTATTCGGAGTGTGTACTTTTATAAATTAATTATTTACTTTGCGGTGTAAAGACCGCTCGCACGAAGTCGTAACTCTGCTTTCGGGTATTACACTATGCGTAACTACTTTTATTGTAACTTGATAATACCTATTACCTACATTCACAAAAAGCTTCCGCGAAAAGCCCTCTACGTAACTACATTAAAATGTGTGTAACAATTTAATAGATATAAGCGGCTAGACAAACAGTCAGATCTATTTTGCATTTTACAACTGTGGCTTTAAAATACAGTCGCCGAGAGTTGACCTGACTGTTCCACTATAGCGTTGTTTGACCTTCTATACGATTATCAACGTCATCAGTTTCATGTGACGATAGCTCATGGGCATGTATAAAAATAACTGCACTAGAGAGATATTTCTGAATCCATGTTATGATAGTCTCGATATTCTGACGTACCTACCTGGAGTGCGTTTAGTACAGTACATTGTGTCTTTGACATCGTTTAAAATGTCAGTAATCGAATTTAAGACCTTGTACGTTTCAGAGATGACAATTTTTTACTTACAATTACCTATTAGATTTACATCACATCTTTGAGGAGTTCTCGAAATTCGGTTGCAGTTTTACAAAATGTACATATACAAAATAATTTTCCCAAACACTTTAATCCATACTATGTTATAATATGGGAATACATACTATAACAATAAAGTAACTCTGTCTGTCTGTATGTTTGTTTGTTACCTTTTCACGCCTAAACCGCTGAACGAATTTTCATGAAATATAGTGAGGAGATACATCGAACCCTGGGGCAGGGTATAGGCTACGTTTTACCGCGATAAACTGTTCCCGCGAAAAAAACTTACCCCCATACGGATGGGCGAAGCCGCGGGTAACAGATAGTGCATTGTATTTTTACATCGAGAACAAACTAACGGAAATCCGTGTTTGTGTATGTTCGTCGCTTTGATTACCTATTTATGATTATTAGTCGCGGGACCCAGCTGGATGAGGATAGCGCAGGACCGGTCGTCGTGGAGATCCCCGGGGGAGGCCTTTGTCCAGCAGTGGACGTCTACAGGATGATATGATGATGAGTCGCTAAGCTAAAGCCATGGGGCAAGGATTTAGATAGTCCACATGTAGGGTACACCTATACTATCTATACTTTTACTCTCAGGGTTTGTTCTACAGAAATACAATTTAAATTCATTTACTTGAAGGAATTTAATAAAGCTGAGACGTCCATCTCCTAGTGTTGGCTAGCGTGCTGCACGATATCGTTCACTGCATGTTGGTGCAAAAAGCTTACTTTAACGAGCATACCCACGTAAGGGAAACTAATTAAAAAGTGGGTGCAAGTACATATATAAATTAACGAGTTGCCTGCGACGTCGTCACAGTGGAGTTAAAAAATCTTAGGGCTTCTTTCACCACTTCCTGATATTGTTACAGATAGTAATCTTGGTGATAAACTAATCTATCAGATAAATCTGTGTGATAGACTATAAAAAATATATAAGATATAGGCAATCAGGTACCTGTGAAACCGAAAAAAACGGATATCTGGTAGATAACCTGCATATAGGGTATCTGGGGCTTTATCAGCAACTGGTGTAAGAAGCCCTTAGTCATCTAACCCTAAGTAAATTGTTAAGACCTAGTAGTCTAGTAGTCAGTCAATCAGATAAGGGCGTCCCTTTAGATATGCACCCTACTACTTTATGTACTTTGATTATTTGAAAACAGAAATAAAATACATGTACAAAACGCGGTTTTTCAGATTACTGACTGGAACGCGTATTGTGGGATCAAGTACAGATTTCGTAAGCTCTGAGGTGCCTACGGCCTCTGAAGAGAGTTTAAATGTGTACCTACATTTCCACGCACCTGAACTTCATTCAAGTTTACTTCTCGAGTGTACTGAATAGGGACTTAATGACCCGAAAGTCTTTCAGTCAGTTAATCCTCGAGTTCAACTGAACCCACATTATTCTCATGGGTAAATTTACTATACAGATGCCTGTGAGGCTTTATTTTTAAATGTTTTTTTTTTGAGAATAAGAATGAGAAGCAAATTATTTTAATTAGAGGCTGGAATTTACCCAGGAAACAAATCAAGAAAGTGCTTACTCATTATAATATTGACCCTATAAGTATACTGCAACTAGTCAAGGTGTGTTGAGTTGGTACGCAATAAATGAGACTGATGTATATTATTATTTGAAAGTTGTTAAAACAACATTACATAGGAATTAGTAAGACTAATAAGGTATTACTTTGAATTACTTCCTCTCAAATGCCATATCTTATCATATTATCCACACCTAACTAATCGCTTTCCATGAATGAGTAGGTACCTACGTAATTGGACATAAATAATTCTATTCAATCTCAGGTATAGAATAGATAGCACTCTTTGTAAGCAATAAAAAGCCTTTGATCATTTCTGATGGACAAAAAAAATGCCCTATATAAAGGGATCATGCACGCATATTGAATCTTCCCCTTCATCAACGTTAAATTAATATGGGTTTTATACGCTCTAATAATTCTTAGGGTATTAGATCGTAACGACTAATGTGTGTCCGCCGGGAGCTTAGGTACGAGGTTACGGGTCGTGGACCTCTTGGAGTGATCGCCACTGAAGGTCTGGCTGGAGCTGGTGGTGGTCGTGCTGAGGGTGGAGAGGTCGCTAGAGGCGCGCGCCGAGCGCAGCCGCGGCAGGAGGGGCGCGTCGTCCGCGTCCGGCGTGCCGGGCGCTGGCTCGCACGCCCAGCCCAGCGCGCGCGCAGCCGACCACACCGCGAACACGAACGTCAGCATGCTGCGGCTATCGGGCCACGCGACGAGCGCCTCTCCTGCCCGCTCCCCACAAACACTCTCGTGACGAATGCATCGGTCCAAGTTCACTCGCGTCGGGGCAACTGTCAATCACGGGTGGTGTGGCGGCACGCGGCGCGGCGGCGGCAGGGGGCGCATGCTGGCGCGCGGGCTGCACGTGCGCGCGACGACGTTCGCCCCGCGCGACCACTACGGCACTGAAGTCGGCGCCACGCGCACTCGCAGACACACTCGCCGTGTTATCATCGTCATATCGACAGTTATTTACTAGCCGGCCACACCGGGCGGCGTTAATCATCCATCGGTTCTGTATTATCTACACCATGGAGTTGTTTACAAAAGTTATTTACACACTATACGAGTATTGGTCCTCATCTTCTTTAAAGGTAGGTTATTATCAAATTGTTTCACTTCACGAGATCGTCATCAGCTGAGCTGAGTGAGGCCATTCGAAAACACGCTGAGTAGGTAAAAAGGCTACGCGTGCGTGTTGGTACGAGTATTATTTATGTGAGCGGGGCCGGTCGGCGGCGGCGGGCGGCGTGCGGCGCGGCGTGCGACGTGACGCGGCACTGTTGACGTCGTCGCGGCGCGGGGAACGGAGCGCTCGACGTCACTCACTGCTTGGCTCACCCGCGCCGCCACTCACCAAAAGGGCACGTTCTATATTTACAACCGACCCACACAGTCACATCACCGCAAGAAAACAATACCAATGTGTCATTAATTCGTCCAAGTTTTTAAAGCGAATCACTTGTTGCACGCGCGTCTCGTCTCGTGCCGGCGATCGTGTCGTGCCACTGCTGACGATAGATCGATCACACCGGCGGTTTCTGTGCGGATGTGCGTGTCAAGGTGTGCAGCGCGCCGGGAAGCGTGTCAACGTCGTGTCGAACAGGAGCGGCGTCGCGAGCATCCTGCGACTGCCCGACGGCCATGTTGGCACCGCCATTTTGCCGGGGGTCGAAAGGAGCGAGCCGCATGCGTACGCTGGCACGCAACCACCGCGGAGCAAACGACACAAGTCACCTTGCTGCCAAGCGAAAGTGGCACCTACAGCCTCGGCTATAGAATCCGTTTGATGCGCGATGCAAAGTGCGTCCGTTTGTAGGTCAGACGAAAACTTCAATGTATTCACTGAAGCTTGCTGCGGATCACACGGACTGATTTCAGTTTGATAGATTTAGGTTAGAGGCATGTTCGATTTCCTAGGTGATTATTATGAAAGGAAAATTGTTGCACCTGTTCTAGGAAACCTGTTTATTGTTCTGGCTAGACAAAAGCCGGATAATATTTCTTTGAAGTTGTGACAAAATCTGGTTAGCTGTCAGAAAATTGATTTGCAAGTTGCAGTTTGTATTAAATATGTATAGTCAGTAATTTCTGTCTATAATATTAACTATTTAGATTAATCATAGAGATATGATCTCTTTGGTGGGTCCTCGCGGCTCCCTAGTAGCAAGTTTTTTTGATTCAAGAGATTAATAGAACATAGATTATCGCTGAAATACACAGCATATTCAGAAATAGGATCACCTTAACTTTGCCTTGGATTGAGGATCTATTCTGACTGTTATTTGTTTCGGAAAAGTAAGTAGTAACATTTATAGCGATTGTTCGGGTTTTATTACGTATCTTTTTCTTTGTCTCGCAGCGTTCCTTATCTGAAAACTAGCAAACTTCGTAATGCCTCAATTACGTCAATTGGGTGTGTTGTTTAGTAAGGGATTGGTTAGGCGTTGCGTTCGCCGACTGCACGTGGCGCATGAACTTGACCGGGTCCAGCCACCTTCACACCACATTCAATCGAAATCACACACAAAGATCAAGTTAATGGGTTGTATACCCCGCGAGGTGAAATGCGGTGAAAGGAAGCTAACACAATCCAGTCAAGCCATTCACATTTCACAGATTGGACATTATTCAGTTTGGACATTTTTCAACGGTTGGACATTTTTCAGATTGGACATTATTATCGTAAATCATATTTACGATGTCTTGATATTACCAATCACTACCTAAAATAATTTTCTAGAATATTGTCATTCTCGCTCGACTCCTACCTACTTAATATAAAGTGTCAAACATTCTGAAAACCGTACCAAATCTTGAACATACAATATTCTTCAAAACCAAAACAATAGAATTCAGTACGCTTCGCTGAATTCCATTCTTTTGTGAAGGAAGCAGTAGCATTGTTGTTTAAGGTAGGTACAAGCTCAGAATAGTAGTATCTATGTGTTACACGTTACCTCGCCTCGCAGAGCGAACAATGTTCGTTACCTTGGGATCTAATGGCTGTGTCTGCGTCCACCATATTATTACGGTTGTGGCCAAAGATAATTACTGTGGGATTGCACGTAGATGCAATTACGGGACACGTCTACGGGTTGAATTGCTCTGCTACATAATGAATGTTGCCTTATACATGCTACCTTTATACATCAAGATTGTTTAATATATAATTAGCAGATTGTTGCCAAGACGATTCAAGGCCCCGGAAGGAAAGCATCCACTCTGTAATATAAAATCCCTTTTGATACTATCAAAGACCTTTTCCATTTTATCCTTATTGACATTTTTACTTATACCATTCAATAAGCTATTGAGGTTGTCTTGTCAGGAAAATATTTTCTATTTTATTCTTGTAAATTGCTTCCTGAGGTCGACATAGGTACTACTTATTGAGGAAAGTGTGAAAATCTCGACGAAAATACATTATTAGGTGTATTATAAGATTCTATTCTAGACGGTGATCTATTGGTAGACAGGGTACAGTATAATTACGCACAGAATCATTAATAGTGTAACAGAAGTACAATCAGGAACTATATTTCGGTTTCAGTATAGACTGGCTATTTTAATGTTCACTACAGATTACAGCTAGATTACACTACATTCAACGTTCATTTTTGAATTAGACAACCTACTCGACAACTATACATACATAAACTTTTGATACAGATAATGTTACCCATAAGTAAATTAAACAGCTTTTCATTAAAACTTGTTTATATATAGCCGCTCTACATGATTTCAATTTTACCCGTATTCTCATTACACACGAACACACCCTTCGACACATAATTACGAACATCAATGTGTGATGGAGTGTCTTCTGTGGGTGTAGTGTGACGCGCCACTGTGCTGGCAAGTGGATAATTGCAGTGTAATGGCGACCAACATCGTCAGGCGACGGGTCGGCTTCCACACACAACGAGATTAGCCTCCCATCTCGGTAACAGTATTACCGTGGCATGCATTCTCGCCTGGTCATCGTTAATATAGCGCTTAACGGAATATTATCTACGAGCTTGCCTTACGATACATTTCCTGGCTGTAAAAAGTATGTTTCGCAGTTTCTTTGAGTTTGATTAAGCAGTAGAGGCACTTATTGCTGAAAAACATACAAAAATCAAAGTCTTAATAACTAAGATTGTGTAGATTTATTGTTATTACAGGTACTTTATGTGAATTAAGTAGGTATCGAATGAGAAGTTTAGTTTTTTTTATTACTACGGGGGCAACAAGCAGGGGGCCTCCTGATGTTAAAAGGTCACCGCCGCCAATAGACACCTGCAACACTCGGAGGGCCATGGTTGAAAAACTCCATTGACTCTCTTCTTGAAGGACCCCATATCGTAACGATGTGGAAAAGCGTACGAAGAAAGGTCATTCCACATTTGAAGCTTCTAAAAGATTTTTTAAAATAATTAGTTTTAAAGAGAGTCGGGAAATGTAAATCATTATGGTTAGCCCAAGACTCTATTTTGTGTCTTCTGAATTCTTTCTTTTTTCACATAAAATTTCCATGTGATACGGTATATTTTATGAGTTTGCACTGAGAATTTTAACTATGGATTATAAGAGCAATTTTTTATTAGCCGACACGATTTAGTACTTCGCCGTTGATGCTTTTATGATGTCGGAAAGCTGTTTTTTTTCATTGGCATCAAACCGTAAAATCATGACAGTTAAGTTTTAAAGTGGTTGATGGCTCTGAAATATAATGCGTTTTGAATTTGACTTTATTACGAATAGTTAAGACATAATTTGAACTGACTGTTATTCTGGAAAAAGAAGATTTATTGGAAATAATACCACATATTCCCTTAATATGGGATAATGCTTATATAGTGGAATTAGATCAGGGCTCATAGAAAATTATTTCCAAATTATATTCAAAAATTATTTTATATATATTAATGGTCGTAATAAAACTTGTTTAAAACAGATTATTAAGAAATAAAAAAAAATTCATACAGCCGAACATAGTACCTCCTCCTTTTTTGGAAGTCGGTAATAAAATGTCGTGTCATAAAAATTATTTTCACTTTACTAATATTTAAAAAAATACGAATTCAAACTTGATACTTAAGGCAGCTGGGAGCAGTTGCATGTGGAAGACGGAGGATCAGGCGTGGTGATGACAAATCCAATCTTAAGTCGGTAGTTAATTTCCTTGATGATAATTGCCATAAACTAGTAAAGAATGCAGCCAGAAAAATCTGCAATCAGCAACATGTTAATGTTATTGGAAGTAGATAAAGTGATTCAGCCATGCTCGATCAAGCTAGAAGTCGAAGTAAATGGACCGCGTCGGCAACTTTGTGGTAAACCAGAACACTAAACTTTACTTCCGGTTTTATTTTTCTTCAACGTATCCACCTGAAAGTTACGACTGTTTTCTCGATAGGGAAAGGTGAAGGTACCAATAAACTTATTCAATACCTAACTTAACTACAGCGGATTATAGCATTATAATAGCTTTCATACTAAGATTTTCGCATGTTCATAGTTTATACACATAGATTATGGGACTGCGCAGACCAAGCGGGAAAATGCTCGCGCACTTTTTGACGTCATTGTCAAATGGACCATATCACTAATAGCGTAGGGAACAAATCGTATGAATGACGTCTTTACGTCGACGCTGTCTGTAACATAAAGTTGTATGCCCAGTGGCGGGACACAGCCGAGCCTTATGTCATTTCCATCAATGTATTCATTAACCTATGATCCACAATAAATAATTTCAATATAATATATAATATAATATATTATAATATAATTTATTAGGGAGGCACAAAAAACTGATATAAAACATGATATAAAATACAAAATACAAATACTACGTGTCAAAGAGACCACCCCGGGTCTGACCTGGGCCAAAGGTACCGAAAACGCTAAATATTGTTAATCAACAAATAATTCATTGACTGACAATGACGATGAAGAAGAAGATACAAAGATGACGATGCGGGTTATCCTAAACAATATTAAGTTATGAACTGGCTATGCATATGAAATTATTTTTTTACAAGCTTTTATTTCTCTTCTTATTTGTCGCAAATGTTTACAAATCTGCATGAATTCGTGTGTTTGTAGTTTTTATGCTGGGAAGTAACTTAATAATATAATATTTGGAAAAATAATTATAATATGCTTTAGATATATTGTTAAACCGGCAAAAAGCGAGATACAAGATCGAAGTACTTAGCCTTGCCACGTTATATCAAAGTCAAAATATTTTAATGCAAGAGTAACATTTATTTAAACGTAAATTTTTATGCATGACCACTTTCTCTGTGTTAGCACTGAGAAGAAGAAGCGGCTCAACAAACTTGCGCAACACATCTTTTATGGCGTCTCCAGCCGAGATTTAGCATAGTACGACCTAAAATCAAGTTTTTCAAAATTTTCAAAACAAACCATCCACAGTATAACGGTAGCTTACTCTATGATATAACCTTAGACTAAAAAAGCAGAACTACACTACTGTATGAGTAGGTACACTCATAACAATTCGACTTGCTAGTATGTAGCAAAACAATGAACTATTCACGTGAGAGCTCCTGCGGCCACGGCGGCGGCGCGGCCTTTGTTTATCGACACAGGCACAAACACCCGTCGAGATGCTCGTTTACATGGAATCCGTATCTTGATCTACTTCGGTGGAGCACGGCTCATTTGAGCGAGCTCTCAAATTAGGGCCTGTCTAGTGTCCTTGAGGCATCGATGATTTGTTCTATCGATATAGGTAATAATAATTTCAATTGTCAAGTTAGTTTTGTAGGCAATATTATAGATAATACATTGAGACTGGATTTCATGTTTTTCACAAGTATATAGCATGTTTTTGAGCAAGAATGAATTTTTGCCAAGAACAACGGCAACCTCCCTAATTGTAGTGTTTTCATTGTTTTCATCTTATTTCGCTAATTTAATGAGAGCAAATCATGTAGGTGTTCTGGGGGTGAAACATTGACAATTATCTCTTGTTTTCGGTGAATGGTGGACATGCTTACCTAACTGAAATTTTATTTGAGTTAGTTACGAAGATATGAATTAATCTAATTTTTTAACCTCAGGCCCGTTTGGTTAACGTTAAATTCAAAACCTTAATTATTCTTTCACTTCTAATAAGTTATTAGGAATTCTGACTTCATAACGCACAACTATACACTATATCCATCGATAATATCTGCATTATCAATTGAGTCATTGCGTTGTTACGATTTCTATCTAACAAAGGGAATACACTTTAGATCACTATCAACCCATGACATCCCCCAAAACTGAAGTCATTGTGATAACATCGACAGCAGTTTGAATATCGATAAGCTGTCGATAGGCGCACTAGAGGTACAAGGACGTTGGAAACATTGAGCCTTGTCTGAGAGCGCCCTTACAGTTTTGTGACTTTGTAACCGGACCGTTTGTTAGCGCTCAAAGCCGTGATGTAATATCTCATTGTGGTTTTCTTCAACTACTAGAGTAGTTCTTGTAACAGATCCCTGCAGTGGTCGTTTTAACTATACTAGTTCTTGGGTTTTTTATGGATATAATAATGTTTTATGTGTGTATATTTAATGCTCAACGCCAGTGATCAACGCGGTCACAATGGACAAAGAGCTCCTTGTAGACCACCACTTGTGTACAAGATTTTTTCTTTCCTCCTTCACATACCTAGTCAACGTTGCGTTGGTAATCTACGCGGCACAAGTCAGCATGTAAGTATATAAAATAATTACTGCATGGTCAGCTTAACTGGTTTCAAGGTAGATTTCAAAGCTTGAGAAATGCTATCTAAGTGTATCGTTTGATTTTAACATTTAAAGGTATGTCTTCAATTGAGCTTGTTTATTTGCATCGCTATCGCTTGTTATGGGACTATACCTACATATATTTATGTTCTGATTTATTGTTTTACAGTCTACTATAAAGCTGGATTTCAGTCGTGGAATGTTGTAAGACTAAAATCATTGAGGATTATAATAGATATGCTATAACTCCAGTATTATCAGCTTCAACGTAGTAACGTTCAACGTATAATTCTGTGGCTACACTTTCTTTTACTACGGGAGGTATTCTACTGATCAGTCAACTAATATTCTACATAAAAATCGAGGTTGTTTTGCTACAGCCATAGGCTAGCTAGCTTATGGACTAGCTTAGTGGAAACAGTATATTGTGTTGTGTACTTACTACCAAAAAAAGATTTATTCGATTTTGTTTACCAGTTTGGCAAACCGTATTCCTCTCTTCTGAACTTTTCAATCGGAAACTCCAGTTCTGACACATAGCTTAACAATCTATGGAGCAATGTGAAAATAAAACTATTTTACAGCTGGCCGGGTGTGTTGCGGAGAGATACTCGTATAATCTGGACCATTGCGGCGCTTCCAATTTACAATAGAATCACCAAATCTGACTTATCACTCATAACAAACTACATAACTGCTAGTTACCGGCTACATTACTGCTGGTTGCCGGTTACATTACTGCTAGTTACCGGCTACATTGCTAATAGTTACCGGCTACATTACTGCTGGTTGTCGGTTACATTACTAATAGTTACCGGCTACATTACTGCTGGTAGCCGGTTACATTACTAATAGTTACCGGCTACATTACTGCTGGTTACCGGCTACATTACTGCTAATTACCAGTTACATAACGGCTAGTTAAGGGTTGTATTACTGCTGGTTACCGGTTGCATTACTGCTAGTTACGGGCTACATTACTGCTAGTTACCGGGTGTGATGCAGGTGGGTGTCATCCTGACCGCTGCTGCGCTTCCTTTTGCGTCGGAAGCACCAGTCCTGGCCCATCGCATCACAGCCGGCGCGCCGCGAGCCGCCCCCGCCCAGGGCGCGCCGACCCACTCACTCGCTCATCATCATCACCATCGTTACTTGGTTCCAATGTACACTAGCAAATCACGAAACTATCGCACATTGAGAACATTATTAAAGTTTCACGTTCTCACTTCCGTTGGTTTGTGATGTTTTTGGACTTGAAAAAAATGCTTAGTAAAATGTTTTCTCGATGTTTATACCTTCTCTCAACCTTAGCACTTAATACTTTGGCACTATTTTTGAGCACTTGTTTCTTGATTGTTTATATATTATTTTACTTCATAATATTTCTTCAGTTCTTTGTTGTTGTTAGTTTTTGTTGAGTCTATTGAAAACGAGCTTCCGTGTTAATTCTTCCATTTGAATATACCTAAATATTACTCGCAGTTTATTGTATTGAAAAGTGCAATTTGCGTTTTAAAAAATGTAATACTTTTACTTTACGTGTTATGTCATAGCTGTCTTGATGCAAAAGAATTCAATTTGGATCTGAACTAGTTTCTAGAAATCTTAGTTACAATTCTAGCGAAAATGAAAGCTCTCTTGCTTATAGCTACGTACGCCCCCCAAGCGTGAGACTGGTTATATTAAGTTGCCTTACTACGGATTTCCATTAACTTACAACACTGGCAAGAATATTTATTTCCGAAACAATTTATGTCAATCCTACTTAATGGATAAATGAATTTAGTATCCGACGACAACGTATTGTAATAAAGAAAAATTGTATTGTCCATTTCGAGGTTGGTTAAATTTGTGTTATGTTATGTTTCACCATTTTCATTATTTCTGATGATTGAATATAGGTAAGTAGGTAATTAAATTATTGAACGTCAGTAATATGCCAAAAAAGTTTTTGTAAACCAAAAAAAAAATCACTTTGGAGTTACCATTACTTAATTATTTTTATTATAAACCACTTTAGTAGGTAAGTTCTCATTCTAATGTATAATAATTTCAGAAAATAAAGACTAGCGTATGACATAGTAGCAAGTGGAACATGGCGTGTCAATTGCTATTTCCCTAGTTATTGACACAACTAATAATTGCGTACCTATCTACGTAAAATGTTTCTATAAAAAGGAGTAAACAAAAAACAACGACCTTCGTCGTTGAGCAGCTGAAATCATCTGTATAAGTAATTTCGTCGAAAAAATGAATCTTGCCTCTGTTCAATAATAAATAGCAGCTTATCGAGCATTACAAAGAATTTGGGACAAGCGATAGGTTACAGACATGAAAAATGCCCTTTGCAGGCGGCACGTGTAGACACAGTAAATAAATACGCACATAAAGCGCTGATGTTATTTATTTCAAATCTCGCACTGACCCAACGAAACTCGTTTGGCCTTTTTCGGATCGATTACAGGTGTGTCAAAGAGTGACAGTCAAACGGAAAAGGGTTTTGCCCAAATCATGGATGCAAACACGCATAAATTTTGGCTACATCCGAGTAAAACATGACTTTTATTAAGATTTGTGAAATAAAATGAAAGTCCAAGTATATAAGTTAACAACATTTTCGTTTATCTCTCTTTTGAACTCGTTTTAATTAAGGGAATTGCGGAAATGTTAATCTTATTAAGATGCGGCTTGTTTATTATTCAAGTTGCGAGAGTACCGGACAAAATGGTCACTGTTAAAAAAAGCGTTTCATAATGGATGCACACATTTCACGCACAAGTAGAAAAAGAAGTAAAATAAAATTTTCAGACGAGAGGACGCTTAAGGACATCCCGACGCTTGTGACCGCCGCTCTGTGAAAAATTTGCGAGGCCAAAGGATGGATTTAGCACCTTTTAGCTGACGTCAGACGAAAAAAAACTGCCAAACCGAAAAGGTACTAAGGCCTCCCAAAATGTCACGTAGGTATATCACTCGTGTATCGTGGGTGAAAATATTGTCATTCTACTTTCCAAAGACTATCTTATAGATAGGAGTAGGAAGAAGTATACATATAGGTAGTAGGTATAGGAGAAGGAAGTTTTGTATCGTACGTAAAGAATCGTAATTGTCTCCAGTGTTTTCCTTTTTTTTCCTTTGAAATTAAGAGAAAGTAGGTACCTCCCATACAAAAGAAAAAAGTCGATTTTGTCACAAACTATCCCAACAATTTGCTTCAAAAGTTGCATGTGGGAAAGACCCATATCCGTTAAATTCGCGAAGTGTCAGTTGTACCATTGATGGTACATAAGTGACACAACTTTATATACTTAGTACCATGAAAGGATTAATATAGATATTCCTCTTATCGATGGTACTAGTGACACAACTTTGTATCTTTAGTACCATTAAAGAAAAAGTGGACATTCCTCGCAATTGTTGATGAGATCGGTTTGCGATTCATCAAATGCCATAAGTCTACCAAACCGTATATGTTTATATTTTCGCCAGCCGCGCTAATTACATTGTTTTTTTTTGTAAACAATTCCATACAAATGAATCAATTTTTTTTTGTTTATTATAGGTAATATACTATTTTAAAAAATTCTTTATAACATTCAAGACAATAAGTGAGTGAATGAGAAAGTTGTGCAGGATGGCCGTACCTTATCTTCTAATCTCACAATATCTTTATAATTTATTTTTGGAATGTTCACACTCAACCATCCGAATGGGCTTTATGGGCTAAGATGCAAAAAATTGTGACATAGCAGTTTATTTTCATTGCTAGCGTACATACGCACTTACACATGTACATTTCGACTTGCGTCGTGTAATAAGCCCAAGGGCAAAGAGGAAGGAACGAAATTGGATAGAGTGATGAAAGTGGCTGTGCGTATTGAGCAGAAAAATATTCATGTTTTATTGACGCCATCAAGGCATTTTGTCGCAAAATGTGCTGTTACAACAAGAATCTAAAGGGACCACTTAAACTCCTAAACTTCCGTCAAACTTTAGCGAATTTGTGCTAAACTATATACGTTAGCAACTGCAAAATCCTGAGATGCTATGAAAGTTAAAAGTCGAACTGAAGAATGGTCCCATCGCTATAGACACCTACAGCACCCTATAGACACCTATAGGCTGCTACAGCGTTACCATCCTCCGTTCAGGAGTCTATTCTACGTTCACCCTTTTAGTAGAATCGACCATCTCCTAATTGGGACAAGTTAGAGCTACGTTTGAACAATAAGCTATTTCGAATTCCAAATAAATTCCTTAATCAACATTTTGGGTAAAATAATATGAATATTAAATCAAAGCAGAAGCCTTAAGAGCTTAATTTAAATAAGACACTGAGTGAACATGAATAAAACAACAGTTTGGGAATATCCGTGAAAATCGATCTGCAAAGGAACAAAATATCGTTTTCTCATTATTGGCAGGTAAGTATAGTTAATTAAAGCCAGTTCGTAGGTATGTTAATGTTAAAACTTATGTTTGTGATGTGTTTGTGTATTTTGTAGGTGTCTGTTTGTCCTCGTGGCTCGGTGGCTCATCAATAAGTTCTCAGATTTTTTATTAGTTAAATTGTTAATATTTCAGGGAAGGTTCTTTCTTGAACATATTGTTTGTAAAATTAATGTCAGTTTTTAAACTATTTAATGAAGTTGTTTCGTTCAATTTCTTCGCAAGTTCAACTTGATTTACTTACAAAACTTTCTATTAGTTTCAAAAAATATTATACTATAATTGCTCGATTATAATTAAGCTTGGCTTTTGCCCCGTTGTTGTTCCCGTCTCCAACGGTATAACTTTTATTAGGCGAGTTGTCTTCACTTCATCTAGCTTAATACTTTATCTGGCAGTCTTGTTGGCGGTCTGCGGGGTGTAATTTTTTTCATTAATGTTTATCCTATAAAGTTCAATGACTCAATGTTGAATGATACTATAAGACCTGTAAGATTGGCCGAGTCGTTATATTCTGGCAAGAGTAAAACAAATCATTCGTTTCAATCATTGTATTTCCATTATTGTATATTTCAATAATTTGTATGTCTTGTGAATGTGGGTATATTAAAGAAAGAAAAAAGAGGGCGGGAGTAGGAGGAGAGAGATTAAGAAAGAGAGAGAGAAAGATAGAGAATGTATGTATGTCTATGAATATAGCTTTGTATGTTCGTTGCACGTAAACCTTAAATAAACCCCTAAAAGGGTTGTGATGTGTTATTAATTTTCTTGAAACTACATTATCTGTTCTCGTTTGAGGGTGCTCATTACACCGGAAAATATAGAGATCTCGCCGGAAACTCCAATAACCACATAGTGTGCCGCAAGGAGGCATACTAGTTATTGAATAGAATGTAAAGTCAGCGTCAAAAGTAGCTGAACAGCAACTGCTAATTTCCAAACTGTTTTTATTTTATTTTTCAAAAGTCACTAATCCGTCTATTTTGTCTAACTAAATAGTCTGTCAGCAAAAAAATGTGAGCATTTTCATTTAAAACCACGAATAATAGATATACCAAGTTATCTGTGAAGTGGCAGAATCAGGAACTACGCAGATTGTCATTCGGCCGTCAGAGCAAAATATATAAAATGACGGGCATGGAACGATGGCAGAGCCACCATTAAGTTCACAGATAACTTGGTAAGTCTATATACATGTTTGACAATTCATACGATATCTTAGCTCATGTCAATGTCAACGCAATGTCAGCATAACTCAGTCGACATATTAAAAAGATTGTTTTCGATAAAATATATTATTCTATATCAAAATATAGGTAGATAGGTTAATTTTGAAACTTAGTGTGTAATCATTCAATTTATAAAATTTCAGGCGTCGGACAAATTTGATACGTTTAACATTGCAATATTTTTGGATAATTCAAGTACTCAGCTACTTTTAATTTAATTTAAATTCATATAATGAGATAATACGCATCCATTGTTACTAATGATCATTTTTATGCTGACTGTACCAATATATGTATCTGTTAGTGAAACTTTAAATTTATTTATAAACATAATTTATATTTAGGAAATAAGCTTAGTGAAAAGGAAAACTTGAAAATTGAAGATTTATTTAAATTTATTAAGGTAAAAACAAAACATCACCTCACTAGTAAGTACACACTGGCACTAGCTATTTATTTTAATTATCATGAAAGAATATATTTTGTCCGACAGAGGAAGTATTAAAATAAGATGCGATGTAGAAACTCCAAAATTGTAAATTTAATACGTGTACATTGTTATTTTTTATAAACAAAGAATAAGTATTGTATTGTAAGAACATAATATAATTAACCTAAACATTACAGGATACGATTATGTATTCTATAAAGTAGACTCTTTCTACCCAATTACATCTGCCAATTTAGCTTTGCAGTATAATATTTAAAAACTTGTCAATATAAAGTCTCACTCAAGCCCATGGTTAAAGATAATCTGTGCCAAAACAGTACACACCAAAATATACTCTATTACTTGCACAATAATATCAAAGTCGCTTGCAAACACCGTAGACTGTAGATGTTATGCATAAGCATGTTACGTATGCCCAACATTATGTATGTTCAAAGTTTAAAACGTTATTCTCGCATATTACAATTAGCGGTGAGCTTAGTCATTCCTAAGAGATATAGCTTTTTAAAAATCTATACATACAACTTTGGTAGTAAGATTACTCATAAACAGCGCGTGTGAGATGAGTCCGTGTCCACACTTCACGTCGCGCCGCGTTACGTTTACGTTACGTGCGAGCCACGTTACGCCACGTGGCGCAGCGCCGGCCCTAGCATGCCCATAGTTAAGTCAGCAGTGTTAAAACGTTGTTGATGATGGAGAATGAACATCGGAAGCTCGTGTTTAGATAATTTAGGGCGGGAGTCGCGCGTGACTAGTCGCGCGGTCGCGAGGCACTGGCGTACCCCCGGGCGCGACGCGTGACGTCAGCGCGTGCCCCGCCCGCGCATGCGCCCCCGCCGACCTCCAGCATACTCAAAAACTCTCCACGAGGGCCCTCCACCTCGAGACTTCAACTCCGCTTTGGGACTTAATCGATTTTTGAGCTGCAGTTTCGCTGGATCGAGTACTCTACGTGAGCCGGTGGCCGGTGGTGCAGGCTGGCGCTCATTCACCAAACAAAGCGTTGACATGCTTCATGTAGCTTTACTAATTTTACTTGTAACCAATTATTATAATACATATCGGCCTCATAATCGTCATGATTGTCATTCACAATAATAGATAAGGAATCAAAAAAAAAGTAAATAAAATATGGTCGTGCGGCGTTATTTTTTCGGTCTTAAATATACCATGTCAGAAGAAGAAAAAAATTGATTTAATATTTTTCGTTAGGGTTTACTTATTTTTATTTAAAAAGAAGAAATTCGTTTTTCGAAATGATCTAGTAAATTTAGCTCTAAGCTCAGGCTACGTGGGAACAAGACCACATACACAAATAGACTGCTAAAATCATAACTCTTCTCTTGGCTTCGCCATATAGTGGAGCAATAATTCAATGAATTTGTCAACTAACCAAGCATGCGCGCCCGAGCTACGAGCACTTGCTACGAACAGGCTACGCGACGCGCGGGGTCTACGCACGTAGAGCTAGAAATGGGCGGCATTTGGGCCACATTCCGATGTGTAGACAAATGAACTCTACGAGATTGCTTTCGTCACCTTAGCGTACTAATTTGCATATAAATACAAAAGCTTCATTTATCATAGGGATTGAACTCATAATTTAACATAGTTTGATACATCGCAATCACTTAATATAAGAGAGCTCACACGTCATCGTAAGCGTCGATTCTCAGTACATATTTCAACCATCAGTCCAATCTATTGTACTGCTGAGACTATTGTGGCTCATCATCATACAATTAATGAACTGCTAATTGAACTACTGAGAATGAAACATAATGAGGGATACAGAAATTCAAAATTAGAAAATTTACCTTACAAGCTACCTTCGTACTTCGTACTAAGTAAAAGGCCAAAGTTTAATTTGGATCGATGAATCTCATAATATTAATCCTTACATCTGAGTCCATATTAGCTAACTACATCAAATCAAACAAGCGCGTAGCCCCAATGTTTAATTAATATCTCCGAGTAGGTACAGTTTAAGCGTAACACACACAGCGTGGCGGCGTTGCGAAAGCGTTGCGGCGGCGAATCTGCGGAAAGCGAACAAAAAGCGAAGCCCTTCAGACAGGAATACCGCTAGCGGCGGCGAGGCGGCGGTTTGTATGAAGAACGCTCCGCACCACGCCGCGCCGCCGCCGCTCTGTGTAGGGGTTCTCATACACTACAAAGGAATACAACGCGCCGCCGCCGCTCCGCAACGCCTGTCTGCGCAAATCTGTCAAATCAAAATGTTCGAAATAGTATGAAGCCCTTTACATCAAAACTGTGCGCGCGGTTTTGTCGCTTTCGCCGTCGCACCGCCGCCGCGCCGCTTTGATGTAAAGGGCTTCATACTATTTCGAACATTACAAAAATAAACCGCGACGCTTTCGCAACGCCACCGCCCAGTGTGTGTCACGCTTAAGGGTTGAATATTACAAGCGCCACTACGCTTGTCTAATTTATTACGTCACGAGCTACCCAGAGATGCGATAAGCGAGCTTGTGAAGACAAATTGGTACATGCCGCTAGAAGCTTGTAAATTATTGTAACTCTAATATTTTCAAGCATATTAAAACAGTGTTAATATTTTAAAAGAAACAATAATGTTATAATTTTTTGTAAAACATTGACACTGTCTGTTAAAAATTAAAAATCCAAGTCTGGATTACATATTGTGAATTTAATTTGCACCTGCAAATTGTACAAAGTCTGTCCCCAGTGTGAATGTAAGCCTTAAGGCCAATCCACCAACGAGTCGGCCTAGAAGTAGCAGCTACCTAAATAGCAGCAAAACTAAACCTCTTTTCCAAGTAGGCTTTATGCCCGACTCTGGAGGCACAAAAATAAAAATTGATAATACTATAAAATTGGTTTCTATCCGTGTTACACGTATTAGGAAGATAAGGATGACACTAATTTTAGTGCTGTCATAAATTGTGTGCCTTCAGCTAGTATTTACACTTATTTTGTATGAATATGCCAGTTTGGACACACCAGCTTTAGACAAGAATTTCATTAAGTATTAAGTTTATGTTATTATCTCACTGCTATGGAAATAACAAGATAATTTCATTCCATTCCACAATGTGTTGAGTGAGTCTCACAGGGTCCGGCTCGGAATTTAGCAACCGTCATACTTTCTCCATAGGGCGAACTACCAATGAACTGGCGCCAACCAACAAAGTTTAGCTTCATGGTACCAAGATTTTTTAGGCGCCTGTAGCACTACAGGCGCCTAAAAAATCTTTGTACATTATATCTATTATCTATTCTGTGATTATATATTAAATTGTCTCTCTAGTACCTATAATTTATAAGGTTGGTAAATTATAAAAAGGAACCTAATTTTAATTATTAAATTCGGAAGTATTTAAATTTCCCGGATGTTTTCTTATTGTGTCTTCATATTTTTTGGACTTCCGAAGTGAAAATTGTTTCGACGTCACAGACTTAATGAAAATTTAAATGTGCGTCAAAGCTTTATTCTTTTTGAGTCCAATATTAGGATTCTTTGTTGCGTTTCACAAAGGAAGCATTTCGAATCTGAAATTTTGCTGTACCAGAGGATGTTACGATTCGTAATTTTTATTCGTTTGCCGCCTACATAGTTCATAACTAGTGGACGAAATTGTGTTGTGTTCAACAAAGGCAGTTTCTGTATTTGCATTTGAACAACTCTACCTACTGTTTTGTGTTGCAAAATATGATCATTGTTGTAGTTGAGTTTTACATTCAAAGTTTTACATGAATAAAAGTGATAAAGTTAAACTTCATAACTAAATACAAGAGAATACAAAGAAGGACATACCACAGTGTAAAGACATACACATTTAAAGCTTATCATACATCCGAACAATATTTTTAAGTTGTAGAGCAGAAATAAATTAAACATTTGTGTTAGTTTTGCTGTAGTATGGCAGGTAGTATGACAGAAAATTGAAAAAAAAAAGAAATGAAATTTCTATAATTTTCCTGTCATTTCCGGGCAATTTCACATTTATGTATATTTCACATTTTAGCTAAACTCTAAATCTCAGCAGTGATTTTAAATATCAACGCACAGACACGTCCATTTTGAAGGATGAAAAATGAAAAAGGACCTAATTAATATTATCTAACATTGATTCCCAAATTAGATAAAAAGGAGAACTTTTGATAAGTAATATCCTTAATGCCAGGAAGCTAATTCACGAAAGCAAAGTTACCACTAAAAAGCTTACTTATATCAAAAGAAAATTAATTAAACCGTAATGACGCCAAAAAGTAATTTTCACATTGGCGGTTCACGCAGGCGGCGCGGTGACGTATTTCTTAGTAGACAAAGGAATCTCGGAGGAACAGTAAATAAAAGCGTAAAGCTTCTACAATAATAAGAGGAAATAACGGCTAATGAAACTGTGCTTTATTTAATTTTTCCTTCTATATAAATAAACTAGCCGATGCCCCGCGACTTCATCCGCGTTATAAAGTATACTATTTATATTTTATTCAAAAAATTTTGACCTATTCTAATCATGCCAGTCTCTTAGTTTTAAAGTTTGTCAATAGATGGCGTTAGGCGTATTTTACACCCGCTATCATTTGGTTCTTCGCAACATAAATTATAATAATATTATAAGTTAAGCGTGCAAATTATCCACCAGTTTTTACCTCTTTATTTATTAGTATAGATCATCACTGAAATCATAGAATTGTAATTCATATTTCTGTTATTTGTCCGTCAAGCTGGCTCAAAAATGCCAACGATAACTGTAAATTCTAAAATGAGGTGGACACTGACTTGAACTTAGTTTATATTTAGTGAAAACACCAACATTCAGCTTGATATAAAAAAAACCGGACAAGTGCGAGTAGGACACATGCTCTGAGGGTTCCGTACAAGCTTAATTTGTTTTAAAGGTTCGAAAATCGTTAACAGTACTACACATGGGTGATTTGGTTATACGCAAAGTTAAGTTTGTTGGTAATAGAAAAATAACATTTTTTTGTGATTAAACTACAAATTTACTGTTTTTGGATTTTTTCCATTACTCTGAGTGTTTGATATTAATATCAACTTGATATCTCCACGCGTACCTAAGAAAAAGGGTATTGACAGATAGACAGACAGACGGACAGGGTTCCGTTTTTCCTTTTTAGGTACGGAACCCTAAAACAGTGATGGAATAGAAAGTGTACTCAGTTAAAGTTTAAAGTTTCTGAGTGCGAACTCGTTGATGTCTTTTCTTCGAGCTTTCCCACATAATACACTAAATATAAAATTATGAAGGTTTCAATTAACGACGTATAAAATATAATGAAGAGGCATAAAATATTTATAAATGAGGCTTACTTTGCCCTACCATATTTTTAATAACAAAAAGCCAAGTAATTTATATGACTTCACAAGCTGCCTGAGGTAGAGCGACATAACCCATAGTAATGATTTAATAATTTTTCATTACCGAATTGGGGTGGGTGCTGATGAAGTATATGAAGCGAGCTAAAGTCCCGGGTTGGGGCCGCGCAGGGAGGCGGCAGGGGCGGGAGCGGCAGGTAAGCTCTGACGTCACATGCATCGTGACGTCAACGCCGGGGGCGGGGCGGCCGCGGCCGTCGACCGAATACATGGCCAAAGCCCGCCAACTGTAAGCAACCTGCCACCTCAAATACGACCTTAAGTAACCCCGGCAAAGTTGATAACGAATCCGCCTGTGTGTTGCCCTGGTACTGGTTTTACGTAAAACAGTATCTGGAACAAACGCGCGGATACGACTGCTAGTTGTCTTGGAGAGACTCTCTATGAAGACTCCACTGCAGAATTATTTTGACAGGAATATCGCTGTTTGTATGTTGTTTTGGTACTAACTCCTCAAAACCTCCAAGGAGAAATTGAACTATTAAATATTTCCAAAACTGTGGTTCTATGTAACAGAGTCATGGACTCCGATCAGCTGGTAAGGCTTAAAATTTTACATTAAATATGTATCGACGAGCTGTATGTAAGTTGAAAACGTTTAAAAGTATTGAGACAGTTCCTTTGGGACAATTTTGTACAAATAGGCCAGTCAAATTACGAACTTTTGTATGGGCAGGTTCGCCTTAAATCATAACTGGTCCTATCGATGTTTATTTAACTACATTCGATAGGTATTATTATATCGACGAGCTGTATGTAAGTTGAAAACGTTTAAAAATATTGAGACAGTTCGTTTGGGACAATTTTGTACAAAGGCAACAATCTGACATTTTCACGAAAGTGGACCGTTGTGTCCCACCCGGTATGGGTAATACAGGGGTAAAAGAAAAGAAAGTTAAGAACTACTAGATGAATGTTGGTATTAAACTACTTGCTTTCTATCCACTTGTATTGGCCGGTAAGTTCTCGCGGGGTCACGACTCACGATCGAATTACAAGCAGCTGAAACGTTTCAGCGCCATCTACCAACGACTGTGAAACTTTTACAGAAACGGGCAGATCACTGAAACAGGTAAGTCGTGTGGGTGATGTTGGCAGCATATTTTCAGAAAAATGCTTTCTTCTTAGCATAGATGGCGCTGCGATAAGCTGACTGATTCAGTTGATATTATGGCTAGCACTTTGCATATTAAAAAAAATATTTTTTTTTGTGTTTCACGTCTATTAGGTACCTGTATATTAACAATTCCTGAAAGTTTGTGTATTTTACCCAATAAATTATTTAGTAAATTCAATGAAATCCATTCTATTCATACTTATTTTGTACTTATATTACAAGTTACAAGTCAGATTCTGAATTGATCAGATTAACTTTTAAGTACTTACTTTTAACTTAGTAGAAGTCAATCGTTGAGACTTACAAAAATATTTGTAGTATTCATAAAAAAATACTTTAGTACCTACCTAGCTAATCCGAACAATCATTATGCTAATATTGCAGTAAAAATTCCTACTGGAATATTTTATAAAAATATCTTTCATCGCAAATTGCGAAAGGTTAATGAAACGAAAGCGCGTCCAAGAATAACAAAGAAACTGAATTCATTCCGCACCACCCGGGGTGCAGCGCAAATCATCATTATTTACTTTACCACCCGCATTTTAAATTTAAAGCCGAATGCTTTAAATGCATTGAATTTTTCAAAAGCGTCTGCTAATAGAATTTAAATACGGTTTTTTACTAAAGGTACCTATTAGAAAAGATTTTCAGACATTTACAATATTATATTAAGCATTTTTCATAGACTATCAGCGCGCTAAAATCTAAAGTGTCACTAATACAGTAACAATGAATAAAATAAAAATATACTTTCTCAGTTGTTGAAATAAAAATTAACAAATACATTTTAAAATAATAATAAGAACTACAGAACACAAATATATTTAAACGCAGAGTAGGTCGGAAAAAAAGTACCTACCTAAGCTACGATGCGCTGGCATCAAAGATATATCTTTTCCCTTTACGTGCAGCGTGACATGACGGATGGAGATCGAGACTGATACGTTATCGGAGCTCGCACAAGCCGTCTAATCTTCAGAAAGCTTTTGTCAGAGCTCTTTAGTCAGAGAGATACTTGTTCCCTCGTATACGTTGCTAAGAACATTGTCAACAAAAGCTTATTAAGGGATTGAGACAGTTTTAAGAACATTGTCAATAAAGGATTATGTTTTTTTCTTTGTGATATTCTGCGATCATTATGTATTGACGATCGCCGGTGATATTATAAGCTTTGAAAGAGGATGCAGTAAGCATTCTTGTTGGTGATATTGTGTTATTTCATAGTTCAAGCGCCACCAATGATGAGTCACCCAAATACCAGGAGTCAATACTGAAGTCGCTGCTAAATAAAATGAACAAAAACATAGTTCAATAATAATAAAAAATTCGCGCGCCATTGAAATCAAAATTTCGTAACCGGTTATAAAGAAGGATTTCAAAAATAAAGAGTTCCAAAAATTTGTAAGCTATGTTTCTCTTCAAAAGTAAATTAGATACATTTATATTCAGCATGAAGTGTAAGTAAATGGATTAGGAGTCAAATTAAATTAACTGAAGATCAACAGGAGATAGGCCACGACAATGCTGAGTTAACCTTAGAGAAATGGAGAATTAAATTGGATCCGAGAGGATAGACGGATTGTCTGTCCAATAAATTTAGATCTCGTATAGGTATAACAGTAACCGCCACATGGATGCATTCGAAGTCTGTTCGTTTCCAGGGTTCCGATAAAAAAACGAACCCTTAGGGACTGCGCAAACTAAGCGGAAATTTGCCTGCGCACTTTTTGACGTCATTGTCAAATGAACCATATCACTAATATCCTAAAGAACAAAATGACTTCTGCTCGTCGGCGTCGCTTCGTTTGAAGTCATTCATACGATTTTGTTCTTTTGGCTATTAGTGATATGGTTCATTTGACAATGACGTCAAAAATGCGCGGACAAATTTCCGCTTGGTCTGCCCGGACCCTTATGATTCGACTTCGTCCGTCTGTCACAGCTGATTATCTCAGCATCTAAAATGCTGTCGACTTGAAATTTGGATTGGTTTAATTTAAACAACGATTGCTCACCGCTATTGAAAATGAAAGAATAAAAAAAAATAGTTTTATTGGAAAGCGGCCGAAATAGGGATCGAAAGTTTAAAGAGGGGTTACTAGTATAGGTCAAGTGGGGTATCGTATGAAAGGGCTTCATTTGTATATTCTCAAGTACCTAAGTCTTCATTTCCTTTTATGATATTGTAAATGTCTAAAAATACCATTATCTCTAAAGTTTGCAAATCTAACAATTTTAATTAAATAAAATTGATTGAGGGTTATCTAAATATCACTCTAACGAAGTTATTTTCGAAATCAGCCATAATCATTTACAAACAAACTTAGTTATGCGGTCCCAAAAATAAACTGCATGGAAACAAACACTATGACAAATAACTTTCTATATGTCCCCATCCAAGGTACGGAACCCTCGGTACGCGAATCCGACTCAACATTGGCCGGTTTTATATATTTAGGGCAAAGACACGCGACAGGTGTACCAAATGGGTTTTAGAAATTTTAGAAGGTTTTAGAGATTTTTACCAATCTTCACAATATGAACATAAATAAGCCATAGCGAACCAGCCATATTATTATCCTCCATAGCTGCTTTAGATATTTACCACGATGGCATTCGAGTTAGACTCAAACTATATATCTTGATATGCCCACGTATCTGTACCATTATACTATCCAAGAGGCGTTATATTCGTACAGAGCTTTGAATTTTATTACGAATTCAAGTTTAATCCATAGTTGAAATTTAAATTGTCAGCGGCAATATTAATTATATGTCCTCTTTGAGTTGAGCGAAACCACACCTCAGAAAAAGTCATGTGAATTAAAAATCATATTAATGTCCCATACGAAAGTGAAATGTGAATAAGTTATAATGTGAGTCGTGAATGTGGGATCAAAACACAATATTATATAATCTGTGACATAATGCATTAATTTAATAACTCCTCATTTTCGTTATTACACCAATCTAATAAAGAATTTGAAATGGAATACTTATTAGCTGAAATTTTCTCTACTTTATTTATTTTCTCAAGTCCACAGCACCTAAAAAAACAATATTAGTCTAGATTGTACTTAAGTAGCTTTTACGGATTTACATATTAATTAATTTATATATTAAGTTAATTAACAAAACAGGCGTATCATGGACAGTGTGTGTGTAATGAGTGAGTGTAGGTATGCGAGTGTGTTGAGATTACAATATGCGTTATTGATTATATGTATATCCATAATATTATATCATCATCATCACCAACAGCCTATTAATATGTCCCCACTGCTGGGGCTCAGGCCTACCCTCTCAACGAGGATGTTCGGGCTACTACGCTAGCCCAGTGCGGGTTGGTGGACTTCACATGCACCTAAGAATTTCTTCTTCAGGTTTCCTCACGATGTTTTCCTTCACAGTTTGACAGCAGTCTGTAAATGTACTTAAGTTTCGAGAAAAACCCATCGGTACGTGGCCCAGACGGGGATCGAACTTCGGACCTTCCGATATGATAGGCCGTGTCTTATCCCCGACGCCACTGACGCTACTATTATATGCTAGAGTGTTATTAATTAATTATTTAATAATTATTATATGTATACTTATTCCACATGAACAGAACAGCAGACAGTTACTAGTTTGAAATACAGAACTAATGTTTCACATTATGGAAGCCTATTAATAACGCTAATGACTCAGGTACTTTGTTGAGGCAAGTTCTGCCAACTTAATGGCGGCTTCATCACCAGGGGTTTGGCCATGTTAACCCGATTAGTTTCGCAGTTTGCTATAGTATGAATCGGAGATAGTTCCCTAATTAAAGCCAGTTCAAATGCTAGAAACATGTTGCATTTTTTAAAATGATAGTTTTAAAAGCAATATCTAAGACTGGCTGTTTTAAATAATAAATAGAAAAGTGCATCGCTGCTGCTAAATTATCTCGACAGAACAGGAGCGATAACAAGAAATGGCCGAAACATAGTAGACAGATTAATAGGAAAATCCAGTTTAATCTTATGGATAACAAGTTTAGTTTCCACATTGTTTTTGACTATATTAAGCAAAGGCAAAAGCATTGAAAGGTCCATATTATTAAGATAGTATTAAGCGCCATTTTCACCACACATCTTGGGCGTACACCCGCTCAAGGTCATGTTAGGGCTAGATGCAAAACTGACGTGAAAAGGCTTGCTATACAGCAATAATTATTATTAATTGCTTGCACGACGTGCAGGATGTGTGCTGGACCTAGCAAGGCATAGACAAGCACTAACGTTTTTAAAAAGTAGGTTTTGGCTCGGTTGGACTCGACTTTTAAGACATCTTAATTAAAATAACAAATAATATGTCATAAACGTCTTGTAACCAAGCCAAAACCTACTTTTTAAAGCTTGTCTATGCCTTGCTGGATGCCTTGCTAGGTGCCGCGCTAGATGGTGTAAATGCTACGTCTAACATGACCTTCTAACATGACCAAGATGTGTGGTGAAAATGTCGCTATAATATTATTCAGCTATAAACTATCCAGGTAATAGTACGACCCTATTACTAATACTAATTTTGGCAAATGATTATGTCGTTTACCTACTTACGTATATAATTTGTCAATTGACATAAAAGCGACGAATAAGTTTAAAATAATATTTGACTTTTAATATAGACCAACCTACAAACGGTAAAAAATTAAGGTAAATATTTAAAGACAGTGATTTTAATTACATACCTACCTACATAAAGTTGATTATCCGAGCTTAAAAGTAATTTCCACAAACTCACGGCTCTTTCTAGCAGAAATCTCAGGTCGAGTGCTTGTTAACTTCTCGAAGAGCGCAGAAACTTACCTGAAAATCAAGAAAAAGTGATATTTTAATTTGACATCAATTAAATTGAAAATAGGTATAGCAATAACAGAATCGAACTATGTATAGCAAAGAAATCACATTATTTAAAGCAAACAGAATACGGCTGAATTGTCTTTGTTGATTTCATTATCCGTTTTTTTACGACCCGTTTAGTAAATTGCTTGCTTACGTTCCTGCTCCGACCTTCATCTATCGATTGTTATTTCCATGCCATGCTATTCCCGATAATAATTCGTGTAAGTTATCGAAATCATTGAATTATTAAATGTACTTAAAAGAATTTTTTACTGTTATAGGAATTTGAGCTCGTGAACCTATCTACCTAACCTCAAAGAAAAACGTATATAGGTACAAGTAATTGACTTTGCGTAACATAAAAACACTAGATTATATACTTTGTAGAATATTATTGTCAAGTTTTGGCAGTTGTCATTAAACAGCTCAACACGAACGGACGTCTTCTCTCTAATTCTCTCCCCGTTTTCCAACAACTGGCGACCGTGATAATAATGGATAAACTTAAAAAGGAGAGGAGTGTAATTCGGCGTCTTTTCACTAATAATTTAAAAGAATTTGAAGAAATCTTCAAAAATGAAAAAAATTTACCATCATGTTCTGTAAAATTCAAACTGATCCGGGAAATGTCAGAAAAAATGGCTGTCTTGGACGAAAAAATTCGAGAAATTCTGCTTGAAATTGATAGCGAAGAAAGCGAAATGGAGAAAGAATTTACCAGTGTAATCGAATATCGCAGCAAATATCTTCAAGTCGAAAATCAGTATGAGTCGATAAACAATACATCAGCCTCGGATTCGTCCTCGCTAAGCAAACATTCCGTGATAGAAAAGTCAAGTCGAAGGTATTTTAAATTACCGAAACTAGAACTACAAAAGTTTGATGGTAGCATAAAAAACTGGCTCAATTTTTGGGGTCAATTCCGTAAAATTAATGATGACAAGAAGCTGGATGACGATGACAAATATCAATACCTATTACAAGCGATGGAGCCAGGTACAGAAGTACGCTCTATCGTTGAAAGTTTTCCTCCAAGTGGGATTAGTTACCATCATGCTGTGGACCAATTGAAGTCAAGATTTGCGAGAGATGATCTTTTAATAGAGACGTATGTGCGGGAGCTATTGTCGCTAATATTGCTTCAGGCTAAGAATAATAATGCTCTATCGCTCACATCACTTTATGATCAGCTTAACACGCAAATAAGAGCACTAGAAACCCTTGGAGTGACTAAAGAAAAGTATTCTGCTTTCATACATCCTATGATAGAGTCAGCTTTACCAAACGAAATCTTAAGGATATGGGAAAGGTCACGTCCAGCTAAATACACATCAGATACACTTTTGAATGATTTACTTGCCTTTATCAAACGAGAAGTAGACAGCGAACAACGCATCAAAATTGTAAAATCCACGTTTGGGTCTAATGATGAATCTCGTTTTGAAAATGCGCAGCCACCCACTGCTGGATGTTTAATTGCAAACGTGAAGAAACCTGATGTCATTAAGTCGTGCATTTTTTGCGACAAGACTACTCACGTAAGCCTCGAGTGTTATAAAATATCTAAAATGACACTGGATCAAAGAAAAGAACAGATAAAGAAGAAAAATGCGTGTATTTTGTGTTTGAAACCAGGTCATAATGTGAGAAACTGCAAGGCGCACACCAGTTGCTGCATCTGTTCTAAGCGTCATTCCATGATCATCTGTCCTGGGAAGAATATAGACGGCGGCGACAGTTTGAGTAACACGGCTTGTACGAGCGACACGGTCACTACTAATTCCAATATTTCACAGGCTCGTGGTGTAACGTTGCTGCAGACGGTACAGGTACACATCACAAATGGTACCAAAACAGAAACTGTACGCGCACTCTTCGACAGCGGGGCTCAGCGATCATATCTCAGGAAGTGTACAGCTGAAAGGTTGGGCTTGAAAGTCTCTGGTAAGGAATTTTTAGGTCATTCATTGTTCGGCGGCATTGACGTTAAGCCCAAAGAGTTTAATGTATTTAATTTTACAATTCAAAGCTTAGACAAGGGGTTTTCTTTTGAAATGTCGGCTTTATCACAAAATTGTATCTGCGGGAATATTCCTCGTGCTAATTATTATGACAAACAAATGTCAATTTTAAATAAGTTTAATGTGACATTGTCAGACATCGGTGACGGATCGCCCGAAATAGATTTGTTGATCGGTGCAGATTTTATTGGTCTCCTTTTAACTAATGAGTCTTTATGCCTCGATAATGGACTGGCAGCGGTTAAGACAAAATTAGGGTGGACGTTACTCGGTAAACTAAACAGTCGGTGTTTAAACGATAATAATAATGTTAATAGTTTGTTTTGCTCGACTAATTTTAATATTTCTGAATATTGGAATCTTGAATCTTTGGGAATTAAAGACCCATTGGAAGTAAAGTCTCGGACTCAAAATGAAGCTGAAATAATGATGCAGTTCGAAAATAATATAAAGGTCAATAATAATGAGGGCAGATACGAAGTAAGTCTACCTTGGAATCATGGCCATAAAGAATTGCTGAGCAACCGTACCTTAACCGAAGGTAGGCTTAATTCTACGACAAAACGGTTGCTATCAGTAAATAAATTTAATGATTATGATGTCGTATTTAAAGAATGGTTATCTCTGGGCATCATTGAACTTGTTCCTCAGGAAGAAACAAATGATAACTCAGTTGGACACTACCTACCTCACCGAGCGGTGATTAAAGAGTCACGATTGACTCCGAAGATTCGGCCGGTCTTCGATGCGTCTGCTAGGGATGGGAACGGTAGGTCGATAAATCTGTATTTACAGAAAGGTTTTGATTTACCTTGTGACTTTTATTGCTGGACAGATTCAAGTGTAACTCTATATTGGATTAAAATTAACTCACCTTGGAATGTTTTTGTCAGCAATCGAGTAAAGGAGAAAAGAGAAACTATTTCAAGCGATCGTTGGTTTCATATTCTTGGACAAATGAATCACGCAGACATCGCATCTAGAAGATGTGATGCTAAGAATCGCGTGATAATTAAATGGTGGGAAGGACCACAGTGGTTACTTACCGTCGAAGTGGCCCAAATCAATAATAATTATTAATTTTGAAAGACTTATACGGTTGTTATAGGATTTATTGCGTCGAGTGTTAGGAAAGTCGGTTCTTACTTATGAAGAGCTTAAAACATTTTTTGTGATTGTGAGGATACCATTAATTGTCGTCCGATTACTTATGTGCAGGATGATACAAATTCAGCTCTTGAACCTCTGACACCTTTTAATTTTTTAAGTCCATTACCTTTAGCTGGTGTGAGTGATTTAGATAAAATCGACACACAAAATTTAAATATCCGTTTTAAATATCTCCAAAAATTACGAAATGATTTTAGACAACGGTTTAATACAGAATATACAGCAAATTTAATCCAAAAGGGAAAAGAAAATAAAAGTAATATCGGAACCGGAGATATAGTACTGATAGAAACACCTAACAAAATAGTACAGTGGCCGTTGGGTGTTGTCGTTAAAATGTTTCAGGGAAGAGATAAGGTATGTCGAACTGCAGAAGTTAAGACAGCTTCGGGCAATTTTGTACGTCCTGTCCAGAAACTTTACCCCTTAGAATTATCATTTAAAGACAGAGAAAAAATTATTGATTCTCAGGTGAATAAGAGTGTCCCGAAAATTCCGGTGACCACGCGCAGTGGGCGTGTCATTCGCGCACCTGACACTTATGTCTGACAATGATAGGCTATATTGCTAACTGTACTATTCATGATTTTAATGTTAAATATTAGTTTCTTATAATTAATTTTATATTCATAAAATGTTATTTTTCTCTGGTTCGGATGATGTCAAGTTTTGGCAGTTGTCATTAAACAGCTCAACACGAACGGACGTCTTCTCTCTAATTCTCTCCCCGTTTTCCAACAATTATACAATGTAGTAGTAGGTATGTTAAAGAAAATGAATGACCTTTAGGAAAATCTATAAATTTCAAGCATTGAGGGCCTTCTATCTAATGCGAACGGTAGAGTAGGTAGTATCTTTAAAAGCGTCAATCAGAGAGCTTTCTTTGGCAGATGCCACTCAGAACTTTTACCGATAAATTTAATTTATAGCGTCAGATTTACTCAACCAACCCGTTTCTAGGGCCCTTTTTACGCTTCTAGCAGAGAGTCTATTTTTAGAATCTTCTGTGAAAGGTTCGAGACTTGACAAACAGCTGCACTTGACATTTAGAACTTTCGTGTTTAAAAGAAGAAAATATTTGATTTGCGCATGACTAAAACAATATTTTCTGGGATTAGAAATAACGGTTCCAAATATGTAGGTTTTCTGAGTAGGTAATGTCAAAATACGAGGTCATCACAATGGAAAATTTTCTGCGCACTTTTCTAACCATGTGTGCAATCGAAATCATTTTCATTCGGGATTATACAGAAGTGCGACCCCGAGTGTGCGATGTACGATTGTGCGACATGTCATTTGTGCGAAGTATCGTTCATTCATACCACTGCCGGTATAATCAGGTCCTTAAGGTTTGTGGTAGTATGTAGGAAAAATTTAAGGTGCATAATATTTGCATGCACGCAACGTAGGCTACGAGGCTACGACATGGCACAAATACTGGAACATTCTTGACGTATCAGTAGGAAAAAAAGTTCGTGCAATTTCGTATTTATTTTACCGCCTCGCTGGGTTAGTGGCTTGGTCATGGACGCGAGCGCCAGGTGTCGTGAGTTCGATTCCCATTGGGGACAGACTTTGTACAATTTGTACTAGTTGGTCATTGTCTCTGGATGTTACCTATATTTGTGAATTGTCCTATCCTTGTCCCATAGAGTGTGTGTGAGAGAGAGAACGTATATACCCATAGAGTTAAGATCTCTTTGGTGCGTACTCGCGGAAGGGGAAAAGAGGCGTAAAATAAGCATTCTATGGGTGTCAAAATTGTGTCAAATGTATGACAATACTGTGACTCACTCACACATTCTCATTTTCAAACTCCATATAAATTTGTATTAGCAACCTCCTCCCGCTACTCCGCTTCCTTTGTCCGCACCCCCCTGTAAGTGGCACCATTGGTTCCCATACTAAATATGCAAGATGCAGTCTCAATAGGGAGCGCGCGCGCCACCAAAGAGATTCGAACCTTCCTGTATATACTCATAGTAATAGCATATTGAGGAAGTACTGTACCCAATGATGTAATAAAGTTGAACATGTTCGTTCACTCTTCACTCACTTCAGGCAGCCAAGATGATTGTGGTCTCTGACATTATAAACATTTAAAACCGTTTTCGTGGCCCCTTGCGGTGGGCGTAGCGACCGTAATTAATCGGATTGTATCTTTATTTTCTTTCCTGTCCTCAAAATTGTTTTTCTTTCTAAGTAACATCAAATTATTTTCAGTTATTGTTTGTCATTTCTTCGTTTCTGTATCTTGAAGTAAACAACTTCACTTTTTATATACTTATTCTTAAATAAGTAGAGTTTCGTTTTGTTCCATATTTACTAGCGTCCAATTAAACGATGTGTAATGTATTAAATATGAAGAATTTAAGTATGAAACTCCTTTGATTATGACAAACAAGAAGTTTCATGTCTCTTTGATGACGCGCGCCGCGGCCGCCAACCAAAGAGATCTTAAATCTATGATGACAAAGAATAAAACAATAATAGGAAGATATATTTAAAGAAATTGAACCTAAAGGTTGCCTTTAGGTTATTTTTCTAAGGATATATTGCAGACCTGAGTATTTGATATTAATTTCAACTTGATACCTCCACGCGTTCCTGAGAAAAACGGTCTTGACAGACAGACAGACGGTCAACGAAGTGATACTATAAGGGTTCCTTTTTCCTTATGAGGTACGGAACCCTAAAAACGAGTAAAATTAAACGATTAAATATTGAATGTTTCTGTTTCTGAATGATCGTTCTGTCCCATCCTGTATGTAGTAAGTAGGTAGGTATTAAAATCTATGGTCCCCGGACGCGCATGTAGAAGAAAGTTTAAGATAGTAAGGGCTTGTTTCACCGCTTGCTGATAAAGTACCAGATACCCTATCTGCAGATTATCTGACAGATACCCAATTTTTTTTGTTTCAAATGTATCTGATTGCCTTATCTCTCAGTTAAACTAACAGCAAGACCAAGCGGTTGTAATTTTTTATCTGTCAGATATTTTAATAGAGACGAGAGGTGTGCAACACGAAAATATTATCAGACAGATTTATCTGATTGATAAGTTTATCTGTCAACTTACTATTTGTAACAATATTAGCAAGTGGTGAAAGAGGCCCTAAGTATTACTTTTTATAGCTCACTGCGTTTTGTTTGGCTAATGTTTACGGCACTAATATTTCAGTTGAAAAGAGATTTTCGTTAGTTCAATCCTTGCATATGCTTAAGCATGACTTTGTAAGAAAACATTTTTGCCTCTAATGGTTATTAAAAGATTAACATCCAGTTAACGAGGACTTTTTACGCATCAGGTCGACCGTCATGGACGAATAAATAAAAAATACCTATACGCCATCATGCGCAGCAGCAAACTGGCCGTATAACTTATTTAGTACCTAATTAGATGGTTTTCATCAGACTCGCATAAAATTTCATTTCATTTAAAATGTGACAAATGTTTTACAGCACAATTACTACAAGGATATCAAATAACTCGTACACACAGATAATAGTGTAATGTGGTAAGTACTTAAAATATAGTGATCTATTATTTAAAATTGAGAGTTGCTTTTCGCGTTGTTACTGTTCTCCTCCAAAATCACTGAATGGACATGAATGGGGTTTTCATTGTTGAATAGCTTAGTTCCTTACACAGAAATTATTCTATCCGACTGGTAGGTAGTTCCAGTTAGCGCGTTCAAACAAACAACCATTAAAAACACTTTAGCTTTATAATATTAAAGTAAAGATAACTGATTCGCATCGCAACCCAGGACAGGTTTATCGAAATTTTAAACACTTTTCAATGAATTTAACGCTATAGTATCTTTAATTTGCTAAATTATTAAAAGACAGTGTAGATTTTCAGATCAGATTAATTAGGTAAACAAACACACATATTATATTTAATACCAGAACATAGCATACATACATCACTCTAACAAGACTAGCGTTTATTCATTACAAAAGGGCTTCAATAACAACATTACGGACCCAAGTATAATGAGAGCTTTTGGGTCACGTTTATGTTGTCATTCCTTGCATCAAATAAATTAATTAACTAAGGAGTAATTTCATATTACATATTACTGCATAGCATCACATAGCAAATATATGGAGGTACGAATAAATCTTTAATGTGAACGTAATCCGACATCATAAGATCAACATTCAGAAACTTGCAATAGCATGATTAATACTGGCAATTTCATATGTGTAGGCTGTATGAAATTGTACATACTACATAGATTAAACTTACATAACAAGACATACCTTATTTCTAAATATAGTTCAACAACATATTTATATTACTGAATCTCATTGTTGAATAAAATGCAAGAGGTAGAAGTCACGAAAAATAATTTAAAATCTATTTCTCTAGAAAGAAGAGGTTACGTTACGTCCAGATGCGTTAAATCATTGATTGAAAAAAATTACCAAACATTTAAATACTAGAGTGAAATCCCAGTGTTGTGGTATAGAATCCATTTTCTTCACTTTCAGTATAACTTTTGTCGCATTATACTTTTAAAGGTAGTAGAATAGTAATAGCATTATACGACTGCTGTAGTTTATTAGAATCGTGTAGTCCTACAATTTATTAACCTTTGAAAAAATCTCTATCATATCTCACACGACTGATATCAATACTTGAAATCCTTTGTGCTCCGCCAAATGAACAGATTAATGATACGAGACCGTATGAATGGCAGCTTTTCATGTGGTTGCGCTCATACACACATGAACTCTATATCAAAAGAGAGACCTTTTGAGGCAGACAACAACAGCCTTCGGCTATAGATATGGAAGGCTAATTCCGCAAATGGAACAGTATGGTAAGTAAAGTATTCAGTTGCCACGATGAGAGTGTGGCCTTCGTAACAACAATGGTAAAAAATACCCTTTTACTTACCACGTCATTTGAAGACAATATACACTTTGATACACATCTCGTATACACATTCTTAATTTTTAATGTTCAAATAATGAACTAAGAAAAGTATTAGAATCTAACCATGGTCACAGAATACATAATAATGGTGGTAACATATAAGTCAAACGCTAGATCTAAAGGTTCTGACCAGCTGTTCATCTATTTTAAATATCACACGAGTTCATGATTTATGACATTTTGTTTTAAAATGTTCTGAACCGTGTAAAGTTACTTCATTACACAACAAGTAGAAGTTTTGAGCAGTCAAAAACCAACTTGTATGTGTTTACCTTCAGGCAACCGCCACTGAAGTAGGGTCGAGTCAAGTTTCCATAGAGGCAAAGGGTGGCATGTACTGCTTGTAAAATATTCACGAAGCTCGTCGCATCTGACGAATGAGCGACCAGGGGAAAATTAAGTAATTATTTTCGACTTTCATCTATTACTCATCTAATAGGGTTGATGCCATTCAGTGTTTGATTACCTAAATGATCATTAATAATAATTTCTGTGCATCTGCTATGCGGAACAGCAATTTACATATTGAATTTATCTCGGCATCCATATAATCCTTAGTGATTTTGCAACATATTTTTATGCTACATTTTCCATTCCTCAATATAAATTCGTATTTGGAGATAACCTACACGCTGTATACCTAATGGCAAACTAGTATATGTATCTACAAAATACATTGAAGGGACTACATTTTTTTTCGAAACATTATTTAAAACTTTCTACATTGATTTTTTTCCTTATAAGTACCAATGTAAATACATAATACCTGAAAAGTGAACCGTATACATTCAAACGTTGCTGCAAAATTACAATAGTGCAGTCCAGACAAGGTCGATCGATATCACAAACATTGCGTTTTGCCGCCAGGCCACGCTCAAACAGCCGCTTTTATGTGGGGGCAGATGTGTTTCTACTTTCATAAACGCCTTTTCAACGAGCGTCCCCAATGAGAAGAATGCGTGTAGGTACGTACTTACGAACTATGTCTGTATTTAGAAGTACATGTGTCGAAAAATACGAAATTAGATTTCTTCGAATTTCTACCAGAAAATATAAAGGCCGGAATGCACCAAACAGTGGCAGCTCCGATGTAATCGGCGATCGTCTGTTGTAATGTATGAAACGTAATATATGGTAGACGGCCCTTCCGGTCTAAATTGATTGATTCGTATCGGCTGCGTGGCGCGTGTTCGACGCGTGGCAAAGGAAAACCGGTGGGATGCGACGTCACCCATACAGTTTCATACATTACAAACAACGGAGCTGCCACGCAACGAGACGCACACGTCACGCATGCACGCACACCGAAGGTGCGTTCAGACTTTTAAAGTAGGGTGCAAAAGTATCTAAGAAAAACAAGGTTGCCCCCCGTACTTGCTAAATATATTCAATGCATAGCGCCCTACAATAATATTGTTGCACTGTTATTACCGCCCGGGGCCACGAGTAGAGAATGGAGTAACTTCTACGGACGTGGTGCAACTTCGACCATCGATTACACACACTGATTATCTCATCTCAAATAAAATAAAATAGATTGTGAAGTGGACGAAATGCGACGAAACGTTTGCTTCCCTCCTAAACATTTTCAGCTCATTCAAGGTTACCCTCTGTAGTGATACCTACTCAACTCATACACATAGATATGTGCATAGGCGCTTCTATTGACCGTTACACTAAAGCCGCAGGATCACGTCTGGACCCATCTGCTTTGACCTAGTTGTCGCATGAGCTACGTCCGCCGCCGTCCGGACAGCCCATTGCGCATTACTAATCTTTACTTTGTACCTGTGATGTACACCTCCCACTTACGAGTAACCCCCACTTACTCTAGCTGCTGACTGAATATTATCGAAATTATTATATCCTAAGATGAAACCAAAAAATAGGATGACGTTACTTATACATGTGGTGGTCATTTCAGGACGGAAGATTCGATCGACATTAAGTAAACTATTTTAGTGGAAGATCATGTTACGATAATACTTATATCCCTTACTACTTTATTAGATTCGGACTAGGTTTTAGGTTAGTAATAATAATATTACTGTACTTTGGGTATTGATAGTCTAAGCAGTTAGAAGTATTATTCCGTATCATGAAATCAACATAATATAAAAATACGTCATTAAGATTAATACTGCTGATTTACCATGACGTTAATGATGAATATCATATTGTACCGATTATAGGCAATAGTCATTCAATAAGTGTTTTATTTTTATAATCTCTATACCTAGAGGCCTTTGTCCAGCAGTGGACGTCTACAGGCTGATATGATGATACCTAGTGAAGATTGGTTGAGGTACTTTCGTCCCTCTAGTCGACTTAAGAAAATAGGTTTAAAGAATTTTATTTCTCATAAGAACAAAGGTTCACTTAAAATGAGATTTACAGTTTTAATATATATAAAGTATGTAGATATTCTGATGCTACAGAAAATAGGTTTCCACAATCAATTTAGTTGTCGTTTCATTTTATAGCAGATTTTCCTTTTACTATTGTGGCACAACTGGCTAAATATAAATGTGTTTATAGTATGTTTTAGTTTAGCTCAAAAATCCAGTTGTATCGAAATATGAGCGGAAAGACAATAGCGCATAGTTGTGGGATTACGACATCACCACATTATATGTAGGTATTACTTGTGGACCACCTGTATTCACACAATATAGTGCCAGCATACTTACCAAGACCACTTGCAGGCTAAAATAGTGAATGAATTATTCCAAAATTATATTATATAGAAGAATTAATTCTTTTGTTTAAAATAATTGAATTCTGATATAATTTCACGGACAGGAATCCTATGAATGAAAGTTTCAAGTAGCCTATTTTGTCTCATTGACTTGCTTGACAAAAGCATGCCTACTTTTGTTCTACAGTACCAGTAGAACTTTGACCAAGTCTCTGAATTCTACTTATTTCAGTACCTTGCCTTTTTCAAGAGGAATCAAAACCGGGTAATGTAACCGGGATACCCTCACCAGTCCCGCATCGACCGGTTCTCTTTGTTTGTATAGACATTCCACATAATTACTATGGCCATGTTTTTAATTATCATAAGGAATTATTCATACAAGGATGGAACGAACAAGTTAACAAAAGGGTTGGTACTAACATCACACAAGAATATGAAAATTTTCCGTTCTTAATCCGCATGATAACCTAACTTAATTTAAATAAGTCCATATTATTTCTATAGGTATTCTATATTCAACAGACTCTCATAGTTTTTCGTATTTATTTCTTAACTAATAAAAAGTATGCCTACAACAACAAAAACGTATTTTAACTTGATGTTCGTGCTTGAGTTTGGGGCAATGTTTAGTAATAACGCAGAAACTTATTTTTGTGGTGGCTGGCTCTAGCTTACCATTTATGAAGGCTATAAAGATACCCTAAACATGGCGATGCAATGTGCTAAGTGTGTACAAGTCACTTTTACGTCACGAAATGATTTCATTTTTGTTTGTGACTGTTCGTTTTCCGAAAAAAAATTTGTTATTGTGCTGAGATCGCAGTATTTTCCAATTGTAACATCAATACACATAGCAACAACTGACCCGGCCTTTACTGTCTGTATGTTCGGGTTAAACTCGCTAACCACTAAATGGATTTCGCTCCGGATTACTTTACATTGGCTAGGCCGTTACATTTCCCGAGATCGGTTTTGATATACCTAAAATACTTATCCCACAGTTGGGGCAGAAAGGTTCTCGAGTGGCGACCACGTATCGGAAGACGCAGTGTAGGCAGGCCTCCCACAAGGTGGACAGACGATGTGGTGAAGGTCGCGGGACCCAGCTGGATGAGGTTAGCGCAGGACCGGTCGTCGTGGAGATCCTTGGGGGAGGCCTTTGTCCAGCAGTGGACGTCTACAGGCTGATATGATGATGATGATGACTTATCCCACATGCGCATCGGGGGCTAGCTAGTCTAGAATCAGCATTCGAATAGTTAAAGAATTTTATTTTAAAAATCGGTATGGTAATTCCGATGATTAGTAGGTACCGCAGGCAAACTCACAATGCTTTTTTTTATTATTGTACAAGTTGAATATCTGCTACTTGTATATTATCTAGATTTCTATCGACTATTAGACACGTATGTTACGATCAAAATCGAACTGATAAAAATATTCTGCTTCTGTATTGCACTTTAATCTTCTTTTATATTGGAGGAGTACATAAGTTGCTATTCATTCTTATCACGAATAGTTGTACCGATATACAATCGGATTAAGAGAACTGCACTGCACACAACGCTGCCATGCATCATGGAACATGCAGAGGAAGGATTTGCAGCTGCATTCAAATGGAACACTGCGCGGTGCTGTAAAATATGGTCACGTAAAGCGGTTTTCTGGAATATATTGATTATTATGAAAAATGTACACGTTGAATAAATAACCTGAAGAAAGAGTTAGGCTTATGAAGTCATTTAAAGTAAAGACAATAACATTTTAATAATAGGTGTCATAGATCTTGTCAGTACTTATTTTTTTCCCGTAAAGTAGGAAATGTTAAATATAAAACCAACGACAAATAGGTACAATAATAATGTAGCCGGAGAACGAACCGCGACTATTAACGCAAAAAATTAAAGTAAATGTTAATAAGAAAACGTCTTTGAACATTAATAATTCCATTTTAAGGTAAGTAAGTAGGTAGGTAGGTGCCGCAGGTTTTATCTTATCCTGAGGCAATTTAGATAATAATTAAGCAGAACAAACGACTTAGTTTGAAAATAGAAGATTTAGAACATTTATGTATCTACAGTTATAATATAAATTATCTTTTACAACTCAAAGCCACGCATATTTTTCAGATTTTTCTTCATTTAATTAAATGCCTTTGCGGCTACCCCCTTTCATAAATCCCAATAAAATGTACTCTATGCTTGAACGGACATTATCACCTATCAAACAGTGAAAGATGTTCTAAGATCGGTTCAGTCGTTTCTTAGATTACAAATGATAAAGAAACGAACGTTTCTTAGCAGAGATAAGGAAAAGAGAGCGTTCGTCATAGGAAAGAGTCTTGTTACGAACAGTCAGCCATATTAGAGAAGGAATGAATCTTGACGTAGCAGCTAATTAATTTACCTATGTATAAATAAACGCCGTACGATTAAATATATAAATCAAAGATTAAATTAATCAGAGAGTGAGCAGACATCATAAGAGCTGCTAAGCTGATTCGCGAAAGATAAGTAGAGGTAGGAGGACCTGACTTCTGACCTTTACTAGGTACTTGAAGAGACACTAGTAATTTGATACACGCAAGTTACTATTTAGACGCCCGGTTACAAAATAGTAGCTGTATCCTTATTTAAATAAAGGAGAGTTGCTCAGCTGTTGAATAAAATTAAGATACTCGTACCTATGAAGATATGGAATGAGATGAAAGTAATTTTATGAAAGCTCCATTTCGCTGTTTACAGTACGCAGTCAACACACGACAGCGGGATTAATAAGAAAATTGAAAATGTTTATACATCTACATACAGTGTCAATGAAGATAGCACAAATGCTTTCTGTAACGACATTACTAATGAAATGAAAAATAAGTTGCACAAAGTGATAAGCTCGTTGGTAATGCTGAAAGTCTGAGAGTACGAGTTGTCTAGTGACCACCTTAGTTGACCGAGCGAGCGAAGCGAGCGAAGCGTCTACGTTTCGAGACTGGCCAAAAATGCTCTTGTCCGGCTGTCTGTCTGTCTGTCTGTCTGTCTGTCTGTAATTCTCTACAGGTCGCATTTTTCAACCGATTTTGACGAAAATTTGGCATATGTATAAATTAATTAAACCTACAAAATGAGTAGAATAAAATTTTGAAAAACATTTTTTTTAGAGTACCTACCATACTCGCAAAGTGGGAGTGAACTTTTTTTTTCTTGTGAATCCCATAGTGTGGGATATCGTTGGATAGGTCTTTCAAAAATATTGCTGGTGTGTGAATACCATTTTTTCGATTTAGGGATCCGTTGGCGAAATATTAAGCTTTAAAGCGGTAATTTTTGTTAGAGTCACGTGTCCCCCCCCCTGCCAGCTAAACGGTTGCTTCTGGAAATGTGAAAAAATTCATGGCAGTAGCATATATAACGTAGTTACAAGGAAAACTATTACGGCTAAGTAGGTTCTATTAGTTTTTGAGTAATAGTGGATCGACTTAAGAAAGTTGAAAAAATAAATTATGTTCATAGAACTGCATACGTAAAATGGAAAATTATTTTTTTCCGCGTGATATCCATGGTGTGGGGTATCGTTGGATGGGTCTTTCAAAAATATCGCGGGTGTGTGATAAACATTTTTCGATTCAGGGATCCGTTTGCGAAATATTAAGCTTTAAAGTGCTAATTTTTGTCACTTTAGTAGGTACTTTTTCTGTTTCCAAAGTTGACTTTTGTTGGTTTCTTTTAGGTTTGGTTTATAAGGGCTGGCGAGGTCTACTGTTCTCACGGAACTACTAGTATAAAAATACACGAACTTGTCAAATCTATAACTAGGATTTCCCTGAAGAGGTTATATCCGGGTATTTATTTAATCTGAGAGGTACCCATATAATTAGAAAAGCGTCGTGTTCGCGTTATAACATGCCCTAGCGTTTACTCCTATGCGATACATCCTGGAATTTTTCGCAGATGGATCCATGTACGCATGCAGTCGTACGTTGGTCGCTGCGTACGTGTTATAACAAATCAAACAACACATTCATAACCTAGTGATGAAACATATACAGTATCTTGCATTAAAGGCACTAATGCGTTTAAGGCTTAATGCTTTATAGTTAAGTAGCATTTAAGGCACACTGCTTCATAGGCAACTAGCCTTTAAGGTATCTTCCTCATAATCGATCGGTACATGTCGATACTGCGCATAGTCCAGTGAAATGTCCCCTTTGGCAAAGGGGAACCAGCTGAATAGTGCAATAATAATGTTAAGGTTGGCACTTGAAGCCCTTATGAAATGTTACCTATTGCAATCTCTTCAGACATCTTGAGTGTCATGTCAATATGAGTATAGATATACTATCGTTTCAATTTTGGGTTATCATTATCACTATAGTGTGGTTTTCATTACACTATCTCCGGATTGATAACTCGTTGGCGTAATAATGATATCGTATAAAATGTGAATCAACCATGTTTATGATAAATCCTGTAGTATCTGTGTCGTAATGGAATTTGTGAAGTGTTCACAAATTGTAATATGAAAAAATACAACCAAATAACATAATCGTAATAGATATGTGGATTCTACACTTCGCACATTACAAAATATACCTAATACTATTTCATGTGTGTAAGACATTTCAAACGCTCAATTTTATGTATTTCAGTATTTCGCATGTATTTACAATTTATATACAAACGAAGTTTATTTGAAAAAACACAGACTCGTTATGACAATTTCGCTAATGAAATGCAAACTGAACCTGCTGTAAGATAAACCAAGGAAAAATGACATTCAGCGTTTGGTGATACCTACCATTGTATAATAAATTTAATTGGATCTCTAAAGAACCGTCGAAGCCTTAAACCAATATTTGAAAAGGTTACTTTTTATATATAGTTACATTTTTAATACTTTTAATATAAACTTAATTTAAAATTCGGACGTATACAATATACGATTTCACCATGTTTCGGTCATTGCGGGCTGACAAACATCGTACCTATATAATGATAATATCTCTTAGTCGCGGTATCAAATCATGTAAAATAGGTAAATAAACATGTTATCACCGGTGGTCCTACTCTATAAAGGGCTGCAACACTACCGGTACTTACCCAGTACTGCAATGTCTAAAATCTCTGCCAAACCTTACGAGTATGTTCGCTTAGGGGCAACCTTACATCCAAACTTAAATCACTAATTTTAATTATAATATAAGGTGGTATGAAACGTAAATGTTGTGTTTACAACCGGCTGTTATTACGGGATTATCGGGCGCTCCTTTCGACCATTATCAGTATTTTGTCGTTGAACAGCAAAACATGTAGGCCCTGTGCCTTTGTTGGTGTCAAAGACAATTTATTTGATAGCTGTTGGCCTTTTTCCAGCAATGCAGGATCATTTATTTAATTTAACATCAAAGGGTACGTCGTACGTTTAGTTCAAAAGGGGAAGGGCCCGTCAATTTGTTTTTTTTTAATATTTTAGAGAATAAGTAGGTGTTACTTACCTATATTTTTTCCTCAAATTTTCCTTGTACGATTCAAGTTTTAGCTCAATCGGTTACGTAGTTTTCGATTTATTCGCGGGCAGACAGATGGACAGACGGGCTTTGCAATAAGGGTATCCGTCCGTTTGACGGACTCCTAAAAACACTGTGTACGAGGCTTATCTACGAATAGCACGAATTCGTTTAGTTTTAACAGGTGTTACTATCCTCAGATTTCGTCAAGAATAGTTCACTATAACTATTAGTACTATTACTATACACTTTAACTATACTACTATTCAGACAAGGCAATGGAAAATTACTGAAAGGTACTAAACTCATTTATTTATATATTTGAATGTGACTAAAACATCAAGATGAGATTCAAGTAGGTATTTTTGTATACATAAGTACTTATAGGTAAACAGTGAGTTTTTACAACTCTCTACGGATAAAAGTTCACAGGTGAGTGCTTCAGCTCGACATAGATACGACATTTGTCATAGTCAATATAATGCCAACGTAACCCAGTATCAGATCCGAGTGACATGCCTCGTGAAAAATCAACATTATTTTGAAAGGGTGAGAAGGGGTGAAGAGGGGGGAGGCCCGAGAGAGTAGAAACGTACGGTAAAAGATTTTTTAAATCAAAACTGTGCCAAAAATTTGCTAGAAAATTTGAATGTGAAATTTGAAAATAAAATAATGTGATACTATGCTTGTTTATAACACAGTTATATAATACTAGTAGTTCCGTGAGAACAGTAGACCTCGCCAGCCCTTATAAACCAAACCTAAAAGAAACCAACAAAAGTCAACTTTGGAAACAGAAAAAGTACCTACTAAAGTGACAAAAATTAGCACTTTAAAGCTTAATATTTCGCAAACGGATCCCTGAATCGAAAAATGTTTATCACACACCCGCGATATTTTTGAAAGACCCATCCAACGATACCCCACACCATGGATATCACGCGGAAAAAAATAATTTTCCATTTTACGTATGCAGTTCTATGAACATAATTTATTTTTTCAACTTTCTTAAGTCGATCCACTATTACTCAAAAACTAATAGAACCTACTTAGCCGTAATAGTTTTCCTTGTAACTACGTTATATATGCTACTGCCATGAATTTTTTCACATTTCCAGAAGCAACCGTTTAGCTGGCAGGGGGGGGGGGACACGTGACTCTAACAAAAATTACCGCTTTAAAGCTTAATATTTCGCCAACGGATCCCTAAATCGAAAAAATGGTATTCACACACCAGCAATATTTTTGAAAGACCTATCCAACGATATCCCACACTATGGGATTCACAAGAAAAAAAAAGTTCACTCCCACTTTGCGAGTATGGTAGGTACTCTAAAAAAAATGTTTTTCAAAATTTTATTCTACTCATTTTGTAGGTTTAATTAATTTATACATATGCCAAATTTTCGTCAAAATCGGTTGAAAAATGCGACCTGTAGAGAATTACAGACAGACAGACAGACAGACAGACAGACAGACAGCCGGACAAGAGCATTTTTGGCCAGTCTCGAAACGTAGACGCTTCGCTCGCTTCGCTCGCTCGGTCAATAACTCATTAGTCCGGGATAAAATATTAAACCATAATATAACTTATACAAAATAAATATTTATATGCGATTCACTCAGAAATTGTTAAAGAAATTAATTATCGTCATAGATTTTTCTTATCAACACACTATTGGAGCCCAGACTCCAGACTTCCCTGTTTTCCTTTCACCGTTTGAGAGCAGTCAGTTTAAGTGTGATCGTACTTCACCGTACCAGTTGCAATTTAACATGATATATTTTAATTTGGTACTAAATGAAACAATAGTCAGCTGCGGCGAAAACTTCGAGAACAAATTTTATTTTTAATTAAAATTCAAGCTGTAACAGCGGTAAGTAACGTACTATTTCTGATGTAGTTTAATTAATCATTGTTCAAACTGCAAAAAATAACGGGTCTCGGGTTTTGGATGTTATCCAACAGATTTTCATGTCAACAATAGACAATGATGCCTAATCCTTCCTAGTACTCGTACCTACTTATTGTTTTATGTGTTATTTCTTACTGTGTACAACTTGCATTATGCTGAAACTACAGGTTCCTATACAATATACAATTACATCCATAAAAGTCAATTTAAATTGTAAATTTTGTGTAATAAACTGGTACAGCGTGGTTTTAACACAAAGAAAACATTTTCTCTCAAAGAGAAACATAAACAAGTACTGCTGTAAAAAGTTTTACTTTGCTGCTGACGCAAATTCAACTGTAACGTATTTTTATTGGCTTCTTTTTCAAGAAACAATCTTCAAAAGATCTCTATGCAGACCATCGCTACTTCTACTGTTCAGTTTAGTGTCGTATTTAAATAATAATACATACATTTTTCCCTTGTAATTCGTCATATTCATCAGGGAATACAGGAGAAAATGTTTGAATAAGACTAGGATTAGCTTAGTTCTTATGGCCTCCGGAAAAGTAGTCTGTTACATTATTATATAGGTGTTTTCCTTATCTCTAAATAATCTGCACCTAGATAATCACATTGTAAGAGATTTGAACTAAACTTGCAACATAATCCGATTTTAATGGTATTTAAAATTACCACAAACCCAATTGCTGTAGAGGATTCGAACCAGCATGATATTTTTAAGTAGTTTATGAAATGTAGTCTAAGATATTAAAGAAAATGTGGGTAGGCACCTTTCGAAAAATACTTCCGATCCATCTGAGTCGCTGCGAGGCAATATGAGTTTCGGTAGCACCATTCCTTTCTTCCGCCTGCCTCGGATGCCGGGCGGCGAGGGCCACTGCAGCTCCGTGATGGCCATGGGGCTGTGCGGACTGAGGATGGTCAGCCTGCGCTCCGGAGGTGGTAGACTCAGCTGCTGGAGTGCACGCCGCTCTGTGCTCGCAAACAAACCCCGTCGCTTTTCAGCGTTCCCCATATCCTCCCCTGACAACGCTCGCCGAGCGGGCGTACCTCGCGCCTCTCGCACGTCGCGCTCACTAGCTGTCAAGAACGAGCTGCGATGCGCCCGCACCGAGGTGCAAGAGCTCGCAGGCCGCGCAGGTGAAGCATCTTTACTTGGACGGAGACTCTCCATGGACCGGGCGGTCTCAACCCGCGCTGCCGCCAGGTACTGACCGCTCGTGATGGTCGTTTGAGCGACGTGGTGGTCGTCCTCTTGGCTCGAACTCGAAGTGCCGCTGCGCGAAAACGTGCTCGCTTTCGATACGAAACTCCTGTCACTGTATTGAGCCGTTGAAATGCTCGAGCCAGTGTTCGCGTCATTTGACTCGGAGGAGACTTGCTGACGGACAAACCCCTCCTCTAATGACTGGACGACGCGCGCGTTCAACGAGCCGAAGGTCGCTAGATTGGGTCGTTGACGGTTCTTTCTCTCCTCTTCCTCCTCCTCCATTTTAACAACTTTCCCTAAATCACCTGTATTAGCACATTTAACGCGCACGATACACTATTTAATACAACATTATTTATTTTAAATATTTATTGCATTTTTTAAATATTTATACTTATAATAAAATATTATGTAATATAGATAACATATAATAAGGAACACTGGGCACAGTCTTTATCACTTTTTGTAACCACCACTCGCGCATTTAGAGGACACCTGAAACAAATTTGTGCTGATTAGCGACTTTTGTTAAGAATTTAATTTCATAATAGTTAAAAGTAATTAAAGATAAGGATATTTATAACAGGGCTGAAGGAGGAAGGAATAGTTATAAAGGACTTCTGTGTTGCTCGAACAACTTCGTTACTATTCATCAATAGATTTTTGTATCGCATTAATGAAAGGTTAACGTCAAAGTGAATTGTGATTAGTGACGAAAGTTCTAAATTCTAATTACATGATTCAGTTTGCGGCCTTGGAATCAAGCGCCAGCTGCCCCGCTTGGTTGGCGCAGTCCGTGAGGGCCTTGACTTGCTCTGCATTGAGACCCGAGGCCTTGACTTTGACGTCAGCACTTTTAGAATGTTCCTTGCTCTCACTGCTGGATTCCATTCGCTTTGTGGTTTCATTGCCGTGTTCGTCGATGAAGGTTTCTTCTTCGAATTCCTCCTCGTAGCTCTCCTGATAGTGTTCCCGGAATTCCTGTCTGGCCTGAATGGATACTTTCTCAGTGGTCTGTCTCGTTGAGATCATTTCGTCCATGGTCTTCTTGACAAGTTGTTGACCAGCTTCAAGAGTCGTTTTTTGAGACATTGTGGTTGTTGCCGAGTTTATATCTAAAAAGATTTCAAAGAGTCATGAATCAACTATGTTTCAATTGTTTAAAACACGTAGTATGAGTCACAAACCGTTTCGTATAAAATGTAATGAAATGAAGCTCCGTCTGGTTAAGAAATTTATTATACCTACGAAGCATTTCATTTAATCCGAAATCACAAGAAAAGAATGTAGTTAACTAGCAGAAATAAAACCGTCGCGTCAGATAAATTATTCAACATGGTGCATCAGTAAATTCAAAATTCCTGTTTCGATAGAAATTGATAGTGAGGATTTGGCGTGACGCCAGGCGAAATGTTAGGCCACATTTATATTTACGTATTGTTAGAAAGTCTGATGCGTCGCCGGCGGCGGCGGTACCATGGTATCATTGAATCAACGCATACGCTATGTGTCATGGCTGAAATATAGTGAGATTAGACGATGTTTAGGATTAGCGACGGAGCACCGTTCGAAAATTTCATTTCATAGTAGAGGCACTAGTGAATGTTCCAGAGGAATGTGGTTACAATGCCGCGTCCACCCGACAATAATAGGAATACCTATATCTAAGTCTATTAAAAACGTGCGAATACCTGGCCGAGGTTGCGCGACCTACATTAGCTCAAAAACGTTTCGCCTGAAGGGTCTCACGTTTCTTTTGTCTCATTTTCTTTGCGAAACTTGTTTGGAAGCAGGTAATTAATATTAATGGGGATGTTTCTCTGAAGGAAGCATTTAGGTTTATTGTTTAAATATTGCGAAGATAAAGAAAGCTCACCAGTCAGAGAGCAAGTTCTTTTTTGTTTATCGCTTTAAATATTTAAAGCCACAAATAAAGCAAATATTTTTTTTGGATTCCATTAAGTTGCAATTTGATAAACGAAAACTTAAGTAAATTTTATATATTATATTTCATCAATAAAGTAAAATTGTATTAAATTCAATAAATACCTTAAGACCAGAAACGAAACAAATCCCTTGTATGGAGCAATGCACTTTGTATACTAAAAAGAGTACAAGAATATTTCCGTTGGAGATGTTTCCAGTTGGAAGCTTGCGCGTGGACTGAGTGTTTCGCGAGGATACGTGGAGCTTTGTTCCGCCCGCCCGCCCGCCCGCCGCCGAGCTTCGCGTGGGCGCCTACAGTACAGCGCTCGCTGCGTCTGCGCAACTCCGATATGACACAGCCGAAATAACACCCGACATTCAAGACATCTGTCTTGGCAAATTAACTAACTTTGCAATTAATTTCGACGTCGAAAACAATCACCGTTCTATAAATAATTCAATCCCTGATCCATATACTCGTAGCGCCTAAACGAACGCTATCAATCATCGTTAGTGTTTGCATCAGAGGATATTTTCAGTCAAACTGCATATGAAGTGTCAACGAACGATTAATGGGAGAATATATCTGTCTTTGTGACGATGAATTGTGGCAATTCCCGAAAGTGCTGGAGCAGTCTGCTGAAAATAACCGTATGCGTCAGGAGACTTCGAGATGCGATGACTCCTCCGAGATGGAGGGGGCGATAAACATATAGCGCTGGGGATATGAATAATGATTGGCAACGCTCCCTGTGACTCACTTTATCACAACTGCATCACGATTTGGCCGCACGTGATTCTCGAAACTATGAACGTCGAACCGTCATTGTATGTGCATAAGTATTTTCCTTCCCGTATTATTATACCGATTATAATCTTACCTAATCCCAAGAATAATCATTACATTATTCTCTAGAACATTCTCTGAGTAACTCTACGTTGAAAAGTGTTAAATTATCGAGTTTTTTATCTTTACCGGGTAAATTAAATTAAGGCTTTGAAACAGAAAATCTGCCCCTCTCTACCCGAGAGTAACCAGAGCTGGTAAAAGTTAAAATTAAATCTGTCCGCAAAAAGTAACTGCTAATATAGAAGTGTAGCTACTTTTTAGCGACATTGAAAACTATAACAAAAATGGGCTGAGAAATTACAGTCAACTTTTCTGTAAATATGACACTTATTTCATTCAAAAATATATACATTGCAACCATAAAAATAAGCGTAGCAAGCGCTTTTTCCGTGTTCTGTGATTGCAACCTACAACCTAGGATTTGATTACGTTCAAGCTTCAATATTAACACCTCAGGCAAGAATGTTATTGATCTTCACTTGAAAAATAAAATAATATTTTACTTTGTGTGCTCATGAAATATGAATGTGATGTGATGGACATATGATGGAAGCATTAGCGATTCTCATACGAACGAAATGCCGGTTTTGCTATATCTACATCTATCTATATTATATACTTATGCGATACACGCCTCGAGATCTTAGGAATAATTTATTTTACCTCAAAATACACTTCTAAGTAGAAAATAAAAGGTTTTACTTTTTAGAAATCTCAACTTCTGTGAACAACATTTCAGATTCAGTCTCAAAACTTGCAGGTAAAGTTAATGATATAAAAATTTACATAATTTATTTGTCGCAAGCGAAAGTTTCCTTTGATAATGATGACTGAGATGGGGATTTCAGGTGGTGAGCGACGTTTATCCAGATCGTTCGTTAAAACGTTTTCTAATGAAAAGTTTCAAATGTCACAACTGTTATAAATAAACTAGCTAACGCCTCCTGACTTTATTTGCTTTAAAAGACTACACGGACTATTGAACTGTGTGTCTAATACTTCCTTATTACAAATGAACTAAGACTACTATAAATAAATAAAGTTTATTATTCATCGACATGATTTTAGAAAACTTATCAGTTGTTGCTCAGCTCAAGCATTGATAATAGTCAGATAATTATTCGGATCTTTGGCAGAATATGGCAAATATATCCTTTCTAATAGAAATCCAATTTTGGATATATGTAAGTATTATCTAATGCGGGACAAATGTCATTAACATTAATGTAAAGACATGACTGAAGCACACTGGGTGTGTACCTACTGGTGGCATATTTGACCTTGTAATAGTCCTACCGTTACCGACTTCCTTCCTTTTCCTCCAGTTTAAGTTTTCATTGTAACCCATTTTCCAACAGCAGTAACACTGCCTAAAGTGCCAAATCAATTCATAGCTCTAATCCTTGTAATTGAAATGATAATACGCCAACCAAAGATAAGCGAGATACCAAGTGAGTACAGGATCTACTCTTATTTGTATTAGATAAACAACGTACTCTGCCTCGGGCTCCTTCATCGTGCAGATTACAAAGCTTTTGTTTGCAAGTAAACAGTGGGACGGGTTAATTCGAAAATGATAGCGTCTACCTTACGTTAAACAGTGGCTTAACTTGCTTATTTTAATGAGTAGTTGATCTGCTTTAGTGGAATTCTTATTAACTGACCACGGAGACGAGTCACCAAAAGGATGGTTGTGATTTTAACAGTCCATGCGGTTAATTTAGAATTCACTAGTAGAGCCCAAACTACTAAACCGAAGTCGACAAAACGAGGTCTCTTCGCATTCGTCTTGATTCCCGAGTGATTGTCCAATTCAATACCTTATATATTATCTTGAGATACTTACTTGTAACATAATTAATAGACGTAACCTGGTGGACATTCCGGGAATAAGACCAAACGAAACTAAGGGAAACTGATATCGCGCAAATATCATTTGTTTGGTAGAGTAATTTTTAAAAAAGTTTATTTTGTGTTCTCTAGCTACTAGCCATAGATTAGACATTATTACAGCAAGTAAATCATTTAAGCTTCCTAAAACAGCCTGAGCTATTGAGTAGAAACGATAGACATCCAAAACTTTTATGGTAAATAGGGTTGCGTCAAATGAAAATTCCGACTTACGACCAAATGAAATTCTGCGAAATGATGGGATATTTATACCTCCCTAAAGTAACGGCCTATTGAAACCACATCAAAATCCATTTGCAAACAACTCCCATACCCGTGCGTATAGTAATTTACTTTTTTATAGATATTACCTCCTAATAAATGACTATAGGGTAGGTAGGTACATTGATTTGTTATGAACTGACCTTTCCGAAGCGTTAGGTGAACTCCAAAATACGGTCATTAAAAACCAATCTAATCAGCACCATCGACCTTAATGTTAAATACCCTTTCGTGGCGAAGATAGTAAAAGAAAAGACACGCATAGTCACTGAGGTCGCCCGGCGGCCTAGTGTAGGGGGTTGAGAGATAGGCATCATTCGGGACGGAAGCGGCTGCCTTCGCGTGCCTGCATTAGCGGTGCCATGGTGCAGTTAGTAGTCTACCAAAGGTCTCGACGAAAAGGTCGTGTTACGTAAATAAGCTCAAATTTACACGAGACAAAAAAAATATCAATTTATGGGTTCAATTTTTACGGAGTCATTCATTATATTATGCTGTAATTTTAGTAAAACGGTCATCACTACAGGATTTAAGCATATTTTACAATAATCATGATAAGGGTTTCTTTATAGGCTTATCCAAAGAATTACACGTGTAAAGCTATATGGGAAGCTATTAGGAGGCGTACATCAATTATTTCTATAACAAATTAGCGAAGGTAAACCCATACTGTTACAATGTGAATATGTAAGGGTTTCCCATTAACAGGGAGAGATTACTAACAAGACATGATTAAAGGTTGATTCTAAGTAATTTAACACGATAATACACTTGGATAAATAGCGGGCGTCATTAGTTTACTTGCGGGGAAAACAAGAGTTCAACGTTGCTGTTGACTAATGTAAAAGTTGCGATTCAATGCTCATTTAAATCGTTAAGTACTATACACTCAGTCCTCTTTCTCGTAAGTAGGTTATATTAATGTAAATTTCAATAAAATTGTACAATTTAATTTAATTAACGAAATGATTGCTGATGAACTGCCTGCAAAAATTAAAAACTCGGATTTTTATACGAACATGGATAAAATTTCATTATTTAAATTGATTTTCCTGTTGCAATGACGTAATGAAGCAATGCCCCAATATTTGGTGTCGATATAATCAAATTTCAAGGCAAGGTATAGCGTGTGAAATACGATTTCATGTGTAGCTATGATGGAACTTTCGGCACATGGCAGCAGAGCTCTAACTCTGTGTATAATTTAAGGGATTATGGTACCGCGAGTTGACCTTACCACACGCACGAGAGTGATTTCAGTTCAATGAAGTATACGTTTATAGGGACTTATTAGTTTATCGAATTTTGGCGACCTTCGTCGGCAACCTAAGATTAGGCAAGTTCATGAACAGCAATTATTGTATTATGGAATATTACCACGTTGAGTTATTACTTCTTCTGACGAATATGAACGAAAGAAGGTTTTGGAATTGGTACGAAGTTTTGGTTGTCTGTTTTGTAGTGAAGTATGTTACACAATCTCAATCTATCAACGTGCTGTTTCATCACCAAACAAATATAAAGTACTATGCCAAAATTGGTACCTACTTATCTCTTTCAATTAAGTTAAAGCCATAGAACACAGTTTTCCAGTAATAACATCACACAATTTTTCACTGACTACATTCCGCATTTCTTTTCGGTGTGTATCAGAACAGAAGTTCACTTTAGCAAAATAAAGGAACTTTAGAATGTAAAATGCATACATGCATTACATTACTATAAGTTAATGTTAAATGATCCTAATTTTCTATCTGCCAACAAACAATACAATTGATACGTGTTTCCGCAAATTACTTTGTAATACCCAACACACATCACATCGTCATTTCCCAGATCAGGCGTTTTTGGCTTCTTTATATAAAATTTCGCTGCTTTTACACGAATATATTTACATACCTACATGTACAGTCATCGTGAGTGAATTCAGCTTCGTTTGCATTCATATTCATACCGATTGTATATCTTAGTACCTATACTATAGCGATTTCTTACGTGACATCGTGTGGGGTTAAAAAAAGTAGTAGTTATCTACGTCATTAGAGGAACCTGTTTCTAGCTCTTACTATCGCTAAGATTTATAAAAACACAGTTGCTTTACAAAAGTAAGTCCGTAATACAATTCCAATAAACTAATCTATATAAAAACTTATGTATGACGTAGGTGCTTACATTCATCGTTCCTTATTACGTTACCAAAACTAAACTTCATTCGTGCCTATTCGTGCACATGTAGGTAAGTTTAATATGGATAAGAAGTTACGTAGCAATATTCTAGTTCTGATTCTTTTCGGTATGTAGTGCATACTAATGAGATATTACGTATAGTTAGTAGGTATGTATAGGTACATTGTGCGAGGAACCGATATCAAAACCACAAACTTTTCCACTCTCAGATTCGAAAAACTCATTCATATATCCCGCAACAAAGCTTTCCATCCCCGCAGGAAAAGCGCTATACTAAGGCTTTTTATACTGCATTCAACATTTCAGTTGGGTAAATATGGGAGAAAAATTGAGAAAATGTATCGCTATTCTGCTCATTTTTCATTTTAATTGAATTCGAAACGATATAGTTAGTTTGGAGGTCAATCTGAGGCTGGCGTCTTAAATCGACCTCGCCGGAATACCTCAAGCTGGCGCCACCGGCACCCACGGTAGGGTAGTTAACCCTGACCCTTAAAACTACTTTAATGTGATTCATTTAGGCGATAACGCGATTTGAATGCATAAATATGTACGGCTGATTAGACTTGAAGAAGGTAAGTAAATAAAATGATATTGGATAGGTCAATGATATTATAATATTATTGGGATAGGTACAGTTGCGATTGCAACCACATTATCGATTTTGACAGTGACAGTTTGTTAGAGAATGCCAGATATCACTATATAATAAAAATACACACACCCAGACCTTCTTTTCGCTTTCGGTAGACCGATGAATTAAGACTTATCATATGTAGTTTTGTTTATAATTTATCGTTTATATACTGCGCCTACATATTATGTACACGTTATGCCCAAAACATCGGCTGTGCTTGACAAGCTGTCAATATGTCAACTATTTTCGTACCCACGCTTTTGTTGTTTGTTTTAATGCAAAATACGGAAAACCTAAAGCTCAAATCACCGAAATTCCCAGTTTCTTCGAAACAAAAATTTCAACAAAAATCATAAATTGAAGAAAATTACTGTGATAAAAATAAATACTTTTCAAATCTGATATAAGTAGGTACTGCAATCATTTTATGGTTTAATCAAACTTAGATCTAAAGTACAAGGTACAATATTAAGTAGGTAAGATCTATATAATCTATCTATAGCACAAGATAACTGGACTGACAGTTTGATTGATGTGAAATCTAACTCCTAAATCAAGGGTCAGTGGTCACTGTCAGCCATGCCAAGTCAGATTGATGCATAGCGGTGGCGTTTCATTGTAATAACGGTTGTTATTTTTCACAGTGTTACAAATTACACATAATTTGAAACAGGCACTCAAAGTAAAGTAATAACAAATAAGAAATGTAATTTAGTAGGTATGAATGGATTTCGTTAGCTTAGTGGCACCGGCGTATGAGTGTCAACAAAGAAAAGTATTACTTCTTCTACGGCAACTGGTTACGAAACGTGGTTGCGAATATGGCCGGAAGGCTTGCTAGGAGTAGTACCGCAAAACATAAGCTGTCAAAATAAAGGTGAGCCGCATGTGATATAATTAAAATGCAAGGAATATTACGTTTAAATCTGCAATAACTAATGCTACACGAACAGTCAAGTATAAATAAAGCTATAAGCATATACAATCCATAAACATGAAATTGAGGTCGAATGGGATGGTGGACCTGGAGAACGAAATTCACAAGGTTAAATCGAATTCGTATGAAAATCATTGACAGGTGAATGATTTGAGAGAGTTCGTTGATAAGGATTATGGAATAATGAAATAAATTTTATTATACGACGGACCGCACTCTATTTCACACTTAAATGGAGTTTAAAAACAGATAACAAAAAAAATTTGTGATGAGAACTAAATTGTATTGATGTACAAATAAATATTTTCACTCGCTCATCGTGACACCTACAACATAATCCAATAATTATCTATATAGGCAAGCATAGGTATTATGTAGGTAACTTCTTTCCTGCCTCGTCACCTGTAGTAAAGCGAATACTTTTACAGTTTATTAAAGTTAAAAAGCTAAAATTTGATTTTGCCAACGTCTGTCTTCAGTAAGTCCTGAAGTTTGATTTACAATAGGCGTATGTTGCACGGATATTATCCCAGGAATCATATAGTTAACTGTACTAATCCAAACAGGTCAACTAATAACAACTACACTTACGAGCGCGGAGCTAATTTACACGCGAATATTACCTGGAGACCTAAGCTATTGTAAGAACGGTACGATCGACCGACTGTTCGTGTATGAATTCCAGAATTACCCGCAAGGGTCTGTTCTAATTGATCGAGTTATAGCTTAACCCAATCCAGTGCCCCTGACAGTTACGATAACGCTGTCATACACACGAATGAAATTAGAAAAGTGGGATTCGATTGAATAAACGAACAGAGCACAGAATAATATAAAAGTTTGTGTTTTAAAAACCGAGTTTAAAAAATAATACGAGAACCTCAAACTAATGAACTGGAAGACCAGAATCGAGTACCTAGCTTTAACTTTATGCAAAAACTCTCATTACATACAAACTGGGGCTACGGCTCGCCGGCTCGACTGAACGTGTACTTTGAGAGGAAGCAAAATTTTGGTTACATTTCTGAACAAAATGTAATTTATAAATTTTTTTACATATCTGTGCTAGTTTAGGAATGTCCTAAATCGGAATCATTTCCTCTTCCTGCATCGGCTAATGTGTTTAATATCGATTATCGAGAATCGAGTCTGAACGCCTCTCGCTCGGCCCACTCGATTGCACTCAATTAAAATAGACGAGTAAGTAGATACTCGAGCCGTGTACTATTTCTGGCCGATGCATTACATTGGAAACGAATTAATTTAATTTTAATCGATTTGACGATTGGCTACCGTGTCGCACAGAATACGTGCAGTTATTGAGATTGTTATCGATTAGGTTCCGAATCTCCCTACGAAATAATTATAATAACTATTTCTTTCTCACACCTTACACCAATCAAACTAATATTTTGGTCTTTACTATTCCGTATATTTCGATATTGAAGATAAACACTGGTTCATATGAAGCAAAAACAAACGACATTAGTTTCTTCTTCTCTACATGTAATAAAATATGCAAGTATTAATCTCATTCTGTTTCCGATGGAACTAGTTATTTTTTAGAAAGAAAGATATGATGAATGGTAAGCCATAAAATATAAAATTGCACTTTATTCTACTTTAACCCGTTTAGTATAGGAGCTACAACCATTTTTCCCCTCCCACACTGAGCTTGAACGCCTCCGCAGTATATAGCGATAGTAGATAGAAGAATTTACTCAAAGTATAACTGCAATAAAGGAATAAAGGTTGGAAGAAATCGCCTAAAACGATAAGACCACCTAAACTGTAAATGGAAAACTCCAAAATTGTACCTGTTAAATTTATATTTTTTGTACATTAAGGTGTACTGTATTGTATAGAATACGCTTTCTAACCTACTGGGTTTATAGTATGAAGTACAATTTTATGATAATTTTTAATTGTTTTTGGCGTAGATAGACAAAACATTTGTTTTTTACTGCAACACATACATGACAAACAAGATAAACATACAAAAAAGCCCTAAAACATTTTTCTTATAAATTTTGTTAGGCATGTGTCGCAGCAACAAAATGGCACTGACTCAGCATAATGCTGCAGCACGCTGCGCTGCGCGTACTGCGGCGCTGGTATTGTGGCGTAGAGAGATATGACTATTTACGCGCGAATCGTGCTACTGAAAGATAGAATGTGCAATCCCTTTTCAATATCGTATAGTTTCTGTGCAAAGCTGAAACATTTTTATTCTGAAAAAAGAGCGCATACCGTTGCGAGTCGAGCCGCAAGCGGTCGCCTGAAAGCGGCTAGAGCGATTTACAGCCGCTTTGCATTTTTCAGCGCTCCAAATCACAAAGTATTTTTGCAGCCGTGATAAAGCGGTTAAGGTTATATCTCAAGCTGGGCGAATGTTAAACTTGCAGAAACTTGGGAATGCGGGCTTAAATCTCGTGGGGACCATCAATTGTCACCTGCCCGGACTTCTGCACTCCTGACAAGTACAAATGAGCACCGAAAAACTTTCGCTAACCGCGACTTGGTTTGGATGGGAATACTTCATTTTACATCACGAACTAAAACAGTGCGCTCAGGAACAAAATGTTGAATTCTCAAAATGTTGAAATCTCAAAAAACAGCGCTGCTTTCCTGTTTTAAACCCCCGATAAATTTACGTTCCCTTTATAAGACTGTGAAAAACAACTTTTAAAACAAAAGAATTGCACAAACTTTAAGCACCGAAGTTTGATTGCAATTTACGTTCTAAACACCGCAAAAAACTGTATATATAAGTACAAACTTATTACGATTGTAGAAAAAAACTCACATCACTCGTATGTATGTATAACCACAATATCGTTAGTAACTTTGTATAGCGACAATCGTGAGAAGTCGAAGTCAAAAACATATCCGTTCTTTCATTTGTTCAGTCTATCGAATGGGCTCAGTCTAACGAAAGATCTCATTCATTAGTGTAGGTACTACTTGCTCGTATTTCTAAATATAGAGGGCCAAAACAGTTAAAAGTGAACGGTGCAATTAGCGTTAATACGCTACATGTAACCGTGCGATTACTATAAATTGTATTATCCCAACATAGCACTACTATACATGCATGCGAAAGTTTAGATATTTCGTGTGAGTTTGAAAGTTTTTATCAACACGCTATATTTAACGGCTAAACGGATTTTGATGAAACCTGACACAGTGATGTACTGAAATTATTATAAGGATACTTTTTGATTCCTAAATATAAATTATGTAACAATAATTTTAAATTTTGAGCCATACAGCCTGTTGGTATTTGCTAGCCAAGCAAGTCATAAAATCGTGGCAGTGAAACGAATGGTTTAAATCCGGGATACCCATGAGATTTTATTGCCGTATGCGTCGAAATGTAACCAACCCATGACAGGAATTGATACTATTATTAGTAGAACGCTAAGGCACGGTATAATGGGTTGTTCCCACCCCTTGATATAATCACAAGATAAAATAATAATAAAAGTTAAATAGTTACAATTTACATGCTAAGTAAACATAATTTTTTATCTTGTTCTTAAAATGTATATTATACCGAAATTCTAATTAAAGAACCTATTTATAAACATTTATTTACAAATAAGATTTGAATATTTGCATTGTGAAATTAAGATCAACAAGTTAAATAAACTGTTTCGTGCAAATACATTTATCTAAAATTAGAAACTGATTCGCAAAGGCGTATTTATGTATAAGGAAGGTAGGTAGATTTGTGGACAAATCATTACTTGGTGCTGTTCGTTTGGTTAGTGCTAGGGGTAGCGAGTAAAAATGGTAGTGTAGAAATCGATACATTTTGTTATGGTAACCTTATTGCTTTAACTGTGAAAATTCACCCAGGTTGGTACCATTCGTTCAAAAGGGTGGTTGGTAAAACAAAAACAAGGGGTAGGTACCTACTTTATCAGGTTCATATACACGTTATACATAATAATAAGCAATACATAATTAAGTAAGTACACCGATTTACTTATACTTAAGATGTCTGTTTTAATATTTTAAGATTTTGTAAACAATTCTGTACCTACTTAAATATGTAAACTGTAGACTTAACTTAATCTACTTCCTCATTCAAAACGTCTTTGTGGTGGTTGAAATGCGAGTGGTATGGGTGATTGTGTGACACTGAAATTAACATGTCAAATTAACTGAGCCCAATGAATTTGTATACAGAGTATATTTATGCACCTAGATATGTAATTGATATTAATAATTGTATGCTCGCGACCAGTTTTGAAGTGTAACAATTACCTACACAAACATTGGCAGTCATAACTACTGACGGTAATAGACATAAAATTATTTGATGATATAAAAAAAATCCTAGATAAAAAAAAAGACAGTCTCAAAAAATAGAGAGAGGACCTAATTACTTGGAGCATGAACAAAAGAACGATCGCAATAATGTGTATGTAAGTACTACAAAAGCGTTTTGTGTTTAACGCAATAGATACAGGCTGTTTAAGTAAATAAATATAGCTCATTTTTTGTGTATTTTTGAATGAACTTTAATAAAGGTATAGACATAAACTGCTTCAAGATTCAAAGGGAAAAATTGAAGATACATAATTATATTCACGCTATGTCCCTGACGTGGTAGGCAGAACGAACGGAGCGCCAAGTATCACACCTATTTCGCTTCGCTCAGTCTCATCATTCTCTTCACGCACGCACAAATTCGAAGATACAGGCAACAAATATTGAAAATTGATATATCGAAAGACATAACACAGGACTGAGTTCTAACTTAGTAATAAACCTACATCTGGCAGAATTTAAAATTTGAGATAAAAGATTACAATGTGCTTTTCAGTATGTGCTATGAGTATGTTATATTGAATGCAATAATATAATAATTACTGTGGTTGAGTGGTGTGGTGGTTTTAATTCTCATCAAATCATTAGCTATAATACAGCCGTGGTTTGTTTCACTACTATTCATGATCGCAGCTGTTCGGCTGATCAGAAAACTACACTAGCTATGAATACAGGTTTTTCCACCATCCCACCCATGTTTTCCTTTACGAAAATTCAGTGATATAATATTAATAATCTGTGACTTACGAGTAAGTTAAGAATACTTCATTAGTATGGTATGGGCACAGTACGGCACCGCGTTTGAGCGAAATTATCGCTACCACGACTTTTCTAATAAGAGAATGATATAGAAAAGGGGAGTTCTTACGTAAATGTCGATCGTTGTACTACAAATTACCTATACACTAGGTAGTAGGAAACCACAAAGATAACAGCTATTATATACTATTAATAGCTAATGTTATGATAATTCATATTTCGCATTGGCCTACAAATTCGCATTGACATTGGCACAGAATACGTTTACAACAAAGACATAAATTTTATTATTATGACCACTTTCTGAAGAAATGCCAATTTTGTCAAGGTCGGTACTGAAACGATTAGGCTCCGGAAGCGAAAATATAATAGCTTCTTGTAAGTATTAATTTCATTCTTTTATTATATTCATTTTAGGGCTCCGCAGACCGTCCGTCCGTGCCGCCTGTGATACTTTTATTTTAATTAGGAACCGAAATGCAAGGAACTTTGTACAAAAGGATACTTCGATTCAGATTTCAATTTAAAATAATATTTTAAACTTGCTTCTCAGTAGCAGGAACTGTATTACCTACCGGTCAAAAGGAATAACGCTGAATATGACAAGTTATCGGTTTTAATTTAAATTCCTATATTCTTCTACCGTTTTAATAATCATATTGCTATCCTTATTTTGATCGGGTAGTGACAACTAACATTTGATGACAACTTTATTATCTAATAGGTTTTGGAATAAAGGTAAAGAAAATACCATATTAAATATATAACATATAAAATATTAGGTACCGGTATTAATATCATAATGACAGATAACCGAATTTATTATAGTAAGGGTAATTTTATTACCGGTTACAATACAGTCTCTGTACAGAAGTATCTCTTTATACATTTTAATTCTTTATGGGGTCGTTGAAGAGGTCTTTTCAATTAAGACAGTATTTTCAAACATTTTGATTTTATTTGAATTTTTGTAAAACGGAAACATGAAACGTTGCGTTGCGTTTTATAAAATTAAGGGGTGTTGACGAAAAAATGTAGCTACTCCTAGTTTTATTTTATTAACATTCCAAACCTAAACAAAACCCTGTTTTATGTTTGCCTTTGGGCCGAAAGGGATGAACGAGGCTTAAGGGATAGCTTGCATAATGTATACCTAATTATTCCAATGAATAACGGCGGTGGGAATATCGGTTTTGTATAGTTACTTAGTATGAAATTCCCTGCATATTTCGGTTTTTGTCTAGCTTTATCTGTGCTCTGTCTTAATCTGGCTTAGTTGCGTAAGAAACGTCGCTCCTGTATTATTTTGCGGTCTACGCTTTGTATTATAATATCAGTTTTCGAAGTTAATAGGCCACTTTAGCCGCTGTGTATTGTAAATAGGTATACAAATCTACATCATCATCATCACTACATCTTTTAAAGACAACGTCTTTTTGTTATCTCACTTATTTTTCGAGAATTTATAATTGTATGTTTATCTAGCTTATGCCCCGCGACTTCGTTCGCATTAAAAAGTATCGTATATGTTAATTACTAACTGTTGCCCGCGGCATGTAAATTTGATCTGTAAATTTTTGGTCTCATACAAACCTTAATATCCCTTTTCACCCCTATATTAGGGTTGGAACTTAAAAAATCGAAGTACACCAGATTTTAAGTCCAACCACATGTTTTCATACAAAAAAACCGGTTCAAATCGGACCAGTAGTTTCAGCGTGATGCGGGTTCAAACAGACAAGATTTTTTTTTAAAGTGTTTTGTCGTCAGTTAAGCCTAAATAACGTATTCCAATAGTTTTCTTTTAAATCCCTTCAATGTACAGAAATACTCCCGTTACAGTTTTTTAATAGTATAGATAGACTGTGTTTTTTTATATATTTCAATGAAAGCATAAATAGTGTAGCTAGAGTATGAGAGAGCTGAGCTCAGTAGTAACGGTTTTACTAAAACCAGTCACCTAGTCTTATCGTTCCGCAGGCTGATGTGTAAGTTAAATCTAAAAGGTGTAGAGCCATTTGAGTTACAGATTTTAGCAATTAATTCTTTGTTCACCGTAATTTATTTGTATTACGCGCTGTTCTCTGAGTCATACGCTATTGAATACCAAAGGAAAGGAATCGAAAGGCCTTGAGTTTAGTATAGGTGGACTATGTAATATCCGCATGGATAGTTCACTTCACACTTTTATGTATTGTGTTGTACTGTAAAGTCACGATGTATGTACAAAGATACATTGTACTTGCATTCATTATCATGTTGCGTGGAAATGACCTGAATTCATTTGAATATGGCTTAATTCGAACTAAGCGATAAGTACCTCACAGACAGTTGCGTACAGTGCGTGCGAAAGGTTTCCATTTCCGCAACTTAGAATCAAATGTAACGTACGTATGCACCGTGCGTAATATGCTACAGAATCCTTTTAAAAATAGTTTTTTTAAAATAAGTCTTAACATAGTATAAAACAAAGTCGCTTCCCGTGTCTGTACGCTTAGATCTTTCAAACTACGCAACGGAATTTGATGTAGTTTTTACTATCATTCAGATAATTTCTTCGGGAAGGTTTATAGGTATCTATCCTATGCGGGCGAAGCCACGAGCAACAGCTAGTAATTTATAAACAATGCGAAGTCATATGTTTAGTAGGCAACGGTTCCTCCCCAAATTGACAATCATGAAATGCGACGAATACAACAACAATTATGGACAAAACAGTCAATAATTACTGAATTATGATATAATTTTTTCATTTAATAGGTATATTATGAGTATAATTGGAATATATTTACTTAAAATCTAAGTGATACTTAATTAAGTGATACTTAATTAGATAGAGTAAGAGTATTCACTTAAAATTTTCTGACTAATTCATGTAAATGTTTACAAGATTTAGTTACACAAATAAGCTATACAGAAGGACAAGTTTAATTTTTGCTTTCATGTGTACATACTTAGCACTTACAAGATAAAATATGTCGTTAATATTTTAAAATACACCTACATCAATTTCATTCCCTAAAGCGTAAGTCGACGTATACCTAAATTTTTTATATCACCCTGGGGAAATAATCTAGGCAGTTGGCATGAAAGGGACCAAATGAACGTATAACTGTGGTTATAGGGACTCACCCTGTAATTGTGTGACAAAAATCTTCCTTTTAATTAAGTAGGGCTGACTAAGATTACTACGTTTTTGCAAAACTAGTCGCTTCCCGCGATAATGTTCGCGTGGAATTTTAAAAGATCCTTTCTTAGTGGTTGCTTATATCACTTGAGAAATCTTTATTTTGTTTGTTTGTTTCTAGACCAACGATTGAGGGACGCGTTGGTAGATTGTCGGGCAGTCTGGATAACCTATTTTACAAGTTGGTTCCGCCGGTCTGGGTGTTATAAGAATTTGCACTGTATTTGTTGTTCCTGAAAAATATGAGAAAAGCCCAATTGGTGGGTGTATAATCATACCTATATAGTGTTTGTTAATTTATATAGGTCGGGCGGCTATTACCTACAACGCTGAAAGTCTATGTTGGGAAATGTCGACTACGTAAAACTACTACTTCTTATCATGTAGGTACATAGCTTAATGTCATAGTCGCAAAATGACTAGAATGTGCACAGTACAGTCAATGTTAAAAAAGTTGTTAATATAAGTTACTTAACTTGTTTTTGTGACAATGCTTACCTTTGAAGTAACCAACCATAGCTTGCGTTATTTAAACGTATAATATTTTGTATAAAAGTGATTCGATAAATGACAATTTTGCTCTATAGTCTAGCAGGAAAAAGATAATCATCGAAAGGTTAAGTGGACATTTGATATGGGTTTTGACGTAAAATCCAACGCAAGTAACAATGTGGCGACTAAAACTGTATTCCGATAATTTGTATTTTTGTTTCGAGTTCTCTAGAATGCGGTACTTATTAGAGAGAACTGCCCGCCCACTTTGTGTGACAAGTATGTTGGGAAACCAATGCAATGGCAAGACCTCTTATTTCATTCTTTCCGGATAATCAGTCTACGTGACAGGGGTATGCCCTCAATTAGTTAATCTATGCCTTTGTGAAAAGAAAGACGTAAGTATAAATATATTAGTTCTACTTTCTTCTTACATAAAGCCAGCTACTTGAAATTGCGAAATTGCATCTTGATAACAAGCTTCCCTTTTTAAGAAATTTGAGTTAAACATTAGCATCCTATTGCCTGAATAAATTATAAATGGCGGCCACTAATTGCGCCAGATCCGTGTCACGTGACCAGACGGTACGGTACAGGTGAGTTCAAAGGATTATTTTAAGCTGAGGGATGACAAATCTGCAAATTAGAATTGGGTTTCATTTAGTTATTTATACAATACTCAAAACCCGTCGAAAACAGCTGCTTTAAAGGGAACTCGATACCCAGTTTAAAATATGGTGATTATTTAAACGTAATTATTACTCATAATAATTTTACGTTTATCGAGTATAATTTGCGCTGTAATGGAAATTTAAATTATTTGTATAAATTATGTACCACGAAATATTGTATTTGATAGTTATTTGTCAGGGAAATCTAACTTTATGTATAACGTGTTAGTGTTTCGCGTTGGTTAGAAGTTATGCGGGCCGTTGACAAGATGCGAATATTTTCGCAGATTTCTGTGGTCCGTAATTAATTATGTACCTCTACACCTTCTAACCTCTAACTTAAGTAACCTATAATATAATTTGGGAAGGGAAATGATAGATTATTGTGCGAAAATCCAAATGTATTTTAGACGTCGTTCTGGAAACCTCTTAAAGGTTTTAGAACAGATCTACTTCTCATGCTGAGTTGTCTTGTGAACACAGAAGATAATAATTATGGTTTTAGACAAATTTGAGTTTTCTTTGAATTAGATTGCGGCTAGGCATTATCTACATTCAGAAACGGAGCGCTGATGCTTTTTGCGACAATTTGTTTTGCGTGTCCTCGTAATTGAAAGTTGGTCGCCGACTGCCACCGATCAAACGCTACTATTTTTGTACATCCTGTACAATAAAATAACAGTAGTTGGCAACGAACATGCAATCCAGTGACAATCAAGCCGAATGCAATAACGCGGCTAAGTATTCACTTACTGAAAGCGAATAAAATTATTCAGGAGTTTGTTTTCAACCTAATGTAGGTCTACCACGTCCACCGTCAGTAATAGGTATACACAATAAATATTAATGTTTTCCAATAAATTTACACTCAAAGACTATAGTTACAAAATTACTGGTAAATGGTTAAGTCATGTATGACACCGGCAATAGGTATATATACCATTAAAAATAATAACTGCATTTACTAGTATTACAGTGAAGTAAACCTTGTTTTTTGTGCAATGGCAATATTAAATATTGCGTTAAAATAACAGCGTCATACTAACGTAACCGATCAAAGAAAAAATCTAGTTGTATTATACCTAGACAAAAACCAAATTATCTATTAATTTTTAAAAAACAAATGTACTTAGAAGTATAACGATACGATGTAGACATTCGCAGCAATCCCGTAAACACATTAATATTTAAGTAGCTATACATCTACTTGACTTACCTTTGTACAAAAAGGTCAAGTAATTTACGAACAAAGACCAAGTAATATAAAATAATAACAAAAAATCCGTTGCGCATTAAAATTACTCTCCGCACTGGAGTTAAATAACTCGTATTGGGGGACTTTCATAAACCACGTATTTTAAAGGAAGCAGCACGGGACCCTACATGTATTATTATGCCCGGAGGGTAGGCTTATTATCCAAATGTACCGTAATAATAAAATGGTAGTAAAATTGGGTATGAAATAAAAATATTTTTGAAACATTTTTTTCCTTTTAACCCGCCTTCCGTATAAAACTCCTGGATTTTTTGGGACAGGGTATTGGCTCGCATTACCTATCTCGTTAAAAAATGGCGTTACCGGGCTTGAGCATTCAGTAAGAAAAAGAGTGAGGTCAAGTGTGAACTCTCCTAATAAATCACATCTTTTCAAATTCGCATGTGTGTGTCTTCCTGTTCGGGGTGCCGTAACATTCAGCCGAGAGAATTAGACGGAATCTACCCACCTGGTCAGAACCCACGTATTTCGTTTATAGGTAGTTTTTCTTTTATGTTTATATGTCTTCTATACGTGTATTTTGTTTAGACCTTGAGACGTTATCTGTGAATAAACACATTGATCTTTCTGCAATAAGAAAACTTATCCTGCATCCGAACTTATCTGTCATGCCCTACCAGCTGATCTACCGCTGTAACTCTACCACTAACTACTATTTTAACTACTTACTATCGTTTAAATTTTAATTTTATATTAATAACTATTATTTTAATATTATTAAAACGACTAATGTTTATTTAATAGCGAAAAACAATAATGATTTAAGCGTGACACACACTGGGCGGCGGCGTTGCGAAAGCGTTGCGGCGGCGAAGGTTTGTATGAAGAACGCGCCGCGCCGCCGGCGTTTTGATGTAAAGGGCTTCATACTACTTCGAACATTTCAGAAAAAAACCGCAACGCTTTCGCAACGCCGCCACTCAGTGTGTGTTACGCTTTAATCTTATCATTATTTTTCCATAAATCCGTTTAGTTATCAGCGGCGTGTTTATTCTATAGCACCGCGCTGAGGCAGCAACTTTTTGCGGTTGTTGCACCATCCGGTTGTAAGTATTGTTTTGAAATTCTTGTGGAAAACCGTTATAATAAGTCTTACAACAACGTACTTACTTACAAGTATAAGTTATTATTTACTTTCTGTTTTTCAGAGAACCTGAGAGTAATAGAGTTTATGTAGCAGAGTGATAGGTATCATTCGGATCACGAGCCTCTCCTACTGCTAGTACTAACGAAATTTACGACTGCAACTGGAATTTACGATCAATAAACTACTTGAACCCGTGTGGCTGCGAACATTAGTAGTACCACCGTCAATTGATCAAATATAAAATTACTATCTCGTCACCAAAATGAATTGATGGCCTTTTAACCTACACCTATGTACACAATAATTTGACAATAACATACCAAATGTACTTTATACCTAATCTATCTATCTTTATAAAAACCGTTTAAGCCCACGGTGACCTTTTCATGCAAATTGAAAAGGCTTTTCTCATAAAAATGCCACTAATGAAATGCTGCAAAAAATATAACATTTCATAACATGTGTTCATAATTTATTTGAAAAGCTTCTGCACACTATGACGTAAAAATTAAAGCTGAAAATTTATTACTATTAAATTTTCGACCCACTTTACTGGCGATGGCGTTTATGATAGCAATTTTGTATTCATGTTTAAAATGGATTAGATGCTATGAACACACGACATCTGAAAACTTAATTGCTTTTTAACCGCAATAAAAATGTAGCGGTGATTAAAATAAATAAACAAATCTATTGGTAAAATAAACGATAATTTTATGGGAATCCTAAATTTACGTTAATCAAATTATTTATTTAATAAATAATAGTACTTCTAATTAATCAATTTACGAATAAGTAAAAACATAAAAATGTATATTTTATCTGATATATTTAAAATACTGTTCTCTGTCACTATAAATAAAACGAATCAATCAACAAAATACAAATTAAAACGAATTCGGGCAGGAGAGAACTGAAGTCTGAAGCGAGTGAAAGTCAGTCTTACGATAAAAGGAAATTCGATGGGACTTATATTCAAATTGCCTTTTAAGAAGCCGAGCCATTATCGGGCGATACCTGTGATAGAGGTGCAATTTTCTAGTCAAATCGCTTTATATACCTTCTCTTAAATTAAAAGGAGGACTTGAATAAGATTCCCTCATGCATGAAATGAAATTGCCTTATTTTTATCAAACTTGATTGATTTTGACCACTGATTTGACTAAATTGTTTCGGTATTACGTATCGTGAAACCATTTGTATTGTAAACAATATATCTCATTAATCTTGATAAGCAGATGGGGTTTAGACTGAACTCAAGGACTAGATAAGACGATTGTCTTGAGCGCTGAAAATACTAAAATTTTCTTTAGATTCTTCTTGTTTTCTTCATTCCTCTTGTTACCTTCGTTCTTCTTTTTTTCTTCATTCTTCTTTTTAACATTTCTCTTCGATACGACGTTTTTCGAGGTGAAACATTTATTATTTATTTTCAATCCAATTGCTGTGTAATCCATAGTCGAGGCTGATCCGAACTGGTTCCGAACTGACACTAATATTACACAGGATATTGTTTAGTATTTTGTTTGATTGTAAGGATGATACAATAGGAAATATTCTGTAGGTTGTGAAACACGTAACTGACGAAAAATATATTTGACTGAAAGTTGCAACAACGGTAGAGCACCGCTAACACAGAATTTTAATACACAATCATGTTTCAGCAAGTGACATGACATGACAAACCAACTAACAGTGTCATTAAAATAGGCGTCTGTCCTCACTACAAAAATAATCATTTAAAACGAAGCTCTAAAATTTTTGTTTGTGGTCCAAATGGGCGAGTGAGCCGAACGTTTAAATTTAGATTATTATTAGGAAGTGTCATTTATTTGTTCAGAAAAGGATTGCTATTTTTAGGGGAAGTTGTTCGAGCAGGTGGAAGCCGTGACGACACAGACGTTGAGGAGGGAGATCGGTAAGGCGGGTGTCTCACTGGTAGTATTAAGGTTTGTTTACCTTAGGGTGAGACGCGAGGTGGAGCGGGCGCGGAGGCGGCGGCGGTCGGGCCGCGGGGCGCGTGTGTCCGCGCTTGCCAACCGACTGTGACTGCCGGCGCCGCCGACGGCGCTGCCGCCGCGGCCGCCGCCGCCGACGCGCTTCGCTCAGCTGCGCTTATCGGCCGCGGAACTCTATGCACTCTATCGTGCGATAACGATTTTAAATCCCCTAATAGGCTTCTTAATTAACAGCGAGCATCAGCTGCCCTGATTTAATCTGTATTACCAAGATTTCCTATCAGATTTAAGTGGGTACAATTTAATAAATGCCATTTATATCCTGCTGAGCTGCTATGGTAATAATAAACTGAGGTAAGTTTGTATATCTGGTGCAGTATTAAATAAAATTGCCTTATCTCGCTGTTATTATAGGTTGTATAGAAATACCTATATACTATAGTTAGGTAACTGTTCAGATGCATTTAAAATGTTCGGTAATGTATGCGATGCCCAATATTTCTGTATCAGGTCACTGCACGTGTTTGAACTGTTTTGTTACACCCTGTTAATCCCTGTACCCTAATATGAATATGTGTACAAAGCACAAAAGTACAAAAAGGAAAACAACAACTAAGCATTAGCAGCAGTAAAGAATGATTAAAGATCCCATAGTTTACGATCACCACTATACCTACTGGCAGTAAACCCCACGACCTTTCTGAAAGAGTTCAAGACGACATTACAAAGTAACGACAAAATTGTCTCTAAAATCAAAATAGAAACCTGTTTGCTTTGCTGAATAGTTTTATTTTTGTATGAATAAAAATAAAAATACTCGAGGGGCGAAGGAACGCCGCACCGTTAGCGCTTGTTTATTACTATTGGGGAGCTGTATGCAGAGCTCGGAGACTAACAAACTAAACCAATATAAATAAAGTAAAGTTCGTATGTGTATCTACCTATGCACAAGTACAGCACCATGACCCGATCAATGATATTCAATTCAAATATTGTGTCGAGTATAGACTGACACATAGCTTCACTAATAAGGGGTTTGACGGAACCCTAGAAAGATATAGAGTGAAAATATAGTTGATGAATATGAAAATATTTTTAGCTTGATGCGGTGTGTTCTCTGATCATACCTATACGTTTATATTACGTCAAACAGTTCGTGTAACAAAACTTTAGCAGCCAATGTAAACTTTTAAATCTTATTACACTGCAATAACTATTAAAAGTCTTAAGGAACTTTTGTACTTGACTGTACGGGGCGTCGTCGTATATTTTTAAACTTTATATAAGAAACGTTTTAACTTAATTTCTTTACATGTTATGTTACTTTCAGTTGTGATTTCCTTTTAAGTTGTTAGGTGGATGACATCAGGCGGCACAGAGGACATTACTTGGTGAGATGGCGTAATGAACGACGATTTATAATATCAAGAAACTCTTAATTTGTCTTACATACATACAACACGTAACAATAGCTTTAGTATAACAGATAAGTACATAGTTAAGTGACAGTAACGAACAGGCACATAACCGAAGGATACAGACAGACGAAGTAAGGAAGGATACATCGAAATAAGGAACGATTTAGACGAAGTATTTATACTTCCATATGGAAGGATCACAAACGATGTAGGGTAGAATACGGATCTCATACACACGGCAAAATCTGCAACAGTAGAGATAGATTCAATAAATGATACATCTGTGAACTATGTGAAGTGTGAGTGATCGGCAAAATTATAATTAACAACATATGACATCGTTGACTCAGCTGTTGACTGTTTAGGAAATGGAGGAGGCTAATATCCAAGAATTGATAAGCCAAGGATGTTGAAGAGAAGATACCTATAATGTAACAATAATGTATCAGAAAGGCAATGCAAGAATAAACAAGATGTAAAGAAGGGATCACTGAATAATGGGTGTGTTCAAACGAACAATGTGTTCAACTCAATGCATATCCGATCACCGGACACGAACAAAAACGAATAATACACGAACAAAAATACATTGAACTTTAAAATTGACAAAGGGGAATTTTGGCGGTTTTTGCAACGTAATGAGAATAAGATTAATTTGTACAAAAGCCGAATGAATATACTTTGAAGAAGTAAAATAAAATTAGTAAAGTAAAAAAAAAATTTTTTTTATCTTCTTTAAGTGACTTTATTGTAGGTAGGATTAGTACAGAATTTTCACAGATTGGTCCACCAAGTGAATGTGATTACTTTGTTGACGTAGTAGGTATTCCGAGGTAGTAGGTAGGTAGGTAGCTGTACCTATTATGTATTTTACCGCAATATTGTCGTTAACGAGTGTCACGACTTCTACACTGAAAATACACACACCTTACCTTAGACAAATACATTGAAAAAGGCTTAAGTATCCATTGTTTCTTATTAACATGGTGATGGAGAAACCTAGATATGACACATGAAATCATCACAAACTGGCTACTACTTAATGAGAAAGCGAAAGTACGTAAGCAAAAGTTTTACAGTAGGTATGAGGCACCTATCGGGAAATTCATAATTATGTGGACCATAGAATGATAATAATAAAAGCTCTTATTATAAGGCAAATCTCAGCGATCCGTTAAAAACATTTTTCAAACTTGCAAACTTTTGAAAGTTAGGAGTTATAGATAAAAGTTTAATTAAAAATGTAACTTTCTGCAAAAAAGGAATCACAACAACACAGCGGCAATAACCTACAGCATAAGCTTGGTATAAAGTAACAAAACGAGTAAGTACCTATCATTATTAACAAACTCAATCACTACTTATTAATTATCGTGCTCCTTTAACAAACGATACACTCGCACTCAATCAGTCAGATCTAAATAGTTGTAGCCAAAAATGACAAATATGCAGAAATTATGATAAGTAGTTCAATATTTCCCCTTATTTCTGAATGTTTGTCATTAGTAACAATATGTATTTTAAATAAAGCTCTGGTATTGCAGTTTATAAATTAGAGAAATTAAAATTTTGCGGGTATTAGGTACTTTTTAATCGGGACAATTTTTCAATAAGTATAAAATTCACATTATTTCGTAGTGACGGGTACAGAAATTATTATCAACAACAGACAACCTGAAGAGAGACTTAATAGGTAAATTTGGTTGGTTATTTTCAAAATGTCTACATTATTCTCGTAAAGTGTAGGCCATTATTTAAACTGGAGCTATTTTCACGAACTAGTTATTTCGATTCTACTCATATGTAAATTATTGCCTGATATTTACCTTCATAAAAATAAATAATTTTGATCGCTCGCTCGACTTTGTAAGATGAAATATAGCCATTGTGTGCGCCATATTATTTTCTTTTTGTTATGAAAAGGTTATTTTAATATTGATATTTAGTAGACGGCTGTATAAGATATTGTAAGGTTTGTTCTATTCTTGGAGCCCAAACTAATGAACTTACAGATTAAAGTTTTGTTAATATTAAAATCGTCAGTTAGCATAGCAAACACAGTTTCCATAAAGACGACACAATATTCTGCACAAAATACATGACGAAACCAAAATTCTACTCATCACCTGAACAACGTTTGTCTGAGCGTTGTCTAAAAGAAATCACTTTTATTGTAGAACGGAATGTTATATTGTTTTGTCCGAAACAAGTCTTGTTTTGTCTGAATTGAAAATGCTACGCCAAACATCTGGCAAACAAACGACTTTGGTTAGTTTTCGTAAGGAAAATCTAACTATAATCCGAATAGGCAGTTTACGTTTATCTTTATCTCTTATCTAAGCTTAGCGTTACCTCCTTTAATTTTGATGACTAGAAGCAATTTGTAACTTGACAGCACTTACCTGAAACAAAATAATCAAAAATTATTTCCGGCAAATTGGGAAAAATATGACGAACGCGTCTAAAAACGCAAGGACTTCCGATCGGAAAATGCCCAATACATAATATTGACAAAAAAGTAAAGGCTTCCTGTTGAAAAATATTCTTGTCATCTTCATCAGTCTGTAAAGTTTACTGTATGAAGACTGTACTGCATAAAGACCTTCACTGATCCTGCATAATAATGTGGCCCATCACGATAACCTGACGTGTTGATCATCGCAGTACAAGGGATCGAAGGGATAGCGCTGCTTCACTAGTCTTACTAACACTTCCAAAAAAACTTAACAGTTTATAGAATTTATGGAACCATGCCCATAAATAAGGCATAAGGTAGGAAATGACAGGGGCTCAACCAGCGATTTGCGTCTACTGCGTCTACTACGTTGAAGCGTCTTACTGATGAAAACAGCATACGTTATTTGCAATAATTTATTATTTACAGTCTCTTCAAGGAGTCCGCTCATAATAATCATAGAGATAAACAGAATTTATAGAGTAGCTAGCGGAAATTGTAATAGTTGAAGCACAGAGTATTAAAACATTTGTTGACTGTCTCTCTCTATATAACGGGAGAGGAGATTGCTTTAGATGCGATGGTCACAACTTTCGCTTCGAACTATAACTCCTATTCTCTTCAAAAATATACTTGTACAAATAATTATCATAATATGATTTTCTTGAAATATGGTGAAATATAAAAGTTTGTATAATATTGAAAAAATACATGTTCTTTAATAAATAGGGGAAAATATTAAGTGTAGATAAGATAATGTTCTCGATTTGTACACTATCTTATTATTTGTCTCTAGTTAAGTACCGCCTAACTGGAACATCTACATTTAAGATATACCTACTGTCGATTTAGTTTTTATCTGTTTCCGTCTTTATTTTTACTTGTGTATGTACTTATCATGCAAAATTTCGAACAGACAGGGTTTATCATAACTGATTATCATAGGAACTATACTATATTTTTTCTTGATAACGATGGACGAGGTCAGATGTTGAGAAATCTGCCAATTGCGGTCAAGATAAGAAATTATCATAAGTTTAGCTCTAAAGCTAAATTTCATTAGTAAAGTTTCAAAGCATTCTAATTAAATTAGACACGCACCAAATATTCGGGAAATATATACAGACAGCTTTGTGAAGTGCATCTCTTAGTATTTTGGTCTGTGACCTAGTTATAGTAATGTATGAGCAATGTTCTATTTGCTATCATAGTTTTACCTTCTAAGGTTTTGGACGTCTTTATTTATTAATTTAATAATTTGCTCTACATTACGACTTTTAATAAAAATACAAGTGTTTGTATATTTTGAAATTACGGGTGTTACGAGTTTGACGCCAGTGTCTGTCTGTCGGTTGTTGATTGAGCACCTCTATCTCAATAAAATGTGATCCCATTTGAATGCGTTTTTTTCTTATAGCTTAAGTATACTCTAAGGTTTTTTATATTAAAGACTAAACCGGAAAGAAGGTTCTTAGCCATGCCTGGTTAAAATCGGTTCAATGGCTTGGAAACCACAATGCCTATTAGTGTATGCTTCAACTAGATATTTCATCCATTCGACGACGATGATATTGTTTAGTAAGTAGGTTCCTACCTGAAATGTTAGTGGTACTTGAGACAAAGTTGTTGAAATATTTCTTTTAATTTAATTTTCTGGTAATGGAATGGAAATAGAAAGTAATTAGAAACTGTCTAACCGAAAGGGTTGCCCATTTACTGGGCCATTCATTGTAAGAAGATATATCATTGCCCCTAACCCTACATCTATAATACATTATAATTTATGTAACTGTGTAATTAATTAATGACGAGGAAGGTCTGAAGTTGATGATGGCCAGTCAGGGCATGTCAGGGGTAGGTATCTATTTCATTTAAAGAAATGAAATGTGAAGATAAGCATAAAGGGTTTGCAAATTGAATCATTTTCTATTAAATTAATCGAGAAATCATTAATATATTAACCCAAAAGGCCCATAAGGAAAGTAAGAGTAGCTCATTGACTAACCAATACCATAGTTAGGGTTGTTCTCACTAACCTCCAATCGATATTTCGACGGGTGACAGCCAAAACTCACGAAGCAAAATTTATCATATTTAAAATTAAAAAAAAAAAAGCACTAGGTAGCTTTATTTTTTTACATTATACCTATATCCCTAGAAGAGTTCAACAAAGATAGATTATTGACAGACAAAAAATTATAATCTATTATCTCCATTGTGTTAATAAAGTGAGTTTTGGTTGTCACCTGACTATTTAAAAATAGTCATATGACTGTAGGGACAATTTAGATTTTCCACCTAAAATTTATTGTCACGTAAAGTTGTTGCAAACGTAAGCGAAATAGCAGTTGTTAGCGCTAAAGTTTGCTACTGTAACATAACAGCAGTGCAGTAAACCAATATGCAAGCTGGAACAAATGTGCTGCCGACCTTAAAACAACGTGCAACGCTCGGTTTGGGGATTTATATCTAGTGAAAATCACGTCGTGCCCGCAAGTGTTTCTTGTGAAAGAGCGGTTAAAGGTCGATAGCACATTTTCCAGCTAGCACCTAGATCGGTACTGTTGTTTAGCAAAGCTTAAGTTTTCCAAAGGCACACCAGAGAACCGCTACCGCACTTTCAATGTAAAAGGTGCCTAAACGAGACCAGTGAAATTAGTCACTACGCGTGAATCTCGCCTCAGTGAACATGTGAACGATGTGATCAATGATTTATGAGAGGTAAAAAAAACTTTCAGATCTTATCTAATACTTATTATAGATTTATGCCGACATTTGAAGGCATCTCGAAACCCACTTATTGGGCGTCTATATCAATTGAATCATTCTGCGATCATTCAGTTATAACTCACTCATTATTCCTTGGTACTTTTTTCAGAATTTTTTATGATCGCGACAGGTCTAAATTTTATAACAACTTTTTTAAAGTAGACTTGTTATGTAAGCAATTATCCTGCTTCAGCGATCGTATTACAAACATAAATTTCCAGAACGGATCATAAACTAACTTAACGGGAAAAATAAGCAATTCAGGACTGGAACACGAAAGAAAATTGGAAAATGTAACAATCTGACGACTTATATTTAAATACGCGTCACGGTTAATAATTTATGGAAGCAAAGAAGGAGGAAGAATTAGTAACTTTTAATTTATTGCCATAGTAACGTCGTTGGCGAAGATTGACCCCGCGGGTTATTACCATCTTATCTTCTTAGGAGGCTAGGAATACTTGGCGACACTTCGACCCTATGGGATCTGTTGTGCCAAACCCCTGTCCGCGAAACGGTGCCCCAATCCGTTTTTTTAATGAACTTCACATACGCCTTAGAATAGTAAAATACCAATCTTTGGCGTATGCAGGTTTCCTTCACAGAAAAACCTGTGGTATTATAACAAACGGTACTTAAGTTTCGAAAAACTCATTGGTACGGGCCAGGATCGAATTCACGACCTCATGAACGTGAGGCGAGTGCACAACCAACTAGGCTACCGCGGCTCTTTTAAGTTAATACCATAGAAAACGCTCTTTCTTAACATCCTGTATACTAAGTATGGGTTGCGGGAAGTCTTTAAAATGTTTGAACATTTTCCACGCGGGTGAACTCGCGAGCAATCACTGGTTTATTACAAAAGAGAGGGTACCAACCACCTCTTCCGTTGCATCCGGTGGTTACATCCAGATATTTATTGTTAGGTACTTTGAAGGAATTTCATTACGATATATTTGTTTCTACAATTTGTCGCGTGTATACTTAATGTACTTGTGTATAAATTACATAAACGGTTTGGGCCCCCGAGACGGCGTATGTTCAATTTCCGCTCTCCTCCCAAAGGTTAAACTGCGAAAGGCCCTTTTCAACTGAACCCCTTTATCAATCAATAAGCGTCTCCAGTTTCTGAAGCGTGTATTCATTTTGTTTTTTCTTTATGAATTGTCTCCATACCTGCTTGACAATATAGTGAATAAAAATACCTACATTATTATGTAAGGTACATAAACATTGTTCCCTGTACAAAACTCAGGGTCCTATAGTAAGATTTTCAGAGTGATTTGATCCGAAATAATAAAGTCGCCCTCAAAAGATCCTATTTGTGTTCACTCTATGTCCCTGACCGGGTGGACTCAAGTGGACTGGAAGGACGGAGCGCTAAGTATCGCAATCCTGACAGCGTAGCGAAAAATTTTTAAGTCTATGATCCTGTCACACTAACCAAAGCTAAACTAAACCTAAACCTAGCCAAAACCAAACTAAAGTGGTCCAAATAGCTCAAAAAGTTAGCAAGATGTGTTACAGCACGAGAGGCCCTATGTCTATCAGTCAACGAAATAATCACTCACTGCTAGCAGCGAACTGATAAATATAATGCTGACAAGGTATTTCAAAATACTGTGGCGTAATAGCACTCAAAAGTTTAGGTACCATTAATTTGATTGACTACTAACCTTATATACCAACTTTGTCAGTTCAAATTGATGGGCTATACTCGCATATATTAGCTTCTAAATAATAGCGACCTAGCCTCTTAAAGATTTTGTACATTGATTGACCTAATATAGTCCTAGTACCTAGTAGAAAATTCGGATTTAATGAGGTAGGTTAGGTCGTAGAACCTCAGGTGCAAAACAAATAATATCCTTCACCGTTTGAGAGAGCAGTCATTAAATGTTTAAGAACCCTTTAGTATGACAAGACCAAAAAGTTCGCTCGAGCGGACAGACTAAATTGTTAATATGTTTTAAACCTACTTCCACTTCAATCCACCACAATACTTTAGCGAAGGTACGAGAAGAATGGAATAATACCATAACAAAGAATGCGGAACATTTGTGTAACAGATCGTCTTATTCCTCAACTATTTATATGCTTTAGTTTACAAGTGATGAGAAATAAGCGACAGGCCTTGTGAACAGATGTCTGGATGATGTTAAGCAGTGCCGAACTTAATAGAGGGGAATAATGCAAAAGTATGTATGTCAATAAGTACGCAAGGGTTTATTTCATAAGTTCGTTTGTTATCTGTAGGTACATTTATATCTTCACACTTTGGACATGCAGAAACGGAGCTCCAAGTATCGTGATCCTGTCAGATCTATTTTTCGCTTCCTTAAATCTCAGTATTCTCTCCATACATAATCGCCGTGGGATTTCCAAGCGCTGTTCACGATCCGTCTGAGACTTGGTCTGAGAGCACTCGATCCAGCTGGTCTTGAAACGTCAGCCTAGTTAAATAATAGGTATTGTAATAGTTCTTTATAAATTACTGTAATACTCGATGAAATTTTTAATAAAGCTAATTGTAAATGTTGCTTGGTGTTAATTACTTACTACTCCAGTTATCTGATAAGCAAAAGTTTGAAACGCAAGCTTTCATTATTCTCATGATTAATTGGTAATTTAATACTGTCTTAGAAATAACATCGTTTTATGGAACAATATTCTATATACTAGACTATAATTTGAACTGTTTAGAATTGTAGGAATTAGTGGGGTACATCTACCAGGATTTTAAAAATTCCTGACAATGTTTGATCAACAATGTTTGAAAAGTTGACAGGTGGTGGCTGTATTAGTACTTCAACCATACCCCCGAGACAAGAGTCGAAGCATGTTTATTAAAATAATCATTAGACAAGTCTATGAAAATACAGTGTTATTAAAATTTATTCATGTCCTGTAACTGATTACAATCACAAGTCATTGCCGCTATTTGCAAAGTCTTGTAGAATGGCTTTGCATTCACATCCATGCAGTGCAATTTCTCGACTCAATTACTGAATCGATAATTGATTAATGTGGGTAATGTGGGCGTTAAAGGGTCCACATTATTTGTACTTAGATTACTTTCTCTATAAATTCACCTAAACTTAGAAATCCCTTAACAACTTGTAACACTTGTAGAATGTAAAAACTTGTACTTTTTAGGTACAGTATTAATTAATTGCAACTAGTTAGGTGGAGTTGGTTAAAGCTGTCGGTCGCGAGTATCGAGTTATTGCCAAAAATATGTGTATTCTAATACAAAATAAATAGAACAAACAGAACACAATATGCAATTGGCGTGGTGTGACTGATGTGTGATCATTTCTTCTCGCTCCGCCCATGAGCGTGGTATCAAACCGAAGATGTGTCCCCGTCTATATCCGTAAGGGCACTCTGCCAGCGAGCCCGGGGCTTATCAGTCACCTGAAAAACACGCACGCCCGCGATGTGACGTTCCGAAAAGTCTACTCATAGTGACATCTTGCTAGAAATATCCTGATAAAACTCGTGCAAGAGACATTGACTTCGTTGTGAACTGCTTAAAATAAGTGAAATGAGTCACCACAAGTGTATTGTTGATTCTTCCTATTTTTACGCCCAGTTGAAAAATGCTAGCTAAGGTATAATCTGGATGTTTCTACGTTTGTCAACTCAATCAAGTTGAGATGTACCTAATGTCAAGTTCGCGGAGTATTATGCTTATACAGTGCTATACATGTTGACAAAGTTGTATATTCTATTAGAATATGAATATCTTATTAAATATTATTATTATTTATACCAATTCACAAATACTTTTGATGGCAAGTAAGATCATGCATTTATAAAGTATTGAAGCAAAATTTTTGAAGCTATATAAAGCTATGTTGTTACGCCACAATATTCAGCATACGTAAACATACTTTCAAGTATGTTATGGTATGGCTCTATGTATAACCAGCTTACGATGGATTCGCTCGCTTCAAGGCTGGAGTCTCAATCACTTGTCATGTCATAGCTGTTTAGATAGAACGGATACATAAATCCTTACACATCGCCCGCGCCCGCCCGGCTTGACTCGGCAAAATTTAGGTTCTACCTACAGCTATTTCCACCTGTGAAGCCATAAATTTCTGAATACAATTCACATGTACAGTCACGAAAGGATTAGTCTACAACAATAGGGTTCAAATATTGAAAAGTTCAGAATACTACGAGCTACGCCGCTATATTTCTAAACATTCAAGTTTTATTTCTCCAACGGAACTGCTGAGCTATTAAAATATGGAATTGATGTAACAATTTCCTATATTATTGAACTTTAGATGAACAATTTAAGTAAATTTTGAAAGGAAATTTTGAACAATGCTAGTTCGTTAATCAATTTAGTATTTCCGAGAATATCTAACAATAGAAATAATCATTATTTTAGTAAAGCTATTCATGTATATTCAATATGATTGAGATCACGTTATTAATTATGAGAGCGTCTTATGTGAATTTCAAATGTATTGCAGATAAAATTAAAAAGGTCAAAAGTAAACCTACATTACAACGTAATTTTTAGACTAATTTTTCTTCTCACCTCTAGAAGCAGCATAATTTTTCTTCTTACCTCTAGATTGTGAGTTGGTATAAAATTTTAAAAACAAGCCACGTTCATTATTCCACTCCTGTTAATTGTTTTTCAATATTTCAAAACATTGACATAACAATTGTACGCAATAAATCATACGGGAGTGTCGCTATAAAACCTTTTAATCCTTTCCACCTGCACATAAAAGAACCCATTAAGCCTGCAAGTTCGTTACGATGACGAAGGTTTAATCTTTGTGAGAGTAGAATCGTGTTCAAACTGAGCGTTGTCCCCAGATTGTCCCAATTTTACAATATAAAATGTCCAAATCCCACATTGAGGGATTGTGATAATGTCTTTCAGTGCGTTTATTTACATGTTCGTAAACTAAATCAGTTCACAATCGTTTTGGTTTAACTCAGATTAGTGATAATAGTACATTGTGCAATAAGGGAAGTAAGTAGGATATTACTAACGAGAGTCTGTTAGAAGCCCGACGCCGAAGGCGAAGGGATTTTAATGACTCGAGTTCGTAATACCCTTACTTCCCGTGATGCACACATTGTTTTTCATCACATTTGCGAGGAAATTAATACCTACGACACAAGGGAACAAATCTATTTTCTTTAGACTTTGCTGGTAACAACTTTTCACTAAGCAACAGAGCCGCATTCACTCTATCCGGAGGTGTTAATATTGTTGTTGCACTTTCAGACTTGGATTCTTCACATGACATAGACATATTTTAAGTTTGTTTCTCTCTTTATTTATACTAATAGGTCACAACTACAGGTAGTTAATAAAATAGTTTTATTGTCAACTTTGTCAATGGAGCTTCAAGTTTTTTTCATATGTAGTTTTACGGCCAATTGGAAACAAGTTCTTGAGCCCAAATCGTAGATCGTAGTTTATAATCACGAACACATAAAACCGCAGCACGACCTCCAAGGCACAATCAGTGCCATTCGGTGGTCCACACTGCCACAGATAATGATAAAAAATGCATTTAGAAACTTCCAAAGGCGAAAGCCCATACAGCCAGTTTTTATCGAATTTCAAAATAAAATTCACCAAATAATTGCAAAGTAAACTAAAACATTTTTAAAACACAAAAAATAATGCATTTAATTTAAGCGTAAATGTTTAAATTACCATTTGTAGAAGTTTCGAAGACATAAAAAACCATGTTTGATTTAAAATCTCCTTAGTGTGGAATGTCATACCTGTTTGCTATAAAGTTCTTTGCCTTCGAGTGAACGCTATTTTTTAAAACTACACATTATAGTCCCTAGGGATATAATATTGTACTGATTATCATTACTCCCGCGGGTGTATATAGGCCATTGTGTTTCTGTATGCATGCATATATTAATCCACATAACGAGCAAGTGTGATGAAAAATAAATGGTACTGTGTTTTTATAATGCACAACATAACCTAAACACCATTGTAGGAAAACTTTACTCATACCTACTTAGTTATTAATGTAAAAACACAAATATATAGGTGAAGACATCGTAATAACCTTATGTAGTAAATAAACGAGTAATTTATATACCTAATGCCGGCTTCTAAAGTTAAATTTCTACGTGCCTTTTAAATTGCGTAGAGCAAAAATGTAATAATATTAAAAATTCCATTTCACGCCAGGACCCAAGGAATATTTCGTATACAATAATTTACTGTCATAAAAATAAATTTTATTTCAGGAAATATATTTCATTAGAAAGAGAAGACTTTTTTAAAAAGCTGTCACTCATAAACTAATATAATCATGTTCGAATTGGTAAAACTTTAAAAGTTCAGAAAAGCAAAAAATATACCAACTCAGCGCTTTGACCTTCAGATTTCCTAAGTTTCAGGTTTAATTTGCATTTAGAAAACATAATATGAATCAGGGCCATATTTAGATCAGATTGGAAGAGAGGGTCGTAATATTAATTGCGTAGGTACAGCATTATTGGACCGCGCGGGAGGGGAACATAATGATAAATGGCGATCATTCTGCCTGTGAGATACTAATGATACTAAAATGTTTTTAAATAAACCAGCTATTACTAATTACAACTAACCCCCCAAAGTCCGTGTCTGATCTGTTATCGACGAGTGCGGGCCTTAGGATCAACTGCGGGCTCTCAAAACGTCACCCTGTTTCCAAGAATTCAGAAAGAATCATATGTTTACAAAGAAAAGTAATTTTTCTACAATTAGAAGGTAATTAAACTACTACACACTTTTTAACTTTTAAATGTTTCTTACAAAATAACTAAAAATATGTACCTAAGTACATATCATGGACTTATAAACTACTAAATACTTACAGATTTCTTATTATTATGAAAATAATACAAAACATAAAGAAACAATATAAGAATACAAGTGTACTACTTACAAGTATTAGAAATAGGAACTAACACCGTAAAGATACACGGTGTATTAATAATGGTCTATCTTTTTACCACAGGGAAATGAGAAATGAGAGCGGGCAACTTGAATAACCTCCGGCAACGAAGAGAAGCCAGGAGGTGTACAGAAAGGAGATTAAATGTCCATTGTCAGAAGCCAAAGGTAATTCTCCTAAATACGTGAAGCTGGAAGCGAACACAGCGAGGGCGTGCACTCGATTTACTTGGAATATATTACTCAATCTTTGGTTGTTGGCAGCTTATTATGCAGTTCGAGATGTGCTAGAATAGTTGCACGTTGCGGTTCAGAGCTATATTTAAATTCGGCGTCTTCGTTAGGAGCTTTGAAAGTGGATTTTAAAGAACTTAAACACAACAATTTTAACTAACTTTGCCACTGGCAGCAGCATTAACTATATTAACTATTACAAGCCACGCAATAGGAAGGGAAAAGCGCGTATTGCTACGCGCGCTACGCCGTAGCAAGCATAAGCTGTCAAAGTTTTGGTGACGTGCTGAATGAAACTATTAAGTGTAATGTGTAATAATTTAGCTAGTCATGGTTTTAAAACACTAGGTAAGTAGGTACTTATAATAAGTTAAAAATATTTTATTGTTGATAAGGCTGTAGGTAATTCGTATACTAAATTCAATAATTCAGATGTTAGACAAACTAATGATGATAATAAATTTAAATAAATTTAATTTCGTCTTCGTGGCATTGTTCAATTAAGAATAATGACAAAAGGTTACACACAATTCAAACTCAAATTGGATAACCTTCAAAATAGAAATGAAATTTGTGTTTTAATTTAAAATGGCGCAATTTAGGGAACGAGTGTTTTTTAAACGTGGCGCCTCCCGCACGAGGCAGCCTATTATTGAATTATCCCGCGGCAAGTTAAACTTGTCTTTTATTTTTCCTCGTTGTTTTCTGTCGTCCTCTACGTATAATACATATTCAGTGTAAACAACTTGTATAGCACACAAACGTATTCTGGTATCCAATAAATCAGATATACATTATATACAATGTAAACAAAGCAATGTGCGAGTAAAGATGTTTTCTTGAAAACTCTTTATTTTTTCACGATTTATATCAGGTTAGGTGATTTTCAATGCGGAATTTTCCGCCGCCGACGACGGAGAAAATTTTGAATGATAAATGAGAGATACAAAACAAAGTCTTTGTTTTCAAGATGGATCGTTTCTCGGATTCACCGACAGCAAATACTTGTATTTATTTAGTACACAACAATAACAGCATGATAAAGACCGGTAAAAAATATTAGAACCTATAAATTGGATCTTTATTTGATTGATATGACAGAAGATACATCGTCGTACAGGAAATTTTCCGATAAAAACTTTCGATAGGCCAGCAAAATTGGGCTTACTATGGTAACACGGGCGATCGGCCACTAATTGGCAATTACGGAGGTTCGGAGTAGCCAGATAACACTCAAGCACTGCCAGCCATTTATAAATAAAATAGCGAAGCACAACATATTTTACTATCGACTTTTTTTGTCAAAAACTCGACTTTGAGACATTGTTTCTGTATCAAGTATATTATTTTCACGGCATTTTCTTATTAAAAATTATTTTAAATGATATATTATACTGCTAGAGTGATTTAGGTCGTGTTGTTAGAAATAATTGCCTGCCCTGCATGAGTTTCAGACAAGCCAACTTGTGCGAGTAAACGTAGAAAGGACAGTTACTTTGATAGGCATTCAGGGGAATACATGTTTTTTGCTATGGTCCCCTTCTGGTCACTGAAACGTTTGAGTAAGTTTTAGCATTAAAACTTCCGCTTACCGGTTCGACCCGGAAGGGGAAACGCCATAGTGTTTCCGCTGAGGGATTTATGCACACACGCCCACATGTACGAAGTCGTTACGAAACACACATGCAACAAACCGAACAACACATTCATAGCCTATCTTACACAGCGATACCGCGCATGACCAGTTGGTCTCCTAAATTCGGCAGAGGGGAACTTAGAGACTCTCCTCCAATGTTGCTTGAGTATAACAGTCGCAGAATGCAATTGAGTATAATTTTTTTTGTTAAACGATCAGTTTCTGTTTAAGAAAACAAGTCCGTTACATGTAAAGGCTAAAAGATCACCTTTAATTGGAAATGTCCTTCAGCCAGCGAACTTTAATAAGTATCAGCGGATTCTAATAAATAATTCATTCACAATTTGAAAGGCAGATACATTCCTAAGTTCGATTTATTTCAATATTGCTTTGTTTGTCTTCTTTCTGGGAGTGGAAAACTCCACCGCAAAAATTAATACTGTAAAAGCAAATTACGAGTAGGTTAGGCAGGCCCTTGATTACTTTATTATGAAATAAAAACGTGTAGCCTCAAAAAATACATCCTTAATTTGATTGAAAACTCTATTTTTTGGTACGATGCCATTATTATAAATGTACTTAGATTTCACGATGTTAAGGGGCTAGAAGTGGTAACTACTACTACCCGTAAGATACCAAACCAACTTACAAATGTATGAGTCGGTGTGAGCAACTTAGACTCTTAGTCTTGATTATAGGTATCTCAAAAATAAATAAGTGTGGTTGGCTTTCTGCGAGAAGTTTCAAACCTCTTTGGTCGCGCGCGCGCGTGGTAAATTTTTTTGATTCAAGGCTTTCTGCATAATTCGGCTGAATTCGCCTGTATAACGTGAAGCATTTTCAGCGTCACCTAGCGGCATGTTAAAGACTCACCTAGTTTCAGAGCCGACCACGGTCCACCCACGCCGGCGGCGCACCGCGCGGGTTTCCGCTGTAACCACGCGGTCGCGTACCCGCCGGTAGCGGCTGGCGCTGGCCGAGACCTGCGCAGTGGCGCCCTCGTCCGTCTCCGCGATTGGCAGCATTATACCACCAGGGGTACAGAAGATTCAGTGCCTACTCAACCTGTCTGCTAGGTGTCGCTGTATTGTCACAGCTTCAAACACTTGGCTACATTTTTATTTTATGTTTTTTTTATACTATATTTCTATTTAGCACATAGGGTACTATTATGTATTCTACGGCAGGTGTTGAATGGAAAATTAACTAATAAAACAACATAGATAATTAAAGTTAAGGTAGCAATATCATCAAATGTAACACTGGTTTATGGATTTTATATGAAAGAAAACAATGGATAGGTACCTACCTAAAAATAAAATAAAAGGATAAGGATTTAGTTTAAAAAATAATTGCATTATAGCTGTCTTGCCAACTTTTAAATTATGTTCTTTTAAATAAACCCTACGTAAGTACGTAAGCCTACATACAATAAAATAAAATGAAATAAAAATATCTACTTATAAAAATATTATGCATTTCAATAATATCATACTTATTATGCGGGATCACATCGAGGATGCCGAATAAAATAAAACCCTAAAACTGCATTTCTTTTTACTACCAATAACGAGGTTACCTTTTCTAGGAGTGGGTCCTATTGACGCTGAATACAAAACACCGGAATTCCGGTCCGGAATGCTCGACAATATTCTTTGGCCCCGTTGGTCCGGCTAGCCCACCTACTACATGTGATACGATGAATTACAACTCGTATGATGACATTGACAATGGATATAACCCGCATTGATAGGTATTATTTTAGGGATACCGGTTATGTGTAGTGTTAAAATTAAGCAAATCTTATCCTGTCTGCACAGTTCTCAATGAGTGAAAGTATTATAATTTTGTAGTTAATATAACTACAAATTGTATGGCTCCGTCCCCGTTAAAAAAATCCTGTAAGTATGTTATTCTAGGATATAAGTTGTCCATCGCCATTCAGCGCGGTAACGCCATATGTGTGATGGGCTCCTTTGTGCCAGGTGCGACAAGCGGAGGCCTGGTAGTCTAAGTTTACTTAACCTTTTTATTTTATTTTTAAATTTTAGTAGTTTTTATATTTATTTGTTCTTTTTTGTTTCCGCGTTAAATTAATTGTACAGTTACCGCTGGCACCAAGTTTCATAAAAATCCGTTTCAGCGTCCAAACTCGCAAATTTCCAAACTGTCACTATCAAGAATTAGGAAATAGTTTTGAAACAAATATTATACGCTTTACACCTTAATTCGTGGGAGTTATTTCCAGGTCCTGATTTCAGAAGCTCCTTTTTGTTCTGTTCAATAAAATTTACCTGCGGTTCATTTTTTGAAATCTCATAAGTACCTACACGTTAAGTACGTCTACTTGTAAGTTGACATGCAAATCGTACATGATTATTATTGTACAATTTGGTGTCCAGTAACTGTTGTCTTATTCGTATACCTACCATATTCTATTAGAGTTATCATCTTGTACCTATAGGTTCAGCCTGAATCCTATCTATGTCTTGTGACAAAATTAGTTACTTATATCTAGGACATTAATTTAGTGTTTCACGAACCAACTGTAATATTTTACGATGAGTACAGATAATGTCAGTTCTGTTTTTATATTATTGTTTTTTGATAAAGTCCAGGTAAGGTAGCTGCTTAAGTATGTATGTACCTAGGTAATATTTGTTTGAACAACATCAAGTGTAATATAAAATATACATACAATAGAATGTATACAAATATATTAAGTAGACATTCACGTTACTCATCACCATCATCAACAGCCTATTAACATGTCCCCACTGCTGGGGCTCAGGCCTACCCTCATAACGAGGGCGATCGGGCTATAGTCCACCACGCTAGCCCAGTGCGGGTTGGTGGACTTCACATGCGCCTAAGAATTTCTTCTTCGGCGTATGCAGGTTTCCTCACGATGTTTTCCTTCACCGTTTAAGAGCAGTCAGTAAATGTACTTAAGTTTCGAGAAAAAACTCATTGGTACATGTCCCAGCCGGGGATCGAACCTCGGACCTTTCGATATGATAGGCCGCGTCTTATCCCCTGGGCCACTGATGCTCATGTTACTCGTAATGTCGAAAATTTCCAGCCACCACATTTGTTATTTAATTAATTTACATGAGAAGTAAACTTTACTGATAGCAAAATAACTAAAGATAACGTAACCTATTGTTTGTTATAATTGACCCATTTAGTACACCCATCTTTAAGAAGAAACAATTTATTTTGGGATAGATATTTGTTTCAATAAGAGCAAGCTTTCAGCAAGAAAAGTCGAAAACATGGCTCCAGACAACATAATAATTGTTACCTACTTGTTGACTGTTAAGTAGTAGTTTAGTTTGAAATATTAATTTTAGGCAACGACCAAAGGGACTGGGCATTTATTTCCTCGCTCAGAGGATCAGCCTCACCTTTCAGCGGGGGAATGCCGCCAACCCTCTGATCGTTGCTTGCAATAAATATTTCAAAAAAAACTAAATTTCTACATCTTTTTATAACAGTCAAGGAGTAATAATTATTATGTTGTCTGGATTCATGTTTTTGTCTTCTTATAGCTTGCTGAAAAATGTATCGTAACGCTCATGTTAAGTTGAGTTTAGAATAAGAATTTTTTTTAGAAAAATTTATAGGCATCTATTTTCAAATTTATTGCGTTGTTATGGCTATGAGTTGGAAGCAGTGTTCGGAAGTAATATTTTTCAATTTAAATTTTTGCCGTCAATATACCTACCTGTTGTTGTGATGATTAATGGTGTGATGGAATTCTTTTAAAATTTTCCTTGAGTTCGTCTCACCTCCACGAAATGTCGGAAATAAGAGTTAGCAGTTTGCTGTGATTTACGATTTTCAACAGCTGCACGAAAGCTACCTATGGATGGTTCCAATTTTAATGGATAAGTTCTAACTATATTTTCAAAATATTTTCTTGTTCAGTTGTTACCTATAAATATTATTATTGGTTGGTCTGGTCAAGGTAAAATTCTCTGAAAAATTCCTCATTAAGATTTTACCCATTGGACAAAAGAATCCCTACAAGAATAATTTGGAATCAGAGAAAATATTAAAACTACTTATTGCTGATTTCGATACAACATTTCAGTTCTATTTTTAGAAAAATAATTATATATTTAGTCCATTGTCAGGTTTTACTTAAAACCATAGGTACGGGAATCTCGAGATGTCATTCCCAGGAGACTGACGAATACAAATAGGTTTCTATGATTTATTACTTTTCAAAGGAAGAACGACCGAAGACAAAGGTGATTATCATCAAAGACAAATTACGAAAAGCATTTAAGTATACTTTTTTATTTATTATTATTTTTTCTTCACTAAATAAAACGGAGTTGTGAAAAGTTGATCTAGAAGTTTTATCGAGATACTTTTTCATGCGAAAATTTTTGTAAAATTTAAGGTTACAATGCAGTTGTTGAATAAAAACACAATTTTAGAGGAAACAGCAACTACTGCGAGTAATTGTTATCTATAGTACCTATCTGTATTACTTATTGAAACCCTAAATAAATAAAGGATTAACTTTATAACCCCAGTAATTGAATTTGTTATACGTATAACGTTTGTTATCTATTAGTTATCTATCGGTTAAATATAAAAAAAACATAGTCAACACAGAAATTACAATATTGGTAGTAAATACGTCAAATATTGATTTCACGATTAGACGAGCTCTTCACCTCTGGGGGTGCGATTACAGTCAGGTTAAACGCAATTAGCCGTACCGGTTCAAGTTCGAAATGACAAATGAGGTTAATGAGGATTCTAAAGATATACTGCCTAATATTTCTGACGATATTGCTACTTCACTGTAAACATTAAATATCTACCATTTCACATATCACAATTTCAACCTCTCAGTTCCTTAACCGTTTCAATTTAACACTGGCACATAAATTTTACAATTTCACTATAACTCCGACACGACTGAACACGGAATATTTACCGCACTTTATCTTTTTATACAGGGCAAGGTTCCGAGCATAGTTCTCGATATATTTTAATGTCGATCGACGTTTATATTAGTCGAGGCGTGGTTAAGACTGCGCGTGCGACTTGGCGCGTAAAGAAAGCGTCGTCACTATAACGCTGAGACCACATACATAGCTACTGATGACAAGTCTTCTACTCAGCATGCTCACAGTTTTAAAAATATTGCCGATGATAACTCACTGTCTGTCGTACTTCTACTGACAAGCATGACTCAGTTGCAAATCAACAATTTCTGCAAAAAACTAATTTTAAAACAAAGACCTAGCTACAAAATCAATAAATCTGTTTTAGGTAATTATATAGAGACTGTAAGAGTCCAGTCCATTGATTCTCAACGCACGTCACATCTCTAATTAAGTTAGGTACTTGTTTACTAAAAAAATTGAAACATTAATCACGATCAATTTTGAATTTCAACATCCTATTTAAAGCTGTAAAATTTAGACAAATTCAGAAACGAATACATATCACCAAGGCAGATCACTAGTATCCTTGAAAACCACTTCAATATTCTAGTGAAAATCCACTACTTTCCTGGAAAGAGCTTTGCAATCCAAACCTTCAAGACAACCACTTTGCAAATGAAGGTAGCGTTCTAAATCTAGGGAAACCCACTTCGTGCTTCGGAATACAATCTTGCATTTCAACTAGAATCGCAAGTCTAGATTAGCTCTAGAAAGGTACCTATACGAGCCGTAATTAGATGTAGATCGACTTTGTAGATACAATGTTTTCCTCTGTTACCACTATAAGAGTGAAATATTGCGATTTATCGCAAGAGGGACATCTGAAGCGCTCTCACATTGAGACCAAATAGTGGAAATTCAAGGCATTGCAGTTCAATTCAGCTTAGCTTTTCGTTTAATATTTAATCACATTACTTTTTTTCCAGTTCAGTTCCTAACTAGAAATCCTTCTTTCAATGAAACTAAACTTTTTAAAGTAAGTAGGTATCTAAGCGTACCTATCTAAGAATATATTTTTTAGAACTATGACGCTTATTATACCGCCGCGCGCCGCCCGCCGTAGATACGACATTTTCAGATTTGAAAGTATTGGCGCCGTCAGAAGAAGTATTGATTTCGTCAAAAAAGATTACGCATTCTTATTGTCAGACTATTGTGTATCACTAATGACTTCGAAAATCCTAGAGGGCTTGTCCATATCGATATATCGTATATCATTCTAATTCATTAATATTAACTTAACAAAGACCGTTGATGAAATTTTTGTTCTGAATTTACTTCGTTTGTCGAAACGCACCTTAACACCGTTTGGTCCATTCATCTATCGCTTACCAAGCAAATTAATGGTACCGCTTTATCATTCGCTGCAGATCAGCGGGCAATAAGAATTGTTCGAGTCTATCAGTGTAATTAAGGCTGTCTTTGTCTTAAGGCTGAGCTAGTCGGTGAAACAGACTAAAATATGTGAAGAAGGTTATTACAAGATACTATTACAGCTAATGTGATCTGATACAGAATACAGATACAAGACAAGAAAGAGATACGTATACGTTACAGTAGAAAATGAATATTAAAATAGATTTATTTAATTTAAATTAAGTGTAAATAAAATGATAAATTCGTCTGAAACGTGAACGGCAATCAGTTTTGTAAATTAGTATTAATGAAAGATTTGTCGCTGGAAGATTCTCGTATTGTGGTTCTTGTTTGCTATTCCGTCTCTAAATCTCACGTGCAATAAACGCAGTGTATTAATAATATAAGATATTTATAATGTAATCGTCCCTGCGCGGTGCTTACGCGCGACTATAGCCAAGAATAGCCCGTGGCAGAGTTTCAAATATGTCGCGCTGTCCTAACCTCATCTCTACAGTTTCTCATAATGTTACACGCGTTTTATGATGAGTACCTGATAAGTAGGTATTAGAAATGTTTGCAAATTATACATTAATAAGAATACGCTAATACTAACTTCCTAACCAATACCTAATTATTTAATGGCTAAATTTAAGTTTAATGCGATGACAAAACTCAGCTCGAATAATGTCTAACACTTTCAGTGATGGGTGCTTCCTCATGGTTCGGATACTTTAATATGAATAAACACTTCACTATATTGCGGCTAATAGTCCATTTGCCAAGAATTAGCGATGAGTTTTCACAGAGAAATCAACGGTCTTAACAGGTGACGAAAACGTTTCTCATTTTGACACATTAGTGTATAAGATAAATACAGATGAATAAGTTTAGACTTCAAATGTATTTACAATGAGTAATTTGTCTTTGAATTCTGATTCAAAGACATTTGACAAGGCTAAAAGTATCAACAATACAAATGTTGCAGTTTCGAAATTCAATATATTTAGAAAGTAACGGCCATACCTATCCCTTAAACAAAATCTCGATTTTTCCACCCTGTGATTGTCGGGCAGCTTTTCACTTAACGTTTCAGCTCAGTCGCTCTGGTAGTGTTAGAGTTATTTGGCGGACAGACAGACAGAAATGACGGCCAGAAAAGCTAAGACATTAGTTTCTACGAAGCCCTACTAATAGAAAATTAAGAGAAATCCACTAAATCAGTGAGAAAATCGATGATTTAGTTAGAAGAATCAATATAACCATTACCATACTTTCTGTCTTCATTGTATAAATAGTCCATTTATTTTAACAGCTCCAAATACAATATGACCTAAGTACACATACCTACTCGTAAATTGGCCTGAATTATGTAAATACCCTTTTCCCTTTCGCTGAGACCGAAATAATAACTACCTGTACGTGTGACCTTCTACCTATGCTGTTCCATCTGTTGTGTCTAGCAAGATAAAAACATAAAATTTTACATAGTTAGCCAACATTTAGTTTGAAAGTCAACCTATTATATCCACACTATGATTGTAAGGAGTTGGGGGTTAAATAATAATATTATCATTGATCACTTTGAGGTCTAATAGTGTACCTACTGGTAAATCTTTCTGGTTTATTCCAGCTATATGCTTTTTGAAAATTTCTAATAGTTTTGTGATAGAGAATATTTAAAGTAAGTGCTAAAATGCTAGCGCTAAAATTGTCACTATAAACTTACCACTTTAAATCTCTCGTCCAATAGACTTTGATACATAGTAACCTTCTGGATGAAATAGGTTAACTCAATCTGGCGACTTTGACATCAAAACCATACAGTGTACGTTCAGAGGTAACTTGTTTATCTCCACTCCCTATCTCGTTAATAGTTTATGGCACGGTTAATATAATATATATACAGTATGTATTAAATATGTTTTTTTAATTGCCTTTTTTCGCAATACCTAGAATTTTTTCACAAATGATGTAGTTAGTTTGTAAAGAAGATATGACGCGGCACAGGCAAACATACAGCCTAGTGTCAGCCACTGTCACCCATATTTGCTGAGTATAACATAACATAGCTACAAGATTTTGTGACCCAGTGGACTGCTTCTTGTGCCTTCGATTACACTGGTTCCTACCTTTCACAGCATCACAGTAATGCAAGCACTAAGTCGATGTAATGAATTTAAGACGATGAAGATTTTTAGATTACTTAACTCCGTTATGTCAGTTTGCGTCAAGGCAATCTTCTCTGAAGAAAGTCTTTGAGAGAAGAGCTTATTGTACAAGCTTCACGGAAGAAAAGTAGCACAGCTGCGAATGAGATGGCTAAGCCATTGCAGACGAAGTAAAAAGTGCAAAGCTCTGTATCAACAACTTTTTAATTAGATACCTCTAAATTTAATTAACTTAATACTTCTGTTGAGTATAAACTCGTGGTTATAAATTTCACTAACTTTTTACACCTAAGTAGAGAGAGAAACAAGTACACAATATAGTCATTTAAAGGAAATGATACAGTCTTGATGTTTAGGTTTAGAAAAGTGAGTTGAGAACAAGAAGATCTAATCGAATCCTATACAAAGTTGTAGATCAATGATCTTAGATCATCATCCAGTCATTAAAAAAATAAAAGCTCTTACAATTTATCAACTTCACCCTAGGTTATCTATATCATTAGCAAGTAGAGGGAGGCGAGGCCAAATTTGCTTAATTATTTGAATAAAATGTACGAATGTGATTCCATATTTTATTTACAGACTACTCGATTCGCTATTTATTGCATTGTCTCAGGAAAACTGCGTTTGAAACTTTAGTTTAGAGCCTAATGTGGCATGCTCGTAAGTTTAGAATTGTTTAAGAGCTTGCTAAAACACTATTTCACACAGACTCTGAACTAAAAACTCAATTAATTCCTTTTAAAATATTGTACTTTCGTTTCTACATTTTGTTCTTTGCTTATTCTTGGTCCTACTACGTACCCAAATTGTTGTCTACTGACGCACGTAAAAGGAAAATAGGCAAAGTTTCTCTAGATTGATTACCCACGTACAGCAAAACGATACAGTCAGCATGACCTGCAGATGCCAAGGAGAAGGAAACTGTTGGAAGCTGACAATCACCAAAGTCATTAAGTCATTAGGAGACAAGCTGGCATACCGATAGGTGCGGAACTTCCTACTCAAATTACGATAACTGTAAACCAATCATGAACTCTGTCAATATTATTATGTAAGTAACATCAAAAAATATGCAATATTTTTACACTACTTATTTCATATTACTATTTTGATATTTGCATCTGGATCCGCTAATGAGCGTAAAAAAGTTTGATACGATTAATAATTAATTACTAAGGACGGATTTGTGCTTTTTAACAATCTGAAGTAAAAGTACCCCTATAAACGACAGTGACTCCGCCAATAGGGACCGGACCGTAACTGGAACATCAAAACTGTAATTGACAAACAGCTATTTCCCGAGTCTCAGATTGAACTATTTCCTGCCAATCGCGATAGATTAGTTTCTTCAACCTTGTCATTGAACATTACATCGCGCAAGTGATTTACCTAAGTGATATTCCGAGCTTACTTAACTTGAAAAGCTAATTTATTGCCAGGGTCAAATAATGAAGCGTGTCTCAGGATAGATATAATATGATCATACACACGACAAATGATGCCAATGACAGATTAATGGCTTTCCTCGAATGTGGCATCTAATGTCACAGTGAAATATCACTATACGGTCGCAAAAATGGAATTCCTCCATTCGGTAGGTATACATTTTTTGTCCATACAACGACGTTATTCATAACCAAAGTAGCTTGGCTTTTTATCATTCTGCGGATTTCAATAAAAACGACAATGTGCGTCGTGTGAACGATAAAGGATTACGAGGTTGTGAAAACGTAGTAAAAGACGTATTGGAATGTTAGTCTCAACACAAAAGCCATAGGATACGGAAAGTATCCCTGCATTTGCCTATGGCCGAACTAATTTTAAATCGATCTATATCTACTTTAGTTACACAGTGGGTGCCGTGTAACAAAACTGAATTTTAACGAAATCAATATGTTGTTTACTAAGCCAAATTCGAGTGTTTGATAGATCAAGTCCATTGTCTACTCATTATAGACTTTTATGTTTAGTAACACCTGTTGCTGTTCAGAGAGGAAACTATGGTATTGTTGACTGTCTATATTCAAAATAGGAAACTTGCGATGTACGATTTTTGCGCTAAAGACCAGTGTACACTTAAAGAAACAAATAGTCGAATCTGACTGATTTATCATTTGATTGGGTGCCAGCGTGAGTGGCCTCCTTTATTAACAGTGTAACTAACACAAAAACAGAAGACAGTGATCTTAGCACAATAGGCGAGGTCAGTCGGGATGAGCGTTTACGTGGAAGGCCATTGTTGTGTTAATTTTCAGGACGGGCCACTGTTATGGAAGTCTCTCATGAATATTAACTGATATTTGTCTCACAGACGGTCACACACTGCTCAAAATAGCCGTACAATTATAATCACGAGTCCTATTGTTAAATACGTAGACATTTCTATGCAAGTAGGTATCTTTCATTACACTAACCGAACGTATAACAGATAACATCACCATCATAAATAACCACTTCAATTTTCTTTTATTGTAGAAATGCTTTTACTGGGGAAGTAATCATCTCACATTCAATAGATCTAGATAGAAATTTATGGTATGATGGTATGGGTCGACAAGGGATAACTAAGTACCTTTTGTAGTCCCGAAATCTAAATTGTTTTCGTTTTAGGGGACAAAATGTAGAAAATACATTTTGCATGATGTTAAATTATTTGTTTCCTTTCCCCTTTTTTGGGGATCCTTACTTGTGTGTGGTACAAAGTTCGTCTTCTCGCACGCGTGCTTGTAATATTATATTTTGGGTTTGCATACTTGTTGATAATGTATTTATTCAGTTAACACAATATTATGCAACATCAACTTATATGTACAACATATTATGTATGTGACTATTGTGTTTGGTAAATTTTGCCCCTCTTTCAAAACTCGAATCTGTAACCTAGATGCGTTATTAACTTAATATACGAAGCCCAAACTAATTCATGGATTTGTACCTATATCCCCATATGTAGTATGGGGATGAAGGAGCACATAATAGTACTAAAACCGGTCTTAATACTAGTACCGAAATCAATAGCATTGAAATGAATTGTACACTTACCCACATATCCAGGAATGCCGACGCCTGGGTATAGAAGCGAGGGTGAGTCCGAAGGGGGGCAGCGCGGCTGGTAGGTCCCCCTCCTCCGGCGCGGGCGCACCGCTCACGCGCACCTCGGGCACGCGCAGCTGGTTCCGACTCATCACAACACTTCAGACTTCCTTCATCATCGCATATACATATAGCACTTGTTAGTTACCTTCAGCTCTATCGAAATGTTCGACGAATATTTTCGATTGTATCAATTTTTTAAAATTCTCAACAAATTTAACAAGTACCTACGTTTTTAAAGCTTTTATTTACCATTTAACTTTTATCTTGATCTAGATTAACAACTAAACGATTATTTAGTTAAGTAAGTGTCATATGTCATCAGTGAACGCTATGAAAATGGAATATGTTGTTATAATTAAATTTTCAGTAAAGTATTTAGGTTTTTTTATCGCATCCCTTTTTTGTGAATACCAGGGTAGGAGCCAATAAAAGAGACCAAATGTGTCGTACAGATATAATCTTTATGAGAGTTTTCCTTTGACAACGGGAACGTAGGGCGGGCGGCTTTGTAGCTGAAGCCCGACAGCTACATCCGCTTACCGGCGTTAAATGTAAAGAGATTTGTTTTAATGTGTCCCACCTTCGGAGTTTTCTCTTCGCAAACATTTACCTGCACGTTTTGCGTAACGTTATACCCTCTTTAAGTGCCTATAACGAGTGTGCTGACTTGTGAATGCACTCAATAACACGTAGGTAACTGAACAGTATTCCTCACTTGCTGAATGGAAGTAGCTATATTGTATCTCTCTCCTTGGAATAAAGGAATCCATGTATTGGCATTTCAAGATACTCTTCGGGTCACTGAGCCATCGGAATATTATAAGTTTGGGACATTCCTTCTTACGAAATTTTAGTTTTTATTTTATTTTTACGAAATATCTAATGACGGTGACGGACGTTTAGGTGAACTAATTTTAATTAAAGAATTGTTTATTATAATATAATGATTGTCATAATTTGACGTGGAAATGAAACAAAATAAATAGTCAATACCCAATATAGCCTAAGTCAGAGACATCCCATCTGTTGGTTTCACGCCTAATACCTGTCCTAGCTGAGACGCGCCCATGGCTGACCGTATTTCACGCAGTACACTCGTAAAAGTAAATTAGATTGCTTAACGAAGCAGTGTTTAAAGGGATCCGAATTGACTGGCTTACCAGAGTTGTTGCCTTTATTAAGGGATGCCCATGGTCTTGCGGTGGCTAAACTTAATTTACTTTGTTGCAACAATCTTTCCTTGTTTTCTCGTGTAGTTTTTCCTTGTTTATATCACCAGGCAATGTTCGATCTTAAACATGGTAAAAAGTTGTCGCGAAAAGATCGCTTGCGGCAACAAGATCGTCTTGATTACTGTAACCAAAATCAAAATTCCTCTACAAGAATATTAAATTGAACATTGTAAATCAGGTTCAAATTATGGTCACCATGCCTTAGTCTCTTATTTAAGTTCATTATGTGTAGCCCGCGGCTTCGCCCTGTAGTTGTGATTATTAGACTTTCGCGCTTTACCTATACACTTTGATGTTATCACACATATTTGTGCTTGTTTCTTGTTCTCTTTGCACTCTGTACTACATCACACAATTTCCACGCACATAATACACAATAATAATTATAATAAATTATATAAAATATTATAATAAACAGTAAATTCATTATTCAGTTATGGACATGCGTTGCTCTAAACTCAGTAAATACATTTTTTTACAAAATGAAATGACACATTATGTATACTCGCAGGTATATGTACTTACATAAGTGTTTTTTTAAGTGTAATGTCATTTTGTCAGAAAAGTGAACTTAGTTAGTTTTACCTCTCAGCAGGTAAAAAATTGGTACCAAGAGTAGCCTCGTTAATTCACCTAGATTATTTAGATTAACTCAAGTTTATACAGTCATAAAATATATTACCAAGGGTCTGGCGTTAAACTGAGGGCGTTAGCCATTGAAAAATGTAGTAAAAATTTATTATTTGGGCGAAGAATTTCTGTTCATATTTTATATTAATTTCGTTTAAACAAAACGTCATATCGAAGAATAATTATACTTAGGTTTAGAATTTGCTATAAAGTGTACAGAATACATAGATTCGTTGCAACATATTAACTATTTTTAACCGACTTTGAAAAAAGGAGGAGGTCCTATGTATGTTTATTTATTTAAATGAGTTTTAATTTAGCTATTTGTTGTTCTCCGTTCTCTCATACATTTCCATCGTAAGATTTCCGTTTAAGTGTTTATTAATGGTAAAAGTTACTTTCCGATACCGAAGTAATCGTATGGAGAACGCCTCGCCCAGCTTTGCGGAAACTTTTCATTCGAGTCACGAGCCTACACCGAAGTCGTGTTATAATAAAACTATCAAGGGACAAAAACGAGGGAAATAGTATGATATATTTGTCGTAGGGTGTACTATTGTATGGACCTACTTTTCTAAGAATTTTCCTATTTAAATCTATGACTGCCGCGTTATTTGATGCTACTTTCCTTTCACATAACAAATTTCTGTATGTATATTCCTATTATTATATTATATACTAGCTGTTGCCCGCGACTTCGTCCGCGTGGATTTTGGAAGTAGGTACCTATCTCTGCTATGTACAGACATACATCGTCTAGTTATAATTTTCCAATGGTAAAATGGATCATTCTAAGTACCTTCACCATAATTTAAGGTATACCATACCTTCAGGAACAAACTATGAACACCGTATCCAATTTGGTGAAGACAGATAAAAATTTAAAAAATTGTTGTTTTCACTTCCATTGCTCATAAGACTTCTCATATCAATTTTTATTATACGTGTGTATTTTTTAACTAATACAGTATGGGCAAAACCAAAACCATAGGAGATACAGGGAAACTGTCTTAGGAACCTTTAGGTATTTTTTCGTGATAACAATTTTGACATAGTAATCGGAGCAGCTGGAGTTCAGGTGGCATGCATGAATAAGTAGTAAGTTCCTAAGTACATTGCACAGTCTGTTTTATAAGAAAACATTTTATTAAATTTGACTAACTTCTGCTGCTTGGATTTTTTTCTTCCGATACAATAAAATGATTCTAACATGAAACTAAGTCGATACGCATTTTTTAAAAATAATAAAAATTATTTTTCACTGGCGTTCTATGAGAAAACATTTTATTGAATATGACTAACTTCTGCTGCTCAGATTTTTTTCTTCCGATATAATGAAGTGATCCCTACATGAAACTGAGTCGAACCGCATTAAAAAAAATATGTGCAAATTGTCTCATTTTTATGGACAACACACGCTTGACCAAAAAATTTCTATGTCATAAGACACTTTCCCTGCATCTTCTATGGTTTCGGACTTGCCTATACTGTCCCAGTTAAAAAAAACACTGATATCTCCTATGTCTATGACATCGTCTTGTTACGTTAAATGATTTATCTGTAAATGCCGATAACTTTTTTCGCTGTCATCCGATTTCAATGAAACAAAGCCTATAAGTTGCGCCAGGCTGTGCTTAATCTACCTGTGAAAACCGCAAGAAAATCCGTTCAGTAGTTTCGGAGATTAGCGATTACAGACAGACAGAAAGACAGAAAGACAGACAGACAGAAAGACAGAAAGACAAAAAAATTTAAAAATGCTTTTTTGTGTTCTGTTACTCTTTTTTTATCGTCCACACTCATTTTTTAAAAAAATTATTCAAAGTACAGACACACGGTTTCTACAGATTTATTATAAGTATAGATTTATATAATTTAGTTGATCATTCATAACACCTACTTCCTAGATATTTAAACTACTAGTTACAAAACGTTTCTGAAAAATATTAGTTGAGGCGAGCGGAAGGGAAGCTAGTAGGTATAACACATTTCGTACCTACCTTAGCTTGAAAATTTAAAATTGTTGAAAGATTTCCTTAGGCTAATATAGGCCAGCGTTATTTTCTTTATTTACTATTCCCAGCAATAAATTCTAAAAGGGATGCTACTAAATTCCTCGATGTGAAATGTTAAAAGGGAGGACCGCTCAGAATCTCCCTGTAATTGAGGTCACATTACGCCTAATTACCTGTCTCGGCTCCACGGCTACATTGTTCAAATGGTGACTCAAAGAGTAATTCGATAGAGGACTTTTTAAGCTGTTTTATTTCTGTTAATAATATTTTTTACTAAATATTCAGTTACGAAAACCTTTCAAGGGCGCCTAAACTCAAATCCGGCTTGTTCAGATTTTCTTATGACGAATTCCATCGAAAGTCTAAGGCTTTTATGCCGTAAGCTCAGGCCGTTGGGGACAAGATATTTCTCTTAAAAATTCTGGGCACGTAACAACGCGGAAGAGATGTGGAAAGAATATTTTGATCGTCTTTAAATCGACAGAAGTGTCTAGTTCCTTCTTTTGCAATATCATTGGGGAGTGGCTATTGCTTTTCTTGACCTTAACACTGTTCGATTGTTTCAAAGTGGCCTGGGAAAGGCAGAGGGGCAATAAAGCTCAGGTAGGGCAGGGCAGGCCTGTAGTGCGATTAATCGGTGATCGCGACCTTTGCGTGCGCGGAGTGCCTGACCGACATACGGCACGCACACAACTGAAACACTGCTATATTATATCAGCAGGCGTTTAACACGACCCTGATTTTCAACTAAAACAATGGCAGAGATCTATCAAATTGAATAACAATTTTAAACATCATAAAGTATTCAACACCAATTGGTATCCGGTAGCTTAGTCACTTTCAGCACTGTCACGGCGCATAGTAAATGAGATGACCGTCCGCTAAATGGGGCAAAAAGTTAGAAATAGGTCAAAATCAATTACCATACAAAAGAACACTGCAACCATTAACTAAAGTACTTAATTAGTAAATTGGCCGTTATAGTGTTGCTGAACTGTTGGAATAATTCATTTCACTATTATAGTTGACCTCCTAAACTATTTATTACTATCAATATTGGATATCGATAGCAATAGCATTGGTATTGTTATTAATACTTACTGCGTAACGATCAGTCGCTACTGCATTTCAATATCGATATATTTACTTTTCGATCATTATTCCTACAACACTAAGCCATTAGTTACTCAATGTTCTCGTTAAACAAAATTGGTTTAGTTTCGCGAGTTGTGACAGTTCGCAGAGCAAATAAACAAAGGATTGTGCAGGAAGTCACTGATAATGATAAATTAGGAGAACACCCATTAAAATAGTACATAGCTTCATACATAATAAATGCGAGCTATAACAATAAACTACAATAACTGCCATTGTGATTTCTGCATTGAATATTTTAAGAGCTTTTTACATTACATATGCTTATCATTTACAGGTATAAGACGATTCGGAACCATTTAAATTATCAATCACATATCTGGATCAATCAGTGACTTATGAACGATTACTATGACATCTACAATCAAACATTACACTTCATGGCAAAACAATGTTTGTTATATTTAACTTTCCAGATAGATATTGAGTGACAAAATTTTTCTATGAAGATTTAAAAGTTATTGTTTCGTTTAAAGCTCTAGTAGTAAAGTAACATTCTCGTTAGGTAAGTCAATGTTTTAACAAGATAAAAGTTGTGATAATACGATAAGGAAGGTGATTGATAAGATAACATAGTGGGTACACGCCAACTACATAATGAAATGACTAACTGATTTGGTTAGCTAAGTGGGGTCAGCTCGTGTTAATCTATATTAAACTTAACATACACTTTTTCGTGACTTTGCTGTGTTGTGGAATTTATTAAAATGTATTTAAAGTAAGAAAAAGAAAAGTGAGCATAGGGAAATAATAGAGATAAAGTAAGAATTGTCGGGATCACGTATTGAATTTTAAATACTTAATTTCGATTTTTAAATGAACATTAGTAGTAGATAATAAATAAATAAAAATATCACGAAAATTTTATCAATTTAATATTTTGTCCTATTGACGGCAAAATCTCTATTTTTTTGATATTACAAAATCCAAGTGTCATTTAATTGTAAAATATAGTGTTAGGAAAGTAAGGACGATTCCTCAAATCCAATTAATTGTGTGTCTATTTCGCAAAGTTGCTCTATGTACAGACAGGCAGTCAAATGCGTAATACCTACTAAAAAGACCAATAAAAAAATTACATTTTTATGTACGGTATTCGTAATACAATACGTATTTAATTCATTCGGTATTCTGTAACAATGGTTGGAAGGTATTTGTACAAAGGTGTGAGTCATATAGTACAAAGGTAGTCCCTGTGTGTATGTATATGTTTATCCTAATGTGATTTAATTAAATTAAACGGTGTAATGGTCTAGAGTGATATGTTTTCATAATAAAAACAATGAAGTATAAATAAAATATACTAGATGCGACAGTTAATTATTAAGTTGAAATGCACACAAAAACTGTATTTCAATAATTTTGATAAGGTACTAATGTCGCAGTGTTTACAAAATTAGTTAGGCCTAGTGATTGTGTCCTAATATAAAATCCAAAGAGTCCATCACAATGTGATCAGGCAGCAATAAGCACAATAATTAAATTACTTAGGTGAAATTACAAGAAATATATATATATACCTAGCTATCGTAATGACATAAAACATCTTCAGTTTTTTTATACACTCGGATTATAGACGGTAAACGACGATATGACGATAAACAAACACTATTTAAATAACACTATATATATAAATTATTTTGCGAAAACTTTATAAACACAATATAATTAATATGGCATCACCTCACGTAAGTTTAAATATTAAAATCTATTGCTGTTTCTATTGTAACACATCCATGTGTATTTTATGTCTACTTGCAATAATCTGGACGTAGAGTGGCGAACTCATAGCGTGATGACGTCGGCTCGCGCGTCACGCCACGCGCCGCCGCGCGTCGAGCAAGAGCCCTCGTTTCATTTTATTACGAACCTGGGATCTCTTGGTAGCCAATAGAATAAATTATTCACATATTAATACTTTAGATACCCCAATTACTATTATATAATAGTAGCAGTCAAGTTATAGCTGCTATGATGGTAATAGCGCTCTATTTACTCTCGAGTGGAAAGCAGTTAAGTAGGTATGTGATGTGATTTTGATTGGTTGATTTTTATCGTATAACTTAATCATCTACACACACATTGTGGTTTTCCGTGGCCAGTTAAACACCAATATGATAAAGATTTTATTGTTTATTTATTATAATTATATTTAGTGAACTCTTCAAATGTGTAAACGAGTCTAAAAATGTTTTTAAATTACTAATTTATTTATTGCCTCTACGTCATGTCATATCATACCGTTAAATTAGGTCAGTATTTTAAAATTGTTTGTAGAAGCATGTTTATTGTTTACGTCGTTGCTTTGAACTAAATATTTAAGTTAATCAACGTTTGCATATTCTAATATTGGTACACATACATAGATATCTACTAAAATAATAACTGAGGCCGGCGAGTTGCATCCTGTAGACCAAAGGATTAGAGGGAGGTTGAGAGAAGAAAGAAGCTATGGTAGCAGGCATATTTATGATAGCAGACAATCAATGGTTAAGTAGTTAAGTTTATTCGCAAAGTAGGAGTAAGTAAACAAAATAGTCAAACATTTTTGAAACAGCACATTTTCAACCGCCTTATTTCTCCACTGACCTGGTCTAAGAATTTTTCCGTTCGGCAAATAAATTATTATAATAAAAAGATAAGTTGCCCACTGAATTAATGTAACAAACAGCTATGGCGCCTCAAAATATTATAATTCAAAATTGCGTCAAAGAGGTTCTGTCTAATATTAAATTCATGGCAAACAGGTAAAATAAATTTGAATACAGGAATGCAGTGCCTAGCAAGTTTTTTCTTCGAAGTTAGGTATTTATTTATGGACACGACGCTCAAAATAAAACTCGAATACTTACTAAGTATTTCGCGATGGAATCTATCGACTTGAGTTGTTGATTGTTGGGATTCCAGTGGTTGTAACACGCTCAGTAATTTACAATCAGTTTTATATTTTAGCAGTGTCCTTTGTGCAAAATTATTTGTGATAGATATATTAATTTGGATTTATACAGTACCTAGTAAGTGTTGTTTAGTAAGTACTTGATTTCGAGCCCTTGCAGGTCTTATTTGAGCCATAGGCCTAAACGGAGAAGTTTATTTATTTTTTCCCTCAAAATCCGGCGGTGTCAAAAAGTCTCTTAACATATTGGGCGACTCATTGGTACAGAGCCGTCGGGTGAAACCATCGACGTGAATTCCGCTTGAAGACGAAATTAAGTACTTATTTTACTGGAAGCTCCGTTAACTTCGCTTGAAACCTTACATACCTACAAAATTTTCAGGTACAGGTGGCCTTTTCCAAGTCTAAATATGGCTGCGGTAGTTAGATATCTAAATTAACCCTTAAGACCGTCCTAGTGTATGATTATTGATGTTATTATATTATGCAACAAATTGTAGTCAAGTCGCTGACACGTCGTCGTCATTATAATGGCTAACCTGCACGCAATGAGCAAATAATTGTCTTTACGAGTGTGTATACATCTACCCACAGACGACGTCACAATTACAAGGAAACGCCAGAGGCAACCATTAAAAAGAAAAAGACTTTTCAACTTCGGTTTCCGTTGTGATTTTGCTGAGCAGATTAAGATATTTTATTGCTTTAAAGATATTTTTGGGAGTCTGTTTACGTAGTCCAGTCAAGGGCAGTAATGCTGCATGACGGCAGATTGTATCATTGAGGCAAATATATGAGCTACTACAAAATAATCATTGCTCTGTAGTTTTTAGTATCAGTTTCCTGTATGAATCCTACGTTTTTATTATTTTCATTTAATCTCTCTATACTATACATATCATGATAAATCATAACATTTTACTGTAATTCATTCAATTCGGAACACTTTCGTAGATAAACATTAGGGAATCAAAACCCACAGCTATTTGTAAATAATCATCTCACTGATTGGCTGTGACGAATGAGAGCCGGGACGAACATAGCAGTTTAAATATGGCATGGGTGGATAGCAATTTCTTTCATACGTATAGTCTATAGTACTTAAAGAAATTGTCGACGTACCTACCAAAACGTTTATCAAACCCTATTATTACAACATAAAGGATTGTCTTGCATTCTCTAAAAAAATATTGAGCTGAAGATGTATTGGAAACAAAACAATTTTAACTTTCGTACAAGTTGTCGTTCTCGTAAGTGGGTGAAGGCAAACTTTATTTAAAGTATATTTATTTTATTTACTAAAAATCGTTTATTTTCCTAAGTACCATAACCCCCAATTAAAGAATAAGTAATAATAGTGCTAAATAATGAAGATGATTATAGCATATAAGAAATCCTGTTTCATTTAACACAAATATTACTTTTAATAACGATAACGTTTCTACGATAACAAAATTATACCTCGACAGGTTTTCGTCATGACAACCTATTAGATCAATATAGCAATAAACTTGTAGCATGTGACAATCGGTTCTGCCACTATGTCATTATACTCGTACAAGTACCACACACTTAGCGTAATATTGCAATGAAACCGTCTGATGTCCATGGATAAAATTCCCTCCGCTGACTATAAAAAGCCACCATCAGTGACTACCATGAGAATGTGCACATTTTGCACAATTTATCTTGGAACACGGCTCCTTTCCACGCTATCTTCACACGGTTTTTGTAACAGTTTCAAAGAACTAAGACTTTACGTGCAGTATAAAAGATTCATTATGCTTAATAAATCGCATCGTCATTTCTCTGAACGCTTCTATAGAGTTTAAAACTTAAAACCGCTTCCTTTATTTGACGACGTTTTCACAGTTTCTTAGAGACTTTTTCGACGGAAGCTTTTTATTTAGGTATACTATTAGGCTACGATAAAAAGAGGCAAGTAAGCTTAGGCTTTATATGTGAAACAAGTAGACGAAAAAATGTGCCGAAACATTATTTGTTCACGTAAAGCAGCAGGCAGTAGCGAATTTATAGATTAGCTTTTTAGGAAAAGATACTGTGTTGAAGAGCTCAACGATGAGAGGTTTGAGAGCCCTAAACCTCAAAAGTCGAAGGACACAAAAGATAAGTATACGGAGTAGGTTGATTAGAGTCAAGGTCATATTTCTTATTGTCGACGTGGATATTTTTTAAAACCGACGAGAAAAATAATAATATGTGCAAATATTGTGGAACACCACAAATACATGTTGAGGAAACATTTTGGTTTTCCTTAGTCTGTGGTATTATAACCGTAAGTACTTACGTTCTAATGAGTTTTTCGGAACTTAAGCACCTACCTACGATTTATAATATTACCATAGACTTTTCTTCAGTGAAATTTTTATTTCACTGAAAAGTCTATGGCAATATTATAAATCGTCACGATCTTCACGATGTTTTCACCGTGAAGACATATGCATACGTTAAAGATTACGATCTTATATTCTAAGTGTGTGTATTCTAAGTCCACCAAACGACGGATTGGGGCACCGTTAAGGATCAGGAGCACACAGGTTCTGTAGGGTCGAAGTGTCACCGGTATTCCTGGCCCCTTTAAGAAGATAAGATAAACCTTTTGGTTCCAGAACTTTAGCATAATTTTGTAAATTTCAGATTTTGTTTGTCACCATCGAACCGAATTATTTGTATTATTTGGTATTAATAAAAAACGGACGAGTGCGAGTAGAACTCGCGGCCTGAGGGTTCCGTACAAATTTAATAATAATAATAAAAATTGATAGTCTTTAATAGTACTATAGTCTTTAGTATCACTTAGGTACCTACTAACTTACATGGATGATTTGGTTTTACGCAAAATTAAGTTTGTAGGTAATAGAAAAATTACTTTTTTGTGATGTAACTACTAATTAACTGGTTTTCGGATTTTTTTCATTACTTGTGCTATAAGACATTAAGTACTTCTTGTCATATTTCACGATTCCGGAAGTACCCCATAGGTTTTCATTAGCAAAATACTCAAAATTGTGGAAAAAATGGCCATATCTTTTTACTGCATTGACTAAGAAGTTTGATTTTTTCACAGATTTAAGGGATTGCAGACTTGAGTAGGTATTTAATATTAATTTCAACTTGATACCTCAACGCGTTCCTGAGAAAAAGGGTCTTGACAGACAGACGGACAACGAAGTGATCCCATAAGAGTTCCTTTTTCCTTTTGAGGTACGGAACCCTAGAAAACATAAGCGCAGAAAGTTCTGTCGTTCAACAAATCCAACACGTTCAATTTAAAATTAATTTGATTTGGTTCCTATTTCAAATGAGCACTACAAAATTAATTACTTTATATAAGTGAGAGCGTCAGTGGCGTAGGGGATAAGACGCGGCCTATCATATCGAAAGGTTCGGAGTTCGATCCCCAGCTGGGCCAGGTACCAATGGGTTTTTTCTCGAAACTTAAGTACATTTACTGACTGCTCTCAAACGGTGAAGGAAAACATCGTGAGGAAACCTGCATACGCCGATGAAGAAATTCTTAGGCGCATGTGAAGTCCGCCAACCCGCACTGGGCTAGCGTGGTGGACTATAGCCCGAACGCCCTCGTTGAGAGGGTAGGCCTGAGCCCCAGCAGTGGGGACATCTTATTAGGCTGTTGATGATGATATAAGTGCCTATATGTTCGTTCGCTGAATAATGGTTATATGGTTTCACCTCATTCGTATTTACTTTACTGTGATATTCAATACCCACTACGTCGTAATTACAACGTCTGTTATTTGATATCGTGCGAATATAATATCAAACTCCGTCATTAATTACGTTATTATAATTATAGTTTACATAACCAGATGTAGTAATTAATTTCACAATTTTCGTTTTTATTATGGGCCGCCGCTTGCCAGGAGAATCAATGTCCTGAATGTATACATACATTAGACGTCGATAGGCGAAATTATGATTTAGTTATGAACAAAATAGAATCAATTAAAATCATTACACCTATCCAATGTCCTTTAAGGTACTCTACGTGCTACTAAATACTTATATTTTATATTATTATTATTTTAATGCGATACAATATATAGAACAGGTGTTGTGTGGATATGTTCTTTAATATAATATTACTTTACGAAGCGGAGATGAAATTTCTGTCAATAAACAAATTCAATAATACGTATCAGAGATACGCTTTATCATTCATAAGGGTGCTTCCACGTCTATATCAAATTGTGATCCCGTGTCAACTAGGGCGGTGCTCTCAACATTTTACAACGTCTTGCACGAAGCCATTTATAATATGAATGAGTTCATATCATGAGTTCATATTAAACATTCCCGCAGTCTGTGAAAGTAATTATAGGTAGTACCTATGGTGGACTCGGTCTAATAGGTACTTAATAAAAATCGAGGTTCAATAGAGTATTAATAGCTAATTTCTCGAAACTGATTCCTGTCACCTTAAACCAGTGAATAAAGCACAACATAATTGTAAAGTTATGAATTATGATCCATTTTCAGTGTAATATTTGCAAAGTTTTAATCCTTGTCAAATATAATATATGTATGTCAACGAGACGACCATTCCAAGTACGATTGTGTTAATTTGTTTTTGTTTGCTTTGCATTACATTGAATTTATAATTACGTTTGCTAGGAACAACCTAAAATTGTAGAAATTGAAATTGTAGAATTAGTTGAAAACATCTCCATCCAATGACATACATAGCCTCTAATTTCATTAGCCAATTGTTCCGGCCCCCGCACCGTATATAAATGTCAGAAAAGGAACATAACTCTTAAACTATCAGTACATATTATATTTTCTTAAATAAAGAGTCATAGTAAAAAGTAAACAAACTTAAACTCGTTCAGCATCGACGTCGAAAAGTTTATTTATTTAAAATTTAATAGTGTTTGTGACATTCAGTCGAAAGGATTATGGTCCCATATTCCGGACATGCATATTTTTATGTTATGTTGGCGTTTTTATAGCTACGGTTGCCACGTATATTAACACGAATTATGACAATAAATTTCATGGAATTGCAAATTATGAAGTGCAAAAAGTTTTATATTTCTTTTTATTAGTACACATATTTATTTTTGTCAAATATTTTGCACTCCAGGCACTTGCGTCATAACTTCATAAGAAAATTTTGTAATAAGAATATTTTTGGGTGCTATGACATCTCTTTTCATCTTCGAAATTCAATTTATAAGCAACTCCTCACTCCTCAGTCAGATATTTGATAAAATATGTGAATTATTAAATATGGGCTTTGAGTTCGTGAGTTTCTATTTTCTCTGTATGGTTTTATTTATTTTGTAACCAAAATTCAACGTGGATTTAACCCAAACATTTGGGACTACCTATATATTACTTGTTTCATTTAACATCTTGTTGCCATTTAATAATTGCGTAACTTTCAACGGATTCACTTCATCTCATATGCTCACTCAGTATGCATGGGGCAAGTAATGAATGAGTGTGTCTAGTTAGATGATCTTAATCTGATGATCTTCTGATTTGTCCTGATTTATACTTTTACGTTTTTATCATACCAATTGAGATTTGACCCATTTGAGACTTTCAATGTATACCTTACTTCAAAATATCTATACTTATAATAAAGTAGTAGAAATTTTGTGTCTGTACTTTGAACAAAGTTATTAAAAAATGAGTGTGGGCGATAAAAAAAGAGTAACAGAACACAAAAAAGTTTATTTAAATTTTTTTGTCTTTCTGTCTTTCTGTCTGTCTGTAATCGGTAATCTCCGAAACCACTGAACGGATTTTCTTGCGGTTTTCACATGTAGATTAAGCACAGCCTGAAGCAACTTATAGGCTTTGTTTCATTGAAATCGGATGACAGCGAAAAAAGTTACCGTCATTTACAGATAAATCATTTAACGTAACAAGACGATGTCATAGACATAGGAGATATACAATTTTTTTTTTAACTGGGACAGTATAGGCAAGTCCGAAACCATAGAAGAAGCAGGGAAAGTGTCTTATGACATAGAAATTTTTTGGTCAAGCGTGTGTTGTCCATACAAACGAGACAATTTGCACAAAAAAATTTTTAATGCGGTTCGACTCAGTTTCATGTAAGGATCACTTCATTATATCGGAAGAAAAAAATCTGAGCAACAGAAGTTAGTCAAATTCAATAAAATGTTTTCTCATACAACGCCAGTGCAAAGTACTTACTACTTATTCATGCATGCCACCTGAACTCCAGCTGCTCCGATTACTATGTTAAAATTGTTATCACGAAAAAATACCTTAAGGTTCCTAAGTTCCCTGTATCTCCTATGGTTTTGTTTTTGCCCATACTGTATCAGTTAAAAAAACACGTTTATAAAAAATTGATATGAGAAGTCTTATGAGCAATAGAAGTGAAAACAACATTTTTTTAGGGTTCCGAACCTCAAAAGAGGAAAAAAGGAACCCTTATAGGATCACTCCGTTGTCCGTCTGTCTGTCCGTCTGTCCGTCTGTCAAGACCATTTTTCTAAGGAACGCGTGGAGGTATCAAGTTGAAATTAATATCAAATACTCAGGTCTGCAGTCCCTTGGTGTCGTGAAAAAATCAGACTTCTAAGTCATCGCAGTTAAAAGATATTGCTGATTTCGCCGCATTTTTAAGTATCTTGGTAACCAAAACCTATGGGGTACTTCTCCTTCACCTAGAATCTTGAAATTTGGCAAGAAGCAAGGTCTTATAGCACAAGTTAAGGAAAAAATCCGAAAACCGTAAATTTGTATTTACATCACAAAAAATTATTTGTACAAAAGTACCAACAAACTTAACTTTGCGTATGAGCAAGCTACCGTTATAAATTAGTACAATGACGTAAATGATTGTTGAAAGAATTCGCTAGCGTCTAGAAATTTCAACATTACAGATCTATATTAAATAATTTCGTAAGGTTTTACAAATTATACTAAAGGTTTAGCTAAGTCTGGAAATAAAATCACTTAAAAAATGAATAACATTTGACCGTTATCGTAAACACGTGATTTAGCATTTGACATAACACGACTTGTTTGACTTGTTATTGGTCAATTTATTTCTGCTTATTTTTTAAATGCATTTATTGGCGCATTCTTTTTGTCGGGCCAATTCGAAATTTAAAAAGAAAGGTTTTGAATCTAAAAAGGTCGCCACGATGTCTAACCAATACTGCTATAGAATGCATGGCATGTACCAGTTACCATTAATATTAGTACTAACACTACAAGAACTGACACAATTATAGATAATGTTTTTTCCAATTTTAATATACAATTCGGCACTATTCATTTTTTTAGTCACCATTTACAAATCTGAGTCATATTTAATGAATAGGTATACTTAGAGAACTTTGATTTCCAAGAAAAATCTTCGAGACTTCCCGAGAGCTAACACCTATATACAGAGTGGAAATTTCAGACGCCACATGGAGGGAAAGTTATTCTGATGATTAACCTTTTCGATCGGTATCATATAGATACATAGCATGTATTTTTTCCACATTATTGTCAGATTCGATTCCCGACTCAGACTCGTGGGTTCTTTAAAATGTTTGAATGCAGTTTTACTTAATTTTTAAAATAAAAGGATGTTTCCTTTTAGTAAAATTTGGAATCTGTTACATTTAGGGCACCTACTTTGCCTCCAGGTGGCGTCTGAAATTTCCATCCTGTATAATGGAAGCAGTGGTAGATACAATATAACGTGTATAAATTACTCATAATGCAATAAAATATTTTGACATTGACTCGATTCCCGTGAACGACGAACTAATTTATATAGGTACAGTCGACCGCGCGTCAGTGGTAACACATTGACATTGAGCTGGCCTAGCCTATTAGTGAGTTTCAATACTAGGAGAGACCAGTTTATACTGGTTTTGTTTCCACTGACGTACGGTCGACCGTACCTACAAGTTTGTACGGAACCCTCGGTGCGCGAGTCAGACTCGCACTTGTCCGGTTTTTTTAATTTTTATCTGTCTTCACCAAATTGGATACGGTGTTCATAGTTAGTTCCTGAAGGTATGGTATACCTTAAAGTATGATGAATAATATATACTTAGAATGATCCTTTTTATCATTGGAAAATTATAACTAGACGATGTCTGTACATAGCAGAGATAGGTACCTACTTCCAAAATCCACGCGGACGAAGTCGCGGGCAACAGCTAGTGTAACAATAAAAATATAATTTGTCCAGACCAGTTCTTCATTCGGGCCATCCTGGTGGCATCTTTGTCTATGGTAGCTGCATTTTCGGTCTGTTAGCTGTAAAGTCTGATTCTGAAACTTATATCGAAGTTCTGCCACCTCCTCTTATATTTAGCATTTGTCTATAAGTAAATAAGGAAATATTCTATATTGTCTGTAAAATGCACATTCCTATGCATCACTGTGGCGTTCACACTGCGTCTGCATTATCAACTAGTGAGCTCCATTTTTGCATGCACGTGACTGCAAGTGAATTGACGTCCAAGTGCACTCAGCAATTCGTATGCACCGTGCAGCATCGTTCTATTTTATTAGATAGTTCGATTGTCGCTCATCTCAGCATTATCGCAGTATCTATAATGAGTTAGCATTATTGTGGTTTGCTTCGCAAAATTGTTGCATTCATCTCATATTCGTATCGCGTATGAGTTTATTTATGTATGAAAGTTGATTGGTATAGATTTGATTATGACGCGTTCGTCCTTCGTGGAGAGGGTGCAGACGAAGTGGACGAACGAACGGACGGGCGCACGGACGTGCCAATGAGTTTGTTTGTAAACACTGGCTACGCCGCGACAGCACGTCGGACGTCGGTCGACTCAGCCCATTGGCGCATGACGTCACATAAATACAATACCGTTTTATTAACACTTCAAGCGTAAGGGGGAATAAGTCGCTAAGGGCTTCAATGCCAACCTTTCCTGTATCCGATGCATCCAGCCAGCAATATTTAGAATTTACAAGCGAAAACATAAAATTATCGTATCAAAGCCATTGACGTCACGGTTTTGGATTAATTTCAAGCGTAGCGTAGTGTAATCACGAGCTCTCAAACCCCTATCATATTATGCACACATTAGGGGGAGGGTGGTAATTAAGGTCAGCCACCGTCGATAGCAAGACGGTTCGCATGGCATTTATCAAACAAATCTCTGCCTGACACTTGATGTGTCACGGGCACTTGTTTGTGCAACACTGGTGCAACATGTTGCTAGCACGCCCGTTACGCACCGATAGCTGGCTCGCACGATGGACTCGCACTTATTTTCGGAGTCGGCGGTAGGGACCCTCCTGATTACCAAAGTGAGCGACGGGACTAATAGTTGTAACCAAAATGAGCGGTTTGAAAACTGAATATAAAACATTTTAGACGGTCCATCCATAAAACGGAACAGAAAGGGTCATTAGTTTTCTGTAGTAAAATATAGTTCAGGGATCAAAATTATCACCATCATCATCAAAATCATTTATTGTTACATTGATAATTGATTGATTGTCTGTATTGCTTGACTTTTCACATGTGAGTAACAATTATTTAAAGTTGCCTGTGTTCAGTTTTGTTGAATTGTGGTCGTTCATTTAAAAATGTTATTTGAAGCCGATCACTTTACACACAGTCTTAAAGTCTTAATCCGAAAAGCTAAAAGTCGTTTCCAGTTTAAAAAACTGGTGCGTGAGCATCTGTTGGGGTCCTCATAGCGTCTCTGACGGACATAAATGTAGTCATCGTTCACATTTACTTGGTTGCAAATTGTTATTGTATTTGTAGTCTGATTTATTTATAATATTTTAATACTATCTATGTATTTAATATATTTATGTATAGGTATATTTATGTAATAAAAGTATTTTTTAAAATAATTTGTATCTATTTATCTATTTGTAGTGTATGTAGTTAATTATCATATATTACTGTTTTATATTATCGTTTTAAATAAACTAAACTATCTTTTTGCGCCGACCACTAATTTATCTGCATGGCCCAAAGGTCAGCTGGTAGAGATTGCCAATGGCATTAAGTTCGCCTTTTGTACAAATTAGTGCAATAAAGTTTTAAATAAAATAAATAAATAAAGTGCGAAGGCTCGTTAATCATTAAAACACATATTTAGATGAAAAGTATCCATTAAAAGAAACAGTAGAACAATTTTATGTTGTACCACACAACACCATTCGTTGGTCTGCTGCCCAAGATAAAATTAGATAAATTATTTCAATTACGATTTTGCCGCCCCTAATGACCTGGTTGGGCGGGCGGTCTCAACATTACCAACCCTCCCCTCCCCTTCCCTGATACCGGTCCTGCTAACTCCTCGTAGGGTATTATAGTGACGCATTGTTCTCGTCCAATACCATACAAGCTTTTAGTATGAATTATGACACTTCTTAGGGCACAATTGATGCTACTCTTATCACTTAATGTAAATGTTACGTAACAAAATGCTATAGAAGACATATACCTACATTTGTTTTATAAGAAGCTGGGTATATCTATACCTACTCCTATACTAAAATAATGAGGTTGAAGAGTTTGTTTCTTTGTTTCAACGCGCTAATCTCTGGAACTACCAGCCGTATTTGAAAAATTCTTTTTCTTTTTGCATTTGATATGAACAATTCAACAATGAACAAAAGTCAGTAGTAACTTATAAATAGCGAGCGAAGCCGCGGGAAACATTTCCTAATTAGATCTATACTACGTTCCTAAATAAGTACATCATTATATTATTATTTTCTTCGTCATTGGCTTGTATTTAATTAATTTCTTCAAGCTATAGGCACAATCCTATGGAAAACGAATGAATACAATGGGCCATGGGCAGGCCATAGTACAAAGTTATAGCAAAATTTCCATAAATATTTGTATTACCTAAAACGAGCGATTTTGTACAATTTCGCAGGTGGTACCTCTACGTTACGCTGGAATGGGCCATCCTGTTTGTAAACCAACACTGATTTTGTGTAATCCCAAACAAATATTGACTTTTATTTCGCAGAAATATCCAACACGGATGCTCATTCCGCATGTTGTGGGTAATGTTAACATATTCGGCGATATGTATATGCGGAGCGGACAAAATATAGGCCAAATAAACCTACCTGGTAACAGAAAGAAGACAGATACAAATGCGAGGACGCTTTATAATATGTATCGAATAAAATATAAAATTACAAACACAACTTGACCATCGCCGTGGAAATGGAAAAATATCTTACGAAATATTATTGTCTGGAATTATGAATAAAACATCAACATCGATTTGAGACTGATTCCTGTTTACGTCACCCCGGCCAATGCATGATAATGTATTCGGACATTGGAAAATCGGAAAAATTGAACAAGCGAGTGGCCTCGCGGCACCCGAAGGTATGCGCTGACTGTGACTACATTTACTAGTGATACAAAGTTGTGTCACTTGTACCATCAATGGTCCTACTCAATGGTACAACTGACACTTATACACGTATATTGTTGAGTGCACTGAACATTGTAGGTAATTAATAAATAATTATACTTTTATGTATGACATCGGTTGCAGGTGTTTATGGGCGACAAAGCGTGACCGCCAGGTGGGTGGATCGACAGTCCGTTGATCCCTTTAGATCGCAAAAAATGCAAAAAATACAAGGTTAATATTAATAACATACATAACAAACAACATTAGGCGCAATTTTTTATTGGTTTTACGGCCCTGGAGTGTGCCAGTCGGTAAGCCACACTAAAGATCACATCCTCACTATAACTTTAATAAAGATTTAACCAGTGACAACTACGTCCAATTTTGACGTAGTCCAGCTAGAGCACCCGTCAGAATAGCACCTGCGCGAATAGCACCTTGCCTAGCCTACGAAGGGCACGATCAATATTTTTGGCAGGTGCTATTCGTGGATTCAAATTTATTTTAAAATTTTTATCCACGAAGAGATAAGAGAACAGAGTCGTAAGCGTAAGTAACGCTTACGTTATTAAATGAAAGGTATCGATAAAAGTCACTAGAATCGAACGAACTGGACGAGTACTAGTTACACGCTTTTATAATACACCAAAACCCACAATATTCATTTTTAAAATGAATATTGAGACTTTTTAGATTGAGAATAAAATATAAGAGACAAATCTCTGACAAGATCTCATCGAAGTCCGTATGGGGTTAACAGTGTAAGTGCTATAAGACTATACAGAGTATTATCAACATACTGTAACTGTGACCAACTTCAAAGTTGAGCGGAACAGAGAGAGAGCAGGAGCAGATTTGAATAAATTGAATTGACCGACCAATATGATTTTGTTGTTATAGCGGAGCTAGGAAATAACGAAATCCTATTGGTCTGTCAACACACATCAGCTGCATTATACGTTTAATTATTTATTCTATGCTCAAGCTGATACGCATAAAGGCGGTTGTTGACAATGGTGGCACTGAAAAGACATATCCGCGGCGGAGGCTGAACGACGACGGACCATTTTATTGGCTTTATCTTGTATTTATATCAATATGTCGCTACAAGAAATGTGTATAAATGTCATGTAATGGTAGATAGAACACCTGTTTATTGCTTGTCACATACCAGTATTTTGTCAGGTATGTAAGGTCATTCATTACTCCGTATTTTTTGGTAAGTTTAATTAGTTGCATTTTTAATTAAATAATTAATTTTAGCTTTATTGAAACATATATACAAATGGCGAACAGGTGACCAGGAAAACATCTTATTATATTTATTTATAAGATACTATATTATACCACGTACAAATTATTCTGGTAGGCACCCCTCCTTTCGAAACCGTTCGATAGTTTATGAGGAGGAGAGGAGTAACAACACGGAAAAAATCTCATTTATTTCTAAATCTAGGCCTAATTCTCGCTAAGAAATAATAAGCCAAAAATGCAATTCGTATGCGTGGGCCCGCCCCCTTTGCGTATTCACAAACATCAAAGGACGGATTATATTGGGCCTGCGGCGGAATCAGGGTGCTTGGTGTTACGGCCCTCGGACTACGTGACCGCAGCTTTTTATTACAGTCTCATCATCATAAACGAATAACTTCGGTCCTACGCTTAAATTTTATGGCTAGGCATAAATATCTAGATCAGAATCTAGAAACGCCATTGGGATCTAGCTTTTTTGTCACGGTATGTGTGGTATAATCTTTGTGACATATTATCACTTCAATCCTACTGCCGTACCACTGAAATTGAAATTTATCAAGTACAAATTGTAAAAAAACGACTGCATAAAAAGCGAACTAAAAGATTATAACATAAGTAGTACAATTAAAGGCTGGAAATATTAAGCAATTTCGACCTGACAATCTATGAGGTCCTATCTCACTCTCGGTATTATGGAATCTAAAGATTTAGTAAATTTAAAATCAATCGAGTCGTTTGGATGCCAAGGGGGATTAAAGATTAGGAAATAAAATATAAAGTAATTAATTAATTAGTAAATAATTAATAAAATAATAATACCTAATTAAATAATAGGAATAATAAAACAGTCCAGGAGATTAACAAAAACACACACCCGAAAAACATAACCCTGTCACACAATAAGTATAAGAAAAAATCTAGTTACATAATTTAAATTAACGGCGGCATGAGGCGGCATCGTCCATTTGATTGTGTAATTTTGTTTTGTGTTGCATAGACAAATATTTTATCAATATATATTTATTAGTCGTAGTTTTACGTTCCTACTCGTTTGAACCTGTCGTTTGACAACGTTTGCCAATAATCAATTTGATGATACCAAATTAACTGAATCCCGACCAAATAAGTCCAAACGACACCATAAAATCTTAATAGGTTGTCTGTGCCGAACAAAAATTGCAATATGGGCATCCCACGGAAATTCCAACCCAGCCACATTCGGGTCGAATGTCGTACCTGCAATAAAAATGAAACGGACGCGATTTTTATCTGGAATGCGATAAATTATGGTACATTTATACGAACTCTAAACTTTTTTAAGCAAGATTTGCGGGCCTTTTACCGGTAATAAGAGCTCTCACAGAAAGTTTTCCTTCAATTACGCTTTTCCTGCTGAGTGTGTGGATATTATTTACAGTAGGTATCAAGTTGTATAGTAGATGTATGTACCTAATACCTATATCAAACTTGGTTCACAAAAGGTATATTTACAGCTACCTATATATTTATTATACAGATGCGCCATATGACGGGTGGGACACGACGACTCACTTTCCTGAAAATATCAGATTTTGGATTTTTTTTCGTAAAGGAACTAAGTATTTAAAATTTTTAACCGTTTTTATATTAAAACTTTAAAAACTCGATCAGTAACAGGAATGCAAAACCAGATAAACACTATGTAGAAGGAATCCGTGAGACCACGATTCAGAGCCACAGGGAAAATCTAGGTAAATACAAATTTAACTTGCCATAACACAAAGCTTTCGCAAAGTTTCTTAGTTCGATCACACGTCAACATTATCAGCGTAAAATTTATCGCTGTCTGTAAAAATCGAAACTTCTACGGCCAATGCAATCTTGTATTGCCCGTGTGTCAGACCAGTATTTCGTATGCAGACACAAAATAACACGTACAAAGTTAGAGCTGATTAAGATTTTAAAATAATTTTGATCCTTTTTTTAGGGTTACCTACGCACAGTGTATTATGGAACCCGTTTTTGTTGCATGCTGTTTTTATTTAAGTAATCGGCGGCTTTTATCATTTCTGGTACTAGATTTCAACTCCGGCTTCGATACTACTTTTAGTTTTTGAGAAAAAAAATAAACTAAACTAATTAAACTGTGCTACATCAACCAAAATCTACATCGAAAAAAAAATCGTACCCTTATAGCGAAGTTTTGCCCGTCTGTCTGTCTGTCTGTCCGCCCGCCGCGCCGGATAGCTCAGAAAACTACTGGACCGATTGAACAGATATTTACCTTGTAAAATTATCTGGCAATGATGCGAAACCATAGAATATAATATTATAGAAAAAGTCTTTTTTTTTCGGGGATATTGAAGAAAATTACCCGCACGTTGTGTACGACGTACACTTTGCAGATTTTTTTTATATTTCATGTGGGTGTTGTTGTTAGAAATTACACGATAACAATTTCAGAATGAATACAAATAGGTACCTCAGGTAAGGTGGAATATAAATAACGGTAGGTACCTATATTACTCGTAGTTAAATGATATACAAATACCTAGGTATTAAATTAGCAAAAGAAACCGTATTTTGTCAGAACTTAATCCGGCAGCATGTAGAATAATATGTATACAATATAATATTACGCTTTACAGATGGACCGATCTATTTGATAGCAGCGGGAATTTACTATGGTAGCGGCTAGATGAGAAAGGCAGATAACCGAGTAATGTTCAACCTGGCTTTCGACAGACTGATGAATGAATCATCACATCAGTGATGATAAAACGTTTAAATTGACATTCAGGGTCGTATACTGGACAACATATTTTTATATGAATTTTAAATATCTACTCGAGTATCTACTTTACGTTGACCTATGTCTCCCAACTCATTTTGCGAGCGAAGCTCGTTTGCTTCGTGACCTTCTGGGTAGGTAAACTATAGACTACAGTACAATAATATGCCGTCTTTCAGGCTATTTGTAAAACGTCGTCGTTTTGTAGACGGCCTTTATGCGACTTCAGCGATGGGGTCCAAGTTCTAAACAGTCCAGGTTCTAATATTGTTCTCATTATTATTTTTCGAAATTCTTATTTTTCCGCATTATTGTATTTACACATTATTAATTTTTAAATATTCTTATAATTCCACATTCTTATTTTATATAGGGCAGTATAAAAAGGTGGCATTCAACAAACGGCGTGCGACATGGGTATATGTATACTACGTAGACACACACGTCTCAAAAACAACTCATCAACCATAATGCATTCTGACAGAAGCCAAAAAAGGGTCACATGTTTAATACGGCTTAGTTGTCCAGCTAATCCACTACAAAATGCTGTCGGGCACGTTGTATCTTGGATGCTCAGCGACTTTGCTTCTTCGAGCCTTGAGTGGAGATTATCGCGCACCTATATCTTTGCCTCGTCTTGGCCCTGGGGATTACTCAACTGAAGACACTTGCCAGGCCCGATCGACTACCTATCGAGCATTTGGGAAAACGTCAGTCTTGGGGGCACAGGCGAGATTAGCGGGGAGATTTAAGGATTTTCCGTCTTTGCGAAATGCTATCACTATTTTTAGAGATAGGTAGGCCATTTGAATTGAAAATCCTTATGTCTAATCACGTAGGTACTAGTGTCAAAATCTGAGTAAGATAAAAATAATTCAAGGTAGTCATGATCAGTTTCGCTGTTCAAATTGTCTGTTAGCAATTGATTATTGATTGATACCCGGATACAATCAAATAGTATTATGATTTCCTTTTTGTTAATTAATTTTATATATTATTAATTAAATTACGGAGGCCTTTGTCCAGCAGTGGACATCTACAGGCTGATATGATGATTATTAATATATTACTTATGTAATGAGTACCGACCTTTCAATTGCATAAAAAAATAAACACCCTCGTAGGTAACACTTACATATTAATACTCTACGTATGAATTTAAAAAAAACATTTTTTAGTAAGTAACATATAAGATTAATAGGAAACCTGATATCGAGCCTTGCATTCTCTATAAATGTTACCAAGCAAAGAAAATATACATTACTGACCAGGAACACGCCCATAATATTACATTTAGCACATTCGGCGCGACTTTGACAAGGGTCACTTGACTAGAGGATCGGACGTTTCTACTCAAACACGCATGTTTAATTCAAATTTATGAGTATTGAATCGCATCCCTCCTGATCAGCAGGTTTCCTTTCGACCGGTGTCTCACTGCTGTGTTTACCCAACCAAATATATCCAACTTAATACATCCCATAAATATCCGGCAACCCACGATAAATAACTATGAAAACATCAGCCAATAATAAAACAAAGGTGCAACTTTTGCCTCTCCAACTAACTTCACGTAATTTTTAACGACGGCAACAGATAAAAATGTAAATTTAGTTGAAACTCTGGACTTTCTTTTACGAGTTTAAGGGATCGAGTGCGTCGTTTAGAAGCTGCTGTAGTTACGGACAGTTTCAACTGGATGAGTTTTATGGTCTCAGACAGCCAGCTTTAAAGCGAAACGGTCTGTAACATATGTAATGTCGAGTTCGACACCATCAAACACCATCAAAGTCTGGCCAGTTTACGGCGCGACTCTGACGCGTTACATGCGCACTGAATTCTCTCATATTTTAAGTCCACGCGTGTTTCCTGACGAATATTTTGAGATTCATTTACGTCCCACATGCTAACCGACAAATGCGAGGACGTTACACATTACTATTTCGACCTAGGTAAGTTACGTAGATAAAGAGTGAGTTCCCTTGAAATGTCCGATTTATGTCTGTATGTACCTACACATACCTATATCTATATGTGCCATCATGTTTGTACAGTCGATACCTAATTTATTGATACGAGAGCCGTCAAACAACAATGATTATGCACACCAAGCAAACCAATCCCGTGAGTCCGTTGGTTTCATGTAAACAATGTAACTACTATAAACAATAAACCAGCTGTTGCCCGCCACTTCTCTGGTGAGAAATTTCTTTTGGGGGCAAATTTAAAATATCCTGTAATGAGCGGTTGATGAGGTTAACTACGTCATTATTATTTGAGGAACTGCTATGCACATTTTCAAGTCTCTAGACCCAGCTATTTGGGTGATCATTCAGTCAGTGCATTGTATAATATAGATAAAACATATTATAATTATAAACACATGTCCATTATGTTACAATTTCACTAACGTTAGGTATTTACGTCGCAAAGATAAGTGATAAAGTTTTTATTGTTACATTCATTGGAAAATTTAAAAAGAAAGAAAACTTTCCTCATCAAAAGAAAGTCGCATAAATTAAATTAACGTCAGTGTCAAAGTTCGGGCGAACTTAACGACTTAAAAATCAAATCAATTATTCGGTGCCAGCCGAGGAAGGAACTTGAGAATAAAATAACGATCTCAATTCTAGTCTCACGATATGAAACATATTGTTTACAAAATAAACTTATAAATACAATAAGGCAAATTGATTTTTAGAAGTCAGCAAAGTGTGCATAGTGTTCGTACATTGCGAACGACGTGCGGGTTCCGTAAATTTAAGGTACTTTTTGTAAAATACCCATCTGGGAAAAAACATGACACTGACAATTACTTAATTCGCTATAGGGTATTCGTTTTGACGGATCCCTAAAAAGAGCATAGCATATCTAGACCTGCGAATCTAACAAAAAAAAATTAAAATGAATCGATATGCCAAGTACATAAGTTTATTAATTAACTATTTTTTATAATACAAAATATTTTTTCTATAGACAGATTATTATAATATATTAATGTGTTCATTAGTAAATATGTTAAAAACACTCTTCAAAATTCTCATCGCATCTTATTTAATTCCTTTCTTTGTGATATCTTCCTTATAAGCTAAACATATAACATTAGGAGAAAAGTTTTTGCAAACATAAGTCGAGTTCAGAGTTTCTAAACAGTTTAACTTTTAGAGTTTCGTTTCTGAATTATTTATTACATATATAAAGTAAATAAAAGTTTAGTGTAAAAGCGGTTATTCTTAGAATAGGTAAAATTTTGATAGTGGAGGGAACAGTGACAAAAGGGGGTTTCGAAATTGCCAGCCATTTGCTGTGCTGCATACTCGTGGAATATGTATGTGTGCTAAATATTTCATTGCCTTTGTAATAGAACAGAACAGAACCCTCGCTAAGTTTAAGTCACAGTGCTGTGGGTTGCAACAAACTATCACATTTTCGTCTACTCTGCAGGTGCTTTGAAGCGAACGTGTCTTTGTCACAAAAGTTTCGAAGTTCTATCCACTTGAGAAAGTTAAAGAACATTCTGCCATCGACTATAACAAATATTGGAGTATCCAACGTTGCCAGATAACATTTAAAAACAATTCTATGTTTGAAAGTCCAGTTATCCTTAGAGCATATTTTGGTTTGATTTTGTAAATGACTACTTACTTATCGTTTGAAGTTTTCAGATCTCTTTGATTGAAGACAGTAAAACATTGCCTGAATTCATTGTACGTGTCCAGTTTGTGCTCTGGAAAGTTTGGAAGGGAGTTCAATATTTTGCTCATAGTCTATGTTATATATAAGCAGCCTTTGTCAAATAAAAAAAAGTAACTTGTGTTTAAATATTGGGTAAGCTATTTATGGATTACGTGATTATGTGATACGGACAAACATCATGTTCCCCTTATAGTATCCTAACTTGGTGTTAGACAAATATATTTGTATTGGTGTGGAGAATGAGCTACAAATATGCTAACTAACAAATATAGGTAGGTAACAAACCCTCATTCTTCCCAGCTAGACCGACGATGATGGAAATATTGCATAATATAACATCAGTACAATAGCCTGACCTTGGCACAATGACAATTTGAACTCCAAAACTGTATTTTCCTACTGTAAGACGTGAATGTGTTACATCGCCTTACTGTGGGTGGACTTAGATGTTGAAGTTAAGCTTAATAAAAATAAAGTGCAATAAGTTTTTATGGACGTAAATAACAATCTAAAAATATAAAATAGGTATGCAGTTTGATAAATAATATGTACTTGAATGACGTGATTATGATGTTTCGAAAACATATAAATTAGAAGGAGCTAATTTGTAAATATGAAGTTTAAAAATGCATAAAATTAGGAGAATTATAAATTACCTGTGATGTTAAAATTATCTTGCATGCATCTTTTTCGCATATTGAACAAAAATTACAGATACATACGTATCTGGTTAAGGTATTTTTATCGTGCTCATCAACACAACATGCTCTGAAAATGTTTCCTTTTTGTATATTTTACTTCCCGTAGACGCTCGTTATTAACATTGTGTAGCGTGAAACTTTTCTGTTTTCAAGATCACAACAAAATCTGTCTTGACTCTTGAAAGTGTCATCATTGGAGTATATTCATTGTAAGCATAAAGAAATCTAAACATTTCATAGTTAAATGCATACTTACCACTTGTTTAGTCCCAAAGGACTTTGGCCCGTACTGTGGGAATGAAAGAAGGATAGAAATTTTGCAACATTTCGTCTGAGGGTGAGCACTCAGTGAGAATCGAACCCACGACCCCTAGTGCTCGAGCCCAATGACCAAGCCACTAAGCCAACGAGGCGATCAAACCTAATAATACTTGTTTACAATTATTGTTTCAATTCAAGACCCTCATGCGATGACCGATATGAAACAACTGATAAAATCCACGCGCTGTGCTTACATAGGTACGATTATCGGAGTGAAACAATCACCAACACTATTTTATGTTATAGGTATTTTGTTATTCTGTGATGAGAAATAAGGAACCGATAAATGTTAACCACGGATAAATGGATGGATTATCGAAACCACTGACAGAATGGGACGCCAAATTCGCTCGTTTGCCGTATGGATTTTGTAGCATAATTTGTATTACTCAACCAAAGTCGTCTAGGTATATTTCAATAGGTACGGCAACTTCTATAAAATAGAGTCCTTTGAATTTAGGCGACATTCTATGAATACCTTTTGAAACCGAGATAAAAGGGTAGAAGGCTAGGGTGAACTGGCTAAGGAAATCTGGGTACTTACCACCTATTTTGGCATTATAATTAAATTTTAAATAGGGGCGTATGCTGATACTTAAGTTTATAACAATACAATAGGTTGCGATCTTACCATCAAGGTCATATCGAGTAGGATCCGTAAACAAAAACCGGATTCAAGACCTCACATACAAATTCAAGTAGCAATGAATATGTTATCGACACATGAGTGCGGTGGCAGCCAGACGACGCGACCCACTGAACACCGATGCGTTTATCGCCACATTTCCTGCTTTAGTTGCTAAAGAAACAAACTGAACGCGTCAAACACAACACAACAAACAACACGCGGCCAGATAATTATCGGCGACGTTTAAAAAACCACACATACACACAAAAAAGGGAGTACTGTACTGTCAAGGCTATGTATTTTAACAACATATTCCATTTTCGTATTCGTACGTTGTAGGTAATACACGTGAATCTTACTCGATTAAAACTTCACTACAAAAACTACAAACTCGATAATTCAACGGTTAAAAACTGTATAACTGCGCCGTGCACTGGGCGTGCTATTTGGCGTTACTAATTGCTAATCGGACGTTATCGGGAAATGTGTGTTTGTAAGTGACATTTCGTAGGCATGTGCCTGCAACGGTTGCGAAGGGCGCGCCGCGGAGGCAGCGCGCTCACTCGCGGTTAGGAGAGAACTGCGTGCTCGGACCGGCAGTCCGCCACGCCGCCGGCGGCGCCGCGGCAGCGGGAGCGGAAGCGGGCAGCGGAGCCGGCGGCGGCGGAGCGGGCTGCTCACCCGAGCATGGCATACGGCACACGGCACGAGCGTCGTCGGCGCTCCGCCTCGCTGCCAAGGGAGCGCAACGACCTGGATCATCCCCCACACATTATCACTATAATGTTCTCCATTGGCATTTATTTGCTTTGTCATAAAGCCGTGCTGACGTCACGGCCTATCGCAACGCAACATTTCAGCCAATGTCACTGAAAACTGTGCCCTTGACTACACTGCATAAACATAGGCTAGTGATGGCAGAGACCTTAAAATATATCGACGTTTTAGTAATAGAAGCTCGGCAGCGTATTATGGAGTGCAATGAAACTGTTTAAGGAGTACCACACAAAACCGCACAAAGTAAAACTGAACTATCTATTATATATAACATAAGTACTGATTTACATTTTATTGTTTCACAATTTTGCACAAATATCTGAATAATAACCACGATAACATTAATTAATTTAAATATATATCGATTAGGCACATTCAAGTCGACAAGGATTCATTCACTGCAACATATATAAAAATAGAAAACAGAAATACTTTTATTGCAAAATTATCGTAACTTATTTATCCGACAAGGTGTCAATATTTACTATAACTATACATAAATATAACAAGTATAAACATACGTAAGTAGGTAAGTATATAGGTATCTAACTATGACATGATAATAAGTTTATATAATTTAACCAGTGAAATCTGATTAGTTAATTGGTACCTATTAAAGATTTGTTTACCATTCAGGTGTGGTTATTCGCATAACCATATATCGATCAAACAATATATTATCACCAAGATTGCAGATAATTTCAGAGGTAGGTAGGTACTTAAACGCAGATAAAACTCCATCAAACTTAATGTGAGACTTCCATGTTCATACGTTACTTTCTTTTACTAAATCACGCAGAAACCATTGTTAGATAGAATATTACAACCGAAAAAAGGCGTCTTGAATATCGCATAATTTATTATTTCCACCGAGTGAGCGAGAGTGGTGGCGTTGATTAATATCCAAACATAAACATTTCCATTGTCACGCAGATTTCACAAACGTCAGACAACTTATTCCAGATTCGAACGAAAAATTACACGAGAACTGGTAAAACGGGTCTTTGACAGAGAATTCGGTCTCACTGAACCACTTTCGCTTTATTACACTTAAATTGGCGAATTCACATACACTATTTATCTGCCATATGAAGCATACTACTGACTACTTGTTACTTGGTGTTTAATTCTAAGCCTATGATTAATAACGTTTCAAACGGAGTCGGTGCAGGGACCGTCACCCCCGTCTAAGAATAAGAAAATTATAAGAATAAGGAAGGGTACTTGAATACTAGCAAGGGTTGGTACTTAATAAATAAACTAATAAATTTCAAAAATAAAGATATTCTTATAAATATGTAATGCATAAAATATGTCCTAGTCGGAAAAACTGGATTATTCGGATAATTAGAACCTAAGGCAGATTATTGTAATCACCTAGCTATATTATTAACAGGATCATTGCAAAAATCCCAGTTTGTTTAGGACGATTAGAAACTTGAACGCTAATTTTCTAACCTAAGAGTCGATCTTCATTCTGGTTGGTCAGAACATGTAATCTAACTAATGTTCCCGTCAGCCAATGGTAATTCGCGATTTACCTAAAATAAGCCTGATTTTTGCAGAGATCCTGAAAATATCTCGGATGATAAGGAAATTCATAACATTCCAACTATCCAGCTTTTTGCAATCGTCCTAGGATTTTCGCAAAGATCCGATTTTTCCAATTAATCCTACGACATTTGGTCAGAATCACCTAGTTAACTATTGCAAGTGAAAAAGTGCTGTATTTAAAATGCAGTTTAATCTGCTGTCCATCAGTTTGGTCGCTTCATACAACATCATCCACAGGAAGACTGAGGATTCTATCTTGGGTACGACACGGACAAACTTCTCTTAAGTGAGTATATATATTTTTATACAGTATATTAAATCATTTAACGACAGATAGAATCATAAATAACCAGCAGTCTCATAACCAAATTTCTCCATGATTTTATTACCCTATGTGAAAAATGGCTCATATGTGGGAAATGTTCATCACCACGATTTATTTTGCACCTACCAAAGATGCGTATTGTCTGTAGAGTAGAATAACTTTATAAGTGAGACCCCACCTCTGATGCAGAATTAAGTTATGGACTAGTACCGTAACGTCACCAATTGCGTGGTCGGCCATTTTATTTCAGTCCGTTATTTCGGTCGTGCCACTCGTGCTTGTAATCAGAAAGGTCGACATTTTAATAGTAAAATGTAATTACAACATAAATTCTCAGTCAGGAATAATCAGGATGCACTATATAATCACCACTTGTCTTTGCATATCCCGTTAAAAAGGCAGACGATTATGTTGACGGTACTTTTTAACAAGATCTATTTGCCTTTACTGCGTGATGGATGTGTGAAACTTACCTAACTGTATTTTGATTCCAATAAACTCACTTCGTCGGCAGTCACTTACCTGTAAAGACATAAAAGGAATTCGGTTAATTAAATTTTACAAAGTAACATTAATACATTATAAATGAAGTCAATGCTAAATAAGTTAATGCTAAATGGTGAAAACAAGTAAAGTCAACCCCAGAGATTTTTGAGCTATCGTTGTTCAGTAATCTGTCGTCGACCATGTCAGCTACAACCCAAAACGCCACGCCCGATTCTCCACTTACCATAATACGACTAATTTCGGATACCTTTTTTTCAGGCGTCGTTAGATAACTGAACAAAGGACATGCCACAATAGTAGTAGGATTGCGCAGATAAAATCACTACGTCAGATTCATTCCGGCATCCATAATTTCAAACAAAGCAATAAGTATCTCATTTGTCCATAGGTACTGTCGACCGCACCGCACGTCAGTGGAATCACCTTGAGCTGGCCTAGCCTATTAGGGAGATTCAATACCACGAGAGACCAGTTTATACTAGTTTTGTTTCCACTGACGAGCGGTCGACCGTACCTAAATAATATATACCTACTTCAAATGGCTGCACAAAATAAAACACGCGATCTTAGCGAGAAAGCCAAGGTTATTTATCTTGTATTGTTTCAAGGGAAAGTTTTATGAACTGGAAAGGACCGAAAACACTCATGAGGGGATGTTTCTCTGAATGATGTTTTCATTTGTGATTCCCTGTTTATCTTAACTTTTGTGAACTTGCACAGAGTTTATTATCACTCGCACGCAAGACAGCTGAAGTAACACTGGGTGGGTGGAAAAGGCGGGACAACTAAATTAGAAACTTATGGGTCTGATGACTAAGGGTTGAGTTCCACAAAATCTTAAAAACTTGGGTGTTTTAATTATTAAATTACCAAGGTGACTGATTTCTAAATATTGTTGCATATTCGGTGGTTAGCTATTTCTTGTGTGAAACCCAAAATACATCACAAGACGATACAAGAAAGGGGCCGATAACAAGAAGCATGTAACAAAGTATTAAAAAGTTGGCGAATTTGTCGTCGTCGAGCTGTTGTTGGGGCCAGCAGCCGCAGGGCGCGCCCGCCGCCGCCGCCTGCTATCGACCGCCTGTGACGTAACCAACGCTCGAACCGACCCGACCCGCGGCCGCGGCAAGCCCGCACATAAACTTCAACGGTCCCTAATTTTACAAATACGCTCAAATTTGAAGATAAATCAGCCAATCTGTTAGACGCCTACGCTTCATGCCACCTTTATTAGAACAAAATGCTGAAGGACGTGACCAGAAACAGAAACAAAATACCTGATACCTATGCAATGACAACAGACCAGAGTCCATTTCAAGAAACTCTTTCTTTGACTGAAACATTGCATAAAAAATGACTACGAGTATGAATGACAAACCCACGATTTAATTGTTGAATAGCCGTCTATCAAACTAATCTAATCACCGATAAACGCTGGTTTAATTTCTTTTGACACCCTTCTCGGGCAACATCCCAAATCATTAAGTTTTCCTGCTTTTATTGCCATATTCCAGCTATTCTTAAAGTCATAACTATAATAATATTTTAAGAAATTTACATTACCCCACGAACCAATTTGATTTAAACCATAACAAATTTTTGAGTTCTCTAACTCTGTGGAAGCGACAACACTGACCACCCGACCACCACGTCTACCTACTCGTTACTTTTCAGCGACTACTTTCCTACTGCTTAAAGAATACATCATTATGAGAATCTTACTCAAAATTGAAGGGAAAATTGACATTCACATAATCTAAATTACATTTTCACTTGACATTCTCTCATCTGTTAGAAGCTCTGTTTAAATGTTTATTAAATGGCGCCATCTCGATTTTGGTACATTTTTGTAACAAGTCTAAAAAGGCACCGGTCACCCTTGACTGAAGTCCTGCACTTAATGCTATTCCTCTATCCTAATCCTGTATATGTTTTATTTACCCATTCGTATAAAATGGTCGTTTCCATAATCCTCTCCCATTTGAGAGGCGCAAATAAAGCAAGGGAAAAGCATTATACCGAAAAGACTCGCGCGCCCTCAAATCGGTATACGGTCTTGTAGGTAATAACATGGTAATAACGTTTATTGCTCCGGAAAATGTTTTACCGTCGCAAATGAGAAATAGATATGTTTCCGAACGAATGATGGGAAAGGTATTCAATTCAAATCAATCACCCATAATATTTTCGTAAGGTTTGACTTTCTTTGGGTAAACTGACCGTAGAATGAATGGATATTTTTACCTTGATGACTTCCACGATAGTTAAATAATCGAACCGAGTGAAGTCATGCGCTGAGCTAGGCAACCTGTATTATTCCGTCTCTCTGTCGTTTTCACCTCAAGTATTTTACCATTAGACAGACGCGGAGACCAATTATGTGGTACAAAGGCGTGAATATCTTTGCCACTCTTGCTTAACGAATGTTGACTCAAGATGGCTGAACTAATGAGCCGCATCAACATAATGAATAGCTTGTCATGTACAAAACATACACGCGCGTTTTAAATCGAGGACTATTTGCAGATTACACGGACCCATAGAGTTGGTTCCAATTATTTAAATATATTCGTCTCAGTGTTTACGACACTAGTGCCATGACTGAAAATTTAGAAGACCATGACTGTCAATGCTTTTGCTGACATTACACGAGGCAGAGTGAGATTTGTATGCTAATATGCAAATGTGAGACATCAATTATGTTATGGTTGTTTCGATTTTTATTGATGGCTGACTGTGCTGTTATTCTTGCTAGATAAATAACCAGTTATATGGCATGAATTATTGTTTTACATAGCAAGTAAAAAAAGTGAGTAATCCGTTTTCATTGTCGTATTTCTTATATTTGACATAAGTAGCAGATACTGTAATCCAAAAACTAGAACATTTTAAAGTTTGTTTTCGTTGTTACCGTGAAAAGTGTCTCAACCCAGCTTAGTGCTGCGGACATAGTGTCAGCAGCGCTGGTTGTCTGTTCCCCACATACAATGTCTCGCGCTGGCCGCTGCCTCTTTATCAACACCTGTGAAGGAACAAGGGGTAAATTGTATACAGGTGAAGGTAGCGCAAGGCATGTGTCTTATGCACGGAGTTAGGTATTATGTATAAAAATAATAATTTCCGCTAGGTAAGTAACTGGTTATCGAGTAGGGATTATATTCCTCCTAGAATACTGGTTATCTCATGGTTTTCTACAAGAAGTAGGTAGTTAGTTAATAACAGCTAAACCCGCAGATATACAATACAAGTAAATGCCAACTTCTTGTAGCTTTCAGCCTTGGAAGCGGTGGTAGGTAAAAAAATTTCGTTGTATAGGTAACTGTACCCAGTATACTTGCAATAAAATATTTTTGGTTTGATTTGATTTGCTTCTCTCCATCCATTCCTCCCTCCTTCCCTGCCTCTATCTATCAGTACCTCCGTTCCCCCTCCCCTGCGGGAGGTAACCCCTTGTTTATTTTTGCGGCATATTTGCCCACATCTGGTATTACTTCCGCATGTGGGTCGGGCTACGTACAGGTGTAGACGTAGATGATTGAATTGACGTTGTATAAATGTACCCAGTGTACTTACTTGCAATGAAATATTTTTGATTTGATTTGATGGTGATAGTTCGATTACAAAATTCAGTAGATGTGACAATAGTCGAAAAAGTTCATGTAAGTGGTACAATTTGGTAAAGTCTTCTGCACGGGGTGCAGCGAGCAATGTGCGGCTTTCAAGCATAATTGCTTGGCGGTCTTCCACCTACTACAGCCGCCGCAATATTCAGCATGGAAGACCGTTTTATATAAGTGTAATTTGTCACTGAATTTAACTAAAGTGAACGCCTGTAGCTCGTTTAAGTAGGGCTTGAAATACCGGTACTTTTGTTAACCGGTACCAGTGGATTTGAACTACTACTGGTATTAAATATAGTTTCGGTGCTACTGGTCTTACCGGTACTTAGTACTTATTATGCAGGATTTTCTTTAGATAGGTATACCGTTATAATATCTAGTTACCGATATTAATACCAGTGTTGTAATAATAACCTTTTTATACCACTAGTTTTTGTGATTATTGTTGTATCAAAATAGTAGCTAAGACGTATTGTTATATTATGCACTTGGATTCTAGCTTAGAAGTGGCATGGCAACGTTTGATAAAATGATACCTACCGGTATTTTTTCCCCGAACCCTGAGGATTAATAAACTATACCACTACCATTCCATCTTTGCTTCAGGGACCGGGGGCTCACCGTTTCTTTCGGGAGATCTCCAAACGTTTGGTTGTTATAGACTCTATAACAAGCAAACGCTTGGAGATCTCGTTGGAAGCCTCTATATTATCCTCTATCCAACGACCAGAGGGCGGGCATTACCTGGCTCAGGGGATCAGCCAACTCATTCAGCGGAGTAATATCACCATGGGCAAGCTCCCAGCGGTGGGAAACGTCGAGGTTTGTTTTATTATTTATGTTTAGGTTAGGATTTATTAAGTATTATATAATTATTTATGTAATTTAATAGTTTAATTAATTTGTATTGTTAATTTTTCAAAATTCATATTAAAATGCTAATTAAGAAGTCACGTGTAGGTATGCAGTATTAGTTAGAAAATAAAATTTAAGTATTATTTTATCCCGAGTACTTTCGCTGTGTTTCACAGTAGAAGGATACCCAAGGGACAGCTTTTAGTTCGTTGGATAAGGATATTAATGGGCAAATTAAATTAAACGTTTACCTTACTTAAGTATTTTTTAAGCATTTCCCCAAAATCAGAATATAAAATAAAAGCTAAATACTTTAGAAAAAGATTTTAAGTTTTGTCACTGAAAAAAGCAAGAATAATATCTCAAATGTCTTATGTAACCAACAAGTGGGTAAGAGAATAAAGAGTTTAACTCCTTAGTTTTTGTCTTACTATTTGCCATCATGTCGTTCTTTTCTAGCGTTGTCGATTACAAAGTAAAAACAACTTATTATGTGGATCAAAAAGAAAAAATATATTTCCCCTCAAATAGTCCCGCCGTTTTTTCTCGATCTTAGCAGACATTCATAACTGCCAATACCTATTTTTGAGTACGGCACCTTACAAATATATTGGACGTTTTTCATTTCCGGCGCAAGCTATCGACCGTTCGCTTACGTAACGAGCTCACAATGGCGGAGTCTGAGCACCGAGGGTAGAGTTACCAGAATAAAAAGTAAAAAATCTGACAAACGTTCAGATTTGCAAAAATATCATCGTTCAATTTATTTTCGAGACTACTTCATAGAACATCGAGTTATCCCTATTTAAATATGCATGATCGATCACATAAGTTATCTACACAAGAATGTAATATAATCTGTAATATATATAATGATTATGACGTCTGTTATCAAACTACATCATCATCAGTTTGCTCGTACTGCATCCTCGTTCACCCATTCACAGTCGCTATGCTTAGACTCGTCTATTATTAATAAATCCCTTCAACAAAACTAATGAAAAATTCGGACCACTATAAAGTCCGAGTGGAATCCGGATAAGAATTTAAAAATCCGGATACGTCCAGACAAATCCGTGCACATGGGCAACCCTCAAGCGGGGGTGGTTTGCTCTCTCGGTGCCGCATTTGCATTGCTTACAGTAGGTACTACCTAAATGTATGCGCTATCTAGTTGCAACCAAGTTCTACCAAAATGCGAAGTTATTTACATTTAGGTATTGTGCAATCAACTGTCGCAGTTGGACTGTACAATAAGAAACTTCACAATATTCCTGGTGATTTTAAAACATACAACAATAGTTTTCTTTCGTTCGTGAACTGTATTTTATAGTGTTACTATTGTTTACAATACTTTGGCCGACAATAATGCAAAGTAGCATTACTGTATGAAGACATTTAGTCACCCCAAAACCCATAATTTCAACGTCAATAGTTAACGATCGGTTAAATAAATAAACAGTAGGTACAAAATTACTTACGCCGCGTAAAACGTTACAGCGCAACGTGCAGATGAAACGGGCATAAACCCGATATATACAGTCTCACAGCTCCCGGATAAATACGGTTTATGACGTGAAATGACGGAATTGTTGTTTGGTCACGAATGAGAACTGTTTTTAACACGGATCATTTAGAGGCAGATAGGCAAAACGGTTGGAATTTAGCACCAACTCACTCGCAATTTTCAGTTTTACCCATCCACGAGTGCAGAAGGCATTCAGTGAAAGTTGGTGGGTAGTGCAAGAGGCATAAGGGTGCTTGAGTATGGACGGGGAGGGGGATCAAATGCACATAATTCTCAGTAGGTAAGGGTTTGTTATTTCTCCTTGTAATTTTGTCATAATTATACTATATTGCATACATATTTTGAACCATGCATCCGTCTGACAATAACGAAAATTGAGTCACGACCCACGACGACGACACATCATAGTGCATTGTGTGTGACACGCCGCCGTCCACGCTCTGCCAATTCCGTCCGTACGAAATCTTAGATTTGTATTAAGTAAACACTTCTCTAGAGTTTCTGGAATAGCGAATAGGAAATAATAGGTCAAAATTTTTTCATTTCAATTGATGTAATAATAAATGACGCTTTTTCAGCTTTTACCAAGTAGTAAATCCAAAAGTTAAGATTTTAGATATTACTTGTGACATGACTAAAACTGCTACAACCCGAGAAAGATGACATTTTTATGCAGATTTCACTTTATTATTTGGTTCTGTTCGGAGAGGGGGTATGGTATGAACTATTAAACAAGAACAAAATGTAGCCGAGTTCAGCTGTGAGTTAAGAAGAAAGTACTTCCGAACATTTCCTGCAATTATACTAAACACAGGCCATGTACTACCAACTACATCCTCGAGAAAAACCTGAAGCAGAGCTAGTTTTCGTTACACAATTTGTAGGATTCTTTGTTGCCAATGGCGATGTAGCAGGTCAGACATCTGATGAGCTCACTGAGTACTCGCGCGATAAAATCTAGATTTCCTATCGACAAAAGCGGATCCTTATTTGTTCCGTTTGTTTTAGACGATGATTACAAAGCGCTTTTCACACCCCAGTAGGCTACATCTAAGCGGACTCTTGGTTTGTAATTGCTTTTGTTTCTTTTCAGATAAAAATAAAGGAGATTCTTCTGCAGAACCAATAAAAATTAGCACATAATAATTATTACTGCTATTTGTTATTGAATAGAATAAAATCAACAAACATCTGTGCTGTAAAAAATCTGATAATGTAATGAGCTTTCTCTATTTACTTGCTAATTGAGACAATCTATTAAAAAGTGTTTGATTCATCTGATTCTGTGATTCACTTTACTTTTATCTGTATCTACCTACTTACTAGTTATTTACTTCATCCATGCCATTTGGTTATTATAAAAATGTTTATCAAAAAAAGATTATTCTTCTTCAGTTTATACCAGTGCGGGCTTTTAGAATAATTCCTTGCATTTTATTGTAACCTTTGTTAAAAAATTAGTTCCATTTCGTACATATTACGAAAGCAATTTCATGAAAACTTTGGCTAAAATCTCGTTCCGAATAATGTTTATACAGCTCGCGACTTGAGTACCTTCTGCAACAGTCTTTAATTACACTCGCACCATTCTCACGAAATTAATAAAATCCTCTGAAGTTCTCACTAATGTACAATTGTGAAGTAAACGGGTTGCTTAATTAAACATGTTTACTTTCTTTTCTCCTCTCACATGTCTTTTCTTTGATATGTTGGTATTTTTTCTCGGATAGTTAAAAATATCTACTATCTGCAAGCTATAGTTTTGGTGAGAAATTCGGCAATTTCATTATTCCTTATCATTAGTAAAAAAATCTTTACTGATTAGATGTAGGTACACACTAGGCTGGATTGTACAAGCATTCAAACCGGTCTACAACTATTTTTTACAACTCCATGACATTCTATGTAATGTAGTGATGCCATTGCTTTTGTTCACTTATTCTACTTTTCCCACGGTTATCTAAGTCGGCGATAGATGTGGATCATAAAATAATTGATTACTTATTTGTCTTCAGTAAAAACGTGTCGTCCGTATAATCAACTGGTTTTTATTTTCTTGCGGTGTTTCCTTGCAGAAGGCTCATTAAATAAAGCCATGTCTGTCTGGCTTCAGTCAATTAGAAAAAATCTACTTTACCCTTCACTTTTAATTTTGAAACGGAGTGCAAACGGCTAATCGATATTTTTCGGTTATTCAACATCGTTCTTTTATTTGAACTGATTTTGCAAAGTGGTACATTTTTAAAAGATAAAAATAATGTAATACTTATTGTAAACTATTAGATAATAATATAATAATATTTACCATTGATTTCCTAATATACCAGTACAGTTTGTAAAAAAAAATATTATTCCGTTGCAAAATGATACAATAAAAATAATTTTAATCTGTAATTTGCTAAAATCAATGAAAATGCTTTAAAAACGTAAAAAAATGTGCACTGGCGACATCTAGCGGTAGCTGAGAGAAGCGAGGAAATATGCTAGCTTACAATGTTAATGGCGAGAAGAAAACCACTCTAGCAACCTGGCTATAAACTACAGGACGTTTTCTCTAGATGGCGCTGAACTTCAGTATAGAAAAAAATAATTTTCCCATTGCGGATTGTGAATTCAAAACAAAATGTTGAAACAATTACTGAAAATTAACCTAATTCTATTATATTATTATTCTATAGATTCATTTGAGTTAATTCAATGTTAGCTATTTATTCGAAACTCCGTTCCATGTTTATTGTTCATTTACTTTTGCAGTAAAATGAAGTAAGGTTATTATTAAATAGAATAGTTCTTACTAACTGAAGTTGAGCAGATAGAGTAGATACGGTGGAAACGTTACATAAGTTCCCTCAATTCTGTTACAGTTTTTATTTGTGACGGAAGTACTAAAATACCACAATCGTTCCTAGTTCCTACTCGTACGTATAACTAATCATAATATTCTTGAGCTGAATAAACCGCTAATCCGTTTGAAATTTCACATGTTACGAAAACTTTGGCATCTTCTTTAAAACTAATAGGTTTAGCACCTACCCAATAATAACTATTAAAAAATACACCATTAAAAATAGTTTTCCACACGTCACAGTTGTTAAACTACGTCATTCGTTATAGGGCACATAAAATATGGACAAATAAAATATTATAAACATCACCGCGAAGTATCCGCTATAAATTGACTGCGGGCGGCCCGGTGCCAGACAAATTTTTATATTTCGGTCAAACATTTATGACGGCACGTGAGGGAATTAATTTTAGCGTCAAAGAATGTGATGATAGCACCTTAGCGACACTGCAAGTGCGTCACACAGGCAGGATCTGCGTGGGAGATCTATTGACGGCCATTTGCTGTCAGCCACCTGAAGATGTACCTATAGTATCTAATTTATTTGCACCAAAACGTTGGATAACTGTAGTTCCATAATAACTGAACCGATTGTATTAAAACTGGGTACAGCGATTAGACTATTACCTGGATTAACAATTTCAATAGTATTTTTTAATCCGCAACCCGCAACCAAGGAATATCCCAGCAGTGGAGATCGATAGGCTGTTAAGATGATAGTGAATCTTAAATAGTTCAATATCAACGCATGCGAAATCGTGGGTGCAAGCGAGTACTAACCAGTAATAACACAGCCCTTATAGAAATGTTTAAGGGATCTGCCTATGTCAAAATCTATCTTATATTAATTTCTTCAAACTGAGGTGTACCTAACTTCAATATAAAGTAAAATGTCATCACATCATCCGGAAATAAGAAAGTAAGCTAATATTTCACTTGATAATGATTTTCTTGACAAAGAGGTCGATCAAAACCGTCAACCATGAAATACAATTTTCTTAGACCTACCGTGACGCAGCTTTTCATCTGAAATCTTTTACCGACATCATAAGACTTATTTAGGGATACGGTATCTCCAAAATTAGTGTTCTTTAAATAAAACCCGGCTATATTTAGTAAGGCAAGCCCACTATGCTTTGCTATCTTATTTTGTAACGTTATATACCCAGAAAGTAATTATTAACACAAGAGTGTTCTATAAAGTGGTTTATCGCATCATGAAGGCAAAAAACCACGAAAGAATTTTTATTATTATCTGTAGCAAAGGCGGATCCCATAATTCAAAAGTGGTCCTAGAACAGTAATAACAAAAAACAAGCATAGATAATAGAAATGGAAAGGAGATCAACAATAATTTTAATATAATTTTGGCACTAGTAAGCCGAAGTCGAAAAGTAAAACTTCGAAAAAAAAACTTTTAGTTGTATTGGTTCGCTGGCTTTTGTTTAAAAAAAGGTGGTCGCCTATTATCATGAATCAAAAAAAGCCACAGCGCGCGCGCGACTAAAGAGATTTGAAACTTCTTGCCTATTATCCTATTATTTTATCTACTAAGGATTTGGAGAAATCTCAGAATAAGGACTGGAGAAATTCAAATTTGTCCAAAGAAAATCTGTCAAAATTGTTGGTTATACTACAAACTTTTGCAAAGAAAATCTATTATTCCTGCAAACGAGAGCAACCATTCTATAAAAATACATCAAATAAATCGCTCTACAGTGATGGTTGTGAATCAGAAAAACAGTTGTTTGAATAGTATCAAGGAAAACACAGGTGGGGCTGTGCGAGGACACTCTAACGGGTAAATAGGGGGCGGAGGGAGAGCCTTCGGCAGTGTAGATTGATAGATTCTAATGACATTTTGTTTGCCGTAGTACGACGATTTTTGTTCCAGAAAAAAGGTAAGGTAAAGGTATATTTCTACTTAGTCGATGGTGCAGGCAATAAACTGTGTTGTATGTTCCTCATTTTAATGGGCATAGATATCCACCCTAATCCTCAAGACGGAAATGTACTGGAATTGAAGCCCTTGGATTTTCACAGGGAGCAATTCAATCCGAAGGTTCGATATTTCTAATTGTGGTATCAAAGTCAATTGAGATCGATGTGATTTGAGGCGACTTAATGATAAATTCTAAAGTTCGGTAGCAGCATCATCTGCGTGTCAAATCCCGAAGTCCGTCATCTAGTCTAGGATCGTCGGCAAAGGGCGAAATCGAATCAGGGGTTATTTCACTGTATAGGTTAGACCACAGATTACTATGGGAGCGTAGAGAGCTTTTTCCGTGTTCTGTGGGTTAGACTTAGAGAACACAATACAAAAGTTTAGGCGTGTTTTGTTCAAAACGCATTTGGTTCCAGTTCGCCTGTTGCAGTAAACAATGTATGGTATGGCCGTTTCGAAACGGTACCTTAGGTTAGATTGTGCTAGACTTGTAAAACCCAAAAAAAACAATATAGGTAAATGTTTGGTATTTGATTTTTTCTTTTTTTCGGAGACCAGCAGTTAATAAGTACTTTTATTAAGATAAAGGTTAATTGAACCCAGAGGTTGCAGGTGTTAATGGGAGATAGTAGCCGCTTACTGGACTTAGTTTACGTTCAAATAGGAAGTTATATTGAGTAGAGATTACCTAACTTCTTCCTCCTAAAAGTATTAGGAAGAAATTCCTTCGCAAAATAATAAGTTTTCGAGTTCAAAAACTTGCGAAGGTGTCAAGTACAAAGAAGTTACTAAGGGCTTCTTTCACCACTTCCTGATATTGTTACAGATAATAATCTTAGTGATAAACTAATCTATCAGATAAATCTGTGTGATAGACTATATAAAATATATAAGATATAGGCAATCAGATACCTGTGAAACCAAAAAAACAGGCTATCTGTCAGATAACCTACAGATAGGGTATCTGGGACTTTATCAGCAAGCGGTGTAAGAGGCCCTAAGTGTACTATGTGAAAAATATGGTTCTATAATAGCGACGACATTACATTTTAAAGTTGGTTCAAATAAATAATGTTCAACCACCTCTTTCATCACGATATTTTTGTGTCACCTCGTAAAAGCGACGGATCACGGTTAGTATGCGTCATAGACGTCAGTTTTAAATTATCACTGTAATAGTAGTGGCATTATTTTATACAAATATTTATATTATATTTAACCTTAAAGACGACTAAACTAAAATTAGTACGCATACCTAGCAACACTGAAAATAGTTCGATTTATCTGGTGCAAATGAGGAGTTTTCCAGTAGGTCTTTTTGCATTCAATAGATGGCGTAAGCGATAATTTTCGAAACCGTACTATAAAATACATTACAAATATTATTTCAACTCCAATTTAAACAACTTTCTAAATAAATAAGTTTAATTTTATAAGTTAAAAACAGAGAAACTGAATAGGTAATAAAAAAGGTAATATGTAGATGTGACAGTGTCGCTTTTACGTCTACTTCCTACTAATATTATAAAGGTGAAAGTTTGTAAGGAATAAGGATGTTTGTGAGTGAGGATGTATGGATGTTTTTTACTCTCTCACGCTGTAACGGCTGAACGGATTTTGATGAAACTTGGCACAGTGATAGCTTATGTCCTGGAATAATATAATAGGCTACTTTTTACTGCGGTAAACTGTTCCCGCGGGAAAAAACTTATTCCACGCGGGCAACAGCTAGTTATTAAGCATATTTATGTTCATTTCAGTTCAATCACAGAATATATAATAGTACTAGTAGTTCAATCGCTCTACTAGTCTTCGAGCTATATCGAAGACAACAGACAGACGGACAGCTTCGCTGTAAGGATACGCGTTTTGAACGTACCGTAAAATTAATAAAATGATGAACATGAATGTGTTGTATCATACACTGAAAAACATAATAAATTTATTACCTATAACTCTCACTGTCTTTTGAACATATTTTCACTTATTGTATGACTTGAAATGTTACGATGGATTTACAAAGGAAATTTATCTATAAAGGCATTGAATACGTGGTCGTAACTCACTCCACGTAGACAGGTCATATAATGTATTGATTCTTAACTGGACCGAAGTCGGAACATTCGTTCTCCATCAAAAGTTTTCACACGGAAACCCATTTTACTGGCGCCTCCGGTACGGTACGGATGTATGAAAGTCCTTTACATAAAGATTAAGGTTGTTTCGAACTTTAACGTAGGACTAAGGTGAAGTTTGCAATTTAATACTCTTGATTAGCATAACCCAGATTTTTGTATCTACTACAATTTATAAAACAGAATGCCTAAATCAGTTATTCAAAATGGTCAAAAGGTGGCGCTGTCTGATCTACAATTGTAATTTTTTTTATGGGAATCAACAAGTCGTCGTTATATATGAATCATTTTAGAAGGAAGTCGGTTTTAATTTTTGTAAAAAGTCAGATAATTTTTATTTTTTTATTTATTCATTCTGAAATCGATTTACGATAATAATGTCCAATCTGAAAAATGTCCAACCGTTGAAAAATGTCCAATCTGAAAAACTACAGCTAGATACCTATAGAATATTTTAATCTAATTATAATGTAAAATTATTCTTCAGCCAACAACAGAATTTGAATCCATTATTACCTACTTTCTCCTCTGGTACTCATTAGGATTACTCATTTCATTAGTTCATGTACTATTTCTCGCATTTGAATTTTTGTACAGGATTGCAAAAAAGTAATTGTAATTGAGTTTCTTAAAACTTTTCTGCCTTCCTTTTGAAACAGCTGGGAATTTATGGGTAACGGCTTCAAAGTTGACGTAAAATTTTAAAGGTTTCATAAACTCATCTACGAACCCTTAAAAAGTAAAGCAGGCAGGTACTTTCGCAACAACCTTGTTTCACTGTTGTAATATTCTTTTTCTAATAAGTTTCGAATATTTTTTTCGACATTTTAATGTCGAAAAAAATATTTTATTAGATATTTATATCCACACAACAATAATATTATTATATGGATATGATGTATATAAATACGAGTAGGTATATGATTTTCGGATTCATTCAGTCCACCACTTAACCTAGTTATTTTGAAGGGTTTGTATTCCATTGCCAAATAAAGTTTCTGATCAATTTTTCAATTAAATGGCGAGCAGACTGAACACTGTCGGCACAACTTAGCAGTCTACACAATAAATTGGTCAGCAATTACTTTCTAACTACTTAAATATTCGAGAACCAACTACGATTTATACATTATTTATTACTAAGGATACATAAATTAATTTTAAACACTCAAACAGAAGCCTTTACACATTCGAGTAGTTATTAAAAGAGATTTAATATATTTGAATAATTTATTAGGCAAGGATACAATCGCTGATACTAAGAGAATACATAATTTACCTGGAACAAATTACCTTATCGCCCAGTAGGTACTCACAGGTAGCGTTTTTTAGCGTGGGAAAATTTATTCCTGCGTCAAAAACCAGCCCGAGTTATTATCTCCGGTCCGCTAATTTTATGTAGATCAATAGAGCAGTAAGTAGATGTGAATCAAAACATACCTACAGACTTTCTTTATTATATTTGCTGGGATACTCGTAATCAAAATCTTCAAGTACAGAGGGCAAGAAGCAAATGGACCATACGAAATTCAATCTCTCAGTTGGTTTGCAATGCAAGCTTTGTCTGATAGTAGATTAGAGCTTGCGTGACCCGACCGGACCACTGACAGAAGTGGATTACATTTAATGGAGTATTTGCCGTAAACAGACACAAATAAACACAGAGCTGAGATAGGCACGTTTCTGCTAATCCTTTCATAGGTATACAGTGTTCAACCCAGTGGTGTAGTGCCGCCTTTGTCTGCTCCAAATACGCAGACTCGAAATTGTTAAGGCGATTGAGTTTGATACAGGCTTTGTGACTTTACTGTTTGACCGCCGCGTTGACCTGGTAGTCGTTAGACGCGAGCGCAGGTCGTGGGTTCGACTCCCACTGCGGACATACAATTTTATACAAGTGGACCCCGGTCTGAATGTTTCGTCCTATCCTTGTCTTAATTTAATGTATTTGTGTTACTTATACTTTTTATCAAACTCTGATTGATGATAGTCGGGTTTGAAGTTTACCACCCCTACAATCCTGACACCTGTTCAGACGCGACGTACCTATATTCTTAACGTTTGAGGTTTCTTTAACGGTACACCGCAAGTAATATCCCTAACCATAGCGCGTCTTCTTCTTTACCAATTGTATGCTGGGTTCGGTTGACGTTTCTTAAGTAAAATTGTACCCAACCCTGTGTACTCATAGGTATGCGATAAAATATTTTGACTTTGAGGAACAACATAATGAACTTTATCACAGAATATACAATTTTATGAAACTTTCAGGGAAATAAATCTGTTTTAAGATATTCCAGGAAAACTAAAAAGAAAGTAAATTGTGCAAGAGTTACAACGTACGCTCTGTTGGATTGTATATTTTGACCAAAACTCAATTAATTAATTCTTCAAACATGATTAGGTAGGTACTAAGAAAGTACGGCAAGTGAAAAATTAATTCGTCCCGAATTGTATAACCGCCTATTTACGAGTAAATAAATAGCTTGAATTTAAATATTAACGAATGAAATTATTATATTTGATATGATGAAACAAGAAAAACCGTTTCCATACCATTCCATTCAAATTATTATGAATAAGACGTCAAAAGGCTGGCGTAAGAGATAAGGCCCTGTAACTTGGAATGATGCTCAAATTGAGGCAGTCTTTCCACTTGGGTCGACATAAATAATGCGGATTCGTCATTAAATTTTAAACAAAGTGTCCCAGCGAGAGTAACAAGAATTTCCAAAATTTGAAATTCGCTAAAGTTTTGCCTTACTACGCGACTTATCTACACGATAAATCTCAAATTGATTCTCAGAATTTCCAACAACTCCAACAACAATTTTGTTAGGAGTGGGTTTTTAGGAGACGAACGAAGTATTTAGTCACAGAACTCTGAATAAATAGGCACCGCATACCCGGTAGTTAGACTAGGATTACGGGGTATTCGATAGACCTCGGGGTTTTGATGTTGAATTTAGATTTTTTTGTGTTAAGTATTAATTCGAAACCCCTCTACTTTTTAATTTTTGAAAGGAGGAACCCCAAAACCACCCTCTGACTAAATAATGCCTTAGAAAATCAATGTCTTGGTCTAACCAAATATTACCATCCGTGACCTTTTGAACTGCCCAATTACTCCCTAAATTAACCTTATAATGCTTTAAAGCTCCTACCAACACCTTAATTGCCAGAAAATACGTTTTCTTTGCTCTCCGATAAATAATCCCTGGCAGAGTCCGGGACACTAATTAATAGGATTAATGTATTTGTGCCGTGGCGCTAAGGGTAACGAGGTAATGGGAACGGGCCACTGTACCTTACTGTCCACTCCCCTCACACAATTACAGTCCAACCAGGTAATGCGATTCAGCCCGGCATCTAAAAATTACCTCGCAAAGCCAACAAGGGCAAAACAGAGAGAAATATTTCAATTTGTTGTATTACCTTTCTACTTATTTTATGTTGGTTTTATTTAGGATACGTCTAAATTGTATTCAGAAAGAGGATGATAGAAATATTGGAATAGTAATGAAATCAATGTAAGCCGAGTGAACGTTATATTAATATACAGGTTGTAACAAAATGCCTGTAGTATGTAACCCATTTCAGAGGTGTGGTCGTAGTAGTACCTTGAACCTACCTACTAATTTAATTATATATTTTGTGGTTTTGGTATCACATACTGAACAATTTTGTTCCACGACTTGTAACCGTTTGCGCGTCCCGCTCTATTCGAATTGAATTTTTTTTTTTCAAATTTAACGTATTTTAGAATTCCATATTCAGTTCTTAATAGATTTTATACATTATTATTTACCTATTTTTTGTATTACTCCAGTTTTCATGTATCTAAAGTGTATAATATAAACGTTGCAATGTTGCGCTCAATTAGTGCATTTGTTCTTCTAACCTCCTCCCGTTCAAAGCACCGTGGGGTATACGAACTGACAAGTAAACAAATTGTGTTTCGCCAAATTAGTATTAAACCCTACCTAAGGTACAAACGATTTTAACAATAACTACGGAACTTTAACAATAGATTCATAACAACTCGACCTTACAAAGGCTATAGAAGTTTATACATAAAAATCAAAAACACTAATTGTTACAAATATATTTTGAATGATTAAATTATTTTATCCTTCTAACGTATAGAAATACTACTAAGCCCTAAAAATGATGAAATTTGTAGGGGATTTGAGTATGATTACTAGACGTGAAAATGTGTTATGTAGAATTCAATACAAGGAAATGTCTTCTAACATGATAGATTTATAACAATTGAAAAACTGCTTCACCGGACTGGTTTTTACGAATCCATTACCGAAAATAATGAAGTTAAAAAACAACACACCCTACTAAGTTGGAACATTTACAGGTATTGGTATTTTAGTCTCTCAAAACACGGGTGCAAGGAAGGCGCTGTGGCCAGCAATGGTCGTTAAGAGCGCATAATATGATGGAGGTCGGTGCGTTCGGTGCGGTCAGGCGGATGCAGCTCCATACAAATTCATACAAAGCACACGAAATGCGGCGCGTGCTAGCAAGTGGACGCGCGGCTTAAAAGAGAAGGTACCACTCCCTTGTCTATTTCTACCGCCCCATCTCGCCGAACACGAACACAAGGAGGACAGACAGCAATGTAATTACAGGCAAGCGTCGCATTCCTCGGAATCCACAGGATGGCTACGATTTGTTTGCAGCAATTCAAACTTGGCAGGTTTTTATGAACGGCTGTAGCCATACCGATGCCATCAGCGGCCAGTCTGCTCGTTTTCCGATCCGTAGCATAAAAACAGTAAAGTCGCATAAAAATATACGTTTCGTTAGCCCCCGTAAATGATCCATTTCAAATTTTCACCAGTTGTATCTGACATGAAAGCGTCTGTAAAGAGTTAAATACAGATATTCAGTTACACTCTGAATAAATGTTTCGCCAACAAAGGTTATAAGAGGCTTTGTTGTTTCGGCTCCCAATAACGATTAGATAGGCTTTTGAGTTGATGTATATCAGAGTCTATTGAATTTCTCAGTGTCAGCGAGCGGTGGAGTGAGACGAGTAGCCACTTAGCTTAATCCTACTGGAACGGGAGCGGACCGCTTTTTGTTCACCTGTGGAGTACAAGCTCAAAGTAAATACTGTCCCAATTGATTGTTATATCCAATATTTTCAGAAGATAACTGTTTTCCTTATACTTTTTGTTAGAAACGTGGAGTATTTCGTATAAAGATTCAGTAGGTATGAGCTATCAGGAAATTACACAAAAATATAGGTACCTATAAGTATTTACTGGATAGATATTTATTGATCAAACTTTATTTGCAACCAATAAATAGTTTGATACTCGATAAATAAAAGTTTAAAGCTTTATTTGGATACTAGCTGTTGCCCGCGGCACTTAATACGTGGGATAAGTACCTATAAACCTTCCGGAAGAAATTATCTGAATGATAGTGAAAACTGCATCTAAATCCGTTGCGTAGTTTGAAAGATCTAAGCGTACAGATGGACATACACGGCAAGCGACTTTGTTTTATACAATGTTAAGATTAAGATGGAACAACATCATTTAATTTTGATTGCAGTGTGCAACAACCTAATGGACCATATGGACCGTTATAATACCGGCTCTCCAACCTTTCAAACTTGTTAATTTAGGCAGACCATGAGCTATTCCACTGCTAGGTTAAGGACCTCCCTATATAATTTTAAGAATAAAATGTTTCGATCTTCCTACCCCGCCAGGGACATAGCGTGAAGATATGTATATTGTATGTATGTTTCGATAAAGCCTCAAATCGATTAGGAGACGTATCGACTAATATATTTAGTCATACCAGTAGTTGAAAGAAAATATACGAGATATCAACAAGGATACTGAGAGTCTCATTGGCTGAGGAAAGCCCACGGGTAAAAGATTGAAATACATACGAGTAATAGGTGTTATTAACTATTACGCTATTACATAGTAAATAAGTTAACTTCTGACATAGAACCCACGAAGACGACCTGCGGCTTAATTACTTCAGCGGGCGTTTTATAACTCAAATACATTTATTATTTAACGAGCCACATCAAGGGTAATGAGCGGTAAGTCTATGCAGCGGCCACGCCGCACAAGTATTGTAATACTGAAAGCTAATGCTTTTAAAAATCTAATCAACTTGAGTGCCATATTATAGACGTATCATACATGATAATACCCACGATGGTTTGCATAAATACCATGTACATTTACAACTGGTACTCTATCTAATCCCAAACAAGGATTCCCTGTGCTATGGAAATCAGAAAAGGACGCCTTTGAACAGGATTCGACCAAGTGAACAAGAAATCGATGCGTTACTTTTGGCGTTCAAGGCAATATCTCTGAATGCTTCATTCAACATGTTCACAAATGAGTACCTATACTAAACCGTGGTAAACCATAGTAAACTAAACCTATTACTAAGACTATTACTTACTCTGTGGTATTATACCGTTAAAGTCGCTTTTTTTATAAAGTTAACGACCAGAGTTCGAAGTTAGCTGTAATATTCTGAATGAGCTGAAATTAAGACTCACCGTTACGTTCGCGGGTGAAGTCGGTACTAAACATAATGGCCCGAGCAATTAGAAGGCAGATGCTAATTGTTTACAGCTTAAGAACACTTTGCTCGCTCCAAATTTATATTTAAATTACGAAACTACGCACTGTCTACAATTTCACTTCATCAAACAAATAGCATAAAGTCAGTTCGTGGAAGTATAAGAATAGCCTAAAATCAGGTTCGTAGTAAGTAGTCTATGTGAAACAAATGAATTAAAAATATATGGTTCATAAACAGCCTGCGTATCTTATCTTTTAGAGCCCAGGAATACCAGGCGACGCTTCTATCCTAAAGGATCTTTTATGCCGGAACCTCTGTCCACCAATGGTGGACTAATCCGGTTTTTTGTAGACTTTACATACGCACTAAAATAGAAACTCAAATCTTTGGCGTAGATACGTAAATTTTCGCAGGATGTGTCCCTTCACCGAAAAGCCTGTGGTATTGAAATAAACCAAATACTTACGTTCCGATAAAATTCATTGGTATACTGGCATAGGTTCGAACCCACGACCTCATGAATGAGGCAAGTGCACAACCAACTAAGCTACCACGGCTCGCAGGAATTTCCACAGAATTTCTATTAAAAGTATTATTGAAATAGTATTGTAAACAGTTGCCTTTGGGAACTTGTTCTCAAAAGCAGCAACGACGTACCTGCTACATAATGATTATTTTATCTAAAGGGGTAGAATTAATAAAGTCTAAATAAATACCTCATCAACAGCCTATTAACATGTCCCCACTGCTGGGGCTCAGGCCTACCCTCTCAACGAGGGCGTTCGGGCTATAGTCTATAGTTTCCTCACGATGTTTTCCTTCACCGTTTGAGAGCAGTCAGTAAATGAACTTAAGTTTCGAGAAAAACCCATTGGTACATGACCCAGCCGGGGATCGAACTCCGGACCTTTCGATATGGTAGGCCGCGTCTTATTCCCGACGCCACTGACTCTTATCACTGACGCTCTTTCCCCCTACTACACTAAATAAATATATACCTACCTACCAATAAACGTTTAAGTAATGTAATATTCTTTTAAGGGTACCGTTGAGTATATAATTATGGTATGTGGGGGTAACTTAGTAGGATAGGTAATAGGTACGCTTTCTGGATTTAACCGCGACTAACCGACTATCAGATTGAACATTGAATCTAAACAAAAAACATTATTGAAAAACGATATACGGGTAGAGCTAACGCCAAATCCTCGTACAATTCAAAATCAGCACGTCAGCAATTTGTACGAAATATTTCCACTTGAAGTGTCAAGTTGATGGAAAACAAATTCGGAACGACTGAAAGAGTATTTACGGGCGGGCCACGTAATTGGTTTGGCGCTACGTTTTGTTTACGTTCGCATTATTTGTAAACACAATGATGCGTGAGCTTTTGACGTAAACTGGCATCTACAAATACGCCAAAAAGGTTAATCGTGTTTAACCACTGCACGACCCAGCAATAATTGAATCAACATGAACTGGGGAACAGTTTTAATGAGAGCGAGAATAAAATTCGAGATTGGAGAGACGGTAAGAAATTGTCACTTATCTATGGGGGTTTGGAATATGTCCGCTGTTTAATTTATATTTAACAATGTAACGTTGATGAGCAAGGAAACCTGCATAATCTGAAACGTAAGGCCCTAGACTCGCCTAGATAATTATGATCATTGTCAGAATAAAGGTACAAATATTAAAGAAGACTAATCATTACAAATTATTGTATGGTGAGCCAGCAGTTCCCAAAAGCAGAAATAACGATTTTTGGAAATTGATCAAAAAATCACTTCGATCACAATCAATGTAACTGCAAACTTTTTTATTTACTTTTTGACGTCGTACGTTTCAATGTCGAACTCAAAAAAGTGCCAAACCGCTGTTTCATTTGAGATAAGAATGCATGACAGGATATTTGAATCGTTACGAAGTATTTACGAATATACGACTGGGCTGTTGGCGTATTGGTAGTAACCCTGCCTACTGCGCCAAAGGTTGTGGGTTCAATTTCCACCCGGGGACCACATTTGTGTGATGAGTTTAACTGTTGGTTCTGGGATTCTGGGTGTTTGTATGTATTTAAGTATTTATTTAAAAGTATTTACTTAAGTATGTTTATCAGTTCTTGAGTACCGAGAGTTGATTTGATTTGATTTGATAAAATTATGAAAAATAAAACAGTTGTTCTGTTTTTGCACGCAATGCTTTTTTTCATAATTTTATTTGAACGATTTATTGATCGGTTTAACCGATTTTAAAATGTTTTAGAACTTGACCCTCTGGGCTTTCAGTCCCGTAGCATCCCGTAGCCCGTAGCCATCACGGACCTCTCTAACTGTAAGTAATTCAACAACAATAAACTGAATGGCATTGGAAGTTTTAAACACGTTTTACGAGCGATGTGCTCTCCAGTGTGGGTTAAATGATATTATCAAGTAGGTAGACCTTTTACAAAGTTTATGAGTAACTAGACCGTGGTTGATACATTTTCCAATGGAACTCATTATCTTGCGGCATGACACAAAAGAAATAAATACGTGCGTACATAAAAAATCCCCTCTTTCAGCAGTTTCTAAGTAGGTTCATACTTTGAAAATATTATAATATTAATTTTATAAGCACCTGGTTTTTTTTCTAGCCTATTTGAGAAATTGACACACAGTAGAACAAATGAGTTCAAAGATTATCAAATATTTTCTAGGTATTAAAGTCGCGAGAATCGTAACTCAAAACTAACGTAACGGTACATTTAAATCACTTAGCAAAAGTAATAAATTTAAATCATCTACAAAGCTCCCTTGATGTTTCCAAGTATAGTAATTTATCAGTCAGAGTAAGACATTTATTGTCCCAATGTGATGAAAGTATTGATTTTCATTGAAAACGACGACAATGAAATTCTGATGAAAATGTTAAAAAGCAATCTTCTTATTATACTTCAATTTAATAATTTTTGTCTTACTAGGTATGCTTACCTACTTTTTACTTTACCTATCCAGATAATAGGTGTGTAAAAAAAGATAGACCGAAAGGGTTTTACCGAACTAATTAATACAATTAAAAATATCTTAGTAATGTAAAGTAGTTAAATTGGAAGCTTTACATGTCATCAACTCATTAATGTAACATAATAATGAGCATAAAACTAATGACATATAATGACTATGTGTGATGACATATAATGACTATATGAGATGACATTATATGTCATTACTAATTACATTATAATGTCTTACCTATTCATCATTATTATGTTCAGGTATCATGTAACTCAGAAAGTCTTAGGCCTAAAAAGTTAGAAAAATAATATCTTAAAATTTTGAATGGGTATTCCACATTTCAACTGTTGTTTCTACGTTTCTATAACCGTATAAATAAGTGTTACTGAGCAACAAATAGACAATAAAAGATGAAGTTATAAGAGAAACGATAAACAACTTGATAGCTGTTAGTAGACGTCATTCATCTTGCAAATGTCCCATATTCATCAGAAGGCCCGCCGCGTTCGTCCATCTAACACATTAGTGTTATACGATCCTCTTTGCTTCAAGGGCTCGCTTACCCTACTACGGGAGCTGACATACATAATTAACGTACATACTGTATTAAACATATACCTGTACTTACACTTGTTTAATCCCATTCTAGGATTTAGAATAGTGCAAAAAGTTGTCTTACCCTACTGGGAGTAGAACCACAGGTCAGCTAATAGTTAGGTTTGTGGTAAGATTCTAGACATCTAGCATGATCCTATTAGTAGTATTTAAACCCCGTTTTTAAAATTTGACGTTTTTCAGATTGGACATTATTCAGTTTGGGTTTTTTTTCAGTTCGAGCATGGTCGTTGGACATTTTTCAGATTGGACATTATTACAGTAAATCTTATCATCGTATATCATGTATTTATCAGTTTTGAACTTATGAGTATGACTCACAAGCTTCTACTCTTATTCACAGCTTTAAAAATCATTGTCAATTTAAGAAGTAGAATATATTTAATTTAATTATAGATCCATACCTAGTCATTTCTCGCTCCATGACTTGAGGACTTGGAATGCTTTCAATGTGAAACTAATTGCTTCAAATACTTTGTTTGTCACAGTTTCGATCTCTAGAGCATTGACCGACAGGAAACCAAGTCAGTCACGCAGTCGTAAGACGTCTAAACAAAAATAAAAATAACATTTTCTCAAATTTTACTACGTCTTTTACTGTTTGTGACGGACAATTTGAAACGTCAGTTAAATGTTAAAATAACATATTGTTTTTGTGGTGGATATTATCGTCACAGAGAAGAACAGAGCTAAGTGACTAAGTATTTATAATAAGAAATTATATACAGAATGTAATAAAACACATATGTGTCTAGTAACGTCAGCTGGCCAAATAGTACGAATAGTAATACACAACTTCTATTGGACAACTTTTAGAAATTTGAAAAATACAATATAATTTTTCCTCCAGTTTAGAAAAGTTGACGATTTAAAAGTGGTCCATAATCCGAAAATAACTGTAACCGCCACTGTTATAATATGGTTTCAATACACACAATCTCATTTTTGAAATAACCTCATTTTATTGCTTTAATGTACAATACCTAATACACATAATTATATACCTATACACATTTTAATTAGGTAACATACCTACTACTAAATTTAGTTACCAAATACGAGTAAATCGCAGGGATTAGGAGGTACTTAAGTTCGTTTACAACTCATCGCTTTAACTCCTTTAGTAATTATTTCAGACATCAGCCTGGAATTCAGATTCCCCGCTTTGGAAGCGATCCAAGAATCGTTGCCGTAGTTCACACAATAATGTCCCCGCCCGTAATAGTAACCAAGTTTGTTCATTATGAGAATGGTCGTAGCAGTATTTCTCTAGATGAGCCGTAATATCTGTGCTTAGTCACGTCGCCGGGGAGTGACTGAAAACCTACCGTTATTGTTGAGGTGTCTATTATACTCTCGCCGAAGAGTCGACCCTTTCATCTTTTAGCGATGCCCTTATCAAGTCATGCTACATTGCCTCAGGGTCTTAGTAATTTTGATTTCGGTTTAACCTATAGGAGTAAATGGAACAGGAACATAACGTTTTTGTTTCGTAGGGGGTCAGTTATTTCGTGTTATTTTAAGTCTTCTCTTTGGCTCCTCATACCTAATACAGGTTCCTCAAACTACGAATGATGGGATTGAATAAGTGTAAATGTATGAATATTAGTAAGTAAATGTAGTTCAATGTACACGATAATTCTTAGATTAGATATAGCGCCTTGACTCCAGTGATGTAAATAATACAATTTTATTGAGATTGTTGAAACCTCACCAATCACAAGCAATACGTAATTTTCAAACATTTGATGTGACGTAAATAGGTAGATGGGTTTTTTGCCTTTGCCCGGGGCGTTTCGGCCACACTGCACCGGTCGTTGTCACGAACTGACTAGGGTGACGGATGGCCGCTCGAACTGGCAAATGGATCATAAAACAAAAAGCATGTCTTGAAAGAATGAATCTAAAATATATAAGATAAACTTACTTTTATTTTTTGAGAAATTTGACTACAATTTAACAAAGCACATTATATCATAGTAACCACTACTACAATTTTGTGGTTTCTCCATAACTTGTAAGTAGGTACCTAACGTATTTTATCTTATTGGGTAGTATAACTGGCGACACTTCGACCTGGATCTTTTGTACCAATCCCCTATCCACCATCGTTGCCCCATTTGATCGAATTCACATAGATAGAATAGAGTATAAATTTTATTCTTTGGTGCATGCAGGTTTTCTCATGATTTTTTCCTTCACCGAAAAGCCTGTGATATTTTAATAATGTTCTTACATTCCGAATAGGCACAGGCCAGGGTCGAACCCACGACCTCATGAGCATGAGGCGAGTGCACAACCAACTAGGCTACCGCAGCTCTCGTACCAACAGGTAACTGATGATACCTTTCAGTGATATTTATAGGTATATTGATATAATTAATGTTGCACGAACCGGCAGGCCCGTTAATAGGGCTAAGTTGGAAGTTCCAAAGTTCCTTCTAGCTTATTGAGGCCATGATCTTCTATTGTAGGTCCTTAATTAAGGTGCTAAAGGTATGTGCACAGCATGCGAGTGTGTATTCAAGGCAAAAAAATATCCCAATTATTTTTTATTAATTATTTTGTTATTGCAACAAATAGAACGCGATACTTTCATTACAGCTAACAATGAGACGTTTTCATATTTTACTGTAGGCAGGTTATAAGTATAATAATTATATACTTATGTAAGTAACATGAGTAAAAAAATGAAATCTACATACTAGTATTATAAATGTAAGGATGTTCGTGACTTTGTGAGGATTTATGTTACTCTTTCACGCTTTACCGACTGAACGGATTTTGATGAAACTTGGTACAGTGATAGCTTATCCTGGAATAACACTTTTTACCACGGTAAACTTATTCCACGCGGGCAGAATCGAGGGCAATAGCTAGTACACAATAAAGAATAAATAAAGATGATAGTTAGAAATCAATAATCATTAGTCTGGGCGTAAAATGTTGTATTTCATTAGCAGGAAATACTATCGGAGTTTCCTTGCGAGATCGAATAAGAAATGAGGAGATCGGCAGGAAAACCAAGGTTTACCGACATAGCTCAAAGAATTACGAAGCTGAAGTGGCGATGGGCGGGACACATCCCTCGTAGAAGTGACGGCCGTTGGGGCAGAAAGGTTCTCGAGTGGCGACCACGTATCGGAAGACGCAGCGTAGGCAGGCCTCCCACAAGGTGGACCGACGATCTGGTGAAGGTCGCGGGACCCAGCTGGATGAGGTTAGCGCAGGACCGGTCGTCGTGGAGATCCTTGGGGGAGGCATTTGTCCAGCAGTGGACGTCTACAGACTGATACGATGATGATGACTATCACACTATATACTATGTACCTACCAATTTATATGTTACCGATTAGTTAACGCACGGCACTCAGAAAACATACAAGATTATGGAAAGCTCTATTTCCTAATTTAATTTAGACGGACCACTTTGCGGTTTCGCCCTGGTATACACGACTTATTAAGACGGAGTAAACCCTAAATAAACTTATCTCGACACAGCAGTTTTAGTGGGCTATATTTTATATAGGTACCTGTATCGAGTACGAATAAGTATTCCGTAGTCCCGAGAATGAGAAAAACATTTCAAAGAAAAGATCCGAAAATTAAAAAGTCCTCGACTATTACACCAGGTATACAGTCAATTAAATATATTCAAAGCCATGTAATAAGCTCCTTAATATTGCGGAATTGTTGAGCATACCGAGCATAATTATGTTTATAGGTGTAGAAATTTTGAAAAAATCATTTCAAGTATTTGACTAAAATGATTTAAACTGACCTTTATTGACCTTTAAAGAGATACCTATTGCAGAGATAAACACCACCACATCAGGTCCTCCAGATGTGACCTGCCCACTGCCACCACAGCTTGCTAATTATTTCGGAAATATCGGTAACCTTAGTTCTCGTTGGATCTCCTCATTGCCGTTGATGTCTTCCCTAATGTATAGGTATAACGAATAATAGGAAATGCATTCAGCAAAAGTTAGATCTTGTCGTATTATGATCTTGAAGGAAAAAAAATTGCTACTCCCCTACATAGGCGCGGGCGCCCACCTAAAAGTTTTTAGTTTCATGTCGGTATTGATAAGACTGTATTTTTTCGTATTATACCAAAATGTACAAATGCTGTAATACCGGCCTTATATTGATATGTGCACTTATATTACCCAGATGATTATAATAAAGACTTATTATAATCATCTGGGTAATATAAGTGCACAAATCAATGCACTTAATGCACCTTGAGGACTTTGGGGTGAGATGTAGGCCGGTATTACAGCATTTGTACATTTTGGTATGTAGACACACACCCGAAGAATCTGTGTAAAGCCTGAAACACGCGTTTATGTTAGGATCCTCAAAATTTGATTAGACAATAAGGCTGTTTACATTATCTGTGGCGGAACAAGCGGAGTGTACTATGTGTTAGGAAATTAATTATTTGGTTCCGCTAACTAACGGAGGGTTGCGGAAGGCGACCGACTCGTTGTCGCGCACTCGTGTTTAATTGCGTCACCGTCGCTCTATTGAACATGAAGTACCCACTAGTGGAAGCCGAAAGTAGGTTTTTTTACAGAGACTAGACTGAAACTTCGGTTTTAAAGCTACATCCGGGATTATGTTATACAAACCAAATACAAAACGCTAGACCAACTGAGGTTAAAGTACTAGAAATGACAGAAATCACAAAAACTTATATAGTATTATAGAACTTCTATAATATACTTTTATATATAACTCACAAGTTTTTACGATGGATAAACTGGCCGCTATAAAGTTTAATGGTCGAAAAAAAATTTATAAAAAATGTAAATTCTAAAAAAAATCTAAAAATCGATACTTATTCGAATTTTTTTATTTTATTTTCGAACCTTTGAAGCATATCCATCGTAGATATCCATCGTAAAAAGTTTTGTGATATATAAAAGTTTAATTTAATTTAATTAAAACTAATTTTTAGTCTCGCATTTCCTGCAAAATGTATGGGAGATTTTTTTGCTAGTTCTGACATTTCTAGTACTCTAACCTCAGTTGATCCAGTAGAGTTTTTGATCTTTGAAACGGCATCGACTGGCATAAAAAAAGTATTTGTGTAAATTGCCCATTTCCTTGTTGACCGTACATATTTTTCAAAATCTGTGAATGCAGGTCAATATGTCTCAAAAAGTTATGGAACGTTTCCCTCTAGTTACAACGGTTAAGGTGCCTGCCCTTACTGCCCCCCCCCCCCCCCCATCTCAAAAATACATGATATAGGCAATTTGCTTTTTAGACGATACGATCATACCGGTATATAGGTTCCGTTCCATTATACTCTATGTCTATAGGCACGCTCCAGTGAATCATCCACAGCGCATATAATAATGGCGTGTATTATGTAGGTTGTCAGTTTTTTGACGATATTTAATCTTGCAAGGAATTTCTTTTATACAATCTCACTAATTTGGTTCCTTACTTCCGCACGCCTTAGCTTTTGGTAGACAATCAGGAGCGAGGAAAATTCACGTAAAACAGACCGCGGGCGGTCTATATCTTTTTTTGTTATCTAAATCCGTTTACACAGCGCCGAGATTTGTCTGCTTGTTAACAGAACCGCGGCGTGGGCATGTGTGGGGTAATATATAAAATCACTTGGAATTTATCACGTCTGCGGTTGTAAAACTGGATTTTCTGCGACATAGTTACGTGACCTACATAAAAAGAATAAAATTTAGATTAGAAGTCTTGAATTACGACTTTCGTGGTCTCGCCGCAATTTTAATTAGTTTGCAAGTGTTAGCTCCTCCTCTGTAACATTGATTATGTTTTCAGGGCACATCGCCCGAGCGAAAACGCGGGTATAACTAGTATGACGTGGAATTCACTAAAATCAACATGAGCTTTAAAAAACTTATTCCATTAATGTATTTTCTGAAGCGTATTTGAATGATTGATTATTTTCCAAATACCCAGTCACTGATTAACATTTTGTTCAAGAATTCTTTTCAATAAGCTCTAGCAATAATGGAGATCTGCGAAAATAAACAGTTTCGAACAAAGGAATGTCTTCGCCATTTATTTCCATTGCCGAAATTGTGTCCACATTCCCCGAGTAAGTATTTTATCATTGTCCTGTCCATCGTTAAATTACGCGTCGCCTGACCTATGGGAGGGAAATAAAACGTCGATCGTATAGGAACGATTTACTAGGCTGTTACAATATACTGGCGTTCGGTGTCCGATATTATTATTGACTTTTACATAGGTAACGGCCACCACGCCGGCTGGTCCGTGGCGTGGTGGCTGAAATGTGGTACATCGTAGACAATGTGCGAATTCCTTAAATATTTTGTTAAGTGATTTTTGCGGACATGCTATATTTGTGAGTATAAATAAGTGTTGTAAATAGTATAGTTACTGAGAAAATGAATTGTTATGTTCTTGCCTACACGGCATAGGAGAAACTCCTAGTTTGGGATTTTTTCAAATAATATAATTCAAAAAAAAGTATACGATGAGAACTGAGCAAAGCAATCTTACACTTTAGCGATTATGCCTTATTGACGACGACGACGGGGTAGTTCATATTATTTGATGGAGTTTATTACATCATTCCGCTTATCCCGTTATTGCAAACATAATAAACCCATAATACGCGTCTGTAACAAGAAGGGGCGAAGGTTATTCTGTTCCGTCCGATTACTATTATGGTATGGTAGTACAATAACGGATATATAAATTCTATCCATTGCTCGATATAGCTAGGTATGTGATGTGATACCAAATGTAAGGCACAAATTAAACTATGTAATCCATTTCACGCTTCGAATGCACGTGCTCAGAGCAAGTCCTTGATTGATCTGAGATCGATTTTAATGATCGTCTTTTGACTTATGATATACTTTTCATTTAATTACGTCATTAAAATTGATAACTTCGCTATCATACGATTAATGATTATCTCCTTTTGTATAAATATTCTGCTTTTTACTTTTTATTAATAACAATAAGTGTTTATGCACAGGTAAAAGTATAAAAATTAAAATTGAAATGGACTCGAAAATAAATTGAGTTATCGGATCATGCGCGTTCCAATTTCATTTATAAAGAAATTTGGGCGTAAAAGTTTTACGACGGTAACTAAATTACGTGCGGCTATCTGCGGAGTCGCAGTCGTACGGAAGGCGTCGAGGTGGACGCCGAAAGAAATCATGTACAGCTTTCAAGTGCTTATAATATAGTTTTTAAGCAGAAAACTCTAACAGGTTTATACCCTTAACCAAAGTGCCTGAATTGGACATATTACCCTATTAACAGTCATTTTAAACTTATGTACAACTTACTTGGTCGACGCGTCACACCATAGAAATATAAAACTATAGCGAGCGGGAGCGTAGCGAGCTTTTTCCGTGTTCTGTGCGTCACACATCCACTATTTGGCATTTATAACTCAGGTTCTAGGTACTATATTATTCGATATAACAACCATAACGCTTACAAAAATCTCAATTAGTAAGTATAAAGAAACTACACATTGTTGATGTTATCAAACATCTGTTAACACGTCAAGTTTTAATCCTTAATTTACTTTCCCTTTACTTACTTTACAAAGGGAGTTGGGCTTGTAATATAAACATTTGTTACGTCGTTGTAATATCAAAGACAAACAGCTAATAAACTTGTTTGTTATTCCGATAGTTGCGCCTAATCGAGACATGGCAAAGTTGTGTTGTAACTTATATGTGAGTGTGGACCCATGTGGGGCCAGTATGGTTACAGCTTGGGCCCCAAACCCGTAGGGGTCCAGTTCTATACGGCCCATAATTTTTATTGGTCACTTTCAGACCTTTCAGTAGCATCCCTGATCCCTTATTTGAAACGGCCTCATTATCCTGGTTCGTTTATACAATGCATCGAAGGAGAATAAAAAGATTTAATTGTCGATACATTGTTCTGTGTACAGCTGCCAAATAAAACGACTGAGCATCTCTCAGGCGTAGATCGTGTGTAGAGAAACAGCGTATATAGTGCCGCATGCCTATTTTAGAATAATATTTTCTTAGAAAAATTTCATTTGTAAATTAGTAAAAATCCATCGATAAAACCATGACATCGCAAAATGTTTTCTAGTCGTGATGAATTTGAATTTTATTTTACTGATTCCCCTGAGGCTAGAGCGAAAATAAAAGTAGTAACTTTAACCCTAGCCACTGCCTTATCTCACCGAGGCCAGAGAGCAAAAGTCAATTATTTTAGTTCAGAACAATTTCAAAACGAATAATTAGTTATTCTATCTGCATAAAATGATCATTGGTCTCGGCGGTGAAATTGGATTTTATTCCACTAATTAATTCCCCTTCTTTCTAATCTACTACTACGCCTCATTGCTGAGAATCGTTATTATTATATTACGCTTCATAAAACAACTTTTTAGGAGATTTTGCCATTGAATTTCCCATTTCACGCAATGAATTCTTCCTCTCTTCTTGATCGGCCTTTTCTTCTAGATGTAAAATGTTTTAAAATAGTGTCATGACGTAGACACCAGCGTTTATGGCTAAATATCCCAATCCGGGATTTTTATTAACAGAAAAGCCCATGATATGATTATTGTATTATGGACTAATTGGACTATATAAATATAGGAATTCATAGCTCGGATTAACTCATTGGTTTACGTTCAGAAATTCCTTATCAGTCATGGAATACTGTGCTTACCAAGCTCATGATGACGATGAAGTTAGTTTCTTGTATATTCTATAGCTGATAAATGTTTTGAAATCGTTTAAAAATCATTCAGTGAGCTCACAGAACACGGAAAAAGCTCGCTACGCTACCGCTCGCTACGCTTATATTTCTATGAGTGAGCCTACCTGAGTTGACAACGTCGATACTCGCTAGCGACTATGTAAATAATTCATAGTGCTACCTCTTTTCGACTAATTACGAAAAACAGAGAGATGTAGAGTTTACTTGCTCGCTAGCGAGTATTGACGTTGTCAACTCATAGTAGGCGGACACCATTTAATTGTCCTACTTACCTGCGTAACTTAACATATATACTTAACTTACATAGGTACTAACTTAAATTTATATTTCATACAATAATCATAATTTACTTAGTAACCCAAATAACCCAAGGTTACTCTTATGTCCTCACATAAGAGGGGGAGGCGAGAGAGCTGAGAGCCGTTTTATTGGTATACATATTAGTCAGTGTATGTAGAGCCAAAGCTCGTGAAATAGGACGCTTGTGGGTTAGTACCTCGTAAATCTGCCGAACAAGGGATACAAAGAACGGCCATTAGCCTGAAAACTCGTCTATTAAACGTATTACTTACCCCAGACACTGCCTTGTCTTACTGTATTAACAGTGAGAGAGCAACGGTCAATTATTTTATTAATTAATTTGTCGGAAAGGCGTTGAATCTTTCCCCACCCCGCCAGATGGAAGAAATTTGAGAAAAAGTTACCAGAAGCTTCTGAATGATGACAATACGTGTCTTGTGAACAAGTCAAGGTGTGACGGTACTGATGTCCGGCGTGTCAACGAGGTGTCAACAGTGGATGGACATCCATCAGTGGACCGAGTGGACGTCGACAAGCTAAGGAATGATATGAATTTCCACCGGTGTCATTGTAAGAGCCCGACCATTCATAGGTACTTTCCTACACACATAGTAGGTACTGAATTTATGTACTCGTACCTGTTAGGAAAGAAATGAAAGGAATCAAATAAGCCCAAAGTCAAAGCTCCAAAAATCTTAGTACAGTTTAAAACAAATTTAAAGTTAATTATGTAGATTAACTACTGACTCTATTATGGAGATAATGAATTCATCTAAGTATTATAGTCATATTTGGATAAGCATTATTAATTTATGTAACGTAGCTCGTTGGAGAAACTTATAACCTCGACGCGACTCTGTAAAATGTACGAGAAATTTAATGTGGGATGCCGCAAAGCAACCTTGAATGTAATCAATTCCTTCAGGAAAATTAAATTTTCGGAACCTTATTCCAGAACAGAAAAAGTGAAGTTCATATTTCTAAAGAAAAGGATATAGGTATTATTTTACTTAACTACGGCGAAGCCAAACGGAGGACTTTATTGAGTAAAGAGAGGCTCCGTCTTTTTCATCCGAAACAGTAATTTGTATTTCGATTGAACCTAGTCAGCGAAAACGTGCCTGTTGCTTTTTAAAAATTCCATACCAGGTTCGAGTTCATAATAGAGGGGTTTTGTCATTTACTCTGACTTCAATTTATAATCTGTGGTATATGCAATGGTCCTAGTTTTCGAGAGGTGAACTTTATCATCTGTTATCATGACATTAGCACTGAAATAACTTACAGAAAACTTAACGATTTCTTATGTTATAAACGTTTCAGTATTTGAGCGTAACTGTACATAAGGCATTTCTACTAATAAAAGATAGAATTATTATGTTTATTTTATGCGCCAAAGGCCTAATATAATACAACGAAAGAAAAACAATAATCCGCATCTCGTCAATAACACATCACACAGTTGTGTAGTGCTGCGCTACTTCTTGTATATAGGTTAGGGCGGGCCGCCCACCAATATCATGGCATGGTAATGAGAATTTTTCCCGTCCTCAGTCCCATAACTCGTCCGTCAAGGTTGACGCAAATGGAGTAAAATGTTCATAAAACATAATTGAATGTCTCAGCTTCGCGCTTTCAATTCACGGAGCGAACGTAATAATAAAACTCCGGTGGCCATGGCGTTGGTCTGATCCAGATTGTACCGGTGTATTGTGCATTCTATCCATTATCCATATCTCACCGTGGTGGGGCTACCCGATATCCGGTATTAATGTTGTGAAAAATATAGTTTTAAAATTAAATAAGCGATTGAAGGACGGCATTTATGGAAATCTTATCATCTACTAGCTGTTGTCCGTGACTGCGTTCACTTGGACTAAGAATTATATTCTATACCGAGTGCCCCGTAACTCGTGCCCCGTAACTCGTAACCGTAATTTGATAAAGAGATAACTTTTTTTATTGGAAGCATTCTGTAGCATTTTCAGTAACAACCGGTCTACTTTGAACTGCAAGTTAATAAAATATTAGGAAATGAGGGATTTTTATTGCTGGTCGCAGAATTCACAAACAGATAAAAATGAAAAAAAAAAATATTCGATCGTCGCCCGACCTTTTTTTAAATAATAATGTGTAATTTACAGATACAACTTATTATTATTATATACAAAAGAAGAAGATAGGTACTTCAATGGGACTTCGTCAAATACCTTTTTGGTTCGCTGACACGCATCGACTGTATTTTCATCTCACGATGGAAAATTTCTTCTAGTCATTTATTATATGTATCGAATGAAATAAAATACTCTTTATTTTATTTTTTTAGCCTTTCTGCCTATCGTGTGTCCTTTCATACATTTTTATAACTTCTGTTTAGATCGTTCTCCTAAATAGGTTACTTTTACTAAAGGAAATCAAAATTAAACGAGCCACCATGACGGCATGTCTAACATCGTAATGCCGTATGAAGCGCAGTCTAGAAGACATATTGCTTTATATTGCTGAGCCATGTCCCTCAGCGCTGCGAAAAGTTTTCATTAAATTATATACCGCACCGAGAGAGAAGCAGATTTCTAAACATAATATACGGGTACTAGGACTCCCCGCGACTTCGTCCGCGGTATAAAGTATCCTGTATGATATTCAAGGATACTTATAAGCTATACCGATGTATCGAGTTTCATCAAAATCTGTTCAGCGGGATTCAGCAACAAACATACAAACTCACAAACATCAAAACTTCACATTTTATTTAACGAGTAATTGATGGGATGAGAGTATACTCATGAAAGTACTAAATTGCATTCAGATGTTAAGTGTTATGTGCACATTAATTAATTAACCAAACCATAAATTTTACCACACATTTTGAGTGGTGGTCGAGAAGGTTCGCGAAATTGATTTTTATGGTACAATATTGTGGCCAAACCTAATTAATTCAGAAAAATTTTAAAACTATTTTCTCCACTACTGCAGATGTAATGTAGTGTTCAAACCATAGAGTTAGCTACCTTTATGGTTCAAACCGTTACATATCCCCATAATAAACCACGCTAACTATCTAACTATCTAAGTATCTATAACTATCTAAGCCAATCTGCCAAGGTCGGTACAATTTCCTCTTACAGTATAAATTTCCTGTGAGGTTACATTACATGAAAACGCGCTTACAGTAGTGTAAACAATATACAAAACACGCTTGTACATTTAATTAGGCGACTCGACGCGCTCGCACATATATCAGCTAAGAGCAAACTTTTGGTGTATAATAAATTGATTTGCGATGTACCTGCCTTATACTTAGCAATTTTGAAGACTTTACTGAGGTATGGTGGGGGTACGTTTCTAACAAAGTTGGTTGTTTGATAATAGGTGTTTAGAATGTTGCACTCACAGAACACGGAAAAAGCTCGCTTCGCTAGCTCGATATTTCTATGGTTGCACTGCACTTGATTTTAAAATTAGTTCAGTTACTATTGCGGGATTAAACAATAAACGGTTTACTGTATATTGTCCAATCTGAAAAATGTCCAACGACCATGATGTCCAAACTGAATAATGTCCTAACTGAAAAACGTCCAATCTGAAAAATGTCCAATCTGGAAAATGTCCAATCTAAAAATAAATAAATAGCAGTTTTTAAGGTTCTGTAGAGTAAAATGTTTCAGATTGAACATTTTTCAAATTGGACTTTTTCAGATTGGACATTTTTCAGATTAGACGTTTTTCAGATTGGACATTTTTCAGATTGGACATTATTATTGTAAATCCAATAAACATAGGAAGAAAGAAATTAACATCCCCAATTTCGCATTTATATTATTTATTTGATTGGTTATTATTACAGGTATTATGATAGGATCTCTTGTTTTTTAATAAAAACAAATTGATAAGTTTTCTTTCATTGTTTCCTAAACATTTTTATTCCCTAATCTCAAACGTTCATTTCGACCGGAATGTCAAGAAATACTCTCGTACCTACGACGTAACGTAATCTACGTGTAATCCAATAAGCGTCCAATATTCCGAGGAACGTAGATCCGCTAAATTCCTAGCAATAGAACCCTTTTTACGGAAAAAATGTTACAAATATCAATGTAAGGTAAAATCACCTGAAAAAAGGTTTCGGTATTTACTGCCCAAAATAATATGTGAAGGTAAACGTGCATCGTAGGATTTCTCAAATATTTTGGTTGCACGGATTTTGTAGGATCATTCGTGCCTAATTTTTTGAGAAGCAATATCAGACGAAATAAATGGGAAAACGTAATGGCAATTTAGTTTCCAAAACAATAAAGCTATACTTGTGTTCATAGCTCGCCGATTGGTCTTATTAATCCTCAATATCTTTTTGTATCTTATTATTCCGCGAAATTCTAACGCTCCGGCCACGTGGTTCGACAACGTGGTCCGATAGTCGAACCACGAGGAATCAAAATTCCTCGTGGTTCGACATGTCGGACTATCAGGATTTTGATATTCCACTTAGTTCGACCATCGGACCAAGAGGATTTTTTAATTCCACTTGGTTCGCCCCTCGAACCACTAACCACGAGGATCATTGAATCGGCTATGATCATTTCGTCTGAAACGCAATTTGCCTAAAACGCAAAACGCCTAAAATCAATGTCTAAATTGTAGAATGCTACGCGAGTCACTCTATAAGTATGCATGTATAATTTTTTTTATAGATAATGTTCTGAAGAGTTCATGAATATTTCAGCATTGATGAAGGTATCTACAATATAAATAATTTTGTACATAATATAGGTAGGTAGTTTACCTATTTACCTATTATATACAAACTTAGTAGCTTCACATGTTATTAAAGAGAGATGTTTTGTCGAGCATATCAAAGCCGATCGTGATCGTATCTCTCCGCTAGAGATAATAAATCAATTGAGAATGGATTTAACACGAATTGATCCGTGGGGTTTCGTAAATTTATTGACTGCAGAATAGCTATTATATCGGGAGAAGCTTCTTTTTTATAAATAGATATTACTTCTTATACGTTTAAATAATTTTCGGAATCAACGAAAAAAATTACTAAAGTGTATAAAAATTTATAATTATATATTAAAGTCTGGATTTCTACCACGACTTTAAAATCAAATGTATATGAATGAAACCCAGCTGAAACCTTTAAGTACCGTACGTTAGGTATACTAAAACACGTTTAATAAAAGTATAAAATTTTCCATTAGTAGCATTGGTCCACTCTATCACTAACAATTTTAAAAGGTAGTCTCTTAGGACGAGTAACCACGACGTCAAGAAATAATATTGCACGTACCAATTACGCTACGTAATTTTTTTTTATTTAAGCAAAACACAATTAATGACTTTTATGTTCATAGCTGAACTAAAAATTATGAGAGTTTTGTTAATGAATCTAATTATTCAAGCTCTGTTAATATAAGTAGGCCGGCTTAATTCGCCCGTCTTTTCCCGTAATTCCGTTTATTATTTCTTAAGCTCCTAATTGGTATTTAGATAGATACATAATTATGTATATGAAAACATTGGATAAAATAAAAGGTTTTCTAATGAATTACATATAACACAATTTGTATGGGAGTTTCCCAATTCTCCGCCATTATGCCTCTTGTTATGGACGGAGTTGGGAAACTTGAGAGTATTTTCTGTTGTTAAAGAAATCTCTCTAATGTGTGATTCATGATTATGATCAAAACTTTTGTATCAAATATCCGATAACATATTTTCTGTCCTCATTTCCGACGCTTTTGTCTTGTCTTCTATATGTAAGTGGTGTAGTCACTAGTTAGAACCATTAACTTAACCTATGGAGGACTATAAGACATGCGGAAGTTTGTTGCACCGCTTCTTCTTCCCAGCTCTATATAACACCTTGGAAGCGGTGGTAGATAAAAAATTTACGTTGTATAAATGTACCCAGTGTACTTACATGCAATAAAATAGTTTTGACTTTGATATGGACTTTGCTATTCGACACGCACGCACGGTCAAAATTAATAGCTACTAACAGTATTATAAATGGAAAATGACCTTTGATACACAGTAACACTTTCTTGTGAGCCTTTGTTAGAATGGAACCCCTGCTATAGATGTCGCAATTATTTTCGAGCAATTTATTAGATCAGCGTCAGCGCCGCCGTTGAAATATGGCGCTAAAATAAAATAAATTGTCTCTGGAATTTGCACATATATATTCGTTTCAGTGACATACAGGCGACAGTGAAGTTCGGGATGGGTATTTTTAACCCAATTTCTAGAAATATTCCTTATTCTGCCTCCATATTTTATACTTAGAAGAAAGTCGTTCTACTCATCTGAATAACCTGTGTGTGCAAATAGCTCTATAACTGGCAGGTTGTTTCGCTAGAAGTACTATTTACTAACTGTAGTATTACTCCTTGGTGGAAGTAATTTATTTAGTTTCACAAAGAGGGATAAAACGGTGAGATTAGTAGGGCTCTTGGTAGCAGATCTATAGGGCCCACCAAAACGTCAGCTGTTCTGTAATTTAATCCTTTATCCATAACAGGCAGCAGTAACTCATAATCTGGATTCGAACCCTTATAACCAAGTTGATGAATTAGTCCGTGAAGGACTAAGAAGCGTAACTTATTTAAAAATGTATGGTATGGTGAAATTATTGTAGTATCTTTTCCCTAGATCTCTTCCGAATGTCAGTCGTAGTTTACTTACAGACAGATTTTTCAGATTGGACATTATTATCGTAAATCACCAAAACTGCTGCAAGTCATATCAATAGAATCATATCGACTTTCAACAAGAAGTAGGTACTATATTTCGTCGCCTTAACATCTCAGCCACGTATCTCACGTGTTACAAGTACCTAGTATAAACTTTATGAGCAACTAAATAAAGTTTATATATAAATTTGTGATATGTGGAATGGAAATACGTGGTTGAGATAGTAAGGCGACGATTTTCAAAAGATTTCGGTTTAGATTTTTGTATATGACTACTAACGTAATGTAGTGGTAGAATACACAATCCATTCACGATACTGGGGATGATTGATCGTCGACATGGGTGATGGATACGGTGTCACCTGACGGATACACGCCCGCCCAACCGAACACCGATATTGTTTATATTTACACTTTTTCACTTAGTGTGCGTGATCGAATATTCCTCGAATAGGTAGCCATTTTTAGTGACCAATTTTAAAGAATCGATAGCTATTAGGGTAGACTACTAGTAAGTGGCCACTTTAGTACTTCCTTTACTGTAAATATTCACTACCTACATCTTATATGACGTTTTTAAGGTATTTTATTTATATTTTTGGGAAAAGACTCGTAAATTATTTGGTCCGCAAACAACAGTTTTATTGTTTTATAACCATACGCAATCATTAACAGTGCATATTTCAACAGTTTCCTGCTGATGACCATACATTAAAATAACATGTTCTTAAATGTTAAATTCTTACATTTGTTATCTCGGTCAGTAGTAAGACACTATAAGAATGCTCGTGAAATATTCGAGATAACACCTAGCTGTTGTAATTTGATTACAGAACTATTAACATAGTTTCTAAGTATTTACCCTATATGGTACTCGTCAAATACAAGTTCATGTATGTTTGTAGGTCACAGAAAACCTAAGATAACTTTAAAAATTTTACAAAAATCGTATTATGACCTATTGTGCCCGAAAGTATACCTAAGTCCCTACTCCGTCGCAAAATACAGTGCCTTAATCTAGCTGAGAATAACGTCAATCTTCCACGTTTCAGTGGATATAGTTTCTCAAACAAGATATTAAACTGAGCTTTGAACCACTTTGTGCAAGCTACTCTGTATTATCTTTGAAGTCGGTAATTTACCGAAGTGCTGACTTATCAGTCGGTCGGATAGACTAAAAGTTGACCTAACTTAAATCGCCAAGTCTAACTACTTATAACTTACGTAAATGATCTACTGCCACGGATGTGGAAAGTCGAAGAGCTAACACATGTACAGTCTGCCCCGCAGGTTTCCGCCTTCAGACTGCGTCCTCAAAGCTCGTCGCTTGCATTTTATATGAATGACCCTAACAAAGACGTCGACGGTCGTATATCAAAGACGGCCTATTTCCCAAAGGCTGTGTTCTGTAGAAGTCGCATCAAAAAATAATAATATTAAAGTTACAATTGATGTAGGTACGTTGTATTTGAATTAGACTAAAAATTCACGAATCTTACACATGAATATTTTTCTGTCAAAATTCAGTTACACTGATTGATAACCTGCGTGAGAGAAAAAAAACCAAACCAAATGGTTTAATCGTTTTGACTAGCAGGCTGTAAATGCGTCAGATCTGGTAAAGGACCTGTAGCAACCGTTATGAGGTTTTACTGCCACAGACGTGCCGTCGACGGCCAAAGTGATCATTCTAGGTAGTACTCCTAAATAGGGGAATGCAATTAATGTTACCAAGTCGTCCTATTGAAATAAATGACGTTGTGTTGTCTTTGAAACAAGTCAAAATGCATATAAACTTAGTACCTGTTCAACCTACATTTGAGAATTCAACATTTTGTTCCTGAGCGATTCTAAAGACATTACGAATGGCGATCACGAAGCCAGCGAACGTAATAGAATTCAGGTAAATTGATTTAAAACTTCATGACAAGGATGGAACAAAGTCAAACAGAAAACTGATTATTTTTGAGAACGGACTTAGTTTACTATAACATTATGTTTATGGCAACATTGTGACCTCGTTTTTAGGGTTCCGAACCTCAAAAGAGGAAAAAAGGATATCTTATAGGATAACTCGGTTGTCCGTCTGTCTGTCTGTCCGTCTGTCAAGACCATTTTTCTCAGGAACGCGTGGAGGTATCAAGTTGAAATTAATATCAAATACTCAAGTCTGCAGTCCCTTGGTGTCGTGAAAAAATCAGACTTCTAAGTCATCGCAGTTAAAAGATATTGCTGATTTCGCCGCATTTTTGAGTATCTTGGTAACCAAAACCTATGGGGTACTTCCCGTTCACCTAGAAACTTGAAATTTGACAAGAAGCAAGATATTATAGCACAAGTAAAGGAAAAAATCCGAAAACCGTAAATTTGTATTTACATCACAAAAATTTCGTTGTACAAAAGTACCAACAAACTTAACTTTGCGTATGATCACGCCACCCTTATAAATTAGTACAATGACGTAAATAATTGTTAAAAGAATTCCCTAGCGTCTAGAAATTTCATCATTACAAATCAATATTTTTTTATCAATCAATATTTACAAATCAATTTCGTAAGATTTTACAAATTATACTAAAGGTCTATCTAAGTCTGGAAATAAAATCACTTAAAATAAAATGTATAACATTTGACCATTATCATAAACACGTGATTTAGCATTTGACATGACATGCAGGACTTGTCAAATTTTTTTTCGTTCACTTTATTTATTACTTACGGGAAAGTCAAAGGAATCTTAGTCCATACAGCCAAGTCTGAGGTTATGAAAATTATGGGAGCTCGTCAATAAAATTGTTCTTTTAATAACGATTTTCGAATTATTTCTATAATTAAGTTTGTACGGAACCCTCAGGGCGCGAGTCCTACTCGCACTTGTCCGGTTTTTTGTTCATTTATTTAGATGGGTTTAACCTAACAACTTAATGGATTCCGCTGGTGAAAAGGTAGCTGTGGTAGGTTAAAATGTACTCATTTATTTCTGCAGAGACGATGCGATGCTTTTCTAACACATATTTTGTCTCATCCCCTCTTCTTCCCTTTCTGTCTTTTCACCTTAGCATTTTAATGAATCACCATTCACAGCAAAGGGAAGCGTGTTTGATGATATTCTCCCGGGCTCATCAAGAGAACCCTCTCTCGATGAATTGTGCCGAGCATATCATAAACTATATTCTCATAGTCGTATCTGCAAATAATATTCATTGTAATTTTCTGTCTTACAAGGCGATAGTTTTGTTTTATATCATTGCAAAAATATGATAACTGGGTTAACTAGAGTTATTCTAAATATTATGTCATAATTTATGACATCATAATTTTTATGATAGTTTCTAATCGTAGTATTTACTTAGCTCGCCTTTCTCACAAGTTGAATCGATTAGCTACTGTACTTAAGGCTGTCTAACCTGCTAAAATTCACTTTCCGCGGCCGTATGTTAGATCGTGGACTGCATTCTTTCCGCGTTGCGGTATCGGTATTGGTTTCAGTGTCTAGAGCCCGGCGGCGGGCGCAGTCCGCAGTGATGCCTTGCCGAACCCATGGCTAATGAAAATACATTCATCACTTATCGGTTCGCTGAAGCATGTATCGCAACAGATGGATGTTTCCAAACGTTTCGGACGGGTTCAGAAATAGAGTGTGTTGTGAATAAATTTGGATTTATGTCCGTATCGACGGACGGACGTCTAGCTGCCCAGTAAATATGCCGTGCGCTTACAATATTCACACGCGCATGACTAGGTACGCTATTTCTCACATAAATAATAAAGTATGGCACATTTTTCTTTTTTCTCGGACGCTAAATTATATACCTACAAGCTCTAGGCGTGTCTGTAGCAACGTCAAGTTCAGCAGCTATAGACACAGTAGGTACAAGGAATAGAAAAATATGTAATTTGTTTATAAGTGTACGAAATGTTTTTGATAAGCACGTGAAACGAATATATCAAAGATTACTTATAGAATCGACACTCTCGTCCCTCGGTTTTCATCGGCCGCAACCGCAAATGAGAGTCACAGCTGGGTATAGGTGCGCAAGTCGACTGCCGCCGTTAGCTGCGAGCAGGCTGCGAGCGACAAAGAAGCACTTAGGTACCGACATATTGTTCCTCTCGAATTAAATCTGTTCCTTTGTATTGAGTGTCGGGCGATGTGCTTATATAGACAGAGAGACAGACAATGTGGCGGCAGGATGCCTAATTGGATATTTAAATGCATTTATGATTATTGATTCAAAAGTATTTTGTACTATTCATACCTGTTCTACATAAATCTATATTTTATCCAATCACAGCCCGACTTTATTCTTCTTTAGATTTTTTTAAAGAGCGTAATTGGGCCCTTAAATAATCTGAGAAAATGCTCAGAGACGTAACTATTTACATAGTAACTTTGAACTCACTAGGTATACAAATAGGGGATAGAACACTGTTGGTATAGGGTTGGTTTGTATATTGTCACAATTATTGTTTTCCGCCAGTTGAGGTTTGTTATACCCATTCCGTTTTTATTCACTATTCAGAGGTACGAGTATCACGTGACATTTATAAGATGAGTTATTTACGAGTATATCTATACTAGGGCACAAAAAACCTCTATATTTTATACTAGCCGATACCCCGCGACTTCATCCGCGTTATAAAGTATACTATTTTAATGTTATTCAATTTTTTTTAACCCGTTCAAATCATGTCAGTTTCTTAGTTTTAAAGTTTGTCAATAGATGGCGCTAGGTGTATTTTACAACCCGCTATCATTTGGTTCTTCGCAACATATATAAGATAGGCGTGCAAATTATCTACCAGATTTTACTTCTTTATTATTAGTATAGATATTAATAGTACCTATAGATATAAGAAATATTATTCTTTCTCGTTGTTTTTTTAGAAACCACTTTTAGAAACCAAACATTCTGTTCCCATGGCTGATTTGTTAGAATTTCCTAAAGCTAATTTTCTTTTCGCATTTTTTCCATGACTTTTGATAAATAGATACAGTCGCAAAACGTCACTGAACGTCTTTTCTCTCATCCGCTGTTCTTTCCGCGACTGTACCTATTTCAGTGTCAGTGAAATAAATAGGTTAACTGTATGGTAAAAACTTTCTGGTGGGCACCCATAGCGGAGCGCGAAATGTTCATGCACCTTATCTTATTACTTATCGAGCTCTCAAAGCATTCATTTTGAATAACTCGGTTACTCTTTCCGTTACGAAATATTGAAGTTATGATAAATGTTATTTTATTTCTGGACATACCTATCCTACCAAGTATCCTCATATTCTTTAAAAAGATTGAGCGACAAACAAACATCCACATCACAGATTTCTCAGATCAACACTTTCGCATTTACTTATGTTTGATCCAAGCCTTCTAAGAATCCGCTCGATAAAAAACTCAAACTCGTGGTTCGCTTACTGGCTACATTTATTTAAACAGGTACGAAATAAAATAAACAAGAAACTAATCATGTGGTTTGATGTCTCGATGTTTCCCCACATCAAGATGAGGATGGATGGTGAAAACATTGTGATAGGCGATCAATTCTATTCGTAACAGAACGAGGTACAGTTGAAACGTAATTGAATAATACACGACTCCATCAGCGTCAATCTAAATATAGTTGTCACCGTTGCACGCGTTGTCACCCACTTATTCATTGGGATAACCAGCCCTACAACATAAACATGTTTAAGCGATTCACTTAGAAATGGTTGAAATGTTTTAATTATATTCTTAGAATATTGTTTAACTGCTATGACAATAGTCATCATTAATTTAGGTCAAAAATACGAAATAAAATTTTGTCTAAAAATTACAAAAAACAATTTTCGATGTCTACAAACTGGACACGGTTGTAATCTTTATAGTTGCACTTTTAACTTTGTTTTTATGAACATTTTCATAAAAAGAATTAAATCAATTTTGCTTGTTATTTAATTATACGACAGTGGCGTCGGGGATAAAACACGGCCTATCATATCGAAAGGTCCGGAGTTCGATCCCCAGCTGGGCCACGTGCCAATGGGTTTTTCCTCGAAACTTAAGTACATTTACTGACTGCTCTCAAACGGTGAAGGAAAACATCGTGAGGAAACCTGTATACGCCGAAGAAGAAATTCTTAATTCAAAATCGGTAGAAAGTTGTGCCCCGTGGACGTACTCAATAAAAATATAATTAAATCAAAATATTGTTGGTATAGTGGCACGGGCTTGCCTCGAACGCCGGACAGAGCATGTCCACTAGGAACAGAACCTTTGTATTGAACTGTACACGGTTTGTTCTGGTCTGGGTGTCCAATCTGTGAAATGTGACGTCATCATGTAATTGTCTGCATAGAACAGGGATTTCTAGTTTAGGACAAGTCATAGTGCTATGTTGTGTTTGATTTAAGACCCTTACTTATCAAATTACGAAAAATAGTGGTAGACCACACTAGTTATAATATTATTATATGTACGAGAATAAATATAATAATATTTATGTTATACACGCACGGCACGACAAACAAACAGATCACTGTTTGATCGATACAACTCATAATTTCCTGAAGAAATCGAGGATGAAATATCAATGTTGTCACCAAGTCTTCCTGGCGCAGCATAATGCACGACTGTACCTATCTACGAGATCCATTAATAGCCGTAACGGTCGGTAACTCTGTTACGTAGGCTGGGGGAGAAATAAACTACTCTAAGCGCTACAAACGTCATAATGACTCGATAATATGCCAGACGAAGTGATGCGTGTGACATCCATTATAGTGACGTGACTAGAACATTTGACTGTTCCGTCCCCTGTGTGTGCCTAAACTCATTTGTGAAATTGTTTATTCCGCAAATGTTAGTTGCCAACATTTTTTCATTTGATTATCGTTTTTAAGCGGTGTTGGTATATAAAAAAGGAAATAAATAAATCTATTCCGAAATATTTTAGGAAAACTCAAATATGTAATATAGTACCTACCTATGGGTACTTACTATAATGTTAATTCAAAGAGGAATACCAGCACATTGTTACGTTTTACGGTTTGTTGACGCTCTAGTACACTTAAAATCTTTCAAGAAAGATGTGAGTATGAACAATGAAACTAAATAGCTAAATACAAGCCACAACAAGTTGAACTATTGTCAGTATCATGGGAATGAAATATAGGACATCACATTACTACACAAATATTTTTTCATCACACTTGCTCGTTCAGGGTCTGATTATATGCGTACCTAAAGAAACACAATGGCCTATATAAACCCGCGGGAGAATAATGAAAATCAGTACAATATTATACCCCTAGGGCTGTTATGTGTAGCTGGCTGTACTGAACTGGTTTATTAAATTAATTAAGTTCAAAATTAAGTTAAATTGAGTAGGTAACTTGACTTATCTCGACTAAAATCGACTGTACTCGACTGTACTCGACTGTACTCGCCTGTACTCGACTGTACTCGACTGTATTCGCCTGTACTCGCCTGTACTCGCCTTTACTCGACTGTACTCGACTGTACTTGCCTGTACTCGCCTGTACTCGACTGTACTCGATTTGACTCGATTTGAGTTAAACTGAGTTAACTTGAGTTATATTAAGGTAATTAAATTTAACTTAATTTAACTAAATTAATTTAATGAACTTAAATAATATCAGCAAAGTCAAAGAAAATAAATTTGTTCCCTTGTGTCGTAGGTATTTATTTCCTCGCAAATGTGATGAAAAACATTGTGTGCATCACGGGCAGTAAGGGTATTACAAACTCGAGTCATTAAATCCCTCCGCCTTCGGCGTCGGGCTTCTAACAGACACTCGTTAGTAATATCCTACTTACTGCCCTTATTGCACAATGTACTAAAACACACAACTTCTGGTATTGAAAGAAAACTCCCGAACCAATAAAGTAGGCTATAAGACCAACCAGCAGGTCGAAACGATAATAAAAGAGGATGCCATATTTCATTTCCCAGGACAAATAATAATTTAAAGCAATTATGTTAGTATGATCGATGGATAGTTATAATTATTTTCTATCTTGTATGTATTTGTATATTATATCGCTTCCAAATTATTTAAATCATAGACGATGCTTTTTGTATCATTATAACAAATGTGCCGTATACAAATATAAAAATACCCAAAGTGATAATATCGCTTCGAATAGTATTTGTATATACATATAATAAGTGGTATTTGAGAACTTTCTATTTACATTATGTTTGCCAAATAAATATTTTTAATTCGGCTTGCCTGCAAACCAGAATTGGGTCAGGGATATTCCAAAGTGGCTACAAATTAGATAATACAGCCACGTTTTGCGAACTGTTTTCATTCAATTTGTAAAAGGAAACAAAACGTAGGTCCGCTGACTTGATGCTGTAGTAATTTATATATTGGTACGAGTATTATATCGGAACTCGGAAGGTTTAAGTACATGAATCACAAGGTAAATATCAAAAGATGTGATTTTGTAAGATGACTGGACGAACTAAGAAAATCTATAGGTAGTGGGTTTTTCGTACTTAAATTAACTGAATATAATCGCGACACGATTCGAAAAACAATTCAGAGAAGGAGGCTTACTGTAAGTCGAGGAAGTTCACAAAATCTCGGATTTTGTAATTATCCTGAGACAGAGACAAGAATCATACTTCATTAAAACTTTTTATATTATATCGCCTGCTTATAATGAAACCGTGAGATTTTGTGTGGGTTAATAAAACGAGATTTCTAGCAATTATCTCATGATTATCAACCCTTTACAACAATGTCCTTCGTTACAGAATAATGTGACGTCAATATTTACATTGTCTAGTTAATAGTACAGGTAATAAATCAGTTTTAATTAGCAATATATAGGCAACAATTATCAACTTACATTATATTCGACTTGGAATGCCTCTTATACTTTTGTACACACAAAAAAATTATCCGTCATTTCAAAAGTAAAAGGGGTGAAAACATTTCTGCATTAAAAACGCAAGTTAATAAAACCTATACATTACCTCCCCATAGAACGATTGCGACGAGTTTAATTGCTCCGATGTAGTTACTTAGGCAGTAAAGTTTATTTTATGAGCAACAATTTGCTAACGATTTGCATTTGCTCCGAGGGGAACCGATAAAACTGTTCGTAAGCAAAATAAATAAAAAACATGTTTTTTTATGTCAGCAAATGGGAGTGTCTGCGTGATGGGTTTGTTCCTCGTAGATCAGCAACACGAGCTACGAGGAGCAACCACGTGATGGACTCACCGAACATTGGCGAGTGTGTGGCGGCGGCTCTTGAGGTACCGGCCGTGGTACTTCTGGAGCTCGCCGATGCTGCCCTGCTCGGCCTGCATCCTGCCGTGCAGCGGCTGCGCGGGCGCGGCCTCCTCGCCCGGCGGAGGGCCGGTCGGCGACGCGCTGACCGCCCCGGAGCCACGCTTACGCGCTTTGCTAGACTTCCGCGCCGCCGCTGATATACATATTTTCACTGACGACGGACTACCGAAACTCCGTTTCTTTCCCGAACTTCTTGACGATGTGAACGCTGTGTCTGTACTGCTCCTGGTGCTTTTGTAGGAGGGTGTGACGGTGGCGTCGGTGGCGTCTTCGAGGGGCCAATCGGAGTCGTCCTCCTCCTCGATGCCCGGCAGCGGGGATTGTTGACCCAGCGGACGTGGTGAGCTTATTACAGGCTCCGGGGCGACTGTAAACAATAATAAAGACGCTAAGCAAACGTGCCGGCAGCGATTTATACAACGCAACCTCTCGCTAAATACGAAGTACCTTATTTAGAAGAGTTTTGCTAAACAACGCGTAAATTTACTATTGACACCATTGGTAATGATCGTATGAAGGTGTATTTTCCAAAAAATACCCATAACAACCGGCTTATAGGTATTTAAGAATTATTAAGTATATTGAAATTAAGTATTCAATGCTCGTTGTAAGCCTCGGGTGGATTACGATTTAACGCCTAATTCTCACTTTGAAAGTGCTTGTGGGAGGAATTGGAAATAAGATTCTAATTTGATATCGATTTTACTTCATGGCGTCAAGAGACTTACCTATTTGTATGTGTGTTCGTACCAACATATTCAAATTCAATAATGGTCGGTCCATTAGGCGCCTGTCGCAGGACCGACTTCAGTGGAATCTATTATGCAAATGGTGGCTGTGACTGAAAAACAGGGCGCCGAAATGACAACAGCCTGCCTCGAAATATACCCACTCGGTCGAAATATCTTCCGGTTTTTATATATGTCCCAAAAGGGAGAAACTTTGCGACAACAATAACAATGAAACGTCCAACTTGGGCACTGTGTCGTTGTCACTTTGACCGGCTACTATTTACACGCGTAACCATATCATTAATGCGTTTATTTTAAGTTTTTGTATGTTAAAGATTAATGACAAAGATAAGTAAAGGAAAAGCAGACTGTAATTGTAGCATGCGACAATAACAAAATGAAACATATTGTATTGGACATTTGCCCTACTGTGTGTTTGATCCCACGCAAAACAGAGAAATCTTTTCCATCGAATCTTGTTACGAAAAACACAATTCTCTTAACATAAATTGAAATAGAAACAATGAATTTATATTGTGTTTAATCTCTGTAGTACAGAACAGTTCAAGCTTTATGTAGGATGTAACGTAACCCTCTAAGGAATTTGTTTGACCCACAATGGCAAGAAAAACGTTCGCGCAAACCCAACTGTAGAGTCGAAACTAACGTAACTCCTATATCATTGTTACGCGGTACGGACTCCACATGTCCTTAAGTGTATCCCAGAAACACGCGGCCTGCGGTGGCGGCCTAGCGTAGGCCGCAGCCTCAATATGGAAACGCAGGCCGCGCGTGTCTACAGTCTCACATACATTGCATAGGGAATACATCACCGCCAGCGCAGGCTGCGTGTGTCTGTGATACGCCTTATGCTTAGTAAGCTTATTTAGGATTAAATTATGATAGACGAGTTATCTGAGACTAATCCATAAAATGTTATAAGTACCATAAACATGCGGTTTGGCGCAGCATGAAAGTGCTTTATTAAAGTTAACTATCATTATCTGACATAAAAGCTATAATAGTCAAAGAAAAGTTGAACCCTTGACTTGATAACCTTTATAAAAAAACTTTGACCGATTGTGGGGCATTAAGGGACCGAGTGGTTTCCAGCAACTCTCCATTCATTGCAACAACTGCGACCTGTTGCTTATGCCCAGACTTGATTGATATACCAGTTGCCACAGACGTGGCTGTGAGCAGTCACATAATTTAGAGCCAGCAATTCGTCAGGGGTGTCAAACATGCTGATGAGTGACGATGTATCATTCGGTTGACCTTATGGGCAAACTCCACTACGGCGCGCCGCGTCGCACTTTGCCTATACAAAATGCGATATGGGACATCAGAGCCCGCATCGAACCGGAACCAACCTATCTAACTAGTAGTTCCGTGAGAACAGTAGACCTCGCCAGCCCTTATAAACCAAACCTAAAAAAAGTCAACTTTGGAAACAGAAAAAGTACCTACTAAAGTGACAAAAATTAGCACTTTAAAGCTTAATATTTCGCAAACGGATCCCTGAATCGAAAAATGTTTATCACACACCCGCGATATTTTTGAAAGACCCATCCAACGATACCCCACACCATGGATATCACGCGGAAAAAAATAATTTTCCATTTTACGTATGCAGTTCTATGAACATAATTTATTTTTTCAACTTTCTTAAGTCGATCCACTATTACTCAAAAACTAATAGAACCAACTTAGCCGTAATAGTTTTCCTTGTAACTACGTTATATATGCTACTGCCATGAATTTTTTCACATTTCCAGAAGCAACCGTTTAGCTGGCAGGGGGGGGGGACACGTGACTCTAACAAAAATTACCGCTTTAAAGCTTAATATTTCGCCAACGGATCCCTAAATCGAAAAAATGGAATTCACACACCAGCAATATTTTTGAAAGACCTATCCAACGATATCCCACACTATGGGATTCACAAGAAAAAAAAAGTTCACTCCCACTTTGCGAGTATGGTAGGTACTCTAAAAAAAATGTTTTTCAAAATTTTATTCTACTCATTTTGTAGGTTTAATTAATTTATACATATGCCAAATTTTCGTCAAAATCGGTTGAAAAATGCGACCTGTAGAGAATTACAGACAGACAGACAGACAGACAGACAGACAGACAGCCGGACAAGAGCATTTTTGACCAGTCTCGAAACGTAGACGCTTCGCTCGCTTCGCTCGCTCGGTCAATAATAAAAATCCCATTCCAATCCGTTCAGTGGTTTTGGAGGAGAAGAGCAACAACGTGAAAAGCAACTCTCATTATTTAAGTAGGTATGTATGAAATTGATGTGTCTTTCTAACATAGGTAAGTATACCTGCGTTTATTGCACTTTATACATATTGTTTTTAAAGAGGCAAACTGAAAGGATAAAGAAAGAAAAGATATTGATAAGACAAGACAAAGACGACATTCCATACAAACTTCATACAGTCATCGATTTTTCCCTACAATGCAAAACATGTTTACAGCAAAAATTCAATGTGGCAAACTGTGACGAAACATTGTTTACGTTTTTTATCTAGAAGGGCTCGCGCGCGTGGTACTAATAAAAATACTTTTAGTTTAATAGTCACGTTCTATATTTTTGAATCACTAAATGAGTATTTTAATATACTTATCACGCTACATTAACGTAAAATAATGTTATTGCAACGTGAAAAGTGGAATAAAGAAAGCCATTTTCCAGCCATTGTAGGTCAAGGTCAAGTTTCTGCGCAGCGAATTCCAATGTCTGAATTTTATCCACAAAATGTCATGTCTGCGTAATGTTTAGGTGGAGTGTGACTAATTAGGTTACGAAAGGACGTACGCAACGCGTCTTTCTACGGAATGACCCCTTTCTGCCACCAACATTCTCTCCAATATAAGCTTACAATTCCGATTTCCATAATCTTGACACCCTATGGATATAATAGAGCGTGTAGTGTTGTTGCGCGGCAGCCCACTCAGAGTTAATCGGCTGAGAAATTAGAGGTCGGCCCCGTGCGGCGAGCGCCGAATGTTGCTTTAATTATTCACATCGAAGGCTCCGGCGGCGAATCGATAGCGTAATAGATGCGTTGCAATCACCTGTCTTCCTTCACAAAAGCTTTTGAATAGCTTTTGAAAGGCTTTTGTACTTAATATCGGTCGGTATAAGAATTAAAATGTGCGAAGGAGCACCTAATTAAAATATTTATGGAGGATAAAATAAAATATTTATATGTAAACGCTTGGTTTATAGGAAAAGGGTTGCTATAGAAAAGCTGGCATTGGTATTGGGTAGGCTCGTAAAGTATAGTTTAATTTTTTTATTACAAGTCTAGCATTGTACAAAAAATTTTGTCAGACAAACAGTGTCGATTTTGTTTGATGCATTGAATTTGACTAAAAGAAATTAGAGGTGGGGTGAATGTTTGAAGATCGATATAATATTTCGATGAAATTATTAAAATGTGGGTTGGACGAAATGCGTGTTAGTACATTTTAGACGCGCTTTCATATAAATATAATTATGAAATGTGTGTTGTATGAAATAAGTATTGAACTACGGTTTGGACGAATTGTGTGGCTAACAAATCGTGTAGAAAACTCGTTTAAATTTTTTAATGATTAGCAATCTGCAGACAAGCGGTCGTAAAGGCGACAGAGACGGCTTACCGAGACTGTTTCCATAAAATTTGATGTCCTCGATCGCCTTTTAGAGCCGGTCAACAACCGCCCCTGTGTTTCGATTAGATATATTTCTATAAACTGGCTATGAAAGTCTTGTCTGAAATTTGAGATTTTGAACGTTTTAAACTTTTTTGTCTTGCATTCCGTGAAAACCTCTCAAGCTCTTTCTTGTTAAAAAGGTAACAATAACATTATAACAAAAGAAAACAGAAAGTTTATACGAAATGTTTGTAGGCTTCGCATACATTCAGGCAGCAAAGTTACGCAGTAAAACAATGAGAAGGTGAATTTTTTGGACAAAATATTTTTTCTCTGATAAATGGTCACGTTTGTATACCTTCGTGGGTAACGCTTAGAAATATTGAAATATTAGAAATATTATTATTAATACTTTTTTTTACATTTAATAATATGACTATATATTTTACAAATTTGCTGTCTTGGTCGATTTTATATATTCATGGTCAAAGTATCATTTCATTATGTTTAAAGTTCAAGATAAAAGCCATGAGTACACACGCAACTTTCATGTCGTTATAGCGTAACCACAGATTAAATAACAGTACAGCATCCACGCTTTGCATTTCCAATATTAGTAGTTTAGTCTTTCTGTCTGTAAATTCTGTAAAATCCACGCACCCGACTCCATCATAATGAAATGATTGACAGTCACAAAACATGGCCTATGTTTAATCAATAGCTAATCATTGCTTATTAATGACTAGTTAATCTGTCCGTGAACTTTCGCATGACTATAATCGATCCAAGAGTCGAAGTAATTGCCCACTTAAAAGGCACTAAGTAGTTATAAGAATCGTGGTTTAAGAATAGGGACATGGATATGAGGGAATATTCCATAAATATTAATTTACGTCTAAGGAGCCTAAATAGACAGACAACCTGCGGTAGGACAAATGCGAGTATATAAGGTAGGACATACCTCATCATCATATCAGCCTGTAGACGTCCACTGCTGGACAAAGGCCTCCCCCAAGGATCTCCACGACGACCGGTCCTGCGCTAACCTCATCCAGCTGGGTCCCGCGACCTTCACCAGATCGTCGGGCCACCTTGTGGGAGGCCTGCCTACACTGCGTCTTCCGATACGTGGTCGCCACTCGAGAACCTTTCTGCCCCAACGGCCGTCAGTTCTACGAGCGATGTGCCCAGCCCACTGCCACTTCAGCTTCGCAATTCTTTGACATACCTATTCACTTCTGAATCTAATCTGAAGGTTCTGCCTCTCAGTGCTATCTGCGATAAAAAAAATAAGCAAATAGCCTATGTATATTCATAATCTACCGCACACATAATGCTTGCGGGTCCATTGAGTTATAAAAGTGTGACAGGGGAAAAATAAAGGAAAAGGGATATGAAAAGAAAGAGAAATTAAAGACCGCCAGCGTTTTGTGGACTTTCTGCTGCGGTAAGGTAACTTCAAACAATTCATTCAATACTGTTTATTGCACATTAAAACAAAAATAATAAGGTAAGGTAAGTTAAAACCTTAATAAGGTGGCTTACATAATTAGGTACGTCTAGGCGGCCTTATCTCTGAAAGCGATTTTTTCCAGACAACCTTTGGGTAGAGGAGATCGTGGATATCAGTGAGGCAGGTCGTGCAGATAATGAGTATAATAAATGCAATATTAAACAAGTAAAGCTAGTCATCGAATCATAATCCTGAACTACAGTCTCATACAACATTATTACTTTTCACTAGTCAGCTTTAACGACAGCAAAGACCAGGATAAAACGTCTAGCAAAGTGAAATAAATAAATCACCGTCTAAAATCCGTTTAATATTTTTCTAAAAAGTATGTTTGACTTTTACATTCCAGATCATCGGAAATGTACCATTTTGCATAATGACTTCCAAAATTTTATTTTTTGCCAAATTTTCAAATAAAATTCACAAAATATGAAAATAAAAAATATCGTTAGGTTTACTTACATAGTAAAATTTTCTGAAAGTCATTGCTAAACGATGTACAAATATCAATAGTAAGTAGTTTTTTTTAATACTAACTTACACAATTTAATAAAAGATTAAGATTTTTTTATTTTTAATCAAGTTACGTACATACCTACAAGTATTATGGTGCTAAATAAAACAATGATTTTCTTTAAGTAAAGTTAAAATGTCGAGCGAAGTAAAAGAAGGGATTGTTAGGGAGTTGTTATTTAAATTTGAATAACGAAAAATCATAATGGAATAATAATTAAAAGTTGGCTTCGAACGGCGAATTAGTTTGGTTTACGGTTATTAATTCGAAATCAATGTAAACAAAGGCTATTCTGCCGGTGAGTCTGCCGTCTGCCGCCCGCCCAGTGGCGTCCTCGATCGCCCCCCGCCGCGGGTCAATATTAATTTTGTAAATACTACCGCTGCCGCCCATATAATTACATAGTTTTTTAGCTTTAATTTGAATAGATAGTAAGAATTTTACCACTTTACTAACAATTTTGGTTTATTAAACAATCCTCGATACAGGATACGGTAATATATATTGTCGTCCCCAGTGGGAATCGAACTGACAATCTCAAACAAAGGTTGTCAATTTCATTTGGAACTTTATGGCACTAACTGCAAATTGTATAGTTTAACAGTTTACGTTTTATTACATTTTGAGATTTGCCATAGTGACGCAACTTCCTAGTTGCCGACTAAGTGTTAGTTAGCACAATGCCATAAGGAATAAAAATGACATAAAAAACTGCCTAAAACTTAACTCAGATAAGGTGTTTTACATTTAGCGCCATATGTTTCTCTAAGTGAGCGATGTCCTTATTCTTATTAGATTCTCATATCAAAATGTCTCCTTTAGTACCTACTTACTCAAGTCTATGAATGGATTTCAATCTATTGGGGAATTGACTTTCTTTTTGTTTACCACCTTCATTCGGATTTTAAAAGCATATGAAAAGTGACAAAAATAAATTTCAACTTACTTGACACTATGATCATGATTAGAGTTAGGTTAGAGGAAAGCAAGCTCATCGGTGGAATTAAATATATAAAGTGGAACAAAATACCAGTATTAAAAAAATAATTTCTTCCTGAGACAAAAGGTATGTGTCGAGTGGTTGGCACGATTAAAAGAATAGTCTACCAGTAATTTGTTCAGTGCCTGATACTGATTTCAGCAGGAACCGATCACTACAGATTTTGTTACACTCTGTATAATGAGTATAATGAATTTTGCTTAGTTTGTAAACAAAATAGTGAGCAACTTTTGAACATGTACTAAAAAGAACAACTCTGTAGTTATCTTTGTAAAATTATAATTAGTAACCCTTCCATGACCCTTTCTATCGGCCATATCAAAGTAATGTATGTTATAATTAAATGCGTAGGGCGCTGTACATATTTGATACATGTACCTACTCAATTAATAATTAAGCACTATTACTAAACCTGCAACATGAAGAGAATATATTATTGTATTTTCTTGTCATGCGAATATAATTTATAAAGGCAGGCATAGGTACTGATGAATTTACCACATATTCATTCGCACGAGACAAATACGCACAAATTAAACATGTTTCATTATGTAGAGCCAAAAATGTTTTACAATGTAGTCTTATACGTATTCAAAACATAATGCAGTTTTAGGGCTAGCAAGATACAGAAGCATTATTCAAAATGTGATTACTTACCTAGTATTATTTATAGAATAGTATGTTTTTTTTAAAGAGAGGAATTCATGCGTCGAGCGATTTGACCGTGGCAAATTCTGTTCTCGTGGGAATATTTTGAGTGGGGCAAATACATACAAAGGAAATACAAAGTTAAGGTTTAAAAAATAATAATAACCCTTACTAAAATTGACCTTGAGTTTCTAACTAATAATTCTATTAATTTGTTGACAAAAAAAAGTAATAATTCTTGACATTATTATTTTATAACTTTGAAAATTATAAAAAGTGTAAAAATGTTTCAGTGCCCTTAGTTAGAGTGTTAAAAAGGATCGGACCTCCTGTCAAATGTCCGTTGAGTGTAGCGGCTCTCTCGTCTAGCCTAAATAAGTACTAGACTTATCTAGTATTAGTAGGGATGATTTTTCGAAAACCAAAAACTGACAGCCACCCTCGCGGGGGGGGGGGCATTTTGACAGCTATAGTCTAAAGCGGAACACAGACAGAGCGGCGGCGGTGCGAAAGCGTCGCGGTAATTTTTTGTAATGTTCGAAATAGTATGAAGCCTTTTACATCAAAGCGGCGCGACGGCGAAAGCGACAAAACCGCGCGCACAGATTTGACGTTTTGATTTGACAGATTAGCGCAGACAGGCGTTGCGGAGCGGCGGCGGGGCGCGTTGTATTCCTTTGTAGTGTATGAGAAGACCTACACAGAGCGGCGCGGGCGCGGCGCGGTGCGGAGCGTTCTTCATACAAACCGCCGCCGCGCCGCCGCCGCTAGCGGTATTCCTGTCTGAAGGGCTCCGCTTTTTATTCGCTTTCCGCAGATTCGCCGCCGCAACGCTTTCCCAACGCGCTGTCTGTGTTACGCTTAAAGGATATTGTCAGCGAACTTTAATATGTACATATATGTCTGAAGATCTTTAAGTTCCACAAGACGCAATCAGCGAACTTTAAATAAATAAGTTATGAAATTAAGTATAAGGTACTTACTTGTACTATTATATATTCTGTGGTTAAGGCAGAAGATGTTTTAGGACAGATTAAATTGCACCCTGGTAATAGTGTCGTATTCTACTCAATTTATCCGATAAAGGTAAACTCGTTAAATCTATTATTGAGGCCCAGTTTTCGTACGAAATAATGAACAGAGGCTCAAAAACAGGCGTCGCACAATTAGGCTCGCGTAATTATGTTTTGCTCCGTTTTTAAAATTAATGATACGTGTTTTTTGATCCGATCCCCTCGTGAAGGACAATGTGATGTGAATAACCGGATATTAACATAATAAAGAAAAGCTGTCAGAGATGAATTTACCTTTTAAATATATTTTTTACAACCACAGATATGGCAAATTATCTTTTAGATTTTAGTTGTTAGTGTATTATTTATATCCGACTATTAAACAACTTTTATAAATACAGAGGTGAGTACTTTAGTTAAAACGCCAAATTATACTAGTATATTTGTAAATATTATATATAATATACATATAATATATTTGTAAATATTTAAATTAAGAATATTCTATTCTACAGTACGTTGAACCCAATTCTGCCCTTTGAATAAATTCTGGCAACACAATGGACTTGCCCTTCATTAATCTTACGATGGTGTCAATTTAGTATGAAAATTATTATAATTAAGTGATTTATAATCAATGCGTAGATAACACTGTCTATATGGCTATAGGCGGCGTTAAGGCGGTCGCCAAGCCCGACGACGCCACACGAGACGTCTCAGAACATTGCTCTTTACAAACATATTCTATTCTATATGTTGTTAAGTAATAGATTCAATACCTACTCATTCTGTCACATTATTAATTTAATATTTTTTTATTAATTAAATAAATAACAGCTTAAAGTTTTAAACTTCGAAAACCATTACCTCTAATTTATTATTTTATGAATGTATTTCTTTTATTACAAAACAAAACCTACGTGACTTTCGTAAAAACTTTTGCCCGATACAATCTTCGACGCTCTGTCATCATAAGTTGACGTCGTCGAAATGAAGTGACTCAAACCAAATCCGGTAATGCTTTCCGCTAACCTTTCATCGTGGCGTGAATGAGCTGGCTATAGTGTTGTGAATTTTAAGCTAGCCTTGAAGGCTTCAAAGTTCTCATAAAAGATCTAAATTTAGACTTTTAGGTCACCTTACTAATGAACGTCGGTCTATTAACGTCAAGAACTCAGCTCGGAAGCTTCGATAGTCTACAAGGCTGAGCCTTTTCACAACACTATCCTGGTGTCGTACTTACCGTAGTGATGTAGCGAGAGCGTGGGGCTGCCCTCTCGCAGCGCGTAGTCGGCGTCGTCGTCGGCGGGCGCCGCCGCGCGCGCCCCGCACCAGGGCACGCAGCAACGGAACACCCCGCCTCCGACCACCTTGGAGCCGTGCGCGCAGTCCGAGCCAAGGCGCTCGCGCCGAGTCGCGCACTACGCTCTGCGCACACGCATCTGTTACCCGCACACTGATCTGTAACCACCATTCGCACCACCACTTCACTGTTCACACCCTCTTCGCAACTTTTTCAACAAACTTGAACACAGTATTCTTCTTTGGCACTTTTTTAAACGTTTTAGTTATAAATATAAATATTAAGTAACAAAATCCTAATTCAGTCTTGAAATTTAGCTTAGAGTATAAAGGTAAGATATGTCAGTCGAATTTTTTGAAGGTTAGAAGTCAACGATTTTCAAGTATTAGTCTAGCAGCTTGTAGTAGAGTAGATAGGAAGCGGGTTTAGGGTAGGTATTATGATTATGAGGGAGGGGAGAGTAGAAAATGGTCTCTTCACAAAAATAGTTGTAATACGAAAATCACAATGGAGCAACGGCAATTATTTCAATGTGCTAATGTTCACTGTTTTAGGTAGTTTAACCCATTCTTGGGTTCATACGAACACTTATACCTGTGGCAAAAAATTTTGGATTGCAGATATGCTATCGACTCACTCGTGTGTTCGCTTTGCTTCTGATATTGTAGCATACGTAAAACAGGCTATAAACGCCCGCCATTGACCATTAAAATTGTTGATTTCCTAATATGTTTATTGAATTTTCATGCCAATGAGTGAATTCCGGCGTGGATCGAAGCGCATAATATAGTTTTGTAAGCGTTTTGTTGGCAAACTGCCAAAGAATAGTCACAATCGTGGTTCACAGATTAGCGCGGGAGCACTTCCTCTCCAGTGACATCGGCATTCGGCACAGCATTGCAATGTACATACTTAAACCCAATTTTAAAACCGGACCAGAAATGTTCAAGAGCTGAGTTTTAGTGTTACAGTATACGATGTCAAGTATATCGTATAACATGCTCGCAAATCATTAGGAACAAAATCAGCGTGTTACATTCAAAATAAAAGTAATTTTAACTGATACACTATATTATTATGTGATCACAAATAAAGAAGCGATTGCTCGGGTTCTATTATACCTACATGCCCTATGTAAGTTAATGGTTTGGTAGTAGGTACATACATACCTTGTTAATACCCAATGTGTATTCGAGAAAGTTTCAAAACATGTTTGTTTATAAATTGCTTGTTGGTAGCCATGTAAGGCAATGTTACTTAAGACGGATAGTGATAAAAATACAGTATAATAAATAACATTAAAGGAGGGATCGTGGGATTTGCCGGGTTATAATATATCATTTGCTACTAATCCCGATTCTTGCAGAACCTCCCAAATAAGACGGCTAAATCCACTTTGTCAGTGTTGCTACCTATATCTAGATAGATATTTACCAACATGAAGGAACTTGCGGATTCATTCAACGTAAGGATAACCAATTTGATCGGAAAAGGTCTATTTGAACAACATTTTTTGATGTAAGTTCATTTACTCTTATTTTTATTGTGTTTACTGAAAAGAATGTTCCTACCTCAAACTTTTTTTCGTGATTTTTAAGTAGGTAACAATCATTTTATACATTCAAGCATATTATGTTCTTACCTTCCACACGAACTAGTCAATCTTTGGTCAGTTGGAAAATATTTATAAGAAGATTTTTAAAATCGCCTGACTCTCACGCACACTTGTGTTTTTCTTTACAAGAACTAAATACGATGAAACGAACCTTATCAAGGTTAAAAAATACCTTCCTTTGAAATTCTGAATCGAAAAAATATATTTTCCTGATGGTGAATTTGCTACAAACCTATAAATTTAATTCTATCGCTTTCGGCTGGCAAAAATTAAATAAAACAAACTTCCCGCCAAGATGTGAGATTGATGAAATAAGTTTTAAATTAAATTTCAGTTGATTTCAGCTCAGCTACTTTTGAATTTAATCATAAGTACCTATATTACACAGTTCAATATCAAACAACATTCGAATATTTTGCTTGACAACCAACAGTTATGACTTAAATGAAAATCCTCAATTTGAGTTTCATTTCAGTTGCTTCAATCAATTTTAATAAATGAGTATACTTGACACAATATTTTTTCTTAGTACCTATACGAAGAAGGATGGCAGAAACGGAAACCCACCCAGTCAAACGGCTGTCATGGATGGGATGGACCCACGGACTTCTAATCGTCTGAACAACAATAGGACGATTATATTATTATGTAGGTAAGTGTAGAGAGATGATGCATATTATTATTGACTTTCTTGCTGACTATTATTTAATTATGCAGAGAATTAAGTTCTTACCCGGCCAACGGAAACTCGTGAGTCCTAATCTCCTAAACAACCTTTTATTAAAACTATGTACTTATTCAAAATTTAACCTTCAACTTTATATTGTCCAGTTCCATGTGAAATATTTGCACCGATATTCGCAAAAACAACAAAGATCTCTTCTATTGAAGGTCGTAAAATAATCATAAGTATTGTCTGTATTGTGTTGACCAAAATAGTCATCAAATAACTTCCTCGTCGGCTATTAATGACCACCAAAAGCAGCCGTCACTCGTTGTTGATGGAACGATACGTTTTCATTTATTCAATGTGCGCTGAACAATACGCTGGAATAATTGATATTATTATTGGTTGTATATGGAGCTGCTGCCACCAATAGCGATCGGTACAACAATTACTACTCATTGAGCGGTCGCCAGTTCAATTGTGAAGTCATTTTTGTACCCGTCCAAGCTAACTAGCTAATGGTGCACGCACGCTCCCAACATGAGCCGTGACGTCACTCCCGGCGAACTTCATCGGAATTCCTGCATCGACTTTATTAAATACTTTATCATTTTAGATTGACATTGTTACGGTAGTCACGAACACAGATTTTAAATCTTCAGCTTGTACTGCGTCCCGGGCAGCTGTTGCGGGCATTTATGGTACCTTTCTTTTCTTTTAAAAATTTTCGCTTTAAAGTTAAAATCTTAATGACATCTCATCGACCCTTTCGGAATGAGTGATTACAACATGCAATACAATCCAAATGTAACAAAACAAAAATTGACTTTATTTGGTTTAATTGGCGCTGCCTTAGTAGATCTGCTCAAGTACAGGCTTCAAATCATCCTTCGTAATCAATTTTTAGCTTCAGGAAAAGTTGATTCTAAAAAATTCAGGAGGAGACGTGTATCGCAAGTGGTTCCAAATTCTTCAATCTCGCAACATCTACCGTATACGCCAACAAATGTTTTCGCAGAACTCAGAATAAATAGAAACTAGAAATCGCATACCTGCAGTGAACTATTCACCAGTAAGTTAACAGTACATGTATTAACCGTGTCTAAAAACCGTATCTTGTTGTAACATATCTAGCTGCGGAACTCTTTCTCAAGCTGTAATTATATCAATGAGTAAGGAGTAACGTTTCACCGGGTTTTCTTCAAGAATTTTCTAAGCAAAAATGCAGTTATGTAGACAAACTACATTAGAGTACCTATGATTACATTCTAGTGCCTATATTCTAAGTTTTGTGGTTTTACTTGAAGCGCCACAAGGACATCGAAGACCTTCAGGAACTAGTCATGTAATTAAATAGGAGTTTATCGGTAGCTATGAGATTTTGTTGTTTCTCGTCTCACACCAGGCGTAATAGAGTTTCTGCATTCGGATGGCCATAAATATTTCGCGTCTGTGCATTACAAGTCTGACATTTACTGATTCGCTGACTTCACTACGTACATTCTAAACAAATGTTTTATGACCGGGGGATTCAAGAGTTTATTTACGTAAGGTTGATATGTTCTCTAAACAAATCGTTTTATTCGCCGCAGAATAGTACACTAGTTACCTACTTGCCTACTTTTGCACTTATTCTACTCTCTCTCTCTCTCTCTCTCACATTAATTATCTAATCTACGTCCTCGCATAGTTAATAAGGATAAAAATAAAGTTTGTATTAATAATGATAAGATGCACAGCAAATCTCTCTGTTACATTATACTGTAAACTCAGGTCAATTAACTCTTTATTATGTGTACATAGTGTATGTAAACATCCATTAATATTATGAGATAACTTTATTCTCAACGATTTGACGTAACCTAGATTGGTGCCTGATAATTAAAAATCTCGACCAAACTACTATTTCATTATTATTGTACCTTATTATAAGACACTTCGAACAACTTTATCTCCTAGTAGGTACCTACCCAAAATTCACTCGTTCATATTAGTAACGATATGTAACAAACATTCAACAGGTTGCCCATAAATCAATAACATCCACACCGTCATATTATTTACTTAGAACTTTATGTTAATCTGTCTCATTTGAGCTTCTTTATGTTGTCATTTGATGAAAATGAACCACTGGCCGAGTACAAACATTTTCGTGTAAGGGAAGACCTTGGCCGTCTCATTGAATTACATTTCACACATTAGGTAGGTACCTACTCGATATAACCTAACTCTATGCGCAAAGCGCTAATGCATGTTTTTTACCGCGTGATATTCAGATTAAACTGTTATCTTCTATGTCGTAATAATGATCGCGCAACGTGAATCTCGTAGTGACCCGGTGATGTGCCGTAATGCCCTAACAGAGCAAGCACACGAGTGTTTAGATAGCATACCCATATGTGGTTCTAGGTTTTATTCACAATCATTCAGCTCGTATTGAAAACTGAACGGTTTAGAGCTCCACACCGGCGAGCAGTACAAACACAAACAATGCCCCAGTGGCACAGTGCACTAGCGCGGTGGAGCGCGTCCGCTGGCGCGCGGCGGCGACGGCGGGCTCCGGCGGCACGGCACGGCCACACTAGCGAGCCAGATGCTCAACAGTGCATCTCGCATCACACGTCTCCCGCATGGCATGCGACGAGCAACGAGCGGCGGCGGCGCGGCGGCGGCGGCGAGCGGCCCGGAGCGTCGCGACGGCCGGCGGACCGCGACTGGAGCGCCGCCTGCCGCCGCCGCCGCCGCCGCCGCCGCCGCCGCCGGCTAGGGCGACGCGCGAGCAGGACAAACATATCGTCGCCTCCGCGCTCGACCTACGCTATTCTAGCCCTTGAACCTTCCAACTTGATTTCCATTTACCTTGCTCAGCGGTGAGTCTCTTATGTTTTTGTGCGACCGCAAAAGGGTTTTCACCCCGAAGCGCGCGATTGTTACGTAGGCAGTAGAGATAGAGATGCAGATGCTGCGTGGCCGCTCCTATGGGCCGTTTTGATGTTATGTCACTATCGAACGTGCCTTGCTTGCTGTTTGGCCGTGAACGTGGCTCTAGCGTCCTCTCCTCCCGGCAATTATGCTGCTTTCGGAGAGATTTAACATGGTAATGACAGCTCAATTAAATGATTATTTATATAGGTACTGTAGTTTCAGCCTCAAATATATTTTCCTTAAAAATGTTTAGACTTATATATAATAAGAGCTTGTGGATGTATGAATTGTGCGGGAAACACCATAGTGGTGGCCAATGGCTCTCTAGTTCTAGTTGTGTTGTATTTTTCGGGACTGCCGTGCTGTAACCGCCGGTTTAGTGATAGAAAACAATAACTTTATAATTTAAAGAGTAACAACCTACCTTAACAAACCTACTTTTAAAAAAGGCTCCTCTCTGTGTCGGGGTGTAAATTAAACATGTCTACATGCCCAAATATTGACCTTCACATTTAAGGTCACAGGCGGTGTACATTATAAATACATACATCCACAACATAGCTTCATTGTCAGTCCATAAGACTCAATATGACTACACCGTCAGTATTGAAATTTAATTCAATTCACCCATATTAAGGAGCTTGATCTATATAAATTTCGTCACTCCATAATTTGATGGTAAAGTAATGGAAGCCATTTGGTAATTGTCGGAGACGCCGTCACCACTATAAATGTGGCACCCGGACATAGTGGTGAAAACAAATGGACAATCGGAAAGCGATTGAATCGATTTAATCGCCTCCCCTCTCGGGAACGAGACGGTTCCAATGATACGCCCTATATATATAGATTGCTTTACCAATACTTTTCTATTTTCCTTCATAAATCTACCACAAGCTCAAAGGTTATTAGCAAAATTATTTATTTCTTTTGTGAACCTTTTAAGCATAAAAAATCATAAGTGTAAGTTTAATAAGCTCATAAATCAACTAAAAGCTCGAGGTAAATTAGTATATTTTTCTAAGAACCTTAATATAAGGTTACAGAATGTATAACAGATAGCTTCTAAGGACTGTCCAATTACAGTTATCTTTAATTAATTTCAAAAGGTCACGGTCGCCAGGTTTTTATTAAAATATGAAGTTAGTTTAGATTTTGGTACCACTTCATCATCATCATCATATCAGCCTGTAGACGTCCACTGCTGGACAAAGGCCTCCCCCAAGGATCTCCACGACGACCGGTCCTGCGCTAACCTCATCCAGCTGGGTCCCGCGCCCTTCACCAGATCGTCGGTCCACCTCGTGGGAGGCCTGCCTACACTGCGTCTTCCGATACATGGTCGCCACTCGAGAACCTTTCTGCCCCAATGGCCGTAAGTTCTACGAGCGATGTGCCCAGCCCACTGCCACTTAAGCTTCGCAATTCTTTGACCTATGTCGGTACCACTTAACATAGTTGATTTGTTTGTATGAATAGGGAGAAAAATGTGCGTTGCTACGCGCGCTACGCCGCGCTGCCGGCGCCCCGTAGCATTCATGCCCAGGTATAATAATTACCAACATGCATTGCACATTGATCGGAGGTAACAGAATTGCGTAGGTATCCCGTTGATGTCTTTGTTGCTGCTACGAACTGAAACTATAAAAAATATCAACGCATGCGTACCTACATAGTACATTACTGCCGTGGCCCGCAAGTAAAGCATAACCGGACAATCGTGAGAATGCCGACCGAGGCGGAGCCGAGGCACGCATCACAGAGTCCGGTTAGTCTTGATTGGTTTATAGAACTACTTCAGCCACATGAGTATCTGGTTAAAATAGTTTTCAATATGAAGTAGATATAAAGATAAACAAAAAATAATGATATTTTCAAAATAAGTAAAGAGTATTATATACTATAAAGCTCGACTACCACTCACTGACTCACTGACTGACATAGTAGTTCTCCCAGAAGGAGTGATCGCGGACCAAAATGGTGTAGGAATGAAGTACGCAGTCCACTCTGATGAGTAGAGGAAAAGTCCGAAACTTGGAGATTCTGTCCATCTTCAGCTATCGTGTCAACGGCCCGCGGAAACGGTGCCAGATAGCTGGGGTGACCTTGAACTAAAGTTGTCCAGAATCCTGGGATCATTGATGACGTCACTTTTTTTTTTCAAAATGGCGGCGTTTTCAAGATGGCGGAGCGCCGTTTTTTCGAGAAACTTTACCCGAATTGATCTCCCGGAAGGAGTGCTCATGGACCAAAGTGGTATAGGGATGGAGTATAGCCCATACCCTGTAGTATATGGGAAAATTCTGACATTTGGAGATTTTGGTCATCTTCACCCTTCAGGTCCACGGCTCGTGGAGTCAGAAACCGATATTTGGACTGACTTCGAACTAAAGTTGTACAGAACCCTAGGACCTTTGGTGACGTCATATATTTTATAATGTGCGCAGTCTCTTCTGGTGAGCAGAGTAAAAATATGAAACTTGAGATTCTGGTCATCTTCAGCTGTTGGGTCAACGGCCCGCAGAAACGGTGCCAGATAGCTGGACCGAGCTGGAACTAATATTGTTCAGAATCTTGGTAAATTCATGGTGTCTTTTTTTTTTTTTCAAAAAGGCGACTTTTTTAAAATACACTACCACAAATTATAAGTAGTTAATATTGTAGTGAATGCCTGCTTTACAACGCACTGGCCACTTCAAAAAGAAAAAGAAAAATGTAAAGCATACATACACGGACCTGTCATACACCAGCCAAAATAACTTACGTGTGTGGCTGCTTTACATCGCACAGGCCATCATTCTATACAAATTCAAATTACAGTTTGTTGTTGTGTTTTTTTTAGATTAATTTGATAATTATGCGGCTTTTTTATATGGCTGAAAATAAATTTTACTCTCCGATTGCGCTGAAAATTTGTATGTAGGGGTTCTAAGTGCTCCTGAATACAATTATTTACGAGCGAAGCGAGCACCGCGAGCAAAGCGAAACGAGCGAACTTTTTTTTCTTTTGATTTTCGATCTCCATACATACTATCTTTTTTTAAAATTTTGCGGCTTTTTTATTGCCGAAAATAAATTTTTCTCTCCAATTGCGCTGAATTTTTTATAATGTTTGCAATCTTTTCTGGTGAGCAGATTAAAACTCTGAAACTTGGAAACTATGGTCATCTTCAGCTGTTGGGTCAACGGCCCGCAGAAACGGTGCCAGATAGCTGGACCGAGCTGGAACTAATATTTTTCAGAACCTTAGGCAATTTGGTGATGTCATATTTTTTTTACAAAATGGCGACTTTTTCAAAATATTACGGCTTTTTTTTATGGCCAAAAATAAATTTTACTCTCTGATGGCGCTGAATTTTTTCATAATGTGCGCAGTCTTTTCTGGTGAGCAGATTAAAACTCTAAAACCTGAAGATTATGATCATCTTCAGCTGTTGGGTCAACGGCCCGCAGAAACGGTGCCAGATAGCTGGACCGAGCTGGAACTAATATTTTTCAGAATCTTAGGCAATTTGGTGATGTCATTTTTTTTTTCAAAATGGCGACTTTTTAAAAATTTTACGGCTTTTTTTTATGGCCAAAAATAAATTATACCACGTTTGTTCGCGGGATGGATGGTTGGTTTGTTAGCGCGCTTCGCGCGTTTGTTCGCGGGTTGGTTGGTTGGTTTGTTCGCGCGTTTCGCGCGTTTGTTTGCGCGTTTATTCGCGGGTTAGTTATGTGGTTGGTTTGATCGCCCGCTTCGCGCGTTTGTTTGCGCGTTTCGCGCGTTTGTTTACGGGTTGGTTGGTTTGTTCGCGCGTTTCGCGCGTTTGTTCGCAGGTTGGTTGGTTGGTTATTTGGTTGGTTTATTCGCGTGCTTCGCGCGTTTTTTTGCGCGTTTGTTCGCGCGTTTCGCGCGTTTGTTAACGCGTTTCGCTGGTTTGTTCGCGGGTTGGTTGGTTTGTTCGCGCGTTTCGCGCGTTTGTTCGCGGGTTGGTTGGTTGGTTGGTTATTTGGTTGGTATGTTCGCGCGCTTCGCGCGTTTGTTAGCGGGTTGGTTGGTTGGTTGGTTTGTTCGCGCGCTTCGCGCGTTTGTTTGCGCGTTTCGCGCGTTTGTTCGCGGGTTGGTTATTTGGTTGGTTTGTTCGCGCGCTTCGCGCGTTTGTTCGCGCGTTTCGCTCGTTTGTTCGCGGGTTGGTTGGTTGGTTTGTTTGCGCGTTTGTTCGCGCGTTTCGCGCGTTTGTTTGCGCGTTTCGCGCGTTTGTTTGCGCGTTTGTTCGCGCGTTTCGCGCGTTTGTTTGCGCGTTTCGCGCGTTTGTTTGCGGGATGGTTGGTTGGTTATTTGGTTGGTTGGTTCGCGCGCTTCGCGCGTTTGTTCGCGGGTTGGTTGGTTAGTTTGTTCGCGCGTTTCGCGCGTTTGTTCGCGGGTTGGTTGGTTTGTTCGCGCGTTTGTTCGCGGGTTGGTTGGTTGGTTGGTTTGTTCGCGCGTTTCGCGCGTTTGTTCGCGGGTTGGTTGGTTGGTTTGTTCGCGCGTTTCACGCGTTTGTTCGCGGGTTGGTTGGTTGGTTGGTTTGTTCGCGCGTTTCGCGCGTTTGTTCGCGGGTTGGTTGGTTGGTTTGTTCGCGCGTTTCGCGCGTTTGTTCGCGGGTTTGGTTGGTTATTAGGTTGGTTTATTAGCGTTTGTTCGCGGTATTGTTGGTTGTTTGGTCTGAAGTAGTGAAAGAAATAAAGAACAGCTCAAATAGTAGTCTTATAACGCTAATGAGGCCGCGGGGGTCTGATAGTAAATTTGTATTCACTGGTTTGAGGTGCTCCAAATCAGATTCCGGTTCCCGTCAAAAAACAGCTCACAACACTGCAATCACGAAAGTCATGAAAGTTTGTTTTGCGGCTTTTAGGTGCCCCCACTGAAGATTTGGTTTCCGGCCAAAAACTAAAACGTCGAAACTCATTAAAAAAAAAATTTTTTAAGGATTCCTGTCAAAAGAAAAGATCAACACAGCCGACCTCCGCGGTCCGCTTGCGGGCCGCGGCACCCACCGAAATACTAGTTATATACTATAAAGCTCGACTACCACTCACTGACTCACTCATTGACATAGTAGTTCTCCCAGAAGGAGTGATCGCGGACCAAAATGGTGTAGGAATGAAGTACGCAGTCCACTCTGATGAGTAGAGGAAAAGTCCGAAACTTGGAGATTCTGTCCATCTTCAGCTATCGTGTCATCGGCCCGCGGAAACGGTGCCAGATAGCCGGGGTGACCTTGAACTAAAGTTGTCCATAATCCTGGGATCATCGATGACATCACTTTTTTTTTTCAAAATGGCGGCGTTTTCAAGATGGCGGAGCGCCGTTTTTTCGAGAAACTTTACCCGAATTGATCTCCCGGAAGGAGTGCTCATGGACCAAAGTGGTATAGGGATGGAGTATAGCCCATACCCTGTAGTATATGGGAAAATTCTGACATTTGGAGATTTTGGTCATCTTCACCCTTCAGGTCCACGGCTCGTGGAGTCAGAAACCGATATTTGGACTGACTTCGAACTAAAGTTGTACAGAACCCTAGGACCTTTGGTGACGTCATATATTTTATAATGTGCGCAGTCTCTTCTGGTGAGCAGAGTAAAAATATGAAACTTGAGATTCTGGTCATCTTCAGCTGTTGGGTCAACGGCCCGCAGAAACGGTGCCAGATAGCTGGACCGAGCTGGAACTAATATTGTTCAGAATCTTGGTAAATTCATGATGTCTTTTTTTTTTTTTCAAAAAGGCGACTTTTTCAAAATACACTACCACAAATTATAAGTAGTTAATATTGTAGTGAATGCCTGCTTTACAACGCACTGGCCACTTCAAAAAGAAAAATAAAAATGTAAAGCATACATACACGGACCTGTCATACACCAGCCAAAATAATTTACGTGTGTGGCTGCTTTACATCGCACAGGCCATCATTCTATACAAATTCAAATTACAGTTTGTTGTTGTGTTTTTTTTAGATTAATTTGATAATTATGCGGCTTTTTTATATGGCTGAAAATAAATTTTACTCTCCGATTGCGCTGAAAATTTGTATGTAGGGGTTCTAAGTGCTCCTGAATACAATTATTTACGAGCGAAGCGAGCACCGCGAGCAAAGCGAAACGAGCGAACTTTTTTTTCTTTTGATTTTCGATCTCCATACATACTATCTTTTTTTAAAATTTTGCGGCTTTTTTATTGCCGAAAATAAATTTTTCTCTCCAATTGCGCTGAATTTTTTATAATGTTTGCAATCTTTTCTGGTGAGCAGATTAAAACTCTGAAACTTGGAAACTATGGTCATCTTCAGCTGTTGGGTCAACGGCCCGCAGAAACGGTGCCAGATAGCTGGACCGAGCTGGAACTAATATTTTTCAGAATCTTAGGCAATTTGGTGATGTCATATTTTTTTTACAAAATGGCGACTTTTTCAAAATATTACGGCTTTTTTTTATGGCCAAAAATAAATTTTACTCTCTGATGGCGCTGAATTTTTTCATAATGTGCGCAGTCTTTCTGGTGAGCAGATTAAAACTCTAAAACCTGAAGATTATGATCTTCTTCAGCTGTTGGGTCAGCGGCCCGCAGAAACGGTGCCAGATAGCTGGACCGAGCTGGAACTAATATTTTTCAGAATCTTAGGCAATTTGGTGACGTCATTTTTTTTTTCAAAATGGCGACTTTTTCAAAATTTTACGGCTTTTTTTTATGGCCAAAAATAAATTATACCACGTTTGTTCGCGGGATGGTTCGTTGGTTTGTTAGCGCGCTTCGCGCGTTTGTTCGCGGGTTAGTTGGTAGGTTTGTTCGCGCATTTCGCGCGTTTGTTTGCGCGTTTATTCGCGGGTTGGTTATGTGGTTGGTTTGATAGCCCGCTTCGCGCGTTTGTTTGCGCGTTTCGCGCGTTTGTTCACGGGTTGGTTGGTTTGTTCGCGCGTTTCGCGCGCGTTTGTTCGCGGGTTGGTTGGTTGGTTATTTGGTTGGTTTGTTCGCGTGCTTCGCGCGTTTGTTCGCGGGTTGGTTGGTTGGTTTGTTTGCGCGTTTGTTCGCGCGTTTTTTTACGCGTTTGTTCGCGCGTTTGTTCGCGCGTTTGTTCGCGCGTTTGTTCGCGCGTTTCGCTGGTTTGTTCGCGGGTTGGTTGGTTTGTTCGCGCGCTTCGCGCGTTTGTTCGCGGGTTAGTTGGTTGGTTTGTTCGCGCGTTTCGCGCGTTTGTTCGCGAGTTGGTTGGTTTGTTCGCGGGTTTCGCGCGTTGTTCGCGCGTTTCGCGCGTTTGTTCGCGGGTTGGTTGGTTGGTAATTAGGTTGGTTTATTAGCGCGCTTCGCGCGTTTGTTCGCACGTTTGTTCGCGGGTTAGTTGGTTGGTTTGTTCGCGCGTTTCGCGCGTTTGTTCGCGGGTTGGTTGGTAGGTTGGTTATTAGGTTGGTTTATTAGCGCGCTTCGCGCATTTGTTCGCGGGTTGGTTGGTTGGTTTGTTCGCGCGTTTCGCGCGCTTGTTCGCGCTTTCGCGCGCTTGTTCGCGCGTTTCGCGCATTTGTTCGCGGGTTGGTTGATTATTTGGTTGGTTTGTTCGCGCGCTTCGCGCGTTTGTTCGCGGGTTAGTTGGTTGGTTTGTTCGCGCGTTACGCGCGTTTGTTCGCGAGTTGGTTGGTTTGTTCGCGGGTTTCGCGCGTTGTTCGCGCGCTTCGCGCGTTTGTTCGCGGGTTGGTTGGTTGGTTTGTTCGCGCGTTTCGCGCGCTTGTTCGCGCGTTTCGCGCGTTTGTTCGCGGGTTGGTTGATTATTTGGTTGGTTTGTTCGCGCGCTTCGCGCGTTTGTTCGCGGGTTAGTTGGTTGGTTTGTTCTCGCGTTTCGCGCGTTTGTTCGCGAGTTGGTTGGTTTGTTCGCGGGTTTCGCGCGTTGTTCGCGCGTTTCGCGCATTTGTTTGCGGGTTGGTTGGTTGGTTATTAGGTTGGTTTATTAGCGCGCTTCGCGCGTTTGTTCGCGGTTTGGTTGGTTGTTTGGTCTGAAGTATTGAAAGAAATAAGGAACAGCTCAAATAGTAGTCTTTTAACGCGAATGAGGTCGCGGGGGTCTGCTAGTAAATTTGTATTAACGGGTTTGAGGTGCTCCAAATCAGATTCCGGTTCCCGTCAAAATACAGCTCACTACACTGCAATCACGAAAGTCATGAAATTTTGTTTTGCGGCTTGTAGGTGCCCCCACTGAAGATTTGGTTTCCGGCCAAAAACTAAAACGTCGAAACTCATTAAAAAAATTTTTTTTTAGGATTCCTGTCAAAATAAAAGCTCAACACAGCCGACCTCCGCGGTCCGCTTGCGGGCCGCGGCACCCACCGAAATACTAGTCTATTTAATATAGCTAATATACATACACAAGTTTACATATGTACATACATACACACATACCTATAACACACTGAATGGCGCTTTAGATCGTGATCTATACCCAATTATTCTGTGCCGTGATGTGATTCTGTTCAAATTACCACAAAAAAAGTAGAATAAAACTCTGTAACATACAATATTCATTCCATAATACTTATTTAAAGTACTATTAAGTAAACGTACCGCCTGCACCCGCAGACAACTCGACCCTTTTACGATGATATCAAGTGCTAAATAATGTACATACTTCCAACCACTATATTTTACAAGCTTTTATTTAGCCCAAGGACTTTCTTGTGTTTGGATCATATTTCTTTTTTTGTTATCCAAATTTGACCCACTTTCACAAGGCAACCATTTTACTTGAAACTTTGCATACATATTTGATTCTAATGACATTACAACTACAATACTGTAACTCTTAAGTAACATTTTCATTTTCAATAGGTACTAAGAATTTGACAGTTCGTAAGCAAAAAGCAAAGAAGTGAACGATCGTTCGTGAAGAAATTCAAAAGTGAAGTTACAGCGATTTCGTTCGATTCGTTTCTTTTTACACAGCTTCAAAATTTTGCCACTAAGAGAGCTATCGAAATTTCGCATCACTAATAATATGTAGGTACCTACCTAAGGAATTTATTTATACCTTGATTATTTTTGGCGTGAAACGTCTGTAACTTCGGCTACATGAGAAACTTTACCAAATAAAAAAGGTTACCAATAAGATCTCTGAACAAGAGACTCGAAACTATTTTATTTTGACGTACCTACTCGGTAATTATGTACATAAAATGAACGAAACGATCATCATGAAAAAGAAATGCACCAAGTAGTCAAATATAGGGTCCCAGGCAAGGCAAGCGACAACGTTTCAGGTAAAACACCTGCGGCTAAACTGAGTACAGACTATCTCATTTTTTACTATATAAGACCATAATGTGTCAGTAAATATAAAATAAGTCAACGCAATTAACGAATTTAGATTAGAACGTATTTTAGAATTTTATTTTTCTGTTCAAACTTAAAGAGCGTCAGTGGCGTAGAGGATAAGACGCGGCCTATCATATCGAAAGGTCCGGAGTTCGATCCCCAGCTGGGCCATGTACCAATGGGTTTTTTCTCGAAACTTAAGTACATTTACTGACTGCTCTCAAACGGTGAAGAAAAACATCGTGAGGAAACCTGCATACGCCGAAGAAGAAATTCTTAGGCGCATGTGAAGTCCACCAACCCGCACTGGGCTAGCGTGGTGGACTATAGCCCGAACGCCCTCGTTGAGAGGGTAGGCCTGAGCCCCAGCAGTGGGGACATTAATAGGCTGTTGATGATGTTCAAACTTCAAAGTGATTTTGAAAAAACTCGCACGTGTGACCCGTTTTTTGAAAATAAATCATAAAATTTTTCAGTTAAAAAGAAAGGATTTAAGGGAAATTTTAAAGTGAACCGACTAAATAAAAACATTGTGTTTGGGAAGCAATTGGACTAATGTCACAAATCCATTATAGTATCCTCTTCGACCCAATTAGGCGTAGTTAGCTCTAGCCATTGTGTCATTTATATTAGTAATTATTAGCAATTTTCTTTGGTGATGTAATTATTAATTACTATAAAAATAATAGTAATGGCTGGCTAAGAAAATAAGTAGCCTGAACCGCCATTATAATAAGTACATACAGGTACATTGGCTTCAATCAGGGTGGATGTCCTCTTGCAATGCAACTCAATATTGTCATTAAAAATATATATAGTGCATTATAGGACGCATCCAGTTTGGTGACCTGCTATCTTTGGCAACTGTATCAACATAAGCGTGCATAAAAGCGTTGCGTATCGTCAATTTCCACGCCAAATCGATCACTATTTATATCCCAGATCGAACTCCTGCGTCCATCCGTACCGAAATGACTTTTGCTTTTCAGCAGCTGAATGATGCGCCATTGGCCTTGTTGTTTTGCTCCTATCATAACTGATGACGTAACGGAGAACCCTGACATATGCAATTCGTAGGTTTTTCACTCATCATTCGATTATCAATTCGCAATGCAATGTGTTTCGTGTCAGCAGAATAATTTGAGCGACAGGATAAAACGTAGACTCAATGTGTATTTCTTTTACATTCAATTAAGCTAAGAAAATAGTCTAAGTGAAATAGATTATGTTGAACATTAATTTAATTAATTTGTATTTTAATTAATGTTGAAAATTGAAACTGCTTTACTACTTATAAAACACCTTAATAATCAAAAATCAACCCGTTAGTCTTTTACTATTGCATTTATGTCATACCTATCAAGGTTTTACTAACCTCGCGACAGTTGTGAAATTCTTTTTTAAACAAATATTTTTTTTAACAAAAAATATTTTTTAGTTCAGGGAACTTTGACAGCTGTGACAGACGTCTATCTTACCTTCGTTCGTTTCACGAAAATAAAATCATCTGTTCAACCACAAACTCCGAACCTTCTCAGAGTAGATTCATATTGTAGAGCTACAAATATAACGATTTTTAATTTTAGAAAACATATACCTATTGTTAGTAAATTAAGAAATTCAGCCTATTAATATGTGCCCACTGTTGGAGCTCAGGCCTACTCTCTCAACGAGGGCGTTAGGGCTGTAGTCTTCCACGCTAGCCCAGTGCGGGTTGGTGGACTTCACATGCGCCTAAGAATTTCTTCTCCGGCGTATGCAGGTTTCCTCACGATGTTTTCCTTTACCGTGTGAGAACACTCTGTAAATGGACTTAAGAAGTTTCGAGAAAAACCCATTGGTACATGGCCCAGTCGGGGATCGAACTCGGACCTCTCGACATGATAATCCCGTCTTCGCCACGACGACGCCACTGACGCTCTTAAGTAACATATACCTATTATATACTAGTAGTTCCGTGAGAACAGTAGACCTCGCCAGCCCTTATAAACCAAACCTAAAAGAAACCAACAAAAGTCAACTTTGGAAACAGAAAAAGTACCTACTAAAGTGACAAAAATTAGCACTTTAAAGCTTAATATTTCGCAAACGGATCCCTGAATCGAAAAATGTTTATCACACACCCGCGATATTTTTGAAAGACCCATCCAACGATACCCCACACCATGGATATCACGCGGAATAAAATAATTTTCCATTTTACGTATGCAGTTCTATGAACATAATTTATTTTTTCAACTTTCTTAAGTCGATCCACTATTACTCAAAAACTAATAGAACCTACTTAGCCGTAATAGTTTTCCTTGTAACTACGTTATATATGCTACTGCCATGAATTTTTTCACATTTCCAGAAGCAACCGTTTAGCTGGCAGGGGGGGGGAACACGTGACTCTAACAAAAATTACCGCTTTAAAGCTTAATATTTCGCCAACGGATCCCTAAATCGAAAAAATGGTATTCACACACCAGCAATATTTTTGAAAGACCTATCCAACGATATCCCACACTATGGGATTCACAAGAAAAAAAAAGTTCACTCCCACTTTGCGAGTATGGTAGGTACTCTAAAAAAAATGTTTTTCAAAATTTTATTCTACTCATTTTGTAGGTTTAATTAATTTATACCTATGCCAAATTTTCGTCAAAATCGGTTGAAAAATGCGACCTGTAGAGAATTACAGACAGACAGACAGACAGACAGACAGACAGACAGACAGCCGGACAAGAGCATTTTTGGCCAGTCTCGAAACGTAGACGCTTCGCTCGCTTCGCTCGCTCGGTCAATTAGAAACTCATAAAACAGTTAAATTAACCTATCCGTTTACAATTTCTCAGATTTTACTTATTTTACTTACTTGATGGAACCAACATCAGATGATACTTACCACCTACTATTTAATGACACATTAACAATAAACAAAATTTTAAACATTTTACTTCACATAACGTATTTGCACCCATCTATCCATGAAATTAAACGCAAACGTCGGTCTCAATTACCCATTTAACATTTTCTGACCGCAAATTGCAAACAAAAATTGCACGTGCTGAGAAAGAAACATGGGCGAATGTTTATGTTTACTTTGGCAGTCGAGTGTCGGGGTATAGTCGGATATAGTACGGCTAGCTCATTATATTTTATTGTAGGCAGATGTTCGGCCCGCGACCCGACGCTATTACACGCTGTGGTGACGCAGTTCTATGAGAGCGCAGTGTTATTTCCGCTGCGCTCACACGACGGCGACGACATGTTAATGTAAATAATATGAAACACGAGTATTAGTGCTCCTTCACATTAGGTCGCGGGTGGTGCGGCTGTCGCGCGACAGCAGCGCGGCAGCAGCGGATGCCTTCTCATTCCAAATACAGCCGCGCGACTTGCTTAGATTAGGGTGGCCAGTTTATTTCAATAATGGACTCCAACGAGGAAACATCATTGTTGCTCCTGCTTTTGTTGGTTCTCCTTCGGCCGGTTATGATCATTCCGTCTAAAAAGCAATTAGTCTAAAACGCAAAATGCCTAAAATCAATGTCTAAATTGTAGAATGCCTAAGTCTTAATTGGCCTAAAACTCAAATTGCCTAAGTTGTAAAACGTCTAAAAAGCAATTTGAACTAAAACACAAAATGCCTAAAATCTATGTCTAAATTGTTAGAATGCCTAAGTATTAATTGTAGGCATTTTGCGTTTTAGACCAATTGCGTTTTAGACAGAATGATCATAACCAACCACCGAATTAGTGCTCAAATTTCAGTGTGTTTCTGTGTAAAATTCGCTCATTGTGAAATTTATGTTCGAACGTGCAATTGCAACACTGGCTCGAAGCCGACTGATCGCACGCGGCTGCCGCGCTGCCGTCCGCTATGAAAAATCACGTGTCGCGCGGCTTTTTTGTATGGAAGTAGCAGCGCGACTGTCCCGCGACAGCCGCACCACCCGCGACCTAATGTGAAGGCGCACTTAGTGTCCTCACTAGTCCTAATTACTGCACTGTGCCACGCGTGTGGTAAATAACTGTCCCACCTGTGCGTTCTGACATGAAATATAAATAATAATAGCCAACACATACATAACACTTTATGATTTGGTTTATTTTTGGCTTCCCACCTTGTATTATTATCTGTCAGATATTTTACATCTGCTTCATATAACTAAACACTGCTAATTTATAAGTGTCTTAAAAGTTTTGCTCGTGTACAAGGGAAACTACTTAAAATATCATGTCAGTTTCGAAGTGTTTTTGTAGCGGAAATATTGTTTTTCCAGTCGGACAGCTGTTTCAGTCGAGAAAAGCCATTTGGCGGCCTGAAACTGTCCAGAAGGGTGCAAAAACAATAAAGGAAATAATTGTCTTCAGCGGAGGCGGGCTGCGTCTACCTTACTTAGTGGGCAACAAGTATAATAACAATCAATCTGAATTTCAGGCCGTACAATAATTCAGTTCAGTTTCTTAATTTAGTTTTAGATGTCGAAAGGGCATTTAGAGCCCCTGACGGTTTAATTTGAAAGCGCATTATTATCAAATCTATTTTGTTATTACCTTACCGACCTATTGGTCGGTAAGGTAATAACAAAATAGATTTGATTCATAAATATTATTTAACAGAATAAGTAATATACCCATCAAACATTACAATGAAGATTAGAGAAATTAGAAATACATGAACAGTAATTTTAAAAAAATATCGGAAAATTACAGTAAACCAAAAAAATTTGACGGTACAGGCACATATGTAGTAGGTACCTATCTATTTATTTATTAGAAACAATTAAGAATACCAAACGATAATAAAACGTACATACCATGTGAATCGTATCAGATTTACGAAGATAAGGCTTCGCATACATAGGAGGTTACATGATCGGCTTCCATTTTTACTATTTTCTGGAACACAAAAGGTCACACGTGCCTATCCCGAGTAAACTGGAAGCTACCTTACTCAACAAGTGTCACGCAACATTGAAATAGCAACTTACGCATATGTAAGTATTTACATCTAAAAATACATAACTCTTAAAATTTTCGTGGCTGTTATAAAAAACAAAAATGAATTACATGGAAGATACCGTTTCATAAATATATAATTAGGTAACTATGCTAATGAAATTTAGTATGTAATATTAATCTATACACAAGATTATAGCTGCCTCTAGTAATTATACATCGTTACGTAATAAGTAAAACTCATTACCGGGAAAAACTATGAAGCCTCTTAGCCTCTTTTTGGTGGGCGAAAATTTTTTGAATTTCTTGTTTTGTAGTTGATATTTTCGATGTTGTCAGAATTACGTATCATCTAGATTCTCATTAAGTAACATAGGTAACTTTCTAAAAGTATCTCAATGTTCCATCGGATTTTTTGTATTATTGAACATAATATCATTCGCAACTCTCCCTTTATTTCTTTCCAAAGTATTAGAAAGGACGAGGTAAGTACTCCAAGATCAATTCAAGAAGACAGAACACACCGCGGTTATTTATTGTGATTAACATTGCACAAGGGCGCCATAACGTTTAGATGCGGTCAGTATACCTTTATCCTCGGAGTAGGCAGGTAATAAATGGATTTCCCCTACTTTATGCACATAATAATGGTGAAACAAACCCTCGGCCTCAGTCTCAGTAGCGGATCCTCGTCTAAGGCTAGGGATCGCTTTGTTTACAAGAAAAGCTTTTTATTCACAAACGTGACGGATCAACGTGTAAAACACAAAGAAGATATCGGAGAGATTTTCTTTGTTTTGCACATTTGCATGAAACTTCTCAGTATGCAGTAGGTATTCGGTCGCATATCTAAAGAACATGGATTTGTGGATTCATGGATTTTCAGAAACACGAATAGGTACCTACCTCTGCATCATTGGCTTGCGGAAATAAAATACTAAGCCACGCCAAAGTAATAATGTGAATAACTTGGAATTCCCACTAGGAAATCCTTCCCAGACGTTCGGATTGCTACAATGCACCTTATACCCCAGGATGTGCTTTGTATAATGTAACGACGTCCTTCACTCCGGATAGTCACATTACTCCTAGCAAACTGGCCAAGTTCAGGAAAAGAAGTCATTCTCATTAATTTGTTCAGAACCAGTACCTTCCTTATTGCTGTTAGTTTTAATAGTAGCCACTTGCGATACATCGGCTCATTTCGTTGTTTGTTCTCTCATTTATTCCCTTCGTAGGTACACTCCGAAGTTCATCGGTCAATAATTACAATACTTTTATGTATTTTCTGTTTTCGGAACCTGTTCCATTAGTAAATCATAATTCTTAATGACACATCTAAGAAATCAACTTCATGTATGTTTAAATTGCTTTTTAGACGATATGATCATAACCGCTCCAGAAGTTATTAGGGAATATTTTGTACAAGAATTATACTTGATGGAAATGGAACCTATATTTTACAGAAACAATAAATAGAACTAAAACTCTTTAAAAAAATTAAAACTTTAATTAGTAATACTCAATCTTACGAATCGTTTTACCGCAGTACTCCCCCATTGAATTTCTTCTTTCTTCCATCATTACCGAGCTTTGCCTGCCGCTGCCTTACCTGAAACAATTATTGAAAATTTTGTTTAAAAACCAAGTAAACATCTCTGTAATAGTCGTGCGTACAGGGGGTATTCCAAGAGATCAAAATAACATTATTTGATCAAGAATGGTCTGAGAATATAGATCAAAAATAATAATTAAAAAGAATAATAAAAATAAAAATTATTAACTTGATCTGAAAGACGAAAATTATATTAAAAATTTGGGCTGTATTCGGTACTGAATACCGCTTTAAGCGGTCCCTAGACGATCATGCGGCTTGAATGCGTTACGTTTACGTGAATTTTTCAGTTCGAGCATGGTCGTTGGCCATTTTTCAGATTGGACATTATTACAGTAAACCGAATTACCTATCATGCTGCATGATGGACCCTTATACTTGCTATCAATCACTTAGTACAGTGAAGAGTACGCGCGATTGTCAATCAACGGCCAGCACGTAGTTTGCATGTCATTCACGTCAATCACCACAATTAAACGGTCATGCATGAGTAACAGCATCACGTAACGCATGTTATGCCGCATGTAGAATACCATTGTAGAATACCACAACATACAAAATGATCAGAAAGGGCGTAATCATGTCTTAAACTGATAAAGAGGTAAAAGTAACTCCTTTATATCAGCTATAAAGGGTCTACTACAGAAAATCTATAATTTACGACATTCTCACAGTTTTCAATCTCGCCGCTCATAAAGAGAATTATTCTAAAGCCGCCAGTCTGAGACGTCAACCGGAAGATTTTAAAAGCACCGTCGTTTAAAATTTACAAGTCGCACAGAGAAGTAACAACATAATTCTAATTAAGAAAACCGCAATCCAAGCTTATAAAGTTTCGGTAATTATAAGGACGAGTAATGAAAAATTAAGGGTACAAATCTCAGCAAAGCCTCTTAATTTTTAACAATCTTCAGTTTTAATTTAAAGCTCATTTTAGATCTAAATGGGTGTACAGACAATTCATAAAATTATTCTTGCTAAAGCTGTCGTCTTTCCTCTTCAATAATACTGAAAACTTTTCGAAAAATTGATTTTATCTAATAGTGTTTAGAAAGTAAGCGATTGCTTCTTTGTATGAGAGTTTCTTGAGAGATTCAATTTTCTGAAGTTCTCTCAGCAATACTTCCTCAGGCGATAGGAAGTATGTAGGAAGCTTTTTCCACATAAAGTAAAATAAAACTCTCAGCTGCCTGTATCAAAAGGGCGATTCAAAATCATTTGATATAAGTAATCCGTTAGATAAGTATACAGGTGTATAAACATTAAAAAAGACTCAGAGACAGAGATCATTGCTTGAAAAGTCAGATGAAAGAAGATATAATATAGAGTATTGACTGGTTGCACGTGCCCTCATTGTAAAATTTTATTTAAAAATGTATTTTATTAAAATTAATATATAAATTCCTAATTCCAGGCGAACGACACTTTAATCCGTAGATCACTAACACAAGTCATGCCGCCAGGACATTTTATTAACTTAATCACGAACAGTACGACCCATGACAGACAGACAGCTGCTATAACGAGTTGGGAGCTGAGCGCTGCCACTAAATTTTACGGGACCTGTAAATCTTCTAAGGTTGTTTTAACTTCGGAGATAAATCAAAAGGTAATTGTCATTTTCCCCACAAACAAAAAGAAACTTACTTCTGTGTGGTTTGCGTAAATAAAAAGAAACTTTCCCAAAGACCGAACGCACAAACACGGTTTTAGAGACCGCTTATTTGAGAAGATTGGATCCCGACTGTCCGAAAACACTTCGTATCTTTACGTAAGCCTTTTTATTACTCCTCACTTCATTTTTCAATTTACTTCCTTCTTGATCTTCGTTTACTGGCAAATCGAACCTAAAACTCATTATCCCGAACATTGTCTGTTGGAAATTAGTTTTGGAGGCTAACCATATCACAGACACTTTGTTTACCTAATCTCATTCAGCTCCTTTGTTGGTGAACAAGAGTGTTACCCAGAAACAATGTGAAATAGGATTGTTCCCGGCCTTTTCACATATTCATTTGTGTCAAAGTGGGATACATAAATAATAAAAGTTGCAATCACTGACTGAAGCACACTGTCTGTGATGTGTTTTCACTGGCATAAACTAATAAATTACGCATAGAATTAATATATTTTATTTATTATGCATATAATCTTGTGCATAGATAACGATACATACTTATACTTACCTACCTTCCTAATCTTGCATAAATAATTGTGGCACAAAGTTAAATTACTGAACTGTTTATTTTCCTCTTCAGAATTCGTTGTTAATTAGAAAAGTGCTGTTTTCTATTTAGAAATGAATTTTCGTTTCTCGAATTCCCCTAATGAAAAATATACAAAACACTCTACTGTAACGAGTGGAATTTCTCTAGAGGATTTTATAAACATAATCAAGTTACTCTTAGCTGGACAACATTCCTGAATAATTACTATATTTTGCAACGGCAATTTACATAAAGCTCTCAGCGACAGGAATAATGTTGGTCTTTAAATGTTTCAACCTCTGTCGTTAGTAGTAGGCGCCAAAGCTAATTTGTGCTGCAAACCGGGCAACAAGTGACTTGCTTTTATGTCATCGCTGCCGCCGTTCGCCACATTTTTCCAGGGAACCGATATTAGGGGCCGTGTACATTGAATTAACTACGCAACGACGTGATGACGATGACGTGTCGAGCTCTCCCGGAATTTGCTGTAACGCAATAGTGTTAACTTAGTTTTGTACGTGTGAACAACAGCGGTAACATTGTAATACCTACTAATATAAATTTAATATCACTACTAGGTACTTATAAAAGAGAGTTACTTTTCGCGTTGCTCTTCTCCTCCAAAACTACTGAATGGATACGAATGGGTTTTCATTGTTTTATAACTTGGCTTTCCGGTATAGTTGACCGAGCGAGCGAAGCGAGCGAAGCGTCTACGTTTCGAGACTGGCCAAAAATGCTCTTGTCCGGCTGTCTGTCTGTCTGTCTGTCTGTCTGTCTGTCTGTCTGTCTGTAATTCTCTACAGGTCGCATTTTTCAACCGATTTTGACGAAAATTTGGCATATGTATAAATTAATTAAACCTACAAAATGAGTAGAATAAAATTTTTAAAAACATTTTTTTTAGAGTACCTACCATACTCGCAAAGTGGGAGTGAACATTTTTTTTCTTGTGAATCCCATAGTGTGGGATATCGTTGGATAGGTCTTTCAAAAATATTGCTGGTGTGTGAAGACCATTTTTTCGATTTAGGGATCCGTTGGCGAAATATTAAGCTTTAAAGCGGTAATTTTTGTTAGAGTCACGTGTCCCCCCCCCCTGCCAGCTAAACGGTTGCTTCTGGAAATGTGAAAAAATTCATGGCAGTAGCATATATAACGTAGTTACAAGGAAAACTATTACGGCTAAGTAGGTTCTATTAGTTTTTGAGTAATAGTGGATCGACTTAAGAAAGTAGAAAAAATAAATTATGTTCATAGAACTGCATACGTAAAATGGAAAATTATTTTTTTCCGCGTGATATCCATGGTGTGGGGTATCGTTGGATGGGTCTTTCAAAAATATCGCGGGTGTGTGATAAACATTTTTCGATTCAGGGATCCGTTTGCGAAATATTAAGCTTTAAAGTGCTAATTTTTGTCACTTTAGTAGGTACTTTTTCTGTTTCCAAAGTTGACTTTTGTTGGTTTCTTTTAGGTTTGGTTTATAAGGGCTGGCGAGGTCTACTGTTCTCACGGAACTACTAGTTTTAGTCTGTCTTTTAGTGAGCGTCAGTGGCGTCGTGAGGAAGACGCGGACTGTCATGTCGAGAGGTCCGAGTTCGATCCCCGGCTGGGCCATGTACCTATGAGTTTTTCTCGAAAGATTACATTTACTGACGTGAGATAAGTACTTTTCTCAAACGGTAAAGGAAAACATGGTGAGGAAACCTGCATACGTAGAAGAAGAAATTCTTAGATGCATGCGAAGTCCACCAACCCGCACTGGGCTAGCGTGGTCAACTATAGCCTTAACGCCCGAGTTAAGAGGGTATATCCCTGAGCACGAACAGTGGAGACATATTAATAGGCTGTTGATTTATTTTTAATTTAAAAAAAAAATATATATATATTTATTTAAGTTATTCAACGCGGACAAAGTCGCGGGCAACAGCTAGTATAAAGTAGTGTATAATTATAGTTTATAATCTCGAAACTATCTAATTAATTAAAACCTAAACATTCACCATGTTCTAATCTACTTACATCCACTACCTATCAAATAAACTGTCTAATGAACATTGCAAGTTTTGTGTCCTTACGTTTCAATCGTTGGAGGAAGGAATCAATCAGGGTCCAATCAAATCAAGATTGCCGCGGAACCGCGTCGCCGACCAATCGAGCGGATTAAGGCGATGACGTCTATAAATTAACAAGGAACTATCTACAGAATCACTATAGATCGATTTTATTAGATTACGGAGGCGGCTCCGTAATTTTGAAATATTTATTTATGCATTAAAAACCGGCGGTTATAGAACTGCCTCTACAAAAATATGGCATGACTAAAGTTCACATCCTCACCAAAGTGATAGTAGCTTTAATGGAGATTTACATTTACAACGGACATTTTGGAACGAACTGGTAGAGTACCTATTGTACACGTTTTTATTTAGGTTTCCCTCTATTAACACAATAAATGCAGGTAAACTAAAACCCGAAATATACCTTTCCAAAAAAATAAAATACTAGAAAAGATAAAATATGACACTTTGGTTACCGCCAAAAGAGTCTGGATCTCGATAACTCGCAAAACAATTACCCGCCAGCTGTCACACAAAGTACGTCACACTTTGTAGAGTGAAAATTGTTTTTTCCCGCTGAAAATATTGTTTTCATTTTACCCCAGGTACTTCTTGTTTTGAAAATAAAACATACTATTGTATACAGTACCATATTTTAAACAACAAAGTATGTCTTTAAAATAAACTGTTTACATAACAACAGCGCTCGGCGTTCGATAGCATTCGTGAAAATAGGCAAATAGTAAATAGTCTCGATCGCGAGCGGACGAGGTTGAGTGAAATATTCATCGAGTCACTGCAAATATTTGTTTCCGAATAACATTCGCCATTAAAACGAAATGGCATTACTTGCATAATGAATGAACCCGATTTGCAAGTCCCAGTGCAGGTTAGGGAACTTGCCCATAGCTATCAGAGTATACTGTAGGTATTGCACAACTAAAACAGGTTAGGTACATATTTGCAATTTCGGCACAATACGCCGATAATAATATATTTACGCCGTCCATTATTAATTATAATATTATGAAAATATTTGTGAATTGCAAAATATGATCATTGAGATGATAATGTTTAGAGTTTGAAGGTATTAAAGTAGAATTTGTAGTATACATACAAATTCAAATCTTCCTGCGGTATTAGTGAAATCTTTATGTGATACCTAAATATATCTATATAAAATAGCCCAGCTAACATATTTTTACACCCCCAATATTTTACAGAAATATGTATCACGTTTTCGAACAGTAATTAACTTTAACGTATAAAAGGCACCAAAATTAGATTTTTAATTTAAAAGGACTGTGTCAAGCTGAGATTAAATGAATTAAAGGAAAACGCGTCGGGCTGAATTAAAGATCGCTGGGCGGGCGTTAATTTTAACGCAGCCGCGAATTCATAAAATGATTCATATAACGCCTGAAAAGGGCTGTGTAATAAAAATAACATAAACAGAAAGTAATATAAAAAAACCGCTTTATGGTGAAAAGTTATCGGCTTTATGGTGATGAGTAATGAATGACAGACTGAATAGAAATTGTTATGTGGGTGTAGGTAACAGGTTTCAGGGAGCGTGGTCATGGAGCGTGCTCGCCTTCAGGTTCAAACCTGGGTTCCCACTCCAACAGAACAGTGGTTACGCCAACAACTTGTAACTAATTATGTTGGTACATACAACGGCTAAGCTACAATTTTTATCATTTAGTTACATTTACAGAGTGTCATATTTGATTAGGATAAAATTGTTCGTTAAAATTATCTAGTTTTTTACCGCCTCCCAATAATTTTAGTTATATACTTAGACTCACAAACATCCTAACAAACATCCTCACAAACTTTCGCGTTTATAATATTATATATTTGGTTAAATAACTTTATTAATTAAATGATCTTAAATAACATATTGAACTTTTCTCGACAATCGTCACCCCATCTCGTGCTGTCACTTCACATCTTACGTGTGTACGTATCTAGATATCACTCTGAACAGCCAATCAATACCTTGGGCAAGTTTACAGGAAACTTACAGCGTAGGTATTCCAACTGTACAAAGCTACTAGGTGCTTGTATACTTAGATCGAAACCCGTACTCTTAATTAGGTAACTTGAAATTTCCCGACTGAATTTCCATTAGTCCCAAATTCAAAGTAAGCTAGTACTATTTTTAGAAGTCTTGACTGAAGCAATTTATGAAAATACAGATAAGTAGGTAAGTATTAAATTTGCACCCTTTCCACTCTGCAAAACACGAGTTTGATACAGTTTCTGAATTTCATATAATCTAGACATGCGGCAGCGTGTTAAGCCAAGTTCTAGCAAAGAAAAAGGAAGGAACTGGCGCGCCTCAGCCGTGTGTTATATTACACGGACCATTTAGAGCCACTATTGAGCCCTTAATATTAAATTAAGATTCAATTTATCGCAAGTTATCTAGTTTGTGTAAATAATTCGACTGTTAAAATTTAAGAAGTTATATTTTAAAATAGCAAGCATTGTTGTAGGTAATAGAAAAAACTAGAAATCGTGTTATAAATTTATTTTAGAATGTTATAACTTCTTATAAATAAATTTCAGGACTATCTACAGAACTTGGCACCCATTTAGATATCAATTCTTTTGTCGACAACCACGCATATTCATAGATGGAATTTGGCTCACATTCTCACATTTATGTTTTTGATGGGATAATTTAATACATTTCCCTAAGTATAAAAAAAAACATACATACAGCCGAACATAGTACCTCCTCCTTTTTTGGAAGTCGGTAAAAATAGGTTCCCCACAAATATACCGCATGGGGAACCTATTTTTATACTTTTTGATACCCAGTGACCCGTATTTCACGATAAGATAAAGAGTCCACTGAGTTCCTAATGAGACCCATGTTGAAGAAAGGTAAAGTAAGAGTAAAAAAGTTTGCAAAGTGTACGCGTACGTCATCGTACGCATTGTGCGGGTTTCATCAATAAATTCTTATTGTTTTCCTGGAATTACTCGGAAAATTAGGTTTTTATTGAAACTGTACTATAAAGATAAGCAGGAAGCTTATTTTAGTGTTTCAAATTTTGAATATGTGCCTTCAGAATTGGGACTATAATAGGGGTAGTTAAAGCAGGTGCCCCGGACGCGCGCTGCGTTTCGATAACACTCTATAAACCAGTGATAAACGTGTCATAATTATGATACATATATCATAATTTTGGATTTCCCAAAATTTTTGTCAAATTTATGTATGTATGTACTCGAAAATTTGAGTGTAAATTTCAATAAAAAGAACCCCGCCGAAAAGTTTTGGCATTTTTTTAAAATATCATAAAGTTGGCAGGCCGCAGTCATAATTTCTGAGTTGGTATCTAACATCCCGGTTATAAACTGCCCGGTGATGTTAAGCGCTTGATGTAGCTCGTTGTGAGCTCGTTGCATATTCATTCCAGAAATAAAATACAATTATCACAGAATAGATAATAGTAGGTACTAAATATTGAAATATCCTTATGTGTAAAACTAGAAACTCTTTACAGGATGTAAGGTTGAGCAACCTATTTTCAAAACTTGTCTTTTTAAATATTTCTGTCTCTTCGGCAACGCAATAGTCACTCTTACCTATGAAATAAGACTACCTACTACAGTATTTAGCTTGGGTAAAACGTTAAAAATAGAAAGGTAGTTGGCATCACAGTTCGCGCCGAATTAAACAAGGAGCAAACTATAAATATTTACAATAATTTATGGAGGTAATATTATTTGTTTCAGCAGACGGAAAACCTAAGGAAAACCGTTATTTCATTCCCTCCCCGAAACAATAAACAATCCAACAGAATTCCCTGGAGGGCAAATGCCACGATTGATGGGCACATGACAGAATTCCCCGCTCAGCTCTCTGAATAAAATAATGTTTATTAAATGTAAGAAAACACTGGGTATAATATAACAAACTTTGTTCATACTTGTTACTTAAACAAAACTTCCCAAAGGACATGCCGTAGAAATTAAATACAAGAACAAGATTCCAAAATGTGTACATTTATGTCACTTAAAACAAATGTACATTTACTAAATGACATAATGTGACAAGCTGGTGTGACGAAGAGTTCGCCCTCAAGCTTTACTCGTATGTTAAGTGATCCCCACACCATCAATCTGCATGACATGCAATTACGTGCTGTCACTCATGCATGACCGTATAGCTGTAGTGATTGACGTGCATGACATGCAAACTACGTGCTGGCCGTTGCTTCACCGTATTGATTGATAGCAAGCATGATGGTCCATCATGCAGCATGACAATCACGTAAACGTAACGCATGTCATGCAAGCATGATCGTTTTGACTTTAGCGTTTTCGAATTTAAGATTGGGGATCACACATCGTGCTATACTAAAAGTACAATCTGCAATTGACAGTAAGTACCTACTTATTACCTATACTGATCAAGTAATGAGTTTTCGTTCTACTAATTGGACCGGAACCACAGACTAAAGTTGCCAAGTATTTAACCTTTACCGGATAATTTGGTGCTACAGCTGAAATTACAAAGTACAGTAATTATTATCTATTGACCTAAATGCTTAAAATAAATGGTCACAAAATGTTTTCATCGAATTCCTAAAAGCGATAAAACAAGTTGTCGCCTTCTAGCTAATTAAGTATTGAGACTGAAGATTCCGATCACGTTATTGCATGTAAATCAAAACCCAATATATCTAGATATATATGTATGAAGTTATGTGTAGATACAATTTAGGAACCACGCGGGATTCTCATTAGACCTTTTTCGTCGGAACGTGTAAGTTTTCACGTCTCCAAGGGATATTGAAAGGGTGCGACTGGTTTTATATATTATCCACACGTATCTATACAAGAGGACCGAAAGTAAGGTGCTATTTATTTCCATTTGCAAATTACGTTATCTTAAATTTTAGAGCCGCGGCGGGTGCGTGCTCCACAGGGCCAGCTATGGTTGCTATACAGGTGTATATTTTAGTCACGTGCAGTAATTAAACACTACAAAGGAGTTCTATGACCACAATAAAAATTAATGGTCATTGTTACTTGTCGTTTACGTCTAAGTAATTTTTAAAATTAAAAGTAGTATTTTTAGTAAGTAGTATTTTTTTACCCTGCCCAAAAGGCGATAGACTTTATAAAGCCCGGGCAATTTGATTATTCAACATTTATTATCATATTGCCCTCTCTTGTACATTTTTTCGAAGCGCCCGGGCATTATGTATAATGTCCAATTAATCATGCGCTTGGTCCATAACATTATACATTGGTCAAAAATGCCTCAGTAATGATTGCAGGTGGCTACACCTATATAGAGGCTTAAAGTACCGGACACGTATTAGAAAAATATGATGTTTATTACAACTAAATTCACTGCATAGCTTAAACCAATAATAAACTGGCTGAAGTTACAGTGGGCAATCGACAAGCAGTCACCGGATAGACTAGAGACCGCAGGCAGAGGACCGGAAAGAGCAACGTGGGACGCCAGATGGACTGAAATGGAACCGGAAGCGGGTTTAAAGGCGGATAATCGGAATAGGTTCTCCTGATGAGCAAGATCAGTGGCCTGAATTTAGTGTTGGTTCTTCATACATTATTGGCAGTAGCGCATGTTTATTCTGCCCACATAGAAGATTAAGGACTACGTTAGTCCTTTATGATTTTGCCACGTAAAACGCTAGTAATTTGAATTTAATTACAATAGTTACCTTAAGGTGGGACAGACGTTTGTTCTGAACAATTGTTTTTTAATGGTAAGATTTTTTATACTTATGTATATTTTTTTAATTATTTAACTTTTCCTCCATTGTCACGGCCAAATCTTGACAATTCTGCAATTTCATGTTCGTAACGGACCACAATTATGGATAGGACAGACCGGAAAGAAGATCGGCCATATTAATCTTTCCGGAGCAATAGATCACTTTGTTACATGTTTACATTATACAGTTTGTGCAGTTGGTAAAGCGCATAGCTTCTGTAATCTGTTCGCTCCATGAAACCTAATTGTACATTCAAACATTTATATTTAGTTCTTAAAATTATAGAACTTTTCCATCTGTTACAAAAAAAAATTGGATCCATCGTTGCTAAGGTTCTTTCTTATTGCACCCTACGGTACTGTAACTAACCGCAGTCGTTAATGCTCGAAGATTATTTTATTTTCTTCTAAGGCGCCGTAAAAAGCGGCACATCCATCTTAATTATTCATGGAGGTATCGATCCAGCGTCTCCCGCCGCCATCTGCCGGCTACCAGGATACCAGAAACGTAGGCAGGGTTTAATATTTAGGGGGTCACAGTGTAAATATATTAAACATGTCACACTCATGCATGTCTACCTATAAACTATGTTAACTGTAATACACTGTCTGAATAAACACAACTACGAGTAGAAAACAGAACTGCTTTTTACCTAACCCAATCATCTAATTTACAAAATCAATCTTTTTACGTCGGCGGGGAATCGATTTAGGACTCTTTTGATAGCACGTACAATTCTATTGTAAGTGGTGGAACATTGAAAATAATGTGCTACGATTTGAATGAAATCTCACTCTGAATGTGCCTTAATATTAGGAAGCAGACTCCTAAATGAGTACTCTTGAAGTTGTTTAACTTCTAGGTTTCTCGGTTAACCCCCCTTCCTTCCCCACCCCTTTTTCCACACAACTCCACCAGCCCCTCTACTTACATAGACAAACCCTAGCCAGCTTTCACCGGTGGCTAACTTCTTCCATTCTGCCTAGAAACTTTGCAACATCTCTTATCAAATAACTCAATCTGGTGAGGTCATCACCCGGGTAGTTCGTAACTTTTTAAGCCCATCTAGTTTGTTCCAGTTTGCCTTACCGATAACTGACGGTTTCAAAGTTAAATTAATGTGTGGGGCAGGATCGCACACTATTGGGACCTTCATGATGAAATGATGAGAAAAATTAAATCATTATATAACCCTTAACGACGGTATAACGACGAATATTCAATCTGATAAATATAAAAAACATAAAAAATAATTAAAGGCTATGATCCTGACTTTAATTCTCCAGGGTAAAGGTATATATAAGAAATTTATTGAAAACATTAAAAAATAAAAATAAAACGGGCAGCACAGGATGAAAGTGATATAACCATGTAAGACGACTGCAATCAATTCGAAACCCAAACTACAAGCAAGCTTTTACATGTATAAACATCGATAACCATGTAGTCAACGATCGAGGTATGTAATATAATAGTGTTACATGTAAGTATAAGAAATATTGACGTAGTAACAAGAGGCATCGGCATCGGCACGGTGAACTCAGTGATGCCAATACAACATGATTGAGTGCCTGAAGCACTTTACATTACAGCTAGATAACACGACATTTTTTAAGTACGTTTCTGAACTTTCCAATAGTATTATCTTTAGCATTTAGCGTTGACGTCCGAGCCTTCTATTGCCGCTTCCGAATAATCTGTTTCGACATATCCTTCTGCCTGGCGCGTTCATGGAAAGCTGTGCTTTTCTCTCCGCTTTTCTACGATGTAAGAACTGGTCAGGCCCATTGGTCATCGGTTCTAGAACAGATGTGGTGACATCAGCTTACTAATGCCAATATCAAAGTCGTCGTATCTCTCTTTCGAAATCAACTGGTACTTAATTAAGAATAGTCGCCATTGGTGGCTGCTAGATAGAAACCCAGAAACCACACTTACGCGTAATTACGGTACAATCCTTACAGTAAGCAACCCGCTTGCTTGCTACGCTTCCTCTTCCCAGTTCTAACACCTTGGAAGCGGTGGTAGATAAAAATTTGCGTTGTATAAATGTACCCAGTGTACTTACATGCAATAAAATAGTTTTGACTTTGACTTTGCTCATACCAGAGTGATCGCTACTTACGTTTCCCTTTATTCGGATGTACATTTTAATTGGATTTCTTGCTACAACCATACAAGTCATGGTACCGTTCAGAACGACATACACTTACTACACGTTTTATATGTGTAAAGAGTTTAAATATATAGATAATTGTTTCGATTTTTATCCAAATTTAACAATCTTTCCACATCTTTAATATTCCTGACGTGGTTAACGAAAAGATAAAAGGGTCGTGTAGCTTTAAAAGGTTGTTTATACTCGCCTGGAGGCCGCCGGACAAGCAATGAGGCAGACGAGGTAGGGCAGGGAACACCCCAGAGCTTATTATTTACTTGAATCTCTAAGCTTATCTTTTCTTCTGATATTATAGAACACAAGACTTGGATATTTAATATTAAATAACTACATTGATAAATCAGATTAGAGGTCGAAACAAAAAGTATAAAAATTCAAAAGTATTAGTCCCCATTAAAACTGTGCCGTGCGCTATGTCGAGTAGTTGAGTACTTATACTTACGTAGGTGTAGTTCATATTGTAGGTAAACATTAAGTTATTAAAATATAGATACAAAGTATACAAATATTGGATAAATAGAAATTGTTCTGTATAGAATAATATTATATGTCCTTCCAAACATCGGTAAATATATATTTATGATTATGATATTATTTCAGATCTGTAAACTGTGTATATTTCAGATCTGTACAGATTATTGTGATTGTTTACACTCGAATTACAACGCCATCCGTATGGATTGATGATATGTACATACTTCCGAGGATTAGCTCTTGTTATTATGTTACCTAATTGTTGTCTGTCAGTTACTGTATGATATTTATTGTTCATTCATTAAACAAATATAAGTGACAACGATTGCCGAAAATGGCAATAGAGACTTCAGTTTGGGCTTGCTTATATAAACATCATGTGGTGAAAATGTGGGTTTATGGATATTTCCCAGTATCTCTGTTTTGAAACTGTCAGTAGATTGACATTGCGACACTGAAAAAGGTCCATTTTCTGTCCAAACATACCCACATCTTTGTCAAACATCTTAACTATCGGTATAAAAAGTTACCAAGTGATCTCAAGCAAGTAACGAGGAACTAGCAGAATACTTACTCGTATATAAGAAAAGTTTGCTTACACGAACAGATAAAACTGGTGCTGTTTGTCCGAATGTCTTTGCGACCACTAAATAAGTTACTGGGCGGACATAAGTATTCGCTCGGCGGACAAATGGCCACTCGTCGTATGAAGACAAAAATCAAAGAATTTCACTAGCAAAGAAATAGTGATGACGAAATATGTGAACTATACTCACAGAACAAGACGTGATTATCCTTTCATTTTTGTATTATTCAATATATTTTTACAAGTATCTTGACTCCACGGTTAAATAGACTAGATAATTTCTAAATTTAAAATAATATGCAAATTCGAATGACAAATCTATATTTATTATTTTACATTTTTGCTATTTACAATTAAATCTTAGGGTGAAATAAAAATTATTCTAGCAACCTATACGAACTCAAACCTAACAGAATTAGATTTATAAATCTAGAATTGACCTAAAAATTAGAATAGATATGACATGATTTGGCAATTTACGATGGAAATAGAAATTTTCCAATAAACTATACATAGGCATGTTATTGATCATAAGAACTGGGTCAGTAAAGTAATATCTAGATGAAGTAACCTATGCTAGACTCTAAACATTTAGAGGTCAACTTGGAAAACAACACCAGGAGAAAGAACATAGAGATATGATCTCTTTGGTGGGTTCTCGCGGCCCCCTAGCTAATTTTTTTTATTCAAGATAAAGAACCATAATTTTACCATCATCATAACTTTGTAAATCTTAGGTTTCACCAAAAACTCCTGGAATTTACCATTAGTTCGGGCTTTTACAGTGTCAATACTATGGTCCATGTTTCAGTGGAGATGGCGCCACTGAAAATATACATTAGTCGCTATGCTGAAGGTATTGATCGGAAACCAGAGACATTACAAACCGTAACATGTGTTAATGGTTGAGATAGCGCCTGAATACCATGCACTTAAACTAGCGGCATGCTCCGAGAACGTAAGGAATCGTATATTTGCAAGTGTAAGATGACGAGAAGAAAAGCTCTGAGAAGAAGTGCTACGAAGAAGCGCTAAGGAGAAGCGCTGAGAAGAAGCGCTAAGAAGAAGCGCTGAGAAGAAGCGGTAAGAAGAAGCGCTGAGAAGAAGCGCTAAGAAGAAGCGCTGAGAAGAAGCGCTAAGAAGAAGCGCTGAGAAGAAGCGCTGAGAAGAAGCGCTAAGAAGAAGCGCTAAGAAGAAGCGCTAAGAAGAAGCGCTAAGAAGAAGCGCTAAGAAGAAGCGCTTAGAAGAAGCGGCGCAACACATCTTTTAAAATGAAGTTTGTATAACAAATTGTATGGACATGAGCGAAGCCTACAAAGCATCTTTGTCATTCTATTGTCATTCATTGAGCCTTCTTAAAATATTGTTTTCAATATCATTCTTAGCTGTCAGTCATATTCAAGATGCCGTCTAGTAGTTTGGTGTAGAAGCGTACTATACATTATTCCGTGAAAGATTTACTTACTAACATTACTAAACTTAGTCTAAACTGTGGTAGTACAAGTGTCATTTTGTTCAAGTTCACACAAAATATACAGTCTCTCTTATATTAGAAAGTTTGGACCAATAACGCGAGCCTAATTCGCGTGATGTTCAAAGTCTCACCTATTGATCAGGGGGGGCAGGCTGGGGGGTCGATCCCTAATTATTTGAGACCCCTCACATTCCGTCCGCGATATTCAGGGATGCGAGAATTTGTGTTAGGAACGCAGTCGAACGTCTTCAGCCGGTCTGCAGAGCAAAGTCACAGAGCAATGATAACCTATTTTCTTAGAAACAGTAACTTAACTTACATTTACACTTTAACTTTAAAAGTTACAAGGTCAACCTCAAATTAGCGGACTATTATAGTAAGTAAGGCAGCGATAGTTCAGGACTCAGCTTTGCGTCAGCTAGGAACTTCAGCACTCTCTTGGCACTGATTTGTTTTACTTCATCAGGTTGAAGTGAGTATATAGTTGCCCAGATGGGCCACACTCGCACAACAGGTTCAATGGTGTCTCGTCAGCTTCTTAGCAGAGTCTGCACTTTAGTATCCCAATATCAATAGATCGCAGTGATATAAAGCTGGGTAAGCATTAAAAGAGTTTACACTGTCAAATTCTCCAGTTTACACTGTCAAATTCCGCCTCACTTTACGAACGCACAATCAATGAGTTTTGTAAGAAAGGATACTTCATCATGCTACGTAAAGGTAAATATTCTGTATGGCGGAAATTAGTATAGGCTTGCATGATAGTGTATCCGCTGTGGGAAAGTTGAATTACTGTTTGTAAATGCTCTGTGTAAGCTCACAAAGAAGTCTTGATAAGGTTCACAAAAGACTTGGACGCAATCTAAGCCCTACATCTAAGAGCCTTGACTCTCTTTAGGTAGTCTACTTATCTGCTTTAGTGCTCCACGAATTTGCGAGCGCGGTTATAAAATAAGGCACCTATTTCAAAACTTCATTCATAATAGGTACTAAGTGTTAAATCAGCAATTTGAAAAAATCAAAGTTCCATTTTGATATAAGTAGAAGATAACGTAGAACCTGTATATGATGCGGAACATTTATTTTCAAAGCTGGCGTCACAAGAAACGACCTACAATAAAAACTACGAAGAGCCTTTCAGCTTAATGGTGTCAACATGGAACGACATCCGTCAAATAACGTTTCCACCACTTATGTGCTCTACATTTGTAACCTACCTATAGTCACTATAGTAGTAATGAAATGTAATGATAATAAAGAACTCCAACAATAAACCAAGCAGCGCTGTCGACACCAGCTATTTATTTGGCTGGCCAGACAAAAGTTCTGTCCCAAAACAAATCGTATTAAAAATAAAACGCTTAGATTCTGAAATTCTCTTTGTTACAATACGTCCAAAGATATATTTAGAATTGAAAGGAAATATGATTACAAAATAATTATTTCTCTAACTCCTCCTCAGACTAAACGGTCAGGTGTTTTCACCTGTGTCACAATAAATAATGGTAAAAGTACTTACTGTGATCAACATTTTAAGAATAAAATCCCGTCGTCGCCTTCGGCCGTCTGTCGTAAAACGTCTCAGTAGTTATACGGCTTAGTTATTATAACCCACAAATATTGGTACGACAAAACAGTGCATATCAGTTGTATGTTTGTTCCATGTTTATGTTTATGTGGATGAAATAAGAAGTGGAAGAGCCAATAATAATATTATTTCATCTGTATTTTTCTAAGGCAAATACAGACAAAAAATGACGTGTATAAAATATGTATACATGCGCAGTGGAGGTACTCATACTCTTAAAATATTTTGACTTTGACGTTTTGGATTGCAGTCAGTCGTATTATAAGTTCGAGACACATTTTTTGTTGAATTTGTATGAAGTACTTTATCTTGTAGGCACGGACACGGGGGAAAATGGACGTCCTCCACAAAAACAATATGGTGTCCATACGCATCAGCAGGCATGTATGTCGGCCGTCGCGGCCATGGTGTGGTGAAGAGTGGTATATAGGGTGAGCGTGCGAAGCCGGTGCGCCGCCGCCCGTATCGACCGCCGCCTGTTGAATGCCGACACCCCCTTCGCCACCTCCACACCCCAAGACCTTACCCCGCCCATTCCACTTTTCACGTGCTTAAAATAGAAGCGTGCAATGTCGATGTTTCAAACATTAGCCTGCCACAGGACACTAAGCATAACGTGAACAAATCCCCGTTACGTATGAACTCCCTTTGGCTCTCCAAAGAACGTTTTACAAAATGTGTGACGATTCGGTGTGCATTTTAGCGTAAACAAAGGAAACAATCGAATTTGTTTATTAATTAAATTACCAAGTGTGTTATTGTAACAAACAATGTCACTTTCATTCGCTTTTTACATTGGATCTACGGCTACAGTAAGTTCTTATTAGATCCACTGGATCTAGTAAGAAAGAAATTCCTCAGTAGGTCCATACTTTCAAAGCTGGATCTGGTAAACGGATCTAGCGAGAAAAGTACTTTTCAGTAGATGTACACTGTCAAAAATTAAATCTAGTGAGAAAAAAATATCTAACTAGATCCATGATGGATCTGGTAAAAGGATCTACTGAGAACGAACGAATATTATAGGTACTCGTATTACCAAAAAACCAGCTTCCTTTACTTTAAACTGATTTTAAAGGTGCGGTAGATCTACTACAATGTTAGCGTTGTAATTATTTTTGTATAAACTATGGGAACTATAATAAAAAAGTTATTCGTCTCATTGAAGGAATACACGTAAAAATTCGTAAAAAATCAGATCTTAACATTTAATGTATCCCGCTTGTGTTCGGTCCTGATCTAAATATTCAAATAATACTAACAGTGTTGTTGACAAACAAGTATAATTTGGTAAACAACAAGTTACATAATGCCTAAGGACTTTCAAGCCTTTCGTTGTTGGTCAAGAGACAACTTTACGGCTCAGGGCCGGCTCAAAGTGATTGTTTTGTTAACACTATATAGTCATAGTGCCTCAAGTAGGTTTGGGCCCATTATGTAACCGAATTTTGAAAAACCAGTTACAAAGTGGGAATTGTTTTTCCCAGTTGGAAACCAAATTGCGTATTGGGAATTCGGGATATTTTATGTCTCTATGTCTAACCCCGAATTAGAATTTTCTCCTGTAGGTACTAAGGAAAATAGACGAAGATAGAAATAATATCCAGACCAGAACCAAATTGTACAAACTGTACAAAGTTGTTCCCCGGTGGTATCCGAACCAATACCTATTGATTGGCGCTCGGGTCTAACGACCAAACCACTTGGACCAAAGAGGTGGTCGAAAAAACGAAACAATAAGAAAGAGCGATTGCAACCAGTCTTTTTCAAAATATTAAAAAGTTTTGTTTTAAATTGTGCATGAATTTGTAAATGCGCTCTACACGTACTCTACACGTTTAACAGTCGGATCAGAATACTTATAATATGATCGAAGGAAAATAATCATGAGAATAAAATAAGTGATGTAAGAATAACTATACTTAACTACGTATATATTTATGTTTTGTCCCATGAATAGATCGCTCACACAGAAGAGTCTTCATTGCCCTAACTAATTTGAGAGCTCGTAAAACGTGTGTAATTGTGCCATTTAGAAGTAGAAGAAGTGATCTACGGAGATGTAACATCAAAATTTAATGATCTCCAAGAACGCTCTTATTTGGTTCAATAGCTTGGAAACATCGTTATATTTCATAATATTATACACGACACGGAAACTTTTAACGACTCATATATATTAATTTGTACTTGACGGTAAAAAACGGTGTCCCATCTGGAGCTATTACGGTTGCGTGGTCGCAAGGTACCAGTCAAAAATTATTTATGGTTAGTCTACGTTATTTATATTTGTGAGATTATCAGCTGTCACTTATTCCTAAAAGAAGGTATTTTCATGCGTTGGTTGGAGATCCCTGCGATAGAAAAATATTACCTTCTGTTTATGGAATCTGCTGATAAATTTCACGTCGAAACCGACTTATTCCTATTTCCAAATACATTACAATAAATATTTAGATTGATGTATCCATAATTTTAGAACTGCGTCATATATTTTAGGTATTTTATATTCATTAAAGTTTAGGTTTTGTTACGCCGTAGGCTTTTAGAAGTGACAACCCTGTCAACTCTATACGAAACTTTGTTGAGTTCATGCAACTCGCAATACAGTTAACTAACTTTCAGGTTAACCACCTAAGTGGCCAAATTTGTATGTTATCCATAGATCTACCTTATAGTTAGTCTTGTTTAACTCCCTGCACACGTGTTGCCTTGCACCCTGATGCCAAGTTTCTTTCCAGATTTGTTGAGCAATTAAGAAGTAATTGAACTCAGACAAAGTTAACTAGGGGCAATGTTTTACTTAGAAGCAATCCCATTGTTAAAATAGATAGGTAGGTACCTACCATACTAACGCTAGCGACAAAGGCCCAATAACCATACGTCATTGAAATCCATTCACAATGGATTATCATATTGATACGAGTTTGTCCTAAAAGACTATTAATTAATTTAATATCTCTCATAATGGGTCGGTCCTCAATCCTGTCGAACGATTCTAAGAACAATTACGAGAGCAAGTCCCTAATATCGTTAAATTTAATCTGGGTGTTGAATAAATACTAAGGTAGACTAGGTACTTCATCTTCCCTCTAATTCCAATTACCTTATGTGTACGCCCTAGATTGCTATACCATATTACCATATGGAAATGGTACAATACGAAAGAGCAAATACGTCACCAAATTTTATTATTTAATTTGTACAGTACAATTTAAAATATAATTTTAAATATGAGCAACAAACAGTACCTAAATGAAAAATAATCTGCCTCATTTAAGAGTAACTCTCATTTAAATAGCAGTGATAGTAATACAAGTAGGTATCTATTTAGACATTTTATGGCTGGAGCCGTCTCGTAATTTCAGTACGAAACAATTTTACAAAATTCAGAAACACATGTTGTATTGAAAATGCTTATGGAATAACATTAATAAAACTGCCATATCACGGTGTAACCCTCCCTTCTGTTATAGTTACCAAACAAAATAGGCTCAAGCGACTGAGTATAAACGTATTATCCGGAAGATTAATGGTCGGACTAAACTACCCAACGTTAGCAATACCGTTAAGCCTTCCAGCCTTTGAATATAAGTCACCGAATGAACAGCTGACGTAGGCCCAAATGAAAATTGAAGATAATGAACCCCCTTTTAGCTGTAAAACATTTGTACAGTATAATTAAGATATTTAAAGTTATGGTTATAGCAACTAAGTGGTTCTTACATGTATAACAAAATAGTTAACTTAGACAACATCTAAATCGGTCTTATATTATTACAAGAAACAAGATCACACAGCACAAATAAAGACAACATATCCGAAAATCGTAAATATGTAGTTATATCAATTAAAAATATGTATTTATATGCGATTACGAACTTACATAGATGATGAATTATCTATCTACATACCTAATTAAGTTTGTACAAAACCCCCGCTGCGCGGTGCGCGGTGCGCGAGCCCTACTCGCACATAACAGATTTTTTATATTTACTTATAATATAAAGTATTGTTACCCAGAGCGAAAGTAAAATACCATTGAATGATATTAATAACGAGTGTTTAATATATTTGTGTAATTTAACGAAGTATATTGTGTCTGTGTGTCTGTTCATGATATTTGTCATGCTAGCGCCATCTTTCACATCCACTAATATTTAATTTCCCTTGTAGCTAACTACTGAAAATCTATGTCGGTGGAGCCATCTACCAGACTTTTCCGAAAGGATGGGAAAACTCGCTCGTCTCGTAATTTGTAAATCGCATGTTAGATGGCGCTTACTTACACATACTGAGCACCTACAGTTTGCATACATAGAGCTGACTGTCTACCTGTGGCTACCTCCCTACTCTTGTACTATATAGATAGGTGATATAAATATATAAACGGTTGAAAGCAGGCTAATGAATCTACCGGTTTCGAGAGCGAGAGTGATTAATCTTATTGTCGACTTTGGGAAACTCATTTAGCTGAACTGACCGAGTGAAGCAGAAATATGGTCTAATTTAAGTACCTACCACGGAGCAGATATACCTACCTACCGAACTCGAACGATATGCCATTTTTACTAGTGTAATAATAATAACTGACAAAGTTCAAATATACTCCTGTGCATCGAATGTAAAGCGCCGCATTATGTATTTTATGGGATTGCAGTTGAAATAAAGACTTACTTACATAATGTGTATGTATGAATAAAGGCTTTATTATTACCTACATAAAATGTAGCAGTATTAAAATACAATAGATGCCTGCTTGTGACCTGAAGTTTGTTTACAGACGACCTTGAACCACTCACTCACACATCGCATAGTTTTCTAGGAATTTAGTTTATGAAAACGTGTACCTATGTTTATTACTAAGAAAGGGTCTATAAGAAAACAATATTATTTTCGACATAACTAGTCATTTTTCCAGAAGTGTAAACACTACTATGGTTTATGTTTTGAGTAGTAATTAGGTATGTTTGTGACCTAGGCACCTACTCTTATGACAAAATTATGTGTAAAAATGTTTCATAAACTTATTTACTTATTATTTCAAGTCCCCTGTTTTCTCAACATACATTATTTTCGGATTTCATATACTCTATTACATTCAACCCACGATCAGCTTTTTGAACCTGACCTACACAACGGCTAATTTCGCAACGGTAATACTCGTAGTAGTAGCTTTAATCCATTGGTTTTGAATAATCCATGTTATGCCCCACAATATATGTTATAACCCTTCTGTCCAAAAGTTTTAACTAATGAGATCTCAGATGTTTGAAGTTCATACGTCCTAAAGTTAAGATGCCACTCCACGAGTGTTAATCCTACTTTGAGTGTCTGTCCCTCGATTACTTGGTATTTCGAAATTCACCACCAAATGATTGTATTTATAAAGTATAACTCTGAATAAACTGGTCATTTACACTTTATTACAGTCATTGATACTTTATAAATACATTTATGGATACCTTTCGTACAAACCATAAGTAGTAAATTAAGATTAAGGTTTTTAAACCTAACTATAGAAAAAATATTACCTACGCCGTTTTAGAGTAATCCCATTCTCTCTTACTTAGGCCGTAATACGTAAGATGCGGGGATGAGAAGCCGTCCATAGTTGGTAATAGAAGGCAAAAGAGTCGCGGTTATCCAGAACTAAGTTGAATCCCACGGCTTCGCCCGCTTAAAAAAATCCCGTGGGAAATAACTCTGTCTTAGTGGACATCAGAGTTTGTAAAGTTAATTCGTTCGTTCTATGTGTTGACTTCCAGCGAAGAATCAGTTAAAAAGAAACATTGTTTTAAACCGGACCGCACGCACGCATATGGTTACAACTCAAGCCTTTTTATCATCTTTAATTAAACGAAGTCAGCTTTGTGTTCCAAGTTCGCCTTCGTGTCGAAATGACATAAAAGCAAAAATACTCTGTAATTATTTACTTAATTATATAGAAAATATATTTTGTTTGGCACGATTCAAACACAGCGTTATGGATCTTGGTACCTAATAGACTTTCATGGTATTGAAATACACAAAATACACGTAACGTGCATTTCGTGCAAATTGATGGAGCGGCGGCGATTCTGGGGATAAAGCGACATCTGTTATCATGGCCGATTCTCGCATGAAAGCTTTTACAATATCCAATGGAATTCAAAACTTTCACGCAATATATAGCAATAGACAGACGGATTACGGACAATAGAGAAGTTGCTAGCCCGTAGTTAGAATAAAGGCCTATTCATTTTCTCCTACGATCCCTATGAGGCTAGGTCCATTCCCCTCTGAGTCTCTTCTAACCATCACTGGAAATTAACAAACAAACCTTTGATCGAACCCTCCAAAATTTTCTTTCTAACCGCAAAATTTTTGGTGGCTTCCACGACTTTACTAACGAATTGTGGTAGGGATAAAATAGGCGCAAATAAATACCTATATAATGTAACATTTTATTTTTTATGTCAGGTTTCGAGGTAGGATGTAACACAACGACACAGTACGTTAAATAAAATATTCTTGGAACGTATCGATTACATAGGTACGTTTTAAAACTCGTGTCACGATATTGCTTTCAGTTTTGAGTGTATTAAATAAGTTTATACATTTAGTGTAGGTTGACAAATAGGAATAGATAACTAATAGGAAACTATGACTTTAGTAGAAAATTGTTGAAAATCATAAAATACATGCGGTAATTTACTATTGTCTTATCTATACACGAACGATCCTACTAAATCCTAACACCTAAATTATGCAATTTTGCAGATACTAAATGAAAATGTATGCTCCACCCCTATATAAGATGAAGTATGCCATTTGTTGATTGGATTGTGTTTTCATTTCATCCACATAGCGCGCATAGTGCCTCAGAATATCATTATCATTGGCGAATGCCATTTCATTCTTGCTTTGCGTGACACATCATCCATTATCAAATATTAGTCAAGATGTAATTAAATCAACCAGTCCACACACTTCACAATTTTGGGAGTGGAATTTGGCCATAGTCCATATAAATGGCTCAGTGCCCACCTACAGGCCAACTTTACAATGTTTTCGTTTACCGTTGGTTTGAATAAAGTTAGTTAAGGCGAGCGTATTCGAGACTAGGCTCTGTGTATTTTGTGAACTGTTTTCCTTTCGAGAAAATTGAAACAGACACATTTTACTACAGACAAAGTACGCGTAAGGAAAGCTATATAGGTAGACTACGGTATTTGCGTTTACCATATGGAAATGCAAAGGCTGTCAATACTGTGGGGCGGAAAGAGTACAGCAGCAGCTCAAAGCGCCGAAAGTCGTTACCACAAGTATTGCTGGCTGTACTTTTTATCGCATCGCAAAAAACGTTGCAGTTACGCCTTTTTCCTTTGCCCCTGCAACATTGCTTCACTAATATATGCATTTACTCTAGCCGGTGCGTAGGTGAGTTCTAAAAGACTGTTTAGCTTGAAGAGTTTATGTAAATCCATAAAAAATGGTAAACACAATTACAGACGCGATCGATCACACGATGACTGAACGGATAAACAAACACACCGCGAATAATGGCCTCGTATTTTTAGTTGCTGATGAAACATTGTTCTGTGCAGGTGCTTTTTGTTACCGAGATTTATTTCTTGACTATAACAAAAGCCAAGCTTCACCAAAACACATGATCGCCCACGAGGTGGTTGCGCTAGCGCCGGAAACAGCACGTAACAAAGAATGTAATAATAACACAACGTGCAGATAAGCGTCTGAAACTGAAAATAAATAAAAACAAAGATACTGGTGCAGTAATAACCAAAAGTAATTTTTGAGTAATCTCATTAACATTAACGTACTCAACAAAATGATACACCTGGATACTGAGGAAAATTTAGTAAATTAAATACAAATTCAAGTTCGACCAGCCAGTACCTACATCTACCAGTACTCTCACAGTACAGTACCAACCACTACATAAAACACTAAACCCCGAACATCGTATTATTTATGGAAGCTTACTAGGAAATAAATAAGTAAACTAGAAAGTAAACGTATACTTACCTAAAATTATATATTTCAAATACATAAATAACGTTTTGAAATTTTAAGTTTTTCACTTCTCATGCTCGGAAAATGTGTCATTGTTGTACGTAGCGGGAGTAAAGTACCACTTTGTCTCCCTCTTTAGGGCAGAAAATATTTACCTACGTACGATTACTAGGCCGAAATCTGAAAGTGCATTTAATTATGGGTTTGTTTGTTAGTTTTTAATATTCCACAATTCGCCTATCATTCGATCTTCATGAGAAACTTTTACCTCGGGAAAAAATTATCCTAAAAGGGAAGCAAGGGCTTATTCGACGGGCACATATTTAAATTGGGAGCTATTGCTTAAAAGGTAAAAATTATGTCCAGTACTGTTCGATGCCAGGCGGATGTAGTCGCATCCAATTTACTTAGATAATAATAATAAATAATAGATCCTGAAACAATGATCTTAATTTATATTTACTTAAGTATAATAAGTGCAGTGACATCTTTTGGTAACGGAACACTTTCGCTTATTTTGAATGTATGAAATGGAAATCTTGAAAAGTGTAGCGCATAGCGACTGTTGTAACAAGTTTGAAGATTTTCCACCTCGCCATGCACTCTGAAGTGTTACTTGAACTAGACTTAACACAGAACACGGAAAAAGCTCGCTACCTTATGTTTCTATGAGACTTAATGAGGATAACACGAAAAAGAAAAGAAAACCGCACTGCAGTGTTTACTGTTAGCAAGACGTGCGCAAGACAGGGAATTCTTAGTAGGTACTGAAACTAGTCTATACATTATGTTATGGACGGTGCTAGGTAGGATCATGTCTACACTATTCAAATCAACATATTTTTTATTCGTCTAAATACCTACATTTCATAAAATTGAGTCAGTCTGGAGTGAGTCGGTAAACAATCACAGAATTTTAATTTGGGAGAGAGACGATGTAAGGTAAGAAATCCAGATTGTTTTATTCAGATGTCTATTTATGTCTAAAAGTAATGGTATTTTTTTTGGCAAATAAAAAAGTTATTACCTTTATAAATTGTACATATTATCTTACCTTTGCAAGAAAAGTAATATCCTAAGCAACAATGTAATTATACCAGGTGTATTAATATCTGCCACCGCCTAGGCCGTTTCCCGATTGCGAGGAATTCCTTGAATGAATGGGTCCCCACAAAAATCCGATCGAAGATAGGATGTCGGACTTATATTAAGAGGCAACCTACCTATGCGCCGATATGATTAAACACGCAATGAATCTAACTTGTTTCCTGTGCTTTTCACAAAATAAATAGATGTAAAACGAAACGGCTGTGTATCAATCCTACTTGAAATTACCGAAAGATCATGTTAAGACTCTCTTTTTTCCAAATATCTGAACTTAGCTTTACAACATAAGTAATAGAAATTACAGTAGTACTTTTTTTGCATTTTCTACAATTTCCGAGCAATTTTTGAAACTGACTGTATACAAAATCTCAAAACATTGATAAAATTAATCAATTTCATAAAAATAGGCACTCCAAAATCACTACCTATAGTTTCCTGTACCTACAAGGTAGTGAAATATTTATTCCGTGCCTTCGCGTAATAATGTTAATTAATATGCGTACAACACAGTCCCTGAACAGTTTGGCTACACAAACCTGTAAAAGCTTCACAGTCAAAACAAATTAGCCTTAATTATTTCACAATTAATCGTATTCCCTACAAAACTTGTTTATCTAAAACAGGAATGTTCAGTAAATATCGTTATTACATTTTTAGATTCTCAGTCGATAATTGTGGTGGTGATGACCTTCCGACGTCGTGACTATCCCACTGCTACCATATACTCGGAGTGCAACGTCCTCACTGCGAGACAGCTCTTCGTGCACCGTACTATCCTATGCAAGCACTCCTCATTGCCCTTCGATAACAAAACGTCCCTAAAACGTCATGGTCTTCCTGTTTGTGCTCCTACTCAATGTAGGACAGCATTTGCACACCGTCAATACACCGCCCAGAGTACAAGACTCTATAACAAAATAAACAGCAGCATTTCAATTTATACCTTACACAAACAAGAGCTCTAAAACAAGGTTAAAAACTGGTTACAGAAATTACCATAATAATTATGGTACGATTTCCAGGTACCATTACTGCATACCATAAGTCCTACCATACTATGATCAAACTGAATCTCTCCTCACCATACAAACTTAATTTGCCTGTGATAATCAAACCAACCCAAGGCTTCACGTCCGCACACATACACATTGATTGTACGCGACACGTCTCGAATGCTGTGGAGGTACACTGTCCCTGGTATACAGGTATTTACGTAGCCTAGGGGCCATAAGTCAAAACCGTTTTTTTGCTGTTTCTCTTGTTACAATCTAGATTCTATTTCTGTTTTGACCAATATGTATTTTTGTATCAAATTGTACTATCTTTAAATAAAATTATTATTATTACACGTTACATTGCATACTTATGATACCATACCGCCTATCCTGCATTTGCTATGACATTAATAATTTAACAAAAACAAATTGTTATCTGTTTGTATTCAAGGACATTGTGTTTAACTCTGACCTTTATTGGGGTTACAGTCCCGGTAATATTGATAACATGCATTAGGTTCATGAGTAGGTATGTTATAAACTCTTAACTTAAGACTTTTATTTTTTTAACGAATACAGCTCTTATTCTCATTCATTAATTTTTGGTAAAGTGGGTCGTTGTGTCCCATCCTGTAAGTAGGTATATAAGAAAAAAAAATTCGGAACATATCCCTAGAAAAAAAAGGAAATCGGACAACTTTTGCGGGAAAGAAGGAATAATATGAGAATGATCCTTTATAGCAACTAACGTAATAGGTACCATTAATAGGTATTACCTACGCGCTGAATAACCGCAGTTAATCTTCTTTATATTGTCATAGCAAAGAAAGATAAATTGTAGAATGTACCTAAGTATTACTACCTAAATATATTTACCACAAATGATTACGGGGGCGGTGTCTGTGGGAAAAACATCTTCATAACTTGCCGTAAGTAGAAAAGTTATAGACAACTACTCGCACTTACTTATCTCAGTTACTTACGTGCAATAAAAGTTGGAAAAATTAAAGACGAAGGAAACGCATAAAACCAGTTTCATTTAATGACTTTTATAATTATCTGGGACAAAAGGTTATAAGCAAATAAATCGTTATATTTTTAATAGAAGAAAACTCAAACTGCTCATTATTTTACAGTAATCTGAAATGATTAGTTTTGCATTTATTTATATTAGTGTGATTATTTTTTATTAAAAAAATATATAACATTATAATTTTTATTTTCTACACTGTATAGATTTAGTCCAACAAAAGAAGTCTAGCGGTAAATACATAAGAATAAAATATTATCCTATACATGGATCTGTCGATGTTCTTCAGTCGCATTTTTTCCTATTCGCGTTTCCGCACAATCCTATTTCTACAGTAACAGCATTCATCGTAAAGACCATCGTATGTACATAAAACTATGCTTTCAATATAACGTTTAACTCTTAAACGTTATAATGAAAGCATTCAATCTAGGCTTCTAAAATATGCATAACATTATTTCAGTTGTGTACCAAACCACGTCGTTACTTGGTCGGTTGTACTTTTCATTACAAATTCCATTTGTATACTCTTGGTCTAAAGGGACGCAAAATTTCAGGTTTCTACTGAATTTTAACTCTTTATTTTAAAATATGTATTTAATTAAGTTTAATTAGGGATAGAATTTTTCTATAAGAAAAACTGCTATTCTATTGTATTTCTATTGTATTTTCAATAGGTACCTTTATGTACTTATATAATCTATTTAATACTTTTCCTTTTCTATTTCAATTTTTAACGTATGATGTATTTGACTTATGAAATATGAACCAAATCTTTAACCTTATTTTAGTCATTCTTTCAAATAATTCTGTAAATAATTTATTTGTTAATTTTTTTAAGACGTTTAAAACAAAAAAAGTTTAAAAACAATACAAAAAATATTATATTTATCTTTCAAAAATCATGAAAGTACATTTTTTTATTATTAAAACAGTAGGTACCTACCTATTAAAATTTATACCTTACTGGAGTTAAATCAGTTCCCACGAAGTGGAAGCTTCTATCCAATACAAATATACCTACCAACCCTTTCCACGAAGCTTGTTCAAATCCATCAAATATGCAAAATAGGCAATTGGAGGTACATATATTGACCGATTTCAAATTTAAATCAAAGCAGGAAGACAGCTGGTGTCCTTCAGAACCTCGATGAGGGTCCCGTCAGATTTACCAATGTCATTCATCTCATCACGAAGAGGGTGGGCATGAGTGGAGGAGGAGGAGACTTAATAATACCTACCTACCTATTCCATATTTACTGTGAACGCGTTAGTACCTTGCTATTAATTGAAAGGTAAAAAGGTAATTGTGAATAATACAAATAAACTTGTGTAGATAGGTAGTAACCTATACTATTTAGAGTTCTACCCCAGAATAGATAATAGGACAGTTCTACCCATAAGTCTCGCTCCACTAAATTCTTGAAAAACTTTAGTTATTCGAATATTAAAATATAATATGTAAAACATAAAGCTAAAAGAAAATAGCTCGAAGGTACTTCTATCCTAACTTTAGTTCGCGTTACTTTATTTTGTGTAATGTAAAAATAATGACGAACATTGTCTCTTACTTTTTGCCCAAAACGAAATGGAAGCAGCTATACATAGTATAACATTATAGTTAGGTTTCTGATATAAAATCTATTTTTATAAAACTTTCCTATTCCTGAAAAAGAGTAAATGAAGTGCAAGTATGTGCCTATTTCTAATGTTTATTCTTTTTATATCTGACGTAAGTTTCTATTTCAGACGGTGAAGGGGTGAAGGGTATCCTCTTGGGACCACCGTTGTTGTTCCCTCCACCGATATTATCGTCTAATGCTCAAGACAGAAGCCAATAACAGGTGGTAACGCTTCCGAAATCTATTTTATTCGTATAATAACACTTTAGCTAGTCCAAACAGTTCGTATATACGAGTATGTTTCACGAAAACATGTAATTTACTTAACTATCTACTACATATTTACAAAATAATATTGTATGTTAAGAAATAATGTCATCAAATGTCTAATACCAAAGCAAACTATACTTAGTCTATAGTCAAACTAGTTACACGAGTGGTAGTACTCGCTAATGAAACAAATAAATCAAACAAAAAAACAATCAATTTCTCAAAAACAAACTGGAATTCTACCTTATATACTCAATCGATCGATACTAACGTGTTAATAATTTACTAATAGTTTTCCGAACCATGTTTATTTAGCCTTTCATTTGTATATGTAGTAGTGTATATTTGTATATAGACGTGGTATTAGGTTCGTCGGTGAATTAAGCAGGTTTCAAAAAGGAATCAATCATCCATCACCGGCAATAATAAGAACTCCGATTGATTATCTGAATGCCTATAACTACGTGAGGAGAGGAAATTACTGATCACTCGGCGGATCAATATATGTATATACCTATCTGTAAACACATACAATATAATCTATATCGATGTTAATAATGTCAATTAACATTTCCCTAGTTTCATTTCAGTACACTCAGAATAATAATAAAACATTAACTAATAAACTATATTGATGTAGGTAATAACGGACTTCTCTTACAACTGTTTATGGGCCTATGTTGGGTAATTCGCAATCGAAAGAGAGCCGAGTAATCTCCCAATTTTAATGCTGTGCGTTTTGTACGCAAAGCCGCGGTTTGTTTGGCTATCTTTAATAATATGGAGTATGAGAAGAATGTCCCTCAACCGCCTGTCACTTGTAAGATAAGAGGTGGTGGGTCAATCAATGTAACACTCGGGACTGCAGTGTGCTGCGGTTGGCTGGGATTTAAGGGCCATTTGACTGGCCTGTTGGCGTAGTGGTAGTAACCCTGCCTACTGCACCAAAGGTCGTGGGTTCGATTCCCACCCGGGACCAACATTTGTGTGATGAGCATAACTGTCGGTTTTCGGATTCTGGGTGTTTGTATGTATTTAAGTATTTATTTAAAAGTATTTAAGTATGTTTATCAGTTGTCGAGTACCCATGTACAAGCTTCGGCTTAGTTGGGACTAAACAGCCGTGTGTAAAGTCCAAACATTATTATTATTATTAACTTAGTACTTTTATGGCCCTATACCTACTTGTTTATGACTTTATATCTATACAATCATAATTAACTTTGTGCATCAGTCACTTTGTTGATGATAATCCCTAATTTTTTTCATTCAAGACGATAATACATAAGTACTTACTTTATGAACTTAATTATCGTTAGTTGATACAATAATTAAAATTAATCTAAGTGGATTTGACCGTATTTGCCTAAGGAATAGAGATTAACTTCAATTACAAAAAAATAATTATCTTGTATTGAACAGGGCTTGCCGCGGCGGGAGTGCTTGGGGAACCCCGGCTGTTAAGAGCTCGTCTTCTATGAGGGGGAGATCAAAGATTAAAGATGGCGACATTATTAATATAGATAGACAAAAACTTCTTTTTAGGGTTCCGTACCTCAAAAGAAGAAAAAAGTAACACACTTCATTGTCCGTCTGTCTGTCTGTTTCCGTATTATAATACTACACTCATGGAATCTGGTAACCCTAGTCGAATCAGGAAAGGACGGGCGATTTTTTTTCTTTTTCTTTACTAAATTACTTTTTGATTGAGCTGCAGGATTCTTATCTTATCACCTTTTCTGTTTGTCCCTGTGTAATCGTTCTTAGTCCTTCCAATCGGGTTTGGAACGACTCTTATTTTATAATTGAACCTACGTGAGATTGTCACTTACTCTGCCTATATACTGTACAAGTACAACTTATGTCCAAATTTTTGATTTCTGGCCGCGGCAGGACTAATAAAAGACATATCTATTTATTTGGCAGATTTGTCTGAGGGTGCTATGTCCATCAGTGCAGATCTAAATCCTATACTTTGATTATGACCACATTTGTGACTATAGTTTCCTATAAACCTGGGTGTTACTATACTCCCAACTTTTCTCTTAAAAGTTGTCGAACTACCCACCAGAAAACCTATACGGTAAGTAAAGTTACGTCGTCTTTCAAAGTCATGTTTCCTTTCCTATTATTTATCGGCAATGTCCCGTCGCCTTATGGGGCAACGTTTTATTTATGTGCACTAGCTAATATTTGCAAGACAGATGGATTTTATCTATAATTCTACTTCGAGCAAAACAGAATGTTTAGACGTTTTGCTTAGTAGGACTTTCTTATTTCTTATTTCTTATTAGTCATATTTGTGCGTGAAATGTATTATTATAACTTGTAGGTGGAAATTTCAGTAAAGCAAACCTTCACAAATGGATAAAAGCTACTAATACGACACATAATTAATTTAACGAATATTTGGATACTTACACAAAATACTGATTCCAACTGATTCCTAATCCAACGAATTCCGAAGTCTCTCACATTTTAAATTTGATGACTCTAAAAATAACCGTTTCTCTCTATCAATTAATACCTCCTAACTTTATAGATGTAACATTTCATGACACTATATCTGATGTGAAGGTATGTACTGTGTTATGCCTTAAATTTAAAGTAATAATTAAACTTCTCATATGGCTTTAAATAACAGAAACTAATCGAGACGTTGAAATATTAATTGAGATAGTGTATATAAGTATTAGTAACAAAAAGGAATCAAACAGGAGTGTAACCTATTCGTCTGTACAGAACTACTACCTCACCTACCCATTAAACCGACCCATCACGTACCATTTCACACCCAATACGGCAAAGAGCTAAAGTGTGTCATGTATGAATGGGTTATATTGTTTCCGTGGCACATTTTAACATTCTTTCAACGATATAAAACGAAGCCTGGCGTTACTTTTAGTATCGAGGGGCAAAAGGTAGAACTTTCTGAGAAAAATAAAGATTTTTCATCAAAAGATGACTTCCGATTTCAGAGAGCGCAATAATTCATTCAAAGCTGGGGTTCTGAATACGTAGACAAGTATCTACCCGTAAAATTAAATTAAATAGGTAGTAGGTACTCCTTTTCGTGGATTCCCGTTTCCAATTAATCAAATCCTTACATAGTATAAAATAAAGTTTGTCTGTCCCTCTGTACGCTTAGATCTTTTAACCTACGCAACTGATTTTGATGCGGTTTTCACTATCATTCAGATAATTTCTTCCTGGACATTACTATACACCAAATGTCTAAAAATCTCATATTTGTCGGGAAATAGACCGAATACAATGGAGTTTGTACTCGTTTTACCATGACACAGTATAAAAATGAAAATTAAAGGTTTAAAAACTCATGACAAAGACAGCTCTAAGTTTCAAACAAAAACGATTAGAATGTAGCCTTACACACATACTTATAGTAAATTCATAAAAGTATGGCATATTGAATAGTTTACCTAGTTAGTAGTGTTTTTATTTGAAACTGTATTTTAAATATTAATATTTTATTATTATTAATTGTATTATAAATTGTTGTGCAAAAAAACCGGTTACGATACTATAAAAATGTATTAATAACTAAAAACTATTGCTTGTCCTGCGGTGTCAATATTTATGTGAAAAATAATTGATGGTGTGTTGTGTAAATCTATAGGAAATAACAGGACTTGTTTGGCGTAACAGAAATAGTTCAGGAATTTTAATTAAATATTCGTGGTATCAGATGATATTCGGGTTGTCTACTCACATTATCTTACCATACATCCGGTTGTATTGAAAACATAAATAAATCTATTATACTTAAACAGATTTCGTTTCCATCGAGCGCGATCTGAACAGATGCCACTAACTTGAAACTTAAGTGTATATTAAGTAAACTTACTCAGCAATTAATCGATTAACTTGCTAGTGAAGCAGCCAACTTAATTAAACCTGTCAAATTGCTGTCAAGTGCAACTTTCAGGACTAGTCTCCCGCGGTTTGTCTTACACAGAAATGTAAATACATTATTTACTGTATTAACTGAAGCAATTATCTACCTTTATAATTTGAATTATTACTGAATGTAAAATCCCAGAAATGTGCCTCTGTCAGCAACTACACAGGCTCTTGTTTTCATTTCCATTTTGGAAACTGTAAAGAAATTTACTTCAAATCTAAAGGCATTCTATTACGTGCAGTATCCGCGGGCACCGACTTCAAAGATTAGACTAATTGGATGGGATGATTATTTCTCATGGTTGGAGTTGTCATATATTTGCAAACCCAGTGGATTATACATCTACTGATTCATACATCAATTGCTACACATAAAACTATCCTGATACGCGTACGTACGAACGTTAAGTCAGTGGAAACACTTTGACCTCATCATCATCATCATATCAGCCTGTAGACGTCCACTGCTGGACTCCCCCAAGGATTTCCACGACGACCGGTCCTGCGCTAACCTCATCCAGCTGGGTCCCGCGACCTTCACCAGATCGTCGGTCCACCTCGTGGGAGGCCTGCCTACACTGCGTCTTCCTATACGTGGTCGCTACTCGAGAACCTTTCTGCCCCAACGGCCGTACTTTGAGTTTGAGCTGGCCTATTAGGGAGTTTCATTACTAGACAGACAGACTGAATTTATACTGGTTTCGTTTCCACGTACATAGGGTTGACCGTACGAGTACCTATGTAAGGCGGCGCGGTGGTGACGTTACCTGCGGTATGACTGTGGCGCGACGGGCCAGCTGCGGCGCGAGCGCAGCACGAGCGCGACGCGCGGCGTGGACCCGGGCGGATTGCTCATCTGCGGCGCCGACGTGCGCTTGCGACTCCAACCCTTCCGCCCGCTGTAATTCTGCCCCCACAGGTGCGCCGTACCGTGTTCTGTGCACACAACATTACACATGTTACTATCACCGGCAATTAACACTACTATAATCTTATAAAATATATCCTCTAACGCCGAGGCAATAACGTTCCCAAAACGACGGCAGCATTTCCTCTTTGAATTGCCAAGCAAATTTTCAAGCGCAGAAACTGCTTATACAACGGTTTTTCGATGCTATAATTAATGTTAAGTACAAATATGTATTTAATCTTTCGGCCATCATCAGCGCTGCCAGTAACGCATTCATTACAGACCGCGGCAGTAATGACTCTGGCTAAATCGACGCTGTTGTAATAAATATTATGTAACTTATTTTTTCCCGCTAAATAACATCATCATATTATTTACTGCCTAATTCTTATCAAGGACTACCGTCGGTATACTTCAAAAATATTATCTGTTTGAGTTATCTAACTGATCGCAATATTCCCACCACTTGATATTAAAAAACTTATCAAAAAGTCAATGAATTCAGCAGGAACATTTTCATTATACGCATAAGGAATTTCTTTGTCGAAATCCTTTTAAATTTCAGAGGATTGTGAGGTTTCTTCCCGTGGGGTGTGATTCGTAACTCGTGCCAATAAGTTGGAAGGTTGTTACGCACGTACATACCTACTAGAGTACTTTTACCTTGGCAGGACGAAATACATGTGAAAACATCTACTTCTCATGCGGGAGCCATAATAGCCACTCTCGGCGGGTGCAGTATGGGCCTTGCACCGGTGCTTTCTGTCACCGACCTGACCGGTCTCTGACCATTCATATGATTGAATAGTATGAACATTTTGAATAATCAGTAGAAATTATAAACAGCTTAATATATTAACCCAACTATACAGGATGAAATATACAAACCGTACCTTTAGGGAAAGTATAGCCTAAATAATGAAGATAGCAAATTTTACTCAAAGGAAACATTATTTTCAAAGAAGTAGGTTTAGATAAATAACTGTATTCAAAGATTTATTCCCAGCTCAGTCAGGTGGTTTTTTTAAATCTCTAGGGTAGGTAGGTAGGTACTTTCCCTCCAGGTACTTACGGTTCGTTTATTCCCCATTTAAATGTATGTCAAATTAATAAATCTGTGCATCGTTTTTTCAGAATTGTATATTAAGGCTGTACCTAAATCAAAAAACTATGTATGTAGGTATGTATTTAAAATAGTACAACGAGAACTGTCCACTAGAATATGACGATCGATATCGATACAATATGTGGAGACCGTAACGGTGCATTTAAACATTCAACCATAAATTACGTCTACATACTTACTCGTCATTTCGATAAATGACTATAATCAATGAATCATCCATCATCATCCTAATGCCAGTCTACTGCTGCACATACTCGTAGCTTGGATCACGAGATGGTACTGGAAGTAGGTAGAACAGGAGCGGATCAGGAGCAGAAGGATTCAAACAAATGTGTTTCCCATTAAAAATATATTTCAAAATAAGACACTGTCAAAAGAGATAAAATACATACATAGTTACAACAAAACTTATAAACTATATAGGAAGTATCTTGAAAGAATAAATAAAGATGTATAAAATAATAATCAATTGATTTTGGCAGAAACTTAACAAAAAAATTAAATTGGAGTTTGAGTGCCATTAACAGCAACAGTAAATGAATACCTACTTTTATTTCAAGTGACTACCCTCCCTAAAACCTGACTAAAGTTACACTGTACAGGATCAAGATAAGTGTTTCAAACCAATTTAATGTAAGTAGGCAGCAAAGTAAAAAGATATGTCGGTCAACACAACAATGACAATCAAACCGCGGCTGTTATCGATCCCATATTTATGCCTAGATTTTCATCGCGCGCCGTTTACATGCAAATTAGACTCGACAGAAAGTCAAATCTAACTACATAGGTAACCTATTTAATATTCTTTGTTCTAAGAAAAGCAGCGGGCATTGTGAGTGATTCAATTTGCGAACAAAGGGAGTTACAATTTAACCGGTGTAGATTGCAAGAATTAATTTCACCGACCGACGTTGCCCTCGCAACAGTTAATTGTGTTACTGGCGGACTACATTTTCTAAGTTACCTACAAATAATAATTGTTTCTAGACGGAGTTAATTGTTCTCATTCCATTTTCTGATATCGTGGGACACTCGTTGTCTACGCCTAGAGGCGAAATATTCTATTATGTATAATTTATAAAATGAGTGAAAAAGTATTCGTAGGTACTTGAATTTATATATTATAGTCCATGACGCGTAAAGTTTGGCTCTCGGGTCCAATAGCAATATTGTAAGGTCGGTAGAAGATATCTATCTTTAGTAATTATAGTGTTTAATACGTATGGTTGTATTAACGTACTTAATAACTATTATAATGCTCTGTGGTATTATACAGTTGTTTGCTGTGGTATATAATAATATTAGTTATATATATTAAATAATAATTCACTATTATTACTCTGTTGTACGGTCCACCGCGCGTCAGTGGAAACAAAACCAGTATAAACTGGTCCCTCGTAGTATTGAAACTCCCTAATAGGCTAGGCCAGCTCAAGGGCAGAGTGTTTCCACTGACGTGCGGTCGACCGTACTATACAGTTGTTTGCTGTCCCAAATAAAATAAAATAGGATACTAGGGTAGAAACATAACATTATGTAAAGACAGACACCTAGGGTGCAATGGAATCTAAGAAAAGTTGAAAATTTATACGAGAACAGGAAATAAATTTGCGACTTGGTCGTCATGGCCAATTCCACTATAGATTTGCATATCCGTGGTCGGGCAGCGTTTTAATAATTAAGATTGGATTATCCAAATGAAGAATTAGTAGATTAGAAAAATTCTAACATTGAAATGTCTTTTGAGTGGAGGACTCTAGAATACCGATGAATCAAACCACAGAATGAAACCGACTGTACATCCCTCTTCCACCCGCGAGACAAACTTTACGCGAGCCGAAAATGAAAATTTTTAGATACGAGTAAGCAGACACTTCCTTAAATCTATGGATACGCAGTGCGCTCTATCAGCGATATTACAGTATGTAAATGATATTACTATGTATTTGATTTCTCTCTGAACATATTTGTAACTTTAATGTCTAATGTAATGTAATTATGCGCTAACCCACTACCACACTCACCTCGAACGTGAAGTGTCGGATGTGGTCCCTGTTCGGAGCAGGCGCGGCGCCCGCGGCCGCTCATTAGAATCTCCCTGCGCGTGCGCTCGTGCGTGTCCCCACCGCCGCCCCCGCCGCCGGCGCCCCCGCCGCTGGCGCCCATGCCGCCGGCGTGCATGCCGCTGGCGCCGGCCTCGCCGCACGCGCCGGCGCCGCCGCCGCCGCCCTCGTCGCGACCCTCTTCCACCACACACGCGGACATAACTATTGTCACTACGTTATTACGTAATCTTTCACAATTTATCACACACTTAGTTTAGTCAGGCACATAGGTAAAGCCGTGTGTTATTATTAATGCTGTATAGATTATTTTAATGTTTTATCACAAATATATTTCGTTTATGGTAATTTAATATTTACAGATACTTCAGACACAACTTCCACAGATGTCGATCTGAAACAAATGATAATGAAATGATACTAATGTAATGATGATAGAACACGAGGTTAAATTATGTTTATTTTTCAAAATACGGATGGATTTAAAAATAATTAATCATAAAAAAATTGTATATACCTATATTGATTGTCGGAAAGCATTAAAATATTTGATATAAAATATACAGGCAGGGATATCAAAATATTTTTGGTAAAAAGTATGTTTTAGATTTTGTAGTGTAGGTAGACTTATATTTGCCTGAGGGATCTCTTAATTATAACGCGGAAATTGTTAAACATAAATTTAACACATTCTTTAAAACTATTTCATTATTACGTAGATACCTAATAAATAACAGACCATACTAAATTAAAACTAATGACTTGCAGGACGCCTAATAAATCGTTTCAGTATTACATGAACGTTTTATAACATGCTGTGTATAAATATTAATTGATCGACAAAACAAGTTGTTCGCAACTTGTTCGTTGAGTTGCGCCAGAATCTGAGTTCCTTGCAACTTGTTTCGTCTCCAGTCAAAAGTTTTAAAGCAAAACTGGCTATGATTCTTGCTCGCGGAAACCCAAACAATTGAAGAAAACTATACCTACTGACAAGTAAATTGCTACCTACTTTACTTGAACGTCTTTTGCCAACAATAGACAGTGGCAAACGGATGACAAAACTACCGGTCTACTATTCACATGGTCAACAAACGCACAAGCTGATTCATTGATTCTGATTTAAATATACATAATGTGTTTTCTATCTCGAAACTCGTGTCTCGCATCAAGCAGTCCTAGAACAATCGAATGGCTATGGTAAGGTAAATATTTTGACAACACTTCGCCAGTGCGTCCATGGTGTAACCTCGTACCGAACTTCATTACGTTCACTCTAATGGGATAAGCCCTACAGAGCCTTCAGTTTAACAGATTCCATTCAAGAAAGAACAATTTTTGGCAATCTATGATAAAGATTGGTTAGGTTAGGTTTGTGTTTTGTAGGAAAACTAATGTATCTTGATATTTCTATGATAATACAAAGACAAATACATTATTACAATATTATACTATTTATACATAGACTATCGTGGAAAAATACTATTGTCAGACGTTTTCAGTCAAAGCAGAGCGATGCTCTTCACTTAAAAGGAAGCTGATGGTGGGTAGCAGAACCACCAGTCCGAAGCCTTGCGCTCGGACGATGGTCAATCCGCCAGCCAAAAATTAACAGTACCTAATAATAAGAAATCTATTTGATCCCCGAAAAAGCCATATTCTATTTTAGGATATTCTAGCGTTAGTACCTATGTAAACATAGAGGAATTCCTTATTATGTACAAAATCACGAAGGTGGTATTTTCCTCGACTATAAATCCACTTAAAGTACTTTCAGGATTCCAGCAGACTCTTGCCAAGCCTTTGTCAACGGCGACGGCCGGCGTCCTTAGGTACCTTAGCGACTTGTCACGTTTTTGAATTCTTCTGAAATACTATCTACAGTATAAATCCTTAACCATGATTATGTACTTAAAGAGTAACTTTCGCACCTTAGCTATTCGCATTCTTAGACCTTACGTAACTATTTAATAGCAAAAAGAATATAATTTGACGGCTTCTTTTATTCTATTCATCAAATAGTTTTACGTGATCCCTATACAAACAAATATAGAGAAAGGTAAAATGTTTTTTACGATGTTATGTTTATTACTTTCATACAAAACTAAAGGTCTATACAGTTTACTCCTGTCACTCGTTCGTAAATAGTTTACGAGCTGTTACTAAGTTCGTGACAGGTCCCGCAGTGGGTTAACACTTAACCAAGGGATTGATTTAATTGGACGTGACGTAGATACGTGACTTTAAATTAGCTTTGAAGTGATAGTCTATGTGACAGAATCTATTACAACATCCTAAAATTAGTCCACAACTGGACCAAAAATTTATTGGTACCCACAGGAAGAGTATTCCCACCGTCAAAATTACCCTAGGTTCATCGACTATGTGTTTGCAAAATTTAATGGAGATCGATCGATATAGTCGAACCGTGAAAATATGTATCATAGATTAATACAAATTTTAGAGGTTGTTATAGGCTATATCCAAAGAACTTAGTTCTATGACTATATCCAATTCTTTAACCTGCCCTATAAGTTGATGGAGTAGGCGAATGGATCGATGCGGGTTGTAAAAGAAAGTGCGGCAGGTAAAACTGCATTTAGAGGTTAGTACCGCGGCCGGGGGGCAGCGACCGTCACCCCTCGAGACTAGTGTCCCACAGCAAGAATTGTTTTATTTCGAACGAAAACCGAAATATCGGGTTTTAGCATATTTTCATTTTAGACATTTCATTATGATCATATCCGCCTCTTGACCCATTGATAGACAGGCCTTCCCCAAATAACTCCACCACACCCTGTCCTTTACCCTCCGCATCCCGCTACGGCAAATTAAATTAATTACATTAATATAAGTGAAATAGGTAGATTGGGTTATATTTAAAAAAAAACAATAATCATTTAACTTTTCGTGATTGCCGTCATTGCGATAAAATCATCACGTCATATTCTATCTTTAAGTAATATAATATTTGTGTTTTTGTTTGTTTGCTTGCTTATTTGTTTGAACGCGCTAATCTCTGGAACTTTTTGCATTTTATAGTCCAATTCTTCAGCTATCAAAATGTCGAGATGTCGAAAATCTGACAGTTCGGCCGAAAGTTACGTTAAAACCGAAACTTTAATTTGACCAAAAGTCAGAAATGCATGCATGTCAAGAATAGAAAACCGAAACCGAATCCGCACCTCCGGTGGTGCACTACTCCAGACGCCGCGCTCGCTCAATAACTCCAACCCAGTTTTCCGCGGAAATCCCGAAAAGCTCCCCTATTGTGTGCCTGTTTCTTTAACTTCACAAAACAACGTTATGACAAAGTAACCGTGATGCGTTTATTACAAATAGATCAATAAAACCGTTTTATAGAACAGGAAAATTGAATTTCTTGTGACAAAGTAGCAAGCGTTAATTCAATTCATAAACTTTGTCATAAAAATTCCTAGCACTTGTGTTAAAAGCCAAACACTCGCCGCACTTAGCGTATGTCCTGTACCACGGATACCATCGTCAAAGTAAAAATTATGAATTAAAAAAAGTTTAATGGTCTGTCTTTTGAGTTTACAATGGATAAAAAATGATTATGTTTATTTTGTTACGTTACTACGTCGAATTTGATACATTTTGAGCCTTCTGGACGATGATTTTAAGTTTAATTCGCATACTTAAATCGGTTTTTATTATGACTTTTAAAAAAATTAAGTTTCTGTGGTATCTAATCGTTATATCATTCAGGATTTCAAGTGACTTAAAACGTATCTACGCTTGTGATGGTTAGCTTGATAGTGACTTTTTGTAAACTCATTTTGATATCAATTTTAAGTTTGGAGACTCTCGAAAACAAAGAACTTTGATTGCTTTATATTTTCTTTGATGAGTTTTCTAAGGACGCAATAGAATACACGTAGGTTGTACTTGAATTCCACTTACGACCAAGTTCGACACACAAAAATGCCAACTTTAGAAAAAACTACGTATTACAAAACTAAGCGCCTTTACCTACTCGCGAGTTTGTCATCATGAAAATAGAAATATCAGTCCCACAAATAAAATACTCTACGATCACTCAGTTGCTAGATAATATAGTTTAGACGGCGCCATTTAAGCTGAGTTGAGACCCTTTTCACGGTAACAACTAGATTCAGGAAACCTAAAATTTATAATAAAAAAACTTAGTAACAGCAGTTACCTATGTCAAATTTAAATTCCGTAATTAAAAGTACCCTGTTAAGTAGTTATTCCAGGATACTATAGGTTTTCATTGCACCATGTTTCGTCAGAACAGCCGGGATTGATATAATTACCTGAAATAATGGCACAAGCCTTGTGTTGTTTACTTCATTATGTGTAGGTTTATTACATACGTGAACCACTAATTAATGATAATTTTAATACCGGCCATCTCTGCTAAAAGCTTTTAAAGGTAATGAATTTAGCATGTCTATTAAGTAATACATTAATAGATACCTATTTGTACTGAAGTGCAGAAAAAAGATCTTTAGGGATAACCGGGTTCGATTTGGTTCATCGATATAAATAAATAAAAAATTATATCGATGATTTAGTCATACTATTCATTATATTATTATACGTACCTATATTTAACAGATTGGTATAAGAAATCTATAGATATAAATGCTGAATCTTATTTCTCGCACCAAACCAAATACCTACATGTCTTTATTATGAAAAGTAATTTGGATAAGTTCCAACTATATATGGCAGGTACAGGGAGGCACATCGAAATGGTTCAACGTCAAAATATGTTCTAAAGAACCATGTCGTGGATTTTAAAGATAAGAAAACTGAATTCATGATTTTTTTAAACTCGTGACACTCCTCGAGAATCAAACCCCGGACATTTTGGAAAAAAACTTACGTTATTTTATTACGAATATGATTGTGTAGGCTGTAAGTTGCTATGAAACCTTGTATCTAAATCTAAAATTTTGACTTTGAATATTAATCAATTTTCTAATGTGGCCTAGAGGGTAGGATTAGATAACTTGAATGAGAAACCCCAAAGTGCGCCCTAACCCTTGCTCTTAGTGCGCGATAGTTATGTAAAATAAGTTACTCTCTTGAGCGAGATCAAAAACCCCTGCCCACCAGCACTTATGAGCTATCGGCAAGTGTCACATCTAGTTATGAGAAAATTTAGTTATATGCAAACAAAGCAGTAGATACTGTACTACATCAGGATAGCTAAAAAGTTACTCTAATTCGTGTAGATTAGAGTTCCTCTATTACAGACATTATATCAAGTAGAGGCATAGAATATACATAATTTAATAGTAGTAGAAGAACGAATATCTTAGATACTACCCGCTACGCCCAGGAGAGTTATGCCAGTACGTCGCTGCCGTAAACGACTTTTCTATCGTTTTTTTTTTTTTTCTTGATAACAAAAACAATGATCGTTCATAACATGAATTATAAAAAACAATTGTGTCAATAGTTTCCTAAACAAATAACTAATTAATTCGATTGTATAAAAGTTGACTACGACACGCAATGAATTTTTCAAAGTAAACCACTTATCAGATCAAAAAAGTAAATCACTATCTCTCACTTGATGCCTATTTAGATGAAACACGTAAGTTAGTTGATTTTCTTAGAGATTAGATTGTCTGACTACCACAGACAATACTGTCTAACCACCGACTAACAAAAAGCTGACATCACGCAGTTCGTGTGACAGTGTGCGATCACCGTCAGATGGAAAAGTTATTAATGTTATTACATTAGATACAGTAACAAAGTTGAGCGCTCATTTGCCGGCAGCTAGAGAGCGCGTGACTTTCATATTCGAATGCAAGCGAAACAGAACAGAAACTTCTGTAATCATAACTTTGTAGACTACACTTTTCTACTTCCGGTCCCCTGGATAACTACTCAACTGGTCAACCCCCACCCCGTTTTCAGATTGTATATTATGTACGGTCGACCGCACGTCAGTGGAAACAAATCCAGTATAAACTGATCTCTCAAAGTATTGATACCGCATATTAGTCGAGGCCAGCTCAAGGTCAAAGTGTTTCTACTGACGTGCGATCGACTGTACCTATAATATAAATCAAGTTTTATATACGTATGTCATACTACTTCTAAATTTCAATTTCAAAATGTCTACTGTCTAAATTTAACATTATAAATTTACTAGCGAACGCCCCGCGACTTTTCCCGCGTTCAAAGTATCCTGTAATGTTATTTAAGAATTTTAACTGTCACTATACCAATTTTAATCAAAATCCGATAGGTATAGTGTAATTGAGGATCAGACATCCAAACTCAAAAACATCCAGACAAATACGAGCTGTCCTGTATAAACAAAAAGGGAAAGTAGCCTTGCGTAAGTCCTTTGCCTTACCTAAATATAATGAAAAGGTATATCACAACGTTTTACTTAAGATGGCTCAAATAAATCTTGCCTTTGTTATACGATCATGTTACGAAGTAAAAGTTCTTTCGCTAGATTAAGTGGTCGGATTCTAAGTTAATCCTGTTTTAATTAATTGCGCCTAAACCTTTTCAGGCATACTTTGCATTTTGGGTGGACTAATAATAACCTTAAATATACGGGCACTATTCGTGAAAAAATACCACGCCACGGCATTAAGTGAAGTATATTCTCAAGGAAACCTACCTGTTGTACCTAAAAGTGAATTAATTAAAAAATATCAATGAAGAAGTCCTGCAAGCAGGGAAATCAATTACTGTTCAGAAGGAAAATCATTGGTCTAAAATAAATAAGAAGGTATACCTACCTACTCATTGTTTGGTGTATTGCTATTTGAAGCCCTTAAACTTAATTGTTGAAACTGAATTGTTTGAAGTGTTATTGTTCTTGTTCAGAACGGTCTAGGATGTTCAGTAGCTATATCAACAATTTGTGAGGTAACAAAATTAAATGCAAAATAAGATTTAAATGATTTTTGTGAGAACACAATATTATTTGCACAGAATACATATTTACATAGTTAATTACAATTTTGGAGTTGTAGGTACTATCTGGGCTGTGACCTGTTATTTAAATAAGCAAATACTTCCTGACAACCCAATACTCAGGTACCTACATTACATTACACATCAAGTTTAGGTAAAACAAAATTAACATGGACCTCAGAAAGGTTCTCTTCTTCTGGGGTCTGCGTAAAACCTTTCAATTCCTCATTATCTTTCCCTACATAAATGCACGCTAAGTGTCCAGGTGTCCACCCTTAACAATTGAATCTGCAATTTAATATATTTCTAACCATTTTATCAGAAAACTGTTCGAATATTTGACTAACCAGACCCTACCCTGCAGACTCTTGGGCAAAAACGAGTGCTGTTATGGTAAGTACTCCTCGATTTTAATGATTGGATCGATTGTAGGTTGTACGTATAGTATATCGGATCGTATAAGCCATACACCGTTTTGGGCCTCAATTATGTCTAATACACAAATCGGGTCATAGGATCTCACTTACTACAGGTCTGCGTGTTCCGCATTCACCAATGCATTCACCAATGCATTAACCAGACAAAATAGCCAGGTGTATTTTGCCATCACTCAGTGGTAACACATTGACATTGAGCTGGCCTAGCCTATTAGGGAGTTTCAATACTAGGAGAGACCAGTTTATACTGGTTTTGTTTCCACTGACGTGCGGTCGACCGTACCTACAAGTTTGTACGGAACCCTCGGTGCGCGAGCCAGACTCGCACTTGTCCGGTTTTTTTTTAACTAGGACAGTATAGGCAAGTCCGAAACCATAGGAGATGCAGGAAAAGTGTCTTATGACATAGAAATTTTTTGGTCAAACGTGTGCTGTCCATAAAAATGACACAATTTGCACAATTTTTTTTTAATGCGGTTCGACTCAGTTTCATGTAGGGATCACTTCATTATATCGGAAGAAAAAAATCTGAGCAGCAGAAGTTAGTCAAATTCAATAAAATGTTTTCTCATAGAACGCCAGTGAAAAATAATTTTTATTATTTTAAAAAAATGCGTATCGACTTAGTTTCATGTTAGAATCATTTTATTGTACCGGAAGAAAAAAATCCAAGCAGCAGAAGTTAGTCAAATTTAATAAAATGTTTTCTTATAAAACAGACTGTGCAAAGTACTTAGGTACTTACTACTTAATCATTCATGCCACCTGAACTCCAGCTGCTCCGATTACTATGTCAAAATTGTTATCACGAAAAAATACCTAAAGGTTCCTAAGACAGTTTCCCTGTATCTTCTATGGTTTTGGTTTTGCCCATACTGTATCAGTTAAAAAATACACACGTATAATAAAAATTGATATGAGAAGTCTTATGAGCAATAGAAGTGAAAACAACAATTTTTTAAATTTTTATCTGTCTTCACCAAATTGGATACGGTGTTCATAGTTTGTTCCTGAAGGTATGGTATACCTTAAATTATGGTGAATATTATATACTTAGAATGATCCATTTTACCATTGGAAAATTATAACTAGACGATGTATGTCTGTACATAGCAGAGATAGGTACCTACTTCCAAAATCCACGCGGACGAAGTCGCGGGCAACAGCTAGTTGTCAATAAATAGGTATCCTTCTAGATAAATCCTCAAAATTTTTACTTAACTGAGTTCAAGATAGAGAAGACTGACTGACGAATTCACAAAATAGTATGGTTTATGTTAGGCTATGTCCATATTCATTTCAAAGGAGATAGATTCAATAAAGCTGATTGTATTACATACATATTTATATCTTATATCATATTATGTGGGAACGCTTCGCATGGCGTGACAATTAATTTAATTAACCTAACATCACACGGAATTCCCCTTGTAACCTTTAACGTTGGCATTCCGTGTTGTTCACATAATATTACACTGTCGTATCTCTTACCGTACCTAAATGAGGAACGTTGCCAGGTTGGCCATTAGGGGCTATTGTACCCTTATGGGGGCACAACAGAATGCACCGCACCGCCATAAAGCAAATTGCATAGACACTGATTGCCGTCCACCCTGCTGCGATAGCGCCGTTCGTGACCCGCATGTGAAACAGTTTCCATAATGAGTCTTGAGAAAAGAATGGACCGAACAAGATTCAACAGCTGTTCCAAGTTAAAGTATGTACTTTTCCAATTGCATAAATACCCACAAGTGGAATTTAATTTTTATTTTATTTCTCAGTAAGTACGACGAAGAACTAAGGTCACCGCTCACCGATGTAGCCGAAAGGATTAGCAAGCTAAAGTAGCAGTGGGTATATTCACATCTGTCGCAGAACGGCTGTTGGGGCAGGCAAGTTCTGGAGTGGAGACTGCGTGTGGTGAACTGGTGACCGAATGTGGTGGGGAAGGCAGTGGACGTCGAAGGGCTGAATGATGATGATGAAGTAGATAAGTGTGTCATTATTTCTAAGGCAGAATAAAATTGGGGGAGGGTGGGTGTGTGGGTGTGTGGATGCCGTCGCGTCAGCGTTTTTGAGCTCCGGTGAGACTGCTATTGGGGAGGCTTAATGCCTCTCCACATGTCCTCATGCCATCCATAAAGTGTATGTTGTGGATGGTATCGACCTGTCCTTTTGAACGTTTCCAGGTGACAAGAATACATGTTCAGTCAATTGGTTAACCACCCGAAAATCCATAAATCCCTTGCAACACTTTTTTGATTGAATTTTGACGAGTCCTCTCCCGTTCTCCGGTTAAATCCCGCTGTGTCGGAAACGGAAATCCTTTTCATATGGCGCGAGGACCGGTGATTGTCAACGTCAACACCGTTTACAATATGATCCAATTTCGGCACAACCTGACTAGTGGATCTAAAAGAAAATAATCACAGACATGAGCAGACGAAGATCATTGGTTCAGAGCTCTTTCAAAGTGTTCCCCTTTACTTCGGCACAGAATATACATATAATAGGACATTCGGCCTAAGCGATGATGGCGACAGATGACTGAAAAGCAACGCTTTCCTTAGGCATCGACCTTTCATCTCACCATTTAAAAACATTGATAAATATATAATAAGAGATGTCCGTTACACACAGCCACACATAATTACTTATACGCACACTTACATTTTTCGATCGGTATCATAAAGATACAGCATGTATTTTTTCCACATTATTGTCCGATTCGATTCCCGACTCAGACTCGTGGTTTCTTTAAAATGTTTGAATGCAGTTTTACTTAATTTTGAAAATAAAAGAATGTTTCCTTTTAGTAAAATTTGGAATCTGTTATATTTAGGGTACCTACTTTGCCTCCAAGTGGCGTCTGAAATTTCCAATTTTCCATCCATGTATATTGGAAGCAGTGGTAGATACAATTTAACGTGTGTATAAATTACTCATAATGCAATAAAATATTTTGACATTGACTCGATTCCCGTGAACGTCGAACTAATTTACATAGGTATAGTCGACCGCACGTCAGTGGTAACACTTTGACATTGAGCTGGCGCTCGGCCAGCTCAATGTCAAAGTGTTACCACTATTAGGGAGTTTCAATACTAGGAGAGACCAGTTTATACTGACGTGCGGTCGACCGTACCTACAAGTTTGTACGGAACCCTCGGTGCGCGAGTCAGACTCGCACTTGTCCGATTTTTTTTAGTATAGGTATCGATTTTACATCACACAATCGGTTTTTATCGAAAACGGTACGTTATTTTTTGCACGAATATGAAACTTCTTTCACTCCTACCTTAGATCGAATATAAAATGTTTTTGTAGCGCCAGTAATTCTATCTACTGTTAACTTTTATAAGTATTAATTGGATAATGTTTGCAAATGACAGGCCGGTATAAATTAGACAATCTGAATTATTAAGGAAAACGAGAAGGAATGTTATACCGTATCGAGGTTACCATTGATGGTATACTAGCGAATATTTATATTTTGTTATAACAATGATTTTAATGGTACTATAGATCCTAAATTAGTGTCACTATAGGCAAACCATTTAACTCGCGGGACGCCCGCGGGGCAAGAAGTAGGTGGAGGCGGAGGAACTCTCAGGCGTTTCGGAGGTGAAGGCGCGCGCGCGCGGCAGGGAGCACAAGTGACGTTCCTTAGTACGCTAGCGGCTCCCGCGGCGTGCAGTCGGCTTTTTGATTACGGACGCTCGGAACAAAATCTACACGAGATTAATTTTCCAGAGATATTTCCCAAGATGAACGCTGAAGATGGACGTACCAAAATTTTTTCTAAGAAAATTAACAAGCCAGCCAAACAATTAATATACAACGTTTATTCTTTCTTTTAACAAGAAATATCTCTCCATGGCAACCAAAATGCATGCAAATCGGCAACTGACTTTCCATATGAAGAAAAAGATTTCATGTAAAAAGTAGAAGACTTTATATATTATTTAGCAAAGAGTATAACACAAGAAGATTCGATGCCATTTGATCTGGTGGTACTATCACGGGCAACGCATTGATGTTATACCATTTTCTAGGTTCTCGGGGGTGCTGAATCTCAGTTTATTTTTTGTTGTGTTCCTAATTGTTTGTTTGTTTGTTTGCCGGTTTGTTTGCGGGTTTGTTTGCGGGTTTTTTTGCGGGTTTGTTTGCGGGTTTGGTTGGTTGGTTGGTTTGGTTGGTAGGTTCGTTGGTTGGTTGGTTGGTTTGAAGTATTGCATGCAAAGCTCAATAGTATGTCATGTGTAGCCTTTTTTTAAAGCGAATGAGGTCGCGGGGCTCTGCTAGTATGAAATGAAATGACAAAGTTCATTATCTTCTTTTGCATTCGAGTAATATATCTCTGGATTTATCTCGGAACAAGTAATTACGTGTGTATCGATACCCACCCCCACCTACCTCTTGCCCCGCGGGCGTCCCGCGAGTTAAGTGGTTAATGCTATATATATAGTTATAATGCTATATAAGTAGTTAATGCTATATAATGGTAATGTGGTATGTGCCTATAGTCAATGGTTCTACTGACTTATCGGGGTTTTTGGAGCTTCGTTTTACTTTCGAACGACTATGGAGGGAAGAAAGTTTATATTTATGAAAAAAATTGTGTCGCATATTCCGGAAAAAATTGTTAAGTCGATTGGTGAGTGAGTTAAAAAGTTGTGCTGCGTGGCCGTACCTTTTATTTTTTAAAGAGGTACCTACTGGAAAATTGCACATTGTAACACAAGACAAGATGGAGACTAAAAAGATTTTTTTGACTATAAAGATTTTCTGTTTAGGTACCCAATGTTCATTGTTGTTTGTTTATTCACGCTAAGAGAGTATAAGTTTTCGCTCAATCGGTTCAGCAGTTTTGAATAATTCCCCGGCCGCCGGATCAAGTTCGGACAGAAAAGGGTGGATGGAGAAACCTTCGCTAACAGGATTTTCATATTGACAAAAACCAAATAAAATAAATGAGCCAATTCAGATAGTTGAAGAAGTTGAGTCTAACAGCTAAGTAAGTTTTGGTCAAAATATATTGATTGGCTATGCTTTTACGCCTCGACTAAGTATTCAACCAATCTCCAAATATGTCAGTCAGGTCATGCGGGCAACAGATAGAGCAGTTGAATTCAAAAACATCAAGTTCCTATTACCAATGAATAAATATGAATTATTATTTATGTAACTTTATTGAGAAATCCAAAAGTTTGATCGATGTTTTCGGTATTCGTTCCTAGCGGTCGATATTGGTATTCTTTAATTCTCAGTTTTCATGATCTACAAACTTTCGTGAAACTTACGTACTATCTTTTTTTGATAGACCAACAGATAAAAAAAATTAAACTTAAATGAAATACGTGATATGAGGCCAATTAAAGGTCTTCACAGATAAAAACAGTTTAAAATAATAATAAAATACAGCTAGCACCCTTTTGTCCCTATTATTCACTATATTCGCCTTTCTTGAATTAAATAAATTTGTATGTTAGTTTGTGTGAACGCCCTATTACCAGTAAAAAAAATAATTGATTATTATTTTTCATTTCTATTTCCTACGGTACCTACTATTGGGTAAATGAACGAAAAATATTCGAACAGAAATGGCCACCCTGCGCAACCCATAAGGACATCATAAGAAACCATCATCACAGGGCGGCAAAACTTTTTCATATGTTGTAACTCCCAGTATAGGATTCACATTTAGATGTAAGAGCATTGGCTGTAGATGCGAGGGCCTACTGACGAAAGTTTGCGCCAGTCTGCTTAAGTCATACATATGTATGTAAAATAAACATAACTCCTGGTCGCTTCGAAAGGCTTTGACGTGCACGGGTTGAGTTAGGAAATAAAATCCAAACGAAAAATCTCAAGTAAAACATACTACTGCAGTTAAAAGATTGCGGTGAAAATCCAGTAGGAGAAGATGGGAAATGCAGAGCAGATCCTCTGGTGACTGACTAGTCCATCAATACAATTAATGAAGATTAAATATCAGGAAATTAAATTAAAATGTTAATAATATTTAAAGGTAAGTAATTAAATAATATTTTATTTCTTTTACTACTTATTAATTGTTAGAACAATTTAAAATACTTAACAAGGTGTAACAATAACACATGTGGAGATCGGTTACAGTGCCTGAACAACAATTGAGAATTCATAAAAAATTCTTCTTGGATTCAAACTCAGCTCATCATTTTTTTTTGTATGGTGTGTAAATTTTTTTTTTCAAGTTTTGACAAGATATACATACGAGTAGGTACCCCTGTATAACCGGTAAAATAAAGGTTTTTGTTACCACCTGTATAAAAAGGAAGAAGAGTAATGGTGCGTCACAAAAGTATGGTGCTGACCTAACCGTAAATAAAATAACTATGGCGTGAATAGGTTAGCAAAGAAATTACTTGGATAAGGTAAGATAAAGTTCAAATGCGGGTAGGCTCTCAGTAGTGATTTTCTCTGTTAGTGTTATAAATTACAAAACTCACACCTAGATTCGAGTTATTATCATTAAGTACGTTTCGTAATAGGTGGACGGATAATTAGAAACAGGGCAAGATTTTCATACAATCGAGGTCATTTTGAAGCCATAGTTCTCCGTGAAGGATTGATCGGGGCATGATCTGATGACGGTCATCGAGAGAATAGATGGAGGACTTTCAGATCGCTATAGATATCCAACTGATCAGATGAGCCGTTTGGTAGCTGCATCGTCATGTAGAAAAAAACCTGCAAAATGGCATAAAAATGTATGAAAATCTTAAAGTTAAGGAATCATGACGATGCTGCTCCCAAACGGCTGACCTATGTATATAATTATAACATATAATTATTTTGTAAACAAAAATTGTCGTCAGTGAGAAGTTCAGCACTTGAATTAGAGGCAGGCGACATCAGTCGACTGATCATTATGAATTTACGTTTGGCAAAACGGTCCTTCCACTCACGTTTTGATTAAATCCTAAACACACTAATTCATTCGTAAATATCAGGGTCGAGTCTGTTTTGAAGGCCCTACTAGTTTGTGCCCAGAACAAACAAGCAGCCGCCGCCATTACGAGCCCCTTCAAATTATTAGTCTTTGATTTGTAAACACAGGCATGAAAGGTGGTTTTGCTCTTATACTAAACGTCGGATAGGATTATACTTGCGACTAGTTGCGACCTAATTTATTTCACGGTCAAACACAAGGAAGGTACGGGATACGGGGCTCCACCTGAGTTCTATCAACTTTACCACAAGTTTAATCATTGTCCGTCCGTCCATCTAACAATACTGTGTAGACCATAAAAATCTAGTTGTTTACGTCTGTTCCTGATTCTATGCTTACCCTACATCCCCCCCCCCCCCCCCTATAGTAACATTGAGAGGAATCGCCATACTCAGGCGTGGTCATTGAAATGTGTACGAAAGGTTTGAGAACGTATTGTTCAATTTATTTAGTGTTTTTTCTATGTTTTTTGTAATTTATCTCGATTTTTTCGGCGATAAATTGTTATGTCGATGAGTGAGTGAGTGAGAAAGTTTTGCGGCATGTCCGTTCCGTACCTTGTATTCAATATTCCACTAAAATTTTTGTAAATTTACTTTCGTTAGTAAATATACTTTCTTCCTATTTATATGTAAACAAGTACCTACTTAATAAGTTGTTGGGATCTGGGATACTAAACTACAAATCTTAATATAAGGTTTGAACGGGTTTCTTAGTAACTGGTTAGATCATAAACCAAGATTAGAATTTCTGAATCGAAAATTTAATTAAGTTATGACGTGGGTGGTAACAAATTATAATCACCTCAGCTCGCTCGACCCCTGCATAGGTAATAATAATAACAACCATCTTCGCTTGACTATAACATCGTAAGTAATGATTTTATGACCTATATACCATACCATAAATAACTTCGGTACATTGTATCAACGCTTATAAACAGTAGGGGCCCACCGCCCACCAAAGAGATCCTAACTATGATAAACACTATAATATTCTGATTCGAGTATCACAACAAAGCCATTTAGTAAATCAGACATTTTGGGAAAAAGGTAGGAATAGGAATGAGTCAATATAGACAGGAAGGGTGGCAATACCTGGTAATGTACCTAAGGTTGAAGTACCGCAAGGAATTATTTCATAAACAAATGTATTACGAGTACCTACCAATAAGGGGTTAAATTATAAAACACCTAATTTAGCCTCAAATATATACATCCTCACTAACAAGTACGTTTTACGACACTAACAAAATCATAATAAAAACGTACCACTAGTTTTAACATAAGATAATATTCACGTCACAACACTCTGTTTTGAGAGTGTACATATCTCCTCATAAAACGATATAAAAATGAATATAATTTAAAAAGCAATCTCCATATTACTAATGGGTCAATGGATTATCGATTGCAGGAACGTTGCGTGAGGAAATGTAGGTATTACAAAATGTGTTGGTAGGTATAGGTGTTGTTACAGCCGCGGCGGGTGACAGCCGCCGGTTTTCCAAGTACGACTACAATTTTCACTTTCGTCGTCGTAGGCAGAAAATAGGCGGCTAACTTCGGTATTGCGTGTCATTGTGTCCGTGACTAAATATTATTGCAGTGGCGAAGCGTTGTGCTCTCAATTATGCGTTCAATGAAAGTAATACGATATGATATGCATATACATTTTAGTAATAAAATCACAGTAAGGATGCTTCACAACACGTGTAAGTACAGTGGTTATACTTAATTCTTAGGTTGTTCATTGTAACATCATGCAAAATATTTCTGTGGGGTTTGAGTAAGATAACGAAGCGTTTTTGTTCCACTCTTTTTTATAAATTAGTAATATATGAAAATAAGTAAATAAATCCATAAAAGACCGATTTATCGACATACAGCTCGAACCGCTCGCTCGGTCATTCACCAATCAAAGAATTTAAACACGCAATTGGCCATAAATTTTTGGTTGGGCATTTGCGTTCTTGTCATGTGCGTCGAAACCGCCTAGTAACTTAAAATCTATTACTTAATGCATACCTACAAAGGTTCCTTTAACGAAGTAGTTATTTAATGGATACTAAGAAAGGATTTTTTACAGCGAAAAGCTTAAGAAATATTTTATACGCAATATCATTTGTCATTTAATTTGTGGAATGCTATACTAATTTCGCCGCATAAATGTTGTAATGACTAATTACTGCACTACAAATAATCCGACGTGTTGTAATTGCTGCCCTCCCTCTATACGAAACTCCAACTAAAATTAGGCCTAAACTCATCGAGCATCATTACTCCCAAGTCTAACTTTATATCGACGCAATTAAAGACTTACGTTATTAAAAGCGGATTAGCCGTAAAATAACTTTATTTTGAGTCCCAGTCACAACTAATTAAATTAAACACAGCCCCGAGGGAAGAAACTTTGGGGAATATAATTAGACAACTTAAATTGTTAATTGTAAACAGTTTATTTAAGTCAGCGGACACTACCTTATCCTCTATTGATAATTCGCTTCTAGACAACTATATTTAGTTCTCGTAGATTTATAGAGGAATTCTAGTTTATACAAGATTTTAGGCAATATATTATCTACTAAATAGCATCATGATGCCAGGATGTATACCTCGTTGGACGTGTGGCCTATCTACTAAATGTTGTGACGGTGTTGGGTAGGTCGGAAAAATGGCTAGATACATACTTAGGTAATTAACATACATAGTACTGTCGTATCGTAAGTAGTCAAAGGCAATATCCACTAATGAATAATGATACGGTATGTTAAGGGAAGGTTATTCAAGTTCTGAATTCCAATTTTATGTAGGCTTTCTTAATTGGCACCAGAATTGAATAAAACCTGACTCCGGTACGAATACAAAGCAAAATCTTTTCATTCATTGTTCGGGGTCTCCCTAAGCGCGGAAATCACGCGAGAAATGGAGCAGTAATCTAATTTACTTTAATACTACCAAAACCTGTTTTCTTAAGGGTTAATATAAATGCTAATGACCTGGGTCTCACCTTACCTGGCGTTCCCAAAGAGGTGGGTACTAAGAGACTATTTACATGCACCTTTCATCTGGTAAACTCTAAACAAGACGTGTAATTAAAACATTAGAATTGTAACTAAGAGGGAGTACAATCCTTCCACGCGTTAACTAAGATGGAGCAAAATCCTTCCATGCGTGGTATTATCTCTAGAAAATGCCATCGTCTCTTATTTTTAAAGTAAGTAGGTTTTTGCTTGGGTACTAAACCTTTAGTCCATATTTTTTTTAGAATACAATTTCATATTTCTTTAGCCGGCGGTTACAGCACCACATGGCGGCCTAGACTAGACAGCGACATAAGGTTCACATCCTCACTAAAGCGATAGCAACTTTAATAGAGATTTTCAATGGACAATTTTGGTGCGAACTGAATAGTACATTGTTAACCTAGGTGTGAAAGTAACTTATTTAAGTCCCGAGACGGGGTTTGGCGCCCGACGCGTAGCGAGGGCGCCAATAGTTCGAGGGACCTCTAAATAAGTCTTGAACCCGAGGGAAACACTGTGCTTTTCATTAAGAATACACTGAAAGTAAAAACAAATACACAAAATGAGTGTTAATACAAATCTCTGCTATACGGAAGTATAAACGAAACTCTACAACTCGAAAAAACAAATGAAGATCGGATTACCGCTTTCCAGTCTACTTTGTTTTTTTTTTCTGTGACCGGCCAGCTATTCTGCTATTATTTTTCATTTCCATCATTGAAAAAATAGTAAATATTTTGTCCAAATCTATGTTAGTTTAAAGAAATAGTTGACAGTAATAATTATAATAAAGTCATTTAAAAAAAAATTATTTAATTATTACATAACTTTATGTTATTTCAATTTTACATCGCGCTGTAATTGAGTGGCTGTATAGACAGTTGGAACATGGTCGAATAGAAATGTCAAAATAGTACTATTTTTTTTTATTATTTTTTTTTTTTTTTAATTTTTTTTTTTTTAAATTGGCCTTTGTTACTATGCTTATAAGGCACAATAAGTACTAGTTTTTTTAAATATAATTTGACAGCTGTCAGTTGAAAGCGATTCTCCCTAGGGCTGAGATGTATTACTTTCAACCCGCTCCTCAGGCAACTTCAGACCTACTTTCAGAGTATGAGTAATGAAAAGAATTTTACACGCTTTTATTTTGATTTCCCGCACAATACGCACAACCACAAGCACCTATTGTATATTATGTTCTATAACAATTCGCAAAATACAATTTCTAGGAAAATAATAGAGAAGAGACGAACACTTAGGCTCCCGTCAAAAGAGTCCCATCGTCTCCTATTTACGGTCACACCACAGATTCCATAATTCCATAAATTCAATTATTTTATTCCATAATTTCCATTCCATAAATTAAGCCAGCGAAATGCCAATCTACAACTGTCTATATGAAGGCTACTATGAATTCATTGCATACAAGCATGTAAGTACCTAACCTATGTACATCCTACATTCATAGTTATGTGAATAATAACTAGTGCCTATTTAGGTTAAACGCTTATTCCTTGTAACTGCCATTCAATACAATGTGTATTTATTTGCAGAAGGCTTTCAGGCCGTGTGGAGCATCGAGTGAGATTGTAAAGCTATCAGACCATGCAATCAACGAAACGAGCCTATTGTGTCGCTCCTGGAACCACCAACTTTAACTATACATACAGCCAAATAATACGTAAGTACACCTCATTTATTGCGACATGCCTATGTAAATAAAGATTTATTAACTTATTAAGAAAAACCGGACAAGTGCGAGTAAGAACTCACGCCCTGAGGGTTTCGTACAAACTAGAAATAATTAGATAATCATTAATAAAATTTGTAGTTATATCACATGATACTTACTAACTTAGATCGATGATTTGCTCATACGCAAAGATATGTTTGTTGGTAAGTTAGAGTACTTATGTGATAAGTACTAATAAAGACTTTAAAAATTAAGTTTGTACGGAACCCTCAGGGCACGAGTCCTACTCGCACTTGTACGGTTTTCTGAATCTAAATACTGTATGATTTCTTATTGTTACCTGGTTAAAATGCAGAATAAAGAGACAGCTGCTGAAGTGATCCATATTCATGGGTAGATCCTTTCCTTTCATCCCCGAAATGATCGTCCATTTTTACATCCCATATTTGTATAATTTTGAATTTAACATAATTTTACATTCAGAGATGAATTATCCTCTTATTTTATATTTCTTATTTGTCATGTTATTCAACATGTGCACAAAACATTAAAATGCTTTTAGGCAGATGGGTTGAGCTACAGAGCCCGGTCTCAGAGGTAAAATAACATGTAACAGAACAATACTCGAAACGTTTGTAATCTAAAGTTAATGATGTAAGGGCAGCAACAGGAGCTTATAATATACCTGCCTATTTTTGTTAATCATATCAGCCTGTAGACGTCCACTGCTGGACAAAGGCCTCCCCCAAGGATCTCCACGACAACCGGTCCTGCGCTAACCTCATTCATCTGGGTCCCGCGACCTTCACCAGATCGTCGGTCCACCTTGTGGGAGGCCTGCCTACGCTGCATCTTTCGATACGTAGTCGCCACTCGAAAACCTTTCTGCCCCAACGGCCGTCAGTTCTACGAGCGATGCCCAGCCCACTGCCACTTCAGCTTCGCAATTCTTTGACCTATGTCGGTGACCTTGGTTCTCCTGCGGATCTCCTCATATCTATTTTTGTTACTACTTCAGTATATTTATGCTACAGCTTATTTAGCGTAATATTCTGTCTTCCTATGATATAACGTGTCAATACAGTACACCACACTAAGTTAATATTATTTTTGCTTGTAATCTCGAGGGTAACTATGATTTGTACCTACTTTTTAAACTTGTCAATATTACCCTTCCACAGAGAAATAGTGCGTTTCCACTTACAACCAAACCGGCGTCGCAAACCGTTTAACTCCAAGCGTATTTTAATTTATAATTTTTCTTTAATCACTAACTGACAACCACTGGTCGGAGCATGAAAGCAATTTATTACATCTGTTTTATTTAAAAACATTTTGCCTTATTTATACGTTCAGGATTTAGGATTTAGGATTTTGTTTGGTCATTAGTGAATTTCGTGAGGTTTATTTATAGGTCATTCCGTTCCAGTTGAACTGAGGGCGAGGGCAAGTGAGCCCGAACGAAATGAGCTAGAATGTGCTATAAATATGGGCAAAGTATACGGATACGGATTCTTTTATCGAGGTCGATAGATGGATGGGACCATACTCGTAAAGATGCTATGTGGTTAACGATTTCATATCAAATTTGTTATAGACTTCTTAGTTCTTAAAATTTTGAATACTAGTTACCCATAGGTACCGAGCTATATGATAGCCTATTTAGTTAAAAGAGACAACAATCCGTATTGATTATCGATACACATTGTTATAAACGCGCCCGTGTATAACGCGTTGAACAAAACAGGTTGTCAAGTGCATTTCGGACCGGGCATTAATGCGTACGAGATTGAAATAGTTGGCGGTATGTTTGTTTATGTATGTATGTATGGACCCTTTTGGGCACAACGCCATAGGAGAGATAGCTTAGAGAGAGTAGCTTAAAGTAATAGCATCTCAATTCAGAGAGAGAGATAGTATTTCCGCAAATATTTTACCATATCACTACCCTATTACTACCTGATGTTATTAGTGAATTAGAAAATCACCGTATTATGCAAAGAGGTTGGAATAAAATTGTGCCACCACCGTAGGGCCGCGCGGCGATGCATGTTGTGTCTGGGATACGCTTAAAAAGGAGAAGGTAGAGTGGGATAAAGTACATAGCTTCTCAATTCAGAGAGAATCTTATACATCTAACCAACAAATTTGACAGTCGTAATATTATGATCAATTATAATTATCATTAACTAAGATATAATACCATTTTCGGGAAAGTGGGTCGTTCTGTATAACTTCCTAGTAAAAAAACAATTATAACAATCAAATACATCAGCAAATAATCAATGTTATCTAATCTACAGGGAGTAAAACATGAAATATATTTTTATGTTAACAGTATTGTCATCACTTACGACACACAGCGCACATAGTAAGTATGGGATGCGTAGCTAAACCACGCTAAAAGATAATGTCAATTTACTGCCTGTTAGTAAGTAACACCAACGAACTAAAAATAATCCTATTTGCATGAACATTTTATTGCACGCTGCGACTGGATTGACCTCGTAAAATGTTGCATTATATTATTTATGGCAAGACTGAGACAGTGAAATAAACGCTTCTTTTATTTGCTCAATAAAAATGTGACGTTACTCGTAACCATCTTGATGTTACTGGAAATAAATCGTATAAATAAATCATTCACATACGTAATGAGCTTTAATTTTGTAACATTATCCTGTTGATTTCACAGACACTCGGCAAACTCGAATGGCCGAGGTCGTGGATTCGATTCTCACAAACAACTTTGTACAATAATTCTATAGGTAATTATTTTATTTACCTTTGCCCGACCTTTCAATGACGACGTTAGCTCGTGACCACGGCCAGTGTAACCTGGTCGAAACGTCGGGCAAAGGTAAATAAAACTTGTTCCTGTGTAAGACCGTATATAATTATGAATACAAAGCGCGATAGTCTAAAATGTACTAACTTTGTACAATTTGTAAAAGTTGGCCTGGATGTTATGTCCTCAGCGGGCCACCACGTCAGATCGGGTCCTACTGTACGCCAATAATTAGTGCTCAATTTGTGCCCAAAAATCAGAATTTGTGCCCCAGTAGTTTTGGAGATATAACGGTAGTAGTGCTATTGTTATTGTGACTAGTTTTCGAGGCTGACAGCCAGAGCCTCATTTCATAATGGGTGAACCGCGCAAGTACATTCTAACCTTATAAGGGTGGCATTTGAAGTGGTCGATGTTGTGAGCTCTTGTAAAACCCATAGCTTCGTCGTTGTATATTGTTGTGCTCAGCTGAACATTAATTTATATCTCTTCCACCCGGGCACGTAATTTGACGTAGACCTGCTGATTTATGGCGTCATCGCTACCTTAATCTAATAATTATACTTAATTTTCTCAATTAATTTTTCCTTAATCGACTAAGAAAAGATAAGAAGTTATTTTGTTTTTTTTAAGTCAGATATAATTACTGAAGTGTTTGTTTAAATTCTGTTGGCTTCTATAATCTAAAAAAATCCGTTCAAATGTTATACCTGTTAGTGATATGATAATGATATTTTAAATTTAATTATTGTATAGCAATTCAAACAAACACTGTATCTTCGACATATTATATAAAAAAAACATAAAACAAACTAATGCAGGTATATGGATAGATTTGTTTGAAACATCCAAAAAATTACTTTAGGTAAGTACACCTAATATTAGATAAGTTTTATCTAATCTTTACAACAGTCATTTATTAATATTTGCTCAGAGCTATTATGATACTTATTTGGAGCAATGATAAGGGTCTCCACAAACTGCACATACACGGCCTACCTTGCTATCTAAATTCTAATTACATATTTAATATGATAACATTTCACATCTAAGTTGAGAAAATAATTACAAGATGTAGCTGCGGCTCTCATTGCAATAATCATAATAAGTCATTAGTACGTCGTAGTCTATCTGTACATAGCTTATTTGTATGTATGTCTGCCTGCAGTCTGTTCAGGCATCACCACATCCACCAGAAGTATCAAAGACGGATTCAGGTATCAATTGAAGTGGACATAACATATGTAAAAGCAAGTGGATCTATCAAGTTTAGGACCCTACTCGTATAAGCTCCGAGTCCCCATAAAAGATGTCTTCCTGAGTTCCCATTTTTGACCAGGAGTAGTGTTCCGCCGCTTTAGGGTAGCAAACAGGCCATAGGTAGACATTAATTTGAACTACTTTAAATTATACTGCTTCAAAAGATCAATACAAATAAAATGGGGGAACTTCGTCTAGTCTCTATGAAGGACCATGATAGGTTAGACTAGAATCTTCGTTGTTTTAAATTGAATTCCCAGTATAGCCGGGTGCAAGTGCAACGGAAATAGATATCCCGAAATAGGAAATAGGTCGGGCTTGTTTTATATAAAAGTCATACGACAAAATCTATCTAAGGAACCAAATAACTGAGCTGGTGTCATGTACCGATGTTCGCAGTCAAATCAACAGTTGTAAAATAACGGTTTTCGGATTTTCCCTTTTACTTTTGCTGTGAGATCTTGGTTTGCCAAATTTCATGATCCAAGGTCAACGGGAAAAACTAAAATACATGACATAAATTGCCATGTCATTTTATTGCTTTGATTTAGAACCCTAAATTTTTAACACCCCTAGGGAACCATGGACCTTCAACTTGATACCCCTCTACCCCTTTCTGAGAATAAGGGTCTTGACAGACGGCGGGCAACAAAGTAATTCTTGGGTCCCGTTTTATTTTTCTATTGAGGCACGGAACCCTAAAAAGCAAGTATGTGTGGTGTAGGTATATAAAGAAATAGAAACATTACATGTCTTCATGCATTCTATCTCTGCACATCAAGAACAAATACTTTATTCCGGCCATTTATTTAGTTCAGAAACGTTCTTTAGTTAGTTCTTGTTATTCCATTGTGACCAACTTCAACTTCCTTCCGTACATAAATACTACTTTAGTACTTACCTACAAAAGTAAACGTAAGTAGGTAATATTATTCTTGACGATTCAAGACTTTTTGTATCATCCTACTCGCCCAAACACAACTCCGCAAACTAATAAACAAGCTGTTCCGAAAATCAAACAAATCCCGAAAATTACATTTGAAAATTCGTTCTAGACTGTGGTGATAGCGCGGGCGTCGGCGGCTAGTCGAGTGTTGACTAAAAGCTCTTTGAACGCTGTTTAATTTACCATGAACGTTATGGCTCAACGAATCTTAAATATCTTTACTCTGAAAGTTTTAACAACTCGCATTTAATAGGTCACAAAAAGCAAAGTTTCGTCCTACTGTGTACACAATCGCGAAATACCTAAAGCGACTAAACATCTCGCGTCTCCGTAAACCTAAAAGTTAATGTGTGCTTTACAATTCAGTTTGTTTGAGATGGCACAAAACAAACCCCACCTGGTATAGTAGCGCAGAATTCACGTACTTATAAAAAGACGATTAACAGTAAAAGTACTAGTAGGCCTACTAAGTTCATCAATAACAGTTTAGTTGTACTCGAGTTCAAAGCAGAGATCATAGATTAATAAACCATAGCGAGCGGGAGCGTAGCGAGCTTTTTCCGTGTTCTGTGGCAGAGATAAACTGTCAAAACAGACAGACATCAGACAAGGCGTAATAATTTGTAAAATCATACGTTGTACAACGTGTGGGTTGGTAAAAAATAAATCACTTCTATGATGATTTATCTGTTTTCTATTTCAATTTATGACACAAGGCGAGATTCCACATCTATTTAAACCTCTTCTGGGCTCGATTATCACAGTTCAATGATCTCTACCGTCGAACCTTCATCACATGTGAATCTACAAGTGAATCGTGAAAACCTATTATTATGCAAAATAAGTGTGTCTTATAGGTAGCTACATAATAATGTGTAGGTATATTGGGACCAAAATCGAAATGGAGTTTATCACCCAAATGACTATTTGTCAATTTTTAGGGTTCCGTACCTCAAAAGAGGAAAAAAGGAACCCTCACTTCGTTGTCCGTCTGTCCGTCTGTCAAGGACGCCTAGAAAGAACAGCCTAACAGGGGGGGGGGGTCATGGGGGTCATGACCCCCCCCTGAGCTGGTTCCAGAACTTCGGTGGACCACTAATTGAACGTAATGATTTTATTTATATATTTTGTCACCATACAGATTTTATGTAACTACATACCTTCAATATTTAATTAATTTAATATCTATACTAATAATGAAGAGGTAAAGTTTGTTTGGATGTGTGACGGAGCTAATCTTTGTAACTACAGAACCGATCTCAATAATTCTTTCGCTGTTGGATAGAGAATACTCTTAGAATGAACATAGGCTACTTGGTATTGGGTTTCATAAAAAGGAGCGGCCACAAAATGTATTAAACTGTAGTAAGTCGGCGAATATTTCAGAAATTATCAATTTTTCTCAGGGACGTTAGGCATTTGAAATCGTAACTTTGAATGTTCTGTGTACCAAATTGTTCAGTAAAAAAATATACAAATATTGAATCGAGAACTAATAGGCGCAAAATTAGAAATAACACGTATTTCTTAAAAAATAAATAAATAAATTATGCATTACGCAAAATAACAAGAAATATCTCCATGGCAACCAAAATGCACGCAAATCGGCAACTGGCTTTCCATATGAAGAAAAAAGATTTCATGTAAAAAAAGTAGAAGACTATTGATTTTTAGCAAAGATCGATTTGGTATGAGATCTTGTGGTACCTATCACGGGAAACTCACCGATGTTTTTCCCATTTTCTAGGTTCTCGGGGGTGTGAATCCCAGTTTATTTTTTGTTGTGTTGGTTTGTTTGTTTGTTTGTTTGCGGGTTTGTTTGTTTATTTGTTCGCGGGTTGGTTGGTTTGTTCGCGCGTTCGTTCGCAGGTTAGTTGGTTGGTTTGTTCGAGCGTTTCGCGCGTTTGGTCGCGCGTTTCGCGCGTTAATTCGCGCGTTTGTTCTCGCGCTTCGCGCGTTTGTTCGCGCGTTTGTTCGCGGGTTGGTTGGTTGGTATGTTTGCGCGTTTCGCGCGTTTGTTCGCGCGTTTCGCGAGTTTGTTTGCGTGTTGGTTGGTTGGTTTGTTCGCGCGCTTCGCGCGTTTGTTCGCGGGTTGGTTGGTTGGTTTGTTCGCGCATTTCGCGAGTTTGTTGGTTGGTCATTTGGTTGGTTTGTTCGCGCGCTTCGCGCGTTTGTTCGCGTGTTTCGCGAGTTTGTTTGCGTGTTGGTTGGTTGGTTTGTTCGCGCGCTTCGCGCGTTTGTTCGCGGGTTGGTTTGTTCGCGCGTTTCACGCGTTTATTCGCGCGCTTCGCGCGTTTCTTCGCGCGTTTCGCGCGTTTGTTCGCGGGTTGGTTGGTTTGTTCGCGCGCTTCGCTCGTTTGTTCGCGCGTTCGTTCGCGGTTTGGTTGGTTGGTTGGTCTGAAGTATTAAAATAAAGAAAGAACAGCTCAATTAGTAATATTTTAACGCGAATGAGGTCGCGGGGGTCTGCTAGTAATATAATAACTTTTATCAAAATTAAATTATAAGTTCTTTGATTTGACCACGAAATGTCGAACCACGAGGAATCAAAATTCCACTTGGTTCGACTGTCGGACCACGTTGTCGAACCACGTGGACGCACCGGACTATGTGACCCCCTCCTGGCGCCAAAGCTGGATCCGCCCTTGCTGCTGGGGCTCAGGCATACCATAGTTCGGGGGTTTCTTCAGGATATTTTCCTTCACCGTTTGAGAGCAGTCAGTAAATAAACTTTTTCGAGCAAAATCCCATTGGTGCGTATAGGTATGAATTACAGATAATTGTATGGTACCTACATAGTGCACATAGTGCAGGCTATTATATTATATATTCTGTGATACAGGTACCTATGTGTATACGCTCGGCAAAGAAAACGCCTTACCATGTTTGAACCTTAATAAGGTTTGGAACTGTTGCCGACTGTGCTCAGTACCATCTCAGCACATAAATATAATGTCAATGTATTATATTTTCCAAGGTTATCTGTGGTTACAATGTCCAGACAGTTAATTAATAGTAAAACAGAAGTTGCAATTTATTTTTATGGGAATACCTACCTACAAGTATAAAGATATAGTTGGTAGAGTGACTACCTACTAACTCTTTATACTAATGCAGTATAATATATTGTAAGTATGTGGACTAATTTAAATTTAAAAGATGTGAAAATTTCCAATGAATATAGTTAACATACTTAATTATAGATCTCAATGTCACCCATGACCCGGAGTGTGGATGAAATCAAAAACGGAGGGCCTGACCCAGAACAGAACAGTCTTTTTTATTCTCTTCCGATTTCGATAAAGGCATAAAGATTTTATTGCGTAAAATGTGCTTTGGTATGTTTTAATGCAGTAAAGCTTAACTACACGAGAGTAATTTTGAGTAAGTAGGTACAATTATTTGGTACCATCGCAACCTACGCACTACGCAAGTATTAAATATACCATAATAGGTATATAGGTATGTAAATATTTCTTATGAAATGACTTGCCATGTGTACACATTATCTTTTGTATGTATGGTGTTGCCCGCGATTAATCAATACAATAATAGTATTCTTTAGACCTATTTCCTACTCAAAACTATTCCTTTTATAATTTTGATGAAATGAAATGAAATGAAATGAAATGAAATGAAATGAAATGAAATTTAATGCATGAATTACAGGTAGCATTTTAGCAGCTTAATTTGCTTAGTATTAGTATCACCGTAATTCTACCTTTCCAGGCATATACAAGATTGAAGCTAATCTAAATAAACAGAAAATCTAATTGTCTAAAACTAAATGTCAGTATTAAATTATAATATAAAGATAATATTAATTATCAATGTCAGTCAACCTAAAGAAAATAAATGCAATGAAGTCAAAAGGTATAAATAGAATTACCTACTAGCTATTTATAGTTCATGTACTCCTTAACACTATAGAAGCATCTTTCCGCAAGCCACGACTTTATTAGTTTCTTGAATTTAATGTCATTCTGTTCTTTATATATATCAGGTAGATTATTATAAATCTTTATACACATATAAAAACTATTGCTTGATACAACTGTCAATTGAGATGGAGGCCTGTGTAACTTATATTTATACTGAGTTCTAACCTCCCTTTTACATAAGTCTTTAGTTTGCTGGAAAAGGTGTTTATACTTGTGTACGAACAGACACACATCCATGATATACAGGCATGGGAACGTTAGAATTTTATGATTTTTGAAGAAGGGCCTACAAGATTCTATGCGTGGTATACCAAATATTGCGCGGATGCAGCGTTTTTGCATAATAAAAACTTTCTCTGTGTCAGTTGAATTACCCCATATTATAATTCCGTAACGTAAAATTGAATGTACGTAGCCGTAATAAGTAGTGATGGCCGCTTCTTTTGTCACACACTGACTCACTCGTCTCAAAGCATGTACAAATTTATTTATTTTATTGCAAAGTTTGTCTATGTGCTCTTTCCATTTACAGAATCTGTCAATTTCGATGCCCAAAAATGTATTTTGAATGACCTCTTCGATCTGATTTCCCTCATAGTGGATAAGCAATTTTTGGGGTGTGCTTTGACATGTGTGAAATTGCATGCCTTTTGTTTTTCCCACATTAACCTTTAAATTGTTGAAATCTAGCCATTTTATTGCTTTTGCGAGTGTATCATTTATTTCTTGTTCATAATTTGTTCTATCTATGCCCTTTATGACAAAAGTGGTATCATCTGCAAATAAGATACACTCATTTGAAATAACATTCGGTAAGTCGTTGATGTACAACAAGAAAAGCAACGGACCTAGAATGCTGCCCTGAGGGACTCCATATTGATTAAGTACGAATGTAGATTTGAATGTCTGCAGTGATTTCGACTCAGGATTAAACCTCACGGCCTCGACACATTGTTCTCTGTTACACAAATACGAACTAATCCAATCATGAGCTGGCCCTCTGACGCCATACTTGTAAATTTTTTTTAACAAACGTTTGTGGCAAACAAAATCGAAAGCCCTACTCATATCCATGAATAACACCGTCGCTGGAATATTTTTGTCAAGGCAATCGGTTATACTTTTTATCAACTTAAACGTGGCCAAAGAAGTACTTCTATTTTTCCGGAAGCCGTGTTGTTCATCCCGTATGACATTGTTAATCTCAAAGAATCGCTGCAGACGAGTAAACATAATTTTTTCAAAAACCTTTGAAAAAATCGGAATCAGCGTAACCGGCCTATAATTCTCCATTAAGGATTTGTCGCCTTTTTTATACAAGGGCTTAATCACAGATTTTTTTAGTGCTTCTGGAAAGACCCCTTGAGACAGTGACAGATTTATGATGTGGGTTAATGGATATGCAATTACATCAATGCTCTTCTTAATTACCTCGGTACAGACCTCGTCATAACCTACCGCTTTCGAGTTATTCAAAGATTTAACAATTTTTTTCAATTCGTTGATTTTTATAGGGTTAACAAAAATACTATTTTCAATTGGTTGTATATGGTCCATATAAGATAAGTCCAAGTCCGGTAATTTATTATTCTTTACAATATTTACAAAATAGTTGTTAAATGATTCAGCTATGACCTTTGGGTCATATATTTTAGTATTATTCACCGTAATTTTTGCGATCGATTTGCCAAACATATTCGACGTAGTGTATTGTTTTACAATATTCCACGCTGCTTTACATTTATTGTTACTTCTATTTATATATTGTAAATTACATGCTTTTTGAGCAGAAATCATGCATTGTTTAAGCAGTCTCGAATACTTATTATATACATCTTTATTAGCTTTACTCTGAGTGTGTCTAAAATTAAAATATAATTGCCTTTTTTTATAACAGCATTTCCTAAGACCCTTTGTTAACCATTTTAATCTACTGTTCTTCTCAAACATTTTAATTCTAATAATAGGAAAGCACAATTTATAGTACAGAACGAAAATTTGGTGAAACTTGTTGAATGCGTCAGACGTTGTCTTAGTTTCAAATACCTCACTAAATGTCAAGTTATCCAAGCACTCCACGAACTTTTTGCAATTGTCCTCACAGTAGTCTCTCCTGTACTCATACCACCAATTCACTACCGGGAGCCGTCGTTTTCGCACTGGAACATGATAACACTGGGCAGTATGGTCTGAGAGACCCAAATCGTTGATAGTAGCAATTCCTCCTTCAACATTTGTGGCAATGTGATCAATGCAAGTTTCTGATGTTGCCGTGATTCGTGTCGGTTTGTGAATCACAGTTCTCATGTTAAAGTTTTCTAATATGTGTGTCAATTCCTTAGTTATTGAGGTCTCTTTTAAAAGATCAATATTTAAATCTCCGCATAGCACAATTTTCCTTCGACAATTACGAGTAATCCTTTGTAAAAGGTCATACAACTTATGAAAGAACACAGAATTTGGCGACGATGGAGTTTTGTTAGTGTAGATGCAAAGTACAACTAGGTTGTATTTTGTAAGTTCAACGCCACAGCATTCAAATACAAAAGTTTGCGCTATGTCATCCAAAGCTATAGTTTTAAATTCAATATCTCTATTGAGAAGTATTGCAACGCCACCTTTGTTTGTGTTTTTTCTGGAAAAAAACGCTGCTGTGTTAAAATCTTTTACCTTCAGATTGCATTCTGTTCCTTTTCGCATATTCGTTTCGCATAAGCATATTGCATCTATTTGTGTTCCCTCTTCTATCAGATTATATATTGTACCTAGTAATTCGTCCTGTTTATTTATTGCACCTGCTATATTTTGATGTATGATTCCCAAGTTGTTGTTATTGTTAGGGACGAAAAAACCCTGCTCCTTCTGTTTGTCTGTCGGTATTGCGGTTATCAGGGGTTCCTGCATCCTTCGAAGCTGTTTCATTGTGATGATCTTTTAGTTGCTTACTTGGAAAGTCAATGTTTGTTGTTGTAGACCGAGATTTCAGTACAGATACAAAATAATCTGTTATTTTTCTCTTTTGCGTAGTCTTAGGCAGTAAAGTCTTATTAGTTTCAATATTGCACGATATATTCTTGATAAGATCACCTAAGTGTCCAACTATATTTTTTATTGCTTGATTGTTTATTTTTCCTGTTCGTGTAGAGAACATGTCATATGCAAGGTTCAGGTTCGTGTCGAAAAGGTAAGCATAATTATGTGACCTGATATCAGCACTCAGTATGTTAATGAATGTTTCAATCCTGCAATTATATAGAACCGCACCACAGGTATAAGTGGGCACGCATATTATTATATTTGTATTTGAGACTTCCTTCAGTATTTTTCGAAGATCGTTCACGATCGAGTTGTAATTTTGAGATGTGTGGAAATCTGTTTCTCCAATCAAAATAAGGCAGTAGTCTTGGTGGGTATAATCGTTTGATGATTTCTGGTAGGTACTATAATTGAGCCCTTTTATAAACACACGATATCTGGGAGATCAATCCTTTGATGTTACCAGAATACATGCGTATGAATATATGCGTACGTACATGTGTATGTATGAATATGTGCAAGTTCGTAACAAAATCTGAATCTATTAACACTTGGTAGGTAGGTACTTCGAAATATTCATGAGCATGACTCAACTCGGCGCCTGGCCCAGGGAATTCTTATAATTCTATAGGTGTAGGTTACTATTGTTGCGATTTCTTCAGATGTAACGAAATGATAGATGACAAATCGGTTTCTTTTTCCTTTAACAAAAGTATTACATAATATTCCCCGCTTAGACCATTAAAATTGTTTGACAAAAGAATTATATTTTTTACATAAAATGTTTCTTACCTAAACCTCTTGAATTTTTCCTTGTTTTAGTTGAAACTTGAAACTGTGGTATTTCAAGCAGTAAAATAATGAAATCAGTGGTTTCAGGAAATGTCTAGGGAAATGACGGTCTTGGCGCTACACTCGCTTTCAAAGGGTCAAAAGGATTCCTAACATAATTTACCGACTCACATACAATCCGAGCCGATTTTCAATTATATTCTCAGCGGCCCCAAATTATTCAGTATCTTGATCAATCTTATACAGTGATTTTGATGATTTTGAGTATTCTATAGACGTTTAATTGTTTATTGAACAGATGCAAATTTAGTCACCTGCAATAAATAAACAATGCAATGAATTTGTCTTAGTCTTATGAATAATAATTTAATAATAATTTTATTTGGTAAAACTTTTATTTTGAGTAGCTTAGTAAATTATTATTGAAAGTATCATAGGCTACAAATTTTACATACTTACTAGTAAATGTATAATCATCAAAATTAGGTGATAAGCCCACCGTAAATCGTACCTGGCTCAACCGTCCCCATTATACTCGCATTAAAATCGGTTCGGTAGTTCTACAGGTTACGTGGGGCAACATCACATATTTAACCCCTTTAATCTGTTAATGTATTTAGTAGATAATTATTATTTGTATGAGAACATCTCTACCTATGTCCATACTATGAGTATAATATTGCATTCTTAATCAATGTATCAAGTCATTTGATGGATCACCATTTCTCATTAGTTCGATGATAAACAAAAGGCATAGAGTTATGTTATGACCTGCGTGGTTTTTACGTAACAATTACCTACATGCCTATAATATATAGATTGACTGGATAGTTATCTACCCATACTATTTTAGAGTATTAACCTGATTAGATGTTTGATAATAATTACACAGGACCTTATCTTCTAAACATGAATGGTATTCTATAAATCTTGTTTGTTGCTCCGATATATTTTTATTAATAGCAATTATTATTTAGTAAGTAGTTTTTTATTTAAATATTTGTTGGAATTTGCAATAAATTCTATATAGGTAAGTATGTATATACTTTCTTTTCTTCTAAAACAATATTTGTTTTTATGCCATCTTATCGCAAGATTACATACCTACTTGTAGAATATGTCAATTACGACATGTTAAAAAGTAGAATATTTTAAACGTAAGTAGGTTCTAACTAAATCCTACTTTAACAAATTGGTTATTTACCACATGGCATATATACGAATACATACATTATAATGATTGACCTATTTTGTTAGACAAAGAACATCAACCAATAGCCTATTATTAAACTTCATCTGCCTTTTATACAACTTTGGATATTTGACCGATTTTTATTAGAATTTTTTTTTTAATTTCAGAACACAAAAATATAAATCATTTAAATCTAACTAAAATGAAACAAAACATTAAAATTAATTGTATAAAGTTTTAGAATCTCAACAAACACTAATGAATTGCATATATTCTCAAATAGTAACAGGACATTAACGTATTTAGGCACGGACGTGAATGTATTTTGTATGGAAAAACAAACAAATTTTCAATAGGTTACTACACGAAAATATATAGGTTAATAGTTACCTACACGAAAAGTTGTTGGTACTTGGATATTATCTTGTATCATGTAATTGTCTTGTATCATACTCACCAAATATAAACAGTACGTTATATCTTTAACATTCCAGAACACAGTATAACGTTACACTCTTCACAACAAAATGGTTCACTTGATCTTTATTTACTTAGCATTTAGCACAATAAATACTTCCCAGTAAGATTTCACAGTTTACACAAACTTTAAGTAGGTACACACATACTGTTACTTTTTATATAACTTTTATCAATGTTTTTCATTAAATATCAGGCCTAATTTAGGCTATTGTTTATGTTACCTTTTAGATTATACTAAGTTAGATATTCGAGCTACGGGCTACGGCGTCGTAGCTCGTAGCTGCTACGCGCGACGCGGGCGGGCGGTCTGCGACGCGGCGTGCCTGCCAGTGGGGCGTACGGAACGCGACTGGCAGCGTCGCGACGACGTAAAACACCTACTATAGGTATCAATCGCCAATGTAGGGTTACCATGCACCTCCACGGACAATTTACGTTTTGTAACTTAATTCATTTTAAAGAAAGGGTTCCTTTTAAGCTAACCAATTGGTCTTCTTGTGTCTTAATTTGGTAAGATATGAGAAAGTTATGTGTTAACTTTATTCTGCACCTCCATCGGCGTACTTAAATTACGATTTATTTAAATATTTGCAAATACTCATTCGTTCATTACGTTTCAATTCATTCATTTAAGTCCGAAGAACTTTAATAAAATCAAGATTGTGCGAAAATTATGGTTGTCTTAAGTATTACCTATAGTTCCCCTTCCTGCTCTACGTATTTATTAAAGACCCAGAGCTTTGACCTGGTAGCCCTACACAAGTGGTGTAAAAGCCCTCGAGTCCAAACACACCTACCCACGAATAGGTCTGGCGAATTTGTAAACACGGCCGGGCCGGCTGCCGTGAGCCCCGCTGCGATGTTATCACGCAACACGATCACTGATGTCGACCAATAGCGACCGTATAAAAACAACAAGCTCTCTTTAAACTATACCTATTAAACGCACGGTGCTTCAGCCTGGTAGCCCCACACTAGTTTGAAAAACCTCAAACCCAAACACACCTACCCACGAATAGGTCTGACGCGTTTAGTAGCCAATCCTGGTTACGGCACCATAATGTAACTTGGCCTGCATCTATTTCTGCCTTCGCATATTATGTACACTGAATAAGAATGATATAATTCCTGTTCTTATAATGATACTACGCTGCAAAAGACAGAAAATCTAGCACATAGAAGACAGCGTGAAAAGTTGAATGTATGTTATTGCAGATGCAGAATGATAACCACGGTTACCAAGCTCTCCTTTGTGCTCTGCCTACTAAACGTCTAGATCGTTTTCTTTATTCTTGTAGGTAGTAATACACGAAAGATGTGTAAAATCTTTGAGCCCAACCAAACAGACTTTCGTAGTTTTGTATGTTTGGGATCACTCGCAAGTGTCTGGTGTATTTCTAAATACACAGAGCGATCCTTGTTACGGCATGGCATCATAATGTAAATGAGGTGCCTCTTTCTATCTCAGGAACTTTAACCTGGTAGCCCTACAGAAGTTGATTAAAACCCTCGAGCCCAAACACACTTACAGCGCGTTTGTAAACACGACGGGCCGGCCGCGCCCGCCGAGCCTTACTGCGGTCTTATCACCCAACGCGATCGCAGATGCCGACTGATAGCACAACTATATAATCGCTCCTCTACCCGTCATACGCACTATACCACCCATTGCCATTCTCTGTCACTCATTACCATACTCATATTATATCTATTTCCAGCGACACAATGCACGAATGTTTCTGCCTTTACAAAATATTACAAAAGAGACCCTTCATGACCCAAACGAACGACAACGAACTGATTCTGGGACGTGTTATTGTAATACTACATAGTAAACTTATGTTCTATACAATGCTTGTCCGATTCTGAATTACTTACGTAATATTTAGTCATAGCAATCTGGCTGGACCAGGCTGGACCATATTAATTATGGTCCGCCCTCGCCTCGCCTCGTAGCCGGTGCAAAGGTGCCTCGTAGCCGGTGCAAAGGTGAAGAGAGACATATCCTCTGTGACCACGAACTTCTTTCTTCCGTGAGACAGACAGTCTGGAAGAAATCGCAAATAGCGACAAGATCAAACTTTTTATGTGAAATAAAGTGTAGGTACATATTTAAATTGAAAAGAAGCATGTTTTAGTTAATTTTAAATAACATAGGAAGCCAGTATTTTCCCAGGAGAGAAAACATACCTTGCCCATCCAGAAAGAAACATCAATCCAATTACAGTGAACTTTGTATTTACTTCGATGTTTCCGAAGAGTAGGTCCTACCACATAACATATTACTAATATGTAGTATATTATATACCTAATCTATTTAAAATAACCACAAATAATTATTTTGTTACTCCTTCTCTGTGCAGCAAACCATAAAATACAATAACTTTACATTGCAAATAGATTAGATAAAGTATGGCTAATCTAATCTCTCGAAGAAACGACAAAGTTACATATTGTAATTTTCAGTCTTTATTTTACGGTTTCCACGAAAATACGAATAGGTTTTATTCAGAAATAAATGACGCAGTTCGTTTCTTTGTACCTAATTGACCCTTTTAGTATATTTCAATACCATTCCCTAATGTCGACTTCAAGGGTAGTTCTAGTCAGTTAATTTTGTGTTCGTATTGTAGCTGCGTAAAGAAGATACGAATGTTCCCTTGGGTGCTCCCTTACAAACTTGTTCGAGAATACGCCAAATAACTAGTTACCTGATGTAGTTAATATAAGCAAATAACAAAACTAATAAATTAACAAAGTGTACCTACGTCGTAAAAACAGATAATTCCTGTGGAGACTTTTATTCTAGGAGGTGTCGAACTCTTACAAATTTATAATTATGTATGTCTGGATTGGGTTGGTATCCATAATATGACGACGGTAAAGTTTAATAAGCAATAAAAGTATTTCATCGCCTTCTCATGGACTTAACAAGTTAAGGTTGAGTTTCGTTTTTAATATTATATTAAGTAGGTACTTTGTGTCCGTTATTTCGATAATCTTAAACATTGTACACGTTACAGTACAATTACGTACGTACAGTACGTATACTGGGGGGAGCCAGTTATAAATCGTTGCTCCATCTAGCCCGAAGGCGACCCACACTGCGGTGGGGTGTGACTAAAAAGACAATGTTGTTAGCTTATGTAGCTAGACAGTACGGTAACAAGCAGCAGCGTCACTTTCAGCAAGATGTATCTGCATAGCCAGCACAAGTTCATCTGATTAATATGTGGCCATTATTATGGGCTATCACTTTTTAAATCCCTTTATCTATAACGCAATTATAATAGATTTTGATAAAATGTCGCGATTCTAGTTTTCGTTATAGTGTGTTATTTTTACTTACTGCGTATATAAACTGTACCCCATCTGGATATTACGAGTATATTGTAACGAATAAGTTTACAAATGGAATAGGGCCACTTTGACCCATTCTTAAATTGGATCTCTATCTAAAAAGCGTATACCCAAGTGGGTACAATATTGACGACGTTGCTGTAAGGGCTGCCCCCACACAAGGTACTTCTCAGGCGTTGTCCCCAATTTCGCTTCGGAAGCGATTTTACTTTAGGTATATTTACCATTTTATAGCGAAATAGGGCAGCTGCATGAATATAAAAACTTTTTGGTGGTGACATCGTCGCGTTTAGGGAAGCGCGATTTCCGAATACCCTTGTTCCGTTTTCGTAACTATTTTACATCATAGGTAACTCCTATGCGAAAAAGGAAGTTTAAATTTCCGCCTTTCATGTTGAAATTGCCTCAGTGGTTACAGAGATAACATCAATGAAACCCACAAACCCATCCTATAGCCATACAATACAAACTTTGCATTTCTGTTATTTGTACAGAATAGATGAGGTAAACATATTGTGTTATTGACTTGGTTATAACACCACGGTGTTAATTGACCTACACTACACCAAAGGCTCTATTGTGTCAAGCACGAGACGCGTACCTACTCACTAATTGAACTAACCATTCGGTCTCGTTTCGCCCGTGCGTTTAATAAACCACCCGGGAATGGGCGATAAATAACGCCCGCATCAAATAGTAACGTGTAGCGTTATATTGGCTATTAGGGGCCGTCCATCTTACCCGTTTACTATAATACCCCCCTACCCACACGACAGGAGCAAGCCAGGCCAGAGCAGGCACGGAGCGATCCCTAATTATTGAACGGTTTTAGCGACTTCATTAAAACAGGCCTTACCTTCTAAACTCGTAAGTTCATCTTTATGTCAAACTACCAACATACTTGTAGTGTTAATTTAAGTCCAAAACAATCTGCGAAATCTTGACATCGTTTTCTCGCAGACAACTCTAAGGTTTGGCGCCTTGTCTGGACAGTAGACTGTTAATTTTCTTAGAGCAATTTTAACTACAGAACCTTGACAAACTATTCTAAGTTATAGGTAGGTAACTATCTAAGTAGGTATGTGAACTTATAAATGGTGACAAAAAATACTTAGATAGTTAGATTAAGTATTACAAAGTAATATAAAAGTACAATCTCAGAATTGAAATGTCATCATGATAAAATAACAAAATACTATTTGATAAAATTATGTGATTGTTATAGAATTTTTTCCGCTTTTGTGAGAAATTCCCAGTGCACAACGTCGTCGGTCGTAAGTTGAGCTCGCACAACTCACAAGTCGGTAAAAAATTATCTTACCCCGGAGCGCAATACTCGTTTTACACCGACCCTGGCTTGTGTAATAAAATACCGAGGCGACGACGACGCGACTATTATTTTCATTCTTCGGTAGAAATAATCCGTCGGTCATTGCTTACCACAATACAATTTTAATAGTGTAAACAAAATTTGACGTTCACGCTTACTACGTGACGAGAAATAACCAGGTTCCTTTTATTATTTTATTATAATTTTTAGATTTCCGTACTCAAAAAAATGAACCCTAATAAAATCGTCCAGTCCGCTGTCCGTCCCATTCTGTCAGCGTCATTTACAATTTCGAAACGAAATGTAATGAAATTTTAATGTAAAAACATACTTTGATACTTAGATAGATTTCAATTTTGCAAAAAATAAAGTTTTTAGATACCTCCCCATTTATATAAAGTAGGGACGTATTTTTTCACAACAAATTGTACAAACTGGTAATCAGAGTAATCACAAACGTATTGGGTCGTTGCGAGAACTCTCAAGGAAAATTGTTTAGAGTACCTACCTATCCTGATGAAGATAGGCACTTTTCGGGTTAAGGAGGAAAAGCTGTAAAGTATGGAACCCTACACTATGCGGAATCCGACACGTACTTGGCCGGTTTTTAATATTAACAATTGGAGTAGGTATTATTATTATCCTTTGTTGGGGATACCTGAAAAATTCCCTTTGTACCGCAGCGAGGCAACAAAATTAAGAGAGAAGATGAGGAAAGATTTTTTCGGGATTACCTCTCCTCGCCTCCTCGCCTCGCGTTGATTAATTTCAACTGACATTAATTTAATTTCTTACACAAATAAGTAAAAGTCCTATCTACCAAACAATTTTTTTGTAGAGTTTTAATATTTTCTTATTCATAGATTTAGAAATGTAGGTACCTACCTATTTCTTCATCTTGCGACTTGTCGTATGGATTAAGTATTCTCTGCGTAAGGGCCATCTACCAGTACAGCACCTATACATTGTAGGTAGGTACTGTACTGGTAGGGTATCTATGTAAATACATGGCCCATACGACTTGGACTTGGACCAAAAAGTCCAATAGTTCCACCTTGAAAGAAATAATGTGTCTTCATTTATTGTACTACTAGCTGTTGCCTCGCAGCTTCGCCTTTGTGGAATAAGTTTTTCCCGTGGGAACAGTTTACCGCAGTAAAAAGTTGCCTATATGTTAGTCCAGGATATAAGCTATCACTGTCTCAAGTTTCATCAAAATTAAGTTGTTTTCTTGCGGAAACATAATACCGCGGTGGAAAATAGCCTAATGTAAAGGCCTCTACTTACGACACGGTCCTTGAAGTAGGGAGTCGGGGCGACCCAACAGCCAACTAATCGATCCTACCAGCCAACTTGCCTACTGACAATGCCGATTGGTAAGGACCCTACCGGGATATATTATCACTCCAGAAAGCATGAATACTGCCGGGCCCTGTGAGACCCACAATTAACACTAAGGCACTAAGGAATGACCCCTTAAGTAAGTAAATACCTTGTAAATGCCTATATTTTTTTCTCGATACTGTCTCGACAAGTAAAACCATTAAGTGTTTCAATACTTTTATTTTCACTATAGCACAGAATAGAATAGAACAGAACAGTCAGACTTCACTCGCTTTCACTCACCGAGCGCAAAATACATCCATAAAAATAAAGTAGGTAGTGGATGTCTGTGATTATGAAAGTTTGTAAGGATGTTTGTTACTATTTCACGCAAAAACTACCTACGGAACAGATTTTGGTGAAACTTTACAGTAAGTAATATTATATTAAGTAAGTACCTACATAACCACTTCAAATTCAACAGCCTATTAATGTCCCCCCACTGCCCCAGCAGTTACATTAATTATTTAGGGACATTAATACCTACCCTCCTACCCCAGGCCTACCCTCGCAACGAGGGCGTTCGGGCTATAGTCCACCACGCTAGCCCAGTGCGGGTTGGTTTGGTGGACTTCACATACGCCTAAGAATTTCTTCTTCGGTAACTATTTCTCCTTCCTAACATCGTGAGGATTCCTCACGATGTTTTCCTTCATCGTTTGAGAGCAGTCAGTATCATTACCACTTTAGGCTACTAATACCTACTAGATGCGTCGGGAAAAGCTGTCCCGCCGGAAGAACTTTTCTACGCGGGCGGAAACCACCCGCCGCGCCGGGTAGCAGCTGCAACAGAATGCTGTTCTTTTTTGTTTGTTTGAAACACAGACATGTTTTAATATCCCTCTAATCTGTGGACATGTTTAAAGGAGCCCGGCGAAATAATATCACTCGCAATCGCAATGCCCGCGCCGCCCCGCGCCATCTATTTTTGTTGATTTCGTCGAATGATGGACAGGCAAAACCGCGCCATCTAGTGGCATCTAGTCATCGTTTGACGTTTCGTCAAAATAGCCCAATTTTTTAAACGGGTTTTACGGCTCTGGAAACAAAGTTATTTTAGGCCAATCGTGGTTTTAAGTTATGCCTTTTAAAGTATATTTTGTGCGGGAAACTTAGAAGCGTTTATGTAACGACTCAACTGGTTCGTTCAAAACTATCATGTAATAAATACTTCAATAAATATAACTTCAATAAAGCCACTACCAGTTTTGTGAGGATGTGAACTGCAGTGTGGATTGAAATGGGCGACTGGGGCACTTTATTTGTGGAATGGAAGCTTACATAATTCTAGAAGGCCTTTGTTTTGAGTTGGCAGTAAACTACTATAAAAATATTAATGAAAGAAAGAAAGAAAGTAGGCAAATGCCGCCCGACCCAGAAATGTCGAGAAATAACATAAAAATTTTGTGCACATTCTACTTACCTTCTCTACTCAAAATGTATTTATATTATTTGTAATAATAATGTACTTTTCCTGATCCTAACAGAAATTGATTCCAAAATTTCTTCCCATATCCGTTTCCCTAACTTACATTGACACTGGCTAAATCCACTGACTGACCGAAGTGGAAAGCCAAAAACAGTAAGAAAAAAAGAGAAATGTCGCATGGATAGTTCGACTTTACAAATTTTTATTTTTGTAAATTGTTATCATTATGGCATCAGTTCAGAAGATAGAAGAAATAGCTCAAGATGAGGCTGTTGAGAATGGGGAGGAGGAAGAAGTTGATGGCGTAGAGGACATAGAGGACAAAGACCCTGCTAAAAAGAAGAAAAAGAAAAAAAAGAAGAAGAAGGCAGGTTAGGTTCACTAATTACGTCTTTCAAAAAAATTTGAGGCAAAACCATTGTACTAAGTAAAGTACAGTAGAGTTTAATAATGATAATGCCGTTTATTTTAGTTGACACTCCATAGCCTTAAAGTTTAGACAGACAAAATCAAAGTTTTTTCATTTGCTTGCACTATTCCCTAGTATAGATAATTACCATCAGGTACCTATCTTTCTGTGGATCTGTAAAATATTTTATTTGTCTTACTTTACTTTGAGACAATGGTAATGATGTGCATGTACATAACCTACAAAACCCTATAAACTTACTTATCACTCAGAATACCGCTCGCTATGGGCCAGCGTAGTGGACTGGTTCATACACCCTTGTTATGATGGCCTCTGACCAACCGTGCGACATAATTAAAGGCCAGTAATTTTTTTTACCTATAGCAGATTCTGAGAATGTTGGTGCAGAAGAAACCATAGTCACAAACACATCAGAAAAAATTGAGGCACTCACTATGGAGGATGGAACAGGAGAAGGAGACGACAAGAAAAAAAAGAAGAAGAAAAATAAGAGCAAGTCTGGAAAGGGCCCTGCAAGACAGCAGACAAATCCTCCAACTGTACCTATTGCAGAGTTATATCCTGATGGTAACTTTTTTTTATTAGTATATTACACTTGGGGTTAGTGACTGACTTTGTTATTCCATGATTTCCATGATTTTGTTTTATCCTATATTATCATTTATTGGTAGTTGTGTTTAATGACTGAAGACTTTCCCTGCTTTGTGATGTTAAAGTTTAATAATATGGAGAAATAATAATTTAAAATATGTGAATTTATATCAGGTAACTTCCCTGAGGGTCAAATTATGGAGCATGGGCCGGCTGAAGGCATTGACGAGAGGACTGCTAAGGAACGCTTCTCGAGTGAAGAAAAGAGGGCCCTGGATAGGATGCATCAAGACATCTATCAGGAGATAAGGCATGCTGCTGAAGCTCACAGACAGGTATAAACCAGCTGATCTGTGTAAATAATATTCTTATTTGTTTGTTCACAATAGGTATGAATAAGGCTTTATTAATATGTGCTAGCAATTAATGTACAAAATGGAAAGTAGGAATGTAGGTGGCAGTGGTAGATAAAAAATTTACATTATATAAATGTAGCTGGTGTACTCAGATGCAATAAAATAATTAAGACTTTTTTTGACATTTTAAAATCCTGTTTGGCAAAGAATGATTCCCTGAAAGCCAAACAATCCAATATATCACCACTGACGGCCGCAATCTATTCAGTGATCTATTTTATTCTAGGTGAGTGTGTTGACCTCTGATCAGCAGGTAGACCGTCTGCGACATTGTTATTTAAAATGGCTTTGCATATGAATGACATGTGCTATTTTTAATTATTATGCATGTGACACATGTAATTAATACACTTTACGACTTGACTTCACTTATTACACTGTTGTGGATAGTAATCATTGCCAATATGCTACATAATTGATGTTTTATAACTATGGTTATGACTAGCTCAGTGCTGTTCTTTGATTTTTATCCAAGTCATTTATTTTAAATCCTGTATACAAGATTTTTGAGAGTTTGAATTCATAGATCAAATTAGTCAGGGGTATCCTAACCTTATGATGACGTTATAATAATTCTCATGACCTATTTCCATACTCTAGTCATAAATCATAATGTCACTAATATTTCAGACTCGCAAATACATACGTGACTGGATTAAACCGGGTATGACTATGATCCAAATTTGTGAGGAGCTGGAGAAGACGGCCAGGGGTCTTATTGGCGAGGATGGGCTCAAAGCGGGGCTGGCCTTCCCCACTGGCTGCAGTCGCAACCACTGTGCTGCGCACTATACCCCAAACACAGGTAAATAATTACATTACTTTCGGGGGATGTAATAAGGTGTTATCACCAGGTATCACGAGCACTTCCCCCAGATCTAGTTTAGGCACCAGTACCCCATTGTTATATTATCAAATGTAATTGTTTAATAAATATTTTATTAATCTATGTAAGTGACACCAATGACGCAACGTTTATGCTCGACGACAAAAACCTTTTCTTCAAAATTAATGATAATTTTATTTGATCCTTTTATTACTATTAAATACACAGTGTATTCATATTCATTGCAGTGTAATAGTCGTTGACAAAGTTTTTTTGTAGTTATTGTTTGTGTTTTATTTTTGCAATTAAGTATATTGTATTGCACTGTTAGGCGACACCACCGTCCTGGAGTACGACGACGTGGTGAAGATCGACTTCGGCACGCACATCAACGGGCGCATCATCGACTGCGCGTTCACGCTGCACTTCAACCCTCGCTACGACCCGCTGGTGCGCGGCGTGCAGGAGGCCACGGAGGCCGGCATCCGGGCGTCCGGCGTTGACGTGCGCCTGTGCGACGTGGGCGCCGCCGTGCAGGAGGTAATGCCCAGAGTTAACTTTCACGCTGCACTTCAACCCTCGCTACGACCCGCTGGTGCGGGACGTGCAGGAGGCCACGGAGGCCGGCATCCGGGCGTCCGGCGTTGACGTGCGCCTGTGCGACGTGGGCGCCGCCGTGCCCCTGCACGGTTTTCAAACGACTTCCAAAAGGAGGTTCTCAATTCGACTGTTTTTTTTGTTACGCGATATCTTCGCCGAGGTCCCAACTCCCATTTCAATGTGATTTTTTTTCACATTACGTTATCATATCAACTTATTATAAAAAATATATATGTATATAAAAATCATGCATTTTTCAAAGTGGGTTTAATTTTCTTTTGACGTTTTTGAGTTTTTATGTCGTCATTCAATCCTGTTTCCTAAAAGGATGGGACTAATTGAAGTATTGAAACCTCGTGGAAATGTCAGAAATCGTGAAAATCTTTTCACATTCATTTGGCTTTAAATTACAATGAATAAAATTCAAACACAAATTTAGTTAAACTGACAAGTAGTGGCATGTATACTCCAGATATTAAGAGAAACATTCCGTAAACTCAACGTTCTGTACAATTGCCGTGAATGCATTTCATGCACAACATTAATTTAATATACTTTTCATTACTCATACTCTGAAAGTAGGTCTGAAGTTGCCTGAGGAGCGGGTATCAGCCCTAGGAAGAATCGCTTTCAACTGACAGCTGTCAAATTAAATTTAAAAAAACTGGTACTATTTTGACATTTCTATTGGACCATGTTCCAACTGTCTATACAGCCACTCAATTACAGCGCGGTGTAAAATTGAAATAACATAAAGTTATGTAATAATTAAAGAATATATTTTTTAAAATGACTTTATTATTATTACTACTGTCAACTATTTCTTTAAAATAACATAGATTTGGGCAAAATATTTACCATTTTTTCAATGATGGAAATGAAAAATAATGGCAGAATAGCTGGCCGGCCACAGAAAAAGAAAACAAAGTAGACGGGAAAGCGGCAATCCGATCTTTATTTGTTTTTTCGAGTTGTAGAGTTTTGTTTATACTTCCGTATAGCAGAGATTTATATTAACACTCATTTTATGTATTTGTTTTTACTTTCAGTGTATTCTTAATGAAAAGCACAGTGTTTCCCTCGGGTTCAAGACTTATTTAGAGGTCCCTCGAACTATTGGCGCCCGACGCGTAGCGAGGACCCCGTCTCGGGACTTAATAAGTTACTTTCACACCTAGGTTAACAATGTACTATTACTAAATATGCCTGCTTAAAAACAAACATCATAATTACGGCAACTTACAAAACATTAAAGTCCCGAGACAAACCCCGTCTCGGGACTTAAATAAGTTACTTTCACACCTAGGTTAACAATGTACTATTACAGGTGATGGAGTCGCACGAAGTGGAAATAGACGGGACGATGTATCAAGTGAAACCAATACGCAACCTGAACGGTCACTCCATTGGGCCATATAGTTAGTATACTTCAAAACTTAGTAACTTAATAATAAAATCTTTATTTTTAATTTCTGACACAGGGCTTGCAATATCAGTATTTTTGTTCACTTATACAGAAACGGTATCGGTATTAGAGTACAAATACCTAGGTACGAACTGGTATTAATATTCTTATTTTTTTCAAAACGATGTAACACCTACATTTGTGCGAGCGAGATGGCGAGCAAGAACTATAGGTGTAAATGAGAAATCTCCTAAGTTGTGCCTTGGCAGTCGGCAGACAACCGTACTACCGTGCCGTACCTTAGTACCGGTATTACTGGCACATTTAGTACAGATACTAACCCCACACTACTGATGATAGTCTACTGCACAGACATTTATATTGTAATGTTTGCTCTTTATGCTTAGTCTCATATGCTAGGTACAGGCGAATACTCATAGGAAACGAATTAAGAGTAAAAGAACGAGCTTGATGCGGTGGAGATCTTTGGGGGATGCCTTTTCTAGCAGTGGACGTCATCCGGCTGAAATGACGATAAACGCAGTTGAAAGTTGTTTTTTTTGTTAAACAGGAATCCACGCCGGCAAAACTGTGCCCATAGTGAAGGGTGGCGAGACGACGCGCATGGAGGAGAACGAGTTCTACGCCATCGAGACGTTCGGCTCGACGGGGCGCGGCCAGGTGCACGACGACATGGACTGCTCGCACTACATGAAGAACTTCGACCAACAGTTTGTGCCATTGAGGTATTATTAAATATACATTTATTTTGGATATACATATACAATTATGATAAAATCGTAAGGAAGCCAAGTCTATACATTTAATATTTTCAAAAAATAGTTTGTGCTCTGTATTATATACTTATTACAGGCCCCAAAACAATTGTTTTTAAAATTTTTGTCTGTTTAAGCATCGCACAAAAACCATCATCACATCAAAATCACTATAGTTAAGTTACCAAACTATCAACCCATATTGTATGAGCAGGTTATACTTTTAACACTTCAAATTTAAGGTATTTTTTATTGTGAAATAATATAATATTATATATAATAATAATAATGTTTGGACAATCTTACACACGGCTGTTTAGTCCCAACTAAGCCGAAGCTTGTACATGGGTACTCGACAACTGATAAACATACTTAAATACATACTTTTAAATAAATACATACAACCAGAATCCGAAAACCAACAGTTATGCTCATCACACAAATGTTGGTCCCGGGTGGGAATCGAACCCACGACCTTTGGCGCAGTAGGCAGTGTTATTACCACTACGCCAACAGGCCAGTCAAAATGTATACACTGGTCAGAATCACCTAGTTAATTATTGCAAAATGTACATATGAGCGTCAGTGGCGTCGGGGATAAGACACGGTCTATCATATCGAAAGGTCCGAAGTTCGATCCCCGGCTGGGCGAATGGGTTTTTCTCGAAACTTAAGTACATTTTACTGACTGTGAAGGAAACTCTCTAACGGTGAAGGAAAACATCGTGAGGAAAGCTGCATACGCCGAAGAAGAAATTCTTAGTCGCATGTGAAGTCCACCAACCCGCACCGGGCTAGCGTGGTGGACTATAGCCCGAACGCCCTCGTTGAGTGGGTAGACCTGAGCCCCAGCAGTGGGGACATGTTAATTGGCTGTGGATTAGATTTGAAATGTACATAATCATCACCATTTGCGCGTTTAATTTTCAGACTGCAGTCGTCGAAGCAGCTGTTGAACTTGATCAACAAGAATTTCGGCACGCTGGCGTTCTGCAAGCGGTGGGTGGAGCGCGCGGGCGCGTCGCGCTACGCGATGGCGCTCAAGGACCTGTGCGACAAGGGCGTGGTGGACGCGTACCCGCCGCTGTGCGACGTACGCGGCTGCTACACGGCGCAGTTCGAGCACACCATCCTGCTCAGGCCCACGTGCAAGGAGGTCGTGTCGCGCGGGGACGACTACTAACCAACCACTCCTACTATGTACCGGTTATGATCGTATGGTCTAAACAGCAATTCATCAGTCAATCTATTGATGATTGATCAACGACAGCCCAAACCGCTCAGCCTACAGACTTGAAATTTTGCACGAAGGTTCCTCATATAGCTCTGGCGTCCACTAAGAAAGGGTCTTTTCCCGCGGGAAAAAATCGCTGGAAAAACCTTTTCACGCGAGTGAAGCCACAGGAAACAGCTAGTTTGCCTATAAAGCAAAATGCCTAAAATCAATGTCTAAATTTTAGAATGCCTAAGTAGCTAATAAAATGTCTCAAACTCAAAATACCTGTGGTAAAATGTAAAAAACCGTGAATGTCTAAGTTATGAAACATCTAAAAAGCAATTTGGCATTTGTCATGCATTATAGGCAAATTGTTTCGTAGTCAGCTTTGATCAGACGCATAGACGTTTTGGTAATTAGACATTAGGTTTTGCGCATTCTGCTATTGTAGATAAATTGTTTAGTCGATAAGATCATAACCGGGGTTCGACGCATAGTGCCAAGAACGCAATTGGCAAAAAACACGTTTTTGGTCATTTGCGTATTGAAATATTTTAAAACCCGAATGATCATATGCGTCGAAACCGATCAAATGAGTAAAGTATCAAAAACACTAGGCTAAAGTATAAATTTTTGGTCAGTTGCGTATACATTTTTTTTTTTCATATACAATATATAAGGCATTACAGACAGATTCCAAAGCGCCTTACAATTCAAAACTAATAGGACATTTATACTAAAAAAGAAATAGATACATTGTGTGTATTAAAATGTTTTTCAACGTGGATGACGAAAGGAATCGAATTAGTACAGTCAGTACCTACTAAAAAAAACATGCTTACCGAAGTGAAAAATATCAATCGAAACCGCGTCTTACATTATTTTTGTTACGTGACCAGATAGATAGCTTGTTTTGGCGATCTGTGTTTTTGACACAATGCGTATTTCATAATGTATATTATGGCCCAATGAGTTTTCGCCTAACTGCGAAATAAGGTTTTGATTAATCGCGCTAGGTATTTGTACATTGCGTTTAGTGGCTATTTGCGTTTTTGGCACTATGCGTCGAACCCCCGTGTAACACAACACATACCTCTACAGGATATACAATAATCACCTGCAATGCGCCTGCAATAATTGAGCAGTGCAAAGAATTTTCAGTGTTAAGACACCAGTAAAAATTGTTCAATGCTCATCTGTTACTTGGTGTTTAAACTAAGCTATTTTTATCTTACGTTTAACAAACTGCGTTTCAACCCTATTCGCCGCGCGCGAACTCTATAATGTCATACATAATTTATTGACAGCTTTACGTACCTATATTTATTGACAGAAAAAAGCGTTTAAGAAATTCATCAATAGCGGAAAAACTTTCCTGAAAAAAATCGTAAAGGAAAGGAATATAATAATCGCGGAAAACGCTATTCTCAAAAAAGCTACCTGAAAATAACGCGCTCCAGAGAAAGATTTAACAAATTAAAAAAATATCCTATCCAGCGTATATGTTTACTTGTATAGTAGAGGTGAGTGGCGAATTACCGCAAGGGTACTGACATATTTCAATTACATAAATGTACAGTGCTACCACGTAAAGGAATCAGAAGCAATAAGTACGTAAATGTTTTATCTGAGTGTTGCAAATGAATTTCGAAATAAACTGTGGGCTTTGTGTTAAGTTAATATGTCAGTTTCACTGGTTTTGCATGAAACCCTAGAATGGTAATGATATCACACAATATATCTCAGCCACATAAGCTAACTCAGAAGCAATACTTGTGTCTTAACTTTAATTAATTGATTAAATGTTGTTTAATTAATTTTACGTGATTGCATGTTTCGAATCACGATACGACCACGAGGGGAAGGAAATCAATTATGATTTTGCTCGCTGGCATTGCATGCTTTTTTTTTCGCCAACCAGAAATTTAACTAATTCTTATCTTACCCTGAGGTCCACAGACGAGATATCCATGACTATGTGAAAGCGCAGGGTATTTCTTTGGTGTACGGGCATAGATAAGTACCTACCTACCTATGTACAATCGCGGAATGAAGAGGTGCGACAGTTTTCAAATTATTTCATTTAACATGCTGCGAGCATATTTACCTTTTGAAATTTTGTCACAGACACTGTTGCATAGAAATTTATGCTTCAGAGTTCAAATTAATTCAGATCAATGTTGTTTACTATTTGTCTTGTCTAAGAAACCGCAGTGATACTTATCCTGTTTACAACTTTTTTGTATAAGATAAAACTATTGTCATTTCTAGTGTCTGTCATCATTGCAAAATATCTTATTTTCTCGTATTTTTATAATGTCACATTTATTTCAATGTTAGCCGCTCTTTAGTATGTTGGCAGAATTGATTCTTGCACTAGTGCAAGCAAAAACTGACCTTAGGTAACAAACCTTTTCATTCCGCGACTTTACAATCGTCGAAGAAAATAGCTGACTACTTTTAAGGCGTAAATCGAACCACGCGGCTTTCAGGCCGTAAACTACATCGCGATATACTTCTTTTGTGCGAGAAGTGCACATTGTTTGAAAAACAAAATTGGTCAGTCACTTTGGATCTTGCAGTCCGCCTCAAATATTTGTACATGCTATACAAACTATAATGCTTACATCTCATTGTATAGATATTAATGAGCACCACAGATATTTACAAATATTGGACTTCCTAAACTGCTTATTATTTGATGCGAACTGTACTAAATTCTAATAAAACAATATAAGGTTAAACCAACTTACAAACGTGGTAAAACTATTTAGTTTGGTGTTTTATGTGTGTATTTTATCGGTTTAGTTAAGTTTAGTCGCTATTGTGTTAACGCTTTTATTTTATTGTCGTTCAAGGCGGTGTTGAATGGCCATGATCAAATCGTGGTTAAGATTGCATTGAGTGTAATTTCACTTTTATTATACAGTATGAAACAAAATACCTGTAGAGAATGGTTACAACTTACAGGTAACTAAACTTTTTGTTTTCGAACTTTTGGAATTCGCAAAAATAAGTCTTCATACCAGAGTGGGCAAAACGGAACTTAACTACCAACTATAGTTAGGTACTTACCTACATTTATTGTGTAGTTTAAATTGAAAACTACTTTTCTTTACTTTTAACTTCTTGAATAATGACTGCGCAGAACTGAATTATAGGTCTCTTTGGCGGCGGGGTGCGGGGCGCGACAGAATTGAGCGCGCTATTGGTAGATCAGTCGACTCCATGCGCGAACTTTTCCCCACTACGTCACTCAATGTTCGAGAAGTTTGCCAGCTACTACCCTGCGTTAGTAACATGTGATTCAAGTTTTGTATAAGTAATTGTAGCTTCAACTAAAAGGAAGTGACACAATCTACTCTGCTTCATACATCCGCTCGGAAACTCGTTTTATATTGAAAAGTTTTGACATCTTTTTTTAAGAATTTCCAAAAGTCGCCTTCTAAGAGTTGTTCAATATTCAACACTGACTGTCTCTGTACGAATAACTACAGGTATTTTTGTTACATCTTGTATAGATAGGTACATATGAGGTCATGCCAAAAAACGTCCGAAAACTTAACAATATACTTGCTTTCTCTGCTTAGATGCTTTGTTAGTTGTCGTTTTATATTATTGTTCGTTTATTTTATAATGACACTTGATTGGCTCACGTAACATTACACAGCTGCTGCTGCCTAAAATTATGTTTGAATCAGGTGACATCATAAAATGAATGAGTATAGTTGATATACCATGTCACCAATAACGCAATCAATATTTTGTTATTAAATTGTTAACTATTTACATATGTTGAAAGGTATCGCAAAGTGTGATATGTCTGTATTCATAACAACTTTTGTCAATAAATCAACATATTTAATATTATCTCTTTTTATTGTGAACGTCTCGATTCTGTTTTTATTTAATTTCGCCCGGGTAACTTTTGACTTTTTGGTATAATTTTATAGTCCCTGATGTTTCCATGAGAGCCTGTAAAGTAATGTATGCACACAGTTCGTAAACTAGGTAGGTACCTACCTAGTTTACGTTAGCACACAGTTCGTAAACTAGGTAGGTACCTACCTAGTTTACGAACTGTGTGCATACATTTCCTCTTCCTCTGATCCGTAGAGGCGATAATACAATAAGAGGTAGGTAGGTACAATTATACAAACCTAATAGTCCCCGTAGAATTTTTTGGCTGTGGTTGTGCGAAGTGAAGTCGGCTGATTTTTGCGCAATTACTAATTTTAGGTGTCAAAGGGGTTCGTTCACTCACTAGAGACGCTCATTCATGTCAATATCAGTATGTAGTTTATTGATTCGATCAACCCCGAATATCTCTATATATCACACCACATTTGTCGCTTACGCACATAGAATAATCAATGTCAGCGATGTGCAATCTGCGACTATATTAACTCAACCCAAACTCAGCCGCCATAAAATTCTACGGGGACTATACTTTCCACATTTATTGTCGTCTCACAGTCCATTGCTGGCCAGACTCAGCAATTTTAAAAAGGCACTATTGCTAGGATTTTGCATGAAATAATAACAACAAATACGCATCAAACTTCAAAATTTATAATTTTCAGGAAAACACTAATTGAATTACTTAGATATCGCACATGTAAACGATTATATTTCTTAATTTAAGTAGGTTGCCTACTTACTACATATTATGTATTATCCGGTACAAAATCTTTCTTTCGCCAATAACATGAATTCATTCATAAAAATGTATAAAATTGCAATGACGTAACCCATAAGTCGCTAGCGTTGTAATATTACCTAATAATTTTATCGATAGTTCACTACACATACCAACTAGTGATGTGTCGACGTGTCCCATGACCATTATCCGTGGATTATCAGTTCGCATCGCCTGCGCTGCTAGCGTTAATTTGGGTTACACATAATAAAGATTATCGAGATTCCTGCCTCGCTAAATCTTAATACGTTACCTCGGACAACACACGCTTTTATTCAACTTATGTATACGAATTAATATTATATCAGATCAAGTCACAATGACGTGTAGTGTAACGTCCGCTCCATAGAAAGGTCTTGGCTACCCCGGTGCGTCCCATTGAGATATTGGAAATATTATTTTACATTCATATTTAACCAAAAACCCCCATTAAATCCACTCTGAAACTTTGTAGATGGTTGGTATTGGCTTTTTAACTAATTAATGAATAATAATTATGAAGTTTATCCAAATTTATAACTGTGTCCAAGTTTGCATGGTAACTTTATATTAGAAAATTATAATTGGGGTAAAATAAAATAGGTGCCTATTAGAAAGAAAAAACATTAATCAGCATATTAATAGGGATAGTGGGACGTACCGCGCTACCCACATCGAGTTTGCAACATGTCCCTATCTAATGTGTGTTTGTTCGCAAGTAAGTACGTTTACATCATCATGACGACTAAGCTAGTTGTAAATTAAAATACAATACCTGTGTTATCTCCTAATCTGTATCCATATATCCGCGGATAAGACACATCACTAAATACTTAAATTAACTACGAATTTTCAATTTGGAATTCATTCGTTTTCTTAAATTTGCATCGGCATTGAGGATCTAAAATGTACAGTCAACACAATAAATTAAACCTTGAGCATATTAGAGGCCCTGAAAGAATATCAAAGTACACAGCCAATGAAATGTTAACAAGCCACAAACACCTGAGTTAGGCAAGACAAAACTGCAATGATATCGTAATGGGGCTCATACACGTAACGAGTACAGTGGCGAGACAGTGCCATCGCCCGAGTATGCACGGTACATATGAACAGTTTGACGGAGTGCCTCGGCCGAGCATAGTAATACATATTCACACGGCTCGTTCACCCGACTCTTAGCCCAATAGCGTTTTACTGTCTCGCCACTGTATTCGTTACGTGTAATTAACACATAAGCCTCGGTTCCCATACACAGACGCCGAATGACTAGACTATAGCTAAAGAAATATACGTGGAATTCGGTCCAAATTGGTGTTTAGAATTTAATATTACCACAACATTGAATGTCAAGCAAGCAAGAGTCGAATTAACAAACCTTCTGTCTGATCCTATACATATTTTTTCAGAATAATTCAGCTCACGCTTGACCTCAACCTCACCTGAAGGCAAGTGATGATAAGGCCGAAGTGACATTATCAATATCTGATAACATAATCATTCTCAGCAGGCACATAGCCAGGTGGTGGACATTGGGGTTCAATGTGTACGAGATATATTACTCCGACAGAGAGGAGTTAAAGCGAGCTATAGCTCATGTAATGATTATAATAAGGAAAGCTGAAATAACATTGGATAATTAGCGCACTGTGTATGAAACGGTGTACGCCCACGCAGCTGTAAGACCCGATTTTACACAGTACAGTAGAGAGTTAACTCGCGAGATGGGTTAAATAAAAAACCATCATGAAGACGCTTTTACATAACTCGTCCTTTTTACTTAACTCGCTACGTAATTATGGATGTGTAAATAGGGCTTCAGTAATCCTGGCTACGTGTCTGCTTCGCATCAACCACATGGACCTTGGCCAATTTCCGCTCCTCCCGTGTAACAAACACTCACCAACGGACTTACTCTAGTACTACGTAATATCTGCGTTAATAAGTAGCACCTAGGCACTAAAAATATTCTATCATTTGTATTAATTAATTACGAATACACAATTATTATAGTAAATTTAAGTTTACAAATATTCTATCTAAATTAGAGTACATTCGATAACATAATCTTCATAATAATGAAAAATTAAAAAAATTACAATAAATACTTAAAACTTCTGATAGGTATTTCACAGGGGTGATAAAATTGAACTAAATATAGTATACAATACCTTATACCGAACTGGTAAAGTATCACAGAAATTAACCGTACCTAGCTAAACCTATCTTGATGTCTTTAATAATATTCGAGAATCTACATACATAATACATGTTATCAGGATTTGGTCAATACAATTACCATGACATCGTTATCTACAGATAAAGAAACCTGGCTAAAATACTAAGGTCACACTTAAAGCAAACCTATGTAATGTAAGTACGAGACGCGCCGTAAACCAACCACTTAAACAACCAACAGTTAGGCCACATAGATATTCAAATTTTATTGCTAGAGAATTTTGGGAACAGCTCATCGTCCACACTATGGAAGGCATCAATGGAAAACATTCAGAGAAACGTACCCAAAAAATGTCTTGACGTCTATTGTTTCTAAAAAAAATACTAAAAATAGGTAGGTACATGATAAAACTATACGGGAGCTAGTGTAATAATTAGACGTTAATTATTAACGTGCATTCCGTCGGCGTCGCCATTGACGGCGGTGACTGCAGTGTATGGCCAGTTGTAGATCGACTGCAGGGGCACGTGCAGTAGCTCCACCAAGTATCGGTAGTTGGGCTCTGGAATATTTAAATACACCACTTATCACTTTCGGTAAAACTTACGTTGTTAAACATAGCAAGTCAGCTAACCAAAACAGAAAACATTCCCAAGACATGTCAATTATTAATCGTATAGTATTTAATTGTAAGCCGTCCGTGATCCAGGTAAAGCACAGCTGCCAAATTTGTTGCACTTTAAGAACTAGACTGTAGTCACGTGTTTGGCTAGCTGGGTAACTCCTATAGATGTGGTGCAACATCGGCCTTACGATAACACACATTGTCTTATCTTATCCTGTTAAGGGGCCAGAAATACCTAGCGACATTTCGACGCTTCTTTTGTCAAAACCCTGTCCACCACGGTGCCCCAATCCATTTTTAGTGGACTTCACATACGCCTAAGAATAGAAGTTCTAATCATTGGCCTTTGCAGGTTTCCTCACGATGTTGCCCTTCACCGAATAGTCTGTGATATCATAATATTATACTATACTTCGAAAAAACTCTTGGTTCGGGCCTATATAGGGTCGAGTCCACGGCAGTTGTCGGCAACTTTAAAAATTCAACATTTAAATGACAATTTTTGATTTAAATATGTCAATCTAGTTAAATATGCCGCTAAGTAATTATTATAAGTATTGCAATTTTTTTCATACAATTCCGGAGACTTCAAGTTTTGAAGTTCCGATGTGTTTCTTGGCTCTTAATGATCCAAGACAGACAGTCGGCAGATATAAAATATGTGGTTGTGCTCAGAATCACCAGCTCTACATTCTTGCAAAGTTTCGTCCATTTTGGAGACTCGTGTCTGAAAGCTTCCCTTGTAAGCCAAGCTTAGAACAAACTCAAATAAATACCGTTCTCAGGATTTATGTATCCTTTCCGTATCAAGAAATCAATCAGAACTGGAGCACTTGTAGTCTTGAACTGTGGTGAAAGAGCTCTTTGTATGCATTCCTCTGCTGTCAGGAGATTGAAGGTCTCTACTTCACCGTCAGCATTTTGAGGCACAAACTCGAGAGGCAACTCCAGGTCGTACACATACTCTGTATTAGGGAACAAACCCCTTTCACTCTCAAAGTAGAAACTGTAAAGAAATAATTATAATTGTGCTGTCAATATACGCTGCTGTACTGAGTTACACAGTATTTGAGCTATGGGGCATAGAAACTAGGTCTTATATAATAATTTATTCAGTATTTTTTAATTTCATTTATTTATTTTATGTCAAGTCAATAGCCTATTAATATGTCCCCACTGCTGGGGTCAGGCCTACCCTCTCAACCAGGGCGTTAGGGTTATAGTCCACCACGCTAGCCCAGTGCGGGTTGGTGGACTTCACATGCGCCTAAGAATTTCTTCTTCGGCGTATGCAGGTTTCCTCACGATGTTATCCTTCAGTCAGTAAATGTAGGTACTTAAGTTTCGAGAAAAATCCATTGGTACATGGCCCAGCCGGGGATCAAACTTCGGACCTTTCGATATGATAGGCCGTGTCTTATCCCCGACGCCACTGGCGCTCTATTCATTTAATTTATTATATGTATTATTTTATTATTATTACAAAATCCACAGCACGAAATAGTAAATTGTAAATGCTAAATTTCAATTGATATATTTAGGGCAAGAGCAAGTGTAGCGAACGAGAGCGCATATATACAAGGTTGCATTTGATTATTTACACCCGAGTTAAACACTCTGCTTTTCATCATGCATGCAAAGACAATGAAAAGTCTGTTGTTTTCAGAGGTAAATATAAAAATAGTAAGAACTGAAACAAACCTAACACATCCAGCTGGTACAAGTTTCTTCACCAAATCTCCTTCCACAGATGCTTCCTCTGCTGCCTCCTTTATAGTTGTCTCAAGAATACCGTAACCCACTGCCAGACCTCCACTGACAAAACAGTCCCACTTCCCTGGTAGTATTTTAAAACATTTTAGATTTAAACAGAACACGATGTGCAAAAAAATTGTTAAAGAGTACTTCAAATTCATGATTCCCATAACCCTATTAGATTAATGTAATCAGTTTTCAAATGTAGATTATTGTAATCCATTTTCAAATTTGATTTTTAAATAATTTTCAAATGTGATTTTAAAATCATTTTCATAAGTCCTAGAAACTAACCTGGCCAAGTTTGTTTTGTAAAGCTCCTTTGCTGAAGCCAAATGCAGAGCCCTTTAGTTGGATGATGCAAGTATCCAGTGACACTGACTCCATAATTCCTGATGCCAAATAGACATATGGCACTCCTGTCCATTTCAAGAAGGCTCTCGTGAAAGAATGGAGCACTCACTTCAAAACACTGAAATTATGACTAAATTAATATATGATACATTAGACAAAGTTTCCATATGACGTTTATTAAATACAGGGTGGAATTTTTCAAATTTTTTTTTATATAAATTACAACCTGTTTAAGCAATAATATCTCTAGTGTTGGCTTTTTACAGCTAGGCTTAGGGGGCTATAAACTGTAAAGAGGATAATTTTTATGAGTGTGGCATGGGCAATGTTTTGTAACAAACACTCAATAAATATAAATATTTTAAAAATATATGTGTACATACCAATAGGAAGAAAAACAGCATAATACAAACATATCTTCACGCTATGTCCCTGATGGGGCAGGTAGCCTAATTTATATATTTTATTTTAAATGGAAAGGCAGCTTAAAGCTGATGCTTCAATACCAGCAGTCGACTTGCTTTCATAATTCATTAATGTGTAGAAAAATAAAGTAAATATTCCGAATGTATACTGCTTGGTTAAAGACAGTCTCATTCATTTATTTAAAGATGACATTGATCATAATCTTGCATAAAGTGCTCAGGAATCCTGTTTCTTTATTAACAACTAGCTGTTGCCCGCAACTTCGTATGCGTGGATTTTGGAAGTAGGTATAGCTATCTCTCCAATACTCAGACAGCGTCTAGTTACAATGAAATTATGCGAACAAACGCGCGAACAAACCCGCAACCAACAAACCCGAACAAACGCGCGAAACACGCGAATAAACCAACTAACCTACCAAGCGATCAAACGCGCGAAACGCGCGAACAAACGCGAAACGCGCGACAAACCAACAAAATAACCAACCAACAAACCAAAGGCGCAAACAAACGCGCGAAACGCGCGAACAAACCAACTAACCTACCAAGTGATCAAACGCGCGATACGCGCAAACAAACGCGCGAAACGCGCGAACAAACCAACCAAATAACCAACCAACAAACCAAAGGCGCACACAAACGCGCGAACAAACGCGCGAAACGCGCGAACAAACGCGAAACGCGCGAACAAACGCGAAACGCGCGAACAAACCAACAAACCAAAGGCGCACACAAACGCGCGAACATTCGCGAGAAACTCGCGAACAAACCAACTAACCTACCAAGCGATCAAACGCGCAAAACGCGCGAACAAACGCGCGAAACGCGCGATCAAACGCGCGAAACGCGCGAACAAACGCGAAACGCGCGAACAAACCAACCAACATACCAAAAGCGCACACAAACGCGTGAACATTCGCGCGAAACTCGCGTACAAACGCGCGAAACGCGCGAACAAAGCAACCAAATAACCAACCAAACACGCAAACAAACCCGCAACCAATAAACGCACGAAACGCGCGAACAAACCCGCAACCAACAAACCCGAACAAACGCGCAAACAAACGCGCGAAACGCGCGAACAAACCAACTAACCTACCAAGCGATCAAACGCGCGAAACGCGTAAACAAACGCGCGAAACGCGCGAACAAACGCGAAACGCGTGACAAACCAACAAAATAACAAATCAAAGGCGCAAACAAACGCGCGAAACGCGCGAACAAACCAACTAACCTACCAAGTGCTCAAACGCGCGATACGCGCGAACAAACGCGAAACGCGCGAACAAACCTTAACCAACCAACTAACAAAATGCGCGAACAAACGCGCGAAACGCGCGAACAAACCAACCAAATAACCAACAAACCCGCAACCAACTAACGCGCGAACAAACGCGCGGAACGCGCGAACAAACGCGCGGAACGCGCGAACAAACGCGCGAATCGCGCGAACAAACGCGAAACCCGCTAACAAACCAACCAAATAACCAAAACCAACCAAAAGCGCAAACAAACGCGCGAACAAACCAACTAACCTACCAAGCGATCAAACGCGCGAAACGCGTAAACAAACGCGCGAAACGCGCGAACAAACGCGCGAAACGCGCGAACAAACGCGAAACGCGTGACAAACCAACAAAATAACAAACCAAAGGCGCAAACAAACGCGCGAAACGTGCGAACAAACCAACTAACCTACCAAGTGATCAAACGCGCGATACGCGCGAACAAACGCGAAACGCGCGAACAAACCAAATAACCAACCAACTAACAAAATGCGCGAACAAACGCGCGAAACGCGCGAACAAACCAACCAAATAACCAACAAACCCGCAACCAACTAACGCGCGAACAAACGCGCGGAACGCGCGAACAAACGCGCGATCAAACGCGCGAACAAACGCGAAACCAGCTAACAAACCAACCAAATAACCAAAACCAACCAAAAGCGCAAACAAATGCGCGAACAAACGCACGAAACGCGCGAACAAACCAACCAAATAACCAATCAACCAAACGCGCGAACAACCCGCAACCAACAAACGTGCAAAACGCGCGAACAAACGCGCGAACCAACCAACCAAACGCGCGTACAAACGCACGAACAAACGCGCGAAAACAAATGTTGGCCCCGTGTGAGAATGAACCCAAAACCTTTAACTCACCATCAACTAAGCCAACGGCCAGTCACTGTAGAAAACAAATCAGTAGGTATTCGATACCGAGAGCCCCTGTAACCGGTCAATATAAGGATTTTGTTACATCCTGTATGTCAGTCAGTCAGGGTTTATAATAAAAAACCTATGGTAGTTTGCAGAGTAGCCCTATCCTTTGAACTGGGCTCACTTGTAACACTTTCAAAAATAACCAGGCTACTCTGACCTGTAAGTTCATACAAATTTTAGCAAATGAGAGTTTTTTATTGCTGGTTGTTATTTCTCGGCAAATTTTCGAGATTTTTGTGATTTATTATGTTATTCCGGGATATACACTGTCACTATACAAAGTTTCGTCAAAATCCGTTCGGCGGTTTAGGCGTGATGCGCGTTCAAACAAACAGACAGACAATAATTTTAAAAACTGTTCTAACATGTTCAGTTGCTCATTTTAAGTCGCCCTGGTTGGTTTTTTTTCGAATATATTCAATGTACAGACTTTTTGGCCTTTACGATTTTATTATATGTATAGATAAGAATTATAAGCTACATACTGAGAAGGTACCTAATACATAGTCTGGATATTCTTCCTACATAAAGGCGAAAGTTTGTAAGGATCTTTGTGACTTTATGAGTGAGGATGTTTGTTACTCTTTCACACTGTAATGGCTGAACGGATTTTGATGAAACTTGGTACAATGATAGCTTATCTTGTGGAATAACATATAGGCTACTTTTTACCGCAGTAAACGGTTCCCGCGAGTAAAACTTATACCATGCGGGCATAATCACAGAGGACTATAATAGCTTGGCATAATCATGGGCAACAGTTAGTAACATATTTCATTCTTTCATCACATTTCGATAGCTATTCTACACAATTGAATCATTATTATCCTACCAACCATTATCTTTAAACTTAATGAAATATAAAAGTACAAAGAATATTCACCTCATCACGCCATCCCTTTAGAGCACATAGTTCATCTTCTTTTTTCAATTTCATCAACATATCAGCAACTTTTGTTGTCCTCTCTTTATAATCTCGGAATGCAGGGTTTAACTCTACATATTTTCCAGTAATACTAAACACCTGTAAAGTGAGGTTATGGGTTATTACTATTATACAAGATTCTGATTAGACAAACTATCAGCAAACTTAAAAAGACATAGCACAACATTGTTTATTATGTAGTAAGTGTATCCACAAATTTTCAGGAAGCCAGTATTCATTCAAGTGAAGCAAACTGGCCATTGTAGCTACAGCACTGTTTACAAATATGTTACATGGGTCGTGTTCCAGTGTTCCAGAGTAAAAACGAGGTAATGTATAATCCTCGGTTGGTTATCTTACCTCCGGAAATCTACAGAGGTGCTTCAGGACATCAGGTCGAACCAAACCCACTTGATGGCCAGCTACTATGAATGGCTTACATACTCCTTGATGCAAACCTTCAATTAAAAAATTATTGTACAGTAATTTAACGATGCTTTATAGCCAACTCACGTTTATTCTACTACTACGTCGAAGCTTAATAAATGCAATAGTAACTTACCTGACAGGTAAAAGCAGTTGAATTTTCGGGCCAATTTCAGGAGATCAGAAATGTTATTCTGCATAGAAGAAGTCATGTCTTTCATAGTTTTTATTCCATATAATTGTAAATTGTTATATTATTGCCACAAAACACAAAAATGCCTACTGTAATTCCAACTAATAAAGACTAAACCATCGTTTCCTCACCCTGAACAATGAGCTCGAATGTGTCGATGAACACAGGTATTAATTTATGAAATTTAATTTTTAGCATAAACTTATTATAATATCTAAATGTAAACCGAAACAGCTGAATTCTTTTATATTTATTTTCCGAGCGAGACAAATCAAAAATCAAAACGGCAACAGCGAACGAACAACGAACGAACAACACACACCCCCAAAGAATAATGATATAGTGGCTTCCACAAATTAGATAGTATACGTCCAAGGACAGATAGGTAACAGCCCTAGTACAGCGCTGACGTTAGTTAAACTGACAGACTGGACCAACCTTGGACGTATACTATCTAATTTGTGGACCAACCATAGTCTTGTACCTCAGTTATCGATACTAGACCGTCGATATCGATACTAGGCAATAAAAATATCGACATAGGGATGTTCTTAATAGTTTTTTTTCTTTTATGACGAGGCGAGGATAATTAAAAATCAAAGTCCAAAGTAAAAAACTATTTATTGAATTAATTAAATAAATGATGAAATCAAATTAGTTTATTCAAAATTGGAATAAATATTCGTCAATTCTGTCTAAAACTACGCTGTTTCGGGAAGAAACAGCAACAAACGCAACAGCACTAAAGCCCTAAGTACCTTTCTTTCATACATATCTTCTTCATTACAATCATGATTTTGATGAATATAAATCTAATTTATACAATACAATGGTACATTAAACTAAACAATATTAATAATTGCTCGTCTTGGCCGATGTGGTCGGTGAGGTGCTTGCGACACAGCGGATTCTGGAAATAAGCACAAACTTAAGATAAATATTTGGACAATATTACACAAGTGACAAGCTTGTCGTCTCTAAATTGCTGCCCCCAACAGGGTTGATTCATTTTGTTGACTTTACATTATGTCTATTACAAATGTACTTACACTGGGTGGTGTTACGAGATTACATGAGTTTGTATGAGACGATTATATAAGCGGCGCCGCTGTCTATAATACCACCCTATGAATGCAATACCTATGATTATTAGGTTATAATCACAATAATATGTTCCCGACAAAGAATATGGCCATCCCACCTCTACCCGCGGGTCGTAGGCGACTAAGAGAATCAATACCAGTGATTGGCAGCAACCAGCAGCACTCTTGTGAGTGGGATCACCATTCCACCTGCCAAGCGTGGTGATTATGGCAAAGCCTTGTCCCCGCAGTGGGATGTTTAAGGGCGGTTATGACGATGTTGAACAGTTATTGCATGATACTACCGTGCGATACTATCTTGCGTCCTATTGCTGTCGCCTCGATATTATCGCAGCTGTGTGTACGATCGCAAGCGCTTATACAAAATTGACTAGAAATAGATATCGCACGATAATATCTCGTCTGTTTGGTGGAGCCTTCATAAGAAACTTATTTATTTACCTCGACCGCCGCCGCCGCCGCCTCTGCCGCCGCCGCCTCTGCCGCCAACGCCGCCACCGTCGCCGCCCTCTGGCGGCGGCGGTGGCGGCATAACATACATAATATGATTAGTATAAGTTATAATTACAATAATATTTATGCCGTTTTCCCGAAAAAAATTGGGCCATCCCACCTCTACCCGCGTGTCGTAGGCGACCAAGAGAAACAATACCAGTGAGGCAGCATCCAGCAGCACTCTTGTGAGTAATATTACTAACTTACTGCGATCACCATTCCACCTGCCAAGCGTGGTGATTATGGCAAAGCCTTGTCCCCGCAATGGTACGTTTATGGGCGGTTATGACGATGATGAGCAGTTAGCTTATTGCACGATACTACCGTGCGATACTATCTTGCGTCCTATTGCTGTCGCCTCGATATTATCGCAGCTGTGTCTACGATCGCAAGCGTCCTTTTACAAAATTGACTAGAAATAGATATCGCACGATAATATCTCGTCTGTTTAGTGTAGCCTTCATAAAAAACTTATTTATTTACATCGGCCGCCGCCGCCGCTTCCGCCGCCGCCGCTTCAGCCGCCGCCGTCGCCTCCGCCGCCTCTGCCGTCACCACCTTCTACGCCGCCGCCGCCTCTGCTGTTAGAGTTTCAGCTACGTGCAACCGATGCGGGATCTTGCTGCTTTCCGCTACCACCTGCTACCTACGGAGTACAACAAATACAAGTTATTTTCGTACAAGTTTCCTAGTTCCTAAAAACTTTTTGCGCTTTTCAAGTGCCAATCTTTGCAAAGCGGAAGACGTATTAATGCGCTCTTCTGAATATGAGCCTTTTAAAATTTTGTTCGTTGTTGTACAAAGATTATGAATTTGAACTCGGCAAACTAAAGCAATGAAATGATTCAATGCATCAGCGTGATGTTGGGGGCATCCAAACCAATCAACATCAGCTGTTCTTAAAAATTCTGCTCTAATGTCTGTCAGTATGTGAGGTCGGTGAGGATATTTATCCATGAAGCTGTTAATGATACTAATCAGAGTTCTGAAAAGCATTACAAATACAGATTTAGGGTACATGAGATTACGGCCGCGTAAAGATTTTCGTTCCCGGTAAGTTATCCAATCGTGTAGATCTGAAGGATCTCGAGACAAGTAACAACGTTTGCAGGTTTGGCATTTGAATTTCGCAATAAGTTTTCTGGAAACATAGCCAGCAGTAAAAGCAGACGCGTGTGCGCTGGTCTTCTCCATTCGGGCTCGGCGGAACAGCTGCGCTCCGCCGAGTCCGGGTGGAGCCGTGGAAATTGTGGGGCGCTGTTCCGCCTCTATCGCTGCTAGCGCGTCCAGCGCTGCCGCCTCCATCGCCGCTTCCTCGGCCTCGGCCTCCGCCACCGCCGCTGCCTCCGCCACCGCCGCCGCCGCTGCCTCCGCCGCCGCCGCTTCTGCCGCCGCTGCCTCTGCCGCCGCCGCCCTGCTGGGAGACGCTGCCTGTACCGCCCGAGATGAAGACCCTGCAATGCAAACATCTTTGACAGGCTCATTATTTTTATTTAGTGTAAAAAGTAAAGCACCCATGTCATCCTCACAGTTCGCGTGAGGTGAATGAGGCCCCATGGTATTTGTAATTAAAAGTGATTTGAAAGAGCACTGAAATGAGTAAGCGTCTGGCTGGTTGGACCTGTGATTTAGGGCGCGTACGCGGCCAAAAAAATTTTCTAATGGATCCTGATTCAAGTTGCGTGTGTAGAAGAATGACACACCAATCTTCTTTAAATCAGTCCATATTTCAATAAAACTATTTAACGTTATGATCCAATTTCCAAGTGTAGGAACCCACTTTTTTTTTAAATGCCCCCTGGAATGGATCTTTCAAAGAAAAAAGATTTCTCGAGGATACCGATAGCCTCTACCCAGAACGATACGTGTTTGCTGACACCGCCGACGTCCTTGACCGGGCCGCGCATCTTCCCTGCGTCTGAGGCGCCGTGGCGGGAGCCGTTCACGCTGTCGAACAGCCGGTCAAAGAACAGCACAGCGTCTGCAGTCGTCTTCATTGTCGGCGACACGAGAGATCCGTCAGCGTTGGTTTCTAAAACATTATTGCATAAATCAAACTAACAAATTAAATTTTATTAATTCGCTTATATATAATATTTGTAGAGAAAAAAAAAGATAAATTATTATGTTTAAATAATAATGTTTTAAGATGTCCTTTTGGTAAACAAACACAATGTGTTTTACAGGCCCAAATAAGAACATCTTAATGCACTCTATACAAAAAAAGCAATATTAAAAATTTTGAAAAAACCCGCGACTGATGTAATTAAAAAGGATTAAATAAATTTTTTGAAAAATCCCCGACTGAAAGGAAGTAACTAATGACAAAAGTAAATAGCGTTTTAAAAAGTGTTAAATTGTCGCGAGGTCTGTCATAATTATAGACAACTAATTAATTATAACTTTCCTTAGTGCTTCCTACCTTTGTACATTTGTTTGTTGTAGAAAAACACAGCAATATCAAATAATATAAAACATATTATGTTATACTACACACATTCACCTACCTATTAATATAATTACAAACTCAAGAAAATCCGTCGGGGCTGCCATTGCCATCTCTACTCCCAACTTCAATTAACCAACTATTTATAATTGCGTACCTACCCAACGTAATGTCAATTAACCACAAACTTATAAAACTGCAAAATGTTAGTTCATTTCAGGGCAGGGAATGGCAGACTGAATGACGTATAAATCAGTAAAATATTACATTAGTAAAACTTACCATATCTTGCCGTATATCTGAGCATTGCACTCATTCGCTCACTCAGCACTTGAGTGCAAGTTTTCACCTGAAACAATTTCAATTCAATTTATTTATATAAAAATTATTGTAACATTACAGATTGATTATCCAAAGCGATACAATAATATAACTTTACACTAGAGACGAAATAGGCATTCCTCTTTCTAGCCTTCCCTTGCACTCATTCATCAATCTTTCAATCCCATCCGCGAACAAGTCACAGTGTGGTGCTGCGGCGAGCAGGGAGCCGAGCAGTCGGCGCGCGCGCGCGACGGACGAGCGCCGGTACAGGTTGGTGCGCGAGCGCGGCGCACGCGACGAACAGCGGGAGGCTGCGCGCGCGCCCGTAACGCACAAATAAATATGATGTCAAATAAGTTTTTCACGGAAATTATTAGACAGCACAGTGGATGTTAATAACAAGTTTCATACAAACCTTCATCCGTTGCGATGTCGTTGGGGTGATGTGCTCATCGTTGAGCTTGTGGAGCAACCGAATGTCTCCCAGCTGGCAGTCTGCCTTATACACATCAACGATGTCGTTCCAGGTGGCTGTGTTGCCACAGAAGGAAAGGTCTTTATTCAGTAAGTTATTACGAATGCCTTTGATGAGATGCGGTGGGTCATAAATTATATTTAATTTATGCCCATTGATGTTAATTTTGTGGCCTGAAACCATAAACGAGACAATGTAGATATTGATATTAACAACTCAAGTTTTAATAATCAATATAGGTCGTTTGCTGTGTCGCTGGCTCGGAGGGTTCGGAGTGCAGTGAGCTTAATATTAAACGGGCAATGCTCAGAATGCTCACCTTCTGGCCGCTCATTTAATAACAGCTGCTCCCGTCTAGCGTCCTCCCGGAAACTTTTCAGGCACGTCTGAAAAGTTGATCCTTGATCGCAAACAAGGGCCATTGGGTTCAAACCCGTTCGAGCAACCGCTTCTACGACGTCCTGCAAATAAGACAAGTAATGATTACAAAAATTTACAAATAGAACAGAAATATATATATCTTTTTCATTATATAACATAATGTTACCCTCAAAATATTCTTTAAAGTGACAGCAGAAGTCGTCCCTTCACAGAAATAGAAGGCCACCATTTGTCTCCACGACGAGCAAATACCCCGCACCATAAATACCAAACTGTGGTCACACAGTTTCTTTTCATTTCCGTTACCTAGGTTCACAAAACCGTTAATCTCATCTTGAGACTCCACAAATGTCAAGTGAGGTGCTAGAGCCATTTCGTCAAAGACGATGGCACAGGCCTTCTTTTTTGCATCCCATGTTTTTACAGTCTCTGCCAGCTGGTTAAGGACATTTTTATTCAGTCCGGGAGCCATGAGGAATTCGTGGGTAAAGGTGCTCAATGTCCTTCTAGAAGGCAAAATAAATAGCTTTTGAAGCAATTTATATCCCTTTGGACTTTGCTTGAGCAGCGTCAGGGCCAGGAGCTTTTCATCAGTTGTGAATCGCCTTCTTTTTTTGTGCTTGTTAGCCTGGTTCACCTGCATATAGATGAAAGTCTTCGAGTGCCGCGGTAATTGCTCGACCATCGACTTGAATGATTGTTGCTCACTCAAGTCCTGCGCTTTCTTCAGTCTATCCTGAAATTGTGTCACTAGTCTCTTCTTGGAGCTTATAATTCCAAGACATTTGCGGTATATTTTTTTGCACCGTGGTGTCAATGTTTGAACGGATTAAACGATCCTGTTCCTGCGAGAGGGGATGACACGGCCCTCGATCGGCACGGAGGTGGCCGACGAGGTGGTGGGCACTGCCAATACAGCCTCTGCACCTGAAAATTATATAAACACAAACTGTGAATAGAAATATCTCAGCATGAAGCAATATACCCAATTTAAAACTAGTCAAATTTACCTTGAAGAGGGTGAGATGCCATGCTACGATCTTCGGTCGACACGGAAACGGCCGACGAAGTGGAAGGTACTGCCGATGCTGCCTCTGCACCTGAAAATTGTATAAACACAAGCAGTAAATAAAAAAAGAGCGTCAGTGGCGTCGGGGATAAGATGCGGTCTATCATATTGAAAGGTCCGGAGTTCGATCTCCGGCTGGGCCAAGTACCAATGAGTTTTTCTCAAAACTTAAGTACATTTACTGACTGCTCTCAAACGGTGAAGGAAAACATCGTGAGGAAACCTGCATACGCCGAAGCAGAAATTCTTAGGCGCATGTGAAGTCCGCCAACCCGCACTGGGCTAGCGTGGTGGACTACAGCCCGAACGCCCTCGTTGAGAGGGTAGGCCTGAGCCCCAGCAGTGGGGACGTTAATAGGCTGTTGAAGATGATGAAGCAGTAAATAAAAATATCTCAACATGAATGAATATCCAAAAAACTGGTCAAATTTACCTTGAAGAGGGTGAGATGCCATGCTACGATCTTCGGTCGGCACGGAAACGGCCGACGAAGTGGAAGGTACTGCCGATGCTGCCTCTGCACCTGAAAATTGTATAAACACAAGCAGTAAATAAAAAAAGAGCGTCAGTGGCGTCGGGGATAAGATGCGGTCTATCATATTGAAAGGTCCGGAGTTCGATCTCCGGCTGGGCCAAGTACCAATGAGTTTTTCTCAAAACTTAAGTACATTTACTGACTGCTCTCAAACGGTGAAGGAAAACATCGTGAGGAAACCTGCATACGCCGAAGAAGAAATTCTTAGGCGCATGTGAAGTCCGCCAACCCGCACTGGGCTAGCGTGGTGGACTACAGCCCGAACGCCCTCGTTGAGAGGGTAGGCCTGAGCCCCAGCAGTGGGGACGTTAATAGGCTGTTGAAGATGATGAAGCAGTAAATAAAAATATCTCAACATGAATGAATATCCAAAAAACTGGTCAAATTTACCTTGAAGAGGGTGAGATGCCATGCTACGATCTTCGGTCGGCACGGAAACGGCCGACGAAGTGGAAGGTACTGCCGATGCTGCCTCTGCACCTGAAAATTGTATAAACACAAGCAGTAAATAAAAAAAGAGCGTCAGTGGCGTCGGGGATAAGATGCGGTCTATCATATTGAAAGGTCCGGAGTTCGATCTCCGGCTGGGCCAAGTACCAATGAGTTTTTCTCAAAACTTAAGTACATTTACTGACTGCTCTCAAACGGTGAAGGAAAACATCGTGAGGAAACCTGCATACGCCGAAGAAGAAATTCTTAGGCGCATGTGAAGTCCGCCAACCCGCACTGGGCTAGCGTGGTGGACTACAGCCCGAACGCCCTCGTTGAGAGGGTAGGCCTGAGCCCCAGCAGTGGGGACGTTAATAGGCTGTTGAAGATGATGAAGCAGTAAATAAAAATATCTCAACATGAATGAATATCCAAAAAACTGGTCAAATTTACCTTGAAGAGGGTGAGATGCCATGCTACGATCTTCGGTCGGCACGGAAACGGCCGACGAAGTGGAAGGTACTGCCGATGCTGCCTCTGCACCTGAAAATTATATTTACACCAACAGTGAGTTGTTCATATCTTTAGGTAGGTACTTTAAAAATGTAAACAATCTTGATTTATCTTGATAATAAGACATTATAAAGATTGTTTACACTTTTTTAAACACCTAAGTAATGGACTATAGAAGTATCTCACATAACATTATAATTATTAAGTATATCATTTATATTGAGAGTAGTCAGATGGTTCTCTATCGCAGTTGCATTACGTGATAACTCCATAAATGATTCTGATGCTACTAAGAACAATATGTTATAATAGTAATAATTCATTATAATTCTACTATATTACCTATGTGGTTCAGTCACAACTATCTACTTGACTAACTACATACTAAGGACTACATGAGGACTATACACAATACACACACCGGCACATTCAGGAGAACAAAAAACATTACTTTACATAATACTGCCCGCAGCTTCGCCCGCATGGGATAAGTACCTATAAACCATCCGGAATAACATATCTGAATGATAGTAAGGACTGCATCTAAATTCGTTGCGTAGTTTTAAAGATCTAAGTGTACAGAGGGATAGAAATACTGTTTTATACTATGTAAGAATAAGGGTACGATTATATACTTATGCATGAGTGGTAAAGGCGACTGAGCAGCCAGCAGCACTCTTGTTGAATAAGGCAAAACCCCGTTTATGGGGAGGCCTTGTCCCTGCAGTGGGATGTTTATAGGCTCATGAAAATGACGACATTATTATTAATTTATAAGTATTTTACTAGTGAAACACTAGTCCAATGTGCTGGTGTGTACCATATTTTAAAAAACACAATAAATATGTAATCAACTAACTTAAGGTTGGGTATATAATATATTTATTGTTTTTCTTAAAACAAGAAAATCTACTAAATTGATAAGATGAAAATGAAAAAAAAAACATGCTACAAGTAGGTACTTTTCATTTACCAGCATTTTCAATCGTCAATTTATGTTTTTTGGTTCGGTGGTAACTATGGTCATGATCAACTGTAAAGATCAAATTAATAAAAAAAAGATAAAAATTTTTGAATTGATTTTGTAGCTAAGTTTCACTTTGGTGAAATTGATTTGGTGATTGGTCGGAGAGTAAAATTAACATTGACACACAGTAGTGTCCAGTAAGTCCATGGGAGAATTATTTTAACCATAGCGCTACCAGTGTAGTGCCAGACAGTAGTGTCACAAGGAACGGAGGACCAAGTTCCTCCTTCTGTGCTAGAGAAGTGAGAGTAGGAGAATTGTGGAGTCCACATCCGCTAGCAGAGCTGCTAATGTATTAAAATAATAATAAATAATAATTCTGGCCTCCAATTAGAGATCCTAGATTCAGATTAAGAAAATAAAAAAAACAGAACACTGTCACTTTAAGTTCTACAAAACACATGGATATAGATAATTTGACTGCTCCCAACCGGTGAAGGAAAACATCGTGAGGAAACCTGCATCTGCCGAAGCAGAAATTCTTAGGCGCATGTGAAGTCCACCAACCCGCACTGGGCTAGTGTGGTGGACTATTAGTCCGAACGCCCTCGTTGAGAGGGTAGGCCTGAGCCCCAGCAGTGGGTACATGATAATAGGCTGTTGATGATGATATATAATTTACCTGAAAACAAAGGTCGCTTCTGTGTGGTAGTAGAGATCATTAGATGAGATAATTTTGTATGTCCAGTATCCCAATCTGCAAGTTAATATGAAAATTATTATTGGAATGTTTACACTGTAGTCTAGTCATTGAAGTTATTTTAGTTACAAGTACTTACGAACTGAAATGGGTCGTTCAGGGATTCTCGATTGAATCTCCATTTCCGAAAAAAGTGTTGGAATGGAGTTGTACTCCCTACTTCCATCCCATTTTATATATTTGGCCTCAAAATGAAGGCTGCAGACCCTTTGCTTGGATTGTCTTCGTTAAGCTTCAGACGATGGGAAGTTTTCATAAAGATGACGTCATTCCATATTTCTAGATGGGATTTTTCCCTTGGAACAACATACATAGTTGCAGAGATAGATGTCGATGGGCATCTTACGATGCAACATTTCAATATATTGGGCATTACCTGTAAAGTACGTACGTGATAAATTAACCTCTCCAGTCATATGACGAATTTGATATAGAAAATAGCCGCGGCTATTAACTTTTTCCATGATAAAAGTCACATCCAAAGATATTTGGTTTATAAGTTAAGACAAATCAAATCCAATAGATTTTCAACCACAACGGTTGAGACACAAATTACAATACAATACGTACGTTTCCCGGTAAATTCTTCAAATCTTCACTGAATTGACTAACACTAAAATAATAAATAAAATACGTCCTGTCACAAATTAGACAGAATCACAAATTATAATAAGTAAAATTAAAAGAAAATAGGAATTAGAATGTAGCTAATTTTTTTCCTTCAAGGTTAGAATACGTCCAACGTAAACTTTGAATTTGAATTTCAAAAAGAAGCATAGACTATATACTATAATTTATCGAATGTCACTGTCAGTTATGATCACGAAGTTAGTTGTTGTTTCCGAAAATGACAGCTAGGCCATTCCCCGTCATTGTTCATGTCTTAGTAATAGCGAAAGCAGGTCTCATTGGTTGATTCCAACGCCTGGTGGCTTCGACACACACCCCTACACACAAATCACAACTTTTTAAATTGAATGAGTGGGATGAATGACTATGGGTGTATGTGCACACACGTAATTTTACGGATATGAATTCTCCATTCATTCATGCGCACAGGCGTAATTCTATCGCTCGTTGGAGCGATTTTTTGCGACTTGAAATAGAAACTAGAGAAAGGCGTTCACTAAACCGTTCGGGCGGGCATTTTTTTTGTATGTAGGCGTAAATCGCTGTCTTCATTGTATAAAAATTTACTTTTTTTACTTTACCACAAAATAAGAGTGCTAACGCATACTTTATGCTTTGTAAATCTCTACCTATTTTCTGTTAGGCCTATATTACACTATAGGTGCTATATATATGATCCTATATCTATGACTCATATATATATGATAGTCTAATACCAACATATGGCTACTATCTGTCTACGTCATTTAAAATAGTATCCTACTTGACAGCTTGTCGTGAAATAGGATCCTATATGTATTATAGTGTAATATAGGCATAGCATCAAGTGTAGTCTTAATTATATGATCATATCCCACAGACAACATAGGATCCTATATATAGTATAGTGTAATATAGGCCTTACAGACCAATGGTTCAAGACCAGTATCCATATATGAAAAAAAATTACGGCTTTTTGGCGGGATTTTGTCGGAGATGGTTGTCGTTTTTGTTTAGTTTTCCAAAAATTGTATATTGTAGGTTTTGGTGTATATTTGTGATGGTTTTATATGCAACAAGTGCCTATTAAAGTGTATTTTGTGCGGGATAGTTGAATAAAAGCGTGTAACGACTCTACCGGATCGTTCCAAAATGTCCCTTGTTATTCTTCATTAAACCTACTACGGTTTAATGCGGACATGAACCTGCAGTGTGGATCACCGAATGGCACTAGTTGTGCCCTCGTGGAGGCCGTGCTGCGGTTTAAATAATTGAAAATCGCCGACTAACTCTAGTCGTGCTCTGTTTTTGTGGAGGCCGTGCTGTAACCGCCGGTTTAAATAAATATAAAAAATAATACTTTAAATAAGACTGGGCTGTATGGACGAAGTTTCCCTTGCCCGTCTTCAATAGATAGAGGACAAATCAACAACAACAAAAATCTTGTCAAAACAAAAATACTTCATCAGCTTCCTTAGACCATTTACAGTTGGGGAGCCAGTAATGCACAACATCAACAATGCACGGCACGAGAGCGCACGACACGAGAATGTACACACCAGCAGAGCGCGACAATGGATTGCACAACACGGGATGTCTCCAAATACGCCGCTGTACCTTGCTCGTCCGAGCCGAGAGTATACAGAGTATATATCACGTGATTGGCCGATTGGTTGACCAATCAGGTGACTCGGAATTTTGAGGCTTGGATACTAGGTAGTGCTGTTCCGAAAGACGATTGATTGCATTGAGTGATTTCGTCGATTGATCCAGAAATGTAGTCAGCCCATCCCGAAGGTTAGGTGCGAGGAGCGAAGCGAAGCGACGAGCTGTTAAGTTCAATGTAAACCCTTTTGGAGCGAGCGACAGTAGTTAGAACGTTAGGCAACGTGAACCATCAACCATCGTCAAATAAGAAAAATCAGTAAATCACCCATCCCTAGTGGCTTTTTACTTTTTTAATGTGACGTCACTCTTTGTTTTGATTCCAATTGTTATGCTGTACAATACTATTACAGGCACTCTTGGTCCGGTCCGAGAATGCACGACATAACATTCGTCATTGGAATTGAAAATACGTGTCGCGCATTCTCGTGCCGTGCATTGCTGATGTCGTGCATTACTGGTATGTGCAAAACAATGTCGTGCATTATATGGGCCAATATATATATATAAAAAAAAATTGTGCCTCAGCCTATTAAAAATTAGTTATATTAATTATTATTAGTTCAATTCAAAGAAAATGTCGTATCGTATTCCTTCCTCTTCCTGCCTCTTTTAGTATTGTATTTTCCTTTGGCCTCTTTGTTTGTAAACACAGACTACTAAGAAGATACTATTTGTAAATTAGATTGTGCATTGCCATTGCAGAATGTCTGCTGAAAACTTTGGAATTGTAAACAATTTATCTCCAGTCTTTCATCCATACGTCCGAAATATTTACCAAGATCTAAAACTCGGTAAAAACGTACCATACAACCAAATTACTATACATAATACCCTTTTGTTTTGAAACGTCTAAAATGTGTTAGTAGGTTTCCTGTATTTATTTTCTAATTTAATGTTATTTCAGGATTGTGTAAGAATAAAGTGAACATTGAAAGAATTTCTGGATGTTCTGATGCAGTAGAATCTCAGTTCAGACTAGTTCTCCCTTACTGCAATAAAAAGTTAAAATGGGAAGTCATTTTCGACCCATGCGCGCCTTGGTTCGCTCCCGACTTCAGATTTGATGATGACACTTTCCTTAACAATATTGATGAAGAATTTTTGGAGAAGTCAGTGCCTAGTCTTTCTAGGTGGAATGAAAATGACCCAAAAGCATTGAGTGATGTCATATCAGAGTTAATCTGCATGTATAAAATTCATCAGGTAAGGAATAGAGTGGCCAATAGGTACTGTACGGTTTCTTGCTGCAGCACATCAAGAATACTGGTTGATATGATGAGTGAATTGCACAGTTTCTTGAATAATTTGCTTGATATGATGTGTTATGCTAGACCGTTAACGAATGCTTATTTAAAGTACAGAACAAGGTGTTTTAAAATAACGAGCCGACTCAGATACATGTCAATATTTTGTGTGGTTGTAAACTGTACAGGTACCCTACTAATTATTTTAAAAACTTGATTGACAAAAGTCAAGAACTCAATATATTCTCAGGAGCTGTGGATTTAGTAAAAATGAATAAATGAAATGTACTTGTTTTTTTCGTTCACCGACCTACATGGATTTAAATGGGTGACTTCCCTTTTTAGATCAAAAAGCTAAATGAAGACGAAAGCTCCCGAGCCTACTTTGAATACAGTGCATTACTTGGTGATGCGCTAACATCTGAAAAGGATGTGGAAGTATTTGTCTTTGGCCGTGTAGTGGAGTTTCTAATTAAACTTGAAGTGGACACATCCAGGCTGCCAGAATTATATAATGATGGGTAAAATTTTCAACCTATTTAAATAAATAAAAAGTCCATGGATATGCAACTCCTAAATAGTCTATTTTTACATGCTTGCAGCCCTGCCATATTATGATAATTGAATCTCAATCTAGGTCTTCTATTCTCTCTATTTAAGATTCTGAAACACCACCCAAATTGGTTCAGTTCAATAATTTACATTTATTGCAGGATCGAGCAAAATCCTGGCATTGATACAGCATTACTACTAGTCAAGTACCCCAACTCTACGAATGCAGAATTGATACTGTCACCTCTTCTAACAAAATCACTTGGAAATGTAACTTTACCACAGTAAGTTTTCTTATGATTTTCAAGTTTAAAACCTCCAGTTATCCTTTCTTGTACTTGTGCTAGTTAAAAAAACACATTTATTTAATATTTCAGAATGCATCAATCAGGAGTTCTTATGGATTATGTTCCAATGGTTACAAAGTTATTGAATAATAAGGTATGATATTCTACTTCACCCACTTATATGCACCCATTGCTATGCAAGTCCAGTCCAGTCCAATCAGACTCTTAATATTGTTAGTGTAAAATCCGCAGCGCTGCGATTGTTCGGGGCTTTAGTTTCTTCCTGCAACTTGTATTTTTCAACTTAGGTATAATATACATACGTTAAAAAGTCCGCACGTTAAGTTCAGGCAGTTCAAAATTTAAATAAAATTTTTGATGTTTTGACTTTTGACATTGTTTGAATTTCCACACATTATTTGAGAAAAGTACTCTACAAGCCTTAGCCACAACCAGGCATTGATGGACATTTACACATTCATCCATCAATGACTCACTTATATCTCAACTTCTACTTATCCTTAGACAAAACAAAGTGTAAGGCTTACTAGTCAAAGTAATCAAATAATCAGTGAGCAAAATCATTCTTACACATGCTCTTAGAAGCAGTTGAGATTTTTATTGGTGTCCTGAATTTTTTTAATTCTTACAGATCCAAGATTTGTTAATTAATGAGAAGTTGAAGAGAGAACTGTTGGCTCAGCTGATTGTGAAGTATGAAGGTGCCGTGATAGAACATAACGCCAATAACGCAGCTTTCCTGTTTGAAATGAATGACTTCCATTGGGTCCTACAGATTGACATTGGTTAGTACAATATTCTGCGGTACAATCAGTACAATGTTATAATATACTTCACACTCCATCTATATTATGACACATTTGTCAGAGTAAGGTTGTAGTCTACTACACGTTCCGTATCTCCGTACATAGAATTATCAACTATTAGGCCCATGGAAAAGAACAAGCTGTTTCGTGATTAGGCCTGTAATATACGAGGTGACGCTGTCTTTAATTTTGGGTACGAGTTTATTTATTTATATACATACTATTTATGTAAATAACAGTATATTGTATCTATTTACAGGTATAAAATTCCCCGAGAAACCACCCATATTGACACTAAGATCTGTTTACCACTGCAGTAAAGGTAAACCGAAATTCAAGGTGCTGACTTCTTGCCCATACAATAACTTTGAGGAATACATTGAACAACAAGTAGACGTTTTCAAAAATGAATGTAAGGGTATCATGCCAAACCAGCAGCTAATTAACTTGGATAATTAAAAGAAACCTATACCATTGTCTATTCAACTGTTTAATCCAGTCATAATAACAGAGCTCAATCAAAACAAACAAGTGGAAGAAAAATTTCTTCCTGCTTATGATCCTATCTATTTACCAACGTAAATAAGATGTAACAATTTTTTTGTATTTTGTTAGTAAGTTAAGTACATTAGATTCTAACGTCGTTATTTAACGTCATTTATTTAACATATCTACTTAGGTATAAATAAATATTGATTCCATATTGACGTTCTGATTTTTATTGATTTTAGAGTTTCCTAATTTTTTTGTAGGTAAGTACATTTTTTGTCTTTTGCAGTTGTGTGAAATCTTATCAAATTTTCACTGGGCACATTTTTAAAATTAAAAACATTCACAATTACTTATGCTAATCACTAGTTAATCATAATTTTAGTGACAATCCTGTTATTCTAAACCTACATCATCAGCAACATGTTCTATGTTGACATGTCCTTGTCCATTGTCCTTCATTTTTGGTATTGAGTATAATTTGGAAAATAAAACTTTTAGACAATATCTACAATTAAAATGAATGACAGAATAAATTACTACATTTATAATTTAAAACAAAGGAGATGATTATGATCACAAAGAGTTTCCACAGTGACAACTCATGTCGACAGAAGAACCCCACACATTATTTAGTTCATTCATAAAACAACTTATTTGCGATGAAAATTCCAATTTAAAATCAAACAATAGTATCTAATACTACTTCTTAATTAGTCAATTTAGTATTCTCTTCTTTGTTGCCAATTAGATCATAGCGATATCTCATATACATAACTTTCATTCTATCCCATACATTATCAAAGGAGTCCAGGGCTGGCCTGACATCGAGCATGGCAAATTGGTATTTATTATCCACTTCCCCTCCATCATAGTAATCAATAACATAGCGAACATCCTTGCCACACCTGTCCACAATCCAGTCATGGCGATCAAATGGTAATTCATATCTAAAAAAAAAAGTAGTACATAATAATATAATAGTAATGTTTGGACAAATTTACACACGGCTGTTTAGTCCCAACTAAGCTGTTTAGTCCCAACCCAACTAAGCTGAAGCTTGTATATGGGTACTCGACAACTGATAAACATACTTAAATACTTTTAAATAAATACATACAAACACCCAGAATCCGAAAACCAACAGTTATGCTCATCACACAAATGTTGGTCCCGGGTGGGAATAAACATGAAACATATTTCACAAATTATAAAAATCAATTGTATTTTTCATAAAATACTTAAACTCACCCAAGCCATGACCGTATACGTGCCCTAGGGCTGTACTTTGTAGCCAGGCCTCCAAAGCTCTTAAGTCTAGGGTGACCACATTCTTTGGCATGGAGAGCTTCCCATTTCAGCACCTCCTGCCATGCCTGAAACAAGGTTTTGTTTCATTTAGGGCTTATGAATAAAAAGTTACTTTTGAAATGGGATGAAAAATTTCAGCCATGTGTAGTAAACTTTTTCTGTGGGTACCTGTTCATTGTTGGCATTATGTATTTTAATGATGTCATCCATGTCTTTCTGTTCGATATCCTCATCCTTCCAACGCCAGCCCTTGCGCAGCATTGCATTCCAAAACATCTGCTGACTAGGGTACACCCAGAATTCGGTGGTACCATCCGGCATGGCTCGTGGTATAGTTGAAACTTGACGTTGAGTAGGAAGTGAGAATGGTTGATCCGGAGCTGGCTGCTGGTTAGCTGCGGGCATCTGAGGAAAAATTGCAATAAATATCAATTTCTCGGTTTGTTCCATGCAGATAATCAAGTTTGATAACCAGTTATTTATGTGGAAGTTTGTTTCCAGGTAGGTAGCTAAGTTATGAACATGGAAGTCCTTGTTACAGCTATGTAACTATTTAGATAACCATGTTACCCAGCTGAAGTCAATTTTCCGTGCAGATTAATAGTTAAATGTTAAGGCTGCTATGAAAAAAAAGCCTTGGGGAACTCTCCAGTCAACGTAGGTATGTATATCTACACGGCAAATTTACTCAAACTAGGTAACTGGTTATCCCTGTACGTCAGGAGCACGTCTATAACTACAACATAGATTATATTAAGGAAGTTTGCGTACCATGTTATAGGGGTTGATGTCATTCCCTTTATGAACTGGACAGTCGGACGGTGGGTTCATCTTTTCACTCTCTGCATTTTTTTTGTGCATGGGGCATTCTGAAGGAGGATTTACAGGTTTCGCGGCCTCAGCCGACACTTCGTTACCCATTTTTATATTCTGATAGAACCAATTCAAATCTTACGTAAGGCGAGCAGCAGAGGTTATGCGATCACCTTTTCAGGATACAGGTGAAAGCACACGTTGCATTTTTCGATACAGCTGTTTCATTAAAACATTACTGTGCGCTTTGAGGCTTTACCGCAATGAATCCACCTACCACTGTTCTTTACTTCTTTTTGAATAAATTTTACGATTCTGGAATTGCAAGCAATTCGTGACAAATGTCACAGTCACATGTCATGTCACTTTTTTTTTTGTTGTTGTTGATTTGACCTCTATTGAGGACGGGCAAGGGAAGCTTCGTCCATACAGCCCTGTTTTATATTAAGTATTATTTCTTATATTTATTTAAACCGGCGGTTACAGCACGGCCCCCACAAAAACAGAGCACGACTAGAGTTAGTCGGCGATTTTCAATAAAACCGTAGCACGGCCTCCACGAGGGCACAACTAGTGCCATGCCATTCGGTGATCCATACTGCAGGTTCATGTCCGCATTAAACCGATAGTAGGTTTAATGAAGTCTATCAAGTGACATTTTGGAACGATCCGGTAGAGTCGTTTACACGCTTTTATTTAACTATCCCGCACAATATACACTATAATAGGCACTTGTTGCTTAAAAAACTATCACAGATATACACAAAAACCTACAATACACATTTTTTAGGAAAACTAAATAAAAACACAATCGTCTCCGAAAAAATCCCGCCAAAAAGCCCTTTTTTTGTTGAATTGTCCTCTACTGAGGACGGGCAAGGGAAGCTTTGTCCATACAGCCCTGACTTATTTAAAGTATTATTTCTTATATTTATTTAAACCGGCGGTTACAGCACGGCCTCCACAAAAACAGAGCACGACTAGAGTTAGTCGGCGATTTTCAATTAAACCGCAGCACGGCCTCCACGAGGGCACAACTAGTGCCATTCGATGATCCACACTGCAGGTTCATATCCGCATTAAACCGATAGTAGGTTTAATGAAGAATAACAAGGGACATTTTGGAACAATCCGGTAGAGTCGTTACACGCTTTTATTTAACTATCCCGCACAAAATACACTTTAATGGGCACTTGTTGTTTAAAAAACTATCACAAATATACACCAAAACCTACAATATACAATTTTTGAAAAACTAAACAAAAACGACAACCATCTCTGACAAAATCCCGCCAAAAAGCCTTTTTTTGTTAATTTGTCCTCTACTGAGGACGGGCAAGGGAAGCTTTGTCCATACAGCCAAGTCATATTTTGTTTATTTTTCTTCAATTGATTTGTTCTCTATTGAGGATGGGCAAAACTAAAAAACCAGCCAGACTGAGACTAAGTTCTCCCCCTTGGTGGGATGCAGAATGTTCTTCCATGATTAGAATCCGTAAAGAAGCTGAATGTCGGTACAATAGGTCCATGACATCTGAAAATTTTATTCATTTCAAGAGGGTGTCTGCCCAGGCTAGGCGACTTTTCTCTGGAAAAAAGAAGAAGGGTTGGTTGGGATTCTGTGAGAGCCTTTCCCCTAGATTCCCACCTTCGTTAGTATGGAGTAATGTGAGAAGGTTCCGTGGCTCTATGGTGACTTGCCCAGTATCGTCTAACGATCCTTCGTTATGGTTAAATACTTTTGTTGACAAACTGGCCCCCACTTTTGTTCCTGGTGAGGAGCTCTTCCCTTCAGCAAACTCACCCTCTTCGTCTGACAGATTCGATGAGCCTTTTTCAATATCGGAACTAACAATTGCTCTAAATGGTCTAAGGGACTCTGCGCCAGGAGAGGATGGCATACCCTACTCTTTCATTACTAAATTGAATATTACTGCAAAGTCATATTTTCTTGACATTTTAAATGATATTTTTATTACGGGCCTCATCCCAGAATCATGGAAGAACCAAACAGTCATCCCGATCTTAAAGCCTGGCAAAGACTCCAAGGATGCCTCCTCTTATCGCCCCATTGCGCTCTCCTCTACGCTGTGCAAAATTTTGGAACATTTGATCAAGAATAGGCTGGAATGGATAGTGGAAAACAAAGACATCTTAGCCAAAACTCAATATGGTTTCCGAAAGGGCAGGAGCACTATGGACAGCCTAAGCGTCATAATGGCCGACATTCGTTTGGCCTTCTCAAGTCAAGAGTTCCTCGTAGGGGTATTTCTTGATATCTCTTCTGCTTACGATAGTGTCATTCTTCCGTTACTCAGGCAGAAAATGCTCCATCTGAGTATTCCACCGAGGATTGTTCACTTTGTAACCAATCTTCTAATGGCTAGGTCCATTAAAGTCCGATCCCAGGGAACCCTCCTCCCTCCTAGATCAGTCTGGAAAGGTCTCCCTCAAGGCTCTGTTCTCAGCCCATTGTTATATAGTATCTATACATATGATCTGGAACAGTCCGTTAATTGTTTCTGCAATATTTTACAATACGCCGACGATATTTCCTTGTACATAAATGCGAAATCAATTGACGACGCATCTTCTCGACTTAATTCGGCTATGCACTACCTCAACGTATGGCTCGACAGGCATGGTCTTGCCCTATCGATTTCTAAAAGTAAGGTGCTTGTATTCACGAGGAAAAGATCCATTCCTGATATCGAGATCAAATGTGAAGATCAAATTATCCCTGTTGCAGATAAAGTAAGGTTTCTTGGAGTCATCCTGGATCCCAAAATGAGTGGCCTCCCGCACATTAACTTTGTGTCACAGAAATGCGAAAAGGGGATTAATGTTCTAAGAGCTCTGTCAGGTGTTTGGTGGGGCTCTCACCCATACTGCCAAAAGCTACTGTATAATGCTGTGGTCCGTAGTCATTTTGACTACGGATCATTCCTCCTTGAGCCCTGTAACAGAACTGCTCTGGAAAAATTCAACCTGTTACAAGCCAAGTGTCTTCGTATTATTATAGGAGCAATGAAGTCCTCTCCAAAGAATGCGCTTCAGGTTGAATGTGTAGACCCTCCGCTGGATTTGCGCAGGCAATTCTTGGCGGACAGATTTTTTTTTAAAGCTGTACAATTCCTCACGCATCCTATCCTGAGTCGTTTAGAGACACTTTCCCACTGTGTTACAGTAAATTCTTACTGGTCCCATAAGACCCCTCCTAAAACTCTAAACAGCTTCAGAAGGTTCAAAGATTTAAGCCCCCCAACATTTCAATCCCCAATTCTCCCTCTCTTCTCGTGTAACTACGATGCAATTATTCACGAACCCAACATCCTCCTTGATCTCGGAATTACCAAAGATGACCCAGCGGCTAATGGCATACTCAATAGTATTGTTGATAAAAACTGGAAGGACTGGCTGACAATGTACACCGATGCATCAAAGCTCTCTGACCGTAGCAATGTGGGTGCTGCTGTTTGGATCCCCAAATACAAAATTGTGTTGAGTTTCAAAAGTCCACCTCAGACCTCAGTATTTACAGGAGAATCCATTGCAATCCTGGAAGCGATAGCTTATGTGGAATCACATAGTCTTGGTAAGACTGTGATTTTCTCCGACTCAAAAAGCTGTCTACAAGCCATAATTAGTAACCAATTCAGATCCAATACTAAATCACCAGTAATCCTGAAAATCAAGGAAATATTATGGCAGTGCTATAGACGTAACCTAGAAGTAGTAATAGCCTGGATCCCAGGCCACAGTGGTATTGTGGGAAACGAGCAAGCAGACACATGGGCAAAGGAGGCTGCCCAGTCAGGTTCCTTAACCCATTTCATAAATCATCCAACGGACCTTCTTTCTCTTGCACGCCCCCATTTGGAAGAGTCATGGTTAGCTTTGTGGGATTCTTCACGTCTGAACAAAGGCCGATATTATGGAAATATTCAACCGTCCATTCCACGAAAACCATGGTTTTTCCGAGCTAAGGAGAACTCCAAACAAACTGTGTCCACTATATGCAGGCTGCGTCTGGGACATGCGTGTACCCCGGTACGCTTAGCAAAGATTAGGGTAAGGGATCACTCTTTATGTGAATGTGGCATTGACGAGGGTACCCCGGATCACATTTTTTTTAATTGTAACAAGTACCCTATTTCTCTATACGATGTGCTTCCTCGCGAGATTCCTCGCCCCATTAATTTCCAAACTCTGCTCACATATGTAGATACTCCCTTAATTAAGTATTTATGCAAATATATTCAAATGTTCAATATCAAACTGTAATACTCCTACTCTGTAATGTCCTATGTACCCTTTTTTTATATATATTTATTTATAGTGTACGTTTTACTCTCCTTCGTGATATCATTTTGGTATCGAGCAACAATCTTAACAAAAAAGGTGTTTTCTTAGAAACCGATCAAAGTTGCCCCACTGTGTATTTTCCACTACGTGACATTGGCGGAATTATTGTGCCTTAAACACAATACAAAAGGCCATTATTAAAAAAAAAAAAAAAAAAAAAAAAAACCAGTAAATTAAGATAATGAAGTAGCAAGTTTTTAAATTATTTAATACTAAACACTATTTTAGCTACCTACATCTATAGGTACCTACATTATATTTAAAATAAATTTACTTCTTTAGATATTTCAAATATTTCTTGGCATTAAAATTATCTTCAACGTCATCAGAAATTTTGACTTTCTTCTTGGGCTTCCTTTTCTCAATTCTACTTTTCCTTTCTTCCTCTGTTAACTGTGACAAATCTAAAGGTAACTGCAATATAAAAAATCATGTAGCTAAGTAATGTAATGAAAAACAGATATGCTCATAACACAACTTTTGGCACATGGTGGGAATCGAATCCACGTTCTCTGGCTCGGTAGGTAGGGTCACTACTAACTGAGCCAACAGACAGGCCAGTCTTTGAAAGCATTTTCCTGAGCAAGCAATCTATGGGGCAGTTAATAAATTAATTTTGTAACTACCTTAATTATTTTACGAGGTTCATGGTATCTGATGTTGATCGAAGACCCATCAGCTAAAACCACAGTCGTGGGATACATTCTTGCATATACCTCTCTGTGTATTTTTGTAACACTTGCTACATTATTATTTAGATATCTCCTGAAACTCGGATTGAGGGATAATACGTTACTATTAAACAATACTCGTATAATAGTCATTGCTCAAGCAAAATACAAAAGTTTAGTTCAGTCAGTTCAATCAAAAATCAAAACAAATTATTTAGGTTAGGTTAACTTTTATAAATAGTTTTACGGCCAATTGGAAACAAGTCCTTAGAGGCAGCCAAATCGTAGTATAATAAAATCACGATGCGTTAAAAGGGCGCAGTGTGATATTGTAGTTTGGCTACGAGGAATTAAGTTTCCCTATGGCCAAACTAGTTTGCCAATCAAGTTTGGCCACGAGGAACACGCCTATAAAACCGCAGCATGGCCTCCGGCAACTAGTGCCATTTGGTGATCCACACTGCAGCTAGCACCGCACTAAACTGATAGTAGGTTTAATGTCGATTTAACAAGGGACAATTTGGAACAATTCGGTAGAGTCGTTACACGCTTTTATTTAACTATCCCGCACAATGTACACTTTAATAGGCACTTGTTGCATAAAATACTATCACAGATATACACCAAAACCTACAATATAAATTTTTTAGGAAAACTTAATAAAAAAGACAACCATCTCCGACAAAATCCCGCCAAAAAGCCGTCGTTGGTTTTGACTATTTATTTTATTACTCTATGGTTTTGATTTTGACTTTTGTTTTGTTTGTTTCTGGTTGGTTTGTTTGTTTGCGGTGTTGCGGCGGTGTCGCGTCCTCGGTCCGTATATAATTTGAATGGTTTATTTCAGGATATAATGTTAATGAACGTGCAGTTGTAATAGCTGCAATAATTCGGTGAAGTGATAACTATCAAATTTACAATGGGTTGTGCACAAAGTGAAATATCTCCCCAAAATGAAACTCCCAGAAAAGGTTGTACTGATGTCCTTTGGCTGGTCATTTACATAGTATTTTGGATTCTAATGGTAAGTTATATGACTGTATTTATAACGGAATAAAATAACATATATTGTACAAGATATTTTAAGTGACAGTATGTTTTTTTCACACTGAAATTATCATGACGCTAAAAACTTGCCGAGATTTTTTTCCTTCATGGTTAGAATATCGTTTGTAAGTAGCTGTGTCCTTTATATTTCCAAAAAGAATATTCCATAGATTAGAATCCGATACTAAAGGGCCCCTGAGCTGGTTACATTAACTATTCTGTGTTACTACCAAACGATTTGAGGGTCAATGTACCCATAAATTATACAAAATACAGAAGCCTTTATTGCTGATTTTTTTTACAAGTTTTTTTTTTTTTTTTTACATTTAAAAGTTATTGCACATCAGCGTGTCCTGCTGACACGTAGGCCTCCTCCAGCTTCCTCCATTCCGCCCTGTCTTTGGCCACCCTGAGCCAGAGTGTTCCAGCTACTGACCTTATGTCATCTGACCACCTTTTGAGCTGTCTTCCGCGTTTTCTTTTCGTGTTAAACCTGGGTGTCCATTCAGTAATCTTTCCTGTCCATTTCTCCCTTGTTTCCCTTATTATGTGGCCTGCCCATCGCCATTTCAGTTGTTTAGTTTTAAGTACAACATCTTCAAACTTTGTGACTTTTCTGATATCTGTAGCCCTTTTCCGGTCTTTTCTGCGGTACCCTAGAATGCTCCTTTCCATGCTTCTTTGGCAGGTTCTGAGTTTGTTTTGAAGTGCTTGTGTTGTGGCCCAAGTTTGACACCCATAAGTTAGTATTGGCAGGATACATGTGTTAAATAGTTTTCTTTTCACTTTTGTGGTGTAGTTGCTATTCTTCATAATATCCTTTAAAGACCAATATCTTTTCTTTACCCATAAATTAGAAGAACATAAATGTTAAAAATGTGTCAGTAACTTTTAAAATTATTTTAAAAAAATCTGCTTCCTTGAGTAAAAAGTTCCATTTCACCTTGAAGGAAAAAATTTTGCTACTCTGTGCGCCCACCAAATAGCAATCGAAAATCGAACTTTCTGGACCCCCTTGCGAAATGACTCCAAGTTCATGACAAAGTAGTTTGTACTTGGTACAAAATTGTATACTATAGACAATTTGTATTATTCATTATTCTGACTATTTTGTACAGGAAGGGGGGGGGGGGGGGGGGGATTGGGCGCCCTCCAAAGAAATCTTAGTTCTATGATTTTGTATGAGAAGTTACAAACTTTTGAAAAAGTTGAAAAACAAATGTTTTTGAAATTGATGGGTATTATATATTGACATCTCAAAGCAGCTGGTCTGTTTATTTGTACACCAGCTTTTCTCCAACAGGCTTTGCCCGCAGTCAGCACAGTTTAATGTGGGAGCTTGTATTCCCATGGTGAAAATGTTGTTTAGTGTTTTCAAAGTTCCCATGTGAAACTTAATTAACCACAGGTTAACAGCTAATACACCTACTGAAAACTTTTTTTCTAGATAATTGTGGCAGCAATATCATTTGTGTATGGGAACCCGCAACGACTCATCAATGGATACGATTCATTCGGGAACACCTGTGGTGTGAAGAGCAACAAGAAACTGATCAATTTCCCATTGGCAGGCATCAGTACGGCAGATCAGAATTATCTTTTCTTTATGGATGTGAAGGAATTGCGACAATCACTTAAAATTTGTGTGAAGCAATGTCCTACGAAGAAGCTTGAGTCATTAGCGGACATACAAACCTTTTACAGGGATACTGGCTCCAATCTCTGTAGATATGACATAACTTTGAACAATGTAACAAGTACCAAGGATTTACATAATGTGATTGGTCCATGCCCAACATTACCGGTGCACGAGTCATTCCCATTGCTAAATAGATGTTTCCCAAAATCCTTTTCTGACTTGGGACAAAAGGTCCTGAAGGATTTTTATGCTTTGCTCAATAGTTGGGACACAGTTGAACAGATGCTGTCAGATCTTTACTCTTCTTGGAAGGAGATGATAATATGTGTGATTGTAGCATTCAGTAAGTTTTATTTTTGTCACAACAACAGCTTATCTTAACTTTAATTAATTTAATAAAATTAGCAAAATATAAAAGCGATTAATAGTGGTCTACGTTTAAATTAACATATTATTTAAAAATCTTCGGTGAAAGTGAGATGCTTAAGAGTAGGTAAATTATAATCACCAGTGATCGGATTTCGGATGCAATTTGGGGTGAATGACCTCAAACGTTATGCATAACATGGATGTGACTCGGGCTTTCCCGGGGTTCTGGGAAATGGGATATTTATAATAATTAATGAAACAAAATTAAAATGTTCACTATCTTTATTAGGACATTTATTTTACTTATAAATAAATAAATAAAAATAGCCTTAATTCTCTGACATTTACATTACTATTACATATTTTTTTTTTTTTTTTAAATATGTTGGTTGTTGACATCAACAACATTGTCAGGCTGTCCGAGGACATAGGCCTCCTCCATTTGTCGCCATTTGTGCCGGTCTTTTGATGCTCTGCGCCACCCACCAGGCAGGTCATCCTCCCATCTTTTTATAGGTCTTCCCCTTTGTCTTTTCCCGTCTCGGGGGTACCACTCATTGATGTCTCTTGTCCATTTATTTTTGTTGGTCCTCATCATATGCCCACACCAACGCCACTTGAGCTGTCGTACCTTCCGAGTGACATCTGATATCTTGGTCAATTCTCTAATCTTCGAGAGCCTCCACCTGTCCCTCAGTTTAATCCCCAGCATGCTCCTCTCCATTCCATGTTGGCATGTTTTTAGTTTTTGACCTTGAGATTTGGTGAGAGACCATGTCTGGCAGCCATATGTCAGTACCGGTAGTATACAAGTATTGTATACTTTCCTTTTCTGGGAGACAGGTATTGTGTTGCTCTTCATTATTTCCTTAAGCGACCAGTATCGGGACCAGCTGTTCGTTATTCGTCTTTGTATTTCCTTTGACATTTGTAACTCCGGTGAGATTATTTGACCGAGATAAATATATTCGTCAACATATTCGATTTCTTGGTCATTCACATTTAATTCATGTTTGTTCCTGTTTGTCATTGCCTTTGTCTTCGATATGTTCATTTTGAGTCCTGCTCTTTCACTCTCTGCGGTTAGCTGTTGTAACATAGTTTGTAATGTCAATGCGTCCTCGGCAAAGAGCACAAGGTCATCAGCGAATCTTAGGTGGGACAATTTGTTACCATTTACATTTACTCCCAGTTGTTGCCATTTCAAGTTACTGAAGATTTCTTCTAGCACAGCCGAAAAAAGTTTGGGGGATAATGGGTCTCCTTGCCTCACTCCCTTCTGAATGTTGAACTCCTCGCCTACTTTTTCTAGTTGAATTTTGGAAGTGCTGTTGTTGTATATTTGTTCGATGATTCTTATGTATTTTCCTTCCACCCCTTGATTGTGAAGGGATTTGTAGATGTAGTTGTGGCTAATTGAGTCAAATGCCTTTGTGTAGTCAACGAACGAGATGTAGTAAGGTTTGTTGTACTCATTGTATTTCTCCAATAATTGTTTCACAACATGCATGTGGTCGACTGTGGAGAAATCACTACGAAATCCAGCTTGTTCCCTAGGTTGTTGCTCGTCTAGGCGTTTAGTCATTCTTCCCAGTAGAATCTTCGAGAATATTTTGTATATATTAGACATTAAACTTATAGGTCTGTAGTTGTCAATTTTGTTTTTATCTCCTTTTTTGTGTAGTAAGACTATTGTAGATTTTGTCCATTGTTCCGGTATCACTTCTTTATTTAGTATTTCATTGAACAGTTCCGTCATTGGTTGAAGTATAATATCCAGTGTACCTTTTAACAATTCATTTGATATTTTATCTTCTCCTGGGGCTTTACCGCTTTTTTGTGTCGATACTGCTTTTCTTACTTCACTTGCTAAAATATCCGGAATTTCTTCTTCTGCTGTATCTTTGTAGTTTTTTCCAATGTCAACTGTTTCGTCAGCTTTATATAAGTTGCGGTAAAAGTCTGTGGCAATTTTGTTTATCTTTTGTCTTTGTGTTGTGATATATTCCTTCCCTGTTATATCTTTGTCCTTTATGTTTGGAATCCAGGTTTTGTGATTTTTAAGTTGTTTTAGGGCCTGCTTGACGCCGCCGGTTCTTTCAATCTCCGATCTGATTAGGTTTTGTCTGATTTCTTTTTTATGTTTCCTTACACTATCTGAGATTGTCTTGCTAATTTTTTCGATTGCTTTTAAGTTGTTCTTTCTATTCTTAAGCAAGTTTCTTCTCTCTTCAATTAGTTTTCTTGCTTCTGGGCCTATGTTGTCTTTACTATTTTTTGTTATTGTTTGATCTTTTGCTAGACTTGTTAGGATTTTTTCGAGAGCATTATATTTTTCTTGTACTGTTGCATTACTTTCTACTATAGGTTTCCTTTTTTCTATAATGTTCTTCACATTGTCTGGAAAAGCGAATTGAGCTACTGAGAGGGTCCTCGTATATGTTTCCTAGATTTGTTGTGGCTTGCCATGTTTAGTGTTGCTCTCACCATCCTATGATTGGTGTTGAAATTGAACTTATTTAGGACATTAATATCATTGAAAGAACATGAGGCATTAGTTAGTATGAAGTCTATTACATTTCTATATTTAGCGTCCGGTGATATCCAGGTCCACTTTCTATTTGCTTTCTTCTTGAAGAAAGTATTCATGATTTTAAGTTTATATTCTAAGGCGAAATTAATAAGTAGTTGTCCATTTTCATTTCTTTTTCCTTTGGTATATGGGCCCATTATAGCTTCTTCACCCTCTTGTCTGGTTCCTATTTGGCTGTTAAAGTCACCCATTATAATTTTCGTTTTATGCGTGTTTTCTAGCGTTTCGTGCAGCGACGAGTAGAATGAGTTCTTCTCTTCTTCGCTAGCTTGTTCCGTGGGCGCATACACTTGGATTATTGACCATGGATCTTTTTGTCCTGGTAGTGTTAAATCTAATACAGCAATCCTGTCAGATATGCCTCTGAATTGGGTAATATAATTTTTTAAGTATCGTTTTAGTATGAATCCTACTCCGTACATTCCTTGTTTCTCGCCTTTATAGTAAAGAATATATTCCTGGTATTCCCTTATTTCCTCTCCCATTCTTCTGATTTCGCTAAGCCCAAGGATGTCCCATTTTATTGTTTCTAAGGCTTTTTCTAGTTCTGCTAATTTCTCATCTGTTCTAAGGGTCCTTGTATTTAAAGTTGCTATGAATATTTTATTATGTCTATCTGTCGCTCTTAGTATTTGATTTGTTTGTAGTAAGGGTGGGTGTTGTGGTTGTGGTTGCAGTAAATCTGGAGGGTGATGGTCTGAAGTCCCACGGGGACCAGCCGGGTTGGGACCATTGTATTTGGTTGTATTATTTATTGGTGCACTATTACTGATTATTTATTTATTACTTAATTATACTTTTAAAATATAATTTACATACGTCGGGTAATAAAAGCATTATGTTTATTTTACATTTATGTAAAATAAAAATAATGCTTTAATTATTCACATTTATAGCTACGCTAGTTGCCGGTGCATATTTAAAATAGGGGTAGTAATTTAACGTTGATTTTCTGTTTCTATTATAAGCTCTCCACATATTATTAATTCTGAGTGTCCTTTTATCAAAGATTGCATGAACTCTAATGTAGTTTTTTTTGTGCGGAGGCATTTTAAATTTAATACAAATGTAATATTAAAAAGCAATAAAACAGGGTTAGTATCAATTGGTATAACAGAAAAAACAATATATGTCAGTCTGACAAATTATGAATATTGACAGTCAATATTGGATTGAATTAGGTAAGACTCGCGGGCATCTCGCGGGATTATAAGTTATATCCATGTTATGATAACGTACTTAAATCCCGGGACATTGCATCTGTCATCCTATCACTGATAATCACAGAGGAAGTAATAGTGTTATAATCTAATTATTAATAACACAAGACTTTAAGGTTGGAAGACAAAAGTTGTCTGGAAGAAATCGCTCTTAGTGATTGATATTGCTGAAATTCGTTAAATATTAGGTGATAATGCACTTGTGATTCCTATCTCCAACAGAGGACGTCGACAAACTGATATTGATGATGAACATAGAACATTTTGGGAACTTGAAAACTATAGAACTCTTGATTGTATATTGTATGATACAAAAGTTCTAATTTCATATTTCTTTATTTTGCAAGCCACATGGTATTATGGTGTCTAATTGCTCCTATGTCTCTATTTTCAGCTTTTAAAGTAGACATAGATATACATATACATGTTTAATAAAATAATTATAGTACTAGTCGTAAGCTAGTTATAAAGAATAAACTATTACCTGATCCAATAACCTAGATTGGAACACGCGACGCCTATTTTAACCGCAGTTGCTGTAAAATTTTGATACAATCATTGTGTGGGTCGGCAATGAATGAGGTCACATAACACTACTGACTCATTACATTACAATATGTCATGATGTCACTGTCTCTACCCTATAATAAATTTATAGTAATTTCTTTACTGGTAATAACTTATTCTATTACTTACACTTTTTGTAAGAGGTACAATTACCTAATTTTGGTTAGAGTGGAATCAAAATCAATGATTTAGAATTATTTCACTGATAATTATTTCCTTTATAGGCGACATGGCCTGATCTTTTGAATCTAAAAACAGCAGGACTGCTTTTTATGCAGTTCTCACTTTTATTTTGAGGATCTTTGAGGAAAGATTCAATTATAAACCTTTAAGATATGATAAATTGGATCCAAGCAGTATTGATTTTTTTTTATTAAAAAAAAAAACTGACTGAACTTATGCCACAGAATAAATAATATCACAGATTCTTTTATTAGATTACACGAGTGGACTAGCGGACTACCCTTACCTCATTATATTAACAATTAATGTGAAACTTATATCATTTTATGCTCAAGAATTTTAATAACTTCCGTTGTGAACTACCTTCGTACGATTCCTTTTATGTTATCAACCTAGAGTAGACCTTCACATAATTAGTGGTTTAACTACTTAAAATTGAAAATGATCATGGTTACAAATTTTTTTCTATTAGTCTAGCACAATAGTATAACAAAACGTGAGAAATAATTAAAATTGGTTTCATCATTTTATCATCAGTACTTAATTTAGGAGGAAAAATTATTCCAAATGAAATAAATAAATTAATAAAATATATAAACTGCTCAAAAAAAATCTTAGGTACCAGTTTCGACAACGAGGAACTACAAATTCAGAATTATTTTTCCTCCTGGAGTAGGTACTTACTGGTTTACATATCTTGTGTAATGGAATAATCCAATTTTGGCTAAATCAAGTTGATAGAATATTTTTTATGTTTTAGTATGCTCCCTGATCATGGTATCGATCCTGCACTTGCTGGCCACATTTGTGTCGTGGATATTCATGATTCTGGTGTCCATCGTGAGCGTCGCCGGCACAGCACTACTGTGGTACACCTATCACGAGCTGAGGACTGGCCACAAGGACTTCTCTGGAACTGCTTACTTAACTGTATGGCAATTACATTAACTAATAAGGGGATCTGGTGGGGTGCTATAGGGTTTCCTCAACTGACCCAAACTCGCAATTCTTTTGAATATGTCTAAACCAGTCATACCTTGAATATTAATTTTATAAAGTTTATGTTTCGATTTCTGACTAACGATAATCCGTATTCATATACTTATTTAAGGCATGAATCCAAGGGCGGATCCAGCTTAGGCGCCAGGAGGGGGTCACATAGTCGTGGTCAAGTCAAGAACTTATAATTTAATTTTGATTAAAGTTATTTTATTATATTAAATTAATTAAATATTGAAGGTATGTAGTTACATAAAATCTGTATGGTGACAAAATATATAAATAAAATCATTATGTTCAATTAGTGGTCCACCTAAGTCCTGGAACCAGCGGGGGGGGGGGGGGGGGGGGGTCATGGGGGGGTCATGACCCCCCTGGATCCGCCGTTGCATGAATCTGATGGTGATACTTCTAAGTAAGGACCAGTGTGGGGCCTATTATAGCGTCATGTAGTAACATTTATGTGATTTTTAGACTTTCGCGCTTTGTATTCATAATTATATAATTATTTACGGGTCTTACACAAGATAAACAAATACAAGATAAAGGGCAAGGTAAATAAAACTATTTCGTGTGTAAGACCCGTAAATAATTATATAATTATTTATGTGATTTGTAGTTTAAATTACAAACTACCTACTTTTCTTTACTTTAGTTGAACCACAAATACGCGTATGGTTGTAACTTGAAAATTCCCCAACTAACTACACTGTAGCCGTAGTTAACTACTGTAGTTTGTTACTTAAACTTCAATAGTAGTTAACTATACCCCACCCTGCTAAGGACGTATCATGGATAATTGTAATGAATGAGTCTACATATTTTATATATGCTTTCAGGAAACCTTGAAGAATGAGACGGCATTTTTGTGGTATTCGATAATTGCTACTGTAATAACTGTAAGTGTTTAAATTTTGAGTAAGAATAGATAATTTTAAAGGTTGGTTATAATTATCTTGTAATCTGGTGTTTGTATGTTGAAACCTCGTTGATAAGCGAAGCGAAATAGTAATTAAGTAGGTACATCTTACCTTACGTCTTTCTCAGTTAAGATAATAACAACAAGATACTTTAATTTTCTAGTATTCAGGTAATAGTGTTTGTTTATATTTTTCTACAAATTCACACACGGCTGTTTAGTCCCAAATTAAGCTAAAATTTGTGGATGGGTACTGAACAACTGATAAACATACTTAAATACATACAAACACCCAGAATCCGAGAACCAACAGATATGCTCATCACACAAATGTTGGCCCCGGGTTGGAATGGAACCCACAACCTCTAGTCACTACTAACTGAGCCAATAGGCTTGTCACTAGTTTTTTCTTAAGATTTTAGTTTCAACTTGAATCAACCCCCCCTAGTAGCATTTATCGTTGGCTACATGACGCCAACGGTTGGGAATTCGTTGGATTAATGATGGTTAGTTCGCCAACATAAAACTACATTGGACCAACGTAGGCAAACATTGTGATTACGCCAACACAATGCCAATAATGGGCCTGTTGATCTTTTGCAACTGTTGGCCCAAATAAAACAAAATAACGATGGTCCTTTGTAAATTTTGCTACTGTTGGCTAAATTATGTTGGCATTACCGCAATTTATTTACGTTAGGGGTCAGTGTGGACAAAAGGGGGCGCAATGAAAAATACTTAGAAAAAAATCACTTTTCTGGAATCCGACGCTGCCCTGGCGTTGTTGGCGTCAGAGTGGACCAAAGGGGACGCAAAAAAAAATTTTGAAATTTTCGATCTGGACTTCGAAAATTTTTCGAAAAATTTCGAAGTCAGTATGACACCCTATTTTTTTGATGCCAATCGATAGGGGGCATCAAGGTAAGCAACTATTGTTATATACTTTTTTTTCCTGCGCCCCTCCCCCTGGGCGCTAGAGGGGGTCAAAGGGGGGCGCGCCCTTATCAAGGCAAAAAATACTTAGAAAAATTTTCAAGAAATTTCGATGTAAGTATAACACCCCATTTTCTTGATGCCAATCGATAGGGGGCATCAAGATAAGCAACTTTTGTCATATACTTTTTTCCCCTGCGCTCCTCCCCCTGGGCGCTAGAGGGGGTCAAAGGGGGCGGCCTTATATCTAGGCAAAAAATACTTAGAAAAATTTTCAAGAAATTTCGATGTCAGTATAACACCCTACTTTTTTGATGCCATTCGACAGGGGACATCGAGACAAGCAACTTTTGTCATGTACCTTTTTTTCCTAGGCCCCTCCCCCTGGGCGCTACAGGTGGGGGGTCATGGTCTATGTTATAGTGACCCCCCTTTTTTGGGGGCAATCGACAGGTCGCGTCATGGCCAATAACTTTTGTCTGAACCGTTTTGTTGTGCGCCCCTTATTTGGCCTTCTAAAGCGGCACAAAGTGCCTACACGGTGCGTATGTAGCAAAGGAGACGGCCTATATCTAGGCAAAAAATACTTAGAAAAATTTTCAAGAAATTTCGATGTCAGTATAACACCCTACTTTTTTGATGTCATTCGACAGGGGACATCGAGACAAGCAACTTTTGTCATGTACCTTTTTTTCCTAGGCCCCTCCCCCTGGGCGCTACAGGCGGGGGGTCATGGTCTATGTTATAGTGACCCCCCCCTTTTTTTGGGGCGCCAAATAAGGGGCGCACAACAAAACGGTTCAGACAAAAGTTATTGGCCATGACGCAACCTGTCGATTGCCCCCAAAAAAAGGGGGGGTCACTATAACATAGACCATGACCCCCCGCCTGTAGCGCCCAGGGGGAGGGGCCTAGGAAAAAAAGGTACATGACAAAAGTTGCTTGTCTCGATGTCCCCTGTCGAATGGCATCAAAAAAGTAGGGTGTTATACTGACATCGAAATTTCTTGAAAATTTTTCTAAGTATTTTTTGCCTAGATATAGGCCGTCCCCTTTGCTACATACGCACCGTGTAGGCACTTTGTGCCGCTTTAGAAGGCCAAATAAGGGGCGCACAACAAAACGGTTCAGACAAAAGTTATTGGCCATGACGCGACCTGTCGATTGCCCCCCAAAAAAGGGGGGGTCACTATAACATAGACCATGACCCCCCGCCTGTAGCGCCCAGGGGGAGGGGCCTAGGAAAAAAAGGTACATGACAAAAGTTGCTTGTCTCGATGTCCCCTGTCGAATGGCATCAAAAAAGTAGGGTGTTATACTGACATCGAAATTTCTTGAAAATTTTTTTAAGTATTTTTTGCCTAGATATAGGCCGTCTCCTTTGACCCCCTCTAGCGCCCAGGGGGAGGAGCGCAGGGGAAAAAAGTATATGACAAAAGTTGCTTATCTTGATGCCCCCTATCGATTGGCATCAAAAAAGTAGGGTGTTATACTGACATCGAAATTTCTTGAAAATTTTTTTAAGTATCGAAAAAATTTGTCAAAGATATGAAAAAATTTTTTTTGTCCCCTTTTTCTGTACCTCAACCAGGAGGGTCGCGTGGAAGTGATTTCTGGTGATTTCTGAATATTTTCAAAAAATTTTTCCTTTTAATTTCTATATAGTGTACATGATTTTTCGAGTTCTCGACTTTTCTCGAGCCGAGAATTCCCGGGAATGAACCCTAATGACCATATTCTGACTAAAGTGATACAAATATGACTTGGCTGTATGGTCTGACGACTTTCGCCTGTCCATCATTGGACGAAATTAACAAAAAAAAATGAGTTGAGTACTGTTTGTCATTTGTGTTGTTTGTGTCGAGGAAAATTTTTATTTTTAATGTTTAGAGTATCAATAAAGGTACTTTGTGGTATTTTTGTACTGTTTGTGATATATAATTGTGTGGTTCGGTCGGTTTTTGGTATTACATTATGTGCTAGGGGTCGAATTCTATGGCGGAAGAACTGGATGACGCCAAGAAAAAAAGAATGCGTGTGGCCGCCAAGCAAACTTCTACATTCAATAAATTATTGACTTCGGATGCATTACCCGATGAAGACTGGGCTATTACATGGCATAAAACGAATTTTATACGATACTGGTGAGTTTTGATATCTATTTTTATAACCTCAAATCAAACTGAACTGGGTGAGGCATGCTTTCATTTCTGCGACGTACGTCACGCCATGCTTTAAGTAGGTATTATCCAATTTAAGAATTTCCAAAAACCCTATTACTTCATGTAGATTTCAAAAAGGTATGCCATTTTTCTAACAATATAACTAAGTTCCCGTGATATTGAGCATGTCATAAATTGTGCTTCGCCATAGATGGGAATCGAGTACAAAATTTCATCCCCAACAGGGGTATATAGCGCTGTGGGCTCCCACGCGAGAAAGGATAATAGTAGGTATACCTACCTAACATAACTTTTGTGTAAGTGCAGAAACAAATTGCCCCCAAGACAGAATAGGTAATAGTACCCAAGTCTACCCACCAACCAACCAGTCCTTTAGTTCCTAGCCGTTTAGACTAATAGATGTAAGCAGTAATAAGTGCGTAATACATCTTAAATCAACAGAACCTAGAACAAACACTCCAGTTGCAGGATGTTCCTATACACAATCTGATCTTCCTTCACCTAAACCAGCGCCATTTTCCCCAGGGAAGTGAAAATAGAGAGAAAGAAAAATGTGTTCTGGGCGGTACTTAAAATTGTGCATATTTCTTGTATGGTGCTTTAAGCCTATTGAGGCAACTACTACCCTCCGGGATGAGTTTTTCTTTTCCCTATATAAGTCAATTACATTTTCCTAATATTTTGTTTTTATTAATTTGCAGTTAAACAGACTGAATTGAAACCCGATCCCGAGGAAACACAACACCACCCACAGGAAATATTTAACAACAAGAATTCTTAGTAGAAGGTAGTATTGGTGAGTAAATAAGTTCGACTTATAAACGGTATTAAATTGGTTGCTTAGTGATTTACTGAACATGATTTGTTTGATTTACAGAATCTCCATTATCTTCTCAAACCCCACATCGAATGCCGGTGGAGCCAAAACTATCGATATAAGCCAAAATCATTGCATTTGTCGGTGAGTATTACAATAGTGTACACAGTGTTTCTATTGTTCCATTTTCCAATATCGAGCCCTATATATTTTTGACATTCCCTTGTATGTTCTGATTTTTTTGTTTCAGATTTAATTGCCACATACATAGTAGATATCAAAAGTGATATCAAAGAACTCAAAGATAAATAGAATGATATTTTGTTAAGATTATCATCTACTACGGGGTATACAAAAACCACTTTTTTATGACTTATTTTGAAACCGATTTTGTTGATGATGATGACACATTTGTATGCATTAAAAAATAAAAATAAAATATTTATTAAAATAAGATTTTTTTCTATTTTTATTATTTTAAGTTGGAAAATTTTCGCTGTCTGTTTTATTTAACGAGGCCCTGCCGTAAGTGGTGCCCTCAATAGAAAAAAAATAATTTCCTGAAAACTAAGACGTTAATCTGGCATGTACACCCTTCAAGAAAATTATAAGGTCTTTTAGGACTGCTACTTGTATTTTTTATCAATCATAATAATGTACAAAAATAAAGTAGCAGTTCCAAAAATATTTACCTTTTAATTTTCTTGAACAAGCCAGAATTCCGATTAATGTCTTAGTTTTCAGGGATATTTTTTCAATTAAGGGCGCCACTTTCGGCAGGGTCTCGTTAAATAAAACACGTACATTTTTGTACAATATAAAATCTAATAGGCACCCAACCATTCGCCGACCGTTGGGGAATTATACAGAGGCCCTACGAAAAATTACACATGTGGCCCTCGGTAGGAAATACAACGTAGGCCCTTGATGGTTGGCCCATCACGACAACAGGCGGCCAAACCTAACCGTGGGCCAACGGACTATGTAGGCGATATCACTTTGGCCCGACCGATCGCCAACAATAAATGCTACTAGGGCCTTGACAACAAAGTAGTCCTATATCCGTCCTATTATGATTCCTTTTTTTTCCTCTTGAGGTGCAGAACTTTAAAAATGAGAAATTCATTCGCAAGCAGGATTTAAACCTCATATCAACCAACTTAAAATTGAGGAGGTTCTCAATTCAACTGTATTTCTTGTTTGTGTATGTTAACACGATATCTTGGCCGATTGTTAACAGATTTGAATGATTCATTTTTTATTTGAATAGGCTATATTTCAAGGGTGGATTTCTAAGGGTGGAAAATTAAAAAAATTGAGGTGATCAATAAATAAGGGTGCTATTATAGTGTGCGGCGGTCGCGCGGCGCGGCGCTGCCGCTCTTACGAGATTATATGAGTTTGTATGAGACGTTTTATACCGCCGATGCGCCGCTCGTAAATCCCACACAAAATTCGCCGCCGCCGCTCACTACAACACACCATAAGTCGTTGGTATACAATAAAATAGTTTTTTACAAAAGTCAGTGTTATTTTTTGGAAAATGTTCTATTATTTCAGACCACAGTTCCTTGTACTTATATGATATATATATTTTAGTTGATCCTGCTGTTGCTTGTATTCGTGATGCGCTCGCGTGTCACGTTCCTGGCGGCGCTGTTCAAGGAGACCGCGCACTGCCTCGGCTCCATCCCCGCGCTGTTCCTGCAGCCGATAATAACCTTCTTCTTCCTGGTCCTGTTCTTCACGTTTTGGTCCATAGTCGTGGTAAGTTTTTGACCAACTCTACCTTTGGAAAGACCTCAAAACTATAATGCCCAGTAAACAAAACCAGTATAAACTGGTCTCTCATAGTATTGAAACTCCCTAATACGCTAGGCCAGCTCAAGGTCAGTGTTTCCACTGACGTGCGGTCGACTACATGGAATGACCGGAAATCGAACTAACGTGATAGGCCGCGTCTTTCCAACTACCCATGACGCAGTAGCAGTTACCTTGTAGTTTTTGAAAAGAGTAATCTTTTCAGGTGTGCCTGGCGACCGCAGAGTACCCTGGTATACCTTACCGGACCAACTTCCTCCTCAACGGAACCCCGTTGCCCGACCACGTCGATAATTCGGCCGTGCAACTGCAGAACTTATATGGAAATGCTACGAAGAAAAGTAAATAAATCATAAAATAATGTTCTAGGGGTAACTAGATTTATAATCTGCAGTGAAAGAACGGTAAACGCAAATACTAGAGGCACATACATAATAGTACACTGGTAGTGGACAATTTTACAAAATATAGGTAGGTTAGTTAGATACCTATATTTTTTATGTTGCTTACACGAAAGCTGCAAAAACACGATTGTTTACGCAATGGATAACGTAAAACACGACAAATACAGCTAAATATGATATTAACATTTTCAATTGGGACACCTTGATTTTGATTATATAAAAGGTAAGTTACGGAAGCTTGTTTTGATTTTCTTCCTAACTAATATCAAGGCTACGACTCTTGGCTACGACGACCAGTTTTAGGAAATACTGCGCTAAGCAGCCAGCGAAGGAAACCTGCATACGCCGAAGAATTGTTAGGCGAAGTTTGCTGTGAAGTCCAAGTTCCAACCGTCACTGGGCTAGCATGGTGGGCTGACGCCCCCTTTGAGAGGATAGGCCTGAGCCCTAACAGTGGGGACATATTAATTGCATTTTTTAATTATTTTGTATGTATGCCAACATGTTTGTGCAGCATTCACTCTGGATCGGGTGGAGTTCGATCCGATGTGGGTGAAGAGCATGTGGTGGATATGCCTCGTGTGCCTGGTGTGGGGTAGCGAGTTCATTCTCGGCTGCCAGCAGATGACCATCGCCGGCGCTGTCTCGCACTGGTACTTTAGGTAATTTCTATTTATTAATACTATCACAGTAGGCCAGATTCTGAAGGTACAAAGTTAAAATTTGACAGCACCACAGAATAGATACAGCACTAAATTGTTTCCATCCCTGTCACGTAGTATTGCAAAGTTAGGGACGACTCTAATTTTAGTGCTGTCAACTTTTAAATGCGTGGCTTCAAAATCCGCAAAATATATATTTTAGGAAAATAAAAAAGACAAACATGACACTTCAGCGCCATTCGGCAAAATGGCTTCGTCACTTTTAAACTTACTATTAGAACCATCTCCACCGTGTCTCTTTAAACACTTGACATTGGCAGAACCAGTCGTCATCCTAAAGACGATTGAAGCCACAACCAAAAATAATAATAATAATAGAAGAAATGTGATTTTTTTTCAGAGGACCAAACGCTCACTCGTCGCCAGTTCTGTACTCGATCGGGAAGCTCATAAAATACCATTTGGGATCTGTTGCTAAAGGATCGTTCCTGATAACCCTGTTCAAGATCCCGAGACTTATTCTCACATACATACATGCCAAGTAAGTTCACCTTATTGATAACTAGCTGTTTCCCGCCGCCTCGCCCTCGTTTCATAAATTTCTAACTTTTCTTTTTGCTCGGCTCCCAAGGGTTCTAGCGGGATGTTAAATTCCCTGTAACCTTCCTCATGAGTGGGTTATCAAACGCATCAGAGACTAGCGCGTTCAAACAAAGTCTTCAGCTTTATTCTATTAGTATAGGTAGATGAATTCAAATGGTAAGGAAAACATCGTGAGGAAACCTGCATACGCCGAAGATGAAATTCTTAGGCGCATGTGAAATCCAACCCGCACTGGGCTAGCGTGGTGGACTATAGCCCGAACGCCCTAGTTGAGAGAGTAGGCCTGAGCCCCAGCAGTGGGGACATTAATAGACTGTTGGTGATAGGTAGATGAATACGAATTCTTGTGTGTTCTGTCATTACAAGAAAGTGTTTCATTTAATTATGGTGCAGGAATAGAGGCCTCCTGTAGATCAATCAATAGTAAACAATAATAATCTGAAATTGTATAATTAAATTTTACTTTGAATGTTTGGTATTTTTCAAGTTTGGTATACAATAAGCTGCAATAAATTTAAATAGCTTTACCCATGTGTTTATACTATTTATACGTTCGAAAAGCGTAATGTTTCTATACAGAGGTTCGGACACCTGTTCTTCTCTTCAGAGAGAATCAACAGAATACCTTTTATATTAAAACAAAACAAAAATATTTCTGACAATGGTTTTAGATTGTCGGCAAGGGCAGAGAAGGGTTCGGAATGCGCGAAGTGCGGACTCAAGTGCGGCATATGCTGCTTCTACTGCCTGGAGAAGTTCATCAGATATCTGAACCACAACGCGTATACCATAATTACTATTGAGAGAGTCCACTTTTGCAAGGCTGCGGCGAAGGTATTTTGTTTTTGCTTTTAAAAGCGATAAGAGGTAATGTCTACGTCCAGCAGTGGACACATATATCCGCTGACAATATACAGATGGAGAGTAAGGGTCGGGGCAGACCAAGCGCAAAAATGCCTATATCACTATAACCTAAAGAACAAAATCGTAGGAATGACTTTGTACGTCGGCGACGTACGTCGTACGAATAATCAAAGTCAAGGTCAAAACTATTTTATTGCATGTAAGTACACTGGGTACATTTATACAACGTCAATTTTTTATCTACCACCGCTTCCAAGGTGTTATATAGAGCTGGGAAGAAGACGCGGCGCAACAAACTTCCGCAACACATCTTTTAAAATCGAGTTTATACATAACATTATTTTTGTAAAGGTTGTGCGAGGCTGAAGTAACATTAACACCAGGCATCTTTGTCATTTAAATAATCGACTGTTTTATAATAAGCTTTCTTACAAAGTTGTTGTTTAATGTGGGTCTTAAATTTTCTGTCATTCATATTTAAGATTTCTAATTGATTCATTATACATTCCTAAGCATCTAAATTCATACAGTCTGTATAGCATTTAGCTCTCTTTGATCACCTCTTGCCGCTGACACCTAGGAAGCGGTGGCGGTAGATAAAAAACTGACATGTTATAAATGTACCCAGTGTACACGCAACAAAAATATTTCGACTTCTTGATTCTATATGCCTCAATTACCTAAAAAAGGAAGTAAAAAATCAACCCTCAACAACGGTATATAACGACTTCATGTGAATTCATCAATACCATCATTAATCCCGGATTGTTGTGTGTCGGCTAGGCGTTCAGCACAATAGTGAACAACGCGTTGCAAGTGGCGACGATCAACAGCATTGGCGACTTCATCCTGTTCCTGGGCAAGTGCATCGTGACCGCCGTCACCGGCATCATCGGGCTGCTGCTGCTCAAGCGCAACTCGGATCTACACTTCTACGCGGTCCCCACGCTCATCATCTGCGTATTCTCATTCTTCATCGCGCACTGCATACTCTCGCTCTATGAGGTCAGTCCACCACAGCCGAGATGAGCGAGATTTGTGTATGCATGTAGAACTAAGACAAGTGTATGACTAGACGGAACATGCTCATAATAACGCTCAAAGCCTTCACTACGGTAACACCTAAGATTTACAAAGTCATTATTATCATCAGCCTCCACATTTTGATCGCCATTTCGCCAAGGCGACTGCTGATATGGAAGCATCAGCTTTAGCTGCCTTTCCATTTAAAATAAAATAAATAAATAAATAAATTTCTTAACGCATACAAAAACACTTCACCCTACCACAGAAGAAGTAAGAGTTATATCTTAATCTACCTAATAAAAAACTCATCACTTTATAATTATAGTTAGCTTTTGTCCTGCTTCGTTCATATGCGACTATTCAGTCTTTACTAATTATGAGTTTTGCTTGTACATTCGAACGCACGTTAGTGGAAAGGTACTCTAAGGTGGAAACACTGACGTTTAGCTGGCCTAGCCTATTAGGGTGTTTCAATACTATAAAAGACCAGTTTTTACTGGTTTAAAGACAAGTTTTTGTTTCCACTGACGTGTGAATGTTCATTTGACAGATGGTGGTTGATTCACTGTTCATGTGCGTATGCGAGGACCGAAACATGAACAGTGAGGACGGCAAGTGGAAGAACAGCCGACTGTCCGAGCTGGGAGCCAACCCGGGCGGTAAGCGCGCGGGCGAGGACAGCAGCGCCGAAATGCAGAACCTGCAGAATAAGTACTAACGCAGTGAGTTGCCGCTTTTTGTGAGCTTTATTGTCTGCTGTATGTGTGTGTAGTCACTTAGGGTCGGGGCGGACCGGAGGAAGGGGAAAGGCCGCTTGGTTTGCGCAGTCCCTTGGGGTTCACTTTTTACTTTTCTACCGACTATCGATAGCTTCAGCTCTTACATATAGATAGCTTAACTCTACATGCAGCAATACCACAGAATACATAATAATTGCCAATACTGTGTCAAAATAGTAGCGCGCGTTTCGTTGAAGTGTCAATTTATTCGAAAGCGCTTCGTTAACTTTGCTTAAAAATTTTTATTGGCTTTTGCACTTCAGCATAACGTTGCACGAAATTTGATTGTGAAGAAGTTTTAAAATCTACATTAGTGTACTACTTTTACAGGTAAACAGATTGGACACTGTTTTGTACCCAGATCTGAGAAGTAATCTACAGTCAACGAGACTTCATTACGTACTTTACGCTTAATTTTAATCATTTTATTATTATATTTAAGCACTGATTAATTAATTCAAACATAATTTAAGATTGAGTGCTAAATCTTTTGATATTTTTGTATACTCATGTTGCTATTGTAGAAGTGTTTTATGAATGTTTACAATATTGATGTTTATTAATGAGATTGATGTCTATGTCATAACATATTTTAGGATGATCCAATCTATTTCTATAGTAAAAATATTAAATTTTATGACAGGCTAGAAAGTTAGCGATGCTATTATACAACTGAATATTTACGTGCATTTTTTACAGTAATGTTTTACAAATAGCAACACTTATTTTTAAGGTAAATAATTGTAACTTATTTAAAAAAAACATCATTTTTTTTACTCTATAATGCACAATTATTTTTTTAAAGTACAAACATTATTTTAAGATTGGTGTAAGATTCTATTTTTAGGGAGTATTTTCTATAACTTTTAGATATTTGGAGACTATGAAGCATAATTACTATTGGCTTTAATGAAGATGTATTATGTATGTCATAATCAGACATTCCTTATAGGTACTGATTTAGTATTATCTAATCAAAATAAACAACCGTCCATTTATACTTAAATTTTCGAATCTCGGTCTTTATTTTTGTCAGTAATTAATCAGATATTCCTTTTTGTACTGATCTGATTTTTTTTTGATGATGATGATTTGATTTTGATGATGGTTCCGCAGTAAAAACAAGGAACCCTTATATATTTTTTATTTATTCATCACAATATACAACCGTCCATTTAAATACTTACGTATCTCGGTTTTGAGGCTTTAAAAATACGTAAGTTATACATCCCCGCCAATTTTTTCTGGCATAGTATTTTGAAGCTTAATGAATGCGCATGTCTGCGAGACTAATTTTGTATCACTTTGAATTCTAATGCATTATTTGTACGTAGTAACACATTTTGAAATAGAAATGATATCAATAAATAGCAAAGACTGTGTATCCAGCCACGGTACCGACGGGTGGTATATGATTTATTTTTAATTTAATCTTACTACCTCAAATGTATTAAGTTCTTCCAATATGAAGTGTATTTATTTTGAAATCAGTTTGTGTTACTTTAACCTCTATGCTTCTGATAAATAAAATGTAATTGTGTGAAAATATTCGTTTTATTTACTTTTTCATAGGTTTTTTCTTTTTAAACTGCTTCCTCTTCTTGATTTGGTCAGATATGACCTTGCTCTTCGCCTTCAGCTGCTTGCGTCTGATTACTTTGTCTGGCCTGCTTTTAGATATCCTCATGCTAAACACAGGTTTAGTGGGAGTTTCATTGTCGCTTACTTCCATTGATTCTTCATTCTCTTCCTTTATCTCTTCTGAAATGAAATACATTATTTTATTTTTGTTCTAAGTTGTTGTACCACAATGTTTAAACAACCACGTTGTATGAACATTTCTTTGTTGGACTATTGAGACAATACCTTTAACAAGTGCTTCTTCAGCTTTCTCCATTGGATCACCCCTGAAGAAATCGGCGCTCTCAATATCAGGGTAAGCAGTCTCTGGTTTTGTGGCTTCATACACTGCTTTTTTCTCTACTCTTCTCTCGTACTTGTTAGCAGCCTTCTTTGAGAATGCTTGCCTCAATTTCGCTGGGCTGATGTATTTTGGGTTCTCCCACAATGTTGCTCCACCAAAGGACCCAGAGAAGATTTTCACCTAAAAACGTTATATTGCACTTCATCATAATTTGCGCACGTAACACCCGGTGCGGGGGCGTGATGCCTTCCATGAAGTTTCATACTAAACCGAATTGCCACGCGCACGCACCCGGTCTTTAACAATAATACCCTAGGTCTTATCATGTCTGTTACAATTAAACTTTGTTTATTTCGGAACGAAATTGTAGTTTTAACTTATGGAGTAAGAAACAGGCAGCAACCTGCCGGCTGATAAGCAGTCATAGTTGTCCATAGAACTGCAGCATTTATCCAATAGTTCAAAGGCCACAAGTGCACTGCCACCCTGAAGACGGCCTACATGAGATAGAATGTAATTGCACTGGCGCCCTTCAAACCAGAACAAAAATATGATAGTATTGCTGTGTGATGGCTGAAATATAGTTTTTACGAGAGGTACTAAACTTACAGGGTTCAGAACAAATCTTGGTCCAATTTCGGCCAAAGCACCATCTTCAGAGAGTATCTGGTAGTTTCTGAACCAAATCCTGTTGTCTAGGACCATGAAAGTGTACACATGATCAAAGAATGGTTGGCTCTTCGGGTGATGCTTGGGCACCCCAAATATTTGGGTAAGCAATTCCTTCAGCAAAGTGTAATGCGAATCTTTTGTAAACTGGGGGTCAAAGGAGAGCAGAGGTCTTGAACCTCTCAGACAATTTCCTGTCATTTTGAGCTCGCCCATTGTATAAACTGCAACAGAGATATACATTCAGTGTCATATTGTATGTTTCTAAGTTGCTAAAAAATTCTATTTTTCACTAAACCCATCAGGTGTTGTTAGTAGAATGGGTTAGTGCCAAAAACGCAAATGATCAAAGCACACATTTTGGTCATTTACATATGTTAATATGTTTTTAAAGGATAACGAAAGGGATCATATTAGTACAGTATCTACCTACCAAAAAATAACATACCTACCAAAGTTAGTAGACATCAAACGAAATATATAATTATTTTTCAATATTCTACTATGTAATTAATAATGTATGGCCATATCCATGGTATATTTGGAATTTTAGTATAATGTGAAATAAGGTTTTGATTATTCTTGTAGGTATATAGTATGTCTATTGTATTGTGTCTTTTGTTTATTGGCTTTTTGCATTCTTGGCACTTGTGTCGAACCCAGTAGAACCTTATAATATTGAAATAAAGAAAACATACTTACTATTTTCAATTAGAAACTTGGCACTTGGCCCATTGGGGATATTGGACATCCACATATAAAGATCCCGCATTTTCCTTCCCTCAAAGAGAATGCATTTATTGCAATTCTTCATTTCACTTATCTCGTTAACTACATACAAGTTCTTGCTCCTCTCCATTTTAGACTCTGTCTTGTGGTGGGGCATCAGCTTCTTTATGTCTTCCATCAGGTGTCGGTGGCGGTGGTTGATACCTCGCGCGGCGAACACGAGGACTCTTTGTCTGTTGATCCATTTTACCTAGAATGTGATGACATTGGTATTAATTCCAGAAAACACTATTCAGGGAAATGTCTACGTTATGGAGTTATTAGCTTGACCTACCTGTATATTAAAATTGTAAGAAAATCTTACAACTCTTCATTGATATGGTGGGCAAAGGAACTCCTATGCCTAACAATAAGCCTATCGTCGGCGTGAAGGCTACCTATCGATTTCTAGGTTAGGACCCTTGTAGGGTTGCGAGTAAAATATGACGTGTCTGGTGCAAGGATTAATAAGAGGATAGTGGAATTTACAAAGATGGATCTATCACAGAGACAAGAATACTCAACTAACAATGCAGGTACATAATTGTTCAAGTGCAGGAAAAATTATTCGCTAACCTGTTTCGGTGCAGGGTCATCAGACATGCGAACCGGTGGCAATATCACTACATTATCTTGTTCCTTCTTTACTTCTTGCTGCTTCTCTTTCTTACTTTTAGCTTTCAGTTTGACCATTATATAACTAAATAATACTTTAGAAAGTACACGTGGACCTAAAAGAAAACAAGCGGGCCGGCTTAAAATTAAAATATACTCTACTCTGTGGACTGTCTGTGACCGATGTGAACCACAAACTATTTATTATGTGAGTGAACGTGAATCCACACCACAGACTACTATTGTGAATCAATCAAAGAGTTTTTATATAATTTTACGGCCAGTTGGAAACAAGTCCTTATAGGCCAAATCGTAGTTTTTAAGCATGAATACATAAAACCGCAGCACGGCCTCTGGGCACAACTAGAGCCATTCAGTGATCCACACTGCAGTTGACACCGCACTAAACTGATAGTAGGTGTAATGCCGATTTAACAAGGGACAATTTGGAACATCCGTTAAAGTCGCTACACGCTTTTATTTAACTATCCCGCATAATATACACTTTATTAGGCAGTTGTAGCATAAAAAAACTATCACAGTTAAACACCAAAACCTAGAATATATATTTTTTTGGTAAACTAAACAAAAACGACTACCACCTCTTGACAAAATCCCGCCAAAAAGCCCCAGAGTATATTAAGCTGAACTGTGAACTGTCAACTACTGTGAGTGATCCATGGAAGTAATAGTTCTATGAAGTGATCAGCAACTTTACTGTACTGATCAATTTCTTTCATACTATATAGTTTGTGATTTCTTTGCTTTGCACAGCGGGGCGCGCTGCGCAATGATGAATGGCGCAAGTCGCAACCATGGAACTAATAATGTACTAACGTATACTTATTAGTTCCATGGGCGCAACGCAAGTGTTGTTGTAGTAGTCTGTGCAAATAAATTTCACTCGTAGCGGACGTATACTATCTAATTTGTGCTCGTAGCCACAAACTAAGCTACGCATCACAAATTAGATATTAAACGTCCCTACGCAACTCGTAGCCGTAGTCAGTCACAAAATAAGAGGGCGTTTGTGCACTATACGTTTCCGATTCACATTCAATACGTGAAGGGATACTCGTACTCGTAGTAGTTTGTACCATAGAGTAACTTATAGGTTTGTACTTTCTCGAAAGGGCTATATGTACTCAAGGTCAAGACACACACACACACGCACACATACGTACGAACTGTCAATGTCATAAGTGACATTGACAGCTCGCACGTCAGTGTCACAGTGGTGACAGATGACATTTGTTTTTAAATTAGATTTTGGCTTGGTAACGGGACTTTTAAGCCATATATTATTTTGAATTTAGACTTATTTCATAAATCTTTTGACGTCCGATTGATGGTCTGACTGCGTTCATCAGTCACGCGTCACTAGTGATGTGAACCAATTACCGGTTTTATGAATTATAATTAATCGATGCGTATCCGAACATGCTTGACTAGAGGTACTTGAAATCAGTTTTCCATGACTATAAAAGATCTGGCTTAAAAGGGTTCCTTCCACGTCTAGGCATTGGACATGGAAAAAAAAGACAACGTTGGTCTACTTTGTCTATGAATTATTAATCATAGACCAGGGTCTGTTTTTTTTTAAATATTTTTTGGCCTTTATGAAAATTCACGTTTGTGACTATGATGGTGGCTTTTTGGTGGGATTTTGTCGGAGACGGTTGTCTTTTTTATTTAGTTTTCCTAAAAATGTATAAATGGTTTTGGTGTATATCTGTGATAGTTTTATATGCCACTAGCTTATGCCCGCGACCTCATTCGCGTTTAAAAAGAAGGCTACTTGACATACTAATTGAGCTGTGCATGCAACACTTCAAACAAACCAAAACCAACCAACCAGCCACCTAACCAACCAACCAACCAACAAACCAACCATTCAACCAACCAACCGACCATCCCACCGACCGACCGACCGACCGATCAACCAACCAACCCGCGAACAAATGCGCGAAACGCGCGAGCAAACGCGCGAAACGCAGGAACGGTTGGAGTGGACAAAAGGGGGCGCCAAGGAAATTTTTTTTGAAAATATTCAGAAATCACCAGAAACACTTCCACGCGACCTGGTTGAGGTACAAAAAGAAAAGGGGACAAAAAAAATTTTTTCATATCTGAAAAAATTTTTCGAAAAAATTCGATGTCAGTATAACACCCTACTTTTTTGATGCCATTCGACAGGTGACATCGAGACAAGCAACTTTTGTTATATACTTTTTTTTTTCCTGCGCCCCTCCCCCTGGCCGCTAGAGAGGGGGTCAATTGGGGCGCCCTTATCAAGGCAAAAAGGACTTAGAAAAATTTTCAACTAATTTCGATGTCAGTATAACACCCCACTTTTTTGATGCCATTCGACAGGTGACATCGAGACAAGCAACTTTTGTTATATACTTTTTTTTTCCTGCGCCTTTCCCCCTGGCCGCTAGAGAGGGGGTCAATTGGGACGCCCTTATCAAGGCAAAAAGGACTTAGAAAAATTATCAACTAATTTCGATGTCAGTATAACACCCCACTTTTTTGATGCCATTCGACAGGGGACATCGAGACAAGCAACTTTTGTTATATACTTTTTTTTTCCTGCGCCCCTCCCCCTGGCCGCTAGAGAGGGGGTCAATTGGGGCGCCCTTATCAAGGCGAAAAGGACTAAGAAAAATTTTCAACTAATTTCGATGTCAGTATAACACCTTACTTTTTTGATGCCATTCGACAGGGGACATCGAGACAAGCAACTTTTGTCATATACTTTTTTACCCCTGGGCGCTACAGGCGGGGGTCATGGTCGATGTCATTGTGGACCCCCTCTAGCAGCCAGGGGGAGGGGCGTAGGAAAAAAAAGTATATGACAAAAGTTGCATGTCTGTCGAATGGCATCAAAAAAGTAGGGTGTTCCGTGTTATACTGACATGGAAATTTTTCGAATACTTTTCTAAGTCCTTTTTGCCTAGATATAAGGCCGCCCTCTTTGCTACATATGCACCGTGTAGGCACTTTGTACCGCTTTAGAAGGCCAAATAAGGGGCGCACAACAAAACGGTTCAGACAAAAGTCATTGGCCATGACGCGACTTGTCGAATGCCCCCCAAAAAAAGGGGGGGGGGGGTCACTATGACATCGACGATGACCTGTAGCGCCCTGGGAAGGGGCGTAGGAAAAAAAAGTATATGACAAAAGTTGCTTGTCTCGATGTCCCCTGTCGAATGGCATCAAAAAAGTGGGGTGTTATACTGACATCGAAATTAGTTGAAAATTTTTCTAAGTCCTTTTCGCCTTGATAAGGGCGCCCCAATTGACCCCCCTCTAGCGGCCGGAGGAGGGGCGCAGGAAAAAAAAGTTTATAACAAAAGTTGCTTGTCTCGATGTCCCCTGTCGAATGGCATCAAAAAAGTAGGGTGTGCCATAATGACATCGAAATTTTTCGAAAAACTTTTTAAGTCCAATTCAAAAATTTCTAAGATTTTTTTGCGTCCCCTTTGGTCCACCCTGACGCCAACAACGCCAGGGCAGCGTCGGATTCCAAAAAAGAAAATTTTTTCTAAGTTTTTTTCATTGCGCCTTCTTTTGTCCACACTGACCGGTAGATACTTAACATACTTATTTAAACTTGTTAAATAGGTAATTAATTAGATTATTTATTCCCAGATGTCCCACTGATCCTGACAATAGGCATAACATCGGGAGCCACATCCACCTATGGAGGAACTGGATACCTATAACCAGGCCCGGACTTAGAGACCCAGGGACCTTCGCAGGGCACGGCTGGGGACCCGTTGGATGGCTGGGGCCCTAGGCTCGGGCCTTGTGGGCCTAGGCGGAAATCCCGGCCTGGATATAACACCTATGGAAGAAAGTGGATACTCTAGGTTCTTTATACTCCCGAGTCTCAACCCAACACAATGATATGTTCTTGAAGACTTTTGGCCAGTAGGAGTAATGTCCCGCTGCTTAGGGTAAAGAGACAGACTAATACAATTACGGGGCCTATCATATCAAAAGGTCCGAAATCCCAGCTGGGCCATTAGCTAATTAATTTGAAATGAATTTTTAAGTGCAAGAATTCTCAAATATTAAGTAGGCTATTGTACTTACTTATATGTTTATGGGCCACTAATTGCCATAGAATAAAATGAAATATTAATACCATGACAAATATCTGCTTTTCTGAGCATCTGGCATTAACCGCATCCTCCGGGGCTAGGCTCATAACATAATTACGAAGGTAGATAGGTATGCATGTGGATGTTGTAGGTTTGATATATAGTCAGCAGCAGTGTGGTACATAGATGCTATTTCCCTTCTAGTGGACATGCAAGCCTCTACACCAACTTGTGACACTGTGGGGCGGTTGGGCTTTTGTTGTTGGCCTTTAGCCGGCAGGTAGGTAGGGTATCTAGGTTCAATAAAGAAAACTAATAAATAATTAAGTACCTACCTTTATCTAATTATGTTTTATTTATAAAAATTGCACCTCCCCTAAGTCAAATACCTAATTAAAATATTTCACAGGCCTTAAGCTTAAAAAGGTTGCAGAAGAAAAGTCAAAGGTTAAAGGTTCTGCTTCCATCCAATGTAAGGCAGCTTCCCCATAATACATGCAGGTTTAGTAAAAGTATGATAGCCATCCAAGGCGGTAGCGTAGGATTCAAGATGGTAGGTGAATCCTGGAACAATTGTCAAGAATGTTAGAACCAGTGTGTGGTATCAGCAGCAAGGAGACCCAAGGTCCAGTGACTAGTGGGCCCGTTACAACTGGGAAACACTTCTGCAGTAGGTTGAAAGTTAAACAAAGGAGGTATCTACCTACACCTTCTAATCCCACACATGGATGAGGTCTCGTCGATCACCGTGACATTGGCATCATCGTCAACTTGATGGAGCCCACAAATTAAATAATAACCTCAGAATTGAACAAGTTATGGCGATTTAGCGAGGTGAGTTCCACAGGTCGGTCGACTCAGTCCAAGTCCTAGCATACTCTTTAAGTAAAACCTCGAAATCACAAGGAAACTGAAAATATAGCCACTTTTGTGATAAAAATGTCACCATTAAACCATGCAATATTTTTTGGGAAATCATTGCTGGCTATGACGGGCCACCCCGACAATTTCCCCACGTTGCCATGGAAATAAAGTGATCAGGTAGTTTACCATAGAGTGTAAATAGCAATAACAAATTAAATTATAACCTAAAACGTATGGGAAAATTACCAAAAAAAAAACAAAATTTTACACTCAAGATTTTGGTGTTGCCTGCCTGTATTTTTCCCTAAATTCGAGGAATTTTTAATTAGTTTAATGAAAAAAAGAAATTACACGATACAGATGCTATCATTATTAATATTAGGGAACGGAACATGAAAAACTACATCAATTAAATTTGATTCCGTAGCGTTTCACAACCTCTGGGACAAACTACTGGAAAAAATCTAATCAGAGCAAGACGTTTTGCTTGATTCGGAATGTTTTTGAAGGATGTATGAACATCCCTTTCCTTTGCCTTCAAATTATTTTAAAAACAAATCTTGAGTGAAAATAGCCTCGGCCGTACTTTCTAGCTATATATTTTAACCTCTGCCCGTGTTTTGTTTCTAGTTTTTTTATACTTACTTTCATCTTTTCTTTAGATTCTGTTCAGCGTCAGAAGTTAAGACAATTTATTTAGCGGTCGCTCGTCGCACCGGTGTATTGTAAAATGTTAAATCCTGTGATATTGCTTGTTAGGTGCGTAAACAAACCAAGTGTTATAACTCAAGTTAGATGGGCTTCCACATTACCCCAACTTTCTTCAGTGAGTATACCCTTCCCTGTGTATCAAATTGCTTTAGGATGGTACCTATTTGCAGAATATGAAGTTTTTAGCTACCTACCCAGCACTTTTTCAAGCTTGATAAAGTTGTCAACAACTTGTCCAGAGTTTTGTCAAAGAATCATTTTATTCGGTAAGAAAAATAGTGATTTAATCTATAATTTATAATTATTTTCAGGAAAGATACAAAATTAAAAGGAAAGATTTTAGCACAGTAAGTGCAACTGATATTAATTACTTTAAGTCCATTCTTAGTGACGAGCGGGTGCTAACCGAGGACACTGATGTGATGTCCTTCAACATTGATTGGATAAAGAACTGCAGAGGTATATTTACTACTAGCTGTTGCCGATGTAAAAAGTAGCCTATATATATATAGGTCGACAGTATCTGTCCACCTATGTTTATTTATTCCAGGAGCATTGTACCAAGTTTCATTCAAATCTGTACAGCCGTTACAGTGTGAAAGAGTAACAATCATCCTCACGTAGTAAATTTCGCCTTTATAACATTACTAGCTGTTGCCCGCGGCTTCGCTCGCATGGAATAAGTTTTTCCCGCGGGGACGATTTACTGCGGTAAAAAAAGTAGCCTTTAAGTTATTCCAGGACATAAGCACTGTACCTAGTTTCAACAAAATGTTTTTAGCTGTTTAATAAAGGCAATAGGCATTAGCCACCTTGTACAGCTCTAACAGAATGCAATGATTTTGCATAAACCCAACTAGGGCCCACCACTTATTTATTTACTATCATACCTACTAATTCACATACTCTCACTGGAGAAAGAAAGGATACATTTATCAGTTGTCCATATTTTTATTTGCGTGTAAGTTTGACAGAACAAAACAAATCTAAGATTCTGCATGAAAATCAAAAAGCTGAGGCAACATACTTTTGACACTATTGCTCACCCATTTTTTAGGTAATAGTTGTAAGCATTTATTTATTAGTTTTGCAGTGGTGTCAGTGTCAATAAAGAGTACTCTTTCTTTCATTTTCTTTTTTCTAATTGGCTATCTTAATCGGTAGAAAATTTGCTACTTTTGGTAGCAAATTTTCTACAAAGAAGTTAATAAAATATACCTACTAACAAATCATCCAGTGTGAGTGCTTCCATGCAGTTTAATTTCATATATTACAAACAAAGGTGCCACGCGCACGCGTCCAGTGTGCTCCGGCGACTATGCAAAAGATTGTATTAAAATAAAAAATGATAATTCTACTGCAGGTCAATCAAAACTGGTGCTGAAACCGAGGACCTCACAAGAAGTTTCACAGATTCTGGCATATTGTAATGAAAGGAGGTTAGCTGTGTGTCCGCAGGGGGGTAACACTGGGCTGGTGGGGGGGTCGGTACCAGTGTTCGATGAGATCGTGCTCAGCTTCGCACTAATGAATAAAATCATCAGCCTGGATGAAGTATCAGGTTAAGTAATGAACAATATGGATTTTTTTAAAATAACTAGTAAGGTACATTCAGAATACTAACTCAATGGTAAAACACGGCTCAGGAAATCATAAATTAGAAATCAGTACAGTGTACGTCATACACAGTATACGGGCGGGGTTACTCTTGTAATTTTCCTGAAATATCTTGGAAAATATATTTCCCATCATTGATGGGCAATTTCACATCTATATCATTATTTCAAACAGATCAATCAATTATTTTTGAGAACTCTAAGAAGAGAAAATGTTTCAGGGGCGTTAGTATGCGAGGCGGGCTGCATCCTGGAGACCGTGGACAACTACGTGCGCGAGCGCAGCCTCATCATGCCGCTGGACCTGGGCGCCAAGGGCAGCTGCCACGTGGGCGGGAACGTGAGCACCAACGCGGGCGGGCTGCGGCTGCTGCGCTACGGCAACCTGCACGGATCCTTGTTAGGTCTTGAAGCTGTAAGTAGCAGGGTTCGAATTGATTATTAAATTAATAACTTTATTATACACTAGCTGTTGCCCGCGACTTCGTCCGCGTGGATTTTGGAAGTAGGTACCTATCTCTGCTATGTACAGACATACATCGTCTAGTTATAATTTTCCAATGGTAAAATGGATCATTCTAGACACTTTCCCTGCATCTCCTATGGTTTCGGATTTGCCTATACTGTCCCAGTTAAAAAAAACACTGATATCTCCTATGTCTATGACATCGTCTTGTTACGTTAAATGATTTATCTGTAAATGACGATAACTTTTTTCGCTGTCATCCGATTTCAATGAAACAAAGCCTATAAGTTGCTCCAGGCTGTGCTTAATCGACCTGTGAAAACCGCAAGAAAATCCGTTCGGAGATTAGCGATTACAGACAGACAGAAAGACAATAAAATTTAAAAAAACTTTTTTGTTCTGTTACTCTTTTTTTATCGCCCACACTCATTTTTTTTTTAATTTGTTCAAAGTACAGACACACGATTTCTACTCCTTTATTATAAGTATAGATTGTTAAGGATCCGATTCTGAAAGGACAAAGTTAAAATTTGACAGCACTAAAATTGTTTCTATCTCTTTCACACATTATGAAGATAAGGACGACACTAATTTTAGTGCTGTCAAATTTTAAATATGTGCCTTCATAATCGGGCCTAATTATAAAATAAATAAAATAAAAAAGCCTTTTATTTCCTGTTTATACAAGTTTAAAAAAGTAAATGTTATTCCTATTATTTGACAGGAACCCCTTTCTGGGTGAAGGCCTCCTCCAGATTTGCCCATTCCTCACGATTCTTGGCTTCGTCCAGCCAGCGGCGCCCCGCTGTTTGCTTTATTTCATCCTCCCACCGTGTTAGTGGTCTTCCCTTTCGACGTTTCCCCTGTGGTCCTTTCCACTTAGTTATTCTTGCTGCCCATCTTTCTTTCATACGTGCAACATGTCCTGCCCACTTCCATTTTAGTTTTTGGGCGTAGTTTAGGGCGTCTGTCGCTTTGGATGCTGATCGTATTTTTGTATGTCGTATTTTTTGGATTTTCTTTATATTAAGCATGCTGCGTTCCATTCCTCTTTGGCATGTGGTAATTTTTTGTTTTACTTTGCTTGTGAATTTCCAAGTCTGACAAGCATATGTTAAGCAAGGAAGCAAGCATGAGTCCATTGCCTTCTTTTTCAGCTTTGTTGGTAAGTTGCTCTTGAACACTTCTTTTAAGCTCCAGTACTTGTTCCATGTGCTTTTGATCCTTCTCTCGACTTCTAGTTCATTATTATTATTGAAACTGATTAGTTTGCCAAGATATATGTATTGGTCAACATATTGTATGCAATCATTTTCTATTGTTAATGTTCTCTTGGTGCTGTTTGTCATAGCTTTTGTCTTGCTTAGATTCATTTCTAGTCCGACTAGTCTGCTAGCTTTGTGGAGTGTTTCGATCATGTATTGTAGTTGGTTAGTAGTCTCTGATATTAATAGGATGTCATCTGCGAATCGTAGGTGGTTAAGGTAATTCCCTTGGACGTTTATGCCACATCTCTTCCACTCCAATTTGCTTATGACATGTTCAAGTAATGCAATGAAGAGTTTTGGGGATAGAGGGTCGCCTTGTCTTACTCCTCTTTTGATAGGAAAGCTCGGGCCTTTTGTTTCCAACTTAACTCTGCTTGTGCTGTTTTTATATATACTTTTTATTACTTCTATATACTCAGTCTCTATATTTTGGTCTTCTAGGGTTTCCCATAAGCTTGTGTGTGACACAGTGTCAAATGCTTTTTGATAATCAATGAAGGCAATGTACAGAGGTCGCTGTTGTTCTTGGTATTTCTCTATGAGTAATTCTAGAGTATGCACATGGTCGATGGTTGAGAAACCTTTCCTGAACCCTGCTTGTTCTATTGGTTGTTTCTTGTCTATTGTAGAGCTTATTCTGTTGTTTATAATTGAAGAAAACAGTTTATATAGAGTCGGGAGTAAGCTTATAGGTCTGTAATTGCTAATGTCTTTTGGGTCACCTTTTTTATAGATCAGAATTATACTTGAGTCGGACCATTGCAAAGGTGTGTTACCAGTTTTTAATATCTGGGTGAACAGCAGTGCAAGTGGTGTTGCTAGTATTGGATCTGCTGCTTTTATGGCTTCGTTTGTAATGTTGTCAGGGCCTGGGCTTTTGTCTGACTTCAATTTCCTTATTGCCTCTATAATTTCTTTTTCGTATATGGGCTTTACTTCATTTTTAGGGTTTGTGTGTTTGTTTGTTATTATAGAGTTGTGGCAGGCATTATTATTTATTTTTTCCTCGTATAAGTTTTTGTAGAAATTTGTTGCTATTTTTATAATGTCTTTGCGATTGTTTAAATTTCTGCCTGAATCTATTAAGCCTTCAATCCATGTTTTATTGGTTCTTAATTCTTTGTATGCTTTTTTCAGACTTCCCTGTTTCTCCAAGTGTTTCGTGATTGTAGACGTTCTGTGCTTCTTGTAGTCGAATTTTATATATTTACTTATTAGTTTATATAAAGCGCTAAGTTCGTTTTTCATGCATCTGGTTTTATTTGTAGATCTTTGCAGTATCTGTCTTCTTTTTAATAATGCAAGTGTGCGATCCGATAGTGTGCTTTTGCTGTTAGTAATTGGGTTCTTTATGCATGCGTTTTGCAGACTTGTGTTGATATCCTTTATTATTTTGTCATAATAATCTTGGATTGGTTCGATGTTACATTCCAGCAGGCTGGGTAGGCAGTTCGATAGGTTTTCTTTATACTTCCTTATTTCTTCTTCGTTTCTTAGTGTGTTGTTTTGGTTGTTTGTGTATCTCGCCCTGCTTTTCTTTGGTTTGTTCAGAGATAGTGTGGCTCTAATTGGTCTGTGGTCTGAGGAGAAGTTCACGTTTAGTACTTCGATATTTTGGAATAGTGATGGTATATTGGAGATGAATGTAGGTAAAAATTACCCTGCCACGGGAAAAACTATTTCCGAGGGAAACAAAAACTTATTCCATTTAAATTACTATTATATGTGATTATATTGTACTTTATACCAACACTAATTATTTTATTCAAGGTGAAAGCGGACGGCACGGTGATCGACTGCTTGCGAACCCTGAAGAAGGACAACACGGGGTACCACCTGAAGCACCTGTTCGTCGGCTCCGAGGGCACGCTGGGGGTCGTCACTAAGGTCGCCGTGCACTGCCCGGTGCTGCCCAAAGCAGTCACTGTGGGATTGTTCGGTGAGCGACTATCTAATCTTCTTAGGGGCCAAGAATACTCACCGACACTCCGACTCTATGGAATCTGTAGTGCCAAACCCCTGTCCACGGTGCCCCAATCCGTTTTTTGGTGTACTTCACATACGCCTTAGAAAAGAAATTGTAATCTTTGGTTGCAGGTTTTCTCAACTTTCCTCACGATGTTTTCCTTCACCGAATAACTTGTGGTATTAAAATAAACCGTACTTAAGTTCCGAAAACTCATTGGTACGGGCCAGGTTCGACCCCACGACCTCATGAAATTGAGGTGAGTGCATAAACCAACTAGGCTACCACTAAACAATAGTCATGAAGTTGTGACAGCTTAGTTGTTATTGCGTTCGCCTCTCGTTCATGATGTCGAAAGCCTAACGAAGGTTTTTCTGGACTTATGTTAGGTTTACTTAGCTGTTGCTCGCAGCTTTTCCCTCGTGGAATGTTTTTTCCCGCGAGAACAGTTTACCGCGGTAAAAAGTAGTCTATGTTATTCTAGGATATAAGCTATGTACCTAGTTTCAATAAAATCCGTACAGCTGTTAAGACGTGAAAGAGTAACAAACATCCTCACAAAGTCACAAACATCCTTACAAACTTTTGCCTTTATAATATTAGTAGGTTAGGGTTTAATACATAATGGTCCTAGTAGACGTAGCAAAGTTTCAGCCTAATTTATTGTAACTCTTTCAGGTGTCAAAAGCTTTAAAAATATACTTGAGCTATATAAAAGTGCTAAATTATCACTTGGAGAAATCTTGTCAGCGTTTGAAATGGCCGATTTTGATGCAATTAACTGTACCGTTAGAAATCTGAAACTACCGTGAGTATTGCGCTGCATACGTCAGAATTGTTTACTTTTGCACATGCACTATCTATATTGTTTATTACACATTGATAAGTTATCATCATTGATAGATAACAATTTGTAAAAATATAATATTCATACTTTCATGTCATGTCATATTATGTAAGACAAGAAAGATAGCGGTGCTTTACTCTTTAATAAACCTTAGAGTAAAATAAAACTTACTTTGGATTATAATTGTACATTTTCTTGTGACTAAAAGTAGAAATCAAAATTTTATGTTGTCTTGATCCTGCTATGTTACATTATTTACATATTCATGCTTACACTTAAAACGACCTCTCTTTAGTTTTTTCTCGATTAATAATTTCCGCGTTAGTTAAACTATTTTTTATAATATACAGTACGTAATCAAATATGATTGTTCCAGTCTATAATTATGTAACTGCCAAAGTTAATGACCCCTAGTACATTTCGACTCGCGCTTTGTACACATTTGGCCGACGTTTCGACCAGGTTACACTGGCCGTGGTCATGAGCTTCCTGGAGGCGAGCTGTCATTGTTGAACGTTGCGTGCGAGTAGTAAATATTCGCGTGTAAAACCCATGTATAATATAGTATGTACACTTCAACCTGACGCAAGTGCCAAAAGCGTTCTTAACAGATGAAGGCGTTCCTAAACGTGAAGTTCCTAACGGATGCAAAGTTTACAATCACTGAACTACTCGTATAAGGCGGGGATCACATTAGATCAGCAATGGTCGCAGTGATACAAGGCCGCAAATAATAATAAGTAGTATGTATAATTATTTGAATTAAGTAAATGTTTTAACAGAAACCCAATATCAGACTATCCGTTCTACGTGCTAGTGGAGACGCACGGCAGCGACGAGGCGCACGACGGAGAGAAACTGACACGGTTCCTCTCCAAGGAGATGGAAACTGGCCTCATATTGGACGGGACCGTCACCTCCGAGCCCGCTAAGATCCAAGTACGTTGCTCATTTAAGTTTTTATTCTGTTTCGATATCCATACATAATATTCCCTTCATCTGATTCGGTCTTCTAATTGTATCGCTAATTTCAAAAAGACCAATGCAGTGATTTTTTAGTGTAGGTACCTATATACCTATGAATTGAAGTAAACTTCCTATGCGCAAAAATTAAACATTTTCATTTTACAGAGTTTATGTAGAACAGTTGAAATACCTAGCCAAATATAGTAATATGTTAGTGGTTCATTTTAATTTTATTATTGACCGAGCGAGCGAAGCGTCTACGTTTCGAGACTGGCCAAAAATGCTCTTGTCCGGCTGTCTGTCTGTCTGTCTGTCTGTCTGTCTGTCTGTCTGTCTGTCTGTCTGTCTGTAATTCTCTACAGGTCGCATTTTTCAACCGATTTTGACGAAAATTTGGCATATGTATAAATTAATTAAACCTACAAAATGAGTAGAATAAAATTTTGAAAAACATTTTTTTTAGAGTAACTACCATACTCGCAAAGTGGGAGTGAACTTTTTTTTTCTTGTGAATCCCATAGTGTGGGATATCGTTGGATAGGTCTTTCAAAAATATTGCTGGTGTGTGAATACCATTTTTTCGATTTAGGGATCCGTTGGCGAAATATTAAGCTTTAAAGCGGTAATTTTTGTTAGAGTCACGTGTCCCCCCCCCCCCTGCCAGCTAAACGGTTGCTTCTGGAAATGTGAAAAAATTCATGGCAGTAGCATATATAACGTAGTTACAAGGAAAACTATTACGGCTAAGTAGGTTCTATTAGTTTTTGAGTAATAGAGGATCGACTTAAGAAAGTTGAAAAAATAAATTATGTTCATAGAACTGCATACGTAAAATGGAAAATTATTTTTTTCCGCGTGATATCCATGGTGTGGGGTATCGTTGGATGGGTCTTTCAAAAATATCGCGGGTGTGTGATAAACATTTTTCGATTCAGGGATCCGTTTGCGAAATATTAAGCTTTAAAGTGCAAATTTTTGTCACTTTAGTAGGTACTTTTTCTGTTTCCAAAGTTGACTTTTGTTGGTTTCTTTTAGGTTTGGTTTATAAGGGCTGGCGAGGTCTACTGTTCTCACGGAACTACTAGTTATTTATTTTGGTTATTTTTAAATGTAATTAATTGTTAAGTTTAGTAATGAAAACACCATATAAATATTTTCATTTTTTAATAAGTATTTACAATGCTCTCGTTAGATGTACTTTAAAAGTGAAAAAATGCTATATGTAATTTTTTGACACTAGCAATTTAACTGTTGTTGAATTCAATGGCTAGTGAAACAATGTTAATGAATAAATGAAATGAACCCATAAACGGCGGACAGACGATATGGAACCTGCGCGAGAGCATCGCGAGCGCGGGCCTGCTCGACGGGTACATGTTCAAGTACGACGTGTCCGTGCCGCTGGCGCACTACTACGAGCTGGTGCCCAGGATACGGCAGCGCATGGGCTCCAGCGTCAACAAGGTGTACGGCTACGGACATGTCGGTACGGCACTAACCTGGATAATTTTTCTAAAATATAATAGATAATTTTCCTTGAGCGTCAGTGGCGTCGGGGATAAGACGCGGCCTATCATATCGAAAGGTCCGGAGTTTGATCCCCGGCTGGGCCATGTACCAATGGGTTTTTTCTCGAAACCTAAGTACATTTACTGACTGCTCTCAAACGGTGAAGGAAATCATCGTGAGGAAACCTGCATACGCCAAAGAAGAATTTCTTAGGCGCATGTGAAGTCTACCTACCCGCACTGGGCTAGCGTGGTGGACTATAGCCCGAACGCCCTCGTTGAGAGGGTAGGCCTGAACCCCAGCAGTGGGGACATATTAATAGGCTGGTTATGATTTTTTCTTGGATCCCATCGCTGACTTCACGATTTGTATTAGTAAAGGGGACAAACACCAGTTTTGCTGAATTTTTTTTTCCCGATATTAACATAACTGAGCCATTTCCGGGGACAGATTACAAGCTTGCTATAGAGCATGCGCTTAGACGGGTCGCTAAAACCATTGAACTAATATTGTACTATACCTACCTTAATAACTCGATGCTAAAACAGACTGAGCCTGGCCTTTGTTAAATGTGTCTTGCATTTGACGGCAAGTGAAAAAAAAATAATTTGAACAGGGGACGGCAACATTCACATCAACGTGACAGTACCAGAGTACAGCCAGGAGGCGTCGTCTCTGCTGGAGCCCTACATCTTCGAGGAGGTGGCCAAGCTGCGGGGGTCCATCAGCGCGGAGCACGGCGTCGGGTTCCGCAAGGCGCACTACTTACACTACGGCAAGGACCCGGCCGCCCTGCACCTCATGCGGGACCTCAAACACTTGATGGACCCCAACGGGATACTCAACCCCTATAAGGTTTTGCCAGATGTTTAGTCAAATAACATAAATACATCAACTATAAGTTTGTAGACTTCGCGAACATGATTAATGCGTGATCATGGTCGAGATGTTTACGATCACAGAACTCGCAGTGACGTCACTTATAGAAATGTGTAACAAATTACTATTTTACTAACAATAAGTCGGTTACTATACTACTAACTTTGTCAAATGTAATAAGTCTGGCTTTAAGTTTAAATGATTCCGTCGCATTTAATAAATAAAAACTAAGAAAAACTAGTTGTTTCCCGCGGCTTCGCCCGCGTTTGATAAGTTATTTATGTTTTATTTTGCTCGGCTCTCAATTGTCGTAGCGTAAAGTTAAATAGCCTAACCTTGCTCAAGAATTGGGCTATCAAATGAAAAAGATATTTTCAAATATAAAACTCAGTTACAAACACGGCCGAAGCCAGTTCTAGAGATTAGTGCGTTCAAACAAAAAGATACAAAAAACAAATTCTTCTGCTTTATTATTGTATTAGTATAGCTTGCACATGGTATTGCGCGAATGCCAAGCCAGCACAGTTCATCTACGTTTATTTTACGATCATGCGCCGTTTTTATTTTTGGCTATTTCGCACTGCGTCGCAGGCGATCGAGAATCACTGCTTTGATGATATTAACATTCGCATATTTTAATTAATTAAGTCAAACCTGTTGTTGTAAGAAATAATATTAAGTTGTTGTATATTTATTTTTATACACAGGTTAAATCAATAAAAGTTTTAATTAAATACTTTTGTTTTAACTAATTCCCTGAGCATACATATTATATGAATACATACTATGAGTAGGTACTTTTGATTAAACAAATGTGATAAGGGAATATAAATGTGATAACGCAAAAACATATCTATTCACGACTCAACACACGTGCGAGTGTGATGTGTGTTGAGACTTGATAAATATAGAATCGAGTGAGAATTTATTCGTGTTTTCGAGATGTTAAGACCGTTAACATTGTTTGTTAGCAACGTTTACAAACCAAATGTATTGAATCATGCCAGAAGCGCGTCACAGTTACTGCCACAACTTTCTTCGGTGAGTATCCTCGTTTTTATTTAAGTACAGTCGAGTTGGGGCACTTTGAACGACTTCTGAAGCTAGACACAAATTAAGAAAGTGCTGTTAAAATTATAAGGTCTAACTGATCATTGCACAACTTTCTCACTCCTAATCTACGCAAATACACCTAATTAACACAATTTTCAATTGTTTAAGGAATAAAATAAATGAAAATGAAATGAATAATTTTTTACTGGAAAAAACAAGTTATACCTACCTCTACTTATATTAAATGACTAACAAACCTACCTAGTCGATTTATTTGTACGGAAAAGCTTACAAAAATAAAGTTGCAAAAGTGCAGCTAAACAAATTGTCAACATAGGTTGTTTAAAGGCACATGTTATTTGAGGAACCGCAAAAGCTTTGTGTACTTTTTGCTACATTTCATCTCGTAATAAGATGTCAATTAATTATAATTACGGTTTAAGAACTTTATTATCACAAAGACAATTGTCACATATTAGGTAGGTACGTGTTAATGTTATCATTAGTTTATTTTTATAAATTTAAAAGAGTCATGCACACAATTCACTCGCTTCACATATTTACTATATGATGTAAAATGACATAAAAACTGCAAATTCTCCCTAATATCTAATTTGTATTTAACATTTGAGGAAAAATACAATGTGAAAAGGAAAGAGTTTGGCGCCGTGCAAGCGGCGGATGTGGAGTACTTCAAGAGTGCCCTGAGCCCCGAGCGGGTGCTCACCGACGAGAGCGACGTGCTGCCTCACAACGTCGACTGGTTCAAGAACTGTAGAGGTACAAATATTTTACCGAAAGAGTCGTATTAGGTTGGTACCTATTACAATTAAACCTTTTTTAGGGGGCCAGGAATACCTGGCGACACTTCGAACCTTTTAGAGATCTTTTGTGCCCAACCCCTGTCCGTTAACGGTGCCCCAATCCGTTTTTCGGTGGACTTCATTCACATACGCCTTAGAAATTCTTATGGTCGTTTCCTCACGATGATTTCCTTCACCGAAAAGCCTGCGTTTTTGCGAAAAATTTGCGACAATTTGGCCATACACAGAATTGAAGTTTGTGATGGTGACGTGACGGCCAGGATGACGTCACTGCGATAAACCCTACTGTTCCGAAAAACTCATTAATATGTAGGTACATATAGGCCAAGGCCCGAACCCACGGTTCGTTTCACTTAGAAAACCAAGTTTGATATCCGGTTAGGTACCTATCTACGTGGATTTTTTTCCACGTAGGTAACCAGGTTATGGACGCGGATAAGTAGCAGTCCTCGTTCCAATAACCAGTAGTGAGAGTAACCGTTTACTTGAGTCAATTTTCCGCGAAAAGAACTAGAGAAGCTGGAACGAGAACCGCTTCCACGTTCCTTAGTTACTTTCCTTGAAAAAAAAATCCAAGTAGATAACTGGTTATTTATATTATGGAATCCCAACCACATGAACGCGAGGCGAGTGTACAATCAACCACGGCCATTTTTAGGTCAATCGAAGGTGGTGTTAAAACCGAAAACGACGGAGGAGGTGTCGCGGGTGCTGTCTTACTGCAACGAGCGGCGGCTGGCGGTGTGCCCGCAGGGCGGCAACACCGGCGTGGTGGGCGGCTCCGTGCCCGTGTTCGACGAGATCGTGCTCAGCCTCATGCTCATGAACAAGATCATCAGTCTCGATGAAATATCAGGTTAGTATCTCCGTAGGGGACAATGGGTAGCCATCAAAAGGTTATGAATATTGATACGGATTCCTAAAAATGCCTCGCTCAACTCTGACAAGAGCGGTTAGTTAGTGAAGATGTATATTTTGAAATAAATCAAAAACAAAACAAAGTTATCCTACTACTTATAAACGCGAAAGTATGTAAGGATGTTTGTTACTCTCACGCAAAAACTACCGAACAGATTTTGATGAAACTTTACACTAATAGATACTTTACACTATACCTCAGGAAAAGCTGTTCCCGCGAAAAAAACTTCTACGCGAGCGAAGCCGCGGGAAATACAGCTAGTTAAATAACGAAGAGCTACGCCGCCACCCAGGATCCTGTATAGTTCCTAGATTGAGTAATATAGGTAGTTATATGGTATTAATACTTTTGGAATCAAAAGAGTGCTTGTATGTACGTATCTACTAATATTAATAAATGGTGCGTTGCCCGTGGTATGTATACCACCAGCTTGTAAAGACTTAAAAATAAAAGTACCTACCTCGTTAAGTATAGATTCCACTTAGATATTTTTTCGGGTTCTTATGTCAAAAGCTTTCAAATTACAAAACGATTTTTGTTGTCTATCCGCTAATAACTCGAAAACTACATTACCGAATTACGATCGGTGATGGATACATCGAGATTGGGTCAGTAAGGGGATGTCAGACATAGGAAAAACCGCATTCTTGGATTTGGCACATAAAAAATTGACATGTAGTAGAAGGGGAGGAGGAGGGGGACGAAGAGGAAGAAGAAGAGGACACGGAAGAGGAAGAAGATAAAGAAGAGGAGGGGGATGAAGAGGAGGAGGAAGAAGAGGACACGGAAGAGGATGAGGAATATTCCAGGAAATCTGAATAAAAATTAATCGACGAAATTTAACCCGTCACACACTTGCTGACTTTTTAATTTGTCCTCTAAGCTGGTATTATTATTAATAATATTATCGTAACACTAATTAATCGTACATACAATTGGTATGTAACATCTGTGTTAAAATAACCACATTAAATTTTTAGAGCTATCTATTTTTTTGACACTCGGTAATTTTTTATAGAATAAAAGATAATATCAGAGATCCAATATTGTTAATTACTATATCCCACTATCAGTATTACGATGTGGTGGCAAAGAGTTGTAGGTTTTTTTATTATAAACTAGGGGTTTCTCTGTATAAAAGTATTACCCGCGGGAACAGCTTTTCCCGTGGTATCTAACCCTATGTGTAGTATACTTTCGCGCGGAAACGCAGACGAAGTCGCAAGGCAATGGCTAGTGGCCAAAAAACCTGTTCTTTGAACCTGTGTTTTGAAGAACAGGTTATATTTATTTGTGGTCCAATCCAAGATTTGTGGCTAATAAAAGGGGCCTTATGGCGGAAAATTTGTTGGGTATCTACAGGATTGAAAACTACATAAATATGCCATTCCGTCAATATGCCTAACAATAGTTCCAAGAACCAACCTTCTAGCCCTATGGTTATTTTTCTTTGTGTTTTTGGAGTGAATCGTGTCGCGTCGTGGTGGTTTGAGTAGGTAGTTTTACAAAACTTTAATTATCTCGGAAACTAAAATTAAATGATAACTATAAGTCTCTATTGATTTGGACGCCTCATTTTGTAAACCCCTTGTGTTAGGCGCTTTAGTGTGCGAGGCTGGCTGCATCCTGGAGATCGTGGACAACTACTTGCGCGAGCGCAGCCTCATCATGCCGCTGGACCTGGGCGCCAAGGGCAGCTGCCACGTGGGCGGGAACGTGAGCACCAACGCGGGCGGGCAGCGGCTCATCCGATACGGCAACCTGCACGGCTCCCTGCTGGGGGTTGAAGCTGTAAAACATTTTTTTAACACATCGTTGATTTACATAAAAATAAGGTTTTTTGTCATTTGAAAACTAGTAAACTATAAAACTATACTGCATCGGTTGAGTTGGAATTTAGAACATATATTACTAATGTAATAAATCTGAAGAGTTTGTCTGCCAACTGTCGGTTTTGAAAAAATCTTTTTGCATTTGATAATCCAATTTTTAAGGAAGCTTGGCTATTTATCGTCTTACGGCCCTCAGAAGCCAAGCTTAAAGAAGGCAGAAATAACGTGTAAACCGCGGGCGAAGCCTCGGGATACTGCTAGTAATTGTATATTAGTAAAACTGGCCAGCAATGTGGGAATAAATATGGAAGTTTCTGGATAAAATTTATGCCAGGATTTTACAAGATTTACTCGACAAAAAGATGCCTGCCTTACAGGCTCTTGTCTGGAATAACTATGAAACAGAACAGTTTCAATTTTTGTATTATGTAGTAGTAGTAGCCGGCAAACTTATTGAACATTGAGTGACGTAGTGGGGGAAAGTTCGCGCATGGAGTTGAAGACTATTATTTACTCTGTGATGGAGTCGACTGATCTACCAATAGCGCGCTCGATTCTGTCGCGCCCCGCACCCCGCCGCCAAAGAGACCTATAAAATAAGTTCTGCGCAGTCAATCAAGGTCACTATTCAAGAAGTTTGTCGGCTACTATATCTGTTAAAATAACGGAATAGATATTGTTTCCGCTCGTACTTAGGTAGTTATCTACCTTGTTCTTTATTTATTTTATAACAAAATTTCAACTTTCAAGGTGAAAGCGGACGGCACGGTGATCGACTGCTTGCGGACCCTGAAGAAGGACAACACGGGGTACCACCTGAAGCACCTGTTCGTCGGCTCCGAGGGCACGCTGGGGGTCGTCACTAAGGTCGCCGTGCACTGCCCGGTGCTGCCCAAAGCAGTCACTGTGGGATTGTTCGGTAATCTTTAGCTGACATAATTATCTTTGTAGTAGGTAGGTACATGAAAGAAACCGAAAAAATTACATTTGTCACGTATGAATTCCCCTTTTTTCTTATGGGCCCTCAGATCCTACTCGCACATGTCTTTTTCTTTGATAAACCTACTAATGTTTTGGGTTGATTTGAGTTCATTTAGAAATGAATTGCCGAAGTAGTAAAGAAACATACAGTCAAGTTGTAAACACAATCTGTATAGGAGTTATGATCAGACTTGCAGAATGTATTTAAAGCAAAACGATGAAAATGCAGTACTTTAGCAGTTTTTTCATCTTTGACGTTTTGCACCTTTTACCTAGATTGCTGCTCAGGCAATTTACATTTTAGACGTTTAGCTTCTTTCAGACATTTTACAATTTAGTTTTTAGTACCTAATATATTTTCTTCAAATTCTGCCACTTAGGCTTTCTGGTCATAAATCATACAGAAGTCAGGATATTTCAAATGTTTCAGGTGTGGAGAGCTTTGAAAATATTCTGAAATTATACAAGAGTGCCAAATTGTCGTTAGGGGAAATTCTATCAGCATTCGAAATGATGGATTTTGATGCAGTCAAATCTACCGTGAACAATCTTAAAATTACGTAAGTAGTTTAGTCAAGTGAATCCCCGGGGTATGTCAGTGAACTTTTTAAGGCACCCTGTAGACGATCATGCAATGCTTCAGCCAATTCCATCAGTCATGACTGATGGATGCATGATGCAAAAAATAAAGTATGAAAATTTTCGTCATTCACCGCATTAGACGATCATTCATTCGTCAGTCATCGCCTGACTGGTAAAACTGACAGCAAAACCTAGCGTGTAATATTGGGGCCTTATAGTTCGCTGGGGTATGTCGATAGGTACCAACAGCACGATTAGTATGGGATGCCGCATGCCGTTCGCATCTTTTCGAATCGACGAAGTAGCGACCGTTACGAATGGGTCATTCCAGAAATCCCCATCATTGTTGATTTGTGGACATTATTTAAATTATTTGCTTTTGATACCCTCCCCCTTTAAAAATTTGGTAAGATTTTGCCACGGGGCGCCCCCCTTCCCCCCACTTTTTGTTCTCACATAATATTAAAGAGCTTCCCGTAGCGTCACTTAATCAAAACTAATCTATTTATTGTTGCAGTAATCCGATATCAGACTACCCATTTTACGTTCTGTTAGAGACGCACGGCAGCGACTCAGCCCATGACAGTGAGAAGCTGACACGTTTCCTCTCCAACGAGATGGAGTCAGGACTCATTATAGACGGGACTGTCACTTCCGAACACGCCAAGGTTCAGGTAGGTAGTCATCAATGAAGAACATGACATGGTATTTGTGATGGTGTATGACATTTTGCTATGTGGCTGCGCTTGCTCGATAAAATACATCCTTTTAGGTATATAATGTAGGTACTTCATACATCCTACAGTAGCGAGTTAACTTGAGAGATGTGCGTTAGTAAAAAAAAAGGAATTGACAATGACCATTATAAAAGTACAGTGTTTTTTCTACATTTGTCTGCAAAAAATTCTTTAAATGTAGTTCTACTTATTTTTGAAACCAAAGCATCGTTTCACAGCGACCCGGTCTTCCGTACAGCTGCCAGCCTTAGGGTACTTTCCCTCTAAACCGTTTTAGAAGTTAATTAATGTCCACCTGTACGTCAAGGCAATGTGGAACCTGCGCGAGAGCATCGCGGCGGCGGGCCTGGTGGACGGGTACATGTTCACGTACGACGTGTCGCTGCCGCTGGCGCACTACTACGAGCTGGTGCCCGCGCTGCGGCGCAGGGTGCCGCAAGCGACCACCGTCTGCGGCTTCGGCCACGTCGGTGCGTACAGTCGACCGCACCTCAGTGGAAACACCTTGACCTGGCCTACTCGCTAGGAGTTTCAATCAGTCGCTAAAGTAACACAACTTGTATTATAGCTTCGTTTTGTTCGTTCGCCCAGCAACTTCGTTATAACTGCGTTTCCTCGGGGGGATCACGAGCATGCAGGAGCAGTTTTCCGTTATAAGCTCTAATGCAAGTGGATACAGTTGGTTTTACATTAGCGGCCGGAAGTGCTCAAGCTTTCCGACCCGAGCTCTCCGAAATGGACTAAACTTTGTAGGGAGGGATTCAGAGTTACCATAAAGTTACTGTGTATACTAACTCTATGGGTATTTACTAAGCACAACCACATTTGTTATTTTTGCTGGGGAATTATTTATTCGGTTTTGTATTCTGTACAGGTGACGGTAACATTCACATTAACGTGACGTTACCAGAATACAGTCACGAAGTACTCTCTCTGCTGGAGCCCTACATCTTCGAGGAGGTGGCCAAGCTGCGAGGGTCCATCAGCGCGGAGCACGGCGTCGGGTTCCGCAAGGCGCACTACTTACACTACGGCAAGGACCCGGCCGCCCTGCACCTCATGCGGGACCTCAAACACTTGATGGACCCCAACGGGATACTCAACCCCTATAAGGTGTTGAGTGACTAATAGTAAAAATCCGATTATTTTTTTCTCGCGTTGTAACCGAATTGCGATTCAAGAATAATTTCATAGCGGTCGTTTGTCTTTCAAGATGTTCGTTTGTAACCCCACGTAGGTTAACTAGTTACAAGGAAAGAAATGTTACGAAACTTAGAAACACGGCCGGAGACCTTATTGCTTATTTTAAGGATATAGTATATTAAATAAAACATTAATATTATTTAAATGACTTTTATTAAAATATCCATTTATTCTTATAACATTCATAATATCACTGCAACAAAAATACAATGGAATATTACAAACATTTTCCCTAATTGCTTTAATAATAAATAAATTCAGTATTTGCATAAATATAATTCAAAAACTGGTGTCACAATATTACCACTTCAACTGCATGAATGGCGCTAGTGGCTTATTTATTTATTATATTCATTATATTCATATTAACTGTATTTATTGCTGTGCATTTTAAACAATTGAACTAATTGGATAACCAGCAATTAGATCATTGATTAAAATTTATCTCACACTAAAAGGCAACTACGATGCTCTATCACTTCAAAAGGCAAATCACAACAAAATTATTAACACAAATTTGTCATTTAATAAATTGTTTGGTGGCAGCGAACTTTAATGTAACTTACATATTAAAGCTCGCTGTTCAGTGGTGAATAACTAACGTTCGAGATATTCCGTCGTATTAGTGTGGAACTGTGCGGTATTTAACGCGATTCATTTGTGATAAAGAAAACTCACGCAACAAGGGTGTGAAGTCAGTCAATTCGCTCGCGGAGACTTGCTTCGCTCGTGCCAACATCGTATTGATATGTGAGCGAAACCAGATTACGCAAGCGATTTTACGGATTTCAGTCTGAACGAAAATTTATCTAAATGTCAAATGCATTAGTCTTTTACAGTATTAGTAAATAAATTCATTAAAAATCGATGAGGGGTTCCATTGTTTCCATTTTAAAATGCGCTACTATTCAATTGATTACTCTTCCTTTGTACATGGAATGGAAGCAATATTTTTTTAACATTATAATGTAGGTACTCATTCTTACACTCATGAATCAATATAATCAATGCTTATTTCTGTAATTCAAAATTCAAAGGGTTTAATATTAAAAGTCCAGAACATGCCATGAAATAGAAAAAATAAATGGAGAAATTATGAGATCACTAAATATTATTATTTTTTAATTAGACAAAATGTAAACAAGAAGCAGAAGGCTCCTAATTATGGCTTTCAATCAATAGTGGTGGGAGCTACTACAATACTAACTACATATACATAAAAACTAGACATGACAATATGTCTCTGAGAACTAAAGGCAGCATCACTTGGAAATCAAACGAGGGAGGCCCTTAGTCCGTCCAACCTTGTTTACATTTAGTCCACGAATTTATCAGCAGCTTGTGTTTACGTATAAATACAGAATGAATAATTGCGTTCAGAAATTTACAAAGTACTACAAAAATTTAAGTTCGTTACACGTAAACACGATTTATTTCATCCTCCCGGAGTAACAGACCAAAGTATTTATAACTAAAAATTAACCGAAATATATATACGTATTCTAACAATAAGTATTCCATTTGGACCTTAAAGAAATAAGCATGAGAATTAAAATTAAAAAAAGCTCTTAAACAGTACTGCTAAATATTTGAACCACTCTAAAAGAGCACCTTAGAATCTAGGTACATTGGTTTTCCTAGTCTATGGGTAGCTATGCAGATATGGTGGCGTGTTCAAAAGGTAAGGTAAGGTAACACTGGCCTGATCAACTGCGAGTATTTTATTTTATGGTCAGTTAAGTTGTGACTGACGCAAATACAGCCAGGTGTCAACAATCTCACTGGCTCGTTTACCTCAACAACGCACAGGCAGATAGCGCGATGGGATTCGCGCCGGTTTTAGTGTGCTCGCACACGACAGACTTTTTGTAGGTCCGATAGTCGGGTCGACTTAAGACCGATTGTCGGTGTCCTACTTTCTTACCCACTTTTTGACCGACTCCACGCACACGGTTGTCAGATTGTCATTATCATGTCGAACTTTTCATTTTCGGCCGACAATCAGATCGGTTAAAAATCGATCGAACGGTCACCGATTTTTTGTGCGGCCAAGTATAGCTACAAAGGAATTCATATGTTCTATTCTCTCCGACAAAAAGTCTGCCGTCGTCTGTGTCGGTCGAGTGCGAGCACCCAAGTGCTTAAAACATCTCTGTTCAAATGTAAACCGTTCTAGAGTGATTGCAATGTTGGTCGCTCCCCAATAAATCTTTTTATTTAAACTTTTATTATTATTTTATATTTTTTTTGTCCTAGAATAGTAGACGCAGGTCTGTTACCGGCGAGGCTGGGGCGGTGCGGTTATCGCTTGATCTGGTTGGAGATCCGCAAGAACTCGAGGAAGCCGGCCTGCATCTCGGCGTCCATGCCCGTGTCCCACGCGTCGTTCTCCAACTCCTCCCTGCGATAACTACACTTTATACACCATCCTGTACACTTACTTACATATCTTCACGGTCTGTCTCTGACGGGGTAGGCAGAGGCCGGAGCGCCAATTATCACGATCCTGACACACCTCTTTCGCTTCGCTGTCTCATCATTCTCTTCACACACATACACGCTCGCCGCGGGATCCTGTACACTTGATCCCATCATCACACAACTTGCAGACAGTCAGTTTTCAAATGGCTACTCATTGATACGAGGACTGAGCGCCCACTGCGATAGTTTTTTCTCAGTGTTCTTATCTTGTTAGAGGGCCAGGAATACCTGGAGACACTACATCCCTATGGGATCTCCAATCCGCTTTTTGGTGGACTTCGCATATGCCTTAGAACAGAAATTCTAATCTTTGGCGTTAGGTTTCGTCACAATGTTTTCCTTCACCGAAAAGCCAGTAATAAAACGTACTAAAGTTCTGAAAAAGCAAATTGCTCCCAGTGTTAATTGGTGATGAAATGATACCTTGTACCCATTAGAGATTTTTGACTTTGATAGGCAGTGCATAATTTTGAATGAGTGTTCAACTTAGAGTGCTATGTATACTCTAAGGTGTTCAATTGTTAGTGTAAAGAAGGCAGTCTCACAGTATGTCGTCGTCGAGCGCGGCGTTCTTGGCGGGCGGCAGGTTGCTCTGCAGGAAGGCGTGCTCCTCAGGGGTGAGCGCGTGCCCGTCGGCCAGGTAGCCCGCGTCGCCGGGGCCCAGCTCCACCTCGCCGTTCGCCGCTGCGCACGCGCACGTACATATAATCCAGGCATAAATGATCCAACCCATAAGACGTCAAAATTAAGTTCAGTATACCAAACTGATTCCAAGAAAGATTTCAAAGCATGTTCAAGTCACATTATGGCCAACTTCGAAAAACTACCAACCCACGTTTTGTCCAGATCGCGAAATTGACGTGTATTTAAAATAGTAGTAGGCAATAAATTATTCTGACTTTCACGTTTTGTCCAAATATTCTGCATTGCGTGAAAAATTGGAAAAATCAATATAATGAAAAAATGTAGGTAGGTAATTAAGAAGAAAATAATATATTGTAATGTGACTTGGGTATAAAGTGACTTGAGACAAAGTGACATGGATAAAATAATATTTGGACAAAATGCTACTTAGTAGAGTGCTATGAAACCAAAAAGACTTAGGTTGAAAAGGGAAAGGCTTGTTACTGAATCGTCGGCGCGGGTCGGCGACGAGCGGCGATATGGGCTCCGGCTCGGCGAGCCCCCAGCGCGCGGCGCGCAGCGCGACCACGTTGCGCACGCACGCCAGCGACGCGCGCCGCTTGAGCCGCTCGAACGCCGCGTGCATGCCCGCCGGGCAGTCCGCGTCCAGGGCTATGCCCGACAGCTGCCGCAACAACACAACTTATTTATTAGGAAAACCAACAGCTGACATAGTGTTGTAATATTACAGTGAAGGGCATAATAACATTTTGTATTGCTAATTATAATTACAGGTTTTCACATCAGATAAAACCTTAGTCAAGACAGTCTTAAAGTAGGACAGACTACCGCCCTATGAAAATACAGGTAATCACATTACTTTTGTAGAGCAATAGTCTGTCCAAAGACTGTCTTGACTAAGGTGTGCGCACGGCGTACGATTAACGAGCAGCGTTTCAAGTTCAACCCTATTAGGGTGACTAAATATGTCGCGTAAAGAAATTAAAGATAGTCAGATAAGTAGGTATTAACTTTGCCCAACAACTCTGCCAATTACGAAAAACTAGACGGATCGAATCACAAGAATAACATTTACATGTTTTGATCAAACAAAATATCTATATCTGACTTTTATTACGGATGTAAGACAAAAGATGGCATTCTCCAGTCTTTCCAGGTCATCACAGGTTCTTGAACTCGATTCCCATTCCCACAAGTAACTGTTTTATTATAATTTTACTACTCGCCGCCGTCTCTATTTGAAAGTAGAATGACTCCTTCCAGATATAGACTACGCAACATGTATATTACGCGTATTGAGAGGATACAGCGGAAGTTTATTAGGTATCTGTGTTACAGAACTAGAGTGCCATACAAATCGGACGACTACCTCAATCAGTGTAACAAACACCACCTACACTTCCCCTGGTTGAGCGACGCGAAATTGCAGACCTCACGTTCTTACTCAAGATTGCTTCCGGTGCTGTTGACTGTCCAGAGCTGCTATTCCAGATCTCCCTCTGGGCCCCACCAAGGACGCTTCGCTTCAGTCCGCCCCTATACCTTCCTGCGGCCTCTACGTACTATAGGATGAATACGTTTCTGTGGCGAGCGAGCAATAATTTCAATGTTTTGTGTAAACAATTAGATTTTGACCTCTTCTGCACAACCGTTACGTCAGCAAGGAATGTGCTAAGTAAACGATTTTATGAAATTTATCAAATTATGTTGTTTTATGTTGTATTTTGTCTGTTGTATTTGTCAATTCTATAATTTTCTGCTGTGTATAGGTAGTATATAGTCCGTCACCATCAGTGGAAACCTTTAAATTGGTTTTCTGTTTTTAATTTAAGTTTTTTATGTTGTATTTGTTAGCTGTAGGTCTTCCTAAGAAATAAAAATAAAATAAAGTATGCCAGGTATCAGTTTGTCAGATCGGCTTTGTTAGATTGATCTGACCACAGACTCTTTTACAAGAACAAACCTTGAGAAGCTGGCACACAGCCTTGATGTTGGTCTCCTTGTCCGTGTCCAGCAGGTGTAGCAACACTTTGCACAAGCTCTCACCGAGAGACCTGATCCTCCGTCCCTGAAATAAAATATAACTGTTGAATCTATGTAGGTACAAAAAAATAGCTTCTCGTTAGCACCCCTTTAGGTTACAAAAAAAGTACTAAGAATTGTACCTGTTTGCAATTTGCAATCACATTCAAGGTGTCGTTAGGGCTCCCGAACTCTCTGTAGTAAAGTAAGGAGGCGATTTTGATTCGCAAGACGGCGTGAAAACCGTCGGTATAAGAGTTACCTGGTTGTCTTCGAGCTGCGTGTAGATCTCAGCGAGGAACATGGCGAAGCCGCGCATGTTCTCCTCTGAGGTTTCCACGCCGCTGATGATCTTGTTCTCCTCGGCGGAGCAGCGCTCCAGCAGGCACGCGCGGAACGTGGACTCCTCGGGCGGCGCCACCGAGTCGTACATCGAGCACAGCCGCGCGCCGTTGTAGCGGAAGTTCGACTCGCCTATCGACTGCACGCACGCAACACAACATTGTAAATGCATATAGAATCACAAGTTGTAATACAACAAATTTGTGTTGTTGATTCCTTAACTTTAAGATTTTCATACATTTTTATGCCATTTTGCAGGTATTTTTCTACATGACGATGCTGCTACCGGCTCATCTGATCAGTTGGATATCTATAGCGATCTGAAAGTCCTCCATCTACTCTCTCGATGACCGTCATCAGATCACGCCCCGATCAATCCTTCACGGAGAACCATGGCTTCAAAGTGACCTCGATTGTATGAAAATCTTGCCCTGTTTCTAATTATCCGTCCACCTATGTATGTCACCTAATACTTACCTGGTTTACAATAGCTTCAACAAGAGGTCTGGTGTAGCTGACGTCATGAAGCGTGGAAGCGAACGAGTCCACCAGCGGGCCACACAGGGTGTCGAACTTGCCGGGGTCGAAAGTTATCTCACACATCACTGTTATCAGGTGAGCTATGTTCTCCTGCGGTGCTTCATTCTGAACAGAATAAACATAAATGGGACTATTACTATTGCATTTTTAATTAATAATGTAAGTATATCCATCATTGTATAGATTCCCACATCCATCCTAGTTAATTGCATATTTTGGACATGTACACTTTATATTGAGCTATTACCTAATGTGGTGGAAACACACTATATTTCATTAATGTTTAAAATACAAAAACGATGTGGAAGTGTACTTTGTGGATAGTCACAAGTCTTGGCGAGTCTATTTTATGGTATTGTAGAATGCAAGTAAGTTATTTCTATTGGCTAAAATAAATTAGAAAAAATACAAAGTTCTGTTCAGTGAGTCAGTCTGAGCAGGGCTTTTCTAACTAATGTGTAGAGCTAAGGTTTCTTGGCTGGCATACCCGCATATCCGGGTTCTCTGAGTCTTCCAGTGAATAAGACATTTCATTAAAGTTGTAAGGATGGTCCTGTGCCTGGCGGAGTCTGTCCTGCACAGAGAAGCGATGGGGGCGGTACGGAACAGGGTCCTGCTGGTACGCTGGCACTGCTTGCGGGGTGTAGTTAGGTGGATACCATTCCTTGGCCTCAGCAGACAAGTTCGACTTAGGAGCCTCCACTGAAAATTAATAAGATTAGATTAGCTGATTGTCGCAGGCACTGACCGTAAGTAACCTTATCTATATTGACACAAAAGACAAACACATTGAAAGCGCCTGTGACATGCACGCACAACTTTTCATAAACAGGGCCAAATAACCATAAAACCTAGGCCAAGTAAACGATTACAAATCGATTTGGAACACAGCCGGGTGCTTTCTGTCAAACCGCCGACGTCATTAGAAATGAAAACCCAAACTTTCACCTGAAGTCTAAATAGGAACGCAGTAAGAAACTGGCCAAGTATGACGACGTCACAGCGTGCCGGATTGGTTTCGTGAAAGTCTAGCAAAAATCGCAGTAAATCATATGTTACCTTTCGCATCATCGGACACCATCCGCGGACGGCGGAGCTCCCGGGGTTGGTTCTCGGGCTGCTGCCAGCCGCGGCCTCTGCCCCTAGACCCCCCGACTTCACCGTTATTCATTTCACGCGGTTAGACCCAGACAAAAACTCTATATATGAATTTCTTTTAAGAAATTTCATAAAATGAAAAACAATGACTTGTCGCAGCCTAAATAGTTCGTTTAGAAAATTCGACACGTAAACAAAGAAAAATTAACTACATTGGCGATCTCACAGCACAACCTCCATGTTATTTGAGCGAACGAGACAGAAGACTGCACGGACGGCACGGCACAGAAAATGAGAGAGATGCAATATCTTCCGCAGGAAGGAGGTATTTTATAGAGAACAGTTTAGTGAACAGGTATCCCTCTGTAGTCTGTGGAACAGGTATACGTATCTTAATAGCTAGTATTTTTCAGTAACAAGTACGTAATCCATACGTAATCAATCCATCCAGCCAGAGCGGAATCTGTCATCGAATCGATCATAAAAGGGATGCATGCAATGCTGGTGGTTAATCTGAGATGCAATGCAATGACAAGATGTTGACCAATATCTCTCTAATCTGTGATGTTGACGCTCTGTATAGGCTCCTCGCCTCCGCGATAACGGAGTACACATTTTATATAATATTCTAATCATTCTATAGTAGTAGGTATCGTTATTAAAAAAATGTGATAACGTAACGTTATCATTACCGATACCACGACGGACACCGTTAAGTAGGTAGGTACCTACCCATTTTTACCGGGAAATTGTTTGAAATTTGACGAAATTTGACATGTGTAAGTAATTTTTGGGTAAGATCCTAGTGGTTAAATTCTTTCTCTTTGGTAAATATTTACAATAAAGAGCTCGTTAATCTGAGGGGGAGAGGGAGACCAAAAATCTCCAGCCAAAGATGAACCATCTTATGGCCTCTACTTACGACACGATCCAGACCCCGATCGGTAGGGTTCTTACCAATCGGCATGTCAGTAGGCAAGTTGGCCAGTAGGGCCGATTAGTTGGTGATTCGGTCGCCTCGACTCCCAACATACTATCTAATTTGTGCTCCCAACTTAAGAGCCATCTCAATCTCTCATTCATTATGCTCCGTCCACACGTTTGGCAAACCTTTACAAACGCAAACGTGTGGAGCAGGAGTTTGGCTTGGTCCTTATTGACCACTTCCCAAAATTACCATTTTCCCAAAATGATCATTCTCAAATTGACAACTTCCCAAAATGATCATTCTAAAATTGACAACTTCCCCAAATAACCATTCCCAAAATGACAATTTTCCCGAAATGTCCACTTCCCAAAATGACCACTTCCTATATTTTAAAGGTTTAGTTCGAGACCCGTAAAATCACTACTCAAATTATCGTCTTATTTTACGGCCACGTTTAGTTGGAACTTGGATTCGAACTTTCGACGCATCACGCATATGACCAAGAACGCAAATCGCTCTAGCCCACTGGTGGGACCACGGGGAATGTCAATTACCCATGGACCCACTGCATTAGAACTTGACTAGGAGTTAGTGGTCATTTTGGGAAGTGGTCATTAAGGGAATGGTCATTATCATTACTTAATTATAGAAATAATTCGAAAATCCGTAGTAAAATTTGAAGTTAGATCACAAATACTTATAAGTACTTTCGTACTAGGTAAGCAAAATTAAAATTGTTGGTATGTAATAGAATTTGTTTTGTGATGTAACTATAATTATATACTATAAAGCTCGACTACCACTCACTGACTCACTCATTGACATAGTAGTTCTCCCAGAAGGAGTGATTGTGGACCAAAACGATGTAGGGGTGAAGTACGCAGCCTCCTCTGATGAGTAGAGGAAAAGTCCGAAACTTGGAGATTCTGTCCATCTTCAGCTATCGTGTCAACGGCCCGCGGAAACGGTGCCAGATAGCTGGGGTGACCTTGAACTAAAGTTGTCCAGAATCCTGGGATCATTGATGACGTCACTTTTTTTTTTCAAAATGGCGGCGTTTTCAAGATGGCGGAGCGCCGTTTTTTTGAGAAACTTTACCCGAATTGATCTCCCGAAAGGAGTGGTCATGGACCAAAGTGGTATAGGGATGAGTGTAGCCCATAGCCCGTAGTATATGGGAAAATTCTGACATTTGGAGATTTTGGTCATCTTCACCCTTCAGGCCCACGGCCCGTGGAGTCGGAAACCGATATTTTGACTGACTTCGAACTAAAGTTGTACAGAACCCTAGGACCTTTTGTGACGTCATATATTTTAAAATGTGCACAGCTTCTTCTGGTGAGTAGAGTAAAAATATGAAACTTGGAGATTCTGGTCATCTTCAGCTGTTGGGTCAACGGCCCGCAGAAACGGTGCCAGATAGCTGGACCGAGCTGGAACTAATATTGTTCAGAATCTTGGTAAATTCATGATGTCTTTTTTTTTTTTTCAAAAAGGCGACTTTTTCAAAATACACTACCACAAATTATAAGTAGTTAATATTGTAGTGAATGCCTGCTTTACAACGCACTGGCCACTTCAAAAAGAAAAAAAAATATGTAAAGCATACATACACGGACCTGTCATACACCAGCCAAAATAACTTACGTGTGTGGCTGCTTTACATCGCACAGGCCATCATTCTATACAAATTCAAATTACAGGTTGTTGTTGTGTTTTTTTTAGATTAATTTGATAATTATGCGGCTGTTTATATGGCTGAAAATAAATTTTACTCTCCGATTGCGCTGATTTTTTTATAATGTGCGCAGTCTTTTCTGGTGAGCAGATTAAAACTCTGAAACCTGGAGATTATGGTCATCTTCAGCTCTTGGGTCAACGGCCCGCAGAAACGGTGACAGATAGCTGGGCCGAGCTCAAACTAATATTTTTCAGAATCTTGGGCAATTTGATGATGTCAATTTTTTTTTCAAAATGGCGACTTTTTCAAAATTATACGGCTTTTTTTTAACAACCAAAAATATATTTTACTCTCCGATTGCGCTGAATTTTTCATAATATACGCAGTCTTTTCTGGTGAGCAGATTGAAACTCTGAAACCTGGAGATTATGGTCATCTTCAGCTCTTGGGTCAACGGCCCGCAGAAACGGTGACAGATAGCTGGGCCGAGCTCAAACTAATATTTTTCAGAATCTTGGGCAATTTGATGATGTCAATTTTTTTTTCAAAATGGCGACTTTTTCAAAATTATACGGCTTTTTTTTAACAACCAAAAATATATTTTACTCTCCGATTGCGCTGAATTTTTCATAATATACGCAGTCTTTTCTGGTGAGCAGATTGAAACTCTGAAACCTGGAGATTATGGTCATCTTCAGCTGTTGGGTCAACGGCCCGCAGAAACGGTGCCAGATAGCTGGACCGAGCTGGAACTAATATTTTTCAGAATCTTAGGCAATTTGGTGATGTCATTTTTTTTTTTCAAAATGGCGACTTTTTCAAAATTATACGGCTTTTTTTTATGGCCAAAAATAAATTATACCACGTTTGTTCGCGGGTTGGTTGGTTGGTTTGTTCGCGCGTATCGCGCGTTTGTTCGCGGGTTGGTTGATTGGCTGGTTATTTGGTTGGTTTGTTCGCGCGCTTCGCGCGTTAGTTCGCGGGTTAGTTGGTTGGTTTGTTCGCGCGTTTCGCGCGTTTGTTCGCGAGTTGGTTGGTTTGTTCACGGGTTACGCGCGTTGTTCGCGTGTTTCGCGCGTTTGTTCGCGGGTTGGTTGGTTGGTTATTAGGTTGGTTTATTAGCGCGCTTCGCGCGTTTGTTCGCGGTTTGGTTGGTTGGTTTGTTCGCGCGTTTCGCGCGCTTGTTCGCGCGTATCGCGCGTTTGTTCGCGGGTTGGTTGATTGGTTGTTTATTTGGTTGGTTTGTTCGCGCGCTTCGCGCGGTTGTTCGCGGGTTAGTTGGTTGGTTTGTTCGCGCGTTTCGCGCGTTTGTTCGCGAGTTGGTTGGTTTGTTCGCGGGTTTCGCGCGTTGATCGCGCATTTCGCGCGTTTGTTCGCGGGTTGGTTGGTTTGTTCGCGGGTTTTGCGCGTTTGTTCGCGGGTTGGTTGGTTATTAGGTTGGTTTATTAGCGCGCTTCGCGCGTTTGTTCGCGGGTTGGTTGGTTGGTTTGTTCGCGCGTTTCGCGCGTTTGTTCGCGGGTTGGTTGATTATTTGGTTGGTTTGTTCGCGCGCTTCGCGCGTTTGTTCGCGGGTTGGTTGGTTTGTTCGCGCGTTTCGCGCGTTTGTTCGCGAGTTGGTTGGTTTGTTCGCGGGTTTTGCGCGTTGTTCGCGCGTTTCGCGCGTTTGTTCGCGGGTTGGTTGGTTATTAGGTTGGTTTATTAGCGCGCATCGCGCGTTTGTTCGCGGGTTGGTTGGTTGGTTTGTTCGCGCGTTTCGCGCGTTTGTTCGCGGGTTGGTTGATTATTTGGTTGGTTTGTTCGCGCGCTTCGCGCGTTTGTTCGCGGGTTGGTTGGTTTGTTCGCGCGTTTCGCGCGTTTGTTCGCGAGTTGGTTGGTTTGTTCGCGGGTTTCGCGCGTTATTCGCGCGTTTCGCGCGTTTGTTCGCGGGTTGGTTGGTTGGTTATTAGGTTGGTTTATTAGCGCGCTTCGCGCGTTTGTTCGCGGTTTGGTTGGTTGGTTTGTTCGCGCGTTTCGCGCGCTTGTTCGCGCGTTTTGCGCGTTTGTTCGCGGGTTGGTTGATTGGTTGTTTATTTGGTTGGTTTGTTCGCGCGCTTCGCGCGGTTGTTCGCGGGTTAGTTGGTTGGTTTGTTCGCGCGTTTCGCGCGTTTGTTCGCGAGTTGGTTGGTTTGTTCGCGGGTTTCGCGCGTTGTTCGCGCATTTCGCGCGTTTGTTCGCGGGTTGGTTGGTTTGTTCGCGGGTTTTGCGCGTTGTTCGCGCGTTTCGCGCGTTTGTTCGCGGGTTGGTTGGTTATTAGGTTGGTTTATTAGCGCGCTTCGCGCGTTTGTTCGCGGGTTGGTTGGTTGGTTTGTTCGCGCGTTTCGCGCGTTTGTTCGCGGGTTGGTTGATTATTTGGTTGGTTTGTTCGCGCGCTTCGCGCGTTTGTTCGCGGGTTGGTTGGTTTGTTCGCGCGTTTCGCGCGTTTGTTCGCGAGTTGGTTGGTTTGTTCGCGGGTTTTGCGCGTTGTTCGCGCGTTTCGCGCGTTTGTTCGCGGGTTGGTTGGTTATTAGGTTGGTTTATTAGCGCGCTTCGCGCGTTTGTTCGCGGGTTGGTTGGTTGGTTTGTTCGCGCGTTTCGCGCGTTTGTTCGCGGGTTGGTTGATTATTTGGTTGGTTTGTTCGCGCGCTTCGCGCGTTTGTTCGCGGGTTGGTTGGTTTGTTCGCGCGTTTCGCGCGTTTGTTCGCGAGTTGGTTGGTTTGTTCGCGGGTTTCGCGCGTTATTCGCGCGTTTCGCGCGTTTGTTCGCGGGTTGGTTGGTTGGTTATTAGGTTGGTTTAATAGCGCGCTTCGCGCGTTTGCTCGCGTTTTGGTTGGTTGTTTGGTCTGAAGTATTTAAAGAAATAAAGAACAGCTCAAATAGTAGTGTTTTAACGCGAATGAGGTCGCGGGGGTCTGCTAGTAAATTTGTATCATCGGGTTTGAGGTGCTCCAAATCAGATTCCGGTTCCCGTCAAAAAACAGCTCATAACACTGCAATCACGAAAGTCATGAAATTTTGTTTTGCGTCTTGTAGGTGCCCCCACTGAAGATTTGGTTTCCGGCCAAAAACTAAAACGTCGAAACTCATTTTAAAAAATTTTTTTAAAGGATTCCTGTCAAAATAAAAGCTCAACACAGCCGACCTCCGCGGTCCGCTTGCGGGCCGCGGCACCCACCGAAATACTAGTTAGGACTATATACCCGGATTTTTTCCTTTAAGTACTTGTGCTTTTGACATTGCTTCTTGTCAAAAGGTCAACGGGAAGTACCCCATAGGTTCTGATTACCAAAATCACACCTACTCAAAAATGGGGCAAAAACGGCCGTTTCTTTTGACTGCGTTGATTCATCATCATCATCATATCAGCCTGTAGACGTCCACTGCTGGACAAAGGCCTCCCCCAAGGATCTCCACGACGACCGGTCCTGCGCTAACCTCATCCAGCTGGGTCCCGCGACCTTCACCAGATCGTCGGTCCACCTTGTGAGAGGCCTGCCTACACTGCGTCTTCCGATACCTGGGCGCCACTCGAGAACCTTTCTGTTCTCGTCAGTTCTACGAGCGATGTGCCCAGCCCACTGCCACTTCAGCTTCGCAATTCTTTGAGCTATGTCGGTGACCTTGGTTCTCCTGCGGATCTCCTCATTTCTGATTCGATCTCGCAGGGAAACTCCGAGCATAGCTCTCTCCATTGCCCTCTGGGTGACCTTGAGCCTTCTTATGAGGCCCATAGTGAGGGACCACGTCTCGGTACCATATGTCATCACTGGCAACACACACTGGTCGAAGACTTTCGTCTTGAGACACTGCGGTATTTGGGACGAGAAGATGTTGCGTAGCTTCCTGAACGCTGCCCAGCCGAGTTGGACGGAAACCGGCTTGTTCGGGAGGCTGGAAGACGTAGCTGGAAGACTGCGTTGATTAAGAAGCTTTATTTTTTTCACAGCTCCAAGGGATTGCAAACCTAAGTACCTAGGTATTTGATATTAATTTCAACTAGATACCTCCACGCGTTGTTGTTGACAAAAAGGGTCTTGACAGCAGACAGACAACGAAGTGAACCTATAAGGGTTCCTTTTTCCTTTTGAGGTACGGAACCCTAAAATGGAAAAGTACAATATAGGTACGCGCAAAGGGACCTGACTCACTTTGATAAACTAAGCAACCTTGGCGCACTAAGACCTGTAATTTAAGAGGCGGCGCCGCTCTGATACGAGATTGGCCTGTAGGAGAGCGGCGACGCGCTGCTGCCTAAATAATTCGTGTCATTCAAACTCACGTAATCTCGTAGTAGACTGGCGCCCCACCCTCATTTATTACAGGCCTAAATTAAAATTGAGACATATGTCTCCAGCGCCATACGTTCGTCAACAGAAGGTTGTTCAGTTTCTCAAAGTGGGTTAGGCAGGAATCGCCTTGCCCGAATGTACCTAGGTACCTATTAGGAATAACCAGAGGATGGCAGACTGCACCAAAATGACTTGCGGCGTAAAATAACATCTGTTAATTTTCATGTAATAGGCATATTTTACAAACAAACATTAATCTACTCTCAGCTCATACAGTCTACTATACAAAATTATACATTTCTATATACAAAGCATTTCTAATACATGTAAAGAGGAAAACATAAGGCATTTATTTCTCAGCACATTTGCATGTTGAGAATTGTTGCCTACCTACTCTATTTTTGATCATTTGATATTTTAAGCTACATGTTAGTGAAACACACGTTAAACACAATCAATAGTAATAATAATTGAGAAAAACTACCTATTTAAAACTAAGATCAATACAGTATTGTTTATATACTAAATGATTCTCCACAGCCGCATGTGCCCTTTATGTTGGGATTGTTGAATACAAACTCAGTTGATAGTTTGTTTTCTACAAAATCCATTTCAGTGCCTAAAACAAAAATAAAATTAGCACATGGAAACCTATCAAAATCAATAAACCAAAAAGTAGACAGATACCAAACGTACCTAATATTGTCAACTGAGCTTTTTTGTCAATTATTATAGTAACACCATCCTGCTTCACTTCCTCATCTAATTTATCTTTACCCTTGGCATAGTCTAGCGTGTATGACAATCCATTACATCCCCTTTGCCGAACACCAACTTTCAACCCAATGAAGCCTTTGGCGTCGTCTTTCGCCATGAGCTCTTTGATTTTGTTCACAGCAGATGGAGTTAGGACTAGTGCAGCTCTTGTAGGCAGCACTCGCTTCTTTACAGCTCTAACTGTAGCGCTTGCAATGGTTCTGGTGGCCATCTGAAATTTTAATTATTCCTGTAAAAAATTATCTGTAACCTTTGCCAAAAATTGATGCGAAGTAAAAATATTTATGCATAAAAATACATATATAAACAAAGTTTTGATTGTACATTATTAGCAGCTTTAAATTATTAATGTTCAGACCTGTTCTGTATGTTTATTTTTGCTTTCTAATATTTTTCAATTTCATAACACCAATTTAATTTCGCACAATTCTCATGTCAAAAATGAAATAGATGCCAATTATTGTCAATGTCAAGTCAAGTGTCAGTGTCATGTCCACAGACTACTAAGAAGATACTACGTATCAGACGACCGACTTCCATACCATACTACGTTTCTAAGAGGTTGTGTAATCTGTGGGCGGGGAGAAATAGAATGTAGACAGAGAGACGCTTTGATTTCCATCTAGTCATATTATATTGATAATTATTATTATTTACTTTTGTAATAATTATCAAGAAAATATTTGTTAAAATATTTATATTTTAATTTATTTCTTTAGAGCTTTTCCTAGATACAGTGTTCGGTTGGTATGTAGACGCATTTATCAGTAGATCTTGATTCTTTGATGATGATGCTTTGGTCGGTCTTACGGTCAGAGTGCCTTTTCCAGGTAGGTTGCACATACTTATTTTGTGAAGCAACAACAGTACATTTATGTGCAATGATATATTACTCCTACTTATAAGCACATGAGATGGGTTACTTACGAATTATCGTCAGAGATGAATAAAGTACAATCACATTACATAGAGTTATTTCTCGTCATTCATAGGAAACAAATGTAAAAATGCGTCCTTTCGCTTTTTATTGCAGTCACAGCACTTTGCACTTTTGTGTCCGCATAAATATAATATTTAGATGCACAACAGAAACATATTGAAATTTAAAAGAGAAGAGTCAAAGTCAACATATGACAACGAAATGACAGAATAAAATGTCGGCGATGACGTGTGTGTGGCTACATCGCTCGTGGGGTACAGGTGCTGCGCGGAGGGGATGTAGTTCTATTTACCCCCGTCGCTCTATGCCGAGCGTTCAAAGTATGGAAGTGAAACAGGTGTGGTCATGTCATACCAGAGCCCAGAGCCTTCTAATCTGAGCCAGAGCCCCACCAAGATAGCTGCGAAGTGGCTTAATCAGAAACTACGCAAAATGTCATTCGGCCGTGCAGACTTCATTGTCATCCTTAGATCTCATTCAGTTAGCAGAAGATGTGTGTCTATTCACGGTCCGATCCGAACGGAGACGGCACTGTTTCGTAGTATTGTATTCTCTTTGGGAGACGGCTGACAGGCTGCTCTCATGGAAAAACATAAAATCGAGTTTACCTGAAATCTGCGTAGATAGGAACGTACAACGTAGTGCTTTGCGAGATAGAATGTACAGCCACGGATTGTACAGCACTGGAAACCATGTAGTTTCAAGTTTCAAGTTTCAAGTTTACACCGCCCGTATTTCACGACCAGAGAATTGACGGTGAGGAATGTACAGCCCGGATTTGGATGCCCGGAACAATTCTATTTATGGACGGTTTTTACGGGCTCTGTCGCTCGCTCCCAGTAACCTAACTGTACATTCTCGAGCCGTACAAAATTATTTGTGCGCTATTGGCTGTGTTTTCGCTGTGGAACGATTTTGTTCAGACGGGATTCCACATCCACGGATTTCACGGCCCGGAAATCATGTGTGCACATGTCATGTACATGTGTGGTCGCAAATTCCGGGCTGTACGTACATTATCAAGTCGTGCATTAGCGTGGTCGTACATTCCCGTCTCCGTGCTTTGCATCCGTCCGTCAATTTTTTGGAATGACATGACACGTCTTCTTCCACTTGTGTTGCGTGTAAATTTTCGAAAATATTCTAGGTAAATGATACCTATTAAATAAAAATGGGTGGTCAAAAGTTTGAATATGATGAAAGTGGATCTACGTTCTTTTATTTCGTCCTTTCGTTTCTTGCTCTAATATTGGTACCGGCGACATTTTACTACTGGCCAAGAAAACGGAAAGAAGGTGAGACATTTCTGGTGTTTTAGTGTCTAAAACCCTAATAAAGGTGTAAAACAAAAATTATGCAACAAAATATATTTACCGTTAACCGTTACTTTCGGGTAATTGGACACCTAGGGCTATACAAATAGAAAAATTCATTTACCGTTACTTGTCCTATGTCAATTAGTGATCATGGTACTACTGTGTCATGCCTGCTATGTGTTACCCACGCCCAATGTAGTGTCAATATATTCACTTCTGAGAACCAATATATTAAATTATCTATATTAGATTCTATTTAAGTACGTGACTAACGTTTTGTTATTGGATGTTTTCTTATTCCTTGTACCCATCTGACTTGTCCCGAAGTTCATCCTTTTCGAAACAACATTCTAACTATAACCTACTATCACTCAACATGTTTTATTTTAAACCGCAAAAGTTTGTAGGTGAAGAACCGCAAAGGTTTGGTAGTTATTGTTTAACAACAAGATCATTCTGTCTCATTTTATTTTCTAGATCCAGAAAAACAAGCAGAATTATGTCAATGTCCAAATTGTATAAAGAAACAGATAATTATAGAACAATCCCAACCCTACAAAGGTGTAAAGAACTTTTTCATAAAACTAGCAATTGTTTCCGGGTGGATATTACTTGGATTCTTAGCGTACAAAGTGTCTCAGTTTGATTACGAGATGTCTAACTTTGATCCATATGAAATATTGGGTTTACCCCCTGGTGCCACTCAAGCTGAAATCAAGAAATCTTATCGCAAACAATCGTTGATTCTTCACCCCGACAAAGAGACAGGAGATGAGAAGGCCTTTATGAAATTGACAAAAGCCTATCAAGTAAGTAAAACTTCATGACTGGGTGGATGATACCTATTGTATTATGTTTTTAAATGATCCTTCAAAGAATGAATTCCTTAAATACTGCACAAATTTGGATGGGTGGATGGTATGGTGTATGCTACTACGGAGACTGCCACCTGTGCCACCTAAGAAGCTTTCTGGAGCTGAATTACGGCTCTTTAATTTCATATAATACAAGCCTTATTCAGAGATTATTCATGAATCTGTAATTTCACAAAATTAATGAACACAAAATGATATGCTCAGTGGTGGATTTTGTATTGAATAGAAAAAAAAATTATAATAAAAAGAAAGAACTGATACATCTCTACATTATAGAGTAGTGTGACTAGACATTAATATTTTTCTTCATTATATTCCAGGCTCTCACAGATGAGGAGGCGCGACGTAATTTTGAAAAATATGGTAATCCTGATGGTCCTGGGGCAATGAGCTTTGGTATTGCACTGCCCAGCTGGATCGTGGAGAAAGAGAACAGTGTTTGGGTGCTGGGCCTGTATGCCCTTGTGTTTATGGTTGCTATGCCTACTGCTGTAAGTTCTAGAATATTTATTTTAACAGCATATTGCAACAAAAATAGTAATATTTTTCTTATCATAATTAAATGTTATCAGCTACTTGCGTCATTTTCTATTACATGGTGCTGTCGAGAGCATGTCGAATATAATAGAAATGTATTGAATAATAACCCAAAAATTTCAGGTTGGCATGTGGTGGTACCGTTCTATTCGGTTTTCTGGTGAGCAGGTTTTACTGGACACAACACAATTATATTTTTATTTTTGTCATAAAACGCCATCGATGCCTCTGAAGAGATCTCTTATGATCCTGGCGGCGTCATGTGAGTTTGACCGCAGACATAATTCAGAAATTATTGAAAGGATTACCGATAATGAAGAAGTACCAAGCGTGAGTACCTTTTCAAAAATTATACATTTTTCTTTATTTTTGTTGTTGCAATTGCGTGTTCGGAGGGCTACCATTGATTTTAGTTACGACGGGGTAAAAATTAGGTCATTAAGAGCGTCAGTGGCCCTGGGGATAAGACGCGGCCTATCATATCGAAAGGTCCTGAGTTCGATCCCCGGTTGGGTCATGTACCAATGGGTTTTTCTCGAAACTTAAGTACATTTACTGACTGCTCTCAAACGGTGAAGGAAAACATCGTGAGGAAACCTTCATACGCCGAAGAAGAAATTCTTAGGCGCATGTGAAGTCTACCAACCCGCACTGGGCTAGCGTGGTGGACTATAGCCCGAACACCCTCGTTGAGAGGGTAGGCCTGAGCCCCAGCAGTGGGGAGATTAATAGGCTGTTGATGATGATGATGAAAAATTAGGTAATAAATTTATAATAAGTTTAATTTAATACTTTAATTTTTTTTAAAGATAGAGTGGTAACTTACAATTAGCTCGTCTTTTATTTAGATCTAACGCTATGCTCTGCTTGTGTGGACAGAAAGACACACATGATTTAGTCTTTTCGTTTTATGTATGTAGGTACAGAAAGCATTGGACAATTGTAGTTAAAAGATATTAGTAGACCCACAGCGCCATAAACTTTGAAACCCAGTCGTAGGTATTTCGCATTCGTAACACCTGTATTTCACTCAAAAAGCTGTCCTAGATAATCAGTTGACCAATCAAAATCGGTCTTTCATTCAGGAAAACGTTTTTTTCATGGACAAACATGAAACACATCGCAAGTGACAAATACAAAATACGCAATCAAAAGTCTTATGTGTTACATTAGGCATGAAATTGATATCTCTGCGGGCGCTGCTCGTACGTTTTTCGCCCGACGTGGGCGCCCCCCGTGTTTTAGCGTACGGCCTTCGGTATGCCCTTATAGCTAGCATAAGTATACTCTAAGGGTATGCCTTGCTGGCTCGATATCGAGCCGGCGGGTTTCAAGAGATTATATAAAATGTCTATCTATCATATATAGTGTGTTCAGCAAAGTGTTTCTCACTTATGTTTGTTTTGTGTACAGCTTCTTCGCGAGCTGCCAAACCTGGGCGAGAAGAACAAAGAGCAGCCCCTGTGCCGGGCGTACAGCATCAAGGCGCGCGCGCTGCTGCACGCGCACCTGGCGCGCATGCGCCTCCCGCCCGACACGCTCGAGTGCGACCGCCGGTACGTGGTGTCGCGCTGCCCCGACCTCATCGTCGAAATGGTCAATTGTGTCAACCAGCTCATCGCGCTCGCGTATGCTAGGAGGAGTAAGTTGCTTCAACAGCCTATTAAAATGTCCCTCTCAACGAGGGCAAGATTATATACAAAGCTGAGCACTTATTAACTTATGTAGAAATATACACAGAGAACCATATTGATTCATTTCACTACTGTTAGAATAGTCGCATAAATGTTTACTTTTTCTATTTGTGTTTTCCAGTACCACGCCTCCCAACAATAGAAACTATAGAGAACTGCATGAAACTATCGCCTATGATAGTACAAGGTCTTTGGGAATACAAATCTCCACTGCTGCAGCTGCCGTATATCACGGAAGATCACCTGAAATACTTCACGAATCGCAAGAAACACATCAAGTCCCTGCTCCAGTTGGCTCAGTTGCCGGGCGAAGACAGGAGACAAGTGCTGAGGTTCTTGAATGACCAGCAGTATGATGATCTTATGAAAGTGTTAGGAAACATGCCCTACATACATTTCCAAGTTAATACAGAAGGTATATTATATTGTTCACAAAATTTTGCGTCACTTATCTGATCCGAGCAGTCCAAGAGATATAACATTATATTTTGAGGGTACGCAGTTTGTTTTATATGCTCGAAACAGATAGGAACGATTACACGCGATCAAAGTTATAAATTTAGTTAATTTAACTCACCTTTCGAAAAGAAGAGCCCTGGAACGACGGCCCAGAGGCAATACTGGAGGCAAAAGGCGACGCCCATGCGCTGGGCGGTCGACTTATGGGAATGCGCAGACCAAGCGGAAATTTTTTTTGACGTCACTGTGAAATGAACAATATCACTAAAGGCTAAAGAACAAAATCATATACGCGAGGCGACGCTGACGTCTGTATTGGTATTCATACGATTTTGTATAGCTATGCTATAGTGATGATATGGTTCATTTGACAATGACGTCAAAAAGTGCGCGGTCATTTTTCCGCTTGGTCTGCGCATTCTGTAAGGCGGCACGTAGGCCAAGACTGTTTGAGATGACATGGAAACGTACGGAGAAGGCCTATATCCATTAATGGATCAATGGTTTTCGGATTCTGGGTGTTTGTATGTATTTATGTATTTATTTAAATGTATTTAAGTATGTTTATCAGTTGTCGAGTACCCACGTACAAGCTTCGGCTTAGTTGGGACTAAACAGCCGTGTGTAAAATTGTTCAAACAATTATTATTATTATTATTAAAATGTTCACCATGGTGATGATGCTGAACTGACCTTTGCTAACTACTTGGATCGAGGGATATTTCGCATTTCCTAGGGAATACTATAAGGAGGTAGTAGAGTAACCAATCCTCATCCCTTTCTGCTTATAAACTTTATTTACTTACTTTATTTACTTTGTGGAGCAGTGCAATTGGCGTCAGCGCTAGCGTCTGATTGGTTGTTCGGAGATCATCGACCTGGCCATAGATTTCGCACAGCTGATTTTTCGACCATAGTGTTAACTAAAAGTATATTCATTAGAATGTGGCTATCAGATTTTGGTTTTTGAAAAACGAACTCTATCTAGACTTCACATAAGTCTAGTATTTGATCTTGTTTTTTGGGTCGCAAAACCCGTTTTAACACTCTGAGGGAGAGCTTCTTCAATCGAAAAAGTACAAAAACCAAGATGGTGTTTTTTGTACCTATGGAATGGGTATTGGTTTCATTAAACTCATTAAACTTTATTAATTAAAATAGTCAGACATTATAATTACAGGTCTATTCCCATTTCTTATTCTCCTCCTTAAATTAGTCCCTTGTTCAACCAGTCAACCTTTATATGGGTTACAATATTGTTGTGCTTGATAGTTTACTGTATTACCTAAATAAATAAATGTGCAGTAATCGACGACGAGAATTCCACTGTGGTGACGGCGGGCGCGATCGTGACGGTCACTGTGTTCCTACGGCGGACCAACATGAGGGAACTGTTCGGAGACACCACTATTAAGGAAAAGGAAAGTATAAAGTGAGTATTGCTTTTATTTGTGTGTATTGCTTGCTTTTTTTTGAGCGTCAATGGCGTTTGGGATAAGACGCGGCCTATCATATCGAAAGGTTCAATGTTCGATCCCGGCTGGGCCATGTGCTAATGGGATTTTTCTCGAAAATTAAGTACATTTACTGACTGCTGTCAAAAGAAGAAATTCTTAGGCGCATGTGAAGTCCACCAACCCGCACTGGGGTAGCGTGGTGGACCGAACGCCTTCGTTGAGAGGGGTAGGCCTGAGCCCCAGCAGTGGGGACATGTTAATAGACTGTTGATTATATTTTTTGATTTGATTGCTTTTACACATATAGACTTGCATGCGTCAACCAAGTCAAAATCATGGCAAGATCATTACCATATAGCCTAGCGCCTTGCGGCGTTGCCCATCGTTAGTGGTTAGGAATATAGCATATGATTTAATTGCTTGGCGGTTTCTGAAATTACCTCACGCTAATATCATATGAAATCTGTACATTTACTGTGTTTGGTTGGCTTTAAACTGTACACAGGCTGAAAGAAAGTCATTTTTGTAACTAAAGGAGTATTTCCTTTCAGTATAATTTGCTATCATCAATATTTAGGGTGTTTTATCCATTCCAATCACAACTTATTTTCTCATATGTATTTAAGAAAGGACATGCCTTGGCTACAATTTCAAACCATTACAATTTTTTTAAATATAAAGATTTCATTCATAGAGACGAAGAAGAAGGCGCTGGCGAGAACACAGAGAAGGTTGAAAACAATAAGAATGATAAAAACGAAAAGAATGACAAGAAAGAGACGTTCAAAAGGCCCGTGTGGATGAAGCAGACGAAGCGCGCGCCCGCCAAGAAGGGCAAGAAGCCGGTCGTGGTGAAGCAGCAGCCGGCCAAACCAGCGGCCAACGCCACGCCGCCGCCGCCCAGCAACGATGTCAAGAAAAATAAGGAACCAAAGAAAAAAGATGAAGAAGGTTAGATAAAACTACCAATACCATTCGGTTCGTTGCTCTAGAGGACACAATTTCCCTGTCATTGTCACGTCATGGCGGTTACAGCCATTAAGAAAGCTAGCCACCATATAATATTAGAAAAGAAAGCCCCCGCACTGCATACCGCACCTCCAGTAGCGTTGTATAACTAAAGATCAAATAAAAATAATATACAATTCATGATAAGCTAATTTACTTTATGCAAATTATTTGTTTATTTTTGTATATGCCGCAATTTGTGCGTTGATACCAAAATGCACATACCTACTACATATTTTATAGACTCGTACTAATATAAAAAATGGAACAGGTGAAGAATCGGATGTGGGCAGCTCTGACGAGTGCGCGTCGCAGAGCGGCGGGTCGGAGGACGAGTCTCGCGACAAGTCCTCCGCGGCGGACGACGACGACGACCAGTGGGACAAGTTCCAGAAGCGGCTTCAGAAGCGCGAGCGGCTCGAGGGCCGCTCCAAGAGCTCGCATCCCGTCCACTGTCCATACTTCCCTCTGGTACGTAGCTATCCTTTTTAAAATGGATTTTACGACCCTGGAAACAAAATCCTTTTAGGCCAATCATGGTTATAAGATAATCACATACAAAAAACCATGGAGCTAGGATCTCTTTGGTGGGCGCCCGGGGAATTCGAACCATCCTGCAAAAAACCGACGCAACGGCCTCCATAAAAACAGCACGACTAGTTAGTCGGAGATTTTCATTAAGCTTCACATCCGCACTGATTTACAACTGTCAATTTTGGTATGTACGAGCTGAAAGAGTTGTTACACGCTTTTATTTTAATTTTTCACACAACCACAAGCTTTTATTGTATAAAATACTATCACAATTATACATTAAAACCCGCTAAATACATATTTTAGGAAAATAAAATAGAAGACGAACTTGACACTGACTCCCGCCAAACGAGTCCTATCCTAGCTATCCATCGAGATAAACTATTATCGGTGAACGGAAAATCACCGACTATTATATAGAGTCAGGATCTGAGCGACCAATGATTGGAAATAAATATCCCCATTTGTAAACAAATTATTAATGAGGATAGAAAATGAGTTTTTATGTAAAGAATACGCTAATCAATTATTACAAGTAATAATATTATACAAGTTTTCCAAAGTTAAAATGAGCCGTTTTCCAAGCTAGCTTCCGTAAAAATCACATAGACGGTGCTGACTAGGGACTTACTATTTGGACACCGATACACAGAAGAAGTAAGAGTTGCTTGACCGATATCTTCTTTAAACAAAGACCTGGTTCCCTTAAGTAAAGAGAGTTTATTGTTATTTTAGTCGCCACGATTGTCTTACGTTTCTACGCTATGAACCAGGAAAGTCATACGTAATTCCGTTTGCTTTATTTAATCAGCTGCTGTATTTCAGTTCAATGATTCCGTCATTTATGCTATATCCATGTGAAATGCCGATTGCTATAACAAGAAAATGCAGTGTGTGTAGAACAACACAAGTCGATAACAATAATTATGAACCAATTGTTGTCTTGGTTGGTTCAGGCCTTTGCCTTATGAGGAGTTTCTCAGGTTCGATCCCGAAGCGAATTATTATTTGTGCACATAATGCTGCACGTGTCAGATTTGAAAAATAAAAGTGTTCTATGTTTATAGTATTTTGTCCAGATACGAGAGATGTAGAGTGGCCACGCGAAAAACATAACTGCAACCTTGTGCTAATTTTAACTTGCTATAAAACTCATCACGGCCGTGTTTATCAAATAAAATTTATCAAGACTACGAAGAACTAAACGCACACCCCTGAGATGCTAGATGTGACAACATTCTTCTTAGTTTGCATCGGCGATTAATTTACATACTGTGTGCTTTTCTTGCCGCTTTCCACCGATTATGGAGTGGTATTAGATTTTGACTGAATCACAGACGGTCTCTCTTTCTACGGAAGTCTGGTTTTAAACATAACCGCCAGAAATGCATTGGACTTACAAAATAACAAAATTACTTAATAATAAAAATACTTAATTGTATAGCGTATTTATAACACTCATAGCGTGCCGTGTATGTTCGTCACAGCTGGTGTGGACACAGATTTGTTTGTCAACTAAACAGTTGACAAACAAATCTATTATCATCTAGTTATAAATACGCTATACAATTAAATATGTATTTTGTTAGCTACAGGCACACCCTGCCTATCGCCATACATGGCATATCGTACACGTACGTTAAACTGGTGACCCCGACGTACCCCTACTTCACGTACTGTGTATACCTATATGTGCGATCACAGCTAGTGTCGACCCAGATATTTGTCAACTAAACATAACCGCTACAGATTTATACTTAAACTACCTACTCAAAACAAAATAAAGGCCAGATAACATTTTTCATACATTCAAGGTCACTTTGAGCCCTTAGATCTCCGTCAGGGAATGATTTAGGCGAGATCTGAGGTCCAGCCAGAGAGCAGTACAAACCTAACTGATCAGGCAAGCCGTTTTTACCATAGACTAGTCAAATTAAAAAAATAAATCTAAAATTGCATCAAAATGTATGGAAATTCGAATTTCGATTATTCAAAATTGGAATACAATATTCTCTTTTTGACGTCAATTCTGTCTAAAACTAAAACTACTCTGTTTCCACCTGTACGTCACCGAAGAAAAGAAACAGCAACAAACCCAACAGCACAGGGAAATATGTATATGCAGGATTCAGGCTAGTCTATGGAGAGGACGACTTGCCTGATCAGTTTGCTGTGTATGGCTCTCTGGACCTCGTCCTTCCGTACTCCGGACAGCCGCCATCAGATCTCACTCAAATCGTTCCCTGACTGAGACCTAAGGCAGAGTGAACGAGAGTGAACTGCGCTTATGTGCGGTGCGTTTCAGAGCTCTTGTATGAAGTTGCCGCACTCTCGTTCACTCTGTCTTAAGACTCAAAGTACCGTGACCTCGAATGTATTAAAACGGCCTCGTGGTCCTTATTTTGTTTTGAGCAGTATACAAGGTAGATACGATAACTGTATTGTGTGTGTGTGTGTGGATGCATGGGCAGGACAAGCAAGAGTTCTGGTGGTGCTACATCTGCGACCGCAAGTCGCACACGCTGCTGACGGCGCCGGCGCACGTGACGGCGCTCGTCGACGCGCACGAGCTGCAGCTGCGCTTCACGGCGCCGCGCTGGCCCGGCCTCTACACGCTCGCGTGCTGTCTGCGATCAGGTACACACCACTACACTTAAATACTGGGTGATATGAAATGACATTTTATTGCCTTCATTAGAGATGAATTTGAGTGAACCTGCAACATGATACCCTGTTGGGCATTGCAATAAGTATGCTATGTTTATTTATATTAAAAATCAGGTAAAAAATGTATATGCATTGCTAACATATTATTTAAAAAAATATATCTCAGAATAAGAAAAAAATATTTATCACTTAGCAAAACTGCAGACAAAAGAAAAACATTGGTAATCTTGAGTCTAACGACCAAGCCCCTAGGCCAACGAGGCAGTCATAACCTTCCTCAATTTCAATTTCAAGCATTGGGCTGTCAAATGCAAAAATTATTTATTAAATTTTAGCTCCAGAGATTAGCGCGTTCAAACAAGTTGCAAAGTAGGTTTTATTTTTTTATGTATGAAATGGTAACGTGACGTGTTCGTTGTTTCGTGCACGTAGACTCGTACATCGGCATGGACCAGCAGCAGGACATGAAGCTGGACGTGAAGGAGGCGGCGGCCGTGCCCGCCGAGCACCCGCAGTGGGACCTCAGCGACTCCGACACCGACAACAACGACCAGGTTGGTGTTGCCAACAACAATATGTTGTAGTTAGTATTAGTTCACCGAACAATAAGGTTGGAAAAACATCTATTAAATAAAATAATAAAAATAACGGATAAGTGCGAGTAGAACTCGCGCCCTGAGGGTTCCGTACAAACTTAATTGTATTGTAGATAGTTTATCGACTTTACGGATTGTTTGGGTTGATGTTGAAAGATTTTCGGCTCATTTTTTTATTACGGGTTCTTAAATAATGCTTTTATTTTTGCAACGTTTTCATTTATTTATTATATTAGGTATATTAGGTATTAGGCTGTTTAGACAAAAGTTGCACAATTGTGTAGAATTCCAACTCGAAATTGACGTTTGTTGAGCAATGCGCTGAACTGAACGAATCGATCTGTCGCGGCCTGCGCGCGCGCAGATTCCTCGCCTCAGTGAAGGCAGCCTAATGTAATGATGCACTCGCGTATATCTTGAGACGTAGAGTTGAGACACGTAGATCTTGTTCCAATTGCATCGATCACTATTCGCGCAACAATTTACAAAGTAATAAAATACAATATTTACAGCTAGTATTCTCTAAACTTGAGAGTTTAAAGGCACGCTGCTCCTACGGCTTTCAACTTTTACGAAGTTTTCTGAGAGGAACTACACTAAACATGCCGTACATTTCCAAAAACAACCTTTTGTCTGAGTTCTTAAAATGACAATAGACAACCTGATACCGAGCCTTTATAAAGAAAATCTGTGTAACCGGAATTAATACAACTTGCCATGTGTTTCTGTAAAACTAGAATACTTTAATCCATAATTAGAAGTGGTTCTTTATCGGCCGCTGATTTGTGAAACGCGCCGCGTGTAAAGCGTGGCACCGCCATTACGAACAGTATTTATTGGGCAGACGGGACTGGAGTGGATGCCATTCCTTTCCGATATAGGCCCATAAATGTTTGTGTGTTTGCCTTCATTGCCATTATCTAATTTTACGACGTTGTCTGCAGGGAGGCAACGAGAGCGAGTTCACGACAGACGACGAGGTGGAGGACGAGTGATCCAGGATTAAGTTATTTTTGTAGAGTTTATTATATGAGGCGTATGTGGGATGGGATATGTTGTCTGTTTGTTGCGCGGTCAGAGAGCGAGTGAATATAAATATTTTATATTCAAAATATGTTTTTATTGTTTCCTTTATCGCTTCCCACGCAGGAAATTGAAAATTTCGCTCGTAAAAATTAATCATAGGTAGATTTTTAACTGCTTGTAAACCTTTTAGCAAATTACAGGAAGCTAACGCCAATCTTCTACCCTATCCATCATACCAACGAAAGGAAATCTATAGATATTTAGATGGACATGAATTAGTAGATTTTATGTCTTTCCACCAGTCTATATTCCAATTAATGTAAGTATCGTATTGTAGTTCAGTTAGTAGTCCACATTTGAAATAGTACAAGTAATACTAGAATACCCAATAACTACTGTAGCTTAGGAGATACAAATCCATAATGATGATGTTAAACCTGAAACTGGTTCCCGAGCCGAGGTGAACGTTGGTCTTCATTAATTTCGCGCTGCTCATGCAGTGTGTCAGCTACACAAAGGGTTGTTAGAGGGTATCGTCCTCCGGAGGAGGCTGCGCGGGCGCGTCCTGCGGGGCGCGGAGGTCGGGAGGGCAGGGCCGGCGGCGGCGGCGTGCGGCGCCCGGCCGGGCGGCACTCGCGCGCCGCACCTCGCACCGTACGCACGACCGAACGACCGACGCCCGCGCCCGGTGTCGTATTACCGCTCTAAAAATACCCCGCGAGCGCGATCGCCTATTTCGAAACGGTCGCGCGGCGTGTTTTGAACCAGTGATTGACAGTGCCGAGTGAAGAATACCATCCTAATCGACGAACATCATCCCCGAAGTGAGTATCCCCGATATGTACCCCGGCCGGGCGCGCCGATCGCGCCCCTACAGTTGAATTACCGCATCGCAGTTTTAAAATAAACAGCTGTTTCTTGGAATCTATAGCACTGGTTATGTGCTAAATTGGGACTATGCTTACATTTGCGGTTTTACGAAATCCGAGATATATAATGTACGCCTAGAGATGATAGCTAAAAGATTACATGCCGATGCATGTAAATGACTACGTTGATCAAGTTTTAGATCGTAATAATGATTATTGTTATATTAGACACGTAACAATCTCAGTTCTAAGTGTACGAAGCTATGTATAAAAATCCAATAAGAACTACAATTTCACTAGTTAATAAGTAAGGTACCTACCTATTACAATGTTGTATATGAGTTAGTTATATTTTTCAGTCAGTCTTTTTACGTTAGGTATCGAGTTTCGTGAATTGTCCTGGCTTTAACTTTGGGCATAGTTAGGTATTTAATCAATCAAAACAATAGGTATAACTTATTTACAGTAGGTACTTACATACATATGTTATTATTTATATATTTTTTTACTTATTGTATTATGTGACCTTATCTGAAGAGCATGTAACTATAAAGACATTATCGTATCTATTTTAGATGATATTTATATACCTGGCCAATTAAGAAAACTTGCTTTACTTGAATTGTGTACTTAGTAAACATTACAGTAGGTATATACAGGTATACTACACTGCCATTTACAGTATAGATATTAGGCAGATTTTCCTAATGAATGAACAGAGCTACAAAGTACCAGTAGGACTCGCGACAACACATATTCAGATCTAGACAAGACTTGGAAGCTGGTCTGGTCAGTTGCATAAGCGCAAATTGCTGGCCGAATATCGTGGGCAGTGAGTCAGTAGTGAGTAGTGTAGCGATTGTCTATAAAATTTAACAGTTTTTGGCAAAGACATTGCAGAGCTAATTGGCAATTATACACCTACCCGGGAAGAGTCGTGTCGCGAGTCGAAAAGGTGGACCTTGAAGATGCTATCTCATTCATTAGGTATTGTGCTTACTAATGAAGTTCAACCACAAAAAAAAACAATATAAAAACGCAAAGTAACCAAGATATAAATATAAACTATTATTAAATAAAATGGCTAAGAATTTTCCATCAGATCAGAACTAATTGAAAAAAAAAATGAAACTCAACCTAAAAACACAAAGTTTTCACGCAAGGTAGGTAGTAGGTACCTATCATATGTTACAGCTGTTTTATTTCAACCTTGAATACGTATTTTTACATTGCAGCTGCTGTAGGCATGCTGTAGAATTTGCATGTCTACCGAGCATCTATACAGCGCAAGCGCACCGAAACGCCTAGCCTTCGGTGCCTTCGGCGTTTTCCGTGTAATCAGGCTTTATAGATAGGCATTATACTCAGGGCAGGGCAGTGTCCATGGCAGTGGCTAAGAAAATATTATGGTTTTGAATATGGACTGTAGTTACGATTGGCGATATCCCGGCGGGCACGGGCGCGCGATGAGTCGGGCCGCGGACTGATAGCGGGCCGGTTAGACGAGTCCCAGCTCAGAGTGCAACGGCCCAAACTGAAGGGAATTTTAAAACGTTCATACTGCAAGCCCTTTGATTTTATAATACAAGTTATGGGTGCTACGTATTTATTGGAGCATTCTTCTCTTACATCTAGGGTCTGAGTTTCTTTTCCAACAATTTATTCCACTTTTTATTAGACTTCGTACCTGCATTCTCTTGTCTTGTAAATAATGTTTAATGAACGTTGAACAATGAACATAAAACGGTGTAAATTATCACATCTTCTCGTTGAACAAAGGACGAACGAGGAAAAAGGATATGCAAATTAAAAAACCTACCTACTACATATTCATACTATAAGTAGGTACCTACCTATAGGTACAAAAATAAAAAGCTATAAGTACGCACGTAAAGTAAACTGAATGTAAGTAATGCATTGGCTTAGGTAAATTTAAATCTCTGATCGTGTGAAAAAAATAAAAACTACACGCCGTAACCGTATACTATAGTGTTTATTAATTCGTCCATAGGAAGATTATAAATTATTATCAATTATCAACACAGACAGGTAATTGAGTTACAGTACATACACCTATACCCAACCTTTATACAAGTCCTATCTACCTAATTAAAATGTGCGAGCGTATGTGTAACAACACAACGAAGTGTGCACATTTTCTTCCGTCTATAAAAACAGTGAAGTCATCAGCTGAAACAACAAAATTCCGAAAATTCTTGTTTTTATTTACTTTATTTATTTGTTTTTTTTTTTTACTTACTTTTGGGAAATCCAAAACCAATTGTAGTTTTGCCCATTACATGAAAAATTTGTTTAGTGATACAGTTGATAGATTTTGAAAATGGCAGTGATGCATTATGATATTTATATAAGTAATCATGTTTTAGTCAGTCCACTAGCCCATTACAGATGCCGATCAAAGATAGCTACATACTAAGTAGGTAGGAACCTAAGTAGGTATTATTTTATTGGTAAAAATATTATTATAGATACAAATATTTTCAGTTTCCTAAACGTTGGGTAAAAGTTGTAAAAAAAATTATTATTATTATCCGCGGCGCAATGCCAAAAATGTGCACTTTATTCGCTTATCTCAACGGTCCTAGCTAATTTTGCAATCTTAAAATAATAATCAATGCCAAAATAATAATGTAGTAAGTCTAGATTTTTGGACATCCGTGGTTTTGGCAATGGACCGACGGTATCTCATAATCTGAAACGATTATTTTGGTATTATCATATATGAATGTAAGAGGTACATATAACCATGTGCGGATATGTAGGTAGGTACCGTACCTAATCGTGTTTTTGTGTCGTTTGTTATTACGATATTAGATATTATGTATGAGTCATATTTGATGTGTTTCCTCGTTTAATTCGCGCCATGTAGCTAACATGCTTATCGTCAATACTGAAAATAAACAAACGTTTACATACGCAAAGTAGACGCAATTCATCGGTTTGATTAGTCATCGAAGGACCAAAGTATAGCTTCCAAGAACTTGGATTTTCGGCCGACGTTCAAAATCAATATGTAAATATTGTTTTTCTTTTCTTAATGAATGACGCATGCAAATCACATAAAGACAGATAAATAGTTACCTAAGCGAAATGTTTTTGTACGTTTCAAAATATTTGATTAGAGATTTGCTACAAGGTTTAAGATGGACACTGTACCTATCGCTTTCTATTTCACGTCCGCTTTTCATTTAAAAGTAAATTGATTGTTGAAAGTACGAGGTGGAATCTTTTGTTACATAAATGTTAATTTTCAAAGTGCTAATTTAAGTAGGTAGGTACCTAGACATCAACTTATTACTAGTAGTTCCGTGAGAACAGTAGACCTCGCCAGCCCTTATAAACCAAACCTAAAAGAAACCAACAAAAGTCAACTTTGGAAACAGAAAAAGTACCTACTAAAGTGACAAAAATTAGCACTTTAAAGCTTAATATTTCGCAAACGGATCCCTGAATCGAAAAATGTTTATCACACACCCGCGATATTTTTGAAAGACCCATCCAACGATACCCCACACCATGGATATCACGCGGAAAAAAATAATTTTCCATTTTACGTATGCAGTTCTATGAACATAATTTATTTTTTCAACTTTCTTAAGTCGATCCACTATTACTCGAAAACTAATTGAACCTACTTAGCCGTAATAGTTTTCCTTGTAACTACGTTATATATGCTACTGCCATGAATTTTTTCACATTTCCAGAAGCAACCGTTTAGCTGGCAGGGGGGGGGGACACGTGACTCTAACAAAAATTACCGCTTTAAAGCTTAATATTTCGCCAACGGATCCCTAAATCGAAAAAATGGTATTCACACACTAGCAATATTTTTGAAAGACCTATCCAACGATATCCCACACTATGGGATTCACAAGAAAAAAAAAGTTCACTCCCACTTTGCGAGTATGGTAGGTACTCTAAAAAAATGTTTTTCAAAATTTTATTCTACTCATTTTGTAGGCTTAATTAATTTATACATATGCCAAATTTTCGTCAAAATCGGTTGAAAAATGCGACCTGTAGAGAATTACAGACAGACAGACAGACAGACAGACAGACAGCCGGACAAGAGCATTTTTGGCCAGTCTCGAAACGTAGACGCTTCGCTCGCTTCGCTCGCTCGGTCAACTAATAAGTAGGTATTAATCTAGTCTATTGGTACTAATTTAGTACCTATTTATAATTCTACTGATACAATCTGGTGCAATTATAAACTGGAACAATCTTCAGTTCTGTTAGTAACGTATGGAATATATTTGCAATTCCTTTGATCTCGATGTTGTGGGCTCTCTGAGGGATCGATTTCTTCGTGCGCTAATCCTTGCCCTCTCGTCGATGAATCACTGCGGGGCCGCCGCCGGTCGGAGCGCTGGTCCTTCTGTGTATCGAAGTCATAATATGAGTAATCACAAGTCTGTTAATCAGTCATAGGTAGTGTTACCTTTAGGCCTAGGTACTATGTAACTGAGTTTTTGAGGTTCGTATCTAGCTCGAAGTGGAAAATCTTAAGGTAAGTTTTGTACCTAGTTACCACCTATTTATTAATTTATTCGTTTAATCATACACAGCTTAACAGACTTATGTCCTTATTGGAATACTAGCTGTTGCCCGCGACTTCATTCGCTTGGGCAAAGTATCTCCAATCTCCAATGAATGTTATGTAAACTCTTTATGTACTTAGGTACTTTGTATACCTATCCTTGTGCCAGGATCTAAATATAAAAATGTTGACCAAATTCAGCGTAAAGAGGCATAAATGTCGTGGATTGAGCAATACTTAGTACTTACCTAACTTTTTATGGAAGATTTGACACTAACTAGGTACAGTCAAGGTTCATAGGTGCAGTAGCAGTTTCGTAATTCAATAGATTGAGAGACCAGTTTCAATTACGACCTTCTTTTATGTCAAGTTGTTTCTGTACAGACACATGCACAAATAAATTCCTGGATATTACGATGAATTGATGATTTATTGCTATGACAATAAGGTTTAAAACACACTATTGACTTGGGTGCTTATTTACGTCTAAAGGTATTCGTATCTTCGTTCCCACCGTTGTACAGAAAAAGACTTGCGTGCTACTGAAGTTTCTTTTGGAGTAAAATTAGACCTGATAAAAAAATGGAACTTGGTTTCCTGATAACCAGATTTATTTACCACAGTTATGTAAATTTATATTGCGTTTTAAATACCACTAATAATACTAGCTTACGTCTCATCTCGTTTGTTCGTCTGGCCGTGTGATCTTTGGAGACTGACACCTTGGAAAAGGTGGTAGATAAAAAATTGACGTTGTATAAATGTACCCAGTGTACTTACATGCAATAAAATAGTTTTGGCTTTGACTATTAATTCCTCTGTGCTTTAGTCATATATGATTCGAGTTCACTTTCCTATGGCAGAACTAGAAGGTTCGTGGACCTATAGTAAGGTAGCTGGTAGACTAATTGAAGTCATTGGGTGGATGAGGACGGACACGGTTCAGTGTGCCATTCATAAACATGCCAATGTACAGGGAGGGATCAATCGCGTGCATCCGTTCCACGCGAACTGTGCGTCTTGCTAAGCGAACAGTCACGTACGTAAGTCAAATTATATTATTACTCATGGCAAGTGAAGATGTCATGCATTTTCTACGAAATACCACGAAATATGTTTCATTATTAGACGGAGGTAACTTGCTAGACAATGTCGATTTGAATTATGAGAAGCAAGAGCTTTAGTTCTATGATAAAGAGCTTAGATGATTCAGGAATCTAAGAGACAGAGCAGAGTCTCTTGCTAGAAGTAGGTAGGTAGGTAAATAGGTACCTATATCATGGAAAAATTTGATTGATACTTACCTACCTACCTTAAACGCATAACATGTATGTATTATGTGACGAGTCGGCAGGTGCTGGTCAGGGTTGTAGATGTACCTAAAAATAGCCTTGATCCCCAAGTTAAGATGATGTACAATTGTACATAATCAAATCTTAGATTTTACGGCATTCGCTAACCTTAATTTGTATTGTAACGTACATACCTACTACTTAATTCAGAGTACCTAGTGTACTTAGTAATATTGTGAGGATTGATTAATGCGTTGGATTAATTAAAAATTATAATATTCCGGCTGACAATATTCCTGCCATATACCACCATACTGTATATGAAATTTAAATTTTATAAAAAAAAACATTACATACTGTATATACATTACATACTGTATAGGTAAAGTACCTTTAAGTATGTTTCTTTATTATTACTAAAAATATATACAGGTGGAACAAAACTTGACTTGTATTGCAGAAGGGAGAAGCAAACTAACCCAAAGCAGATCAAATGCATTGCATGGGATTTAATTATTATCACGAATTACGATGCCCCGAGACTTGACCTATATTTTCGCCTACTTTCACGGCCATATCGATTAGCCCTCATTTCGCAAGAATCTTAGTTAGCGTTGCGATAAAGACGGATCATCATTGGTCGTTTGCCAAATTTTGCTCTATCATCCATGAGAAATGCTATTCATAGGATAGTACCTATATAATATTGGCTAGGTTAGAGGATTCTAATTTTCTCCGTTTAATAGCTTACACATTTGAGAAAAAAATTCGAGATAATTGAGTTTGTATAAATAAACGTTTATTTTAAGAACCACAACCGCATTGAACTTGATTCTATGAATGTTATTTCCACAATAAAGTAGGTCGCGATGCAATTGATAATTACAGTTACTTAATGAAAACTACTTATTTATCGGTTTTGTTTATTTAAGACGAAGAATAAACACATTTCTTTGGATTTTGTCGTAATATGGTTAACTTTAATATGCCCATATATGTTGTACTCGTACATGATGCGGTAATCGCTATGTATATACCTATACCTATTTGCAATCAAAAAATCACGAACACAAATTTTATTATGGTCAAAATAGTTTTACACACAGCAAATGTTTATTTGTTTCCATGTTGAGTGCGTTACCGATGGGTTAGACATCAATATCCATGACTATGGGTGGTGCTTTGAAGAGCTGTGTTATCAGTAGGACGTCCGAATGCGAGCGTCGCATGGCCGACTGCCAGCTCTTTCGCAACAGAATTATATTTACACACCAAGGTTCTTTCTTACATTGCATTTTGGGGGTTATTGACATTAACATAACGTTATACAATGTGTTATCCAATGTGACAAAATTGTAGACTGTTTTCTGGAGCGACGCTGACAGAATTTGTGCGAGGCATGTCAAGTGCCAAGTTTACGGCTTGCGCCCGCGACGGACACTGTATTAAATACCAGAACAAAAATAACGGCGGTCAAATATAGTTTTCAGTAAGAAAACATGATAATCTACAATGTTTTCAACCTTCAATATGACGCTGGAATTAATTAAACCATGTCAGTGTAGAAATAATTATTAAAATATAAAAATTGACGGAGTGAGTAAAAGACCAAGACCAGAATAAAAATAACGTTGGCTAATATAATTTCCAGTATTAACTAATTACTTGATGAAAGCAGATGAATGTTTTTCTATCCATGCGAGTTAGCAAGAACTAAGGTTGGCGACCTCTCCATATCTGGAAGCCATACCAATATTTGCAGCGAGCCCTCAGAAATGCAAAAGTTATGCTGACAAGATACTGAACTGAAAAAAGGTCGTTCGTGTTATTTGTGGACTCAGACAAAATTTATTTGCGAAGCCGCACCAATGTAATTCTTCGAGACCGACCTACGTAATTACTGTGTAAATAAACGCCAACGAGTCCAACGCTTCTTAAGATTTATTCAACCCGTTACCAAAGTATCTCTACAAAGTAAGAGTGGAATACTTCAGAGTGTTCGATAAGTATCACAGCTAGGTTAAATTCCACAGTTTACAATGATTTATTCCGGACAGGTTATGGTTGTGGGCATAAGATTAATGGCTGTGAGATTATCAGTATTCAATTTAATATCCATGCATTAAAATGATCGATAGACTTTGTTAAATCGACACTATTTTCGTTAATTTGTAATCATAGAACACTCTGTATCCTTTAAACGGAAGTTGCAAATTTTCATTGTTTATTATTAGACGGCCAATAAGTCTTCACACACCTAATCTTAAACTACTTAACAGTAAAAGGTGATAGGTACTGATATGTAAGGTAAACGGTAACCGCTCCGACCGACCTCTTGAAACTGTTTACGTTATCTCAAGACAAAGAAGGTACAGTAGCAGTCAAGTTATCATGATTTTTAAAAACCGGACAAGTGCGTGTAGGACTCGCGCCTTGAGTTCAGTAGGTATACAAACTTTGTTATGTATAGTATAGTTCATCACATTATCCATGTAATTTTGTAATCGGAAAAAAAAAATTAAGTATGTGGTGTTCGCGGTGCACAGACAAATCGAGTCTAGTTTTTGATGCACTGTAATATATTTTCATTGTATTATATTGTGATTAATAAATAAATACTATACTATACCATAGTAACTCTACAAATTAACGAAGATGTTTTCCTATACTTGTGCTTCTTGCCTAATTTCATGATTCTATAGGTCAACGGGAAGTCGGGTAGCATTTCATTGCGTTAACTTATACTTCGAATCCTGCATTTTATACACCCCAAGGGCCCGTAGACCTTTTATATTATTTGAATTTTATTATTGTATTTGAATTTGATATTTATTTCAACCTCTACTACTTGCTGAAAAAAAGGGGCTTGACTGACGGACAATAAAGTGAACCTCTAAGGGTTCCGCTATTACTTTTGAGGTACGGAATCTTAAAAATAACAAGTGGGTACAATGTGGTTCGTACGGACGCGGACGGATAGTTAAGTTTATTGATTGCATGGCGCTATGTCGTACATAATTAGAATTAGATTATACAAATAGCCGAGTGCAGCAGACGCCAGTGCTGGCGAAGTTGCGACATGTCGGTCGGTGCTGCGCCCGCCCGGCCCCGCCGCCGCCGCCGGACTCTGGCATGCAATATGCGTTTGTCTCATACGCAACCAAATGAAGGGTACAAGGCTTGAGCGATGAATATTACAAATCGAACTTTTCGAGATATTCATTGTTAAAAAACCAAACTTCACATTGTTGTAGCACAGCCGGAAACACTGTTAACTTTGGCGGGATAAATCATGCAAATGGTATTATACTCATATAAATATGTTAACAGTTGTAGGGTCATAGAACGCTACGAAGACTTCCACTACAAACATCGGCATCTAGAAACTAAAACTTGAAATCTCTGAAATGGACGAAACTTGGCTGGAATGTAGATTCTAAGTAAGTAAGTAAGTAATATTTAGTAATAATTAGCGGAAAACATGGTATAAATAAAGCCCACATTACTTTATGTCTGCCGTTTTTTGTCTCCATAAAGCTACTTAAATTATTATAATTCATATGAAATAATAATTAATACTTACATATAATCGGATAAATAATTGGCAACAGAAATAAATTATGTACCTGTAGTTGTGAACAGAATTACCCGCTCTACATTCCTACTAAGTTTCGTCTATTTTGGGGAGTTCAAGTTTTAAAGTTCCTGAGGTGGTCTATCCGAGACAGACAGACATTCGGCAGATATAAAATGTATGGTTGTGCTCAGAATCATTAGGTCTATATCCCTAGAAAATTTCGTCTATTTCGGATTTAAAGGAAAGAAACGTTAGTACGCCTTTGAAACAACATATTAAATTGTTGTAATAGGTATGTTGTGTGTGCAACACAATAAAGAAATAAATAAAACGTGTAAATTCGGCACTAGGCCCGAATACCATCGCATGGTTAATAATCAAAAGTCTGATGATGCGTTCGCCCAAGCGACCTCAGAAGGCCGCAGCTGGACAAATACGTCGCTCATACACCTAGGTATGTTTTGTAATTATTGCATGACATCACCCCCACCGTTATGATATTACACGAAATCTTAAAGCAATTAAGTGCCTGCCTACATCTTCTAATCTAACTAGAGTGTCAACTGAGATTCTAACGGTTTATCTGTCTGTATTCTATTTATATTGTGAAGAAATCTCCCACGCCTCCCGCGCAGTTCCCGCTATCCCGCTGCGTGCAGGTGTGATGTTTGGTTTTTCACCTACTCGTTTGACTATATATTTCTATTCGTATAGATTATGATGCCGTACACTGCCAAAATATATAAATAAAGAACAACAAAGTTTGGTCGCTTGCTCCTAAACGGGTGCACAATAAATTATGTTTCTGGTGGTGAAGGTAAACTTGATAATGTTTCTGAGGAAAGTAGAAGCAATGAACTATTTCAATAAATATTTGACTAAATTAGGTACCGAGTTCAGGCTCCAGCAGTCACTTTACATACCTATTTAATGTTCAGCATGATCTCTTTCGTGATCATTATGCCTGTGCTTGAATCCGAAATATCTAGGCTAAACAAAAGCCGGCTAGGCTTTGAGGGCTTGTTGCATCACAGTTGTATAAATCAACTTCTGATTTGTAGCTAATATTTATTTTATTCGAAAATTCCAATAACCCATATCTCAAACAAGTTTGCTTTACAAGAAAAGCATTTATAAATATTCATGCAGCGATATTCGAGAGATAGGTTTATGGAAAATTTTATCCATCGTCGTCGTAAGACGGCCATTCTCAATATTTATGGTTGTATAATAGGATAATTGGCATTCAGTATTTTCGCGTGTTTGCAGACGGTGAATGATTAGGTATCTATCATATTGTTGGATCGAATGTTTGTTGAGAAATGTAATTGCTGACATAAATATTGCTTCGCGCCTCATCTTGCTAAAGCCGTTGATAGACCATGAAGTAATGGCTAATAAATCTGTTCATTTGTTTGTACGATGAAAATGATTAATCGGCCGCGGTAAAAGCCCTGCTTTCTACTTCCTCGTCGAGCTTTTGGGCTTAATTAACTCATTTATTATTTTAAACTTGATGAATAATTTAATGAAACTAACGGTGTTATGCCGGGTGTGATAGAATATTGACCTTTAGGTGCCCACCTATTTGAATGTTTTCAGTTTCAATGCGTTTTTGAAGGAAATAATATGATGAATTTGTGATAGCCTAGTTGGGTGATTGGGTGGTTATGGTTCAATCAAACATGGCCAGTGCCAATTAGATTTTATTTGATGTTGAAGGAAAACTTATGGGTCCTTACTTATTTACGATTTCGGCTGTGTCGATTTCCAATAAGATACCTACAATAGTATAATTGATGAACTGTGACGTAACATGTTATTCATTAATATAATTTATTAAATTTGTTTATTGTTTATAAATAAGCATGGTTGATTATCCGCCTGTGTGTGCCATCTTAAAATGGCAGTTTGTTTACAAAAAAAAATCGTTAACCGACGAAATGCCACAGCCTCTCGGATTATGACCTACTCGTCTTATAAAGGAATCTCCGTCTCACCTAAATACCGAGGTAATCGGTCCCCTGTCCGGCGGCGAACGCGTCTCTTGGGGTTACTCATACGCATGACGTCACCGACTAAGCAAACGATCTTGTAAAAAATCAATATGTAAATAAGAAACAACAACTATGTCACATCGACTCTTCTCGGAATTCCGTGAAGAAATCTTCTATATATGCTATAAGGTCGGCGTATCCTTTCCGCGTCTTGATGGAAATGGGGGATGGGAAATTCTTTGGGCTACCAAGCTATGCAAAAAAGGAATCCTAATATTCCGACTTCGCCCGTCCGTCCGTCTGACGCAGCTGATTAACTTAGCGACTACTACCTACATAATAATTTTGGAATGGTTATTTATAAATAAACTTTCCCATTTAAATTGCAAATAAAAGAATTTGGAAAATAAAAGGAGCTGAAGTGAGGGGGTTGAAATTTAATGAGGGATTACTAGGTTAAGGGGGTACTTATCATATGAAAGGGCATCATTTGTAAATTCTAAAAGGTATTCATTTTTTTTAAGAAGAGGTAACGGCTAGAGGGTGTTTTTGAAGTAATTAAAAATACAGTGAGGTTTCATAATGTTTTAGAAATCCTTCCGAAGATCAAATTTTTGTCTATATTATATTGATTGAACGTCGTGATTTTCCTCTACGAATAAATTATGCAATTTTAAATCAACGAAATCGGGTCGAATAAACACGTAACTTTTATTTTTAATTTTATTTTATGACACAAGGAACTTTGACCTGGAGAGTTTAAGTACCAATATAAAGGTGATGATATCAGCGTAATATTATCTCAATTTCAAAATGTATTTAGCGATCAATGTTTTCATTGCAATGTTATAGTAGGAGTATCAGGTAAGTCATTAGTAAAGGAATGCTTTGATTTGTGGTTTACAGACCCATGGAACATAATTAGACACCTAATTGTGACTTTTGTCTGGTAAATTATATCGTCAATTAAATTTCTAGTTTGCTATACAGTTACCTGTATAGAGTGAGTTTTTTTATTGATTGTTAAAAGTGATAGGCCCGTGATCGAAGGCTTCCTATCAACCAATAAGACCGGCAAACGTCTCGCTACGCATTTTTTTCTGTCTATCTTCTTCTCTACCCTCTGCAGTGGACTGGCTTGTTGGCTTAGTTGGTGGCGACCCTGCCTACTGAGCCAGAGGTCGTGGGTTCGATTCCCACCCGGGGCCGTTTGTGTGATGAGCATATTATCTGTTGGTTTTCGGAAGGTGTTGTATGTAGGTATTTAAGTATTTATTTAAAAGTATATAATTGTATGTTTATCAGTTGTTGAGTACCCATCCACAGGCTGCAGCTTAGTTTGGGACTAAACAGCCGTGTGTGAATTTGTCCAAACATTATTATATTATATCCTCTACAATATATAAAATCATTTCGCTCTTTTTATCATTACCTACTTGAAGTTTGGCCATTTGCATTTTTTGAGTTTCCGTGGGCGGACGCGCCCATCCGTCTGTTCGTTTTGCACTGGATGATTTTCTCCGTAAATTCTTTGACTTATCAGACTGCATGAATTACTAATTAAAGTCAAAATATTCTATTGCATATGAATTTAAAGGTACACTGGGTTCATTATATAGGAAATTCAACATTTTAATAAGAAAAAGTCAAGCTTACTCGTAACAAGTCACAGTGCAAAAATACTCTAGACCCGTTTGATTGATAACTTTTGTAATAATAATGATAAAATTAATGATAATTGATTGTATTGTCTGATTCGATACCCAGCTCAGACATGTAGTTTTTTAAGGTATTTAAATGCAGTTCTACTTATTTTTGAAAATAAAGGAATGTTTCCTTTCAGTAAAATATACTATCATCAATATTTAGGGTACTTTCTCTGCAACAGCGGCTTCTTTTTCCACCTGTAGGTAGTTATATCCTCAGAATCGTGTGCATTAAGCACTTCGCTTTTTATTTTACAGTTAAATTTGAAATTTCACTGTAAAGTAGGAATAAAGGTAACTACTGAACAGTTAAATGTAATTGCCGTAGCTTGCACAGGCGGTTCGAGTCGTCACGTTTAACCGTATGTACCTTTTTACTTTCGTCTGGCACTCAACAAACAATTAGACGAGACCTGTTCGAACTGCGCAGTTAGTTTACGTTTGTTTACTACGCAATGGAAAGTGTTAGGTGGGTAAATAGGTATTTGTAATGGAGTTAAGGTTAACATTTGCGCTTATCGTATGCGTGGTGCATCATCGGAATGAAACAAGTTTTGTGAAGACCAATGAATGACACATGAAGTAGGTAGTTGCGTTGTGAAGGTAATAATGTTGTAAGGCAAACATAAAGAGACAGCTTATGTTAGGTATGAATTACAGTAAATCGTTCCAGTTTGCGCGATCTCAAATCCCGCGCATCTCCGCCCGCCCACCCTGCCAAAATTACCGATGGCTCACACACGCTACGTAAACATTGGATGTAAAAATACATTAGGCCGGCCGAGCTGTAAAGAAACCACACACAATAATTATCATACATTGCATTCCTGAGATAAGGCAGTCCCATGCAAACGACGCTCAATCACGAACAAAGGCCCCGAGAATGGCGCGGCGTGCGTGACGGACGCATCAGCGCTCGAGATGAGAACGAGGAAAATCAATAAAGATTGCAGATAACGTCCTTCTTAACTGTAATAAAAATATTAATCGCATTTATTGCATTAGGCGTTAATTAAAATAATTAAGTAGGATGTACTTCAAATCAAAAATTAACAAGTTTTCAGTGGTTACCTACCCTCTGAACGAGGGCGTGACAGGCCGCGTATTTGTTAGTTTATTTTCCTAAACGCTCTTTTATTTTTGAGTCGAATTTTCCGTTCGCGTTTTATCCCAAACGGTATTTTTCACAGTGTAGGTACCTATATACGAGTAAGTATGTTTCATCTGGAACAAGACCAGAGATAAGCTATTTACTTTAAGAAGTTGAACAGTCAAATGTTTTGCGATAACTTGACACTAACTAAATTAACATAAATTTCGAATAACACGTTCCTTTTATTTGAGTTCAAAAGGTTAACAGTAAACTTATTAATTCTTATTGTAATTCAATGGGCATCTAAATAAAATTCCAAGATTATTATGCAAAAACTAGTTGTGAAATGCCTGCATGAATAGTCGCTAACAACACTTGTTCGTTACTTGACGTTTTTTGTTGTGAATTGAAGAGAATTGATGAAGATGTGAGTGTCAGTTGAAGAGTGCCGCGACCCCTTGATTGGTGCCGATGCATCGGGCAAGGCTGCGGAATGTCAGGCGGTCTCAATACTCTCAATGCAAAACGCGACGAGGAAAAAAACACCGAGGTTGCATAAATGCAAGTGCATTTCAGCGTGCATTTTATAATTGTGGATCTACGCGCAGTGCAAGCGCCAACACCACAAACATTACCTATAATTTCCATACCTTGATTTTGTGGCGAGAATGTGGTCTGTCTGCTCCATTCTAAATATACCTACTTATACTAGTAATGTTTTTATAATTTCTTGAATTGGGTCAGTGAGCAGAATTTTATTTATTGCTATGCTACTGTAATACGAGACCTAGTCTAAACACCTGCTAAACTATTATACTTAGTATTTAGGTATCTGTTTACTTACACATATCACATGTTTATGTAGTGTACTAGATAAGGTTAAACAAAGACCATCGCTTAACTAGAAGACTACTGACATATTACCGGAAAATCCACTGGGTAGGTATAATTAATTGTTTTGTTGGTCTCTTAAGATATACGGGCTCTGGTGTTGGCCAACATAACTTTTGTTGTGATGACTCGTCGTCTGCGCATCGAATAAAACGAATAGGAAATCACGATTCATTTTTTTATCAATACAAATCCTAATACGTAAGTTTATTTCTAGGTGCCTATCAGTTTATCGCATTCTTGGGATTTCGCAGGACCTGAAAGTTTAATTAATAGGATGACCTTTATACAATTATCTATTTACCTAGTGCTAATATACCTACTTCCCGGAAACGATTTAAGATATTTTATTTAAAAACTGCAAAGGCAGGCACCTATTTAATATTTGAACGAGTCAAAGGCGCGACGGGCGGAAAGAGTTCCAATCAATGAAAATAGGTAGTAAGTACCTAGTTTTTTTATATTTTTAAAATAAAATGTCCATCACAATTGATTGTACCATAGGTATAGTTATAGGTAGGTGTATCACCTTTACCTTCTCATTGTATTCCATCTTGCCATGTCTGCCGTAGACGGAATCCAAGATCGTATCTGTAAATTACTTAATCAAATTTAGAATATCACGGAGTGAAATCTATGAACTGTGAAAATTGATAAATGATTTCGGTTATTGTTTATTCCTTGTACAAATAAACGAAAGTTTTACTCTCAGGCTCCTTTCACTAATGTCTTTTGGTTCGCACTTAGATCTTGATCTAAGATAAAATAGATCGCACGATGTCTGAATACTTATTGAGTGCGGTCAGTTGGGCCGGGCCCCGAGAGAAAATAAATCTTCAATTGGGTCGATCAAATGCCAGGCTTAATGCTGCTCTGGCGTAATACTTAATCGCGCATTATTCGGCCCGCTTTCGCCTTTCATTCTTTAGGGAATGATAATGAGTTTTATCTGCACCTTAAATCATCGAAGATGTAAAATTTATGTCTTTAAATCGTGCGGTCGATGTGAGACAACTTGTTCATTGACTTTTCTTTGACGTAGTGTTGTAAGTTCATTTGTATCGACGACGTATCGATAGATGCAAAATTAAATTAATTGCACTATATCAATGTGTGGCCTATATCGATACTAAATTGTCATGTCTGTGACTAGTATGTAAACCTATAATATCGAAGTATTTGATGCGGTCGGGACATGGATACTAACAAGTATACCTCGTGTCATCACTATAGTATCGTTAGGGCTATCGATGATTCAACTACTTATCGATAACTCGACTATCGATATTGCAGCAACACTACTCTGGTGATTTCTGGATAAGTGACACTAAATGATTGATTATGTTTCGTCTTGGTTTTTTGCTCGTCGTTTGAAACTGTCCCGGTATAATTAACACGTGCGTTGTTGTCGACAGATGGCACAGTTGCTAACTGTGCGGCTGAATAAGTCCGACCAGCAACCGCTGGGCTTCCGGCTGCAAGGAGGCAAGGACTTCGGCACACCACTCGTCGTTCAAAAGGTCAGTACTTAAATACCTAATTACCTAAGAGTATAAATGTTTTTATCGCACATATTTCTATGGGCAGGTGATGACTGGTGATATTTGCACATTTGTAATGAACTTAAGATTCAACAAAGTACATTCAACGTTGATTAATTGGGGACCTTTACCAAATATAAGTATGTGAACTACTGGGAAGGCAACGCTGTTTGTGTTGGATGAGATTTGGGATATAACTAGATAGAGAAATGATATTTTTGACGTGAAAATGTTTAACTTTACTGTTATTTCAAACTTTATTACGTAAAAAACTTCAAAAGAGTAAATAACATCGTCGCGGGCGGTAAGGAAATATTTATACATCGAAGCGACCGAGGAAATGGGGTGAACATCACAAATTTTAGAAATGTCCCGAATCTCGATAAAAGTGACTCTATTCTTGTGTCGGTCAACGTTCGCTTACATCCCTGCTAACTGTTCAATGTATAAATGATTCGTCTCTTAATAAATAGTGTTGGACTCGTTCTAATATTACCAAAGCGCGTAGGTCCAGCCGTGGCCGCCCACGCTCTGTGACCGACGGCCACGGCGCGACAAAAAGTGAACAACGAGCGCGACCGCGGAGTCAGGAATCAATTTTCAACTACGTAGGTACCTAATTGTATCTAGATATTATATCCGATCAATATGGAGATCTTTGGGGCAGGCCTTTGTCCAACAGTGGACGCCCTTCAGCTGATGACTGTAAATAGATAATATTATAACCTTTATACTTAACTTAGGTATGTATAAATGATTATATACCTAACAAAAAAACGCCCTAGTGCGAGTCGGACTCGCGCACTGAAGGTACGGATTTGGACGAAGACGTAAGTACGTAATACCTAACTAAAAAAATATTTAGTTAAATTCATTGACCGCCTCAATACAAATAAGAACAAATAGCCTTCAGAAACTTTTTTCATAGTTCTCTATAGAGTTCATTTTGACCGATTTTTTTTTCTTCCTGCAACATTTACTTACATAAACCTCTATACAACTTATAATATTTCAGATTTTTATAGAGGGAACGAATATTTTTAGACATTTTCCCCCATAAGTCCAAAACAATGCGGTTTATAAAAATAAAAACCTATTTTAGAATGTTACCTATAAACTCTTACTTTTAGAGGTATATATATAGCCGTTGTTTGAATTTCGTTGCATATTTCGTTACAAATAACAATAGCGTATCCAATTTGGATAAGTTACTGTTTACCAACTTCATGTCTGAGTATTCAATGTGGATACGCGATTAGTTGTCCGAAGGAGCTTTTACCTCTCATTAACTGTTAACTGTCCCCGTTAATGTAACCACAACTTAAGTACCACAAAAAATAGAAACTGTTGGATGAGTGAGGACCCTTATCTATAATCGAGAGGTATGTAGAGTTAGCCATGTTAGCCCTACTAGTAGTTAAGTTACCATATGAAAAATATGTAGGATTCTATTAGTTTAATATGCAAGTAGGTAACTATTTTTTAGCTGTGGTCACTAAACAATGGCTAAGGGATAGTCAAGTTTTGTATGCATTCGTAAATATTAGCTGTAAGTGTTCCAAATAAAATAAAATAATGTATTTACATAACTTAATTTTTCAATTTTTAGAACATTTTAATAGTACATTGTTAACCTAGGTGTGAAAGTAACTTATTTAAGTCCCGAGACGGGGTTTGGCGCCCGACGCGTAGCGAGGGCGCCAATAGTTCGAGGGACCTCTAAATAAGTCTTGAACCCGAGGGAAACACTGTGCTTTTCATTAAGAATACACTGAAAGTAAAAACAAAAACATAAAATGAGTGTTAATCCAAATCTCTGCTATACGGAAGTATAAACAAAACTGTACAACTCGAAAAAACAAAAGAAGATCGGATTGCCGCTTTCCCGTCTATTTTGTTTTTTTTTTGGCCGGCCAGCTATTCTGCCATTATTTTTCATTTCATAATTGAAAAAATGATAAATATTTTGCCCAAATCTATGTTATTTTAAAGAAATAGTTGACAGTAATAATTATAATAGTCATTTAAAAAAATATATTATTTAATTATTACATAACTTTATGTTATTTCAATTTTACATCGCGCTGTAATTGAGTGGCTGTATAGATAGTTGGAACATGGTCCAATAGAAGTGTCAAAATAGTACTAGTTTTTTTTTCATAATTTGACAGCTTTTAGTTGAAAGCGATTCTCCCTAGGGCTGAGATGTATAACTTTCAACCCGCTACTCAGGCAACTTCAGACCTTCTTTCAGAGTATGAGTAATGAAAAATACATATATTACATTTAAAAATATATATCAACGTGAATTAGATAGATAAATACAAATCCTTATATTCAAACAAGAAAACTTATTCCACTCCCTCTAGATACGTATTTTAAACCCTAGTGGTAAGTATATTCTACTAGGGGCTTCTTTCATCACTTGCTGTTAAAGTCCCAGATAATGGTCCCTGTTAGAGTCCCAAAAAATGGGCTATGTGCACCCTATCAGCACATTATCTGACAGATAGCCCATTTTTTGTTTCACAGGTATCTGATTGCCTTATCAACAGATAAACCGTCTTAAAAACTTACAACTAGATCAAGTGGCTGTTATTTATCAGACTTGAGGTGTGAAACACGAAAATATTATCAGATAGCTTTATCTGATAGATTAGTTTATCTGTCACATTACTATCTGTAACAATATCAGCAAGTGGTGAAAGAGGCCCTTAGGTATGTAGTGTACCTAACCTATCAACAATTTGCGGGTCATTTAACTTAAAGTATGTTGTGTGGCTGTTCACACATTTGGTTGGATTGGACGCTGTAAAGCAAATCGGCGCGTATTGACGCATTTGACGACTATATGAGCACGACATGCTTCAAGGAAAGCGAAAACTAATTATTTATAGCAATACACATTCGTTATTATACATCTATGATCGATTAAATCCACGAATAGATCCGGGATACAGTCCAATGAACTGCCAAAGCGATTCGTCTCGCATTTATCTAGTTCAATTACGAATCATAAGACCCATCGACAATAATAAGTCAAGCGCTAGTACCGTTGATGCCGTGTGGAGTCCATCATCATTAGGATCATTATGGTTTGCTATTGACATTGTAACGTCACAGTCGATACGTGTTTGGGCGATCAAGTTCAATCAAAAAGTAGGTAAGTAAGATACTGCCGACGAAAAAACTTGTACATAATTGGCGACGGACGGACCACGATATAGGTACCGATTCTTCTCAAGTTTCAGTCAAGGGTTAATGCATTACTGTGATTGAGTTTGTCCACAGCTTCTCCGTTTTTATTTAGTTTAATACTAGCTTAATGATTTATAAACTCTATAAAGTTAACTGAAAATTCATGCAGAAGCTAGTTTTTTTTTGAGTTTTATTATTATTTGGAAGTTAAATGACCCGCGTGGGTGGTTAGCACTGTCATGGAGGAATTCCTAAACCAACGAAAGCGAAGCCGCGGGCAATACCTATCTAAATAGTAAGATATAAAAGGCAAAAGCAAATTTTAAAAATTAATTTTTTGTAAGGAAATGACTGTCTCAGTAGAACCGTAAAAGCACAGACCACAGGCCTCGCCTAAAAGGTTCCATAATTATCATCGCCTAAAAGGTCTGATAATTAAGGCTCGAAGCCTTAAACCACGATAATTTTGTCTGTAAACAATAAAATAAATTTAGTTGCCTAAAAGCAGTAATAATTTCGCTTTAATCTTTTGCTTTCTGTTTGCCATTACTTTTATAATGAATGATCAAAGGTGGCTTAGCAGTGTATACAATAACGTTAAACAAAGCTGCCTGAATAGAACGACGAAATGACGGGATTATCTCTCATTTTTCTCATGTTAAAACAAGAATGCAGGGCACCTTTATTGTTTTATTTGCATAAACCTATAATAATATAAGATATATTGCCCATTTAATATACTAGAAGTGCCAGTAAGTACATAATGAAATTGCAAAGTGGTTTTATAGCACGTGGAGTATATACTGCATGACGGGACGAGCCACTGATCGGGACAGGTTTTAGCTCCAACTGCATTCCTGGAGCAATCGCGTCACCAATACTTTCACTCCGCTCCTACTGTATCATCTCCCATAATAACATTTCTTTTCTAGCCCCATGTTACCTACTTAAATTAGTAAGTATAGGTATAAAAATTTTTCTCTTTTCTAAAGAAGGTTTTGATAAATAGATTGTGAGATCGAAATGAAACCAAATTGTGGGAAATATTTGATGTTTTTAGCTAAAGAAATTCTTCTTATTAATAATATACCTACCCATTGCTCCCTGTGGAGTTTGCTAGCACAAAGCTTTTCCACGTTTTCGTATTTAATTAACAATTGTTGGTTCACTTTTTAATTTATTTAACACTTATAGATTTATTTTAGTTTGTCTACTACTTTGTGTTGACAAACTACAATAAATGTATAGTAAGTAAATAAATAAAATATGTGAAATAAATTAAAAAGTGAACTAACAATTGTTTATTAAATACGAAAACGTGGAAAAGATTAGATTTATTAGTAAGTTTTACTTGCCATGCACCCGACGGTAAGTAGATGTGTGGTAAGACTCAATGCAGTGTCAATTTAGCAAGCATAATAGGTACGGTGAAACAATACGCTATAAAGTGCCAACGAATACAAATTGTCCATTTACGAATACCAGAGCAAGATTCGGTTTTACCCGATAGCCTGACATGGATAAGTCTACTGTAAAATTTTGGTGAAACTAGAGCCAGAAAAACTCTCAATCATAAAAAACCGGCCAAGTGCGTGTTGGACCACGCATAAAGGGTTCTGTATTTTACAGTTTTTACCCGAAATATTTTATTACTGGGATTTGCCACCAGCGCCCTCATACGTGGCTAATTACAAGCCTCTAGGTCTAACAGAAAATATGAGTTAGGTAGGTTCGTGGTTATACGTAAGTACATACATATATCAGACGTTGTTACTTCGTGCTCATAATGAGCTGTCATATTTGTTTCGTCAACTTTGCCACGTTATAGCGTTTTACTACATATAGTTTAACCACAAGTCATATCTACCTACATCGTGTAATTTAATAATGAGGTGTAAACTCATAAACGTTAATACGTACATTGGAATTGGGCAGGATTCCCGACCCAGGTTTTGGGGTTCCATAATGGAACTATTTGGAGCTCAGACTATAACGTCAAGTCTACGCACTGACTGCGACCCCTCATTCGACCAATAAATATTGATCGAAGGACTCCCTATCCACTTATATTACTCATTATCATGCAATTAGCCTTTCGATCAACTACTTATAATAAAGACTGGTGCTATCCAAAACATTCTTAGGGGTCTATTCATCTTTCAATAATTATAGACTTTTGTAGGTAATATCGTATCCATCATATCATTTTTACGATATTTCAAGTTACACTAATTAAATCATAGTTAGACATTCTGCCACGGTTTTTATAACATCACAGAGGACTGGACTTTATAAACTTGAAACAGCATTTCTTATCCACGCGCACTTTTTACTGCTTATAAAAAGCTTTAACTGCCAGATTCACTCTTTGACCGGATCGTGCGGGTGCGGTGCTGGTTGTTAGTTACGCAAGTGTTCGGGCCATGTCGGACAACGCTGTAACTAGTGTCCGATGTTTTCATTAAGGTCGAAACTGCATGAGTCTTCGGCTTTGGCATCATCGGCCGAAACTTAGCAAAGAAATCGTAATAGTTTTCTTTAGACTTAATAATTCGATATTTTGATGTAAATATGTTAAGTTATATTAGTGTTTTTATATAGGTTTAAGTAATTAAATTATATATTATGTGTCATTGATAGTTTTTCGCATTTTTAAAATATACAAAACAACGACTTTACTACATAACAACATACCTAATGATTCCCCGGTGCTCCCGATCAAATCGTTCCGCGCCCAATTTGTGAAAAAAATCTTTCGGCAACGCAAAAGCATGAAAATGTATTATAATTTTGACAAAACCAATATTCGAATAATAGTCGAAAGACACGACCGAAAATGCCGGAACCTTTGGACACTAAATGGAACACAATCTGAGTCACGTACTGCCAGGGATTTGTTTTGAAATTAGAACGCCGAGCGACAACGCCTTCTGTGGATTATCGCCATTGGTATTTTCTAACTACCAACAGTTCCAGTTTGATATTTAGGTATACTTTGATAACAATAGGCAGACCGTGGACGGGTCAATGATCCAATTCATTATCTGCAAATTAAATGACCGTTGGGTTTCATTAGTCCACCAACACCATTTGCTCTAATAGGTGTCATTTAGGTTGCATCTCATCATCATCACCACACCGTTTTATCAACATAAACGCCCACTGTTTGGACATGGGCCTTAACTACCAATTCACCAATACCCAATAAGAATGGGCAGTTTTATGCACTGCAGTGCTTTTGCAGTACTAATTCTAAAGGCGTGAAAAAGCAACAAACAGACAGACTGTTTCACATTTATAAAATACTCTTAAAATTATTTTTTTCTTTCGAGAGAATGTTTTCGCATCAGATAAAAAGGATATAGCGTCTCCCGTCCGGTCTATAAGTACCTCTCTATCTCTACCTAAAGAAATAATAAACCTAATACCCCAGCTCGTGCTCGGCGCCGCGGTCCATATTCTTAAGGAGTAAGTAATAGTAAACAATAAAGAAAACATAATATGGCCGGCCTCGCGCGGCGGGTCTGCATTAATGTCTCGTTCTTGTATTTCTGGTGCCATATACGGTCTGCGCATGCGGCGCCGCACTGAAGGCACTGCCACGGAATAATAAAGGGAGGCCAACAAGCAATCCTTTATACATTTTTCATTTGGTAACAATGGGTTTAAACTACTAACTATACTTAGGTATAATCAATTAAAAATCATACACTATTTGATGAACTTTGGTTCTTCAAACCAAAGTAGCTGGAAGAATTTCCAAGCTCAAGTGGCAATGGGGTGCTGCTCACATCGCTCGCAGAACCGACGGCCGATGGGACAGAGAGGATCAAGAGTGGCGGCCACACAACGGAGGACGTACTGTGGGCATACCTACCACAAGATGGACCGATGATCTGATAAAAGCCGCTGAAACTAGCTGGATGCGGAGACCGCTGGATCGGTCAATGGAGATCTGATCCGGAGATCCGGCCGATGTAATGATTATGAACTTTCAATAGTATGGGGGAAAACATGAAGGAAGATTATTCCACATATTCTGGACTAGTTTTGAGACGTTAACGGACATACAAGCAGGAGATCAATCATTACAGAGACCACCAAATTTAATTGCCGCATCTACCATCCATTTCTAGCTCCGTGATGGCAGGGTTGTCAGCCACGTGAGGTCATTGCCAACTACATCGCGGACCGGAAGGAGGCTGTCCGACTTGCACAGGACCATTCAGTCCTGACGGCTGACTGATTGAGGGGGGCAGAGGGGGGGGGGGGGGGGGGGTGGCGTCTTATATAAGCTCACGTCGTCTACGTGCGCGCGGTAAATGATACGGCACGCAAAGACGTATAGCGACATATAAACCATGTTGTTGCTGTGATACATGCGTTACGGAATTTAAAAATATATACTTTTTCATTACATAAAGTGCAAGAATTCAGTGTCGGTAACTCTAGCTTGTGTTCTGACTAGGTATCTATGATCGAAGTGTGAGTTTGGGAGTTGTGTCAGTTCTGCACCTAATTTGGATGCATCTTAATATTATGGAGATATAAATCTTGAGTGAGCGAGTTTTAACGGCGCCTTTGTCATATTATTTCAGTATCAGGTGAGGTTGAGATAAAAAACCATTCTTAAAAAAAGATTTTTCGTAAATTATCTATTTCTATACGAAAATAATCATTAGTATTTTTAGATGTCCGTCTGACCAACCGGTGAAGGGAGGGGTTTATGTACTTTGCTCAAATCTAATGCAAGTGTGCAATAAATCTTTCAGACGGACTGATGTGACTGTAGGTAGGTAGCACATTTCTAGTATAGGAGCCTCGTATTGTTGTAATAGCCAGTCATTTTATTCGAAAAAAGATAGACAGTTTGGCATATGTCCAATGACTGGTAAATCGTTTGTTTTGTTGCTCTGTCAAAAGTCCGTCCGTTATGTTATGATGTTGATGAGCGACCCACCTACATCACTCCATCGAATAACAGGCGCTGCTCGTATAACAATCACGAAAACAATCAATTTTTATTTATGGAGGGTTCGTTCTTCTTAGAACATGTCTCCCTCATTGAATTAGCATATACGTAGGTTTCATTTTAACAATCAGATCTAATTCTCTACTCTGCAATTCTACAAAAGTCTCTCAACCCTCGGAGTTTGACAGCCAGCTATTCCAATAAGAATATTCTGATCCAGTTCCAATAGAAACGTAATAGCTAGCAAATTTTTGCCCAAATTAAAATTTTTTTGTGTGAAGTCGGAAATTCAAATATGACTTGTTACTAAAATTGCAGAAACTAAGAAATAATTTTTTCTATATAACTATGGTCCAGACGGGCGAGGCGGGTGCGCGAGCGCTGATCTCATGCCGACGCGTGACGTCACCGCGTTTCCTTCCGCTCCCTCCCTGGCCCCATTCCGCAGTAAATGTGCCGCACAGTGAGCACTAGGAATCTGGAATGAGCTGGACCTACTTACATACTCGTACCTATCTCAATAATGTATGAAACTTCTATATCTTTTGCAAAATGATGTGTAAATAACATTGGTAGTACAGACAGGAACACTGCCTGATAATAACAATGTTAATTGCACATAATTTTCCCACAATTTCCCACAGGGCAAGGACTATTAGGGATGGGGTAAAGACATAAATTCGACACAAAGAGTTTGATTTGAATAGGAGAACCGGGTGAATTATAAAACAGTTTTGACTCTCGTTTTTAACATAAAGAATTTAAATAAAAAAGTACCTAGTAAGTATGTACCTACCTACTTACAGAAATATTGATTTATCTTACAAATTTCATGTCTGCGAAAAAGGGAAACGAAAACACGGCAAAAGATTAGTTAATTTAATTATTATTACCTATCTCTTTATTTGCTTAGCTTTAAGATCACGAAATTGTTTTCCTAAATGTTGTCACCACACGGTAGAAATAAGGATAAATAGCTTTAACTGATGGAAAACGCAATAGTAGGTACCTACTTTTAATGTTAAGCATAAATACGAGACAATGCTAGATAAATATTATATGTAACAGTGCAAAGTTATACTGGTGTATTTATTTATCTGCGGTTTTATAGTCACCATTGTTTCCATATTTAGAAATGACTAGCTCTAATACACGCGATGACAACTATAATACAATACCTACTTAATTCTTGTACACATACAAATATGGATGCAAAGCCAAACAACGTCGCGGTCATACTTAAAACTGGAACGAGCATTCTTCATTATTTTGCCTCGCGGTATTTTACTATAAAGAAAGTCGACTTAATGAATGCTACGATGAAAACTGGAATCCGTTTCCTATAACAATTTTTAAGAGTGCGAAATAGGATATAGTACCTACCTACCCTAAAATCTCAGAATACAGGGGTCGGACGGCATTTTCTAAGCCTAAAATACAGAAAACACAATTAAAATTGCAGTGACAAGTCTCGTTTGTGCTTTCCACATGCCCAGGAGACAACGCAATTCAGGCTTTGGTCACATTGGATATAAATTTGAATTAAAACTCCATTCAGTTTTGGAAGAGTAACGGCTGCTTTTTGTATCTATTGCATCGCAACGCGCGTTCGTCGCATGCCTCGATGTGAAAAGTCGCCGTAAGGGCCCTGAGAATAATGTACAGATGGTGAAATGGTGTGTTGGTTGTTGCAGGTGAACGGCGGCAGCGCGGCGGAGCGCGCGGGCCTGCAGGCGGGGGACGCGCTCATACGCGTCAACACCACTGACGTGTTCACGCTGCGGCACCAGGACGCGCAGGACACCATCCGCGCTGCGGGGACCAACCTCGAGCTCACTGTGCAACGGTAACTGTTTAGCTATACGGTGTCCTCCTTATGGTTGTTTCAAGGTTACAGACGACCGACCAGACAGCGATTCGGGTGGAAGGGACTGGTTTTTCACCCCATTTTTAACTAGAACAGAACCAAACCACACTTTATAATTTTATTTTTACGTTTTTAGAGATTTGGCTCAGCCATTTCATTGAATGCCGGCATTTAATCGACTGGCTATGTTATAAGTTAATTAAATGAAACGGTTGCTACATTATAATGCTGTATATGCGCAGTGGAGGCGGCACGTGGCGGCCGTCAGTCACTCCGACGGGCAGCCTGCCGAGGCCCGGGTCCCGGCCGCTGGGCGCCACCCCCACGCCCGTCACCACCACCTCGCTGAAGGCCAACCCCCAGCAGTCGCGCGCTTTCGGCTCAGGACACAACAACGTCGCTAAGCCTTTCAGTTACGTAAGTATCTCAGCTCAACTCTTCAACAACAGTTTCTATGTACTGTTTTATAAGTCCAAAAATTGAACCTAGGTCCTTTAAACGGAATTTACATAAGAATATGGAGTAGGTTTCATAATGATGTTTGCCTTCAACGAAAAGCATGCGGCGTAAATTAAAAAAATGTACCTGTCGCCTGAGACACAGGGGCCTCTGGCAGCCCTGGGCTCTCTCTTATACCGATGAGGTGGCGACAAATGAAAACGCACTATTAACTGAGGTTACTTTATTTGATGAAAATATCGAGAATACGTGGTATAAATTGAAAGAATGACAGTTCTAGAATTTTCTTTCTAGAACTTTATCTTTAAATATGGCTAAATGCCCGTTCCCTACGTCTGTAATTGATAGGCGTAGCCTCGTTACAATTTTCTTCTTTCGTATTTATTGTACCTAAAAAAACCTTACAATGAACGCAAAACGAATAAAGTTGAAATTAGAAATAAATCCATTGACTCTCTAAAAATTTGAAGGTAAAGCGGAAATCGGAAGCCTGCCAAGTCTTTGGGGTAGCCGTCAAACATCAAGAGACCCTGACCTTGGTCATAACTTTTGACCTTGTTGGCATATTACGAACATACGTAAGATATGCCAAGATTCGAGTAAAAAACAGAATGCGAATAACTCTGACCATGAATTTCCAGATGAACGGCAGCGACTCCGTGAAGGGTATAGTGAACAAACAGTACAACACGCCGGTCAACATGTACAGCGACCAGACCATCGCGGAGACCCTGTCGGCGCAGACAGAGGTGCTGGCGGGGGGCGTGCTTGGGTGAGTGGGGAAATGCATTACGAAGCGTACACCAGTATGAAGTCTTGGTACACTTTAGTATAACTCACAATATAAGCACTAGAATCCCATACTGCGGTAAAGTAACCTTATCGCTGGACAGAACAGAACAGGCCTAAGCCACAGGTTAGTAAAACTGTAAAAAGTACTCGTATAATATAGTGTCAAACTCTTCTATAAACTGTGATTAGGTAGGTATACTACGAGTAAAAAAGTATCATTGGGAAGATTTTTTTAAGCAAAAATGTAGTTTAATGTAAATACGTTTGGGGCAAGTGGTGTCCGTCTCCGAAGAAATTAACGTAAATGATTTCATGTTTATAGTGCCTATTTATTCTGAGTTCTGTTGATGCAAGGATGTTAACCTATAAGAGTCGTATTCCTTTGTGTATAATTTCGCACCAGCGAACCCAGATTGTTCATAATAACAATACTGACATGATTTTGCGAACGTCCACTTCTTAGAATGCAGATTTTGAAAACATACATATCCCACTTTTCCATAAGAGTAAGTTTTACGTTGGCTAGGTACACTTATATAGGTGTATTTTTGTTGGACAGAGTGAACTTCAAGAAAAATGAAAAAACTTACGACTCTGAGAAGAGCGCCGTCTTCAAGGTGCTGCAGGAAGAACAAAACGACCCGGAGCCAGGTATAAACGACGAGCCATTCCATAAAATACATTTCGATTGTCGCAAAAATATCTTTAGTGTACATAATACCGGATCCGTAACTTGAAATACCTCTCTCACACCACATTCATAATGTAAATATCTCATTCTTTCCAAACCATATCGAAACAATCGCTTTTATAACAGAATTCATAAGGAAATCATCAGACAAAACTTGTCATCGTATTGTAAATGCTTCACGTTTGAAATTGGCACCTCGTCACCAAACCAGCTTTTTCCAATATTTACAATACAAATATACGTTTATTTCAAGAGAATTTAATTAATGAGAGCTATCATATAAAATTGGCACATAGTAGAGGTGGGGTCGCACGGCGCGCCGCCGCCGCCGCCGAGCGGGCTGCGGCACGTGCATGCCCCCGTCACGCGCCCCGAGCAGCCCATGCACAATACGGGCGGCCTGCCCCCAGGACAGAACATTTGCGAGGAGTGCGAACGACTCATCACGTAAGTCGGACGACACGCGCGGGCCGACACGGTAGCAAACGTCGCAATTTGGATCGCGTTTGAGAAAATTTCCGCGTCTGTAATATACTCGTAGTAGATATATAAATACAATCCAGCGCGGAACGGATTCGTACAGTATTGTTTTCCCATCAGTTACTGTCGACCGCTCTAAATGTTAAACCTCACCTTTCATGATCCACGTTCCCATAACCCGGCACCTATCCCATTGAGGGCGTTAGAAAGCTCCAGGTAGGTTTGTAGCCCCGGCCCCGAGCTGATGTGATGTTGTATGCAATAACCGAATGTTGCGGGTCGGCAGAGCCGTCTCACTTTTACTCTCGCGCGAGCGTGGGGCGCGCGGGCACGCCGTGCAGCCTGCACCGCACGCACCGGTCGCGGTCTCGCACGCCGCACGTGGCGGGCCCGCCGGCACCGCCGCCGCCACCACCGCCGGCGCAGCCGAGGGCCTCCACCGGCACGCAGACGCCCGCGCCGGAGCCCCCGCGCCGGCCCAGCATCCCGGTGGGCTGCCACCAGGTGCTGCCCGACGGCCGGGTCGCACTGGGCGCCCCTGCCCAGCCGCACGCGCAGGAGCCCCTGCCCGTCCTCAACGACACGCCTTACTGCTCCGACTGTAACCGCTACATTATGTAAGGCCACGGAATGCCTTGACGTGTTTGCGACCGTGTCGACCTGTGCACTAGTTCTATCTTGTAGTAGATTAAAAGTTGTTCGATGTTTTGTGCTGTGGTTCCTTTCGGTTGCCTACTTATGTAAATATTTGATAACGACCAGTATCTAAAGGAACCACAGCACTTCAATTAGTACAAATATCGTGAGATATTACGATTTTAATAAAACAGAAAACATGATATTCGTGCTAAGCAAACTTCATTATTTTCTCATATATTAATCGTCTTCATCTTTACATTAAGTACTTGTAGTAGTTAGGCGGAATGAAAATTGTATCAACGCCGATGTATTGTCTCAGCCAGCATGTCCTCACTTCGCTGCACCCTAGATGCGCACCTTTGTTATTTTGCCTAGCAGATGTTGGTGGGTTGGCACGAGCAACTTTGGTGAGCATGTTTGTATTGATATCTAATTCAGTCAAAGAGTCGAAGATTGTTTGATGTCTACGCACATTTATTATATCATTAGTAATTGATGATTCATTTTCCCATTGAACAGTACTAGTAACACAGTGTAACGATCTGTCCGTTTGTGTAGCGGCGTGTTCGTGCGCATCAAGGACAAAAACCTGCACGTGGAGTGCTTCAAGTGTTCTACGTGCGGCTCTTCGCTCAAGAACCAGGGCTACTACAACCTCAACGGGAAGCTGTATTGCGACATCCACGCCAAGCTCGTGGCGCGCCAGAACCCGCCCGCCCCCAACCTCGAGCCCGTCACCGTGCCGCCGTGAGTATAATTTGACCGAATGCGCGACAGAGGCAGGGTTGTTTCTCGGGTCTTGGTATACAGGGTCAATGAACTAATAGCACTATATAGCTATACAGCAATTTAGTGTTTGAGGAAAGAATTCGCAAAAGTTTAAAAAATTATTACATAAATCGGGTGTAGACGTAATTCACCTATTTTCGAGTTTACATCAAATCATTGTCTGGCATCAATTTTGTTGAAATTTTGAAAAAAACATTTACCTAGAGTAGTAAGCAATTCCACATTTCAGAATTTAATGTTGATTCTCTACTAAGCACTATGATTTCATTCGTAGTGGTAGCCGTATCCCGACCAACACATATTCGACTCCGCTGCCGCCGCTGGCAACCAACAATTACACAAATGGATCGCCGTCGCTGTTTAGCGTGAGTACTAAACTTATTTTAGGAATTACTCTTTCAAAGTGAATTCTGAACTTTCATTTCTGTCTTAAAAATTTGGCTAAACATAAACTTTAAAGAAAGACAGAGTAGAGTTCTAACTAAACTCTATGTTATAACGAAAATCTTAAATATATCAATCATTGTGTTGTAAGTGTTTCGTAACAAAAATCGCGAATTTTTAATGGAAATCCGGTTTGAAGGACCACATTTTTCAAATGTATTGTGCAGCCATCAAGCAATCTGTCAGGGCCGAAACCGTTTGGCTCGTCTATCGGCTCGGCGTACTCCCCGTCGCTATCGCCCCGGTCGGCGCCGCTGTCGCCCGCGCGGCCGGTGACGGCGCCCGGCCCTGCGCACGCGCCGGCTGCACCCTACGTGCCCGCCCCCGCCCCTACCGCGCCCTACATGCCCGCGACCACCCCCGCTGCACCGTTCGCGCCCAGTAAGAGAGTCACATTTGCTATCTAGTGTAGAAACTGTCACACTACGCACAATTATTGCATACAAAAATCTCCAAGTGATCAAAACTTACGAGTCAAAGTGTGACACTTTTCGATGCAATGAACGTAGTATCTACCGTAGGATCTTATGTTGAACCTTATAGTTGAATCTTATAGTTGAACCAATGGGGTTGATCCTGAAGTGAAGGCCTTACTGACCGCTTTCTAATTAATATTCTGTATTTATTTGTCAGAGGTAGGTTATGTGAAAGATCTCAAAGTCTACGACCTGACAAACAAAACTGTGCCTCCAGAATCACCCCCAATATAGGTACTATTATATGAATGATTTATTTTTATTGCTATTTCTTACAGATGACTTGCATTTTCTTTCGTACTTCGATAGGTGCCTTTCTCAAAATATTCCGAGCTCTGAAAGGTCTCTCTTATTTTGATTAATAAAATAATACTGAATATTTTTTGTACCCAATTTTATATGAGATAAACCAAAATATGTAGGTTCATTAGGCTAATATGTAAGCTTACATGGTCGTCATATTTTTAAATGAAGAATTGTAAGCCTTTAAAAGGAAATACTTGCAAAAATACCTAATTTAGGATATTTCAATGGTTTACCCTACCACCTTTCTTAAAATATGGTTAAATTATATTGATTTGTAATGTACCTACGTTAGGTAGGTATTACATACCAAAATTGGCTATTCGGATTAAAATTGAATTATTTTATAAAACAATTATTTATCTTTGACAGAGTTCCCAGTTTCCATTTTTAAAGGTAAAATATAAATAGGATTTTATAAATAATCGCGGCTCAGCTTTTGTAGCTAATTATATATAGGTGTAAATATCACTATAATGTGTATGCGCCACGCCGCCGCCAGCCAATGTCAGTCGCAGCATCAAAATAACTACTATCCTGGCACTGTGTAGCAGCTGAATCATGCGTCATATACCTACTTCATAGTTATCTACAACTTTTAGTCAGATATCGTAACACACATGCTTTTAAAAATACTTCACAAATAAGCTTTCATTTACTTTTCGTTACTTTTATCAAGTTTACTAAAATTTATTTCCATATATTCTCTCTTCCCGCCCACTCGTAACCTATATAATCTTACTAATAGACAAGAATGTGAAAAGCGTTGTGTGGCCACCACCAAATCCCCCTGAAGACGAACCCCCTAAGACTGACCCAAGCACAAAAACGTGCGAAAACATTCGGGCCGAATCAGCGGCGCCTCAGTTGGTAGCGCCACGGAAGAGTAGCAATTCTAACACTGGAGCGGTATCTCAGCTGGCTAATGTTCAACAAAGAATCATAGAGCAAACAAAATCTTCAGCTCAACAGATGGCAGAGTTTACATCAAGCGCTGCATACACCTCTTCTAGCATGTCGACCGCCACAGCGACTTCCTCGAAATTAGAATCAACAATGCAAAGCAAACAATCCCAAGTCATAGAAGAAATATCTAGTTGCACTATGCAGTCTTTTTCAGAAAAATCATCAGAGACTCAAAGCATGACAATTTATCAATCTCAAACAAGCCCTCCAATTCAAAAAACATTTAGTAATCCAATAGAAAAATTAGAGATTATACAAAAAACGGAAGGAATTGTAGAACAAGGAAATGTGGAATCCAAAATAACGGAGCAAATTGCTAATAAGCCCGAAATCTCCAATAATAACGAAGAACAGTCTGAAGCAGACGAAAAACAAGATAAATATAAGACAAATGAGTCTCACTCTCAAGATATTGTTATAAAAGAAAACGTTCAAACTGTTCAACAAATTGAAATTGGTTCTAAATCCGCAAGCACGGAAACTCAACCTCAGCAACAGCCACAGTCAACAACGCAAGCTGATAGAACGCAATCCCTATCGGAACAACACAAAACTGTGACGCAAGCTGAGAGAAGGGAATCCATGTCGGAACAACACACAACAACGACGCAAGTTGATAAAAAGGAATCTTTGCAAGATCAACATACAATTCTGACGCTGCCTGATAAAATAGAATCTTTATCAGAACAACAAAAAACTATGACTGTAGCTGAAACTATACTAACTACAACTGATCAACAAACAGTTGTAACACAAGCTAAAACTATGGAGTCTTGGTCGGATATGCAAATAGAAACAGCGCAAAAAATTTGCGCAACCACCACCGAATCTACAAAAATGAAAGAAGTGAAATTCACAGCTCCTGAAATCCCACCAATAAAACCACTTCCACCTACATCTATACCCAATTCAGTTCCTCGTGGTTTTGTGAGAACTATGGTTGACGCGTTGACTACCGCTCCAGACAGGCCATATTCGCCTTTGCCTGCTCCTACTCTACCTATTAATTTTCTTGCTCAGAGTAATATATTGGAAGAAAAAGAAATGGATCCACCTCCAGCTCGAGTGGAAACACAAAATAATGAAATACCATCACAGCCATCAGCCCCCATGTTTTCGCAACAACTTAAACGCGGCATTACACCTGTTCCCCCAATAAAACCATACAATCCACCTGAAAAGCAACAAGCTTCCATACCAATGCCAGAAGAAACAAAACCTTATATCCCACCTGACTTCAAAATAATAATAGAACCTAAAATACCCCGTGAGGAAACTTCTTCACCCATGGTCGATGCATTGACAACAGCGCCTAACCGGCCGTTCACTCCTGTAAATACGCAAACTATAGAACGAGGTTCGCTCAAAGAAGCTTTGACGATTGCTCCAGATCGATCTTATAGCCCCCTCCCGTTAAATATGAAGAATAAGTCAAGTCATTACACGTCCACCTCCACGGTACAACAAGTACAATCTACATCAGCAGAGATTGTACGTCCAATTGCGACCCAAACAACAACACAAATGACTAATCAGGTTCACTCTGAATTTTCGACTATGCAAAACACATGTCAATTGCAATCTTCTTCTGAGATGTCTGCATTTAGGCCAGTAGCAAAACAGGTATTCCCACCACCACAGCCTGAAGAATTCTGTATGCTTGCGAATTTCCCTCCTATAAGCGGCGAACTAAAAACTAGTTTCGAAAAATCTCGATCGAAACAAGAATCGATGATATCAGAATCAAAGACGATACAACAATCGACCATCACAACTAGCAGTATCACTCAAGGGTACTCATCTGTAAAAACAGCACAAAGCTTTTTTGAACAATTAGACCAAAAAGAATCATTATCGTCAACATCTATAAGATCAAAATCTGGCTTGCATAAGCCTGACAGAATTCCTCCCTATCAGAAAAACTTTGAACAGTTGCCATCTCAAAGGGGCATTACACCAGAACTCTGTAATGCTCCGGCGGTTCTTCAAAGACCAGTTTCCCCAACTACTGATCCTCCAATAAGACCAAGAGACAAATCTCAAACGCCAAAACCGACTACTACCACGGTACTGCAGGAGTTACCAAGACAAGAAATACCTCAGCATAAAACTCCTGTTCAACAAACTCCTGTTCAATTTCATAAAGACGCCCCTATAACTATGACTTTTCAACCAGTTACAGATGAAAGTTTATTAAGGGCTTCACCTGCTAGAAGCCGACCTACTACTCCTAGTTTAATTAATAAACCTGCCCCAATAATTCCTTATTATCAAATGAACTTGGTTAGTGTAGAACATCTGGCGCCAGACACACATTTGTATGAGCCATCAAGTCCCGAAGCAAGTCGATCCCCTACCCCTAAACTAAGATCTCGATCGCCAGCACAAGGACCGCCACCTAATCCTTTAAAAGCCCAAGCTCCACGAATAAAAGAATCAACCCCACAGCGTCACGTTGCCGGACATTCGCTTTTAACGCAAGCTACTTCGAATCTAAGAAAAGAACACGAAACGGCACATAAGGGTTTCCCAAGCGACGCAGAGGTGATGAGTGTTTCTAGTACTAAAACTTGGTCTCAAGATGAACCCTCAATTGTTAAAGAGCAAAGACATTCAAATGTGGGATACAAGAGTGAAAACTACAACAAGGGAGACATGAAAGTCAGAGAAGATTCTATGATTAACCAAAACTACGGTCAGAGACAAATGCAATCACAAAATGTTTCCGAACGTGGTAACACAACTGTTCAGACAACAAGAAAAACTTTTGAAGAATTCGAAAGGACACAATCGGCTAAAGTTATAGAAATCCGAAAAGGGGGTTCGTCATTATCCGATGCATATCAACAAATAGATTCTAACATAAAACCTTCGATTATTAAATCTAAGCAAGTTTTTCCACCTCCTGTCATGAGTATGCCAACTTCCCAACATAGTTCATCACTTAACTATGCTAATGAAAATGTTGCCACCGCTAATAGAGCAATAAACAGCCCTTCGAATTCTGGTGCTAACCAAGGTCCAGTGTGTGATCCTACCCCGTCAACAGGTTCCGGACTAGGAGCTGCCGGTCGTGGCAAAACATTTGGTGTGTCGTCGGCTCCGAAACGAGGGAGGGGGGTTTTGAACAAAGCTGCTCTGCCTGGCTCTCGGGTGGCTCTTTGCGCTTCCTGTAATGGGAATATTAGGTGATTCGATAATAAAACTAAAGTTTTGTTTGTACCTGTGCGTGCGTGTTGCATTTGCATGTCTGAAATTAAAAGTATTATAATAGGTGTAGGTAGTGTGAGTTAGTGTTTTTTAGATTAATCTTTTAATAAAACAGATATTTAATTTTTACTGCCAACTAATTTTTGTAGCATTGCTTCTAACTTGTGTTCATTTGATGTTTTGATTTTCTAACAGCTAACGACTGCGCTTTGTTGAATCATGGCGGTTCACAGAAAACAGAATTCAAAAGTCCAGCAGAAGAGCGGCTCATCAGAAAAATGGCCAAAATGGCATTAAATGGTTACGAAATCGGCATACAAAGAAAAATAAAGCCCGCTGATCATATCCAGACTATGGCCGACAAAATTCAAGACACAGTAGTGACCAAACATCCTCTAAATGCAGACAGTTTATCGTCTGGAGACAGTAGTCGTGAGAATACATTGAGGCGGCCTTTAAACAAAACTTTCGAAAGAGGGTACAACACCGCTGAAAGCATTCAAATCATCGGTGATAAAATTAAGAACACGATTATTAACAATCATCCTGCGACTGTTAATTTCACTAATAACATCCCGATACCACCGCCAATACCCAACTCTCCTATACCAACTTTTAACGCTCACAGTACTCCAGTCTCTTCACCATTGAATGCTAACAATACAGTGAAACAAACAGATTTTATATCAAAGAATATACATACTAATTTCATGCCAGATATAAAATCAATTAACAATATCGAAAAATCGCATAATGGCAGCGGATACTCAAGCAGTGACGACTCTAATAAAGATAAATATGAACACAGCCATACAAATACGTTGCGGAAAAATAATGGTTTGGAAAAAACCTTCCTCAACGGAATGAATAATACTTCAAACCACGATAATTACAAACCTGAACACCACAACTACTCAAATACGCTAAGTAAAAGAAATATTTTTGAAAAGAGGGATGCTGCCAACGGTTCTAATAGCTCTATAGACAATTTAAAAAAACTTGACGACAAGCGTAACCACAGTGTGTCTGATACAAATACTCTGAAGAAAACTAACATTTTTGACAAATCTACGATTGCTGAAAATGGAAAAAATAACAATGGATTAAAAGAAGAAGACAACGCAAAAAAACAAGTGTTGCCTACCAATTTATACGATAATACACTATACACCTTCAAGTCTGCTAATTCTAACGATATCAACGGTACTAATCCAGAATTTAAGAATGCTATGGGTAATAATGCTGGACATGCAGTAAATGAGAAACAATTAGTCAGTAGCAAGGAACAAGAAAGTACCGAAGAGGTAGTTGTTAAACGCAGACAGAAAAAAACCGACAGAAACGATGATGGTAGACGAGACTCTCACATTATTGCACGTCCTCTGAGTACCATGACGTCCGTCGACGTGACGGATGGACATTACCCTGTATGTCACAAGTGTGATAGAGCTATAACCAGGTAATCTAGATTTCCCATTCTCATATTATATTTATGTCAAACATATTATATTTATGTCACAGACTATAATTATGTCAAAGTAAGTTTCAAGAATTAAGGCATGTCGTGTGATTTAGGGCACGAGTGTTGTTTTATTTTTAACATATTAACAAGTTTGATTTTATATTCAAATTTAATACCGTAAATGTAATTTAAAAATTGTTTGACTAATCGCAATATGTTGCAAACAGGGGACCTTTTATAACGGCTCTAGGCCGCATCTGGTGTCCGGAGCACTTCATCTGCACGAATGCGACATGCAGGCGTCCACTGCAGGACATCGGGTTCGTTGAGGAGAATGGCCAACTCTACTGCGAGTTCTGTTTTGAACAATACATCGCACCCGCATGCGACAAGTGCCATGCTAAGATAAAAGGCGTTAGTATCTATTATATTGCCTCTACTCTGATGACGGTAATCCTAACTAAACTTTTTAATGTATAATCTGGATTTCACAATTACAGGATTGCTTAAATGCCATTGGAAAGCACTTCCATCCGGAATGCTTCAACTGTGTGTATTGTGGAAAGTTGTTCGGTAACAATCCGTTCTTCTTAGAAGATGGTCTGCCATATTGTGAAGCAGGTAATGTTTCGTTTTTAATCTAATTAGTTTCTATCTAATGTTGGTTCTAGTTTCACATTACTTTTATATACTTTTCAGACTGGAATGAGCTGTTTACGACGAAGTGTTTCGCCTGCGGGTTCCCCGTGGAGGCGGGCGACAGGTGGGTCGAGGCGCTCAACAATAACTACCACAGTCAGTGCTTCAACTGCACGGTGCGTATGATGCGAGCCCTACTAAATACAAACACACACACACCCCAACTCACTATGTTTTAGCTAATATGTATGTACCTACCTACATTTTGTTCATATAAATTCGCATTTAAAATCGGAAGTATTTTGTTAACTATTTAGTGAACAAATTTTATAGTTCCAATTGACGTCTTTCTATCCTATATACACATTTTCATCAATATTTTTGTAAAAACTATTATCATAAAATAGTCAAAACTCGAAGCTGTTTGGGAGATCAATCTCATGACCTTTTACATTTGTATGTGCATTGCCCTTATAACCAACACACATCGAAATTACACCAACTTGTGAATTCTTTCCATCTTTGGTCCATCTGGTTAACATACTTGCAGATATATAAATAATCTTTCTGTTTATTTATTGCCAGCATCTTACATATTTCAGTCTTGCTTAGCCAACAGCATCAACAGTTCAAATAATTATTAAAATTGGCAAAGCATAAAAAAATTATGTTACTTTACTTGATGAAGTAGGTAAACTACCTGCTTACGTAAGTATTAGTTCAAAGCTCGTCATACGCTGCCACAAAGTGTTAATTTTTTCCCATATTAACAACACGAATCTCTTGTGTGTGACCCTCGAAAGTGTGTCCCTAAATGATTAACTTTACTTATATAATATTCCTTTGAACAATCTTCCCAAGGTTCTGGAAGATTTTTGTATGACCTGATACCTAGTCCCAGAAAATATCTGCTTGTACAGAATTGCTTTTCAATTTCGGCATAAGATTGATTATGAGTTTGCGTGGTATCTATATACCGTAATAAGTAGAATTGTTTTGGCTATTTTATGTATAATATTGTTGTATTTGTATGTTTATATATTCATATAGAATACTTTTGTGTGTGACTATGAGGCTGATATTCATATGAACGTGACCTGATTACCGTTCACTATAGAATGTTCTTCAAAAATTAGTCCAAGTGCTTTCATAAAATATCAGTCTTTAATTGTAGAAATATATCTATACATTGTATCTTCACAATACTATGTATTTTAATTTATTGTAAGTTAGTAATCTAGTAACCTAATACACATCAAAATACCGAACGAGTATATAAAACTTATTGTCTTTAGTATTACTAAATAGCAAATTATATAATAAACTAATATAAAGTGTCATCTTTATAATTTTAATTTGCAGGTGTGCAAAAAGAACCTCGAAGGACAGAGCTTCTTCGCAAAGGGAGGCCGACCTTTCTGCAAGTCACACGCCCGCTAAGAGCCCCTTGTTAATGTACAACTCTGACACTGTTTACTCGACCACAACTTTTCGTCCTGTCTCTCCTTCACCTCGCACCCCTCCTGCACCGAACACCCCCTCACCGCAGAGAACGAGAAAGTTGGAAACGCCCCTCCACTTCGATGGAGGACTGTTTTCCGACATACGAAGCAAAGATGGCAAGTTACTGAGCAAAGTGACGGTAGATAGAGTTCATAGCTCCACACGCCACGACGTCACTGACTCCCCTAGCGTGTATGAGAGCACTGGGTTGCACGGAAACAAGGATTACGTCGATGATATCGTTAAAACAGAAACCATTACTAACGAGGACGTGATCAGGGTAAAATTCACTCCAGTCCCACCTGAGCTAGACGTTCCACGTCTACTTACACCCTCGCAGTTCCAAACTAATAGGGTAAATACTCCTTTTGAATACATTAAGGACAATTTCGAAGATTTGCAGAGCTACAAAATTGTGGGTTCATTATGCAAGGAGAAGTTGTTTGAGTCTGATATTTTGAATGTCAGAGGAAAGAGCGTCGACATGTTAAACATAACTGAGCCTTTTAAACGAGCACCCAGCCCCTTAGCAAACTTCCTTGTTTCCGAGCAATTGACTAAGATAGATAGTTACTTGCAAGAAAGTCTAGATGCATGTTCAGTTAGCCAGGCCGAGGGAAGGTCTACCCTAGCCTTTTCTGTTCCAATCCTTAGAACCACAGAGGGAGAGACACAGGTGGAAACTAATGAAATCCAAAGGAACGAACTCGAAAGGAAAAAGTATCACTTTGAATCAAGTACAAGCAGTGCCATTAGTAGTTACCATAATGAAGAAAATGTAAGTGTACATCAAGTAGAATCGTCAGCAATAGCAACTGCTACAAAAGAAGATGGTAAAAGAAGGAAGACTAATTCAAACAGTGTCAGTGGCAAACATCCGGGAGTATTAAGTGCTATTTATAATATGCCAATACATTATCATGCAGCAATTTTATGTTTCATATTAATTGTATATAATCTTATTTTTCAATATATTAAGCAAAATTGTCATGGTAATGAATAAAATATAAGAACATATTTAGTCAACATTAAGAAATTAATTTGTATTCATATTAATACTAGTCATTGAATTTATTATTCAAAAAATTACGGATTTGAATGAAATTTGAAATTCTATTTTACTTATTGAAATTTTTGACATGTTCTTTTAGAGCAGAATATAAGATGTAAATAGTCTCAGGTAACAATTCACTGTGCTATCTTTTGTGTATCAATAATATTTTATTAACAATTTGGTGCTTTTATTACCTACTTAAAATTGCTCGCAATATTGTGATATTTCACATTTTCCTCTAATTTAAATCTAAGGCTTTGTATACAGCTTCCGGAATGTTGCAGTAAACTGTTACTAACATTAACAGTAGTTGGTATTAATTTGAGTTTAACTCTAAAGAACTGAAGTTCTGGAAAATTTTATATGAGGTAAATAATTGGTGCACCAACTGGATATACAATGTTTATGTTACAAGAATATTTGTCTATAAAAATGTTTTTATTGAGTAATTTCAAATATTTGTATGTGTTTTAGACTTTTATTCTTTAATGAAAATTGAAATGGAGAAAAATAGAAGTATTTAGTGAAATTATAAGCAAAATTGTTAAGTTGCAACATTTTTTATTATTTTACTGTTGAGATAATAATTTTAATAAAAATAAGAACTTATTTATTTAGACTTACTTTATGGCAATTAGCATATAACGCATAAGAATTATGTCAGCTTAAATAAAGTATTTTATTTTAAATATTGTTTTATTACAATATCATATGTAATTTCCAAAAACAAGCAAATACCTACCCCCACTACCCTAACAGCTACCTAGGTATATAAAAATATATTTCTACACCTTACGACTACATGAAAAGTACAAACCACTAACTTCCTAGTTATCTACTTTTGGACCAGGGGTGGTGTTCCAGGGTGCTTCTTCAATTCCATGTTTCTCTCCAAAAAAAAATTTTGCAATCCTGAAAAGAAAAGAGAAATCATTCCTTTAGGTACCGAAGGAAGGTTCCCCATATAGCTCAGACGCCCACTAAGACAGGAGTATTTCAAAAATTTTCCCGAGTGAGTGAAAAAGGGGTTCAAAGATTGTATGAAACTGTGAAATATGAAGGTAAATATTGTACTTGTATTGTAATTTTTTTTAATTACCTAGGCGTTTAGCTAAAAAGAACAATGATGTGTTTCAACAGTTCTGCAAATATCGCTTTTAGGTATGTAAAATAGCGGACGACAAATTGTGTGGGAGTTCCGGCAATTGTAAAGTTAGAAACATGGACCTATATTTTAAAAATTTAAAAGTTAGTAAATCGGTGGCACACTGAGTATGGGAAGCTCTTTAGAACATGACACGTTAGATACAGAGTTCATAATTTTTTTATAGATAGTACTTGATGGTAGGTTTAACATACCTAAAGCGCTACTTACGAAAATTAGTATTTTTGAAGATATTAATTTTTGAAAATTTTGAGGTTAAGTCACTATGTAGTGTACAGTTATAGCTTTTAAAAAATGTCATCAAAATACAAATTTTCGCAAGTAGCGCTTTTCGTATATTAAACCTACCATGAAATACTATCTATAAAAAAATATAAACTCAGTATAAATTTATTTTGCACAGTTTGTGGTGAAATTGCTTTATAAAACTCAATTAATATCATAATATATATCATAATTTATATAAAACAGACAGGCCAACCACGAAGTGATTCTATGGGTTCCTTTTTTCATCTTTTGTGGTATGAAACCCTAAAAATGATGCTAATCATGTCGAATTTTAGTTTTCGAAAGTTCACACATTCACCAGGCTGGAACATATATCAGGAGTACCGTTCAGGAAAGTAATAAGTACGAAAGTAAAATAAAATGATATGTTAGGTAATTATTTACTTACTTTTCCCATTCGATAGCCAATCCAACAAATGTAAATGTTAGGAACCCCTGCCAAAGTACTGTTACAAATGCCTCTGGTTGTCTTTTATGACCAAAATTTTTATAAGATCTACTTTGCATCATCGTTGCAGTCCTCAATATTCTCAGCATAATGAAATTGTATGTAGTATGAAACTAAAAACAGAGAGAACTAAAGACAGATCAGATCAGATTTCTTTCATTCTTTCGCTTTGAGGTTAGAAAAATGTTTTGACCGAACATATCACTCTGTAGTCTATGGTTTTGATATTTTGAGTTTTTATATATAGGAATGGCAAAGGTCACATTTTTAAGGGACCATACTGATTATTCTCATTGAGTGGACAAAGTCCGTTGGCCCCCAGATGCTGATATGGGGGGGGACTAAGCTGGGAAATTTCCCATTTGTTCCCCAATAATTAAATAACCCTAGCAGCAGAAAACCACACATATTCAGGCCATTTATAATATCAAAAAGAAGAAAGTGGCTGATCAACGCAGTCCAAACAGCTGTGCCTAGACTTGAAATTTTACGCAGGTATTTAATGAGGGGTATTTAAAAACAGTAGAGCGCAGCTGCGCGCGGTGGGGAAGACGCGGCATATCTTCGAGTCTTAGACTGTACACTAATGTGTATCATAGAGTAACTTATAATACTGGCAGCTCTCAAAAGGGCATAACAAGGATACTCCGGATGCTTTGTCCACCCACGCTAGCCCAGTGCGGGTTAGTGGACTGCACATGAGCCTAATTTCTCCTTCGGCGTATACAGGTTTCCTGACGATGTTTTCCTTCACCGTTTGAGAGCAATCAATGTACTTAAGAATCGAGAAAAAACCCATTGGTACATAGCCTAGCCGGGGACGGAACTTCGGAGCTTTCGATGCTCTATTCGGCCCGCGTCATATCCCGGCCACCACTGACGCTCTACGAGATTTGGTTCACATTTACCCGTAATTTTATGAGTGTATATCTTTTCATAACATTTGATGGGATCGGTCACTGTAAATAAACATTCATTAATAATAGTTATACTTTAATAATTAAAAGGCGGCCATAATAACTTGCATACAAATAAACCTCGTAAATGCATGAGAAATTTCACTCACTTACCTACATAATACATTCTGTTATGTACAAATTGAAGTAAGCAACACAAACCTCCTCTTAAGTAGATATATATTGAAAGGACAACTATTTACAATATTATTAAGTAGAAAAATACTTATTTCTAAGGGAATGCGCAGACCAAGCGCATAAATGCCTGCGCACTTTTCAACGTCAGTGTCAAATGAACTTTTGCCAGTATATAAGTTACTCTATGCTTAACACTATATCCTAAAGAACAAAATCGTAAGAATACCAACACAGACGACAGCGTAGCCTCGCATAACATGACGTCAAAAAGTGCGCAGGCATTTTTCCGCTTGGTCCGCACATTCCCTTAGCTTAAATAGTTACTTTACGCGTAGAGATAAAATAATATAGTTTGAAGTAATTCATACTGTCAAAGTGCTGAACATTATACTACATACAACATAATAATGTTATAAAAAAATATAATAAAAGAGCTTGAATTGCATCATAAAAACGTAGATATTCTGTAATAGCATACCTAATTATACAATTAAGTCAAATAACATTGTATTCTCTAACACACAAAACAGTTTTAAATCCATGCAACTTTAGAAATATTATAACTTACTGTAGGTGAATGATTTGAACTATAAAGTTGTAACACTCGAACAATGTAACAATAACTGAATTGAATGTTTGATGTCGATTAATTCTTATCACAATTATACCTACTCGAAATATACCTAACAAAGACTACCATTACACTTAATCCTCAAACTTGATAGAATGGACGCCCGTGTCGATGGCGCCGCCCCGGTACGAGCCTCGCTTCTTCTTGGTCTTCTCGTGTTTGAACGACTTGCCGCGCGTGTGTCGCAAGTCTTGGTTCGCACGCTCTCCCCAGGATCCGCGAGCACCACTCTAAAATGTAGTTTCATGTTAGTCAGAATAAGATAAACACCACCTATTACGTTGTCATAGTCATTACTACTTAGAACGGCAAGGTTTGATATAGGCTGCGAAGCAAACTTATACCATAACGCGGACGAAGATGCGGGCTAGTGTAAAATATTTGGCTATGTATTTTCTTTTTACATCTAAAATTTCACACGTCTCACCTATTTTAGTCGAATGTTATTTTCTTGTTTTGAGAACTGTCTCCGCCATCAAAACTTTTTCTGTCATTGAAGCCACCTTTGTTGAACCCCCCTCTGTCCCCACCGCCCCAAGAGTGGCGGTCGCCGCGGCCGCCACGGTTACCTCGACCTCCCCTGTCTCCTCCTCTAAACCCACCCCCTCTGCCACCGCGGTCTCCGCGATCTCTATCAAAACCACCGCGACCACCCCGACCTCCCCGATCGAACCCTCCTCTACCACCTCGGCCACCCCGATCGAATCCCCCTCGACCCCTGAAACCACCTCTATCATTAAATCCCCCTCGACCCCTGAAACCCCCCCTATCATTAAAGCCCCCTCGACCGCGATTGAATCCGCCGCGCCCGCCCCGCCAATTGCCGGCTTTATTTTCAGATCCATCTTCTTCGTTTTCTTCATCACCATCACCCTCCTGATAGAAAGAGAAACACTTTTAAACACCAAGACAACCCTATGTAATGACCTCATACAAAGTAAATGCCCGAAATTATTAAGCCAATGGGCGTGTCACCTTTGGATTTTGTAAATTAGTTTGGCGATACATAGAGTTGCCTTGGCTTCTCAAACTTTTGGGCATTTACCTTAGCATCGAAAGAATTGTCCGTAAGTCTAGGGTCCAGTTCTACTTTTTCAGCAACAACCCGTCGAAATGGGGCTGGTTTGTTACTTGGTGTATCCTCTTTCTCATTGGGTGTTGAAGAGTGGCATGTATCCTAAAAGTAGTCAGATCGTTCAAACTATTAAGTACCAGCAATCACAAATTTGAATGTAGGAATAGAAAAACATTTAGTTGCCTGTTCTCATATTATAAGAATAACTGAATAAAGAAAACAATCACATAAAAATATACCTTTACAAAATTGCTGTATGGTTTTTTAGCAGGTGTAGAAGATTCCTCTTCAGAAGCTTTCCTTTTCTTTCTGGCTTTAAAACCATCAGTCTGAAATAAACAATAACATATGAGCAGCCATGCTTATAAAGAATTCACCATAAGAATTTTCTTAAAATATATCATGTATACCTGGTCGAATGACTCCGATACTTTTTTGATCTTAGCAGCGGGGGGACCATCATCATCACTATCATCTGACGACGATTCATCCTTTTTAGCGGTAGTTTTCTTAACTGGCGCTTTTTGCTGTGGTTCATCATCACTACTGTCTTCATCAGACGATTCTTGTTTTTTTGGGGTTTGTTTAGCCTGTTGTTTTGCAGGTGCTGCCTTTTGAGCAGGTTTAGGTGTTTCATCATCGCTACTATCGTCACTGTCTTCCGAGGACTCAGCTTTTTTAGGTACAGGTTTTACAGGCGTTGGCTTAGCTGGTGTTTTTTGAACAGCTTTAGGTTTTTCATCTTCACTGCTATCATCACTATCATCAGACGACTCCTTTTTAGCAGGTGCCTTTACAACAGGTTTTGCGGGAGTGACTGAAGGTTTCTGTACCGCTTTCTGAGGCTTATCATCTTCACTACTGTCACTGTTATCAGAGGATGATTCTTGCTTTTTCACTGGCGCTGGCTTAGCTGCTGATTTAGCACCAGTAATCTGTTGTTTGGGTATTACTTTTTGCTGAGGTTTGGCATCATCATCACTACTGTCACTGTCAGAAGATGCCTGCTTTTTCTGTGCTTGTGGCTTTACTGGTGTCTTCACAGGCTCTGGCTTTGATGCAACTTTTTTAGCAGCTTTGGGTTTTTCATCTTCAGAGTTATCACTATCGTCAGAAGACGACTCTTTCTTTTTAGCGGGTGTTGGCTTAATGCTTGGTTTTGGGGTATTTGTAGGTTTTACCGTTTGCTTAGGAGGTTCATCGTCACTGCTATCATCACTGTCAGATGATTCTTGTTTTTTAGCTGTGGTTACTTTATGAGTCAAAGTTGGAGGTGGTTTAGCAGCGGCTTTTGGTTTTTCAGCTTCACTGTCACTGTCATCTGAAGAAGACTCTTGTCTCTTTGCTGGAGGTACTGGCTTAGCAACAACAGCTGGTTTCTTGGGTTTTTCGTCTTCACTGCTGTCATCATCAGATGATTCTTGCTTTTTGAGCAATTTAGGTGTTGTATTTGTGGATTGAGGTTTGACTGGTTGTTTTGTTGGTTTCGAAGTGGCATTATCTTCACTGCTGTCACTATCATCTGATGATTCCTGTTTTTTCTTCACAGCAGGAGATTTGCCATTTACTTGAGGTACTACTTTTTTGGGCAGTTCATCATCATCAGGGTCATCAGAACTGTAATTCATTTATTACATTATAAATATTGTGTGCAACACAAAGAAAAAAGAACAGCTAGCAGCCAAATACAAAAAAAATAGTTGGCAACACTTGTTGAAAGTAGAATTATTACAATGGGCCTGATTCTGAAAATATTTATAATTTTTCATGACAAAAATTTGGGCTATCATTATCTTCATAATACTCCTTAGATGGGATAGAAACTATTTTAGAGTTGTCAAATTTTATAAAAATAATATTTCAAACTTTGCGTCTTCAGGATCGGGCCTATAGTTTGCTTTAGTTGTGAGAATACAAATAGTTTTAAATAAATAAGCAATCAGGTTTGTAGCTACATATTGAATTCCATCTTCAGGATGACAAGAGGATTCATTGGCCCAATATTTTCATTAGGCCAAAATTGTGTTCCAATGTCCTATGAAGAGGTGCACGCAATGGATTTTGGTTTGCTTTGTATGTATGGTAATTATTAATTGTATGAACGGATAGTGGACACAGTGCTATACTAATTCATATAAATCAAAACAAAATCCGTTGCTAGCATGTCGTCCGTGCGTTGCAGCCGGTGCGGGATTATGAACGCGCACCTTTATAACAATTAATACGTATGTATTTACTACAATATTGTTGTCATGTCAATTTCAATCATTGATTTTATATAAACTGACGTGTCTATAGAGTACCTAACTTACAAACTGTCTACTGTAGGTATAATTGATTAAACCAAACAAAATAAAATTAATGAATTGGATACCTCTTACCTATCTGAAGATTTCTGTGAAGACTTATTTTGTTTCTTGTATTGCAGAACAATGTCAGTAAGTGAAGGCAAATTCTTTGCACGGGGTTTCTGAAATATGAAATAACCTCAAATATACTTGGCTAAATGGTATGTCCAAATTTAATGGGCATGGGCTTATTAAATACAACTCAGAGGTAGTGACGAAACTGCATTTCAGAATCATGTGGATATATCATAAAGTAGATAACATCATAGTTGTCTTGCGATTTAGAAATAAAAGCAAATAAAATCTGTAATCTGAGCTCCTCAAATTCTTTGCTGTCGTTTATTTTAATGTAAGCTAGCAGTTATATGCGCATTACACCCTATTTAATAAAACACGTGTGAGTGAACATTACCACACACACGTGGTATTTCGTTGGTTAGGCCAAGGGCAACATACCGCTTTTGTCTTCTTCAAAAACTCATGAGCTAGGGATTTATCAATATTCTGTAGAAACTGGTGAACTAAAGAAACAGTTTCAGCCTGAATTTCAGACTGTACACCCATTTTTAGACTTTTTTAAAATAAATTCACTCGCAAAGCACGGCTCCGCTCCGCCGCTTGTCCACAGGTTAAAAGAAAAAGAAAGAAAAAAAAAAGAATGAGACGAGGACTGTGACAACTCAATGAAGTTTTTAAATGGATTTTACGGCACTGGAAACAAAGTATTTTTAAGCTGGTCGTGAATTTTTAACATTCAATGATACAAAAATTATTAGTGCCGGTACGGTGATCCATACACGTACATAATAAAGTTCACATCGTCTCAATAAAGTGATCGCTAGTTCGCTGGGAGTCGCTAAACTAGTGATAAATTTGGAGAAAGTTACTTTTAGGTTTCCCAAATAATTTATAGGTACAATTTTCATTTTATATTTAAATATAATTTACAGCGACGCCAAGACTGACAATTTTTTTTTTTGACAAACCGCTGAGAACCGAAACAACAAATCCGATGAGAACCCGCCAAAATTTCCCAAATAAATGAATGAATGGATGTTAATTCGAATGAACTGATTTTAAAGTGTTGTTATATTCAGAACCTATTTTCCCAAAAAGTCTGTATTTCTTTTCTTGTCTATGGCATCTTACACTTGTTCGACCCGACCCGACCTAGTCAGTTCAAGGACATTAAATACATTTTTTGTTTGTTTGTGGCTTGGTTGGTTGACAAAAATAGTTTTACCTATATTTGAGTGTTGGGGCCTGTGTATTGCTACCGTTATCTAGCAGTTGGGAATGGAACGAAAAATACCGGCGAAAATAACGAACGAAACGGGTTATTTTTGTTTGACAGACAGGCGACAGGCTACCTATCGATAATTTCATGAATTTGTGTTGTTGGTGTTGAAGTGAGACGTGTGGGGCTTAGCGATTAGGTTCTACATAAATTAAATAAAAGTCATCTCAATCCGTGTTGTAAAGAAAGTCGCAATCTCGCTTCTGGATCTGGAGGAAACATTTCAATCAAGAGTTCTGGTACATTTCGATAGATGTAAAAGCGTGACATGTTGTCGAATATTTGCTTTGTCGATGTTCAATGCGTTTACAGTCTCATTACATATTGTAAATGAGAGACATTACGTGGGCTCTTTTGAGCGTTATAATAGGAAAGGGTCAAAATGCCAGTTCAGCAAATAAATGTGAAGAATTCATCTGACATCGAGAGTTGGGAATGGGGCGGCGGATGTGGCAGAGAGACTGTGCGCGCGGGCTCGGGCAGCAGCCGCACCTCGTGCAGCAACTCCAGCGGGGACATCTGTCGGATCTGCCACTGCGAGAGTGAAGCGCACAACCCACTCCTGGCGCCATGCTACTGTTCAGGTTCGCTATACAAAAAGCTTTACCACGTCTGATGCACTGATTGCCAAACGAATTGCATTAGTCATGGTCTCAGTCTGCATCACAATTGTTATGAAGTGGTAATTTACTATAAATAGAAGAAATAACATTGTAGTTTTACTTCCTTTACTTAACTAGGGCACAGTGAAACCATTGTGTAGGTACAGCTGTTTTTTATTTACTCTGTATTTGCCTATAGAATTTAATATTTTAAAAGTCGTTCTTATTATTGTTGGTATAAAGGCAATATTTCTCACAGAGTTAAGGTAGGATCTGAGTATGTAGAATGTAATTCTATATTGACTACCAATTTGACTGTCTTTTTTGACACATCTGGCAAATTTCTGCCTCCATAAACAGATTTAAACTAGACTTGATGTGTGAAGTGACTGTACATTCAGTTTGAGGACTAAAAACATCAGCACAGATTTATGCATACTATCAAATTACTGCTATTACTGTCTGCTGCCAAACTACTCCGTTTCGAGGATGGGGCAGCGCTACCTACCACATGTTGATTAATTTTGTTTATAATCTATAATGATTGCCTGTACACATATTCATAATTCCTCAATAAATGCTATCTTACAAACAAAATTAATGTCTATTACCCACTAAATAATACCTGAATATTCTTATAACAGTAAATCTCTATTATTATAAAAGACAGGACACTGGAAAAATATAACAGGATCTGTAATAACAGAATGACAGATCTAGAACAGTGTGAACTCATCAAATTCAAGTTGTCACTAGACTTCCTGGTTTTGTTTACATAACTATCAAGGATGTGTCTATTTTTTTCCTTCATTTTATATCAATTTCCCCAGTAGGTAGGTATCTCTAAGGTACCTACTAGGTAGCTTAGAGATGCTTTGTTGTGAGTGCTTTAATTTTTGTTGTGCTGGCCATATGAGTAATACCAAAAAATACTAGTCATATGCATGATAGATAAGCTGGCTCTAAAATCATATTTATCTTTAACTTTCAATCTATTCTTTGATGAAAGACCTAGTGTGCTTAATTTAGTAACAGGCCTCTACAATTCTGACATAATGAATAACTATGTAGGTACCCATAATAATGAAAGAATATAAATGTTCTAAAATGTGCTTGAAACAGTATAATAAAACTCTTTAAAGAAGAAGAAACTCTATAAAATTTAAATTACTACAAATTATTGGTATGTAAAACCATTCCTCAGCAACACACTTAAATGTGCATATTTTTACATAATTAATTCCGATTTATTTTGATTTACATACACACTTAAAGCATTTTACCAGTTCTGTGTTGTCTCTGTGTTGTCTTTCACATTCAGTATATCTTTGTGTTGAACAGATCATAATTACTTAAATCCTTGGTTTTCTTTTAATTACAAAGTGGACAAACCTCTATCCACTTCTTATAATGCAGTTAAACTTATTTTTAAAATAAAGGAATGTTTTCCTTGAACGAAAACTATCATCAATATTCAAGCACTGACGGCTTTTAAGTTCCACCCTGTATAATGCAATCCTCATGAACGATTGGATACAGCACATTTCATTCTTTATTCACGTGTGTTGACATTGAAATGCCATTTCTGCGTCGTTTTGCAATGATGGCAAAATGACACACTTTGTTTACATAATATCATCACGCATTTGCATGCTTAATTGGAGAGTTGTATTAATAACAATGTGCCAAGGTAATATTTCTCCTTAATTTTGTTCTCATCTTAGTAATCACTGATAACTTAAAATTACCAGTGTGAACTAACAGTACAGAGACCACAACACAGACAATGATTACGTACACAATGTAAATATGATTATCTACACAAAATAAGTTACCTACAAAATAATATAAGTATGCGTTTCTGTAAATTATGATGTATGCTTTTTTTCTAATGCAGGTAGTTTGAAGTTCGTCCACCAAAGTTGCCTCCAGCAATGGCTGACAGCATCAGAGACCAGGTCCTGTGAGCTCTGCAAATTTAATTTCATCATGCACACAAAAATAAAGCCATTTAATGAGGTATGTAATATTATTATAAAAATGTAAGGTAAAGGTTTACGTATAGTACTGATAGTTGTGGCACGCCGCCGGTTGTAAACTGCTTTAGATTTGTACAGAATCGAATACTTTCAAACGTGCTATTCTTACGGCCGACTGTAAAAGCTTTAGGCAGCACTGCCGCTGAGCAATTTGGGGCACATTCGTTTACTGTATGAATACAGCTTTATTTATAAAGATAATTATTTATACAGAAAATTTATTGTACAAATTATCATATCTCCATTTCATGTTTCTTAAATTTTTAAAATTAAAATAATAAAACAATAAAAATAAGGGGTAATTTTTTGTCAAGTTGACTGAAAACATCATCGAATCAACATAATGTTTAAACATTGTTGAACTCACCAGGTACATAATCTTGAGATTTTTCTGCTAAAACATATTGCCTATATAAAAAAAGCCTTAGCCAATATATGTCCCACTGACTGTTGGGCAATGACTAAAGTCAGTAAAGCCCCAGTGTGAATTGGTGGACTTCACATACGCTTTTCCAGTGTTTAGTGTTTCCTCGTGATTTTGTCTTTGACCTTCACCGAAAAATCTGCGGCACATTAGTAATTCATAAAGTATACGTAAGTTTCTAAAAACATCTGATGTGAACTCCACCCCAAGAACGTGAAAAAAATCATTTATTTATTTGGGCTCAGAGCCGCGACAGCCGTCGCTCTGAAATGACTAATTGCGACCGCGTGTTTGTTTGTACACGAATGACCATGCATAATTTATGTACCAATATTTGCTTGTCGAGTGTAATCCTTTAACACACTCGTGTCGACATCTCTACTTTATTTATGTATATACTAGCTTGTCGCCCCGTGGAGTTGCCCGCGTTTACGCAATTTTACTCTACATTCCCTGGGTACCTAAATACTGTTTATATCCAATTAGATTTGGAACACAAATATAACATCATATCAGCCGGAAGACGTCACTGTTAGACAAAGGCCTCCCTCAAAGATCTCCATAAGGCCGGTCCTGCGCTGCCCGCGACTTTTACTTAAAGAATGGCGATTTTGGGAGTGGTGATTATGTGCCCAAATGTCTCTTTTTACGGTCTGAAGTGGCAAACTGCCTGATGGTAAGCGATCAATGTCGCCCGAAAAGGCCGGAGTACACCAAATGCTAGCGCGTGGCAGCTCCTACTAAATCTGCTGCCACGCGCCGCACACGGCACGCTGCTCGCATTAAACCGTAGTCGATGTCACCCTTAGGACTATGTAAGAATATACGGGTAATGATGCCGCATGATGATAGAATTAGCTATTGTCTTATTCTTAGACGGAGGTGGCGGTCCCTGCACTGACACTGTTGCAGGTTGCTCGTTGCCGAGAGGCCGTTTCGGGTCTATACAAACGGAACCCTTTGGCCCTTCCAACCTCGCGGTTATACGAGCTTATTCCGCTACTTGTAGAATGAATACCCGTTTCGGGTGTGATTCCCGGGTGGCGGGACAGTAGCAGTACGTGTCGTGTTCCAGTGGCGGTTGCTGGAGATGTCTGGCGTGGAGCGGCGGCGGCTGTGCTGCGCCGTGCTGTTCCACTGCGTGGCCGCGCTCTGCGTCATGTGGTCGCTCTTCGTGCTCATCGAGCGCGCCGTCGAGGAGGTCAACAGAGGACTTATAGGTAACTAAGTAGTTCTCTTGGCAAACAGTATCCAAAATACTTGGGTACGCTTTACTCGGTACATCAACCTCTAGTGTCAGTACCTATTAGCTTTCAACTAACGCCTCTACTACTACTACCGTCTCTGTAGACATGCTGTTAGCTATTGAAGAAAAAAGAGTCCCTATCCACCTTCCATCCATCTGTATGATGGTACCGTATTATTGTTACCAGATATCCATGTGTGTGTTAAGTTTCAAATAGAGTTGAAGACTTACCTACAGGTACAAACATACGTTAAAAATAAGTTCGATTTGTAGTCGAGCATGCGAGGTTTTTTTTAGCTTTTGTTAGCAACATAATATTGCTCGAGGAGTTCTCCGCCAGGTCTGCGCTGAGCCTTTACAATACCTAATTATTGAAGCGAACGCGAGCTATCATGATCCGTGGGCGAACTGATAAGTAGTATTTCCTCATTTTTCCAGATTAGGTAACACAAAATCAATATTTTTCGTGATTTTATTACATCTTTGTCACCGCTCACCAATCATCATCGTAAAATAATATACATATAGATACTTACTTGTTAAAACGCATTACTTAAGCGTCAAATAAACAGGTTCTAATTAAGTTTTATCAACATTCTAATATCCTTACAAACTTTCGCCTTTATAATATTAGTATATAGGATTAGTAGGAAGCTGCCATACTTGCCATGCCCTTGCTATTCCGTAAGAAATACCACCTCTGTTGCACTATTACTGGTTATATAACGCACGTATGCGGTGCATGGTAATCTCATATAATTTGTTACGTCGTCGTTTCATACACGTTGGCGCTTGCGCCTGATTTCTTTTACAAGTGAAATTATTACGCACACTGGCACAACCAGCCAGCGTAACGCTCGTGAAAATTTATTTATTCACATTATTATATAGAATGGTATAAGTATATTTGGAACACCAATATGCAACACCATAATTATTTAAACAGAAATATCCTATGTATATAGGTTTATATGCATTATGTCTACCGCAAATAACACTTAAAATGCTTCTTAGTGCTGCTTTGAATATGATTATTTATTAATCTCCTTTTCACTTAACAAGTACTTGCTGGGGGTTTAATTTTTTAATCTCTGTTGCACAGATAAAAGGAACCAAACAATACAGCTCAGTAGCGTGATAGATAGATAGCTCGTTTCAAGTTCGGTCGCGTGTTTCTATAGTCTACTTAAAAATCCTACTAACTATTACTTCTAAATTATACGGACACTGCTGCCTTTTTTTTGTAGATACGTACAATTATCAGTGAAGTGAACGTTTAGTCAGCGTTAGCAATGAAAGCACTCAAAATCCAACTTTTATACGAAACATTGACTTTTTTAAAATTTTCTGTAAATACATAATATAATGTATTATACCTATACACCATTCAGGAGAAATTATCTGAATGATAGTGACAACTGCATCAAAATCCGTTGCGTAGTTTAAAAGATAGAAGAAGAAGAACCGTACAGAGGGACGCCGGAAGCGACTTTGTTTTATACTATGTAGAGATATGTTGTTGCAGCGTGGCCGTTCTGGACGAAGCTGGTGGTGGTGGCGGTGGGGTTCACCGGCGGGGCCGTGTTCATGTACATACAGTGTCGACAGTACCTGCATCTGTGCAACCGCTGGCGCGCTCACAATAGGTACGAACATATTTATTTTTAGACAAGGCGGGATTTTGAAACAAAAAAAAGCGGGATTCTTTCATCGAAAGCGGGACATACTAAAAAACTTATTTAATCAGTAGTTTTTAACTACTTAACCTTTTATTAAAGTTTGAAATTAACTTTACATAGGGACAATAGCCAACATAGCCATAGAGAATGTATTTTATTCTGTGCAGTGGTGTCTTTACATACAATTTCCCTCTGTCGAAGTAGAGGCAAATAAGAGTAGAGATTGAAATTATCCTCGTACGAATCCAAGGATGATTTCAATGATTTTGTTTTCGTGTGAACAGAATACTGCTGATACAAAACGCCCCGGAGAAAATGCCGATGTGCGGGGGCTCCCCGCCGGCGCGGCACAAGCGGCGCGAGCGCAGCGCCCGCGGCCAGGTGGTGGCCAACATCGAGCCGCCGCCGCCGCCCGCCGCCTTCCACGAGGAGGACGAGAGCGGCGGCTTCGAGACTTACCGCGGGAACCCCAACAGAAGGTACCCGCTAACTACAATCAAAATCAGTCCAACAGTTGTACGGTCGACCGCACATCAGTGGTAACAAAACCAGTATAAACTGGTCTCGCGTAGTATTGAAACTCCCTAATAGGCTAGGCCAGCTCAAGGTCAAAGTGTTTCCACTGATGTGCGGTAGACTGTACAATGTTTGTTGTGGAAACAGTGTAACCGTATTGTAACTGCCGGTTTTTTTATATAACCTAGGAAGCGGTGGTAGATAAAAAAAACGTATATAAATGTACCCAGTGTACTCGTATGCAAATAAATATTTTGACACTTTTCTTTTTTTCTTCTTGACTTTTGAATTATACATACATACATATCTTCACGCTATGTCCCTGGCGGGGTAGGCAGAAAGAACGGAGCGCCAAGTATCGCGATCCTGACACACCTCTTTCGCTTCGCTCATTCTCATCATTCTCTTCATACACGCTCGCCGTGGGACGCGAGTGCTCTTTACTTTTGAATTATAAACTCGTTATATAAAAATTAATTGCTAGTTTGATAAATAGTATGATGTGCGTTAGAGTGTCAGCGCTGGCGGACGACCGGCTGCGCGCCGAGCACGAGGACACGCGGCGGTTCTCGGACACGCGGCTCGCGCAGCCCGCGGGCGCAGCGCTCGACGACGGCGCCGCGCCAGACAGGACGGAAGTGAGCATCTGCGAGCGTACCTGTAACTCCCTATTAATCATTTCAGCAAAATACCTAAACATCATCACAGCCTATTAATGTCCCCACTGCTGGGGCTCAGGCCTACCCTCTCAACGAGGGCGTACCTAAACATATCGAGTAAATTTCTTTATTTAAAAAACACAGGCTAAATCTCAGGAGAGGAAATGTGATGATGAAAAAGGCGTCAAATCTATACTAATATTATAAAGAGGAAAGATTTATATATTTGTATTTTTGTGTGTGTGTGTATGTTTGTAATGAATAAACTCAAAAACTACTGTGCCGATTTCAAAAATTCTTTCACCATTGGAAAGCTACATTCACCCTGTGTGTCATAGGCTATATTTATTGCAAAAAAATATCCACCCGTGCGAAGCCGGGACGCGGACGGGCCGCTAGTTTAATATATATCTCCAGCTGAAATGTACCCGGTTGATATTGACAGATGAGTTTTGATAACAAATACCACTCTCAGCATTCATTAGACAAACTCCAGTTGAAAGAAAACCAACGCGCGCGGACGCAGTCGCGGAGCGTCCGCGTAATGCAGCAGAGGCCCTTTTGAAATGTGAACGTTCAAATCAAAAATTTAAAGCCTATTAACATGTCCCCACTGCCGGGGCTCAGGCCTACCCTCTCAAAAAGGGCGTTCGGGCTATAGTCCACCACGCTAGCCCAGTGCAGCTGGGTTGCCTCACGATTTTTTCCTTCACAGTTTGAGAGCAGTCAGTAAATGTACTTAAGTTTCAAGAAAATCCCATTGGTACATTGCCCAGCAGGGGATCGAACTTCGGACCTTTCGATATGATAGGCCGCGTCATAACCACGACGCCGCTGACGCTCTAATATGAACGTAAAAAAATATAATTATTAATGTTGAACAGAGTGGAGTGTACCACATCAGCGTGGACCCTCTGGAGGCGGACATCCGCGAGCTGCTGGCGCTGGAGGCGCGGCGCGAGGCCCGCGCGGCGCGCTCGCTGCCCAACCTGCGCGCCAGCCGCGAGAGCCTGCTGCCGCCCCCCGCCGCGCCCGCCGCGCCCGCCGGACACTCCGCCCCGCCGCCAGCCTCCTGAGGCTCGGCGCACCCCGCGCCGCTGCTGCTCTATCCCGACGACACACTCTACTAGCGACGCACAAGCATTACTCGTCATGCCTTAACTAAATTTAGTCTCTTTTTTATTATGGCATGAATTTTAGAACTGTCAAATTAGTTTTTAGTCCTGTAAGACAGGGAATTTTAGGGTTATTCCCAACGGATCACGTAATCAGTTCGATTTTCAAAATTGCAATAGAAACCTGGTACATTTTCTTGTGTGAGGACTAATTTGACACTTCTAAAATTCATGCCATCTCTTTCTTATTTTTATTAAAGATCTAACTAAAGAACACAAGAGACTAAAATTTAGTTAAGGCGTGCACCATCCGAATCGATACGATTCTCTACGAACCTGTAAATGAAGCGATACTCCTGTCTTAAATCTAGTTATTACCCGACGGTAAAATAAATTTTATTTCATTACATGTAAAGTTTGACAACACCCTACGACGACTCGTCTTTTCCAGGTTCGTAGAATATGTTTGGTGCATGTTTAGCTTGATTCCAAGTAGGCTGTTGCGTCGCTACAATCAGTGTGCTCAAGTCCGATGTTCGGACCGCAGACACCTGATCCATTCCCGAGGCGATCAATAACTTTATGTTAAATAACGTGTTTGTGCTAATAACATAATAAGTTTTAAACTTTAATAGTCATTAACCAGTAAAAGGGAATTTTGAGAAAATGTCATAAAAGGTATCATACTGTTTTCCTCGATCGTTGGACTAGTGTATTTCTTTTCCAGCGTATGTGGGTTTTCTCTCGATGATTTCTGCCATCGAACACTTCTTTGTGTTTTTTAACACGTTTTTGTTATTTGTGTGTCGTTTAATTAATATTTTATCTTTAATTCCATGTGTGTTCCCATCGCCCCGGGGAATAAATGGACCATGTTTTAATGATTATCAATATATACTCCATGTGCTGTGCATTTGCGATCAAGTCTGTATATAGTAGTGTGGATTATGTAAATAGTAAACATACATGAAATATAATAATAATGACTCATTGTGAAATAACCGAGTGACTAAACAATATGAACTCGCCTTAACACATGTTCCAGCCCGTTTCGTAAAAGAGATTCGGAACTGGCTTCGAAACGGGCCAGAAATCCCAATTCGTAACCGGTTACAAATTGGTTTTTTGCTACCATTTCATGACGGTATTTCGCAGCCTGTTTAGAAATGGGTAACAAAGTCCTTGTAACCGGTTACCAATTGAGTTTTGCTAATGATTGCTCGCTCAGATCTGGGCTTACAGAAAGGGAAATTGAAATTTCCATTTCATAACTGGCTACAAACAGGGAAAAAACTTTTCCCGTTTCGAAGCTGCTGACGTGTTTCAGCTACGAAACGGGCTGAACGGAATACATCGCTCATTAGTACCATAGAGTGCGGATAGCAAGATGTTTTGTCCATGGAAGCGTGAATTAAAATAAATAGCTCTATGGTTTTTCAGTTAACTCTTTGCATCTACGATCTTTCAAAATTAACTACACTAACTTCGAGGTATAATACACAGATAAAAACAATTTTTAATCTTTTTTTTCTAATGTCCATATTATAGCATTTCTTTCATGCTTGCATAAATTACGTCATCTTTATATATTTTTTGCGTTTACGTTGAACAACGTATTTTTTTTTAGACAAACTGTTTTACGTGTTTGTCGAAAACTTAGTAATTAAACCAAATTTGTATTTAATCAAATAGGTTTTTTACATCCTGTAGATGTAATGCCAATGGCAGTTTGTATAGTTAATTTCGAGAGATCTTGTTTATTGAGTAGAGGCTGAATAGCTGTGAGAATAATTGGTTTTACAAGAATGATTGAGATTTTTTGTGATGATATGAATGAAGTTGGATATAGTTAACTCCCCATTTACTTAACGTGACGTAACTTTTGTATTTTCGCTTTTTAATTATACATTTTAGTTCATCACATATTGATATGTTATGTTCATGAATTTGAGTTGAATCATGTAAAAAAACATACTTAAAAGGTGACTGAATGAAAGTACAACCTGATCCTTGAAAAGGGATTATTATGAGGTCATTTGTAACAAGTTAACCCATATCAACTAGGGGTCGAAAGGACCGTGCGTCTATAGTCAGTAAAATGTTGCTTCAGTTAAATCTGATGTGATATGTTTTGGAATATAGTTGGGATACATTGAAGTACTACCTACTACTGTTCAGTATTTATTGATCGAAACTCTGAAACGGACTCGGAATTTTTGAGCATGAGACAATAATCTACAAATTTCATCACACTTATCTGAAACGACATTTTCTTAGGCGCGGTGTGCTTGAGTAATTTCCTAGTTCCGTTGGTGGTAATCATGTTCTGGTTCAAATGTCACAATAATGTCACTTCGTGCTTTATAAAAAACTTATTTGGAGATTTTGACAACAAATTGTGCTCGTACTATGTATCGAATCTCGTAACTCCCTCGTCTTCATTAGGCTCTCTCTTTAGCGTTAATCATTCTGTAATATCGTTTATTTTTGTTTCCTTAGTTTATGTGGCATTATGCGTATAATGTATAGTTAGGCGTATGTCATTATGATTATGTGTCATGCGTATATTTAATTTCGCGTACATGTGTCATTCATTATACGTATAACCCACAGAACACAGAAAAAGCTCGATGGTTTTATAATTTCTGTGGTATTATAACCCATCATCTGAAATATCTGTCCGTCAATCGTCTTTATGTTTTGAAATTGAAGGAAGATTATAGTAAAAATTATATGACAAATTCAATGATACTACGAAGACCTTCCAGTTTTCATAATAAATTTTTTTCACTTTTAATTTTGTAACTGTCTTTCTGAAGTAAAATACAATATGTATATTTATTAATTGGTAACAGAAGTGCAATACAACTGAATAGTTGCTCGCACTCTCACTTATATCTGCATTTAAAAAGCATTTAAGAGTCGATGGTATGTCAGCTCAAATTCAAATTTCCCCCCCGCATGCCTCTCCCACCGCCGCCGTCAGCGCACCTATCTCACTCGCACTATTTATGTAGGGTAAGCTACACAATATTGACCGTCCAAGATGGTTCTTAATAAAAAAAACACTATGTATTAATAATTTATTTACAGTCAATGTCAACATACTTTATAGCATAGGAGTACCACATCACCAAGTAACATTAATATCAGGCGTCTTTGTCATTCAAAGAATCGTCTATTTTATAATAACAAATTGTTACATAATGTGATTTTTAAACTTTGTGTGCTTCATATTCAAGATAGATATATATATCTCCTGGTAGTTTGTACGATAGTGAAACCCTCATCATCCATCCGGACATCACCAGCAGGCGGCTGTGGTTTTACAGCGGGTTTACTTAAACAAAATATTCTCAAATCTATATTGACTGGATACGGTTAGTATATTTATTTCTTTAAACTTTTCTCTTAATGACTACAACGCAGATTATAGATCGAGCTAATACCTAGCTCTCTTTCGCAAAATAAAAATGGTCACTATATCTGCTGCTCGACCCCACAGTAAGATGCCTTATGCCATGTTACTGTGGCAGTAGCTGAAATATACTAATTTTGCGATAGCAATATCAGTAATTGTCAAATTTTTCTAACGGCATAGGCGGCCGAACTTAGTATGCCAGCTAGTGAAGCTATGTGGGGCCCCCATTGAAAAGATGAATCTATAGTTATACCAAGGAACACAATACTTTTAATAAATTCTAGTCTATATGTACCTAAAGTCATATTATTTTCTACATGTCTTACATTTGGTAAGCAAAATTTAATACATTTAGGCCGGTTTTCCTGTCACGCGTGTTTGCGCCCGCGTCCTGGTCCGCAACTTTTCCCGCTGGAAAAATATTTAATTTTGATGAAACTTGGTACAGTCATAGCTTATATCCTGGGATAAAATATAGGCAACTATTTACCGCGGTAAACTTTTCCCGCGGGAAAAATATTTAATTTTAATGAAACTTGGTACAGTGATAGCTTATATTAGTGTGGCTGACGGAACGGAAACCTCCGTGGGCGAGTCCGACTCGCACTTGCCGGCTTTTTATTTTTACTTTTCAGTTCCTTTCTTTTTTCGGCGGTTTAATTTTTTTATTCAGTAGATTGAGGGCGGACTTGTCGTCACACCTCGCCTAACTCTCGAATTGGCATATTTCGAACATGTCTAGGATCGCATAACTCTGGCAACATGCATGATAAATAAAAATCTTTTAATTTATCTTCCATAATCTGTTTCCAGAACTTGTCATCGCGTTGGATTTTTTCAAATGTTATGTCTGTGTCCCGTCCAGAACATACCGCGAATATACATTGCCGCCTGCCGGTGATGTGTAATTGTCCCTGGATTTGTATAAACCAAGGATGTTTTTTATTAATATAAAGTTGTTCTTTTTTCTTTTTCCAAAAATTAACTTTTTTATTTGTAATTGCTTGGTCCAAAGACGTTTTATAAGCCGTAATCGGACTTTTAATTTCTACTATGGTGTCGTCTCCGACAACTCCATCTGGAGACGCACCCAGAAAAGGCAAATCTTATAATAATAATCGTATAATAATTTAACCCGATGTGAATTTTCTTTACCAAATAAATTATACTCACTTTAGTGCTTTACTCAAGTTTTTGCCTTTTTTTTTACGCCAACCAAGTCTTTTCTTTTTTTTGTTACCTTGGTTTCCCATTAAAAAAAATTCGTTATTATACTAAACGGTCGGGAAATTATTAAGAAAGATATTGGAAAATAAATATTATCTTCAGAAAATTTCTTTTGTAGTCTTCTGTCTACACGTCGTCGTCTATTTTTGTTCTGTCAAGTCAAACAACCAAGTATCGAAACAAATTACAAACAAACATCCAGTCATTTTTCAGTCAAGGAGACTGTACTCCAAAAAACACTAGGATAGCAACAAAGATGCTACCCTATTTCAAAATATAATTTGAATAAATGACGTGTGACGGGAGTGACAGCTGGATGGCGGCGAGCGACACGTGTTCCCCGTGCCACTGGCAGAGCGGGACTGACGCGGGGTAGGGAGATGCCATGCGGCTCAAGTTGGGCTGGCTTAAAAACGCTTAGATTTAGGTTTTTCCTTTTTTTGCCGAAAGTTATGTGTATTTTGTAAATTCAAATGTTATGTGATCTGCATATTAGTAAGTACAGTTAGTACTCAAAATATGGTGATTGTACGTAGCTTTATTACATAAAAGTAGCGAAAATAAATTCTTAAAATGGTGAACTTTGGAATTTTTTTTAATTGAGAAAATTTTAACGAACTGTGTTTTCGAAATCGTGAATAACTAGTAAAAGTCTTCTACTTTACTGCATATTTATTACAAAATGAATGATACAGTATTGTTGAAATAGCGACGGATCATCCGACCCGCTGTGAGATATCATAGCCCCTTAATGTGCGATATTAGTATTGGAGGAATTATCAACGAAAAGTTCACGCTTGGCCATTCTCTTATAATTATTGTTATTATTTTTTATTTGTTAAAAAATGTATCCATAGATAGTGGTTAATTAAATCACTGAATGAATCACACGCAATCACCAGCTTACTCTTTTAGTTTCAAAATTATCTTGCTTTGAACTAACTTAATATTGGCCTAATGCTCGTGTCTCACTTGTTTGTACCGTCATTTTTATCAAAGAGTAAGCCAGTTTATTGTGACATGAATGTTAAACAAAAATTACGTTTAGTTTAGAAGGTCATTGGATAACACACTGATAATATTTGTAGTTAGGTAGTTATATAAAATAGATTGGACATTTGGTGCTAACAAATTGAAAAGTGAATATCAGTCCAACATTCGGTGTTATGTGTTTATTGTGGCCACCTTTTTGCTTAATAAATCGGTTCAATATCAGGTTGCCTATTTAGTAGAAAGTTCAAACCGCAGAGATTGAATTGTTTCTATGTTGAAAACATTTTAAGAAAAAAATATTTGTTTCTTTGTGTTTTGGATGTCTACTCTATTAAGGTCGACTTGGGTAAATGCGTCGGTGGGGCAAATGCGACAATATGAAATTTACTCAATAAAGAGACAAGATTTTCTGCTACAACAATGTTTGCTATTTAAAAATAAAACTTCTTAAATTTAACAGTCGAATTATTTACACAAACCATATAACTCGGGAGAAATTGAATCTCAAGATTTGATTTGGTCAGTTTTCACATATGAAATTTACTCAATAAAGATACAAGAAAATCCTGGTATCTATAAAAATCCATTGAAAAATGGATTAGTGTGGTTCGTGGATTTTTAACCATGTCTGTTTACTGAGTAATTTCATTTTGCGCATTTGCCCTACGGACGCATTTACCCAAGTAGACCTTACCATATATTTTTATGGTTCATGTAATCTGTCCAATATAATATACAGGGTGACTTCAAATTAATAATACAAAACACTTAATTGTGGCTCAGTTATTGACAAATAGTACGTTAACTCAGAGTTGTTAAAATTAGCAGACTTTAATTATCGTTAATTTTCTAATAAAACAAATAATTAAAGTCCCGAAGTGTGGTTACCCTACATTCAATACCTAACTCATAGCTGTCACTCGATGTTATCATGTCAGTTATTAATTATCCATATCAATAAAAGAGACACCATCTTATGCATAAAAATGGGATAGTTTCAAACTTTAAAAAGATAATTTTTTGATCGTTTTAAAAGCATGAGACTTAGTGGAGGGGTTAGTTTAGGGACGATGTGTATGAAAAATTGATTTTGTATTACCAATTTGAAGTCACCCTGTATTAGTAAATTAAATAGACCGTTAATTCGTGACGTCGTTGCGTGTGTGCACAAAATTATATTTGGATGAGATGAGATCGGGACGGAACCGTGCGCTCTCCGCGTGGTATTTTTATTATTATTTAATCCTTCCATATTAAACAATAGTCGTAACTACTAGTCCGTTTGCAAAATATTAATGATTAAAATATGATACCGTTAATGGTAAACCGCAAAGTTTTTTATAAAGGATCATCCTATTATGTCAGGTAAAAGAAAGCTCAACTCTGATGATTGACCCTCGTTCGGTTTTCAGTCATAGCTATTTGTCGCAGCTCCTACGACTATGGAATTATTTTTTTCGTTTAGTACTGGTTATCATAAAATAAGAAACTTTACACTGCAAACTTTATAAAAACTATTTACCTAATGACAATTTAAAAAGATCATTGATGATGATGATTAATTTAAATATTGGGCCATTACCTATGAAGGTGCCGATTTGTATGAAGGAAATTATGAAGATTGCATTTTTATACAAATATTTTTTGCGTATATATATTTTTTTAACGATTAACCGGTATTTTGTATATATGACTTAATAACAATAAGCTAGGTATCACATGTCTTAATTTCTCAAAAACAGAAACCGCATCGTGATAAGACGATGAAATGAAGCAATCAATCCGGAGAGACTAAACACACTGTTTTCACCTTTAAATAATAACATGAAACACAAATAAATGAAAAAAAACTACAGTAAATCATTAGTAAATTTTTGAATCAAAAATATTTTTAACAGCTACCTATTGTTTTATGGAAATTATATGCAAAATTAAATGTAAGTAAAAAACGGCAACTTCATAGGTAATGACCTAAATATATGTCTAGAGGAAAAATACTCGTAGTTAAGACAATGGAACAAGGGGATGGCGCCACTAGCGTATGTGGTATTTTACAAGGAATAAAATTGAAAAATGAACTAAAAAATGTGAATAGACGTGTGTGAATTTTTTTAAAGATATTTGTGTATGAGAGTCGGTAATACCTTTCAGACATCGTGATAAAAATAAGTTTCTTTGAGCTAGTGGCGCCACGAGTAGCGAGCAGTTGCACTTTTACCTCCCATTCTTCACCTTCGATCTTTATTTTTTTTTTTTAGTAGGTACGTTATTTTTCACCGGACAATTTTGTAAATTTGATTGTATAATATACTGATAATACCTGGTCAGTCCTTGTATATTACGAAATAAGAATAATTGAGCTAAACACCTGGGTGCTTGGAGGATGTTTCAGACATTACGTGCGTTAAGGCACTTACTTTTGAGTACTTACTTTCATTACATATCACGATTGTGTCGGATTTTAACGTGTAAATAAACGCTTTTAAATGTTACGGTAAGACGCTTGTAATATCGTCGCATCCTCCCAAGTCTTAATGTGCAAAGGAAACTTATTGCGAATGTGTAATTCATGGAGCGTTGATATAAAGTAGTGCCTTATTTACGGGATTCTAATTGTTATAATTTTTAACATTGTAGGATTTTCTGTATGAACACCTACACGGTAATGTGTATCGGCCCGTGGTTAGTAGTATGGTTTTACATATTTTGCACTTAAGATGGCACCCGTGTCTGTATATTGTGATATAAGTTGTTAAGTGTTTTGTTTTTGCTCAAAATTATTTTTCACCTTTGACCTTTGTACTTATCGTTTATGGAATTTTTAAGACTGTATTTTATTTTGTTGTGTAACATTGTTAGTTAGCTCCAGGTTATAAATATAGTTATTTTGAGATTTACCATAGTTTTACTTGCAAGCCAGAGAAATTAAACGAAGAGTTAGATAAAAATAAATAATTTAATCAAAGTAGATCGAATTTCATACTCGTGGGTACGACCAGAGCTCGGGTCGAAGTGACTAGACAGTACACTCAACATTTCACATATGTATACATAAACAATATATTTCTGTACAAACAGAAAATCAACACTTAGTAATAAACGTAACATTACTACTTAATGTAAATATAAATTATATCGCTAATACTCGAGTATTAGAATAATTAAATCCACCGAAAAATAATATTACACACTGCCAGGAGAATTATAAATAGCCTCCTAAAATTAATTTTGTTAGTCTTATTTCGTTACTAACCCAACAGGTCAATGTGTCTAAATATTAGGCGCCATCGTCTAACCGCCATAAAACCCTTCTAAAAATCAGTCCTTTATGTTATGGCAAATAATTTAGAACTATGACGTCAACAATAAGTATAATATTTGCTATGCGTTACGTAACTTTTACCTAATTCAAGTTACACTTCTAAAGTTGGATAGGAGTTTTGTGTTGATATAATAAGTTTGCCATTGTATAGGAACAGTATGACGTCATGGTCGGTAATGTGTCGCGCCGCCGTGCGCACGCGCACGTAGTTCTAGTACTCCGTGTCTCCGAGCACGTTGTACATGAGGCGCTTGAACGAGTTCGACTGCTGGATGTGCTCTTCGTTTAACGAATTTACCTGGAAATTAATAAACAATTAAGGACTTATAAGCAAAATTAACGTAGCGCGAATTATCCGTCTATTCCGTTTTGTTAGGCAGATTGATTAGTTCTGAAAAAATCCGTTCTGGTCTAACACAACCAGGGGTTCATTAGACCCTTATGAACCAGTCATCACTTATCTGATGGTCTCCGTCAGGCCCTCAGATTGAGAGTCAGTATTCTAAATTATCGGAATTTTGAATCCAGATTGTGAAGCAAATCGAACTAACAGTCTTAATAAAGAAGTAATCAGACAGAACTGAATTTTTTCAGTCACAAAAAACTGAAGTAAAGGTTCTCTATTAACTTTGCGACTTATCACTTTTAAGTTCTAAGTCTTTATAAACGTCACAGTACAAAGAGTACATAAGCGGTAAAAAGTGCACCAGTTTCTTTCATAAGTTGTGCTCCTCGAATCATGAGATATTTTTTCTGTATGATTTAAAGGCCGGAGCACATCGGGTACGCGGACGCCACTCGCACCATCCGGTGTGCTCCGGTCTGTAATATCTGGAGTACTGTACTTACGAAGGTCGTTAGTTTTCCTTTCGGTTTCGCCTCGGGCTGCTTCATTGGTCTCGGAGTTGGCCTCTGTTAAAAGCATATTTTTGTTGAAAGCAATTTCATAGTTGTAAGCAAATCTATAGTGCATAAAAACTTGCAAACAATAAGCATAATAATATTTAAGATTATTCATAACCCTGCTACTACGCCTACCCTGGCGATGCCTGTTTGAAATTCTATGCTTAGGCACCTTGTTTTTTGGCGAAATTAAATGTTAAAGAAAATTGTAAAGGCCAATATTTAAAGTTAAATAATTGTTACTGACAACATTTAAGTTTCCTTTGTTTTAGGGGATTTACCTAGATAACTGCTAAAATATTTCTCGATTTCCGAAAGTGATTTCGAGTATGAAATGGAACTTTTTACTCAAGGTAGTAGAATTTTTTTTAAAGTTCTGCCCTATAGGACATCAAGACTGATCTGTGCTGGTGTAAGAGTGCGGTAACCTTATTGGGCGGCGCCGTGAACACCCTGGTCTGCACTGGCGTGGGCACCTCCTGCACGACGTCCCCCAGGCCGTCCTCCTGCAGCGCGCGGAACGTCTCCGACTTGGCCGGGTCGTACAGCATCGTCGGCTTGTAGCTGCGGTGCGTGCGGGGGCGGGGCGCGGGCGGCGGGGCGACGGGGGCGTTAGTTTTAGTCGGTTAGCGGGCGCAATACAATAGTAGAGAAGTAAACACATTAGACTCGACACAGGGGGGCCGTTAGAGGGACGCGGAAGCGGTTAGTACACGTGGTGTTCAGTTTTTGTGTTTCAGGAAGGAGAGGTCAATAAAAATACTAAAATTAATCATGTAGAATAAGTTCTCTATCTTAATTTAAATAGGATATAGTCTTACAGCTACTCGTGTGATGCCACACAGATTCACACAATGTTGTCGCGTGATCGTGGGGCGAGTGAAGTGTTGTATGAGTGTTGGTTGAACGCTTGCTCTACTGGCGTATGTCGACGTCGGCGTCTCCATGATGGATAGTTAAAGAGATCGGAGTGTGGTGTGAGACAGATACAGTTCGCAAGAGTCGAGAGATAGCAAAATAAAAATAAATAAGCATTAATGCGTCATGAGAGATGGGCGTCGACGTTTGGCGGCGTTTCTAGTAAAACACTTGCCTCTTGACAACGTGCGGCCGCCCGTAATGGCCGTTAGCGCTATGTGGGCAGAGAAATACCCCATTATTATTACATTATGCGAAATGACCTATGGCGACAATTTTGAATACGCTACCCAAGATCGAATTTGTAAAAGCAAATAAAAAACTAATTATTATACAGTGCGTAAATTAAAAAAAACAACTCCTACAAGCTGTGATAGCTAGCACACATAAAATAGAACACTGCGCTCAAAAATATCATACTTACAACTTAGTTTTAATATAAATAAAGTCTGTTTTTCTATTTAAATGTGAACCACGGTCAATACGGTGAAAAAAAAAGGAAATGACACATTCTTTACAATCGAACGGCTGGCTCTCTCACAATCAATAAGTTATTTTGACAGTTATGTGCATATAAATAAAAAAAAACAGACTTTAGTGGTGATTGTAACATAGCCTATTGTTCTATTTTTTGTAAATCACAAATTAAAGGGATTTCATTTCTTTAGTTTACACCCTGTATGTTCAATTTCAGTGTAGCACACAAAGCAAGGGAGACACTACTCTTGACTAATCTAAAATCAGATGCTATTTACACGAACATCTTGATAATATTCAATCAATAGCATAGGAATTCTAGTATATTTAATATTTCTAACAAATGGATCGGAGACTATTACGTCAAGTATTTTCTTAGCTAACATTCAACGTGCTAGGTTTGGCATTCGGCCATGCTCCTGAAATTCAGTGCCAACACGTTCGTCGGCCGAGTATTATGACATTCATATGTTTTTTTAATCACCCACTTGTTATTACGGAGGTATTTGTGTAAACACTATGTTTACGAAAGTATCACTCAGCTTGAGTAATTATTTTTAGTATATTTAAAATTTGAATATTCAGAAGGAATGCTTATAATACCCACCTACTTTGATAAAAGAATAAGTAAAGCACTTTATCAGTATAACCGCCTCATTAAGGCTCGACGCCAAAGGTCGAATAAGAAAATACCAGTTACAGAGGCATTTAGTATAGCATAGGAACCCTTTTGTTCAAAACTAGGGACTTTTGTTCTACAACTTTTGGAAATTAACATTTTTTTTGACAAATTGAACTAATTTAACAGGTAGGTTGAATAATTAATATAATAATAATTCCATATAAATCGACTTTTTCTCGAATTTCCAAAAGTCGTTACATACTTACAACAAAAGTAGTTCAGGTATTCGATATCCAAAGTGTAGATACCGAATTAATAATAAATAGGTATGTAAAATTAGCTTGCATCTAAATACTCACGGCAAGGGCGACGTCTGTTGCCTAATCGAGTTGGCGATGTTCTGGTCCGAGTACAGATTTATTGGGGAATTGAACTGTTTCAGCAGCACCTGAAGCGAGCATCAAAACAATCGTCAAGTAAACAGTTACTAGCAGAGACGCTCCAGCACGAAATGGGTACACAGATCCCGCTATGGCGTTTAGTGTCAAGCAAGCACCACTTGTCAGCACCGCGCCGCACTCTTCCTCTACAAAACGCGTGTTCTGTATCGATCAGCGCCGGCGCCGGTGCGTCCGCGTGCGACTTTGATTACCGGGTCTTACACTTTAGCAAACTCTTGCTTTGTAGTTCAGTCGACTGCACGTCAGTGAAAACACTTTGACCTTGAGTTAACCTAGCCTATTAGGGAGTTTCAATACAATGAGAGACCAGTTTATACTGGTTTTGTTTCACTGACGTGCGGTGGACCGTCCGCCTCTTCAGATAGCTCAACTGAAATTTGATCATCCGATGCGATTATCTAAACTTTCATTAGGCAATATTTAAAAAGCAAACCGCCACACCGGAAGTGTTGTACCCATTTCTCTGTGGATTTTTGAATATAAAAATATACCAATAATACAAAGAACAGCTATGTTTCCATATAAGTACAATTTATATACTTAATTCAAAATTTAAGTAACTTATTCAATTTTTTTATTATACTACGTATTTTTGTTTTATACCTAACATAGCTGTCCCTTTCATAAACAAAGTCAATCAGGAAAATGAAAGTGATAAGAAAAGTAGTAGATCTATGATACTGAACGATACAACGATGCAAACGTGAAGCTCAAACAAGATGGCGTATGTACACAGATGAGATAACGAATGGGACTGCCGATCTACTGCAAATTAGAGTTAAAGAAAATATCTTCAGAGGTGTAGTAGGTTATAATACTTACTGATAAAAACTTAACTAACATACCGAAAAGAAAATATGAATAGCGTATAATCGATGCAAGGTATCACCAATTTCGATATGAAACACAACGTAACACATCAAGTCAAAAGAATTACTATTTTGATCGGTATCATAAAAATACAGGTTGCACATTTGTCTATATTTCTATGCATTTGTCCGATTCGATTCCCCGCTCAGACAAGTGGTTCTTATTATTTTTGAAAATAAAGGAATCTTTCCTTTCAGAAAAAAATCTATCTACAATATTTAGGGTACACTTGGAGGGATCCGACCACGGCTTTTAATTTTCACCAACATATGTTCATTAATATCACCTAAACCTCATGAATTTTGTCTGTAGATCGGCAGCTAGAAAGACGACAGGCTTCGCGACAGAAGCTTTACGCGCCATGCTAGAAGCAGTATCGCACTGTTCACACAACTCTGTTTGCTAAACCACCTTGTTTCCTTCCTCTCCGATTGTTCGCTGCAGCACCGACTCGGCAACCTGAGTTATTAGCAAAAATTCTAGATTTATAAATATAACACAATCCTATTCCGTGCACTAAGTAGGTAGTGAATGCGTTGCAAGAATTTTAAAAGTCGCTAGAAAATGGCACTACCTACACAATTTTTTTTTATAAGTGACTTGTCTGGATCTATTTCCCGAAGTTGTTATTTAGTTGTATTTTATTTTTCATTCACATTTTTTCCTGCTTGAGTTTCCAAGTTAGGATTCGTTATTATCTCAATGCGTCTTTTGGTTACTTATCCGTGTTTTTTTTTGCTTTTTAAACTATTTCTGTTATTTATAGTGAGGACATCCATTTCACGCCGAAATAAAACTTAACTTTTATTTGTTTGCCATTTTCTAGCGACTTAATATTAATAATAGCCATAACTATAAGGATCTATTTGCTTGTTGACTAAAGTCTTGTTTTTATCGAAATGCAAATAACCCCGTCAGTGTCACACAATGGGTGGAACAGAGAAGGACATGTATATTTACTTTACAATCAGATGTAAGTCTCTCTCACACCTATTGCCTAACTTTGACAGTTATTCGCATTTACAGACTATTCCAGTGCTTTTATACAGCCTTAGTAGCTTTAGTTTAGCGATAGTTCAATTCTATGTCTGTGTAAGTATGTGTGCGTGCAATGTTTGTGTGTGTGCAGTTATGCATAGAATAGATTGGATAGAGTACTAATGTATCATGCAATAATTTGCACGTTCTATGGTTTGTATTGTACATTATGTCGAGGTCATTTTAGAGCCATGGTTCTCTGTGAAGGATTCATCGGGGCATGATCTTAGGTCATCGAGAGAGTAGATGGAGGATCGTCATCAGATCTTGCCCCGATCAATCCTTCACGGAGAACCATGGCTTCAAACTGACCTCGATTGTATGAAACTCTTATCCTGTTTCTAATTATCCGTCCACCTATGTGCGTGTATGTAGGTATGTTGTTTGTTACCTTCTGTTTCATAAGTGTGTCGCGGTAGTCGTGATGGGGCGGCGCCCGCATGGACGGGTTGGGGTGGTGGCGCAGGTAGCTCTCCGTGGGCCCGGGCTCGCGGCGCACCTTCGCGCCGGGCAGCACCAGCGGCGTCGTGCGGTACGGCTGCGCCAACACACACACAATTACAACCTCATGCTTCTTGCGTAACAACAATAAACATACGTATTTCTAGGCTAAGAAAGGTGTCTATGGCTGAAAATAAATGATTCTATTATTATTTTTTAAATTTAATTGACACTGGTCTAAAACCTAACATATTAAAAATCAAATTCGTTTATTCAAAATTTTCTTTTTGATGTCAATTTTGTCTAAAACTACTCTGTGTCATGCTAGATGCACACATATCAATGTATCTGTTGCAGCTAGATGGATCCTCAACATATCAGCCGAAAGACGCCCACTGTTTGGACAAAGACCTCCGCAAAATGTCTCCATAGTGACCGGTGCCGCGCTGTACACATCTAGTTAGTTTCCGCGACATTGAAATCTGATATTTTACTCATTGCCGGACAAGCGGTGGTAGATAAAAAATTGACGTTGTATAAATGTACCCACTGTACTTACATGCAATAAAATATTTTTGATTTACAAAATAATTCCGGTGGACAAACTCTGTATAGAAGGACGGACGAACAAATGAATAATTTTGCTATGAGAATATCCGTTTTAACTCTATGATACTTACAGGCTGGCAACTAAATATCCTATTGTAGACAGTATTTTCATTCATATATTTGTATACTTTTCGTAACGGCCGGGATGCGTCTAGGTGTGGTGTAGTTGCTAGTTATAACAAGAACGACTTGTTTGTTTGGTTTTAACTCTTTGATATTAGGAATAAGCATTCCTCAATTTATATTATAGATAGCACGGCGATGTTGGAGTTCTTAAAATAATGTGAACGCGAGGTTGTTCCATGCGCGTTATGTATGATTTCTGACACCATTTCGTTATATTTAAGCGATTGTGCGACGGAATGTGGGTCGTGGTCGTCATTAAAATCTAAATAATATTATAAAGGCGAAAGTTTTTTAAGGATGTTTGTGAGGATGTTTGCTACTCTTTCACGGCTGAACGGATTTTGATGAAACTTGGTACAGTGGTAGCTTATATCCTGGAATAACATAAAGGCTACTTTTTACCGCGGTAAACTTATTCCACGCGAGGAAAGTCGCGGGCAACAGCTAGTAGGTATATTATAATCGCAGTTTATTCCCCACTTCAAAGGACGCAGCATCATTGGGATTTACGAAGGCTTTGGGCAATTTAGATTTTTAGAGTATTTTATAATCAGATTCAAGTAGGTAGGTACCTAATAAAATTCTTTGACATTTCGTGTGTCATGTTCATTTTGATATCATCAAGTGTGGTAAGCGGGACACCGGTGAAAAAGGTAAGACCAAACCAGAATAGACTGGACGAGAGTTAAGAGTAGAGAAGAAGAGAGTTAGTATATAAAATTCTATAGACCTCCAATCTACTTTAGTCTAGTCCTCCCTCTTTCCCCGGTCACTCTTACCCCCACCTGACCTTACTATATAAGTACACACAATAGCTCTTGCCCTTTTTGAATACCTACATACAGGTCATATCATAAATACACTTGTTGTAATCCCAATGCAGGATTTTTTCTGGTAGCTACTATGTGAGTTACATATGGATATAACAAGTAAATATAGTATCGACATTACTGTATTTGCTTATCATTTTTTATGTACCAGTGTAAAATTCCATCAAAATAATTTCAATGTTTTTAATGTGATTCCTCCGGCAAACAGCACACGAGTTTTTTCATTTACAGATTATGACACAATTTTACTAATCTGACATACTACAAATCTGATATTCCGCTAATCTGACATTGTGCTTTTCTGGTATAAAGCGTACAAACCTGTTAAACATGGCAATTGCATAAAATTTGCCCGAAGCATTTATTGTTTATAATCGCTGGGTTATGGCGACAACAAATGCTTCCACGACGCGCTAGATGTGCCAATAGTTGAACAGCAAGCTACAAAGTTTATTTCCGTCCGTGTTTACAGAGCCGGCAGCTTTCGACACTGACGCAATGCCAGTGTTAGTCATTCTGAGAAGGTGCTTTTAACATTTCCTCAGTTTACTATTGTAAATAATAGATCCAGTTTTATGAATGATTAGAGTTGTGTAATTACCGGAGTAAAAACAAGGATATTATATTAACATACGGGGAAATCTATGAACGTGGAAACGTTGGCCGTTATGCACTTTTAGAAACTCTACGTATATAAAGATGGGATCTATTTATTCGATGGCACTTACTTATTGGCACGACAACACTACTTATCAATAGCCATATTTAAAAACCAACCTATTAGTTAGGTCAAGCAAAACTTTATGATCTTTGGATATTGAGAAATTAGTAGAACGGTTTGGACCTTTTTCCAAGCAGTTCAAAGGACTAGTAGAATAGCTTGAACTTTTTTTCAATCAGTTGTATTAGAGAACGAATAGAACAGCTTGGAATTATTTCCAATCAATTCTACTAGAGGCTAATAGGTAGGTAGTACAGTCTGCATTTTTGTCTGACCAGTTCCAAAAATAGAAACTGTCAGTAGAATACATTGTAACAAGATGAAATACTACGACATGCGATTTGCATTCCGTCCATGAAACTAGGAAGGTGATCAGATCAATGAAGATCCCACAAACGACATGCAGTTCCACCACTTGCTACTTGGCATGAACTGTAATCGTGATTACCTACGTGTCGCGTCTGAAAGTTCAAGTGGGTGTTAAAATATTCAACTGACGTGACATTGGGCGAAAATAACTATTACAGCTGGTGATGTTAAATCAAATGGAGGTCACATAGTGGATTAAATTTAGGTAAGGAAAGTGACACGGGTCACCTCACTGGATAACACACATTTTGTACTGACACCAAGAGGCGAGTAATCTATGAGCTCCATGAATTTATAGCAATGAATGAGAGTTATTATAATAGCTATAATAAAGTATTTGTTCAAAGGTTTGTATTACTAGCTCAAAAATGTAAAATTATGAGTTTTTTTGAAACGTGTTCAGTTTTTTTAACAGCGTTACAATATTAATATTAGTAACTAGGTACTAACTTAAAGAAGCAGGTAAAGCAACAGAGAATATTAATTTTGGTTTAATTAGAACATCTAGTCGATATGAATGCAAACAACAAAAAAATAATTATAAAGCTGTAGTTATTCGTAGTGTTCAAATTTTTTGACAACGAAATGTGTTATATTTCTTGGATAATTTCACCGAAAAGTGTAATTTATTAACACCTGTACTTAGGCGTAGTAACAAACCGTAATCCCGTCACTTCATCATGTAACAAAATCACTCCTGGAATTTTTTCCTATGGAAGCTTGCTAGTTATTACATCACATATTTTGTAACACTGCGCGCCGCCTTCAAGTGCTCCAAAATTAGATTGCGCTAGAACGATCGGAATAACGAAACTGCCGAGTGGGCAAATTGACGGTTCACAACGACTGGAATCTAATATCTCAGCCACGGTGGTAGACCACAAGAGTATCGCGAAGATCTATCACCAGGGCGAAAGGCGGTAGAAGGAGTTAGAACGGTCGCACGCACCCAATTTGTGACGACTTCATCCTCGGGATGCATGGGGTCCTGGTACCCGTTGGGGAAGAAATTGGGGTTGACCGCCATTGTGATAGCACTGAGTAGCGCGGACGTGTGTCGTACAGAGTGCGATCGCGAACTGCCCGCTCCAGCGCTCCTCTCCCGAGTAAACAAGGCGATTTCTATGCAATCTATTTTGGAAATATAGTGGGAAAATTAGGGGCCGACAACGTGGGCGAGGGCCTCCGCAGCGCACAACCTGGCGAGCCGCGCGCATTAAAACTGTACGTTTATTGCTTCAAACTTGTGCGAAAATAATATAAAATGTCATGACACTTTTATTGTTTGAGGTTTGATGTTACAGGTAGAACATATGGAAAATATTTATATTTAGGCCGATATTTATGATTAAATAGTACTACGAGGTTCCTAGTGACTTGTGTGTTCGTTCCTGCCTGCCTGCCAGGCCTGCGATCGTTCTACAAATTGTGTTTCTAAGAAACTATACTGATTTATAGATATTAAGAGCTATTTCAGTGTTATATTCAACGAGATAACTGTTCTTCATTTATAAACATGATTCGATAACACGATCGCATGAAAAAACTGCAGACACCCGCCCCAATCATCATCCATCCATACCACAAAGTGATCCTAATGTAGCGTGTATATAAAGCGAATTTAATCACAAAACCATCACTCATGTATAAAGCTTCATGGCAGAAATATCGCGAGCTTGCGCAAAATATTATTGCGGACTATGAATCAGAAAACGAATTTAGCCAGCCTCAGCCTCCAGAACATTCCGAGTTGGATACAACAGCACAATATATATTACACTAGGGACATTTCTATCCGGTAGGTACCTATACATGTTCTACGCTACCCAAGTGTCGTCGGCCTGGATCGGTCTAATTAATAACACATCATTATAGATTTAAAGAGTATCTTGGCTGAGTTCCAAACACTGCCATGCGTCGATTTAAACGGGATTTCGTTAACCTATTTCGCTTGAACATCAAGGACAAATTCAAAGTCATACGCTGCAAGAAAACGCATATACTGTAGCATATTTAGTTGTGTGTCCGATTTAATATTTGAAGAGTTGGAGAATACGGGAAGAAATGGAGGTGCGTGGTTGAGGTAAGGCGACGATATTTAGAATGCCATATCTCGAGGAAGACTCAACTTAATTACAGATAAATCCGCTTTAATGCGAGACCGTTTATACTGGTTTTGTTACCACTGATGTGCGGTCGACCGTACCTACATTAACGTAAAAATAATGAGAAAAATTGCGTTTTAACAAAATTGTGCAGTTTCTTAAATGCACTAGAAGAATACATGCAGACCATGCGTAACATTCAGAATAAACGTATTGTATCACGGATTTTCGGGGATTATTTTCAATTTCAACACAAAAACAATGGAATCGCATGTTTGCCATTTTAGACATATCATTCAGATTTCATCTTTCAATACCTACTGAAATCAGAAAGTTGGGTCTAATTACTTCAGCAGAAGTAAGCGTAAACATGACATATGACAAATGATATGACATGAGACTAAACTAAATCATTTGGCAGGGCACCAGATGGAACATATCTGTAACTGTGGAGGGCACATTATTTTAATCAACTCTAGCTAATAGAGCAGCGTTATCAAATTGCACGATTCGTGACAAGATCATTACTCCTATAAAGATAATGTTAGCCACGATTTATCATGAATAATCTTATTAAGTAACAATACAGCGTTTCCATACATACATACATAACTATACAAAATGTCTGCAATACAATGCAATGGAATGTAGTACCTATAAGATTATATACCGCAAAACCACTGGATAAATTTTAATGCAGTTTTCACTATAATATGTATTTACATAAGAGAATCTCTTGAGAAAGGTATCAAGCTACAACAATATAGAGTAGGGACTAATCGCCCAAAACTTCGATTTATAAATATACAAGCTGATGTCCGCTGGATAATTTACAAATATAATACATATTAGTTATACGCACTTTACTGAATTAGAATAATTAAGAGTCGATGGTATGTCAGCTCAAATTCAAATTTCCCCCCCGCATGCCTCTCCCACCGCCGCCGTCAGCGCACCTATCTCACTCGCACTATTTATGTAGGGTAAGCTACACAATATTGACCGTCCAAGATGGCTCTTAATAAAAAAAACACTATGTATTAATAATTTATTTACAGTCAATGTCAACATACTTTATAGCATAGGAGTACCACATCACCAAGTAACATTAATATCAGGCGTCTTTGTCATTCAAAGAATCGTCTATTTTATAATAACAAATTGTTACATAATGTGATTTTTAAACTTTGTGTGCTTCATATTCAAGATAGATATATATATCTCCTGGTAGTTTGTACGATAGTGAAACCCTCATCATCCATCCGGACATCACCAGCAGGCGGCTGTGGTTTTACAGCGGGTTTACTTAAACAAAATATTCTCAAATCTATATTGACTGGATACGGTTAGTATATTTATTTCTTTAAACTTTTCTCTATAATGACTACAACGCAGATTATAGATCGAGCTAATACCTAGCTCTCTTTCGCAAAATAAAAATGGTCACTATATCTGCTGCTCGACCCCACAGTAAGATGCCTTATGCCATGTTACTGTGGCAGTAGCTGAAATATACTAATTTTGCGATAGCAATATCAGTAATTGTCAAATTTTTCTAACGGCATAGGCGGCCGAACTTAGTATGCCAGCTAGTGAAGCTATGTGGGGCCCCCATTGAAAAGATGAATCTATAGTTATACCAAGGAACACAATACTTTTAATAAATTCTAGTCTATATGTACCTAAAGTCATATTATTTTCTACATGTCTTACATTTGGTAAGCAAAATTTAATACATTTAGGCCGGTTTTCCTGTCACGCGTGTTTGCGCCCGCGTCCTGGTCCGCAACTTTTCCCGCTGGAAAAATATTTAATTTTGATGAAACTTGGTACAGTCATAGCTTATATCCTGGGATAACATATAGGCAACTATTTACCGCGGTAAACTTTTCCCGCGGGAAAAATATTTAATTTTAATGAAACTTGGTACAGTGATAGCTTATATTAGTGTGGCTGACGGAACGGAAACCTCCGTGGGCGAGTCCGAGTCGAAATCGAAATGTTGCTTCAGAACTTACTTTTCCATGTTGTTATATATGTTAACATCTGTTTTATTCGGAGCATTCTCCTTGTCAGAGCCATGGTTATTTTCGGATGCCCCTGATCGTCGTAATCTAATTTGAGAAAGATAAGTACATTTATGATTACGTATAATAATTTAACCCGATGTGAATTTTCTTTACCAAATAAATTATACTCACTTTAGTGCTTTACTCAAGTTTTTGCCTTTTTTTTTACGCCAACCAAGTCTTTTCTTTTTTTTGTTACCTTGGTTTCCCATTTTAAAAAATTCGTTATTATACTAAACGGTCGGGAAATTATTAAGAAAGATATTGGAAAATAAATATTATCTTCAGAAAATTTCTTTTGTAGTCTTCTGTCTACACGTCGTCGTCTATTTTTGTTCTGTCAAGTCAAACAACCAAGTATCGAAACAAATTACAAACAAACATCCAGTCATTTTTCAGTCAAGGAGACTGTACTCCAAAAAACACTAGGATAGCAACAAAGATGCTACCCTATTTCAAAATATAATTTGAATAAATGACGTGTGACGGGAGTGACAGCTGGATGGCGGCGAGCGACACGTGTTCCCCGTGCCACTGGCAGAGCGGGACTGACGCGGGGTAGGGAGATGCCATGCGGCTCAAGTTGGGCTGGCTCAAAAACGCTTAGATTTAGGTTTTTCCTTTTTTTGCCGAAAGTTATGTGTATTTTGTAAATTCAAATGTTATGTGATCTGCATATTAGTAAGTACAGTTAGTACTCAAAATATGGTGATTGTACGTAGCTTTATTACATAAAAGTAGCGAAAATAAATTCTTAAAATGGTTAACTTTGGAATTTTTTTTAATTGAGAAAATTTTAACGAACTGTGTTTTTGAAATCGTGAGTAACTAGTAAAAGTCTTCTACTTTACTGCATATTTATTACAAAATGAATGATACAGTATTGTTGAAATAGCGACGGATCATCCGACCCGCTGTGAGATATCATAGCCCCTTAAGGTAAAAAAAAATGAGTTGTCTAAAGTCAAAGATTAGAAGAGAAATAATTTTAAACTTGCATTTAAATTAAATCTAACTTTGGTGGGTGTAGTGCGTAATACGTATACACGTGGCCGTGAAAGTAAAAATAGATGCGCCATGTCTATTTTAACAAAAAATTCCAAAGTCTTAGATGTAAATAATGTTAATAGCGATGAGTTTAATAAGAATAACAAAAGGTTACAACATTATCAAGGTACAGTCGGTCAAGACAGGGGTGTATCAGTTCAGACAAGTTTTCAGTTGTCAAATTGTTTGCAATAAGGAAAGCATAATATTTATTGTTTTGTTATTGAAAATAGACCTCAGTTTTATGACATGCAATGCAAATGAATGTCAACCTTAGGGTGATACACCACTTTTTGGCACTGTATGTAGTATAGCAGTATGTATAGTATGTTATAGTGGGCAGATTTTCTCATGTTTAGATATCAGTCAAAGAAAAGAGAAATTCAGAAATATAACAACCAGACCGAACCAACTTGTATACAAATCGGACAAAGTTTGTCCGTTAAAACTGGGAATCAAACCTACGTCCTCTGGCGCTCGAATACAACAACCAAGTCATACATTTCGTAATAGATTTTCGTATTACGACATTATCAGGATTTTGTCGAAAAGAGTGCCAACAAATCAAAACTGGTTATACAGAATGTAGATTTCGCCAACTGGGCGATTCTGAATATTGTATAGATACATGTCAATAAAAAAATAATGTTGACGTTTATTTGTGTATTTTATTAAATTACAACCCTATGTGTTGGGGGGCGGACGAACGCGGGCGAGAGGACCGGGGCACAGTGGGCTGAAAATGAAGCTCCATAGACTTAGCGCCGCTCAAAAATCAAGTACCTAATTTTGAAAAAAGAAACATGCCATCGTGTTCCTCTACTAAATAGCAATATTTAATGTCATGAAACATTTTTTGATAAAGCTATTATTTATGATACATTTTATAACACATACAGTAATCTCTTATGAAAGTTTAAGAATAATGACTAAAATCCAATAAACTGTTCAGCTCTATATAAAAAATTTGAAAGTTGAAAATGACAATGTTCCGAGGGTTTCCGAGATTCAGGCTTTTGTGAAAATATAGGATATATGATGCATTTTATGACACATACAGTAATCTCTTAAGAAAGTTTAAGTTTATTGAGTAAAATCCAATAAACTGTTCCGCTCCATACAAAAAAATTCGAAAGTTAAAAATGACAATGTTCCGAGGGTTTCCGAGATTCAGGCTTTTGTGAAAATATAGGATATATGATGCATTTTATGACACATACAGTAATCTCTTAAGAAAGTTCAAGTTTATTGAGTAAAATCCAAAAAACTGTTCAGCTCCATACAAAAAAAAATAAATCTCAAATAACTTACTAAATAATAGCTTTATCAAAAAATGTTACATGACATTAAATATTGCTATTCACTAGAGGAACACGATGAATGAACATGATGATGCATGTTTCTTTTTTCAAAATTAGGTACTTGATTTTTGAGCGGCGCTAAGTCTATGGAGCTTCATTTTCAGCCCACTGTGCGGGGCGGGCGGCCCGAAACCATGTTGAAACGCTTTGTAATTTTTTAAAATTTGTAGCTTAGTTTTTAAAGCAACAAATGAGCATTAATCAATTTTTAGTGACCGATTTAGTGAGTTCGAAATTCTTTGCATTAATTATTGCATTTCAGGTGATTAAATCTACAATATTAGAGAAGTCGACAGTAGGAACATAACATATATTTTGTCCACTAACCTGGCTTCCAATGGACTCGTCAAGAGTATCATCAGTGCGTGAAGAGTAGGTGGGCGATAGCAGCATGGTCCTGTAGTCTCCCTCGTACTGTTGTGGGTAATGGTTGTACGGCGGCACTGGAGTCCTAGGTAAAGACTCGGGGCCTTTGCCGCTCCACACCGGCCCTGGCATCGGGCTGGGGGTCCTGCGTTAAAAATACAGACTTTGACACGGGAATCGCGCATAATAAGCCCCAGAGGCCTAATTACCGAAAAGCCCAGAATTTAAGGCACCTAGAGGTTATTAAAAGGAAAAACTAGTTAGTGATTATTATAAAGTGGTTTGACATAGACAGATGTTTGGGCTTTATTTATAGCATGGAGCTAAGATGTCTTTGGTGGGCGATGGGGGATTGGAACATTCCTGATTTGTAGTGTTAAGATATAGTGAGTTATTAGTATAATGAGTTTCTATTTTATATTTTATTGGAAAATGCTTGAAAAGCAGCTTGAAAACTATTATAGCTTGACAAGTTAACAGAGAGACTTCATCCATAGTTATGAAAATCTGCCAAACTGTAATTAGAATTACAGTTTGTTGGCAGTTAGTTCTTTCAGTTAAGATATTTTATATACATTTAAAAAGATGTATTTAAAATTAAAGACCGGTTAGTTACTTCAGTTAACTTCAAGTTTTAAATAAAATAAATATAAACAAGCTCAGTTAGTCATTTCAGCCAAAATGATATTTCGTATTTATATAAAAGGTTAGCTGTAATAGTACATTTTAGACTTTATATTAAGGTATTATATTATTTACGGGTCTTACACACGAATAATTTCACGAGCTGACAACGGCCTGTGTAACACGGCCGAAACATCGGGCAAAGGTAAAAAAAAATCGTGTGAAAGACCCGTGAAGAATATATAATAAGCTTAGCTGTAAGTTTTTAAATAAACTAAAATAAACACGGTCAGTTAGTTATGTTTTCTTATTATGTTGCTACCTGTATTGCGGCGCGGCTGCGTTGGGTACGGGCGAGCGCGGCGCGTACGTCGCCCCTCGAGGCCCTTCGCGATCCACGTCCCTAAGCACACCATGCCGCATGAATATGACAATATGTGAACATACAATAATACATACAGATATACATACACATTCTATCTTCACGCCATATCCCTGACGGGGTAGGCAGACAGAACAGAGCGCCGAGCAAGTATCACGATCCTCATACACCTTCGCTTGTAACTGGTTATGAAACTCATTTACAAACACGGCTGGAGCCTCAACTCCTGTTCGCGAATAATTTTTAAATATATTATTCTATAATATATTTTTTAAAATTCGCGACCAGGATTTGAGGCTTCGGCCGTGTTTGTAAATGAGTTTCGTAACTAGTTACAAGATAATAATAATTTTCTTGCTACGATATATATGAGAACGAAACAAATGGGTGTACAAAACAAACGACAACATATAAATATTCATGCATGGATGTGCAAACATTTGATAACAACACCATTTTAACAAGTTTTTAAAGAATATTCGTTTACAGTTAAAATAAATCAGATAGAAATTTTAAGAGACTAGGGTGACTAGTGAGACTCACTAACAATAAGTAGGTACAATTGGGAAAAACTCACGAAGTCACAGAACTATACGATAGTACCCTTTTTTGACAATCTGAAATGACATTAGACATAATTTCATATTGTTAGAAAAGTGCACTTAGTGAGTTTTACTTGTCACGCGTCGTATTGTTATTTTTGTAGAAACCTATTTTTTCAGTAAATGTTTAAAGAATTCCTACAGACAACATCAACATTGCATTACTGGTTGGATCATGCTTATTTTTATCGTTAAACAAAAAGGACATTCTTTTTTAATAAGTATCACATATTTAATTAAATTACTCATCCATCGCAGGATAGTAGTATCCTCTCTCGTAATACTGAATCAAGGCAATAAAACTATTTAAAGCTATTTCATTATATAAGATCATTTAGCTAATAAGCTTCATGTTTAGATCTGCGTTCCCTTTAATTTACTAGACATTAAATAAACAAACGATGACACAAAATCTTGATAGATCTAAAAATATATAATACCTATGTGGGCTATCAAGAAAGACCCTGTCCAATAAAGTGTAAGGAAATATCCAGCAACTAGCTTTTTTAGTCTTCTGCTATTAATTTAACAAAAAGAATATTTATGTCGTCTGATTCTATAAAAACACCAAAAGTGCGCAAGGTATTCTAACGTTTATGGACGCGCAAGGTATTCTAAAGTTTATGGACGTCAAAACGCACGAAGAATAACAATAATAATTTCAAAGGTTTTTTTTATAGATTCTTAGGATTCGAGTATTTGTCTCTTCATCGAGTAATTTAATTCTGCTGCATTTGCCCCCACGGGCGCATTTAGCCAAGTTGACTTGCATTTCTTACGGATTTTGGCATACATTTCTTGTCATCGAAAACATCGTATAGAGAAAATAAATGATAGCTTTGTATTTAGACATGATTCAGTATCACTCATGGCTACATCGATTAGCACTAGGCAGAGGGTAACGGACGGACACCGAGCGAGGGTTTATCTTACTCGGCGAACTCGTGATAGAAGGTGGGCGTGGGCACGCGCCCTACGAAGCTGCCCGAGGCGCGCGGCACCGAGTAAAGGTGAGAACTCGACCCGCCCCTGTGGTGGTTACACGGACCAAGTTATGCAGAAATGATCCAACCCAACAATTATAGTTAAGTCGGCAACCTGCTTCTCTTTATGCCAAAATCTTCTAAATGAAACATTCAAGGCTAGCTTTTGTAGGTGTTTTTTATAATCACTAGTAGTGTACTAACCCAGTAGTGTATGAGGAAATGTAAAAGCATCCTATGTTCTTAAAACTGATAAAGTTTTTTGTATATCCAGTACCAGGCCGCCGTTAACGATGAAACCCCGTATATTTCATATATACACATTATAATATACAAGTTGAAGTCATTAATGTTATTAGAATCGGCGTTTACATTTTAAGAGATATATGACTTGAATATTTGTGAGCCGATATCATATTAGCCCTCTTAATTTAGTATGTCAAAACGTTGGTCGTATCTTAGTTACAATTTTTATATAATAATGACAATTATGGAAACACTGTCATTAATGAGAGATACCCTTGAATGAAGCAATCAGCAAACGTTACCTTTGCACAACAATCCTGATGTGGTTGGAGGCATTCTTGAAGAGGTTCTGCGCATCCTCGTGGCGCAGGTCCCTGGCGTCGTAGTCGTCGACCTTCGCGATGATGTCGCCCCGCACCAGCTCTCGAGCGGCGGGCGTGCCTGGGGTCACCTGGAAATTAAAAACGACTTGCTTTATATATATCTTGTATGGGGTAATAGTCTAGTACGTACATAAAGCAACTCGGCAACCTTCGGCCAATCTCGGCTCGCCCGGAGGGGGTCTCCACTCCAGGCGAGCCATTTTCTTCTTCCGATGTGAAAATTCAATTCATTTCAATTTTGAAACTTTGGTTGGGGGGAGGGGGATTTATACACATATATGAACACTTGCATGCATAAATTGAAATAACTCAAATAATTAGGAGTTCTGTGCTGGATTGGAGCAGTATGCCGCAGTATCTTCGTTATTTAAATGCTAATCACTTTTTCTTATTTCATAGTTGGTTAGGAAAATACGAACCCTGTTTACATTTTACCCTAAACCTGATCATTATACCCGGCACGTATTGTCATTTATTAAGAATACCTAAGTGATTTAGTAGTCTAGAAAGTACTAGGCCAAGGCGGCTTACCAATTTAATTACAACGTCTAGCCTAAATCCTTAACCCCGTTCTGAATATAAACAAAAATAAGAAACGGCCTTCCTGTGTTTGCAATACTAACACATCAATATTTATTCAGGCATAAATATGGCGAAATGACTGAAGGAAGCTCTCTTCAAAGAGATTTTATTTATGATCTGAATGATGCATTTATTTTTGTGGTAGCGCTATGAGTATCCGATATAAATATTATAAAAACCGTTCAAGTGCTTGTCGGACGGACCACGCAAAGGGTTCCGAATTTTACAGTTTTCCCTCCATTACTCAGTGTTAATCACATGATAACTGAAATAATTTTCATAGACAGTTTTCACCAAGACCGACTTACAAAGGTGATTACAAGAGGGGGGACGGACGAGAGCAGTAGGTAGTTTCGAAGTCAAGTTATTGATTGTCTTCATAAATTATGTCAATTTATGAGGATTGTATTGGGGCCAATTGGGACAATATTATTATAATATTAGTAGTGTAGTTGGATATAAAAACAAATATGCGTAGCAAACCGGTAGCAAATGAAATGATCTAAGTCACAACGGCCAAGTATTATGATGTCATATTATTTTTGATGTCACATTCATTTTGAAGGTGAGTAGCAGAACCCTGACATTCGAAGGTTTCGCATAGAGCGCAGATCTTATATCATAAGATTAATAATTATGAAATTTAATTTGTAAAATGCTGTTTAGAAAACTTAGTACTTACTAAGTAGAAAATCAAATCTCTTCTAGTTCGTTAAAAAATTGTCTGTTGTAAATTTCCATTAAAGTTGCTATTAATTTAGTGAGGATGTAAACCTTAGTGCAAATCGCCAACTAGCTCTACTTGTGCCGTATTTTTGTGGATTGCCGCCGTCCTGTTTAATAAATAAGAATTATAGAGATATTTCAAAATCAAGATACGGCTCAAAGGTTTAGTAAACAAGCCAAACCTCCTTTAAAAAAGCCCTTGCTCAAAGGGTAGACGGTGCATCGTTAGCGAGAAGGACCTTGAGTGGAACAAGAGGGGAGGGTGCGACGCATGCACCCAGTTTGGCCTGGGGCCAGGCTAAATGCGTCTGCCGGCGTCGTCGTCGCGCCAACCGCGGCGGACATTTTTATTGAAAACAACCGCCGGATCCGACGGAGGCCGCGTCGCATCGGCGGCTCGACCTGCGCAAACTCTTCACACACTTCCTCAAGTCAATGGCGAGGACATGCTGCTATTTATATCCTTGTCCATCAGCGCCGAGCGCGTGTCACTTTGGCGATGCGGAATTCTTTTCGTCTACGTCAATTCGTTCGCTCGCGGAGGTCTCTCGCTTTTTCACTCGTTACATTACAGCTGGCGGATGTCCATGAGTATTACATACATGGATGACGTGTTACGCACTTGCGTCGGAAGGCATCCGGTGCATAGATTTAATACCTATTTACGGTTTGTAATATGTACAGTTCAAATTGGAGAGAGGTGCAGAAATGGTCCAAGCTGTATCGATTAGCACATTAGTACCTAGGTATATAGAGGGCAACGAACGGACACCTTACTCGGCGAAATTGTGATAGAAGGTGGGCGTGGGCACGCGCCCTACGGAGCTGCCCGAGGTGCGTGGCGGCACTGAGTAAAGGTGCGAACTCGACCCACCCCTGTGGTGGTTGGTGGTTACACGGACCGAGTTATGCAGAAATGATCCAACCCAACGTCAAAAATTAGTTACGGTATGCCAAACTGCTTATTTCAATTCCAAAAATCTTCTAGCAGAAACCTTCAAGGCTAGCTTTCATACTTTTCTTATAATTACAACCCACATGACGTGACGTATGAGCAAAGCAGATTTTAACACTTGATATCTCGAAATGTGGGTTGGATTATTTCTGAAAAACTCGGCTCAATTATTAAACTTTTGATTACTTTAGACTTTGTGAATTAAACATAAAGGTTCATCGAATTAAATGATATAAAAGAGACCCTAAGAAGACTGAAGAGAGACTCTACAAAGTCAAACGTGGTTGTCGTGTGACAATGTTTATACGAAAGATAAATGTGTACAAAAAGAACCCATAAATCAACAGCGATAAGCGGCAGCCAAAACCTGGCAATCGTTGAGAAATTGGCTATTAGTAATGACCACTAATGATGGCTTAAAATATTATCTTCTGGAGAAGTATATCTCTCTAGAAACTTCAATCGAAAGCTATCGAACGGACTGACTCATCGGCACCATACACAGAGGAAGCAATAAGTATTTTATTGCGAACGTTAAAAGAAAAATCGGATCAAGGCTACCGTGCAAACATTTACTATAATCAAGGTCAATGGGGAATTAGATGAAATAAATCTATTAGCCAAAACCTTTGCTAACATGTTACACAGACATAAAGTACTAAAAACATGACATGTTTTAATGGTAAATTATGGATGGGATTCACCGCTCCGTCAGATGATTAGCGATAGAGCTTCTTTACGAACTGGGTCGAAGTTGCGGTAAGTGAATTAGAAACAAGATATAAATGATTTGGACATAAACATATCAAGGGCAAGGGTTGACTCTAATTAAATTGGGACTCATATGTAAAAGAGACAGAACCCTAACTAATATTGAATATCCTAAAGCTTTCACGGTATGAATAGATCCATTATGGATCTAGCCAATGGATCTACTGAAAATTGGCTATTCAACCGACTTACATGAAATTTTGCAAACATATAGCCTACGTCATGGACATAGTGATAAATTTTAGTGCGGGGTAGAAGCTAATAACTCATGAAACGTTTTGGCTATCGTCGAAGTGTCAAGAAATTTGCAAAAAAATACGTGACACAAACCATCAGATAGTCAAATTTTATACTGTCAATACCGCACAGAAAAACATTCCACCTACATTAAAAGCGAGCGGAAAAACAAGAATTTTTGGGTGACATTGAGGTCGTCGATATCAAGATTGATTTGTTTTGCTACATTAGTGAATAGTGACGAACAAACATGCACGATAGCCAAACCTAGAGCCGGCTTTCGATATAAATAAACGTATCAACGCTCGCGCTGGCTAAACAACATCTATACTTACTGACTCATGGCACCCCAAACATTACTTCGAATGCGCAAATTAATGTTAATTGCACACCTACATTTGTCAGTAAGAATATATGTATGGTTGTAAAAAGTTATCAAAAAGGGTAGTTTTTCTTTATTACCCCGAAAAATATTTTTTTTGCATTTTCCATAATGTTTCCATCATGCCGGATATACCTAATGTTCCAATTTTTTGCTCAATGGGTATTGTAGGTAGTTTTAGAGAGTAGGTAAATATTAGTTTAGGTACCGGATTTGAAAGGGTATCAACATTACTTGAAATTTCACGTGTGTTGTAACACGCATGTCAAGATTCCATATAATAAATTGGGCTAAGATCCGACGCGAGTTCAGCTAATGAGGTCAAGCCTTTGCCTTCGTCGGCAGCTGTCGAACGTCGGGTGACCGACACGAAAACTTATCCCAGAATACATCGGTTATAAAGAGACATCGCGCCGATGGATTTGATTTGATGCCGTTCTAGTAAGATCTGTTAATGCCGAACGCTTAGTATTAGCTGAAAATTTTGAACGAAAATTGTGCGTTATCAACTAAACATTCTTATTTTTAAAAAAAAGTCTAGAAACTATTCAATTAATCTAATCACACAGCAGGCAGCCTTAGTCACGTTTCAAAAATTCACCCAATTACTAAGATTTAGATGATGTGTTCCGTCAAACACCTACGCTACTGCGACAATTTGATTGCCGCTATATCCTCCTGTTATCGACCATCAGGTCCTATTGGCATTGGCCATATTATAGGCAGGATGTCAAAATTCTATTGAAATTCAAAATTTTGAAACACTATTCTTTTTCTGTTTGTTTTGTGATTCTTACTCCGGACGTCGAGTTTTCATCTTAAAGGGGCAAAACCAGGTTTAATTGAGCTACTCTACTACTAGCTCTTCTTATCAATCTCACAAAGTTGTAAAATAAATCTTTACTAACAACAGTTAAAGAGCTACTTAAAAGTTTTTATTTTATTTGCCTCACAGCTCAACAGCTAACCAGGATCTGCCACCATCGGAGCGCGTCACAAGCTTAGGCAAAAAGTATGCGTAGCAACGGACCGGCTGCCTATCTCCAGCGCGTTTGTTTACACCGGCGTTTGTTGTTTACAGAGCATGTTGCGAGGCGTACCCTGGTGACGATGAGCGGCGTGGCGAGGTCCGACCCTCCCACCAGCCGCAGTCCCCAGTTGGTGTCGCGGCTCTCGCGGCGCAGGGTCACCACGAACGTGTGCAGCCGCCCCATGGCGGGCGAGGGTAGCGGTGCACGGTGCGCGGGCGCGCTCGGTGCGCGGTCGGTGCGAGCACGGCGGCAAGACGCGGCGTTGTGCGCAAAATTAGCCTAACCGCACTCACCCCGCCCCGCCTGCATAACCCTGTCGTCGCAATCGACCTAATTCGATTTACGGAAACCGAAGGCGAAATGGTTAACCATCTTCAGCAGTTGCATTAGCAACGTCATGTTTATTTTTTCAATTAATTCTTGGATCACACTGGAGGTCGCGGCGTGGCCCACATTTCGCACATGTATATTTTTTCCATAATATGTACATACTATATAGCTATTCTCCGGGGCATCGCGTTAGCCGAAAACATGAACGAATTAACCACTGGACGCCAGATATGTACGCGATAAAGTATGAGTACGCGATAAAGTATGAAGTCACGTTCAAGTAATTTTATGTAGGGGCACACTGTCGTAACATTCCTTGATTATTCAAAATTTCATTGTTCGCAGTTTTCACTGCGAGCTAGCAGTTTTGACATTGTAATTTTTAAATCTTTTATACTGAGATCATGATCGCAGCTTTTATATGAATTTAACAATGTCAAAGTGAAATAAATGAATCTAAGCAATTGGTCTTGGCGCCGCACAGGTGACGTTTAACCGTAGAGATAGGATCTCTTTGGTGGTTTGGTTCCTGCTAGTAATTCCAACATTCCTGCGTTTAACCAACCAGCCTTTCGAAGGTGGCTGTCAAAATGTCCCCATCCTCGGCGAGTGTGGATGTCAGTTTTTTTGTCTTGACCAGAAAAATCGCAGTTAAACGTCTCAAAATAACAGTTTTTTTGGATGACAATGTCGGGGTGTTTGACTGACGTAAAATACGTCCGAGTTTCAAAGGTATTGCGCTCTGAATCCTGCAAGTCAAAGGGTTAACTTATTGTCCATCATGACATACTTTTAGATTATTGGCGTCTTGAATAAAAAATTTTGCCACTCCCGTATGGATGAGTAATCAAAGCGTTCTATTGGTGTCAAAATCGTGTCAAATGGATTACAATATTGTAACTCACTCACACATTCTCATTTTCAAACTCCATATAAATTTGTATTAGCAACCTCCTCCCGCTACTCCGCTTCCTTTGTCCGCACCCCCCCCGGTAAATGGCACCATAGGTTCCGATACTAAATATGCAAGATGCGATCTCAACAGGGAGCGCGCGCGCGACCAAAGAGATTTGAAACTTCTTGATTGGCGTAGACCGTAAGCTACGCCGCGGGGACCAGAGTTGCATAATTAGCCTTTATATTAATCCGGCTCTACTTGATAAATTGTATAGGTATTCACTGTTAAATAATATGAATGTCTTACCCTTTGGCCCCTGTGCACTCTCCTCAGCCCGGTGTACCTGGGCTCGGAGTCCGGGTCCTGCCGCTGGTGGGGCACCCGCCAGAATGGAGGCCTCTGGTACATCGGCATCTTGGCGACCGCTTGCCAAGTTCTCTACTTGAAGCGAAGTCCACTGCATGAAAACAATCCAACTAATATTATAAACCAGCTGTTACCAGCGGCTTTGCCCGCGTGGAATAAGTTTCTCCCGCGGGAACAGTTTACCATTGTATCTCCATACGATATTTCAATACAATCCGTACGGCGGTTTAGGAGGGTAAAAGGTAACAAAACAGACAGACATGTCTATTCTCATTTCAATACATATAAAAGAAGAAAATGACTGACTCACTCAACTCACAGTTCAAACCGCTGAGCCGCGGAGACTTGAAATTTTGCACAATGGTTCCTCGTTAGTTCTGACGCCCACTAAGGGTTTTTTCCTGGGGGAAAAACTTTTCTATATGGGCGAAGCCACAGGAAACAGCTAGTTTATAATAATAGTATGGAAGGATTCAAAAGAGTCTAAAATGACTGGTTGATTTCAAAACAGTATAGTGAGGATGGATTATAGATGACAAAAGTATTAGTAGCTAATGTTTATTGCGTACTGTAATTTAGATTTTTTATTATGTATGTAATACGTTGAGGACATTATTGGATTACTGTACAGATACACGATAAACTATAGAGAATTAAATTCTTAACGTTGTAAGGTCGTGCTAGTTTTTGTATGTACCAATCTATAACAAGTTACAATAAAATCATTGAAAAGGAATTTTGATGTAACTTAGCACAGTGAGAATTTATAACCTGGAACAAACATATAAGTAGGATAATATTTAACGCGTATGAAGTCACGGGTAATACCAGTCAATGATGAATTGGACGTGAGAAAAATGACGCCCACGTTAAAGTGTAGAGCAGTTAATGGTATTTAGAAAGCTGGACCAAATAATAAGGCTGAAGTTATAAGCAAGTGTCAACGTACATACATCAACGTATAACAGTAGTGATTCACCATTACTTTTTAAATAGAAATCAAATGGTTTTGGGCCGAATTTTCAAAAGAAACTGGGTTATGTTTATCGCGAGCAAATCTGGGGGGTCGTCGAAGCATGCATATATCAGTTGACGCACGTAGGTGGTTGGCAACAAATTTGATGTAATAAATGAGCGGTTCCGATGCACAAGGACAGAGGTGGGAAAGATGACGTTAATAACAAAGTGGGGGCGGCGGAAGGGCCCTGCGGGACTCACCAGAGGGCGCGGCGCTGCGTCGTTACTTCCTCAGCGCCGCTCGGCCAGTGCCGGTTTGTATTATCTCGAATTATTCCGGGCAACATCAAACTATGTCTATTTTTCGCGGCGGGGATCGCAGCGCGCGGGCCGTCGGTTCGACGCGTTGTGATTCAAGTGATTTACAAGGCTGGCTCCGTCGCCGTCGCGCTGTTTCTGGGGCAACACGAAATTCGCAACAACTCCGGTTAAACTGGCGAGCGGGCCGACGCGGTTCGTTGCTCCCGAAACTTTGTTTTCGGAGTTATACAGACGTATCTAGGATAGCACATAACGCGAAGCTACTCTAGAAACATCGTTATAACTCTCTTGTTTAAAGAGTGCCCACTATTTTCGTGGTCGCTGAACTCGCGACCGCAATTTTCCTCATCGGAAATCGTGTTTATGTTAATCTCACACATCGATGTAAACAGATAAATAAGTTTTCATAATGATAGATGAACCTGAAATATTATTATTTAAAATCCATAATGTTTTATGGATACATACATTGCTTCAAATGATTGCACGTCAAATTTGTCTATGAGTCGCAGGATTATCAAGGATGGTACATTATATTACACAATATTTATTCTTCAACATTTTCAATTATTTGGGGTGGGATTTACTAGAATTATTACTACATTCCAATTAAGACAATCTGCCTGTGACACGAGCCTAACTTTCAATCCTAGGATTACCGTCAGACTACGATTATGATCAAGGGATCCTAAGATGTATCTATACTCACTGACTTATATGTTTCTTAAATATAGGCAATGAATGACCAATAGAAAACTTGAATCATTTATTATTTAAACAAAGTAACAATAAATATAAACGACAATAAATTCATAACAATACAAGGCATGTTTTAAGCTAGTAAATATTAGGCAATATAGAAAAGGGCAGATTTAACTAATAGAGTTATACTTAAACTTTTAATATATCAAACTTGTTTTGCTAATTAAATACTATAATACATATTTATAATATTCTAACTACATATTTTTAATATGGCAAGAACAACAAAAGTTGTGACGTACAACAATCTAAGTGGAGAAGGTTCTACTCTAACATTTCTTTGTACTCCCATAGTGCCTTTTGCACATATTTACACGATCAACATAAAATGTTGTAATGCTATTAATAGTTATCTTATTACTGAATAATATAAAAACAGATCACTCAAAATAACAAACTAATTGTAGACGTTTCCTGACGCGAGTTTATCGCTGGTTATACCAAACTTATGACATAGTATAAATACAGGTATTACTGATAACAAGTTTACAAATAATATTTAACTAAAATATACAACAAATATAATTATAATTTTCTAGCTCAAATTAATTGTTTAACTATAAAAGCGTCATGATTACAGTTCATTAGTAGGGAGGGAGATAATCTATAATAGTTAGTGAAATGAGATTCTAAATTGAATATTACGTTTGCAGTCTAAGTTACATAACTTTAATGACCAGTATAGAGAGCTTCATTATGTTCTATCTATAAAATGTAACCTAAAGCAACGCTTAGGGTCAGTTCAGACCAAGCGGAAATTTGCCCGAGCACTTTTTGACGTCATTGTCAAATGAACCATATCATTATATCCTAAATAACAAAATCGTATGAATGACTTCGAGCGCGAGGCTTGAGCCCATTAATATGATTTTGTTCTTTAGGCAAATTTCCGCTTGGTCTGAACTGACCCTTAGGCAAATTGCAATTAAAACACGAAATACTTTCATTATTTAAAAGTTAAAGAAACACGTTATCTTCCATTGTGAACGAAATCATGAAGGTACATCTGACCGAGCATTCAAATTAAGGCGAGAGTTCTTGTATTTTGTAGCAAGCACAAGCGAGCATTTGCAGTATGAGGGTTGAGGTACATACACGCGCAGTCGCATTATTGCAATTGTCTGGGGTTACAAACGACGATTCAGGCGCTTTGCAATTGTCTGGGGTAACAAACGACGATGCAGGCGCTTTGCAATTGTCTGGGGTAACAAACGACGATGCAGGCGCTTTGCAATTGTCTGGGGTAACAAACGACAATCCAGGCGCTTTGAGACCGTTAATTAAATAATGGGGGTTTCGAGGATATGCTTTGTAACGCTCCGCTCGACGCACTGACAGATTTAATGCTCGAAGTTATATTATATTACATGCGAATGCTGTCGCCAGGACGCACATTAACTAGAAGGCAGCTCTGCCATGAAATATGCGCTCTATGGACGTTATTGTATTGGCAGGCTTACTACTGAATATAGGTGGTGATATACCTACATCACAACTTCGATCAACATAAAATGAATAAACCGGCCCGTATATTTATGAGCAAGGAAAATAAGCAAAATAATTAAAAATTTGCAAAGTGCCATCAATAAAACTTTACTATGGCAAGGTTCTGATTGTAATTTGTCATTTGCATTGGATAATGTTAAATGTATATATTTTTTTACAGTTCTAAACAATTAGTTTTTACACTTAATAAATGCACACGAAGGCATAAAACTCACGTGTTGGGTTCTGTAGTTGACCGAGACGAAGTGAGTGCGTGCGCTCACTTTATTTGCTTCAAGATATCGTGCGTATGGTCGGTCCATTCATATTATATTGATCGAAGCATCATCACGCACATGATATTTGCGTCTCTAATTCTTTTAAAAGTCCAAAATGGCCGGTTTAGTATCTCTAGCGCATTTGATGAGAGAATGCATTAGTTTGACAAAACCTGTATCCTTAGGTTTCTCCAGGCCGCGCAGCAGTCTGTTCTTCATGACGGCCACGAACTCCCGGTTGCTGAGTTGTCCGTCCACTGTTAGACAACAAATGTTTAGCTATAATATGTACAGAGACAAAGATTTCTTAAATTAATTATTTCTTTAAATTTGAAAAAAAAAAATATTACGGTGTAGATTAAAGTTTGAATAGGAAGATTTGGGTAGTCAACAGTTAAGTAGGTACAAACTAGCTAGCAAGGATACGACATTACAGATGTAATTCAAATGCCAACCTTACGAGCAGTGGCCCTGCCTCGAAGAAAAAACTGTATAAACTCGTATGCCTCTTTTAATTTTAGGAAGATCTGCCCTCTGGTGCTCTCTAGCGGGCAAAAGAAAGCAGTGCAGCTGATCAGGCAGATAATGGAAGACCTATATCCAGCATTGGACGTTGACAGGCGATGACGATCATGCAATACTTACTGTTCTCGTCGAATATAGTGAACACGACGTTGATGACGTGCGGCTCTAGGTCGATGTGCGCGACGGTGCGCGCGACGTGGCGCAGCGTCGGCTGGTCTATGGACGCGCCCGCGATGTGGTAGAACGTGAGCGCGGTGTCCACGTCGTTTATGTTGCTCAGCAGGTGGAAGAAATTGAGGTAGTCGTCCTTCGTTATGCCGATGCCGTGGTCGCGGAACCTGTAATAATAATAATAATAATTTTATTTCGAGTGGCATAGACTCATAAAAATTGTTAGTAAGGGGCCGTCCATTAATCACGTGATCTTTTTTTAAGCATTTTTTAACCCCCCCCCTCCCCCTTGGTGATACATGGTGAGGTTTAAGACTACCCCCCACCCCCACCCAACATCACGTGTATTTTTAATATCTACTAAAAATCTTAATTTTTTTAGAATATTATCTTAGATACAGGTTAAAGTATAATCTTATTTTATTCTGAAATTAAGGACCATGAAAAAAATGTCTAGACAAAAAGGTTGCAGGTTGTTTTTGATTGGCATAAAAATAATAATAAACGAATTGTGTAATCATGCGAAAAACATATATTGTACTTAGCAACGGCGAGTCAAGATCACACTAGACGCCGCTTTTCGATTAAAAAAATAGCGCGTTTGAAAAAATAATGAAAAAATAAATACACGTGATATCTTACTACACCCCCCCGCCCCCTTGTGACATTTCGTGATTTTTGTCAAACCCCTCCCCCCCCCCCCTTTCAAGCTTCACGTGATTAATGGACGGCCCCTAAAGACTTAAAACCTTTTTGTTAGTAATGCCTATCTAAGATATTTATCAATCATAATAAATTAAATTATATTGAAATTAAATTAAATTTAAATCAAATTAAACTTTAAATTTAATTAAAATCCAAATTAAATCAAATCATGAAATTAAATAAAATTAATATAAATCATATGTCCAATGTATAAGTAAGTAGGGGTAGTCCAGCCTGCCCGCGACCATCTGCAGGACGATAATAAATAGATGCAGTATGTTTACATTAAGTTACACTAAAATATTATCTCTAGATACCCGCCAGCTTCCCACGGAGCCAGCAATGCAAACCGGTGGTATCCTCCGGGTTATAGTATGCCTCGGCGAAAATGGCAGTTGCCTGGCCCGTAACATTAAAGTCCTCCCCTGCGCTTCGGCCTTCAAACTCATAATCGACCTGCAATTTCTGATTCGCGGCCTCTGCAATAATGTACTATTGTTTTATCGAGTTTAAAAAAGGCAACTTACGCTTTCTTGACGCGTTTCAGCATTCTCGCCTTCTTCTTTGCAGGGTAGCCGGCGTACGCCAATAAGAGCTCTGCGAAATCAGCCTCAGTGATTCTACCATTCTCGTCTGAAAAAACAAACATAAATTATAATTTATACAGGTTGTATATTTAGTCACCTGCAATTGTTAACTGGGCTATTATGACCAATATGGATTTACATATCAATATGGAAGAATACCTTAATTTTGATTGTTCATTTTATTAAATTCTAACTCTGGCTAATGTTACGTTTATTAGCAAGGAATATTAGCAGATGCAATTTAGTACCTTCTGGAAAATCGCTCATGTTATTGTATATATGAAAATTGTAAGCACCTGGTTGTTTTCTCTGGAACTCCAAAGACAATATTTCTTTCTGCAGCTGGTGTTGAAAGTCCAAGAATTTCTCTATGGTCAGTTTTTGGTTGAGCTTCGGACCGAAGAAATATGTGGTAAGTGCCGAGTTGATACCCTGAAGAATGCGAAAATAATCTCAAGTACTTTAAATGGTTTTAACGCAATTCTCCGATCGCCAGAATGTCGCCTGTTATTTTACAGAACAAAATGGCAACCGGCTAGCAGCCACCTGATGGTAAGTGGCTACTGTCGCCCATTGACTTGTGGCCTTTTGGCTGCAGTCAGTAATTTGGTCTTAATCATATTTACATATTGAGTTCGCAACTTTACTGGTGAGTAAAGTAACTTAATGCTAGACAGAGTTATCACTATTATATTGAGTCCGTTGTGTAGCTGCTACTTGGGCGTACCTTGAAGGTGTTGCCCGTGTTGGCGTGGTCGCGATGCCTGGAGCCGATGCTGCTCTGCTGCCGGATCAGCGCCGCCACCTTCTCGAACTCCTCGCAGTCCACGTCGCCGTCGCCGTTGAGGTCGAACATACGGAATGCGATCTCAAAGTGACGCCTGGATGCTGCAATAATGTGACTCATATTAAGGAGATTGAACATTTGTTCAACTGGCAATTATTCCATTATTCTTTGACTTAAAAAATACTAGACAGGTATAACTTGTACCTTCATTTTTACAAATTATTAAAGATTTTATCGGCTTATTTGGATTGTAAATAAATCAGTGCTTAAAAATCGCTGGGAAAATTTGTTCAGTGTTGGTCTTAGCAGAGCAGGACGCCTAAGCGAGGCCACTCACTTCCTGTATGGTAGCTAGTGTGATAGATAGGGCTTGCAGCCATCAATATCGTTTATCAATTTTTTTAATAGTGCAAATAATTTATTAAAATGTCCATTGTATTTATATAGCGGACACATAATTTATAGAGCGGACAGACGAACCACTGTTATGAAAATGTTAGCGGCACGATTTTACTTACAACTTTATCAGTGTCCATAAATGAAACTAATATTTTTTAATATCAATGTATTTCGTGATCACGACCACCACGCAGTTTCATTTGTGTAACAGTTTACACGACCATGTGTTTATAATTAATCATGGAAGAGGTACGTATATCAAAACAATTTATAGTAGAATATACAAATTTTAAAATTTAATAATTAAAATTATTTATACTCTACTACTGAGTACAGGGAATGATGGATTGTCTCCGCGTTTCTGTGATTGGACATGTTGAAGTATATACACAAAATAATATACAAGTCCAGACAATTTAGATCATAAGGTTAAAACAAACAGGGTTAAAATCAAAAACGGTCACAGGTCGTTAGCAATGTGCAATTTCAAATGCAAAATGATAATTTCAGATATACAGGTGGAGTTTAAGGCCAAAATGCTATCACTATCTGAAGTGCGGGACGAAGGCGGCGACGTTTCTCTTCGGGGCGACCTTATACATGGTAGCCATGAAACTAACAATATTCAAGGACAGTGGCACAACGCCAGCCGTCGAGTTCTGGTCTTTGGTACCTGACTATAGCACCAAGTGGCAGGTAATGCTTTGTTAGCAACACGACTACTGGCTCGAACTCGAAGGGGAGAACAGAATGGCCGCCACAGAAATAGAATGGCCATAATCATGTTTTACTGGAATTTTGAGCTTTTTTGGATGAACCACGCCACTTTTTCGAGTTTTTTTTAGTTTGTCAAAGTTTTGGACAGCCAAAAACTAATCAACCGTTCACTTTGTTACGTATCTTAAATTGTGGTAGGTACTTAACTTTAAGGTGTATTTTTAAAAGTAGGATTATTGTTTTAAAGCGCATTGAAATATCACCCGGGCCCGGTCTGGATACTATACTATCTTTGTTGAATTCAGATCGTACAGACGAAAATTTTAATTCAGAATTACACTAATGTATGTATTGTATTACCTATCAAATATTCATCGTACATTCTTTATACAATTGTAGGAACCTGTTTTAGAAAATCCCGGAAACGCATCGCCCACAGAGAAGTATACAGATAATGCAATAATAGTCGATCTGCAGGAGAGAGCGGAAAGGGTCCGAGACGTGTGTCGCCGGCGCTCTCTGACCTCACAGTCGATAAATAGCAGGGAGTTCATTGTGGACACCAATCACAGCCTCGTGTGGTGTACTATCTTTAAGGCTGCTAGCACATCGTGGTTGTACAAGTTCAATATTCTTGGTAAGTACGAAAAAAACTCGCAAAAAGTCCCGTTCGCAAGATAACCCGTCCAAAACCGTTACCTAACAATTGTAATTACATTATTTCCAGGTGGTTACAATAAAACATTCTTAGAGCACTCGGAACGCCTGCCTTTATGGTTAGCTCGAGATAAATTTCCAAGGCCCAGTAAAAAAGACTTAGTAGCTGCTGTTTCTACTCCCGGCGTCATATCACTACTGATCGTGCGTGAACCCTTTGTGAGATTGCTGTCGGCTTACAAAGACAAACTGGAAGACTTAAATAAACAATTCTATAGTAAATTAGGAAAAGAAATAGTGGCAAAATTTAGAGATAACGCAACAAAAATATTTGGACCAATCGAAAGTAAAGGGCCTACGTTTTACGAATTTGTAGCTTATTTGATTGCGACACATAAAGCTGGAAAAGATAAAACTTTTAATCCACACTGGAAAGAGTACTACAAGTTTTGTACACCGTGTGCAGTCAATTTCAGTGTCATAGCCAAAGTGGAGACTTTGACAAGAGATTCAGCGTACGTGATTAAACAACTTGGCCTAGACCACATATTAGGCGGAACGATCGAGAACCCTACTACTGCTAATGCAACACTCATGAACATATCCGAAAAGAATACGACCGCAGTACTAAAACATTACTACAAACAGCTCGATGAAGAAATGCTTAAAGACTTGTTAGAAATATACGGTATAGATTTTGAAATGTTTGGATATGATCCTATAGTTTATAGTCAATTCGTAAGAAAATGAACACAGAATTTATTTATATTGTTAAGTTTCTTTTAATAAATAAATATTATTTTACAGTGACTGGAATGTTTTAGTACCAACCTACTTAGATAATTTAAAAAATTATGAACACTTACTGGATAATACAGTCAGCAGGAAGATGTAATCACTGAAGGTGATGAGACCTGATGAACCAAGTTTGTAAAATATGGAGTCTTCATCCAGGTCCAAATTCAAGCGCTGACTAATGCTCTGTAAAAATAAGTAGTAATAACATTTGTATACATAGGTATGTCGACATAAATAGAAAAAGGGAAGCAATAAATTAATTTATGGTACTTATTTAAAAACTAATGATGAAAAAATATAAATCTAATGGCGTCGTGATTTTATTCTTTAGATAAACTTAACCTTTAAGTTTATCAGACAACTGTATTTTTGACTAATTTATATATTTACTATTCTGTTGCGTTATGGGGACAAAATGCCTATGCTTGGAACAATCAGGAAATATAAAACAGGAAGATTTGTAGGAAAGCGGATAATGAAAAAATTAAACAAAAATTGAAGACTTCAAAGTTTCAAACTAGTCATGCTTTGGAATAAAATGCAAGTGGATTTTGTGTCTCGCGGTACAATAAGATTTAAGTTTTAAGTGCTCAAAGGAGAAAATGTAGGCACAATAAAACCTGCAGCTAAACAAGCAGATGTCTATAGGTAGGGGCAAAACTACAAGACACTTCAATGGATATATCTAAGAAAATAAAAAATATGTATGTAGGTTTAACCTAAATACTATAATGCTTGGGTGCCAATTCTAAATATTTGTGATAAGTTTAAAGGGACAATCAATGGGCGACTGAACGAGCACAGGGAGAGAATAAAAACGAATTCAGTGCATTATAAAGAAAACATTACGTATTTACAAAATTGAGAGCGGTAGATAAATAAGAAGAGGAAAGGACAGTACCTCATCGATGTTCTGAAAAGATAAGAAAGTAGTGTAAGTGGGCAGGAAGGTGCCATATGCCAGTGCTGAGACGGTTGAAGGAGAATAAAGTATTTTAAACAGCTAGATTTTAGGCAATACATAGGTAAATATGTGTAGGTAGGGTTGAGGTTCTGTGATATTACATTGGTGTTTATTTTTATCTGGATACTAGTGGAAAGGCACGTAATAATTACCTCATTAACCAAACCCTGTATATTCCATTCCGAATGCTATATCATAGATACCAAACTACTATTTGCGTCTCAGGAACAAAATATACATGTACACTTTTAGCAAAAACTAAGTTTGTATTACCACTTTAACTTTGCAGTCCACTTCCGAACACCATCTAATGTTTATTTTCTTTACGAGTCGCAATTAAGCGGTTTTTTTCGTATACCATTTGTGTTAGAACAGATATTAAGTGCCTGTGGATACTACTAATACAATCTTGATAACTACTATTAGTAAGTAAAAAAATCTCTCGAAACAAATTGATTGTACAAAACATGTGCTTGTTATTTCGAGAAATAATGTATATCTATTATTTGTATTTACCCACTAATTCAATTAAGTCTCCGAATATTTATCTTAAAAACTAATTACCTACTTAAATAGGTATCATGAACAGCCAACGATTATGAAATAGCAGTTAGTCTCGCGATTTTTTTCGGGTTCAATCAAACAAAACGGATACACGTTTTGGGAAGCTTATTTTTTCGTAGGTCTGTCTGTCCCCCGGATAGCTCACAAACTACTGGACCGATGGAGCTAAAACTTTTAAATTGCCGGGCTAGTCTGTTGACAAGATAATTTTCCAAGATATGTCAGGAAAACTCAACAAAAAATTTAATTGACGGAATTTAGACATTGTGTACGACGTACACTTCCCTGATTTTTTATTTACATTATGAGACAGACAACAGAACAAGATAAGTAATTTCCTTGATCCCCTAGCTACAGTTCAAATGTTCAACACACTCACTACCTACCTATCATACATTAAAGATACCTTAAAAATAACATGTATTACAACTATACCTTACCTTAGGGTCATATCTCCTGTACTGATCTAGCCCCAAACCTGTAAAATGATTGTATGTTAATAAAATTACCAATAATAATAAACCTTTTAAACTAACATTAACTTAGCTAAAATACTAGATGGTCAGTTATTAAACATTAATATGGTTATGACTACATATACTTGAGTGATAGGTTAGCTTCATAGATGTAAATAGTTAGGTAATTCATATTTAACTATAATTAGCATTTTAGAATTCGAGCGTTAAAACTATGAATGAGGTGAGGCCTAAATAATAATTGAAATATGAAATTGTGAACTAAGTAACAGAGATTTTAGCTCCACTGTACCAATGTTATTAGAGATCAATGATTGATAAGTACCAAATTTTTTTATGACTTTTGTAGGAGTGAGTCAATAAATTATTTTGATCTGAATGTATAATGTCAGCATTTACCATCAGGTTGCTTGACACCAGGTGTCATTGAGCGTAGAAAATCATCAGGTGTCATGAAAACCTCATGCTGCTCATGATGTTGGGCCTGCAGAGTGGCGAAGTACCGAAATACCTTATCAGGAGTTGAATAGTGGCGCATTCGGTTCTCATACTCGATGATCTATCCAGCAGCGTGCAATGTACAAATGTGGGTTTCAAACGATGCAACGGTATAGCTATACAATTTCTAAATTTGAAGTTTTTCTTCGTATTAGTAGATCTACTTCATATTTTTTTATTGCACAGATAAAGCAAAATAATACAATTGTGACTGTGACTGACGTACATTCCCGGCGGTCTTAACGCTAAAAGTGATGTCTTCTAGGAAACCTGACTATAACCAGCATACTTTGTAAGTGGCATGCTTTGACTTTCAGATGGACAAATAAAGGATGCATACCATTTTTTTAGTGTATGACCTGAGCACCAACAATAAGCAAGTTTTTTTTAATGTTTCATACTATTTTAGAATCATCATCATATCAGCCTGTAGATGTCCACTGCTGGACAAAGGCCTCCCCCAAGGATCTCCACGACGACCGGTCCTGCGCTAACCTCATCCAGCCGGGTCCCGCGACCTTCACCGGATCGTCGGTCCACCTTGTGGGAAGGCCTGCCTAATAATAATAGTAGATAGAATAAGATAATTTAGAATAATAGTTTATTATTAGAGAATTAGAAATAAACAACTTTTCAAATTATTAAAACTAAAATCAGTGTACAAACAAAACAAAAGGCATAAAATAAAATTAGGTACCATCAGGCTGTTTCATGCCAGGTGTGATGGCCCGTAAAAAGTCATCGGGCGTCATATACACTTCTGTGGTGTCCCCATAGGTCAACTTGACAGTTGCAAAGTAGCGAAATATCTTGTCAGGAGTAGAGTAAGATCTCATACGATTTTCATACTCAATGATCTGCAGTGCACAAAAAAATAGCAGTGCATAAATTAAAACAATTAACAAAATAAGAAAAATAAAGATAATTAAAAAAAATAAAGTTTCACACTTGTGTGTGTAAAGAAATGAAGGAATTCCATATTCTTACCTTTCTGTCTCTGAACCCAATCTTTTCTTTTCTATACCTTTTCTTTTTCGTATCAACTTCACTGTCGGAGTCAGTGTCAGAGATTTCTTCAGCTGCATTGATGGAGGGAAATACTTGGTATGTCAACCTGAAACATTATTTTATTAAGATGCATTAAGTACACAAAGTACTTTTTCTACATGGAATTGTTTTATCTCAGGGGCAGAGTCCAATATGTCTAGACAAACAAACAATTACAAGATTAAAATAAAGCCAAATTAACTTTGTTTGACCTCAGAAACACAGTGTATTGCGGCATCACATGTGATGGGCAAATATTATATATAGTATTCCACAGGGACATGGTAGCAGTAGCGGCAAGAATCCTACTAATATTATTTTAAACGCGAAAGTTTGCAACTTTTGTAAGGATGTATGTTTGTAATTCTTTCACGCAAAAACTAAACTACAAAACAGATTTTGATGAAACTTTACAGTAGTATAGATTGCACATCAGAATAACACAGAAAGGGAAACAGCAAGGGAAAAACTTTTCAACGCGGGCGAAGCTACGGGAAACAGTAACTAATAATGTTGGTGGCAGTCAGTTGTATGTCAGGTTACAGGTGGTCAGCTGCAGGCCGCACTTTGCCTGTGTTGGTGTGGAGATCCCGTATATAACAACTGACCGCCACTGCGCCAAGGTGGAGTGTCTAGATTAAACATAATAAAAAGTTTGGTAAGTAGGTATCTAATAGTAATTCCTTACCAGGTTCTATAAGTTGTGTAAGCTGCAGCACTGATTAACAATGAATAATACAAATATTTATAGGATCGACATGAACTTTCAGTATTGTTATGCTTGTTTTCATCACTATAATTGCGAGGGAAGATATTTGATTTAGCAGACGTTGAACTGAATACAGATGTATTCCCAATGCATGAGAAGTTTCGCACAGCAGATATTCCTCTGGGTATTCTTAGTAGACTAGATGAAATGTAATACATTGTGCTAGATCTGCTACTTGTTTGCCAGGTCAACAGGATGTTCAAGGATATGTAAAAGGAAATTAATCGATTACCCTTGCCGACTTGTAATTTTACTTAGATCGTAGACCAAGCAACTATACTCAACAGTTATAACAAAAATAAATATTTATCACATCACGATACTTGTCAAAAACTCAAGCAAACGAATGAATTGAATACACACATGTAATTATTTTGTCCATACGATTAAGTTAATCTTAAAAAATCGAGTGAGCTTGAATGAAAGAAAGTCAAAAAACGAACGAATGATTGTCAACTGTCAATGTCAAGTCATAGTTTTTTTTTAAATTCATTCATATTATTGCCAGACGAATTAATTTATTTACACTAAAGGTGGCCATTCACGCGCCAACAATAGTTACTGTCTGACAAAGAAATACTTTAGAAATTGCTTATTGAACGAGCGAGCGAAGCGTCTCAGTTTCGAGATTGGCCAAAAATGCTTTTGTTCGTCTGTCTTTCGTTCTATTTTTCAACCAATTTTGACGAAAATTTGGCATGGGTATAAATTAAATTAATTACGCCGACAAAATGAGTAGAATAAAATATTGACAAAAAATTTTTTTAGAGTATACGTGCCATACGTAGTGGGAGTGAGTTTTTTTTCTTGTGAATCCCATAGAGTGGTGTATTGTTGATAAGTCTTCCAAAAATATTGCGGGTGTGTGAAAACCATTTTTGGATTTAGCGATCTGTTTGCGAAATATTTTTGTCACTTTAGTGGTTCCTAATCTGTCTGCAAAGACTTGCCTTCTTTTGTTTCTTTTAGGTTTCGTTTTTAAAGGCTGGCGAGGTCTACTGTTCCCATAGAACTACTATACTTTACCTAAGCTTAGCATAGGCTTCATTGGCTGTGTGTGACAATGTTAGTTATTAGATGTTACTATAAAAGCAATCTTTCATTTCATTAGCCTTTACCGCACATAAAAAGTAAAAAAGATAGGTACATTATTACCAGAAATATTACAATAGCGTAGGTACATAAGTAGTTCAGTACCTAAGTACATATAGGCGGTCTTATCACTAAAAGCGATTTCTTAACCACATTTTAATAGATTTGTTGTGGAAGTTTGATGCGGCGGTTCTTCTTCAGCGCGTATGAAGCAAGGCATGGTTAATAAAATAATAACGTGTTTAAACACCTAGTGCAATCATTTGATAGATTTCAGACTACCATTCATTGGCAATGATTTGGTCCATTGCCAGTTGTTATGGGTGGATGTGGTTCTTCCTACCTATTTATGTCAAGATCGAATTTTCGAAGCGTACTGGAGGGCTAGTACTGTAAGTACTGAAAATGGTAAATTTTACTGAAAGGAACCATTCCTTTATTTTCAAAAATATATAGTACTGCATTTAAACATTTTTAATAAACCTGTGCCGAGAATCGAACCGGACAAATGTGGAAAAAACACATTGTTTAAAGAAGATACCGTCAGTGTGGACAAAAGGGGGCACAATGAAAAAACTTAGAAAAATTTCACTTTTTGGAATCGGACGCTGCCTTTTTCTCAGCGCCCCCTTTTTCTGTGCCGTGATGGTCCCCATGAACCGAGGTAGAGCAGTTGATAGAGCGTGAGTGACCCCAGATAGGTCGGTAGCAGGTTCAAGTCCTGCTCGCGTATATATTTTTTTTCATGTTGCTTAATTTTCTTTTTTTATTTTTATTTACCTACTGTTACAAAATCCACCGAATTTAAAACAATTATTGTTTTAGTCTAAAGGTGTTACTGCATTGTTAAGCATTATTACCCTCGTAGGTCCCAAAGAGTATCGGTACACAGCTAGTCAGGAGATTTACCCAGACGTCGTTGACAACTGATTTATTTTCTCCACCTAACTCGTTTTAGTGTAATTCAAAATGCATTCATAAATTATTAAAAGTCTGAATCGATGAAATGAGATCAATCTTGAAAGGACGACGGGACCAAAAAATCATTAAATTCGCTCATGCCCGGTACGCTCGCTCCCCCATCCCCAAAGGATGCTGGGCAGACATACACGTATCATCTACTCGTAGTAAATTTATTATAGATAAAAACGTACCTATCCTTATCCATGCTACGTTAACTTTTGCAATCAATGTTTCATATTTATTAATAATTGCAATTTTATGTGGTACGCGTTTCTTTACTCATTACTGAAATCGTGTTATCACCATGTGTGCGTGATTATTAACTAACGAGTCCTCTAGTAATCAAAATTAAGTTATTATTTTAGCTTTTCCTGTTCATTATTTTACTGTAGTTTCGTACCACATGACGCTACAAAATGATAATATCATTCAAGATATACAGATGGAGATTAAAGCCGCGAGGCTACCACTGTCTGAAGTGTTGGGCGAAAACTGCAACGTTTGTCTTTTGGGCGGCACTGTACATGGTGGTCATGAAAATAACAATATTCAAGAGCAGTGCAAAAACGTCAATTGTGAAAGACTGGTCTTCGGAACCTGACAACAATACCAAGTGGCTGGTAACTAACGAAACAGTGTAGTGCTAATTCGTTATTCGTAAGGATTAAAAGACTGTATCTTAAATGATGTTATCCGCCAGAGAACTGAACTGAGATCTTTGACATAGCTCAAAATATAACGTTGATGTAGCAGTGGGATCAAGTGGGATGGTCCCATCTGTCGAAGGACCAATAACCACTGGGGTAGGACGAGTTCTCGAGTGGAGACCAAGACCGGGAAGGCGTAGGTAGTGTGGGGTACCCTCCGGTTAGATGGAGCTACGATCTGCCTCCCTACACTCTTGGCAGCGTGAATTGGTTTCGCGTCTTGGAGGAGGCCTATGTCCAGCAATGGACAGGTGATGGGTGAGCTGATGCAAGATTTTCTTAACAGTATAGTCGTTAAAACTTGACTGTAGACAACGATTTTTACATGTAATATATTTTAATGTACTTACTTATGAATAAATTTAATATAAACCATTGTAGGAGCCTGTTTTAGAAGACCCCGTTAACACATCGTACACAGAGTTGTATGTAACAGATAATGAAACAGTAGCTGATTTGCAAGAGAGAGCGGAAAGGGTCCGAGATGTATGTGACCGGCGCTCTCTGACATCGCAGCATATAAATAGCGGAGAGTTCATGGTGGACCACAATCACAACCTCGTGTGGTGTACTATCTTCAAGGCTGCTAGTTCCTCGTGGATGTACAAGTTCAATATACTTGGTAAGTTTCAACATAGGTAGATTTAATTCAATACCCGTCATTTGAGATTTGACGCAGTAGGGTAATATTTCAGATCTCTTAGTGCAGACATTATAAGCAAAACTATGGGGCATAAAATACTGCCTCTTATTTTTCATTACCTTATTTTCAGGTGGTTATGACAAGAAGTTTTTAGAGCGATCAAGACGTGTGCCTATGATGTTGGCCCGAGATAAATTTCCAAGGCCCAGTTTGGAAGAATTAGTAGACGCTGTTTCTACTCCCGGTGTCATATCACTACTGATCGTGCGTGAACCCTTTGTAAGATTGCTGTCGGCTTACAAAGACAAACTGGAGTTTTTAACGAAACCATATTATCGTAGTTTGGGAAGATCGATAGTGGCAAAATATAGAGAAAACGCTACCAAGATATTTGGACCAATCAAAAGTCAAGGGCCCATTTTTTACGAATTTGTATCTTATTTGATTGCAACACATAAAGCTGGACAAGAGAATAATTTTGATGAACATTGGAAACCATATTATCAGTTCTGTACGCCATGTGCTGTCAATTTCAGTGTCATTGCTAAAGTGGAGACTTTAGCAAGAGATTCAGCGTACGTTATTCAACAACTTGGACTTGGTCATATCTTGGGACAAACAGTGAAATACGGGACTAGTCGTCATCGAAAAGTCATGAATATATCCCGAAGGAATACGACTGCTGCACTGAAATATTACTACACCCAGCTCGATGAACAAATGATTAGCGACTTGTTAGAAATATACGGTATAGACTTTGAAATGTTTGGATATGATCCTAAAGTTTACAGTGAATACGTAAGAAAATAAAGAATTTAAGTAGGTACTTATATTTATTGTAAATAAAAATATATGTTTACAAAAATCTGATGCTTACTAATAGTTTCTAATAATTATAAGGTTCGTAAGTACATTTTATTAATATAACGGACACTATTATTTGTATGCACTGATAGCTAAACTTGTGGATATGTCAAAAATATAAAATCTGACAACGCACTGACTTTTGTTATAATAATAATGATAATTATTATTATTTGTTTATCAACCTATTATTTGTTTATTTTAATTATCTTATTAAACTTCAAATTTTTGATAAATACGTAAGAGATTTCGTATACCGAGATCATAATTGTATTTGATTGAGTATGTATATTCCTAAACCACAGGGCTATTATTAGATCTAGGTACTATTTAGGCACTATTAAGGTAGGTTCTTTAATAGAGGCACTAAAAGTAACTCTGAAATCCATAATATGTATACGCTAGTGGAACGGACACCCGGGCTGCTTGCCGGGCTGCACGGCGCGCGTGTGAACGCACCATCAAATTCTAAGATTGGTATTTTCATGCAAGTAGTTTTTCCAGTTTTTTGGGGATTTTAAGTTCTATTTGAGTTCTATCTCAAATAGAACTTTCTTATTCGGACATAATGTTCAGCCGATGTACAGTCGCCATGTAGTAAATGTATATAATAATGTCAAATTATTATATACGTTATATACTCTGAAATAAGATACCTACAGAACTAAAAAATTACGTTACCTACGCTTTACTTATTTAAAAAATCAAAACAAAGTCCACGTGTCGTCACGGGCGGGCGGGCTGAGCTGAAATAACACAAAGTTATTTATTAAAAAATCATTGAAAAAAAATATATTGGGGAACTATTTACTCATATATGCGTGGTACATACTTAGCAGATCTGTAGATGTATCTTTAACTATCTTTTCTTTTCTTTGCAAAGGTACCTATAGGCTGGTCCATCTCAATGGAGTAGGGAGAGTATAGTTTTGAGCTTGTAACATTGAATTTGCCAAAGACAATGATGAATGAACGGGAGGAAGAGAGAGAGCGAACGAACGAGACTCGGAGCGAGGCAGGCAACGAACGAATGCCCGCTCGCACCAACCAAACGAGCGAGGCTCGAGCGAGGCTTGGTTTTGGTCTCAGATTGTTTTTTTTTACAAAATTGACTGACTGACTGCGCTTGCGAGAGTCTGCGAGACCTCCCTCATTCGAATAGTGTCAAAGGTAAATATCGTTCAAGAGATATTAATGTAGAAATAGGAAACCCGAAACTAATACCTAGGAAACGTAGTGATTTATTTGGTTTGGTACTACTAAATAATCCTTCAAGTGTCTTCAAAGTGCTAACTTTTCGTTTCGTTTTCTTGAAACTAGTGAGTTATATAACCTTGAATCACGGGACTTGAGTATTGATTACTCGCAGAATATTGTTTATTTCTGGACAAATCTATCAGGTACGTAACCATAATTTCCTACCTTTAGTTTTACACTTTGTTTTGTATTAAACCTCGTCACAGGGTTGGTTAGTATCGTTCCATAACTCGGTCCATATGCCTGCGTACTTGTTATTATAGGTACATTACATTACACTACCTACATGGACTTCCAAGTAATTGTAATAGAACATACGTTACCAAAACATAGAACTACAGTTTTTTAATCATTAATTCAAACACTATTACCTATATCTATTAGAAAGTATCCTTGAATGCTGCTAAGCAGTACTTACAGGTCACACTCAAGGAAAATTCCTGTCCTTTCTAATATCTTGATTGTTTAATGAATGAACATACATTTGGAACAAACTTCCACTTTGTCAGAGACTGCCACCCTGTTTAAGATTATGAAGACTGCTACAGAGACTCAAGACTGCACTTCAAATTTGTTGTGCTGACAATTTCTAATTTTCATTATGTTTTAACTATACAACATAAATACTCTTATTATAATTATAAACGAAAAATTCTATCAATATCTTCAATGGTGTAGCCCTAAACACAGGCTATTTTCCATGATTAATTTTTCGACACCATTTCCTTAAATCAATGTCCAAAGTAACAGAAATTCAGCAAATAATGTTTAATTTCTCCTATGTCCTTGAACTTTGTTTATTTATACACATACCATACCTACATATAATATGTACTGAAATAGTTAACAGAAATTGAATGGATGCCAATAAATTTCTATATCATCTACAATAAATGCAGTTCTAGTAGGTACCTATACCTATATATATATTTTCCAACATTATATCAGAACCAAAATGTTAAATGTATGTATTTGAATATGTATTGTACTTTTGACGTACCTTTAGATTACATTGTTTGTCAGTGTGCCAGTTACTATAGCAATATAGCATGTGATTGTCTTACTGACCTAGATTCTGTTCTATGTATTATTTTCACCTCATATCTTAAATGTTGCCACTGCCAATGTTGTATAACAGATTTCTGGCTTATTTCAGACATTTATTCATAATTTCACATTGTATGTGATGACGTAATTACGTACATGTATGTATGTGAAATGTCATTATATTACAAAAATTACTCAAATATTAAATTAATTAAGTAAAGTAAGTACCTATACAATTTACAATGAAGATGGGGGAGGGAGGCTTATACCCAAAAGGGATCCATTTAAACTAATTTATCTAAATGATAACATTAAAATATGCCAAAACTAACAAACATGTAATAGTTTAAGAGAGATGGAAAAGAAAATGATAAAAAAAAGATTTTTTTTATCATTATTATTTATTACTAGCTTCTGCCCCGCGACTTCGTTCGCATTAAAAAGTATCGTATATGTTACTAACTGTCCTGCGGCATCTAAATTTGATCAGTAAATTTTTGTTCCCATACAAACCATATTATCATCCCTTTTCTACTCTTTAGGGTTGAAATTTGAAAAATCCAATTATACCAGATTTTAAGTCAGACCACATGGTTTTTCAAACAAAAAAAACCTGGTTCAAATCGGACCAGTAGTTTTAGAGTGATGCGGGTTCAAACAGACAGACAGAAATTTTTTGAGAAGTGTAGCCTAATAACGTATTCCAATAGTTTCTTTTTAAATCCCTTCAATAGTACATTTTAGACTTTCGCGCTTTGTATTCATAATTATATAATTATAAATCCCTTCAATGTACAGAAATACTCCCGTTACAATTTTATAATAGTATAGATATAAATGACAAACCGGTTTTTGTTTCAGATCAGACACTTCATAATTAGGGGCCTAAAACAGGAAAAATGCATCGCGCAAGAGTAGTATTTCAAGTTTCAAATAAAATTACCAAAAATGAGAGATTTGCGTCATGGCTCCTCAACAAACCACAGGTGAGTGAGAATATCAAACTGAATGAAAAGGAATGTTGATTCTTGTGGTTATTTTTCATCGAGAGTTTTAAACTCAAAAACAAGGTGGGCCTAAATGAGCCTATGATTGATGGTTTCAATGCATGGGTTGAATTAACACGATTCGAACGGACCTTGGTTCTAATAAAAGTCCCATGGAAAGGTATAATTGCGACCAGTATGAGAATAACGGACTAGCAAAGAACGCGTACATGCGAAGCCGCAGTCAAAGACTACTACAGGTTTTATTTTGCTATACAAATTTTTAGAATCGGTATTTATTGATCTGCCATCCTTCCTTACCCTAAATTGACTATTTATTGTTTTGCAACACGCAATGTTTAGGTAAGCGAGACTTATCATCTAAAGGTGTGGGCGATAAGATCAAGCAATTGCGTGCAATAGTAATTTGTTATGCCTTGTAATAGGAATACTTTTTAATTACTGAAAAATAAGTCTGTACTAAATATGAGCATAATCAAACAAGACTATGTTGTGATGCGACGAAAATATTTGTTATCTTGTCTCCCCATGACATTGTCTGAAGAAAATATTTGCGGCTTTTCTGTTAAGTATGGGTTAGTAGAATGTATTTCTTATCATCTTGTCTTATCTTTATTCACAATTCGACATAGAAACAAAAGTGGGTCTAAGATTTGAGTTTATGGATCATACAAGCATAATAGTGGGCGGACTGCCCAGTTGTCAGGTTCTGGAACCACAAACATGTGGGGTCTAGAGCCACAATATTTAATGTCAAATGATCATAATGTAATTTAATAATTTGCAATATTACTATTTATTAACATTATTTTAAGTCATTACTAACAATTTATAGATTGATATCTGAAATAAATACAATAATAATTATACATCATTTCATTTGAAGCAGACTAAGTCAAGTACACTTTTGCACGAAAGGTGTAGGTCAGTGCAATGTTAAATTAAATTAAATTATGTCTTTATTTCTGGCTATAAAAAATGACCTACCCAGATTCATAATAAATAGTTTTTGTTGTGTATATTCTGTTACGAAATTCATAAGAGAATCGAGGACGGTGTAGGTTCATGTTAAGTCAAAGGTTATTAAATGTTATAAAATTTCTTAAGACTCAATAACGTAAAGGTCTTTATTTATAATTAAAATTAGGTAATATCTTAAAACGTAGAAAAGTTAAACAATGTATTATTTGATAGAATTGTTTATAGTTAGTTATCGTATCTTATCAAATAAACCTTCAAACGGTAATAAAAAAATACGATATCATTTACAGAGTAAAATAAATATGATTGGTTTAATATGACAAGCCCCTAGAAATGTGATAAACTTTGCCGCCAGATAGCTCTGAAAAAAAACCCATTGAAAACATCATTTTGCTGAGTGTACGGCTGAGTGTGACAAAGATAAGACAAGCCTAGACTTAGCTTAATGTCTTTGGCACTACTTCGCTTCTTAGGGTCAATTCAAACAGAACGGAAAAATGCACTAGCAATTTTTTGCTGCTAATGTAAAAACAACTGTGGGTTTCGATTTGTACGGAACAGAAAACTGCTTTCGTCTGGCATTAGCATCTTTTTAGCAAAATATTGGCGTCATAAACTATTTTTGCATATTTCTGTTCTGTTTGAATCGTCCCATAATATAGGTGGTCTAACTAAATGACTTAAATACGTTGACGGTCATCTCAGCTTTATTTTAAAATTGACGTCATAACCACAGAATACGTAATAGTAAAGTATCTGTACAAAAATTACGTACCTAATACGTATTTTAAACCCTGTACATCTGCAACTCTATCGTCAAATGACGGTTCAACTTACGGTGTGACAAACTATTTAAATTCGCGTTAGTAAATATTTACGGAGCATATTTAACACCAAGCTAAGAGACTATCGAGCTATAGTCCACCATGCTAGCCCAGTGCGGGTTGGTGGACTTCACATGCGCCTAAGAATTTCTTCTTCGGCGTATGCCGGTTTCCTCACGATGTTTTCCTTCACCGTTTGAGATGAGATGTAAATGTACTTACTTAAGTTTCGAGAAAAAACCCATTGGTATACATGGCCCGGCCGGTATCGAACTTCGGACCTTTCGATATGATAGGTAGGTTAAACGATATGACAGAATGCCCCCATTCGTGTCATATATCGACTGATATCAACACAAAAGATTAAAGAACTGCGTATAGATTAGGTAGGTATTTATAGTACTTTTTCTTAACATAGGTACATTCGACCGCACGTCAGTGGTAACACTATGACCTTGAGCTGGCCTGGTCTATTGGGGAGTTTCAATACTACGAGAGACCAGTTTATACTGGTTTTGTTTCCACTGACGTGCGGTCGATCGTACTTATCTAGACATAAAAAAACACGTAATAAGGAATTAAGACTTAAGAGATATAGGTTTTTCGTAGTAGCCGCCGGTCCGTATAGTAAAAAATGTAGGTCTTTTGACAATACATACTATACTTATATCGTACTATTGTTAGGCCGCATGTTTTTTCTACGTAAGACGTTACAGTCACCGCTGATGTAAAGCAAGGTGAAGGTTAAAACTATATTTTTCTGGCATGCATCGTACTTTTAAATGGAAACTAAAATACCCTTGTTACTTTAAAAATATAATGTCGATTCGTATTGTCTTATTATTAGTACTAGATATTGGTCGCGGTTTCGCTCACCCATGTCGTGTCAAGGTACCGTTCCACAGGGTTATTCATCCACATGAAGCAAAATAAAATTTTGTACCCGATACTTGTTAAGTCGCTTGTTATTAGGTATATTTATTTTTCCTTCGTGACATTTGAGACTAATTTGGACAATGGTTTGAAGCGAAACATACCTACTTTGAGTTATATGTTAAGCGAGAGTAAATTTGAATGAAGGTGTATTTTTGCGCAGGCCGCCGTTGTGACAGTAAACGCCAGTAGGCTGAAGAGTTCAACAGCGGCGGAACCTTTCCTCAATGGCTCCAGCTCAGCGTACGTGGAGACCATGTACAACTCATGGCTCACTGACCCGAACTCCGTGCACGCGGTGAGTACCAACCACATAGCTTGATGCGTGGGAAATGAGACTTTGGTTACTAGTTTTTGATTTATTTTATGTCTAAGATAGAATAGGTAGGTACATACCTACATAACTACCAATCACACACTATCTACTTAGATATACAATAGATTGTGAGGGCTGCCCGAAGCTCTTGAGTATTCTAGCCCGGGAACCAGTCATGATAATCACCTGATCTTCAGCAGACCCTCAATAAATACTATCTTTATGAACATGTGCTGACATAATACCAAACTTTTGCGAGAAACCACATTCAAATTGGTTAAGCCGTTTTGGAGATTTATGGTAATAAACAAACACACAAACACCTCTTACCCCAAACGCAAATACCACCATTGTTCCGTCGTGGGTAAAAATGAATAAACAAATGTATGAATAACGCCACTTTGTCTCATTTTTTTGCACTTTGATGCTGTAGTTATTACCTATCTATCAACTGTAATTACGTACAATTAGGTCCACAAACGACCATGACATGACGTGAACAAAATACTGACAAAAACCAACCAAGGCAACGTTGAATGGACCGTGAAGTATTCATAACCACGTGACAATAGCATAGCGAGCGTAATATGCAAAGACGGGGTTTTGATTTGACAAAATGAGAATTGGACGAATTGGTACTACAGTTACTAGACTCCTTTTGAACCACATTGTGTATTTTATCTACTGTTACCGCGGGGTCGGAAATGCGTAGAAAATGTCCAATTTATTTTGATTCATCATTGACAAATAAGATGTACAGATGCGAGAATTTTGTATTTCATAGTTAAAATGTTCCACAGCGTAATTATGTCGATTCGGTAGTTCGACGACGAAATCTAAAATCTCACTATCAGTAGCTTAACTGTATGAAAATAAAAGGCTTCTACCCGCAGTGCTTTATTGATTTTCCTGTGGTAAAATTTATTTTACCTGCATACCCAGGCAGTAGGTACTCATTATTTTCCTGCTAATCGTTTAAGAGACGTGACCAGAAATAAAATAACATAGGAAACAATTTTTCTATTATTACAATGAGCTATCTCATCTACTTAGGTACTTACTACATAGATATCATGTACCTACATGATGAATCTATGAATGAACAAACACATTTACGCACTTTGATATTAATTTGGGATAAAATTATATTATCTCTACGATTTTCCACGAATTGTTTTCCGGCATAGATATCACCTTTTTCGACCGAGTTATTGAGTGATTCATTGTAGGTAAAATCCCATACATAATTATGTATCAGTATGGTGGTCTTGATTAAACGGAAAGATTTTCCTTAACGTGCGTATGTATGTAAACACCTTATTGTAGGTACCAAAAATTTACAGATACAGACTGTTAAGAATAAAACTGAGTACAAAGGCGGACTTATCCCACTAAGGGATCTCTTCCAGTCAACCTTAGAGTTACTGAAAGGATTACTTAGCTTAAATGCGTTTAGTACCAAAATTAGATAGTAAAGTAGGAGAATGAGGCGTTGTTTTAAATGAGTGGTAAGTTAGTGAATGACCTGACCTGTTAGTGAGTACCTGACAGATAAACTTTATACTATTTATTGACTGTCTTATAATATTTATTTATGTTATTTATCTATGGTTAAGTCTGCGTGTCAATGGAATGGATCGTTCAAAAGTTTCAATCACTTTCAACAACTTTTCCTGTACATTTTCAAATATCTATAACATGAGTACTTGCATCCGCATTTATGTAGCACAGCATGTCATGTCTAGATTTATCCTTTAGTCGCTTCAAGGAATATTGTTTTTATATATATTTTATTTATTGAAGTATTTTATCTGTCCCGGATACCACAAATAGAAATGGCGCAAAACTGAGTTATCTGCTAAAACTTTCCGTTTCTGTCTAATCTGCGAAATGGATATTGACACGGACACTACTAATGTTATTACTAATTGATACTGATAACATCTGTGTCAACAACGGTAGGTTGTAATTGCATTCCGCCATTTGTCTGCACCAGGTCTAGACGGTCGCAAGTAGTCGATGTCTTTATACTTGATATCGATACATGTTAGTATGAAATAGTATCTGCCTTTAATGTCTATCCAGCAGTATTGTGGTGATTAAGGCATAAACAATCATTATTTTGGGAGAGACCTGGCCCAGTAGTAGACTAATACAGAGTATTTTAGTCTTTGTTGGGCTTCGCAGACTAATCGATTTCGGATTTCGATTGAATTTCACTAGTAATACAACATTTTGTTTAAATTTTTTAACATGTATAAAATAATATTATTGGAAGAATGCTTTGGCACAGAATAAATAACAGTACAGGCTTTGGGTTTAAAAAACAATAATGTTCGCACGGAGGCCGAGACAGCCTTGTAAAAGCTTGCTCTTTCGCTTAATTATGAAGATATTGTTTTCTGTTTGTCTAAAAATTCTTTACAAGCCTTTAAAAGTCTTCTTCCAAAGAATGATGAGTAAGAAAACATGTATCGGTGCCAGTCCGTCACGTACTCGGGTACCTATGATATCTGATCAGTAACGATTTATGTTATGATTTGAATCAATTTAAAAATATACATACAATGAACATAAATACCCTAGCTGGACTTTGACTTTGAAAAACGAACTGTAAAGTAAATCTAATACATGGAGATAAATTTAGAAGATGTTAGTCTTCGGAGCGGGTCATTATGTAATGAAAGCGCCACCGTCTCAACGACGACGCTTAATGACGTAGACGAGTGTCTAAAATAGCCACGAAACACAGGGGTCGATTGTAATTAAACTATATAAGTGTAGGTACATTGTATACTCAAATCGATTACAAAGAATCCCGTGAATGAAGGGCACATAGCTTTTGAGATACTTATTGTGAAATTAATGTTTATCTATACTAATATTATAAAGAGGAAAGATTTATATTTTTGTATTGTTGTGTGTATGTTTGTAATGAATAAAGGAACTCAAAAACTACTGTGCCGATTTCAAAAATTCTTTCACCATTGGAAAGCTACATTCACCCTGAGTGACATAGGCTATATTTATTGCAAAAAAAATGTCCACCCGTGCGAAGCCGGGACGGGCCGCTAGTCGTCTCATAAAATTTTATTAGCTGGAGGCTTAAAATTACTGGTCAAACTACATCTACTCGTATTGCCATAGCGTAGAAGTAAGTAATTTAATAACAATGGGTCTCACTCCGCATTTTGAATATGTAACAGTCAGCGAGCATTAAACTAATGTATCACTGTGACTATCAGCAGTATAATAATATTATTTATGGACTCATCTACACGCTTAATCTTGCTTGCGCAAATTCTAGGTTTGCACAAGCGTGCATGTACATTAAGACGGCAAAGCGCTACGTTAAGACGGCAAAAACAGTACCTGCTTGCTTGTGCAAACCAAGAATTTGCGCAATTGAGACTGAGCGTGTAGCCGGGCCTTAACAGTGCACAAGATTTTTAGGTCGTCAATTATCACATCTCTGTATTTTTTAGTTTTTAGTTGTTTGGCAAAATTATAAAGCTCAAAAAATATTTAAAAAATTTTTTGAATCAAATTATGTTCATAATCCTAGAGGCGGAATTTCAGACTGTTCCTTAGTAACATGAACGTTACTTTTTCCATCAGTGGAAGAGTGCATGAGGCTGATACGAAATGTCATTGCGTGCAAGGTTAATTTGAGCGTGTGTTCTAACTCAATCCAGTTTTAACTCGAAATTGTTTGTCAATCGTGATTCATGTGCTCAAGAATTATTTGAACATCATTAACACACTATAATGCGAGTAGGTATAGTAGTGTAGGTACATAATACAATGAGATAAAAAGTATGTATGGTACTTACTTATTTTCGTTCTTATTATATGACACACCCTAAAATATGAAGTTAATGAAATATTTAATGACTAGCAGATACTTGGCGACTTTGTTCGCGTTAAAAGCGGCCTATCCCTTCCTTTTATGTTTTCACGGGAATTTCGAAAAATTACGCCTTCCTTAGTGATTGCCTGCGTAATTTTGAAGAACCTCTATGCAATATTTCAAGTTTCTGCGTCAGCGGATTGAGCTGTACCTACGTTGTTAAAACAGTCAGACAGGATCCATTTTTATTTTAAAGGTGAAAGGCACTACGCAGTTTCTGCAGCAATACAGTGATAATTAAAAATATTTGATCCAACTGGTTTGGTTATCGGGGCATCCTTATCTATTAATCATGTTTGTGAGTGGTGACATACAGTGACGTAGACTCGGCATGTTCCGCATTAACGTCACTACGAAACCCGTCTGCTGCGCATACGTCAGTCAAGGGATAATCATGTTGTCAAGTTAGCAATTATGAGGCTTTTCTTCGTTAACACATCGGTAACTTTTCTATCGGTACTTGTGTTACGGCACCAAATTCTTTAAATTGTGAATTTTTTTTAAATAAGATTTATTTTCAGTCTTCACTTAAACAAAACAGAGTCAAAAGAGACCTCCAACCAAGGCCGGCAACGCACCAGCACCCCCGGGTGTTGCAGGTGTCTATAGGCGGCGGTGACCTCTTAACATCAGGAGGCCCGCCTGCTTGTTGCCCCCGTAGCAATAAAATAAATAAATAAACCTAATTACCTTAGTATTTTTCTTGTTATTTTTAATCTTAATTATTTTGTTGACATGCAAAAACTAGTTCAACTGACGTATTAAACTTAACTTCATGTGCAGTATGTAAGTTATGTTCTAAATTATTTTTTGTTGTAGTCGTGGGACGCATTCTTTCGTAACGCGACAAATGGCGCCCAGCCGGGGGCCGCGTACACGTCGCCGCCGAACTTAGCACCTTACTCTAGGAATGAGGTCCCCCTCACGTCGCTCGTACCCTCCGGTGGAATGCCTTCAATTTCATCAGGTAAGTTCTTGCTGCTTGTTGCCCACGATGTTACAACGCGTGATAGTGTAAAAATTACTGTCTTCTTCTTTCTATATTTTTTGGAGTCGGCTCTCTCCTAGTCAATCTGCGGTATATAATGCGGCTCTGTAAAGTTGCTGCTTACTCATTATGTGCAATTTAATATTTTGTCATTTTTGTTGAACAAAAAACAACTAGAACTCTTCTTAGCATAAGAATGCTAATGTCTAATCAATTTTTAGTGCTGTAACCGCTTTAATAAACAGGCGTCACATTTCTTAACTTTGATTATTTTATGATGGTCATGCTTCTTAGTTCGATTGACATTACCTTTGCAAATCCGCCGGTCGATTGACTTTAACATTTGCAAATCCGCCGGCACAATATCGAGCCAGTAAGGTATACATTTATTATTCGCCTGGTCTTATATGTCAATATTACTTATTTCGCGTCAGAGACTTGTGATATTGTCACTTAAAAACTGAACTTCGGACTTAATGTCTCAAAAAGTAAGTTTTTTTGACACAATATTTGTGTCAATATGACACAATATTATCAAGTCTCTGACTGACGGCAACTATTATTTATTCTGTGCTGACGAGAAATACGACGAAAGGTTATACGCTCTGGGCCTCGGGTTTCGAAAGGTTAATATAGTCAATACTAATACATTTGATTGTTCTCCAAGGATCTCCTATCAACGAGAAAATCATCGATGACCACCTCGCAGTCCAGGCCATCATCAGGAGTTATCAGGTGAAAATTGTTCTTTTACACACAATGCACACATTATCCCTTATTGGTTGCACATTATGTTTAGTTAGTATCCACATATGTGATTTATGATAAGTATGAGAAGTTTCCTCGTGTTTTTTTCCCCAGCTAAGAATTTATTAGATAGTACATTTTAGTGACTTCCTGGAAATACCTTTAACTAACTGAAAATGAGTTTTAATGTTTTTGCACTGCACACAATTAAAACACAGTACTACGTTATTTGTTTATACAGTTACATATTTAACAAAGACCCGTTGCTGTAGGTAGGATTTTAAAAATCTTACAAATAATACTTACGTAGTACGAACCACCTGTCACATATATATATCTTTAAATTTACAGTACTTATCGTGGTTGTCAAATGTTTATGTTATTGGTACTTAATATTTGAAAATATTTTGTTCTGTCTTGCCTTGAGTCGTATATCACTCACTTTCATTATATAGAGATATTGAAATATTCCTGACTTTCTCATTTGATTGTGTGCGATTTAGAGTTAAACTTTATTGATAGTACTCATATAATAGGTTTACAAAATTACTATTATCGGCAATAAACTCAAAACATTAATTGCAACTGCATATGAACAAGCTGGCGATGCGGTTTCTATATAAATAACGTTTTCTTCAACTACACGACCTAGCGACGAGTCATTAGTTGGGCGCCACTTTTCGTTTACGGTCCCAGTTGGGCGCCAAATGTTTCATTCCTCGGAGCAACAGAAAACTAGAGAGAGGACAAACCGCCGCATTACGGCTGAACGATGCACGTTGTATGGACAGTTGGAGATAATATTTCGTTCATTTCCTTAATGGCGTCCCCCAGGACTCATACTGTGAACTCCTGTGCGAATATCACAGTGAATCTATTAATTTCGGCACCGATTTCACAGGTAAATGACTGAATTTATTGACGCGTTGTATGCGTTAGTTGAGCTGGCGATACTAGGACTCCTTAGAAACTAGGCGGTTTGTCCGACCTCCCTGTCTCTGTCATCTGAGTTTCTTACAGTCCCATGCAGGGTGCCAGTTTGTGCAAGTTTAAATCGCTGGGTCGTGGGTAATCCAAATTGGGGATAAAGTGGTGACGTGGTGGCGGGTGCATGACAGGCTCGCGGTCACCTGGCGGCCGATGTGGACCCCCTGGGCATCACGACGGCCAACCTGCCAGATCTGGGCATGCGCGCGCCCCGCTCCGAGCTCATCATGAGGAAATATTTCAATTTCGGTATGCAGGATAAGAGTCGTTGTCGATTTGGAAGCAATCACGTACAATAATCGTGTTGTTATTTAGTTAAACGTTGTGTTACATGCATTCATTTTTTTTGAGCGGCGATAGTAGCATACACATGTAAGTAATTGGAACAAATGTGACGGGAAAAGTTTTAGAATTTCAATAAAGGGAGAATCGGGATAATAATTGAAGAGATGTATTAAATAGGCGAGTTAAAAATATGGGTGCAGATTCAGTTCTTAAAATTTTTACATTTTATTAACTTTATTGGAAGCGGAACTTTTGTTTTTAGCTTGACCCTTTATTATCTCTGTTCCATGATTACCCTGTTTGACTTTTATTATAATCAAAGTTTAAATATCACACGAACAATGATGATTATTCATCTCTATCGTAACTATTTTAATAAGCTATCGCCATCTTTTTATTAAAGCACAATACGTTCTTATCAAAGAAAAAATATTTAATCCCATATCATGGCGTTGAATAAAATTAACTGTATTCCGAAATTGTCTTCTTAAAAATAATTCTTTGTATTTTCATGTGTATGATTATTATAATCGCTATACCGTTAAAATTATTGTTTAATTTGTTTGCCGTAGAGCATTTCAATACAATTAATTTTCGTAGAAATTCAGACAATGATGGTAGTTTAAGTTATAGTTCTGTGATTTGTTTTAAATGTCTTTTACAAATTAACAACATTGTTATCTTTGAACATTTTTTTCACGAACATTATGTGAATATTCATATTCTTACTCCTAACATAACTAACTGAAAAATGTTTATTCTTTATAACAACGCTCTGATTGCTGTTCAATAATGTCCATTTCCTGCATGTCGTTTATTTACAATATCGCGTGCACTAATTTACTTGCGGTGTCATCAAAAAATTATAAGCAAAATATTACCTACCTATTAAATACTTATTCCTTCTAATAAGTTTCATGCGTTAAAAAATAACTAAATACCTACTATTACAATGTGATCCGATCACTAAGAATTGCTAGTCTCAAGATTATTTAAGTTGTTAAATTTTTTTGTAGTTTATTCTTTTTAGAGGAATAGATTTTATTTGTGTGCCGTGGTTAGATTGTCGTACTGTATAGTATGAAATTTTAATGTATTATTTACTGCGAACAGACAACGAACTCATTTTGAAGGTATGGTGCTGAAATATCTAGGCATTTTATTACTCTATTTCTTTTGTATCTAATTTTAATTACCTATGTTTAACATCTGCCTCTCAGCTGTCTATGGTAATGAATGTTTTATATTTTTGAACTTTATAGCAAGGTTTACTTAAACGTTTTTTTAGGGTTTTGGGGTCTTGTTGAAATCAAGTATCAATAAATTAGCGGAATATTACGGGGTTATTAGTCATTCGGGCAATAATGAAGTTTCGGGGGTTATAGAGTCATTCGGGCAATAATGAAGTTACGGGGTTGTTAGTTATTCGGGCAATAATGAAGTTGATTGTTTTTTTACGCGGTGTAGTCCCGGGGTCACCTCGTGGCGCAACTAGATCCTCTGGGTATCTACACCGGAGACCCTGTCTCGAGCTGCGACTGGCATGGTGGCATGCGCGCCTTCGCTAGCGAGGCTGTCATTAGACAACACGTGCGTTTTGGTATGCAAGACTTACTTCAAAGTTGTTTTTATTTGTCAGGCGGGTTGAGCGGGTGCTGTGATTGCGTCATGCATATTATAACTATGGTATTTTTCAAATACCTATCATGGTGCGCGGTATGGGGCATGTTAGACTAATTTCATAGTAACTAGTAAAGCTAATTGGTAATTTAAAATTATTGGTAAATATTTTGCATTATTAGTTATTTTATGCAGGTGTAGTTATAGTCACCTGTAATATTTAAATAATGCAAATAATCCTAAGACATTCGTTTAATGCTCATAATTTGTTACTTGATGATTAAATCTAAGCACTTTTCTTCTTAAAAGTAACAAACAGCGTTTCTACCCTATTCACCCGCGCTCTTCCGCCCCCTTGCCGCCGTACAACAGCTACGATTGAAATTTAATATAATGAAAAAATTGAACTTCAAAATTAAGGTTTCCTTTTTATTTATATGTCAAAATATCCCAAGTTAATATTGCCGGTGACTATAAATCTACATTCTGTATATCGCTGAAGAACTTGCAAATGATGAAATATTACTATTTGTCACACCACGAGCGTATAAAAAGAGATGACAACAGTTTTATACTTTCGCTCGTGATGATTCTTTATCTCTTTCTCACCCCGCCCCCGCGGCCGTTGCCACCTGCCTGACACACAAAAACGGCCTAATAGACTCTTTCTCTCTTACGTATTGCGATTGAGGGTCAGTGGGATGTGAACTGGCATTTTGGTACTCTGCCAGCTTAGTTCGATTGCACAATGTTATCAATGCAATAAGTACTTTCTTTTCTTGGATCACGTATTGTCAATCCTGTCATAACACAAATGACTAGCGGTTAAGATATGATAAATGTAATAAGCATTCAATGATAACGAAGATTACGTATGAATCCCAAACAACAATCTTATTTTGTAATCTATTATTGTATTTTAGTTATTTTACTAATGAATTTGCAGTATATTTCCAGTGTACAGTCAACATTCTTTTGATTTTCAATCAGCAATATGATTTTTAAATTGGGTATAGGCTTAATAGTATCGGTAGCACTTTGATAGTTTGGGGCACCTTTACTTCAGCTCTCTTAGGGAACTTCGGGAGTGTGTCCCTTTTCTCGTTAAAGGGCCATTTATATCTTTATATATACTTTGCAGTAAGCGGGTGTAGTTCTTAGAATTTGCTTATATTTTTGGTGCTTGGTACATGTAGATTAGTATTTACTTACGTATATATAGATCTTGGCGGAACTAATTTGAATTCTTCACTTTTACGTTATAATTGATTGTTATCTATAAGGTGCGTGGGAAGTGCTATGATATTTGTAATATCTATTGAAATAATGCTTCTCTTATTTTTATATACGCTATTACTCTTACAGTTGAGCTTGATGTGATAATTTAAATGTTTATTTTATTTACAATTATTTCAGGTAACATGAAATGTATTTAGTTACAAAAAAATTGAGACTAGCTTTTTGAAATACTCGGTCACTTACTAACGGAAATAATATAAAATAAATATAACCATTTTTTGGACCCTATCGGCTAACACTAGATTAATAAAATACCTATCCTAAAAATCACTAACAATTGTCGTAATTATTGTCTTGATTTGTTTTATAATTTGTCGTAGTACCTATCACTTACTAATTCAATTTATTATTCCATGCGTTGGTAACTGAATGCTATGCGATCATATTCCTTTACTAGACCCTTGATTAGAGTGTGTGAAATTGTTAACAATTTTATATAGAACATAATTATTAGGTACTGAATTTAAAAATCTGTTTAAAGGAGTATTTTAACAAACGTAGGCACTAAAAGTATGAACATATTGCGGTCTTCGCGGCAACGCCTTACAAACCATACAAAGCAGGACATTCCAATACAAATAAATACAAGCGAACACAATCTCTAAATGCATCGTTTACGTAACCATCGAATGTCTATGGTGAAATCCCTGTGTGATTGATTGATGATTAAGAAGTGATACTGATATAACACGTTTATTTATGCACGTTTCTGTTGTTTTTATTAACATTTAGCAGTATGGTCAGCTATATTAATGCTTGATAATTTTTTTATCGCCCAACGTAGTCTCCGGAATAAAAATGTTTTGCGTTCTATGTAATTTTAATTTATTTATGACTTTGGTCTGATTCGTTAAATATTTTTGTCATGTTTGTTCAAAATAATGTTACATAGTAGGTATTGTATCTACTTTACATCATCGGAACTACAAAGTACTACTTTCAAGCTGCATTAATTTATATTTTTTAGTGTAGAAATTACCTTTAAATTAGTTATATTTACAGAGTTGATTTATTTTAATGATGTTTCGGTAACCACTTTAATTTTGTTTTACGCTTTTTATGCAATATATTTGATCTAAACTATAAACTAATATGAGCTGAAATTTATTTTGACATACTAAACCGGTACTAAACTAAACAACAGATCCGAGGACATCATATAGCAAACCTCGACCCCTTGGAAATAGCAACACCCGAAAAATTGCGCGGTAAAAATCCACGGGAGGTGATTCACAACAGCTACAGGTTTGGTAAGGAGACGACCTGAAGTATAGCAAGCACCCTGGCAGACCGAACTAGCTCATGCGTAGTTATGGCGGCCCAGTAATACAGCTGCTAGACACTGATCTTTGAATATAGTTACGTATAACTATCGAGGGATTCGTAAGGGGAAAGAATGATTTAAGTGTGTCGCCCCCTGTAAAGTCAAGTGCGCCTTGAGAGGCGTTCAAGAAATGTGCTTCCTCTAATACTAATAATAACCATTTATTGCTCACTGGTTCGGAGGCGAGGTATATACATGGGAGACGATATAGAATCTACGTAGCTTGTTTAAGCGCAAGTGCGTATTCATCTTCTGAAGACAACATGTTTAATGAGTGTAAAGAGTGGCTGCCGTCTGTAGTTCTATGACTACGTCTCGACTGTGCCTCGACTCTGCAGTTTGTAGTACTAAGACTAGCTTGCGCCTCGTATCTGTTTGTGGTCTGTAGTCACATGAGTGCGTCTTGACTCGGCAGGTTGTAGTCCTACGACTACGTCTCGACTGTGCCTTGATTTTTCGGTCTGTAGTCCTACGACTACGTCTCGACTGCGCCTTAACTTTGTGGTAGTCCCACGACTATGTCTCGAATTTGCCTTAACACTGCGGTCTGTAGTTCTATGACTTAAGTCTCGACTGCGCTTCAGCTTTGTGGTAGTCCCACGACCACGTCTCGACTATGCCTTGACTCTGCGGGCTGTAGTTCTACGACTAAGTCTCGACTGCGCATCGACTTTGCGGTAGTCACGCGACTACGTCTCGACTGTGCCTTGACTCTGCGTTCTGTAGTCCCACGACTGCGCCTCGACTTTGCAGAGGGCGATACGCTCTAGTTGCCAAATTTGAATTATTAAAATAAACATCAGTATGCGTTTGAAAACGACGCGGTGTCCTTGATCAGATGAATAAATTTATAACTCAATTTTAATTTGCCCCATTCATACGTGTACCTATTAGGTAAACCTACCCATTCCAATAGGGTGCAAAATTTGATGAATAATAAATCTTTGCCAAATGAACGGCTTATTTTAATTTGCGTATGTCACTTTGTTGATGATTTATGTTTGTAATTAATTAGCGACTGGACGCCATAACTACACTCACGGATTGTGAATGTAACGCAACGCACAATACCCTCGGCTCGCACGACATTCACCTATTCACTATCTCCTGGCGGTGTGCTCATTCTATTTTTGCACGTTCTTTTTATTTCTTTTATTTTCATTGCACGTCTTTATAATTTCTCGAATGAACTTTATAATATGCTATTTATTGACTGCAGTGTGCATGGTTTTGCGGACCTATTTATGTAATATATTATGAAATACGAAGTTTGTATGGTTATTATTTCATGTACATATTCACAAGGGATTTATATGTTATTTTTATGTTTACGTAATTGGCCGTCGTTTACTTGGAAGAACAAATTAAAGAATTCATTTATATGACATTGAGAGACGGAAAAATCACGCCTACATTCGCTTGTGCTGGGACGTTGCCAGTGGGTTGTCTCGTCACACCATTCTACCATCGCTGTCCCGAGCTGTACAATCGTCGACATACAAACCCATAGAGTTTACATTACTCTGTCACAAAATATACAGTTAAGTAATAATCGCAATTTGAAGACAAACCTTATTGATTTTGTGGCTTAGACCGTTCTTTCCCTGTACCTTCTAATGCAATAATGAGTGAAAGCCACAAATAAGTGCAAAATCAACGTTCTCTATTATTTACATACAACATATGTATGAATTAAAGGTTTGTGCTGTTTGGTGAAATTGATTTAATAATTAACTTATGAATCAATCTGAATTCTCAAGACGTTGCGAGATATGTGTTGACGATTGTACAATCAAATTGGAAGTCTGATCTTTTGAGGATAATTGATAAATTACAAAAACAAATTTTTTCATAGTTTGTAATGAATGGAAGCACGAATGAATTGGTCCATAAAACATTTGGTTAGTGTGGGTTTATCCATGGATGTGATGTAATGACTAACTTTGTTGATGTCATCAAAAATATGTATAGTTATTCATAAGGAACATACTAGTAAAGGGATATGATATATTTAAACTTCAATCTGCTTTTATATGTGCTTATTTTTCTCATATTATTGTTAACCTTTTTCTGCAACTATGTTTAACTGTTTCAAAAAATTTATGATACTTGTATACGTTTTAGCAATAAACATAAATTAAAGCTTTAGTAAACATTATTGCAGTAAATGGTTACATTTTCATAATGTAGAAATATATTTATAGATTCCAATGAATAGGTATTTGAATATCATTCTCTTATAAGCACTTGATATATTTTAGATGAAGCTGATATGGACAGAGTATTCAAGTTACCCTCTACAACTTTTATCGGTGAAAAGGAGAAAGCTTTGCCACTGAGGTATTTTTTTTTTCTATAATAGTATGTTGACAGATATATGAGAGGAGAATTCGAACCTATGACCTGACCTTGCCGGGTCTTATCCGTTAAAAGTTATCGCATTTATTACTAATGGCGTACATGCAAAATCAATTATCTCTATCTGTAATAATTGCATTTCCCATCAATTAATTGCATTCCTTTTTATGCTTACTAAATTTTAAAAGGATTATCGAATTTTAATCTATGCACAGCCGAACTTATCGCGTTGGGCGATCTCTTCCAGAGATAACTTTTTAGTAAGATATTATATCCAGCCCGTCCCAGGCCACTACTGACATAGGCCTCCGCCAACGCGCGCCACTGAACCCGATCTTCGATTCTTCGCATCCAGTCACTGTCAGCCGCTTTACGCAAATCGTCGCATCATCTAGCCGGGGGGCGTCCCACACTACGACTGCCCAGTCGTGGTCTCCACTCGAGAACTCGTCTACCCCCAACGGTTATCGATTTTTCGACTGACCACCCTTCATTATACTTTTTGAGCTATGTCAACGGCAGTATCTGGCTGATCACCTTGTTTCGGATTCTGTCTCTTAGGGAAACTTCGAATATAGTTATTTACATAGCCCGATGTGCTACTTTGATTTAATATACATAATGTTATTTATTCTTTTCAGGGAAATCCTATACCGACTGGAGCAGGCGTATTGCAACAATATCGGCATAGAGTTCATGTTCATCAACTCGTTGGAGCAATGCAACTGGATCAGACAGCGGATGGAGCCGCCAAACGTGACCAAGATGAGTAACGACCAGAAGAGACTGATCCTCGCCCGCCTCACCAGATCCACCGGGTAAATTATCAGTTTTATTAGACTTGTTGGCTTTCTGTCTCTCTTCTTCATGTAGAGGTACGATATGGGGTTCTTTGAGAGGAGTTCACGGGGCAATGTAAAATAACCTTCTATAGCTGCCAGAGGTGAACTTGAATATGACTACAAAAAGTTGAGAAAGGCAGAAAATCACATTGAAAACAGCATTGCAAGAAAGCTATGTATATATGTGTATACTATGTAAATGTATATTTGTTTGTTTATTTAAATTACCCTAATATTATTATATATTTTAATTTAATACGAGGCTCCTTTTCTAACAGATTCGAGAACTTCTTGGCAAAGAAGTGGTCTTCGGAGAAGCGCTTCGGTCTGGAAGGTTGTGAGATACTGATTCCGGCGATGAAGCAAGTCATCGACGTGTCCACGCGCCTCGGCGTCGAGTCCATCATCATGGGAATGCCGCACAGAGGTACATTCATTTTAAGTTTCCTCATTCATTACCAAGGGTCCGGTTTTTCATTACATTATTGGCGACGCAGAGTTCCACCAGCGCCTCTGGCGGCCAGCAACCGAATCCTTTCTAATCGATTTCTTTATACGAGCCATTTGGTCATATGGAAGATCGCTACACAAATAAAACAAATATTAATTCCCATTATTCAACCCGAGGTGGAAGGCTAGGTTGGAAGATGGGTATACTTATTGTTTGATGTTTATGAAACTAATTGACAGAATGTTCATAAAGTGTTTGTTATTTGCTTTCAGGTCGCCTCAATGTCCTGGCTAACGTTTGCCGCAAGCCTCTCCACCAGCTCTTCACGCAGTTTGCTGGTCTCGAGGCTGAAGACGACGTAAGTTGTTTATGCAATAGCGCATTTGTCTTTAAAGGAAATACAAAAACACAAAATCCATTCATTTTCGAACTGAAGAAGAAGCAGTAGATACAAATACGCTTTTATTTCAGTTTCCCGCACAATATACACTTCACAACCAGAAGCTCTTATTATATAAAATACAATACAATTATACATTAAACCCGCAACATTTTTAAGGAAAATAAAATAGAAGAGACAAACATGACTCTTTTTTTGTATAATTATAGGGCTCCGGTGACGTGAAGTACCACTTGGGCACGTACATCGAGCGGCTGAACCGCGTGACGAACAAAAACATCCGGCTGGCCGTGTGCGCCAACCCGTCCCACCTGGAGGCGGTGGACCCCGTGGTGCAGGGCAAGACCAGGGCGGAGCAGTTCTACCGCGGGGACAACGAGGGGAAAAAGGTACAACATCTGTTCAGCTACAATTACATTAGATGTGAGTTAAAGTCGTCTGCAGAGCTGAAAACTACATACGTATACATAACCAGAGATCTAAGAACCAAACTGCTATGGTTATTTTTTTTGTAGTTACCCAATCGTGTCGCCGTTTGAGTCATTTTAGACAACTTTAATTATCTCGAAAACTAAATGCCGGCGGAAACGAGTTGTCTACAGGGCTAACTACAAAAATACACTAACCATAGATTCAAGAGCCAACCTCCTAGTCCCTTAGCCTCCTAGCCTTATGTTTTTTTTTTAAATTCTTGTAGTGGCCTAATCGTGTCGCGTCGTCGTTTGAGTTATTTTACAAAACTTTCATTATCTCTGAAACTAAATGCCGCTTTAAGGTCTCTTTTGATTTGGAACGCCACAATAATTCGTCATCATCCACCGATCTCCACTACAACCGGTCCCGCGCTATCTTTATCCAGCTGGTAAGCATAGGTATATTACAGCTAGAACTGGATTTAAGAAACCTAAACATGTTACAATTTTTGTATATCAGTATCAGCTACTTATACTTAAGATGTCAAGTATTTTAATGTATTTTTTCTTCTTTGTTGTTGCCTGAAATAAACGGATTACTTACTTACTAAATTTAATTGTAATGTTTGCGCAGGTGATGTCGATCCTGTTGCACGGCGACGCCGCGTTCGCGGGGCAGGGCGTGGTGTTCGAGACGATGCATCTGTCGGACCTGCCCGCGTACACCACGCACGGCACCATACACATCGTCGCCAACAACCAGATCGGCTTCACCACCGACCCCAGGCACTCGCGGTCCTCCGCATATTGCACAGGTATGTTCACCGACACTGTTCCCGATAGGGACAGACTTATACCAGAGATACTTGTACCAGAGTGAACGAGCGCATTGTTTTTCTAACAAAATAATGCTTTTAATTATTTTTTTCTATTAAAGTACAATGTGACCCGAACAAAAAGATTTCAATTCAATAATGCACATTATGTATGGTGGCGCGCGCTAGGGCGCATGTGCGGTAGACTGCTACATTTGGCGCCATCGCGTAGGTTATTACAATTATTTTATATTTGTATTTTTTATTTAAAATATGTAACTACCTACCTATGGCATGAGTTTATATAAAGTAGTATATGAAACTAGGTAAAAACTCGCACTCATGTTTTAATAACCCCTGTTATGTGCCAGTTTCATGAACTACTATTATTAGTACATTTTAGGCTTTCGCGCTTTGTATTCTTAATTATACTATTATTGTTCAATAATAGAAGAGGCCTGTTATCGTATATTGATTAATTAATTATTATTTATTAATCTACTCATTGCAGACGTGGCGCGCGTGGTGAACGCGCCGATATTCCACGTGAACGGCGACAACCCCGAGGCGGTGATGCACGTGTGCAACGTGGCGGCCGAGTGGCGCTCCACCTTCCACAAGGACGTGGTGATCGACATCGTGAGCTACCGCCGCAACGGGCACAACGAGGTGGACGAGCCCATGTTCACGCAGCCGCTCATGTACCAGAAGATACGCAACACCAAGCCAGGTATCCTTGATTGGAAGTTGAAACGCTCCGGCCATTTTCGAAATCAGTGTTTCGAAACTAGTTGCGAATGCAGAGTTATTTGTATTTATTCGAAAAAAAAATGGAAAATTAAAAAACGTAAAAAAAGTAAATGCCAATTTTTTCCTTTATTGTGTATTCGAAATCAGTTTCGAAAACATAAAAAAGAATGTTCTTTCGAATATCGAATATCGACCATGTTCGGGCAACAAGCGACAAAATATATGAAAGAGTTACATAAAATTGAATATTACTTATCAAAGGTTCTTAATCTTACTGGCTCGTTGTCGAACCGGCTGTTTTGAGAAGTTTAAGAACAATTTACACAAATCTTCTACATTAAAATGTCAGAACCTGAAAAAATGTCGACCTGCGCGGTGTTGTTTGCTCACCGACGATTTGTGTACGTGTTATTGTGGATACCGTACGTACACTATGATCACACCAGTTGTATAATTGTGCAGTGCTAGAGAAATATGCGGACCAACTGATAACGGAGGGCGTGGTGACCGCGGCGGAGGTGAAGGACGTAAAGGACAAGTACGACAAGATCTGCGAGGACGCGTACAACCAGGCCAAGCAGGAGACGCACATCAAGTACAAGGACTGGCTCGACTCGCCCTGGTCCGGCTTCTTCGAGGGGAAAGACCCCCTCAAGGTAACATATCTTTTATCACCCCGTCGTCCGCATACTTAAACGAATTTCGTAACTAGATATCACCAATCAATATTCAAATTGAAGAGAAGTGATAGACGGGGGAAAATGTTTATAGGCCTTCATAACTGCAAGGTTGGAAGGGCCAGAAGAGAATATGCCCATCACCAATCAATGTACATGTCATCAGTTGGTAGGTGATTCACAAACAATGGCAACTCATACATAACCGTGGTACTTACAGTCGCCATTGTGATATAACAAACTATTTTTTATTCCGGATCCGGAAGTAGTTCATTACAATAAGCAGTTATGTCTACTTTAAAATACACTTAATAATAGGTAAAATGATTACAGTAATCTTTGTTCAGCAGTAGGCTGATATGATGATGATGAACCATCTGTTATCAACAGATGTCCCAAACGGGCGTAGTAGAGGAGACGTTGGTGCACATCGGCAAGCGTTTCTCGTCGCCGCCCCCCAACGCGGCCGAGTTCGAGATCCACAAGGGTCTGCTGCGTATCCTCAAGGCGCGAATGGAGATGGTCGAGAACCGGACCGTAGACTGGGCGCTGGCGGAGGCCATGGCGTTCGGATCGCTGCTGAAGGAGGGCATTCACGTGCGCCTGTCCGGAGAGGACGTGGAGAGAGGCACTTTCTCGCACAGGTGAGTTGTGTTGAGGGTAGATTGTGAGGATTTATTTACTTTTGGGGAGTGTATAAGCAAATTCTTCTGTCCACATTTGGTCTCGACTGTCCAGTGCACGTTTCTCTATCGTTGTTACTCTACAGTATGATAGTATCCTGAGCATATACACTCGATTCAATCCCGCTTTAGAGTTCGAAGCGGTTAAGTGCAAAATCAACTCTATCCAGAGTCGAAGCTAAGTTGATTGAAAAACTGTCAAGGCGATCAGCGCCGTTTTGTGTATTTTATTACTTTTTTTAGGCGAAAATATTGTGTTTTGTAAGAAAAAACTTATACACTATCAACTGTCACCTTTAAAACTGAAAACTTTCGCTTTTATCTCAGCTTGACACTTCATGAACAGACTCTACTTTGCTTTTGCACCCCTTATTTGTAAACTACAATTACTGCATTATATCTTATCCTCCATAATATCCTAAGAGAATTGACATTGTTTTGATTACGTATTTAATTTACTTATTTTGACATATAATTGATAATTACCAATAAATTATGATTATCCGTCCAGGCATCACGTGCTCCACCATCAGAAGGTGGACAAGGCGACGTACTGCCCTCTGGCTCACCTCTACCCCGACCAAGCGCCTTACACTGTCTGCAACAGCTCACTCTCAGAATACGGTAAATTATTATTATGTTTGTACGTTATACATTTTTATCTTAACATTTTATTTTGCTAATATGACCGATGGGGGTGAAATTTGGAAACCCCGTATAATTGCCCGGCAATGATTGAAACATTTAAAGATATTTTTTTATTTAATTCTCCGGCCCGCCACGTATCGGAATGACCTAAAAATAAAACATTTCAAATTTGGTACAGTCAGTGCTAATAAAGAGGGTAAAAGATTTTTACTATCACTTTTTTAAATAGTAAATGTATGTACAGTCGACCGCACATCAGTGGAAACACTGACCTTGACTGGCCTAGCCTATTAGGAAGTTTCAATACTAATTTGAGAGACCAATCTATACTGGTTATGTTTCTACTGACGTGCCATTGGCCGTACGTACGCTCCGCTGACTTTCGTTGTTGTGCAGGCGTGCTGGGCTTCGAGGTGGGCTACTCTGTGACGAACCCCAACGCGCTGGTGCTGTGGGAGGCGCAGTTCGGCGACTTCAACAACGTGGCGCAGTGCATCATCGACCAGTTCATATCGAGCGGGCAGGCCAAGTGGGTGCGCCAGTCCGGCATCGTGCTGCTGCAGCCGCACGGCATGGAGGGCATGGTGCGGCATAACAATTAACTGCATTCATCATCATCATATCAGCCTGTAGACGTCCACTGCTGGACAAAGGCCTCCCCCAAGGATCTCCACAACGACCGGTCCTGCGCTAACCTCATCCAGCTGGGTCCCGCGACCTTCACCAGATCGTCGGTCCACCTTGTGGGAGGCCTGCCTACTATACTTCCTACACTATTAACTGCATTGCTTTAAGGGATTCCAGCGAGGGATGCTTGAAATTCTTCGTTGGTGTTACCACGTTTAATGGCAGACATATATGCCCAACAGTGGATATATATTAATAGCCTTTGATTTGATTTGAGGCGTTAGGGTTATAGTCCACCACGCTATCTCAGTGCGGGTTGGTGGACTTCACCACACGATGTTTTCATTCAGCAGTCGGTAAATGTACTTAAGAAAAATCCATTGGGACATGGCGCGACCCGGGATCGAACTCGGACCTCTCAACATGACAGGCCTCTAAAAATCCATAAATCATATTTAGAAATGTCATTTTGATTACTTCAATCATACTTCCATGCTTCAATCAGATGACGTGGGTTTAAATGTTATCTCTTAATGATTGATCTTATCAGATGATTAATCATTTCTTGGAAATCTAGCGTAAATCACTTATTATCTTTAGTACGATACCACAAGAACACTGGTTTCATATATGATGTATTGCAGGGCCCTGAGCACTCGTCGGCGCGCCTGGAGCGCTTCCTGCAGATGAGCTCCGACGACCCCGACTACATGCCGCCGGAGAGCCACGACTACGAAGGTCAATAATTATACAACAATAACTATAACATATCGAACGTATATAACAATATTACGCCCGATCCTAAAGGTACAAAGTTAAAATTTAACAGCACTAAAATTGTTCTATCCTTGTCACATATTAATTTATGGTATGAAGTTAAGGACACTAATTTTAGTGCTGTCAGATTTTAAATGTGTGCTTTCAGAATCGGGCATATTATTGTCCTCGCCATTTCTGTATGACCCTAAACCACAGAATGAATCTTAATCAAGGTAAGGTATTTCTCAGTGAGATTTATTTTGGTTAAGGAGGTCAAGGTCATCCATAAAAACAATGGAGAGAGTTATGCTCGAAGTTTCTTTGCGTGACCGAATAAGGAATGACGGGGATCCCCGCAGGAGAACTGATGTAGCCGACATAGCTCGAAGAATTGCTAAGCTTAAGTGGCAATGAGTAAGGCACATCGCTCGCAGAACCGAACAGGCAACTGAATCGCCCTAACCAAAACTAACTGGATGCGGATACCGCAGGACCGGTGATCATGGAGACCTTTGATCCCTCAAAGGTGCCTTTGTCCAACAGTGATGAAATATATAAATGTTTGTTCTCGTTGTCCAGTGCGCCAACTGCACGACTGCAACTGGATCGTCGCGAACTGCTCGTCGCCGGCGTCGTACTTCCACATCCTGCGGCGGCAGATCACGCTGCCGTTCCGCAAGCCGCTCATCATCATGACGCCCAAGTCGCTGCTGCGCCACCCGGAGGCCAAGTCCTCCTTCGACGACATGAACGAGCGCACCACCTTCAGGAGGTACACCAACTTGTCTTAATTAATGGTCCACCACTCACCGGCGCGGCTTTCGATAATTTTCCTTTTTAAACAGACTTCAAAAGGAGGGGTTCTCAATTAGAATGTTGTTTTTGTGGGTATGTTACGTACGCAATATATTTCATTTCAATTCAATACACTTTATTGCACATTTAAAAATTACAGACAAAAACAGATACAGTAATGTACATCTATTCGGTCTTATCGCTAAGAGCGATTTCTCCCAGACAACCTTTGGGTAGAGAATTTAGAGCCAATTAGAAGGTAGGTTGTGCAGTTAGCATATTTTTAAAAAATAAAAAATCTTTGGCGATTGTGAACCGTTTTGTGATTTTGATGATTCTTTTTTATTATTTTCGAGGGTGGTCCCATTTCAATTGGAAAAAAATGATACCTCTAAAGATAGAAAATTAGGGGAAGCCTGTCTTATTTTTTTGTTCAAAATTTTGAATAATACATTTTGAACTCCACATTCACCAGATTCTACTTTGGTCGGAATTCGGAAATGTAAAAAAATCCATAGTCACCAGATACTGACGAAAATTGAGTTATTTGTGCGTCGGTGATGTCGACGCTTTAGAGATTAAAAATAAAATTTAGACTTGTTTACTCTATGCGCTGGTGGTGCCCATCTATTAGCGGGTAGTGTCAGTTTTACCTCCCATTCTTGTATTGTAATCGTTTTATTTTGTTATGCAGATTGATTCCCGAGGAGGGCCCAGCGTCCGAGAATCCCAACAACGTGCGCAAGTTGTCCTTCTGCTCCGGCCGCGTGTACTACGACATGCTCAAGGAGCGCCGGGAGCGAGGGCTAGAGAAGGACATCGCCATTGCCAGGTATATTTCGTTTCTACTTAAATGTCCTACGGAAACAAACGTTATTTGCGCTTCAGCCACGTGCTTCAAAGAGACACTAGCAGCAAAACAGGTATGTATTTAAGTATTTATTTAAAAGTATTTATGTATGTTTATCAGTTGTTGAGTATGGGATTAAACAGCCGTGTGTAAAATTTGTCCAAAACATAATTGATATTAATTACCATGTAAACTTTGCGGGTTCATTTAGGAATACCTTCTACTGTTTATTTTGTTTCTGAGCCGCTTTATTTTCGTAAGACACCCGAAGATAAATGGGTTGCAGTGTATTATCTATCTATACATGAAGCTAATAACGGGTAAATTTGGATGGTCTTTTTAAAAATTTGAATTGAAAAAAAAAAAAAACGTATTGTGTGTAGAGTGGAGCAGATCTCGCCGTTCCCGTACGACCTGATCAAGGCGGAGGTGGCGAAGTACCCCAACGCGCAGCTGGTGTGGAGCCAGGAGGAGCACAAGAACCAGGGCTCGTGGAGCTACATCGAGCCGCGGTTCCGCACGCTGCTGCAGAACCAGAAGCAGATCTGGTGAGTACATGTTGTTATCCTAGCTCCTACACTCGATGCACGAGCCTACTAGGTTCCCTCGCGTCGCCTCGTCTCGCCGCGGCGCACGCACCAGTCCGAAGCGGTCTTTTGTATCGAGTAAAAGGAAGGCAGGGCGCGAGCCGAGGTGTTCTCAGTGTGCCGTCAGTCTTCTAAGCGGAAAGTTGTCAAGATTTCCCAAAAAATGTCAGCTGATTGGACGTGCGACGTATTGACACTATCCGTAGAGTTATACCAAACGGAACCAATTATGTGCAATGATGGAATACAAAAAGTATACTCTTAGATACCTACCTAGTTCTTAAATACCTACAAAAATGTTACGATGCTTAAACACAGTTTATTTGAATGGAACAGCCTCTACCTGCTATACATAGCTAGGGGCTACTGTGCCGTTACCCTTTCTAGTCTAAAGGCCACAAATTAACTTAATTATTAGACAACATGTTCACAGTATGATGAAAACGAAAATCAGGTAGGTGATAATAATATTAAAAACACTTTCTAATGTGTAGTAATTACTAGTGATATTTTAAAGTTGTTCTCATCAATAAGATATAATTGCAGCTTGAATTTTCTAGATATTGAAGTGAATTTTTATAAGATATGTACATAACTTCGTGCATGACGGTTCACAAGATCTTTGGTTTAGCTAGTTATCGTTATCAATATTGTGTGATTGCGTGTGATTCCATTCCTTTCCATTATTTTGTGCTGTACTAACCCGCGTGCCCGAATGGCTATTGGTTGCAGGCCAAAGTCCCAATCGCAGGGGGGTTGGTTTAGCCAGCTTTTCGGCCGAGAAGACCGGCCAGCCCCACAAACTGTCGATTCGGACACAGAGTCTGTGCCACGCACCATTAGGTGAGACAACGATGGACATTTTGTACTGCATACCGATTTAAATACCCAGTCACTTGAGCATGATGTTTCGCGATAACAATGGCCTAGCACTTCAACTCCATTCCGTAGAAAATGAATGACAAACGATAAGAAACAAATGCGTTTCTTTTATTGTGCAATTTGTGTTGAAACAGATGTTACACTGCCTTTCTTTAACCGAACTTTCCTTTTAAGTAGTAAGTAACGAGTTAAAAAGAACCTGGCACATTAAAAAAATAATTTATCCGCTTACAGATTTTCTTTTATTCAACAGTTCTCATCAATCAATCTTTAGCCACATGGCAAAATATTGATTGGAACTGTTGAATAAAAGAAAATCTGTAAGCGGATAAATTATTTTCACACACATTCTCTGTTAGTTTGTCAAGTTGTTAAAAATGTCGAAAGTGAAATATCGATATGCGGTACAATTTTATGTGGTGCTTGTGGACTATGGTTCGCTTTCCTTTGTTTTTCTTTTTTTTTCAACATTTGTATTATTTAGAACTTATGCTCACTTGCTTTGTGTCTAACTGATTTTGTATGCACTAATGTACTTACTTAATTTTGTTTTGTCTAACACTCTTTAAAGCTTAGATGATTAAGAATGGACCGTGATAAATATGATAAATTCAAGCTGCAAATTATTTCAATTAATGTAGGTAGTCAAAGTGATATACAAATAGGATAGGAACTTTTATGAGACGTGGGAACATACAGCAGTTTAACAAATTTGCAAAGAATTTCTAGTCATTGGTTTAACAATACAGGGTTTTTAGATATAACCAAATATTTTTTTTGTATAATACTTGTATCTCGCAAATGTTTCCATGAAGATTGCAGTGGCGTTAGGTACATTTTATATAAGGGACTTGTAAAATAGTAATTAGTAGAAGTAATGTTTCGGTCGTACATTTCACACAAGGAATTTGCTTTACTGCCGTTTAGGGAACTTCGTAAACCCGACATAGTTTTATAATGCAGCATATTTTTTGTAATGAATATATTCCTATATGATTATATTTTTGGTATGAAGGTGCGTGCTCCCAGCATTGGCTGTGAGTAGCGTGTCTTTGTTTAGCACTATGTTTTATATATAACACTATTATATATAACAGTATGTCTAACAGACCGTCAACACATTTCGATTCCCACTACTCATACGTAAGTTAGTTCTGGTCTGGTGTAATATTTGTGTTTTATCCTGTCCCTTGTCTACTCTCATAGTTCAGGAGAAACTCCTAGAGTTTTTTTTTTTCAAAAAAATTATGTATGGCATCGTGGGCGAAGAAGCGGCCTGTCATGTCGAGAGGTCCGAGTTCGATTCCTGTTCGGGTCATGTACCATTGGGTCTCGAAACCTAAGTACTACTTACTGCTCTCAAACGTTGAAGGAAAACATCGCGAGGAAACCTGCATACGCCGAAGAAGAAATTCTTAAGCGCATTTTAAGTCCACCAACCCGCACTGGGCTAGCGTGATGGACTATAGCCCATACGCCCTCTTTGAGGGGGTAGGCCTGTGCCCCAGCAATGGGGACATATTAATAGGCTGTTGATGATGATTTATGTCTGTGTGTATTACAGCTACAACGGACGGGCCACCGCCGCGTCTCCCGCCACCGGCTCCAAGGCGGCTCACAACAAGGAGCTGAAGAACCTCCTCGACGAGTTCTGCGTACTGTAAACAACCTCATCTCATCATCCAACATCTCCCTAAGTTACACTTAAAGTCATCTACATCACTATTAGAACGAAAGGTAAAGATGGCACTGCAGCGGCGAGCCACTTATAGCGCACGAAAATACCAGAATGTTTCAACATGGCCTCTACGTACGCTAGTGGCGCCATCTGAGTCGATTTTAGTAAAGCTGCTGATTTTAACTGTAGTAAATCTGGGAGTCATGTTCGATAGTAATTAATATCATATTTTATGCCATATTAGGACTTGAAATAAAACGTTAACTATTATTACGAGCTTATCTCGAACGAAATTTACCTTTGACTTTATATTTTCATTATACGATTATCATTATTTTGATTAAATTATTTTTTTTGTAATATTACTGTCAGTATTTCGCTGTAGTTCTCTTCACGATTAGTTAGTAATAGTTAGATAAATTCTTATTTATTTATTTAATGTAGCATAATACGTGACCTGTATGTAGACTCTACATTATTTATTTTTGTAGTTAAGAGTCGATGGTATGTCAGCTCAAATTCAAATTTCCCCCCCGCATGCCTCTCCCACCGCCGCCGTCAGCGCACCTATCTCACTCGCACTATTTATGTAGGGTAAGCTACACAATATTGACCGTCCAAGATGGTTCTTAATAAAAAAAACACTATGTATTAATAATTTATTTACAGTCAATGTCAACATACTTTATAGCATAGGAGTACCACATCACCAAGTAACATTAATATCAGGCGTCTTTGTCATTCAAAGAATCGTCTATTTTATAATAACAAATTGTTACATAATGTGATTTTTAAACTTTGTGTGCTTCATATTCAAGATAGATATATATATCTCCTGGTAGTTTGTACGATAGTGAAACCCTCATCATCCATCCGGACATCACCAGCAGGCGGCTGTGGTTTTACAGCGGGTTTACTTAAACAAAATATTCTCAAATCTATATTGACTGGATACGGTTAGTATATTTATTTCTTTAAACTTTTCTCTTAATGACTACAACGCAGATTATAGATCGAGCTAATACCTAGCTCTCTTTCGCAAAATAAAAATGGTCACTATATCTGCTGCTCGACCCCACAGTAAGATGCCTTATGCCATGTTACTGTGGCAGTAGCTGAAATATACTAATTTTGCGATAGCAATATCAGTAATTGTCAAATTTTTCTAACGGCATAGGCGGCCGAACTTAGTATGCCAGCTAGTGAAGCTATGTGGGGCCCCCATTGAAAAGATGAATCTATAGTTATACCAAGGAACACAATACTTTTAATAAATTCTAGTCTATATGTACCTAAAGTCATATTATTTTCTACATGTCTTACATTTGGTAAGCAAAATTTAATACATTTAGGCCGGTTTTCCTGTCACGCGTGTTTGCGCCCGCGTCCTGGTCCGCAACTTTTCCCGCTGGAAAAATATTTAATTTTGATGAAACTTGGTACAGTCATAGCTTATATCCTGGGATAAAATATAGGCAACTATTTACCGCGGTAAACTTTTCCCGCGGGAAAAATATTTAATTTTAATGAAACTTGGTACAGTGATAGCTTATATTAGTGTGGCTGACGGAACGGAAACCTCCGTGGGCGAGTCCGACTCGCACTTGCCGGCTTTTTATTTTTACTTTTCAGTTCCTTTCTTTTTTCGGCGGTTTAATTTTTTTATTCAGTAGATTGAGGGCGGACTTGTCGTCACACCTCGCCTAACTCTCGAATTGGCATATTTCGAACATGTCTAGGATCGCATAACTCTGGCAACATGCATGATAAATAAAAATCTTTTAATTTATCTTCCATAATCTGTTTCCAGAACTTGTCATCGCGTTGGATTTTTTCAAATGTTATGTCTGTGTCCCGTCCAGAACATACCGCGAATATACATTGCCGCCTGCCGGTGATGTGTAATTGTCCCTGGATTTGTATAAACCAAGGATGTTTTTTATTAATATAAAGTTGTTCTTTTTTCTTTTTCCAAAAATTAACTTTTTTATTTGTAATTGCTTGGTCCAAAGACGTTTTATAAGCCGTAATCGGACTTTTAATTTCTACTATGGTGTCGTCTCCGACAACTCCATCTGGAGACGCACCCAGAAAAGGCAAATCTTATAATAATAATCGTATAATAATTTAACCCGATGTGAATTTTCTTTACCAAATAAATTATACTCACTTTAGTGCTTTACTCAAGTTTTTGCCTTTTTTTTTACGCCAACCAAGTCTTTTCTTTTTTTTGTTACCTTGGTTTCCCATTAAAAAAAATTCGTTATTATACTAAACGGTCGGGAAATTATTAAGAAAGATATTGGAAAATAAATATTATCTTCAGAAAATTTCTTTTGTAGTCTTCTGTCTACACGTCGTCGTCTATTTTTGTTCTGTCAAGTCAAACAACCAAGTATCGAAACAAATTACAAACAAACATCCAGTCATTTTTCAGTCAAGGAGACTGTACTCCAAAAAACACTAGGATAGCAACAAAGATGCTACCCTATTTCAAAATATAATTTGAATAAATGACGTGTGACGGGAGTGACAGCTGGATGGCGGCGAGCGACACGTGTTCCCCGTGCCACTGGCAGAGCGGGACTGACGCGGGGTAGGGAGATGCCATGCGGCTCAAGTTGGGCTGGCTTAAAAACGCTTAGATTTAGGTTTTTCCTTTTTTTGCCGAAAGTTATGTGTATTTTGTAAATTCAAATGTTATGTGATCTGCATATTAGTAAGTACAGTTAGTACTCAAAATATGGTGATTGTACGTAGCTTTATTACATAAAAGTAGCGAAAATAAATTCTTAAAATGGTGAACTTTGGAATTTTTTTTAATTGAGAAAATTTTAACGAACTGTGTTTTCGAAATCGTGAATAACTAGTAAAAGTCTTCTACTTTACTGCATATTTATTACAAAATGAATGATACAGTATTGTTGAAATAGCGACGGATCATCCGACCCGCTGTGAGATATCATAGCCCCTTAAAGCAATATAACATTTATATCACGTAGTCTCCACTTGTTAAGATGTTTTTCTTTATTAATATGATTGCTTTAAATTTGTAACAAGAAAACGTACATTGAATAAATAGCGTTTATACGCTGGTTGTGTTGATTTTTGTACATAATTAATGTGAACATTATATTTTTTTATTACGATTTTACGTTGATCGATGATAATTTATTGCTAACGGGTTCATACGTTCCTTTTGCTAGTCCGATATATGTAAATTGTTTAAAGCAAAGGTTTAAACTACACTGCAAGCTTTGTGATGCGGCGATTGCGAGACAAAGGTTGTTATATAACCCGTCATTCACTACAATATTGGTCTAAACCAATCAACCTTATTTTTCTCCAACGGCATCCCATTCTAATCGTGCGTTGCCTTCGATATGTGTCTTGCCCTTTGTAATACAATTTTTGCAAGAGAGTAACTTAACTAATTTGTTAGGAATGAAAAGTATTATCTGCCGTTTTCACACTGCTTGTGTGTAAAGGTTTTCCCCTCAAATTTCTCTTAGACTAAAGCGAAGGAATTGTGTCGCTGTGACGATAACTTATACATTTGATTGGTAGAACGAGAGAATCCTTTAAGGAAATAAATAAGAAGCTGAAACCCATTCCTCAGACACTATGATCGCAAAATCAGCTGTGCAAAGTCAGTAACCTCCCAACAACCAATCAGGAGCTAGCGCTTGCGTCACGCGCCTCGCACACGTTCGCGCGTACTTGCACTGCTCCACAGAGTTATGTAAACACAAAAATGGTCGTATTTTAGAATTTATCTTCACTTTTTAGTATTAAAAGGATTCCCTCGTTCAACCAGCCACGCTGTATAAAAAAAAAAGACAAATAAATACAATCTGTTATGAAATAATCACAGCGTCGTATTTTTACAGCTTTATGTGGTAGAGAATTTTTATTTATTTTTGATGGCATTCGTAAACGATATTATGTAAAGATATTACTAGATAGTAATAAATAATCAATCCGAGCACTATAGTTCTATAATAAATTGCACCGTAGTAGTACATTATTGATGTAATTTTTTTTGCGTCACTGAGGTCGTTATATTTTGCAACCTACCGGCCCCCGTGCGTGCAATCCGGGACAATAAAACTGACATGAATGGAGACAAGGGCAATTGTAGCATCACCCAGTGCCGTAACTAGTCTTTGCCCTCTTCTAACCTAGTTGGCAGTGCGATAATACATATTATTGGAAAGTGGTAGTTTTGAGACTATTACGTAGGACTCGGCACGAAGTTCAATCGAACGTGAGTCTTTCGAACGACTCGAATCCTGAAAAGTCTTGCAAAGGATTCGAATCCTCAAAAACAAAAAATAAAGCACTAAGATTGTACTTGAAGCTCAGTTTTCGATAAAGAGTGTTCATGAAGACTCGGAGCAAGAATTTAATGGCTCGTGGTTAAAAGAGACTATAAAAAGACTCGAGCTCTAATTAAAATCTAGTTCTGTTCGATGATTGTAGAAATAGTTTTTTTAAATGGAGTCTCGTAATTTTACATCGAGTCATAATGAAACAAGACTCGAATACCAGAGTCTTTTGCAACACTATGCACACTCTGAAGGGATTCAGAGGCCTGCATCTTTACACCGGTCCCTGATTACGACACTGGCTGTTGCTAAAGTTGGCCGGCACACTGGCCACAGTGCGTCTCCCGGTTTTCTTCTCTCGGATTATAGTTTTAGTTCGCTCGTAGTTACCGCCGTTGTAAATGGCACTTTGTAAGGAATAACACCAACGCCCGTCGCTTTGTATAAATAAACCATCGCGTATTGTCTCGTTTCTAGTAAATCTTCAAGTTTTATGTCGTTACCTAATCTACGTAGAACTAATGTAATTAATACGTCGCTGATCTGGCGGTGTGTTGTCCGCGGGAACGTTTAAAACGTGCTTTTATATAACTAACGCCAAAATTATCTAGTATTTTTTTGGTCAGTGAATCAAATGTAATATTTCATGCTTTATAGTACTATTTGCATATTAAAATGCACTGTTTTATTGTTAATTTTGATGTTCACATATTTTGGAATTCTGCTCAGGACGGTTTGTGATGTATACGAATGTATGGTCGGTAAAGAGAATGATGGTCTGAATGTCACGTCTGGTAGGTTACACCTGAGCCATTTATTTCCATGTTAGTTTGAAATAGTTAATTTACAAATAAATATTATACATATTCAATACAATGGTTTCATTTTGGCCCCATGCCATGTTCGTGTTACGAAAAGAGTCATTTGAGGAACCTCGGTGCAATATTTGAAAATTCTAGACTTCAGTCTGTCATTCAGTCTTCAGAGAAGTGAAGAAATAGAACTTATTGTTTACTGAGACAACTTATTTATCTTTATAATTAAGTACATAACTACGTCGTCAGAGTTAAATTCACAATCTTTAATTACATATTTTTATGGATTTAATCCCATCTGCCCCGGCACCGGGCCCATTTAATGAAAAGCTTAATAGATCTCAACCACGGAACTCAGGTTAAAAGGCACTAGAAATGTAATCATTATTTTAGAGACGTTTGTCGCCAGTTTTCTCCAAACGTAGTTTAGGAAAATAAAATTTTTTTTTAAAGAAACGGCTTAAAAGTTACCCCCTTGGTATCTTCACAGCTTATGGAAAAGTTAGATATGGTTATTGCGACACACCATTTTAAGCCACTGCTTTGGTCAAAGTCAAAACTATTTTATTGCATATAAGTACAGTGGGTACATTTATACAACGTTAATTTTTTATCTACCACCGCTTCCAAGGTGGTTGATGGCCACGACGTTCATCAACTCGAAACCTTATTTTGTAAAATCCTGATTCTCGAAAACCAAGCGGAAATTTAAATCGTATGCGCGAGGCGACAATTCAGTGTTGGTATTCACACGATTTTGTACTTTAGGTATAATAATATGTTTCATTTGACAATGACGTCAACAAGTGCGCGGACATTTTTCCGCTTGGTCTGCCTCTTCCCCAATTCGTAAGTCCTCACGAAATAGTGGGCTTATAAGTCACGTGAGCGACGAGTTCACGGCGGGAATGCGAATTCTAGCGCCTATTTATTCTGAGTTCTGTGATCTCAACGCCCTTGAGAGGCGCGCGGCTCACACTTGGAGCACTTTCAAGATTCTTATCTCCCGCTAGTCTCATTTCAGCCGACAAAGCGGGCCAGCGCTCTATTTATAAACCGCTTGGCTAGCGGCCGCGCGGACCGCACGAAAAGGTGCGAAGATTAAAGATGCTATCGGTCTGAGTGCGTTTTACACGTCACGCGGGCGACACTCAAAGACGCTTGTTTGGATAAACGCTGCGTATTGTGCGAACATTCTCCCCCTCAGATGCGGGCGCTGATAACTTCGCTGCTTTATATACGGGCTGTGCGAAACGAAACTTGGGCTCTTACACTGATAAGTTTGAATGCCAAATATTCTACTGACTGTTTGAAAACTTATTAACTTATCAAAAATTGATTAGTTTATTTAAAACATCTAGGCTAGGTTCACTGCTAGGCCATGCCTCAGCGAGCCGGGTCGGGTAGATTGTGAATTCCTTTATTATTCGTCTGAAAGCATCGGTTGAAAAAAATAGTCTATGATACTTGAATGAATCTTAATTAGTGCATTCCGGCAGTTCCACCCCAGTGGAAAATCTGCTTTAATTTGCCTTGAGTCACTACCTGACTTTTCTTTTGGGCTCTCTTATAAATAAGTAAGTACTTACAATAAATCTTCATAGACAAACCCTCCAAATGGAATTCTAGATTAAGTTTAATAGAACTGATGGATTATAAACAGGGATTAGTTGTATAATTTAGCCTAGTTTAATAAATATGTAAAATCTTACGTAGAGGTCGAGTATCTCGATTTATTTATGTTACTAAATCCTATGATAGGTATAGGTACTGGTACCAGTAAAACCTAAGCAGATAATATGGAATACAAGTAAAAAAATTTAAATGGTTCCTTAATAGTTGGATATGTTAGATTTAATTTGGTTTTATCAGGACATATATACATATCTTCACGCTAGGTATATCCCTGATGGGGTAGGCGGATATAATATACTCTGTGGTATAACCCAAGATTTGCCGGAAAACTCCGAAAATAGCGATCATCATCACTTGGTAAATCTCAGGTTTTACCTTCGGGATTTTACAATAACATTTATACTATTACTCATCAAGAAAACTACACGATGGTTAATCTTTAAAGATGAATAAGATAAGCGACGTTTCTAAGCGTACTATAACTAGACAGGAACAAGGAAGGATAAAGTCGCGACCGACTTCCCCCGTTTTCCCGCAAAGAGATTTCACTCTAAACTAAAATGTCATCCCTGAAGACTACAGCAACCCGCACGAGTATCATAGCACTTTGTTGTTCCACCCGGGGCTTAGTCCTTTGTTTTCTAAAACCCCCGAGCTCCTTTAATACTTTGTAATGGCGGTACAAATTCTGTGTCTTGGCTGTGTAGTTGCGAGTGAGTCGAGATGAGCACCTATACCTGTACACACACGATGAAATTAATAGGTACCTATTTTAATTTTTTGCTATAGTATCACAAACGGCTAAAGCCGCAAAAATGTGGATATGTAAACGCTTTATTAAACTAAACCTAAAAGCAATACTAATAAAAGCGACTTATCTTACTTAGCGATCTCTTCCAGCTAACTTTACCGTTATTTTTTAAAACTTATTTTGTACGAATTTCCAATCTCGTTCGATTTTGCGAAAGTCGTACTTGCCTACGGATAGGAAAGTTGTTATTTTATAATACAGCCGTGTTTCAAAGTTAATCTTATTTCGTTAAATTGCATCAATCAAGATATTGTTTTACATTGAAACATGACCTATGCGGATGGAACCAATATTCTAGTCCTATTATCTATTTATGAGGTAACAGTCATCTCATCATTCTTTGTGTATACTGGCAGTTCATCATTCTTTCTGTCGCTTACAAAAAGTGTTTGCGGAGTTGCCTGTTAGGCTGTGAGGGTGGTTGCGTGCGACCAAGGTGGGTACTTAACGAGATACCATCTTTAATCTCCACACGGCGAGGCGAAAGCGTAAGGCGTAAAAAGTTATACTTTCCGAGCACCCGCCGACAAAGGACGTGGCAACAAACAATGCTCTTAATGACACAAATCTCGGAAATTACTTTGCTGACATTAAGTAGATACTTGTGATGATAAAATACTGAAGACAAGTTTGAATTGATAAAATTATTACTTACAAGTTACAACTAACATATTATTCTTCTTGCTTTCCGAAAGCTTTACACGGCAAGTTTTTTGATTGTAGATCTACATACGTAGAAATAAATGACTAATTCCAAAATGATTTTGGTTAAAGTTTGTGATAAAGGTGGCTAATTAAAAAAGTGTCTATTATAAGGTAATTACCAATAATGTTTGGACAAATTTACACACGGCTGTTTAGTTCCAATCTAAGCCGAAGCTTGTAAATGGGTACTCGACAACTGATAAACATACATAAATATTTTTAAATAAACACTTAAATACATACAAACACCCAGAATCAGAAAACCAACAGTTAAATAAAACTTGTTCGTGTGTAAGACCCGTATATAACTAGTAGTTCCGTGAGAACAGTAGACTTCGCCAGCCCTTATAAACCAAACCTAAAAGAAACCAACAAAAGTCAACTTTGGAAACAGAAAAAGTACCTACTAAAGTGACAAAAATTAGCACTTTAAAGCTTAATATTTCGCAAACGGATCCCTGAATCGAAAAATGTTTATCACACACCCGCGATATTTTTGAAAGACCCATCCAACGATACCCCACACCATGGATATCACGCGGAAAAAAATAATTTTCCATTTTACGTATGCAGTTCTATGAACATAATTTATTTTTTCAACTTTCTTAAGTCGATCCACTATTACTCAAAAACTAATAGAACCTACTTAGCCGTAATAGTTTTCCTTGTAACTACGTTATATATGCTACTGCCATGAATTTTTTCACATTTCCAGAAGCAACCGTTTAGCTGGCAGGGGGGGGGGGGACACGTGACTCTAACAAAAATTACCGCTTAATATTTCGCCAACGGATCCCTAAATCGAAAAAATGGTATTCACACACCAGCAATATTTTTGAAAGACCTATCCAACCATATCCCACACTATGGGATTCACAAGAAAAAAAAAGTTCACTCCCACTTTGCGAGTATGGTAGGTACTCTAAAAAAATGTTTTTCAAAATTTTATTCTACTCATTTTGTAGGTTTAATTAATTTATACATATGCCAAATTTTCGTCAAAATCGGTTGAAAAATGCGACCTGTAGAGAATTACAGACAGACAGACAGACAGACAGACAGCCGGACAAGAGCATTTTTGGCCAGTCTCGAAACGTAGACGCTTCGCTCGCTTCGCTCGCTCGGTCAATTATGAATATATAGCGTGAAAGTCTAAAATGTACAACCAACAGTTAAGCTCATCACACAAATGTTGGTCCCAGGTGGGAATCAAACCCACGACCTTTGGTGCAGTAGGCAGGGTCACTACCACTACGCCAACAGGCCAGTCAAACCAACCAACCCACAACAGGCCAGTCAAACCAACAACACCGATCCATAGTGTTATTCTGGAGTCCATTCATACAGTAGGTACGAATAGTAATTTCATGTCCATGTTTTTGTTATTATTTAGCACGCTGCGTTTGAAACCGCGCTACAATGCCCTGTTCCGACTATGAAAGCTTTATAATAAAAAGACTGCACGGTCCTTTGTGAGAGCATTGAGCCGTACTCTACCTACCTTCTATTAATCCTTTTCTATTATGGAGGAAATACATACTTAGGTACCTTGTTGCACTTGCACCAACCTTACCTACCTAAAATCTGAAATAATCTAAATCCAAAGTAAATTAAGTAGGTACGCTTGATCAATGTAATAATAATCACATAGTTACGTAACTACGCATCACATCACAGTGTAAAATTATTCCACAATTATAATAAAGTAAAAAAAATTGTACCTGTGGTTTTCGGAAGTCAATTTATTTGTATGAATTACCTATATAATTGAATAGAAACTTGTAATCAAAGCGAGTTTACCTAGTTACCCCGCGATTTGGGTTTGGCGGTTTAGAATTTAGTTTAGTTTTGTGGTTTCTTTCGGTCTGGTTTCTGATGTCAGACCCAAAACCGAATTCGTAATAACGAGTAAAACACTCAAATAAGACTCTCACAGAATAATTATTAGTTCAAGTACTCTATGAGGAAATTTTACAAAAAAATCTTGTTGTATGGTGGGTGGATTGTGCCTGAGAACTTCATAGGTATAACTTGTATTAATTCTAACTACAGAATATTTTACTAAGACATGGCGGTCTAGTTTAGGTTTGGGCGCTAAGCGATCATCACTTGGAACTGTCATACAAAAGTATTTATTTGAAAAATCTTGAAAAGTATAGGTACAAGGTACCTACTAGGATATGCACATTTATGTTACGAAGTATACAAATTCGGCATACCTGTTGCCTGTTCTATGAAATGGAGGCCGGAGGACTCCAAAAGTTTTCTTTTCAAACTTGGACTTTTGAGAATTTGGATTTTTTAAAAAGCATTGACGATGTTAATAGGTAAGTAGGTACTTTGCAAATTAATAAAACGTGAGCGACAAAAAATTACTAAACATTCATAGTATAATGTATGTAAAATAGATTGGAGAGTGGAAGTCTCCAAGTTGCAAATACGTTTTTCGAATATCAATTTGCAGAGCGTATATTTTGTTGGAATCTGCTTAGTATTGTGACGGTTTTTCCATCGTTCATCGATGGCTTTTAACTTTGTTTTCTTTTTGTGCCGTTTTCCATATCATATGTTTTTATTCTTTCGGCTACAAAAAGAATAGGTACGTAATTTTTTACTTAGGTAAGTAGTTGAGATATGAATTAGGTAGGTAAGTGAAACATGCAAAAAGCACTTTAGCTGTATCTTAGTCCGATTCTGATCGGGAATTCTTGTTTAGGATTTTACCAATTTACATCATGAAGATATTCTTTCGTGACGCCCGCTACCAAGTTCTATCAAGTTTGACATTCATAGTTTACTTAAGACGCCTCGATGCTATTGATGCCCGTATATTGTTACCTGTAACTTATAAATCTTGTTCTAAGACATCATCATATGACATCTTAATTAAGACATATTTGCATGCTTTAAGTATTATATAAAATTGATGACGTCTGTATAAATGTATTAAAGGAATGAAACTAAACAAACTCGGTTCCTTATACAAGACAAAATATTGTCGCAGTTGTTAGGAGTAGGAAGGAACGAACATTTTCTAGTAGGAGCAATAACAAAAACCCTTCCGGCCGTCATCACACGTCTCTTCGCAGCTGTTGCGGTCCCGTAAAAAGACCTAAATTGTCCTCTTTGCGTTCTGAATGAGGGGCAGGGCAGAATGCTAAACAGTCTAGGCCGATGTGTCCCGTAAACTCTTGAATAAGCATATTTTACATTTTATAAAAAAAGCAATGCCAAATAATTATTAGATTTGTTGAGGAATTAGCAAGAATTTTAGTTCGCCATTCTGATTGATTAGACTTAAATCATTCATTTTAAAGTTAAAGATTTACTTTAATAGGTACCTACTTACCTGCGCTCGAGTCTGACGACCAAGCCAATAGGCTAAATAGGTATCTATATCATAATAATATACAGGGTGGGACACTACGCCCCATTTCCTAAAAATTTCAGATTGAGTTGTCGTTGTATAGTATTTTTTTCAAAGCAATAAGGTTTATGATATTATTTTAACCGTTTTCAAGTTACATACAGTTCGTCAAGGGATGAAAATTGTTAAATTGAAAATTGAAAAAAAAAAAAATGAAAATTGTTGTTGTATTTGATTAATGTGAAATTTCAACCCTAACCAGCTGATCGGGGTGAATACATTGTAAAATACTGTAACGGTTATATACGCATCGCTAATAAGGGTATCCGTTTTGATGGAACTTTAAAAACCTACAACCAACCCTTGAGTCTATGAACACCCCTCGAAATAGGGTCTGGTACCGGCCCTGAATAGGTAGGTATAGTTAGGTTTGTTCTGACCGACCACATTGACATGATGTGGATAAGGGCCTCACCAAAGGCCGAAAGGAGGCAGGCGAAGGTATGCCGCTGACATTTATTCGTGTATAGTTGAGCACAAAGAAGCTAGATTTTGTTGCGTTATAGGTATGTTTAATAAAGGTTCACCTTTGTGATTTCATGAGGATAAATATTCTACTAAACAATGTTAACCTTACCATTTCGTAATTTACGTTATCTACCTAAATTTGGAAAGCTTGTATTGTATAATGCAGGTGTCCAACGTCACTATTCGATAGGCCCTGTACTTATATTTCATTTGAAAAGCAAGTTTTATTATTAGGTATATATCGTATACAGGCATACATATTATCTACTTGACGCTGTTGCTACGAAACCCACACGCAACATTTTTCATACTATATCGTACTAATCGATAAGGCGCATGACCAGGTGGTTTTGTTTCCCAGACGCCTAAGTGTTGCTTATAGAAACTATAAATCCAGATGAGCTACATTAAACTTCTTAATAAACAACAACTCACCCTGATCCGATCGCCTGGAGATAAGTAATAAAAGTAACAAGTTGTACGACGTTCACAATGTGCGATTTGCTTCAATTAAAATTTATTTTTTGCTTTTCCTTGAATATCTATTTATGAGAATATTTTTTCTCTGACATTTCTATAAATTTCATGTGGAATTTTACATAAATATAAGTAGGTCGCGGTAGTGGCGGACGGACAGATAGACAGTCGGGAAAAATGCTTCGCTGTAAGGGTATCTGTTTTGACGAAAACAAAAAAAAACAAGTAAGAACAATGTAAATAAGAATTGCGAAGCTTAAGTGGCAGTGGGCAGGGCACATCGCTCGTAGAACTGACGGCCGTTGGGGCAGAAAAGTTCTCGAGTGGCGACCACGTATCGGAAGACGCAGCGTAGACAGGCCTCCCACAAGGTGGACCGACGATCTGGTGAAGATCGCGGGACGGGGCTGGATGAGGTTAGCGAGGCACCGGTCGTCGTGAAGATCTTTGGGGGAGGCCTTTGTCCAGTAGTGGACGTCTTTCGGCTGATATGATGAAGAATATAAATACTTAATTTCAGTATATTTTACTTGTATTATACCGCAATTTGGCCTATCGCTCCCTGGGCGTTTTAAAAACATCTCTAATGCCGGCACTGTCAAGGGAAACATTGCCCTTCTGAGTTGTGGCGCCTTCTGGCCAGGGTTCCGTATCGCAATCGCTGAATTCTAAAATAACGGCATCTCGCATAATTTATGACCTCTGAGATTTCCCGGAATATTTAAGCATGATTAGCATCGCTATTTAACAAAATCTTGCTTCGCTATCGCCAAGATGAAAGTGTTCGAACTTGCAAACAAAATACAAGTCATTTTATATTATTTACAATATTCTACTTCCCTATAAAGGTACCTACATTTATTGATTGGATCATTTATCTGTTTGTGTAAAACTCGGGAGTCAAAGAATGGGTGCAGTTTTAGCTTTAAACTTATAAATCTTGTTTTTTTTATTAGCTTTATTATTGGCCCCCAAGTGGCAAAGTGACAGCGGCATCTAGTTCTCTTTAAGGAAGTAGTCAAGAACTCGTTAAATAAATATATTCTATTGTTCACTTTGCACAAAATACCTACAATAATTACATATACCTAGAAATATTAGCTTCCAATAGTACAACTGGGCGGTCTTATACCTAATGTGATTTGTTCCAGAGATAACCTTACTATAAATCAAAACATGATAGACTTACCTACCTACATTAATATTTCAGTAATACCTATATATTCAGGTAAAATACCTGCCACACCACATAAAGCTACGTAAACTACCACAGACAAAATTCCTTTACCATAGTAATAAATTCGCGCTACTATTCTCGATAGCAAAGGCGAACTAAAATAATATTTTTAAAAAGGTTCCCTACTAAAGGACCTTTTTCAATTATTATTCTTGTGCCCACGGCCTTGTTAATGTAATTCAATTTTCATTTTCAACATAACGATGGTTTCACAGAGCAGACTTAACGAGATGTTAAAGCGACTCAAAGAGAAAAAATATATAAAAAGTTTTCCGCCGCCGCACCGATATCGAAGGCACCTCTACTTGCCTGCGGCATTCATTGGTGAGGGTTGCAAATGGACAGAAAAACCTTCCTTTCGTCTGTACACAACACTGAAGAATTTAGTAAAATTTATTCTTTGATAAGCCATTTGCAGAGATGTAATCCCATTCAAATAGTACCTACATTATTGCAGAGGAGCAGAATGACGAAATGCTGAGCCTTGGCGAGGTTTGCTATAAAATACGAGTAAGGCAATCCCTGTTTCCGCCGAGGGATGTTTTTAAATTTAATTTGAGAAAATAACAAAAATGCGTTTGCAAAGATAGGTAAATAGATAATTTAATGGAAGTATGAGTCGTTTACAATCAAAGGCGGCAAACTTTCGTGTTTTGGCAATGAGTAACTTGTATTGGTCTGGATACAATGAGTAGAGATTTGAAAAACACAAATAAAGAATGTCGCCTTGACATTATACGACTTATAAAAATGCCATTTGCAAAAAAACAAGCAAAAAGTAAATGACCAATAGGAAGAAATAGTCCGATAGCGCTAGGCTATTTTGAGGTCATAAATTACAAAAATTCTAAAGTTGCCTATTTTTTGCCTGTGGATACAGTTGTACCTAAAAAGTATATTATTGCGTTTTGTGTCATTTCTTGCACTTGCATTTTGAGAAATTCAATGATTTGTGACTGATTTGTTTAATTCAAATCGAAACTGCCAAAATTAATTTAAAGTTTGAAATCTAATCGGTATTGTACCTAAGATAGCCTGAGTAGTGAGCAGACCTAGTTTGTGTCATATTAGTCCAGTGCAAACTGATAAAAGGTCAGTATGCACAAATGTTGCCAAAAGAAAATTACAATTGAAAAAATAAATATAACTTAACTCAGATCACCTAAATATGCCCAATAAATAAATTTGTGCCAAATTAATGCATGCACTTTTAAGATTTTTAATTATTTTGTTTTTCAAAGCTACAAACGCTCTTAAAAAACATTACAATTATTAGAATTCACATATTCAATATCATAAATGCATAAAAGATCGACAATTTAAATTTGTGTCATTTTCATGCATGGATACTGTACTTAAATTAATAAAAAACAAAAAAATGTTTGCGCTTGAAGAGCGCGGCGCGGCACAAAGGATGGCGGCGCGGCGCTTTGTTGACGCGATGACGGACGGCGGCGGGGGGGTGGGGTATACGGTCCATCCATTCTAATACTACGCAGAATAGGCACCTACTTGTCCTGAATTTGTAGAATCTACAACCGAAATCTAAATTTTGTAAACGTGGTTTATTCCCAACTCGCTCCCTTCCCATCTCGGCCCCCAAGAAATTATATCTACGAAATATTCCCAACTCGGCCCCATGCCATAAATCACTACAGTCACGGAACACTACAGTACGTACAGTCACGGAAAGAATAGAAGTCAAATATTTTTTAAAACAATTTGTTTAATATTATTAAAATAAAGGGTAAACGTACAGAATTTATCCCTGAATTGGTGATCCACCTATGTGTATAGTACCTATGTACAGTCAACAATAGAGATAGGTAAGCAGGCACATTACAGATTTACAGAGCTCTATAGTAGCGCTGTACTGTGACTGATTACCTATCTCTTTTGTTGACTGTACTATCCAAAAATTAGAATAAGTAGGTAAGTTGGGATGGGTGTAAATTAATTACGCCGTCAAAATGAGTAGAATAAAATCTTGAAAAAACAATTTTTTTAGAGTACTTACCATACTCACAAAGTAGGAGTGATTTTTTTCTTCTTGTGAATCCCACAGTGTGGGGTATCGTTGGATAGGTTTTTCAAAAATATTGCGGGTGTGTGAAAACCATTTTTCGATTTAGGGATCCGTTTGCGAAATATAAGGCTTTAAACCTGTAACCTACCACGCATTATCTGTATGGCGCAAAGGTCAACTGGTAGAGAATGCCATACTGGCATTATGTTCGCCTTTTGTACAATTATGTGCAATAAAGTTTTAAATAAATATATAAAAAATAATTTTTGTTAGAGTCACGTGTTCCCCCCCCCCCCTGCCAGCTAAACGGTTGCTTCTGGATATGTGAAAAAATTCACGGCAGTAGCATATATAACGTAGTGTAGCGGATAGAATGAATCGATGTCGTAGTCGAGTGAATCGATGTTGTAGTCGAGTAAATCGATGCCAGCTCTATATAAACGAGCCGTACCGGTTGCACACGTTCAGTTAGTTTCGAGCTCTCGTGCGATACGAAGTGCTGTCCGCTTATGTTTTGAAGTGTTTAACGTCTAAAGTGACCACATATTCATCTAAGTGTTAATTTTGCAATGTTGTTTAATGAGTTTGTTTTTTTAAGCTGGAATCGCTTACAGTAGTTAAAAGGAAAACTATGACAGCTAAGTAGGTTGTATTAGTTTTTGAATATTAGTCGATCAACATATTATTATGAAAGTCGAAAAAATAAATTATGTTATGTTAAAAACTGCATACGTAAAATGAGAATGTTTTTTTTTCCTCGTGAAATCCATGGTGTGGGGTATCGTTGGATAGGTCTTTCAAAAATATTGCGGGTGTGTGGAAAACATTTTTTGATTCAGGGATCCGTTTGCGAAATATTAAACTTAAAGTGCTAATTTTTGTCACTTTAGTACATAATCTGTCTCCAACTGCAAAGTTGACTTCTGTTGGTTTCTTTTAGGTTTGGTTTATATGGGCTGGCGAAGTCTACTGTTCTCACAGAACCACTAGTATAGTTTAGGTGAGTACCTACTGTTGACAAAAAAAGACACGAATGAATATATAAATAGTATCGGATTGCTGTCAAATATATATGTGGATGAAAAATTCGTTATCATCATCATAACAGCCGGAAGACTGCTGGACAACGGCCTATCCCCCAAGGCTCTGCACGACGACCGGTCCCGCGCTATCCGTACCTCTAATATTGCATTCCCATTGACGTTTCTCACCAAATTCAACTGCTATCTCATTTATTTTAACTAAGCCTTTAAACAGCTAACTCTACATAGAACTAACCCTTTAAATAGTTAATATTTTCAACTAGACAGCAAACATTAGGTACCTACCCCGCGCTCCCGCCTGCGCCTGCGACTGCGCTTGCGAGGACTGAGAACAGTTTCTGGATTTTCTTTAGTTTAGTTGGCTTCTTGTCTTAACCTTATACGTACGTGATTGCATAGTCATCGCATCAACGTTATATCCTATTGTGAACCTATCAAGCTAGAACTTCGTCCGATATGGGATCTCGCGTCTTATTTGCCAAGTTGAAATGGATGTAGCAGGCATTTTGTAGATAAAGGGCTAGCCTTTTGGCTTAGAACCAGTCCAGTAGTTGTTGGGCTGTCTTGACCAGCTTCTCTTTCAACAATACGACGTTTGATTTTGTGACTAGGGCCGCTACGTCGTCTGCGTACATGTATACCTCCGCCTTGGCTACTGCTGGAGGTAGGGCAGCAGTAGGGCAAATGTGGTATTCGACTGGCACGAGCCTTGAGGCACACCGAGGTCGGATAGTGCCTCGTCGGATTGGACTTAATTAATACTAATTAACTTAATTAATAACGAATACTCGTTATTCGATATTCTCTGTAATGTTCCTTTGCAAAATTGTTATGTCAAGGAGTAATGTTAAATAAATAAAGGCAAATCAAGGTTTTTTTAAAGTTTATTTACAAGATCGTCACGCGCCCCGCCCCTCCCTGCACGCGTGATATTCTTTCCGAACAATGTAATTAAGATAGGTAAGGTACTCGCAGTGTCGGCAACGTCAAAGTTTTGCCGGGCGCTTGCCGCCCGCTCATCGCAGAACGAAAAGTCTCTATGTGCTTAAAATAAAGACCAAATTTGCTCGAAAGTCGAATGGGTAACCCCTTCATAGGGTTACCTCTTAGGAATGGTTTGCTGAGCTGTTCGATAGGGTTTTGAGAAGAAAAAGGTTACCGATTATTTTTATTATAATTAATTTCCTTTCGAGAATGCGCTTTAATGGTTTATTGAATGGGCAAGGTCTTATAGCACAAGTAACGGAAAAAATCCGAAAACCGTAAATTTGTAGTTACATCACTTAACAAATAAAAACTTTATTATTATTTGCGTATGAAAAAGTCATCCACTTAAGTTGTGACATACTTAACTACAAATTTTATTAACTATTTTCTAATTTTTCTTTAATTAAATTTGTACGAAACCGCCAAGGCGCGAGTCCTACTCGGTTTTATTTTATTTTAATCATATTAAACAAATTATTTTAAAAACTGTTTGACTTCTATTCCGTCCGTGACTGTACCATGTAGGTAGTGATTTATGGCATGGGGCCGACTTGGGAATTTTTTGTAGATATAATTTCTTGGGGCCGAGATGGGAAGGGAACGAGTCGGGACTAAACCGAAACCAGATACACATTTATTGTTTTCAAAAAGAAGTATAAAATATCTTAGGTCGCGCGAGTAGCAATTTTTTAAAATTCATGGTTTTCAACCTTCATTTTACTATGCTATTTCACATAAAATCAATGAGACCGAAAAAATACGGACTTGTTTCAACTCGCTTGCACCGAGTGTCACGCGCCGCGCGCCGCGCGCCTGTCTCTGGCCGGCTGGTGTGCGTGCGCCCCGCCACCCCCCGCGCCACCCCCCGCGCCCGCGCTTGCCTTGACCTCGAATACGTTCCCGTTTTTATTATTAAATAAAAGATTCCATTGACAAAAACGACACAAATTATGAATAGAGTTTCGTTACACCATAATAATAATAAAGACGTAAACTCTAATAACTTGCATTTTCTTTTGTGACTTTTACAGGGTGTTGTAAAAAAAAATAGAAAAACTGCAGATACCGTGGATGAATTCGACACAAAATGTTTTGAACAACAGATATCAGTGATCTAAAACGAGTAACACCTATTTAACCGATTGTAATATTCTTTTGGAGCTATTTAGGCGACGTGTTAGGTACTGGTTAAAAAACAGTGTTCCCGTGGACAGAGATGACACAAAAAGCCTGTGTACATCGGCTACTACTTGGTTATTAACATGAAAGAAAAATTTTCATCTCTAATTTTCTTTTAGTCCGATTTTGTTCAAAAAGACAAATACCTAAATATCTACCTAAGCAAATACCTAGGATGACACAAATTAAGGTATTAGGTCGGGGAAATGGTCCGGAAACTATATGCGAAAAACCAACAACTTTAGTATTTTTGAAACCTCAAAACCTAGCGCTATCGGACTAAAAGCGTATAAAACAAATAAACTTGTGTCGAAAAACAAAAAAAGTTCATAAAATCGTATTAAGTATTTGGAATATCAAGTTTGAGTCGTTAGCATAAATTCTCTTCGGAGATATTGTAGCTGAAGATCCTCGTCGATAATTCAAGGTTTGAATTATTCAGCAGTCGTTTTGGGATAATTCCCAAATTGAAGGTTTCACGGCTACGCGCCGGGTGACCGTAATGAAGAGAAGTTTTTGCCCCAACAGCAGTTGGCATGTAGTTACCTAACCAGGGAATATCCTGCTACAAGTATAGAGGTCACATAAGAAACAAGTTACATTAACATCAATAAACAAGTGTAGATACCCATAAATGTTTAGGGACATTCTATGCCCTGAGCTGATGCGCCGTAACCATAATTCGAACTCTACCTTTCAGTGTCTGAATTTCCAAAAATATTACGTCAAATGTCAAATACTCGCGGCATCGAATCGCGTAATAAACAAAACGAATTTCCAAAACCTTTAATCAACGAATTTTGTCAGACAGAGTCGTCTACGCTTTGTAGCCGGAGCCCGAATTCCAATATTTTTTACCTACTCTACAATTTTACTTCATTTGCTTTTTGTGAAAAAAGTACTAGCAAATAAAGCGTCGAAGGCTTCGTTGATCAAGAATGGAAAGGAAAAAGACTACAAAAGAGTGACGTCAAGAGCGATTTGATAAAAGTATTTAATTTCAGTTACTTTTTATCTTTCCCTTCGATCTTGATTTAACGTCCTTTGAGGTCATTACTGAGGCTCACCGGAATGGCTCCGCTTAATGAAGTCGTGAAAGAAAATTGAGTTTAGTTAAAGGGGCGAATTTAATTCGATTTCAAACTTTTTGAATGAATGTCTCAGTTTAAGAACGCTCAAGAAGCCGCAAAATAAGATGGAAGCGAAAAATGGAACTGCGGTTGGTGGTTAATTAAAATAAATTATTCACTGGCTTCTTAAATAGATTGCTTGGATGTCTTCATTACAAATCGTTTCAAGTTAAATTGCAGCTCTGATGGTTTATTCTATTACAATTTGATGATGAGATGGCTCACTCGTCTGACGGTTGCTTCAGTCAGGCACCACCATTTAAATGGGACAAGTCACAAATGCGTCTTTAACGAATATAAAAGGCAACCCTTCTATGAAGTTGGCACCGGCACGCGAACTTCCGACGTTTTAACTAGCACAAAGTTGTTAAGCCCCCATTGATTTTATAACAGCTCTGTGCCGTGTGTCGGGACTTAAGGCTCACCTTCAAGAACGGCGCTTCACAAAAGTTAGATAGCCTAACGAAAGTAGTTTCTAACACAAGCACTTTGTTATGGCTTTTGCTGTTTCGGTACATTACAACTTTATCTTTTGTTCTGATCGTACTTGCTGTGGTGTTGTCAAGCGTGAATTGGTATAATTTACATCGTTAACGAGTGCAGTGGCAGGATTTTATCGAGATGGCAAACTTATTTTTTCTTCGACAACTTACCTGTAATACTTTTTTTTATAAACAAAGTATATTTAAACTTTACATTTAAATTACACTTCACTTTATTATGAAGATGTCACACACCCTACAGTGGTCTCCCGACAGAGCGCAAGTGAGTTTCATCATCGTCATCAGCCTGTGCTAGTCCACTGCTGGACATAGGCCTCCCCCAAGGCGCGCTACTGAATCCGATCCTCGGTTCTCCGCATCCAGTCACTGCCAGCCGCCTTACGCAGGTCGTCGTTCCATCTAGCCGGAGGCGTCCCACACTACACTTCCCAAGTCGTCTCCACTCGAGAACTCGTCTACCCCAGCGGTAATTGGTTCTCTGGCAGTAATGTGGCCAGCCCACTGCCACTTCTACGTGCTTTGCAACGTGAGTTTACCTCTACTGTTATTGCGAGCTCATTAATTTTGCGTTACCTTTTTTCACTGCAGTTTAGAAATCTCGTTACTAATAGAACATCTTTGGGAATCTAGTAAAAAGTTTGGCAAAGCTGCGTTCGTTTGGAGCGCTCATGTTACGCTGCGTTTACCCGGCTTGCTCCGGCGGCGGCGCCGTGGAAACTTTGTTGTTTTTGTGTTTCAGTTTGTTTGTCGATTTCGCTCCATTGTGTTTGATGTTTTATCGCGCAAACATGAACTGATGTCACTGTTTCTGTTGTGCACAGTTCAGTTCGAACTTAGACTCTATTTATGTCTATAGAGTTCATTTTGTTATATTTAGAAAGGAACTTACCATTTTCCTTGCTTTGTCTGAAAAGTTTATGTCGTAAGGTACACTGCACGATGTGCGCGTTACCAATAATTTTTATTTGAGTTTTCCTGAAACATAATTGAAATGTTTCTTTTTCTGAAAATTTCCATAATTTTAAGTAAGTATATTTCTAATTTTTTTTCCTTATTTATAATTGGTTAAGTCGTTTTTAGATTTATTTAATTGACAAGACAGACGGACAAAAAGCTTCGCTATAAGATCAAGCGTATCCGTTTTGACGAAACGATAAAAATGTAAGTAAGTAAATTATTATACAGTGGCCATAGAAAGTGACTGACCACTGTTGAACCCTAACATGGCATTATTACTATTCAAACTATCGACGCCACAGATTCATAGCAACAGATTCAGTCGCATTATGTACAAGTGTCGCAACGAATAATGAGCGCTCGGCAAAAGTGGTAGGGGCGTTTGCGCAGGTGTACAGTCGCGCACAAAAATCTTAATACCAAGACTTTTACAATGAGTGCTAAAGGCCTACTACAGCTCGTTTCTTAGTCAATTTTTGAGATTTGACTGTATGTCAGTAGATATACTTCTCTTCAGAAAAATCAAAACACCCGTTTTTATGGTTTCTGTTTTTTATGGTTTACTGCCTAGTATTTCTTGCGATTCATTTTTTATGTGATTGTTTACATAAAAAATGTTCACATAAACCATTTTTCTAGCCTGCCGGTTTAATACTTTATTTTTTGGCATTTTACCAACAGTACACGACTTACTAATATCAAATAAATCAACAAAATAAACAACAAACAGAAAACAACCAACAGTTAATAGTCGAACAGTATGTGTGCGCAACTGTACTTCAGGGACGCGAGACGTACGAACGGGACGCGGGAGTGGGAAGCGACTGAACGAACCAATAACATGCGTTGGCGCCGTTTGGCGGGCTACCTCCCGCCTCAGTCCCCCCGCCAGAGACCCAAAAAACGAATTCTGCGCATTCAAGGTCACCGCTCATAAACCCCTGCGATACTTGTATGTGAAAAATTACCAAATCTCTTTTCGTTCTAATATTTTCTACAGTAAATGATTAATCAAATTGAAATAAAAAACATATGGGACATGGGCATAATGCTAAAACGCGACTTGGACATTGTGCAAGCCGACGCCATGTCTTATTCTCCCGCTCATGGGAAAACCATATCCATCCATTTGACTGGCCTGTTGGCTTAGTTGATACTGACACTGCCTACTACGCCAGAGGTCGTGGGTTCGATTCCCACCTGGGGCCAACATTTGTGTGATGAGCAAATTTATCAGTTGTTGAGTACCCATCCACAAGCTTCGGCTTAATTTGGGACTAAACAGCCGTGTGTGAATTTGTCCAAACATTATTATTATCCATTAACATTCTCCCTTATTGACAGGCTGAAGGTGAAGACTGCATAAACTTCGTGGTTCAACCGTGTTCCTAAGCGTTTTAATATGAATGCTTCGTTATTATTTACCGCTAGCATAGGCAATAGTGAACAGGTGGGCGCGGTGCGCTTGCAAGCCGTAAACTGCGCTGCTCTGCTGCAATGGACACATTTTACTCTCTTTACCGTCTGATAAAGTCCGACAGTCCTTTGTTCTCGGGGTGTTCTTGAAAATTTAAAAGCGGTCCTCGCAGTAAATTCGAGTTCGGAGTCGCGTTCGGACCGAGATACCGACCGATGAATAAATTATTTCCACACAGAATATGTAGTCGTATGTAGGTGCATAGTAAAACTAGAACAGTAAGACATCTCCTGCCCCATGTCGGACTCACTACTTTCTCCCGGATCCCAGGGTTGTACAGTCAACAAAAGAGACAGGTAAGCAGGCACAGTACAGCGCTACTATAGAGGTCTGTAATGTGCCTGCTTACCTATCTCTATTGTTGACTGTACCTACCGATCTATTTAGTTGTACCTAAGTAGGTTACATAATAATAGAAAGAACAATACAATTTTCATGTGTGTTATAATTAAGATAAGATAAGATAAGATAAAATTTATTTCATTATAAAACTTAGCCTAATACAATACAATGAACAATTTGTTAACCAACTAGATATGTATTTACAATTAAATTGCCGAGTATACACATTCTTTATAATGCTATATAAATTGCTATGTTACAATGAATTGAGGTTAGTAGTACAATAATCTAGGGTGATACCTAAACTAAGTAAAATAATTTACTTGTATCTTAGGTATCAAATGTATTTTTATATTTGTAGGTTAGTGCATATTTAGAAGATTTGTCTAATAACAATAAAAATAGAAATGTTGGATTATTTAACAACTAATAGTAGGTTTTCTGTCTCATCGTAGGTTTTGCCTTTTAGCCAATCTTGTAAGGTTTTTTTTACATGTAGCCTGTTTCATTGGGTAAATGCCTAGAGAGGAATTTATTCTATTGTACAGAAAAATACTGAGGAAACAAAGAACCTGTGGGAGTGTTCTGTTCGAAACAGTTGGGAGGACGGACATACAATATCTGCTCGTCTCTTGGACGTGCGGAGTGCCGGATTGTAGGGTGTTATTGAATGCATTTTAGTAATTGTCAGTAATATGAATTACTTTTATATTTTCTCATAGAATCAATGTACCTATGAATACCGAAACACGACCCAATAACAAAATAATTCTCATACAAACCAAACTAATAGGTATACTTACAGTCAAAGCTCAGGTCAAGCGTACACTTTTGTCGCTATGTCAACTTTATTTTGATCATGTAAGGCTACCACTATCTACCACTAAATAGCTTGACGTGTTTTTTACTATAAAACATGACATCCAACCAAATAACAAACACACAGTAATATAAACACAGATTTAGACATCCAAAGGCATCGATGTTAGACATTTCTGTAGAGTATTTATTATTTAATAAAATATGATCAAACTGGAATGCCCAACGATCGAAAGCGTCTTATGCGCGGCGACACAGCGCGGCCCTGGCAGCCCAGCAGCACTATTTTTGAATCGCTCGTCCCGCTTCGAACGGTCGATTCAACTAATTTTCCATCGACATTCGATACAAAATCCCTATTTTGAATCGCTCGCCATCATGGCACACAACGGCAACATCGGTGCCATGATGTGAACAAAGCCCGCACCATACAAGCCGCGCGCGGTACCATTCTATGAAGATGATCTACTCTTCTAGTTTTACTATGGTACGCATCGAACTTTATCCGGGTCAAATGTTTTAATGTGTGTACCTAATTGAATTTTCTGTTTCTCTTGTTTATTCCATTCGGTGCTACAGCTTTACTTTTTATGTCCCTAACTATAGGTATATTTTTTGTCTGTTTTTAGGGTTCCGAACCTCAAAAGAGGAAAATGGAGAGTTCCTTTTTCCTCTTTTGAGGTTCCTATAAGGGTTTATAGGATCACTCGGTTGTCCGTCTGTCCGTCTGTCAAGACCATTTTTCTCAAGAACGCGTGGAGGTATCAAGTTGAAATTAATATCAAATACTCAGGTCTGCAGTCCCTTGGTGTCGTGAAGAAATCAGACTTCTAAGTCATCGCAGTTAAAAGATATTACTGATTTCGCCGCATTTTTGAGTATCTTGGTAACCAAAACCTATGGGGTACTTCCCGTTTACCAAGAATCTTGAAATTTTGCAAGAAGCAAGATATTATAGCACAAGTAAAGGAAAAAATCCGAAAACCGTAAATTTGTATTTACATCACAAAATTTATTTGTACAAAAGTACAAACAAACTTAACTTTGCGTATGAGCAAGCTACCGTTATAAATTAGTACAATGACGTAATTAATTGTTGAAAGAATTCCTTATCGTCTAGAAATTTCATCATTACAGATCTATTTCGTAAGGTTTTACAAATTATACTAAAGGTTTAGCTAAGTCTGGAAATAAATTCACTTAAAAATGAATAACATTTGACCGTTATCGTAAACACGTGATTTAGCATTTGACATGACAGGACTTGTTTGACCTGTTATTGGTCAATTTATTTCTGCTTATTTTTAAAATTCATTTACTGGCGCATTCTTTTTGTCGTGCCAGTTCGAAATTTAAAAAGAAAGGTTTTGAATCTAAAAAGGTCGCCACGATGTCTAACCAATACTGCTATAGAATGCATGGCATGTTACCATTAATATTAGTTCTAACACTACAAGAACTGACACAATTATAGATAATGTTTTTTCCAATTTTAATATACAATTCGTCACTATAATTCATTTTTTTAGTCTCCATTTACAAATCTGGGTCAAATTTAATAAATAGGTATACTTAGAGAACTTTGATTTCCAAGAAAAATCTTTGAGACTTCCCGAGAGCTAACACCTATGTACATGGTGGAAATTTCAGACGCCACATGGAGGGAAAGTTATTCTGAAGGTTAACCTTTTCGATCGGTATCATAAAGATACAGTAGGTATGTATTTTTTCCACATTATTGTCATATTCGATTCCCGACTCAGACTCGTGGTTTCTTTAAAATGTTTGAATGCAGTTTTACTTAATTTTGAAAATAAAAGAATGTTTCCTTTTAGTAAAATTTGGAATCTGTTATATTTAGGGTACCTACTTTGCCTCCAGGTGGCGTCTGAAATTTCCATCCTGTATATTGGAAGCAGTGGTAGATACAATATAACGTGTATAAATTACTCATAATGCAATAAAATATTTTGACATTGACTCGATTCCCCTGAACGACGAACTAATTTATATAGGTACAGTCGACCGCACGTCAGTGGTAACACATTGACATTGAGCTGGCCTAGCCTATTAGGGAGTTTCAATACTAGGAGAGACCAGTTTATACTGGTTTTGTTTCCACTGACGTGCGGTCGACCGTACCTACAAATTTGTACGGAACCCTCGGTGCGCGAGTCAGACTCGCACTTGTCCGGTTTTTATTTTATGTGGCCAGACTGGCAAACCTGATAGTAAGTGGTCACGGCCCCCTTTGAGCCTTACGGGACCGCCAGCTTGGAGAAAAGACTTCATAGGTAGCTTTTTCTTCAGCTGCGAAAAATTATGCTTTAACAAGCTCACTTACTTGTACATAAAGTATTATAATATAATTATGTTAAAAATGATAACTTAGGATCCAATAATCTCCAATGGGGGGATAGCGGCCAATCCCCCTAGCGGGTGGACTGTGAACCGATAATGCACCAGCTGTTATTTACCTGGTGCCATCTTTATTTGCTCAGCTGGAAGATTTACGCCGGGCTGCGGTCGCACTTTCGGATTTATTTACGACAGACGGAAAATAGTGCTCAGTATACGGTTAGGATTATTTTAATTTAATGGACGGTTAATTAAAGAAACGAACACATTGTGAACTTACTAAGTATAAGGTGACTACTAATCACTAAAAGGTTAGTTAGGTTGACTTATGTTTTTTTTATGTTGATATAGAATTATTGTAGGACTGTAATTGTAATTGCAATTGAATGCCTTCTGTAGTTCAATAATATTCTTTAAGAGAAATAATTAAACAAAACATATTTAAAAAAAAATACAACAAAACTTTTTTAAGATACGTCGTAAAAGTTAAAATTTATCAAGAGCATACATTATTTATTTGAATATCCCTCGATTTAAAAAATAATAAATGCATATTTAGACACGATGAGCTCAATTACACGGACTTGTAAACTTGCCCTGAAGGTTGTATTATATTCATCCCCGTGAAATTACAAATATGACGTCGGTGCGCTTCGCCCCGTCATTCTCGATAATATTGAAGCCGATCGTGGCAGTGTGCTCGGTGCCTTGCCGTGCAGCCTTAGCCTTCCTGTTTCCTATAAAGCGGGGATTAAAATTGCACCGATGCAGCTGCTAGAAAGGACTACGGGCATAGTGCTAGCGGAAGCGGAAAGGGAAGATTTTAGCTTTTATTTATTAACTAGCTGACCAGACAGACTTCGTGTTTTGTGATTTTTATAAATACATATTTTTTTGTTATCCCTAAAGCTAGCTTCTCTGTGTCGCTTTAGCATAGCGGCCTCGTTGCTACGTTTGACGTAGACCTTCCGTTCATTATATAAGATGTGAATGAACTTATTGAATAAAAAGCCGTTAAAGTGTCCATTGAACACAACGTACTTTTTCCGACAATGATTTTTTGTTGCTTCATTCTCCGTGAATAGAAAAAAAAGTCGGTAAATAACGATTTTCCCGAAAATTTGTTAAGATAGGGATTACCCCACTTGCCTGTTTGTGTAAATAGAATAGAAACTTTAATCAAAAGTTGACAAAATGATAATTAAAATTGTAAAATTATGTGGCCGATAGTTTGATTCAAACAGCTCGTTCCAGTAGCATGCTGATTCGGCTGGTATCCCTACCAGTAGGGATAAGTAGAAAAAAAAACACTTATATATACCGGTGCGTTAAATCTTTTTAAGAATCGCTCTACCGCTAAAGGAACCTAGGCATTATAGTGTGACCACACCGCCAGCTGTTAGGAAATCATTTATATAGAGCACAAGCACCTGAAGTGCGAGTTAACAAATGGATTTATTATTGTACTTTGTGCTAAATACCAAAGCTATATGCTTTGGTTTATTATGTTTTGGGTAAAATAAATACTTCCTCAAAAAAGTGTATGATTAATAAAATAAATATGACAATCGCTAATATACACACGTTATTATTATATGGAGTACTTGGTCATTTCGTGTGGTAGATCACTAATCTGTGGTCATTTCGTCTCAAACTCTGAAGACGATCAAATCATAACATACATTAGTTAAGATACGATTAAGTAGTTGTCAACTAGGTATGTATTCGTAACGCCAATCACGAGAAAATTGCGAATAAGGGACAATTTGACAAAACCTAACAATACCTACCTCACCGTTAAACATATTATTATTTACCTACCATATTCATCAATATTCTGATGTCTGCAGTGGGTATCATGATTAACGTAACAGTAGTGTATAGTAGACACTCATATCAATTTAAGCGACTGGTTTCGACTATTCAAATTATTTGAACCGTTACACTCTGGGATATACATAGTTATTGATGAGAATAACAAATGTAGGTGTCTCTAGCCCGTGACCTTTGTTACATTATCTTTAATGAAGGTCTGGGGCGCTCGATTTAGAGGCCTGACTCTGGCCTGAATCACTATTGGTATCTATCAATCTTTGCGAGATAAAACTTAAATGCTGCACAGGAATTGAGATTGCCTGCCAAAGTGCTGGCCAACACAATAAGTGTGTATGTACCTATGTGTCGTGTATACCTATGTAGATCTACGACTAGGCAGGCACATATCTAAAGGCTAATCAGTCTAGTGTAGGTCTCTTCCACATTGGTTCTAGAAAGTAATTACAACACTGGGTATACGCTACGATATCATGAAAGACAATGGGACTTGGGACCTTGAGAGTACTATACCAAAGGGTCTATGACTTTTACGCAATATACCTATTACGGTGTCGTAATTTAATTGTTATTTATTTTGGGTAACAGAGAGTCACAAAAATACAAAACAAAAACACCAAAAGTTCCACGAAATGAAATGAAAAACAAACATGAAGAATTTGTTTGTTTAAATACCTCCTACTCAAATTAGAAGCACAATAAAAACACAGAAATACAGTCCGTTGGTACGTATTTATTCTTCCAGACATCTTTTGTAAAAAATAATAATTACAGTTTTAACATTACTGGTATAATCTAAGCGTTTCGGAATTTTTCTCCTCATTCATACCAGCTTTTCAGTTCCATTAAACTTTTGAGGTGCCGACAGTAAAATCAGCAGTGGATTTCCCACATAAAAAATTACTCGATACAGTTGAGATGTAGAAAATATCGAGGGCGCCTTTTATCCTAAACACATTCAGCTAAAAATGTTTCGTTGCGAATAATTTATTTCGAGTGGTACGAAGACGGTAAATTTATGTCCATCATTTTGTCCCACGCGCTCCAAATCGTTACTCAGCTACAGCTACAGTTTCTTTAAAGATTTCACTCTATTTCAGATAGAGCTCAGTTCCAATGTGTCTGGTCCGAAGCATCGAGTGTGTAGTGTAGGAAGTCCGACCGAAAGTCATCGTATATTTATTAAACTGTCCACGGGTGCATGAGGGCGGGCGGACTGCAGTGCAGTGCCTTGCAGCGATTTATGGCCGGCCCGGCGGGACGGGGCACAGAGTGATCGCGTCGACTGGCCCGATCCCTAATAAATAACTTGCAGGCTTCTTTCGCCATAAAACTAGCAGTCAGTTTGACTAAATTCCAGTCGCTCTAAATTTATAACCGAGTTATATTGTAGCAAAGCCCATTTGCAGAACGGCTTTGCAGCAAAACTATAACAGTTACTGTTGTAAGTATAAGGATACAATTAAAAGTACTGGCTTGATGTTGCCAAGCAGCAGTGTGGGGCAAAACAGAAATTTACTACTTACATACTATAGCCAAAGTCAAAGTCAAAACTATTTTATTGCATGTAAGTACACTGGGTACATTTATACAACGTCAATTTTTTATCTACCACCGCTTCCAAGGTGTTATATAGAGCTGGGAAGAAGAAGCGGCGCAACACAAAAATATTGTAGCTAGTAGCTGCAATAAAATTATGTAATTTGTAGTAGAAATTTCAACAACTTTTCTTTACATTTAGATACAAGTACGCGTTAGTAACCACCGGCACCAGCCTCTCCGCAATACGTTTGAGTGTGTGTGCGCGTAAACATGTAGGGCTATCGGAAGCGAGCGTGCGAGCATCCGAACTTAACCGAATCACAAGCCCTCGCAGTGCAAGGCGGCATCGATAGGCATCATGCTAGTCATTTGGGGGCTAGATATAGTTAACCCTTTATAAGGCAGAGGCGATTTGGATACCACTTAGTTAATAAACATTTACGGAGAAGAAAATCCTCTTTTTTATTTAACTATAAAGGTATTATATAGCGAATATATCAGGCTTTCTTTCCTCATTCATTCAATGTCAATGAATAGGTGTATTGGAAACAGATCATCTGAAAACTCAAGTGCACTAACAGGCTGAGTTCATATATTGACCACATGTTTTTTTCTTAATGATTTTTTTTTGCCGTAGATGTGTTCCCCAGTGCATTACAAACATGGTAGTGTATTTAACTTTCACGTAGCATATCTGTATAACTGGGACCTTATAAAGGGTTAAACTAGATATGTGTGCTAAGATCTTTATTTTTATCTCTTATCAACTCTAGACTAGATATAGTTAGACTAAGCATTCATTATTAACAGGCACAAGATAAAAGTTTCAGTAGTGGTTTGTGGTACCTTGTATTCTCTGTAAGAAGTAAGTTAAGTCGTAAACGATTGTGCTCTTAATACTGCCAAATAGCTGTACAGACACGAACCAAAGAGAAAAACTACAGATAACAAGATAATCGCGTCCGAACTTTCCTATTGTTAAGTTTAAGTGGACTAAGAAACACGAGTTGGGTGGGTGAGACAATTTAATCTTGTCGTCTCCACAGTCTCCGGTCCGGCCGACAGTTCTTAAACGGTTAGAGTTTCTTTGTCATCTATCTAGCACAAGTCTAATTCTTTTTATAAAGTTTGAAGTGAATTGCTGGTGGTTAATTAAAAGTCTATTAAGGCTTCTTAGAAACACAGTTTACAGCTTTGTTAGCCCCGTTTAAAACACAAAAGATAAATTATTGTTTTTGAATTATTTTCGTTCATTACCTGAAAAGCTTATCTTGTTAAATGCATTCAGTCGGATCGAAGAAAAAAGATCCGCAGCCACGAACAAGTTTTTATTTCGGTAGGTAACATAACAACCTACCTAAAACCTAAAATCTATGCCTATAGTTTTTGATATTTCATTAATTACATCCGCGTTGTTTAAATTGGAGTATGTATGTATGTATAACAGAAGTTGAACTTATAGGTAGTATTGTTGGCTCTATAATTAATTTTTTTATATAAAATGCGGAAAAAATTCAAGATTTCGTTGTATAGATGCATAAAAGACAGATCAAAGCCTTCAACTGTCGAAAGTATTTTTCAATCACAAAATACGCTACCTAAAGTAACCTATTGTTTGTGTCATGTCATTCCTTCTGGATATCACGGCACACAAAATAAAAGACCATAGGTAGGATAAACAAATAACTTAATAAATATAGGAGTAGTAGTACAAGGCATATTTTGTGAATTATCACTGATATTACATTTTATGACTTGGGAATTAGCAATTTGGCTGGGCGAGGGCTCGCCCAAAGGGTCAACAATTAATGACTTTAATTATATCTGGTAAACATTGAATTTATGTACCTGCTAAATTCAGTTTAGAGAAAAAGCTCTATATTCTACTTTGGCTTCAGGAATTTTATTAAGTCGTTATTTATTCGTCCTTCAATGTAAAAGTTCAACATTATTTTAAACTTAATAAAAAGTAAGTGTGCAATAACCTATTACATTTATTCGTCCATCATGATTGAGGTGGGGGTTAGACATCAACTTTTACAAAAACAAATTAAATTTTTGTATGTATGTATGTAATTATTATGTTTGATTGTACCCAAAGGCAGGGGGTAATAATGATTATGAAGCGGCGGTGGAACAAAATGCAGTGAAAAAGAATCCGACAGGAAACTCTATTAAGGACAGCAAGAGACGCTTAGTTCCAAATTAAATTTAGATTGAGTCTACCCGTGAGAGTGCTCGGCCGGCGCGGTTCGGCCGTTTTAAACTTTTCGGGTGCACAAACGGTTCGCAGTAGAATAGAGTCTTCACTGCTCAGTCTGAAATATTGTACATTTTATTTATTTACTTCATACTTTATTGCAGGCACACAGACAAAACATTTACAATACAATAAAGAGACATGAAACGTACAAGTCTTGTTGAGAACTCATAGAGAGTTGTTCCAGTAGATCGCCAGAAAGATAATTTACATGTAGGTACATTATTTATACTATTTAGTAACTTGATATAAACTACACTGATATGAATTAAAATATGTGCAAAAAAAGTGAAATTTGTTGATATTTATAACTCTGTTCATTTAATATGTGCCTGCACTCTACAGTCAGAAAAAAATTGTAAAACTTTCCAGATCGATGCATGCGTACGCTTTGAAGGTTACCTAAAGTTAGTTTCTCGGGTTTTTCCAGAAATTTCCATAATTTTCCCATTGTTAAAAAGATAAAAATAATATCTGAAAATCATGTTTATGCCTTAAATGGTACGGTCACGTTCCGAAATACGGACCACCTTATCCAATGACGATAAATCCTAAATTACCGAACTTGAACTGACTGTTTATCCAGTGATTACACAGTACAGATATATCACAGTATAGACATCATAAATTTACAGCACACACAAATTATAAACGGACTTATTCGCATTTAAGAACAAACAAGGTAGGCTAGACAAAAGGGGCCTTGTCTGATATAATAGTATTACTAAGTCCTAACAATAAATACACATTAACATAGTTTAACGCCGTCTCAGGTGCAGTGAGGCCTCCGCAAACTTCAGCTGGGTTAGGCCCGAGAGAATCTGATTAATTACTCCCTACGCTCACCCTTTGAATTATTTGGGACGCCCTGTATAATGAACCAAAGCTTCTTAGGTGCTCAGATTGTGCCCTTGCATTCTTAAGGTTTCCTCAGTTCACATGGGTATTTTTGTAGTTCTCATTGCGGAACTGTCTGCATGTCTTTCAGGTTTTTTTATAGCTAGTCAATTAATCAATCTTATTATTCTTTGTTGCACATACAAATGTGGGTAAGTATATGAAAAACATACAAAAAAATGTATAAAGGAGGACTTATCTCTACAAGAGATCTCTTCTAGCCAACCATCACCGTTGGAGCGAATAACAGATCAAAAAGATGTGCATATCACATACATATACTAATCATAGAACGTAATTTATTATGATAATTAATTAAGGTACATAAATAAATACGTATATAATAAGTATATAGTAGCTAGTATATTGACGCTGTAAATTTGTGTTAGTGGTATATACTGGTTGTTAGTGTTTAAGTTATTATATACAGCTAAGTCCCTCTGGTCTGCCTTGTCTGGGTCGGTACCGACCCGCTAACCGCGCACTGTGATTAATACAGTACAAACTACTTTGTATGGCCTCTCTCTTTGAAGTCAATTGCAATAGCCCGCCATCAAACCACCACGATGTTAACAAAGGTGCAGTAGGTATTTTATTTTACTTGGAACATGGGTCACAGACTTTAGAAGCAAATTATTATCAATGCTGATAGTAATAGCGGAAGCAACCGAAGTAAGTTTAAAATATTCTTATAATTTTTTTAATAAGTAGCGCAAGTATTTTTTTTACCCCGTCATGGATAGGTATAGCGCGAATATTTATAAGTATTTTTATACTAAATTATCAAAAAGGTGCATCACTATCTTAGTTAATAGAATTATTAATGACAAAGGAAAATATTCTTAGCGAAATTCCTGCAACGCACCCAAACATCTACTAAATATCTACCTAAAGAAATTCTCTTTCGGCCGCGTAGTAATAATCCAAATGGAAGGCGGAAATCGGTATCCGAATAAAAACTTTAGTTCATTATCGACAGTAGGTTTCGCTCTCAAACCGACTCGTTACGAAGACACCGACTTCATGAATAATGTACAACGAATAATGGAACGCCGCAAAATATCCACCTGCATGTTTTAAAAGTACCTAGTCGTTCCTTCTACTGAAGTCTACAGCGTTCGTTTAGCAAAGATCCGTTCGGTTGCATTAATAATTATACTTACTCGTACCTTACGTTTAATAGATTGATATTTTTTTATAGTAAATAAATTAATTTTGAACAAAGTATCACTTAATTACTTAAAATACTTTTTATAGAACAGTACTTGTCGTCGGTCTGTGAGAATATTTTATTATTTGTAATACTAATTAATTACATCTGTCTTAGGGAAATTATTTTTCCGTTTGTTTTTCAGTTTTTCGTCTGGCTTGCTGGGTAAAAATATGATACTCACTTATTTATGGTTGTCTGGAAGAAATCGCTCTTAGCGATAAGACCGCCTCGATGTACTATGCTACTGTATTGTTGTATCTGTTTTTTTTTAATTTTTTATAATGTGCAATAAAGAGTATTGAATTGAATATTTTTTCATAATATAATATTTTTTTCTCTTTCATGGCCCTTTATTTTTTTATTATCTTCATGGATTAAGTTCAAAAGTCATGCGAACGAAGTCACGGCCGAAGCTACTAGGCACCTAATAAAATAACATCAAAAATATTCGCCCGGGTCTACCTTACTCTGGCTATTGGTAAATCCGATTTATACCTAACCGTTCCGTTTGAATATTTTAAAGCTTGTAAAGTTATACTTTGCCAGACGGGGGTCGTATTATCAAGGCATCAACTAAGTTTAAACAAGAAGTCCTTTAAATTAGTTTCTATTCTACAAAATTACGAACTTTCGAAATTCAGCACAATTAGGGGAGTTTTCTGAGTGTCTTTGATTTTACACGTTCCATTTTACACTCAAGAAATTACGACGGATGCTATCAAATAAATTAAGGACGGATTAAAAGTATATTTAGATATGAAATACACTAATGTACCTATAGTATTTATTACCTATTGTATATTATGTACTAACAAACTCTACCAACTTTTTCTCTAAAATGATAAAGATAAACTTAACTTTTAAAAGTTCCGCTTAAGAAAAATGACAATGCTATGTTTTTTTTATCTGAAAATCGTCTGCCTATAGAAACCTGTACCAGTCTTATTCCAATGTATGATGAGATGAGTCAAGAAAACCCGTCTCGGCCGCCGGCCATTGGTCTCGCACGCACTTGTGAGACCCTATTTTGTTTCGACGTTGAATCGTTTATTTCAATAGACAAAGTCAGTGTTCATTGAGGAAAATTATGACACATATCCGAGGCGTGTTCATCGGCCGAGGCGAAGGCATACACTACGAGGCACAAAGGCTCTACGCCTTCGGAGAGGTCACAAGTCGTTTATTTCAATAAGACCGCCTTACCTGTCACCCGCTCGACCCTTTCAGTTCTGACGCGCCTTATGTGAATTATGACCCTTATTTATAATAATTAATGGGTGGAAATTTACTATTCAGAAACGGTTAATCTAACAATAAACTGTCTTATAAATGTTCTGAACTTGTGACGTTTTTCGGTACCTATATGAAAAATATTCTTAACTACGAACCTACTTATACTGGCATTGACTTCTATAAGTCACAAGCCTCAATAAAAAATAAGATTGAAAAAAAAAAAAAAAAGAACCTACTTATACTTTTTTTTGGAATGACTAATGCATGTTGATATAACTTCATGACAAGTTTTCGAAAAGTATACCTAATGACAAAATAGCCGCAGGCTTTCAACCCATTTTAGGTATGTATTCTATTGCAAGAAAGTAAGCTAGTTTGCAATCAGGATCCACATTAGTAACTCATCCTAATACAGTTCAATATAAAGAAGAGGCTCTCGTATGTCATATTATTTTATTATCCTGACATTGTCATACCTTGTCCTTGACCTAGTAAAATTATAATTTTGTTGAGATGTCTAACTGACGCGATATAATTATGTCCGAGATTCAAAGGTGTTGCGCTCTGAATCTTGCGAGCCAAAGGGTTAAATCAGCGACCAGAAATCATAAGGACAAAGATAACCCGCCATTATCAACATAACTGTCAACAACAACATAACTGTGAACAACAACAATAACTCGGAACAACATACCTACCTAACCATTCTAGAAAGAGACCGACTAAGAAGTTTTTTAAAGTGACCATTTGACTAATTACGACGTGTAAATGACGCTAATATTCTGCTAGACATTTCAGTTACAGGTAATTACTTTTGAACCACCTATAGTGTAGTCACAAAGGAGCTTGGCGTTTTTCTTGAAACGTCCTTGGTGTTAAGTGAATGAATGGAAGACAAAATAGCTTTGCGGAGCACGGCACGGACAAAGGGAAGCCAACAAAACCTGTGGTGTTCTGTGGGCGAAGCAATTTAGCAAATTATCTCATAAAAGCTAATAACTGAATGGTTTAGTAATTAATAAATACTCTTTGTTCTTAGAAAACAGGGCAAAATCTATTCTATTGTATCAAGGAGACCGTAAGGAGACGAAAACGTCTATAGATACTTTACGTACCTATCTACCTACCTACCTACTATCTACGTACCTACGTACCTACCTACTATAAAATTTATAAACTTAAAAGTAATGCGTTGCTAAAAAAAATTATCTATTGGGACCATATTCGAACAAATTTATTACTTGCATATTACCTACATTCGAAAATTCAGTTTCTTCGTGGGAATCTCTTATAAAGTATTAAAATAGTTATTAAACTGAGCGGAGCCGTGGTCGGAGGCTGTCTTGCTGGTTCCAATGTGGATCAATTTCCAGGTAGAAAGAGCTGACAGTAAACGTCAAAGTAATTAATCAGACTCCGGGCTTCGACTACAAAGCACAGCAAACGAGAACCGGCACATAAAATTAGAGTAAAAGTAGAGTCGGCAAGATCCACGCGATTTTTAAATTTAAAGGGATTCGTTTTTAAGTTAAAGCAGTAGTGGGTTTGACATTGACGACCTGCCTGTTCAATTAGCGTTTTAAAAATGTCAACTTTTATTCATTTTCTACCTACCTAACATATAATTAATAAATAAAGCTAATGTGAATGAATCACCAAAGCCGTATACCCTTCAAATGAACCTGCCATAACCACGATATCTTGAAGCATATAAAGTGAGCGCACGCACTCACTTGCTATCAGTCAGCCTCGAAACTGAAGTGCAACGCGTGCCTCATATCTTTTGTGTACGAGATTTGATGATACTATCGAGATTCATCTTACTTTTATTAACTTTTAAACCTATTTTTATATTGGTCGAAGCTTTTACCCACATCTTGATTTCACTCAACAGCCTGACTCCGAGGATTGTCCTCAAGTAATTTTGTATAAATAACATTTAGAAAGCGATACCTTGTATCCGACCAAACTTGTATTTGACCAAACTTTTCTATTCTTCAGTCTAGTCAACTATAACCAAAGTTTTAGAACTTATACGTACAGCCATTTTTAGAATACATTATTTATCTCCCATACCTTGAGAGATGTGAGTTCACTTACCTAGTATAACAAAAGTTAAGTTTTATAGGGTAAGTGAGTAGGTACTTCATTGTAAAAAGAGTACATTAGAAATGAAAATTTGTAGGTACAGTGGACCAAAACGTCCAGCTAGGCACTAGTACCATATGCAGTGGTAATAGCGCGCTACACGGCTACGCAGCAGCTGTAGCAATGCTTACACAACTAGGTATCTTATCTTATCTTCTGAGGGGGCCAGGAATACCTGGCGACACTTCGACCCTATGGGATCTGTTGTGCCAAACCCCTGTCCGCCAAACAGTGCCCCAATTCGTTTTTTTGGTGGACTTCACATACGCCTTAGAATAGTAAATACCAGTCTTTGGCGTATGCAGGTTGCCTCACGATGTTTTCCTTCACCGAAAAACCTGTGGTATTTTAATAAACCGTACTTTACACAACTAGGTATGTGGTCCATCCTCCGTCACTAAGCTCATACTGGGTTCTGGGACAAAGGTTCCATCAACGAACCAGGGGAACCCTAATCTGGCACTCAACCTGTTGTTTTAAAGCAATTTTGTGATCAAAGTCCTAGCCTCTATAAAAGGCAACAAACAGTCGGCCCGTAATCGATTTAATGAAAGGGGAATCGAAGGGTCCCAGGTTTGCGTTTCCAAATTTACGACTACCTCTAACATTTAATTGGAAATTCGTGCCGCAATAAAAACGACTTGATGACCAGAAGATTAAAACTGGGAAGCTTTAAAATGAAACTGAATGCTAAATGGGGGTGGGTGGCCATCTCATCGTATCCAAATGATGCTTTTAGTAAGAGAGTCTTCCCTTGATAGCCGCCTATTGGTAAGTCAATTTCAATGAAACGGATATTACGGGAAAGTTATTTGGGCTTTAGAGTATTTTGATCACGAAAAAAATTTGGTGTGAAAAATATAACGTTGCGGTATATTATTAGGGTTTTCTTGTACTGCAAGAAATTTGTAAAGATTTGGCAGTGTTTTTAGGCTTCCGCACCTCAAAAGAAATGACAGAGTGCAGTGTTTAGAGCTTTTATAAATTCTTGATTTTTATTTAAAAGATTTTTTTATGTTTAAAATCAGACATTAAAATCCGTATAGTATGTTAATTTAGCCTGAGTCCTAAATTACATTAAAGTACACGTACCTACCAATTTTTCCAGTCCAATAAATATATTATGTTCGCTGCGAAAACTTTTGACTTTATAAATTACTTCGCTCTAAGTAGGTACTTTGCAACTTAGCTGTGTATATAAAGTCTAGAAGATTAGAATTCGAGACGTCCTCTTAAATTTCTTACAATAAAATGAACATTCAGCACAAAGGAGCGGATAATAAAATAAAGGTTTTCCTACTCTCGTAAATCTCCCTAACCACGAATAGGGAAACGTTACAATCTTTAACTTTCTGACAGTTTAATAAGATAATAAAAATATAACCCTGGAAAAGGAAAAAAAAGTTTTAACTAAATGGATTTCTCTGCTCTTTTCTCGCAATTTGCTTTGAGCTTTTGAGATTGTCCATCATTAGTTATTTTACAAAAGTGTTCTGTTTCAGAGGCGATCTTCCTGCTTGTTATTTTGCTCTCTGACAGAGGAATCCCTGCATCAGTAACGTTATACAATACTTTTGTCATCTACATGTTCTTTCTTCTATTTCGTTACCTACTTATCGACTTCAAAAAGGCAATCCTCAATAGACTCGTTTACCGAGTTGATTTTTGACCTGAAACGTCTGTAATTTCGGCTACACGATGAGATGAGCTTTACGATTTATTTCGATCATCTATCTATATAGGTCAGATTTAATAACAATGAGGCACAATTACGTACTAAGAATCCACCTCAAACGCCCCCTAACTTATAAAAAGGTATAGGTATGCTAAATAACGCGCTGTCGTTTATCGTGCCACTATTTGATCACAGATGTGATATCTGGGTAATAATATGTGATCGGAGCCTTCTAGGCCTGTAATGATAAAATATAGGTGTAGTAGAATTTGGTAAATATATAATATGTAAAACTTGGACCCCCTCGCTGAAGTCGTAGGTTCAGAAAAATATAAACAGGTATATATTAGATTTTGCGGAACAGACATGTCTCTCCCTCTTTTGGTAGGCATAAAAAACCAAATCCAAATTTTGTTAAGTGGCAAAATGATAAATTCATGTTATGATTAGCACTGGTACTTATATTCGGCGGACTTGCTCAGTGGTCGGTGCAGGGAGGCGTGATAACTCAGCATAATCGGATTCATTATTCATGAGACTACTGCACCGCTGCAGGTCAGATTTAAAATTATTTAGCTATTCAAAGCAGGCATTTAGTTATTTTATGTTTATTTATCTCGGACTGAAAGTGTCGTTAAGTGTGCGCTTCATAATGCCATATGAAACATATCTATAGCCACTACCAGATGTATCTACTGATAAAAGGTGGTAGTGGTTTAGCTGAGAAAGTTAAAGGACTAGTGTTAAGGAAGCCCTATGTTAAACAGTTGAATCATGTGATACCAATTAATTTTATTGACGGGAGAAATCGAATCTGACGTCTATTTTCATCTAGCGCAACTTGAATGAAGCATTTACTTAAATCTACTTAAAGGTTAACTGGTAGAGAATGCCTCCGGCATTAAGTTCGCCTCTTGTACAATGCATGTGCAAGAAAGTTTAAATAAATAAATACATTCATAAAGCAAAATATACATAATTATGTTTATCAAAAGCACTCAAAACCAATTATGGACCACCAGATTATTTTCATTTTTGGAAGTATGGCAAATTTTCTTTAAAAATCAACCAATAAAAATAAAATTTTGTTTACATTTTGGGCACATTGTTCAACAATAAAATAAACATAATAAAAAAATTTGATAGTTTAGGACACCAACATACTTAGTTTCACGCTATGTTCCTGACTGAGTACGCAGGAGAAAATTTGAATTTGTTTCAAATGTTGTTTTGAGTATAAGTTGAAGTTAATTACCTATTATTATCCAAGGATGGTCGTAGATTTTCCAACGAGCCCCCTGGCTAGATGGAGCGACGACCTGCGTTAGGCGGCTGGCAGTGACTTTATGCGGAGAACCGAGGATCGGGTTCAGTAGCGCGCCTTGGCGGAGGCCTATGTCCAGCAGTGGACTAGTACAAGCTGATGATGAAGATGATGATGATGGTGTTAGATTAAAGTTGTTAAGAAGTCCTTCCCTGCTTATATAAAATACCTAAATCTATTATTGAAAGTACGCACCTTCCAATAGTTGGTCCGATTTACTTCAATTTGGGCCCATGTCGCGTGGTGGTGCGGCGGATATGTTGAAAATTTAATGCCACCTTCGGGTCCCTCGTTACTCGCCTGGTGTCAATTCTCGGCACCCGGAATGTGAGAGTCTATATTTCAAACATATTTGTATGGAAGTTGCGTATTATATTTTCACTCAGAAAGCAGTCGGGTAATTAGGTAGGTAGGTACGTAATTAATTTACTGAACTATAATAGATTTAGATTTATTTATTTCGCTACTACATCACAAAACAGTACGTCAAATTGTATACAACATGAGTCTTATGTGTAGAAGGGATCGTCAATACAATATTTTGTATAAAACTAAATAAATAAAATTATATAATGTCAAAATAAGATATAAAATAATATTGTCATGACACATTAAGTAAGTACCTATGTTTGGTAAATTAATTAAAATATGCGTCGAAACCCTCTCTTACTCGGAAATTGCTTCTTTATTAAAAAAACAATACGTCAATCGGCTCTATTTATCAAAATAACCAGCAGCAATTTTCTACACAACAATATTAGGAAATTACTGGACAGTTTAATTTTTTAAAATATTTCCGTTATAGTAGCTAGTTTTTTTAATAACGCACTAACATAAATTGTGGATGTTTTCATAAGTTTAACACAATTTTGAGTTGTTTAAAATAATTATGCTAATTAATCACGTAATTCTTAATTTTTTACCAACATTTCATTAGCCGAGCTTGAGAAATGATGGGTTCCATAATATATGGGTTCATAAACACTGTCATCCCCTATTTGACCCCTCAATTTTTTTAAAGTAAAGTGTAGCCTGTCCTTCCTCAGGATACAATCTATCTCCTTGACAAATTTTATCTAAATCTGTTCAGCGGTATAGACGTGAAAGGTAAGAAGACAGACAGAGGTACTTTCACATTTACATAATATTATGTTAGTTTGGATAATCATACCATCGCACAGTTTTTGGTAATGGAAAACATAACAAGAAAAGATCTGTGCTTAGAGAAAACTTTCTAAGACGTAAGTGAAATTCACCAAACATCAAATATTCAAATAATTATTGTTAAGTATACACAATATAATATGTAAGTAATTTAATTACATTACCTATAGCGAACGTTGTGAGCAAGTTTGGGGCCCCCACATAAATCTCTTCCTAACACTATTAGACGGGCATCTTTTAATTAATTATACATGTGTGCTCGTGTTTGGAAGTGATGGCCACATGAACCTACTATACCTTAATTTACTAGGAAACAGTTATAAGGTGTAAGGCCCATCTGGATGGACACATTAAATATCAGTCGGAAAACAGGACGCATGCTTCACTATGTTTCGGTTTCTTTGACTGCGTTAACTAGGTATAGGTACTTTTCTTCAGACTTTTTCTATTTTATTAAGTTACTTACCACAAACATCAATAATAAAATCTACAGCAGCGCTGTCCCTCCAGTCATGTAGTCATACTATTGATGAACTAATGTTCATCGTCATCATATCAGCCGAAAGACGTCGACTGCGGGATAGAGGCCTCCCCCAGGGATCTCCACAACGGCAAGTCCCGCGCTAACCTCATCCATCCAGCTGGGTCCCCGACCTTAACCAGATTGTCGGTCCACCTTGTGGGAGGCCTGCCTACGTACGTCGTCGTCACTAGAGAATCCTTCTGTCCCAGAGGCACCAACGGCCGTCAGTTCTACCAGCGATGTGCCACCCACTGCCGCTATTAGTTAAATGTACAAAAACGTCCAGAAATCTCTACTCAACAAACCAATCTTTTCCAAATAGCAGGGCAGACTCGAGTTTCAAAATAAAAGAATGGAAGCCGGAAAAACCCATTTTGCTCATGCAGCCCGTCGCCGGCCGTCGTTGTCGCTTCGTTCCACTCTTGTTTACCTTATTTCACTTTTTCTGTCGACAGTCCGACAGGTAGTAGCGCAGTAGGCTCTAGTTTGTTTAGCTGTGGAAGTTCAGTATGTTTACTTTTTAATAGTATGTTTTTAATAAATAAGCAGATTTTCTTTTATCTTATTTAACTATCTTGTTTGATTTATTTATATATGGTGGTCCAAATTCAAAACAAAACGAAGGTCCCATACTTTAGCGTACGCAAATCCGCCTAATATAGGATTAAAACTACTTCTTCCATTTTGAAGTTGTATTTTTGACTACTTTTAAACGCAAGCACGCCTTCTGGTTCGTTCTGTATTCTGAGGCTTATTATACAATGTAAAAATTTGTCAAAAATATTATGTTAATTACTCCATCAATACTTCCTACACCTACCTATATAAACCGCATGGAACTGTATTCTGTCTACAGCCACTCATCTGGCTAATTGCATCTCTTTTATGCTGCAGCAAACGAGAAAACGCTGCTAAGACTTCTCTATATTGTTCGCTAATTGAAGTTGTTCTTGCACTGCCAGCGCCTGCACGGGGGCCTGGCGATGGCGGCTGGCAGGCTCGTAATAGCTGGATGCATTAATTGAAGCTAATTGTAACAAGCTAACAGGTTTGTAGACGTTTAAGATGCCTTTATCATCTAGTATGCATACAATAAAATAATATTTGCTCATTGCGCTTCCAGCTTCTTAGACACTATGTAAATTTGCATCGCTGCCATATTCACGGAGGTAAATACACGCGTAGCGAGCTTTTTCAGTGTTCTGTGGGTAAATTATACTGCTAATACTGAACACAATTATATATAACTCATACGTCCGAAAATTTGACTAATTTTAATTTGTATTTTTTTTCGCTATTGGAGTTTCCCGTGGAAAAATGTCCGAACGGAGAGTACCACCAGAGGTCCCACCTATCCAATATTAGTAAAATAATTTTTGAAATCGGTTCGGAGTTACGGATCATCATATTTAACTGACAAAATGCAAACTACATCGCATCTTTGTTAGTACCAGTTAGCACAGTGACAGCTTATATCCTGGAATAACTTAAAGGCTACTTTTTACCGCGGTAAACTTTTTCCCGCGGGATTTTTTTTTGATGAAACTTGGTACAGTGATAGCTTTTATCCTGGGATAACATATAGGCTACTTTTCACCGCGGAAAATTTTTCCCGCGGGAAAAATATTTGATTTTGATGAAACTTGGTACAGTGATAGCTTATATTAGTGTGGCTGCGGAACGGAAACCTCCGTGGGCGAGTCCGACTCGCACTTGCCAGCTTTTTTTTACGTGATGCTCTTTAAATAATTATATGCAAACAGACAGGTTCTACAAAATGTTTATTTCTTTATAGGTCTACTGTATATAAATACGAGCTGTCTTATCAATACTATTTCGTTCATTAAGTAAATTATGTACTTATCCGATTATTTTCTTACCAATTATGCATTTACAGGAGCATCCATTACTGGCAATGGCCGGCGGCGGCGGGTAGCCTCCAGTTAAGTAGACCTTTAACATCTCCATCTCAGGCTCCATTACAAAATTAATTTAACTTTCAAGACAATGTAAATCATGACTGGGTTCACTATAAACAATAGGTACGGCCATAAAGATAACAAGGGAGGTGAAAGGTGGCCCACATTAATCTCACCGCGGAGCTACGTTTGTTCGGCTGACAGTGTTCATTAGGACACAAAAGCATAGTCTATCAGCTAGTTTCCGTGGAGCTATGGTTTAACAAATTGGTGGCGTAATGTGGGGCGCGCTCGGACAATGCGCGATTTAGTGGCGGAACTGTGGAGGCGGCCGACACAGTACAGCGCAAACAGTAATTCAATTACAACTCTCTTCATAAGATTGTGTGACCGACGGAGTTTTGCCGGTGGTAGGACTTTAGTTCATACCTCTAGGGTCACCGCCTTGTAAACTTTTTGTGTTAGAGCTAACAATTTCGCAGTAGATACCTATGTTCAATAGCAATAGGTACAATTTTGAGTTATGCATACGAATCTGCGATTATCTGCTATCTAGATATATACCGCAGAAGACCTCATACAGTGGCGTGTCAGAACAGTGCTCAAATATACTCTAAGCATTGTTTTATAATCGTTCTGTTGTTCGCGTCGCACGCTGCGGTTACATGTGGCGTGCGTGTTTTGTTGAACTGATTGTTCATATTATGTATTTAATTATTCTATGGTTCAGGGTCCATTACCTACATTGGTCCGAGTGATTACAGGCATACAAGATGCATTCCTGGTCCTTACTTCTGGACACGTGCCTACCATCAGGTGGGCTTCCTTAGGTTACAAAGTCGAGTTACCGTTTATAGGTCGACTGTGACAATACTTAGGTTGCGGTGTCACCGAGTGCTGTGCTTTGTGACTAGGCAAAAACGAACACAGTTATCTGATGCTTAGTAAGCGTCGACAGCACAGACTTCAAATCAAGGCATTATATTGCCACTGTTAGAGACCTTTTGAGAGTTTAATCAGATTATTTATGCGTATATTGTATATTATATATGCGTATGCGTATATAGTGATTCCACGGACATATTTTTCGATTCACTTGATAATTTTAGGAAAAATCTGTTTTTAAGTAAAATATTATTAGTATAATATTTAACTGTTTTGGTATAGCCTGAGGGCATATTTGTTCGATTTGATTTCTTGTTTCTGTTTGTATAAGCATGTTGTTTTTCACCTGTAATTGGTTGTGCATTAGATTCTTTAGCTCTAAGATTTTAAATATGGTATGTATTAGTGTAACAACTGTTGGTGAATCAAATAAATAAAATAAAAAAATAAAATAAAAATAAAATATTTTTAACGTACTTTTAAAAATTAATAACCCTATAACAAAGTAAAATAGTGCGTCTGTCGTTTGTAATCCCGAATTTTTAATGAATAGAAGAATCAGAAGTTTCATAGAGCAAATATGGTATTTTAACACAAGTTAGATTAGATTATATTAATGAAACGAGTACTTAAAAATATCGCGATTTTTCAGATTTGTTTTATGAAAATATATCTATTGTTCATAACAATCTAAATACTTTGACTAAACATGTGAATCCAGTTATACACATCGCGATCTCTATATGAAGACCCGGCGCGGTGGCGCGGCGGCGGCGTCGAAAAAGTATTATTACCTTCACAAAGAAATTAAACAAAAAAAATTTGTATCAAAAGTATTTATTGCATTCAAAATATCATGGCAGTTCATCACTTCTCCGCAGTTTGAAGTGATTACACATTCTGAAAAAAGAAAAATATATTAGAAGTACTTACAATATTTTTGTTGTATAAAATTTTTGATACATTCATGAAGTTATCGGGAAAATATTTGTAATTGATTGGTTTTAATTTAAGAAACTAATTTATTATGAAATAGGATTATTGAAACTATTATAGGTACCTATTGTAATTTAATTCAAGAAATTAGATTTATTTTTATGGAGTCCTATTTTAACTGAATAGATACAAAGCTATACTAGTCTAAGCAGCAGATAGTAAGTTTATTCTATTAAATCATTAAACATATTCTGAATAAAAAAACACGAAATATTCAATATATGTTATGAAATATTCTTTAAACTACTTGTAGAACTTTTCAGATAACTAGACGGTTTATAATAATTGACGAATTTTGAATCTTAGTGTTTATTATTGTTGTTATTACTTTGTAACACGTGACGGGCATATAATTCAAGTATTTTAAAGCCCATTTTGTTTAGAGCTGGCATTGCATAACTTACTTCAACCGCTTAGATAAGCATGAAAATACAAAGAGACAAACAAACATAAATAATATAGGTAGGTACTTAACCCACAACCAATACCGGCACCATTCCAAGCATGCACATATAAAAGTATGAACAGCATGCAACCGCACTTAAATATACAGTTTTGTAATGATTTTCAGCATTGCGAGGCGTGAAGTAACATACATAGCACCTACCTAATGTACATATTTTGTTTACGCAAAACGATTTTTTTAAGACCATACATTTAAATGTCAAATCGTTGGAGTTTTCTTAATCAGCGTACGCATAAGTATACTTAAGTACATAATGTTCGAAAAATTTTAGTTATTTACTGTAGTTCGATACCTTACCACCCATTTGACACAAAACACGAGTTAGACATCGTACTTAATACTCCAATTTCTTCGGTTCGCAAAAATGAGGAACGGCTTGGATGAAACCAAAGAGGAACATGTACGGTACTCGTTTACATTATATAACTACTAGTCTACATTACATGCACATAGATACACAGCTGGAATCAAAATTGGATTCGTATACAATCAATTTTCAAATTATCTATCAAACATAAAAAACTTTCTTAAAACATTTTATGAGACAAAACGTAATCAATTATGTAGGTTTAATTATGATTTAATAAAAAAAACAAATCTATTCCGTTCTTCAAATTTTTAACACTGAGTTCTAGTGAATTATGTTTATTTTGGAACTGCACCTTGTGTGCGACCATTGCTGATCTATAGTGATCGCCTCCATTACTGTAGTTCAGTGCTAAGCTTTGCATTCACTTCAGCACGATTACAAGAATGTGCTGTTAATTTTAATTAATAAAATAGTAAGTAAGTACGTAGTAAGTTGTCTATTTTACTCACACGTGCTGACTTATACCTACTGGTATGGTAAAGTAGGCAGAAAACATAGAGCAAAGGCCTGAACCGAAGAAGAAAAGGTAGGTATACAAAAGTTGCCGATTGAAGGTAGCTACGAAGAAGAAATATTAAATACAAATAAAAACGTTTTAAATATATTTGATACAATTGTTTCGGATGTCCGTTTATTACGATTTAGGAGCGAAGAAGTTGTACATGACGATTTTGTTTTTAAAGTTGTTACTATACTAATCACTATTACCTACTTAAGTTCTCTAATATTTAAAATAAATATATAGCTAGCTTCTTTTCGCGTTGTTAGGTACCTACTTGTTATTCTTCTCCAAAACCACTGAACCACAATAACCTGGTGTGCAATAAGTAATTATTTATTGATACTTTACGTTACTAATTTCAGATGTTATATTAATATCAATCAATAACATTAACAAACGATACATTTTACGGCGAATAATATACGCTTTATACTACATACTTTATAATGCGCTTTATATCTTTTTGTAGAATATAAACGGAGGGCTCAGCCTTAAATAATTGAAACTTTAACCCGTCAATCTTTAATCTAACTAAATCAACATCTGAAAATTATAACAATAATATTATTATCATTTATGATAAGAAATTACCTATAAGTTTACTATAGGTAAAAGTACCGTACCGGTCTTTACCGTCTTTTTGGTTCAGTTGCAGGGGAACGTATACATTAAAGAGGTTTAAGAGCACTAAGTAGAATGAGAATACGAGTAAGAGGTAGAAAATACAAATGAATATCTTTGAGAGTCTTTTTTTTTGTTCTGGTTGACCAGTGTGCAGCGGAGGACTACCCTCTACTATATTAGAGCGCAGTGGATTTATGACTACTACTAGGTATATAGGTAAGTTTAGAGTAAGATTTGTTTCATTATTGTGTAGAGGAATAAGCACATTGTTTCGCTCTATGGATGAGAGCTATCAGCTACATAACTTACTGACATAGACATAATCAAGAGATTACAAGTCAATCACTACAATGTAAAATGGTTATTAAAAGTTAATAATATTGTATTTGTTCGATCAAATTATTAGGTATATTGTTTCCTCAATAAGCCACTTAGCCATATAGTTATTTGATTATTTTTGATAGGCCAGAAACATTGATTATAAGGATTAGATCCTAAAAGCAAATGAGCATAACTTTAAGAAAGTTAAAGCTCTGTAAACTACAGATTTGCGCGAAAAAAAATGTCACGCGGCTATTAATTTTGGAAAATAGGTTGTAATCGACAGGTTACACGAGAAAACAACTGAATTACCTTTATCGAATTTCGGCGAAGTCAAACAGGAGGTTAATGATTTTCGCGGAATTATTCAAGATGCTTAAACGAGGTTTGCAACAGTAATCTGTTTTGATATAGACTGAGTTAGGTACACAGAAGCGTCATATTATGATTGTAACAGGTAACACTCAAGTTGGTACCTAAGAATGGAATACTCCGTTGAACAAAGTGATTTTTCTGTCCATTAACAGAAACACGAATGGACGATCCGCGACGAAGTTGCGCGACTGGTATATGACAGCGCTCAGATATGATATACCGAATTCTGGAATAGATAAAAATATGATACCTGAATATGCAGTCCATAGTTGATAAGTCGCTGTATTGCCTAATAATTATTTTTGTGACAAATACCCTTAGGTGCAAGCCACATGAAAGATCCGCAGGTCTAGGAAAGGGCGAAGACGCGGCGCCCCTTTTATGAACTTTCTGACATAATTTAGGTATAGAATCGTCGCGACGCAAAACATACAGAAGAGACAGGGTGCGGACGCGACAGGGGGGGGGGGGGCAAACGGCTCACGAGGTGCCATATCTGCCAGTGTCAGAAGAAGACATGTCGTCGTGTCGAAATCAGACGTTGAATACCGCAAACCATAAAGCCTCCTAAATAGCGCGCCCCGTCTCTTCTATATTACAATTTGAAAAAGTCGCGTCCGCGCCCCAGTCTGCGCACTTTCCACGAGTCCTCGTCTTACGACGTCTCTTGTGTGTGGCTTGCGCCATAGAGCAACACGGCGGGCTGTACCAGGAGGAGCTAGAGACGGGCTAGGGATCCACGCACACAATCGCACTAAATACGAAATATACACAAAATAAATTTGAGCAACCTCTCATACACATACATTTCGAGATCTAAAAGTTAATTACCCATCAAATTACAACAACGTAACGATTTTTGTAAAACTAACAACAATGAACAATGAGAAGGTTATTACCTAATTAAAACTTAAACTACGAATAAATCGAAAACACAAAAAGATTAAAACAATGAAGTGTAGCTCCTTTCTAATTTTCTATTTGGATTATTTGCATACATTAGAAACGACCATAAACTATATTTTATAATATAATATATTTTTTATTTATTTTAAAGTATGAACAGGGCATTATGTTTAAGATGATTGTGTGAGTGAGCCTTAGATAAAACCAAAAAGAGGACGATATCGATGCAAAGGTTGTATGTGAAGAAGTTGCTGTTTTGAGCAAACAATGTCAATTCAAATCTAAATACCGTTTTAATTTGAATGGCCTTGTTTACTCACTACAGCATTTTTGACATAATACGTCCTATTTATTGCATTAGCTGATTGTTCGCTACTTATTTACTGGGAATAGTCCTATAAAACTAAGTACCCAGCAGGTACTTGGATTCGCTCAGTATTACTGTTTTAGTAGAAACACTGTACTGTAGTGACTCAACTTTGATTTCAGCTGTATGTAGTCGTTCGTTCACCGAGCCTTGTTTTCGTTCAATCAATGTATGAAGAGTACTGTACCTTCCTCTTTTGGTTTTATCTAAGGAGTGGGCAAATTAATAATGAATACCGACAATACCGACATACACACAACCGTACCAGCACCATGCAGCGTTCAAGATACCTCAGATCGGAATACTCCGTTAAACAAAATGGTTACTTCCTTCCTTAGTACAAACACGAATGGATGATTTGCATCGAATATTTTTTTATCGAAAATGACGCGACCGCTTCTACTCACGACCACAAACTCTGGAAAATGATATAAGTAATAGAATTAGTGGATAATATACCGTGAGAGCTAAATACACACAAAACATGTGTGTATTTAGCTCTATATAATAATAATAATATAACAATCTATACTTTTTATTCTAGGTCACAAATAAAATAAATGAATATTAGTCGAACGTATAGTACGTACGTGATATGATAAGAAATACGTACGAGTATTATACAAAATTTAATAATAATAATAATTTCTACATTAATAATAATAAATGCGAAAGTGAGTTTGTTTTTTCGTTTTTTAGACTTAAATAAAAAAACTTTTTGACGATTTTGTCTGTCTGTCTGTGCTGCATGTATAATTATGTAAAATTGTGTAAAAATTGTTATTAATTTATTATATTTTAATGTAAACAACTAATACTTCAATGAAATAGTGGTGACGCCGGGATTGGGATTTTGTCCAGCAAAATCGGTAGAGTGCCGCCGCTATCGCCATTGACATACCATATTTCTCCTTGCTTCGAGTAGTCGATTTCTATAATGTTCCATCGACATCTGTTACAAAATCAATACAAAATTAGTAGAATCAATCGCTCGAAGCGAGGCGAGAGGTTCAAAAATAGCGTTCCAGACATCGCACATTTGACTAATGACCGAAATATATACCGGTAAAAAGTTGATATCGATATTTTTAGGCTGTGTCAATCAACGAGCATCGAGCATCATGGATGAGCGAGCCCCAACACAGCGAGAAAAGAACAAAGGTACCTACTGTATATAAAAAAAAGTCGATCTCAAATTATTAAAAATGTCAATATTTAACCAAATTTCAATAAACAAAATTGTATTCGTCTTCCCCAGTACGAACGCCCATCGGCGATCGTCAATACTATTATAGGCAAACCACATAACTCGCGGGACGCCCGCGGGGCAAGAGGTGGTGGGGGTGGGTATCGATACACACGTAATTACTTGTTCCGAGATAAATCCAGAGATATATTACTCGAATGCAAAAGAAGATAATGAACTTTGTCACTTCATTTCATACTAGCAGAGCCCCGCGACCTCATTCGCTTTAAAAAAAAGGCTACACATGACATACTATTGAGCTGTGCATGCAATACTTCAAACAAACCAACCAACCAACCAACCTACCAACCAAACCAACCAACCAAACCCGCAAACAAACCCGCAAAAAAAACCAAACAAACCGGCAAACAAACAAACAATTACGAACACAACAAAAAATAAACTGAGATTCAGCACCCCCGAGAACTTAGAAAATGATATAACATCGGTGCGTTGCCCGTGATACACCAGATCAAATGGCATCGAATCTTCTTGTGTTATACTCTTTGCTAAATAATAAATAAAGTCTTCTACTTTTTACATGAAACCATTTTCTTTGTATGGAAAGTCAGTTGCCGATTTGCGTGCATTTTGGTTACCATGGAGATATTTCTTGTTGAAAGAAAGAATAAACGTTGTATACTAATTGTTTGGCTTGCTTGTTAATTTTCTTAAAAAAAATTTTGGACCGTCCATCTTCAGCGTTCATCTTGGGAAATATTTCTAGAAAATTAATCTCAAATAAATTTATTCCTCCGCGCCCACCTATTTCTTGCCCCGCGGGCGTCCCGCGAGTTAAATGGTTTGCCTATAATGATCGCAGACGTCAATGGATGATTTGCATCAAAAATTGTCACAAAGTCTTCGTTGATAGAACTCCTATTGACCACGTGAAGGACTGTAAAATAGATCAAAATAGTTAAGGGTGTTTAGAAAACCGAGCTTCCTCTAATTAGCACCAGCAACTATATAAGGCGATAGAAATATGAAGAAGTAAGATCAGAAAGTTGGGATGAATATTTAGTGCAAACTACTAAAAAACATGCAGAGCGTGATTGACAGTTTGGTGGCGTTTCACACCTAAGATTGGAAGACTCCGCTAAATAAATCCGTATGTTCCTTGCGTATTACAAACACGAAGGGATGGCTGGCATCGAACACGCGATGCTCGTAAATGATAAAACTCGTAGCAACTATTTCAAATGCTGTAATACATAAAATAAAATAAGTTTTGACAAGTACTTTAATGTTAACGATGTCTTGATCCACACAATTAGTTAGACGACGACGGTGTATGTGGGGTGCAATCTGGAATGGAAACAATCTAGGGCGGATTCGGGAAATAATAAAAAGGAAAAAAAATACACGTACCCGTCTAAAATTTGTTATTCCGTTTTCTAAACCATTTTAAGAATATGTGAGTGCACGTACAATTTACGTATTAAGTATTATTAAATACGATTCCGTTTCCTAAACCTTTTTAGTAAAAGCATGCACAAAACGTTATGTGATTGATAGGACACCATCCATCATAGAAGTAAGTATTCCACCTACTATTGGAAGACGCCGCTAAACAATGCAGTGCGTTCCTTTTGAAGTACAAACACGAATGGATGGTCAGCATTGAACGCGCGTTCTTCATAAACAATAAGACTAAGACCCAATAATTGAAAATCTGTAAAATTTCAAACGAACGAAAGTTAATTCGTTAATATATACTAGTAGGTAACAAAGATTTTGAAAGTAGTTAATTTTTTTCAGTTTATACCTATTATATTATGTAGATTATGTAGTCCCATTTGTACTCCTGTAAAAGTTTCCATTACTACTAGTACTGGTTAGGTACCTTTAGTAACCCAATCAATATACTATAGGCTTGTCATCTGACTTTACTTGGTAATTTTTTATTAACATAAAAATCTGTTTTCTTTTAGATACATACAGTGCACATGCAGTCCACTATAACTTTAATGCTAGGACCACACTATCGCGCGAAGAGTCTTGCCTGACTAAAGCTCTGTTACAAACGATGATTTGATCATGATAATATTTTCATGTGAAGTCCTCAGTAACTCATACTTAGGTTCCTAAAAATGGTATAGTAATAATTGTAATCGTTAAAGAAAGAAAATAATTAATAATTTTTAAACGAGAATTACAGCATTCAGTGACTTCGTGCGTACTACAATTAAAGCAGGAAGCCAATTAGTGTATGTATGTATTCCAGTTTAAAGAAGACATGCATTAAGAATCTTGTTGTTATTATAAGCCCGCATTACGGAATGCCATGTACCTTGTGGCACAAATTGATTATAGGTACTCGTAGGTACCTAAGATTGGAAGACGCCGCTAAATAAAGCAGTGCGTTCCTTCTGCAGCATAAACACGAATGGATGATTGGCGTCGAACGCGCGTTCTTCGAAAATACGAATGCTGTCAAGATCGATTTCAAATTCTGGAAGTGCAGAAACAAATTAAGTGTGCATTTTAGGAAATGTATTTTTATGTTGAAGTCCAGGAGTTTATGTACACTCTTAGGGAAATTCGACCACCGTCGGCCAACCTAGATATCATAGTATCTTCTTCTGATGCGAAAGTTCAAGGACTTTTTAGGGATTCACGAAGACGTGCACACTTGTACTCTGTCCTTACGAAACATACGTAATAAATTGAACGCAATATTCCGTAACCTTTCGCACTTTCCGACAAGGCAAAACGGCTTTGCTTTTGTGGCTGAGGGGAACGTGGCATGAGCATGACGACTCGCCTCCAGTGTTGCTCTATGTGTGGACTCCATGCTAACTGTAACTAGTCCAGTTAAAAAATAAAACTTAAAGCATTGGGGATTGGACAAGATTTAAGTCAAAATCAAAAAACAATTGTAGGAGATAGGAACGTATCCGGAGACTTTTAAAATGTATTAATATTATATTTACTTAATACCGCATAATGACGTAAGTTATACGTGAAATTAATGAAATCAGAGTAATAACGAAGATATGAAATAAGAAGAAGACTAACTTATATTAAACTCCACCGAGACTAACAACATGCTCTAAATGATTATTATCATGGATGGAGTACTTCAAGCACCTAAGAATAGTAGACACCGCTAAATAAGGCTGTATGTTCCTTCCTTAATATAAACACGAATGGATGATTTGCTTCGAATACGTGTTCTTCGAAAATAACAGCGCTTTCAACTACGATTTCAAATCCTGGAATGTACAAAAACAAATTATAAATGTGCAATGTAGGAAAATACACATTTGGTATTGTTGTATTGGGTTGAGCCTTATATTGTAATAGTTATTGCAGGGGCTATGATATCTCACAGCGGGTCGGATGATCCGTCGCTATTTCAACAATACTGTATCATTCATTTTGTAATAAATATGCAGTAAAGTAGAAGACTTTTACTAGTTATTCACGATTTCGAAAACACAGTTCGTTAAAATTTTCTCAATTAAAAAAAATTCCAAAGTTAACCATTTTAAGAATTTATTTTCGCTACTTTTATGTAATAAAGCTACGTACAATCACCATATTTTGAGTACTAACTGTACTTACTAATATGCAGATCACATAACATTTGAATTTACAAAATACACATAACTTTCGGCAAAAAAAGGAAAAACCTAAATCTAAGCGTTTTTGAGCCAGCCCAACTTGAGCCGCATGGCATCTCCCTACCCCGCGTCAGTCCCGCTCTGCCAGTGGCACGGGGAACACGTGTCGCTCGCCGCCATCCAGCTGTCACTCCCGTCACACGTCATTTATTCAAATTATATTTTGAAATAGGGTAGCATCTTTGTTGCTATCCTAGTGTTTTTTGGAGTACAGTCTCCTTGACTGAAAAATGACTGGATGTTTGTTTGTAATTTGTTTCGATACTTGGTTGTTTGACTTGACAGAACAAAAATAGACGACGACGTGTAGACAGAAGACTATAAAAGAAATTTTCTGAAGATAATATTTATTTTCCAATATCTTTCTTAATAATTTCCCGATCGTTTAGTATTATAATAACGAATTTAATAATAAGTTAATAATTTAATAAGTTAATTTTTGGAAAAAGAAAAAAGAACAACTTTATATTAATAAAAAACATCCTTGGTTTATACAAATCCAGGGACAATTACACATCACCGGCAGGCGGCAATGTATATTCGCGGTATGGTCTGGACGGGACACAGACATAACATTTGAAAAAATCCAACGCGATGACAAGTTCTGGAAACAGATTATGGAAGATAAATTAAAAGATTTTTATTTATCATGCATGTTGCCAGAGTTATGCGATCCTAGACATGTTCGAAATATGCCAATTCGAGAGTTAGGCGAGGTGTGACGACAAGTCCGCCCTCAATCTACTGAATAAAAAAATTAAACCGCCGAAAAAAGAAAGGAACTGAAAAGTAAAAATAAAAAGCCGGCAAGTGCGAGTCGGACTCGCCCACGGAGGTTTCCGTTCCGTCAGCCACACTAATATAAGCTATCACTGTACCAAGTTTCATTAAAATTAAATATTTTTCCCGCGGGTAAAGTTTACCGCGGTAAATAGTTGCCTATATGTTATCCCAGGATATAAGCTATGACTGTACCAAGTTTCATCAAAATTAAATATTTTTCCAGCGGGAAAAGTTGCGGACCAGGACGCGGGCGCAAACACGCGTGACAGGAAAACCGGCCTAAATGTATTAAATTTTGCTTACCAAATGTAAGACATGTAGAAAATAATATGACTTTAGGTACATATAGACTAGAATTTATTAAAAGTATTGTGTTCCTTGGTATAACTATAGATTCATCTTTTCAATGGGGGCCCCACATAGCTTCACTAGCTGGAATACTAAGTTCGGCCGCCTATGCCGTTAGAAAAATTTGACAATTACTGATATTGCTATCGCAAAATTAGTATATTTCAGCTACTGCCACAGTAACATGGCGTAAGGCATCTTACTGTGGGGTCGAGCAGCAGATATAGTGACCATTTTTATTTTGCGAAAGAGAGCTAGGTATTAGCTCGATCTATAATCTGCGTTGTAGTCATTAAGAGAAAAGTTTAAAGAAATAAATATACTAACCGTATCCAGTCAATATAGATTTGAGAATATTTTGTTTAAGTAAACCCGCTGTAAAACCACAGCCGCCTGCTGGTGATGTCCGGATGGATGATGAGGGTTTCACTATCGTACAAACTACCAGGAGATATATATATCTATCTTGAATATGAAGCACACAAAGTTTAAAAATCACATTATGTAACAATTTGTTATTATAAAATAGACGATTCTTTGAATGACAAAGACGCCTGATATTAATGTTACTTGGTGATGTGGTACTCCTATGCTATAAAGTATGTTGACATTGACTGTAAATAAATTATTAATACATAGTGTTTTTTTTATTAAGAACCATCTTGGACGGTCAATATTGTGTAGCTTACCCTACATAAATAGTGCGAGTGAGATAGGTGCGCTGACGGCGGCGGTGGGAGAGGCATGCGGGGGGGAAATTTGAATTTGAGCTGACATACCATCGACTCTTAATTTCTAGCTTTGTATTAGATAGCGTGAGATCGCGTCACTACTAGTATACTTGTTGGTTATCTGTCCCTATGTTTTTTAAGTTGAATAATTTTGTTTTTAGTGTCTGTCTGTGTCCAAAATAAAAACTGATTTGTTGAATGAAATAAAATGTTTTAATTTAAATAACTAATTTTCAATATTTTGATAATGGATCTTTCTTTTTTATAATATTTCAATAATCAAGATATATTAATAAAACAGAGACTAAAGTGAAGCCAGATCGAGATGGTACAACATGCCGAAATGTATAAAAATGAACCCAAATTATTCTAACAAGATATAAATAAAATATATTTAAAATAAGACTTGACACCTAAATTTATTTTGATTTGACCGCCATCACGCCATTGACAATAGCAACTTCTTTCGTCACTCCAAAGTACGTTCGTAATTCGTAGTAAAACGGTCTATCAACTTGAAATACTTTCTTTTCAGGAGTATTTAGTGCAGCACCCAAACCAACGAATACTGAAATAAAATGTTATAAGTAATTTAAATAATTATTTTTTTATATTTTCGTAATTGGATCGTTTTTACATAATATTTCTAAAACAGAGACTAAAGTGAAGTCAGATGGTACAACATGCCGAAATGTATAAAAATTTAACCCAAATTATTTTAACAAGACAAGATGAAAAAAATAATAATTTATGTAAAAGTAAGACTTGATACCTATAAAATAAATTAATGCTCGTCTGAACTGAACTTTAGATTATCTAAATCTTCATGCAGCAACAGTGCAGTAATTATAATAAATTATTTACCTATCTGAAATCTAAGTACCTATTATTGAGCGAGAACGCCTGTTACCAAATCGGTGGATTTAAATCTCAGAGCAAAATAAAATGGTCTATCAACTTCGAATGTGTAAAGCATCGGTGGAGGCGCCGGCGCACCGGGTAGCACGTCAAATTCTGAAAATTAGCATGAAAACATTACATGACTTCTATTTTAATTTTTATTTTGCCAGAATTGACCGTTTTCTTTGGAAATAACTAAGGTTCTATATTTTCATAATTGGATCTACCTTTTTTTATTATACTGTAATAATGAAGAGATATTTGTAAAACTGTAAAAAACAAAGACTAAAGTTAAAGTACAACATGCCGAAATGTAGAAAAAATTAAACAAAATTATTATAACAAGCCAGGCAGAACCAAAAAAATTGGTTTATTATATTTTTTTGTCTCTCTGTCTGTCTGTATGTTTAGGATATGCAAAAATTAAAACGGTTTCATAAAACCATTGGTACATATAAAAATGTATCTTGGGACGTGCCTTGTTTCATACTTAAATCGGATAAACTGCGCCCGCTCTTTTTGCGCCGCCTCCTGTCCAGCCAGAGGACAACAAAAAGAGGATAAAAAAATGACTTTGGACGTTGTGGTATAACTAAGTCAACGAAGTCGCAGGAAAAAGCTAGTTTACTATAAATATCACATCAAGACATGACTCTTACATTTCAGTAAAAAGAAACCGGAAAACAAACTGTGTTACCATAGATGCAAGGATTATATTAGAAAACGTAATTCCTGTAAAAGTCGCGAAAAAGAGGCACTGCCACAGAATAATAATAGTACAGCACCGCTAGCTAACACAATGAGAATATAAATATAAATTCAAGTAACGCAGAGGAAGACGCCATTTAGATTCAAGGTGATTTGTTATTTAATAAAGGAAACGACTGCTATAGTGTCCCTTTACAGAGTAGATCATTAGAAGTACAATTTGCGGACTTCCGAAGATTTAGAAAGGTCAACTGTGAATAAGCTGAGTTGAAGCGTGTTATTGCAGATTGTAAGAAAATTGACGGATTGGAGAAACATGAAGAACTCCAGTAAACTTCGACTTATATATTTTGTCTGAAAATGCAAAAACTACACACTCAACAGATAACTCAAAATAGATACACAGAGAACTTCAATGTGCTTTGACGTAGTAGAGAACTACGGCTTTTTCCAGTTTCCATATTTCAATTATTCTTTCTTCTTTACCAGCTTCTGTTCGTCTACTGTCGCTCATAATTAATAATACCTCTCCACGTTGTTTCCAATTGCTCTGATTATACTAGTACATACGTCTTTTTAATATCGTCCGTCCACCTAGTTGGTGGCCGGCCTACACTTCCAACGTTTCCAAAATATTACATCGCTCGTCTGTTTGGCGACATACACGGAAGGCTAAGCCCATTTTAAATTTGCCATAGGTAACTATGGTGCTTGTCGCACAGACAGAATTTAATTATATACCTAAAGGTGCAAAAAAAGTCTTGGTTGTAGGGAAGTACCCCAAGTATTGGTGTTAGCAAATTTTACTGAAAGAAAACAAAATAACATAGTATCATAAAAATACGAGAGTTTTTTACACATTTGTCCGGTTCAATTCCCGGATCAGACAGGTCTTAACAAAAATTAAATGCAGTAACACTTTGTTTTCCCTGTCAGAAAATTTTTCTTTAATCAATATTTAGGGTACCTACTTTCCTTCCAACCACGCGTTTTAATTTTCCACCTTGTGTTGTAATGTCTAAGTTAACGTTCCGACTTACCATTTGCAGCAGCCGCTTCGGCACCTTCCTCATTGACTTCAATAAATGCTTTTTGGATAGCTTTACTAACATACATGCCGGACTGGTCTTTCAAAAGGTTGTTTAGTTTAGCATCCCGAGTGAAAACTTTCTTAACATCAAGCTGAAATAAAAGAAGGTCGATGACTAAAATGCCTAAATTCATAAAAATATGGACAGTAATATTTTATTGTCGAATGTTGTAATCTGAGCGTAAATTTTTTGAAGTTTATTTTTACCTTCTCAAGAACATCCTTCAGGTTGGTAGTGGTTTCAATTTTGAATTTAGGAAGATAAACATCAACTTCAAAGCCATTCAAGTTTTCGGTAGCTTTAGCCAAAGCGGTGGGATCCTTCAATTTCTCCTCTAGTGCGGTAAGACCGTCGATTTCATTGGGAAGAATGATGAGGAATGAGGATTCCAGTCCTTCATAGGGCAATTCGAGTAACTGCAAATACAAAACTGTTGTTAGGTACAATAAATTCATTCTGGAATTATTAAAAATATCAGGGTGAGGGCATGCCCTTGCTTCGGAGCCGATCATCATCAGCCTGTAAAATCTAATATCTAATCCACTGCTGGACAAGGCCTCCCCCAAGGCGCGCCACTGAACCCGATCCTCTGTTCTCCGCTTCCAATTACTGCCAGCCGCTTTACGCAGGTCGTCGTTCCATCTAGCCGGGGGCGTCCCACACTACGCTTGCCAAGTCGTGGTCTCCACTCGAGAACTCGTCTACCCCAGCGGTTACCGGTTCTCCGGCAGATGCGACCAGCCCGTCTCTATGTTTCCTTCATCCTTACGTAGTATAAAACAAAGTCGCTTCCCGCGTGTCTGTCCCTCTGTACGCTTAGATCTTTTAAACTACGCAACGGATTTTGATGCGGTTTTCACTATCATTCAGATAATTTCTTCCGGATAGTTTATAGGTACTTATCATATGAGGGCGAAGCCGCGGGCAACAGCTATTTTGTTATAAAGATGAGATTGATAAATGTGAGATTATAAAGATGCCTCAATACCTTGGCGTTGAGTTCCGCACTCTCGGCATATCTATAGTGTCCTTTCCGGTTCATGGTGGGCAGCTTGATAGTCTTGTCTTTGCTCACGTGGAAATCGCGTTCAGTAGTAGCGTTCTTGTCGAATTGGTCTTGCCACTTGCCCTAAAATACGAGAAAATTGTGATCATTTTGTCCATATATATGAAGTCCGCCAACCCGCACTGGCCTAGCGGGGTGGACCATAGCCCGAACGTCCCCGTTGAGAGGATAGGCCTGATCCCCAGCAGTGGCGACATGTTAATATAGGTTGTATATAAAAGATATTAAAGGATATTAAAAGTGTGCCGTAAATTGAATGTTCGTACTTACCTTAAAATAGAGGGCGTTGACCAACACGGCTCGTGTGTCGGAATCCAAAGACATAGGATCAACTAAATTTTTGATGCGGTTATTTGTTTGACTCTCCACCTGACAAAAACAAATAAAACACCATACTTAAGAAGCAGGGACCATAAAATTGGTATCGATACCTAAAATTAACATTAAAAATAATGTTACCAAAGCATAACGATAAGTTTTACCGATATATTTGAGTCCCGATATAATGTTGAAAAAATGGGGGAATTAACATTACTGCCTACCGATACCAATCTTTCATAGGGCTAGGCTGGCAACGGCGGCGCCGTTCACCGATGACGTGTATATCGTTGTAAAATATCGGTAGGTATTTATGATGTTACCTTTGGAATTGATTCAAATGTATCGTTATTTTTTTGATTACTTGTAAATAAAAAGTCAGAGAAACAACGATATTTTTCAAGGTTAAGACTCCTTTATAATAACTCCTAAATCCTTTATTGTTTCTTTCTTGGAAGTTGAGGTACAGATAATATAGGTAGTCGTGTCATTTTTACCGAAGTATTAGGCTGGAAGCGTGTTGTTACGGTGGTAATGCTAGAAGTACAATTAAATAAAGAAGGTATATAAGTCAGACTGAAACTAATCATTCCTAATAATGTTTGTACCCTACTTACTGTTATAAAAAATTTCACGGTTACGGTTTATAAATGTAATTTCATACAATTTAAGCCGTATAATTCAATTACGTATTACGGCGCTAGTATTAGATTTGTTTTATCATTATCCTTAACTTACCCAGGCGTTGATTTCGGCCGCGGTTTCCGTGTTCTTTGTGAAGTCGACGTTCTTAACTTCTGAGCCGAACACGTCCCTCGACACGGCGGCGAAGTTGTCATTTAGTACGAACTCATTGGGGATATAAACTCTGTTCGCCATTCGCAGATCCACCCCTTTCAATGACCGCAGCTTGTCGTTCACTAGAGTAAATACCTCTTTTGTCTGAAAGAAAATATGCCAATTATTATTAGTTGTGGAAAAATTAAGATCACCTTCATAGCTGAAAGCATCAATAACTTGCCAGCTATAAATATTTGAATAGAAATGGAGCTTCGTTTACATGGTTGAGTCTCGTAAATTGACTTGCGTCCTATTCAATTATGACTCGACTCGAGTCTTTTGCAACACTAGGGTTAGACCAGCTTCGGAATGCGGAGCGCACAGTTAAGACGCAGCATAAGAAATCGCCCTGCCTGACGAAGTGAAAATATGAAGACCCTTTGCCACGTCAACACGACGAAGAACACAACATAAATAGGCAGGTAGACCCTGGAGGCAAGGACCAGTGTAGTGGGTGCTCAAAAGATATCAAATTTGAAACACGTAAAAGCAAAATGGTTGTTGACGGTGTGACGAATTAAACCCGCTTGTGTTTTTCCTTATTTTGTACGTTCGACCACACGTCAGTGGAAACAAAACCAGTATAAACTGGTCTCTCATAGTATTGAAACCACTAAAACCAAATAATAGGCTAGGTCAAAGTGTTTCCACTGACGTGCGGTCGGCTGTGCCTACTTTATGCATTTTATCACAGTGTCAGATTAGACAGAACAACGTAAGATTTTAGGTCATTGTGTTATAAACACGCCAGATAACATTAAGTAGGTACGTAATGATAAGTACACGTGTAAAAAACCGGCCAAATGCGCGTCGAACTCTCGTACTTTGCATTAATTTTTTTTTGTTTTCTTTCATTCAATAATATATAGGGTTGGGCTGACGTACTTACAACAAGTCTTATAGCAAGTTGTCGAGACAGATAGGCAGACGGACGAAGTCTACCCACAAGGGCTCCATTTTAACATTTTGGTTCGGATCGGAGCCCTAAAATTAAGATGTATACTTTTATTCGTATCTGTGTTTGCCCGAATGCGGAAGGAAGGAGTGTATTTATTTATTCTATTTTTTATTGCCTACACAAACACACATTATATTACAAAACATACATAAAAGGAAAAAAAAACATACATACAGCCGAACATAGTACCTCCTCCTTTTTTGGAAGTCGGTAACAAAAAATAGGAACCAACATTGTATAAAAATGGTGAAGCTAAACTCTCTGAGAGATTTAGATTTGGGTAAAATTTTTATTATCTTAATTACCACATATTAAGATTTTTGCCTGAAGCATTTTCTGTACAAATGAATTTATTATGTGATAATTTCTGACCAATAAATATTTATTAATCATCAACCTGTCGATTTAGCTGTCATTATTCGCCTATTATTATGAAGCGGCTTTGACGGTGACTTTTGTTCTTCGTTGATTCTCCTGCCGTCACATATGTGTAAACAGTTAAAAAATGATTACTTACAACATTCTCGTTGGGTAAACCAGTTGCTCTGACGAGTTCATTGTGGGTCTCCCCCTCGGAGGCTAACCCCAACAAAGAAAGAGGTGTTAACACGGAGAACGCGGATAACACCACGCTTTTGTCTGGATTAGATTTCACCACCTCCTGCAATTCAGTGAAATAAAACAATAATAAAAGCGCCAGTTTAAAAAATCCGTATTATAGAAACGGCGCGCGGGGCAAATTATTTGAAACGCCAATCAGAGTTCGTGATATCCATCCATATTATAAGCATAGATGTGGGGTGGAAAGTACATGTGAGATGAAATACCTACGTATGCTATCGATGGAATCGAATACCTATTTACATTTCGTCGATTCTAGATCATCATCATAGATTTTATTGCATTTACACCGTTTGGAACTTTTCCACTCTTCAGTTGTTTACAAACAGCGTTACGTCACGATATTCGATTGACTGTCAGGTACGGCATTCGACATTCATCAACTAAGTATAGTCCCCGCGGAGTTTAATGGCGGCTGTATGAAATTGGCTGATTTCTGCGCAATGACTAGTTTTAGGTGTCAAAGAGGTAGCTGTGCGGGGGTTCACTAGAGACGCTCATTCAATTTCATGAAACGGTTCATTGATTCGATCAACCGAATCAAACTTTCAAGTTTTTGGACATCTCCATGTAGTGTACATCTTCGCTTAGGCACACGTAGACTATAAACACTGTTAGCGATGTGCAAACAATTTGTGACTATATTCATTCAGACATCAAGAAATTCCGTGCGGACTATAAGTTACATATTAGGTACATACCATACTTTTTTAATGCGAACGAAGTCGCGGGGCATAAGCTAGTAGTAAATAATTTCATAATAATTTAATATTTTCTACAGATGATTATAATAGTTGCATAGTTTCTTTATGTTAAACATGCGATTATTTTTAAATAGTCATTGAAAATTTGTCAAATATACCTAGTCATTATCTGCGGATATGGGTATTGCCTTGCAAAGCCCCTTTTAAATATGATTCTGGAACTTTCTGTCTGTGATTTTAAAGAAATCCTCAGTACGTCACAAATAGGTACGCAATTTAAAGTAATTTTTAATCGTAATAAATTGATAATAATATCAACACAAGGGTAAATAAGGGTTCAAATGATGAGTAGGTATTCGAAAGTATTACCTTGCTTCAGACTATCCTATATTTTATATCTAAGTTAGCAATACTCAGGAAGTCACAAAGTTCAGTTAAGTGAAATACAGCAATTTAAAGTAAAGATCCGGCGCTTTCAAGTGTTTCGAACCCTTTCCGTTCGGAAATAGATTACGGAGTCACATTCCGATGGCTGCGAAATTTAATTTGTCTTCTGACGTGATTTCATTTCAATGAAAGGATTTAGTAAGATTGTGATTGGTCATTGGGTGGGGGGATCGAACTACTTCGACATTAAATTCGCCAGATGTACTACAATACATACTAATACAATAAAGCTTATATAAATAATTTACTGTTCTTGATGATAGGTGTAGTCGAATTTTTAAATTTATGTTATGATTATAACCTTTGTTAATAATTTACATAACTATGTAGTTTATAGGGTATGAAATTTATTAATATTATTTATTAGTGATACCAGAATTTTTTATCGTCATTTTCGCACTATGCTGCTACCCGCGATATAATGTAAGTCTCCAAATAGGTATTAAAGGTACTAAATTTTAGTAGCGAATGTTGGCAACAGATGGCATTGTATTGATCTCAACTGTCATTGTCAATCGAGACTTAACACTTCAAGGCTCATTTCAAGGAGAAAAACATTCCGATGTTTCATTTTTAGGGTTCAGTATAGTTCAGCACCTGTCTAGGAACAAGGGGTAATTTGTTGACAGATGAAGGCAGCGCGAGGCATGTGTATTATGTATAAAAATTTTTTTTATTCTAAATATTTTCCTCCTACAGCATTGGTTATTGAACGTATTTCTTCATGGAACAAGTGTAGACTTACGTTAAACATTTTAGCTGTGAACTGGTTGTTTGCTGTATTGAGGGTTTCCTCAACCTGGTTAGCATCATCTGCCATCGCCATGGCCGCGATGGCTAAAACTGGAACAATATGCATTAATAGGTAATTAGGTAAGTAACATAATCAGGGTGTAAAATTTCAGAGACAATAGTAAGGAAATCGCTACAAATTAATCTATTTAATTTAAAAACTCCGATGTTTAAAATCTACAACAATTATTATTATCATGGTCTTGGAGTGCAGATCGGAATGAACGAATTTTATCTATTGCGCAATGGGAATAGAGCATAAAGGCAAAACTAAGCAAAACGGCTATCAATCATTTCACCTTAGATGAAGCGAGTTGAATGTTAGAAGTAAATAGCTTACTAAATTTTAATTGAGATAATATTGTTATTGAGAACGCCTAAGGAAGGCTATATCTAACTGTCAGACTATTTTACGAAACTTTTTTATTGTTTCTTTGGGTACCTAACTACCATGAACAGCATAAAACATTTAAAGACACTCTTAGTAAACTCGTTTTGTTCTACACACAAAACAAGTTTTGAACAAACATAGGTACACAAAAATATTATCTCTATGTGGCCTAAGCCAATAATAAGTTGGAACTTGATTACCTGCTTCGCTTTTATTTGTTTTGCTATGCAAATGTTCTTTTATTCTATGCTCCATTACGATTAATACTTAGTTATTTTTATATTCAAAACTGTTACTTGTTATTTAATAATAGACTTTTTATAATTAAACCATCTAGAATTCCGTTTAAACCCACCAAATGTTTTTTTTACGTTTGACTGTCGGTCGGTAATATTGTACTAAATAAATTATTTACACCGATAAAATATACCTACATTACTATTCAGATTCAAATAGAAGATGTGATTAACCTGTTGATTTAAAAAATATATTACTAATAAACATATTATTATGAAATTAATCAAAAACAATACTATACGCTCTCGACCTTTACAAGGAAAACAGGTTGCAGGTAGCTAATAGGTATTAAACTAATAGCTGCCATAATTACAATGTAATTACCATCTTCTGCATACGAATTTGTTCATATAGATTACTTCAATATATATATTTCTATCGCATTTTATTCTTTTGCTTAGAAACTACGATATTTAGGAAAGAAATACAAAATATTATTTTAACACGTCTGTTGGCCGTAAAAGGGGGTAATACCCGTAAACAGTTCAGTTACGACTTATAAGTACAGACAATGCTTCTACAGTTTCCTTCTATATATTTATTTAAGAAACAGACAGTTGAATTTTATAATAGTGAACTCTGTCTGTTTGTTCGCTTACCTAAATAGTAAGAAAACCATAAAACCCACGATTTCCCTTCCAATTTTCAGTGAAGTGTATATTTACCCTATTTTTGTGTGTATTTATTTCTTCTGTTTAGTAGTTTATCAATTGTAGTTTTATTTATTTAGGTATCTATCAACTTACTATTAAGTATACAGAAATACATTAACAATAATACAATATTATACTTAATAAATAAATAAATAGTTTGGACAATTTTTCACATGGCTGTTTAGTCCCAACTAAGCCGAAGCTTGTACATGGGTACTAAATACTTTTAAATAATTAAATAAATACATAAATACTATGAACATTATTTACATGTAACAAGATGGCGCAGACTGATGACAAAAACGGCGACGAGAAATCCCGATAGTTTGCAAGCAAAGCCGCAGGCGGCGCTTGCTCATTAAACATTGAGAAATAAATTTAATGTCAGGGAATCCCGCAGACCGCGAAGGCGCCAATGATGTACCTACATATTGTTAAATGACATAACCACATCAGAATAAATAAACTAACCTTGTCCGTTGGCCTTAAACAACATGTCGTTGAGTGACTTTTGTGGAACATCAAAATAAACATTACGTACTATAATACTTAGATGCAACCGAAAAAAGGAAGATACGGTACGTATTTAGGTTCTAAAAATGGTCAGTCGAGCACATAACGACGTTTTGATTGCATAATATCATTTATATTCGTTTGTTATTACTGTTTTAGTGGAAACACAGATATTACTAGTGTTTTAGTATTTTACTAGTATTTTAGTGGAAATACCTGTACGTAAAAATACTCGTGATTTTATACGAACGCAACATTTATTTCAGCTGTGTGCACCCAATGTGCATGTAGTCGTGCACCGAGCCATGTTTTCGTAATATAGTTAATGTAATATAGTTATCTTCCTTTGTTGATTTCATCTAAGATATTAAGTATAACAAATATGTTTAAAAAAGTTTTAAAAATGTTAATAATATGAGGGTGACTTATTGAGTAGGTAATTAAATTAGGTAACTTGCTTGGTAAGGTTTATAACTACTTAACTAGTAATGTTTACTTGCATCGACATTTATTTTATGTGGGTTCTATTCTGAGTTAGTTTGTGAAAACTTGATAAAGTATTTAGAGTCATAGCTATAAATCTACAAAATGTATGCGCCAAGCGGTTTTTATAAAGTTTTTTTTTTAATTTAAAGTTGTCTACAAAAACCTGGTCAGTATTTTGTTACCTATATATTCATTTATGTAAACTGACTTGATAACAATATAAATAAATAAGGGTGGTTAAAAAAATATTACCAGACAATCCCAAAAACTATCAAATAATTTCACAAAGCCGTAATTTGTACGTATAAATTGGAATTCAAACTATAGGGTTAAGCAAAGCTGAACCTACTATCGGGCCATTTGTTTTAAACCTTTTTAAAGCACTTAATTAATTTATCAAACTTGTTTCTAAATGAAGATTTTTTTAGAAGATAAAAACTTACATGTTATGAACAGCTTCATTTTAGTTGTGTGTATGTACCGCGCGGCTGTTGAGTGTTAACTGACCGGTTCCGATAAGGTGTTTACTTTTATGTACATCTGATTGAGTCGAAGTTAGGCCCCCATTACAAGGTTGGTTTTTCTGACAGTTTTACCACAGTCAGGCGGTGACTGACGGATGAATGATCATCTAATACGGTGACTGACACAAACTGCATACTTTATTTTTTGCATCATGCAACCATCAGCCATGACTGGTGGAATTGACTGACGCTTGCATGACCGTCTAAGGCCCCCGCCTTAGGAGTATATTTATTTTTTGCATGGTTGCATGACCATCAGTCATGACTGATGGAATTGACTGACATTTGAATGACCGTCTAAGGCCCCCATTAACGGTAATGCACCGATAATGGGGGCCTTAGACGGACAATGCAAGTGTCAGTCAATTCTATCAGTCATGACTGATGGTTGCATGATGCAAAAAACGAAGTATGCAGATTGTCGTCACTCACCATAATAGGCGAACAGTCATCCGTCAGTCACCGCCTGACTGTGGTAAAGCTGACAGCAAAACCTACCGTGTAATGGGGGCCTTAGGTACCTGTTTTGTTTGAGGTGACCACAGAATATCATAATATATACTGCCGCGACTGGTGGCTCCTAGTAACAATGTCTGATTATTTAGTAGGTATTATGTTAGGTACTTACTAAATGTTTATTAGATTGCATGATTTGCAGGAAATTAAATTAAAAAAAATTGTTGACATTATGTAGGTGTGACCTATATTTTATTTTATAATTTAAGATTCAAGATTGTTTAATGCTTCCATTTATTTGTTTTATTGAATTTAATTTTAATTACAAGGATTTGAGCGCATTGACCATTGTATTGTTTTATTTTATATCAACAGCCTATTTAATATGTCCCCACTTTTGGGGCTCGGGCATGCTTTAGCCTACCTTCTCAACGAGGGCGTTAGGGCTATTAGTCCACCACGCTAGCCCAATGCGGGTTGCCAGTATACAAAATTTGTGTATTGTAGAAAATTGGTAGAAAAGTGCCTTCTAAGAAACCTCATGTCTGAGCCGGAAATCGAACCAGTCTAAAGTGGAGAAAACATTCTGTATTTTATGATACGAACGAATCAAAAGGATCCATCTTAAAAATCAATTCCTTCTAACATTATAATATCATTATTATTAACATCTAATTTAAAAACTTGAACTTTTTATGAAGACCTTTATCGTTCTGTTATCAAAATCGTATACTGGATTTAAAAATTCGTATACATTTTAGTATGGGGTCATTGAGCTTTATTCTCAATGTTCCTGGCACGTACTATAAATCTAACCACCTATAGCTTAACAATTGGGAGCCTCTGCGGTTACAACGGATTGTATTTAGTTTCAACTCGTATCAAGATCAAATCCTCGCGAAATGGTCGAAGTTTGTAAGTTTACCCGACCGACTGTGGCAGATGAATGACGACGTCGGGCAATTAAAGAGATAATACCCTGAAAGTTGCAATCTGAACAGTAGTTTAATGGTGGATCGTGTATTTATGGACTTTTATGGGCTTGAAGCATTTTCAAGTGGACTTGAAGCGTGTCCTGTAGGAATATTTGAGTGACCTTGCAAAGTCTCAAAATCGTATTAACTTAGGTGCAACCAAAAAAGAAAGATACGGTACTCTTTTATTTACATTGCTTAAACGAAAACTAGGCACGGTGTTCCACCAAACCAATAAAATATCACGATTTGCATGAAAAGATTTCTTTCGGTCGGTCGGATTTTAACACTACATTAGTAACACTTACTAATTTAATTAGTAAAACTTACGTTACGCTACTTACAAACTAATTTAACAAATTGTTTTTCTTATAATTAGTGTTACGATATAGGTACTTATGCAGCCGTCGAACCGCTAGTGAAGTGTATTACTGATTCACTTTACGCAGTTATTTTATGATAAGTATGATAACAAATGTTTTGAATAAATAGATAGTAGAGAAATTGCGTAGGTATTCGTTCCTACCTGTATTAAAACATTATTTTATATGTTTATTTATTTATTTAATGATTTATTGTACACACAGAAATAAAATAAAAACAATACAAAACAACCAATAATATATAATTGTTTATATACTACCTAATTATTATTTACTAGCTGTTTCCCGCGACGGGTCGTAGCGTGAATTTTTTTCTAATCCGACTAGTAATTCCAGATTTAGAGCGTTCATACTTCAGTTTTATTATATTTTTGAAATTTGGCGTTTAGGTACTATGAAATATGGTCGGCCACAGTTTGGGTTATACCACAGAATAAACAAAACCACATTAACAACTATTACCATTATGTTTATGTTAGAAATGTAGGAGGAATTTTGTAAAAAAAGGAGGACTTCACTAGGGTAGTCAGTATCAGAATGAGATCTCAATTTATTTTATACCGGCATTAGTTCGAGTTCTGAATGAGGTACTTAAGTGATAATATATCACGTTGAAATTACAGATTCATATAATGCACATGCACGCTTAGCCTGCTAGCCGTTGCTATAACCAAGATAAGGATAATGCAGTCTTGTGCGACAATTAGCTTCGCACACGGCCGACTGATTGCGATGTTGTTTTAATGGAGGAAAATCGGAAAAACAAGAGATGGAAAGTGCTTACCGAGGTTTGAAATTGGAAACGCGTTCGTCAGGGGGCGGAAATTGTTGGCTCGTCGGCGGCGGCTGGGGCTGACGGGTCACGTGAGCTCATTATCCTGTCACGTGGCAAACTCCGATTGGTTCGCGCAAGATGCCATGCTGACATGTCTGCAAGTACGCAAATAAGTGGGCATGTCATACGCTACAGTCTGAGGCGCAAGGCACACAGGAGGGACGTCGGACAGCGATCCACGTGGCGCGAACGCTCTGCCCCACTTTCTAGGCCCTATATGGCCTCTAAAAATACAGTGAAATGTTCTCAGTCAGCATGCGTAGTTAACTTTTGTGCCAATATTTCTATTCTACTAAATTTATTTCACCACTTCCGCAATTAAATTATGACAACGGCATTGATTTCCGAACCAATAACTTTCTTGGTCGGGCGTATTGAGCTTTTAATTCCTTGGATTTCAAATTGGCAATGACAAAGTTAAACACAACTTTTAGTGATCTCTTCGTAAACTCAAAGTCAATATTGAAATTCCATCGTAGTCTAATTAAATGGCCAATTCGGATCAAACTTCCGTCAAGTTTTGTGACATTCGTATACAGATTAATTTAGAACTGACTATACTCCTTCATTATAAACAACATTAGGTCGTTAAAGATGTAAACAGGATTATGATAATAATGATGGTGGGACGTGCTACAATTTTCCAAAATTCTGATCAATTAGAGTAGGTATTTGTCCGACACACAGATAGACAAAAAGTTTCTCTATGTATATTATTGTATCCGTATTGTAACCTACCTGCTAAAGTCATGTCTACAACGAAAATGAAACACAATGGATTGCCTATACCTAATAATAAATGTATGTAGGTACCCACGTACGTAAATCACAAAAAGTTTTGATGGATGGTTTTTAATAATGGAATATGAACTCAAGCTGCATACCTATAACAATAAATTGGCCTTCCTTGGTTTGCAACCTTGTTGATTTTAATAACAGCAAAAAGTGCAAATAGTGGATAACTTGTTGTAATGGTACAAACCGAAACTGAACCCTAAAAATGACGGTGTCTATCTAACCCAGCGGGTCACGGTCACGTATAAAATCAAAGCTAAAAACTGTCCCCGTGAGTATATAGCTATATATAGCTATCTCTGTTTACTAAGGAACGGAGACAAAAGTTCTAAAACAGTTTGACTTCAACCTAATACCAACCATGGCACCTAGCAATAAAGTCACAAATATTCGAAATAGCATCTCATACTTACGATCTTTCCAACCAAACAATAAATTACAAATTCAGTAACTATAAAATAAAAAGCCAATAGTAATAACATTTTATTGTGAAATCAACCTTCATCAACAGCCTATTAATCTCCCCACTGCTGGGGCTCAGGCCTACCCTCTCAACGAGGGTGTTCGGGCTATAGTCCACCACGCTAGCCCAGTGCGGGTTGGTAGACTTCACATGCGCCTAAGAATTTCTTCTTCGGCGTATGCAGGTTTCCTCACGATGTTTTCCTTCACCGTTTTTGAGAGCAGTCAGTAAATGTACTTAAGTTTCGAGAAAAACCCATTGGTACATGACCCAACCGGGGATCGAACTCCGGACCTTTCGATATGATAGGCCGCGTCTTATCCCCAGGGCCACTGACGCTCTATGATCAACCTTAAATTACAACAATCATAGTACATTATCCCGTTAATTGCCTTGCGAGTTACATCGTTTTGGTTTCTTGTCTTTTTGCTTTTGGAAATTACTACGGAAAGAGTGGAGTCGCATTTAACTTTAAAATAATGTAAGTAGGTGTCTTCGTGAAAAGTTTAGTTTAGTTAAAAGTATTAATGTGATTTGGGCATGTATGTTCGTTTGTGTATTTATATAATATTTTATTGATATTATTTACCTCACAAATACAAAAACTATTACAATTCTCAGGCAATTTTTTAACAAATTATATTTTCGAGTCCTACACTCACTTGACCATCTGATGGGGCTTGATTTCGATGGGGCGACTCAGTTTCAAATTGAAAATAAATGTTTTTTTTAAACCACAGTGTTTATTGAAAATGTCATTGCAGACCCACCGTACCCCTGGCCGCACCACTGGTGGTACGGTGGGTATTTTAAAGTTAAACGATACCACCAGCTAATAGTGTTGTATCAATAATTAAAACCACTTCAGACAACAACAGTTCAATTTATTAATTACTTAAGTGCGCAATTTTTCTAATGCGTGACCAATGAAATTTCTTTAGTCAAACTTAAAACCACTGTAACGACAGCTGTCATCCGAAATGAAGATCTCGACGAGATCTATCATTCCTCTATACAAACTAGTAGTCTAGGATCACTAGTTTCCGAGTTACAGCTGTTTTGAGTTTGATAGCTGTCATCCGAAATGAAGATCTCGACGAGATCTATCATTCTTCTATACAAACTAGTAGTCTGGGATCAATAGTTTCCGAGTTACAGCTGTTTTGAGTTTGACAGCTGTCATCCGAAATGAAGATCTCGACGAGATCTATCATTCTTTTATACAAACTAGTAGTCTGGGATCAATAGTTTCCGAGTTACAGCCGTTTTAAGTTTGACAGCTGTCATCCGAAATGAAGATCTCGACGAGATCTATCATTCCTCTATACAAACTAGTAGTCTAGGATGAATAGTTTCCGAGTTACTACTAGGTCCGAAAAAATCATCCTGTCTTTCTTCCGCGACGATAGAGATCCATTCCGCGCAGTGAAATGGATCGCCAGGAAATCTACAAATGAAAAAATAAATTTAAGACTACTTACATTAAGCGGCCCGCTCACAGACGGACACGTAAAGAGCACTCGCGTCCCACGGCGAGCGTGTATGAAGACAATGATGAGAATGAGCGAAGCGAAAGAGGTGTGTCAGGATCGCGATACTTGCCTACCCCGCCAGGGACATAGCGTGAAGATATGTATGTATGTACATTAAGCACAGTACAAAACTACTCCATAGATCCACTGTTCTAGAACAACAAACATTTGGCCAAATATTGACAAGATGGCAGCGTGCGAGTGACACAGGAAATGAAAAATGTTATTTTATTACAAATACATTGTTTTTAAATTATTAATAGCATAAAACGACATTTACTTACCGAAAGTATGACATTCCGTTCATTACAGTTTTCTTACGATAGTTAATTCTACACTTTTTGAACACACATTGAGGCATTGTGACACGGCTTGTTGTTGGCGCAGTTCCATGGAAACTAAATGAAAATAAGACCTCGCTTTGAAATGAGGCGTTATTCGCTCGGCCGCTTTTGACAGTCTGACCCTTGATCTGTAGTATTCCCGATCGCCGATCTAACCGTAAGTTACGCCGATAATTTATATCCTGAGAAAATAATGGGAGTTAAAAAACCGGACAAGTGCGACGAGGACTCCCACCCTGTGGGTTCCGTAGAAACTTAATTAAAGACAAAATCGGAAATCGTTAATTTGTACTTTATTACGAAGTAACTTGTTGGTAATAGTAAAAATATTATTTATTATGATATTGTTATTATGATATAAAATCAGAAAATCGTAGGTTTGTAACCTACGATTTTCTGATTTTTTCCCTTACTTGTGCTATAAGACCTTGCTTTTTCCCAAATTTAAGGATTATAGGTCAACAAAAAGTACCCCATAGGTTTTGATTACCAAAATACTAAAAAATGCGGCAAAACGGCCAGATCTTTGACTGCGTTGATTTAGAAGTTAGATTTTTTCACAGCTCCAAGGGATTGCATACCTGAGAATTTGATATTAATTTCAACTTGATACCTCTACGCGTTCCTGAGACAAAGGGTATTGACAGACAGACGGACAACAAAGTAATCATATAAGGTTTCCTTTTTTCCTTTTGAAGTACGGAACCCTAAAAACAATGGAATCCGTTTGTGTTATACGACAATACATGTATAGGTACATACTTTTACGACTTTAAAAAAATAGAGAGTTACCTAGTTACCAAAAGCACTATACGTTACGAGCTACCTGTCCGTTTGCCACTACTACTTGTCAACAAAATTAATCTTCATAAATTCATCCGGCAATAAACAAAAACGTTAACTTTGATATCAGGGTCCTCATTTGTTAAAATATTACTGTGCTAAGACGAACAAAAATCCGAAAACGATTCATTAATCAAACAATGCGCCGAGTATAAGATATAAGTAAACATTAATTTTGTGTAATTGGCTAGTAGCTTCCCTGGCCCCACTTCGTTGGATTTTATCATTTAAGAGCTTTATTAATGCTTCCACTTTGTCTTGTCTGTTTTATCTACTTGGATAATATTTAGAATTTATTATGCAATCCATTGGAGGTAATAATTAGCTTTCTATGAATGTACGTGTCTATTCAATTATAAAAGGGCTATTGCCAAATCGTCGCCTTTTTATTTCATTAATATTTTTATTATGTTGCCCCATGGTTAAAATTCTGAAAAAATGTGTTGTATATTGTTGTGTATTAAGAGATGTATTGTTATTGGTGAAATGACTAGAGATCTCTACTTCACAAGTAGGTACAGTAAAAAAAATAATTTTTATTTATTTTTGTTCTCGTCTTTTTTTTTACCGCACATGATGCACAAATAAATCGGTTCAAAACAAAAATAGATAAATAAAACATATTTATAAAAGTATAAAATCGAGGAAGTTTAATAGCTAATGTAGAGAAATATTAAAGAAAAAAAAACAAGCCACATAACGATTAAGGCAGGATCACTTCTCTTTTATGTGTTTGTATTTCTTTGAAATTGAGATCTATTAAGTACCTTTTCGGCAAAATCACACATTGCTGTTTAGTCCCAAATTAAGCCGAAGCTTGTTCTATGGGTACTCAGGAACTGATTGATATACTTAAATATTATTTTTAAATAAATACATACCCAGAATCCGACAACCAACAGATATGCTCATCACACAAATGTTGATCCCGGGGGAATCGAAACCACGACCTCTGGCGTAGAAGGCAGGGTCACTACCAACTAAGCCAACAGGCCAGCCGAAGTAATAGGTAACATTGTAGGTACTCATAGCAGTCGAGTGTTTATCAAACCCTAAATAAAACAATAGCGACAGATTAAGAGCTTACTTTGAACCCACCCAAGCACCCACTTGCTCCAAAAGAATTTTCGGTCAGAATCGAAGTATTTTCCTCGTATTACAAGTTGTTTATTGAAGGGCTGCTCGGTGCAATCCGATCTCAGGGACTGAAAGTAAATAGAATATAATAAGTAGGTCTATTCTCGTTTATTCCATTTCTATTTTTATATAATCAGTTTTTTTTACCTAAATTACCTAGGTTTTGTTGTATATGCTAATTAACCAGCATTAGCTTGATTTGATTTTAAGATTTCTGTTAGAGCAGTTGCATACATATATACATATCTTCACGCTATGTCCCTAGCGGGGTAGGCAGACAGAACGGATTGCCAAGTATCGCGATCCTGATACACCTGTTTCGCTCGCTTCGTTCAGTCTCATCAACATCATTCTCTTCATACACGCTCGCCGTGAGAGCAGTTGCATGCAATGATTATATTTTGTTATAAATGGAAATATGCTAATTCGACTCTGAGAAACAAAATATTGATATGGAATATTTTCTCGAGAACCCTTTTAAATATTTAGCTGTTTATTAATGCTTTTAAAATATATGCTACGAGCCTTTGTCTGGCACGCATTTATTAGTGTCATAGCGTGATTTTTAGATAACTATAGGTATAAATAACCTGGTGTATGTTTTATTTAAATTAAAAACCCTTTACGGACCATCAGTATTTATAAAATATATATTTGTAGGTACAGTCGACCGCACGTTAGTGAAAACAAAACTGGTTTTTTCTCATAGTATTGATTGAAACTCCCTGATAGGCTAGGCCAGCTCATGCTCATAGTGTTTCCACTGACGTGCAGTCGACTGTATCTACGTATCTTTAATTATTCCCTAATTAAAATGAAATTAATTGGCGAATGACAACAGTTAATTTGCTTATAATGGACATGGATACATTAAATGGTAATTTCCGTGAAAGGAATTTGGTATTTTAGTGTTTCCATTTTGGAATGACTGCCTCATTAGCTCATTGGCTCTACGTCATTGTGGTCGGCGTCTAACTCATTAGTTCATTACACCAGCTGAGAAAGGTTATAGTCAACCATCTCAGTGACTAAACCCCCTAAACTAATAAAGATAAAAAAAGGTCGTGTGTTCGATTCGTACTTAAATCAATCCTGAACGGTTAAAAAAAACAAGTCATATCTAAGAAATAGTTGCAGTTAGGAAAAGTTTAGGGAAAAGAAAATGTTGGAAGTGGGTAAAATCTCTCGAAATGGGTTTAATTTCATAATCTAAATACTAATTATATATGATTTCAATTTCAGCTTCATTCTGAGAGGTTATACAGGTTAAAATAAATAATTATTTCGGAGCAATAGGAATAACAGTAAAATGCGTAATTAAAGCCAAGAATCAAACAATACAGGAGACAATGTCGATGAACATTTGTTAGAAAATACTATTAACTCAAGTTTCATTTCATTATTGTACAAATTAATTTTGATTTTGTTATTCAATCTTATATTATGTCTATAAAGTAATATTATGTAAGAGGGACATAGTGGGATCTCTCATTAAAAGTTATTTCGAGTATCATGTGATTTATCACTTTTTGGGTCATGGAGAAAAACGGGAAAATGCGAACTATGTGTAGTGCGACATGCACTTGGCCGTTTTTTAAACAATTTACTCGTAGTATATTTCACTTAAATCTATGCATATCTAAGAAACTACCTATATACCTACTATGTTTGAGCTAGGCCGCACCGCCGCCCTACTTCTCTTCCTAAAATAAAAATCGTGTAAGTTTTGGATTAATAAAAATTTACAACAACATACCAAACTATTTAAACAATATTAAATCTCCAGCGTCTTACAACAAACAACTGAAAAAATTCTTAACCGAAAAATGTTACTATGACATATACGAATTCTTAAATGCCAAAAACAAATAAATAAATAAATAATACTAACTAAATTAATAACGTGTGCAATAATAATATACTGATAATAATAATAATAAAAATGACTGATACTTACTAAACTATTAACATTTTTTATTATTCTTTTAATAACTAATTAAAATTGTAGTTAGTCCTCTCTACTGTTGCTACGCCCCTGCGGGGCGCTACACTGTATACTAACATATTTCTGTACATTAGACTAAGAATTACCTTGTACATACAATGTGGCATGCAATAAATACTTGAATACTTGATTACCTATATCAAAGGAAAAAAAACCCTGTTTAATTAAATATTCAATGAATCCTTAATCTATTAAATGGGGTGTAACGTTCCATAACTCACTTCCCAATTTAGGTTCTCCGATTAATTTACCATCTTACCTACTTAATTAACGAAGTTGGGAAATTTAATTAATCCTTTTGTATCAACTAAATTAGATAAGACATTATGACGAAGTTTTTTAACTGACCCCTTGGCATTCGCCAACTTTCGGTCACCTTCCGGGATTTGGAGGAGATTTCGAATTTTCTATTCAAATTCCCTCATCACGCGATGTTTCAAGTTTCTTGTAAGGATTTATTGAAGTCATAGTCAGTCAACCCAAAAGTACCCGCTTGCGGACAGAGTTGTAAAGACATGATCGGTATAACAATATTATCAAATATAAATGATAATTGCCATTCATCATCAACACCATCGTTAATGATGTGATGACTCATCAGTATGCGTGTAAATCCACTCATATATAACATAGGTTTCCTTTGTTCATCATGTTTGTTAAAATAAATAATTATCGGGTACAATGAGCTAAAACAAAATCCCAAAGCAGTACTTATTAGAATAAATAATTTTTAAAAATACTTTAGGACGAATAGAGTTTTAAATGCAAAATCACAGAATTAACTTAGCTACTGTATTTCCCAACATAATTGTAAATCTTATTGTTTGTTACCATAACAGATGGTGATGAACGGCGGCAGTGGACGGTGACCAACGGGCACTCCGTTAGGCAAACCCGAGCAATAACGGGAACCCGTCACTTCCATATGGAGCCATCCAAGGGGCAAACATCAGACAGCCAAGAGATACGAAATTAGGTACCTAGGTACTTACTATTATGGGAGGTCAAGGGGTAGCTGACTGTCAAACTCGGACGGATGTGAGGTTAGGTCTAGGCTAGGTAACCGTAACTAGGCTAACCTAACCACAGAATCACTGCGCACGCGCGGGCATCGCCGCTCGCGGAGGGCGGCGGCGATTCCAAACTCTTTGTACCTAACAAACGATATTTTGCAATCGATATGTTATTTGATAGATATGTCGCGACAGAACAACTATCCGTCAACCTCTTTCTGTTTCTCAGCTTGATAGGCAAAGGTTTCAATGCCAAACAGCGAGCGTGCGTGAAGAGAGATGAGACTGAGCGAAGCGAAAGAGATGTGTCAGGATCGCGATACTCGGCGCTCCATTGTTATTGCCTACCCCGTCAGGAACAGCGTGAAAATTATTATGTATGTACGACATTGTTTTGCCGGATTATATCCGACATGATTCGACCTTTGATATTTCTGCGTTGTCGATTCTTTGCCGAAATAAACGTTACTGACTTGGACACCACATGTGACGGGACGGACATGGAACGTGATGTACACAATATCTGCACTTTATGACTCTTCACAATGCCCCAGCCTACTACCTCCTACTTTATTTATTAAATCGTACTAGATAAATAGTCAACATAATGTAAATTAACATTGTTTTTTGGTTTTACAAAAAAACAATGTTAATGAGGAAAGCAAAATAACAAGGAAAGGTACCCAAAGTGTAATAAAACAATACATAATAATATGTTGTAGAGGAGAGAGCGTCAGTGGCGTAGGGGATAAGACGCGGCCTATCATATCGAAAGGTCCGGAGTTCGATCCCCAGCTGGGCCATGTACCAATGGGTTTTTTCTCGAAACTTAAGTACATTTACTGACTGCTCTCAAACGGTGAAGGAAAACATCGTGAGGAAACCTGCATACGCCGAAGAAGAAATTCTTAGGCGTATGTGAAGTCCACCAACCCGCACTGGGCTAGCGTGGTGGACTATAGCCCGAACGCCCTCGTTAAGAGGGTAGGCCTGAGCCCCAGCAGTGGGGACATTAATAGGCTGTTGATGATGTTGTAGAGTACTGAAAAACAATTGATATACCTATAAAAAAATTGAATAAATAAAATCGGAGCCGGACCCTGCGGTACCTTTCTATTTAAGTCAGCTTTGAATTTATGTCAGCGCCTCACTCAATATTGAAAGCAAACATTTGTTTTGTTACAAAAAAACATCAAAAAGTTTATATTATCTATTATTTATTTTTAATTATTGACTACATGATTTTTAAACAAACTTAAATATTTATTACAAATATCAATTTATTTCCAATTCAATTCTTTATTGCGTCCATAATTGAAGTTACATGGTGTACTTATAAATAAGAGAATCAAATCAATTATTTTTGTCATCAAATTAACTTAATTATATAAAACTAAATTATAATAAATATACAACTACCTACAAATCTAATAATATTTTGATATTATGTTTAAAATATTTGGTCTCGAAATAACAGGTAAAGAAGAACCGAACAATATAGGATACGATCGATTTCATTGCTTCATCATCATCATCAACAGTCTATTAATCTCCCCACTGCTGGGGTTCAGGCCTACCCTCTCAACGAGGGCGTGCGGGCTATAGCCCACCACGCTAGCCCAGTGCGGGTTGGTGGACTTCACATGCGTCTAAGAATTTCTTCTTCGGCGTATGCAGGTTTCCTCACGATGTTTTCCTTCACCGTTTGAGAGCAGTCAGTACATGTACTTAAGTTTCGAGAAATACCCATTGGTACATGGCTCAACCGGGGATCGAACCTCGGACCTTTCGATATGATAGGTCGCGTCTTATCCCCGAGGCCACTGACGCTCTCGTTATTCGAAAAAGGTTCTCTGGTGTATAATATACTATGTGACCCTAAATTTTGTACGTACGTAGAACAAAGCTATGTGCACCCTTCCCCCACGCCGGATACCCTCGCAACCTCATAAAGCGTTGAATATGAAAATTTCTCCACTTTTCAAATAAAAAGCTAAAAGTTCATAAGCGATTACGTCATAACGGTTGAAAAATGACTTTAGAAACCGCGCCACTTTGAACTGTTGCCGCCCACATACTCAAGGTGAATTATTATTGTTGAATTTGACGGTAAAATTAACTACATTAAAAAGATAATTTGAGGTTCTATAACTTCACTCATAATATATGTATTATGGAAGCATCATAGAATAATGCGCAGACCTGTGTACGTCAAAGTAGGAATTCTAATGAACATGTGGAGTCCATCAACCCGCTCTCTGGACTATGTTATTAAAAACCTCAAACAGACACTTATAATCAATACAGATTGTCCGAATGTGGGGTTTCAGTAGCATAATTCAATACGAAAAGTCAAATAAAAAGTTTATTATTTTTCATGTTTTGGTAATACATTTTTCATGAAATTCGCCATCTTATTAAATATTCATTACCCTGGCATAAAATATATTGAAGACAGTTTAATTATTTTTAAAACAGCGTAAATTTGCTTTGGGGCTAATTATGTTTGCGATGTAAATAATAATAACGGGCAATAACAGCTTATATTACCCAGTCTATTTATTACACCATATAAACGATAATGATGAGCGTAATACATTTTTATGGAAATACCATTAGCAATTTTGTTGAATTAAATGAAGATTTACGAAAATATTAAAGAAATAAATTAGGATGGAAGTGAGTTAACTAGCTAGTCAAGTTAATGAGCTATACCCATGGACGTAATATCTACTGAAAGATGCATTTTGACTGAGTTGTAACCTCAGTTCATGTTGTCCAGAATTTTATAAAGCCGCCATTGAAAAATACTTTTCATTACTCATACTCTGAAAGTAGGTCGGAAGTTGCCTGAGGAGCGGGTTGAAAGTAATACATCTCAGCCCTAGGGAGAATCGCTTTCAACTGACAGCTGTCAAATTATAATAAAAAAAACTAGTACTATTTTGACATTTCTATTGGACCATGTTCCAACTGTCTATACAGCCACTCAATTACAGCGCGATGAAAAATTGAAATAACATAAAGTTATGTAATAATTAAAGAATATATATTTTTAAATGACTTTATTATAATTATTACTGTCAACTATTTCTTTAAAATAACATAGATTTGGGCAAAATATTTATCATTTTTTTAATGATGGAAATGAAAAATATTGGCAAAATAGCTGGACGGCCACAGGAAAAAAAACAAAATAGACGGGAAAGCGGCAATCCGATCTTCTTTTGTTTTTTTTATACTTGAGTTGTAGAGTTTTGTTTATACTTCCGTATAGCAGAGATTTGTATTAACACTCATTTTATGTTTTTGTTTTTACTTTCAGTGTATTCTTAATGAAAAGCACAGTGTTTCTCTCGGGTTCAAGACTTATTTAGAGGTCCCTCGAACTATTGGCGCCCTCGCTACGCGTCGGGCGCCAAACCCCGTCTCGGTACTTATATAAGTTACTTTCACCCCTGGGGTAACAATGTACTATTACAGTAAGTACTTTTGCCGTAATAAATGTAAGATGGCATTTGCCGTCATCGATTACAATATTTATAAACAAAAGTTTTCCTGTAGATATACCACTTCCATATTATTTAGGTCACACAATTCCGGCGGAGCACTAACTTCCTGACATTATGTCCTATGTTAGGATGGTTCGGGGATAACAATACGTAGGTATGTAGCTGGAACTACTATCGCATTCTCGCAGTCATTAGCCGCCACACAAATCATCAATAGATAGAGCTCATTTGTCACACGATAATGAACATAATATGACTACAACTAGTAATTATACACTTGTACATGTATACAGAGTGCAATAAGTTACATGTCGCCAGGCGATTATTGCGTACCTACCATACAGGAGATATGTCAAAAAACTTCATCATCATCTACAGCCTATTAATATGTCCCCACTGCTGGGGCTCAGGCCTACCCTCTCAACGAGGGCGTTTGGGCTATAGTCCACCACGCTAGCCCAGTGCGGCTTGGTGGACTTCACATGCGCCTAAGAATTTTTTCGGCGTATGCAGGTTTCCTCACGCTGTTTTCCTTCACCGTTTGAGAGCAGTCCGTAAAATAATGTACTTAAGTTTCGAGAAAAAAACCCTAAAAACCCATTGGTACATGGTTTAGCCGGGGATCGAACTTCGGACCTTTCGATATGATAGGCCGCGTCTTATCCCCGACGCCACTGACGCTCACAAAAAACTTCGAAATGTAGAAAAGTCATTTCATTGTGCTTCTTAAGAATCAAAACAGTACCAAGTTAAGAAATCCTGACAATCTTTCCATAAAATAAAATAGAACGAGGAAATATGTATCAGAGGAAATCTAAGATTAAGGATTGCAAAAGTATCCTTGAGCCGAGAGCTTCCTGCAGAAATGTGATCTTTACAAGCGAGGCTGTGGCATACTATGTAACTTAACGCTCGTCCCACCTCACGTCACAAGAATCTAAAATTACTTGCCAAGAACAAAGGGTAAGTGCAACACTGACACTAACGAGACGGTGCTCCGATGTAAAAAACCCGGCCAAGTGTGTGTCGGGCCACGCGTAATGATGGGTTCCGAATTTTACAGTTTTATTTCCGTAACTCGAAAGTATATCACAGGTTACCCAAAATAATTGTCATCGAGGGTTAACCCGATTACAGGTTTTTGAGTTAAGCCATTGAATTTCTAACGACTTGGGCAGGATATATTATCTCGCAAATGTTAAGGCTGATAAAAAATTTTATACATATTATGTTTTAATATCTATTACATTACCTTATGTCAAAATATCTTTTCAATGATGCCCCGTACGACGAGGTGGGCTATAAAACAGTCTCCCCTTTTTTACATGTACGATCTCCATATGCATCTCCACCCCTAATGTGCGTTTTAAAAAAATTGAGATCTACATCTTGTACAAAATTTCATGCATTTTGGTTCCTATCTGTAAAAGTTATGTCGCTGAGACAGAATCTAACGGACGGTGACGGACGGACGAAGAGACGGACTGTCCATAAATAATAAGTCTATAAGTTTTTTTCGGACTAGGGAACCCTATATAAACGGTTACAGTTTCGTTTTTTATAGAGCATGCACCGTTTTGCCGGTACTGTTCCCGAGAAATTGTAAACCGATAACAATTTGTATGATCGCTTGCGCACAACACCATATCCGCCAACCGTCATCTGAACTCCACATATCTTCACTTCGGGAAATTAATAGTTTCAATCATAGAGGTTTCAATTCACTAGGTATAACGAATTTATTATTACCGGTAGTAGTCATGGTGCTGCGAGTTGTCTATTTTCTTCCAAAACTGACTTTGCAAGTACTAATTTTATTAGTAAATCTATTTGATCAACCAAGAGTCAAGCTCTTGCCTAATGAGTTTAAAATTTAAATAGGTCGTCTTTTAGCAGTATTTAAAAAGTAAACAGTGCATTAGTGCTTCGATGGAGGGTCATTCATCTCACTGTAATGGCAACGTGGGGTGACACCGTTCTAATGGACGCGACAAAGAGGCTTGCAAGTAATTATTAATGCATTTAAAGCCGGCCCAGCCGGTGAAGACGTGCCAAAATTGAGTTCAAGCAGTAGTTAGTGTCAATTATTTTTATTGGCACTGGTAGATTTATTTTTTACTAGCTGTTCCCGCGGCTTCGCCCGCGTAGAAAAGTTTTTGGTCTTCCGTAAAGCTGTGTGCCTATATTTTATGGCATACCGACGATACCGGAAGTCGAAGTTTAATATAATTTCTTTTTTATTAGATGTTGGTAGATTGAATTAAATTGAGCTGGAACTTTTAAAATGAGTAACAATGTTACTATTAATAATTTAATTATTAAGGATTTATTGTAAGACTAGCCTTATCAGAGAGATATTATCAATTTGGCGAACAAACTTGATATTATAAATCTCGTAAACAAAATGAGTAGTATCAACAAAACTGTGTAAAAAGCCAACTTATTATACTAGGGATCTCATCTAGTCGACCTTACAGTTACCGAAAGAATTAGTATAATGCGTTTGGTATAAAATTTTGCTCAAGTGTCCAAGAAAAGCAAGCCAAAGTATGTAGAAGACAGCTATTTACGAGTAGATCGAGTAATTAGGTACAAGTATTTTGCATTTTAATAAGAATAATAAAGAAACAATAAAAGCAGCAACAAAATTAGCTCTAATTGTTCGGGACCCGGCGAGTGAAGAGATGCAAAGTGTTCGAGCAAAACTAATCTTTTCTCTCGGGATAAAATTAAAAAGTATGACAAGAGATACAAATTGCTTCGCCCTCAATTTGCTCGTGTCTCGACTTCACCGTTTGTTTGTTTTTATAAAAGCTCGTTTATTAGGGAAACCGCAAGATATTACTTTTTATGAAAGATAATACTTTTTGCGATAAAACTGATGAATAATAAACATGACTTTCTTCTAAGAGAACAGATGCAGTAAAACAGAGCCGTTTTATGCAAATGACAAATAAAGAAGACATTTCTATTGAAACCCTGAGGAAAGTTACGTCAGGTTGTAATAATATAACGCGCGGATTGTTAAATGAGCCGACTAAAACAATTTCACTTAATTAGCGTAACATTTTGTTATAAATAACCTTAGAAAAAAGTTAAATAAATTAATTACCTAGGTACCTACTTAATCTAAAAAAAACAGCTTTGTAAATAATGTTCTGTATGACTGCGTGTATGACTTATTAAATTGACATTTCTTATTATTATTAATTTAGATTTAGATTTAGTAAATACCTAAGTCACCGACATAGCTCAAAGAATTGCGAAGCTGAAGTGGCAGTGGGCTGGGCACATCGCTCGTAGAACTGACGGCCGTTGGGGCAGAAAGGTTCTGGAGTGGCGACCGCGTATCGGCAGACGCAGTGTAGGCAGGCCTCCCACGAGGTGGACCGACGATCTGGTGAAGGTCGCGGGACCCAGCTGGATGAGATTAGCGCAGGACCGGTCGTCGTGGAGATCCTTGGGAAAGGCCTTTGTCCAGCAGTGGACGTCTACAGGCTGATATGATGATGAAATACTTAAGTAGGTGCTATTATTATTATTTATTATTATTATTTTATAAATTTATGTTACTTTGACATTATTTAAAATTCGCATACAATCTACATTGTTTATTGAATAAATGATTGATTGAATGTACTTTTTAAAATATACATTTAGAATTACTGTTATTTATTATCATCATTATTAAATAAATACCATTTAATATTGTGATTACCCAATTGAATACAAAATACGCATAGAATCGCGGCGGATCGGTATCAAAACGATTATACAAGTTGCGTTTCTGAAAGACAATTCTTCGTAAGCTGTATGCGGAATTAGATAAATGTGTGGATACCCAAATTTCTTTCGTTTGCCTTCGATAGAGCCAAGCCAAGTGAATAAATAAAAGTAAGTGCAAGACGTTGTTAGATATTTATTCGTCCCCTAACACCCCGTTCTACCATAAATCTGTGCCGTCTTGAATATAGTTTGCATTATTATGCAAAGTCAAGTGGCACAGACTGCGGGAGTGTGAATAGGGAGTTCACATGTCACAAACTTTTAAGAACTATTCTTTCTTTTTCTGGCGAAGAAGACGTTTAAATAAACTGCCTACCTATTTGACAATACCGCCATCAACTAAATTGACATGCATAAATGTACCCAGTGTCAAATAAAATCAACAGCCTATTAACATGTCACCACTGTTGGGGTTCATGCCTACCCTCTAGTCCACCACGCTAGCCCAGTGCGGTTTGGTGAACTTCACATGCGCCTAAGAATTTTTTCTTCAGCGTATATGCAGGCTTCTCACGATTTTTTCCTTTACCGTTTGAGATCAGTAAATGTACTTAAGTTTCGAAAAAATAACCATTGGTTCATAACCCAGTCAGGGATCGAACTTCGGACCTTTCGATATGATAAGCCGCGTTTTATCCCCAACGCCACTGACGCTTCCAGTGTACTCATTAATAAAATATTTTGACTTTGACTTTCACCTATACACGATATTAACGTCGCGCGCGTCGTTGGTATAGCTCATGAGGTCGAGGTTCTAACTCTGGCCCATACTAATGAAATAAGACAATTAACATACCAATGATTTATTAAACCAACCAATACCATACCAAAGGGCATTTCTGTCAAGCAAAATTCGTGAAAAAATATGCATACACGAAAATCGCCTTTATGGCTTATTAACTTGGTCAGACAACTGTACTGTACTGATGTTATATTTATGAATTATCTGATTCCCGTAGTACATGATAAAATTAGACAAGTGTATGTGTAAGAAATATATTTATTCATTCATTTTATATCTGAAATTAGAGACGAAGTTCATTTATTATACCCGAACGAATCAATAAAGCTAATAGTGTGTTTGTTTCTTTAAAACACTGACACAAACTAAGTATATAGATTATTGTGTCAGGACAAAAGTTAGACAGGCAAGCGGAAAGTCAGTACAGTACTTACATAGTATTTCTGTGAAAACCTGCAAAGTTGTGAAGGCTGTAAAAACTCGTTACGCCAAATCGGCCACTAAAACTCGCGAAGCGAAAATTCTATCCAACTTCAATTTACTTTTATTGTTCTTACTGTTTCTATTCTTCCAGCCAAAAGTTTTTTTTGCATTTTACAGACCATCCAAACACGTTTTTATGCCAAACCCAACAAACACAACGTCAAATTTCACGTTTGAGTTTCCCTTGTTTCACAGTATCAAAGGAAATGGAGGGAACCTCGTTCCCAGTCTTATGTAAATAATCTTTATTTGAATTTCCTTTTTTACGCTTTCCTTGCCTAATTTGATTGTTATAGGCATCTTAAATTCCACTGTCTCTGATTATAGCTTCCGGAACTTACCAAATGCATGTCGGACGGACGTACAGGTTCCGTATTTTACAATTTTCTTTCATAACACGAAAATTATTAATAACATGTAACAAGACGATATTCCTCTCGTTTAACCTCTCATTAAATCTCTATAATAAGTAAAAGTATCAAATTCAAAATTGTTTAACGGTACGACTGCGGTTTTTTCTATGTAAAATGTCCCTTTTATTTAGTTTCTCTCCTGAATTGAATAATGTTCAAAGTGTGGACCTCAAAAACCGCTATATAATTATTTTTCAGATTGGACATTTTTCAGGTTGGACGTTTTTCAGATTGGACGTTTTTCAGATTGGACGTTTTTCAGATTGGACATTTTTCAGATTGGACATTATTCAGTTTGGACATTTTTCAGTTCAAGCATGGTCGTTGGACATTTTTCAGATTGGACATTATTACAGTAAATCATCCATATCACTATTCACAATATGATGAACTCAAATCACAGTAGGAGCACCATGGTAAGAGGAATGCGAAATAATAAACGAATAAATGTTTTATCGGGAACCCTGCCTCGATGTTGCGCGCTGGAGGACATTTTTTATTTGTAGTGGGTTTTTATTTTATTTCAGTTTAATAGTTTTAGTTTATTTTAGGTTGATTTTATGAAGTCCAATAATAAATATCTTCTTCATTAAAAATAAATAAATAAATGTTTAGATGACGAGATAAGAAGGACCTTGCACATTCAAAGGAACAGGAAATTTCATTTAACTCCAACCGAATATTGTACAATTAGAACTAGAAATTAATATACTGGTGCGTCGAGAGCGAGCGGTGCGAAGCCACTTTTCAGGCCGCATTTGTGTGAAATATCGTCCAATTTGCGCAAATCTCCACCACGGGCTAATCAATCAAGTGTCCACACACCATAAATAAATTTTGAATTCGATTAATTATCTGAGTTCGAACAGGTTCAAACGAAATACTGTTTCCAATGGAATGAAATGTGAAGCAATCTATAAATTTATTAAATCTTTGTTCATTGAAGAACGTTAGGTCTACAACGTAGAGAACTTTACAGTAAAGAGTATGATTTTACTGTGTTTCATAAGATCGGGGAAAATATCTTTATTAATTAAACTCATGTTAAATATAATATGTAGTAAGTAAGGCGCAAGAATCGTAATGAGCGAGTTTACTATTTGTAACAGAGCGACATTCCCCACAGATCTTTAGAAGATTTTAGTTTTATTGATTTAAAAGCCTTTATAATCTAGAGAATTATTTTATCTAAAACAAAAAACTGATTCATACATTGTAACACGTTATTAACACAGAGCACAGAATGCGCATGCGTGGGCATCACCGCGCGGTTCTGGGCCGGCGGCGGCACAATTCCAAACTCTTTGATTATTAACAAGATAGAATAAGGCAATGAATCGAAGATCTTCGGTGGTTTTATAGGCATGAATGCAAATATTCATATTTATAAAAATTCTTTGAGTAAGTATTTGTAACTTCAATATTATAAAGTTACTTTGCCTCCAGGTGATTACTTTTAATAAATGGAAAAAAACAAACGCTATTGTTTGTATCTGCATGCATTAAAAGTAACCAGTCAGGCATGCCTCAACTGTAGGTATCAATCTTTATTGAGAGTTTATCTAAGAATCCAAGTACCATAAAGTAGGAATCCATAGTAACTGAACATTCAAATTTTACTAATCTGCCCAGTTCCAAACTTTAAAAAAATAGATAGGAAGACAAATTATACATTACTTAAAAGTTTGAGGGTATTGTTCTGCAGCAATTTATTTTTTAAAGGAAAACGAAATGGGCAGCATTTTTGTCCCGTGATCGTGGCCTATTAATCATTTTCCATTGATCGGCACCAATCGATTATACATTAAGCATGCATTTAATAATCGACTAATCGCCTCGTCGCGTGTTAACTCAATAATAATTTCATGTAGACTCCTACATTAATCTTTGTGTGTAAAGTGCCGCGCGTCAAAACATTCAATTAAATGTTATTATTTATTAGATTTGTAATGCAACACAGTGGGTTACGTTTCAAACTTGTAAACTATCGAGGTTTTACATCACTTGGCAAATGTAGGGTTGTCAAAATATAATTTTAACTGCGTAAGACCTAACAGTGCTCTTACAGCTGTGTGTAAAATTGTCCAAACATTATTATTATTAATACACCCAAGTGAACAAAGTAAAATGATTGATTAAGTTACCAACTTAGTCCAATTTAAAATTAAGAATCAGTTTAAACCTGTTATTTCATGCGGTAATTCTCACACGTAAGCGAAGAGCTTAAGTGACCGGTTCCCGTCGGCTTCCCCCGTCTGTTTTCATTCATTCTTCCTCCGTCGCCCGTCTTCGTAAAGGGATCATAAATTCAATTTGCCCAGGCGGTATGAATTACGCCCATGAGGCGTGGGGTGTCGCGGGCGGTCACTTCGTTATCGGATGAAAGGTGCTCGACTTGGTTGTAGGGAAATGCAATACATACTTATGATGTTATTGAATTTCAAAGAGAAATGAACGAACAGTGTGGTTTAAAGAATAACAGTCACGCTCGTTAAGAATTGAACAACCTGCCCAAAGGCTATTTTTATTAACCTTTGTTTTTGTAACTTAACATAAAAGAATGGGTAATTGGGATAATTTTATGCAAGATTTTTCTCGGATACGGGAAAGGCCCTTTGAAGTATGTTTTCACGGCTGTTCTTTGATCGCCTGACGACGACTGCGGGTTTTAAAACTAAAAATGGTAAGTATAGTAACATGTAAGTACTTTAGTAAAGTAAATAGAAGATAGTGGGAGCATCATCACCAGTTATATCAGTTTCAATGACACTAGCACTTAACACATTAACACTCACTCATGAGTCAATAAGGGTTACAGAAACACAGTTTACGTTATCATACTAAACAAACCTCAAAAGCTTCAAAGGGCGTTCCACTCTACATTTAACCAGATACATACATTAACTTCAAGTTGCAAGAATAGTTTGCAGGATTTGATAACAACAACTTTAGAGGTGAAGTCAGCTAGTTAATATATTCCGAGCACACGAAAAGACTTGTCCGTTGCCTGACGTCACGTTAAAGGCGTTACACACAAATAGATCTGACTTGTTTGATTAGTTAGAAACTCAGTCGTTCAACGGGGTATAATGGAAATTCGTAACGTACAGTACCATCCGATATTTGGTGTTGGTCCCGCTGGGGTCATGGTCATTGAACAGAGAATGCTCGGAGTTTCTCTGAGATACAGGATCCGTAGCGAGGTGATCGGTCGAAGAACTAAAATCTTCGATATACCTCTAAAAGTGAATTGATTCACTGTGTTAAATTAATTACTAATTGTTTCCTGTTTAATTAAAATTACTCGTATTGCGACTGGTATTGAAAAGGGGAACGCATAAAAATTTAAAACTTCTCAAAAATATTGTTCCCTAGCGATTCAATTTCTATATATATAAAATATAATTTAATTTAAAGCATACATTAATATAACACAAAACTAAACGTAAATATATAACTAAATTAACCTAAAACCTATATAAAACTAAAATTACCTAAATACTTATCGATAAATTAATGTAAGTATAAAAGTTAGTATATTGAAGGGCTGGTCACAAGTCGGAGGACCGATAACCGTTGGGGTAGACGAGTTCTCGAGTGGCGACCACGTCTGGGCAGGTGTAGTGTGGGACGACCCCCAGATGGAGCGAAATACCGCTGGCAGTGACTGGGATACGGAGAACCGAAGAAAGGGTTCAGTGGCGCGGATAGACGCGTATCAGCCGAATAATATTAAATTACCTCCTTGGAACTACTAGATAATTCTTTTACAATTAATTAATAATTAATTGTTTAATTATTCTGAAAGTAAAAAAAATTGACGAAAGTTGTCTAATATGTCCAACTAGTAGAACAAAAAGTTGAACTTATTGGAACGAACGTATCGCCTTTCGTCTTTCTCATCTTTCTTGATCGACGTTGTACCGCTTCTCCCATCTGTTCTGATTATAGAACGGGTCAAATCAGTCCGACAATCTGATCGTGTGTAGTGTAGTCAAATATCTTCTTTAGTTACGTGCCAGCGGGCGTGTCGGTCCCGGACCTCGCTAATGTTTTATTCGCTTTAATCTTCACGAGTGACTTCTAAGTATTTACTTTGGCGCGATATAAATAAGCCCATAAAATGTAGAGCAAGATATTTGGATGACTAACCTTGGCTTAGAAAACAGAGTTAAAATTTCATATTAAAAGTAATTTGACTTCGTATTAAAATTATTATACTTTTATACTATATTTTATACTTTTATTTTCTGGAAAGCCCTCAGAATGTGGGAGGCAGCCTTAGCTCACCCACGTGGTGCAAATATCAACGCGTCTACGGAACAGAAAAGTACCACTCCTAAAATTTTCTGTGGGTGTCCTATGAGGTGACTAAATGATGTATTCAGGTGGAGGGCAGTAGCACCGTCTGTGTGTTGCCGGTGCGGTGGTGATCCATATAGGCTGTTGATGAGAATAGTAGATATTTATCAATATTTCCGTGGGACATCTGCCTCTATGCTCAAATAATCTCTAAACCATCTAATGGATTCTGAGAAAAGCAGTTTGCACGGTAGTTTAGGTAGGCTAATCGTATTTCGCACGAACGATACTTCGCACAAATGACATGTCGTACAATCGTACTTCGCACACTCGTATTTCCCACGAACGATACTTCACACTAGCGTGTGTCGCACTCCAGTAATAATCCCAAGCAGTTAAACTTAAAAAGAGAAACCTTCACTTCTGACATGAAATATACGTTATTTTTCTCATGGTGGTCCTTAGGGTGTTTAAAGCAAAGATAGTGATTGTATTGTTTTCCTAATTAAAAACAATCCCAATTTACTATGAGCTACGTCTCGTAGATCACTGCTACACGCGTAGCTCTTTAACTACGAATTACGAAAGTCAAATGTTGGCACAGTTGGCAATGTTAGTAGCTATAAATGATACTTATAACCTAATGTTAGATAAATTATACGCAAAGTACCTTTGGGGGCATGTATGTATCTATTGACATTATCACGGCTAGGGTAATAAATAATTACTAATCGTATTAATATTGTAAATGCGAAAGTAGCTCTGTTTGTTACCTGTTCATGAACAGATTTAAATAAAATTTAGCAAGGAGATACATTCTGGCTACAATCACTGAAGGGGTGAAATAAGGCGTGAAAGTGTTTGTGGGGAAAACTATTAGATAGTCCTTCAACTTGATTACCTACCTACCTACTCAAAATAAATGAATGATACAATATAATAATAAGAGTATTTTTTTTTGTATTTCATAAGAATTTTTTTTTTGCATTTAGGTATCTAGTTTATAGTTAGTTTAATGTATGTACACACGTGTCTGCCTTCATTTAAACTTAAATTTTCTCTCTCACAGGTCTGCTGGAAGAAATCTCTTCGAGAGATAAGTTCGCCCTTTGTACTTTTTTCCCTGTATTATTTCGTAAATGTTTTTCTGTGTGTGTGCAATAAAGTGTTAAATAAATAAATAAATAAGAGCGTCAGTGGCGTAGGGGATAAGACGCGGATTATCATATCGAAAGTTCCGGAGTTCGATCCCCAGCTGGGTCATGTACCAATGGGTTCTTTCTCGAAACTTAAGTACATTTACTGACTGCTCTCAAACGGTGAAGGAAAACATCGTGAGGAAACCTGCATACGCCGAAGAAGAAATTCTTACGCGTATGTGAAGTCCACCAACCCGCACTGGGCTAGCGTGGTGGACTATAGCCCGAACGCCCTCGTGGTAGGCCTGAGCCCCAGCAGTGGGGACATTAATAGGCTGTTGATGATGAATATAATAATTATGTTTTAGAGTTTTTCAAAACTATCCCTTATGGGGGTGAAATGGAGCCCTAAAGAAGAGTTTCTCTTAATTCAACCCCAAAGGGGTAAAAAAGAGGTTCAAAGTTTGCAAAGATTTTTTCCAGATTATCCATCAACTTTAATTATGATATACTTACTTTGGGAAAAACTAATCCCGCAGAAAAATATATTTAACGTCGGCGAAGCCGTGGGCAACAGTTAGGCATATTATATAAACGTGATAAATGATAGTAATATAATCATAATATGATTATAATAGGCATAATATCCTGTTTTGTTTTGTCCCTTACATTATAAGCTTCCTTGGTTTAGGCCTTTGATTATACAGGCAGGATTAGTTTTGTTGTTTGTATTTACATTAGGGCAGGTAAAGTTTATGTTTATAATTGTTATAACGATATTACTACCTGCTCACAGATTGTTAATAGCTCATACAAAAACAATTTTAAAATGGGGTAGGCTGTACTCGGTACAGCCGCAGCGTGTTACGTGAAACTTCTTTGTTGTCGCATGTTTCAATATTAGCTTTCAACTTTCTTCATTTTGTTCATTTAATGTATAATACCGAGTGCAACAACTTTCGAGTCAAGGTCTCTGGTGTCTTGGTAACGATTTTCTTCTACAGCCGAAGTTACAGACGTTTCACGTCAAAAGTTTTGTCTAAAGTGTATGAGCTCATCCTATTCGGCTATCTCCGTGATCTATTGCCCTCAACAACGGCAACACACCCTCTTTATGGCATGCGTAGTCAAATTATAATGCACAGCTTAGAGCAGGCTCCGATTTGTTAGTTTAGGGCCCTGCTACGATATGCCAAGGTAAATTATGGAAGGTAGACGAATATGCGCGGATTTCCCATAGGTAGACCTCATCCCAACTTAGCGCGTGTATTATTCAGAAATGTTAATTCTCATCTCAATAATTTTAACACAAACTGGGTAGGAGTATAAGTACTTATAGCGTAAGACCCAAGGGAGTTTAGATTGTTAACCTGACTGAAACTGCGGGTATCAATTGTTACGCAGCGGAGTGATATTTTGTGATACCTTCGTATTATTTGTGTCACGCTTGTGAGAGCATAAATATGTAAGACCGAAACACAGAGCCGTGGTAGCCTAGTTGGTTGTGCACTCGCCTCACGTTCATGAGGTCCTGGGTTCGATCCTGGCCCGTACCAATGAGTTTTTGTACGGTTTATTATAATACCGCAGGTTTTTCGGTAAAGGAAAACATCGTGAGGAAACCTGCATACGCCAAAAACTGGTATTTACTATTCTAAGGCATATGTGAAGTTCACCAAAAAACGGATTGGGGCACCGTTTTTCAAACAGGGGTTTGGCACAACAGATCACATAGTAGTGCGTACTCCCAATCGTATTTCTTGTTTGTGTTCGAAGAAAAACTGTCGGTGAGTTTCGCTTCTTTGCGTAGTACTCAATAGTCAGTACTCTTTGAGCGAAGTCCATTTGTTAATAGGTCGATGTTAATTAAAAAACGTATTAAAACACATAACATTAGGTATACAGACCTAAACAGAAAGGGGGGTGAGTATTGAGTGGAATAAATTTGTTCTCTCATAACATCAAAAAGCAATATCCGAGCGCAGTGTTCCCAATTATCGGAGTTTGCGGCCGCGTTCGCCTCCGCGGCTGCACAGAGATAGAATACGAGTATCACTGTTTATATCTGTTCCCGTACATTTATAACTATACTTTGAGCTATTTTCATTTGGCATTGATTAAGTTAATTTAAGATAGTAGGTCGTGACCGGTACTACATACTTGTCGAAACATCAATGACTATTTGTGTGCTGCACAGAACTTTCTTTAATACCAATCAACTGTTCTTAACCCGAAGGTAATTTTCTTCTTGACTGGGCTGTTAATCACACAAACATGGTCGGATGAGCAATTATGAAATTGTCGTGTTAGCTATATTGGTACAGGTTGGATTAGAGGGCAGAAAGTTTAAATTTAATAGCATTAAAATTGTTTCTATCCCTGTCACACAGTGTTATGATGATAAGGACGACGCAAATTTTTAAAGCCGTAAATTCTAAATGTGTGCTTTCAGAATCCGGCCTATTACTTACTCTGTGATCCGGCCTCTGTGATAACCAATTGTAGATATATATCTCGCATAAGGACCTCTTCCGGTCGACAGAAGAACTGAAAGAGTTGAAGCCATTAATTCATAACAAGTACGTACCTGGAACGAAACAATAAAGGCAGTTATGTACGTCAATAATAATTAACAAAGATGTTTTTTAAACGTTTTAAGTTTTGATAGGTATTTATTATATTATTATTATTATAGCCTCCTACAGACATCTTAAGTATATATCAATATTAAATACAATGTTTTCCTTAATTAATTATTAGAATTATTTTAAATAACTAGGTAGATAATCTTTTAACATTCATAAAAACATAATAATCAAAGATCCAAACCAATAGTAATTAATTGAAAATAAAATTTATTATATAGCATGGCAAAACAAAGAAACTAAGATAAAACTAATAAAAATTATAAAGTCGACTTGACAATATTTTTATTATTCGCACTGTAGAAGGCATTGTGTGTATTTTGATCTATTTGGATAAAATGTCAGCGCGTCCTGAATTTATGGCATATCTACCTAATCCTGCCTATTATCGATGCAACCTGGATACAACACAGTCATACATAATGCCAGGCGTGTCAAACTTAAATACTTACACAATCGAATTGGTAGCAATAAAAACATTCATGATTTAGAATACATACTGTGCTTGTTTCAGCCTGCTAGAAGGTAACTATTTGCATAATTTACGAGTACCTATCTATGAACATGCTTTATTTTGAATTAATTTTCGTTTCGTAATCAAAAAAAAAATCAGAACGAAAGCCTTTTTTAAGGATCCTAATAATATTTAAATGCGAAAGTGTGGATATTTGTTTAGTGGTTCCTTTATTATTTATTTGTTTGTTCGTTCGCTTGCTTGTTTCTTTATTTGTTTATTGCTCAATTACGGCATAATTATAATATTATGTTGAATGGGTTTTGCTGATTTAATTGGAATACTCGTAACTTAGAGGTTACTTTTAAGGCGAACAAAGTCGCGGGTATAAAATAGTATTCTATAAAAATGTTATTGGATACCTTTAGAATATATTTGGGTTAGCGGTATTTGCATATGGCGTTAAATGACCTACTTACTGAAATATTCAAAGTAAGTATCATTGAATTTCCAATAGGTAGCGCCTTCCTTAAAAAAAGTCAACCTATGCAGGTTAACACTTTTACCCGATGAATTGTGTGTTGTATTGTATTTTTAGGGCCCCGTACTTCGAATTGGAAAAATATCGGCTACAGTCTACAGTCTCAATTAAGCTTTTGACGAGTGTCTGCGAAATCCTCATAGTAACTGTAAATAATTCAATTTCGAACTCAACGCAATTAGAAGATACTCCGGTCTTTCAAAGTGTATTTAACTGAAACTGGTTAGTCGACTGTTGTCTAAAATGAAAACTGAAATGAGAAGGATGGACATGACTGTGGGATAGAAGGGGGGGGGGGGGAGTAGTTGCGTAAATACGGAACCCTCCGGGTGCGAGTCCTACTCTTACTTTTCGTTTTTAAGGATCCATCAAAACGAGTAAGTACTTAAATAAAGCGAAGTTATTTCGATCGTTTGTCTCAAAACTATAGGACCGATTGAGCTGAAACTTGGCATACACATTTCAAATTAACTGGCACGATGGTAAACCAAAATTTACGGATCCCGCACTTTCCATACGCGTCGTCGTCGTACTTAAGCTTTGCTGTCCTTTATTTATTACAGAACGGCCCGAGAGGACCGCGAGTTGAGCATGCCTGTTGCTGTAAGCCCATGCTCAGTCCGAATGCGGGAATAATGTTCGTATCTCTTTTAACCAGGACTGGCCAAGTGTCGTATTTACGTCGCCTCTGCAGTGCCGCCGACCTCAAGATAAAAGGTTTACAATTTAAGTTTATGTGTAGTTCTTGGGACATTGTAATCTTTTGCGAATACATTAGTGACTATTTATGAATGGTCTTGTTGTGTTTACCTCGTGCGGTATTTGGATGAATGCAGTGCTGTAGTGATTCTAGTTGTAGTGTCTGGCCTGTTGGCGTAGTTGGTAGTGCCTACTGCCTACTGCGCCAGAGGTCGTGGGTTCGATTCCCACCCGGGACCAACATATGTGTGATGAGCATATCAGTTGGTTCTGTCTGGGTGTTTGTATGTATTTAAGTATTTATTAAAAGTATATAAAGTATGTTTATCAGTTGTTGAGTACTCATTTACAAGCTTCGGCTTAGTTTGGGACTAAACAGCCGTGTGTAAAATTGTCCAAACATTATTATTATTCTGAAGATATTTTTAACCGATCACAAACAGCTAAGAATATAAGCTATCGGAATCTTGGAAGCACAGATTTATTTGTAAACCTTTAGTTTACAAATCTTTGCTTGGAAGTCATTATTATGGTGTGAATAGGGGTAATCATGGGACATGAGGTAAGAATGGGTTAAGCTAAAAATATGCGTTCTGATACAGTTATTAAAATGAATAAAATATGTATAGTAAGATCAAAAACGATCATTAGAAATTTTATTCATTTAAAAAAATGTAGGCAAACCCAAATTTTTTATTTTACCTTTAATACCATATGTCCCATGATTACCCCGATTAACCCTATATATTTCAGTATTTTAAGATGCTCTCAATATACTAAAAAATAACTGTGTGTGGTGGTCTATTGAAATAAATAGTGAGCGATTCGTCGAAGTTAAGAATAAGACAAAATACCCGAAGAAATCTTAAATATGAATGACGGAAAACTTAAGACTCACATTAAACAACAACTTTGTAAGAAAGCTTACTATAAAATACTCGATTATTTGCATGACAAAGATGCCTGGTGTTAATGTTACTCCAGCCTCTCACAATGTACAAACTTGATTTTAAAAGATGTGATGCGGAAGTTTGTTGCGCCGCTTCTTCTTCCAAGTGCTAACCTAACCTAACCTAGGAAGCGGTGGTAGATAAAAAATTGACATTGTATAAATTGACTTTGCGCTGGTCTAGGGGATTAGGGAGTTTAAACGAGAGACCAGTTTATACTGGTTTTGTTTTCACTGACGTGCGGTCGCCCGTAATTACATGCAATAAACTATATTTGAGTTGATTTGATAATATATGTTTTACAGTATATTCATCGTATGTCAGGACTTTTATACACACGTACTTGTAATAACACGTGAATTAATCTTGAATATGTAGACAGGTATGTATTAGTATTGGACGAGCCCTTTGCCAGCCGGCTTTTCTGACGGATTAGCAATCAATTAGTGGATGTATGCATTCGAAATTGCATTGCCATTTGCAACGTATAGCTAGCTACGTACGCGATACCTGCTATTGGGAACGACTGTACTCGTATGGTATCCGCGCCGATTTAGCCGACAATTGCCTTTATTTATTGCGCTTGAGGCGATTGCATTTTCAGATATAGGTACAGGATGTCCAATAAGTACTTAATGGATAACCTGTTACCGGGCGATGGGTCTTTTCATTTCCCATTAAATTATGATTTTATTAAAACCTTGCCTTTTTAGATTTCCTAGTGGTTTTTTTCCAGACTGTTTTCTTGTTTTTCTGACTTCAAAAAGAAGGAGGTTATTAATTCGACTGGAATTTTTTGTGTGTGTTCACGCGATATCTTCGCTGATTTTGAACGGATTTGAATGATATTTTTTATTATTAAATAGACTTTGTCGAGAATGGTTCCAGTTTAAATTATAAAAATTTCAGAGTACGGCCTCGTCGTCACACCAGAAGGGTAAAAATTAGGAAAGAATTTTTGTTTGTTTTTAAACCAATATTTAAAAGAAGTTAAAAATGGATCCACTTTAATTATATATTTTTACGTTCTACTACTTGGTATTATCAAAAATGACGACTTATAGTGGCCAAACACGACCACTTAAAAGTTTTAATTTGATTTTTAGGGTTCCGTACCTCAAAAGGGGAAAGAAGATCACTTCGTTGTCCGTCTGTATGTCTGTCAAGACCCATTTTTTTAAGGAAAGCGTCCTCCACGCTTAAATCAAGCTCAAATTAATATCAAATTCTCAAGTCTGCAATCTCTTAGAGCTGTGAAAAAATCAAACTTCTAAGTCAATGCAGTAAAAAGATATGGCCGTTTTTGTCGCAGTTTTGAGTATGTTGGTAAAGAAAACCAATGGGGTACTTCCAGTTGACCTAGAATCTTGAAATTTGGCAAGAAGCAATGTCTTATATTACAAGTAATGGAAAAAATCCGAAAACAGTTTTTTTTTGTAGTTACATCACAAAAAAAGTATTTTTTCTATTACCAACAAACTTAATTTTTCGAATTAAAAAAAAAACGTTTGTACGGAACCCTCAGGGCGCGAGTCCTACTCGCACTAGTCTAGTCTTTTTAAGAATCTAAGATTGAGATAAAATTATATTTCTGTGGGTTTCACTTTTAAATGCATAAGTTTTTATACGGTTTATAATAGCGTAAATTTTTTTGGGGATCAGCTTGTTCCGCTGGGCACGGTACTATTAAGTTGTAAACAAGTAAGATCACATTGTGCAAATAAACTCCACAACGGTATTGTCGGCGACTGTACTCCGCCAGAGAGCGCGGTTGCATGTACAGTCGGTCGTAAAAGTGCGACCGGACATATCATGTTATAAAGAACGCTTTCAATTGCAAATGGGTCGTGGGGACAGGGAGACTCCGAATTTATGACCCCGGATGGAAAACGAGCGCGTTATTTGGACTCCAATGGAGGAAAAAATAGGGATAAAGGAATTGAGCCATTCATTTTTCATAGTTTTATTTATGTAAGTCCATTCGTTCGGTTACGATACTATAAAGTTTTAAGGGCCATTTTCAAGTGTACACTTGGCTGTCGTTGCGAAACGGTTTTATTAATAATTTTCATATACGACCGTAATATTGAGTTTTATTAATAAATCGAAGTTGTTTGGGAATCTCGTCGGAGTTTTAGCCGCGGAATCTTTTAATTAAGTAAAATGGGGAACAAAAGCAATTTTCCATTGTTACGAAGAGAACAGAACACGAGTACGCTACGATTAAGTAGGTATTATTAAACAGATCGCTGGTAGTGTCCCATCAAACCGCAAACATCGTATTTCAGCCATCCATCCGGTGCATACCTACATTTTAACATCTACTTACGATAGTTTGCACCAACTTGTAACATTCCAATATTAGGGAATAGACGATTTACACATCACTACTAAATTGTAAAATACAATTTCCAGGATAGCTTGGCGCTCCGTTCTGTCTGCCTACACCGTTAGGTGTAAACACATGATTAAAAAAACATGATTAAACTACATAAAAATAACTATACCACAAATAATAGTACCAACCAATATACGGAAATTCGTTTCTGTCTGAAAAAAATCTATGCTCCCTCTTATATAAATCCCTTTCCAACACGTTGAGTTATTTGGGACTAAAGAAGAATTACACAGTTTTGTTCTTTAACACTTTTGACATTGAATAATTTAAATTGCGTAGTAATACAAAGGGTCATATCGATTTGTTTTATTTCAGACCCGCTAATGCTATAGTCCCGCATAAAATATTCCGCTCCGGCTCCCGCAGTACTAATTGGACGTCTAACTAACGAGGTGTGCACCTCGAGTGCCCTCTTTGTACACTCGGAGTCTCTGTCCAAATCAATGTTTTTTGCTGACATTTAATACTGAAGTCTTTGTTTATTTATTTAGATGCGAATTATTGTCAATGTCGTATGTGTAGAGATAACGGTTAAAGGGCAATTGGCGCTCACCATACATCAGTGCATTTGCGGGTTGCGGGTATTGTTACAAAATGATCAAGTCTTCGAGTCTATTTTATGAGCACTTGCTGTCAATTTACGACACTCAACTATTTTCAAAGTCTATGAGCGCTCTATTGTCGAGTCTATAGTTGAGTCATTTATTTCATTTAGTGTTTATTTAAAAAGAAAAATTAAATTGAAAATTTTAAAAACCTCCAACAAAAAAAAACATCAAAAAAGTTTAAATAAAATGTGTTGGTGGCCCTTTAACTCTTATAAATAAAGGTTATAGTAATATTTTTATTCAAGCGTCGTCGCGTCGCGTCGGGGGACCGCTAAAATATAAAAACAACGCTTTAAACAACGTTTTATTTGTACTTAAGCTTACTAAGCTGATGATCTTCAAAAATTATATCTAATAACCATCTCGATCACGGCAGCTTTCAAACAAAAAAAAACGTATCAAAATAGGTACCTACATCCGTTTGAGAGCTATGATGCCACACAGATTGAGTCCTTCGTTGTTACTGCCCACTACCGAATGTCTCAAAATACACACTTATAACACCACTCTTTTTTTTCGTCGGGGGGTTAAAAATCTTAAATTGTTGTAAGTGGTAGACGGTAGCAACATGCCCATACAGGAAGTAAAGCGAAATATCTATTACGGTCCACTCCGCCCGGCGTCGGTTTTCGGTCGTTTCTTTTGTATGAACGACAAATAATATTTAACAATGTAACTAGGTACCCTACATACACTGGCATCATTTAGTCACTTTTCTAAGACCATACTGATAGTAAAGATATATTTATTTTATACATGTAAATTTTTTATCGACCGTCTCTTCTGCAGTCGACAATTTTTATAAAAGTTTAAAAATAGAAACCCTAAGGTAAACACTTTATAATAGGTACCTATCTATGCTGAATAATCCACTAAATACTCGTAACTCAAGTCTGGATTTAAGAAAATGTTTTAAAATAGCGTTAGATTTTCGCTAGGCGCGTCATTAATCTCGCAGTAATGGCGGCACGACGTATCGCTAATGGACAGCGACAAAAATACGCCCAAGTAATTAATGGACCTGGGCTAGCTTAAAAATAAAGAAAACAGAAAATCTTCACTTATTAGTTCTGTAACAAAATGCGGACCAACCATCGGATTTTGTGTAAAAGAAAACTCACTGCAACATAATAATATTCTTGTTTAAAGTCAAGGTCCAAATATTTTATTGCAAATTATGTTAGGTAGGTACCTATTTTAAAATCAATACATTTTTAAAATTCAAGTTCTTATAACAATTATTGTCCAAAGATTGTGCGAGGCCGAAGTAACATTAATACCAGGCAGCTCTGTCATTCACATAATCGTCTAATTTATTAGCTTTCTTGCAAAGTTCTTGTTTATTGTAAGTCTTTAATTTTCTGTCCATAATATTCAACATTTCCTCTGGTAGTTGGTAGAAAAGCGTATACATTGCCCCGTGAACGATTTACTGAACTTACTAAGTAACTGTGGTAGTACAAGTTTAATTTCTTCAAAGTCAAAAGTATTTTATTGCATGTAAGTACACTGGGTACATTTATGCAACGTCAATTTTTTATCAACACCAGGCATCTTTGTCATTTAAATAATCGACTGTTTTATAATAAGCTTTCTTACAAAGTTGTTGTTTAATGTGGGTCTTAAATTTTCTGTCATTCATATTTAAGATTTCTTCTGGTATTTTGTTGTAGAAGCGTATACATTGCCCCGTGAACGATTTACTGACCTTACTAAGCCTTAACTGTGGTGGTACAAGTTTGTTTTTGTTTCTTGTAATATAAGCTGTGTTCATGTCACAGTGCCTCAAATAGAGAGATATATTTTTACGGACATACAAAATATTCTCAAAAATGTATTGACTGGCAACGGTTAATATATTAATTTCTTTAAACTTTTCTCTTAATGATTCTCTACAACGCAGATTATAGATCGCCCTAGTAGCTCTCTTTTGTAAAATAAAGATGGTCTCTATATCTGCTGCTTGACCCCACAGTAGGATGCCGTATGACATGATGCTGTGGAAGTAGCTGAAATAGACTAATCTCGCGGTAGCAATATCAGTTAGTTGTCTAATTTTCCTAACTTGTATCATAAGCTAACGCGCAACAAGCAAAATATTAAACAAGAGATTATAAATCTCTTTACCAGCACTACGTATCTACTCAATTCTAAACAATCTGTTGGAACCGACATAACACCAAAAAGCGCTGAACTTAAGCGAATTGTGGATGAAGATGAAACTCCACAGCGTAAATAAAGTAATCTTTTATTAACAGAGCAATAATTTGCTGGACATTAATCACGCGCACCACCTGCGCCCAATGAAGCCCACTGACACATCGCATGTTACTAGATTAATTGTCCGGCCATTTGTGAACAGATAATTAGCTATTGTAATAGGTAAAACCTGAGATTATAATTATTAACTAGATTAAGCCAAAACTAAACTACAAATAAATTATAAATAAAATACCCCCTCGAGGCTCTCCACCGCTGGGAACGTGTCCAGAAGGCTGGCGGCATTACCTCGCTGAGTGGTGAGGCTGATCCTCTGAGCTAGAGAGCGAGGTAATGCTTAGCCCTCTGGTCGTTAGTAGCCTCGACCAGACGCTTCGAGATCTCTCGAAAGAGACGGTGAGCTAAGATGACGGTGACTAGATTAAGCCTAAATTGAGAAAACCTGCATACGCCAAAAAATAAATATTAGGTGCATGGTGCATGTGACTGGTATAGGAGATACGCACTCGTTGAGAGGTAGGCCAGTGCCCCAATCCCCCCTGGACATGAAATTAGGCTGTTGATTTGATTTGAAGCACTTGGTACATAAAAATTGACTGAAAAACGTGGCTTCAACTTATTATGAAACCAGTACACTCGTCCGCGTTAAAAAGTATCCAATATAATGTAAAAATCCGTTCAGTCAGCCGCTAAGTATTTCGTGGTTCAGCAACGTACTTACAAATAAATATTTTTCCTCAAACATGCTTGGAAATGTAAGCATTATTTTGACATCCTTCTTAAAGATAAATCGAAAATGCTGTACTGGTCAAATACATGCAAGCAGGCGGCTTGCAATATTGGTATGAAATTTCATATCTGTCGGCTTAGCTGTCTAGGTTAGCGACCACATAAATTACTATGAAAACTCATATCTGTTGAAAATGGAACGATCTTTTTACTCCGAAACATGGTAACCACGGAGGTAACTTAACAAGAGTTTTTTTTTTTTTTTTTTTTTTCTCGGTCGATCTGCAATCAGTCTTTGCGACTATAATCAGATGTGCTCCACGTTCTGTCGTGTAGAGGGACCACTCCATCGAGGGGCCTGCCCCTATATTACAGATAGCCTCGTCTCCCACTCAAGAGTCGGGGCCACCGAGTTCCATAAAGTCGCGCCTCTTTAGTCGCTTAATGCAGTTAGGTATGAGTAGCTGTACTGCGAGGTGGTTTGGGTGATTGTGTAGGCGGTTCTGGTATCGACTGGCATGAATTTTGATTTCCTCCTTCACAGTGTGCATCATGAAGATACTATGGATCTCTTCATTTCTGATGAACCAGGGTGCGTTGGTGATATTTTTGAGTATAATGTTTTGCATTCTTTGTATTATGCTGATATTTGATACACTGGCAGCGCCCCAGAGTTGGATGCCGTAGGTCCATATTGGTTTTAGTATAACCTTGTATATCATCAGCTTATTGTCTACTGACAGCTTTGAGTTTCTGCCCAGTAACCAGTATAAACTGCAGTATTTCTTTTTTAGGTGGTCCCGTTTTGTTTCTAGATGTTTCCTCCAGGTCAATCTTCGATCTAGGTGCATGCCCAGGTACTTCACTGAGTCAGTGTGTGGGAGGTATTGGCCTTCCAGTTTCACAGGAGGGCAGTCTGATTTCCGAAGTGTAAATGTAACTTGCACAGATTTAGCAGCGCTGGCTTTTATCCTCCACTTTTTCAACCATTTGTCAATGTTGTTCAGGCTCTCCTGCAGAAGAGCGGATGCAGTTTGAGGACAATTGCTACTTGCCAGAATTGCAGTGTCGTCCGCATACGTAGCAGTTGTTACGTTGTGTGATTGTGGCAAGTCATATGTAAAAATAGTGTACAGCACTGGTCCAAGGACAGAGCCCTGCGGCACGCCTGCCAGTATATCGTGAGGCATCGACATGCAATCTCCCTCCTTTACTTGAAATATCCTTTCTGACAGGTATGATTCTAGTATTCCGTAAAATGGGTGTGGTAGACTTTTTTTAATTTTGCATAGTAGCCCTTTATGCCACACTCTGTCAAAAGCCTGCTGTATGTCGAGAAAAGCTGAGGAGCAGTATTCTTTTCTTTCTAGAGCTCTTCTAACCGTGTCACATACTCTGTGAATCTGTTCCACGGTTCCATGTTTCTGCCTGAAACCAAACTGGTGGTCTGGTATAATCAGTCTCTTTTGAAGAATTGGTATCATTCGTTTCAAAAGGAGCCCCTCGAGGACCTTGGATGCTATCGGCAGGAGACTAATTGGTCTATAGGATGTGACCTCGTGTACTGATTTCCCTTCTTTGTGGAGCATTATTATATGGGAAACCTTCCATAATGCCGGAAAGTATCCCACCCTTAGAATGCTATTAAATATGGATGTCAAATAGATTACCGCTTTTCTCGGCAGTTCTTTCAAGACTTCTTTGGTAATAAGGTCGAAACCTGGAGCTTTCCTATTGTCTAGTCCAGTTATTTGTTTGGCGACCTCTCTTGGACTGAAACATTTTATTGGAAGATCTAGTTGAAAATCTTGGTTCATAACAAGCTCTATGTCGCTCTCGTCTGCGTCTTGGTCTCTGGTGTTAGGAGTAAACACTTTTGCCAGGTAGTTAGCAAACATTTCTGCCTTTTCTTGGTTTGTCCTTGCCCAACTACGATCTTCTTTTCTTAAGGGTGGTTTGGGTATTTTGGGCTGATCTTGGCTTTTTGTCACTTTCCACAGGGAATAGTCAGTTGCCTTTGTGGCTGTAAGTGACTCCAGGCTATTCTGGAGCGCCTCATCGTTGGCTTTCATGATCATTGACTTTAATTCTATTATTGCCTTATTTAAGGCAGTTTTGTCTGATCTTGCTCGTCCGGTTTGCCAAACTCGGCGTAGTCGCCGCTTTTCTTGGATTTTCCTCCGAATGTCCCAGGATATCGTGTTCTGTTGTGGAGTCACTTTTCGCGTCTCTGGCGTGCACTCCCAGCAGGATGTTTGAATCACACCCGTGAGATTCCGCACAGCGTCATCAATATCATCCGGTGTTTTCAGAGCCACATTGAGGCACAAACGTTCCTCTACTAGTTCTCGGAACGAGTCCCAGTCTGTGTTTTTATTGCAAAGTGTTGCAGATTTGTCGCGGTAAGAAATGATTGCACTTGTAGTCATTAACACTGGGGTGTGGCTCGATGATCCATCTAAACATGACTCTTAAGTTTTTTACTCAAGAGTTTTATTTAAATTTCGAACTGCTTTGCAAATAGAAAGCTGTTTAGTGAAAAAAAAACAAATGAACATTTTGGCGCGTGGAAATTTATTGTAGTTCGGCCCACATTCACACGTTCGTCCATAAACGCCTCAGTTGAGGGCCGCTGCAGTAATGTATAATTTGAAATATATCTTATAGGCCAGAATAACCTGCTCTTGTTTCAAAAAATCTCTCAATAATATGGATTGAATTGGGTATCTTAGGTCAGTACTCTAAGTTGGGTAGCTATGTACAAAAAATACGGGTCAATTATTTTTTAGTATTCATATAAATGAAATCGTAGCCGGACACTTCGGTATCTTTCCTGGCAATGGCAGGCAAAATAGGTAAAACAAGAAGCGCCTAACATAAATGACGACAACGTTAAGTAATCTTATTATTATTTCAAGAAACTCATTGAAATTTTGCCGTTGCGGTAGAAATATGTTAGCTGTATTGTACCGGTTATGTCCTTCCATTCAGGCAAGACGATTGTCTGAGGGGATAAAAGCTAATTACGCTCAAATGAAATTTTATTGTAACAAAGGCGCAAACCGCATTTCGCTTCAAAATTAGTGTTTGACTTTCCATCACATTGTGAGGCTCCCTTTGTTCTAAAACACGCTTTCCGCTGGATCTTATTAAAATTTTAATTAATGTCTACTATAAATAAAATTGTTTGCGAAACATTTTGTGGAGAGAACTGACGTTATTTTTTTATTACGAATAAGTGGTGGGAGGCTACTGACCTTCTATAATTTGTAAGCTGCGTGCAACAACACAAATGCTAACAGTGAGTTGTCACCCCGAGAACTCAGTTTCAACCTGCAATACCTCGACTGGCTTCGTCTCGAAACCACGAAGCATTGCTTTCGCTTCGTGCTTAAAACAATGCAAATGCTTGTTTATACCTTACCAGCTGTCTTGTTCCACTCAGGTAACTATTTCTTAAAAGACTTCTTCGAGTCTTTCGCGACTCGGTACTACACCGAGACACGTGAGACGCGTGCTGCATAGCGAGGGTAGTCTTCAAAGGCTCGAGGCCTCCAATCTTTGTAACACTAAATAGATAGACGGTGGTGCCTTCGACCAGAAGCCCCACTCCACTACTTCAGGGCGCTGGAAAGCCTGGAATGACGACCTGGGGGAAATTTCACAAAACTCCTGCTTTCGTGGAGTCAGTGCAAGAACCGCCACTCCCGTTTAAGAATAATTGTCAATGGTTTTGTGAATAATCCCGCCAGGATGAATTGGAAAATGCGCGCGGCGTTGTTTCGCTACCATAGTGTTCTGTGCCAAACACTCGAGACGCGCGCGGATTGTGCGACTATTTCTATCATGCACTGATCTTTTGGCTCTCACACACGAATATACGGACGCTTTTTGCGTGCTTCGAAATCGTTCGATCGAGAACTTACCCGTTGATTGATGTATGCAATGCCCACCGGCTACATGTTAGGGTGACGTCACTAGGCCGGGATCGCGACGTGCGTGATGCAGGATCAGGGGGATACATCTATCACTCATGTTCACTGCCATTCACTGGCAAAAACTAATGGTATCAAAAATATTATCCAGATTCAGGAGTTTGAGAGGTGAAATGCTTATCGAGATCTGGTTATCGAGACTGAGTCTTCACGTTTGAGATGTTGTGCATGTTGCATTGGTTATTTCTAACCTCTCTCTGGAGTAATGGCACATTTTACTACCGGTCAATCTCCATGGCGCCTTGACACTAACAGTAATGGTTACTCGCATTGTCTGACGACCGGTTGCCATTCAACAAATAATAAAAAGAAGAGAACTCAAACACTGTTTGAATTAATGTGTTTTCCGAGTTTACTGAATTGCCTGCACTTACTCACAGGCCGACGACACCAAAGAACATTTATTACTCTGCTAACTGTGAAATGGATAATTTATTATTGATCTGTAGCAATTTTCAGTGTAATGTAATGAGTAATGACTATTTAGGCGAGTTCGGTAATTTTGTCTTGTGGGACTTGGGCCAATCAACAGTGTGTACAGCCCTCGAACGTTTCTAATTACCTCCGTGTCATCGGGGAGGCTGAGTTGTGAGTTTGCGTGTATAATCGGAAACATTAGTACTGAATGGATTTTGATGATCTGAATGATCTATTTATGTATAGCCTTAGATGACCCTCAGGCGGCGATCGTGAATACAGGATACAACCAAAACTTAAGTTAGTTTTATATAAATTATTTTAAAAAAAAATTTAACAAAATAATTTAATTATCAATCCCCAGAGCAAAGGCACAGAGCAGTATATTTTAGTGCAACTTTACTACATTTGCAACGCCTCTTACACAGGATTGGACATTTTTCATATTAGACATTTTTCAGATTGGACTTTTTTCAGGTTGAAAATTTTTCCGATTGGACCTTTTTCATATTGGACATTTTTCAAATTGGACATTACAATAAACCCTTCTTAGAATGGCAGCGAATCAGGAGGTCCATAGAAGCTACCACAGTTTATGAATACGTTTACCTACACCTGAAACTTGACCCGACACCAAAGGCAATTCACAATTCATCAGGAGCAATTTGATTGAAGAAACGCTTGGATAGCAGTGAAAACTAGGCAACACTTTGTCTGAATTTACCTAAGCCTAGATACTGTTCGTGACAAATGTATCTTTGGGCAGTTGATCAGCGTCACACCGGTATCCAATCAGGGCGGATCAGCGAGACACGCGGCCCGACGTGTGGGGTTAACACCTGAATTACCGCAGCTGGAAGTGACGGATAATCGGGAGCGCTGGAATGGATACTGGTAATATAGTGCGATGACTGCCACATGGAAAGATTGAAATTTGTAATTTTGTAATTTTTTAAAAATGTGTACTTTCCTAATAAAAATTGAGAACTTGGAAATAAAACTCAGTTTCATTTGGTAGCCACTTGGTTGATCTGGTCTACATTATAATAAAGAGTAGGTACCTAGTATTAAAAAAAAGCAACACACAACTAGGTTCCGAACCGGATTAAAAAACAGTATATTGATAGGTACTGATTAAGAAAGGGCAAAATAATCGAAAAGTATGTAAATAGCGTAGGGTAACATTTTTTAATTTTTTAATGCATCATACGAAGAAAATGTCTATAAAATGGTGATAAAATCTATTAGTTACAAAACTGATTACAAGTATTTTAGAAACATCAACGATATTAGAAAGAATGTTTGGAATATTGTACTTAATGCATGTGTTGTTTTTATAAAGTATGTACTTATACCTTTACCTTTTAGTAATTTTAAAATAAGGTAGGGAACTGAAGGATCACAGAAAAAAGGTACCATTTTAGTTTCGTAAACAGTACCCTAGTGGTAAATGTTATTACTAAGTTTTAATGGAATTCGTTTAGTCGTAATGCGCGTTATTAATTATGAGACAAACATCGTATTTTTAAAATTATTTTGATATACAAATCCACTCCATCCTTAGCAGCACAAAATGAAACGACACACATTTACTTAGATGTTTTTGTAAAATTATATATTTTGACATGTACTGCGACACGGCGAAATTACGCTTGGTGAGTTGTAGCGAAATAGGCTATGGCGTTGCGAGCTAGATAGATGCATACATACAGGCAGGAATGATTATACCTACCTACTGTGCTTCGAACATAATAAATTAGAATGAATTCAATGTAACTACTAACATACCTACATATATATTATGTACCAAATTTGCAACTTGAGGATTATAGCCTTCGGCCATATTGTATTGCGTAGATGAAGTTCATTCAAATTGAACAAAAAATATACCCTGAATATATTTTACTTAAAATGAATTGATTCTTATGACGGACCCTTATCATTAGTATTACAAAATACCTAATGTTTTTTGCACATTTGTCCGGTTCGATTCCCGGCTCATATTATTATTTTATTTTATTTCGAAATACAAGTCTTATACAAGTGTGGTTTCTTAAAATCTTAGAATGCAGTTCTATTCATATTTAAAAATAAACGAATGTTTCCTCTCAATAAAAGCTATCATCACAGATCTCTGTGGCTAACATCAATATTTAGGGTACTTTCCCTTCAACTATGTCTTCATTTTTCAATCCTGTGATCAAGTGCTATATTATATCCGTGTTCCGGTGTTGCCGTCTGCGATTTGTTTGAGATTACGAAGGCTTCGCTCTCTCGTTAAAACCAGGGGACTGATAAATCGTTATGGTGTCATTTGTACTACCACTTGACGCTAATAGGCTTGGATCTAATTGTATGATTCATAAAGGTAATTAGTTAATTGGGTAATAGATAGAAGCAGTTTAATTAACGCTACACCGCACGTCGTAGCAGGCGGAGCGCGGAATAAAATGGTTATTTCGTAACAAGTGTAGAACCGTTTTATGAAACTGAAATAATTATTCATCTCGCTTTATACGTCGCTACTTATACGTTGGTTTTCCTGGTTATTATTAAACAATAAATAAAGATATCGATTAATCTTTCATCAAAAGCCACCTATTAATGTTGTTGGTAAGTAGGCTAAGAGCTAATTATTGTGGACCTTTTAAAATTAAGATTAAGTGTGGTTTTTACTCGGTAAAGTTCGAAAAATTATTTCATTATTCTGGCCTAAAACTGAAAAGTACAATTATGAATATCCAACTAACACAAATAAATCCGGAAAGTCGAGTTTGCTATCAAAACAGCATATAAACCGAGATTAAATACCTAAAAACCTTTAGTTGGGTCGGTTTACTGGTAACATAAAACCCGTTACGTATTGGATTGGGGCTCAGGGGTGGCCGTTGGGGTGGCCAAGTAACGACAAAATTCAGATTGGAAAGTATGGGTATATTTTATTTAGCTTAGGATTCGATGAACTTTTGTTATAGAGACTCACAGCTTCACTTGGCGGCCTCATCTACTAAACTGTATTTTTTTCAAATTTGTAATATTATAATAACAATACATATTAAATGAATGAATGTAGTTATAGTATTGAAAGTATAGAAATAATCAGGGTTACAAATATAATATCAAAATGTACACATGTATCAGAACGTACCTTACCATGACACAGGAGAAAATTCTATTTGTAAGCTTTTGCAAGCCTAGCGTTGACCAACCCTGGCCTAGCTAGTGAAAATATAAAGGGCGGGATAATCATTAGTAATAGTAATGAAAAGGGCACGTGTGGAGATATTATTTCCGCCGAAATAGATTGGTCGTGAAATTGAATGCGAAAATTGAGAACATTAACAAGCAACGGGAATGTCTTGTCGGATTATTCTCAATTAACTTGATTGTCGTTTCCTCGTTATCGGATTGTCTTTAGTCGAGGACACATCTAATTGGTACGTCGATATATTTTACAGTTATCTAATTATTATTAACTAGGTTGTTATTGGTGATTAGTTGATTACTGATTAATAGTTATTGATGGTAGACTCAGTTTTCTTAATTATTCCATTTAAGTAAGGGAAATAATAAAAATGTAGGCAAAGCTGAACACAATCTCCTTCTGTAATATTAAGTAGGTACGATAAGATTGTCATCGATTACAATGAACTACTTAAATAGTAAAAAATATTATTACGTAAATTATACTAATAAATTGACCATCATTTCACTGTTTTATTTTCTAAGTTATAATTTTTATATTGTGTATCTTTTTCTACGAAAAATTCTCGGCAGTATTTTTACCTACTAAAAATACGATGTGTGTAATAAAATTTATTTATTGAACCGTTACACAGCAACGAGCCTGGATATCGAACCATAAAAGTCCTCTCAAAAGATCAATACATCTTTGTGATACTCCGAGGACGATGTGCTAATTTAGCTCTTTTATCAACCGCTTTCACAATTTAGTAACGGACATCCGACGCATAAAATTGCGAGTCAAAATTTATAGTAATTTTAACACAAAAATCTTTCATATAAAAATATGGGGTTACCGACAATCAATCAAATCAACAGCCTATTAATACGCCCCCACTGTTGAGGCACAGGCCTACCCCCTCAAAGAGGGCGCAAGAGCTATAGTCCACCACGCCAGCCCAGCGCAGCGGTGGCCTTCACAAGTGCCTAAGAATTTCTTCTTCGTCGTATGCTCACTAAGTTTTCCTTCACCTTCATTTTCAAGAACATGCCACGACCTCCGACCGGGGATCGAACTCGAACCTCTCGACGAATTGTTTAAAAGTGTGTAGTACAGTATAAGCAGTGTAACTGTTTAGTATTGGATACTATATTTTGTATTGGAATTGGAAACAATTCGTCGAGATAAACTAAAATGCGAAAACTGCAACAAATAATAAAACAGCTTTTTAATTTTAAAAATTCTTTGTAATTTTTTGTAAAATTCCCATTCGTGTCGTTCCCCTATAGCGCAAGATTCGTGCGCTATTCGCAATATTGCTAAGCTATAAGTATTATAGGTAGGTTACGTAATTATTGTTCTGGTCACGATCGCTTTGGACATTGATTGCAACGGTTATACGCCATATGCTTCAACTGATTCTATCTGTGGAACAAGAAAACAACGAAGGTATTTTTTTCTTCTTGGAGGTGTTAAGACATTTTCTTGATTCTTCTTTGTTTATTCTGTACCGTACCAAGGCACAGATTAAATAATAGTTACTAACGGACAGTAACAGTAACCTGCATAGGAAAACCTGCCGTTCCGAAATACTTACATTTGAGTTTCAAATCTTGTAGTTTTTAATTGGTGAAACAAAAATGGTCGATAAAGATTTGGAAAGATCGTCAAGCAAAGAAATTGAACGAAAGGAATACCGGGTCATACCTACTATTACAAATTGAACAAAACTATTGTCCCCAAGGGGAATCGAACCCACGATCTAGGCTACACGGATATGCTAACCAGGCTCATTTGATTTTGATTGAACATTAAATTCATTTTAATGTCATTTTATTGTGTTTTTCATCATTTATTTATGATAATTTTACCTAAATATCTAATATTAATTAGCTAATGTTAATTAGCTAACATGATCTATTTACGTATTATCACTAAAACAGCCTTTAAAAGATAAATTACATCAATTACATGAGAGGTAACAGTCAGTATTTTAAACAAAAGCGCATCACATACTCGTACCATTGTAAAACATTGCGTTGACGAATTGTCAAAGAGCGAAAGGAGCGAAATAAAACGAGTTCGATTTCGGAATAAGTGGAACGCATCGTTCTCCCTGGGGATCCATCGGCGCGATGTCGTGCCGACAGGGGACGTGGCTGCAGATCCGTTCAGTCAACTTTATTGGTGAATTTCAATGCTTTGTCGGCCTCGGTGTGCGGCACTTTATAACCAACCGGCTACCTGTAACGATTATGTGTTGACTTTTTAAAAGTGAAAGAAATAACCACCTTTTCTCTCCGAGTTAATTATTATTAATAATTTCAAATGAGTTTTAAGTACCTATTTAACTAGATATTTAAGCTGCATTGAAATGCGCTCAGTCCGAAGACCACTGTCGGACGTGCAACATCTTCAAAGTTGCTTATTAATATAACGATTATTAAAGAATACGATATTATATATTAAAGAATACGATATTTAACGATTATTAAAGAACAAAGATAACGATAATTAAAGTACTCGTCAATCAACAGATTATGATCGATTTTGGAGTATTTAACAAACAGACTAACAAGTAATATCGCATAGAGTATGTAGCATCTATTTGTAGTTTAAATTATCATGTCGTCAAGTTACAAATTAAAACTAATAATACATTCAATGATTCGTCGTGCATTATTCGGTACCTATTACTAATTTGATTTGTTTCAGCATCCATTAATGTTGTGAAATTATTTCGTACCTTACATTTATCGATACAAATAAGTTTTCCAGCATGTCGTATACAGTACCAATAGACAAAATATTGCTCACTTCTCGATCTTTGAGCGTAACGGCAGCGAAGTGGGGTCAATTTATAAATGAGTGTAGGACATCAGTCACACAGGGCGGCGGGCGCGACCTCACGATCACTTGATATATTGCTTGAGTTTTACCCTTGGTTTTACCTCCTTGACGTTTTTTTGAAAACGCCATTCCCGTAATGGATAGTCGTGGATTCCAAGCAATTCGATGGGAAACCCAAAAAGTTTGCCAATGATTAGCTTTTAATGGTTTTCAATTTAACTTTACAGATGCGGTGGGAAGTTTTGATAACTTCATTTTAAGTAGATATATTTACCTACCTACCGGTTTAATTTGGTTGAAGTGATAAATACATATATAGATGTTAGAATTTCGGAAATCGAGTCAAAAAACAGTTGCATTAATTATTTAAGTGACAAACAAAAGTAAAAGGTAACTTTGTATTGAATTGTGATTAGTTTTAGATTGGGTTTAGTAAGACAATAGATACAATCTCCTGAATGTGGTAAAAATAGATAAAATTTCTATACCTACACATAAATAATTTGGAATTGTATCTACATTATATGTAAGTACTAATACTGGGTAAAGGAATAAATCCACATGGACTATGTAATAAAAATTTTAGTAAATATTTTTACACTTCTACATAGGTATATATCGTTGCTTCGAATAATATTAATTATTTAGTACCCGATTTAGTTTCCGATATTCCGGTAGTAAATATACGGATTAAATCTAGTGCAGTTTTTATAAAACTTCTGCAACATTGTAAATATACCTGGTATTTACTTTACAGCGACGGCTTTCCCTCGGTTCCAGGTTCCAGTGGATTGAAGTGAATTTATAATAAGTGTCTTAACCGCAACAAACATTTACTTTGCTATACCTACTTTATTTTAAAAGGTGGTGTTTATAAAAACAACACCTTTAAACTAATATTTAACTTTATTTAGTAAAAAGCTAGCTGATAGATAGCTTATAATACCAAATATAACACCTGGTCTAATAAAGTAATGTTCTAACGTTATAGTGGTGACTATAACATTTTATAGTTCAGTTAAAAATACGCCACCTTTTTGTCCCTTAAAAAGGTTTTTGCTTTGACACGGCTGCCACGAGTCACGACAGCCGACGACACATAAAAAACCGAAAATCATAGGTACCTTCTGTTATCGTGGCCAACACTGTAAGACCAGTCATCGCGCCTCTTAGTCTAGATTAAAACACATAAATACTACTTTCGTGTGTCAAAAGCCCTGTTTCCCAAAGTGTTGCACTTGCGGACCCCTTAACACTGTTATGCAAATATTTAGAAATTGACTTCCAGTAAACGGCGTAAGGTGAAATCCAGTCATACATAGTACAACTACATTAGGATATCTAGGTCTGTGTACAGTACCTACCTAAATTATCTAAATTCTTTAAAATTGGTGTCGTAGTGTAAAATATGAAAAGCTATAAGTATTTTTTAATTCTCGTAGACGAAGCCTTGGCGAAGCATACAATAATTAATTGTGTTTATTCTTTTCATGTGTAATTGTTTTTCCTCAGTATTACACATGAAGTTGCTAATGGATTAAAGGAAGACAAATACAAAGTTGCTAAAAAATCGTAAATATCTAGGTACTTTTCTATCTTTTATTTCGATAAAATAATAATATCAGTAATTGAGTTGTTTGCAAACAAATGCATATAGGTAAAGGCACAAAATCCTATTTATTAAATGTGAAAAAGCTACATTTTTTTTAACAAGTTTTGTAAGGTTACAAGATAAGGTGTCATTTATGGTCGGTATTTATTTCGTCTCTGGGGGTGGCTATGATCCCCAGTTTGGGAAACAATGGTCTAAAGTAAGCGCATAGTTTCTTATCGAGTGGCTAAAGAGCACAACGGTGTAGCGGGGTCACGCGATCCGACGATTAAACGAATTTCAGGTCTAAAACAGCGGTTTTTATAATTATTTGCCTACTAACTTACTTGGGGACGGGTAAAGTCTACCCATTTAAAATTCGATTCGTGTTAAATATAAAAGAAAATTCGAATAGGTAAATGTACATTACATGTATATGAATATCTGCTATTATTGGTAAAGGATACATATTTACTGCTTTTTATTGAAATATAGCCACCTACGCCTTTATGGAGCTGACAAAAATAAATTTACTTTTAATATAGGCGTGATTTTAGGTAAGTCACATAACCGCCTTGTTGAATTAGATTACCTCGATCAATCGGTTGTTATTTTGGTAGGTAATAGGTTCTCCAGTTTTATTGGGGGCTAGGGACTGGCAGGCGGTTTTGTGTAACATATCAAATTGATTTCAATGGCTGTTACAAACATGTGAAGTGTAATATAGATAGGAACTCGTATATTTCTTTATTAATATTCCGTTTTACTTAAATTGTCTCACGATATCTAATGAATTTGGGGCTCTAAAACAAAATGAGCAATAGACGGTGTTCCTAAGTGGACCGCAAAATTTAAATGGTAATAAAACCTATTTATGCTGCTAATAGGTCCCTTGCCTTTGTTTTTATAAGACACCTAATGAAAAGTAAATCAGACATAGCATGGGAGATGAGTTCGCGGTAGCATTTTAAAAAGCCGTTGTTAAGGCGTTCACGTAATATTAACGTGTAGACAGAAGATTATCATCGCGTATATTTTGTGTTATTTTTCTCACGTTACCCAAACCCGTCCTAGTAATGTTTGGTTACAAAATTTCCCTTCAACGAAATTTATTCCCCATTTCCACCCTATTCGCGACGCCCCCAAAACATTCTGTTTGGCAAACATATTTCGACAAGTTGGCTACTTGTGAAGGTCGTTAGGGCGGAGGAAATTACTGAATAAATTCGATTGACTCCGCCGCCTGCCCTGCCTTGCCCTATTGACGGCTGATCGACGATTCGCGTGACGGCCGCCTTACGTCTTGAAAACACTAGTAAATATTAGCGCGTGTTATAACGCATTAAATGGTGTTTGTTTGGTGCTTTGATGAAGGCGATAAAGCAATAATTTGTGAGAACATTATGTCAAAACAGTTTACGAATTTATTTAAATACTTTACAGTAACTGACTGACAACAGTTTTATATGAATAACTATTTACAAATACATAGCTATAAACTTAAATATAAAATAATTCCTCCAGCGCGTCCCCGCGAGGCATGGTGCCCAGAAGGCCGGCAACGTTTCCCCTTTGGATAATGAGGCTTATCCTCTGGGCGAAATAGTTAGTTGCCGGTCTTGTGGTCGCCAGTGGCCTCGCGGAGACGAGCTGAAAGTTTAAAACAGTTTTACTTTAAACTTATGATTCCTTAAACATTTTCAACAATTTCAGACACTTTTGAAATCAATCAGTTATATAATTTGTTGAATTGAAAGTTAGTGTATACAGCATAGCAAACTGGAGGAGAGTCGCAATATTCAGGCGTTCCATCAACCTAAGGTACAAGATCATCTGGTCATTTGCTGCATAGAAATGTATCGATGTGTGCGAGTGGTTATGGATATATTGTAGGTGTTATGTAAATGTATTAAGTATGATTTTATAGGCACAGTTTAAGTCCCAGTAAAAAGATGTATGTTTCGCATCGCAAAAATATCTATGACGTCTTTTTAGGGGTCAAACCGTTAGTCGTGTTTCTCTAAGATACATAGATATTTACGAATATGATGATGAATATGAAAATATTTCACATTATTATGCGTTCATTTCATATTTCCTTCTATTTATAAGAAAACAAACGTTTAAAAATCAATAATTGCTCATACTTAATGATAAAACTCTTTCTGGAAAGTGTGTCGTTGTGTCTCTGTATAACCTTAATAAATTGTATGTCATAAACTAATGTCCAGAAATAAAAATAAAAATATTTTTTTTATAACTGTAGTAGGGAACGATCACATAACAAAACATGAATAGCCATGTAGTTGTGCTATACGAGTACCTAGGTAGATGGCATGAAATTGGTTCTTCGAAAGCTTGTCAAGCTAAACCGTCTGCCGTCGGAAAATTGAGTGGATCTTTTTAAAATGCAAAAGTACTGGGGAAGATGAGAGGATAGCAAAACGATACATCCAGCTAGCTGGTCGGTAATTATGTTGAAGAGACAGTCCATTTCAGTGGGAAATTAAACGAAAACACGCCCATGCCGCGCTTCTGCCACCAACATTGTGTTCCTGCTAGAAAACACTCCGTTAACTGCAACCGTCTTCCGTTTTATGGAAAAATCTAATGGATTTCTTGTAGTTTTTTTTTGTTAAAAATTCTAATTAACTTTTCAACTTTGTTAAAACAAATTGTACGTGAACATTGTCAAAGCCTGAGTAATATAAGTTAGGATAGGCATTATGATTCTTAGAGCTTACACCTTGGAAGCGGTGGTAGATAAGAATTGGCAAGTAAATGTATCCAATGTGCTAATTTGCACTCAAATATTTTGACTTTGTCATTCAATACAAATTCGAAGCAGCTACTATCATACAAAAAACTCGTCTACTTATCCCTACAAGTTACACTGGGGGACCGAACTAAAGTTCTGCTTTGTCTTTTTAACTATAATTTTTATTCCAATTTAAAAACGCTTTCATTCGGTTTCCTAGAGGAACATAACGATTATTTAAAATACAAATGTATATATTTAAAATGGACCAATAAAATTGAAATGAACCGATTCAATTGCATTTCATACCAAATACCTATTTAATTAAACACTTTATTCAACATATTATATTGCGAGGTAGACAGAAGGCTTTAGCGGACACGAATCGGCTATTTCATTACAGCGAACAAAATTGTTTGGTAGAAGTGACGAGAGAAAAGAAATTTTGTCAGAGGATAATACGAGCGAAGCAATTAAAAAAATATACCTCCTTCAGTAATAGAGTGAAAAAGATTGAGAAGAAGTGGAAGTGTCGGTAAAAGAAGAAAGCCGTGGCTCAGAAACAACCACTAGTGGATGGGTGGAAGAGATGTTTCGCTTGGATAAAAAGCGGATATAGAATGCTGAGCTGACGGCAAATTCCAGCAGTGCCGACTCATAGTAAGATGAAGAAGTGAGCGATGATGGTTGGTTTATCTTTGACAACTCCGACCGCTGCCCTACCCTACACTACCGCTACATTTCGTCTCTTGCGTTACACTGCAGGATGGGGGCAGGCGATGTAAATTAAAAGAAGACCACTGAAATCCCACCCCCACTTTATAAGCGAGAGGGCAGGTTCATTTAAAAACTTCATTATAACTTCATGGGACGTAACCACGGTGAAAAGTGAAAAATTGCATTGCTTTGTGTTTTTGTTTCAATTACTACAGGCGTGTTAGTTAATGGATGTAATATAAGGGAGCACAACAACGTCTAATGCTCCAAATAGAACGTCTGGTAAATCAAAATAGAACCCGAAGTTCATAAAACTTAAAACAGAAAGATTTTGTTACATACTGAATTGTTGATTTACCTACATACTGAAATTGTCCTATAAAATCTTGACACTCCAAACTTTACTGTTGTTAGTGGAAAATACAATATATAAATATGGTGAATTTAGGAACGCAATTTGATTTCAGCTGCGTGAGTGTATGTCGACCGAGCCCAGGTTTCGTTTATCCAATGTAGGAAGAGTATCTTTCTCCTTTGGTTTCATCTACGCCCGTAATGTATCCCTATATTTGGGTAGACCTTATCCCCTTTACTACAATATAGGCCTAGAATAGCACAATGTGAATTGTTGGACTCAACAATACTTATCTCAACAAATTTAGGTTTCCTCACCGTCTTTTTCAGGATCAGACTCACTCAAAATTGTTTATAAAAATGTGAACGAGAGGCTCAATATAAAATGGGAAACACTTTGTTATATTCATACGAGCATAAAGGGGAACTCGATATGCGCGAAACGTCTGAGGGGTCCCACTCATCTTTATTTGTTTTAGATTACTTTGGGTCGGGAAAAGTTGGGGCCGGAGTGGGCCGGCCGTGAACACATCCGCGGATTTATAAAGGATTTGTTAGTAACAAACTTACGACGACGGCGCTGAGAATATAATCACTAAGTTTTTCAATTCAAAAATTCTGATAACTTTGAATATGATTGCTTTTTATAACGGGTTCAAACCGAATAGATAAAGATACGTAGCTTCAGACAACAAACGGGTCAGTCCAGTCGGAACGACGGCTTGTTTGCACGTCATTTATTACTTCATACGTCATTCGCTTGTTATTACTTTTAAAAAATCTGGAGCTCTATTTATGAATCGCTCTCCTCGCTTCGAGCGCTCGATTCTACTGATTTTCCTTCGACATCCGATACAAAAATCAGTAGAATCGATCGCTCGAAGCGAGGAGAGCGATTTAAAAATAGAGCTTCTGAACGCGTGATTGTACGAATGCAACTTTGATTTCAGGTGTGTGAGTTTGTGTATGTAGTCGTTCACCGAGCCTAGGTTTCCTTTACGTAATGTAAGAGAGTTAGTAGGTACCTATCTCCTATTTTCGATCATCTCTGGTTAATCTCCATCTCAGGTTTTGGTAAAACGAGAGTCCTTTTAAATATTTTTTTATTTAATTTCTTTATTGGGAGATCACTGATATATCACTGATAGATCAATGATATTAATACAGATGTATACGAATACGACCCACGTTTACTTACACCACTGAAATACCTAATCTTAAAAATTCTTCTGTTTAGAAAAATACTCAGCTAATATTTTTGTCATGAGAAGACATTATTACTTAATGCTTTTAGCTTTTAAGAAAATATAGACTGTAAACCACTCAAGGACAGCTCGTCCAAGGGACCTAAGTATTCGAGTATTTCTATAGTCGAACAGTGACAAAAACTATTTACATACAAGAAAACCAACATCACAAGAAAACTACATAAAACACCTAGCAACGATTGTGATGTTTTAGTGTACCTAAAAAACATGGCAATTGCTAGGAAAATCGCGTAATATGATAGTCAAAGGCCGCCGCCGGCGCAGTTCATTTGAATATTTCATAGCTTTGCGGCTGCGGTGCTTGGTGTGAGCTGTAAACTGAAGCGTCTTCAACGACGAGTACTGTAAGTAACTAGATTTCTAACCCCGGCCGTGTTTGTAACCGAGTTTTTTAACCTGTAGCTGGTTACAAAACTCGATTACGAGCAAAGCCGGAGTCAATTACGAATTGTAGTTGGTTACAAAACTCGGTTACGTACACAGACGGAGCCGTTTAGGCGTGCCATGAATAACTACGAACTAAGAAAAATTGAAGATTCGAAAATTATAGATAAATTCTTCAATCGTAATTAATTACAACACTCGGAATAAACTAGAGGTGAACGCATTTGCGCTAATTCGGGAGTCCTCTGTCGATACCACGGAATATAGAGGTAAGTGCGACAATTTCAAAATTCCAAAGTATTCAGGAATAATAGTAGAGAAACTTCTTGTTTTAATGTGTACTTACACTACATAAAACTAGTCATAGGTACACATATAATATTATTATATCTATCTAATACTTACAGAAATTCAAAAATACTGTAAAAAGCGAATAAAAATAAAGCCAAACCAATATTTTTGTATAATTACAACGAAGTTTTTGAGAGAGCACAGAATAAATGTTTTTCTCGTTCAATTTTTCAGTTGAAAATATTGCAGCATAGACAACCAAGTAAATTGATGGATATTGGATAAACATTCGATACTCGCGTCCATCCGTAGCTTCTGCCACAGCAAAACCAACTGGAATTCCACGTCAATTTTGTTATGCATTTTAGAGTCAATTTTCAGATGGGTCGGTTGCGGCGAGAGTGATAGAATTGGGAGCTTGATTCAATTAATGAAAGTTGAAAGTAGAATAGACAAATAGATACCTAACATTTTCAATTTTTCATGGAAAAATCAATATTACTTCGGCTTTTATTTGTTTAAGCCTGTTTTGTTTGTTTATGTCTGTTTTAGTTTTCTCTTCATACTTGTAATGTTTTTTATATTTTGGTTTTTAAAAGTAGGTAAATCATTTATTCATTAAAAAAATAGGCACATTTGACTGAGAATTGCGGAGGTGAGACGCTAAAAGTATTTTTTCGTGTCATACATATCGATACTGGTCGCAGAGGGGATCGTTTGAGTATGGCCACTTCTATAACTGCTAATGTTGACACACACACATAAATTGTGCATTCTTCTTTGTATCTACCTCGAAGTGTAATCTATTGCAACATGGATGAAGTTTCACCTGACACCGAACAGGATGTGATGGAAAGTTTAAAATTTAAATTGTAATTTTTGACAAACCTACAAATACTAGTTTGACGATGTCGGTTTGACCTCTCCACTTTTCGTGCCGCTAATTTGTAGTAGACTGTAAATGTTAAATGCGCTTTGTAGCGATACAGCATTTTAAACGCCAGCGCGCCACAAATGTTACCTACACTTATGGTAAAATTTGTAAAACTAACTTCTCTCAACCAAGAGTTTCGTTTGGTGAAAAACTATAGGTTTTACAATGATGTTCTATTATCTAGATGTCTAATCTGCAGTGAAGAAACCGCAACGCCACAACAGTCAGCCGACCACTGTCGGGCGAGCGACACGTATAAAATAATAATTGGTGTATTTAATCATCAATTCATCACAATCTTTTATGAGCCACAAGCATCATTCGCAATTATTAGTTTATCTGTTGTTCCCCAAGCGTTCGCTACACAAAAGCTATTATGTAGCTAAGGGTTAGAAGTTCAGGATAGGCTGTACCCAGGACACTCATTCGCCTTGCAGCTAGTGCATTGCATTCGTACAGCGGGTGTTTCGTAGTCTTATGCAGAAGGTGACTTTCGATGAACACTTTCTTATCAACACTGCCTTATCATAAGTTGCTCTGTGTTGCGCTGTGCAATAAAATATGGTCACCAATATCATAGGTATAGCGCACCTTGTTATAAAACTTGTAATGCTATGTTAACTAACAAGCCCTTAAACATTTAACAACCCTCCAAGCGTCACGCGTAATGCACATATCGAAGTTGTAACGGCTTTGAATAATAAGCGGATGGAATAGGCCTCCGAGGAGGTCGGGCATTATGCGACAAATGTGCCAAATGCTAAGCGTTTTACTGCTCGAATGACGCGCAGAATCGGATTTGGATCACGTCCTCGGAGCGAAGACAGTTTGACGTGTTGTCGCAGACTCGCATAAATTTGCAAGATTAAGCAGGACCCATGGCATCGCCCGACCTAGATGTGGTCTGTGCCTATTTACATAAATGTTCCCTTTCTACGACTCGGGTCCACAACAGAAATATTTATACAACTTTCGCGTAAGATTTTGTAAAAAGGTAAGCCTATTTTCGTAGCTATTCTGACCTTCAGTGTTGATTACTAAAGTAGTTTTTACTTAAATGCAAATAACTGTCAAAGTAACACAAAAAAAAATCTATAATTTTTCCATGTTTCCAGGCAATTTAACATACTAATATCATAAAGGCGAAAGTCTGTAAGGATGTTCGTGACTTTGTGAGGATGTTTGTTACTCTTTCACGCTGTAACGGCTAAACGGATTTTGATGAAACTTATAAGACCTAAGTATAAAAACTCGACATAGAATCAAATCGAGAACTTAGTAGTTTTTATTAGCGTTCTGTCAAAACAAACCGTCCGTCCTTATCCGTGATCCTCATATACTCAAAAACTAATGGCCCGATTGAGCCGAAGCTTGGAACATTTTTTTCACAGATATAGCTAATAAAAACTACTAAGTTCTCGATTTGATTCTATGTCGAGTTTTTATACTTAGGTCTTAGATGAAATACGTGAAGCTTTATGAGAAATGAATTATAAAATGAATATTTTTCGTTCTAAAGGTCCACATTCCCGACGTATTTATCATTTTCTTATACAAACACAAAGATCAGATAGGTCGTATATGTAAATATTGTATAAGTCGCGCTTTATGTAGCTTTGTGAGGCTTCTGATAAACAAGGGACGCTATTTAGTGATCTTTGGTTCCTTTATCGATTCTTAACAATGCAGCAATTAACAGCAACATCCATTCACTAAACTAGCTAGGTATTTAAATAAACTTGCCTCTAAAGACGGGTTAGTTTCATTTTTAAAACGAAACTTCAAAACCAGGGTTTTTATGTGTAAAATTATATTTTGAAGTACCCAGTTTGACAGTTTGCTCATCACTCAAATTCCACCGTATCCTTTCGGAAGAATTTCCGAATTATCGAACAAATAAGCTGAAATCCTTAGGTATAATTATTAATTATCTACTTAATTTAACTACTTAATGATATCTGATTCTGTAGTTACATTCACATTAATGATTCTGCCCATTTAATCTATTAGGTATCTCGAACGGGAGGTCGGTTTTAATTACTGAGCTGAATTGATAAGGATTCGATATTGAATCAACACACTTCAGTTTCTATGAAAGAGGATTTATTTTGAAATTTTAATATTTTAATGTTTATTTAATGACTATACAAAGATTTTTAAATGTTATAAAGATGTTTTATTTTTTATTAATTTATTACCAATACCTACTAAATTTTCGAAATAAAATAAGGAATGAACTGGACAGCATCTTTAATTTCTTTTCATATTTCTATACTTTCTTTAAAATAAATTATTTAAGTAAGTTTATTTTTAAGTTAGTGTAGTATATAATTATTTCAAATGCCCTTTTGTTATGTTATTGTCTTCGCACCTACCACAATCTATCAGCACGACCCAAAGGTTAACTGGTAGAGAATGCAACCGGCATTAAGTTCGCCTCTTGTACAATACATGTGCAAGAAAGTTTAAATAAATAAAATTAAATAAATTGAAAACACCATACCCACTGGGATAATTTTTTCTGCAGTTAATTTTTAAAGAACTTAATCTTACATAAACTTTAATAACCTTTAGAAAAAATAAAACATTCAAAAATATGGGCGTTTAAATTTGAACGGAGTATTTTTTATAATAAGAATCAACTCACGAAATTCTCTTTATCGGACTGTGTCTGCGAGCGACACGGCTTTTGATACGTGATCGGAATGCTCCCCAATTATGGAGCTTTAAGGAGTGACGCCCGACGGAGCGAAGACATGGGTGCAAAGTGGAAGCGATCAGCGGGCGCAAGAACATTATTCAGGGGGCCAATCGCGCTAATTCTGAACGACATTACCAAATCCAAACCATAACCAAAAACGTTATGCTGCATCCAGACGTAACGTACACGCCAACGTGTAGAGCAGGGGTTTGGCTTGCGTTTGTGTGGATGCAGCATAACGTTTTTGGTTATGGTTTGGATTTGGTAATAACCCTCAGAATTAGCGCGACTGCCCCACTGGTTTCATACATATTTAACGTTACATTTATTTATTAACGTTACATAAAGTTTCAAAACTTTACATTTTATATTTATTGTGAGGACTCGCGGCCCGCACACACAGCATGCACTGCTGTATGCCAGTGTATGCCAGCTGCGATGACATACTTCACATTATAACTCTATACATAAGTAAATTAGAGAATGTTATCAAACTTTAATTATAACGAATGTTCTTGAAATTATTGAACTTAAATAAATACTAAAACACGCGTGCTGTGTATTATAATTGTGAAACTCCTATATATTTTAATACCCTCCATTATGAGAGTTACTCATAATATGAGTATCTAATTAAGTGCATTAAGTTCAAGAACATTCGTTATAATTATAAGTCTAATAATATTCTCTAATTTACTAGCAAAAAGTATAATTCTATTTGACTCGCCAAATACGAGTAAATACGAGTAGAACACAACATAGTTTATAATGTATAATTGTTTAGTAATGTAAGAATTTATTGTTAATATTAATATTGATACAACCCTCATATTGCTGTGCCCTTGCAGGGCGTCACATGTACTGGCTTATTTGTACCTTGACATCTTTTAACATGTGTCTTTGCAATAAAGTTTGAATCTTGAATCTCAAGACAGTTTTCAGTAACTTAACACTTGCACCAAAACTTGAAATATGAAAATGTATTCAGCTCGCTACAGTAACAATCGGTGACAGCTGCATTAGCGTCTGGGGCGCGACGATTTATCGAATATATTTATTATTTATTTTGTTTACCTAACGTTTTAGTCTTACGGTCATTGAATTATGAATTTTAACTGCTACGAGTGCTACGGCGTAGCACCCGTAGCAGGAGCCTTTCGATTTGTTTTGCGATGCCTACGCCTTTCCAAAACGAATTTTTATTGCGTGCGGTGCGGCCACGTGGACGATGCGGGTCATATAATATTATATTATAGTCAAAATGTTGGATTGGTGTATTTCACATTACACGATAGAATTTTTTATTAGCAGGTTTACAACTCGTACAAAATTTTATATGCAGTTTACTGAGAAAAGGTTGAACCGATATAATTATCGCTATACATTTATTTTGTTTATGTCATTTACATAGAATTATAATTATGACATCATCAGTTTATTTAAAAAATCGAGATAAAATATAGAAAAAAATTTAGTAAAATTTGCGGTTGTTCATATAACCCATGTCTACAAACCGTGCATGTTCACAACTGCACTAATTTACTTTGTTTTTGCTAGCAATTCGATTACTTGAGTGCTCATAAAGTTGCGCGGTGTGACCGTACCGTTTATTAATTAGTGCGCAGCTTTCATAAAGTGCACGTACACATTACTTAACTAGTCTCGCAGTTCGTGGAATCTTGCACTTTGTTGCATATTGTGTAGAGTGGTCGTGCGGGCCGACATAATAAGTCACGTCTCGCCTCGTGTTACCTCCAAAGCCTGCAGAATGGAAGCCTCACTGATATTGCACTCCTGGAAATATCACCCGACTGGAACAGGCAGTCGCACGAAGCAACATCAAAAATGAAATACACATTCCTTGGAGTACTGAAACACCGTACGATTTATTTGTACACACGTAAGTAAACAATACACAACAGGAGAAAGGTTGAAAAACGGATTAACTTATTCTGAAAGAAGTTTCCTCAGTAATGCAGTTAACCGGCGAATGAGAGAAGAGGTACAAGTAGAGGTAAGAGTCTAATACAAGGTTTTTCAAAATTAATTACACAAATCTTGTTATTTACCCGTTTAGGTTTTATAGTCCTCTATTGTTGGCAAACTACAAGCTTTGTATTGCTGTGTAAAACAACCCAAGCGGAACACAGCATTGCATCATTTGCTATTTGAAGGCAGAAATAGGTAGGTACAAGGGTCTTATGCACCCAGAAATACCACAGTACAAAAGTTACCTCCAGTCTCCACTTATTTATTTGTTTTGCGAAATAAAGTACCACCTTACCTACCTATATTTCGCGATAACCTGAACTTTGACAATACAAACGTCACGTCCGCCTTATCTGAAAAATCTACGCTTTCCTGTCTGCGCTCTCTGCATAATTTCATTTCCCATTTACTCTTTTTCTGCAATAGTCCGTATTGAGGTTGCTTTTCACGCATTGTGAGCACCTTTCACTCGTTCTAGTTCCAGGGCTTGCATCGGCGCTAGGAGCCAGTCGTCCGCACGTGCCGTCTCGCTGAATGTTTATTGCATTGAGATTGCGGCATAACTTGCGCCTGTTATAATAATAAGAGGGAATTTGAACGTCTTCTGACGTCTAACTGGATCACGATATGGAGCTGGCCTCTGGGGAAACTTGATGGATTAGTTCGGTCGGATATTCAACTGAAGCTTAATAGGTAACTCAATAGCAATGGTTCAGTTACCGTATATATGCTGGTGAGTTATAACTTGTGGGGCATCTAGGAGTAATCGTATTTATTATTATAATTATGTTACGATATACTTTGTCAATTAATGTTGGTTTGGAATATTTTGATACAACATTATGAATATTTTTAATGCAAGGAAAATGTGCTCATATAGAACTGTGAACGAGTAAATAAATTATATTTGATTTGACTTTCTTATTAAACTAAGAGGCCAAAAATTTACTAGATTGGTGAATCTTAATCTTTTTAGTAGGTAACTAGATATTTAATTTGAAGAGATTATAAAACAAAAAAATCTACTTATTCATCTATCAATTTATGTTGAAAAACTCTTGCAGCAATTCGCTTGATTTTCTCTCACAAGTTGGCGGAACTTTTTTCCCCTCCCTCCTTTGCACAACAAAGGAAACGAGTTTTTGTAAAGCCACAGCGAGCGAGCCTGGAACGCGGTAGGTTTTAATCCGGATGTCGCCTTCTACGTGATGCTTATGTCAATATGCCTAATTTAAAACGTACTTGCGTTTAACATAAACATTAGTTACAATTTTCGTTTGGTTAGGTTGTCATCGTTATTAACTACTTTCTATACGTTTTAATCATAGTGAAAAACTTTTTAAGGAATACTTCATTGACGTGCCAACCAATGGACTGACGCTCTAGGATTAGGAAATGTATTTGCTAATCTGGCATTATGCTAATCTGGCATTTTGCTAATCTGACATTGTGCTTTTCTGGCATAAAGCGTACAAACCAAGTGGAATTGTTATTGTTTTTGTGTCTTTTATTATCTTCTACCTAAAGTTCGGCTGCCTTGCCTATGAGCGCGGATCCAAAGGTAAAGGTGGATGTATGACTTATTTAATAAATTGGGGAGTATACGAGTACTAACCAATATTACTACTGGCCATTGGGATCACGTGTAAGATCATAAAGATGTAAGAGTAAGAATATCATTCTAGACACAATAATTAATCAGTCTCAATCCTAGGGGTGGAAATGTGGAATCATTTAGGTTTTTAGGAGATGGTAGGTGATGAGGCTGTAGACAAAGAAAATCTCAAGTTGAGTAGTGAAAATGAAGTGCATTTATTTACAAAGATCCCTGTACAAAATGCAAGTTCGCAAATAGCGTACTACCGGCGCAGTGTAACAATACCAGCGGACCAATTCGACGCGGTGCGTTGCACGATAGGGTCCGCGCATGTGCAGCTAACTTCAGTCTGTCTTGTGTACATTGTCAGAAGGCCATTACATTTGCCACTTCGTACTATTTATCGAAAAATTATTATGACAGTTTAAAAATGTGGGGTTTAATATAAAAATAAAATAAAAGTTGTGATATTTATGACTTGCCTTCCTCTACACTTGTAGCTTGGTAATCACTTTTGAAATGAATTCATACTTTCATCAGTGCTTTGAAATAATAATAAAAATTTGGACATGTTTTACAAAAAGCGAAACAAAACAAGATATGAAACCCTCTGAGTCGGGTGCTGACACTTAATATGTTTACAGCTGACATAATAGAGTCGAAATTTGTCTCACGTACGTCGCCGCAGACAAAGCCAGATAACTGTCTGCACCAGCAAATTTATTTTAAAACCTAACGAGGTTAAAACCCCAGCTACTTGTTTGCGAATTGACAACTTAGTAATTACAAGGTGTATGAAATGCAGGTCCCTTGAATACTAAAAGCGACTTTGAACTTAGTTTTGTTTGCTTTAAATTTTTCTGAATTTACTATGTTCAATTTTGAATATCGAGTAATGTATCAACGGTTTAATGACCTTCTATTTTACCTTCAGTCTTTTTATTAGATAGTAGTTAGGCATAGCTTATCCTAAACTAAAAACCCAGTGTATTCTTTATGAAAGTACTCGTAATCTTCACTTTATTGGCGTCTATGTGTGTTTTCATATTGTTAATCCTCGTATCCGTCTATTTCGTTTTGTTAGACGGTTAGTGGATATTTGATCAATAAATATGCATATAAGTAGGTATTTTATTGGGAATATTTCTGGTGTTGCGAACCGTTTATACATTTTTCCTTTCTTAAAAATTATTAAATGTCTCTATGATAAAATTTCATTTAACCTTATCTTATTTCTGTAATGATGGAACGTATTTCCTTGTATCTCAGATAAATTCCTGCGTTGTAGATTGTAGGTAATACTTAGGCAAAATCCTTTGAGTTAATTAAATACTCACATGCTAATTAATTTTGCAAAATTAAGCTTTAATAGAATGCAAACGTTTCGGAATTTAATGTTTTTTAAGGAGATTTTAAAGTTTTGAAAGCTACTTAATATTATTTAGATAATATAAAATATTTTTTATAAAAGCTTAGTAAAAGTTTGATTTTTATTTTATCCTTTTAATCAAAAGAGAGGAAGTCAAAACAGAAGTCGAATAATTGCGTTTTTAGTAAAAATGGTCATTTGCCTATTTTTTAAATGTTTATTTATTTATGGAATGTTGCCGTAAAAATGACAATGTCGTTTAAATTCATCTTGGTATTGGGGTCCGCGCTCCTATGATGTGTCACTATTAAAAGGTAAACAAACACAATAAAAACAATTCACAATTGGCGTTCGTTGGGCAATGTCCAGCAATGGACGATAAAAGGTTGAAATGATGATGATGATAAAAACAATTCCGTGTCAGCAGGTAAGTACTACCGTATTTAGTGGAGCCATAATAAGTTTTAGCGTATGTTATAGTGATAAATAAGCAGTGTAATAAAGATATACCTACGGTTTAAATTTGAATGTTCCGTAATAATATACGAAATGAAATTCCGTATTCATATTATCATAATCGCGAAGCAGTCGCGAAGTATAATTGTATATGTCAAGTTACGACGCTTTTTTTGAGTATTTTCTAATAGACCCGAACCATTGGTAAGTAACCAATGTATAAATCTTAAAAACAACTGTACATAGTCACACTTTCAAAGATTATTGTTACCTTTCCCGCAATTAACCTTTACGATTCTACAGCGATCTAAACAAAATGACTAGAAATGTACAATGTTTCAAACAAATGAATTTATAGCAGTGGAGTAGAGTAACGTTGCGAAACTTCGTATTTGCCTAATTAACTACATTCAGGGGACCCTTTCTTGATTAGATCACGTATCGGAAGGATCAAAACGGGTCTCGGGGTAAATAGAAACTTTCTTTTATTGTTGTTTCTCAGCGATAAACTGAAAATTGTTGAACGCGCTGACCTTTCATAGATATTAAACTTAATATGGATATTTTTAAGTTCTAACTATTATTTATATAAAATCCATCAACGAATAGTTTTTGAGGATCTGTAGTCCGATATTAGTACGTAGTCGGGCGACACGGAACCCTTATGAGTTCGTCCAGATATTACCTTTAATTACAGTTTATGAACCAAAATGCTTATTGTACTTTTTTTTTACTTTCAATGTAGTTCTTAATTTTTGAAAAATAAAAAGTCATAAATTTGCTTTTTAGGGGTAAAACGTGGAGAACTCTTTTTACGCACAGTTTACTCTCTGTGCGCTCAGCACAGACCTCGTCGTGTGGGGCAGGTAGCGTTGCAATACAACATTAGCCATACGACGTGCAACTACTACTAAATTACCTTCATCATTGGCTTGTAGTAGGTATAGGCGTCCTACAGCATGCTGTACGATTTATATACAACATACCTACTTAGTAATTAAATTTATCACGAAAATTCCATATAAATATACATAATATGTATATAAGTAAGGATGTGGGTCCCGATCCTATATTCCCGAGGGATCTTGCGCAATTTTCCAATTTGCAATCTCTGAAATTGTGAAAGTAATATGCGGGATTCAAAGGTTCGGTCCTTTTACCTTATGTTTTTTATTATTATTATATGTAATTAATAATTATGTACCTAATACATACACACATCATCAGTATCATAAGCTTGTTCACGTCCTCCACCATTGAAACAGTCCATTTTGAAATTCTTCGGAAGTTCTTCAGTATGCTTACGAGAAAAGACTCGAATTGATAATCTGAGATAGGTCCTGAGAGTGGGAAAGACGAGGTCGGGGGCATCTTGGGGCAGTCGGGGAAGACGCGGCCTACCATGTCGAAAGGTCTAGTTCAATCGTTAGTAATTATTTTTTACTAAGTACTCTTGAATGGAAAAAGAGCGTACCTACTCTATAAACCACAAATATATTTCACTTCACGTGGCCTACTGGTGGTATTGATAATGCAACAATAAATAAATCTCATCCCCTATCATACAGATAAGAAAATATCGATTTAACTGTTGTTGTCACGCTGTATCGGCTAAACACATTTTGATTACACTATAGTGCTTAGTTAGTTTAAAAGATACCATCGTGTCTAATCCATAAACAAGGGTTTTTTCACGTACTTAAGGGAGTTAACAAGAATAGGACATTTCATGTACAGATATTATAACATCCTGGACCAACTTGTTCAAAGTTGTCTGTCCCTAATGGGAATCAAACCCACGACACATGGCGCCACAATTCAATGACCAATCCACTAAGCTAACGAGACGGTCAAAATAAATTCGTGTTCGACATTATCACTTTATATTTATAAGATTAGGATTGGACCACCGAATAGATCAGAAATTTTTCGACAAATTCGTGCTAGAATTTAGGTACAGCAGCAAACTTTCCATACGATTCGAATGTATATTTTTGTTGTGTTGTTCGTCCTTGCACAACTTCTGAAAACAATTTGAATGGAGGCTGGATTTAGCTCCAACTTTGCGAGCTTTTTCTTTTATTGCCTAGAGTTTTCAGGTGCGCTCGAATGGTCGGTTCGTTGATCCATTTGAGGTATTTGTCTGGGATTTTTTCAATAAAATTCAGTGATAATGACTGGCCTTTACCCCAAAAATTCGAAGATAAATTGACTTATTTGTATAGGGCCCAGTATTTTACCGGGGTAAACAGGATTTATCTAGGGTAAAACTCGGTAATACGCACCACTTGACGAAACGCCCCACTCACCTAGCACGCACACTAACAAAGCTACACTGACGCAGCACACGAATAGAAACGCAAATCAGTCGCCCGACAAGTTGTCTACTACTTTGTATTTCGTACTTCAAACCTGAAAGTTTTTAGGTTATTTTGGAAAACGTAGCATCAAATTAAGCAGTAGGTAATAAACAGTACCATCTATCAACTAAGCTTAAGTCTATTATACGGGCTATTTAGATTTTAAGGTAATGTCTTCAAAAAAATAAACTTCAAACCCGGGGTTTAAAGTTTGTTTGAACTCTGTACAGGTGGTTCATACTTTCACGGGAATTGCCCTTCGAAAGTCGGTTTGGCGTTGAATAGACATAAATTAATTTATTTTCATTAATTAATCAATAATTTACTCGTACTATATAAGCAATAACCACTTTATATACAACTCATTAGAAAAATATCAAATCTGTTTCACTTAGGATAGTATAGGTAAAGCTTTTAATTATTTTCATGTGAGTGCATGTTGGCTAGCCCACATACATATCTATAGCTAGCTAGATATATATGTTAAATTTAGGTCAGATGTAAACGAATTGGCGAGTCGGCAGCTAACGACTCCCGCCACGCGGCTAAGGTGACAATATTTTCTATTTACTTGACAGGATAGTCCTACATAACTAATTTGTGGACACCGCAGCTATCAGTATTACGATTTGGTGGCAAAGAGTTGTAATGGCTGTCACTGTTTTTTATTATTATTTTAAATGAGAGTAATAAAATAAGCTTTATTTGATTTGAAAAACCTCATTAAAATAATTGAAATACCTACATAAATATGAAAAATATCCGTCTCTACAGAAAATTACCAATAAATATGGTCCTCAAAGATACAAAACGATCGCAACGATCGCAATTTTGTAATACATTCGAGAAAATCATTTTAATTTTGGGACAATTGTTCAATTAGTGAATACCTATTTAAAAACGTACGTATAAGATGTAACTTAAGTAAAGTGTGCAAATATTAATATACATATTAGGTGGATGATTGATACCACAATATGACAAAACGAGATACTGATTAAATGCAGCTTTCATTCATAATCATGTTCCAGCAAATAAACCTATATTTATGTCAATTCATTTAAAATTTGTTCGTCATTACCCGCGCATTTTTAAAGTAAGGCATAATTATTTTAATTACCTATTCCACATGTCATTCCTATAGTCCTTTTCATTAGGAAAGAAAGTACTTATGTAAAGAAAAGCAAGAAAAATGTTATTTAATAAAATTGTTTTATTTATTTTAACAGTGAGTAAACTGGGACAAAAAAAGAAGCATGTCATTGTTATATTGCTTGATGGACACAACACACGAACTTTCTTCAAAACCATTTTTAAGCCCATTGTTTGGGATGAAGAGGAAAAGTTGAATTTAAAACCGGACCCACTTTAATTTCGAGTAAAAAATTTGGAGTTATGTTTGGGAACAGAAACATTCTATCGAACACTTTTTAAGGCCACCCTAAGCCAACTGAATGCCAGCTAATGAAGCGCTGTTACACATTCAATACGATTTTTTCTCTCTAGATTCTTGGTGTTTTAAACACAAGGTGTGTTCACACTGTTTAACAAGGTGACCTAGAAATCGGTTATTTTAAAAGTTTTTTAGAAAAAAAAGTTGCATTAGAATTTTTAAATATAAGTACATTTTTATGTACCTCAGTAGTAAAGTTTATAAGACATAATAGTATTTTTCTACTCTCGTGCTGTAATTTGCTTATTACAAAACTCAAAACAGTGCGTATGAGGCTAATAGCATACTTTACAATTGTACATTTTAGACTTTCGCGATTTGTATTCATAACTATTATAATTATTTGCGGGTCTTAGACACGAATAAGTTTTATTTACCTTGCCCGACGTTTCTACCAGGTTACACTGGCCGTGGTCACGTAAATAAAACTTATTCGTGTGTAAGACTCGTAAATAATTATATAATTACTTACAATTGCGTTATATATTGATTATTAGTATTATCACACGGGTTAAGAATGGCAAATAATAATTCTGGTACTTAATAATCCTGAAAGTGGCACCTAAAATATTGAACTGGGTAGGTTAGGTTAGATAGGTACCTTGAATTTGAATTACTTATTAGGTGCCCAGTTTATTATTTCAGTCGCCCAGTTTTTACATGCCGTTAAGAATGTGGGAATGAAATCAAATCCGGAGTCCGTTGAGATTAGTTTGTGGTAATTATCGTGATTGTATGCGGTACAGATCTGCCAACCATTCCGGCGTCATATACATAATAGAAAAGTTATGTCATTTTACAAAATTATTAAATCCTAATAATAATAATATGTATAAAAATTATTCCAAAATAAAATTAGTTAAATTATTCAAAATTAGTCCGATTATCAGAACAAAAGTTTAAAATTTTTCGTTCAGGAACTCGTCCACCGAATAATAGGCTCTTTTACTTAAAGGAGTTCTTTTAAATCTCTAATGAAAAGACGCAGATTATGTGTAATAATAGGTTTAAAACACTTGTGCTGTTTATAGTAAAACTTTGAGTCGTGCTTTCATACATTTCATTATGGAACAGTTGTATGAATAACTATTTTAAATGTCTTTCATAGTTACAATGGTAATATGAATGTCGGTAGGTAAGTACTTAACGCTTGCACAGAGAGATGCGCAGCGAATGAAAATTTACACGATTTTAATTAGACATATCGGAAATACGACCTGACAATGATCGTTACAGTGCAGAGCATTCCAATTTGTGCAATTAAAATTTTATTTCTTCACTTTTGCGTAAAATTGTAAATGAACAAATGCTGCACGAGAAATGATATGCATATTACAAAACAAACAATGAAATGGGAATACGTTTTTTGTTATTTATATTCATGGCGCGATGAGCGGATGAATATAAATAACAAAAAATGATGAGCGGAATGTCTTTAGAAATTGACTTTTGGACTGCATAGATTATCCTAATAGTTAAAAAAACGTGGTAAAATATTTTTAGGTAAGTATATTCTCAAAGAAAATAAGTAAATAAACTGAACTATTTACTTATTTTCTTTATGTATTCCCATTTCATTGTTTGTCGAAGATACAAGAATATGACGAAGATTGAAGAATTTATATGTAGATTTCGTCACACGTTTTATTTTTAAGGAAACTTAAATTCAATTTTCGGGGTATTCCCTAAGACTTTACCATAAGTTGCTCACATTCTGACTAGGTATCTCTTTGTATAAATAAATAAATCATAATGAAAATAGACTGAAAACTTATCTATAGGTAATTATTAATTACAGTATAAAGAGTTTCTTTGTCCATGTTGTTATCAGTATACGGGACCTGCGGCTGCGGTAGGGCTGTTTAATGCGAGTAAACCACACTGCCTTTTACGGCAACATCGCTGAAAAGGCAGTGAACTATACAGTTCACCACAGCATGAATTCTCACTAATGACGCAGAGTTCTGCTTTGACAAGAATCTGTTTACTGTCGTAGTTTTTTTATATATATAAAGAGATCGACAATGATATCAAATAGGCAAGCAATTATAAAGGCATATAAAACTTATATACCAGGAATAATTACAAAACTAAAAAATAAATAAAGAATATATCAAATCTAAAAAATGCACGTTTCTCAGTTAAGCATTATTCACATGTCTGTGAATATAAGGAAGTCCATCATACAAATAAATTCTTTCTAACTAACGTAGTATCATACATTAAATAAAGACCTACCACCTAATTTAATATCCAATTTAAAACTTAGTTCATGAAAATTACTAATATAATTCCTATAGGTAGTTTTTAAATTCCATGGACTTCCTTTAATTTAAGATACTACAATTACATAGAAGGAATTGATTATTATGATGATGGACCCTTTCGAATGGTATATCCGGCGATCGTCAATACTTAATGATCGCAGGGTATATCACAAATAATACAGGATTTTTTTCCACGTTGGTCCGGTTAGCTTCGCGGCTCAAGCAGGAGATTTTTCAAAAATCTTTGAATGCAGTACAACTTTGAAGTATTCTTAAAGTTAAATTTAATGTCATCAATATTTCAAGTATTTCCCTCCGTGTTCTATAGCCGTGGGACATCCTGTACGGTAGGACGTAAGTTACCTTTATTTCTTTTACCGCAGTACACTGGTGCAGATAGGCCGTAAGCCCCGACAAATGATACAATGTTCCTAGTTTTTGTCAGCATGCGTTGTCGCTTTGATTAAAGCAATAAATCGCGGGACTCCGGTTATCTGGCGGCACGGCTGCGGGGCGCGGCTACAAGATCCCGGGATTTACCCGTAAATTGTCTCCCGACCGGACCGCTTCTTTAAGTTAACATCTTATGAACTAGCGTAGGGTTAAATTGCATTTGGCAATTTTGATGAAAATTACTAGAGCTAGCCAAAAATAGGATTTGGGTTAATAGTTTTCCGCCCCGCAGCGTTTGGAATTTTCCCGTTGTAAGTTTTTTCCTGTTGTAAAAGTAACTATAGCGTGTGTTACTCCCTGGTTTATAAGCTATTAGAATGCAGAGTTTAATGTAAATCTAAGCATTCCATTTTAAAAGAGAAAGGACAAGAGTATAATATGATATACTATTACTTATATCATATATAATATAATATAATATATTATATAATATATTATAAGTTGGGATGTATTGTGCACATTGTATAATGTCGCTATCTTTTATTATCAGAATCGAACCGATGACCCGTGGCGTTTGAGGCCGATACCGGAACCACTAGGTGACTTAGGCCACAGGCGCTAATTAAGAAAACCGTTTTAAAAGGCAGTAAAGACGTATCAATAGAGCAATGCTTTATTGATTCTGAGAAATTTGCTCAGCAGCGCATTTAAAATTTATGGTATGCTTCCCGGGTTCTCAGTTAATTAATTATTCCTTCAGGGTGGTTATTGGTGAACCGAATTAATACTCGCGAAATAAATAACTCGAAGGAAATTCTTCAAGCGTTTTCCGGGAAGACTTTTCATTAATGTTTGAGAGGTGGGTGTAAAGAGATATCGTTATTTATCCGGTTTTAGGAATGGAAGGATACTACTATTTTATCCTCATATCTGACAAACTCATTAAAATAAATTAAAAGTAGACAAGTTTCTGCTTAGGTTGTTTTAAAATTGGTGTCTGCTGCAAGCCAACAAGAATAGTTTTCAGGATTCCGTAGCAAATTGTCAAAAAGGTCTGACTTCGTCCGTATGTTGATTATTTCAACAACTACTGATGCCATCGACATGTTTGGAATGTAGTTTTCTGACGCTCTGACGTTCACTAAGAATGGGTTTGTCAAAACCCCTGAGTGGGTGAAATAGGGGTTCAAAGATTGTATGAAAGTCAGTTATTTTTAATGTTAAAACGTGGAATTTTAGTAAAACAATTTGAAATTTAGACGTGTTTCAACAATTTTGAAAATTCAACCCTAAATACCTACATAAAATTTGTGTAGGCGTTCCTTAAAAAGAAAAAAAAGGGTTCTGGTTTAAAATATTAATAAACTAGTAGTTCCGTGAGAACAGTAGACCTCGCCAGCTCATATAAACCAAACCTAAAAGAAACGAACATAAGTCAATTTTGCAGTTGGAGACAGATTAAGTACTAATGTGACAAAAGTTTGCAAGCTTAATATTTCGCAAACGGATCCCTGAATCGAAAAATGTTTATCACACACCCGCGATATTTTTTAAAGACCTATCCAACGATACCCCACACCATGAAATTCACGCGAAAAAAAAATATTTAACATTTTTCGTATGCAGTTCAATGAACATAATTAAAATTTTCGACTTTCTTAAGTTAATTGACTATTACTCAAAAACTAATAGAACCTACTTAGCTGTCATAGTTTTCCTCTTAACTACGTTATATATGCTACTGCCGTGAATTTTTTCACATTTCCAGAAGCAACCGTTTAGCTGGCAGGGGGGCGGACACGTGACTCTAACAAAAATTACCGCTTTAAAGCTTAATATTTCGCCAACGGATCCCTAAATCGAAAAAATGGTATTCACACACCAGCAATATTTTTGAAAGACCTATCCAACAATATGGGATTCACTAGAAAAAAAAAGTTTACTCCCACTTTGTGAGTATGGTAGGTACTCTAAAAAAAATGTTTTTCAAAATTTTGTCGGTTTAATTAATTTATACTTATGCCAAATTTTCGTCAAAATCGGTTGAAAAATGCGACCTGTAGTGAATTACAGACAGAAAGACAGAAGGACAGACGGACAATAGCATTTTTGGCCAATCTCGAAACTTAGACGCAATAATTTTATTATACCGCAGGAAAAGCTGTTCCCGCGGGAAAAGAATTTTCTACGCGAGCGAAGCCGCGGGTAACTGGTAGTTTATTTATAAACCTAGAAAATCCGGATAGTTGTATTTTGTCGCATCCCAAGCGAGGGCGTCCGAAGGTGCCGAGAGTGTTATCTAGTTGGTTCGCCAAAATTAACGGCGAGGCTTCCACGCGCGGTCGCGATAAATTACGGCTCAAGTTGATCCCACTCAGCAGATAAATCAAATGTAAAGGACGGAATGGGAATTCGATGATGCCTTGTTTATTCGGATTTAGCGGAGACCTTTCCGCCTTCCGCCTCGTGACAACGTGAGTGGCGTTTTTACGCTATTTATTGTGAAGTGGGCACGACAATAGCAGTTTGGTGATAAGCCCTATATCGCCATTCAAGTCCTGGTAGCGTGGCTTTACTCTCATCTGACGTCACTTGTTTTATAGTCTGTTACTCAACCAACTATACGTACGGTTTTTTAATACGAAACAGACTGCGATCATGAATAAGTAGTATTCATGATCACAGGAAACAGACAGCCAATAGTAGACTATAGCCTTGTTATGGGGATAAATAGGTATTTGTCCAATCAGTGGGGGAAGGAAGGGAGGACGTAATTGACCGAGCGAGCGAAGCGAGCGAAGCGTCTACGTTTCGAGACTGGCCAAAAATGCTCTTGTCCGGCTGTCTGTCTGTCTGTCTGTCTGTCTGTCTGTCTGTCTGTCTGTCTGTCTGTCTGTCTGTAATTCTCTACAGGTCGCATTTTTCAACCGATTTTGACGAAAATTTGGCATATGTATAAATTAATTAAACCTACAAAATGAGTAGAATAACATTTTGAAAAACATTTTTTTTAGAGTACCTACCATACTCGCAAAGTGGGAGTGAACTTTTTTTTTCTTGTGAATCCCATAGTGTGGGATATCGTTGGATAGGTCTTTCAAAAATATTGCTGGTGTGTGAATACCATTTTTTCGATTTAGGGATCCGTTGGCGAAATATTAAGCTTTAAAGCGGTAATTTTTGTTAGAGTCACGTGTCCCCCCCCCCTGCCAGCTAAACGGTTGCTTCTGGAAATGTGAAAAAATTCATGGCAGTAGCATATATAACGTAGTTACAAGGAAAACTATTACGGCTAAGTAGGTTCTATTAGTTTTTGAGTAATAGTGGATCGACTTAAGAAAGTTGAAAAAATAAATTATGTTCATAGAACTGCATACGTAAAATGGAAAATTATTTTTTTCCGCGTGATATCCATGGTGTGGGGTATCATTGGATGGGTCTTTCAAAAATATCGCGGGTGTGTGATAAACATTTTTCGATTCAGGGATCCGTTTGCGAAATATTAAGCTTTAAAGCGCTAATTTTTGTCACTTTAGTAGGTACTTTTTCTGTTTCCAAAGTTGACTTTTGTTGGTTTCTTTTAGGTTTGGTTTATAAGGGCTGGCGAGGTCTACTGTTCTCACGGAACTACTAGTACTTACTTAATTCTGTTTTTACCATTGAATGTACACATCTAAGGATGAGGCCAAACAAGCGTAATTTTGTGAGTTATGAGTCGCTTAATTTCAGTCGCGTAATTTCTGCTGCAGTCGGTCTCATACAAAAGTTCAACTCATTTTCCGTCGTCGTGTGGTACAAATTGGACTTTTGTATGAAACCGACTGTGGCAGAAATTACGCGACCGAAAATATGCGACTCATAAGTGTCTGCAGTCTTTTGTCTACTAGGTTCATAATAATCGGCATGCATATTAAATGTTCAAAGTTCCAGTTTTATGAAACCAACAATTAATAACAATAAAACGTTTATACAATCCCCAATAAACTACTTGTTTTACAGCAGTTAGGAACTGGTGTACTTATTCACATTTACTGCCGGCGACGACGGACAGACCAATGGGAATTAAGCCATAACACAACTAAAATAAACGCAGATAAGTACACAATACAACGACACATATTCCGCGGGTGGTACTACTGAAAGTTTTCACATAAATCAGTTGGCTAACTTTATTCAAACGACTCTCTGGCGACACTCGTTCGGAATCCACGTCAAGTGAAACTTTGTACGGAGTAGCTTCTTTGTAAAAGTGCCGCGAGTTACTCCCACTCTGAGTTCTTCGCGAAGTTGGTTTGTCTCATGAACACGTATGTTACGAGCTATCAGGTTTAATACTCAAAGAAACTGCTTCGGAGTAGATTTATTTTTATATTTATTTGGTTTTAAAAACCTGCGGAATGCTAGCGGTATTTTAACTTAAGAAAGATGAAAAAATTCACCCGAGTAGGAAACTTGCGACCGACCTATCCGGGGTCACGCTCTCGCTCTATCAACAGAGCTACCTACATACCTATCAGTGTTTCTGAGCTATGGAAATTACTCCATGTTATACATATCAGAGCGTCAGTGGCGTAGTGGGGAAGACGCAGTCTGTCATGTCTAGAGTAACGATGGTTTTTTCTCGAACTCCCGTACTCCTGAGTTATATTTTACAAAGATGAAGGTAAAATGACTGGCGTACTCAAGTTATGTTCTAAAACATGCGTATAGAAAAGGTTTCAGATGGCTCCTGTAAACTGACAATACTATTGAGATACACAACATAGAAATAAATCAAGTATAACAGTTTTAATCATAATTATTTGGGTAGTTGCGTTACGCCTCAGCTACCTTAGTTTGTCAAAGTTATCTGAAGTTAATCATCATAATCAAATAACAACTTTACTTCTCTACGCAATAAGTTGTTGGCATGATTTTATCGTCTCTTCACCTTTATTTTCGTTTCTTGGCTTTATTTCTTTAGTAACAATTTAATGTTTAATTGGGATAACAAGGTAAGGTATTTTAATTATAGAATTCTTTTAGTACTGAATTTCTAGTTTAAATGGGTTGGCTATCAAGTGCCGGCAATTAGTGAAATCTACAGGTTTCCTGACAATTCTGCATTTAACTTTTCAAACTTGCTGAGTTAAGCCTTCGAGCTCGCAGCGATCAAGCCGCCTAATCTGAACGTTGTTGGCAACCCGTTGGAATTGGTGGGAACCGCCGCACATGTTCAATTAAATTTTATATGGATTCCCCGCGAGTTTCATATTGCAATGTGCATGCATGTGCAAGCGTCCGAAGCTAACATCAGGGTATGCAATGCAAACCGCACTAACATTCTATTTTCCAATTACATAATGTATGAAAGGGGAAGTCGGGTTTGCAGAGATTTTCAGTTTGCAGAGGGTTTATCGGAAGTCGCAAGTGAAAGGGCGGATTTGTTGTTCATGGTTTGTTGTTCATTATTTGTTTTTTTCTTCTTTTTCAAAATATTCTACATCGCTTCGCGAGACGACCTAATTAGCCGTTCTAAATCGGTCTGTTTCCAAAATCATGCGATGTCCTTGGGAAATTCTCGGCCGTCTAGGAAACCGGTATTTTGTAACTGGTCTTCGGTATCCATAACACGTACTATCGACACTATTTATTCCTGTGCCATCAATACGAATCGCAGACGAACCACACCACTGCGACACAAAAAGTGTGAATAATTAGGCCGCTCTATGGTTTCCACAAAAGCTTGTAGTTGCAGTGAGAAATCAAGTTTGTTGCGTTGTGATTGCGTTATGGTTGCGATGTAATTGCGTTTTGGGTGAGTTTTGGTTGTGTTTTGGTTGCGTTTTAGCTGCGTTTTAGTTGCGTTTCGGCTGCGTTTTTATTACGTTGTGGCTGCTTTTTGCTGGTCAATATCACTACACGTTGAGAGAGTTGTGGTTTGGTATGAACGATATTATAAGCGTTTGTACAAAATTCGCGACCGATCATATTTTTGTGATCGTGGTGTGGTTCTTCTGATTATACACGGCCCTGTGAAGTCGCCCTCGGGGTACGCAAACAGGATTTTAATAAAAGTTAATTTATTCAATAAAACCATCGACGTCTGGACTCTCGTTTCGTATGGATTTGGGGCTTGGCTTCGTTTCCAATGCGCTGTCAATTATCGAGCACAATCGAATGTTTAAATATTTATGAAGTAATACTTACCTATCGACTGAAGATCTAAGTAGACTCGCTAACTAAATAGGTCAGTCGGCGGTACGGCCGTTATCGATTCCAAAAACCGTTGCCCTCACTGATACCGTATGGTATAGTCACTGTACAATCAAATATCGCGAAATGTAAACGTAAACAATATAGCTTCAGTCCAATGAATTTATAAGCTTGTACGCCGGGTAGTGTTCGATGACATAAAAAATACACATATAATAAGGCTTTAACATATCTTTTAAGGCTTGCAACCGTAGATATATCGTTATACTAGTTTTCACTAAAAATAAACGTTTTCTAAGCTAAACGCGAAATTCTTAAAATATAATTACTAAGTAGGTACCTTTTTAATATTATTACGTTTTTTATCTCGTCGTGGAACGGCAAATAGGCCTTTGTCACGTCATCGTTACACTGATATGATGTTAGTAAGCATTTCCCGGTGTAAGTTTATGTTATAAACACATTTTGTTCTGTAATACACCGTAAGAGGGAAAAATAATAAGAATTTTAACAAAAGTGAAACTAGAAGAGAACAAAAATGTAATGTCGAACTTATCAAATAGGTTAATCTACGTAGTTTACTTGCTACAAAAACTTAATATTCGCAAGCGAACGAAGTAAACGCTCTAGAACAATTGAAATAAAGTTCCAACACGACGAGTTCACGAAACATATGGAATTTTAAATAAGTCACTAAAACTTGGTCCGCCACTTCTCAGATAACAAAAGTAGGTATGCGGGCGCGCCGCCTCCAAGAGATCTTACTGCACTGCCTACTGATTTATTTGAAAAGTTATTTCAAGGAACAGTTGCAGGGAAAGAAACCATTTTCGGAGCAAGAACAAATGCTCCAGTTGAGATGATTGGGACCACTCAAAAGTTGTTTGAAAAGTGGGTAAAAATCTATTATTTTTGAAAGGGGAAGATGACGGACACTCTTGTACACGATGCGCAGTAGCTTGCGCAAGTACTAAGCGTTCAGATGAAAGTGGTCACTAAACGACTTATTTGCACAACTTTGCTTAGTGCTAGTTCACGAGTAGACAGAGACGCCATGTCATGAGAGTAACGAGAGGAGTTAAGGAGGCGAAGTGGGGGGAGGGGAAACGCGGCACAAGCGCAAGGGCCACAGCGAGTACAACTAAGCAACTTGCACTCGCACTTTCACTAAGCAAAAAGCGTTTACACGGCGAAATTTCATGCGCAGTAGTAGTACTTGCGCAAGCTACTGCGCATTGTGTGCAAGCAGCATTATTGCAAAACGACCGAGACGGGAAGTTTTCGTTCTTTGTGGGCTAAGTGCATGACTTCCGAGCATGGCCGAAGCTGCAGCCTAATAATGCAGGAATACTTGAGGAAATACCACGTATCATTGGCGATGGCGTCGGATAACAGGAAGGAGTTTTTGATTTTTCCTTATATTAATACTTTTTGATGTACATACAAGTTCAATAGTACAGTACTATTTAGACAAATAAGTTGTTTATGGCGCTCTGTATCGTCGTATACAGACAACTAAGTACTCTAAGGTAGGACTGCACTTTTGAACTCGACTGTACAGATGCGAATCCCTTGCGTGTTGTTTTTGTGTCTTGAGTGATTAAAACAGAGATGAAATGCACACACGTAACGTACGTAGGCATTTTGATACGTATTTTCACTAAAAACAGTAGTAATTTGCGAATGTAATAATATCACAAGCTTTGAAATGGTCGTCGTTCCGTGCTGGACTGAGCACACGACCGTTTGCAAAAATTCGCACCAATCTACCTACTACTAAGAAAATGATGATTATGTCAAAGGTGGAGCTCAACTTTGTCTCACCACTGCGGCACGTCCCCAACAGGAGCAGACCAGCCTGTCCGCAGAGAAAGAAACCAATCAAGTATCTAGTTGAGTTGCGAATTAAAATTAAATTCTCTTCTTTGTAACCCCTTCCTACCTGGCTTGAACATTTAACTTGAGCGCCATGGTTACTTACAATTCGTACAGGTCACGGGCTGGATTATTATACTGTCCTATCCTTATTAATAAAACATCCTGCTCAGGAATGAAATTCTTCCTTCGCAACTAGTTGCGAACAAAGAAAATTACTTTTTCTGCGGCAACTGGTTACGAAACATGGTTGCGAATATGGCCGGGGGTGAATTTTTCAATTAACCATTTTTCAATTTTCCCGGAGTAGGTATGGATTTATGATGCCACGTGTATTATAAATCCACTTTTGTCTATCCTTTTTTAGTTGAGAAAATCCTCGTTTGGGATTATAGAAGTGGTATCTAGTATATTAGGAAATATTTATTTAGTCTTACCCTCTGTGACCAAGGAAAAACTACATCAAGTTCACGAGTAATTAAGACTCTACTTAACCTCTGAGCGCTCAAGTCGAGCACGTTCACAGCGCGACAGCTTTCGAAGCATGTATTGTTTCGAGCAAGTTTTGATAAGTATCATAGTCATAATACCCCACTCTACTCGCTCTCTAGTGCCATGCAGTCAAAATTGCTCTAAACACGTCCGTGCTTCTACGACGCATAACACGCTATATACGAGTACGCTACGCTACAGGGGGAGCTAAGGATTGCCAGCGTTATATCGATATGAAAAATGTAACTAAATTTTTTCTGCCTCCTGTCTGGTTTTCGAATCAAATAATTGTTATTGTGGATCATAGGTAACTACACGGATGGAATGTGATATGCAGAGCTCAGCTATGGCATACAACATTGTTTTACACTCAGCATGGATTATTATTTTTACAGTAATATTCAGATGTCAAAAAATATAAAAAGTAAAAAATGTACAACAACCTGGCATTTTACGAGTTTTGAACTTTAACTTGAAAAGATTCTATTTTGCAAAAAACCGGCGGATTCGATATAGGTACATACACGCTAGAGTCAAGATTCGAAAATATTGCCTCTTCTATGAAGTGCGGCCTGCATGATTTTATTTGTCTTAGAATATGTACACATGGCCCGAATGTATCGATTTTGAGCTCTAAAAGCGTTGATTGTTGAGTTGCTCCAAAACATTACACCATATCGTATAATAGATGGACATGACTAATGTTTATTTTATTCTTTATTTTATTTATTTTTACGAAATCCACAGCACATAAGAAAAACAATGATTGTAGGTTAAATAATAGTTCTTACTGCTGTTTTGCTATACCCTACTTATATACAGCTTCTCTAGTGCAGTCAAAATTTCTCTAAACACAACCGTGCTTCTGCGACGCATAATATTTACAAGAAGTACTAGTGATTGCCCGCTTCGTATCAATAATTTTGATCAAGTAATTAAGTTGTTCGATGATAAAATGATTAAAAGTTGAGAGTAACACATTTCTGTAAATATATCGATATATCGATAAAGGATTGCATGTTACATCACTGCGTCGCTGGAGGAAGTGTGACCCTGTTGTTGCGGTGCGAAGCTGCTTATGACAATCATGACGAGGGCCCGTCTTGCCATTTTATACCTCAGGCTTTTACACTGGAGGCCACACTAGTCTACAAAAGATAAAATGTAAATTATCTAAGTTTATGTACCTAAGTAGGTACACTCTATATTTATTTATTTTTAAAGTAGGTTTTGGCTTGGTAACGAGACCTTTAAGCCATATCTTAATTTGAATTTAATGTCTTATTTTTTATATCTATTTAAACCGGCGGTTACAGCACGGCGTCCACAAAAACAGAGCACGACTAGAGTAAGTCGGCGATTTTATAAGGTTCGTATCCTCACTAAATCGATAGTAACTTTAATGAAGATCTATTTGTCCATCTTATCTATTTGTTCATAGTTAGCGATGCAGTGATGTTTATTTGAACAATGCATTTTATATTTTAAATTAATTTAGTGTTATTGAAAGAAGAAATTCACAGGCCACATTATCATATTAATCTGTAGTGAAATACTAAAAACAATTTACTATGCATACAAAATTATTAGAGGGAATACGATACTGAAAGATACTAGGATACTTTATCACTTTTTAAGACGTTTAATAATTATATTTCCATAAAATCCGCCTCGCTACTTTCCTAGGTTATTGTCTTTACTGAGGTGACCCTAAGTCATTTACAAGTAGCTATTGGTTGCTGTTGTATGTGGTGAAACTGACTATCTAAATTCATTTCGCTAAATGATTTATCACCAAACTCGCACCAGCAGCCGAGTGACCTGTCTGATCTATCAATCTAGCGATGCTTATATGTCGGTTATATAGGATTTAACGACGAGAAATTGCAGGTCATGATTATAGGCCACCACACAGCCGCCACGAGAGCCGAGTGCTTTTTACAATACAATATACTTTATCGCACAAATAAAATTAAAAACAGTTAGGTAATTACTTTGTAGATTTACACGATTTGTATTATTTCGTAGAATTTAGGCAGTTTTATAGCCTTGTTTTAGTCTGCCTTGCCTGCCTAGGTTTCTTTACGAAGTTTTCCTTCACAAAAAAACTTGTGATATGTTAATAGGAAATATGACAAACTCATTGGCAAGCCATGTCTTGATTAAACCCACGAACGTAACCTTGTAAGGCCCACGGCCCTTTCAATATCATATTTATTTGACAAACCCATTGAGTTTTTATTGTGTGCTTCTACCCAAATACGTTTTTCTAAAACCAAATCTACTATTAGCTGTTGGTCCTTTAAAAACGGCACTTGGGTCCGTCGCACAGTCGGCCGCACGTCAGTCGAAACACTGACCTTAAGCTAGCCTAGCCTATTAGGCACTATGAGTTTATACTGATTTGGTTTCCATTGACGTGCGGTCGACCGTACACAAAAACTCAATAAGCCTGGGCCTTACGAGGCTAAGGCAAACACATTTCCCACAAGGCTACGGCAACTTTTATTTTATGTGGCGATATTTTAACTAGTTATACATACTTGTATAATTATCCACACGCCAAACAAATTGCTGCACCTATGTAGCTGTGTGTGCCAGTAATTACCATTGTCGTTTTGTCGCTTGTATCACGGCCATCATGGGGTTGCCAGCAATCAAAGTGCGACCAGTAATTACGAAGCGTATTACAGTGCCGTGTAAATTATGATGCTCTCACATTAGCGCGGAGAGCGGAGCGGAAGCGGAGCGCCCGCCCTCGTGGAAAGCTTGTATTTCTGCTTTTAATATTCTGATGCGGAAATTAGATAGACAGCCTGATTGATTGTAGGCAGTCACTATCGCTCACAAACTTATAATTTGGAGTGTTATTGATATAGGATATAATATAAGAAAATAGGAAGCTTTTGCCAGTAAATAAAATAAAATATATAAATTAACTATAGACTAACCTATAAGCATAGGAGATAAAAACTTTTTAACAAAAAAATTAAACCGCCGAAAAAATGCAACTGAAAAGCGAAAAATAATAAAAAAGAACCTTTTTAGTCTAACGAAACTCCTACACTAATTAATGTAAATCTAATTAATTTTGAGGCGGCGCCAAACACACATGCAAAGTAATTATTTGATTTCTAGTAATTTAATGATCTTCTCATTAATAGCTTGTTGGTTGGCTGCCATCATTTCGCCTTACGTAATAACTTTAATTAATTTGCTTGTTTGTTTGGCGCCGACTCAAAATTAATTAGATTTACATTAATTAGTGTAGGAGTTTCGTTAGACTAAAAAGGTTCTTTTTTATTATTTTTCGCTTTTCAGTTGCATTTTTTGGGCGGTTTAATTTTTTTGTTAAAAAGTTTTTATTTTTTACTTTTTTGTGACTAAAATATACTATTTATTACACACGACCGCCTTTCGTCTCCATCATTAACCATCGATGGTAGTCATAATCCATAAATCATAAGTTAAGTATAATGTTCTCATTCACCCTCTCAGACTGTACTAGCCCACTGCTGGACATAGGCCTCCCCTAAAGCGTGCCACTGAACCCGATCCTCGGTCCTCCGCATCCAGTCACTACCAGCCGCCTTTCGCAGGTCGTCGCTCCATCTAGCCGGGGGGCGTCCCACACTACGCTTACACAGTCGTGATCTCCACTCGAGAACTCGTCTGCCCCAGCGGTTATCGGTTCTCCGGCAGATGTGACCAGCTCACTGTCACTTCAACGTGCTAACTATTTGAGCTATGTCGAAGGCTTTGGTTCTCTGGCGGATCACCTATCGTTTCGGATCCTATCTCTCAGAGAAAGAGAAGTGTTCCCTCGACTGTCTTCCGTCTCCAGCAAAGTTCTCATTAAGATGAATGAATAGCCCAAACACGAGGTAGCTGCTGTACACCGTTGAAGAGTTCCCTCGACTGTCTTCCGTCTCCGTCATCAGATCAACTTCACCGTCATGGTCTCTGTCATGTTGTAGTGTCATTAGAACTACCTAAGTGTGCCAAGTTTCAACAGAATCGGTACAAAGATGAAAATTTAGTAGGTAAACGATCAGTCATCCCCTAATTTTCCCCCCTTAGGGTTGAATTTTTTTCTTCAAATTTAAATGGGACCAACTTCGAAGTATACCCTATCCAATAGAAAAAGAATTATCAAAATCGGCCTGCTCTGTAAAAAGTTATGCGTGGTCATACATAAAAAAAAAATATATATATACGGGTCGAATTGAGAACCTCCTTATTTTTTCGTCGGTTGAAAAGAGGGAGAGTCCACTTTAGTAAAATGTTTAGGAGAACGAATTCAATGTTGAGAAACTGGTAGTACGTACATGTACAAGAATGAAAATAATTACATTGAGCCTATAACGCTTATTGCAGTATTATTATTATACCATTATTATTATTATTTTACCATTTGGTGTCATACCTTATGACAGCGAAGTTCGCTGCCTTATGATGATAATCTAAACACTATTCCGGTTTTTTATGACTCTTCCCCTTTTTCCCCCTATAGTTTTTTTTTATATCCATCCAGGGTAAAATCGCAATCGGTAAGTGTATTCAACAAAATCTGAGAGAATTTGGTGTCAATAATTTACTGCTTTTAGAAAAATCTTTTCTCCCGCGTCCGGATCCTGCTTTCACTTGACTTCACATTGGTTTTTGGACCGCTATCCGCTACCATGTGAACCAAGCTTTAGACAGGGTCATAATGCGCGGGGGTATTACATGTTGTGAATCCATTGCAGTGTTTGCTTGTTGGTGTGGATACAGTAATTTATGTGTCACGAGTGTCATGAACCAGGCTCGACCGCTGCCGCGGCTCGCGGCGTAAAGGTACAGTTTAGGCACGCAATGTACAATGCAGAAGGTTATTTATATTAAGGTTTATTTAATTTTTTTTTAGTTTACTAAGTTAGAGTACGTGGAGAGCTGCTGTACAAATTATCATCTTTCTTTTTTGGGTCATGGTACTAGTGGGACAAATCGAAACTGTTCTATCATCAATGGTACTGACTGATGGTACAAATGGTCCATCGCGATCAATATATTAATAGTTAAGTCAGAATGAAACAAATATGGATATTCGTTTCGTAAAATAAAAATTGTCACGGGTAAAATGATAAACGGCGCGGGCGTGGCGGACGCGCATGTCATTATTATCTTTAGCTGAACCGGTTGAAAACCGAATATTCCATTTTAGTCCATTTCAGTAGGTACTTATCTCTAATCTCATTTCAGAATCTGCATTGCTTTAGAAAATAATCCAGTCACGGCGAATACGAAACAACAATAAGGTGAGTACAAAATGTGCTGGGCTTTGGAAGTTTCGAAGTCAAACCTCATTAACATGAATGTAATCTGCTTCGATTCTCTCAAGTGTGTTGGAGTTGTTTCAATGTAGGATCTGTCATGAAAGGTTAATAATTGAACTTTGTTCTATGTAAGGTGAACTTGGGTAAAGCGTAACACACACTGAGCGGCGGCGTTGCGAAAGCGTTGCGGTTTTTTTCTGTAATGTTCGAAATAGTATGAAGCCCTTTACATCAAAGCGGCGGGCGGCGCGGCGGCGCGTTCTTCATACAAACCTTCGCCGCCATAACGCTTTCGCAACGCCGCCGCCCAGTGCGTGTCACGCTTAAATGCGTCCGTGGGGCACGTGACAAAATGAATTTACTCAGTAAAGAGACATCTAGTTAAAAATCCACGAACGATGAACACAGTGAAAAAACACTAAAGGGTTTTTATATATAGCAGGGTTTTGACTATTTGTCAAACAAGATGTACAACATACTAATGTCAAATGAGGAGGATGACACAAAGAAGGACGGCTGTCTGAGAGTCTACACAGACGGCTCGAAGAGCGAGGTAGGAACGGGATGTGCCTACTACTCGGCAGAGGCAGGAATGACTATGAAGCAGCCACTTCCAGACTACAGCACAGTCCTTCAAGCGGAAACCCTAGCGATTACACTAGCGGCTAAAGCAATCTCATCCGTAACTACGAATCCAAACGTGGTGAAGGTAACCATTATTACGGACAGCGCAGCCGTCCTCATGGGCCTTCACAGACCAGTGAGCAGATCCAGGACATTGCTGGAATGTCACACTGCACTACAAAACCTGTCACGCAACTATGAGGTAACACTACAGTGGACCAAAGCACATGACACAAGCGCGGGCAACGCGGTGGCCGACAGGCTGGCCAAACAAGCAGCCAAGTCGGCCGCGCCAAGCCAAGAGACACCACTGTGCCTGCCATCAGCAGACACAGTTAGGAGACTCCTTGTGAAAAACACAGACAAGGAACACGAAAAATTGTGGGAAACCCGAGTGGACTGCGAGCAAGCGCGCTCCATGCTCCCTCACAGCGATGGGAAACTCACAAATTTTCTAATAAAACGCAACAGAAGCGACCTTAGACTCCTGGTCGGCATCATAACGGGTCACTGCAACCTGAACAAACACATGCACAATCTGGGCATCACAGACAGCCCCCTGTGTAGGGGCTGTCTGCAGGAGAGCGAGACGGTGGAGCACGCAGTGCTTCACTGTCCAGCAACACAGGAATTCAGATCCGAAACGGGCCTGGCAATAGATCCCGACCTCTCGGCAACGAGCAACCTGCAACAGTGCTGCCGTCAGCCAGAAGTCCTACTCCAGTACTTCAAGGAGCTGGGATGGCTGGACTGACGGCCCGGGGGGAATTGCACAAAACTCCCGTTTCGTGGAGTCGGTGCAGGGACTGCCACCCCCGTCTAAGAAGAAGAATAAGAATAAGACTATTTGTCACTTCAGTGAGCAAATTCCCACGGACGCATTTATCCAAGTTGACTTTAATCCATAAGAATTATTATGAAGCCTAGTCAAAGGCCAAAGTTCCTAATCAGACATAATCACTAGACGTATAAATAAGTTTTGCTGCTTAAACATCTAAAACTGACTTAAAAATGTCTTGACCCAATCAAGTCATTAAACACATGTAAAATAGTCACCGGCCATGACGATGTAAGATTATCCCTAACCTTCCGTTCATTCAATCGTGCCGGAACGTCCCAAACCGGAATACTTTCGCACGATTCAGCAAGCACGGACTCCTTGTTGTAAATCCAATAGATTTTGTGTCAAGACAGCGACACCCCTGCGGGTAGCACCCACGAGTAGCACCCGCTGGGAAATTATTCCGCCGGAGCCCGCCCGCTGTCAACCCGATCGGAACACGCTCGTTTGTTGTGTTTAAAAATAAACTCTAAGCTTAGATTATCCTTTAAGTACCACGGTGGGTAAGCATGAAGGTATCGTATCAGCGTATACATTCATAATGTAGACTAGTCACTTGAAATAATTAACTGGGTGATTCTGACTAATGTATTGTTACTGCAAAAAGCCAAACCATTACTTAAGTAAGACCTAAGATTTACCAGTGACGATTGTAAGAGTCCGAGTTGATCGATAATATCGGACTTTGCCGGTAAATCTTAAATCAAAATTGGTTGATAGAATGAAACGAAAATAGGTAAGTAATACCTTGACCTACCTTTTGACTGGCCTGTTGTGGGTTCGATTCCCATTCGAGGACAACACTTGTGTGATGAGCATATCTGTGGGGGGTTCGGATGTTTGTATGTATTTAAAAAAGTGTATATGTATGTTTATCAGTTGTTGAGTTCAGCTGTTGACCCTTCCATAAGCTTAAACAGCCGTGTGTGAATTTGAACAAAAAACATTATTAAATTATTATTAATATTATATACTTTTTGCCTTCGACATTTTTAATGTAGATACTTACCTGAACATCAAAACTGTCATCACAACGAAAACAAGAACAACAAAGAAGTTTCAGAACCTCACTAAAATTTCACAACAGGAAATAACACTTCGACTCCAAAGTTTGTGTTACATTGAGGAAACCCATTTCTGAAGTAACTCAATTACGTGGGTTACAGCAATCTGTGCATAGTTTTATCACGGCTCAATCAACAATTGCTACGTGACTACGATTATTCAGGTTGCAAGACAGTCCCTTCTGCGAGTTAATTAGATTATCCAATGTTATTCGTGAAACAGGTGAATTACTCCCGACCTTTATGCGTCTGAAAGGATAACCTACTATTGCATAGGAAGATCAAAGTCCTACTAAGAACTCTTATACCTAGACAATTTTCAGGTAAGGGAGGAGGGTACGGAGGTGAGATGCTATAGCGTTTTCTTACGACGCGAAACTGTCATTTTTGAGGGGGGATCCAAGCCCACATGTGTACACTTGTGATGGCCGACAGAACAGCACTGCTAATCTTAGTCACTATAGAGCTGGCCGAATAAATTGATATTAAGTAACTAGTAAATACATATAACTTAATATGGATTAACTTTTTAAAGGGCTAAATTAACTTATTTCATCAATATTTATAATGAACTATAGGTATTATTAAAATACTAAAACAAATAAAAACTTTTTAACAAAAAAATTAAACCGTCGAAAAAAAGAAACTGACAAGCGAAAAATAATAACAAGTTACCTTGTTAGTCTATAACTACGCTCCTACACTAATGTAAACCTAAGTAATTTTGAGTCGGCGCCCAACACACATACAAAGGTAGTCGTAATCGAATAAATCATAAGTTAGGTTTAAAGTTCTCATTAAGATGAATGAATAAGCCCAAACACGAGTTAGCTGCTATACACCGTTGAAGAGTTCCCTCAACTGTCTTCCGTCTCCGTCATCAGATCAAGTTCAGGTCTCCGTCATATTTTAGGGTCATTAGAACTACTTATTTGTGCCTAGTTTCAACAGAATTGGTTCAAATATGAAAATTTAGTAGGAATTTAATCAGTCATCCCCTAATTTTCTACCCTTAGGGTAGAATTTTTTTCTTCAAATTTAAATGGGACCAACTTCGAAGTAGACCCTATCCAATAGAAAAAGAATTATCAAAATCGGACTGCTCTGTAAAAAGTTATGCGTGGTCATACATATAAAAATAATAATAATATACGGGTCGAATTGAGAACCTCCTTTTTTTTCATCGGTTGATTAAACTAACAAAACTAAGCTGGCTAACCACTTTACTAAAACTAGTAAATTATTATTGGAAAATTAATGATTAGTATTGACTGAATTCTTGGACTAAAATGTCCATCTAACTAACCTAGTTTACATCGTACTTGTTATGTAAATCTATTCAAAAAAATAATTTTCCAAAACCTCTAAGCCAAATCCGCTTAGCTTATTAACATTGATTTCATAGAGCTGTTTAAAAAATCATCGCGCATCGTAATTTTTTTTAAAGAAAAAGTTTTGCCTACATTTATTTGTTTCCTTCTATTCAGTAATGACTACATTTTCCTAAACCTAATAAAAAGTTATTGTTTCTATGATTGTTATCTCCTTACTAGAAATGGGCCAATTAATACATTTTCGTGTAACAAATTGTTTCTGTTTCCTCAACTGGCGAGTAAAGAGGTATAACACATAAATCGTGACCGTAATCATTTCGCTATGCTGGGCGTCCTTGTAGTTAGTATGTGGGGCTTTAATTTTCTAATACCATGCTGGAAATTTATGATAGAATTTGACCGCACGATGCCAGAGAATCCTGTAAACAACAGCCTCTAAAATTAAGAGGGATATGGGAAGGGTGCCCATAGAATAATTACGTCACGTCTAATAAAGGATTTACTATAACGCGATCGCAATATTTCATTAAAATGCCTGTGTTCTAGACGTAACTAGACATGGATAACTAACGTAAGTTCTAGGGTAATAATGTTGTTACAAATACCTAGTCTAGTGATAACAATCTTAAATATTATTGCACAAAGTATTTTGAGGTTTAGTACTAAAACTTTAAAATCTATAACATATTACATAGAATAAATAAGAATATAGAAACACGTATTATTAGCACTGTGTAACCTATTTTGCTCTTATAATACCTACCTAAAGTCCCTAAGGGTAATTAAAAGGAAATAAAGTGCATGTGTGGATGACATGATAATTAATCAAGAAGTAATAGGCCAGAAGTAATTACATCATTAATGGATTTTCCGCCTTCCCTTACTATTTGCCGGCCTTTATAGGAATCGTGTTTTTGTTTGCCAATCTTCGCCGTCTTGTAACAAGTAGTTACAATCTCTTTTACAATATCTCAACGTTTGTGTAGTTAATTTTAATTATGTACCTCATATACAAGAGAGCGTCAGTGGCGTCGCGGATAAGACGCGGCCTATCATATCGAAAGGTCCGAAGTGCGATCCCCGGCTGGGCCATGTACCAATGGGTTTTTTCTCTAAACTTAAGTACATTTCACTGACTGCTCTCAGACGGTGACGGAAAACATCGTGAGGAAACCTGCATACCCGAAGAAGAAATTCTTAGGCGCATGTGAAGTCCACCAACCTGCATGGGGTAGCGTGGTGGACTATAGCCCGAACGGCCTCGTTGAGAGGGCAGGCCTGAGCCCCAGCAATGGGGACATGTTAATAGGCTGTTGATACCTTATATACCTCAAGCAATTATACTGCCAATTAAAGTTTTTAAGGTCAAAAATAAAACGAGATAAGAATAATATTCTTGCTTGGCGCAGTCGGTAGAGAAGTAATTCGTCACAGTTATAAAACAGAATTTGATTAGACTCATACCTCGCGGCGGCATCAGGCAATGCCGCCTAATGCACTTCACTCAGCTATCTGAATATTCTGCAGCATTGTAGGTATAATGGCAGCGGTTCTCAAAGTTGTGACTATTATTTTGACTGGCGTCTAAACTAATGCGACCTCTAAACTTCTTTCTATTTTCTTTTCTTTCTTCTTTCTGTAATATCTGGAACAGTATGAAACCAAATTTTGTTAGTATAAAAATCATAATGGAATTAATTCTTTGTGAATTCCACCAACCCGCACTGGGCTAGCGTGGGTGACTTAGCCATCGTTCAGAGGGTAGGCCTGAGCCCCAAAATAAGTGACATATTTATGTATAAGAAGAGATCTTTTTTATTTACGTAGAATAAAATTGTTATTTTAATAATTGCTAATTAAAATAACTTTAGATGTTTATGTAAGTTGACTCGACCTTCAATATTTCTTCTGGAATACTTATTTGTGTATCGTAATTGGAAGTCTGAATCAACCACAGAAATTAACAGATCGATCAAACACGACTATATGTTGAAATTGACCAGTTTGAGAATCTCAGTTCCCTGGTATAAATTTAACGATCCTGCAAGTCGTAAGCAGCTCACATTGCAAACAAGGAACGATATAAAACGTTGTAACAACCGCTCTCAAAAGGTATTTTCACTTAGAATCACACTATTGTATCGTGGATGGATAAAGACTTAGTGATGCTTCGACATCGGAAGCGAAGATCACCATCGATAGATTACTTAGAAATTTTTGCACAATAAAAAGTAACAATTTTTGAAACAAAAAGATAAAGAAAATACACAATAGAATTTGGGAAGAAAAAAGAATGTTGTTGGAAAGTTATAGAAGAAACTTTGCTAGTCTTTAAATTTCTATCGAATCTATATAATAATAGTGTCCCTGTCAAAAATCCAAAAAATCCTAAAGTGATACTCTGTGTATGAACATAGGCTATTTGGTATTGGGTTTTATAAAAAGGAGCGGCCACAAAATGTATTAAAGTGTATTGTAGTGTAATGTATTAAAGTCGGCGAATATTTCAGGAATTCATCAGGACGTTAGGCGTTAGTAAGTTGACATTTGAAATCGTTACTTTGAATGTTTTGTAAACCAAATTGTTCAATAAAAAAATATACAAATATTGAATCGAGAACTGCGATCATAGATCGAGAACTAATAGGCGAAAAATTAACTTGTGTTATAGTAGTAACACAAGGATGAAGTGTGATTCGATACGTTCAGTTTCAAAAAGTTTAATAACATCTCATTATATTTGTAACAAAAGATTGATTACCTTTTATATTTAAAAAACCTATTCAAAGAGTTTTTATTCCCTACTAAGTTTACATTCAATACTGGCCATTTATGCAGAAAAAAACTTGCATGGCCATTAATAGATTAAAGAACAAATTATTATTTGATTTTAATTATGACAGGCTTTCAAAAATTTACTATAACAAAATGCCAGTGTCTGAAAGGAATAAAATCTTATTGGTAACAATAACTTTAGGTAGTAGAGACTATTACTTACTCTGTGGTAGTAGGTACTGAGTTACTGACCATTTATGCAGAAAAAAAGATTTGCAATGCCAAATAATAAAAGGAACAAAATATATCTTTTTAACATCGAACGTGCCTTTCACAACATTTTTCTATGAAGGAAAGTGCCAGTGTGTGAGGAATAAAATCTTTTTGGTAAAATTACATCTTACTAATAAAAAACACGAAAGCGGATGTTTGGTACTCTTTCACTCAAAAACTACGAAACCGATTTTGATGAGACTATACAGCAATAGGTATAGAACATCAGAATAACACAGGCTATAAATAAACCGGGAAACTGTTTCCGCGGGAAAAACTTTTCTATGCGGGCGAAGCCGCGGGAAACAGCTAATTAATACATAAAATAAAAATAATTGTCTTTTCTCTGGTTCTTGGAAACAATCTAGTATTATGTCATATTATTGTTAGTAGTTTAGTTATTAGTCCAAAGCTCGATCGTTACGTATGAACGAACAATATAACATATTATCGATATATTTTTGATAATATTTTATTATCGATAACAGTATAGCGATAACGAGTGTCGAAGCAACACTAACAAATAAACTACACCATTAAACCTACTTTGTTCTATATAAATAACATAAAATAATGCGAGAGAACACACGAAGGTAATAAAAGTTTTATTATACCTAGTGTTCACACTTCATTCCTAGTAGGCTTCCCTAAAATATGGTTGTAAGATAAATTCAATTTACTGGCCTCAGGCCATCGTCTGGAGTGATAATGGAAATAGTGGAAGTCGAGTTTATTGTGTACTCTTGCGAGAGTTTCATTATAGAATATTTATAATTATTATTACAGGTGCTGTTGAGTGGCCTTTGGTTGCAAAACGGTATTCTTGAATGTCTTTTATTTTCTGTAAGGTTTTTAACTACTTGGACGGAATTTTAATACTGCATACACACAAATATACTTACTGTGACAAATAGTATGCTGTGTGTTAATCTAGTTGCAGTGCTTGACGGATATAAATATTCAGTGGCTATATATTTAATACTAATATAACATAAGATTGTTGTGTTAGTCTTAGAGTAGTTTATTATTTTATTTATAGTGCATGGTGTATTCATCTTTAATTAGTTGTGCATTAGATCAGTAATTTTAGGATGAAAATTGTAAATGAAACAATGTAACCGCTGTTGATGAGTCTAAATAAATAAATAAAATTAGCAAATATATTTTTTCTAAGTTCATGACAGGAACCTCTGTGCAACATTTTAAATTTCTATAGTCCCGGCCTCATAATTATAAATGCGAATGCAACACAGACAATCATAGTCTGTGCTGCAGCGTCTTGGTGGACGTCATACAACAGTTCATACCCAGCTGCAATACACCGATGATACTTGAATTAAAATAATAAAATTTTGTAAGTCAATTTCTGGGTCCTGCCTGTTACTTACGTAATTACTGTATTGGCGACATTAAGTAATAATGTCTTTGGGTTTGTTGTGTTTATTGTATCCGTACACGGCTGCATTCCACAGTTGTGATAGCAGTCTGTCTATGCTGCATCCGCATTTGTATACTTTTAGGCTGGTTTCAAAGCTATACGGGCTCCCGGAACGGAGACACTGTGAGGCGCTAGAAGATCGTTTCACAGTCACACGGATTGCTCCGTAAGGGACACGCTCCGGGTCCGGACCTTTCGGGTACCCCGTACTATAGCTGTGAAACGTATGAATGTGATGGCCTTGTACGGGCTCTACCCGGAGCGTGTCCCGTACGAACAATCCGCGTTGCTGTGAAACGATGCTCTAGCGCCTCACGTGTGTCTCTGCTCCGGGAGTACAGCCGGAACCAGGCGTAATCACGAGACCCGGGCGGTCGGCGGTTTGAGCTGTGATCAGTCAGGTGGATGCTGGGTGGATGTATCATTTAATGTGTCATAAAAAACAACTGGCGTGCATTTTACAACAAGCGCAATAAAAAGTGACAACGAAAGAGCACTGTGCGGGTAAATCCGTGGATATTTTAATTCAGAAATCCTTTGGCGTGATGCGAGACCCCCATTAAGCACTCGTCCCGTGATGAATGATCCAAACACTGACATAAAACAGCATGAAGATGATAAATGCTCATAATATTCGGCCAACTCATAGCTACTCGAATATATTTCGTTCAGTAAATGATAAATAAGTAATACATTATTTTTCAACAGCTGAATTTCGATTGAATGTAACAGAAAATATGTGCTTTTCATGCCTATCTTAGGTATAAATACCTATAGGTATGTGTAAAATAAAATTGTCTCTATTTTTTAAATAGTTTCTATTTTTTAGATTTTTTTTAAAATGTAAACTATTTGAAAAATTGTTAACATTTACTATTTTAAAAAATAGTTTACATTTTTGAAATTTTCTGAAAATCAAAACAACAGTTGAAGAAAATGAAGCTGAACCTGAACTCTACATATTCACTGTGTTTATTTAAACGGTTAGCAACTTTTTGTGGAAATGTGACAAACTGTTATTTTATATTCTTTCTTCTTTTCCTGTGTTATCTTTCAATTTCGCAAAAGCATCATCTCGATCTTTTAGAGAACGTTTAACGACAAAAAATTTACATTTTAGTAATAACCGAATTGCATATTTTAAATGGGAGAGAATTAAAACCAATTTCGATACCATCAATATTCCATTTTCCGTTCGTTATGATGGCATGCCGACAAAGAGGTTTTATTGAATAAATTACCTTTTTATTAAAATGTGTATTATGAGAAGCGCTGGTTTAAGTGTGACCGGTCTAAAAAGCATGTAACAACAATCTGACGACAACCAACTTGTGCAATGCCATATTTTATAAAAGACGACTTTCAGTCCGTCCTAGACATACATAAACATAAACTTTTTTTTCACTTACCTACTGTTTTAGTTGAATGCTGTTGTTGCGTTGAATGAAACATATTTTGAGGGATGAATTTTTAAAAGGGTTATTATTTATAAGTAGTGAAACGTTAATATTTCGGCCGTTGACCGACCTTTCTGGCCATTTTACCAAGTATCGTTTTGAATAATTATAAGAGACTTCTATTCTTTTGGTTGTGGATGGAACAGAACGGACACAATACTATAACACATATTTTAGTTTTTTCGTAGTCGAGTTTCAGTTTTCTTTTCATTGTGTACATAATTTTAGGTTTGAGCACTAAATGTGGAGTAATTTTCATGAAACTTCTACACTACGAGGGTTCAACGAGCTATTAGGTTACCTATAGGCTATTATATTTAAATACCCGTTTATAAATTTTAGGATTCGTTTAGCCATTTATAAAGGTTGTTATATTCCATGAACGTGGGCGTCATAATTCGATTTTGGAACAGTTTAAATATTGACGTCCAGGAAACTTTGTGCCCAGAGTTTGTTGACTTTCTAATAGTGTCACGGTTTAAGTTTATTTCCGTTAGTAGTGACAAGATCATAATGCCAGGGGTTCAAAATCTATATTTGGGAATATTCCTAAGACAATCCTTTTTGACGTGAAACGTCTGTTAGCTTCAGCTGAAACGAAATATGATAGAAATTTAGGTGACCATTTTAGTAACAGGGTAAAACTCGGTAATTCGCCCCACTTGACAAAACGCCCCACTTGACAAAACGCCCCACTCACCAAGCACGCACACTAACAAAGCTACACAGTACACGAATAGTTTTCACTTTATTTTATTTGCAAGACGCAAATAAAGTTTGTTTTCGCTGTAAACTTGCACGTTTACGAATACGACATTTAGATTTCATAAGTGCCTACTTTATACAGTACATACACTAATTAAACTATAGAAAATGTTCAACATTCAATTTTTTTTGTCATTTTTACCTGCCAGTTCAGGCATCACGCAAAACCTACTGAGCTGATTTTGACGAAATTTTGTATAGTGGTAGTGTACACTATCCCTGGCCAACATAAAAGGCTCTAAAAAAATAGACCCACCAGCAATCTTTCATTTCCTAACATTTGTATGACTTGCAGTTCAAAATCGACTGGTTGTTTATGAAAATGCTATACAAAATGCTTCCAGTTAAAAAAATTGGGCTGCCCCAATCTACGTATAGGTTTCTAAAAAACAAAACTCTGACTGACTGATATACTGGCTGTAACAAAAATACCTGAAAGTGACTGGTTACAGAGTGGTCGATATCGAATAAATTACTTTGTCCAGGCGAACGAAGTCGCGAGCAACAGTTAGTTCTATAATATTTGTTTTACTTTATTAGACTTATTTCTCCCAAACCACATTTACCGTTTATATATACCTAATAGGTATATACCAATATGGTATCCCTTTCATCGACGTAACCGAACGCCGCCCGCGATCGGTTTTACTTTTTTCGCCTTGGGAAATTTATTCAGAATCACACATTATTCTAGAATATCGTCGACGACGTCGGTCGCTACGTATAGAACGTGAGTGTAATGCAAACAGTACCCGCAGGGTTGTCATATCATTGTAGTGTTCTCCCTAAATTGGACAAAAAACCGCAGAAAGTCACAGACAAAGTGAAGTTTTCGAGACTCCGTACATTAGATTTTAACATTTTGAATAAAGCAATTTTATTTATAATTTTTAATATTTATGGTTTTTTGTAGGTGGCGTTTGAGCTATTCACCCAGTAGATAAATTATAAGAAAACTTTTTTTTTCGGAAAGCAGTCGCAAACGAGCAGACAGGTCCCTATTCTGACGGTATTGACGGTATTTGGATGCTGTCGCCCATAACCTGCAGCTTAAAAGCAAAAATACTTTACTACCCTGAGACTAGTTGAAAAACCTCGTGTTTTTGTAATTACACTAGATCACTTCTTCAAACCGGCCAAATTTCCCTTTCAAACTCAGTTTTTTACAGCCAAGAAATGTAGCAGACCTACTAGCAGCTAAGCAAACTTACTTGCAACGGGCAAATATCTGAATCTGGCAATACCATGTCCCTGTTCCGCCGCGAGACATGTTTCGTCACTTTAGCCGGGAAATACTGAAAAGGCAAAACATCGGCGAGGAACGCTTCCTCGCCAAGAAATTGCATGACGTGCCTTACCTATTCACACGGAAAGTGTTTGACATGTGCAATGATTGAAAGCATTCACGGACTTCCAGGCTACTGCAAGGTCTTTTCAAATGTCAGTAGATGTTAAACACTTGAAAGAAGACAGCCAGATAGAAACACCCGAACCTGAAGGCACATACTTAAAACATCACTAAAATTTGAAAGAAGATAAAGATGTAACTAAAAGTGCTGTGTAATCGAGATTAAAAACATAAGAATAATGCAATCAAAGAACTCATTGAGACAAATCAAACATAAGCCTTATTATATTTGGCTTATTGTTCGTCATTGAGGAGTTCCTTTAATGACCAGCACCCGCCTCCATGGTTCATGATAATCTCCAGGGATAAGATATTATTATATAATATATTGTCACCAGAATTGCATAAGTTTGCAAAGTTTCATTTCAATACATACGAAAATGAGAAGTGAAAAACGAGTTGAAAGATTTCAACATTAATCAACTTATTAGTTTATGGAACTTACATAGGTATACCTAAATAATACTCTATGAAAATGAAGCTCATTATCTTATAACATCCGGCAGATGCATGATCAACAGATTGAAACAATTACTTTTTGTTATAATTAGGTAATACGATAAGACTGCTTGCAAAATGCTTTCCTTTAAAATTTTAATGAATTTAAATACCCTACCTGCCTAATTGTTACAGAATACGGTAATATTCATTAGCAAATATGGAGCAAAAGTACGGAGAGGTGGAAGCACTCTTTATATGAATAAAATTTACATTTGATTTCGTCGCGTCGTCGCCAGGTTTCCACAGAATTTGAAAATAAGACTGTTTATAAAGTAAAATAGAATGTTACTTGTATGTTTTTCATTAATTTCTTTCGCAAATTCAAGTGAGGTTTTAAGCTGAGAAAAAGTAATGCTAGCTATATATCAATAGCTATAGAAATACTTAAATAAATTTGTAAATATACCTATAGTTGTGCAATTTTGAACAGACTAAATAAATTAGAGCAGCGAAATAAATGGCATTGGAATAGATTTAGACAGAGAGCGGCTGCATAATGTTTGCTGCGGGATTCTTGACACAGTAAACAAATTTGCCTCTCCGCTCTGCGGAAGCACCCGATGTAATGTGCCTCGTGTAACTATATTACGTATAGGATTCTTAGACTAAAAGATGAAGTTCAGTTAAGTTATCTACTCGTACTTTTTCCTTGGGTTCGTTTGCATAAAGAAAACTGTTGTGCAACAAACAAATTGCTCACAAATCTATTATAACTTTCTGAACTTCTGGAGAAGAGTTAAAATTGTTTTCTTCCTACGAAAACGTATTATGACGTACAATGTAATCTTTGCCCTAAAACTAGATGTACTTATGTTTTATGAAAAGTGAAAAAAAGCTTAGCAATAAATTAATAACATTTTATTGCGTAGTTTTTCAGCAAAATGGTAGTTATTTACAGTTCTGAGTTTTTCGGAAATTTGCAAAATGTTAATCGAATACTGCTAGCAGAATGGGAACATTCTGAAGTCACACACCAAAATAATATGCATACTTGCACGGATATGCACGTACCCATTCATGCTTAAGTTTAAGTCATGCTTAACAGGGTAAATATCTTCTGTAAGGTATTTTATAAGACGCTATGCTTTATGCTGAATTGAGTTTCGAAGATAGACTAAATTCCTAAAATGACTTACATATTGAATTTACAATAGAGGTTTATATTTATATTCTGTACTACCAGACTATCTTCACAAATATACCTTTCTCACCAAGGCAAACTTATTAAAGTTGGTCAAATTGTCTGAGTCCAGTTAAAATCCCGACCAAAACCCAACCCTTTGGAAATCAAGGCAAACGCCGTACCTGGTGCAAAATATAAAATTATATAAAGCTTAGAAATAGAAAAACTTACAGTTTAAAGAAATACATCGACAAAGTTAGCTTTATATAAACCCGAGTTAAATATTCAACATGGCATAGACAGCATAGGCGATTGCAGAGCGGCTAGAGAGATTAATTTGCATTCACGACCAAAACGGATCGTGAGGCTATTTCGTCGGCATCTCCCCCATTTCCTGGCTATAGTCAACATGAACTTAGGTAGTACGTGGTTGGATCAACTGTTGGAGTGCACTGCGTACGAGCTTAGTCATTCTATAATCGCATCATAGACAAAAAGAAAACGTAGATTATGTTAAAAGGATACAACAGTTGTTTATTACAATAACAGTAAAAATAATGCCAAGACAATCATTCTCCACATGTTATTATAACATACTAAAACCAGATCGGTTCGTGAAGTTATTTCATCGGCATCTCCCCAATTTTCTGGCTACAGTCATCATGAGCTTGGAACATGGTTGGATTAAGTACTGGAGTACTTACTTACTACTTAATAAATTCGTAAGTAAGTAGTTAAATAAATACCCACTGACTAAAGCAACGATCTGACGTGAATAGATCGGGACCTGTGAATCTTTGGGGAATGTCTATGTAGAAAATCAACTGACTCTTTACTGAATACCTACTGACTGACCAAGCAATCGGGTCGTAGACTGCCCCATCTACTTAGATTTATGTCTGAAAATAAAAGGCAACATTGTTCTCATATTTACTGTGGTCATAAAGTAAACTGGGTATACATTTTACTCCGAGAATTTTCAACCAAGTTATGTACTTCAGTTCTGAGTACTACCCGTTTAATGTTATTATGTATGGCAGTAAACAAACAATATTCTTCTAAACTAAACACCGTAACACTAAACACGGTAAAGTAAATTGGTACCTATCCAACAAGTTGAGCCGCCCTGTTAAACTGCATATAAAATGCTTGTCAAATTCGAAATCGTAAGAAGACCAGAACCAAAAAAACAGGCTTATAAACTGTTATTTTACTAAAAACACTCCAGCTTAAAAAAAATTTAAAAGTTAAGTTAGGATAAGGGCGCAAAAGTATTTTTTAGTAAGCGAAAAGCAAGGTTTGCTTCATTTAATAAACTAACTGAACTAAAAAGAAATGACTAATTTAAGGTATGTATGTTGTTTAATAAAACAATAGACTTAGTAGGAATTTAACATTGCAATATGTAGTGATGAGTTGATGACATTCACAACTACGAGCTATGCAACACGACTAAAACAAAACCACAACTCTACAATGAAACGTAACCAAAACCGCATTTGGAATAATGGTCACACAAAAGGTAATGTGAATTACGAGTAAGTATACACTAGTGGACAACGCAGAAGGTAATAATTTACGCAACAAATAATTTAACCGTCCTAACATTAGACAAATGTTTAGTTTTATACCTTTCTCCAGTATTTAAACCATGCATTTAAGGAATAAAACTATGAGATCGACCATAAAGCAACACTGAAAGAAACCCGCTACTTAAACTTCCTTCTGTCAAAAGATACACGACCAACTGTTTATGCGTCATATCGATATATATCAATGCGTACGAGTGGTTATATGAATGTGGTCTTCGATATAATATTAGTTATGTAGTGTTTTATACGCTTCAATCGCGTAGATAACCGTAGTATGATAACCAGCAATAATACAGGAAAAAAATCTTGTTTATAACCCACCCTCAGGTGAGTTTCACAGAGGGAAAAAGGGTCACATGGTCTATGATGTATCAAAACCTAAATACGTAGGTACCTAAAGCTTAAAAATTAAATCAAAAGCTTACTCTAAAATTAAATTTAAGTAGAACTCAAATGTTACTACAATGAACAATGTCACCGAAAGCGACTAAATGGGTCTACAGAGAGCGAAGCGCAGCGCAGGAAGAGATGACAACAATCCCAAATATTTATTTCTTGGATTTTTTTTAAATGCGCTAAAAATAAAGAGAGATTACCTCGAAATAATCGGTGAAATGATAGTTCGGTTGACATAAGCAGTGTACATGGACTGTTTGCTGGCTCACAGACCACAATCGTAACGATGAGAGACCTACGTCTCAATTCCCATCAACATCTATGTGACACAAAGCTTACAGAGCCCTCGCTTTTAATATTATGTACCCACCGTAGAAGGGGATACAAAGCAGACATACAAAGGCTACCGCATACAAAGACAGGTGGATGCCTTAAACAAGCCCTACTGAACTATTGACACTATGTGCATAATTAAACCTGTACGTATTTGGAAAACATCGGTGGAAAGTTCAGTTTTGGCTTAGATTTGATTTAGACATAATACACAGGAACCGGGGAAATCAAAAACTTGAAATGTAACTAAATAGTAATAAATTTTGGATAGTATATTTTACTACAGTTCGGCATTTTAAAAAATAAATACACGTGGACACTGACGGTGAGCCTGTTCTATAATTTTAAGGTCGCTTAGCAAGCTATATGGAGTGGGCTATGCTCGGAGTTTTGTTTGAAGGAGACACAGGAGATCCAATGCCGAAATGATTAGCAAGCTGAAGTGGCAGCGGGCAGGTCACATCGGACGGAGGAGCGGGTGTGGTGGTGTTCACTGGGGATGGCCTATTTCCAACAGTGGACGTTAACTGGCTGATATTATTATGATGAAATTAGAAAAGAATTTTCAATTTCACATTCATTACTTTCTGTCACTTTCCTTATCATGATGAGTCAATATTCATCAGAGTAATTCATTATTCATCAATAGTGCTAGTTTAATTAAATAGGTGTAAGCACTCTGTAGTTGGAATTGAATCTACTGTTATTACTATATCTAAACCTAAACCACTAACAACTCAAACCTTCGGAAATCCCAAAAGCGTAAACCTATCAATTTTCAATCGGCGCAAAACAAAAAATAGTCCCTATTACGATCCAACATACCCGTATGAACTTCATCCGGCCAATATTTTTTGCGGCACGCTCCACAACGTTACGTTACACACAGTGCAAATTGGAAACGAATCAAATATGCATCGCTCGCCCAAGCGTGAGATGGAATACTCGCATTAGTAGATTATGTTCTCGAATGACAATATCTTTTTTCGGCAAGCCTACCTACTTTGACCTTGACCTTGTTGTATTTTTATTTTGTAAATGTACACAAAATAATAATACAACATGCTATCAATTAAGTAGGTAGGTAATTATTACTTTGAATTACAATGTTTGGGTCAATAATAGTGATTTTAATTTAAATTCTAAGTATAAGCAAAGTTCCCCGCGTATTCAACAATGCAATAAATATTAATTCATCTTATTATTACGCTCCAAAACACGTTTACAAATTTTTATTGACTTCTGGAGACATTGACCGAGGGATTTATCAAAGCCACGTCGTCTGCATAACTTAGATTTCTAAAGAGTACAAAAAAAATTTAAACCTTTAAATACATATTTTGTCTAGATTATGTGGTATTGGTGATTGCTAAACTAGAATAATATATATATATAGTACATACACGTACACACTACTAAATGATACTTACAAGAAAATAAAATAGAAAATCAAAGTTTCAATCGAAAATGTTACATTTATCTAACTATAGTGCCAGAAGCTCGAGAGGAGACATCTCTAGAAATACTGTTCAAAAGTGCACTTACGGTGATTGTAGGTATTCTATTTGCTATTTCTCATTTCTGCGGCTTAATCGTTGTTGAAAAAGGAATACATGTGGTTCACACATACACCACCAAAAACAACCACTAAAATAGAAACCTAAGCTTGAAAAGTATAACAGAATATTACCATCGCTTCGGCTGCCATCGACACCTATCTTTCGTACCTATAATAAATCACAGACAAGCGTGAATCACGATAATAGTGCCCAACAATTTACAAAATTACTGGTTGTCACGGATGACAGCCGGTAATTTAGTAAATTGATAATCATAAGCAGATACCAATTAAATAAATTACTTAATATCAAGCACCTACAAAAATTGGAGGAAGAAATCATTGGAGCTTATGTTTATAATTATAATATGACATCATGATTATCATAAGCATTGCAATATCCACCGTTAGACGATAAAATAGATGAATGAAATACAGTAATATTAAGATTGAAAGCTATACTGCCAACTATAATTTATTTAAAATGGAGAGTCCGTTTCTAATGCAGCTATATGTTTTTTAAAGCAGCTACACGAAAGTATTGAACTCAAACAAATTTCTTTTTTTCAAAAATAGTCACTAAATTATAATTTTGCAAACACAAGTTTCATGTAAGTGGGCATAAATTCAAAGTTTGTAGGGAGACGGTGATGCTAATCTGTCCGATAGAGATGTGGCATGCATTCCCCGTGATACTGATATTATGATTAGAAACAAAATACGCAATTAAGCCTTATTTGCTTACACTGTAATCCCATGAAAGCTGATTAATGAATGAATTTTAGCATAGCCAGCGTGTGTGGTGAAATCGGTGGAAAGCAAATGGTGTGGCAACGAACTGACAGCCAGGTTTCGGGTTGACCGGTCCAATGCGCTAATTTGCAATGCGACTACACTTTTCGACGCTCGCCTCTCGTGCATTGTGCGCAAAATGTCTGTGTCTGCTTTCGACACGTTAAATTTTATCGGTATTTATTCATAAAATGCTAATGCTTGATTTTATATCCAACTAATGTATTTTAGTGAGAATTAACCTGGACAAACGTGCAACCTTTTCGCACTACTAAATGCAGACATAAGTTAGATATGAATGTATGCCGTTCTCTTACTTGAATTTGGCTCCTTTCTCTAACTCTAACTTTTCTGCAGAGTTTGTAAAGGTTCACAAACATACAACATACTCTCCGTACCGTCTGTTACCAGCTACCTACCTCGGCAACTATAAGTTGGTACGGTCGACCGCACGTCAGTGGAAACAAAACCAGTATAAACTGGTCTCGCATAGTATTGAAACTACCTAATAGGACAGGCCAGCTCAAGGTCAAAGTGTTACCACTGACGTGCGGTCGACTGTACTAATGCTATTGATTTGAAATTTGGAATAAATTTGATAGTTTTTTTTATATAATTCGTACGTCGTGTTATTTTGTATTAAATTTAATAAATTACAAAAAAGCCGTCAAATCGAAATCATACCAATTACATTTTGGTAAGACAGGCCTTGATAATTGTTCAGAACGAACATTGAACTGTGATTTATTATCTGTGTTTATATCTAAGTTCTATCGTTCCATTCGTTCTCTCACTCTTTTTCACGTCAACCGCCTTAGAGGCAACACCGAAATTGTGATTATCATCTTTTAATTATTAAAACCAGTGAATAATATAATTTATCAGTTTTATTTATGTTGTCCTCAACAATAATAATTGCTACCATTTAGAATATCGTTAAATAACCGTGACAATATCAATAATTAAACAAATTAGTTGTCTACTGTATTGCGTCCAAAGAAAGAGTAATTTGACAATTATTATTGCCCCCAAGACATTTAGGTGTTCGTTAATCATGAAATATAAGTTTGTCGCCTATTCGGGATTATCCATTTTGTTAATTGAAGCGTCAGGTCAGGTCACGCGAGGACTCGATTAAGGGTCAGGGCAAACGTAGCCACAAAACTTGAGGGCATATTAAATTATTTAGTTATATGTCACCTGACGTGGTAAAAGTAGATACATAAGTAACAAATAGGATTCTTGTAACACAAAGACTGTTACAAAATACCTATTAAAAATTGTAATTTAGCGAATATTGTATAAGTTAGTATACTTACATTGTTTAGTGCTAAACGTTTTGTGATTGACCCTAACACCATCTGATAGTAAATAACGATAGAAAACGCAATTTGATCAATCAATAGTGAAAACACAGAGGGCAATAAAGAATTTCCAACCAAATTGTCTAATAAGACGTTGCGTTTTAGAAAGCTTTTTAGAAATAAAATGGATCTTTTTTCTGAATAAATAAATTTGATGATGATGATGATGATGAAAGCGATCGTATGTGTACACAGTAATGTAAAGTTGAATGTAAAAGCGATTTTCTTATCCAGTTTCGCAACCAGTTCTCAAAAAAGAAAAACGTTTTTTTCAACGGTGCTACATTCTTGCACCATTTTTTTATATAAATCGGTTCTAAAATGTGTGTAGAAATAGGATTCTCCTAAAAAACGAAAAGGCAAGAATTATTCGAATTTGAAGAACACAGACCGTCTGTGAAGGACATCACATAGACGAAAATAAATAATCTGTCTTACTTAATAATGTCAGAAACTTTACAGTTGCTCCGTAACTTCCATAAAAGTACCCTCAACTTGGAATAGCTACAACAAGTGGCTACGCAGACAAATAGCTGGCTACTGCCGCCTGTCGTCTGCACGACCCCTAATAAATAGCAACCTGCTTCACAGCTGTGAATTAAGTGGGACTAATCACGAATTCGTATAATGATAAATACGGCGGTGCCCTAGGGAGCGGTGTGATGAAGCCTAGTCATTTTGACATTGCTAAAGAACATCAAAGCTGTTTGATGTTAATTTCTAAAATACTGTCATAGAAATTACCAGGTATAGTTGTGGGAGTAGTCAATTTTTTATGTGAAATATACTAAGATTCTCGTCTCAAACTTTCTATAGACACGCAGTATGTTGTCCAATGCCCATGTAGGACACAGCTAACTATGTCATTTTTATAACATGCCAAAAATTTTTGTACTGTTTACCTGTCACTCAAAATAAAGACCATTATTTGAAATGCCAAAAGTTGCCACTTTACTGTTTGTTTTACTTTTAATTCTAAATTGACTGTATTTCTAGCATAATCATTATGTACCTAATTGAATCACTGTTACCAAAAGTTTACTATTAAATAGGCAAAACTGAAAGATTTAAGATCAAAGTAAAGCCTCAATAGAGAAAGATCATTTTTCAAGCAATATTCCCACTAAAGTGTTTTGAATTCACAACGACGCCGACAGGTTTGTTACGTGAATTGAATACGGAAGTAAAGTAAATTTTGCTCATGTACAACACAACAAGGTAGAAAAGAAGTATAAATAAAAAAGTATCATGAGTTTAATATTATTTTGTGTCTAATAAATGAACGAAAAAGCAATATCATAGGACCTTGAGCTTATAGTCGAGTTGAGAGAATATAAAAAGGCGCTACGGAAACTGTCACATTACTTCATCTGGTAATCATTCACTTGGGAGATAGGTATACTTATGAAAACTATGACAGACATATTATTACGTCTCGTCACAGGAACGCGCGGCGTTAAATCGTGTTTGTGTTGAGCCGACATTAGCAAAATGTTTATTTAATTATAACATATTTAGGTGTGGTTATAATACAACGCTAATTTTAGCCACCACAAGCGACAGGTTAGGTGAGGTAGACTAATTTAATTATATCGTAGACACAATACCGCATGCCTTTAAGGAATTACAATATGCTTTTATTGTATGAATGGGGAACGTTAGTTGGTTATTACGTGGTTTTTCGAATACTGAGAAAATCTTGTTCAGTCTTTACACTCCAGTTTATTTAAAAACAAAGTAAAATACATGGATCATATACTTATTACGTTCTGAATGTTTACATGTACCTACCTACCTATTAAGAATACAAATCTATGAAAATAATGGGACGGTCTTTGGTGTCAGTATAATTTATCTACTACCGCATATAGTTTACATTAGTAGCCAGTCCATCTTCATCAAAACTATTTTTTGATTTACTTGTAACTTATAAGTCAAAGTATAGGAAACGAATTCTGAAGTAGGTAAATCCTAAAAGGATTAGCAATCTCTGATGCGAAATATAAAATCCCTCATGAATAAAACACCTGCCGACTCCACTCTTCATGCGAATTACGAAAATCACACTTAGGACCAAATCTGTTTTGGGAGTATCAAACCTTTTTGATTCCATATCGGGATTCCGGCGTGTAAGCAGATTAACCAGTACATTGTTGGGCCGGACCCGGGCGATATCCACATATCGCACGAGAAAACGAACGTTTAATCATTAGCATCGTCTTGCTCACACACGACATGGTATGAGAGGGACAGCGAGCCGGGTCGGTTAGGATGGATGGTGGTCCGTTGGTCGGGCGGCGGCTTCGAATCAACGGACCGCAAATTTGTCGGAACTACCAATGAAATCGGATTACGAGGGAGTCCGTGGCAAGGGAGCGCTAACGACCGAGAACACCATTACCAGACGTCAATGGCGTCTTCAGTCGAGAATTAAATTTGCTACCAAACGGTGCAATATTGCCTCAGGGTCTATATTGGACTCGGTAAGTTATAGGCTCCAATAGTGTAATAATCGTATCAATCAACGCTTGTCTGTGGGGAAGCGATCTAGTGGCATTCAAATAAGACACCAAAAATCTTCAAAAATGTAGATTTTCAAAACGTGTTCTAGACAACATAAATACCAAATCGGACAAATAAGTATGGCGGTTTTTCTGTTTTATATTGTCGCCACCCCCTTAGAGATTAACCACCCAGATTTAAAGTTTCGTTCTTTTATGATAAATAGGGCCTGACAAAACACAAATGTTTTTTATTTGTGTTTTGTCAGGCCCCTTGTTCTAGATCCGCCCATGTAACTTATAACCGCATACTGTTAACCTTGAAGGAAAAATTTAGCTAATAGCGCACGCCCACCAAAGAGATCCTAGCACTATGCTGTTAGCTATCTCATGTCATCAATATATATCAAATGCTAATAGATATTGTGCAGCTTACTGTGGGTGCGACAAAGCAAAGCACGTGCCACTGAGGCGTCATTAATGTCAAGATCTCGTTAGCGGAAAACAATGAGTGGAAACCTGTATTGCTCACTGCTATATAGGCGGCGCTACTAGCGCGTGGGGTAAACAAGTCTAGAAAAATTACAAGCTACCAGAAACCTACACAAATACGATAAAATAATCAATTTCATACAAATATCTAAATAGATTTAGGTCTGGTAGCTCACCTTTCAACTATACCTTTTTATCATCAAAGGAAAGCTCTTCAATACTAAAAACGTACATTTATTATTTTACAAATCGAAAAATCTGAAATAATTAGAGATGATAGATTTTTATACATATTTACAAGACAGACATCATCTTAAAAACTTTTTTAAAAATACAAATAAACTGAGATGAGAGAAGCTTTTACTAAATAAAAACGTCAAAATGCCCCATTCAAAAAAATATATCTGCAGTCACCCTTGACAACATGATCCTAGCTATTAGGAGAAAGATCCAAATTAGAAAGGTCCTCGAAGGTGACAATCCTTTCACCTCGGTAATCCTAGGCTGATGACGTCACGTATTATTAAGGACGCGCCTTATCCTGAGAACAGTAAAATAAATTGCAAGGATTACGCACTCGCTGCCGTGCTCGGTAATAAAAACTTTAATGTCATAAAGTTTGTGACAAAAAACAGTTTCTTGACATGTGTGAGATTTGTACAGTTTAATAGGTAAGCCCAGTAATTCTTAAAGCTTATAACATATTTTGTTGTTACAAAGGTCGTGGGTTCGATTCCCACCCGGGGCCAACATTTGTGTGATGAGCATAACTGTTGGTTTTCGGATTCTGAGTGTTTGTATGTATTTAAGTATTTATTTAAAAGTATTTATGTATGTGCATCAGTTGTTGAGTACCCATTTACAAGCTTCGGCTTAGTTTGGGACTAAACAGCCGTGTGTAAATTTGTCCAAACATTATTATTATTATAACATTCATCGAAATCTATCTAGTTCGAGTACGAAACAAATTTTCACACCAATGCTCGGAAAAGTCTACACCTTTCACTCTATTTGAAACAATCATTTAGGACAGGAATGTTGGCGTTGTGATTACAATGCCTGATATTTCTGTATTTATAAAAATAAATTAGGCATTTTAGTGTCGCACTGTGCCAATATAAATATTTTCTTTTTAGTTGGGATCAGCTATTAAAAATTGTTAGTTTAAATTAAAATATCAATTTAGAAATATGCGGTAAAAATTATCACCGATAAAAAAGGGTAGGGTTTTTGAGGGAAACCTAAGCATCATGTCTTTATTTTCCAAAAAAATGTATACCTTGCGATTGCGGGTTTTAATAAAATGACGATTATTATTTTATACAATAGGAAGCTCAATATTTAATGTGTGCCTTCACAATCAACCCCTCCGTTGATAGATTCTAACAGAAAATTGGAGTATTCCCCTAGTAAGCTAAGATTACCACCCGCTTTGTGCCAAAGAGAAAGGTAATCTTGGAGAAGTATCTCGGAGTTTCGATACTCCCGTATTCGTCTGACGATGATCAACTTCAAAGGGGTTCGTTTTTGTTCGTATAACTGTTTGTTCAATTCCGCTACGTGGTCCCTAAATTGCAGGGCATTGTGATTTAAATAGATCGCACTGGGCTAGCGTGGTGGACTATAGCCCTAGCATTCACAATTTCAATTGCGATATATCAATTATCACGTACGATATTAAGTCCTATTGTAATTTACCGTAGTGAATAGTACCCCGTGTCTTAGTCTGTTAAAATAAGCTATCACTGTGACATGAACACTGTAAAATGAAGCTAGATTTCCTATTATTTGAGTAACAATCTACTAAACATTAATAATATTAAAAGAAGCCTATTTCATATTTTAGCTACGCCCCGAAAATAATAAGCAATACTTAATTATTATAGTTTGATTAAACATCAAATCAGTACTTCCGTACCCTGATTCAAAATTACATCCTTGTATTCAGCATTCACACCATCGGTCACAGATACCCTTCCCATTTATATGGCTCTTGGAGGAGATCGGATGCAACTACAGGGTGTTTTGAATTCATTTCCGGCCATTTGCCGCAACGGAAATAGAACGGAATACCGCCGGAGGTTCTATTCACTCGCAGACGTATTGTGACCACCTGGAAATAGTCTGGTATAATAATTACCTACATCAGGGTGGCGCGAAGTTATCAGAAAATGGAATAGTTAGACTTTATCGTAGTTCATTTGAGCAGACACAGTGGTATTAAGCACAGTTCGCTGTTTGTTTGTTTCAAACATATTCTAGTTGGCGAGATGAAACCACCACTATGGCCCAGTGGAGATTTGTGTACTCCATTTTGGAAAAAATGCTTTTCTTTATAAAAAAAAATTACAAGTAAACAATCATAACAAAACACGCTGCAATTGCTTAACAATTTGTCGTTATTTTTACCGTTGTTCTATCTTATGTTATGCAAATTACAAAATTATTTTTTGCAACGTTTAGGTATATACATTTCCTTGAATAATTATCATGTACCAAGAAGTCTTGAGATGATCCGTGCTCTGCTTCGCTAGGTTAGGAAGAATACTGTGGTCAAGCGAAGCAAAATTAGTGTTAGCTTGGCCAAGCCTCTCCAAAATAACGTTAGGAATATGCCCTAACCACCATGCTGAGCAGGCAGGTAGGTGATCACAGTATTTAATATGATGCACAGACAATGCTAGGTGCCCATTAAATGTATTTAGAATAATAATTAATTACTCATCGATATTCTATAGCCTTCGAAAATGGTTCTGATACAATGGCCGTTTTCACCGCGATTTCACGACAACTTTATTATTATTTAACAGACAACATCAGTCATCTCAATTGAAAACAGCGAAGTGTGAAATTTACGCTAACTCAAAAGAGAAATTAATAATTTTATTTCAGCAAATAATCCCTTGTTTATGATTTCAGTTAAGAGTTTTGGAGGCACAAAGTTGGGCGATAAATTCCAGCAATAAACAGCCGGTGATATTATTCATGACGTTTGTTAAGTTTGTTTTAACGGCTGTACCTTTTATAATTAGTTGATTATAAAGTTCTTTTGTTGTCGGCGCGAAACGGTGAAGAATTGCCCGCACTTTAAACTTTTCGCTCTGTGGGAAATTTTTCCTAGGGCGTTTAAAAGATGGTTGCGTTTTAAAACTCGGTAAAACGCCCCACTTGACAAAACGCCCCACTCACCTAGCACGCACACTAACAAAGCTACGCAGCACACGAATAGAAACGCAAGTAGCCATACAGCGTAGTAGACAACTTGTCGGGCGTCTGATGGTTACTTGCGTTTCTATTCGTGTGCTGCTTTAATTTTGTTAGTGTACGTGCTAAGTGGGGCGTTTTGTCAAGTGGGGCGTATTACCGACTTTTACCCTAATGCATGATGTGGATACGATTAGACCATCAATGGTTTGCTTACCTACGGGCTTGCTGCGGGCTTAAAAATGAAGCGTAGCCGGAGCTACTACAGGTGAATATTAAATCTCTGAAGACGAAGACAGGATAATCATTAGTATACTATACTTAAGTTCAACCATTTGACTGCACTAACTTTCGCAACGGACTAGCGACTGTACTCAAAAATAAATGTAAGGAGACGTTATCGACAACTGCATGAAATCTATATCCTCCTCATTAGAACCGTTTTGATAAATGACTTTAGACATTTATTATTAAACTATTTTACTTACCTAAATAATAACATTGATTCGTTTGAATACGGTCCAAGTTTCTGTCATAAGTACCTACCTACTCATAGTATCCTACAAAAGTTATTCGCTTTTCTAGCGAACTCATACACAAATAACACCTAGTAATTTTTATTATCATCAGTTACATACAACATATATAGTGGCAGATATGAAATATATTTTTAATAAAATGTTATTCATAAAATCATATACTTTATGCTATACATAAGGCTGCATACTGATAATAATTGCATTTAACTATGTTAAATAACAAGATTATGAAAAAATTCTTTTTTAAAGCAGAATAAAGCGCAGCGTGTTCTCCCCGAAGGCCTTTGTTACTAGATGGTTTTACGAGGAGACTACATTCCCGCACAGAGAAGATTTCCCGAAGGTAACGCATATTTTATACGCTCTGCAATTTAAGTGACTGCTATTTTATTATGACATCTATGACGTGACGCCTTCCTACGTGAGCGCTATCCATCATTTTGTCACAAAATTCCCTCACCTTCCCCTTATTTCTCTTATAAGCCTGATTAAAGTCCCCGTTCTGAGCAAATGTTTATCTTTTTAGTAAAAGGGGCTTGGTCTGTTGAGTCACTGTGCTGTCGTTTGCTGAGACTCGTCAAAGTACGTGTATTTACAGGCTAAAGTGAGTTGCCGTGTTCCTCATCCATAACATATAAGTAGTTGTTAAATAGTATTTTCCTTCATGTCCAGAACTAATAAAAGTATTAAAAATAACCAAAGATATAAAAATGACCATAAAACAGAAAATTACAACAGGGTCAAAGCGTCTAGCTAGGGTGTCAAAATGTCCAGTATGTTAAAATGTCAAAAATATCACAGTAGTATAATAGTAAAAAATATAGTTAAGTTTATCATATAAGCAAATCACTATTTCGGAAAATATAGAAAGCTTTCTTTATACGGAACCTCTTATTTATTTCCAATCGTCAGCGTATTAACGTCCACCGCTGAACATAGGCGATCCCAAAACTTTTATCCCGTGGTGGCTAACTGTATCGCCTACTAGTTCATTATCATACTCCATACAAAATGTCATACTGAAATTAGAGGCTTCGTTCGATTGATGATCAGTTTGAACAGATTTTTCGGGTGATTCCAAGAGCAAAATTATACTTAATGCAACAGATAACTATGTTAATTAATTCGGAGTACCTACTAACAAGTTTTGTACTGGCAAAAAGTAAGCTTATCGCGGTTTCTGACATACATGTAGCGATGTGAAAGCTACAACTAAAGAAAGCATGTCATGGCTTCCGCGTGACGTTGTAAAGACAAAATTATAAAATTTTAATGTATATTTGTGGTAGGATTTCACCATGATCACCGTATATTTTGTGTTACTTAAGGAACCATAACGTCACTGCGCTCAACATTAAATGTCAACTTCTTTCTTCCTTCGATGTTTACGAATTCCACTCACCGCTGATGGCGGAACCTTTATTTTTTTGCGAAGCACGCACCCTTGCCGTGTCTCTGACGTAGAATAATGGACCACCCGCTCACCAAATGGAAATCCGGATTATGATAAATCACAAACTTTTGAAATTTGGCTCCTGCTCCTCTGATTTATTTGCGAAGTGTACACAAAACGATATGCGTTTTTTGCGGCCTTCGTATGTACAGCTAACAAAAAAAATTTGAGTCCCATTTTGTCCGAAGTTGTGTGTCTTGTCATTATTAATATTGCTGATTCCAATGAAACCCTTTGGGTCCAGGACCAAGAAAATAACGATGACTCTCTCCTTTTTTTATTTTGTTGTTTTTGTTCACTCTTTAAAAGTTCTCGAAAAAGTTACAATTTCAATTCAGAAAATAGGCTAATGTAATAAGTCAATTATCTCATACATAATGTTGTAAAATGGACAATCGTCGTTCTTCCCGTGGACCTTCATTTGTCAAAGGAAACCAGGATAACATAAGCTATTAAAATATGTGGAACTGGTATACAACGGGCATACAAATTAAACAAGGGTAGAAACGTATGTACGAGTAGCTGAGCTGGATTAATAACAATCCCAAAACAATCAAGAGATCGATTTCAGCCGAAGGGTCAGAGTCCAAAGCAATTTAGCTCATGCGAACCCGCAAGGATTCGTAGTTTCGTATATAATTCAATACAATATACTCGAATTACTCGATATATTCATCACTAATTGGGATATGACAGATCAATGATCCTACGACACAATTCGATTTGCCACACTGACTAGTTTCAAAAGGAAATATTATTGTAACTATGTTGGTTTTATCATCGTAATACTAATCGGTTATGATCATTTCGTCTAAAAAACAATTAGGCTAAAACGCAAAATGCCTAAAATCAATGTCTAAATTGTAGAATATTACCGCCTAAACTTAGAACAGTTCCAATATCCCTATCAAAAAATTCATCATCAACAGCCCATTAATGTCCCCACTGCTGGGGCTCAAGCCTACCCTCTCAACGAGGGCGTGCGGGCTATAGTCCACCACGCTAGCCCAGTGCGGGTTGGTGGACTTCACATGCGCCTAAGAATTTCTTCTTCGGCGTATGCAGGTTTCCTCACGATGTTTTCCTTCACCGTTTGAGAGCAGTCAGTACATGTACTTAGGTTTCGAAAAAAAAAAAACCATTGGTACATGGCCCAGCCGGGGATCGAACCTCGGACTTTCGATATGATAGGTCGCGTCTTATCCCCGAGGCCACTGACGCTCTCAAAAAATTACACTTTCATAATAATCAAGCTACAAGTGCTAGGACGTTATATTCATGTGTATAGGTAATACATATTTAACCTTTTTGTTTGCAGTAAGCATTTTAAGTACGTACTCACGCCTACTTCGAAAAGTTGAGTGGCCTATTCTCGCAAGACTCCACCTCCGCTGAAAGAAACGCTTTCACAAAAGAAAACCATTATAATCCACAAGAGCCGTGCCCGGCGGTGGCTTATAATTTTTTGAACGGATTTAACAGAAAATCTTACCAAATCAAATAAATAAATACTCTAAATGCGAGATAGGTGTTTGAACTTTGAATGTTTGTAATGTTATTCAATTACCTGTCACACAGCTGAACTTTCAGTGATCGCTCAAATCGTGGAAACTACATTGAAACTACAAGCAGTTTTACGACATGCGAATTTTCTTCTTGACTTCTGAAAGTCATAAACAACAGTTGTTCAGAATAATTGCTTCTTAAATGTGATTTATGCCATAAAACGGTCAGCTATGTTCTTTATCAACTGCACTTAATATAAATCAGTCACAAACAGCACTAAACCAAGTTCGTGATCCCAATAAACTAAAACTAACTAAATTTTGCCTAATCAATTGGCTCTATTTCTCTATTAACATTTTATTGCGTGGCGTGCCTTCCCTCTATCTCCACTAATAAGAAACATATACTATTGGTGTTGCTAACGAAAATAAATGTCCTACGGAGGTGTTGCACTTTATATTTTTGTATCACGCAAACACCTTCGATTTATTACGGCCTTTTAGTATTACGATCGGCAGTCGCTGGGAAAATATTAGTGCTTATGTAAATGTCATTTATTCATAGGTATTCATTATAAAGTCATTTTTTAATAAGCACCTGTAAATAATAATTAAGTGATACGAAATTTTGAAGCTATCTTGACTAATTATGTATCAGAAATATTGTCATTTATGTAAGTGATTAATGATTAAGTACCGATTTTTGATGGTCAGTGTGATGTTCAACTCATGCTAGTGTATATAACACAGAGATCGGTAGAATAGTCGAGCCGTGGTAGAAAACTAGTCAACAACTCACTTTCCAATTTATCATCAATCAAACAATCTAATTTATAATTGTAGTTAATTTTAGATCATCTATTTAACAATGATAGAATCTACCAAAATGAATTGAACTGCCCCATGTGAATGAATAATAATTAAATTTTGCTTTCACTCCTTCCAATAAAGCTAAAACTATTTTATATTTCCCTACATCCGGTCAGACCCTTATGAATTCAAATATTCCACTCTGTTAACTTTTAATGGTTTTAAAATTAACATGTTCGATGAAGCTTTAAAGTTTAACACTTTGATAGGAAAATTTTACACGTCATGTAGCACGTTTTTTGATGTAAAATTGAAACCTAAAATAAAGTAACTTTGTATTCAGGCAAGTAATTTGTCGTGATATATTATTATATACCTACCTACCTTTTCAAAACGTATGTACCTACTCGTATTAGGCATATACAATGGAAGCTTTTAGACCCGAACTCTCCAAAATGGACGAAACATTGTTTGAATGGAGAGCTGACGATTGTGAGCATAACCACATATTTTATATCTGCCGACTGTCTATCTGTCTCGAATAAATCACATTGGGAACTTCCGAAAGTGAACTCTCCGAAATATAAAAAAAAACGCAATAAGTTACCTATATGATGATAATAATATTAACTTATACCAAATAAGTTCTTATCGATAACTCAGATATTTAGTTATAAATAGGTACTTAAATGTATTTAAATTAACAAATATTGTCAATGATGCATTTTTTAAGTTCCCGAGGTGATATACCTAAATTTACTTTATTAAATGAACAAGAGTGACAATGAAGTGGTGCCACGTGACGCTAACCTTAATTAAAAACCCGAATTCACGTGCAGAGGAAAAACAAGTTTCTCCGTGCGTGGAGCAAACATCCGTAAATCTGATTGTGTTGCTCCTGTAATGGGTTTTCGTATGTCAACAAGCAGCGGTGTGAATGTTTGTCCAAAATTAGGTTGTGTACTTATGATCTTTACTTTTACTGAAAATGGTCCTACAACACCAAGTAACAAGATCCAGGTTATTGGGCAGTCCAGCACGAAATGATAGTACCTTGATAGGAGCGTAGCGAGCTTTTTCCGTGTTCTGTGCTTCATCATCAACAGCCTATTAATATGTCCCCACTGCTGCGGCTCAGGCCTACCCTCGCAACGAGGGCGTTCGGGCTATAGTCCACCACGCTAGCCCAGTGCGGATTGGTGGACTTCACATTTTCAAGCTAAGGATTTAACATGCAATCAAGCACATGCTTGATTGCATGTTATTTTCATACGTACCTACTTTCGCTTATTTTATTTATAGTGGAAATTACTCTACTATAGAAAATATGATTGTACTAACGTAACTTTGATTTCAGCTGTGTGAGGGTGTGTGAATGTAGTCGTGCACCTAGTCTAGATTTTGTTTATGCAATTTTTAATACAGTACCAACTCTAAGCTATTTAACATCCCGCTACGACCCTTAGGAGCGGGAAAGAGCTAGTGCTAAATAAGTGAAAGAGATGACCTAATTGCTGCAAGCATGAGCAATGTAACAATAATTATGTCATAGTCAAAAGTTTTATGAATAGACATTAGGTACAAATAAATAAATAAATAAATAAAAATTCTTCTTTGCAATATTTCCTAACTTTAGTACTTACTAAGAAAAACCAGGGATGAATGCAGTAACAACAAATACTTTGTGTTAAAACAAACGGTAACACTAGAAGCTCTTTATGGGTCAACAAAAGGACACTCTCCTCTTGTCACAGTGAGATGTGTTCCACAAACAGCGCTCGGTCTAACTAACCCAACTTATGTTACACGGTGAATATCTGTAACCAAAACTAGTAAAAACTGTAAGCTTTCGATTTGTATAGGAAAAAAATCTTATGAAGTGGAACAAAAGTTAAAAATAGTATCGCAGTGTTTTATGGGAAAGTCGCTACTGTGCCTTTTTTATTAAGAAGATATTCTCAGGTGCACACAATTATAGTCTACCAGAATGTGCAAGTAGTATGTAATCACATGTACTTTCCTAATTAATTTCTCGATTACTTTCTTATTTTCGTAATTTGTAATTCTAATTCCAAATTCTTAATTCAGTGTCACATGCAGAAATTAAATAAAGTGAGAAAGTAATTAGAAAAGTAATCAGTAATCGCGGTTACGTTTAGTCTACCAATCTACACACTGTACCTACAGTAATTGTAAGTACATTGTTAATGTTAAAATAATAAAATTCTGTCGTGATTTTTTTATTGCTGTGTTTGTTGCCAGAATTGTCGATAATTTCCGTGCTACATACTTACACTCTTGTTCGGATGAATTGGATCTGAAATAGTATTAAGTAGTCCAAATTAGTTCGAATCCTATGTGCACTATTGTAATCATCATCATTATCAGCTTGCACTAGTCCACTGCTGGACATTGACTTATCCCAACCCAAGGCGCGCCACTGAACCAGATCTTCGGTACTCCGCATCCAGTCACTGCCAGTATGCAGCAGTCAGCTTATATAATATCGCAGACTAAAGACACGACCAGGGGGCCAATCCTTCTAATTCAGAAAATCCAAACCATAACCAAAAACGTTATACTGCATGTACACGTTTACAAGCCTTTACAAACGCAAACGTGTGGAGCAGGGGTTTGAATTGCTGACTGGATGCGGAGAACCGAAAATCTGGTTCAGTGGCGCGCCTTGGGTTGGGAATATCATTCAGAATTAGCGCGATTGGCCCCCAGGTGACTATCGACTGACGACGTTCAGAGTTCGTTGAAAGAGGGCTTGTTGGGTAACCGCTTTTGACTTGAGATTATTATTATACGTCGTGTCGTTAACTGCAGATTAAATACTGTAAATTGATCAGTCTGACCAAATCCGACGGACTGAATCACATCTTGTGAAGTTCCAATTATTCAGGCGGATCGGATAGCATGAATATCTCGTGTATTAATAGACGGAAGCATTCGGGGTACCGGCGTCAAGCCCCTCTTCGGCTGCCAGACGTTCTTAGTGGGTAGTCGATATAATTACCAGGCCAGTCGATCAAGAGGCGGCTCGCCGGCGGAACTCGCTGCCGGACAGTGGTACTCTATTGTTGTGTAATTGGACTGTATACCCACTGTGCAAGGTTCCAACGATTGCGATCGATTATTGCGTTCGTACAAAATGTTGACCGGGAAGCCGTGAGGTGATTTCTTACAAGTGTGGATGGATTGGTGATAGTTCGATGCCGATGCTATGGATCACCAAACTCATGTCTTAGGCTTCATTTATACGAAGTTAAGTACGATTTTTGGTGTGTTTTTATGATTTTAAGCAAAGGTTTAATAAGATGCAATAATGTAAGCAAATAGTATAATTTTATATATAACTTTTAATTGTGCCTATATTATATGAACCGTAAAAAATGGGGTTTTGGTGATCCATGAGAGTGATCGCAATATTGATTCAAACAGTGTAACATGACTGATATTATGAGGTAAGAAATTATAGCCTCTCTGGTTTTAGTTAGAAGCTCCCGGCCTATGAGTAATAATGAGCAAGCAAATAATAAACCCAAATTAGGAACTTAATAATAAAAATATGGGTTCTTAAGGTCTTTCTCTTAGTTCGCCTACATAGGTAGGTACAGGATTTTAACAAAATTATTTTAAGTATATTTCACGTACCTATTCCCGTACCATTTAGGACTGAAGTGTTATATGTATACAGGTCCACACCTCTAATACTAACAAAGGGTGCCGTTTTCAAAGTCTTATTTCATCCGAGAACTACTAGAAATGTTGTCACATTCTGTCTACTTACATTTAATTTCAGCTCGACCTTTCTGTTCCCAGGAGCAATGTAGAAAGTTATTAAGAATTCCTGAACTTAGTTGCCATTGAACAATCTAAAATTGAAGATAGAGTGATGAAGAATAAAATGAAAGAATCAAGGGAAAGACGAAGTGAAGGTCGCTGGACCCGGTTGGATGAGGTTAGCGCAGGACCGGTCGTCGTGGAGATCCCTGGGGGAGGCCTTTATCCAGCAGTGGACGCCTATAGGCTAATATGATGAAGTGAAAGATTATATAGTAGGTTGTTACGCCGCTTCTTTTTCTCAGCGCTAACATATAGGAAGCGGTGGTGGATCAAAAATACGTTTATAAATGTAAATGTACCCAATGTACTCATAATATGCAATAACATATTTAGATTTTGGTTTTGGAACTTCTTGTACCTACCATATCATTGAGATAGAAACAGAATGCAAAAGACAATTTTTAATTACCTATTTTTAATTACTTACTTGTATAGGCAAGGTAAATGTTTAGTTAAAAAAAAAACCTACATACAGCCGAACATAGTACCTCCTCCTTTTTTGGAAGTCGGTAAAAAGAGATATAAGTTGATTTTGCTAGATCAACCAACGACGCAAGAGCGTCAGTTGCGTAGGGGATAAGACGCGGCCTATCATATCGAAAGGTCCGGAGTTCGATCCCCAGCTGGGCCATGTACCAATGGGTCTTTTCTCGAAACCTAAGTACATTTACTGACTGCTCTCAAACGGTGAAGGAAAACATCGTGAGGAAACCTGCATACGTCGAAGAAGAAATTCTTAGGCGCATGTGAAGTCCACCAACCCGCACTGGGCTAGCGTGGTGGACTATAGCCCGAACACCCTGTTGATAGGGTAGGCCTGAGCCCCAGCAGTGGGGACATTAATAGGCTGTTGATGATGAACCAACGACGACCTGACATTGTAACCGAAGACTGCTGGTTATAAAAAGGTGGCTACTGAAAATGGTGCGTAGGTATTAGGGAGGACTGAATAAGTCTTGACAGACTACGAGTGTATAGACCTGAGAAGTACCAGTTCGTATTGCTGTCTCGAAAGAATTCTGAACGCCAGTGCGTAAATGAGAAAGAATGAGAAACGTTGACTACGATGACAACGACTACAGTTTTGTCAGGATCGGCAATGTTTGTAATGTGACTAATTGCAAGACAAATACAACACATTCGTATCGAAACTTCTCGCTTAGAGCGGTACAAAGTTCAAGCTTATTATCAGTAATTCATCGCTTCTGAGGCAACGAAACGCGTGGCGATAAATAACGTGTGCCCCCACTGCCCCACCCCCGTATGTAAATTCGTCTTCAGGCGACACCTGCTGGAGCTATAAATTATTTAGATATCGCCTGAGATTGTATACGAGTTCATTAATATACAGTAAGAAAAAGCGTCCCGCCAAACACAGGACGGACACTCCGTAACAGTAATTTATATGGTACGAAACAGGTTATAAAATATTACTTTAATAATGACTGGTTCACTGTAGAACGGGAATCGCGTTCTGTCGGAGATACGAATTATTTACACGTTCGTAAACCCAACTTTGCGCCCATTCATCACTCAATTTATTAAACAACTCGTAATAAAACACTCCTATTCGGCTAAACGGCTACACAGAGTATATTGAGGATTACTGAATGTATGTAGGTATGTTTATGTTTGGTTTATGTATAGGTACATAATGTACCCACCTCCCTAACAATTAATGTTCCAACACAAATGTCACACGAAAACAAATGGACTTGCGTCTCAGTAAGAATTTGATTTTTCTGGAAACCGCTTTCATTTTGTAGACTTGGTAACCCTCCATGCAGTACAGACCGCTATAAAAAAACAGTCACAATGAACCCGCAAGTAAGATATAAAATAGAGGATAAACATATTCTATTTGTTAAGTAGAAAGAGTTTCCCGAGCTCAAAAAATGAAATCAGCTTTGAGAGAGGAATGTAGTTGAAATTTTACTTTTAAGCAGTGAGTTTCTCGCATTTCTTGTTTTTTTTAAAATTGAATTAAATCATCATGACAATCTGCATAATTTATTGCAGATATATTATATAGTTATTAGGAAACTTCTTTGTCATTGAGCTAGGTAGGTACTTAAAGACTGAACGGTATACTATTAATAATAATCACAACCACAAACAAGAAAGTACAAAATGTCTTAAAACTTTTAAAAAACACAAGACTAAGAACCAGAACATGTACGAAACAAATAATTCCAAACAGAAATCTTTAAGAAACAAGAGCTTAAAAATTCATGTCCTAAACCAGACTAGAGCGTGTTCTACGTAAAATGCAGTTGAGCAGACAAAGCTCAATACATTCACAAAGAGGCATTATGCAACCAAATCTGATGCACAAAAGCAATAAGAAATGGATACGACTAAAATGACAAAGACATGAATCTACAAAAGTACATACATATTATCTTCACGTTATGTCCCTGACGGGGTAAGCAGAGAGAATCTATGAATGATAATCATTTCAGAACAGTTTACTTACGTAGGTACTTCAGGATTATTATAATAAATATTAATAATAATACTTTAGGATAATACAAAACTCTCTGTTACAATAAAACTCTCTGTAATATTTGTGAAAATGCACAAAAGTAAATCTCAAATGAGCTAGACTCCTATGAATTGAAATATAAGTATTGCCTTGAAATCTAATACACCTATCCGTCTCAAAAACCCAAGAAAATAAACTTTAAGAACTTTCCCGAGTAACAATGTTTAATCTGAGACAAGAGCTTTAAACCAGACGTTCATAATATCCCCAGAGCGTGTTCTAAATAAAATGCAGTTGAGCAGACAAAAGGCTCGAGCCGTTCACAAAGCGACATGTGTAACCCGGCCCGATGGATAAAAGCACTATTAAGATAGTGGGGAGCGTTACAGTCGTCTCCGTAGGGTTTATTGCATCTTTGTTTGCTCGGAAGGCAATAGAGGAGCCGCCCGCCCAAGTAATTGTACGACTACCCGCTTCCGATTGCTATTACCCAGTAACTACGCCGATGGTCTGGCAGAATGAAAGATGGGAGGTTTTTGTTAAAGGATTTAGAATTTTGTGTGTGCTGTTCCAGAATTTGCAAATATCGCTGCTAATATCTAATTTTGCATGATGTTTTACCTCTGTATTATGTTATTTTTAATGTCATAACGTTTGCCAGGTAAAATTGTGACATATCATATCACATATCCTTTTCTACGCGATAAAAAACACATTGCAATGAAATCTCAAATATTAATCAAACTGGCTAGGTACTTACATCAAAATCGTCTTCATGTAATTTTTGTTAGATTCGAAAAAAACCCGTTATAAGTTAGTTTATTATTTACTATAATAAATAAAAAATCTCGAAACTTTTTCAAACTAACTACAGAATAAAAATATAATTTTGAAATTTGGTTTGGTCGGTATACCGAAATAGGGATGTACCTGAATGGAGGAGTAACTGATTGTTGTCGCAAGAAAATTTTAGTTTTTTGAAGGTATCTATAGATGAATATTATTATTATCTACCTACTTGCATTACCATAATTTTGGATTTAAAAGAAAAATACTGATTATTGCCACTTTTAAATATTATAAGCTCCATAAGCACTTGTCTATTACTTACAAAATCTGCAACAGTACAGCACAACCGCATTGAAACGAGGTTCAGAAAAAAATATTTCCGAACCCTCCTGCAATTGCCACAGACATTTTCCTCCTTACTTATTCATAAGCGAAAGCGGACTGAAGCTACTCGAAAAATACGTGACTACCTACACATAAATATTACATGACGAGTCGGCTGCCTAGTCTAGGTTTACACTTGTAGTTCCATCGTACTGGTTTTCTTGGCATATCCTGAGGAAATTTTCTTCAGTTTTCGATTAACCTGTCGGCCTGAAAAGTGGCTGATGCTTTATATGTTTAACTACAAAACATTCGTTACGTTGAAAACATTGCGCTTAAATAAGGGCTACGATCTAGAACCACAAACTAAACTCACGAGCGTGATCATTGGGTTACAGGATAAGGCGAACGTGTTCGTCTAGCCTTAATTAACTTATTCACCTATTCCGTTTACCCGACATTTGGAGGTAGTTTTGCATGGAAACACCCGTTATCTTGGGTTGTAGTAATGCCTTAGTAAAATGTACTAGGTATGCTAAAGTGTTAGGATGCCGCCAACAGACAAGACTCGGACTGCTTTTAACTTCTTCAGTAACAAGCGATTATTGGGAAAACGACTTCGTATGGCAATACAGTAGGTATCTATTAACGCCAGTCCAGGACGTCTTCCGGCTGATATGGTGATGGTGGCGATTTAAAGTAACTTCATTACCTAAATACAAGTACTGCATGTACCTAAGTACAAGTCTCGATCGAACGGGAAATACACGTAAATAAAATAACACAAACCCAATCTTTATGTGAGTTGTATGAGACTGAATCTCTCCCATTTTAACTCCTTAAATAAGTACCTTACCTACCTAAGTACAAGTCTCGATCGAACATGAAATACACGTAAATAAAATAACACAAACCCAATCTATAAGTGAGTTGTATGAAACTGAATACCGTCCCTTTTAATTCCTTTCTTAATACCTAAGTACCTTACCTAAGTACAAGTCTCGATCGAACGGGAAATACACGTAAATAAAACACAAACCCAATCTTTATGTGAGTTGTATGAGGCTGAATGTCTCCCATTTTAATTCCTTTCTTATCTTATCGTGGCAAGTTCCGTCACGTTGCGCCCTCGTCGTCGCGTGTCGCATTTGGGCGTTTTTAGGCGCTTTTGGACACCGGATTTGATAGGGCAGGCTTTGGTTTTATTGTTTGCAAGATAAATCTATTTAAAGGCACGATAAGGCTTTCAATGTATTCAACGGATGCCTGACTGTGCGGAAACGTTTGTTGCGCGATCTTTTTGTGGTATTTATCAAAAGGGGGGATTTGTTATGTTTGGAGTAAATTATGATAATTATCGTTAAGTGAGTTCAATGATGATAATCATTATCATAATATATGTAGTCATAAAATAATATGATCCCAATAAGTGAAGTTTAATGCACAGTACTTACAATATCATATCACATCCGCAGGCAGATTGGGTGGTGGACTTGTGATATAATTCTCTTTCTCTCTCTTACTGATTCCACGCGCAGTTTGTAAACGTAGACGTAAGTATAATTTGTATCATGATACAATGAAAGCAATGCCTATTAGTGTTGATTAGTGTTGAATTGGTTTAATTGCTAAAGCAAATTTAATGATTAAACTTGATAACAATAGTTTGCACTAAATAGTCCTCAATAAATAATTCCTACACGTCAGCCCCAGCGTTTCACGATATAAATAGCAGTAATACGTTTCAATTAAATCATTTAACATCAAATATGACGTAGATCTTCACAAAAGCAGGCTGAAATAAATGTTTCAGAGGCAAATTATAATACCTACGCGTAATGTGACGATCTTTTCTTGCATAATAAACACTAAATTGTCATTATCTTAGCTTGATTTAACTGTAAACCGAATTCCTGTTATCAAAATTAGTCCACCCAAAGGAAGCCTCGGGTAAAAGCCAGCTGTATCTGTAAATGAGAACGTAAAAATCTCCATAAAATGTAAAAAACGGACTTTAAATTAGCCGTTACTACTGATAATTATCTTTGAAACACCTTTTAACAAAACTTGGGTAACGTTTAAAATGAGTTTTATGTAAACGAAGTTACCGTAACGAGTCGGTTGGTACAAGGTGAGGCTTTTAAGGGGTGGTTATTATTTCTACTTCTTCCTAATCCTGACTGATGGCCGCTACGCTGCTAAGCACAAAGTAATCTCTGTAAATACCTACGTATCGTCGAGAAGAAAATTAGCGAAAATCCTTAGGAGTGTATGAAATATTAAGTCTATTAATTACGCAGGGATCACAAAAGACTCGCAAAATAAGCACTACCTGTGGCTGCATTTTCACAGAGACAGTACTAGCCTATGAAAACCGGGACTTCTGTTTTGTACTTTGTTGCTGCAAGCGAGTAAAACCTGAAGTGAAGATAGTCTGTGTAAACATATGTTTTGCTGATTTTACTATGCATTCATCATTCATTTATATACTTGTCAACTCGGCAGATTTATTTTTCGGGCCGTTTATATTTCATACTTCCATAATTTGTCTGAAAACTTAGCCCAATTCTGGCTTTAAGCTAATGTTCAAGAACTAAATGTCATTGTTACATGTTTAAGCAATTTTTATCTAATTGGTTGGCAGTGATTGTTGACCAGCAATGAATCAGCCAGCTAGCTGGCGACAATGTTAGCAAGCGTGAAGACGCGGCATTGAGGACGGAGATCTTAATGATCATGTGATCCCCATTCGCAGGAGATTTGCGGAGCAGACACAATTACCTGTCCTAATAACCAAAGTAATTATCATCATTATTGTATCATACCGTTTGTTGTTACTTACCATACAATATTGTATGACATACATACTCTAGGTATAGGTATCAAGTAAAAGCACGCATAAATCTTTCCACGTAAAAGTAATTCAGTAAATTCAAGAAGGTTTTCTGATACATCCATCTTCATCCATCATCAGTTTATCTATGACCACTTTTGGAAATAGACCTACCATATAGTACGCCAACATGTCCTTGCCTTTCTCCCATCTAGTCGTTTCTGTAAAATTTTTCAAATTATCGGTCTCGAAAACAAACTATTTATAAAGAGGGCAGGTGCATCCGTCCTGAACCAAACACATTAAATAATAAAATAATTAACGAAGGTCAATGTATTGATCGATTGTCTTTATTTAGATGGAAGCTCTGTTTTTCTAAATATGTAACTACACAGGTCCATGGCGTCATCAGGGGCAGCGGTTATTTTAGAAATTCTAAAATCGATTAGGTAACCAAAATCCTTTTGAATACTTTTGCATTTAATATCTTTTTAGCTTGACCTATAATTATAGTCATACGCGGTAATCAAATCACACTTTTCCCTACGTATCGAAAATAGTAACTCTGCAATTCTGATGACCACAATAATTATGGTGCCTGTATACTATCTATATAATATACTATCGGGCTTGCAAAATGCTGGAGGTGGGTGTTAGTCATATAGGAACATCTCAATGGCTAATAGTCAGCTGATCAGGTTGGGCTCGTTTGACTGTCCATTGGTGCAGCAATGAGCATGTTTTTCTAGTTTTTACAACAATAATTTAACATACAAAGGCAGGATGTTTATAATTAATTATTCCATAGTAATTTAACCTTCTTGTTTTATACGTAGACAAATCCTTTGGAATAAATAATCATCTATTCATAAATCGAACTCATATTTCCTTGTTTTACTGAAAATGTTTTGTCGTAGCTGCAAAAATAATAACATTATGTGGTACAATATAGGATAATCTGAAATGGCATTTTCAATCCGTCGTATCCACTGTTTACTGCGATTGAAGTTGGTAATAGTTTCCTTGCACAAAGGGAAGGAAATATCTTTAATATTCTTTCAATTTCTAAATTACACGTGGAATCTTTTGTATCACAATATGAAACAGAACGCCACTACACTGTAACAAAGATCTTGGTGAGGATGTTATAGGTACAAGAATCTGCCGTTGGAATTTCGCAGAAAGATTTTTGTTTTAAAAAGATTAGTTACAGTTTCTTTGTACTACACCTGCGAAGTATGTAAAGAAATAGGTGTTACATAAAGAAAGTATATATTTTAATTATGCTCAATGTAAAAAAATAAGTAACATCAAAACCGTCCATAAAATATTTAGTATATTTTGTAAGCGATAGTTAAAAAAATATTTTTTCGAGTGTCCAGAAATGGAAAGGTTCTATTAGACACTCTGTATATGTGTTTTTTTGCTACATCTCGTATGACATAAATTTTAAACAACACATTTTTATGACCTGTGAAAGTCGTAGCAAGGACCAATAAATCTGTCGCAAAAGCATTTCGTTCAATAATTTCAAGAAGGCGTGGCAAAAATAATAAAACGGCTCTTCCTAGAAACACGTTCTATTAAATTAAGTAGCCATGCAGTAATGAAGAGGCACGGCTGGTATTTTTATGTCTGTAATCTACAAACTAGATGTCAGAAGGTGGCTAAGGAATGAGTGGCCGAGCATCGCGTGCTCTATTCCTGCGTGACCGCAGACCATTGATCACGGGTCTTAGGAGATACAACACGAAGGACATTTTTTTCACGCGATCTTCTGTAATAAAATGGGAGAAATTATTTTGGATTATTATTTCGGAGTCTAATTTTCAGCAGTTCGTTTTAGGGATCCGTCAAAACGGAATGGAGCTTTTGGGCTGTCTGTCTGTACATCCCCCGGATAACACGAAGAGCACTGAATCAATATTGTACTGAAACTTGGGAAATACATGGGGAATTGGCAATGAGGAGAAATGTTTTGTTGATTTACTGTAATAATGTCCATTCTGAAAAATGTCCAACGACCATGCTCGAGTTTACAGCTTGGTAGTAACGTGACGAAGCTGTTTTGCTTTGTGGTCTTTATTGGTCCAGATTCGGTACTTTTTGGATTTTAAGTAAGAATTGTATTTTTGAAAATTGAATGATTTGTAATAAATGTTAACAATAAATTATATCTTTGTCTATAGACCTATAAGACGGCAGTGGCCTCTTTAGAAATCTCTTGGCCTGATAAGGGGGCGAGGAGAGGTTCAGTTTAGAACAGTCAGTATTTTTGGAAATTACTCGTTCATCTACTTGCTGACTGTTCGTGCGAGTGCTTGGTTTCACATTCGATTATTTGCACACATTTTATGAAAAACAACATTGTCATTTCTTCAAACGCTCTCCTAAACAAGACCGTCGAAAGGGAAATGCAAATATTGAGTCGTAGTACGTAAGTGAAGATGTAAGGGAAAGGAAATACACATTGTAATCTCGTCGACTATCTACGGAAACCGTACTCTTCGATAATATTCGGTTCTTTGTGGAGGCGCCATCTGCAACGAATTACGTTCTTTTGTGTCCGACCCGCAGGCTGTACATATATTGTATCTCGACGCAGTATAGCAAAACATACTGTAGCCTTTACAAATTTCGTCAGAATTACAACTTTACTGCTAGGTACGACTTTACTGTATCAGTACTCAATCAAAAGTTTGTCAATTTGTTTCAAACAAAATACCCAAAATTAAACCAAAATTATAACCTGCTGTGTGGTGAGCGACAGTTGCTGTCCGTCAGTTGACCTGTATGGCGTATCTATTGGGGGTTATTATGTTAGGTTACTCGTATACGTAAATGAGCCAAACAGAGAGAAATGATTCCTTTTAATGTAGTGGCTATTTTTCGATCAGTTTCCAGACGGACGGAGCAACGAGGGAAAAGTTTATCGAGCATTCTCGAGAGTTAATTCTAGATAATAATAACGTTGGTTTCCCCACGCTTCCGAAGTTGCTTTATCACCTTACCGTGTTTGAAGTGCCTTCCAGTCACTTAGTGACTTTATTACTCGGCTAGCGAGTAAATCCCGTCTAGACACCGAGCTGCAATTAGCACAACTTCTAAGCCGCAGTCTAATTTAAATGTCGTACTGCGACAAAAATGTACGATCAACATAAGCCTAGCGTGGACTGCAGGTATAATTATAGAGTTTCAGTCACAGTATAAGATCACAATTAAATTTTGTACTTATGCCTATAAGTATTTCCCCAAAAATACTTATGTAAGATCCATGTAGGTATTTCCTATGGAAAGACATCAAAATTATTATTTTAAAAATCAATCTAAAACCGCACTTTAAACCAAACCGAACTGACAATGTAAGTTTTTAGCATTTTGTACCTTATCACGAGTGTTGTTTAAGTAATTTCAAAATCATAACTTTTTTTCAGAGTGGCCACGAAATTACTCAAGAGATTATTCATAATGGTACTACAGATCCTAAATTAGTGTCACTAGTATCATTGATTGTACTAAGGATACAAAATGGTGTCACTTGTACCATCAATGGTACTGCTCAATGGTACTACTGACATAACGGGAAGAGTCCCGTCAACACGACTCAGTCTAGATACGGGGTGATTACACACTAGAATTGAAATAGCAATAAGGCTTAAAAGGCACCAACATACCAATTACAATTCAGCGTACGTATTCTTTAAATCTTATCTTATTGCGTGACAAAACACGACTGACCTACAAAAGTAGAGTATCTGACCATGCGGTCGCCATCACTTCACTTCTCCCCTATCGCATAGGTACTTACGGCCACTAAACTGCTGGCCCTATCAGCTTTTACACTCTGTCGGTTCACTCGCATCAATTTGAATAAGAAACGAGTAAAAAAGTGTAGTGTAAGGACACCCTAATCGGTCCCCGATGTTATCGAGAGCTCGTGCCAATAAAATGTGTAGGCACTTTTTACGCATGACAGGCCAGATTTAAGAGATTTGGTATTTTAACTTTTTAAGCTTTGAATTGCGTTTGAGGGCAATTTTTTTCGTTTATTCATAGGTATTTTTAGATATTTCTGTCGGTCTTATTTATCGAGAGCTTGTACCAATAAATCGTAGGCAGTTTTATGCTAGACAAGCTAGATTTTACAGATTTTTATATTCGGATTTAGATATATTGACATTTAGAAATAATAAAAAATATTAGAGTTGGATTTGAAGGATTTTTTTCGGTCTGAAGTTCTACACTTTTCTGTTCCCATTTTGAAATCAAAGCTTTTGTTTTAAAGGCCATCTGTAGACTGTAGGTAAGTAAAATTCATATTTTCTAAAACTGAACATTATGCGTGTTTTCAATCACTTACCTGTTTCAGACTACGCAAAGTATATTTACCTTTGTATTTATCATATCATATACACATTACATGGATAACCTTTGTTGCGAAACCGGAAAACCCAAAATGCGCAAATACCTGTATTTTCGTGTAACAGTGGCTTTTTGTTGGCAAGCAATTATTTGGTAATTTTATGGCGAGAGGCTTTTACGGAGTATCGTGGTTGGTTTCAGCACAATCGTGATTTTATTTTCGTACGTTTGAACGTTTATTTAAAGTTAAGTGAACGCGTACTGGTGTTTCGTATTACGGCTCTAAATTGTACATTAAATAAAGACGTTGGGAAAGTTGAGGTTATCGTACGATGATAAACTTTGTAGTTCCAGAAATGAAAATTATTGACTGAAAATATCGTCAGCAAAGTAAGTGGAACTGCTTTATTTCGACTTTACAGATAAGATTATAATTCTAATGTCAACTTGACTTAACTTCGCAGTTCTATTTAAAGTTTCTACTTAGGCGACGATATAGGATGGACAAGACAGTTACTTAGGCTAGTGGTTAAGCTCGCTTCACTTTTGATGAGATCGAAGGTATACAACCGTGGCTTTACTAATTAGTATAATTTAATATCGATTATAATAAATAGATTATAAGGGAAAATAGCCTGAGAAAAATTGCATAGGTCAAATAATAAATAAAATTCTTGTAAATTTGATTTAATTTTGACTACAATCTGAAATGCTGCACAACCGCGCCCAATGATCTATTTAAACTAAGGTCCTTGAAACTAAGTATCAAATGACTTTCTGCTGTCACTAGTGTCAGTGATACTTTATCCGTCAGAATATCCCCGACGTCTCGGCGACAGTGACGTTTTCATTAAAGTGTTGCCTTCCATCCAGTTGACGGAAAATCATAAGCTATTGTTGTGTTAATTCTCCTGCGACGGTCTTTGAAACATAAAGGGTGACAGTCATTCTTCATCGCCCTTACTTGAACTTCGTAACAAATGAAATAAAACTTAATTATTTGCACACAGACGGCGCGTTTAACAGGCCCACACCCTTCTGCGTGCCCCTTGTTATTAACTTGCAATGCGTGTGCCAACATCCACTGAAATTAGACCCCTAACTCGGTGACACCACTCTGCTTAACTCGACTCTCGCCAGCTCTTACGAGGTTGGTCTTGCTGTAATTATTTTGATGAATCACATACTAGCGGTCGCTATAAGTAAACGATTCTTTGTAAGTGACATTACATTGACAACGTCATTCGAAATGTTTGTTTCGGTTTCCATTAGGTGAAATGGCTTTGAAATTCATCGGGTGTCAGTTCAGCGCATACGAAGTGAAATTTTGTGTAGGTAGTACGTTTGGCGATAATTTATTGTTTGTTGTAACGCATGACTAGGCAGCAGTAGGCAGTGACAATCTGCGCTAAATACCTAGGATATATCACAACACTATTAGATGTAATTTAGACATTTACTTACTTGACGTTATGTTAGTTGTAAAGTCACAATCAACATGTGGTTAGATTTGTAACAGGGGCAGCAGAATGCGTTACTGATATTATAATTTAATTAATATATAGGCAGACAGTTAAACTCAGACTACGCCCGCGCGGTACAGGGACGCGGGGCGAGGCGACTGCGGGGATCTTGCGGGGAGTGGGCGGGAAGGCCCTGCCGCGCATTCCCCGCGAGATCCCCCCAGTCGCCACGCCCCGCACCTCTGTAAAGTCGCAGGCGTGGTCTGAGTTAAGCGGTCCGCTTAAACTAGTTGTAATATATAACGGATGAGATGATACGGGACTAACAAATATTTACATTTTTTAAAAATAACGTCATGCCGAATTTTGCTGGAGGATGCCTCGATCCGCGTGCTTGCTTTTGTACTAGCTCTATTAAATTGGCAAAAGTGACATATAAAATAAGCTCAGTTTTGCTTTCATTTCAACATAATTCTTACAAATTATAGCGTCCTGTCTGTTGGCGGCAATAGCGTGATGTCGTACTCGTATTTTTATAAGTACCTTTTCATGAAAATGTTTGCGTGTAACGAAAAGCTAGCTAAGTTTAGACCGCAGGCAAACAAGTTAAACATGGAAGGTCATATCTGAAAAACGTAAATAAATCTCATTTATTTTTCGTTTTCTTTTATCCATGTACGAGTAGCATGTCAGAGGGATTTGTTTTGCTTGATTTTCGTTTGTCGTCACGTAAAATGAAGTTATTATTTTATAAGTTACCTCTGCTGCATGCATTTCATTATAATAAACTAAGATTGTAGAATGAACCGATCTTTTCCATCATCACAACGTATTAGATGCTACGGGGAATTAACCAAGACAATAAATATTATAACAACCAGACCAAATATTATACTAATATTATAACAGGACCATACCGTGTACAATGATTGTATGACTGATGAATAAATTATTTTTTATGTCATTTTACAATTTGGACGAAGTTTGTCACCAATGGGAATCGAACCCAAGACATCTGATATTCGAGGACTGATATAAGTATCAACCAAAAGATTTCATGTGTAGCTTTACCAGCGAATATAATATATAGAATATACTTATTTGCTGTTCTAAAGCTTAAGACACATGAACTTCATTATTTTCTACCGTAACCTTCAGCGTAACTTACCCGCTGTGTATGTCATCATGATCCCATGCAGTCGGTCGTGTTCCCAGGATCAAATTGTCTATATTTTTCCGGAGATCACATTACACTCAATATGTTTTGTCATCAACATCGACATGATCCCTATTACGTGATCCAAGTTCAATTTACCGTCGGAATATCACAAAAGGATCGTAAGCAACTGTACAGGATAGCTGACAAAAGAACCTAAGAGATACGGGCTCTGACGATTTGTACGATATGGTCAGGATAAAATGTGCTTTGTGGACTTTTAAGAGGGATTTACTCTCGCAATTCGGTTTTTCGAATAAAGTATAGTGCTGCATTTTAGGATTGAGTTTACAAAATAAATGATACAACTTTCGAATCCAATCGGAATTGAAAGGTTAAGGAAAGATTTGAAGAGAAATTAGATATACTTACACTTAACAGTAAATTATATAATTTTATATAATCTGTCAGTTAGTGTTTCTTGTATTTCACCGTTTTTCCGGCGAATCTATCGACGATTCACTTTCTGTGCGTTTTCGAATTTGTATTTTATCTACAGTAATGGTTACTCTCTCTACATAATAATTACTCTATGACGAATGGTGGTTAGTTTAGTCATGGGTGGTTGTATTAAAATAAAGTATTTTATATATAATTCATGTTTTATTTCAACGAAACCATACCAGTAAAATTACTAATTACAGTACGCTTTAACAACAAAAGCGAACGTGTTTCTATAATAGTTATTTACACCGGGGAAATTGTGAAACTTAGCAACTTATTTTTAAGGATATGTTAGATATGTACGATGAGGATACTTGTATATTTTCAATTAAGAAAATATCTTGATGATGACATATTGAAGAGGATATTCAATTGGTATTGATAGAGCGTATTATAAAACATTTTAAATTGTTCTATTCTGCCGAACGAGGGATGTAACTCTTTCGGTGCGTGTATGACAATTGTTAATTGAAATCTAGCCTGTACCTAGTTAGCGTCTGAAGGAATATTACTAAAATTAACCCCTCCCTCTGGCTTCGCAATATTTAGCTAAAAAATAACAGTAAAAATGATATTGTAAAAAACATTTTTTACCGCGATAATGATATTTCGAGACAAATGTTTAATATTATTCAATTGTTCAGCCCAAAAAAATATTTCAGAAATTCACATAATAGTCAACATTTGGAATAAATAGAAATCTACATAATTCTTTCCAATTTTGTTATAAAAAGAAGTTTATAATCAATTATTACGTAGTTTATTTATTTACATCCATTTATTATCTAAGAAGGCGTTTCTAAACGTTGTTATTTACAAGTATGTATCGTAAAAAGCTTAAAATTGTAATTAAAAAAAGGATAATAGCTTTAGCTACAAAAATACAAATTCTGTAGAATTTTTCGTATGATATTTTCAACATAAATTAAAAATGATGTAAATACTAATATTAACGATTATTTAGTTACAGATATGTATCAAGTACTTACCAATTTGACTAAGACATTAAAAATTTCATTCATTGACTACCTAGTTTCATTGTATACACAATAGTTTCTCGTTACTTCGAAATCATTGCTCTTTGAGAATGTAAAATTATTTTTAATAATTAATTACACAATAATAAATCAACGCAACATATGTACCTATTACTTTTATAGATTCAATAGTCCAGGAATAAATTTCTGAGAGCCTCGATTGCGTCTTAATCACGGTTTGTTAATAAATGACCGGAGATAATTCATCACGTTTCTGATTTAATTACGGAGCGGAGGAGTAAGGTAAGAGAAAGTGTTAACAGTATTACACTCAATGTAGACGCTTCGCCTGAACTCCTCACTGAAACAAACAACCTTTGTTATTATTAAGGTTAAACGCCAAGACTCCTAGAGAGGAAAGGAACTGCGCAACTAATTGAACGACACAACTGTGCATTCGTCTTTGTCTACGAATTAAAGTATAAATTGATCTAAGACTCCTAATAGGCATGTTACCAAAAAACTGCGCAATGAACTATGCAATTGCGTTTTTTCTTTTGTACCTATGAATTAAATATACAAGGCATTCAATTATATTAAGTTCGTCAGCGGATATACGCAATATTATATCAGAAAACACAAAAAAAACTTCGAATGTATGTTCATTATTATCAAAAGCGACGAACAGAATTGAGTTATACGAAAGCATTGGGACAGTATCGGATGTGCGCTCGGCAGGCGCTCGGAAATGGAGTAGCGTGTAATAATAGGGCTTTCGTAGCATGTTGCAGTCGACTGCAATATTAACCTACTTTGTAGTACTATTTACCGCAATTTTCTAATAAAGGCAATTTTATAATCTCAAATTAATAACTTGTCACAATACATTATATAAGCACACAGTAAGTAATAGTCTTCAATATACCTAAGTAGGTTACAAGCTATCTTTGAAAGTCGATACTTCAGCACGCCAGGTGAGGCATAAGGTGATACCTTAAGACATTCCTTGCATTGAAGTTCTCTATCGATATTTCAAGGTTTGCTCATAGTGTCCGCGATTTTGATAATTTTTCAAAATGGCCGACGGTAGTATGTCAAATGGCCTTCCGAAACTCACCTAATAACATAGCCTCCTTGCTATCGGCGAGCTGACTGTTCCCCACGACAGCCTCGCTGCCTTCCCGCCAGGCGGGCGCGACGCGCGCGATGCAGCGCACCGGCATCGTCCGCTCGACGAACACGCGCAGCCCCAGCGCCGACGACAGCAAGCCGTGCGCGTGCTGGATTGGCGGGTACTCGACGAGGAGGGTGGGGTCTGTTACCTGCGTTACAATTATATCATTTAGAACATCGACTAATAAGTCCTTAGACGCCATACCTATACAAGGAGTTCGTTTGCAGTTGCAATATACTCGTATATGCACGAATATAGCCGTGCGACAGTAAAGAACGTGTTTATTCCTTCAAGGCGTCAGCCAGCATTTTTTTGTAACCACCACCAACAAAGTCTAAAATAGGTAATTGGGAGTCGATGATTTAAAATTAGTATTAGTATCGCAAATTAAAAGAGCACAAAACAGTATTTTAACCGCTGCATTGTTGCGTTATAAAATTACATCTATACATTTATTAATGTATATATGCCCCTCATCCTTATTGGTTTTCATTTATAGACATTATCGATTATTCGTTAAAAATAAACGTGAAACTACTTAAATAGGTAGTGCTAAGATGTATGGCCACTTGAATATAACTAATCTCGCTTCATCGTGCAAAATACTTTTACGATTAAACTAAAAGTAGGTACCTACCAAACATGATCTGGAGACAATTTTAAAATAAAGTGTTAATAGAAGCACAGACCTAGACAAACAAAAGTTTTCGTCCCATTCTCTGTGGTATTATTGCAATGTTGAGATTGATTTTGCTTGAGAGACTTGAAGCTGAAGTTATCGCCTCAAAAGTCGACAAAAGAGACGAGCAATAAAATACAGTTTGTCTGAAGTCTATTGGGGCTTAGTCGTCACCAAGTGAATCGGAAACTCACGAGACAGTGTATGGTTTAATAGTTCATAGTATAGAATGTATCTCGAGAAATTCGTGTAATTTTAAAGCGAATGGAACTGTGGTGCCTACTGTCTGCGACGCCCCGCTGGAAGTTATTTATATATTGGGCACAGCTAACACGGTTGAAAAATCGAATGAAAAAATATCGTCATGCATTCTGAGAAACGTGGTCATGCAGTTACTTTATAGAACCTTGACTGTAAGCTACAGTTTTCCTGTATTTTAAAATTATTTGGTCAAAAACACTTAGGTAGTTTAGGTGGGTACAGAACTCAAACTCAGAATTGACATGAAAATTGATGCATGTTAGCTAAATGTATTTATTGATGGTTAGAGGATATCACACTCATTATTGTAATGACACATGCAAGGTTTCAATTCAAGTTTACCGAAGTTAAAGTTGTGTTGACAGTGTAATTGGAAACTTGATAATGGGCCTTGGTAATCTCAAAATTTGTGCAAGTATTTCGTTTAAACATCAACAGCGTGTAAGGTTGCATCGCATGTCATCTGCTGTAAGGTTATTGATAAACACGTATTCGGATCTTTAAGAAACAATCTTAAATAATTATACATATAATTATTTACGGGCTACGGGTCTTACACACGAACGAACGAATTATGAATACAAAGCGCGAAAGTCTAAAATGTAACTATAACAATCTTAAACTTCTAAAAATTCGTTTGTCCTGACTGACTGACGATCTATCTACGCCCAGCCATTTGCCAGTCTACTAAGTCTAGACAGCTGAAATTTGGAACATAGGTTTATTTAATAACGTAGCACCTGCTAAGAAATAACTTATGGAAATTTCTAATTTAGAGGGGCGGGGGGAGGATATATATTTTAACGCGGAAAAAGTCGCGGGGCATTCGCTAGTTAAGTATAATTATATTAATGAACCTAGTATATTTTATACTTTCGCGTTTCATACACATTTTAACATACACGTCTTACACGCGAATATTTTCATTTACCTTTGCCCAATGTTTGGAACTTATTGCACTGGCCGTGGTTAATACCTATTATACAAATCTGCGCCGTGGTCTCGGGTCTCGAGGTGGCTGGAAAAGCGAGCTGTCAGTGTGTGTGTGCGTTGCGTGTACTTTCTGACACTACACACTAAAAATGATCTTGTATATTCGTGTGTAGGACCTCTATGACATACTCTAGTGCTAGCATGAGAAGCCTTTTAATCTATTTTTTCCATAGTTAAAATAGGTATAATTACCTTTTCTCCATCTATAACCCAACTTAGTGACGCGGCGGGGTACGATCTTCCCGACGTGCAGTTTAGAAACAAATAATCCCCTCTCCTATTTTCTTTCTCGTTGCCAGTTATTCTAGGCCCCTCCCGTGGAAGATCTAAGGATAAAACAAATTTTTATTACAGAAATATATAAAAAGGGTGAGTCGCAATTTCTTCGGCACAAATTTTTCTTTTAGTTTCTCGCAAAACAGACGTTAAGACAATGTGCTTTTTGTGTAAATTTGAACGTAAAATCTGACATTTGTAACATGTACTTTCATTAAAAGCACAAAATGAAGGTTCGCAAATAGCGAGGTAACGGCGCAGCTGACAATGTCAGCCGATCAATCATAGCACAAGGCGGCGCGTTGCGCGGTGACTCCGCGCATATGCAGCATGTTCAGTACGTACTGTGTGCAGCTACAAATTGCCTATACAAGCGAGTTTCGTTATCACTAGAAAAGTGATGGTACTTACATATGACCTCCATCCGACCCTCGCCGGCAGCTGAGGCGAAGCTGGGAGCTTCTGCCGAAACCTCACAACGGTACAAGCCAGTGGATTTAAGCGTCACCTGGTGCAGGACCACTCTTGTGTCGTCTGACTTTGGTAACTAAGAGTAGATAAAAATTAAATTTCATTAGATAAAACCACACTCTTATTATTTTATTATACCTTCAACCTTAGTACAATAAGCAACAAAAAAAGCATAATACCTATTTGAATATTCCGTCCGGCATCTGAACTTTTCTAAAGCACATGACTATACAAAGTTTCGTAATTAGGTAACTAATTTCAGAATATACCTATAAACGTCTTTTATCATTTTATTATCCTAAAATAGTTAAAAATTAGTAAAATAGGCTACCACGAATTTTGTATGCATACAATTTCAATTTCAATTATTTGATGGAATTTTGACTGCCTTGTTTTTAGTGAAATGGCCGACACTAACTTCTTTTTTAGTAATTTAGTTTAAACTGTATACCAAGTCCTTGTCTAATTTGATATTTAAGTTTGTATGTTTGGGTATATTATTATAAATATATGTATCTTTAAAAAATGCTATTTTCTTACATAATCTTAATTATTAAGTAAACATGACAGAGCCACAATATCTCTTTCTGAAATCCGCGTACCGGGTGTTACAAAATACTTAAAACTTATAATGTAGCGACCTATTAGAAAAGCATTGAGTATCGAATGTTAAACTAAACTAGACTTCAACAAACAGTTCCCATACAAAGTTCCCGCCCGCATTTTGCTCAGAGTGGATTTATTTTTATTTTACTAAAGTTGTTCATTATTCTACATAATACCGTAGCAGTTCAATACTAGTTATTTATGCAACTTTTTCACAAAGTGGTTGTTTCACAAAAGGGTGTTTCACCACAAGTGGTAGATTGTAAAACGAGCTTATCGAGTTTCTCGATAGACAACACGAGTGTTAAAATATATAAAATATTAAAATATAGTGAAACAGTGAATACAATAATTTATTTACGACTAGCAATAGTTGCAATAAAAGGCAAAAATGGGAAATGAGTCTCATTCAAAAAATCAATTATGATAAAATAACATTTCGATAAAAAAAATATCGAAAAGTCATTTTATCATAATTGATTTTATTTATTTATTTATTATACATTGTTGTGTACTAAGATTCCACGAACATTACAATTTACCCGCATTAAATCAAAAGGTTTATTTTTCTTTTTCTATTTATCTCGACTTTTTATTGAAAAAAAACCATTATAAAGTGATGACATAATATTAGTTGGTTGATGGACGAAAGTATTTTAGATTTAATTAAATTAAAATTAAATTAAATTAAATAGTATTTATTTCAGGCCGGTACATCCCATAGAAAAAACACATACATAAAATCAAATTGAATAAAATTATAGTACAATTAAGAAGTAAATAAGCTCATTAAAACATTATTTAACTTTCGTGACCTAGTAAAATTCTCATGAAAATAATAACTGGGAAAGACTTTTTACAGAACTAGCATTATCTTCTTCAGTTATTTGAAAAAATACCCTTTGACATAATGCGATTTCTTCGAACAACTTATTTATTTTTTCTAGACTAATACATTTATTTTAAGCAAACATATTTTACTTGTACACCCAATATCAAACCCCGCATAGAAATTGTGCTATTCCAAGTAATATCATTGAGCACGATTTCATTTGTAAGTGGTATGGACGACAGAGCTCTATATAGTCGAGAGGCCCGACAATCCAGACAATGCATACTGCATTGTCTGGATTTCGACTCATTTCTTCCCCCGATCTTTTGTCAATATATCCAGAACGACGTTCCCCATTGTTCGCACAGAACAGATAACCTAACTGTAAGCTATTTACGAAATGGAATTCTAATAAAAGTTATCAAAATAGCGTGTTATCTGGCTGTTATATTTATACTCGTAACAGTAAAATAAGTTGGGCATTTTAAATTGAGCAAAGAGTGTATCTGTCATGTATAAAGGAAATTACCTTGCTCTTTGATTTATGATGGCATAGCATTTTTCAAAGCTATTTTATAACGTACTGGATGTTGACCGCGAATTTATAATGATAGCCCCATTGGAGAAGAAGAAACCCCGCGGTTTGAGCTGCGAGTTGATAAGTCAGTAAGGGTATCCTATAAAGCCTTAAAATTTTCGAGCTAGGTCAAGTGTTCCATTCCTACTAGCGACAGATGACTGCACAAGTTGTACAAGTTGATAAAATAATAAATAAATATAATAATAATATATACATGTATATACCATAAGTCTAATCTCAAACAAGGAATTTTTATATTAGTATTTTCTCAATAAACAAGAAAAGGACAATTCACAATATTAAATTAAGATCGGCACCAAATTGTACAAAGTTATCCATCGCCAGTGTGAATCAAACCCATTGGCGCTCGAGTTCAGTAACAAAGCCACTAAGCCAACGAGGAGTCAAACATTTATTTAATGCTTTTGCTACTCTCCTAGAAAATTAAAGTTGAAATAAAAATTAGAAAATTGAAAAATTTATTCGCGCGCAGTATTTAACCTGTGACCACCCCAAATTGGTATTTTGCGCTGTGACATTCTAGGGTCTACTCATATACCAGCAGAGCTTTTAAATTTTGATATAGAATTCCGGACCTAGGACATGACATTGGTACTTCCAGTAGTTCCAGTACTAAAACTGGATGGTACATTACAAAAAAGGCCCGAAATTAGTCAAGTCAGATTTTCCATCCGGAATTACTAGCAAAACTAGTTTATTTACACAGATGTGTTTATTTATATTCATTCATACGTTCCATGGTCATATTTATATTATTCATATTTATACATTATACGCAAATATATATTTTATATTTCTAGGTATTGGGAAAAATAAGGTCTGTAGTACACTTTTTACTCACACATTTCATTGCTTTGCATTTATGATTTTCTAATTTGTGACTTGTTATATTATAGCACAGAGGATAAAAATAGTTACTACGAAATTATAGTTTTTTAACTAGTAAAATCCACGGCCAAAGTGTGTGCAATTAAATATAATAAATGACCTTATAAAATTTCGAGTTTTTGAATAATACTTACATCAACTTTGATGCCATCAAGTTTGTAGGAATGTTTCGGAGGGTCGAACTTAGGCATGTATCTGTAGAACTCTTCGTTATCTCTGTACCACTTGACTGAATACAGGGTGTCATCGCCGAGTTCAAAATCGCATTCCAACTGTGCCGGTTGTCCCCTCACCCTGTAGGAGGGTACAGATACCCGCACTATTCTTAGCAGTAACGACTCTGTAACAATGATAAACAGTATATTAGTACGACCAACTTACTGCTAAACAAAATCAAATTGTACCTACTATTCTGGCACAGACAAATCCTCTCAACGAGGGCATACGGGCTATTATAGTCCACCACGCTACCCCAGTGCGGGTTGGTGGACTTCAATGCGCCTAAGAATTCCTTCTTAGGCGTATGCAGGTTTTCACATGATGTTCCCTCACCGTTTTGACACCAGTCAAAATGTAGGTACTTAAGTGTCAAGAAAAATCTATTGATACCTGGCCGGGTATCAAACTCTGGCCTCTCGAAACGAAGGCCGAACCACAACAGTACCGAACTCACATAACATGAATTAATAATCACCCTTTATATTGCAACACCCTAACAGGGTGTCATGTCAGCCAACATCTATGTACATATCATCATCATCATATCAGCCTGTAGACATCCACTGCTGGACAAAGGCCTCCCCCAGGGATCTCCACGATAACAGGTCCTGCGCTAACCTCATCCAGCCGGGTCCTGCGACCTTCACCCTATGTACATATATGGCAATGCAATATTAAAGAACTTGAACTTAATACTACAGCTTTCCTGCGGTGTTTCACGCTGTTTGGTTTCACCAAAATAAGTTCAGTAGATAAATGCCGTAAACCTTGAGAAACAAACGTCCACTACTCCCTTTGGCGGCTGTATGTTGTACAATAAATACATTACATAGGCTGTACTATTATGTATTCTGTGACATAGGGTTACATCTTAGATATGATTTGATTTGATAATAGTCATACAAATGCCACCAGTAAGACACACACAAAAATGGATTCTCTGTAAATGAAGCTATGCATGTAGTGTTCTGAGTGGTAAAAGAACAAGATTTCTCTGATGTTATCCTATTTATCACGTTGACATGAATAAGGATAATTAATTTTGCTGTGGCGTTAACAGATAGTCCGTTTTATCTTAGGTAAGTAGGTACTTACATATACGAATAATAATAATATTATTACAGTATCTAGCATACAGAAGGTTTATGTGTAAGCTGGTATAAAATAATCGGTTATTTATAACAAAGGTGCCTGGTATTGTTACTTCAGCTTCGTAAAATTAGTAAACTAAAGGAAGATTCATTGTAACATCTGTAGTTCATTTTAAGGATCCGACAAAACATCCCAAATAGCGACGCTTTTTTTTGTCTGACGCTGTATGTCTGTCTGTCTATAGAGGTGAAATTTAGAAGTACACGTGCTTGATAATGATAGTGATTGGAAGTTTCTGTAAAAAAATTACCAACTGTAAAAAAAAGAAAAATCAATGACGCAGCTCGCGCATAGTTTACGCGGTTTGTTACGCTTTGCTGACTTTTCATAATTTACAGAATGAGGAACTCCGTAAAGAAATACGTAAGGCTAGACGGTTGTGGTTTGCGAAGGTGACATAATCGTCACAAATTACAAAATATAATTAGATAGGTATGCCCAGCCAATTTAAAGACCAGTACCTACAAGTATCTTATTTCTAGTAGAGTTCTACCCCGTGGTTCTACCCCACGATCTCAGGCCTTTGAGTAGCTAACTAGACCCAATAGGCCACCCTTGACCATAAAGAAATCAATTTTAGAGTTTCTCTATATAAATTTACACTATGTGTGTGTACATACATAGTACATTGATATGATAGATAGTGAAATGGCCACTGAATCTATTCAGTTTACATTATGATGTAGATTTGTTTGGAATTTCAAAATTTTATTACACAAAGTTTAATGTTGAGTTTCAAAGGGAGTCCTTTTTTACTTAAAGCCTTGTATGGCGAAAATGGAGAAAGTTTAAAAGTAGGGCTATTGAAATACGTGCAAGGGTCGAGCTTAACTTACTTATGTAACTTTGTCCCCAGGTAAGTTGAAGTTCAGTTGACATACAAGTAGTTGTTTTGCTTCAGTCTATTGTGTGTCAGTAAATGTCAACAGCGGCGACCTTATTCGTTTAACACATGGAAATACATTAGTTTATAGATAAACATATTTGTTTATCAAAGAAAAATGTGTCAGAATTCAGAATTAAATATTTATACAGAAAACTCCAGCGCTCATTAATGTTGACATAAAACGTCCCAAATACCTATTAAAAAAGTTATGTGAAAATGTGAAGAGTTCTATATTTATAAAACAAAATTCATTAGCAAATTATCATTTCAGTAACATTTATTTTATCAATGTGTCATTTTACAAACTATTGCTTTAAAAATTACAACAAAACACAAAAATTCTTATTACGACAAGCAACCATTTTGAAATGCAATATTATATTTTATTTTTAAAAGATATACTGACGTGTCAACATTTTACAGAAAGCAAAAATAATTTAGGGTATGTTAAACAAGTATGTTTATATAACTTATTCTGTACTCATATTATTTATTCATTTTCATAAATTTGTCCTGATCAAGGTCTTGTTGACCATTTTCTATTGCATACAAGAATACAATCAAAACAAAAGCATACACGCATTCAGTAAATTGTTCTGCTTTAACTTTTTAATTTTGTAAAATACAGCAGCATTACTGCGAAAGAAAAAGTTAAAATAACATAATTAAACACACAAATTCTGAATGTTGATGACAGAGGTTCTCTCTGCAAATATTTCTCTATCCCCCGCTTATTTCCCTAAGGGTCGGCGCGCACTGGACTAACAACAATTTAGGAGTTGAAGCTCTGTTAAATCTTAACAAACTCGTCTTGTTTAATCTTTGAAACTCCGGTCTTTGACTTGTCAGTGACGTCACGGAGGTAACTAGCAGAGCTGTTTGAAGCATCTTAACTATAGCTGTTTAATCGCTTGTTTAATTAATTTCAGACCTAGGCCATTTTATAATAATTATTTGTGCAACTATATCATAATGAGGGTATTAAAACACGCGTGTTGTTTATGAAACGAGGAGCAGCCGAGTACATTGCATAATGGATTATTACTCCACGGGTGACCTGTGTCGGTGAGCCGTGGTAGCCTAGGTTGATTGTGCACTCGACTCACGTTCATGAGGTCATAGGTTCCAACCTTGGCCCGTACCAATGAGTTTCTCGGAGTAGGTACAGTTTATTAATAATATTACGTATATACCACTTCGTTTCCGGTAAAAGATTACAATTTGTATTCTAAAGCGTATGTGAAGTTGACCAAATAGTGGATTGAGACGCTGTTGGTGGACATTGAGAGCGTCAGTGGCGTCGGGGATAAGACGCGGCCTATCATTTCATTTCATTTATTTATTAAAATTTACAAATACATTCGTCATTACAGGATTGCACCCAATTCGACAATGTCGAATTGGGTGCAATCCTGCGAATTGGGTGCAATGTGCGAACAATGTAAAAAAATCATAACGAAAGGTCCGGAGTTCGATCCCCGGCTGGGCCATGTACCAATGGGTTTTTTCTCAAAACTTAAGTACATTTACTGACTACTCTCAAACGGTGAAGGAAAACATCGTGAGGAAACCTACATACGCCGAAGAAGAAATTCTTAGGCGCATGTGAAGTCCACCAACTCGCACTGGGCTAGCGTAGTAGCCCGAACACCCTCGTTGAGAGGGTAGGCCTGAGCCCCAGCAGCGGGGACATGTTAAGGCTGTTGATGATGGTGGACATTGAGGTGCTGTTGGTGGACAGGGGTTTTGGCACAACAAATCCTCAAAGGTCTAAGTGTCGCCCCACCTAACAAGATAAGGCAAGGTGCATTAAGTACACAAATAGTGTACCAGGTGCATTAAGTACACAAATAGTGTACCTAATGCACCTAGGTGGTTTACGCCAGGTGAATTGAGTGTACCGATCCGATAAAAGCACCTTAGTGTATTCTATTACGCACTGTTTACGCTTTGTAAGTAAGTAGTAATAAGCAACAAAGTACGGGAGAAGGAAAAATAATATTAAAGGAGAAAGGACGAGTTGGTTAATAATTGAGCAGCCCCTTTGATGTGAAATTCAGTACAACAAGGGATGCACGTTAAAAGTGAGTGGCACAGTGGAGACGTGACACAAAATAAGTTTCATTTTGATTCGCAAAAAAATCGATCGCAAACATCATCGCGCGATGTGTTTGTCGCCGGCAGTTTAAAATTTGGACAGCAAATCAGATAGAAGAGAGTTCCCAATTTTTTAACTTGCAATAATTTCAAATAAATGTCTAAATAAATAACAAAATAAAGATACTATGTCGCAATCTATTTAATGCATAACTAAGTTACAGAGGTAGCAAAGTCTAAACTAGTCAAAGTGTCTACATAGCCGATTTTAAGTTAGAACTTACTCAAATCATTGAAAACAAACAGATGGAAGAGAGTCCACAATTCATCATCAACAGCCTATTAATGTCCCCACTGCTGGGGCTTAGGCCTACCCTCTCAACGAAGGCGTTCGGGCTATAGTCCACCACGTTAGCCCAGTGCGGGTTGGTGGACTTCACATGCGCCTAAGAATTTCTTCTTCGGCGTATGCAGGTTTCCTCACGATGTTTTCCTTCACCGTTTGAGAACAGTCAGTAAATGTACTTAAGTTTCGAGAAAAAACCCATTGGTACATGGCCCAGCCGGGGATCGAACTCCGGACCTTTCGATATGATAGGCCGCGTCTTATCCCCTACGCCACTGACGCTCCCACCACAGTCCACAATTGTTGCACCTAATTTACGAGTAATTTGCAATAATTTCAAATAAATGTCTAAATAAATAACAAAATAAGGATACTATGTCGCAATCTATTTATATGCATAACTAGGTTACAGAGGTAGCAAAGTCTAAACTAGTCAAAGTGTCTACATAGCCGATTTTAAGTTAGAACTTACTCTGATACATTTCAGTTTCCCCTTCGTATACGTATTAGGATCAGCAAAGCTCGAGCAAAGGTAAAACAAATAAATTCTACCTAACAATTATTGCAACTACATGTAAACTTATTAAAACAATAATACACTGGTAAAGACCACATTAATGATAGAGCACACGCTCGCCGCGGGACGCCAGTTGCTCTTTACGTGACCGGCTATGAGCACCCGCTCTATCTGATCCTCGTATGTTCTAGGTCGTCCCCGGCTCCTACTACCAATCACATTTGCTGGATATATCTGCATGGTACAGGATAATTTATACATTACCCATTAACCATACATTTTGAATAATCATGTCACAAGACATGTGATTCCCAACAACCTCTCCGGGTTTATCCACCGGAAAGAGTTCGGAGTTCGGACATAGCTATATATTGTAAAAAATAAAATTTCAGTACATTTTTAATACCTTGCACTGTATGCCAGTGTGTACTAGCCGAAAGGACGCACTTCACATATTCTGTACTTATTATCCATTAGTTTCATTTAGTAGTTTAGGTAAAAGATACTCCCACGTTCTCATGTCATGACAATTAAATTTAAAGATTACTAAATGCTTTTGCACACATGAGCTGCCTAAAATAAAATCAGTGCACAATAAATACTCTATCTAAATTTAAGTTAAGACACATTATTTAAAATTTATCATTAACGCAAACATTAACATTTTTATTTAATATAAACTCTGCAAACTACAAATACAAAAGGTAAACTCCCAGTTTTTGCAAATTGTAAAGGAAATAAGAACAAATAGGCAATTTGAAATTCTGTTCTCATAGGTTCCTACGTGCCCCGCATTGAATTCCAGTAGATTACTCCAGAATTTCCAGATTAAGCTTTCCTTTGCTAGATATAAATCTTTGATACCATCTTTATCATAGAGAGTTTTTGGAAACATTAATATTTCTATATATTTTTGGCGAATGATATTTTAAACGAAGATGGCAAAAAAATACATTCGAGTAGGATTTAAACCTGCGACCCGGATGTATCCGGGGGTATGGGTCTGCTAATTAGTATGCTAGTTAAGATGTCAATTCTGCTTGCGTCAAATTATTCTATCCCATACGTATGTTATGTACGGTAGACCACACGTCAGTGGAAACAAAACCAGTATAAACTGGTCTCTCTTCTTCTGGTCGTCTTGAAAATAGAATACAAAAAGTTGATATAAATGGAGTTAAATCATCTGGTTCAGTTGTGAAAATGGGAGTGCCCCAGGGCTCAGTTCTGGGTCCTTTTCTTTTTCTTGTATATATAAATGACTTGCCATTTTTAATACAAAACATGTCCAACATAGTATTATTTGCCGATGACACTTCTCTGATTTTTAAAATTAGCAGAAGAGCTTGTGATCTTCCTGAGGTAAACAATACTCTCACACAAGTACTTAACTGGTTCAGCATTAATAATCTAGCATTAAATACAACAAAAACTAAATGTATTAAATTTTGCCTACCAAATGTAAGACATGTAGTTAATAATGTAACTTTAGGTACAGAAAGATTAGAATTTATCAAAAGCACGGTGTTCCTAGGTACAACTATAGACTCATCTCTTCAATGGGGGCCCCACATAGGTTCACTAGCTTGCAGACTAAGCTCGGCCGCCTACGCCGTTAGGAAAATTAGACAATTAACAGATATTGCTACTGCGAGATTAGTCTATTTCAGCTACTTCCACAGCATCATGTCATACGGCATCCTACTGTGGGGTCAAGCGGCAGATATAGAAACCATCTTTATTTTGCAAAAGAGAGCTGTTAGGGCGATCTATAATTTACGTTGTAGAGAATCATTAAGAGAAAAGTTTAAAGAAATTAATATATTAACCGTTGCCAGTCAATACATTTTTGAGAATATTTTGTATGTCCGCAAAAATATATCTCTCTTTTTGAGGCACTGTGATATGAACACAGCTTATGTTACAAGAAACAAAAACAAACTTGTACCACCACAGTTAAGGCTTAGTAAGGTCAGTAAATCATTCACGGGGCAATGTATACGCTTCTACAACAAACTACCAGAAGAAATCTTAAATATGAATGACAGAAAATTTAAGACTCACATTAAACAACAACTTTGTAAGAAAGCTTATTATAAAACAGTCGATTATCTAAATGACAAAGATGCCTGGTGTTAATGTTACTTCAGCCTCGCACAATCTTTACAAAATAATGTTATGTACAAACTTGATTTTAAAAGATGTGTTGCGGAAGTTTGTTGCGCCGCTTCTTCTTCCCAGCTCTATATAACACCTTGGAGGCGGTGGTAGATAAAAAATTGACGTTGTATAAATGTACCTAGTGTACTTACATGCAATAAAATACTTTTGAATTTGAATTTGAATTCTCATAGTATTGAAACTCTCTAATAGGCTCAAGGTCAAAGTGTTTCCACTGACATGCGGTCGACTGTACACTATCGTTCAGTTGGTAAAGCGTGACCCTCGCGCTTTCTCGCAGCAAAAGCTGCCTGTTCGAGCTGAATATAACTGAAAATATATGAATTTTCAAACTCGTATATATGATGAAACATCTGAAGTCTTACATTGTAAAGCTTCAATTGTTTAAATCGTGTTCCATTGAACTTTGTTTTTAGGTCATGGTGTAAGCATAACTTTTCATAAAGTCAAAGTCAAAACTATTTTATTGCATGTAAGTACACTGGGTACATTTATCCAACGTATTTTTTTATCTACCACCGCTTCCAAGGTGTTATATAGAGCTGGGAAGAAGAAGCGGCGCAACAAACTTCAGCAACACATCTCTTAAAATCGAGTTTATACATAACATTATTTTTGTATAGGTTATGCGAGGCTGAAGTAACATTAACACCAGGCATCTTTGTCATTTAAATAATCGACTGTTTTATAATAAGCTTTCTTACAAAGTTGTTGTTTAATGTGGGTTTTAAATTTTCTGTCATTCATATTTAAGATTTCTTCTGGTATTTTGTTGTAGAAGCGTATACATTGCCCCGTGAACGATTTACTGACCTTACTAAGCCTAAACTGTGGTGGTACAAGTTTGTTTTTGTTTCTTGTAACATAAGCTGTGTTCATGTCACAGTGCCTCAAAAAGAGAGATATTTTTTTCACGGACATACAAAGAGAACTTAATAAAGTAACAGTACTTACAAGTGGAGGCGTTATATAAAGCAACGTCGTCTTAACCTGACGTCATAAACCCAACCAATTTCATATTTTAATTGCGCACGAAAAATATTTTTTTAAGATTTGTTGCTTACGTACGCGTACCTGCCAAACGTTAACTACTGGTAACGCTTGGAGTTTAGGTACCTAAGTTTAAGACATAAACTCTAAACTTTTTATATAGCAGCAAAACATACCCTCAAACTGTTTTTGTTCATGATTTAAATGAACGAAACAATCTTATAAAAAAATAGTGTACTTATTAAGTACTTATATGTACTTAAATAAAGGGTATATGGACAATAAAGACATTTTACGTAAAACACCTGCGTCTTACCAAGTACAGCCTACCCTGTTTTTTTATTTTTCCTTAAATTATGTAAGAAAGGTTTAACTATGTTATGTTATTGTAAGACATAATATGACATAAATTAGCACATGGCCATTCAAAAATTAAGTAGATATAAACAAACTTTGGCAAAAAAATCAAAATGAAAATTTTGTTTTAGCAAGTTAAGCTTCTAGGTCTGGTAATAAGTCAATATCATAATTCAACTCAAAAACAATGCGTCGAAATTGGTTGCCGGGCTACGTACGGTCGACCGCACGTCAGTGAAAATAAAACCAGTATAAACTGGTCTCTCATAGTATTGAAACTCCATAATAATAATACTACAAAATAAATTCATTAATCTACAAACTGCCTGAGACTGTTTTATTACAGCTGTAACCTACTAATATTATAAAAGCGAAAGTTTTTAAGGATGGTTGTGACTTCGTGACGATGTTTGTTACTCTTTCACGCTGTAACGACTGAACGGATTTTGATGAAACTTGGTACTGTGATAGCTTATACCCTGAATAAGACTAAGCTATTTTTACCTCGGTAAACTGTTCCGCGGGACAAATTTACTCCATGCAGGCAAAGGCGCGGACAACAGCGAGTATTACAATAATAATGTAAAGTCAAGTCATGTTACAGCAATTACCCCCTAAAATATCAATACAAAATATTAATCAATAGATACTTTAGCAGAGACTTTTAATATTACTACTTTAATTAAAAATTTACAGGCAATTGCAAGTTATTCAATAAAAATACACATGAATTTCAATACACAGGAAATCATTTACCTGAACAGACTGACTAAACGATCTTTTATGTTACGTAAAATTAGGTTAGTACCTAGTTTTTTCGTGATATAACCCCTACAAACAAACAGAGTAAATAATTCAGAAGAAATTCTGAGAATCGTTAGATTCTTTTCTAAATCTTATATAGCTCATATTTACAACTCATTCAATATGCTCTTTCTTTCTTACCTTATCTGTAATTATCATAGTAGGTATGTGTATTATGGTCTATAACTAGTAATTAAATTCGTTGATAGCCCTAACTGGTCGATTTAATTATCAACTGATCTAAATATTAAGCGTATTATTCTAGAACAAGACTTTCTAGACTAATTGAAGATATAGAAACTCAATGTCTCCTAAAACAGTAACAATTTAATTGGCGATCATCGAGAGACTCATTTAAAAACTAAAAAGGAAAGAATGAGAGCAATCGCTGATATTACAGATGTTTATATTTGTATTTTGATTAAAAACACGTCACCTTTCATTTAAGTATTTAATGTGCAAACACGATATTTTATATTTTTCTAAAAATCTTTAAAAAACTGGAAAACCATGAAAATTTGGCTTAAACAATGTATGATTTTAAATGTTCTATGATCTATCACCTCTTCAAGGCTTTGCATCGATATTCATATACTTGTATGGGTACTTGTTCATTTTTTAAAATTGTCAAATAGATTACACTGTATATCGGAAAGTTGAAATCTAACTTAAATAAATCTTACGAAATCAACAAAAAAAACTTAGTTAATTACACGTAAAGCTACAGTTTTAACAGGAAACTAATTTCCATATTACCTTGAACAAGTAAGCTGAGAATCACCAATAAGGCATACATCCTCATCAAGTTTTCAAACAAAAAGTTTCATCACATATCACTGACTGTACCTCATTTCGTTAAAGGTCGTAAACACTCAGTCACACGCGGTTTTGATTACTATTGAAATGATAAATGAGTTCAGTCGAGTTGTCACGAACGTACACGTAATATTAATTTTATGAGAGCGCGACGCAGACGACCGTCGTCGCTGGAAGCGGACACACGACTGAGCTTAGCTCTGTCTGTTATTCGCTCGCGATCGCAACGCTCGCCCCGCGCCCATCTGGGGTCATGGAGCCCGTTTACATTTTCATGACCTTATGGGCCAAGTCGATAAAATGTTGTCGATAAATTGTCTTTTTCAATCCAAATTTGTATAAACAAATAACAATTTGATTACTCTCTATTTCAGAGTTCTCGGAAAAAAGAAGGAAAACTTTTAGAGGATTTCGTATTTTCCTTTTCCCAAACAGATAAAGATTGAAGAAGGTGAGAATTTATTTTTGTACAGTTAAGTGGCACATTTCGGCGGTTACATTAAAAGTTTAAATGAATCTTATTTGGTTCAGGCTTGTCAAGAATGTTCAGTAGGCCACGACAGTTTGAGTTTTACGAGCCTTTAAATTTGGTCTCCTCTCAGGAAGTAAAGCGAAAAGAGATCTATCATTTAAAGTAGAAGTGAGGAAACCGAAAATGTACAATTATTTGCGTAAATACCTTTCCTGTCGTACTTACCTATACTTTTTATGAGATAACTAGAAATCATTCTTTCTTTGACGGTTTATTTAAATAGAATTCGACTTATACATAACGTATATGAATATCCCAAAAAGCTTTGCTCTAATGAAAATAAAAATATTCTTGTTTTATTATGGAACGTTAAGACGTATTATAATTAATTTAGGTCCCATTAGGCCGAGAAATTTAATGGCTATAATAATTTTTCCTCCCTTCATAATTTTGTTTGGCTTTCATCTCATAAATTAATAAGCTACGACCGGATTTTTATCACTTGAAGAAAAACTGACGCTGTCAGAAGATTCTTGTCTTTAAGAAAGTGCGAGATTTTATAATAAGTTACAAATTTCTGGCGATTCTTTCGTAATATAAATTTTTTAAAATAATTTATTTTTAATTATAGCTTAACAATTCATTATCAGGGTAACAAATTTCCGGCTGTAGATTTGTTTTCCCGTAGTAAATAGAAGCCTCGTTTCTCGAACTAGGTACCTTCGAATAACGTAGAAGAATTAACTTGTGGAACTAATCCTTATAAAGCAATAATAATAAAAATCTTACTAGCAATTGTGTAGTCCATGTCAATACATCCATACAATCAGCTTCCTATCAAATAATCAATAAATATGATATCAGTAATCAACTAATCAAACAAAAAAAATAACCAATAATTGGCAAAACAACCCAAGCTACAGGTACACAAATATTAACAATATTGATTAATGATTATAATTAACTTGTTTGATTTGTGTATAAGGTCAGGAGGGGTAAGAGCGACACCGGGGAAAGAAGAACTAGAAGACCTGGGGGCCAATCGCGCTAATTCTGCACGATGTCACCAAATCCAAACCCTATAACCTAAAACGTTATGATGCATGTTTGGCAAACCTCGGCAAACGCAAACGTGTGAAGCAGGGGTTAGGCTTGCGTTAGTAAAGGTTTGATAAACGTGTGGATGCAGCATAACGTTTTTGGTTATGGTTTGGATTTGGTAATATCGTTCAGAATTAGCGCGAATGCCCCCCAGATATAAAAACGATGCAGTTAAATTCTATAGATAGAAATTCTTCTTCTCTGGTCTAGTCATTCCTCTTCCCCTGGTGTCCTTCTTACCCCACTGACCTTACACCGGTTGTATTTGACTATAAAATGCCTCTAACATTAGCTCAGATAGCAAACTAAACGATGTTCAGTTGAGTTTAGTGTTAGCCACAACGGTATTTGCTACCACGAACGCGTATTAAGCGGTACACAGAATTGTATATATTGGCTAACGATTGCCCATCCAAGCAGTGACCGCTGCCAGAATCAGTTTAATTGGCTCTGTGACTAGACTGTACGCCTTTCCCCTTCAAAATGGCTGTATCCAACGCAGTTTACATGATACATGTGCAATAAGAATGTACTGAATAAAAGTAGTTTTAATTTTGAACATAGATGAATTCGTGTTGAACGAGAATGCTACGGCGTAGCAGCGTAGCGACAATATTGCGGTATAGCTTATTAGCTAAGCGATGATTATAATCTATAGCTACATCTACTTATATACTATTATAAAATTGTAACGGGAGTATTTCTGTACATTGAAGGGATTAAAAAAACTATTAGAATACGGTTTTTATGCTTAACTAACCCCAAAACATTTTACAAAAAATTTCTTTTCTGTCTGTCTGTTAGAACCCGCATCACGCTCAAAATACTGGTCCGATTTGAACCGGGTTTTTTTAAATTGAAAGCAGGTGATCTGACTCAAAACTTAGTGTACTTGGATTTTTCAAATTCTAACCCTAAAGGGGTGAAAAGGGATGTTAAGGTTTGTATGGGAACAAAAACTTACAAATCAAATTTATATGCCGCGGGCAACAATTAGTAAGTACCATATACGAAACTTTTAATGCGAACGAAGTCGCGGGGCATATGCTAGTCTAAAGTAATTTTATTTATTATAAAAAAATCCACAGCACTTAAAAGTACTTAATATTTTTTAACTGAGAACAGCTTTGTGCGTTTACATTTTTAAGTGCGTATACATTTAAAAATACAATTTGCAAAATATTTAAGTCAATAAAACCACAAGTGGTAAATTCAAAGGTATTGAATATGTAATTATTTGTCCTATATAATTATGTATACTTACCTGTTGTTATTTTGTTATATTTCTGGTTTTTGTTTGATTAGCTAAAATGGGAAATCGCTGTTTTGTTTACTAATTCTTGCTTTATCAGACTGGGAAAACCTTTATTTGGCTTTTTGTTTATATAAAACCACATGTAAACATGTTGCATAATTGTAAAGCTGTTGTTTTTCTGAATAAATAAAAACAAAATACCTAGACCAATCCAAAACAGCCACGTTCGGTCAAAGTTCTGAAAGTATCGATTCCATATCTCAAGTCCTAAGCAAACAAACGTTAACATTAAATTTTTAAAGGTGATATCATTTAGCTTTATTATACCTTGTAAATGGTATGGTCGACCGCACGTCAGTGGAATCCAAACCAGTATAAACTGGTTTCTTATAGTGTTGAAACTCCCTGATAGGCTAGGGCAGCTCGAGGTCAAAGTGTTTGCATTGTCGTGCGCTCGACTGTACGTGGTGTGACATTTTTTCCCACTCACACACGAACCGGTCGTAACACTTTATCGTTATTGTACGGTGCCATATTCGAGAATGAAGGGCATCATAAAATCATAAACACTTTCAGTTCTCTCGTTATCCCTTACAAATTTTTCGGGTTCCTTCAATAGCCGATTATGAATTTGGCGCTCACTACGTGATCCTTTTGGTTGATTTGGTGTTTTCTTTCATCTTCACATCAATACATTCGTAATGATATTTAAGTAAGGTAGTGTAGTAAAGTTTTACACGGTGACTGATTTACGGTATTAGATAGGTACCCGTTAATGTTATAGACTATTTTAAACGTTTTAACATTATTGTGAATTATTAATAACATGATTACTTGTTAAAAATAGTTTATCACACAGGAAGTTTATTTAGTTTCCTATAAAACTGAAAACGCGATTCGGTTGTGACTAATATAAGTATCAAACAATTAACAACAGTAGTGGTAGATTCGTTCAATTTCGAGTAATTTCTTTATAAACAATGAGTGGAAAAGAACTCCAAGAAACTTGAAGAAACAAAGATACAGAAGTACTTCGAGCACGCGTACCACGGTACTTTACGTGGAAATAAGGCTTTTCTACTTGAATTTACTTGACAAGTGAGACTAGCTGCAGTACCTACTGTAACGCGATCTAACGGAAAGTTGACCAATTTCGTGACTGCATTCTATTCACATATAAGTGTGCCTTCTCTGTACAAACTAAGTTCCAAGTTATCCAGACGGTTCGCTGAGTTTAGGTGTGCTAAAATTTGTTTAAGCACAATTTCCAGCTCGTAATGTTACTACTGGAAGTTTGAATATCCATGCGGACAGACCAAAGTTTTAAGAGTTTCGCAGATGAAATTTTGTGCCTTATGGCAGTTGGTTTGATTTTCTTGTGAATTTCATTTTAAGACGAAGAATATTAGTTAAAATTACAAGACTAGTGTGTGTGAACTCCGACCCGGATTTGATAGTAAATAACTTAAATTATGACATGATTAATTTGTATTGTATCTACAAACATGTTCAGTAAGAGTTACGTCATATTTACTTTGGAGTACCACCTCTATTTGTAGAAACAAACATCATATACCTAAGTGGGTATATGTCGAGCAACGTGACTAAGAACATGTTTAGTGGGTATTACTTATGATAAGAAGTAGTTTTAGCAGAAATTGTGTACTTGCAAACAGAATCAGAATTCTCATTACAATTAGATGTTCCAAATCAATAGTGACATTGTTGAGGACATTGTGATTGACATTGTGACATTGTGGAGGAAACAACATACAGTATTGAAAACTACAAAATATACAAAACCATAGATCTAAGAAACGACCCACTAGCGTAGCCCCTTTTATCAGTTAGAAATCGAATCTGATATACGAGTAATTTAAGTTGGCAAAAAGTCGTAGAAATATTAAGCAGAATAAAAAATAGATTTCGACACGCTTTCGCTTTCATCATTTTTATTATTTAAGGGATCAGCCATTTAAGTACATTTTGTTTATTCGTTATATACGTTTCCCCTTCATTATCAAATGATAAATTATTTGTTATGACGACCTAATTATTGATTCTGGTGGTGTAGGCCAAATATAACGCAAACAAGCCATTTTTATCGATAAAAACTAATGGCTGTACAAAATAAAGAGATAAATTAGTGATCGGAGTAAGTACATACTTGACATAGAGTGATGATAATAATAGATACTTACTTGTTACCTACCCATGGGAATAAAAGGGTACGTAGTAGTTAATTTACAAGAAGTGACAGCTGTCGAAATTTGGTTATAAATGACATTTAGGACTTCAAAACGACACCTCCCAAACAGAAAGACGGAGCAGAGAGATATAGTTAAAACTCCTGCTACTTAAATTTAAGGTTTCGTAGTTAAACCAATTTTTCCATAAAGCCCAACAGTTAAACTAATATTTAAATAGCAGCTCTCTCTACCAGTTTAGCGTTTGGGTTGTGCCACAGAACAAAAAACTGTTTGTTGTTTTTTCTGTTCTATGGATTGTGGAGCTGTTTGCAGAAGGAACAAAAATAATTAACAAACACAGGTTTTAAGTTTTAAAACGTGTATATCTGTCATAGTCACACAATGTGTGTGAGAAAGACAGATATCCGATTGTAAAGGAAATATCAGTCTCTTCTCTTCCCACCACAGTTCAAAACAATCAAATTAACAGCCTAATATTTCTCTACTGTTCGGGCTCAGGCCTACCCTTTCAACGAGGGCGCACGAGCTATAGTCCACCACGCTAGCCCAGTGCAGGTTGTAGAATTCACACGATCACACGCACCTAAGATTTTTTTCTTCGGCGTATGCAGGTTTACTCAAGATGTTTTCTTCACCGTTTGAGAGCAGTCACAGTAAATGTACTTAAGTTTCGAGAAAAATTCATTGTTAAGTACATGGCACGACCGGGGACCAAACTCAGACCGCTCGACATGACAGGCAGCGTCAACCCCACTAATTAGCCCACTAATCATGAAGATATTTGTTAAGTTAAACATAGTAATTTAATTACTAGTAAGAACTGTTGGTATTTCGGGCACTTCCGAAACCGTGCAGTAGTCCGAGCCAACAGCACGTCGCTTCCTCGCATTACCGGGTGACAAGCAAGTCGGGCGGGGCGTACTCGCAACGGTTTATCACTTAATTTGAATCGTGTCTCGAATTCCAGAACACAGGACGCTATCCCAAATCCAAAGCTTGCTTATCCTTGCTCTGTGATGTTCAAGGTCTAAGATAAAAACAGTGACAAAATACAAACTTCAAAAAATGATATTTTATAAAAGCAGCAACTGCTATTTACCGCTTTAACAGCTGTGTAGTGTACCTAAGTGTCACTGTGAATGTCAAACGTTAGGTTAGATTAGATGGTTTACTGTAATAATGTCCAATCTGAAAAATGTCCAACGACCATGCTCGAACTGAAAAATGTCTAATCTGAAAAATGTCCAACCGTTGACAAATGTCCAAACTGAATAATGTCCAATCTGAAAAATGTCCAAATTGAAAAACGTCCAATCTGAAAAACGTCCAATCTGAAAAATGTCCAATCTGAAAAACGTCCAACCTGAAAAATGTCCAACCTAAAAAATGTCCAATCTGGAACATTTTACACTACAGAACCTTAAACACCGCTATTTATTATTATCGTAAATCGATTAGATTTTGGTTAATCCTGGGATTACCGGTACTTGTTAACATACACCAATAAACCAGTGAATCTTAAGATACAAAGCGCTTCGGATTTCACTTAACAAAATATAGTGCCTATGGTAGTCATCTTCCATAAAACATAGCAACTTTACTGTACAATGTCTTTACTCGACGATAGGTAAATGAATCGCAGCACAATTTTAAGTTAATAACACTCCGTTTGGCTTCGCTATTTCCGGGTAATAATCTATAAACAGTTACTCGTGCATTGTAGATTGTTTCGAATTTTGTTAGGTAAGTACCTATATTACATTCAATCGTCAAACATAATGACCAATGAAGCGTGAAACGTAAACAAGCAGACGGAACGAGAAGTTTACGATATTTTTACCCGAGCCACTCAAGGAAGCGGGAGGAATAATTTCCGAATTATTACGGGGCCAATAACTTTTGATCAATCGAGCATTCACGTCGCAAACGCGCAAAGATATGTTTTATCTCCGCAGGGCTTTATAAAATGCCGTTTATTTTTACGCGGGTGGAGTTTCAAAGCGCTCATGAAAATTTCTTTGAAATTCCCAGCGCATAAACAACTGATGTTTGTTTGAATGCTCGTAACTGTAAACGACAAGACCGTGTTTGTTCTTGGAAAATAATATTAGAGAAAGTAGGCGTGCCACATTTTTAGTAAGGGAGCTTCCGAAATGACAACCCGCACCTCCCCTTAAATCAAACATGCATAAATCCGTTCCCTTCACGCTATTATGTCAACCGAAGCGATTTATGATCGCATCTTAGAGATTTCCACGAGGGAGAATATCGCGAAGTAAATAGTATTGGGCGTGACTGCGTATATTTGTGGAAGACAGTGCTGGCGTGCCAGCATTAGAACAAGTATTTGATCGATTTATAGTGTTGGTGTCCAGATAAAAATAAACAATAAGAGCAAAAGCAGGAGAAGAAATGTTTTTGATATGAAGTTGATCCAACGATCTAGCCATTTTAGGCCAGACAATTTCCGCCATGCACTTTAAAAAAAAATTATACACTACAAATACTCAAATTTTGTAATAGTAATAAAGGGTCGGTGCAATTAGGATATTTCCCGTAATGTTTATTAGGAAGTTTATAATTTTACGAATTGATTTTTTGAGGAAGGGACGTTTTTTAAAAGGTCATTTCTAGAAAACGACATTGTAAACTTCATTTTGGTAAAGGAGTATTTTGTTAAAACGATATTTCGGGTAAAGAACATGATGGACCGAGAAGGGGCTTTAGAACATGAATGCTAGGGAATTGAATTCTTAGCCGACTTTTGCTATTCCAAATACATTGAATTCGGCCTCATCTTAACTTTCCATCAGCTAAGACTGAAGTCAAGCGTGAGCCCATCTAATATATTAAAAAAAAGAATAAACTAAACAAGTTTCTAACATCAGTCTGCTAGTTAGTTCTGTTGTCTAGGCCAGCGCTGGCTTCGTATAGATACGGCATAACTAAGAGTAGCCTTAAGCATTTATATGCGAGTAGTGGGCTTTTATTTTATATTTATTGTGTCGGTATAGTAAGTTTCTGGCGACCTTGGGTACATTTGTAGCTCGAAAGATAAATTTTCGGCTAAACAGGTGGTTCCATTTGTATTTGTGATTTAGATTCTATTTATCTTCGATTTAGGCATTTGGGAACTATATTTATTTTTTTAATTGTATTTTTCTAGTTAGGTTAGCGATTCAGAATTATCACAGCTCTTATATAACGTTACAAAAAAGGTGTGGCCGCTTGGTTGGCGATTTTGCTTACCTATAAAAAACTGACGAAGGGAACAAAATGTACAAAGCATAAGTGCATTGTATTGAAAAAGTGGCAAAATTTCACATTACTTAAAAATTACTTTGAAAATGTCGTTGAGTTTAGTTTTAGACTTCAATCAGAGATTCGTAAAAAAAATCGTAACCGTAAATTTGAAACGTAAAATATAATTTTCTTTAATTTTTAAACATGTGAAATTAAAGTTGTTCAAAAACAAATTAACAGTTCATATTAATGTCTAAAAACAGGCCTATATTACACACGTGGGGGGTTAATAAAACACGGTATTTCATCCTCTGGGGGCACCTGAGGCACGCTGATGGTAATGTAATTAATGTTGAACCTTTTTATGGACACACGCGCATAATTGAGTTTTTGTCCGCTTTACTTGGTTATTTCACCACAGATTTGAGCGTGTAATTTTAATGAAGGTTAATATAATTTCGGGAACACATATTTTCAATTTAAATTGAAAAGTGGATCGCATTATGGTTCATTAATAGGATGTTTATTACGACGTTTAATAGGAAATTCCTGAAATGCCAATGCGGTGGTACAGCGTCGAACGCCAGCCGTCTATAACCCCGTCGCGTCCCTTCATTTATACGTATCTGAAAAATAAATATAAAACATATTTAGAAAAAAAAAGGTTCTCTCTATACTCTGATAAAAACACTGTACTTATTCAAAATGTTGAGTTACATGATAAATGACCCAATAAAAAAACGAAGAAAGATTTTTCCCATTTCACGCTTAGAATTGACTCGTTTTGGCTAATACTTGAGAGTGATTTAACATTTAGGGTATTGAGGCATATTTTACTAAACGTGATTTATTTCACGATATTACGCACCCGGCCGTGGCTTGAATGGCATTACGTTGACAGCTTATGAGCTCCTTTATTTACGTTTGATTTATGTAGTGAGCAGAGATATAGCGGGTCTAGCCGGGTCCGCAGTTAGTGAACATTTTTCGCCATTAAACGACGAAAAAGTCACGGTGATTCATAGTGCGGCGATATTTGAAACCCGGACCGGTCTTTAATAGAGCTTCGTAAAAAATCTATGCATCACTAATGCAGTAGCTAGACTATAAGTCAACCTATTATGTCTCCTTCCTTACCTTCTTGCCACCAATTATTGATCAAATGAAGGGCAAGAGTTAGTGGCACTGAAGGTTGGATCGAACCCATTGAATCCTAGTTCTCATTCCTCAAACGCATTTGTTTGCAGTCTTTGAACTGTTCACGAAACAAGGTTGTAGATATTTATGGGCAAAAGTATCGTTTACTGCCAATGCCTGTGTGCGTTTTCCGTAAGTAAGTTGCCATTCTGAAGAGACATTTCTCTGTTATTCACTGCGAGATATTATCAAAATATATTTTCCTCCAATATCTGTAGTCCAACAAATATTTAAAAAATCTAAAAAGAACCTTTTATACGCGGTCAAGTGCGCCCGGGTCACTAAGTGGATGATATTCATACATAAATTTACAAGAGTTCACAACCTAAATACACTTGGGCCTTCACAAAAACAAATCGCGTTTTGCGTTAGGCGCAATGTCATGCAAATTTCTGCCAGCCCCCCGGATCCGGTGGACAAAACAGCCATTGTTATAAAAATAATTGGGGGCACGCAGTCGTTACTCCTCTCAAGCCATTATTCTGTTTTGTTGGGAATATAATTTCCAAAAATCTGAGACTTTCTTTTTTTGCTGCAAATTGTTCTCTAATTTACGAGGGACGACATTTCTGCAAATTTTTACAGATGTTTCTCCGAGAGGTCTGCTTAAAAATTACCAACTAGTTTACCAAAAGTTTGGCAACATAATCAATTTTAGTTACCATGTCAAAGAGCTAGTACTTCCGGCAGGCAGATATCTATATAAAGTCTTCATTACTATTATTTATTTCAGTGAAAGGCAATCACGTCACAACAAATATCATGTGCCGGTGGGCTAAGTCAAGCTATACCCTACTGCAAGATGAACCAATGGCCACTTGTAAAATGTACCAGGATGCGACTGGATTAGTAAGACAGAGGGCAGGATGTGGGAAACCTAATTCCAGCACTGCAGTTGTCGTATTAGTATTAGTGACAAGAGAAGATCCTATTAAAATTATAGAACTAACTTTTATTTTAACATATCTACTTTGTTGTCACGGCACCGACCTAAAATATCGTCATTAAATACCTATTTTTAAATCACATTGTCGCAACTTCACCTAGCTGATCGATAGTAGGTTGATCACCTCCATTACAAGTATGTATAGAACTTCAAACTATTCAAATTCTATTAATATATACGTTATTTATAAGTACGAGTAGTTGGCGCGTACACATTAAGGTGGTAATAGCATACATACATTATAGCTTTATTTTTAGTTATAGTACGTGCCAGCTATATATGCATTAAAATACATTTACCCCATATACTCCAGGAGTCGGTTTCCAAGTTTAAAATAAGAATTTCTGAGTGTAAACAAAACTACATCGTCTATATATAGGTATTTGGTTATTTCTAAAGTTTATGACACATTTTTTGTTGAATTTGTGTAAAGTGTTCAACTCAGGTAATATTACAATATTATGATCATATAGTTTCTACCAAAACATTTTATTTTAGCAATATAAATATGAAAATGAGTGCGATTTTCTTTATAAAGATTTACGGCCCTCGAAGGGTCTAAGCTCGGCGGAGCCGCCCCAAGCAGATTATTGTTTATCACTCCTGACCGCCATTTTACCCACAATAAAGAGGTCAATTAATAAAAAGAAGTATTTGCTTTGTGCGAGAGACAATAGGACAATATTTATGGGGCCTTATCTTTACTCAACCGAGCTTCGAGTCTATAGTCTGCAAGCTAAATCGAAATTACCAACATGCTCATAGTTTGTAGTATATTATACCTATGTAGGTACTTAGTTGTGAACAAGCAGTTTATGGGTTTGTAGCGGTACAGTTATAGTATAGTATTTATCATAAGTACAGGAGAAAATCTCGGTTTATGATTAGACAAGTGTAAATATTTAAAAATTATGAATTACTGCCACATTACCGCTTCTTCATCCTCTTAAAAAGTATATCCATCATTTACTTTCGGTATTTGGCCTATTCCTATTCGGTATTAAGACGAAGAATTGGCTTGAAAAACCGAGAATTCGTTGATTGTTGTCATTCATCTAAGAGAATACGAATTTCTGAACTTTTTATTACTATTTTCCCATCATTGCCAGGCAAATTTATACGTACGCGTCCAGTAGTTTTTGAGATATACGTGTGAAACAGACGTACAAAAAAGCTTCAGTTTACGAGTATCCTTTTTGATTTACCTATAGATTCCAAACGTTTGCATAACCATTATACCTCTTCTCCTAAGTATCACAGGTTGGTTGAAGTAAGAGTGCCACTCTGTCTCTAACTTTGTTGACGTCATACAAGGTACTTACCTCACTGAATTTAAAAAGCTTTCATGCCGTTTTATTCCACAGTCTCTAATTACAGCGCCGAAGGCGTCGCAACGCCACCCCAGCCATTATAGATGTCGTGAGGTAAGCTATAAAGCAAGGAAATGCTTTATGCAAATTATTTTACTCCGGTACTACCTCTGCTTCCAGCAGCCATATAAGGTAGCTCATGTATTATAGCATAACCCCACTTACGCGACTGTATGACGTTATTAGGTGGGCCTTCCTTGAAAGGTTCAATTTAAAAGGTTTTAACTAATACATAATAGTGCTTCTTTTCTCGGTCTTGTATGTAATATCTCAGTGTTACAGATAAGAGCAAGTTGGTATGAGAATCAGTTTCCATACATAACTCAATTTAATTTTTTGAACTTATTTCACTGTCATTTTAATTTTTTTATTTAGATTTTTCTAGGGAATTTTTTTCGTTCACGGGGCAATGTATACGCTTCTACAACAAAATACCAGAAGAAATCTTAAGTATGAATGACAGAAAATTTAAGACCCACATTAAACAAAAACTTTGTAAGAAAGCTTATTATAAAACAGTCGATTATTTAAATGACAAAGATGCCTGGTGTTAATGTTACTTCAGCCTCGCACAACCTTTACAAAAATAATGTTATGTGTAACTCGATTTTAAAAGATGTGTTGCGGAAGTTTGTTGCGCCGCTTCTTCTTCTCAGTTCTAACACCTTGGAAGCGGTGGTAAATAAAAAATTGACGTTGTATAAATGTACCCCGTGTACTTACATGCAATAAAATAGTTTTGACTTTGACTACACTTTGGTCTATGAAAATATTAGTCAGAGATATTGTTTGTGCAGTGTTTGCTCTTAGTACTCATTTTATCAGTGGGAAGACAAAAGAAATAGGAAAAGTTTTAAGAAAGTTTTTTTTGCTGTTTGACGGCAGAAACTACGATACGCCGAAACAGATAGGGTTGGGTAGAGAGAAGCTGCGGTTCTTACGCTATACCAGAATAGAGCAGTTTTCTTGCACTGATTTCGACCTTCATAGCAAGTTTCAGTATCGATTTGTTATGGTAGGTATTAGGTTGGTTTATACGACGTAATGGTGCATTTGGCCCACGCGATTGCATCGAACGCCAGAGGTCGCGGGTTTCATTCCCGTTGGGAAAAGACACCTATATGAACAATTTGTACTTTATTCTTCTTCGTGTACTTCTCCTATCAATAGTTATATAAGTAAGCAATTTGCTGCTTACAATATATATGTTCCGTTACATTAAAAAAACATACATACAGACGAACATAGTACCTCCTCCTTTTTGGAAGTCGGTAAAAACTCACTACATATTCACACAAGTTTGTATCTAATGAACCATTTTGTGCGGGTAGTTGGAGTTTCCGGAAAGTTTTGCTTTTCATTCGGAATTACGCGCTGAGCTTGGAGCGTCACCAATGCCTACTGAAACCGTGAATGCTGTATATTTATCTACTTTCCTCATTTCCATAAGTGTTCATGCTGTATGTTGATGATTTTTTTTTACTTTTGCTTCTGCTTTCACCAGCAGAAATTAGTTTTTCTGCTATTAGTTTTATTTCGCTCCGTTTCTAATTTCTAAAAGCTTGATGCTTCTTTCACCAAAATGCGGACTAAATGAAAAGGCGGACTTATACCGCTTAAGGATCTTTTCCAATCGACCTAAGTCTAAGAGTATCTACATGATTTAAATGTCCAGTGATTTTAAAGATAAGACGGACTGGATAGAAATAAAGACTTTTGCTTCGTGTCAAAGTAGTAATTAAATCAATCAAACCAAAAAAAATATTAATTACGAATTACTGTTGGGCCTCTGTATATAATAATAATCAAATCAACAACCTATTAATATGTCCCCACTGTTGGGGTCTATCCTTTCAACGAGGGCTCTCTATATAAATTATATAGTATATTAAATAGTCCACTCCTCAAACTCACTGTAGTTAGAATAGAATAGAATGGAATGGAATGGAATGGAATGGAATGGAATGGAATAGAATAAAGTTTATTAGTAAGTTTAGTTGACTATATTGATAGGCATATTACTTTATTTATCCAATACATTATGAATAACATTCCTGACTAAAAACAACCTGTAGAAATAATTAATCGACCCAGACACTCATTATCGCATTATCCTGAATTTTATTTTATAAAAGCTTCAACATAAAACGTCGGCGGCGTCACGTCGCCAGGAATTTTTAATGCCCCTAGAAAAAATTAACAAGTTTATCTGCCGGGTTTAATTGCGTAACGGATTTTGTGCTATTTTAAAAATGGAAGTTAAAAGCAGGTAGCTGGAAATTTTATTGAAGATCAGATTTTGGGTGACGTCAGCTGCACATTCGGATATTAAAAAAATAGACATAAAATTGATAACTTTTATTACCTACATAAAAGTATATTTTTGAAAAAGGCTATGGAGAATAGTCCCAAATTTTCACTGTACCCATCTTTATAAATTTTAAGAACATAAGGTATGACATTCCATCCATCCATCTACAACAAAGTGGAAGCGTGACGATTCTAGTGAGGAGTTGGTCAAACAAGCTTCACAGTGACTTTAATTTGTATAATATAGGCGTAATGCCGGTGACCCAGCGGACCACCACGTCATATGGGGTCCTCCTGTACGCCACGAATTAGAGCTCAATTTGTGCCCAAAAATCTGAGGCGGGTCATTTTTCCATCGGAACTTTCTCACTACTGATTTTAAAAAACTCTTACCTTACCTACCTTCCGGCTGGCTAGATTTGATTGAGTAGTCTATTACCGCACTATTAATTGCTGCTTTTGTTCTATGTCGGCTTTCTCATTTCCTATTATCCCTTGGGGACCAGGTATCCAAATTAATTCAAATTTAAAGTTAGTTTCTATTAGGTCAATAATCCTTTTGTTGAATATGTATGATAAGTTTTTGTAAGTAAAGGCCCAAACTTTTATACCGGCTACAATCGGTGAAAATGTTTACTAAGCGAAGAGAGCGAGGCGCAATCTTTGAATCGTCCACCCGTGTTGCCATTGAAAAGCCTGGATTACGAACATCCCACATCCTTTTGTAGAAATAATGACATCGAAGTTGTTAAAGTCATTCCGCACCGCGCCGCGTCTCATGTTAGCAAGCCGCTCGTTATGAGAGCGACCACTGAAACACGCCCATATTGAAATATTTGAGCCCCTCGTTAGATTCAAATGTGCGGAGCCGGTTGGAGTAGAGTGAATTCATTATTGCGGCCGAGCAGTCGTTAGTGGTTTACAACCCTGTTCGCAAACTCTTTGAAATAATGCTCCCTGAGGTGCCCGACGCTCTTTAACACACGAGCGATGCGAATCCGTGAGATATTTAAAACACTCCCACAATCCCTTTTGGGAGATTAACTCGTGATTCAGGTGACAGTTACGCCGAAGGGACTAAATATTTTCGCGTTAAATATACCCTATTTGATATCATACTTTTCGCATTAGCCGTTTTTCTTTGTAACTAAAAATAGACTAATGCTTTTTTAAATACTGATTTCAAAAGTAAATAAGCTTTGTTATAAATGTAGGTGCCATTGTTATTCTTTTTAACTTTTACTCCAAGTTGAAAGGTAATATTTTGATTTACGATTGTCTTCTTAATTTACACAATGCCCATTGATATTAATGTAATACAAATACGGCACTTTTGACATTGAAAATGTCTATTCAATTCCTCTGGAGACATACACTAATTAGAGGCAAGATAGATACGTTACAACCATTATACATTAATTAGCATTAATAATTAAATTAATAAAAATAAGAATCTTACGAATTACGATGCTGAAGGAGTCTTGACTTGCACAGGTCTCCTTAATTACTATTTCTAGTATTCCAGTAGGTAGGTATGTGACGTGTTAAGTTACTTTCTACACATTTACGCCCCGGAAACTATACATTTTGGTGTTATTACACTCGCTGTCAAATGGAGTATGAATATGTATGAACTGTATGGTAATGGCTAAAAGATTACATAGATGTCAGAAATCGTTTACATATTATTATTTATGTTGCCTTTTCACGCACATAAAATAATGTTATAAATAATTGTTGTCGCGAAAGACAGGGTGTAGGAGGAAATCGATAGGAACCATGGCTTCATCTCATTATCAAGGACAAACGGCTGCTTTGTAAAAAGTCTGCGAACGGAAGCACAATTTTCGGTTTCCCATTCAAATTGGCCAATTGGTCTGCTATTGGTATGATAATTTTAAAAAATCATTTCTCACAATATGACATACGCAGCCATTGTGTGCATATCAGCAGGATGAGTATACGTTGTGGTTTCGAGAGATGTAGAAGGTATACCTATGTTAGATGTATATTATTAAGTATATAGGTTTCTTTACACCCTGTACTTTTAAATTTTATTTGCACGCATAGCATTACATTCTCAAAGTGTTCAACCTAATTTCTTATTTCTTTCTTATCGTCGGTAATAAAGTCATTTCACTAATGCCACTGGGCAGTAATTACGTAAATATCTACGGAGAATAATTTTCGTTCGCAGGTCATTCAAAGGTCAGCGAACAGTAAATAGGTATAATCGGCTTACCGCCGGCTTTATTTTGTCGATGCTGAAGTAATGGTTACCTAATTGGTTTCTTTTGTACATAAATTAAGTTCTTAATGGGATATTTTGTCTACAAAGGAAGTCATTATTGCCTCTGAAATATTCAACAGACAATTTGTTAAGGTTAATCTGGATTAATCTTATCAAATATGACGTTTAAAGAAAAGATTATGGTAAGTACTTGATAATTCTTTGAAAGTACTCTTTTAACACCACTCACACGGGGGGGGGGGGGGGGGGGGCGTCATAAAATACAAGAAAAACTACTTAATTCACCAATACTACAACAGGTGCACCAGCCTATCCGCACTCGTTTGTATGTGTGCGTCAATAAGTAGGGCTATCAGAAGCGAGCGTGCGAGCATAGACGAATGAATGAAAAGACGAAGAAATGACACGCGCACGCATAGAAATGTGGCATCGAGTATTTATCCACTAGCATCATGCTAATCGTTTGCGGGGGACGATTAGGGGCAGACTACGAGCACTTTTTGACGTAATTGACAAATGAATCATTTATCGCCATAGACTAAAGTACAAAATCGCAAGAATATCAGCATGGCGGGGGGAGATGAGTGTCGCTTCTTCACAAATTATAATAAAGACAAAATGTGGCTACGCGCGCGCGCTACGCCGTAGCACTCACGCGCAGATTCTGGCTTTAAATCTGTTTTATAAGAGGCTTTGCAAATATTTTTAAAATGTGTGCTTCGCTTGACGAATGCTTCCCTTCCAAATCATTTGTCATACGGAAAGAGTGTGAAAGGGGTGATCTGGTGAATTTTTTTTGCATAAAACTCATTTTGCATAAAAATAAAAATATCGATATAAATTCTAACAAATCCTACGAACGACTACATTTCAATATATTAACAAAGGGTTGACAAACCAATCCGCTGACAAAGGTTAAGAAATACAAAAAGACTAAGAAAGTAAACAATTTTACTTAAAAGAAAGCTTACAGCTGACGTATCACCCTTCGCAACTCACTTAGGTAGGTCCGAGCCACCCACAACATTAAAGGAACGGCGAGCCTCGGGACGCGAACAATAAAAAAAGGAAACGCCCCACCACGTGCGTGACCACCGACTCAATGCAAATTATACTTCCATCCATTTCATACAATAAAACCAAATGAGCCCTTTTAACGCAACACGAGAAATCGATAAAAATACACGTCCGAGCTTCGTTTATTCAAAGCAAGTGAATTACGTGATAAGCTGTGGTTAATGTCACTCGTTAGTTTGACTTTAAATAACTATAAGACAGCCTTACAACGTCTGCTGTTGGATACAGTCTTCAGTGATAATAATGCCCATAGCAACTGCGAGCGAATTTAGTATGGTCTGTCAGTTATCGCAACTTCGATAACTATGTAGTTACAATATCGATAGTACATACTATCGCAAATGACGTTTTTTTCGCAAAAACTACTATCAATAGACTATCGTTTTGAGGAGACCCAGCGAAGAACTAAGGTTACCGACAAAGCCAAAAGGTTCCGAAGCCGGACTGACGACCTAAAGAAGGTGGCCGGAAGCGACTGGATGCTTCAGGCGGAGGACCGGATGTGGTGGCATTCATTAGGGAAGGCCTGTATCCAGCAGTAATGACGATGATGATAGACTATCGACAATGTGAAACTATTAATAACTCATCATTTGCGATAGTATTGTATATGACATTAAGGGCTTCTTTCACCGCTTCCTGATATTGTTACAGATAGTAATCTTCGTGATAAACTAATCTATCAGATAAATCTGTGTGATAGACTATATAAAATATATTAGATATAGGCAATCAGATACCCGTGAAACCAAAAAAATTGGCTATCTGTCAGGTAACTTGCAGATAGGGTATCTGGGACTTTATCAGCAAGCGGTGTAAGAGGCCCTAAGAACAGTATCTCAATTAACAATAGTATTATTCATTTTGCACTATCGATGGTATCGATTTAATTGCCAGGTGTCGATGCTATTGATAGTAATGCGACTGATTTATGAGGTCAACCTATCGATAATACTGCAACACTACTGGGCAGACTAGGCTTTGCAATGAGCTACCCATTACAGGGCCACTGATTGTATAACCAATTTGACCGGTTACATCGCCATTGTTCGGTCTCCAAAGCCTCGTCTGTTGATAGATACTGCACCGCGTGGAAGTTGACATATTGTTGGAACTCTGATTTAGTGGACTGTATTTTCGTAGATAGATAGGATCGGATTCAAACTGCAGTTTTGACGACAAAACTTACACTTTTCACATGCACAATAATGAAAAACGTCAGTGTCTTTACAGTGACAATTTTACATTTGACACTTATAATTTACTACTGCCTGCAACAGATAGGTACTAGTAGTTGGAAGGTTGTCTCTCCTTACAGCAGCAAATTGAGTTATTCAGTATTGACGTGTACTAATTGTTCAACAGGAGGAATGGAACAAAATTTGTTAAATTAAACGTCACTGAAAATATTCAGTAAAATATTAGAGTTTATTTTTTCAGAGTAATATCTGGTAATATGGAGGTAGAAAAAGTAAATATTTGTGTGTAGATTAAGGGAGGAGAATATTGTTATGTGATGCTCTGAATGCGTGACGAGGCAATTCAAAATCATGATTTTCAATATTTATCTGAAAGTTTATTATGATTCTCAATCTCAACCTTGAGTCACTTAAAACCACATCAATACTATTTAATGATAGCTCCAAACTGGCGCGACACGTCAGTAACAAGCCGGAAATTCATCGGTGGTAATAAACAGTTGTCCCCAGGGTATGTCCTGACCACCGCACGATTTTAACCCAATTACAGCCCAACCGAATTTTTATGAAGCCATTGGACTATTTACTACGAAACGTTGACAATTATTTAATAGGGTGCTATTTCTATTCCTTTCGACTAGAGGGCCCTCGAGGGTTATGTATATCTCATCATTGATTTACTAGCGACTGAATAAAATTTCTAAATTTACACGTTGGAAAAAGTAAGTAAAACAAATAAAAAGAGTTAAAGGTTTTGCAAAAATATAAGTAAGTAATATCTTCTAAAACAGTTAATGCAATATTTTTATATCCAATTACCTATTTTCTGGTCTTTGTTCCCCCCAGATTTATTTTCCCAAGCAATGATGGTAACCGTAGTTTTACAAACTCACTGCCCAAGAGAAAGAGCAGGCATAAAGTTATGTTTTAATAGGAGGTAGGTGTCCTTTTTTGAATTAAGTCAACATGTGATTAAGTGGCGCTTTAATAAAACTCATTACAGAAAAATAGCAGTATTTACCAGTTTCAGTGTTAAAAACTTCTTGACTCCTTTAAGAAAGTATCCGGCGAAATAAAATTAAAGCGAAGTGCAGAACAGTGTTGTAATTACCAAGTGTGAAGGTAATTGTATTTACTCGTTACATAGAAGTACAACTTAACGGGTGAACTAACAGTTTAGAGAATGCGCTTCGCATACGGGCTAATGTTCAAAGTTTGTTACGTATGTGTAACACTTCATTATGTTTATCACTGTAGGTAGGTATTAACTCTATCTGTTGGTACTCCATTAATATTGTCCAAAATACATTGAACATTTTCATAGACATTCATTTAGTAATTTTTGTAATTGTATTTCATCGGACATCATCAGTCGATCCAGGGCCATTTGTACCCCTGTAAAAGTATCCTCAGGGGTACAAGTGGCAATAGTTACATCCCTGTAGTACCCCAGTCAATATACTATTGGCTTGTTACCTGACTTTACTTGTTAATTTTGCTATTATCATAAAATATCTCAGTTTTACTATGAAAGAAATTGATAAAACTTGCATCTAAGAAGGACAAACCTTATATTTTATTAAGGGAATACGTCGGTGGTAAAGTGAAGGGGCATCACTAGCGTCACCTGCGGGTCCTTTTAGCGGGGTACCAATGGTCCTGGATCCATCAGTCAATAAACGTTTTAACTTTCGGTTTTCTTCCCTCTATCTCTATCTGTTCATCTGGTATCCTACCGGTACTAGATATTCAGTAGATCTTGTCTGCTCTGTCGGTTATTACATAAGTTCTTCAAGTGATGTTGTCTACGATTGCACGAAAAAAAGCTTTTTACCATTGCCACTCTAAAAAGAGCATTTTATTCACGTGTTCAGTCGAGAACAGTGAATAAAACGCTCTTTTACTCTCTAGTGAACATCTTCGTTTTGAATTTGAAACAAGCACGAATAATAAAACTTGCCGAAAGTACCTACTGGCTGGCTAGAGAGCTAAACAATTAAATTTAAAAATTATAATTAATATATAAATTATATCCCGCCAATTTTTTTTCTCGCAGTCAGCGGTAAAAAGTAGAGTACAAAAAATCATCTCGGTCCTTGTATCCCTCGCTCCGCTCAGGATTCTAATCTAGAATCCTTCGCTGCTCTCTCCAACTTAGTCCCTCGAATTAAATTCCCTTTTTTTCACTTTTTGTATAATCTACTATTTTAAGCCACTTTCTAGTATTGATGGTAGGAGACATTTGTTGGTGCCTGGTGGGAACTTGGTGGGAACTAACACAGGTAGTGAATGTAATATAATACGTGCGACGAGCCCCCAGCAATACTTGAAAGAGATCGAGTACAATATGTGATCAACGTTTTGACGTTGCAATCTATCGTTAATTTCCCTTGAGGTTTACCTGCGGTACGATAAAGAAACTATTTTATTTATTGTTACTTACATTATTATACTTAACTTTGTAAAGTTGCTCGGTACATTATTATCGAAAAATTTTTGGAGTCCTTTCCGATGTATTAAAGTTTAGTATTTTGTTGCTGCAAAAATCCAGGGGTTATAATAGTAGCTGCATAATGTTTATCATCCGTCATCTCATCGCTCGAACGGTCGAAACTTGTGTGGATACAATGAATTTCTGGATCGGATTTTCAAGATTTGTGATGAAAAATAAGTACGGGTCATAGGCAAAGACTCTGGATTAGATACCGAAATTTTCATTTACTGTGAGATAACAATGTCTGTTTATCGTCATCTTGATTACACTATAATAAATGCTACATATATTAATATTTATGTAATGAACTAACAGCTGGCAAAAATAAAATTCTAAGTAAGTACCTAAGTAATAGTAGGAAATAATATAAAAAGGCGTCGAGCACTCGGAGATTTGGTAGGAACTTCCAAAAGTCCTTATTGCGTGCTTACGATTTCCCGAGCCCTAATGGGCGAGCGCGATTTCGCTGACAAATAAATATGTACCCGCCCTACCCGCCAAGAGTAATTGTAAGTGCGTGGCCACAGCACTAACGATATAGCGAGAGTTAATTTCGTTCATAGGGCTTCATCTACTTAAATAGATAACACAAAATTTCACTCACCTGGTTGTCCAGTCTAAACTATTGGACCTAGGAATATGAAGTGTTACCTACTTGTGCATTCCTTCTATGAATCGGTAAAATAATTTTTGTGATACACTTTTAAACATAAACCCCCAGAACGGTATTAAGGGGGTTTGCGTTATTTGCCATTCTCATTACCTATGCGTATATAGAAAGCTGATACTCAGACAATTTTGATATTGAAGGTACATACCCATAATTATACAATGGCAGACTTGTCGATTTCTGCTTCAATTTTTGTTCATCCTCTGGTTTCAAAGCCACACATGGAGGGTTCAGTGGCATGCAACACGATAAAGCACCAGTTAACATAAAAGGAACAAGAATTTCTTGAGCAATAAAAAGGAACGCCCAAACTTGTGCGTGACCACTGGATCCCATGAAAATTCATATTTATTCTTGTTTCACAAGTGAGCACGGCAAGTTACGTTTCGAATTACCCGATTTTGTTTTCCAAGAACCTCCAAGTTATCAAGTTATCTGTATTTTGTTCCTTGAGTAAGTAATAAGACTTTTACAAGGCCGATTAAAGCCGTAGGCGTTACAAATATCGAATTACTTAATTGTACCTACGTTGTTTGAAATCGTCTACGTGTAGAATCTTTATCGGGTTTCCTTAGAATTGAAACCTTATTCGCGACACTCTTTGGTACCGTCGTTCATCCGGTGGCCTAAGGGAGCCCTGTCCATGAGGGCCCGGCTATAACTTAGGAACTAATTTCAAAAATACCTGTAGTAGCCTTCCACACCCGAAGTGTGTGTTTGTATTTGTTTATCTCGCTTTCACTGCTCGAATCTTATCCAATCTCTGTATTCATACACTGTGTCATGGAGATGAACACAGGCTGGTTTTTACTATGAGGAAAACGATTTCCCAGGGAAACGTATACTTATTCCACGCGCGCGACGGTACGGGAAACATGTAGTGCACTATATTTATAAAATATTGAGTCAAAAGAGCGTCGAGTTAGTCAAAACTCAGAAGAATTGTTTAGAAGCTATTTCCAGAGCGTATTCTGTAGGTATCCAACTGCAATGAGAGAACGGACAATGGTTGGGTCGATAGTACTTTTATAAGGTGCACATTTTCTTCAGAAACCATCGCGTATACACTTAATATACTATTCCCGTACGCCTATGCCCTTTAGCCATCGGGCCCTAATTTCCCATGGGCTCTCCTTCGTGACCGCAAACTGAGGGCCTAAGCTAAGGTACCTTCTTATTGATCGTAAATTATTGGTCAACGAAATTCACGGCTTTGTGTTCGGTGACATAAGACAACACAAATGCGTTGAAAAATCGACTACCAAGTAGGATGGTCATTTCTCAGCATTTTTAGACAGGCGTCCAGAACTGAAATTAGCATTTGAAAAGGTAACAGACTCTGTATACTTAATAACAATTTATTTAAAAATTCAAACAAGAAACCAGGTACTCGATTAGTCCAGGAATTCATAAGTCCACTAAAATTTCACTGTGAATGTGCGAAAGCTTTCATAATACTTGTCAAGAAAAGTATAAAGTATAAAGATATAAAATACGAAAATGAATACTTCGTTCAATTATTTACTTTCAAATTTATGTTACCGCTAACTAGCACGCTTAAATTGATCGACTTGAAAGGACTCATTTGGCAAAGCAACACTTTAAAGAGCTGTTCACGAACTAAGCTCAGCTACCTACATGGCTGAAACACGGCAAAAGTTAAGGGGTTTACATTTCCAGAGTTCCTCTGCTGGCCCGTACTATCGCTAGTTGGGAAGTAATCAGCTAGGAGGAGGCAAAACACTTTCAAACTTACTTTAAAACTTCCCTAAAGTCTTTGCTCTGAAATGTTTTACCCAAATTAATTGGGCACCGATCTGAAAAGTCTAGTATAACGTCTTGAGATAATTTTGTCTTGATGTGATCGTATCGGAAGAACGTGAAATTGACGCAGGAAGTAATAAATCTTTTTTGTCATAGGGCCTAAACTCTAGAGAAGTAATCTCTTCAACTTGTGATAAAAACAGTTGAGGGGTTACGCTACGGTATATTATTTAGTTAGTAGTGGATACATTAATGTAAATTTGACATTAAATGTTAGTGATACAGTCTAAATATTTTATTGCTTATGATGAGTACAATGGGTACATTTAATTTTATACACGCATTCTTTTATGTTAGTGACATCGCTTTCTAACTGAGAAGAAGAAGATTGTTGATAGTCGGAATTCATGTCTCACCAATGTTATAAATGTATGAATCATATCTTAGGACTTTTGACAGTTTTAGATAGAAAAACTGTTATGTTTTCGCCAGATTTTTATAAAATGATTTAGTTACACCTAAGTTATATCCAGCACAATAAAAAAAAGATCACCGCAATTAAGTCTAAAATAGTGTTTTTTTGCAATATTAGTACAAAATGGTCCAGCGCGGACCTTTTTTCGTATGTATATAAGTTATACCTAAGCAAACCTAAAATACCTTGCTAGAAAAACAACAACACAAAAAAAAACAGGAAAAACAAAATAAATGTCCATAATATTCACTCGCAAATATCAAATAAACGGTAGTTTGGCCCAGTAACGGAAAACAGATTTCTGAGTCAATGAATCGAGAGCGTTTTCAGTGAAACTTTCCTGAGTGAAATCACGGGCAGATCGTCCATCCGCTCAACTGTGAGCGAAGTAGGGTCAAGATAAATATACGTAACTTTCGCCGACTCATTTCTAAGCACATGTTGTGTCGATCAAACCTGACTTTTGTAATAAGGCGTAACTCAGGCTCCGCTGACTACGAGTAACATTTATTTATTTTTAGGTTGGGTTTATTTATTCCGCTAGCTTTTACCCGTAAATACTTCTGTGTAGTTACTACTACTTCTGTTAGTTCTTCTTGCTATTGCGCAATAGATAAAATTTATTCTTATCTGTACTCCAAGACCGTTACCTTAAAATTGTTGTAGACATGGAAGTTTCTAAATTATCTCGATTAATTTGTAACGTTCCTTACTATTGTCTCTGAAAATATGGCAAGCATGCCGATTTACACCCTGTATATTTTGTAGTATTGGTATATACTCGTAGTACTTTCTTAACCGACGGGATACATTAATGTAGAGCAGACTTGTAACAGATGAGAAAACTTGCCCGGCGAACTGCTGGCATTAATGTGTTCGCATAAACTGATACCGACACTGTTTGGATTCACATTAAAATTTGAAACACAATTCGATAACGGAACTAAATCTTCTATTTTAACTGCCATCTAAAAGTTTTAAAAATTACAACGGAAAAAACCCTTTCATATTAAAATGATCTAAATACTTAGACCTAATGGACCTGTGGGTTATGTATGTATTATGTGTGATGTTTAGTTTTACATTCAAAGGTCTGTGAATTTGACAATGTGAGTCAGCAAAAGTGAACTGTTTGACAGTAAGTAAACAAAATTTTAATTGGGCAATATTGAAGTACTTCATTATTTATTCCGCCACTAATGAGGTCACTCATATGCAAACATTTTGAGAAATACCCAAATTCAGTACGTACAAATATCTTGTATAAAAAATAATTTTACTTTCGAGAATCACCGTTACGTCATTTTGTATGAGGAAGCGAAACTTTTTATAAGTAATCCTAAAAGTCGTAAAACAGAAATTGTTTCTTCAAACGAGTTTTAAAAGCAACGATTTTGACACATTATCTGAACCGTTGAGTTCTACTATTGGATATCCTTTAAATTGAATTTTATTTGACCTCATTTCATCGGAAAGTAATGACTTAGGAACAATGATAACCAGATCCTAATCCCATTACACTGAATAATAAATTAACGATTCAAATTCCAAGAACAACAACTATTAAAAGGATTAATCATTTACATGTTTTAATTAAAAATAGATAGGTAAATCTTATCCTCTTAGCGGGCTAGGAACACCTAGCGACACTTCGAACTTTTGGGATCCTTTGCTCCAACTCCCTGTCCACTAATGCTGGCCCAATCTGTTTTAAAGTGGACTTCACATATGGACATGAATAGAACTTCTAATCATAATGCGTATGCAGGTTTCCTGACGATATTTTTCTTCACCGAAATGCCTGTAGTGTTAGAATTAACCGTATTTAAGCGCCGATAAACTCATTGGTAAGGCCCAAGATTCGAACCCACGTATATAAATAAATCGTTGTACAAATGTATTAAATAACGAGCTGTAATAGTAAACCTCATTGCCCAACGCTTTGTAAGACAAATATTAGAACAATATTTGTCAAAGTTTCTTCTTAGGCAGTAATATTACGCCTGAAAGCGTCTGACCCATTTCCATTTACACCATCTGGTCCATTATCGCGATAAAGTGACAGCGGCCCATTGTCTGAATGTTACTTGATCCACATTATAGTTTCCATCCCTTACAAAGCAGCTTCCTAATTCATCATGACGGTTAAGTTAAGCACGTTTTGCTTTAATTTAATCTGAATAAGTCCAAGCCAGAGTCGCGTTGATTACCCGGATTAAAATGGATTTTAAAATGGTCACGGTTCGCAGAAGGTGATTTTACAGGATAAATGGATTAACGGGTCACTTCTCATTGCCGGCCTCGATTGTCTGTGAGACCAGAGTGGCACACCCGCACTGGAGCAAATGCAAAAACCTTGTTAACTGTCGGCCTTATAATTTAGGGCCTACCACGAATGGCCGATAAATTGTCAACCTATTTATAGATGTCCTTTGTTGATATTTTGCATTGGTATACAAAAAATGGATAAACAAAAAGAATTGAAAATAAATAGAAGAATGGCTTATCTGTCTGCAGCAACGTGAAGCTTTAATTAATGCAATAATGCAGTTTTGCTTACAATTGTTGATTGAGGCAGAATGTTCATTGTTGCTATTGTTCATTGATTAGGATACTTCAATCAATCAAACCAATCAATAGCCTTTTTATGTGTCCCCACTTTTGGGGCCCACGCAGGTCCGGCATGCTAACCCATTGCGGGTTGATGGACTTCACCATGTGCCTAAGAATTCTATCTTCAGCGTATGCAGCCTAGGTTTCTTGCGATCCTTTCCTTCACCGTTTGAGAGCAGTCAGTAAATATACTTACTTTAACTTAACTTAACTTTCCCTCACTACGTCACTCAGTTCAATAAGTTTGCCGGCTACTATAAACGGTACTTGGCACGGCCGAAGATGGAACTCGGACCTCTCGACGTGAAGGCAGCGTCTTTCCGAACGCCACCGACGCTCTCTGATATGGACACTCGGATTCCGTTATTATTAAACTTACTAAAGTAGTTTGTATAATTAGTAATTACGTTCATTTGGCACAGAATAAACACTATAAATTTAACCTGCTGAGGAAAAATGGAAAGTTCTGACCCGTGTAAAGGAAGTTGAGTATTTATGAAAGGGCTTGTGGCAGTTAGTACTTTACGAGGTCATTATGGGAACCATTAAATGTATGATTACAGGGCCTCCTATTTTGGGCAGGCATTTGTTTTAAGCACATCAACTTTCCGTAAACGACCGGTGCCCGAAAAGTATTTTAATTCATTACGACTCGCGTCCTAACTTTAAGCAGGGCTGTTGGTATTTTATTAGTTCATAAAGTGAGTTTGGTGGTTGTTTTATTGTTATAACTAGATGCTGCCCGCGGCGTCGCCTACGTTGAATAAGTTTCATGGGCAGCCTAAGATCTTGCCGAAGAAATAAACTATGCGCACTATGCGACAATGCAATCCACGTTCGAATCTGTTCAGTGGTTTCTGAGGAGAGGAGTTAATGTCAGGTATTGATAAAGTTTCATTTTATTAAAATTTATTTGAATAATTGTTTTTATTATAATAGGCTACATTGCGTAGCTTTTATAATAGAAACCGCAGGACGTCCATATTTAAGTATAAACAAAGATTGTTGAATATTATAGTAATGCTGACAGTGGGTCGCCATGGGACTCAGAAAAAATATTCCTAATAGATTTTTCTTGTGCTTTTCATTGAAATAAGAAAGGTATTTTGATAGCGACAGAAGGAGATGAGAAATTACCACAAACTACCTCCCTTATACCTTCTTTCGTCAATGATTGAAAATTTTTGGTTTTTTGTTTGGGAAAAAGCTCAACACTCGTCAAACGTCACTGTCCTTGAAAACTGACACATACCAAACCCAAACCACTCGCATCGCTCTCTTCGTTAATTATGCAGTGTTTTTATTCAATTAGTCGTGTGGTCGACCCTAATTAGGGGCCCGTGGGACTGCAGGGACGCAGAGACAAGCCGAGCTTTGCGCAAATGGAGCAATAAAATGGAAAAAAAAGAAAAAAGAACATTCCTCGTCTCTTTGGGAACAATACGGCTAGCACAATGTGTGTAATGCCTGTTGGTTCTCCCATTTGTCTTTCTGTCTAATCTTTCACGATGACGATGTTGTTTTGTGATTTACTCTTCCATTTGCAATGAGTGAGAAGTGCATTTTTCCCTATTTCTCTCCTACCTTTATGTACGTTTTTTGTGTCTGTTTTTATTTGATTAATGATGACTGATTTAGTTTTACTATTAATTTTGATGGCTACATGCCTATGCCTAATCTTGACTTATTCATCACCAGTGATCCAGATGGTAGACTATTCAAAGTTAAAGGTCAATATATTTTAGCATATGAGTTCACTTGCTACATTTACACGTCATTTTTTTCTATTATCGTTTCCTACGTATTAATACACGACAAAAATGTTAATATTCAATAAATAACAATTTAATATCACAGAAATCGACTGAGTTGCTTCCATTTTCATTCAAACTTTTGTATCGACTTTTGTAGGTAGCTTTTTCGGTAAGTTCCCAATAAAGTTGTAAAGTTTTGGCTAACAGCAAAAATTGCAAGTTTTCAAGTCACCTCATTAGCTCAAAGAAATACTAACACGATTAAATTAGAAACTAAACTACATGACATGTTAGTTAAGGTAACACTAATTTGTACTAAATAGAGATGCAACAATATTTCAACTTCCAAAAAAGTTTTATCGATATACCGTTGCATGTTTTTTTTTTCTTTTTAAAAGCATAATAAAATTGTCCATCGTACAAGATTGTTACACTTTCCCAAAATAATGACAATTTGGCAATGTCATAATAGTCACGACACCTGAAATTTTTTGAAGTAAGTTACATGATTACACAAAGTTTCAAAATTAACGTTCATCAGACTATTTTGATAAAATATAAGGCTTAGTGACTATTGAAAAATAAAAAAGCCAGGTTATTGTGAAGTTCAGAAAAGTCAGCAATTTTGGAAGTAAGTTTTCCTTCAGATGCTTTTGACGTTGACGGCACTTTTCTGATGATTTTAATTTCTATTTATCATCGCATTACTCGATAATTTGCATTCATAGTCGATATCCTTATCTGTTCGGCCAAATCAGCATCGGTCCCATCTCTAACTTGCAACGTACAAACCGCCGCTACGTTGCACAAGGTAGTTATCCGGGTATCTCAAATCTCGTTTATTTTCTTGACGGTGTCGTAGTGCACCGGATTAAACCAGTTTTCTCAATGTTGCCGGTTTCCAGTATGTTACGAAACGATTGATAGATGGAATCTGAGCGTTATTGCGCACCCACAGGGTAAATTGTATTATCGACCAGAGAGAATGTCGCTTCCGGGATGATAAATTGGACTGTACCGCTCTAGGTTACATCAAATAAATAAATAAAGGATTCGCTTTACAAACTGTAAAATTAACTTATATTTTAAGTTTAATTTTTAGTGTCAACTTTTATGGACTATTTGTCTAATATTGATAAATGATTTGATTGATTATTAGAATGCGTCTGGCAGTGGATCGTTCATAAAGAAATCGGTCTCGACACCCAGATAGATTGTCTATATCCGTTGCAAAAAATCTATTCGCTATACAGACAGAACTCAAATTAAATAGGACTAATGTTATATCATTTTTCCAGAAACGTGTATTTTTTTAAACTGCATTTTTGAACAAAAATAACCTTGCTTGTGAAATTTTACTCTCATTTTATTGGTATAAATACAGCTTGTGGAAGAGTTTCCGCATTATGAGATTTTCCTAGTAAGCACTTAAATTTAGTTGTTAAAGTTGGTGGCGTTGTATTGATCTCAAATATTAAACTTGAAAACATCAATGACATATTTTTAAAAATTTCCCAAGTAACAAATGAGCATTGTTAGCACTCAAACATCTTTGCATTGTATTATGACTAAACTGTAAAAGTGTAAAGAATCGGTTTCATCAAATAAGTACCTACATTAACTTTCTATTTTAGCACGTTCACAATACCACAGAATAATAATAGTACAATACTTACTTCACTCGCATTCCCATTAGTCGTTCGAAAGTAAAAAAAAACAAAACACAACTCAACCCTCGACTGTGAACATGTCAAGTGACACTTGGCGGCCGGATCGTGTTCTATCTTGTTTATATTTGAGCCCACCGAGTAGTGCATCCGGTGCCCGGCTCTGCACTTGCCAGCTATAGTAAAAGGCTTAATACAGAACACACTTGTAGAAAACTTTTATCGTGTTAGCTTAATAAAGTCTGCGATAACCACAGTTATTGTGATTTCGCTGAATCTGCTTTTGTAGTATACAGTGTTTCTGTTTTTGTTTAGTTTTCTGTTTGTAAAGCTATATTTTTATTTAATTTCAACTAACATTATAATAAAGATAATCTAGTTGTTTAGATGCTTCATTTTTAATCTCGTCTCTACGCTATGGATGCTACACAATGTAGATATAAACGAAATTTTGTCAGCAGGTAGTTTATCAGACAGGAGGGGTTATTTTATAATCTTATGCGTGACGATAAATCTAAATTCTGTTTAAAAATAAGAAAACTATCTAAGTACCTATACTTATTCTAAAATCATCTAGCTAGAATGTACCAAGTACCTAGTCGTATAGCAAATAAAAAATCATCAACAACACCCTCTGTTTATAATAGGTTATTGTATTAAGTAATATCACGCAGCGTCCAAGAGACAATTTTTCTGAATCTGTATCATCAAAATCTTATTTTTAATTACGGAACCTTACAGACGTCTTCTTTGGTCACCAAAACACGAGCAGCTCCAGAAAAAAATGTCGTCATGACATCGCCACTAATGAAAATTGCAGCGATTCGTTTGAAGGTAAAGTGCAAACGCTACCAAATGAGCCGGAACGGGCGGCAAGGTGCCGATAATTCTGCTCTGAGCGTTCCTACCACTGACTCGACAAAATCCATTCTCGCCACCCTGATTTAGGTCATTGATATTCCTGTTATTGAATTACTAATAATCAACACTTATTCGAGCTGAAAATATTTTCAGATAATTCTAAAAATGGGTTAAACGAGTATTATAAATGAACTTAATTATAATGGACATAGACATAGGCATGGATCTCACTTCAAAAAATTTTGTTATAAAATTAATGCTTTTATTGGTTTGTCTAATTGTCTTCTTTAAAAATTTCTGTTGAGAATGGAGTGTGCGAAGCGAGCGACAAAACCCAGAATATGACTTAAGATTTGGAGTTAAAATTTTGGTGATCTTTTGCAGATTGTTCCTTAAAAAACTGCAAGCAACGCCGCACTGTGGGCCTTAGAGCTATCAAAATATAAATGACTAATACACTTACAATACTTATTTAAAATAACCTCTATCTGAGCTTCGGGTAATTGGTAATTTAAGGTAAGGTTTCTTTATGAAAAGCGTTTTTACGGAAGTTTAAGCAAATAAGATTTTAAGCAAAGAGGATTTCCTGTGATCAGCTGAATCTATTAAAAGGCGAGGAAACAAGGATTCGGGCGCCGCAGACTAGACGGCGCGGTGATTTTTAGGGTCCAGCTGAAACTTGGAATGGACCTTAGTGCTATGTACTATTTAATAAACTGATGCAAATCCATATTATATAAGTATATACCATTCTAATGGATAGCTTCAGTAACTTGCCTTCACAACAGGATGTATACGGTTATCTGCGTACAGTTAGGTTGCCCATCGTCATTAGGAAACCTGAGTGTAAATGAGGTACTATTAGGTTTCCTCATAATGTTTTGCATCATAATCCGTACCTACATTTCGTCCAAAGGGTACCTCAGCAACCTTAAAAACTTATCAGACTATACCGGTAGCTTTGGATTCTCCAAACACTGTTTTTTAGTATTTATATTTTTGTCATCGATATATTTTTGTACATGATTTTTTATTATTATTTTCTGCATTTCTTTTAGTCTTTCATTAGTTTTAAAAACGAGGACGTAGACAAGAAATTAATTAATCTCCAATCAGGAAGCTAGTCAACTACGCTAATGAAAGGCTGCAAGAAATGCAGAAAACTAAATTGGATATTGGCGGAACCCCCTTTTGTATACGAAGTACACTTTGCTGATCGTTTTTAAAAGTATTAGCTGAATTTGCACTTCCGTCCCATCCGATATCTACTGCAGGTTTTCTCCGAGGTTTGACTCAGTTGAGGTACTTGTCTTCTATGCACATTTTTAAAGTTCCGAAGTTCCAGAAGGAACCCTCATAGTTTCACCATGTCCGTCTGTATGTCTGGCGTATTACTCGTAGACTATCAGATTAGTACTATAAAATTTGGCATGGTTATACTTAATTAATTACGCCTACAAAAATATAAAATATGATCTTAAAAAAAATTGGATGTGAAGGAACTCTACATGTAAAGTGGGGGTGATTTTTTGTATTCGCCTACTCTTTCGTTGAATAGTAATAAAACCAATACTTTTTTATAATGGTAATTAAAAATTGCATAGAAACTGCTTGAAAACTGATTAAAAATAGCTACAAAAACAGCACTTGCGCCAATTATGTAGGTTTGTTAACCCAGATGTTAATAAGATAAGATTTATTAATTTATTGCGTCATGAGAAATAACGACATGGCGACATGTCGCGACAGGGTGAAAATCACGGAAGAGGTGGTGAAAATCTAGTAGGTACATAAATTACACATTTTTTTCCCTAAAATGGAATGTAAAAAAGAATGAAATTAAGAATGTACTGTACCTAATGTCACAGCTGCGTCAGCTGAGTTTAGCTAGCAGCATTTTAAAAATAAACAACGGACCCAAACCTCAACTAGTAAAACAGTGAATGCAATAATCTCGTAATATGAACGAATGCGTTGACAACGTAGAGATTATTCGCTGCCGGGGCACACCGCATTGCGGAGCACCCCCACTCGTAATTTCCGCTAAAGTATCAAACATAAATCCAATATAAAACCTTTAAATGCGACTTCGGTAGCTATTATTGCTATCTTGAACGTAAATTATATTTTTACTCTTTGATATGAGAATAATAAAGTAGAATTTTGTGGAATTGCGTGAAGAAAGCCTGGTGGTTAATGGCAGGTAATATTTTAAAGTCACTTTTATCATAGGTTAAAAACAATTATTTACTTGGCACGTCAGAAAAGTTTAGTGAGATAGATTGGTTGGTCTTTTATTTTTATTTTACGTTTGTCAGAAATTTCGACCTTCGATCCGATTGCACTGACCATGGTCTCGAGGAAAGAACTTACGTATTGAGTAACTTATCTTTTTATGACTTCAATTTGTTAAGTCTACTTGACAAATTGAGCGGCGCGATAGGTCACCTGGTCTACAACCAGCCTATAAACATATTTTTTTTTATAAATATCACCATTCAGAAATAAAATTTAACATGATGATAAGGAAGAAGCTTATTTTAGTAATGTAATCGGGCCTACTGTTTCTGTTAATATATCTAAGTGTATTTCTACAGCTAACTGCTTGGTATGACATAATTTGAGAAGTAACACTCAATTCACAGAACTCAGTTTACCATAATAATACATTTTTTCATACTCTATACCTACAAGAAAATCCGAGATATATTTTTTGAATATCCAAATAGAATGCTCGTCTGGTTTACATTAAATCTTAATCTTAAGTAATTACTAATTAAATACATATTTTCGGCGCTTCAAAGAAAACGACGACGCGAATCCCTCAGACCCTGTACCATGCCCTGAGGCAACCTCTGAACGCAAATTAAATAGGTATCAAGCAGGCTTTATACTTCATTCAATCAGCCCTCAAGCTAGATAAGTATTTACTCAGAGTAGGTCAATAGGTCTTTTAACGCGTAAGGATCATCTGAGATTTTAGCAAGTTAAAAATTGTTGCTTTCTCATCATCATTTTTGCATCATTTTTAACAATCGAAAGGATTTCAACAAAATCCTTTAACGTGTACGTGTACAATTCAGAGGCCTCTAAATAAATAGGACGAATCAAAGTGTCCGGTAGAATGTGAAGCAAACTATTTTCACAGAGCCTCAGTCCACATTTAGCTTTGTGTTTTCGGTTTACAATTGTCGGTGGAGTTTGTTTGTCGTGGCACGACAGAGTCGAGTCGAAAACACACGTGCTTTAAGGCCAAAGGGACTCTGTAAAACCTCTCAATATACACTTGATTTTAGGCTACAATCTATTACGTTTTAACTTTTGTCTCTAGATCACCGGCAGCCCGTACCTAATCCAATGCGCGTCATTTCATCTAATTATTAACTATATAACTACGAGTATTTATGACGCACAGTGTCAGTGGTGGGAGCGTCAGTGGCATTGGGGATAAGACACGGCCTATCATACCGAAAGGTCCGAAGTTCTATCCCGGCTGGGCCATGTACCAATGGGTTTTTTTCTCGAAACGTAAGTACCTACATTTACTGACTGCTCTCAACCGGTGAAGGAAAACATCGCGAGGAAACCTGCATACGCTGAATAAGAAATTCATAGGCGCATGTGAAGTCCACCAACCCTGGGCTGGAGTGGTGGACTATAGCCCGAATACCCTCGTTGAGAGGGTAGACCTGAGCCTCAGCAGTGGGGGACATGTTAATAGGCTGTTGATTTGATAAGACTACTTGCAATATACTCGTAAGTATAACCAGCCAAGGTTAAAAGTCACACAGCAATACCTCTAACATGAGATAATTGCCCTCGGGATAAAACCGGTATAGAATTTAATAAGTATTTAATATTCACTTTATACACACTTACCTACGTTTGTTTCTTATTAAATATGTATCTTTACTCAAATACTAATAAAGGGACATCATAATTAAAGGAGACGTCTGTGGGCGAATAATTAATTTCTGTTAGATTGAATAGTCACATTCCGGGAAAGACTAAGGTAGTTGATAAATAGACCAGTGAGTATAGACGGTTTTACATTGACTAAATTGTTCTGGCCGGGTGTGATGGCGATTATTGGGGAAGGCCTATGCCCAGAAGTGAACGTTGAAGGACTGATATGATGATGAATTTGTTGCGAGACTATTCATTCTTTGTAGTCCACAATAAGAACCAAATTGCTGTAAACATCTGTGAACGGATTTTTTTAAGACCAAGTTCGCAAAGTATTTCAATTACAAGACAAGTTTTATTGACGAAAGTCGTATCAACTACTAGGTAATATCTATCGCATTCAACCATATCAATCTGAAATAGGGCATAAATAATAAAAATACACCGACTACTATAAATTTTGGTTCGCTTACAAATCCATTATCTCACTTAGGTAAACAGGTAAACCAATACTCACATGGAATATAAAATACAATCTTTATACTTAAGCATGTGAGATGCAATTTAAGATAGGCATAATCTAAGTATAGAAACTTTCCTCAACAAAATACAGATACATACCCGAGCATACCTGCACTTACCGTCTTTGATGTTTACTATGAAGACAGTCTTTATTTACGCTGGGGTGATGAATGTATGTTTATTTTAATAGAAAGGGGACTGGCTGCTTTGCCGCCATCACTGCTCGTAGCACCGTAGCCCGTAGCACTTGCTAAGGCATACTGCGTAGCTACTTGTCTCTACAAAATATTAAGTCGAAAGCTTGATATAATGTTACATCACAGAATAAATCAATATGAATAGTTACAAGTTAAAAGTGAGTGAGCCATGGTAGCCTAGTTGGTTGTGCACTCGCCTCACGTTCATGAGGTCGTTGGTTCGACCCTGGCCCGTACCAATGAGTTTTTCAAAACTTAAGTACGGTTTATTATAATACCACAGGTTTTTCGGTGAAGGAAAACATCGTGAGGAAACCTGCATACGCCAAAGACTGGTATTTAACTATTCTAAGGCGTATGTGAAGTCCACCAAAAACGGATTGGGGCACCGTTTGGCGGACAGGGGTTTGGCACAACAGATCCCATAGGGTCGAAGTGTCGCCAGGTATTCCTGGCCCCCTAAGAAGATAAGATACAAGTTAAAAGTTTTTTATAATTCATAGTTCATAATTCCAATTTTCTAGAAAACGTTTTTTGCATTTCTGATAGTATTTAATACCATAGTGCTTGCGGTTGTGAATTTGTGCGGGAAATTTAAATTAAGCGTGTAACATCTCTTTCAGTTCGTTCGTTGTAAATCTCTATTAGAGTTAGGGCTTCTTTCACCACTTCCTGATATTGTTACAGATAGTAATCTTAGTGATAAACTAATCTATCAGATAAATCTGTGTGATAGACTATATAAAATGTATAAGATATAGGCAATCAGATACCTGTGAAACCAAAAAAATAGTCTATCTGTCAGATAACCTGCAGATAGGGTATCTGTGACTTTATCAGCAAGCGGTGTAAGAGGCCCTTACTATCGCTTTAGTGAGGATGTGAATCTTATTAAAAATCGCCGACTAACCTAGTCATGCTCTGTTTTTGTGGAGGCCGGGCTGTAACCGCCGCCGGTTTAATTAGATTTATGAAGTATGAATTTATATTCTAAATGAGATTCACTTTGGCTTAAATGTCTGGTAGCCAAGCAAAAACCTACTATGAAAATAATCATATGCGGATCTCGTATCATCGAGCTAATAATATTATGAGCTTACTAGCTGACCCGACAGACTTCGTTCTGTCAAAAGCAAGTAACTACAATTCCAATTTTTCACCCCCGTTTTCTCCCCCCCCCCCCTCTCCCTTTTCTTAAAAATGTGAAAATATAATATATATTATATAAGATAGCTGTAGCCCGTGGCTTCGTCCGCGTTCTTCCGTCTTCGTTCAGCCGTTCTTGAGTTATAAGTGTTCACCCCGTCCCACCCTCCCCCTCACCCTTAAAATGTAAAATCCAAAAACCCGTCATTATTTATTTATGATACATTTTCATTTTCAAGTTAATGCCTTTAAAGAAACCTGTACTCCCGTGCAAATTTTCACCCCCTCCCCATCTCCACTCCCCCCCACCCCTCACTCCCGCCCCCAATACAAAATTCCGTCATTATATGTTTATATCCGGGAATAAGTATGGGTTATTTTTTTATACAAATTTTTTTTATCACTATACAAAGTTTCATCAAAATTAAGTTTTTTCCCAGCGGGAATATCCAAAAATCTATCATCATTTTTTTATGATATCGTGAGAATGAGTGGACGTCGTAGGGCCACAAAGGGGAATCAAATTTTTTTTATCACTATACAAAGTTTCATCAAAATTAAGTTTTTTCCCAGCGGGAATATCCAAAAATCTATCATCATTTTTTTATGATATCGTGAGAATGAGTGGACGTCGTAGGGCCACAAAGGGGAATCAAGGTTACTTACGGATTGTTGGGATTTTCTCGACGTACGGGCCCGTTGATTTCTTCTATAGGTGGCCTAACCAGTGTAACCCGTGGCTAGGACAAATTCACATAATGGTTTTTCACAGCACAAAGTCGTGTCGTGTTCGCTCGCGGTTCGGAGTGCACTGCGGCGTCGAGGCCGCGCTCGCCGGAGTACGGGAAAAGTGGGTAGTTGGAGATTAGCATGGAATTGTAGGTAGTGGGCAACCACTCATTGTCACAATACAATTCCAATTTTCAAGTTACTTAAAAGAAAGCCTTTAAAGAAACCGATACTCCCGAGAAAATTTTCACCCCATCCATTCCCCAAAGGACAGGTACAGTTTGACTTGTCTACAACTTGGGTCGAGTAGTTGACGCCACGGTGAAAGAGATGGCGCCACTTTGTACTTGAATTGAAGCTATGACAAATAAACTGAGTTTCCCATGTTATCGAATAGTTGACGCCACGGCGAAAGAGATGGCGCCACTTTGTACTTGAAATGAATTGAGTTTTCCGTGGGAACAGTTTACCGCGGTAAAAAGTAGCCTATATGTTATTCCGGGCTATAAGCTATCCCTGTACCAAGTTTCATCAAAATTCGTGCAGCCGTTCTCGAGTTATAAGTGTTGTAACAAACACGACTTTCTTTTATATATATAGGGCTATAAGCTATCCCTGTACCAAGTTTCATCAAAATTCGTGCAGCCGTTCTCGAGTTATAAGTGTTGTAACAAACACGACTTTCTTTTATATATATAGATGATACGTCAACGTTATGATACCTGGCTAGGTATTTCGATTTTTGCTAATTATGTTCGTCAATAAAGTTATTATATCGGAAACATGATGCAGAATATTAGTTTTAGATAGGTACGTGTCAGTTGTTCAGAAAATGGCTTGTCGCGGCGCGGTTGATTGATATGCCGCCCGCACGACGGCCGCGGCCCTCGGACGATTTATCTTCTGAAATTTTTACAACAAAACACGACCGTTAATGCAGTGGATGGTAAATATTAAAGGTCGTGAGGTGTGGGGATTTTATATGACCATTTATCACCGAAATATGTTATGAGATCTAAATTTACTTCTTCATTTAGGTTGTAAAGATACCGTTCATAATACTTGAATCGTGAAATTAATTAAGCAAAGAAAAGTTGTCTAAATATGGACTACATATCTTCAACACTGTATTTATACGTCTTCAACACTTTTACAAAAACCAGGAAGTCGGGCGGCTGAGCGAGTCAACTAAGATACCGGAAAACATCCGTCGATACGGTCAATTTGTGATACTGTCGTGAAACTTATGGTCTTGAGACGGTCAAAAAACGGTCACAGAATCACGGCTTAGCTTATGTAGTGTATGTTCGAGATGCGTTCGTGATGCAGTCGCGATACGGTCGTGGTACGGTCGTGGTACGGTCGTGGTACAGTCGTGGTACGGTTGTGGTATGGTCGCAAGACCGTAGTGATATGTGGCGACTCTGATTTGTATGAACGCAAAGCTCAAGCTACGTTAGCCCACTATATAACCTATTACTCGTATAGGAACCCTAACATCGGCAAATAACACTACGTGGCTCGGCAGAAGTGGGCCAAATGTACAAATAAATTCAGAGGCTGAACCGTGTACTGGAGGATTACTTCACTTGCGACCGTTACTAGCATTAGTTGTATCTTTTTATTATTTATGAATAATGATTGCGTTTATTTCTTTGAAGTAAAAGGAATCTTTTAGTGGCGGTTTTCCCGTGGTAAGTAGAACTTCAAAGCCGTTGATGATACGATCATTTATAAACAAAGTCAACTTTTAAACATCATATTTTAATTTTGTAAAGGAAGCTCAATGAAATACTGAATTTAAAATATCAAACATTTTAAAATAATTAAATTAGGGTTAAACAAAGTCTGATGAACGTCATTGATTTTGGTTTTGAATTAAATTTTTACAAAAAAATTAATTTAAATAAAAAAAAAATCTCTTTCAATTTCACCTTATTTGGCACTGTTCATAAAACACAATCTACAGGTGAATGTTAACAGTTTGTTTGCTTCCACCGATGATATTTTGGAATACGACATCAACAATTCCACTGACAAGGGATCCCGACCCGAAAATTCAGAATAATCGAAAACTTTGCGAGTGTATCCTGAAGCATGGTTCTATACTAATATTTTTTGTTAGGTATGCATTTGTTCACAACAAAACCAATTCGATATAATTATAAATGTAACTACTCGGTCATCATAAATAGGTGTCTATTCGCCAAGCTTCTTTAAAATATGTCTTCGGAAACAGTATTTTTACACCGTGTATGTATGACCATAACATTTTAGCATTTTATGAAATTAACACTCGAAGAGTGTCAAGCACGAATAAACTGTATGAGATTATGAATGACCGATATCCTGAGTACTTACATGATCTAGAAAATCCCGATCTCGAAAATTCAGATAGACATTCAAAGTTACAAAATTTTCGGAATTTTAGGGTTGTGAAGTGGTCCCATGAGACGATCCATCGTCGTGAAAGACAAATGAAAACAGTAGGTACAACGATTTCATCAAAAACGTAAGTCACAAACCTAATTTAAAAATGTACCCAATTATAGCTACCTCAACATTTTTAATGCACTTATATGTCGGCGCGGTCCCAAGTGGAGCAACACCAACCGTAAAGTGTCCTCTTACAAACATTCCAAGAATCTCATTTAAAGTTCAGCATACTCAGAAAGTCACAGTGAAGTGCATTATGCGCACGTTGGAGTGTACCAACTCAGCTCTGGAACGAAGGTTGAGCACATAGGTCATAAATATTGCAGCGCTTAGCGAGATTACTGAACTTGTGCAACTAATTAAATGTTTTGCTTAAACAATTCCTTTAATAACTAGGAAAAGATAATTTATGATAACGATAAGTGATCGGATCTCACTCGAATACTCCTAAACATTGGGTAAGTGTAGCTAGGAGTTAAGGGTAGCCGGGAGCTTGGGAAGTTAGGAAGTCTACCTAAAATGACTTGATGTTTGAGTTAAAAATAAACACTGAGAAAAATATGTCACACTTGCCCATATTGACTTATTGTTTAGTTATATTCGATTGACTTAGTAATAAAACAAAGAACACATTCATAATTTTTCGTTCCGATACATTCAATACGGCGCAAAAGGCGGGTAGGTCTGAGTATGTCGACCTCTACTAATGTTTCTGATGCATCTAGAAAAGAGTCAGATGACAAACATATTGTATTACTGACTGAAATCAACAGAAAATTACTGATTCCGTATCTCTCCGGCAAGTTTTAGCCTTAGCCAGTCTGGGTCAGAACAAACTAAAAGAATATATTGCTTTGCAAGACAGTAACGCGACAGTATCGCTTTTTTTCTTGAAAAAGGAACCACGTAAATACAAAATCTGGTGAAGGTCGCAGGACCCAGCTGGATGCGGTTAACGCAGGACCGGTCGTCGTGGAGATCCTTGGGGGAGGCCTTTGTCCAGCAGTGGACGTCAGCAGGCTGATATGATGATGATGATAAAATACAAAACATACAGGACAGATTTCAAGTGCAACTTAATTTTTTAAACGGTTACCGATAACAGAATATTAAAATAGTTAGTAGTTTGTGAACGAAATTATTTCCTAAGTTATCTTACCTTCTAAGGTTTAAATATAATGTGTAGTTAAGGCATAATTTGTGCCCCTCAGGCTCGCTTTAACTTTAACTGAAACAAAAGTTGATAAAAACGCTGAATTGCGTGTAGGCTGACGTTACAAATTATAAAAAATGCTAATAGTTAGGTTGGTACCATGTCAGATTTACGGTTACAGATGGCTGTAGAATATTATATTATTTATCGAATAAAAAAAATGTCAAGGCCATTGTAGCGAGTTAGCTAATTCCCTAACACTGAACTCGCGTGACTAGGTCCTGCTATTAATAATGGGTACAAAACCAACTGTTATTTTGAATACAATGACTTATTGCCCATTCGTTCGATACATTTTGCTGTCAAAGTGTTCCGGAATATAATCATTAGTTACTACCGAGGGTTTAACTAAACGACAAACAAAAATACACGAGTAATTAGAGGCTTCTTACTCTGAATAAACTATTAGGTACTGTTATATCGATTTCGACTAGCCTGTTGGCGTAGTTGTTAGTGACCCTGCCCACTGCGCCAGGGGTCGTGGGTTCGATTCCCACCCGTGACCCATATCTGTTGGTTTTCGGATTCGGGTGTTTGTTACATACAATTTTATATATTTATTTGTAAGTATATAATGTATGTTTAAGAGGTTGTTGGGTACCCATTTACAAGCTTCGGCTTAGTTTGGGACTAAACGGCCGTGTGTAAAGTCCAAACATTATTTATTTATTTATTATAATTTTATTATTACCACGAACTAAACGACTATTATTATGAAAAAAAAAAACTATTATTATATTATTATTTTCTAATAGGGTCAGGTAGGGTAAGAGAGATACCGGAGAAAAGGTACGACCAGACTAGAGTAGACTGAATTATATTAGAGTTTACTTAAGTTTGTTAGATCTGGTCTTCTGGTTATTCTTTCCCCGGTATCCCTTTTACCCCACCTGATCTTTCATTGCGCCTAAAGGTCCGTTTGCGTATGTGTCATTCAAAACAAAAAATCAAATGAAAAGCCTATTAAAATGTATCTATTGCTGGGGCTCAGACCTACCCTCACAGCGAGGGCGTTAGGGCTATAGTCCAGCACGCTAGACCAGTACGGGTTGTTGGACTTCAAATACGCCTAAGAATTTATTCTTCGGGTATACAGGTTTCCTCATGGTGTTTTCCTTCACACGGTTTAAATTTATTTAAATTTTCGAATGTCACCCACTGCCAATGAATTCCAATTTCCAACCTCAGGATTTCTCTACTTATTTTTTCACATTTTCTTAGTATAGGTATTACTTATGCAGTAGTTCTAACGACCTCTACTTAAATCAAAATTATTATAAACGAGCCTACAAAACAACGTTAACATGTAGATAATACTCTTCTTAAAAATATCTTTAATATGTTAACAGAACATCAAATGCGCAAAGTCGGCACAGTTCGAGATGGCTTAAAATAATAATAAGGCTTTTGAAATTTCGCTTTGAGCTTTCCTCTCCGTGCCAAATGTTTCCAACTCGTCTTACCTACGAGTTAAAATTACTGGGATTCATCTTAATTTCTTAGTTATTACCAGCTCTTCACGAAACGTCGTGTACACTGTACACGTCAGGTGTAATATCAGAGTTAATTTAGCCAACGGTTAGCCTGATGTAGGTAAGTACTTTGTTTTTACAAAGTAATTAGCTAATTAGAAGCTTTATTATAATGTGTGTGGTTCTAAGTAATTCTAAATAATGTATATGGTTCTATAAAAATAACTAGGTAATATATTTGCTTTATACTCAGTTTTAAACGATCGAAACTTTTGAGATAAAATTATACAGCTAGTATTAAAATAGAGAACAGACTGAATTGAAACGACGGATGTATTTGAAAATGGATGAAATAAAAAAACCGTGACTATTTTTGTATTGCGGCACACAAAGAGTTCTATCTAGTACAAAGCATACTAAACTTTTTTAGTACCTATCTCGTGTAACCTAATGTATAATTTTCTGTGTTTTGTATTGTTTTTATTTTTGTGTGTACAAAAAATTATTTCTAAAAATAAAGGTGTAGTTATCCGAAGTTCGTTTTATTTAACTATATAAATAAAGTAAATATGTGACAGGAATCCTGTCACAGGACTTATATTACCCTAATGTAAATATAAATAATAGCTTATTTTTCCGTCGTAAAAAACCAAAAGGTAACATCATTAATACAAACTTTGTGTTCTCATGATTTGTACATTTTGCTTTGTTGTATTGTAATTTTTACGGTCGGGGATGCCAGCGCTCGCGTGGTTACACTGCGTAATCGTATTTTATATCAACAATGGCCCTTATCTGTAAAAACGTATTTGAAATTCATGGGTCCGCTTCGTTGAAAAATTGTCAACCAGTATTTTTATGTTAAAAGCCCTTATGATTATGGTAAAAAATCAGACTTACTTTTTTGTGCGCACAATGCTAACATTTGAGGTTAATATTTAAATTTACAATCGCCATCTTAATGTCGTGTTCTTCATTGTTAATAAATTACTTTAAATAATTTAATAAGTATAGTATTTTTAGTTCGAAGTAGGGATTGCAATCCCGCACTGTTTCCAATCCGGTAAAAAATCAGACTTACTTTTTTGTGCATTTGAGGTTAATATTTAAGTTTACAATCGCCATCTTAATGTCGTGTTCTTCATTGTTAATAAATTACTTTAAATAATTTAATAAGTATAGTATTTTTTAGTTCGAATCGAAGCAATACCACGGAAATTGTAGCATGTGGAACGTATACAATATGTGTTTTAAAGCTAGCAAAGGAGCAACTCTAAAGCTCACTGAAATAAAGGAGTAGTGTCTCGATTGCTCTATTGTGGAACAACACAATGTCCCACTGTACTCTCGCACATTATAAGGCAAGCAGGGAGTAAGTATTTGTTTAAATTACAGTATACTTAATAAAGTATGTCACAGATGACTAGATTTTGTATTTTTGGAATACTATAGAAGGTAGGATAAAGTTTTAAACCGTTTTCTTCCGTTCGCCTTTTACGATATTGGTTCGGAGTGAAATATCGGCCTCCCTAACTTATTTATTTCCGGCAGCTAGGCCTACGACGTGCGTGCAATGCAAAGACTTTCTGAAATATCTCTTGAATGTAAAATGAGGTAATTTAAAGAATTCCACGTAAACCGCGCGCTAACAAGAGTCGATCAATTTTAATTTTGTAAAGACTTGTCTTGACGAACCAATTAGTTATAAATAAATACATCGCTTTTCGTTTCAAATAATAAAACTTTTGAACTCATTCTTCTTCGTCATTGACAATCGGCGTTCACTGCTGGACATCGATGCTACGCATCGATCGCTTCTATCCTCCATGTCGACCGTCCATAATATGACAGGGGGGCGTCCCACGCAGCACTAACATTTCTGTAATAATTCCTACGAGATTAATTAAAATCTAATTCTTAACAGGAAGGTTACCGACATAGCCGAAAGGATTAGCAAGATAAAGTGGCAGTGGGCAGGTCACATCTGTCGCAGAACCGTCGGACGCTGCGGCAGACGAGTTCTGGAGTGGAGACCGCGGACCGGTACGCGCAGGTGGACCGACGACCGAAAGAAGGTGGCCGGAAGCGGCTAGGCGCTCATTGAGGAAGTCCTCTGTCCAGCAGTGGACGCTAAAAGGCTGAAATTCTTAAATGCTTTCAATAATGTCGCCATCACGTATGTTTTGGTTCGTTGTATTTTTTTTTGTTCCTAAAATTCATATTCAAACTGGTGTTCAATTAATACTTTCTTTTAAGCTCACACTGTGATAAGATAACAGTCGAGTATAGGTGCCGGATATATCCACTCTTGGTAATCTTCTACAAGTTAATAAGTAAATAACAAGTACCGCCGGAGCCAACCTCCAACCATTCTGCTGATGGAGGTCGCTAAAGTATCAATTTCCTTCAATTTATCCCGGCTCCCTTTTCTAAATTATGTGAAGTACTCGCCTACAGCTTCACTGAATTTTAATAAGTAACAACATGGAGTACCTACTTTTATGGGAATAGTTAAATAAAATAAATTACTTCATTATTAAATCATACACTGTCTGTGGTCTCATTTTAATACCGTCATAAATACACATCCTATCTTACTAATTATAAAGTCGAAAGTTTGTAAGGATGTTTCTGAGGATGGATGTTTGTGAGGATGTTTGTTACTCTTTCACGCTGTAACGGCTGAATGGATTTTGATGATACTTGGTACAGTGATAGCTTATATCCTGGAATAACATATCTTTAACACTTTTTACCGCGGTAAACAGGTCCCGCGGGAAAAAACTTGTTCCACGCGGGCAACGCCGCGGGCAACAGCTAGTTACATATAAAAATATACTATTTAATTTTTGTATTATGGATTCTTCCCAAGGACCCCACTATCGAATCAAATTTGTACAGAATTGTATATCAAAATGGGAATTAAACTCATTCAAATCTTTAAGCCACGAAGGTCTCCATTATCATCAACCCCCTTCATTACCACCATCAGCCTGCTGACGTCCACTGCTGGACATACATTGTCTTCCCAATAAGCGCCACCACACCTGGTCCTCCACCCCTAACTCAGCTTTAGTAGGTAATTAAGTTAAATTTACCTCCGAATACGAATTTAATGTCGCCTCCTTAACACGAAAGTAAGAGAACTACAAATTTTAAAAGGGAATTAATTAAGCTGATGTGTTTAAAACTCAGCACACGAGTGGTGTAAATTTTAGTGGAGTCACGCGCGCCCTCGTGTTATGTATTTATGTATGCACAGGAATTTACTGTCGGTACTACGGTCGACACGTGAGCTCGGTGCGCTTGAATTACTATTTTTAGGGACATTAGTATAAATTAAATGTGACTTATTAATTCAGATTAACATAAGCATGAACTACTCTAAAAAAATCATTAAGATACTTTTTTCGGGAAAATACTAGTTGTTGCTGGAAAAGAGGAATGAACGAAAGAGACCAGGTCTCGGAAGCCAAATGTATTATACATTACCATAATACTCTTGAAATCAAGGTATGTTAAGAATCGCTCCAAGTAGTTAAGCAGAGAAATATTTGTAAGAGAAAAAGGAAGTTAGTTCTAATAAATGCTATTTTTATAATTCATTCAAAAGTTTAACTAATAAAAACAAACAATCATAAATACAGCTAAAACCACAAATGGGTTGATAAAACCACATTTATAATAAATTGTAGGCACACTTGTTTACGAGTTGTTTCAATTAGCAACGGTGTTCGTAAACTATTAATAGGTGTTCTCACAAAATTGTTTAAATTGTTAATTAACCACTAATAAATGTACGCATAATTTCACAAATAGCTACACTCATTAAATAAAACCCTAAAAAATCAAAAGTTTTAAAATTTCAGCAATTAAACCGAATCTATGTCATATAGTCAGTAATGTACATTGGTACAGTTGGTTTCAGTTCAGACAGATAGTCCAATGCGGTTTTAAACCTTTATTTCTATGCAGATTCAGGCTGTCTTATCCGAAAATCTCACTTAACTAGAGCATAAAGTCATTGTTAATGGTTTCAGTTTTAACTTTCAGCCTCGGAATAAAATTAACTAAATAGAATGGGACGCCATATGGGAGTGGTTTACATAACAGCGTCCTGGGGGCAAATGGCGCTAATTCTGAACTATATTACCAAATCAAACCATAACCAAAAACGTCCACACGTTAGGCAAACCTTTACAAACGCAAGCCAAACCCCTGCTCCACACATTTGCGTTTGTCGAGGTTTGCCAAACGTGTGGATGCAGCATAACGTTTTTGGTTATGATTTGGATTTGGTAATATCGTTTAGAATTAGCGCGATTGGCCCCCAGATGTCCAAAAACTTTTACATAACGTCATAAGGTACTCTATTGACAAGTCTCCAATATAAAATCATTACATAGTTCGAGACCCTTTAGACTGCAACCCAGCGAAGTGAAATGCTCCCAGCTAGATAAAATATAAGCGCAGTTTCGGAGCTTTTACGCATATTATTTATTCAAAGTAAGAATAGAGTATACTTCCAAGCTGCTGTGTGTAGATTATGTCGAATCTGCAGATACTGTTGGCTAAAAAGTCAAATCACTCTTGCCTTGTCCAGGATTTTATGTATTACGGCTAAGTATTTGATACCTTCACATCCAGACCGGAACGAACTAGGAAAAACTGCAAAAAATATCAGGAGAGAATCAAACATCGATTTATTCATATTTAGTAGGTAGTTTTTAATTGACCGTAAAATTGATCAGATCTTAGGCACTTTGGACCTCCTTTTCAATATCTTGGATGGTAAATAGAATCACAAGATCTCACATAAAGTGTCCGGATGACAAAATTGATCCCATTTTTGGCAGTTAGTTACAAATGAATTAAAATATTATTAGTGGTTTATCTTCAAAATATGTATATACTGCGATGAAGTAAGTACAGGCGGCGAATAGGTACTCTGAGGATGAAGATAATAATTTCCTGAGGCGTTGTTAGCTAAGTACAGTCAGTACTGTGTTTTATACATTCCACACATATTTATCGTAGGTACTGTACTGTACCTACCTATGTACAAATTAATCGTATATAGAGGGGAGAGAACAATCGTTTATTTATGACGAACTGGACGACTGTTGACGCTTTGCCTTTCGACACAGTCTACCTATTAGCCAAGATTGACATCTTGAATATATAGTTTATTTTATTTTCTAAATATTATTGTTTATTTAATATTTTAAAGATATTAAGTTAACTTTTTAAATTATGAATAAACCTTCACTTGTCTGCAACTGCAAAACGGGATTGTAAGTGTAGGACACATAAGTATAAAAAGCTGATTGCCTTCATTGAAAAACGAGCGTGTTCATTATAAAATCCAAACTAAACATGAAAAGTTGAGACAAAACGTAACTTCATACGAGTACTAATTTATTACTCAAATTAAAATTATACTACACATACCTACGTAATTATAACAGCTCTCCATACGCCACATATAAATATATAGCCAACGTTATAAAGGCCACAATTTAAACGCAATAACGTCCTCTTTAACTTCTTATTTCCGGTTTAAATTCCTCTCCCGGCAGTCACGTACATCTTAACGTCTCTGGTGCCTTAGATTTATTAGACACAAGTATTTATGAACGCATCCTTAGCCCGCTGGAGACCCTGGTTAATGCAATTTATAGTAGGTATTAAAATATAACTGAGTTTTTAATCATTTAATAAGATCCGTGTAATAATTGATACATAATGCTAATAAAGATGGAGAGAATGTAAAAAAGTGTAACGAGACATATCCCGGGCAAGGTTTTTGGAGGAAAATAACACTTGAAGCACAACGAATACCTACAAAAAGCTCGTTGATGAGCTACTGAGGCACAAACAAACAGACATACATACACACAACGGGTCGGGCGGCCATTACCTACAACGCTGAAAGTCTATGTTGGGAAATGTCCACTGCGTAAAATTACTACTTCTTATCATGTACTTACAGCTAAATATCTAGTTAGCCGAAAGCGTATCCCAGACACGTGGCCTGCGGTAGAATATGCCAACGCAGGCCGCGCGTGTCTGAAGTCTCACATACAACAGGCCGCCACCGCCACCGCAGGCTGCGTGTGTCTGAGATCCTTAAAGAACCGCCACTTATTTTAGATCGGGGTAAAAAATAATTAGAAAAGGAGTTACTTAAGCATTTAATTACCTTTACCTATACCTGGTTTTGTTGTAGGTATTTTATTTTATTAGGAAAACCTACGGTTACAAAATACAACTTATAAAACTTAAACTAAAAACCGACAACCAATTAAAGGTTTCCACTGATAGGTATAGTATAGTCACAGGAAAACAAAGTAAGACAAATAAGTTCTAAAGCGTCTACTTCAAGCACGCAAATATCCTCGGAAATGACTCGCTCGGCAATAAGTTTTATGCCTCTTCGCGGCAACATTCACGTGCTAATAAGATAGGTTGTGCTTACTGAGCACAACCTATCCTTAGTTAGACGCAAAATAAATTATATTCATTAATTACTTAAGTAAGTAGGTACGTAGCTAGCGGAACAGGCTTACGAAACGATTTTCACTTGTTCCGGACAAGCAAGCATCAGACCATACGAAAATGTAGAGTTCTGGGGGCTGTCTGGGGGCCAATCGTGCTAATTCTGAACGATATTATTATCCACACCATTACCGAAAACGTTATGCTGCATTCAGTTGTTTGGCAAATCTTTATAAACCAAACCCCTTCTCCACACGTTTGCGTTTGCCGAGGTTTGCCAAACGTGTGGATAAAAGCTTTTACACAATCAATTTTATCTATTCTGAAAAAGATATAAATAGTGCTGCTTTAATGTCACCCGTTAAATCAACTATTAGTGCAATGAACACTTCGGTCCACCAAAATCAAGAACATTAATTGACTTTGATGGAGGGACATGGATTTTCAATTCATTAAGTTTAACGATAAACGCTGAAGTAGCGATACTATAAAAATAAATTAATTTTAATGTTTCTCTTTATGTTTATAGGTACCTAACGTTTATAATATTAAATTACTACACACTTCAAGTGCCTATAACTACTACCAATAAAATTCGTGATAGTTCTGATTGTTTAATACTCGTAACTGGACTATAAATATTCATTGTTTCACTGGGCTGTAAAAATATTGCCTATAGCTTAGCACAATGGATTTACAGAGCCGGAAGCATTGATGTCTGTTTTTTTGCGAGCGTTACCAACGCTGAATGAATTGTTGTATTCCATAAACGCAGAACTTTTTTATTGATTTATTTTGGCGCAATTATTCATTGCTTGTTCTATAGATTACTATACGCAAACATAGAAAGTGAATTACTTATATTTTGTACGCAACAATACGCTTATTTTAATAAAGGTTCGGACTGCAATGAAACCGGGGTTAAAAAGACTAAAAATAACAAAACATAGTAGATTATACGACAAGTGAATAAAAAGTGAATTTAATTCGAGGGACTAAGTTGGATCCCAATAGCAGCGAAGGATTCTAGATTAGAATCCTGAGCGGAGCGAGGGATACAAAAGGACCGAGATTAAATTTTTATTCACGAGTTGTGTACTCTACTTTATACCATTGACTGCGAGAAAATAATTAGTAGTATGGTATTTAAATTTATCACATTTTATTATAATATGATGGGAAGGTTGTAAAAACCATCCTTATCAGGCAGCTATAAAATAAGGAATGTTCGAATTCTCGGGCGCCCACCAAAGAGATTTTAGCTCCATGATGAAATTAGAACATAGCTCTCTAGCCAGCTATCTTTTTTTATTTTTATTCTCTAGTGACTAAAAAAGAGTTTTATTCACTGTTTTCGAGGAACAAAATGCTAAATTTGAGTAACAATAATCAAAATAAAATTTTATTCTCTAGTGACTAAAAGACAGTTTTATTCACTGTTTTCGATGAATAAAAAGCTCTTTTTAGAGTGACAATGGTATAAAATATATTATAATTCTTTTAACTTTTTTTTATTATCTAGGGTAATTGCGACTAATCGAATTATTTGTTGGAGTGTAAGGAACCTTACCTTGTCTTATCTTCTTAGGTCACCGCTTACTTCTTCTGTGGCTTTGATTAGGACTGAAAAGTCTAGTATCGACTATATACTGATTAAGATCCCATTCAATCACCTTTTTTTAAAAACAATAATATTCATGTTTGGACAAATTTACACACGGCCGTTTAGACCCAAACAAAGCCGAAGCTTGTAAATGGGTACTCAACAACTGATAAACATACATAAATACTTTTTAAATAAATACTTAAATACATACAAACACCCAGAATCCGAAAACCAACAGTTATGCTCATCACACAAATGGGTGGGAATCGAACGACCTTTGGCGCAGTAGGCAGGGTCACTACCACTACGCAAACAGGCCAGCCAAATTCAAATAGGTATACTTTACTAGTAGTTCCGTGAGAACAGTAGACCTCGCCAGCCCTTATAAACCAAACCTAAAAGAAACCAACAAAAGTCAACTTTGGAAACAGAAAAGTACCTACTAAAATGACAAAAATTAGCACTTTAAAGCTTAATATTTCGCAAACGGATCCCTGAATCGAAAAATGTTTATCACACACCCGCGATATTTTTGAAAGACCCATCCAACGATACCCCACACCATGGATATCACGCGGAAAAAAATAATTTTCCATTTTACGTATGCAGTTCTATGAACATAATTTATTTTTTCAACTTTCTTAAGTCGATCCACTATTACTCAAAAACTAATAGAACCTACTTAGCCGTAATAGTTTTCCTTGTAACTACGTTATATATGCTACTGCCATGAATTTTTTCACATTTCCAGAAGCAACCGTTTAGCGGGCAGGGGGGGGGGACACGTGACTCTAACAAAAATTACCGCTTTAAAGCTTAATATTTCGCCAACGGATCCCTAAATCGAAAAAATGGTATTCACGCACCAGCAATATTTTTGAAAGACCTATCCAACGATATCCCACACTATGGGATTCACAAGAAAAAAAAAGTTCACTCCCACTTTGCGAGTATGGTAGGTACTCTAAAAAAAATGTTTTTAAAAATTTTATTCTACTCATTTTGTAGGTTTAATTAATTTATACATATGCCAAATTTTCGTCAAAATCGGTTGAAAAATGCGACCTGTAGAGAATTACAGACAGACAGACAGACAGACAGACAGACAGACAGACAGCCGGACAAGAGCATTTTTGGCCAGTCTCGAAACGTAGACGCTTCGCTCGCTTCGCTCGCTCGGTCAATTACGGTTAGAAAACATGAAAAGAATCTCAGACAATCTTTTAGTAAACCGGAATCCACTTTCCGAGTACATAAAACATTATCTGCGGCATCTGTGACGTGGATTCAACTCCGTGACAATTTAGCCCCTTTATGTAAGCAATGGTCACAATCGCAGCGGTGATTGTATGGCAGGGAGAGACAAGATGACGTCATTAATCTTTCTGTAATGGCTGCCCAAATGCGGCCGCTCGTCACGGGACATTTGCTAAAGCGACTCGGTTAGACTACTGAACCTACTACCTGAACAGCCTGGTCATTCCAGGGGTACTTTCGGTTTGTATTTCATTTACCTACGTAGCTCTGTGGGAGATTTTGGGAATCAGGAAAATTTAGTTATTCAAGTTAACCAAATATATCTTTTTACTATAAGCACAGTAAAAAGATATATTTGGTTAACTTGAGTTTGGTAAAGTGGGAGGAGTATATTGTGTGTAAAATAAGGATTTTGTACTTTTCATGCCAAGTTTGATGTAATCATGGGCTCTGTATAGTTGTCTATAACACTCATCCGAAACGTTAGTCACGATTTGAAAAGTTATGTGGAAGAAATCGCTTCAATTGATAAGGCCGCGCATGGACACACTTGCTTTGTGTTTATGTTCAGTTTCGACAAATGACCTGTAAGTAGTTTTAGATTGTTATTCGTTTCAAATCTTACTGGATTTTTGAGGCTCCAATTTAAAAGTGACTTATCTAATAACTATTGATCGAAATGAATCTGGTGGTAAATGTAGGGTTGATCCAAAGTCTGCACGTGTTTTCATCCTGCCCACGGTGCCACTAAATAGGAACAATAAAAACGAAAATTTATATTTTACGGTCCAGCAAGCAGAGTCAGCTTCTCGTAGTTTACGGCAGCGGAGCGGTTCTACCCTCGTTTTCCACTGAAGCAAACGTACAAAGAATAAATTCGTGCTTCTGAAACATGAGGAAGCATAAACGACGTCAACAGTGCCGAGCTCAAAAGGCCCTGTGAGAAGTTTTTAGAAAGTCAAGTGGAGCGGAAATTCTTTCCACTCCGTTACAGGCATTTTTAGAATTGGATTTTGAAGTTTTTAAATTCAGTTTTGCAACATTGTTAGCTAACGAGAGAGTAATTCTATAGCGGACATTACATTCATTCTAACGGATTTGCGAGTGGATTCACTTGAAAGGTAGAATACTTATTACAAAACATTAGTATATGGAGCTGAAAAAGAATGAATGTGTATGGGTAAGAATTTTATTCAGATAATATTATGAAGCTTCCTGGTGGTAATTCTTCGCAAAGGAAGAATTTGAGTGATATCTTGTCGTACTAAAACTTAGTGCCCGGAATTTCACACATTGAGATGTATGAAATCTGCTGCACCAAATCATATAGCTTACCTTATCGACATTCAGATCGTTCTCCACCCTATAACTCTTAACTCTAGATATTTATCATCAGCTCGCACAAGTTTTGAACTAACTACTGGGTTTGTTTTGTTTAGCTGGATGAGAACGAAGGTACATCGAATGTACTTGACTCGTTTACACACAGTTGTTTGGTTCAACCTTCGATTACCTATAGGTATTACCTAGATACCGCATCAATGCACATAGTGGAGTGTCACGAGGTATTTGTGCTTCATTAGTTACAAATTCATTCAGCTCTCTATATTATTTACGTGTTTAAATAAAATCGCTTTGGATTAAAATTGTAGTCGTGTCACTTAGTGTCATGTAGAGGGGGAGGAGGACCTGACTAAAATTTAGTCATCATCATTGGGAGCAGGGAGGATTTATGAGCACTCCCTTCCACGCTACTTATAATAGTGTTTCGCTTGTCTATTTCTGTGACGGAACGGAGTTTATTAAGAACTTTATTTACTCTATAAGCACCTACGCAATTCATCTTCAAGTAAATTATTTGAATAAACTAAGGGTACGTACACATCATCCCGCGGATGATTGATAGGCTGTGCACACGCGACCCTCTGCTTTGTATTCTATTTGTCTTGAAAACTTTCCTAACTACATCCAAGCATGAAAAAAGAAAACTAGATATGACATTATTAGCTATAGGAATTTCATTGATTTATATGTAAGTGAATATAGGTTTTATTACAGTTTGATGACATTTTTACCTTTACACTTAAGTACAAAAAACAAAATATAGTTTTTGTTATTTTAATGATCAAATTGAACCTAATTTCAAGCAAACAAATAATAAATATTTCAATAGGTATTTGGATTTCTTTTTGAATTTCTTTATCAAAATAAAATTATTTTGGATCAAATTGCAGACGCTTTATTAATTAAAATCAATTATTAAAAATAATTTATATCAAAATATCGTGTGCCTAGTAACAATATAGGTAAATGCATCTTTATTTTCCTTTTGGTATTTATGCAATTTAGTGAATTAATATTAAAACACAAAAACACGTATCTTAGGTTTTTTTCCTACTGTTCCTAAAATAATTCATAGTTCACGGATAAGATGGTTTTCCTTCTACATCCATGTTTCCTATTCTTCTGGTGTTTACTACCTTTTTCTTCACTTTTCCCAACTTTCACAGTTTTACCCTAAATAGAATAAGATTATACCTATTGATGCCTTAGATATAAAACTTTACCTGCAAAAATAGTAATGCAATAAAATTATGTATTCGAATCGAGATCTCAGAAATAAACTAAAGTAGGCACTTCAGTATAAACTGAAGACAGTTCAACAAGAGGCAATGATAACTATAAAAATATGTGGTAGGGCTAAGTCTTGTCTACTACTCCAATTACTTTTTCCCTCAATCCTGTCCGGAAATTTACAGATTTTCAATTGATTAAAAGGTATAACTTGAGATGAAATAAACACTCTGCAAAGAAAATATTACTATTTAATAATAATAATATTATTTATTGTGCACCCAATTATAAGTCGTAATAAATATAACAGGAGTTTTTATCCATTTTCTGCGTGAAGTAAAGTTATCTGTAGAACAGACTAACCAGTGATCGATAAAATAAATCTCGCGATTTGTCGTCGAATTCATCTGCGGATACCATGAGTGTTGTGTTGCCGATACTCCTCAATAACACAAGATAAAAAGTAGGTATTGGAGAAACTACTCGCAGCATTCAACACTGACACACAGCTCGTCTTTCCAGTCAGCTCTCTTGACCACGGACGGTCGAAACCTCTGGCAAAGGTAAACAAAAGTATAACACTCCTCCGCATCCTTATTGGGTAGCTACCTATATTCGTAGATGTTACGTTACAAGTACCGATATGGCTTTCAAAATTTAACACCTAAGTACTTAGTATGGATTTGATACCCGGTGTAAGCGTACACAGGTTATCCGGCACGTTGTCGGTATTAATAACACAAAGCCAATTTAGAAGCTGCTGAGACCAGAAGCAGAAGCGTACTGTTCCCGAGATTGTGTCTGTTACGTCCAACTTTAAGCATTGTGCGACTGCGTGCAAAGCAGGCAAAGCTATCAAAGTTTATAACAGTATCTAACACAATGCTATATGCAAACGCAGTGGAACTTTGTAGCTTGAATTGAACGGCACGAGAATAAATTAGTTTCGCTAGGTTATTTAATTGAAGTAAGCTAAATTCAACTACAGTAAAAAGGTTGGCTCTTACTTCACCGAAGTTTACGAACTGTTTGACTGTTGTTTTTGAGAATATTTTGTATGTCCGCAAAAATATATCTCTCTTTTTGAGGCACTGTGACATGAACACAGCTTATGTTACAAGAAACAAAAACAAACTTGTACCACCACAGTTAAGGCTTAGTAAGGTCAGTAAATCATTCACGGGGCAATGTATACGCTTCTACAACAAACTACCAGAAGAAATCTTAAATATGAATGACAGAAAATTTAAGACCTACATTAAACAACAACTTTGTAAGAAAGCTTATTATAGAACAGTCGATTAACTAAATGACAAAGATGCCTGGTGTTAATGTTACTTCAGCCTCGCACAATCTTTACAAAATAATGTTATGTACAAACTTGATTTTAAAAGATGTGTTGCGGAAGTTTGTTGCGCCGCTTCTTCTTCCCAGCTCAATATAACACCTTGGAGGCGGTGGTAGATAAAAAATTGACGTTGTATAAATGTACCTAGTGTACTTACATGCAATAAAATACTTTTGAATTTGAATTTGTTACTGAGAAAAAGGGTTTGGTATAAAAATTGCAAGTCCGCGCGTTTTATTTGGTAACACAAGGCGTAGGTGACGATGCGACGTCAGGGATAGCTAGCAGGAAATTATTTAAGTGTATTATTCGTTTTATGTGAACAAACCAAAAATACCTATGTCAAGGGAGTTAAGTTTTTAATATTTATGGAATTTTCCGAACATACTTCGAATTTTATGACGGTAAAAGGCTTTTATTTATTACGGTTGGCGTACAAAGATTTGCGCTCGGTGCTGGCTCGGTGAGTACACAGAACTTGTACCACGATAATTACAAACGATAGTGTTTGCTTTGTGACGCTAATTGTTAAACGTTCGTGGTAGAGAGGCAGTCGAAGGTCGCTCGCTTGCCGTTCACTGAGTGAACGCGCATGCGACACTTGCTCATGTTGTTTTTTATCTGTGACTAATTCAGAGATTAGTGATATAGTGTCTTCGACAACAAATTTTGACAACAAAAAACACTAAAACTGCGCTTCAAATGTTCCTAATCAATATCACAGTGCGTTAAAACTCGTAAACCACAAACTTACTGTGTAACTTGAAATTTTTTTTCATTTTTATCTATTACTTGTATGTCGTACTGTTTTTTGGATAGTAAAATAAACACACGTGTTGATTAGATAGTACGTGCGAAGCGAAGATGATATACAGTACAACGTAATATCAAGCCAAAAGTGTTTAGTTTATCATTGGCGGGACTGGACACTTGTCGAAGCGACTGAGATATAAAAATAATCAGCAAGCAGCAATAGATACGCAAGTCACAGTGAGTATTAAAATAATACTAAACAGTGTGATGTAATTTTTATTTAAATAATTTAAAGGTTAGTAACCGATAGATGTGATATTAGAATTTTAAATTAAGTACATTTAAATAATTGCAGATTGAATACAAAAATGTAACATTATATCAACTTACGATATAAAAAGATTATGATTCTATAAAATTCATACTGTAACGTTTGACTTAAATAGGCTTGACAGTTTGGCATGCTTGACATAATTTTATGTTGCAAATTGCATTTACATAATAAATCAGTGTTGGATACATTAATCAATACAAATTATGCACCTACTCTATTATAAGTAGGTATTACTACTACTACAACTAATACTATCCACGGCTTCGTCCGCGTAAAACGTCTATCGATGAGAGGGTACTTTGAGGCCTGTGCTCCAACAAGTGGTAGTATTAACATAATATTAATAGGCTGTAGATTTCTATTTTTTAACACTGCGTTTACATAATAAAATTACAGTACAAGTATAATACTTTGATAAACTAATGAGAATTATTGTTTTAGATGCCGGTGAAACTCTACAAAATGGACTCGAGCCAGCCCGCTCGAGCCGCAATGATGGCGTGTGAAATATTTGGTGTGCCAGTGGAATTCATAGACATGAATCTTTTGAGAAAAGATAACCTCTCTTCGGAGTTCTTAAAGGTGACCATTCCTATACTGATTAGATGAATTCATAGATTTACACTTGTTGCCTACGATAATTATGTCATTCTACAGTGTGCTGAGTCGGTCCAATAGGGCACCTACTGTATGCATGCTTTTTCGATATATAGATTAGATTTACGTTTTTTTAACACAAAATTTTTTGTTTGTTTTGTTTGTGTTTAACAATTACCATTTGTTCGATTTTCAGAAAAACCCGGTGCATTCAATTCCTGTTCTTGAAGACGGAGATTTCATTATACATGATAGGTAGGTACTTATTAAATGTTGGAAGTTAAAATATTTATACTTTCAACAGAAATAAATACTATGTTTGTTTTCCAGCCACGCAATTCTCATTTACCTGGCGGACGCGTATGGAAAGAATGACTCTATGTATCCAAAGGACCTGAAACAGAGGGCGCTTGTCAACCAGAAACTGTTTTTTGAAACTGCCATACTGTTTCCAAGATTTAGGAGTACTATGGTAATAGATACATTCATAGTCTAGATAATGGAAATTGCGGGAAATAGGTACGAGTATTTGCAAAAGGGTATTCTGTCTGTCGAGCACTAAGTCGACAATTGCAGCCAGTTCGTGTCTATTTCCATTGCGAATAAAAAAACATTTACACACAGTTATTTAGTAAGTTCATAGTACAGTATCAATAGACTTCAACAAGTTTCTTCAACTGAGGAAGGTATTATAAGTTGTAAAAATTGGGTAAATCTGACCTTTAATTTATAATAAAAATGTTGACTTTGTTTCCACAACTCTGTTTCTTAAATGACCTTCTTTGAACATGTTTGTGTACATAAAGATCAAATAGTATTAATTAAAAAATTTATATGTTTCAGTACCCAGCCATATGGGATGGTCAAAGAAAACTACAGGAGAAAAATTTAAGGGAAATTGAAGAAGCATACGGTTATATGGAGGAATTCCTAACACGCACCAAATATCTTGCTGGTGACCACATAACAATTGCTGACGTGTCCGCCATTGCTACCGTTACATCCTTGGTATACCTTGTACCATTAGATGCTAAGAAGTAAGTGATTTATCAGAATTCAGTAATTTAAATAGCAACATACAAACGAACCAACTGTAAAGTAGTATTTTTTACAAAAGGGAAAACAGCCTGTCGCCTATGAAGTCCTGTAACATTTTTCGTTTGGGTTCGTTTCAATTCAACGCTGTGCTATGAAATTTATTTAAAACTTATCCAATTTTCAGATACCCTAAAACGCAGGCCTGGGTAAAAGAAATGGAGGAACAACCATATTGTCAAAAAATGAACGCTCCTGGCGCATTAGCATTTGGAGAAGTTGTTAAGAAATTTGTTGATTTATAAAATATGAAAATTTTACATGTAAATGTTTTTTATTGTACCTAAGTACATTCGGCTACAGATCTGGTTATACAAAAGTATTGTAACTAAGAAAGCCAATCCGTTTTGGTTGATCCCTAAAAACGAGTGAAAAAGGTACGAGAAGCAATGCATTTGTAGCTTTAACATGAGGTTGATTATCGACCCACATACTTTACTGTACAAAACAGTTCGCCTGTTACTAAGAAGGCGTCATGAGGAAGGGTATAGTACGCATTATCGAGATGCGCCAAAGGGGAGCCGAGCAGTAACAATTTTAGTGAAACAAGTCGGAAAAACTGCGAGTCCGCTCGTTGTTTATATAAAGGCAGACATGCAGCGAGGACCCGGATAAGCTAATAGGAAATAAAAGACAATAGTCGAACTTGTATTCAGTAATGGCTTAAACTGATACAGATAGTGCTAGAGAGGTGAATAACAAAATAAAATCGTTGAATTAGATCATTATTGTTATCGGCTCTTCGTGTTTTTTGGTTTCTATCCTGTGATTTCAATAAAACATTTACTTCTTACCATTCTGAAAGATTATGGAAAGACCTGTATTCCCTTAGTCTTTAATTACATTAGTTGTTTATATTAGACTGATCATTTGGATGAAATAAATACCTACCTTAAGTTTGATTGACTAGGTCAAAGATCATGCGATTAAATCACTATTTTTTATCACTAAGCTAGCAACAGTGTTTAAACAAAACATTAACAATGGCAGAACCATTTTAAGTATTTATCTACTCGACATTGCATAACAGATTGTAATAGACCCCACATTATAGAGATAACAAGCCTGAAGATATAGTACTCAATCATAACAGAACTCTGTCATTACTGGCTATCATATCAGTACAATCACATATACACACTGTTATATAATACAACACAAGTAACAGTTAGGACATATAAATTATAGGATTGACCTTGTCGTGTTTAGTTTATCGTCGACCTGGACTCCTGCCGGAGCATCGCGACGTCGGTACGATATAAAAATAATCAGTAAACAACAAAATAATCACAGTAAGTATTAAATAATTTTTCTTTATGGGTATAATTTATGTTATATTATGTGTCTATTGTAATCCCCACATACCTAAGTAGGTTGCTATATAATGGAGCAAAACATTTTAAAAACAAACTGAATATTTAGAAGGAAAAGTGATATAGAATTTTGTCAGGTACAAAATAGACGAAGGTCTCTTACCAGTGCGTCCTGCCAGTCATGACTTACGGCGCAGAAACGTGAACACTGACGGTGGGTCTGATCCACATGTATAAGTGGTCGCTCAAATGGGCTATTATGATCGTCAATGTGATCCAAAGAGGAACGCGGCTGGATGCGAAGGACTGGGTGTGGGGGCATTTATAACGGAAGGCCTATGCCCACACCACTCCTGGACAAAAATTTCATGGTTTTTCTTTTAATTAACATACTGTTACTAAGAAGGAACTGATTCTCATGATGCACCCTTTCGATTGGTACCATCAAAATACAGAATGTTCCTTCTCCATATTTTTTTCCGGTTGGATTCCCGCCGGCTAAGACATGATTGAATTTTCAAAAATCTTTGAATGCAAATGATTTAAAAAAATTACTATCTATAATAAACGGTAATTTCTTCCAGTCTTTATATTTATGAAATTTTAGGTATTCCCATACGTTCCCAAATGATAACGTTGAGGGCGACTTTTTGAGAGGCTTTGCGGTGTATACCTATGTGTGCCTATGTCATGGCCCGATTGCAGAATTGGCCACACCATAAAATGGCCAACGCGTACTTGGTCACATCATGATGATACAACACATGTTTTTGACCTTGACTGCATAATCATTGTGCCACGGTCGATGCAGACAGGCGGGGCTCGTTTGTTCAACAAGGCTATAATGACAAGCAGGACTGTGCATGATTGAATAGAATTGATACACTTTGACATGGTGGGTGGCGCGATGACTTACGGCCAGGATGCGTCAATAAAACTGCGTGTAATGCGGTGGCTGAGGATGGATCAAAAATATTGCCTACGTTCGTGAACGTCATGCATGAGCTAATGATGTTGATGTCAATTTCAATATGTCTATTGCATTGCAAAATAAAGCTTTTTTTTATTAAGGAAATTATACTTACAACGAAGCAACATTGAATCAAATTTTAACTCGCAGCTAAGAAGCGGTCTTGAGTACTGCAGTCTCCTCACTATGACATATTTATGTGGCCAATTGCTTGGATTACGCTATTTTGACACTGAAGGCTATGGCGACCAGTGACGAGTATTCCTGGTGCTAAACTTAAATCGGCACATTTAATTATCTCTTATTATGGGATAGCCAGGCCAGTGTAATATTATAGGTCATTGGTTTACTCAAACACCTATCTGTTATTTTTTAGATGCCAGTAAAGCTTTACAAATTGGACCCGAGTCCGCCCGCGCGGGCCGCAATGATGGCGTGCGAAATATTTGGCGTGCCAGTTGAACTCATAGACGTAGACATTTTGAAAAAGGAACACCTGGCACCGGATTTCTTAAAGGTGAGACTCTATTTTAAGGGAGGGTACAGCATTTGCGTTACCTAAACATCACTTGTGTACGATTGACGGCACGTAAGCAGGAAACTGGTATAATCTGGTCTCTCATATTGAAACTCCCTAAATAAGGCTAGGCCAGCTCAAGGTCAAAGCATTTCCACTGACGTGTGATGACCTAAAAACAAACAGTAGTAAACCAATATAGGTAGAAGAGAAGTGGCATAAGAAAACTGCCGGGCGTGCGACACTTTCAAAACGCTATCCATGTGACCTTAAAAAATACAAATTAAACAAAACGCATTATTAGTTTATTGAAATAGCAATAAAGTATAGTAGCAGTAGTATTTTGCACATAATAAGTGAACGATATTCATTATTTTATATTTACCAACATAGTTACCCACGCACAACTGGAAGTTGCTTGGATATCGGTGCCTAGTATTGTATTTTTACCACCTATCTGTCAAATTTTCAGAAAAATCCTGTACATTCGGTTCCCGTTCTTGAAGATGGAAATTTTACCTTACATGACAGGTATTTTCTCAAATTAATTGGTTTGAAATACTTACTTACTAGTTTGAACACAATTTAACAATGGTATTCTTTGTTTACCAGCCACGCAATTCTCATTTACCTGGCGGATGCTTACGGAAAGAATGACTCTATGTATCCCAAGGACATAAAACAGAGGGCTCTTGTCAATCAGAAACTGTTCTTTGAAACCGCTATACTGTTTCCCAGATTAAGAAATATTACGGTGAGTGTTACACAGGTCTTTCCTTATAAGTAATTTTGCCATTTATATAACTTAGCACTCACGTAACTCCTATACATAGTATAGGACATTATTGGACTTAATTGTTTGAGAAATTAAAATAATTATATTTAAAAATTAATTTCAGTACCCTGCCATAATAGAAGGACAAAGAGAAGTACCTGAGAAAAGTTTGAAGGCGATTGAAGAAGCCTATGGTTATATGGAGGAATTCCTAGTACGCACCAAATATCTTGCTGGTGACCACATCACAATTGCTGACGTGTCCGCCATTGCTACCGTTACATCCTTGGTATATCTTGTACCATTAGATGCTAAGAAGTAAGTTCAATTTCCGTACAATGGTAAGAGCCTAATGAGGTGCTCTGTCAGATGAAATGACGGCGACCTGATGATGGTAGCTGGAACCGGCCTGTTGACAAAGGCGGAAAACCGAAATAAGAAACTCATCACCTTAGCTCGTTCGTTTGTATGAACAAACGAACGAGCTAAGGTGTCAGTGAGCACATCACGTCTGTCAGGACCGATGGCTGAGACTGCGTACCGGTGGGCGTAATCTGGGATGCCCCTGCCGGATGGACGGCTGGAGTGTGGTGGCGCGCATTGGGAAATGCCAAGTCCAGCAGTGGACGGCAATAGGCAGATAATATGATGTCATAAAGCGGCAGCGCTTGTTCACTTTCCCTTCCAGTGCTTTGTTTGCTATTACAGTTCTCTACAATGAGAACAAGATGGGCATTAATATAATAATGCTATGAAATTGGGCTCTATCTTTACAATAATGTTTAGACTACAAAAATCTTTCTTAAAGGAAATAAAGTTCAATATTATATAAGAAGCAATGTGGAATGGTTCAATATCGTCGTTCCCAATTTCCCAAGTGTACTTTTTGTTTGACTCACGATCGGTAATTTATATTTCGTTGAGGTAATTAATGGGTTTATTTATGACAACGCCGTGCCATTTACAATTATAATGCTATTTTCAGGTATCCTAAAACTCAAGCCTGGGTGAAGGAAATGGAGAAGCAGCCGTATTGTCAAAAAATGAATGCTCCTGGGGCAACAGTCATAGGAGAGATTATTAAACAATTCGTAGATTTGTAATTCAATTTTACTAAGGGTTAACGAGTAAATTATATCGAGCTGATAGGCTTGCGCCCCGGCCTCCTACGCGTATAATCTCCGCCAGGTCTACGCTAATCCTAAAGCGCAATACATGTTGTGTTATGTAACATACGTCAATATTTTTAATGTCCCTATCTCCCACATAATACATTAAATCTGTAACACATTTTCGGCTCCTGAATTATTTCTGCTGATAATTATTTTCAACACATACCTAGTTGAATACCGACTGAAACCCTAATCAGTGAAAATCCTGTTCCACATGATTATGTAGGGTACACGGTCAAATATTGGGCAAATTGCGACCACGTGCATACCTACTGCAAAGTTTCATCGCTACCACTGCCGATGCCGGCGAGATTGGATTGAAGTGGGCTATGTGCCAATACGTACATGTACGTACGTACATATTATATCAACAGTCCAACACAGAGGATGATATTGTGAATAAATCGTGAGCTGCGCTCTGACCATGATATATGCCGGTACAAATTGGATTTATTTCCCGCTTTCCCTTCCCATTGGTACAGAACAGAAACTGTTATTGCACGTATGAACGATGAGTCGCTATGAATAAAATATTCTATACGAGACGCGTCACGCACTCGAGCTTTCGATCACGATTTTGATGTAACGTAAATACCTACCGCAGGTAGCGGTGTGCTCGATGATTTATTGAATGGATATTCTGGAAAAGAAACTTTCAAGTTCCTAAGAAAGTTTAAACAAGGTAAATAAGTGATAGCTTTGAAAATGACGACTATAATAGGATAGGGCTACAATGCACTCGATAGACACGTCACATGCCTGCATTTCTCATAAATAATATGCAATGCTTCATAGAAAAGGCAGAGTTTACAAGGGTCAGTCAGAGGTCACCACCCCAGCACCTATTTGTGACGCCAAACAACCTGTCTTTTCAATTGTTTCCGCAGGTACCGCTAGGGTTTGAATGTTAATACCGATAGTAGCTGGTTATTACGAGGTGGTCTGTGTATCTGTTTTCCGCCTCATCCTCAACATCAGTTATTACTATCATTTAAATTCCCAATATTTGGAATATGCCTTTTGATGAGAAAAAAATCTCTTCTAATTTTCTATTCCGTTCTGCATTAAGATATTTGGCATCCATTGAGCGTCGAATACGAGGCCCAAAAAGATCTTAACGAGTTGACTCTTTCAAATGTTTTCTTTTTACTTTCTCGACCGAGGAAGTTTGTAATCGAAGTTTTTCCGATTTTCGCGAAAATGTGTTCTATATCGATAACACATACCGAAAAATCAAGTATCTCAATTCCGTCCGTCCGTTCGTCACGCTTGTCTGCGGAAGAATGTGGCCCTTTTTTCCAGCTACATGGAAAAAACCATAACCCGCTTTCCAAGTATGAAAAGTGAAAACAATTGTTTAGCGGACTATGCAATAGGCCATGATTTGATATTAAATTATGTGTACTTAGTTAATTTAGACACAACAAAGCCACGCACGCTATGTGCGGCGTGATGTCGACAGTAGCGTGATGTTGCGGCTATGAGTTAGTGCCAACGCGAATGGTGCATTTGATATATGCGAGTAAATTGTGGCTAGAATTTGTCGCTATTCATGCTATACACCTACATTCATAATCCTAATTCTTACCCATTACTCTATGAATAACATTTTAGGCTATATATGGCCATATTTAGGCTAGATATGCAATAACAGGTACCTACATAATTACTAATGTAATAATGATAGATAGGTATACGTAGGTACGTATACCTATCTTGTACTAGTATGAAGAAACACTATTTAACCCAATATTTTTCATGCGTAAATGTGCTTCTTTTTGGTTTGTTTGTTTATTTTTCGTAACTCAATAAAGGTCGAACTATTTATAATTAAACTTGGTATTGGTATAGGAAGTGACTCTTTCTGCCAAAAAAGGCAAAGGAAATAATGAAAATATTTTTTAGTTCAGTGATTTACTTTCTGTGCAGAATTACACAGCACAGAACTACTGAGATCAGTCGCATTCTTCAACCTTGAAATACTCTAAAAACAGTTACAAGTAGGTGTTATCATAATCGAATTCAATACTTGAATGAATAAAATCACGCCTATTTTGTTTGTCTATCGCTGATAGAGTATCAGTCACACACTTAAGACTATATCTCTAGTAATGTCAACTACATTATACTACCGACTACTGGCTCCACAGTGAATGGCCTCTCTTGTTTCTGCATGCAAATGCCATTTGGTGGATTTATGCTTCATTGCGAAACGACTCATTCCTATTTTGCTTTGCGTTTTATTTGAATTTTACCGTAATATCTATTTCGTTTGTTTTTCCATTCGTCGCTACATCCACACAATTTCATACTCTCTCATCGTTTCGTAAAGCTTTATATCCTTTGTGAAATATAAATCCTGGTATCGGAGCATTGTCTTTGGGGACATATATTTCAATAAGCTCGCTGTGGTATGGAGTATAAATCGTTCTTTTAGACATTTAACAATAATTCACGTAGGCAATTTGCATCTGGACAAATTATGTCTGATTTTGCGAATAGTTGCAACTTGTTAATATACTTCTTTACTTATCTTAAAAATATTTTTTGGGGAAACGCCTGCATTACCAATTTCCTATCTCTGGTACTTAAATACGACAAAAGTCCTTTAAAATGTAAAAACAATATGTACATTCGAGAGCACAAACGTGTGTACGCATAGGGCATAAACATGTGCTTCAAAATACAATATTATATGTGCTTTCAAAGATCCCCAAAATTATATTTGCCCCTGCGACGCGGGCGGTGCCCACCGAGAAGTTTTCAGCTTCATGTCCTCGATAATTGCATTTTTGTGTAGGTAAGGTCTCTTTTGAAATAATTGGCTTGCTACCTCTAATCTAAACCTTGATTTGTGTTTAGATATTTTAGCTACGTTTATGTACATACATATTTATGAGGAATGAATGATAAAGTTTATGAAGAGTTTTGAGACTTTGTGGTGTAATTATGTTAAGTTTATACCCTGAACTACAGTAGTACATTAACCTAAACCTAACCTAACCTAAGATTTACCGAGTTCAGGCTTAAAAAGTAACATTATATACCTACATATTTTTGGCCTTAACTGTACCTGCTTTTTCAATGATAAAAATAATCAAGTACTCACGGTGAGGCTATTAGGGCAAACCCTAATGGCATTTTTGGCACGAAAAATTCTAATTTCCACCATATCAGCCGAAGTCTACATTTATTTAGCGACAAACCCGTGCTCTGGCCAATGCTGAATAATTGATAGCCGTTGGGCACGTAAAATGGCGCTTTTTTATCCCATTTGGAATGAAGCTATTTTGGTAGAGACGTCAGGTTTGACGTGACGCACGTTCCATTACTGTTGGTGACATTTTGGGTAAATAATGTCAGGATCATGGCTGCAGCTTGACAAGTTCATTTATTGTATAACACCTGGTTTCTCTGGATGTGAAATTAAATGATTCTTCTTTGAAACTACAACAAATTACTACAATAGTAGATAAGTAAAGCTTTTATTGCAAAGACCTCTACTACAAGCTATTTTAAATAACAACTCTTTGTATGCAATTAAATGAGCATTATATAAATCTCAAGAACTGAGTATAATATTCATATTCATTTCAATAAGTTGTTAAATAAATCAAAATTAAATAATAAATGCCTTGCATTGAACGAAACAACAAGGAAACGAAACTTACACAATAGAATGTTTGTATTTAAATAAAAAAAACTTCATGCCCACTCAAAGAATTAATAATTTATGTACGGTTTGTTGTACCAAAATAAACAGGAGCCAAACAAAGGCGGACTTATCCCACACTTTATGTTACACTTCATTAAACTGCCATTGAAAACTGTTCGCTGTTGTATGTAGATTAATGCCAAATGCTTTAACAGCACCTATTTCGGTATCAAAGCAACTAAATTGTGCATTCAATGGTGAATGAACGGAATGAACGAACAAGTTATCAATGTAATGATCCAAGCACGTTCAGGTAATGAAGTAATTAATCGTAGTCGATTAAGTGTCGGACAAAGGGCGTGACTGATCTAGGGCCACCACCGCATCAAATACAAAGAAGCGTAGAGTTACCTACTGGAAGTGAACAAAGTCACAGAAGAAGTAATAATCCATAAGGCTGAGAGGCATTTGAAGGACATATTAAAGCATTTAAATGCGAAGACGGAGCATCAATCTACTGACTGAAGAACCGACCAACACCACAAACGTTTTACTGCAGTATCCACCTACAAGTAAAATAACAGCAAATAACCAACATGTAAATGAGCCATAAATCAACATTAATTATCTTAAAAACAAAAAAGAGTGACAAAGTTCAACGTAAAAAGAAAGAAAAAAGATTTATAATTTTGGAATATCGCAAATAAAAGATTTTTTAATGAAGATGTGGCATTAGTGCATGATCATGAATCAAAAAATTTTGCCACTCCCACGCGTGACCAAAGAGATTTGAAACTTCTTATGCATGATGGTTAAAATCACTTTCATGATGACGGTGAAACGACTGTAACTTCGGCTGTATGTTGAGAAATTTATAACAAAGCGTATAAACTTATATCACACTACTTATCGGGCGTGCAACACTTTCAAAATAGGTACTAAAGTATCATTCCTTAATTATGAGCTCTGAGACTATAAATTAAACAAATTATTAGTGTGGATGAGTATGATAATTTTATATTTACCCACGCACAACTTTGGGTAATTCCTTAGAAAGAATTTGTTTGAACCTCGTTGTTTAAATATAAGTAATAAATGTTTTCTAATCTGGAATAATTGAGCCCACCGTCGCTTTTGTTCAACTTTTTAATGAAGGTAAGCTTTCAGACTGTGACGTAACAAAGTCAATAAACCTTTGATTAAAAAATCGATAGAGGATGATCGCCGGAATCATTTCCACAACTTTATAACAATGAAAGTTTAAATCCTAAAATGAAACGGTTCTTTCCTGGTAGATTTCAACTGCCTACTAAGAACGTCAGCTGATGTGATTCATAATAATAAATTATGAAAAGGAACGTCATAAATGTCATATTATATTAATAATTTTTTGATGAATGATTTCGGTCAAATTATAAGTATTTTTATAACAAGGTTAATAATATAATTACCTTGTTGTGCAATAAAAGGAAAATTGACTCGTGCAACACACTTGACGAGTTCTTCATCCAGGAATGATATAATATATAATGATATAATAATTTGATTTCTGATTCTGCCGTTTTCGCATGAGTTGTGATATACAAGAAACTAAGGTATAATGTGCAATAAACGTTAAGTTTATAATATTATCTGGCGTTCTGGCCATTGTGACGTCACTCTCTTGTCTAATGTCATGCGGACCCTTGTCATGTCACAATCCTCTTAAGTCGCGTCACTAAAAGCATTGCCAAATATCCTCAACTTAGGTAAGAACATTTTCAACAAATCTCCAAACAGAAATAGTTTATTGTCATAGTTCAAGAAAATTAATCAGGAATTAAAGTAAAATTAAGAACAATGGAAGAAACGTCCCCACCCTCCAACAATATTTGAAATAAATTTCTTTCGAAGCATCTTAGTAGTTTGATATTTTTTTTACCATGGCGATATTCTTCAATAATAAGTAGGGTATACCCGGAATTTGGATTTATAATCGTATAAAAATGGCATTAATACAACTTCAAATTGCTCAGCGCCATCTAGCAGTTGTATACACAAACGTAAATGATATACATTAGAAAAAGGATTAAAACCGCGACCTTTTAAAAAACTTTGGTTTTGTAGTTAAAACAGGTTATAAATTTTATTTGTGGCTCCTAATAAATCGGTTGTAAATATGTATACTTTATGTCCATACAAAATAAAATAAGTCATTATTTCCTCAAATGCAGGTGGTAAAGTGTCTATAAAATAATACAGTTTTTTGCAGACAGAACTGATTCAGTTTTCCGTGCCCTTTGCACACAAATCTTACGATTTCGACAGCTCCATTTTCGTAGGTAATTAACTTGTATAGGTATGTAAACATTTTCATACAAATAAATTACCTAAATCGATTCATTTGTTTGTTTTAAATTTTAATTCATAACATAATAGTAATTTATCTTGTATTTTCTGGTAAAAAAAATTGTTAAGTCGACTCACTAATCAAATCACGCACCGCCGCCGCACCGCACAAACTCATGAGTATGAATTTCTCATAGCATAAGTTTATGCGGTGCGGCCTTTATTTACAAAAACAGCAAGGCGTATTAATTATCTGAGAAAGCGACCAATGTAAATCATTTGAAACTGACAATGCAAGTATGAGGTAGATTGATATCGTACCTGCTGGTAGAGTCACAGAAAGTGACTTGAGCTCCGTCTAATGTACGGCGCGCCTAAGTCTTGTATTATGCAAACAGGCATCATGTAAGGCGTGGATTTATGAGGCAAGTTCGTTGAGAATCGCGAGCTTCGCCTTGGGAGCACCCGGCTCACTATTGCTCCATATATTCATATTTGGGGTTAGACAAAGAGGTACTTAGACTACCTCCTACTACACCGCGTGTACGGAGAACATAGGCCAATGACTAGGATATAGAGGTATTATGAATGTTGCTGGTATAGTTTGTGCACTGACTAATGCCAAATTTTGTTGATAGTCGGTTTGCTGCGTGTAATGAAAGGCTACGATTGCAATCGCAATGTTTGGCGAAAAGAATAGCAAATATGAAAATGATAAAACAAAGCTTGCCTGAATGAAATCGCTCTTATCGAAGACTGCCTAGATGTACATTATTGTATCTTGTATTTTTTGCTTTTTGTCTGTATTTTTTAAATGTGCAATAATATATAGCAAAAAGCTCAGAAACTGGACTTTATGCTCCACTACAATCTCGCTAATGGAATTTGGTGAAAGCCTAAGAAAGACACGAGTAAAGATAATGTAGACTTGGATCGAAAGAGTTTGTGAAAGGGATCTGGGAAAGCAGCAGAAGCACATTACAAAATCAAAAATATTTTTCTATGAAAAATATAGGTATTTAACTACAAATTAACGAAATATATATGTATAGAACAGATTATAATATTTATTATACATTTAATTTTATTATTGACCGAGCGAGCGAAGCGAGCGAAACGTCTACGTTTCGAGACTGGCCAAAAATGCTCTTGTCCGGCTGTCTGTCTGTCTGTCTGTAATTCTCTACAGGTCGCATTTTTCAACCGATTTTGACGAAAATTTGGCATATGTATAAATTAATTAAACCTACAAAATGAGTATAATAAAATTTTGAAAAACATTTTTTTTAGAGTACCTACCATACTCGCAAAGTGGGAGTGAACTTTTTTTTTCTTGTGAATCCCATAGTGTGGGATATCGTTGGATAGGTCTTTCAAAAATATTGCTGGTGTGTGAATACCATTTTTTCGATTTAGGGATCCGTTGGCGAAATATTAAGCTTTAAAGCGGTAATTTTTGTTAGAGTCACGTGTCCCCCCCCCTGCCAGCTAAACGGTTGCTTCTGGAAATGTGAAAAAATTCATGGCAGTAGCATATATAACGTAGTTACAAGGAAAACTATTACGGCTAAGTAGGTTCTATTAGTTTTTGAGTAATAGTGGATCGACTTAAGAAAGTTGAAAAAATAAATTATGTTCATAGAACTGCATACGTAAAATGGAAAATTATTTTTTTCCGCGTGATATCCATGGTGTGGGGTATCGTTGGATGGGTCTTTCAAAAATATCGCGGGTGTGTGATAAACATTTTTCGATTCAGGGATCCGTTTGCGAAATATTAAGCTTTAAAGTGCTAATTTTTGTCACTTTAGTAGGTACTTTTTCTGTTTCCAAAGTTGACTTTTGTTGGTTTCTTTTAGGTTTGGTTTATAAGGGCTGGCGAGGTCTACTGTTCTCACGGAACTACTAGTTATACAATTGCTCAATTTTATTTTAAAAGATTTATTTCGAACATCTACAAAGTACAAATGAAACAAAAAACGTAACGCACACAACACAATACGTAATGATTGTTTACTTTACACTGTCACTTTAACATTTTATTTTTACTTTCGTATAGGTTGGTAGACTAGATGAGACTCTCTAACAAAGAACGAAATCATCTTTTGTCAACAAAAAGAGTTAGGATACACAAAATAACCATTACATAAAGTGGCAATTCCGTAAAAGTATACCATTTCTATACGGGACAATGACTTTACGTTGCACCTTCCATTTATCTCTTTAAAAATGTATAGGCTGCGATAGGACGGCGTCGCGCAAGGAAATGGCATAATACATTCTAGAGATATCCGTCCGATTACGATCCTGAGACGATCGGAAGAATGAAGAAATATCAGTGTTTTAGATACGTACGTAGATTGGGAAATAGCTGGGTAGTTTTATTAAAACGCCTTTAAATAATAATTAGCCTTTAAATAACTGTAAATCAATTGTAAGGATTATAGTGAATTGACAAAGTGGACTAGGAACTTTTGTGGCGGCTAACGAATTGAGTAGATAGGTATCTAACATTAAATTGACTAAAGAATTCTTCATAATATCGTTTAGAGAAACATCAGTAGGTATCAATACTTAGCTTTTATTATAGAGAAGACATCATCTTTGAATATAACATAAAAGACGGAAAGTAAATGAAAATTTCTCTTTCTATACCGGATAAATTAATTGATATGACATAATATAAGGAAACGAGGAGAAAAGTTGATTACTTCACGTCAATCCGATATTGAGATACGTCTGAATAATACTTTGGTATAGTAGAAATACATGGTCGTATAAATAATATTATTTCTTTTGAAGAAACTCCGATATTTCCTTGACGATATCCGTTACTTAGAAACTGTATTTATTTGTGATGTGATTTATTACTTAATATTGTGATTTAATATTTTGTATTTCTTACTTGATTTAGCAGGTAGGTAGTCTAAAAATATCAAGGCACATTTTCATACTATCTACTTTAAAACATAATTATCAGGGAGAGTCATAATTATACTACCCATCATAGATTTTATTATAGTATAAAAAATACGGCTCATTCTGTGTCGTCTATCAGATTTTTCGAATATTGTAAATAATTCTAGGAAATATTCCCTGTTTTTTGATATTTTATATCAACGTATTTCTCAACATTATTGCGAAACTTCTTCAAGCCTTTGTGAGTACGTAGGACCTGATGTTGATTGTTTGTACCTACTCAACGAACAGAACGACAAACAAATATAAATGTCATCATGTAATTGTTATCCCGCGTCGTTGTAGCCTGTCAGCCCCAAGTTTCGTAATAATAAAAGTAGCGAGATACTCACCAACTTTTTCCCAGTTTCACGAGGGGACTGTAAGGTATTTTCACACTAAACATTTTGCAGGACTGTAGCTATACCCTTGTGCCGTTCGTGTCGTTCATGCTGCTACCTAGACCGCCGGTACTGTGCGTGTATTATATTCATAGCAATAGTCTCGAGTGTCATGAAACGGTCAGTCTTCAACCAGGCGATAATTAAGACTACCTATACGACATTTTAGTCCGTTCTCAAGATCTGTGTTTCAAGATTTGGTCTTAAATATTTTTACAAATTGGGTTCGCAACTGGTGACTAGGGAGTGAAGTGACTTATTTCTAGACAGCCCAAAGATAGATACTGTTATTTGGAAAATTATGGAAGCTAAACATTGTTGGATCGTACAGCAAGAGCTTACCTATTTATAATATTCAATTCAGCGTACTCTTAGTACTCGTAGATGGCTAAAAATGATAATTAAAGTACAAAACGTTCTTCGCAGCAGATAATAACACGATAACTTTCAGAGTTGGTGCTTACAAAAATAGCATTTGGTCGTGGGACGAAATCGTCTTTGGAAAAGATCTCTATTGCGCGATTAGGGAGCGACGCGTGTGGAAAAGCCTTTACCCTACAATTCAGATAACATTCAATTAGCTTTTTGTACAAAACAAAGTTTCAAACGGTTAGAAGTTTCGGGTATGTATTTACTTACAGTATACCAGCTTCTCAACGATGCTTCTGCTCGTATTGTTCAGATATCTTTTGTTGTAGTACCTAATATGTGTCCGTTATGCGATAAATGGGATTGTCTTTTGATTTAGTTGATTTAAGTTATTGGAGTACTCGATGAATAGTTTTCGTTAAAAGTGTTATGTATAAGTATATATTTATTTACAAGTATTAGCTTCTCAATAATACTTTTTCCCGTATTTTTCCTCATCGAAATCTATTGACTGTGCGAGCATCCGATTAGAATTAAACGAAATGGTAAGTTGATGTATCTATTTTGATTATCATTTGACTATATTGAATTCAGTAACTAAATGATCTGAGTAAATGAAGTTGTAAAAGTGAAATGTAAATGTAAACATTTCTTAGAGAACTACACTAATAGCATTTCTAAAAATTTTCATGTTATTTACTTGTTTTACTCAGAAGTAGAGAAACTAGAAATGCGTACGAATAACATGAAAATTCTTAACTTCTCAGAGGTAATAAGTATAACGATTGAAATGACTTGAGTTTATGTAGCAATTATTATTAGTGAAAAAAATACTAGACCAATCCATAATTCCAAACTGATATTCACTGTACGTAAACTGTCACTACATGGTTGCATCCATTCTTTACACGATTAAGGGCTTCTTTCACCGCTTGCTGATAAAGTCCCAGATACCCTATCTGCAGGTTATCTGACAGATAGCCATTTCTTTTTGGTTCACAGGTATCAGATTGCCTTATCTGTCAGATAAACTAATAGCAAGATCAAGCGGCTGTGATTTTTTATCTGTGAGATATTTTATCAGAGACTAGAGGTGTCAAAACGAAAATATTATCAGACAGATTTATCTGATAGATTAGTTTATATGTTAGCTTACTATCTGTAACAATATCAGCAAGTGGTGAAAGAGGCCCTTACTCTTTTAAAACCTTTTAGAGTACCACATCATGGACTTATTCTTCTGAAAGTCCCTCTCCTCTTTATCAAAGTTCATTCTGATGAGTAGGATACTTGGTTGGTTATACCATAAACGAGGGCTCATAGACATTCTGTAGTATAAATGATAACAAACAAGTTGACTAGTCCCATGTTGCTTCAACTGCCTGTTTGACAACGGTCGCGACGGGCATTTCGGAACTTGACACCCTAATCCTTTAACCCACAGCTACCCTCTATGTAGAAGTAATCAATAGATTTCGATGTCTTAAATATTCATCACTATGAATTGCGTCACTATTTTCATTTACTTATTTACTTCTTAGCTAGCGAACAATTTACAAAAAAAAACTTCTAGTTTTCCTTGTTCAAGGGTTTCGAAATTATTCCAGAATAAGATTTGTGAGAAAACCTCTAAGTTAAGCCTCCTTAGTAATAGCCTTTGAATTTCTAAGTAATGTACATCTTATCTTCACATTTACATTACATTGATAGCAAACGACGTGATATGATTCTAGTGCAAGGTATTTTCAAAGGTAGAGAGTACCTAGTTTAATATTGTAAGGCCTGTGATACCTGAATTCCGTACCCAATAAACATTTTATTTTTATTTTCCAAAAGCATTCACTCATGCACGATGAAGAGTAGGTAGATAAATATTACAAAACCCGCTAAACTTTCTTTAATCTTTACATTAGCTTTTAGTTTTCTGTTCAAAACAAACTCACAACAATGACGGGTGTTGTTAAAGTCTCGTAGATTGTGATACAGACGGTGAGGGCAGCATCAAATTGTTTCCGCGAAGATGTTGACAGGCCTCCAGCTGCTAGGTGACAACGGTCGCCCGGGGATGACACTGTAATCTATTATGTGGAAACTTGCCTCCACTTGGGTCTACATGAGTCTGTTTATGGACTTAAATTATTGTTTATGCTGTGAAGATTTTGTCTTTGATACATAAAGAATTTTTTAAATTAATAACATTGCGTTTTCAGTCGATCGCTCGAATTGCTCTGGTTGTTCTTTTAAGTACCACTTGGGAATATACCTATAGGTAACATTGGTGGACTTAAAAATATTTATAGAAATATATTTCTTTTTTCTACGTTTTTGCATGACAGATACTTATTGATACCTACTTAGGATTTAATTTTCAGTTAACTTTTTATTATGACAAGGGTTTACGAAATAATAATTGAAAAGTATGAAACGCTCTACGTGTCAGGTAACTGGCAATTCCAAACGGTGTAAGTGCGTTTATAAAACATTTTACAATATTTTTTATACGTTTTTAAACAAATACAATGTTAAGCATGAATCCATTTTATAATGTGTTTATACAATATCTGAACTAATGCCACAGAGGAATTAATCTAATGCGAGAGAAATGTCTTATGAGATACTCAATCTGTCCAGTAGTTCTCCAGTAATCCGCCGGAGAGACAGGCAAACTGACGAAAAGCTTCTCTGTAAAACTATTTATTTGCTACGGGGCAACAAGCAGGCGGGCCTTCTGATGTTAAGAGGTCACCGCCGCCCTTAGACACCTGCAACACCCGGGGGGTGCTGGTGCGTTGTCGGCCTTGGTTGAAGGTCTTTCTTCTTGAAGGAAACTTTAATGTGATAACTGTGTGTGACAGGATATTACAATATTAAAGGAAGATTATAAATATAATATTTATAAAGGAACAACATTGGCAAAATCATGTTGGGTACAATGAGAGTTGATACATTACTTGCTTGTATTGTAAGAATTCATGACTCATACACATCGTGCTGGTTGAATGGACCGATGAATAGCTTGCCAAAAATCTTACATATTGATTTCCGAATATGTGTCGGCCATAAAAAGGGGCTTCCGTTTCCGTGGGAACTTATAGATATTTCCGTCCCGTGTTACGTTCGGTTTAGTGAGAAAAAATATATATTTTTGGTCCTCGTTTTCGTGTTGTTCATGTCCATTGAAGTGTACATACCTTATACAAAAACTTTGGTGTAAATTGGTATGTTCAGCTGAACATTTACGTTCTTTTCATCAAATTGAAATAATTATATATAGTCACTCGGAAAATACGTATTTAGTTCATCAACAGCCTATTAATATGTTCCCACTGCTGGGGCTCAGGCCTAGCCTATCAAAGAGGGCGTTCGGGCTATTAGTCCACCACGCTAGCCCAGTGCGGGTTGGTGGACTTCACATGCGCCTAAGAATTTCTTCTTCGGCGTATGCAGGTTTCCTCACGATGTTTTCCTTCACCGTTTGAGAGCCAGTCAGTAAATGTACATAAGTTTCGAAAAAACCACCATTGGTACATGGCCCAGCCGGTGATCGAACTTCGGACCTTTCGATATGATAGGCCGCGTCTTATCCCCGAAGCCACTGACGCCACTCGTCGTATAACCACGTATTTAGTCATATCGTGGTAAATTCACATTTCTTAAGCTTCAATCTTACTTAGAAGTTGTGTAATTATTTCATTACTTACATTTTGCCTCACCATCACTTTTGTGACATTTATCGCCTGAATCTAGAGACTGAAATGTAATTTATTCAGCTCTGGCCCCATCCCTCGAGATATCGCAACAGGAGAAGTTATGGGCCTACAGTTTACCCTTTGAGAGCGTATCGACTTGGAGTAGATTTACTAGATTTAGCTTTATGCGACATCGTTCCGATGGGAAACTAACAGGCTCGTGTTATCGAGACTGATCTCTTATGTAGAGGGTATACGTCAAGCTAAAAGGATGCGAGTTTAAGCGGCGGAAAAAAACCATATCGTTGCTTGATCTGCAAAATGTTTTAGGAAAAAGAAATGGTTTCTTCCGATGTTTTCTAATTCTTCAGCAAATGCTTCAACTCTTACTTTGAAGACTAATTTTTGTACTATTTTTGCCATTTGTAAACCTTGTACAGATTAAATGTCTGCAAAGTTTGAAATCCGAAAATTTTTGATATCATTACGTATTCAGGCCAAAATTCAGGCCAAAAGTCAATTTTTAGATTCTAGAATGAGAATTGTAGATAGATAGGTACTTTAGCAGAAGTTGCGTCACAAGATGCGCAGTAATATATTATTTTTCTATTACTATTTCGTATGAAAATAACATTTTAGATAGGTAGTGTTGTTTGCAAATATTTACCGACACAGATTCTTTTACCTGAAACGTTTCTATTATCCGGTTCATCCTAAACAAATTATGAATCCTTTATCCATAGAGCCCTTCAGAGTCACAAATTGAATTCGATTCGTTTATCCCGTGAGAATGAATTCGATAACGTAAAGTGCCATTGTTTGCCCGTAATGGATATTTTATGCAGCAATGTATACTCCCTTTTTGTCTCCGGTGTCTGTCTCGCGACGTATTAACAGCCGAGTGCCCCCAATAACCTTACGTCATGTCGAATGTTATTGACAAAGTGTCGGACCCTCACAGGAGTGTTTAGCGTAGATATCTGAAGACGAGATTGGTTTCGTCCTCGATTTTAACTCGTCGAACATTGATTTCAAAACAAGTATAAATATAGCGGCTCGATACCGCCTGTTCCGTTTTGTTAAACTGTTCTACTTCGAGTAGTCGAACAATCTGGAAAAAAAATTCAAAGTTGTTAGACTGCTCAGGCTAACCAAACGGAATAAGAGTTATAATTCCGCATTGTTATATCCCTCATTCATTCCTAGACGGTTCTAAGCAATAGTGATGTCAATACGAATCAAATTATTTGAAAAAGAACGATAAGTGTACAAATAATTCCCTCCGTGTCAGTAGTACTACTAAGAAGTACTACTACTGGTAGTACAAATGACACACCTTTGTATCACTGGTACTACCAGTAGTATTAGTGGTAGTGACTTTATGCGGCATCGTCGCCGCTACGTGTGAAGCAAAATGTGAAATCGTAAAAGTGTGATTGGCATTGATAGAATTAATAAACTGAATTGGCAAAAACAAATGAGCGTTCGAATAGATTTGTTTTGTAGGCATCACACGTTAAAACGTCTGAGGAGCCAGATACGGAGACCACTACTAGATAAGCCTACATCTAATAGATAGAGGACGTCACATTTTTAAAACATATTAGTACCTTGACATCTAAATACCAATCTAACTCCAAGAAATGAAACAATTAAGTTATTCGGTAGTTATTCTACGTTGGTTAATTCCCATCGCTTGATAACCCCAATTTCTAGGCAATAACTGTAAATACCGAACCTACTCTATAAAATAATTTAATCAAAATGTAATTTATGAAGATTAATGTAACGAGCCTTTAAAAGGATCGCCGATTGGAAAGAGAACAATGTTCGTGACATCGAGGTCTTTTCGTAGATCTAGATTTAAACTAGAAAAGACAAGAGTCCTCTTATCTTTTTATTCTGCAGTCCAAAAGTGCGAATTGGCAAATAGTTTTTTTGTGATTTATAGACGAGCTAATAGTACAAGACTACTTATTTGTTGCCCATGCACGTATTCCCCGTGGACCTACTGCTTGGCACTACTAGTTGTCATCGGGAATCCTGCTTACTAACTTTTCAAACTGGAAGACGTCATCTTATGCAGTTGGTTTTCCGAATAAATAAATAAAATTTAAGACAGAAAGTCATGCTTTGCTGTTTGTCGGCAGAAATAGAATGATGCCTCTTAAGACCGACTCTGCATTAAATCCCATAACAGTGATGTCATCGTACTGTACCTACAGTGACTCACTTCACTACACCTACTTGGTACTTTCTAGCTCAATTGACCGTGGTATCAATGTACTTATAGCGAAAACCTTATTCTACACTAATAATAAGAGGTAAAAACTGGTGGACAATTTGCACGCCTATCTTATATATCTTGTGTAGAACCAAATGATAGCGGGGTGTAAAATACACCTAGCGCCATCTATTGACAAACTTTAAAACTAAGAAACTGTCATGATTAAAAGGGTATAACCGGGTAAAAAAAGAATAACATATAAATAGTACACTTTATAACGCGGATGAAGTCGCGGGGCATCGGCTAGTCAATAATATTTTTCAATACATTTTTACGCGATTAGTTTTTGATTCTAACATAGGCAGTCGTGATTTTCAAAGAGCTATATACATCTCTACCCTCAGACTGACTTATCCAGTGCACCTACTTCAATGTGTATTTTCTTCAATAGGGTGCGGCCGCGGGGAGAACATAAGAGGTAAATATAGGTAATGGTACCAGTACGTTGAAGGCACGGACTTTTAAAAATCAATCACTTAAGTAGCTGGTACTGATTGAACGGAATACAAAGACTGTACGCCTGGTTTCGTTTAGCCACACCAATAGGAGAATGGTATTAAATTTTCTTCCGTATTATCACGATGTGCTATATCGCTATATGTACTGACAGCTACACAATCTCAAGGTTTTGGAGCTCATTTTCATTGTTTCCAGGTCTGTATTGTAATGTGGTATGCTAGGCACCCAAGTCAAGTAAATAGAATACGTCAGGTGCGTGTCCGACCACGCATGTAGTGTTCCATATTTTACAGTTTCTCTCCATATTCCGAAAAATGTTCATAGGTAGTCATTACATCACAGGATACCTGAAATTTTAATTGGGAGTTCATATCATATCCCACTACGTGGATGATGTTAAGATTCTAGATCAAACAGTTTAGAAATTACGAGGGTTAATCGATATCAGAAAAGTCCCTTAGGTCGAGAGTTCTGACTCTTCAGAAAGGTGTCCGAAGTCTGGTAGAGTATGTTAATGCCCTGCAATGACCATAAGGTATTCTTCTTTCCTTTGCTTTATTTCATTCTTTCTTTCCTTCTTCTGTCCTTAAAGTTTACAACGGTAAAATTTGTTCGCTTATACAAAAATCGTGTCGAGCTAGTGTTGCGACTTCTGTTTTCACTTGGGACCGAACAAATTCCTTTTTGGTATATATCATCCATTTTTAGATCAAATGAACGTTGCGTGGCGTTACATCATTAATAAATAGGCTAGGCTACTCAAGACGCAAAACAGCCATTTATTTGAACTTTTAAAATTCAAAAAGCATTTTTCTACCGCTCTCAAGGAAGGAAGTTTTAATCATAACTCTCGAATGCACCGCGGGTATGTGTAACGAAATTGAATAAAGATACGGGGTAAGACATTTAAATAGTTCAGCCATTAAGGCCGTAGCGAGCCAGCCAGACGTGCATTCGCTCGCTCACTTCTCATGCAAATGGCCATACAATTTACGAACATAATTTGTGCACGTCCACCAACCTTATCGCACACCGCCTCACAATTAAAACTTATTATGACAGAGGTAACGGCCCCATACCATTTTTAACTGTTGCCAGATTAAAAATTCTTTATTAAACCCATAAATTTACATGTGACGTTTACTTCACCGCCTGCGTCGTTAAAAAATTATTTGCGATTTTTTTACAATAATTCCGATTATATACGATGTTTTATCGATTCCAAGGGTGTGTTCGGTAATTGATGGATTTGGAAGCTTATGAATATTTTAATTTTGTCATGTTTTTGATTATTTTTGAGGTAGAAAGAGGGAGGGAGGTAATTAGCAGCAGCTAAGCAAAGATAGTAGTAAAGTTTTTCTCTGAAATAAAGATGTCATTACTTCTCTGTCGACTGTGCCTTTAGGATCTTATGCTCCTAAGACGGCTAAAATCATAACCCTGGTTTGGTAAAAATGGAACATGAAGGCATTTTCATAACAATTTTACACTAAAAACAACAATAATGAGCGGCATGCATTCAACACGTCGCTTGTCATCGTTGACTAGCAGTAACTAAATACCCAATCACATAAATTTTGTCTTATCCTAAAGTGTCGCGTATCTAAGCGATGAACTTTACTTTATTATTTATGCACAATTAAGTTTATTACATGTAAGTACCTAATTTCTGTCACACTCGTGAGTCTTATGACTTTCTGCTCAGAGTAATCAGGACGTTTCTGTCATCAATTATGCCAAAACAGCGGTGCACAGACAAATCGAGTCTGGTTTTTGATGCATCGTAATATATTTTCGTTGTACTTTATTGTGATTAATAAATAAATACTATACTATACTATACAAAACTTACTCAAACACACACCCTGTCGATGTCGTCAGTAAGTACAGTCCAGGCTACCGGCATGTACCCCTGAGGTAATTCATCAAACCTGCACCAGACTATCGATCACGTCAGGCTAAAATGCACTGGCATATTAATGATTCCTTCTAAACACTGCCATCCTATTAAGGGCCAAATGGAAATTTCCGTATCTAAGTTAATTCATAATTAAGCTTAATTCTAAGTTAATTCGTAATCAACTTGTTCGATAGAGTTTGGCAAATTTGTTTAACTTAAGACTTGGCTGTATGGCTCTGTAACATTGGGTTAAAAAAATCTACTTACTGAATGAAGCTTCCCACGCTAAGTGCGCATTCACATTAGGTCGCGGGTGGTGCGGCTGTCGCGCGACATCAGCGCGGCAGCAGCGGATGCCTTCTCATTACAAATACAGCCGCGCGACTTGCTTAGATTAGGGTGGCCAGTTTATTTCAATAATGGACTCCAACGAGGAAACATCATTGTTGCTCCTGCTTTTATTGGTTCTCCTTCGGACGGTTATGATCATTCCGTCTAAAAAGCAATTGGTCTAAAACGCAAAATGCCTAAAAGCAATGTCTAAATAATTGTAGAATGCCTAGGTCTTAATTGGCATAAAACTCAAATTGCCTAAGTTGTAAAACGTCTAAAAAGCAATTTGGACTAAAACGCAAAATGCCTAAAATCAATGTCTAAATTGTAGAATGCCTTAGTATTAATTTTACACATTTTGCGTTTTAGACCAATTGCGTTTGATGAATCCGCTATGAAAAATCACGTGTCGCGCGACTGTCGCGCGGCTTTTTTTGTATTGAAGTAGCAGCGCGACAGCCGCGCGTCTGTCGCGCTGCTGCTGCCGCGCTACTGCCGCGCGACAGCCACACCACCCGCGACCTAATGTGAAGGCGCACTAATGCTTGGGTTACAATTTGGGAAACAAAACATTTAAAGTTTCGATACGGCTGACGGCTTCTATACCTTTAAGAAAACATTTTATCATTAGTCCAAAAACAGCAATATTATTTATCTAATCGATCTATCACTGGATTTTAATAACGATCTATATTAATCAAGAATTGCGACCTGTATCTTGTTTCGAAATTCGATTCTAAATCAACAAGTAGGTACAACATTTCAAGAATAGAAGCACAGTATTTTAATAATATATAAATTAATTTAATTTTGTGTAATAAGAGCAGTACAACACCATTTGTCAGCCCGGGAAGGGACATTCTTACTGCTGGACAATAGAACTTACTGTGGGTGTGCCTAATAACTAAAGCACTTTAGTAACTCCTCGACTACAATATAATAAATTACCCTAATCGTTTGATATTCCCAAAAATATCGCCTTATTACGTAAACATGGCACCTCGATCAGATACTAACGATTTCTTTGCCCAAGACCCGAAACATAATTTGATTTATATTTTCATTTCCGACAGTTCATTTATATAATGGAAACAAAAATTATGTTGTAGAACAATAATAATTGTAGGTGGTTTAATGGAAGGCAGCATGTGCCCAAGGCACCGCCCCTTGATTCATTCCGACCATATCAGATCCAGACACGCGCTTTTTGAATCAACCACAACTACCTTGCATTGCCCTATTAAAAAATCACGAAGGCTTATTTTACCACTCAAGAAAAATATTTTTGTGGTGATCCTAAACTGTTACAGCACAAGTTAGCTACCTACTTTAAAGTTTTTATTTTAAAATTTATTTGTCTTGGTATTTAGCAAAAGTTACTCGTACCACAGAAGAAATATAGTAGGTAGGTATGTTAGGTAGTTGGAAGTACACACGCCTACAAAATTTTAAAAAATACGGCTTAAACCCCTAAACTTAAACGGGACTAAAATCCATTTAATTATTACAATTAGTCAAGTCACTTAATTATGAAAATAGATGAGAGTCTATTTTGAGAGTCTATTTCATAATAGAGAGAGCCTTTGTCTGGAATTTGGTGTGTGGTGTTTCTAAAATTACATACAGTCTTGCATACATTTAATTCCTTAACTTGTATAAAATATGGTCTCGCCCTATTCTTTGCACATTTTAATGTTTAAATATTTTTTAAATTCTAATTTTCTCATTAGTACTTAGTGTTAAGTTTTAGGAAAACTTGCAGCTACATTTACAAAATTAAAACTTAACATAGCAACTAAAATATACTTTTGTATAATTTTCTGTTGTTTTGTATTGTTTTCATTTTATTTCTGTGTGTACAATAAATTATTAAATAAATAAAAGACAAAATATATTACCACTTATAACAACAGTTATTAATTGCCTATCTACTTCCGGAGCAGACTTAACACTGCACCTATGAAGTCAATGGAAAGTAAAATGTAGCACATGCATTAAATAGGGAAGTTCGAACAAAATTTACATGTGAACTGGGTAAGGCGAGTTTAGCAAGCACACCAGACTCTTACGGCAAGAATGTTTAAATTTTCCTCCTCGAGTAAGTATGGAAATTCAGAAAGATACCTATACCGAAAGTGGGTTTGAGGGGATTAGTTTCAAAGAAGCGATGTACGGCAATAGCGGTATATCTGCGTCTTATATGCAAAGTGGAGTAAAATATCTGATTTTGATTTGCGTATTTCCAAATCCTGAAAGACACAGGGAAAAGCGGAAGATATGGCCGATTCTGTCGCATTTTTGAGTATTTTGGTAAAGAAAACCTATGAAAATCCGTTGACCTAGAATCATGAAATTTGGGACGAAGCAAGGTCTTATAGCACAAGTAAAGGAAAAAATCCGAAAATGGTAAATTTGTTGTTATATTATAATAATAAAAAATTATACTATTACCAACAAACTTAGTTTTGCGTATAAAGAAATCATCCACGTAAGTTACTAATTTACGTGATAAACTAGAAGTTTTCGATTTTTTCTTTATTAAGTTTGTACGTGCAAACTTGTCCGTTTTTTTTATTGTCTATTTAAATACCATCTAATTCATGAATAGGTCTCATAGGAGTGTCCTAAGAATGTCAACAATTGTCACAGGGATGGCTTGGTTCTTACACGTAGTGCCTACACGAATTTTACTCACAATTCGGACAATTTTATTTCGAAACTGGAAATAAACTTTATTGGACTGGGAAAGATTTTAATTTTGACGAAATTATACACAATATATCCGAGTACATATGAATTGTTATAGGTACCTATTTTACTTAATTTTTGAATGTCATTCGAGTGGTTTTAATTATAGGTTTTGCTTCATTTAGTCGCTGTACTGAAATAGTAATAATTACTGTATTAAAAAAGGCAACATTTATCTCAGCAGCAATAAACAATTCGGGGGAAAAAAAGAAAAGCAGAACTAGAAAATGCAAAGTAATTATTTCTTGGACATATTTTACAATATAAAGTGGGAAAGTTCTGGCGGGCTTGTTCATTATTAGGAAACTTTTTAGACAAATCACTGGACAAACGTTTGTGGTAAACCTATCTCGTAAATCTCCAATTTCAGTTTATATTCGCTTCGACCCAGATCTTCTTGAACCTTTGGTCTGCCACAAGCGTTATAAATATTTTAGCGATAACGCGATTGTATAAAAATGTATTCAAAAATTGTCCAGGATAAACAAAGTTTGTCGTTAGAATTTAGCTACCATTATGAAGTATTGACAGGACTGATATGCGTATCAAACCCCGATTCCCTTTTTGTCAAAATAAACACGACAATGTCAACAAAACTTTAAAACTGTTATTTCTGGTAAACCACGAAACTTAGAGCAACCGAACCAATTCATGCTTGATGAGAGTATACTATCTACTATCTTCCACTAGAGTGCGTCATTTGCACTGCTTTAAAACATTTGATTAAATACATTTTAATGTCTTATTATCAAAAGTGTGACTTCAAAGAAATATATGCAAGAGCAATAAATTATTGTATTATTTTATTATTTACAACTAAGTAAAGATCTATTTAAACAGATGTTAAAGTAATAAAAATGTGTATCAAAATAATATATGTATGTTATGCATTTATGTGTGTAACATTGTTAACTCTGTACAATTTCATCGAACTCAAGGAAAGAACAAAAGCCGCGGTAAACCATGAATTTTGTATTTCAGATAGTATTTTTAAATATGTTTTTAAAATTAAATTAGTAGCTTCTATAGGTAGCCAGTATGTAAAGTTGAGCTTAGGCGCGGGACAGATACATGCGGCGACGGGCGCCGTCGCGGCGCAGGCGTGGCGCGGGCGAGGCGCGGGTGCGGCGCCCGCTCATTTGTTTTTCATATGAATTGTATAGAAGCGGCGGAGCGCGGGACATATACAAGCGGCGTGGCGCGGGTGTGGCGCGGGCGGGGTGCATCGCGCCCGCCGCGCCTCGCCCGCGCCGGCGCCGCGCCGCATGAGTTTGTCCCGCGCCAAGTACAGTTCTAAAAACTGAACTACGAAAGCGGCCCTTATTAAATTCTATCTATAGGTACTATTAAAAAATCGTAACGGAAGTATTTCTGTACATTGAAGGGATTTAAAAAATCTAAATAAAAAGGCGCCTAACAAACAAGCAAAGTTATTACGTAAAATGAAATGATGGCAGCCAAGTTTACGTAAAGTGGAATGAGACAAGCAATCAATGATCTGTGTTGATCTATGATGATGAAGATCATTAAATTAGGTACTAAAAATAAAAGAATTAAATTGTATGTGTGTTTGGCGCCGACTCAAAATTACTTAGGTTTACATTAGTGTAGGAGCGTAGCTTTTCAGTTCCTTTTTTTCGACGGTTTAATTTTTTTGTTAAAAAGTTTTCATTAGCAATCCCACTACTATCACAGAATATATTATAATAGTACCAGCTACTATATAAATGCGAAAGTTATGATGTTTGTGAGTTTGTATGTTTGTTGCTCAATCACGCAATAACGGCTGAACGGATTTTGATTAACTTAGTACCTTAGTATAGTTAGAACTTAGTACAGTGATAGCCCCTGTCCTGGAGCAACATAATATAGGATACATTTGAACGCGGACGAAGTCGTGGAGCGTAGCAATATTTATAATTTATGCTTCTGTCAACAATACTAAATACATACTTTAATAATTTCAATACAATGAAAAGCAAATGTAAGTCTAGGTATAAAAGAGTAAAACGTCCTTGACGAGTCACATAAGGTACTGGCAGCTACAAGTATGTTGAAGTTACTTTTATTTGTGGCCCTCGTGGCTAATATATTTCTTATAGTGTCTTCAGCAGGTGAGATTTATATAACTATACCTATATACACAAACTTTAAATTCTGTCTTTTATTTCACGCTTACTAACGTCAAGCCAAAATGAACCCTGCCTTGCCACTAAAAGAAAATACGAAACTGTTATATAACATTGTTTACTTTCCAGTCACGAAGTCAAAATCTGTAGCCGCCAGTACCGCTACTTCAAGTGCGTCCGCAAGCAGTGGCAGCAGTTCCAAGGGAGCAAATGAATATTGTCCTGAAAGTAAGTATAGCATGACGTATAATGAAATAAGTAAATGATATTTAGCATTGTATGAATATTTAGTATAAGTACCAAACATGTGAATGGTTTTTAAAAACTTCAGCATTACAGCCCTTGAAATAATAGAGACGTGGCAGAATATTGTAGATAATGTGATATAGGTACATTTTTATTTTGTTGTAAAACAATGTGTGCGATTTACTTCTTTTATTACCTACTACCATTATTTTGTTATGGATGTTAATGTTCCAGATACAAAATCAAAATCTATAGCCGCAAGTACCGCTACTTCAAATGCGTCGGCAAGCAGTCGTAGCAGTTCCAAGGGAGCAAATGAAGATTGTCCTGAAAGTAAGTGTAGGATGACGTATAATGAAATAAGTGAATAATATTTAACACTGTATTATAATTTAGAATTAGTAACATGTGAATGGTTTTTAACTGCTGCATTACACCTCTTTACATATACGAGATTTCATTTTGTTGCAAAATAATGTTGTAACTGAATAGCGATATGTGCGATTTGCCATAGATTAAATTATTTCGTTTATTACCTGCTATGATCATTTTGCTATGGATGTTAATGTTCCAGGTTCAAAGTCAAAATCTAGAGCCGCAAGTACCGCTACTTCAAGTTCGTCCGCAAATAGTGGCAGCAGTTCCAAAGGAGCAAATGAAGATTGTGCCGAAAGTAAGTACTTAAAATAAGTTATGTACTTTGATCTAGATTAGTTTTATAATATTAATATTGTCATAACGATGTTTTGTTTTCCAGACACGAAGTCAAAATCTACAGCCGCCAGTAGCGCTACTTCAAACGCGTCCGCAAGCAGTGGCAGCAGTTCCAAGGGAGCTAATGGAGATTGTGCCGAAAGTAAGTCGGATAAGTGCGGACGGACGTACTTTCATCTAGATTAGTTTTATAATATTATTATTTTCAAAGTGATGTTTTATTTTCCAGACACGAAGTCAAAATCTACAGCCGCCAGTAGCGCTACTTCAAGTGCGTCAAGCAGTGGCAGCAGTTCCAAGGGAGCAAACGACGATTGTGCCGAAAGTAAGTCGGGTAACTTAGGTACCTACTTTGATCTAAATTAGGTTTATAACATTATTATTTTCATAATGATGTTTTATTTTTCAGACACAAAGTCAAAATCTACAGCCGCCAGTAGCGCTACTTCAAGTGCGTCCGCAAGAAGTGGCAGCAGTTCCAATGGATCAAATGAAGATTGTGCCGAAAGTAAGTCGGATAAGTTATGTACTTTCATCTAGATTAGTTTTATAACATTATTATTTTCATAATTATGTTTTATTTTCCAGACACCAAGTCAAAATCTACAGCCGCCAGTAGCGCTACTTCAAGTGCGTCAAGCAGTGGCAGCAGTTCCAAGGGAGCAAACGACGATTGTGCCGAAAGTAAGTCGGGTAACTTAGGTACCTACTTTGATCTAAATTAGGTGTATAACAGTATTATTTTCATAATGATGTTTTATTTTTCAGACACAAAGTCAAAATCTATAGCCGCCAGTAGCGCTACTTCAAGTGCGTCCGCAAGAAGTGGCAGCAGTTCCAATGGATCAAGTGAAGATTGTGCCGAAAGTAAGTCGGATAAGTTATGTACTTTCATCTAGATTAGTTTTATAACATTATTATTTTCATAATTATGTTTTATTTTCCAGACACCAAGTCAAAATCTACAGCCGCCAGTAGCGCCACTTCAAGTGCGTCCGCAAGCAGTGGCAGCAGTTCCAAGGGAGCAAACGAAGATTGTGCCGAAAGTAAGTCGGATATATTATATATTTTCATCTAGATTAGTTTAATAATATTATTATTTTCATAATGATGTTTTATTTTCCAGACACGAAGTCAAAATCTACAGCCGCCAGTAGCGCTACTTCAAGTGCGTCCGCAAGCAGTGGCAGCAATTCCAATGGAGCAAGTGAAGATTGTGCCGAAAGTAAGTCGGGTAACTTAGGTACCTACTTTGATCTGGATTAGGTTTATAAGTAATAATATTATTTATTTCGTAATGATGTTTTATCTTCCAGATACAGAATCAAAATCTACTGCCGCCAGTAGCGCTACTTCAAGTGCGTCCGCAAGCAGTGGCAGCAGTTCCAATGAAGCAAATGAAGATTGTGCCGAAAGTAAGTCGGGTAACTTAGATACTTTGATGTAGATTAGGTTTATAAGTAATATTATATATTTCGTAATGATGTTTTATCTTCCAGACACAGAATCAAAATCTACAGCTTCAAGCAGTTCAAGTTCAAGTGCTTTCGCAAGCAGCGGCAGTTCCAATGAAGCAAGTGAAGATTGTACCGAAAGTAAGTTGGATAACTTAGGTACTTTGATCTAGATTAAGTTCATTATATTATAATTATTTTTGTAATAATGTTTCTTTTTCTAGACACAGAATCAAAGTCTACTGCTTCTAGTAGTTCGAGTTCGAGTGCATACGCAAGCAGCAGCAGTTCCAATAGAGCAAGCGAAGGGTGTTTTAAAAGTAAATCGTATGACTTCAAGCAATTATTAATAAAATATTATTAAATAAAATAATTATTATAAATAATAATTTATTATTATTATAATAATAATAATAAATTTTTTCGGGCTCATTCCTTTGCCAACGCATCGGCGTTGCAATACAAAGGGGTAACGCCGCAAGCGTCTTTCGCACCCTGCCGCATGCGAGTGGGGGCGATCTGGGGGATATTTCCCCTTTCTAACATTGATTATATTATAGTATTTATTATAAAATAGTTTCAATTTTCAAAAAAAAAAATTATTATTGACCGAGCGAGCGAAGCGAGCGAAGCGTCTACGTTTCGAGACTGGCCAAAAATGCTCTTGTCCGGCTGTCTGTCTGTCTGTCTGTCTGTCTGTAATTCTCTACAGGTCGCATTTTTCAACCGATTTTGACGAAAATTTGGTATATGTATAAATTAATTAAACCTACAAAATGAGTAGAATAAAATTTTGAAAAACATTTTTTTTAGAGTACCTACCATACTCGCAAAGTGGGAGTGAACTAGTTTTTTCTTGTGAATCCCATAGTGTGGGATATCGTTGGATAGGTCTTTCAAAAATATTGCTGGTGTGTGAATACCATTTTTTCGATTTAGGGATCCGTTGGCGAAATATTAAGCTTTAAAGCGGTAATTTTTGTTAGAGTCACGTGTCCCCACCCCCTGCCAGCTAAACGGTTGCTTCTGGAAATGTGAAAAAATTCATGGCAGTAGCATATATAACGTAGTTACAAGGAAAACTATTACGGCTAAGTAGGTTCTATTAGTTTTTGAGTAATAGTGGATCGACTTAAGAAAGTTGAAAAAATAAATTATGTTCATAGAACTGCATACGTAAAATGGAAAATTATTTTTTTCCGCGTGATATCCATGGTGTGGGGTATCGTTGGATGGGTCTTTCAAAAATATCGCGGGTGTGTGATAAACATTTTTCGATTCAGGGATCCGTTTGCGAAATATTAAGCTTTAAAGTGCAAATTTTTGTCACTTTAGTAGGTACTTTTTCTGTTTCCAAAGTTGACTTTTGTTGGTTTCTTTTAGGTTTGGTTTATAAGGGCTGGCGAGGTCTACTGTTCTCACGGAACTACTAGTTATTATCAATTTGCAGGTACCTACTATTTTATGTGCCATGATTATTTACCAGCTTTACTATTTTCAGACATAATATGTCTACAGCCTAATGAAGTATATGATGAATGTCCAGCTACATGCCCTCCACAAACCTGTGAAAGCCTCGGCAGAGTTTACATTTGTCCAATTGTGGAACCATGTGATCAAAAATGCGAACCAGCTTGTAGCTGTATACCAGGATACTACAGAAACAAAATAGGGGAATGTATATCAGAGGAAAACTGCCGTAAGTATATCTGAATACATCTTAGCCAAAATAGTTTTGGTATAAGCTGGTTTTTGACAAAATGTCAAGGCTGGCAATCTTACAATTGACATTGCTGTATATACATACATTTTTTTATTGTTTTAGTTAAATGTTCTGGACCAAATGAATACTACTCATGCGGTGGAGCCTGTGACAACGTCTGCGCTACCCTCAGCGAACAGAACCAAACTAACTGTCCAATCGTCAATATTAAGTGTAATGAAATGTGTTATTGTGACGCGGGATATGCTCGTGATGACAATAACATATGTGTACCGTTTGGCGAGTGTCCAAGTAGGTGTTATATGTATATAAATTATAAAAACATAATAGGTAAAAAACACCCACCACTCGCACATCAATCACTTACTCACTCACTGATTGACACAATGTTACCTTGAACTAAAAATCGGTACCTCATCATCATCACCAACAGCCTGTTAATGTCCCCACTGCTGGGGCTCAGGCCTACCCTCTCAACGAGGGCGTTCGGGCTTTAGTCCACCACGCTAGCCCAGTGCGGGTTGGTGGACTTCACATGCGCCTAAGAATTTCTTCTTCGGCGTATGCAGGTTTCCTCACGATGTTTTCTTTCACCGTTTGAGAACAGCAGAAAAATCGGTATTTGAAATTCTGAAGCAATAAAATAGTCGACACACACAATACTTACAATTTCTAAAGGGTAACTTCATGAGACCTTCATAATATCAAATTTGACTGATGATAATCTTTACGTAGAGGCCAACTGTTCAAGATAAAATGCAAAACTAAGTATTAGATCAAAAGTTAATAACCAATAACATGCAAATGTGTATTTTATTACAGAACCATGTTATGGTTGTAACGGTGATCCAAACGCACATCCAGGATGTGGTATTAATTGCGGTAGACTGTGCTCCAACTACGATTCTCCGGACGGGGTAGTGTGCTTTGAGAAATGCGATCTCAATGGCTGCGATTGTAATGACGGTTACGTTCTTGATGAATGTACTGAACTGTGTGTCCTTCCTGATCAATGCAGTAAGTACTTTCGTGTACTGTACTACAGTCTGACAAACTTATCTGACACGGTGGTCAAAACTTGAATTAATGCCGCCATTATCAAATGTCATCTTACGTTAGTACATCAGTGTATACTGTACAACAGCGACGCCATCACCGGGTCAGATAAGTTTGTAGCACTGTAAAAACGAACGCCGACTGAGCTCTAAACAATATTTAGGATCATTTCAATAAAAATTATTTTTTAAACTAAAATATCCGAAGTGTAAGTTTTATACTAATGTAGGTAGTGATGTAATATATACACATTTGGGGGCAAGTCGTGATAGTTTATGAGAAGAAATTACAGTATGAATTTCTAATGCTTTATTTTCCTAGCAGGATAAAAGGCCAACCCCACTGGTAGGGAAAAAAACAAATAACTCTTAGTAGGGATAAGTGGAAATTGTTTGTTCACGTCGTGTCTATAATGTTGCTGAAGTTGTTGTTAAAGTTGCTAAAAGGTTAATTAATTGTAAACAACAACTTATTGCCCATAATATTATTATCTATGGATCTGATTCTGAGACTTTATTTATAGACCCCATAACTGAGATTGAAGATGATGATTTGTACATTGTAACTGAAACACCGGATTTTTGAAACGTGAAGTCTACACAATAATATAACAGCAAAAAAAAATAGACAGAAACGAGCAAAATGTTTTACATACTATGATATAGTAGAAAAATAACACGTATTAGAAAGTGTATCTTTAAATTAAAGTTGCCCTATACATACATACTTTTAAAATCATAAATAGCATTATCTTTAAAATTTTTCAGCCTGTGGAATCAACGAAGTATTCTCACCTTGTGTCAATAGTCCAGATTGTTCTCCAGACGAATGCCAACCAGGGTGCGTGTGTAAACCTAACTACCGAAGAGCTGGGGATGACACCTGTGTGCCAATAGAACCCGATGATTGTTAATAGTACATTGTTACCCCAGGGGTGAAAGTAACTTATTTAAGTCCCGAGACGGGGTTCGCCCTCGCTACGCGTCGGGCGCCAATAGTTCGAGGGACCTCTAAATAAGTCTTGAATCCGCGGGAAACACTGCTTTTCATTAAGAATACACTGAAAGTAAAAACAAAAACATAAAATGAGTGTTAATACAAATCTCTGCTACACGGAAGTATAAACGAAACTCTACAACTCGAGAAAACAAATGAAGATCGGATTGCAGCTTTCCCGACTATTTTGTTTTTTTTCTGTGGCCGGCCAGCTATTCTGCCATTATTTTTCATTTCCATCATTGAAAAAAGGGTAAATATTTTGCCCAAATCTATGTTATTTTAAAGAAATAGTTGACAGTAATAATTATAATAAAGTCATTTAAAAAATATATTCTTTAATATTACATAACTTTATGTTATTTCAATTTTACATCGCGCTGTAATTGAGTGGCTGTATAGAAAGTTGGAACATGGTCCAATAGAAATGTCAAAATAGTACTAGTTTTTTTAATAACTTGACAGCTGTCAGTTGAAAACGATTCTCCCTAGGGCTGAGATGTATTACTTTCAACCCGCTACTCAGGCAACTTCAGACCTACTTTCAGAGTATGAGTAATCAAAATAAATATACGTACTTAATAAATACAACTTTTGATATTATTTGTTTGATTTTAGATATAAGACTGTAGGAATTTGTGCTTAAGGGGAGAAATGAACATTTTACTAACGAGTGTGCATTGAAAAGTCGTGTGTGTGTGTCACACGAGACCAAAATTATTTGACTCTAGGGCCATTGAAATCACGAGCTTAGCAATAATCAACTTTTCCTCTGTTGTTAATAACTATTTAAGTTTTATATCTAAGTAGGTATAAAGTTTTTCAGTTCAATTGGCGCAATCTAAAATTGGCAAATATATTATGGTGTATAATTTATTTAGTATAATTGCAAGATACACTGCTACAGTTAAGTTGTGGAGAACTCATACTCAGCACCATATTTTCATCACCTACTAAGTATGACCAGAAAACGTTCTCCATAGGCCAATCACCCAGAATGCGTTGCCGCGATGCACTCATCGAGCTGTCTAGCGAAATAAAAATAAATATTATTGCACAGTTATTGTTATGGTTGTAAAATTATAGATTTATCCCCAAGACCGCGTCGTCCGAGCAGAAGGTAATAATATTATTGCATCGAGTGTTGTTTCTTTCCCGAGCACTTGGTAGGTAAGAGGTACCTACTATTACTTAATCTGTGCCCAAGCGCGTATGGTCCGTAGGAACTATTAAAGTATTAATTAATATGTGGTATGGTGCGCCAAAAAGCGCGAGTACCTACATCATGTTAGTTTGCAAGTTGCTCTACTGATGGCGTTTGGGAGGATGGATGTTTGTTACTCTTTCACGGTAAAACTACAGATCTGATTTTAATGAAACTTTGCAGTATGTATGTAGATTATACATTTAATTTTGGTCAATAAATGTTATATATGCACAATAATGAGGGTACTTGCATGTACCTCACGAGTACGTCACATTAGCACTGCACACCTTCCGTAGGTGCCCTTTAACTTTACATTTGCTACATGTATAATTAGCAAAACGACACTGCTTAGACTCATGACTACGACCACAAACTTTCGTGCCTCTTTTGTGTGCCTCGGCCGCCGCGCTCGCGGACACCGTACGAGGGAAACAGTCCTTGCAGATTAAACACTACGGTGGCGTGGAGAGAGCACATTATAGCCCGGGAGAGGAAGTGCTATATAAAAAATATTTAAATAAAGATAAATTTAATTGGATAAGAGGAATTATTGTTAAAAAGTTGGGTAAAGTCATGTATTTACTCAAAGATTACTCAGATCCGGAAGTTCAATTGAAACGACACAAAAATCAAATAATACCATTCACAAAGGAAAATAGCGAAGAAGAATATAAAAAAAATAAAATTAGCAAGAATAGTTGTTCTATCCAGCCAGAAATGTTTGCTGTACCGTTTATGCCACCGTCAGGAACGCTGGGTTTAGACGGAAGCAATGCTGAGAGGGAAGGAGGTATCCAAGTTCAAATTTCGGAGGTAGAACAACCTGGCGCGACCACGAGCGACGTGGCGCCTCCTAGTGGTGGTGTAGAGGAGGCCGCAGGAGACGTACAGGAGGGAGCACACCGAGTTATAGCGGATGAGCCAACAGACGGCATCCCCGAGCCGACGGGCTCAGAGCCGTCGGCGGCGCGGGCGACCGCCGCGGGGGCTGAGGGCCACTCTCTCCAGGGCGCGCCCCCCGACCGGGCGCCCGAACCCGAGGCGCCAGCGGCCGACACACAGCCACGACGAATGAACTTACGTGAACGTAAAGGAACATTCGACATTAAACGATACTTCTAGTTGTTAAGTTTTAATTAGTATCTCTCTTAAATTGGGAATTTTGGTGGAGGGGTGTTATATATGCACAATAATGAGGGTACTTGCATGTACCTCACGAGTACGTCACATTAAAATACGCCAGTCAGTGCGCTACAGACTATCGGCTGTTTTACTTGCTGTCCACACAGTTAGCCCTTAAATCTGCATATTTATCAATAAAAAAATATATGCAGGGACGGATTTTCATGGGAACTTTTATACGGACTAAATATTTTGAACCTATTTCCATTTGTCAACAGATGGCGCTGTTTCACAACATGACCTTTGTATCCTACTAAATGGGCTAATTAACAGATAATAGATACCTCGGGAAAAGCTGTTGCCACAGAAAAAAAGCTTTTCTACGCGGGTGAAGCCGCGGGAAAAAGCTAGTCTAATATAAGTACAAAAAAATTGAAGTATCTGTGATTAATAGAATATGACGTACGGAGACTTGATCTAATTAACATTTAAATGAAACTGTATTGAAACAAGGTGGATAAACACGATATATTATTGTATTGTTTTATAAAGTTTTCTAACATCTGTTTAAATATTTTGATAATGTCGAACTATGATGACTTCTTAATTATTAAACATGTTTCCCTAAGTGTTTCATGTTTCACCAAGCTTCTGAATATGTGGAACCCCGTGAGGTTCTTATAGATTTTAGATAAATCAAGTATGCGTTAATTTGAGCAGATAGAAGAAAGGTAGATAGAAGAAGGAATTGGCAAACGACAGAGTATTTAATCTGGCTTTAGATAAAAAGCGGTCATGACTCTGACAACATTCTTTGCATGCAAATTACCTCGGTTAAGGTGTATGGTTTATAAGTTTTATGGTACACAATAGAGAAGATAAGTTTAAAAAGACGAAAATGGTCCCTGAGGGACACCCTTCTTTTAGGTTAGCGTTCTAAAATAAATCGCAAACATTGAATATGTTTGCGATTTATTTTATAACGCTTTATTATTCATATTCATTTATTTGTACTAATCATACTCGTCAATATTGAGATACAAAACATTCATAATCAAATTAAAATATATTCGTACAATGTCAAAAATAATATTGATAAATTAAAATAATAGAAATAAAAAGTGTCAAAATTGAATAATCATTTCATTGCATGTCATTTTTCATCTATGAATTCCATAACGGAGTAGTAGGCCTTTTGGGTGAGCATAGTTTTTAGTTTGCTTATAAAGGTGCGTTCAGTCTTGTCGCCTTTTAAAGTGACCGGTAGCTTGTTATAAATTCGGGAACCCATGACATGTATGGAATTGCTTGTCTTCTGTAAGCGGTGACCCAATATCTGTAAGTCGTGCTGCCTCCTGGAAGAGTGTTTGTCAGGGAACTCGTTTAGGTTCCGCCTGACATACTTGCGGCTACCTCAAATATATATAAGGACGGCACAGTTAGGATCCGTAGATCAATAAATAGCTATACATTATAGACAGGCATTTAAATCATACCGAAACTTTCTAAACCGAAAGTACCTATATATGTACGTCTAACTGAACAGGGATCGATATATAGCATGTCTTTGTAGACCTTATATTATAGGTAATGTTTTCCTCCGTATTTTTTGTTAATTTTGTACTTAGGTACTCACCAGTTAGTAAACCTCGAGCGAACCAAGTCGTGTAAAATTAAATTTTATCACGTTGTAACATAAAATAAATGTGCACTATGTAGTTTAACTTTGCTTTCATAAAACTACTTTTGAAAATTCGCATATTTTTTTAAAAGTTTTATTAGTTACATAAATCCTACTGTAAGTAATTGTAAAATTTTCCAGGTTTTTTTGAAAAAGTTATGATAAGTAGACAATCAGTTTTTACAAACAAAACACCTTTATTTACTAAGTTACATTCTCGACGTTAAAACAAAATGCAGGAAAATCTATAAAAGAGGCGAACGTCCTTGATAGCAAGCAGACGGCTTCATCGGTTATGTTGAAGTTACTTATGTTTGTAGCCCTCGTGGCTAATATACTTTTAATAGTGTCTCCAACAGGTAAGATTGTGAAAATTTTGTATTCATTTTCTAGTAAAGTCTGGTATTTGTCTCTTAGCAGCCACACTTAACATTGAATGAAATGTAACTATATTAATAAACGTAACTAGGTATTGTTACCAACTGGTATTTGTTATTAGTCACTTCATTAATAATGAAATCATCAATTTAAGAGTAACTTTTTGTTGACGAGTTGAAGGTTAAGTTTACGAATTTGCGAATTTAATAGTGTTTTATTTTGTTTGTAAAATTAAATGCTTAATTAAACAATTTATGGTGTTTAATAAGTCCAAATCAATGAGTATTAAGTTTGGATCATAGATTCAAATGCAACATAATATCCATACAACATTCAGACCCGGAACTCGGAAGATAATTGCTTTTGACTTACCTTACTTTAGGAACTTGCATCGCTATTCGCTTTATTTGAAATAATGATTCACATTTATTGTCTTACAATAAATCTACAAATAGTTGAAAGTAGGTAAACCTCACATCAGTGCTGGCCCTAATTAGTTTTTTCGCAATTTACTTATGTATAGATTGATATCTTATAATGACAAAATAGGTGGTAATATAGGCACCTAAAAGAGAATGACAAAAATGACATATTTTTATGCAAATATATTAGTCTGACTAGAAATTATTAATGAGATTCTAACGACTGGACAAACATAATTAGTGTAGAACCAAAGTAAACACACTTTTTCCAGATACATCAAACTCTAAAGTAACTCACCATAGAGCCGCCTCAAGCTCGTCTGCTAGCTCTTCAACATCTAGCAACAGCAGTAACAAAAGTAGCAGCGAATGCAATGATGGCAAATCTAAGAAACATGATACAACTGACGACTGTAGTAATAATAATACAAGTAAGTGTAATAATAATAAAACTAAAGAAATTCAATTCAATTTATTGCACAAAAAATAAATTAGAACACAATAATACAGTAGATTTAGAAGGTAAAACTAAGCGGTCTTATCGCTAAGAGAGATTTCTTCCAGACAACCTTTAGAAATGTTATTGAAGTTGCAAGAATTACTCTCAAATTTAACTTCATAAATATTATAAATTCGTCTAGTGGTAGAATTTTCATAAAGTTATATACATTAAAATTTCTGATAACAAATACTGTTTTCATGTATTTTTCAGGCAAAAAATGCAAAGGGAATGAAACATACGTAGAATGCCCTGATTTCACATGTGACCCAAAAACTTGCGATGAATTGGGATTTCCACAACCATGTCCTGAACATGATGAAAATGCTACATGCCCAGGCAGGCCAGCCTGCCTCTGTATTGCTGGTTATTTGAGAAATGACGAAGGTGTTTGTGTACCGCGAAGGGAATGTCGTGAGTAATTTAAAATGTTAATAGACGCTTTGATAAACATTTATCACCAAACAAAATCCCCGTAACAATAAAATATTATTGTTCGACACATAATGTTTCCAATATCTTCATAAATATAATGCGAGTGTTCAGGAGTTCTGTAGGCTGGAGACAGTGAACTTCACTTTGGGGCATGGAAAGTTATAGAATCGAGCGATGCGATATGCAACATACGCAAACGACGCCCTATTTTCTAAACTCTGAACCTATTTTCAATCTTATGGTGTAAAAATTTGTACTAATTAAAAAACGTCATTTGAGATCGCACAGAAAAATTACAGGGATCTCGTCAATACTACATTTAGACGCAAATTCAGCCAGTTTTTTAAACCTCAAGATCTGCAATTTTGGACTAACGTGACACTTTTTTGTTTTCTATTCAGCATCGTGCGGTGGTGATCCAAATGCAGTGGCTGGTTGTGGCATACACTGTGGTAGATATTGTCCCAATTATAAACAAAAACCTAATGACTGCGTTAAAATATGCCGAGTGAACAGTTGTGATTGCAAACCTGACCTTTTGTTTGACAATAACACTGGAAAGTGTGTGGCGCCTGAGGATTGCAGTAAGTATTATGAAAATACTAAACAAAAAAAATACTTTCCAATCCACGGATATTCCAAGATGGACAAAGAACAAATATTTCTTAATACATTACCCGGTTTTGTGCGAAGAATATTTTTTCCTTGTGCATTGCTGGTAATGTAACTCGGGTAATGTACGAGTAACAAGCCATAATAAGACCGAGCCGGTAATAAGACCATATTCATCATCATCAGCCCGCACGAGTTCATTACTGGACATAGATCGCCCCCAAGGCGCGTCACTGAACCCGATATTCGGTTCTTCGCATCCAATACTGACAGTAGCAGACCGTATTATGCGCAACTATACATTTTTACCCACACTCGTGCACTTTTATGAAACGAAGATGGTCCTCATTTTACAGGTGCACAAAATACAATTTTTACGTATTTTCAGGCAAAACATGTCAAGGGAATGAAACATACGTAGAATGCCCTGATTTCACGTGTGAACCCAAAACTTGCGATGAATTGGGATTTTCACAGTCATGCCCTGAACATGATGAAAATGCTACATGCCCAGGCAAGCCAGCCTGCCTCTGTATTGCTGGCTATTTAAGAAATGACGAAGGTGTTTGTGTGCCGCGACAGGAATGCCGTAAGGAATTTAATAACCATCATTACAACTTGATCATCAGCCTGTATCATTTCATCATCTACAAGTACAGCAGTGGACTAGTACAGGCTGATGATGATTACAACTTGAATAATGGTGAAACCATGAAACAACCACTTTTTTTAAATTCTCAGCATCGTGCGGTGGTGATTCAAATGCAGTAGCTGGATGTGGTATACATTGTGGGAGATATTGTCCTAATTATAAAGAAGAGCCCAAAGATTGCGCTGAAATTTGCCATCTCAACGGTTGTGATTGCAAACCTGACTTGTTGTTCGACAATAACATTGGAAAGTGTGTGGAGCCTGAGGACTGCAGTGAGTAATCGTAGTTGCCCGGCGAATTTGTATCTATAACAGTTTCTAATATAGGAATGTACATAAAAGTTAATACAATATTACAGCACCAGGTTGTGGAAAAAACGAAGTGTACTCCAGCTGCACAAACGGCGGGTGCTATGGCGCAAAAACTTGTTCTGAAATTGGGAAACCAGTAATCTGTGTAAGAATAGACCCTCGCAATTGCAAACAGGGATGTGTTTGTCAAACTGATCACTTACGGAATGAAAATGGTATATGTATACCACAAGACCAGTGTCCGAAAAATACTTGTAAGTAGACCTCCTTCTTTTCAAGCTCAGATAGTTTAACCTACTAATATTACAAAGGCGAAAATTTGTAAGGAGGTTGTAACTTATGAGGATGTTTGTTACTTTTTCACGCTGTAACAGCTAAACGGTATTTGATGAAACTTGGTACAGTGATAGTAATTCAGGAATAACGTATAGGATACTTTTACCGCGGTAAACCGCTCCCTCGGGAAAAAAAAAAACCACGCGGGCAAAGCCGCGGGCAACAGCTAGTTAATATTATGTATGATAATATGTTTCTAAGTTATTCCTCATTTATCAGTTTACAAATTAACGTCATCAGATTAAGTTTTCTTTAGAAATTACAAACAGCATTTTGTAATTTTCATACTTAGAACTTCATTCATTTCCAAAATTTTTTTGCAATCAATATTAATGGTTATTATGTTTGTTACAGCAATTACCTGCAATAACCCACACGAGGTGTATGACGCATGCCCTCCTTTTTGCCCGCCCCAAAAATGCAGCGTTGATACACGTTTAATAAAATGCGCACGTTATCCCAACCCTGGTGATCCTGAATGTGAACCGAGTTGTCGGTGTATCGAGGGCTATCTCCGAGATGATGAAGGAGTGTGCATCCCCAAAGAGCAATGTCGTAAGTGTCATCCCGTCACAGACGTACCCTGAAAATAATGTGTGTTGCAAAAATGTTTCTGTGATCCCTAATAAGGAGTTCATTACAGCACCATTTTGTGGACAAAATGAAGTGCCCTCGAACTGCACTAACGGCGGATGTTTCGGAGCACGAACTTGTTCTGAAAAAGGGAAACCAGTTCGTTGTGTAAAGTTGGACCCTGCCAGCTGTAAAAAAGGATGCATTTGTGAAGATGGTTATTTGAGGAATGAAGACGGTTTATGTGTACCACAAGACCAATGTCCGAATGATACCAGTGAGTGGTTCTCTCTTCTGATATAGTCCTACCCTGAGACATGACATGAACAAGAAAAAATCAGGTCATTCAATTCTGAAACTTTCTAAATAGGTGTGTAAAATATTCAAATAAAATAAATATTTGTTACAGATATTGTTTGCATTAACCCTCATGAGGTGTATGACCCATGCCCTCCTATTTGTCCACCACTAAGGTGTGACGTTGATCCTACATTGATCGACTGTAAACCAAACCCAGTACTAGGCGATCCAAGCTGTGAACCCGGTTGCCGGTGCGCTGATGGTCACCTGAGAAATGACGACGGAGTATGTATCCCCAAAGATCAATGCCGTAAGTATTGTTAAAATTCAATCATTTTCTCTACATCTGCATTCTGCTTTGTAGAAGATTACTTCAATCATACTTTCCCACCTGATCACATGACTTTCGACACCTACATTATTTGTATTACAATTACCAAATGATTTCTTTGCAACAGCACCACACTGTGGAGATAACGAAATTTATTCAAGCTGTGCCAACGGTGGATGTTATGGCGCCAGAAATTGTTCCGAGATAGGTAGACCAGTAATATGCGTGGATTTGATTGAAGGAGCATGCAAAGGAGGTTGCATTTGTCAAGATAAATACTTGAGAAATGAAGAAGGTGTTTGCATACCCGAAGATCAATGCCCAAATTCTAATGGTAAGATATTATTTTTTATTAACTTTACTAGTTAAAACATAAGAAATTTAATAATAATGTCAGTATGATGATTACTTATTGGTAACATTAATCTTTACAGAAACCTGCACTGGAGTTAATGAATATTATGACACGTGTCCTCCGGCTTGTTATCCAAAGACATGTGACGAAATTGACTTAAAATTTAAATGTCCTCCTGGGGAATGCAAACCAGCTTGTAGATGCGTTTCAGACTACTATAGGAATAGTCAAGGAGTATGCGTCTCTGAAGAAGAATGCCGCAGTGAGTTGTTCATATGCATAGTAATCTACCATCAGTTACTGTTTAGTTGTAAAGTTAAATATTTTATTAAAAAGCTTAATTTATTTGAATCAACTTTACGAAGTCGTAACAATTTTCAGTTGTTGTAAAGGATGGTAAAAATTTTAAATTAACAAGAAGAATATGTTTTGTGGATTACCAGTAGGTATATGAATATTATTATTAGGATAATGTTTATTAGAATTATTCAAAGTCAAAGTTAAAGTCAAAACATTTTGTTGCATATATGATTCCTAGGTAGACAAAACCTAGAATTAACAAAAAAAACTATTGGATCTGCCCAATATCCTGCATCATTATTATTTGGCTCGTTCCCAGTAGGTAAACACTTTATTGCTGTTACAGGTGCCACTTGCAATAACCCAAATGAGGTATACGACCAATGCCCTGCTACTTGCCCCCCACAAGAATGTGGTGTTGATCCTAGAGTGATACTCTGTAGACCTAACCCGAAGGTCGGTGATCCTGAATGCGCACCTGGCTGCCGATGTGCTGACGATTACCTCAGAAATGATGAAGGAGTTTGCGTCCATAAAGATCAATGCCGTAAGTATTGTCAGAGTGAACGAGAGTGCGGAAACTCATAACAACGGGTCTGAAACGCACGCACACATACGCAGTGTTCACCTACACTACACACAGAAATAATCCCGGGGAAGTAGATCTTGGCCCATAGCTTGCGACGCGCTTATCTCAGCGTGCTAGTGTAGGTGAACACTGCGCATGTGTGTGCATGCATTTCAGACCCAGACCGTGGTACATAGCCTAGTTGGTCGTGCTCTCACCTCACGTTCATAAGAGTTCGAACCTTGGCCCGTATCAATGAGTTGTACGGAACATAAGTGAGGTTAACAATGACTTTGGCCACAGGCTTTTCGGTGAAGGAAAATACCTTGTGGAAACCTGCACACATCAAAGATTAGACTTAAATTCTAAAGCGTATATTATGTGAACTCCAAAACACGGATTGGGGCACCGTTCAGGGGTTTGGCACAAAAGATTCCAAAAGAGTTTTATTTTAAGAATTTTAGTTTAATGGAAGTTTAAAATTTCATTATTTTTCAAGTCTTCTTATACTTAATATATTTTATTCAATTGATAAAAACAATATCAACAAAAGATTATAAATAAGCAGTCCTACTTTGGGGGTCATCGAAAATTTAGTTTATGTGACATTTATTGATACATGAAAATCTTTATTAATATGTGGGTACAGTGTTTTTGTACATTTCTCGTATAAATAACCTAATTCCACGTTTGCAGCTATCAAATGCACCGAGCCCAATGAAGAATATGATCCCTGCCCAATCAATTGCCCTCCGCAAACCTGTGAGGCCATCGGCAAGGTATTACCCTGTCCATTAATCAAAACTGACTGCCAAGGTCCAGGTGCCTGCAAATGCAAATCTGGATTCTTCAGAAACGCGATAAATGAATGTATATCTGAGAAACAATGCCGTAAGTCTCCATTACCTGCTTTATATTTTGTAAAGAAAATAATACAAGTAGAATAACATAACATTGTAAATTAACTTGCAGTAAAATGTTCGGGACCAAATGAATATTACTCATGCGGTGGAGCCTGTGACAACGTCTGCGCTACCCTCAGCCAACAGAACCAAACCAACTGTCCAATAATTAACAAGAAGTGTAACGAAATGTGTTATTGTAAAGATGAATATGCTCGAGATGTGGACAATACATGTATTCTTATTGAAAACTGTCCAAGTACGTTGAAAGTACATTATTATATGGGTTGACACCATCATAAATTAGTACCTACTAAATTTAAACGAATATCAAATAAGTACTTAATTTACACAAATTATATACTACGGGAACCCTGCCCTGGAATAGAAAAGAATAAATATTTATATCACCTACTGATTGCACGCGAAAGTGCGCATTCGATAAAAATTTCAAGAAAAACCCATTTGGCAGTTTTATCTCACTGTGCCGCCAATGCCCTTCATTGATCTTAGTACATATTAGTTTTTCATTTTGTTTAGTCTCAAATTTTATTATTTCTTTTTAGAATCTAAATGTGGACGTAACGAAGAATTCTCGGAGTGTAAACAGAAATGCGTGTGCAGACCAAGATATTTCCGGTCTCAGGATGGCATTTGTGTGCCAGGAAAATAATTTAATGGAATAAAACTGTATTTGTTGTTACTAAAAATATTATTTTTCAGTACTGCTAACTAAAATAAATGCAAGCTGTTTTCAGTACTTAGTGTATTTTATTAAAATTATTATGAACTCTTTCCGTTTCTCCTAATAATTGACTCATTTAGCAGAGATCGCAGTAAACAACAATAGTATGGGTTAATCCTGTTATCCTAATATAAATTCTATTACAGTAGGACCACGAGTAATAAGAACCCACCGTGGTCCTACTAGTAGGACAAAATACAGGACCACAGGAAAACACCCAAATAAACCCGTACCTACATCATTATCATTGCAACCAAAACTGTAATTAGTTTTCGAGGTCACGATAATTTCGATAAACTATTTATTGGCTCGCATTAGTGTTGTGCCGATGCTTCTCTGCGTAGGCCAATGTGAAACCGCCAATCGACGGGACAACTGGGATCAGAGGGTTTCATCAATGATTTTCTTGCAACTATGAAACGTTCAGTTGCGTGTATGACCCTTCTTCTCAGTTATTTAGGACCGTGAAAATAGAAAGAACTGTTAAAGTCATACAAAAAGATGTAACAGTTAGGTTTAATATTGTTAAGTATACCTATGTTATTTGTTTATTAATTTGTGTTTTGTCAATGAATAAAATATGTCTAGTTTTTTTTCTCAATCTAGGGTTTTTCTCAATTTTTCTTGTCTATCTCAAAACCAAGGAATTAGGATAGGGGTTATGAAGACCCAATGGTCCCACCTATTCGCCCTTAAGTTTAAACAACCGTCTTGTCTAACACTCTGTATAGATCAAGCACAACAACTAAATAACATCAGAGTATTCAAAAATAAATTTATTATTATAAATTGTTAATGTTATTTGCAATAAAAATATATTTTTAAATTAAAAGTAAGGAATGTTTAATCTTTTGGAAGTCTAAGCCACCGAGAATTTTAAATCCCGTGATACCAGGACTTTTCAAAATAAATTGGTTTAAATTATTATCAATTAAACTTGAATCTTCACACAGTTATTATTCGAAAATGGACAGCAATACTTATTCTTCCTGTCAGTTAAGCAGCTGGTGTATTTTATTTTACACCCTGTTTAAGTACATCTAGGTACACTCGAATTTTGGATTTACTTACAAGTTTAAAATGTCATTTCTTTTTCACATTAAATCTTTCTTTTAACTGTATACCTACTCTTACCCAACATAACAATATTTTGTTTAATTAATATGATGTCTGTATATTTCCACTTGATTAAATAGAATAAAAATTGTAAAAGAACAGCTTTAAAAAACAAGTAAGTAACAAGAAATTCAATGGAACAGTGTGTCCAATTTAATTTGTTAGCAAATAAAATAAATTATACTGAACGTCACTGTCACAAAAAATATTTAATGAGATAGCAGTGAAAACACACTTCAAGCCCTAATGTATGAAAAAAAAATCCTCAAAATTTCTGGGTTCAGGGTAAAAACTTGACATAAAAGCCTACCCTTACTACAAGCAGGGGGTGGGAACCAATTATTATGATTATGGTATAGGTATTAGTGTAAGTATACGCGATGTAAGTAAGCAATCCAAACTGTGTGAGAAAAAAATCTCTCACTAAATGATCAAACTGAACTGTGTAAACATTGGTTAGACCGTTCAGGAGCTTTGGTGAAACTAAGATAAACGACGCCAAACACATAACACCCTTACTTCGGTTTTCAGTCAGGGTTAAAAAAGGCAGTCAAGGTCAAGGAGGTCAGAGGTGACCATCAGATGCATTATCTGACAGTTTTGAAAATTGAAACACTAAAAATCATTCTGCCTAGATAGGCAATTGTAGGTACTGTCTTGAAGATTCAAAACAACTCTACATTATACCTTCTTATACTAATTTACATTAAAATGACTAATTTTTTACAGCTCGATAACATAATTTGTTTGTAGTAGGTAATCTATAACATCTGTCTTAAAACCGTATTAATTGACGTACGAACATAATAGTACTTAATAATTGAACTAAAAGAAACAAAAAGTCTGTAAAATGTTTGTCTTTACACAAGTGAGGGTTCATGCAACTTTAGTTAGGTATTTGCTTGTTTAGTTACTTTGAAAAAAACGATTTGTAATGATGAGATTCGAAGGATAACTAAGGTTACCGATATAGCCGAAAGGATTAGCAAAATGAAGTAACAGTGGGCAGGTCACATCTGGCGCAGAGCCCCCCCCCCTGCCAGGTGGACCGATGACCTATAGAAAGTGACCGGAAGCGGCTGGATGCGGAGGGCGAACGACCGGGTGTGCTGGCATTCACTGCATTCACTACAAAGCCTATATCCAGCAGTGGACGTGGAACGGGTTATGTGATGATTATGACTTGCTTGGTTGTGTAGATCAAAATTTTTGTTTTGCGAAGAAGGGGATAACGTCGCATTTTTCACTGAACAAAATTTTCTTGAACTCAATCAATGACTTAGGTCTAGGTATGGTTAGTACCTACCTACTTCTTTTCAAAAAAACAGATAAATACATACTATTACATATTATAGCTATTGCCATTTGCTAACCCACAAATCGATTTAGCAGAACCCTAAAACAACACAATTGGACATAGTCATTTTTCTGTTGACAGTATTACCTTTATTATCGATGTTGAAACAAATGCACGAAAAATTATAAAAGACGAAAACATCCTTGATTACCAACCAGACGGCAGTACTGGCGCAGTTATGTTGAAGTTACTTTTATTTACAGCCCTCGTGGCTAATATATTTATAATAGTGTCTTCAACAGGTAAGAGTTTTTCATTATTCCAATATTTGCTTAGAAAATATAAGTTCCTGCGGGATACCTACAAGATAGGTAGACTGTTGTCGTCCACTGTTAGACATAGGCCTTCTCTAATGTGCTACAATTTTTCCACTCAAGAAGTCATAATAACAGCGAAGGGAACCGTCCAGAAGCGAAATGCTCCAATTAAAAACGCTCTCACTGGTTGGTTACTCTCTAAACTCTACTATAGTGTACAGGAATTTTTTGGCAAAAAAAAAAAGTTAGATTTAAGTAGATAATTTATTGATTTAGTTATATAAAGTTATGATTAAGGAATGAAATACCTATGTTGATTTTATTGAAATTTATGCAATGAATTTTCTATTTTTATTATTATTAAATTTTAATACTATTGTACACCTACTAGGTAAACTATAGAGTGACTATTGAATTTGTATAATAATATCTTAATTTGACCTATAGTTATGCAATAAATATATTTTGACTTTGAAAAAAAAATGTTAATACATTAAACTTAATAGTAAAATAGAAGTAGGTTGTTCCATATATTTATGCAACTATAATAAAAAACCGCGTAGCTTGAGCGACGCCGCGTCGTTGACCAAATCATTTATGGCACACCATGGCAATTGCCACTCAAGCCATTTGAATTCCTTACACCATTATGTTGCAACACCCGCTGTAAAGTATGCTATTACGCACTGCTTTGGGAATACAAATTACAGTACATTTCATTACAGGCAAACATGGCCCATCCAAGCAACATGATGACTGCGACGATAATCATCATGGCGTTTCAAAAATTCGGAAGGGACCAATTGACAACTGCGCCGAAAATCATGGCAAACCCAAACCCCATAAGATACCAATAGAAGACTGCAAAGACAATCATCATGATAAACCTAAACCACATGACGATTGCAAAGATAATCATCATAACAAACCTAAGCCTCATGATGACTGTGACGATAAACATCATAACAAACCTAAGCCTCATGATGACTGCGATGATAATCATCATAACAAACCTAAGCCTCATGATGACTGCGACGATAATCATCATGACAAACCTAGACCCCACAAGCAACCTCATGATGACTGCGATGATAATCATCATAATAAACCAAAACCCACCAAGAAACCCCATGATGACTGCGACGATAATCACCATAATAAACCAAAACCCACCAAGAAACCCCATGATGACTGCGACGATAATCACCATAATACACCAAAACCCACCAAGAAACCTAGCGATGACTGCACAGGTAATCAAAGTTTTGTGTTTAATAATTAAAAAAAAAACCAGCCGAACATAGTACCTCCTCCTTTTTTGGAAGTCGGTAAAAAAATTATAAATATTTTACCAAACTAACAATGAATGAATGATTTCTTTCCGGCAAATAATTAATATCTTTGAAATTAATACTCTTTTTATAATATTTTAAATTCACAAAATGGTATATAATATATTGTCAACTATTACCTACTAATTAGAAATTGACAAAGAAGTTCACTCACAGAATAAAAAAACTAATGGAGTTATACCCGTCACTTTATTTTTATATTTAAGTTTAATCTGATTTATGTATAATTATTACTTAATTCCGCCCTAAATTCAAATTTAGGATTTGTGCATATTAACAAAAATTAAATAAGTATAGTACTACATGACATTTCAAAAATGAATAAAAGCTTTACATGTCATGATATCCCTTAGTGTGATAAGAGAGCCGAACGGCTCTCTCGATGTAGCCTAATATACCTAATTACTATACTTAATTATTAAGTCTAAGATAGTTATAAGATTTTTCAAAAACAAAAAACAAATCTTAGTCGTTGATATTACGTTCTAATGTTACATTGTTTGAGGTGACGGATAAACTAACTTACAACTTAGTTTCCGATTTGTGAATAGCAAACTACAAAATAGCAGTGATAATCTTTATTACAGATGAGTGCACAGGTGATAATGAATATTATGACACGTGCCCGCCGTCTTGTCCACCGCAAACGTGTGACAGCATTGGTAAAGTATACCACTGTCCTATACAGCCTGCTGTGTGCAAGCCAGCTTGTCGATGCATTAAGGATTACTACAGGAATAGTGAAGGAAAATGCGTGCCTGAAAAGGACTGTGATTGTGAGTACAGTTTAAAGAAATTAAATACATCAGTTAACGTTGAAAGTTAAGACTACTTTATATTACAAATACTTTAGTTTTAATAATTAGAAAATAAAAATATTTAAATTTACGTATTTTTAATGGATTATAATAAAATTCATTTTCATTTCAGGCGAAAAATGCGAGGAAAATGAAATGTATGTCGATTGCCCAGCTTTCACGTGTCAACCAAAGACTTGTGACGAACTTGGGTTTCCACAACCGTGTCCCATCCAAGTCGACAATGCAACTTGCCCTGTAAAGCCAGCTTGCCTCTGTGTAAATGGTTATTTGAGAAATAAGAAATGTGTATGTGTGCCTACAAGTGAATGCCGTGAGTAGTTTGATACAATAATTATTTATCAGTAACTTCAGTCAGCGAAATCTTAAGCGCGTCACACACGATTCTATAAAAACAATATTCTGTTCAAAATATTATTAAGAACTCTATTTTGAATGTCTGTGATTCTGTGACTTTTAAAATATTAGTTCAGTAGGTGAAAATTTATTTTACGTCATTTTATTCCGTATTTTTCTGTTGAATATGACCATAAATAAAATAGTATTAAAATATGGTATCGTATTATTTGTGTCCTAATATAAAAATAGAATATTATCGCTGGCGTGTCTCGTCATTCGAAGATTTCTATAGAAAATATGCCTGGTCAATAAAATTTGGGTACAAAGTTATATTAATTAGGTATATTATAGCATCGCGTTTGACCTGTAGGCTCTATAATAAGTTTAAATAATTTAAAATTAATAATAATTAATTAATTTTATACTTAAGCTATACTTAGCTAATTTCTAACTTGTTTTGTTATTACACAGCTTCATGCGGCGGTGATGAAAATGCGCAAGCGGGCTGTGGTTTAAACTGTGGCAGACATTGCTCCGATTACAAAAATACAAAACCAGCAATCTGTCCTAGAATATGCAAACCAAACAGTTGTGATTGCAAACCTGACTTCGTATTCGACGATAATACTGAAAAGTGTGTAGCTCCTAAGGATTGCAGTAAGTGTAATTTTTTGCTAGCAATCTTAAGAAACAGATTTACATTCATTTGTCTTGTAGCTGCGTAAGTTTATATTTATTACATTTTAGACTTTCGCGCTTTGTATTCATAATTATATAATTATTTACGGGTCGAAATAGTTTTATTTAGAGTGAGCTCGTGACTATGGCCAGTGTAACCTGGTCGAGACGTCGGGGCAAGGTAAATAAAACTATTTCGTGTGTAAGACCCGTAAATAATTATATAATTATTTATATTTATTGTATGCCAAATTATGCCAAAATGCTCTATATTTAATAAATAACATTGTAACGAAATAAAATTACAGCACCAACTTGTAAAGACAACGAAGTGTTCTCGAACTGCACGAACGGCGGCTGTTTCGGAGCACGAAATTGTTGTGATAAAGGAAAACCTGAAATTTGCGTAAAAATTGATCCTGCTAGCTGTAAAAAGGGGTGTCTTTGTGAAGATGGCTATCTAAGAAACGATGACGGTGTATGCATACCTGAAGATCAGTGTCCCTGTAAGTCTATCATCATTATTAGAATTATTCAAGATAATAGGTACTTACCGTGAAGCTTTAAATGTTTGAATCTTTTTTTATAATTCCTAACCTATCAAAGTCGGAGTTCCGCACTTTGATTTAATTTGAGCAGGTATTTTAAAAATGATAAAGTGTTTAGAACTAGTGCCTCATTATCGAATATTTTATAAAAGATGTGGTTTTCTAAAATTATATTAATATAATTTATTAAGAGTATGTTTGTTACTGCAGTTACCTGCAAAAACCCACATGAGGTGTATGACGCATGCCCTCCACTTTGCCCGGCCCAAAAATGCAGCGTTGATACCCGTTTGATAAAGTGTGGACATAATCCCAGCCCTGGTGACCCTGAATGTGAACCGAGTTGTCGGTGTATCGAGGGTTACCTCAGAGATGATGAAGGAGTGTGCATCCCTAAAGAACAATGTCGTAAGTGTCAAAATGTCTTATTTAGCTTTCTTCTCTTCCTCTTAATGTAAAATGAGGGATATTAACATAATTAAGTATATTGATACACAATATTTTATTACAGCACCATTTTGTGGACAAAACGAAGTGCCCTCGAACTGCACTAACGGCGGATGTTTCGGAGCAAGAACTTGTTCTGAAAAAGGGAAACCAGTTCGTTGTGTAAAGTTGGACCCTGCCAGCTGTAAAAAAGGATGCATTTGTGAAGATGGCTATCTAAGAAACGATGACGGTGTATGCATACCAGAAGATGAGTGTCCCTGTAAGTTTATCATCATTATGTAGTCGGAATATTAATTTTTTTTTTAATTGAGTCGTAGGAATATTTAAATTTTTAACAATTTTAATCTTATAACCTTTAAAATGTGGATGTCAAAATTAGAAAACTTCGCAGAATGTGGACGTCATTTTTTGATTTTCGAGAAATCTCATACAAATACAAATACATATATATACGTGATAAAAGCCTACAGCGACGACACCCAAACGGGTCGCGTCACATTCTGCAGACAATATTAATAAAACCCGATCGGGTTTTTTAACACTCTGAGGGATAAGTATACCTATTGAATGTTATTTCTTTCAGGCGAATGTAAAGAAAATGAATCCTATGTGGAATGCCCTGATTTCTCGTGTGGACCAAAAACTTGTGATCAACTTGGATTTCCACAACCATGCCCCGATCATGATGATAATGCAACCTGTCCCGGCAAGCCAGCATGCCTCTGTGTCAGCGGTTATGTTAGGAACAACAAAGGTGTTTGCATGCCTGTGAACGAATGCCGTGAGTATACTTGTTAAAATTAAGTACCTAGTCGATTAACGATTTTTTTTCCTGCCCTCTAATTTTTACAATCTGCCACTCTATAGGATATTCATTAAATTGTGTGGCATGGCATATGATGTGTCTTGCTAGGCGTACTGCGCCCATGTGCGCATCCAAATTAGGACGAATATAAGCTCATAGTAACCTGTTTTGTTTTATACACAGCTTCCTGCGGTGGTGATTGCAATGCCCAATCAGGCTGTGGCATAAACTGTGGCAGACACTGCTCCAATTACAAAAATAAAAACACTGTCTGTCCTTTAATTTGCAAATTTAACAGCTGTGATTGCAAACCTGATTTTGTTTATGACGACAACATTGAAAAGTGTGTAGCTCCTAAGGATTGTAGTAAGTACCTACTACCATACTTATCTAAAAACGTTTTTCGTAAAAAAAACCGTTAGTCGGGACATTTAGGATAATCAAGATTTTTGATCATAAACCACTCAAAAACAATTAGATAAAATTAATATTTATAAAGATTTTTTATGGGGATTTTAATATTATTGCATTATGGCAGCCCTATCATTATCTTTTAATACCAGTATTTCAAGTTACATAAAATCATTATAGCCATATCGGCAATAATGCTCTATAATATAGATTATATAGATTATTATATAACATTGTTGTATTGATTATGATTGTTATATTCATATAACAATAAGAACAAAAAATAAACAAAATAAAATTACAGCACCGACCTGTGGAGAAAACGAAGTGTTCTCAAACTGCACAAACGGCGGGTGTTTCGGAGCACGAACCTGTTCCGAAAAAGGGAAACCTGAAATTTGCGCGAAAATTGACCCTGCAGATTGCAAAAAAGGATGCCTTTGTGAAGATGGCTATTTGAGAAACGATGACGGTGTATGCATACCAGAAGATCAGTGTCCCTGTAAGTCAATAATCATCATTACACTTAGAACAGGTAGCTAAATTAAGTATCTCAGATTTAGCTAAATTCATGTCCGTGGTTCGCGGGGGGGGGGGGGGGGGGGGCGGACGCACACTACCTTACCCAGATGTAATCCAATCAGCCAGTGATAGAGAAAGAGTCATAACATGACGTTTTGTCGTCACATGATTTATGACGACTTATGACGTTGAATCACTTGCGTATGATGCAAGAGCAATAGAGAAGAATACTTGAATTAGGTACATAATATGCATGTAAGAGAGAATAAGAGCCCAAACTTTCATCACTAAACTTCAACAATTCTACTTTAATATTTTCCAGGCACTCAATGCACGGAACCCAATGAAGAATGGGACTACTGCCCAGACACATGTCCCCCACAAACCTGCGACAGCCTCGGCAAAAAGTACAACTGCCCGTTGCAGACCGTTCCCAAAACCAATTGCAAAGGTGCCTGCAGATGCAAGTCTGGTTATTACAGAAACGCATTACAGCAATGCGTGTCCGAAGAAGATTGCAGTAAGTTTAGCCTTTAATCCACTTTCGTAACTATATTTGTAACCAGTTTGGAAAATGGACTGTCTCCGTTTTTGAAACTGGTTACCTTTCAAGATTAATTATCTCCAACTACGTGATTGGTCACGACATTGGAGTACCTATTTGTTCACTTTCCCCCAAGAACTTAACGTAAAACTTCGAATTTGGTCTCGTTAGATTGGTCTGATGAGTAGTTTTCTGATAGATGGTTTAATGGTTTTTGTCTCTAATGAACATTTTAATAAACGCTTGTTTTTAAATATTTATATTTTACTCTTACATCAACTTGATTCAGCTTGCTAATCCTTCGGCTATATTAGAGACCTTAGTAATTCTTCGTCGAATCTCCTCATTGCGCACGCATCATATTATCATTCAAAGAAACCCCGAGCTTGCCCTCTCCGTAGTTCGCTGAGCAACTTTAACTTGTTCTTACAGAAAAGTGCCCAGCAGATAATGAATATTACGACATGTGTCCTCCGTCTTGTCCGCCCCAAACATGCGACAGCCTTGGCAAGAAATACAACTGCCCTATACAAGCTGCCGTCTGCAAACCGGCTTGTCGCTGCATTAAAGATTACTACAGAAATTGTAATGGGACATGTGTGCCTGAAAAGGAATGCAGTAAGTTAAATTAAATTAGAGAGGAAGGAGTATAGATTTCCACCTGTATTCTTGACATTGAAATATCAAAATATATTTTAGAAAGTGATTTATGTTCAACAAATAACCGAGTAAAGTCATTCACCACCGCTGACTTCACCAGATGAAAGGAAAACAAAATTTTGAAACTGGCCCTAAATTATGAAAGTGTGGTTAGAAATGATGTTAAGATATCTACTAAACCACGGTTGGTTGCTCTTGTTCTCTAACAAGATAACACTGGGGACCCGGGGATTTATAAAAATCTGAAACTGTAAGCAAGTAGAGTAGTTCATCTTCAATACGACAATTCTATTAGTAGGTATTCTCTTGGTAGTCGGATGTTTAGTTATAAACCATTATATGAAGTTATGTTAGATGTTATTTAACGCGTCGAAATATTTTCAGCTCCAGAATGCACACAACCCAACGAAGAATATCAAATCTGCCCGGTAACTTGTCCTCCGCAAACATGTGAAGCTATAGGCAAAACTATCCACTGTCCATTAATCAAAGTTAAATGCGATGGTCAAGGCTCTTGCAGGTGCAAATCTGGATTCTACAGAAATGCACTAAATCAGTGTATATCGAAAGAAAATTGCTGTAAGTCTAAAACTATTTTATGTGATCAATAGACAAAAAAATTGCGTTAATTTTCAGTGTAAAATTGTAGTTGTAATTATTTGGCAGTAAAATGTTCGGGACCAAATGAATACTACTCGTGCGGTGGAGCCTGTGACAACGTCTGCGCTACCCTCAGCCAACAGAACCAAACCAACTGTCCAATTGTGAATATAAAATGCAATGAAATGTGTTATTGTAAAGAAGGATACGCTCGTGATGCAAACAAAAAATGTATTCCTATTGAAGACTGTCCAAGTAAGTTTAAGGAATTCCAATTGTAATTTTTCACTATTTTATTTGACGACCCACGTACTTTATTATTTATGAAATCTCTCGAACGATCTCGATTTAAAATAAACGTTTAGTAAGATTTTTAACTCCCAACCGATGACAATCAAATCTGAAGTGATATAAGTACAACACTAAACCCGATTCTCAAAGCACAAAATTAAAATTTGACAGCACTAAAAGTGTTTCTATCTCCATCATACAGTATTTTATGGATTTGGACGAGACTAATTTTAGTACCTACTGAAAATTTTTAAATGTAATTCTCCAGAATCATACTCATTATTAGCACTACCTTACAAACAGTACCTACTCATAGTTGTAAAAGACCTAGGAAAGAACTCTACTAAGATGACGTAAAAATATCTCCTGAAAATAGTCCTACTTAACTTCAATATTTTCTTCTATTATGATTTACTTTAAGAGTTGAAACAGATTGGTTTTTACGGAATAACTAATAAATGATGTAATTATTACAGAATCATGTGGATGTAATGGCGATCCAAACGCGCACCCAGGTTGTGGTGTGAATTGCGGAAGACTCTGCTCCAATTATGATAGTCCGGACGAAGTAGCGTGCATAGATATATGTTATGAAAATGCCTGCGATTGTAATGACGGCTATGTATTTGATGAAAATACTAAAAAGTGTGTGCTTCCTGAACAATGCAGTGAGTTCCTTTTTATTACTAAAGTGTGCAGAAAAGCAGAGGAACCACCAAACACCTTTATTGCGAGTGTCGCTCACTAATGCTTAGAAAAAACACCCATCTGGGTAACTACCTACTCGCTTCAAGCTGATGAAGTAAAACGAATCAGTACCAAAAGGGTGCTGAAGTTTCTAACTGACGCAAAGCTTAGCAAGTAAGGTGGCGATCACAATACATAAATCAGTAATGGTCGCAGCGATACAAGGCTTGATAAGCTTTGAAAGAGCCCCAACACAAATAATAACAATACTTTTTAGGTGGTCTCACACTTGACCTCAATCTTACAGGATGGAAACTAAAGAAAAAACTTTAAAAATCTTTATTCAACTTAGATAATTTTAAAGCCGCTTGACTAATAAAATAAAAATCTTTGTAGCACCTACCTGTGGAGTGAATGAGGAATATTCAACGTGCACTCAAGCTGTGTGCCGCTTACAAGATTGCACACAGAAAGGGCAATCAGTATCTTGTCCTCGGGTAAAGGAAGGCGCTTGTAAGAAAGGATGCGTGTGTAAGGAGAATTATTTAAGAGCCCAAAATGGCACTTGTGTACCAGAGGACCAATGTGATAGTAAGTAAACATACCTATAGTTCAGAGAGCTTTGTACTTGCAACAAATTGTTTTTCTACAACTTTTTCGTGTATACTAGACATTTCTCGTTTTAATTCTTTTTCTCAATTCTCTTTAACAATACAATAATTCAGACGCAAGTTCTCTAAGGTTGACCGGAAGAAGTTTTATTATTATTTGTTACTGTTTTTGTAAATTCTGGTGCAATATAGCGTTTACATACACAAAATTATGTGCAGAGTACTATTATTAATATTTTTTTTAAACAAATATTTACAGCGTGCCCTGATGGCGAAATATATAACACATGTCCACCTGAGAAATGTGATGCAGAGAACTGTCCAGTATCAAGGGATAGTCCAACGGCTTGTAAGTCACCAAAGAATTGTGGCAAACCTAGATGTACTTGTGGATTCAACCAAAAGAGAGATCGAAAATCTGGCAAATGTATCGCTATCAGAGACTGTCGTAAGTTCAAATAATATCTGGATAAACTTAAAAATAAAAATATAATAAACAATGGAGAAAGCATAAAACTAACATACTGTAAAGGTAATTAATTCAATTTTTTTACAGCACCATTTAAATGTGACGGTCCAAATGAAGAATACCAGTCGTGCCCACCGGTATGCCCTGGCGAAAACTGCTCAGACTTCATTAATAAAACTACGTGCCCTAAATTTAAAATCGGCATCGTAGTCCCCTGCACACCACAATGTCGGTGTAAGAAAAACTTTTACCGAAATGACGATGGCGTCTGCGTGTGTAGCAGTGAATGTGTGAAAAGTAAGCATTTAAAATTTCAAACGCATTCTTTTAGATAAGTTGTAGATATACACATGTAATAAAATACCTACAGAGACTTATTAGCTTTTACAGTACTTTTAGTACTCAATACAGAAGAACTTTTTGTACTTTTGAAAGCTCACAAAAAATCTTATACAAGTGCTGAGCGGTTCAATCACGTAATGTGTGTGAAAAGTAAACAATTTTTTTGCGAATTTCCAAAAGTAGTCAGTATCTGAAACTAAGAGCCCCGGTAACCGGTCAATGCCGGTATTTTGTATAATCAGCATAACTTCTTGAATCGTCTTGCTACATTTTGAGCCCGCTTCTTCTGTCTTGTTAAAGTAGCCTTAGTTAGATCTGCTAGTTACTTCTAAATGAAACTGTTATCTCTTTTGTTGAAATAACCTTTTTCACAGAAAATATTTGTATGAAAATTAAAATGTTTCGTTCAATCTAGAACCAACTTGTGGACCCAACGAAGAATACTCGAAGTGTGATGAAAAATGCGTATGCAAAAAGAACTATTACAGAGCAAAGGATGGAACTTGCGTACCAGACGACGATGATGACTGTGGTTGTGATGATGATAATGGTAAGCGAATCAATCAATGTAGCAGATAATATACCGATACCGTAATTTGCTTAGTTATTTGTAGGGCAAGTATTTACTTCTGCATTTTTTTTGTATCAGACTGTCCAGATGGCGAAACATATAACACATGTCCACCAGAAAAATGCGATGCAGAATACTGTCCATCATCAAGAAATAGCCCTACGTCTTGTAAAACACCCAAGAACTGTGGCAAGCCTAGATGCCTTTGCGGATTCAATCAAAAGAGAAACAGGAAAACTGGAAAGTGTATCGCTATTAAAGACTGCCGTAAGTTTAAACAAAAGCTGAAATAACAATGTCATTGTGTGATTTTGTTGCGAGTAGCCTTTTGCACGCGGAAATTCACCGATTTGCCGCTCTATACTGCTTTAATTATCTATATCTCTTAAACCTAGGTTTACAGTATACTTAATTCAAAAATGTTTCATAATTAAATTCTTTTTACAGCACCATTTAAATGTGACGGCCCAAATGAAGTATACCAATCTTGCCCTCCGGTATGCCCTGGCCAAAACTGCTCGGACTTCATTAATAAAACTACGTGCCCTAAATTCGGAAGGATAGGCATCGTAGTCCCCTGCACACCACAATGTCGATGCAAGGAAAACTTTTACCGAAATGACGATGGCGTCTGCGTGTGTAGCAGTGAATGTGTGAAAAGTGAGGATCTCATATTTTACGCATCTTAAAAATTTTGTTTTTGTTGTGCGGCGATCGAGAATACTATTGTTGTGTTTACTTTTTTCTCGATACTGAAGAATATAGAAATAAATCAAGAAAATAAGTAAATCTTGTTTATGTCTGTGCTGAAGATACTGATAAAGTTGTAAAGGAAACTACAACCTAAATTAGTTATTATTTTATGCAACTGTTTCACAGACTGTTGAAATACCTGACTGTGAAACAGTGCTTACAATAATTTATCTACGACGATAATAGTTGCAATAAAAGACAGATATTATGGAAATCAAAAATCTCATTCGAAATTCAAATGACTTTTCGATACAGAAAGTCAATACCGTACAGTTGGGCGAAACCATTTTCGTATCAAGGAAATTTCAATACGGAACTACTTAAAAATATTTCATCATCTCTCGACTAGTTAGAAACATTCCTACGAGTCATTTAAGTTCATGAAATTAAGTACTAAGTTAATTTCTTATTTTAATAAAACTATTCATCTCTTTTCTTTGTCTTCTGATTGAGACTTTTCTACGGCCACGACCTTGTTTGCGAACTAAAATATTCTATTCGTTGCAGAACCGACCTGTGGACCCAATGAAGAATTCTCGAAGTGTCATAAAAAATGTGTATGCAAAGACAACTATTACCGAGCTGACGATGGAACTTGCGTACCGGAAGACGATGACGATGATTGTGGTTGTGATGATTAGTGTAAGTGGATAACTACGCATTTCGTAAACAATGCGATTGCGTACTTATGCGTATATTGCTTGAATATAAAATAAAATTTGCAGCAAAAAATTAAAAAAAAGAACTACATAATAGTTAACAAATGGTAATATATTATTTGTATTTGTTTTGTGGTAAATATTACTTTTTTCCACAGTAAATACCTACCAGAAAATCTTTTCCGGTGATTCCAATGACAAGGTTAGGAGGTATGTTCATTGATATAGGTACCTAAGAAAAGTACTATGAAAAATAGTCTATGGTCTGAGATTCGATTCTGGCCTACCAAAATTTGGTTCCGACGACATTTTGTGTTTATAATTATAACAATTATCATTACGCAAATGTTTGACATTGTGTACGCAATCCCTAAAAGTTTTAATCGTAGCATTAAATTTTGTTCACATAACTTTTAATGCTTTTTTGGATATTTGTATTCAAAAGATTTGGATGAACTGGATTCATGTTAGTTGTTTTGTAATTTTTTTCTCTCAAATTCATAATTTCACATTGTGACCTGAAAAATCTTATTTTGTTTCAGATTCATCGACGAGTCATCTTAAAACATTTCGCTAGTCACTTCTTGCAGTGGTTTGGAAATAAACTATCATTTTGGTACCTAGTGTTTTATTTATACTAATTACTGAGTTCTAAACCGGTAGGGCTAGAAAGTCTCAATACCCATTGTTCTGAATTTATAGGGGCTGGATAGTGTCGGTCAATATTGAATAAAACTAGCACGGTTATTCACATTGGTTTATTAAAGTTAAAAAAAATTGAGGTAAAGGGCCTCCGAAAGGAAGAAAGAGCGAGAGCGACGAACAATACTTTAATGAGCGTGGGAAGAGTGAAAAACATCATTTTTACCAAATACAATTACAGATCTCATTACCTACTATGAAGACAATGGTTTTTATTTCACTTCAATACGTATTTACAAAGTTATGAGACTTGTTAATTTGTACAATCACTGGTACCTCGCTTCATTTTTGAGAATGAGAGCGTGGTAGGTACTTTTACAAGAAACGAGGATGATGACTTCTCACCGGGCGAAACGAAAAAAAGGGTGGGATCATTTTCACAAATCTTTAAATTATTGTGTTTGGAATAGAGCCTTCAATAGTACATTGTTAACCTAGGTGTGAAAGTAACTTATTTAAGTCCCGAGACGGGGTTTGGCGTCCGACGCGTAGCGAGGGCGCCAATAGTTCGAGGGACCTCTAAATAAGTCTTGAACCCGAGGGAAACACTGTGCTTTTCATTAAGAATACACTGAAAGTAAAAACAAAAACATAAAATGAGTGTTAATACAAGTCTCTGCTATATGGAAGTATAAACAAAACTGTACAACTCGAAAAAACAAAAGAAGATCGGATTGCCGCATTCCCGTCTATTTTGTTTTTTTCTGTGGCCGGCCAGCTATTCTGCCATTATTTTTCATTTCATAATTGAAAAAATGATAAATATCTTGCCCAAATCTATGTTATTTTAAAGAAATAGTTGACAGTAATAATTATAATAGTCATTTAAAAAAATATATTCTTTAATTATTACATAACTTTATGTTATTTCAATTTTACATCGCGCTGTAATTGAGTGGCTGTATAGACAGTTGGAACATGGTCCAATAGAAATGTCAAAATAGTACTAGTTTTTTTTATATAATTTGACAGCTGTCAGTTGAAAGCGATTCTCCCTAGGGCTGAGATGTATTACTTTCAACCCGCTACTCAGGCAACTTCAGACCTTCTTTCAGAGTATGAGTAATGAAAATGATATATAATTTTGCTTCGACGATATAAGATTTCTAATGTACCTATATATTAGCGGCTTCTTTCACCATTTGCTGATAAAGTCCTAGATACCCTACCTGCATGGTTTATCCGCCTGATAAACTAACAGCAAGATCAAGTGGCAGGTTTTTTTTTTCTGTCAGATAAGGATTTTTTTTCGAATTTAACGCGGGAATACTTCAGTTTTGTGTGAACTTCCTGTAATTTAAAATTTTAAATAAAATAAAATATCAATTTATTTTATCAGAGACTTGAGGTGTGATTCACGAAAATATTATCAGACAGATTTATCTGATAGATTAGGTTATATCTGTCAGCTTACTATTTTATTTTCTCGCAGTCAATGGTATAAAGTAGAGTACACAACTCGTGAATAAAAAATTTAATCTCTGTCCTTGTATCCCTCGCTACGCTCAGGATTCTAATCTAGTATCACTCGCTATCGCTCGTGATTCAACTCTAGAATCCTTCGCTGTTCTCGGGATCCAACTAAGTCCCTCGAATTAAATTCCCTTTTTATTCACTTGTCGTATAATCTACTATTATGACATTTTATTTATTTTACTCGCCAAAGTGTGCTGAAAAACGTCGTATGACACGCGTGAGAATTGGTCGTACACTTCTTGACTTCATTCATTACGCACTCGGCTATTCATCGTGTGTACAATCCAGGGATAATTGTAATGACCAACTTAGCTCAAAGTAATTAGCATTCGAGAGTTTTATTTTTAATATGAAATTTTATACCTACATCCGATTCAACAATAAAGGCTATTCCCCTAAATAAATTTTATTATTTGGATAAATAAAATAACAGTTGCAGAACATTTTTTACAATAGATAAGTCAGTCAATGGAACGTGTGTCCAATCTTATTTGTTCACATATAAATTACCAGAATACAATGGCAGCAAAAAAACAAAGATAATAATAATAGTACCATACTCAATGCCAATCCAGGAAAGTTCAGTGTTGTGAAAACTAATACCAAAATTTTGGAGTGATAATAAAAGCGTATTATATAAACTTCTATCTATTCTATAGGAAACATTAGAGCCCGCAAAGGTTTGAATTAAAATATCACTTAATTGGTCGCCAGTTGGTCAGTAAATTTTAAAAAAGATTTATAATATTATAGGCTCTAAAAGCCTATATTCGGGCCTTAGAGTCTCTAAACCTTAACTTGAATCACTTTTAATTTCCATCACATATTTAAATGTTCTCGAGTGGCGACCACGAATCGGAAGACGCAGCGTAGGCAGGCCTCCCACAAGGTGGACCGACGATCTGGTGAAGGTCGCGGGACCCAGCTGGATGAGGCTAGCGCAGGACCGGTTGTCGTGGAGATCCTTGGGGGAGGCCTTTGTCCAGCAGTGGACGTCTACAGGCTGATATGATGATGATGATTTAAATGCAACTTTAGGTACGTATCGGTGCAATATTTTTGTCTACCTGTCGCAGCTTAGAGACTAAATTGTATTGGCTCTTTTTGTATGTACATACCTATTTACTCTAGACTAAACAAATACAGTAAGTAAATCAATAAAAAATATTAAAGCAGTTTGTTAAAAGATTTCTGCAACACCTGTTCGAAGTCGTATTGACGTAAGTACGAGCGAATAATAAAAGTAAAAGAAACAAGCAAAGAGTAGTCTTAACATAATATCACAGTGCGTTCATTTAAATTAACTTTAAAAATCTGACTACTCCGTTGGTATATTATATATATTTAAAGTTATAATCTAGTAATTAATATAACATCCAAAAAGACCTCGTGGGTGCTTAATTTTGTTATGTATATTATCCGACACTTGTACTCAATCCATGTAAATTAAACTCTGCAACTTTATGCTAAGCTGCGACTAGACAAACGTAATAGGAATTCGTTAATTAGGATTATCAGGGTAATAAAGGAACCCTATTATACACGATCGGACAATACCACAGGTGTGTCTTATGATGTTTAAACAAATGCACGAGAAACTATAAAAGAGGTAAACATTTTTCATAACTAACCAGACGTGGCGCCGGCGCAGCCATGTTGAAGTTACTATTAGTTGTAGCCCTTGTGGCTAATATGCTTGTAACAGTATCTTCAACAGGTAAGAATTTTCTAGTTTATCTTTATGAATTAGTTTTATTTCTAGACTAATCTTTGACAGGTTTTCATCGGCGGGTTTCAACTGAAACACGTAAATGACTCCAGGTAACAGGAGAAAACCATAGTTTAAGATTAGGCGAGTGTAACGTTTATTATTTACTAGCTGTTGGGGAACATAAGCTTCGCCCGCGTAAAATAAGTTTTTCTCGCGGGAACCGTTTACCCCGGTAAAAAGTAGCCTATATGTTATTCCAGGCTATAAGCTATCCCTGTACCAAGTTTCATCAAAATCCGTTCAGCGGTTCTTGAGTTATAAGTGGTCTAACTAACACGACTTCGTTTTATATATTAAGAAATAATAGGTATGAAACATACCCATGAAATTAAATAGTAACTCCATCTAGGTCATTTACACAATCGTCTTTCGTAATTAGTAGGTAATAATGTGCCTCACATTAATCATTCATTACAGTCAGCAAACATGGCAAATCTAAGCCTACAAAGAAACCAAGTAACGACTGCACCGGTAAGTTTATTAATGAACAAGTTAATAAAATATATAACTGAAACAATATTTATAAAACGATTTCCATTTCAGATAAGAAATGTAAAGCAAATGAAACCTATGTAGAATGTCCGGATTTCAACTGTGATCCAAGGACTTGTGATGACGTAGGGTTTCCACAAACATGTACCGAACTGACCGAGAACGGGGATTGTCCCGGAAAACCAGCATGCCTGTGTGATTCCGGCTACGTGAGAAACGATTGTGATGTTTGTGTGCCTATGAATCAATGTCGTAAGTGATTGAACATTTATCTACATAAAAGGTACACAAGTCCGTGCTTGTAATCCGTGCTAATAAGGATTAGTATCCGATTCTTAAAAGCGTCAGTAGCGTCGGGGATAAGACGCGGCCTATCATATCGAAAGTTCTGAAGTTCGATCCCCGGCTGGGCCATGGGTTTTTTCTCGGAAACTTAAGTACATTTACTGACTGCTCTCAAACGGTGAAGGAAAACATCGTGAGGAAACCTGCATACGCCGAAGAAGAAATTCTTAGGCGCATGTGAAGTCCACCAACCCGCACTGAGCTAGCGTGGTGGACTATAGCCCTAATGCCCTCGTTGAGAGGGTAGGCCTGAGCCACAGCAGTGGGGACATATTAATAGACTGTTTATTAGATTTGATCCGATTCTAGTCAAAGATACTTAGAACAAACTTTTAATTTCGTTAAAAACACTGTCTAGCTAAACTACTGAGAATAAGGCAAAACAATATAATTATTAAACAATATTCAAAATTCCAATCCAAACAACAATTTCTGTTTAAATACAGCATCGTGCGGTGGTGATCCAAATGCTATAACTGGTTGCGGTGTACACTGTAATAGACGTTGCTCGAATTACAACAAGAAACCTGGCGGCTGCCCATTGTTCTGCGAAGTGAACGGTTGTGATTGCAAACCAGATTTCGTATACGACGATAACACTAAAAAGTGTGTAGACCCAAAGGATTGTAGTAAGTAAAATTTTCTTTTAAAAAATTTGTATGGTGTATTTGTACGGTCTAGCTTGAAACTCCCTAATAGGTTAGGCCAGCTGAAGGTCAAAGTGTTTCCACTGACGCGCGGTAGCCTGTACCTATAATAATTTATTTTAAATACTTTGAGATTAATTTATCAAAAATTTATCTATGTTAAACTACCTACCTTAAAAACTTTGTTAAAAACTCTGGAGCGCATTCCTGGACAATCATTATCAGACATGAAAGTCGCTACTATGACCCGGCTTTAATTTGCACCTTAGATTGTTATAGGAATACCTCAGATGTTATAGACTTTTACCAACATACCTATTCATTCAATGATACTATAACTATATCATTGTATTCATTATATTACAGCTCCAGTTTGTGGAGCAAACGAAGTGTACTCGAGTTGCGTCAATGGCGGTTGCCACGGACCACGAACTTGCTCTGAAAAAGGGCAACCAGAAATCTGCGTAGACCCTATCAAATGTGAGGATGGATGCATTTGTATAGACGGATATTTGAGGAACAAAGACGGAACATGCGTGCCAGAAGACCAGTGTCCAAGTGAAACTTGTAAGTTGGTTACAAATTAATGATAGATTAAACAGATGTAAATAAATAGTAATAAAAATTCGAAGTAACTATCAGTAACTGGCAGAATATATAATTTTTTCAGGCACAAAATGTACAGAGCCCAATGAAGAATATGACCCTTGCCCAGATACATGCCCTCCGCAAACTTGCGATAGCATCGGCAAAAGTTACAACTGCCCTAATGAAAGCGCTGATAAATCAAATTGCAAAGGTGCTTGCAGGTGCAAATCTGGATATTACAGAAACGCATTGCAGCAATGTGTATCTGAAGAAGAGTGTAGTAAGTATACAGTTCATGCACACATTTACCTGTCACGGTACATACTCACCTAAAAAAATAAAACAATGTCAAAAATGGGTGTTAGACCACATAAAAATATTCAAATCTCATTTGATAATTGTTTAAATATAAGCTTATCATTATCACTTACGTTCCGCCCCCGTTCGACTGCCTTTCCCGCCGCGGCACAATACTAGCTAGGGTGGAAATTACAAAATCAATTAAGATATATTTCAGTTATTAATGTGGAATTTATAGGTACAGTCGACCGCGCGTCAGTGAAAACACTTTGACCTTCAGCTGACATAGCCTATTAGGGAGTTTCAATACTATGAGAGACCTGCTTATACTTTTTTTGCTTCCACTGACGTGCGGTCCACTGAACCTTCATTGGTCAAAATCACTATTTAATTATTGCAGATGACTAAATGCAGATAGAGTCTAGGTACTAATTAAGACTGACTTTCCCGCTATCTCACTACGGAGCATGTATTTTGATGATTTTGGTGTCATACTAACATCAATTACCTCACCTAACCGTATTTTTTAAAACTCAGAAATGCTAGAACATAATAATTTATAATTTCTTTAATTAAATAAACTTGAAAAAAATCGGAAACGTTTATTGCAGAGAAATGCACTGGACAAAATGAATATTACGACACCTGCCCGCCGTTTTGTTCACCACAGACCTGCGACAGTATCGGCAAAAAATTGTTTTGTCCTGCGCATACTGAAGTATGCCAACCAGCTTGCCGATGCATTAAGGATTACTACAGGAATAGTAAGAATAAATGCATACCAGAGAAAGAATGTTGTAGTAAGTAACTACTTACTTATTGTTTAAGTACCTATACTAGTTTAAGTTTTTTTTTAATTAGATGCTCGAATATAATTTATTAGGGACTCCCTAATAAATTATGAAAGAAAAACTTTTGCTTATTCCCTATTAGGGAGGCACAAAAAAGTACATTTCATCATTGTTTATGTACTTATTTTTGAGCAAAAGTTTTTCTACGAGTATATGCAGAGAGGTATAAGCTTAATTAAGTCGCGTTGTTGTCACTTATAGTTATTTGGTAGGTAGTAGATTTTTTTATAACACGCTAAAAATCTGGGATTTCAATACCCACTGAGGGGTTTTGGACCAAACGTGCCTATACAATTTTTTCATATACTTATATTATTTTTTTAAATGTTATTACTTTCGTTAATAAAACTTTTGATACATAAGTGATCAATGTTGAGATTTTTGTATTTGCCACGAACGATGCTTCGCACAAATGACATGTCGCACGATCGTAAGTCCCACATTCGGGGTCGCACTTCTGTATTAGTAATACCGATTTATATTTACTGCTGTTGTAACATTTACCATAGACATAGACTTATATTAATAATATTCGTTACAAGTAAATACAATATAATTAATATGAATCGTTCTAATACATCAACAGAATCAACTCCAACGAAAGCTCCGGTGACGAAGAAGCCTACAAAAAAACCTCCCATTGAATGTGACGACGACGACGATTCCGATAAATAAACAGTGAGTGATTGATTATTGTTTGTATCATAGTCCGTCCCTTCTTATGTATAATATAGATTTTGTAAATTTTTGGTTGCTGTTTGAATTAATTTAAACACTATTTCTTTTTCAGTTGCATCAGCGAGTCTGACTTGACATCGACGTAGTTCTTCATAATTTGTACTTTCTATTGCATTTATTTGGAAATGAAAAAAAGTTATAATTTTATCGTCTATGTTGTTTATTTTCTCATCACATCTCAGCCATATTTTCATTGAGTGGATAATAAAATTATTAGTACCTACCTACGGTACTGGGGTCAAGTAATGAATCTTCTATACTTATAATAAAGCAGTAGAAGTCGTGTGTCTGTACTTTGAATAAATTTATCAAAAAATTAGTTTGGGTAGAAAAAGAGTAACAGAACACAAAAAAGCATATTTAAATTTTTTTGTCTTTCTGTATGTCTGTCTGTCTGCATGTAATCGCTAATTTCCGAAACCATTGAACGGATTTTCTTGCTGATAGCGAAAAAAGTTATCGTCATTTACAGTTAAATCATATAACTGTAACATAGACGATGTCATAGACATAAGAAATATTTAAGAAAATTGATATGAGGGGTCTTAATAAGTGCAATAGAAGACAAAACAATAATATTTAGATTTTTTGTCTGTCTGTCTGTTTGTTCCGGCATCATGCAAAAACTACTCCACGAAATGGGATGCGGTTTTCACAGATGTGTTCCTGAAGGTCTAACTTAAAATCTGGTGATTTTCGAATGATTTTTTTATGAAAATTTTAACTAGACGATGTCTGTACATAGTAGAGATAGGTACCTCCAAAATCCACGCGGACGCGGGCAACAGCTAGTAAGCAATAAGTATACATAAAATGAAAAATAAAATTAAATAGGTAGTACTATATAAAATAATTAAAATAACATAATAACATCAAAAATACCATTCATACTGATGACAGTAGTTTGACATCGTTATCCGATAGCGTTATAAAATTAAAGTTCGTGAACTAGAAGTGAGTCGTGTATGAACAATTAATTGTTGGTATCACTAATTCGTGATAACAATATTGAAAATATATACCTAATCAATCACGTAAGAAATTCATTTCCGTTCCAATGAAAATACAAGGCATTGTATTATGTTAATGATAAAATATACAAGTAAGCTATCTTTGTAATTAATGTATCATCAAACTCCATTCAGCTTTTACAGTGTAATGGAGCAACAACCATCCAAACTCAAAAACATACAACTTTCTCATTTACCTTAGGTAATAGTATAATTCCATATCGTAGTAATAATAAGTTTAAAGTAAGTAGTAAAGTAGGCACCTTACTACGTCAACCACGCTCTCCGAGTATCACAAGTTTATAATAATACCTAAACGACAAACAAACAAAAGCACCAAAATAAAGTATAAGTGATACGTTACAAAATAATATTAAAAAAAAAAAACTATTTATTTTTGGTATTTTACCATTAGGTTGTACCGTGATTACATGCGTAATGAGGCAAAATATGACGTGTAAGTACCTAAATTAATTTCGTGAATTTTATTTAATACATCTTCACTAATTAGCCTGGGTATAGGTAGGTACCATTTTAACGGAACTCTAGAAACAATTGGTACAAGTCATTCCTATAGAATATTACCTTTATTATACATTCACGACATTGCTATAGTACATGCTCGAAAATCTATAAAAGAGGTAAATGTCCTTGAAAAGAACCACATATTATGGTGTAGGTAGCGATGGTAAAGTTACTAATAATGGTAGCCCTCGTGGCTTATTTAATTTTAACAGTGTCTTCAAAAGGTAAGACATTTTTATTTTATCTTAAAGGTACCTATTTTATATTTTTATTTATCAGTCTGGTTTTCGTAATATTATTCTAAGAAAAAATCTTTAAATATACGAATATTGAATACTCATATCAGTTGTCATAATATTGCTAATTTAAAGTGGTCTCTAAAGTTCTCTCACCATGCTCTCTAAATTGGGATAGAGTAAAGTGATAAAAAAATTACAGCAAAGTGTACATGAATTTGGGAAAATTGAAACTGAAGACATCATTGAAGATAGTCGGAAAACGTATCCAAATTGAAAAGAAATCACTATAGTATAACCTACAATAATTCTGTAATAATGTGTGAAATGCTCGGGTTGGGGCTTTTTCAGGCGCATCGTCAAATTCTAAAGTAACAAGCAGTAGCTCCACTTCAACTGCATCTGCAAGTTCCAGCAGTCAATCTTCTAACTCCAGTAGCGCCGGATGCGATAATGGAAAATCTAGCAATCCACCCAAAGGAACAACAGACAGCTGTTCCGAAAATGGCAATAGTAAATTTTATTTAATTACAAAAAAAATGACTTACGACCAGTCATGACCTACGGCGCAGAAACGTGGACAATGACGGTGGGCCTAATCCACAAGTTTAAGGTCGCTCAGCGATTTATGGGAGAGAGCTCGGAATTACTTGAATGACATGATCCGTAATGAGGAGATCCGACGGAGAACTAAGGTTACCGATAGCCGAAAAGATTAGCAAACTGAAGTGGCAATGAGCGGATCACATCTGTAGCAGAACCGACGGCCGTTGGGGCAGACGAGTTCTGGAGTAGAGACCGCGGACTGGTACGCGCAGCGTGAGACGCACCTCCGTCAGGTGGACGACTTAAAGAAGGTGGCCGGAAGCGGCTGGGTGTGGAGAGCGGAGGAGCGGGTGGAGGAGCGGGTGTGGTGGCGTTCGTTAGGAAAGGACTATGTCCAGCAGTGGAGGCTGAAATGATGATGATGACAAAGAATGACACTTTGAAGCAATATATCAAGTGTATAATTATTATTATTATATTGAGTGAGGATTGTCCAAGTAAGTAGTTTAAAAATTAAAAGTAGATGAAAATCTGGATTCTAATTGTACCTATACCGAAGTAAAAATAGCTCTTAGTCAAATTTACTTTACGTTCTAATTTGACAAGTCAGTGTAACCGGAAAGCCAGAAATCAAGCCGAAATGTAACGTGTTGGCAGTAACGTGTTCGGGACCAAATGAATTCTACTCGTGCGGTGGAGCCTGTGACAACGTCTGCGCTACTCTCAGCCAACAGAATCAAACCAACTGTCCAATTGTGAATATAAAATGCAATGAAATGTGTTATTGTGAAGAGGGATATGCTCGAGATGCAGACAATATCTGCATACCGATTGAGGAGTGTCCAAGTAAGTATGTAGTTTAAAAATTAAAAGCAAGAGCAAATCTGGATTCTATAGAAACCAGATAGAAACGCCTAAATGATTGTATACCTATTAAAGTAAAATTGCTATAAATCAAAAGTACTTTACTAATTTGACAAGTCAATGTACCTAGTTAATTATTAACCAGAAGGCCAGAATTCTTAACCGGAAAGCCAGAAATCAAACCGAAATGTAATATGTTGGCAGTAACGTGTTTAGGACCAAGTGAATTCTACTCGTGCGGTGGAGCCTGTGACAACGTCTGCGCTACCCTCAGCGAACAGAATCAAACCAACTGTCCAATTGTGAATATAAAATGCAATGAAATGTGTTATTGTGAAGAGGGATATGCTCGAGATGCAGACAATATCTGCATACCGATTGAGGAGTGTCCAAGTAAGTATGTAGTTTAAAAATTAAAAGCAAGAGCAAATTTTGATTCTATAGAAACCAGATAGAAATGCCTTAAATGACTGTATACCTATTGAAGTAAAATTGCTATAAATCAAAAGTACTTTACTAATTTGACAAGTCAATGTAATTAATTATTAACCAGAAGGCCAGAATGTGTTCATTTGCATTTCAAATTAAACATAATTATTACAGCCCCATTTGTATGCGATGGGCCAAATCAGGAATACCAGTCTTGCCCACCTGAATGCCCTGGAGAAGAATGCATCGATTTTATCAACTATTCAACATGTCCTATATACAAAATAGGAATCGCAGCACCCTGTAAACCACAGTGTCGGTGCACGGAAAACTATTACCGAAACTGCAAGGGTGTCTGCATTGAAGAGAGTCAATGTCAAAATGGTGAGACAGGTTTTAACATTAAGCAAAGTGATAGCTACGTAGTGTTAGCAAACCAACTTAATTAATTCATTTTTCAAAATTTATTTAAATTTAGATTAGATTTTATACTGGAAATAAAGCAAATTACATAGGTCTGCGGCATAGTTGTTATGTATGTATACACCTACATTGATTACAAGAATTATTTCATATGGGTCTTTCTATCTTTGTAACCAGTTACGATGGTTCGTTTGTAACCGAGTTTCAAAAAAGTTACAAAGATTGAATCTACCATCGTAATGGATAGAAAATACCGCTACGAAATATTTCTGATATCGCAACTCGGTTACAAAGCAAGAAAAAATACTTCGTTTGTAACTAGTTACTAAACTTAATCATAAATTCGGCCGGAGCCTCAATCCGGCTCGCGTGGCATTTTTCTTTTTCTCTCGAATGCCGGAAAAGTATAATAAGTACTTACTTAATTTTGTCTTCAATAGCAACAACCACAATAGTCAATGGTACGTTCGTTATACCAATACCTTCGTGTGTCGCAACAGAAACTGGACAAAAGCGACTAACAGCAGGAGCCAGTACTTACTTTTTGTACTTGCTTAAAGTTAGTAGATTTTATTTTATAGAAATTCAACTGTATTTATTTATTTTGTTTTATTTGTTTATTGTACTTTTGAATTGTAATTGTATTGTTCATAAATGTGTTTATTATCTTATGTGAATGTAAATTGTCCTGAAATAAGGATTTTAGTATTATTATTTATTATTAAATACTTAGATATAGGTAATATAATTACTCTTTACTTCTGCAGTATGTACTTGGAACTACCGATGACAGCGTCATAACGTCAGCATTTTCTTTAGAAATACTACTTGCGGAATTAGCACTTTACACGAATGGAGACTCATACAACCAACTGATTAGTTTACTCAACCTTGAAAGCAAGGAAGAGGTAAGTATTGCAAAAGTAATATCTTAAAACTTTTAATTTTTTACTATGTAAATTATTTACAATCTCTAATTACTTAGTTTCAGTTAGTATTATTCAATCAGAGATTGAATTGAATTCAATTGATTACAATCAATTGTTTCAGATTCGAGATGTTTTTAAGTCTTACATAGAAGTTTTGAGATCGCAGACAGGTGTTCAATTTGATATAGCAGCAAAAACATATGTTAATGACAAGTATCAGCTGAGTGATCCTTTCAAGCAAGATACTGGTGAAATTTTTGGGGCCACTGCGGAAAATATTGATTGCAGTAATCCAACCCAAGCAGCTGCTACAATGAACCAATGGGTAATGAAAATAATTTATTTATCCCAACAGATCGTTTAATCGTACTCATTATGATATGTACATGAGCAATATCACAGAGCGTGCCGTAAAGGGAATAAATAACTGAACCTTCAACTCTGTTACACTGGACAGGTATTTATTTTATAGACCCATTGGAAGCGCCACGCGCGTGTGTCCTTGGATCTAAAGCTAAGCAACCAGAACAAAATGATTAGTTTCATGGACACAAGTTAAAGTCCCTCAATCGACAAACCTCAAAACAGTTTGACTGCAGCCAGTGCGGTTTAATTCATACAGTCAGTGAAAAAAGAAGTCAAATCTAAATACAAACCAAAAATTATGAAATTATTGCAAATGTGATTAATAATATTATTTATAAACTTTAGGTGGAGGATAACACTAATAACCTGATTCAAGATCTCGTGTCGCCTGATATGGTTAAGCCGGATACCGCCCTCTTCTTACTCGATGCTATATATTTTAAGGTAGGTAACCGGTAGGTAAGAAAGAAAGAACAGAATAGATACGTTACTAGGCTCGGTACAACCGCGACGTTTGACTTGAATAAACTTTGTCCTGCAAAAAGTTTCTAGAAGGTCTCCGGTCTCTTTGTAACGCTTTTTAGGTTTCCGTTCTCGAGCTTGGCTCGGCAACGAAAACCTATTGCTTTCGCTAAGCCGTCTGTCCGTCAAATGTTCAGAGGGTTGTACTTATCTCCGCAACGCTGATATGTAGCGAGCTGAAATTTTCACTATGATAGTTTTATATGCAACAAGTGCCTATTAAACTCAACCAGATCGTGGAATTGTCCCGTGTTAAATCTTCATTAAACCTATCAGTTTAGTGCTGATGTGTACTGCAGTGTACATCACCGAATGGCACTAGTTGCGCCCTAATGGAGTGCCCCGTTTTTGTGGAGGCAGTGTAACCGCCGGTTTTTGTCACACAAAGAAAAACTTACAAAAATATGATTTGGTTGTTCTTTTGCCTGTTCATCATTGGATGTTTTCAACAAAAAAATTAAACAACTGATGTCAATACCAATGTATTTTAGAATATCGCTTCGTCCTGCCTTGAATTAAATAGAGATATAATTAATATTTTCTTTATTTAAAAGGGCAAATGGCTACACCAATTTAATACCAACAATACAGAAGATCGCGACTTCTATGTAAACAACAACACCACCAAGCAAGTGCAGTATATGTACCAACAAAACAAATTCAATTATTTAGATAGTTCTATAATTAATGCTAAGGTAAGCAGTTCCAAATAACATAATCGACGGACTTCAAATGTCGGAAGGGAAAGGTAGACAACAATAAAACTATTAATATTATTTACTAGCTGTTGCCCGCGACTTCGTCCGCGTGGATTTACGTAGTTATCCCTTATCTCTGATATGCACGACATCGTCTAGACTAGTCCCACGATAACCATGCAGCACTAATTATCTAGCCACACTAAAAAATCTCGCGCTGGTATCCCTTCCTTATAAACGTCATTCCAAGGTGTCATTCTGTGTTGTGATAAATATGTATCTTATTTTGTTATTATTTAAAGGAAATCCTAAGTAAAACGATCAAGAGTGAAGTGCAGAAACTTATTTATAAAATGCTATTTCATTTTCAAAGTGTAACAGAACAATCAGAGTCAGTTTTTGAGCAAATGCAGCAATGTTTTGATAAAATCTTATCTTCGAGAAGTAAGTAGGCACTAGTTTCTTGATACTTTTACTGTTTGATTTTTTATATGATTTTATGAGATCCATTGAAACAGCCCTACCCATTTTGTTTCTAATTACTTGATAGGTACTATAATTGCTCCCAAAAATGAACTGTATTTTTTGCAGGTGAATTAGGCCGAGGAAGAAGTAGAATGCCATGGAGATGAATTCTTAGACTCAAATCTATCTTTTAGTGTACCATTGTTTTATATATTTATGTTTTAGTTTACCAAATTACCTAGCAACCCCAAAAATATCGAAAATATGTTCCATCTTGCATTACTGAATTTGAATTTAGACGCGTGAACCCGCAAGACTAAATCAAATCAATTAAAATAAAAGATGCTGAAGAGTTGGCATGTCAGTTAAAGTAGTATTATTCTCGTTCGCTTATCCTACGTCCTACTAATATTATAAAGGCGAAAGTTTGTAAGGATGTTTGGATGTGAAGATGTTTGTTACTCTTTCACGCAAAAACTACCCAACAGATTTTGATGAAACTTGGTACAGTGATAGCTTATATCCTGGAATAACATATAGGCTACTTTTTAACGCGGAGAAAGTCGCGGGGCATCCGCTAACACCCCCTAAGTAACAAAACGCCTACTTAGAGGGCGCTGTTCACAATGTACACGGGAAAAACTTTTCTACGCGGGGAGAAGCCGCGGGAAAAAGCTTGTTGATTATAACACCATATGGTTTCGCTTTCAACCTTTCTGTAGATCAATGGCAACTTTCCCGATTTAATGAAATTAAGCAAAACTATACCACTGTACAAATCAGGAGACAAGAATGAGCCCAGCAACTATAGATAGACCCGTATCGATCAATGGTGAAAATTCGCTGGAGAAATGAGCTAGTTGGACTTTTACTCCTGTGCGTGGAGTTCGTGCATCGTGCACACACGGTCAGCACAGCAGGGCATAACTATAACAAATAAGTTTTAGACAAATTAACACTTTAGTTTGGCTTAATTTGTTTAGTCTAAAATTAAAATTTACTTAGCAAAATAAAATTGTTAAAAATTATTCCTAAATGATCAGGATGAGTTTTTCACTCTACAACTAGTGTTTCCACCTTCAAAGTTTTGAATTCTACTGCTGTCAGTGCACTGCACAGATATCGTGGGAGAGCTCTAGTTATTATTTTCCTATGGGAAAAGCACCAAATTCACCAGACCATTGAGAGACCTTCAACTGTGAAAATCGCATCCAATTTAGTGCAGCAGTTTTTGCATGATGCCGGAACAAACCTACAGACAGACAGCAAGACAAAAAAATTAAAAATGCTTTTTTGTGTTCTGTTATCCTTTTTTTATCGCCCGCACTTATTTTTTGATAAATTTATTCAATGTACAGACAGACAGATACACGGTTTCTACTGCTTTATTATGTACTAGCTGTTGCCCGCGACTTCGTCCGCGTGGATTTTGGAAGTAGGTACCTATCTCTGCTATGTACAGACATACATCGTCTAGTTATAATTTTCCAATGGTAAAATGGATCATTCTAAGTACCATCACCATAATTTAAGGTATACCATACCTTCAGGAACAAACTATGAACACCGTATCCAATTTGGTGAAGACAGATAAAAATTTAAAAAATTGTTGTTTTCACTTCTATTGCTCATAAGACATCTCATATCAATTTTTATTATACGTGTGTATTTTTTAACTAATACAGTATGGGCAAAACCAAAACCATAGGAGATACCGGGAAACAGTCTTAGGAACCTTTAGGTATTTTTTCGTGATAACAATTTTAACATAGTAATCGGAGCAGCTGGAGTTCAGGTGGCATGCATGAATAAGTAGTAAGTTCCTAAGTACATTGCACAGTCTGTTTAATAAGAAAACATTTTATTAAATTTGACTAACTTCTGCTGCTTGGATTTTTTTCTTCCGATACAATAAAATGATTCTAACATGAAACTAAGTCGATACGCATTTTTTAAAAATAATAAAAATTATTTTTCACTGGCGTTCTATGAGAAAACATTTTATTGAATTTGACTAACTTCTGCTGCTCAGATTTTTTTCTTCCGATATAATGAAGTGATCCCTACATGAAACTGAGTCGAACCGCATTAAAAAATATATGTGCAAATTGTCTCATTTTTATGGACAACACACGCTTGACCAAAAAATTTCTATGTCATAAGACACTTTCCCTGCATCTCCTATGGTTTCGGACTTGCCTATACTGTCCCAGTTAAAAAAAACACTGATATCTCCTATGTCTATGACATCGTCTTGTTACGTTAAATGATTTATCTGTAAATGACGATAACTTTTTTCGCTGTCATCCGATTTCAATGAAACAAAGCCTATAAGTTGCGCCAGGCTGTGCTTAATCTACCTGTGAAAACCGCAAGAAAATCCGTTCAGTAGTTTCGGAGATTAGCGATTACAGACAGACAGAAAGACAGAAAGACAGAAAGACAGACAGACAGAAAGACAGAAAGACAAAAAAATTTAAAAATGCTTTTTTGTGTTCTGTTACTCTTTTTTTATCGTCCACACTCATTTTTTTATAAATTTATTCAAAGTACAGACACACGGTTTCTACAGATTTATTATAAGTATAGATACATATATAAGTATAGATTACACCCATAAACTAAACTTAACTTAAAATTCAATATTGATCAAATAATTTAACAATATATATTTTCAGGTTTTATTAATGCCTTACGAAAATTTAAATTTCACATGTTATTTTATGTTGCCAAATGAAATCGAAGGCTTGAACGATTTAGTTGACAGAATGCTTATTGACTATAATGATGTATTCATCAGCGAGTTAGAAGCCATGACCATTGAAACTGTAAAAGTTTGGATTCCTAAAGCGGAAATAGAAACAACTATAAATTTAGTAGATGCTCTTAAAGAGGTAAATATAGTATTTTTCCATAAAATGGTATCAGAATGTAATAATTTTAAAGAAAATTTGACCACTTACTACTATCAAACGAAACAGACATCTTCTATGTATTTCTATTTTGAGACGTAGTGTATGAAGCGCTTGCCTGATTAACGCTGATGATTGAAAATCGAAACAAAATTAAATAAGCTTTTTCTCAGTACCTAGGAAGCGGTGGTAGATAAAAATTGACGTGTATAAATTAATGTACTCGATGCAAAACTAATTTTGACTCTGTGCACACTATTTCTTGCGATTGATATTTATTGTTTAACTTAAACACATTGATTGAAACATTTTTCACTGTTGCAAGTAATTTAAGTAGAAAGACAGAAAGAGTACACCTATTTACAGACTACTCATACTATTAATATAAATACCTTCAAATATAGGTATATATTTACAGACCGGCATTACGTACATATTAAACTCCTCAACTTCTGGCCTTGATGGGATATTGTCGAAACCTGCAGATCTTTACGTGTCTTCTGGAGTACAAAAAGCTTATATAAAAATGAATGAGGAGGGCTCTGAAGCAGCAGCTGCAAATGGTAAGACAATAACAGTTTATATTATCAACTATTTCTACACTACAAACTAGCTTTCTGGTGTGTATTTCCCGTGAAATTTCCCGCGGGAAAAATACTTTCTAGTTTCTTTTGTAGGAACCTCTGGGCAAAATTTCAAGTCTCTAGGCTCAGCGGTTTGGGCTGTGCGTTTCATTTCCTATGTTACATACTTAGGGGTGGAATTTCCATTTTTTCTCGAAATACGTCATTATTGCTTTTTAAATAAAAGCCTAAATATAAAATTTCACGTTTCTAGGCTCAGCGGTTTCATCCCTTATTTTACATACTTAGAGGTAGAATTTTCAAAATTATTGAAACACGTCATTATTGTTTTTTAGTAGGTAAATATAAAATTTCATGATTCTAAATTTAAAAATGACGGACTTTCATACAAACTTTGCACCCCTATTTCACCCACACAGGGGTTGAATTTCGAAAAATCCTTCCCTATTCTTTGTGTTCACTATAAAGGGAACCTCTGTGGACAATTTCAGCTTTCTAAGCGCGTGTCATAAAGAGTTAATGAAATGCAAAACTTACAGTTGTAGGGGTGTCTACCACATCTGTATCCGTAGAGCCCACTCAAGATTTGGAATTCGATGCTAACCATCCATTCTTAATATTTATAAGACATGAAGATACTATACTATTCTGTGGAGCATTTAGGAAATAAGAAATTCTTCGTCAGTTATTTGTTTGACAAATTAACCGTCATTGGTACGTAACTAACTTATTCATTCTTTACAACCAAATAAAATATGTACCTGCCATACTTAATATTAAGGAATTATAATCTTCTTGCATTCGAGTGTAGTTATTAAACCTTGGTTTGATGGAAAGACATTCATCATGTAACTCTTAAATTTTTGTTTTAATTAGGCATTGCATGAATGACGTTTTAAATCAAGTTTAAATCTGAGATTTAAATATACATTAACCCGTTTTAATATCGATTAATGCCTATTTAAAAATGTTTTTAATATATTTTGTAATTAAATTACAGATTTCAGTAATTACTGAATAGTTAAACTTTTTCTTTTCTTTTCAGACCCGTCAACGAGTTTCTTTCAAAATACTTAGTTTTTTTATTTTTAGTTATGATTTGAAAATAAAAATTATATTCAAACACGATGCTTTTGTGAAAACTTCATAGCCTCGCAACGCCCAAAGGCCTATCAAAAGTACTTGTGCTCGTTAGTAGTACGCGGTACTACAGGGCAAATTCTTGATATAGGTATTTAATTTTTCCCTACGGCCCATAACCCTTTTCTAGGACCGAATCTACTATTAACTCTAAGGCATAAATATAGTACTTTGGGTGGTTACCACCAAATATTTAAAAAAACTTGGCCTTAGGAGGACAGACATACAGCTCGTAACTCGTAACTGATATTAAATAGGTAGTCACTCGTATATTAATGATAAAATAGAATTTTAAATTTAAAACCCCTGACACAAAAAGCAATCCCTTAAATTGTAAGACAATTTATTTCAACAATACAGTCTCATAGTGCCACCAACAATTCAGGTAGTACGAGTATAGCCACACCCAAACGTCAGCAATTTTGGCCAAACTTAAAGAGACATTACCTGTGACTACGACCAAACGTGGTCCAAACATTTGAAACGGTTTATAGACGAGGCATGCCATCCTAGTCCTCATCTGGCAATCTGGTGGCCTATGTATTGGTAGCCGCAGCAATAGGTACAAAGGCTGCAAGTTAATAGGCGATTAGTAGCCACTTACCATCAGGTGGGCTGGGCTCTCTGCCCGTTTGCCACTTCATTCTATAATAAAATCCGGTTCGATAGTTCCTGGGTTATTCGAGCTACCTTACAATTTTTATTTTTATAGAATCTATAGCTCTACGGACTTGTCTTATTATCTATTCTGAGCTGCGGCGTAGAAAGGAATTTATCGTGGGCTAACAGTGTATAAATGCTAAGTCTACTTAGGTCAACAGTTCAGTATGAATCTTGTTGTATTATCCCATAACATTCATACTGACATAAATTTTAATGAACTTAGCAGTTTTACATGCTTAACCGACGTTATGATAAATATGCCATCTGCTAGAGCTAGGACAGTGCATGAATGATAAAATCATAGCGTTATAAAATTAACTAAATTTGTGAACGAGATTAACGGAGTCGTGTATGAACAATTAAATTGTAGGTATTACTATTTCGTGCTAACAATATTGAAAATAAATAATCAAGTAAGAAACTTCATTTCCGTTTTAATGAAAATGCAAGCCTTGTCTTAAGATATTGATAATGATAAATTGTTGAATGATTACATGCATGATGAATGAGTCAAAAAATGTGTAAGCACATTAAAGTCATGAATTTAACCAGATCTTTATATTAGTGAAAAGATAACACAACAACTACAGGTACCATTGTAACGGAACCCTAGAAACAAATGGTACAAGTCATTTCTCTGTTGACAATATTTCTTTTATTATACATTCACGTGCTCGAAAATCTATAAAAGAGGTACACGTCCTTGATAAGGACCACATAATTATTGTGGCGTCGCGCGTCGTCGGTAGCTATGGTAAAGTTACTAAAAATTACAGCCCTCGTGGCTAATTTACTTCTAACAGTGTCTTCAACGGGTAAGACATTTTCTTATCTTTCGGTATAGGTAAACTTATTTCATTATTCATTCATATTTTTACAATTCATATTCTTTATGTTTTCGTAATTTAGCATTTGAATCATTTCTTTTTTAACATATCTTTAACTAAACTCTAAATATATATTTATTTTTTTCTTACCTTCCAATTGCCGGAACTTCCATACAAATTTTCTTAATATTGAATACTTGCATCAGATGTCAGAATGTCCATTTTATGGTCTCTAAATTTCCCACACCATGCTTTCTAAATTGGGATAGAATCAAGTGAAAAATAATTGACAGCAAATAAAGAATTTGAAAACATGAATTTGAGAAAAAAATTAACTCTTGGATAGGGACCTCTCCGTTCATTGAAATTTGAAGAGAACATTTAAAAAGAGCCGGAAAGACTGTCAAAATTGAAAAGGAAACCACTAGTCTTCAAAAACTCGGTAATAATGTGTGAAATACTAGGCTTTTTCAGACGCATCATCAAAATCTAAAGTAACAAGCAGTAGCTCTACCTCAAGTGCGTCTGCAAGCTCCAGCAGTCAATCTTCTAGCTCCAGTAGCGCCGAAAGCAATAGCAGCGGATGTGATAACGGACAACCTAGCAAACAATCTGAAGGAATAAGTGACAGCTGTTCTGAAAATGGCAATGGTAATTTTAATTTAATAACAAAAAAGACAATCTGAAGCAATTTAACAAGAGTATATGTTGAGAAGTGTCCAAGTAGCTTAAAAGTTAAAAGTGAAAATCTGGATTCTATAGAAACGCCATAATGATTGTATATCGAAGAAAACTACTCTAAGTTTAAAGTACTTTACGTACTATTTGACAAGTCAATGTAATTAATTATTTACCGGAAGGCCAGAAATTAAACCCAAAAGTATTTTGGCAGTAACGTGTTCGGGACCAAATGAATACTACTCATGCGGTGGAGCCTGTGACAACGTCTGCGCTACCCTCAGCCAACAGAACCAAACCAACTGTCCAATAATTAACATCAAATGTAACGAAATGTGTTATTGTGAAGAAGGATATGCTCGAGATGTGGACAATATCTGCATACCGATTGACGAGTGTTCAAGTAAGTAGTTAAAAAATTAAAAGCTATTTATTTATTATCGAGAAGTAAACCATGTTTTGGTCAAATATATTAACGTGCTGGAATACTGGAAGATAAGTAGTTAAAGAATTGCGAAGCTGAAGTGGCAGTGGGCTGGGCACATCGCTCGTAGAACTGACGGCCGTTGGGGCAGAAAGGTTCTCGAGTGGCGACCACGTATCGAAAGACGCAGTGTAGGCAGGCCTCCCACAAGGTGGACCGACGATCTGGTGAAGGTCGCGGGACCCAGCTGGATGAGGTTAGCACAGGACCGGTCGTCGTGGAGATCCTTGGGGAGGCCTTTGTCCAGCAGTGGACGTCTGCAGGCTGATATGATGATGATGAAGTAGTTAAACTACATTGGAACAGTCATTGCTTACAGTATGTAGATGTGAGTCAGAATCTAGGTACCACCGCTATGGAATAGTCATTATCTTTGAGGAAAATATTGCTCCGTCTGAATTTTTAATTTTTTTTCTAATAGCGTGTCCAGAGGGAGAAATATACAACACATGCCCACAAGAGAAATGTGATGCAGAGAATTGCCCGTTGTCAAGAAATAGCCCTACCTCTTGCAAATCTCCAAAGAACTGTGGAAAGCCTAGATGTACTTGTGGATATCTTGAGAAAAGAGACCGAACAACTGGTCAATGTGTCTTTACGCAGGACTGCCGTAAGTTTGTAATGAAATATTTATTGTTAATTGCAATCTTCTAAAAAAACCTAGTAAACATATTTTTACAGCCCCATTTGAATGCGATGGGCCAAATGAGGAATACCAGTCTTGCCCACCTGAATGCCCTGGAGAAGAATGCATCGATTTTATCAACTATTCAATAAATTGTCCTACATACAAAATCGGTATCGCAGCACCCTGTAAACCACAGTGTCGGTGCATGGAAAACTATTACCGAAACTGCAAGGGCATCTGCATTGAAGCGCGTCTATGTCAAAATGGTGAGACAGTTCCAACCACAGATTAACAATCAGTAAAGCCGTCACGGCTTATCTATACTATTATAAAATTGTAACGGGAGTGTTTCTGTACATTGAAGAGATAAAAAAAACTATTGAATTACGTTATTTAGGCTTCACTGACCCCAAAACACTTTTCAAATAATTTCTTGTCTGTTTGTCCATTTGTACCCGCATCACGCTAAAACACTGGTCCGATTTGAACCGTGTTTTTTAGGGTTCCGAACCTCAAAAGAGGAAAAAAGGAACCCTTATAGGATCACTCGGTTGTCCGTCTGTCTGTCCGTCTGTCCGTCTGTCCGTCTGTCAAGACCATTTTTCTCAGGAACGCGTGGAGGTATCAAGTTGAAATTAATATCAAATACTCAGGTCTGCAGTCCCTTGGTGTCGTGAAAAAATCTGACTTCTAAGTCATCGCAGTTAAAAGATATTGCTGATTTCGCCGCATTTTTGAGTATCTTGGTAACCAAAACCTATGGGGTACTTCCCGTTCACCTAGAATCTTGAAATTTGGCAAGAAGCAAGGTCTTATAGCACAAGTAAAGGAAAAAATCCAAAAACCGTAAATTTGTATTTACATCACAAAAATTTCTTTGTACAAAAGTACCAACAAACTTAACTTTGCGTATGAGCAAGCTACTGTTATAAATTAATACAATGACGTAAAAAATTGTTGAAAGAATTCCCTATCGTCCAGAAATTTCATCATTACAGATCTATATTAAATAATTTCGTAAGGTTTTACAAATTATACTAAAGGTTTAGCTAAGTCTGGAAATAAAATCACTTAAAAAATGAATAACATTTGACCATTATCGTAAACACCAACAAACTTAACTTTGCGTATGAGCAAGCTACCGTTATAAATTAGTACAATGACGTAAAAAATTGTTGAAAGTCCCTATCGTCTAGAAATTTCATCATTACAGATCTATATTAAATAATTTCGTAAGGTTTTACAAATTATACTAAAGGTTTAGCTAAGTCTGGAAATAAAATCACATAAAAAATGAATAACATTTGACCATTATCGTAAACACTGAGCGTAAACACATGATTTAGCATTTGACATGACAGGACTTGTTTGACTTGTTATTGGTCAATTTATTTCTGCTTATTTTTTAATTTCATTTATTGTCGCATTCTTTTTGTCGTGCTAGTTCGAAATTAAAAAGAAGGGTTTTGAATCTAAAAAGGTCGCCACTATGTCTAACCAATACTGCTATAGAATGCATGGCTTAAATGTTACCATTAATATTAGTACTAACACTACAAGAACTGACACAATTATAGATAGGTACCTAATGTTTTTTTTCCAATTTTAATATACAATTCGGCACTTTTCATTTTTTTAGTCACCATTTACAAATCTGGGTCAAATTTAATAAATAGGTATACTTAGAGAACTTTGATTTCCAAGAAAAATCTTCGAGACTTCCCAAGAGCTAACACCTATGTACAGGGTGGAAATTTCAGACGCCACATGGAGGGAAAGTTATTCTGTAGATTAACCTTTTCGATCGGTGTCATAAAGATACAGCATGTATTTTTTCCACATTATTGTCAGATTCGATTCCCGACTCAGACTCGTGGTCTCTTTAAACTGTTTGAATGCAGTTTTACTTAATTATGAAAATAAAAGAATGTTTCCTTTTAGTAAAATTTGGAATCAGTTATATTTAGGGTACCTACTTTGCCTCCAGGTGGCGTCTGAAATTTCCACCTGTTTATTGGAAGCAGTGGTAGATACAATATAACGTGTATAAATTACTCATAATGCAATAAAATATTTTGACATTGACTCGATTCCCATGAACGACGAACTAATTTATATAGGTACAGTCGACCGCACGTCAGTGGTAATACATTGACATTGAGCTGGCCTAGCCTATTAGGGAGTTTCAATACTAGGAGAGACCAGTTTATACTGGTTTTGTTTCCACTGACGTGCGGTCGACCGTACCTACAAGTTTGTACGGAACCCTCGGTGCGCGAGCCAGACTCGCACTTGTCCGGTTTTTTTTTGTTTCTACTGACCACATGATCTGACTTAAAATCTGGTGTACTAGGATTTTTTAAATTCTAACCCTAAAGGGGTGAAAAGGGAAAGGTATATATGGGAACAAAAAATTACAGATCAAATTTACAAGCCGCGGGTAACAGTTGTAAGTAACATAATAGGATAGTTTTTAATGTAAACGAAGTCGCGGGGCATAAGCTAATTTAAATTATTATTATCAATTATTTTAATACTTAATTTTGTCTTCAACAGCAACAACCACAATAGTCAATGTTACGTTCGATATACCAGTGCCTTCGTGTGTCGCAACAGAAACTAGCCGACAAAGATTAACAGCAGGAACAAATTTTTTCGCTTATAACTTGCTTATGGTTAGTACAATGTCATTTTATAGGAAATCAACTGTACTTAGTAGATAAAATTTATTTGAACTAAAACTTAATTAATATAACTTCACTTCTCCAGTATGTGCTTGGAACTACCGATGACAACGTCATAGTATCACCACTTTCTATAGAAATACTACTTGCGGAATTAGCACTTTACACGAATGGAGACTCATACAACCAACTGATTTATTTATTCAACCTTGAAAGCAAGCAAGAGGTAAGTACAACACAAATATACCTTCAAAAACTTTAATTTATAAGTATGTAACTTATTCACAATCTCTGATTAAATTATTATTATTCAATCACATTGAATTCAGTTCAAGTCAGTGGCATCGTGGGGAAGAAGCGGCCTATCATGTCGATAGGTCCGTGTTCGATCCACGTTCGGGCCATGTACCTATCAATGGGTTTTTTCTCGAAACTTAAGCACATTTACTGACTGCTCTCAAACTGTGAAGGAAAACATCGTGAGGAAACCTGCATACGCCGAAGAAGAAATTAATTCTTAGGCGCTTCACGTCCACCAACCCGCACTGGGCTAGCTTGGTGGACCCCAGCAGTGGGGACATATTAATAGGCTGTTGATAATGGTCATGACTGTGTACCCGCCAAATTGTTTCAGGTTCGAGATGCTTTTAAGTCTTACTTAGAAATTTTGAGATCGCAAACAGATGTTGAATTTGATATAGCAGCAAAGACATATGTTAATGATAATTATCAGCTTAGTGACCCTTTCAAGCAAGATACTGTTGAAACTTTTGGGGCCCCTGCGGAAAATATTGACTGCAGTGATCCAACCCAAGCAGCCGCTACAATGAACCAATGGGTAATGATAATAATTGGTTTATCCCAACAAATCGTTTACAGCCTGGCCGTAATATGGGAAGCCAGTACATTTAACTCTACCACACGAACACCTAATTATTTTATGGTGCCGATTTGAAGCGCCTTCAGCGCCAAACTGGCGGAAATCAACTACTTAATCTCAAAATCTCGTAATTTATACGAGTCAGCAGAAAAAGAGGTCAAATCCAAACAGACAAAAAAGGGTCTCAATCAAGGCACAGTTGTGATTAATTCAAATAATTGTGATTAATATTGTTATTAAAAATAAATAATATGTTATATTAAAATAAATAATATTAATCATACCTAATTATGATTTATAACATTCATAAACTATTTTAGGTCGAGGATAACACTATTAACCTCATTCAAGATCTCGTGTCGCCTGATATGGTTAAGCCGGATACTGTCCTCTTCTTACTTGGCGCTACATATTTCAAGGTAAGTAAGTATATGTTTAAAAACTGAAGTACAGCCGCGACGTTTGGCGTGAAACATCTTAGTCCTGTAAAATTTTTCGTGATGGTCTCCGGTCTCATATGTTGCGCTTTCCCTAAATAAAAGAATAAGATAATAAGATGTTTATTGAAACAACTTATGTATTCTACAAATTCGCTTTGTCCTGCATTGAAACAAAGATTTAATATTTTGTTTATTTTTATAAGGGCAAATGGCTACACCAATTTAATGCCAACAATACAGAAGATCGTGACTTCTATGTAAATAAGAACACGACCAAGCAAGTGCAGTATATGTACCAACAAAACAAATTCAATTATATAGATAGTTCTATAATTAATGCTAAGGTAAGAAATTCCAAATAACATATCGACCGTTGTAATTTATAATGTTGTAAGGGACAAAAATGAACTTTTCAAAAGATTTATGAACCGATTCAATATGATAACAGACAAAAAGGATAGGATAGGATTCAATATGATATCAGTTAAGGATAAGTTAGGTTTCAAGTTTTTATTATAGAAATCTAGAGAACAAAAAAACGATTAATATTAAATAGTTATTACAACAAAGTAAACTTAATAATAAAAATTCACTATTGATCAAAATATTTAATAATATAATTTTGTTATAATTTCAGGTTTTATCAATGCCTTACGAAAATTCAAATTTCACATGTTTTTTTTTATTGCCAAATGATACCGAAGGCTTGAACGATATACTTGACTTTATGTATACTGACTTTGATAATGTGGTCATTAGCGAGTTACTAAAAATGACCACTGAAACTGTAAAAGTTTGGATTCCGAAAGCAGAAATAGATACAACAATAAATTTGACAGATGCTCTTAAAAAGGTAAGTGGTATCCTTCCTTATAATAATACCTATCTGAATGTAATAATTTTACAGCAAAGTCGACTTGCTTCTATCGAACGAAACAGATTTCAATTTTTTTGAGACAATACCTATAGTTTATTTAGCGATTGCCTCTTCAAGACGCTGATTTCTTTTGACTCGGTGACTATTTAGGAACATACTTAGTCGGAAACAGTGTTTTCACATTTTTATAATTTCTCTTCGGTCATATTGTATTCTATAGCAATTTCCTTGTATTAAGAAGTATTGAACTTAAAAATATTGCCATACTTAATACTTGAACTACTTACATTTTGATATGAGTATTTATTAATGTTATACTCAAACATATTGATTGAAACCTCTACTACTGTCACTACTAATCTACTACTGTCCTATCCTACTAATTATAAAGGCGAAAGTTTGTAACGATATTTGTGAGGATGGATGTGGGATGTTTATTACTATTTCGAGCCGTAACGGCTGAACGGATTTTGATGTACCTCGGTACAGTGATAGCTTAAATCCTGGAATAACGTATAGGCTACTTTTTACCGCGGTAGACTGTTCCCGTGGGAATAAGACTTATTCCACGCGGGCAAAGCCGCGGGCAACAGCTAGTATTATATAAAAGATAGAAAGTGTATTCACAGACTACTCGTACAATCCTACTAATATTATAAACGCCAAAGTTTGTAAGGATGTTTCATCATCATCATCACATCAGCCCTTTAGCGTTAGCTGCTGGATATACCTATAGGCATTCCCTATCGACGCCACCACACCCGGTCCTCTGCCCGCCGCGTCCAGCCGTTTCCGGCCACCTTCTTTATGTCGTCGGTCCACCAGGCGGAAGGGCGTCTCACGATGCGCGTACCGGTCCGCGGTCTCTACTCCTAAACTCGTCTGACCCATCGGCCGTCCATTCTGCGACAGATTTGATATGCTATGTCGGAAACCTTAGTTCTCCGTCGGATCTCCTCTTGACGGACGTAAAGATATTTGGATGTTTGTTACTCTTTCATGCAAAAACTACGAAACATATTTTGATGAATCTTTACAGTACTTAGGTATTATAGATTATTCATCAGTAAAACACAGGCTACAGTTCATAAATATATCCGCGGGAAAGCTTTTCTATGCGGGCGAAGCCGCGGACAACAGCCAGTATTAACTAAAATAACATTTAACGGGTATATATTTACAGACCGGCATTACATACATATTAGACCCCTCAACTTCTGGCCTTGATGGAATATTGTCGAAACCCGCAGAACTTTACGTGTCTTCTGGAGTACAAAAAGCTTATATGAAAATGAATGAGGAAGGCTCCGAAGCAGCAGCTGCAAATGGTAAGACGTTTATATTATAAACTATTTCTACGCTACAAACTAGCATTCTGCAAAATTTCAAGTCTCTAGGCTCAGCGGTTTGGGCTGTGCGTTTCATCCCCTATTTTACATACTTAGAAGTGGAATTTTCAAAATTATCGAAACATTATTGTTATTATTGTTTTTTACCTAGAAGGTAAATTTAAAATTTCATGTTTCTAACTTTAGAAATGATTTCATACAATCTTTACACTCCTACTTCACCCACTTATGGGTTGAATTTCAAAAAATCCTTCCTTATTCCTTGTGTTCACTATAAAGGGAACCTCTGTGGAAATTTTCAGCTTTCTAAGTCTAAGAGTTTCGGCTGTGCGTTGATGAGTCAGTGATTCGGAACTTTGCCTTTTATTTATGACTAGCTTTTGCCCGCGGCTTCGCCCGCGTAAAAAAGGTTTTCCCGCAAGTTTTTCCACGGTAAAAATACATTTCGTAGTACATCACAGCTATATGAGGAACCTTTCTGCAAAATTTCAAGTCTCTAGGCTCAGCGGTTTGGGCTGTGCGCGTTTCATCCCTTATTTTACACACTTAGCGGTAGAATTTTCAAAATTGCCGAAATACGTCATTATTGTTTTTTAACTGAAAGCCTAAATATAAAATTTCACGTCTCTAGGCTCAGCCGTTTGGGCTGTGCGCGTTTCATCCCTTATTTTATATACTTAGGGGTGGAATTTTTAAATTTGTCGAAATACGTCATTTTCGCTTTTTACCTAAAAGCCTAAATATAAAATTTCTCGTTTCTAGGCTCAGCGGGTTGGACTGTGCGCGTTTCATCCCTGGGTGGAATTTTCAAAATTGTGGAACACGTCTTTATTGTTTTTCACCTAATAGCCGAAATATAAAATTTCACGTTTGTAACTTTAATAATGACAGACTTTCATACAATCTTTGCACCCCTATTTCACCTACTTAGGGGATGATTTTTGAAAAATCCTTCCTTAGTGGACGTTAGTGCTTAATGCTATATGAGGAACCTCTGTGCCAAATTTGAAGTATCTAGGCTCAGCGGTTTGGGGTGTGCGTTTCATCCCATATTTTACATACTTAGGGGTGGAATTTTTAAAATTCGCGAAACACGTCATTATTGTTTTTAAACTAAAAGCCTAAATATAAATTTTCACGATTCTAGCTTTAGTGGTTTGGGCTGTGTGACGTAACTCCCACCAAACCTTAATCCCCCATTTTACATACTTAGGGGTGGAATTTTCAAAACCGCTGAAACACGTGTTCATTGCTATATTGTATAGATATATTCTGTGCTTAGTGTAATAAAGAGTTAATGAAATGCAAAACTTACAGTTGTAGGAGTGTCTACCACATCTGTATCCGTAGGACCCACTAAAGATTTGGAATTCGATGCTAACCATCCATTCATAATATTCATAACGCAAGAAGATACTATACTATTCATTGGAGCGTTTAGGAAATAAGAAATTCGTCTACATTAATTTTGTGACAAATAAACCATCATTGGTACGTAACAAACTTTTCTTCCTTTTTTAGAACCAAATAAAATATTTACCTACATGCATAATATAAATTGAATTATAATTTTCATGCATTCGAGTGTGAGTTTATTAATAACCCTGGTAGTGGTTTGATTATGGAAAGACATTTCATGTCAAGTCATGTATCTAACACTTAAATTTTTGTTTAGGCATTGCATGAGTAACGTTTTAGATCAAGTTTTAAATATCCATTAACCCGTTTTAACCTCGCCGGTTTTAACATCGATTAATGCCTATTTTTAATATATTTTGTGCTTAAATTACAGATTTCAATAATTACTGAATAATTAAACTTTTTCTTTTCTTTTCAGACCCGTCAACGAGTTTCTTTCAAAATGCTTCGCTTTTCATCTTTAATTTATGATTAGATAATAAAAATTATATTCAAACACGCTTTTGTTTATAATACTCTATTAAACGCCCAAAGGTCTATCAAAAGTGCTTCTGCTCGTTAGTAGTACGCGGTACTACAGAGCAAATTCTTAATATTCTTATATTGATTTTTTCCCTACGGCCCATATCTCTTTTCTAGGACCGAATCTACTATTAACTCTAAGGCCTAAATACCTATAGTACTTACTTTGGGTAAGGCCCTAGGTTTGATAATTTAGTGAAATCATAAAAAAACTTGGGCCTTAGGAGGATAGACATACTCGTACTTCAATAATAAAAAAAGAATTTTAAATTTTAAAACCCCTGGCATAAAAAAGCAATCCTTATGATAAGGCATAATTTATTTCAACAATACTCTCTCAAAGTACCACCAACAAGGCAGGCAGAGGTACTAAACTATGTCATCGTTGTATGGATAAAATATCTAGTTGAAGCATATATTAATATTCATTTAGCTTTCGGTTAGGGTTAGTTAGTTTACTTGATTTACTATTGTTAATATTTCAAATATTTAAATAAGCATGTTAATTGCGTTAATTTTTATAGAATTTAAGGGCGTAGAAAGGTATTTATCGTCGACTAAAAAAAGTCCACTTAAGTCAACTGTAGTCTGTACAGTTTGAATCAATTATCCCAAACATTCATACTGACATAAATTTTAATGAACTTAGCAGTTTAACATGCTTAGCCGGCGTTATGTACGTTAATATGGCATCTGCCATAGCATAGGCATAAGTCAGTGCATGAATGATAAAATCATAGCGTTATAAAATTAACTAAATTCGTGAACGACATTATTGGAGTCGTGTATGAACAATTAATTGTTGGTAAGTATCACTAATTCGTGCTAGCAATATTTATCGTAAGAAACTTCATTTCCGTTTTAATAAAAATGCAATGCGTTAATATGACAATGATAAAGTATTGTATGAAAATGAATAGGTAGGTACTTCATTAATAATGACAAATTTAAAGCAACACCTGTTTTAAAGTGGTATTGACGTACGTAATTAAAAAAACAAAAGAAACAAAATGTCAACAAGTCCATGCATCTAATGAGGATTCATAGAGTGTTACGAGAATGTTTTAAACAACACTAGCGGACGGACGCCCCGCGGCTTTGTCTGCGTTAAAAAGTGTCCTACATATAATTTAAGTAAAAATAATCTATCACTGTATCATCAAAATTCGTTCAGCCGATAAAACTTATTTGACCAATAAAATCTTTTTCTGTATTGTGGCCTTACTACCTATCTTAACCAAGATTTCCAAGTTTGTAATATTATGAACTGAATCAGAACCAAAATAAAGTATAACGATTTGAGTATTACGCATAATGAGTTAATCAAAGTATGTGTAAGTAGGTACATTAATTTTAACACATCTTCAATAATTAGCTCTATAGCTAGATGGGTAGGTATCATTTTAACAGAACCCTAGAAACAATTTAGTACAAGTCATTACTCTGTTGACAATATTATTACCTTTATTATATATTCACGATATTGAAACACATGCTCGAAAATCTATAAAAGAGGTAAACGTCCTTGATAAGAGCCACATACGGTGTCGGGTCGGTAGCTATGGTAAAGTTACTAATAATTGTAGCTCTCGTGGCTAATTTTCTTCTAACTGTGTCTTCAACAGGTAAGACATATTCGTATCTTTCTGTATAGGTAGGTACATATTATAATTTTATATTCTTGTTTGTTAAGACCTTATTTTAGTAAATTAATTTCAAAATGATTTACAAGATACGCAAGTAATTCTGTTATTATTATAATTACGTATAATTGTTGTGTCTTCAATTATTATGTTTTAACCTGGCTTCCAGTAGTTTATGAGTTATTCAGACAAACAGTCGGACGGAAAGAAAAACTAGGTTCTAATTGCGAATAAAAACAAGGATAAAACTAAAACCAAATCAGTAGGCTACATTTTATCTGGCAATAAAAGGGGTGGCGCAAAAGGAGAGTCGGAAAACGGGTGCAAAAATTGAACAGGGAATCACTAGATTGTCTTCAATAACTTGGTACAAAATAATGTGTGAAATACATACTCGGCTTTTATATTAGGCGCATCATCAAAATCTAAAGTAACAAGCAGCAGCTCCACTTCAACTGCATCTGCAAGCTCCAGCAGTCAATCTTCTAGCTCCAGTAGCGCCGAAAGCAATAGCAGTGGATGCGATAATGGAAAACCTAGCAAACCACCTAAAAAAACAAGTGACGGCTGTTCTGAAAATGGTAATTTTTATTAATTTACAAAAAATACTCAGAAGCGATTTATCAAGTGTATGTTATATTTCTGTAAAGCAATTCGGATTTTTATCATCATCACTTGGTAAAACTAAGGTTTTTAGGTTAAAATTCTAATATTTTTAATGCTTTTGATGTAGTTTGTTGTATATTTGATGAGTATTATTATAACCTAATTATGTTTGACTTTATGAGAAACGCATACAACATTGCAGCAGCACCATGTGGACATTTTGAAGTGTACAATAGTTGTGTCAACGGCGGATGCCACGGAGCACGAACTTGCTCTGAAATTGGAAGACCAAGAATCTGTATAGATCCTATCAGCTGCAAAGGAGGGTGCATTTGTCAAGATGGCTATTTACGGAATAAACATGGCGATTGTATACCGCAAGACCAGTGTCCCAATAATACCAGTAAGTTGGTTAATTTCTTTTATTTTGTTTGGTCGTTCATCTTAATCTTATCTTCAACCTTTTTTATAGTATGAATTAATTCGTGAAATATTCATTGTTGTTATTGTAAAAACAAAATATTTGGAAAGTATTTCACTAACAGCAAGTACTACGACTTTCAAATAAAAATACTATTTTACAGATACAACTTGCACTAACCCAAATGAAATATACGACCCGTGCCCTCCTGGATGCCCCCCGCAAAAATGCGGTTTTGATCCTGCAGTAGTTCTGTGTGCACGGTATCCCGAAGTTGGTGATCCTGAATGCGAACCTGGTTGCCGGTGTATTGATGACTACGTCAGAAATGATGAAGAAGTCTGCATCCCTAGAGATCAATGCCGTAAGTGCCAATAAAATCGTTTCACCGTACTATTTCTTCATCTTTCTCATCAGCCTGCTGATGTTCACTAACTACTGATCAAAAGCAATAATTATAATATTTTTACTACAATAGTTTACTACCGTTTTTAAATAAAAGTGCCAATAGTTTTTTTTTAAATTTTAAACAGACTATTACATAAATTACTAAGCTTACTATTTTTTTTTAAACAGCTGTTTGTGGAGATTACGAAATTTATTCAACCTGTATCAATGGTGGATGTTTTGGGGCTCGCAACTGTTCTGAAATAGGACGACCACAAATTTGCATCGATTTGATTGAAGGAGCTTGTAAAGGAGGTTGCATTTGCCAAGATCAATACTTGGGAAACGAAGACGGTGTTTGTATACCCGAATCCCAATGTCCAAATACAAATGGTAAGGAAATCCTGGGAAAAATATTGTATTTTAGGGTTCCGTGTAAAAGGAAAAAAAGGAAGCCTTCTAGGATCACTTCATCGTCATAGATAAACATAAGCAACTACGACGTGCAATGTTTCATCAAAGTCTTTAGATATAGGAGGTTGCATTGAGAAACGAAGCTAATATTTGTTAGGTTCTTTTCTCACATCAATATTAATGCCCTAACTTATATATAACTATTAATGAATATGAACCTTATTATAAACGAGTACAGTAAATCTTGATAATTATATTCAAACATAATTTTTTTTATTAAGAAATTAAGAACACAGACATTTACTTATTATTTTTACACATTTTATTTGAAAATTTGCGTTTATTACAGCTACGTGCAGTAAGGAAAATGAAGAATATGACCCCTGCCCAGACACTTGTTCTCCGCAAACCTGTGACAGCATTGGACAAATTTACAATTGCCCATTGGAGAGCGCTAACAAAACTGATTGTCAAGGCGCATGTAGATGCAAATCTGGATTTTATAGAAACTCATTAGATGAATGTGTGTCGGAAGAAGACTGCAGTAAGTGAGATGAAAAACTACAAAACATTAAATACAAAATTATTATTACCTATATTATTTATACCTACACGGCTCTTTCGCGTGGACATTTATCTGTCGAAACGTGGGGCGGAGGTAAACAAAAAAGTTCGCGTGTAAAACTCGTGGATTATGTATAGGTATAAAGCGCGAAAGTCTAAAATGTACACAATATTAAAAGTTAAATAAAATTTTAAATATTAAATAAATAAATAAATATTCTGTACAATCATTGCAGATAAATGTACAGGAATCAATGAATATTACGATACGTGTCCACCATATTGTTCACCACAAACTTGTGAAACCATTGGCGTACACTTGTATTGTCCCGCCCATATACAAGTGTGCCAACCAGCTTGTCGATGTAATAAAGGTTACTACAGAAACAGTCAAGGAACATGTATTCTAGAGAAAGAATGCAAGGGTAAGTACAATTGTTACAAAAAATGCAACAATTTTACTAAACACGATGTTTATAAATGCAACGCAAACCCTTCAAGAAATAATAGTAAGTAGTTCATGGCTAGAAACAAATCAGTAAAACGTCGTGTCGTAGCTTTCGAGTTAATATTCTCGCATAGGATTTATTAATTCTTGAATCATGACTTGGACAAAAATTGTTTTGTCTAAACGTAAAAAATACAAACGTTTTAGACTTTAGACAGTAGCAGATTTATTCATAATTTCGTGACATTGGATTAAATGTAAATATGGTAGTTGTGAAGTTTGAAAAACTGATCTGGGTGTGGATTTTATCGAAATCCATAAAAGTGTCTATATGACTAACGATTTTTACTGAAGTAATATTTAGATACATATTTTAATTTGTCATGAATGAACTGTCCTATTACCTCTTGAAGATTTGGCATTTAATTTTGGGATCCTTTACATATAATTATAAATAAATAGCAATATAATCGAGAAATGTTAAAGATACAACTGAATATTGTTAGATATAGGTACATACTACGCTGATACTGCTGTAATTCCCGAAACTGAAACCGAGTCATAGTCTAATAATGTTTGCAATTCCAGAATGCACACAACCCAATGAAGAATACGTCGTCTGTCCGGTAACTTGCCCTCCACAAACCTGCGAGGCTATTGGCAAAACTTTTCACTGCCCATTAATTAAAACAAAATGCGGAGGTCAAGGCTCTTGCAGGTGCAAATCGGGATTCTATAGAAACGCCATAAATGATTGTATATCCAAAGAAAATTGCTGTAAGTCAAATATTACGTACAAATTTGACAAGCTAATGTTATTATTAACCAGATGTTAAACCCAAAGTAATTTGGCAGTAAAATGTTCGGGTCCAAATGAATTCTACTCATGCGGTGGAGCCTGTGACAACGTCTGCGCTACCCTCAGCCAACAGAACCAAACCAACTGTCCAATAATTAACATCAAATGTAACGAAATGTGTTATTGCAAAGATGGATATGCTCGAGATGCGGACAATATATGCATACCGATTGATGAGTGTCCAAGTAAGTAGTTTCAAAATTAAAAGATATTTATAGGTTTAAAGTAGATCGAGAAATGAACCCATGTATTGACAATGATGCTAACTACTAATGCGTGCATAAAATTGTAAGATTGTTAGGTTATTTTGTTACCAACATAATTAATATTGAATCAATTAAATAATACAGTGTCACCTGGCTGTAACGGTGACCCAAACGCGCACCCAGGTTGTGGTGTAAATTGCGGTAGACTCTGCTCCAACTATAATAGTACGGAAGACATAGCATGCATTGCAATATGTTATCCTAATGCCTGCGATTGTAATGACGGTTATGTATTTAATGAAAATACTGGAATGTGTGTCCTCCCTGGACAGTGCCGTGAGTTGTCTTATGTTAATCTTATTTATTTTGTCTACTTAATTATAATTTAAAATCTCCAAAAAATTTGGAGAATATTTGAATCTCACTTGCGAATAAAATTAAATCATGACTTAAAAGTAGAAACCTCCAAAAATCGGCCACGTAAAGTTATTTATTACTAGCTTTTTCCTGCGGATTTGCCCACGTATAAAAGTTTTTCCCACGGGAACAGATCGAGCGTATATTACGGAACATATATCACGAGATTAGAGAGATTTATATAGAGATTTTATCACGAGATCTATATTATTGTAATCTTTCATCAAAATCTGTTACATAGTTAAGTAATAGTAGTAAAGAGTAAACATCCAAACATCCTTACAGCCTTTCACGTTAAGTTATTAGTAAGATTATTTTTATGGAAAGGCAGCTTTTAGTTGATGCTTTCCATGCTTATATATTATCAGGATCTTAACCATAATCAAAGCAAAAAATCTAAAAGTTGATGGTGATACCTATATACAAATTTCAACGATTGAATATTATTAATCCACCTAATTTAAACATACAGCAGTGTCACCTGATGGTTGTAATGGTGATCCCAACGCGCACCCAGGTTGTGGTATAAATTGTGGTAGACTCTGCTCCAATTATAATAGCACGGACGACATAGCATGCATTGACATATGTAATATTAATGGCTGCGATTGTAACGACGGTTACGTACTTGATGACAATACTGAGATGTGTATCCTTCCTGAACAGTGCCGTGAGTTACTCTATGTTTTATTTTATTTATTTTTATGAAATTCTGAGTAAGCTAGTAATTATAAACTAATTGATTAATGACTAGAACGTATATGAATTTATTAGTACACGAGTTTTATGTTATTTTTACCGTAAACATGCATTACAAACACTCGCAGTACCTATAATATAAGCCAATTATTCAAAACTCACAGATGTGAAGTTACAATAGTGATGGCACATAGCGGTTTAAACTTGATTTTAGCAAAAACTGCGGTATGTAATAAAATATAAAGATTGTCATATTAGTAATCTACATAATTGAAATCATACAGCATCTTCTGGCTGTAATGGTGATCCAAACGCGCACCCAGGTTGTGGTGTAAATTGTGGTAGACTCTGCTCCAATTATAATAGCACGGACGACATAGCATGCATTGACTTATGTAATATTAATGGCTGCGATTGTAACGACGGTTACGTACTTGATGACAATACTGAGATGTGTATCCTTCCTGAACAGTGCCGTAAGTTCTGTTTTATAATTTTTTATTTTTATGAAATTATATCAGTCAGTATATCAATCATTTAAACACAATAATGACTAAAACTTGTATGAATTTAGTAGTAAATTAGTTTTATGTTACTTTTACCATATACACATATGCATTCCAAACACTCGCTGAACATTTTGTCAATTGTTCGATGCTTACACATGTGATTATCAGATGTTGACATATGATAAAATAAAAAGATTGTCATATTAATAATTTACATAACATAATTGAAATCATACAGAATCACCTGGCTGTAATGGCGATCCTAACGCGCACCCAGGTTGTGGTGTAAATTGTGGTAGACTCTGTTCCAATTATAATAATACGGAAGACATAGCATGCCCTGACATATGTAATATTAATGGCTGCGATTGTAATGAGGGTTATGTACTTGATGAAAATACTGAGACGTGTATCCTTCCTGAACAGTGCCGTGAGTTCTAAGTTTTATCTTATTTATTTTTATGATGTTATATTATGAGTGAATCAGTCATTTAAAACAACACAAAATGACTAAAATATGTATGAATTTAGTAGTAAGTTATTAGTTTTATGTTATTTTTACCCTTTAACTATGCAGTTCAAAATTTAGCTGTATATTTTGTAAATTATTCGACGCTCACACATGTGAATATCAGATGTTGATATGTGATAAAATTAATAAAAAATATTACATACGTACATACATATCTTCACGCTATGTCCCTGGCGGGGTAGGCAGAAAGAACGGAGCGCCAAGTATCGCGATCCTGACACACCTCTTTCGCTTCGCTCATTCTCATCATTCTCTTCATACACGCTCGCCGTGGGACGCGAGTGCTCTTTACGTAATATATAAAATATATTGTCATATATTAATAATCTACATAATGGAAATCATACAGCTTCACCTGGCTGTAATGGTGTAGCAGTGGGATAGTCACGACGTCGGAAAGTCATCACCTTAAGAATAGCCCTCTGCGCTCTTTCGAGGTTCAGAATAGAAGTCTTATATGACCCTCCCTAGACGGTCACACATTGGGGAGGACAGACTGGCATAGGGCAGAGTAGACTATATGTAGTGTGTCTTTGTCGACCGTATGGCGCAAGTTCTTTAAAATATATATGAGCCTCCTAATGCGAGTTGTCATGGCCTTGATCTGATCGCACCAATCAAGACGCTTATCAACAAGGATACCAAGATATTTTATGTGAGATACCATTTCCAGGGGTAAGCATGTAGTTTGACATGCGGTTTTGACAGATATGAGCTTTTAAGAGATTTTGGATTGATGAGAGAAAGAAAAACGTAGAAATTTGGTCTTGTCAATATTAAGAGTTAAAAGATTTGCGGATAACCATTCCATTACTTTGCTCGGGGATGCTTCTGCGTTGATCTTTGCTTTGTTCCAATCTGTACCATAAACGAGCAGTGCGGTGTCGTCCGCGTAAGTGTAGATATCGCAGTTTGGAAGGGGAAGTTGACACGGCTCATTTATGTAGATTAAGAATAAGGTTGGTCCCAAAATACTCCCCTGAGGGACCCCATAGCTGAGAGATTCTTCGTCACTAAGATTACGATCTATCTTTACACACTGAGATCGGTTTGTGAGATAGTCCTTGTAAATACCCAGAACATGGCCCCTGATTCCTACGATTTCCATTTTTGATATAAGAATAGGGACAGAGACAGTGTCGAAGGCTTTCGAGAGATCGAGAAAGATTCCGTAACATTTGAATTTGTTATCAATTTTGTTGACTACTGCTTCAGAAAAACGTAGAACTGCATCTTCTGTGGATACCCCCGGTCTAAAGCCAAATTGATTGTTAGAAAGTATATTAAATTTGTTGAGAAATTTAGAAAGATTGGTGTTAAGAGTTTTCTCGAGAATCTTCGATATAATAACTATTGTAGGTAATTTATAATAAGTAAAAAAATAATGTGTACCTATATTATTATTTATTGTAATTCTTTTATTAGAAACGTTATGAAAGTCTATTATGCTATTGAATATAGATTAATTATGTCTTCTTTCCCACATATTGTGTGATATCGACAGTTATTCGCTTACAAATAAAAAGAGAAAGTGTTAGGTACAAGTATCAATAAAGGATTGTCTAGGTTAGGTATATGCATTGGGTTTATTCGTTTAAACTGCTCACAATTATAGAAGAATTTTTACAAACCTTCTGATGGTTTATATTTTATTACAATTATATTATTAACAGTAGTACAACCTGTTCTAGTTTGTACGAATATTATCAGTATGGTTCGAAAAAACTTAGATCTAATTTTCGTTTTATTTTCAACTTTAAAATCGGCTCTATTGCTGGCTAGTCAGTTAGTGCTTAATCAAACACCGACTGTGAAATTACCCGAATCGTCGGCTTCAGCGACTTATAGTCAGCAGCATACCTATCTAAAATCACTCGCTAGAACTAATGCCTGAAAATGATAATCTTTACAGCACCTGCATGTGGAGTTAACGAAGAATATTCTACCTGTTCCCAATCTTTATGCCGCCCTCAAAATTGCACACAGAGAGGTCAACCAGTAGCATGCCCTCGTATTATTCCAAAATATTGCAAAAAGGGATGCGTATGTAAGGAGAATTACTTAAGATCCCAGAATGGAACTTGTGTACCAGAGGACCAATGTGATAGTAAGTGAAATAATCAGTCGTTTATTTAAAGTAAGATTCAAGGTAGGTATAATTTTCTAGAAGATAAATATATTATTATCGATGTAACTAAACGATTTATGATTATAGTCTATTTATCTAGGTAGAGCGATCATTTTTGAGCAAAGGAGTTTTAACAGATTTTTTAATTTTTTTCTAATAGCGTGTCCAGAGGGAGAAATATACAACAAATGTCCACCAGAGAAATGTGATGCAGAGAATTGCCCGTTGTCAAGAAATAGCCCTACTTCTTGCAAATCGCCAAAGAACTGTGGAAAGCCTAGATGTACTTGTGGATATCTAGAAAAAAGAGACCGAACATCTGGTCAATGTGTTCTTACGCAGGACTGCCGTAAGTTTGTAATAAAAGGCTTATTATGAAATCGCAGTCTTCTGAAACAAACTTCTTGTGATATTCTAAGGAGAAGAACAATATTACTAATATCAAATTAAACATTTTTTTCAGCTCCTTTTGAATGCAATGGGCCAAATGAGGAATACCAGTCTTGTCCACCTGGATGCCCTGGTGAAGAATGCATCGATTTTACCAACAATTCAACATGTCCTAAATACAGAATTGGTATCGTAGTACCCTGTAAACCACAGTGTCGGTGCAAGGAAAACTATTACCGAAACTGCAAGGGCATCTGCATTGAAGCTGATCAATGTCAAAATGGTGAGAACTTTCTAACCTAATTCTAACAATCAGTAAAGAGATAGCAAGGGTTAGCAAACCAGCTTTCTTTTTAGATAAGTTTATATATTAAGGAAGAAAAGAAAGATAGAAAAGAAAATTAAAAGCGAGCAGGACTTTTATGCATGAACCAAGATAGATAAGCCGCATAGTACAATTGACACTACGCGGTTTATGTACACACATTGCATTCTACGCAGGGTCAAGTTCGTCTATAAGAGAATACAAGAACGGTATTTTCCATACTTGTAGCTAGTTACGATGGAATACTTTTAATGTCTTCGTTTAACCGAATTACATACAAAGCATCACAAAAAAGTTACAAACCAAGAAAACCCAAAAAATGCATCGTTTGCAACTGATTACGATACTCAGTTACAAACATGGCCCGAGTCTCAAGCTCGTTTCTTTTTCTCGCGAATGCCGAAATGCTAGAAAACTTAATTTTGTTTTCAGTAGAAACAACCACAACAGCCGATGGTGTAACGACACCAGCACCTTCATGTGTGTCAAGTGAAACTGGACAACAACGATTAATATCAGGAACCAATATATTCACTCTGAACTTCCTTAAAGTTAGTACTTAACAATGTTATTTTATAGAATTCGACTGTATTTATGATTTCTTTGAACCAAAACTAATTTTACTTCTCCAGTACGTACTTGGAACTACCGATGACAGCGTCATAATGTCAGCATTTTCTATAGAAATACTACTTGCGGAATTAGCACTTTACACGAATGGAGACTCATACAACCAACTGATTAGTTTACTCAGCCTTGAAAGTAAGGATGAGGTAAGTAAGACATAACTTTAATTGTCAATTGTGTAAATTATTGACAACCTTTAATTAAATTAATATTATTTATTCAGTAATCACTATAATATTTATTTAAACATACATAAAAAAAAAGAACACACTAATATATTCCGAAATACTATATAAAAAACTTGTTATCAAAAGTTTATGTACAAATTTATAAAGCGAATACGTCGTCGTCGAGGTTAGTGCCGTGCGGTATGGACCCGAGCACGCTGGTGCCTTTGCCCCGTTGTATGGCGAGGCTTACCCTCTGAGCAAAGTAGGAGCCAGCTCTAGGGTCCCCTGAAGCGTGCACCAGTCTAGTGGCGATGTCCTTTACCAATTTCTTGGTATCGGACGACCAAGGACCCAGGGTCTCCACTGCGAAGGCAACAAAATCGTAGTGCGCGGTCAGTGCCGAGTATTTCCGCCGCTAAGTGGTCTGAGCGAGCTCGGCGGCGGCGCCGGCTCGGGCCGCGGTGCCCTTGATGTGGGACGGCGCTGGCGTGTCGACGCATGTCGTGTCCCACACCACATTCAGTAATTGAATTCAATCGATTACAATTAATTGTTTCAGGTTCGAGATGTTTTTAAATCTTACTTAGAAAGTTTGAGATCGCAAACAAATGTTCAATTTGATATAGCAGCAAAGACATATGTAAATGATAATTATCAGCTGAGTGATCCTTTTAAGCAAGATACTGGTGAAATTTTTGGAGCCACTGCGGAAAATGTTGACTGCAGTAATCCAACCCAAGCAGCTGCTACAATGAACCAATGGGTAATGATAATAATTTATTTATCCTAACGATCGTACAACTAGATTCTATGATTTGATTCATATCAGACAGCCTGCCGTAATATGAGAGAAAGGCACTGAAGCTTTAACTCTGCTGCACGGAATGAACAGAAAATTTATGGTGCTGATTTGATATGCCACCCGCGTGTGTCCCCAGATCTAAACCTACGCAATTAGCGCCAAAATTATTAGTTCCAATACCACTGTAAGAGTCGCTATAGCCTTCAGTACCACAATGGCGGAAATCAAGTACCTAACCTAATACAAATAGTTTGACAGCAGCTAGTCCAGTTTAATTTCTACGAATCAGTGGAAATAGAAATCAAGTCCAAATCCAAACAGACAAGAAAGGACCTTAATTCAGCAGGCACAGTTGTGATATTAAAACAATTGTGAATATAATTAATAACATTTTTAAATAACTTTAGGTGGAAGATAACACTATTAACCTCATTCAAGATCTCGTGTCGCCTGATATGGTTAAGTCGGATACCGTCCTCTTCTTACTCGACGCTATATATTTCAAGGTAAGATAGAAAGAACAGAATACGTTTAAAAAAACATGAGTAGGCTGTACAGCAGCGACGTTTGACGTTAGACGTCTTTGTCCCAGTCAAGGTCACCGGTCTCTTTTAGTAGTAACGCTTTTCCTACATACCTATATAACCTTCCCTACCATGTCCGAAGCTATAGGCGTTTCACGTCAAATGTTTATTGAAACAACCAATGTATTCTAAAAATATTCTATGTTCTGCCTTGAAACAAAGATTAATGTTTTCTTTATATTTTATAAGGGCACATGGCTACACCAATTTAATGTCAACAATACAGAAGATAGAGACTTCTATGTAAACAACAACACCACCAAGAAAGTACAGACTATGTACCAACAAAACAAATTCAATTATGTAGATAGTTCTTTACTTGATGCTAAGGTAAGCAGATCCAAATAATTTAATATTTAAACTACATTAAGAACTACGATCCACTTTTTTTTCACAATTTAGGCTGGCACATCGAGATGAGTCAGTATGTATAATATGTAAAAATGGGTGGTTTCCCAAAAAAAACGAAAATGTGGTACAAATCTAATTAACAGGTAGTTTAGGGTTAAATAAGATGCATATTCGCTGTACTATGTACGGCGAATTTAAAAAAACTGTATTATTAGAAAGAACCAACAATGACCAATTCTATTACTATAATATTATATTATAAGTAATCACAATTTGAACTCGATTATCTTTGTGTTATAATTTCAGATTTTATCAATGCCTTACGAAAATTCAAATTTTACATGTTACTTTTTTTTGCCGAACGATATCGAAGGCTTAAACGAATTAGTTGTCAAAATGAATGATGATAAGCGCAATTTAGTCAGCAGCGAATTAAAAAGCATGACCATTGAAACTGTGAAAGTTTGGATACCTAAAGCGGAAATAGATACAACAATAAATTTGGTAGATGCTCTTAAAGGGGTAAGTTGTATCCTTCCTTAAAATAGTATCTGAATGTAATAATTTTAAAGAAATGTACACTCGCTCCTACCTAACAAAACAGACATCTAGTATTTCTATTCTAAGACAATAGTGAATTTAGCGCATGCCTTTTCAAAAGACTGATAATAAAAATCTAAACAAACTTATATAAGTTTCCATCCTACCAATCCTCTACCCATTGTCACTGTTGCTAGTACTATGTTGAAAGGTGGATAGTGAATTCACAGACAGTACAGTACAGCATTAATATAAATAACATTCAAATATGAGTATATATTTACAGACCGGCATTACATACATATTTGACGCCTCAACTTCTGGCCTTGATGGAATATTGTCGAAACCTGCAGATCTTTACGTGTCTTCTGGAGTACAAAAAGCTTATGTAAAAATGAATGAGGAGGGCTCAGAAGCAGCGGCTGCAAACGGTAAGACAATAACAATTTATTTTTACTAACAATTCCTACACTTACGAACTATAATTCTTGCATCGATTGTAAAAGTTACCCAGCGGCACGGTTGGTGCCATCAACAACGACCATGACTTCACCTGCTACTGTGTCAGGTCAAACAAGCTATTTTTAGTTTATTTTTAATTATACTAATTCGAGGTAGGATGTGCTGAAAGTTTTAACAAAATATGTTTAATGGTTCTCGAGTCATTGAGGAATAGACAGAGAAAATGACAAGTTCATAACTCTAGGTTGTATGAAAGTAATCATAGCAATGTCCATGATGTTTTATTTTTAATTATGGTGTTTAAAATAATAGATCAGTCCTCGTATTGTTACACTCTATCTACTTTACCCTTGCAGTGATAACAGTAACCACCACCTCCGTGGCCGTGCCAGTGCGACCGCTCGAAAAGGAATTCAAGGCTGACCATCCTTTTGTTTTTCTTATATTAAAAAATGATTGCATTGTTTTCTCTGGAGTATTTAGGAACTAAGGTGAAATATCAAATTAGGCTGTCGGTTGGAAACTGCTGTGCTTCATCTATGCGCTTTACTTATTTTATTATATACTAGCTGTTGCCCGCGACTTCGTCCGCGTGGATTTTGGAAGTAGGTACCTATCTCTGCTATGTACAGACATACATCGTCTAGTTATAATTTTCCAATGGTAAAATGGATCATTCTAAGTACCTTCACCAAAATTTAAGGTATACCATACCTTCAGGAACAAACTATGAACACCGTATCCAATTTGGTGAAGACAGATAAAAATTTAAAAAATTGTTGTTTTCACTTCTATTGCTCATAACACTTCTCATATCAATTTTTATTATACGTGTGTATTTTTTAACTAATACAGTATGGGCAAAACCAAAACCATAGGAGATACAGGGAAACTGTCTTTAGGTATTTTTTCTCTAGGTATTTTTTCGTGATAACAATTTTGACATAGTAATCGGAGCAGCTGGAGTTCGGGTGGCATGCATGAATAAGTAGTAAGTTCCTAAGTACATTGCACAGTCTGTTTTATAAGAAAACATTTTATTAAATTTGACTAACTTCTGCTGCTTGGATTTTTTTCTTCCGATACAATAAAATGATCCCTACATGAAACTGAGTCGAACCGCATTAAAAAAAATATGTGCAAATTGTCTCATTTTTATGGACAACACACGCTTGACCAAAAAATTTCTATGTCATAAGACACTTTCCCTGCATCTCCTATGGTTTCGGACTTGCTTATACTGTCCCAGTTAAAAAAAACACTGATATCTCCTATGTCTATGACATCGTCTTGTTACGTTAAATGATTTATCTGTAAATGACGATAACTTTTTTCGCTGTTATACGATTTCAATGAAACAAAGCCTATAAGTTGCGCCAGGCTGTGCTTAATCTACCTGTGAAAACCGCAAGAAAATCCGTTCAGTAGTTTCGGAGATTAGCGATTACAGACAGACAGAAAGACAGAAAGAAAGAAAGACAGAAAGACAGACAGACAGAAAGACAGAAAGACAAAAAAATTTAAAAACGCTTTTTTGTGTTCTGTTACTCTTTTCTTATCGTCCACACTCATTTTTTTATAAATTTATTCAAAGTACAGACACACGATTTCTACAGATTTATTATAAGTATAGATGGAAACGTTCAAGATACGTTTCACGTTGATATTTTTGTTGCCTGTGTCTAATGCAGTTTATAGAAAACTGAAACACACATTAAATTAACCGGTATTCGAATCTATTGTAATATTAGTATTGAAACCTACTATTTGTCTTCATATCCCCCTCTATCCTCTTCAATCAGAGCTAACTACACCATATTGAGAAACACTGATTATTTATAGTGTATTATCCACTAATAACCCACTAATCATCGCATTAACAGTGTAATTAGCAAATAATTGTAAATTTACAGTTATTGTGATAAAATCCCGAGCTGCACGTGTAGGACCAGTTGAAGATTTGGAGTTCGATGCTAACCATCCCTTCCTAGTATTCATACGCGAAGGAGATACTACAGTATTCTGTGGCGCGTTTAGAAAATAAGGTGAAATTTAAGCAGAAAATCTGGTTGAATGGGGTTATGCATGTTTACCAAGATTAAACTGCCATGTCGCAATCAAAAATTGTGCTTAATTTATATTTATTCGTAATAATAGACCACTATCTTTTAAGAAAATCAGATTTATCTGACAGACACAGAAACCCTATCACAGAAAACATCGGGATCTTTTTCCAGGTGGTTCTCATTCTATATTACTTACTATAGAAAATATGTAAATTTATTATGAACTTCCAGTTATAGGAATAACAGCTCTTGCTGCACATGTAGAGCCTGTTCAAGAACTGGAGTTCGATGCTAACCATCCATTCTTATTTTTCATAAGAGAAGGAGATACCACAGTATTCTCTGGAGCCTTTAGAAAATAAGGTAAATAAATTTTTAAGGCGCACTCAATTAAGTCACTGGATTTATTTTTCTCGAGTAATCAGCGGGGTTTTTCTAGAACTTCCTAGGCTATGTTCTTTGAAAAAAACTTACACATTTGACCCCGTTTAGGACGCATAATGTAATCATGTGTTTGAGACGTGGTGGGCTTGTGGCAGTTTGACAATTACCTACACAGTTAATCTTGTGACAAATTAACTTCTAATCTTTGTTATACGTAACGAACCCATTCATTCATTATACCAAATATTTCCCTTACAAACATAATAGTGAAATTGTATATTTATTTATACATTCGAGTGTGGGTTTATGAACCATGGTAATAGTGGTTTGATTAAGAAATTACATCCATATGTCTCTAACACTTAAATTACCTCCTAGGCATTGCATGAATGACGTTTTTTATTGTTTTAACTTTTTTGTTTTAACATCTATTAACCTCTCGAAACATGCAGCCAATGCTACCATTCATAAGTTTCATAACCCATAAAAACATAAAATTCAATTTCATATCTAATGTCAAGAAGTTTCGAATCTCTTTGGTGGCGCGCGCCCGCGGCCGCCAACCAAAGAGATCCTAACTCTATGTCTGATGTAATGATAATAATATCCTTAATGACTCATAATTGGCGTATTTATTCTATATTTTGCCTGAACAGGGTCGACAATGTCGTCTGACAATGTCACAAAAAAAAAACTGATATAAAGCCCGATTTTTATTAGTTATCTGATCAGCTAAGCTAACTAACGACTTCAAAAAAGAAGAAGGTTATCATCAATTCGACCTGTATGTTTTTTTTAAGTGGCAATGTCAGGTGTGACTGATTGTGATGCGATCATGGAACTAATATGTACTGTACGTAGTACTTAATAGTTCCATGGTTGCGATATTCGACCGAGTTTCAAAGTTTATGCGCTCGCTCTGGTCCTCGGGTTTCGAAAGGTTATTGCCCACTTTAAAACGTTTTTAATATTTTTTGTAATTAAATACAGATTTCAATAATGACTGGATAATTAAACTTTTTCTTTTCTTTTCAGACACTTCAACGACTCTATTTCAAAATATTTTGTCCTACATCTTTGGTAATGATTTAAAAATTAAAAATTATCATTTTAAGACGATTTTTTTGTTTATAGAACTTGAGTATCACAGTATCATAATTCTCGTTCATGGTACGCGCCGAGAGCGAATTTTAACATTTTAACATTGAGAATGTTTATGGGATCGATTTCACAAAATAAACAAAATCTGCGATAACTTCTAGAAATTTAGGACTACGGGGTCAGACGAGGGCTCAAAAGGCGCAGAATTTATTGAGACACATTATAGCGTCAAAAGTTTGAAAATCGGTTAACAATTTTTTTTGAAAATCGAAAAAGTTTGAAAATATCTGGGGATTTTTTGGGACAAAATTTCGAAAAGATTTTTTTTAACGAATCTATTTAGAATATCGAAAAAATGAGATAAAGGCACCTCTGCGCTTAGATGGACTATCCAAATATATATTTTTTGAAATTTTATCTTTCATAGGTTCAGAGATACATGACCCCAAAGTTGGGACATTTTGTCAATATCGCTGTGCTGACGTTATAGTTCGCCGAAAACTGAGCAAGCGAAGGGTGCTAGGATAGGATTTCTTATATAAGATAGGATAGGATTTGGACTAGCGAGTGGTTCAAAGATAGAATCCTGAGCGTAGCGAGGGTTTCAAGGTACGAGACGCAAAATATCGTACAGTCGCTCATAACCGTCTAGCTACTATGGTACATTTTCACTACTACTATTCTTACGTACTACGTAAAGTCTGTGGATTTTTCTACAGATTACTGTTTTGTTTCTTACAGTAAAATTTAAAATGATATAGAAACTGCTTAACATCAGCGTATTTTTAATTAATTTATAAATCAATACGTTACTTACGTATTACTAGTAATAAACAATTAATAATGCATTTTATTGACTGCGAGCTACGTTCCTAGTCCCATAATGGCTCTATATATGGGTAATTCATATGGGCGGTAGGGTAAAAATGTTTCAAGTTCTTTATCAATTTTTTCAGGCATGATTCAAGACAAGGGCAATTTATCCCACTTAAATCTGGTATAATATAACAAGGTTAACAATTGATTATACCTAATGGCACGACACGAGTATGAACAGGTCTCCTGAGGGACCAGTTTCCAATTAACAGATTATTAGTCGGACTCGTGGGGATGAGAACATCGACTGAGGGGATCAAACGGGATAATCTCTTTGAGGTGCGGTTGCGGCTCAGTTTATATTTTGATCCGTTCTAATTCCCAAGATACGTTAACTTATACCAAAAATAAAACATTTTTGCAAACCATACCCGCACGCGGCTTTCATGACTTCGCTCTGACGCTTGTTTTAATTTAGGTGCGTTAGTTTAGGTTATTTGATGTGGGTCAAAAGTCTATATAGGTACCTCCTTTGTAACCAACAATGTCTGTAAGATGCTCGAATAGGTAATAAAATAACTCTTCTGGGTAAATGCATTGGAAATATATTATTTATTTATTTTTATTTAAACTTTCCTTCTTTTTTTTAAAGAATCCTGTCATAAGAAATATGTAAGGAAAAAACACAAAGCAAAGTAAATGTCTTACACAAATATCAAAATGTTGTATAACTACTGACTGACTGAGTAGTGAGTACACAAATGTTGTTCTACAAACTTCCACTATTCTTAGAAAAAAACTTTTCTGTATATAGACAAGCTTGTGGGTTACTTACTAAAGAGACCCTAAAATATTGTAAGTGATTAAATCGCCGACTTCTTTACAGCAGGCTATCAGGTAGATTTACTTTACAAACAAAATTCGGGGAAAAGAATGTCCAATTACGCACTCTAAGAATTTCTCTGAAAAAAATTCTTACCCAGTTGGCGAGTTGCGGAGTTATTTATCCGTGTGCCCAATACATCACCGTCGGAGTACGGCCGCGGTTCCTCCGAGACTTCTATATTGATGATTTAATTAAGAAGCCGCCCTCAAACTTGTGTATTGAGCTAGTAGCGCTGCTAAACTCTCGGCCCGTAACTCAGGAAGCTTCTACCCACAGCCACGATTAGATTTTTTACTTTCAATCGGCTATTTTACCCCTCAGAGTGTTAAAACACCCGATCGGGTTTTATTAATATTGTCTGCAGAATGTGACGCGACCCGTTTTGGGTGTCGTCGCTGTAGGCTATTATCACGTATATATATGTATAGGTATGAGTGATTTCTCGAAAATCAAAAAAAGACGTCCACATTCTGCGGAGTTTTCTAATTTTGACAGCCACATTCTAAATAGGAATGAAGAAAATTTGATTATTGTGTTGATATTGTGATCGTAAAAAAATGGAGGCGATTTTTATGAAAATCGACTGTTTGCACTTAGAGTCGACAGAAGTCGATAAGTAGGTATTTACTAGGTACTAAAAAAAATTGATGGGTTTGTCACATCACATACCTCGTCTAGCGCCTAAACTAGCGATGAGATTGGAATGTTTTGTATTAGTGAGAATGTCGTCAATTTCTCCAGGTTTTTTAACTAAACTTACCTCTCTTACAAAAAAATTAAAGCCGATTTTTTATGATTTGTAATATAGCTATGTCACTGCCTTATTTCTAGTTTGGTATTAAAAAGTAAAATAAAATTGTGCCTTCTTATATCGCGCATCCAACAGTAGATGGCCTGATGATAAAATAATAATGATGATACATAAATATCAGAGCGTCAGTGGCCTCGGGGATAAGACGCGACCTATCATATCGAAAGGTCTGAGGTTCGATCCCAGACTGGGCCATGTACTAATGGGTTTTTTCTCGAAACTTAAGTACAAGTACTGACTGCTCTCAAACGGTGAAGGAAAACATCGTGAGGAAACCTGCATACGCCAAAGAAGAAATTCTTAGGCGCATGTGAAGTCCACCAACCCGCACTGGGCTAGCGTGGTGGACTATAGCCCGCACGCTCTCGTTGAGAGGGTAGGCCTGAGCCCCTGCAGTGGGGAGATAAATAGGCTGTTGATGATGATGATAAATATCAAATTTCACTGACGAACGTGCTCAAAGTTTCTCAAAAACGCCCACAAGTTGTTCACAACTGCAAAACTATTAGGCCACGGATTTGTGGTCTAAGGAGAATGTTGTCCGTTACTGCGGAATTTGTAATTAAGAAATAACGTCTGCAAACAAAATCTGTAAACAAACTTGGAGGAAGTCGAAAGTATTCTATCTTGTTCGGTCTCGATCGAACTACCCCTCATTATCTCACTCATGCGAGGATGTAGTTAAGTCGAACATTCTTGCGGTAAGTTGTTTACAACTTTACTGAAGCTTTGCATAACGTCATGTGGGTTTAACAAAGAGGTAACTGACTGATAGGAATACTTTTCGATAGAAAAGGCATCTACTACCGTAAAGGAATTTATAGTTAAAGTCAGCAAATAATGGGCATTGCGTTGGATCTAATATTTTGTCATGAAATCGATCGTTTACGTTTTGTCCGGCGGGTGGTCAAAAAACTTGATGACGAAAAACATGTACTTTCAACTTTTCTCGGAAACTACTAACCCTTGACTAGGTATAGTGTATTTACCAAAATGAAAAAATATGTCGATGAGATCTTCACTTCGACCAAAATTAAACAAAATCAAAACCAAAACAAAACAGATACGTCTAGGCGGTCTTATCGCTAAAAGCGATTTCTTCCAGACAACCAGCCAATTTGATTCATCGAATTCACGAAATAATAAAAACCTGTGGTTCTAATAAATGTAAAACCGGTACGAAAGTGACTAAATTAGTCCCGAATAATATCGAAGTTGGTTATTAAGTTCACAACTTCTGTAAAGACCGTCGGCCCTGCAGCAAATTGATGTTATCGGGATACTCGATGTTCATAGTTAGTGGTCCGCAGTCCATTGTGAAATTCCAAAGCAGCGCCAAACTCGGACGGTCAACTAATTTGCCTGGGCAACCAATCTTTACCTACCTTATTACGAGTAGCTGGCAGAAATAGACTAGTGAACTGGAACTACCAACGTAAATTTTACTCAAAGAAACTAACCACGGATTGCAGATTTTTTTAAAATTAATGTGTGCTTTAAACCTAACCAGCGATCCGCCCCGGTTTCGCACGGGCGCATTGTAGGTAGGTACTAATGTGGTGTCATTGTGGAGCGATTAATAATATTACTGCGGCCATCAATAACAAAAGGACAAACAGACGCGGGATTTACGATATATTGGCGGGATTATATATCTTTTATATTTTCTGTAAATATAACATGCATGTGTTATGCCTATGAACCATCCAAGACATTATCTGAATGATAGTGAAAACCACATTAAAATCCGTTGCGTAGTTTAAAAGATCTAAGCCTACAGAGGGACAGATAGACGGAAGTGACATTGTTTTATACTATCTAGTGATTTGATTGGGTAGGTTAAACTTTGTCATGCATACCTGAGATTTACGAGGCAATACTTTATATACCAATTTACCCAATAGTGAGACGTATAGTTTAGAAAAACTTATTGACTGATATACATTTTAAAGAACACCGTACCTACTGGGGTCTTTGTTTTTTGGGCTCTGTCAAAACGAATACCCCCTTTAGAGCGAGGTTTTTGTCCGTCTGTCTGTTCCCCGGATAACTAGAAAACTACTGGACTGATTGAGCTGTTTGAATAAGTATGTAAAGTTGTCTGGCAAGATGAAAATAATTATTTCAGGAAAAGAAAAAGTCGGCGCTCTGTTCTATCTGCCCACCCCGCCATAGCGTGATGATATGTATGTATGTAACAAAAAATCAGTAACCTCTTAATGTAGGTATTATTACGTACAACTTACTTAGGAATTTTTGTTAATTATTATACTTACGAAGCAATTACAGAGTAATTCTCTTGAAATATTATAGGATCTACTATAGGAAATCCCATTACATAAAGCCCTGACAGAAAATGCATTGTCACTTAAACTTCGTACTTTAACTTAGCTAACTACTTACACAGTTAAGTAGTGCTATAGCGGCTTCTTTGCTGAGAGATCCTTTCCTACCTCAAAGGAAGTGCTCCAATGAATGGAAGTTTTTGGCAGCCGAAAATTGCAGCTGCATATTTCAGCGAGTCGGATACGATCGACAAAAGTGAGTGGCCCGTTTAGGTAACGAGAGCTTATTAGAAAGCTGTTGGTGAACTTCTATAACTTAGTGAATTTAGCAACTGCGTGTTGGTTGGCATAGTAATAAATCCATAGTTCCAACACCATCCTGAATCACTATTACTTCCTCTGTGCCTGAATGCACATGCTTCGCCCGCGTGGAATAAGTTTTTCCGCGGGAACCGTTTATCCCGTTGAAAAACAAGGCCTATGTGTTATTCCAGGGTATAAGCTATCACTGTACCAAATTTCATCAAGATCCGTTCAGCCGTTCTTGAGTTATAAATGGTGTAAGGTCAGTAATAGTAATAAAGGAGGCTTAGTAAGGTCAGTAAATCATTCACGGGGCAATGTATACGCTTCTACAACAAACTACCAGAAGAAATCTTAAATATGAATGACAGAAAATTTAAGACCTACATTAAACAACAACTTTGTAAGAAAGCTTATTATAGGACAGTCGATTATCTAAATGACAAAGATGCCTGGTGTTAATGTTACTTCAGCCTCGCACAATCTTTACAAAATAATGTTATGTACAAACTTGATTTTAAAAGATGTGTTGCGGAAGTTTGTTGCGCCGCTTCTTCTTCCCAGCTCTATATAACACCTTGGAGGCGGTGGTAGATAAAAAATTTACGTTGTATAAATGTACCCAGTGTACTTACATGCAATAAAATAGTTTTGAATTTTGAATTGAATTTGAATTTTTGAATTTTGTGTAACTAACACGACTTTGTTTTATATATTTGTTTTATTTATTTAGATGTGACATAGGTGAAACTTATACATACTCATTACCAAATTTAGTTAATTGTAGTCTTCTATGAAGACCAATCTATATACAAATAATTTCAAAAAATTAATGTTACCCACCTTACTAACAACAATTAGTTTTAAAAAAATTACTCAGCATATTCTGGGGCAGTATTGTCAAATTAACAAAGACAAAGATAGACTCCCAAAATTGACTGTGAATGGCAAAATTCAAATTATGTCGGAATATTCGGTTCAACCGCAGCTGATGTCGACATTCACTGGTGAATTCTCCTCGGCGCGAAAGTCACGTTCACCCTGTATAATGTCTGGAAATACGTTGGCGCCATCTAAATTGCTACCAGTCAGATAATAAACGGACCGGATATAGCTATGTTCGAGAATTATGGAACTAGAGTTAATTATTATGTTCTCTCAACTTTACTGCTTTACACATACCTACCTATCATTTTAGGAAGCGGTCATTTTGGGAATGGTCATTTTGGGAAGTGGTCATTTTAGGAAATGGTCATTATGGGTCATTTTGGGAAGTGGTCATTTCGGGACGAAGCTCACGAGTCGAAGTCTCTAAGAGATGTTTTGGTTTTATTTTTCTATCTTAATCATTGACTTTACGTACAATTTAAACTAGACAGATAGCGGGTCCAAATAAAATCTTCCTTAGGAAATGTCCAAAGTGCCGCTAAAACTATTTCCAATGAGGGTTGATGCCAGTTTGTTCGCTATAGCATTTCCACGGAGGGTTCCCGGCACTGAGACATTCTGAGACATGACGCTCTCCAAAAGTTGCTGTAGCACCTTGGTTTGTAGAACCAAACACTAGAACAGAATAAACACAGCGTAATAAGCTAAATCTCGAAAACCGAACCAACTTCTTAGCGGGCCAGAAATACCCAGTGACACTTCGACCCTTTTGAGATCTTTGGTGGCAACCTCTGTCCACCAACAACGGTGCCCCAATCCGTTGTTTGGTGGACTTCACTTACGCCTGTGAGAGTAGAAATTTTAATCATTGGCGTACCTATCCAGGTTTCCTCAGGATGTTTTCCTTCACCAAAAATCCTGTGGTATATTAAACCGTACTTAAGTTCCGAAAAACACATAGTACGTGCCAAGGTTCGAATCCCCGACCTCATGAACATGAGACGAGTGCTTAACCAACTAGGCTCTAAACGAAACCAATACTTACATAAAATATACGATATACTCCAGGCTATACCTCTTGCGGGGTAGGCAGAAAAAGCTAAAGTAGCTATACCTACCAGTTATTCCTTAATATAATATTGTATTGAATGATTCACTGACGCAATACATTTTAACAGGCAATTAAAACTAAAATACAAAAAGTTTTAAATCGCCTATATTTGATCAAGAAGTCAATTTCATAGTGGTTATAATATTAGCAACAAACTCATCACATCAATAACTATACTTGTTCAATAACATAATTAATTAATTACAATACAAAAATATTGTATTACATGTTCAATTATAAAATAACATGAAAAACAAAGAACGAAATAACATATACGAGCTCTAATGTTTATTCAGACGAGATAAAATAGTGTATTATCAAGCCTAGCTAGACCGGATAAAAACTGGTCTTAACATAATGAATGTTATCAAAATAGTTTGTAATAAATACGTGGATTAGACTTTTCCGGTGTTTTACTTTATCCAATTGCATAAGTAATCCACCTCGGCTTTTCATGGGCACAATCTTCACTATAAACCAAGAAGTAAGTATCATAGCTAAGTATAGGTATCATAGCAGGTCATCGACTTATTCGTGTTTAGTTAAAAAAACATAACGAACAGACTTAAATTAAAAATATAATGCTACCATACCAGGGAATTAATTTTTTATGTCAATGATCGATACGCAAATGAAATCGATATGCCTATGAAAGGTAATAATTTTGTGTGGACAGACGAACAAACAATAAATTAATTGAACAATAAATGTTACTCACAATGGTCAATGCTTCGTGCACCTGGATTAGTCTGTAAATTAGAAAATTGTTTAGATAAACTACACAGACGCGTCGCGTGGGTATAGTACTTAAGTGAACAGTCGTGTTAATCTTTGCGTAAGTAACCCAAAAAATCATAGAGTTAATATCTCTTTGGTGCGTGCTCGCATTAAGATCTCTTTGGTGCGTGCTCGCGACCCCTTAATGAGGCGTAAAAAAGGCATTATATGGGTGTCAAAATCGTGTCAAATGTATAATGTATCACAATACTGTGACTGACTCACACATTCTCATTTTAAAACTCCATATAAATTTGGATTAACAACCTCCTCCCGCTACACCGCTTCCTTTGTCCGCACCACCCCTGTAAGTGACACCATTGGTTCCCATACTAAATATGCAAGATGCTAAATATACTTACTTAAACTTTAACGTGTATAAATGTACCCAGTGTACTCAGCAATACTGACTTTGACTTTACAAATTATAATAATAATAATAATTATATTTAAATTATACTTTTTTGACTTTGTAAATATTTGTAATATAAATGTTACGAACTACATAGCTCTATCTAACTAGTGAAATATCTCAAAATTACAGACGAAATCTCCATAGTAAATTAAACCGCACTCACCGCAGAGCGCGTAAAATGGCTCATGGCTGCGACTAAAACCAATACAATTAAATGAATGTTCATGTTGGGTGGAAAATATACGAACTAAGGAAAACAATGTTTAACCATTCGTTCGCATACGACGACTTTCGTAGTGGCTTAGTTAGACTACACAAATTCATCAACGAAACAGGTAGGTACCTATTGGGTGGGGGCAATACCTGTTTCGTTAATTTATAAAAGGAGACAACTGGCTATCAGTGAAATAATTGTACGGCCACACCGCACAAATTTTACACACAACACTAGACTTTTCTTATCGAAAAAAACAGTTTTTACAAAAGAGAAAACATTTATCTCATTTTTATGTAAATGTTTAGAAAAACAATGTTAATTAATGCAGCTGGCTAAATTGTAAACATGGTTTGTAGCCACATGGTATTTGACGAACCGCAATTTTGACATTGTATTTCTTATCTGCATTTTGTGTCATAACAACACATTCATACATAATTTACCTTCTTTCGTGTCTACACATCTGGTACACATCAATACCACGCATAGCCAGTGGTCTGATACACAGATTAGTAATAAGTATATTGTCTTCGACTACTATTACTTACTCTGTGCTTCGACGTCTGCTACCTTCGGCAAAACGGGACTCCTGACGTCTCCTACACGTGTTGCTTCCGATAAACCGCCATGCATGATCGAACTCCAGGTGTTGCGGAAGATGATGATGACTATAAACCGAATACTAATCAAGTAAGTACAAAACTTTTTACATAAAAGCAAAACTACTCTACCTCCTACGTTTTACGTGTGTCATATAATAATGAGTAATTTGGTGTAATTCCGCGGGCGAAATAAGGATGGTCGTAAACGTTACGACGCGTTACGACTAATGAAGTTAATCAAACAATTTGTAAGGTCGTATAAACTTATCCAATCTCGTCTGTACTGCGAATGTCACTGCTACAGACCTGACTTATTGGGTGCTAACAACTTGAGTTCACGTTATGATCGTCATATAGAAGTTCATACGATTTCATTGAAACTCGGTAACGACTGTGTTACCCATACCTGTAAACAATTAATACAAAATCATTTTCAAGGTAGGGTTTTATCTTGTTACTATTAAATATTCTGTGGTTTTATTTAAATATCAAATCTATTATTACCTTAGTAGAAACCTTTATCTATTTTTTTGTTTTTCTTTTCTAATCTCAAATGGTGAGTCATTTTAATAACTGTACTTATTTTACTTTAGTTTTATTTTTCCATATTACTTTTTTTTGTGTCGGTGGGAGTATTTTTTGTATTTGTGGTTCTAAACTACCGAAAGATATATTCTTAAATTTGACTATGTCTTACTTCTATTGTTTGGGTTTGAACTGGTTTGAAAGAAAACCATACATGAAGCAAAACTTTTGTCTTTTTGCCATCTCTCCACCTATAATCTGAATCAATCGAGAGAAGCCGAATTGGTAACGTACAACTGGCCTGTGCCATAGGGCGTGGGTTCGATTCCCACCCGGGGCCAACATATTTTGTGTGATGAGCATAACTGTTGGTTTTCGAATTCTGGGTGTTTGTATGTATTTAAGTATGTTTATCAGTTGTTGAGTTCCCAATTTACAAGCTTCGGCTTAGTTTGGGACTAAACAGCCGTGTGTAAATTTGTCCAAACATTATTTATTTATTTATTTAATTTCTTCTCTATACATACTTATCATTTAATTTAACATTATTGCAGACTATTTATTTAGTACTAATAATATACACAGAAATTATTATTTAATTGAAAACAACTACATTTTTTGATCTAAGTACATGCACATAGTTAAATAGGTTTTGTTTGTTCGCAACATTGTGTATCCCAGAGCACGTGCTGTATTACTGGAGTTTCATCAAACTTGCGGCCCGGTGGCGCCTTGCTAATATATTTATGAGCGGCAGGTAACAAGTTGTTAGGTGAAGAGCACTAGAACATTAATAGCGTCCTCCGCTTTACGAGCAGCAAGTTTAGACGACGAAACTTGCTAACTCTTGATTAATGGCATCTAAGTGTCCACGGCTAAGGCAAACAAGGCGTTAATTTTAATCGTAAGGTAGGTCCAGACTAAATGTCCAATTTACATGCACTTAGACTTTTATCTGACATCCTTTTTTCTATCCAGACTAATCCAGACCTAAACTTTGATCAAAGTAAGTAATATTACATCATCAACGGCCTATTAACATATTCACACTGCTGGGGCTCAGGCCTACCCTCTCAACGAGGTCGTTCGGGCTATAGTCCACCACGCTAGCCTAGTGCGGGTTGGTGGACTTCACATTACTATTACAATTTATTGCCATAAATTGCATGTACATTATGTTACTAAATTATACAATATTTGGTGACCAATTGCAAATTTTAACCACAAGGGTGTAGCAATGACATGCGCCTAAGAATTTCTTCTTCGGCGTATGCAGGTTTCCTCACGATGTTTTCCTTCACCGTTTGAGAGCAGTCAGTAAATGTAGTTTCGAGAAAAAATGCGCAGCCGGAGATCGAACTTCGGACCTTCCGATATGATAGGCCGCGTCTTATCCCCGACGACACTGACGCTCTTATATAATATGATCATGAGTTTTTGCTGTGATTTTTAAAAAAATTCTTCTATGGCTCAATTAAATTCCCTCGCAACTGCTAAGCCGAAAGAAAAATATTTGTGTAAAACATAAAAGGAGCCTTGCGTGACACTTGCCTATAAAATTGTGTAATTAATAACCACGACGCCACTCGTTTATGGTAATACAGGCGATTTTTCTTTACACTAATGCTCGTCTTTGAGTTCAACGTGCTTCAAACCCCACTTTGCAATTTCAGTGGTCCTAGATGTTATCTCTATCAATTATGGCCCATAAAACGTAATGACTTCATCGTAAATCTTCAGTTTACACGACACAATTTTACTTGGTGTTGAATAAATGAGGTCAAATTGCTCTTAGGTATTAATGACTTGTCCTGGTGCGAAATTGCCGGTCGCCAGTGCGTGAGAAGCCGAGGGAAAAGCTGAGTAAATTAACGTGTTTTTGTCGTTCCACTCTCGACACGCCTGTATAAAAGAGAATAAAATCTTAATTTTAACATTGGGATAAAAATTATTTTAGAATACATAATCAGAATACAAGATTCCCCACGAGATGTGTATTTCAACTTCGTAACTAAAATGTAAAATAATCTGGTCACGGCAACTTTCAATGAGAGACAAACAAGACTAATAAAATAAGTGTCAGCCGTAAAATTTACAACGTGCTTTATCATTTAAAAAAATATATTAATATAATTGAGCAGCATTTTAATGCCGCCTCCCGTATTACATGACCCTGTTCGATATTAGGTTTACTACTTGATATCTCTTAGGTACGTCATTATCTAAGTAATTAACCCTAAATACCAATGTTCTATAAATTAGACCTTTACCGTGTTTGCACAACTTAATTATGAAGGAAAGTTTGAAAACTGCCCATTATAATTTTGATTTCAATCAAACACGCAAGACTATTTTAATTTGCAATAGAGCGTAGATAACGTATTTATTTTTTAAAGGCGTTTAAAAGTACAGGGAATTTTTGTTTTCATTTTTTATTTTGTTTTATAGGTAAGTTTAAGTAAAGTCGTACATACATTTAGTTAAACAAAAATATTTATTCATTACAAGAGCTTAGCAGGTTTTTAAGAAGGTAGGTAGGTAAGCTTATATACCTACCTGGCGTTTTCTGCGCACATGTAGGACGTCACAGCAAAAGCGTAACAATAACGAATCGAACAACACATTCATAGAATATCGTACACATCGATTCCGACCGGAGCTCTATTTTTGATTCGCTCGCCTCGCTTCGAGCGTTCGATTCTACAAATTTTCCATCGACTCCGCATTTTTGAATCACTCAAATGGCAACGAGTTGTATCGACCACTCGTCGCTTGTTACAAGCGGCAGAATAAACGTCAAAATATGTCAAAAGAAAAGAGACAACGACCACGCTGACTGACAGTTTACTTTTTTCTAACAAAAGGCAAAGATACTTTCACACACAGTCTCTATGGTTTCGACCATTACTGAGCATTTTACGTTCCGGTAATATTAAGTATGAATAAAATTCTACATTTCTTTTTAATTGGCAACACCGAACGCAAACGAATCAAAAATGCAGAAAATCAACGTCGTGCGACTTGGAAGTCGAGTATGACCACAGAATACATATTTGGTATGACCTAAGTCGCATGCGACGATACAATTCCCTACGAGCGAATCAAAAATAGAGCCATTCAGGTTTATTCATGATGATTGAAGAACTAAGCACTATTTCATTTTTTAAAGTATCAAAGCCAAAGTATCACGTTTCTATTTCCCGACTTAAAAGAGAATTAGACATGATTTCACCATCTAGCCGGACCACTTAAGCACTTAAAATGTCGTAGAGATGAATGGCTCAACTTTAACGTTTGGCGTAGAGATGTTAACCGATTATTTTCAGCTCCGGTGGTTGTACGATTTTTTTAATGTCCTTTTTGCCGGAGAATTAACGGACAAAAAAATTTGCTATACATCCAGATTCTTAAAATTCCTCGAGCGCTATGTCACGTGCTGAGCCCAGACATTTTGGGAGGCGCTCGCTGGTGTCATTTTTTGTTAGACATACTGACTACTATATTATATACTATTAATAAAGATTATTATTACCTTACTACAATTATAACTATACTTAGTGTTTTACTTAATTATATTCTACGTAGTTACCTACTCTTTAAGGTATCAAATAAAATATAGCGATACAGCGCGGCAACGCCGCGAGCGTTATGGGCACCTTTGCACCGACTACGAGGCGAGGCGGGCTGTTCGACTGCTAGGGTCGTACATAGTTTATATCTTTGTATTTTTGTGTTACGTCATCTATAATTATTTGATAGTTAAATAAACCAGTTATATGTATATCTTATAAATCTCAGAAACAAAAAAAAATTAGGTGGGGTTTGTAAGCAATTTACAATATTTTCATCACTTCTATAGAAGACGTTTGAAATTGAAATTCTATATAATAAAATATTCTTCTAATTTCGGCAAGCGCAATTCATTTTCTGAAAGAAATTCTGATTTTGACTAATTCTGAAATTGTGCGGTGGTCGCAATACGGCCACGCTGAATTTGCGGGGCTACGTCCAGCAGTGGACTCTAAAACTCCGGTGATTATGTGGTTCCGGCTTTCTCTGGTTTTCACAGAGAGAGTTCACATCACAAGTTCGACCAAACTTTTGACAGTGGAAACCGTCTTGAATTTTCTATCTAGAAAAGCTAATGGATGTGTATGCTTCCATTATATCGATGTGTTTTATTGAAGACAGAGATGAAAAACTCGAGCAAAATTTCTAGACAGTAAATTCTAGATATTTTTCTCTTTCAAACTTCGGTTGAGCGCCAACGTTAAGCCCTTTATCTTTAATACGAGTATATCTTAATAGTTTGTATGATTTGATTAATAATACGAAACTCAACTACCTACCTAAATCTAAAAATAAATATTTTGTCAATAAAAAACAGGATGGATATTTCCGTCAAACCATATTTTCCATAGAACTACCCAAAACCTTAGTATTTGGTTGAAATTTCAAGCAGACGAAGTCGCAGATCAAAATTTAAGTCATAAGTCCAAGTGGAACATCATAAATTATAGATTAATGCTTTAAAAGCACCAGTCTCACGTCTTAATATCATAAGAATAAGCTCTTATTTAGGTCAGCTTAGCTATTAGGCTAAAGGCCAACTTGTCAGCAATATTATATATCTAAGCCTTCCATTTAAGAAGAGCAAAGGAGACCAGGCTTAACGTGTTGTAGAAGATGGTAGGTATTAGCTTAATATACGTAGTAGAACATGCTTTGTAAATTAATCTTGGTACAATTAAGTCACTACCTTTATTGGCTAAGGAGCCTTACAAATAATTATATATATCTTCAAACTACATATCACATCACACAAGTCACAAGCAGTAAAAATGTGATTGTATGATATTATTGTTACTTGTTGTGATATATTTTAAAGCAATCTAAATATACATAACATAAACATTATAATCGGTTATTTTACAAGGGTAATAAAACTTAAGTAGGTATCTAACATAAATAAATAAAAATAAATTAAAAACTAACTAAAAACTAACTAACTACAAATAAAAAAGGCCGTCGAGGTGGTCACACTGGGGCATTGTGCCCAGAAGGCTGGCGACGTCCCCTCGTTGTATGGCAAGACTTATACGTTGCTCGAGGTACTGGCCAGCCCTCTGGTCACCGGAGGCCTCTATGAGGCGCGACGAAAGCTCGTTGATGAGCTTTCTCGCCTCCGGGCCCCAGGGTCCCAGTGTCTCCACCCCGACAGGTATAAAAAGGTAGGTGGGTGCCGAGGTTGGCGTATTTGCGGTATTGTTGCGTACTTGTTGTGATTGTATTGTTACTTGCGTTGCGCCCAACTCGCATACAATCGGGAAGTACTACACTTATTTTTAAAACTGAAATGACACTCAGGTACAATTTGTTACATATTTCGTTAATTGAACTCCCTAAATTTTTCCACGTCTCCAGACAGTGAAACATGAATTATAAAACTTTTTGGTATTCAGCATTTCAATGTGATTTTCCCCACTTACTTGGTAATGAGTTCTTGTCACCCGACGAATTATATAATATAGGTACCTAGGTATGTAATTTATAGCAGGTATACTACTATCAGGTATACTACTAGGTATACTCTACCTATCATGCAATTTATGCAATTTAAATTTCTAAAAAAAAATTTCAACCCGTTAGTTTCGTTAATTTTTTTTGTAATATTTCTATCTGTCGATCTTGACAATAAGCGATGTGAAGGGATAAGAAAATCTACAATTTCAATTCGCAGATATTAAATTAGTTTGGTTCGAATAGAATTAATATATCTCGCACACCGAATTCGGGTCAATCCACTATATTATAGAGTAACAGATGTGGTGATAAATTATCTACTACCCAAAAGGATTACAACCCTAAATATCTATTACCTACACAATATGTCTTTTGTCTCTATCCTTTACTATGAATATTGAATGAAACGGCCACTAACCCTAATAAATTTTCAATGTCTTTAATGTGATATGGGGTAAATTGGTAAGTACCTACTTTTGAAGAAATAGTTATTTAAGAAAAGGGTTTACTAACCACGACAGTCTCATTGCTAATGTTTTAGAAATTATTTCGAAATTCAGAGGACGTGGGTTCGATTGCCACTAGGAACAGACTTTGTACAATTTAAGTTAGTCTGTTCGTAAATATAAAGTTTTATAGATACTTTAATCGTTGCTTTCTTTTAATTAAATGAAGATAAGTTTATACCTATGTATATTATGAATGGCAATTGTGGTCAATGTCAAAATAGCTAATCTAGATATATATTTTTTTTGGTATTAGTTGGTATCACGATATAGCTCCAAACCGACACACTTTTACCTTCAAAACATAAGATAGGTTATTGTGTACCCGGACTATGAAAATGTCCTTTTAGTAAAAGATAATGGGAACAAATATGGCCGCTCTCCAATCTCATTGCTCACACATGTAAAGACACGAAAGGTGCGACGCGCATACATCAGGGATTCATAGCCAAGTGGCAACAGATGTTCGTCTGCTGAGATTTCCCCGGAATATTCATGCTCTCAATTAGGATGAGTTGTGGCCAGGCATCTGAAACATGTAGGCCAAATGATAGTGCTCTACTGGTTTCAGGAATTAAATGATTTCCGTAATGTCTTGTAGGGATAATATGGAGATTTAATATCCGTTCGATACGATTCCTTAATAAAGTTTCTCCGTGTTCACCTCTATTCATATTTTTTATTAGTCATTCATCGTTATTAATGCCGCCGGCCTGGGCAGCACTTTCTTTTTATCTAGATAAAAATATGTGTATTTTTATTTATGAAATCGTATGGTAGGGGCTCGGGTTAGACTCAAGGGCAAGTATTATAAATTACCTATTTCTAGACACAGAGTTGTAATCAAATCTTTAGTATAAAGATTTATTTATAATGGCGTGAAGCTGTCAAAGTTGTTTCTAAAGTTGGTATTTATTATTGTACATCAGTCACAGATCATATGATACAATTCCTTATTTAAAATGGTTCTCTTTTTTTAGATTTATCCAATATTTTTAAACTGATAAATTATTTAGGTATTTTGTCTTTGTTCCCTACGCCATATCGAAACTCATATTTCACCAAAGACAATGGGTAAATTCTGAGCACGAACTATTACCAGAAAAGTGAAAATTAAAAGAATTGAAATAAGAAGACTTGTTACCATGTTTCAAACCACCTAACAATACCCCAAGACAAGACGCTAACTAAAACGCCCGGTCTAAAGCAAAACATAATCTCCCTCCAAGTCTGTTGTTTAGTCTAAAGTTCGACACGATTTAGATGGATCAAGGTGTCATCGGTACCTGTTGCATCGAGGTGACGACAAAGTTCAGGACAGTGTTGAAAATTATATACATGGTGTAACGAAATATCAGTTAAAGCTCTACCAGAAACTTAGCTGATCTCACCAATATGTAGAGGCAAAGATATTAATAAACCAATATATTAAGTACTAGCTGTGCGCGCGGCTTCGTCTGCATGACCTAAGCACCTATAAACCATCAGGATGAAATTATATGAATGATAGAACCGCATCAAAATAGGTTACTTATTTAAATAGAGTATTTCTTAAACAAATACACGTTCACCCAAGTATCGTAAAGAGATAAAGTAGCTTTGATGTTTACCACGAAAAGAGTATTACTTCGAAAGGGAATTGCTTGCAGAACATAGGGCGAACTGAACTGAAGTTTACTTAGGTTATTTGTACCCTTTGTCCCTACACATTGTCAACTTGAGGAAATTGAATAGCTCCGAAGTAATCTTATTTGTGATGTTTCTTTTGTGTAAAATACCTTCGTCATAATATGGAAAATTCGTCAAATCAAATAGCACGGAAAGAATAAAAAACAGTACAACTTTATTTCCTGAAATCTCAGAAGATAAGATACATCCTAAAATTTTTATAATTTTGTCGATCAATTTTACCACGTACCAAATTTCAAGTATTTGTTTAATAAAACACTTAATACTTACCTATTTCATACAATACATCACAAATACCTACCTACTCTAGTAATGAATAATGATATTTAAGAGTTACAAAATTTATTATTAGTAGTAGGTTAACTTAACTCACTAAACCTAAATATACAAAACTCAAAATACTTTGAACAATACCTTGTCGAAAACAAAACTCTCATACATATGCATCCCGAACAACCGGTGGATCGAAATATTCAATATGGTCCACGGGAATTTCAATCGAGTATCTTTCAAGAGAAAATTGGATGGAAATCTGAATATTTCTTTGAAAAAAATATGATAATCTATTCACGGGCAGACGGCGACTATTTTCATAAATTGATTGCTCGAAGGCAATATCAAAGGATTTTGTATTGTCCATTGAATTGCTTATTAACTTAGTTAAAGATTCAGTAATAATTTTCCCGCGACTATGAAACGTAGGTATAAAGAGAATTTGGAGCAGTTTTTAAAAACAATCTAGTTTTGGTAACTGACTTCATCCGGAATGAAATAGGTCTAGAGTAAGAATTTTATTCAATTAAGAAAGATATCAATTTAGTTAAAAGGTTTTCTTTGTAAATACTGGGTATTCTTGCCTGGGGGCCAAACCCGAGTCGAATGTTATTACTACTATAGGAATAAGGCAAAAATGAACTCAAACAACAATAACTATTGTAACTGTACTACTTATAGGTACAGTCGTCGTCAGATATATTGTAGCAGACAAGGTGACCAAATACTTCTGAACAATTTAAAATGTCAATAATATCCATACACTACAAATAGCCAATAATATCTAAAGGAAGGATGAAGTAATGAATGTTAAGATATTAATGGTAACTTGTACTGTATGAAACTTTTTGACATTATTAATTTTGTTCAGAAGTATTTAGTCACTTTGTCTGCTACAATATATCTGACGTCGAATATGCGATTGCTAATCTTCTTCCTTCTATAACATTTTGAAATCACAATCTTAATCTGAAAAATCACAATCTAATCTTGATCTGAAAGTTACAAAGAAGTAAGTAACACTGAAAACTATTATTTTCTTATTATTACATAAATATTTAATAACATACCTATGTATCATTATTTTATCACACAACAACAAAGAACGTTTAACAGCAAATATTTAGTCTGTAAGTAAAGTAAAAGTTTTTGTGGAGGAAGGCAACATTTTTCCGGTACCCCGGTAGCGCTTCGGGACAGGAATTCCTAAAAAGCCGGAAAATTTGTCCAATTTGCACCCTACTCCTCTCTGATATTTCAATTCAAAAGTGATTTACGGTTGTGTGGCATGGCAAAAAGGTTTAAAGCTGATTTTTCAACAACTCTTTTCCATGGAGCTGATTTTTAATACGTTTCACATGACGACAAAGTCTTGGTTACCTACTATAATGCCTACATTACTGATGCACGTTTGAATTGAACACATCGAAATCAATGAGAATGCTGATGATGGATTTCAAAATTCCGATTTAAAAACAGTTCTTAGATACTTACAGAAAATCGACTGGGATTTCCAAGCTTTGATATTCGCACAGCGGTGGAGCGAATTTTGTAATAGAGAAGTATAGACGCATCGCCAAATCGTTGGGGGTTACTTAGAGACTTTGTCATGTAAATCAGCCACTCAAACCCTCAGGGAGACGCCATTCAAATTGAAATATTGTAAATATTTTAGTTGTGAATGGCTGTACTGCTTTGATGTCGATGGTACCTTGATCTCTTTTTCATTACGGTCTTAGGGGATAATCCAGTTTCGGCGAATAGTCTACATTAAGTCGTTTACACAAAATTAGCGAGAAATCAGACTATAGATTTTCCTTTTCAGCAATCCTTGAGAATTTGTTTCAAAATAAGTCTCGGGTTTTATACTTAACAATATGTGCTAATTAGCTACACCAATACTACAGTGGAAATCGGAGATTGTTTATCAACGATTTCTTGTAAAATGAGACAAAACGAAATTCTTACCTAAAAAAATAGAACACAAGCTACCATAACATAAATAATGATGCAGGCAACTTACAGTCAGCGTCAAAAGTAGCTGGTCACTTTAGTACCTTGTCACCCTAATATGTCAATAACTAATTGAGACATTCGCTCATGACGTTAGAGTGACAAGGTACTGAAGTGACCAGCTACCTTTGACGCTGACTGTACATAGTAACGCGTAACACTACCTTGCGTGGTTTCCGATTCTCACTAGAGACCCTAGCGACTGAAAATCGAAACCGTTTTCAGTAGGTAGGTTACTAAAGCGCTCCCTACACGACCATGCTGCATGACATGCGTTACGTTTACGTGAATTATCATGCTGCATGATGGACCCTCATGCTTGCTATCAATCACTTAGTACAGTGAAGAGTAAGCTTGCATGTCAATCAACGGCCAGCACGTAATTTGCATGTCATTCGCGTCAATCACTACAAGTAGACGGTCATGCATGAGTGACAGCACGTAATGCATGTCATGCAGCATGATCGTGTAGGGACCACTTAATACTCAATAGCGTCGAGTCGTTGTCGTCATAGACTTCTTCCAAATGCGGCGCGAGGGGTGCGCCTAATCTTGCAGTCGCAAATATTCTGATATATATCCTCAGGTTGGCAAGTCACTAATATAGCATTTAGGACATAGCAATGCTTTACTTACATTATTATATTAATGGGCAATAGTAATAAAATACTCGAAAATAATTCATTATATCAGAGATATGAAATTCTTGCATATTCAATTCTATTGTCAAAAAGTAAGTGAGCATCCAATTGTATGATTTCAGTGCCTACTATCAACAATCCTCTCGTGTATATGAATATCACTTTTACGAGAGGCGACAGATTCACCTTTGAGATGCAAATGAAACCCGTACAGAATTCATAGTTCAAATGGAGTGACTATAGGGGAAACTCACTCGTGTATTTATTTTGTCTTATCTTTATTTCTTCGCTCGTTAAAAGATTCTTAATAGATTCCATCAGTACGGATATCCTTTACATCGAAGTTTTTCTGCGCTTATCACTCTGCCTCCTGGATGACTTAAATATACTGTTCTACTGGTTATATGAATTGAGATACAATTCAGAACCTTTACTGATGTGCCGAGCGTAATTACATGCTGAATTTTGTTTTAGATAACGAATTGTGCTAGCAACAACACGTATTATTCAGTGACTGACTGTACATATTTCTTAACTACGACTCGTAGGCTACGAGTATACTATAACTTATTAGTAATACATGTTAATAATTGAATATACGCTTTCGTCCCCACATAATTATATTTTTAGCATTAATGAAGATGTTTCGCATAGTTCGTCATTGTAAATTAGGATTCCTCAACAAGCTGTTACGAGACCCCGAACAAAAATTTACAAACCTCACCAAACAGACCTAGACAAACGAAACTAGTTACCTATTATTAAATAAACTGAACCCTTTTCGTTAATTTACATTTCCGCAGCCAATTTCATTAAGCCACGAGCTATTCGTGGCTTAGTTAAGGCTCTAAAGTCTGTTTGGCTTTCTCACAATGGATATAGAACACTGTTGTACCAACTTCAGCGTTTATTAATTTCCGTTTGACGTTCGCAATCAGGAATTGTCATTAAAATCCAGTCTAAACTATTTACAGTCGCAAACAAATCTAAACTTCAGGAGATATCCATCTAACTACTCGTTTATACAGGCAAATGTATCTGATTTAGTTACCTACCCATTCAATTTTAGATAGACGCAGGTCCTAAGTTATATAGGTATTCGTTATTAATTACACGTTGTCATTGTCGTCATGATACGGGCATAGGCACACGGGTATACGTATGTATACCCGTAGACAACGAACGGTAGCGTATTTATGGCCGGCCCACTCATTTTACGCTCATTACAAATAACGACTGAAATCGACTCGACTACTAAAAAATAACTAACCCGATAGAGACCTAAACGACTAATATACCTACAGGCGAAAGGGGACGACATATTTGAAATCCGCTAAGTTCCAATATGAGCCACATTATTCTCTAATGGAGCGAGTGTGGTGAATCGATACGAACACTCGAATGACACGAGAGTTTTGTCATCAACTGTTTCAAATATTTGACTTCGGTGCGGTGGGAAGATGTAGCGCTCCGTCCTAAGCAAACATCTGGTGAACACGATCCGTCGCTATATAGAGACGATGGGACGAGTAGCTTGTTACAGAAGCGACAGTGTTCTGCTTCAATGAAGCTTGGATATCTTTGGTGGGCGCCGCGCCCGCGCCCCCTTAGCTAAAATCAAACCTTCCTGTCTGCTTCCTTCTGTATTAGCCCTAATTTTAGTATTATTGCTAGAGTCACAGTGACGTCGCCCCCCTAATCATTTTATTACCGCGGTTTCGCGCGCGTTCTGTTTCAAAAGAAGCTGAAGAAATAACATTTCTTTCATCAAACATAAATAATTATAAAATATATTGAATGTTTGTTTTGGTTATGCCTTGGTCTAAACAGATTTTGAACGAACAAACATTACACGCACAAAATGAAAATTTTGTTTGTTGGTTTGCATGAATTAATAAGCACGTATAATATTTTACAGGTACGTATATCACAGGTTATACATCCATTTGAAAACGGTTTGTTACTGATACTACAAGAATATAAATGAAAAAAAAAAGAATGATGTTAGTCTGGTCTCTGAGAGACACTAGAGTAGGCAATGCCTCAACGTGCCTAAAATCTTAGGCAAAGAGGACAAATGACTAGAACAAGACCTTCTGTGAACAAAGTATACCGACCACAATATACCTCCAGGCGTCGACTATGTTAACAAAAGGTCATTTTGTCCCTCTGTCCGTCAGAAATTGGACGCTGCGGTCACCCGGACTATCTAATAACGGAAAATTTCATATTAAACTTTTGTATTATATGACAACACCGTCCTAAGTAAATGTCAGGACTTTATTCTAAAAGGGCAATATTAAGCCGATTTTTAAGATAAAGTAAAAGGTTTTAAAATAAATCTCTTTATAAAGCAGTAAAGAGGAACCGTACCTATACTGCAACCAGACAATGGATTACGAACTTGCATAGAAATCTGTTTAGAACTCAATCACACAACATACAATATTAACTTAGAAAATAAATTCAGCTCAAGTAATTGTACCTTAACTGATATATATATATGTATACAATACTGTTTATAATAAATCGGTATTAATTCTTCATTGGGGATAAATTTGTATAGGTAGGTATTAATTATGTCTTCCTTTGCCTCGCGTGTCTTCTCGTTTCGCCAAATATTTGATACAAGCACGCGTCGGCAAATAGCAAAACGTAATGACGTTGCCGAGTTATACAAATGTATACAACTACAATGTGTTTTATTGACATCATGTACATAGGTTGTTCGTTAAACAGATTTTCACTTATAAGAAAAATTTGAGCACACGAAATATAATTTCGGGTATTTGTTAGTTTCACACTTTTGTTTAGCTGCTCTATTTCCATAAACATCCTGTCATCATCATCATATCTGCCTGTAGACGTCCACTGCTGGACAAAGGCCTCCCCCAATGATCTCCACGACGACCGGTCCTGCGCTAACCTCATCCAGCCGGGTCCCGCGACCTTCACCAGATCGTCGGTCCACCTTGTTGGAGGCCTGCCTACACTGCGTCTTCCGATACGTGGTCGCCACTCAATATCCTGTATACGTAACTGAAATACTTACTTCTATTTATATACTCATGTCAATACTTGTCAAGTTCAGTCAGCTTCATAGAGAGTGACGTTATACACGTTTATATTATGGAGCTGCGAGTAATATTAATATTTCTACCCATATTTTGGTGTATAAAGCACATTTTGTTAGGTGTTAATTAATTTGCTAACCAAAATATTTGTGAAGGCATTCAATATTCTATTTCCAACAAAATTTATTCCGAAACTTTCTGAAACCGTATCAGAATCTTTGTAACGTGAAAAAGTATAGGTTATATTCAGTTATATTCTAGTACCGAACCGAACCGAAGATGTTTTAGGCTTGAGGGATTGAAGCTGATATGCTGAAGAATATACTAGGTATATAATTATTACTATATTATTTTAATGACAGGGCCCGTTCATATCCTTCACAATATAAAATACAATTCCAGTTTGACCAATTCAATAGGATTCTGTAGAAATATCTGCAATCGCGTTCTATCGCATTCATTGGAATCCTCAGGGCGCGAGTCCTACCGTCCCACTCGCACTTGTCCGGTTTTTTAATACTTTTTACATATCCAGTATACCTAGAATTTAATTAGAAATGATGCAGAATAGCGAATGGAAGACAATTATAAGAACTGCATACCTAGCTGAAAGAAAAAAAATCAATTGTGCAGCTCATCGCACAGGCCCATAAAACTATTCTGTGACTAAGTTAATCATGAATCAAAAAATTTTGTCACTCTTATATGGATCAGTAATAAAAGCATTCTATGTGTGTCAAAATCGTGTCAAATGTATCAAAAAATTATGACTCACTCACATATTCTCATTTTCAAACTCAATAGTGAAAATATACTTCCACCTCCTCCCGCTACCCCGCTTTCTTTGTCCGCACCCCCCCTGTAAATGGCACCATTGGTTCCGATACTAAATATGCAAGATGCGAACTCCACAGGGAGCGCGCACGCCACCAAAGAGATTTAAACCTTCTTGAAGTTAATCATCTAGACGAGAACACTTGTCACACTAACAGTGTCATAATTTCGTAGTTAAATATATTTATAAATGAGTCGTAGGCAGGTATATTTATTCAGTACGCTCCTCTGCGCCGCCGGCGCGAACGGTCGATTGAATCTCAAAGCGTTTAATACAACGTGAAAGTTGTCTATTATTGCATCTGAACTCATAATGTGGAACATGGATAAACCGGGAACTGTATTTTGCTAACCGCAAACGCATTTCAGATTATTTGGAAATAATTTTGCGGTGCGGTTCTACCTCTATTTGTTCTGCCAAATTGATTGCTTTTAAATAATACTAAAATGATTTAAATGCATTCAATTTATGATTTATTTTAATCATCATCCATCATCAATCCACTGAGTTTTTGGACATGGTCAGAAATCTGACCTTTGACCTATCACCAAGATAAGACTTACAACAAAACACAATAATAATTGCTGTATTGACGATGACGTTTAAAGTAAGTATACTTTATACTTATATATTAAAGTTTTTTCGCTAACGTTGTCGGAAAATTGATTATCAACCGCTAGTGTAGATGAGGGTAGACCACGATTAGGTACTGGTAGCTCCGAGGTGGTAGCCAATGGTAGTTAATTAGTGATAAAGGTCATTTAAACAATAACAAAACTGTAGAAAAGTTGTTTCTGTACATTACCAAAATATTTTTGGGAAAACTGGATCGGGGTACTTTACAAACGATATCAAAACCGAAAATGGAACTTATGGATTTTTTGTCTGTCTGTCTGTTCGTCCATCACGCTTTTGCCTCGGAACGGATTTTGGCAAAACTTTGTATGGAGATAATCTATAATCCTGGCCACTCGAAAATTAGCCAAGAAATAATGAAAGGCAATAAAAATCTCTCATTTCCTAACATTAATGTATGAAATTGCAGTTCAGAGTAAATAGACTGGCTGTTGTTGGAAATGATACAGATGTTTTCAGTTCAAAAAATAGGGTTTTGGCTTGCGTTGTTTGGCAACAAATGAATTTGATGGAATTTAGCATCGGACTTACCTATCTAAAGTCCACGCGTAAGAAGTCGCGGTCAACAGCTAGTTATAATATACAGTTTAATTTGCTATAGACCAAAAATAAAGGTAGGTATACCAACACTCTTACTTAAAATCTACAACGGAAATGATCTTTACATCCGCACCAAAAACATAGTTACGTTAAAATAGGTCGGTGCTGAATATCGACTAACGCAGGGACGATTTTTTAAAAGCGCTCAGAGAACCTGGCAAATAGTCCAGTTTGCAAACACAGCGAACAAGCGTTCATTAAACACTTCTGCACAATTACGCGAAGCGTGGCACTCTGGGGACAATGTCCGTTTTATTTTACGCACCCACCGCACAGTGTAGACCCGGCTTTAAATAGGTACTACTAAAGATTTAGTTAGCAAATGTTTAATTACAATACAAATTCTAGTTCTTATTTAAACTCTACATAGACGTTCTCCTAAAATGTTTTATCTTAGGCTTCTTCGTGCATGGATATAATAATGACGGTTCCACCCACAGAACACGGAAAAAGCCCGCTACGCTCCCAGGTTTTATATTTCTATGATTCCACCGGGTGGTACCACTTACAGATTCCAATCAACGTAGTCCTACTTCTTACATTACAAACGTATAATTTATATAATGAGTAACTATTTTAAATCTAAATTCTGTAAAACCAAATCAAGGCAGTAATCAAAGAAGTAAAATTGAATTGGAACCAGCGGTCAACAGCACTTCAATTCAACTAAATCTCGAGGATTGCAGAGACAGCTGAAATTCCCAGCGGTTGTATTTGCAGCATTCTGCGACCGCTCGATATTTATTATTCATTCATAAGGAGCACTGCGATATTTACTCTCACATTACGGTGGCCTCCGAGTCGCGTTTCTTGCATTAAAAATTTAACATAAGTCCGCCTCGAAGCGTCGTGTGCGGAGTAAAAAGAAATGTTTAATGACATTGAGTAAACACAGTTGTACGCAAACTGTTGCGGAGAAACGGGATTGCAAAAAAATACTTATATTCTATTTAGTTGCGATTTAAAATAAAGCGTTGAAATTCGTTGCAACTGTAAACAATCAGATTAAGATAATGCAAAAAAGGGAGTCTTAGGGTGGTATTATAGTAAGCGGCGCCGCCGCTTTGTACAAGATTACATGACTTTGGAATTATTGAGGTGGCGGCAGCGCCGCTTGAGAAACTCCACAGAGCAGCGACGTCCGCCCACTATAATACCACCCTGAAAGTCACTATAGATTTGATTTCAGGAAAATATAATATTACCACAAGATTACCTATATATTCTACATACAACGTACACCAACTGTGCCACATATATATTTACACTTTTTCTATTAAACTCTGAAGTCATTTTGAAACACATAATGATTTATCATTTTAGAATGCACAATATTACCACTATAGATTAATAGAACTGCTAAAATAGATTCCCAAATCTCCGAACGCGATCCAACCAAAAAATGAAAACAATTAGTACAGAACGCAGCCGGCGCGGCAGCGTGCCACCGGCAAAAACGTACAGATAAGTTATTTTCAATCGCTGCAAGAGCCCAAACGCAGGAGATATTACACGTAGCTTTCCTCGGGAAATGGCGAGAAAATTCAGTAAAACTCACCAGTAGACGGCGAGCGACAAATTCAAACACAATTTCCCACATATTTGCGAAGGAAATTTTATTGTTACAGTGTCAATAGCAACCTAATAGACTATATTGTTCTCTAAATGGGTTAGGTACTAATTTTAGTGTTGGATTGCAAAGCCATCTAAATATAGGTACACTACACTAGCTTAAGCCCGCTGTCCGCATTAAAAAGTATCGTAATATTTACTAATAATAGTTACTAACTGTTGCCCGCGGCATGTAAGTTTTGTTATGTAAGTAAATTTTTGTTTCCCATGCAAAATTTAACATCCCTTTTCACCCCTTAGGGATGGAAATTAAAAAATCCAAGTACACCAGATTTTAAATCAGACCACATGCTTTCAAACAAAAACCGGTTTAAATCGGACCAGTAGTTTTAGCGTGATGCTGGTTCAATGAAACAGACACACGGACAGACAGACAACATTAAGTGTTTTGTGGTCAGAGACCATTAAATATAATAATAGAAAAATTTGGCTATTTCGTTTTTTTGATGGAAAAGTTTGTATGTAAAATAGTATTGCTAGTGGAAAACAATTATGTTCTCATATTATATTTGTATGACCAATGATTTTGTACAACAATATTCCTACTTACGAATATTATTTTGATAATGTTAAGCCTAAATAACTTACCTATTCCAATAGTTTTTTTATTTCTTCAATGTACAGAAATACTTCCGTCACAGTTTTATAATAGTATAGATACAGAGTTGTAAACATAATGATAAAGTTACAATACCATTGTGCAAACGGGTTTTTAAACCGTTCACAAACGCAAAGTATTCTTTGGGAACACGATGACCAGCCGTAGCACAATACGCTACGCGCGTAGCATCATTTGCTTCACAGTTATGGAAACGATTTGAGGGCAACTTTTACTGGTGGACATTTTATTCTACTCTCATAGATCTTCTGTTACTGTAATTGCCCGAACTACGCTAAGATGTACCAAGTAATGATAGAAAAAATCCGCTGTTCTATAATAGTCGCTTAAAGATTAAATTGTATTAAATTCAGGTTAGTAATCCCAGATTTACCGAAGTCAGGGCTTTTACAATGCATAATTTATATTAGTGCGCTGTGGGTCAACGTGTTTCAAAGCGGCGATGCAAGATAGCTTGCACTTTGATGCAATCGTAGTCTGTCTATAAAGCGACTTAGTTTATACGGGCTATGAATTCTACATACATTATATTTACTTACTTAACTACTCAAAATTGCACGATCATGATTTATGATGATAGGTCGTGCAATTTTGAGTAGGTAAGTAAATAAATATTGTATGTAGAATTCATAGCCCGTACCTTTATACGTACATGTAAGTTTTGTTATGTAAGTAAATTTTTGTTTCCCATGCAAAATTTAACATCCCTTTTCACCCCTTAGGGATGGAAATTAAAAAATCCAAGTACACCAGATTTTAAATCAGACCACATGCTTTCAAACAAAAACCGGTTTAAATCGGACCAGTAGTTTTAGCGTGATGCTGGTTCAATGAAACAGACACACGGACAGACAGACAACATTAAGTGTTTTGTGGTCAGAGACCATTAAATATAATAATAGAAAAATTTGGCTATTTCGTTTTTTTGATGGAAAAGTTTGTATGTAAAATAGTATTGCTAGTGGAAAACAATTATGTTCTCATATTATATTTGTATGACCAATGATTTTGTACAACAATATTCCTACTTACGAATATTATTTTGATAATGTTAAGCCTAAATAACTTACCTATTCCAATAGTTTTTTTATTTCTTCAATGTACAGAAATACTTCCGTCACAGTTTTATAATAGTATAGATACAGAGTTGTAAACATAATGATAAAGTTACAATACCATTGTGCAAACGGGTTTTTAAACCGTTCACAAACGCAAAGTATTCTTTGGGAACACGATGACCAGCCGTAGCACAATACGCTACGCGCGTAGCATCATTTGCTTCACAGTTATGGAAACGATTTGAGGGCAACTTTTACTGGTGGACATTTTATTCTACTCTCATAGATCTTCTGTTACTGTAATTGCCCGAACTACGCTAAGATGTACCAAGTAATGATAGAAAAAATCCGCTGTTCTATAATAGTCGCTTAAAGATTAAATTGTATTAAATTCAGGTTAGTAATCCCAGATTTACCGAAGTCAGGGCTTTTACAATGCATAATTTATATTAGTGCGCTGTGGGTCAACGTGTTTCAAAGCGGCGATGCAAGATAGCTTGCACTTTGATGCAATCGTAGTCTGTCTATAAAGCGACTTAGTTTATACGGGCTATGAATTCTACATACATTATATTTACTTACTTAACTACTCAAAATTGCACGATCATGATTTATGATGATAGGTCGTGCAATTTTGAGTAGGTAAGTAAATAAATATTGTATGTAGAATTCATAGCCCGTACCTTTATACTAGGTCGCTTTAAAGACAGACTTCGATTGCATCAAAGAGCAAGCCATCTTGCATCGCCTATAAGAAACACGTTGACCCACTAGCGCACTAATAATAACCAGCGCACAATAGACAAGAGGCCGCGGGTTTCGTTAAATCAGCGATGTGAAAGGAATCCTCGAGTTGGATCTGAGCCCAGAATCGTCGAGATTGCAACGATTTATCCGGCCTGAGACAGCCAAGATGGCGACTGTGCTGTGTTACTTTATGTCTCTTTAAGTATTATTTGATATGATACAACGTTGAAACTCTCTATTACGGTATTACACCTACATCCGTACAGAGTTTCAACGTTGTATCATAACTAATAAAACTTATACGTAATGTGTAAATCTGCATGCTTGCCATATTTTCAGAGACAATAGTAAGGAACGTTACAAATTAATCTGAGGGCGGACTCCTCGTGACACCAGATTGTCACACTGATGTTATTTATTTTCTTCGTGGTCACACTGAACTTATAACTTCACCATTGTTCAATACTAGGTACGGGCATCTATCGACAGGTAAATTCAAAGCATTATAGGTACACAGTCTCTGTATTAAAATTAATTATTGCAATAACTATTTAATTTAGAAACTCCCATGTTTAAAGTCTACAACAATTTTAAGGTAACATGATTTTGGATTGCAGTTAAATATATAAACTAATTTTATCTATTGCGCAATAAAGGGGGATTCCTTGACCTGGAATCGCAAAAAACTTGAAAAATTATGGTATTGAATGTGTGATTTTTTTGCAAAATTAAAATTAGTCGGACATGTGTTTTTTATTTGTGTTCAGTAAAGCAGTGTTCACCTCCGTGAATATGGCAGAGAAGCAAATTTACACAGTGTACAGGAATCAGAATCCATTTAACTAGTAGGATTTAGTCAAATTTTTCGTCCCCATGTAGCCTACTGTGGTTATTGCCTTGACTCCGTCTCTACTTCACTCTGTTTTCAGAGGACATGACGTTTTGGGTTTTGCACACGTTTTTTTTTAAGTACCTGCGTGTTGAACTACAAAGCCCAGCGTAACCTTTCAACGGACACCCCAATTACCTATGAGGTAATTTGAGTGCATCAAATTTGGGGCTTAAGGGGCTTCTAATCAGTGTAAATCACAGAACACGGAAAAAGCTCGCTACGCCGCTTGCTACCTTGTATTTCTATGGTGTCAATGCAAAAAACAAAAATAACTGAGCTTTATGGTCTACTTGCATAATCAAATGCAATAGCTATTTGCCAAAACTGCGTATTTATACTTTTAAATAATAATTAGTAAAAATAATGCTAAATTAAGTTAGAATCTAATTAATTACCTACTATACCTAATATTATATAGGTACCTACATTAAAATTAATAATTAATTAGTTCTTTCTGAACTTTTATACTATATATGGAGAAAGAAGCCGAGATTGGAGTTTGCCCTAAATAGGTAGGTAGTGATTTTTTTTATAGATTGATAAATTGATTCCTATGATTGCCCCTTTCGATCGATATTATAAAAATACAATAATTATGGTTTTTTCCACATTTGATCAAACGCACTTTAGGTTTAAAAGCAATTTTTGATAATACCATAATACTCCGTGACTAAGACCGCAGATGCAATTGAACGCTTGTCATGGGTTTTAAACGCGTGTTCGCTGCTATAGTACAGTCGACCGCACGTCAATGGAAACAAGACCAGTATAAACTGGTCTAATCAATAGTATTGAAACTCCCTAATAGCTAGGCTAAGCCAGCTCAAGGTCACAGTGTTTCCACTGACGTGCGGTCGGCTGTACCTACTACCCGACAACTGAAACGAGTTACTTGGCCTTGGCCTCCCGCTTTCCTACCTCGCCCGCCCTCTCTCGTCATAGCGCGAAAGTACCGTTCGCATAAATGTAAGAGGTCTGGCTTATGTGACGTCGTGCCATTAACAAAATATGATAAATATGTAGATTTCTTTAAGTATCTACTACTACTTCTTACACAATGTTTTTTTTATTGAAAATATGAATAAATAATCATTTATTCAAACCATTTCACTCAATACTTTCTCAATCATTTTTGCACTCTGTACCTATCACGGCGGCGGGACGTAGGGGGAAGCGGGAGACGCGGAGTGACTCATTATAGTTGCCGAGTAGTACTGCTGCTGGTGTTGGTACTTGCTACTGTTGTATGCGGCTAACTCACATGATGCGAGACCACACTAGCGATAGCGGCCGGTAGCTCTAATGGCTTCCATTACGGCTCCCACCATCCACCTGCGCTAATGGGTCAGAAATATTTAATTGATGAGAGCTGTACAGATTTCCCGATTCACATTTTTCATCCATTCAAACAGTTTTATGGTTCGCTTTTGTGAAAACGTGCTGGATCATTACGCCACAGAAATTGGTTTCGTTCGATCTTTCGATTTGTGTCTTTTGAGTGTCGGTTTGTTAAAGTTGTTTTTTGGTCGTTTATTTATGGACCAAATGGGAGGTGGCATTCATTTTTGTTTAAAGAGGCAGGGTAACTCGATTAGGGAGTTTCTTGCTTTCTCTTCTGCATCATCATCATATCAGCCAAAAGACGTCCACTGCTGGACAAAGGCCTCCCCCAAAGATCTCTCCGACGGCCGGTCCCGCGGCCTTCACCAGATAGTCGGTCCACCTTGTGGGAGGCCTGCCTACACTGCGTCTTACGGTACGTGGGCGTTGTCTTACTTAATTAAAACTTATGCAGAAGTACGATCGATCGCACATCAGTGGTAACAAAACCAGTATAAACTGGTCTCGCGCAGTATTGAAACTCCCTAATAGGCCAGCTCAAGGTCAATGTGTACTGATGTGCGGTAGACTGTACTAAGCTAAGAGGTAAGTACATAACTAATCTTACTTAAAAGTGCGGTTGAGTAGGTAACAAAAATTCAGACGATGGTTATGAAGATATTGTTTAATCGTAGGAGCAAGTACTTTCCTACCTAATAGTAACTTATTTGATATCAACTCCATCACCGTTAAAATTTATGATAAACAAACACAAACTCACTATCATTCAGAAATCCCAATTCCGTATCTGTTTATGCGAGATCTGGTACCTAAAACAAATATGACGAATTGTTTTCCTAATTAGATCTGAAAATGTTTGAGCAATTTGCTCGCAACAAACAAGTGAATTAGTAGCTATAGCTAGCTATACACAAATATGACTGTCCAAGAACGTCTGATAATTTATGTAATACCTAGGTAGGTATCTATCTATACAAGAAACAATGCAAGAAATTCTCGCTGTGGAAATCGGAAAAATAAAAATTTCAAATGTTAGTTTATACGTTTATTTACATAAGGCACAACACAATAAATAAAAAAATCCTGAATAAATAAATAAAATAAAAACAATAATAGTACACAATGAGCCGTATCTTACCACTAGTAAAATTTGTTAAAATGAGCTAGAAAGTGGATAGTGGAAGATTATCTTAAAACAATGCAAACATTCTCGTAATTGAAAATTCGCGGTCAAAATAAAAAAAGAAATGAAATGAGTTTAGTAGGAACTATTATCTAATCTGTGGTTTAGTTTACAGTTACCGCATTAATTGACCGAGCGAGCGAAGCGAGCAAAGCCTCTTCGTTTCGAGATTGGCCAAAAATGCTCTTGTCCGTCTGTCTTTCTGTCTGACTGTCTGTAATTCTCTACAGGTCGCATTTTTGAACCGATTTTAACGAAAATTTGGCATGGGTATAAATTAATCACGCCAACATAATGAGTAGAATAAAATTTTGAAAAACTTTTTTTTAGACTACCTACCATACTCGCAAAGTGGGAGTGAACTTTTTTTTCTTGTGAATCCCATAGTGTGGGATATCGTTGGATAGGTCTTGCAAAAATATTGCTGGTGTGTGAAATCCATTTTTTCTATTTAGGGATCCGTTGGCGAAATATTAAGCTTTAAAGCGATAATTTTTGTTAGAGTCACGTGTAGCTAGCTAAACGGTTGCTTCTGGAAATGTGGAAAAATTCACGGCAGTAGCATATATAACGTAGTTAAAAGGAAAACTATGACAGCTAAGTAGGTTCTATTAGTTTTTGAGTAATAGTCGATTAACTTAAGAAAGTCGAAAAATTAAATTATGTTCATAGAACTGCATACGTAAAATAGGAATTTTTTTTTTCGCGTGAATTCCATGGTGTTGGGTATCGTTGGATAGGTCTTTCAAAAATATTGCGGGTGTGTGGAAAACATTTTTCGATTTAGGGATCCGTTTGCGAAATATTAAGCTTTTAGTGCTAATTTTTGTCACTTTAGTACAGTCTAACGCACATCAGTGGTAACACTTTGACCTTGAGCTGGCCTAGCCTATTAGGGAGTTTCAATACTACGCGAGACCAGTTTATACTGGTTTTGTTACCACTGATGTGCGATCGACCGTACCATATATCTCCAACTGCAAAGTTGACTTCTGTTCGTTTCGTTTTAGGTTTGGTTTTTAAGGGCTGGCGAGGTCAACTGTTCTCACAGAACCACTAGTTATAGTGTTGCCCGCCACGCATTGTGTTTGCGTTGAGGGCAACACCGTCGCCGGGCGCCCGGTTACTTCCTTTTCCTGTCTTAATTGCGCAGAAGTATTTAATGGCCTCTGTTCCGGATGTGAATTGAGTAAGTGCTAAATTAACCCCGTTAGACATCAAATTACCGTCGGGGATGTTGCAAGTGCAAAACAGACAGTGCGACTAGTGGTTTATCACCGAGTTTGAACAATGTCAAAACCTGGTCTTTACACTCAAAATGAACAGTTACAGGTATTTCTTAATCTGAGGCTAAATGTAATTTAAAAATAAAATGTGGTAGGCTAGGCTATATTAAATTATTTTTTTCTTATCTTATTTATTATTATATTCCTATTTTATATATATCCGTGTCGGTACACGGCCGGCGGCCGCAGGGTTTTGAGACCGGGTACTTTTCCAGTCCACTGGCCGGCCGCAACGGCCAAACACCGGCTGGACCGGCCCAACCCCTGCCAGAATGGCCCGCAACCGGCCGGACCGGGGTGTAAGAAGTACCTAAGAAACTTATTTGAAAATTCTGTTTGATCCTCAGAACAATTAGTCCTTATTCTGAAGTTTGATCCGTAGAGGGAGAAAGCAAGTTTGATCTTATCACAGAGCACAGAATGCGCATGCGCGGCGCCGCGCCGTGCCGTCGTCGGTGACAATTCCAAACTATTTTATCTTAGAGTGTTGGATGTTTACAGGATAAATAAGGAATTTGTATCAATCTACGTATCATAAAGTTGCAGCATCTAGGTCCATGCAGTTTCTATGCCGACATACTACAGTGTCTGTACCTTTAAATTATAAATGAAATGGGTGTTTTATAATGAACACTTCGTGAATAACGAATTAAAAACCGTTATTAACGAGTTAAATATAAACTGGTCACATTTCTTTGTCTATTGTGATTGTGTTGTGATAAAGAAAGATGGCTGCGCAGCGTGACAGCTGACAACATAAAACATCTGTGTTGCTGTTGACTTGATTTCGTTGCTTTTATTTATCACGAATTGAGTGTGTTCATTCTATCTACTGCCAAATATATTTTCTTTGAATCATTATTCAAAGCAGTTCGTCACGAAGATTACGTTGTAACACGTTTATCCAACGTAGAAGTGTGATGTCTCACCAAACAGGAATTCAAGGTATGGCATAAAATCACGAAAAATCGTTGAATCTAGCTGTAATCGACACGTTTTCCAGTTGTATTGATTATACATACCCTATTAGTTGATCTGTAATGGTATTTGTGGCAAATTTATCTTGTAAAATTTAATATTTGACTAATTTATCACAGATCTTTCTATGCTTGGTAGTGGATAGCTATAAATTAACGCCTACAGTACACGGAAATGTTGATTTCTTGCTATTGAAATGCACGTTTGGATTCATTGCCGAAGTTATTTGTATGCTTACTTTATAATTCAACTGATTTAAAAGTGTGCTCCCATACTTGGCCAATGTGAGATCTACACAGTCATTTGGGTATCTACCAATTCTTATTTCCTAATTTGGTTGGCAGATTCCACATTCCTAAAACAAGTTCTTATATATAGGTGATATAATATTATCCGGCACGCTAGAAGTAAAGCTTAATATAAAATAGAGCATTATGACAAGGACAAAAGGGGGCACAATGGAAAAAAAGACTTGGAAAAATTTCACTTTTTGGAGTACTGCCGCTCGCTTCGCTCGCTCCAAAGGTCACCAGTAACCTAACGAACCTAACCTTCGGGATGCTCCGACTGCTGTCACACATTATCATTTTTCAAAAATTGTTCCTCAGCGCCCCCTTTTCTCCACTCCAACCGTTGATATTCCAAAACTCAGGTATGGTTGCACCATAAATAATTATAATAATAAAGCCTTTATTTACTACTAAAATTTTACATAGGTACTAATTTACAATTATTTTTTTTATTACTAACGCAATAACTTAATTTTTACATATTTAGTTATTTTTCTTCTCCTTCCTCTTCCCTTCTTTTGTTAGTAGTTTGTCTTGTGACAAAGGCCTCCTCCGTATGGTTGCACCATACTGAAATATAATTCTAAATTATGATTTTCAAAATGTTACTGAATTTATGCTTGGTTTTTCAGCTAATGCAGAACTGAAGAAATATTTTGGCAAATGCAGAGATGGAAAAATCAGAGTGGTAAAAGTCAGCATAGAGAATGGTAATTACTTATAAATTATAGGAACTAACTTTCAGCGATACCATGTGTTTATCAAGTTTCCCTAATGGACCATTTTTCAGGATAAAAAAGAGCTTACATTAATTATGTGCATTTAGAACTTTCTGACATTTTAAGTGACTTCACTATGATTCTATGAAAATACCCTTATAACAAAGTTTATTTGATAGTATTTCTGTACTCTGGGTTAACTCAAAAACTATTAATTGAATAAGTTCCAATTTTATTTAAATTTCCTGTAAATTTTCAATGTTCTAGGAAATCTATACATAAGCATCTAACTGACAGAGGAAATCTGCAATATACATTTTGTTAAAACTTAAGGATTTTAAATCACCATTGTTTCTTATTATATGATTAATGTTTTTATTATAACTAACACATTTTAAAAAATTATTTTACTGGGTAAAGTAAGGTTTCACAAATAAATACTGATCAATCAATCATTAAATCTTTTAACTATTTATTTTTATATAAATTTCAGAACAGCTAACATTGGCTAAGTATCAACCAACGAAGGGCACTTGGGAACAGGACTTCGACAAATGTGTTCCTCAATTAATTGTGGATGATCTTCCGTGCTACATTTTGTATAGGTAACTTCTTTTATATGCAATTCAATCAACAAATAATTTTCTAATAGCTTTTCGCCCTGCTTCAACCAATCCCTGTGTTTAGATAACTTTCGTGTATTATCAAAAGTATTTACTGAAGATAAAAGTACCCTATATCCATGTAGAACAAGTCAGTGCTTACGCCAATAGGTTAAATATTTTAAAATCAGTTAGGAGTTCTGGAAAACATCATGAGCAATCTTGTTACTTGCAATCTTGCCATTTTTGGTTATTGTAATTAATTAAATAATTATTTTACCTCTTTTAAATACTTTTCATTTAAGTAACAATACTTAATTTCTGTTCCCAAATTACAGGTTTGACTCAAAAAATTCCCTCGGTTACGAATGGCTACTTCTCAGCTGGTCTCCGGACAATGCTGCGGTCAGGCACAAGATGTTGTACGCGTCAACCAAAGCTACACTAAAACAAGAATTCGGTTCTGCTTATATCAAAGATGAGATGCATGCTACTGTTAAGGTACTATATTTTACAATAGATAATAATTAAAACGAAACGAACAAATCACAACGAACATCTCGAAATCATCGAATCGAATCATATCGAAAGGACCGAATTTCGACCCCCGTCTGGGCCATGTACCAATGGTTCTTTTCTCGAAACTTAAGTACATTTACTGACTGCTCCTAAACGGTGAAGGAAAACATCGTGAGGAAACCTGCATACGCTGAAGAAGAAATTCTTAGGCGCATGCGAAGTCCACCAATCCGCACTGGGCTAGCGTGGTGGACTATGGGCGGAACGCCCTCGTAGAGAGGGTAGGCCTGAGCCCCAGCAGTGGGGACATGTTAATAGGCTGTTGATGATGATGAACGAATCACATCATTATTATTAGTATGTTAGTTTTGTTTTCTTTTTAGTGGCAGTCAGTGGGCACTGCTACATGTCTGTGGCCAGATACCATTTTAGCAAAGATATTTTGTCCGTCCCACAGATAATTTGAAAACTACTGGACGGATCGAGCTGAAACTTGAGTGTAAATACGTGTAAAACTACCTAGCACAGCAATGATGGTAAAATTATGGAAATTAAAAAAAAAACTAAATATTGTAGGAAAATTGATGAGTACCGCAAATCGTGTGTGACTAATGATTTGCTGTTTTTTTCAGAACGAGGTAAGTCTGAAAGGCTACAAAGTGCACCTGAGCGGCATCAGCGCGCCGGCGCCGCTCACGGATAGAGAAGAGGCCTTGAAGGAACTCCAGCAAAGTGAAGTCAACACTAACTACGGTACCGACTCTAGGTATGTAAACTGCAGCCCTGGCGATTCCACGACTGTAAAAACTATTCTCAAATCAATTCTAAAGTCGAGTGGTTTAATAAACACGAATGCTGACTAATGATAAACCAGCGCTTACCTGAACAACAAATAGTTTTTTTGATGGACACCTTTAGTACTTATACGATGATCAGGTGTGGTGGCGCGCATACATGAAATCCTATGTTCAAAAGTGGACGCCGACAGGTTAATGTTAATCAGTCGGTTTAAATATTAAATAAGACTAAATTCAAAATAAGATATGGCTTAAAGGTCTCGTTACAAAGCCAAAACCTACTTTTTTTTTTTAAGTTTAGGTAATATAAGATGTCAACACAAAAATAGTCGTGATAGCCCAGTTAGTTGTGCACTCGCCTCACGATCATGAGGTCGTGAGTTCGACCCTTGGCCCGCACCATTGTTTTTCGAAACATAAGTTTGTTTTTAAATAGCTTATTTGTACTAAATAATTATAAAACTTACAAATAGTGTACATTTAGTCCTAATTAACGTAAGACATTTTACAGTTTACAGGCTAGAGCGCTTTTTAAAACTTTGCGAACAGACTTAATATTTTGAAATAAAATAGTACGATTTATTATAACACCACAAGCTTTTCGGTGAAGGAAAATATCGAAAGGGAACCTGCTGCATACCCCACCAAAAAACGGATTGGGACACCGTTGGTGGACGGGTTTGGCACAAAGATCCCATAGGGTCTTATAGTGTTACCAGGTATTCCAAGATAAGATAAGAAATGTCAACAAATCTTTAACTAAGTATTTACGCTATATGGTTTTCAGACAATCAACCTTGGGTGGGGTGGCGTTCCCCATCACTGAGACAGCTAAACAGGGCATCGTCGATCTACAGCGTGGCTCCTACAACTATTTACAATTCAGAATAGGTATGATGTTTTTTTACAAAATATAGACTCACATAAGCTGTAGCAGTGAAATAAATAAATATAAAGCAGTTATGGAGATCCCTGCATTTGTCCAGCAGTGGACGTATTTTGACTTAAATGATGATGGTGTTACACTCACGGGCACAGTCAAGGGATCGTAGAGACTTAGTCGTACATTCAAAGTCATTTTGAAGCCTTGGTTCTTCAGGAACTTATTTGCGCTTTAAACTTTCACCCAAACATTTTGTTTACTGCATGAATTACATACATCCTTAATGGCTGGAACGCACCCAATGCGCGCATCGGACGTTTGAAGCGCGTCGCGTGGCATCTCCTTTGCAATATTTGGTGTGTATTGGAGACGTAACGTGGCGTGTGCGTCGCACGCAAGCACGAACCCAACACCTCAACCCCGGAACGGCAACGTCGCGCTGCGCCAACTGTGGTGACGTGTTCTATATGTCATTTCGCAGCACGGCCAGCCAATCACGAGCTAGTCTTTTTTTTTTATATCAGGACAAAGGGATCACAGATTGTACAGCTTAGTCTAACGCCATATATTAAGTACTAAGTATAACGTGCAAGTTTTTTTTCGTTCCGGTCTTAATACTTAAAGATGTGAATGTGAATGTTCCAGATTTAGAAGAAGAACAAATTCATCTGTCGAAAGCGGCAAACATTTCCCTAGCGGAGTTGCCGCAGCAGGTGCCTAGCGAGCAGGCGAGGTACCATCTCTATGTGTTCTCGCACTCGCACGAAGGCGACCACATGGATAGTGTAGGTGGGTGTTCTGTACAATTTTTTGATATGGGTAATAGAATTAATTAGTTATAATACAATTAATATTAATATTATAGTAATGGTCACGACCAAAAGTGCAGTCAGTATCAAAAGTGGCTTAATATTTGGATTTTCCAAAAAACTTTGCGACAAGAAGCAACTAGAAAAACGCTACGACAATTTTTATTTGCTTTTGCTTTCCAAAATAAAATACAAGGTAACAACTTCGGGAAACGGATCTAACTAACCAGTATGGGAATTATGACAGGATAATTCACAGATATAACAATAGCTAGTAGGTAGTACAGCACAGTGACCGTCCTTATTGAACCCGAAGCATTGGACGACATGCTAACAGACTTAGATTAATGAGATGAATGACAAACACAAAGCCTAACTAGGAATAAAACAAATCGGTCTTGCTTGAGACATTAATATTATATTTTATTGTTCACAGTGTTCATTTATTCAATGCCTGGCTACAACTGCAGCATAAAGGAGCGAATGATGTATTCCAGCTGTAAGGGACAGTTCCTAGAAATCATAGAAAAAATGGGGGTAGAAATAGCGAAAAGAGTAAGTATATTGCTTATTAACATTAAGAAAAATCTTGTCATAATGTATGTTGATTCTAAATGTCATAAAAAATGTAAGTGGTATATAAAAAAAACTATGCTCTTGTATACAGATTCTTGCACTCCTAGAACACTTACGTAACTAACCAATCAAATCACATTTTGACAACGTAGTTTGTTAAATATATTTATTATTATTAGGCAATGAGAGCAAAAGTGGACTAAGCCACCATTGGCCACCAATTTTCTGTAGTTGAGTTGAAAATTGACAAAATAGTGATAGCATTTCAAGAAACAATATGAATACTTATTGCACAATATGAATACTTACAAATATGAAACAAAGCTCGCAAACTTCCGTATGGATTTCGATCCGGTTTTTACCAATGAAGGTTTTACTATTCATACTATACCACGTGCAAAGCCGGGCGGACAGCTAGTTACATGGCCCGCATGACAGATATTAACCTGTTTTTTACTAGTATTATTAGTGTGAATAACTGTATTATGTCACACAATATGAAGAAAAGAGATGGAATTACATTTCCTCAGCGGTTCACGGTCACGTATAAAATCAAAGCTAAAAACTGTCCCCGTGAGTATATAGCTATATATAGCTATCTCTGTTTACTAACGAACGGAGACAAAAGTTCTAAAACAGTTTGACTTCAACCTAATACCAACCATGGCACCTAGCAATAAAGTCACAAATATTCGAAATAGCATCTCATACTTACGATCTTTTCAACAAAACAATAAATTACAAATTCAGTAACTATAAAATAAAAAGCCAATAGTAATAACATTTTATTGTGAAATCAACCTTAAATTACAACACTCATAGTACATTATCCCGTTAATTGCCTTGCGAGTTACATCGTTTTGGTTTCTTGTCTTTTTGCTTTTGGAAATTACTACGGAAAGAGTGGAGTCGCATTTAACTTTAAAATAATGTAAGTAGGTGTCTTCGTGAAAAGTTTAGTTCTTTAGTTAAAATTATTAATGTGAGTTGGGCATATATGTTCGTTTGTGTATATATAATATTTTATTGATATTATCTACCTCACAAACACAAAAACTATTACAATTCTCAGGCAATTTTTTAACAAATTATATTTTCGAGTCCTACACTCTCTTGACCATCTGATGGGGCTTGATTTCGATGGGGCGACTCAGTTTTAATTTGAAAATAAATGTTTTTTTAAACCACGGTGTTTATTGAAAATGTCATTGCAGACCCACCGTACCCCTGGCCGAACCACTGGTGGTACGGTGGGTATTTTAAAGTTAAACGATACCACCAGCTAATAGTGTTGTATCAATAATTAAAACCACTTCAGACAACAACAGTTCAATTTATTAATTACTTATGTGCTCAAATTTTCTAATGCGTGACCAATGAAATTTCTTTAGTCAAACTTAAAACCACTGTAACTCGGAAACTATTGATCCCAGACTACTAGTTTGTATAGAGGAATGATAGATCTCGTCGAGATCTTCATTTCTGATGACAGCTGTCAAACTTAAAACGGCTGTAACTTGGAAACTATTGATCCCAGACTACTAGTTTGTATAGAGGAATGATCTGAACTACAGAACTTTAATCCTAATAAAAGGGCAGTAGTCCTAGAGGATACTAAAGACGTTAATATGCATTTCCCTCTCCAGCATTCATTTAGGCAGGAACCTGTCACATTAACTGGATTTCCGACTTACACGGCGACATGTATATATCAATTGTAACGGGAAAACTTTGAAGATTGCTTCGGTTATAGGAAATTATTTTCGTGAGGAGCTCAACTTCGAAGTTATGATTGGATACTATTGAATCGTTTGTTGAATCGTTACCGGAGGCGGCTCGAGGGGGAGGCAATGGTGAATTAGATGGGTTCGGGGGAAAGGCAATGGTAAAACGGCTTATTAATTCTGTTGAGCGTACGGTCTGCTCAGAAAGTCTTGACTTAACTGGAGTAGGCATTCCGTATGGTCTTATGGTCTTCCGTTAGCCAAAAGACCATATCTGGTGAGGACTGGAAGCAAGTCTGTGGAATCGATACTTAGTTACGTAGTTTTTTTTATAAGTAAAACGTGCATAAAAAATCAAGCCTGTGTCAGAAGATCGTAAGCGACAAAGCAATCGTTTGGGAAGTATTGAGTGTAAAATCTTAGATTTACCAGTGACGACAATGGCAAAAGTCCTAATTGATCGTTAGTTTCGGACTTTTACTGGCAAATCTTAGGTTTTACCACAGAGTCGTGATAAACCTAACATATAACCGATTCTTTAAAGACCAATTTGGACTGTTCCCATCCTCACATCATTGTTAAATCTTAAGGTTATACAGGTAATGATAAGATTTACCTGAGTTCGGGCTTTTACAGTAACATAAATGCTTTAATGTACCTATAGTACATATATGGTTGTACAAATTTCTTCACTATGAGTTAGTTTTACAATAGATAAATGTCACAGCGAGGGATTTAAGGGTAAGCCATTCGTCATGGGGCAAATCCAGCGGGCCGTAAAGGCTCATCCACACAGAATGACTATTCAAATTCTACTGATGTTACCTAAATCTAGAAAATTCTATCTTATAAAAAAATAACCAATATGTTTCACTGTTTTATTAGGGTGAAAATGTGAAAAAAATGATAGATCAAGAGATCTTCATTTCGGATGACATTTTTAAATTTGACAGCTGTCATCCGAAATGAAGATCTCGACGACATCTATCACTCCTCTATACAAACTAGTAGCTGGGATCACTAGTTTCAGAGTTACAGCTGTTTTAAGTTTGACAGCTGTCATCCGAAATGAAGATATCGACGAGATCTATCATTCCTCTATACAAACTAGTAGTCTGGGATCAATAGTTTCCGAGTTACAGCTGTTTTGAGTTTGACAGCTGTCATCCGAAATGAAAATCTCGACGAGATCTATCATTCCTCTATACAAACTAGTAGTCTAGGATCAATAGTTTCAGAGTTGCAGCCGTTTTAAGTTTGACAGCTGTCATCCGAAATGAAGATCTCGACGAGATCTATCATACCTCTATACAAACTAGTAGTCTAGGATCACTAGTTTCCGAGTTACAGCTGTTTTGAGTTTGACAGCTGTCATCCGAAATGAAGATCTCGACGAGATCTATCATTCCTCTATACAAACTAGTAGTCTAGGATCATTAGTTTCCGAGCTACTATTAGGTCCGAAAAAATCATCCTGTCTTTCTTCCGCGACGATAGAGATCCATTCCGCGCAGTGAAATGGATCGCCAGGAAATCTACAAATGAAAAAATAAATTTAAGACTACTTACATTAAGCACTGTACAAAACTACTCCATAGATCCACTGTTCTAGAACAACAAATATTTGGCCAAATATTGACAAGATGGCAGCGTGCGAGTGACACAGGAAATGAAAAATGTTATTTTACTACAAATACATTGTTTTTAAATTATTAATAGCATAAAACGACATTTACTTACCGAAAGTATGATATTCCGTCCATTACAGTTTTCTTACGATAGTTAATTCTACACTTTTTGAACACACATTGAGGCATTGTGATACGGCTTGTTGTTGGCGCAGTTCCATGGAAACTAAATGAAAATAAGATCTCGCTTTGAAATGAGGCGTTATTCGCTCGGCCGCTTTTCACAGTCTGACCCTTGATCTGTAGTATTCTCGATCGCCGCATTTCCTTTACAATCTGTCAAGTTGTCTGTCTCTCTCTTTCTCTTACCCAATGACAGTGATTGTTAGTGGTTATTTCATTTGAAAAATATTAACGAAACGTCACTTTTTTACAGTTAGAAATAGACGAAGGCAAAGAGTTAACGGAAGAGTTCCTTTACGACGAGATTCATCCTAAAAGGAACCTTCACAGACCGGCGTTCGCGAAACCCAAGGGCCCGCCCAACAGAGGCGCGAAACGCATCACCAAAACGCAGGCGGCTCAATAATCCGCACCTATTTTACAGTAAGAATGAAGTATTAGTCATGCTTTTTTATTTATTTGATTTGTAGAAGGTGTCAATTTAGCCAGATTTGGGCTGTATGTAGCATTGCTTTGACTGTAGAACAGCTGGAATCACTGCAAATCCACGATATAAAAATTTACGTTGGCATCCCACGCCTGGTTTAGAAAAAGGTCATGACATGTTGTAAATCGTGTAACAACAGTTGTTTATTTTCTTATTCAGTGGTAGTCCAGTAAATTTTGCATTATTTTGAGGTTATCCGTTTGTGCGAAGCGATGGCCCCTATATGGTAACTTTTTTATGCGCAAAAAATATTTCACATTCCCACACATATTGAAATACAATGACACTAATTGTTTATGGAATTTCTTAAAACTGATGTTAAAAAATAAGTCTTGTCTGCTGAATGCCTCTCCAAACTATCACTATACCACCACCTATACTATTTTATTACAATATGTTTAACTAAATTGACATCTTGCAATTTTAATGTCTGTTTTTCATTTAAATGCGAATACAAAGTCACACAATCCATAGTAAAATCCCAACAACGGATATCTTAGAAATCGATTAAAGCGATAAGACCTAAGAAATTGTATAATATCTGTAAATTGTGCCTAACTTTTTCTATTTTATTTGTACAATAAAGTAATTATTGTATTGTATTGGATCCTCCGATTGCATAGGAAATGTCATTTCCTTGTGTCCACTATTTTGTGACGGATTTTAATAAAAAACAGACTTTAAATAAATAATTTTAATGAATCTTTTTATTAGATTATTCTTGTCTAGACTTTCAAGAATCATTGCCTATTAATTATGCTGATTTGTTATTTAATTTATCTAAATTAACATTGACACCAAGATGTAAACATTATAAATACCCAATGAAATATTTTATGTAAGTACATTACATGTTTTGTGATAACTTATAGGATTATAAATTATCATCACTGTTAAAAATCAGTACAATAGTGATAAGTGTTATCTGAAAGTGTTTTGTTGATAACATTTTCAATCAGATTGCTCAGTGACTGTGTTTACATTAAAAATGAAATTGTTATTTAAATTATTAACGCAATATTTAAGTAATTTTAGTAACTTATAAATTGCTAAATATTCGGGCAAATGTAATAATGTAGTAACTTTTAATTTAATGAGCCCTTGTGATAAAATATGTTTTTTTTACAAATGCTTAGCAACTACAATGGACTAATAATTTGATGGCTTTTCCAATAATTTTATTAGGAGAATTTTAATTATTATTATTTAATAACACCTAAATAGTTGTGATTTATTATAAATCGGCTGCAATCACTCCTAGATTAAGCATTTTACATTGAACCCGAGTTAATATTACAATATAACTCAAGGTTACCAATAATAAGTGGAAATGTTAATTATATGGATATTAAGTAACGAATAAAACCAGTATTATACTTACTGTGCAATAAAGTTATTGTAAACTGGTAGTTTTGTATCGATGTATCCAAATATCTGCCCTTTCGTAAGCACTCGGGATTGCATACTGAACAGTTTTTTTAGTAAGTACATTAGGTTACAAGTGAGCTACGTTTGTAATTAATTACACTCGAGGCTGGATAGCAGCCGAGATACATTTCGTAATGACCAATGCTTACGCGTTCCATACGACGCGACGTTTTTCAACACGCAATGAAAAAAATAACTATGTTTAGACAAATATTTGTGAAAAATGGCGCGCGGATTTATTTTTTCACGAAAGAGAAGTACTGAAGAAGCCGCTAAACTGCCTATGTAAACTGAATATTTATGTATTCATAACACAAATTAAATTATTAATTTCATGAAATGAACATATTCGTTAGTTCAGTAGTATTTAATACTGAGTGCAAACATTAAATGGAGATATTTTGGTACACCTGTATTTTAAGATAATTATGTACAACATAATACAAGGTATTAATCGCATTGCATATGCCATTATAATGAATTGTTGTAATATTATTGGCGGTTTTTGTGTAAGGCGGGTAGTGTCCGATTCGAGTCAACGTATTGTGAGCGGAGAGCCGTGTCTGACATTACATAGATCATTTATAATCATTAGAATGTGGCTGTCAGTATTTGTTTGTGAAAAACGAACTCTATCTAGACTTCACATAAGTCTAGTATTTGAACTTGTTTTTTGGGTCGCAAAACCCGTTTTAACACTCTTGAGGGATAACCGTATTTACATCGTTTTAAAATTATCAATTACACTACAAAGTTCCCCAGTCATGAATATTCGGGCAAATCTCGCAAACCACTGCGTGGATTTGGATCTGGTTTTCATGAAAGTTTTTGTAAAGTATGAACGGAAAATAGGGAATATACTTCGTCTCCTTTGGGTGAAATTTGCTATCTTCATTTATTTAAGGTACTTTATTTTCATGTAGCGTCCGTTTTATTCACCTGTATAATCGGGTGGTACCCGCCTGATACAAGAAATATCATATTTTTATATTTTTTTCTGATTTGGATGATTATTTTATTTATTTTAAATGTAATTTTGTAACTTAGTTCTATTTATTTATAAATCACCTAATAAATATGCTGGTGCTTGAATTCATTGTACTATCGTTACTAATTTTAATTACGAATTGTCTTGCCATGTCAAATAGCGTAGCGTAGTCTTGGAACAGTAGAAACTAACTAACTTGAGGGCTCCGGCCGTGTTTGTAACAGAGTTTTGTAACCAGCTACAAACGAAGATTTTTTTTCTTTGTAACCAAGTTACGAAACAAGATTAATTTGATCGCTGTATTTTCTTTCCTTGTAATTAGTTACGATTGAAGAAATTTAAATGTCTTCGTTTGTCACCCAGTTACAAACAAATAATTTTCGGATATTCAAATTTTCTATGTTATGTCACGCCTAAACGTGATTGTAACCGAATTTTGTAACCAGCTACAGTTACAAAACTAGCTGGTTACAAAACTCGGTTACATACACGGCCGGAGCCAACTGGCCTGTTTTGTCCATTTTGTTCTATAGTAGAACTGATTTATAACTAGGACTAAGGGAATTAATAATTGTCTTAGGTGTTATCATAAACTTCAAAGGCTTCAAAGACTTCTCCGCCGCTATCCGCTGGATACACTTCTTGCAATTTTGAACTTTATTTTTAACACTTAAAGACTATTATTAATTGTCGGCGTTAAATCCGCTGCGCTGTTCTCCGCCAGGTCTGTGCTGGCTCTATTTATTTTTTTTCACAGTTTTAGAATTGAAATTAGTTTTGTGTACAAACGTTGGGATTGCGATGGCGATGGCGGCGAAACGGAAGCATTTCGCATTTCCCTTTGCCACCTCATATGACCCGCCCCGCCGCCAACCGACCGGTCTAGCATTTCATATAACTAGTTCACTTCAGAAATAACTAGATGCACAAAAACGATTTTAAAGTTGTAATGTTGTAAATAAAAATGTATTCAATTCTATTTTTGTATGTAGGACTTATCATAATCATAACATGTAATATCAGTGTCAAGTCATTAAAAGCTTTTATATTGAATTAATCGATTTTTTATTATTTTCTCTGAGCCTTATGCCAGAGAACCGGACAGGCCACTCAACGCATTGAACTTGGCACCAACGTGGGTTCAGCAGTGTTGATAACTATAAACTGTTAGAACCCAAGGTGCTTTATGGGTGGTATTATACTGAGCAACGGCCGCGCGGCAGCGAATTTTGTATGGGATCTACGAGCGGCGCGGCGAGCTGCGTCGCCACACTAAAATACAACGAAATTGTTTTGGTATTTTTTAATTCAAAATCTGTACATTTTCTTATATTTACAATTTAACAATAACTGAAAATAAATTGTACCTAATGCTGTTCGTGGAATAAAATAAATAAAATTAGATCAGATAGATCACAGGGATCTCAAAGGGCTTATAAAACGTGCGAGTAGGCCAAAACCGTGTCCGTTCCGCTCTGGCCGAAATTTTAGGAAAAAACCAGACTAACTTAGTGTAGTCAGTAGTCACTCATGAAGATCCATTAAAGCGAGAGGTGGCTCCTCTACTAATAGATACTTAAATCAGGCGCAGAAAAGATTGGGTTCAGTGGCGGGCCTTGGGGGAGACCTATATCCAGCATAGGCACGAAATAGATCGAATATATTGATACTATCGAATTTTATTTCAAGAACGTCATCATTTGCGATAGTATTGCCCTATCGATACTATCAATTGTAATGCAATAACTGCTTTCGACAGTACATACTTTACGAAACAAAGCGATGTGCGGGTGCACCCTGATAGAAACTATAAGGGTCCTGGTGACCTCATTTCTGACAACCTCTCGTCTTTGGTAGACAGGCAAAATGTATAAAGAAATGCGAGAAAGCTTTGACGCGGGTTTCTTTCCATTTGCTACAATAATTCCCATGCACCAATTCTGAGACGCGCTTCGTATAGAAACAATATCAGATCATTATAATGGCCTATTGTAATTCTTCCACTCTCTTTTTGCCTGTATCTTCAAGCAATAAGTCGTGGTGTACGAGTAGCTGGTCGTTCTTGATGTCAGACGCCTTTCCTTCCGCCTGCTTGTACTGATCCTCTCTGCAAACATTAAAACTTAATTAAATCATTTAAAGATCGTTTAAATAGGTACTAGCTTGTACTCCGCGTTTTCCATTTTCACCCAGTAAAAATTATATCTCCATGGTGTATAGTACCATTAGGAATCTACCATTACACTTGGGCCCATAAAATGGTTTGAATCCTTACGGTGTGATTGAGCTACAGACTCTAGGTAGATAACAACTTTTGTATATGCACCAGCAGGAGAATTTACCTTGCTTCTTTTATCTTGTACATAGCTCTTCTAATATCATCCATTGAGAATCCGGTAACTTTCAACAGCCCTAGAATAGCTACACCTCCTATTGTACTTAATATGGCACCTGAAAAAAAAACAAGTGTGAATAAATAAATAATAAAGGAACAGTTTGAACAATTATATTAACCGAATTCATTTAAACACCTAATTATAGCCTATAGTTAAGACTTCATCATCATCAACAGCCTATTAATCTCCCCACTGCTGGGGCTCAGGCCTACCCTCTCAACGAGGGTGTGCGGGCTATAGTCCACCACGCTAGCCCAGTGCGGGTTGGTGGACTTCACATGCGCCTAAGAATTTCTTCTTCAGCGTATGTAGGTTTCCTCACGATGTTTTCCTTCACCGTTTGAGAGCAGTCAGTAAATGTACTTAAGTTTCGAGAAAAAACCCATTGGTACATGGCATTGAATTAATGTGGAGATGTAAAGCAGTTTGATATCACTATTACAGCCTATTCATTATGGAATGTTTACCCTTACGTAGGTGGAGCACGATAGATAGGAATGACCTTTTTTACTGGACAGTACTCAACTTAGTTGGAGCACGAGGACATATAATTCCTCATCGGGAATGAATGAGGATGCTCCACCCAGGTGGGGAACACAGACAGAACACGAGGAACGCTGAAGATATTGTTTTTGGAAATTGGATATGTCACTCATGGAGGCTCAACATGGAGAGAATTATGTCTAACAGCAGACACCGAAATTTGATAAAAAAGATGAGTACTATACCTAGTCCAGCTCCTACTATTGTAGCAGCTAACCCCAAATGCGCCTTATACAAGCCCCCTGTGAGAGCTCCAGCCATAATATAATCAACCAGGGCTGTGTTGCCTCGATAAACAGACACTGTTGTGGCTATTATACTGTAACAAAAAAATTATAGCTGATAAGAACTTCGACTGACATAAAATGAATGGACTGGCCATACGCGATGTCTTAAAGCGTAAAATTAGCGCACACATTCACTTCGTGTCAGTCTTGGAACCTATTCGAAGAGCAACATGTTTAAAGATTTTTTGCCCCCATTTTATTATTACTAACAGTAGAACTAGATGGCTAAACCCCATTACACGACATTCTAAGATTAACTAAAAGTACTCCGCTAGTTATAAAGCTAACATCTTGTCAAAATCCCAGTACAGGAGAAAATCCTAATTTGGGATTAACAGTGTATTAATTATTACACAAAAAATATTTTAATGAATCATGTTAATAAATAATTTGGATAGTATACCTAAACATTCCTGTGAATATGCCCAGTCTCCATCCCCACTGGTAAGCTCCTTTCGCAAATGCCACAGTCACAAAGTCTTGTAGCTTTTTCTGAAAATAAACAGTTTCAAATATGAAACTGATAAATAAATACAGGTAGGTAGTTATATTGCAACTATTTAGGGCTTCTTTCACCACTTCCTGATATTGTTACAGATAGTAATCTTAGTGATAAACTAATCTATCAGATAAATCTGTGTGATAGACTATATAAGATATAGGCAAGCAGATACCTGTGAAACCAAAAAAACAGGCTATCTGTCAGATAGGGTATCTGGGACTTTATCAGCAAGCGGTGTAAGAGGCCCTTAATATCGTGGCTTAATTAAAAGATACAATTTAAAAATAAAAATAAACTTACTATAAATCTAAAACTAAACTACAAATGAATTATAAATAGAAAACCCTCTCGAGGCTCGCCACCGCTGGGAGTGTGCCCAAGGCTGGCGGCATTACCCCGCTGAATGGTAAGGCCGATCCTCTGAGCGAGGTAATGCCCAGCCGGCAGCCTCAACCAGGTGCTTGGAAATCTCTCGAAAGAGACGGTGAGCTCCCGGTCCCCATGATCAGAGCGCCTCGACCCCAAACTGCTCAAATATGTAGTCACTACTCAGCACGGCATGTTTGCGCCATTTGAGGTCCTCAACAATACCGGCCTTGACCGTGGACAATAGGACACTATATTTTAATTTTACCTTGTACGCAAGATATAAATGTAGTCACCTTTGCCTCTGTGGTTGACTTGAAAATGGTTGCTTGATTATTTTCTATAAAATATATGTATGCTACTCGTGACTTAGCGAACCCTCCCATACACGCTCCTATGAACGCTCCGCACATTGACGCTTGCGCGATGTTGTGTAGCTCAAATGATACTTCATCATATTCACTGGAAAGGAAAGTTATAGTTAGGTTTATTCTTTTTCTTGGTATTTTTTTCACGGAAAGTTATCAAGGAGAGGAACAAAGTAGTAAAAAATTTTAATTCTCTAGGCAATACCACTTAGATACCACACTCGAAGTATACAATTTATCTGTATTTTAATGTCCTCTTATTAGTATCCCACATTTATTTATACTAAGAGTTTTCATGAATAAGGTGGTAAATGGGTAGAATACAAACCCACTATATAATAATAATAATCTTAATAATTATATAAAACAAAGTCGTGTTAGTTAGACCACTTATAACTGAAGAACGGCTGAACGGATTTTGATGAAACTTGGTTGGGATAGCTTATAGCCTGGAATAACATATAGGCTACTTTTTACCGGGGTAAACGGTTCCCGCAGGAAAAAATTATTCCATGCGGGCGAAGCCGCGGGGAACAGCTAGTATTATATAAGTAAAGACCAATACTGTACAATAATATTAATATAGCTCCTAAAAAAAGTTAGGGTGTTGGTATAGCCCCAAAACGTATTTTTATATGTTTAATTACGAATTAAATGGAAGTGAGTGCACAAACACTCCATTTTTAGCTACTGTTTCTTTTTGGTGTGTTTATAGAGTGGACTGAAGGCGACCTGCCTACAATTTGGCTTTAGTTATCACTCTACACTCTCAGTACAATGATGTGTTTTTTTTTTTTTTGCTAGACAACTCAATTTTGAGGTTATTTAATCTCAAAGTTGAACTAGAGACTATACTCACTTTTTAGAATACATTTTCTTTACTCTCTCAAAGCCAGTCTGCGGTGCTTCCGAAGTCTTCCGATTAAGCATGTCCTCATCATTTGCGTTCCGGTGCGTAAAAAGGGGGACCGAAAAGGTCGGTGTCAGGCGCACGGCAGTCCTAAGCATTTTGTTGGATATATTATAAGTTGTACCTAATACCTAACTAAAGAAGAATAAACATGGTGGATGATTCAACTTTGTAACAATTGTTCAAAATTATATTTCTATCACAAGAAAACACACACAAGTTCATACAACAAAGCTTTTCACTGTCAGCTGTATTTGACATTGACACTTTGTTTTTTTTATAGGAATGGGGTCATGGAGGAAACATAGTTATTTAGGCCCATAATCATAGACCTTTAGTCCCAAACTAAGCCGAAGCTTGCAAATGGGTTCCTGAACTTCCTAATAAACATACATAAATACTTTTTTTAAATATAGTCATAAATACATACAAACACCTAGAATTCGAAAACCACAGAAGCTCATCACACAAATGTTGGTCCCGGGTGGGCATTGAACCCACGACCTCTGGCGCAGTAGGCAGGGTCACTACCAACTACGCCAACATGTCAGTCAACTTTTGAAACTATAATTAGTTTTTTAAATAATAATTGAAGCCAGTAAGCCAAAGAGGTCTAAGGCAGAAGGCTAGGACGGTACTTCTATATTCTCCGTGTAGGTATCAGAAATAAACTGTACGCAGCCCCGCACTAAACTTTCCCACCATTTATAAAAAAAGTTTTCATACAGATTCGTCATTTTTCTTACCTTTTTTTTTCGTACACCAACTACACTAAATTAAGTAGATACCTACAAAGTTGATATTTCCTTGGGCCCGCTAATCATACTGGCCAGTTGACATTTTGAAATGTTTTCTTTTCACATAATGAAATTTGAAAACAATGCTTTGTTGTTCCAATTCTTGTTCAATTGTTTTTAATGGTCAATAATTACTTCTATAAATTTCTAGTTTTTAACATCAAAGACGGCAATCTTTGCCGTGTGGAAATTTGTCCAAACATTATTATTACTAGCAGTTCTGTGAGAACAGTCGACCTCGCCAGCCCTTATAAAACTTAAAAGAAACGAACAGAAGTCAACTTTGCAGTTGGAGACAGATGTAGGTACCTACCTACTAAAGTGACCAAAATTAGCACTTTAAAGCTTAATATTTCGCAAACGGAACCCTGAATCGAAAAATGTTTTCCACACACCCGTAATATTTTTGAAAGACCTATCCAATGATACCCCACACCATGGAATTCACGCAAATAAAATCATTCCCATTTTACGTATGCATAATCATAATCATAATCATTTTATTGCATTCCACAATGTAATATTAGGTGGTAACTTAAAAGTAGATCATTATGGACCCTTGTGGGCACAACAACATAGGGGAGAGGAGGGCAAATTGGTAATGTTTACTTACTAATTTGTTATCATACTTATTATTATATTATATTATTTTATCGTTAATGTATTCGTTAATTGTGTAATAGCATTTTGATATTAATATATGTTTTAATTTTTTTATAAATATTTTATCATCTGTTTCTCCTTTCAATAATTCTGGTAAATTGTTGTAAATTTTTATGGACATAACGAAGGGGCTTGACGCGTGTAGCTGTAACCTGGAGGTCGGTAACATTAGTCTGTTCCTGTGTCTCAACGGGTACTTTGTAGGTATATCTCCTCGCGTTTCATATGAATCACTATATTTGCGGACATATGCAGTTCTATGAACTTATTACATTTTTTCGACTTTCATAAGTTGATCGACTATTACTCAAAAACTATTAGAACCTACTTAGCCGTCATAGTTTTCCTTTTAACTACGTTAAATAAGCTACTGCCATGAATTTTTCACATATCCAGAAGCAACCGTTTAGCTGGCAGGGGGGGGGGGACACGTAAGTCTAACAAAAATTACCGCTTTAAAGCTTAATATTTCGCCAACGGATCCCTAAATCGAAAAATAGTTTCAAACACCCGCAATATTTTTGAAAGACCTATCCAACGATACCCCACACTATGGGATTCACAAGAAAAAAAAAGTTCACTCCCACTTTGCGAGTATGGTACGTCTACCGCACATCAGTGGTAACACTTTGACCTTGAGCTGGCCTAGCCTATTAGGGAGTTTCAATACTACGCGAGACCAGTTTATACTGGTTTTGTTACCACTGATGTGCGGTCGACCGTACGTACTCTAAAAAAATGTTCTTTATTCTCTCTGTAGTGACGCGGTGTCACTACAGAGAGAAAGACAGAAACACTGACAGACGGACAAGAGCATTTTTGGCCAATCTCGAAACTGAGACTCTTCGCTCGCTCGGTCAATTATCTCTGGTAAACTAATCATGTTTATAATTGTTGACAAGACTTATCTATAATGTGAAATTATGAATAAATGACTGAAACTGACGGACGGGCGGAACTGACCTCGAATCTCGATGATTGAGCTATTTGGTTTTTCGGTGTGTTTATCGTTACAGAACTTGTTTTCGCAAAAATTGGAATAACTTTTTTCGCGATTACAAAATACTTCCTCTACCCTTAGTACCTATATGATACTTACTAGTAAAAATCTAAAGCTCTAGTTTTTATAATCCCACGTCAACTAGCGCAAAATTATTAATAACTACCTATACGTTTAAATAATATAGGCATATACTCTAGGTAGCTAGTAAAAACCACTGTTGGATCAGTTATTTTCGATGTAGGTAGGTAATGGAAACCTAAATACCTCACGGACTTTAACCTTACATTGTTGTGTTTCATTGCACTTTAAAAATTATATAAAATTGTTCGTAGTAAAATTACCTACCACCAAAATGTAACCACAATTCTCTGGATTCTGACGCTCACTTTCGCTCGCTCCATTTTCACCAGCATCAGCAATATTATTTTTCAGAAAGACGAGGTAACAATTTTAAAGCTCATCAACAGCCTATTAACATGTCCCCACTGCTGGGGCTCAGGCCTACCCTCTCAACGAGGGCGGTTCGGGTTATAGTCCACCACGCTAGCCAAATGCGGGTTGGTGGACTTCACATGCGCCTAAGAATTTCTTCTTCGGCGTATGCAGGTTTCCTCGCGATGTTTTTCCTTCACCGTTTGAGAGCAGTCAGTAAAATGTACTTATGTTTCGAGAAAAAACCTATTGGTACATCGCCCAGCCGGGGATCGAACTTCGGACCTTTCGATACGATAGGGCCGCGTGTTATCCCCGACGCTCTCCATTTTAAAACTAGTTAGAAGTATTAAAGTCAAGACGAATTATTTTAAAGCTAAGCTTTTTTAAGTTTTCTACATTACCTACAGCGAACATTACCTATATTAAAGAATAGGGCATAGGGGTACTTAAGTATAGAAAATTGAAACAAAAATGCCATTTTCAACTATATTTTATTATAAAATGACAAAGAATAAATCTAGAGTTTAATAGGGTAGTCAATTGTGTATTGTAGATAGTAGGTATAAGTAATAATAATGTATTTTTAATTCACATAACTGTTTAAAATGTGTGTAGATAATGCCTGCAGCCACATACTGTAGGCAATTCATCAAAAATCTCACAAACCTCCATCAAAATACATTTTCTTTTGAAATATGCCTTTTTAAAGCTTTTATTTCTCTTTTATTCGTGGAATTAGATGATGTAAGTCAAGTCGAAAAAGGAAAAAAATATATGAAGATCCCTGTTATTTTGTCCCAATGATTGGTCTTTGGCATATTTATTGTTTTAATACTAGAATATTGACATGTTCAAATTGTTTCAGCAAGTAGACACTACGATATAGCCAACGAAAGTAGATGTGCGTTAAACGATGATTTATATAATCCGTTACTGGAAACGACTGTTTACATCTATTTAACTATTTTAACTTTACACACAACCCTTTAATTTGCACACCATTATTAAAATTCTGAAACAAAACAAAAATATCTGAACAACACAGGAAGGTTGTATTTATACTAGGAAGATATTTTCTCGATAAGTAGGTAGTTTAACTAACTAGAGCGACTACAGAAATTAAGATAGGATTAACTAGTAAATCTTAGAGTAATGATTATGTTAATCTTTACTATATTATATCCTATTAATTTGTAATTATTAACATATTAGTCGTGTATAATATTTACATCCGCAGATTAATTTTACACGATTGAGAATAACTGCCATTTTATAGGTTTAAAGTTCAACAATATTTTTTGCTAGTACAGCAGTACAGGTAAGGTGCCTTATCAGGGCCATGAACAAACGTAACGTATCCAATGATAGATCATTCCAGTATAGTTCGATATTATATTTCGAAAATCTCACTGACTTTTATTTATTATCGCCCTATTAATTGGCAGTTACACATTAATTTTTTGATAATTTTAACGTTTTCAATATGGAATGATTCAGTACTTTCCACGCAGCAGGAATAAGGGACGTGGCACGGACACAAAACCCCCCCGCCCCCGGCTTTCCGAACGCCGAGGCGGTGAAAATTTATTCACATTATACCCTGTGCGATATATATTCCACTTGATAATATTATAAAACATATCATTGGCAATATTTTAAGTCCCTTACTCCCTTACAAAATTTAACTAAACAATCTTTTGTAATTTGCCTAAACTCGCGCGTCAACAGACTCAAACGTAAGGTACAGAAAAGTTATTCACAGTTTTTTTTATGAAGCATAGATATACATTTTTAAATATAGTCGAGTGTAGATACGTCAGGATAGTTAAGATCTATAAGTACGAGTATGTCTAGAGTACCAATTGTGTACTAACGTACATCATTTCATTACATTGATCCCCTTTAAAATTTATAGTTTTATTTACAAATATTTTTAATTCTCTTCTTCGAGTATTTCGAAACAAGAACTTTAATTTTAAACCGAAAAAAGGGTAGAACAAAGATACTTACTAAACGTTTAAAAGAGTAAAGGCTATCATCTAACAGTTTGGCATACTTAATGAATGTAACTCAAATCTCTAATTAAAAACAGGATTTATTATTATACAAAAATGAAAACAAAAATACTCTGAAACTATAATAGGAAGGAAGGTATTAGACATTTGACTAAAAAGTCACCTTACGCCTTTAACACCTAGCTTAGGCTTAGGTATTATGAACATAATAAGGTTCATTCATGTTCAAAATTGATGTGACACAAAATGACAGGTACTATAATGTGTTAAGTATGCCAGTCTCTACATCGTCGCATCGCAGCCGTACTTTAGACAATTGGTATCGAATTTGTTAGGAAACAGAAGGGGAAAGGAGAAAAAAAGAAAAAAAGCTCTCAATGATAATAATAGTTTAATTATGAAATTAAAAATAAGGGTGAAATTAACCACACAAAAGGCTTAACATTAAAATAAGAAAATAGAAACGAACGACACCTTAAAATAATACACGGAAATAAAATGAAATAGTGAAGTTGTCGATCGACAACCGTTGCAACGGAATTTGGAGTTGGAAAGTTAACATACTTGCGCCCTAGTCAAAATTTCTATTCATTGATATGTTGGCCTTTATTCATATTACCTTTATGAAACACTATACTGAGTACAGCTAATATAATAAGAGATAAATATAAAGCGCAATAAAAAATATAAGTATAACCAGAATGATATGCACAGATATGTTTTTATATGAAACACAGGAGGCGAATACACGAAGTAGAATGAAAACAATTGTTTAGTACCGACTATGATAGATTGTTATCGCAATCAGACATGATTGAATCAAGTGAAAACATTCGAAAACAACTCTCACATTTTAACGCATAACTTTAACTAACATATCGAAACAATCTTCACTTACAATGAATAAAATTGCGTATATATTGCGCTTAATAAAACTCTCAAATATAATTTAACTGTAACATTCTCATTAACTTTTCAATAAATGTTAAGATTACTTCAATTACCATTTACCTAAAATAATGTGTATTGACTTTAAATTTGGCAACTCTTTCTAACACTGATCTATTCATTATTTTTTATAATAATTACCATATTATCTAAATATTTAAAATACTTCTCTAAACACATAAATCCCTATAATTATCTATTAGTCCATATCAATGTAACTGAGAAAACGTTAGGCCTGAAAACGCTACACACAGTTTATCTTCGACATCTACGAATTGAGCACAAGCAAATGAAACTATTCGACCGTTAACATTGAAGCAGTATAAGTAATAGTAATATAATAGGAATCGCTGGATGTGTGTAGCGTTTTACGCTGAATGCAGTAGTGGATATGTGTAATCTCCTCTTTGTGATATTTTGTTTATTTAGTTAAATAAGTGTAAATGATAATTAGTTAAAATTACAAATGCGATCTCGCCCCAAACAGACCACCGCCAGTCGCATACCACTTCTCATACCATTTCAATACACTGGCACAGGATTCTGCCAGTGTTTCAATACACTGGCACAGGATTCTGCACCCCATAGAAAAACATTTTCAAAAACGTGCAAAATATCACCACACCCTGGTCACCTAACATTATCTAAACCAAATAGCTACTTTTACGTTCTTATCATAATATAGGTACTGATTAATACAATTTGTATGATTAATTTTTTTCTATTAGAACTTACATCGTAATGACAATCTAATTTCTTCAGTTTAATCATCTTACTAAGCTCTATTTTTTATTTCTTATCGTACGTGATGTATACCTATTATACATTTTATAATAGTGTAAATATGTGATTTCATAGTGACTGCTTAATGCTTTCTAAAATAAAAATTCAAAAATTTATTTTGTATGTGACTTGTTTAGAAGGGGATATGTCGGTAATGATAAATCTACTAGTGGCCTTGGAATCTTCCAATTTGGCGGTTAATCTCTTCACTCTTATACGGAGCCACTCTGCACTTACGCGAACAGATTACTTACTCGGTTTCACATACGCGTGTTCAATTATTGGTTTGAATGCAGATGAATTCTGCATTATGCAAATCTTTTACAAATAGGTGACAGTGGCATTATCGAGCGAGATATGTAATATTTACGACTTTAACCTTGCAACATTAGTACAATCGCGATTTGCAATTGTTTCCTTAACTCTTCACATTCATGTAGGTATACATGTCTGTTTCACGCATGCTTTGCCTAATCTCATAAACTGGACGTGTAACTGAACACTTAAAACTGGTCCTAACAATTTAGAGCGCAGAACTGGGCATCGCTCTATGCCCGAGCGTATGATAAATATTATATAGACATTTATTCTACAAAAAAAGCATTTCCTACCAGAGTTGACATCATTGATTCAGTATTGATTTCCACTAATGTAAAAATCACTTAATCCACAAAAACTTAATCTCTTTTGCATTGGACTAGACGCATTTTAATTAATTTAAGAAGGCAAAGATGTGTGAAAACCAATTGAGATTTAGCAAAGTCCGAGCGGTCAAGTGTAGGTAAGCTGGAGTGAAGTTGGCGCTTGTTTATATACAAAAATTACCAAGGAAGAGATATTTAACTAACATACTGTTAAATAGTGAAGTTATTGTGACCTAGTGTAAATACTGTTGATTAAATATGTTATAAGTAGTGAAAAATCAGATCTCGCTAATACTTTAGTAGACCGCCGTCGCAACATTCATAGGCAACAGTGTGGCTACCTATATCTGTAATATATTGAAAATTATTCTAAAAAATACGTTATTGTAATATTGGCCACACTGTGCGACACAATTCTCCCCCAAACAGAGGCTAATAAATAATTACCTATAAATAACTGCTTAGTGCAACTTATACACTAGCATTTATTGTATGTGGTAGCTACCATTAATATAAATTAACATCGAAATAAATGCATCATGTCACTATTATGTCACTGAACGAACATAAAGTATAACACATAGTGATATAACCAGCTATAATAGATGCTTAGCGATAAGAGCTGTGATTACACTAACTAATCGAGAACAGCTATGAACGAAACAAAGAAGAATATGTGAACAACGAAACAAGTATGGAAGCATTGATAGACTGTACTATAGAAACCCGGATCCAACCGGCGACAAAAAAAGACAGTTACATCTAAAATATATTATTAAAATTATCTCTACAACTAATATTGCACACACATACACATTTCTAAACATAACATTCCAGTAATAATAAAGTAAGAAAAAATGTGTATGCGTACAAAACTATATTCATCTTATAAAGAAATTCAATAATAGTAAATTGTGCATATTAAAATAGAGCATAAAATATATTTATAAAATATAATGTAAGAGTAATAACTGCAAATTATATTGTGACAAAGAAATACTTTTCAACAATGTGCTATAGTCGATATAATTAAATTTCAATGTGGTACCTATTTAAATAGCCTGCCATTCAAACAACCATAAATATATAATGGAAGCAATGTCTAACACTGCGACAGTACACAAACATTTGCCAAATGTAAATAAATCTAGCGCAATCTAATTGCAGATTACTATATCGTTTAGACATTCTGATTATGAAATCAACATTTAAAACATCACTGGAAATTATTATTACAATCCTTTAATATAAAAATAAAATAATCATTAGTTTAAAAAATATGGAATGAATATCACACAAAATAAAAATTATCCTCTCGTCGTGTAAGTGTGGAGATAGTCAGAGATGATCTATAAAAATATAATAGATAGTAGGTAGTAAGTAGGTAATAATAAAGCATTAAGTAGCTGTGATGAAGTGTGACGATGACAAATATCTTAGATTGTACAAGTAACAGTTAAAACGTACGTATTTATTAAGAAAATAGAGTAGCACTTAATGTCTAGACTGTTCCGAGTAAGCGTAATATAGATTATCTTTTAAATTTTTCAGTCGAGTGAAAATTCTCGATTTGTGTGAGAGGTAAGACGACAGTCGCATTTACTTACTGTGCCAATCGAATCTTTGCGCTACCTTCGAATTATTAAAAAATAATTTACTAATATGCATTTGTCAATCAAGTATTCTTTTCCAGGGGGGCAAAGACCCGATTGTGTAGACTGCCGGTTGTGTGATATTCCGAAGACGTAAGGGCTAGCCTGCCGCTTAGATACTCGACTTGGAGAAGGACACTCTTAGGTGGTTGGACTCGGACAACTGGTAGTTGTGCATTTTGATGAGCGCCGCAACTGCATCGTCGATGGACGGCAGTTGAACCAGCGCCATTTTGCGGTCCTTCCTGGAAATTAAAATTTGTAAAGTTTAAATTTGTATCTTGCTAAACATAGCATGGCACTCCTCTGGATAAATGGAAAGAAGTAACGATAACTTGTTTTATCAACCTTCAGGTCAATGGCATTGGCATTTAAAACATTAATTTAATTAAATTCAAAATGAGTTGGAAATACATTTATTTTCGGTTCGTATACGAATCGAACTGGAGTCACAAAGTCATATTATATTTCCTATTTTATTTTTCTCAGTGTTGAAAGTGGGACGTCTTGGATGTCGCCTGCTATCTCTCGAGATTTCGATCTCATCGCCTCTGGTCGGTCTCAAACCCCTTGGTATACACTTTACATCAAAATCATTAGATAACTATGTTGCTATTTTTACGGTAAGAGGTACTTACGGGAAGAACTTGAACGCTTTGATTGTGAAACCTCGCTTTGTGAACGCTTCCTTGATATCATCCTCAGACACGGTTGCTCTGTGGACAAAAGTTAACATTTTATTTTATTCTAAATAGTAGTGAATTTTTAGTTTTAAAATTCTCGTTTTTTGGCACATTGCACTATTATTTATAGTCTATATAGCTCTAGTATTTTTATTGTAAATTTCTAGATTTTCTATATTTCTACCCTGAACTAGTGTTGCAAAAGACTCGAGTCTTCACTTATTTTCTTAAATATCGATGTCTCCAGTTCTACAACATTAAGCAGGACTCGATTTTAATTCGAGCTCGAGTCATTTTGTGCGCTTGGGTTTCTTTTTAACCAATTACGAAAAAAGTGGGGTGTTATAAGTTTATTTAACACGAGTTGTTCAATTCTGGCCCGAGTTTTCATCTTTGTAACTGTAAGTAATGAGCGCTATGAAAGGCTTCGTTTACTTTTAAAAAAACTAAAATTAAATATAAACTTTATTACAGCGTTTACTTAATTACAGGTTTGTTGGCGTAAGTAAGACTCGAATCGTCGCTAGAAATACTCGAGTCGTTGCTAGAAATACTCGAGTCGTCGCTAGAAAAACTCGAGTCGTCGTTAAAAAAACTCAAGTCGTCGTTATAAAAACTCGAGTCGTCGTTAGAAAGACTCACGCTCGACTTGACTCGAGCCTATGAACACTCCCGAGTCCTGCACAACTAACCGAGTTGAGTATTCAAAATTACGATCGGTAACACTACATTGAACTGGAATATGAACTTACGGAATGTTGGACAGATGCAGTGTGGCGCTCGGCGGATATATGTTCTGGTAGTTTTTGCTGCCGGGCTTCTTGAATCTGTGCAGTGGGCTCTGAGAGTAGTCCCTGAAATAAGTGCAGAATGTTATTAAAACCCCTAACTTAAAGCACAGTTTGAGAAAAGTTGTCCGCAATTATCTTAATCTACATACAAGGATGCACATTAAGTCACCTGTAATAATTAACTGGGCGATTCTGACCAATGTATACATTTTTTTTTTAATACTGTAATTGGAAGTTTTCTTTATTATATACCAACCCTAGATATTATTGTACGGCCGTGGAGGGAGGATGGACGGGGGCGGGGTGTCCGTATGAATGACATCTCATTAAAGTTTTTGCAATGTCTGTTACAATCAATTAAACACATTTTAAGGATTTGTTTACATCGCCAGTTTCATTTCAAGTTATTTGTGTCTTTAACATTTATAAGAAAACGACTTTATTATTTTTCATGAATAATTCAACATCTATCAAACGTGCTGTAACAGAATCTGACGTCTGCTTGTTAAATTTAATTCCTTGAGGAATCGATTTGGGTTCTTTTCGGACTTAAGTGGCAAACGGGCAGACTGTCAGCTTACTTTTACAGGGTGTAGATTTAGTCACTTGCCGAGGGATGCAGCTAGTTTTATAATAAGCTCTCTCACAAAGTTGTTGTTTAATGTTATTCTTAAATTTACTGTCATTCATTCATCATTTTACCTGGTGAGCCCTGCGTCGGGTTGGCCCTCCTTGGGCAGTTGCACAGTCTGGTGCTTGCTGAGCATCACACGCATCGCCTTGCCGAACACCCGCAGCTTATCCATATGGGTCATAGCTGTGAATCACAAAAGTAGATTTGTATGACAGGGATGCATCCCTGTCCGCCACGGGACTACCCAACGGTACAACTAGGATCAGAGGCCGTCCATGTAGTTGATCTGCCACAAATTCGCACGAACGAAGCGTTTACTCATCAGGTATAGGGACTGCTAAGGAATGTAATTCTTTGCCAGCTACTGTTTTTCAAAATAGTGTGCACCTTGCACCTCATCAAACGAATATTGAATAGGCCATAACTTAAAGCGTTAGACGAACAAAGTGTGCGAGTGAGAAAAAACATTACGGCAGCGTCACAGGCAAGAAAGAGTAAAAGAACTCAAGATCATTGTAAGCAAGTTTTGAGTGACAGGTTGGGGTACGCCAATATGTATTACGTACGTGGTAAGGTTGTATTTTGGGTGTTATCTTGTCACTTTGACAACAAAAATCAGTACACGACAATGATAATTAAGTAGTTATCACATTTGCCTAAAGGTAGGTAGTACATAGTAAAGTTTATGGAATAGACACCTTTTTGGCAAGCGCGTCCATCAGGAAATATAGGGGTCAAGCGTGAGCCCATGTTCCTAAAATAAGAAAGTCCCTTTTGATCATTCATTCATTCATTTTGATCTTATAACTCACCTAGATGAGCCTGGTGCGGCTCCGCCATTTGAATGAGAGCAGAATCCTTCTTGTTGTACAGTATCTTCACGCGTTGCACATCCCCATACACGCCTAGATAACATACCAAATGTCTTACTGACCAAACAATATATCACCATTTTTAATTATAGCAATGAATTACCTACAACACGTATACGAGTATGTATAGCTGTCTCAATTGTGTATTTACTCTCAATAGTACATTGAAAGTTTTGAATAGCACAGTTATTGTGATGTGTGAACAAAATGATGTAGAAATGTGGGTTCATCATATTCTAAATGTATATAATAATAAGCGAAAGACACCGCAACGGCCTAAATAACAAAGGAAACATAATTGAGACGGCCAATGATATCATCTAAACAGCCTACAGCGTACCTACTAAAACTATGTTAACTACATTTAAACACGCATTTTGACAATAATACACAGTATGTTTTAGTAGAACTGCTTGTAATACACAATAATGTCGTGAAAACTGGACAGACGGAAAATGATACAGGAAGGAAACAACTCTAAGCTCTAGGTTGGTCACGTTAAGCTTCGATTAATGCTTATAGCGGTTAACAGCGGGAGTCTCGTATTCACCGGTTTTTCAAGCAAAACAATGTTTACTTACTATACTACAAACAAAAGACTTCGGATTAATAAAAAATCATTTCTATTTATTACACTCCAAAGTTACCTAAATGATTTAGAATATTGAATTGTTTATATGGTAACTTCAGATAATTATTTCATATTTTAAATCTTACTTAACACTTATTATGAAACTGACAGTCGAGACCAAAATAAAACAAATTAAAATAAAGACAACACTGGGGATCTAGACACTAACTTAGCTACATATAAAGTCTGTTTTTTTAGATACGAATAATTACCAATGTCACACAGTGGGTGGAAAAGAAAAGGAAATGACGTCTCTGTCACACCCATTGTGTTATCTGGACAGTTATATTAGCATTTAAATAAAAAACAAACTTCAGAACGTCCGAAACACAAATTGTCACAGTTAATAAGCGGATTCAATAGCGTTATGAAGCGGAAGCCTCGACACAAGTCAACAGAATGCGGTTACCAGAACAGAAATCGAGAATGTTAGCTGACAATTTGTCTTCCAGGCGACAGGAGCATATATTAATGTTTTAATATAAAATACGGAATATGTGCACACGTACCGAAAAGGGTAAAGAGAGCGTCAGGCGTGACCATCTAAAACAATAGGAAAGAGAAAAGAGACAGTATTATAAATAGTCATAAAAGATATCTGACATCATATCTATAAATAAATTAGCAACTTATTTTTAAGGAGTTTTGAGTAGAGTATATAAGTGTAACAGCCTGTAACGCCCCTCGCATTTATTAGTGGTTGCATTAGTGGTTTGTTTATTCAAGTCGTGTGATAAAATCTTAAGGTGGTGTTAGGAGCAGACGTTACTGGCTATTTTGTTAGAGTAATGAATAAATTTGCCAATAAACATGAAGCTACCAAGTCGAAACATTGTAAAAGTTTTGATTAAAATTTTAAAGGGGAAAAATTCTACGAGCTTCTCGAAATGAACTGTACTGTAGTCGCTCTTTCGCTCTATTATTATTTAAAGTTAAATTAAGTATAATGAGCACTTGCGACAATAATATTTAAAACTCAATAAAATCGAATGAGCTTTTAGTTTTTACGATACTTTTTGTTTCATTGTTTCGATATTAAAGGTAAGGTATAAACATACATACATTAGCCAAATTCACAAAATATTGTTCAAAGTACGTCACATGGGGTCGGGGTAGGTAATATAAAACAGAAGACATTCTAGTCCTCTGTGATTGGTCGACAATACACAACGGACAAAACAGTGAGGTGACATAAATATTGTGAAGCTCACGTGGTACTGACCTCTTCGTTGAGATTGGAAATGAGGAGGACAGTGGCGAGCGGCAGCGGGGGTGCGGTGAGGGCGCGGAGGGCGGGCGATGCCGGCGTGAGGGTGAGAGCGCCGAAAGCCGGCAAGCCCACACCGCCGACGCCGACGCCGTACGGCGAGGCCAGGCCGGAACCCAGCCCGAGGAACGGAGGCGCTAGCACTCCACCACCTGATGAATAATTGCACCCTTGCAACACTGCTTGCATACAAGTATGCAAGTAGATTATTTCCATCACAGTCAAAAGCGAAACCAACAAATCCTCCCCCTTGTTCCCTGTAGAAAACGAGGTTGGATAACCAATTAACCAGTATTCTAGGAGGAAATAATTCATGCTAGATAATCGATGTTAGCTAGATATGTAGCACGAATTATTATTATGTAACATAATATACTCGTACATGTCTCGCGCTGCCTCCTTATGTCAACAAATTATACAGCTTGTTTGACAGGTAATGACAGATGGAAGAGCATGTGGCATTTATATCACGTTACATAATAATAATTCTTGCTAAATATGTGGTTATCTAGCAAGAGTTATTTTCCTCTTCGTATACTGGTTATCTAACTTGGTCTTCTACAAGGAACAAGCGAATGTTTCTTAGCGGGGTTCATTTATCGCTACTTCTTTATTTTAAAAGTTATCTTATTCTATGCAAAAGTGAAAAATAACTATTTATTTATTTTATCTGTTTATAAAAATCAACAAGAGCAACAAAAGTGGATTCGAAACGCGGCGGAATGATCCCCGCATATTACATGTACCTACGAACACAGAATCCTCGACGGTGCAATAGGGATTTATGAGAAGTTATTAGTCACCGCGGGAATATTTAGCATTGAAATATGAATGGCAAACAGGAAAAGAGCTAACGTGGAATAGCAAATGTAATTTAGAAATGTTGCTCTTGTGTGATTTGGCGCTGGAGATTTATTTCGTTTGCAGTAGCAGTGGCTGAAGTAACATAAGATCTCCAGCAAAACAAAACAAGAAAAGCTCATGCTATATAAAGTTTCACGAGCTTTTGAATTTAATTTAATCAGATATAAAATATTTACTCAAATGAAAATAATTCAGCATCAGGTGGAATGGAAGGAAAATAAGATAGTTTTCAACGAGACATTTTAAAATAAAAGTGTAGATACTACGTTACCGCAATGAAAATAAAACGCTGAAGTTGAAGGAACCTGCAAGAATCTCCACCAAATTTATTTAATTCAGTACAATACGTGCAAAGGTAGTCTAGTCAAGAAATCAAGCAAGAATTCTGCCTAGAAGATGATAGACTCATTGTGTTGCGTCTAATGCTTAAGTATTTACAACAGAAGAAAATTTGGCAAGCAAGGGGCGTCCACAAAGTCAGTTCAGGAGAAGAGTAGTCTCCATAAAAACGATGGTCAAATTTTATTATAGGCGAGAGTCGGTGAGACTCAATATTTTGGTGTATTTTTTTCGGGTCAATGGATGTCTCCCCTTACACCTGCCAAACCCTAAGAACGAAGCGTCCAATTGATCTAGTGTTAAAATCATAGGATAGGACAAACTGGACATAGGATAGGGTAGGGCAAATGGTCAGAAAGCCTACCTGAGCCTGATGGTAAGTGGCCACTGTCGCCTGTCAACATCTTCAAATAATGGTATGTGAAGCATCCAGGTACCCAGAGTTATCTAAACTAACTCCAACTCCAAACGGGCGAAAGCATCCGCAAGACAAATATCTTAATGTTTCATGATGTTCGAGTTTGAAGGCCAGTATTGTTTCGTTCGTGTCATGCTTCTATTGGCCTAACCTGTCTTTTCACCCACTTGTAATTGTTGTATCAATTTGAAACTTACGCAATTTTAGTGACAATACCATATGGTAACTACCTACTATCGCGTTTGTGCGATGGGGGCGGGAGATGGTCAAAGGAACTCGACTAAGTTTGGGCTCGTTTGACTTGTATCCATGAGCCGCTTGGTTTCAAGAATATTTATAGTAATTTATTGTTTCCTAGAAACGGGTGGGTCAAATGGACAACGGAAATTTGCGAACGCCCACACCAACAAGAGCTACGAGAGTGTTTACGAAAGGGAGCAGCGTGTGAAGCGTCCAGGGTGCTCTGGAGTAGTATAGGACTAACTCATCCTGGATGCGAGGGCCATCGCGAGGCGAGCCCGCAGTGGCATCAACTCACTGGTCAACAGTTGGTGGGCGTCGCCGTCGCCGGACGGCAGCGTCGGGTTGGTGTAGTCCCGGGACTTGTCGTTGTTGTATTTCACGTTGAGGCACGTCATCTTTGAGTAGTCGATGCGGAGTGTGCAGCAGCCGTTGTAGATGTTTTGCCCGTCTAAAGCCTGCGTGACAAACAGAGAAAGGTTTAAGTATCAAGGTTTTTATGTAGTCCGACGCCAAGGTAGGTAACGACTACTTCGCACCAGAATTAGGGCCTCTTACACAGCTTGCTGATAAAGTCATAGATACCCTATCTGCAGGTTATCTGACAGATAGCCTGTTTTTTTGGTTTCACAGGTATCTGATTGCATATATCTTATATATTTTATATAGTCTATCACACAGATTTATCTGATAGATTAGTTTATCACTAAGATTACTATCTGTAACAATATCAGGAAGTGGTGAAAGAAGCCCTTAGTGTTTTTAATCATATATTTTTCATAGGTATAATTGTTGGCCATTATTTAAAATGAACAAATCTTTCAAAGCTATGATTCCAATTTCATTTACACTTATAACGACAAAGTTCCAGTCGCTTTGGTCTGATTGGGATCGGAACGAAAGAGTTTACCTTACCTACTTGATATCTTTACAGTGTCAGTACTTATTGTTAGTTATAAAGGAACTAATAAGACAAAAAGTGTCAGGGTAGTTCCTTCAAAGGAACTGCTAAAAGAACTACTGAGAAGAAACGATACAAAGTGCTCAAACGTCTGTTCTGTGTCGGCTCCTGCAGTACGTATCGACCAAGTCTGCCAGCGTGTCGGCCGGGCGGAGGTGTCAAACCGCTACGTTCGGCGCCACAGCTATTTGTTTGCCCGCGCCGGCTGCGGGAGGCCGATAGCGCCGCATCGCGATAGAAAAGAGAATTAATTAAAATGCAACAGCACTCAACCCATTCCTGCGAGCTTTATGCTCCCACCTCCCTCACGGTGTACTACACCGTTATTTTTATAATGAAAGCGCCGCCCCGGTGCAACATTTGTTTTTTTTATAGAAATAAATGTATACAAGGGCTGCGGTTTGCGGTGCGGTGTGTGGTGTAATTAAGGAATTCTAAGCTCTCAACTCTTAAAGAAAAGCTGTATTTAAAAATAGTTATTCAATTAATTAACGTTAAATTTCGATTGTGGAAAACAAAACAATTTTGCACAAATTATGTTTTCGCTAAAAATAAAAAAACCAAGCAATGCACTGTAGCTGTAGTGTAAATAGAACATATTTTTCATTAATACTCAGTACCCATTACATACTGAATACTTTTGTAACCAGTTACTACCTAATACAGTGTATCTTTTCTGCCCCCACCTCCACAAAGGCGGCAAGTCGTGACAGTTATTCAAACAGTCCGCGGGCGCTTCCCTTACGAGCGAGCCGTTTCATTAGAACCCCAAATTCTCCCGCGGCCGCTCTCACCAAATCTAAATTATTAATTTAACCAATTAACAACACTGTTTTCTCTAACAACGAAAGTATTTTCATAGAATCAAAGGATTATTAAAAAAAATCCGGGAATTCGTTACGGATCTGATGAGATCTAACTGTATTTACATTAAGAACAATAAAAATGTCCAGCAAGGAAGAGATTATTTTTTATTATCTTGGTAATAACAAAAAATGGTACTTTTTAAGGATAAAGAATTAAAACCATGAATTACTTAATTCCAGAGTAAATTAGAGAAGGTACAAGTCCCTTTGAAAACCGTCATCTGTCAAATGAGTTACGACTTAGGCACGGCGTCTTTCCGACGGGCCCATTAGTTAAATAAAAATGCTTGATTTTTAATGTTAAAACAAAGAAACAATCTTTTGAATGGACAGCCTCGTTAGCCTAGTGGTTGGGACGTTTGACATAAATGCCAAAAAGTTTTTGGTTCGATTCCCAGGAGAAAAAAAAAGTGCTATTTAGTTACACCAGTTGGTTCTGATCTTGGGTTACTATATATTTTTGGGTTTTTGTGCTCTAATTAAACTTATTTAGCACAGAGAATAATAATGTTTATCGACATTGACGCGCAGCGTGGGACGCCCCTCCGCCAGCTGGATGCGGAGGACCGGGTAGCGTTCATTGGGGAACGCCTATGTCCAGGTAGTGGACGTTGAAGGGATGATGATTGACCTCTTATACTTTGTCGGGAACAATATCGAATACCGAAGAAAGCACGGATACTCGTTGTACCTTCGTTCATGTGAAATCCGCAACTCCCAAATGTTGCATGTGGCGACTAAGGAACATAATAACCAGGTCGATTGACGGTAGAACTGTAGAAGGTAGAAGTTCAAATAGGTACTGCCGTCACCAAGAGTGGTGACCAGGGTAAAGTATAGTAAACCTCTAAATATTTTAGCAGAGAATGCACACGAATAACTCAACTGCACTAAGCACGGGCTACGTATGCAAAGTGGCTGAAAATAAATCACGCCTTCCTCCAATTTGCAGGCGCGGTTACATTAGAATACCTCTTTTACAATCCAATAAAAATATCAAGAGACGAAGAAGCAAAAGTTCGATGTCGGAACGCTGGATATTGGCTGTAGATTTAATAAATTTCTGTTCTATATGCAAATGCGACCCCCTGATGTGTAGACGTGAATAGATTGGCTCGTTTAAAGCTCAACTTATATGGAAATGCGGAAGGCACGTAAGAAAGCGTAGAAGAAGATCGCTTCGATACGTAATTAGTTTTGTCGACATTCGCGGCCACAATTCGATTTGGGACGCCGAAAGCACGCAAAAAGCGTAATCGCAAGGAACGAGTAATTAATTTACAATTCTAATATCTATTTTCCTTAATGCACAGATATCGTTAAGTAAAATTTTAATATTCAAATGAGAGCATAATCTGAGAATCTGATAGGGCCACATTGGAAGATACAAGCGAAAGATGTAATATTGATATTCCGTATTTTATTTTCGGTAATTTCGTAGGAAAATTTATTCCTGCGGAATATTAAATTAAATTTATTATAATGCCGACAAATATAATTCACAGTAATTAGGGAGTGTTACTTTCCATTACTCGTTTATATGTTACACCATATTGGTGTACATTGTTGTATACTTTAAAATTAATAATACAGGTAGGTTAGATACTTCAGAAATAATATGTTGGTACGTAAGTACTACCTACTTAAAGCAACTTTTATACGGGTTTGTTTTTCCAACATTTTAAGACTTACGAAGAGAAAGAATGGAATAAAGATAGAGGGCAAGAGAGATTTTGAATTGCAGATTAATTTCTTTACTTTTTATAAGCTTTTTCGGAGGCACTTTGAATTTAAGTCGGTCGTTATTCCGTAAGAAGTCATAAATCTGAAATCTCGAATGTGATTTGCGAGGACCGTTTACCTGGGGCAGTTTCCTACCAGCTATTACAAAGTTGCAATCTATCACTTATTTTTTCTTGTCTTAATAATGTCTCTTGAGTATCATTATTCACTTTCAAGCTGTTTTCTTCAGCTTCATGCTGCACAAGCATTGATATGGGTCAAGGGAAATTCCTGCGTCCTCCAAGGTACCTAAGTAAATCAACGAGCAAATAATTTCAGTTGCGTTTCAAATTAACATAGACACAATTTTGTTTATTTAGATGAATCTAGTTACTTTTTACGCTAGATTTATCTTCGAGTATTTATTAAATTCGGTGACTTATATATTATTATCCTTTTCTCCAAGATATTTGTTAAAGTGATCATTGTTAGATGTATGCTCTTTTCTATAGATACGAGCAGTTGTTATATTTTCACGTAATATAACGTCATACTATTTCCCTTATTTTTTATTACCAATGTCTGTCCGGATATTTAACTAGTAGTAATCACGTATACATAGGTGGACGGATAATTATAAACAGGGCAAGATTTTCATACGATCGAGGTCTGTTTGAGCCATGGTTCTCCGTGAAGGATTGATCATACATTTTAATGTCTTTTTGTGTGTTTTTTTCTTCATGACGATGCTGCTTCCAGACGGCTCATCTGATCAGTTGGATATCTATAACGATCTAAAAGTCCTCCATCTACTCTCTTGATGACCGTCATCAGATCATGCCCCGATCAAGTCTTCACGGAGAACAATGGCTTCGAAGTGACCTCGATTGTATGAAAATCTTGCCTTGTTTCTAATTATCCGTCCACCTATGTATATAAATACGCGCATAGCTTCTGTTATACCTTCTCTTAGTATCAATATTCGGGGGAATTTCATTTTAATCTTCTGAAACGGTTATTTGCGCTCGCGGAGGGAGTCGTAATTGAGGTAAAAAAAATATTAGGAGGAGTGACAAGGTGATAAAACGACAAACGCCACGCCCGATTTGATATTGGGACCTTTTACTGCGTAATAGGGAAAGCGGATCGTTGACGCCCCAAAGAAGTCTATTTCCGTATTTATTGGACTTCAGACGAGATTTGACTTATGAAAAAAGCCAAAGTAATCAATCGGAACCTTAGGTAAGTGAATTACAAATTGGTTCATTTTAATAGACATGAAAATACCGACTTAGCCGAAAGAACGAGTACGCTCTCTAAAGTGATAGTGGACGACCCGAAATACAGTGGGTGGATAAGGAAGGACGTATGAAGAGATATTTCCAACAGTCGACTATAATAATAGTCTAGTAATATATTATAATGGTGATATTCTTATCCTCCGAATCGAGTACGTCCTCAAGTACGACAAAATACAATTTATAAAGGGGTAAAAAAGCACCTTATAGAAAACAGGAAATTTAATTATCGGAGATTATTAGATCACATCCTAAAATTCTATTTGCAAGCGGATTAAATGCTCTGCTAACAGAGCCATATAGTTTAGAAAAAATAAATGAGTGAAAATCACAGTAAAGCCCCTTTCAGAGCGGTGGGCCGGCTGCGACGAGCCGGCATCAACGTAAGACGTAACAAGTGTCGCCGGTATCTCTTAATCACGTCCTCGGTAATTGTTTTATCTTTAGCTCGTTAGAACTCGTTTAAGCAAAGCCTTCTTAGTGAAGGATTAAGCGCGGTCCGCCTTAATCCACCCCCCGTTGCTAATTCTGGTGGTTTTTCCCCGGCGGCCAGATAAACGTTTTTGTTGGGGGTCCCAGCCGCGGTACGTTTGATATTTATGTATAAGAGCTCAGAGTGCTTCTGTTGCAAGGATTACGGAATGCATTTGGTTTTTGTCGGCGATGACGTCGCGGAGAAATTGTAATGAAAACACACGGCTCCCGGTTTTAGATTCAAAGTTGGTCTTCTCATCTGGGTCTTTCGTGATACGATTACTAACTTTATATACCAACTTCATTTAAAGGAGTTTAAGCATTTATAGGCACCAGTCCCGCGGTGGGTTAGACAACAGGCAAAGGATTCAGTTATTATGAAGCCAAACTTCTTATAGAGCAGTAACATCTGAAAAAAAAACTGCACTTGAACTCTTATCATGTTGAAACTGTTAAACCAGACAATTGGAACAAAGTAATCGGGCTGGTAGGCCGTCTATCTCATCATCATCAGAAGACATCCACTGTTGGACAAATACCTAGCCCAAAGATCTCCATGACGACCGGTCCTGCGCTATCCCCATGCAGTTAGCACCCGCAACTTTGACCAGATTGTCGGCCTATCTAGTGCCGTGTGCCCACTGCCTATTTCGATCACGCAGAGAAACTCCCTTCGAAAAATATTAGATCTAACTACGAGATCGTACCACGCGGCCCAGAGGGCTGTTTCAGACCGTAAAAAAATACAATGGAGTCTCTGCAGCTAATCTATCTAAGTAAACGAGTTTAACATACGTTTTACTCTAGAAGTTTAATTGACCAATGTGACCGATGCAGCATAAAAAAAGTTGCATCGGGGGAAGAGGGGAGGGGGAGATCCGCTCCATTAGTCACAGATTACTTATACGCCCCCCCCCCCCCCCCCTCGCTACTGCACTAAAAACAAACATCACTAAAAGGTCACGCTTTCAGCCATCAATGAAAAAGACCGACCAATTCGTAAATTGCTCTTTTAAACGCGTTCATTTTCCGATTGCAGTAGTCGCTACAAATTGCAGTATTAAAAATCCAATCGTCATAAAAGTCATACCTATTATTAATTATTATCATACTGCACTTTATAGTGAGTTTCCTTGATTAGTTTTGCTTTATATTTATTGAAACTATCTTTTACCCGCGACTCCGTTCGAGTACTCATTATACGCGACATCGAGTTTTTTCGAGAGAATTTTCTGGTCATGCTCATTTATCTCTATAATAATAATTAAACCATAATGCCTAAAGTCGTGGATACATTACTGTATACAGTGTTTCACAATTATTATAATGTATGTGTATGTGAAACGAGAGTAGCGAGTGTTGAAATATCCTCTTTTAACTGTTACTTACTTATGACAAACGTTTTCCTTCGTTTATTAATGAAAAGCATAATGTTTTTTAAATAAAAACTCTCACACATCATTTTGAAAGTTATAAACAAAGACACGGCGAATCAACAAACTGAGCTAGTTTCACAGTTACCCATCACAATTAGGGTATGTACACACTGGGACGCGTCACCGAGCAAACGGCGCTCGCTCCATTAGACAATGTAATTAATACCCGAGGTTACCCCTAATTGTGGGTGACAGGTAGTGACGATCAAAAACCGCACCCACTCCGGACCGCTGGAGTTTGCTCACCGTGCTGTGCTATTGCTAAAGGGACCAGTAGTGGTTTATCCAAATTCTATTTCGGATTGGCCGAATGTGGGGACAGAAGTTACATGAAGGTATAATAATATTGGAGTTGACATCGCACTTATATTGTTCGGATATCTACTCGTATATCTGTGAATTGTCAATTTCAAGATACAAATTATTTTTTACACGTTCCATCGTATTCTTTGTGTCTCTATCTCATCACCAGGTTAGACACATTTATATTAAACTAACTAACTGTAAGCCTGTAGCTTCGTCGGCGTGGTAAAAGTGTTTTTTCCCGCGGTAACAGTTTATCGTGGTAAAAAGTAGCCTATGTCGTTCCCCAGGCTTCAATGTATCTCCACACCTCATCAAAATGCGTTCAGCAGTTCAGGCGTAACAATGTAACAAATAAACGTAGTACTTCCCATTTATATTAGTATGGATCTGCAACGTTCCTATAAATAATCTATTCTGTGTAAACGAACACCGTGACGTCATTCCCTTCAAAACTTCTCGCCGAAAGCCGGTACTCGTGATTACAGCAAGCAAACCCAGCCGCGAAACACTAACAAAACAACTGCTAAACAATGTTTGACACGTAACGAGGTGATGCAGAGTGCAGCAGGCGGTGTAATGTTGACACAGCCTGTAGGATTCCAAACAAGGGAGAGCGATGGCACGTGCAATTTTAAACGGGACTCGGTCCTCGCTCCCCGCCCGCAGGTGGACTTGCCGCGCCGTTGTGTTTGATGGCTTAAAATTTAGATGAACTTCGACTGTTACTAGTAAAAAAAACTTATTATTAAAAAATACCGGACAAGAGTCCTACTCGCTTTTATCCGTTTTTTTAAAAATGATCTTGTATTGACACTATTAAATTGAGCAAGCTAAGACGGAGCTCTAGTAAATTACACTCAAAAACAGACTTGAAGTTCGCAAAAATTTAATTAAGAAAATCCATTTCTTAAAACGGTTTAACTAAAAGGAAATAACTTTCGTTCCACACGGCTCGGGCCAGGGCAAGATATCACATTTTTGACTGTAACATTGTTTGAATACGCCCCGATGTTGACACAAAGGCGAGGGTAGACGACGCCGCGGTGCAAAGTGCAATTTTAAAATGTAAACAAAGCCCGCACCTTGAGTCCATAAATGCTATCTCGGATTTCGCCTTATTGAACCTTGGAGACGAAGAATAATCTTGTAGTTTTCACTTCGTTTACATGAAAAATGCAAAAGAGCGGCTTTCGCATGCATCCGCCGTGTGAAACGGTATGAATGAATGAGGAGCTTCGGCAGTAGTTTTCCTGTCTTGAGCAAGTCAAACATAAAATAAACCAGTGGATTTTAAAAGTCAAAACTAAATCAATGTTGTTCTCTTGGCTTTAACTTTAGATTTCTATTCTTCAGTAAAGAAACTTACGCAAACGAGCTTGCAATACTACAGTCCGCCTACCATGAGTTGACAACGCAAAACTCGGTAGCGATTACGTAAATACTTAATAGTTCTATCTCTATCCGACTAATTACGAAAGACAGAGAGATATAGATAGTTTTTTACGTACTCGCTAGCCAATCGCAAGCGATTATTGACGTTGTCAACTCATGGTAGGCGGACAGGTGAGCATAATGCGTGACACCTTCAAAATGTCAAAGTTATCCTTCCTGAATATGACCATAGAAATTACAAATTAAACAAACACATTACTGTGCGAAAGAGTTAACTTTGCTTTTTCGTAGAAAGACCATTTCATATGGAAGATTTTGTTTGGATTCAAAGCTTCATTTATTGCTTCAATAATACTTTTAAACAACAGACTATTAACGAAATCATGGTATCGTAGAATTTTATCACACTATTAAAACACCGCAATAATGGTATTTTTACTATGAACGATCATAATGCATCAAAACAAACGTCAGAGAACATATTACATGAATAGCATTATTATGAGTGATTCCCGCAGACATTGTGGTTCCCGGATTATGGATGACGTGGCCGCCAGAGAGAGAGGTCTTAGTCCGAACGAGCAGTTATCCATCATAACTTATTGATGGAGCAGCACGGCTCTGATTAACACTACCATACACTAATTACTCCTAAAATGTACCTATTTATATAGGTACTTATATGTGACGTCGTTTATATTCGAACTACAATGAACATTGCCTAGTAAATAAAAGATTTTACTTTAATAGCAATTTCAATTTCAAGGATATCTTTTGGAGTGTCCCACGGCGAACTTGTATCAAGACAATGATGAGACGCGAAATAGCTCATAACTGCCTACGTCAGGTATTAATAAACGAAATAAAGCAGAATAAAAAATGATACTTTTTTTTTCAAATAGGTATCACCAATTTCTAAGTTTCAAGTATAGCGTTGTACCTAGCATTTATATTAGATTTAAAGCGTGTATTTACTTCGTGTCAGCGACGCTTAAGCCGTCCCCTGAAAAGATTTGATGGCGGAGCTGGAGGTTAGAGATTTACGTCAAGGATCATAGACCGCGGGATCGGTGGATTTCTGCGCCCCTGACATCCGACTGTGCCCTTTGTGGTTGGAGCACTATCCGACTTCACTCCACTTTGTACCTCTTACACCGGGCCGGCACTTACCTCGTGGGACGTTTTAATTCCGTTTCGTGAAAAATCCGGTTTCAATGACGTGCGGGAGACGGTTGACGTTTATATGACGTGTTCAGGAGCCTTAGAGGTTTAGGTACACGTGTTTCTTTACAACTCTCTTTGTAAATTTAGGCAGTGATGTTCTTTATGTAACTAGATTTTCTAATGGCAACGCAAATGAGCGCGCAATACTCAAGTGAGCTCACCTGCGCTCAATTGGATGAGCCACACCTTCAAAATTCCAGCATCCCTTTCCACATTCAAAACCCCTAAGACAGGATTATTTAGTCGCAGACGTGTATCAAGTATCACGTTGTATTATCTGAATAAATATGCATTTACTTCTACTATTTTGAGTCTTCATAGATAATGAAAACGTTAAAACCCAACAATTCCGTGACCTAATTCTTAAAAAGCTTTTCACGCTACAAATGACTTTTATTTATAAACGAAAAGCTGCTAAAAACTTAATAAGTTAGCCCGAGAATTAAAAACTAGAGAATAGGACATAACGTTCCCAGGAGGTTTGCAATAAACAAGAATGTAATAAAAGCAGTAGCATAGTGCCAACATTGTATGCTCGTTAGGTCGGTTCAGGGGAGCGCAGTTACGACGTTAGATCCCTCAGATCCGTTAACGAGTGCCAGACTTATTACCGTATCTACCTCTATTACTGGATTTACCACTATTACTATATCTACCACTAAAACGCGACTGCTAATGCCTTGTTATTACACTATCAATAGTTTTACCTGCAAAGTTACCTTAGGCGGAGAATTGAACTTTGTTTTTATTAGGATTGTAGTCTAAAATTGTCAGTAAGTCGTGTCGACAGGGGCATATCTCAAAAACTGTTGGAAGAATTTAGTTGAAATTGAAAACATGTCATCATCATCGGCTTGTCAACTTTCACTGTTGGACCTTACACCTGATCGTCTGCTTGACTTCCAACAAACCACCACCAGCTGCGACGAGATTTTTAAGAGAAGAGTATTACTAATGACATGATCTATTTACTGTGTCACTGCTCTCCAGAGGGTACTCGTTTGATATATTTTACTGTCAACAGAATAATTAACTGCAATGTTGTAGATAAAGTTATAACAATACAGTAATACGGTAAGAACAATATAAGAATCATTTTCGTCATTTAATTTCCAATTGTCTAGGGATAATAGAAATGAATTAATCATCAATAGTAAGTCGTTGAAAGGAGTACTTTGAAGGATATTGTGACACAATGCACTCTAAAACTTAATAACTGCGTAAAATAATGCTCTCAAGAGCATTCTCGGAGATTAAATTCTGATACGGCTTCTTCAAATAGAACTATCTCTGCACGAGTTGCGGTGTTCTACCGCGTTGCAGTTCAACCTCAGTCAAGTCCAGCAAGTTGTCGGGACTTAGCGTTGCTAAGTTTTCACGACCGTGCACGGTGCACCCACTTACAAAGACGACATCACAATTAAGTACCACAGGGCGATTCCTCGCATACAATGAGCTCTATTTGTAAAGGTTACTTTAGCCGACGCCGTAAGTCTTCCAATTTTTCAATTGGAAACATTACCATCATTAAAATATTTCAAACTATCTACAAAGCGAATTTGCATTTCAAATATTTCGCGTACCACGCGCTTGGTTCGTCACTTGCACCATTTGAGTTAAGCTCCACAGGAATTGGGCGTAAAGAGCAACTAATTAGGCCGGATAGTCGACTCGCTATTGTAGAATTCATTAGCGAATTGTACGCCACGACAGTGGTATTAAAAGCGAATCCCGGAAATGAATAGAGCTCGCACATTGAGGAGAACGTTAGGAATTATCTTGGTATTATAGTTTCTGAATATAATTTAAGTACTTAATCCTTTTATGAAAATGATAATTCCTATTTGAATGATGCTTTTACCGATATCGAATTATTTGAATTTTTTATAGGTTAGGTACTTATAGGTATATAAAATAAAAACGAGCGAAAAATTATAGACTCCCATCGGTTGGAAACAAAGTTAACTATCTGCCGCGATTCATAACACGGCTGGCGGCGGCGAAAATAAAAACAACGAAAAACTCAATAATTATACTCGTAAAGCGAGTTTGCGGAAGCCGCAAAACGAAATTTAATTTGCCCTGAACGCTGCATCAGAAATAAAGTTAAAACAGTCGCTGCAGTACGCCCAACTTCTAACGCAAATGAATAGCGAATGGGAAAAGTTGGGTCGAGAAAAATGATGTCCCACTCGGCGAGTGGAGGGGGAGAGTATTGTAGCTGCGCTGCGGCGGGTGGTCGCGGGCGGTGGCGCCATCTGCCGCCGTGCAGCGCCGTGTTGTTTCTCGGTGGCATTGTTGTTAAATGCGCATAAATGTTCCGTTGTTCGAGCTCGCAGCGAGCTAATAGACGAGCTTTAAAACTTAAATGTGGCATTACTACGCCACCCATTTCCCATGATTATGCTTCAACTGAGTTAATGCGCCAACTGTTTTTCAATTTCATTGCGTCCATACAAAAAATTTGTAATTGTCATGAACAGGGAGATTAATTAACGTGCGTGTACTCCGCCCTAGAGTCCACCTATATGTTTGTGCCCGTCGCCCTGGAGACAGCGGGGCCCTGGGGCAGTGAGGCGAAGGCCTTCATCAGAGACATAGGTCGCAGACTCAAAGAGAGAGGAGGGGACCCCCGCTCCGGATCTTTCCTGGTCCAAAGGTTATCGATAGCTGTGCAGCGCGGCAATGCCGCTAGCGTTTTCGGCACCTTTGGCCCAGGTCAGACCCGGGGCGGTCTCTTTGACACGTAGTATTTGTATTTTTTATCATAATGTTTTATATCAGTTTTTTGTGCCTCCCTAATACATTATATCATTAACGTGCTTTATTGGTTAATAGCCAGTTTAAATTATCAACTCATGTTTGAAAGTGTTGAATACATAGACTTCAAAACATAGGTGTGACAAAATTACTTCATATTAATGATATAACAAGAAACTTTGACAGGTATTAAGTATTTCACGTTAACAGAGATCCTAAGCACCATATCAATCAATTAGCTCTAGAGCCCTAATTCAATAAATGGATGAATGGTGATTATAGAATTAGGACTGTTATAACTTTGATCTTTCACCCAAATGACTAAGGGATAAGAGGTGTCAATAATTGAAGGGTAGACATATTTCATTGAAGTTTTGTTGGCATAAGGTGTAAATTCCCCTCGCTGCCTGTATTAGCATCGTTAGTTGTATCTCGCATCATATCGTTTTGACACAGGCATTTGACTAGGTACATTAGCGTTATTAAATGACCAATTAGTGCCAATTAAACTTACCCACGAAAACAAAGACCGGCAAAGCGTCCGTAACTATCAATTTAAAGCTGAGGTAAACGCAATCCAAGTCGAGCGGATCTGTATTAGCTTCGTTAGAGTATCTCGCATCATATCGGTTTGACACCGGCATTTGAGTGGGTACATTAGCGTTATTAAACGACCAATTAGTGCCAATTAAACTTACTCACGAAAACAAAGACCGGCAAAGCGTCCGTAACTATCAATATAAAGCTTAGGTAAACGCAATCCAAGTCGAGCGGATCAGTATTAGCTTCATTAGAGTATCTCGCATAACATCTATTTGACACAGGCATTTGACTAGGTACATTAGCGTTATTAAACGACCAATTAGTGCCAATTAAACTTACCCACGAAAACAAAGACCGGCAAAGCGTGCGTAACTATCAATTTAAAGCTGAGGTAAACGCAATCCAAGTCGAGCGGATCTGTATTAGCTTCGTTAGAGTATCTCGCATCAATTCGTTTTGACACAGGCATTTGACTAGGTACATTACCGTTATTAAATGACTAATTAGTGCCAATTAAACTTACCCACGAAAACAAAGACCGGCAAAGCGTCCGTAACTATCAATATAAAGCTTAGGTAAACGCAATCCAAGTCGAGCGGATCAGTATTAGCTTCATTAGAGTATCTCGCATAATATCTATTTGACACAGGCATTGACTAGGTACATTAGCGTTATCAAACGACCAATTAGTGCCAATTAAACTTACCCACGAAAACAAAGACCGGCAAAGCGTCCGTAACTACCAATATAAAGCTGAGGTAAACGCAATCGAAGTCGAGCGGATAAGGACTCACTTCATTCCCAGATAGTTTGAAAGCGTAGTCATTAAAGTGAATGAAACGTACTGCAATAGGAACTTTGTTTTATGGCTTTACTTTAGAAAACTGTTAAATAAAAACAGAAGTTTAACAACTCACCGTTTTTGCCGTTTGCGCCGATACTGTGTCTGGGTACTGGATGAGTGCTTGGAATGAATCTGTAGACAAAACATACATTGTATTAGGATCATTGTTTACTTTAATATAAAGTAAAGTAGAAGTTAATTTAAAACAAAATTTCATATTTCATCGTTTGAATGCGGGCGGTTCATGGTATGTGTGATAAATTGTCACTGACAATAGAATGCGACTGCCATACAGTTTCGATCGCGATCGCGGAATAATCAAATTACCTGAATCTTTCCTTTTGTGAATTTATTATTTCTCTAAAATTATTAAATTTGACAAGCCCCTCTTATTGTGAAAACACGACGATTAAAATCTAAAATTTCCTCCCGAGTTGTCCTACATAAGTAGGTATACTTTAAATCACTTTACATGAGGTCTTACTAGGAAATAAAACAAATTATCTCTAGCGAAGTATAACAATTTTGTTAACGCCCGTGTAGATAAAGCACTCGAGTGTTGGATGTCGGAAGCCCTGACAGGTAATATCTTGTTCACAAGAACGCTCAAACAAGGTGAAATTGGCGCCCGACCCGGGTGGGTGATATTGGCGCCCAATGCGGGGCGCTACGCGATGCTCAACTCCTCAAGAGTCAGTTGCGTCGCGTCTCAGGTGCACCGCAGCTCTGTTATCATCACAACACTTTAGCAAATATGGGAGTTAACAAGTTTCATGCCTGTTTTACTTCCCTACATATAATAAAACACAGCATCTGTCAGATAAGTACCCTTCTATTTTTATCTGCGATTAGATGCCTCTAAGTGCTGCTTTGAACTACAGAACAAATTAATGTATCGGAAAAAAATGTTGAATAATCGCATGTGACAACAACTGCTTTAATTAGTCCACAGCTGGACCAGGGCTCTTTCATAGTATGTGTGGCTTATTATGTCTACCTTATTGGATATATTATTTAGAAAATGTCGAACAGTTGAAAAACGTCAAATCTGAACAATGTCCAATGTACAAAAATATTTCGAAATAACCATAAGTAAAAAATGTCGAGTTACTTTAAATGTTTAACTTCGAATACTTAAGATTATATTGAGATAATTTTCAGATTGAACGTTTTTCAGATTGAACGATTTTCAGATTCGACTTTTTTCAGATTGGACTTTTTTCAGATTGGACATTATTCAACGGTTGGAACATTTTTTAGATTGAACATTATTACAGTAAATCGTCTATTCTATTGTTTCCGAAGTGAGGCAAACTGCTAGACTAGTCAGAGAAGTCGGTTACAATCTGGGGTATGCACGAATTTATGGCCGCAGTCGACGGGCTCGCCTCTTTGTTGACGCCCGGCGGAACTTTGATGGATCGTGTCGAAGCTGATTTTAAACTTATTGCATTGTATAGTTTAGATTCTACTCGGATTGTTACAATGTCTGGAAAATGTATTGTTACAGTCACACGTCATGCAGTTTGTGTTTTATATCCTTAAGTTCTATGTCATAAACAGAAGTTTTGCATTCAAATATCAATAAGTACTATAAAAAGTAGCCAGATATCACATTATTTTGAATGTAAGTTTTATAGATACGTACAGCACTTACAAGTAGTTGTAAAAATATAGTCGACCACATGTCTAGTTTTACACACCACACCGGCATTTCAACGGGTTTGCATACCCTGTGCTGTGAATAAGCTCTCTACGCAAAATGACCAATTTAGATGACTCTCAAATACGCAGAACGACCAATTCTCAACCGCACAAGAATTTCACTCAAGAACAATGCAGTGAAGTTGCGCCAAGCACAATCCACTCAATCTTAACAAGATATCCAGATGATATCACGAGTAAGTGGCAGTAATAAAGGGATGGGAAGTGTTGTCAAAAAGGCGCGTTAACGTCGAAGACTACTATAAACAATCGAGCGAACGAGGGTGGCCGTCCGGCTGGACGCCCCCGAAGTAATATAGTTCGTCGTCAAGTCTATTTACTGCGAGAGGATAAACGTTAAACCCCCTAATTTAAGGCGTGAGCCCGGCGATCATTGCCGTCCGCTGGGCGAACACATAAATTCACATTTTTAGGAAACACCGCCGCGCCACCACCTGTGCTAGCCACATAAGGCACCATTAGACGACCGCGACTCTTGTTGTGTTAAGGCGCTGTTATGAGGTTGACTTCACCATTTGAACTATCTTTTTCGTCGTCTTTGCCTTTTCCATCTCAGTGTACTGTTCTCCACAGTGACTTACCCAGTTAAAACAACCTATCTGGCTGAGTTATAGCATATTTCCATCACTTGCACACACAATTTTTTAAAAACATTTGCGAAATTTTATTTAAAATAGTTCTAAATAAGCTGTAGAAAAGAAATAAAAATTTGGATGGGTAAGTATGTCGTAGTTGCGCGATTTTGACAAGATCCATGATATGTTTCATTACCGATACGTCTAAAAACTGAGTAGTTTATGCGAACGAAGTCGCGGGGGCAAGCTACTCTGAATTCATGAGTGGAAGAACAAAATCGAGTAACACATTGAAGTTTAAACTCAATTTCCTACAAATAAAACTCTTTATCAGATCCCAGACAGTAAGAATAAATAAAATACAATTCAATTCATCAGGAAATCGCTTACCATTTTCATATTAAGCGTCAATGTCGATCAATAAGGTGCCTTATCACTCCAATTTTATTGGTAACCGCATCGCACCCTTAACAATACTCGTGCCTATAAAATATAGAGAGAGCAGCCACTCAGGGCAGGAAACGTCGGCGTAAATTAAAAGTAACGCGCTGTCTCCTTCATACATAGTTAAAATGCTCTTTAAGACCCCATATTTTCTTTGGGCCAGCCATTTGGGAACGTTAAAATGGAATGCATAAAGGCTTACCGCAAATTGGAGTTTTTATGTAATTACATTGTGAATAAGTAAGCGAAAAGTGTTTTATAGCGGTGAGATAGAATGAAATGGAGGTAGGGAAAGGGGAAACAAACAATGGATATTATATGAAGGTGAATAATATAACAAGCTGGATGTAAGAGAACGGTGTTCCATCCATCCGTCCATCCATGCTGCAAAGCAGCAGTTTGGAAGGCTTATTCTTCTTGAATATACTATACTATGTAAGTATAGTTGTTTGATTTAATAAAAAGGTCACTCTTGAGTCTTGAATAACCAAGAAACATTTAGGTGGCGAACAGAAAATAGAAGGTAACGCATACGCGTAGTAACGCATTTAAATATAGTAGTGGGAATTATATAAAAAAATCTGAAATACTATAATCATTAGAATGTGGCTGTCAGATTTTGGTTTTTGAAAAACGAACTCTATCTAGACTTCACATAAGTCTAGTATTTGAACTTGTTTTTTGGGTCGCAATACCCGTTTTAACACTCTGAGCGATAATGAAGTGCCCGCTCTACTGCCGGAATGATTATAATGAAAAAAAATTGGTTATTTTCGCTAGGAATTTGTCTGTCCATAGATTTTGGGTACATTCACGAGTTTGTTTGTCTTGCGCTTCAAGCGTATTAGGCACCCCCAATAGCTGCGAGCGACGCTCCGTTTTCGTGTATATCAATGGGTATTTCACCACTATACGGGCTCGTGTACACAGGCGGGATTTGTTTTCTATGAGAATGCGACACGAAAGTTTATACCCCGGGGTATAAATAACCTCTTTCTTATTCCTTTCGAGGATGTAAAAGCTTTTCAAGCATTGCTATCATCCTTGAAAAGCCTTTTTACATTTTGCCCGCGAACTCGAATGTTTGTGTTCCACGACATTTACGGGAAAACAATAACCTAATACTTTTTTTGACAGATTCTTTTGTAGATTTGGTTTCAGCAGTATTCCCGATCGCCGGTTTCAGCACAATACGCCATGATTTAGCGTAATTTTATATTTACACGCAAGGTGAAGAGGAGTCTCAGTTGGTTACCCTTGCAAGATCGGTCGCAGGTTATTTTAAAATTTAACACTGAAGTTTTATTTTGTTGTGTCTCTAACTAAACAAAAATGAACTATTAATTAATTTCATGTAATTATTTATAGGTTTACATTGCACCACATATTTTCGAATTATAATAATATCTCATTATAATTTAAATGAGTGGTATAATATCAAAGGCGGCAATCGGACATTTTGCCAAAAATGTATTTTGAGCCGTGATTTTAAGTCTTCTTAGTTTATACAATGACAAGAAAGTTCAACAGTCATTAAAAATCGGATTGCGGCCTATGATATTAGACGCCACATTCATTAAAGTAGTTAAATTTTGATACAGTAAAATTACATCATATATCAGAGTATGAATATACTTACTTTCGACATACCTAGGTACGTAATAACTCTAATAACAAGGGTCGACCTCAGCTGTCACGGTGAGAGAGTTAGATTCCTGTGATTAGACGCCATAATTATTATTTTTATTTATTTAATTAAAGGCTACTGTAGATAGACTGTGGACATGAGCTAGACTTAAATAACTTTAACCCGCGGCTTTAACCGTGAGGAAATACAAGGCGATAATGGTTAACGTGGTTCCATATCTGACCGGCGGAGATAGGTGCATTCCTTTAAGAAACAATCGGGATTCATAGTACTAAGTATCCTGTGTCAGTCCAGAAGCTACCATTGTATCACCTTGTAGTGCAATAAAGATACCAAAATTACAGATATCTACCAAAATCAATTGCTGTATTAAAATACAGCAGCTGTAAAAAAAGAAAGCGATAAAAATTAAAGACAATAACAATACGATATTTTCTAATTGCTCCAGCCACCCGCTGTTCAGATTTGTTTACTTAAATCGAAACATTCGAATATTAATTCAATAACCTCTGTTTGGTGCTCAGACTGCGCGCAAGAAATTCAAATGCTTCGCCAATCAATCCTTGCGCCCCGTTTCATAATGCTTCATTAAAAATTCAGACGGAACGCGCAATTACTTTATGGAATATTTAAACGTCAATGTCTGCGTAAACAGAAGATGGAAGTTGTGGGTTTAAATTAAAATTCCCTAATCCGCATTTCGCTGTGTGGCAAAGAGGTTGCTTCCGCCCCGTGTTAATATTAACCGGAGGCGCGGCCTGCCGGCCCACCGATTACTGTATAATTTGATATCTCAACCTCGGCGTCTACTTTGATACGCCGTTTAACATTTTTCTGGTGGTTGGACTCTAGTGCAGGGTAGGTGGGTAATGATCGTAATCAGAAGGAACTGGAGCTTTTTCGTAATAAGTGTTTGAAATTGGAATCGTAGCTTTCGCCTAAGGTCTAAAAGCCCATTCTGATATTGAACGGACACGGAAGCGGATCGTCAGATAAACATTCAAATCGTGTACGCCTATAATTTACGTCACCGTTTATAATCGTACCTCCATCTTTAATTGTGTCGTATAGACTCGAAACAAGTCCTTAGATGATTATGATTAGACATTAAGCGACCTGTGAACCCAGGGCCTGCATACTCCTGCTGTGCTTAAGGTGACAAACTACTCTCGGGGTGACTCAAAACATTAACTATTTCTGCCTTACCAATGCGTCCATTGCTCTGTTCCGATAGCTTTCAGCTAAGAGTTGTAGTTACAGACTTAACACGCGTCATAATTATATAATTATTTACGGGTCTTACACACGAAATAGTTTTATTTACCTTGCCCGACGTTTCGACCAGGTTACACTGGCCGTGGTCACGAGCTGACTAATTATATAATTATGAATACAAAGCGCGAAAGTCTAAAATGTACTATTAACACGCGTCTCCAGGGAACACAACGCACTGTATAAAAATGCTCCGACGACGGTGGAAAGGCAAAAGGGGTCAACAACTATTGACGGTTGACCCCTTCTGCCTTTCCACCGTCGAAATGTACCCAGCGTACTCATATCAAAATGCCATTTAAGTGTTTATTGCAGGTGTTGATTGGCCACAAAACTAGAGCATGGTACCAAGCTCTGAATGCGTCTACGTTCGCAATTTACGCGCCCTTTCAGCCGGAACACCTTCCTTCCACATTAAGCACCAGTAGCAAATGTTGAATATATACTTGAACAGTTTTCGAATTAGCGTTTCGGAGGCAGTCACGTCGAAATATGTCTTGGGGATGCGTCTCGCAATTGAGGAACATTTCTTGCCGTTTCTTTGCGATACTTTTCTGTTTCTAATATGTGTTAGAACTTTGTACTCGCAGATAAAGGATACAACACAAATTAAAAATATTTAATCTCAATTAGAAGTAACATGTCATATCCTATAATTAGGATCGTAATAAAACAGACCTCGATCGTGTTACCGCCTTTCCATACTACGTTACGTTTCTCGTTTCGTATGATCATCATACTAGGGTATTAAGAAACAAAGGTCACGGCACACATTGAGACAATAGAAAGATCATATCCTACGACGAATCAAATCCTTAATTACGGGAATCCAACGGCGACATAGACACGACACCTACCGCAAACAGGGGACGCATAATAATTGTAGCGGTCTGCTACACCTTAATAAAGCCAATCGGGGGTACGAGGGGGGTTGGGAGGGGAGGGAAGGGATTACGGCGACTCCGCGCGCTGTTCATTGAGATTTGTTTCGGGATTAGGAACGCGTTTGGTGGTAACCTCGCTTTCGTGTTAAGGCAACACCAAGACGGTGGTAAAAATTATCTGCCATCAGTCACGGTTCATTCATTTATTAATTACTTACCACTTATAACTAACAATAAGTAAGCATTATCCGGCGAAACTAACAAACATTACTAAAAAAATTTACGAGAACTACTAAAATGGTTTATAATTAGTTTTATTTCTATGCCTATGAATAATTAGAATAATATGTTACAATTACAACTTCTTACTGTAAATGAATAAATAAGTTCCTTGATTTCTAAATATATTTTTATGCACTTAAGTAGGTATGATTAATCCCAATCCAATCGAAAAATAAGAAACAACGTGCTATCCCTGATGGTCTGAGGTACCAGCGATGACAGCCACGGGGCAAATTTTTATTATTATAATAGTAGTTTTATTTAATGACATTCAATAAGTAGGCACCTACACCCATGGTTTTTCATTTTGACTTTGAATAATAATCCGCGAGCACCACCGCGGAGCAAAACCTATCATAATAATATTCAGAACAGATTGCTTCAATAAGCCGAATAAGTCACGCGGAAACGTCAGAAATCGGAATCTTGTGATTAAATGTTTACCTCCTTCATGTTGTAGGTACGTGTAAATAAAGGTACCTAAAATATTAAATCTCACAAATCATGAAAGCCGCGATGTTTGCCCGCAGTCGCGATTGATAACGGTTCAGAGGGCACGCGGCCCCGCCACAAGTAATCGACATGTAAATATGTTTCCCGATCTCATAAAGGGGAATACTTTTGGCATTCACTTGAACATCACACTGTAATTTTGACTAACAATAAACAAAATAAGGGTTATATGCCTCACTCGCATGTCGCCCAGAAGAATGAATACCTACGTCTTTATATCGAAGTACCTTCTAAATGATACTTATGAACAAAGTATTCATGATCTATTTGTCTACGTTAAATGAACAACACACGTAATAATGTTCAGATGGTATGCAACCCTGCCACAAGACAAGTAATCGACATGTTAAATATGTTTCCCGATCTCTTAAAGGGGAATACTTTCGGCACAATGTGACTTGGGCTTTAGTCTAAAACAAAAAGCAAAATAGTACTATTCTCACACAATTGTCCAAATGGCGAAAAATATCTACCTACGTATTTTAAATGAACATAAGTAATGACGATCATTATTATTTTTATACACGATCTCAGCCTAAATACTTTTTCGAATCAACTTTGGACAGGTACGCTACGTAAGTACGCTTAGGTACTCTTTATGAGCAGACATTGAAAGCGAGATGGGGACAAAATATGTGGTTTATTTGCTCCTTACGAGACAGGATAATTGAAGTAAGGATTTATTATTATACGTTTCGGATCTGCTGTCTATTTGGGTCTGTTGGTACAGTCGACAGCGAATGTTTCAACGAAACAGCGAATAGGTATGAAATCTGAAAATTTACGAGTACTAGTGAAACGTAATAAACTTAATACAACACATATACCTATACTGTTGTGTAGGGCGCTGTTAGCAGCACTTATCAATAATTATACAGCCAGTAGTTTGCAAGCGTCTACGCATCACTTAATAAGACCTCAAAATTAAACGCTTCCAACAAATTGTACTTCAGTTCAATATGATGTCATTGAAAGTTTATTCAAATTGGGTCCCGTAAAACACAAATCCTTTCAAAGCGAACACAGAATAAAACGGTAACTCGGAAAATCGTTCTCCCTCGAAACGTGGCTAATTACGGAAATATCAGCTTTTGTATTCTGAATGTTAACATCAAACAAAATCCTGGGGAATAGTTGCAACGGACAAAAGCATTTTGCAATTGGACAATGACGAATGCCGTAAAAAGCATACAGCTAGAGGCAAGGTTCGAGCGGCGGATGTACAAACCCTGCGCGGAGTCTATACTAATAAAACGTTAATTTGGATTATTTAGTAATAACTCAGTCAGTATAATTAATAGTATCAATTGAAATTCTCTAATTCTCCAGATTTTTCGATGCCATATTATTTAATAAAACTTAGCTTTCGATGTTTAAATCTTCCCGTATTTTTCTACCTATTGATACATTTATGTCGTAAATACATTAAAAATTAAAACTGTTAAAAAGCCTAAGCCTCGTATACTAGCATTTTTAAAAGAGAAAGAATTGTGAGATTGGATCATTTGAAGAAATCTTAAAGCAGTCCCTCTTCCACCAGATCACTTCAAGTATTTTAAAAGTGCATTCAATATTAAACTGGAACAGTCCAATAAAGCGTTTTTAGGCTGTAAAAATTTAATTAAAACTATTTTTTATCATACTATAGCTGTTGCCTGCGGCTCCGCCCGCGTGGGATACGTTTTTTTCAAGCGGGAACAGTTTATCGCGGTAAAAGTAGCCTGCCTACAGGGTCCGATGTATATCCATACCAATTTCAACAAAATCCGGTCAGCGGTTTAGGCGTGAATACGTAACAAACAGAGTTACTTTTGCATTTATAATATTCGTAAGGATTTTGAAACCCTACATTATACCAGATCCCAGGTTCATCAGACTAGGGTTTGCACAAGCTCGGTCGAGCAGACGATGTCGGAAATTGAGAGAGCGTTGCATTAGCGGGAGCTGTCGCGATACCGACAAGTTATGAGCTCTCCTGAATGTACGACCCGTATTGAGATTAACTAAACCGATTAACTTTAACTAACGTAATGGGAAGGCAGTTATACCCTTCTTAATATTGGCTACACATTTTCTATTGTAAATGAAAAAATGGGGTAAGTTATGTTATTCAAACCAATTTTTGGCCACATTTGAAAATACATTTTTTCAACTTCTTCCGAATCTTAACCATCTTCTAAGTACATAGAGTTACAACTTAAAAATGTATAGCTTTTTAGTTGATAGTACATGTTAAGGATTTACGATAATAATGTCCAAGTACCTATGTCACAAATTATGTTCCTTCTAATAAGTAGTTGTTCGCCTCAAATAAAAGCAATTTACTATTTACTTACATCTTGTAATAAATGAATGAAAATTACCTCATTCTGTTCTAGTATCATTTCGCTAATCATTATGTACATTTACTAACTATTAAATTAACGGTGAATGCTAACGGAGATTAAGGAAACTGCGTTAATTGCTGTAACTTAAATATACTATCTATGTTACAGTGAATGAATTACTGAGATATCACTGAGAATATTTACACTTGAACAGTTTCCACTATATTTCTATTTTACGAATTATACATGTTATTTATGACAAACTGTAGCACTTTAGTGGAACTTGTTTATACTAAGTACCTTACTTAGGGCTTTTTTCACCACTTGCTGATAAAGTCCAAGATACCCTATCTGCAGGATATTATTTTGATTATCTGACAGATAGCTTTTTTTTTGTTTTACAGGTACTTATCTGATATATTTTCTATAATCTATCAGACAGATTTATCTGATTGATTAGTTTATCTCTAAGATTACTATCTGTAACAATATCAGGAAGTGGTGGAAGAAGCCCTTAGTCAAACGTCAAACAAAATTTTGCAAATTATTGGATAGTTGCAAATTACTAACGAGCAATAGGTGTTACGCTTTAAAAATATCATTTAAAAAAACGCTATGACTTAGTAAACCTGAAGAAAATTAACACAGCCCTAAATCAAGCCATAAAGCCTAGATAAGCTGGCGAGCAGACTTTTAAAGCTTTATACAGCAAGGTATTTTTCCGAAGAAAAGTCCAGAAAAAAAGTAGGAGAGCGGGCGAGCGGAGAGTTTTGAAATGGAGTTGATTTGAGGCTCTCAACTAGGTGTATAATTAGCCAGGAGTGAGCAGCACACCGCTCCCCGCGGGCTCGAGGGCTTATCAAATATGTACCTACCTACCCGCCTCTGTGTGCGGGATTTATTTAGGATATGCATGAGGGTACGATTTAAATTTTAAACGGATTGCGCCCTTGGATTTCGGTCGTGTGTTTTGTTTGGTAAATCTATCACTATTATAACACGCGGTGGCAGCGGCCGAATTTAATTTTAAAGCCATCCCTCAATTCGATTATTAATACTTGCTTTACTCACTGTAATCCCGCGGGGTTGCAGAGCACACAACGCGGCCGAGATAAAAGGCTTATCAAACAAATATTTGGTCGCGTACATTGACGATGTAATGTGAAATTAAATTTCAGTTTTCAACACAGGTGTGAAACAAAGTCCTGACTGTTTCGTGTTTTTATAGTCGTGCGACGTACAATACGAAGCCTACAAGTGTGTTGTCCCCTTGAAGAAGTGAATGCCTCGTGTGTCTGTATACAAGGGCCTTTTTATATTTAAGGGTAGAGTTACATACACAAGCGCACATTGACATTATGGCGGTTGACCCTCATCGCCCCGCGCTGCGCCCGTAAGCGCGTTTTTCTCTATGCTACCTCCCACGCCACGAACAGACCATCACGAAAGGGCCCTACCGCACCAGGACGCGAGCAATCGCGCGCGACCGGCCGCCCGTCCGCGTTCTCGCCAGAGAAAGGAAGATTATGCTTCACAACTTCTTAATAAGTTCTGATCTTACACATCCCTTATTTGATTCAAACTCCCAGGTACCACACAACCACAGAGCTGCTGCAACTATTGAACTCTCAGCCGAAGTGATTTTATATTATTACAACAAATAATCCATTTGTCAAGCTAGAAGAATAGCCGCGAAAAAGTCCTCTTTAGGACTCGCAAATCTTATTAAAGACTAATGAGGTTCAACCCTAAACCGGAACACTGCAGGATTGCTGTTTTAGAGAAGTTTGATTTTAGTTGTCTGCTGATCACTTATGATTAGATATGATATTAATGACTTACTATTTTTAGTGAATGTGACAATCTTGAGCACCTTCCCGTATCTCTGAAAGATGGAGTAGAGCACGTCGAGGACTATGGGGTAAAGCATGTGTTCTATGATCACACGCAGCACCGTGTTAGGACCACCCTGCAACAAAAAAAAAACTTTTTAGAATCGAAACAAGATCTATGGGGCTTGAGTCTAACGATCAAGCTATTTTTTTCAGATTTCGACTAAATAGTCTTTATCAGACCCTCAAGATTGAGAGTATGAACCGCACAATAAACCGTGACGGTTGAATTCAAACCCAAAGATCTTAAGTATTGCCATCCCTGACAACCAGTAATCGTTCATCTGATAGTCTTATTTTATTAGACCCACAACATCGAACTAACAGTCTACGGATTTTTTCCGGTTTTTTGACTAGACGACCTAATAGTCTAACAAAACGGAATAGACGACTTATAAAGCTAAAATATCTAACTTAGTTTCCAGAATTTCCTAACAACTGCTTATCTTTTAGATTTAACCGTATTGACCGTCGCAAGATTGAGACGTGGCCTCAAGGCGCCAATGCACTGCGGCGATCTGTCTTATAGTTAGGTACAAAAGCTCTTTGTATGCACCGACAATCCACATCTTAGTCCCAGGGTATCCACCAGGGATCGCAATCTGTTTCGGGGAGTGAGTCTGTAATATTTAAGATGGCCTTTGTAATCAGCTTTGCTACCAAAGCTGTGTTTATCGGTTTATGTTCTCTCTTAGGTAGTAAAGCCTATGTATAGTTTCATAGGATAACGTTTACTAATATCTAGAATGTGGAAGCGGCTGGGACGCCGTAATAATGTGGGATATCTACTTCGATCACCATATTATCTAGTTTATAAATTGAATCACTTAATTCGGTAACAGCCAAAGTGCGGAGTTTTCAATTAAACAGGAAACGAAATAAACTTCCGGTGTGAAAAAATATTTGGAACATATTCAGGTTATTATTATTTAACAAAGTTTATGTTAAAACAATTAAAATCCGTCAGGCGAATAGCTCGAAAACTACTGGAACGATTCGAGTTGGATTCGAACAAGACGTAAAATTGACTGGCATTGGCAATGATAAGAAAATTATGGTTTTAGAAATATATATATATGGAGGAGTATGAATAAAATGTATGAAGAAAAACGGCTTTACTCAAACGGCGTCTTATCTATTTAAACCAAATGTAAATTCTAAGTTATCAATCAATGTTATATCATTTCTTTATAATTTATTATTTAATTGGCAATCAAAAATAACCTTTTTTAGTTTTATTTTATTTATTCGGACAAGTACTTCCAACCACAAAAGAGATAAATCGCGGGTAGCATGACCAAGGTAAAGTTAATGCTGAAACATGGTATAGCGTTACCTGTATTTCTGTGCCACCGTTGGCGGGCTGCAGCGCTGCGCCCGCGCCGGCCACCAGCGCCGCGCCCGCGCTGTTCGATATGGCCTGCGCGGCCTGCAACGCCGCCTGCGCCGACGCCGACTGAAACAACCACTCCCATTACACACCTGTCAGGCACGCGTGGACACTGTGGTGGATTTTTTCTTTCGAAATGGGACGGCCTAACATTTGATAAATTTTTTGTCAAAGTTATGTCAGTGAGTAGAGAGTTCCTGAACGCTACAAAAATAATGAGGCAAATAGAGACATACTAATCACCAGAGTATTACATAAAAACCGATAACCGCTGGGGTAGACGAGTTCTCGAGTGGGGACCACTACTAGGCAAGCGTAGTGTGGGACGTCCCCCGGCTAGATGGAGCGACGACCTGCGTAGGGCGGCTGGCAGTGACTAGATGCGGAGAGCCGAAGATCGGGCTCAGTGGCGCGCCTTGGGGGAGGCCTATGTCCAGCAGTGGACTAGTACAGGCTGATGATGATGATATAAAAACATTAGACAATGTTGAACTATGTTAAAGTACGAAAATCTGACTAAACCCGACTATTTCACAGACCATAAAAGAAAAGAAATTTCCTAAACACCACTAAAACAAGTTCACTGCACACCATCACTACCCGCAGTAGTGTTACATAAGTAACTTTGAGGGAATAAACGCACATTTACGGTCACGTAAGGAAAATAAACATGTCCACTAATCTCACATAACTCCCGAACAATAAAACGTAATACTGGGAGGGAGGAGTTATCTCGCGAACGCGTGAGCCACCTCCCGAGTGCTCCGAGCACCACCAGATAACTGACCACATCAAACAAAGGGTCTCCATAAACTTATTTTGTATCGTACCCGGAACAATCCGCTACCTAGTTACTGAGGGATGCGTGCGGACGATGTTGACAGACCTGTATACGACGTCGTAATGAGATAAGGTAGGTAATTAAAGAAATGCCCGTGTGTTTTACGTTTTTTCGAGCATCAATGGTGCCGCAAACTGGCAAAGGGCCCACTTGATGGTAATCCGGCATTGTCAAAGTCAAATATCAAATATTCTATTGCATAGGTATGAGTACATTGCCGTGTATTTTGTCCAAACATTATAAACATAAACATCGCATAAACGTACCCGCAGACCACTCAACCAATTGACTGCGCATTAACGGCGAAAGTGTTCACCGAACATAAGGCCATCGCCTAGGTATATTACCAACGTCAAGCCATACTTGTTTTAGTGTGAGTTTGATTTTGCCTAAGGTAAGAGCTCCCGCAATAGGTAGTTGTTTTACAAGGGGACTTTGTTCCTTACCTTAGGCAAAATCAAACACACACTAAAACAACTATGGCTTGATATACCAGAGCGGAGATAATATTATGTTCGGTGTACGCTGTCGCCTTCTCATGCGCCGTCAATACGCAGTCAATTGGTTGGGTGGTCTATGGTCCTACCATACCACTGCGAATAAAGAAGACGACTTCACGTGTGAGCGTGATGAACAACAGAAGTGGGCGTGGACAAAACACTGGAGAATACAGTTTGAGGAAGAAACGCGATCACAAACAGTGCGCTGATCCTATATTTTCACATGGCTTTGTGCCCGACGGGCGGGCTGACAAGCGGGCAGGCCAGACACAAAAATAAGGCTTTAACCGTGTCATGGTAAGCCTGCCGTCGACGGCAAAGGCTCCGCTACAAATTCGCATTGACTTGCCCACCCGTTTCCCTCTTTTCCTCTGTCACATATTCCCTGGTATATCCAATGAGACATGATATTCGTGGCTCCATAAACGTTTCGCTATGATATTTTACGCAACATAAATTAGTTACACATTGACAAACATATAATAGCTCCATATAATGCCTTGACCGACTAAAACTAATTGATATTTGTGTGATTTTTGTACCGGTTTGGTGAATTGTCTGAGAATCCTAGTGATTCTCTATAAATTCCAATACCTAGAAATAGATTTTTCTCAATACGATCAAGCTATGGAATTCAGAATCACAATTCCATTCTAGCTAGTTGGACGCCCATTCTAGTAGTGGGAAGTTATTTAAAAGGTATTTGGAGGGCGGGCAATCTTTCACCGGTGCCACCAGACGTTCGGACGACGAAATAACTCCGACCACCGACGCCAGCCGGAGACTTCTATTCACCGACCACAAAAACCTTTCGCGTGATTGATCAAAGCCTTGCATTCACTGTACGTTCTTTAAAATGCACCTCAACTCGATAGGAGAAGAAATTCCAGATGAATTTTTTTGGGAAATGACATTGCTTTCTTTGCTTAGAAGTCATGACTTTCATATATTTATTCGAAAAATGCAATGGATACCCACTATGTGTTTTATGTTAGGCACTCTTCATATAGAAATTGTGTGGAAATAGGTATGTCTTAAACACAAATAATAATATAAGAAATGAATGAATCTCATACTCCGAAATATAGGGTTCATACACTGAAATATTTGGTTAAATCATTGCCGATCACAGTCTGTTTTGTAGATTTACGATAATAATGTCCAATCTGAAAAATGTCCAACCGTTGAAAAATGTCAAAACTGAATAATGTCCAATCTGAAAAATGTCCAAACTGAAAAACGTCCAATCTGAAAAACGTCCAATCTGAAAAATGTCCAATCTAAAAAACGTCCAACCTGAATAATGTCCAACCTGAAAAATGTCCAACCTGAAAAATGTCCAATCTGAAAAATGTCCAATCTGGAACATTTTACACTACAGAACCTTAAAAACCGCTATTTATTAATTTTTCAGATTGGACATTTTTCAGGCTGGACATTTTTCAGGTTGGACATTATTCAGTTTGGACATTTTTCAGTTCGAGCATGGTCGTTGGACATTTTTCAGATTGGACATTATTACAGTAAACCGTTTTGTATCGGACGTTATCGCATCATCCCTCCTGGCGACATGTTGCTCTAAATTCTACCGGAAGTTTATGTCAGTTCGCACAAGAAAACGTTTTGGGAATTGGTCAATCTGGGAATTGGACATTGGGGGACCGATTCATTCTAAGTATGTTTATATTCTCTCATATTTTTATAAACTTATACATAGTCGCATCAAAAGCTATACTTAACAATGGTGGATACTATCACATTCACCCGCGCCCCTCGCCCCCTCATTATAAGTTTTAATAGTGCGCAATACAAAAGACGAGACGAAATTCTGGCAGAATACAATCCGTACAGAATACCGATATTGCTTTTATTTTTAGCCAGAATCTCATTAAAACTGAACAAAATAGGTATAACATTTCTATAAAGCATTTTCAGTATTTAAAGAACAAAATTACCAGGAATCGCATAAAATATATTCTGGAGTTATCTGAAATTCACAAGAAATTATGAAATAACGAAATGATATAAATACCAAAAATATATATAGGTATAAGAAAATAATCAGGAATCGCATAAATACTTAATATTCTTTAGTTATTTAACTGAAATTCACTAGAAAATATGAAATTATTTATAATACTAAAATAAATATGTAATAAGAAAATACCATATCTGTTTGTAAAGGACTCCTTTTATGTTAATAAATACCTTTATCAGGAGCTCTTCCGTGGTAGAGAATCTACAATTGATAATATAGGTAATGAAAGATGAATGAATTTCGATTCATCGCATCGAAATAAACGTTTTGAAATACGATCAAATCGCGAATGGTAATATCAAAAGTAGAAATAAAGCAGCTGCGCCTGAAAGCCTTCGTCGGCGAATAGTCGCCGGTAATGGTAACGAGAGGGTTCTTTATAGTGCACAAGTCGCATCATTATCAAGTACCGTTGCGAGCACCGCGGAGGAAATAGGGATGGGAATTGAAAGTCAATATACCCTATCGTTATACTTTATTTGTTTAAAAAGTAGATAATATTTTAAACGGGTATACAGGGTGACTTCAAATTGATAATACAAAACACTTGAGTGTGGCTCAGTAATTGATAAATAGCATATTACGTTAACTCAGTTGTTAAAATTAGCTGGCTTTAATTATCGTTAATTTTCTAAAAAAAAACAAATAATTAAAGTCCCGAAGTGTGGTTACCCCACATTCAATATCTAACTGTCATACCTGTCACTCGATGTTATCAATGTCAGTTATTAATTATCGATATCAGTAAAAGAGACACCATCTTATGCATAAAAAATAGGATAATTTCAAACTTTGAAAAAGATACTTTAGATCATTTTAAAAGCATGAGACTTAGTGGAGGGGCTTAGTTTAGGGAAGATGTGTGTAAAACATTGATTTTTGTATTACCAATTGAAGTCAACCTGTATAGGTACTAGTGTAGTTCTTTATTTTTATGCAACTATTTCACAAAGTAAACAAAAGTGGCAGTTTGACAGCATGAGTGCTGAAATAGCTATATTTGTGAAACAGTTGCACATACCATAATTTTTCTACGACTAACAATACTTAGTTGCAATAAAATACGAAAATAAGAAATATCTGTATCGAAAAGTGAACTATCCCTTTGGATCCATTTCGTAACCGAGTTTGGTAACCCAGCTCCGAAACGGGAAATTTTAGACGTATATCGTAACTATTACAAACCTCAACTAGTTTCAATTGGCAACAAATATTTTGGAAACAAAAATCCCGTTTTAGTAACATCTATCAAAAAGGTTTCTAGAACCAGCTGTTTGAGCTGGCGTTGATAGGTCAGTCAGTCCGGAATACCCCTTTATTACATAAATGTATATTATGTATTATGAGCGTCCCCTGGCGTGGCCCTGGGGATAAGACGCGGCCTATCATATCGAAAGGTCCGAAGTTCGATCCCCGGCTGGGCCATGTACCAATGGTTTTTTTCTCAAAACTTAAGTACATTTACTGACTGCTCTCAAACGGTGAAGGAAAAACATCGTGAGGCAACCTGCATACGCCGAAGAAGAAATTCTTAGGCGCATGTGAAGTCCACCAACCCGCACTGGGCTAGCGTGGTGGACTATAGCCCGAACGCCCTCGTTGAGAGGGTAGGCCTGAGCCCCAGCAGTGGGGACATGTTAATAGGCTGTTGATGATATTATGTATAAATGTATATTATGTATATAGTATAATGTATATAGTAAAAGAAATAGCAAACATTCAATTAATCCTTCACAGTCTTCTATCTGAAAAGTGTCTTTTAAATTAAATTTCTGAAAAAATGATTGCAAAGAAATATTGAAGTTTTTAAAGTTTAGGTTTTCAACGTTTAGTTCGGTCTCCATAAAGCCGTCAGCGTGCGTTAAAGTACTGTCAATTTAATTCTTTAAAATACAAAATCGACCCGATTCAAATGGGAAACATCTGTTTTATTTATGTCGATGACTTTTGATAAAAAGCCGGTACCTAACATGAATAAACGTGTGTAAAATGATTCAACAGATCAAACAAATCCCGATCTACTGCGGCTTACTGATTCGTGGAATTTGAAAACAACATGCCGATATTACCTGGTATTAATATTGTTGATAAAAAAATTACAAAGAATACCGTTATACGATTGATCAGAGTTTATTTTTGAACACAATTGAACAAAAACCCGTCAGGGTTGTGCTTATAAAATCAGTCATACCTACAATATTTTAAAAGAATTCTGAACAATTCAGTTGCTGTTGTATTAAGTTACGAATTAGAATTTTATCTCTATAAACTGAGATGCGTAAAGATGCTATGCTTTAGAATAGTGTAGTAAACAGTGTGTACTGGACTTAATAAAAAAAACTTTTAAGCGGATTTCTAAAAGTACTTATGTTCCTACTACAAGAAAGTTTGTACCTACCATTTCAGTTACACCTATTCGTTTGCCGCTTAGTAATTAATATCCCGGTATAAACAATGAATAAACAAAGTAAATAAAAAACTTTAAATGGATAAAGATCCTAAATGGTCAATCGAAATGAAAAATGAAAAGAGCAACCTCAAGATGATTTTCAAATACCTATTCAATGATAACCCACTTAATATAGATAGTCGACTTTCATTTTTTCAGCCCGCACATTAACGCGCATAAAATCCGCCATTTTATTATTTTAAATAATTTTATGGACCCAGTGACATTCGCGCAATCAAGCCGAATCTAATGACGTATCATTTATCAAAATCGGTTGAGGCGTTGAGTAGTTACGAGCGGATATAGAATTAGGATACGTACATATATACGCGTTATACACATAACCCTCCTTTTGGGCTTCGCCGCAGTCGGGTAAAAAGCGAAGAAACCGTAGTTAAGCTAGACATTACTAAATTGATGATCACCTATCCGTAATATGTACCAGATATTATCTGTATCAGTTTTGAGTTTAGCTATCACGTGATTAGCCGGGCGTATTGACACAGACATCTGTTTGCGTGTTAACTATTGACAATTAACGGTAAACAAGCTATTACAGCATTAATTAATAAACACTGTGTGTTGTCTCCCGTCTCCATTATGGATTACAAATCGCAGGCTCATGTTGAGAACTTATTATTTGCTTAGAGGATACATTGTGGTGTTAGTGAAGAGCGGTGTGTGCTTTATATATCTTACGTAACTATGTTTATCTTTTTACTTCTAAAACTGAGGTACGTATACTACCGTTCATTCCAAAAGTGACGGTAACCCCTTAATTATTAGATTGAACTAACGCCCCTGGCGCTACGACCCATTCTACATTTTTTTTTCATATGTCCCAAAGGAAGACACCCTGAAGTTAGTTATTCGACTTTACTGCAAAAGAGAATAATACTGTGGCTAGGAAGGCTAACCAAAATATTATTGGGTTTTTTGTGACATCACCACCTGCTATGAGTCTGATGCGGTAGCAACCAACCGACTCACTGTCAGTGAGAATGTATTTAGGCATGTACTTTTTGTTGAATAAAAAAATAATATAATTACAGCACTTGGTTTATTTATCAATGATATCTATTCACTCTTAGTGTGGTTAATGTAACAAAAAAATACAAAAATTCTTTCGTCTGTTAAATTTGCAATTCTCAGAATTATTACAACTTTACCCCAAGAACCATAACCCATCACTCGATATTACAAGCCTTCAAAGTGGTTCAGTCGAGGGTTTGTTTTTGATAGGTTTCATGGATAAACGAAACTAATTAAGCGTTTTAATTAATCCTCCCATTGGGGGTTTTGTTACGGGAAATATTGATTTCCTTTTCTATTGCCGATTTAGCGAGGAGAAGGGCGGGTTCACAAAGCAAACCCTTATCTATACGAACTATCTCCAGCTAAAGCGAAATGATCAATGGAAAAGATACCTCGTATTATGTATAGGTAGAACACCTGAGTTTTTACGACGTTCCCAATGAGGTAGTAAAATAAAAATAAATTATCCGTAGACAAGCATTAAGTTAAGGCACTAAATGGGTTACCTAAGCATAATTTTTACTGCTGCAAGACGTTGACAGAGGACGTTAATTTTATATAAGACATGCCATTTTCCCGTCGTCGCAAAAACGACAGTGGAGGCTAAAATGTTTTAAAATTGTCATAATATTGTCCATGCTAAGACTCGGAGTGCAACCTGATCGCAGGAGTGCAATTAAGGATAGCTAACTGTAGCAGAAATAGATTTTAATGCAGTTTTGACAGGCTAGACCAGACAATCTTGATAATAGTGCAGACGAGACATTAAGGAACCAAAATAAATGTAACAATCGTTACAAAACCAACTCGATAGTATCACGAAATCACGACACGCACGTAACAGGGTAGACAGTTACAGTTTGGTAACTCAATCAAATCAGAACAACGTCGGTTACTAGCCCCGACGCGGCATGCGGGTTTATTGAATACTGTTATCTAAATTGCGGGCCCTTGATGCCCCTAACAAAGATTAAATTAACAGGTCGGCTGCGGACTGCAGCCGGGGATTAAATTTCCCAATTGGTAACGTAGGCTTAGGCTCCTCGCACACTAAACACTTTTAATATCGGGGTTATGCGATTTTTCACCCACATCGTGATACTCTTTTAAAAGACCTCAGCTTTGACTGAATTCAGCCGCTTTGAAGCATCATAGTGTTAAGAAAAAATCATTCGGTTACGTTTAAAATATCGAGTGTACACGCAGGGCCTTAGGTATTAATGCTCGACCGTATACCGTACGATAATCCTCTTGTAGTTGTAATGTGGCTAATGGAACCATCGTTACATTATTAGAGAGACCCATGTTTGGTCTGTATGTGATTGGGGCTTGGATTTGGGTTTGCAAATGAATATTACAATCACTAATCGATTTTACAGTGAACAACAGTTCATGATTCATTAATTACACTCCAATATTTTGGGTTTGCAAACGAATAATCACTAAGCAATATTGCAGTAAATAACTGTTTATGACTTTTTATATAGGTTTTAGTTTTTTTTTCTTTGTCCAACTTAATTTTTTATTTTCAGGTTTTAGTTTAGTTTTTTAGGATGATTTAGTTTTATTGGTAGTTATGTTTATGACTCATTTATTACTGTTGGAATCAACAATTAAAAGCGGAAAGCATCTTGTAGAAGAGGTAGGTATATGAACTTGCTATATATCTACGATTTTATTGAAATCAAATACAGGTACTTGTGTAACAATTTCTTACCTTTCGTTGAGTACCATTAGGGAACTCAAATATTGTTCTATTCACGTGTTTACTAGGTACTGTCCTTTCGGTAAGTCATGATGCAAACTACTACATAATATTATGAAATCGTGAAGTGAACAATACGACAAGTAAATGGAAAAGACACTGACGACGTCGCTCGCTGGGGCTCAAGGCATATTTTCGTAGGTGACGCAAAACGCCAAAACTATTACCCTGCCTAATAAAATTTTACTTAGATTTTGTTACGTATAATCTTATCATAATGAATTTGACTGTAGTGTTATTTTTAATTATTCCTTTTCAATAAAATTATGCAAGTTTTCAACTTTAGGGCTAACTTAAATGAAATTAACAAGTGAAGATGGGAACAGATTGTATTCTGTCCGTGACAAAAAAGACTGAAGACTGTCGGACAAGAAAAAAACAGAAATAATAAAATCCCCCAGGTACCTAAAGAGCGAAGTCCGACATAAGAAACGACCTAACGAGTCTGTAGGTCATAAGTCCAATTACGTCGAAAGACGACTTGAAATAATGCCTACAATGGGTATTTCTGAATAGTATCTAACAATCGAAAACAATCGTGAGCTATTTTATTTAGCGACGACGCGCGACGGTACAGAAGTTACTAATTGCCTTGTAAGTAACTGCGAGTCTCATGTTTCTTTTTTCCTCGCCGTGAATTACGAAAATAATAGATACTTACAGAATTCATAGAAGTTGGACAGACAACATAAAAAGATTGCCGTCTTTAGACATAACTATAGGTACTAGGTGGGGATACAGAGGTAGAAAAAGTAATAAGCGACAATTAAGGGAATTAAAACCCTACTAATGCTTAAAGATGTACCTTACATAAATAAATTATATATAGTAAATTGATATATTCTTCGTCGATATGGACATAGGCCTTGTTGTATGCGCAGCTACACCAGGTCCTCAGGCACACAGCTTTTCAGGTCGTCGGTCCATTTTGTACGCGGTCCCCACTCAAGAAAGCCTTCCCCAGCGGCCATCGGTTATTCGGCTATGTCGGTGACCAAAGTTTTCCGTGGGATCATCGCATTTTGGATCTCCTTCAAAGAATTCAGTCTAGTCTCGGTACTAGGGTTTTTTGTCCGATACCGCGGACCTTCTTTAGTCTCAGTAGCTCGGTTCCTTAGTACCTACAACTGAACTGTTGAGCCCAAGAACGCCTCAGTAGTTCGGTTCTATACCCCATCAACCCTAATCGAACTGCTGAGACTTCCTTAGTCTAGCAGTTCGGTTGTAGAAAATACCGAAGAACAGAACACAGAACCGAAGTACTAAGACTAAAGAAGGCTCAGTAGGTCCGTACCGTACAATACAAGCGAACCAGAGACTAGAACAAGATTTTCCTATAAACAATCAAGGTTAAATAAGAGAACGGATTGCCCGAACAAATGGTATACGTGTTATATCTTTTCCAAGACACCTGGTATATGTTGTATGGTGAACTCACGGCGTTGCTGTGTGTCTGGTCTGTCTTGAGCTCTTTGTGGTTTGAGAACTGCACGTATACGGCGCGCCCGCGCAACTGGGCGACGCACCCGCCGAAGTACGCCACCATCGCCACCGCCGATATCTCTTCCGCCATTTCGAGGAATGCCTGCAACAAACAAGATTTAATTAAGTACCTATATATTTTGTATCGGAACAATTCGAAACACTAAAATAATTTCATAATATTTTATGTTCCATGATTATTTGTTCGTTTCAAAAAAAACCTTTATAAAATATACCTAAGTGAGTTAACAAAACCCAAAATCAAATTCCGGGAGATGATGATCATAATACCTATAGAAATTTTAGATTGAAAACACATCATTGTTGAAACTGTGACAGAAAACAAAAGCCCGTGTTGCAACAGAGCCAGAGTCACCGCACCGCAAATGCGGCTGGCCACTTCAACAAGGTCTATGTTTGCGAGGCCTATACACAATACAGCTCCAATTATCCTCTCACGACCACCGACCAACGCGCGCATAAAGCCGACAAACAAATCAACATTGATCAGAATACATATCTAAACGCATAATTTCCACAGGCATTTTGGAGGTAGAATACTTAATAGTATCCATGCCAGTCAGTCATGACCGCAGGAGTCTGCTTTTGGCATTTGTACAAGCTGCCCAACATACGAAATTAACCGCCAGAGGCGAAGCGCACCAAGCCGCAAAATTAAATAGAATATGTTCCGGGCCTAATTATGAAACAAATACAGGCAGTGATGAAAAGCGTGCGGAACAGACGGGAAAACTAGACTTTACTAGATGTAAACTCTCGGTTTATTTTAATTTACCTGCACTAACTACATCCAGCAATTGGACGTTGAAGTAAATATTGCACAAAGTTTGCGGGTTATATTTGCTTTTAATATGCATTTCAGATTTAGCTCAACTATAAAACCTGCAAATAGTTGACATCTACTTCATGAGCTAATAGGTAAGTAACCACTTTGCTACAGAATAGGTGACGGAAACATAATCTTTTGCGTCATCCATCAAAGATATGATAAAACATCAATATTACTAGCTTACGTACTTCTGAATACTAATTCCCAGGTACGTTCGCACAAAATAAGGATGTCGCTGCTTCTACAATCTTTGGTAAATTTGAGCGAAATACCATTACTGAAATATCGAAAGCCCACAGGTGACAAACGCGCTGTTGACATAATTCAAAGGTCGTGGAAACCAATCGTAAAGCCATCCGTTTTCCCGGCCGGTGCAGCACAAATTAATAGAAGCGAGCAGATGTCACGCGAGCGCCGCTCGTAAAATAATGTCAACGCCTCTTTCGTTTTAATCACCGAGAGTGGAGGCGATTGTCCACCGCACCCACTCGCACCGGTGTTTGCCCACCTCTCCACGGGCACCGTGGCGCCTTTGAAACTGGACCCTCTCCAACCCGACCATCGATTACGATACTTTTCAACATCCTGTCGTCCCATCAAATCATGTCAAGTGCATTCGAGTTTCGAGTGGAATTTGCGAGCTGGCAACAATGCAGCTTTCAAACTCTGCTTCATTAGAAACTACATATTTCAGTTGCTGATTGTTGGTTTCTGACAAAAATGTATCGATTCCCTGTTCATGCTTCCGCAAAGTTTTCTTTTTTCAACGTCCGGTATCGCTCGAAATTTCCATTGGAGATGCCAATTATTTTCCCAGAGGCCCCATTCATGAGACTTCCACTGCAAGCGTTGAATTTTTGTGGCGATTTAAATCTTTCAGGCAACGGGTAAAAACTTTATGGAATATTTTCCACTCGACCGTGTGACATGAAAAAGACGCGGAATATTTTATGACAAAAAAGCAAGCGAGGAGACTGTGACCGTTCATAAAAAGGGATTCGACTTGTTTCTCTTGCTAGAAGAGAGATTGTTTTCCTTCACGCCGCGATATATACGGGGGCGGATGTCATACGGGCTATTTATTAGACGGGATAACATTGTCGCGGCGGCCTTCTGACTGCCTTCTGGTAATAGGATTTCCTTTTTATTATTTTACTTCTCGGTTGTAAACTAACTCATTTTTAATTTGTCAGCGGGAAACCGTAAATTCCGCATTGCACGTGCTCCGGCGGCCGTTTGGACGTAAAGTGCGCAGTAAACCGGGGGATGTCGCCTTAAAACGGCTCGGACGTAGTTCGCACTCGTGTCGAGACCAAGACGAGGACCAACATCTTTGATGGATTTTTACTAACTGTACCATAAACACACGAGTTAAAGCATGCTACAAGTCATACAACATACAAGTATATTTTCATACCAGTACATAATTTTCGAGCAAAAATTTAACATATGTTAAAAGTAAAATTTATGTCCAAATTTTAATCTAATCAGAAATTAATAAAACATATTTAAAATCTAAAGAGAAATGCCAGAGTAATATAAATCTATAAAACTGCATAAAATGCAATAGCTATACCTACGTATAATTATTTTCTTTACATAAGCTGTGCTTTTTGGCAATCATGATTCTAGCTAACGGGAAGTACCATAGGTTTTGATTTAGTTTGTGAGTATCAAAATATGTGACATACTTAAATGGCCGTATCTTTTGATTGCATTGACTTAGAAGCTTGTTTTTTTACACCCCCAAGGGATCCACAGACCTTAGTATTTGATATTAATTTCAACTTGACACCTCTACCCCTTTCTGATAAAAGGGTCCTGACAGACGGACAACAAAGTTATCTTTTAAGGGTTCCGTTTTTTCCCTTTTGATGTAAGTAACGCTAAAAATAACTGTAGCTGCAGGTTTTCTCGTGTAATGTCTAGAGTCCGCCCTGAATTAACCATCTTTTCCACAGGAATGTTTTCAATAACAGGATGAGTCAGTTAAAACCTGTAAAGAATATGTGACGACTTCTAACTAAGGAAATCTATATGCTTGTCACCTCCGACAGGAAAAATGTATCATTTAACAGAGAATCAGTTTGATTTCTCAGCAAAAAGATAATAATGTATCAACGTCTACAATCATTCATTCATCGGGCCCTTCGCGACCCAAATTGAAATTTATTTTAGACGTCGTCCCTTAATTTCCGCTAAATAAGATTCTAGATGCAATCTCGTATTTGGGGTCGAATAACAACCCAAAATGCTTTTTTTTAATATAAAATACAAGTTACTTGCGCAAGGGTTATCTAATATTTAAAAAAAATTGAATTTTTTTCGGTTTTTTGTTTTTTTCAAAAATATTACTTTATCACAATTTTAATATATAAATAACCAAACCATTAAGTTGTAATACTTTTTTAGTTAAACATTTTTTACACGATTTGGAATTTCCACTCTTCATTTTATGGTACTTTTTCTGGAAAGAGCGTCGTTGTTTTCAGTCTGTATATTATGTAACATAGAATAGAGCTGAGTAGTACAGTACACCAGACGCTATCTATAGGTAAAATAGAGGTAAGTAGGTGGAGGCCTGGTGCAGGCACAATAGTTTGCGGCCTATTTGCGCCACCCACTTGTTGTTTCCTGCGAGGCTCCCGGGCTATTGTGAGCTACACCATGTTACACGACCGACTTAATGTTGTTAATGGTGGTAGTTTTTATCAGTTACACAGTAACATTACCGTTATGTACCCCCGTAGTGTGTGTGTCGGTTATTTTGTTATTTATTGTAGGTCTGCGTACGGCGGTGACTGGATGCGGAGTACAGAAGATCGGATTTAATGGCGTGCGAGGTCTACGTCCAACTGTGGATTAGAACAGGCTGTTGATGATGACGGCTGTGATGATCGTTGTGCATTTATTTATGAGCCGTGAACTGCGGAAGGTCAGTACGTCTATTGCACGGTTTTAATCACCAGGGGCCCACGTTTAGTTTAACTGGATTAACTGATAAACGCGTTCTCGCTAATTCACACGCTGATCATCTTAGATGAGGTTCCAATTCTCAATAATTATTTAATAGTAAGTAAGCAGTAAATTAGTTAGCTTTCCAAAAAGTGGCATGCCTAGGAATCGAACTTGGACCTCTCGACATACTATATAGGTCACGTCTTCCTCGCTGCGCCGCCGTAGGCGCTCGTAATGTGTATTGACAAGCTTTGTCGTTTTCTGCACAGAATTCGGGGAAATTTGGGACTGGGATCGGAATTCGATGGCACAAAGGACAACATAATTTGAGTATTCACGTTATGATCTATGCCAAGCATTGAGTAATCGATGCGAGGAAAAATTTAACACAAGTCATATGTAATAGATTATGATTTTTAGATAGAAATGTAATAGACAAACACGCAGATAAGGCAACGGTTCTTCGTCGACTTGTTGGGGAGCCAGCAATGCACAACATCAACAATGTACGGCACGAGAACGCATGACATTGGAATGTGACGTCACTCTTTCTTTTGATTCCAATTGTTAAGCTGTACATTATCAAGACGAGCACCCTTGGTCCGGGCCGAGAATGCACGACATAACAATGCGCGTCATTGGAATTCAAAACACGTGTCGCGCATTCTTGTGCTGTGCATTGCTGATGTCGTGCATTGCTGGTATGTGCATAATAATGTCGTGCATTATAGGGACCCACTTGTTGCACTTAAGTAATAAAAATCTTCATTGAGAAACCATCTAACAGAAGAAATTGCCTGAAAATATGTTCCAACCCGTCTACCTAACAAATTAAATAAAATAAAGTGCACATCTTAGAAACTTCGAAGTCTCCGAACAGTGTTTGTCGTTGAACGGTACTAAAACGTAGCGAGTCGATCGGGATAAAAGCAATATTTTTCTCCTGTGCCGTTGAACAGTAGGTAAATAGCAATTGCGGGTGCAGTTAGCAGTCCCCTTAACAAATACGGAACGGCAATGGTCCTCGCTTTCCATCCCGGTAATTGTATTTGAAGTCGTAAGCTGCTTCTAGCGAATAGTTAGAATTTTATTTTTTTATGCATATAAATGTTTTGCTGCTGAATAAGTCGATACGTAATAATCAATGCGATGTTATAAATATCTGTGGCGTTGAGTAACAGAGGCATGTAAACGCGTTTGTGATGCATGATTCATTGGCATTTTTCAGATTGGACATTTTTCAGGTTGGACATTTTTCAGATTGGACATTTTTCAACGGTTGGACATTATTCAGATTGGACATTATTATCGTAAATCAATGCAACATACGCTTAATGAATAATGACACAAACGCTATGTGAATGTAATGACACAACATCAGTCGAGTGATAATTATAGTGAACATGTCGACGTCAGGAAAATTGCAACTATCACGCCGGCCGAGCTAGACAGTTCACATAAAATTGTGTTTCGGAAAATTGGTGATACGAGTATCAAGTTACCAAGGAGCGAGACTACTATACGTCATTTTTGTGATGGTGAATGTCTACAAATCCTTCAGCATACCCTACAGAGCGCGAAAAAAGTGTGTTTTGTGAGTACTGTCTATTCTGCTAAGTAGTACGCTCAGAATACAGAACCAATAAGAGCGTACAATCATACAAATGTATTGTGTCTAAAAACAAAACGAACAAAATGACGTAGTTACACTACTTTGGTCGAAGTTACAGTACAAACTATTCGAATTTAAGGGTTCAAATTTTAAAATAAAAAAGGAAACATATTTTTAAATTGTTAATTAGACAATAGACATTGATTGACGTGGCGCCGTATAAAAGGCAATGTCGTAGACTGCATCAGTTGCTTGTAGAGTAGTTGAAACGGTTTACTGTAATGTCCAATCTGAAAAATGTCCAACGACCATTCTCGAACTGAAAAATGTCCAAACTGGATAATGTCCAAACTGAAAAACGTCCAATGTGAAAAACGTCCAAACTGAAAAATGTCCAATCTAAAAATAAATAAATAGCAGTTTTTAAGGTTCTGTAGTGTAAAATGTTTCAGATTCGACATTTTACAAATTGGTAATTTTTCAGGTTGGTCATTTTTCAGGTTGGACGTTTTTCAGATTAGATATTTTTCAGATTGGACGTTTTTCAGATTGGACATTTTTCAGGTTGGACATTTTTCAGATTGGACGTTTTTCAGTTTGAACATTATTCGGGTTGGACATTTTTCAACGGTTGGACATTTTTCAGATTGGACATTATTATTGTAAATCGTTGAAACGGTAGAACGTTTCACCGAAAATACTCATAATCGAATGTTACTGTTACGAAAACGCGTACTTGTATTTCAACTAAAAGTAAAGATAAGTAGTTGGCAATTTAAATTACGTAGCATTATAGGTTGTAGTTGGTAGTTAAGTTTCGTTTTGCCGCACACTGCTTCTGGGTTAGTTCTGTATTCTGAGGTAGTGCGGTAGTTCCATGTTTGTTACCTGATTTTTCCCTTTGAGAACGAGCACGTTGGTGACCCGGCCGAACGGTAAGCCGAGCTGTATGATCTCCGCCTCTGTCGTCTCGTTCGGTATGTTCCGTATGTGGATAACCCGCGACGGCTTGCCCACATTCTGTTCCAGTTTCACCTGGGGACAAATGTAACACAGTTTCAATAGTGATATCAAGGCAAATAGTTGGTAATCATCATCTGTTGAACATCATCCTTCTTGTTGTGGGAACATAGTATGGTAGGTAATACACGGTGAAATACATTAGGTACATTTGGTATTTTAAATTATAGTCAATTTGCAATAGACACTTACAACGTTTGTAATTCCTATACTTTACAAACTTTAATTTACTACAATTGAGACTAGTAAACAACATGATTTGGATCTTATTATTCGAGGTGAATTCCGCGATATAAACCCGCTCTCGCAGCTCACTCCTTTCGTTAGATAAGCTGTAACAACTAATTAATGAATGTGCGTTAGTTTCCTTAATTAACCTATCCGTTTAAATCGTAAAGAAAACCCGTTCAACGCCGGCGGGACCCACGCGTCCCGCAAATGGAGGGCGTCGGGACAAGTGCGCCCAGCGTAAACAAAATTACTCTTCTAAGATATCGTAAATAAAATCAATAAAACTTCTAAATAAAGCACTGTCTTATCGTGCAGCTGTTAACAGTGATTAAGTAACCTATATAAAAACATTTAAATATTATCATATTTATATTGTTTAGGTACTTACACGTGTCGTAAACCCAAATTAGGATTTTCTCCTGTACCTTCTAAATTAAATAACATTAGATTAGGAGAATGCTTTAAAGCAATATGACAACTAATTTTGATTAAATCTATAGTGTTCCATACACACACACGAGTAACTAAACCACCTCTCAGACCTTCGTTGGTACGACTAATTAATGAGCGTGCGAGAATTTACATTCTTAATCAACGTATCCGCATAAATCGTAAAGAAAAAGCAGGCGGGGCACAAGCGTCCCGTAAATGGAGAACGACGGGACAAGTGCGCCTAAACGAGCGTACAAAATGACCGTTCTAATATACGTAAATAAAGCTAGCATTGTTCGCGGCTGAGAGCCGGTTGGATAATTGAAAAGTCGATGTAGTATAATTGTTGGGGCTTATCGGGCCCGACCTCTATGTGGGCGCCATTGTTCCCCGGAGAGCCTTTTGATTACGGTGGCGGGACTGAAGCGGTGCGTCCCGAATATATTGTAGCTTTGTATGACACTTCACTTTTTATTGAAGTGAAAAGAGTGAGCCGACGCCGAGTGGCTTTTTTTGGAAATCATTTGTAAGCACAGTACTCTAACGATCGCAAATACCAGGTACCTACATCAGGCTCATGAATAGGACTATTGTATAGAATTCTGGTGAAGGATCTGTCTGAGTACGATCTAACCTCATAACTTTCTGTCTATTTAGCAATTGCAGCAGAAAATGTCATTGAATATCTGTGCAACAGCTACATGGTTAAGTCGTGAACTATCTACCCCCGTTTTCGTTCCTCCTTCTTTGGCGAGCGGCGGAGCGTGGAGGTGTAACAAATGAGTCTAACGCCTATTAGTTCGACATTGTTAAGTTCAGACAAAGTGAGTAGCTGTTCCTGCAAGGAGGGGGAAGTCGAAACAGTTCGTGAACTGTCTTGAAACTTATCGTGGTCTTAATGGACTGAACACTTACAATATTGTCGAACCGACAAAATGTGTCAATAATTATTACAAATTAAAAATGTCGTCGTGTAATCGTACGCGTTTGTTCAAACAGCAAAAATGTATGGAGAACGTAAGGTTTTCAAAAATATTAGCATACTTAACTATATTGGATATCCTAATTGGAGCTCCCACGCCTAAGGGAAAATCAGAACATGGCGAATTATTTATGTTATAAGTAATTTAAAAATATTATCCAAAATAGGCTCTCGTCTTTTTATTTCATTCATTACCATTAATTAGCTCTTAATGATTATGATTTTATTTGTGGTATCAGATGTTTTTCCCCTGAGGCAGGCAGGCTTCCTTTCTCTCTTTGCACATTGAGACGTATATAGTAATTGAAGGGACATTCAAAGGCCTTTACGTTGCGATTAACAAACCGCTAACTAAAAGGAAAAGTACACAGACATGACTTTGCCGAATAATCCAAACTCTGTTACAATCGACATCAAAAGAATCATGTCTCCGTAAATAAATAAATATTTTTTCAAAATGCGCTGCAAAAGGGAGAAATAAATCGCGAAACACGCTCACCTTGAGGGTAACATTTCGGTCGCCCATCTTTCGAGTGTTGCCAGACGTTCCGTTTCTCCCGAATTGACAAATAAGTATAGGTACAACACGCACGACCCAAAAAAGACCGCGCTGCTAGAATGTGTCAACGATAGGAAGCAAGTTTCGATAAAAAAGCCTGGCTATCTCATAAAAATATAATATAATAAATAGATAATGAGTTATTTTCCTCTTATAATACTTTATAGTTTTATAAACCTCGACTGATGGCACTCACAGGGAGTTTCATCGATTCAGGTTCATCAAATGGCAAAGTATGCGAGAATTTATGCAAAAGGCCATAAAATTGTATAAAAATACTCCCGGTCACCTACGCGTTAATTTGTTCTGGGGAGATTTCATTGTCAGTTGACAATGACAACTGAGATCTTTTATAAAAAATGTCCTCGTTTATTAAAGTAAATTTAATGCTTTAAAAACCTGGCAACCCTAACTTAGTGTAGGTACATTTCGCTATTTTCTGTTCTCGCGAAAGAAAACAACTGGTACGTAAAACGTAAAGAAGGACATTACCTTCCGTTGGGTCAGAAAATCTGCGAGGAACGATTTCCACATCAGGCACTTCGAATCATCCGCTCCGGTTCACCTTTCATCCATAAATATTAAATCTTGGCTTGGTTGCCGGGATAGAAAAAAGAGATATCGTATGACATTTTCCTGCGAGGATTTCCCGGAATCGGTCAATTTTCCCGGTGATCGCGCCGGTTGTGTTTATTGAAACACTATTTCTCAGTTGGCCGCCCCCGCTGCGCTCCGTCATTAACCATGCCGCCAGTCATCCCCACGTTAATCACCTACGTGCCCCAAGCCTCTCTGAGACAATTAATAAAACTCACCAGGTACGCGCGACGTACATCACCCGTGTTAAAAAGTGATTGTACCCTTGGTCACAGCATAAATAATACATAGCTGGTGGCTTCACAGTGAAAATTATTTTTCAAACATGCTTGGAAATGTGAATATTATTTTGACAACCTTCTTCGAGTTAAATCGTCATTGCTGTACTGGTCAAATAAATGAGAGCAGACGGGCAAATAATTTGAATGAAAATCCATATATGTAGTGCCTAGAGGTCAAATAATGACCATATTAATTCATATCATGTCATGTGGCCATGGCAACCACGGAGGTAAAATAACAGTTTTTTTAAAATTTCGAATTGCCTTGCAAATTGCAAGCAGTTTAGTGTAAAAAAACAAATGAACATTTTGGCGCGTGGAAAATTGTTGTTCGTCATTGATTTTGGAATGTATATGTATGAAACAAAATGGTGTACATAGGTAATAGTTTGAATTTCCGCGCATTTGTTTGAGAAAACTACTATACAAGTCTTGGCCACAACCAGGCATTGATGGACTCACGTATGTGTGCCTCGGCTACCGCCTCGGCCCACATGCACACGTTCATCCATCAATGCCTCTGTTGCGGGCCGCGGCAGTAATGTACTATAAAATACGTTCAGAAATTTTCTGGACAGGCACACAGAGATAGGTTATATTGCAAACTACTTACATCAAAAAATTACGACGCGCTGATAAAGTTCATAATGTTTTCTTCGAACCATCTATGACTATTTATTAAGGTAATATTATTATATAGTAATCTTAATAATATAACAACGTGCAAAAGTAATCATCGTAATCATAATGCCAAGGCACGATTCGAAGTAAACCTACCAATGAAAGTCTAGAAATAAATATTTATTTCATTTCTACGAGTATGTAGTCATTATTTGCGCGGAATCGACTCTAATTTTAATTTTTTAAATTCTAGTGTACATTTAATCTTTGACCTGATTATGTGCTACGTTGAACGTTGTCACTGTAGTTTGATCAAGTAGATTCCTAGAAGGGATAACCATTTAAGTATTAACGTATCGGAAGACGCAGCGTAGGCAGGCCTCCCACAAGGTGGACCGACTATCTGGTGAAGGTCGCGGGACCCAACGGATGAGGTTAGCGCAGGACCGGTCGTCGTGGAGATCCCTGGGGGAGGCCTTTGTCCAGCAGTGGACGTCTACAGGCTGATATGATGATGATAACTATTAAATGTAGTCGAGCACATAAAATACATTTTCTCTAACACACAGTCACAGAACAGCGTACTAAGTATCGCGCTTACGATCTTGACAAAATACACCCCACGTCGTCGTCGTCAGAGGGTAAGTTATAATCCGCTTGTGGTTACAGGTCAGGATGGGGCTTGTAGATACCTACCCTTTTTAAGGCGTAGGAGTCGCCTGCCAGCTTGCTCACTTCGGCCTTAGACGTGTTTCGCCAACTTGAGCTGTTCGCCAACTACGCGATTCGTTTATTGTCACGTTTTGCAATCTATCCTTTTAGTATTGTCATATCAGTCAGTATAGACAAGTCGGAAAAATGGGGCACCATCCATCAAAATTTGTGAGTATGAGTCGCAGGAGAGAACATGGCACTTTTTATTTATTAAAATGAATGAAATTAACGCAATGGTGTATATACCTATATATAGGTATACATACCATATAATTTGAACATGATAGTAATTTATGTCATGAAGCGAAAGACTGATTGATACTAGGTAGGTTGCCTAACTAGTATCATTCAGTCTAAATCGGTATATAATAAATATAATTATATAGGTATACCGATTTACCTGCATTCTATCAAACATACGATACACACATCGTTTCTTCCATAACAATAAAACAGCAGCCGCAGCGCAAAACAGCCTCAACTAATACATAACAATGCATTAAAATATTACATCGTGCGAGTTACGTAATTGATAAAGCGGACAATTTTATCGTACCCTGGCGGTATCGTTGAACTAATAACTATTGCGGTTTAGTCGAGTATCGCTCGCTAGTCTAGTAGCTAGTAACTCAATGGAAGTTTGACGAAAGCCGAAGTGATGCAAATAGTGAGCGGTAGCGATTTCTAATCTACATAATAATTTAATCGTATGTGAATTTATATTACGATAAGTTCGAACTTCGTAATTGAATAAGACTAGAATGATTGGTTTAGATAGGTGTTTGAACACCAGTTGAATTTCAGCGAATGTGCACAAAATATACATACAATGTGCGAGTATCGTGAATTTCTTTAATAATAATAAACTTCCCAGAATTTCAACGTAGCGTATAATTTCTTTCTCACCAAAAATGTAAACATGAAACAAAATAGTAAAATGATAAGTAAAATAAATCTACGTCAAAATATGAAAGATTACAGCGAATTCATCAATCCGATTACAAAGTTCGCGCGTCGCGCTACATTTATGTATGTTAGACCGTAAATCTCTTGTCGATTTTAAAATTTAATATTACTTTTAGATCCAATATTTTGTACCAACAGCCGAGAGTTGCATCGCCTGTTAAAATTTCAAGAGGATTATTACACCAGAAATCGCTGTAGACCGATCTGGGCGAACTTTTAATTGGCAGTACTGCGAACTTGTTGTCAGAATGGCCAGAATCATTGATACAGTATTCGAAATGATTGAACCATTACTAGCCTCTTTAGACTAACGTGGGTATTGAATTTTACAACCAGATTGAAGAAAGTAGTATACAGTGAATATTTTTAATGTTAAGATAATTTTTTTAATGAAAGAACTGTAATTTGTGATAGAAAACAAAGCTTTTAGCAGCCTACGATCGCGACTTGATTATAATTCCGTACATAATTTTTATTTATTTTTTTAAAAAGAAAGGCACTAAGAATAAAATCTAGATTGTGGAACTAGATAATATACCTACACAAAACGCAGCAATCTGTAGCAGATTAGAAGCAGGAAAACTTTTAATAACGCATCCATGCTCTCGCTAAGCGCGTAACTCGGCTTTATTACTTGCTACCCTTATTACCCTGAATACCTTGATGGTCTTCATTAAATATGTTTATGCCATCTTATATTCTCATACTTTTATTTAAAGACAGCTTGCCGTGCAACGAGGCCCTCGGTGGCTATATTAAATTTTATAAGATCTTTATTACGTTTTTAAAGCTGTACACAAATTTTGCGACCTATAAATAATCTGTATTTGTTTATTTGTAGAATAGTTCCTGCTTAGATTAATTGAATTTATGAAAGCATGCGGAGGAGTCGGGGCGTTCTGTCTCTCTATAATATCTGATTCTAACTCAGCTGTTACTGCAAGGTGTAATGCAGTTTTCTCAGCTACTCAAGAAAGATCTAGCAAGTAAAAAATAATCATAAATAGCCGAACAGAAATGAAATTTGTGGGTAATGAAGTTGAGAGATAATCTTTTCATCGCAACTTACATCTCAGGAAATCCTCAAATATCTAATGCGACAGTAAGTTTTCTCGGTTACTCTTTCCCAGCTCGACAATTTAACCGATGTTCATGAAATTCTACAAACACAGCCTGTGTCATTACAATGAACAAAGGCTAATTTTTACTATAGGATATCTCTTCCAGTGGAAATCAAAGACTTATTCCACGCGGGCGACACGTACAGATAAATAAGCTTAGCTAATATTATAAGAACAGAATTGAAATTTGTGGGTAATGAAGTTGAGAGATAATCTTTTCATCGCAACTTACATCTCAGGAAATCCTCAAATATCTAATGCGACAGTAAGTTTTCTCGGTTACTCTTTCCCAGCTCGACAATTTAACCGATGTTCATGAAATTCTACAAACACAGCCTGTGTCATTACAATGAACAAAGGCTAATTTTTACTATGGGATATCTCTTCCAGTGGAAATCAAAGACTTATTCCACGCGGGCGACACGTACAGATAAATAAGCTTAGCTAATATTATAATTGATTGATCTATTAGTTTTAGATTCTGTAAGAAATAAGCTACCTAGAGGATTCCTTCTACTGTAAAACAATGTTCTAAATCACTTGTTCCATACGTTTTTGTTTGGATAGGTCGTTGTGTGCGATCGCGGTGGTGTATCGTAAAATGTGATAGCCAAATGGTTTTAGTAGCCCTAAAACTAGCAGTAAAATAGTAAGTGCCGGGGCAATGAATATCTTTATGACATCATTTGATTGATTACCAAATTTTCTAGGAAAATCGATAGTTACATATTTTGGATCGAAGGTTAAATTTTTTATCAAATCTAGATTGTTTTATGAGACGCCTTTCGGTGAAGGTCTATAACTCAACCCATTTTGGGTCACTAAGCCAGAGGAACGAGTGAGGGAAATGCACGCGCACACGTAAAAATCGCACTATCAGCTATCAGTACTCACGATACCGCGCATACGCCGTTTTGGACGATTTGCCAAAGGACATTTTGCATAATTGGACGTATTGCGAAATGGACGTTGTGTTAGTCTTCTAAATGGGCAACCTGACGTTGAGTCTTTGTATATTGAATGCCGTCTTGCTAGAGAGAACGTAATATAAAAGCAACTTTGAAAAGTCAAAGTCATTTTGACTTTTGATTTTTCAAAGTTGCCCGTATACTGGGAACATTAATTATACACGTCAATTTTTATCTAGCACCGCTTCCTGGGGTTAGCGCTGAGATGAAGCGGCGCAACACCGCAACCAGCGAACTAGTATGAAAGTTCGCTGACCGCAACACATCTTTTAAAAGAAATTTGTTTTTAGAAAAGAAAATTCAATGTTATCAATAAGTTTTGTTATCATAATTACGAAGTAACAGGTAACGTTAACACCTTGGAAGCGGTGGTAGATTAAAAATTGACGTTGTATAAATTTACCCAGTGTACTTACATGCAATAAAATAGTTTTGACTTTTTGTAAGTTTCTCATTTCCTGACGATTTTAGTACCACCGTAACATATCAAATCATCTTAAATTGGTACACCTTTAGCCAAGCTTTGTAAAACGCGTATGAATATCGTCCGAACAAAATTGCCATTCCGAATAAGAACAACAGTCATCTGTCCTGTGCAAGCGCAATCGTAACTCCCCAAGACAAGCTCGTAAATGCTCAAGCAGTGGTAAACGTGGGGCCCTTAAGGAGCATCCTCTGATTTGATTGATCTCCAGAGCAGGCCCTCTACGTTTTTACAGGCGGAGACGTCACGAAAATGAGGGAAAAAACGGGGAACATAATTAATTACTTTATTTGGACATTAATGACCCGGTCAAAGAGGACGAGGGTTGATTAGTGTGTTTTCCACAGAACGTGCTCTGTCTGATATTGGAGTTTGTTCGGCGAAAACATTCCGGTTTTGCCAATAAGAGCGGACTTTATGTCAGGTCAGGAATGACGCCACGGTACTATAATATTCACGGGTGAAATTGCATCCATTTGCATCTCATGCACCTCAACTGACGACAGCAGATTGATGCCATAGAGTAGGTACCTAACTAGTATTATAATATTGAACCGTATAATATTTTTATAGTATTGTACTGTTTTCTTTTCACTCAGGTAGGTAGCAAAAAGTTCAATATACCTAATAATGTATAGGTTCATTAATAAGGGTATTGTTTTGTTATTTGTATATTTTGTTTTGCAAGTTTATTGATTTTTTTAAGCACTGAACTAAGTTAACTAACCGTTTTATAAGCACTGATGTGCACTAAAGTAAAAGATCATTTGTTAAATTAATATTAACAAATAATATTTTTCTATTGACCAATAAATAATTAGCACATTAGCACCAAACAAACAACACTAGGCATTCGCAAATATTTTTAGTTATTCCGAAGCACAAATTCAACTCGCAAAACAATTTTTACTTCATAAACAGTAGCCCAGTTACTGTTTTCCTTCAATATTGTAACAACACGAGGTGTACAACGAATAAAAGAGGGAGCGTAAAAAATACTTTTAAAACGGCTCGCCATTCCGCCGATGGGTTTTAAATGAATATTCAATGCGACAAAGAAGAAGGGGTGTCGCGGAACTCGCAAAAAGGCCAAACTTTCGCGGTCAAAAAAAGAAAAAAGAATGCGCAATCGCAAAACCATAAAATAGCAAATAAATAAGCGACACAGGGACACGTCCCTGTTTAATTATGAATTAAGGCTGCGCTGTAACGAGATCACAATGTAATTAAGATTACTGCGGTGGAGTTTTTGTAGCAAGTGGAAGTAAATGGAGGAAGCTGAACCACCGTTGCGACCTTGTTCCTCTCGCTTTATGGCGTTCCTCTGGCAAATGGAAGTGAATTTAGAAAGGATAAGAGGAAACAAAATAAAATATTTATCTAAAGGTCCCACTAATCGGAACTAAGAAATGAAAGTGTCCATTTATTTAGGTTGGGCGGTCGGTCTTTCGTGAAAATGTTTATAACATCTATTTGTTGCATTTTAGTTTCATAGATACCCATCTATAGTTTACATGGTCGGTTTAATAGAAATGTATTTTTATTGGCTAAGAGAATAACAAAAAGTTTTATAAAGAGGTAACAGTGGGCGATACTAAAGCGGGCCTAGTCCTTGATTTTCCATTCCATAGCTAAAGAAACGCATTTAAACATTTAAAATGTAGATACCTGAACCGATAACGACCAAACATTGTTATTTTTACCAAGTGCAAAATGCAACGTCACTATTTGCAGGTTTTAACAGATGACGCAATCCATTTGGTGGTCTGTTCGCGCATCGGGCAGGCCGGGCTCCGCAAACAAAGTTTCTGTTTGCACGGAACCAAACAAGTGCGCTTGTGGTACTACGGTAACAGGGGTAAAGCGAAACGGGAATGAACCAAACACACCGAGGGGTGATAAAAGTGCAACAAAACCAGCCTGTCTTTCCGTCCTCACGGTCCATAATGCCAAACAATAAATAAATCAGCGAAAAATAAAACTTTTTTTACACTTTTGTATTTTAACTTACCGGACCGGTTCAACAGTAACTCTAAATTGTAAGCCTGGATTCATAACTTCATTGGTTTAAATTGAAAGTTTCAGGCACCTTAAATAATTTCGTATCACTAAGTAATTTAAGTATTTCATAATATAGTGATTGCGCCTTTCTAATAAAAATCTGAAAACCCTTAAAATCTAAAACACAGCCAATCTCGGTCTAGCTAAGGCAAAAATGTTGCTGTACAGTAGTTAAAAACTTTTCTGAAGTTTTAAATAAAAATATTTGTGTTGCCTGACATTATTAAGTTGAAACATTTTCATTTGAATTCTTCGGAGATTAATTCCTGATATATCAGGGATGTCTAAAGCTGGGCATTGGCTTAATAACGGGAATGTAATGAGTAATAGCAACGCATTCGATTTTCTTTCTTTTTTTACTTGCCGCATAGTATAATATGGTAATATAAATAAAGCTAGCAACATTTATTTGCTACGGTCATTATTATCTTTTGATACTCGTGAAGCTGCAGAGTAAAGATTTTAAGTATAATATCAGTAGCTAAAAATGGTTGCTCTTCTGCACCCGTAGCATTAAGTAAATCACACGTAAACTTCAGTAAAACTAACCCAGTAGGTACTAGGTACTAATCTTAGCGATTTACGATAATAATGTCCAATCTGAAAAATGTCCAACCGTTGAAAAATGTCCAATCTGAAAAATGTCCAATCCAATTTTCAGATTGGACGTTTTTCAGATTGGACATTTTTCAGATTTGGACATTATTCAGTTTGGACATTTTTCAGTTCGAGCATGGTCGTTGGACATTTTTCAGATTGGACATAATTACAGTAAACCATCTTAGCAGCTAAATAGAAATGAAAAGTTGAATTACATTTCTATTCTTCCATTTCAATAAGTTCTCTTAGCTTTCAATGCCATACTTAATATGAAACAATAAAAATGTGTATTCAATAAATATCACATCGCGGTAGAAACCTAATAAATTACGCTCGGAAAGTGAAGAAAATGCTCAGGGAAATATGTATAATATTATGTTAATGAAAGTACTCGTCGCGTTTCATGAGAACTGAACAATAGCGCGCAATGCACTTTAAAAATGCAGTCCAATTGTTTGTGTGTGATCCGAATAGTTTCGAAATATATAGTTTTAAAATATTAAGTCAGCGTATCCCAGACACACGCGGCCTGCGGTTGCGGCCAGTTTGTGTATTGTAACTGCGGCCTGCGGTAGGCCGCCACCACAGGCCGCGCGTATCTAGGACAGGCTTAAGACTGTAGGAATTGTAAAATGTAGTAACAAACTCTCTCATAGTATTGAAACTCCCTAATAGGCTCAAGGTCAAAGTGTTCCCACTGACTTGTGATCGACTGTACTACCATAGCGTCAGTGGCGCAGTGGGGAAGACGCGGCATGTCATGTCGACGAGAGGTCCGAGTTCGATCCCCGCTTGTGCTACATTATGTACCTACCAATGGGTGGATAATGGCCTTTTCTAGAAAATTAAATACATTTGCTGACAGCTGTCAAACGGTGAATGAAAACATCGCGAGGAAACCAGCATACGTTAAAGAAGGAATTATAAGGCGCATGTGAATGCTTCTTCCGAGAGAAGAATGGGTATTATTACAATAAACCTCATTAAATTTATTACATCAACCCTGAAAACCTCTCAATAGATTGTAGGCAATTTAATTGTCCAAAAGACGGCAAGCGTGTCACGGAAGGGCGAATCAGATATTCCAGTTCGCTACACAAAACGATCCATAGGATTCATTTGCCGAAAATTATGAATTCAATTTCCATTCAATATGTAAAGAGATCCATTCGGTATCTGTAAGGGGGGTGGAGATTAATAAAAATTTGGCCCTCCAAGCCGCCGGGGATGTCCCTTTACGGCACGTCGGCTTTTTACGAGGACCTTTTATTTTAATACTTATTTAGGTTTCGCGATTCCGTTGATTTATCTCCTTTCGGATAATAACACTGCGTTGGCTGCCAAATGTGTTTTGGAAGTGAAAATACTAATAACGTATACTTGCCCAAGTTCAGAATGAGCCGACTGCATTTAAACTGTGATGCTCCCTGTCTCGACAATATCTGAAGCGCACAAACCCTGTCTCACACGTAAATGCTCTCCGAGCTACGACGCAGTGCTACGCGGCGTAGGCCAGAGCAGTCGTAGGTTGATATTAACATTATACATTACGCACCAAATACAAGCAAAAAGCATTATCCTTATTTTGCTTTCGCAGCAGTCGAGTATAATTTTCTTAATCTACACAAATAGAGTAGATTAGACGTGAAGATTCTAACTGGGGTTGCCTAAAATCAATGTCTAAATTGTAGAATGCCTATGAAATAAAATGCCTCAAGCTCAAATTGCCAAAGCTGTAAAACTTCTAAAAATCAAATAGCCCAAGTAGTAAAATGCCTAAAACCAAGTAGTAAAGCCTAAGTTGTGAAACGTCTAAGAAGCAATTTGACATATTATGGCAATTGACATACATTCCATGTAATTCATTGTTTCTTAATCTATTTCGACTTTAGACGTTTTGCAAATTAGACATTTTTCGTTGTAGGCATTTTGCAAGTTTAGGTCAAATTGATTAGTACCTAGTCAATTCGTTTTTTAGACCTTTTGATAATTAGACATTGTACGTTTTAGGTATTTTGTCTTATTAGGCAAATTGCTTTTTAGACGATACGATCGTAGACCTTTGTCTAGGTTTGACTGCAATTACAGGACATTATTTGGATGGGCGCCATCACACAAAATTTATCAGAATGAGTGTACGTTATTGTAATTTACATCAATATTAGACCAAAATTTTGGTCTAATATTGATGTAATGAAGATGAATGAGTTTCAAATGGGGCACTTCCACACTGAAGTATTACCAAAAATGCATTTATTATATTATCATATTATCATCGATCATTGTGGTTAATCTGAATGACAAATAATATAATCGCAAACCAATCAACCAGATGATTTCATTTAATTACCTAATGGATAGTAATTCGCCTTATAAATTATAAAATAGGTACCTAGGTAAAAAGCACCTAATGTTGTAAGCCATCACAACTCGACTAACAGTAAAGAAATGATCTATTTGCTCAGGCTTAGCGAGATGAGACTAACTGAAAAATACTTAAATGATCACCCTTTGTCCTTCAGCTGATATGATGATGATGAATCATTATTTTTTACGAGAAAGGGTTGTATGATATTACAATAGATGAGCAATCGTTTTATTTTTTAATAAAATTTTTTTCAATTATAAGTCGTTTTTAATCGCTATACAGTGTCTAGATAGACCCCGATCAGATGGTTAGGGTTGTCCATTAAATATGACTAAAATCAAAACTTTGACGTTTTAAAATATTGACATAGTGGGTACTTTCTGACTAAAGTAATAGTGCAAAGACTACTATCCTACGACTACTATTATATATTCTGTGGCAAAGGCAAGATGGGCCGTTTTGTGTCCCACCCGGTATAATACCGCCTAGAGTCTAGGCCCTAGACTGTACGCCGCTGGAGTGAAAGAAGATATCTAGCTTCTTTTCTGTACCTACCTAACTTTTGTATTATTTTTGTGTGTACTTTTGTTGATAGGAACTTAAAGTTTCCAACAAGGAGTGTTGCGATCAGCTCACCTTTTTCGCAGCGGAGTCCTGATTGTTGTTATCTGCGTGGTGCGGAGCGGCGGGCGCCATGACGGTGACGCCACTCTGCGAAAGAAGCTCGTCGGAGCCTCTCTGTAACAACAGATAACAAATTTAAAGATTATAACAATTGGACATTTTGTTATTGAACATTTAGATAATTGGACATTTCGATACATGGATATCTTGACACTTGGACATAACGCCCACAAAGGTTATAAATAGACATAACAAATAAAAGTCCTAAGTAATTTGCATGATTTATATATAGATTAATTGCCGAAGCAACCCTAGCAGCTTGAGAAGACGACATTACTAATTGTAAGTAGAAGTACAGTATTTTTAACGTATGCGTTCTTCAGGTAACTTATCAAACTTTCAAAAGATCGCTGCGATGACTGCGGTAACTTAATTTTTGAAACTATAAAAACCAACGGAGAAAATATCAATTTTCTGATGAATAGGTATGGACGCTAGTGAGAATATTTGCTTCGCCAATTGGCTTTTTCAGTGTATCTACAAGAAATCTCTTTTTAGGCAGCATCAAGATTTTGTCGCCAGGAGAGCACGCTAATTGATTAGTGATTGAGTGAGCTAATCAGGCTGGACATTTTTCAGGTTGGACGTTTTTCAGATTGGGCATTTTTCAGATTGGACGTTTTTCAGATTGGACATTTTTCAGATTGGACATTTTTCAGATTGGACGTTTTTCAGATTGGACATTTTTCAGATTGGACATTTTTCAGATTGGAGATTATTCAGTTTGGACATTTTTCAGTTCGAGCATGGTCGTTGGACATTTTTCAGATTGGACAATATTACAGTAAATCTTGTGTTTGATATTTAATTAATTATGGTTATGATAATTGATAGTTTCTTGATGTATGTAAGCATTGTTATAAATCCTATCTATAAACCCTAAAGGTACCTGCCAAAACAAAATAACTGTCTTAACACAAAACCCAGGACCTATTTACCCGTGACCCCGATTACCGTGAAACACAAGAGGTTTTTCCAAGAGAAATAGAATCACAAAACAAAAAAACAATTTCACGTCATGCCACCTACACGTCAAGCCCACCGTCCCTGAGATCAATCTCAATTTAAGACGGCGAAATGACAGACCTCAGCAGTTAAACGCACCGGGCTGAGGAATAAATCACCCCGTGTAATAAAGCAAATCTACAAATGACTAAAACCCAGTGCCATAGATAAGCGAAACTCACAACGCCGATTTTGCATATGTGTTGTGAAGGATCTTTGGACATCTGGCATTCTGTATCTTCATCCAGTATACCAATCTCCAGCCAGTAAACTGTACAGTCAACAAATGAGATAGGTTAGCAGGCACAGTACAGCGCTATTAATAGAGCTCTGTAATGTGTCTGCTTACCTACCTCTATTGTTGACTGTACTAAAAAATAAGTAACTACCTACATCATTTTAGAAGCTACGGCCGTGGCAGTGTATTCTTTTGGGTAATTCTTTGCAATGTAACTCAGTTACAAACAAAGAGAAGACCGCCATTTAGTCTTTCTTCTTTCGCAACTCAGTTACAAAGCAAGAAAAAAATATCTTCGTTTGTAACTGGTTTCAAAGCTCAGTTACACACACGGCCGGTGCCGCACGGACATAGAGAGAGATCAAAATTTGTACTGAATAATTGCAAAACTTGATAAACAATAATTGTTTATCCAATTTTTGAAGGCGGCATCCCCGCATGCTACATTACACACGGTCCCTGATTCGTAACTCATCTGCCCCAAACTTAGCTTTGCGACCAACCGCTTAGACTACTATTCAACCCTTATTTTATTAGACTAAGTACTAACACGTAGCTATGTGACATTTGTGTTTACGTCACACAGTTAGAAACACATCAAGAAGTGTTGTTTGTATGTTGAATCCTGACTATATTACGTAGTATATTGCGAAGCCGCCACACCTGGCGTGCCGTCTGGGATATCTGTCATGCGAGACACTTATTAAGCCCAGACATATCTTTCTTACCGTTCTGTGCGCGTGAAAAATGACAGATGAGTGATCACAGATCGGTGACAGGTGCCGAGGTAACTAGGTTACGTTCTACAACACAATACACAGCAGCAATTTGAAGCTTGAGTGAGTAAAATGAATATTTATTGCGTACTAGCCTCGTCCGCGACTTTGTTCTCGTAAACTATTTAACTCACTCAGTATTCACCGAAATGAACAACTATGGGGTTCGATACAGAACATTCAGCTGAACAAGATCGGAATACCAATAGTTACCAACGGAAGTTTAAAGAAAGAACAACCAATAAATAAAATGTATAAGTATTAGTATTTAAAAGAATATAAATCACAGTATCACAAAATAATCAATGTAAGAATAACGATTTCATTAACCCTTTGTATTTTAGGAGTGTCAGTTAAATCTTAAAGAAGGAGTAGATACTAATCTGAAATTTATGTATAGTTCTAATTTATTGCATTCGCTCACCGAATTTTCAAATAACAGGATGACGCCTATTTACAAAATGCATAATATAATAAAAAGCAGATTCCGCTAACAGCGGGAATCCCATTTCGCGGCATAAAGCTTTCATTGTAGAAAAAGGAACCGTTCTCCCTGAAATAAAACCAACATTCGCGAGGTCCTATTCCTTGGAGTAATTTCGTAGAGCGCGTGTAATAATTGCCCGAAATTAAATAACATTTTTCACAACAAAGAAACAACGCGGATGGGAATTTTGAAGCGAAACGGCGGATTGTGTTGGAGAAGAGAACAGTTTTCGTTTCCATAACAATTTTTCAACTTAATGGAGAATGATGTTGGATGCTTACGGTATAGGGATACCTAACTTAAAGGTGTATATTCAATATCTACGTCGTTGGTCTAGCTGATGGGTTGGGCTTAAATGATATGAATAATCGGTCAAAGTGAACCTTTATTACATTGAGTCCCTTGACCAAATACCAAAATAAAACGAAATAGAATAAAACTTACATGAGGATGTAACGTACGTGAAAAACTTCAAATGGAACCAAAGCGAAATCAATTCCTTATATTGGCTCTCCGCAAGATGTATTTGGTTTACTCTCGAATGAAAACTGTGGATCTTTTTCCGATCAGAACATGCTCAAACGTTCCTCCAATATGTCATTTGAATGAACGTGATACGAGGCCCCTCATATTTGGAATAAAATATACATGAAAGGTTTACTTAGATCAGAGCGGGCCCGGCCCTTTTGAGAGATAGTGGGCGACCGGAATGATATGTTTACATCGCCAAAGGAGTATCAAAACACCATTGTTGCGAATCAATAAGGATAATATATATCTATTAGTGGTATTAAAATGTGCTGCCAATTCCAAGAAAGAAGGAATGGGAAAATAACTTGATATGCCAGTTTTTACGCAATTTCTCTGGATCTCTTTGAGATATTCAGATGAAACAAAGCCTAGATACGAGTAAGATGCTGATAGGCCTTTTCTTTTCATCAAAAAGATAGAGATACCTATATAATAATAAGTGGGCCACTGTATTATATGACGTTTACATGACTAAAGGAGTATGAAACTCCATTGTTGGGAATCAATACGGATAATCTATTAGTGATATTAAAATGCGAAGCGAATTCCAGGAAAGATGGGTCGGATAGATACTGTTGTTATTTCTGAGAGAAGCTTCATTTTACAGATTGCTTGTGTTAATATTATTTTACCATTTCGGTCGCTTTCTCCTTCGCGTTAACGCGCAAGTGGCGGAATGGTTGTGAAATAAATGAATGATTGCGTTGACTGACTGTATAGATATTAATAAAGACTATAAAAACTAAACCTATGAATCAGTTTTTTACTCATAATACTTAGGTACTAGAATAGTTGTTAACTAATACTGTTGCTTAGTTGTAAGTTCTTGATATATTGAATTCAGTAAATCGTAGCTTGGTCGTAGAACCTGAAATTGTTTTTATTTAATATAAAGTGAAATTATGCAAGGAGAAATTTAATCAGATCCATGGCTTTGCTTTGTGAAAGTATTCCGTTTAGTGACAAGAACATAATATTACGTTTTTATTTTAAAAAACAGTAGGTATTCGTGAATAAAATATAGCTACCAAACCATTCATGATGAAGTGAACAAAGAATCCATAAAGCCGTTCTACACAGACGCGGACCCTCGATATTTTTATGAACGCTCATAAACACGACTGATAACCAACTATCGATGTCGCATGAAATATTTATGTGCCTCTAACACTATTCAAAAGTAGTTTAACCGATTTCGATTCGAGTAAGTGAATTGAACCATTTCTAAGGCCGCGATAGCTCGTTTATTACCCCACCCATACAGTGAGTTAGGAAAATTCCTTTTTCCAAGTTCGAAAGTTGTACGTACCGGCAAATAATCTTGCAAAACTTTGGAAATTAGCTGCAATGTTGGGTATTCTATATTATGAAAATATTTTCAATTCGATAGGTTGCGACTTTAGGCATAAACGGTGAAGGATTTTTAATTTGTCAAATCACGAAAAAGTTGTGAGTGCCGCGGCTTTACCAGAAAGTTTTGGATTGGTCTGGATTCCACGGAGCGAACAGTTCTTCCAGAAGAGCCGTTCGCTCCGCCCTCTACCAGGTTTCCGGACGAAACTGAAACCTCTCATTAATTTAAAATCAATCTGCGTATTACAATTTCGTAAATGTTTTAAACAAAGAACACCATCGATAAGTATAGAAAAATAGAAATGGGGATTTTTTATTAATACATGATCTGTGCGTGTTTTGACGCGTGTAAAATCGATAGGCAAAAACATTCCATGTAAGGTATAGTCGGAAGGTTACGTAGTTTTCGAAAAAAAAAACTGAAACAAAAATTAATTTAAAATCGGGTTGTAAAGAAATTGTGTGGAGTAAAATTTAACAAAACGATTTAGAAAATACAATGATCTATTTCTAAATAGAATATAATTATTATAAATATAAAAAAACGACACGTACTATACTACTAGTAGGTTTTGTTTATACGCGTTAAAATGTAACATACATACATAACATGTTAATGTCATAATAAAATACTATAGGTGCTTTAAGAAAATTCACCAATCCATACTTCTCGTGTGTTCTTTTATCGATGACGGCCCAGTAATTGAAATATCAACATGACGTCACACGAATAAAAAAAAGATAAATTCACATGTCACCCCACCATTGTTTTCGTGGTCGAATAAACTGTAGAGTGCCGAGACATTTTAACGGTGCGAATGAAAAATCGCTTCGGCGTTTACGACCCTCATTGTTCTTCAGAACTCGATCTACTCGTGAAGCAGGATTCACAAATGCAACAAACAAAGAAACAAACACGTTTTTGCCGCGCGCGGTATTACCGTCGAGAGCAGCCTTTTGGCGGATTCGGTTAATTTCTTATAATTCTAAGATAATAATAATAAAATAATAAGATTAAGCTCTCGTAGTCGTAAAGCTTGCTTATCCACACAAACGTCCTGGGACAGCAGGATCCCAAAAGCAAGTAACGCCAAACATCCTGGGAACTCACGGTCCCAAAGCTTCTGACTTTTGCCGCCTGTCAGATAATTTCGGTTAATGGAATTTTTTACTTTGATTTTGTATACTTTCAGCTATTCTTGCGTATAATTTTTTATTTTGGGTAGAACTCTAGTACATAAATTTCTAGCTATCACGTTTCTAAGGAACTGGACCGGAGTATTCTTATTGGGGAATTTTACACTTGGCGGTGGGAGGGATACTGGCCGTCAAACTCGGACAGTTAGGCTAGCGGGGCGAATGTTTGAGTGGTTATACAACCCTTGCGTAACTGACCTATCATATCTGGATCTGATATAACATCGTTGCGATAACGTCATTCATTGTGTTGCATTGTGAATCCAGCTTAATATTGAGATAAATAAAAACACATCAAGCGTGGAAAAGCAGTACATTACATGTTCTAATAATTTTTATTCGCCATTTCACGAGCTCGCAGTCTGATTCAACTCGGCGTGTGTAAATTATGATTTAATTTAATAACCACCGTTAAAAACGGACGTAAAATGTTTTTATGCGAGATAATATACTTTTCATTAAGAGTCATGTGTTACTCGCACAATTTTATATTCAAGTTTTATGGGCTCAAGCAACTCGGTAGGATTGAATCGTTAGCAGACCTTCGTAGCGCATTTGGAAGGGTAGGTATGTATGACGGATGGTTCTGCTATGTAGCGATTTATATTATCAAGCATGTCAAAAGTGATAGTATGGTGACCTATCTAATTTAAACATTTAACAAATATGCGAATAAATGCAGCGCTTTGTGATTCCTTTCTATAATTCTTTGTATAATTTCCATGCGCAGAAAAAGAATAATTTGGGATTAGATTAGACAGTGCAGGTATGTAAATACATTATATTTGTTAATATATAAGCATGTATAATTTGTGTAGGTACTTAAATTATGAGAAATAAATAAATTTTATAAATTAACTCACATAGAAAAAAAACACAAGTAAAGAACTGAGAACAAGTGTAGTGAACCGGGTTAGGTACTGCGAGTTTTAGAGAGACATTTAAAACTTTTAGACATCAAACTTCAATCATCAGCGAACGAACAAAAAAATGTGCGAGGAATTCGAATTTTTTATTTTATTTTATTTAAGAAACCAACAGCACACAGATTTACATAAAAGAAATTGGTAAACAAAAGCAAATTATAGGTTTCCCCAATTTAAAAGAACTTATAAATACAGTACAAAAACAAAAACAGAGATTTCACATTTAACAATTAAACTAAAAAATATAAAAAATAGTGCAGCTAGTTAATAAAGAATTAAGGTATATGTGCAATTAAGGTAAGGAATGCCACAATTTTCCACACATACCTATCCACACCAACAAAGCATCGCCTGTGAGCTAGTATTTCATAATTTCAACTTTGCGATGTTTTTCCGCCCGCCGCGCTGTTCTAATTATTTCAGCACTAAACTTAGTAAAGACCGCTGTAACAACTAAAAGGGAACATAATTGAACATTATTAGATTCATTGCTGAAACTTTACAAAGCCCAAAGCCTTGAACGGACTGAAGAGAGGGCAAGAAAATACGAAATAAACGCGCGTTTTAGTGTTAAGCCCCATTTAATGACCGATGTAGTAGAATAGAAATATAGCTACTAGGTGTTGCCCGCGGCTTCGCCCGAGTGGGATAAGTACCTATAAATCATCCGGACGAAATTATCTAAATGATAGTGAAAACCGCATCAAAATCCGAAGCGTAGTTTAAAAGATCTAAGCGTACAACTACATAGGGACAGACGTGGGAAGCGACTTTGGTTTAGGTATAATAAGTAAGGTACTGGGCATTTGAGTTGGTCCATAACTGTCACGTGGGAACCAGTTAAATATTTAATAAAAGATGGGATTAGAACATATTGTTAGGGTTCCGTAAAAAGGGAAGCTTATTGTCCGTCTCTATATCTTTAGGATGTAACGTGAAAATTTGTCTATTGAATGATGAGAAAAGAAAACTATGGAAATTTCTGAAAAAAGTCCTACGGTCGACCGCACGTCAGTGGAAACAAAACTAGTTTAAACTGGTCTTTCATATATTCAAACTCTTTATAGGCTAGGCCACCTCGAGGTCAAAGTGTTTCCACTCACGTGCGGTCGACTGTACAAGGCTACTACTGTAGGTACTAAAAGGCCTGGTGGTCCATGCAGCAGTGGATTAATTATCATAGATTGTAGTTACCATCGACTAATAATCTCATAGATAATAATACAAGGCGAACACTTTCTGTCAGTGAACACATCAGACTTACTTAAGTATAGTAATGTATTGTACAAGACTTGCGAGCCAACCGCGCACAAACGTCACCTATTTTGACCAATCAAGACCATGACGCTGTCTGACCGCGCCAATCAGCGTGCAGTACTCCCGCGCAAGCACACTTCGGCACTTTGACATAATTAATTGTTTGCTTATTAGTCGATGTGTACAATTTGGTAGCAACAAATCATTATGCTTGAAACAGATCACCGTGCATGTGCGCCGCACATTCGTCTGGGCGCGCTAATAGCACCCCGACGAAGCGACTCCGACTAAGATGTCGAAATTAACGATCTTGATAATATTTGTCGGCTCAGCGCTGCCAGCCCGCTCGTTATTAATTGCACCAATTTGTTCTGCGCTTATAACGGACATTTGTCAGGCCCACCCGCCCGCGCCGGATCATTCCGCACTAACTTCATAATCGATATTCGCAAGTATCGATCACCGAAACTCTTTACCCCAACTCGTATATTGAGACTTCCCCGAATAATTAATAAGACGTAACGACCTTTGTTTTCTTCGATTCCAACGGTTAAGCGTTCCGTTGGATAATGGTGTTTCCGTAGCCGCGGCCTGGAAACGTTATTAAAAATGCAAAGAGGTGTTCGCAATAAATAGACCAGACAGTAGACAATTGTAAAAGTTAACAATTCTCATCACAACTAGGAGCGCAAACCTCTTAGCCCCAGAACAATATAAGGGGACATTACTCGCTGTCACAACTCTACTTTATAGGGAAAGTAGGAGCGTCGAGTTAGTGCGAACAAAGTTGTAGGGGGCTGGTTGGTCGTAATGAATAGAGACGTCAGACGGTAACCGCCACTCGGGCGCAACTATAGCGTTCGCATACCGTTTAACTTGTACACTAAACTATGTTGACCTATCACCGCACGGGCTCGATACAGTTGCACTTTGTTATCGTAAACTGCATATTTAACCGGTTTATTACGTCTAACTCCTGGAACGTGGAGTCTAGTAGTGGACTGGAGTCGGCCCTTTAGGTCCAGTTCTCTGAAAGTATATTTCCCCAAAGGTCTTTGAATTGGGTAAAACCATGAATCAAAAAATTTTGCCACTCCCATATGGATGAGTAATAAAAGCATTCTATGGGTGTCAAAATTGTGTCAAAATAATCACAAAATTATGACTCACTCACACATTCTCATTTTCAAACTCCATATAAATTTGTATTAGCAACCTCCTCCCGCTACTCCACTTCCTTTGTCCCCCCCCCCGGCAAATGGTTCCCATACTAAATATGCAAGATGCAGTCTCCATACGGAGCGCGCGCGCCACCAAAGAGCTTCGAACCTTCCTGGGTAAAACGATGCTATACAAACGTTGTAAATAAAAAAATATAATGATATTTTTAAATTACTCTTAAGCTATTGTAAGTTAGCTCGTTTGAGATAATTCTTACCGCATTTTACAAATTATGCTCAAGCCGTAAAGCAGATTGCATCGGCGCAGTTAGTTGAGCGTAATGGACGCTCAATTTACGATATTGTTAGAGCAAAACTAATCTAGACTCGGTAAAAGTTGGACAATAAAAATGAGCAGAAACAGAGCGCGAGAAACAAAGCGCAGCATTTAGAGGCGACGTTCATTTGCATGCGAGACTGTTTGAATGAATATCGCGCTGTGGGCAGGCGCACCCGCCGTGGTTTATGTATTTCATTATTTTATAAGGAACTCCGATGAAATCATGACAAAGGGTGGAGATTTCCTTGCATTTCATGAAGCACAAAACTGGACACCACTATTTTTGCAAGCTTTTATTTAACTTGCCTTGGGTTATAGTATGGGTCAAATCTTGCAAGCAAGATTGTGACTACCTACATAGTACTTACTCAGTAGAGCGCTTCATCGACTTCCGTCAAGTCACCGCAGGGTTAAAGGAACAAAATGACAGTGCCAGTAGTTCCTTCAGAATATGTAAAGGAACCACTGATACTTTGTCAAAGGAACTAATGGGGGTAATCGAATTTAGCGTGCTTAATGTCGATGTTTACGAAATCATGTCCAATGATATTAATCTCAAACCCCACTCTGTTTTGTTCCCGTTAGATTGAGTTACTCCCCTGGATCCAATAAAGCCTAATGTCACTATAAGAAACGTGTTAATGGCGGCTATTTATCGCGCTGGCCCGGTGAGCTACGCGTGAGAATAAATGCACACTTGGCGCATAAAATAAAAAGTAAAATGACATTTCTAGCTGAACTCGTCCTTATTACAGCTTACGTGGAGAGTATTACTCTTTCAAACGCTTTATTTAATAGCACTATCATCGTTTTACCGAATATAATGCGCAACTGTGGGTCGTTTTAGTGTTTTTCTACCTACTTTTTTTATAACTGCATTCTAAACAACATTGTCTAAAACCTAACCATGACGAAAAATTTTAACTAACAAAAGGAGAAGTTTTGTTAGTTTTACGCGTAAGTTTTAGTTTATGTTTGTCTTTGTCTCATCATCGAGTGGTTTAATTGATGTTTTAACATATTACTGAAAGGTAATGTGCATTTGGGGTAAGATATTTTCTGTCAGTTTATGAATTTGTCATCTACAGTTCCTTAAAATCATTGCTGCCTGAATTTGCTCAGCAACTGGTGTACGGTGCTATAAAATAGCAATCGAACATTCTTTAAAGTCATGCTCTTGTTGTTCACGAGAGCGTAAAACAAAGTTGTGTAGGAAAGCGGCTTAAGGAGCAGTGCGACGGGAGCGAACCCGGCAGGCTCCTAATGAGAAACTATCAAACTCCAACGGCACATTTGTCTTGTTAATGCTAATATTCAATTCTCCAAGCGACGCTCCCTTAACTAGGCTTTTAGTTGCGACGGCTATGCGAGCTTCTTGGGATGCTGGCTTCAGTGCATTGACTGAATGCTCGCTCTTATTTATTTTTCGAGCTGTTGTTTAACTTGGTGTGTTCATTAGTTAACATAAAAGCTTGTCATCCAATTTTATGCAGCCCATTAATTGAGCCTATTTGCACAAAACGAAACAAATTCCAATTTTGCAGAGATAGTTTCTTGGACAATAAAACATCTATGATCAATTGATCAGATGATGGAGACAGTAGAGCGGTTACTAAATGAAATTCATGAGTGGTCAATCGCGAGCTATGGGGAGTTAGAGGGCTTAGTCGGGGTTATCATCAAAATAATAACCTTATTAGGTTAACAAATACCTTGTAGTGAATACCTGCACGAGACATTATATAAGCAATAAGCACGTGCTAACCGAAGCACATGAACAGATTTACGCGTGTCATTCTGCCAAATTCCGTCCGACAACGCACAATCTATAATATCACTTCAATGGAAGGGGAAAAACAAATACATTCTTTATAGCAATGTAGGAAGGTAACAATTCACCTCTCAATGGGCCGTACGGAATCTAAAGCGATCGTAATTCCGTCGGGCAATATTCTGCCTTTTCATATTTTCCTTTTGCCTTCCAAATGTTATATCGTGCCCGATACACAGCCGCGATTTCGTTTGTTATTTCAAGCCCCCTCGCGCTTCTCCGATTTAGTATATCGACACGTGAAGCGTCAGTTAAACAAACAGAATGGCTGATTTGTTCTTCAGCATAAGCGAGTCTCGTGTGAAGATTTTCATGGAAATATCTGCTTCATTTTTAATGACTACATTATTACATAACAATTGATTTTCCAGTCCGTGTTGCACCGTGGAATGTCGTATAAGGTCACTTAAAAATAAATCCAGGTGACAGATATCATTTATTGCAAATTAAATTTCTTATACCAAGACCACCAACCGCAACCGTGGTGATTATATTAATCCTATAGGGTTTATAAACCTTCTATTATTTTAAATAGGAGAGGACTGGTCCAGTAAATAGTGCTGTTGAGATGTGAAGTGATGAAACAGAACTTCAAATGTATAGAAGCAGATGTATTCGGGGAAACATTTACACTAGGCTTGTAAAATATCTAAATATTTTTATTAAAATTTATGGAAATAAAATTCAAGACCAAACAAATAGCTGTGTGTACAATAAATTATGAAATAAATAGCTCAGAAGACAGTCTTAATGGATAAGCCAATCAGATCGTCAACATGAACCAAACATTTATGACTTAAAATTGCTATCACTACTACTTTAAAAATGAGATTTTCTATTGACGTTGATATTGTAAGGTACTCTTCTCCAAAACTACTAAATAGATTCGAATTTGTTGTTGGATAGCTTGGTTCATCATTAAGCATTTAGGCTGCACGGGAAACTTATTCAACGCGGACAAAGGCGCGAGCAACAGTTAGTCTTTTATTTATAAGTTACGAAAACTAGAATACACCAGAGTCAACTTGTTGAACACATTTTGTTTGCCACGGAACAACTTATGCCTTCCATCTATGTGTTTGTTTTGTTTGTGGCTGGCTACCAAGAACACAATTAATCAACAACAACAGTTTTATAAATTTTAAACTATTCTTGTTACCATCACGTCTCAATAACTCAAGCAAAAATGTTACTTCAAAGAATGATAAAAAAGCTGGAATAAATTTATAAGTTCTTGTCGAAAATAAATGCTTTTCATTATCTCAACAGCTATGTTAAAAATTTGAAGTATTTTCTTGAAAATTCTCGATCTGTAGTTTCAGTCGCGCGAGTCTCAGCTATGAAGAATGCAAAACGTGACACCCCTTTTGAGACACTGAGTCAAAGAGGGCCGCTTTACAGCTTATGCTGATATGGACTCTTTGAAGCAACGCATTCGAAGCTAGAATATGTATTCCATCTTTTGAAATGCATTGATTTGTGATGTTTTGTTTTGTAGGATTGTAGATATTTTCAAAAAGGAAGTTAGTGTCTTCAGACATAAAGTCACTAGCAGATATAGTTTGCTGGCTGTCGTTACTGCCTTTATCAATCTCCCGCTCCATCTTATCGTATTGTTAAAAACTATGATCATTGTATAAATTGAATCACAAAGAACGATTTTCTGGAATTAATGATGTAGGTAAGTAGTTATTACTGCCCTCCACGAAAAGATTAGCAAGACGTGGAAAGCTTGTATGTATGTCTCCATTTATCATATCAGTACAGGTTTCCTCACGATATTTTCCTTCAGGCCTTGAAAAGTTCACCTGTTTGTAAACTTACTGAAAATGTTACACTACAAAACTATAACAATTCAAATGTGGAGTTAAAAATTCTGCATGAAAAGCATGGGAATAAGTAGAGGCTGCTTCAAAGGCAATGCTGTGTTTACATTTGTCTCTGTGAGAGCGGCGCGGCGGATAGCCCCAGATATTTAACCGCCACCGGCGTTCCGCAAAGATAAATAAAAGAGGACTCAGATTTAAATACTTTTCCTTCCATGCTCCTCAACGTTTCTTTTTCGGGGAGTTGTCTTTGATTTACAAAAACAAGATCATCCTTATTGCGTTATAAATTATATCTTATTATAATATTTACATTCCTTTTAGGCATCGAATCAAATGTCTTGGAATTTAATTATAATATTTGGTTTATTGAAGATGTCCTACTGAAAGCTATACCGAGTAATGGCGCATACAACAGTAAGTAAGATACAGCTATTGATTGTAGCCGGAAGCGGCACGGCGGCGCGGCGGTCTCTCCCATTATACTGAGTTTAGAACGACAGTATCGATGTATTTGATGTGTATCTTGTAAACGATACCAACCCACAATGATCAAAGTTATTCACGAATAAATTCTAGTAATGTATTGATGCAAAACAAGTGCAAAGATGTCACGATTTCGAACTAGGCTGTCATTTAGCCTGCTTACAAAGTTGATGGTAAAACTTCAAACTCATATAAAGATTGAACAGTGCTAAAAGTATGAAAAGATTGGCAGGGGTAGGTTGTAAAGTATGAAACATGTTTTCGGGGAATGAATCTGCAGCAAGTTTGTATTTCGAAAATGTAATCTAATAAAAACCTAGGAAACTCTCGCGTGCAAAGGCTTTTGCGCTACAAAGCAAGTGTCGGAGCAAAGTACCAAAAGTGGCGAGTGCCAAAAAGCCTTGTCCAAAAGCGGCCATCAAAACATGGCCCTTGATTCGCTAATGGACTTAGCTTTCAGCTTCGCTGAACAACATGTTCGGGAGGACTCTGCTTACAACAACAACTATGCCACGACTTTTAGATACGAGAACTACGTATTAAGTGGCTTAGGATAGAATTCCGAACAGCGCTCAATGGTCAACTTAAAAGTGAGCTCAGATTTGAGAGGAGCTAATGTTCTTAAATCGGAACAGGCGGGTAACGGGCCCGGATAAATATTTTGCCACTTGGAAACGTTACCTGACCGGGGAAGTGGCCGTGGGGGGCGCCGCGGGGAGACAAAGTAAATATGTCCCCTTTCCCCGGGTCGTCCCCACATTTTATCGGGGAGCGATCGGCGCACGGGTCGGGAAATGAATTTAAAACGTGTTTGCGGGTAATCTGTTATCGGTCCCTTGTCTCTGGCTTGAATATAGACGTTCGGCCCGGTCTTATATCTCGGGTGCGATTGTGTGCCTCAAATAAACATGTGATGTTGCAGTTGATAAAATTTTAGAATTAGGTACCTAAGTATAAAAATTGTTTTCAGCTGTAATCTTGCTATAAAGTTAGTTGTTTTAAAATGATTAGTTAATAAGATCATTACAACAAAAACTTATTACCGAAACTAAACCCCGTTCGGCTAATGACACAACGCGATCTGAATTCATTTTCGCCAATTACAACCAGTCTGACCCTTTCCCAACATAAGGAACACAGTTTCATTATACAGTTAATAGAATTTTAGCCAACAGCTAAGGAGCGAGGTCGTTATCAGAGAAATCAGTTCGCGCCACCCGATTTTTGCGACCCTTATTTTTTTATCGCCGAGGGGAGTGAATTTGTTAAATAAAATTCGCATAAGGAGTACAATAAAATGTTTAACGTGTAAGTAGTCGACGTTAGGCGGAGCGGAGTCTAATATGAGCAGGAGTGGGTTAATTATTTCGTCACAAGAGCCCTCTGAGCCAGTGTAACAGCGCTTCAGCCGAGCTCGGGGGCCATAAAAGCTACATAATACGCGGCGACGTAAAACTCTTATTATTTTAGTATCTGCGAAACGGTCGCGCAAAACATCTCGTAAAATGAAACCTGTCGCTTCGGAGGTAGATGATGCAGCTGTCTCAAAGGCGCCGCGCACAGCCAATGAGTGTGGGCCAAATCCAGGTGGATTTAATGTGGACACCAGTTCGGATCAGATGCACCGAGCTGGGTGGATTTCTATGGAAAATGCAGACTTTATTGTAGCCGAGGGATAAGTTTCCATTTTAAATTGAAGAGAAACTCTGAAATGTTTCCTTGTCTCCCGGCGGGGCCTCGCTTGTGGAGCTGAATAAAAATTCACATCAGGTAAAGCGCACGGAAATATTTACACAAACTGAAGAACTTGCCGAGGGAGAAGTGTTTATACACCTAAATAAGTGCGCAACTTATGGGTTTTGCTCAAAGCATCTATCTTCGCCTACAATATCAAAAGCTAAAAGAAATCACTGCTCCAAATATAACTCTTACAACTTGTAAAACGGATGAAACGGGTACGAAACACTGCGGACTCAGGTAACAAGAATTTTATTCAACTTTTTTGGCGAAAATGGGACTAAGTCTCGGGAACGCCCATTTACATAGCTGATGTCGGCGCGATGGTGCGTGGCGACTTCAAATGGGAATTATAATACCAAATTGAATACAAAACTTTCCTTTCAGTGCCGAGTAATGGAGGAGTCTATGCACCGGAACAATCGAAAAGACAAATAGAATGAGAGTAGAGACGAGACTCCCGTTCTGTTGAAATAATAAGTGCCGGGCGTCTTTTTGGACGTTCCTGTCGCGCATTTTTTGTAACGATAAATTTTTACGCTTTGATCTTTCCAATTCAAATAGGCTTTTTTTCGCCGAATCAGAAGTTATAGGAATATTTCAAAAGCTTTAAGTGAGGCGTCGGAGCGGATTTTCCTTTCCACCGGCTATATCGTTCTGATTGAAATGCAAATGAAAATGGTGTCCGTTCGGAACGTATTCATTCTATATACCTTTTTGGTTAATCTCTGGAATTAGGGAGACGTTAGACAAACATTTATGACTAACTGATCTCTTTAATATTATTTACTTATACTTCTCTAATAATAATAATGTTTGGACAAATTTACACACGGATGTTTAGTCCCAAACTAAGCCGAAGGCAGGCAGGCTCACTACCAACTACGCCTACAGGCCAGTCAAGAATATATAATATTCTGCCTGATACCTATTTAAATCAATCGCCTTTAGCGATGATACCTAAATGGTATACGAGACTCGAAGTATGTATATCCTTACATAGTATAAAACAAAGTCGCTTCCCGCGTCTGCTACACTTAGATCTTTTAAACTACGAAACGGATTTTAATGGGGTTTTCACTATCGTTCAGATATTTTTTCCGGATGGTTTATAGGTATTTATCCCATGCGGGCGAAACCGCGGGTAACACCTAGTAATAGATAAACAAAGGAAAATTAACCCACCATATTAAAATTATTTTCAAATCAATGTAATTAAATACTCAAAGTCTAAAACTTTATAATACTTACAGTACATAATCGAAAAACAACAAAAGTTCAAACACTTCTACATCAGAAGGGAAAATTTGTGAGATTTTAATCTTTTCGTAGCAGTTGCGAAATGACAGGGATTGTTTGGTGAAGAATCCGAAGCGGTTCATTATTCCGTTCCGAGTTATTTGGCGCCCAACGAGGGGCCGTGCTCGCTCGGCGGCGAACATCTGATGAATCACTCGCAGATTTCCCAGTTACGTCTACCTACAGACCGTTTTACTTTCCAACTGCCGTCTCAACCTTGAAACGGCTTCGGAACAATCCCGCGTAATGCCCAACACAGTTGTAACTTCAAATCCGAACAAGTTACACGGCGAAACAAGCTGCAACAAAAACATTTGCCTATGCCGACGTTAGTGAATTGTTCTCCCGCCCGTGACTGGGTAATTTCCATACATTTCAAGTTCCATCGCCTGCGGGACGTTCGTTCTTTTGTTGATAAATGTTTGACGCGAACTCCGGGGACGCCATTAAAAGTTTTTTCGTGAATAATTCCAGTTTACATACGCAAATGTTTACTTGTGAGTTTACACGAGCTCACCTATTCGGTGATTTCTTTTCAGACCGGCGTTTGTTCAAACACCGGTGGTTTTTCTTCGGGAGTTGTTGAATAGGTGATTGAAAAAGTTTTTGTGTTTGCTTTGTCGAAAGTCTAGTTTCACTGAGGGCGTAATGACACACATATACTTTTAGTATTTACTCTTATTTTTATAGCATGGTTTATTTTACCAAGACGGACGGTTTAAATTTTACTAAGCTCAGCAAACTTTTAAATTATAAACGATTATTTCGGCGTAACACACTAGCATTGCGTCTCCTACTCAGACAGAAACACACAGAAGCCGAGTATAAAGTTTTGCGCACTGACGTATCAACCACACTCATAATGGATAAAAAAGGTTTGTTCACTTCGTAAAGCTATCTCAAAAATCTGCACGTGGTTTGTAATTCATCAGGTTGTGAGTGGAATGTCGATACGTCGATTATCACCGCGATGCTTACGACATTTCAACATTGGACTAGTGTGCTCTTCAATCATCATCATTATTGGCCCGCGAACTGCTGGACATTGACTTTGCCCAAGACATCTAATCTGGAGCTCGAAAGTGAAAGATAGAATGAATTGGCGGTAGTTTAAACTTAATTATTATATTGTACAAATTATGTAATATTAAAGAATAAAGTTTAAAAAAAACTGTTCACCAGTGATTCACCATCAATAATTGTTTAACGAAACTCAAGTTCACAAGTTTAAAAGAGCAAGAGCGATAAAGACACGTAACCCTTAAAGTTGCCGGCGACATGGCGGTGGCCGGGTGAGGAAGTTCCCCGCCATAACTCACCGCGGGACAAAGTTCGATCAGATTGTCTGCGGGACTCCGGTACTGGGAGACAAAAAGAGCTGGTGTCACGAAGGCTTGATTGCATGGATAAACGCGCGTGCCCTCAACAACGCGGGTTAAGCTTAGGGAGTGTTTCAACTTAAGGGTCTGTGTTTGCTGGGAATTTTGGGATATGTGCCTATGAAATTGAAAACATACCGATATATTAATAAAAGGAATTAGGATATTTCGGTATCACAATTAAAATATGCTTATGTTGGTCGACATGCTAGTCTAGCTAGGCTTGCCTTTGCTCAGCGTTTTCCCGGGGTAAAATAGACTATTTATAAATATTAGCTTTTGCCTTGCGCTTTGCCCGCAGCTATTCAAGTTCGCTGCGAGAATAGATTTCCCGCGGGAAAATTAGCATGTCCGAGCAGAGAGTAAGCCTATGCGTTAAGACAGTACCATTTTTGAAATCAGATCAGTAGCTACGGAGATTACCTTAAACATAGATATATCCATCCATGCCAACTTTCCCTCTTTAATATTAGTACCTATAGATAATTAGATATATACTATGTTTAAATAGCATTCGTAAAGTGGAAGACATTTTAAAATCGGTACGGTAAATACATCAGCTCTGGAGATTACTTTAAACTAACAGTAAATGCAATAACTCCGTTATCCTCGTCTAAATGTTAAAAGTCAGTTTTCTACAGAAAATCTCAAAAGTCAAGTCGAGTTACGGAGTGGAAAATACTGTAATCACTTTTTAATCCCCACCGCTGATGTAACCGTCTAACTACCGCAGTTGAGATTAAGTCGTCGAGGTACGACAAACATGATAAGCCAAGGTGGTACGGGGATGAAGTAAAAATATTATTTTTTATTATGATGCCAGTTATACTAACGAATAAGGAAATGGCTGGAATTAGGAAAGGTATACATGGTGATGACAGTATCGTAGGCCAAACACATAAAGTCAATTTATGTCAACTTTACAATATGAATAGGTACCTACATAAGATTCATTTAAGTACTGTTGACATAAATGGACGTAGCAGTTCTAAATATTTAGCCGACGATAAATTTCTTAAGATCTTACAGCTCGATTTTTTATTATCGTAGTTAATACACTAAACTCTTCCTCAAAATACCCTCTAAATCAATGAAAATTCGTCAAAATCTGTATCTACCCCCTAATAAAGCAATCGTGTACCATAGTGGCGTCGTATACGAATAAGTTGATGTGAAAACACATTCCCTATTAAAGGACGGTGTGAGGGTATCCGCATAAATAATTTTAAGGATCAGCACCGGCAGCCAGCGTGATTATTTTGCGCTAACGAAATTAATAAGGTGAATTTCGGCGTCGCGAGGAGCTTTATTGCGTTAGAACGAGGCTTGTTTGGAATCTGTTAAACTGAGAAACGGTATTCATAAATAGTACATTTTAGACATTCGCGCTTTGTATTTATAATTATATACGGGTCTTACACACGAACAAGTTTTATTTACCTTTGCCCGACGTATTCATAAAGCTACAAATTTCAACAACATCCATCTGCCTATTGCTGTTTCTTGAGCCTAGTGCGTAGACTCGAACGTTAGTGGCCGTGGGTTCGATTCCCACTACGGTCAGACAATTTTGTACAAGTTGGTCCTGGTCTGGATTTCATAATACGTATAAATTTGTGAATTGTCCTATCCTTGTTAAATTATCACCTATAGTACAGGAGAAAAACATAGTTCAATAAATGAATTCTGTTGCTGCATTCAAAATAAACGACTTGAATGATAAAGAAAAAATATATATATACACAGTAAATCCTACCTACCTAAAAATGAAAAACCTACAACTCCTTGACAGGCCCTGGGTTTGAAGAAGCTGTAAGACCATCACTGGTTAGAATATATTTTCAACCTATTCTCTTACCTATAGAAATAGAAATCCTAAGATGAGATTCACGCAAGTTAATAGATATATACGAAAGTTTTACGAGCCATAACGTCACATTTAAGAGCCAAATAAAATCCTTTTATATGCAGCTGTGAGTAATATTGGCATGAGACATGGCGAGTGAAGTAAAGCATAGGAATAAATCTTAATTTCAGCAGGTAGTTCTCATGAAAAGCAGCCTGTGAAGGTACCAATATACGGTCAAAAGGCTTACTAACAATTGACTAATAGTACCTGAGAAAATCCTTTTTTGGAAAGCTGACAACCTTTGTACACATCCACGAACATATCAATCGATTAAGTTCGAATATTTGAAGAGTGCCAAGTTCCGGGCTTGATATTACTTTTACAACAAGCTTTCCAGGAAGATCGGAAGGAAACGCCCTCAAAAGTGACAATTTAACAAGTAAAGATTCTCCGAGTAATTTTTGTCTTGACAAAACAATTCGAACAAAAGACACGTACACACTCGAAAAGTATTCAGAAACAATAAACGTCATACACACATTAAAGGAGCAGTAACTATATCACATCAAAGGGCGACGCAAATCGAGGGTGTCCGCATCAAGTCTCGTACGACAAATTATGTTCTCGCGAACAGATAGCGATATTGTCGTCCCGAAAACACTTTTCCCTTGTTTTCCCTGAAAATGGGGAAGGAAGAGCGCTAGTTCGAGGAGACAGCTTGATCCGGCACGCGGCCTTTCGAGGGGCAGCAACAAGTTCCCCGTCCACACATGCGAATACTAACTCTATGCCTTTCCAACACAGCTCCTTTTGTTCTGCACAAGACTGTAGGTAAAGGAAAGAATTCATACGTGTCTAAATATACGCCATGTCTGGAAGAAGATAGAAAGTTAAAGTGATGGAGCGTTACAGACATTAGGTAAATTGTTTGCAAAAGGAAACAGCAATCATACTTTGATATATCTTCATTATATATTAACAGAGCAGCTGTGCATATTGAAGCTTTATTCAATGTTCATTTGGATTAAATACATGATCTAAAAACAAGGAAAAAGATTTATATAAGTATAGCGCTAAAAACACGTATCTTTTAATTAGAAAAACTCGACGTAAATAGGCATCTTTACAAGTTGAATTATAAAATTTTAAAGTAAAATGACATAATCTTCACTTTATCACTCCCCTGAGCTTCCCTTTAGACGTAAGGTCTTCGTAAATTTAACATCCAAGCGGATAATAAAAACCTACTCGTAAATTTCCCAAAATGGTAAAAGTAAATTACTGAATTTCGAGCTTGTACACACATTGACATTAAAAGTCGAGACACCTTCAAACGACGGCGGCAGCCCCAAAAGAAAATGCTTCCAGAAGAAAGTCGAAAAAGGGAGAAAAACCAATTGTGCACGGGGGGTGCCTCATTGTGAGAAGTCCATAAGAAGCACCGTCTATGGTGATGGACGGAGACGACTCGTTAAAAGAGATACTTATGAAAGGACGAGATTCGTGTAAAAAAAATTGAAACGCTGAGGTAAACAATAGAGACCGGAGGCGCCGGGACAAGTTTTCAATTAACAGAACGAAACTTGCGGCGGACGCGAGCCACCTACTTGGCGACTCGAATGGGGCGCGCTTGTCAACTTTCAAATATTATAACTTGATATAAGAGAGTTTTTGGCCGCGGTGAAACGTTGAAGTCGCAGGAGGACTAGCAGGCAATGGACTGTACAACACGTAGCTTGTGTGGGGGCGAATCGCCGGAGGTTTTGGAACGCCCGCCGGCTGAGTGGGTTTAATGGACCGTGGACGTAGCGCGTTGCACTTGTTGCAATTTCTCTTTACTCCACAACTTAATTGTGCCAAGTGCGCCCCTTACATTCGCTATAGACGAATGGCGTTAATTTCGCCCAGGAGGGTTACTTCCATTACACTAATTGCGAGCCACATTTCGCCTAACCATCTCAGAACTTCGGCCGGCGGCGAGGCGGAGACTACTCGAACAAACTCGAGAAAATTCGCTAGAACCGACTACCAAAGAGTATGGAAGTGAACGAGGACTTTGCTAATATTCCTAATTAAGCTTTTAATGTAATTGAGGGACTGGAGACACGTCTGACTCAAAGGAGTCTGCGACGGAGCGCATCCGTAGTGCTGCCGTTCATCCACAAAAAACACTTTTAGATAAATTGGACTTCAGCGAGTATACAAATCGTCTAGCGAATCGCCATATTTCACCGTCGTTCGATTTCCACACGCCTTTAATCGTCGGGGAAAGACGCGGCTGGCGTCAAGCGAACGAGCTTGTTGAACTTGGTGAAAATTATGTCATTTCCGTTGTAGGGCACCGTGTTCCAACTTTATTACTAAGCGAGTCACGTCACGGAAAGAATTTCCGATATACAATTAAAGGTGAAACGAGCGCGGCGGATGCGTCGGTCCTAGCTGACTGAGGACGGTATTGGCGGCCGGTGTCGCGCGGAGGCAAATATCCGACGGGCCGGGGCACCTGTGCTCGATAATGCGACGCCGCGTCTGGTCGAAAGGGCGAGGAATCAATTAGGTCGTCGCCGAATTGCGTAACGGCTCTAGTTACGAGCGTTGCGAGAGGATCACCAGCTGCTTTTTGCTCATCCAACCTCTTGTTATTGCGCAATCGACATTCGACGCCTCAGATTAAGATATTACGTATTCATAGAATCTTTTCTACACTTTTATTGAATGAGGGAGATTGAAAAGGTGCAAATAATTCAGAGGAGCCTGTAATAACGTGTTATTAGTGAGAATTTTAGGATTCACTCTGATCTGGCCTCCTGGATTTTCCACTCAGGGAAAAACACAAGTATCTCAATTTGTTACCGAAGTAACTTATGCCTACGGCTCCAGCTTTACAAACAAGCTGGGTTGTTTTTGTAAAATAATAAATGCTCGACTCCTATTCTTGAGATACTCTAAGTACCTAACAACAAATCAAACTACTTACCTAAGTAAAGCAATAAACTCATAAAAATAGAGGACACATTGTCAAAGCGTGGCAAAGGTCACAATTATATACCTACAGTAAGTGCCATAAATTTAATATAGGTACTCGTATGAAGATAAATTATATTTTTATTATTCCCACTATACACCTACACATATTCAGAAAGGTCATTATTACAAAAGGTCACAATAATAAGTAACAACATACCGGTATCATGACGACGAGAATCGCTAGAAATCTATAAGGTTTAGAAAAAGACAGAGTGAGTAGTTTATTTAATGATTATCAAACGTACGGACTGACACAGATTCGACCAAAACTAATAGACTGCGGCAATCTCAACTACATCATCAGGTAAGTCGAAAGTAAACGATTTTCATTGGAATTAAAAAAAAGTAAAACCGAAAGGTTATTAAGCTCGGATCAATGGCTTCCATTTTCATTTCACTCGAAGTGTAGATGACGCTTCAAAAACACGTAGACTTTCATCCACGTCAGCTTTTACCTAAACTCACAAACGTTAAACGGGCAAACAAACTGAGGGTCGAACCGATGATGCCCATAAAATGCAGATGAGGGCACTTACACCCCCACCGCATTGCAGCGCGTTACTTCCAAAGCGGTTCATTAAAAAAATCCAAATTAATTAGGGCGAATGAAGTCGTCAAGGGAACAAGGTCGTAATTTTCGCCGTGTCCGGTGTAGATTGCGGCGTGTGAGGGTAGTCGTATGTGAATTATTTAGAGGCGGTCGCGCGGCCGACTGGCCCGCAATTAATGAAGTGGCCCTAGTCGTTTGTCAATGCGGCGGCGGCGGCGCGGCGGTCGTGGACTCGTGGCGGGGCGCGGAGGCACCCTCCCCTACGCCGCCGATCTGCCTCGCAAAACTCGAGTCTCAGTCGCAACGGTCCTTCGGATATCACCCTAAATGATATCACTAGATATATTTAAATAAATATTTTGTTAATGAATAAAGTAATTAATTCTCGCCGGCTATATATCACACTCATAATGATTTCACTGATATCTGCTCTCGGGCGTAATGTAATCGCGCGATATTCTGAAAGGCGCATTATAAATCTACTGAAGAGGTCGGAAGCGGGCCGCGGAGGTCGCCGTTAATTTTAATGGCGAGATTTATTTGTCCCCGATTACACGGAGTTTGATCAAATTCCGTGGCGGCGTGCGGAGCCCTCTCGCAACGACATTAGGCAGAGCCGTGGCCGCGACCCGCCCCAGTAATCGCTCCGTTTAAATATAATTGCAATAAGTTAATAAAATCCCACAGCGCTTTTAATTAATTTGTGGCGACACAGGCGCCCAATTAAATGGGGATTCCGAAAATTTCATAAAGCGTCGCTGTAAACCGGGCGCTGGCAACATTTTAGCCAAATCGTTGCCGTCTCATTGAGCCCGCACTTAGTTGGCTGAACCCGATATCTATTTACAAAGTGTAAGTAAATAGATGCCCCTACATATTGTGTGCCTACGTGTATACTACCGTAAATGCTTCTTATAAATAATATTATACTTAGGGCTTCTTTCACCACTTCCTGACATGGTTACAGATAGTAATCTTAGTGATAAACTAATCTATCAGATACATCTGTGTGATAGACTATATAAAATATATAAGATATAGGCAATCAGATACCTGTGAAACAAAAAAAAACAGGCTATCTGTCAGATAACTTCCAGATAGGGTATCTGGGACTTTGTCAGCAAGCGGTGTAAAAGGCCCTTAATAATTATAATTAAAATATTTCGTGCTACATGTTACAAGTCGTTCGGTTGACCCTGAGATCGTGAATACTACACGATCGCAGGGTTGTCCACTCTGGGCCCTACGATACGCGTTCCGCGTTCCGCACTTTGGTGTCTTATAATCACGTCTTCTAATCCGTCGATAATTTTATTTTATTAATTTATTCCCTGCGGCTTCGTCCGCGTGGAATAATTTTTTCCCGCGGGAACCGTTTATCCTTGTAAATGTAGCCTATATATTATTCCAGGCTATATGCTATCCCTGTATTTCATAAAAATCCGTTCAGCCGTTCTTGAGTTATAAGTGGTGTAACTAACACGACTTTGTTTTGTATTAAAAAGAATTTATTTATTTATTTGTTTACAAAACTCAGAAAGTTCACTAGCATTAAGTATTACCAACAAATTACTGGTCCTACCCGACTACGCTAAGCATTTGGTCAGGCATAATTAATATACAATATACTTAAACAGTATAATTGTACCATTTTGGCGGTTTCTTTATTAATAATCTCCACATAATTATTAATGGTAAATATATCACATGCGTCGACGGTTTTCATTTAGCAATTGCTCAAATTGAGAGCACTTCCGATCGCTGCATAAATTGGATAGGTAAGTACTTCAATTTGTGCAGATATTTGACTTCATTATTACTGTGATCGGCTATTGGGTGACGCTATGGGAGGTCGTATACTTGGGCGGAAAATATACATTCATAAGAGGCTAGCCTCTGCTAGAAATATAATAGCCAGACAGTCCCAAGTCCATATTTGACAAGGAACTGACTGACTAACCTCATTTTGATGATTTCATCCACATTCGACGACATACGCTTCATTTTCGAATCATTTTTCGGACGAACGTAGACCTTTGTATCATTCATCACTGCAAAAAAAATCAAATCTAGAGAGATTTGGGGAATCAGTTTGTCAGAAAAGATTCGAAAATGAAGCGTATGTCGTCGAATGTGGATGAAATCGTCAAAATGAGGTTAGTCAGTCAGTTTCTTGTCAAATATGGACTTGGGACTGTCTGGCTGTTATATTTTTATGACTGACTCATTCCGATGCATAACGCCAAAAAACTTTTTTTACGCTCATTTTTGGCCATTTGCTTGTTTCTGTCAGTGGTACTACTCCGCTCCCCTCCGCAGGCATGTTTTTTTTTATGTCCCGTCAAAGAGTCCGTCCTCGATGCGTCCCGAGGACTGGCGGAGACAGTCCCACACAAGCCGCTCAATTATGGTAATGGATTCGCATTCGCGCTACAACAGGCCTGCATCTAGTGGATTGATATACGCTGTCACCATGTAACTGCATTTGATGATTACAGTGCACGTGTAACTGCATTACAGAGTTGTAATAATATTATCTACGGAGCGGATGTTCTAACGAGGTTAACGGTGGGGAATAATAGATATAGATAGGTACTTTCCCAAGAAATTATAATAGGAAATGTATATTTACTTACGTTAATATTAACAACATACTCTAGGCAACTTATCGAGTTATGTCCCTTGTTCCCTAGCTTCGGAAAATGAGGATTTACTAAATGGATGTGACAGTAATGTGCCTCGTTCATTAGTAAATGGGTCAGAGATGGGAACAGCGATAAACAACAATTAACGTTACGTACTCACGTAAGTTACAAGAGTCGTTACCGTTGCTTGGTATCTTCGACAGACATCGGTCATTCCCGCCCCAAAATCAATAGCTAAGGACCGTAATAAAACAAACACATTTCATTTCTCGTCCTGTCTGCGCGCCCATGATTGATAGTGTTTTGAGCACACACTGGAGCTTATCGAACAAACCAATGGAGGGGTGACTCTACGAAAATAATCGGGTATTTTTATCACAGCGACACCACCGCGGCTGCGTTATCAAAAATTCATTAGGTGGGAGTAGAAATGGTGACAAAAAGTAAACTTTTGAAAGCAATGTAATGGGGCAGAAGCAATTTAGGATACCGTGCGGTCGACGAACTGCCATGCGTGTCCACTTAAACGTGGGACCAGCAAGTGGATGCTCAATGTTAAAATAAACTACTATAGAATCGCGCCTGTCAGTTACAACCGTGGAGTTGTTAAGCCAATAAAAAATGGAATCATCATCAATGTAACAGCGCGGCGCTTTCCTAAAGAGCGCCACCACAATCGTCTATCCGGGCCGGGTCGGGTGTGAAAAGTGGAACGGGAATGAAAAATACCACCCCTGGCCGTCAACAGTGAGTGTGCAGAATCGAAGGCGTCCACTACCCGTAGGTAACAAGGGCGTAGCCGGGCGACGCGCCGCTTGATTCTCCCAACAGTTGTATAAGAGTCGCGCACCTGCCAACATCCCCAAGATTGCCGGCAAAACGCCGAATCACGAGGCCGGCGGCGCGGGTACACGCTCAAATTACGCGTAAAGCCGAACACAAAGGCTATGCGTATTCAAATTCCATTAATCTCCCGCCCCGGGGAAGGTGGGGTAAAATGAACCGGCGCGGACAAAAACAATGCCGCCGGCAAATAACCGGCTCAGCATTGTTCCGGCAATTAGAAAGCTTTCCCATGTACAGGCCGTGTATAAAAACAGTGTAACATCAGCACGAATCGCTGCCTATTGCTCGTTACCGTTGATGTTTATTACGGTTATTAGGACTAAGCCGTGCGGTTCGATATTAATGTTTCGGGTGCAAGTTCCCTTTTTAATTATTAATCGCAACATCTAGATGGCATTGAACGTTTTTTAAGTGGCCAACAAAAACGAAAAGAAAGTAGGTACTTTAGTTTTATTTTATTTCAGTACTATAGATCCTTATAAAAGCGTCAGATTTTAGTTTGTAAAGTATGTTCATTATCCTTAATTGCAACTGTCTGTTGATTAGTAACAAAATATTAATTAGTTAGGATAATAATAGGATAAAAATTGTTAGGATAACATTCAAGTCTTTAAAATTGACAAAAAAATAACTGATCAAAATTGTGACTTACCAATAACATGTTTTTATGACATTTTATTACAATTTCCAATATTCGTACAACAAAATATTAACTATTCGCATCGATATCAATTTACGATAATCTGTGGAAAATCCAGCTCAGAGGTGTTATATCAGAGAATTAAACCCGACTGACCGATTGCGTGGGACAAATGACACCGCGTAAAGAGTTGGGCACGAGTTAATCCCTATCCGATCCGTCAATTCACGCAATAATAAGCCTTTTTCCAACCAAGAGTAAAAATCATAGATACCTTATACAGCTAGCTACCATATAGAAAATCTGCCCTTACAGCCGACTGACAAACGATGTCCAAACGTAAATTTTTAAGAACAATCTTTTAACTTATCTTAAACTTATAAAATCGTATTTCCTGTCTGACTGACTGAATGTTCTATTTTGACTAAGTCTAGAAATCTGTGAAACATAGGTTTATAACGTAAGCATCCGCTAAGAAAGGATTTTTGAAAACATCAAGGGGAACTTTGTATGAAAGTCTTTGTTGGAGTTAGAAACATGAAAACTTGAATAATGACATGTTTCATTTCTAACAGTCCGCTAGTTTTATATTATGCCTTTTGTGTTAAGCGCTCTAAACAGCGAACTTAGAACGGCTAACGACACGAGATCCTTATTAACTGTATGACATACCGCCGCCGACAAGCCAACACTGCTTACCTGAAAAAGAAACCACAAATTAATGCCACGTAAAACAGTACACGGTGCAAACAATTATTAAATTACACAACAACATCCAACCCTAAAGTGCAAGTTGACACAACCAGCGCCACGTAATGAGAACAATACGCCAGTGTGCTGCAATCACAAGGAGCATGCCTGCGCTATTGTTTTCAGCGCTGTTATTGCCGAGTGCCGAGTAGCAATATAAGCGGGACTGTTTGCTCAGGCCACTATTGTTGTGGGTTATTAGGACAGGAGCGCGGCAGCCCGCGGCGGTTGAGGGTTAAGAACGGCTAAGCTCAGCTCAGGGCTGTCTTTTTGTTGGTGACACGGTTTTAAAGCCAACCTGTCGGCATTAACCTGTGCGCTTTGATGAGATTATGGCCGTTGAGAGATCACATGCCATTATGATTACAGCAGAGTAAAAGTTTTGGTTGTGCTATTTAATTTATCAGACGATAGTGGGGGTTGAATCTGATGGCATACCTACCTACCTAAAGTTGGGATACAGTTGCATTTTAAATTTTTGAGGAGACAACAAACTTTAATAAAATCTATCGGTTTTTTAAATGTTATCAAAATTAGTTTGAGGTAAAATTTTCGGCTCATATAAACCCATACGTTTACTGCATCACAAATCAACAAAGATACATTTAGTTATACCTATTAATACAGCTGGAAGTTAGGGATATCATACGCTTTGTTTGAGTAGCAAAGTGAGCCTAATTCGTAGTTCAAACAATAGATGTCGCTACGGATGCGAGTGTAAACATTGCGGGCTGGTTACACGTCGGCGATGCGGAAAAGCGGGCCGGTTAGCGGTTTGCCGCCGACATTGCCGGACCACAGTTTCCGTCCGGGGAAATACGGCCATGGCGCATTTACAGGTTACGTTTTTATTTAAGTTAAGGGAAAATAATTTTGAAGATGATATTAACATAACAGCTATACTTTTAATAAAGAGCAGCAAATAGCACAAACGTTGAGTATGCTACGCGCGCTACGCCCGTCGTAGCACCCTCGAAATGAATTCTATGAATTTAGCTTTTATCTTTTTCACATAATAGTATGATAATTAGACAATGTTTCGTTACAATCTTTTTTTTAATAATTAACAATATTTATGACATTTTCACAAAATGTTACTTTATTTGGCATTGACTGTGCCATGCCAGATGTAATGTATTAGTTATGTTCTCGCAAATATATGCCTTGAATTAGACTTTAATTTTAATGTTATCAAAGTCAGAGTTAAGAAGTACCTATACCTATCTATCTGTACTGAGTTTTTCATAAGAGTATTTGCTACACGAGATGTATTCTGAAAGATAGGTTACTAATATTATATAGTTGATTAATATACAGATAATTTTACTCTCTTTATAGGCAATTCATTAGCAGAATGAATGAAAGCCTCCGAAGCGACGACCCCCAGCCCCCATTGTAACAAGAGCACAGGTTTTGTCAAACCAGGCTCAGATTTAGAACATAAAATGTACGTCTTTTCAGACGAAAAGCTCAACTCATTTATCAAATCACCGTTGTCTACATTAGAGACGGGGGCGTATTGTGAGCACGCCAAAAAGCCCGTCAACACAAAACGGCATGTCAGTAGGGTTGTCGAACATGTCTCGTTTTCTACACAGTTATGCAACGGCACATCCGCGATAGAAATCTTACAAAGGGCACATAATAATATGTAAATAATTAGATTTATACAATAGGTGTTTATTTTTTTCAGGGTTTCAGAAGTTAAGCAACAGTAGATGTCCACATCGCTCGTCAAATGACCAGATGTATCGTCTCCGCCTGTTATAAACTCACGGTCACGATCATTAAAATTAAGGGGTCCGACAAATTTTATTGGAAAATTAAATTACAATTCAATGCAATATTTTTTATTATTTTTTACTCTATAAACAAAAGTTAAAACAATTTGCAGATATTATACAAGATAGGCGGTCATAATCGCTTTCTTTCGGGTTGTCGGGATGTCTAATATCTATCGCATCGATTTTAAGAAATCTAGAATTTGTCTAAATCAGCGAGACAAATAGAAGTAGTATTGTCCTGTAACATGAAGCTGCTCTGCAAACCGGGAAATGTCTCTAGTTTCAGCTTTTGCCAACCCTACATCCGCCGCGGTTCCTGCATGAAGTGCCACGCAAAACTGAACCCTATCCTGAACGTTTTCAGCCGTTCTCGTATCATTCGCGCGCGGGACCCCGATCGGCGGAGTAATTTAACGCTTAAATTAAACGAGTTAAATTAAACAAATAAAATTAATGAAAGCAAAAAGCGTTGCGATTTCCGAAACAAACACATTAGTCCGCAGTCTTGGAATAATTAAGAATAATTATAATAATGGGAAAGTTTACATCGGCTGTTTAATTAGTTAGGTGTGGACTATTTATGGATTCGTCAAGTGTTTCTTGATGGTTATGAAAATGTTACCTACTTGCGTGTGGATAAGTGGAATAAGTCTTTAAACACGTATGTAGTTGACAAAGTTATTAATGGGAACGAAAGGAGATATATTTTTTACACGACTCACGAGTACCTTATCGATATTGTTGGAGCAATATTGTATTTTTGTTAGAAATCTTTTATCTTAGATCAAAGGTTGTTTTCTCATATAACGGAAACGAACGTTCGTCGCACGGCCGCCGCCTAGTCCTTCGTCCTTCCTGTTCCCAAAATAAAAATGTCATATTCGGTATGTATTAAATTTTCACCGCCTTTTAGCAAAGCGGATTGGGTATGAGGGTAGGTAAGACGAGTGACGTACGAAAAGGCTTTCATTTGTTTAAGAGTGGCTTTGCATGGCTTTAAGTGCTCTAACACGCGAGAAACGAGGCTGAATAACCCTGAGCGTTGCAGCGGCAGAGGCACACTTAAAAATTACCTTAATTTCTATGAGGAGCACGTACGTAGCGTACGTATTCGTCCCGCTCCGAGTGCATTTCTCGTTTGAATTGGCGCCCGCAGATATTCTCCGGGCGGGTGATGGTTTAAGCCAATTTGGTGTTAGTGCGCGCGCCATTACCTGCGCGCGAGTACATGGACACTCACGCTATGCGGACGTGATTAGCAGCTAAGTGAAATTTATTTTATCGGCGTTTCCAGCTTGAGTGTGTTTGCGGTCCTTTCATGGAGCACTCGCGGCGCTTAAGCCGAAATAGAACGGCGAAATAATGGCTCGTTTTTTACTTAAGCGTGGTGTACTGTGCGTCGTTTGCATAGATACTAGTGACAGGATAGGGCTTGACCTTTCAAAACCCGAGGCCCAGAGCGCATTGGTAACCTTTGAAACTCGGTAGTATCTCGCGTCAGTCACACCTGACGATGTCACTAATAAAACTGACCTTTGAAGACGATTTCTGACATTAAGCCCGAAGTTCTGAATGTTGCTGGCTAGATCGATATCTAGCCAGCAACATTCAACAATCATAACAGAACAGAACACCCGCCGACTCGATAGTCGGCGGGTGTCCAAAGGTTAATGGAATCGTTTTTGGTATGAGAAATACCTAAATTTGTAAATGTTTTCGTATTCAATCACGCATGTAAGTAAAAATGTGTGTGAAATAAAAATGATCCACGCAATACAGTAGATTAATAAAAAGATACAAATTAAATATCTAAAGGACTACTTGCGAAGAATGACAGAAGCTTAGTTGCAGACAAAATTATTGTAAACATTTCCAAGCAAGAAAACAGGTACATAATAGAAAGATAATCCGCTTATCTCATTCCTTTATTAAACATAAACACGCACTTAAAAAATTCTTAAGCCGGAATGAAAAAATATTTGCGCGCAATCCGCTCCGGAGTTTTCACGTCAGAAACTCATATAAAAGACATTTCGCCAGCGCTCCTTGCCTATCGGCGGTATTATTCAAATTAATTTAGCGCGGTGAGGCAAAAAGTACGCGCCGCGGGAGTGCCGCCCCATATTCATAGAGCTGCCCTAAATTAGCATCACAATGAAGTGTTGAGGCGAGCGGCAAGCGAGCGCCTGCCTCTTCTCACACGAGTATATTACATACTAATGAATTAAGTATAAAACTTGCTTACCGCTTTGTTTAAGCTTTTAACAGGAGCTGATAATTACAGGTGTGTTGTTACCCTCATCTGTGACGTTGTTTAAACGTACTCATTTAGGAAGTACTACCTAAAGTTTTTTGAACAGATAATGCGCGGTCGGTAAGCTCTCCAAGACTTTGTAGTAACCAACTGCTAAACAATTACCTGCCGCCGGGACTACAGAGAAGTGGGCCGTATTAAAGACCTAAAAACTGTCCTTAAACTTGAATAATTCAACTGTAAGCAGTATCAGAAGCATATTATATCAAGCCCTTGAAAGAATTACCTAATGTCCATCCAGTAGCAAAATGTTCGCATTACTTTTCTGGCAATTGAGTTCGCAAAACACTAATTTAGGCATTGACAAGACCAACAGGCTTGCTCATCAACACGAATATGACGAAGAAGGTGAGCTCTTAGCGGGATGTTATGATAAGAGGGCGCAAGAAGCCGCGGCGGCTGAGGCGGTATATTGTTTTTGGACCACCCTTTTACGCCTTGCCGCCTATAAATAAATCAAAATATTCAGGAAGGGCTCGACTTTAAGGCGGCTTAGCGGAATCGTAAAATTCAACAGCGTTCGCACCGCCCCGGGGTTTATCCACCGTCGACGCTTGCCGTGTTTTTGCTTGAATCGTAAAAGAGTATCACAGTATATGAATAGAAAACAACCCTCGCTTTTACCGCGGACATATGGAGAGCACTTTACAAGTTTAATGCTGAAAGCAGATTATCCGTTCATAAGAGCCACATACATAATGTCGCCCCGTCATATTTGGAACGCCCAAGCCGTGGTTGCAAGCAAAAACTTTTAGCCAGCTTTTTGCTATTAAAGAAACATACAACAGGACTTGAATCTGAGAATATTTTTATTTATTCATTTTTGCGCTTTTACGCTTAAACGTTACGTACGTCACAAACTTAAAATAAAACTTAAAACAATAAATTCAGTGTTCAAATTTACAAAAAAAAACAGGGTAAGTAATGTCAACTTGTAAAACAAAAATAAGGAATGGTTATTGTAGTAACAATAATCTCCAGGTAATGGCTGGCTGTGGCTAAAAATCTCTACTCCGAGACCAACAACGGGTCATTGATGAGCCAAGGCATGGATTCAGCAGCAGAGGCATTTGGCGGGATACTTTAACCGGTTAGATTACACACCGCGGACAGGTTGGGCATTGTAGGAACCAGGCCTATTCATTTGCGAAAGGGTCTAGACAGACGGACAACAAAGTGATCCTTTATGGGTTCCTTTTGAGGTAAGGAACCCTAAAAACCGAAAATATAAACCTTTCTGTCGAAAGACAGCAACATATTGATCCTGTTTCATAAAAAGTGGGTTGGTAAATATAGTGTTTTATAAAGCCGGGCAACTAACAAGGTATTAGGGATGAAATTCTATCCGAGATTCATCTATAGGTAAGCAATCCGGGCAGCCATTATTATGGCTAGTGGGGAGCGCTTTGGTCATTAATAACAATTTATTTATCACAATGCCGCAATTTTGGACCACGAGTTGTAGCCTTTGGGAAAACGTGGATTTGATATTAAACGGGGGAATCGTTTTGTAAATTGATTAGATAGTTTGTGATAAATTGTGCAAGTTTCATTCGGGCTGCTTGTTTTGCACCGTCATTTGTAATGCTGATACATTGTTTTTGTTACAAACTTGTTCGTTTAACAATTAATTTAAATTGATTGCAGCTGTTTTCGCGGTCAATTTGTTAGAAAACAATTTTAAACTTGCAAAAGTGTATTTTATCAGTTCTACTGAAAAGTTTGCAACGACTATCATAAGGACTTCCCTTAAAAATTTTAATAAAAATTGTATTATATAAACCCCATATTTCCAGTGTGAGTACTACATAAAGTGGTATAGGAAGTATACAACGTGTTACAAAATACCTTGTAAAAATATAATTAATTATCAAAGCCAACCCTAGTAAGCTGTCATGTCACGGAACCAGATTATTTAAAAGAAAGGCCCCCTACGTACCTATTTTACCTAAATAATTGTCTACTTTAATAGTTTTTCTAAATAGGGTTTGCACATCAGTGAGAATGATAATATTTTTAAAATGTTTTTTTATTCTTTATATTTTTTGGGGTATGTGAATGGACTCGTTATAAGGCCCCATTTAACCGCCTTTCGGCTTTACGGGTAGTTTTGTAACACCCTGTATATATCACTACGGGCGCTTTTTTATTATAATTACTACCGTCAATAGAATTCCTATCACAAAATGGACAAGCCAGTTCTTTGCACAATATAGGTTCTTTCGGCTCGGCACTCACAGGGCAAACTTGTGCAAAGTTGTGGTCTCAAAGTTTTCCATTCACAGCGACGACGCGAGGCGGCCATTGTGGCTAATTTGAGGCTATAATTAAATTTGTTTACATTATATTTTGTTACGAGACGGTAAACTTAGGAAAATGCACCCTTCTGCAAAGTACAAAAAAAAATTACAGGAGTCTAAGTCAACTAATTTATTCAAATGATTAGAATAATGCTTCTTCAGTAAAAATGGGCTTCGTAAAGTAAACTAAAATCTTTGTTATTTTATCTAGTCTAGTTTTCGTACTCACTAAGTGTAAAAAAAACTCGAGGCGAATCCGAAATTCACTGAAAGGATAAATAAGGAAAAATATCTCGCTTCCTTTACAAGCGACGATGGAAAATTTGATTGTTCGAATTAATTTAGGAAAATAAAAATGGGTTTTCAAAGAGCAAAAATCTACATTAAGATTGTACGAACTCGCAAAATTCCATTTGCGAGGAATTTTTTAAAGAAAAAATAATGAAATTACCCTTAGCACTAAAGTGACCCGCCGGAGGAAAAACAACAATATCCCGGCCCTCACTACAAAGAGACCAGCATTTGTATTATCATTCCATTAAACAAAAGTCACCGCAGTTTCGAGTGAAAACACAGAACTCATTATTCTGGGGTACAGAAATGATTTCAAACGTTAACAAGATTTCCCATAGTAGAGTTGTTCACAGAGAGATTTAAGAAAAACAAGTGAGCTGCGGGCCTTTCCATGCCCTCTGATTTATTTATAACAACACTAGCGGACGCCCCGCGACTCAGTCCGCGATAAAAAATATCCTATCCTATGGTCTATTTTAGTCTCTGTGTCCTACGACCCACCTAAGTGTCTTTATTAATTGTAGATTTGGTCCTAGAAAAAGGTACTGGGTCATAGGACATAAAAAATCTTAATAACTTAGAAATTTTGCACTGGGTCAGAACCAATATAGAACTTTAATCCCATTAAAATGGCCGTGGTCCCAATCAGGCTATATAAAGCCATTCTAGGATATTATAAGCCTGCTGTACCAAGTTTCATCAAAATCCCTTCAGCTGTAGCGTGATTGAGCAACAAACATCCAAACTTTCGAATTTATATAGTAGTAAGTAGAGATAGGATTGTTTTACTCTAACATATTAACGTGCCCTACTGTCGAGGGTGAACACTGGGGGCGGATCACATTTAAATGGCATGTAGAATATTGTTTTATAATCTTTATTCCCATTACTGTAAGTACACAAGTATCCAATTTACTCAGCAAAAATAAAGTGTATGTTTATATGACGTCAGAATTTTTTTGAGAGGTAAGATTTTCCTCTACATCAAAATGAAACTGCCCATGTCTTGGAATGCATCAAAACTGATTAAACCTATTAAAATTATAAATAATCACTATTAGAAACCCGCAACAAAGGGAGTCGTAACAATAATGCAAGCCGACTTTAGACGTTAATTTTAACTCGTGTTATTTTTTATAATTCATTATCAGAAATCAAAAGGGAGTTGTCACCTCTGAGTTAAAATCGTTGTGGGATTTTAAAACAATAAAAAGTCAACAATGCGGACGTTGTACACGATGTTAGAGACCCGACAATTTTAGTTTTCCTGAATTAAGTACGTTGAATATTTTCTTCTACATAATTTTATTTTCATTACTCATACTCTGAAAGAAGGTCTGAAGTTGCCTGAGTAGCGGGTTGAAAGTAATACATCTCAGCCCTAGGGAGAATCACTTTTAACTGACAGCTGTCAAATTTAAAAAAAATACTAGTACTATTTTGACATTTCTATTGGACCATGTTCCAACTGTCTATACAGCCACTCAATTACTTACAGCACGATGTAAAATTGAAATAACATAAAGTTATGTAATAATTAAAGAATATATTTTTTAAATGACTTTATTATACTGTTATTTATTATTACTGTCAACTATTTCTTTAAAATAACATAGATTTGGGCAAAATATTTATCATTTTTTCAATGATTGAAATGAAAAATAATGGCAGAATACCTGGCCGGCCACAGAAAAAAAAACAAAGTAGACGGGAAAGCGGCAATCCGATCTTCATTTGTTTTTTCGAGTTGTAGAGTTTTGTTTATACTTCCGTATAGCAGAGATCTGCATTAACACTCATTTTATGTTTTTGTTTTTACTTTCAGTGTATTCTTAATGAAAAGCACAGTGTTTCCCTCGGGTTCAAGACTTATTTAGAGGTCCCTCGAACTATTGGCGCCCTCGCTACGCGTCGGGCGCCAAACCCCGTCTCGGGACTTAAATAAGTTACTTTCACACCTAGGTTAACAATGCACTATTCTTCTGCATTAAAGTATTTCAAGTTTCAGCTCAGTCGGTCCAGTAATTTTCGATTTATCCGCTGGACGGACGGACGGGCAAAATATCTCCAATAAGACATTTACGTTTTGGACCTATCCCTAAGAATACTTACTTTTGTAGCGTGTATGCATTTTTTTATATTAGGAAACAGGAGTATTTTTCTACTAATATTAGCCTCCTAAATGTTTAAGTAGGCATAGGGAAAGGGTAAGTTTTGCCGTTAGTTACGTGAAGGTATTTTCTTTTGCACAGCGAGAGGAAACGAGTATAAGGTACGGCAAATCCAGTACAATTTCGCGGGTCGCCTTGAGGGGTCCGTATTCTGTATTAAATAAATGCGGGCCCCACACTGGGGCGGTGGCGACCTTGGCGGTATCATTTCTCTGACAGTCAGTTATCAGTTGTATGACAGATTGCAAAAACAAATTCGGACAAGGCGCGGCCTGCGAATTGACGCCTAGGACGCCGCGTTAGTCCATATCCTATCCCACTACTGAGTCCCACTACTATTATTTAATTGCACAATAAAATACCTATACCGATCTCTTTCTTACTTTTGTTACAAATTTGGCACCTATTTGATCTCGCATCTTTTGGCTAAACACCCATCTGGGCAAAGATTGAACTTGGCAACTATTTTATTTACATTTTATGTTTTTGATGCGAATTAGCACTACTTTTGCTAAAATATTTTAATGTAATTTTCTGGTTTTTATAATCTATAGGTATTATAAAACTTTCTGTACGCTTAAATCTTATATACTACATATGTAACGGATTTTGATGCGGTTTCAATATCTTTCAGATATTCTTTTCCGGTTGGTTTAAATGTAGTTACAGGCGAAGCCGCGGGTAAAAGCTAGTAAATTATATTATCACAACTGCCACCGCTACGGCCCCAGTGTGGAGGAACTTAATACATTGGGGAGGATCATTCTGCTCGTTTACTGCCGGATATATCTGTGAATGCTCGTTTGTCAAATACACAGTCATTTATTCAACGATAGAGCATTTTCTCATCCTATTCATAACTAAGAGCCGGCTTTAGAGGTTAGGGGTCTGATTTCGGGAATGTATTGTAGTTAACTAGACATGCGATGTGTTAAATCCACAAATCTCAAACTAAAGTGATTATTGATTCCGATTGATTCGACCTATTTCGACCGCCTCGTTGGCTTACGATCGGGGCAGACCCAGCTGAAAATTGCCCGCGCACTTTTTGACGTCATTGTCAAATACAAAATACAAAATTTTTATAAAATACAAAATTGTTTTATTTAAAACCTTGCCTTAGACTAAAATTATGCCAAAGTCCTCTTGTTAAGCATAAGAACATGCCTGTGTTGGAGTACCCTGCTCTTCCCCGAGTGGTGTGGTTTTACAAAAGAAAAAAAATATTTAATTGATAAAAAACGTAAAATAAATTAAACACATGTGATTAATTATAAAAATTACAATATTGTTATTAACAAATACTGTACTTATATTAAACTATTATGTATGAGTGTTCATATCTGTGGTGTGAGCGTGTATGGTGTGTGTGTGTGAGTAGAGGGGCGCGGGGGGGTGATGGATAATTTGAACCTCCGTCAAATGAACCATATTTATCACTACAGCCTAAAGAACAAAATCGTATGAATGACTTCGAGCGCGAGGCGACGCCGAAGTACAGACGTCATAATACGATTTTGTTCTTTAGGCTGTAGTGATATGGTTCATTTGACAATGATGTCAAAAAGTGCGAGGGCAAATTTCCGCTTGGTCTGAACTGACCCTTAGGATCACTTCGTTGTCCGTCTGTCAGTCTGTCTGTCCGTCTGTCTGAATGTTGACCAGAGAGTAAGAGTGACTTGGGCACGAGTCCGTAACCTCACATAAGCCCGTGGAATTAACCAATGTAGTCGCGAAGCCGTACCCATATTCAATCAAACAATAAAACACAAGTAGTAGGTACTCAGATATCTGGCCTTAAAGCCTGTTATATCCGACTAACAGATTTAATGCACGTACATGCCAGTGCGGTATGGGAAGCCGATCTCCTAACTACAGTTGGGGTATTTATCTCTCGCACTCCCTACATTGTGCCATTCATTCACTGTCACATCGAGCTACGAAGTCACGCTCATCAATATACAATATTTATCGACTTCACCCTTCGTAGATTAGAATAAGCGTTAGCGCGAATTAAGTTTCGCATGAGTATTTTTTATTAATTTCAACGTCCACTGTTGGACATAGGCTTGTCATTAAACGAGTTTAATGCCCATAATTACAACATTTTTAACGCCTAAAAGGCAATTAAACTTTTTATTTTCTTTAATTTAATTTGGGACTACCCTAACCGAGATTTACTGACGAGGCGACTCAAAAATATCATATGAAGATCGTGCCGCAACAGATGCAGGTTTGGACCAAATTGATTGAGCCAAACCTACATCGAGTCGATTAGCAATTAAACTATAATTGACCGAGCGAGCGAAGCGTCTACGTTTCGAGACTAGCCAAAAATGCTCTTGTCCGGCTGTCTGTCTGTCTGTCTGTCTGTCTGTCTGTCTGTCTGTCTGTAATTCTCTACAGGTCGCATTTTTCAACCGATTTTGTCGAAAATTTGGCATATGTATAAATTAATTAAACCTACAAAATGAGTAGAATAAAATTTTGAAAAACATTTTTTTTAGAGTACCTACCATACTCGCAAAGTGGGAGTGAACTTTTTTTTTCTTGTGAATCCCATAGTGTGGGATATCGTTGGATAGGTCTTTCAAAAATATTGCTGGTGTGTGAATACCATTTTTTCGATTTAGGGATCCGTTGGCGAAATATTAAGCTTTAAAGCGGTAATTTTTGTTAGAGTCACGTGTCCCCCCCCTGCCAGCTAAACGGTTGCTTCTGGAAATGTGAAAAAATTCATGGCAGTAGCATATATAACGTAGTTATAAGGAAAACTATTACGGCTAAGTAGGTTCTATTAGTTTTTGAGTAATAGTGGATCGACTTAAGAAAGTTGAAAAAATAAATTATGTTCATAGAACTGCATACGTAAAATGGAAAATTATTTTTTTCCGCGTGATATCCATGGTGTGGGGTATCGTTGGATGGGTCTTTCAAAAATATCGCGGGTGTGTGATAAACATTTTTCGATTCAGGGATCCGTTTGCGAAATATTAAGCTTTAAAGTGCTAATTTTTGTCACTTTAGTAGGTACTTTTTCTGTTTCCAAATTTGACTTTTGTTGGTTTCTTTTAGGTTTGGTTTATAAGGGCTGGCGAGGTCTACTGTTCTCACGGAACTACTAGTAAATAGTATTTCGTTCCGTAAATCGAAAAAATAGGTACTTATGCGATGGCTCCTTTCATGTATGGTCGATTCCACGAAACCTTTCCTTATAAACCGTGGCTCTTGAAATAAAATTCTGTTTTTTTAATGGGAATACTTATCTGTTAAAATAACACAATGGATATGAGAGACGTAGACATCCGATTGTCAAGGAAATGGCATCTCCTTCTCCTTTTCACCCATTGCGTTACATCGACAGTTTTCCGCATTTAAATTAAAAAGTCAGTAAAACGTTAGTACACAATGTGCGGGAACGTTAATTTTAATTTCCTAAAATATCTCGAAAAAAAAAGATCTGCCATAATTTTCCCATCATCATATCAGCCGGAAGATCCACTGTTGGACAAAGGCCTTCAGCTCAATCGGGGACATACATACAGAAAAACGGACAAAAAGCTTCGCTATAAATATGGGTATATCCGTATTGATAGATGCCTATAAAAACGAATTTAGGAGCGTTAAATTATACAAACAATACAAAATAATCGGGCGGAATTCTCACGAAGGTTGGGCTTCCGATATGTCGAGAGAGTAATACATTCGTAGTTGCAAGTGGGACAAACAGAGCTAGTCCCGACGGCTTTCGTCTCACCAATCAAACAGTGCCACTGGAAGCGCGCGTGCAAAGGCTTTGTATCTCATAATAAACTCGGCATCCGGGTAATGTTCTGGCTCCGACCCAAATGAATTAGACCGCTTTCACACAAACGAACCGGGCGGGGGACGAAATAGGAATGAACGTGCCAATCTAACTGGACCAGCTTCTGATTTGAGGCTGTAGGAAACTTGTCCATGAACTGTTTATAGCATTCCCCTGTGACAATAGCTTACTGTTTGTACAATTATTATCGAATAGAAGAACAGTGTCCTCGAGTTAAAGAATAGAAAGAGATTCCAAGATGCATGTGATGTGCACTAAAGAGATATATGTCAGAAGCCAGATCAGATCTAGGACACTTCGATAGCACACGGCCTACCATGAGTTGTCTTAAAAACCCCTTTACAAACACCATTATAAGACGATTAAGAAGTGAATGTTTTATTTTCAGTTTAATTATGTTGTAACATCTACTGCTAATGGTTAATTTACAACAAAACCTCCCAAAAAGAGACCACATTAATTTGAAGTGAATGAGTCCATAAATTGTCTTTAATCCGGCAGTGTAAAGTTGTAACGACACAATTGTAACAACTTTCAGGAGGTCATAAACCCACCGCGCCATAAAGTCAAACCTCCATATTTATTTCTGTTATTCGTTAAAGGCCTCGTAAACTTAATAAAAGGGTTTTTTGTAACAGGCGAGCAGTGCGTCCGAGATAAGCCGGTCTCGGCGGGCTGGAATCTTTTAAAACGTCGTTAAAACCAACCCTTGCCCGGCGCAGACAAAGGCCCAACAGCCTAATTGTTGACGAAAAATATTCTCGATGCAAATTCGCACTCTTTACAGCCCATTCGAAATTTGTACTCGGCCCGAAAGAAGTTTGCGTAATTAGCCCCGCGGTCGGGGGTGTATTTAGATTTTGCGAAACACCGCCGCGACGAAATCGCAGTAAACTTTACCCCGTGATGAAATTGAAATACTGCTAACTTGTAGGTAACTAAATATCGCGTTCACTTTTCATAATATGAATTCTATAACAGTAGTATAGTAATTGTATATGGTTTTCGTAGCGTGTTTTGGCATTCCGCCTCATAAAGGCTTTAAAACATTCACGATAGGTATTTAGAGTTCCTGGTAGAAAATAAATAAGTAAATTATTATTCTCGTGTATAAGTCAATACCAGTCGAGAAAAATATACAAAATTTAAATTAATATATTCGCACACCGATTACCATTTTCGAGATTTAGCCGAAAACTTTCGAAAATAGAACCATTTCGTTAGATTTGCTTGAATTAAAAATCAACCTAAATTATTGCGTTCTTAGCGAATACTGTATCTTATTAATATCATAACTTACAGAGGGTTGCCATTTCATAAAGGGGTACTGTACAAACTAATTGACTTCTAAGCGAGATTGGTTTGTTATTAATTAAATTCTTAAGCCAAGGAGTCGTGTCCGACGAGTCGAGCTAGTTGATACCTTTAATTTGGATTCCTGTGTAATGGAACGTAATGAAGACCTCTAATACTAGCACAGGTCAGAGACATAGTAGCAGTAATTGTCTGCAGGTTTTGAACGTTTATTCCTCCCCTGTCTTTGCAAGTAATGATACAGTATTATATAGTTTAGACGCTATGAATTGACAGAAAAGTTTTCATACCTAACTTGGAATTATTTACCTCTGTATGATTTTATGTCCTTAGTGACAAGTTTGACAATGAGCTACATGTTGATTAAACATTTTGTGAACTACATTCATATTATACGTGCAGGCAGACGAACGTTATACATAAATATATATAGCAAAGTCATGACGGGAGCGGAAATAAAGAAGCAAAGGTTTGTAAGAGTGTAAGGATTCGGTGAAAATCAACTTGTTATTAGGAAAAAATACCGATAACAAAGTTTCCCTATTGCTATCTATTTATAGGAATAATTTAATTATCTTATCTAATAGAAAACACTTAACTAAAGATACGCAGAAGCCATTAGTTTGTTTATAGCCTTTGTCAATACAAAGTGATCAAATTACTTGATACCCAGGAAACAATCAGGAGAGAAAGTTATTTTTAAAGGTTATTTTACAAGACTAAATTAACTACTACTCTTAGGCAAAGTGACGCGACGGGCCATTTATAGTCCTCCAGTACGGACCGGTGGACTTCACTGAAGGTTTCCTCACGTGTAGTTCACACTTCACCGAAAGGATCCGGTGAAGTTTTTTAAAATAATATCCGTACGTTGTTCAGAAAAAAAATGTTTGAAACCAAGATCTGAATTAAGGGCACAAGTAGATACACTCCTAAATAAGCTACCATGTAAATAAAAAGCGATTGTATCACTAAACACCAGGAAAACAATCAGGCGGGAAAGTTACATTTCAGGTTATATTTTAAAAGAACTGTGAAGGCTCGGAGGAAAGGATAAATATGAGAGAAACCATTCGGACCGCAATAAATTTTTCAATCATCTCACGAACGGGATGATCGAGAGAGGAGGGCAAATATTTTTTTCTAATAACATATTTTCGTTTGATACGTTTCCGTCAACGAGGCTTACGTCGTCCATCAGGGTTCGCATGGAAAATGTACAGCGTTGAGGGTCCCGCATGATGTAAATTTAATTTAGCCATCATAACTACTTCGTTCAGTGGGTTTATTTAGTCTTGTTGAAGGTTTTACATTGATTTAAGTATAGTTTTTTTTTGGAATATCAAAATATCACTTATTTACCTACTTACTTTTGTACATCTCTGCCTATTTGATAACGTTTTATTTTAATTAAGTCGTACTATATAACTAAAAATAAAAATAACTTAATCTAACTACTTACTAAGTTTTTTTTATATTTTAACATTTTAAATATAAAATATCGTGAAATTACTCACGTGTATTGTTTGACTAGTTTCGACCCTGTTCGCAATATTTCATTTTTTTTGTTATTCAATCTGTCAAAACTATTATATACCTACATAAGTATGAGTCCTATACTCGTATGTCATAATCATAAGTGATAGAAAAAGAATTATATTTTCATACAGAAACACGAAATTTGCGGTGCCCGCCTCTATTCCTAAGTGGGACACCTCATTAAAATTCATACGCCGGTGGGCGAAAGCAGAAGAGTTTTTAATACTACCCATTTAATTAATTTCATATTCCACGTAATTTCAAAATGCCAATTTTGAAATCGGAAATGATGAGTGTTTAGCGTTAGATTAGGTACATTATTAGTTTAAGATAGTACAAGTACAAGCAATTTTGGCCTTTGGCCGTTATTGATTACGAAATTAATGGAACAACACAATAGGGCACTTGAGTAAGATGCTTCCCTTAATTGGTATAGGTATCTAGAGAGCTCATTGGGCCCACTTCTCCCCAAAGACAATGGTTGTTGGAGTCCTTGCAATCCGATCCGGCGCCGCACCGCCGCCGCCGCCGCCCCTCGGTAATTTTCTCGTTAACGGAATGAATAAAACATTTCATTCCTTACCTTTCTTTTGTAATTGTTAATGGTTGATGGGTTTTCAAAATTTATGTTCGGTTTCTTTCTTTAAGAGGCCTTGTTTTGCAATCATTTGTTACTCGATACCCCCCCATTCAAAATTTTAGTGACGGCTCTCCAATTGTCAGCTCCGATCGGGTTGACAATACAAATCTCTCATTGTAGTCTGAGGCTCGTACAGATTGCCGTCTCGGATATTACCAGGTACCGTTTATCGGCTGAAGCGACGCGAGCAGAAACATATTTCGAGCGGCTTATACGGCCGACCAAAAATAATAAAAGGGTTTGCTGCCACGATAGACAATTTGCAAGGAAAAATACATCACGATAAAAAATGTTGCTCTAACGAGAACCTCAAAATGGCTCGTAAGCAATGAAACAGCGCAATTTCATGAGCAAGGCGGGCCCCGCAAATAAACCAAAGCGGAGCACATTCCCGCCTCCATAAAATGCAGACTGAAATAAACGTAACTGACTCGGTTCTTTAAAAATCTACCCGACGACAACCGCAGAGCTCAGCAAAAATCTCTAGTGCGAGCACGGATTCCAGTGTCGGAATTTTCATAACCGGCGCACGGGCGTCGCCAGCCGTTGACGCGTTCCACGTGAAAGATACAGAATTTATGTCCCGCGGCGCGTTCAGACGTCGATAAGGCCGCGCGCGGCGTCGCCGGGCGGCGCGGCGGCCGGCCGAGATCCCGTAGCGCTTAGCTCAACTTTACTGTATAGTTACATAATACTGTATCGAATACCGAACTCGCGCCCCTCTCGGAAATATGTCCGCGGCCGCCACCGATCGCAATGAACACCCCCACAAGAGCGCTGTCCACCAGAAATGCTTTATTGCACCAGGCATGTGTCATGTATATACATATGCGTATGAAAAAGTAATCGCGCCCCTTTTATTTATTGTTACATTGCGGAATCTTACGTCCATGGGTGGGAATTTAAAAAAATATTTCTTGTTATTGCGTACGTCATTCGAGGAACCTGTGTGCAAATTGTCATGTTTATATTCTAGACCCAGTGGTGTGAGCTGTCAGTTGTTAGATCAGTCAGTGAAGGTATCGTTTTGTTGTATACCTAGGTATACTCTATAGATAAATGAGAAGAATACTGAAGTGAAATACTGGAATGTTAATTCAACAATAGAGTATAGAATGCTTTTAGGAAGAAGCCGTAAGCGCCAAGTGCAGGATATTGTAGGCCACTCCCCCACGAAGATTACGCGAGTTTTTCATATAAAGCCATTCAGCCAATTTCCTCATATCCTACACAGGAGCATAATAAGGGAGGCTTTTGTGAAGGAAAGAGGTTCGTGCACCTACAATGCGTACGTAGCATGTGTATTCGCCGTTGAAAAGGGTAGAGAGACGCAATATTCGACTTCACTCGAATCGGATAACTTAAGGTATTTTGGGCGGTGACGATGTGAACAAATAGGTAGATTTTTGTGTCAACGATTTTCTACGATGGACCAATAGGTACATTTCGTGAGTATTTGTGCCGATTTTTGATCTTTGAAATAAAATTCATTAGTGCTGGTGTTAGGTCTACAGTTTGCTGCTAAACTTACATTCACAATTTAGTAGTAAAGTGACTTGTACAGATGATACTTACCTGTAACAAATACAACAAATAATCAGTTTTCGTTACAATAAACTAGCTAAATATAATAAGGATAGGTACCTAGCTGTGAAAAGTGGAAATTCCAATTTCATCAAATTTGATTTTTTACGTATTTTATGTACCGTTGCCAGTGGCCTGGATATCATTTAAGGCCCTAAGAATAATTGTGTACTTCTAGCACCAAAAAAATAAATTCCTTGATCGTAGATTTACGTACGCGGACGAAGGGATAAACTAAGTTCCGAATGTATTTCTTTTCCAAACGCTCTAAGTGACATCAAAACTATTACGAATGCTCATTGCCACTGCTAATAATCATCACATTTCCCAGTACATGCTATATAAAGTGTTATTCTACTAGATTTACTGTAATAATGTCCAATCTGAAAGGCTTTAAGGACAGGCCGCAATGGATCCCAAGAAGGTACCTTCTTAAACCATAAATCTAAATTTTAAACAATTTTAATAACTTTGGTCATCACCCTCTACCTATTTCTGTCGCCAAACGTCAGCAGTGCTAGTACTGTTGTGTAGTACATAAGCTACATAGGCTCGAAGGGTACACATAGGGTTGCACAGAGGTGGTTGGTAGGTTGATAGTTAATTATCTATACAGAGGTATACAAGTTGGGGTCGGTGTGTGTCGCTACAGCTGAACTTGACAGCGGCCGCTGCGGTCGCCCCTAGTCAACACCACCATGTTTACACTATTTGCTGTTTGTTTACAATAACAATATACGTGTTGCCTAATATATTATGTATATTTAGCTTTTAGGCACCCATAAAAACACATATCCTAATGTCTAGTTCAGGCAACAGGTTACAACATTTTTATAAAATTTTCACAACTTTACGTTTTACCTTTTTTATTATTATTGCTTTCGCTACGCCGTCTGTCTGTCCGTCCGATGTTCAAAGGGCTGTATCTCCGCAACGGTGATACGTAGCGAGCTGAATTTTTTATATTTTATTACAAAAATGGCAGGCAATTCCATACAGCAACGAAATTCCACAACAAAACTAAAGCCACTCATCAAGAAGATTTTCCTCAAAACTAGGTTACATTTAATATCATCGGGCAATGTCACGGAATAACAGAAAGAAATAGGGAGGAAATAAATGTACAGAAACGAGAAGAAAATCTAAATTAATGTGCTTCGCCCGCCATCTAATAAAACATCGAACATATTTCGATACACTCCGGAGAGCGGTCGGTCCTCGTGAAAATTTATTTGAGAAACACACAGCGTCCGAAGCGTACTCCCAAAACGGCATTCTCATATCGATTAATCGGTATAGACGTGAGTTGTGTTATATCAACTTGTACCTGCTTACAACACAAGTTAAGACACTAAGTACAAAAAAAATTAGATGCAGAGAGAGTAACCGATATTTCCGATTTATCTGTACGTACTGACCCGTAGTATTTTACCATAGTCAAAGTCAAAACTATTTTATTGCATGTAAGTACACGGGGTACATTTATACAACGTCAATTTTTTATCTACCACCGCTTCCAAGGTGTTAGAACTGGGAAGAAGAAGCGGCGCAACAATTGGACAGCTGCTAGCAAATTATTTTCGTATTGGAGGATGAAACCGCGAATAATTCATTCGTTCCACAAATTATTTGAGAAACTTATCACATCTCTGCGATTATCATAAAGAATGGGAACATAAACACATTCTTTTCGGTTTTTTGATTGTAGTTGATGTAGTTGATAGAAACCGGTAGTAGGCGAGCCTTTGACCAACGCTGACCAAATTCGATCGCATCCCGACCGCAACACGCTCTTAAATTAGTATTCTCCCCGTGTCCCCGACACAGGTAAATCCATCCGAAAAGATTTTATTGGGCATCATTAACTGCGTCCCATGTCGATCGCGGCGTGAATAGATTACAGGTACGAGTATGTCAACCAACTTCCCTTGCCGCCGATACAATGCCACTTCGACCGGTTTACGGACGGTGTAAAACGTGGACACCGCACTTTTACGGTTGTCGCTTAACATATAGTGCCGTAAAACTAGGGAAGGTACCGAAACTGGACACTGGGACATAAACAACGGTCATTTCGCAGTTCGTTACGTAAATTGGGACATAAGTTTGTGTAACTTTACAAGAACTTTTTGCACTTAATCAAGGAAAGAGTTTTACAGACTCCGTTAAACAGACCATTAATTTTATTCTCGAGTCCGACTCAAGCGTAGTTTGTAAAATTCGATGATGTGTATATTCTAAACAAAATTGATAGGAATTGAACGAATTTACGCGCAACGGTTTTGATAGGTTAAACGTACCGTTTCACAAACATTGAACGCAAATTACGCACACGTTGCGCCCATTTTGATGCGCATTGGACGGGTTATTTTTATTTAATTCTAGGCAGGTGCGCCGGGGCCGTGTTTCAGCCAATATTTTTGCACGATTACCATGCTGATGAAAAGCCAACATCAGAACAGCCCGTATTTCCACATACACACCGGTACTTAGGTTTTATTAATTCTATATTAAACGTAGCCTTTGACGTAACGTTCGCCTTTTAACACGAACGAGCTTAAAGTAAACGTATCTTGTTAAACGTAGTTCCGACGCGAGAACACTTTCACGAAAGCAAAACGGAATTTTAAATTAAAAAAGAAATAACAATGTAGGATAAAACCGATTACGCTCTCGGTTGGGAACCAATAAGAGGAGATCCCGATCGTGGCTTTCCCCAATAAATATATCGAGATGAGACCAAGATAAACATATCGGAGCGAGCGGCTGGTGGGTTTAAAATATGCAGCCTTCCGCGCTTCGTGAATTTCGTGTAAACAAGTGCGGCGGCCGTCTCCGGGTAAATCCTCCGATATTATTGTACCTACTTATATTCATATCCGTGGCGCTGGGACGCTTACATATTTTTATATCATTGCATTGTCTACTGTTATTTTAAACTTGCCATGGTGTTAATATTTATTTATAGAGAAATATTTACATAACGTAGTTTTCTACTGAAAAGTAAATGTTAATCTTATAAACTACAGGTGTAAAACAAACATACCTTCTAAAACTCTAGTGTCCTTATGTAACATCTAGGTTAGTTTAAGGAACAGAAAAGTTTGTAACACATTGTCCGTCCAGGTCGTTCACAATGGGTTGGACCGTTATTAGACGTTATTTGAAGTTTTTCGAGTCAATTCACAACTACAACATCGACAATGCAACGCCATCTAATCGGCAACTCTAACAACTAAATTTTGTACCTACTGAAAATCTCCCATTCACAAGTCCATTACACAAGCCCAGTGGGTACTGATGAAAATTTATGAGAGATAAAATCAAGAAAAAATACAATCTCAATAGAACTCCCCTCCTCTTTATACAAAATAACAGGTGATTTCTCGTTACCTGGTAATGATAATTACCTATTTCACCGTATTCCGATATACCCCGGAATCAATATCCATGGAAAAGCTATTATAGACGTACAAATAGAAGGAAATCAGGAAGCTCAATCCAGCTAATTCGTAATTACCATTGCAGAGTACCGGTCGTCGAGTTCACCCACTTTATACCCGTAATAAGTTTTCCCCGACAGCGCAACCGAAGGAGGGTACCGTTTTTGTGACCTACTTCGTGAATGAAAGCAGAACGTTTTTCAAAACAAGTGCTACATTTTCGTGTGCAAATATGTTGGGCTAGGTATAATAAGTTCTTCGCTTGGTGAGACTTGGCTTACCTATGCGTTTTTAGGGTTCTGTAACTCAAAAGAGGAAAAAAAGGAACACTTATTTTAAATGTCGTACATTCCGCACGTGCGAATATAGGTCGTTAGCATTATGTAAGGACAAAAGGAAGACCTATGTTCTAGTTAATATTTAAGAATAATAATGTTTGGACAAATTTACACACGGCTGTTTAGTCCCAACTAAGCCGAAGCTTGTACAGGGGTACTCAACAACTGATAAACATACTGAAATACTTTTAAATAAATACTTAAATACATACAAAACACCCAGAATCCGAAAACCAACAGTTATGCTCATCACACAAATGTTGGTCCCGGGTGGGAATCGAACCCACGACCTTTGGCGCAGTAGGCAGGGTTACTATCACTACGCCAACAGGCCAGTCGAATTATTTAGTCTGTATTAAAGACAATTTATTATAATTAGATTAATAATATGTCAAATAAATAAATATTTGACATGAAAAAATATTTTTAATAATACAATATTGTATTGTATTTATAAGTACATCAAATTGCTTATACTTATAATTTCCATAAAAACGTAATTCTTCCCATCCACAGGTAGGTACTGCCAGTACTGAACACGGAAAAATTCCTGCATAAAGATAGAACGAATCTAAATGGACTGATAGCTCAATAGGTCGTTTAACTATCACCGTGAATGAAAATAAAAAATGTGTCATATGAACGGTAAATTCATATGCAAATGTGTGAACGTACGCGCTGCCGGCGAAAGTTAAACGGTGAGAATAAAAGTTGTGAACCTGCAATATGTTTATTTAAGCGAATAAAAATTATCAGCGGGACTACTGCGAGATTCAGCTGATGCAAGCATTGAACGTAGTATTGGAATGTTTAAATCGTAGGCACACTAAGAATCTGTTTGCATTATGTTTTCAGTAACACTAACTTATCTTCGTATTTGTTTAATTCGACGAAACCAGCAACTTTTCTTAAGCTTATTCAATACTAGTAACTTTAGTGGTGAGACGCCATTGACGAAACCATTTGAGATTTTTTCCCTTAAAATATCTCAAATAGTATCGTCGTGGCGAATTGTGCCTGTAAGGGTCGGGCAGACCAAGCGGAAATTTGACGTCATTGTCAAATGAACCATAGTATCACAATAGGCTAGAGAACAAAATCGTATGAATGATTTCGACCGCGAGGCGACACGCCGACGTGCAGAAGTCTTTTTTTTTTTTTTTTTAATAATGGCCTTTTGTATTGTGTTTAAGGCACAATAATTCCGCCAATGTCACGTAGTGGAAAATACACCAGAAGTCATTATACGATTTTGTTCATTTGACAATGACGTCAAAAAGTGCGCGGGCAAATTTCCGCTTGGTTTGCGCAGTCCCTAAGGGCCGTTTTCCTGGCACGCGTATTTGCGCCCGCGTGCGGGCCCGCCGCGTAGCGCGCCGCTAATTTCATACAAATGACACGCGGGCGGCGCGCGCGTGGGCGGCGCGCTGCGGGGCGGGCCCGCACGCGGGCGCAAATACGCGTGACAGGAAAACGACCCTAAAGGTGCCTATTTGGCATAATTACTTATCTGTAGTACATTTTAGACTTTCGCGCTTTGTATTCATAATTATATAATTATTTACGGGGTCTTACACACGAAATAGTTTTATTTACCTTGCCCGACGTTTCGACCAGGTTACACTGGCCGAGGTCACGAGCTGACTGTAAGGTAAATAAAACTATTTCGTGTGTAAGACCCGTAAATAATTATATAATTATTACTTATCTGTGTCAAACAAAATCATATTAAATGGGTCACGCACGATTCAGCGTTCTATTCTATCTAAAATCGATTTCAATCAATAATCTGACAAAGTCAAAGAAGTCAAAGTCAAAACTATTTTAATGCATGTAAGTACAGTGGGTACATTTATACAACTTCCAAGGTGTTAGCGCTGGGAAGATGAAGCGGCGCAACAAACTTCGGCTACACATCTAATTAAATCAAGTTTGTACATAACATTATTTTTGTGAAGGTTGTGCGAGGCTGAAGTGACATGTTTCTCGAGGTACGTATGCGCACACTTCTTGCATAATACCCACATGGTGTATGCACTACGCTGGTCGGAGCGCAGCGCAGTCGGCGTAGCGAGCGGAAGTCAACCGGGCAAGCAATATATTTTTAATTGATGCACGCACCGGCCCGGCCGATGCAATGTGTCGAGTAAACATTTGCCCGGCGACAGAGCACCCTTTGTTACCAACTCAAACGTTACGTAACACTTCATTAATTGCTGGATAAGTGCGCAATTGCGAATTGAATTGTTTTAAAATTTCGATTGTAAACATTAACGAAGAACGATGAACGCCTAATGAATGAAAATGAATGAAAAGATATTCAAAATGGAATACAATATTCTATTTTTAACGTCAATTCCGTCTAAAACTACTCTGTTTCCACCTGTACAGCCGAAGGGAAGAAACAGCAACAAACCCAACAGCACAGGGTCCTTTTGTTCATTACAAATATTTATCTATGTTGAGCCATCAGGCACTCCACGGAATTTTATGTTCATTGGGAACCTTACTGGTCAATTTTGTTTGAATCTCAGATACATGTTTTTATTTATAGGATGTTTTTGTACTTATAATGAGTGAACACGGATTGCTGTCAATTAGGTAGTTGGCATGTAAATAACAGAGTTGGGCAAAACGTAATCGCGATTGCTGATTACTTTATCACTTTCCCTAATTTCTGTATGTGACACCGAATTAAGAATTCAGAATGCAAACAAATTACGGAAATAAGAAAGTATCGTGAATACTTTTTTTTTCTACTTCCATACTTTATTTTATCAATGTGGTTGGGTGTCAAAGAGACCGCCCCGGGTCTGACCTGGACCAAAGGTTCCGAAGACGCTAGCGGCATTGCCGCGCTGGACAGCGACCGGTAACCTTTGGACAAGGAAATTGAATAGATTTTGCCTAATTCTGGTAAATAATCCCACCGCGAACCTCGTTTTTATTGTGGCAGTAGCTTAACCTTACCAACGTCACAGAATATACAATAGTAATAATAGTGCCAACGTATGTAATTTGAATCTAAAGACAAGAGCATGGAGCAAAAAAATTGCTTCACAGAGAGAGGCACTGAGTATTTACAAACAATCTCAATATTTACTTACCTACCGTAGATTTTACATGTACAAGATTGCTTGATTGTACGTTTATTGAGTTATTTTGAATGAGCATTTCACAGTCGATGTTAGCTACCTGCACACACAGCCGTGTGATTTGAAATGCAGCGTAAAAGTGGCTGTAAAAAGCGAGCGCATTGTGACGCTAGTCTGGCAGTCAGGTGTGCAGGGCAATACAATCATTTTTAATTTCCGCAGCGCGTTCAGCGCACTGAATACCAATTACTGCAGCCGTAACTAGCGGACGCGCGGAATGTGCCCAGCTGACCGTTCTAGAGCTGGATTTGTGCTATGTATGGAATGAACATGGGGGATTAGGAATGCATTAAGGTTAGGTTAGCCTAAGTGAGCTTATGTTGTAAGTAAGGCAAATCAAGTGTGAGATGAAAACGCTTAAAACGTGTGCACTGCCGTAGATGGTAAGATTATACGGTGTTTTAATTTTTATTTTTAGGGTTCCCTAAATAAACAACGGAACCCTATACAATGCGTGCTCCGACACGCACTTGGCCGGATTTTAAAAATTGTATTTAAAACTAACACTGAAATGAAACTCGCGATGAATTGGAACAGTCAAGGAGAAAATGGAGTAATTTTCTATAATAAACGACCGAAATACTTCGACATGGGCACATGCTGAGAGCAACTTAACGTTGTGTTAAGTTGGCTAAAGCACAGGCTAAGTTTAGCGCACCAAGCACTACACTTCGACAATTTAGGTTCTCAATGCCAATACTTGAGCCGAGTCGGAGCGCGGTGCATAAGTTGGGACGGTGTTATGTAACCAAGCGAACGACTCGGTGTCAAACAAAAACTTGAGACTGGACATTAAGTAGTGGCTTCAACTACAATCTTAGACAACTCTAAGTTTAAGTTAAGTTTAACTCTAAGTTAGACTCAACTTTATGTTGCCTATTTGTTAACTGTATAGGGTTTCCTAAGAAAATAAAATAAATAAATAAACAAACTAGCTGTAGCTACTTACTTTGCACAATGTTGTTAACAAAATAAAGATTTTTTTTAAAGCAGATCTTTCACCTATGTGATTAACAACGTACAGGTCAAACACGTATCTCTCCTTTTGGGCTTCGCCGCAGTGGGGGCAAAAACAATAATTGAATAATTTGTTTATAATTTTAATGTTTATGTTAAATAGATTATCTTTATGCTCTGTGAACAGAAAGATACTAGGTACTTTATAAACAATGTGTTAAAGATACTAGGTAAGATTGTCGTACTAAAGTCAATATACACTTAGTACCTAACGACACAGAATAAATGACGATTACTCCCAGAATGTCCAAATTCTCAGATTGACCAATTCCCAAAATGACCAAGTGCTCAAAATGTCCAATTCCCAGATTTACCAATTGGTACTTACAGCTAACGTGTAGTAACACTCAGTGCGTAGTATTCAAGTTGCGTAACTATTGACTATTCAATATTTAATTTTATTCGCATTCAAAGTTTACTTAAGCAATTTACTAATTACAAGCAATGATTAATTAAACTCAAATTATTATACAAATAAGGAAAAATAATCTTAAAAGTATAAATTTAATGGAACTATTAACAGAGAAACTTTGCGCAGACTTAAAAACTTCTTCAACGTCACAACTGTCGACGAAGTTTTGAGTAGTAATTGAAATTTAGCTACTTTCATAGAATAATGTCAAAGTGCATGACGTCGGCGTCGTCCGGTACTTCCCCTCACCAGCGTCGTCTAGTGGCCAAAGTTTTTACGATAACCGTCCAGGGGAATATTGTTGGTGCATTATCGTTTAATGCCCTTTAGTTTCACGAGCACAATTTAAAATTGTCTCGCGGAATAGTTATACGGGAATTACGGTGGGTTCAGAGAACGTACGCAGTGAAATCTTCAATTAATTTTCTTGCCTACCAACTATGAACCGTGGTAGCCTAGTAGGTTGTGCACTCGCCTCATGTTCATGAGGTCTTGGGTTCGAAACTTGGCTGCTAAGAAAGAGCTGTAACTTGTAAACGCTTAAAAATATTAACAAGTTGCTTTGGGATATTTAAGGCAACATAACCTGACATTTTAAGGAAAGTGGTTCGTTGATAATTACATATGAATAATTTTTTTTAAATATGGAATTAAACGTTAGTCATATATAGCCGTGTATCATCCTACAATGTTCGTGCACAAATCTGGGATATTCTTATCGCTTTGTGTGATTTCTTCCAGACAACCATTCCTATCCCAGTGCCTGGCATTTGTGAACTTGGGTCCATCATCATCATCTCAGCCTGTAGATGTCCACTGCTGGACAAAGGCCTCCCCCAAGGATTTCCGCGACGACCGGTCCCGCGCTAACCTCATCAAGCTGGGTCCCGCGACCTTCACCAGATAGTCGGTCCACCTCGTGGGAGGCGTGCCTACACTGCGTCTTCCGATACGTGGTCGCCACTAGAGAACCTTTCTGCCCCAACGGCCGTCAGTTCTACGAGCGAACTTGGGTTGCAACAACCCTTTTATGAAAAGCAAAATATTTGGTATGTTGAGCTATGCTGACTTATGTACCATGTCGTTATACCGAGTTTAATAAATATTTGAGAGGGGACGCGACGCGATGCCGGCAGACTGGTATCAATTTCCGGGTTTCCACTGCCGTTTGATTTATGTTTGTAATGAACTTTTTTGGACAAAAATACACAGTGTTTCCACGTTAGAAATATCCGGTGGACGTCTGATGTTCGTAAATGTTGACTTTAGAATTCTTTGCCTATGTAGGTACTTTTATTTGACTTTTTATCAGAGTATGTGTAAAAATATTACAATAAATTCAAAATATCAAATGTTATTAGGGAAATATCATTATGCAAATTTATTTTTGTGTGAACATTAAACAGCATCTTAGCTAGTTCGGACTCCGGAATGGCTATGATGCTGTATGAAATGGTTAAGTTTGGACTTAAAAATAAAATAACTTAGATATTAAGGCTTAGTAAAGGGTACTTATTGTAAGAGAGCCACGATGAGGGTGGCTTATATTATAAAAACCCTTTATAAATAAATTATGATTAAAAAAAAGTGTTAAAATATTTACAGAACTTAAAGTTTGATAAGATAAAAAACTTATGCTCGAAAAATTACTTAATAATCATTAGAATGTGGCTGTCGTCATATTTTGGTTTTTGAAAAAAGAATTCTATCTAGACTACATAAAGTTTAGTATTTGAACTACATTTGAGACCCGAACGGGTTTTTTAACACTCTAAGGGATAAACAATATTAATGCAAATTTTGTTTGTTATTATTAAGAATAGTATATCAAATCAAAAAAAATGACTTTCCATTTTGGACAAATAATAATTGTGTCATTCAAATCAATTATTGTAGGTAAATCTAAAAGTAGATGTAAAAACAATTACAACCGCAAAGCATCGATCGAGGAACGGTCTTTAAGGCGAAAATTGCCAGCTAACAGCTGTGCAAGCGCCTACAGGCCATTTTATTATAAAACATACGAGTATCAGACACTTTTGTTGGCGATGGTACAATAACTATAACGACATATAAACATGACTTGCCGAAACGAAACATAAAGTAGTTCATTGGTGCAAGAATACTTGGAAAGTGTTTCTGAACTAAAGCTGTGGTCACAGTGACATATTATTAAAGTACCTACACAATAAAAGTCCACGTTAGAAATTTAGAACATCTAAAAATGCTCAGAAAAACGCGCATTTCTGCTCAGCCGCGTCAGTGTCATCCCATCGAAAACTGCTGGCCTAATGTTTACGGTTGTTAACCCTGTTATTTATAAAAAATGCAACAAAAATAGGTCTATGCATGTGCCCTAGGTATAAAAATGGTTAAGTTAATATAAACTGACATTTTAAGATTTATAGATTTAAAAAAATTTATTTACCTATTTATAATCTAATATATTTTGCTAGATCGGTATCAGAATGATTAGATCGTAAAATAACCTCATCGCTCTTAGTCCAAATCTTAAAATGTCCTCATCGTAAAACCACAGATTACAAAAAGGTAAAACTTATATACAATTTGGTTCTGGCACTCACCGACCGCTGCGGTGCGGTGGTCTACAGCAACCTAAAGCTTGTAGCTTCGCTTGCGATGTGGCCATTTTGGGATATGCCATTTTGCGATCTGGCCATTCTGATACCAACCGGAGTAGTAAACATCTGTTTCAATGGCGCGCATTGAGAAACTACTGTCCCAGCCAGTGATAATGATGGCGATAACCAAGTCGTTACCAAAATACTAATCTGCCGTCACTATGGCCGCGTCCTACGAACCTGGTGGAAAACAGTAGCCTCTCAGGTGTTGCCAACATACGTAACAACCATTCAGTGATTAATGCTTTCGGCGTGACACGGCGAATGCGACGGAACCATAAGTTTTCTTGTTATAACTAGCCAGACACACTTACTCACTCCCGTACGGGCGAAAGACCATGAACGAAATAAACACTGGAAGATGTGCGCGATAAAGTATGAAATCACGCTCAACTATCTTTTGCAGGGAGGCGGGTGAGGAGGGGGGGGGGGGGGATGCTAACTTAAATTATAATACACTGTCGTAATCACAGAACTTACTTTTATGTGTGATCATTTGGTGCACTCGTTTCGCATATAAGCGTTGTCACTATCTAATAATTCATCATTCAATAATATCATTCGATGTCACTCATTCATATAATCCGGCCTAATAAAGTAGGTAACATTTTAGGTATTTTGTGTATGTAAACAATGAACATAGTAAACACAGACGGATTACATTGTTTTTGATATTTTGATAAATGTATGGAATAAAATTATACCTAGTAAAGTTTTCTCGCCGAGTGCATACACACAGACTGACGAAACTAAAAATACTTAGACCAAAGCTAAAAGTTATTAGTTCGTGGCTAGACTCTAAGAAGAGGGGTGTAATAGTTATTAAGGGGCTATGATATCTCACAGCGGGTCGGATGATCCGTCGCTATTTCAACAATACTGTATCATTCATTTTGTAATAAATATGCAGTAAAGTAGAAGACTTTTACTAGTTATTCACGATTTCGAAAACACAGTTCGTTAAAATTTTCTCAATGAAAAAAAATTCCAAAGTTAACCATTTTAAGAATTTATTTTCGCTACTTTTATGTAATAAAGCTACGTACAATCACCATATTTTGAGTACTAACTGTACTTACTAATATGCAGATCACATAACATTTGAATTTACAAAATACACATAACTTTCGGCAAAAAAAGGAAAAACCTAAATCTAAGCGTTTTTGAGCCAGCCCAACTTGAGCCGCATGGCATCTCCCTACCCCGCGTCAGTCCCGCTCTGCCAGTGGCACGGGGAACACGTGTCGCTCGCCGCCATCCAGCTGTCACTCCCGTCACACGTCATTTATTCAAATTATATTTTGAAATAGGGTAGCATCTTTGTTGCTATCCTAGTGTTTTTTGGAGTACAGTCTCCTTGACTGAAAAATGACTGGATGTTTGTTTGTAATTTGTTTCGATACTTGGTTGTTTGACTTGACAGAACAAAAATAGACGACGACGTGTAGACAGAAGACTACAAAAGAAATTTTCTGAAGATAATATTTATTTTCCAATATCTTTCTTAATAATTTCCCGACCGTTTAGTTTAATAACGAATTTTTTAAAATGGGAAACCAAGGTAACAAAAAAAAGAAAAGACTTGGTTGGCGTAAAAAAAAAGGCAAAAACTTGAGTAAAGCACTAAAGTGAGTATAATTTATTTGGTAAAGAAAATTCACATCGGGTTAAATTATTATACGTAATCATAAATGTACTTATCTTTCTCAAATTAGATTACCACGATCAGGGGCATCCGAAAATAACCATGGCTCTGACAAGGAGAATGCTCCGAATAAAACAGATGTTAACATATATAACAACATGGAAAAGTAAGTTCTGAAGCAACATTTCGATTTCGGGATTATCCAATTTATGAGTACTAATAACATAACACGGCTGATAGGTAGACTTCTAGGCGGTGGTAGATAAAAAAAATTGACGTTGTATAAATGTACCCAGTGTACTTACATGCAATAAAATATTTTTGACTTTGACTTTGACTGTGTCGTAAGGCAAGGCAACAACACTCGTCCATATATGATTGTTCTCTCTCAATAAAATCAGTTTCATCAAAATTAAATATTTTTCCAGCGGGAAAAGTTGCGGACCAGGACGCGGGTGCAAACACGCGTGACAGGAAAACCGGCCTAAATGTATTAAATTTTGCTTACCAAATGTAAGACATGTAGAAAATAATATGACTTTAGGTACATATAGACTAGAATTTATTAAAAGTATTGTGTTCCTTGGTATAACTATAGATTCATCTTTTCAATGGGGGCCCCACATAGCTTCACTAGCTGGCATACTAAGTTCGGCCGCCTATGCCGTTAGAAAAATTTGACAATTACTGATATTGTTATCGCAAAATTAGTATATTTCAGCTACTGCCACAGTAACATGGCATAAGGCATCTTACTGTGGGGTCGAGCAGCAGATATAGTGACCATTTTTATTTTGCGAAAGAGAGCTAGGTATTAGCTCGATCTATAATCTGCGTTGTAGTCATTAAGAGAAAAGTTTAAAGAAATAAATATACTAACCGTATCCAGTCAATATAGATTTGAGAATATTTTGTTTAAGTAAACCCGCTGTAAAACCACAGCCGCCTGCTGGTGATGTCCGGATGGATGATGAGGGTTTCACTATCGTACAAACTACCAGGAGATATATATATCTATCTTGAATATGAAGCACACAAAGTTTAAAAATCACATTATGTAACAATTTGTTATTATAAAATAGACGATTCTTTGAATGACAAAGACGCCTGATATTAATGTTCCTTGGTGATGTGGTACTCCTATGCTATAAAGTATGTTGACATTGACTGTAAATAAATTATTAATACATAGTGTTTTTTTTATTAAGAACCATCTTGGACGGTCAATATTGTGTAGCTTACCCTACATAAATAGTGCGAGTGAGATAGGTGCGCTGATGGCGGCGGTGGGAGAGGCATGCGGGGGGGAAATTTGAATTTGAGCTGACATACCATCGACTCTTAAGGGAGAAGGATAACATCTCGCGTCCAGTGGTTGATTCATTCACGCGATAGTCTTAGTATATTCTCTAAAAATTATAGCGGATAAATAATCTAATCATTATGAAGTTCAAAACTGCCATGAGTTTAATGATTTATAAGTAGATGTTCCTAATTAGCATTTGATTGACGACCAGTTTATGTCTTTAGACTGCAAGCCTTACCTAAATACTGGACTCTCATCAATCATAGTGACCGAATACTAAGAAAATATTTTAAATAAAAATACGCCAATTAAATAACTTACAGAACGTAATACATATAATAATAATACATAACTATAACCAAAAATTAACGTACAATTTGACTAATACACTCGTCGATTTATTCTTCGTATTTTTCTACAAGATAACCTACCTACGAAATAGGGATTTACACGCACGAGTAATGATCAATTATTTTAATTAATTGATATAACAGAAGAAATTCACTTATGAAATATAAAAAATAGTACAAACAAACACAAAATAATGTTTAACATACCATTTCAGAGAATCCAGAATCCATGTTATTGCGTTCATCGTGACTATACCGCAGATTTCTTGAAAATTTGAACATATCTCGTAAACTAAACACCATTTTATTGAAACACTGACCTCACATAAATACTAGACAATGGGTTAGTAAAGTGAAACGAAAACACTAACAGAACGATATAATTAATTAGTTTAGTGTAAGATAAGTAAATGTGAACCAGCGTAGAAAAGACGGCAGCGCAGAATGACATTTAAGTGTCAAACTTTGACTAAAGTGAAAAAAAGAAATACCCTCTCAAAACCGCAGAACAAATGGAGATCGAGCGTTGATTCTGCATTTTTATTCGCTTCTAATATTATTAAAGTTGGTAGGTATACCATCTTTTTGTTTGCAGAAAAGAGATTAGTATTTCTTAGAATATGTTTGTATTTTTTTAAATACTATTTATTACTTTCAAATTGACTTACTATAATATTTTAAAAATAGAATATTGTACAGTCGACCGCACGTCAGTGGAAACACTTTGACCTTGAGCCGGCCTGGCCTATTAGGGAGTTTAAACACTACGAGAGACCAGTTTATACTGGTTTTGTTTCCAGTGACGTGCGGTCGACAGTACCACTTACAATGTGCACAGGCACACAGACCTGAAGGTATGTTAGTCGATGGGTTATGTAAAAAAAATTACGTGTTGCACCGTCGCGTCGTACATCGTAATAGTAATAGTGTCTCGCACGAACGATACATCGCACAAATGACATGTCGCACAATCGTACATCGCACACTCGTATTTCGCACGAACGCTACTTCGCACAAGCGTCTGTCGCACTCCAGTAATAATCCCAAAATATGATGTTCGAAACTATAACTACTAAGTCAAATATTGCTAGTCTACTATCAGATATTAAGTTTCTTCAAAAGAAATCAAAGGAAGTACTGGGAATAATCGAATAAAATTAAAAAGAATAACATATTCCTTGTTTCCTAAAGGTGCTTCCACATGGCATGGCGCGTGCTCGTTGTAATATAAATCTTGGCGGAAACAGCGCTGGCTGCTCCGCCGGGGTCACTGGAGCGGAGGTGTCGAGCGACAAACAAGGCACCGCTGAGCACGTATTACGAGTTAGTTTTATACTAGCTTGCCCCCGCGGATTTGCCCGACTTTGCCGGGCAAAGTAATCTTTAAGAATCTACGCCATACGAATCAGCTTTCGGTGTAATCTCGAGTGTGGCTATCTTTTTACCGAATTGTTTTTTTCCGCGAAATTTCACTACAGCGTCCTCTACTTAGCTAGGTAAGAAAGTTATCATGCGATATTTCCCGCATCCTAAATATTGTGATGAATCAAAGCTATTTGGTTGCATTTTTAAGCTTAAGAACCATAAGCATAGTCCAGTAACATCTGATATTATCTGGAACCGATAACAGTGTTAAATTCTTAAAAACAATTCTTGATAATGACGCTGGTCGGCATTGATATTATAGTTCCGTTTTTTTATAATTACAGACAGACACTTCAAATTTTATTCATAATATGTATGAACTACACGTATCGAGGTATTTACATCCTGCTCATCGGTTACCTAGACGACAGGGACAGCGAGAATTTCTTCCGCTTTGTTAAACAGATCGGATACGTATTGTAGCTGCAGGTATAAATTCAACAGATCAATGCACGGAAAATATATGAGTATGTTGTCAATACTATGCCTAATGAGAATCTTAAAATAATCAAAAAGAATATTCCTGTGCGAACTTATTCCGTCTGATCCCAGTTGTCCCGTTGAGTAGTCCCGTGGCGGGACTAATGGGATTCTTTTTCCCAGTTGTCCCGTGATGATATTCCATACTATGATCTTTACCAGGCACATTGTGAATTTTTTTGCGCCCCACGTTTTTCGTTTCAAATCTTACAAGTATTTTCATAGCTATTGACATTATTTTATACTCTTAGTCCGTTTTAAAAATTGTTATATTAAAAGTGAAATATTTAAATATTAAATTATCTCTACTTTCAGTTCCAACAAAAATATTAGTAAACTGTTTAAAATTTACTTTGGACTCAATACTGATTTAGCCAAGGGCCGGTACGGACTGTAACACTACATTCTAGATTAGCGGTTATTCGAAACTGTTGTCAATTACAGGCTGTCCGTTCCAGTAACATTGTATCAGGGAGTAAGCGCTGAGATTGGATTCCTATTACAGACGCATCTGTCCGCTAATGAATGTAGTCGGCTTGCATGCACGTGCATACCCGGTCTAACTAACGTACGAGTTAAAGGGATATTCTGACGTGTATATACAGGTATACATGTCTATGTCTAGTGACTGAGTTGGGCAAAATGTAATTGCGACCACTGATCACTTTCCTAATTACTTTCCTCCTTTCCCTAATCTCTTTATGTTAACACAGAATTAAGGATTTGGAAAATAAAAAATTACGGAAATAAGAAAGTAGTGCGTTTTGCACAACTCTGCGGCCTTGATGCGCGCGCGACGCGTCCTATCCTATCAAGCAAAACTTTTGCTTTTTAATATTTTATACGTATTGTCCAGACGACGAATTTCTATTATCAATTCGTCTCCCAGACAATTTGCGAATTAGTAAAATTACAAAGATGATAAGCCACACGAATTAAGAATGAAAATTTTCAGTTTGTCTTCCAGACTGCGAACAACCCAGTATATTTAAGCGTAAGGCAAATTCATAAAAAATATTTAAAAAGTACTCCACAAGCACCACCATCAATGACAATAATAAGCATTTCACTTTAGGACGTCGGTTTTCCGTTACCGAAGCAATTTTGGCGTTTCTCCCCTTTGACAAGACAGATGATGACAGCAAATAATATAAAGAAACAAACACCAAAGTGATGCAGCACGTACAAAACGGTTATGATCATTCCGTCTAAAACGCAATTTGCCTATAAGACAAAATGCCTAAGAGGTACAATGTCTAATTATCAAAAGGTCTAAAAAGCATATTGAATACTGGCGTGATAAAACTCAAGTGCTTAAACAATTTAGGTATTCAGTGAAATTTTAAGATCAAACAGCCTTACTCTTCATTCAATTACCCCACCCAGCGTAAGAATAGAGGAAACTTAACAGAAAATAAACTTTAGGTGGCTAAATTTTGAGTGGTTGTTAGAAAAAGAGCAGTTTACAAACATATTTTAGTGTAAACGATACTACAGACGACTTCTTTCTCCGTAAGTCCATGACCCATAAAACTAAGTGTGGGTTCTGTATCTCCATTAACGTTAAATGAATAGACAAAATGGGTTAGTTACATTAACCAGTATAGATAGACGCATCCTGGTAACTGCAATATCATTAAGCAAGGAGCTTGTTGCTTGGCTACGCGTAAATTGCCTTATGTATTCATGGACCGATGAATAAGTGAAGGAATAAGGGTATTGCATCAACCCCGATTTTAATGATCACAATAAGTTTTGCAAAGGTTTCACTTAGTCCATCTTATCAACTTGCGTGAGCTTTATTAACATAGGTCGGGATCATTGAAATATCACTATAACACAGTCAAAAAGTAAAGTGTAGGTATTCTATTCTATTCGCTTGAAAAGTAGGATATGTTTTCGTTTAAAAGAAAATTAAATTGCAATGAACAGTAGACGAGTTATCATTATCAATGATTTTAATGAGTTTTAACTTCAGACTGTCCCTATCACTTTGTGTAAAACTATAGTTACATAGGGCCGTAAAGGGTTTAAAACGACCACTGATAATGAATTCAATTAAAAAATGAAACCTACTTCTAGTGTGTCTGTTTGTAGTAGTTTTTGTCCGCACGTTTTCTTTGGCAACTGGGACGAAGCCGCAGCAAAGAGCAAGTGCAGGTTACAAGTAAAGGAAATACTTCGATATAGCATCGTTTGATCTACAAAATCCGATGCAGACAAAGGGATTGCATTTACAAAGTAGAATAATACAACAAATAACAAGAAAATAGTAACAGACACAAAGGGACCGTCAGACCGTTACACACAGTCATATTTCATACATAAATTTTGCACATGCGTCTGGGAACAACACAAAGCACGCGAAAGCTTCTTTAAATATTCCGTTCCTTCGTAATCAAAGTGCTGCGTTCGGAAGATAAGAATTCCCAACGCGCCAGAAAGCTGCGGGTGTATGAGAGAATCGTTATAGGACGAGCGAAATTATTTCGCTCAGCTATTTATCAAAATTCTTACCGAAAGAAGCGAGCATGCTCAATTTTACAAGTCAGTCTCGCAGTCTTACGCACTCCGTAATTTATGCACCTAAGCTTCCCCCGCTTCTACCACGGGCTCTCGAATACTTCTCGATTATTATTGAACAATGGAAACACAGTCACTAGATTTTTGTACCAATCTATCATACAAATAACAACAAACAAGTTAGACTTCTCATAACGTTATTGTAAAACATTAATGTAGGTAAAATTAAACTCAATTCCGAATCAAATGGCATACGAAAACAAACGCATTTGTGCCTCGTAAACAGGTCCGAAGTCCGAGGAGAACCGCAAAAAGTTTACATGGCCTTTTTAGGACGCAAACAGCGACAATGTGTGAAAACAGTGACAATTTGTTTGCCACAAAGTGGCCGATGAGCGATTTTTCCAATGTTTTTTTTTTAGTTTCTCGTTCCTTGTTGTTTATTGAAAGAAAAGTCTAATTCATGAGGTTTGAATTGAAAACATTAAGTTCAATACTTCAATAAAAAATATGGTACCCGTTCTGAAAATTTTCTTCTGAAAGGTTTCCCGTGGGAATTTATATACTTTCTGGCAGTAACAAGTATTTAGGGAATAATCAGTCACATTATAAAATAGTGACGTTACTACTAAACTGGACGTAGACATAAAACGACTTTCGATCGAGAGATAACGCGTGGTAAGCCACCGCCCGGCCGCTCAGGATTTCAAATCACGAACGCATACGAAAAGTGGGTGAAAAATCGTGTATAAATAAAAATTACGTCCCCGAGGATTATTTAAAGCGACTCCCGGCGCGAAATTTCAATGAATATCCTTAGAGCGCGCAGATTAAACATGGAAAACTTTTTGTATTTGCTTACCGCTTCACGGCTGATATAAGTGGATTGCAAAAGTTGCGAGGATGAGCATAAAAATGTTCCGAGTTGGGGAAGAAAAGAGAATCAGTATTAACAGAGTGTCGCAATAAAGGAGAGTGTATTTTTTGGTAGATAGGAAAGTTTTTGAGTAACTAATGCTCAAGAAAGTGTTGGCAGAGGTGATATTTTACACGAATGTGAGAGGTGGCTTCGTGTAACTTTTATTCCAACTACATATAAATAAGAAACTTTATGTGGCTGAATATTAGGTTACTTTTCAATTACAATCAAACTGTTGATGTTGAACGAATTTTTCATGAAACTTGACATAGGTAATACATATAGGAAAATAAATATTTACGCGAGACACAGTCAGGGCCAGTGCTAAATGGATTTAATAACTCAGAATACAGATTTCATACAGATGAAGTAGATTTTTAGACCAAGTATGCCTATACTAAGAATCCAGGTTGATATATGATAGCGATTTATTTATATAGCTAGAAAGAAATATGTAAACTGTCCATCTGAATAGTCTAAGGGGTAGGTTGAGAGGTCGACGTACCCTGTATACGCCAGGTAAGCGCCGAAATACTATGCAGAAAGCTTCTCGACGTAAACACACTTCGAAAAAGAAATATTAAACACGAATGGTACTAGGCTGCTTGAAAATATAACAGTTTATGCCAAGTCACCAGCACTCATGCGACAGCGATGCAATGGCCACTCTCCCAGATCGTTAATTTGCGATAGAGGACACAATGACGGGGCCAAATGGATATAGGCGGGCCGCATAATGTCGGCAGGATGATGGTAGACGCCTCGAGGAGACTTATAACTCGTATATGAGACACTCGGTTGGTCCCACCGAATATACCCTAAACATTATTTTAACATTGAAAATGTTTATGGGATCGATTTCACGAAATAAACAAAATCTGCGATAACTTCTAGAAATTTAAGGCTACGGGGTCAGACGAAGGCTCAAAAGGCGCAGAATTTATCGAGACACATTATAGGGTTGAAAGTTTGAAAATCGGTTGGCATTTTTTTTTTTAAATCGATAAAGTTTGGAAAAATCTGGGAATTTTTTGGGACGTAATTTCGAAAAGATTTTTTTTTAACGAATCTATTTGGAATATCGAAAAATGAGAAAAAAGCACCTCTGCGCTTAAATTTTATCTTTCATAGGTTCAGAGATACGTGACCCCAAAGTTGGGACATTTTGTCAATATCGCTGTGCTGACGTTATAGTTCGCCGAAAACTGAGCAAGCGAAGGGTGCTAGGATTGAACCACGGGCGAAGCGAGCGGTGCTGGGATTCCTGAGCGTAGCGAGGGTTTCAAGGTACGTGACGCAAAAAAACGTACAGTCGCTCATACATAACCGTCTAGCTACTATGGTACATTTTCAATGTACTAAGATTCTTGCGTACTGCGTAAAGTCTGTGGATTTTTAAAAGTTAAAGGCGACAGCTGTTACCTTTTTATGAGATGGAAGCGACAAAGTCTTTCTTGTTATGCACCTTGCTACAGTATTTAAGTAAATAAACAAGAAAAAAAATATATAAAACTTTCTCTGGAAGGGGAGGCATTTAAAGTAATAAACTTCTATAGAAAGAAAGAAAAAAAAACGGGCAAACTGAAAAATAAAATTCATATTCATAAAATGGAATCTTTTCTGAAAATAGAAATGAAAGGTATTTCATTCAGCCAGAGTCAGGTTTAACATAAATAATACAATGACAGTGCAAAGTGTTTTTCCACCTACCTTTAAAGTGCGAAGCGGGGAGAGGAAATAATAGAGGCATGGCGTGGACTAGCTGCAGCCTAAACAGCTCTTACCATGTGTTTTAGACTATTTTACTAGAAGTTATCATACCAACTACCAACACACTATACCTACTGTATTAGGTAATTATAATTTCTTACGAGGTTGTGCGTAGTTTATTTATTTGTTCAGTTACGTCACAGGTAACGTGTAGGTCATAATAATGTTAGCTTAGATGTTCTAGGTGATGACGATGTCCATATTCATTTGACGCACTTTCAAAATCATTAATTATAATATTAAGGGACTCTTACACCGCTTGCTGATAAAGTCCCAGATACCCTATCTGCAAGTTATCTGACAGATAGCCAATTTTTTTGGTTTCACGGGTATCTGATTGCCTATATCTAATATATTTTATATAGTCTATCACACAGATTTATCTGATAGATTAGTTTATCACGAAGATTACTATCTGTAACAATATCAGGAAGCGGTGAAAGAAGCCCTAAATGTCATTTTAAAATGTCACAAGATTACAATATTAATAATAATCGTGCTTATTTTATAAATAGTGCCAGAAGCTTTTTGAACTTTGGACATGTGCATTCTTAGTACCATTAGAGTTTCGTCACACAACCGTTCGTAGCACACTTCTTTGTCACTGAACGACTCGCGTACCCGTGGTAGGAGCGCAGTTAGCCAGATGGATATTATCTATTCATCGCCGGCATAAATGGGACCACTTGTGAGGGAGAATGTATTGAAATCACAATGTGAACATTAACCCGGAGCTCCCTTTCAAACCGAACATTTCTCCGTTTCAAAAATAAAAAAAATATTTATTTAACAATAGAGTTTAAGAGAAATTATTTATTCATGGCACGTCTGCATTTTCCCCTTTCTTTTGTTAAATTGAAAAATTGATTCGTTTGTTGTTGCCGTCGTAAAGTGGATGGATGCAAGGGGCTTTGGGAATAACGTTGTTTATTTACAGTTGCGTATCTAGACAAAGTGCGATTTAAAGGTTGAATACAGCCAATTAACGGTTGGTTCGTGTTGCTTTTGATTCTGGACTATTAATACTCTTTTATTCACTATGCCAGTTGAGAATTATTATTATGAACTAGCTTTTCCCCGCGGCTTCGCCCGCGTAGAAAAGTTTTTCCCGTGTACATTGTGAAACAGCGCCCTCTATGTAGGCGTTTTGTTACTTAAGCGTGACACACACCGGGCGGCGGCGTTGCGAAAGCGTTGCGGCGGCGAAGGTTTGTATGAAGAACGCGCCGCGCCGCCTATTTCGAATATTACAGAAAAAAACCGCAACGCTTTCGCAACGCCGCCGCTCAGTGTGTGTCACGCTTTAGGGGGTATTAGCGGACGCCCCGCGACTTTGTGCGCGTTAAAAAGTAGCCTAAGTACCAAGTTTCATCAAAATCTGTTCTGTAGTTTTTGCGTGAAAGAGTAACAAACATCCTTATACGGCCAATAAAATATTAGCAGGATTTATTGTTTCCCACTGGAGGGCAAAAGCCTCCCCCCACTTCTTCCACTCCTCCCGGTTTTGTACCATTTTAGGCCACTCGTCGTATAGTTAAGAGTAATACTTGACTGGCCTGTTGGCGCAGTGGTAGTAACACTGCCTACTGCGCCAAAGGTCGTGGGTTCGATTCCCACCCGGGACCAACATTTGTGTGATGAGCATAACTATTGGTTTTCGGATTCTGGGTGTTTGTATGTATTTATGTATTTATTTAAATGTATTTAAGTATGTTTATCAGTTGTCGAGTACCCACGTACAAGCTTCGGCTTAGTTGGGACTAAACAGCCATGTGTAAAATTGTCCAAACAAACAAACAATTATTATTATTATTATAATAATAATAGCTACATACATACATTCTTCACGCTGTGTCCCTGGCGGGGTGGGCAGGAAGGACGGAGCGCCAAGTATCGCAATCCTGACACACCTATATCTAATTCTCTACACACACGCTCGAATAATCGTACTAATACAAGATGAAAGTTTCTAAGGATGTTTGTGACTTTGGATGTTTGTTACTCTTTAACGCTGTAACGGCTGAACGGATTTTGATGACACTTGGTACAGTGACAGTGATAGATTATACTCAAACATTGGGTTTCCGTCTATCGCGACTGTAATCGGAAGTAACTTGTCTTCAGGCTACTTCCATACCGATTAAGACTTATACACTAACCACAACTTTATTTTATTTTTATTTTCTGTGTGTAATATTTGTATTTGTATGTTTTAAAATGTCTGCTTATACCTGTAAATAAATAAATAAATTTTTATAATTATTAATATATCCTGGAATAACATATAGACTACTTTTTACCGCGGAAAACTGTTCCCGGGGGAAAAAAATCTTATTCTAGTAGTAGTCTTAGTAACTAATATGTCGAAAATTGTTTATTCGGTCAATCAATTCGAGCACATATTGTTTTAAAACTCAAACCGGACTTACTTCAGTGCTTACTTCAGCATTTCTCTCAGTTAACGTCAGATGGATTTACTTGCATACTTGGGTAACCTACGTGAGTGAATCTAGAGCCACGGTCATGAAACCGGCACTCAAACGAGTTGAGTACTAAAGTGCGGTGCCAAGTCCAGTCCCTACTACTTCCGGATACCTCCCGTTTTCAAATAATGTTCAGTAGGTACAGTCACGAACCGGGATTGTTGAGCCGCTTGCCACTTCGTATTTTGGCCGTGTAATGCAAATCGGGTAACAAAAGTGTTGTTATGGTCACATTTCAATATCGAAAAACGGCGGCATTCGTGTAACACAACCAAGTTAAGATGATAATTAAGCTAGTGGCTCAACAATCCCGGTTCGTGACTGTACCCTGTATCACGAGTCGATACTCGCTAGCGACTAAGTAAATACGTAATAGTGCTGTCCCTTTTCGACCAATTATGAAAGACAGGGAGATAAAGATATAGTTTTATAGTCGTTAGCGAGTATCGACGAGGTTAAGTCATGGTAGGGGTACAGAAAAATTAAAGTGGTTTGATTTACATATAAAAAAATTGAAATCAATGATCGAACAAACAAGTTTAAAGCAGTAACAAAATAAATCGTGTCATCAATTTTGATACTTTTAATAAAAAAAACTCTCGCCTATAGTGATGTTATGGTTCAAGCGTCAATTTAATCGATATAACGAAATAAAATAATGAACTGACGGGCGGCGCGTCCATAAAACACGATTTTATCATACCGTAGGGAGGGGCACGTTTTCGAATATCGTAATAAAAAAGTCACAGATGTCAAATTTATGACGTCGGACCATTGTAAAGAGATTAAAAGATTTACTACGCGCCGCTACGGGGAGCTACGCGGAGCTACGCGGCTACGCCCGCCCGGCCGTAAGTTCTACGACAATTTTACAAGTTTAATAATGTTGTAATCCTTTTTGTATCGGTGGGTGACACGACCCCTTTTACAATAATTGTCTTTCTCGACTTACCCGTAGAGCTTTTGGCTGGCAGTGTTATTGAATTTTACGTACCTGTAATGAAATAAATAATCATTATTAATACTGGGTAGGAGTAAAAATCCTAATAAATTAATAATATTTCTTAATAATAAAATAAAATATGAACTACACAAATGAATGCAATCAGAGCTAAAAGGGACGGCCACACCTCACAACTTTCTCATTCACTCAGTAATTTTAAAACATTAAAAAACTAGTGATAATCAATTATAACACACTTATAATATGCTTATAGATTTATTTAACTTGATGAAAATCAATTGTATTATACTTGACTGGCCTGTTGGCGCAGTGGTAGTGACCCTGCATACTGCGCCAAAGGTCTTGGTTTCGATTCCCACCCGGGACCAACATTTGTGTGATGAGCATAACTGTTGGTTTTCGGATTCTGGGTGTTTGTATGTATTTGAGTACAGTTGTTGAGTACCCATTTAAAAAGCTTCGGCTTAGTTTAATTAAATCAAATATGTTTGTATTGTGTATTGTGTATATAATGCAGGTACACTTTTTCAATTGAATGTTATCAAAAACGCGACTTTTTTTTGCACTATCACCAATACTTACTTCAATCTAACTTAAGACAGTAGTTCCAAAGTAAAAATATAAACTTGGATAGTGTTTTCACGACTTTTCAGCTAATTCACATATTTACACATACTTAAAATAATATTTAAAGAGAGAAACGTAGACTTTTTCATATAAAATATTGTTTCATGAAAGATGAGCCCGCCGCCGCGGGGCACGACTCCGTAAAAAATACACATTCCGTCCGTTTTCTCACCGAACAGCGCTAATGTCGGCCGTCACTCGACGAATTATGAAAAAGAAATTTCCCGTGGGGTGGGCGATGCCTTATAAACGTCCGTTAACTCCGCGAATAAATCACTGTAAGCGCCAGCGCCGCCAAATAAATAATTTTCTTTATTCATCAAAATTAAAAGGAGCAGTTGACAAAGAGCCGCCGTTAATTAAAATCCGCTTTGCTTGGCGACTCGCGGGCCGAGTTCGATCATCGTGTTAGCGGCGCTTACTTTGTTTCGTAGCCGAGTTTCTTGGCTAGTAGAAAACGATGTTTTTGCCATCTGATACAAAGGTTAACGTAGCGAATTTTCAATTTCTTTAAACTAATTCCTTTTAATTCAATGACTATTCCAAACGTAAGACTGGTATAAAAATAAAACGCCCGGTGCACAGATTAAACTTGCAATTCCGAGGCTGTAAAAGATTTATTTAGTTGTAACTCGGGCTGTGTGTTCTGTACAAGTGCACATCGGAGTTTTCAATTACACAAAGTGATGGCTGCAGTGTGGCGGGGGCACCGCGAAAAACAGCGCGCGGTCGGCTACCTGACCGATTGCAGCGCCCGGCGGACCCCGGCGCCTCCGCCAAGCGGCATCGACCGCTAACAAAAAGAAAATACGGTTAGTTTTCGAGCGAACAACCTCCGCAGCTGCGAAAGTCGGGGGACAGCTCGTTTTCGAAAGGTTGAAGGAAAACTCGATCGCTTTTCCAGGGGGAAGCTCTCAGTGGTTTATTGCGTTATTACCTGGACGTGTCTGCCGCGTCGGGACAGCCGCAATTTGGGAAGAAAAGAACGATATGTTGCGAGGAAAGGGATTTTATAGAGCTCAAGAGCGGCCCCGAGAAAAGACCAAGCCGCCTCCGTCCACGCCTAGCATCATTTTCCTTGATCGAAAACACTACACGACACTAGTCGTGTTTTTATTTTATCCAATTCAATATTGTTGAACGGCTTGTGAAAGCACAGCGCTTTGCGCCATTTGCTAGCATTTTGTTCAGAGTTTCGATGGTCACACTTGCTTTTCTGAAATAAATGTATCTATCTTTACAATACACAGGTAAGATTAGACGAGGAAAATAAGGATTAGACGTTAGACTGGAGTGTTAGAGGTCGCGGATTTGATTACTTTAACTTTGTACAAAGTTTGTCATGGTCTGGATATTATATTTCTAAATTGGTCCTGTCTATCCTTGTTTAATTTCGATCGTAGATACAGAATAAAATTCTAGTTTAGGTTTAGACAAATATAAAATAATGAAACATTTATACCTATTTATTATGTTGTAGTTTAATTACATTCAAAATAATATACAGTATTATAAAACACGATGTGCGCAAGGCAACCCCATTTCAAACGATATAAAGTTCTTTAAAAACCTACGAGCTTTCATCTCAAAGATAAGAAATCACATTACATAACTTTTACAACGAACCCATAAGTCATCCACACCGAATTCGATTCAATAAAAACGTTACAACCGCGAAAGATTTGCTCCAATAATCGGGTGACAAAAACCGTAACTCCGCCTAAGGACCTATGAAATAAGAGTGGATGTCCATAAAATAAAATAATAAGCGGTCAATAAAATCTTTCAAGGCGGCCGAGACGGGGTGAATCTGTCAAATGCGTCTGGCGGACTGAAGGAGGAAATAAAAGGAAAACGTCAGAGGCGAGACGGTGCGAAGTGGTCGAAATTTGATCGTCGACAGGATTGGATCGGAACCATCAACCGGGGGATAATTGGACTTTAGTGACAGCCGATCAAACGATACCCGCAATCTTAAAAATATTAAAAACCGATATTATTATAAAGACTAGCATCACGTTTCATTTGTTATGGAGCATTTCTGACAAGAAGTTAAAAAGGGCATAGAAACAAGAAAAAAGTTGACGGGAATCATTACGATGATTTTTATGTTAAACACATATAACAATTCTAGGATTAGGTATAACTTCAATTGACAACACGTTGAAGCAGTCACTATACTAGGCTCGTAATAACTAGTAGTTCCGTGAGAACAGTAGACCTCGCCAGCCCTTATAAATCAAACCTAAAAGAAACCAACAAAAGTCAACTTTGGAAACAGAAAAAGTACCTACTAAAGTGACAAAAATTAGCACTTTAAAGCTTAATATTTCGCAAACGGATCCCTGAATCGAAAAATGTTTATCACACACCCGCGATATTTTTGAAAGACCCATCCAACGATACCCCACACCATGGATATCACGCGGAAAAAAATAATTTTTCATTTTACGTATGCAGTTCTATGAACATAATTTATTTTTTCAACTTTCTTAAGTCGATCCACTATTACTCAAAAACTAATAGAACCTACTTAGCCGTAATAGTTTTCCTTGTAACTACGTTATATATGCTACTGCCATTAATTTTTTCACATTTCCAGAAGCAACCGTTTAGCTGGCAGGGGGGGGGGGACACGTGACTCTAACAAAAATTACCGCTTTAAAGCTTAATATTTCGCCAACGGATCCCTAAATCGAAAAAATGGTATTCACACACCAGCAATATTTTTGAAAGACCTATCCAACGATATCCCACACTATGGGATTCACAAGAAAAAAAAAGTTCACTCCCACTTTGCGAGTATGGTAGGTACTCTAAAAAAAATGTTTTTCAAAATTTTATTCTACTCATATTGTAGGTTTAATTAATTTATACATATGCCAAATTTTCGTCAAAATCGGTTGAAAAATGCGACCTGTAGAGAATTACAGACAGACAGACAGACAGACAGACAGACAGCCGGACAAGAGCATTTTTGGCCAGTCTCGAAACGTAGACGCTTCGCTCGCTTCGCTCGCTCGGTCAATAAATTGTAATCGATCGGCTGTGAAAGTACACATCACATTTATTATGTAAATTACAATTGTTTTATTTAGTTGCTATAATATTACTTGCCTATACTTTTATTATCAGCTTTGATTGAATTACTTGCAAGCATCAGTATTCACTGGCCTAAAACATCTGACCGACTAATAGAAATTTCGGAATTTAAACGGTATTTAGTATAGATTTTCCATAAAAACTCCATTACCTACCCACTCATTTGTACAAATTTGAACTTCGGTAGTATAAAAAATAGTATTATCCTGTGCTAAGGGAACCGTACCGTGTAAGCGACTAGCGATTTAATAGAGCTAAAAATAAAGCACTTTCCACAGGAATCAATGTGTGCGATGCAGTCAACACAGGCTGGCCATAACAATCGGCTGGGAAATTGCAGACTCGGTCCGATCCGCGCAATAACCTCTGAGCTCTCATTATGCAGATTGCCTCTCGATTCACATGTGCACGTTCACTAAACATCTTCAGGTGGGTACTGACTCGCAACAGAACATCGTAACGTAACACGTAACATGATACATTGAGCGAGGTGGTTTGTGGGCAATTTTAGAGTCCGTTTGGCATCCGGAACAAAATAGTACTACATCGAAGATTTCTATATAAACTGAGATAGACGCGTCCAACGCGAGGTCCTCATATTTCGTGTCAGTCACACCAGAATTTGTCACTCAAAATGTCACTTTTACCTAATCGGTTGACCAATAAAAATCGGGCTTTATGTCAAAAAAAGTTTTTTTTGTGACATTGCCAGTTGTATGACTGACGCGAAAGCGACAAATATTTAGAAATTGATATATCCGGCGGATAACAAAGGTATACCTTGCGGGCTCAATATCGAGCCCGCGGGTTTCTAGAGAGGTTAAACATCATGTACTGCGATTACTTACCCACTTGCCCAGCCAGCTTTGTAAATAAACTTCCCACTGTTTTGGGAAAGGCCTGGTTCATGGATTTTATTACAGGCTGTTATAATATATCGATCATACGCTAGCTTCCAATAGCATGTTACGAATTACGATCGATGTTCTGTCACAAGTCAGTACCCGCCCTTACACCGCTCTCTCGTGGAACGACGTTGGTTTTTAAAACTATTGACTTCTTTTTAACTTTCTGAGAAAGTGGAATGAAGGCAGTTGGAGCAAGACTAATATTTCGTATTAGTTAAGAAACTTTACTATTAGAATAAAGCTGAAAAGTTTTTTTTTATTGGACGCGCTAATCTCTAGTAGTACCAGTCGGTTTTGAAAAAATCTTTTTGAATTTGATAGCCCATATCTTGCGTAAGAATATAACATCACGCCACGACCCTTAGGAGCCGAGCAAAACGAAAATAAATCAGAAATAACTTATAAAAAGCGGGTGAGGCCGCGGGCAACAGCTAGTAAGTTAAAGGAATAGGTTTATTATAGAATTACATAGGTACTGACTGTCCCAGCATAACAAAGGCGCAACAACGGTTGCATAAAGGTAAGTAACAGTGTAATAAGCGTATCTCTGCCGAGATAATCTGCATAATTGGAAGTCGTCGTAGGATATTGCGTCCACGTGAGGCTGCTGAGCAATTTTCTGCGTCATTTCCGGAGAATCGCCCACTCGGGCGATTCACATGCGCGTGCCGCTCCGGTACTAACTGAAATTAACGTTATACCTGTATCGACGTACAATTAAAAACGTTATTTACATTGAAAATGAGGAAAGAAAGCCTGAGATAAAGGGTTAAATCTGGTCTAAACCACGTAATATGTTAACTAAACCATTATTATTCGATTATTTACTCGAATGTATTTCCAATTTTGCTTACAGCCATTGATTCTTTAAGCTCATTTTCTTATTTCCTTATGTTGTACATTTACCGTGTAATGGAATTCTTGCGTAGTAAATTTTCGTTCCACTTAGGTTGCTATTTTTGTTGCCAGCTTATATTACATTCTTCATATTTTATCAAAATAACTACACCGTGCAATTTAACGTTTACATTGTGCTTTTATATTTTAGAAGATTTTTGTTTACAGTTAAAGCATATTTCATTTCTTCATCGCTTTGTTTTAAATCACCTTGTAGGTGTAAGGGGGCACAACAAAACCACGCGATGGGCATTCCGGCCATGAGTTTTGCATGAGAGCAAACCTAAGAACACTGACAGGTTTTAATAAACATAAACTACGCAAACTACGGAGAAATGTGACGTTGATACACGTAAACAGTGAGCCAAACATGGACGTTTTGGGGCAAAATGTAGGTACACCGATCAAATTATGTTTATTTAATTAAACATGGCCCCAAGCAGACGTCAGTCATGACGTCGGCGCGCGGGAATTTGCGCCCTTTGATTACGTTTCTGTCTGTCCATGTTTCGAGACCGCGGCAAAGAAATTTTGAAAACAAATAATAATTCTTCTGATAAGTAATTGTTTTAGACTGCCACATCGATGGAACAAATTATTCAGCAGGTATTTTGTTTATTGCCAATTTATATTAATGATTTTATATGCCAGATATAAAAATAAAACAAAATATTGTAATAAAATTAAAAGATTGTTTCGCGGAAGTATCACAACGTACTATCATCTTTTACTATGGTACTATGCCAGAAGTTAATGATGATGTATACAGAAATGATTTTACTAAGATACAACTTTAAAAAAAATCCAATACCAACGGTGCCCCAATCCGCTTTTTGGTGGACTTCACGGTTCTGGCACACCATCGCCGCGATCGATGCATCTCGCTCATCCCGTCACGCGATGTGCCGTGCACAGCCACGTTTTTTCATCGGATGAAAGCATATGAAAGCCCCTATTTATAAAGTCGGTGAATAGTTTCAACGGACCACTGGGCTGGTAGTTTTTACATAGGTCCGCCCGCGCCGCCGCCGCGCCGCCGTGTGCAAGACGCGTTTATTTCGTATTTAATTAATAATTTAAAAGCGTTGGATCGTAAATTGCAGGGATGGTTTTTGCGTGATTATCCGTTATGATGATCATTCTAGATGCAGTTTTCCGTTTTAATTGCTGTTGGTAAATTATAATAAACCACTGTCTTACAGGTAAGATAGGTTTTTAAAACGGATGGTAATTATATGATAGGTATTTCATTAATGTGCAAGAAAGTTTAGGATGCATGTACATTTTGCCCATTTCAAATAATAAATTACAAATATATATATTTTGTATTTATTAAAATGTTATACTTACGTACTTACAGCTACTGTAAAATATATATTTTTCACTTAAACAAAAATTTAAAGTAATTTCAGCTCTTTAAACAAAATTAGAATAATATTTAAAAAAACATTTTCGTGTATGTCCAAAATTCTATTAAATCGTTAGTAACTAAAGTAGTATTTTGTAGTAATAAACCTTTAAATTCAAAATCCCAATGACCATCAACCTTGTCTATCCAATAAGCGATCCAAAACCTAGGATCTGAGTTGCAGGTGCTCCAGGATTAACTGAAGATGGAGTCACGTAGAGCGACCACTGAAATGCGATGACATTGCAATCCTGCTCCAAGTGCAGTTGCGTGCAAACGGGTCGCATTTAGAGAGATAATCTCGACTAATCGACTTCGGTATGAGCGGCCATCTGAACGAAACCATTAAGGTTTTTATTTTATTTATATTGAATGGTATACAGATCGTTTACCTTTACCTAGCCTATTACATGGTGAATTTTTCAAGTGGGTATGGATGCCAAATCCTAAATTACAAGGAATAGCGAAAAATACTCAAAGGAGTCTCGGGACCGATTTTGATAAAAACTAAACCTGCATCATTACATTTTTCCTACTACTCCGAGCCGGGAATTTTGAAAAAATATACAAAGGAGATCATAAATATAATAAGTATGATCTGTTATTTGCTTAATGCCAAAAGTTGAAGAATATTACTGATGGCTGCCGAAGGGGAAACACGTGGCCTAAATCTATTTAAGGAAAGTAATTCAAATTATAAAGTTAATTAGAAACAAATATTTCCTTTGAAATCAAATCAAAACCAACTTTTTTAATTCCTTGACTACAAACTCACCTACTGCAGACAGAATTTGTGTTTACGTAAGAACATTAACCGGATCCGTTGAAAGTTTCTCTTAATTAATCTCCTAAGCTATTTAGTCAAAGAGAAGTGAATTCCTTCGCCCGCCTTATTGAATTCTAAGACAGGGAAGTTGCCTTAAATAAGAAAGCATCGATACCCGATGTTTAAGTTTGGCAGTCTTTAAACGATTTTGTAACTTAATATAAAGTTACAAGATTGGTTAGTCCGAACATGAGCCGACTTAAGATCTTTCAAATGCTACACTATTTTAAACTTGCTGAGACGTTGCCATTTTTTAAAGTAAACTACTTAAGTAGAGCAATCAATGTAGGCATGTAAGCCAGAAAAAATGATTTGTACAGTGAGTTAGTCACAAGATGTAACGTTGAGTATTGGAAGTAGATTCATCCAGTTTTTCTCGTCAAAAATCCTGAGGGAAATTCCAGCCAGCGTTGTGGCTGCAAAAGCCCTCAATTTATGCAGGGGCCGTATTGGCGTCTATCTGGATGACAATCTTGACACACGGCGAGGATGAACAATGCAGTTTTGTCAGAGCTTAGGACGTCACTACGTGGAAAATTACGGACCTAGCTAGCCCGATATATTAACTATTAAAATAGATATTTTTCTATTTGATTTCATAAAAATCCGAATATGAATTTTGCTAACCTACTTTCGTCTGTGAAAAATCCACCGAAGACCGAAGCTGCATCAAAACAACTAGAGCAACTTTGAACGTGAATTTAAGAACACAAAAACAAAGCCGCACAAAGGGTGGCACAAATGGAAAATATGCCTGCTGTTTGTGTTATAAACCCAGCCAATCACGTCGGTGGAGCGCGCACAATGTGCGACTAAACGCCACGGCAACAAAAGAGCCGTAAAGAATGGGCCACCGACACACTCGCGCTAATAAAATAGTTCGGCGCAACAGGTTGCCCCGGCCCGCTCCGCCGGCAATACAATAGCAATAGAACTACCTATGTGTCTCTGTGATCCTAGTAGTTCGGATTTAGCTGTGTAGGCATCTAAGCTCGGAAGAGACTTAACCTAATTATCGTACAAAGATCGTAATCCCATATCGATTAGGTTGTAAACTGTGTTAACATAGGTTAGACTAACTTTCTTCATTGCGGCGGACGGCGGTGGCGGCGGGGCGTCCTCCGAGTTTTGGAGTTTGTGTAATGGATTCCAAACATCTTGAAAAATACACCTACTTTGCTGCCCTACTTTTATGCTTCAAGGTCCCAGGGATTGGGCGTTGATAAGGTTGTCAGTAATTGTATTGCATGAAGCTTTTTAGTTTATCACAATTGGGGATATAATTATCCACATGTCGCCCGCCATACATCGTTTAGACATAGGGGTTCATTTGCCTTGCGCACGCCTTCTCTAATATCACCTTCATAAGTCAATGGGTCAGCAATCATTACCTATTATCCTACCAAATTTCGATGGAGATTTGATAGTCTCTCTCGTCTACCGTAAGTTTAGCAAAAGCTTCTTCAGAATCTAAGAGTATACATTTATTGTTGTCTACCCTCATTAGTAAATCAGAGCAATCAAATTTTACTAGGTAGGTACGTTTATGTTTGTAAACGTGACTTTTTGTGATATATTTTGATATGTAACAACAGCAGAACTTGTTGAAATCCCGTCAAAGCCTACGTGTGTTCTTGTATCGAGAACAGAACAAGAACACAAGACAAGAGACGGTCAGCGAGCGGTCCCGTCCCCTAAATCCCGGGTCGCGTGTACCCTGCGGTTCCGCGGCGGGATTTACAAGTTTCTTCTATTGGTTCAACCGTTTGTTTCTGTAGTTAGCTACGGCTTATCTAACTTTTTCTTAGTATTGTTTTCGTCTACGTGTGTAAGTCGCTTTTTACCGACTTCTTGTCTTTTATACTTAGTTAGTGATTTGGTACACTGTGTCGCAATACCGTCGTTCAGAAGATTTATCGTCTACGATTTTCCTACAAACATCGACTGACCGAAAGCAAACTTGTTTAGTGTCTTTTAAAAACTTAGGAATTGTAGAACACATAAAACTTAAGAAATGTTTACAACAGTTAATAAAACCTGCACTCATTGACTCAATGTCTAGCATCCACAGACTAGCATCTAATAAAACCAAAAGACATTAATGTTATGCGTAAACAGAACCCGGCGACGACGATGTTAAATGTTCAACCGCAGAGGCAAAGAACAATCTGTTAAACAAAACAACCAACACGCCGCGGCGGAGGCAGTAAGTGAGGAGTGACAAAACTTGAGTCGTACTAATTAGGAATACAAACATGAATCAGGGCTATTAGTTATAATTGAATTGTCTCTGGCGGGGAAGTTTGGTGGCGGGAAATTTAAATATCACGCTTTAAAGAACGGGCCACTTTTACGTCGGAGTTCTAACTTGGAAAGTTTGAGGCGTAAACGTCACAGGCATTGAAGTGGAAATTTCTATTAGAGAGAGTTTGAGAAATTATTATATTTGAGGATCAATTGTTAAAATATGTAAGCAAAAGCAATAAAGATACAAACTAGTCAGAAAAAAGGTTTTTAGTAAATGATTTTGGGTGTTTTCGACGACTGCAATGAGAGCTATCTCAGGACTGCATAAAGAGTTAGCTGATGTGGTCCTGACGATATATTCGTGACAGTTGACTATGAATTTAAGTCAGCGCACATACTTTGTATTTCTTACGTTTTTATTGCGTGAACAGATGTAGGTCTACGTTAGCGTAATAAATGAAGTCCTCAAAATAATAGTTTGTTAGCCTGTATACTAGTTCACAGGTGGACACATCGATCTCACTAAAGCACGTTTATATGGGCAGTAAATTATAATACTAAATTCGTATTGCGTGTGAAAGCGTTATTACTAAGTTTGTAGTAAGTGCCTAATATTGGTAAAATTGGATTCCCCAAAACGTAAACAACTCCAATATGACCATTGTTTTCGAATATTCATAGAAAACTAAATTAGGCTAAATTGCTGCGACCTGAACGACCGGGCGTTCAGCCAGTTCAGTTAGAAACCTCGGCTAATTCAAGAAATTATTTTCAGCCATGACTTTCTTTCCTTTCTGTCTGATAAAAGTCGATAATTAAAGTAGGAAGTAGTATCATTGATTGAATGTTATCCTATCGATTAGAAACACTGATAGAATTCTTGGTGCTAGTCTGTAAGCTAGAAGCAGAGTTTTTAAAGACGGCGAAAGCCTCTAAACCTAATCTAAATACTTACTAAAACTATTGTAACTGTAAAAACATTACTTTTTCGCGTGTCATCATGTAATTAGTCTGCTGCATTTATTTACTTTACCGTAATTGTAACCTCTAAAAGCATCGCAGAACTTCATAAAGTAACTCTGTCAAACTTATTTTTCATAAAGCACTCGTTGCTCCGACAAAATTATCTCCCTCATTGACCAAAATTTTTCACGGCAAGTTTGGCATCCATCCATTACTTTCCCCCCACTTTTATCTCGTCGCGGTGGAGTTGGATTGTGTTAATTGCGAGTTGGGTACTTTTCGTGGATATATTTCAGTCAAAAACAGAATTTTTAAGATGGACCTGACAACTTGAAATTTTATGGAAAGGTCTATGTGTAAAAGTGCTGATGATGATGAAAACTGTGAAATATCGCGCTATAGTGTGGTGTTATCTTTATTTATTCTCAGCTTAGTGTTTTTCTTGAACTACATGAAGTTTTACATCGACCTAATAACCAATGGACTTCAACTTATGGGCGTCCAAACTAAAGCGAGGCTCAGGCACGAAAACAGAAACAATTTCCGAGTCAGTATCTCGTTTAGTTAGGTACACGATTGATAACAAGTCCTATAATGCCGTATTATCTAGATAATACTTACTACTACACTAGTGATAATTAATAAGGAGTGTAATAATGACATAAGGTTTAAATTGTTAAAGGTTTAAATGTTTTATTCTGTACTTTACTTTTCTTTACATTTCCTAATCGCTAGCTAGTACTGTACTATAGTAGTATATTAGTATCTATGTCAACTCAGGACACGTTTTTCGAGAACTTTGTTAGTTTGACTAAAAGTATTAACACTCCTCTTTGCATAAGCAATAAGTATGGTCCGACATCATCGTGCCTATAAATGTCTTCAACAAAATTTTCAGCTGGATTGTGTCCCCCAAAATATAACTTTATGTAGAAACACAACAGTCTACATTTAATAACACAAATGGGGAAAATACTAAAATTTTAAAGGGTTGTCACTTAAAAATATTTTTCAAAAGTTGCTCAAAAGCTATTGCAGCTTGACATTTTATAGGTAACACGTAGAAACTCCAGCAAAAAAATTAAAATGCGTCGTGGGCAAAGTTGGTGACAGTCATTTTCTGGGAAAGCAACGAGGCTTGACGGGAATTTAAACTGCGGTTAAGCCGATTCTGGATTAACCGTCCGTTATCAAGGCGTGCGAGAGTCGCGCGTGCGCGCACATTCGTTTTGCGAACAAATTCAATTAACTATACACGTAGAGCTAGAAAGAATTTAGATGCGATATTTATATGATATTCTAGGCAAGTAAAGTAGTTAAAGATACGTTATTGCGATTGTATTTTCATTCTTTTAATAACAAGTTGAATCAGTATTAAGTACCTAATTTATCGACTCTCTGACTTAGGACTATTCTAAAGCAATACCAATAGGTAAAAGTTACTAATAAGTGTAGTTAACCTAGTTAATAAGTGTTCCTATTTTGAAACGATGAATGCTAATTAATAGGGCAAATAGTTTTTAACTGCACTAACAATAGCATATAAAACTCAGCTTTATAAAGCTCTTAAGTGCCTGTATGTGTATTTATTGTGCGGGAAACCTAAAACAAGGCCTGTAAACACTCCATTCATTCCCAAATTGTCAATAGAACCTTAGTGTCAATCGAGGACTAGGTTTAGTTTTGCCCTACATTTGTGGAATTCCGAAAACCGCCGGTTTAATACACGAGAAATATGTATTTTTTTAGCGTATAGGTCTAGGAACCTCGTTTAAAAAAGTAGTAAAAATAACCCCGCAATAAATTAGTGTCGTATCTACAGTTACGCCTAAGCCTAAGGGTGTGTACGAGTACTAATTACCTCGCATACGTCATACATAACGTGCGGAAGGCGCGCGTTCGCGCCGTCACATATCTGCTACGAACATCTACCCCCCTTAATATTCTCATGTGGCTAAGCATAAATTAGAACTCGAATTTCATTCTCTTGTTTCAACATTTGAACTTTACTTATGGGAGCCGCAGATGTCAGAAGCCACACGAGAGGTGGTGCTTTGAATATTTTTATGTCATTTTCAAGTGTTGTAGACTCTTAGATCTGTAGTAAAAATCACATTTGTAATACCTACCTGTTTATTAAATTTTATTTGTGCAATAAAATGTTATCTTACTGAATTGTTGCATCCAAACTAATAAACGAATCAAAACCAATAATTAAACTAAACTAAAAGCCAATGTAGTGAGCGCATTTGAGAAAGCATATTCGAATATTAGACGTTATCAGGCTAATGATTAAGTGGTTTAGTTAATAAGTGAACGAATTCGTCCGGAATATTATAAACAAGAAAGACTGTCGTTTGTATAATTTTACTTATATACATATTTGTTACTTCATCTTAAATTAAAACAAATTTATTTGAATTGATCATTCACAGCGCAAACTCTTTATTTTGCACCTAGGAAGCTGTGGTAGATAAAAATTGACGTGTGTAATATGCAATGAAATATTTCGACTTTAACTTTTTATTTCGAAGTCTAAATCACAAGTGAAGACGTCAAACATTTCCACACAAGTACAATAGTAGAGGCTGGCGGACGGAATCAAGAGGCAGGTTGTATGAGTTCTCATTCCCCTGACTCAGCTAAGTCGGGATTAGGCTGCTTGTCGCACGCGTTGAGATTTCGCAGGCCGAGACCGAGGCTCGAGCAAGAAATCATGAAATATTAGCTTTCACTCGCGACTGCCCCTGCTTTCGAAATAACATTAGATTTTCCACAGAACTGTTCGCTACAAACAAACATAAAACTTGACGCTACCTACCCATAACACCGAGTAACATTCGCCATCAAAAACTTGAATGTCTGAGAGGTTGGTCCTTCGAGCCGGACTTTATCTGATCTAGCCTCGGGATTAATTAACTTAAACGCAACAAGTCCGAGTTTACGCTGCTCTCGAGAGCGCCTGTCTCGTGTTTTATTATGGAAGGCGGCTGAATTAAGTAAGTAGTCCATGATTATGTTGGGAATGGGTACGAATAGTACCATTAAAGTTGAGTTCGTACTTACTATTACTTTTTGGGTCTCGATCTGGAGTTGGTGAAAAAGTAAGTACCTAATTTTTTTCAAAGTTCAAACTTAAAATGAAAAGTTAAAAATTAATATTTTTTGCTTTGAAGAAAAGAGCATGGACAAATAGGTATAAGAAATGGTAGAGACGTAAATATTTACAATATAAGAATCAGTTATTTTTTTTAATTACCTACTTTATTTTAAAAAATTAAATGATACTTTTTACATTTACTTTACTTGATATATATAGCCTATTCAATAAAATTCGGTACACCATCGGCGAAGATGTCACGCACGTAACATATCCACATACAAAAATACAGTCCAATTGAGAACCTCCATCCTTTTGTAAACATGCAAGCAACGATAATAATCAGTTTGAGTTTCATCAGAAGATCTTTCTAGGAGTGCACGATCACCCGCCGACACCCCGTCACAGATCTCTATTTTTCATAGTGCAGTTTAAAATTAGTCTGCCTCAGTTCAGAGTTAAAGTTTTTTTTTTATATTCGCTTTGTAGACGGTGGATTAATAGATTTGAGCGCAGCTCGTCGGGTTTGCTTTGCTCTGCAGTGTCATCTGTGTTATCATACCGAATTAAACAGCCCGGGCGGGACAGTATAACTAGGAGACAGTCACTGGCTTATCTATCCGCAAATCCTAGGGCTGCGAAGAAATGACAACAATACTAAAACAATACGCAAAGTGTATCTATCTCGAACTCCAAAAGACTTGCTCAATAAAAGGACACGAAAAAAAGAAGCTAACATTGGCGACTAAGGAAAAATCACTGTTTTCGGACAATAAAATATTGTTGTAGATTTTAATGACAGCCCTAAGTCTCCTAAACGTCCTCCCATCTTCTAATATGGATTATTTGACTACAAAAAATTAACATGAATAAATGTACTTTCCCATTATAGTCATTACTCAATACTTTGGTATCGTGGTATCATGATTCATAAAAAAAAATCGTCGGTTAGGGTAGACTTTTTTTTCCTTACCATATTACTCGTACTGGAGAAAACACTTAATCGATATTCGAACCTAATCTCGTGCTCCTGTATCCTAGCTGTGGACCTAATTAATTGCTCCAATTCTTTACCAACACATCCCAATCGATACGAACCAATCTGTACAAGGGGCTCCAACCAATATTATTAGTAAAAAAGAATCACTCGGCGCTGTACCGAATCCGATTGACGGGCCGATACCCGTTATTGGGTCTCGGGGATCCGTATATAGAGAGCCCACGAGCTCCATTGAAACTCGCTGAAATTGAGACCGTTTTTCTACGAGTTAAGGATTAGATTGTGCGTATGAGACGCTGCATGGTTGTACGGAAGTATCCTAATGACGGGTGGACTACAATAGCACGTGTTGCCCTTGTTATTGGTATCTGACCTGACCGCTACGGGCGATTTGTCTAAATGAGATCCGGACCTCTGCGATGGTGCTTTGTTATATTTTTCTTATATTGTCAGCTGCTGGTGACATATTGGGCCGGGATATAAATAAATAATTTAAGTTCTAGTGATTATTTTTAAGTGACCAGCAATTTTGATAGGTAGGTAGGTACTAGATTTTGATGTATCTATCTAAGAAAAAAAGCAATTAAAACTTAAAGTTGTCATTGCATTGCAACTGCAAGAGCCACGACGAACTTCGTAAAGTCTGCAACGAAGGCTTGTTCCATGTACAAGTTTCACAAACACATCTGCTATTCATATTTTACAAAAAACCGCCTGCATAGAAAGTTATAGCAAACTCACTGGACTGCACGTCACAGTTGTTGTTTAATAAAGAATAGGGGTTTTCAATATAAAGTTTATCATTATAAAAATTTGGTAGCGGACTGTATACGGATTCTAAGGTGGGTCATCCATCATAATTCCCTTACAGCGTAAGTCTACTCTCATACAAGCAAATTAATCGGTTGCTTAAACCTTTATTACCTGCCTTCTAAACATTAAACAACTAGTAAAAAATCGTCATCATCACATCAACCTTTCGGCGTCCACTGCTGCACACAGACCTTTCCCAATGAACACCAATTCCCAATGCTAACGTCGAAACTAGCTTAATTGCTAGGGTAAGAAATACTTTATTTTGTACTCGGTACGAAATATACTATCTTCGCCGTTGGGAGGGTAAAAGAAGAAAGCTCTCGCTCAAATATACAGATAATGGTCAGATAACACTAGAAATTATATGTCTCTTAAACAGCTCATAAACTAGTAGTATACCTGTCCGAGCGCGACTAAGCATTGCGACCTATCGACATTAACAAAGAACTAATATGGCATGACGTAAAGTGCATTTTGCATTTGTGTGTAAATTATGTTTCAAATATTCTGGGACCTGCGCGAGATTCGGGTAACCCAGCGGAGTGAGTATGTAAACATTGCTTTAGCGGCAGATTTCGCCTGTACTACTCAAAGACTCGACTCTGACCCCTACACCAAGCCTAGATCCGCCCCTGGCCGCACGTGGTGGCCGGCGGTGCCGTAATCCCGTATACCGGCGATTAATCTTCGTTCCGGCTCTCACGAGGTGGTTTGTTGCGGGTAAATTTGCGGCAACCGCCACGATTTGCCGCCCATAGGCCCCTCGGGGCGTGTACGTCATACGATAAGCTTTTGTTAGCTAATCGCTAGTTTTATCGATGCCAGATAGACGACAGATAACGCCGCATCCATTGTGATGGTCAGATTTCGAATGACAGCACATTTAGTTGCAGCCGGTGTTAAATTTTTATATTGATTGGAAAGAAATTGTGAAAATATTTTCACTCACTATTGATCAACGTAGAAAATGTATTTACCAAGTATCAATCATACATTGTAGGCATGATGATTGAACATGGCTTATTGCCTATTAAAAAATGAAAGTCGTTGAGACGGTAAGCTATCATACTTTTGTGTGTAGTTCGGTCTGTTGGTTTGTAAGTCCCGCTATCACGTGACGGCGGCCCCGCCTGCCTAATGTTTCACCCGAGCATTGTGACAACTTCCACCTTTTACCAAATTGTATTTTCGTGTTCGGCCGACTTTTCCTTATATAAATACTGTCATTAAGACAGCTACGCCGTGACAGGTGCTAATGTTTGTGGAAGTATCGAACCCATTTGGGGTCCAATGTAAACAATACCATGTTATGACATCTCTGACAGTTACCGACAAGCTATTATGAAGATTGGAATTCAAAAACATGACATCTACGAAAACACTTGTAAAGGGTACCTATTCGTTTTTGTTGACTTTACATGTCAAAAAATCGGAACCATGTCGTGTAGCAGAAGTCTAGAAACATAACGCATGTGAAATTAAAACACAACGCACAATTTTATAAAATACACAAGAATGAGGATTGAAGGTTCGGGATCAAGATCGGCCGACTACTCTTCTAACCGTTCATGTTCAGGTGGTTGTACAGGGTCTACAACTTGAGTCCCGAATAATGAAACTACATAACCCGAATCAAAATGTGATTATTGTTAATAAATAAGGAAACGTTGACAAGAGCCTCTTACAACCCACAAAATAGGTAATCACAAAATATGGCCAAAATCGAAAGCGCCATTCCTCTGAGTGAGACATCAATCATCCTGCGACCCGAGACGAGAGTAAAGTTGTGGACCTTAATCTGTATACAATAGTTGTTATTGGTCAAATCGATACTTTAAAAGTGACTGAATCCGAAGGAATACGTAAACGCCAATGAAAATTTAAGTAAACACTTTAAAGTTGAGGAAGTTATGATTGATGCTATCAGCGTCGAAAATTTTGCACGGTCTGTTAAAGCTACTTAAATGGATAGGTATCACAAATAATGAAGCCAATAAATTATCTAGTCCGATCCCATATGCTTCAGGTATTAAAGGGAATCCAGCGTAAGCCCACGAATGGCTATACGACTATAACGACAAGAACTTAAACGAATAAATTAGTACGGGGGAACCGTGAAGCGGGCAGAACGCTTGTTATCTCCATTCGCAATTTTACAGCTTTAAAGGAACAAAATCTTTGGAGTAATTATTCGGATTTAGAATAAGAGGGGAGGTTAAAAAAAAGAAAGAAAGAAACAAGAAAAGAGGCTTTGATAAAATTGTCCGAGTACTCGTACACACTTTGTGATTCGATAGAGTTTGGAACTGGAAAAGTTTGGCTTTTTTAATTTATTTGGGTTTGTGGGGTCCGAGTACAGCTGATGCCGCATCTGTACGCTGTTGCTTACAGTTAGTGGAACATTAGAGTGGGCTCTAAAGGAGGGGAGAGGTGAGGGGAGAGGGTCCCGGTACGTCATTACGAGGCCCCGCGTCATTTGTTTATTAAACATCCTCCGAGGTGGAACAGAATAATGGCACAGTAGACTTTGTCACGGCCGCTTTCCCTTGGAATTAAATCGTAATGATGATGCGCATCACTCGTCGCTGTTTTCGGCTCCCAACCGTTATTAAGTCCCGTCTTGAGGTCAAAATGAATAGGTTCTTTTAAAAGCTCGCAAAGTACGCCAATTGTCATAGTGATGAAAGGAATCCTAAGTGTTCCGTGTCAACGAGAAATATGTTTGAGAAAAATAGGCGGTGTTTTTCCGAGTTTTATATCACAGAGTTACAAAAACAACATGAAACTTCGCCACCATAGGTAGGAAAATAGTAAAATAATGCGTATTCAGAAACAATCTACCTACATAATACAATTACCTATAAATTATTTGATCTTCTAAGAATTTAATCTTAAGAAGGAATAGTTTACGTACTCGTAGATACAATGCAATTATTCGAATCGACTATTATAAACTAGGAAATCGAAAGTCTATGACTAAAAAGAGAACCGATAATATACATAGGAATGTATACCATATAAAGGCACTTAAACATGGATATAGGTAAGGTTTAAACAATCTCATATGACATGACGCGAGCTTAAACAATTTAAACATAAGTATCCTAATTTAAATTGTATACTCGTAGTCGTAATGAATACTGTAAACAAACGCCACTTGAAACAGCCAAACGAAATTGAAATGGGTGTGATGTGACGTCGTTTATAAGGGCACACATCAAGTGAGAGAAAATAGGGCAGAAACCGCAAAGTGGAGGGCTCAAGAGGCTCTTTATTATGAGCTCAATGATCAAAAGGCCTACGTGAAATCTATAGTTTCTTGGAACTCATACACAAAGTATGAAAGGTGTGGATTGTATGACTTAAACGCATATTTCAAAATAAAGACCTGACACAAACCTAATTTGTCATTGTTTTATCATTATTACCAGGTGTTTCAGTATAAGACATTAAGATTCGTTCATTGACATCAAAGCAATTACTACCATGACCATTGTTAGTTAACGATGAACTTTCAAAAAAACCGCCGTGTTAATGTATATTTTCAGTTAAGAACTTTGCATAGGAAATTGAAATTATCAATACCTATTACTCGTAGTTAGTAAAGTTCTCCAAAAGAATTTTAATTAAAAAGTTACATAAAGTATTCACAAAGAATATGTAATACTCTGTAAATTAATTCATACATAATTGACTGCTAACTGTACGGCAATTCAGAAATTTTTTCAAACTTTGAAAAAGTGTTTCTTTGCGCGAAGTTATTCCAGCGTGAGTGACAAAATTAATTATTAATTTTATTTCCATCATTCTCAAATTTTTTATATATATTGAGGATGGGTGTTGCATGATCTGAAAATGTTATTTACTATACATACAGACAGAGGTTTTAGTAAAAGTTACTAAGTTAGTTGTTGAATCTCCCTTAATATGGTACAGAATAATAATACGAAGAAGTAAATGAAAAGATTTCTAGACAGGTCTTTTAGAATGAAACTATCGGGTATCGGTGCTAAAGTTACCGGTAAATATTTACAGCCCGAACAACGACCGATATCGTTCGCTTGCCGGTTTGCCGGTAAACCCTAGTCACGAGTCAAAACAATCAAATATTAATTCAATCGTCTTTAAGTCGGCCTATTTAATTTGAAAGTCCCAGTGGGACTGCGACGCAGATTCAATCAACGTTGATGAAATTGTCTTCACCAGTTATATAAGATACTAGCCGATGCCCCGCGACTTCATCCGCGTTATAAAGTATATTATTTATATGTTATTCAAAATGTTTTAACCCGTTCATGTCAGTTTCTTAGTTTTAAAGATTGTGAATAGATGGGGTTACGTGTATTTTACACCCCGCTATCATTTGGTTCTTCGCAACATAAGCGTGCAAATTATCCACCAGTTTTTACCTATTTATTATTAGTATATCTATACTAATATAAGATAATCTTATCTTGATCAAAATTCGTGCTATAATGATGAAGAGTTTGTATTTCGCAGTGCTATTCGCAATTTACCAATATTATTGCGCATTTTTTCTGGAATAAAAAGTACTCAATCCAGGATACAAACTATCATTGTACAAAATCTACCAATAGGTATTAGTTCGATGTTCAACAGAAATGGGTTATCAGACCCATCATATAGTAAGAAGCTAACAAATCTGAAAGACTTGCTTCATTCATCACGTTTTGATGCACGTGCATCTGTTTGCATTGAGTTTTTAATATAAAGATTGAGTTTTATGAAATTAATGACGTAAACTGCGGTAGTAAAAAACACACAAACACCGTTAGCACCGACTCCATCGTATTCAATTAACCGTAGTGGTTAAATTTTTACGCGACTTAAAAACGCACTCCGAGTTTTTCCGCTTTGGAAAGTATTTCAACAATTTTATTAGCAAAAAATGCGAAACCTTTACGCAGGCATAGAATTTCATGACTTTAAATTTTAATGGAGAAATTATGTTTGGAATTCTTTTAGAGGTGCTTAAGGTCGCGATTTAGAAGTCGCCATATTGACGAAGATACATTTTGTAACAATAGCTTTCTAGCCGCGGCGTTGTTTCAAGCAATTAGTAACAAAATACTTATCGGTTTTAAATGTTCTACAATATCCCATAGAATTGTCCAAATTAAAAAGGAGTAGGTAATTGAATAACATATAGCTGCTTGTATAAGTATGATGGTATTATGAACTTAACTGTAAACAGATTTTCACTGTTATTTACCTATTAAAGATTAGGATATGTTTACCTACTTACATACTTATACTACCTACTTTACATACTTAGGTTAAAAAACTACGTCACTAACCTACTAACACATTTTTATTTGAATTTTCTAGACGTATTCAACTCAACATCGCAAATACATTTAGCTACAAAACCCAGTACACACTCGAAAATCTAATTCTAGACTACACTCACGAACCCACTGAATAGTAACTAAATATATCATGGTTCGCGAATTTGCTTGCTAGCTCGAGGTACATTTATTGCTACACACCATAAAATGCGGTCCAACAGACCCGGTAAGACAGATTTGGTCTGAGGCCGTTTGCATCAACTAGTTCACTAGTAGACTGTCGTTCATCGCGTATCATTCTTATATTAGTAGTTTTATTCAATCAATCAATCAATTATATGGTAATGCAGATCAGCACTAGAAATCGGAGTCTTCCCTGGCGATAAAGATTGCAAGATATTGACATGGGAAAATATAAATCTCTTCTCTTTCGTCAGGTGTAAGTGCCCTATAGGACTGATTTTGATAGCTTTGTACCTACCGCGGTTCAAATTCGTCCGACAATCGCCTCGTCTGTCTGTAGCCAGGGTTATCGACGCACCGTGTCGGCGAGGTCGCAAAGGGCACCGACTGCGAGAATCTGGCTCAGAGTCGGCCAACCTTTATCAGCAAGTCGAAGTACACACATAAATCTACCCAACATGCCCTCTCAAGGGAATAAGTGTAGTAATTTGCGAACACGAGAGCGCTCGCTCGGCGTCGCGCGAACATTAACTATTAAATTCGTTGCATATTAAACTACAGTCTGAGTGGTGTAATCCAGAATCTACCTGGACGGTTCCGCTTGCAAGACTCGTCAGTTAAAGAAGTAACTACACCAGGTAGCCAAAGTACAGCTGAATCAAATGCTATAACAAAGATTACATTAACAAATGAGATTCGCAACTTTTCGCTTTCAATAAAAAACTGTTACAAATAAAACCTAGGACCCCTTGCAAAGCAGCCCGATATTTCGGATTGAATTCGAATTTCGATTTCGAAGATCTAAAGTCAAAACGCTACAATTTTTCAATGTACTTGCATGTATAAAAACACCAACTACCTATATATCCGCGACATGGGCAAAATTTGTACTTAGGCCGACTGGACGTTTTTTAAATTGGACATTATTATCGTAAATCATCTTCTATCTCTAACTCAAAAATAACCTTTATCTAGGTATATTATTTTATTTTTTTAATGGTTCCTAATTTCTATTATTACTTGGAATTAGTAACAATCTGTCTTCTTTAATGTAATATAGATATTCTATTAAAGTATTGAATTGCAGACCGATGACGGTGAAGGTAAGCAGTAAAATACCGCCGAAATTGTTGAAATATTAGGAGTAGAGAACTTAAGTTCAAAGAAAATGACGATAATTCATCATAATGACGTTGTCGAATTCCAAAGACGTAATTGAGGCACGGGAAAACTGGTACTTCCGACTCTACAAGTGTAAATCTCAGACGATTTGAAGTCCCTTGTAAGAAAGGGGAATTTCCTTAAAAATGCCTTTGTTTTCGACAGTCAACAGGCCTCTTCGTTGGTAGAGAGTTCGAAACCCTACTTGACACGCTTCATTTTTACCTTTTAAATTGAAACTGGAGCGAGGGTGCGCTTTCTATGCACGGTATATCACACCTTCATTACGAAATAAAAAGTTTTTTCTGTTTTTGGGTTTTCAGATAGTGTTACGAGGACTTTTTGAATTTAGTTGCTGCAAGTCATGGAAACTTATTTTCCCGTGATCGAATTAGTAATCCTGGCTCAAACGGGTCCAGTTACTTGAGTTGTAGAAGAAAATAAATCTTAATGTAGATTTCCATAGATCTCGGGGAATTTGCCACCTACCTCTAAATAACCTATCTCTAAAACTAAGTTTTTGTCGAATTTGGATGACCTGATACTGGCTTTATCTAACGTCTAGCTCTCTGTGATCTGAGTTCAACTACTCATTTCTCTATAAAATCAGGTATACCTAAGTTATTGGTTTGAAAACTATGACGATTTCATTCATTATCATCTCTCATTTTTCGTCACGCCTCGATTCTAAGTAAGGAACAAAGTAAGTAAGTAATTCTTCCAGCCAGTTCATTCTCCAGGCTAAGTAAGCTTCCTCTCAGTATGTACCCGAGAGTCTCAGAATCTTTGACCTGCATATCCGCTGACTAGCAACAGTAATATCCAGGGCACGGAATTTTCATGATGTAAGTTTAAATGCACAGGGTTTGAACGTTGTAGTTTATCGACGTTTAACGGTATCGAATTAACTACTGATTGATAAGTATACTAAATGAATGATAGACTGCAACGTTCAATCCCTATGCATTAAAATTTTCGTTATGAAAATTTCATACCATGGTAATATCTATCTACAGTAGTATCTAGCATAGCAGCCTATGCAGCAGAAATATTAGCATCAAAATAATTCCCAACAAATGTCCCATGTTGCTGCACATTCTGCATCGAGGTACATTTCCCATCGGGTGCGTCGCACCACGGCCGTGGCAATGCACTTTCGCTGACCCCTTGCCTCCTCCCACGGGCGATCTCTCTCTCACTCCTTCCACTTTCTTCCATTTCCTCTCTCGCTTGCACACGTGGCTGCGCCCGCGCTTCCCGAGTACCGAGGTAATAACATTCTACGACGCGGTACGCCGCCAGAGTGGAACGGGTTCTGTCGATGACTTGAACGATTATTTGTATGTGAGACAATGGCCGACATGGATACTTTTAACTGGCTTATTTTAGACGGAATTGAATTATGGTCAGTGCACAACTGACAACTGAATAACTATATTTAAAAGACGGACTCGTCAAAAATAATTGATACACCGTGGACTATTATTGAAACATGTTACAATCCGATAAACCACACTTGTATAAGCTGACATGGACTGCCATGTCTGACTGGATGCGGAGAACCGAAGATCGGGTTGAGTGGCGCGAGTTAGGGGAGTCCTATGTCCAGGAGTGGACTAGTGCATGACATAGAAATGAACAATGATTTGTACAATTCAAAGAATAGCAGAGCACTACAAAAAATAGCTACGCAGAAAATACAAATAAGTATTAGATAGATATCGACCTAAAAGTTTAAAACTGATCTGCTAATTGCGATTACATCTGTTAACATTCACGTAGTCTACTGAAATGTGTATGTAGATAGACTAGTCAATTAGTTAAAAAATGCAGCATAAGCATATCAGATGCTACATAGTACAAAGTGCAAGTCATATCCTATACAGCGAGTATGAATGTTTCATTAGAAACGCAGCTCGCAGGAGACACAGCGCTAACTCATCGCACAGACTGGAGAAAGTAATGCCAGCGGTGGTTGAATCAAAACAATATATCACGCTTGCACGCCCGTCGCGAGAATGTATAAACACCCGTATGATTAGGATCCTACTATAGGTAGGACTACGCCCGCGGCGTCACAGGGACGCGGGGCGAAGCGACTGGGGGATAACGCGGGCAGTCGCGGGGAGTGCGCGGCAGGCCATCCGCGTATAATATTTTAAAGCAAAGGCACAGAATGCAAAGGTGTGGATGTTTGTTTGTTTAAGGTGCCAGTCCGTAGCCGACCGCACGCAGCAGCAGCAGACGACACTGTCGTCGCGGCACTACTGGTGTCTATGTAATTGTATGAAATATGTTCAGTAGCCAACGACAGCGTTGCCTGCCGCGAACGGGCCGAGCGGCAGCGACACTGTCGCCCGACCGCAGACCTGGAACCCTATTTTTTAATCGCTCGCCTCGCTTCGAGCGGTCGATTCTACTGATTTTTGTATCGGATGTCGAAGGAAATTTAGTAGAATCTACCGCTCGAAGCGAGGCAATCGATTCAAAGATAGGACTCCAGTGGTGTCGCCGACGCGCGAGCGACACGTTAATTTTTTCTTGAAATTCGAAGCGACTGGCATACGGGCGCTGCCATCTTCTGCTGCTGCGTTCGGTCGCCTATGGACTGGCACCTTTACCGCTCTAACATGCCATTACCGCTGACCGACGTTTGTTGAAACTTGGTACAGTTATATTATCTTGGAATAACATATAGGATACTTTTTAACGCGGACGATGTCGTGGGGCGTCCGCTAGTTTACTCATTTTAATAACTTTCTTCAGACATTGCAAGAATTGAAATGAATAGGTGTAGAAATAATTTAAAAGTGGTCAAATAATATCTTGCTTCGAATTTCCGCCATTGATAATGTTAATTTTGATCAGCGCGATACATGCAACCAATCCGATTAACCGAGTAAATTATTTAAAGCCTTTGTATACCGACCTGCATCGGAATTTAAATATATGTCGTCAGTTCCATGTCCCTAGAATGTGCTAGTACCTATCGCAAGTCAAGTTACGGATTACGTGGGAGTGCGCGGGAACGATCCCGCTCCACGGAGGTCGAAACGACACGTCAAGTACCAAATCGGGCGTCACAGGCATATCGACTTTATCCATCAAAAATTTAGGACGACATTCGTTAGCATCACCCTCCGGGGAAACGCCGTTCTAGACTTGCGAGCACATTCCAGGTGTAAACCAAAAGGTTACACAGCGACGATTGCGACGTTCGAATCTGACGGTTCAGTCTAAGGTGTTTGGGTGCACATTCTATTGCAACGGTGATGTTAGTACAGGAGCATGCGACTCGCAGCATACCATCGCACAATGAGTAATTTAAAAATTCAAAAACTCGTCGAGCCGCGTGCGCGAGCGAGGCGACCCTACGAGTGCTCCTCTGCAATTGAGACTGTTATCTGCTGTGCTATACGATGCATGCTATAACACGGTCATCACGGGGAATACAGCGAATACAACTGGCACAAATAACATCCAACGTCCCTGCTTATTATAAAACGCAATGACTTGCTGTCTATCTTTTATCTATTACGAATATGTTTAGGAACAAGCCTGCTACGATATTTCTCTATGAAATGATTTGATTTTTACAGATGACGACTGCCTCGCGACTTTATCTCCACCGCAAGTTAGCTGGAAGACATTTCTTTAGAAATAAGCTCAATCTTTTGTATCATTTTCTTTCCTTTGTATTGATTCCATGGCTTTTAGTAAATACAAATTACAATAAACAATGAATAAGGCGCCTTTTATATTATAGTTACGCAAGTGCACTAACCGTTTTCGAAATATGTGCAGAACAATGATTCTACGAAGTCGTCTAAAATAATAATAAATTTATTGGAATCGTTGAAGCAAACACTGGACTCGTAACCTACACCCCCTCATTTCAATTCCGCGAACAAGAAGCTCTCGACTGCACCGAAGGAGGTTCTCGAATCTGATATCAATTAGGATGAAAAGCAATGTAGAGATTCCTCGAGGTGAGCCCTGATCGCTAATTGGTAAACATTCAACGAACAAATGCACAGAGCGCTGGCTATACTCTCTACTATTTTCAAATGAAATTCTTTCGTTGCAAATATTTCCAATAATAGCAGCGTGGCGGGCTACGTTGCATTTCAGTTTTCGGAATTCCGATATAGGTATTTAATTGCAGTTTAATTATTCAGGCGTCACCCGATGCACATGCTTGGACTCGTCCATGTATGCATGTTTTGCGGGGAACATAACACACAGGAACTTAATATAAGATTTTTATTATTTGTTTTTTGTTTTAATTTTATTTATTTTTTTAGCCGTAATTTAAGTAAGTTTATTTTGAAGTTAGTGTAGTATAATTAATAATTATGTATTGTATCTTTTCTTATTTAATTATATTCACATTCATTAGTAATATAAGAGCAGGATGTTGTGTTGATTAATCACGTCAAAACTATTTCCTACGATACTTTTAAAATAAAGTTCAAAATGGCTCTACTCGCCATTCAAATTCAGGACGTGAATTTCAGCGTGCAAAATTGAATGCCAGTGAACTTTAAAAGAGTACAGTAATATCCAATATTGTTTACCGATAAGCAACAAGGTAAGTCTCTAAGTCAATATGAAATAGCTTGAGTTCGTTTGAGGTGAATATTTTCAAGTTTTTGCAGGTGCATTGGGGAAAAGTTAGGGGTAGACGGTTAAAAGTAAAAACTGGGGCGGCCTAATTAGGCTTTAGGGTGTGAGTGCAGCCGATGAGTTGAGAGGGACCGAGAGGGCAATAAATCGAACTCGACCGCTCTACTGCGGAAAGTACTGTCAGCGTCTAGGCATAATAGAAGTGGCAAACGAAAACACACCTTGCGACTCTAAACAAAAATACGTAGGCAGCAAAAAATAAATGCATATGCATGACTGGTAATCTTTCCCTCCGAAATGCCAACTATTCAATTTATTTTCGAATCGCAAAACCATGGTTTTGTTTGCATGTGGCAAACAAAACCATGGTTTTGCGATTTGTTGGAAGGAAATACAAAGTAATCTATATAATTACGATGTAATCTGTCTAATTTTCACAGTCCAAAATTGACATTAACAACAATGTCCATTTATTGTTATTGATAATAACTGAATAATAATAACCTATTATTATTATTGTGCAATTTGGCAGATAGTGTGCTTTATACCAATACGGTGATTTTACATTGGTTATCTAATAATATACGGCGAATTGTTACATTATAAAATGCACCATTTTCATGAAAATAACATCGATGTTAATTTTAGTTCCAGAGTGCCTACTGGCGCCGGAACGTATCGGGCTTCTATCAGTTTCATTTACATATGAGTATTTACGCAAAAATGAATGTAGTAGTGGATTGGATACTGACCTAATTGGTCTCTTCTACAAAATATATGAAAAATTTCCAATTATGATTTTTAATTTTTAACCATAAAAGAGCACTTTTGAATTCCCATTTTATTTTTCATATTCGCAAAGGTTGAAATAGCGTTCGTTTATTCGAATATGCCACTTTTAACCACATAATATAATCTGTTTTCATACATAAATGCTAAATAATAGTCTTTTTAGTAGTCACTCTAGCAAACTCATTCCGTGTTAGTTCGAAATTTGTCTAACGTCAAAGAGAAGCGATTAAGTTTAAAATTATTCGACCAGAAGCGCAGAAGAGATGCGCTTGAGTTTATTCAACCGGATACCGTCGGTTATTTGGAATTTATAATCCGATCTTCGTCTTTCAATTTAACGTCTTTGTGAAACTAAACAATTGATTTAAAGTAATGATAATTATCCAAATATAATAGTAAACTTAGTGTAAGTTTTGGTGAAAATCTGTTGATTGAGTTAGAAAACGACTGAAAATTAAAAACTGTTAAAAATTAAAAGGAAAACTATATTTTTTCCTCGCAATAGTCGTGAAAAACACAAAGTATGTATAACATCGGCGAAAAAAACAGCTCGTCGTTCAAAATCAGATGTCAGAGAATCGTAGGTACACTTTTGCGTCTCTCCAACAATGTACTACTTATAGCTACACCAGTAGTTATGAATAGTGGAGTGGGATGTTTTTAAAATATTTTTTGTCGAAACACAACATTATACTACGCTAAAGTTTGACTTTATAGAGCTTATACTTAATATAAACCTTACGATGAAATTTTAAAACACTTCTTAAGGCTCATAAGGACGCGCTTCCAGTGCCATAAAACCCCATTAAAATATAATGTCTAAAGCTATGAAAACATAAAAATATTAATTGAATGAAGAAATTGTTGAATGAGGACTCACCGTTTCGGACGCTGTGTAGCGCCCGTTGCTGCACTCAAGTAGTGAAGATTCACTCACCTGGAAATAATGAGAAAGTAAGGTTTAAATTAAATTGAAACCTTACAGAAAATTTAATACATTTCTCGTTTCTTTTCAACAAATAGTGGAGAGCTCCGTTTCTGTTTCCAGGATTATTAAAATAGGTATTTTCCATTTTGTTCCAGTAAGAAACTAAGCAAATTGCTCTACTTTTTGAGTTACAGAACCTACGATCATCTACTAAGTGTTCAAATAGTAGCAGGAAAAGATAATGCTTATATACTCTAAGCATCATTTGTAATCAGTTGTGGTTGTGTGAGTCGCTTACGGAAATAACAAAGTTCAGTGGAGTCATTTGGACTGTAGAAAAATAGACCGTAGGCAAGAAAAAGGGAGGGGGTTGAATATAAAACCAAGTCCAAGTGAATATAAAACAAGGTTAACCGCTTTAGAGGTGGTCAAAACAAAGTCAATGTCTATCTATATAAACAAACGTTTTGAAATACAAATTAGCAAGAGGCCAATCTATAATGAGATGATGGCAGGACCACCGGCACAAAGCACTGCGACTTTAGCGCCGAACTCAGTCCGCCCGCTATTCATAGGGGTCGGATACAAACCCGCCACAATCTCCGCTTAACTTCATTATGAGAGCGAATTGCTAAACGATCTATTGTTGACCACGGTTTGGACGTCTCGCCAGGGCTTTTAGGTTAGGTTAGGTTAGTTAGCTTTTAGGGTAGTTAGACATGCAAATAGAAATCAACTTGGGGATTCATTTGGTGAACACGGCGACTCGGTGCTTTAAAGTTAAAGACAAAACTTCATCATTAATAACTGTTTCAACATTTTAACGAATGTCACATAATAATAATTTTCCCAACTCAATTGGAGCAATATGCCTAAGCATTCTAAGATTTTTGTCCTGTTCAACAAATACGAAAGAAATAATAATGAAGGTTCAATAATTACCACTTTGATGGTTTAAATAAATACTCGAAATATGCAATAACAGCAACGACGAAACAACCAATAATAGTGACCGATTCTATTTAGCCATTATAATAACGAAGATATAATTTGCATGAAAACTAAGTCAGTGGTACACAGACTAGACCGATTGAAAAGCTAATGAAGTCACACACAAAGGCTTGGGGTAATGGAACGGATTTGCAACGCTTTCAAATCAAAGGAGCTTTATTGATAATTGTGGCGGACAAACATCAATGAAAAACCAGATATCTCTTGTAAGTACATGTTGGTCCCAATCTGGGAGTTATAAATATTTGTGAATATTTTTGTTCAATGCACATAATACGGAAGAAAACCTTGTTGGAAATTAAACATATCATACACTGTGTTTCTTAATACCTAATTCATCTATCTCTGAGCTGTACACATAGGTACAAATGTATGTCATTTGCTAAAGCAGGCATTTTCAAATTTCTTTCTTTGTTGCAGACATAACAACAGATAGATAGATAGATAGATATTTATTTCCTGCTACAGAACAGCAAACTAAAAATAAAGTCATTCCAAAAACGAACTAGATTCACATGGCAAGTAACAATGTTTTCCATATAAAATCATACACGAATATTTCTGAGAAGTTGGTACAAATATTTTCGCTGCCGTATAAGCGGAGAGGCGTCGACAAGTGGCGCCCGTTTCGCGCTACGCCGAGCGTGATCCTAGTTCAGTGGATCACACGCCACGCGACTCATACACGACCTGTATTGACACCGACACTCCATATAATAATGTCAGAACAATAAATGTACAGGTTTTGACATACGAGGGCAATATCGCCGAAGTAATTGCGGAGCGTCTGTGGCGTACGTAGTGGGAAATCTGTCCTGTCACGTCCAGAGGTTCCCGTTCCACCGTCGATCGTGCCATGTACCAATGGGTTTTTCTCGATTTCTCGATGGTGACAGAAAACATCGAGAGGCAACCGCATACGCCGAAGAAGAAAATTATTAAGCGTTTGTGAAGTCCACCAACCCGCACAGGGCTTGTAGCCGGAATTGGTGGAATGTAGCCCCTACGCCCTCGTTGAGAGGGTAGGCCTGTGCCCCAACTGAGTGGGGCATATATTTAGGGCTGTTTTTTTTTGATTGCACAATTTAAATGAATTGGAGACAAGTACCCACCCGTACCCCGAGCGTATACTAAGTTCAGTGGATAAACAACATACTAAACATGTGATCTGTATTGTCACATTTTCATTTATTGAGGAAATACAAGAATGTCGTCGGAATAACTGAACACTTACATTAAGCCTTATTTAAAAGTAGGGCAAATAATAAACAGTTCGATCAGAGTAGATACCTGCTTTTAGCCCGTTTGTCAGTCATACCGCCTCATTTAAAGTTCTGAACTATGAAACACGAGATTTGCACAACTTCTAGTGAATTAAGTTGAATGCAGTCGTGATAGCGCTCGCGGCTGATGCATGTCAAGTTAATGCAACAACTCGCAACATGTCTTAAACGAAACTTAACAACGTCTTAACCAAGTTGCCTTCAAAGTTATGATATGACGTTAGAGTCTACGTCGAGGAATACGAGGTTATCCCGCAAGTCTTTTCTTTGATGAAATATTTGTTTGTAGGTATATGTTGTAATGACATGTAACGTACTAGAATCGCTATTTCATTTACCTTGTAGGAATATATTAGTGACAGTTATTTCGTAGGTAGACTTAGAATTATTATTTAATTGTCAAATGTAAGGGTGAAAAACACCACTAAAGGCAAACTGAACTAGCAATTTTTTTAAAACAGGATTTTTAAAAATATGTTTTTAACAAGTGTTGTTTTTTTAAACACACCTTAATTCATACAATAAAACCGAAATACAATACTAATCATTGGAGGGTCATGAAATAAATACATTATGTTATTGAAAATATAAAAGATTTTTTCGTTTTTAAATACTTGCCTATCAAAATGGACATTGGACGGCAGCAGGCTGATAATGATGTTAATGAAATCTATCTAAAATTTGAATAGCATACCGCGTTAACAGACTTCTCTATCATGAGTGTAATTAATATTTAAATCCCCACTAAGGTTCATTAACTAGTCTCTGTCTTACATCATGCAATGTTCCAAACTTTATGAACTTTAAACAATATCCAGGAAGATGCGTTGTCAGAACTTCCAAAAACTTGAGGTGAAACAGGCAAGCAAACTTGCGTTTCTATTAAGGTACACAATACGTGTGTTTTAACAAATGGTTGGCTTCATCGATGAGAGAGTATTAATAATAATATAGGTAACAGAGAAGGTAACCTTACTTTACAAAAAAATCACTACTTTTACAATATGAAGTTGTAAACATTGTCTTTGAAATTGGCAAGGCGATAGTAACATCAACAACTATTATTTAACATGTTTTATTAGAATATATTTGAAACACAAAGTGAGCCCTTTCTATTTAAATCATTCTTATAAGTTCTTCGTAGAATTCTGATGTAGAATCTGTAGAATCTAATATAAAATTGACGTAACTATGTTGGGTAAAACAATTCTAACAGTTTCAATGTTACAGATAGTAAAGTACCCCTTAAGTTTACAACACAAGAGAAAGCAGAAAAAAGTTAAAATGACATACCGACGGCCACAAAATAGTTCTTTGACAAAGTCGTGTCCAATTTCATTAAATCAAACAACAAACATCAGAAGGAAATAAGCTATACGGAACTCCGCTAACTACGAATTAGTTGCCACGACTTCAAAGTCAACATTCTCGAGGTAAATAAAATGTTCGGATTAAGGCGCAGGCTCCGGCCAGAACTCGAGTCCTCCTACCAATCTTGTCGTCTTTGATCACAATTCACAGAATACTTGTAGAATTGACTCGTAATTTTTTCTAACCGTTGATAGTCCTTGTTGAACTGTTGTTTGACCACTTCTCCTTAGTTTCATTAATAGTACCGGACCCAGTGAAATAAGCTATGACAAAAAGAATGGACGTTATTCTTTAAAAAATTGTTTCATTTTATGTTATTTGACATACATTACGTATAAAAACCAAGGTATTTAAAATAAATAAAAACCGGACAAGTGCGAGGCGTATGACTCGCGCCGTAAGGGTTACGTTTTTAAAAATTAAATATATCGATAATATTCAATTTGATTTTTATGTATGTGTTTTTTCTATGGGCTGTACCGGCCTGAAATAAATACTATTTAATTTTTAATTTAATTTAATAGAACTTATACATAGATGATTTGGTTAAATGAAAACTTAAGTTTTTGGCAATAGACAATTTACTTTTTTTTGTGATGTAACTACAAATTTACTGTTTTCGGATTTTTTTCCATTACTTGTGCTATTAGATATTGCTTCTTGCCAAATTTTAAGATTCTTGGTCAACCGGAAGTACCCCATCGGTTTTGATTACCAAAATACTCAAAAAATGCGGCAAAAACCTTCCCTCCTTTTCCCTCAGGTTCCTTTTTTTCCTTTCGAGGTACGGAACCCTAAAAAGGAAAATTTTCCCGAAACCATAGCTGCAGCTTAGACTTTTTCTAGTGGCCCCTTTTAATTTACTTTGTTTCGCTAGCTAAAGTCAGTTTTTGTTCGACCGAAATGTTTGACCAATTTTCATTAGTTTCAATAAAAGTATTTGCGAAGGAAAATTAGTTGAAGCAAAATGAAACGTTTTGATTGGCGGGAATCACGACAGCGATAAAGTTTAGGGTCGCGTTTCAGCGTCAAAAACCTTTTAAAGAAATTACCGCTTGTTCTCTTAATTGGGCTTAAATAAATTAATTAACTTTTAATTATGTGTTGTGGAATGAAGGTCGGAGGATATTGTATACTCGTAGCGTAATTTCAACGTAAGACTTCAGTGTATTATTTTCTTATTATTATTAATGAAAATGTGGATGATTTTATAAATTAAGTTATTTAAACAGAAGCGCCTCGCTACCTGACCGGCGCAGAAGGGAAATTAATTAAGTAACTTGTACTTTACTAAGAATAATTATTTTTACAGGATAGTTTTTAAATTATTTCGAATTTAATCTTGATAGTAGCCTGTATACATTACATCACAGGCTACTACCAAGAATAAGATGAATATAATATTAGGGATACGATAGAATTGAATCCCTAATGCCTTCATGTCTGATCATAAATATCATAAAAATTACTTAATTTCTAACGGACACTTGTCCGTTTGAAATATCTGGACTGTTTTAGTACCTACAACGATAAAAAAATATAGAAAAATATTTTTTATTAAATAAAACAGTACTTGGGTGCATAATGACATGTAGTTATTGAAATTATGTTTTTGATGGCAACCGATACAGTAGGTTAAAATTTACTAAGCTATAAAAAAATCTGAACCACGATTTTGGCATTACAGGCCTAGCAAGAACAAAGAACGAGTAGGTACTTAATCGCTGTAGAAACCATGAAACAACAAAATTAATCAACTACCGGACAAAACTGTCGGAATCTATTGTGTTATTATACTAAGTAAACAGAACTATTTACGGGCAGCAAGGAAATGGGACGAAAATAACTAAGTAATGAACATAAATTAAACAGTGCAGCAGCAGTTCGACGTAAACCCAACACGTGTTCAACGCAATGCGTACGCATGACGCGCCAGTGCAGTAAACATTCTTAACTGAGAACCGGTTACTTTATATTTTTATAATTAAAAAATATTAAGGTTTACTAATAATTAATTATGCTCAATTACACTTTAATGTGCCTATATTATATACGGGTCTTACACACTTCTGAACACACTCAATACTTATAATAATACCCCTATATAAAATGTGTACAAAGCTCTAAAGTCTAAAATTAAATATTTCTCAATTGACGAAACTATAGCATTGCACAGGACAAATACTTATCCTGGTTTAATAAAAAGGATACTTTTAATCTAAGGGATAGCATTTACATTAGCGTCATCTTTTCGCTATTTAACGTGGTCAAAGCTGCCTTTAAAGTATAAATATATAAATAAAGTATTCATAAATTGTAACGCATGTTAGAGAATTTGTGTAAACAAGAATATGATAATTTTCATTACAAAAGTAAAAGTAATAAAATTCTACTGCTCACTAGGAGTGTGTGATGATTGATTTGTTTAGGTACGTATCTTTGACGCGACTATGCAGCAAAAATGCGTAACTGAGAGAAAAAGTTATGTATTGTAAGTATCTATAAATCAAATCAATAGCCTTTTAATATGTCCCCACCGGGGATGTCGGGGCACCGGCATACCCTTTCGACGAGAGCGTACGGGCTATATAGTCCACCAGGCTAGTCCAGTGCGGGTTGGTAGACTTAACATGCGCCTAAAAATTTCTTCCTCGGCGTGAGTAGGTTTCCTCGTGATATTTTTTTTACCGTTTGAAAGCAGTCAGTAAATGTACTCAAGTTTCGAGGAAAACCCTAGTTATTACAGGCTCGACCGGGGATCGAACTGGGATCTCTCGACATGGCAGGCCGCGTCTTCCCTACTACGCTACTAATGCTCTCACTATGCTACCAACGTACCTATTCTTATTTTTTTTTTTAAAAGATTTTTTATACCTTTATGTAGGTACTTTTCTTGTAAACTAGTTATTGAGTCTAGTTAAAAAATTCTATCAGCTTGTACCACTTGTCCTACTCTATACTTATCTAATTTTGTATTAGTTACATTAACGAGAAACACCCCAATCTATCTATAAATGGAATCTATTACATTTTATTTCGGCTCCGGTACTTAAAAGTTTGACGTTACGACTCCTATAAAAAGAAAACGCTGTGTGGGAAACAATCCTTTTAGTCGTCTTACCACTACGTGACGCCCTTACTTTGTTCCTATTAAAGGTGAAGTGAAACGTAAAAAGTTTTATATTTGTTCCAATTGAATATCGATAAATTTTATTCTTTTTTTATGAACATTTCCTACCGAATGTTTTTTCTTAACCCTTTTACGGTTTCTTTTGCAGGGGAGTGTGTTCTCTGTTATAATCTCATCTATTCAAAACCTAAAGTTTATTAACATATCGATCGAAAAACGAGGAGAGGCGAAAATCTTCGTGTTTTCAGAGTACCGCCGGTGCAGGCTTTTCATCGCGCTTTTTACTGCTCTCCGTAGTATGCCTATTTTCCGAGGAAACACGATGTTGTTTGTTGACTCAGGAAAAATGAAAAACTAGATTTAGAACGTTTTTGATGCTGTGTTGCCTAAAACAACAACACACTTTCGTCAAAATAAAGCTAATTATATGAAAACACTGTTGTGTGGTAGTCATAAAAATAATGTGGCACCTATTAGTAATAAAGCACTCAACGAAAAGGTTTTACTTCCATTATTTTTCCTTCACTGTATTTTGTTATGTCAATAATGTACAGTATACATTAAAGTATACAAATAAACAATAAAAGGCACACATACAATTTTAAATACTCAATTCCAGTCTAACTACAACTAGGTATGCAGAGATGAGAAATGCACCAACAGCGAACGGAAATAAAACAAGCAACATGCCATGTATGCAAGAAATAGAAAAAAATATACGTCTACAAATCGATAGGAATGAGAAACGATGCGATTTCAATGTTTGTATCCGCCATAATGTTTGTTTAGCATACATCGCGCCGGCGAGACCAAGACCGCGCAGGATAGGAGTTTCAACAAGCCGCCTGTCTCCACAAAATAAAGAGAGTACAGAAAGGCCGTTTAGAATCACTCGCTTATCACTCTCAGGTTTTTACATTCCTCCCCCCTCGGCCAGTCTTTCATTGTTTAGGATCGTGATTCCGACGTTCTTTAGTCAAGGTTTTTGCCACCGGTCAATGGTGATACTTGTGATCCTTAGACGCTTGCTTGTATGTAGAATGAGTTCTTATCCCACTCATCACTATTAAGGACCTTGATAAAACTTCTCTGCAACAAAAGTATTGGCTAATTTTCTACAATTTGACAGTCGATTTCCCGCGCGCAAAGCCGCGCGCGCGTAAAAATGTTTACTGATATGTATGCGATTCGCGCGAATGAATGGGTACCGTCTGTACTCTGCTTATTATATGCCTCCCGTCCTGAGCCGAGCAAACACAAGAAAATGAAAATAAATAAAACCGTACTTACAACGTTTCGCGCCGCGGAAAAATGAATCTGTCTAAACGCAAAAGGGGACAAAAGATTAATTGAAAATCGATATAACGACATACCTTGGCGAATCTATCAAAATACATTCAGTTTGCTTTCAAACGATAACGGTGGACCGAATTATACTGTCAGTCATGATTAATGTAGATTCATGACATACTTTATTGACTACTCAGAATAAAGCTAACTTTGCGAATAAAAATCTGCGTATCATTGCCTCGGAAAGAGCCTGTTCCGTGAAATGATCCCCCCTGGCTAATTAAATAAAACGCTAGTGATTTATTACAATTTAGCCCAGGATTGTGTTAATTCATTTAGGTTGTTTTTTCCGGATACATTGTTCCTGATCTGTTATTTACCCTTCAGGTTAGAGTGTTTCATCGCGTTTTTATTAACTTATAAAAATTATCGTCAATAAATTGTAGCACAATTTTTGTTCGGCTATTTATACGTTCCTTAATTCTATATTTGTGTTTTTGGAAACAAATAGAAGAAATTAAAAAAATACATTGAGATAATGCAATAAAGTACATACACTTTGTACGATTTGATGTTTTGGAACAAACAAGGTACACTTATAAAACTGGGTGGGTTTTGCAAATGATTGTTTTTTTTATATTCCGAAAACGACTCGATTAGGCCATGTCACTGTCAAACTAGCAGCACGCTGCACGCACCATGCTATCCTGTGAGTAAAAGACAGGATTTTCGGTACAATAGATAGGTAATTAAAGAGATAGGTAATTAAAATGCTGCTGTCTCTGTTACAGCTAAGTGGGGTGTTCTAATCCTCAGTCAGAACAAAAATTAGCACCATCAGCACATTAATACGCTTTTCCACAGATTCAGGACCATTAGTCGCGCCTTGCTTTATTTGAAACCCATTAGCGAGACGAATGGATACGGTGACTCATCAATGGATGTCTTTCAATAAATATTACAGCAATGGGCATCCGGTCCCGATCAAAAGCATTCATCTGAGTTCCTTTTTAACGGCGGTACAAATAATTTTTATCTACTCTCATTTTTGTGGTACGTTATGTTGACATGACGGTACGAGTAGTCACAAAACATTAAAGTATAGCAAACTCAACATGAAGTAAAAAGGAAAAGTCAGACGTAAACAGACAAGAAGTAACATGGAAGGAAGGAAAAGATGAACTGGTAGTAAAAAAAATGTGTTGACATTTCGACAATCAAGCACTACTCCAATTAGACCTGTCATCTCGAGAAATGTCATCGAGTCATAATCCCCATGCACGTAACGTGTTTTAGAGGAAAAGCTTCAAATAAATTAAGGCTGACCCCTGCAGATTTTTAATTAGCCCTAATCCGATACAAAACCACGGAGAAAGGATACAATCAACGTCCGAGGGCGCGGCACTAAATCAAAACAAACTTCTCAAACTGGATCCCTTTTACAAACTTTCTAAATAACGGCGAACAATCTTTTTCATTAAAAATCTCCATGCGCCCGATTATTAGGGATGTAAAACGCCTCCGGTGGGCCAACGCGGAGTTTGGGAATACTCGGGAATTTCCCGTTCTCGCAAGATTTCCGCGGGGTCAAACTTCGGAATGTTAACAGATAATTACGGGCAAGTTTTAGCTAGCACGAGACATTTAACAGATGCTTTATTCGGGAGCGCGCGGCCGCGAGCGCACGATGAATGCTAATGAGATACGACTTCCCGGCAATATAGCCTCTATTACCTCTCTCACAAGTACCATTATGCGGAGCTCTCTGGTAAATTTCGAGCTTTCAGGAGGCGCCCCGTTAACACATTTGGACTCGTGTCTAAGGTTAATTAGATTAGTATCCAACAATGCTTCCAGATGTTGTGGAAAAACAGATTTAATGAAGAAAGATAATATAATATTTGCATTTCTAACTGTGCATTGCGTAGTAAGTAAACATCAACTTTTTCATAAATCGTGAGCCAATGAATTAACAAACACCAAGCTTTGAAAAAGTCCAACAAGTATGTCGAAGAGTTTCAAAACTCTACCATAAGTTTCCTTAAAAAGTTGATTTTAATGTTATTTCTTGGAGAAAATTTCATGGCGATAAAACGTACAAAACCCCCGGAGACGCTTGGTTGGGTTCCGACTCTCCATCTGGATGAAGCCGGCTTCGATTCCCGACAAGGATCAGATTCGAGCTTCGCGTATTGATGATCGAAGGATTCAAGACTCTTTGTGAAATAGTCCTCTCATGATATACGTTTAATATATACTTGCTTACATATCAGAATATATTTATCACAAATCACAAAATGGCTTTCAACGTCCTAACACTATGTGCAATAAAATAATGACTGTATTACCTATAAGCGGTGGTAGATAAAATTACGTTGTATAAATGTACCCAGTGTACTTACATGCAAGTGTACTTTTTTGAAATTTGAATTTAAAAAAAAAGATTTTGATGAAACCACAGTAATATAGATTAGATTATACATCTGAATAACGCAAAGGCTATAGAAACCGCGGGAAAAACTTATCAACGCGGGCGAAGTCGCGGGAAACAGCTGGTACAAAATAAATTAAAGAGATCTGATTACGTAGGTCACTAGTGTAAAAAGTGTATTGTGATGTTCTTAGTATCACTGCAAGATGCAATAGCTAGGTATATTAAACCTTTTATTTTATTTTAATCGACCGTGTATTTTCATACCGAACTGAAGAACTCTTTAAAACTCCATGTCTCAGCATACACGAAGATCCAGCACTGCGGCAATATACATGAGTTGTTGCCCTCATACATCCTTCCCAGCGTTACGGCCCAATTAATTTTATACGGAAACGGATATATGAGCAAGGCGCAAATGGGTTCATCACATGTATAATTTACTCAGGATATATGTTGGTAGTTGAGTGCAAGTTATATCTGTGGGACACAGAGACGCCTGGTTAATTTTCAAGAAGAATGCTTTTGTACAGAATACATTGCTTTAATAAATATCCTAGGTTTAGTACCGCGGAGAATAAAGTGTAATAATGATTAGATGACGCACCCATGTTAAATGAACTCTTAACAAAATACCACCACACAAGTCTTGTAGAGGTAAATTCAAAGAGGCCAATATCTTAACTTTTTATGGTGTGTATATTTTGCAAAATCTTCAATACGCACGCGGCAATCTAGCTAGGACTCCTACATTCTCTGACATACGCATGTACAACACTAGAAGTAAAGATAAACTGATCCCAATTCCATGTAGACTAGCAAAAAAATTCAAAAGTTTTATTAATAAAAGTGTGCAGTTCTATAACCAAGTATCGAATATCGTGGGCGATTGTAATAATAGAACCCTTAAGACAACTTGTAAAAAATTTTTAATTTACAAAGAGCCTTATACTCTGACTGAATTTATGAATATGACTTAAATTTATTAATTCTGATGACAAATGCCCCTATACAGCAGATAATTTAATTATTTTATTTTTTAATGTTATTATTTTGTTACAATGTATTCAATAGATTATTTATTTTTATTTTTATGGAAATAGAATTATGTAAATAAATAACAAATAATTAATAGTATTATAATACGTATATTATAAGACGTATCTAAGTACACTCTACGTGCCTAAAGATAAGATGATATAAATATAAATAAATAAAAAAATAGATAGAAATATCAAAATTAAAGTATTCAAATTAAAAATAGAAGTGGAAGTAGTAGTCGGTAATGCTACTGCTTAGGAACATACCTATACATCGTCTGGAGGAAAAGAAGAAACAAGAAACCGAAAACTTTTCAAATGTTAGATAAAATGTTTTATATCGAATTTGAATAGGTATTTTATATTGAAGTTTCATTAGTTTCATTTATTTGGGTTGATAGACGCATAGAACCTTTATGAGTATTCATTTAATTTAGGATTTTTTATAACTAATTTATCTATTTCAATGATATAAATAAATAAAACAAAATGATGTAACTAACCCCCGATTTATAACTCATTTAATGATCTCTGATTTTATGCATTCGCCTCTTCTTTTTCTCAATTTCTGTTTTCTTTCTTTCTTTTATCTTTCTCTTTGCATTCATTACGTTACCATATAAGAACGTTTACATTAGTATAGTAGTAGAATAGGTAGGCCTTGCCTACTTGTACCTAATATCTTAGATCAATTAGTAGCTAAAGCATCCAACCCCATGCATTATTTATGTATGGCATGTTGTATTATGCAACTAATGACGCGACCCGCTGCCCTTCCGTTTCCTGTGCTGAATTAATTAATTACTTAGCTATTTAGACTGTTAAATAATCTGTTAAGTTTAATTAACAACGCAAAATAGCTTCAGTTATCTAGCTAGTTCTGGTCATTATAAAAGTGTTTGCGGAATGAACATTTAAAATATCAAACTATTTCGGTTTAAGTTTTAAGTTAAAGAGTAAAAAAGTAACAAGTAATACTTACATGTTTAGGTATAACTTAACAAAGATATCCTACATTAGAAATATCGTAGGACATAAAAATGACCGTTTTATATTAAAGAAGCAAAATGAGAAAATTCAAACTTATGTGTTTAATAAAGTGTAAGAGCATTGTGTGTTTATTTCCTGAGAGCAATATTAAATAAAGGAAGCTGTGGCTGCTGCCCACGCTACGCTAAGAATGCGGATTTGTCTAGATATATTATGTATTGAAAATAAAAGTTAATATGATCTAGAAATAAACAAAGTTCATTGTTAAGTAGAACATTTTGAGGAAAAGACCATTTGAGAAAATAACATTGACGGAATTGGATTGTTGGAATTACTGTTACACTGACTTGATACTGTAGTTGGACTTTAGAACTCACTGATAATGTACTAAGATGGAAATGAGCGTTCCTCTTAAAATACTTGGTGTGTCTTAAAGAATCACTGAAAGAATAAGGGTAAAGTTGTCGCCTAATTTTACTTGATGACAAGCTTAAAATCTACATGGCCCAGTTACACGAAATCGGTTGCGTGTACGAAACGTCAAATTCCGTTCGCTATACATTTATTAACACTAGTGTAACATAATAAAAGAATCATGCGGTTCTTTCTGTGTGCCTGGTGAGTCTCACTCGTTGCGTTGGTTAACGTACTAAATCACCGCACTCGTTGGTACCTGCTTAAAGTAGCTACGTTTATTTTAGAAACTTTTTAAACAAAATATTATGGATTAGTAAGTGTTGGTTCAAGAAATGTGGAGTTTTATAAATAGGTGTAACGGGAACGACGATTGTAGAAGCAAATTGTTAGGTCGAACGGATAATTTATGGATAAAATCTCCATCCATTGTCCTTTGTACCTGTTATTTTTTCTTTCTTGTTTGTTTAACAAGACTACCGCCATATTTTTTTCAGTAACTAAGCTAACGAGTTAAGTTGGTTTCGACGCATAGTACAAAATAAGCAAACGGCCAATAAAAGCATTGTGCCAGACGTATAACATCAAACACGCAGATACCCAAATTCGCGATTTACCAAACACCTTATTACGAAGCTTGCCAAAAACGCAAATGACCAAAAAATATTACGCAGGATTGATATATTCGTAATGAATGAAAACCGTTTTGATGTCAGTCCTTTTAGGATATGTTTGCGCAAATTGGGCCTTACAGAAGGCAAAGCCACGGACAGTAATGAAACTGGAAGCGAACAAGCCTGATTAATGACAGCCAATGCGCGTCACGTAGAGCTATCAGTAAATTATAAATCATAACTCAAAAGCCATTGAAGCTTTTTAATCCTCAATCCCCCGCGCCGTTATTCACGCACGGGATCACTTTTGCAGAATGCAATTTACAATAAATTATGTAGACATTAATAAGTAGGAAGGTTAAGGGTTGGAAATAATGGTGGGGCTATTCATCGTCCGATAAATTGCGAGTGGAGACACAGTGTAGCCAGATTACGTGCTTCAATATCCGGAGTAAGTAGACGCGGTCGGGGGCTTGTCACGCGACCGAGCGCCCGACCAACCGACCGGGTACGATCGACGGACGGATGTCAATTAGTGCGTGAAAAACTTTCGGGGCGCATTCCGTGAGGTTATGATTCATGAAATGTTTCCACGTAAATTTTCCACGATGAGGAAATTGTGGCGATTTTAAAGCCTTTTATTGAAACAGCTAATAATGAAATGAAAACGTAAACAAAACTCTGTATAGGAAAGTACTTACAGAATAATTTGAAAATAATGCAAACCATTTAAAAGGGACAAGCAGCAACAAATAAATTGTTGTATTTTGGGTAGTTCTTTAATATTGTAAATGAGAAAAATTCAAGGACTTTTTTATATTATTAAAACCATTGTTTTTATACGCATAAATTGGCAAAATGTGACATTGTTCAGTACAAACAAATCACTTCTAAGTGGGAGACACTATTGTTTCCAGAGAAAATATTTGCCCAAGCGAGACGTTCTCCTTCCGCGTGTAAACAGCTCCGGTGGATAATTAACGTTCTTATCCGTTTAAATAAACGCTGGAATCTAGCAGCCAATTTGCTTAAACCCGATATACATTTATAAGTGTGTATTTAAGTACAATTATGTAAGTAGATACAGGTTGTTAGCATTTTCGTCATTTTAGGAAGCAGATATATTAAACCTGAGTGGTATTTCGCTACAGATCGGAAAAACTACAGAACATCTACAATTTCTTTTACCTTCGAACGACTAGAGAGTGAATTGTTATAGTACCAACCTTTATAACCTTCTAGGTACCAATAAAAGAAGTCGCGTTTTGAGGAAAATCAACAGTAGTATTATTATATTACAGTCGATAGGTAATAAGATTGTTTGTGAGTGTGAGTGCGTGCGTCCCTGTGTGTGGCGTGTGAAGCAATAAGGTAGTGACATCAAGATCAGAAAGCATACAATATACTTTTTCTGAATATAATAAGAAAACAGAAGAGGAAAGAGTAACATGAAGAAGAAAAGAGTAAACCCTACGGTGCAAGTTCAGTCCATCAGAGGAGATGGAGTAAAGCATCCTTCAGCGTGTATTGAGTTTGAGGCGGCTAAATCAACATCTTGTATTTACAGTAAACAAAGATAAGACACGTAGTTTCCCGTAAAGATAGCGATTGAGTCGTCTTCCAAATATTGATAGTAGGCCATGAAGGAAACAATTAGCATTCACTCCATAGCCTTATATCGATTAACGCCGATCTTACTTGTTGAATTCTGCTCCAAACAGCACGGAACAAATCCCACATAATCCTATCTACACACTATTACACAGGACCACATAATTCCACAAATATCGCTAATATAGCAGATAAGCTTAAACTATCTCCAACAAACTTGAGTACCAACGCTACAATGAAAATCGGACTCTATTATCTGCATAGCAGCAGCTATAATTTTCGACGGGAAAGTCTCACATTTAGAGTGTAGAATCTCTACAATCCGGATTTTGATTATCCATAACGAAAGATTAATCTTTCGAATTCGCATGTTTAGATTTGATAAATCTTATAAAACGTATTTGTAGACATACATGTCATACAACTTTAGGTCGTTTGAACGACAGTGATTGTATAATTTACTTAGGTACGACTTGAAAAATCTTTAGTATGTTTCTTTAACAAAAATTTGCAATATCATACTATTATGAAACATTTTTATAAATAGACATTACTTGTAAAAATGTTTCATATTATTCATCAGTAGAGATGGAAAATATTATGATTTCTGTAACATTTTCTAGATTAATTTTGACAAAAATCGCTTTGAACGCGCGTACTCAGAGTAAAGTTCAGATTAACGGAGTTGCTATGTAGGTAACTGATTAAGATAAAGAGGTGCTGTATAAATGGAGTTACTACGTAGGTAACTGATTGACAGAAGTCAGGCCGCATTATAGAGGTTCTGTATTAAACTGTCATACCCGTCACAAAGTTGAATGGGTCGGAGGCTTAGCACCGATCGCAAACCGTCTTTGATCTTCATAACACCTAATTAATTGGGTAAGGAAGGCTTAACCGGGATATATTGACAGGTTCAGCCCTTCGTCGTGACGTGGATTTTAACAATATCTACAAAGGGCTTAGGATAAACGTCCAATATATTTCCCGATTACAATAAAGGCTGTCGCAGACTGGTTGTGTAGATATTTATGAAATTAATATAAGGGCCGAGATGTGAGAGCGATTATTAGTTTTCATTTATTTTGCAGCTAAAATTTTATACATACTAAAAGTTAATTGACTCTAACAGAATTTGGCATCTTCCTCCTAGATTCGATTTCTACGAAGGATAGAAAATTTATCAAATAAATAAAACGCATTATTTAACACACTTAGATTTTATAAACGACAAACCAGAAAAAAAGCATGTTAAATATTCCTCAAAGTTGTATAAGTTATCTATTCATTTTCATAGGCAATATTAATTAACTCTTTAAATAAAGTTGTTAGACCCTTTACTTAAAAGAAAACATCTACTTTGGTAATGCGGTTCCTATACTGTGTGTCAAGACAGGACGCAAACAAGATACTTAAACTTAGTACCTACTCGTAATTTAGTCAAGTATCAAGATCGAAATTGTTTAGGCGAGTTACGTAGATCCTTCACACATTCGGTACTTTATCAAGATCATTGAACTTTGACAGTTCATCAAATTAAACTTAACACCAAAGATGTAGATTGTGGACTATTTTGAAGTTCAAATTGAATTAATGATAAAGTTAAGGATGAACACAGATAAGCCACCGATGAATAAAGCCAATTCGAATTGATTGACCCATCTGGAAATTAACGCCCCTTGGGACTAAGCGCTATTCAATCTAGAACCGTATACATGGACTAAACTATAAATGACTTAGCAATTAGGAAAATTAATTGCTTATTTATATTTCAATCTATAAATTGATTATGTCCAAACTTCATTTATACGCCAAAGGTTTAGATTTAGGTTTAAATTTAGTGCAGTTACGTAGTTCTAAATTACTACTTCACTGTGGTTCAGTACAGTTACAAATACATCATTGTTTCCTCACCAATAACCCATAGAAGTTAGAGATAGGTAACCTAATCGTTTCTTACATTTAAACTTTTCGAATAAGGAGGACACTAATTCTGAGGTCTGTTACCCAGTATCTCACATCTAGAGACGGGTGTTTGCCGGGCCGGCATTTTTGACGTATTGAGTAAATGCCCGACAAACGCCCATTTACGCCCAGTAAATGCCTTACATCAGGACAATTTTATTATTTTCCACTAAAAGTATTTACTCATATTTCGATGGATAATTTGCATGGATTATTTGATATTAAAAAGGGGACATAAAAAATAATTTTGGTTTTATTTTTCAAGGTTTTACCTACATGAAAATATAAAATTCATTGAACTATTTTGGAAATTAGGTAAGTACCTACATGTTGTATATTAAGATTGTTATTTTATTAATACAATGATTTTATGAGTAAATTCATTTTTGCCCAACTGGGCAATTTACGTCCATTTTGCCCGTTGGGTTTAAACCGTCGACCCATCTCTAGTCACATCTAGTAAAATTAATTTGGAGCACAACACGACGTACTAGGCCGACGCCGTCTGCATGAATAACGTCGCTAAGTAAATAGCCCGCAGGTGATTCCGGTATTCATATCATGATTCTACGTTCGCACAATTAGTTAGCGTCGAAATGTCTGACGATGAGGTGTGTGAATGATTATGCTAATTAATAAACACATAAACAGAGGGGCGTAAATATTTAGAAGTTTATAAAGTCGTTTCGCGCGAGGTTATTAAATGTATACAAAGTTATAAATGACTCTGGCGCAGCGATTAGATTTATTGACCACTTTTACTTGAATATCATCTGTTCTTTTAGGTCTACATGGAATAGACAAGAAACTAGATTTTCTAAAACATCACAATGTGATATACATGGTATCGGTGGTCGTAAATGTGAACATAATATTTTTATTAACATTATTTAATTAAGAAATTAAGATAAATAGAAATAATTATAATGAGACCTACTTCTAAGTAAACTTTAACACTAAGACAGAAAATGTCTGGATTTGTCCGTCTCAAGATATTAAATGCGGACGCCATAAGCAGTAACGAAGGACGAAGTTGCGGGAATGCACAAGTAATACATAACACAAAACCCAGCCATAACCCAAACATACACATTGTCATATAGAAAAGATCGCAATAAATGTTAAACGCACTATAAATTGTTAGATACAGTGCACATACGTAGCCGCCATCGCCATGGCGATATTACGGACAGGTGCTCTACTCCGAATGCGCTCGTAAAAACAACTCCATATGGATTTATTATTTAAAGTGCTCTGCACCTATTGTTGTCCCCACTTGTTTATATTGAGGCAGGTTGCGAGTACGTGCCAAGTGCCCATGTAATAACGGCCCCGTGCCGCGCCATCGGTGTGAAAACACTTTTTGTAACCACACGTCACATTTTTGGGGACCAATTGTGTGATTATTGTCCAACTGGCTATTTGGTTTCGATTTTAGACAAATGTGATTGTCATTTTGGTCACATCTATCGCAGAACCCACGGCCGTTGGAGCAGACGAGTTCTAGAGTGGAGACCACGTACCAGTACCCGTGGCGTGGGCGCCCCTCTGCCAGGTGGAGCGACGACCCAAAGAAGGTGGCCGGAAGCTGCTGGATGCGGAGGACGGTCGTCCGGGTATGGTGGCGTTCATTGGGGAAGGCATACGTCCAGCAGTGGACGTTAAAAGAATGATGATGATAGTAATTTTGACAGATCGATTTGGGTTTAATTGAAAAGTAAGTAATGATTGTAATTTTGTTACTAAAAGAATGTTACGAAAACACTGTTTAATCTGGATTTCAACGCTATAAAACAATCTCGTCAAGTCAGCAACTCCTTAGTGAAAAATTGCAAAATTATTTTGTGTCAAAATGAGGTTGAAGGCGTCTACAAAGTTGGTAAATTCAAGGGTTCATTTTGTGTACTTACTACCAACGACACGCGTAAATATACGACGTACGCCGAGGCATATTGGGTGTGGGCGGAACACTCTTACAAAAAGCAAATTACGGTGGAAATTGTTTTATTTTTTCATTTATTAGGCACTTACATAAACTTATCTAAGTTAACGTAACAACCTTTTCTAGAATAAGGAATCAATCAAGAAAATAAAAGAAGAATAGATCACAAAAGCCAGTGGTGGAATATGATATGGTAGGTAAGTTAAAGAAATCTTAACGGGACAATTTTTTCAATCGAACAAAATGCCTACACGAATAAATAACTTAATTGTTTGTGCGTGAAATTTAACAGGCAATTAACGTTTCTGAATGTAGCCTGTAACATTGGAAGTGGGCTTGTTAAGCCAATGGCCGCTGTCTATTACCTAACCAAACAATTGGTGCTGACCGATAAGTCAAGTTGCCGGCATACATGGAATGTTTCTCAAAGAATGTCTTAGATTGGCCGCAGAAGGGTTAGATGGTTTAGGTCGATTAATTTCAGAGTTTAATTCGATAATACCTGTCAACCTTTACTATACAAAAGAAAACTTGTTTGGGATTAGACAATGTGGTATCTATCTACATAATATTAAATGTCTTTACCTACCTGTATAAAAAAATCATTATTTTTTAGTGGAGTTGAAGAAAAATGATTTGTTTTGATGACTTGGAATAAATATATATAGAAATAAACACACGTTGATGGGGAATGTTGTTGATGATGATTTATGAAGCACAGAGTGGTGGCACGATTTAAGTGCGAACAGGGTCATTACCACCCTTTCAATAGCTTTCTTCCAATGGAAAAATGTATTTTCATCCTTTGAACTGTTACATGCATAAAAAGTGCAGTTAAAGAAAGAAAAACTGCAGGGGACAGTGGTCATTATCATCAGGTGGACTGTTTATGGAATGCAGTTACAAGGTATGAGTATCTTAAATCAAGAGAACACATAAGGTCAACATAACAGGGTTGGGGAAAGGTAAGCACGGAGCAAACGAGCCATGATCCCTCTGTTCACATTCCGTGGTCAGGTCGCGAGGATTTAAGTTTCTGTTGAACTTTCGCTTTACATGTGTGTTCAGCTTCACAGTACGTTCGTGAGACTCTGTTGTAACCGCACTCAGGTTGAAACTAGGGACTTACTAGTCGTTGATTTAGTTCATTCATAACTACTGCTTAGTGTAACTAACGCTAAGACCTTGAAAGCGGTGGTATATAAAAAATGATGTTATATAAATGTACACAGTGTACTTTACATGCAATAAAATATTTTTGATTTTGATTTTTGTGTGTGTTTGATTCAAATCAAGAGAGCGTCAGTGGCGTAGGGGATAAGATGCGGCCTATCATATCGAAAGGTCCGGAGTTCGATCCCCAGCTGGGCCATGTACCAATGGGTTTTTTCCCGAAACTTAAGTACATTTACTGACTGCTCTCAAACGGTGAAGGAAAACATCGTGAGGAAACCTGCATACGCCGAAGAAATTCTTAGGCGCATGTGAAGTCCACCAACCCGCACTAGGCTAGCGTGGTGGACTAAAGCCCGCACGCCCTCGTTGAGAGGGTAGGCCTGAGCCCCAGCAGTGGGGAGATTAATAGGCTGTTGATGATGATGATTCAAATATTCTTGTCTATTGTGGCAAATGTTTATCAAGGGTATAATTTTGGCTATCTAATCCATGGAGTCATCTAAAATTAAATCCTTTATCGAAAATCTGAAAATAAACTGTAGACAAATCACAGACCTAGAAGACAAATACACTAGCATTCTTCGTGGACCAATTCATAGGCTATTGTTGTCGGATAGAATACATCGGACCTGGTTTATACTAGCTATACCTGCTTAGGCTATTCGGTCTAAGTACCTACCAATTAGTCCAAATCTCATTTTGTCGCCAACGTGTACATTTAGGATCTAAACTGTGCAGGTCGAAAACAAGTTTCTAGCAGATTTAGTTGGGTGTTGTTTACCGACACCAACAAGCATAATATAAACAGACAACATAAACAATAAGAATTACTTTCAAATTTAGACGCGTCGGAAACATTCATTACTCATTGTAACGCACAGAATTGACACAAACATAAAAAGGGGCGAGGTGGAAGTAAAATCAATAGTTTTGATGTTTCGGCTGTATTGTTATCATTGTGTGTTATCGGGTTGTCTCCGACCAGCTTGGAGAGGGCGTGATAACACGCTACGCTACTGATCGACGATAACCACAACGTAAAGGCTAATGAGACGGGGTGGGGGTTTGATTCGAAAAATTGTAGCCAGAGGGTGCCGTGGTTAAGAAATAGGACTCATTACAGGGAGCCTAACTTTGGACGTCATTATGACGTAAAGTCGCATCCCAATGATTATTAATAAAACAATGGTAATGTAAATATTAAAAAAGTAACGATACGAATAAAATATTTTATTGAGTAATGTACTTAGGTACCTAATTCTAACAAAATAAAACCTCGAAGAGTAAATGAACACACATACAACATAACAAATGTTCCACTTGATGACGAAGTATGCAGAATATCGCAGCTTCCTATTATATTTATTACTAGCTGTTGCCCGCTACTTCGTACGCTTGGATTTTGGAAGTAGGTACCTATCTGTGCTATGTATAAACATCGCCTAGTTATAATTTTCCGTTGGTAAAATCACCAGATTTTAAGTTATACCTTCAGGAACGCAACTTTGAAAACCGTATCCAATTTGGTTAAGTAGTTTTTGCGTGATGCCGGAATAAACATAATATAGATAGACAGAAACTCAAAAAATTATTGATTTGGCTTCTATTGCTCTTAAAAAACCTCTTAAATCAATTTTTCTTAAATATCTCCTATTTCTATGAATATCGTCTAGTTACGTTATATGTGATTTATCTGAAAATAACGATTATTGATTTAAATGTAAATTTTCGTGGTCTTACTTTAATTTAAGATGCTATGTTACTTAGAAGGAATTGATTCTGATGATTGACCCTTTCCAGTGATGTCATTTTTATAATACTTCGGTATTATAATTCGATATTTACAATTTACAATTTTTTAAATAAGAATTTGGTTGTTGTCTCCAATAATGTATTTTTATTATGACAAAGACAGTCAATTACGTTTTCATACGTACTGGCCGTCTCAACTCAACTTTTTACAACAGTAATTTAAAGAGGCCAATAAGTTATTGTGTGATTAGGTCTCTATAATCTAGATAAAACACTCTGTATGTAGCTTGACGCCATACGTCTGTCGTCAGCATCACAGAACACAGAAAAAGCTCGCTACGCTCCCGTCAGTACCAAAGTTACGCTCCCTGCTCATTGCATGATGCGTAGCTTTAAAGTGTTTTGATTCTAAGGCAAAAGAGCCAGTCATTAATAATTAAAGGTATTTTATCGATGCCTTTGGATTGCTGTAGCATCTAAGGGACCCAAAAGGTTGGTGAAAGTGTTATGCTGGTCCTAACATTTAGGTATTAAATAGCTAGGCAGCAAAGAACATTTCTTCTTCGACTAATATTTGTAATGCGTTTCTGTTGTTTGCGCCCTAGTTCTTGTAAGAGTAACTTATAAATTTCAATGTAATACCGAGGTCCAGATACTATAGTATGCACAACTTGGTCCAACATCAAAGCATACCAATTCTCGAGAATTTGACGCTAAGTGGTCAGCGGAAAAGGGACCTGTCACTACATTTTCGTATCTATGAATAATAGAAGCGATTGCTTTTACCGTAGGCCAGATTTTACTCCACATGCATGTCGGACGTCGAGGTCAGATTGTTTTATATACTCCGGACACCATTATTAAACCCAATACCCGGGTTTTCCTGCGACTTTGCTCGAATTTAGAATAAAGTTGATTTCTAACAAAATAACGCCAACATGCAGTTTCATTGGTATGAAATTGGTAGGAAACTCAACATGTGGGCAATTATGATCTGGATGGTCCAGATCATAATTGCCCACATATTGTATAGGATTTTTTTAACCAACCAAAAGTAAGTAATGTCGACTATTTCTTTAATTACTTTTGAGAACTCGATGCAAATTCTTCCATAGTTTACAAACCATGACGCTAAAAATATTACATGCGATTATCTGCTATACAACTACACTAAACGGAATATAAAAAATTAAAGTTTAATTAATTCTGAATATTTGCAAACAGATGCATTTACGTTAAATTCTGTAATGCATAATGTCAGTCTTTACAGCTGAAAATAAAACATGTTTTACAATGAAATTTAAAATAAAAGCTACGTTCGTGCCACCTGGCAATAAAAAGCATACATACGAATAGATAGAATAGTGTTGTCAACGTAATCGACACCTGCGACAATTAATGCTCGGCGCATGCCGCAGCAGTTTTAATATTATGCTATGTGGGATTGAACTGCATAGGTACAGGATGTCCATGAACATAGCAGTTGCTCATCAGAAGTATCAGTATTAAAACGTAATTCAAATGACATGTCGCACAATCGTACATCACACACTCGTATTTCGCACAAATGAAATGTCGCACAATCGTACATCGCACATTCGGGGTCGCACTTCTGTAATAATCCCTAATTATTCTTAAACATACAATAATTTCTCACTTTGTGTGTGTATTTAATTAAACGCTATATACCTACTGGCAACGTAGGGAGAAAAACAAACAGATTCATTGACGGCGGTTCACAAAGCTTTCAATTCAGAACTGAGAATTACTAAAACAGTTATTTTTATGAAATTTAAACAAATATTTCCGTACTTATGTAATTAAGTTACGACTGACTTCGTAGTTCCAAAAATCACTCAAAAATTTTCCAGGGTCAAATTTTTCAAATATTTGTCGAGTTTTTTTATTAACAGCATGTATAACGATATGCCGCATGCCGATTGCATTTCGTTGCAAATATTTTTGCCAAATTGCATGGGGAGAGTGACAGCGCTACATCCGTCTACCTACATGTGTGTGAAAGCGAGCATAGTGATGGTCCAAGTCTCTATATCGATTTACATGCTAGATTTAGAACGCACATTATTAGATTAGAATTTTATTATTATTTTCCTGTCTCTTTTGACAACGAATCTGTATATTTCTCTTATTCCTTGTAGAAAACCAAGTTAGATAACCGGTATTTTAAGGTGTAAAATAATTCATCATAACTTTATATACATTTATAAGCTGATAACTCTCACCCCAGAGAGTGACTTAAGTTACATTAATATCAAAACATAGTAGGACTTTAGAATCAGCTATTCAATAAATCTATCCCCACCCCGTAACATATTCGAAAGTTAACAGATAAAAACTAAGTTTACCCAGTCTCGAATCGGGGCTTCGATTACATAAGGCAAACTTCCTCTATTACCCCCTACTTAAGGGGTACAAATTTAGCCCCTATTTAAACAGTGTTGCCAAATACCTACGAGTGTAATTTACCCTGAGTGCGGTTTTACACTCGCCGAACATATGGGCGCCTCGGATTTGGACGAGAGCAAGCGAAATAAATCTCGCGAGAGAGTCGAGCGATTTATAAGCAGCTGGTGATTTGCTTGCGAACTCCGCTGGGTAGTGTTAGTTTTATTTTGTTTAGATTTAAAAAAATGTACATAAGATTAGGTTTTGAGTAAAGGGAAGTTAGGCATAAACATAAATTTAAAATGTTACATAACTAATGATTTTAATTATAGAAACAAAAATGTATTCCCTGTCAAATTTATGTGGGTAAACTAAATATCTAGGAGCTATATTATCACTATCAAATAATATAGAGGAGAGAAGAGAGAAACAATAGAGAGGAATACAATCTGAAATGGTTTTACATCTAGATTTAATATAGAAAAATACAACCTGCACGAGTATCAGGCTCAGAGCACATTGAGCTCCATGGTATCAGTCCACCAAATGTGTAAGAGGATTAGGAGACGCCAGAAACGAGAGCAGCGAAGTCTTTTACTATCGGAAGCTATTTCAAGTCACTAAGTTAGGTATCTAAGTAATTAGAAGTACTAACTAAACAAATTAAAATGGAAGAGAAATACTATATCTCGAAAGGCAACGCATAAATCACGAAACGATAACATACCAATGTCACGTAAGTATTAGGAACTAGACTAGTTAGGTGCTCGAAACACCTAAATATATCAAATAGAATTTCATATTTTGAACAACCCGGGTCGTACGAACGTGGTTCACTCATCCATCACTGTAGGGTCCAAATCCCTGTACTGGCAACCTGAAATTTCGCATGGAGGTTTAAAACGTAGGGATGGGAATATGCTACTTCTGAATTCAACGAGACGAATTTGTTAAAATATTTTAGTTTAAGTACTAAGTAACGGAAAATGTTAAAGCAAAAGAAGAAGAGAAAATAAAACCTTTACAATTCTATATCCTATTTGTATGTTCGTCTATGAGGCCTCTACACTTATCCGATTCAAACCGAGGTGTCAATACAGGCTCTTTATAGCACAAGAGAAAGAAGAATTTGATATTAAGGGAATCCACCCACTAAGGTTGTACTAAGTTTCTTTAATGTATGTATTTATATTTAATTGATCATACATACATTATGGATATTGAGGTTACAAGTCATGCATCATCGAGGTAATGTCAATGCAGGCTTCTATACACACGCTACGTACGCATTGTAGGTGCACGAACCTCTTTCTTTCACAAATATATATAAATAAATAATACAAATAATAAAACGATCTGTTTAAAGTCGCGGGATCTAACTGGATGTGGACAGCGCAGAACCGGTCATTAAGAAGACATTTGGGGAAGGTTTTCTTAATCCTGCAGTGGACGTCTTACGGCTGATATGACGAAAATTGTAAATATAATTCCTGGTGAGAAAAATGTATTTCAGGGAAGCACGTCCCTAGAGCAGGTATGGTTAAGTCTGGCCCGCAACACTGTCATCATTTAAGCCGCACATTAGCGAAACTTGCGTCGTTTAGACCGACACCTGGGGACCCCGGGCCGCGGCGACGCACTATTCGATATTTTACCAGACTGGTAAACTAAACGGAGAGATAAAGTTTGAAGTTTTAGTTTGCGCTTAGGTCATTTGATCCAAGTTGCGAGACGGTGTATACGTTTATATAAACAAACTGAAGTAGCATCCAGAAAATTGAGACAATGTAACACATTTTCTTCCAAAAAATTGTGTCTGTATTCATCATCATCATATCAGCCTGTAGACGTCCAATGCTGGACAAAGGCCTCCCCCAAGGATCTCCACGACGACCGGTCCTGCGCTAACCCCTTCCAGCTTGGTCCCGCGACCTTCACCAGACAGTGTCTGTATTAGCTTCAATTATTTCATAAACAATTTAGATGAAGGAAACCATCGTCAAGATTGCCTGCATACCTGTGTATGTATAGGGTACCGACCCTATTACACAACGACCTACATTTCTGAAAATATGGGATTGTGTTGCCCTTGTCACAGGATATATAATAGTACTCCCTTGTACAAAATTTTTCCCAAAGGAACTATGTTAATATTATTAGCGGTTGTCAGTCAAGTTACATATCAAAGTTATACAAGTTAGTCAAATAGGTATTTAATGAAAAATGTCAACTGTAAGCAGCTGACCGGGGTCAATTATATTGTAAAATACTGCATTAAAAATTAAAACTATTAAAAATTAAACATTGAAATAAATTTGATTTAATGAAAAATTAAACATCTTACCATTAAAAACCTACTCACCTTATATCTCTACCCAGAAGCAAATATGTATATACGAAGAAAGCGTATTTATGATGTCTAGAATAGAATAAAACAATTTCATAGTATGCATTAAAAAACCAGGCAGTTTAATCCGTGGAGAATTTTGAAATGTGTCAAGAAAAAGTAATAATGGGAACACCTGTTTTTTGAGTTCAATAATATTCTCATTCCCCGTATCAAACTTAAGCGTTCATTCTTTTGAAGAGATTTGAAAAGTTTATGTTTCCAAACATTTACCGCGACACAATAATAAGCTAATAGCATTTTGGACAACTTCTCTCCCACCTGAGAACGCGGGCGTCGTTTAACATCTTCGTGTAACTTAAATACACCAGTATATTTGTGTAATATTGCGTAATTACACAGTCATCTTTGAAACAAAGTCGATTATGAACTGTAGGAATAATGATGGCATGACCATTTTGATTTATTGTTATTGCGGAATTATATTAAAAAAAACCAGACAAGTGCGAGTAGGACTCGCGCTCTGAGGGTTCCGTACAAACTTAATTAAAGAAATAATTAGATAATCGTTAATAACATTTAATTTTGTAGTTATTATCTCATGGTACTAACATAGATGGATAACTTGCTCATACGCAAAGTTAAGTTTGTTGGTACAAGAAAAACAAGTTTTTTTTGTGATGTCACTACAAATTTACGTTTTTCGGATTTTTTCCTTTACTTGTGCTATAAGACCTTGCTTCTTGCCAAATTTCAAGATTCTAGGTTAACGGGAAGTACCCCATAGGTTTTGATGACCAAGATACTTCAAATGCGGCAAAACGGCCATATCATTTGACTGCGATGACATAGATAGAAGTCTGATTTTTTGACAGCTCCAAGAGACTGCCGACCCGAGTATTAGATATTAATTTCAACTTGATACCTCCACGCGTTCCTAAGAAAAATGGTCTTGACAGACGGACAACGAAAGTTATCGTATAAGGGTTCCTTTTTTCCTCTTTTGAGGTACGGAACCCTAAAAATAAATAAAAAAAACATTGAGACTAATAGGTACTTGGTTTACAAAATTTACATGAAATTAAAGTGAAAACATAATTGGATACCCACCTAAGTATTGTTTTGTCATACTCGTAGTAACTACGTATATATGCAAAGTTTCAAATCATTCTGATTAGTGGAAGAGTGTTAAAATTGGGTTACAAACAAGTTTTGACCCTAACAGTGAACTAACCCACACGTCACATTACTACTAAGTCCACTGCTGGACCAGGCATCTCCCAAATAAGTGAGAGGTTTAATTATGCATCATATGTCATCAGAGTATAAACACATGGTAATTAGGTATGATTAGTAAAGTACATCTAACTACGATACAAACTGATGCATCTCATGCAAATTAAACAAATCATGCATTCAGGTCAATCTAATTAGTTCTACACAGTACCTTCCAAAGATCTATTATGCATTATTATAATTCTCCTAGGGATCGTTTACAATATGTAATACGCATGTATACATATAAAGTACGACGAATTTAGCGTGTAAGTAATATAGTTTAGTGGTCGTCAAAAGTTACTGAATTGTTTTCTTGACAGGGTTAGCATTTGTTCGAAGCAAATCTAAACTAGTTAAGATTGTAACAATATTTGGATGTTTGTATATTTTTTTAGGAGTTGACCGTCGTTGAGAAACGTTCTGTTAAGTTGTAAAACAAAAGTTGTATCACTACAGGCATTTTGCCGCAGTATATTCAAACCGTCAAGTATCGATCCGATACCTCAGTTCTTTCTAAAACCTGTCAGTTTGTACCACCGTTTCGGAGCTCCGCATAATCGCGATGCGGCGACACATTGCCATTCAAATATATCGGTAAGTGACACTACGAGATCATTTACATATACTGGGGAACAGTAGCGCGGTTTGATTCGGTGTTTCTACAAGTTTACAGCAAAAAATGGCATGTTAAAATTATCATGAATTTTTAAAATGATGCTTTACCGGGTAGTCTACTGACGTCGAGAGGCTGATGGCAATGATGATGACCTGAGTATAGATTTTTTACGATCTGAATCAGAAAATTGGTACACCTTTTACCTGATTTTCTGACAATTTATATGAATGAACTTAAAGTATGTAGTGTACCTTATAAACTAACAAAGAAATAGTTCTCACAGAGACATTGAAAAATAGCAGTTTGCACTAAGTTTCGACGTCACTCACAAGTTCCAAGCCAGGGGTGTCCTAGGGTTAGTTTGCTCAAGTCGTTAATGAGTTTCCATCACAATTCTTACTTTTAAGATTTTTTTAACACAAATACCAATTTCTTTTTCACCGGCACTGTGCTCGTGGAGAAAAATGAGGAATAAACTTCGATTGGTCAGATCGGTGCTCAAACATGGTCAGGTTTCTACTCGAATAATTTTTAAACTATTCAATTTATTTTATCCAAGTCATAAGTATAAGATATCAGTTTCATAAACAAATACGCGCTTTCCTATTACAATCTCCTAATAGTGGATTTTCCAGCACTTACTTTCGCAATTCCACTACAATTTATTGTCTTTCTAAAATTTCATTATGACTTTCTTGTATTTAATTAAATATTTTAAATTTAAATATTTATTTGTTTATACCAGCACTTTGACAGAAGGTATAATAAATATTAAAGATATTATAATAAATGTTATTTTTGTTCCTAGGGACAATTTGAGACAAATAAATAATAAAATTAAGAATAGGAAAGGAAATATCAAGCAAAATAAAACAAATCTGCTACTTACGCAGTGAGAAATGAATGATATCTATATGTACACTTTCTCTAACAACACGAACATACCTGCAAACAAAAGACATAATAGTTAAATGACAATTGTAATAACATTTACTAAAGTAACAGTTTATAACAAAACTTCAGAAGCTATATTTAATAATAAGATAAACTAACATTTGCATATACCTACAGTTAGATTCAATTATTAAGTTTTATTTGTCACAAAAGAAAGGAACTTAAATGTGTAATGTGACGTTAGCAACACAATCGAAGTGAGTACTCGTACAAATTCCAGGCCGAAATCCCCCGATCACAAATTAGGTACAATCGGTGCAATCCGAAAATCGAACAACGTTTCGAATTCAAACGCACGAAGCGTCGGAAACAAACCAACGGCCCCGCGCCGCCACCCTACGAACCACCAGCGCGCCAGTTAATCGCCGCCAACCACTGGGTAATCCTTTCGAGTAGTGTGCATATAACCAGTGCATTCCGACCCGTGTTCCAAACGCACAGAAATTGCTGCAGTCGGCCGCTCAAAGCGATGACGTGAGACGGGACGTATCAAAGTACGACGTACATCACCACGTATGTTGCGCGTGTGTGTAACTGATACTACTGGCAAGGTATTTTCTACGCATGTTGTGTTTACAATACTGTTTAATTTAGAATTTCCTAGACATGCTTGCAACACAGGCTGTCGTGGCACTTATGACATTCTTTACTGTCGCGCGCATTGGATGAGTATGTGGTCGGTCGCCCACGTTTGAGACCTTTTATTTTTGTTGGTTCCAATGAGCACTACGATAAAATTATAAAACCTGAATAAGTACCTAGTCCAGGCACTATTTCTATTGTGTATTAAGCCTAGTTTCTAAGAAGCAAAAATTAAGTTATTCATGCCCCAACAATACGAGTACACATAGAAATAACAAATTATGGACCGATTTAAGAGTAAGGTAAATATAATGGTGAAGAGAGTACGAAGAAGAACTATACTGTGAGGAGACAATTTTTATGTGTCTTGACGAATTGTACAGAAGAGCGAAGGACAGAGAACGCTGCTTCATACCCATTTATGGCCGTCGACGTCCTAAGAAGCATACTTAGGTGCATAACGGTTTAGGTGCAATGAGAGAAATTAAAAAAAACTGCAACGACAGGTAATCACGATTCACGAGTAGTGAAAGTTATGTAGAGTTCTTTAAAGATTGCGACGTAGAGTCGGTAATACACTGAAAACTGAGTTTTTGAATTCCGCTAATGCCTGAAGTCGAACTCTATTAAAAGAACTTATTAAGTTACAATTTCTTGAATCGTTCAGCGTTCGCTAAAATTATTTCAAACGAAGGAATAGAAAGAGCCTAGAACGTTACAAATAGTAAATAAACGCAGCATCAAAGAGATGTACTGAATGGGAGGCAGAGCTGCGCCGGCGCCGCGTGCATTGCCCTCGCTGGTACCCCGCTCCCCTCCCCCAATGGTACAAACGCGACTGACTGCATTCCGCCGCGCTTCCTGACCAGGGCAAGTGCAGCGCCATTACTACTGCAAGTACATTCCGTTCTCCCCTCACCTTTTCCTTTCCCCTCGAACACCCGCCTAGGTTACCATGAAATTCCGAACACAAAGAGATGGTTTTCGCTCGTATATTTGCTTGCAGAATTAGTAATCACCTAACAAGATCACTGAGTCTTTTGATGTGTGGTAAAAAAGTACCTCATCCCCTTTTAAAATAATGATAAAAATCTAATATTATGATGCTAAATAAATAAAGTTCAACCTCCCCCTGACTGCCTCCGTGAGTGAGCCCTTTGTAATCTAATGCATTAACATTATTAGGTTGTCTTATATTCAAAGATTTCCTTTAAAATTTACCGGTCTTTTATGTAGCACATCGAAAAGTCGAATTCGCGTCTTATTTTTGGCGGGGTTGTTTGTGTTCGCAGTTTTCGTCATTCATCCTTATACAATTTATTTCATTTCTGTGCTTATTTATAAATCAAATATAGATACTAAGATTTTTCTTAGCGTTCCTTTCCGTACAATCGTGAAAGAAGAGGGAACAAAATTAGTGCAGCTAAGTTCACTGCAGCCTGCCTGCATAGCAAAACTAGTGATTTACGCCTTATAGGTTCTTCATACAGATTGTATCTACCGTAAGTTCTTGTTCGCTTAGTTTTATTAAAGAGCAGTCTAGATACTTTTCTCCATCAAGAGTCGCCACAAAATAAACTTCAACTTTTAATTGAATTTTAATATTAGCGGCCGCTTTCTACGCTCCCTTTTTTGCAATATTACAGATGTATGAAATGAAACCAAAAGTTGTATCGTTGCTTACACTTTTCAAAGTTTCCACTTCGCCACACTTTTCAATAACCGACTATTTCAAACTGATATAACGGTCTCAATGCAAGCCGATATAACCCTACGGTATATGTATACAGTACAGGCAAAAAGTATATGGAATGCTGGTAATAGTCCGTCTGCTAAAAGCGTTTTTCACGAGGCTTTTAAGCGCTTATCTTGGAAATGATAGCCGCGGCCGGACGCTGAAAGGCTGTGACGGCAATTTGCTTACATTAGGACATGCCTCGTTTTACCATCAGGCTAAGATGAAAGCTAGATTTTGCTGCATTTCATATGCAGCAGAATATTCCAAATTTAGGGTTCCATCTGAATATAAAAAATTCTACATAGACGGGTCTGAGATTGTAATGAATGATAATAAAATATCCTATTAATCCTCTTTTAAGAAATAATTAAACACTACACAAAAATACACCGCCCGTCCATACTTAATAAGTAGAGCATGATGTTTATGAAAACCGAGCGACTAAACCAATACTCATTCTCTATTGGAAATTCGAATAATATTTCGAATACGAAATACAATCTGCATCAGTTATAAACTAGCGAACTTAAAAGTAAGACAAAATCCAAATTCAATACAATAATTATACTTCGCTATAATATTTATTATTAACTTAAAAGTAAGACAAAATCCAAATTCAATACAATAATTATACTTCGCAATAATATTTATTATTGCGAAGTATAATTATTGTATTGTTGCTGTACTTTACCAGCTTCCGCCGGTTCTGCGAGTGATTTTCTCTTTTAAATAAAACGGGCGCGGTATTTCTAATACTTATAATTTCTAGTACTTCGCAATAATATTTATTATTGCGAAGTACTAGAAATTATTGTAAATATAAGTGTATAATTATTGTATTGAATTTGGATTTTGTCTTACTTTTAAGTTCGCTAGTTTATAACTGATGCAGAAGTTATATAGTTTAATTAATACTGTTACTTGTTAAATGTTCCTTTGTTAATATGGGCGGCCGTAACAATCAATACAATAGAAATACCGCGCCCGTTTTATTTAAAAGAGAAAATCACTCGCAGAACCGGCGGAAGCTGCGACCACGCACCGAAAAACGTACTGCAGGTCGAGGAACGATCTGGTCAAAAGTCGCGGAAATTAGCTGGATGCCGGTCATTATGAAGATTTTTGGGAAAGGCCTTTGTCCAGGAGTGGACGTCTTTCGGCTAATACGAGGAACCGATAAGGTATAAAATAATAAATATGAGTATTTTCTATTAAAAATGTACAAATAAAATACTTTAGGATTCTCAACTTTTTATAGAAACCAGATTAAACTTTAAACTTCAGTCTTTACATAATGGAAAGTAGATGTAGATTTTTGGAAATCATAAACCTCAGTATAGAGAACTGTCACTGGCTTTATAACTTATGAACCATTTGACGAAGGTGCATGAAGTTTGGACACGAGATGAAAAAGTTATAGGAGCTCAGAGGGAATTAACTATTAGTTATTCAGGAGACGATGATGCCGGTGATGAAATGATGAGATAATGATATGTGGACTTGTTTAATTAATAATGATAATGTTTCTTAAAAGTAATAAGAAGATTTTTTTTGTTCAGGACTTAGTGTCTTAAGAAATGAAGGGTACAGACAGAAAAAGGGGGAGAGAAGGAGTCCACTTTAGTAAAATGTTCAGGAAAACGAATTTCGACGAGACACGGTCGACCTCACGTCAGTGGAATGAAAACCAGTATAAACTGGTCTCTCGTAGTATTAAAACTTTCGAATAGGCTAAGCCAAATTCATTGTCAAAGTGTACACTGATGTGCGGTCGACTGTACATTAACGTCAGGCAAAGAAAACTGCAGTAGCATAGCATTAATTTAGTATCCTTAAAAGTGTAAGTACGTAATATAACCTTACCTACCTACAATAAAATCAAAAATCAATGGATTTAGAGTATCATTCATCAAAACCGGAATGCGAACCACAAAGTCCAGGCTTCACGTAATTATTAACATAGAAGACGTAACTTTGTTAAAAGAAAGTACAGGGAACTGTAATTGTTAGTGCTGTACTTTACCAGCATTTATTTACTTGTAGAGCCAATCTAGCTTCATTTAGCGAGTGGGATATTGATTCGCAGTGCCCAGTCAACTATGAAGTTGAAACAGATTCAGTTACAGTTCGGGAATGTTGCAATGTTGCACTGGTTGGCCGACCAGTGAATTGTTTTCAGAAACAACGAATTGCAGTTTCAACGTTATTCCAGTTAAAATATTGTGTTGATTTGTTTTTCATCGGCAACTAAAAAGAAATGATGTATGTTAACTATTGCAATTATTGAAGTGAATTGGCATGTAAAACTTTCAGCTTATTCAGTTTCCGCGAGTTGGTTTGTACAAATAATATTTCAATATTGCTTGTTGTTCATTTTTTTGAAGTAGGCACTTACTGATCAGGAAATTTTAATGCTATTTTTATCACTGACGAGAGATTAGTTATTGTTCTTTATGTTCTAGAAATAGTATAGCAAAGAACATCAAATTGTAATAGATTTGCTAAACTGATGCTGTAGAAGTGATGGCATATACCTGGTAGGTATAAAGGGTTAAGATTATTACGAGTACAAGTATCCAACCCGTGTAGATTTCATAGAACTTTAAAGGGGATCGCAGACACACGCGGCCTGCAGTGGCGGTGGCGGTGGCGGCCTGTTGTATTCCCTATGCAATGTATGTGGGACTTCAGACACGCGCGGCCTGCGTTTGCATATTGAAGCCGCGGCCTGCGGTAGGCCGCCACCGCAGGTCGCTGTATGGGATATGCTTAAAACTCCAAAACTTTATACCAACAGTTAAAGATTATAGTCCAGTATATCTAACCAGAGAGTGCGGTGTCCATACGTCTGTTTGTTTTCAGTGGCTATTTCTGGACTCCCGTGCGGGCCGCCATTGTTTCTTGAGTTATGGCCGCCGCGAGAAGGTTACCGACAAAACCATTGCACCAGAAAACTCGTATAAAAATTTTGTATACGTACCGGCATCTTATCTGTAAAGTATTCCACTACGGCAGTAAATTTACGAACGTGTCCGTTAGACATAGAAGTGGTAGTGGACGCAAGAGACCGGATGCAACCGGATTTTATTTAGTGCTGAATATCACGGCCAAAAATTATTGCTGGTGCGTTTCATTTAATCGTAAAGGCGTGTCTAACAATCAGAGAAACACACCGACTTGACAGAGTATTCCATGCTATAAGATTTACAGCCTCAGAGGATTTATAAATTGTTGAATTACCAAAGGATTTCACGGTACAAACAGCTTTTAAAGGTTCGACTAGGTCACGCTAGGTAAGTGGTTACTACACGGAATGCTGAACATGGAACTTTACCTCAACTTTATTTTAATAAAGATGGCAAGCGACTCTCGCTTTAGGTTTAAAAATTTCATAATCTCTGGAAAGAAAATAGTTCGATGGGCAAACATTTTTAACATTAACGTTTATATTTTTGATAAATACATAAACAAAGAAAACCTATACGTATACGCACAAAATATTACATGGCAATTACCTTACTTATGAAAGCTTGTAAAAAGAGAGCGTAGAGTTGTAGTTTCGTCATAATATTTTGTAGGAGGAAGGGCCCGGAACCTATCAAACATGAATGAATATAGTAATTCTGTATGCAGAAGTGTAATAACTATTAAATCACAAGACTCAAAAGTCGGTAGCAGCAAGCCACGATCACATATGAAATAAAACGGCATTTCAAGTGGAAATAACCGAAATATTGCATACGTAAATTCCGACCGCAGCTCCTTGCGATTCAATTGCGACCGATAGTTTCGCTATCGAGATCGTTATTGCTCCGCCGTAAACCAATATTGCCGTTAATGGTCGCCTATTTGAATGTTTATATATTTTTCCTTGATATTGTAAGCGGAGTTTCATGGAATCGGCATCTTATGAGATTTCTTGCTCCGATAAGAAATTGAAATTGCGGGAAAAGGCTCGGTCATTGCATTACACATGATATGTGATTCCCTAGCGACCAACCGCGGCTTCGTTTGCTCTAACAGCCCAATTGGAATTTCGAACTCAACCCTTTCCGGCACCAAAGTGGTTTGCGCTGCCATTTAAATTTAATTAGCGATAAATTATTTAAGAAGTTCATTCTTACTGAACCCACAGCAAAGCAGCTTTAGAAATTCTTTTTGTGCAAAGAGTAAAGGAAAATGGAGGCTAAGTTAATAAGCTTATGTACAAGCTCCTTCTCTCACGTTGACCTGGCCCATTTTTTTTCATTACCTGAATCACAAAGAGGCAAGAAGCACTTTTTTGTTCCACTCCTTTCTTGTCTATAACGTATTTTCTATTATAAAGACATAAAAAGGGTTCCAGCTGGGGTTCTTTGTTGAAAAACAGAATTGCAACATCATAAAGGATCTCGGAAAAGCAGTTACATTTCCAAGAGGAAATAGCATTTAAAATTTTTAATCCTTTCTTACTGTTTTTCACATTTACTACCTACATAATATTTTGTGTAGCTGAATTATCTTGTATAATTTTCGCTCCTGCATAATTTAGTGCTCATTTATGGTAAATTATGCAGAAAACTCAACATTCTGTCACATGAGTAGAATAGTACTAAATCACCAAAATCATGTACAAATTGGATACGATTTTACAACATTATGTCCGATAGCTATTTGATAATGAAAATAAACTAACATCGAAGAAAAGGGCATAAGTACCACGCTCGTCCAGTGCGGGTTGGTGTTCACATGCGCCAAGAATGTCCTTATTCAGTATATATGCAGGTTTCCTCACGATGTTTTCCTTCGCCGTTTGAGCAGTCAGTAAATGTACTTAAATTTCTATAAAAACCTATTGGTACACACCTACACTCCTTGAAGCTTTCAACATCACCCTAAGGTTGCCTGGAAGAAATCGCTGAAAGCGATAATGCCGCCTTTTGATTGTACACAGTTTAGTAATATTTCGTAATGTAAACTTTTGATATAATTTGGTGCTCAATAAAGTATATTTGATTTCATTTGGTACATGGCCCGACCAGGGATCGAATTGGGACCCCTCGATGTGGCAGGCCGCGTCGTCCGCACTACGATTCTGATGATTGACAACAAAATACCACATCTTTTGAAACAACAAACGACACGATTCTATACATCGTTTCTGCAAAAACAAGCAAACAAATTATAACTATTACGGCGTTGGGTTGAATGCTGCCCGATATTAATATTTCCAACGTGGCCCCGGGTTTTATTCAGGGAAATTGCAGTTAGAAAGATCCTATTAATGAACGTCCTGGGTCCTTTGTCCGACGCCCGGGCATTTCCCCCACAATCGCCCTGACACCGAGTAATTAGGGAGAAAAATTCGTTACTCCGACGTCTACTATAAAGCCTCATTTACACTATGATAATATTTTAGTGGCAGTAAAAGCAAATACCGCTTTGTTGACGCGGCTTGCGAGCGCCAGAGGTTATGAGTACAATTCCAATTGGGGACAGACAATTTTTTAATCCTTTTTATATACTTATTTATTCAAACTTTATTGCACATATATTTATTGCACAAGGCGTTCTCTAAAATTTCACATTTGAGTCGTGCTTATAGATTGTGGTGGGTGCAAAGATATTGACATAATAAAAACCCACAAAATACTTTTAAATTTATTTATGTGTAAAATATTATTATTAACATAAATAAACCTACATACATAAAGACATGCCAGGCAATGACTAGAGTAGGTCAAGAAAGTATTTTAAAAAATAATACAAAATTTAAAGTAATCCAAAATTTAAAAAAAAAACTTATATTATTATTTCTTCTTCAAATTTCTGTAGAGAATAAGTCTGTCTACAACTAGTTTCTACAGGCATTCCCTTACAACATGAATGAAAAGTGATATACTATCATAGAATACTAATTTGTATGACACGGTAAAATTTTCAGTGACTGCTACTCTCACGATATGAAATAACTGTAGAACTACAACTTGAAGTGTAAATGAGGCATAGTGAAGTATCGTTTCTTGACTATCGCCGTGACAAATGTTTAAAAACGTCGCTTTGAGTAAAATTGTGTTATGAAAATGTTTATTGAGGTTTGTAAACATTTTGTAGTCGATTCAAATATCCTGATGCAACGTGTTTGATAGAATGAGAAAAAATATGCAATTCATTTCTGATCTACAACATAAATTAAACTTTTTTCTCATAATTAAACATCTCTTTCTTTCATGAAAAGGAAAAGCCGATTTCTTTTATAAAAAGCCATTTCTTCCATAGTATTTTTCTCGATTCTTTTATACAAAACATGCGAAAAAATCGGATAAGAACCAACATAGATTTTTCGTGGGTTTTCAGCGCTAGGTAGGAATCGAAATCACGAAATCTGGAGCCCGAGTCCAACGGCCAAGCCATACTAAATTAATAGCAATACAAACGTCAGAATAGCAATAACAATAGAGATTCGACGGAACAGTGCTGCGTCGAGTTTTTGACGGCAACACGTGAGACCACAGCCGTTCCGGTTCGTAAGCCAGCACGATGACCTTATATCATTTAATTCGTGGTACAAATTGTAGGCGTAAGATCTAACGTGTTTGTTTTTATATAGTTAACGTCAGTCGAAGCCTGTGTCGTTTTAGACTAACAAAAGCAATAAAAGTTAAGCAACTGGCCAAATCTGACAACCCGCTGATCCAAGTCACAAAGTTGAAATACGCATCACGCGTTTAAAATAGATTTGAATAAAAGTTATATAGGTAGGTAGTTGTTACATTTGGTGACGAGACCAGGAATTTAGTACACAATATAGCCAAATGTTGAAGTTGCTTCTTTTAACGAAGCCAGAGGTTACGCTATTATCGATGAGTGAGAATGTCGATTTTTTCTCCGTTCCTCTATGTAAATGTATAAAATCGCTTCTCCCTATGACTTACGACTTACGCACGAATTTTCTCAGCATTCTCGATGACGCAACGGGGCCCCTCATGGTGTCTACGACTCCACACTTTTTTAGCATCGCACATAAAGATGACCAGTATGATTGCTGGAGGATTTTTATAAGTAAAGGTATAAAAAAGTATTTACTGTTAGAGGTTAGGGCAGTTAGAAGATGTATTTTGTTGTATTATCGCACTATAGGCATTTGTGTCAAACATTCAGAAATTGGTGTTCTAGAAATTAACCTATTTTTATAACTTTCTGTTAATATAATCTGTAAATTTATACAGGCACCACGCATTTTTACTAGAGTATAAATATAAAATGAAGTTAATCGTAAAAGGAACCTGAACAAAATCATAACGTATACGAAAAGAAAGCCGCGGCACACGATAATATCACAATATTCTAATAAAATAAAAGACGTAAAAGTAATGTAAGGTATCAATAGACACTAAAAAAAGTACATTACCTACACTGGTAAGTACAGATTTTATTCCGATATTTCACTATTATACATAATTTGATCGGACGCTGATTTGGCATGCGAAAATCCAGCCCAATCGTGTAGTTCACGTCACAAGAAATCGTTGGAAAGAACAAACCTTCCTATACGGTTCGCTTCACATAAACTGATCCCTAAAAAGGTAACAGTAACAGGCTGAAGTGAAAGATAAGTTGAACTAAGTTACCGAATTAAGTTATGAATGAATCGTGGTATTTGAATGATAGCATGAATAATGCATGTTTATGCTCGCTTACCGTTTCAAAGTAAAATGTTTTGCGTTACTTGTATTTTATCTGCGGTTAAAGTTACCTACAAACTCAATACCTAATCAAAACAATTTTGATTTTTATAAACCTGTTATTAGACTTCGTATGCCGTTTTTATCGATTGTATTTGTTACATTAAAATATTTATTGTAAAGTATAAAAGAAAAAGGCATTCCTTGTGTTTATCTCATATTTAAATGATGTGACATTCAAATAAGTTATTCTGAAAACAATAATCTACACAAGAATTATATAATTTTAATAATAATATGTAATTGAGCATCGTTGCAGGTTGTTATTTTGCAGTCACGTAATAAACGAAAACTGAAATACGATCGTTAATTGTAAATTCAATATCTAACTTCATTCATCACCGCTTGTTTGTTGGCATGCGAAATAACAATTTGTTATTTTTAACAAAAGAAAATCAGTCACTGAAAATGAAAAATTGTTGAAAATTGTTATAGATAATGTGGTAAGATGCAACTTTGCCAAATAAAATGTTAAATGTAGTCAAATTTCAATTTGAGTCAACGAATAAGTGAGAGTTAAAGAACAAGATAAAGTATGATACTCGTATCACGGATTTTTTTTTAATGCTATGCTAAGTAGCAAGTAATATCAGATTTTGGGCGGTTTAGTAACCTTTCAGTGTGCAAACGACTCATCAGATCGAAGTGATTCTGGACGGTCTAAAACAAAGCAATAAAAGCAGGTCTATAGCAGAAAACTAAGAAGCACAACTTCTAAAAACGCAGTTCGATTACTTAATCTCAAGACCGTCCAGAATCACTTCGATCTGATGAGTCGTTTGCACACTGAAGGGTTACTGAACCGCCCAAAATCAGAGAGTCGCGGAACAGTTTCCAGACCAGAAGCCATTACATTCACAAAGTGTCGCACTGGTAGAGCTGCTGGTACGTTTTTGACTTGTACAGTAAAATTTTGCGACAGAAATTCAAGCTAGGATTTCAGATACGTTGGGACCGTATAGTGATTGACTCTGGTATCTCATTTCCGTATGGCTGTGGACAGGTATTTGCTTCATCAAAAGACCCGAACGTTCGGTATGGCTGGCTCAAAGGATGACGTCGTCAGGTGTACGTCACAGAAACAGGCAAAAAGGGAAATGTGAGCAAAACTGGCTAAATAAACGCAGCTGGTACCAAAATAAATTGTACGGCGGTCCGCACTAAACTTTCTCGCCATTTCTTTTTTATTTTATTTTTTTTAAGAAAGAAAGAGTAAACTCAAACAGATTCATCATTTTCCTAACATATTTTTTTATACAATAAATTTTTTGGATGTTTTTTTTATTAACACGGATGAATTTATGTTGTATGACCGATAATATACACCCCTGATAATTCAACAGCTCAAACAATTTGTGCATAATTTGGTTTTTGGTATAGGTACATAAATTAGTGTTATCGATATAGAACACATTTTCGCGAAATTTTAAAACCTTTCTTATTCTCGACTACAAGTATTGTAGTCCTCTACCCTACGTACCTATTAGGTACGAGGATAGGCGAGAAAGTAAAAATGAAAACTATTTCCTGGAGACATTTCTCGAAAATAGCTGGAGATCGCGTCTAACGCCCTAAAAGCCAACAAGGCCTAGAAAAATCTATCAAAAAAATCAATTTCTATCCCATCACGCGACAGATTCCAATCAAAACGTCACTAATTGGTTTTAGAATAGGAATTAATACACATATATGTATGTAATAATGAATGCATTATTATACGTACAGCTGAATGCCGTTGCGCGCGGTCGCACAGCTCTTCAGACTTTCCAACCGAACCGCGCCGGTGAAACTGATATAATGACGAGAGTGTGCCACGCGATGATTGACTTACTTACGTACAATTTACAGCATTTTATACAGAAAATATTTATTATATTTCATCGAAGCTTATAGAAGAACCCTATACATGTAATACCTACTCAACAAAACTAAACATCTTAAAGTGTAGATAAAAATAAATGGAAAATGGTAGGCTGCCGTAAAATAATAAAAATTAAGTAAAAAATTCATTTTTAAAAAGATTTGGGAATATGGCATCTCCGTGTCTCACTCCTCTGCGCAAGTCATTTAACCAACACATAGATAAAGATCTACTTCAATATAGTTCTTAAAAAACAATATTCTACAATTATTACCTAGCTTAAAATCATTTATGAGAAATACATTGATAATGTTAGCAGATCGAAAGGTCTACAAAACATTACGCACAAATACTCTATAATGATAACAGAATAATCAATAGTTCATAAATGCTTATACGTAGTAAAAAATCCGACTTTTGGAAGTATTAGTGATACAATATAAACAAAAAAAAGTTAACCAATTTTGTGTTGATCCGTCTTTGGTCAATTTAATACATACATTATAATACGATACACAAAATAATACGATAAACGCGTACTTTAAATGTATATTCTAGTATCCGAATCCAGGGTTAGTTAACTCAATACTTTTATCTATGGTAGCAGTGTGCGTTGTATACCGTTATCATATCAGTAAAGGCGAGACTTCTATGAAAAGATTTTAGCATGGTAATGATTCTGTTGGCCGGAAACATTCTTGGTCCGTTATTCAGACGCGACGGTGAATATTCTTAATGCACGTGACTGACATATCAACTTCGTCCGACTATCGGACGAATAGACATGGTGTTTCAGATTGTCTCTTTTTCGAAATTAGACGAATAAAAATATGACTTTTATTTCAAGGCATACGAGGATGAAAACAAACAAGACTAAGTGAAGGAATCTCGAAGGAAACAAATATAACTATTTTATTACTTACGCATAACAATAAAACCTACTAAACTAAATTATTATTATTTTATAATGAGAATTAATAACAAAATGGTATGGAAGTTTATATTTTTATTTTATTTGCCCTTGATTCCACAATGTAACTCAATCCGTAGGAAAGAAGATGCGTTTGGTTAAAATAATTTTAATCCCTAGCTAACGAATCGATTTTACGGTTAAATTTAAGTAAGTATTTAATTATACAATTCATAACGTTTCATTTAAACAGAATCAGTGTTGTATAAAATTACAAATAAACAAGATGAATACAAAATCGCCCTCATTTGAATCAAATTAACTAAATATTAGATAATTATTTCTGTCGTATTGTTCCATAATTCGTTTCGAGTACCGCTCACCGCAAAGGTAACGAGCCTTTAAAGTATATGATTTTAATTTTGCAATTAAATTTCACATGAAGCCTTTGTGAGTCCAATTAATTAAAATATTTAATTTCAAGGGCCGTACGAAATGCTATATTATTTTAATCGTTTCGACTTCACAAGAAGATTATTAAAGAGCATTTGTAATGATGTAAACTAGACTATCAAGATACGAAATGAAAGGGATTTAATTAGAAAGATTAAAATCTGAGCGCGCACAGCCATCTCAAGGTAGGTAGGTACACAGAAGCGAATTGGATTTGTAAGTATTAAAATAACATAAACACACCTTTGACGGATGGTCTTAATGAGAAAAGTTTGATGCGACTTCCATTTTAGTCAAACTTCTGTCATCGTCGTTTACTTTCATAGCCGGGGAGCGGCCAACGCTGTTCAGTGTCGTACGCGGCGGAAACAAGATAAGAATCTTAGACGAAATGTAAACAAAACTTGATTTACTTATCGGCTACGGCACGATCGAATCCCTCCTCTCCTAACTTCCTTTTGGGATTGCATTTGAAATTGTGTTAAAAGTTTACATTGAACGAGTTGTCGGCGGCGAGATAAAACATTGTTCCGATTTTGCCGCCGATAACAAAATACCTGCCTAATGAATATTTTAGTAAAATTTCGATCGACAAATCTTGCCAGAAACTTTTCATTAGGTTTCAAAGTAGCTAATGTACCAACTATAACATGAGACCTACACCATCTAGCTCAAAACTAAAACTATAAATTCTGAAACTACGGCAACTATTTGGATGTTCTTGTCGAGGAGAGTGAAACATTTAGGTGCTCTAGATGATTTAGGGAATGTGGCTAAAGAAACCCGAGAGGAAGGAAGCTGTGTGTTTAGGTTTGTGTAACACGAAACTACTTTTAAACTGTAACAGAGATTTAAACTGAAGACTATTTAATTTGAATAACTTTCAATGTTCTCATGAGATCAATACCTACAAAGTTAGACATGACGGAGACGTTAATACGCTTAACTTATGCGTGTGAAGTCAACTTCTGTACAATTACGATCAAAGTTAACCAAGTGAGGACACTTTCCTCTTCCGAAACTTGTGGAAACTATTAGTTGAGTGGCACATAATAAATACTGTTTATTTACCAGCCGATGTCAAGTGCGATGGTGCGATAGCCTGGACGCATTCAGCGCTGGGAGGGCGCGATTGTATCGCTATACATTAGTCGAGGCAAGAGAGAGTTATTATCAGATCCGTTTGTTTGCAACTTTGCCGGTGCTGTGCTCTCTCGTCGGGGGAAACTTATCGGTCGAGAGCTCCCGACGAGTGCGACTGTGACTGCGGCAGATAGGCGGGAAACACTTACCATGTTAGAGAGCAGCAGCCGTTGGTGTTTAGCTTGGGGGTCTAGGGCTTGGAGCGGGAGGGCGAGGGGCAACGGGAGAGGCAGCGGCAGCGGGAGCGGGTGGTGGTGCGGCGCCGGCTGCAGGATCAGCGGCGGGCAGCACGCGCACGGCGTCACGTAGGACACGCACCCGAGCTGCGGCGCGAACAGCGTGCCGGCGGGCGGCCTCCTCGAGGCCTCACACGAGTCTCTCACGACCGCATCCGCGGCCGATCTCCAAGCGCTCGACGGCCACTCGAGCCGCCGACTTCCCGATACCGAATCGACCGTCGCCGTGGAAGCTCTTCACCTGACCAGACCGGTCCGAGAGTCGAGAGTTTGGAACTCGCCCAAAGTTTCCGAGCGGTGGGAAGTGTCTAACGGGTGTTCAGGTACAGGAGAGGCCGCGAGGGAGCGGGAAACTGAGCGATCGGGAGAAGCGAGAAACGACGCGCAGGGCTCGCGAGAGTGTGGAGAAAGTGGCGGCGTGCGCGGAGCACAAGTCGCCAGGCCGGCGTGTGGCGGTGGACTGAGCGGCGAGTCGGCGAGGCAGGTGCGCGGGGCCGCTCGGGGGCGGGCCCACCTGCCTCACCTGGGCGCCTGCGCCGCGCTCGCTCAGCCTCCGCCGCCCGACCGCCCGACCGCCCGACCGCCCGACCCGACCGCATCGCTACACCCCGCTCTTACGTACGATACTCTCCAAAACACAACACAACAGTCAGTATTTTATGCAAGTTTTGACGACAGTACTGCATTAGAGCTTTATTAATGTTCAAGTTTTATCACTTTGCTGAGAAAGTGAGTAGCTCTCTACATTGATATGCCTTGTTTTACTCAATAAAGTACACAGTTTGTAGAGTACCTAACTAATTACTTAATTAGTCACATTAAATTAAATTGAAAAAAACAAACTATACTATTTCTATAATACAAGCTTATTTTAATCATTTGTAGGTACATGGAAGATAAAAATAAAGCAAAACTTTTTTAAGAAGCGAACAAACAATTCTTGGAAACCTGTCGCACTCTTGAGGGATTATTTTCCGGAAACCTCTCGCGGTGTGTCCGGAAAAATAGCATTGATTCCTCAAGTCCGGCTTTCGTCAGAGCACATCAGAAGCGCTCTGTAAGCTCATTGTACACTCTCTCAGAAGAGAGGATTAGGCACCTTTTAACGTCGCACACTATTTACCTTTACGATCCTTTGAGACACAGATTACTCGTTAGTGGCAACAGGGTAAATATAAAAAGGACAGGTGTATATGAACGGCTAAAAGTATAAAGTATTATATATTTGAGGGCAAAGAGCTTTCACTCTGAAGTAATCTGTTAAAATACAATTACAAAGGGTGTTTAAGGTTGCTTAGTTATTTAAAATTCGTTTAGTTTACCGTAATGAATGCCGTAAGAACTGTTATTTTGTTAGTAACATTTTGTTTCTTAGAAAAATTTTAAAAAGATAAACACATGTATTAATATCATTTTAATAGTTATTTGATATCCTTACTGTATCTTACATCTGATTAAAATTCTTCAAAGACGGGCTTTTCTACATCATTCTGCAACGAACGTTTTTAAATGTACTTTTAAATACAGTTCACTAATGAATACAGATTCGCAGAATTTTAAGGCCTATTAAACTATTTATTAAATAGAAATGGAATGGGAATCGGTGAAATGAAAATTCTATCAAATGACTATTATCAAATATTCTGCGAAATGATGTGAAATGAAATTAATATATTCTAGCGAGATATTATTATTATTATTTACTTAATTAACTTGAAAGTAAACCCTGCAAGGACCGTGAAAGTAATAAATACATATCAGGAAACTGATAACACATTGATAAACATCTACAGATAATATTGTGTTAGATTGAACAGTACTTATCTAACATTCAGTGTGTCAACGGTTTAACATATTTTGTCCCATCCATAAACAATAATGATTTTTTAAACCTTTAACACTTTTTTTTTAAATCTTATAAATGCTGAACCTCTGCCACATTTAAAGTAACATTTTTAATGATTTATGACAGAGTAAGGAGTTAAATTTTTTTTATAAGTATAAAATCATGGGTGTCGTGCTGGGAACAAACCACGTAAACCAGGTAAGACCTTTGCCTTAGGGGACGTTACTTTATACACGGTACAAAACAATGAAGCTTGTCAGGTGTATCTATTGAGCCCTATTGTACAGATACAATACATAATAATATTAGACAAAACGATTAAACTGTTACAAGCTACACTATTGCGTACAGTATCTGTCACTGTATAAAGGCTTAAGGCGATAACAATGCCAGTACACTAACGGGGCGTCTGTTTTCGATAGTATTAATTAATTCTTGTCTTCGGTATGTACAAGGTAAGGTAATTAGCGGGTGTGGTAAACTGACATGTGTTTGAAGATGCGTAGGTAGGCGCGTGTGTGCGCGCCTTAACAATTGTCACGTTAATAAGATTAAGCCCAGAATGTAGAATGTATAAATCTACACTAATAATAAAGAGGTAAAAACTGGTGGATACCGTATATGTTGCGAAGAACCAAATGATAGCGGGGTTTAAAACACACCTAACGCCATCTATTGACAAACTTTAAAACTAAGAAACTGGCATGATTAGAATGGATTAAAATTTTTTGAATAACATATAAATACCTTGGAAGCGGTGGTAGATAAAAATTGACGTTGTCTAAATGTACCCAGTGTACTTACATGCAATAAAATTGTTTTGACTTTGACTTTGGATAGTATGCTTTATAACGCGGATGAAGTCGCGGGGCATCGGCTAGTATATACATATAGTAGTTTAAGCACAATTATACAACAATTCTTAGTGTAATAAGATGCACCTGGAGAGATAAGTCAAAGGTAGCGTCGCAATGGATGCTTCGAGATGTCGTCGAGAGACCAAGTAAAAGTGGTTGAAGTGCATTATATTTCTAAAAGAATGGCCAACAGGAGTTGGCAGGTGGAAAAAGCAAGGGAAAGTCTTTGCAAAGTGGGATAGTTTGTAGACGAAGAAAAGTAACCATTTAGAATAAGTTAAAATACCTTACCAAGCAGTGTGTTGTCATTGTGTAAATAAATTCTATTCTATTCTAAACAAGTACTCAGTTGTTGAAAAATATGCGATCTATTTCCTAATAAGAAAAATACGAATGCTCCTAAATACTATATACGTCTATGATACGTACGTCTTGTACACTTAATATGTCAGTGCTAGGAAACATTTTCTTTGCGCATTGAATTTAGACGAAACGTTATTTGGATCCGCCAAAATTTGGCCTTACTATCATCTCATAATATTGTTTTAGTTTGACAAATAATTTCTAACCAATAAAGAAGTGTCTCTCTGTGCATGGTGATGATTATCGATCGTCATCATACCTAAAAACTTTGTTTCTCTACGTGATGAGAGTTGTTATAATGGATCTTTTCTTATATAATTATGATCTATTTATTTTGATCATTAATACAGTCAATCTACGTCTTTTCCTGCGCTATAATCGTTATAATTTAATAGGTAATTAAAGATATGCGTGCCTATGTCGTCTTAGACAAATCTTTATGGTTACTTTAGTGATCTAACCACGATAATTTTATCTCGACCTGATGATGGTTATGATTTACTAATCGACTAAGACCGGTATTCACAAAAAACCTATTTATATAAAGAGTCCCTACCTGTCAGATAGTACAGATATAAGTTTATTAATAGACGCTATAAAACTCACGCACGGAGGTTCGTCATCGCTGTTCTAACCAGGCATGTGAGTGCGAATTCCGCAGTTCAAAGTTAGAGGCTGCGCGCCCGCGCGGGCCCCGGTCGTCGACCCTGCGCACGCGCCGCCAAGCCGTCTACGAGACAAGTTATGTAACGTGACCTTAACATTGGGCTGTGGGAAGTGGAGACCTTATTCAGTATGTATAATCCGTATCAATGTGGTGACCGAGTTTAAACAGGTGTTAAGTTGCGTAAATACGCCTGATGTCGCTTAAGAGCGGTGACTGATACAAATAAATAATATACTGAATGCCGGGCAGGTATTCCAGGGCAAGTACCCTAAATATTGAAGATAGCAAATTATACTGAAAAGAAACGTTCCATTATTTTCGAAAATAAGTAGAACTGATTTCAAAGGTTTTTAAAAAACACCTGTCTGAGCCGGGAATTCAACCGAACAAAATGTGAAAAAAACAGGATGCTGTATTTTTATATCAATCGCTAGGGTCAATCATCAGAATCAATTCCTTATAAGTAACTATATATAGATTTTTCCATATTATTATAAGAAGACCTTTAATAGTTTTGTTACTTAAATATACAGATCGCAAATTACAAGCCGTCTTGAAACACAATATAGCGATGATGGAAGATGAGGATATATCGACTGTAACAAACACAAACAAACAAGCGATGACACGGCTCGAAAAATTGCACACGACAACACTAGCGCGACGAAAATTTCAAAATAACGGACGTTAAAAAGAAAACATCCAACAGTCGCGAGAGCATCGTAACAAGTAAATCGTCCGTGGAATCCGAGAACAAGACCGAATAAATTGTTTTAATAAGGCATAAATAACAACAAAAAATCCTTACCGATCATGCCGTCACGATGGGTGACCATGGCATTTACGCTTTGTTGGCTGCCTTATACGGTGCATGCGGTTGAAATGCACTTTTTGTATTGGCTTGAAGCTGTTTTTGTATCTGCATGAGTCGTTTGCTCATACGGTTACTAGACACTGCAACGGGACGGTTGCAGTTAAACTGCATTGGTAGATTTTCAAAGTTCATGATGCAGGTGTGTCGTTACGCAAGGGTCGCCAGCGAAGGGTTGAAAGTGTAATGCACTCAAGGAGAGGTCATGTAACTTTCAGACATAATTAACAGCGTAATTCTAAAATAGTAGCTATTCATATTAATAAGTTCACGACAGATCAAGTTCGGAGCAGTTTCATTTGAAATGCAACGACAATGTGTACTTGACGTTACATATTATATAGGTACCGTCTACTACCCTGCACATCGGTCGTCATCAAAACTGAGGACCAGTGCGACCCTGTTCAGGAAAACATCGCAACGACAAATATGAATTACACGTTTATGATCTTTGATTAGGTCTGAAATTGAATATATTTTTGTGTCGCTTATGATGTGGATGTAGCCAAATCTGTATACGAATCAGTTAAAACGCTCCTTCAATAAATCCATAGTGGATCGTAATGCACGAACGAACTGTGACTTTCGTAATAAAATTTTATTATTTCAGTAGGTCGTTGCTGTGTGCATCGCTCCAATAATAAATGGCAAACACTGATGTTTGATTTTTTTCACAAAATGGTGGCAAAACTTTTTTAATCGACGGTTAAAGATTGTCTCTATTGAAAAACCCACAGAACACAGAAAAAGCTCGCTACGCACAATTTCTGTGGAAAAACCCTATAGTAGAAAGTAAAAATTCAACTTCGAAAATATACTGAAGGGGCAGGCAAGGTTATATTATCCGAATGCATCGATGAATATAAAATGAACCAATATTGAAAATACCAAATGCAGTAAGGTGGAATGCTTCTCAAACATTTCAGACTTACATAGATGCTAGCAGGCATAAGGAGAGGTGGTATAAATACGTATATAAATTCAGACCCCTACTCGTTAGGTATTAATTATGCAGTACATTCAGAACATGTCACACGTAAAAGCAATGTTTTTGGGTAGGCACTAGAAGCTAATTGCTTTGAATATTCTTTGTAAAAAAAATTTTTGACGTGATGGTTTGTTTTATTTACTAGTAAATTTTATTTTATTTAATGTTTTGTTTTTATTTTATTTCAGATTGCTGAAAGACCAGTCTCTTTGTGCCTCTTCCCTCTCCAACCTCCCCATTTGTCAGGTATAAACAAATTGCTCACCTAATTGCTGATATAAAAAATATAATCAATGATCATTTGAATCGATTTCATAATAATTCGAAACAGATAACAATCAGGTTTTTTTTTCATCATAATCCTGCGACATTTTTAAATGTTTTTTACCAAAAAATAATTTATACAACCTTTGCTAGCGCATTTAGTTTCAAATTACCATGTTATATAAATTTTCAAAGTCAAAGTATTTTATTGCATGTAAGTACACTGGGTACATTTATACAACGTCAATTTTTTATCTACCACCGCTACTTTCAACTAAATAACCTTAATGACTTACCTTTATCATTTTGTATCAGCGTCAGAGGTGTCAGATCAAATAAAAAGAGAATTCATTATAAGTAGCATTAATTATTTAATGCAATACGCCCGTTGCCGCTGGGTTGGCCGGTCCGTAGCTGACCGCACGCTGTATTTTTGCTCCCAAATTTTCATCTCACAAACGGAATACGATATTTAGATTAACACAGTGAAAGGATTAAAGTTAATGTCGCCAGGCAAGTCAGAAAGGGAATTAGTTTTAACGCGTCACAGTTGAAATATTACACGGGTTGGTGAGATGAACGTTGGAATATTTTATATTCACAAGTAGGTTTATGTATACCTACTCATTATTCAAATTAGCTTTGATTTAGAATTGCTTAATTTTTTAGGGCAGCCTTTATTTGGAAATTCCGACGTTTTGTCAATTTACTTTTTGCTCTACCGCTCTACTTTTTACTCTCCTCTATGATGCAAAAACATTAAATAAAATTGGCATAAGCTGCAATACATCAAGTGTTGTTCTTGATTATAAAGGCACTGCAAGTAACAAATAACTGATGTACCTATGAATAATCAAACGAGTGATTACCTATTTAACAAAATTTGTGAATAATTAACCACATTCAACATGTTTTCATGTACTAAGAATTTTCACAAAAGCACAATTCGAACACAAAATGGTTTACAAGAGTAGGTATTAAGCGCTGATCTAGGATTACCATTAGGCTTATCTTTCACCGAATTCGATAAAACGAAATTCGCTAAAAGTACAGTATTCTGTTAGAAACGTTATTTTATTAACTGTACTGTTTTGGTGATTTCTTTTTAAATTACAACAAATCAAACAAGTACCTAGGTCTTTTTGACGTTTTTAAACTAGGATACCTATAGGAAATTGAAGGAAGCTCTCGTAAACAACCGCACCAAATTTATCAGACCCTGTGAAAATTGAACCTTTTGAATTGAATTGGACTCTTAGCGTTCGAGATGATGTATGTTTATTGACCTTCGTGTAAGCAAGCATCTCTTTCTTTTTAATTTTGACTGTTAAAGAAAAGGACAACTAATCTCAAATGCGCATTTCAGAATATTGTCCATTTTATTGTAAGGTTAAAAACATTTTATATTAAAAACTACTAAGTTTCAATAATGAAATAGACGATTGAACTAAATCTTCTAAGTTTCCACAACTACCAACTGTAATTATTACTTACCCGAACAAAGTCACTTATTGCTTCACTCAAAGGGCCGATTAGTCCTTTGAATGTTCATTTGGTAATAAACTACAAGCTTCCAACGTGGAATTAAATATGAATATTAGGGGTCCGTCAACTAAAATGTCCGAAGGGTCAAACCGCGGGTTCTTCAGGACTTTGTCGTGGTCGCAAGCGGCAGGAGTGCGTTTACTTAGGTCCGCCCTCCGAGCTGTTTCGGACGGGTATATTCGAATGAATACGAAACTTGTTTGCTTTGTGACTTGTAAATGCCATCTGTGAAATGACGATATTGTTATGTACGGAACTTGTGACATTGTGTGCGCTTTGGGGAGGCTCGCAAAGGCGTGTGGGAGACGTGCCAATTTGGCGTTTTCGAAGTATGCTTATATCCATATTTGGAAGGATTTTCATAACATAGGTTTAGACGACTTGGATATCTGACAAAATATATCGTTGTGTGTGGTGTCTATTAAAATTTGTCGATACTGTTTACACTACAATATGACATAGCCAATGGCTGTGACCAAGAATGTGTATATACATTCTTGGTCACAGCAATATTCAGATCCTTATACATCCAAGAAGACCCAATAAGGGGCAGGCTACTTTCCGGGCGAGAGGGCCTTACAAGACGCCAACTTGAATTCCATTTACGCCTTTGGCGTCTAAGGGCTCTCTTAGCCGAGATCTTGCTTTCCTGAGTCATGCTCAGAAAATCGAAGGGATCGCTCTTCGCAGGTGGTCGACCGGTACCATGGGAAAGAAAATGTACCCGTGGTGTCACCGGTGGTACAAACTGGTGGTACCACGGGCAACGCATCGAAAAGAGTCACTGTACCAAGTTTCATGTAAAACTGTTCTGCCATTAAGGCCCCATGGAGTCTGTGCAAAACAAAGAAATAGCGTCCGCGTACCCCTTTAGGACACCATTTTGCAGATTTTCATTTATTGAGAAATGGGATTAACTTACTCCTACTTTAATTATAAAGGCGAAAGTTCGTAAGGATGTTTGGATGTTTGTGAGGATGTTTGAATGGTTGTTACTCTTTCACGCTGTAACGGCTAAACGGATTTTGATGAAACTTGGTACAGTGAAAACTTATATCCTGGAATAACATGTAGGCTACTTTTTACCGCAGTAAACTGTTCCCACGGGGAAAAACTTATTCCACGCGGGCAAAGCCGCGGGCAACAGCTAGTTATTCATAAGTTATTCGCCTTCTTGGTACAAGGGTTAATGTACTTTTATGCAGATATATCTGGCACTTAGAAACAGTGTAACACATTTTAACACGTTCATGATTACAGCATGTGTTTGTCAAAGCTAAGTGAAGATAAACCGGCGCCTCACAATCGCGTAGCTCATTACACCAGCAGGGGAGATGTTCGTAATAATTGATTAAACATATATATCTGTGTCGACACTTGATTAATTGAAGGTGGGTTTGAGAATCTCTGGATTTAGAGTCAACTGGATATTCTTAGATTACTAAAAACGGTGCGTTATTTTTGTAAAACTGCTGACGCCATTAACATGTTGAACTGACGTTATGTTTTTGAAGTACAGGTTTTTAAATCCCAGTACTTTCATAGTTTAAGTTATTTAACTTGACTACACGTACCGTTTTTCGGGGAAGAAAAACATCAGAAAACTTGCAATACGCAGAATTTCTGTCTGTGGACAGATTTAACCTTGGCGGCGTAGGTAGGTGTTTATTGCACTAAAAGTAAAACAAGTGCTAATTGGTATCTATAGGCCGTTCTTTTCAGGATTACTCAATTTTTTGATGGATGGACTCAATGATTGGATGTTACATTTTTTTTACAATTGTGTGGTTGCAAAGCCAGTAACTCGGGACTGAATGCAAAAAACCTTTCCCTTTTTGAAATGATGCAGCTGTGTGGGATTTCCAAATATTGGGTATTCCTGAAACAGATCAGTGCAGTTAGGTATTTCGCTACGCTTTGATGATCTATGTGTATTGTGAATCGATTGCCCACTGCCCAGCCGCCTATATTTGTCTTTTCCTCCCTTTTGGATTAAGTTTGTCCACTAGGTACAGTTGCGAAATGTATGGTTCTACAGTTTTCAAATTCTTTCCTTTACATGCCGCGAGTACATGTTATATTTTCAAACGATTAATTACAATCATTACAATTAAATCTCATTATTATTAATTCATTCCTTTCTTTTCGGTTAAGTCCAAGTTACTTATTGTTGGCAATACGGTTTCTAGCACTGGTACACGCAAAATAGACTTTAAAGTTACGAAACATTTCATACAGCGAATGTACCTTTGAAAAAATATCCCGCATCGAAACTACAATCTATTATTCTATGTAAGTTGAGGGATAGGTAGGTATATAAGTTATGTTTATTTATTTAAATTGAACAAGGCGATAAACAATGATTGTTTCATATTCTAAACCCCACCACGGTGAAGGGGTATGTAATGTAATATATTCATTAATTTATTTTCCGTCAGTATTTAACTTCCTGTAAGAATAACAAGTTCGTTCACAAAAAAGATAAAAATGTTAATCCAAAATTATGCGGAGTTAAACTAAAATTAGTGGCGCTTATTTTAACTCCTTGGTAGCTTGTTCCTAGTGGGATTCCCGCATATATTATGTAAATGTGGCGTCAATCCCGCGCCGTACTTACACCCAGATGATATTGTGACTGATTGCGTTCACTGCGACATATAGTGTGTAATGATTAATTAAGAATTTATAACGTACGCCGTTTTTATAACCTTGTTTATTATTCATCATCATCATCAACAGCCTATTAACATGTCCCCACTGCTGGGGCTCAGGTCCACCACGCTAGCCCAGTGCGGGTTGGTGGACTTCACATGCGCCTAAGAATTTCTTCTTCGGCGTATGCAGGTTTCCTCACGATGTTTACCTTCACCGTTTGAGAGCAGTCAGTAATAATGTGCTTAATTTCGAGAAAATACCCATTGGTACATGGCCCAGCCGGGAATCGAACTCCGGACCTTTCGATATGATAGGCCGCGTCTTATCCCCGACGCCACTGACGCTCTGTTTATTATTATTGTTAATTAAACCAGTTGTATTCCACCGCTGGGAAAAAGCCGCGTTTTTTTTTTGCCGCAACAGATGCTCACAACGCGTTATAAAGCTGCAGTAACAAAAATTACTAATTAACCAAACAAAAAAAACTGAAAAGAAATAAAAATGTTCTAAAAATTCATGAAATAAACGAGTTGTTTGTGACAATGTAAAAAGGTTTGATTTTTTACGAAGCGATATTATTATCTGATTACTATTTTTGTTATTCACTTAAAATTAAAATAATAACTTATTCATTCAGAAAATGTCGATTAGATTGAGATTTCAAATAATATTATAAGATAAGATAATTGTTTGCATCAACGGTTATACAAGATGTAAGTACTATATTTCATTTTTCCCATAAACTACGGTTTCCCAACTTATATGTAGCTTACGCCATCTATTGAATGCATAAATCCATACTGGAAAACTCATTGGAAACATCTATTGAAAGCGAGCTTACGCATAGGCATTCGAAATCCAATGTATGGTAAGTATATACCTGTGAGTTCTAAAGTTTACCCCGCAACCTTTGTAACAAACTTGGCTCCTATATCTGCAAACACGGACCAACACAGCTGGAAACAAGCAACATCCTCCTGTTATAATATTCACTTTGGATCCCCCTTCCCCCTTCCCCCTCTTGGCCCTGCCGAAAGCTCTTAATGCCAAGTCGGCCTGACCTCATGCCGGCTCCATTAAGCCGTTTATACATAATGTATGAATTTGTTATGCCGTTTGATGTGAAGAAGCTTTATAGCAGGTAGTGTACACGGGGTTTGGGACAATTTTATACAAATTACAAATAACATGTAAATACGAGTATATGATTAAATAATGAAATAAATACCGCAACTGTCAATGTCACCAAAACAATGGATATTACATTGTTTTGTGTTGGTAATAAAAATACTCTCGCTGTAGTATCAGGAATAGGATAGTATATTTACCACTTCCAGCCTCTCTCCGTATTCCTATCCAGCCACCTCCAGCAGCTTTTTTTCAGGTCGTCGGTCCATCAGGAAGGGGGCGTCCCACGCTGCACTTAGCTTTGCGCGGTATTCACACCAGTCAACTACCATCGGTTCTGGTATTCTCCGATTTGGGTCGGGGCGGGTGCAGCCGTGGACTTATTTAAGGCTATAATGACGACACTATAGCAGGACATAATTATACAGGGTTACTACCACTCTCTTACTAAAGTGCAACTCTCCATACAAAATGCTTCTTTAACGGCAAAATATCAACGTTTCCCCTTACCCTACCAGCTATTTCCCTGGCACGTATTTTGTTATGTATAACTGTAGTATTATTATGTAATCTGTGGTTCAGTATAACATAATTAGCAGTTTAAATAAAATCCAAACGTTAATCTGACCTCTGGATTAACCTCCAATACTTTGTGAATTTCAGAGCACAAACACGCCAAGCGAAATTACCAGATAATTGCTCCGGTAATATAGTTTCGTCTCAAATTCGTCAATTTTGAACTCTGAAAGCAAATACATACCACACTATTAAAGAGAAAATTAGCGATACTCGATAGGCTATTATTTTGATTGAGCTCACAACACTATTATTCTAATTATTGTGGATACTTCAATTATTAACCACTGTTAGCAAAAGTCAAAAAGTCAGGCTGACTGCACAAGTTTTAATAATATTACGGTCATCTAAAAAATACAAAATTATTACGTCAAAAACTACAAAAAACAGTGATATATTTGGGGTTTTGATTGAATAACGTGGGATGTTTTTATTTAATTCAGAGGCTCAGATGTAAAAAGCATGACGCTGGGTGAACATTAATATAATTATGTGCAGTGATAGTATATTTCGATTTTTTTATCAATTCAAGATAGATTGAGAGGTTGAAATTGACACAGGTTCAGCTATGAACTTTGATAAGCTGATAATAAAAAAATATATAACCTTATTATTTGGGAGCATTGGAAGCATAATTTTTCCCCAATTCCTCCAAGTTATCCACCCTGGATAATACGTAAGAAAAAAAGCGGCGGCTGCGCCTTAAAAAACTTATTACGTTCCTAATAAATAATTTGTCAAGACGTTCTTGATCCGAAAAGATCTAACCGATCCTAGTCAGCATTTAATTTATGTGGGTCGGTATTAATTTGTTTCATGAAATTTCTGGGCCGTGAGCATTTTAAAATAAATATAAAACAAATAAACATACCTACACGTACCAAGACAAACATTTTAAAACCAATTTATCATCGCGTATATTTCCTAAGCTATTCTAGACATGTCCGTCCTAACGACCGTAGGAACTCTTTCCGTCCAGGTGGAATGTTTGGAACGTACACCATCTAAATGGTAAAATAATAGCATTGCATCAGTCTCTAGGGCACAGGCTGTTATGCTTAACATATGGTGTACTACTATACTTATTATAACTATGTATATATCCTTAGGTATGAAGTGTAAACATTCTACGGTGAGGTAATTCAACATATCGTTCATAGACAGCAATTTTAGAAGCTGGTCTAGGACTGGATGTTTTTGTTTGTGAAACACGATATTCAGAAGTCCCTTTAATTCCCAGAGTTCAGGAGAGGAGAGGTGTTGATGTTAAGATGTGATTAATTAACATTATTGTTAGAAAAAAAACACACTTCCAAAATAATTCATGTAACGAAAATTCTTCAAAAAACCTAAGTTAAAAAGTTACTTAACGCACAGCCGTTTCTCGACAGAGGCTCTTAAAATTTACTCAGAAGTGTTCAGATAAAATCGGGTATTACGGGAAACGGCGCAAGATAAAGAGCGGAGTGTCACTTGTTGCTGACATCTGGTATGCGACGCACGCCGCGGCCGCGTCGCTCACTCGGCAGGCACCACACAGGCGTACGGGTAGTTCGGCATACTGTTTACTTTCTTAGGAATTGAATGTTTAAAAGTATGACAGAATTTAATAGGAAAATGTCTGGGGTTTCTTCACACATACTATTTTTTATTTATGTATCACATTATAAAACAACTGTGTAAGAATGCTGCAATATTGTTACAATGCTTATGATAAAATAGACGATTAATTGAATGACAAAGATGCCTGGGTGCCAATCGCGCTATGCCATGCAAACCAAACACCTGCTCCACGCGTTTGAGTTCGTAAAGGTTTGCCAAAGGTGTGGATGCAGCATAACGTTTTTGGTTATGGTTTGTATTTGGTAATATCGTCCAGAATTAGCGCGATTGCCCCCAGGTATCAATTTCGGAAAATCTTTACAAACAATTTGCTACACAAACTTGATTTTAAAAGATGTGTGGCGGAAGTTCGTTGCGCCGCTTCTTCTTCTCAGCTCTAACTATAAATGCACCCATATCCAGTGTACTCTCATAATAATAGCGATTCAATTGACTTTGACTTGGAAAAGAACTATGAAGAATTAGTAACACGATAGAGAGAAGGCTGATATTTGATGCAAAATCGTTTGACAGAGCAATTATCATCAGCCTGCACTAATCCACCGCTGGACACAGGCCTACCCCAAGGTGCGCCACAAAACCCGATCTTCGGTTCTCCACATCCAGTCACTGCATCTACCTGACAGCTGCCAGAGCAATCACATACTATCGTAATTCATCATCATATCAGCTTGTAGATGTCCACTGCTGGACAACGGCCTCCCCCAGGGATCTCCACGACGACCGGCCCTGCGCTAACCTCATCCAGCCGGCTGCCGCGACCTCCAGCAGATCATCGATTCACCTTGATCATCATCCACCTTGATCCACCTTGATCATAATCGGTCCAGCCTGCCTACGCTGCGTCTTCCGGGACGTGGTCGCCACGAGAACCTTTCTGCCCCAACGGCCGTCAGTTCTACGAGTGATGTGCCCCGCCCACTGCCACTTCAGCTTCGCAATTCTTATAATGATACTAAACGTCGGATATTCGGATAACTAGTTTCAGTGCTTGTAGGTCAGTCAGTAAAAATAATCCTACGCTGTATATCAGCTTATGAAATAGTTACAAACAACATTCCACCCAAATCCGTTTATCTGTATAGAAAGAAACTGACATACACACTACTTACAATTTAGTTAGTCTAGTGTCAGTTTAATTTGTCAACCTATGACTTCCTAATTACACAACTACACTACACGCTGTTGACTTCACGTTGAAGCTATCTGCAACATTTTGTGAGACCATGAACCAAAATGTAGACGAAATAACAGTTACTTTTTAGTTGAGTGCAGCTTGTTTAATCAAAAAAAAAACACAAGTGGAAAAGTAAATTTATATTGAGTTGGATGTAGTACATTGTAGTTTATTCCACATGAGCTTTATGCTTTATAGTCAACTATACTCCTACTGTAGTACTGTATAGTATAGTACCTCTTAATAGAGTCGATCGTTTAAAGTTATGTCTGTCGGATGGTTGGTGACAGAGTTAGAATGTCTCTTCCACTTTGCCGGATCTTTAACTTTGCCATAATAGAGGCTAGAGTCTATGCATCATATAATCCATAGCGAATTAAGACATACATGTCAGAGGCCCAGAATGGAGTTCTTTAAATATTCAAAAGAGGAGCTGAAAGTATACACAACACAATACTTTTTAATTCCAATGTGAACTCTGAGTCAATGCCTTAGTATAGTTTATAATTAACCGGAGAGCAGATAATCCTGTTAGCGGTTCGTCAAATTCTTGAGTTGGTTCTAAGAAGTCTAATCTAAAGCTAACCTCAATTTAGTGGAAAAGGTAAGACGATTTCACTAACCTCAAGAGGATTATAATCCTTAAGGTTAAGTAGAGGATACAAGGCCCTGGAAAAATACGAAGACGTTTTTTACATCTTCAATACATGCTACATGTAGAAAAGAACCTAGGGTCAAATTTGTTTAGCTCTGAATAAAGTCATCAGTATCACCAATCTAGTAATAATCCCAGCAAGTACCACGCACAGTTGGTATATATCTCAGTCACAGTAATGAGAAAATATAACAGCGTGGGATGGAACGATGAGTCGATTCATGGTTAGATTATTTATTAAAATTGATTAAATTTAATGTACCCAAGTAACTTAATTTTTAATAGTTTTTAATTTTAGTCGTATTTTAATCATTGCAGTGTTGTTGACTCTGATCAGCTAGTTAGGGTACAGAAAAAATAATAGTGCATTTAGGGCTGACGAGCTTTAACTTAAAGTCGGTTAAAAATATTAACGTAGTTTCTTTAATAAAAAATAGCGCAATAGCAACAAAATCTGTCATTTTTAGGAAAATGGGTTGTTGTAAACCCGGTATTCTTGATAATATTAGATACGGCAGTTTAAATAAAACTCCTCATGAACCAGGTCATGAAAGGTCTTTATATTATTATTGTTAACACTTGCAGTTCGTGAGGACCTGCATCAAAATGCAAACTGCCAGGGTACAGGAGCAAGTTGGACCTTTGATTGCGGATCGCAAATGTTTGGAGAAGCCCACGAGAACCGCATCAATTATTCAAATAACTGCGGCCTGGGACTGACTAGACGAGTAATTTTGCTAATATTATACCCAGAGAGGAGCACTATGTAAGCAGCTTACAAGTTGAGCGGCAAATAACTTGGAGACACCCGAGAATGGCCCTCATGTATGGTAGACTAAGTCTCATAAGTCCGAACTTGAGTTCTACCCGATAGTTACCTAAGTGCCGTTATTAATTTGATGAAAAGACCTATTGATTGCGTGCATTATGGAGTTTCTATCGAGTTAGTCGATGATATTTACTCAACATTGTTACAAATAACTAAGTTATGGTCGGTTTATTCATGAATATGAGACCCAAGTACGTCTTATTTTAAGAACGGGTCTTTAAAAAATATTGCTACTTTGTAATGAAACTGAGACCTTGTTTACCCACATAGATTACCTACTAGAGATTCAAAACAAACAACTCCAAAATTCTACATATTTTGAAAATAGAAATAGGTATTCGAGGAAACTAGGGTATACCAAAAAGTGATTTTTATTATCTTCACCACAATCGATGTCAACATGTAATTTAAAACAACGTCAGGTATCACAAGACTGGTAGACATTACCTTTCATTTCTCTTTGCAAATAGTTGACAGATGAAAGAAGCCGTCACCAAAACTTGACAAAAAAGACACTTGAAGCGGGGAAAACAATCTGAATAAAGTACGCCAGGTTGACTTTGCCAAAAAGGGAAGAAGGATTAAAGAGGTCACGAAGCTGACATAGTAGGATTAACTGAGCGGTGCCGCGTCAGCAAATAAATGACGACTCGGCGAAAGAAATTACACGCACTGGATGTGACACAGATTTCTTAGACACCGGGCTCTGACGTTGATAAGAGATGGTGTCCATGATCCGTTAAATTTTTTCTAGTCCGGATATAACCACAGCGTATCCGACACACGGCCTGTCATATCGAGAGGTCCGAGTTCATCCCCGGTCGTGCCATTTACCAATGGTTTTTTCTCGAAACTTAATACATTTACTGACTGCTCGCAAACGGTGAAGGAAAACAGCAAGTGAAGTCCACCAACACGCACTGGGTTATAGTGGCGGACTATAGCAAGTAGAGGGTAGGCCTGTGCCCCAACAGTGGGAACATATTAATAGGCTGATGTAATATCGTAGAGACAGAACTAATAATCCTAACAGAGCCAAAATATGACGGGGAGCCTCGAGGGGGCTTTTTATTTATAATTTATATTTAAGTTTAGTTTTAGTTATATATAATAAGTTTTTTATTGTTATCCTATATTTATTTAGATTAATATTATACCATAGAGAAAAATTAGAACATAAATAAATAAAAGATAATTTATTTTAATAATAGAAAATACTTCGAATTCACACCTGAAGTAAGTATAGGTAATCAACTTAGTGATTAGTTACTTAGAGTGCTAAAGTACAATTATAAAATAAAACTAAAGTCAAAACTGTCGACTAATAACAATAAGTAAGAGACTAAAAACATTTTACTAACGTTTATTTTAGCTCGCTCGAAGTCTCTTCCATACGGGTATAATCTGGGTAAATCCCCGTGAAAATGGGCTTAGTCGGCCGCGAACACGTCAATAAATCTGACACTTGTCAAAACCAAAACTGCTTACATTTTCGCCGTCTTGGATTGTAAGAGGCAAGATTCACGGCACAAATTGCAGTTCTGTCGCTACACAGTTGGGTTTTTACTTTACACTAGAATTCTTAAGTATTACAAGATTCTATTCTAACCAAAGTTTCGTTAATATATATTTGTATCTTATTTAAATTGTATAAAAAAGCATTTTCCTTGCCATGATACATTAACCTCAAAGTACCAACTCGTATTACATAAACGGTGGTATTATTGTTATTATCGGAGCTAAACAAACAAACAAACACATGCACAATTTGGGCATCACAGACAGCCCCCTGTGTAGGGGCTGCCTGCAGGAGAGCGAGACGGTGGAGCATGCAGTGCTTCACTGTCCCGTAACACAGGAATTCAGATCCGAAACGGACCTGGCAATAGATCCCGACCCTCGGCAACGAGCAACCTGCAACAGTGCTGCCGTCGGCCAGAAGTCCTACTCCATTACTAAGGAGCTGGGATGGCTGGACTGACGGCCCGGGGGGAATTGCACAAAACTCCCGTCTTCGTGGAGTCGGTGCAGGGACTGCCACCCCCGTCTAAGAATAACAATAAGAAATTATCAGAGCTAGGACACATCGCAAAACAATTTAAAGACGGAAATAGAACAAGAAGGAGTCGCATTACCTACGTGCCTACCTATTGTATTTTTCATTATAATACCTACCACAAATATTGTTCAAAAGTTTCTGAGGGTATTCCCTTTAACAATTTAACGTTATTCTGATAGTTGCATGTTGAATTTCTTTAACAGATATTTTTAAAATCAGGTAAATGAATAGACTTAATCAGAAGTAGGTAAACAGTTTTTTCTGCACTTGTATCCTATTAAAAAGTGTAATTAGAGCTTAGCGAACGTAACACGACTCCATTTCTTCTTGTTCTATTTTCATCTTGCAAATGTTTTGCCTGTCTTGCAAATGGAGCGTCAGTGGCCTCGGGGTAAGACACGGCCTATCATATCGAAAGGTTCGAAGTTCGATCCCCGGCCGGGCCATGTACCAATGGGTTTTTCCTCGAAACTTAAGTACATTTACTGATTGTTCTCAAACGGTGAAGGAAAACATCGTGAGGAAACCTGCATACGCCGAAGAAATTCTTAGGCGCATGTGAAGTCCACCAACCCGCACTGGGCTAGCGTGGTAGACTAATAGCCCGAACGCCCTCGTTGAGAGGGTAGGCCTGAGCCCCAGCAGTGGGGACATATTAATAGGCTGTTGATGATGAAATGTTTTGCGATGACCTGTCAGAGCTCTGCTTATTACAATGTTACCTGGGATTAAACCTAAAACTAAACAAGTTTCCCCAAGAGCCGGGTGCACCGTACAACCGACAACACAGCATGTTATATTTACCCAGGCGCGCCTACAATTTAGCTATCGGGTATTATACTTGGAATCCTTAATTAATACCCTCAGCGTTCCTTTAATATTAGATCATTAAAACCACAATGTTCGATAACTTGCCTGCTTTTTGGAAGTTATGTAAAGTTATATAAACAATGAGAAGTTCACGGGTCGCGAACTTCGAACCGGTACCTATGTCAGGTACAAGTTAAAATTTCCAATTCTAATTAAAAATTTAACAAAGCGGATAATAGCGGTTGCTCTTAGCTAAACCGGGAATAAAATTTCATACGAAAATTGAAAGGTTAAAGATTTAAGCGGGGGAGAGGGTGCGATAATAATGGAAGGGGGAGGGGAGGCGCAGCCTGGTTGGAAAAGGGCTAACCGCTACAGCAATCAACCAACTAATTAATAAACATTTAAGATTAATAAAATGAGCAGAATAAAACAAATTCTTAGGTTTCTTATTTTACAATTTATTTTATTGCGTGAAAAGATTTGCGAGTGTTCTGATATCTACACAAAAGTAAGCTAAGTTTAACTCGCCTATTTTAGAGATTCATTCTAGAAAAACCGCAAAAGAACATTGACGTCAAGTACATAATATAATTTACTAAGTATATGTATTTGACGCATAGTATTTCTCGTGGGTTTACTAAAAATATATTTTATAGATAAGTCTTTGATTTGTATACATATTGCGTTTACTTGTGTTAAAGTATGAAAAAAAAAACAAATAGCTAAATTATTTATGCATTTTTTTAAACTTTATTGTCCCCGAGCCGTGTCCGCAATGTCTCTCGCAGTACTTAGTTAACTTTCAACTAAACAAACTGAGCTTTTTAAACAAACGCAAAGGTAAATACTGCTCAGTGCCCCGGGTGGCGCACAAAGAACTGTAACAGTTAAGAGATGGAAAACGTTGCCGCACATAAACGGAATAAAATGAAAAAGTAAATTGTTACTCGCAACAAGCGACGATGTCCTGACGCATTTAAATTAAGAAAATAAAAACTGGACAGAGAAAATAACTAATAAGATTGTGTCATCATCATAGAACTGAAGATCGCCTAAAGCTTTGAGTATGTTTATCCTCATTAAAGTCTTAAGTACCTAATTAAAGTGCTAACATTTAAATGGTTACTCGTCACAAGCGACGATGTCCTTACATTAAGAAAATAAAAACCGGACAGAGAAAATAACTAATAAGATTGTGTCATCATCATAGAACTGAAGATCGCCTAAATCTTTGAGTATGTTTATCCTCATTAAAGTCTTAAGTACCTAATTAAAGTGCTTACATTTAAATGATTACTCGTAACAAGCGATAATGTCGTGACGCATGTAATTATGAAAACAATAATTGGACAGATTAATCATAATCTTAAGAAAGTACAAAACAAAGTCGCATTTCGAGTGTGTCCCTCTGTACGCTTAGATCTCTTAAACTACAAAGGATTTCGATGCGGTTTTCACTACCATTCAGATATTTTCTTTCGGATGGTTTATAGGTACTTATCCCATTCGGGCGAAGCCGCGGGCAAAAGCTAGTAATGAATAAGATTGTGTCATCATCATAAACTGAAGATCGCCTAAGAGTTTTGCAAAGTATACAGGTTTCCTCGTGATATTCCTCTTTGAAGTGTTATGTAATTCAAGTGCTTACTTTTTTTTTCAGTACTTACCTGTACCCACAACAAACAGTGAGCACGCGAAATTTAATTACGCTTGTTTTCGCTTTGTCATATTAAGTTATTATGCAAAATTAGCGCGGTCCGAGGGATTTTTCTGCCATAAATCTGTGACGGTTATAAAGTCGCGAAACATTATTTTTATGGACTCCATAAATTTTTGTCTATTGAACCTTGAATTAAAAAAATTGAAAAAAAGAGAAAATTTAGGAGCATTCTTACACGCTATAATTATAGTAAAACCGTTTTTTTTAGGGAGAGAGACCAACCTCACCTGTACCATGCTATAGATAAGTAGGTGACTCTGACAACTAAAACCAAAAAAATTAAGTCAGGGATGAGATTCAAATTTTTCATGTTCAAAATTTTGCATCATCATCCCGTTTGTTAAAGTCCACTGCTGGACATAGGCACTCTCTAATAGCAGCGCTACACCCGGTCCTCCACCCTCATTCACCCGATTCCAGCCCCCTATCAGTTATTTGAACACGAGAAAAGTGAAGGGCATATTTTCACCGTGTGTTATTCATTAGTTCTCTATAAAATCAATGTAAGTCACCCGCAAACCAATGAGGCTTGAAACTACGATAGCTCGCATCAATTCCGCCTGCCCCTACTACATGTCTTTCTGCATCGTCGACTCCGCCAATTCGTCTCCTTAAGAGTTAAATTAGGGATGAAACCAATGGAAGATAGGCAGTCGATTCCGCGTTTCGATTTACGCATTCTCAATGTAAGGTTTGGATTTGGATTAGGTTTGAAATAGGTTGGGATCTTACAATCGTTCTTCTGATTAATTTGCCTTTTGAAATGAAACGTTGAGATGTGCGTCCCTATACTTACCGAGTTAATTTATAGGCGTGTTGGTGATTTAGGTTGTACCGGCGAATTATTGAATAGAAAGTAAGTAGGTACCAGGATGAACCAAAACAACGCAAAGATTATAATTAACAAGCAAATAGTCTGTCATAAATTGACATTTCCAATGTCAAGCAACAACTAACGACATTTTCCAAGATCGATACCGAAATAGAAGATAATACCTACAGGTTTCAAAGTTCTAACACCACCGCCGTCTGGACGAAAAGTACCCTAAATAATATAAGCTTTGCTTTTTGTGGCTTGTATTTAAGTAGGTAGATACGTATTACATGCATGGAATATAAAATCTAAATTATACTACATGGGGTAGTAAATAAACATTAGATTTTAGTACAAAATAATTAATAATTTAATTAATTTTAAGTAAAATTTGGTACATTTAATATACGGTACACAGTACCTAATCCAAAACCTGCAGGAGTATGTACAGTTGCCACTTAACAACAGGTAGACCACAGATTAGTGATATAGTCTTCGACATGTAGACTGTCTGCCAGTTTAAGATTGTCAAAAATAGAAGAAATAAAAGAAAAAAAACCTATAAAGCCGCAGGCCTAAGTAAAGTTAATTCTCAAAATAAGCGAAATTGCATCCAAATATTCGTTCCATCTATTCGCATAACTATAAAGTACGTCCAGTTAATAACTATCATCGTGAAAAATATACTACTGGGAAGTTGAAAACAAGCCCCGGATAGAACTGGGAGAGCCATTTATTTGAATTCCAATATAGCAATTTTTCAGCCGACTTTCATTCGTGAACTCTTTACTCTTTTGAGTTCATAACAAAACAACGCGCGCCAAAGCTACTGAAATATTTAATAGTTCGTCAGGATTTTTGTGTACCTATATTGAATTTTTTTGTTTGTTTTTCTATTGTCTCTTTGAATTTTTATCAACTGCCTATTGTGCCATCGATTGTCAGCCTCTCGATTTCACTTTTGGACATAACTAGTGTATTATCTCCACCGACTATTAAATTACTTATTCTGTGCTAATGAGCAAAGGTAATCTTGAATTAAGGTTTCCCTGTCTCCAGGCACCCTGACAATAGATCCCGACCTCTCGGCAACGAGCATCCTGAAACAGTGCTGCTGGCGGCCAGAAGCCATATTCCTACTTCAAGGAGCTTTAGCTTCAGAGACATGACATAAATAGAAATAGTATGCCATAAAAAACATTTGAACCTAATGCACTCCTTTTTTTTCGAGCAATGTTAATAAAACGTAAGTACTTTATGTAATGAATTTTACACGCGGCCGCGCCCAGGTATTACAACAGAGGCGAGTCGCGAGCGAATGCATCCGATTATGCGTGAAATTAATTAAGCAAATAACGAACCGCCGCGGGCGCCGTTATCCGACGATATTGGTAACAGTTATTGTAAATTACATTTTAAGGTAACTACTAATTAAAATTTAAACGGAGAATCAGCTTATCGATTTTCATGCTGGTGGGTGGTGGGAGGAATTAATTTTAATACCACTGCTCATTTAACTTAATATTTAATGGGTTTTACTTTACGGCCCTGGGAACGAAGTGTGTTTAGACCAATCATAGTTTTCATTAAAAAAAAAGCGGCACGGCCTCCACAAAAACAGGGCACGACTAGAGTTACTAAGTAATAGTAACTCTAAAGTAAATAGTAACTCTAATGAAGATTGACATTGGAGAATTTTTGTACACCTGAAAGAGTTGTTACATGATTGTATTTTAATTTCCCCCACAATATACACGACCACAAGCACTTATTGTATAATTATAACTATTTTACATTAAAACTGGCAATACATATTTTTAAGGAAAATAATATAGCAGAGACAAACCTGACAATTCCGTTTCCACCAAAAGAGTTTTAATGTCCTTATTACGTAATAATTAATATTGCGACGTTTAACATATTTTTGCGTGTAACAATTCTTCCAGTTCGTTCCAAAACTGTCTGTTATCTTATTAAAGCGCATGTTTTAGCGTAAGTCCATGTTTAGTTCAAATTGCAAACTAACTGTAGTTGTGTTTGATTTTTAGACTGCTGTGCTGTAACCGCCGGTTTAATAGATCTAAGGAAAATGTACATAATTATGATTTTGTCAATGAATAAGCATTATGAAGCAATATAAGCGTTAGTGGCGTCGTGGGGAAGAAGCAGCATATCATGTCGAGAGGTCCGAGTTTGATCCCCAGTCGGACCATGTACCAACGGTGAACGAATAAACGTACCAATGGGTTTTGATTTTGCTGACGAACGGTGAATGAATACATCGTGAGGAAACCGTGGACTTGCGTGGTGGGTGGATAGCCCATACGCCCTCGCATAGAGGGTAGGTCTATGCCCCAGCTGTGGGGACATAGAATAGGCTGTTGATGATAAGCAATGTGATTGGTATATCATTTTTATATAGCTAACAAAGGGAGCATGAACAAACAGAAATATTTTCTGGATATTTCCCTGTATTTGTTTTCCAGAAAAAAACTGGCTCGCAGTCAAACTGTGGTCAGCACCGCCATTCCCTCTCGCTACACAAAACTGCTTTATTCACATATCCATAAAAAGTCAATAAAGCAGAAAACTGTTGTAAATAACTGATTTAATTTAATTAATTCGCTCATGAACCCTTTGGTAAATTATTTTGAGTAGAAAACATAATAGTTACAAAATACGGAACAAAGTAGAGAGAGCATTAAGTTAAAAATCATGTTATTGCATTTTGCATGGGGAGTTACATGCTCCATACATTCATGTATTCACATTTTTAGCATTATATCATTTAGTAGCACTAAATAGTGCATTACAATTACCCAGGTCTATTTACATTGTGGTGCATTTATTTTATAAATTTCCATAATACTCTCTGATAAAACAATTTACCTGCATATTACAGCATAACATCCTGTAAAGTGCATAATATTAAATTAATTAGCCTTTAAGCTCACATATCCTTTGTGCTGCGGCTGGACTAAGATGCCTGTTGCCAAGCTAACAACTGCACCTACCGACCAGACCACCCACAGCGAGCGCATTTTATCAATGAATATTAAAATTATAAAGGGTCCTACCTTCGTGGTAGAGAAAAGTTTTCGAAAAAGCTAGGATTTTTGGTAGTTTATGCTGTTTTCTTGTCTCATAACATAATATGAATATTTATCAATTGGTATCGTCGCCCTGTCAACGGCCACTGTCGATCAAGGGCTTCACATTGACAAAAACAATATTTTATATTTGCATTTTGTATTTATACTCTGCGCACGTACTGGACTTATCTCGCATATCACAAGAGATATCTCCCAGTCAACCTTCGTTGCGGGGAAAACTAAAAATAAACTAATAATGTGGTGTCACGTGGTATTATGAATAACCAAAATTAATGCGCCTAGTGTAAAAATAATGTTTCGTTACTATTTTTTTTGCATGGTAACACATTTGCTATTATATGCGATAAATATCAGTATGTCCACTGCAGACGACATTTAAAAATGCACCTTAATGCTGCTCTGGATGTGGTTCTTATCTCCTTTTCAAATAGAACATATTGAGGTTTCATATTTATCGACACAATAACAATGTTGTGGTAAGACAACCGTATAGACGATAGGACGGACTCTACAAAATCACTTTAGTCTACCATATTGGAATGTCACGATAGCTACGACCGCTGCTACGACGGCGTAGCACTATGGTTTCAGATTTTTGTGTCGCGTGTAAATTCACATGTTTTCCACCTAGTCGGGAACTAAATAAACTTTTATTACTATTGAAAAAGTGCTTATTGACGGAACTAACTGATTCCTAAGTTGTAGAATTCAGAAATAAAAATAGAGAAATCCAAAAATGTATTAGACTTACTCATTGCGTGAAATAAAATGCGAAGAATAAAACATTAGTTTTACGTACCTAAATATAATGCATTTTAAGGTGACGTTTTTTTTGTTAAAACCAATAGATTATTGAGTTGAGCAACACACTCAATCCTAAGTAAATATTTTGGAACTGAGTCTTTGTGAAATGAATTTTCACGACATCGATGACTAAAAGCACTGAGCATTCACGACCCATAATCACTAAGAAAAAAACAAGGCACGGCTCTCGGACTACAAAGCTCCCGGACTCATTGAACACCAATTACCTTGGAGGCCTCCGAAAAGGTCTCTAATTAAATCCTTCTCCGATGACGTCATAATTATAGCGTAAATTGGATTGAGACACCCTCTTGTTTTGTTAATTGTAAGTAGAGAATTTCTCATTTAAATAAATTAATTATTTTCTCTTCTTATTTATGGACTATAATAATCAGTCGATTATAGCATTTATAAAAGATGGCGTTAGGTTTTAACAACTAAGGTTTGTAATACGAAACGTTCGAAATACAATACTTGTAGGAAGTAGGAATTTTAGAAATGATTAAATTATGTCCACTTGGTCGTAACTTTGATACAGTAATTTTTAGCCTTTCAGATACATAATTATAAGGCTTCAATTTTAGTATAATTAAACCTTCTAACTAGACATGTATTTTTTTAAGGAAGCAGACACTTCTAGAGCATTATAACTCTACTTTCTTTTATTATATGTATACAATATTTATTTTGCAAAATACAATAAAAAATAACTTAAAGTAGAAAAATAAAAACAAAATAATAACCTAACTTTGCCTGCTTTTTTAAAAGCTTTGCTACAGTTTCTTAAGAGCTTTCACCAATTTCAGTAACACAGAAAGTTTTGAAGTTTTAAATATTAAGGGATATTGTGTGCATGTTTTGTAGGTAAAGCTAATCGTTTTTAAACTTTTCTTAAAACTCATAAGTAGGTACCTAATTGCATAGTTTTGTACTTATGTAACTTTACATTTTTAGGGTTCCGTACCTTAAAAGAGGAAAAAAGGAATCCTTATAGGATTCCGTTGTCTTCCGATCCGTTGTCCGTCCGTCTGTCTGTCTGTCGGTCTGCAAGACCATTTTTTATATTATTATCATCAATATTTTATATTCTAATTTGTTGATGATGAAATCAAATCAACAGCCTACAAACGTTTTGCTGTTAAATACACTAACGTTAGAAAAGAATCTAAGTATATCTTCTCTCTTTTTCCTTCAATATTATTTAATCCTTACATAGTATAAAACAAAGTCGCTTCCCGTCTGTCTGTCCCTCTGTACGCTTAGATCTTTTCAACTACTCAACGGATTTTGATGCAGTTGTCACTATTATTTAGATAATTTATTCCGGATGGTGGTGTATAGGTCCTTATCCCAAGCGAAAAAAGCCGCGGTCAACAGCTAGTACAATATAATTATTTAATAGTATGTTATAATACATTTTGGTGACGTAGGGAAACTCAGCTCGTGATTGAATACAATGCAAATAAGTTCGATTCATATTATTATTTTCTTCTTGTTTTAATAATAATTTTATAACATATTTGCTCGTAAATGGTCACTTATTTTAACAATTTCAATATCGTTTTGTAGCACTTGTGCGGTAATGTAAAGTAAAACGCACAGTTTATCAAGATGCTCCGTCTAAACACAACGATTAGCAATAGTACATTACTGCCGCGGCCCGCAACAGAGGCATTGATGGATGAGTCGCCTCGGCCCACATACGTGAGTCCATCAATGCCTGGTTGAAGCCAAGGCTTGTTTAGTGCTTTTCTCAAATAATGCGCGGAAATCCAAAAAACATCAAAAGTTTTATTAAAATTGTGAACCGTCTGAACTGAACGATCACGACTTAGGGTTGTCACAATACTTTGGGCAAATCAAAATACTTTTGGCCATATCTCCGGAACGGCTAGTGCTAGACCCCTCGTATTTGTACTCAAATGAAAGGGCTCGACGAGATCTATCTGAATATAATATAAAAAACACACCCTGTATATTCATATAAAATTGAATATACAGGATGTTTTTATTTTATATTATATTCAACTAGATCTCGTCGAGACCTTTCATTTGAGTACAAACACGAGGGGTCTAGCACTAGCCGTTCCGGAGGTATGGCCAAATGAAAAAAAAAACACTCTTTTGGCCATATCTCCGGAACGGCTTGTGCTAGACCCTTGTTCATGGTACTCAAATGAAAGGGCTCGACGAGATCTATCTGAATATAATAAAAAAAACATCCTGTATATATAATTTTTTATTAAACAATTTCCGCGCATTATTTGAGAAAAGTGCTATACAAGCCTGCAATCAGTGTAATTTCATGCGCTTTTTCTTTTCGCTGTATTGTTTTTATTTGAAAATGTCGTCAAGTAGTTTATATAAGTAGATTATAACTGCTATATCAAGTAATTAAACATTTATTCGTTTTCCGAGTTTATTTATTTCCTCGCAAATATGTTATAAAACGTCGTATGACATATGTGCGCTTTGAAAATTTCGGCCTCTGTTTCCTTATGACCCTCGCCTACGGCTCGGGCTAGCAATATCGCCTCGGCTGTAATTTTCAACTTACCGCACTTATATCATAATGTACTATTATATTTAAATGAGAACATAACAATAATGAATAATTTCTTGAGAATACGATTGAGCTATACATCATGGTTGAATTAAGAGTAGGTTGTACAAATCAGCCAAGGGGTTGGACTTCTGGCCCCTAGGCTACGTAATGACCTGTACCAGGGGACTACTAGTACTATGCACGTTCATGTTTTCGTAATATAGAACTTTTTTATATAGAAAACCAGAGAGGTAATTCATCAAGCCGCGGCCACCGCATTAGCCGTGAATATTCATTCGCGTTGTACGCGCAAAACAATTTGCCAGTCAAATGAGTTTTCTAAAAAGCCGATTAAGCGCAAACTAAATTCGCTTAATTATTTGCTGAACACAATGTGTGGAACACGCGGAAACGTTTCAGCTGGGAATAACAAAATTTCAATTGAATTAATATCAACTAGTCTTTGAAGTCATCGTTATTATTCGAAAATTGCGTTCACTGCATTGAAACGCAAATCGCTAATGAACGTACAGTGGGCCACAGGTAGGTATTTGTCCAGCGATTCAGAACGTCCAATCCTCAAAGTGATTCCCAAAACGTCCGATTCAGCGACACTAGATTTAGAAGTTTCGTTTGACGCAATACAAGCTACCTATATTCAATGTACACTCAGACAATAAACACCAAGTTATATTTTCAATTCAAATCTTTAAAAAATGGGTAAAATTAAGTTAATTTACCTGTTGGAATATTAATTCAAATATTAATTCAAAACCGTGCTTACCTGAAACAAAATACAATATTTATTAATATTAATTAATTATTAATAAGCGTAGTTAATTCATTTGGTGCCAGGTTACATCAACTATGTTACACATCACATTTACTACATATATATCTAACATACAAAAATTTTGCCTATAATTATTAACAAAAGATTAACAAGCTAAAAGTAAAATGATTTCCGATCCGATAATACTTGAGTTTTAGCTTTTTAGCTAACAAACGGTAATAAAACAACTAATTATTACACTATGATGTAGGTATAATCTTCATAGTGTATAAGTTACTATACTACACTCAAAATGCACTTTTAAATCACTGCTTTTCACACGGGATATTTTTGATGAAAATTCGTTACTGTCCTATTATTGCGGGAGGTAAAACTGTATGAAAACTTATTACTGCCCTATTATATTTTTATATCGTCTCTCATGCATGGATCTTTATTCATTCAATTCAATTCAATACACTTTATTGCACGTTTAAAAATTACATACAAAAACAAAAACAGATACAGTAATGTACATCTAGGCGGTCTTATCGCTAAGAGCGATTTCTTCCAGACAACCTTCATTCATAAACAACTTTCGTTGTGTTGAATATTACATAGTTTCTAAATAATTACAAAAAAAGGTATACTTAACATGTCCATAATACAAAATAGAAATTAATAATAAAAAAATCAATTTATACAAGCATGGTCATAAAAATTAATAAATGAATTATGTAAATGCATGTCAATAATAATAACTAAAACTAAAAATATATACCTACAGCTTAACCTCCCCAGTCTACATTTTAAGATACTCGTCAATGGAATAAAAACACCCTTCCAAAAGAAGCGCTTTGAGTCTGGTTTTAAAAGCTCCTAACCTCATTTTATTTAATTTTAATTCAATGGGCAGTCCCTTAAATAAGGTAACTGCCTGGTACCGAGCATAATGTTGCACAACATTTATTCGAGGTATAATGTCATATTTTAAATCCTTCCGTCTCGTATCGGATCGTCTCAGATCGTTAGTACCTATTATGAACAATGTATTTATTATGTACCTTTAGTGGTGTAATTCCATTCAACTCCTCAACAATAGAGAGTACGCTTTGAAGATAACTGACCTTATAAAATGTCACTTCGAATCCGATATTCACAGTTTTCCTAGACCTTTAAAATGGAAAACAAATATTTTTTCTCTCCCAGCAAACAAGTTTGCGCGCCGATTTCCGCAAACCAGCACATGTTTGTGCGGGAGGCGAGCCAACACGAGGTACTGTGCTAACATTTGGACGGCAAACCCGCCACGAGGCGAGATTCAGCAGCCAAAATATGTTAGCTGAGACAATCGTGGCAAGAGGGATGTGGAACCAATATATGGTAAACACGAATAGAAACGCAAGTAGCCATCAGTCGCCCGACAAGTTGTCTACTACGTTGTATGGCTACTTGCGTTTCTATTCGTGTGCTGCGTAGCTTAGTTTCGATTTAGAAATTTAAAATTAATATTTTATATTTATGTCCTATGTCTAGCAGCGGACTAGTGCAATCTGATGTTGATGAGGTATGAATACGGTTGTATGTACAAGATATACAAACACATACATACATATTTTCACGCTATGTCCCTGGCGGGGTAGGCAGAAAGAACGGAGCGCCAAGTATCGCGATCCTGACACACCTCTTTCGCTTCGCTCAGTCTCATCATTCTCTACAAGATATGTGTCTTATATACGGTTTACATACTATATCTAAGGTCCTGTTATATCAATCGTCCACTTCCCATATTTAGTGTCCTTATCAAATGAAATGCTACTGAAACCCGACATCTTCCCATCTAACCCTTTACAGTTAGACGGCCAAAACTCTGCCGTGTAAGATGCAGGTAACGATAAAGCCGCCAGATGTCGTCACCGTTGATGTAATTGCCCTCGCCTTTGTGCCGTCCTGATGAAAGGTTGGCGAAACTGATATTGCTATCTTTAATCAACGCGAAACTTGTGCTGTAACGATGCGGGTTTGACGGATGTTGCGGGCACAGTTCCGTTTAGGGTTATAAATAATGTTGCCGATATTTAGTTATACTGTTAGGCTGGGAGAGAGTCGAATACCTACTCGTACTTCACTATTTTATATCATATCCCTCATACTACTTAATCTAGACAAGGTAACGATAGTTCGACCTAGAGCCAATCGCGCTAATTCTGAACGAAATTACCAAATCCAAACCATAACCAAAAACGTTATGCTGCATCCACACGTTTGGCAAACCTTTACAAAAGCAAGCCAAACCCCTGCTCTACACGTTTGCGTTTGTAAAGGTTTGCCAAAGGTGTGGATGCAGCATAACGTTTTTGGTTATGGTTTGGATTTGGTAATATCGTTCAGAATTAGCGCAATTGGCCCCCTGTCCATTCTGTTTTGATATCTCAATTTTATAATCAGGTATAATAATATAACACGCGATACTTGGATGCATACAAACGCACCTAAATAATAACTCTCTCGTATAGAGGCTGCTACGACGCGAGACAAATATCATGACAGACGTAGTAAATGATATAAAATTTTCAAACATTGCAAATTGCGAGTTTCAAATATTTATTCAGACTGTCAGACATTATTCAAAGTCAATGAAAACAGACCATTTTCCAATAGGACAATAATGATCTGGACAAAACAGACGGAGTTTTGGTTCCTTAATCACAACAACACAGAAACGTAAGGAAACTAATCTCTTCGGGACAATACTGGGGAAATATCTCTGGTTTACGAGGGCCGCCCTGACTGGATCTACAAATATTTGAACATTCCTCTCACTGCCACCCATTGTCTAGGTCAAACTAATTTTGGGGATCCCTTGAAGCCGTAATTCAATTTTGCATTGAGATCATCAGTTAAATTAATTTGGCTAAGGTTTTAATTAAACTTGTTTACGATTAGAATCTACAACAGGAAAATGTTCGGGACAAAATTTAACCCTTTAACTTTCAACCGTAAAACAAATTGGATGCTTCTGATAACTGTTTTGTTCGATGTATCTTTAAATATTTTATTTGTTGTGATAAGGAATAAAAATGATTCATTATTTAAATATTTCTTTAAACAAGCTTTTATTAGATCAACCATAGAATGGTGATTTGTCCAAAACTTCAAAATCGAATATCGGGAAGTAGTCAAAAAATCAGTAGCATTATTCCTTTGGGACAAAAAGGAAACCAATTTCTAACAAAATTATAATCCTAAAATGACTTTACTTCTGTATACTCCTACATAAAAAGGTAGGTACAACTGGACAGTCCACATTGTGAAGCCCATCAACCCAGCACTGGGCCTGCGTGAGACTTCATTGTATAGGCTGCGGTTGAAGACTGGTAGTAAATGCAACCTTATAATTCTGTTGCACAGAGGTTGACTGGAAATTATTTCTAAGTGTTATACATACATGATTTTATATGATCTGTTCCAGTAGCTAAATCCAAGGACGGATTTGATCCCACTTTATAATCCATTCTATATCAGGCCATAAAGACCCCTTCCTACTAATGTTGTAAGGATGTTTGGATGTATGTTCGTATTTCACGCAAAAACTGCGGAACAGATTTTGATGAAACTTCACAGTTAACATAGGCTATAGACACCTCGGGGAAAGCTGTTTCTGAGGGAAAAACTTTGCTATGCGGGCGCTAGATAGAGGAAAAGGCTTAGACTCTAAATGCCAAGAAGGATTTTGGGCGGATTATAGAATAAGCGCCTTTTAAGCAGCTTATCATAAAATAATTATTACATAGCTTATCATAAATAACTTCAACAAAACCTTCCGACGAATTGGCTCCATAGAGTTATAGTGCATTTTACACTTTCGCGCTTTGTATTCATAATTATATAATTATTTACGGGTCTTACACACGAATAAGTAACCTGGTCGAAACGTCGGGCAGGGTAAATAAAACTTATTCGTGTGTAAGACCCGTAAATAATTATATAAATATCCATAGAGTTATGTTCGAAATCTAAATGCGGTTAGTTTTTGTGGGAAACTTGGCAGTTTTGTGGCGGCGGGCGCGTGTAACAGCGCTCCGCTCCGGCGCACCGCGGCGGCTTCTCGCGGGGCCATTCATCACTTAGCCACCCGCGTAGGGCCCACCGCGCGCATGCGTCACACGCTACGACATCCACCGCGTGCCCTTTATAACACCAGTAACACAAGTTCTTTCAAAATGAAGTCCACGATTGTGAAGGCACCAGGTTAAAATTTGACAGCACTAAAATTGATTCTAAAAGTATCCCTAAACGATCATGCTTGCATGACATGCAATGTTTACGTGAATGTCATGCCGCATGATGGACCATCATGCTTGCTATCAATCAATACAGTGGAGCAACGGCCAGCACGTAGTTTGCATGTCATGCACGTCAATCACTACAGCTAGACGATCATGCATGAGTGACAGCACGTATTACATGTCATGCCGCATGATCGTTTAGGGAGCCCTTATGTCACGCGGTAATAGTAGGGATGACTCTAATGTTAGTGCTGTCAAATTTTAAATTGTGTACGGTCAGCGTCAAAAGTAGCTGGTCACTTGAGTACTTACCTCGTCACTCTGAATGTCAAGAGTGAATGGATCAATTAGTAATTAGCTGACTGTACCTACAGAATCGAACTTATAATTTAGCATCTAATGTTTAATTAGGTTGCCTAATAAGACATTTTTTACATTATTTTTTTTATCAAAATTAAGTGTTTATCCGTCAATACATTGAAGGTGCGCCGAGACACTGCTCATAGAAATTCTGTGGGCTGTGAATTCCTTTAGTTTTGTAGAAACTTGCACTGCGTAAATAAATTTACTGTGACCGCGAACGTAAACTTTCCGCCAAGGGAGACGGTATCGACGAATAATCAGGTGAAGGGGTGCGTAGTGAGTCTATGAGAGGGATCGATGCATTCCTTGGTCATGTCAAGTGGAAACTTGAGGTTGGCACTTAGTTGCACAGGTGAGTAATGAAAAATAGCTGTACGAACACACTGTTCGCCTAGATCGAAACTTTTTACATAGGTAGGTACATCTCTACATCTGTGTCTGAAATTATTCTAAGGTTATTTTGAATCGCATAATGTATTCTTCTTCTTCATCCTCGCCTCTTCCCGTCTGAATCGGCGTTCCTAATTCTGAGGCGCCATTTACTCAGCTGATTGGCATCGTCTACAGACAGACCTAACACCTTCATGTCTTTCTCGGCATTGATCATTCAAGTCGTTTGCGGTCTGCCTCTTCCTCTCTTTTGTGTAGCCAAGGATAGGCACCTCATCACTACCTGATTATCGGGTCTTCGTTGATAATATGTCCATACCACTTTAGCCTGGACTCGGGACTATGAGTTGATAGATTAATCAGTAAGGCTGCTCTTAAAGTTCGAGAGTATGTTCAACCCCTTTGGTGAGGAATTTTGAAAAAATCGTTCTTCGTGATTGCCTGTCATTTGATGAACAAACAATTCTTAACCCAGCGGTTAGGTTATGATTGATAGATCAGTCAATCAGTACGGGGTAGTTGTATGCTTCTACGTACTAGTTGATGACATTGTACCTTCGTAATTTACACGGAATGACAACTTGACGGCCACAAACTTAACAAATTGCACGAAGCAGGCACCTGACAGCCGGACATGACCTGTTGATTGTGTAAATTAACGCCTTTGATCAACGCGAGAGCAAGGCACGGATTCGTAATGGAATTCTGAAAAATTTGCATCATTAAAAGTCAATTGGATTTACATACTTGTTTTCATTTGGGAAGCGGCGGCGGCGGGCCCACCAATCAGCTTATCCAATAATAATGGTTGTGCTGTGTACATTTAAAAGGGAAAATCGTGTTTTATGCAAACATGGCTAACAAAGAATTCGCGGAAAAGAATGGAATGGAAATTCGGGAATGTCATAAAGTTTTGCATAAAATCTTGCGTAAGTATACTATCAGCCAGGAGACATGAATAGCGGCGACTTTTTTACCACAACTCGTAAATACTTTTAGAATATAAACTTTTTGAAATAAATAACAGCCCAACAAATCAAATCAAGGGACTATTAATATTTTCCCGCTGTAGGGGCTCAGGTCTATCCTCTCAACGAGCGCGTTAGGGCTATAGTCCACCACGCTTGCCCTGTGCGTATCGGTAGACTTTACATGCGACTAAGAAATTCTTTCTTCGTCGTATGCCGGGTCCTCTCGATGACGACTACGTAAAATTATTACTTCTTATCATGTACATTTATAGCTTAATATAAGGTATGCTTTGCCAGTGAAACTCCCTGCATGCGCGTAAAATACTTAAAAGAGGAGAGATATAAATGTTTAAAAACCGCCGATACAAGTACAAACGTTAAACGTTTCACTGCAAAGCTGTAGAATTAGTATCCCGGCAAATTGACTTCCCGAGGGTTGGGACATATTTACCTATCGATATCGTCCGCGCCCGATCGAGAAAACCAACTAACTAGTCGATGTCGTTGAAAATATTGCTGATTCGAATAAAAAACCGATTGCTATCTCACTTTGATGTTGTCGGAGGAAATGAGATCTGCTTCCGATCCGCGAGAAAAGGGGAATAATCTCCCCGTTTTAGGGTACCGTGGGCAGCGTACCGGAACCCTATTAATCTTGGTTCAATATTTATCTGTCTGTTAGGTGACTGTCTCGCGCAAGATCCCTTAGAGATCCCTCGCAAAAGTCAACTTTGGAGATGGATAATATTTTCTTGTTAGGGTATGCCGGATGAAACCGACATTACGAAAATTTTGTTGATAACATTGACTTTTATTATTTTGTTCGCACATTATATTTCTTATTAATGTTGTATCTAAATAGTATTACCTATTTGCAAAAAATATTTAATTTTTAGTATGTTTATCAAACAAAATATCAGTATCATAATATCATGGATATTTTCCTTACACAAAGAATTATGGTAAAACTAAACAATAAAGGAAAGACTGTGGAACCGGTACTTACTTAAAACAAAAGGAAAATAATACAAAAGCCTCATCCGCGGACTGCGATCATTAATACTATGACGATCGCCGTTCGCGGATAAAAAAAATACATTTGTAATCTCATTCCAACCTCTTAATTACTTCTATCAATACAGAACCCGCAATGGAATAGTTCAGCTCGAGCTTGACAATCTTTTAAATTTTCTCAAGACTGCGAAGAGGACGGATGTCGTCATATCAGGGTGGAGGGCCCTGTGTCGGCATCTGACCGTTTGGAGTGCCGATCTAATTTGCCGATTCGCGGAAGCATATGAAATTTAATCGATTCGCCTGAGCGAAAATGGTTCTCGTGGTTAACCCGGTGAAATATCATGTTACATAAGTTTTTGACTAAATTAATTTTAGTGAGTGCTGTATTGTTCCGACGACGGCTTAATTCTCAATTAAAGCGCGGATTATTATAGCTGTATCTAACTATTGATAACTGTATATATGTATTATTATCTGACATTCACTGGTACTATAACATAGTTAGAAACTTTAAGATCAACGATACCTACATTGTTTTTTCTCAGCAAGTGAATATAGTATTTACTGACTGCTCTCAAACGGTGAAGAAAAACATCGTGAGGAAACCTGTATACGCCGAAGAAGAAATTCTTAGGCGTATGTGAAGTCCACCAACTCAGACTAGGCTAGCGTGGTGGACAATAGCCCGAACGCCCTCGTTGCGAGGGGACATGTTAATAGGCTGTTGATTGATAGTTCGTTCTTGTATTATCTTGTGCAATAAAGAATGTTAAATTGCGAAGGAAAACTTCTAAGAGAAACCGGATCAGTCCCAGAATGTTCAAATTTGTCGGAAAATTGTCCAACTCCGGCCTAGAAGTACGTATAAAATCTAAGATATGTCAAGTCCGCAAACAATCTACACAGGAACAAATCTTTTTAGTTTTGTACTGTATGACTCATGGATTAAAAAAATGAATATCTCACTCATAACAATTATAATACAAAAGTTTGTTACCTCAAATTCCATTTCAATTACAACTCCAAAAGCAAACCTTACTCAAAAGTAAACAATTCTTGAAGTAAAGCCAGCAACGTTAGAAAAAAAACCTCAAACAAAGCACAAAAAAAACGGATTTGTGAAAACATAACTTCTTCCGTAACGTTTCGTACGCTATTTCCTCTGCAGTCACAGGTGAGATTTATCTTCGCGTAATTGGATAAAGAACGCGTTTGCGAGAAGTGATACGAGGCGGAAGGAGAGAGGGGTGAGGGAGAGGCCAGCGGCAAAAAATCTGTTTAGCCCAATAATCCTCTACAGTTTTGTCATTAAATGAAGACGTTGTCTTTTAGAAAATGTGCTTATAATATTTTGTGCAACTGTAATATAGAGAGGGACATTGTATACCACGTAATTTGACTGTACGAGTATCTTAATTACTAAAAACTATGATGAGTTGCACAAATACTTTGTCTAAAGCCATATAAAAAACTGAAATACCTACATACAAAGCGAAAAGCCAGAAATATCTGCCTGTTATTGATTGAAAGGTTTTACTTTTATTTTGTGGAATTTAAATGTATTTTAGAAATTATCAGCTATAGCTACAAAGTATACAACTCACTTAATTCATTTAATATCAGCAGAGCTATAAGGCAAATGTTCCTTACAGCTTACAGCCAACATTGCCTAGCCCTAAGGATCTACTCGCTGTCTCTACGAAACACACGCCTAACAAATTCAGCAACACATTCATAATTTCATAACCATTACTCTGTTTACGCGAATTTCTTGTAATTATAACGACGTTTTAAAACGTTAAAAATATATTCATCCTTAACGAAATTCATTTACATTTAAGACGGAGCTAAATTTAGACGTGCGATTTCTTACGCCCGTTTTACTGTTAAATTATAGAATCGCTGAAAATATTTTAATAACACGGATGTTACTAATTAAGTAACGTACGTAGCGAAATTGCTATCGCAAAATGTATTAACAAACAAATTATCAAAATTATTTGCAAACACCACATTCGAATGAAACATATCAAACACAGAGGATTAAAGCAAGGGACACACAGGCGACCACAGGTTGACCATTCCATTTGTAATGAGCTTTTACGTACAGGGTATTAATATGAAAGCGGATAACAATATTCACCGCAAAATGTTCATTTTGAACGTACCTAATTACTTATACATAATGGCTGTAGGCTGTAGTGAAGTTCTGACGTACAATCCAACCAGAAATGTGCTGAGTATTTATTGCCTTTATTGCACAATGGACCACATCAACTATTGCAATGTACATGAATACATTTTTAAGGTCGCTTATTAACATCGAAGTTTTCAACATTTTTGTTTTCAACAGCGCACCCACTGGTGCCATATCTCTTCCTGGATGGCCAGCGTCTGCCCAGTGTGGGCATTTTCGGCGTCATACTAAAGAAATTAGCATTAAAACCACCGATTACAATATTAAACATAAAAATAATTACCATAACTTTAAAAACATCAAGAAAATTAAAAATTAGTTTATAAATGTTTTACATTCAACACAAAACAACACATAGTTACATCAAAAATGTTAATATCAAAATTTTAAAATCACTAAGAAAATGAGGGAAAAGATGCGTATTATGTTAAAACACGTGACGTAAGCCTAGGTTTACACAAGCGATACGGTGATGTGTGAAAAGTTTCTTTAATGATATTTTTTAGACTTAATATATAATTTTATGAATTGAGCGAGTGATCTGCTTACAAAGTTCACTTTAGGCTTTGATATGTAGTTACATTAAAAGTTATAAGTGGAGCATTAGTGAGATCATTCTATAGGTACAATAAGCAATGCTCGAACTAGCAACAAAAATCCCAGGATGACACCTCCTCTAATATGCGGCGCTTGTGTGAACCAGCCTTAACGAATACTTATAAAGTGAAAAACGTGCGTCACATAACTTCTAATTGGTAATAAATTAATTATTCTAAAAACAAACATTCAAACAGACTACTTTCCGAAACCGAATATTTGATTTTAGATGTGGATGGTGGTGAGTGAGTGAATTTGGAAATAATATTTACAAGTGAGGTCCCAAACACACGAAGGTTAGCGTGGCGTAAATTGAGAGCGGTGAAAAATTATTCATACATCAGGTTTTGAATTACCTTGACCATTTCACGGAACGCGTCGGTCGGGCGCAGACTGGTCCGAATTTTAACACCAAATATTTAGGCACTTAGATTTAGCACAGTGTTTAAAGTTTTTGTTTTACAGTCTTCGTTCGCAGTTCAGGATAATAGCTGGTCCTGCAAATAATTTTCAATGTTAATACTATAACTTAAGTCGTATGCAAAAGGATTGAGAATATTTTTGGTTTAAAGAAAACCGTACATTGTGCAACTAGCCTTAGATAAAAAAATTAAAACAACATATAAGTAAAGATAAGTATCAGTTTTGATGTTTTCTTAAAAACCAGAAATCGCAACTAAATGTTCTAACTTGACATTCCAGCTAAGCTCACAGCTTAAGAGGTAAATTTGAAAACCCCCAGCCCCTTTTAGGCTTTGAAGCGACATGGGTTCCGTGGGGTGAAATGGACGGTTTAATCGGTAACCAATTTAGTTGGCTTTCGATACTGAATATTGGAGATATTTTTTTATCTTTTTTCAACGAGTTTCGAGTTTGCTCGTTGGAATTAGTTTACGCCCGACGTTTGATCCGATATTCCTTTAAAGATGTTAAGCGTCGGTAGCGGGAAATTGTACAGCATTATACAAACAGCCCGCCGAAGTATTTTTAACTGTAATCGAATTGGCTAGTGATTTTTATTACATTTCGTCGGCTACGTCGCGTCGTCAGGAGAATTTCAACTTTTTTGCAAAAAATTAAACTAATTGAATGAACGGTTACTCTGTTCCTAAAACCTCCTAAGCTTTGGCTGGTAAATAGAAATTATGTTCAACTTTAAGAACAAGAAACACACAAACATTAAGAAAAAGAAACTCTAAAATTATCTAGATACCTATTACATTACAATAAAAACATGGATTTCAAACTAACGATAAATCTTCCTAACACCTTATCTGGTAGTTTGCCTTCCTAATATAACACATTTAGTAGGTTCATAAAATAACAAACAAAAAGGTTGACAAAAATCATATTTTAGGGAGATAAATATAACTGCAAAATTATCTAGACTCTGTCACGACGAACGTGAAGTAGATAAAAGAGGAACACCTTTATAAGGACGTAAACATTCAACCAATTTCCTACCTGAGGTTTTATGAAAACGGAACATTGTAATATAGATCACTTTGTAAAGGTTTGACACGAACTGAAATTTTGTTTGAGTAAATATGTTTTATAGGTAGATCGTGCAAAATGGAATACGCCTAATCCAACAGTGGACAACGGGTATCGTGGGTTAAACGGTTCCGTATAATAATGGCAAAGGGCACACGGCGTATTTTATACGCGACACGGCTAAAAACGGTTTAAAAACTACAACACGGCTAAGCCTCTACGTTTAATTTTAGGTCCTTTTTGAGGTTCCGTAGCTAATTAGCAAGTATCATCGATTCCATGTTAATAAAAAAAATAACGTTACGTACAGACGGACAGACAGACGGCCAACGGAGTGATCGTATAAGGGTTACTTTTTTCATCTTTTGAGGCACGGATCTCTAAAAAGTAGTCTGTTAGAGGTCAACAATTTCGTGACCTGGTTAAAAGTTTCTTCAGAAGCGGCCAGCGTTATTTTAGGAGATGAATTGGCAATATTCAAGATTTTCCAAGATTATAAATATTTAACGAAAAGCGAGTAATTACGTTTACGTTTTCATTTATATTGACAGCAGTCAATAGTTGGTCCCCAGTTCACAGCCAACTCGTACCTTATACTGTCACAAGTTCTTATCTCAGTTAAATTTTTATTGTCGACTTGTTTGAACTTTGTGAAAATTTAATAGGAGGAAGTCTTGCAGCGAAGTAAATGTTTGTAGCCTACTACATTGTTGTGAGATGTCTTCCACTTTGCATAGGACAAGTTAAATTTAATTTTAAAATACGAATTGAATTGTAATTGGGTGTATGTTTGACTTTCAAACATGCAACTAAATTACAATTTAAATTATTGAATCAAGTTATAAAGTGTATCCACATACAATAAACTAAAGCTACCGTTAACGAAATCTACTCCAATAAAAAGAAGACTCCAAAAAAAAAGTCTGTTCGCTTATAAAATAAACCATGTTTTTTACTTTCAATAGAAACTACGGATGACGCTTGCTATTCTAATTCAATTCAATTCAATACACTTTATTGCACGTTTAAAAATTACAGACAAAAAACAAAAACAGATACAGTAATGTACATCTAGGCGGTCTTTACGCTAAGAGCGATTTCTTCCAGATAACCTTTGGGTAGAGAATTTATAGCAAATTAGAAGGTAGGTTGTGCAATTATAGGCTGTGTTATCTAATTATCGAATTAAATTATCTAAGTGTACTACTTAGGATTTTGATATCAATCCATTGTCAATCTCTCCGTATTCCGATACTACGAGAGAGCAAATTTCAGGCCTAGAGCATGTAAGATAAAAGCATTGATTGATACACCACAGAGGCAAAAGGGAAAAAATGAACAAGATTGACACAAAGAATTCCAAAAGATTGTCGGGAAAATGATAATGCTTTTACACAAGTACCTACAGTGATTTCAATCAAGAGTTTCCATAATCTGCATTGGAGTTGGGGTATAAATAAACTTCATAATACATAAATACTTTACATAAAAATATAAAGTCACCACCGAAATATATTAAGGTAGCGAAGGAAGTTTAGAAGAAGTTGTTACATTAAAAATTTAGAACCTCCGAGGAGGTGGAGCTATAAATATTGGAGTTGCCAAGGTAAAGAAAGCCATGTTTGCAACATCCGGGAAAATACCGTGTGCACACCTGACTTGTGGGGTTTAAATTGTCCACAAGGTTACATGACTCCTTTACAGAATACATAGAGAATAATAACAATTTTGTGACAATATTAGTTTCGAGAATACACTGAGATATTTATGTGTAAACAATATAATGAGACCGATCGAAGCGAAAAAGATGTACGTAATTAGTATCACGATACTTGGCGCTCCGTTCTTTCCGTCGTCTTTCTATCAGAGAAAGAATCCAAAGAAACTTTTCTTTCTATTGGGAATCCAACCCACGTTCTCTGGCGCTCGAATCCACCGACCAAGCCACTACGCCCACGAAGCCATAAATTGATTATAATCTTCACTTTTTAAAAGGTTAAGCATTAAGAAATAAACAAGTTTAACAATTTTATCGTAGTCTGAAATCTTTCCAGTGTGCTTAATCACCTCAGGATTAAGTCGACTTCGCCCGGAACCCGGAAACGAGCCGTCCGCGCCGATTAGAGCCGGAACCGGCGGAATCGCCGGAAGTCTTGCCGCCCGGCGCATCCGGTGGCGCCGACGCACAGACAACAGCTATTCGTGTTTTTTTTAATTGATAGGGCAACCCTTTTCTTTCACTAAACAAAAGCTATAGCACAGCCTAAATATAGGTATTAAAATATGGGCTTAAAAAATGTATGTTTTGTTCTTATTATTGTTTGAGGCCATATAAAAAATAAGTTATATCGTAAAGTTTTATTGTTTAGAAGTTAAGCTGACAGAGAGAGAAGCAAGAGTTATGTTATAAATATAAGGATAGACCACATGTGCGTGCTTAAGGACGTTTTCACATATCAGAAACTTGATAAAAACAATAAATCATTTCCACACCGGCGCGGCGCGGCGGCAGCACGCCGATATCAGTACAAATAAATACAAATATTTTAATTGCTGGCAACATTTTGTACCGCGTTGCGTTAATTATTTCTGTCCTCGCAACACTTCGAGTGGTAACCCAAAATATACCTCCGAGTACAGTGATGCTCAGTTTTATTACTGTGGTTTGGAACTAAAAAGAAAAGTTCTTTCTAAATTTCACAAAACAGAAAACTTAAAATACATCTGGGCGAATGACCGACTCATTTATCAATGCACACTGAAACTGAAACCGCTGGATCCCGGGAATATAAAAACATGGGATAGTCAATAACGCGAACAAAGTTGCGAGTCGTCCACTATAAAGTTATAAATACGGTTATAATTTCCAAAACAACATTGTATAAAATATTTTATATTTTTTTACTGTGACTGTCAATAACTAAAATAGAATAAAAAATAAACACAACAAATTTATTTCGTTAGCCAAACTGTTTACATAAAATGTTTTGGTAGTTGGGCACTCCTAGTGGGCAAATTAGTTCGCCTGTGTCAGGAGAACCCGCTCTACCTTAGCTCTAACTTATTTAATAGGTTACAACACAATTTGAAACTTAAAAATCAAACTTAGTTATAAATTAATAAAGAAAAATATGAGTGTTTGTCAAAACGTAAAACGACGCCCACGCCGCCCCTAACCTTTCATCTGTCGAATCACATATTGTGATTCCCCAGTAACTGTGTGCTTCAATGGCCGCCGAGAGACCTAGATATCTAAGTCTAGATAGGGATGATTTTTGAAAACAAAAAACTGACAGCCACAGTTGACGGGGGTGGGAGCATTTTGACTGCCTACATTCTAAGTTATCTGAATAAAAACGTTAGTGGCACTGTACCGCATACAACTTGTGCGTGAAGCGGCACCGAGACACGCGAACCCCCAATTACAGCACTTGCGGTGTTAAAAATTAATTTGCACTGTGCCCCTCTCGTAATGAGCTTGGTTTGGAATAGACACTATTGTTCGTTTAAATAAAGGACAATAATAGAATAGCTACTACGCTAGTACATTTTTTCGTACCGAATACCGAAGTGTCTCAAGACGAAATTTTTTGACAGTGTGTGGTTGTCAGTTGCCGGTGACGAAATAATCACCCATGGTTTCTATGGTTGTCGTGGGAGTTGAGGCAATCTAGTAATTATTATCCCGGTCAGTACTTTGTTATCTATAGAACAACAGATTGAAAAAGTTACGTAATAATTATTAGTTGGTTGACACCATTGCGTAGATCTAACTATCGACCTAAACACCAACTTTCTTCATCGAACTGAGCTAAATACTCATCAATTGTCACCTGTGGGCAATAAGCTGGGACAACGCGAGAAACTTGCCTACAGGGAGAGCCCTTTTATTGGAAAACTTTCGCCGGATACAGGGCACATGGAAAAATAAAGTTATCGTACGTGGCGCAAATAAGACGTAACGACGGACAAACCAAGCAACGGCTGAAGGTAACAACACATTGTGATAAGATCATTATGAGCACCTAATTCTGACATCACAATTAAAAATCAAACTAAAAAATTAAAAATCTAACCAGAATCGTCCGTTTGCTGAGTTTAATGTTGCCTGAAATCGTATAGTTATAGTTATGCGGCATATAATAAAGTAATCTAAGTTTTTTAACGGTGGCAACACTGCAGATCGGGATTAAGTTAGGACTTTTCGGCGGGATCTCGCAAGTTTTAATAAATTATATTGTGTGTTTTGTACTTATATGACAGTTTTGTGTTATATGCAACAAGTGCCTATAAATGTGTACATTGTACGGGAAGTATAAATAAAAGCGTCCAGTTCGATACAAATTGTCCCTCATATATCTATAGATTTACTAATCTTCTTTAGAGCTACTATCATTTAGTAAGTTTTTGTATTATGAATCATAATTGAAATAATATAGGTAATTTATGAATATTAAAGCTATGACTGGCCTTAAAGGACATTGTTTCCAAGGCCGTAAAATCCATAAGTATAAAAACAAAGAAGTCAGCCAGTATTAATGCACCTTTTAGGATAGTAGTGTTTTTCAAGCCGAAAATAAATTTGACATGCGGAAAAGAAATAATTAACGCGTGCTACGACGTCGTAGCATGTCGTTGTTAGTTTTTGAAGTAAAACTACTACCTATGTATAACTTTTTTGAGATAAAAATTAGAAGATAGTGTCATGTAGTATGTCAATTTAAATTGTAGGCACTTACTTTCAAAATTCTACTTTCAAATATTTAAGTATCCATGTAATATTGTGAAATACATAACTAGGTAAAAGTACACTGAACAATTAAATTGTGAAATTAATAATTTCAATATCCCGTAAAGATTTTCATTTACGCATTTGGCTTGTTCAATACAGCAAAGAAAAGGACTTGTTTCGTTTTTTTATGATAAATAATGAAAATAAAAGGGAATTTGCCTTTACATATAAAATTTCATCGTAATATTTCATACTAATCAATTTTCTCATTTTTATAAATTTTGTGGCGTTAGTACCTTCGGACAAAGAAGATCACAAATACACAGGAAAAAGAAAGCCCATAACCGTATCTTTCAGCTTCGCTCTAGTGTAGTGAAAAAGCAAGTATCGATGTTGATGAAATAATACCATAATGATAATTTATATTGATAATTTATATGATAATTTCATAATACTATTATGAAACTACAAACAAGCAAAATAAACATGACTTAAAACATTATTTTGGTGTCCTAAATGGAATAAATACTTAGTTCTAATTTATTAGAACGTAACAACGACAGTAAGAATACGTGTTTACAGGACTATACGTTATTGTGTGAATAATTGATCGTACATTCAGAAGTTTTTCAGTGTTCACTTCCACGGTCTATGACGGCATCGCCAGGGGTGGAGGTGGAGCCAAACATGTATTTTTGATTTGTCGCCGAATGGGTCTTCACAATGATATACTATGCCTTTTGTAACTTAAGAAGTGTGATGCTTTCAAAAGTACATGTTTTTCGTTACACAATTTTTCCGAAATGCCCGCCGGGACGACGAGGAAGACGTTCATCGAATTCACGTCAAAAGCTTAAATAAACAAAAAGTGTATCGATATCGATAATTTGCGGTGGCGAGCGCAGCGCGGAAGATGACGGACGGGCGGCCATTAACCGGCGAACGCTGCTTATTGCGACGCAGGTTGCGACGTTTATATTGTACCGGAGATAATGCCTGTTATTTAACCTCGCACCGCACTAATATTTGGTCGTTTTTTGTCCGCTACGTCGCTCCTCGTTAGCGCAGATGAATAGAATCGCCAGATGTTTACTTGCTATATCATTTTCATGGGGAAAACGCTTTCTTTACCTACCACATTTATTATTTTATGGAATATTTTAGGAGTTTATTTGCTCGAGTTACTACGCCAACGATGAGAATTTAATCTGGCAAGTATTTTCGTTAATTAAATAGCGCTTGAATTTCATAATTACGTTGGCAGGGTTCTATAAATATTTCTAGAGTTTTTAAGTACCTACTTAAAATTGAGTGGGTTGATTCAGATTAGAGTCACAATTTATTCATATGAATAAAATCCATTATCTCGGCCTTCTAAGTCACAAAATTACTACAACAGTTTAATCCTTAGAGAAAGTAGGACTTTCTGTTTTAGTAACTTTTTTTAGTAACTGCATATACTGTCAATTCTATTTGTATTTGTAAGATCTCAAATTCCTAAAGCTAATAATACGTCACGGTAAAAAAAATTCTACGTTTAATACTGAGGTAGGAATCTAATGGTTTTTTTGAGCCGTAAGTAGTTTGGAATACACCAGACCGCGCTACACAAAGGGTGATCAAAACAAAGACAATTGAAAGGAAAGTTAGCACGGTCTGCCATTGGCATAAAACAATCATGTCAGAGTCGTAGCGCGACCGTAGCGCTTCCGTAGCAAACATCGTAGGCTGCTACGAACGGAGAGAGCTAATGGCGCATGGAGGTGGAAATGTGTGAACAACATAATAATATTTAGTATACAGTGACCTATTTAAACAAAAATAACATCTATAAAGCACAAAATAGTCTCATGACAATAAATGTTTAGTTGCCACAAGATTTTATCTATACATTGATTATGATAAAAGAAAAAGTTCACAAGATTTAACCTTTAGAATTACCGAATAATTTCTAATATTATTTTACTGTTGGAATACTCATTTGTTCTGCTTTTCAGCTCGGGAAATCTGTGTTTTATTTAAAAAATGTCAACTAATCTAGTTTAAAGATAGTTTGTAGGTTCATCTATTGTTAATTTTGACAAATCCGTTGTCAATTAATAATAATGAAACAATTTCCCGTTACACCATCTGTAGTACGAATGAGAGCAAATGGCTTTGGCCACCCCGAGGCATATCTTTCCATTAGTAGATTCGTGAAAGATAGAGCCCGACTATAAGTCTATGATCACCTTCAGCTGAAACCGAAACTGAAACAAGTGTACGAGATATGTATATAAAAAACCAGACAAGTGCGAGTAGGACTTTGCCCTGAGAGTTCCGTACAAAAAATATTTTAAAACATTTTAAAATGTGACAAAACTACATTAATGAAGGATTATGGGTTTTGAGGAGTATCAAAATATGTGACACTAGCGGCCCGTCCCGGCTTCGCACGGGTGGACATTGTTTTGCAATAAATATAGCCTATGTAACTCAGGGTGAATGTAGCTTTCCAATGGTGAAAGAATTTTTGAAATCGGCACCGTAGTTTTTGAGTTTATTCATTACAAACATACAAATCTTTCCTCTTTATAATATTGGTATATATATATATATATATATATATATATATATAAATGGCCGTATCTTTTGATTGCCTTGACTCAGAATCTTGAACTTTTTACACCTCCAAGGGACCGTAGACCTTAATATTTGATGTTAATTTCAACTTGATACCTCTACCGCTTCCTGAGGAAAAGGGTGTTGAAACAAGGACAGCCGGACAACACAGTGATCTTAGAGAATGACGTTTAGTGTCCATCTCGAGTTAAAAATTGTTTCGGTTTGGCCGAAAGTGAATGTTTGGTCGAAAGTAAAGCCGAAGCCGAAAATAGTATGAGAGTGTACTGAGTGGTATCTGCTAATGAGGGCAGTGATATTGTGCCGCTCGCCGAGGGCTGGCCGACTGCGGCGGCGCGGCGACGCTGCGGCCACTAGAAATTGGTTCCATGCATATTTATTTATTCAAATATTATGTATGAATTGAAATCTCGTGACTACTGAAATATGGCTCGTTGGAAATTAAATCAACTGCGCAAATTAGGTTGACAGAGCTTTAGTACGTAAAAAAAAATGTTTGGACAAATTTACACACGGCTGTTCAGTCCCAACTAAGCCGAAGCTTGTACATGGGTACTCGACAACTGATAAACATACTTAAATACTTTTAAATAAATACTTAAATACATACAAACGACCAGAATCCGAAAACCAACAGTTATGCTCATCACACAAATGTGGTGGGAATCGAACCCACGACCTTTGGCGCAGTAGGCAGGGTTACTACCACTACGCCAACAGGCCAGTCAAAAAAAAACTATTTTCAAAATTAGTCAAAGGAAAACTATTTTCGCTTCTTAGCTTTGAGGGAATAAAAAGGCAGGCAGGTTTCGTCGATCACATTTAATTTTAAGTTCCTATTTATTATGATATCTCCTTACATTTAAATTATATGAACCCACCATTACCGGGCAATTATACTTAACTACTCGTATATGCTCCAATTAGGTCAGATATTACGGTCTACGGTAATATTTATCACAGCATCTCGCACAGTGATGTACAGTCGACCGCACGCCAGTGGAAATAATTTGACCTTGAGCTGGCCTAGCCAATTAGGGAGTTCCAATACAATGAGAGGCCAGTTTATACTGGTTTTGTTTCTACTGACGTGCGGTCGACCATACTTACTAAATGCAAACCGAACAGTGCCGGCGGCGGCGGTGCTATAGTCTGCCCAGCGAGATATGGCAATGCAATAATAAAGAACATTTTAAGGAGATTTTGACCTGGTTACTATACCTTTACGACTTATCATATTTCTTATTTATTAGACCGTAAACAGTAAAGGCCGTCCACAAAAATACGGCTCAAGCTAGTTGGCGATTTGCACTAAGGTTTACATCCGTACTATAGTGATAGCAGCTTTAATAGGTGTAGCGACACTACATAACAGTGATAGTTGTAGCTCATAAATATGAAAGTTGTTTTTCGATAAAAACATAAATAAAAGAATTTAATTCAATAGAGATTAACAACGGAGAATTTCACAAGAGCCAGTTTCCAGGGCTTTTTGTCGTGTCACTATTTACACAGATGCGGTGCGGTATCTAAGTCTAAAAAGTGATCGATAAAGTGATTCAAAACGATCAAACTGGATAGTGTAGATGTGTGAAATGCAGGAAAATGTACCGTAACGAAACTGATCAATTTCGTTACGTTTTGTTAAGTTTCGTTATGAAACTGATTATCAGTTTCGTAACAATTTATCAGTTTCGTTACGGTACATCTATTCTGCATTTCACCCAGATATCGTTTCTAGCCATTATCTGTTGTTCGTTTCACTGACACACCTTAACTTTAGAAAACTGTTCGTGCAGCATTATTCAAGTGAACTTCAAACTTAGTACGAACTGCAAACAACACATTTTTCATTATCCTCTCCTAACGTTTGAGGAAATTGGTGTTTAATGAGCAAACTTATGCGTCGGAGCGTGTACTAATCTCGTTGTTTATAATAATGCAAGTTTAAAAAGTGCATACGTTAAAAGTTGCATAGGTTTAATAGTTTTTTGATGACTTCGCCGTGCGAAATTGAGCGCGCTAGCATCGAGATAAAGCGCTTTTAGCGCTTCGCAAACAGTGCGCTCGGGCATGAAATTTATTGTTCATACATAATACATACGAGTAACCACGGGGCTAAATTATACTAAAAATAAAAGACTTTACTAAGATTAAGGCGATTGTTTAGCGGGTTTTAACCGTTTCCTTTTTACCCTGAATCTTATCGTAAAATACAATAAAAACATCCCACTAGCCCACTACTGTATAAATGCGAAAGGTTTATTGCTCGATCTCGCTATAATGGCTTGTTGGCAACACTCAAACCAACATAACAAAATGTAAATTTTAATTTTATATGGCAACACTGCCACTCTGTTCGTTGTCCGCCATCTGCGACATCACCACGTTCCGCTGTAACTTTCTCTCTGTGTTAATTAAAAGTGTTAAAACAGTTATTGCCCAGTGTCTTCATTCCATATCGGCATCCCAAAAGCCCACAGAAAACTAGCTCAAAAATAATATTTATTGCGACGGGACTTCTGGAGTGCTGGACCGACGGACCATCCACGCGGCCGCATTCCAGACCGAACCTGACCGTCACAGGCTGAAGGGATTTTGATGAAACTATGTACTCCCAAGTTCAATAGTTCAGTCCTAGTTGGCGAAATTAATCGTGTTAACATATTTGGATACTAGAACGCTAGAATTTTTTATTTATATTCTTTGTAGTATATTACTTAAACATCCTTTTACTTTTGCCTTCTACTGAAAAATTAATTGCATTAGACAAAAGTATCGCTTAAAATGTCACCAGACTTTTAGAATCCCCTATTAAACTTAATTAATTTTAAAATTAAACGTGTAAGATCCTGTTTTGTTCTAAAACAAAACAAGCTTCCGTGGAAAAGTAAGCAATCTGCCAGAGTTCGCAGTCAAAACGTTCGTAGATAAATGAAGCAAACATCTCAAAGGTAGAAACTAATTAAACTCCACGGGTACGAATCAATACTTATAAATTAAGACGGTTTAACTTCCAAAGGTAATTGGGCAAAAGTTCATCTCAAATATTGATACTGGTGTGACGGCGCTACTGCGAAGAAAGTTCATGTTTAGGCCGCGTATACATTACTAGAGGGCTGCTGTATACACACGCCGTAATAAAATGCAGCGCAGACGATAGACATTGAGAAGAACACACTGAAACGTCGTGCAAATTTTGTTCGCACCTTTTAGGAATTCGTCATACAAATGAAATTCATTTTCAGTAAGAAAGAGTCGGTTGCAAATTACAAGCCAATCAGCGTGCAAAGTCAATATGTACTTTAAAGCAAGCTATATAAGAAGAATCTCAAGAAAGATAATTAAATAAATAAAAATAGAAAAAGAAACTGCAAGGATAAAACATTTGGTGCAACGATTTCATTAATATTTTGGCTAATGAATAATGAACGTTTCCCCTTAAAATGATAATAATTAATAAAAAGAATAACCTCGTCGTTAGAACTCAACTATTCCTGTTTCATAGGCGCATTATTAATTAGATATATATTTTAAACAAGCTATTGTGGTGCCCGCCATATTGCATGTAGGTGGGTAGGTACCTACCATAAAATTGAATATAAGTACTACATTTGTCTTCGGAACCAAAGGTGGGTGCATTTGAGAATGATCAGAAAGTGGTCGAATAATCGATCGCAAGATTCTTTTCGCACAGAAAAACAAACAAAGTTAAATAAAAGCTTATAAAATTAACATTGACTCCCGATGAATTGATAGATGAATAACGTAAACTATTATTTTAAATTAATCCTAGCCTAGTGTACTCTAGCCCTTATATTCAAGTCGTGACTCTCAAAGTTACCTTATATTCTTTCACTTTGATTATTTAGCTTTGATATATTCGCAATTTAAGTTGCCTGAAACTCGACTGGGACGGCGGCCGGATTAAATTACATATTTTTTTCTTTTTACCGGCGAGAGTAAACGACTTTAGACTGTAAACACAAGCTTAAAAGAGAGAATAAAAATATTCGTTGAAACTTTAAAAATATTTTTTTAAGAAACTATAAAAAATATTTTAAGAGAGGAGTGTATCATACTTACATCCATAGACGTACCTCAGCTCAATGAATCTACCTTTATAATCGTACCCTTTTGTACCTATGTTTTTTTTGTAATTAGGGTAGAAAATCCGGACTTCCTTATTGGAGATAGCATAAATACGGTTACTAGGTGCCGGATACGTGACAAAATTTTTATTATTATTATTTTCTTTTTGGGGTACTTACAGACTAATTACAACTTAAATAACAATATGTATATAAATATGCTGATAACAAGTACTCATATTATACATATCGTTGTGATGCGTGTCCAAAATCACTACGGTTTTCTAAAGCTAAGATGAAAAATTGAATACTTGTATCTTCAATACTATTCAGTGATTGATCACAGTGACCAGTACAGTTTTCTGCACTTTGCAGTCGAAACTGATTATATTATTAGGTGCTGGTGTAATTATATTAATGCCATCAAAGGTAATTTATGTATTGGTAATAAGAAAATGATATGTAATATCTTTTGTAATTAGAAAATGATTTTTACCTTTATTCCAATGTGGATGGGGAAATCTGAGGCTAAAGCTGGTTGTGGATGAAGAGCCGGCAGCAGCGACAGTGGTAGAGGACAGGACATCATATTTGCGCCAACCTGAAACGGAAAAACTATTTAGATATTTTTCCCCCTAAAAATGCAAAATTTCTCTGACCAATTTTTCAATACAACAAAATCATCATCATCAACAGCCTATTAATGTCCCCACTGCTGGGGCTCAGGCCTACCCTCTCGACGAGGGCGTTCGGGCTATAGTCCACCACGCTAGCCCAGTGCGGGTTGGTGGACTTCACATGCGCCTAAGAATTTCTTCATCGGCGTATGCAGGTTTCCTCACGATGTTTTCCTTCACCGTTTGAGAGCAGTCAGTAAATGTACTTAAGTTTCGAGAAAAACCCATTGGTACATGACCCAACCGGGGATCGAACGCCGGACCTTTCGATATGATAGGCCGCGTCTTATCCCCAGGGCCACTGACGCTCTACAACATACACAAACTATAAACTATACAACAAAATATCGAATTCAAATTGCGATTTACACCTTGTAAGTGATAAGTGATGTGATCTACCACTTTTAGTCGTAATTAAGAGGCTGTATTGATTCCTCTGACTAACCAGTCCTAATCCTAATGATCACTTAGGATCGGTCAACAAAATAAATAAATAAATAAACTAACATCAGCTTATAACCAGAAAATATAATACAGTAACCCGACGAACCCTAATGGGGATTAGTTTCACGAAACAAACCGATAAATACACGCATCGACGTCAATTCGCCGTTGGAAATGTCGAAAACAATTTAGTTAGCGATGAATTCGAAAAGCCCGGATAAACTCGGTACATATGCCTCTCTAATATGCCGTGTGGGCCGCTTTTCCCGCTGAAAACGTTATGAATAAACAATATATGGAGGCGAATGCAGGACCGGTCGAGGGAGATCAGTCGGCATTACGGGAGCTATACCGTGACAAATATAACTGTTCAACAAACGGACAGTTTTTTTTTTCAAATAGTCGATACCGATGGCGAAAATGTATGGGCAACAATAAATAAAGCTTCGACCAATATGACATGAATGGTCCGGCCTTAATGCGAGATCTTGAAGCTTATGAAGTAGGCGCACGCACTCACTCACTTCATCTCAGCCATGTCTTGGAACGTGTTCGAAGTGTAACTCGTCCTTCATATTTGTTGTATACGAGATTTTGATGATACTTACTTACATACTATCGAGAAATGCCTTTGTGTGAGTTTAATAAGCGTAAAAACTCGGCAAGAATAATTTATCCCTTAGAGTGTTAAAACAGGTTTTGCGACCCAAAAAACAAGATCAAATACTAGACTTATGTGAAGTGTAGATAGAGTTCGTTTTTCAAAAACCAAAATCTGACAGCCACATTCTCATGGATATAGATGGGGTAATGTAGATCTGAATTGTTCTGTCTGCTTTATTTGTACTCATCTCGGAATGGTTCGTCTACTTCCTATGTCGTCGACTTTCTGATCCGTCTACTTTTTCAAGTCTTTTTTAAAAGTTTAGTCTATTGTATTCATTTAATATTGGTCGAAGAGACAATAATAGTAAGACAACTTTGCAAGCAATACTTCATTTACCTATTCGTAACAACTAAGCTACGGTCCAGAGTAACTTGTTTGCAATTATATACCGATCATACTTTAATATAAAACAAGGTAAAATGCCAATCAGAAAGTTTTAATCGAAACGTCGCCGTCTGATTTCACCCCGTTCCTCATCAGATCATTTGATTAAACCATTAACTAATTAAATGCTACAAAACAAATTTATTACCGCGTGTTATCTATCATAGCAGTAATAATCAATTACATGTTAACTTAAGTTAGCTTGCGTTAAAGTAATTTGTAACCTTAGGGTGGCGTGAGGGAATAAATGTATCTGTACAGAATCGATGTTGTAGTAGAGTGAATCGATGCCAGCCGCTATATAAACGAGACGTACCGATCGCACACAATCAGTTAGTTTCGAGCTCTCGTGCGTTAACGAAGTGCTGTCCATTTACGTTTTGAAGTGTTTAACGTCTAAAGTGATCTCATATATATCACTAAGTGTTAATTCTGTAATGTTGTTTCATGAGTTTGTTTTTTTAAGCTGGAATTGCTTACACTATACATTAAAAGCTCTATATACTCATATTACTGCCAATTTCGTTTATACCCTAAAGAACAGAAGATCGGGTTCAGTGGCGATTTGCGGGAGGCTTATGTACAGCAGAAGACTGGTACAGGCTGATGATGATGATGTGTATTTTGAAGATTGTATTTTACGATGATTATGTTGTATTTAGGTAAAGGTTCTCGAGTGGCGACCACGTATCGGAAGACGCAGCGTAGGCAGGCCTCCCTCCCACAAGGTGGACCGACGATCTGGTGAAGGTCGCGGGACACGGCTGGATGAGGTTAACGCAGGACCGGTCGTCGTGGAGATCCCTGGGGAAGGCCTTTGTCCAGCAGTGGACGTCTACAGGCTGATATGATGATGATGTTGTATTTATACTGCGTAAAATATAATGTAGGTAGTTATAATACCTAGATGCAATTAATAAAGTTTCATTGTTTGAAAATGTACCTAGTGAACAATACTAAAATTATATGAAAGTGAATGTTTCCCTCAAAATAGACATATTTATAGATAGGTAGTTATAATTCAAGAAATAAAAAATATCTACCAAACCCGCGAAGCCTTACCTCAGCCTACCTCCGCCGCCACCGCCGGCGGCGCATAGTTAACTAACTCCGTTCATTATATTAATGCATTCATTAATGTAATTAATGGAGTTTGGTAAACTGTCATAATAACACAACTTCCAGCTTCTGAATAGTTGAAGCGAACGCGGTTTTACCCCCAGGGAATACACGTCATCGCATCACGGTCAATCTCGTAAATGTGCAGGGTAACACAAGTGGCCACAGACTGGCTGGCATCGTCGAGTGGAGTATGCCTCAAACAGGTTGAGTGCATCCGGTGCTTAAGTGATATACGAATATTCTACATAGAAGGCCGCTACGCTAAGTGTAAAACGAGAATTTTGAGAAAACGGGTTTTCTAGAATTCTATGAAAATTACTAAATTCGGGAACGTGGACATTCGGGGAATGGACGGTCCGGGAAATAGACCTAATACCGAGTGGCCATTCCGGGAATTCTTAACGGGTTTATTCAATTGTTGAAGTTTCCATTTAAAAAAAAAATCACGTTTTACACTTGGCGGCTTTAGTGGTAGTGTAGCTAGTAGGAATTATCTAAGTATTCTTTACTCTGTGGTATAGATAGGAATTTTAACCTTAGAATGTTATTGAACATTTCTTATTTTTTTTCCTTGGGCACGCGGAACCCTAAAAGAATGAAATACTTTTTTATTAACCGTCGTCCTTATCATTAATTCACAGGGGTACGATTGGCTTTCTATAATTTTGACGGATCCAATTATTTCATCGCTCGTTCCCGAACGTTGGGTATCGGAGAAATTAATTAATTAACTATTGCTTTAATTAAATTATCCTGGCTTCGCTTAATTTACTTTCTTTCGACATTTTTATTATGATACCTATGAAGTTTTTGTACCAAATATTTTTTCGAGGAATGTGGAGGAATTAATTTCTTGGCGTCAGATTTACAGATTGTTTACTGGCCTTTAGGAGAGCTGGATATGAAAACTTAACATGTACCTACCTTTATTATGAGATACACATTGCATTTTTAATAATCCGGGTTGAACTCCATCAAAGCGCGCCGCGTCGATCGTTTTTAACAGCGGAAAAAAAAAACAGGAACCGACTAACGCCGAAAAACTTGCAAATGCTTGCTTTTCAGAAAAACTTGCCTGTCGTTGATTTTAATTATTGAGATAAAATAAGGATATTTTTAATCAATGTTGTTTGTTATTCGTTGCATCCCTAAAAATACATACATACATAATTAATTATACATACGAATGATCGCATTCAGGGTCTAAAGATGAACTGTTAGTGCACAGAACAAAAAGTCGGGCAAAAAGTCTTATTAATTCAATGTACAGAAATAGTTACGCAAATTCAGTCCATATACGCGATCTCGGCGTTAGCTGCTTTTACTAATTTCTATTAGCAACTAACTATACCTATAGATACTTTAAGATACAAGAAGTACAAAAATATCATTTTATTTAGCAAATTGACAAATAATATTTTATTTATTTTAATCTTGAATGAAAAAAATTAGCTTCTCCCATAATATGATCTCTTTGGTGGGTTCTCGCGATATTTAATTTTTTTCATCTATACTTATAATAAATCTGTAGAAATCGTGTGTCTGTACTTTGAATAAATTTATAAAAAAATGAGTGTGGACGATAAGAAAAGAGTAACAGAACACAAAAAAGCGTTTTTAAATTTTTTTGTCTTTCTGTCTTTCTGTCTGTCTGTCTTTCTGTCTTTCTTTCTTTCTGTCTTTCTGTCTGTCTGTAATCGCTAATCTCCGAAACTACTGAACGGATTTTCTTGCGGTTTTCACAGGTAGATTAAGCACAGCCTGGCGCAACTTATAGGCTTTGTTTCATTGAAATCGTATAACAGCGAAAAAAGTTATCGTCATTTACAGATAAATCATTTAACGTAACAAGACGATGTCATAGACATAGGAGATATCAGTGTTTTTTTTAACTGGGACAGTATAAGCAAGTCCGAAACCATAGGAGATGCAGGGAAAGTGTCTTATGACATAGAAATTTTTTGGTCAAGCGTGTGTTGTCCATAAAAATGAGACAATTTGCACATATTTTTTTTAATGCGGTTCGACTCAGTTTCATGTAGGGATCATTTTATTGTATCGGAAGAAAAAAATCCAAGCAGCAGAAGTTAGTCAAATTTAATAAAATGTTTTCTTATAAAACAGACTGTGCAATGTACTTAGGAACTTACTACTTATTCATGCATGCCACCCGAACTCCAGCTGCTCCGATTACTATGTCAAAATTGTTATCACGAAAAAATACCTAGAGGTTCCTAAGACAGTTTCCCTGTATCTCCTATGGTTTTGGTTTTGCCCATACTGTATTAGTTAAAAAATACACACGTATAATAAAAATTGATATGAGAAGTCTTATGAGCAATAGAAGTGAAAACAACAATTTTTTAAATTTTTATCTGTCTTCACCAAATTGGATACGGTGTTCATAGTTTGTTCCTGAAGGTATGGTATACCTTAAATTTTGGTGAAGGTACTTAGAATGATCCATTTTACCATTGGAAAATTATAACTAGACGATGTATGTCTGTACATAGCAGAGATAGGTACCTACTTCCAAAATCCACGCGGACGAAGTCGCGGGCAACAGCTAGTTCAAGATAAAAGTAATCCGAAAATACATTATGGTTACATACCTACCTACTTAACAATTACTATTTAGGTATGTGCGAGTACAACAAACTGCTATCAAAACCTGCCTGATTGTTTTACAGTAAGTACCTACTTAAAAACATTTTTACATGTCATTAAAAACTAAAATAAGTATAATGAGCCATTATTTTTGCAATTTGTATGCTTTCTTCTACTGTCCGGTAGTCGAAGAAAGGTTCGCCACGGCAAATAAATTAGAAATCCATTACAAACATTACTACCCTATGTTACCTCCACCAGAGCAAAGCTGAGTCCGTCATCAAAGCGGAACAGAAGCCTATCAGATAGTAATTCCAATTAATCTCTCGCATGATTAATAACCAATGTACCGTGGCTAGGATGATCCGTTCCGTTAATGTAAGTAATCACGTGGTCAATGGATATGTAAAGTTACTGATGGATACGTTACAATTGAGGTAAGGAAAAACTTGTCACGGTTGTATTATATTGTCTATAAATTCTTTCGAATTAAAAATAGAAAATCTTTGTAAAAGGAAGTGAAATACAGATTAAAATAATGTCATACATCTATACTTATAATAAATCTGTAGAAACCGTGTGTCTGTACTTTGAATAAATTTATAAAAAAATGAGTGTGGACGATAAAAAAAGAGTAACAGAACACAAAAAAGCGTTTTTAATTTTTTTTGTCTTTCTGTCTGTCTGTCTTTCTGTCTTTCTGTCTGTCTGTAATCGCTAATCTCCGAAACTACTGAACGGATTTTCTTGCGGTTTTCACAGGTAGATTAAGCACAACCTGGCGCAACTTATAGGCTTTGTTTCATTGAAATCGGATGACAGCGAAAAAAGTTATCGTCATTTACAGATAAATCATTTAACGTAACAAGACGATGTCATAGACATAGGAGATATCAGTGTTTTTTTTAACTGGGACAGTATAGGCAAGTCCGAAACCATAGGAGATGCAGGGAAAGTGTCTTATGACATAGAAATTTTTTGGTCAAACGTGTGTTGTCCATAAAAATGAGACAATTTGCACATATTTTTTTTAATGCGGTTCGACACAGTTTAATGTAGGGATCACTTCATTATATCGGAAGAAAAAAATCTGAGCAGCAGAAGTTAGTCAAATTCAATAAAATGTTTTCTCATAGAACGCCAGTGAAAAATATTTTTTATTATTTTTAAAAAATGCGTATCGACTTAGTTTCATGTTAGAATCATTTTATTGTATCGGAAGAAAAAAATCCAAGCAGCAGAAGTTAGTCAAATTTAATAAAATGTTTTCTTATAAAACAGACTGTGCAATGTACTTAGGAACTTACTACTTATTCATGCATGCCACCTGAACTCCAGCTGCTCCGATTACTATGTCAAAATTGTTATCACGAAAAAATACCTAAAGGTTCCTAAGACAGTTTCCCTGTATCTCCTATGGTTTTGGTTTTGCCCATACTGTATTAGTTAAAAAATACACACGTATAATAAAAATTGATATGAGAAGTCTTATGAGCAATAGAAGTGAAAACAACAATTTTTTAAATTTTTATCTGTCTTCACCAAATTGGATACGGTGTTCATAGTTTGTTCCTGAAGGTATGGTATACCTTAAATTATGGTGAAGGTACTTAGAATGATCCATTTTACCATTGGAAAATTATAACTAGACGATGTATGTCTGTACATAGCAGAGATAGGTACCTACTTCCAAAATCCACGCGGACGAAGTCGCGGGCAACAGCTAGTAATAAATAATAACATAACACTTTATATTATTTATCAATGACAGAATAAACGGATAAAAACCTAAGATAAAAACATTAGTACATATTAGTTCCATGGATAAAAACCATCTTCCCTAGTCATTTTTGAAATTCTTGATATCATTAGCTTCCCGCGTTATCTGAGCATAGCGATTGCCATCCGAACTGACAAAAATAGACGTTTGTTTTTTCAGGTAAACCGCCGTAAAATACTGACGGACGACAAAGCAGAACGAATCACAATAAAAAGAAAGGAAACCAACGCAAATACAATAGCATTTCTAAGTTAAAAACAATTTACTAAGAATTTAAGTTAGTAAGTTAGCGATTAAGTTGCAATCAAGGCGGCGGCAAGTTGCTTGCCACGCCTAAGTTGCAGCAAACAAGACGACGGTAAGTCGCATTGTAAGTCAGCCTTCGTCCAACTTCCGCTTGTTGTTTCAATAACTTTACACAATTATGTTTTGTGTCAACTTAAATACTTTCACAGTAACTAAGTAATATTAGAATTGCATACGATTAGATGTAAGTTAGTTACTTAATCACACCATAGTCGGTAAACTGTTGCCATCTGCTGCATTCCATCAAACTACTAGTACCTATTTTAATACGAAAGAGGATGTCTGTGAGTTTGGATGTTTGTTGCTCAAACACTCTATAGCGGCTGAACTGGTTTTGATGAAACTTTGAAAATAGCTTATAATCCTTGATTAATATAAATTAAACAGCATATATGGCACATCTTTACTCGGTAGATTATAATTATAGAATTCTTAAATAAGATTTTGTTTTACTTTATAGTAGGTAATAAAATGAATTCTACGTCGAAACACTCAAAAGGTAGCGCTTCATAATGAAATATTTGCCGCTATTCAGGCCTAATTAAAGCGATTGAAATATTTCGTAACAAAGTGAAAAACGCATTAAAAGTTTGTCTTCGGGCCGGCGATGGTATCTTCCGTCTAGTAGCGAAACAAAAACAAAGCCACAGAATAAATAAATATCAAGAAAACAATTCTTTACATTACCAGCTTCCAAATTAATTGCAAGATATAAGTTTTATCTATGAAATCTTTACTGGTTCTAAAAACAATGTCATACGCTAACTTACTATGATTTATGTGTTGTAATTTAAGTTAGGTAATACTTGTTTGTTAAAGTTAGATAATGGTAATATCAGCTGTAGGTACTATTTATTCGAGTATAAGAACATCGACTTTGTATTCCCAAACAAGATTTGCCTCTTATTATTATTATCACATATAATTTAAAGGCATACATTCTTAAAACCTGTTAAGTTTAACTTTTAGATCAATGTATTTAGACTTAAAACCATCTTTCAATTGAAATGCAAGAAATTGAAGGTGAGTGTATACAAATTTTTTTCACAGAAAATCTTCAGAAAATATTTGGTTGCAGTTTTGTTTTATTTGATAGTATTTACAAGGTTGAACATTGAATATTAATTATCTCAACAACTTGTAGGTATACGTAATGTTACGAGTACGCTTTAGTAGCTAGGTCTTAGATTTACGTCTAGAATATGATCACCATGCGACGTATGCATGTTTTGCGTCATGTTTTCCGTTGCTAAAAACTTGTAGAGGTAAGGTAATAAGAGTAGGTACGCATTTCCTTGGCAATAGACCTGAAAATAAAACCGTTAAAATGTTTTTGTGTGTAACATTTTTGAGATATGAACATACACCTAAGCTCTAGGCGGTAAGGGCAGTTTTTGAGATTACATTTCTTTTTCCTCCAAATTCATTCTCGTAAATTAATTTGGCAAGTTAAATTGCGGTCTCGCGTTCATCGTCAATGGCATGGGCTTTTCAATTTAACTAGCTGCCTCCTGTATGTGACGTCTTTTCTTTTTGTTTTGTTATTTTTCCTTTTGTTAATAACGCGAGATGGGCTAATCATGTTTTGAGAAGACATTGCGTTTTCAATTTAAGATTTTTGTCTCTTTGTGTTCTTTCTTTTTGTAGCGGAAATGGGAAGGGACATTAAATGTATTATGTTGGAAGGGTGAACAGTTTGGACTTGAAATAAGAGAGATGTCACAGCCTTTGAAGAGAGGGGGCCACATGTTTTTGGGAGTCTCATAATTTGCTACACTCTATGCGTACCAACATATAGAAAGAGTGTCTCAAAACAACTGTCCTGTACAGTCGTATGAACATCAAAATTGCATTTTTTAAAACATTAAATGCTTTTTAATTTGTTTATAAAACAACTCTGCCAAGCAGCGCTTTCAGGCATAAAAACCAATGAAAAATAAAAAACAAGACTGACTGCGTAGATCTTGTTGGAAGAGTTCTAGAACTGTTTGTGCCCGGGTGTTACCGGCGGCGCGCGCGCAGCCACCCGCTGTTCGTCGCGGCGCACTCGCGCACCAACCTGTACCGGCGCTCGCCCGTCGCGCACGCGCACCGAGTGCTCGGCTCCCTGCTCGCCGCAGCACCACACTGTGACTCGTTCGCGGATGGGATTGAAAGATTGATGAATGAATGCAAGGGAATGCTAGAAAGAGGAATGCCTATTTCGTCCCTAGTTTAAACATTTATTGTATCGCTTTGGATATTTAATCTGTAATGTCAGGTACAATAAGTTTGATTTAAATAAATTGAAATTGAATTGAAATGAAAATACAGTAATACACGAACTGTGAACCACACGGCACCACTAGCACAGACTTACCTAACTAATTTGAGCTTACGTGAACTTAGCTAAGACAAACGGTGAACTAACATAGCTCGCTCGTTTATGACGACATCGAGTTTGAATACTAACGTTTACCCTCAGGGCAAGTATACTCAACAAACTAGTCTAAACAAGTATTTAGTTTGCACTAACAACTGCTTAGTAGTTTTGTTCAGTTTGCTTTTATGCAATGAATAATATCGTTCGGTTGATGTAAAAATTTAAAATAAACATATTTAATTAGTTAGTTTTTAAAGTACCTACGGGTATTTATTGTAGGCAGTAGGCACTAACTTAAATGTGGTTTAGATAACAATCTTGAGCCTACAATTCCTAACAAACAAACAAACGAATCACTTTCGGATTTATAATATTAGTTAGGTTAACATAGGTAGTACATTACTGCTGTTGCCAAGATGTTATTAGAATAACAGTAACTTACGCCGTAGAGAGCTCACCATAAAATTTTACACTAATTAGACAGTGAAGTTATTATAAAGCATAAAATAACGTCGAAGATCAGCAACATTGTTGTAAGTGAAACTTTGTATTTTACCAAATATGAAAATGCAACTTGGACTTATGAGCTTGATCTTCATAAATGTGAGATTTCCTATCCCCTTGTGGGAAATTATGCAGGAACGAAGTACTAAAAAGTTTTTATTGAACAAAATTTTAATATGATAACCAATTTATAGACGCTGCAATTTTGTAACAGACCATTTAAAGCAGTGCGACAACTAAGTAGTCGTCTAGTTATTATTATATTGTCGCTTTTTATTTGCAGTATTGAACACATGCGCCCGAGCAGCTTTAAAATTGCAATTTGCTTCTGGTAAGTAGAATTAGAAATCATTCGAGGGATATTTTACATAACTATCAACCTTTTATAATACGAACGTCAAGTGACGGCATCTAATTAAAATTTTCTTACATTGATGTAAAATAGTAAGGAAATAGTCACACTGACTCTCTTTCTCTCTCTTACACAGACACACAGATTGACAAACACATAAAATGCTACAAAAAAAATTTGCTATGCCTATACCTACTCCTATCACTTTTGCAACATACAATTACTACACCAGCAATAACATAAAAATTACGCAATCTCGGGTAGTAAGCAACAGATTTCCAAGACCAGTCAAACGCATTGATGATATCTATCAGTAATCAGCAAGATAAAGGTGGTCATACTAGTTATACGAAATAACAGAATGGATATAAAAAGTCAAGGAAGTTAAACTTCTCGGTATGACTCAATGAAGACGTAAAATATGACATAACTACTCATAATTTCTTTTTAGTTTTAGTACTCATATGGATTGAAATAAAACAGAATGGCTGGGTCAAACTCATGACACCCGTCTTTTGGTCGGGAGTCTGGATGGACTAGCCCGGATAAAGGACGTACAACAAACGTGCGAACACGGCACGGCAGGCTGCGCCAATCTGCATGGCATCTGCAAACCACATAACCTGCATGGTTTCTCCCAACGTTTGTGTCCGATTAATTGGTGAAGCATTCTGTCCGGCTCCGAGGCCGGTATGTCAATGAAATCAATTACTTGGACCACACATGCTCGCCATAGCCTCTACAATGCCTATTATGCCTCTAACTTGCAATACAATACATTCACTAATAGATATTCTAAGGAGAAAACATCTCAATTTAGAGGTGAGGTTAGGGCTGCGAGAACACTTTAAGTAGGGACTTTTTTACCTGTAAATTTTTATACATTATGTTTTTGGTGTAACAGATTCGCTTTTTAGGGATCCTTCTGACTGTCAGACCAGTCAGTCTGTTCTTCGGATAACTCGAAAACTACTGGCTGGACCGATTAAGCTGAAACTTATTTGTTAGACTTACTTAATTAATTATAATTTCATATGTAACATGCACGGAAAATTATAAAATTTAAATAATAATAAAAAATTATGAACGTTATGCTTTGCTGACTTATTAAAATAAACCTTGTCGATCTCCTGCATGACATGATCTCCTGTCTTATGCGATTCCGAGGTTTACGGGGCGTGTTCTATTACTCATTCATTATCATCATCACCATCAGCCATCCCAATTCGTTGCAAAATGAACAAAACCGGTCGAAACTAGACACACGGCAGGCTTATCAACCCTAGAATAAGTCTGATAATATCTTATAGCTACGCTTTTGTTCGGCGCACTCCCATAAATGATGGATTGCCTACCAATAGCCGGTTGGCAGCTCCAAAACATCCACTCGATCAAAAACGCAGAAAGCGACTTTAACAACAACCCAAAATGCCATCCAACCACCAGCTTAAGGTTCAAGTTTCTTTGCATGATCTGAAACAATTTATTTTTACAAAGATGTAAATGCCAATCGATGTGTCAGTCGGCTGATGGGGAAACTTTTCATTTTGGCGATGTATCGCGCGGTGATGGCGGGCGGGGAAACAATTTTCTTGTTATTTGAGAGATCATTTTTAACGTTATTGAGTGAGAGTTCGCTCCTGGTAAAACTTATTTCCCGTTATTATGGTAAAATAATGTTTTATGGTGGTATTAAAATAGAATACTTCTGTTTTTTGGTATGTATGTATGTATGAAGGGCGTTAATATGATATACTTGAGACTGCATTTAGTCTTTAAATCTCCAATACGATAACCATTAGTAGTAGGCTACCAGGCAGTAAACTTATATTGTTCGTTACGTGTACCTACATTAAGGCACTTACACACGCCGGCTTATTGGAGCGATGCAAACGCGCGTTCGACGTTTCGATCACTGCAAACAGTCGCAATGTGTAGATTTATATTTCTTTAATTTGAATAAAAATAATAAACAATAAAGCTCGTTAAATAAATTCGCTTATCATTGTAGGTACAGTTGACATGAATACAACTACCTAATTGGATTTCCCAGAACTCCATGTGGGTTAACCTTTTATATCCAATTGGAAGCGTAACGAGGCTTGCTTTTCGCGATGTTCCTCCACCATACAGGCACACTAGCAGCACAGGAACAAATTGGATGAACATTTCGCGTATTAATAGTATTTATTTATTCTGCTGCACAGAGAAATACAAAACCAATGGCCGTGCACGGGCGCTGGTGTGAGATGTAAACCTATAGCGGGATGGAAATCGCAAATGTTCTGCGATACTCGTAGGTGGTTTTTGGGATTGTAGTCATACTATTATGAAATTGTAATGGGAGTATTTCTGTACATTGAAGGGATTAAAAAAACTATTGGAATACGTTATTTAGGCTTAACTGACCCCAAAACACCTTTCAAAAAATTTCTTGTCTGTCTGTCTGTTTGTACCCGCATCACGCTAAAACTACTGGTCCGATTTGAACCGGTTTTTTTGTTTGTTTGAAAGCATGTGGTTTGATTTAAAATCTGATTAATGTACTTGGATTTTTAAAATTCCAACCCTAAAGGGGTGAAAATGGGTGTAAAGGTATGTATGGGAACAAACATTTACAGATCAAATTTACATGCCGCTGGCAATAGTTACCTACTAAGTAACATAAACGATTCTTTTTAATGCGAACAAAGTCGTGGGGCATAAGCTAGTTGTAATTAAAATTGAAAAAGTTACGTTGTATTGCCACCAAATTGGTAGTGGCACCAAATATTACACATTACTATTTTCCCCAAAATACTGAGATGGGAGACTTGGCTACTGATTTCAAAACAATGTACCACAGATATCCTTGAACAACTATCTAATTAACTTCTATTACAACCCATTCTTTACTTTAAACCATAGTAAATTGCTAGGTAATATACAGAATAAACAGACGGTGATTTCTAAGAAATTACAGGACAAGAATTTACCAAACGTCAATAGTGCCAAGATCCTTAAAAGCAAGTTCTGATCGAGGTCTATAATAATACTGGCTAACTTTACCCTTCAAACCGATAAACAGCAATGCATTTATTGCTGTTTGGTATCAGAGGTGGATAATCTGCCACTCGCTCATGCCTCGGACCCCCACTGTAAGCCTGCGGGTGTTTTGTATTTATGTAACCGGAGGGCCAGTTTTCCAATTCTCTTTGTATACCTATACCTACGAATTCATGCAATGTATGTTGGTAATACCAACCAAAGGTACTAAAAGGTTTCAAATATAAGCCTATATTAATCCATTCGATTCGCAAATTAATACCGTTTTGCTGGATTTTATTTTTTCGTAAAAGGGACGATGACAGAACGAGCTGCACTTATGTACATATGTATGCGTATCGTCGCATAAAATAATAATGTTACCAGATATTTTAAAAGCTTCGCCATTCGTTACAGCTTTCAACAGAAAAATCAAGTACCTACATTCAATATGTGGTGAAGTATGTTTTAAATCGTTTTGTTTTATACTAAATTACTTAACTGCGTACTTGGATCAACTTTTACTCTTATTACCGTTCAATGTTTTTATAACTCGTTTACTGAACAACGTACGACAGCACAGGGTTGACACAAGACTTTTTCAATTGAAGTCACTAGAAGTTTCATGACTGTTTTTCTTTCTCTTCATAATATCTACCATTAAAACATTGTTGCAAAACATACTGATATTTCGCCATTCAAACTTTAGATTAAGTTGAATTAAAGACCAGTGTAATATTTATAAACTTCAAGGGATTGATATATATATAAGATTGTATTTTATTTAACACAAAAAAATTGAAACTTTCACCTAACAATATATTTTTTGAAATATTATAACAATTTTGCAAAACACTTTCCACTGTCACGGTATCGAAATATTACGGACTCTCTTTCATTCATCTGCGTTTGCATACAATAATAACGCAGGTTTTCAATATTATTTAAACTCATATTTATATTGTTCTTCTCGAAAACTAGCAAATCATGCAAATTTTTTATTTAATGAAATCTTATAAGATTTACTATAACTAAAAGTATACTTATAAGAATAATATACTCAGAAGAACTATAGTTCTACAGTCTGTAGATACTCATAACTCCCAAAGTTGGTATAGTTCATTTTGAATTTTTACGGTATAAATTTATAACTACAGAGCCTTTATACCCGTGAATGACAAAGCGATATCCTAAAATCTGCTTTGATACGAAGTTTTAATCCAAAAAGCGAGAACGCTTCCAATGACACTCCGTATAGCCCAGTAATAGCTTTACATCGCACCCAGAGCGGCAGCTCAAAAAACACCTGCACAAACAGAAATAGAAAAAGGAGCACTACATACGTATGGTTTGGCTTTGATCACCCCTTTTTCAATAATAGAGCCCGACCCTTTGTACGGATCCCGCCCGAGGGCACAAGGTACACCGGCTTGTAATGTCCATTTAATTTACAATGCGAAAATTAGAGTACCCGCTCGAAACACATTGGACCTTTATTCACTATTGTTCATTTAGAATTGGGGAACCCTAATTTCAGAAATGTGAAATGTCGAGTTAAGTCAACGGTGTGTTAGATTGCGTTGTGTGTAGAGGCTTTTGTGAGGTGATTATATTTAAAGGCTTCTTCAATTTTCCTTTTGCGACTTGTTACGTCATTTCGAAACGAAATAACATTAGGTACTGTTTCGTGTAGGTACATACTTGTTTTTTCCATGGGACGGATCAAGGGCTTATCTATCTTAGGTCCCTTGCAATTGTCCTAGGATTATCGAAATGTTCCGATTTATCTGATTAAGTATACACTAAATAAACTTGCATGTTCCAGTATTAAACGTTAATTTATATTAAGTGTAATTTCACAACACAACAAGTGTTGGACAACATCGATACCGTCGGTCTCGAAAGTCGATTTTTAGACTACAACGTTCATTCCCTACGCATTTATATTTTCGCTATGAAAATTCCGTACCCTGTTAATAACACAGAGGTACGAAGGACGGTTGTGGTGGGTGCCATGCGGGTAGCAAACATCGCAGCCGCGCACCGCTGCCGAATCGCCCGCTTTTTTGCGGTCCCGCGTCCGCCCGCGCCCAGGACATAAGATTGAAGCAAAAAGCGGTCTGTTATGAATTCAATATTTTGTGCATTCAACATTTTGAAAAACTACATTTTAGGAAGACTACGTTACGGGACCTGAAGGGATTTGATTATTCTTTTGCATGACTACACTGACCTCACTGCAAATGAATAGAGGGTAGTATGAACAATAAATACTTATTCGATAACAATATACCCCAAACTTATGTTTTAACTTATTAAAACATCTAAATTACAAAACCTCGTTATATTAAATTAATATATAAATAATTAAATAAATATATAAATAATTATATAAATCTCTCGTTATATAAATAATTTTAATTACATTATTTTTTATAAGGCAGTTTTCTGGTTTTTATGACAATTATATTTATTTCATATCACTTCAATTGATAAGCATAAATCAATAATATTCTGACAAACCATTCATGTATTTGATATTGATTATTGACATTTTTTTTTCCTTTTTGACAGTAACTAAGTAATTACCAATAAAGATATGAATATGAATGAATATGAATATGAACCAGCCGAAGTATTTCGCATTTTGTGGAGCCAGAAAAGCATGGAAAGCATAATGAGAAATCTGCAGTAAATTTAAACTTGATTGCTTTTTATTAAAAGTAGCATGTCCAATTAGCATATAAACCTATTTCAGATTAATATTCCTACTGCTCAAAAGTTTGTGGGTCTTACATAAATTTAGCTTATAGGATTACATCATTGCTGTCGGACACCTGAAATCCATACTTATTAACTCGTAATATTGTAAATAGGAAGTTACTCTGTCTCTACGTCTGTCTGTTCCCTTTTCACGTCTAAACTGCTGAACGGATTTTGATGAAATTTGGTGTGAAGATACATCGAACCTTGTGGCAGGACAGTTTAAGGTTACTTTTTACCGCGGTAAACTGTTCCCTCGGGAAAAAACTTATTCTACGCGGGCGAACCGGGGGCAAAAGCTAGAATACTAGATATTTTAATTTATTACAGAGGGACGTATATCCACCACCTCTTCGGATTTCTAATCTTGTTGTTATCAAGAGTCCGATCCATCAAATTGCCTTTCCTTCATTAACATAAGCTGACCGTTACAAAGGATTTTAATTCAGTTACCGTAAGCTTTGTTACCATGTGATTCTTTATCCTGTTCTCCGTTTTGACGGGATCTCATACAATTTACGTTCCACAAAGAAGACCCTTATGTGTTCATTATAGTAAAGGAGAACCTTGTTTTTCTTTCGTAACGTTATACAGTTATGTTTCTTGCTTGTTTAAATTAGATTGTGGAGAAATAATATATTATGATAAATTAATTTAGCAATAAAATGCCAGATTTTCATGGGTTATTAAAACATGGTAGAGAAAACCTTGGATAAGTGAAATTATCGTAGTAATGTGGTAGGTAAATTAGTTACTAACGGATGGGTATATTGTTTTGATTTTTATAAAAACGTCTCAACAACACAATTCACAACTATGTGTAGGCATTACATTTTCAACCGGGAATAAATAGCACAAAGTTTCTGGGAATCGAACCCATGACGTCTAATTTCAAAACAAACCTCACCTCTTGACACCTTCATTCATTTAAAAAGTCTATTCTATTTAAGCTAATAAGCTTGGTTTAATAAAATACTAGAAGACACGAGAAAATTCATTAAGAGACAACATTCTTCGTCATAGTAAACACATTCTATTTATTAAAATAAACACTAATATTTATTAAACGCCTCTTAAGTCAAGTTTAAATTGAAGCTTGCTTATTCCAGAAATTCGGGAATAAGCAAGCTTTGGCAAGAAGCACAAAAGCCAGCCCGAGAACCTCCCGCGTAGAGGCGCCCTACTGTGCAGATTTAATTAACAAGATATGAGTCTCTTTTAAACCAACTCCTCCTTTTTGGAACATTGGAGATTAAAATTCAATGAGGAGAGAAGATATTAAATAAAATTCAGATTCCATACGTTAATTATTAAGACGACAAAATTCGTAATCATATTCATCCAAATGCCAACTGTGACTGTGGAATCCCCATTTCCTGCTGTGATGACTGTAATGACTGTTATTTATTACTGAAACGATGATGTCCGTCAAAGGTCCGTAACAGTTTGGACCCTAGTCTGTTTGAATGGTTTTACCGCCTCAGCTATTGGCAACGACTCAACGCGTATTAATATCTGGTATTACTTTTTAAGCCAATTTAAGTGTAAAAGAATTTTGAGATAAGGCCACTACAAGCTAAGGAAAAGGTCTAGAAGCCTCATAGTTATGTCTCCTTAATTATTTTGTGCTCTCATATATTGTAATGACAATAAATAAATTGCTTCATTAAAGCCGCATCTGACCGTAGGAAACTCCCATATTTCAAAGTTTTCGATTACAACATGTGATATGGTTTTTATTATCCATTCTGTTTGGTACATTGCTTTCCCATGTGAATCTCGTGAATTATGGACTGTGTTTACAGGTGAGCCCTCAGGCCAGGCTTCAGCTATGTTAAAACCAATTGAAAACCGGTAATCGAATGCATGCACTGGGGAGCTATGTCAATATTTTAAATTTAAATAACAATTGAAAATACCAGTTCAATATTTATCTTTCGTTTTCCACAAACAATCCCATCTGTTGCGGACTTTCCGAAAATTATTTAAAAGTTTTAATAAAAATGAAATGGCAGTACAAAATGTCCAATTACGAAACTTTATTCTTTTGTGCACCTGCTACATTATTCATTTATTAGGTCGGAAAAATATCGGAGGCATGTATCAAATTATTAAAGGAATGTTCGGGAGGAGATAAAGAGGCGCGGGAACTTTGTTACCTTAACTTGAGGGCTCGGAACGGCCCCGCGTCATCTGACGGCGCAGTTCGACGACAAAATTAAAAAAAAGCAGAACAGCTGCCCGCCTAATTAGAATTTTCCGAATTACACAACGTCGTCGTCGCGAACATTTTTCGTAGCGCATATTTTAGGGAAAATAACGTAAAATTGTAATATAGGTGCTAGAAGAGGCGATTTTTTTATTATTAACTTAAGGGGATGCATTCTAGACGTGCTGCATTATTGTCGTGCTGCTAAGAAAATTATGAAATACTTTAACATATAACACAAACAATTTTCGAGATTTTCTCGCACGAATTTTAACTTTTTTGAGTATTTCTTGCCAGTTATCTCCTTAAACAATGCAGGCATTTTACAAAATTAAATTTCTTCTGCACGTTTCGCAAAGGTCTGGTTTAAAATAATAGGTATGCAGTATAAATATGTTTTTAACTTCTATTTTCTAATAATTTTAATATCGTGATTATTTATACAGATATTATGCATCTTCTGCAGAAACGATTAAACAGCGCCTTAAATAAAGACAGCCAGTTTCTGCCCGTTTCTCCTAAGTGTCCATTTCTGAAATTTACGGATATTATAAAAATGCTCTATGCTTACCCACAAAACAAAACATTCAATAAGCCTGTCCCTAATTGGATGTCGTAAGGCCGTGATTTACCTGAAATAAAAAAAACAAACAGTGTTATATTATGGAAGTAAGTTCCTATATATAAATTACACAGTACCTACAAGGTTGACAAGAATGAGTATAGAGAGCGTGATGGACCGAAATGGACTGAAGACTTCAAAAAGCGGTAGGTTGAGATGTTGGGACCTTACGGAAAGGAGGTCGGATGAGGTGCGGGGGCAGTGGGGAGGGTGGAACGTGTGTTATTTATATTATTTTTACATTATCTATGCGTAAAATAGTGTTTTACTCAATAGGAGTAGACTTTAGCCTAGCTGTAGCCCACGACTTCGCCCGCGTGGAATAATTTTTCCCGCGGGAACAGTTTATCGCGGAAAAAAATATACTCGCATTCACCAACTTTCATTAAAATTCGTTCAGTGGTTTAAGCGTGAAAAGGTAAGAAACCGACACTTTCTTCTCGGTAGAAATAATATTTCAGTAGTAAGAAATAAAAGTATATTCGTTCTCATGGAAGTCAACAGGTGTCGTTGGCAGGTCGCCAGGCCGTCTGCCAACGATCCCGGTAAAGCCTTCACCAAACTTGCTATTCAATAGACCGAAATACACCCTATTTAACCTATAGTTGAATCTCTTTACGTAACACAAACGGGTCGGTATTTGAAACGTAGGAATTTGTATTCACTGACTTAGCATTCCTCTGAGTTTGTAACACTAGATAGACATTTAGACGCAAAATTCCAAAAACACAAAACGACTTTAATATAATTTTATTGACGTTCTGACATTGCTTTCGCAAACTGCCTGCACTATGCAAAAAAAAAAATACAAATTAAATCTGATTTTGCGCCCTACATTTTTTTTGTCAATTTGGGATTTCAATGATTAATGAGAGTAATCCTTGTGTGTGATCATACAAGGTATTTGTAACAGATTTGCATTGTTTTATTAAAAATTTCAAACTCGTAAAAAATACTTACCTAATAATTTACTTTTTATTACGAAAACATCTGTTTACAAATGAAAATAATAATTGCTGATCGAAGAAGAAAATTTTATTATAATGACCGAGATTAAATCATGTAGGATTTAATGGCATATATCGTTGCTATAAAATCCTACTTAGTTCACAGAAATCGTTTTGACAATAAGAGTAATAATCCAAACTACTTCTCACCAACAAAAATCTAAACAAAACCTTAAGCTTTCCCGCGAACAAAGGCACATGCAACAGTTAACTGGAGCTTTCAAAAGCGGCATAAGAACATGTTAACAACAGGTAGGCTGGCGAGCTGCCAACTGCGCCTCTACGCCAAGCCGCTACGCTTGCTACGGCTACGGGCCTACGATCGTAGACGTTATACAGCGCTCTACAAGTTTTTTTTTTCGGGAAGCAGACAGTCACAAACAAATATGAAAAACTAACCTAAAGAACTTTGACCTACAACCTCTGAGTCAAGCTTTTATTTCAGATATTTTCGTACAGACTAGATATTATGACCTAACTTGCTAGCACCACTATTTAGTTGTTTATCGGTCCGGATGTTTTTACTTTTTAAAGTTTATGAGGTGATTCATAAACAGCCTATTAATCTCCCCACTGCTGGGGCTCAGGCCTGCCCTATCACCGAGGGTGTTCGGGCTACAGTCCACCACGCTAGCCCAGTGCGGGTTGGACTTCACATGCGCCTAAGAATTTCTTCTTCGGCTTTTTAATGAGGTGATTAATCCCATATTGTTACTACTATACGACAGCTAACATGGCTTTATCATGATCATATGCCACTTATTATCGCAAGAATTAATTTGTTGGGAATAGTAATATAAACTATCTTATTTATCACGATTTAAAGTTTGAATGTCAAGTACTCTTACAAAGTGTACATAAGACTAGTGCCGCTACCTTTTGTCTGCCCAAAGCGTGGTCGTTCTTGACTTTATAAACAGCAAATCAGTCATCGCTGTGATATAATTCTCCTCGGGAATTTTTCCTAAACATTCCCCAGAAAGCGGGACCTACCTAATTCTCATTATATTGTACGCCGCCGAAGCACGCCGCCCGCCGCCGAGGTTAAGCGGCCGTATCATTTCGTCGTTCGCAAATTTTATTACCCACCTCGTCTTTTGTTCTGCTTTACGGGCGTCACGGATTCCGTGTACCGGTCCAGATTACAGGATGCTCAACATATCTACGTCGTATTATAATGGCATTTGCTTACACTTTGTGTATGCTTTATTGAAAACATTTCTCACATCCGACGATGTAGCATTCATCTTTAATACAATCAAGTAGAGCTGGTCCCGGGTGGGAATCGAACCCACGACCTCTGGCGCAGTAGGCAGGGTCACTACCAACTACAGGCCAGAAATGGAACAAGCCAGAAAATTCTATATAAAAGAAAACAACATGTTACAACTGTCGCAAGAGAGATAATTTGTCTGAAGACTGTAGAATGCCGAAAAAAAAGACTGTTGTCAAATGCGCTTTAAATAGTAACAAAATAGAAAGTTCGTACTTTCAGTAATAATTTTAAAAACAAACACAGTTATGTAATGAAACGCTAATAATATTTTTGATCAAATGGCTTTCAATAGAACACGAACGTATTACATCATTGGGGTCTCATATCTCGCCAATATCTCAAAACTCGTGGGGTTCCCGCTAGATAAGAAATTTCAAATTCAGAGATGTCGTATCCGCATCTACACTAACCCTCATTTTAGCTGACTATTGACAATTATGTACACCCGTATGTGTACCAAATACCCAATTTAATAAAATTCCCTTATAAAACGCAAGGTTATAAAAAGATTATAAAATACCAGAATCTGTTCTTCGTGCCTTTAAATCTAAATCAAGCAAAATGTAATTATTCAGGATTGGATAAGAATTAAGTAAATTACCAAAAAATTAAGCACACCATTTGTAAGCCTCGTCGGTCTCCCCTCGAATACCTAATGGATTAGATTAAAAATAAATACCCACACATTTTACAGATGCTTTCCCTCATTGAATGAATTATACACAAGCATTCCAAATTTTTAGTAAGTACCTAATTCAACAAGTATCTGAATGATCTTCTCATAGGTACAAATAAAGTAGGTACAAATTTTTTTTAGAAAATAGCTAAAACAAATCGCGTTAGCTGCCGCGGCACACGCGTACATTTTATGTAAAGTTATTAGGTATATATTAAGTGTGTCATACTTTTCTCAAAGTTTATTTTGAACTGAAAAATCGAGTTATATTATGTTGAATTCCCAACTTACTAATATGTACATTTGCATTTTCTTTGTTTTCATTTCTTATTTTTAACCTTTTTATTTACTGTATGTTTTGCTGTAAACTATTACATTTCTTCTTTCGCTCTCCTTTTCTGTCTTTCTTTCTAAACAAGGCAAGGATGTAAAGTTAGAAAGAAACATTAGACGCCGATGCATTGAAACTATAATCTAAGAATACCTATAGCTTAACATTCACTAGATGCCTATACAAGCTCGACATGCTAATTACAGTCTGCTATCAAACTGTGGACTCGAGTACAATGGATATCTGATACACGGCAGCGAGCAAGTAAAGTTGCTGGAAGAGTTACTAACCGCTTTTATTATTATGCTAAGAAGTTATGCGAAGAATCATTACTTTATTGTAAGTAGCGGAAAATGGATATTTCATATTCTTCACTTTTAGTTCTGGAAAAATTGAGTGAGTAAAACTGAAGTATAAGTATGTACTTTAAAATAAGAAGAATTGCGTATTTTTTAAGTTAGTGAAATTGAAAAAAGTTTTCTTGACTGTAAGTGGTCTTGACAGGTACAGTCGATGACCGTGAGCTGTCCTATCCCAGCCTATTAGTGAGGTTTAATACTATGAGAGACCAGTATATACTGGTTTCTTCACTGACGTGCGGTCGACCGTCCCTAGCAGCGAACATTGTCGAGAAAACCCACACGTAAAGCATTGAAATGAACTGTTATTAGGTTATTGTCACTAGTCAATGATATTTCCAGGTGAAATGGGTTCTGACGCAAATCTTCTAGTACAAATTATGTCCACAGCACAATCAATGCATCTAGAGACTAATATTAAGCTCTAGCTAGACAGATGCAAAGCACAGAAGTACGTATAGCATTGTACAAAACATCTGCCCTGGGCTTTTAGTTTGATTCACGGTAATCTGATTCAAAGCAGATGTTCCGCAATTTATATCTATCTGTATTTCCGTATATTTATTATTTCATAACATCATAGGTAGTATATAATACAATTACAATAAGAAGACGTTTGTTTAGACGTTTTAAGCGTTTCTTTTTTTTAGTTTATCTATGTAAATTTATTTGTATTTTATTGCTAATTAACTTAATGATAAACGAATATCGATGCGAAAACATATAATAAAATAAAAACTTTTATAAATATACAATCACATTATATGTATATATATATATCTATACATGTGTACAACTTTTTCACATCTGAACCAGCGACACAGTTTACCAGCAACCATCAAAGTATAGATTCTATATCTATACTATAGAATATGTAACAAAGATAACTCACATCCCAGAAAATGGAATTCATCGGCCGAGCCCTACCACTCTTTACCTGCAAAGAACGCCTACAAACAATGTTACAGCAAATTCAATCTCGCAAAATAGAAAATATTTTTACGGTCAATGAATATGAAAGTGTGGATATGGAGCGGCATTACAGCGGAGTTTATGTTGCCTTAACACTAAAGTTTAGTGCACGTCTCCCCTGTATTACTCTGTGTTTTAAGTGCCAAACTATACTAGTTACGCTAGTCACACAATACTTTATGAGCATGCAGATCGCAACCGTGAATTTTTAAAATGTTGTATGCAATTTTGAACTTCATGTTGTGCGCTTGAAGATCACTGTATTCTTCTATGTAACTTTTGTATACCAAAGACTCACAGAAGACCAACAATTTCAGAACATCAGATCAGCATTAAAAAAACGTTCTTAGATGTCCAGGATTATGTATCCCTTTATTATGAATTAAAGATACATCCAGTGGTGGACAAATAAACTTACAAAAGAAAAAAATCTTCGTTTTCTTTGCCCCTTCCCACTTGATGTGAGGTCGGCTCTCCTGGTTTACTGCGTAAACTGAGTCATCTTTCTGTGAGTAAAGAAATAAATACATATACGAAAGAAGAATAAGATTTAGAAGAATTATATTACCCGTAACGTCATGCTAGTAGGCTACCTACGTATTGCAACTTAATTAAAAGTACCCATGTTCTACAGATCATGAATCCGAGTATTAGGCGCTATTGTTGTTGGGTTCTTTCAAGGAAATTTTAAATCGATTCCCCAGCGCTTTCTTCGCTGGGAAACCAATCCCGTCGCACAATAAGCCCGCTTACAATGGCCGCTGTTATAGCGCCGCGATGACGGGAATCACGCCGCCGCCGCCGGTGCGGTGCTTACGGCCCCTTTACAGGGTTGCCACAAGTCACGGATTCACACGATTAGTCCGCTATTAAAATGTTTGTGCAAAAGTCAAGTGAGTTTTTAGAAGATTTCAATCAAGAGTTTCTGTGAGTGATGGTTAAACAAATGATAATATGGCTTCGGTATTAATTACTGCGGAAAGAAGCGGCACTAAACCCACACCCCTCATGAGGTTAAGTCTATGCCTCATAGTGATCATGATGACAAACACCGAGCTGATGACTAATGCGGTGGAAAGTGTCATCGCCAAACACGCACCAACAACGATAAAAACTTGAATTTTCAAAAATATTGAATAAACACTACCTACTTAGAAAAATAATCGGTAACCCTGCTTCTTAACGGAAACCTCGGAAAGGATTACGCTATTTACGTACCGGAGTACGGGAAATTTGGAATTTATTTTTATATCATGTACGATTGAGTGCGAGACTGATAGGGTGGGTGGCTTTACAAATCGGAACGGCGGAGTAGGTGCCTAGCTATGAGGATCTACGATCAAAGATCAATATGTGCCAAAGATGACTGCGACTGCCATAAAGAATTTTCTGATTTGGATCTACCCTTCAGGTAAATAGTTAATCCACATTACGTAAAAACAAAGTTCCTCAACTAAGAATTGACTTGGGCTGGGACACAATACAAAAACATGAGACATGGTGCAAGTAATTATAACTCCTGAAGTGGAGACCAGAGTTGAACGATGCAGGTGGCAAGCAACTCTGGTGCAGATCAATGGGCGGTATGACCACTTACAACAGATGGGCCGTCTGTCCTTAGGTATGACCTAACACAACTGCTGTCATTTATTTTCTAGTCTAGACTCTAGAAGAAGTTAAAGTCCATATTTAAGTTCTATGTTTTTCTTGAACAACTTCATATTCAAGATGAAATTATAATTTTGAAAGTTGTGCTATGTTTTTTTTTATTCCGTGCTTCAATCGGATCGCATCTAATAGAACAATCATAATCTTGCGTATGCATATACATACACACTCAGCTATTTCCTTTTCGAATAACGCGTTGTGATATACTTGTACATTTATTACTCGAACAAAATAATACGTACATTTTGACTATGCGAACAGCACCTTTGAACCAAGGTAATGAAGCCAACTCCTAAATATAGAAACCTGTTAAATGGGAGTAAGCATATCGCCACAATCTCACCCATTCTCTCTCTGTCTAAAGATTTTAACAAGTATTTTAAATTGATTCCACAGAGTTTTCCCCACGGATCATTTAATGCTCGCCCTCGGGGCCATTGTATCCCTAATGACATTACAAACCCTACAGACCGACGGATTGGATAAGCCCAATATTATAAAGAATTACTTATCTCCTAATTTACAGAGAGATTTCTTGTTAAAAACCGCTTTGTTAGACCCTTTTTTGTCTTTTGTTAAAAGATTTGATTCGTTATAAACTTCTACAAAATTGTAATCAGTATTTGTGTTGAAATGTTTTCTTAAACGGACAGTAATTTATTTTAATGGAGCTATAACGTGCTTATCTAGTTACCAATCACTGTGCTGGCCGAGTTTATTCAAGTTTTCCGCAAGAACTTATTTCCACGTGGAAAAAAGTGTTTGATACTCGAAATAATAAAAGGTTAAGTTTGAACTGTTTCATACAACTTACTCATGTGGCAACTTGACAAGACGTCAAAACGTCAGACGAAGTCGTCACACTTGGATTATCCAAAATCAATAACCGTATCAGTATTCATCCAAGGAAATCCATTTGGTAATCCGGGAAGTTTTTAAACATCTCCCAAATAAGTAAGGAGTTCAAACGGAGCGCAGCGAGCGGAGTAGCAAAGCGTGAAGCCGTAACTGTACAAAGATAGTAAAGAGATCATGGAACGAACTTATCTAAATTAATCCAGTTTAGTTTGGTTCTGTGCACATCGTACGATACTTCTGACATTAACCCCTTACTGCATGGACGTACATTATAATATGATCAACAGATACCATACAAAACATTTTTTTATTATATTGTTTTATTTAATTTTAATCAGTCATCTATCGCCGATGCTAAATTGAGCAGCCTTATCAAGACTTTATAATCTGTAGCAACATGTAAGTAGATACCTACTACCTACATTTAGCAATCTGACAGCAATCTGATTCCCTATACAAAAGGGGAAGTAGGTGTTTTTATTTATTTCAGTAATCCCAAAACTATAGAAAAAATAATTCTGTGTGTGATATTCTTACCTTTGTACGGATTAGTACTGGTTATTGTCAGGTACCTACACATATTTCCCGTAACATATCTAGCCACTTAGCTATATCTGCGACTTAAAGTTGTAACAAATCAAACCGTAAAAACTTTGCCGAAGATTCGCGATAAAACGCCGGAGTCGGACAACTTTCCGCCATTGCGTTGCGCTTGCTTGTGCTTAATTTGTATGGAAACGGGACACTGTTGCAATCATTGTTGCGATCCGGCGATAAAATGCTTTGATTTCTTATAAATAGGACATACTTACGTGTGTATTTTTATATGTACCAAGGGGTAAGCAGGTAGGTATAGGTAGTAGGGAAATGTATGCGATAATTTTTTTAATCTGCCAACACCAGCGTATTGTTGGCAATACACAATATAATGTTGCCAGTTATGTTTCGTCTCTCTAAGTGATGCGGTGTGGGGAAAAAATAAATCATTTTGGGGGGTGGTAGTAGGATATGGGCGATCTTCTCTAATATTCCAATTAGTGCAAATACCTACTCTTCCAACGCGTAAGATTAGTGCGACTACTACCAGATTAATCTGTCAAAGTCATACAGCATCCCATTCACACCAACTTCAGAGACAGTATATTGATATTGCGGCGTAAGATTAGTGCGACTACTACCAGATTAATCTGTCAAAGTCATACAGCATCCCATTCACACCAACTTCAGAGACAGTATATTGATATTGCGGCTCCGCATCCAACTATCGCAATGCATCAAATTTTCCCCTAGTACCAGTCGACAGTCTTGATTCCGTAATGGAGATGGACAATTGTGACGTCATTGTCCCCACCGCATTGTCGGTGGGGCACTACAATCCCCATTGTCTGGCCGATTGATTACAATTGCAATTCGCCATGTATAGCGGTGCTAATACGGAACCAAACGTATGTAGTTAAACGGAGCTTTAAGCCGATTAATATTGCGTAGGTAATGTGTATAATGGGATTGTCTTAGTTATTGTTATAATTATATCTATTCAAGTTTGTGTCGGTAATTATCATACTGCCTTAAGTCCAAGCACGCCTTGAACACATGTTTTAATTTAGTCGGTTCACTTATAAAATTTCCCCTTGATATTTTTTTTTAATTCAAGAATTGCTTTTAAAAACAGTCAAATGTGTAATTTTTTTCAAAATTAAGTCCTTGAACTGAATATATGCAATTCTAAAAAACCTTCGCTTGTTTTTCCATCAATTCCATTCCGAGAACTTATGGCAATTTGACATTTATCAACACGTTTAAAATAAGTAAGTTTATAGTAAGTTACAGAAATCTTAAAATTCAAAACTTAATGAACTACATACAAGTTATGTAGTATAAGTATAGGCATTATGCCCAGAAGGCTGGCGACGTTTCCGAAGTACTGGCCAGCCCTCTGGGCACCGGAGGCTTCTATGAAGCGCTAGATAATCGTATATTTCTTCGTGTGCAATAAAGCGTTTTATAAATAAAGTTAGAAAGTCTTAACAACTTTATTATCTCAAATAAATCACGGTTTTTCCTCATCCCCTTTATCCGAAAAATGGAAAGCGGCTAACAATCTTTCAATCTGCGACGCCGATATCGACACAAAATTAATGAACCCGAAAATTCCGGTATTTAAAGATCATCACTTCCATCAACATCATAACTCATCGCATTCAGTTGTGGCTTAAAAAAAGCTTAATGTCAACGTTTTTTCCATTAGCCCACCGCTAGCGGGGGGGGGGTTGGGGGGAGGAGGAGGGGGGCTGGATAAATCGACGACCTGTTGCGGCGACAAGAACGTGTGCCGACGCCGACGCGACCGATTTACTGAAGAGACCATGCAAATTGTTCTTTAGTTTGGGGGATGTGCGCACTTCGCGAAATGAGGTTGGTCCCGTACTGACGGAATAATACTGTCTGTTTCCACTATACATACATATCTTTACGCTATGTCACTGGCGGGGTAGGCAGAAAAAACGGAGCGCCTAGTATTGCGATTCTGACACACTTCTTTCGCTTCGCTCGTCTCATCATTCTCTTCATACAAGCTCGCCGTTGGACGCGAGTGCTCTTTCGCACTTATATCCAGGTAAGTAAGTAGTACAAAACGAATCTAATGAATTTTAACCAACGTCCATAGCAAATTATAGTCATTTCTTGACTTTGTACTTCACTTGTGAATCACAAATAACACTAAACCATTTGAATTCGCATTTTATCTTAGGATACCAATCCTGATCGTTTGATTTCAAATAGCATTATCCTGCGACATACATACACGTGACTTGTGTATCGTCATAGAAAGTTGGAAAAATAACAAGCTTAATCCTATTATGTTATGTTACTTACTGATTGTAAAGCCGTATCTAAAACCAATTTAATAGTAAATAATCTTATAAGAAGAATGATATTTAGTAACATAGTAACCTTATCAATAGACAAATAAAAAAATTCGACTAAGAGTTGAAAAGTCATAATAACATAGTCGTAACATTTGAACTTTAGGTAAAAGTAAGTTTTTTTTAAGTAAATGTTGAATGATAATATTAAGAGTTTGTGTAATGTTCATTTCACTATTTAAATCAGTTATCAGCTAAACCTAGCTCGGATAATCCAGAGTAATAGCTAAGGAGGTTTCAAAAACAACGATCGATGGAAGAAATCTTACAATGGTTGTTTATTATTCAAGCCATCTCTTTTCTTCTATAACCTTAATCTTAAAGCTAGTTGGTAGTCGAGTCGCTAGTCTATATTTGAAAAAGGAAAAAGTGCAATGAACAACAGTATACGGGGTTCTGCCACCGAATTTACTTAAAATAAATAAAAGTTCTTAATCAATTTTCTGTAATTAAAAGTACATTTTGTCCCTGTTGTAGTTTATCATTATTAGCAGCGGACAAATTTTGAACTTACCATTAGATTTCTATAGTAGGTACATTATGTACAATAAATTTAGTATTAAACCGGTTAATTATTCAATTGCTATAACAAAGTTATGAGAAAACCAAAAACATCATAAGTAGTCAGTTCGTTCATTGTTCATCTGCACTTTTCATCATCAACAGCCTATTAATATGTCCCCACTGCTGGGGCTCAGGCCTACCCTCTCAACGAGGGCGTTCGGGCTATAGTCTACCACGCTAGCCCAGTGCGGGTTGGTGGACTTCACATGCGCCTAAGAATTTCTTCATCGGCGTATGCAGGTTTCCTCACGATGTTTTCCTTCACCGTTTGAGAGCAGTCAGTAAATGTACTTAAGTTTCGAGAAAAAACCCATTGGTACACGGCCCAGCCGGGGATCGAACTCCGGACCTTTCGATATGATAGGCCGAGTCCCCTACGACGCCACTGACGCTCTTATATCTTACCTGCACTGTTATTTCTTTAATATTATTATACTGCTGAACTCTAGCCTTTACAAGACTAATAAATAAATATAATGATAACTATTAAGACAGTTTTTTGGGTCTCCTATAAAACTTGTATACGTTTGGATTAATGGTGTTTCTGAAATAACAAGTTAATTTATAAATTACTTTTTTTAGAACCAACTCACACAGAGACTAAAATGCTTTGCCATTGTTCGATTGAACCCTAAAAAATGATTATTTTCAACACAATTTCCCAGAAGAAGCAGCGTATTCAATTTCATTATAAAGAACTTGTACTGGTATAGAATATTACGGCTACATCATCGCTTTTCATTATTATCCGCTTAAATTCAAACTTCCTATTTATTTGACATTACTTATTTAACAGTAACAAAAGGGAAAAGAAATAGGAGGGAACAAAGGGCCGGTATTAAAGAACCTTATTTCTCCCATGAAAGGGAGGTAGGAGCCATCGAAAACATCGAATAATACTTATTACGGCGTATCGGTCACAATAGAGCCAGGGCTGCCTGTTACACCGATATATTGCTTTTTCATTCTTTATAAAAAATACAGTACCTATATTATTATTATATTTCTCTTTGAATAAGTAGAACTCAGATTCACTCTGGTTGCATGGCAGTCTTTTAGAAAATGAAGAAATTGTTCTTTACAAAAGAACAAAATTTCAGCTGCTATTCAACCGACTTCAAAAAAGGAGGATAGGTTCTGAATTCGACACGCATGGTTTTTTTTGTAACTTTTTATTGTCATTATTATACCTATATAAATGTTAACATACTTAGAGGATTACCAACGGCTGTTACGAAAGCAAGTATTTCATGTTATTATATTTTTAGGTATTTTCAATAGATAAAAACTTTTAAAAAACGTGCTATAAAATCAAAATAAAAAATATTTTATTGCACGTAAGTACTTACATGTACATTTGTACAGCGTAATTTTTTTATGTACCACCGCTTCCAAGGTGTTAGCACCGGGAAGAAGAGGGGCTTTATACGTAGTACTACTGAACTATGCCTGAAACTTGTTTGTGAAGATTCTCTATGACCTTTACTTATGAACTCAATAAATCAAAGATCACGCAATAGCACATTGGTGTGAGGATCGGATATAGTATAGCCGAGCCAATTAGGCGCGTGGATGGCGGAAATCACTTCATCATTTGTGTAGCGCGTAATAGTCGCATGGCGCTAACAAATGTCGTCTAACAAGCCCCTTTGTATGCTGCTTCTCGATATAAAGGAGTCTCAGTAACAGGACGCGCCAGAAGCGTCGCTAGGCGCTAAGCCTATCATCAGTCTACGTTTGTTATTCGAATCTTGCATGACAAGAGTAGTCCTACAAGCAAATGTCTACGTTTTCGAAATAAGCCATTTATAATAATAAATATAAATAAGAAAAATATAAAAAAAATTAATTAAATAAAAATAATAAATTCATTTTAAAAAGTTGGAAAACTTTAGGAATATATCTTTTCATTGTATTTTTTTTATATCAGACTAGCTGTTGCCCGCGACTTCGTACGAGTGGACTTTAAATAAGTACGTAAGATGGTGCTAAGTTCCATCAAATTAATTTGTTACCAAACAAGCCTTGGCCTAGTGCGTGTGCGGACCACGCATAGTATAGGGTTCCGTATCTTTAAGTTTATTTTACATTTATCCTTCCAACTTGAAAACTATTCATCGCAAGATCCCCGAAATAATTTTAATTTAAAAATCGCACCAACGTATTTTGATTTCAAGTTTCCTCGGAAAAATACATGTCACTAAACAAGCATTGATTCTTTAGTTACTTTTATTTCTTAGTTTAGTACGTTTCTTTAGTCTTAGATATTGTTAAGGAGGCTCACTAAGAGTATAGTTTAAGAGGCTTAATCCGTCTTGATAGCCACAAAAATGATTCTATCTTTCCTATAATACAACTTGGATTCAGCTCATTTGTACTGTAGTATATCTCCTTAGAGGATTTAATAGATGGCCATCAAAAAAAGGTTCACAATTTTGAAATCAATTTCAAATAAAAGATAGTTTTCTCTCAGCACTGACAAATGGACATGACTGAAACTAAATAAATTGTATAGGTATTTTTTTTTGGGTACGTCACCCAGGATCCCGTTACAGTACCTTGTTACTTTTGTACTACAAATAAAGTACAGTTTTGTGTGCAAATTAATCGCTAATGATTTTTTTTTCATTTAAATTAATCAGTTATAACGTAGTACAATGTTGAATTATACCCTTTCAATTAAGGTCAACAGGCCAAAGTGGCCGCCTAATGAATTTTGATGACTTGATGTAATCCGGCTTAGAGGAAGCTATAGTGGCACTCAAATATTTATTACTATGACGCCCCTCGCCATCCCTTTAACCCATAAAGTTGTCGATGAAAGGAAATTTCCACTGAACGATATTAATATTTATTTCCATTATAAAAGCAATATTCACCTATCTGTCTAATCATAAATTAATATCAGTCGGAAAATCTTTATTAGGAATAACTTGCAGCCGTGACTTTCGTCGCGTTGATGAGTCAGTTACCTGGCGGTATCGAGTACATATAAATTGGTGTAAATTCCATATTTTAACCACATGCCCATTTTTAAGGAAACATGCAAAAACACATCAAAAATTATTAACTACTCAGTATATTTTATAATTCTAAGATAAGAACTGGTTTTAAGATGGGAAAAAATAGCCAGCAACTTTCCCTACAACACTTATTTAAGGGTTATTGATGTTAACAACAGCTTTATTGACCAAAATCTAATCACCTAGAATTTAGTGATCACCAGGACACCTGGAACTCTCGCAGGTAACTCACACAAATCCCCCTACTGAGAACGCGGAAGCGGACTCGTAAACATAACGGAAGTAAGAACCAAAGCCCATCTAAGATATTAGCAATCCTTTTTAACTTGCATTCGAGTCTGACAAATGAATATTTAGCTGGGGGGAGCAGGTGCTACCACTTTATGAGGCGCGGTCTCTCTCTGCGACACATAAATCAAAGTATTCAACTGTACTTCAAATATCTGGGGCGAGTTTCTGCGCTTAAAATTGCTTTAAATGCCTTTCTGTCCGAGGAAAACAGTACACAGTAATGGTTATATGGTTATATCAACTAACATTATCATTATAAACTATATGTTACATAATGTTACATTACAGGCGTCTACATAAAGCATCTTTTCTGGGTTATAAATATACAGGGTGACTTCAAATTGGTAATACAAAACACTTGATTGTGGCTCAGTTATTGACGAATAGTATATCACGTCAACTCAGTTGTTAAATCGTTTTTTAATTATCGTTAATTTTAGCCCAACACATAATTAAAGTTCCGAAGTGTGGTTACCCCACATTCAATATCTAACTGGCATACCTGTCCCTCGATTTTATAAATGTCAGTTATTAATTTTATTATTGATATCAATAAAAGACAGACAACCTTAAAACTTAAAAAAAGATACTTTTGGTCATTTTAAAAGCATGAGACTTAGTGGAGGGGCTTAGTTTAGGGAAGATGTGTGTTAAACATTGATTTTGTATTACCCACTTGAAGTCACCCTGTATAACGACCTTCTTACAATAACACAAGTTTTATTTAAGTAATATATACCTACATGCATACGTGTCGTATATAATACACGTACATGTCTGTGTAAGTAAACTGATCTTTAGGAAGAGCAGGTAGCAAAAGCGTAGGACAAACCACTAAAAGAACACGTTACTTCCTGAGACACATCAAGACAGCTAGTGATGTGACGAAAAACTGTTATCGATAATGTTAGAATTTTGCTAACATTGAAAAAAAATTTAAATATTTAACTAGATAGGGTATAGCGTGAAGATACACATAATCAATAGTTTAATAAATGCAACCGTGAGCTTTAGTTATCTATATAAGTTTCCTATTTCGATTCTGAGACTTGGTCATGAAACTGGAATAGCAATGAAGCTAATTTAAATAAACAAATAAAATATTCTCATCAATCAACTGTAAATTGAAAACGTTGAAAAATTAATATGATACGACACGAACCTGCGACCCGATTGATTGATTTCGTTAATTTACGATTTTGTTTATTTTCCATTTTCCCTAAAAACCGTCCTATTCCGTGGATTACCCAATAAGCTATGGCAGAAGGCAGCCAAGTATGTCAACGGTTGCTTTGATATACTTAACTAAAACCTTTATTCCCCATCGTGCCCCCCCTCTTAAAGCGAGTCGGAGATGGGTCGCTCTCAAATTTCGTTCATAAAATTTCGAGTTACTCCAAACAAATTCTCAGCAATTTTTTTCACATTTCGGTAGCAGACGCGAAGCAAGTTCATCGAGCACACATGTTGCATTCAGAAGCGAAATGTCAACGGAATATACCTAGTTTATTTTTCCCGTCAAAACAAGAAGCAAGCGCGTCACTAGTGGGGCGGGGCGGGCGGGTAACAGGCGGGCGATTAGCTGTGTGGTGTTTCTGTGGCCGCCGCCTTGGAAATAGAAAATAAAGGCGGCGTGACATGGGCGCTAGGATGCGTTTACACTGTTAGGGGTGAGGCGAGTTGACTTGCTAGTGGTATAATATGCTAATGTACCTAACGTAACTTTTGTATAGACAGGTTAGGTACTTTATAATTGTTATATGGGTTCGTCGTATGCGCGAGTGAGTTGCTGTCTGCTCGAATGCTGATTATTTTATTCTTGGTGTACTTAAGAATATTTATTTTTCCGGGAAAATTAAGTTCTCACAAGCTGTGGGCAACGATGCGAGATGAAGTCAATATCAAATATTTTATTGTATACTATATATAGGTTGTTACATAAAAATAGCACGATCTTACTATTATTAATTTAATAATTCTCGATAGTTTACCAAGTAGGCGTACAATAATCCAATAATATTTCCTTAACGTATTAAATAATAATAAATTACTTACCACAATTTCAATATTATAAACATTGGTTGATTTCGAAACAGTACTATAGTGTGCAAGGATTACCAAACGTCAAAAGTATCCAATACTTTTGACATCTGGTAATCCTTGCAATAGTATTGATAAAAAACAAACAGTTATTTATTGCTCTCTTTGCTCGGCGAAAAGCTAGTAAATCATGATTTGCAAAATATTTTAATAGATTTCTTGGTAGCTATACAATAATAGAAATTTAGAACGGTCATTCAAGTAACTTTGTAAAGTTGATTTGATTTGATTCAAGTAACTATATATGGTAGACATAGTTTGATAGATTAATTTCTAGGAAATTGTTTACTTTTGTATTCCGTGGTTGCCTTTAAAATAAACGGATTCCTTACTTACTATCTGAGTCCATCATTGAGCGTAGGTTTTCTTTCATGCGCATCACAACACCTAGTCTTGGCCTGGCTTCTATCATCCTGCCATTTCAGGCATTCAGGTCGTCGGTCCTTAAACGTCTGCACCAACGGCTATCCGTTAGTTAGCCCTTAGTTCTTCGTTGGGTCTCCTCATGGTATCCTTCAAAGAAACTACAAACCTAAGACAGTGCTAGCTCGAGTGCACTCGCCTGTCTAAACAAACTAGTGTTGTCCATAGACGATACAAGTTAAACGCGCGGTCGTCCGGCCGGACGTGACCGCTTTACGTATTTATGCAGATGTATGCCCTCCCCTAGCTCCCCTGCACCTCTCACGTCTCTGAGAAGAATTCGGCTAACGTTCGTATGGACACTTACAGTACTGTAGCCAGACTAACAAGCTGATTACAAAATAGGGACGCTATTCTTTTAAAATGTTTACTAGACACTCAAAAACATAACCCTCCTTAGTACATTTTAGACTTTCGCGCTTTGTATTTATAATTATTTTTGGGTCTTAACCTGTAACCTGGGCGAAACGTCGGGCAAAGGTAAATAAAACTTGTTCGTGTGTAAGACCAGTAAATAATTATAACCCTCCTTATTCCGTAGTCTGGTAAAAAGGGGCATATCGACGTTTCCACATGCTCTTATAAAGATCTAAGTATTTAAAAGTGAAACCCGACAAAATCTTATTTAACAATAAGCTACAGTTCTATTCATAACTTGACGAATAGCGTATCATATAGCGTCCCTTTTTTGTAATTAGATTATTATTGGTAAGAAAAAGCTTAACTGTGGCGTATAACATTATGTACGCATAATAATGTTAAAGTACCCAAGGTACGTATACGATGTATGTATGATTTGATGAAATGTTAACAACATTGATGTTCTTTCAGAATTAAATTTCTATTTTGAATGTATTTCAGCAAGTATTCAGAGGCGTATACCGCCTCGTTACTACTCATACCTAATACTCATATGTTATGTTATGGTACAATGAGGTAGGTAATGTATGCGGTCCATACAAGCCTTCCCCTGTCTGCAGCACTCAGCCTCCGCAATATTCATACAGCGAAATTATAGTTTATGGACCACAATCTTTCTAGCGGAAGCTTCTTGCGAAACTCCTAGGGAGAGCTGCATTGCATTAATAATACTTACAGTGTAAATATTTCATTTCATTATTGAATTAATAATATCTCCGTTAAAGTCTGTCTAATACATCAAACGTCTTGGGTAAATTAGTGAGCAATTTTAAAATGTAACAAGGTGTGGTGGCGTTCATTAGTGAAAACCTATGTCCAGCAGTGGACGTCGAAATTCGGATAGGATAGAGGTGTAGAAGTTGTTGTTTCTTCACAAAATCCAAGTCGTTTGATTTATCAGACAGACTCTAAATACTTAGTTTACGTACGTGGGCGGAATCTAAATAAGGATCGGTAAATCGAGATGGAAGTGGCCGGATCACATCTGTCGTAGAGCCGGAGGTGACAGAAAAACGCATTTAACCCTTTATAAGGCCCCAGTTATAGAGATATGCTACATGAAAGTTAAATACACTACCATGTTTGTAATGCACTGGGGAACACGTCTACGGCAAAAAAAATCATTAAGAAAAAAACATCTGGTCAATATATGCACTCAGCCTGTTAGTGCACTAGGGTTTTCAGATGATCTGTTTCCAATACACATATTCATTGACATTGAATAAATAAGGAAAGAAAGCCTGATATATTCGCTATATAATACCATTAATAGATAAATAAAAAAGAGGATGTTCTTCTCCGTAAATGTTTATTAACTAAGTGGTATCCAAATCGCCTCTGCCTTATAAAAGTCTAAGATAAAATATATCGTATCAGAACGCACAGCGTATAATAAATAACCCCTGCCAAATGGAATGACGAAAAGAAAAAGGCAGTTCGGCTAGAAAAGATAGACAATTACGCATATTACGAAAGTCTATTATCCGTCGACAGTCTGATTTTATAGCTTCGGTCAGCCCGTAAATCAACACCGTAAACAACCTTTAAATCAATCATACTAACCTAAATCGTTTTTCCACTTAAAGTGCCGAAATGTCTCCACGGACCGCGAATACATTTGGCCCGCGTCATTTTGAAAAGGGATACGATTGGCTGAAGAATTAGGATGGAGTGATTCGAAAAAGCATTAGAGTTAGTAAATCAACAGTGGAGTTTCACCTGTTGGTACCCGTAGTTGATGAACTCCAGAGTGGGGCAAATAAATCAATCATTCAATAAGCGGGGACCCCGGGGTGAGACGATTTGTCATGAGGATGGGCGTGCATCGGGGGAAAAAATCTTGCGTAAGTTTAAAGGATCTTGTATTAGTGATCGTGACTTGCGGTTTCGAGCAGTGAGTTTGTCGCTTATCTTAAAATAGAATTATGAGGGCTTCTTTCACCACTTCCTGATATTGTTACAGATAGTAATCTTAGAGATAAACTAATCTATCAGATAAATCTGTGTGATAGACTATATAAAATATATAAGATGCAGGCAATCAGATACCTGTGAAAATAAAAAATAGGCTATCTGTCAGATAAGGTATATCCTGCAGATAGGGTATCTGTGACTTTATCAGCAAGTGGTGAAAGAAGCCCTGAGTTAACTAAACTATACTTTACTTAGGGCTTCTTTCACCACTTGCTGATAAAGTCCCAGATACCCTATATGAAGGTTATCTACCAGATATCCTTTTTTCTCTGTTTCACAGGTATCTGATTGTCTATATCTTATATATTTTATATAGTCTATCACACAGATTTATCTGATAGATTAGTTTATCACTAAGATTACTATCTGTAACAATATCAGGAAGTGGTGAAAGAAGCCCTTAGTATTATAGTTTATTAAAGCCAGAACTTCTTCTTTTTCTTCCAGTAGTTACTTTTTATAAGTACCGTAAAAACTATTAAACAATAAATAAAAATATCCAAATATTTAAGTTCCGAAAACATTTACTCAGAATATGGTGGATCGGAGACAAAAGTACTCTGTTTACGAAATATAACTTCTTTCATTCACGTCACGTCGTACTTGCTAATCAAATAATCTTGCATACTAGAATCTGTGTGATATAAAATTTAATCATAAAGATATCCAACAGATGATCTAAGACATCGATTAAAATTAATGTCGTGGTATTGAAAGTATTTTTGTCCTTACTATTTTAAGCTATTCCAATGCTCCCTCCATTTAAGGTACTTGGTAGCTCCGTGGGCGGGTAGTTTCCACGTTTTCACTCAACTAATGTCTTCGCAATTCGAAGTTTTTCTGTCAATTTTCTTTAGTTTAGAAGGGTTTTGGAAATGGATGTTGGATCCTTGAAATAAACTTGAATGCGATACCTCCCATGGGATTATGATACCTTTTGTACTTGTTTTCTTATCTTAAAAAGTATTCGTATCAGAAGACTTCTCTAGCGCAATCAGTACATGACTTTAGTTCTTTATACTTAGGAAATTTGGAGAAAAAAACTGACGCAAATCGAAAGAAGAAATGTAGGTGGGGAGGAGTTCATATGCGGCGCGGGCCACAAATTATTGCGAAGTGAATCAGTGGCTAATGAAAGGAATGAGACCTTTGGGTTCTGTTTTACATTTTTTAGGGTAAAAACCTTTTGAATCATTCATGAAGACGTAACATGTCACGACGTACTTTTGTACAGACCGCACGTCAGTGGAAACACATTGACCTTGAGCTGGCCTAGTTTATTAGGAAGTTTCAGTACTATGAGAGACCAGTCTAAACTGGTTTTATTTCCACTGACGTGCGGTTGACCGTACATAATTATGTACATACTGGCATTTGCCGTCGAATTCACCTGCGTTAAGTTTTATCTAATTTTTATGATTTTAAAACTAAACCTTTCTTATAGAGATTTTCTAACTAAAAAACGAAAAAATCAAAATCCGACCAGCGGTTCTCGAGTTATAATAACATACCTATGCAAAACGACAGATTTCTCGACGAACTAATAGTCAAGGGTAAGCTAGAAACATCCTTTGGCATGCTTCGACTGTTTTGGGTCGCAAACAAAGCAAGATTACCCGCAGATTTGTACCAAAAATGCAAAATAACAATATTTCAGGAATACTACTTAATATATCCCAGCGTTAACTTTGCCCAGGGGTCCTATTTAGTGAGCTGGGGTCCACCTTACAGTTCGTTACGTCGGAGGTGGGCCATCTGTTATTTTTGCCCATTTATTTTTGCCCATTACATATTTTAATGCCCCCGAAGGAGGTTTCCTGGCCCTCTCCACCGCTTCCGACCCATTGGACGAGTTAAATGAAATATTTAAACGCTATCTGGAATGATCGCGGTTCTATTAATACTTTTTCTAGTTTCGATAACGACGACAGACGTAATACTTTTGTTTGAAATTAATGAGGGCTTGCTTGCTTTTTTAAGGTAAGGTTATGTTTTTGTTGTTTAGGTATGGTTTTCATTTACTGTGATTTCTACTATTATACAATACAACTACTATAGGTATCTGTCTACTCATTTTTACTACAAACAATTTGTTATCTACTTACTAATAATTAAATTAGAAACCCTGTCGGAAAAATCTAAAACCAGACGACAAAAACTTAAAAAAAAATTTTTCAAAAGAAAATTAGACGAAAAGATCGCGGCGGCGTTATTATTTAGTCTAAGTATAAAATATACCACGACAAAAGAAAAAAAAACCTTGTTTTTATCTTTTTCGTAGTCGGGTAAAAAATTGTATCCTTAACATTTACGAAACCAAGACGAATTCAATGAAACCTCTCTTTTTGAAATCGATTCAGTAGTTTAGGCTCTACAATGGAATAAGACCATACACTTATACAAATATAATGTAAACATACCAACATACAAGAAGTTTCAAACCTCCCTGTGGAGATCGCATCTTGCATATTTAGTATGGGAAACGAAGAAAAATTCGGTGTCAAAATCCGGGGGGGTGCGGACAAAGGAAGCGGATTAGCGGGAGGAAGTTGCTAATACAAATTTATATGGAGTTTGATAATGAGAATGTGTGAGTGAGTATCAATTTTGATATACATTTGGCACGATTTTGGCACCCTCTAAAATGCTTTTAGTAGTAAGGATTCGCGGGTTCTGGCGCAACAATAGAAATTCCAATGCGATAAGAAAATACGGCCTGTCCGCGCGCTGCGTCATCGCCCGCACACTGTGACCCATACGCCGTCACGGTTTCTGGCGCAACAAAAGAACTTCCTGGCGCAAAAAAGAGATCCTAATGCGATAACAATTTTCATTGATTGGTGAATATTTTGATGATAAGAGTGAGTACACCGGTGAGGTGTGATCTCTAAACATGTAAATACTTGTCTTTTATCTTCTTGTGTGTATCTACGGACCTTGATTTCGACCAACCAACCATGGTGAAATTAATAAATAAATAAAAAACTAGTACTTACAATCTTGCCGTTCTACCTGGGTGGGTGTTAGTCACCTGTGCGCGTGTATTAGAAATCAAAGAAATTCCAGTGGGTGATAATAAAACATAGCTACTAGCGCCTGGTGTTACCCTTGCTGTAAGGGACGGGTTCTGGCTCATGACTTCGCCCACCGATGAACCGACGATGCGCTAAATACTGTACAGCTACTGGCGCACTGATTCACCCTTTCAATTGATGCACCGGTCGTCGGCGTCATCGTCGTGGAGTGGGGGATGCTTGCCCATGCTGTATCTTCTGGTCGGTCACCACTCGAGAACTCTTCTCAACTAGCGGGCATCAGTTCAATGTGTGATGTTTAAAATTCTCACATGGTTTTGTCATACGTCTCTCTCGTTTCTACACCACTCTAGCAAGCGATGTGTTCTCTCGTACGGTTTATCATACAGCGAGTGAGCTATTCAATTCTTAGATAGTGGGTTCTGACAAAACAAAACAAAAGAAATCCTAATGTGATAACAATTTTCATTGATTGTTGAATATTTTGATGAAACATGTAAATACTTGTATTGTATCTTCTTGTGTGTATCTACGGACCTTGATTTCGACCAACTATGATGTAATTTAAAATAAAAACTAGTACAATCTTGTTAGTCACCTGTGCGCGTGTATTAGAAATCACAATTCCTGTCTCATTTTAATGTTATCAGAACTCATATCCTCTATTATCGCAAGGGTGCATTCCACCTGTATAGTAGGAATGTGGTCATATTTCCTGCCTCATTTTAATGTTATCGGAACTCATATCCTCTATTATCGCAAGGGTGCATTCTTTTTACTACAGATCATGTTTTATCTTGCTACTTGAGCGTGTATTTAAACGGCCAAGCATCGGTCAGCATACTACAGTTCGAATTTGTTCGTCGTACATAACAAGTCTCAGTGAAAAGTGTTCATTACCACTACAATGTCGGTGAGTTACCTCTATTTTTATTTTATAAATTGTACCTTTATTCCTTATTACAATGTGTATATTTATGTAATCTTTATAATACTATTTGTGTCGATGATAAATTGTGTGTGTTTGTGTGAAACTGAGTCCTCAAACTAAGTTATATAGGTAGTTCTACCGACATACTTAATAACCTGATTTTTCTTGTTTCAGGCATTGATTCCCGATTGTGATTATACATTCAAGAACTATTATTTCCCCACCTCTCCAGATCTAAGCGGTGATGATGAAACACAAATCGCTACAACCAAAGTTAAACAAAACACAGAGAAGAGAAGCATTGATGCTTTTTTTGAGAAACCAAAGGTTAAAAAACCCAGAAAGCAATCTTCGAATGTAGCTCGGGCTAATGGAGACGGAACCTCATATATTTCATCGAATAGTGATGATGGATCATATGCGAGCCACCTTGTTAAGATTGAAGTATTCAACATGAAAAAACTGAAAAACATTCAGCCAATTGATCATTGGAAACATGCAGATGTGCGTGTTAAATATTACGTCACGTCAGAAGAAGATGACAAACTTTATCAGACTACAAGTGATTTGATTTATAATATAACCAAACAGGTAGCTACTAGGGATGGACGCACTAAATTTTTTTTAGATTCTGATAAGAAGTAGTTACTGCGAAATGTGTAACTAATGTAAAAAAGACTTAATTTCTAATGGGGACGGAACCTCATACATTTCATCGAATAGTGATGATGGATCATATGCGAGCCACCTTGTTAAGATTGAAGTATTCAACATGAAAAAAACATTCAGCCAATTGATCATTGGAAACATGCAGATGTGCGTGTTAAATATTATGTCACGTCAGAAGAAGATGACAAACTTTATCAGACTACAAGTGATTTGATTTATATAATATAACCAAACAAGTAGCTACTAGGGATGGTTGCACGAATTTTTTTAGATGTTGATTTGAAATAGTTACTCGGAACCTTGTAACTAATGTAAAATAGAGTTAATTTACGTATACTTTTTTTAAATAAATATTCTATTGGTTTTTTAAACTATCTTGTTTTATTATACTTATCAAACATCTCTTTATCGAGGAGTAGGTTGAGTACGTAAGGTACCTAATGTAAATAATAAACTATATTGAATTCATTTTATTTATTACAATAATCATACTCTCTATACATTCCATTGTTATAATATTATAAAGAACAAATATTTCAAAATAGTGATTTAAACATTTCTCTTAACAACAAGTCATTATACAAAGTATTGTCTGAAAAACAATTAAGAAAGTTAAACATCGAAATGCCTTTACGTCTAAAGTATAAATATACTAAAGAGTATTGACCACAAACCGAAGTTAAACAGTTTTGTAACTGCTTATTATTATAAAACCATTTCCTTGCATTTCTTTCTAAAAATAATTTGTGGTAGTAAGTAGGCTTTCTTCCAAATGAGTCAAAATATTCACCAACACCATTTCTATCAATATGAATGGATATCCAATGAGAGCCAGGTTTAGTATCCGGATCTAGGTTGCTAACTAAATAAACAGGCTTATTAATGTTAATCGGTATTCTGTTGGCAGCGAAAACATTAAGTTCTAATTCAGGATGAATGTTTTTCATGAACATCTGTACTTCTTGTGTATTCATTTTTGAACGCTAAATATTATGTTTATCTTAGGCCTAACTAATTATTAATGATAGACAGTGATATATTACAGTCCATTTATAAAAAATATTAACTATTATAATCTACACTAACATCACGATTCTTATTTACTTCAATTATATTGTCAAATTCTGCATATACAATACAATTAACAGTTGATGTGAGAGCTGTCTCAAATCGAACTTCTAATCGAACACTACCATGTCTAATTAAGTTCCAATGTGTGTGTGAGTTAGCCGATAAATCAGGAGATAAATCAAAAGCTAGTAAACAGTATCCATTAGCATAATCTTCCCTGGATATGGAATTACCTTCATTCAAAAAGTGAATACCTGTCCCCGAGAATAATGTATGATAAGAAGATGTAAATATGTTATTAGCGAAAGATGGTTGCAATGTCTTTGATGGAATTTGCTGTCCATCAACATACAAACCAAAGGAGTTTACACCGTAATTTTGAAAATTAAATGGATTTGTAGTCAAGTTACCGTTGAATTTTGTCGAAGGTATCTAAAATACTTTCACAAATACTATAAATTTTTTCTTCATCACATTCCTTTAAAAGTGCTTTACGATATTTCGGCGTAAGTACTTGTAATGCTTGCGATAAATCACGATTCTGCGTTACACCTTCTTCAGACATTATTCACGACTAAATGATATCTAATCATGATGTGTATTATATTTATGTCCCTTTTTCGGTATGTAAACTACACAGTTTTCATCCAAGGGAAACAGTTTAGATTTAAAACGATATACGTCGTTTGTATTTTGTTTTAAATCTATCATCAGATACCCGTGTGGTTCTGACGTGGCATCTTTATAAGCTTCATCAACGAACTTGGAATTATCTGGAAACACCTGTCGCGCTAAATGACGTATTTGAGTTCGGTCTCTAGGATTTTTGAAGTATATTAAAGAAATATCACGTTGACCTTTACCTTGATGAAATAAGTTTTGTGTAATATAAAATACACTTAAGTTCCTGTGATGACTGCCTTTAGTGAAAATATCAACGATCCGACAGTCTGATTCCCTCATTAGATCATCAATTATAAGTAATTGCGGTTGTTTGCCATCAAACATGTTTAGGTCTGGAATACCTTGATAGTAATTCACATTACTCAAATTATATAACGGTTGCATTTCATCATAACACCATAATATCTGTTTGAATTCAGTATTGCAAATATCTTTAACATGAGTTAAAAAATTGGTGACGAAGTTTGACTTTCCACAACCACTTGGTCCTGCTACGATTGCAGTAAATGGGTGAAGGAAATGTATCATGTTCGATGTCTTACTTTATCAAATTCACACAAATAAATGAAAGAGATAAATGTTCTAATACACTTTTATATTCTTAATTTTTTTTATATAATATGTAGGTACATGAAATTATTACATGAGGAATATTAAGTATTAAAAAAATAAAAATAAACACATTTTACAATAATTATAATAATTGTACCACACTACAACAAAATTAATTTCAAAACAAATTGAAAAGAATTATGAATTAAGTAAATAATAAAAAAATAGAAAAATTCGCGGCGGAGGTGATGTGCTGCTGAAGGTGGACGTTAAAAATGCCTTCAACTCGGTGGACAGAGGCGCCTTGCTGTCACAAGTCAAAGTTCATATACCCGCAACGTTTCCTTATCTGTGGCAGAGCTATAGCAAGCCATCCAAATTAATATATAACGGCCACCTTCTGAATTCCGCAGTAGGCTGCCAGCAGGGCGACCCACTCGGTCCAGCTATTTTCAGCCTAGCCATCCACCCCCACATCACGCAGTCAACTTCAAAATTCAACGTTTGGTATCTAGACGATGGGTCACTTGGAGGTGATGCCAATGCAGTCCTTTTAGACCTCGAAATTCTTATTAAAAATTTTGAATCAATCGGACTAGAACTAAATTTTTCCAAATGTGAACTTTTTTTGAGCGGAAATCTTTCATCACAGGAAAAGGGAGATTTGGCTTCTAAATTTAACTCTCTGGCACCCAATATCAAAATTATCAACGACGAATCTCTTCGCCTCCTAGGTGCCCCAGTACTGGACGTTGCCTACGACGGATTTGTTCTTGAACAAATCACGAAATTCAAGGAATCGTCTGGCCGTCTTAGGGAGATAGACCCTCATATGGCCTATAGTATAATAAAATTCTGCATTTTTGTACCCAAATTTACATACATTCTTCGTTGTTCAACACTCTGGAAACACTTAAACTTACTTTTCCTTTTGGATGAAATCATAAGGTCAACTCTCACAGAAATTTTAAACTGCCCCTTAGAAGACAGAAGCTGGACCCAGGCTACCCTGCCAATCCGCCACGGTGGCCTTGGTATACGTATGGCTTCAAGCGTCGCGCTACCGGCGTTCCTGTCCTCGGCTCACAGCACGTTCGACCTCATCGGTAAAATAATTTCCCCGTCACTCGGTGACGTCGAGGTCGCTTGCTTGGCCGAGGCCCGGAGCGCCTGGTGCGCTGCAGCTGGACCGAGCGAGCAGCTGCCGCTCACACTTACTTCGCAGAGGCTTTGGGATGAGCCGCTCTGCGTCCAAGTTAAAAAAAACCTGCTGGAGACAGCATGTAATGATGCAGAGCGTGCTCGCCTCCTCGCGTGCTCGGAGCCTGAGTCCGGCTACTGGCTGAATGCCCTCCCTTCGGCGAGCGTAGGTACACTCTTGGAGAGAACCACCTTCAGCTTGGCCGTGAGCCTCAGGTTGGGGGCCCGGACCAATGAGCCACACCGCTGCCGCTGCGGTGGGGGTGTCGACCAGTTAGGACACCATGGCCTAGCTTGCCGCCGCAGCGCCGGCCGTATGTCGCGCCACGCCGCCATAAACGACGTCATCCGCCGGGCTCTTGCCAGCGCCAGTGTGCCAGCGGTTCTCGAACCCAACGGTCTGGCCCGAGACGACGGCAAGAGGCCCGATGGGATGACGCTCATTCCGTGGAAGCACGGGCGGACGCTGGTGTGGGACGCTACCTGCGTCGATACGCTGGCGCTGTCCCACGTCCAAGCGACCGCCCGGAGTGCTGGCGCGGCTGCGGCCGCGGCGGAGGCGGGCAAGAGGCGCAAGTACGCGGCCCTTGGGCAGGGCTACCTATTTGCGCCTTTTGGCGTCGAAACACTAGGGCCATGGGGTCCAGAGGCGCGGCAACTTTTTAAAGAAATTTCCTCGCGCCTGGTCGATGCCTCTGGAGACCCGAGAGCGGGTACCTACTTTGGTCAAAGGCTGAGCCTCGCCATTCAGCGGGGCAATGTGGCGAGTCTCCTCGGGACTCTTCCGAGCAATGGTGGCGATTTAGCTCAAATTTTTTATCTCTGTTAGGTAGTTGGTAGTTTATTTATAGAGTAGTTTTAGATTTATATAAGTTATTCTTAATTATGTATTACAACTTAGTTGTATAGTATATTATATTATATATTATAATTGAAAAATTCAGAAATAAAATACACAAATTTAAATCAAACACTTAAAATTTTTTTAAACAAATGAAAAATAATATTCTAAAATGTAAAAAAAAAAATGACAAAAGAAAAAATTATGCACACACATATTATGTACTACCACAAAATATTTAAAAAAAAAATGAAAAAAAAATTACTTACATTTAAAAAAAAATTACAAAAAATAATACACAAGTTTAAATAATACACAAAATTTTTAAGACAATTGAAAATTATATTTAAAAATTATAAAAAAATTAATAAAAGAAAAAACTTTAAACTCATATTGTCATCTATTTATAAAATACCTACCAGTCATTTATATACAATAATTACAATAACAAAAAAAAAAAAAAACTGAAATATCTTACTCTACAATCTTTCTCTATCTAAATCTACAATTCACTTATCCTATAATGTCCCCATGCCAAAGTGTTTGTTGAGTTAGGTACCAAGAACCGTTTCGAATCATTGGATGACAATGCATTTTTTCGCAACTTCTGTGTAAAAATAATGTGCTTAATTGACCTAAACCTATACATTTCTTTGGAAATTCTCTTATTATTGAACAAACTGTCTTTATATTCCGACATTGAAAGTTTCTTAGTGACACATCTATTGACACCCTTAGCTTTAGTTACCAAGTTTTCATTCTGAACATCTATCGCATACATTTTGGACCTTAAACCTACAAACTCCTTCACAATTGATCCATTGAACTCGTCCTTAAAGAATCCAATCTCTTTTTTATTTACCAAAGGATAATTGAATTGGTTGTTGAGCCCATATCCAGAAGTGTCAAAATGTGAGTTGAGGTCATTTTTAATATCAGCGTAGAAGTCATGTGTAAAAACTTGATAAGTAAATGAATCGGTATCCATATACAATAACTTTAAATTACTACCATATTTATTTTTCATAAAATCATAATGAAAATTGTATATCAAAGTCTTTGATATATCCAAAATGCAAAATCCTAAATAAATAGGTTTATTGTAAACTAATTTAGTTTTTTTTAATTGAACTGCAACTAAGTTTTCAGAGAATACTGAAAGACTATGAAATTCAGGTTTACATATTAAAACAGATGCACCCATCTTCTTACCGATGTTCTCCCAGTGTGTAACTAACTTAACATTTACACGTTTCTCAACGTTTTCCATTGTTTTACCATAAACGGAGTTATTCATGAGTTTGTAAAAATCTTTGTCAAAAGATGAAGTAGATTGAGCACGCAAGGATGTATTTAAATCGATGTAATCCTTCAACCATGGCCTTTGGCTGAATTGGAGGATGCGATGTATTTTGGTCAATTGCAATCCGTGATCCAAACATTGAATTAAGTTTTGATAATGTATTATATATCTTTCTTTATTATTTAAACTAACAATTAACCTTTTTTCTTTGCAAGTAGGAGTTTTAGCTACTTCTGGACAAAAAGGTAAATCGGAGTGGTCATCGTGGAGTTCAGTCGGATATGAAAGATCAACTTCAAGTATATATCCAACGTCAGATGTTGCAGGGACCCGAAAGTTTGTTGTAGTAATGTCAACCCATTTAAAATCACCGTAAGGTAATGGTTTAGACATTGCCCAACCATATAAATTGTTAGCATCTAAATATGCAATATATGATTCTTCGACCCTTGGATCGAACGTTGGTAAATACTTGTTGTTGGCCTCCCCATGCCGACTAGAACACTGTGATACACCACCTCGTATACCTTTTTGTATGAAAGATAGCATTTCAAAGTCTGTCAATAGCTGTAATTCAATTTCAGTCAGTTTTAACATAGCATCCCAACTAAGACCTGGCAACGTGAAATAATGTGCTGGATCCAAAATGTATGTTTTCAAACACAGACGCCTAAAATTTTCGAAAACATCGGCTAAAAGTAGTACATCTGTTTTTTGATATAAATCGGAATATTCACCCATATTGTTACACTTAAAATGACTCCAAACCTTTGAAGCATGTTCATAGTCGTCATTAGAGATAGAAGTATCACATAAATGACTATAAAAATGATCTTGGGCAGGTAATGACGTGCAGTTTTGTAAATCTTCATTAGATTTTATGTATTCATAAGGATATATTCCTTTTCGAATTAAAAGTTTAAAATCTTCATCATTAGGAAACATTCTACGAAGTTCTCTAAACTTATCGCTTGCTAAATTTTTTGTCAGTGTGTCTAGAGAAGCACTCATAAATCTGAATGAATCTAAAAATCTTAATTTTACAACGTTTTCATTTACTTTTACGTTTTTGGTAAAGGAAATATACTTTTCCTTGTTCAATGGGATGATTTCAATATCACCGTCGGCGAAATCAAGCTCATGAACAATAAAATGTGTGTCATAACTGACTGAAATTGAATTACAGCTATTGACAGACTTTGAAATGCTATCTTTCATACAAAAAGGTATACGAGGTGGTGTATCACAGTGTTCTAGTCGGCATGGGGAGGCCAACAACAAGTATTTACCAACGTTCGATCCAAGGGTCGAAGAATCATATATTGCATATTTAGATGCTAACAATTTATATGGTTGGGCAATGTCTAAACCATTACCTTACGGTGATTTTAAATGGGTTGACATTACTACAACAAACTTTCGGGTCCCTGCAACATCTGACGTTGGATATATACTTGAAGTTGATCTTTCATATCCGACTGAACTCCACGATGACCACTCCGATTTACCTTTTTGTCCAGAAGTAGCTAAAACTCCTACTTGCAAAGAAAAAAGGTTAATTGTTAGTTTAAATAATAAAGAAAGATATATAATACATTATCAAAACTTAATTCAATGTTTGGATCACGGATTGCAATTGACCAAAATACATCGCATCCTCCAATTCAGCCAAAGGCCATGGTTGAAGGATTACATCGATTTAAATACATCCTTGCGTGCTCAATCTACTTCATCTTTTGACAAAGATTTTTACAAACTCATGAATAACTCCGTTTATGGTAAAACAATGGAAAACGTTGAGAAACGTGTAAATGTTAAGTTAGTTACACACTGGGAGAACATCGGTAAGAAGATGGGTGCATCTGTTTTAATATGTAAACCTGAATTTCATAGTCTTTCAGTATTCTCTGAAAACTTAGTTGCAGTTCAATTAAAAAAAACTAAATTAGTTTACAATAAACCTATTTATTTAGGATTTTGCATTTTGGATATATCAAAGACTTTGATATACAATTTTCATTATGATTTTATGAAAAATAAATATGGTAGTAATTTAAAGTTATTGTATATGGATACCGATTCATTTACTTATCAAGTTTTTACACATGACTTCTACGCTGATATTAAAAATGACCTCAACTCACATTTTGACACTTCTGGATATGGGCTCAACAACCAATTCAATTATCCTTTGGTAAATAAAAAAGAGATTGGATTCTTTAAGGACGAGTTCAATGGATCAATTGTGAAGGAGTTTGTAGGTTTAAGGTCCAAAATGTATGCGATAGATGTTCAGAATGAAAACTTGGTAACTAAAGCTAAGGGTGTCAATAGATGTGTCACTAAGAAACTTTCAATGTCGGAATATAAAGACAGTTTGTTCAATAATAAGAGAATTTCCAAAGAAATGTATAGGTTTAGGTCAATTAAGCACATTATTTTTACACAGAAGTTGCGAAAAAATGCATTGTCATCCAATGATTCGAAACGGTTCTTGGTACCTAACTCAACAAACACTTTGGCATGGGGACATTATAGGATAAGTGAATTGTAGATTTAGATAGAGAAAGATTGTAGAGTAAGATATTTCAGTTTTTTTTTTTTTTTGTTATTGTAATTATTGTATATAAATGACTGGTAGGTATTTTATAAATAGATGACAATATGAGTTTAAAGTTTTTTCTTTTATTAATTTTTTTATAATTTTTAAATATAATTTTCAATTGTCTTAAAAATTTTGTGTATTATTTAAACTTGTGTATTATTTTTTGTAATTTTTTTTTAAATGTAAGTAATTTTTTTTTCATTTTTTTTTTAAATATTTTGTGGTAGTACATAATATGTGTGTGCATAATTTTTTCTTTTGTCATTTTTTTTTTTACATTTTAGAATATTATTTTTCATTTGTTTAAAAAAATTTTAAGTGTTTGATTTAAATTTGTGTATTTTATTTCTGAATTTTTCTATTTTTTTATTATTTACTTAATTCATAATTCTTTTCAATTTGTTTTGAAATTAATTTTGTTGTAGTGTGGTACAATTATTATAATTATTGTAAAATGTGTTTATTTTTATTTTTTTAATACTTAATATTCCTCATGTAATAATTTCATGTACCTACATATTATATAAAAAAAATTAAGAATATAAAAGTGTATTAGAACATTTATCTCTTTCATTTATTTGTGTGAATTTGATAAAGTAAGACATCGAACATGATACATTTCCTTCACCCATTTACTGCAATCGTAGCAGGACCAAGTGGTTGTGGAAAGTCAAACTTCGTCACCAATTTTTTAACTCATGTTAAAGATATTTGCAATACTGAATTCAAACAGATATTATGGTGTTATGATGAAATGCAACCGTTATATAATTTGAGTAATGTGAATTACAATCAAGGTATTCCAGACCTAAACATGTTTGATGGCAAACAACCGCAATTACTTATAATTGATGATCTAATGAGGGAATCAGACTGTCGGATCGTTGATATTTTCACTAAAGGCAGTCATCACAGGAACTTAAGTGTATTTTATATTACACAAAACTTATTTCATCAAGGTAAAGGTCAACGTGATATTTCTTTAATATACTTCAAAAATCCTAGAGACCGAACTCAAATACGTCATTTAGCGCGACAGGTGTTTCCAGATAATTCCAAGTTCGTTGATGAAGCTTATAAAGATGCCACGTCAGAACCACACGGGTATCTGATGATAGATTTAAAACAAAATACAAACGACGTATATCGTTTTAAATCTAAACTGTTTCCCTTGGATGAAAACTGTGTAGTTTACATACCGAAAAAGGGACATAAATATAATACACATCATGATTAGATATCATTTAGTCGTGAATAATGTCTGAAGAAGGTGTAACGCAGAATCGTGATTTATCGCAAGCATTACAAGTACTTACGCCGAAATATCGTAAAGCACTTTTAAAGGAATGTGATGAAGAAAAAATTTATAGTATTTGTGAAAGTATTTTAGATACCTTCGACAAAATTCAACGGTAACTTGACTACAAATCCATTTAATTTTCAAAATTACGGTGTAAACTCCTTTGGTTTGTATGTTGATGGACAGCAAATTCCATCAAAGACATTGCAACCATCTTTCGCTAATAACATATTTACATCTTCTTATCATACATTATTCTCGGGGACAGGTATTCACTTTTTGAATGAAGGTAATTCCATATCCAGGGAAGATTATGCTAATGGATACTGTTTACTAGCTTTTGATTTATCTCCTGATTTATCGGCTAACTCACACACACATTGGAACTTAATTAGACATGGTAGTGTTCGATTAGAAGTTCGATTTGAGACAGCTCTCACATCAACTGTTAATTGTATTGTATATGCAGAATTTGACAATATAATTGAAGTAAATAAGAATCGTGATGTTAGTGTAGATTATAATAGTTAATATTTTTTATAAATGGACTGTAATATATCACTGTCTATCATTAATAATTAGTTAGGCCTAAGATAAACATAATATTTAGCGTTCAAAAATGAATACACAAGAAGTACAGATGTTCATGAAAAACATTCATCCTGAATTAGAACTTAATGTTTTCGCTGCCAACAGAATACCGATTAACATTAATAAGCCTGTTTATTTAGTTAGCAACCTAGATCCGGATACTAAACCTGGCTCTCATTGGATATCCATTCATATTGATAGAAATGGTGTTGGTGAATATTTTGACTCATTTGGAAGAAAGCCTACTTACTACCACAAATTATTTTTAGAAAGAAATGCAAGGAAATGGTTTTATAATAATAAGCAGTTACAAAACTGTTTAACTTCGGTTTGTGGTCAATACTCTTTAGTATATTTATACTTTAGACGTAAAGGCATTTCGATGTTTAACTTTCTTAATTGTTTTTCAGACAATACTTTGTATAATGACTTGTTGTTAAGAGAAATGTTTAAATCACTATTTTGAAATATTTGTTCTTTATAATATTATAACAATGGAATGTATAGAGAGTATGATTATTGTAATAAATAAAATGAATTCAATATAGTTTATTATTTACATTAGGTACCTTACGTACTCAACCTACTCCTCGATAAAGAGATGTTTGATAAGTATAATAAAACAAGATAGTTTAAAAAACCAATAGAATATTTATTTAAAAAAAGTATACGTAAATTAACTCTATTTTACATTAGTTACAAGGTTCCGAGTAACTATTTCAAATCAACATCTAAAAAAATTCGTGCAACCATCCCTAGTAGCTACTTGTTTGGTTATATTATATAAATCAAATCACTTGTAGTCTGATAAAGTTTGTCATCTTCTTCTGACGTGACATAATATTTAACACGCACATCTGCATGTTTCCAATGATCAATTGGCTGAATGTTTTTTTCATGTTGAATACTTCAATCTTAACAAGGTGGCTCGCATATGATCCATCATCACTATTCGATGAAATGTATGAGGTTCCGTCCCCATTAGAAATTAAGTCTTTTTTACATTAGTTACACATTTCGCAGTAACTACTTCTTATCAGAATCTAAAAAAAATTTAGTGCGTCCATCCCTAGTAGCTACCTGTTTGGTTATATTATAAATCAAATCACTTGTAGTCTGATAAAGTTTGTCATCTTCTTCTGACGTGACGTAATATTTAACACGCACATCTGCATGTTTCCAATGATCAATTGGCTGAATGTTTTTCAGTTTTTTCATGTTGAATACTTCAATCTTAACAAGGTGGCTCGCATATGATCCATCATCACTATTCGATGAAATATATGAGGTTCCGTCTCCATTAGCCCGAGCTACATTCGAAGATTGCTTTCTGGGTTTTTTAACCTTTGGTTTCTCAAAAAAAGCATCAATGCTTCTCTTCTCTGTGTTTTGTTTAACTTTGGTTGTAGCGATTTGTGTTTCATCATCACCGCTTAGATCTGGAGAGGTGGGGAAATAATAGTTCTTGAATGTATAATCACAATCGGGAATCAATGCCTGAAACAAGAAAAATCAGGTTATTAAGTATGTCGGTAGAACTACCTATATAACTTAGTTTGAGGACTCAGTTTCACACAAACACACACAATTTATCATCGACACAAATAGTATTATAAAGATTACATAAATATACACATTGTAATAAGGAATAAAGGTACAATTTATAAAATAAAAATAGAGGTAACTCACCGACATTGTAGTGGTAATGAACACTTTTCACTGAGACTTGTTATGTACGACGAACAAATTCGAACTGTAGTATGCTGACCGATGCTTGGCCGTTTAAATACACGCTCAAGTAGCAAGATAAAACATGATCTGTAGTAAAAAGAATGCACCCTTGCGATAATAGAGGATATGAGTTCCGATAACATTAAAATGAGGCAGGAAATATGACCACATTCCTACTATACAGGTGGAATGCACCCTTGCGATAATAGAGGATATGAGTTCTGATAACATTAAAATGAGACAGGAATTGTGATTTCTAATACACGCGCACAGGTGACTAACAAGATTGTACTAGTTTTTATTTTAAATTACATCATAGTTGGTCGAAATCAAGGTCCGTAGATACACACAAGAAGATACAATACAAGTATTTACATGTTTCATCAAAATATTCAACAATCAATGAAAATTGTTATCACATTAGGATTTCTTTTGTTTTGTTTTGTCAGAACCCACTATCTAAGAATTGAATAGCTCACTCGCTGTATGATAAACCGTACGAGAGAACACATCGCTTGCTAGAGTGGTGTAGAAACGAGAGAGACGTATGACAAAACCATGTGAGAATTTTAAACATCACACATTGAACTGATGCCCGCTAGTTGAGAAGAGTTCTCGAGTGGTGACCGACCAGAAGATACAGCATGGGCAAGCATCCCCCACTCCACGACGATGACGCCGACGACCGGTGCATCAATTGAAAGGGTGAATCAGTGCGCCAGTAGCTGTACAGTATTTAGCGCATCGTCGGTTCATCGGTGGGCGAAGTCATGAGCCAGAACCCGTCCCTTACAGCAAGGGTAACACCAGGCGCTAGTAGCTATGTTTTATTATCACCCACTGGAATTTCTTTGATTTCTAATACACGCGCACAGGTGACTAACACCCACCCAGGTAGAACGGCAAGATTGTAAGTACTAGTTTTTTATTTATTTATTAATTTCACCATGGTTGGTTGGTCGAAATCAAGGTCCGTAGATACACACAAGAAGATAAAAGACAAGTATTTACATGTTTAGAGATCACACCTCACCGGTGTACTCACTCTTATCATCAAAATATTCACCAATCAATGAAAATTGTTATCGCATTAGGATCTCTTTTTTGCGCCAGGAAGTTCTTTTGTTGCGCCAGAAACCGTGACGGCGTATGGGTCACAGTGTGCGGGCGATGACGCAGCGCGCGGACAGGCCGTATTTTCTTATCGCATTGGAATTTCTATTGTTGCGCCAGAACCCGCGAATCCTTACTACTGCTTTTATTACTCATCCTTAAGGGAGTAGCTTTTTTTTTAAATTCATGCCAACATACATATAGACTGCTGAAATTATAACCCTCCTATTGACATCGCCGTCGAGTAAAAATGGCGACTCTTAGAATAGAATAGGCTTTACTATGGCCTAGATTCTCACAAAGAGGACGTTTTAAAAGCTTATGTTGACCAGAAAAAAAAACTAATTCCTTCCACACAGATATTTTTATTAACTCTCCAGACGGATATCACAGAGGGTCTACGTATAATAAAATATTATCATAATTTCAACAGGCTCTCAGAATCACAAACATATCGTTATAAAAAGGTCCCTTTGCTTTGCGAGCCTGCTCAAGTATTCTGCTTAAACAGTGAATAACAAATTTGTACAATGGATGCTACAATACTAAATATTCCATTTAAATAGCTCGACGTTTGTCTCAAAAGATTTCTGGAGCGGGTTCATAAGAAATGCATAGGGTCGCAAGGTAACATGGAGATCAAACTCAGATGCAAATACAGAGACAAAGGTAGGAATTATTGACACAGATTCTGTCGTCATTCTAATTCTAAAATTTATCGCCCTTCACAGACGTGGGGGTTTTGCGCAATTCCCATAAACCAACAGAATAAGTGTGTGGTTTAGGGGCGTATAGGGTAAAATTTTTAATAAAGTTACTCGCCTATGTAGTTTTCTTATTAATGGTTTTACGGCCAATTGATCAAACAAAATACAACACCAGGCGTTGTTTTAATATTCAGAATACCAAACACCGGCGGTTACAGCACGGCATCGGCCGGCAAAATGCGATCCATCCACACTGCAGTTTACATTCTCACTAAACTGATAATAGTTTATTGAAGATTTAAAACTGGTGCAAAACAAAGAAATAGCGTCCGCGTACCGCTTTAAGAGAGCACCCCTGCTGGTCACATTATATTTCATATTTAGGCATATTTTTATACATTTTTATGCATGAATGAAACCAATACCATGTGAAACATAAACATAGGTATTTTTAAAGCCTAACAAAGATATTAAAGGTAGCATCGAAGTAAATAAAAAATGTGGGAAACTTCAAGTCAAACTCTCTAAATTAACGTTCATTTTAATTCATTTATTGATTTTTTATTAAATAAGAATGTTTCTTTTCCGATAATTTTGCAAGAACACAGATCTGTACAAGATGGCTAAATTTAATCACCGGCCAGAGCATTCTGCCATTGCACTGACATAGATTCTATTCAGTGACTTGATAGAAACTTGTAAGCAATTTCTTAAAAAAACCTAATTTACAAGGACTTGTAGTTAGTTTCTAGTAACTTGCAGCTTGTAGACTTGTACTTTTCGAGAAACAGGCCCCTTAGCATAACCAACTAGCCATAACTAAATCCGTACTAAATTCAGATTTCCGGGAAACATTGTAAGGAAGATGTCTTGTCTATGGCTCTACGTAAATCCCTATTACTCGGTCCGAAGTGAGAAGCTGCTTCGCCATAGCGTTTACATTGAGATGAATTGCAGGAAACCGAACTAGTGTAGTTTAGTTAGATTAAATAACTATAGGTACAGATAGTTATATTCTCATATTTAATCTACGTCTCGCAGTACTTTGTAAGTACAGACACCTTTATAAAATTAGTCCCGGCTATGTGGTTTATTATTATTTTATATATTTTTACAAGTGTAGATTTAGTCACCCACCTCCAATAAATAAATAATTGACCGAGCGAGCGAAGCGAGCGAAGCGAGCGAAGCGTCTACGTTTCGAGACTGGCCAAAAATGCTCTTGTCCGGCTGTCTGTCTGTCTGTAATTCTCTACAGGTCGCATTTTTCAACCGATTTTGACGAAAATTTGGCATATGTATAAATTAATTAAACCTACAAAATGAGTAGAATAAAATTTTGAAAAACATTTTTTTTAGAGTACCTACCATACTCGCAAAGTGGGAGTGAACTTTTTTTTTCTTGTGAATCCCATAGTGTGGGATATCGTTGGATAGGTCTTTCAAAAATATTGCTGGTGTGTGAATACCATTTTTTCGATTTAGGGATCCGTTGGCGAAATATTAAGCTTTAAAGCGGTATTTTTTGTTAGAGTCACGTGTCCCCCCCCCCCCTGCCAGCTAAACGGTTGCTTCTGGAAATGTGAAAAAATTCATGGCAGTAGCATATATAACGTAGTTACAAGGAAAACTATTACGGCTAAGTAGGTTCTATTAGTTTTTGAGTAATAGTGGATCGACTTAAGAAAGTTGAAAAAATAAATTATGTTCATAGAACTGCATACGTAAAATGGAAAATTATTTTTTTCCGCGTGATATCCATGGTGTGGGGTATCGTTGGATGGGTCTTTCAAAAATATCGCGGGTGTGTGACAAACATTTTTCGATTCAGGGATCCGTTTGCGAAATATTAAGCTTTAAAGTGCTAATTTTTGTCACTTTAGTAGGTACTTTTTCTGTTTCCAAAGTTGACTTTTGTTGGTTTCTTTTAGGTTTGGTTTATAAGGGCTGGCGAGGTCTACTGTTCTCACGGAACTACTAGTGTATAGATTTTTTAGAGCAAAGATCAGAAAAAAATGTTTACTCAATGCTCATTTGTAAAGTTTTAATGAAGTACGTTTCTTTACAGAGAACTGGCAACTTGAAATCTAGAGCTGACATCACTGTTTTGTAATTTTCAGGCAGCGAAGTCCATTTCATGTAAAAACCTTATCCTGAAAGCACCGATCACCGATCCCGCATCAATGACGAAGACTTTATTGTTGTTCTTTTATACGGAACTCTTTTTGTTAAAATATAGAGAGTTCTTGACCCGATTTTTCCCTTATATAAATTTTATTGTTCGACCTTCCGACGACGCTCCTTGTAATAATCGAGGGTCCGTCTCCAAATGAAACGATTAATAATACAAAGGATGCTTCTCCAATCTTTTTGAGGAATTGTTCTGTGAGGCCCTATGAGGGGCTTTGTATTATTCAAATTAAGTAAATAAGGATGAGATAGAAATGAAATATGTTTTGGGGATGTTTCTCAGTATACAAAACGAACGCCTATGTTGTGAGGGGAAAGTGCCCAGCAGTGGGCATATCTATAGACAGCACGTTGGCATTTGATACAAATCATATACAAATTAGGTGCTTATTGTTATAATTGATTTGTATTGCGTTGCATTGATTGATTCACACTTGACCGCTTTTTATGTTTTTTTTAAATAATCATTTTTCTAAAGGTCAGGTACTTACATCTTGTTTATAAATAGGTATTAAAATAGTAAAACAGTAGAAAAGTAGTAGGTAAGTAAGTATAGTATAATTTTAACATTATATTAATTGTTGGTAGGACGCCTTGCGAACCATACAGAGGCAGAATATGCTTATTATAACAAATTAATAAAATAAACTGTGAAAAATAACTGACAATACACAACAATCACAGGTAAATCATAAATCTTTTAGACATTAAATAGAATGTCGTTTATTGGTATACAGCGCCATCTATGAATTTCCTTTCGAACTTTTATTGCGTAGTAGTAGTTACGTCGCCGCGAAGATAGGAACCATCTGCTCGGCGCGCGACGCGGCCGCGGTCGGCTGGACGCGGCACTAGCGCCACAGGATACAGCGGAAAGTTCAGGAAACTAAAGTTCTTAGTTTGAAAAGTTTTGTGATCAAATTTCTACCGCGCACTGAGTTACGTGTTACGTTATTTAAAACTTACGTTCTGTTTTTGCAGTTTTAGCGCAGATATTTTTGTTACCTGAAAATAAAAATAATAAATCAGAAAAGCTGTGTAAGTAAATTAAAGAGTGAAAATTCCAACCGTGGAATTCCGTGTCCCAATTATTGCAAAAGAGTCCATTTTAAAATTATCCAAGTAGGTACTTATAACTTATTTAAAAAAAACAAAAAGAAAGACGAACAAAAATAGACTCTATTGCAGTTAGGACTTATAGTTGGAATTACGTTTCTTCAGTTATAATAAAAATCTACTTCAAATTAAAAATATAGGTATATACCGAGTGGGGGACTAATTCAACTTTTCTTCTTTTCTTTCTTTCTTCTTTAAACTTTCCTAAAAATTACAGATGTGTTGCCTTGCCTTGAATTTTGAGCGTTTTCAATTTCATCCCTAAATAGCTGATCGGGGTCAACAACACCGTAAAATACTGTATCGTATAAAAACTACAAAAAATTAAAAACGGTTAAAACTTAAACTAAATAACATTTAATTCATCAATTACATTATTTTATTATTATTAACATTTAATTAATTTAAAATAATTCTAATCATTAAAAAACGATTGCTCATATTCTAAAAGTCGGTCGTTAAGTCCCACCGGTATGTTAAGTAACTCCTGTATTTATTTTTAATTTAAGACTTCTTGCAGTATGCCACATATTATTCTGAAAAAGTGTATGTAAGTTTGTATGTAAGTAATTAATATTCCATACACCGACGTCCGCCCGCGCCGCGTCAACCGTCAACTCAAATATTTACATACAACTTTTTATTTCATGTCCCGACTTATGCTGTGTGCGGACGGACTGTATGCAATGTTTGTTAGCCGTGTTTAATTTACCAACTTCGGGGTCGCTGACCTCCACGATGAGGGTTTTTACGATGTGTGCGAAATTCTTCAATTTGCCAAAAAATTTCATTAAAATAGTGAAACTTGAACCCTTGGTTAGTGCAACAGAGATTAAATTAATTAATACTTTTACTACATTTTAGACTTTCGCGCTTTGTGTTCTTATTTAAATAATTATTTACGGGACTTTCAAATAACAAAAGACCAACAGAGGGTTGCACAAATTACTCGTAGCATTCAACACTGACAGCTCTCTTCCAGACAGCTCGTGACCACGGCCAGTGTCACCTGGTCGAAACGTCGGGCAAAGGTAAATAAAAATTGTTTCCGTAAATAATTATTTAATTATTATAGTTTTAGTAAGAATACATAGCTGAGCTGTAGCCCAGTTGGTTGTGAACTCGCCTCACTCATGAGTTTTTCTGAACTTAATGTAAGTACGGTTTATTAATACCACAGGGTTTTCGGTGAAGGGAAAACATCATGAGGTAACCTAACCTGCCTACCTACGCCAAAGATTAGAATTGGCAAGTCCACCAAAAAACCGATTAGGGCACCATTGGCGAAAAGGGGTTTGGCACAGCAGATTAGAGTCCATAGGGTCGAAAGGTCGCCAGGTATTCCTGGCCTCCTAAGAAGATAAGATACATGAAAAACTGTGCACAAAAGAGGACTTATCTCTACAAGAGATCATCTAAACAAAAATAAAAGCTAACGCTGGCTGCCACTGGTTGCCGCTGGCTTATATAGCCACGAGCACTGCATCACATTATTCTGTAGACAATACAGCCACTTTTCCGTTGGACCGGCACCATATTGTAACGTGCGTGTAAGCTAGGCATTGTAAACAATCTCCAACTGCACCGCGTGTTTATACCGCAACGAGGCCCATACGTCTATGCTTCATTCATATGGGCCAGTCGACTTGTACCAACCAAGTGGCCGAGCAGAGGTTTTGATTTAGAAAGTAATAAAGTGATCGCCACAAGAACTTGTTTAGGGCGACTGGAAAACTAAATGAGCTACTAATCCGCCGAATGGTCGCTTATATAGTAATTTTGATGCCACATTTTTCAGTGTTAACTCTGCTCCGCGAACAGAGTATAGTTATAGCAGTACTAAGCTAATATTCATTCTGCCTACACCGTTATGGACCTAGCGTGAAGAAACGTACATATATATACCGCTGGCTACAGTACTATTAGTCTACATTATTAAACTATTAATGAATTGTTAGTATATTGACGCATATTTAAGAAAAAAAAACATAACTAATCTTTAAGTAATTTCGACACACCGAAAATATTGGAGCAAGTACTAGTCTCATTTTAATATTAGCAGTAAATTCATATTAAACCCTTTCGAAGTGTATTTTCTAAGCTACACAGCCGCTATTCCATTGGGTTATAGCTACAGCGGTCCACCATAATGTAAACAGTCTTCAAACCAGTGCACCGCAGCCCCTACAACTGTGCTACGTTTAGATATGCCAGTAGACTTGAACCAGTAATATCAATGAGACACGGTCAGCTGGGGTCATCACGTTAACAAGGTCTAAGTGGTTTGAATCAATCTCAATAAGTATTGAAATAGATAGCTATAAAGCAACACTGTAGGGGAGCGCCATTACTCAGTACTCAAAAATTGACGTACCAACGACGAGTGTACTCACTCTTATGAAATAAAATATTTTAGCTTTGACCAACTGATCATGAGCCGTCACGAATGTATCGAAGTGTACAATAGGTTATGAATGTGATGATCGTTTTGTTACGTGTGTGTGTCGTAGCGACGACATAATCAGTGTGCAAGTGTGCGTTGACAATAATTGTATCGGATCGGAAGAAAACGCTACGTTCTATCTATCTACGGCGTATTTGCTTTAAGGCTGCAACCTGCTGTAAATTGATATTTATTTGGCACAATAATCTCATGTGCAACAAATGAGCATGCGTTTGGTGACTCAAGAACTTGTCAAATAACAACAAATACATTTTATGGTTGTTGTGTAACACTACCTCAACAACAATAACTTGTTTCATTCGATACAATGTTATGAAACTCAGTGCCAAATTATTAACTCACAAAACGGATTTAACATACTCCTTCATTCGTTTAGCACCTATTTTCATTTATTTATCGTCTCTAAATTTAAACAAATAAACTAGTTTAACGCTAACGTTTATTGCAAGTCACACAAACGCAAAAGCCGATGCTACTCGTATGCTACGTGTACGCAAACTAATTTGAATCTAGAACATTGCCGATTCAAGTTTAAAATCTATTGTGAGTGAATCTATTAACTTTCAACGACCTCTGGAGGGCCCTAATGCCTATTACATGGCGAAACCATTACCGTCGGCGTAGCGTCTGAATAGGTCTTTAGAATAGGGTGCGTTTCGAAACTACATAATTCTTATCAAGGAGAAGCGCAGATTTATTTGCTGCTTATAAGTTATAAGCGGTGGTAGATAAAAAATTGACGTTGTATAAATGTACCCAGTGTACTTACATGCAATAAAATAGTTTTGACTTTTGACTTTGATACGAACTTAGTAGGTGTACTATTTATGTACTGTTTATATAGGTTTAGTTTATTTATTTAAATTATGTTTAGAGGTTAACTTATATCATATTTAGAACTGATAAGTTATATTACAATATAGAATTTTTATGTAGGCAGGCATATTAAGTTTATTTCAATTCATATTTATTTTATTTTTATTATATTTCAGGATCAGCCTTTATGACAGAGGTCATAGAGCCAAAGAGATCAGAAGGCCATTGAGGCTTATGAGCAGATGCCCTGGACGACTGGACGTTTTTTATGTACATATAATTGTGTTTTTAGGATCTACTCATTCGTTATCAACGCTTAAATAATAGTGACAATCACTTATGTATGGTTTTGTGTCATGACATATGTCAAAAAATGTAGAAGTTGATTTTGAATTCACTTTTGTATTGTTTTGGAACGCAACCATAAAATACACAGAACCGAGCTCACTAGAAGGAACAATCAGTCAAAAGGCTGATCAGTAAGCCTGGTTGACGCCCGTGGCTGGACATAGGCCTCTAAATAATTAGGCCTTAAAATAATATCTGGAAACTACGCCTACGACACCTGCTGTATGACTGTAAAAGTTAAAGGAAGATATTAGTTTAACAAATTAAAAATTTAAGAACAATTTTAAGGCAGGATTAATAATTATTAAATGTAACTTATGCTGTCTTGATGTTAAATTTCACGGAAGTATTAATAAATGGTCTCGTTAAGATGACGAAAATACTTCAAAGGATCCATTTTTTACTTCTTACTAAATATATATTTGTGAAATCAACAACCAAGCCTATCTGAAATTGAGCTGAGAGCTGAGCTAAGAATAATTAACGATGACAATTTTGTATTAATTTTAATGAGCATTCTGAAGAACAAAGCGGCAAATACAATCTGGGGTCTCATTCCTACATCTGGGCTATATTTCATTTTATTCAAGAAATTGGAGTTATAGTACTATTTTATTGTGGTACTTCAAAGGCAGAAGCTTTTCGGAGATTAAATCCACTTTACGGATATAAACAAACTAAGAGCTGTCATAGCTTGGCTGGCCTGTTGGCGCAGTGGTAGTAACACTGCCTACTGCGCCAAAGGTCGTGGGTTCGATTCCCACCCGGGACCAACATTTGTGTGATGAGCATAACTGTTGGTTTTCGGATTCTGGGTGTTTGTATGTATTTATGTATTTATTTAAATGTATTTAAGTATGTTTATCAGTTGTCGAGTACCCACGTACAAGCTTCGGCTTAGTTGGGACTAAACAGCCGTGTGTAAAATTGTCCAAACAATTATTATTATTATTATTATAGCTTACTTTATTAACATTGTAAGATTTATTAACAAATATTCCTTAGAGATGGAGATGATATGTAAAAAATTCTCATTGGGACTTTTGAGTTTCAACACAAAAACATTATTTTTTGTTAGATGAAAGCAAACGAGAAAGACGCGGTACTCTCTTACACTGCATAAATGAAAACTAGGCACTAGACGAAATCAAAATACAATCACAAGTATTATTTAAACTTAGTGTTTTTCATTAAAAACAGTAATAAAATCAAGCAGTCGTTCGGTAGCATGTGCTTAGTTTTGTAGGTTTATCAATAATGTAGCGTACCTTTAAAAAAAATTGGATTCATCTATATTTCTCGTAAGTATTAAAGTCCAAAGCTACATCATCTAGTGATAAATAATTGCATCATTATTTTCCTTTATAAATTCTCTTCCTGAAAGTATGTTGCCAAACGGGCCTGAGGGGTACTAAGCGTCGAATACAATATTTGTATCTTACTACGCTGCTAACCTGTCTCTTCAAGTATTTGTAAATTCGTGTCGGTATTCATGAGCGCGACATCGGATGTGCCATCGTCACAGTCGCAAATGGGAGACGTTATAATAGCGTGATATGCGCGATCTTAGCGCCAAGGTCTCGCACAATTGTTCCATTTACAACGCCATCTTGCGCGGTCCCCGCAGACGGTGTTGAGTTTCATTGAATAGTTTTGGTTTCTATACCTACTTATATAATTTGAAATAAAGTGTCGTGTAAATGTTTCAGTGTTTTATGAAGTTATTGCATTCAATGTTGGTTTCCTCGTGATATATTCCGTCACCGAATGAAGGATGCACTTGTTCTTACATCTAAGTACAGTCGACCGCACCGCTGGAAATACTTTGACCTTGAGCTGGCCTAGCCTATTAGGGAGTTTCAGTACTATGAGACACCAGTTTATACTGATTTAGTTTACACTGACGTGCGGTCGACAGTACCTTGCTTATAAGTTGACGAAAGCGTATAAGCAAGGGCTGGTTTTAAAAACTTATTATTCTTGCTTTACCTCGCCATCGCGTTGTAAATATCTACGTTAGATGCAATACCTTTTCTTACTGCCTATTTATTCTCTATAGAATCTAATCAACTCTATCATCAATCAATTCTCAGGTTTTTAGCTTCATATTGACCAGCAATTTCTATGCCATATAGTTTTATATGTAAAGTAGGCAAGGAAGGTTATTTCGGGGACTTACTAGACCGATCCTTACCAAATCTAATTCTTTCCATAATGACTTGTTATCCCGACGAAATATAGACGTCCTGCGGGAGGCTTAAAGACTCCCGGGCATCTGTGTTCGTAAATCTCATCAACCTACTGGCTATAAATATTGGTATTATGTCATAACATAAATGACTTATTTCAAGGTATCTAAGGCGCACGCTCGTGAAGTCCGCCAACTCGCAATGGGCTAGTGTGGTGTGGTGCCCGTCAATATCGCCGAGAGGGTAGGACTGTGCATCAATAGTGAGATCACAAGGGTTTTCCAATAGGTATAGTTTCAGTTGCAGTCATTTATTGATAATTTAACCAGCGAACTTTAAATAAGTAAATTTAACATTACACGTCACTATACTCGTAGGACACTATACAGAGCGTCAGTGGCCTCGGGGATAAGACGCGACCTATCATATCGAAAGGTCCGAGGTTCGATCCCCGGCTGGGCCATGTACCAGTGGGTTTTTTCTCGAAACTTAAGTTCATGTACTGACCGCTCTCAAACGGTGAAGGAAAACATTGTGAGGAAACCTGCATACGCCGAATAAGAAATTCTAGGCGCATGTGAAGTCCACCAACCCGCACTGGGCTAGCGTGGTGGACTATAGCCCGCACGCCCTTGTTGAGAGGGTAGGCCTGAGCCCCAGCAGTGGGGAGATTAATAGGCTGTTGATGATGATACTCGTAGGTTCATACTTTTTAGTTTTATTACAAGCTTTTATTTAACTTGGTTTCCAGTTGGTCTGTCCGGGAAGAATCTTGCAAATGCTTTAGACCACTACCTACCCGATATGCGATCATGCTCAAATTTTTAACCCACCTTTGGTTCTGAAGACGATACATAGTAGGTACAATTGTATCGTGATATTTTTTTTTTCTAATAGAACATAATAAATAAACTCCTTTGTTCCAAATTTAGTTCCTATCGGACCAAAGGTTTAGCCTCCAGAGCCAAGCGTGACGGACGCACGGACGGAATTGAGCTACTTGCTTTTTCGGTATGTGTTATCAAAATAGAACACATTTTCGCGAAAATTGGAATTTTTTTCGCGATTACAATTTAGTTACTTCCTCTATCCTTTTAATAAATATGTACTTCTTTCGAGAGAGTAAAAAATATTTAAGTAGGTTAAGTCCTTACTATAATATTACTTAAATTCAATTTTTTTTGTCTTTTTAAAGCTAGTTTACAGATTACGAAATGTAGGTACAGCGTAACATTTTGTACAAGTTAAACCTCCCAGTGAGGCGTGCATAATCGCAGTTCGCAAGTCCCGGTGTCCCTATTCCGCACAAAACGCGGCACATAAATAATGCAGCTACCGTGACGTCACCGACAGAGCCCCGTTTGTAACGGGGACATTTGAATAGTTGCGCTGTAATAGGTGTGCTTCTGACGTCATTAACCCAGTAGGCACCTTGGATGAAACCAAAAACACGTAGATATGCTATACTCACCGAAAATGGTGTAATTGAATCGGTGCGTAGAATTAATTAATTAATTCACCTGGGTGATTGAAGTGCACTTGATGCACCTTGGGGTGAATGATGTGCACTCGATTGTAGATTAATACTCCATGTTGTTATAGGTAGTAGCTTATTCACCCGCAACATAATTAGTCTCGTATAATACCATCTGCTACACTAAATAAAGATTTTGAGATTTGAGACTTTAAATATTGTGGTTGTAGGAACGCAACTTTGAATTCAGCTGTGTAAGTGTGTGTGTAGTCGGGCGCCGGGCCTAGTTTTCAATGTGAGTAGGTAAGTACCGCATCTTCCTCATTTTGTTTTATCTAAGGTTTAAACTAATATTAGGAAGGCTCGTTTTGAAATTATCGTGTGTGTTTTGAATATAATTTGGAAACTTCTAAATTGTTCTACTTAATTGCAACAATAAACTTCGTTTTTAATATTCATAAAACAAAATTCCTCTATTCTGTAAGGTACCTAACTCTATGCAAACAACCGAGGATTTCAGCAAAATTAAGACCCAATTATTTGGCGATCCACGCCACAGTTCACATTTAAAAGTGATAACTGCTTTAAAGCAATGGAGACACACACTTTTATAGGTACTTGTTGCATATTATAATCACAGGATATTACACTGAAACCCACGATATACATTTTCTAGGAAAGCACGCGACTAAAATGTTGCCTCACTTTAAAAACATTTTTCTCCACTCTTGCAGAAGCTCCCAAAACTCGAGACTAAATTAACATAAACATGTACAAAGCGAGTACTCCCTCCTGGTGGAAGGTGGTGGAGACAGTTCATTATTTGTACACGTCACACTCGCCATAAATATTGCTGAGTACCGCGGAACTGTCAAACCCTCAAACTAATATTAGTTTCGCCTTTCATTGAGGCGGTTGTAAATTTTACCAGTTTACTGTTTTGGCACTAAGCGACGACACATATACATTTACTGTTCCAAAAACATAAACTACCCATTTCACACCTTACAGCTACGAAATAAGATACTATGTTGCATTCGGTAGCTCAGTGGTAACATTGTAGAAACACTTAAGTGCATAAACTATGCAGTTAACGATGCTCCGACCGATATCATTGAGCTTTGTTGTTATCACAAAGAAAATGCATATGATCTAGATCGTGTTGGCATTTGCATACCCATTTGTTGCAATTTCTCGGCCAAAGGAGTTTCATCAGTATTTAAAGCATCCCGGTTGAACACTAGAAATAGTTAAACGGCGCGTAAACCAAGGCGGACCCAGGTAAAAGGGTTCCATTGCAGGATCTGCGAACGAAGCTACTGGGCTTAGAGGGCTCTTGCCCTTTTGATACTACATCATCATCATATCAGCCGAAAGACGTCCACTGCTAGTCAAAGGCCTCCTCCAGGGATCTCAACGACGATTTTTTTCTATTACACCTAACCTAACCTCATCCAGCTGGGTCCTTACATTAAGTACGTAAAAATTAACCAGTATTTGTAGCTCTACCATCCTAATACCATCAGATGTTTGTTCTCATTTTGTTCCGGCATATCTCTACGGTTTGTGCATAAGTGGTAGCAATAGAGAAGTAAATTAGAAACTACCTGCTTTAGATTTCTCGCGGTATAGAGGAAAAGTTGGTGTGTGTCGTCTGTATTATTGTAAGCTTGCATTCTGATAATATGTGACTCATAACAACATTTAAAAATGGTGTATTTCTCTTTCTAAATAGTGCATTTTAGGTTTACATAGTATCATTATATTATAATCTTAGTGGGTTTTAGAAACAGTGTCACAAAATGTTTGTTCTAAAATTAAATAGGGTACTTAACATGTAACAATGTAAGTGATATATACTATTAGCGATTCGCTACCTACATCTTCTTTGATCTCTTTAGAAGATGACAAACTAACCGTAAGGGGCTTTTACTGATTTTTGGCAAGTGTGTAAACAGACGATGACAGATCGATCGTTATTGTACTGCTCTGCTGCTATGGGTAATTCCTGGAAAGTATAATTGACTGACAGTCTAAGAAACTAAGAGATGAGAACAAAGGTTTATGAAAGTCACCTTTTGTTGTCAAGTTATCAAAACGTATGTACTTCAAGCGTTTTCCAAGGTTTTGTCCTCCGAGACTTTCTAGCGTGTGATTCACAAGTCGTCCGTAAATTTCTTTTCTTACAATGTTACGAAAGGACATATTAAATGAAGATTCAATATGTTAGGGAGGCTCGGGGCCGCACCGAGAGACACCATTAGGAAGTGGCGGCACGGAAACCCTTCGGAATGTGATGCCTTGTTTAGTAGGCCACACAACTTGTTCAAGTACTTGCATGGGTACAGTTGTGCAGTTTGCTAATGAGTTTGCATGTCGAGACACTCGAAAGCTATGAGTAGGTAGCGGGTTATGTAGGTCGCTGCATTAAAATTATATAAAGAAGTATTATAGTATACTTATTGAAATAAAAACGATTACGATGACTAACAACACCATCTTTTCAACGATATGGAAAGCTGGTTTCATTCAAGTACACTTATACCTACAATAAGTTAAGCGTCGCAGGCCGTTTGTTGAATGCCGTCGTTTTACAAACAGCCTAGTAGGCCGTTTATAAAGCAACGACCTTTCACAAATAGCCCGAAAGACGACGGATTGTTGTGTTGTGGTCAAAAGACAAGCTAACCAGAAGGCCATGATGGTAATGAGCAATAACACGGTAACAAACAATTTGCTACAACATAAATCTAAATGCAGTTGTACGGGTACTTTTAAACCATTAATAATGTTACGAGCTTCGCTCGGCTTCAGTCAAGAACGAAATTTGTGAAATTATTAAAATATGTTGTGATTTTTAAGTGCTGTATTGCTTCCTTATAGAATAAAAATCCAGCGTAAGTGATGCATTAATTAATGTAGCGTCTCAACTAAAATTTAGTGTCAAATAATACCCGATTTAATGTACCTAACTTTTACAAATAAATAATAGAGGCATAAGTTAGCTCGTTTAACAATACATGGGCCTATTGCAGTTTATATGAATAAATGCATTATTATACCAGAGCTAGTTTTAATATAATGTAAAAGTACAATATGTACGCTCATATATAATGCATATTCAAGCATACATGAACATCTAAACGAGGCATCGGCACAGATTCCGATGAAATGAAAGGATATGCAGTGGAAAAGTTCTCGACCTGAGGTGAAAATATCGAACTGGCAAATTACTTACAGTACATAAAGCATAAAAACACCTCTATCTTATTTATGTAAATAAGAGTATCTGTGCATTTAAAAAGCCTTTGCTATTTTAACCTATCATTCTAAGCTATTTTTAATAATAATATAAGCTAAAGTTAGTACGTTATTAAAGTGGGCTGAACCTGTCGACACAATCTATAACCGCTGAAGTAGAGGAATTCTCGGGTGGAGACCACGACTAGACAGGCGTAGGGTGGGCGCCCTTACGGCACTGCTAGATGGAGCGACGATCTGTGTGAAGCGGTTGGCAGTGACAGGATGCGGAGAACCGAACATCGGGTTCAGTTCCGCGCCCTGAGAGATTCCGTCCAGCAGTGGACTGGTACATGCTGATGATGATCTAAGCTATCTATAGAAAGTCCCATCGAAATCCGTGCAGGTAAATGCATATGTGTTCAAAAACTTTGTAGGTACTCTAGTTGAAAACTCTATGCACCAATCCGAATTCTAGACTGTGTGTTATTAATCAAGTTTGCTTTCTTCGGAATTGTATGCAATAACAGTTACCAAAGACAACGAATATTTATGAAGGAACTAAGATACAACTCGGAAAGTAATGACTCCAGTTATTTGCACGGTGAATTTGACCTGCTAAGTGCGGGTTGTTACTGACGAAGATAGGATGTGAAACAATGTTATGTGGCATCATCACTGAATAGAAAACTGTAAACCGTCTGCCTCTTCTGTTCCCTTGTTACTCTAGAATCGCTAACAGGTTTTTAATGCAGTTTTCACTAGATTGTTTCTCGAGCAACGTCTACTCTAAAACATAGCCGAGCAGTAATAAATTTAGCGTAGAGGTTAATGAAGTCTCAATCCCTACGGCTAGGTAATTAATAGATCCGTTCATATATTTTTGTGTTCAGCTGTCATACTCACGAATTTATCAAATTAAACTAAGCATCTGAGATGATTTTCCGAGACAGTGATACGCTAAACTGAAACAATCTGTGTGAAATACCTATCTCAAAATATACATGTCAATGACCTACCTATTCATTCTGCACCTCGGAAGCAGAGAAGTCGAGGCCTCTTATAATTCCCATTCTATTAATCATAAAAATGACTGACTATCTGTTATCACACAACATTTAGCTGTCAGATAAATAATAAAAATCTACAAATTGAAATTCAAGAGCTCCAAGCATAAACTAGACAATTTCAGACATCTCTGACTAAACGACGCCATCTTTATGTGAATATAAACATGGTCGTTAATTCAGTTAAAAAGTGTGAACGACTTTTATAATGTGGACTAAAATAGAATGGAATCTTCACCAGCTAGATAAATCTCAAACCCCGTTAAAGCCAATGTCAATTTTGTAAGAGTGTTAAAAAATTGAGTCATATTTGTAGGTACCTACAAAACTAGAGCGATACTGGGCCGCCGGCTTGATCTGTACGCCTAGATACCATGAGTTCTCTAGTAAGTACGTAAAAAACTATCTATGCCTCTCTTTCTTTCGTAATTAAACGGAAAGAGATAGCACTATTAAGTATTTACGTATACGCTATAGCGGATTTTACGTTGTCAACTCATGGTAGGCATACTGGAGGGTAAAAGTCCGCCTTAAGGTCTACACTATTCTAACGCACTTACGGGCGCATGACCAGGGGCCTTGCCTTGTACCCAGAGGGGAACGCCTGAGTATGGCGACGACGACGTGAGGGTGCATCCACAGATTAGGGATAGTGTCTTGTGCATACGGCCATTTGCCGAGAATTAGCGAATCCGACCAAGTCTAGATGGTCATACAGTGAAGAAAGCTGCTATGACCATCTAGACGTGGTCCGTTTCAAAAACGTTTCACTACGCCTAATTGATGTGTATTGCCAGAATTGGTAACCCTTATACTTAACTTTAAAATTATTTTAATAGAGACAAAACCACGAACCTACGAAGTCAACCGGACTTACGTACATTGTATTTAAAATAATATATAAACGATGACACGGCCGACTTTATACCTCGATTCAATCCATCAAAATAGACATAAGATCTACTGCGTAGTGATTTTTGAAAGTTGTGCCGTCAAACGTTATATTATTGAGGAAACCATAAAATCGGGATAATCGTAAAAGCTGAGTTGGCCGGCCGCCAACACAATGCGCCTACAATGAAAAATAATTCGAAATGTACCAAGAGTTACACTACACAAGTTTAAACTCGCGCTATGAAATATGGAGAGGAATTCTCTGAGATTTTTAATAGACATCGATTCGCAACTAACAACAAAACTAAACGAGATAAGATAAAGTGGGAGTGGGCAGGAGCAATCTACCTTGTACTGGTCATTGAGGCAGACACGCTCTGTATTCCAGCCATAATAAATGACGGCATCCGAAAAACTACTAAAACTAAACAGATACTAGCAGTAATTACAAGTTAACTTTGCAGTCCACTTCGGAACACCAACTATTGTTTATTTTGTTATAAAAAAGCAAATGTGTTGGTTTTTTTGAGTAAGAGGGGAACCACATAGCATGCCTGATGTGATAGATAGCCAGAGGAAACAAAATAGGAAGAAACAATAAAAAATTTCAATCTTCCAGAAAATTAACGACTATATAAATTAATTATTAACGTTTACTTACTTGTAAAAGTTATAGATTGAAGTTTGCAATTGACTGTTGTGCCCTCTAATAGTTTTCTCGTCACCGCTTTGTACCAAGTTAATTAATTGACGCGAGAAGTGATCTGAATAACAAAACCGAGACAGCTATAAGTTAGGGTTGCCACGATGAAAAGAAAAAAATATTTTTGTATTATTATTCCTAGCGAGTTTGAAAGTTTATTTTAAGCTTCTCGTATTTCTAAATACGAATAAAATATTTAACGCTGTAAAAATACTTACAGTATAAAATAATAGAGTAATTATCGAACGGACATCATTCTTTTTGGTCCAAATCTGAAATAGCCGGCCAAAATATTGCTATATATCCTGTTACAACTTGTCCGTCTAAGCATTTTTTTCCTCTCTTTTTACCCGACTACGGCGAAGTCCAAAAGGTGGGTTATGTGTGTTTATTTCGTATTTGTTTTCATTGCATGTTTTATGTCAAAGTAATGGACTTTAGAAACAACCACAACTATCATACTTATATTTTTAAAGCGTGCCAAGATCCATAAGTAATATCTATGACCTACCATGTTACCAAACTTTGTAACTAATTTAAATTGACATTTAAAAACCGTAATAAATTTTTGATTCACATTTGATGAGACTTCGGCTTCCTTAATCATTCATTAGATTACTGACAAAAAACTTAATCTATTGATCATATTAAAACGATCCACCTAACGTAATGAGATGAGACTGTAATTATGTGATGTAAGTGATGTATTTTTTTTAGCCAAATAATAAGTGCAGCGTCGATAGAAAGTGATGTGCCATCCCTAAATGTTACACAACACAGGGTGCGCACAAAACCGAACGCCTTAATTTAATATAAGTCAATTTGGGCCAATTTAATTTCGCGTCCATGCAGTCGCTCTGCCACGGCACATCATAACTATCTCCGTCCCTATCCCCCCCGCTGCCCGATGTATATAGCTGTCGCTGTCTGTAGCACACGTTCATATACTGTTTGTGACAAACGTTATTCAATATTGCCTAACGTTTATTATCGGGTTTCATGGTTACGGCGCTTAAAAGCTCTTATTTGGCAGTAAACCTATGATGTAATATATTGGAGGATATGTCGTGGATGTACTGGAGTGATCATTGTCACCTTTTGAGGTAGGTAGGAGCAAGACCTGGCCTTGTCAAGAAAATACTACTATTTCGAATTTGATACTATAAACGAACGATCAGAAGAAAAGTTTTTACTACATTGTGTTCGAAATATATTGTGTCTATCTGCGATCATCACACGTGTCTATAAATTAAACAATTAGAAGTCTTGTCTTATGATCGCCTCTTGATAGTAACACAATATATTGGATTGCAGAAAAGTCGTTGACTTCACTAATATGTATAGCCCATAAGCATATATAATTTAGTAGTGAGATGGTTACAGAATTTCAATGGTTGATTATTTAATTAAAATACATATAAAAAAACTTAGGCATATCGTTGTTGGTCGTCTTAGTGTAGATACTTACGTTCAAAGGTGAATCAATTTTTTTTCACGACTTAATAATGAATCCTCATATTATTAATGCAGCTACCGTAATTCAACGTAGTGTATCAAGCCTGTCATTGTTTTCATGATTAATAGTCGTTATTTGTCTGTATGTAAGACAGTTAATAGCTTTCGGTGATTTATTATAGCCACTTGATGAACTAACCCACGTCGAGTGACTATGGAAGTGTTGGTTTGTATATGTATGGCTCTATTTATCGATAATTTGGAAAAAAATAAGTCCTTTGACTTTACAACGCCCAAAAACGGATATGATTGAAGAGCGGATTTGGCGTCTTGTGAGAAAATATAACAAAAAATCGTTCGCTGCGTGTGGTACACTTCTCGCGAAAGCATAGAATAAAAAAAGTACAGGCGCTAGCTGAATTGGTAAGTCATAGAGTCAAATTCTGCTCTCAATTTAACTTTTAAGCATTAACTATACTTATTTAAATATAATATATTTGATTTTATACCTAGGCATTTTCTATTTCTACAATCGCTGACTAAGACTAATTGAAAATAGTACGAAAACTGACAAACATCCACGATGGTGGAAAAGAAAAAAATATCGAAAGACAGCACAGCACAAATATAGATTTTACGGATTATCTTCTTTTATTTAAACCCACAAAACATTAAACATTTGTAAATCATTAAATGTATACTCATTCATACAGAGATAATGCGCAAGTTTGTTAAATCACTCTGGATGTGTATTCAAGTGTCAAATAAAACAATTAACGTCAAATTAGGGCTGATTGTTTGGCCCATTTGTGTTTGTTAAGCTGACATCAACGTGTTATCGTTAAACGCGTTTAAAATACTTTGTTCACTTAACAGTGTCATACAGAAAAACCATTATTTTATTTTTTCCAAATTTACGCGAATTTCCCACGTGGTCACTATGTTTGATTACTAAATAATAATTATTTACCAAAGTTGTACGTACTTGTATCATTTTTTTAAGGTTCCCTACCAAAACGGTAATACAGCGGATGTGGTATGTCTATCACATTTAAACAAAACACGTACCTGTCTCTGAAGGGAGTCAAAAATATTAAATAGCCTCACAACACTTCCACTTTACCTACGCCACCCTCATAAAAATGCTTCAGAAAGCCCCTCGCAGCTGATTGGCGATCTCATTAAAATCAGGAAGAGCCCGGCAACGTTACCTCTCGCTTAGGGGGATACACACCATGCGATTGTCGGACGGACTTATTTTAACAGGCGAAGTCTGTACGATCGGGTTGTATACGTGTAGCATGAAACACCTAATGGCAGATTGTACGGTGTCATTAAACTTGAAGGCCGAGCAAATGTGTGGAAACGCAAATGGCGTCTGACAAAATCCGCCCTACTGACCGGGTCTGTCAGACCAGATCTGATGGTAGGTATGCCCATTGAAGCTGTGTCTTAAAAAGTGCTTTTCTGTCATGTCTTTTTTCATTTCACAGAAAAATACTGAACGTAATAAAGATAAATAAGATTACGTAGGTATTGCCTCGAATGACACTGAACGTGACAAGTTTGATAAAGAGTTGTGAAGAACATTTTATTTTGTACGAATTTGATTAATTCGTATGGTAAAAGATGACTTGGTGTAATGAGATGTCAACTTTGTGTTTCAGGTAGCATGAAACCCGAAAGCTGAAAACAAAGGATACTCTATACCTACTTACAATATATATATATATATGTGACGTGTTGGGTATCACTATCAAATACTACTTAAAACATAACGTAGGCGTAGGTATATCATAGTCGGCATATCAGCCGAAAGACATCTACTGATGGACAAAGGCCTTCCCGGTAACGTATGGATTCGAATAAGGTTTTCGTTGTTGGATAGGTCAGGTCGATTCTTCGTCAAGTTCGTCATTTCATTTTAATTAAAATACATTTTATCCCGTATTTTTACATAAATTAATCATGTCATATCGTTATGTAAAACATTGACATTGAAAAAATTGTACGAATCAATTTTATCAAAAACGCACTTCTTTGCACAATCACAATACTTCCTTCACTGTTAGGTATAGAAATACTCACTCAACATTAAAAATCTAAAATACCTATTTGAAACGTTCTCGTAACCTACTTACTTCAATTTTCGAACAAACTGCACGTGAAAATGACGTATGTGGCATAGAATTTTATTTATTTACGTGAAAACAAGATTTTTTCTCTTGATTTATTCAATCCAACTCGCTGCTCCACGTTTCAGCAATGTGTTTTGACAGCCAATTTATTTGCGTAACCATACCGCCTCCTTAAATCACAACTCGGAATATAAACACGTGAACTCGGAAACTCATGTGAACCCGTTATATAATATAGCACGACATTAAATAATTCACGTGAATTTTCCAGTGTTCGTGAGACAATAAAAAAAGTCTACCTCGCGGCACTTGGCCCAGCGTGTTTGATAGTAGTTGTTAATAATTATATTTAAATGAACCCATAAAAACTAAGTAAACTAACTCCAAAATGCTAAAAACTTAGATGAAACCAAAAAAGGAAGACATAGCACTCTCTTAACATTACATAATTAAGCTAAAACTATGCTCGGTGCAATATCTATAGGACTTACACAGTTGATTAACGTTGCGTTTGTACCTACGTACAGTATTTTCCGCCATTAGTCCTACTTAATTTTTTTCCAGTCAGCTCGTGACCATGGCCAGTGTAACCTGGCCGAAACGTAAAAAAGGTAAAAGAGTTGCGTGTAAGTGCATAATATTTATTAATTTGTATTTTCAGTAAGTAAATAACATATCTTCCTCTTTTTGGTTTAATTGATAAACACGCCGGCCTCAACGACGGCTAACATGTCTGCGTGGCGTGTCTGTGGCCATTAAGAAAGCACATGGGGAAAGGTAGCTCTATGTCAAACAGCGGGAGATGAAGGGCTGATGATAAAATGCGCTCTCGCATCGCGAAATCTCGAAGGTAGAGTCGTCTGAGGTGGACGTTCACATGAATGGCGCTAACAAGGGAAGCTTTCGGACCAGGGGACCAATCGCGCTAATTCTGAACGATATAACCAAATCCAAACCATAACTAAAAACGTTATGCTGCATCCACACGTTTGGCAAACCTTTACAAACGCAAGCCAAACCCCTGCTCTACCTACATGTTTGTGTTTGCCGAGGTTTGCCAAACGTGTGGATGCAGCATAACTTTTTTGGTTATGGTTTAGATTTGTTTATATCGTTCAGAATTAGCGCGATTGGTCTCCTGAACTCTCCGAAATGGACGAAACTTGGTATTAATGCACAGGCGGAACTGAGCACAACTACACTGTCTGCCTCGGACAAACCACAACTTCCGAACTTCAACTCTCCGAAACGGAAGAACCTTGGTAGGAATGGTAGAGCGGGTTCTTCTGAGCACTGATGCTGCATCCACATGTTTGGCAAACCTCGGCAAACACAAACATGTGGATCAGGGGTTTGGCTTGCGTTTGTAAAGGTTTGCCAAACCTGTGGATGCAGCATAACGTTTTTAGTTATGGTTTGGATTTTGTAATATCGTTCAGAATTAGTGCGAATGGCCACCTGGTCCGAAAGCTTCCCTTGTAAGTCGGCATGATTGGAGGAAGTAGGGGGGGAAGGTCTTTGCCCAGCAGTGGACAACTAAAACTGAGGATATAAAATAATATAAAAAATAGGTAAGTAGGTGTACCTATGTAGATAAAATTCTTGATAACGGATGCCTCCTAAATTTATGGAGTAGAAAATATAATAACGACATTCTGTATGTGTTCGTAGTAAATTAGATAATTAGTCAAATCCATAACATTTCAGATGCGTCTTTCATCTGCTAAATGTGTTGGCGGAAATTAACCTCAACTCAGCCACGTTTCCGGACGTTGGTGTCCAAATTTTTTTTATGTGATTCATGGGCCACAGCGGCTTTAACGCCTACAAGAAATTACAGGAGCGGCGACTAAAAAATACAATTTTAACGTTCAGTCTCAGTTATACGCAGCAGACTACACGGTAAACAAATAGTTTAGCAAATACATTAATGTGATGTACTGCTGCCCTAGGGTTCGATGTACACCGAACATCAGAACCCGTTCAGCGATTTAGGCGTGAAAACAGACAATTACTTTTTCAATTATAAAATTATGTGTATGACTACGCTAAGCGCTGTCTGTCTGCCTAATCCTCCGAAAGACTTGTGTTTCCCTATGAAGATGGCATGGACATCAATAGTCCAAAGCCTCGTTAAAAAAAGATTTAAAAAAATTTATAAAATTAGTATGGACGTTAGAAAGTATGGATGTTTGAAATAAATAAATTAAAGATTTAAATTATCATAAAATCAATGTTACAATCTTTTTGTGAGTACGCGAATTTTTTCCTTCATGCATATTATTATCAAGAACACAATAATGGGTACTTATATCACTAGCTGTTGCCCGCAGGTTTTCCCGCGAGGAATAAGTACCTATTATTTCAGAGTATAAGCTATCGCTGTACCAACTTTCATCAAAATCCGTTCAGATGTTACAGCGTAAAAGAGTAACAAACATCCTTACAAACTATTGCTTTTATAATGCTACTAGTAGGAATCTTCTCATATTCTACCAAAACCAAAAACTTTGCCTTTCGATTGTCAAATGATGTATTTGACCTCAACTTATCACAACAAAGACAAACCCTACGCTACCCGGCCGTAATAGCCTTTACTTACGAGCTTTCGTTTTCACTTACGGAGTAATTTGCGCCCAATTAGATGCCAGCCTCGTCTCCCGCGCCACTGAGCACGGAGATTGCATCCACGATTGTTCCTTTATTCTCGTGAATCACCTGATATAGGGACGATTTGTGCTCTTTATGAGAAAGGGGGAGTTACAAGAAAGAAATCAAGGGTAATATGAGATGTACGGCAAAGTAGATTATAAGCTGAACTACTTCTATCTAAAAATGTTAAATAATTTGTAGTTTTTGAAGTTATTTTTTGTTAATAAACTTTCATGTATAGCGTCGAGTCTTTTCAAACCGTGATTCTTTTACAAGATCAGCCACAATAACAAAAATATCATTTTACAACCACAGATGTAACAATTTCGTAATCATTATTTATTTATTTGGAAAGTGAACGATATTGTTTGAAGGTATTCTTCGGGATTAACACATCCTATGCAATATTTTATTCCAATGTGTAATGCCCATGGGAAATCAAAAAGCTGCGAAAAACGCCAAGTAAAAGTTCAAATATACTTACTTACGAAAGGTATGGTTCCTGTTTCTTTTGTTTTCAATTGAATTTGCTATTTTATTGATTGCTCGATTAGTCAACAGCTGCGATCATCAATACTATAATGATGATCGCAGGTCAACAGTCAAAGCTAAGTTTTCCCTGCGATCATTTGATGATTGCACTTAACCTACTAATATTATAAAGGCGAAAGTTTATAAAGATGTTAGGATGTGAGGATGTATTCTTACTCTTTCACGCTGTAACGGCTGAACGGATTTTGATGAAACTTGGTACAGTGATAGTTTAATCCTGGAATAACATATAGGCTACATTTTACCGCGGTAAACTGTTCCTGCGACAAAATCCGCGGGCAACCGCTATTTAAAAAAACTAAAAAACGGTGTACTGATATTCGCTATAGTGAAGTTATTTTGAATCGAAAGTGCTTACGAACGCACGGAGGTTTTGATGACAAATCTTTGAAGCGTTCAGACGCATTCAGTCCTGTTCGCATATCGTTGATCGGATTTCTTCGGTGATTTCTTACATGCATTTTTTCTATTACTAGTATCGATAGGAAAAGTTTGTCTAGTAGTTGGGACTAAACAGCCGTGTGTGGATTTGTCCAAAACATTATTATTATTATTATTTTAGACATGTAATTTTAAAGTTAATTTTAAAAGCAAAGAAGGGTACGACTGAGAAATACGTCAGCCGTACTCTTTAATGCTCCATTGCCAGAATTAATGGGATGGTTAGCCATTGCCTTCTCCATTTCGCACCATCTGGTATTTTTAGATAACCTCACGACGATTTTTTCGTTGCCAAAAACACTAATAAACGGTTGTACATGAGACCTAAAAAGGTCCTAATTACTGTGAGTAATAAGTTATTACTAACAAAAATGGGGCTGTCATTATTAGTTGTAAAAAGCCCTTAAAAAGAAATAAACAGATTTTAAAAAAATGTAACGGGAGTTTTATTTTAACGTTATCCTTAAACTGGTGAAAGTCGGACACGGGTAAATATAGAACCTTATCGTGTAATATCGAGCGTAATTTGGATTTTCCTGTACCGTCTAGGGGGATCTTAGAGGGAGCTTATTTTTGGAATCTATTTTACTTGCATATAGCTAGCTAGCTTGCCTATAGCTAGCTAGCTTGCCTATAGCTAGCTAGCTTGCCTATTGCAATTTTAAATTTAACAGTATTCATCCAGGACGGTCTGTGCTTTCTGCCATTACCTTGCGGCTCGGCCACGACCGATCGTCTCCAAGTAGTTGCGGGCCAACCTCTACGCCTTTATCCGTTCGATTAATCCCATTGAAGTGCTCTCGTAGCGATGCTACTTCCAGGTTCCTGCAATGTCATTGCACAATATTCCGTTGGATTTGTCTTAAAAAGTTGTTCATTGTTTAGTGTTCGAACAGAAAAGGCGCAAGATCAATGTGACAGAAATTGACATTAATTATTTCTAAAAAATATATTATAACCGGTACATAATTATGTAGAAAACTATACTGCTCGGTATGGCAATTGCCATAGTTTTCTACTTCCTTCCTTCTACTTGGACTTTTTATGTCCATACATAGAGAATGGTCTCCATCATACATAATTGTATGATTTCCTAGTAGTATGACTACTTGGACTAACCCCTATGTTACATGTAATGTTACATGTACTGTGTTACACGCTGTACACTAAATATATTTTGTTAATCCATCAATCAATTACCAAAACTCACATAGTCACTGAAATAACTTTGAAGTGGAATACGAGCTAATTCTGTAATCGGATCGTCACGGATCACTACCGAGGACTGTGCCGAGGGATGATAGGTACGATTCGTGAACGAAAGTTCCTATCTCGATAAAACGTCTATAAATGTAAAATTGCCGAAATTATACAGTCGGTCGTTGCCCTCATACACCCCAAGACTGTCAGGATGTAATTAAATTAGGTATTTTCCATTTTCATCATCGGTACGCCAATAGAGGACTGACTATTTAACACAGGTAGTGGACGTTGCGAAAGATCGATGAACTCTACCGTTTAACCCTTAGGACAAGGTGTAGATAACATTATCGAAGGAAGATTAACTCAAAAGTTCAAAGGGTTAGCTTGAAGTCGGTAAGTTGTTGTGTATAACTCCTCCAGTACGACTAATTTAAAATGATTTAATTGTATACGAGTATCTCTTCTATATTTCAGTACCTAAACGCGTTTAATCGAATACGAGAGACTTGGCTGTTGGGTTTTTCCATGAATTTTAAAAAAAAGCTACTCCCATATGGATGAGTAACAAATTCATTTTAAGGGGTGCCAAAATCGTGCCAAATGTATATCGAAATTGATACTCACTCACACATTCTCATTTTCAAACTCCATATAAATTTGTATGAGCAACTTCCTCCCGCTAATCCGCTTCATTTGTCCGCACCCCCCCTGATTTTGACACAGAATTTTTCATCGTTTCCCATACTAAATTTGCAAGATGCGATCTCCACAGGGAGCGCACGCGCGACAAAAGAGGTTCGAATCTCCTTGGGTTTTTCACACAAGTTACAAACATATAGTACAGTTAATCGTATATTTTTTCATCAGCATCATCATCAACAGCCTATTAACATGTCCCCACTGCTGGGGTTCAGGCCTCAACGAGGGTGTTCGGGCTATAGTCCACCACGCTAGTCCAGTGCGGGATGGTGGACTTCACATGCGCCTAAGAATTTCTTCTTCGGCGTATATATATGCAGGTTTCCTCACGATGTTTTCCTTCACCGTTTGAGAGCTGTCAGTAAATGTACTTAAGTTTCGAGAAAAAACCCATTGGTACACGGCCCAGCCGGGGATCGAACTCCGGACCTTTCGATATGATATATAGGCAGCGTCTTATCCCCGACGCCACTGACGCTCTATTTTACGTATATTATTAATTTTTGGACATATTAGTATTTGACGTATATTTTTTAATGTATCAAAAACAGAACAAAGCATGTTACCTATTCAGTTTGCAGTGAATAAAATTAATATTTTATTTAGTAAAAAATTCCTTAATATGGATCTAAGTTATTTCGTATGAAAACGTTTCAGCCATTCGGTGGGAGAGGTCATGCGAGTTATTCTTTACAACCTTTCGCATATCATGCGTGCCTCCATTCATCCGCCCCCACTCTGGGCCAGGGGCGGCTCTAGTGTATTCTCGGGGTCCATTTACATTAATAAATATCTACATTCGTCTAATCTAAACTAGGATTTTTGACTGGGAACTAGATAAATCGAACATTTGATACACAGACCAAAATTAATATAGATAAAGTCGGTAACTATTGTTGGAATCGAACCCATCGTGGGTTTCGCGACGTGGGAATCGAATACGCGGTCTCAGCATATCTCGGTCGCATGTGGGTGGCAGTTTTTATTTGATGAGTAAAATATATTGTAGAAAAGCTACTTTGTCAGTCAATCAATACCTACATGGTATGAAACAAGTTCCGGTCGCTTCTGTCTGTTTTCCGAGTTAAACTCGCTAATAACTAGGCGGATTTCAATCCGGTTTTCACCAATTGTTAGGCCGTTTCTCACGGATTTATAATGCACAAATATTACAATATACTTCCTCAATTTCAAAGCCGGAGCTAGTAATTTAAATTTTCCAATAGGAGTGTAAATTGTCTTTGAATATGATTTCTGGCGCCCCCTTTACTTATTTCGCTGGTAAAATAGCGACCCTGGGCAAAAGAACAAGGGCCGGCCCTGTTGAAACTCACGTTAATGCGCACCAAAATATTCAAATTCTAATATAAGGAGCACGTAAATAATATTACGGGAAATATTTACCTTAATTTGAAAAGAGAAAAATAAAATAAGACAGATATAAAGTATCCTCAAATTGTCTTTTATTTTATGAATAAAACTGGATGTTGCTTAAATGATCTTCAACCAAACCTTGGGGAATAAAAATTAAATGAGGAGCAACTTCGTATGGAATTATAATCTTTGATGTTAAAGTTATTATTAAATTGACTAAAAAAATTTGATTTCCGCTTTGATCATACTTTTTTTTGTTGAATGGGTTTTTTTCTTAGGATCACGAAAAATTCCTTTTTAGTTAGTCCGGCTAAACAATTCTGAAGTAAACTCAACTACATTATATCTTGCACTACGAAACAAGATGCATGGAGCAGCATTAAAATTCTATTTCCACCAAGCACATTATCTTTGCGTCTAAAAATCTACAGCTACTCAAGCTGTGGACGTAGTCCGTTCTGAATCTATCGTGGCTAGAGCGCGACAGCTGTTCGGATTAATTTTGTCTACCGATGTGTGGAAAATGTTAGGATTTTTCTCACTCTATAATTACATGCTTGACGAAATGAGAGCGCGTTTTAATAGTGTAAATCGTTATTTTGTGATGCTTGTTTAGTAGAGTTTTTGTCATTGAAAATGTAGCTATAAAATGCGAGTTTATATCATGTAGGTATATTACCTATCGCACCATAAGTTTTCGACAGATTTTAATTAAACATTATAGTGATGGCCTATACCCTGTATTATTTATTTTTATATTTATGTTTAATGTAATGACATTGATTTAATTTAAATGTAATAATGAGTAATTTTGTAATGATGTAATTTTGAGGACTCCATCAAAGTGAGCGAACACTCATATGAAATGAAATGATTTATAGCACATGTTATTTGTCCGGATATCTCAAACACCATAGTCAGATTGAACTGAAATGAGCTTAATTATGTGTAAAATTGCCCTGAAATGTCGGGAAAATTCTGTAAAATACTTTTATTTAAAAATAGTATAATAGAGACACAATTGCAGATTTTTTTATTCAATATTAAGAAAACATCAAGCAATGATCTCAGTTTATTTATACGCGTTAAAGATTCAATAAAAGTCGTTCCTTTCAGATGCTGAAGAGGGTCGATCCCCCTGTATTGTTATACAGGGTCACAGGGTGTTACTAAACTTGCGGTACATCGAATGCTTATCCAATTTTAGCGCCGTAAAAGTTATACATAAATAAACCATTATCAGCAGGCTGTATACGCCGAACGACAATTTCAATTATATCAGGGGTCTGGGCGTAGGTTCGATTCCTTATGGATGGAGGGGGGGGGGTTTACAAGAAGTAACTATTTTAAAAAACCTATCAAAATCGGTCCATCCGTTTGGGAGCTATGATGCCACATACCATGAATCAATGAAAATTTAACCACTCCCTTATGGATGAGTAATAAAAGCATTCTATGGGTGTCAAAACTGTGTCAAAGTAATCACAAAAATATGACTCACTCACACATTCTCATTTTCAAACTCCATATAAATTTGTATTAGCAACCTCCTCCCGCTACTCCGCTTCCTTTGTCCGCACCCCCCCGGTAAATGGCATCATAGGTTTCGATACTAAGGGCTTCTTTCACCACTTCCTGATATTGTTACAGATAGTAATCTTAGTGATAAACTAATCTATCAGATAAATCTGTGTGATAGACTATATAAAATATATAAAAAAAAATATATAGGCAATCAGATACTTGTGAAACCAAAAAAATAGGCTACCTGTCAGATAACCTGCAGATAGAGTATCTGGCACTTTATCAGCAAGCGGTGTAAGAGGCCCTAAATGTGCAAGATGCGATCTCCACAGGGAACGCGCGCGCGACCAAAGATATTTGAAACTTCTTGTCACATACAGATGTACACAGATACACAGGTTAAACTTATGTAATTTTATCTATTGCACTTTGTAAAAAATTTGTACAACGTGATCATTTAATCATCACGTCACAATTCCCGCTATCATCATCTTACCGCTATATACCAGCTACCTTAAGGTCGCAGGTTGTCCAATTACCAATTATTCAGGCATTAGAAAATCGTGAGAAACCGTTTAAGCGAGCATCTGATAAATCGTGTGTCCACGACGAACAATACTTTGTTTTTAGGTTAACGTCTCAACTGTCGATTATATACCACCGGGTGGCCGCGACGGTGACGCGTCGAGATCGTGAAAATAGACACAAAAGAACGCAATAAAAGCGACAATACATTTTCTAATAGCATTAAGAGGAAAATTAATGAGTTTCCAAATGGTCGTTAGCGACAATATTGTTACAAGAGATAGGTGGTCGCAACGTTGAAAAGATTGAGAGTTATTGCTCTATTTAATGGTTATTTAGCACTCCGTAAAAAGATTAGGTTAATTGGAGTATTTTGAGTAGACACGTGTATTCGTCTGTATGTAACAATTTCTAGTATATAGTAGCGAATTCCCGAAAAATAAACTATTGTAATAAATTCGATTTATATTTTATCAACAAGCTTTTAATGTGAAAGTAATTATTTTACTTGTAAGTATTTTCTAAACAGACCTGATCACAGCATGCCTACTGCTGACTTTAAGAAATTAAATATTTTGGTTTTTCTAAAAGCACCAATGAAAACTTTTTTGTAGGTCTTTTAAAAAATCAGCAAAGCGGTATCCGCAATTTTGATTTATCTGAAATATTTACTAGTTTTTCTAAAAGCACCAATGAAAGCTTTCATGCTAAAAAAGTTAGCAAAGCGGTATTCGCAATTTTGATTTACTATCTGAAATATCTAAAAAACATTGAAGGGCAATTTACATAGTTACTTCAACATGCTATTGTTATGTTTAAATAGATAAATAAATAAATGTTCCAAATTTGTTTTTGCTCAATCGATCCAGTAGTTATTGAGCTTTGACAAATCCCTAAAAACCATTCCTTCCCGCGTCTCTCTGTACGCTTAGATCTTTTAAACTACGCAACGGATTTTGATGCGGTTTTCACTACCATTCAGATGATTTCTTCCCGATGGTTTACAGGTGCTTAGCCCATGCGGGCGAAGCCACGGGCAACAGTTAGTAGCAATATTTGGAACGTTAAAAAGTCGCTACTCTGTTTTCATAAGTAGGATTTACGACACTTAATGTTCAACCTCAAAACTGAATGCAATTTCCTTTTAACACTAACAATAAATTACCCACTTAGGCCATCACGGCTAGAGCAGAGCACTGGTTATTCAGCTGCACCGGAAAAAAGGCGTAAATAACATGAACAATGAACTGGGAACCGACTGACGTTTATGTCAACAAAGAACCGTTTTAGATCTTTGATCGAATGCCAAAAGCAAACCGCTTCGATGTCAGTTTAATAGGTTACAGATGATATAAAAGATATGGATTCTAGACATAAAATATGGCTGGCAGCTCTACTGACGTAGTACCTATAGTCATTAATGACATTTTATAGTATATAGATATGCCATTGACATAAATGGCTTTGTACACTTTATGCGCAATAAACAAAACTGTAGGTAAATTAGAAATTTGTCTATTTCATATCGTACGGCAGAAAGCTCAACATGCACTCCCTCAATATTTATTATTATTATTAAATGTTTCTTTTGTTTTTTTTTCGAATTGTATATATAATTATATTCGTTACATTTTTGTGACTGAGATGATTTACAATATTATTGTATTTAAGACCATCTACAGACGGCAAGAGATACATACGACCACTTATTAGGATTCAGATGCAAGTTTAAAGCTCATTTAGTTTGACATTTCTAAAGATGATTACTAATTCCCTTGTCAGCGTAAAATCCCCCGCGCTGACCCTAAAGCTATACATTTTGGAAGATCCGCTGAACGACAGGCAAGAAACGTGCTATGTATAATTGAAGCAAAATTATTATGTTCAGAGCACGTGGCCGTAATAAACTGCAGCAGATTCATGACGCCATCACTGTGTTATTGCGCAATCAAATGATGTTATGATAAGAACAGGGAGTCCAAGTTGAGGGGCGACTTTGTACATTTCAGCCTAGGGTTACGTAGCATTTTAATATTTCTCCCATGGTTGCGCAAATGAAGAAGGCTTCTTTAAAGATAATGTTGCAATATTAAAAAGACAAGCTAAGAAGACAATATTAAATTAAAAGGTAACAGCTAGCTATGAAGAGGGCTATATATGCTAGAATTTTATGGAAAAAAGGGATTACACATTCAAAGTTATAGTCAAAATATTTAATTGCATATGAGTCAAAGACGAGTTCAATGGTGCACTGGGTACATTCATACAGTCAAATTTTTATGTACCACCGCTTCTTAAGTTTTATGTAGGTACGCTTCCAGCACAATACGTCAATATAATACAAATCCACAGGCACCTACTGATATTGCATTTAATACTATCAAAATCATACACCAAAACCGCATTTTACATTTATTAGGAGACGAACACGACGCTTCTGTTCTCAGAATAAGAATCCCCTCTGAATTTATTTTTACTCTGCAGCCCCATTCACGCCGAAATTCGAAGCGTAAGGAATTTAAATGGATCGAGCAGTTATTGGATGCACATCGAAATGATTTTGTGTTAAGGAACGTGTAATGACCGGCGCGAGCGCGATGCCAACTCGTAAAGTTCCAGCATGGTCGGTGCGCAGCACAAATTATGGCTACAGTTGGCCATTTACTTCATAAAATTCTATAACACGTATTTACAATTATACTTGCATTAGAGCGGCGGTTATTTCCGAAAAGTATGGCGCCAAGGCTTCATTAGAAGATGAGGTAGCAGCATCCAACGAAACTTCACTCCGGTACATCATCGCTGTTAAAATGTTGGAAACGCATTGCTATGTCTGGCAATAAAAGGCGCTGAAACGGCCCAAACAATATCGACTTATGTAAACTTTAAAAATCGTTTTTCCTGACTGACTGACTGATCTATTCAACGCACAGTCAATACTACTTAGTCTAGAAAGCTGTGGAACATAGGTTTTTTTTAATGTAAGCAACTGGCTAAGATGTGATTTTTGGAAAATTCAACTTTAGGCACTTTAAATAAGGGGGGAACTTTGTACGAGTCTTTGTTCTTTGAATAGTTAGAATTTTTGAATAATTTGATTAGTTAGTTACCTGCTCATCATAAATAAATAATGACGTGTTTCGGGGTTTCGAATTACGTGGAAAGCTCTCGTATCCATTCCTAAAGTCCCGTAATATTTCACAAAGTACCTTCCTACTTTTTACTTTGACTGGCCTGTTGGCGAAGTTGGTAGTAAACATGCCCACTGCGCCAGAGGTTGTGGGTACGATTCCCCTCGGGGCCAACATTTGTGTCATGAGCATATCTGTTGGTTTCGGATTCTGGGTGTTTGTATGTATTTATTTTAAAAGTCTATATTATGGGTATCGGTTGTGGAAAACCCATTTACAAGCGTCGGCTTAGTTTGGGACTAAACAGCCGTGTGTAAATTTGTCCAAACATTATTATTTTATTGCAACCAAACAGTACCAATGAAATTACATCGAGAAAAGTGTACCTACATAAGTACCTTATTATTTTCAGAGGTGTAACATCCGCATTTTCCTCATACCCTAATATCAACCTACATTATTCAGTCTCATAGGACGATGTGAGGGCTCCCAGGGCAACAACAGTTTGTAGGAATGTAAAATTCAAATTGCTTAATATTGCATACGAAGGTTGGCTGCAAAATGGAATAGCACTTCTCAAAATTGCTATTACGAAAGTTGTTAATGTTGCACTTACTGTCTTAAACTAGTAGTTCCGTGAGAACAGTAGACCTCGCCAGCCCTTATAAACCAAACCTAAAAGAAACCAACAAAAGTCAACTTTGGAAACAGAAAAAGTACCTACTAAAGTGACAAAAATTAGCACTTTAAAGCTTAATATTTCGCAAACGGATCCCTGAATCGAAAAATGTTTATCACACACCCGCGATATTTTTGAAAGACCCATCCAACGATACCCCACACCATGGATATCACGCGGAAAAAAATAATTTTCCATTTTACGTATGCAGTTCTATGAACATAATTTATTTTTTCAACTTTCTTAAGTCGATCCACTATTACTCAAAAACTAATAGAACCTACTTAGCCGTAATAGTTTTCCTTGTAACTACGTTATATATGCTACTGCCATGAATTTTTTCACATTTCCAGAAGCAACCGTTTAGCTGGCAGGGGGGGGGGACACGTGACTCTAACAAAAATTACCGCTTTAAAGCTTAATATTTCGCCAACGGATCCCTAAATCGAAAAAATGGTATTCACACACCAGCAATATTTTTGAAAGACCTATCCAACGATATCCCACACTATGGGATTCACAAGAAAAAAAAGTTCACTCCCACTTTGCGAGTATGGTAGGTACTCTAAAAAAAATGTTTTTCAAAATTTTATTCTACTCATTTTGTAGGTTTAATTAATTTATACATATGCCAAATTTTCGTCAAAATCGGTTGAAAAATGCGACCTGTAGAGAATTACAGACAGACAGACAGACAGACAGACAGACAGACAGACAGCCGGACAAGAGCATTTTTGGCCAGTCTCGAAACGTAGACGCTTCGCTCGCTCGGTCAATAATGCCATTAAACAAGGTCAAGACACGGAAATAGTATCAAAATTTGAAAGGATCTGCAACAGAAGTGAATTAAGTTACTGTATACAAGTAATTCATGGGAGAAAGGAAGAAGGGGAGAAAGGAACTCAACTTTTTACAACACATGAAAAAAAAACTACAGTTGATATTACAGGCTAAAAACGATAGGTGATCTCATTTGATTTTTCTTTGTAGTTTAAAAGATTTAGTAAAATTTTTTACTTATATTGAAACTTCGTCACGAGTCTAATAAATTGGCATTAATAAATTCCTGAAAAAAAACTTATATATACAGTCTGACAAAAACCTTCCCACTCAGTTCAATTAGTTCAATTGATAAACTGTTAATTTAACAACTGAGAACAGATCAATACTATTATATTTCCATTATCCAACCTGAAGTAGGTTGGAAGGTGGTACATAGAATTCCCAAAATCCTACCTGGGCTGGAAGATGGGAAAAGATTTTTTATTTAATAAGTACGGAATAGTTTAATTACGCTATGTTTAAAGGTAGAAAATGCAGCGTCTTATCTTAAGACCTCGGAATAAGCTTTGAATTACTTTTGCCAAGCCTCAATCTCAGCCCTTGTTGAAATAAAATCTGAAAGTTCAGATAAATCTCACAAAATCCTTAACATCTGTTCAGTTGGAACGGATTTCGCTTAAAATCGATATAAGAAGAACATCGTTAATAGCGTGCTCGCGGAAAGCAATAAAAAGAATTTTAAATCCGCAAAGAAATCTAAGAGATATAACAAGGGAACTACGTAGCAGCTAGCAGACTCTAAGAAGGAATCTTAGAGGACATGAAGCAGTAAATAAATATGGATGACGCATAGCTAGTGCGGCTATAGTAAGTTCACTGGTACTGGGTACAATAGACCTTTGAAATATTGGGAGATTTCTGTCCTAACCAGAACATATCGCAGTCACAGACGATTCTGCTGCCGATCACTTGGATTTATCCTTTAGTCACCTCATAAGACATCGCAGAAATGCAAAGGAGAAACTAGTCAAACAAAGCCTACAGGGTAATGCTTCTATATGGTAAAGCTTGGTAATGGTAAAGCTTCCCAGGATCAAAGTCCCGGGAAAGGTGTTTTCAGTATTTTTAGATAATTGTGTTCGCAAGATGCCCCAGGTTGTGGAACTGCCTTTGATGCTTCCGGCTGGTTCACAAAATATTGTGGTCTGGAGTCTGGAGGTGCCTATCAAGGCTTGTTTAATAGTGTTCGTAGTTGAATACGTTTACGACAAGCGTGTCTCGAGTCTCGACTCGAAAGTCCCGGGACACGAGACGTTGAAACCTGGGAAATGTCCCTCGACTTCGAGACACGAGACGTTCCTGGGACCCAAACCCTACCACCAACCTAAGGTAGGTTAAGTCCGCGAAGCGTGCTGAGTTAACAAGGACTAACTTCGCTACAGCGTAAAATCAATATACGAGAGAGGGTAATTATTAACGAGCTTGCCCTGTTTTAGGCAGATTGCAATACAGCTAAATCCTCATGGGACGAAATCATGCCGTAGTAGAGTGGTCTTCAGGGATGCACAATATTCAGCTATGGTTTTGTTGGATTCAACAAAGCAATTTCATAGAATTTACTAGAAATGTAATGTAGAATTTGGACATTTTTAAGATTGGACGTTTTTCAGATTGGACATTTTTCAACGGTTGGACATTTTTCAGATTGGACATTATCACCGTAAATCAAATTAAACACTTGCTTACAATAAGTAGCGAACCGACTTCGAACCTACCACCGGGCCAACCGCTGACCTTTTTATACCACTCTTTTTATAATGTCAATTAATAAATAAATATAGTAAAGTACTTAAAGTATTTTCCACTAAAACATTATTAATGAGTAAATGTAAATGACATGCAATCTAGCCGTTCGTCCGTGCTGGACTGTACCAAACCACACCAAACCAATTAGTACTTTTAATTGTAGGACCAATTGAAAATGGTAACGTACTTTACCATTAATTTTTCAGTCCTAGCCAAAGTATTATTCTCCTTTGCAGTAAAGTCAAATAACTAACTTCAGGGTGTCCTCCTTAGGGACATATTCGAAAAAAAATGGGTTGGTTTGTATCGCCAGGGGCATTAGTTCTAAATAATAATTAAGGGGTTACCGTCACATTTATAATTTTATGTCTCTTTTTTGGGTTCGTGTAAGGTGTTATTTTTTAAATACTGTTTGTTCTCTAACTTGCCCACTCCATTGTTTTGTCCTCCTTGTACTACAAGCTAGAAGTAATCCTCTTAACACTACACTGAACAGTGTTGCTTACACCGGGCTTTTACTGGGGCCACTTCCGGGATGGGGAAATTAATAAATAATGGACAAGAGTGGTCGGCTGCTAGAAAAAATACAATTTGATCTATATTTAGGATAAAGAAAAGAAAATTCACTTGAGTAATTCCGCGAAGTATTACATCCAAAATGATACCATAGTAAACATAATTTTCCCGTAAATTAAATTAGAACATGCATGCTACTAAATCACTACAAAATTGTATGCAATTCACCAAATTCGCGGAAAGCGAAGAGAATGGAAGTGGCAATACTGCATTCGTTCTCGTGAGAAAGCTGTAATAGGAAGATAGAGGAATATATTTCACGTCATGCCTTATTAATATCATGTACAGTACTATCGCAACTATAAGTATAACATAACAATTTATTACCGAAATCCTCATAAGAGAAACGTTTTCACACAGATTGGTTAGAAATGGTGGAGGGGAAAGGTAATAAATTTTAATGATTGTATTTCCCTGGCTGAGAGCTAAAATTCTTTTTTTGGGGTAATTCAGAGACCTGGTATTATTTTAGGAGTCGCAAGCGCGTTTGTGGTCATAACTAGAATTTATCGCTGTAGGGTCATTAAACACGTAGTCGTTTTAGTCTCAGATAAGAAAATGTATTATAATATCAAATGTGATAATGTCAGGAATTCAATTCATGCGGAGTTATGCAGTAATTAAAGTTTTTCTCACAGTTAAATTAATGGGGAAATGATAAACGGGGAATAGATTTCATTGATTAGATTTTCGAGTAATTGGACGTTCCATGTCTGAAACGATTTGTACTATGTACTGTCCAGTTAGTTCTACACGTTCTTCTGGCTGTGGGAATTAGACGAAGACAGGACAAATCACAAATATATAACATCTTGACTAATACCAACTTGTACAAAGTATAGTCTGTCCTCGGTGGGAATCGAATCTACGACCCCCAGCGCTCATGTCCAACGACCAAACTACTAAGCCAAATCTGCTATAGATAGAGACTATTTTAAAATGAAACTACTTATTGATTCTGTTGTCAAAATTAATGGGGTGGTTTCCCATTCTCTATACCTACCCTATTCCGCACACATTGATTCTACAAATAGGAAAAATTTTCTAGTGATATTTAGTACGGCTCCCGTAAATAACTTTCCCTTCCTTGGTAGATCCGTGGTTTTGGAGGATCGCGACTTCGGCGACAAAATTTGATATGCCTCTCTTCAACAGATAGAGTTTCTATCCAAGACCTGTGTTTTATGCTTCACCAGCCTCATACGTTATTCACAAGACTGGGAGAGGTGCTTACTATTCTATTCCGGATACGAAATAAGTTGTAAATATTTACTTAAATGTACCCTTAATAATATCAAGTCTTTTAAACCGTTGTATCAACTAGAGCATTAAAGTAGATTGTAATCTGGGATGGTTTACAGGAAATCCTTGAGCTGCAGCAGACAGGCCCATCTAGAAACAAATCAACGACTAACTCGACTGCGCGAATTGAGTTTAGTACAATACCTATTACCAGAGGCGGTTCAAGCTTTCTTTTCGGCGTAGGAGGGGGGTCTCTAGCCCGATGGTATTTTAGTATAGAATAGAATAAGCTTTATTTGACACACAAGGCAGCACATATACACAGAACCATTGCAAAATAACAACAAAACAGAGATAACATAGAACATAAAACATTTTAAACATGGTGGAGGTTACGATCTCAAGAGTTAAATAAAGTATGTAATGTCGCCGGAGTGCAGGGCTGTGCGATGTGCGCGCCGGCGACGGCGCGGGCGCATCATCCTAGTCATTTTAGTAATTGGTCACTTTTGGAAGTGGTCATTTCTGATCATTTTTGAAGTGTGGAGTTCTTGTATCATGTTTCGAATCACGCCATTATCAGCGAAACTAGTGCAAAGGCACCAGTTGTCACACCGTACATAAGAAATCTGTATTAGTTGTAACAACACGAGTAGTTTATGTATATATGTTTAGTAAATGAGTATTATCAGGCCAGGCAGAAGCATTAACTGTTCTTTGTACTGTCCAGTTAGTTTTACACATTCAATATTAAAGGAAGAGGGGCCCCCTGGAACCGCACCTGTTAAGTTTCATTAAACGTTTCGGTGTTCTTCAGATTTTTGTAAAGATTCAATTATGCAGATTTCAAATTAATACAAGTTAAAAATAAAAAGGTGATGTAATAGTCCGAACGAAGATAGGTACTTGAATGGGGCAAGGTCCAGATGGTGCCTTATATATTTTAAAACCATTGATATAAAAAGATAAATAGTTTGCGCATTACACCGCAAGACATATTATAACTATAATACTTGAAGAGCTAAATATAAAATATATTTTATTTACGACCCTAATTTCATCAGAACGACAACGTCCATTAGAGTGTCATCAATTTTATTCGCGAGCCATGTTTACACGACAGACATTTGATAGTGCAAAAATTATCGTACGAAAATTGCCGTAAAAAATTGCCCAAATTCCATTTTTACGGGAAGCATCGACAATACAAACTCCGAAAGAATGTTCAGAAAAGTTGGGCTTCCGAAAGTTAAATGGAAAAGTTTGGCACTCAAATTGACAGTCGCGACAAGACCCGGGTTTGTAGAACCAGCCCCTAACTGAATGAGGTTAATAAAATTGATTCCGGCTACGAATATAAAGTACTAGCTAATTCCCGCGGTTTCGCACGCATGGAAGAAGTTTCAGTTTTCTGCAGAAGCAGGTTTGTTATTGTATATCCATGTTTAAAATTAGCATATGATCACTTTCATATACAGACTAGGGTAGTCTATGTAGGTCAACAAATTCAAAATTTCATGGAGATTCGATTGAAAACACCATAGAAATATAAGCGAGCGGGAGCGTAGCGAGCTTTTTCCGTGTTCTGTGGAAAACACCTAAATAGAGTTGTAACAAACGCAACAACGCGTGCAACGTGTTGTCACCTATGTGAAAGTGAGTTTGTTTATAGTTGCTAACAAGCAATAAAACTCACTTCCGCGTTCATAATACCTATTGGCTAGGAAGTTAGGATTAGTAGTTTCCTGTGTCTGTACTTACGTGGTCTCATGATTTGACCCCTACCTTTACCCTTTTTTCTCGCCATAGACTAATTGCCAAGTACAATTTTAATTTTTTCAGAACGCAATGTTTAATTAATAAATAAATACAGTTTCGGTCCTATTCGCACGCAAGTGATGTAGTGAAGCAAAAAAAACTGGTTCAAAACGTTTATATGGGCTTGGGACGAACAGACTGGAAAACTTGGTTTTATACTGTAGTGTTGATCTTCCGAGTGTAAAACAACTTATGGATGAAGTGTAAAGCACCTTAGCAATAAGTTGACAGACATGTGAGAAGTTGGATTAAAAGTTAAGATCTGTTAATGATTAGATTGATGCATTACGAGCGCGCTATTTCACGAATATGTTCATATTAATGTTACGTATTTAGTATCACGACTAAATATCATATAGACCGTCATAAACAAGTCAATAAATCAACGTAGATACCGTTATTAGCAAAACATACCTACAAGAAACTCTTCCGCCTGTAAGCGTTTGTTTGCTGCAGGGATTCTGTCCGGTAAACAGTAATAAAAAAGTCTTAATACTTAAGGAAGGCTTGGAAAGTAAAAGTTTGAACCATACTCGGCGAGCAATCAAGACTTTTAAAAATTAATCTGGTAATTAAAAAGTGAGTTCCTTTAAAGAATATTGATTATAAAGGTGAATTTCGTATTTATAAAGGTGTGTTAAACTTTTTGTTATTCAAATTTTGTTCACCTCGTTTCCTTAACGACTCGGGAATTCATCTGGGGGTTGTGTAATTATTATTATTTTATTGATTATATCTTATTACAATTTATTATTAGACTTTATCTGACGCTATATACTTCTCGAGGTCGCTCGCTACCATTTATGATGAATCTTGTTCAAACAAATGGTTTACTGCCACTTCTCTGTAGCAAGGTACGTCTGTCAACTAGAAGCGCAGCGGGTAATGATGTATCTCCATAACAGCTTCACTATTTGCATTACAATAATTGTAATAATTATTATAACGCAGTATAAATTGCTCTAATGACCATTGTTATTTCGTAGTTAATTTAATGAGATCGTCGCGTCATAAATAAGTGGTATGATTAAGTAGTCTCGTTAGCGTGGTGAATTAGCAGCTTTGGCCCAAAGCCAAGCACACCTGAGAGCAGATGCATCGCGTTGTAAATGAAAGCTCTACTGATACATCTGGTTTCTTGTGACATTGGCAAAAGTAGACGTATCAGTGCGGAAGGGGCATGGATGTCACATAAAAGTAACGTAAAATGATACAATGAAAGAAATGACTAGTTATTTCTCTTGGTCTATTTGTTTTGTTGTTCTGCCCCATCCTCACCCACCCTCTAAAAATTTGACATGAAAAATTTAGTTGTGTCTAACTTCTTAATATTGTAACAGGTATGTAATTTGAATAATTTTAGTGGTGTCAAATTAACTGTGATTTAAGAATTGGGCCCATTTTAACGTTATAATTTGGCACAGGGGCGTTGCATTTCAGCGAGTTGTGGAATACACCGACAGTCAGATAATGCATCATCCGGACAATGACAGATGCAGAAATAGAGCGATGATGCAGGTCAGGCTGACAGTCAAAACTGACAAGTGTCGCACTTGTGAGTAATTGCACTGTGCCACCAAAAGATGTGTTGTGTGACGTTAATTATAGAAATAACTCGATTAAAGCAAACCAAAAATTTGTAAAGGTGGTTAAAAGATAGATTAGATAGAGTTTTTGATAGAGTCGCAGGCTGTGTAATAATGGGAGGGTTCTGATCGTGAATCTGGTTTATGAAATAAATAACAATAAATCAAACGTCGTTTGATTTACATCTATCATCTAGGTATGATACCTATCTAGATAATATTATGTGGGGATGTTTATCTAATGTAAAGGAAATTTTTAGAATTCTGTTCTTGGAATTATTATCATCAACTTATGTCTGAAAACGTCTTTTGTTGACGTAACAACAGCCAGACATGTTGCCTAACAATGACGCTGCTGTCCGTCGTCAATCTGTGGCAGGCATCTACAGCCTTGCCTAGCTAGTTTGAGTATGAGTTATACCGCTACTGTTCCGCCTTTACTAAAAGTTTATTTATTCTATCCCTTTCACCTAAGCTCTTCTAAAATTGGTATCTTAGTAACTATAAAGAAAATAATTGGAAGGTCCAATGCGATTAACTCAAAATATTGATACAAAGATGATGTTGCTACCTACCTAAAATTACCGGACAATCTCAACTTTGCTACAAAAGGCAACAAAGGAGAAATCGACGGAAAAACCTATCAAAACTTGAGAAAATTCAATAAGGGCACTTTGAAAGTTTGTTAAAGAATGTAACGGGAATATTCTTTATGAAAAAAGAGGAATCCCAATTTGTGTCGCCGGCAAAATAAAATACAGCATGAGCCCGCGAGGGCTTTAAGGAATCGAGTTTGCTTAATAAGTTGGCCAGGGAAAGTTGGGCTACCTATTTAGCGCCCCCAAATTACCAATTAATGAGATTAGGCTATACAAAATAGTACTGCGGTTATTTTGTAGGATTTGTCAATTTGCTGCTGCTAATTTCAAGTTTTACAAAGTTAAATATGACTTTGATTTTGTGTTAAACTTAGCACCTGATGTATAATGAATGATATTAATAGCATTTTTTTCAATTTATGCAAATTACGTTATTAATACTTCCAATTTCTAAGAAACATAACAGACCAACTTAAAAGTAAGCTGCTGCCAAGTCCTCCTCTTGGACACAGGTCTTCTAAATATGAGAGTGACTCCTGCACTCCTGCAGGATTATATCCTGCATATTTAGAACTCTGTCTCTCATGTCTGTCTGTTATATTTTCACACCTAAACCGCTGAATGGATTGTAATGAAATTTGGTGTGTAGATACATCGAACCCTGGGGCAGAACATAGGCTACTTTTTACCGTGATAAACTTCCCCCGGGAAAAACTTATCCCATGCGGGCAAAGCCGCGGGCAACAGCTTTTTTGTTATAAAGTAATGATAACATTACATATTACAGAATTAATGTCTCGACATTACAATAAGTAAGTGTAACAGTACTCTCATTTATTTTAATTATTGTAATCTAAGTGAATATGCTCACAAACGAGAGGGCATCAAACTCGGGAGAAGTTTGTTACGTGAGTAAACAGCATCGTTGACTCCTCGAGTTTAATGATTATACCTGAAACAAAACAAAATACATTTTATTAGAAAACTGCAAATTATTTGTTTTAATATTTTCGCGTAGTGTCAGTAGTACCATTGAGTAGTACCATTGATGGTACAAGTGTCACAACTTTGTATCCTTAGTACCATCAATGGTACTAGTGACACTAATTTAGGATCCGTAGTACCATTATGAATAGTTTGAGTAATTACAGTGGGATACTAATATTTGAATTTTCTAAATAAATATAGATATACAAAGACCTGCTGGGTATTAGGTACCACAAAAAAAAGAAATATAGTTTCAAAGGTTAAGAAACATGCTCACGTAACCAAAGTACTCATTACCTAACGTACGACGACCTAAAGAAGGTGGCCGGAAGCGGCTGGGTGCGGAGAACGGAGCACCGGGTGTGGTGGCGTTGGCGTGGGTAAGGACTATGTCCAGTAGTGGTCGCTACAAGGCTGAAATTATGATATGAACCTAAGTACTCAAGTCAAACGAGCCCTAACTTGATGGGCTACCCTTTGAGAAGTTCCTATGACTACCCCTCCCGTCTCTATTGTCATACAAGCTCGATGGTACCAGATTATTGTATTGTCACCACAATTGCATAAGTTTGCAAAGTTTATCGAAGTCAATAGAACTGGGTGAAAAGTTAAATCATTTCTTAACCCTTTTCATTAGAAGCCGGTGATCAAGATTGAAAAATAATTCAGACACCTGTTTACAAATAGGTCCAGAGGAAACGCACAGTTCCGACGAGTCTCTGAATTAGTGATGGGCACCGCTCGCTATCGATTATCGAAAAACAACGTATGACGAATCGGACTCGTCCCCGGTCGTCATTAATCAAACCGCGGTTTATGGCATACTAATTACAGTTTGCGCTGGAATCACTAGCAATGTCATAGTACGTGTAATTACTGCATTAACTCGAATGTGGAAAGCTTAATACGGGGATGATGCTGATTGCGTTTCGCATGCGGGCTCTGGCCGAAAGTTCGCCCAGCTCGGATGTCAATCACGTTACGTCAGCCCATTGTGATGTCAATGTGAACATGCTTGTGAATGCACCACTCCTTGGTCATGGCCTTTTGCTGCACTACACACGAAGTCAAAGTTCAATGTTTGTTTTGATGTTTGAAATAAAATTTTGCGGCCAAATTGTTGTTCGCTGAGGTCAATAAATTTAATTAATATTGATCGAGCAAGTTAGAGGAAAAATCTAACTTAACTTAAATTAACGTAACTTGAACTAGGTTTTAATGAACACTCTACACTCGTATTGATTTAAGACAAGCGTATAGGTAAGTGTTTGCATGATATGATTGTGAGGAGATAGGTCATCAATCAATCTAGTAGCGCTTACTTGTGTCAGTCCCGAGATCATGGGCTACAGGCTATACAGGGTGGGACACAACTACCCAGTTTCCTAAAATATCAGATTGTATTAAAAATTTTAAGCGTTTTCAAGTTACAACTCGTCAAAGTTTAAGATATTTAACGTAAAATTTCAACCCTAACCAGCTGAACGGGGTCAATGACACTGTAAAATACAGTAATGATTAAAAACGACTAAAAATGAAACGATAAAAAAATTCTAACTATTAAAAATGATTGCTTATTACAATTTGATCTAATATCTACAATACTTTTCTTTCGGGAACATGGGTCGTTACATCCAATGCTGTACGAATTTAGTCTGTGTTGTACTGTGCAAGGGTATTGATATATTACTCTCCCAATAAATGGTATAAAATGAACTTGTTGAAATTCAAAAGGAACTGCATCAATGACGTCACTAGTCAGGTAGTTCGATGAACAGAATCTTACACACGTTCAGTGCTCCCTGCGGACTCATAAACGAGGTGATAAAATGTTGGTACCACACCTCAATGTTTACCCCCGAACGCCTGTTTATGGCTCTTTATTCACTATACGGACGCACATAATGAACTTGGGCTTCATATTTCGCGTTTCACGAGGAAAAATGGGATGTGATAAATCTTAAAAAAGACCTCAATCTCTGTGGCCCGTTGTAAAGGGTCTGTGTTTTTGGTAGAACGATGTTTATGTTACGGGTCAATTGTTTTCAAGCAAACATTTCATAATCCTGCGACATATGTACATAAATTTATTTGAAGAGAATTTAAATAAGTAGTACATTTTAGACTTTCGCGCTTTGTATTCATAATTATATAATTATTTACGGGTCTTACACACGAAAAAGTTTTATTTACCTTGCCCGACGTTCCGACCAGGTTACACTGGCCGTGGTCACGAGCTGACTGGAGAGGCGAGGGAGAAACTACTCACAGCGATTAACAATGACACTTCTTATGTGAGGACTTTCCAATAATACAAGATCAGCAGAGGGTAGTTTCAGAAACTACTCACAGCGATTAACAATGACAGCTCGCCTCTCCAGTCAGCTCGTGACCACGGCCAGTGTAACCCGGTCGAAACGTCGGGCAAGGTAAATAAAACTATTTCGTGTGTAAGACCCGTAAATAATTATATAATTGAGAATTTAAATTCCACATTCGTAGAGCCTCAAGAAACTATCATTCATTAAATATAAACAAACAATTACGTGACCTATCTCTCCAGTTTGAAAACAAACCGGCTCTATTGTGGCGGGGACAATAAACGAAGGAAACAATTAGTTCGGCTAATTGGTACTTATTTGTAGTATGTACAATGAATAGAATTAACAGAGACCTTGAGTTGCGTCCGTCCTGCTAAGTAATTTCCGAAGAAGTGTCGTTTTTCACACCTAATGCCTTTGACTTAGGATGATTGTACTGGGAAATTTGACATTTTATACAGTAAATATTAGCTAATACTCTTTCAAGGACATGAACATGATCCGTAGTGAGGAGATCCGACGGAGAAGGATTAGCAAGCTGAAGTGGCAATAGGCAGGTCACATCTGTCGCAGAGCCAACGACCGCCGGGGCAGACGAGTGGAGACCGCGGACCGGTACGTCAGTGGAAACAAAACCAGTATAAACTGGTCTCTCATAGTATTGAAAGTCCCTGAAAGACTAGCCCAGCTCAAGGTCATAGTGTTTCCTCTGACGTGCGATCGACTGTACCATCGACGACCTAAAGAAGGTGGCCGGAACCTTTAGTACTACAATTAGCTTACTATTTATATATTTTTAATCTAATTATTCTACTAATTTGGAGTTCTTAAAAACACTTGTTATTTTTACATACGCTTCTTATGTTGAACTAACTGCAGCTTATTTTGAGTTATATCGCAAAACGCGGACATGCTCAATGCGATTGTTTCCTCATATCAGAAAAATAACTTGAGACATAAATTTTCTTTTGATCCAATACCAAAGTTTAAAAAAGTATTTATACATTTCTTTCAATTCAAAGTAAAAGATGGAACTATTGCTGACAATATCAGCAAAGTTATTATCATCATTTAAACTGACATTTAATTTATTTATTTACTTTAACTTTATTGCACATGTATTGTACAGGTGGCGAACTTAATGCCGGAGGCATTCTCTACCAGTTAACCTTAATTAATAGTACACAATAATATATAGTTTGTCATTGACATAAATTTGTTTACAAAATTTCCGTGGGAATGAAAATTCGAGTATAGCGTATATAAGGCCGTATAATAGCTCCCTTGTTTTTAGTTTTCGCCGAATGCCCTTGTAAATAATAATAAAAATAATACTCAAAATCACTAGTCAAATACAACAACAGCTGCAGATTTAACCATTTGTAAATACGGTGTTGGAACGTGTAGGAAACGATTTGCTGAGGCGCGTTAGCGCGATGTTATCGGCTCAGGTGGAACAGCGATAACGAAACTCCTACAAACGCAGCAAGAAAATGCTTACCTTATTTATTTTTCCAGTGCAACTCCTTTGGGACTTGGAAACAACGATACGGCTCAATATGTTCAGATAAGACTTCACCCTTCAGAATGACAAACTGTTGAACAACCAATTGATTAAACTCGTATTATGTATTTAATTGTATCAAGCGTTACTTTGCGGAAATCCATTATATAACAATATCGTGGTTATTAATTTGTTTTTCCCGCGAATAAACTTTATGTTGTTTATATATAGTAAGTAATACAGAAATTAAATTACAATTCAAATAATAAGTAAAAATAAATTTTACAAGACTAAATATATAAATAATATCATGCAAATTACTATTCTAAACAAAATGTTTTGGTCAAAATTTACTAATTTATAAATTACAAAATAATAATAATACTAGCGAAAAATAAACTGTATAAAACAACATAAAATTATATAAAATCGACACGTGTTTCGCCTCTCTACGAGGCATCCTTAGGATCCGTTCTGTCAACATCCTGAGGATGCCTCGTAGAGAGGCGAAACACGTGTCGATTTTATATAATTTTATGTTGTTTTATACAGTTTATTTTTCGCTAGTATTATTATTATTTTGTAATTTATAAATTTTGACCAAACATTTTGTTTAGAATAGTAATTTGCATGATATTAATTATATATTTAGTCTTGTAAAAATTATTTTTACTTATTATTTGAATTGTAATTAAATTTCTGTATTACTTACTATATATAAACAACAGAAAGTTTATTCGCGGGAAAAGCAAATTAATAACCACGATATCGTATTATGTAGACTTGCTGTTCCACTACTGGGAAAACCTCCCACCGCAAATCTCTACCTTTCCGATTGCGATAAAAAAAACGTTTAAGTATAAGTCCATCCAACATCCGCAGTTTCGACTACCATTAATATGAAAATGGTTTCATAGTAATGGCGGTTGCCCGTGGTCCAACTGCAAAGTCCAACTTGTAACCGTAACCACGCGACGTTTTGTCGGGCGAAGTCAAAAACTCAAAAATTATCGCGGTAATTTTCAAGAGCGTTCCTCCGAACCCATTTTTCAACCTAATCCAAAATGGAAATTCTTTTTAATGATGACCTATATGATATTTAGAGTGCTTTATACTGTTGGTATATTGGGAACAAAAATTCCCCTTTGGTACAACCAGTTCGACTTTCCAGTTGGACCACGGGGAACAGGTAAAAATTACCAATCCCATCTCTCTAATCTCTAAAGTTTTATAAGAAGTCAAAACTATAAAATTGGAGGTTTTGCTTTTTGTAAAAATATTTATATATCTAACCCATAACGTCTATGTTTGGGCTGTAACGGTATTAGTTTGACTGAGCTAGGTGAATGAGTTTGATCATTGAGCTATTATGCTAATAGGCCTCTATCGTATGCACAGGCCGGCTATATTGTTGCGCGATAAATAAAGTGGTCACTGCCATGTTACTGGTGCTATTAGAGTTCACTGACCCTCCACGCCCTATTGCTTTTGAAAATTGTCGTTTAATACTAAAAGTTTTAAAAGTGGAACACTGCAGCCGCAGACAGACTTTTAAAGCAAGATAAAACACTTAAAAAGACATGAAGTGGTTAAAAGTTTGAGAAGAGAAGCCTAGACCTAAAACGTTCAATGTGGCTAGTCATTTATTAGAAAAGGACAGTAAACAAGATTGGTACTTTGATAATAACTAGTAGAGCCATAGTAATAACTCCAATATGTATTTAAGTTAGTGACTTCCCTCTTCTCCCTATCCCCAAAGTGATAAGTCTTTCACGTCCAAAAAAGCAACAAATACCCTATATACAACAAAATAATTTATAGTAACTAAATAAGTAGAGTAGAACACAAATCAAACGCAGTCTATCAAACAATGTAAGGCAACAACAAGAAAGCATTATCAGCAACACAGTAAAAGCGCAAACGCAAACATGAAACTAATTTATGGGCAGACGCGATAACTACCGGCGTATCGGAGTGCATTTTATAAACAATCTTTATCGTCGATTGTTACGCCTGTTGGTGACCACTTGCGGCGAGCCATTGTTTCGTTTCCACCAACCAGAGAATTTTAATCTATCCTCGATTTTCAGTTGCAACGAATGCAACGCTTGGATCGTACCAAGACGTGAAGTTGGAACTGCAAGCAAGCGCGGAATGTATCAGTGCTGCCGGACAAACAGCCGCACGTGATTGTTGCAGCGCTCAGCGTTTCCACGAGAAATGAAACTTCGCAGAATACGTAAGTGAAATGAAAAAAAGAGCAAGAATGGTTGGTGTCAGATGCAACGACAGTTTGCGGTACGAGACTCTTTGAAACTTTGGTTGGATGTGCAAGAAGTCGGCGGCGATCCAAGTTGGATATTGTTTTATGCTGAGTCGTGCGATTTTTCATTTAAGATTGAGAAATCATTGCGTAAAAAGAGTTTAATAAGGATAAGAGCAGATAAAGGTATATTTGAATGTCAAGGTATTGTACAAATTTTGAGGGTTTCGAAATAGTTTTCTTATTTTTTTACATACAGCCTAAATATTAAAATTCGCGATACTCACTCTACATAAATAATAAACAAGCGTCGTTGGGCTGAATTGTGAAAACGTGACATTGAAACGGAACGTTACAGGCGGGAAATGTTCTCTGCACGCGATTTTAAAAACTGATATTCTGTCGGGATGCGTTACAGTTCAATTTTAAGTGGCACATGTAACGGCCAATATGACTTTATCCTGACATGATGTCGGTGACGTGAGAAGCGTTAAACGATTAGATGGACGATATAGTTACTTGAATTTTGAATCCAACTACGTCCATATTGGGTTTGATTTTGTGTGCTTAGCTTTTGCTTTATTTTTATTCGAAATACGCCTGTGGTCCGGAACAGTGTGAAGTGAGATTTATGTCAGTTGAGAAACAGTTCGATTTCGGTCGGTACATAATAATGTTCGTCCAAGATTTGAAGATTGATGATCTGGGACCGTTTTCCCCGCGGACACCATCTGAGTTTCCGGTTGGGGGAGGGTCGGAGGCTCTGGAAGTTTTGGTTGTTTGTTATATGCATGAAGGTGCTTGAGGAAGTCGGGGAGGGAATTTTAATTGTGTTCCATTGAGAGATTCCGGCGCGGCGTCTTTATTTTTGTACTCGTACGTCGAGACTTGTTGCACGAACGCGCTCGTGTGAAGTTTGACAGTGATTTGCGCGGTACACATCGCAATCCTCGCATATTGTGCAATTCGGTGTTTGCATTGCAACGCACAATTTCTTGGCAGTAACCGTTGTTATGTTATAACTCTGGAAACATTTAGCGAGGCCTGGAAGCAGTTGTGGTATAAATACTGCAGATCTGAGATCATGCGCACCAGAACACTAATAAGCCAGCTATATGACTCACTTAACTATCGGATGTTCGATCGATAAAGATGTTAATGTTTTTTCACAGAAGTCGTGATAGTCCTAGGAAAACTATTTCATTGCGTCTAATAATGTCATAATATAAAAGGCAATCTTAAATAAAACATTTGAAATCAGAGGTAAATAGAGTTTATATTGTTTTACGAATACTGAACTTATTGTGTAATTTACTGATTTGGTTCGTTAGGTTTTAAGATTTTTATCAGATTTTTATCAAGCTTTTTCCCGCACGCGGAACCGAAGATAACATAAATTTTATAAATAAAAAGTACCTAGGTACCTAAACATTTTGCAATCGGGACATTCTGCGCCGAGGTTTGTAAATACTTGTCAATCGAACTTCAAACTACCTAATTTATAAATGCGAAATTATAGATGTGCGATTGTTTTTTGCTCACTCAAGCAAATGACGGGCGGATGAACAGATTTTAATGAAACTTGGTGCAGTGACCGCTTATATCCTGGAATAACATACAGGCTACTAATTATTTTATCCCGGAATCTCAAATAGTTCCCAAGAGAAAGCCAAAGAAAATTTATTCACCATTTATGACCGTTGACCATCTATGGCGCTGTCTAAACAAATACATATAATTGCGCCTTCAGTGGTCGTTGAGTAATGCAAATAGGCAGGTAGTGATAATATACTGCGCGCCTTCTTCCGCCTAAAAGATATGTATAAAGTTTAAAATAAACTAGGTATTTACTTAAATAAACTTAGTTATTAATTACCTAGGTACTAGAATTTTAGATAACCTTTAGCTATCCGAACAAATATTTTTAACGAAGTGTCAGCAATTTATCATTCATCTTACAGACTGAGGTCAGCTGTTATGAATAATTGAAATTGTTAAATGTTTCGAGCATTCTGCGAAAGGCTGTCTGAGGGGTATTGAATATTTGAAATTTAGCAGACGAACTGACGATTCGATTTAGTTTATCTAATGAAATAGAACAGAGCCACTGCTTCGCTTTGTAAGTTTTTATCTTCGACTAATTCCTTTTGTGTGCGTCGAATGTCTACTTAACGATAAGTCATAGCTTAGGTTTATCACTGGATTAATTTAAACATCTATTTCTAATTGGTGTTTTACTATGCCGTATCTCATGGGAGAAAGCTTTTAGTTTTGTCTATTTTTTTTATATTATTTACTGCGATAAAAGTTTTCGTGTGAAAATCATGGCGCCTGGGTCAATGTGAAATGAGCAGTTAATAATATTAAGTGATTCTGTCAATAATAATCACTCAGTGACAAACAAAATATTTTGAATTCATTGTTTTATTACGACATTAATTAGCGACTTTTTATTAGTAATTCTATAAATAAACTGATCTTTTTCATTAGATATTTCCCTACTCAAAAACAAAACATAAAACATGGGGAAATGGTGAAGGTAAAACCTGTAAGTACTTTATTATATGATACAGCAAGGTAAACTAATAAATACTAATCAAACTAAAGTAAACAGTGTTTCAATATTCAAAATTGAATCTCAAAGTTACGGCTCCTATGAATTTATTAATGAAACTCCAGTTAGACTTAAATAAAACTAATTTATCAGTGAGTGTAGTATAACAGTTTGAGTCGTGTGTCAATCACGAATCGGAACACAGGCCAAAGTTAGTCATTGAACTAAAATAGATTTAGTCGGCAATGTAAAACGGTTTCCTGTAACCGTTAGGTCTTGTTCATTCTTATCTTAACTATTTCGGTCTTAAAGCAACGCGAAGATACGAGTCGCCACACTCAGGCGTTCCCCTCTTCGGAAGTAGAAGACCGACTGGTCATGAGCGCGATCGATGTGTATAAAACCTAAGTACAGTCTAGTCTAGTAGTTCAGTTGTTTTATCCGGTATCAAACTACTGAGCCTTATGTTCCTTTGCACAACCAAACTTCTGAGACTAAGGAAGGCTCATTAGTTCGGTTAGGTAGGGGTGATCGGTATCAAAAAGATATTGATCTCTAACCGAAATGCTGAGCTTTTTTTGGTTTCAGCAAATAACAAAGGAATCAAACTACTGAGTGAGACTAGATCAAGCTTACAACAGTGTTGATCGAATTGTTTAGTTATGTTTCGTAGTGAAAAACGCCATAATATTTTACATCGAAAGAAAAGGTCGGAGACCGTTAAGTCTGTCCATGGGTTGGGCCCACACATCTAATCGTGGTCTCCACTCGAAAGCACGTCTACCCCAAGGAAAGGTATTATAAATCAGTTAAGTATTTTCGGAGTTTACCTCGGGTAAACTCACAAACTTCGTCCCTTTATAATATTACTGTAGACTACCAAATTTATTTAAGAAATAATTTCATTTCCGCACAGATAACAGTGTGAAATGAACTTAAAAAAAAGAAAAAAAGAAAAAATGTTCAGTAGCAAGACCGGCACCGTCTGAAGCTTCAAGGAATTTAATTAAACGATCATTGATTTCATTACCGCCTGTAAACAGAACTCTCCCAAGCGATTTAATTTATTGCTGAGAAAGTTTTATCTGTCAGTCAGGCATTAGACTACATAGCGTTTTATTAAATTTAAAACCCATGTGACTTATTTCACAATAGTATATTATGATAGAAGTGGTTGGTCATTACACTCGAGGCTGGATTGCACAGTTCGTAATGTATTGACCATAGCTCGTGCGTTTCATACCACGTTTTTCAACAGCCATGGATTTCTGTAATGTTACAAATATTGAATTGAATTGAATTGAACACGCTTTGCGAGCAAATAACAAATAAAATTTCATAAACCTATTTTTCTTTGATTTTGATGGCAACAGGCTATCACTGCATTATGTGCCTCAGTAAGTATTTCTGGCGGCGTCGAAACTATTATATACTTACCATCATCACTTGAAGTTGACATTTTTTAAAATAATCACAAAACATAGACAAACAAGTGTTATCAAAATAAAAATTAAAGTACACCTGTAATCTGTACTATATGTTACTCGTTTTTTAGGGTTCCGAACCTCAAAAGAGGAAAAAAGGAACCCTTATAGGATCACTCGGTTGTCCGTCTGTCTGTCCGTCTGTCCGTCTGTCAAGACCATTTTTCTCAGGAACGCGTGGAGGTATCAAGTTGAAATTAAAATCAAATACTCAGGTCTGCAGTCCCTTGGTGTCGTGAAAAAATCAGACTTCTAAGTCATCGCAGTTAAAAAATATTGCTGATTTCGCCGCATTCTTGAGTATCTTGGTAATCAAAACCTATGGGGTACTTCCCGTTCACCTAGAATCTTGAAATTTGGCAAGAAGCAAGGTCTTATAGCACAAGTAAAGGAAAAAATCCGTAAATTTGTATTTACATCACAAAAATTTATTTGGACAAAAGTACCAACAAACTTAACTTTGCGTATGAGCAAGCTACCGTTATAAATTAGTACAATGACGTAAATAATTGTTGAAAGAATTCCCTATCGTCTAGAAATTTCATCATTACAGATCTATATTAAATAATTTCGTAAGGTTTTACAAATTATACTAAAGGTTTAGCTAAGTCTGGAAATAAAATCACTTAAAAAATGAATAACATTTGACCACTATCGTAAACACGTGATTTAGCATTTGACATGACAGGACTTGTTTGACTTGTTATTGGTCAATTTATTTCTGCTTATTTTTAAAATTCATTTATTGGCGCATTGTTTTTGTCGTGCCAGTTCGAAATTTAAAAAGAAAGGTTTTGAATCTAAAAAGGTCGCCACGATGTCTAACCAATACTGCAATAGAATGCATGGCATATGTTACCATTAATATTAGTACTAACACTACAAGAACTGACACAATTATAGATAATGTTTTTTTCCAATTTTAATATACAATTCGGCACTATTCATTTTTAGTCACCATTTACAAATCTGGGTCAAATTTAATAAATAGGTATACTTAGAGAACTTTAATTTCCAAGAAAAATCTTCGAGACTTCCCGAGAGCTAACTAACACCTATGTACCGGGTGGAAATTTCAGACGCCACATGGAGGAAAAGTTATTCTGATGATTAACCTTTTCGATCGTATCATAAAGATACATAGCATGTATTTTTTCCACATTATTGTCAGATTCGATTCCCGACTCAGACTCGTGGGTTCTTTAAAATGTTTGAATGCAGTTTTACTTAATTTTGAAAATAAAAGAATGTTTCCTTTTAGTAAAATTTGGAATCTGTTATATTTAGGGTACCTACCTACTTTGCCTCCAGGTGGCGTCTGAAATTTCCATCCTGTATATTGGAAGCAGTGGTAGATACAGTATAACGTGTATAAATTACTCATAATGCAATAAAATATTTTGACATTAACTCGATTCCCGTGAACGACGAACTAATTTATATAGGTACAGTCGACCGCACGTCAGTGGTAACACATTGACATTGAGCTGGCCTAGCCTATTAGGGAGTTTCAATACTAGGAGAGACCAGTTTATGACTGACTTTGTTTCCACTGACGTGCGGTCGACCGTACCTACAAGTTTGTACGGAACCCTCGGTGCGCGAGTCAGACTCGCACTTGTCCGGCTTTTTTTATTGTTGCTTACGTTATTTGAGGAAATTCTATGTAAAAATTTAAGTATTTGGGAGTCTTTTGTCCTATATACATTTTATGTACATTGTCGTAACTCGTAATACCTACCATTAGCTACTCTTCAATCACAGAAAGTGGGCAATGGTACATTTTTTATCACCTGCATTACTCGTCGTAAAGTTGGAGGAACATAAAAACAGGGACTCACTGACTCTAACAGACAACTGACTATAAAATGATCTAATATTCGGAAATAATAACAAAGAAGTCAGCAAAGCGTATGTCAATGTATGTAGATTTTTTCTTGACATTTCCATAATCAATTTTGCATGTATGATACAAGTTTCAGCACAACCGGTCCAATAGTTTTCGAGTTATCCCTCGGACTTAAAGACAAACGGACAAAATATCTTCGCTATAAGGGTTTGTTATAACCGTTTTGACGGACCCTTAAAAATAATTGTAGTATATAGTGTACTTGATTGAATTTTTCTCAAAGCTTAAATTAGTCTATGAAATTATTGATATTGAATACTGTTCTTGTCGATTTATTTTTGATTACAGATTACTATTCCCAGTAGTTCCTGATAGGTTTTTTTATGACTTTTTGTCAGCATAAGCAAAAAAAATACCATGCTCAGGATGAGTAAAATAATTTATAATAATAAGATTACAGTAATATAAATGATCCTAGTAATAGACGAGGATTCTTTAATATTTTTAACTTAAAGAGTTAAAGAGACTAAACGACGGTTTAATCCCAGTAGATTATAATCCTCTGTGGTAGTTAAATTCCTTTAAAGGACCTGACAAAGAACTACCTGGGAACAATCAAATGTTTTAGATTTTACTGGACTTTCGGGTTGGGAATTGTCCTTTCTGAGTAGATCCCATGATAAAACCTTATCATATCCGACTTTAAAGCTTAACATACAAAGCTGTTAGTGTACTCCAAGCTGTAATCAAGCCGCGCCCGCCCACCGTCCCGGCTGTCAACTTATCAAATGATTAATTAATTACAGGGGCTATCAATCACGGGTCGGCGACAAACTGTGCTCAATGTATTCATTACGGCACCAAACGACGCTATTGTCATAATTGCTTTACTAACTACTGTAAAAAGTGAGTTAGAACATATGCTATGAGTGGAGGGTTCCAAAATTTACAGCCACCACATATAAAGTTATTAATTTAAAAAATACTGCACATTTTTGAAATTAAATATTTTTCAAATTATAAGGTTTTGTATTGTAAATGATTGCTATTAATTTTGATATGAAATAATGCAAGTTAGGTTTTCTGATCATAAGTCACATCATAAGTCATCATAGCCACTATTATTATTTTATACATTAATTAAATGGAAAATAAAATTATAAAGAATCTGTAACATCAGGAACAACAAAATCCACCTTAGGTTCAAACGTTTACTCTGTACTTAATTAGTGACCCACTTGATCTGTATTATTGTATATTTTGTGCCCTGTAGTCAATCATAACATAACATTACTTATGTTTTAATTTGTCTTCCATGCAAATTATTCCTTCGTCTAAATAAATTTAACTTTTAACAGTAAATAAAGCATTACGGTTTCTCATTTCAGTTAATACAATACGTGAAATCAATATTGCTCGGTTTATTCAACATTGATTAACTCATAAATTAAATCTTGTAACTATTAACGTCTGCATCGACTACCGATGCCGATTGGGAATCAATTATTAAACGTCCCTAAACAATAAACAGTAGTAATTTATGCATAGGGTCAGTATTGCATGATTTTGATTATTCAATTTTGTTAGCATTTGCAGAGCGTAGAAACCCTCGATGGTTGTAAATTGTAATATAAATATGCCTATTGTTAACTAATTTTATTAAATGACAATGAACATAGATTTGGTGAAATTCTGGAACACATGCGAGTGTATATGTGTGCTTTTTTAATTGATCCAAAGATGGTGATTTTTCAATGGAGGAAAACTAATTAATGGATTGGTTTTGACGCATTATCTTTCCCAATCAATTAAGTAAAGTCAAATGTTTCTGTCGATCTTTCACAGATTAACAACTTTGACTCTATCGTATCGAAACCTTTAACAATCGATGTTTACGCAGCACTAAGTTTTTGGGCAAATGGTGACCCCACGCCGACAGTTGGGCTTCTACTTTACTACGATTCTGTACATAGAGGTCGTCTATTTGAGAATTATCGACAATGATATTGTACATTCAGTAGGGTCGGGAAAGGTCCGATCATGATTTTCAATAGATAATGTCAGCCAACCGGCGTTGGGCCGGGAAGGAGAAGTCTCATTGTGAAAGGAAAGGACCCTTGCCTCAGAAGTGGAACTATTTATTGGTACAGTTTGTACAAAATATACAGTAAGAAATTAGGCAAAATTATGCACTGATTTTATTAAAACCAGTCCGTGATGTTGTAGGAATAAAAAAAACATCTTTCCATGGTATAAACAGAAAGGAAACTTGTCTATTTTATTATTCTGTCAGTTACTTAGTAATGGCACATTGATTGGACAAAATATGTATCAATAAAGCTCCCAGTAGAGTATTACAGTAACAAATGTCGGCCTCACGCTATGTTTATTGCGACTGTAACTGCAGGATGGATATCAATTGGTCTATATTGGCGATGACGCATACGCGCCCAAGAAACATCGAGTTGTGCTACTGTATTTACTGGTATTTTATTACTTCTTTAAATACTTGACCAGCAATATTTATAATAACGCGTACCGTATTATTTCGCTAGAGGCGCAAAGAAAAAATTACAGTGCTGAAGAGAATCCGCCGTAAGAAAAACTTACTAGGGTAAAACTCGGTAATAAGCCCCACTTGACAAAACGCCCCACTCACCTAGCATTTTATAGTTGGTGTATAACAAAGCTACGCAGCACACGAATGGAAACGAAAGTAGCCATCAGCTGCCCGACAAGTTGTCTACTCCGTTGTAAGGATGTCTGCTTGCGTTTCTATTCGTGTGCTGCGTAGCATTGTTAGTGTGCGTGCTAGGTGAGTGGGGCGTTTTGTCAAGTAGGGCGTATTACCGAGTTTTACCCTATAGCTAAAGAATTTAAGAGAATGGTTCGGAAAAATAGGACATGCAGTGATTTTCCATACTTATTCAAACTGCAAATTTGTACATGGTAGTTTTTTTTTTTTGGTATTGGTAACTTTTGTAAATATTTTGTTTCACTTCCGGAGCTTTTGGGTAACGATAATAAATTATTAGTACTTACTATGTACATTTAAAACGTCTATTTACGAATTAAACGTCGCATCGTTAAACCCAGACAAGCAATAGAATATAAAGTTAAGCAATAACACTTAAAACCCTATACGTTGGAGTATTGTAGTCGGCTCCGACCCAAGCTTTAACATTATGTTAAGGCTCTTTCGACTTTGACCCCTCCCGTCCGAATATCAATCTGTTAGAGTAGGACTTTCAACCTTTTTCAGTGCGAAGAAAACGGCCGTAACCACATAAAACTAGATAAGGGATCCGCATGGTTAATTTAACAACAATTCTAGTAGATACGTCTTGTGGCTACGCTCGAATAAAACAAGTTTTAGGAACGCTTGGGAGAGGTCGGGCGTGGTGGCGTCTATAAAGGTATACCTAGTTAGGTACTTCGAAGTCAGCTGTATACCTATCTTAGACAATGTGCGGGTTATATCAATAATATCTCGGAAAATGTTTTCCTTAAAAATATTTAATTGAAAATCTCAAAACAATAAAATTAAACTAACAATAATAACAAGATAAGATATAAACTATGTACAACCCTAACAGTCGAACAGCCCGCCTCGCCTCGTAGCCGGTGCAAAGGTGCCCAAAATTTCCGGAATATTTCAATCTTTGTTAATTTTACATAATGTTATGAATTTAATCTCAATCGGTTTAGAAGTATTTGTATTACCTACATAATTTCGAAGACTAATTAATAACCTATAGGGTACTTCGCGTTGACCTAGAATCAGGCAAAAAGCAAGGTGTCACAACACAAGTAAATGAAACAAGAAAGTAAAAAAATCGATAATTTGTAGTTGTGGAATACTTGTATTTTTTTGCGAATGATGAACTATCTACAATGTTTAAGTTTGTGCGGAACCCTCACGGTGCGAGTCTTACTCGCACTTGTCCGGTATTTTGTTTATTGCCCCTCATTGCGAGCTTTCGTAGTCAGCCTATAATTTAAATAATATCGTTGTGGTCGAATAAAAATGTCACGGCCTATAATTTTCTGCTATAATGACACCTTCTAAATGAGAAATGAGCCGCAAACTCTTAATATATATCAAATATTTTTCTCTAATCCACGCGAACACGTGCTTACGATAGTCATTTCCTTCAGGTCAATCAAGATCATAATATTACACTCGCTCGTGATTTATAGTTTGCGAATGTTTACGTTTTATGATACATAAAATAAACTGCACTAAATTTTCTCAAATTTTTTATTTTATTTTATTCTTTAAAGAAAGAAAGAGTATTGCAGTATTCAGCTTCGTCATTTTCCTAACAAAAAATTTAACCATACAATTTTGTATGGATTTTATTATTATTATACATATACTGATAAGGTCATGTTGTATGACCATATTTACCTACTTATTCGTAAAATTCAATATCTCCAACTATTTGTGAGTAAATCGCAAGTTTCAAACCAATTTAGTTTTTAGAAAGAAATGCGAAAGATCTGGTAAGGTTGTGCGAATTAAAAGCGGACCTAAGTCCACTGCTGCTTTAGCTTATTTATTATTTCGGCAATGTCGGTGACCTTACTTCTTTGTTGGGTATATTCTTTAAAGAGCATTACTTACCTCCCCTCTTTCTGTTCTACTTCGTGAAGAAACAGCATACCCACAATAAACTCCACCGGATAAAAATTACATCGTACATAAAGTATCTACTCGTAAAATAAGTAAAAACATTAAAAAGAATTAATAAACAAGCAACGTAAGTAGAAACGACAATAGCAGCGGATGGTTATTGAATTGCAATAGGTTCTAAAATTTTAAAAAGTTAATTTTCTAAAAACATTTTCCAGCAATAAAATTGTAGCACAAAAATGTGGGGAAAACGTAAATTTCACTTTCCGCTAAAAGCTATCCGAGAGTTTACTCCAAATTGGTTAGTTCCATTTCAGCTAGATTTCAAAGATGCAATAGAAACCCTTACTACGTGTTTTAGAAATTGAATTATATGTAAAATAAGATATTTGGTAATTTTCTTTGCTATGCTTTTGCTAGCTTATTGGAAGATCAGAAAATTTCCGCACTCATTAACACAAAGTGAGTAATTTCCGTGCTGCTAAAATTAATACTGCTGAAAGGAGCCGTGGTAACCTAGTTGGTAGCACGTTCATGAGGTCGTGGATTCGAACCTTGTCCTGTATAAATGAGTTTTTCGGAACTTATGTACGGTTTATTGCGATACCACAGGCTTTTTGGTGAAGAAAACTATCGTGAGGAAACCTGCATATGCCAAAGGTTAGAGTTACTATTTCTAAAGCGTATGTAAAGTTTACAAAAAACTGATTGGGTCCCCGTTTTTGGACATTGGTTTGGCACAATTATAGATCTCAAAAGTCAAAGTGTACTTCCTGTAGTCAATTCCTGGCACCCTAAGAAGATAAGGTAAGATACAATACACGCTTAAAAAATAAAATAAAAAGCTTAAGTGATACAAATACATCTGTTGCAAAAGCGATTGCCATACATCTCGGACGACGTAGATCCACTGCAACTGCAATTCTTATAAACTAAGTACAAAGTGAGTTGGTATCGAGAACTGTTAGTAGAAGCAACAGCTGCTTATAATTCAGCTCGCGTGACACCCAGAGTGGGCGGTCGACTAGCAACAATAGTTGAAGGAATCGCTCCCCCGTTAACACTTATTGGTCCACATGTTTCAATTGATTCCTCGGCTGGATACAGTCTGGCACTTAGCTTTCTGATTAAAATTGTACGATTGCAGAATAAAATTCTCAGCTACTAATAGTCTTGGAAATAGTTATAGTGTATGGGTGGATGTAGTTAGGCTGTACAACAAATAATAACTGTAACCAATACAATGGATAAAAAATTCGGTTTTTACTTCGGAAAGCCTTATATTTATAACGGATCTAAACAAAGAACAATTAAAAACGGATGACTTAAACAAAAGACTGTCAAAATGTAGAATGAGTCAGAATGCCTCATTGTCAAATTTCAAAAAGTCCTACTTCAATAGCAAATTTACAGCAGTATTTATCTACGAGTTTATGTAGGTACTACTTGAGCTTACAAAACAAAAAGAAATGATTTAGATCTAAGATACAGAGTTTTCATTTGTAAAACAGAAAGTTCAACGAACTTCTCTATCTTCTAGTCCAGCTGTTAAATTGATGAATGAGTAAGTAGCAAGTGGCTGCAGAGCTGCTAGCAGTATAACTCTGGCATGTTACAAGCTAGCTTACTGTCGCGCGTCCCCAGCGCGCGCGTCCTATTGGATCGTACGAGGTCGAATTCATTGCTCTCAATTGGCCATACCAGATGATGTTATGTCACTTTAAGAATATCCTACATACTTTGTACTGTGGATGTTGTCTCTATCAATTGTTCTATTATTCAGTTATTGTTTAGATGTATCTTTCTTTGTGCTACTTCACTGTTTATTTTTAAGATTACTAATTCGAAGTCTTTGGCTAATGTTCAATTTAAATTAGTATTATCTAAAAGCCCTGTCAATTAGACGTAGACTTCCGTGAAATAACAAAAAAAACACTTTCACAGAATTAAATAGGTAACTACTGACCTGTTATTTGTGACAGCCAGACTAATAATCAACATTCATGAATGAATCATCGAGCTATCAGCCTGTGGAAAGAACAATTTCATTTTTCGTGGTCGTACCTTGCACTTTTCCAATTTCAATAGATATTCCATTTCCCTCACTTCATAAATTTTAATTTAGTTTCTTATACTCGTACATACAAAATAATAATAAGAGAGTTGGAAGAAGTAGAAACCCGTTCCCCCTTCCTTCTACAAACAATTACCTCACCAAAAAATTACGTTTCTACACGATGCGACCAAAACCATTTGTCAACTAAACCACCTCATGATGTATAGCTCCCGGACGGTCCTCCGACCTTCGCCAAAAGGCACGACTCTCACAACTTGAGAATTATTTCCGAGGGTCGCCCCCACTTTACGCACCGTTTACTGTTCTTCAATTATGTGATTTTCTTTAAGTGGTCAGTCCCTTTTCGCCCTTTCCATGGCGTTCAACACTGCGAGGTGATTTATTGAAAAGTTACAGAAATTGAGTGGCTTTTTCACTGTCACTGCGATTGGTTACATATTTGAATAAGGATACTGTCATCTCACTTCGATATCTACCTACTTACAAATCTACATAAATGTTGCCAAATGACAATAGGTACTTAACATTCGGTAATTTTTAACTGCCGCCTGCGGCCAACGAAAGGAGTGTCTTGTGTTTGTAAGTTTGTTTGTGTATCTGTTTGTCTTCGGGGATCAACGCGTGTTTCGTTTTTTGCGTTTAAGGGAAGGTTCTTAGCCACATTTAGTCAAAACTGGTTTGTCGGGGGTTTTAAATTAAAAACGATTTCGCATCTCATATGTCAAACTTCGTTTAGCCCTATAAGGCTACAACGGCCGTCAAGGGGGCAACGGCAACAGATAGGAATACTCCAGATCTATTATGTATGACGAGGTTACCACGGTTGTATCTGTAGCTCTACTATTTTAAAATCTACTTGAAATGTCTAAATCGCTAAATATTTTACTTAACAAACCCAAGCCTTTCTAAAATAGAATCAGTGTCGGCTAAAGCAGAATTAGCTGAAAAGAAAATTATTTCATGTTTTATTAGAAAACCACGTTTTGCACTTAGGTAAGCAATGAATCATTTTCACCGGCGCACTTTAATGTGGCGTCTACCGAAAGACTAAAGAAAGATTTAATGTCTGCAGTTCTCAAACTTTCATTCGACGTACCTTTTTTTAAAAACCGGCGGAGGCGTATACACCTTTATACCAGTAGCATTACACCAGTGCGATTATTCAGCGTACAAAGTAAAATGATTCACCTAATTAAAATAAATTTCGAATTTGTGAAACCTACCATAAAAGTGATCTCACTCAGAAATCGATCGGCGATCGAACTCGATTTTCTCGACGGGGATTTCTGGACATACATTTGTCCAGAAATCCCCATCAGGCATTCAATGGCGATCCTCAATGGAGATCACTGGAACAATCCGACATGTCAGGCCGCACAATCGCAATACTTGGCGCTCCGTTCTTTCCCCGCCAGGGACATAGCGTGAAAATGTATGTATGTCAGGCTGCGTCTTCCCCACTTCGCCACCGACGCTCTCAGAGAACGATTCACATGCGAATGGTCAAATGACTATAATAAAGTCTAGTCGCAACTAGAACTTATAACTCATACCAGACGGTGACCCTTCGCTATCCACAAGTTGATTAGTACCTACGTCTGCTCTATAGTAACTCCCAGAAGTATGTCATCACACTGTGGGGTCGCAACGACTCAATGATACGTGATCAATTCAACAATTTGCTTCCCTTCCCGCAACCCGCACTCCAGTAGCGTAACTAAGTTCAGTGCCGCCACTGGCAACGCGAATTTGCCGCCTCTGTAACTCGGCCATTAGACATAATCGTCGGCTTAACATGTAAAACTGTTAACTTCTAGGCCCATTCATGTCAACTTTACTGATATAAATGAACTTAGCAATTTTACGCGTCTATTCGACGATATGAATTACACATATTATGCATAGACAGCTGAAATCGTTCCCCGCTTCCTAACTGAGCTGTCCACCTGGGTGGGCAGTTAGGAACAAATGTTCCTAACCACCCACCTCTTATCCTGTTGACTTCGGCGTAGTCATGTGACAACAACCAAATAAATAGTTTCTTGCGTACCTACTTGCAAAAAGACATACCTACAATGTATTTTTTATTTTTGATTCAAGGATACTTAATTTTTTTTTTCCTTTAACAGCGTTTACCAAATTATGAATTAATGATATTTGTGTGCCGCCCCTAAGCTTACAGCCCCGTCAGCCCATACGTAAATAAATACGTCACGTCCATTTTAATACCACCCGCCGCCTAACTGCCTCTTTACTTCGACAATTTTGACCTGAAGTCCTTAATATTAAATGTATTAGCGGTTTTCCTCCCCTTAAGTTCTCTATTGACGGTTTTCGACGTCTTAATTAAGTAATGATGAATTTACGGAAGTAAAAGCTTGATAAATGAAGAGTAGAAATTGCTAAATATTTCCTTTGATTAATGATGTTTTCAATGTCTTATTTTCTGGTTGAAACTTTGCGAATTATCTTCCGTAGCTGAGAAAACGAGCTATTCCGCGGTGGTGCTCGCGATTTATTGTTTTTCCAGGATACATTTACAAAGTATTTACCAAAATTCATCAAAATCAGTTAATGTATGGCGTGATTAAATAAAAAATATACAAACACTCAAATAAACATTTTGATTTTATATTGGTTAAGTAAAATTCTATAAATACATTAATCATCATTGCCAAAAAAATAAGTCCAACGCAATAAATATAAACAGCTTAAAAACAGTACGTTTTGCTGAAATGACACCCTCATGTAAAATGCGACCCAGACCCAATACATAAATGATAAGCCTATCTATAGTATCATGTCATACTTGACAGGCACTTGCGTAAGCTCTTTGTGAAGGCATAAAATTCAATTCGCGAAAGCTTATTGCGGTTTAAACATCAAAGATAGTTGCGAATGCGCACAAAGCGAGATAATGAAAGGGACGAGTCGTTACAGGACGGAACTCTAAACAGGGCAATGGGCCGCGATATGAAGAATGTTCCCGTCCACAGAAAGTTTCCCTCGTTACAATCTACCCGCACTAATGACACCAACCGGACCTTTTTGCGCGATATTCGGCCATTCGTCTTCCGACCGTCGACGTGTGCAGACGTTTCTACGTACCGTTGGAACAGGGGACAAATGAATAGACGGTTACTCTTCACAGTTAGCTCTAGAATAACAACTGTTACATTTAGCCCACACTAAGGTTTGTACGCGGCTGCGCCTGCGAATTCCATTTTTGTATTATTTTTATAACTTCTGAGCGGCTCCAAGAAACAAAAACAAATATACTTAATGCTTACTTGGGCTTGACTTCACTCTTGAACTCTGTCCTCCTTTTAATGAATGACTTTGTAGGTATGGGGCACTCTGACTTTGTACTATTTTTTACGTTTTTGTGCAATAAAGTATAACTTGAATGTATAAGTTGAAAAGTATGAGTTGAATTTTCTGACTTAGACGATTCGAAATGTCTCCCAAAAACAAATTATTGACCTTTCGATTACGAAGCTATTTGGCCCGCTCTCGTTCCAAGCTTTCCTTCACAATCAAAAATTTAAATGAGTTTTCTCCATCACGCAGAGGAGCGTATTTTTTCTCATCCTAATGCCATTTTGGGGATGGTATTACTCTTAAATGAATATTCATTCGGTGCGAAATCGTTTAGAGATAATAGATTGAGGTTCATATTAGGTTGGCAATGAATTATGGATCTTCGTTTTGTATGCAGGAATGGGGCGGCCTCATCGGCGAATCCTTTTAAAAATGATTAATTGGCAGTGCTATTACTTACGATTGTATCCGTAGAGAACAAAAGAGAAGTCGCGAGTTTTAATGAGGTTTTACCTGAAAATAAAAGTTTCTCGTTAAAACAAGTTCTAGTAATTACATTTTTCTTATTCGTTAAGCTCTAGGTGGTATTACTATTAACTCAATAAAGTACTGGGGAGTAAGGGAGCACGATAGCATCAATTTCTGAACGCCAACCTTACTACGATATGCTGAACACCCTACTAGCTATCGGACAAGATATTGGCGAAATAACATTTGAACGGTCGGAGAATTAAAGGCCAAAATCTTGGTCGAATATATATTAGCCAATTTTCTCTGGTCTTGTCTGTCTCCTTTTTGTCGTCCGTTCCTCAGTCCTGTCAAGTCAAAGTTCTAGTCTGCCAGTCATGTCTTCAATCAAAGCAGGCTAGACGCCACAACAACATTCAAACAACACATAAAGCAGGTATAAATGCCAAGTTTAAATAAAGGTCAATACACAATCCTAGTAAATAAATATTAGCGTCTATAAATAATTTCGTGATAGAACAATTGCATTAACAATAAAACTTTCCACCTGCAAAACATTTTATGTTAATTTCCCAAAGGGAGTCAAGAAAAACGTAGCTTATTACGAGCAAGGACCTAACTAAGCCATTGTTGAAAGTTACAGTTTTCAATCTTGGACTAGTTCACTTCATAATTCAGACTCGTGGGACTAAACTAGGACGGCGAGTTTGCCAACGGGAGCTTCCATAAACTACCGTCTCTCCTGTGTCGTCTACCGTACTAGCTTTTGCAGGGATGACTTTTTTATATCCAATACATTTAATTTACATAATATTTTGTTCAGACCGTCCTACATAAACCACTTGGTTTATCTCTACTGTAACATACTTATATTTTTCCTATTGTTTCACTGCGAAATGCGTATGCGTGGCAGCTTCTAGTAAATCTGCTGCCACGCGCTGCGAACGCAACTCAACCGCTCCGATGTGACGTCTTTCATACAGTTTAATATATTACAAACGGACACGTGCTGCTTGCGGCACTCATCCTGTGTGCTCCAACCTTAATTTGTAGTAGGGGATTAGGGCTCAAGTCATACAAAACCATTGCAATGTAGCATCTGATACCGATGTGCAATGTATCGGTGTGTGTGTGTACAGATAGTTGAACGTGGGGCCCACTTTATATTTGCGTACATGAATGCCAGATAGGTAGATAAAGCATTTATTTATAACTACGTCTCTTATATCCAAGACAAACAATCATACAAAATGGTCACAATATTAAAAAATAGCCACAACACAATGCTTACAATTCCGTTCACCGGCTTACAATGACAATAATACTTTGGCTCGTCTAGCTGGGAATTCGAGCGTCCTTCCTACCTTTCGTTATTGGAGCTGAGTGGATCTCGGACAAGAACGAAAGTCAGCTCCGTTTTGCTAAGCTCCGGACCCTTACTCGACACGTAGTTTATAGAAGGCCCTCCTAGTGGGAATCCCGAAGTTCGCCTAGTCACCGAGTAGGACTATATCAAACAGTCGGACAGAGTCCGTCGCTCAGTCATGGCTTTGAGCACGCGACACCCGAGGGAGTCGTTGGTCACTGCGTCAAACCAGCTTGTTTATTTCGGCTGAGGGTGTTTCTTTTTGGTAAATTTTCGACTCTAATGGCACTACTTTTGATGGGTTCTGAGTTACACAAGTGTCTGTTGTAATGTAACAGTCTTATTAATATAATAAACAGGAAAGTATGAAAGGATGTTTGTTATTCTTTCACGCAAAAACTACCGAACAAATTTTGATGAAACTTTACAGTAATATATTATGTAGATCATACCTCTCAAGCCTATTTCCGGAATGTCCCCTTGGTCCGTTACGTCTATTCCCGGACATCAGCATAACACATGGGCATTCATAAAGATACCTTGGGAAAATCTGTTCCTGAGTGAAAAACTTTCCTACGCGGGCGAAGCCACGGGAAATTGATCCTTTGGGACAAAACTACTCAATAGTTCAATTGATTGAACTGTTAATTGAACTACTGGGAACAGACGGAAACAGCTAGTGTAGGTATAAATAAATCAAAATGTCACCTTAAACCTGGCCTTGCCGCAAACCTGCGGATTCTGATCGGGCCAGGCGATACAGTTTGCTTGACTTAGTTCGAGAGGAAAATGTACAATATGGCCTACTTCTCTGCCTGTGTCAGAGAGAGACAGTCGCACCGTGGTATCTATGTATAATACCTATTTGTATACTATGGTCAGCATTATAGCCGTGCATTGCGCGTCAAATCCTGCGTCCGGCGCCGCGTGTCGCGAGATGATAAGCGGCCTATGGGGTGCAGCTAGTGTTGCAAAAGACTCGAGTCTTATTTTATCAAGACTCGATGTCAAATTACCAGACTCGACTTTTTAAGTTTTTAACGAGACTCGAGGCTCTTTTTAACATGCGGCTTTCGAGTCTTGCTCGAGTCCAATTTGTTTGTCGAGTCTTGCTTACGACGGCAACCAAACTCTGATAAAGTTTCTACTAGAAATCTAATACAACTAAAAATGCTTTTTTATACATTTTACCTACTTAGGTAATGATTTTTTTATACATTTATTTAACTAAAAATTCGATCCTTTGTAAGATTATTCGAGTCTTCATCAAGACGCAAAAGGTTTCCAGCCTATACCTGCTTAATCGAAGCGAGTTTTCAAAGTCAGGGCTCGATGCTTCGAGTCTTTTGCAACACTAGGTGCAGCAGTGCGCAGGTCACACGCTGTAGCGGGCTTGGAGAGTGGCCTAATGAAAATGAGTAGGTTGATGTGAATCTGCGACCTTCTCCTTACAGTAGACAAATCTCAAATCTGTTAAGTCAAGTCTCAAATCTGTCAAGTGAAGTCAAGTCAAGTCTTAAATATGTCAAGTCAAGTCTCAAATCTGTCAAGTCAAGTCTTAAATGTGTCAAGTCAAGTCTCAAATCTGTCAAGTCAAGTCTTAAATATGTCAAGTCAAGTCTCAAATCTGTCAAGTCAAGTCTTAAATCTGTCAAGTCTCAAATCTGTCAAGTCAAGTCTTAAATCTGTCGCAGGACCGACGGAAATAGGGGGAGACGAGTTCTGGAGTTGAGACCGCGTACCGGTAAGCAGAAAGTTTTCCAAGTTTATTTTTATTTATACTCAGAATATTTTCTGTACATACTTAACAGTACTTGGTATATTTATTTATAACAAAATGCATTTTTACTAATAAATTACACACATATACTTATCTAACGTAAGACAAGTAAAAATAAATAGGTAGTGTCAAATAAGTTTACTTTGCCATAAATTTAGGAAGACAGTAACTCTAGTACCTACCTCCAATAGGTTTAGAGCTTACAAAGCCACAAGTAAGAAAGTCATATTCCCAACAGTTTCGTATACTTCAGATGGCTGTAGGCGTCAAAGTATCTTATCATTCTAAAGCGTTACGCTGACGTTTATTTAAAGACAATAGCGCGCGATATGACGAAAATTTTCAATTAAACAAAACAAAACGACGCTCCGTCTCGGGGACTCGGGGGAGTATTGTATGGCGCGACAGTGGCGTGAAATGGCGTGGCGTGGCGCAGCGTGCGGATGTCCGGCGCTCGGATGGCGGAATATCGCGCGGGATACTGGGCCGTCGACGTGAGAATGGCGCGGCTCACTCGCGCCATTACGCCTGGAATGGCGGAGATTACGCTGAGTGATATCATACGGTAGACCGTCTTGGAATGCCCAACGAGATATTCCATCACGACTCCGAACGCAACCGGCAAATTACCCAACTGTGCAGTTTCTTGTCTAATTTTGTAGACAATTCGAATGCAATCTTCTTACATCGATTTCGACATGCAACAATATTTACATAATAACCTTATCGTATAATCGTAATAGTGAAATTGGACCGTTCGTTTTCTATAAGAATATAGAGTGCCAAGTATAAAAGAGGATTATTCCCAGTAGTTCCTCACACATTTTATTCTCCTTCAGCTAAATAAATAAACATATATTCACGCTATAATATATCTTATATTGCGTAGACAGAAAAAACGGAGCGCTAAGTAAAATCCACGGCACTGTTACAAGAGAACAGAACTAATTCCCAACAGGTGCACCAACAATTGAAATAAATTCTAAAAATATATATCCTTACTAACATAAGGTTACATTAATTAGTATAAAAAAAATCACGACCTGTGTTTAAAACAATATAATAACATCAAGATTGTTCTATAACACCGTTCTCTCTTCATTCATTCAATGCAATGCCTAAGCGAAATCACTACAGTACAAGATTCAATCACGCATGCACGTGACATGGAGTATTCTATCCCACAGACAAATGTACAATGCGCGATACAAATCTCTGAACAGACACCAACAAGCGTACATACATACACATCTCCCCTCGCTTCCTGCATCATAAGTAAGACCAACGTCACATGTAAGTATACAATGTTCACTTTACCACCCAGACTAAAGCGTTGTTTTTTATTGGAATAAGAATAGGGTAAAAAATCGCGTCACAGGAGTTCTGACAGCGACATAGAGGCGTCAATCCGGTGAGAGGGAACGCTATTTCGGTCGTACAGGCATACACAAGTAGTCTTTGAAATTTTAATCGTTACATTCACCCTGCCTTGATGGCACGCTAGAGACTTGCCATGGCGCTATGTTCATCATAAGGACACTGTGAGGGAATAAAACCTGGCGATGGACCGCACTTTACCTTTATTTACAATTTGAAACTGAATCTAGAGATGCTGCGTTTTTAATTAGCAGTTCAAACTAGCTTGCTCACACTTCGTTAACATATACAGACTGTCAAACATTCGACTTACTATTATAACTTGAGTCGCTCAAGCCACTTTCAACTGTCTTTGAAATTTCTTCTCATAGTCGACCAAGAACTAATTTTTGACAAAACTACAGATTGCCGCCTTTGATATTATACGATTCACTTGATATCTGGCGATTTATACAGAGAAACACTTAGCTACATGTAAGAAAAAACTTTATTAAAATTCGTCCAGGTTTTAACAAAAAAGACAGACAAAAGTTTTAAAACGGCGGGTATCTTTCAATCGTGAATAAATCTCATTATTATTATAAAAATTTCAAGGACGCAACGTCCTTGAAATGAAAATTCGTTTTGCGTCTTTATCCCCGAAGGTAGGTACTATTAGGTACTTCCGTTAAACCACTAACCCACTAAAATATAAACCTTCGGATTAATATAGAATGAAATTATTGACCCTAAATAATGCAATTTGGACCGCAATGTTTCGGGCAGGCCTAATTCAATACAACCCTGGTCTCACCTGCCCCTCCATCTACATACGATTTGATTTGGTTCCATTTGGGATACATAAACTGTATCTCGAATATGTATGAGTGCCGGAAAATTGAGTAGTATATTTGGTTACTAAGATATACTCGTAGTTTGGATATAGGTTTAAATTATTTCCCCGCGCCTTTGCTCACTGGTTGTCGACTTTCAAGTGAGAATCAAGATTTTTCTGGGTATACAAATAACTAACAATTTCCTTAACAATGATACATTTAAAATTGCTTCCGTATCTATAGTTCCGGTATTTCCTCGGGCAACCTCCTACCGAATGCATGTTTGGTTGTAGATGGACATAGGCTTACCCCGGCTTTGAATATATCCCCGGTAGAATAATGGGTTTCCGCAAAAAACTAGACTAGCACGCTAAAAGTGGCGAAAAACAAAATCTTTTTGAATCTTTTTTCTGTTTTATTGTGTAAGTTTCACTTCTACTACGAACTACATTTTGATGCATTCGTCTAGATTTAGGGACTGAAATATTGTTCCACATATTTTTGTCTTAACTGAAAAATTTTCCAGTCCAAACAAATTATGACGCGAAACGAAGACAGGCCAGGCGTCCCTTTAAAAAAGCGGCACCATTTATCATTCAGAAAACCGTGGTCGTAAACACGCGAAGTTAGGTCTTCGCCGAATGGACACCTAACTCAACGCATGTATGTATCCTGCTTTAAAATTTAAATCGTATTTACATTCACCCCCTAGCGCTCATGTCGCCGAAAATGGGTCTTAACTAACACAGAAAACACTCCACAGCGGGACTATTTCTGTCGCCCCTTTAGGACTGTTAAAATAGAATGTTCGAGACCCAGAATATACAATTCTATAACCGTATCAACTAGAGGGTTAACCTATATTCCATATTTTGTAGGTACGTGCGCTAATGCTTTTTCTATGTAGCGCGTTCACTTCTTTGTTTTTGGTGACATCTCGCCTATTGGGGACCCTTTCGGATCCGTTTCTAGAGTCGCATGCATCACGAACGACTCTGGCTTTAGTTTTCCAAGTCCTGTAATTACAATAGTTCTCTTCTATGGTTTTTATCTTCATATTTAAACTAAAGGGTCCCATAGGCAGACTATCACGTAGTTAACGCCGTCCATAGTGACCGACGAATCATGGGAAAGCTGTAACCAATATTTGTCCATGATTATGTCCACCTTGACGTGTCCGCAACAAGTTTTGTTTGTGTTCCCAAATCCCGTAATGGACTGACCGAGCAGGCCGCCGCTCGGTTCCCAATTGATAACTTCACAACTTTCAGGCCCACATCATCATCGTTAATGCTTGTTTTCATTAGCAATCCACTTAAGACCGAGGTCGTCGTTGCTTTTAAAATGATTCACAGCGTAGCTGTATGAAAAATATTACAGTTATAACCGTCTACGATTCTTTACAGCTCAATCTGTGAAGTATTTCAAGTTTCCTCTGTGGAAGATATAATCTGGAATAGTATTCTAGATCTTGTACTTAAAACACAGATATTGTATAAAACGTCAGAAAATAATATAAAAGGAAAAATAAATTCTAATTTTTCCTTTTATATTATTTTCTGACGTTTTATACAATATCTGTGTTTTAAGTACAAGATCTAGAATACTATTCCAGATTATATCTTCCACAGAGGAAAACGTCAGAGAGAAAACGTCAGAAAATAATATAAAAGGAAAAATTAGAATTTATTTTTCCTTTTATATTATTTTCTGACGTTTTATACAATATCTGTGTTTTAAGTACAAGATCTAGAATACTATTCCAGTAATAAAAAAAACTTAAAATTTGTCCCATACAAACTCATGTTATCTCGTACAGAGCGGCGGCGCCGCTCACTATAATACCACCCTAAACAAAAAGAAAATCGTTAGATCGGCTTTGACATGCTCAGAGTTCAGAGTGACAATCATGTTTGACGCGCTACAGAAAAATAACTTTAATTATAATCTTAATGATCTTAATTAACTTAACTATAATCTTAATGATCTTATTAGTTTTTGTCTTCGAAAAATTGTAGCTGACAAGTCCGTCTTAAACTTTGAGAAAGTCCGTCATAAGCAAGCACTTAACAAAATTCCTGAATTATGAAAGAGAAAACTAATTCGTTGTAGGTAAGTACATACTTTAAATAAGCTATATTAACTTTGACGGAAACTGAAACAAAAATAAACTTAATCTAAAGGGTACTTACTCTACAGAACGACCAACTGTCCCATAAGAGTCCTATTATAATACATTAATTATGAGAAATCATTTTAATGGAAAATATTTTTAAAATATAATTTCATTTTTAAAACATTGTTTTAAATTTTTTGTCGGTTTTTTGATCGTCACTGACACCGATCAGCCGAATAGGGATTTAAGGGCTTCTTTCACCACTTCCTGATATTGTTACAGATAGTAATCTTAGTGATAATCTAATCTATCAGATAAATCTGTGTGATAGACTGTATAAAATATATAAGATATAGGCAATCAGATACCAGTGAAACAAAAAAAATAGATAACCTGCAGATAGGGTATCTGGGACTGTATCAGCAAGCGGTGTAAGAGGCGCTAAATGTCTTAAACTTTGTTGATCTGTAACTTGTAAAAGCTTGAAAATATAAATAGTCCTTTAGGAATGAATTAGTACAAAGGCCACACAATCTGACATTTTTAGAAGTGGGTCCGTTGTCTGTCAGTATAATTTTTCTCTTTATTCTGCTTTCAAAAAATCTCAGTTACATAATTAAATCTACAAGCATTCAAATTATTCAAACATCGCAACTGTCACCACATTGGCAAAGTGTCGACGTGAAGTTGTCATCAATGAACGCTCGTGCGGTTTGTTACGCTTTTTTTTAATTTATATTTAGGCGCTGCTGACTGGCAATTAGCTGAACAAATACAATTCTTTTTCGAAAACGTACAATAAATCAGCAGTTTAAATAAATAGTCAGTTACGATAAATATTTACTTACTTTACTTAGGTACTTCTTACTGAGTTGTAAGTAACTTGGTAAGTTTCCCGTTCCTCTGAATCCTCCGATCTGTTGACCGATTAATCCAATCAAAGGAATCTTTTCTGTTGGTCTAGAATGTTTTTCAGTAAGGTTGTACCGTCTAGATATTGTTATTATATTTACAAAATATTATAAACATAAAAGCGTCAGTGTATTCGAGCGGAAAAAAAGTTTAATCAAATCCATTCATCAGTTCACGGGAGTGGATTGGTGACATAAAAAGTGGTGATATGGCTAGTGGATTGCAGTGGAATAGGGCGTTTCCTCACGATGTTGTCCTTCACCTAATAGCCTGTGGTATTACTCTTCATAGGGTTAGAACAATTCTGTCTTTCCTCGTCTTTTCCCGCTTCGTGTGACGAATTGTCGATCAACGTGACACTACCCGCGTCACTCAACATTGACACTTCGCCGTATCAGCCGGTTTCAGCTGGTGACAGCTGGCTGGTGCAACATGGTCGAGACGTTTAGCAAAAATATCACGTTTAGTTTAGCGAGTAAAATTGATTAAGTATTTGCTTTTTCAATCATTCATTTCAAAAAGTTACAGTTAAATTAAAGCGTATGTACCGCGTCAATCTACAGGCTAGAAATTCGTAGCCGAACATTTCTCAAAAAAAATTACCAGAAAACTTTTTTCGTAGGTTGACGTTCTACTAAAGGTGTGTTTTTCATCGAATATGAATACGTTTCTATCCATGAATTTGGATCAAAATATTTTGCCTCAAATAAAATTCCATTTTTTTAACCGACTTCCAAAAAAGGAGGAGGTACTATGTTCGGCTGTATGTATGTTTTGTTACGATAGTTCCGATTCCAAACAAAACTTTACTGTCGTAACAACTGCGAGGCTTCTAGTTCGCGTTCTACGAGTATCCTATCAAGCAAAACATTTTTTCTTACAATGCACATAGTTGTAATATTTTGGAATTATTGGCATTGAAATTACTCGCCGCTGCGCTGCCGGCCGCTGCCATTTCAGTGTAAATTGAGTCTTAAAGTTCCAGTTTATTTTCATAATAAAACTTTTTTTTTCAATTTACACTTTATTACTCCTTATCAAGTAAAGTTTGCACATGCACTTATCTTTTTACACCGTGCATAAACAAATTTATCCTTATCCATTCTTTATCCCATACCAGTCGTGCTCGGAGCTTTATTTCATCAACATTACTATCCTTTTCCTTTTAGTAGTTATTTTAGGGCTGGCACGTACTATTTTGACGCGGAACAAATTAAAGTGGCATCCTGTATTTACAAACCGTCACCCAGTTCATGGCTGAGTAACAAGTTGCCACCGACCGTGGCTATCTCTTTCACACCCAATCTAGGCTGAAACATGTGTGGATTTCTGAACTACGTGGTTTATTAATAGACATACTGACATAGTCAAAGGACAAGTGGTCCTTAAGTATTTGAAATTGATAGATAAATAGTATAAAAAGGGGGAATTCATCCAGTGGGGCAATGTGGCGAGTCTCCTCGGGACTCTACCGAGCAGTGGTGGCGATTTAGCTCAAATTTTTTATCTCTGTTAGGTAGTTGAGTCTTAATTTAGTCTAGGACTTATTTCTTTAGCTTTATATTTATATTAATTTTATGCTTTTAATGTTATAATAGTTTAAAATAGTTTTTTGATATTTATGTTTAGTTATTAATATATATTATGTATTATAGTTATTCTAATTTGATTATATTTTAGTTTATATTAAGTTAAGTATTTTTACTTTACAAATAAATTATTTAAAATTATTAATACATATACATTTTTTTTTTACAAATAAATAAATAAACTAAACCTAAACCTAAAAAAAAACTTTCCTAAAGGTAGAAGATCTCCTCCAACTCCGCCGAATTTCCAATGGTGCCTAAAATGCTCGCGGCGTTACCCCTCTGAATTTCCACACTGATGCGGCGAACGAAGAAAGCCCTGGCTCGTGAGTCACCCGATTTTTCTTTTAGACTATGCCCGATAATTTTCGCGAAGGCGATAGCCTCAGGTGACCACGAGCCAAGGGTCTCAACCGCAAAAGGCAGAAACTCAAAGAGGTCTCGGAGCGAGGTATATTTTTGAATTTTTAAGTTAAGTATTTAGTTTATATTTTAATATCTTAGTATGTCTGTAATTATAAAATCTGAAAGTTTAAATGCCCATTAAACAACAAAGATTTCCTTAAATGTATGTGTTTAAAGCTAACATCAAAACTAGAACGCGATGTAATGGAATTAATGAAAAACAAAAATGTACACAGGTCTATTACAGGCGTGACCGAGTGAACTCAGGACTGAATGCGTCGCATGCGCCCGCGCAGCAATTAATGGGCACGGGTGCGTTCCGGGCACGTTCACCTGCGATCGAGGTGAAGGTCACTCCAACCGAACGCGCCAACGAGAACGCAAATGTCAAATTGTGCTCCCACCGGCCATCTTGGATTTCGGCTTGACCGGTTTTGGGATGAGACCGGAATGTTGACTTTACTGGATTTGTTTTGTTTGTTGCACGATTAGAAATCGTTTAGCTATGTCGTTACATCATTATGAGATTCAATTTTTGTCATGAATTCTCGAAGTTTGGACGCATCAAATAAAACACTTGTACCTATGTATAAAACGTCTAACATATTTTTACGCTATGTGTATTACTTATTTTATGATTTACTCTGTAATTTGCACAAAAAGTGTCACATTGATTGTTTTCGAAATAAGCGATTCAATTATTAAAGTAAAAGAATGTATTATTGTTACAGCATATTGTTGCGAGTATTGCAGGGATTTATTCACGAATTGATGAACTACTGACTGAACTACTGGCAAAATGTTCACAAAATGCTGGGATGACTTTCCTGAAACTACTATAGATTTCAGTAGCGACAATGACTACTTTAACTGGTAACTAGCTTTTCTCTTACTTTTCAACTCAATCTCTGTCTCTTTTGAAACTCAAATCTCTTTCCACTGCCATGAACCTGAACAAAGCTACCAATTAAGCTTCATAATCGCCAGCACCCTTACAATTAATACTACAGAAATAAAACCCCTGCAGCAACGAACAGTACAGTTCGAAATACAAAAAATACACAACCGTAGCTTTGTGCTCTACCGAACATTAATTAAGAAAGAAATGATTTGTATCGAAAGGTCATAAGACTGTAAATTCAAAAATAAACCTTTAAGCCATTATCCTAAAAGGCTAAATCTTGCTATCAGTTCATATAGAGGGATCACAATGGTTTGTTCCAAACATTGTGGTTTAAGAAACGGATGGCAATGGCGGCACAACACGTTTTGCAAGTTGTATAAAAGTAATGAAGAAACAGAAAGAAATGCTCAAGCTGCTCAATAAAAGAAAGACAGACACTGCAACGGTGAATGAATTTCCTTTGCAGATTGGCGGAAAGGCCACGGCACGGTGTATTTCAACAGTAGATACTATAGATTTTTTCTAAACAAGCATTCTTTCTGCCGAGCGGAGACATAGGGTAAAGTAAAGATATTTATTAATATATATAAGTATGTACATATACAGAGAATACAAACACATGATTTTAGCTTCATGACTAGACCAACCGGATTGCAAATCATATGTCACACGAATAAGAAGATAGATTAGACGACTAAGAACGTTACGTACGCGTCACAATAAAACGTTGCAACAGCTTCAGATATATTTAATCATGTGTCTATAACTTGATGTGGGGCAAGACACAATGGATGTAGATATATCTAGGTTGTTTGATAACGGCAGAGGACAGCACGAGTGGCTAACGAGGGGAAAAGTGCCTATTTCCGAGTCGTAATGACCGTCCTGACAACCCCTGCCACCAAGCGAGCCTAACACAGGCCTGTCTAGATATTATTTAGACGGTCGTAGACACACACGCTTCTGCAAATGATCATTTCGCACGGAAATACTTTTAGTGGGAAACTTTTGTTTGTTGTTTGATAAAGAAGTCAAAAGGATGAGATTCAGAAACCATTTTAATATTCCGAAACTATATTGCGAAATTCGCAATAAGTGCTTTGAAATTGTAATGAGGTAGGTATTAGTCAGTTGGCAGTTGTAGTATCTATATCAACTTCCTTGGTCTCTTTTATCAAACATTGTGTCTCACAGTCTGTCTTCTCACAGCTTTTCGGCAATTCAATTCATAATCCAAAATGAAAAGGTTTTTTTCAGAATCTAAATCAAACGATAAATAATTTATAAAAAGTATTTATAAAGTACAAGTTTTAATTGAGTTAAAACACAACAATAATTAAATACGGCTCCGAAATAAACATTGGAAAGAGAGGACTGCTTGAACCCTTGTCAGTGTTTAGGATTTTATTTAAAAAGTTTTCGTCTGCAGTTCTGCATGTCGCAGAACGTTATTCAAAGTTAGAGAAAATTAGATAAATATTCAACGGTACCGAATGAGATAACATGATACTGATAAGATTTGGTGTGAGAGATCAAAGACAAATAAATCCTAAAAAGGAGTGATTAGTGAATAAAATAAATAGCTTCATTTTACTTTGTATCGAATTTCTGTTGAAGAAGTGAACTGCTATAATTATCATTAAGTAGGTATTTAGAGGGGCCGATTTATTAGGTAAACCGTTTGAACCCGTCTAACAAGCCACACCATAACTTTAAATCTTTATGATCCCGCCTGCTACCGGCTATGTTACCGAAATATACCTAAAAATCAATGATATCATCATTTCAAGCAGCGTCTTAATCTACATTGTTGTTTGTAAACATCATATCTTTGTCTCAATTAACATCACTTACTTCGTTATCTTATCATCAATCAACTGATCTGTCAACAATTCATTAAATATAAAACTCGTAACAACTCGTAACTCAATAAGGATTGCCCAGTCGGCGATGCGAGACGATACCGTCGGGCGTCGGCCAACTTCCCGGAATGTTTTGAGGAGCAAGGCCCTTGACCCGGAAACTTGCCCCAACTTATAGAACTACGATCCAGAACCCGGGTAATAAATTTGTACCAACTTTCCAACATGTATGTTTATTTAAATGTGGGTATACGATTTATTTTGTAAAAGATTTTATTTGGAGCAAGATCTACTAATTAAAAACCGTACAAGTGCGAGTAGGACTCGCACCCTGAGGGTTCCGTACAGACTTAATTAAAGAAATATTTAGAAAACCGTTAATTAAATTTGTAGATAAATCAAATGGTTGGTACTAACTTGCTTATACGCATGACTTGCTTATACGCAATATTAAGTTTGTTGGTAGAAGAAAAAAAAAGAAATTTTTGTGATGTAACTACAAATTTACGGTTTTCGGATTTTTTCCTTTACTTCTGCTATAAGACCTTGCTCCTTGCCAAATTTCAAGATTCTAGGTCAACCGGAAGTACCCCATAAGTTTTGATTACCAAGATGCTAAAAAATGCGGCAAAATCGGCCATATCTTCTGACTGCGTTGACTAGGAAGTTAGATTTTTTCACAGCTTTAAGGGACTGCATTTAAATGCTCAGTATTTAATACTAATTTCAACTTGATACCTTCACGCCTTCCCGAGAAAAACGGTCTTGACTACTCTTGACAGACGGACAGACAGACAACGAAGTTATCCTATAAGGGTTCCTTTATTCCTCTTTTGAGATACGGAACCCTAAAAATTAAATTAGTGATATCTTTTAGGGCAACCACGGACCGTTTATGAACACGATCCTTCGCCCAAAAAGTTCCACCAACTTTCAGAATAGTGATTCCAAGTACCAATTTTCAATTATACAATTATGTATCTGTTATAACAAAAAAAAACGACATTAAAATGAAAAAAAAACTGAAACTTCGAAATAATAATTGGAGTAGAATTATTAAAGTTTCAACAAATTACTAAAACAAAGCACTTATTAGTATAAATATAAATAGTATAAAATGTTTGTGTGCAAAAGATCAAGAGATGAGAAATAACATGAATTTTACCAAAAGAAAATAAGTTTTCTTTGGAAACCTGATTGTGAACAAATTCAGCCTTTAAATATTTAAACACTATGCCCTACAAAGCTAGTTCTAAATCAATTTAATACAAACCTGCAATGGATGAAATCGTATCTCATAATACAAAGGTGGAGTTCCTAACAGATGAGTTTCCAACAAACTCTGTATTGAATTCACGAGCTGCGAGACAGTATAGTGAAAAGTGTTTTAGTAGTTCAGCTTCGTATTAGAGAAGTGGAACCTACTAGTGGAAGAAGAATGCTTTAATATATGGTCGACAGCCTTGTTAGACGAGTTTTCGAAGTAATAATCGTAAATTTCTCAATGTTAATGATGAGAAAATACCAATCAACTTTACAGGAGGTACTGTTCCTTAAAAGTTGCAAACGAAGGCACACTAGAGCCGACTCTCTTTACCTGTAGTAAAGATGCTCGAAAAATAACCTAACCCATAATATAAACGGTCTCGAATAATATTTCTACAACTGCCCCACTAAATCGGCAAAACGGTTGCCTGAAGAAGATTGCCAGCAATATCGAATGAATAAGATAGAGTTGATTTTTTGCGACTAACCTAAAAGGGTATCTTAAGTACTGAATCCGCCGACATTATCGTGAAGGCAGACCCTTCCCTTAAGGTGAGCACTTTTATATGCCCATCAAACCTTACGAGTACAATAAAACACGATTGTTTTCCATTAACATGGATGTCCTCTTCGGCCTCCAAACAAAGAGGATAAATTTAAAAAGACAATTTATGATACAATTTTTCACAAGATACTGAACATTTAACCAAAATACACGTGACACCTGATAGATAAGCCACAAAATAGCAAAGGGAAACAATAACTTGAATGGTTATGAAAATAACAGAGAAAGATGAGCAAATCGTTCTGACTATATAGACTATAAAAATACATTAGCTTTAACATAATTATTCTTATGGCTTCTAATTATGAAATATTAAACATAAAAAAGGCGTAAAATGCGAGAAGAGGTCCTTCATGCAGTGTTCCTGCATTACTGAAAGATTACATAGAAACCATCTTTACAAAAGATTCTGAAACACAATATCAAAGAAACTAAGGTCGTAACAGAAATAGATGTTTTCATAGAGCATTTACGGAGAGCGTGTTCAGTGAACAACATTAATTTTATTTGCATTTAAAAAGGCCGGCGGGATCTTCGTCAACTTGCGAGTTGCAGACGTCCATCCGAAGTCCGTAGGGTCGGGAGTGCGAACAAATAAAATGAGATGATGTTAGGGGCAGTCGTCAATAATGGACTGAGGAGAGCATAGTTTTGTTGTAATTAAGAGTAACATTGTACGCTGAGTGTGAATGCACATTTCGGGTAGAGATTTTATGCAAGTTTATTTAGAGACAGAGAAGATACTTTAGAAATCGATGAAGTGAAATAAATTATAAGCGATAGTTAAAATTGATAATTATTTTATAACAGAGTTTCATTACGTTCAATTATCTCCTAAAAAATTCATAAACAAAGCAAAACGAAGCATTCAGAAGTTTAACATAATCGTTTTTACATATTCATCTTGATGTCGGGGTGCGTTTGTGACGCGACGTCTCTGTGGGAATTTGAATAACAAATAGCTAACATCTGCATGTTCCTAGCGGGGATTTCCACAGCTCCCCTCAAATCCTGAACCGGAGAAAACAATAAAGGTCCTAAGTTATGAACTGTGACAAGAGGTCATAATTCAAGCTTATTTAACAATAGCTTTCGCTCATGATTTCGTTCGCTTGGACTACTCTGGTTCTCTGTCGTCGTTTGTAGAAGAAACATGTCCTACATTGTCTTGGACTCCCTATTCAATAATAATTTCTTTTTCAAAATCCCACAAGCAGTTTTAGGTTAAAACAGAAGATCCATAACAAAGGAGTTCCAGAACGGGTTAGAACCCATATTTTTTCCACAATTTTGGATTTAAGTGTACCCTCGGTAATACACGGTATGACCTTTTACTGGTTCTATTTTGAGATATTATACAGCTAAGAACTTAATAAACCATCCGAATCTCGTGCCTATTACTTGACTCAAATTAAAATGAAATTTCCTCGAATGTCGCCTTATTGAGATTGAGAGAAATCTCTAAAAATTATGGAATAATCTCGAATTAATTTACCCTCAGATAAAATGATTGTAAACTCAAATTCCTCAGGAGTTGCTTAACTTTCAGATCATCGAGCGAGGCCTCAAATACAAAGAACACAAAAGCGGTGAAGATTTTCTGACCTTGTCGCATGGCAATGGCGTACGCGTTTGATTGCGAAACTACCATCAGGCTTTGTTAATTTTAACAGTAACAAATGATAATGTATTCTCGGTCTTAATTCTGTAGTTGTCTGTAACATTAATGTTAGTAATAACAATAATCAGAATAGAACAAACAGCATCTGTCATCCAGGAGATGAACATGGCCTACCATGGGAAGCTGTTGCGAGGGTTCCAAAAATGTTCCGCTCAGGCAAAGCCGCAGGCAACAGCCGTTTTTTAAAATTCTAACCAAGAGCACTCGTATTCCGTTTGCCTTTGAACTCAAAAATCTCAAATTAGTTAAAGCGGCATTCAAAAATGACAATTTAGGCACACCTTTAAATATTATCGCATACCTGAGTCGAAGACCTAGACAAACTGGCCGAGGTCATCGGTCTAGCGATGTGTGCTTGCCTCTTGCGTCACCGCTCGGCACGGCAGACAAACGCCTCTTGAATAACAACGATATGTAAGTCCACTCAATACCGACAATGATAATTAAATTTTCCACGCGAGACCACAAGCTACTCAATACACCGAATACGGAATTCCGAAGGTTTTCGAACTGGTGATGTAATGGCGGAAATTTCATTTAGAAATTACGTGCTGCAAACTTAGCCTGTCATAATCATAAGTTTATTTCAAAAAGTGAGTGCTTGGCCCAATTTTTTTGATGTTGCTGTTACTTTGACTCTTTTGGGGACATTAATTTTCGTGCACAAACTTGCATGGATCATCAAGGTACGAACGGTACTTCGCAATGACATGTCGCGCTATCGTACATCGCACACTCGTGGTCGCACTTCTGTAATAATCCCGGGCCGATTTATTGTAGATTCTCGAGTTCCTTCGAAATGTTTCCCAAAACTCATGATCAATTGAAGATATAAAATTTAATTATTATAGGTGACTAATATAAATGACGTAATGTATCTGTAAATGTTCGTTCGATAATTTCGAAATAAATTAAAATTATAATAACGGAGCCAATTTCCCTACAGCAACCAACTTTATCTTTGAATTTGTAGTCCAACTTTATTTACTACTGAACTATCGAAGTGAAGTTATGGTTGCGGCCGACAATCCTCCAGGCGCCGATTAATTTTCATCTATCGAAACCCCCGGTCCCTGGAAAAGACTCAGTACCTGAACAAAGAAGTGATATCACTGTTCTGTCTGTGGAAACATTTTTCGTATTTAATGGTTCGTATAAAAACGTTAGGTGACAGTTTGGCGTATTTATTTATAGATTAAATTAGTAAAAAAATATTGTTCAACAGCTTCAATAAATTAACTACATTTCTTAGGAGTCTAATAATTACTTATTTCTAGTTTTTCTCCTGATTGAATTTCCATCAACCAAAGACCTCAAAGCAAGAAGAATCCTTTTAACTCTCTTTGATGTTGTAACCTTCTGTAATGTAGGATGCCAGTATTTCTGAATGACTGTACCAATTTTATTCGTCTAACATTTGAGAAATTTTCCATGCTTTTCTGCCTTTTCAGTCTGACTTTTCACAAAGATTTCACGCTCGAGAAGCTCTCCTGCGCCCTGCGTGGTTGAAAGGCACGAGTCATGGCGCAAGAGGTCTCCGCCGCCGTTGTGCAACATTACACCAGTGATGAGACGGCAAATTGCTCATTTGTCTACCGCGACACTTGCAAAAGTGTTACTACGCAGAGGTGGAGTTAGAGTGGGGTCGTTATAACTTTCAATTTTGGGTGGCTGGGGAAGTGGAACTGTGAGAGGACGTCTTAGGGCTTCTTTCACCACTTGCTGATATTGTTACAGATAGTAATCTTAGTGATAAACTAATCTATCAGATAAATCTGTGTGATAGACTGTATAAAATATATAAGATATAGGCAATCAGATACCTGTGAAACCAAAAAAAACAGGCTATCTGTCAGATAACCTGCAGATAGTGTATCTGGGACTTTATCAGCAAGCGGTGTAAGAGGCCCTTAATCTAGCTAGATTTACAATGTTAAGCTCACAAGCTATTAAAAAGAGTGTGCTGTGATTGGCCTAATACGACAAGATAGAGAAGAAGTTCGTTATATTGTGAATCGAACTAAGCTTATCTTCTGCGACCAGATAAAATTCGACTAGATAACAGTGTTACTTGGCATATTTTAGGTATATGACAATAGGTACTGAAACCTATTTAAGTGTTAAAGTCAATCTGATAAAAAATAATATAATAATAAGACATAGGCCGAGTAACTGTCAAATAAAAAAGAAGGAAGGTTTGTATTTTTCGCTCTACATAAAACTTTCGGATCTAAAACATATTTTATCTTTAATGAGGATATCAATTTGAATTGGGGGTTACCAACCCTACTAGGCACAACCTAACTGCGGCCCTGTGGAGTAGCAGCGGCATTGTAGGTGTCCTTTGAGGTTCACGAATCTCTACAGTAACTATCGCTGCGTGGAACACCATTTCAAAACGTCGCTAATTTCAAACGGACTATATAATTATTTTGTTTCGCAATTTAATTGTAGATTCGACATGCAAATCAGTTTATGCAATACCTAAATACGTGTGTTTAATATGCATTAAGTCAGTTTGTGAGGTATGTTACTTTAAATAATGGCTTAGGCAACTCGAATTCCTATCTCTTCAATTCTTCATCCCACGAAGGTTTCCTCCATTGAAACTGACGTCATTATTTCCCAATACATGTAGGTATGAAAATACGTGTATTGACATTGCTAACAATTCGACCTTGTGTAATGTTAACAACCTTTACAGAGCAAAAAGTGTGTACCTGGAGACTAATCCAACACTTTAAAGACTTAAGCATTGGTTTGCAGTCGTCTTATTCTCGTAAAGTGTGACGTCACAATGGTTCTGAGCGCTCGTCCTGGAAACGTTAATTGCGACATGAATCGGGAAGCTCGCTAAGCTGCCACCTTTTGCGCACAACATCCAGTGTCCAAGTAATAAACAAGCTATCAAAACTACTATTAAAAAAAATATTTTTAAGTCGGTCCACAATTGACGGAGAAATCGGTGAACATATATAAAAGGAAAAAAAAACATACATACAGCCGAACATAGAACCTCCTCCTTTTTTGGAAGTCGGTAATAAAAGAAGAGCGTCAGTGGCCTCGAGGATAAGACGCGGCATATCATATCGAAAGGTTCGAAGATCGATCCCCAGTTGGGCCATGTACCAATGTGTTTTGTCTCGAAACTTGAGTACATTTACTGGCTGCTCTCGAACGGTGAAGGAAAACATCGTGAGGCAACCTGCATACGCCGAAGAAGAAATTCTTAGGCGCATGTGAAGTCCACCGACCCGCACCGGGCTAGCGTAGTGTACTAAGTATAACCCGAACTCCCTCGTTGAGAGGGCAGGCTTGACCCCCAGCACTGGGGACGTGTTAATAGGTTGATGATGAAATAAAAGAAACCGAATTACTTAGATAAAAGCCTAAAGGTAAAAATGAGCTGGTGACGCCAGCTCCTTTATTTAATACCTAGATGTTATTAGTTACTAGCGGACGCCCCGTGACTTCGCCCGCGTTAATCTTTCACCCCCAATTCCCCCCTTTAAATGTGAAAACTCTGAAACACGTCATTATTTATTCGTCTTCTCTGATACAGGTTGTGGTCAATGTACTTTTATGCAAATATAGCTTTCATAGCTTTCACGTATTAAAGAGTAAAATTGTTCTTTAAATTCATCTTTAATTTCCATTAGATAAACTAGTTCTATATACTTTCCGACCGATGCCGGGACGAGTCGCGAGACCACCAATAAATAAAAGGGAACGCAACAGATCCCTGCGAATATGTTCGGTTCACTCCGAGTTACTAACACTCCCAATTCATTTTGTGAACTGAATACATTATTCCCAGACAAAGGATATAGAACCATTTCACTGCAACTTAAGACTGAATATCAAAGCGGAGTGAAGCCGTAGAAATAAGTCGGGAATTCGCTCTTATTCTTTAATCGATTCTCAGTTCTATGTGAAGTAGGTTGAGGTCTAAAATGTCCTGTGAGGTTGGGGGATTTTTCTAAATCCCAGAATCGTGGTCATATGGCGAAGGAGACGATAAAAATGTTCGGTGTATTGAAACCTAACACTGTCATAAGAAGTCGTAAATTGGTCCCAGAAACATAAGTACCCTTTATTTGTTTTACTTTTATCACTATTTAAGTATTCATACTGACTGCTCTCAAACGGTGAAGGAAAACATCGTGAGGAAACCTGTTAACGCCGAAGAAGAAATTCTTAGACGCATGTGAAGTCCACCAACCCGCACTGGGCTAGCGTGGTGGACTATAGCCCGCACGCCCTCGTTGAGAGGGTAGGCCTGAGCCCCAGCAGTGGGGAGATTAATAGGCTATTGATGATGATGATGAAGTATTCATACAGAGTGTAACGAATACAGTGGCATTTCGTGTCTACAGCTATAGAAGAGATGATAGTGATACGGCCTCCGCGATCGTCGGTCCCTCATTACAAGCCTGTGGGCCCAATTGACTATGCTACGAGTATAATAGTTTTATTACGAAATGTTTCGAAAATGTTATCACGTATTAGCTAAACAAAAAATATCAAGTTCTTCTAGCTCTCAAAATGTAAATTTTAACTGTTATTGTTGACTTATGACGATCCCTTTTACAATAATAATGACATGTGTTTAATGAATGTAATTTAATCTATCTTACTTTCATTCTGACTTCATATTTTAACGAACTATAACAAACTTTAATTAAAGCCTTTCCCATGGAGTGTGATCTTATTTATTTTTAGTTATTTCCTCGCATTAGACGTGAAAAGTACTATACTGATACCTCGACGACGGTAAGTGTATCTCTCATCCAACAATTGCTTACCGTCCACAGCAACAATGTACTTAAATGTACATATTTTTGTTAACTTCCCACCGAAGTAAATAGCTCTACCTTATTTGAAAAATTTCTAGACGTACCTACACCCACCGTGTAAATATGTATGATTGTTCATTTGACTCTACAAAATCAACTAAAACAGATTCTTACTGTCCACAGCAACAATGTACTATAATGTACATATTTTTGTTAACTTCCCTCGGAAGTAAATAACTCTACCTTATTTGAAAATTTTCTAATCGTACCTACACGTTTCGTGTAAATATGTATGATTGTTCATTTGACTTTACTAAATCGACTAAAACGTATTTAAATAATTAAATATAATCAGATGTTACACCAGCTGTAACTAGTAATTACAGTTGCCTTTAAAAAGATACAAAACTCCGGCGGTGACCAGCACGATAACAGTACGTATTTTATGTACCACCCATAACCATTACGGCAAAATTGATTTCAATTTTATGGTTTCTGCTTCCCTGAATCCAATTATTGTTATCGCTGCTGTAAGCCGTTAAAATATAATGAGTCCACGCAATTTAGAATGTGACCCATATTCTGTTTAGATTCTAAATTAGGTATCATTTTAAAATTTGCAGAAGCTCTCGGAACGTACCCAATGGGAGATGTCTGTCTATTGCCACGTGACGCACGCGCCACGCACCCTGTGCGACGTCTTCCATACAGTTTCATAGATTACAACGGAGTTGTCACGCGACGCGCCGCACGCATTTGGTAAGTTCTGTAAATCTTTAAGTAAATACTTTCTCTATTGGGTGATAGCGGAGTTTTGACAGCCCCTTCACGCGTCACTGTGTAGAGGTGCTGAGCATGAAATGAATGAAAATATAAAATAATTTCTTACGCATATAATTAGTTTTTTAGATAACATACATAGTGTGTGTCAACTAACAAGTTATGGATCAAGTTTTCAGAAAGAAAAAGAAAATCATTGCATTAGCATGACAATAGAATACAAAAAAAATATAGGAAGTCTTTGGCGGAAAAACTAACAACACGGTTACTTTTACGTTCGGACGGAGGGTACTACTATTACCTCTTCTGTGGCGGAGGACCGAATATGGTGGGTGCTTTAGGCTTACGTCTAGCAGTGGACGTCAATATGCTGACGAGAGACTAGATTTATCTTATGTTACCTTTTTAATTCCTTTTGTATGCCTACATGCCCTAACCTCTTGTAACATTTACACGGTTTCAAATATCCATTAGAAGAGTCAGTGGAGCTTGGGCCGTGAGATTGACGTCGAAAAAAGTCTCTAATCTCTGTTAAATTCCTCAACGTCGGCCTTTTTGTGGAACAGAAAGCCAATAATGGGCCAGGCTACAAAATATAATTCTGCTGGTACTAATAAAAACAGTATCGTTTACATGTTATTGTAGAATACTAATATATATAGCATAGCGTTACTGACTACGGTAGTCATGAATCAAAAAAATTAGCTACTAGGATGCGCGAGATTCGAACCTTCCTGGACGGTAGTTGACTTACCTGTGGGAATCCTGTATTTTCATATTATTATAGTAAAATTAGCAGGTATTTTCATTCAAAAGAAATGTAACATTGTAGGAATGATCCTGTTTGCAAAACTGTCATTTGTCCTTGACCAGGTGCACAACTCAGGGGTCGGTTAGGAATGCGGGGAAGAAAATGTGGCAACTCTACCTAAAAGTCTGTAGAGTTAACAGATAAAACCGCATTCGAATCTATTCAGTGCTTTTGAAGGAAAAGAGTAACAACGCGATAACGAACTCTCTTTTTTATGTAGCTTAGATAGGTACCTACCTAGTATATTAGCGTAATTGACGAAATGAAAGTTAAGTATTTTTATTTTTAGAAAAATAAGTTAAGTATGTATTCAAATTCAAATATAAAATTAATGTGGCAAGACGATAACCCGGAATCCCCTCGGACCTTAGCTCTGCTTTGCGGTCTGGACAGACGGACAGACAGACGGATCGACAACAAAGTGATTCATTTATGGACTTTTTCCTTTTGAGGTACGTACGTACGGAACCTTAAAAATTATAATATACTTACTATAAAATTAGCACTTTAGTCAATTAACGTAAATACAATTGACGATGCTCGTACTAGTAACTCATATTACTTGACATGTGCACAGACTGACGCTCGAGGCAGATGGTGAACATGGACCGCTGCCAGAAGGCTCAGAGCAATTCACTGTCATAACTACGCTACGTACAGCTGAGTACGATACCTAAAAGGCGCTTTTGCAACCACATTTTGAATTTATAAGGAGTCCGTATCAAGGAACTGTTGAGTTTTATACAAAAGGTACGCTATCGCTATATTGTCATAGAATCAATTGTCGTTGAAATCGTCGTGGCCGTCGACGAGATTTTAGAGTTCAAACCGGGCCCGAACCCGATAAAGCTACCTAATTAATATAGTGCACGTGCTGCAATAATTAAACAAAGGATATAATTTTGAGGGCTACGATTTTTATATAGCTTATCATTACAACCCTATTCGCCGCGCGCCCCACTTAATGTGAGGGTATTATACCTTTTTCGTCACAGTTAGGTGTAATGTATAGCCTATGCCAAACAATCAGTAATGCTTATTGAGATAGTAGACGATAATGTCAAACAGTAAAGGAAGTACAGGATCCACCTAAAAGTTAATATTTACCTAACACATGCAACACATTGTGTACCTAAGTTGCAACAAATACCTACATACAGGTTGTAGTAGAAATAATGTGTTCACCGTAGCACCTCGTTTACAATGCAGTAGCGATACAAGCATGTGCCTAGATGTTTAGTTGGATAGACAGGAGTAGGTCGGATGCTGGCACTCCATGGCTAAATCGATACGATAGGTATCTCATGGGTTGAAAGGGAAGAAACGTCTGTAACATGTCGATTAAGTTGACCGACACCTAAATGAGCCTTGTTGAAACCAATTGAACAAAACGATCGTTCAAACGCATCTATAGAGAAGAAATATCATAGGAATAGAACTTATTGGGGGAGATGCTAGTGATTTCTGGGTCGCTAAATATACATGTCGATATGTACATAAATAGCAGTTTATTAGATAACATGTCTTTATTATTTGTATAATTTACCATATTCTTTTACATAATTGGATTAAAAAAAGTATTTAAATAAGTCACAATAGGAGGGAGTAAAGTAACTACCACCGAACGGTTTTAAAACAATTTCGGAAGAACTCGAGTAGTTTCTACAGTGTGACGTATCCCCTAGGCGTAATCGAGTTGACGAACAGACGCTATCGTCTATTGACGAAACGGAAATGCATCTATTGTCTGAAGAAGACATGCTCAATAGGCTTTCAGCCTAAATTGCATGTCTATTGTAAATATTCTCGTAACTCTTTCTCCCTAATATACTTTTTATGTACTTTCTGGCATGTACTCTAATTGAAACCAGAATGTTTATACATATATGAAGTACAAAAAAATACCGGTATAGGGGGTATTTTATAATAACGATATTTGGAAGGTATTCTAATTCTCCGGTAACATTTCATTATGTATCAGTCTCTATCAGTCCACTGCTGGACATAGACTTTCTCTTTCTACGATAAATATTTCAATTTTGATGCTCACGCTTAAAATATTTATTTGGCTGTATAGGCAAGAAGGCATGGTTGTGGTTACCCTTGCCTATAGATACATATTGGACGGTATCTTGTGCCCCCTCACTAAAGTAATCCGACCGAAAGTAAGAGTCGCGTAATTCATTACCATCTCTCAATGTAAGGTGTTCATTATAAATTATGATGTTTATACGCGGTGACATCTATCCTTCTAATCAGGCTATTACGAATACATAATAGACAATCTTACAAATAGACATAGACGGTAAGTAAGTATAGGCAAGCTACGTCACGCTTACCCCAAGAGGTGTGAAACAGGATACTACGATCGATACTACTTAGTGCTATAGTTTTCATGCTAAAACATAGTACTAATTTGGAAGAAGTAGACTATATAAGGGGGGAAATTAATCTGGCTTTTAAATAAAACCTTGAAAAGGAAGAATTGCAAAAAAAATTTCAACGGTCCATACTAACACTAAAAGTTCAAACATACTCGTTTGTCTATAATTTTTCAATGAATCCAATTTCAAGAAAATGTCATAATTAGGTACTCATCAGCCTAACCTACCTGTGGAAGCAATAAACAGTGTAATTCAGCTATCGATTCATCTTGTCAGTTCACTTAAACGTAATTTAATTATGCCAGGAAGAAGATTAAGTTTCTGTAAGATACTCTGAGCCTCACGAGACACGACCTACTTTTCCGTCATGCAACGAAATTCTGCTTTTATTTTTACCAAAATTTTGCAAAAGGGTAATCTTAAAATGTACTTAAGTATAGCAAGTACGTAAGTATTTGGATTTTGTCCGTCCGTGGGCTTCAGGTGAGTTGTCTGATAGTAAGTCTGCATGTACTATATTTCGATAGTAGACTTTTCATTTGACATACAGATTGTATGTTTGTCGTAGCCAGTATATTGGCCACATCACGAAATGTGGCATTTTAACATAGCTGCATTTCCCCCAGTATTGTACCAGTATTCTATGCTCGGAGTTTCTCTGAGAGATAGGATCCGAAACGAGGTGATCCGCCAGAGAACCAAAGCCTTCGACATAGCTCAAAGGGTTAGCATGTTAAAGAGGTAGTGGGCTGGTCACATCTGCCGGAGAACCGATAACCGCTGGGTTAGACGAGTTCTCGAGTGGAGACCACGACTTGGCAAGCGCAGTGTGGGACGCCCGCCGGCTAGATGGAGCGACGACCTGCGTAAGGCGGCTGGCAGTTACTGGATGCGGAGAACCGAGGATCGGGTTCAGAGGCGCGCCTTGGGGAAGGCCTATGTCCAGCAGTGTGTGGACTAGTACAGGCTGATGATGATGGTGAACCCAATGACGCTACATTGCGATTACTAAATACGTTGAAGCCTATGCATTACAAAAAGGCAGGAGTTGCCAAGGAAAAGAGTTCATGTCTTCGATGGAAATATTTTAATGAAAGGTGGCATTTCTATAGCCAACTAACACTGGTCAGATTCGAGAAGAAATGTTTTGTATCTACTTGTACTACATAGCAACTGTTCTCTCTTATCCAAATATTTACTTTACGTACCAAATTATTGACTTTAACTTTAAAGGAAATATTATTACGGGAATTATTCGTATATCTGATTTCAGTGATTAGCTCCTCTTAAATTACTCGACCGTCAATTCCCTGTAACGGAAATTTCCGCTTTTTCATCGAATTTGTGTTTTTCTTTTTCATATCAAACATCGATCTTTACCATTTATTTGTTTAGAATTAGTTGAAATGTCGTGTTTTATAGAAGAGGACTAGGAGCGAGGAATCGATTTAGCATCCAACTTTTTCGTATTATGTTGGTCGATTAATTGGTTCCTGTGGGATCATTCTTTTTCGATAATTAATATTACAATTTTCATTAAGTATTCAAAATATTTCGGGAAAATCGTGCCAATTCGATAAGTTAATGAAGATATGAGCTAGAAATGGTTTTCTTCCTTTTATGTCGCTGATATCATATTAATGTTTTGGTCTTGTTAGAAATAGGTCTAAAACAACAAACGGTGAATTGGACTGCCATTTATAATTTTTGCATAAAACAGAGCCTTAAATTGTTTCATTCACTTGATAAATCTTGTTTATGAATCCCCAGTGCTCGTGGCACAACGCTGGGGAAGTGTTCACTCGTTGTAACAATTTAGTTGACAATTTATATTCATTAACAAACTAAGCAAAGGCTCAATAGGTGCTCGTAACCAGGATTTAACGTCTTAGTTGCCTGGGTGTGGGACGTCGGCTCCCAATTCCGGGAATTTTCCCAAAACATTCCGGGACAAATTCCGTACAAAAGTTGAGCCGAGCACCGTTCGTTCGCCTAAAATATGGGATAGCGATTCCGGGAGATGGTACCTACATTATTATTTCTCGTACGTTATTCGTTTCGAACAGAGATATTATACGATATTAGGGGTCCGAATTTATGACTAATAAAAGAGGTTTCATCCACCAGTAGGCTTACTCTCCAGTTTACGATAGCCGCGAAGTGTGATGGATGTGTCTCTTCCAGTGTCAAATGTCAGTACTGTCACTTATACTCGATTATCAATGAATATCGATAAGATAAGAATATCGAGAAGAATAAGACATCTTGGGCCACCAACTTCTACATGGCAAAACATTCAAAAATATGTTTGTCATAATCGTCTCCAGTTTAATTACTGCATTCGGTAGTTAAAATTGGCTTCATCATCGAATTAAACGAAGAACGAGGTTGGATAATATCCTAAATAAATAAATAAACGTTAAACCAAAAAGAAGGGTCTAAATGAAGAGCAGTGTACACGAAGAGAAGAGATCCGGTTTTTTCTTCCAAAAAGTTTTTCAATCTAAAAGTAGGTTCCCCTATCAGATAATCTCTACATTGGAAAATATAAAAACAGTTGAAATAAAATAAAATAATCATAGTTAATTGGTAATTATTTAGATTTACTGTAATAATGTCCAATCTGAAAAATGTCCAACGGCCATGCTCGAACTGAAATTAGTTACAAATCAAAATAATAACAATGTCAAGTGATAAACACTTCCTATAGTCAACTCTTGATGTCGCATGTTTTCTGCGATCATTAAATAGTATTGACGATCGCCGCATGTTTTACATAATTCTTACTACTCTACATTATTTAATACACATCGTATGAGTAAAATTTTAGGATTGAATTTTTTAAACAAAGCAAAGCCTTACAAATTAAGTTTCTAAGTATTTTAATAAATAATGACCAAAATATCAACACCAGTTTAAAGGTCGTATAGGTTCATTAAATCAAGACGCGAAAATTAACTCATCAATCGAAATAGCTTCTATTGCAAATATAATGTCCACGAATCGCAGTACAAACACATCATCTATTAACCAGATTACCTTCGTACAAGTAACCTACTACTAGCAAGACCGGCGATTAGGGTTGTGCTATTCTTATTATAATAACACAAACAAGCATCAGAAAAAACTCAAGTTTGCAGCAGACATAAATAAATGTTTTATTTCGTACAAAAAACGATTAAATAGATAAAATATATAGGTATTTATTAATTTTAATAAAACAGCTATTTACTACAACTATAACTAGTAGTTCCGTGAGAACAGTAGACCTCGCCAGCCCTTATAAACCAAACCTAAAAGAAACCAACAAAAGTCAACTTTGGAAACAGAAAAAGTACCTACTAAAGTGACAAAAATTAGCACTTTAAAGCTTAATATTTCGCAAACGGATCCCTGAATCGAAAAATGTTTATCACACACCCGCGATATTTTTGAAAGACCCATCCAACGATACCCCACACCATGGATATCACGCGGAAAAAAATAATTTTGCATTTTACGTATGCAGTTCTATGAACATAATTTATTTTTTCAACTTTCTTAAGTCGATCCACTATTACTCAAAAACTAATAGAACCTACTTAGCCGTAATAGTTTTCTTTGTAACTACGTTATATATGCTACTGCCATGAATTTTTTCACATTTCCAGAAGCAACCGTTTAGCTGGCAGGGGGGGGGACACGTGACTCTAACAAAAATTACCGCTTTAAAGCTTAATATTTCGCCAACGGATCCCTAAATCGAAAAAATGGTATTGACACACCAGCAATATTTTTGAAAGACCTATCCAACGATATCCCACACTATGGGATTCACAAGAAAAAAAAAGTTCACTCCCACTTTGCGAGTATGGTAGGTACTCTAAAAAAAATATTTTCCAAATTTTATTCTACTCATTTTGTAGGTTTAATTAATTTATACATATGCCAAATTTTCGTCAAAATCGGTTGAAAAATGCGACCTGTAGAGAATTACAGACAGACAGACAGACAGACAGACAGACAGACAGCCGGACAAGAGCATTTTTGGCCAGTCTCGAAACGTAGACGCTTCGCTCGCTTCGCTCGCTCGGTCAATTAGGGGTCACGGACATTAGTAATTACCATCGTAATAATACTCGTAATTACGGTTCCGTACAGCAGGAAAAGCATTGCTTTAGAGAACTGGAAACAGTGATACCACAACAATCATTATCATCAGCTTGATGATTATAAAGGATTACTGCTTAATCGAGTTAAAGAAATACATCCAAATATAACACCCAGACATCCAACTCGTACAAAGATTTTATCCTCAGCAGAAATGACTTCTGATACGACCGTCGTCGGCGGCGCAAGCCAAAAGGCTAAAAAACATTCATTAAAATTGAATAATTATAATTTATATCGATAATGTAATTTATTGCAATCAAGCCTTGCGTGCTCAACGGAGCCAACGAGGTCAATAGGACTTCGTTTTGTAGGACCACACGCAGTAAATAGTCACATCTTTCCCTTTTCATTTTATCTATGATGCAATTCCACGACGTTCGGTGACTTCCCGGCCTTTACGCGCCGAGCAGGTATACAAATTACCGATGTGTCTATCCCACCCAGGCTCCGCTATTCCAGTATGAAAGAAAATTCTTCACGCAGAAAAGGTATTTGTTCGTCCCAAATTCTTGAGCTGTTTTCTGAAAATTCCTGTAAGCATTTGATATTTAGAGTGACGTTCCCGTAGGCATTGGGTGATTCGAGATGTTTAGGTACCTACCTTCTATTTTCAAATTTTAAAACATTTGATCGATTGCTTTAGTTTCATCTTTTATCGGGACACGTACATCACCAATGACAGTTCTGTTCTGATAAATAAAGACGGCTGGCAACCCTACGCAGACGCCGTGTGAACGCGTAAAATGATATCATCGTTCTAAGCATTTTGTGATACATCATCAGCTATTTACTTGCTCGGTAGACGTTTTGTTGCATTTTATAAACATTTATAGATGCTTTATATGTATAATGATCATTGTAAACATATAAATTGAGTAGGTATACTAGGAAGGTAATTGGAAAAGGTTTACTGGCATAAACAATAAATTAGATTATTACTCACCTATATATTTCGCGACAAAAAATAAGAAAATTAAAACTTTACAAAATATGTAAGTACACAACGGCAAAGTCAATTTTCCCATTTTAGATGCAAGGTTCAAGTACCGCACAAAACTGCAGAAATATTTGAAATAGCGAATTGGTGATCTATCGCCATTCTAAAAGCATCATAACTCATAACAAGCAAACATTTGGACATCATAGAATAATCCATTGCAAAAGGTGCGTGTCTGAAGTCTCACATACTGCATAGGGAAGACAAGGCCGCCACCGCAGGCCGCGTAGTGTGTCTGTGATACGCCTAAATGTTAATATTAATGCCACAAACAATGGACTATGCTACTGTCAACATGCTATTATTAAAAATATATTACTGTCAGGATTATAAATTACAGCAGTACAGCTGTCTTGAGAACACTATTATTTATTAATACCGGCAATACTGAAATGTAAGAGGTTATGCCGAAAATACAGATGATCATGTTTCATACGAATTATATTTCTTACATTTTCGAACTGTATTTAATTACCATAATTATCATTTATCATAATTCTGGTCAGGGGCACTTAATTGTAAATCCACAACAACAAATATATATTTTTTATATTTTACCTTGCTTTATAAGTAACCTCACTACAATCACAAAGAAATAATAAAAAATGTGATACCTCCTCGCAAATTGATTACAATCAAATATGTACCTATTCGTAACTCTGTAATGGTACTATTATTGTGGTATTCAAGTATAGTAAATCAATGGATCGCGGTGCTCCCACGACCTTGCGCGCACTCATGGAACCGTTCATTAACAAGGCTAACCATTGTTTATTGTCCACTATACACTAGCCATATTCTCATTATGAGAAGCGCAGTCAAATCTTTTACAGATAACGGATTACCTACCTATACCTAACAGTTTAAATATTATTTAATTTCTTACTTTTTAAGTTACTGCAGTAAATCTGTCATATCTAGAAAAATATGGGAGATGCAATAGTGATTGATACTTCTAATTACTCTAAACGTCACGTCCAAAATTACATGTTGCGGAAATTATCAATCTACTTAGACAAAAAGTGAAACGGTTACATCGTTTATAGCATAATCTAGATTTATTATATGATTTTTTTTGTTTAGACTGTTCTCTTTATAAAACTAAACAACTTTTGTTGTAGAACTTATAGAAATATCTACGGGTTTCTCATTATAACATGTTAGTAGGAACTAAGCTTGAATTAAAAGTTAAAATTTATTCATTTCATATTCCGAAGTAGCAAAAAAATATTCCATAATAGCAAAACAAAAAAAATCGGTTTGGTTAGTAGGACCTCATGTATTGGGTTGTCGAATTCTATTCTTCCATGGATCAGTATAGGCAAGACTATAATATAAGACCATCAGGTTTCTTTACATTGATTTGTCTTTTTTTGAACAAATGTTGTCCTGGAATCAGAGTCTGTGCCGGGACAAAACAAGAAATTATTCCGATCCCTGAGGCGTTTCGCTCCTCATTCTGCAAGAAATAAGGACACTTAAAAACGGAATGTAATCGGAGACGCCAGCGAGAGCTTTTGTTTACAAAAAGCCTGTTTCTAATTGAACACAAAAGATGGGAAGCTGAGAATTGTTCTAGTGTTCCTTTATCTTCGAGAATCTTTGATCTGATGAGCTGTATCGGGTGAGTGACACGAATATCGTATCGATCAAACGATAAACCTGTCAAGATATCGGTGACACATTGACAGCTGCCTACGGAATATACAATTCGCACCTTATAACTTTGATAAACATAAGAGGCCGCCAAATATTTGCTTTTTGACAAGAGCATTTTGGTGTGAACTAGTCTTCATGTCTCGAATCTCGATATTTTCGTTATAAAATTTAAAGTTGCATTAACATCGTAATTAAAAATGTAAATGTTACAAAACATTTTGATTTTCTGTTAACGATGGAGTTAAATGTAATCGATTGTTGGAAAGGATCCAGACTTTTTTCTAACAATATTCTTGCGGCTGGCACTAGTTATCACCGAATGATATTTGATTCCCAGAACAAAATTAATTCTAATTTTAGCGCGTTACGTTACATTCCTTGTTTTGGTACACGCACACATTGCGTGCCCCACGACGGACGAACCTAAAAACTTGTCACAAAGTAATTTTATTATTTTTAGAAGAATACATGGGAATAACGCCGGTTAAAACAGTTATACAGTCTACTAGTTATACTAGTCAGTTAAACAGTCTTTCATCATTTATTATCATTATTAGATAAATTTAATTTCGAGCAAACTGTAATTTACATGATGTAAATAATCATCATCATATCAGGCGGATGACGTCTTCACTGTTTGACAAAGACTTCCCCCATTACTATAAATCTAGATAGGTATCTATATGAACTGATACGCAATGTTTGTTTGCTCATAACTCGAGGAACCGCTAAACAGATTTCAATGCAGCTTGCATTCTGATTTATTAGAGGATCTTCTGGTAAAGATTTTCGTGCATAAATTATTATACTAAAATTTAAAGACATATAACAGCCAAACAGTAACTATTTCAGTGCAATTAAAAATAGGAGAAAAACTTAACGGGATTTGAATAAAAACGTGGGCAAATACGTGCATAAGTTAGTCATCAATTAAAATGTATTTTCAAACTCTTTAAGTACTTAATGTAAAAATATACTAAAATACAGTGATAAAATAATGGAGCTCGCGAATGTACATAGCATAGGTGTTCTTTAGACGGTAACTGAAGGTCACAGACAATCCGTCGACGTAGCGTGGAGTCAGTAATATTCGGACATTAACCGACACGGTCCGTGACTCACATCGCACGATATATGAGCGTCCCCCTTTCGTCTCTAACAAAGACGCCTATGAAAGCTTTATGATTTCAACTTTCCACGTTTTTTGTTCGCACATCGTTTGCAGCGTCTCAGCAAATTAGTGATATTAGGTACTTCAGGATAGCTGTATGTGACAATGACACAATACATTATTTTTAATTAAACTATGAAGTTTTGGGTGAAGGATAACCTCGCAAAGAAGTAAGGTTTCTGGCATGTGAAGTCCACCAAAAAACAGATTTGGCACCGTTGGTGGACAGGGTTTTGGCATAACAGGTCCCATGGGGTCGTAGTACCAGGTATTCTTGGTCCCTAACTAAATACAGAACTAACTATAAAGTTGGAAATATAATTGTTTTAGTTCATGGTACAGTGATGGAAAAGAAACGCAGTGGTACATATTACACATGATTAGCCAAAATAATGTTTCGTTTGAATCATCTGAAACGACGCATATGACGACTTCTCACGTGTCACGTTTGTCACATCTCACCGTGAAGCTGGAGTAGAGACAGACACGTCAAAACTTGACAATATTGTTAGACGCAAACTTCGTATATTTCAGTAAACTTTTCGTATTTTCGGTTTCCGATTCCGGCCATAGAAAACGGTACGCCAAAGGAATAAAGTATTACTTACACTGTTATAAAATTGTGCCCTTATTGAAAACGTTTCAATCACTTTAGTAATTTTCATAGAATTCTTCATAAAATCAGTTTGACTTCATAATTGAAGAGGTCAAAGTGTAACAGTTTTGACAAGTTTTCAGTTGTCAAATAATTTGCAATAAGGATTGGTATTGTTTTGACAAAGAAAACAGACCTTATTGTTTTATGACGTGCAAACGAATATCAACCTTACGGTGATATGGTACACCACTTTTTTGCCCGAGTGTACAAGAACAGAAATATTGTTTTTGTTGCAATCTTTGGTATGAGAATTCAGCAAATGGTACCGACTGCCATTAAGCATTGTTGGCTCTGATAGGTGTATAGTGAAACTATTTTTTTTCTTGTACTGTCAACCGCACGTCAGTGGAAACACTTAACTTTGAGTTGGCCTAGCCTATTTAGAGTGTCAATGAGAGATCAGTTTATACTGGTTTGTTTTGTTTCTACTGGTCGACCGTACTGGTATACTATCAGTCATTCAACATTAAATTCGTTTTCCTGAACTATTACTGCGAACTCTCCTCTTTTCTCTTCTCTCGAATCTTTATGTACTGTGGAACAGCTTTTAGAACTAAAACCCAAATGGTGTCCGTGCGAAGCCGGGGCGGGCCGCTAGTAGGGAATGATGTAATTCAGTTAAATAGCATCAAACAAGACGGGTGGCCGAAGTATCAGTTAGTTGCTAACTAATTTACGCCAAGCCCGACTGGCGGGCAGGCGCGAACCTCTGATCGCTACTCATTCGGCCAATTATAACTTCGACCGCTTTACCTACATTTACACCTACCCTCATCGTTAGCGAAGCCTTTTAACGACGCGACGCTCTAATTGACTTACAATTCAGATTTAAGAAGTTTCTTTTGGGGGTTGTCTGGGCAATCTTTGAAAAGATTCAATAGAACTTGCTAGTTAAAGTTACAGTCAGTTGTTAACCAGCAAAATGTTCTACGGAAAGTTGTTATTCGAACAGAGAGAGAGCGTAGAATACCAGTCTGATAGAGCAAAGTTCTTAGTCGCGAAAATAAGGAAGAGATCAGAAAGGGGTGGTCTCATCTTGACTTATCTTGTTAGGGGGGGCCAGGAGTATCTGGCGACACGACCCTACAGGAACTGTTGTGCCAAACGGTGCCCAAATCCGTTTTTGGTGAACTTCACATACTCCTAGAAACTACATATTTGGGTAGGTTTCCTCGCGATGTTTTCCTTCGCCGAAAAGCTTGTGGCATTTTAATAAAGCGTAGGTACAGTCAATCGCACGTCAGTGGGAACACTTTGACATTGAGCTGGCCTAGCCTATTTAAGGCGTTTCAATACATATGAGAGACCAGTTTATACTGGTTTCGATTCCACTGACGTGCGGTTGACCGTACTTAAGATCGAAAAACTCACAGGTACGGGCCAAGGTTCGAACCCACGACCTCATGAACGTGAGGCGAGTGCACAACTAACTAGGCTACCACGGCTTTAAGGGGTGGTTAAAAAACCACAATGTCCAGAAGAATGAAGGGTTTTATTGTTGAAAAGAATAATCTAACAACAATTTGTACTTAATATTTGTCAAAATTCTAATATAAATGTCAAAAGCCGTCGGAATTAATTAGCTGGATGGAGATCGCGGTTATTTTGATTACAGTTGTCACAAACTATAAGTCACAGCGAAAGTTATAAAAAAAGTCATTTTAAAAACATTCAGAGCTCTGTTGTAACTGACAAATTGTCTCCGAAAGAATTTCTTAGAAATTCAAGACATTCTGAGCGGATTCTCCAAATCCTATATCAATAACCCGATATTGATCGTGATACACAAAGTAAGCACGGATTTATGTTTAAGAGCTCGTTAATAGTGCTAACCTTCTTAACGGGCCTCCGATCCTATGTATACAGAACCCAGACTTGAGGCACTATCACATCTATTCAGTAAATCCCGAAATAAACTTGGAATTAAGCCAACAATTATAATTTGCTCGAATCCTTAATGAGAATCATTGGGAAACGGATTAAGGAAAAAGCTTTCGAAACTATAGGTACAAGTATTTGCAATGTACTAGAGTACTAGCAATTCAAAATAAAATAAAATTATCGATATTGACCGATGAACATAAAAACTTGCAATTGTTGGAACGGAAAGTTAGAAACTGTAGATTAAGACAATTAGATAACTTGGATACATATAGATTACCTACCTACAATAATACCTATGGTATGAGAAATTGCAAATATATAGGTACTACCAAAAATCTTAAATGCCCTGCCTGAGGACATCCAGCAAGAATACTCAGTAACCCGAAATTTAAAAATTCTTAAAAAAAATATTTCTTAAAATGTGAAGACCTAAGCTATGTATTGTAAATTCATCTAATTTAATCTCAAAATGTATTATTATCTTACCATCGAACTCCTCCGTGGTGGGGACTAGTATAAAAATTTATTCATGTATCTCATCTTGTTCATTTTAATAATAATAATAATAAAGTATATTGTTTATTTATTTTACATATTTTTAAAATTAAAATCACAGCATAAATATTGCCAAGAATTTTAAATTTTGGTAAAAATTCGGTCACATTGTGTCGGCAAATAAAGCTTAGAAATCCTCCGACACGTCAGATAAGAGATATTCTGCTGAAATAGATACGAATAAAGTATGATATCACACTGTGACCCAGTTGCAATCTACAAATTCGTTCCATATCTGGCAGATTATTTTTGATCCTACTTTAAACTGCGTTCTAGAGTAGTTTGCATCATCTTAAGCTAATACTTCTTCCGCATTCACATATAATATATATATTTAGCAATGTGTGCTCGGTTGCAAAGTTGCAATAGATCGAAAACATTCCCTTGGTTAAAAATCACAGCATCGATAGGCAAAAAATATTATGGAGAATTATAAATTGAGTGATTTGTAAATAGCGCGCCAATCCTTCTTTTTTATAACAATCGCTAATAGTATCTAGAAAATATTTTAGGCAATAAAGCCCAGGATCTGCAACCTCTAATACACTTTGCACGACACAATTTTAAATGAGACACTTTAGCTGTTTCTTAAACCGTCATACTCGTGTTACAAAATTACGTGAAATTCTAATGTGCCGATGGATATAGGTACCTATTCAGTGATACCAGTAAGGGTTCAAAAGAGGATGAATTTAAATATGGCCCAAATATATCACAAACCTAATCGATGAAATTCTTATAGGTAACAATGGTGCAGGTCACGTGAAAATGTTGTGATAACCTGTTGCTCCCTTTAAAGAGAGTATCCGAGCTTACTCCCTATTTGATTGGATTAGAATATAAAACAAATTAGTTTCAAAAAACTTTACCCGCATAATATATCAATACTTAAGGTATTCATCAAAACCCATAATTTTGGGTCCAATGCGAAATCTGAAATCAAAGTTGAATCGTATCAAACCAATAAACCAACGAAAGAAACGTGTCAGGTGCTTTTTAACGCAACTAATATTATTACAGGTTGTTTGTACCACGGAGTACTACCAGATGTGCTTGTTATTAATATAAATAAAGGGTTGATATATTTCTACGTTCGGCACGATTTCCATAAAGATTCTCTCAACCAAATTCACCTGCAAAGCCGTTTCGAAAAGCCTGGCCCAGGGGGATTGTCTCACCGGCACTAACAAAACCTCGTTTCAGTGCCTATGCTCTACGAATAAATGCGATCTGAATATATTATCGGGCGCATTACGTACGACTCGCTAGAGGCGCGTATCTCCTTCAGGCTGCACAATTCAGTTGCACACTTTTAGAACTTCACCCGTCGCGAATCGCACAAAGGAGGTATCATACACTAGTGTAGTTTCACAGATAAAAGGTATATGTGGGAGGTTTTACTGATTATTCGACTTCGACGATACGAACGATGAAAACAGTAAAGGAACAGCTTATATTCTATGGATAAGGATAGTGACTCCGTAATCCAACTTCAAACTTGTTACAATTTCCAACGTCGAAAATGGAATACAACTTTGCGAGCTCCATACACGTTGGTCCGGTTATATAATATTTGTGGATGTGGTGTCCAAATTAAAGGCTATTAGGGTAAAGTGGTGTTTATAATGTTATACTATATCCAACCAAACAATATATTAAAACTACACGCCCAACAAGATTGTGCAATAACGTGAAAACATTATCCAAAGAAGTGTGGAAAGGACCTTTACCTCTTTACGCTGTGTGCCATCGAATGTCAAAACCCCAGCGTCGAACCGAGTATGCCTAGTTAACTTCAATCGGGAAACGGGCGGTCGGGGGGAGAGGTTGAACCGTAATTAATTACCGCTGTCGCTGACAAGCGAAGGCTGCTAAGTACATATCGCTTTTCGTAAATAAACTAGACACTAAGGGCCTCTTACACCGCTTGCTGATAAAGTCCCAGATACCCTATCTGCAGGTTATCTGACAGATAGCCTGTTTTTTCGGTTTCACAGGTATCTGATTGCCTATATCTTATATATTTTATATAGTCTATCACACAGATTTATCTGATAGATTAGTTTATCACTAAGATTTCTATCTGTAACAATATCAGGAAGTGGTGAAAGAAGCCCTAAGTATACTTAAGCATAGACACGGACCGATATGACCTCATCGAAAAATTATCGGTTAGAAGCTTAGATCAGATTGAGCTCCGCTGCTTCCGGACAGCTTACGTGAGCTTCTACAAGCTTTATTTATTGCTAGTGTTGAACGGATGAAATACTAGGCATCAGAAATATGAGGCGTCTATAAATTCGCAAAATCTCAAGAGGTGGATGTTCCCAATCGAAACAAATTACATTTTTATGTACACAGCGGCAGAAGGTGGGTCAAGGCAAACATACCGAGGATAGCCGTCCCGGCAACATGAGGATTGTAAATAAATGTGGTCCTTTTAAGGCGACTCTCCCACGCAAATCTCTTCATTCGCCTTCTATTTTTATTATAGAAGAAATATATGGATGTGTTTTTATACAAATACCTTTTCCTTAAAAGGAACATGTGAATGAGATTCGTAAGGTATTATAAAATTGGAATGGTGTAACAACTCAAAGCCGGGTCGATGAAATCGAAAGCGATCTACTTATCTTGACCCCAAAGGAAATTGAAAACGATTATTACGGTACACTCGAAAGAAGCTAAACATTTCAAGATTACATTACGATTTTAATAGAATATTGGCGGTAAACCAATTGAAAGAGTAGAATTAAAACGATAGTCCCATCCAGTCCTAAAGAAAAAAAAAAGTTAAAGCAAAAAGTTTTCTACCTGCACGCGCCACACAACGTGCGCTATAAAAAAAGTGTTACTTTTTAGACTCGGTAAGAAACAATGTTATTTATAATCAACCAGGATTTTATTTACCCAACTGCACCGAGCGAAAAAAGATATAATTCTCTACTGTAGTCTGTTCCATTTAGCTAAGAAAATAAATAATACTCACTAAAACACTTCTAAGTATACGATTCTCCCGTGGGATCTTATCAGTGACACACGGAGACGTTTGAATTAATATAACAATAGCCCAAGGTATGAGCTTAAAAAATGCTCATCTTAAATTAAATAAAAATATTTTCCTCCAAACTAAAGACTTATATCTGCGATCACCATATCAAAGAAATGTGACCTTTAAAATAAACGTTAAACTATGTTTCTTAATTGAAAAGAAACCGGTGCGCGGACAGACATCCACTTCAATCGATGACATCACGAAATAAATCTGTCCATCTGTTACTGAGGAATCGGATGACGGCGGCGGGACGCGCCCGGATCCGGTTGTTAAGCTCAATCGAAATCACTATTTTTATTACACTCGATGTTGGCATAAAATCTATTTTTAATGATTTTTAAATATTCGGCTGATGGCGCATTGGGTTTACCTACATCTTTACCGCTAGCTGTTGTGATTTCACAGGGAATATATGTAATAGAATTAATGGTGCTATAGATAGAGCATATAAAAGCCAATGAACTCTACATAGGCTAAGAAAACATAAGAAAGTTTCGAAGCGTACTCCGATATCATAGATGCAGATGGAAAACTGCTGTGGAAAAACTCAAGATTGCAAAAGGCCAAAACAGTCATAGAGGTCTCTCACGGAAGAACTGAAGAAAGAACAAGAATACCATTCTTCTTAGTTACCGTCAAACACGGGAACTTACCATATTTTTGAACTAAAATGGATTGAAATATATATAGTATTTTAATCATGCTCCTGACTTTACATTTCACTGACTTACAACTAAAATTGTCAGTAAATAAACATTTTAGGACACTTGAAGCCTCCTTTTTGCACAGTCTGTTTAAGCGCTTCTACAGCCTATAAATCTGTTAGCGTTAGCGACGCGCTCAATGTTTAATTGTTACTTGATTGGTATAATGTTTCTCGAAGAAAACTAGTGCTTACCTGCTCGTGAATGTAAAATGCGTGCCTTTATTAAATCAAAAAAATTAATATGAAATTTGTATGAGGTATCAGTCTCAATAAACCCTAAAGGGAAATGCGAAACACAGAAATCAAATACAAACCAGAAGATGCCACCACACAATCTCTTGATTTGCATATTTTGGATACAATTTAAAAGCGGAAAAAGGATATTACCGACCAATATTGACAACAGAATGTCATGTTGAAATGGCGGCAAGGAGGCCCTCAGAAATTCAGCTATCAGGGGAATTCCCTTTTATAAGTAATATCCGGACAGTCGATTTCAACAAGTGTCTGGATTTCTGGATTATTACTCGGGCCTTTCCAAGTGTACGAAAATAATTTCCATTGAAACACTACAGTCTTGAAACAACAAGCAGTGATTAATTATCTTTCGAAAACAATCAACAATTCTGCTATTGTTTTTAAGACATGGTAAATTTAAACAGTTCCCCTCATCTACATTGTCTGATTTCGACGTAGGGGGCTACAGTCCTAGTCCTAATATCTCTAGTCCTATCTCCTGAACACTTTCAGTGCAGCATCTTCTATTGTTACACGGCTTAAAATCTTCAAATAGAATGTTCTACTTATAATGGGAATTACTGTCGTCCGTGTGAAGGTACTCGTATACTGAACTGTTAATCGGATTCACCGAAGATAAAAAATTAGAAAAACACAGAAACTTATCATAATCTAAAAATCGTGTACAAAAGATTTTCACGTAAGACGTAATTACACTATTAACTCTGAAGGGTATTCCTGTTTAAATAGCTCATTCACACCGTTTTCAACCTAATAGCTTGTAATGACCTACATTGTGTTGTGTTAATTGTCTACCGTTCCAAATAATTTTGTAGTTTTCGAGTAAATCACAAGTGTTCAGTGTTTTTAGATCACCCGAACTGGCTGATTTCAACAAGTGTCAGGGATTTTGCTTGTCCTACCCACACAATGTACCAACAATACCAGACAAATAAAGGATTTCGGGTGTATGTGATAATTTTTATCCCATTTCATCCCAAACATAGCTTGTTTCAATGCGTTCTCCGCTGTTGCCTTTTTCGTGTTTTTCTTGAGGTTTATTTTATGTCGAATGGTGATGATTTAACATTTGATTTTAACTTAGAAAAACCTGCGGCCGTTCGTTCACTTTGACCTGTTTCAATAAAATCGTTATTGTTCAGCTCTCTTTTATCACACCAAAATCTTGAACTGCATCAAAATGTGGTAATTATACAGTCTGTTGGTACCGTATGCAGATAAGTTGGCATTTAGAAAATTTGATATTATTGTGCCCTTTTACACTGCAGTGTTAGGATGAAATTAATATTACACTAACTTTGCTTTGCCATTGTCATCAAACTCCAAGTCGTATAAATGTAAATGTTTGCACGTCTGCAAAAGTTAGTTCAGCACATAACAGTTTGGTTAGTATTGTCCCTTCGCCAGTATTTCCATGACATTTGACCTCGTCTGTGACGGAGACGTCTTTAATGAATTACATTACGTATACATACAAAAGCGGATCTAGGCGGGGTCTGAATAGGGCTTTCGCGTTCCCGGGCTTTTCCAGTTCTCGGGAATCGGGAATTATTATTTTTCGTTTTCGGGAATTATCACATCGTAATCTGAAATGTTAAATTTATTTGGTATTTTTTATACTTTTATTGGAAGAAAATGTAAGAAATATACAAATATCTAATGGACCACTAATTATGCCTGTGACAAACAGCAGCTTTATTATGAAGTTAGGAGGTTATAACCGTTTTATCCGACGATTAGCAAAATGGCATCGTTTACGAAATTTTACGAAATTGCTAGCCGTACCGCAATCTTTTAGACCAAAGAACGAGAAATTTTACTTAGCTTTGGCTCGCTGTTTCTTTACTAACGTCCATTCCACATTCATTTTAAGCCTTACACAATCCTAGCTTTCCCACAACCAGATACTTGGTAATCATTACGTAAACATTAGAATGCCGAAGATGCACGTCGGCCGGGAAGAATCTCCCATTCCAACCGGTTATGGTAAGTAGAAACAGAGTGCACGATGGCAAAGGTCTTACAATCGTAGGGAAATGCTTCTTCTGATTACCTGTTTGCATTAAATACATACTACCTTATAGCTGTTTTTAATTTACCTACCGCTGATGTTGCATAAAATGACTATGTTTTGGACGAATTGTCTCCTTTCTCAAAGGGCGCAACCGCCAAATGTTTTACAATTAATTTTCTGACGTATCGGTATGACATTAGGACTGATAATATTACAAAAATGTTGTGGACATGCGCTCTTTTTCCAAAAAGTTATTCATATAATTTTTTGCTCCAGTTTTATTTGCTATAATAGTTCAATTCAATCATATTAAATATGTATATATAGGGATCGGTTGCCCACACATATCAATGGTATATTATGAAGTTTTATTGAAATAAACTGATTAAAATAATTCATCAAAAATGTTTTTTAATAAAACCATCGAGGATTCCTCTCTTGAGGTAACCTACGTGGAAGGTACGGTTTCAACAAAAAGTTATTTTCTACTAATATAACGAATAAGCACCTACTTACCTCCCTTGACCTTTTTACGTAGCTAATTAGTTACGCACTAATCTTCCTGGAATGATTGTGTGTTTTGGAGAAACCTGAACGGAAAGATAAAGCCGACTGAATACATACTTGGCTACAATGATACTTACACAGATATTATTACTGAAACTAATTGTACTACTATACTACTGTTTAAATACTGGTATAAACTAGCAAATATGTAACTACACATTTTATTATCCTTTACATAGTATAAAACAAAGTCGCTTCCCGCGTCTGTCCCTCTGTCCGCTTAGATCTTTCAAATCTCGTAACGGATTTTGATGCGGTTTTCACTATCATTCAGATCAGTCTTATGCCAGCGAAGCCGCATGCAATAGTTAGTTTATTTATAATTTCTCAGCTAGTAGCTTTACGGTGTAATTCATAAAGATAGATTTTAAAACCCCCGGCAGGCGATAGCGGCAGCGCAGCGACACTTGCCGCGCTGCAGTTGCCGCGCGGCACGTGCCGCGCTGTAGCTGCCGCGCGTGCCGCTTGTCGCGTGGTTCTAAAGTCATTTCATAAAAAACCATAGTCACTACCTACCTGTCGTCGCGGCAACTGTCGCCTGTCCCGGGATTCTAAGTCTACCTTAAAACAGATTCACATAGAGCCACATTCTTCTAAAACAGATTCTCTATGTGAATGTTATTCTTTCCCGATATTGACTAGAATTTTTAATACAGCCAATCGATAATTAAATTAGTGTTTTTTTGCCTAGAAATTAAAATACAAAAAATAACAGAAAAAAACTAATAACTGATTTTAAAATGGCAAAAGCCAATCAACAATAAATAATATCTGCGCTACAAACGACAAAGTTTTAAAATCTGGTAAAAACGTTGAATGAATCTCGATAGCCCGAAATTACGTCAAACTTTATAGAATTCGCAAGACTAGGGTCGGAGGCAAGTGGTAGAGAAACGGCAAGTATCGTGTTTACATCTGCTTGCAGCGTCAGTCTGTGGGGTCTTAAGTTAAGAAAATTTACTATAATATAGTAAATTTTATGTGGACCAGATTCGCGCCATTGTACCTACTCACAACTGTAAGGCAACTGCAAATTATCTCGATAATCGAAGGCAAGTTAGTAGCTCTGCCGAAGACACCGAAACGTATTTGGTATTTAAAGCAAATATAGAAGGTTTTGTTCAAATATTTACCTTCTGGTAAAGGTTAAGGCGTTCATTAAACTCAGCCACGGATCGCGAATTACGTTCTAATGTCAATAAATGTTCACATGTTGACAAAGGTGTCTTTTTATATTATAGTTATAGGCTTAAAAATGTAGGTTTTAGTTTTATAGAAAATTGTCAATTCTTTTCTTTTAGTTGTACAAATTCTATTTCTAGGATTTCTTGCTGATAAAAAGTTGCAGCTAAGTCAAAACAATGGATAAACTGGATTTAAGCGCGACACACACTGGGCGGCGGCGTTGCGAAAGCGTTGTGGCGGCGAAGGTTTGTATGAAGAACGCGCCGCGCCGCCGCCACTTTGATGTAAAGGGCTTCATACTATTTCGAACATTACAGCAAAAAACCGCTTTCGCAACGCCGCCGCCCAGTGTGTGTCGCGTTTTAAGCGTGACACACTGGGCGGCGGCGTTGCGAAAGCGTTGTGGCGGCGAAGGTTTGTATGAAGAACGCTCTGCGCCGCCGCCGTTTTGATGTAAAGGGCTTCATACTATTTCGAACATTACAGAAAAAAACCGCAACGCTTTCGCAACGCCACCGCTCAGTGTGTGTCACTCTTTAAAGAGTGCTACCTAATATCTAAATATCCTTTTTATTTCTCCAGCTTCTTATATAACTTCTTTGATAACTTCTCCAGTCCCGAGTTGCCTTCTTATGCAGTTTCTGTTTGTCTTTAGAGCACTTGAAGTCGAAGTAGTCTGGATTTGTTATTCTAAAATGTCTGCAAGTTTTAGAATAAAGACGTTCAAAACTTTGTATAAAAGTAGGTCCTCTGACTACGTAGCGTAGTTTAGAGTGTCGTTATACTATAGGTTAAGGCCGAGTCAAACCGAATGCGTATGCGGTGCAGCGCAGTGCGTTGCAGCGCAGCGCGTTGCGTAGCACGTCACACCGGCCAGTTGTCGCGGCGTGCTGTGCCGCAACGCAATCGCCGCACGCGGTGTGACGTCAACTAGTGAGAGCCATACGATTACAACGTCACCACGGCGCGGCGCGCGCGCGACGTTGCCAGACCGCGCGCGCTCGGGTTGTCTCCGCGTGGCTTGACGCACGGATACGCGCGTAGCTGCGCAGCGCTGTGCAGCATCGTGCGTTGGTGTGTCCTCTTCCATAATATTCCATACATTTACAACGTCATAAGCCGTGCTGCGCTGCGCCGTGCTGCATTCGGTTTGACCCGGCCTTTATTGTAGTGTAGTCATGTGAAACGTTAATAAAAGGTATGAAATGAACAGCAAAATGAATTAGTGGGTCAATTAACATAGAATAACATTAGAATGACCTAGTTATCCTGCAAGTATGTACAGTTATATGTATGTTATGTACAGTAAAGCAAATGGGGCATAATTAACGATTTACCTCACCTGGTCCGCAGTTGCAGTGCCCCTTCTACCTCGACCAGCACTTTTGAATGAAATGTAGCTAGGTATACCTATACTGAAATAAATCAAGATTGAACGGCGATGGTTTGGCAAAATCGCGCACACCTTTTTGTCTTAGCTTAGAGTTTAATATACGAACCAAGCTACTCTTCACGTTTTGGGTTTTTAAACTTTGACAAACTAAAAATACTTGAAAAAGGGGCGTGGTATTTTCTGTTATTATACTACACGGCAAAATTGAAGTGTACTACTGACACTACTGTATACATTATACTACCTATATTCCGCCACTGTACATCCCAGGAAGGTTCGAATATCTTTGGCGGCGCGCGCGTTCACTATGGAGACCGCATCTTGCATAGATATTAGGGGGCCGCGAGCACCCACCAAAGAGATCCTATCTCCATGGTACATCCTATACCTATAGGTAGTTAATTTTATCAACCTATCTCCGTCCACTGCTGGACCAGCCTTCTCCAATATAGATACCTAGGTATAATAGGTATCAAGTTACTTATTTAGGTACATAAGTTAATATCATTATCATTTAGGGTATTACTATGGAGGTTTGTAGTAGATACCTACTCTAGTACAGTAGGTACGAGGAAATGGGAAAGTGAAGTAACTGCTTTTCTACCTGACGCAAACCAGCACAGTTCCATTAAAACTCCTCTAATTAAACGAATCGCCGCACAAAATCAAGCTGGGAAAGTCTTTTTTCAACACAAATGAATTCCTCCAAAATAAACTCGAAAAAAATAACTTTTTATTCAAACAGCCGAAACGAATCGTGGAGTACGACTCACACGTCGAGCTGTGTGGTGTGAGTGAAGGAGATGCAAAGCTACAGTGATGACGTCATACATAGACTCACGGAATGAAAACAACTGGTTATTCCACGGTTGTTCGACAAAAAAACTAAACTCACGCGTCGCGCCCGCGCCGCCGACCCAGCAGCGCAAACTAATGCATACGCAAACAAGAAGTTTGCCGAAATATAAACTTTTCTCAAACATGCTGCAGGTTTCCTTGCGATGTTTTCCTTCACCGAAAAATCTATGTTAGATATAGGTGCCTAGAGTCTATTGTCAATTGATTCTCGCTCGCCGATCAGCTGTTAGTCAACTGCGCATGGCAACAAAAAAAAATACCATTCTTCCAGAGCCGTAAAGCCTAGTTAAAAAAAATAGTAGTAGGCTTTTTGGCGGGATTTTGTCGGACAAGGTTGTCTTTTTATTTAATTTTCCAAAAAAATATATATTGTAGGTTTTGGTGTATATATCTGTGATAGTTAAAAGATTAATATAATAAAAGCGTGTAACGACTCTACCGGATCGTTCCAAAATGTCCCTTGTTATTCTTCATTAAACCTACTATCGGTTTAATGCGGACATGAACCTGCAGTGTGGATCACCGAATGGCACTAGTTGTGCCCTCGTGAAGGCCGTGCTGCGGTTTAATTGAAAATCGCCGACTAACTCTAGTCGTGCTCTGTTTTTGTGGAGGCCGTGCTGTAACCGCCGGTTTAAATAAATATAAGAAATAATATTTTAAATAAGACAGGGCTGTATGGACAAAGCTCCCTTGCCCGTCCTCAATAGAGGACAAATCAACAACAACAACAAAAATGGTAGATTAGATACCTACTCCTATAACTATACATAGATGTAGGTAGGTACCAACCAAGTACCAACTTTAGGTTTTTTTTATTTTATTTTTCTGAGTGTTGCTTATTCTCGATTTTCAACTACATTGGAACCTATGCCTACCTCTGGTGTGCATGCCATAACATAAACTCAAAAATTTTTATTGCATTATACTTTGTAAGTAAGTACATTCATAAACTCATCTCATATTATTTATCATTCATTTATCAGGCTACCTACTATCTACCTACGTAATGTTACTCCAACTAACCTTTGTAAAGAAGTCTGTTGCGCGCGCAGGTCAAACTCCAAAGTTCCACAGGTGAACGTTGTCCAAGATTTGAAAATCCAAAAATCCGCCGAGGGCTCGCCGGCGGAGACGCGACACTGCGCGGCGCTCGTGCCACACAGATTAGCAACACAACACGACACAGGCACAGGTAAGCGAGCCCGCCGTCACGCGGGTGCCGGTTTGTTTATAAAATTATGAACCTCTTTAATAATTCCGATGACCCGAACTGCGCATGCCCGCGGAACACGCGCCTCTTCTGAAAAGGTTAGGTTAGAAAAAGTTGCCACCACCGGCACCGACCGGCACGCACCGCTCCTTCTTCCGAGAAGAATCCTATTGGAACAATCCGTGCGAACTCTTTTCATGTAGCACCTCGATAGAACACCGTTATGTTCCCACGTGAAATCTTTATTTATTTACACTTTATTTTCAGATAAACGACACTGTATCGCACTTTCCTTGCGACGCCGGCTCTACCTGAAGGCCGTGCACGTTTAATAAACACTTCAAAACTCCGGAACCGGCAATAATTCGATTCCCCACGTGACACTGTCAAAATAAAATTCCCGTTAACACTGGACAGGCTGTTATCACTCACTGGCGGCGACACATTTCATGTTTATAGCGCCGTGAGGTCCGGGCAACAAATTAAAGGAATAGAAAAGAAAATAAACGAAGAATAGTAAAGTCGTCGCCTGCGAAGCCGGCCGTCCTACGCTCGCGCTGATCGGTGTACTAAACGCGAGCGAGAGGCCGCGCTCCGCCCCGCCCCGCGCGAGCCGCCGCGCCGCCCCGCGCCGCACCCCCGCGCGCCCAGCGACCCGCGCCTATAGCCACTATACATCAAAATATATACCTACCTCTACACGTAAAAGAATCTGGAATTCGTTCCCGGAGGGACGAACTCATGAATGGGCCTTAGGAGTACCTACTATGCAAGATAACAGAATGCGGCGGTGAGGCCGGGCCGCGGGGCGGCGGCGGGTGGCGGCGGCGGCGGCGGCCGGCGGAAGGCATTCAATTAATCCGACAACACGTGCGTATGCACCCTCCGCAGCATAAACCGAGGTTATCATCCGATTCATTGGGCGCCGGCGACTGACTTCACAGATCAGCTCATTCAATTTATTGATCGTTCGCTGTAAACATTTTAACACTGGAATGGAATTTGGCAAGAAAAGCCTGGTGTCTTCCCATCCAATGTAATAATACCATAGATAGAAGATACGGTTAAGTATTAAGTACCTACCTACTATTTTTGTTTTAAAAGATCTTTAAAAATGAACCTTACCTATACTACCTACATGCTGTTAATTCAACTCATCTTAAAAGTTCTTAAAATCTTTGTTCTCTTCAGAAAGTATTTTATCTACCTTCTCTATTTCATAGTAGCTGGAAGTAATTGATTGAGGAAAGTGGAGAAGTATTAGTGAATCTCGAACTATAACCAAAACAACCCTTGGTCTACTGAACTATTACCTATATTGAATAGTATCTATAGCTCTACCGCCGTGAACCCTGCCTGATGGTAAGTGGACACTGTCGCCTACGTACAGCCGAAAGGCCACAATAGTTCTTCGCCACCCTATGGTTAAGGTTTAAGCATTTTAAGTTGTAGTGCTTCGTGTGCCTGTAATAATTATAACTGGCTCTCCTAGCTTCATGCCGGAACACAGGGTTGCCAGACGCACGAAATTTTTTGTAAATTTACGAGATTTGAGTTCTCGGTACGAGATCCGAGCGAACTATAAGGGTCTCTTTCACCACTTGCTGATATTGTTACAGATAGTAAGCTGACAGATAAACTTTTCTATCATATAATATATATAATATTTTCGTGTTGCACATCTCTAGTCTCTATTAAAATATCTGACAGATAAAAAATAACAACCGCTTGATCGTGCTGTTAGTTTATCTGACAGATAAGGCAATCGGATACCTGTGAAGCAAAAAAAATTGGATATCTTTCACCACTTCCTGATATTGTTACAGATAGTAATCTTAGTGATAAACTAATCTATCAGATAAATCTGTGTGATAGACTATATAAAATATATAAGATATAGGCAATCAGATACCTGTGAAACCAAAAAATAGGCTATCTGTCAGATAACCTGCAGATAGGGTATCTGGGACTTTATCACCAAGCGGTGTAAGAGGCCCTAAATCTCGTAAACATTACGAGATTTTTTATAATGTTGACTGCACCATGTAATCCAAGAAAAAAATGTACCTAATAAGTATAAATTACAAAATGCTTTTTTCTGAACGCATCGCTAACCAAACCACAGGATACATAAGACCAAACTTTGGGGGAATTCTGTTGTTTCAATTGCCAGTCCCTTGCTTCTAATTGTTAATAACTTTTTAACAACTTTATATCGCGCTAACTAAATTGAAAATTCAGGCCTAGAAAATTCTGTCTACTATTTTGACCTAGTACCTATAGGGAGCGTAGTTGATTATTCTTGATTATTTTTGGGAGTCAGCAAAGTGAAAAGTATTCTTAACAAAATGTGTCTAAAGCACTTTTCTAAAAATAAAAATGTCAGCGACACTTACATTGTTTTCCTGTAACGTCACTGTTTTATAAGTAGGTTTTTTTTTTCAAAAGTTTAAAGTTTCTAAGACATTAGTCCAAACTGAGAGCGTCAGTGGCGTCGGGGATAAGACACGGCCTATCATATCGAAAGGTACGGAGTTCGATCCCCGGCTGGGCCATGTACCAATGGGTTTTTTCTCGAAACTTTAGTACATTTACTGACTGCTCTCAAACGGTGGAAGAAAACACCGTGAGGAAACCTGCATACGCCGAAGAAGAAATTCTTAGGCGCATGTGAAGTCCACCGACCCGCACTGGGCTAGCGTGGTGGACTATAGCCCGAACGCCCTCATCGAGAGGGTAGCCCTGAGCCCCAGCAGTGGGGACATCATTGACCGAGCGAGCGAAGTGTCTCAGTTTCGAGATTGGCCAAAAATGCTATTGTCCGTCTGCCAGTCTTCCTGTCTTTCTATTCTGTCTCCAATTGCAAAATTGACTTGTTCGTTTCTTTTATTTATGGTTTATAAGGGCTGGCGAGGTCTACTGTTCTCACGGAACTACTAGCAATAGGATGAAGACATTAGTGTCTATTGTAACTATTGTGTACCAACGTCGAATCATAAAGTACGATTACTGTAAATTAGGCTAATGTGATTTCCTTAATTTATTTAAGTACTTTACGATTTTATTCAAAGTGGAATTGTTAAGTAAATATGTGGTGTGACCTCTTTTGTTTACATCCGTCTTTTACGTTGACTTGTAGCTATTTATATGTTTCACCAGTCGCTTTAATTAAGGAATCCCATCTGCGTTTTGGAAAGAGAAACCATTCTCAGCAATTAAGTTAGGTGTTTTTCAATTTAGTGTATTTCCAATTAATTGTTCGTGAACTTCTGTTATTTCTTTATTATGGTTGCTCAAGCTTAGTTGCCAGTGAATAGTATTATTTAAGTGTTTCCTACCAGTTATTTAAGATTTTTCTTTGTTTACGTTTCTGAGGGATGTTATATTTATTCATTTATTTATTTATTATTATACGTAGGTAGGTACGTGCAGCTAATTCTTAATCGAAGGTACACATTAGTAAATAATTATATAAACGTCTGGTAAGTACAAAATTTAGAGCGGACCCACCTGTGTTGCCATTATGTGCCAGGAACATTAAAAATAAACTCCCTTTTAAATTTTGAATTTAAAAAATCAATGGCATATTAACTAAACGGGGGTTAAAGTCCTTTATTCTCAATGTTGCTGGCAGCTATTGAGCTAAGGTGAACCACACCACAGAATAGATAATATGGTACCACGTATAGGACGTGGAACAACCTTAGCTCAACAGCATTTCTTGCTTTTATCAAAATACCTACTAGTTTAGTAGTAATAATTATGCAAATACAATGCGAAGTAGGTAAGTAACTAACTTCATACGTTTCACAAGGATTATTTATTGACGTGTAAACTCTCTAAAACTTTAATAACTACTTGAGTTAAATAATTTATAGCTTCCCACACCCGCACCCGTGCGTTCAAGATTGTTCAGAGTTTGACGCTTGAAGGCGCCTTGGTCGCCGGGCAATGCACACATCAGTTATTTTGGGTTATCGCTAGAGAAATGACGAAATAATATAAACGTAGAATAAGCAACACACACTGAACATGTTTTGTCATATTAGAACGAACTGAAGTGGTAGTGGGCTGGGCACATCGCTCGTAGAACTGACGGCCGTTGGGGCAGAAAGGTTCTCGAGTGGCGACCACGTATCGGAAGACGCAGCGTAGGCAGGCCTCCCACGAGGTGGCCGACGATCTGGTGAAGGACGCGGGACCCAGCTGGATGAGGTTAGCGCAGGACCGGTCGTCGTGGAGATCCTAGGGGGACGGTCTACAGGCTGATATGATGATTAGAACGAACTTGGTCAATTATCACTTCCTTTATCGTATATTTTCTCCATTCTCCATTAACGTTCCTATGTACGTCCAAACTGCTGAGATTAAGGAAATCTTAGTAGTTCGGTTAGGGATGATCGGTGTCATACAGATACTAATAGATCCGGATCCTATTATAATAAGATAAGATAAGAGGTACCACACCCAGCCAGGTCTACACCTGATCCGGTCCAGCCGGATGCAACCTCGGACACATGTTGGCGCTTATATTTTTAGGTATAAGAACGAAGATATGTCCCAGGTTGAGGACAGGTTTACCAGGGGATACAAGTTGTTTAGGAGAGACACGCTCTGGGAAGGGAAAGGAAGCCCACTAGCCGCAACCGGTGGACCACAATCAGCCGACTATCCAGCCTTCAGAAAAACTCCAAGCATAGCTCTTTCCATAGCCCGTTGAGGGACTTTGAGTTTTCAATCTAGTCCCACTGTCAGTGTCCACGTTTTGACGCCGTAGCAACCTACGAGTAGGTCATCCAACATTTTGAGAATTCAACATTATGAGAATTCAACATTTTGTTCCTGAGCGGTCAAGGCGTCGTATATCATTTAGGACGCACTGATTGAAGACTTTACAATCTGTATGAAGTCTTTAGGCATTGTGGTATATGCGACGAGAAGATATGACGCCGAATAATCGAACTACTGACGCTAAAGCGTGACACACACTGAGCGGCGGCGTTGCAAAAGCGTTGCGGTTTTTTTCTGTAATTTTCGAAATAGTATGAAGCCCTTTACATCAAAGCGGCGGCTACGCGGCGCGTTTTTCATACAAACCTTCGCCGCCGCAACGCTTTCGCAACGCCGCCGCCCAGTGTGTGTCACGCATTAGAGTCAAACGTACAGGAATTTACAAAATGTACTAATTTTATGTTGCACTGCGACACACAATTTCATGCGAGGAAAGTTATGGGAATCTGTAGGTAGGAATTAGTAAAGTCGATACCCCAATCGAAGTACACCGTTTTATTACCGTTTGAAGTGTTTTGGATGACTTTGAAAACAAGTAGAAATATTGCGTTTTATATTTAGGGTATTCGTAATCTTGTTGGACTGTATACGCTATACTTTCGAAAGGCCCGAGCTTTTCATAGGAATCTTAGAAACTCACATAGTTAATATCTATTAAATCAAAAGATTTCTGAGGTTTATGTAAATAAACCAGTTCAAGTTACATAAAATAAAGTCGATGAATTTCACCTACTTATTTGCAAATATTACAAACAACAAAAAGTTTTAAGTAGATGCTTATTACCTACTTCCTAAAGAAAAATCGTATCACCATAGCAACTGTCTCGCTAAGTGATAACCGATAAATAATAAATGCGATTTGAGGCAGTTTATTGCGTTCCAAACTGCCAATTTGTGTAACTCTCGTTGGCGTTAGGTACTGCGTTACATTCGATCGCACGGAACGGTTTCGTATGTCGAAGACGATATCCGATCTAACGACCTCTTCGAAACTTTATTGATATTATTTATGCAGCTCCAGAGACTCAGCTTTATTTTGACTAGACTTCACATGCGGCTTTAACTGTTAAGGTATCTTCTACACTTAATAATAATAATAAACTCCTAGCTGTTCCCGCGGTTTCACCCGCGTTACATTTGGATTGGCCAATTTGGATTGGCCAATTTACATTCTTTATTAATTTAAAGACAGTTATTATCTATAGCTAATAAAGTTGAAGAGTTTGTTTGAACATGCTAATCTCTGGAACTACCAGTCGGATTTTAAAATATCTTTTTGCCTTTAATAGCCTAAATCTTGAGGACATTTAACATTACGCTACGACCCTTAGGAGCCGAGCAAAAAGAAAAATAGTCAGAAAAAACTATAAACAGCTATAGTATAAACAATAGAAACAGCCTACCTACTAAGACCAAAAAACAGACAAATAAGGTAATATTGGCTTATTATTTTCTTTATATTCAATGTAGCAAGAAATATTTTCGAAGTTCTAAAATTTCCGTCTCGCTTGCATTTTTTTTAGTGAACTTTTTATTTTATTTTTATTAATCATCATAAAATACACTTGACAAGTATAAAATTGTCCTCCAAAACCGTCTGGACGGTTTGACTTAGTCCCCCGAACCTTTTTTGTCAAAGAATTTAAGGTATTTTTCCACAGTAAGGCGACTGTACGGAATGAACACAACACAAACACATCCAAGTTAAATACTCTCCGACCAAAGGACTTTTTGTAGCCAAAGCCGAACATTGTCCTTCTAACCCTTAGAGGAAACCAAAGGAGGAAAATACTCTACTCTCTTTTATTCTCTCTTCTTACATTGGATAAACGGAAACTATAGATTCGGTGTACGACTACATGCACATAGATAGGTACATAAAGGTTGTCTGGAAGAAATCGCTCTTAGCGATAAGACCGCCTAGATGTACCTGTTTTTTTCTTTTTTACTGTAATTTGTAAATCTGCAATAAAGTGTATTGTATTGTACATAATACATCTTAAAATTAAAGTTGCATTCGTATAATAATAATAATGTTTGGACAAATTGACACACGGCAATCCCTACTATAAGCGAACGATGTAAATTCTAAATGACATGATATCAAGCAATCGTTCCGTGCGAATACTAGATAGTACAAACCACCGAAGGATTTTTCTTCAGATGTCTTTGATCTGAGCTTCTCTCTGTTCATCAAGTTTCCTCATCTATCTGCGTAATAAGCGACGTTAGGAAAAATTAAATGTTTTTTTTAATATAGTTTTACGGCCAATTGGAAACCAATTCTTATAGGTCAAATCGTAGTGTATTAAAACGAATACATAAAACCGCAGCACGGCCTCCAGGGCGCAACTAGTGCCATTCGATGACAAGGACCAGGAACATTTCGGAACGAACCGGACGAGTAGTTACATACTTTTATTTAAGTTTCCCGCAAAACCACGTTTACAGCCACTTGTTGAATAAAATAATGTCATATTTATACAATAAAATGCCTATACATTTTAAACGAAATTACTATATTTTGACTAGAAAAAAATTTGGTGTGGTCCCCGTGGTAAATCTGCAATGTCAAATTAGGATGGACCATAATATTATTATCAATACCACTCCTTGATTATAATTTATTGGCGAAATTGACACGTCAATGCGCTTGATATTATTATATTCTAATATTTCGTTCTTTTGAGTTACGACTGAAATCCGACTCGCACTTATTACGCAGTATTCCCCCTACAGAAAATCGCAATGAAGCGTATATAGAGAGAGGAAAAACGAACTTCGTTTCACAAACAAAGCACACGCCTGAAAGGGGCCTGTGAAAAAACATTTTCATTGTGTCTGCGACTCGCTCGATTTTTAATCTCCCCGTCAGTGTTGCCAGACTAAATCCATTCCTTAAAAAACCAGATTATATGGCAAAAAAGATCACGATCTGAAAAACAAAACTGAACTGTACTGATCTATTCAGTATTGAAAATAACTTGCATACAGTAACAAAAATGATATGGGTCAATGGGATTGAAATTAAAGTGACTTTTGTATGAAATTTTTCCTATGGTTGATTATCCTTGAGACATCTATTTGCATTTTATTCTAGGTTGCATTATCGATGCAGTGCACTGCAGTGGTAGTAAAATGTGAGGAACATTATATCATAAACACATATCTCACCAGATCAAATACTGATACTTTAATAAAATCATTGACTTGACATTGGTTTGACTGAAATCTCGTACTATTTTGGGAGATACCTGATACGAAAGGAATTGGTGTCTCATCTGTCAGATTATATTTAGAACAAATTATTTTACTGTCGAATTCAAGTGGAAAAAAATCACAGAAAAAAAATACATACAGCCGAACATAGTACCTCCTCCTTTTTTGGAAGTCGGTAAAAATAGCAGAATGGTACAAAATCATTGCATCGGTTCACACTGTTACCCGCTGTTATAGTTTATTGTTGGTCTGGGGAAACCTGTTGGTGACTGACAGACGGTAAATCGGCAGCTATCAGACAGCTAACAACGCAGTAAGTGCATGCCATAATCTTGACTAGAGATTAATCTTAAGAGATCTGAGGATTCTCAGGTGGATCGTCCATTGCGTAAGAACGCTTGACTCGAGAACTGGCTCTACTGAATTAGAGATAGACCGTAGAGCTGTTTGTGCCAAAGAGGTTCCCAAATTACAGAGTTAAATGTCACTTCGTTCATTAAAAAATATAATGTATTGTATGTATGTATTATTAGTATTGTATGTATGCTTAGTTTATATGTGTAATGTTTATGTTAATGTTCATATATATATATATATATATATATATATTGTTTTAAATAGTACACGCGACTACTGCCTCTCTTTCATTGTGTATCTCAACCGCGGGTTAGCTGGAAGAGATTTCATAGAAATAATCTTAACCCTTTGTATAATTCTCTGTTCTTTTGTATTGTTTTTATTTTCTGTGTGTACAATAAAGTATTAAATTAAATTAAATGTAATGCACGGAAATATGATTTTCAATTACCTTTTACCTGCGTTTTCATCTATGAGGAATAGTACCGCCACATTGTAGATATTCTTTGCAAGTATAGTATAATATTGTAATTCATTGTATTTTATATAAAGCTTAAAACTTAAAACTACCTACTTTCTTTAACTAATATCTATTACCGATATCAGAGAAAAAAATGCCGTTAGATTTTAGTCATTTATTGGAAAATTATCATTTTTTTTTACTACAGACTATACCAACTTGACTTGATTTATAACCAATAAAGTTTCCGAGATAAAATGTAATTAATTAAGTAATCTTAAAAGCTAAATTAAGTAATAATCCCAGGACCGGACCATCGCCTTATTAAGGTTCAGAAGTTATTTATTGATTCAACGACAAACATCGAAGGAAACTCCAGACTTTCGCATTAATAATATTAGTTTGATGAGATGTTACAAACACAATAACAAAAACAATAAATTCGAAGCCAATCAATTTGGACCCAATTCTTAGCTTACTTCCGAGCTCTTTACATTTGGTACAATTCTTATTTCCACCACTATATCACGATCTCTACCAACTCTATAATCTTCCCCTAAGAGATACAATATTTCAATGCAATGAACGGGGAGGGGAGGTTCTTTCAACGCTGGGCAGTTTACATGTGTGAAATCCAAGACTCCACATGATGCCCGTCATGTATTATTCATCGCATTGAAGACAAAGATGGTGCTATGTGAATACGCCTCCGAAATACACGGTCATGCATTGAACGGTATTGTGCTGAATTGTTTTGTATAAACAAGGCATAGATATGATATTAAATGGAAGCGCTATAATTTCTTGGTACAGAATGCCAGTTACCGCCGAAAATCCAGAAGTGGTATCTATACACAATGTAAATAAGCCGATTAATAGAGTAGGTACATGATTTTGAGTCTCTCTCTTTGAAACTCTCATGATTTTGTGGAAGGAGTTCCAGTGAGTAACTATAGTAATAAACTTTCGACGACTGAATATGACATTACTTAGTCATTAATCCCGTTTTATGAATACAGCAAAGTGTAGCCGTTACATTGTCAATTAATTAGTTTTCAGTTTTCCTGGAATATCTGGGAACATCATTTATTAATGATTTTTCTGAATTACTTATTTATTTTTAAAATTCAACTTAATTGGTCTTATTGTTTTCCAGCTATCCAAAAAGCATCGCTATTAGGGACCCTAAAAAACAAACTAAAGTTTAGCATAAATCATGGTTATCTACCGAAGTTATTTTTAAACGTGTAAAAAAAATGTAAAATATTGTTCCTAACTGCCAGATTGCATGTTTGAGAGTGCATAGTAAAACTATTTTTACGACATATTAACTGAGGTCAAGAAAGGCGACACCGTTGCTATTTATGACACTGCAGCCATAAAATTGCCATTAAACATGTTTCTTGTAAGGCAGAATGTAAATCACAAATTATATAGTGAAAAAATGCACTGTTTTTTAACATTTTCAGGTTATGGTCATCAATCTACGTCATAGTATGCACTTTTTCTTTTACCTCTAAATGAATAAAATCTAAAGTAACACAGTTACGACACGAAAGCACAGGGTTCTTATGTAAAGGCCGTTGTTAAACATTTTTAGAATAAATTAAAACTAGCCGTCGCATGGAAGCCGGTTTCCATACTTCAGACGACCGAGAAACCCATAATTCTGATTTGAAACTCGATCGGCATAAAATATTGTTCCACCATTTAAAAATGCCGAATCTATTGGCCGAAAGTTCTAAACATTTATAATTTATGTAATAATTTTAATAATTTTTGAAGGACCATAGTTATGTCAATCAGTGAGTGTGAGTAATTTAGTGAGGCGGTGGTAACGTATTTGCAAAACCAAAATTATTGAAATCGGCTTTTTTCTGGAAAAAAAACCTTTACTCCCTACTCTCTACTAAGAAGCTATAAGTTAGTAGAGGTACTATGTACCTATTCGTCAATTTCCCCCTTACTCTAACAATGCTAAAAGCTATTTCTTAAAACGCATATAAGTGTTTAAAATATCTTCCGCTGGTGGAGAATCTTCATGCAGCTTGTGTTATTGCATGCCAGTACTCGACCATTGTAACAATGACATTGATGGCATTTTCATCTCGTGCATTTGGCGGATCTTTTGTTTCTATTAATTTAAATTTCAGTAAAAAACTCTAACAAACGTCTAAAAATTATATAAATATACACTTGTAATCATGGAGCTACAATCTTTTTGGCCCCGCATGGGAATTTGAACCTTCCTGCTTAAAATAATCACTTTAAAGTGATGAGGTCTAAGCTAACTAGATCTATGCTTTCTCTAAATTGACAACTTATATGATAAAACTGTAGGTAAGTTGTGTTTCGGGTGATAGAGTTTCATGATGATCATACTATGGTAATCTGATTCATACGCTGCACTGGCCTGTTAACTGGTACCGGCACTGGGTCCATAAAGACTCACCTCCAACGCCACTCTTCTCAGAGAGACGGGAATTATGAATAAAACATAGTTCTCACGACGAGTGGCTATCACTCTTACGACGTTGTAACGCCGTACCTATCCATTATACTCACTCGGTGTTATTATACATTTTGTAGCCTTATTTTGGGGTTCCCAAGGGCCGTTTAAGGAGCTTAAGTGTATTGTTAGTACTTTGCAATGTTTCCTCGGGAGTACCTTAAGGTGTGATTTTTGTAACTCCGAGAAAGAATTTTTATGTGTTGCGTTAAAATATGTTTAGAAGGAAATAACATAGTCATTTACAATTTTTAGAATCGCAGGTTTGGTTCACTTGAGTTTATTATCTACTCTGTATGCGTTAGCCATTATATTCTCGATAAAGACGGATTTGAGTTTCGATATTAAATAAGTTATCTAAATGCTATATTATGTGTGATGGAACCCACAGCGATACTTGACAATTAAATTATCCTGAAACGCTGCTCCGGCAGGCTGAAACCAAATACGGGGAATATGGATACAATTTGTTAAAAGCTTTGCTTTAAAATGTTTTCATAAATACCTACGTTCAAACATACTGATACAGAAGAACGCAAACGGGATTTGTATATTATATGTGTATTACTTTAGGTATAGAACTAAATAGATGGGTGGGTATCTGTTGGTAAAAAGTGACAGGACTGTAGTGCAAGGTCCGTGTAGGTATTTCAGCTCGTAGTGTGTATTTCATGGTTTTTAAAATTAATTCTTAAAGTCTTAGCTACAAGCCCGGATGGTAAGCGGCCTCTTTAGGTCATGAATGCTGCAAGCTGTGGGTTGCCATCTTAAGGACGGGGCCTCCTTGTTTTTACCCAGTACACTGGATCTCTTACCTGGGGTTTCTCGAAATTTACGTAAGTACATTTCGCTGCTATACTAACTCATCAAAACATCCAAGCAGAATTCAACTGTAAACTTTTACTCTAGAGTTCAATTCTCCATAATGAGTCTTGAGGAGTTAGTACAAACCAATATACAAACCAAGTAGCGATTTACTGACGCTCACAAACAGCGCTCTCACAAACACGACACACATACATGAATACTTTTTTCGACTTTTTTATAAGTTACAATCGATTTTTTTCGATCGATTTTGCACGATCACAATACTTCCTTCACTCCTTTGTTCGGAAAATTACATCAAAATGTCGTGATTCTGGGCCTGATGTTTGTAAAATCTCTTATGAACACTATAAAGCCTGCTTCGGAATAATACCGTTAATATTTAAACTGGGTAATCCTGACTTTGCCAGCATAGTGAAAATTTATAGGCCTCCAACAAAACCAACCAACCTTTTTACCCTCAAACCTTACCCTTGTCTAACCTTTGCTATTACAAATAATGTTGAGGTTATTTGTAAGGCAATAATTAGGATTATTTACTTTTTAATTCTTTGTTACATGAATTCAATTCAGTACATTTATAATACACGTAATATATGTAGGCACATACATACCTATAATATGAACACTTGTGAAGGTGCTAGCTGCTGTAATGACACCTAGCAAAACCGTTTTTTAATGTAATTTTATTATTGTTATAGTATATTGCACGGGATAAGACCCGCGAATACTTTCTTTTTAATGTTTGTTTGTTACCTTGACTTTTGTTTACCTTTGCCCTACCTATGTTTGAAGCAGGTTACGCTGGCCGTGGTCACGAGCTGACTGGAGGATCGAGTTGTTAGTATTGATGCGAGTAGTTTCTCCAACTATACCCACTGTCGGTCTTGTGTTATTGGAAAGTCGGACGTCACTCACAAAGTGTACAAGGCGCGAAAGTCTAAAATGTAGTAAATTTTTATTAATATTCCAGTTAAGAAATAGTGCGACATGGCTGTCGTTATGTATATCTCGTAAATAGTTTATGAGAAGGAAGTTAATTAAGTTTGACATAGGAAATGGTAATAAATGGTTTTATGGAATTAATCTCATTTGTTGTGTCATTCATGGTGACGCTCTAATAATATAGGTAGTTGTTTACTATCTGAAAGGGCAAATGGACAGAACGCCCATTTGAGCATACTGGCCACTCGGGCTAGAACACCTGCAATTTTGGCAACAATCCAAGTGTGTTGGCAACAACCACCATTGTTTTCTCTTACCCGTGCCACCAACCACCGCGATATCGATGCGTCATAAATCAACCAATCAAATTACTCTAATAATAATGATTTTGATTGGTTGATTTTTCTTGCATCAATATCGCGACAAACCTAAATTGAAATTATACAATTTATATTACGAAATTGTTATGAAAGTCGACTAACCTGGGACATTCGCTAGGCGAAAATATAAGAAAGGCTTATCCGTCTTAAGAGGACGTGTCCCTTCGTCTTTCCATATGGCTTTTTCTTCGGATAGCGGAAACCTTTCCAATCGCTTTACAATTTATTTCCACTCGAGCAGCGATTTGGGATTCACTAATAAGGAGAACTAAGGAAAATTCACTTTAGAAGTTTATTAACTAACCTTCCTGAGTGAAAAGGACACAACTCTTAAATAAAGTTTCGTTATTTTTAAGTCACCTCTCACACACTTGCAGTACTTACTCGTACTTACAAAAGTATTTACGTTTGTGAGACCGAAGGATTGAAGCCCGGGCCGTTTCTAGTTTCTATCAGGTTTTTAGAGTTCCGTCAAAACATCCTAGGAGTACGTTCTTTCTGTTCGTTGGAAAACTGAATATCTTCTGAACCGCGATTGAGCTGAAAGGAACCCAAGTACTTATTACTAGGAAACGTGAAAAAAAATCTTCAAATTGTTTTAAAGCAAAGTCAGAGCATTATGCCTATAACCCGATTCGTGTTCTGTCGCCCGCACTATCCAGGAACTTCTTATGAAGTCAATGCCAACAATGTCAATGGAAACACCAATTCGTATAATCCTACTAATGTCATAAAGGCGAAAGTTAATAAGGATGTGATGATGTTTGTTACTCTCTCACGCAAAAATTATCGAACAGCGTTTCATGAAACTTTACAGTATTCATTAAACGTCAGAATAACACATAACCTATACCTAATACATAAAGATATTTCGTAAATTGGCCAAATAAATCCAAATTTAATGCGGGTGAAACATTTCATGTAAACTTTCTAACTAAATAGTTAGAACAGATTGCCACAGATGGCGCTGATACAGAAAAACTTAGATTAAAGTACAAGATGGCACTATTTCACAATGTCACCAATAGGCTACATAGAACTACCCTGGGGAAAGCTGTTACCACGGGAAAAACTTTTTTAAGCGGGCGAAGCCGCGGGAAAAAGCTAGTTGGATATATGTTTGTGGCTATTTATAGAATATCGATGGTACAAGACTCCCACTTTTCAGCAAATATAATGAAGTCGTAGGCCGAGGCCTTAACGATGGAACGCCCACACCTTCGCACCCCGAGCCTCCAGATATAAATATCCTTAAAGACCGGAGCACACTGAATGCATACTGCGTGGCGAATGCAGCGCGTGCGCGGGGCAGCTTTGTAATTGTATGGAAGACGTCGCACCGGTTGCGTTGCGTTCGCACCGCGAGCCAGCAGATTTACTAAAAGCCACGCGCAAGCCACGCGCACGCATTCGGTGTGCTCCGGCCTTAAATAAGATACTTGTGATCCTTGACCTTTCTGATCGTTTATATAAACATTCCGGATAAGCAATAAGAATTAAGTTTTGGACTGGGTACCGGATAAATAGTAGGTACAGTTACGCACCGGGATTGTTGAGCCACTTGCCACTGTTCGTATTTTGGCCGTGTAATGCAAATCGGGTTACAAAAGGGTTGCTATGGTCACATTTCAATAACGAAAAACGGCGGCATTAGTGTAACACAACCAAGTTAAGATGATAAGCTAGTGGCTCAACAAACCCGGTTCGTGACTGTACCTATATTGTTGGTGGTAACAACAATAATCTACTTTAAAGATAATTACCTAGAAGGTACTCAAGTTTATCTGCAGAATTCTAGTTACGCGAATGTTAAATGACTGGCGATGGTAGAAACTCTGGAAGGTATTGCAATTAAACAAACTTTCCGGCGAACTCGCTGGCAGTAGGTACTCTTCGACTAATTGATCCGATCTATTATTCAACGTTCGAACTCATCGGAACTCTGAGTTCGTCTGCCGCAGGTTGACAATGATCCATTTGCGTAAAATATGAGGAAAAACAAGTAAATCTTCAGGATTCAATCAAAGAAAACTCAGTTTAGCTGAGTCCTACTCTCTCGTTGAGGACGTAAGGGTCATAGCCATAGGAACTGCTTATGGGTCGGCGTATCACAGACACCCGTGGCCTGCGGTGACGGTGGCCTCCTGTTGTATTCCATGTGCAATGTATGTGAGACTTCAGACATGCGCGGCCTGCGTTTTCATATTGAAGCTGGGGCCTGCGGTAGGCCGCCACCGCAGGCCGCGTGTATCTGGAATACGCCTTAAGTGGCCCAATGCTGGTTGAAAGACAGGTTCCGAAAAAAATGGATGCTAGTCAAAATTAAATATATTTATACAGGACAAATATTAAGATACTAGCTGTTGCCAGCGGGTTCGTCCACGTGGAATAAGGTTTTCCTGCGGGAACAGTTTACCACTGTAAAAAGTAACCAGGATATAAGCTATCACTGTACCAAGTTTCATCAAAATCCGTTCAGCCGTTGCTGCGGGATGAGTATATAACAAACATCCTTGCAAACTTAGCCTTTATAATGTTAGTAGGAAGGATACAATGCAATTAACGTTATCTGTAGCTTAGCTAAGCAGATGTTCCTACAAATGAACTTATCTATGAATATGATGATTAGAACCCTTCAAGAGAATGCACTTTCCATTAGTCTGCGTATAATAAAACAAAGATTTTTCTGAATTTTACACGGAATATAAAAAAGCATAAACTCCACCATCAAGTTTCAGAATCTATAGTAAACAATTTCTACATACAAAATCGTATTCATAATTCAGATACATTCAGCATTCCACTTGTAGTTACGTTCAATATTTGCACTAGGCACAGTAGTTCTCGATCAAGTTTGTTTCATAATGAATGTCTGTACGGCGTTGCTGGTCCGGCGTCCGGCTCGCCTCCGGCCCGGGCGGCCGTGTCCGGTTTTCCGGCTGGTGCATTATAAAAATATTTTCCATTATCACCGACCGACTAGCGGCTTTTACGCTGGTAGCGGTTTGGAGCCTATAGGTAGTCGGTAATTCGGGCTTTCGTGTCCATTAGGATTAACTTCGAATATTGTTTTCATGTTTTTGGGAACGTTTCGCAAAGATTGTTTGTTTAATATTTAATTTTACTTATTTTTCTGTCTGTTGATCTCTTCTATATGTAGGTACAATTAAGTACATGTTGCGAAGTTAGTAACTTGAATTAATTTTAAGCTTTTTGTTTGATTTGTTTCGTTATTAGTTTAGTGTTTTTAAATTGAGCTGTATTTATATAATTTTTTAAATTCAGGTTCAGTTTTCTGAATTACGTGACACAGTTTGGTTGCAACAAAAAAATTCAGTTCTATAGCAAATATTGTAAGGGAGGGTGTTGTTAATAGATTCTATAAGTTACTTCGCTATGTTACATACAAGTAGTTTGGTGAATATTACAGGGTTACTATGTACTTACATAGTAACCCTGAATATCTCTTGAGATTGAATAATTTATCCTTGTAGTAATCTAATATTACTTTATTAAGGTTCAATTACACGTAAGATACAGATTAATATTTACGCATCGAAATATTGTTGAATTTTTCGGGTGCGTAGCCGTGGCTAACCATACGTAGAATTCGCAAAAGAACAAAAAAGCACCATTTTCTTATACGCGTCGGTAAAATTCCAAAACCACGAAATGAATCCTTTACTTTAATGTAGAATGTGTGATTTTTGCGTGGTTTTGGAATTTTAGTGACGTTTAATATACAAATAGGCATTTTCAGGGTTCCGTACCTCAAAAGTAAAAACGCATCCCTTTGTGGTCCATCCGTCTCCGTAGAAACATTTTCTTGCTATACCAACCATCCACATACATAATTAAGTTACCCGCACAAACTTGTGTCTTGTTCCCGGTTAGTCTAAGCTCACGTTTATTGTACCGAAGAGCCTGTTAACAAACTATTACACGAACTTAAGGCAGTAACATTGTAAAAGGCAGCGTAACGAAGGCAGGTGAGTACAGACGTAACAAACACAATCAGTGCGCGTCGTAGTTGCCGCGCTACGGAGCGTAGAGCAGCTTCGTAGAGGCGCGTTCTACTTCATACCGTATTTAAGAAGGTACAGTAAATAGATTTCTAATCGGCAGTGAATACACGGTAACGAAAATGAGTTCGTAGCTAAAAAGTAAGATCATTTGAATTAATATATTTTTTTAAAATAGTTTTACGGCCAATTGGAAACAAGTCCTTATAGACCAAATCGTAGTTTATAATCACGAATACATAAAACTGCAGCACGGCCTCCAGGGCGCAACTAGTGTCATTCGGTCATCCACACTGCAGGTTACATCCACACTAAACTGATAATATGTTATTGAAGATTTAACAAGGGACGCTTTGGAACGATCCGGTAGAGTCGTTACACGTTTTTATTTAACTATCCCGCCCCGCCAAAAAGACAAGGAATTATTGAATAAATGAATGAGTGAGTGAATGAACGACCTAACACCTCAAAAATTATAAATAAAACAATCAAACACATTATTTAATAGTGTGAACGAACGAGTGTGATAACTTTATAAATTTACATAATTTTACACAATTACTGGATGCGGAGAGCGGAGGACCCTGTGTGATGGCGTTCATTGTGGAAGGTCTATGTTCAGCTGTGTGATTCTGTAAAGTATGAATTAAAACTCGACCATCACATCGCAAGTCACTTACTTCACTCCGCATCCGATCATGAAAGACCTTGATGTCGCATTGTGTAAACAAATACAAGCTACACAATAAACACTTCACTTGCGAAGTAAAGTGAGTATTGAACTGTAAATCATTGAGTTGGAGACCGATCTCACTGCGGATTCAGGATCGAGTTGCACAAATACGCTTACAGAATAGCGGGGCAGCAGTGGACGTTAAAAGGCTGATGATGATAATTTTATACAGACACAACTTTGGCCATTTCCTATAGAATAAGTATTTTGTTCGGAACTCGTTGTCTAGTGTAAATAGTAAGTCAAGTGGACTATTTATAATATATAATAATAATAATTTTTGCGCCTACCACTAATTTATCTGCATGGCCCAAAGGTCAGCTGGTAGAGAATGCCATTGGCAATAAGTTCGCCTTTTGTACAAACTAGTGCAATAAAGTTTTAAATAAATAAATAAATAAATTTTACCTATCTATAAAGCTATGTACTATTACGAGTACACTATACAAATAAACTTTTCCAAAAAAAAAAGACAATTATTGCATTTTGTTTGTGAACTTACTAAAAACTTACTTATTTGTTTGCACTGCGCTGTTTAAAATTGTCAGCAAAGCGTACGTCGTCGCGCCGTAAACAATCTTTTTGTTTTCTTGGTATATTTCGGAAAAAAAATCCACCACAGCAGCTGCTAGGCAATACTACATGTAGAAAACAACTAGAACGGAATATAAAGCACGTAAACCGTGGTATGTTTGAACGACACCCTAAGTTTAGCTGAGAGGTAAGCGCTATGTAAGACGGGCTTATAATTCCATTTGTTGAACGCTTCGCCCCACGGCGGCTCTAACCTCCACTCGCAACATTAATTGAAATGTGTGTTTTGTTGCCGTTTCTTGAAACATGTTTTTTTTTCAGAAATATTACTCTATGCATCACTGTACCTCGATATCTGTACTTAGTAAAAGAAACAAAAGAAAGAAATAAGAAGGAAAAGAAAATCTTATCGCTTCTTTGGTTTAGATGGATTGGATCAATAAAGATAGTAGATTTATAAAAATTAACTATATTTCAATTTCTCTCCGCACAACTCCATCAAAATGTTCTTCTAGCAACAAAGTGGAGTTAACAGTTTAAATGTTTAGCCGACGAAATATAAACTCTTTGTGCGTTGTGCATTGAATTTAGAGCACTATTCTATTTCTCGCTCAGCTCGCTAAATTAGATCTCTCAGATTGCATTTTGCTTTTCTCTTTCGCAATGTTCACCGTTTTGGGGATTTGTTCTAATTTTAGAACCGTTGCGCTTTCGAATTTCCTATATAGATAAGTTCCTGATTTGCCTTTCCAGGATACAGTCCACTGAGTGTGTATTGGTGGACTTTATATGGACAAACTGCGTAATGGACCTTTGACTAGAAATACGATTTGGACGAATTGCGTATTGGACCTACGTCAAAAGTTTCCTATCATTGCCACTGAATCCTACTAATAATATAAAGGCGAAAGTGTTTAAGGATGTTTGGATGTTTGTGAGGATGTGATGATGTTTGTTACTCTTTCACGCTGTAACAGCTGAACGGATTTTGATGAAACATGGTATACAATGATAGCTTATATTCTGGAACAACTTATAGGCTACTTTTTACCGCGGTGAACTGCTGCGGGCGAAGCTGCGGGCAACAGCTAGTTTTACATATAAGTAGGTATAAATTTCACCTCAATCGGTCCAGTAGTTACAGAGACAACGAGAGAGAAAGACGGACGAACTTCCGTCCGTCTTGAAGGAACCTTACATAATGTGATATAAAGCTTTACAAGTAGATGGGCTCTTATCTTTTTAAGAAGCTTGTTTACCCGCCCACCATCCATTAAAACATATTTTATTTACCCACATTCTCATTTCTGAATGAGATTTTCCTTCTATTCTTAGCGAATAGGCATTTCCAGGAACCGAAACGGAATATTTCTTTACATTTCCTCGAACATTATTCAGTGATATTGCTCGTGAAATTGGTAGTATAAACGTGCTTTGTGACATCACTAAGTCACACCGCGCGCGGGTACTAAATATAGTACTTGTCACCAGGGGAACGCACACGGGAATTAGGTACCGCAAAATATAGGGATTTGTTTTACAATACCAACTCCAAACTATCAAACAAAAATAAACATTGGCTCATCTAATTTTTTAAAACCGTTAATCCAGTGTCCTATTAATCCAGCAACGTAGACAAAGTAATAAAAGTTATAATTTAGTTTGTAATTAGTTTTTCTGCAATTTTTTTGCGGCGTCCATCGGTATTGTTACTCTCATTAAAAAGTGTGCAAAGTGTATATTGATTCGGGTTCCGTCAATTAAAATACCTATAGCTATTTTATAATTGTCTCAGATGTGTGATTCCTTGTTTCCTTTACCGTTTGAGAGTAGTTACTAAAAACATATTATTATTACTTTATCAAAAATAGTACATTTTTGCAGGTTCGGAATGTAGGGCAAGGTTTTTTAAAAGAAAAGGAACATTTCATTTCCTAGCATGTTTGATATATAAGTAGTAGGTAGGTAGCTTACTAGATCTTAAAATTGCGGGCTAACTGTTTTTGAATTATCCACAAGCTGGGAGTGGTGGAATTTTTTGGAACCGGTTACCACACGGACCACTTTTCTAACATTCCCTAAGGCTAGTAATTCCTAGACACTTGTGGGTAATTCTAAAGCACTTGGCCCGTAATTTTAAGATACTTACAATGTATCGAGCGAACCGGGAGCCGAATAACCCAGTGATTTCTCAGGAGATGCCTTGTGAATGGCGGTCGCTAGGCTACTGTACTGTTCAGGCTGTATTAGTATGGAGGAGTGTCCGAATGTAAATAGTTTTCTGTGCATTATAGAATATTTTATTGTGCTGTTTGTCTTATTATTATACTCAATATTAAAATTGACAAGAAATTAAGAAAAAAATTTGATAAAAAATAAAGTACCTAGGTGATACAAACTCAAGTTTAAAATAAACTAAAAAAATAAATAAATACTCGATCCGCAAAGCACCAGAGGTTTGCTCTAATGCAGGCTGATATAGAGGGGGTAGAACTTATATTATCATGAATATGGTACTAACGTTTTGTATATTGATGTGAAAATGCCAGTAAAATGATCGTTGCATATAAAAGCTATACAATTAAATCAAGCGTGGTGGCCTACCGTCACTCCTAAAGCATATGGATATTTCGAAAGGCACACACCTGGCGGCAAACTGTAGAGAGCGAACTGCAGGCAGCTCGGTTTATATTATGCTAAGATACGTTAACGTCACGGAGTACATGGACAAATACATAAAAATGCGACTCCATACTAACTGCACTCAGCCGCTGAGATTTCGAATTCTTTGTAAAACTCACATCCACATAGGTATTAAAGAAAGCATGTAAAGAGGGTTAATTTTGAATTAAATTCGCCAAATTTCATTACGTTAATAAGTTTATTTGGCTCGGGAGAGATGTTACGCCATTCAATGCCGAATTCATTTGTCGGAAATGCCTTTCGACGTTCAAATTAAAAAGGTACCTATGTCGCTTTTTGCGTCTTTCGGTACCTACTTGTGCTATGCTATTCTTTACCTTTATAAAAGTTTTTTTGTAGATTATGAAAAACAAGCAATAAGCGCTTTCTTCGTAAACGATGTGCGGGTTGTACAATGATAATATTCTGATTTTTTACAACAAATAAATCGACTTTGTAAAAAAAAATATGAGTTTTGTACGACGATGACTTATTGCTCCCATATTTTTGAATTATCCATCCATAGAGGTGACATATTATTTTCAAATTAAAATACAAATTAAATATAAAAAAATTATTCAAATCAATTTACAATCGGCTAAGATATCGCCATAGTAAAAGAAAATTTACTATGATATCGCGTAACTTACACGAAAATATATACAGCGACAGCCGAATTGAGAACCTCCTCCTTTTTTTAAGTCAGTTGAAAAACACATCATTATTAGGCTAATGTTATTTGAGAAACGTTGTAACCAAAGCACAGAATACATAATAATACTACGCCAAAGGTCAAAGCTAAGCCGGGTCAGAGTAGACAGACTGAGACAGTATAAAAGAAATACCTAAGTTTAGTCGTAGCAGACTTGAATTGAATAGCTTTGACCCCATTTTTAAGATGAATGGATTTGTTCCAACCACACCTCAATGATTTTCACTGAAGAGTAAGTTATTTAGGTAGTTCACTCAATAGCATTAACAAACGGGTTACCTTTACTTTGTCGGAGATTCACTTTAACCGAAATATTGTTTTGCGTTGGCTTAGGCCGGATCATAGACTCCGGTCTGCAGCAGACGTGCTTTGAGCAGAAACTAATTGCAAGAGAACCATACAACAACGAAATTAAGATAATGGAAGCGGTAATTATGAGCAATATAAAGAAAATATTTTTACCTTAGCTCCAATACTTCAAACCAGCAAACAAAACGAAAACTCTTATCTATCTTATTATAACTCTTAAATTTATCTCTTCTGATTGCAAAATTAAATTTATTAAAAGAAAAAATATGTCATGACTTCATGAGCTAACTAACGTTGTTAGAAGAATTCCCTAGTTAGATTAGGTCAAATTATTCTTTACTCTATTTACATTATCTTTTGTGATGAAGTATAGTATCTACCACAATTAACTGCTATATAAAAAAATTACAACTTATTTCAGGAAGAATTCCATTCCAGAGACTCGACTATTCCAGCATCAGTTTACATCTTACCAATGAACCTTGGATTAAAGCCAAGGAAGATGTTTGCTATATTCCTGTTGAATAACTAGTCGGTGTCTGTATTCTGGTTACCATAAACCCGCCTGGTCGTAGTGATTACGAATCTAAGGTAATTGCAGCACTGCTCAGATCAAACAGTCCAATCCCTTTGAGGCTCATATTGACTATTCACGATCACGGATAATTAAAAGGTTATTATCACGAATGCGACTGAATCATATTGCAGTGACTGTTCGAATTGTCCGACAAATATCAATTGCTGGCTGTAAATGCAACAGGAGAATAGCTTCATATTTGTGTGTATTTTATATAGAATGCACAATTTAGTTCAATTTAACTAGTGCCTGCTTGTTGCGGCCAGCGACCTCAGTGGCGCGACGAGAAAGGCCGGAGCGGCTGCCGAATCCGCGGCCCTTATGAAAAGGACCAAATACGCAGCCCTGGAAAAAAATGAAGAAATACTATCTTTCGCGGTAGAGACCATGGTCTGTAGGGGCACAGAAGCCAAGAGCTGCGTTGGGGAGATCGGCCGTCGACTCAGGGACAAGGGCTTGGACCCCCGCCGCTCCGGTACGTTCCTGCGGTGCAAAGGTTGTCCATAGCGATACAGCGCGGGAACGCCGCTAGTGTTACGGGCACCTTTGCGCCAGCTACGACACGGGGCGGGATTTTAGAATAATTTAGTTTATAGTAGGTTATGACAATATGTGTATATTTCAAGTATTATTTTAATTTATATTATTAGTGACATGGTATTCTACATTAACTAGGTAATTCTGATCAATGTCTGTGTACATTACCATATCAAAAAATAGGAACTTTGTTATCTGACTTTTATGTCCTAAGAATATGAACAGTCTCAGAAGTTCGCTACTATATTCCGGGCTTTGTAAACGAACTATAATTCAAAACCATAATGCCACAGACCGATGACGGGCAGCCGTGCCCCTGATACGAGGCCTAGTACTGCAATAGCCAACACGTCTGGCCAGCGTAGCCAATGATGGGTATCACTCATGACGGCCTAACTGCCCTCTAACGTAATGATTTGATGACAATTTATATATTTTGAATTTGGCGGTGAAGAATATTTACTTTGTGGCCTTTATTTCTAGCTCAATATACAGATTGAGAGCGTCAGTGGCCTTGGGGATAAGACGCGACCTATGATATCGAAAGGTCCGAGGTTCGATCCCCGGTTGGGCCATGTACCAATGGGTTCTTTCTCGAAACTTAAGTACATGTACTGACTGCTCTCAAACGGTGAAGGAAAACATCGTGAGGAAACCTGCATACGCCGAAGAAGAAATTCTTAGGCGCATGTGAAGTCCACCAACCCGCACTGGGCTAGCGTGGTGGACTATAGCCCGCACGCCCTCGTTGAGAGGGTAGTCCTGAGCCCCAGCAGTGGGGAGATTAATAGGCTGTTGATGATGATTGATGATGATACAGATTAAAAAGTGAAATGTAGATGTAAAAGAAGAATAATCAAGTTGGCATCTAGTAAAATTGAAAATCCGTACCTAGCCCTCAGGATTTACTGAGACACGAGCCATGATTTGTTCTACATTTACACCTTGAAAATTTATAGCGTAGTAAAGCAGATTCTACTGTATTGGATTTTGCCTGTGTACCTTATTGGACAAATACACTGAATTTGTACCTATAAATGGAATGACAATTTCATTTCTTAAAAATAAATATTATATTAATAAAGAAAACATAAAAACAAATCAAATTATATAGTAAAAATTTATGTAGGTAAATAAATTAAAAATTCTGTATCCACATTTGTCCGGTTCGATTCCCGGCTTAGATAGATGGTTTCTTCAAAATCTTGGAGTGCAGTTCTACTTATTTTCGAAAATTAAGGATTTTTTCATTTCTGTAAAATTTGCTATCATCAATATTTAGGGCACTTTCCCTCCAATCACGGCTTTTAAATTCCGCCCTGTATTGTAAGGCCGAATGTATATAGGTAGCATGTGTGTATATTTTAAGGCAAGAAGTGCCAATGTCGACATAAACAAGGGCTCAGCGGGAGATTGCGAGCTGAGTGGTGTAATTGATAGATAATCCGTGCCTTCACCCAACCTGAGGGATTGCTTGTACGGGATTTAACAAACGGGGTGTACGAAAATTCAATTTGGAATGAGGTCTCTAACATTTGGAAATTCGCAAAATTTATTTCGGGACCCTTGCTAAAATGAAAAATTATTATATACATACTGTCATATTTGGAACATATTTTGGCCCATCACAGTGTTAGGTACTTATTAAGCCGCGATGCTCCTTCCAGACCATCTTATCATTTTTTCTAAAATACATCAATAAGCAAAGCCTTGTTCATTTGTTATTTGTAAAATCTCTAACATTTTGAACTGGATTTAATTTTTGCTAAGTAATTTTTTCACCCAAAAATCTGTGCGGGACTTGAATAACTGTGGGCAAAACCGCGGTAGGTACATGTAATAGTCATCATCATCATATCAGCCTGTAGACGGCCACTGCTGGACAAAGGCCTCCCCCAGGGATCTCCACGACGACCGGTCCTGCGCTAACTTCATCCAGCCGGGTCCCGCGACCTTCACCAGATCGTCGGTCCACCTTGTGGGGAGGCCTGCCTACGCTGCGTCTTCCGATACGTGGTACCACACTCGAGAACCTTTCAGCCCCAACGGCCGTCAGTTCTACGAGCGATGTGCCCAGCCCACTGCCACTTCTGCTTCGCAATTCTTAGAGCTATGTCGGTGACCTTGGTTCTCCTGCGGATCTCCTTATTTCTGATTCGATCCCGAGCATAGCTCTCTCCATTGCCCTTTGTGGGACCTTGAGCCTTCTTTTAATTTTTTTATGTAATAGTAATTTATTATTATGTACAAAGCAATGTATGTAGGTACCTATATTTGAGGAAACTAGGGGACTTCATTGCTTACAGTGCCCACATGGCGGGACAATTCGGGACACACTAATGTGCTTTTTACGAGTTATTGTGTAGAAGAAACGTGTTTGAAGCGAAGCCAGCTGGGACCATGCTGCGTTCGCTGTGACGAAATAGCCATTTAACTTCGAATTGAAATACTACTCACAATAAACATAAAAACGTAATCATCTAATGGATTTAACTCTAATATAGAATGTGTACTTATCTCTATTAAAATCATTTGATAAGGCAAGCAAGTATACTGTTGAGCATTTCATATAAAACTACACATTTTTCTATCGTTATTGACAATAATTTACGGGCACGGGCACATACTTACTCATAAAGTGTCCCTAAACGATCTTGCTTGCATGACATGCAACGTTTACGTGAATGTCATGCTGCATGATGGATCATGGAGCACGTAGTTTGCATGTCTTTCACGTCAATCACTACAACTAGACGATCATGCATGAGTGACAGCACGTATTGCATGTCATGCCGCATGATCGTTTAGGGAGCCCTTTATTAGATGTCTTCTTCATGCATTTTCTAACTGAAGCTTTTCTTATCTTGCGGTGTGTCAATTGGATTTCCAGAAATAATATTACATTCCAATAGATTTCCATGGATTTAGAGTAAGTAATTAAATCTTTCTGAACAGGACAAGTAAATAAGAGAAGTACTGCAACGGTCCACGTCTACAAATTACACAGCAAAACTGCTTTTCCCACACTAGAGTCGATGTAGAGACGAGTATGAGTATCGATACTATGTGCCCCGTGTAACGTTAGCCCAAAGTAGCAGTGTTGTCCGCCGGATAATAATAAATAATATTCAATTTCAAACCCAATGCAAAGATCTTTAAGACTTAATTGCGTATTTCTTAATCTATACTTATAATAAATCTGTAGAAACCGTGTGTCTGTACTTTGAATAAATTTATAAAAAAATGAGTGTGGACGATAAAAAAAGAGTAACAGAACACAAAAAAGCGTTTTTTTAATTTTTTTGTCTTTCTGTCTTTCTGTCTTTCTGTCTGTCTGTCTTTCTGTCTTTCTGTCTGTCTGTAATCGCTAATCTCCGAAACTACTGAACGGATTTTCTTGCGGTTTTCACAGGCAGATTAAGCACAGCCTGGCGCAACTTATAGGCTTTGTTTCATTGAAATCGGATGACAGCGAAAAAAGTTATCGTCATTTACAGATCAATCATTTAACGTAACAAGACGATGTCATAGACATAGGAGATATCAGTGTTTTTTTTAACTGGGACAGTATAGGCAAGTCCGAAACCATAGGAGATGCAGGGAAAGTGTCTTATGACATAGAAATTTTTTGGTCAAGCGTGTGTTGTCGACAAAAATGAGACAATTTGCACATATTTTTTTTAATGCGGTTCGACTCAGTTTCATGTAGGGATCACTTCATTATATCGGAAGAAAAAAATCTGAGCAGCAGAAGTTAGTCAAATTCAATAAAATGTTTTCTCATAGAACGACAGTGAAAAATAATTTTTATTATTTTTAAAAAATGCGTATCGACTTAGTTTCATGTTAGAATCATTTTATTGTATCGGAAGAAAAAAATCCAAGCAGCAGAAGTTAGTCAAATTTAATAAAATGTTTTCTTATAAAACAGACTGTGCAATGTACTTAGGAACTTACTACTTATTCATGCATGCCACACGAACTCCAGCTGCTCCGATTACTATGTCAAAATTGTTATCACGAAAAAATACCTAAAGGTTCCTAAGACAGTTTCCCTGTATCTCCTATGGTTTTGGTTTTGCCCATACTGTATTAGTTAAAAAATACACACGTATAATAAAAATTGATATGAGAAGTCTTATGAGCAATAGAAGTGAAAACAACAATTTTTTAAATTTTTATCTGTCTTCACCAAATTGGATACGGTGTTCATAGTTTGTTCCTGAAGGTATGGTATACCTTAAATTATGGTGAATAATATATACTTAGAATGATCCATTTTACCATTGGAAAATTATAACTAGACGATGTATGTCTGTACATAGCAGAGATAGGTACCTACTTCCAAAATCCACGCGGACGAAGTCGCGGGCAACAGCTAGTACATACATAAATCAAGTTTCATACTAGCTACTAACCTATACATTAGTTGAAGTGATTAAAAACTAGTATTAGCTTTTACTTGCAAAATTGTTTACTGATAAGTGAATCATCATCATCATCAGCCTGTACTAGTCCACTGCTGGACATAGGGCTCCCCCAAGGCGCACCACTCAACTCTCCTCGGTTCTCCGCGTCCAGTCACTGCCAGCCGCCCTACGCAGGTCGTCGCTCCATCTAGCCGGGGGGCGTCCCACATTGCGCTTGCCTAGTCGTGGTCTCCACTCGAGAACTCGTCTACCCCAGCGGTTATCGGTTCTCCGACAGATGTAACCAACCCACTGCCACTTCAACGAGCTAACCCTTTGAGCTATGTCTAAGCTTTCGTTCTCTGGCGGATCACCTCGTTTCGGGTCCTATCTCTCAGAGATAAGTGATAAAAAAAATAAACTATTATGTTTGTTTTCATACCATGTGTTTACTTTTCTAGACCAGTAAATGCTACTAAGTAGTAACTGACTTTTATGCCAGCCATGGTCTACTAATGTATTTCTGTGACAGGCGCCACTCACTAACCTGATATCTGTAGATATCAAAACCTGAGGAAATGGTACTCGCAGTATTAGTTACCGAAGTATCCGCAGGCAACTCTAGCTGCATGCAGCGAGGTCTGTCCACGATGGGCTGGTAATTGAAATCCGTCAGGGGCCGCATCTCGTGATATGACAAATGACTGACCGGCTGCCGGCTACTCGCCGTTCAAGAATGTTTGTGTGTGTGTGTGTTTTTTTAAATTAGTTTTACGGCCCTGGAAACGAAATCCTATCCCGTTTTATTTTCAATGTTTTTAATCATACAAACTAATGCGGAGGAAGACCGGGTGTGGTGTCGAAGATCTCCTTGGGGAAGACCTATGTCCAGCAATGTACCTCGAAGGGCTGATATGATGAAGAGTCATAAAAACTGGCGGTTACAACACCGTTTCCAACAGAATAGGGCACAACTTGTCGGCGATTTACATACACGAACGATTCCAAATCATCGAGACTTTTCTCAATTTATCTATGTATACACGGTATCTATCTGGAGTGGCCGCCACGTATCGGAAGATTCTCGAGTGGCGGCCACGTATCGGAAGACGCAGTGTAGGCAGGCCTCCCACAAGGTGGACCGACGATCTGGTGAAGGTCGCGGGACCCGGCTGGATGAGGTTAGCGCAGGACCGGTCGTCGTGGAGATCATTGGGGGAGGCCTTTGTCCAGCAGTGGACGTCTACAGGCTAATATGATGATGATACACGGTATACAAAGCGACTACACAATCTGACATTTAATACAAAGAACTTTCAATTCTTAGTAAAGAATAATTACGTGTAGCACAAGACGTAAATTGTAAAAGTTCCCTGGAATAATTTTCTATAACATCTGAACGGGAGTAATTATTATAATCTCGGTAATACCGGCACGACAATGCTCATTGTTGTTCAAGACGGGAAACTTTTAATAGGCGCCGAGTTACGGAAAATTGAATACAACTTCAATATGGTTATAATATCAAGCCAGTTTCTAATTTCCTCAGTAATGGCGCGGTAAAATATACGTTTAATTATATCTTCTAATGGGACTTTTCCTTGTCCAAAAATACGGCTATATTTTTTGATTCATTATACTTAAGTTCATTCATTTATCGTCCGCTTTTATTCTGTCCTTTTAAATTTGCTCCATTCATTTTCTATGATGGAGAAGGAGGACCCCATATCGACTTTCGTAGAGCGCTCGCTTGTGGGGTGCAAAATACGGTCAATTTTTTTCTACGAATAAATGGCCTTTTGTTAATAATTCCGCCAGTTGCCCAGGCTTAATTGTATGAATGCTTGTGATCTGTTATAACTTACTTGCTTACTTAAGTACTAAGGCAACGGAGTATATATTTACTGAGCTAAAGTATTTATGGAAACATCACCTGGAGGTACGCATAGACGGTTGCGGGAGTGCGAGCAGGGGTGAGAAGTCTGTCATGCGTCTACATGAATTAGTCGGCTAGTACGGTCGACCTCACGTGAGTGGAAACAAAACCAGTATAAACTGGACTCTCATAGTATTGAAGCATATGTTTCCACTGACGTGCGGTCTACTGTACCATCAATTAGTCACTGGAATGGGATAATAAAAATTTACTAGATTTACATACAAAAACACCCAAACAGGACCAATAAATACAAATTGTACAACGTTTTCTGTCGTCTGTGGGAATCGAATACACGTAACTGCGCTCGAGTCTAACGACCAAGCCGCTAGGCCAACGATGCGATTAAATCTCTTCATAATGCAGCTAACGGTGAAACTGACAGACATCATAAATTTCCACGACTTTTGCATCTTGCATTCCAAAATCGCGTAACAATATGCGATTCTTCTCAGTCTCACAGAATGCATTCCTTCGGGGAAAGCTAACAAAGTATACTTTATGCGTACCAAGTACTTGTAAGTGCCTTTCTTTCCTCGAAGATGCGCTCTGGAATGTGTTATTGTGCAGATAGCATTATGTATAGCACCTATTTGAATACCTATCGGCGTCTCGGTATTATTTGCATGTCATCTATCGTTTTTAACCGCGACAAATTGTCAAACAGTTGTTTCGTTTGTTTGTTTACATACCTTTCATCTGTCGAGAAGCACATATGTGATTCCCCAGTAACTGTGGAGAGACCATGGAACTAATAGACGGAGAGACACAAATTGTGTTGCCGCCGAGAGACCTAGATATCTAAGTCTAGATAGAGATGATTTTTGAAAAACAAAAAACTGACAGCCACAGTCGCCGGGGCGGGGTGGGAGCATTTTCACATTCTAAAAGATATTGTTAAAAATTAGGTATCCTATGATTTATGAGGATATAAGCTATCATTGAACCAAGTTTCACCAAGACCCGTTCAGCAGTGATAGAATGATTGAGCAACAAACATACAAACATTCGCTTTGTCTACGTCCGCCTTAAAAAGGTACCTTTCCTATATTTTTTCCTTCACTTATACTGTATCAAGTTTCACCAATCATCCGATCAGCTGTTATAACGTGACTGGGCTCCAAAAATCTAAAGTCACAAACATCCTTTCTATCGCATTTAAGTATAGTAATAAGAAGCAGGGTTATATTAGTGGGATGGGATGATGCTTATGAGATGTTTTCAAAAATCATCATCGTATCAGCCTGGTAGACGTCAACTGCTGGACAAAGTCCTTACCCAGGGATCTCTAAGACGACGGGTCCTGCGCTAACCTCATCCAGTTGGGTCCCGCGACCTTCACCAGAACGTCGGTCCACCTTGTGGGAGGCCTGCCTACGCTGCATCTTCCGATACGTGGTCGCCACTCGAGAACGTTTCTGCCCCAACGGCCGTCAGTTCTACGAGCGATGTGCCCCGCTCACTGCCACTTCAGCTTCGCAATTCTTTGAACTATGTCAGTGCCCTTTAGAAATGCCCACCTGGATTTATGCAAGTTTCTAAAACGCTGCCACATTTCGACACATCACAGTATTCCCACTACGTCACACGTGCCAGCATCTGAAGCACAGTCGTCGCATAGGACTTACAGTGCATGTGACATAGAATAAATAATGAACACTGGGATTGGGTCGGCACAAAGCGGCGGCGCCGCTCATATCATACAGCCTGCGAAGGCTTAAAACTGTTGCGGTAGGTAAGTAAGCCGTCGGAACACAGAGTGCAATGGAGTAGAGAAACTGATACTATTGACAAATTTTCAACTATTTAGTAACTAGCTGTTTCCAGCGTAGAAAAGTTTTTCCCGCGAGAACAAACCCTTCATTGGACATCAGAACTGCGTGAGGAAACTTTGTGCAAAATTTCAAGTCTCTAGGCTCAGCGGTTTATGCTGTGCGTAGATCAGTCACTGTATCAAGTTTCATTAAAGTTAAGTTTTTTTCCCGCGGGAACCGTTTACCGCGGTAAAAAGTAGCCTATATGTTATTCCAGAATATAAGCTATCGTTGTACCAAGTTTCATCAAGTTCCGTTCAGCCGTTACAGCGTGAAACAGTAACAAACTTCCTCTCATCCTCAGGATAACCATCCTTACAACCTTTCGTCCTTATAATATTACTAGGATATTGGTTGTGTGAATAAAATAAAGAGCGGCTATTAAATTGTACAATAGGCCCGATTCTAAAGGAACTTGATAATTTTTTGACTATTATACATTTTGACATTTAGGTAACTAAATGTTTACCAATTTTTCTGTATATTTTACATACTTTACTTTCTGCACTGCACTTAATGCAAATATTTCGTTAAGTTGTCCTATTTACCGTGATTTCTGTTTCCTTCTATTTCCTGTGTTATATTGTTGTACTTTATTTTCTAATTTGTGTCTGTTTGGTTTGTGAAGTTGTTATATTTCTATAAAAAAGTAAATAAATGAAAAATTATAATTATCCCGGGAAGAACACAGCGAGATTCATGTTCTAACATATATTATATATTTCGGTTTTTAATTTTTACTATTAAATTTTTTAAATAATTTTATCTTTGATTTCTATTTATGATATCTTTCTTCTGTTTTCTTTTCTATCGTATGATCTATATACTTTGTTATTGGCTTTATTCTATTGCGCTGTCTGTCTTTTTATTGTCTTTGTTTAATTAAGCTTTAAATTATTTGTTGATTAAATAAATAAAATTTTCTTTGAACGAGATTGGCAGCTCCGTTCCTTTCTGTTGGCATCTAAAGCGCACTCGAAGCAATCCATGCGTGCATTTATAAACGTACCTAGCTCCAAGTTGCAGAACATTGAATGAGATGCAACGAATGCGTCCCCTACCCGGCGCGGTTTGGAACGACAAATATTATTACTGTGACGTAGGGAGCTTCCTTCCTGTTTCCATCCTTCATGATAGACAACTCTTCCCTATTATATAATGAGATGGTTTCTTAATAATCTGCGGATCTGTCAAAAGGCAAGTAGTTATACATAGGATATAGTGGTATTTACTGACTACGTCAAAGTTGTACCTATAGTCTCTACCGAGTAGTTATACGAGCATTGCCATTATAAATTGCGTTCTATTACAAAGCCACAGATTAAATAGACCCCTCATTGTCTCTTAACTATCCATGTAGGTCATTGTAGGTCTAGGTACCTTTGTCTTTATATACTTGTATCCATATTTATTGCAATAGGCACTACTATCTATCGTCCATTAGCCTGCAATGAAGTTAACAACTTTTTGGTCAGCGCCTCAATTTTTTCCTTCATGCCTGCAATCATCTGCCACCATTGAACAAGGATTCCATAGAACAGTTGCTAAAATAACAATAATAATCAGATAGGGACACACTTATTACAAAAGTGATAAGAGTAAGCAAGACAGGTATAAAATCTTCTATCTCTATCTACGTATGTGAATTTTTTGTTGGGGGGCAGTTGGTATGTATCAACTGCCCCCCAACAAACCACAACCCGACTAAAAAAGATAGTGTTTGTTCAGTTTGACCCCGCCGAAGCGTCTTCTCAAATTATTGGGGTAAAAGACTATTGCTATTTCATGCTATACGCTGATTACGGTTCTATCTATAGTTCATTTTTTTTCTATGTCTGCCACCAACTTAATTTTTAGCTTCTTGTTTATTTTGTTCATCTGACGGAGTTTATGTAAAGTTAAATACCTAAATAGTTTGTGTTATCAGAACAATATTAAAGAAATTTAAACCAATTTTAAAAGAAGAAACAAGGAAAAGAAAGAATTTTCCGACACGGGAATTCCAGGAGATCAGGTGAGCTGCACCCGTGCACCGTAAGGAAAGTGCAGTGAATTAAATTATATAGGTAGTGATAGATAAGTGCTTATATTAACGTTTTAACAGTATGCTTTGGGTGTAAAAATAATGCCGAGTTTAGAAAACTTTTAAATAGGTATTTAGGTACTCTTTGATTTTGTAAGAATGGCAGCTACTCATGCAGCGTAGGTAAAAAAACATCGTATTATATTATGTTAGTTTTAAGAACATCTTTGAGAGTTAATTTCATGTACAAGTAGCGCCATCTAGAATGTTCCGCCGATAAAGTCGCAGAGCATTTTCTGTCCTCGCGATTCCCTGGCACGTGTATAGATGGCGCGACACGTAATACCTGACCTCTGATTTTTTTTCCTCTGAGTGAAAAAATGAGTAAAAATTTGTATACTGTCTACAGAATGGATCAATCACATTTTGAGCATTTGATTTTAAATAAAATATTACATTTCATGATCTTCCATTCATTTCAGATGCTCTGTTTAGGAAAATATAACCCTTTCGACCGTTATCATAAAATACATGTGGTTTGTCTTTTTGAAAATTGGCGGGTTCGATTCCCGGTTGAGTCAGGCGATTTTTAAAAAAACTTTGAATGCAGTTCTACTTATTATTAAAAATAAAACGATGTCTTCTTTCAGTAAAATATCCTATATTCAATGTACTTTCCCTCCGTGTGGCATGGCCGTGGGACGCTAAAAGGTTTCTACAAAAATTATTTGAGTAGGTAATTTTTCTAAGTAAAAATATGCTGGACTGTATTTACCGAATACCATTGCCCAATGCCGAAAAGCAAACGATTGACTCAGGTCTGTGAATTGACTACTAAAACAAATGGGATAGTCGTACTCGGTATAGCTGCAGATGATTCATGTCAAACATCTTTGTTGCCCTTTGCCTCCCCTCGCTCTCTTCCCGCCTCCTTCCATTTTTGCGTCTTCCAATTTAATAGATACATCATCATCATCATATCAGCCTGTAGACGTCTACTGCTGGACAAGGATCTCCACGACTACCGGTCCTGCGCTAACCTCATCCAGCTGGGTCCCGCGACCTTCACCAGATAGTCGGTCCACCTTGTGGCAGGCCTGCCTACACTGCGTCTTCCGACACGTGGTCGCCACTCGAGAACCTTTCTGTCCCAACGGCCGTCAGTTCTACGAGCGATGTGCCCAGCCCACTGCCACTTCAGCTCCGCAATTCTTTGACCTATACCTTGGTTCTCCTGCGGATCTCCTCATTTATGATTCGATCTCGCAGGGAAACTCCGAGTATAGCTCTCTCCATTGCCCTCTGGGTGACCTTGAGCCTTCTTATGAGGCCCATAGTGAGCGACCACGTCTCGGTACCGTATGTCATACCGTATAAAAATTAATGTTGTAATATATACATGATGATAGATAAATAAATTGAATTAAGGAATTCCATAAATGAAATTTCTTAAATGGCAACATAATAGAATCAAAATCTTCAGCGAGTGGTGGGTGGGTACACACCATTGAACAAGGATCCCATAGAACAGCTGCTAAAATAACAATAATAATCAGAGAGGGACACACTTATTACAAAAGTGGTAAGAGTAAGCAAGACAGGTATAAAATCTTCTCTCTATCTACGTATGTGAATTTTTTGTTTGTTTAAACCACAACCTGACTAAAATAGATAGTGTTTGTTCAGTTTGACCCCGCCATATAAGAAGCGTCTTCTCAAATTATTGGTATTTCATGCTATACGCTGATTACGGTTCTATAGTTCATTCTTTTTCTATTGATACACACCCTTGAAAAGGTGTCTAATATTTCATAAAACTTTCCCGCGTCCAGTTAGTGCATTGTGCACTTCCATTTTCCCGGACTAACAATGCGGTGCATGACTTTGACGGATGACGTCACTTACTCAACCGGAACCAGCCAATTCTCGGCTCCTGGAAAGTTTTCCACATCCACAAGTATTTATAAAGGCTATCGCGAGTGAACAATCGACATCTTGGTTTTAACGGAGATGGATTGCTTTTGTCTATGAGTTCTCTCTGACCACAGAATCAGAGTTAGAGAGTACCAGCAGGATTCAAGGACTATAGGTACCTTTCGAGATGGGAGAAGTCTTAACACAGGAGTGACAATAGAGATATCATCTCTCCTTTGTACATGTATACAGACCTGAGTATTTGATATTTATTTTAACTTAATACTTCCACGCGTTCCTGAGAAAAAGGGTCTTGACAGATGGACAGGCAGTCATACGGACAATGAAGTGATCCTATAAGGGTTTTTTCCTCTCTTAAGGTACGGAACCCTAAAAATATAAACGGTTTCAAGTATTCATGATAAGGTCGCAATAGTTTTCCGTTGAAACTGCTCCGTCGTCTCTTAAGAGGCTTGCGGGCAGATCTTACGATATTTATTTACCACATTGCGGGCGCTGCGGGCAACTTACCCGCTTTGTTAACAAATAACTGTTTCATTATTCAATAATTCTCCTCCTTTGAGCACAGTCAATAAGCTTAAGAATTGCGGGGTATTTTATAACATTTTTAAGTATACTTATTAGTCTTTAAAGCTTATAAAACAGCTGTGTTTACTTCATAATGTATTTTTAACATAAAATTTTTAAAATTACTCACGAGCAATATTTGACTCTGAGACGGATAAAACCAGGGCTTTACTCTAATTAAAATTCATGCAAGCTAGGGCTAAAATCCATTGTCCACCTCTAAGCTCTTCAAACCCTAGACTAATTAACTTACACCAAGAGGTCAAAGCCAAAGTAAAAGTTAAAAATTCACGGTCCGTGAAAATCATTAATTAATTAGTTAACACTTTAACAGCTACACATAAGCCGGTCCTATGTCTGAAAGCTTAACTAATCCCGCGGCTCTGCTCACTTAATGATTCACAAACCCTAATTGCTTCTTCCAGAAGTGGGATCATTCTGTATAAACCGCTACGTAATAACTGTGTAGCGGCAATGTTGGATTTATTTAGACAAAAAGCAAGCGTGTATAATTATTCATATCTCTTTTGCTTACTGGTTTAGTCGTTCGACTCGAGTGCTACGGGTTGTGAGTTCTATTCTCAACGAAGACAGACAAGGTACAGTCAGCGTCAAAAATAGCTGAACAACTAATAACTAACCTCGAAAATTACTACCCACAATAAAACCTAAACCTTGCAACTGTTTAAAATTTAGCAACAGTACTAATAAAACTACCCGGAATGCGTTTTAAATTTCATCCCCTCGTAAAATCCCGCAATTGGAACGGTTTAATATGGCGTGGAGTGGAAAACCTCTCACGTGGTTACAGACCTGGGTTTAATACGTAATAAAACTATGAGTAGGTAGCCGTGGTTGGCTTATGTTTATAAAATTGAAAATTTTGATTATTTTGTTGCCAGAAGCCAGAGTTTTATAAAAATTTTCGCCTCGCCCGCGTTTCAAACAGAGATTAGCACGTACACAAACAAACAATAAAACGAAAAAACAAAATCTTCAGCTTCAATAAATTAGTGTACTTTGGTAGGTACCTATAGATTTCGTCCGCCTGATTATACATCAGGTAGAATTGAAAAAAAAACTACCGCTACGATGTTCAAGATTCTAAGCAAGTGTCAGGGAAATTATGATCATAAAATGAAGACAATTATACAACCAAGGGACCTAGGAGCTTTTAATACCATAATAACTATTTCTTCATCCTAACTAATTCTTAATCCATTCCCTCTCTGGTTTTGCAATAGATTCGTCCATTAGTCGTTGTGAATTAATTATGATATGATGATAAACAGGGCAGAAAGATATTGTGAAAATTAGGCAAAAACTGTTTATTTATATAATTAAACTTTATTGCATGTGTATCGTAGAACATACACATTACATACAATCTTAATGCCAAAGGCATTCCCTACCAGTGAACATTTAACTGTGAACAAGAAAATTAAATTAAATAAATTAAATAAAAATTAATTTAAATACTTAATCAGAAACCAGCTACGCCCCATGGCGTTGCCGGTGCTATATCAACATCCTGCATACGAAATTTCATGGAAATCCATTAGGCAGGAGTTATAGAATTAGGAACAAGTATGGAATTAGATTTCATAATTTACGTCTTGTCAAATCTGGTCTAGTATTACAATAGGATGAACGGCGGAAGGAAGCATTGAAAATTTGTTTTTTAATTAACTTTCACTTACGTTTTCATCTACCTATGTGTATGCAGTTAAACTTCGAGCAAGTTTTTGATATCATATTATTAATTTTTTAGTTATTTCAATACTTATTTATTTATTCGTTATTTGTTGTCTGTGCATTCGATTTTATTTTAAATACAAAGGAACACCAAGTTCTAAACCTACCAGTGCTACGGCGTAGCGTTCGTAGACCCTTTTCAGCTCTATTTACTTCATCTTGGCTTGTCCCATGAGCCTAAAGAGCTTTTGAAAAAATAGACTAACAGTCACATACTCATATAGGTATTAACGTTCTGTTTCAGTTTTTATCCATTGTTCACGTGTCCATTTTAATTTAGCCCGCAAATCAACGAAGTGAGCGGCGCGGCTGCCGATCCGGTGTTTGCCCTAGGAAAACACGGCCGGGCCAATTTCGTCCGGATTTCGCCCATTGTTAGAAATATGCCAATTGTTACCGCCAAAGTTTACTTTGTGCGGAAACAATACCCAGTTACTCTAATAAATTGAGATTTTTTTGTTTTAGTTTTAGGTATATTCATATAAAAAGCCATTGTTACCTTTCCATTGGCAGGTGTTTATCAAAATCTACCAAGTTCCAATATTTAAATTGGAAAGTTAGTACGGCAGCAACATTTGAACTAACCTGACCTGGGTTGAGCTTTAAATTAAAATTTCTATAACATTAACATGACTAAGCATAACAGCGTACTTTCATATTCATAGAACAAATAACCAAAAACAGTGAAGGAAAATTCATAGCTGGACTATTTCTAAACAGCATATTTCAATTAGCCAAGTTTACTTTGGAAATGTTAACTAAATTCACAAAGCATTTCATTTGAGGTGTATAGCCGCCGGCTGGGCGCTGAACTAGCTGCGGAGACGCCATTACGTTTCAAATTGCCCCAGTGGTACAGTCAGCCTCAAAAGCAGCTGAACAAAAACTAACCTCCAAAATAACTGGCCGTTCTAAATTTCACAATATCCTGACTGACTTCTTTATTTTTCAAAAGTAACAAAGCCTATATTTTGTCAAAATAGTCGGACAGTAAGAAATCGTAAACATTTTCATGTAGGTAGATAACTTAATTAAAAACAATTGGGATAATACATGTTTGACACTTTAATATCAACGCAATGTCAGCACAACTCAATCGACATTTCACGCTCAACATTTCAAAAAGATTGTGTTCGGTAAAATACTTTTATTCTATATTTTGAAAATAACTATATCTATCCGTTCTTTCTGCCTACCCCGCCAGGGACATAGGCTGAAGATGTGTATGTATGTATGTAACTATATCTATAAAAAAATTCAAAATACTACTTGTACTTTTATTTTGTTCAGTGCCCATACTTTTGATTCTGAGCCAAAGAATTCCGAATAAGGATGTAAGGAAAGTACTATTCTGAGTGTACAATAATAAAATAACATAACATTGACGTGAACCCTATTCTGTAAAAATAACACTAATTATGGTTGAATACTCAACGGTTATGTTAGAAGACTTCATGAACAAATTTTTTCTCCTTTTTTTGTACATGTAGTTTAAAATATTAAAGTAAGTACTACTACAAGTAGTAATATCTAGGTACTTATTTGTTAATTACTGTTAACGGCTTTTTTAAATTAAAATTCAAAATGGCTTATGACACCGCAAAATTGGTTGTCCTCTCCTAAATAAACTAGATAAATAACTACATAATTCATTTTCACAAATTAATATTTAGGTTTTGCTTACAATGTTGATGATTACCTAATGAATGATGTCTGTTACAGTATTATTAAAAAAAAAGTGTAATCTGTATGTAATGTAGGTATAAGTTTCTTTTGTAAGTACTATAATGAATTTAGGAAAGGAAATTGAAAAAAAAAAGAATCTTGTCAAATCATTCTGAAAAATAAATAATACGCCTTGTACAAAACATTTAAAATAATATTCCTGTGTACTTATCAAATTATTTATTTAAATTTCCAAACCTTTCAGCCACAATTTACACAGCAAGTGCAAATCATGTGATAATTCAGCGGGAAATAGTAATTATGCTTTGCTTTGTAGCACCCATTATTTCCGCTTCAGTACTGACGGAATAAAGACGCACCTTTCAGGGGACCACCATTCATTACCTACGTCTTGTAAAACTTAACTTATAATATTCGTGTTATTAGTCATTAACTATTGAATGATAACATGGATAACTAAGCCTAAATAGTAAAATCTAAACAGGCGTATTGTGCATAAAAATAAATCCCACGGGTATCCATTTCCAAATTATATGCGTTCTAACAGTACTGATATTGCGTTTCCAGTAATTATTATTTAACTTTCGTATTTAGTATTTAACTTTCACTGAGTGTACATAGTCGAAAAAAAGATGAAACATATACGCGTGGGCTCTCTCTATTACTTTAGTTCCTGTTCTGACTGACTTATATGTATACCTGCGTACGAGAGTTTGTCGTGTTTGCACTTACTTACAACCCTAATTTATTGTGATATGATAACGATACGACTCCTTCTATGAACAATAGAAGATACGCCTTTGACGTATTGAATAGACGGCCCCGTGAGTGAATTATTAAAATTAAACCATTTTGAGAGCTCAAAGACTCGCTTGCGGCCGCAAGAAAGTTGCGAAATTCACCACAAAGCACAAAAGGCCGCACCGGGGGCCATTTGCTCAGCGTACGTGTTTGTTCGCGCCTAATTAAACACGAAACACTGGAAGTAGCAGGTATATCAAGTAATGATACACTCGTACCTGTTATTTTATAACGTACGGACGACCGCACGTCAGTGAAAACAAAACCAGTATAAACCGGTCTCTCATAGTACTGAAACTCCCTAAAACGCTAGGCCAGCTCATGGTTAAAGTGTTTCCACTGACGTGCGGTCGAGTGTACTAGATAAATTGCCCGCGGCGGCGGCGCGGCTCGGCGTTGCCTTTTGTTTTTAGTGCGATCGGAATGACGAATTATGTGTCCACTTACAATTTAGTAATGAAATGAATGAATAACATTATTACAAATTACATTACTAATGTCAAGTAAGGTAAGGTATAAGGTACGAAAGTGACACATTTGGCTTGAAAAGCTTGTTTCGCATGGCTATTTATTAATAGGTAAGCAGAAACGATATGAACGAAACAACCTTTTCGAGTCAGATGTGTCACTTTCGTTTTACTTTTATACCTTACTTGACATTAGTAATGTAATTTGTAAATAATGTTATTCATTTCGCCGCGGGCAATGCTATTCTAACTAGTAAGGTACCTATTTACTTTTATTTACTAACTAATAATCGAGTTCGTTATTCTTCTTATAAAGGAACTCAGAAAATAATGAATTAAAATAAAATTTAACCAATCTTTAAAAGTATTCATTATCCTTACTCCCAGTATATATGCATATATGCCCATAAAAGTAGATGTAGATGAGAAATGAAAAGTAGATAAAAACTATATACAAAGCAGCATTTTTAAATGTTGTCTGTAGTGGAAATTGTTTACATTTGGACCTTACACTCGATGGCATACAATTTGAAACAGATATCAGTATTAGCAGACAATTCATATTAGCGGCGTCATTCCGATAATGAGAGCGCTCGCGAACGTTTGCATTGCACCAACAACTCTGTTTATCTACTCTAGTTGCGAACATTTCCAATCGCAACCGATGCACGATGCGCCAAATAGTGCAATATCGAATTAAACCGAACTAGGTACCTATGTAAATAAGTTCTGGCGGGAGCCGAAGAGGCATGTTCGTCTCTTCTATTTTATTTTCCTAGAAAATGTATTTTACGGGTTTCGGATTTTCGGTCGGGCAATTTAATTTCTGACCCATCCTAGTGTTTTGTCCCGTTTTGACACGAGGTAAATGTAGCGTAGTAAATTCTCTGACTTATTTGTTTTGACACATAAGTATGTATGACACGGCTGTGTGAGATGAGAATGCAATAGTATCATGATGTTGTGGGTTAGTGTTTAATAAGCTTTAGAATAAACTAGTATTATAATTATATTTTTTTCATATGCAGGTTTCGTTACGACCTTGTACCACTGAATAGCCTGTGATATGAAGAAAACCTTTCGATTCTTCACAAAAAACCTCATTGGTGCTGGTTCTTAAGTTAGTCATGCTGCCGTACAGTTTTTGAACGATCAAGTCGATGTCAAAAAGCTTGTGCAACATTAATTCCTCTGTGGTGCAACTATATATGATTGTAGTCAAAAGTAGTCATTTTCTTTTTGAAATCTCTGAATTGCAAAACGAGAATATTTCAAATGCCGCTATTCACCTATCCTGTTTAGTGCAAGACAACAGTATGTGTAACATCTCTGTAGGTACAAATAGGTATCTAGATTTATTTTAATGCAAACCCGCCATAATTACGCGGAATGAATATCCAAATTACTTCAACAACTCCTTATATAAAACGCCTTCACTCATTCTCGGTGCAAATAATTCGCGCGAAACAAAAGCGGCTTAACCAAAGAAAGGCAAGCAGAATAAAATATTCTATTAGCAAAATCCGTTAGCTCATAATTCACTCAGAGAGTTGCGTCTGCGAGCATGGCAGGTGGTCTTAATAAATACGAGAATGGCCTATCGTGGAGTTAGTAATAAATTCAGAAGGCAATCAACGCCACGGGCGGGTAAAAATATTAATAGTCGAGAAATAATTATGTATTCATGACTTCCGCAGGCGGATGTGGGGGCAGGGGGAGGGATAAATCCGAAGGGATTGGGTGAAGCCTTCGCGATGGCCCAGGCTCGGTATGCTAATCAGATATAGCTGGGACTTTTCTCTTGACGCTGTTGTAGGTACTGGACGTAGACCCTAAAAAGAAATGTAATCTTGATTCCACTTTATTTTCATTAATAATATTATATTTACGAATATTAAAAAGAACGTAGTTGAAAAGCTCAATTGATCTAACTAATCAAAGAATTTTCTTACTTCGGGTAAACGCTGGATTTCCTTGAGAAAGTCTGGAGAAAGTCGACCCATAAGCACCAAGAGCTTGATAAAACAAAAATTATAATTACATTTCTTAAGTGTTGCTTTGACGTTGTCAGTGCCTTCTTATGGCCCAGTTAACCGTTGGGTACCCACTACGTATACCTGGCACAACTCTTTCACATTACACACTGAATTGTCGACAAAAACAACGCGCAAAATCAGCTTTTCGCATCGCGATACAAGTCATCAATCAATCGTTAATCCAGCGATGCAATATCCATAAAATGAATAGCGGACGATGCCGACGGGGCGGGCGGACGGACGGACGGACGGACGAACGGCCTGCATTTGGACGGTAATTCTGGCGGAGCGAGCCGACGACAATGCACCAATCGGACCACCAATCTGCATAATGGATTGCTCGGCCGAACGCGTCGTCCGGTCGGCCGGTCGGCGCTCATTCAATTGTCGCGGTCGCCCGATGTGTCGCCCGTTATTACGGAATACGGAATTAATAATTTCACGGGTGTATGGGCCCTGCCGCATGCCGCCGACCCGTCAGTTTTGTCTTTCGACTTCGATTTTGTAACGTAGCCTTATAGGTTCTATACGTAGGCTTTCGGTTCGAGGTCTATGGGACCCCCCCCACGGCCTCGCTTGAGGACATAAAAATAAAACAAAAAAAAACCCAGAAAATAATCATATTTTTTGACGTTCACTCAGCGTTCACTTCTATTGAGGACTAAAAATTAAAAATAAAACAAAACGTAATCTTTTTGGCGGGCTTAAGGTATCATAATAATATTTTATAACCAAAATAAAACAAGTTCAGTATTGGCATTATTAATTTTAATAACAATACTGAACTTGTTTATATCTTGCTTGACGTTGTTTGCTTTATTTTTCGGTACTTTGGCACGTTTTTCGAGCAAGGCCTGCGGTCCGACCTAGCTCCGCGGGTGGCACCAAGATCTACGGCCAATAACGCCGCCTAATCCAAGCCTGGCTTTGTACCAGACACTTAAGATTTACTGCTACCACATATGTGTGTCCGTATAAAGAGATTGAATTACGGTCTTGAAAATTATTTGTGTGTACAGCCCGTAGATACTTTTTGAATGGACAAAATTAACGAAAATGAAGGAAGAAGCCAAACGCAGTAATGTAACCGATTGAAACAAGTCAAACGATCATATTGTCAGCTATTGAGGAGATCCTATAATCACCTTCCACCATCATCATACCAGCTCGTTTCTACCAACATTATTGTATTGTCACCAGAATTCCTTCAGTTTTCACAATAACGATATTAATACGACAGTTGGAAGTGGTTAAAAAGTTGTAAAATTTGCCCACAATAAGAACGTCTTATTGTGGGCAAATTTTACAACTTTTTAACCGGTCAAGCCAGTAGTAGAAGTGTGTTAAAAGACAAGAAAGAGATCTCTTTTCGACTAACTACGAAAGACAAAGAGATAGTTTTTACGTAGTTGCTAGAGAGTATTGACGATGTCAACTCATTTTAGGCGTACTGCAGTGGAGACCACACACGTGTAAGTGCAACTTGGAATAGGTACCCCTTTATCAGATGGATCGAATATCCTGATATCGAACGGTGACCGGTAGCGGCTGAGTGTAGACGGACGAAAAACCGAGTGTGTGCCGGCGACGGTAGACACCGACATAGAGATTGGTAAGCGACGCAGAAAGAACACTATGAAATTCAATCCTATATCCCATTTCGCTGCTATAAAATAATCCTGCAATTGCCGTTACAATTTCAGCGTAATAATTGGAATCCATGAACAGCGCAACTCGTATGAGCCGCGCCGGTCAATAGAAAACACAATGGACCCAATACAATAGGGTCCATTCACTGGTCTTAAACGGTCGCAGCCAAATGGAAATTTTAGAGCTCGCGGGCGTATCGCACCGCTCCTGTAATTTGATTTTTTTTAGAATTCGAGCACTTTTGGATATGAATCTACAATACCTACGGTATTTACAAAGGTAAATGGAAAAGGGCCAAAGAAAATAACATTGGTAAATACCTACCTAGTTATTTACAACTTACAATAAAACCTAAGCTTACATTTAAGCATACCTTGCTTTTATTTGGGCCAAGTTTTGAGATAAAAACCAGTCTGAAGGGAAGATCAGATCACAGAACAGCAAGAAACATATTATTTTATTTGGCATATCATTCAAACGGACAGCAAGATCCAGTTTGGGACTTTAAAGCAACGAAATAAATGATACCACAAATAGATTTCATTTTCATTCAATCGATCCAGTCTCCATTATGCGATATTACACTAATAAAGGTAGAAACATTCTCCCGGACCTCAGCTTTGTTTGTTCGGATTATAAAGGACTATCCTTCAGGAGATCTGAGCAGTGATATTCCGCAGATGGTTACAGTGAATAAACAATGTTGGAATCTAGAAACACTACTACGAACGAAATTGTAACTGGCTGAATGAGAAACTCTATGAGTAGGGATACTTACTTATTCTCTTTAAACTCTTAAACTCTTTGGGAAAACGAGCTTATGCGATGTAATTATTATACATTAACTTTCCGTATACATTTTTTTAGTTCGAGCATGGTCGTTGGACATTTTTCAGATTGGACATTATTACAGTAAATCCTATTTACTTAAGTTATGTTTCCATGTTTTGTCGTTTAGTGTATGTTCTAAATCGTATGTTGTTGAATTTATATTACGAACTGTGAAATAGATTATCATATAGTTTTGATTTTCGTCCGCTCTGTTGGTGAAAATTTTTGCGTCGCCAATGGCTTTAAAATTCTTGTGAGAAAACGGTTATGGAGCGAGAGTCAGTGGTAGCGTCGAAATGCTGTTGCGGACAGCGGAGGCCGGCTAACGAGCACAACGTATCATTTGCGTACGAGTGTGAAATCCGAATTCTGCCTCTCTGTGGCCGGTTAACGATGTGATTCCACTGTTTGCGGAATACTGGCACGCGAATGTGGCCACCTCATCTACCAACATTATTGAGAAACTCCCGCTACATTTGAGGGTTGAACTTCGTATACGTTTTTAATCTCATACTATCTCTACATACTGGCAGAGACGGGAGTGGTGAAGTGCAGTCATTGTGCTTTTCTACACAGGAAAAAGCTCACGACTTGACAGGTCAATTAGCACACTTAGGCTTTAAGGATTCTTCTAGAATTTTCTTCGATTGACTTAGAATAAGAAAGGATAAGTAGGAAAACAATGCAATACATACCTACTAACTAATAATTTTTTAGTTTATCCGTCCCAGGAGTGAAATACAAAGTTAAAGGTGCATTGTGCAAGATATTTCTTTATTTGAGTGTTAATTTACTACAAATAAGTTGAATCATTATTAAAAGACCATAAGACTATACAGTGTTCATTTGTTAGTCGATTTCAGCATCGTATACAACGCATAAGCTGATCGAACGATCTGAAAATAGTAAATAATTAAATGTAATTATATTGTACAATAATAATTGTAGTTATACGATAATTAAATTATACGTCCTTCTTACTAAGAAAACTAAGATATTTATTAACAATAGCACAAAAACATACTAATAAACGGATCGAAACGAAGCCGAAGTATCGTATAACTCGTAAATTTATTAATTAATTTGTTTCTTACAGTAATAAATGTGTTCAGCGAAAGGGGTATGATGCTCGCGACGCGCGGTGTGATTGGTATAGACCAGCGCGACATCGCGATGACAACCTGCCGACGGAGCCGCGGCGACAGCGACAACCAGTCGCCGAGGTACATCGAGCTCGCGACTGAGTTGCTCTGCGAATAGTGACATTAATGACATACGTAGTTTTCAACATTTTTCAACGGCAGAAATCGTTAAGGTGGTGGTTCCGGTTCCACTCCCATTACATACAACGATATGGTATGGTACTTAGGATGCAATAATATATAGCAATAAAAACGATAAGCTTACTCAAATACATTTAATGGGATAAGAAACAGGAAAATGCCTACCTCATACTGAACCAAACCTCCGAACAAGCAGTAGAGAAATACTTGAGTTTGAAGAATCGAAAAGAAAAGCACTAGATATACAAATTCTACTGATATTATATCCGTCTGAAACAAGAAGATTCTTAATTACAATTATTACAAAACGAGACTTTTGTACATCACTAGAAGTAAATAAGTTTATTGAAAACACTTTTCTTACGCCACTCAATATGTATATCGCCAAACAAGTAGTACTTGAAGAAGAAAAAAATTGGAATACAATAGCGTTGTTAAAAATACGATTGACTTCATTTGTAAACCTGAAACATGTCATTATGAAAATAAAATATTTTATTATGAAAGTCTAGCTATTTAGAGATTCAAGAATCGCAACATACCATATTACTTTTTCGTAACGTTTGACATAATGCAGGAAACGCTCATATATATTTTTGTCTAGGGCATCTTTGTAATAAAACGCATGATCGCCATTCTCAGTGCGATTTTCTGCTTGATTTGTAACCGTGATATTTTCCAAATTGTACTTGATTATTTTTAATTGTGCTCTGGTCTGTGCGTAGTAAGTTGTAATTAAGCAGTCTATAGTAACGTGGCCGTAGCCAACCCAGACTATGCACGAAGTCTTCAGAAGTACTGATGAAGAAAGTCTACAAAATAAATTCATAAAACGCAAATAAATGATCTCTTAAAAACTGTTTGTAAAGTTTATGTACATAAGTGAGATTATTATAACCAGTGGTCTTTTATGTTCTAGCTTGATTCAATGCTTGTAAGACATATTGATATAGAGACGAATACACATGACATATTCAAATAAATAAAAAATAGTTTTCTCATACCCAGACCAAGTTGTAATATCGAACGGGAAATATCCAGGTATCGAAGGTACATTTGGGTTCTGCCATCTTTTGTAAAAAGGCGTCACCATCCAAAATACGCCAGTAATTGTAGTGCCAATGTTAAGCACCCGCAACATACCACGTATTGTTGTTGTGTTTTCTGTCAAGAATTCTTCATCCCGCTTATTTTTTGCTTCGAAAATGGGTTCTGAAACAAGCAAAAGTTTTCAAAAATAGACTACCTACCTATTTACTTTTGCTGTAGTAAATTTTTCTAATATATTTGTGTTTTATGTTTATAAAGAATGCATTTAGAGTCACACCTGATGGATTGCTTCATTTCGACGTCTTATCACGATGGTTTCTGTTTTAAGACATACATACAAAATATCGCTTAATTTGAATTCTTTAGTAAAAAATATATGCATGACGACGCCTGGTCCGGGGGCTTGCAATCAAAGTGGTCCGACATGATGTGAATCCGAAATAATAGTCGAATTGGTAAACGCGGCGAGTTCGTTACGGCGTGGCGCTCCATCCGACGGCTCAACTCAAACTGACTCGTCGGCCATTCGGCCCTCGCTTTATAAAGCTTTCCTACCAGCAGCGCCCCAGCGGCTGTTAGCGACAACTCCCGTAACGACCCCACGACGATATTTCAAACTTTGCAGATAGATGGCGCTTGTGTACTTGTAGCTCCGACACGGCCATCTTGACATCTCACACGTCCCCGTGTGAGTCGCTTAGAACAAAAGATCCGAGACAGTACTTGTTCGTTCGGCCAACCTGACCAAGGTCAGGTCTGTTCAGGCTTTACTTGAAAGCGTACAGTTTTTATTACAACTCTAACTAAAAACTCGCTAATTACAAAATTACTCCCTCTCTCTAAATAAGCTAACTCAATCATATCGTCAGTCGAACAGTAGAACCTAATCAAAAGTTATTGAAGCTCAACCATTGCAATTTAGATTTGCTACACACAAAGATAAACGCAGAGTCCAAATTCACAGCTCCTCCAAACACTATGGTAACCTCCTCCGGCGTCCGTATACTACACTGTTCATGGACCACCTACCTGGTGTCCGTATACCAAACTGTTCATGGACCACCCACCTGGTGTCCGTATACCACACTACTCATGGACCACCTACCTGGTATCCGTATACCACACTACTCATGGACCACCTACCTGGAGTCCGTATACCACACGAGATTCTTCATTAAAGCTTACACATTTAGGTTTTACACGCGCTTGACCTTGAGGCATTTTTCTAAAACGATCATGGTTGTAAGTAGGTACAGTTACCTGTCAAAATTTTGAAAACGTAAAGGTCGCCTTTCGTAACCTCAACGATCTCAAATAGACCCCTGAATCATAATCGAAACAATACAGCTCACCGGACCGTTGTAGCTCGGCAGATACCGCGAATCTCGTTAGTGTCGACCTCGGTCTTTGTGGGACGCCAAGTTCAGATCCCGCTTCTGATGACGACGCCTGGTCCGGGGGCTTGCAATCAAAGTGGTCCGACATGATGTGAATCCGAAATAATAGTCGAATTGGTAAACGCGGCGAGTTCGTTACGGCGTGGCGCTCCATCCGACGGCTCAACTCAAACTGACTCGTCGGCCATTCGGCCCTCGCTTTATAAAGCTTTCCTACCAGCAGCGCCCCAGCGGCTGTTAGCGACAACTCCCGTAACGACCCCACGACGATATTTCAAACTTTGCCGATAGATGGCGCTTGTGTACTTGTAGCTCCGACATGCAAAATAATTTGTATGAAAATGCAACCTTCTTAATTTGTTTCATACAAATCGGCAACTTCATGTAAGGATCCAATATTACTTTTTTACTGCATGAGTTGTTCGATATATACCAAATTATTTTATTATTACTATTAATAACTTCAGTAATACAAGCTTTAATTACGTGAATTCCTTACCATTCATGAGATCATGAAGCTTATCGAGCGCTGAACTTCCCCAGGTTATGACTATAATTTTCATTATTAGGTTTAATTGTGGAATTTCTTCTAACAAACCATCAAACAATATGTCAACATTATTACGATTCTGTAATGTGTAAATTACCTTTTGGAATTAAAATGACAATTAATGTAAATAATAAATAAAAGAATGTGCAGAATCTAGTCTTTAAATATTCTGCACTGCAACGACACGAACAAACGAAATATATCTCAAGATGTCCTAAAATGGTTCTACATTTTTCCAGTAATATTGTTAGGTGATCGGTTCTCTTCTTCCTTATGGTTTTAGCATCTGGAAATTATGTAATCTAACCTACTTTTTCTACATTAGTTGATAATATTGCTGACCTTTTAGATTTGCTACTTATTTATTTATAATATTATAAAATTACTAGGTAGGTACCTATCTTGAATGTACTTACTTGCCACATAAAAGTTATGAAGTGTGCATTATAAACTACAGAAAGGACAAACGCAATAAGTCTGTAAATTGGATGAAAAAAATGCGTGAATCTGTTTTTCGGTTTATTCAAAAACTTGTAAAAGCCAACCCAAGCTAGTTGGTTGTATACTGCTGTAAATGAGTCCGTAGGCTTCACTTTACTTTCCGTTTCATTTTCCATTTTTGGGTTGAAGCCGTCGTTCGTCCTATTATACAACAAATTACGAATTAAGTCAACTTTTAAACGCGTGTACTTTTTTGTTCACGTGTATGTATTACATATGGATGTTTCTTGTTACCCTATGTTAGGATGTTCATGAAACCAACTATAATATTCTTATTATAGTTGGTTTCATGAACATCCTAACATTTAATTATCAGCTTTTTGACACGTACTTACCTATTTCTTTGCATCGTAATTAATATTAAAGAAGTATTTGGCTGTTTTAAGGTAATTTCAAAGTAATCAAAACTTACCTTTACTTCTTCAAGAATATCCATAAGCAATATTTGAAACGCCGACTGCAACCAAATCAACTTTTTGTGCCGAAATTAATAGATGTTGACTAGATAATCTATGTTAATATGAATCACCTAAGAAATCAGCCTGTATGTTAATTGGATGATTTAGAAGCAACTACTATATCATTATAAGTAGAAATTATAAAATGGGCGGTGGGCATTCAATAATGACAGGATAGGTTCACGAGTGAATCAATTAATTACCATTCTATTAGCAATAGGTATGACTTACTTTTAACCGACTTCCATTAACGATACAAAACCTTTTTGTTTTGTTTTTTTTTTAACCAATTTTGAAGGTGCGACAGATGTCCTAGAAAATTATTATACGTATCTTAAAAATAAATATTGTTATACGTTTGTATAATTTTATTTTCTCGTTCCTTTCAGCATCGTATAAAGAGTGTAAGCTGATCGAACGATCTGAAAACAAACAAAATGGCAGATACGAGTAGGTAGGTATATAATATTTAAGTAGGTAGTGTTCGAGACCAAAAGTGAAGAGTTTAAAAAAAAAATACAATTTTCGTGACTTTACACTATGTTGCATTACAATACTCAAAATAACTTTACTTTATATTACATTAAATCAAATAATATTTTATTCACGATATTTAAACCATATCGTGAATAAAATATTAGATATTGCTATCTACTACTACCTAGGTATTAAAAATAGTAGTTTAGTCTATATGAAATGTGTTACTAGATTGTTACCGTAATAAATGTGTTCAGCGAAAGAGGAATGATGCTCGCGACGCGTGGTGTTATCGGTATAGACCAGCGCGACATCGCGATGACAACCTGCCGGCGGAGCCGCGGCGACAGCGACAACCAGTCGCCGAGGTACATCGAGCTCGCGACCGACTGGCTCTGCGAACAGTGATCACAAGTTATTTACTATTAGTATTATTATCACCATAAACAGAAGCAGCAAATATGCTGATGTGTATATTTCGCAGTGTCTCTTAGTGGCTTCACTTGCAATAATCACCGCAAGTCAAATATTTTAATTAATCAAAAAATAAAAATAATTTTGAGTGTTAAAATACAGAGGAAATGCGCGTTTTAATGAGTATTTTTCACTAAAATCAATATCTAGTAATGAGCGAAAGTAAATGACTGCTATCAGGCCATCTGTTTAGCTGAGTGACCAACCAAGCACTCCGTACTTGATTTTGTGGGACCATACGCAGTAATTAGTCATCAATCTTCGCCTTAGAACTGTCATTCAGTAATACACTAGTAGTTCCGTGAGAACAGTAGACCTCGCCAGCCCTTATAAACCAAACCTAAAAGAAACCAACAAAAGTCAACTTTGGAAACAGAAAAGTACCTACTAAAGTGACAAAAATTAGCACTTTAAAGCTTAATATTTCGCAAACGGATCCCTGAATCGAAAAATGTTTATCACACACCCGCGATATTTTTGAAAGACCCATCCAACGATACCCCACACCATGGATATCACGCGGAAAAAAATAATTTTCCATTTTACGTATGCAGTTCTATGAACATAATTTATTTTTTCAACTTTCTTAAGTCGATCCACTATTACTCAAAAACTAATAGAACCTACTTAGCCGTAATAGTTTTCGTTGTAACTACGTTATATATGCTACTGCCATGAATTTTTTCACATTTCCAGAAGCAACCGTTTAGCTGGCAGGGGGGGGGGGACACGTGACTCTAACAAAAATTACCGCTTTAAAGCTTAATATTTCGCCAACGGATCCCTAAATCGAAAAAATGGTATTCACACACCAGCAATATTTTTGAAAGACCTATCCAACGATATCCCACACTATGGGATTCACAAGAAAAAAAAAGTTCACTCCCACTTTGCGAGTATGGTAGGTACTCTAAAAAAAATGTTTTTCAAAATTTTATTCTACTCATTTTGTAGGTTTAATTAATTTATACATATGCCAAATTTTCGTCAAAATCGGTTGAAAAATGCGACCTGTAGAGAATTACAGACAGACAGACAGACAGACAGACAGACAGACAGCCTGACAAGAGCATTTTTGGCCAGTCTCGAAACGTAGACGCTTCGCTCGCTTCGCTCGCTCGGTCAATTATTACCTACCTCGTACTGCACAAGACCTCCGAAGTAGCAGTACAGAAATATTTGCGTTTGAAGAACACAGAAAAATACCACAAGGAAACAAAATGGTACAGTTAATATGTCCGTCTGAAACAATAAGTTTTATCACTGTTTTAGTCTGATGTAGTTTTTGCTGCTACTAATGATTATTATTTTACTTACTAAACTCAATTTGTATATTATCAAACACGCAGTACTTGATGCAGTAAGAAATTGGAACACAATAGCATTGTTAAATACGTTATTAACTTCCTTTACATACCTGAAAACATTGCTAAGTATACTATTTAATTTGCCATGGTAGGTAATAAAATGACCGCATTTGAAAAATAATTTGTTAGCATGTCAGCTTAACCAATTCAACCTTAATAAATAAATAAAAATTATTGCATTTAAGAGTCATAATAATTAGTACACCTTGGTACATTACTAACACGTCTGTCTTTTTTACTACCACCGCTTATAAAGAAAAGAGGCTGTGAAGAAGAAACGGCGCAAGAGACTACCGCAACACGACTTTTAAAATCTTTGTAGGTACTTACTTATAACAATACTAAAAAGATGAAGCAAAGCAAAGCTGAAGTAACATTATTATTAGGCATTTTGTCATAATCGTCTATTTTTAAGATTTCTTACAAATCTCTTTCTTAATATAATTCTTTCAAAATTCCTGTCCGTTACATTCAAGATTTCCTCTGTTTTATGGTGTGATTAGTTTTACCAAATTTATATAGTGTGATTTAAATTAGGCACCTAAAATAATATAAATAATACTTACCAAAGTACCCTTTCATATCGTCTGACATAGTGCTGGAAACGTTTATTTAAATGTCTATATTGAACATCTTTGTATAGAAATACACGACCATCAGTCACAACTGTGTTCTCAGATTTACATGAATCGCTGATGTGTTCCAGATTGTACTTAACAATCTTTAATTGTACAGTCGCCTGGGCGTAGTGAGCTGCTATGAGACAATCCATCGCAATGTGGCCGTACCCAATCCAATATATAGGCACTGTCTCCAATATTACTGAGAAGGAGAACCTAACAAGTATACAAACGTTAAAATGGAGAAGAAAAGGATACCCGTATCTACATTTCGGTGCTTCGCACTCACGTAACAGACTCCCTGCAAATGTCTTTATTAATGTGAGTGTTATATTAAAAGTGTGTTTTCATAGAGAATATAGAGCCATTTTGCGCAGAAAATTGTATTCCAAATCTATATAGATAAGAAGTTAATCAAGAGTTTTTAAACCTCTTCCGACACAAGAAGAAAAGTCATGAAGAAAATCCACTTAAACACAAGAAGTAGACTATGAAATTATTAAAGGAGAAAATATAGAGTTTTGTAGTTAAAATAATGAAGTAAATTGTGGAAAAAATTTACCCTGTGATGAATTGATGTGATGACCAATAGTGCATTGTTTATGAAAATTTCTCATGAAAGCGATATTATATTACCCGACCCAAGACGTTGTATCGAATGGAAAATACGCGGGTACTGTAGCATTCGGGTTCTGCAGCCTCTTAAAGACCGGTGTCAGCATCCAGAAGAAGGAAGTTATTGCGATGCCGATGTTAATCACCTTCAACATACGCCGCATTGCTGTTGTGTTCTCTGTCAAGAACTCTTCGTCCTTTTCGCTGTTTGCTGCGAAAATTGGATCTGTAACAAGCTTATGTGTTGTGCGTCTCTGAAGTACTGCTACCATTATAGTAGCCAGCGGAATGGAGATTTCGTTATTAAAAAAAATTGTCAAGGAGAACGAAACATTATTTTACTTGTGAAAAATGATCCTTCTGTGAAAACACAGAAGGATCATTTTAGAAAGCAAAAAGCCACCTTCCTCAGGACGTTACTCAGTTGCAGGAAGGCTTCCCTTCTGCATTTTCCTTCTATCATCTACCTATTTTGTCCGCGTATCAAATATTTTATTATAGGTAGCTAGCTGGTAGGCGTATCACTGTATCCATCGTAATCTGTTTACACGTTGCTTGAGCAAGCAACGAACATCCAAACTTTTGCATTTATAGTAATAGAGAGGAAAGGGATGTGATTAGGATTATCTGTAGGTTCGTTTCTTAGTTATTTCGTCCCTCTTTTATTTTCGCTCGTAAGTTTGTTTTTTAGAGGTCCTTGAAATGTCATAAAGTTTTTTTAAAAATCCGTACCATTTATAAGGTCATTGAGCTTATCTAGTGACGAACTTCCCAAGTTTATAACAATAATCTTCATAACAAGATTCAATTCCGGTATTTCTTCCACCAGGGCATCAAATAGAATGTCGACGTCGTCACGTTTCTGTAAAATATCATATTAATCCGTCAAGTAAGTATACGTTTTTATATTAATTATTTTCACAAAATTCACAACACATATGAAAACAAATTAGGTTGAGTCGCCTTATTTACGGAATTAGACCAATTGAGGAATACTGTTACAGAGCGTTATCCTATCTTATCTTTTTCTATCTTATTTTTATAAGCCGAACTCTGTTTTAAAAAGTTAAAGTACTTAGTTAAATTTGTTTGAAACAAAAATTACTACAAATTCAATTTGGACTCACTTTTGATCGTGCGTCTTTCGTTGACCTACATTGCATTGCAACAATTACTGGTAGGGTATTTCACTAGTCACGAACAATCGAAATCAAATTGCCATTTATCATTGTGGTGTTTACAGGCCATTGATATCGCAAGGAATTTAAAGAAATGCTTCGGGTGGACTGTATAGCCGATAGCCTATAGGTTGACGATAGATATGACTTTGCAGTTAATTAATCTAATTCCTATCATATTATTTTATTCTGTTTTTTACTTTCAAATTTATTAAAAAACCGACTTCTTGAGCTTACCTGCCACATAAAAATTAAAAAGTGAGCATTGAACAATACAGCCACTAAAAATGCAAAAGGCCTGTACATTTGGTGACAGAGGTGCTTGAATCTGCTTCTAGGTTTGTTTAAAAGCTTGTAAAAGCCAATCCAAGCCAGTTGCTTGTATACTGCTGTGAAGGAGTCCATAGGCTGAGCCTTTCTTGTCGTTTCGTAGTCCATTTTTTGCATACGACCGTTATCGTTATAGTTAAAACAACTATTTGGTCTGTTCGCTTTGACTTTGTATATTTAAAATTAATTACTTAATTAGAACTAAGTTTCAATTCTTCTAAATTATTTATCATGTTTTGTATTTGTGTAGGGGTGTTCCATAAACATAGTTTTGTTACAGCTTTTTATGACTTGCATACGGCTAAGTTAGTTTAGTACCTATTTCCTATTCTGTGGTTATCTTTATAATAACAACAAGATCTCTGATGGAGAGAAACCATTTTTCAACTGACAAGTTATCTATTTATTCGTATTCCATTAAAGTAGTTTCTATGTTAGGTTAATAATATTATTGATTTGTTGCAGTGTTAATAAAGAATCAACATGTATGTACCTATGTAATTAGGTGGATCATTATGCAATTAAAAGTTAAAATTATGGGTCGAAAATGAAGGTAATAGTGAACTACCTACTTAGATTTTATGAAAAATTTCTATCTTTGTTCTCCGATCTGAAAGTACCTAGGTTAGCATACAATGTGATGATTTAAAAGACAAATTAAATAGGTAGGTACCTACTTGAAGTGTTCATCAATTTTTTTGTTATACAGGAGATTTATGCATGTTTGCAGAAATACTGAGTATACGCTTTTTGTAAACTAGCAGTTTCTTTATTTGTTATGATTTTTTTAAAACTTTATCTATCAGACTATGGATTGCTAATTCGAGTTGGTAATAAAAATCCCTATATCTGTCTCCTTTATAAAAGCTATATTCAACACTAAAACTCAAAACACCCTGTACTAGCCGGAAAGACCGCGAGCAAATGAAATGAAAAATCTCATTCGAAATTCAAATGACTCTTCGATCAGATACTTTTTAATACAGAAAGTCAAGAACAAAATAGTATGAATTTTGTTCTTTAGGATTATAGTGATATGGTTCATTCGACGATGACGTCAAAAAGTTCTCGGGCAAATTTCCGCTTGGTCTGAAGTGACCCTAATAGTGGCTTTTCAATATCGTTTATGATTTCGTGGCAAGGAAATTTTTATAAGTACGGGGTAGATAAATAAAATTATGGTACAATGAAGTTGAGCAAGCATTTATTAGCTAACTAAGTAACAGTAATAATTTGAACACATTAGAAAGGGGGTAGCCACACTTGGAAGTGAGGGCCGCACGCGAGCTTCTGGCGCAGTGCGGCCTCGAGAGCGGCGTCGCGCGCGTCGTCGCGGGGGGGCGCCCGCGCGGACCGCGCGCTCTCGCGGGACACCTCCCGAGCGGCGCGCACCAACTTGGACACTTGCGCGACACTCTCCCGCGCCTCCTCCATCGGCAACTGTATACATACATAACAGGGTTGTATTTAAATGCACTTAAAATTTTGCACTTAAAAATCGATCGAGTTACAAACTGGGTTACAACCCTATTCGCACGTCGCTGCCGCACAACTGTAGCCAGGATTGGTCAGAATATCCCAGTATTGCAGATGATTAAATGTAGGTACCTATATGTAATTTACGTATTATGGTCCAAATTTGTCATTGAGTTTATCGGAACTTAAGTACGGGTTTTTATAATACCACAGACTTTTCGGTGAAGGAAAACATCGTGAGGAAACAGCGTGTTCCTCGTGGCCAAACTTGATTGCCAAACTAGTTTGGCCATAGGGAAAACTTAATTCCTCGTAGCCAAACTATAAGTAATAACACACTGTATATATACATGCCCTTTTATCGCATCTTGGCCATGAGGAAACTTAATGCCTCGTAGAATTAAGATGCCTCACATCGAAAATTGGTTGCCTAGCTAGTGGCCATAAGAAAACTTAATTCCGCGTAGCCAAACTCTACATTCGTAGTCACAAACCTGCATTATATCAAAGATTAGAATTGCTATTCTAAGGCGTAACTAGGTATGTTATGTGTAGTCCATCAAAAATCGGATTGGTGCATCGTTGATAAATAGGGAAGGGGTTTGACACAACAGATCCTGTGTCGCCGGGTATTACTGGCCCCCTAAGAAGACAGGTTCCAAATGGTTCATTGTATACTTACTTGGTCGTCCGCTGGCAAGGTGTGGGGGTATATCCTGACCCAGTGGCCGACGCGGCCGACGGCGCGGTCCCAGCGCACGCCGTTGCCCCACGTGCACGCGCTCAGGATCCGCCGGCGCGACGCCGCGGTCGAGTACCCGCCGCGCCACGACTCGTCCACCGCCTCCGCGCCCGTTGTGGCCACACCCGACGTCGACTGGAAATTGAAACTTTTCATTAAACTGGATTTGGAGTAGTCATGCCACGACTCCTGTGAGTTACTTAGCCACTCAAACGAAGCTCAAACTTCACGGCGACTATAGATTTCTGTATTGTGACTATGGTCGCTTGTCAGATTATTCATCGAATCGATTATTGATCGAATTTTCGAGGTATCAACGTTGATGCTGTATAGTTTCAGCTATTCATATTTTGTTTTATTCTGCCTGGGTAGAACCGTGGTAGTTTGCTAGCTATCACGTTTTTAACTAGAACTGGACCGGTATATTCTTATTGGAAAATAATCCGCTCGAGGGGTAGGTAGTTGTCAAACTCGGACGTTTGAGTGGTTAGGTAAACACACGGCTACTTTTTGCGTGTAAGGTGGTATGTGGTACTGTAAAAGCCCTAACTACGCTAAGTCTTAACATTTATTGGTAAAACCTTATATTTACCAGACGATGATGTTAAAAGTGACGAAGCCATGCAGTGCTGTTTGGTTCTATTGATCGTTTATGTGTTACTTTACCTGCGAGTCTAAACCATCGGTGTTCATTTCAGGGCTTATTTTGGACGACTTCGTACTGCTTATTTCCTTATATCTTTCAGATGTTTCCTGAAACAAGAACAAGTTCACTGACAAAGGAATTATTACAAAGGCAGCAGGAAAGATGTCGATAGTAAGAACCACGAAATGTATCTTTAAATGTGTTTTGACTGAAACTTAAACAACAATCCAACAAACAACATCTCGAAAATCGGTCAAGAAATGGCGACCAGCAGTTAAAAATATCTCATTTTCTAACATTTATAATTATAAACTTGCTAGTTCAAATATTGAAGAATGCTACAGGTACTTCCGTTAAAAAAAGTAGAGGTCTTAAATAAAATAAAACAATGACTGACATACCAGAATACCTGTAGTGACCGGTTACAGGACCACGCGGTATCGCTAACTTTGTCCAAGCGAACGAAGTCGCGGGCAACAGCTAGTAGTAATAATGTACTCGTTGACAGTAATTAATACTCTCAATAATGCAAAAGCTAGATTGCTAGATCGCATGTGCACAATGTCACTGTGCTGTCTGGCGTCATTGATCCGTTCCTATCTAGGGTGAACTTACCATGTATTTGTCAGTCATCGGCGGCTGCAGCGTGACGCAGTTGAGCGGCATGGCCCGGCGGCGCCGCCACCGGCCCCCGCGCCGAACCGTCGCCGTGCCCGCCCGGGATTGCGGAGCCTTCGGGACGCCCCCGCCACTCTCGTCTTCGGAGCTACAACTGCCATCACAGAGCAAGGAACATGGATATTCAATTCCGAATCAGGAGGTATCCAAAAATCCGAGAACTTCTACCAGTGGACACCGCGCACATCGGTCCCTGCCAGGAGGACCGATGATCTGAAAAGTTTTTAGTTAAGGGAACGAAAAAGTTGGGTTGGCTGACTCGACCACGACGCTGAGGCGGTACCGAGGTTTTACGGGAACTGCTATGTAAAAGTTTCGAGTCACAGTCTACGGCCTCAATGGTATTAATGCTTTTCATATATAGGTTTCTCAAAATGTTGCCGAAATTACAGACGTTTCTCGTTAAAAGGAGAGGATCGGGTATTTTGGCGCTCATTGAAGGCTTATGGACGCTGACGATAATCCCATGCAGGCTGACTTTGATGGATTGACAATTCTATATTACTCAGGTACATTCCTCCAACGACTTTATGCCTAAGAGTCTTATTGCTCCTAAAACAATTAATGTCCAAGTGCTGAGGTGTGCAGGCGGAGGGAACTGCACACTGATTGGCCCAGTCCAGGTCGCGTCAACGGTACTATGGTGACGATGTGCACGGTTGGTGTGCTACGTCTTGTGTTAGAAATATGTCTTGTTACCATAAAGTGTTCGCGTTGAATGGGTGTATTATTAAGTGATAGCGTACTCAAACCGTTTACCTGTTGACTACCGCAGCCGGTGGGCCCTGCAGCTGCGAGAGCCCCGTATGCCGCATGGGCAGCCCTAGCAGGTCGAACAGCTCGTGCAGCATGGGCTGCTTCACTGCCACATCGGCTTCGCAGTCGGCTGCCAGCGCGGGCGATAGGTTCACCTGAAACACGGTTGCCACGGTGTGTTTGGTGTTTCGTTTCTTGGCATTGCTTTATTTGCTGACCAGCAGTATGTCAATTGATGCACGTCCTTTCAATAACTAGGACAAATGACAGGACCTTGTAGCCTTTTGATTATTTTACACAGCAATCTATCAGGTTGTTCATGGGTAGCCATAGACAGTGCACCCGTTTGCCGCTTCCAGATTATAAAAACATTAGCCTCCTTCGCTTGCGTAGCTGGGTAGAGAAGTGGTTTTAATGTAGGAATATCGCCTCAACAGATAAGATTCCTCGACTTGTGCAGTAGTACAGTCGACCGCAAGTCAGTGGAAACACTAGACCTTGAGCAGGCCTAGCCATTAGAGAGTTTCAATACTATGAGAGACCAGTTTATACTGGTTTTATTTTTACTCACGTGTGGTTGTTCATACAAGAACTATTCATTATACTCTAATCGGAATTCACCTCAATCAGCCACGGCTTCAAAGAATCGTCGAGCAGCACATCAAACCCGTAGAACTCGAAACAGTTTCTCGCGGGCGGAGTGCCAGCAGCTTGCGCCAGCAGCGTCAGGGTGACTAGCGCTCTGATGCGCTGCCACACCAGCCACTCCACTGCGCCCCACCGCCCAACCAATGCCCTTCGTACTTGCTTCAGAGTCCATTTACAACCTGAAATTGAGATTTATATTTCGTTTAATGTAATGTTTTTGATTGATCCTAACGATCTTCTATTAGTGCAATTTTTTTTCTTCGTCACTAATAAGGATATGGACACGATTTAGGCAATATGACAAGATACTGTGTCTACATATTAATTAAGCTGAATTATGTTTCTCTGGATGTACTGCTACTGTAATAAAATTAACAAGGTAACAACAGGTATACCTATTAGAAGACAAATAGTTCAGTGGTCCCTACACGATCATGCTGCATGACATGCATTACGTGCTCTCACTCATGCAGGAGCGTCTAGTTGTAGTGATTGACGCGAATGACATGCAAACTACGTGCATGACATGCAAACTACGCTTAATAATCTAAATAAAAGCTTTCAAGACTCACCACTTCCTATTCTATCTTTGCACTCTGCATACCGCGGTCCAGTTTTGTTGAGGGAGGAATTTGTCAAATGCCTGTACGGATTGTGGATGTCCGACAAAGTGTATTTGTCTGTGCCTGAAATCAAACCACAGTCTAATTAGAACGTGAAAATGTTTGTTTGTGTGTCATTCATTAGGTGCGTCAGCGGCCATCCGCGGCGGCTCAGCCGGTCTGGACACGCCTATTGAGTATGTCACATAATAACGCTCTATAACTAACCGCTGAACGCGTTTAGTCAAATTTGGTAAAGTGATAGTTCTCATTGGCTTGAACATAACCCTGAAGGTTGAATAGTTCCTAAAGGAAATGAGACATTCAAATGGTCAAAATTCGTTAATAATGTCGTACATATTCTAAACTTGCTTCTATTAGATGTTTCCCACTGTCTATGTGTCTATACTAAAGCTTGTGTTTGTTTATTTTGTTTGTTTGTTTGTTTGTTTGTTTGTTTGTTTGTTTGTTTGTTTGTTTGTTCACGCTAATATTTACGGTACTTTCTCTTTAGGGGGCATGTATTTGGTTTGGTCCATACTGTAGAAGTGAAGATTTTTCTGGTGTTGCTATGCATGCTCTGCTGGCTGGCTGGCGTGCCACTCACCGAACCTGGCGAGCCCCTCGGCGTACATGTAGGCGGTGAGCGGGCGGTACCCGGGCACGCACACGTACAGCCGCAGGTCGAACTTGTACCCGGCGACGAGCAGCGGCCGCTCGATGTACCGCTGCACCACGGCCGCGTTGCCGCAACGCATCTCACACACGCTCTGGGTTCAAATATATTTTATTCAAAATTGGAATACAATTTATCTATCCCGTAGTCACTGAAATGACACAAACTCACAAATTATAACACACTAGCTGATGCCCCGCGACTTCATCCGTGTTATAATTATAAAGTATACTATTTATGTTATTTAAAAAATTTTACCCGTTCTAATCATGCGAGTTTCTTAGTTTAAAATAATATACACGTACAACGTACTTTAATACTTCCATGGTAAAACGTATGAAAATCCATTATTTCCCGCCACGGCAAACTTTTTAAAAATCCAAGGGACCAAGGAAATAATCCTATACAGCCAAGCCGACCGCTCATCTTTCAACACAGTGTGTGTGTTATTTTCACGAAAGAGATTTTAGCTTCATGGTTATTTTATAAGTAATAGATGACAGTAAATACTGATAATGTCTGGCCCGCTAATCATACTGGCCAGTTGACTTTTTGAAATGTTTTCACTTTCGCAATTAAAAACGTGGTGTATGCTTTGTTCCTATATTGTACTCGCTTACACATAATTCAAGCATAAAGTCTCAGAGACGTAGGTGATTTACAGATTAGATTTTTTACACATTACAAATATTACTAAGTATCACAGTTTTACTTACGTAAAAAGTCAAAGTTAATGTAATGTGATGTAAACCGCCTACGAAACCCGCTCCACGTAACCAGTTTCCTGCAAATACTTTTTTCCTTCACACGTAACCGGTTTCGTAGAAATACGTTTTTTTCTTTGTATGAAACTATTTTTTTGTACGTAACCAGTTTCGTATAAAGAATTTAATATACGTATTCTTTTTTTCTGGAAGTAAGTAATTGATTTAAGTTTTCGCCAATATGGTTAAAAAAAATTGTTGTTTTTAAGTTTTTTAAGTTTTTTAAGTTGTTTAAGAAGTTTTTTAAGAAGTTAAGTTTTATATTGGGATATGATTTTAAAAAAATATATATATAAAATTTAAAAAGTTCAACTGTTTTTTTAAAACTTTTTATTCAATAATTACAAAGAAAAAAGTATTTCTACGAAACCGGTTACTTGTGAAGAAAAAAAAGTATTTGTAGGAAACTGTTTACGTAGAGCGGGTTTCGTAGGCGGCCGACGGGGATGTGACTGTGGTGTATAGTAATGTGATGTATAGTAACCCGAAACAGGAAGATCCCTCGCCCCTGGCTCTGGGCGACAGGCTTGTGGATCCACACCACGCTAGAACCAGCGGCCTCGTCACTGCGGCGCAGCCTCGAGCATTCCGACACCAGTTTCGCGTACTCTAGGGGCAGGTGGTAGCAGGGTGGGCTGAAAAAATAAAATGTTTGACATCAAATTGCGGGTCTTAAAATTATGTTAAGATGATTAATGAGTTTTGAACGTTATAAATTATGATTTTCTACATTTTGCCATGTTTATAATCATCGAACTAGAATTACTCCTATACGGATAATTCCCAGGACTTAAAACAACATTTTTTTGATTTGGAACACCGATACATCGTAACATTTCCCACACTGTCATTCCTAATTCAAAGCAAATCGTAGACTCTCGTGAAAGACCTGTCGGCTCCGTACATCACGCAATACCGTCATAACTTAGTACATGTAAAAATGACATAGGAACGACTGAAACTAGGCATGATAAATTTTAAGACATTTATTACAAAGATAGGATTTTCAAATAAATTCTCCCGTCTGTCATGCAGCAACGAAACTAGCTTGCCGCTCACCGCAGACGATAAACGGCGCGACCTCTGTAATTGTATTTTAAACAGAGCGCTGAGAAACTGTTTTATGTGCATTGATACATACAAAGTCATAGTATATGAAAGAAAGCGGACAATCCGCTTTGAATCGTCCGCTAGATGTGCACGAGCCTATTGTTAGCGTACCTTTAATTTTATGACGTTTTAAATCTGCTCCTCCTATTTTTATACAAATCGGGGCGTTTTAGTTATATGTTATTTAAATTAAATGACGTATATTTACCTCGAAACTGGTTGAAGTTCATTACAAGATCCTAGTAGCGTATAGTTTCATTATCAGATTCACACCTTTGCCAAATGGCGTATACATTTCGCAAACCGAATTGCGAATCTAAAAATATCCAGTAGCTCGAGTCTAATAATAGTATCATGTAGATAATGATGTTCAGGGTTAATGAATACGCAATAATATGGAACAGCTTGCCTCTACCACAACCCTGTCCATCTCTCTTGCCTTACCGACATACCTGACATAATTGGAGAGGCAGTTCTTATAGCTATAGGTACCTACGTATGTACTAAAAACCGAAATACCAACATAGAGTTTCTTATCAAGATAGAGTCTTAACTTAGTTTCGTGCTCATTAACTCATTTACACGATTCAAAAACATTCCATTTCCGTCCCACTTCAACAGCTCTATTTTCTTTAGACATAAAGGAGACAGTGCATAATTTTCTGATGTTCTTTGTTTAATTTTAGTTGTATAACCGACACGCGAGCGACACAGTCGACCACAGAAGCAGAAATGAATATCATTGCAATGTAGCCGTTATTACAACTGCGCAAGGTGGCGATGCTTGACGTGGTTCGACGGTACCATTTGGTGGTAATTACGTGATGGCGTCCTTCATTAATATTCAGGAGTTGTAATTCAATATTACGGGAACTTTTCCGTACATAAAACTAGACTAGAGATTTAAATGTGACCTTTAAAACTTGCCAGTGTTCAAATTGTTACAGACAATTTATTACTTACAAGGCAATAAAATGCGTTTGTTTTTTACCTCAACGGTAAGTACGTAATGGCAGTGCCATTAAAAGTGTTATTAAATAACTAGCTTATGCCCCGCGACTCCGTTCGCATTAAAAAGTATCGTATAAGTTACTTACTGCTGCCCGCGGCATGTAAATTTGATCTGTAAATGTTTGTTCCCATACAAACCTTAACACCCCTTTTCATCCCGTTAGGGTTGGAATTTAAAAAAACCAAGTACACCGGATTTTAAGTCAGAAGACCACAAGCTTTCAAACAAAAAACCCGGTTCAAATCGGACCAGTAGTTTCAGCGTGATGCGGGTTCAAACAAACAGACAGACAAGAAATTTTTTGAATAGTGTTTTGGGGTCAGTTAAGCCAAAATATAACTTAGTAGTTTTTTTAATCCCTTCAATGTACAGAAATACTCCCGTTACAATTTTATAATTATATTTTATTAAATATAGACAAAAAATTTACTGCCGTTTGCCACCCCTAACAACTAGGTACTGGTTTAACCCTAAACTAGTTTTCATCTCATGTACCTGTCAGACTTAGTTTTCGAGCCAGTGAGTGAACTTTATACTCTGTCCTGTCTGATACATAATGATTGTTAAATTTACCTTTTTTAAATCATTCTTTTTTAAAATTTTAAATCACTGTGACCTATCTCGGTCATTCTACTACGAAACCATAATTCTGTTCAGGTTAAATATCTTTGAAATTCTTGCGGTTTGTGACCTAATAACTGGTTGTAATTATGCACAGAAACCAATATTATCTGCATCAGCTAGCCACACCAAGAATCAATTAATTAAAGATTAGGATCAAACTAACGTGAAATCGTCATCTCTGTCTACGTCATTTCTGTCTGCACGCAGTGACAGAAATGACATAGCGTAGACAGAAATGACTATTAGAACAAATAGTGCAAAAGTATTTTTACATTAACTGTTAATGTAACGGTTAATGAAAGAGATGTTGGTACAGATAAGGAAACAGACAATGAAAATGATATTGAAGGAGATATTAGAACAGATGATTAAGTAACAGATAATCAAACATATAATGATGCTAATTAAATTTTATATTAATGCTATTTTGATCTCAATTAACCAAAAAATAAACAGTTTTGTTGATTTTATAAAATTTTGTTTTTAATTTTTTCCCAGTAGAATCACCATCTCCTATCGGAAGTAAATTAAAATTATTGAGTAATTCATTCAGGGACCTATTCAGGCCCAGATGATGATAATAATGATTAGGCGCACGTATTTTAATTTTCATTTATTTTACTTTATTTAATTAAGTATATTATATACTTATATATATATATATTATATATAGTCCCCTGTCCGCAATGCCACTACTACAAGAGCGTGCAGTTCAAGTGTTCCATCCCCTGTCTGCAACGCCACTACTGCGAACGCGTGCAGTGCATCAGTATTCAGTTCCCTGACCGCAATGCCACTACTGCGAGACCGTGCACATCAATGTTCCGTCCCCTGTCCGCAATGCCACTACTACGAGAGCGTGCAGTACATCAGTGTTCAGTCCCCTGTCCGAAATGCCACTACTACGAGAGCGTGCAGTACATCAGTGTTCAGTCCCCTGACCGCAATGCCTTTATATATATATATATACTTATATATATTTTAGTCAATTACTGCACGCCAATGAAAAACATTATAAAACGAGAAAAAAACCTACCTACTCGCAAATGGGTTTTCGTATTTCCTAAAACCTCATTACGCCTTATTACGCTTTTCACTCTATTTCGTTCTAAGTCAAAGTTATAAACCAAGTAAGTACTAAACTAGATAGGTACTTATAATAGTTAGATACAGTTTGTCGTATATTATACATTCATTTTCATAGAAGTAAAAAAAGTTCGCATATTTTAGGGATCCACAGCGAAAGAAAACCTATTGGCAAAATCATTTGGCCGCCCGTCTATCGGCAACAAGCCTTGGGTTTGACGTCGTGAGCCTTTGTCTTCCGATTTCAAACGGGGACAGAATAGATAGCGTTGCAAAGGCTGGTTCGTTCCCAGAGCATAGGAAATCCTCGTTTAACCAATTTTAATAATTCTTCGGAATATTTAAATTATTAAAGTCTACTCTGCAATTTTAAACAACAGAATTTTGTAGATATTGCAAAAACGCAGTTGACGGAACCCGCACTGTATTTTACGAGGTACACTTTTCTTGGTGTTTTCCAGTAATACCAATGTAAAAATAAAGCGGAGGTAATGCCGTGTGTCACGCAAAGCGCGTGGCTTCATTCAAATGGTCGGCGACGTGAAGCGATTGACTCGCAAGTCGTTCCCCTGCCTGTAACAACACTACAATCAACGAATACTACATCTTCTCCCGTATACTTACCTATATGTAACCGGGCACACAACGATCCACTTTCAATAAAAATCAGATTGTGTTGCCAAGGGAATATGTTATTAAGGGCTTCTTTGACCACTTGCTGATAAAGTCCCAGATACCCTATCTGCAGGTTATCTGACAGATATCCTATTTTTATGGTTTCACAGGTATCTGATTGCCTATATCTTATATATTTTATATAGTCTATCACACAGATTTATCTGATAGATTAGTTTATCACTAAGATTACTATCTGTAACAATATCAGGAAGTGGTGAAAGAAGCCCTAAGTATTTTTAACCGTTTTCAAATTACAACTCGTCAAAGTTTAAAATATGTTGATATGTTTAAAATATGAGGATAAAATATGATGATCGGGGTCAATGATACTGTCACGATTAAAAACTACTAAAAATAAACATTTTTAATAAATGAATGGTAATAAATAACAAATAAGTAATACAGATTGGCATCATCTCTGATCGAAACTCTCCAAAGCGTCTGAAGCGGTCCCACACTTGGGATAACGCATAGTCATTTCATGGAGGCAACCCAACAATAGGAGGGCATGCCTACCACGCCACTATCAGACAAATAAAATAACTGCTTATGGTCTGAATCTGATGACCGATCGCAGTTGGCAGAATGTCATAAGAATAAAAAGTAATAATAAAAACGATTGCTCATATCTATATGATTATCCAATTTTCGGGAAAGTGGGTCGTTCTGTCCCACCTGTATGTGTTGTTCTGTGCGATGTCTGAAAGCGCATTTACTTTTCTGCACAATCCTATTTCATAACTTATCTTTCCCCGTATAGCAATGCATTAGAATCTTTTTAATTATTCCTGGCACTTAGTTACAAGGTGTTTGTGCCAAGACTACATCATAGGCTCCGAAATGGAAATCAACGCCAATAAGGCTTTATACAATAAACTCCAAAAATAACTTTTCCTAACTCATTTCAATATGACAAGACATAAATTTGTTCTACACTTCCCTATTTATACAGCTAATGCTGGTATAACGGGCGATAGCAAGCACGACAGCATTTGTAATGATGTTATTTATATCATGGCAACTTTTAAATCAATTTTATCATCCGCTTGATTAAATGCAAGGGAACAGAAGCTGACATTCGTTAATTCGTGTATAAAATTATAATAACCTTTATTTGAAATTCATGGATTCGCGTGTACAAAATTAGTTTTGTTTCGTTGTGATTTCTTAAAACTGTATAAACGATTGTGATTGGATATAGTCAGTGACATGGTAATGATAAGTCAGATATATAATGCTTTCTTTTCCAATAACCCTTTTGTTCGAAATTATTGTTTGTACGTTTTGTACGTTTCAGAAATAGACTGTTGTAAACAGAATTATTTCCGGTGATCAACTGAAAACTTTCAATTTGACGAAATCACGCTCAAGGTATTTCGAACTAAATATAGAACGGACATTAAAATGAAAGATTACCTTCTTTTGCTGATTGTATTAATAAACTAGTAAATATGGAACAAGTTTTTTAAAGGTTTTTAAGGTTCTTTGTTTCGTAAACCATTATGCGCATTACTAATCGTCTGACGTAAGTTTTATTTATAATCTCTTGTTTTCTTTTCCTTAAATAAAGATAAGCACTTTCCTTTTTACATCGAAATCGTACGAAATTTTTTTTTGCAAAATCGGGTAATTTATTTCCTACAATAACAATGTACATGTGTTGTTTTTGTGTACAGAAATATTCATCATCATCACCAATAGCAGCCGAAAGACCGTCGAAGCCTTCCCCAGACACATGCGTTTACATGGGCACGCATTGAACTTACAAGATCCCTATTTTTGTGTCTGCGATTAAAAAATCCAGCCAGTCATTGCCCTTTCATGGGCCGAAGCGTCTTCGAATCGGCATTAAATTCATTGACGGTTGACGGTAACGATTTTGTAAGCTTCTAGTATATTGTCGAGTCATTTTTATGAAATTTTAAAGCAAGTAATTTGGTTAATTGACTAGTCGTCTTACGACTAGGCAGGGTTTGCCTGGGTACAGTCTGCGTCAATAGTAAAGTGAAATAAACCGTACGGTCACATCGCACAACTTTCTCGGTCAATAATCGACTCACTAATGGACTAATGGAAATGTTTACAAAAACAACGTTAATTATTTAGTGAGTGATGCAGCTGTCGAAATTGTAATGTGTTTGATAAAAACCTTCTCTTTTATATTAATTAATAAATGAAGTGAAAAACCAACCTGAAGTCGTATATTGATCCATAGATCCTTCTCATGCAGCGCAAGAGTCTGGATAGGTTGTCCTTCCGGCATATAGAGCCGCCTTTAGGTATGTGGTTCATGAACTGAAATCATCAAATAGGATGGTTTTTGTGCTCTGTAGCAACTAGAGAACGAAACACTTTATGGCATCACTCTAATGCTGAGACTGTAATGTCTGTCTGTCTGTTTGTCCGTCTGTAACTAAGAGGTTGCTTTATGTCACTGACCGCCGCGGTAGGGCCGCGCGGCGATGCCTACGCATGCGCATTCTGTGCTCTGTTTAAGTTAGGAGAAAGCTGATATGCCAATTTTGAAGTTCATAGAAGTTTTAAAAAAACACTTAGAACGTGGGGCGGTATCCTAGGATAATCTAAGGTAGAATCTTTTTACCCGGATGCAAACCCGACGATTACAAAACCTTCACTCCTATAGAGAAGTCGTTCGAAAGTAAGAATGATCGTAATTAATTTTTCTGAGAGAAAAAGAGATATAAGAAAGACCTGCCAATCCGTGAGGGTCTTGTAGCACGCCGAAGGGAAGGCGCTTGTTCTCCACCACAAATTCCACTTCTCTTCACCATTGCTACACCCCTGGTACATTCGCCAGCCGCGCTCCGCACATACCTGCAAAAGAGTTGCGTATGGCTATGACCAAACACACAAACATACGTGTAAGTCTAGTACTTAAATGTCCGAGTTTGACAGCCAGCTACCCCTTGACCTTCCCCACCCCTAATGATATTTCGATAGCTAGAAAATTACTACAGTTCTTCCCCCAAAAAAAATGCTGTAACAAAATCAATGTAAAAATTTGGTTTGGTTAATCAGACATATTAGAGTATATTCCTGTGTGTGGGGATCATGTGGGGACATATTATTTTTTATTTGATACGTAATAAATTTTTAAAATTATTTTGGGACAAAACATTAAAGTGGCGATGAATGAAAGAATAGTCGACATAAAAGTAGAGATCACAAACTAACTTTTACAAGTAGACTTGGTCCCGATCCGTTATCATTGAGCCGGTATATGAAAGGCCCGTCGTTATCGAAGCCTTCCTCCATGTTTCTCTACAAACCTCCTGCAAAAAAATTAAGTAATTTAGGAGAAAGTAAATAAACCAGTATTTATTTTATCGAAAGACCGAAGAGACCTTCTTTGAAGTATTCTTTTTTGATAATGTTGTTGGTGATTTTGATAACAATTTCTATTTTCTCATTTTTTTGTTCCATTCTTAAAACTTTTCGGTATTTGTTATTAGTAGCAGCATTCAAAGCTAAATCAAAACAAACAACTAACCTTACAGTCTTCATATCAGCTGGAAATCACGTGGTTCCATTTCATAATAAATCGAGAACACTTGTATTTATGCGACGCGCGATTCGCATGTCAGCTCATCATACAAGTCGTAGTTTCCCGTTATCGTACAAAACACTTTCGGAGTTTTACGTCCGGGCGCGGTGGGGGTTGGCTCGACTGTGCCTAGCGGGCGCCCGCCCAACACTAACCCTCTACCCGCCACCCGGCGCCGGCATCAAGCTAAGGTAACGCCAATGATTTATAGCTTAGCATTCGTGACACGCCCACAGCTTTCTGTAAAAAGACTGTAATAACATTGAATGCATTTTCGTGAATTCTGTCGCCGACTTCATTTTTACCGAGGAAATAAAAGGAGAGGGAGAAAGGTTGCAGAGAAGCAGGACGAGAGGTGGGAGGAGGGATGAAGGGGGAGAGTAGTGAAAGCGGGACGGGAGGCGAAAAGGAGAGGCGAGAAGAAGAAGAGATTGAAGCCTCAAGAAAAGACGTTTCACGTAAAACGCTGCGGCTGTACCGAGTGCAGTCGACGTCAATTTTATTTCACTTAATTTCACCGTCAGAATCTCGAGTACAAAATTCTACGGCCATACACAATCTTACAATATTTTAATTATTGAGTAGTATGTTTTTAGAATAAAAAAAGTGTACTTACATATTTTATATATAGCTAGAATTTTTTTTTGATATTTGTTTTTTTTAAGTCTAACATAATTTGAGAGCACGACTTAAAATGAATTAGAAAAAGTTTATTACTATCTAGAACGCCCTAGGACAAAAAATACCACATCAAATAAAATTACAACGATTGTATCAGTTTTATTTGCAAAAGTTTAATGAAAGTCCCGTTCCCGTATATCCCGTAACCTAGTTGTGGAAAAAACAAGATTGCGTGTCTCGGATGCTATCGTAACTTCCGATTATCGTAAACAGGGCCCTTCAAGAGTGACATACTTCCCGGTATGGTGCCGTCACTTTTGTACTGTTCCCTTGGGATACGATACGAAATCATAGACATCATTGACTGACCTGTTGGCATAGTGGTAGTGACCCTGCCTAATGCGCCAAAGGTCGTGGGTTCGATTCCCACCCGGAACGAACATTTGTGTGATGAGCATAACTTTACTGTTGGTTATCGGATTCTGGGTGTTTGTATGTATTTAAGTATTTATTTAAAGTATTTATATGTTTATCAGTTGTTGAGTATATATCCATTTACAAGCTTCGGCTTAGTTTGGGACTCAACAGCCGTGTGTAAATTTTTCCAAACATTATTATTATTATAGAGTACTAGCTTTTTCCCGCGGCTTCGCCCGCGTAGAAAAGTTTTTCCCGTGTACATTGTGAAACAGCGCCCTCTATATCGGCGTTTTGTTACTTAGGGGGTATTAGCGTGCGCCCCGCGACTTTGTCCGCGATAAAAAGTGGCCTATATGTTATTCCAGGATAGTAGCTATCACTGTACCAAGTTTCATCAAAATCTGTTCGGTAGTTTTTGCGTGAAAGAGTAACAAACATCTTCACTCACATCCTTACAAACTTTCGCCTTTATAATATTATTATAGTAGGAAGGATACTAGGAAGCCGATTTTTATCGGATACGAGTAATAAACAAAAATAAGGATGGAAACGCCATCTATTTTACTTGCTGGGTTGAATCTGTTCTAAATAGATACAGTCACTATCAGATATTTATGTTTAGCTTAAATTAAAAACGTGTTTAAATAATTTTAAAAAATTACGTGTATAAATATACAAAGATTTTGGCTTCAAAACTTGAAATTTCAAGTTAAATTTATCCAAAACCTTCAATATAAGTTGACTCTAATTCCTTATGGAAGGTTATGAGCAAATGAAAGCAATTCCGAACAGACAGAATAACTGATTATAATGGCCTCTGAAATTATTCAAACTGCATAACAGTGCTGCAATAAATATTTGTCATTAAAACAAAGGTTTCAAAGGTCGGAGGTCGCGCAAAATATTAAGCATTCTAGCTCAATATTGCACCATAAAGGTGAGTCTACAGTTAGTTTTGTACATTTTTATTAGATTTGTTTTTCCTACGGCAACCGCGAAAGTCGGGGTATTACCCGTGGACCAATTGCAGTATCTGGGGTTTAATGTAAAAAATAAAAGTAAGCATCGTCGTGTCATAGGTAAAAATATAAAGTGAGGGAACGGTCGATTAGCTTTTCTGGAAAAGCTAAAAAAAAATCATAATTTTATGGTCATTATGGAAGCTTATCACTACCCTGACTTTTATCAAATTCGGTTTAATCGTTAGGAACGCGTAGTGGAATCGCACGACCAAATCAACCATCCATGGGTCATCATCATCATCATATCATCCCTTCAACGTCCACTGCTGGATATAGACCTTCCCAATGAACGCCACCACACCCGGTCCTCCGCCCGCCGCATCCAGCCGCTCCCAGCTACATTCTTCAGGTCGTCGGTCCATCCATGGGTACTATCATTATAATAATATTACTTACTCTATGCTATCTACTAAGTAGGTAATGAAAAATAGTAAAAAGTTTTTGGCTACCCATACAAATTGAGAAAGACCTATGTTCTGAAGTGAAGATGATTGACTGTGTACATGTCATGTGTTCCTTCAGTAATGGTTAATAGTACATTGTTACCCTAGGGGTGAAAGTAACTTATTTAGGTCCCGAGACGGACTCTATAGAATATCTATCTATCTATCGGAATAGTTCGAGGGACTCTAAATAAGTCTTGAACCCGAGGGATACACTGTACTTTTCATTACGAATACAATGAAAGTAAAAACAAATACATAAAATGATTGTTAATACAAATCTCTGCTATGCGGAAGTATAAACAAAACTCTTACAACTCGACTGTCTTACAACTTGTCCGTACAACTCGAAAAAACAAATGAAGATCGGATTGCCGCTCTCCCGTCTATTTTGTTTTTTTTTCTGTGGCCGGCCAGCTATTCTGCCATTATTTTTCATTTCCATCATTGAAAAATTGGTAAATATTTTACCAAAATCTATGTTCGTTTAGAGAAATAGGTTAACAGTAATAATAATAATAAAGTCATTTAAAAAAATATATTCTTTATTTATTACTTTATCTTTAAGTTATTTAAATTTTACATCGTGCTGTAATTGAGTGGCTGTATAGAAAGTTAGAACATGGTCCAATAGAAATGTCAAAGTAGTACTATTTTTTATATATAATTTGACAGCTGTCAGTTGAAAACGATTCTCCCTAGGGCTGAGATGTATTACTTTCAACCCGCTACTCGGGCAACTTCAGACCTACTTTCAGAGTATGAGTAATGAATAGTACATTGTTAACCTAGGTGTGAAAGTAACTTATTTAAGTCCCGAGACGGGGTTTGGCGCCCGACGCGTAGCGAGGGCGCCAATAGTTCGAGGGACCTCTAAATAAGTCTTGAACCCGAGGGAAACACTGTGCTTTTCATTAAGAATACACTGAAAGTAAAAACAAAAACATAAAATGAGTGTTAATACAAATCTCTGCTATACGGAAGTATAAACAAAACTCTACAACTCGAAAAAACAAATGAAGATCGGACTGCCGCTTTCCCGTCTACTTTTTTTTATTTTCGTTTTATTTTCTGTTACCGGCCAGCTATTCTGCTATTATTTTTCATGTCCATCAATGAAAAAAATTGTAAATATTTTGCCCAAGTCTATGTTATTTTAAAGAAATAGATGACAGTAATAATTATAATAAAGTCATTTAAAAATATATATTCTTTAATTATTACCTAACTTTATGTTATTTCAATTTTACATCGCGCTGTAATTGAGTGGCTGTATAGACAGTTGGATCATGGTCCAATAGAAATGTCAAAATAGTACTAGTTTTTTTATATATAATTTGACAGCTGTCAGTTGAAAGCGATTCTCCCTAGGGCTGAGATGTACTACTTTCAACCCGCTCCTCAGGCAACTTCAGACCTACTTTCAGAGTATGAGTAATGAAAAATAATTTTAATTGCGCATGTAATGTCGCCTTTACAGTTTTAAAAATATCCTATAATTCGTTCGACGCGCAAATAGCTGGCGTAATGAATGCGCGGGACGCACGAACGAATGCTGGGTATTATACCGGTATATAAGTATACATACCATCGGTAAAGTGCAAGGTCACATAAAATTCTTCATCCACCTTCATACACCAAACCACGTTGGACAGTGGTTTTGGGAGAACCAAGGCCTTCGATATAGGTCAAAAAGTTAGTAGGTACGTTGAAGTGGCAGTGGGCTGGTCTCATCTGTCGGAGAACTGATAACCGCTGGGGTAGACGAGTCCTCTAGTGGAGACCACGTGTGGACATGTGTAGTGTGGGACTCCCCCCGGCTAGATGGAGCGACGATCTGAGGCGGCTGGCGGCGAATGCGGTGAACCGAAGATCGAGTCGGCCTACGTCCAGCAGTGGACTTAGTGCAGATACAGTCATTATTTGTTTAATTAAAACATTGCTCTGTTTTATTTATTTTATATTGCAAATAATAAATAATCTAATACGATTGACGTCACATGTTATGAAATACAAAAAAATTTGAAGAAAAATTTTTTTTTGGTAAAAAAATTCTCAAAACTTGTTTTTCAAGCGACTTCCATCAAAAGGAGTCTCAATTTGTCTGTATATTTAAATAATACACGAATGTGTTTTATTAACAAGTATTTTTTTATTTATTATCTAGAATTATTTTAATGGCGTCCACTGGAAAGTATTTTCTCCGGTTTTCTTCTTTCTAAAGCCAGCTGGTATCCGTCGACTGCTTTCATCATGATGTCGAGTTTCACTCGTATGTGGGGCACAGCGCTGGCTTCCTGCTGTCCCACTACTCTGTACCGCCTGAGGACAGCTGATAAGGCTGTCTTCACTGACATCAGAGCGTACTGGTAACCTGCGGGAAAAAAATCATACAGTCATAAATAAAATATAAATGGTGAAAATGAATACTTTAAGTATTTGATTTTAAAGAATTCACGTATATTTATTATTATTATTATTTAATAATCATTTATTTTATACAAATAATAATTATAATACTGGAAAATGGGGTATATTCTAGTACCTATTATAATTATTTATTTATATTTATATTTCTATCTACCTAATCCTACTTTTATACTACCTAGAATCTACCTTTCCCTGATAATTGCTAACCCAAAGGTTGTCTGGAAGAAATCGTTGTAACAATAATACCGCCTAAGATATATTTTTAAATGTCGGTCTTTGTACCTCCTATAAAAGCGTTATCAGAATGGAAGAACTCTTTCGATGACATACGTTTTATTTGGTCTCAATAGCAAGTTAATTTTTTTTATCAATAGTAAGGTTTTTTAGTTTGTTTATCTGTTTATTTATGTACTCGTACTATATAAAAAATGAAAATAATCATTAAGTTCCAGTACTGTAAATGATTATAAGCCTTCTAGCAGTAAGTATTGGATTCTATTGTTTACAGTTGTGACAACACAGGTTAGATATCACTGTTTAGATATGTCATGTATTTTCCAATTAAGCCGTACCTAACTGCACGCAAGACTGATATCTTGAATGGATTTTCCCATCGCTCCTTATGGAAGGATTCCAACCGAGAAAACCATCGATGCGTACGAAAAACTCACACCGGAAAACCCATCTTGCTAATACATCCACCATCTAACTTATTACAACTATCATTAGAACTAATAACAGACACGCAATGTGTAAACAATTCTTCTTATTATGAAAAATTATGAGTAAAATTATAATGTTTGTGAACAAATCGGTAGGAATCCTATGTAATTTATTGTACTGTAATTTTATGTATAAGATCTGTTTTTCCGTGTAAAGTTATAATTAACCTGCTCATATACTTTGCATTAAACTTAGGTACATGATGCATCATAGAATTACTACGTCCATAATGATCGTTAATTTCTGTAATTGTTAAAAGAAACTAGTCGGTGGCCTAGTTAGTGAGCTCGCCCTAAGTTCGTGAGGCCAAGGATTCAATCCAACTCAACTACTCATTAGGTATCTTAATAACTATAGTAGTAATAGTTTTATAGTAGCAAGTACTTTACTACAACAAGGTATTTAAAATTTATTTCACATTATTAATAGCCGACGGATTCAGAAAATTGAAGTGGCAGTGGCCACATTACATTAGTTGTGGTAGATGAGTTCTGGAGATAAAACCCAGGTCTGGATGTTTTATCAAAGGCCATACCTATTCCTGTTTAATTTATACTAGTTTAACATATTGCGAAGAAGAAATGTTGCAATAGAACGACTCACGTTCCCGAAAGACTCGTACCTATTAGATAATGAAGCAATCGATAAAAATGGTTACATCAGGGTTGGATGTATTTTTATTAATTTTTAGTCGTTTTTTAAATCAAACTCAAATGACTAATTGAATTTGACTCAAATGACTATTTCGATTTTACAGTGTCATTGACCCCGATCAGCAGGTTAGGGTTAAAGTTCTACGAGCTAATAGGTTGAAACCGTGTAAGTTCCTTTGGGAATTTAGTACAAAGGCAATATAATTTGACATTGTTATGTCCCACCCGGTATAAAATATTTATTAACTACTTACCCAAACAATTCCTAGGTCCATTACTGAATGGCATGTAGCTGCAAGCATGATCCAGATTATACCTCTCCGGTAGAAACCTGTCAGGGTCGAACTTTTCAGCATCAGGGCCCCAGTACTTAGGGTCCCTGTGGGCCCCCCATATAGAGACCACGATCCCACAGCCAGCTGGTAGCACCGCGCCTGATGCTGGAGAGAAAAGTTATAGACGTTTTATAGGAAGTAAGAAAAAGCATTTCTCTCGGAAAACTCAATTCATCCTGATTACCTCTAGACACGATACTTTTTACTGATGAAGTGTAGTTTTTGACATAACCCTAATATGAAGGACGTAAAACATTGTTCTGACTCATTGAACGGTTGAACAACAGTGAAATAGTGACGTAGTGAACTAGGCTACACGTTGGCATTGTATACGATTAATGCAGGGCACGTCCCACACAAACAATACGTCATAATGGCCATTACTTTGAATGACTCCATCGTTTTATAAACATAGATTATTCCCGTGGCTTCGTTCGTATAAAGGTGACTATCATACCCATGTTGCATAAAGCGTACAAACCATCCACGCACTGGGACTCAGACAAGACGAAACTGACAGACCTCGAGAAGAGGGTCGTCCGGAGCTCTATGTAGATATAATTAGTTCCTACGGTAGACATGTGCAACAGATATATACCGAAACACTTTGTAACTGTATCGAAATCCGTTCAGACAAATCTAAAATTCTCAAAACAGCTCAAAAATGCTATTAAAATTTAAGACTTACGTAGTTTAGTGTCTTCCAAAACCTTCCTAATAACGAACGGTACCGGAGGATATAGTCTTAGGGACTCTTTGACTACTCTCTCCAGATATTTGAGTTTCATCAAATCCTCCTTCACCAACGGGCGATCCGAATCGCCGAACACGTCACACAACCTGAAAAGGATTTAGAAATATACTTATTGGTGAAATAAATTCAAAAGATTTACGCAGCGAAAACATTAGCCAACACCTAGTACATAATAATATATCCATATTGATGATATGTAACAAACATGCACAATCATTAAATCATTCGTAATTAGCAAGAAAAGTAATCGGATCCGCAGTTTAGAAAAATGAAACACGAATCGCGATTAAAAATGCATCCTTTATTGTCACCTAACCGTGGCTAGAAATGAACCAAACAAAAGTAATATGTTCACATTCAAGGGTGATGAAAATACCTTTTTTCGTAGCATGCGATACAAACTAAGATTAGACTTGACTAGATTTAAGGTGCACGCTTTTAAAACAAAACACAATCGTTGCTGCCATGCCAGCACATACGTACCTACTTATAATGGACAATCTATGCTCGCAAGTACAGCTCTATTATAACAATAACAGCTGTGAATTATCGAAATTCGTCAATGTCTGTAACTATAGCGAATTCAAAGCTTAAATAAATGCTTACTCTTGATATACTTTCTCTTGCACTTCAGGGTACTTTCCTATTAGTTTCAGTGTGTACCCAATGGCAACAGCAGAGGTGTCAGTGCCGGCTATAGCAAGGGTGAGCACCTCTTCTCGTAGTTCTACGTCGGTATACCCTTTCTCGCCACCGGATAGGGATATCAGCAAATCCAGGAAGGTACTTTTTCTGTAAGTTCCTAGATCTGAAATACATATATAAAAGTTAGAATGTTTTTCGTTCATGCCTTCTCCTTATACTTACACCTTAAGATAGAATTTTAGGTGTAAGCTGCTAGTTAGCCTTCCTAATGTTAAGATCTGAGCATAGGTATGCTTACCATAGTTATTATCGGCTTCTGTTTTAAATTCTTTCTCAGTCTTTATTTCCTCTCGTTTCTTCCTAATTACCTGCAAATTGAAACTTTGTTAGCCTTCAGTTGAAAATGTATTTTCTTATTTTATTTCTTTCTTATCAAGTCTAGCAAGCTGCGATAGTGGGAATAAATACCTACCTCATCAGTAAATCCATGCATTACCGAAAGACACTTTTGGTGCTCTGGGTATTGAGGGAACAGTCTGAATAGCCAGTCTGGCTGCAGCCAAAGGTGGAAGATTCTCTCACAGATTATGTTTAAGAGCCTGTTCATCGCCTTCAGAAACGGCGAGTCCGGGTTTCCTTGAGCGTTTATTTTTACACCCATTGCTGTTTCTGTAGAAATCAAAAGATTATGTTCTGAATATTAAATTAATTCCAAAATTACTTTTATTTCAGGTAACTTTTATCTGGTGTAAACGTTAGTAATCGAGAATGAAGAAGTTTTTGATTACACTTTAATGTACAAGCAAGGGCAGGATTTTAATGAAAAAATAAATATGAGAGGATGTTTTGGAATTTAGAATGTAAGACGGTCTAAAGATTATAAAGGAAAAGTAAATGTGGAATGATGTTTTGGGATTTGGAATATGAGACGTTACAATCCAAATCCCAAAACATCCTCATACATTAACATTGTCATCAAAATCCTCATAATGCAATGCTTGACGTAATAAGACAAATAAACAAGTTTCGGTTGTTTCATAGCGCCGTATTATTATGCACTAACCACACACAGAGTCAAGGGTGTACGTGCTGAGGAAAGGCCATATGCTAAACTGGCCGACGTTGGTGTAGCTGCCCAACCGCTTGGCGAGTTTCTCGCTCTGCTCGGAGAACACCTCCACGAAATTCTCCACGATCTTCGGGCTGAACGCTGGCACCAGGATCTTCCGACGTCGCCTCCATATTGATACTGCACGTGAACAATACAAAAATATTCGGTTAAATTTCTACGCGTACGTAAATTCCGTTTTTCCTTAGCTGTCCTATGAAAACAATCTTTATTTGCGTCTCGGCCACATGTGCGAGCAAGGTACTGTAGCAGCAAAAACAAGTTTGTATTATCATATAAACTTTTACAATAGTCCACTTGGGAACATGATCTATCGTTTAAATTTTGCTTTCTGCCGGTAATGCGTTTGTTATTTTAAAGGAAACGGATTATAGGCGAAGCGGTTAAAGAGCAGACAAAGACTAAAATCTTAATTTAAATTGATACGAATTATTATTAAGTAGGTAGATTGCTGAACTTTGAATTTGCGTAATGAAGTGGCAGTGATTGGATGCGGAGAACCGAAAACCGGGTTCAGTGGTGCGCCTCAGTGGACTAATGCAGTCTGAAGATATGGCAAATTGAAAGTTAGGCCGCCTGGTGGTACATGGCTATACGGTTGCCCCATAGCCTGCCATTTGTATTCCTGCGTCCAATAATCTAAAGGCAACGTTAAGAGCTTGATCCATGCTAAACCCGTTTTGTTGAACTCCTGAGCTCAAACACAGCATGGTTGAAAAAAAGGTTTATTGTATTTTTTTTTAATTTAGCGTTAAATTTTCTTGGTTTCTTCTCGATCTACCTATCTCACTTTACTATTAAACTTAGGTATTTTCTGGATTAATGTATGTACTTATACCTACATTTGAATCAAAAACAAGCCCCAAAGTTTTGAAAAGACGGTCGGAGGAAGGAAAAGTTGACTTATGTTTTTTTTTTTACATTTCAAGTCAAGTGTGCAATTTATCAAGTGCGTAACCGATTAAACGGCGTAAACAAGGATTAAGGAAATGTTGAAGGACAAACTTGGTTTTTGTATACCTATCTGTATCGGACGGATTTATATACAGGATGTAATTGTTATGTAAGTGTGACTAAGTGATTAGATTATTACGCTTATGAGTTATCTAAAAACCTTATAAACTGAAGGAAATTAAGTTTAAAAAACTGGAATTAAGTATCAATAATTTTGACTTCATAGACTTACTATAGCATTCGTATTGAGGCTTTGGTTTCCTTATTTCAAGAAACTGCTATACCTACCTAATAAAACAATAAAGTCATTTTACTCATTAGGCATGTATATACTTTCAAGATCAGTTTAAAGTTTTTTCATATCTCTTAAATATTAACGGAATAATTAGCTGACCACGCCTTAACGATTAGCTAGTACCTGTATAGGTATACTCTCGTTCGTATACTCGTTCATAAAAGGAGAGTTTGGAAAAACTAGTATACAGGGTGGAAATTATAAGCGGTAGTTGGAGGAAAAGTAGGTACTTAACCCTAAGATTTTGTATAGTTTCAGCAATTATACATTCCGTGGAATTATGGCGGTTCAATATTCACCGTCACATTTAGACAGAATCTGATTATTACACCGCAATCAAGTGCAGTTAATAGTTACTAGGTAAGTACCTACTTATACTAGCAACTACAAACAAGTTACAAACTGATCTTTGATCTATCTAAGTAGACTACTTACGATCCAAGGGTGTACATTCACCCTTAGTTAAACTGCATAATAAATGTCATTTACTCATTAGTAAAGTACATGTATAATTATTACTTGGCAGATTATAACCGCTTTAAATAACCTACCATTATAACAAAGTATACATAGATTACATACTTCCGCAGTTCTTTCGCTATTTACCAGGTAACAGCAAGTCAGTGCTTATAGCTGGCTTAAGACGCTATTTTTCAACCGACTTCAAAAAGGTGGAGGTTCCTACTTTATTTGGGGGTAACTTCTATCTATAAAAAAACAGGACAAGTGCGAGTAGGAAGTTTGATTTTTGACAGCTCTAAGGAAATGCAGACCTGAGTATTTGATGTTAATTTCAACTTAATTCCTCCACGTGTTCCTGAGAAAAAGGGTCTGGACAGACAGACGGACGACGAAGTGATCGTATAAGGGTTCCTTTTTTCCTTTTGAGGTACGGAACCCTAAAAATGTACCAAATGTCGAAAAATCCCATGTCACTAACACATGGAGGACATCTTTGAAATAGGAGGTCATATTTCGCCACTTACGTTCTATGACTGACCTCCATAACTTGTAGAATAAATACTGCATATTACCTGGTGCAAATATGCCGCCATTTCCAATGACCTTTCGGAGGAAGCGGTGCAAATTGTCCTTCTCTAAGCAGGTCTTCATCACCATCTCCAGGTCCACCGGGTTCACAATCACTGGCAACAATCATCACACTAATGATTATAAATGCGAAAGTGTGGTATTTCTTGTTGCTCAATCACGCGAGAACGGCTGAACGGATTTTGATGAAATTTGGTACTGTGATAGCTTATATCCTGGAATAACATATACCTAGGATACTTTCAAAAACGACGAAGTCGCGGGTATATTCTAGTAATCAAATGAGGAAAGTATATACAATAAGCGAAAAACCGCATTTAGGGGTACTTAGAAACAATCCTGTTATCTAGCATTGTCGAGTTAATATTAATAAAATAACTCAGGTCAGGGCAGACTGCCACATCGGCCTAGTGGCAGCTAGTGGTTTTGATTTTGACCCCGAGGCCGTGGATTTAATTAAGATAGACATTTTTAAATATAAATTATTCCGAATTGCGAAATCCTAGTTTTGGATCTAGAACTGTAGATAGGTATTTCATAGGCAGTTACAATTTTGCAGTTTTCAGTATAATCTAGGCAGTCTTAACGCTTTAAGCGATTTCTTACTTACCAAAATAGAGTATATGACCAAGCCAACCCCTTAGAACGCCATTATTTTCCATAGATTCATAGCTGAATTTCTGCAGAGCTACCATTATATCTGAAAATAATCATAATTACATAGTTATTATAGTTTATTAAATGTCAGGCATACGGTCGTGCACAGTGTCCGGCGGGCTTCGAAAAATATTTTTTTGTTTCCTCTTTTAATAACTTTATAAAATGGGTCAGGATTTATTTTCCTGAATTTCCTAACTTAGCCTTGGAATTTCACATACTGGATGGAAATTGCTATAAGCTAACTACTCACTCGATTATTCGCAACGCCCCGTATACTAACAAATTCACACAAATAACTTCCTAAAAAGGAACCGGATATGTCCGCGATTTTTCGTACTGCCATTGGCACATGCATGACCTAAGGACTACTGCGTAGTGGTTTATGGAAGGCCCCTAATAATAAGTACAAGTTGGGGCCATGGTTAATATTAGGTATGTATTTGGTGAATCAATTATTATGAATATGTTAACAAAAACCTATGTAGGACCTACGTTTCACACCTTTTTTTGGATTTGAGTTAATCACACACGTACCCTACTGTGTCCCCTTCCGGCCATATTCGCTACCACGTTTCGTAACCAGTTGCCGTCGAAGAAGTACTTTTCTTTATTCGCAACTAGTTGCGAAAAGACTTTTATTTGCATCTAGGTAATAGTTACCCACCTCCATATAACTTTTCCATCAAGAAATAAAATTCTTTCGCAACTAGTTGCGAACAAAAAAAAGTACTTCTCCTACGGTAACTGGTTACGATACGTGGTTGCGAATATGGCCGGAAGGGAAAACTGTAACATGGAAACAAAAATATTCCACGCGGGCGAAGCCGTGGACAACAGCTAGTGCTAATTAAAACGATGATGCGTAATATCAGTTGTTAACTTGAACTAGAGTGTTAATTAAAACTTTTTCGTTCCGTGATTAAAACGTACAGCTACTAGTCACATTTCGGTACAAGGACTAGTTTTTTTTAATGCGTTTTTTTTCCACATTTGTTCGGTTCGATTCCCGGCTCAGACAGGTTGTTTCTTAAAAATCTGTAATGCAATTCTACTTATTTTTGAAAATAAAGGAATCTTTCCTATCAATAAAGTTTGCCATCATCAATATTTTAGGGTACTTTTCCTCCAACTACCGCATGTAATTTCCACCCTGTATAGTTGGTCGAGTCTCACGACTGAGTGGCTTGTAGCTTAAAAGAAAATTAAGTTTATTATTTTATTTATTTATTTATTTAAATTTTATTGCACATGTATTGTACAAGAGGCGAACTTAATGCCGCTGGCATTCTCTACCAAACCTTTGGGTGATGATTTTTTAGAATAGGTATCTGAGTACTTTCCGTTCTGAGGAAATCCGTAACCGGCCGAATTTTCATTTTCGGATCAGGTTTAACTTGCACCAAATGTTTCTTAAAACTTTAACTTTAAAACTTTTTTTTTTACTTACCTTCTGTGTTTCCAGTCAAAGAAGATGCTATTCCTACAAGAGGATGCTCTGTTTCAGGACCAGGAATCAGGGCAGCCAGCTTATACATGTGTCTCCTCCTATATCGGAATACCGCCGTCCAAGCCACCAATAATATCAATAACAACCACAGGATCATTGTGACACTGATTTTAAATCTATATTTTGGCGAGAAGTCTTGCAGTACCGTGCAGTGGGAGACGTGAATTGTATTTCTCAAAGGTAATTTTTTTTCAAATTGGCCAATTGTCTTTGAGACGACCGCTCAGCATACGCGGTCGCGTGCGTGCGTCTGCGCCTAAATGGACGCGCACGGATTTATATGGACATTTTCCTACACCGGCCACGGTTCACGCACTAATTCTCCGTAGCACATAAACAACGGGGTCGGCAAGTTCATGGTGTTGACCGACAACCTTCGGTCGGACCACCAGGAAGTGACAATTATGTGTAACAAGCTGTATTGTGACGGACATCATTAAGTGTAACGTAATGTTGAGTGAAAATTAATTCCGATTCGACGACGACGTTAAAAACAAACGTAAGGAGAAAAAATTCTTAATCCACTGATGGCGCTAGGATGGAGCTTATCATATAATACCTACCCTTCAGTAGCATATTTAGGTTCAGTACCGTGCAGTATCTATTTTGTGATACTGACCTAGGATACTTGGAGTTCGCCGCAACGCCGTATAATTATTTTTATTGTCTGTTTAAGTATTTGTCCGGGGTATCTCAGAAACGACTATACCTATGTCAATATATTTAATGAAGTTTAAGAGGCAATCAGTGTATTGTTTCTTTTCAATATATTTAAGGGTTCCGGAAATATCGCGATAATTTTCACGCACACTTGGAAAGATGGGAGGGGAGGTATGTACGTATATTGAAACCTTACCTAAGATTATATAAAATTAAAGTCTACGTAAGGCGCACTTCAAGTTTTACGCCCCTACAACCCTGCCGACCGTGGTCTTGGGCATTATATCTATGCGTCTACTTCTCTTCCGAAATATTCTAGCCGCATTGTCATTTGATATTCTTATCATATTCTCATCATCATCTCAAGATTATGAGAGTAAAAGTGGCAAAATAAACCCAAACTTGAGGTACCTACAGTGTCTTCTGTAGTCATAGTCAACCACAGATTGTTTCTACCAAGATATCCCGTCAGAAGCTGTGGATAGTAGAAGTAATTAATAGTTAAACGTAACGAACGAGGTATCTATGCATTGGATAAGTTGTCACTGACAAAATACATTCTTACCACGGTATTATATCGTACCTAAGGGTTAAGCTATGCGAACTATATTCCCAGAAGTCAATTATATACCGTGCACGATCTTTATTATTAAGACATAATTGCACTTACATTAGCAATAGTTATCGGTTAGTTACGCATTGACTGGAACATATAGAAACATTATTACCTTTTATTCTTATTAATTGATTAACTATACTATACTTAATACAGGTGTACAAATAAATAGACCAGCTGCTTTGAATGGTCACTGTACCTATCGATTCCATCGTGTGTTCTTCAACTTTTGGAATTCCTTCAATCAAGATAACCACTCGCCCGTCGACCATTTTGTATGAAAAGTTACACTTTTTTCTTTGGGTTTAAAAAAGTTGTAGAACAAAAGTATAGTAGGATTGATGACCTTTGTCTCCATATAGCAACTGATGGTATGTACATATTTCTTTGTGCAACTGCATTATTATAATTGTATAATTTTTTACATTTATACAATAAACTAGACTGACAGTGATATAGTGTGGTGACATACAGACAGCTCTTTAGGACAACGACAGGACAAGACCAGGACAATCCACAAATAGGTATAATAGCAAACCAGTACCAACTTGTACGGTCGACCGCACGTGAGTGGAAAGAACATGTAATAAACTGGTTTCTCGTAGTATTGAAACTCCCTAATAGGCTAGGTCAGCTTAACGTCAAATGTTTCCAACTGTACATTGCAGTTGTATAAAATCAAAAGCGGCAATCTGACTTCAATTTTATTCTTACTTTACCAAGACCAAAAAACAGATTTTTGGTAAAACGACAGATTGCCGCCTTCGATTCTATACTTCACAATTGATTTGCAAACTCACATGTGGCCGATCGGAATACAAAGTGGATTCGAATTTTGATGTGGGGAAGACACTTTTAAAATGTAAGAATATTAAAGAATTCTTTGGAATAAGGGTAAAGCAACCAGATTAGAGCGAACAAAACAAATTAGAAGCCATGACTAGAAGTATATGGGAAGGCGATGGTTGGTATGCGCCTAGTCTCCGCATACAGATGGCATTAGGTACTGTACATACAGGACTTCCCTATTCACAGTTATTAAAACAATTAGGTAACTACGCAATTTTATAATATTTACTCAAGCAATTACCCTAAGTAATTTCTAAGCTGATGGCACGAGCGAGACTTCCACGTATAGAATAAACTGGACACCTGATCAACTATGACAATTATATAGGAAATCAAAGGCACTAACTGACTAGGTATTTAACTACATGCCCTTATCGATCGAAGCAACACAGGGCCGGCGTAAGCGCGTGGGCGATTTTGTACCGGCCCTTTTTAATTATGATTTGATACCTATCATTTCAAAAGAACAATTTGTATCGAGTCAGTATTTGTATTTAATTAGATACCCATTTGTTTCGGGTCTGATTATTTTGTATGTTTTTTTTTCGATCATTGTAGTAGGTACCTATAAGTACCTATAACATGATATTTTACACGGTAGGTAGGTACCTTTGATTTGATTGTCTTTTTCTTTTTTACATATTACTTACAACAAAAATGCATATGCGATATAGGGCTTCTAAACAAAGACCAAAATCCACTTGAGTTCAGTGAGTGAATAGAACTGCCTCTATCTACATAAGACTTCATGATTTTAAGTTCTATCATTTTCGAAATGCAAAATTTTGTAAATATTAATGTAGTAAATAATGAGAAGAGAGGGCGGTATTCTGTTCTTATACACCGGGCGCACGAATGTCCAGTTTCCTAGCGGTGGCCTTAGTTCGGGACTGAAAATCATTACGTACCTACCGGAATATATCATAGCTGCCTGTGATAGATAACTAAGAATAAAAGTGTTGGAAATAGGTACAAAATAGTCAAAAAAAACCATTTACATAAATATATTTTGATTATATAATTATAAAGATGTAACCTATGTAATCATTGTATACCTATATGTTTACTATCGTTACCTGCTGCAAATCTTAACAGTATCACTAGAAAAGTGGTCACAAATCGCGATATCTGTAAAGGGACAAAAATCAACTGATAAATTATATTAAAAACAAAGTAAATAACAAAGGCGTAGATAGGTACCAATATTTATTTTTTAAACATAATTAAGGCATCGCGTTGAATATAATACACGAGGAACTTGAAACTAAAATCATAAAATAATTAACCAAAATTCAAATTTCAAAAAAATAATAATGACGATGTTCGGAGTTTCTAGGATATGATCCATAATGAGGAGATCCGATGACAGGACAGGCAGGGGGCAGTGGGCAGGTCACATCTGTCGCAGAACCGACGGCCGTTGGGGCAGACGAGTTCTGGAGTGGAGACCGCGGACCGCGGGGCGCCCCTCCGCCGGATGGACCAACAACCTAAAGAAGGTGGCCGGAAGCGGCTGCATGCGGAGTACCCGGTGTGGTGGCGTTCGTTGGGGAAGGTATATGCCCAGCAGTGAACGTTAAAATGCTGATATGATGATGATATATATATGAAAATGACTTACGTTTATTAAAAGAGAATATTGTATTTGGAAGAGACCACCGGCAGAGAAAAACATGTTTTGGTGCAGCAGTTGCTGGGACAATTGCATCGCCTGCAACCAATTATGGTAATACTGTATTAAATTAGTTACCAAATAGGTCGGTAACTAAGTATTTTTATACGATCATGTATTTTCACTTGAGCAGATCTAAGTGGATACGCTTTTGTGTAAGATCGGAATCGCCGACAGTCTGCGCAGTCCGACTACACGAACCTGACTGCATGATAGCTGCACGACCATGATGCACGTCTAACGCAATTTCTATTGCGATCTGTTCAAATGCAGTCCTACAGCTTACGCCGGAAAATAGATATAATATTTCCCGTAACTTTTGTCCTTAGTAAAATAGCCCGTCACTTCTTGATGGCTCCTTAACATCATTCTCAAATAATCCGCTGAGTTGTAGAGACGCGAACGGGAACTAATAAACAAGCAAACGTTCCGTATGTTACCTGATTGGAAATAAAACAGGCACAAAAAACCCAAACCCGAAACAAACATTTTCATCTCACTTTGTAAAAAACTGCGAAGACAACAATATTTTTAAAACTTACCACAATATTTATTGTTGGACTAATATCCGCATTTATAACTTGATGTGTAACAAAAGCTGGTCCTTTAGCCTGTAATGAATTAACGGCAAACGTCAGTTAAATCATCTAGGTTAAGTAAGTACTTAACCCAAATAATTTTTATAAAAAAAATATTAGCGGACCGTCAGCTCTAAAACGTATCCTATAAGTTATTCCAGGATATGAGCTGTCACTGTATCTAGTTTCATCAAAATCCGTTCTGCAGTTATATAGCGTAGATCGTAATTGAGCAACAAACATTCAAAATTTCGCATTTATAATATTGAAGATTTATTGGAGACTTTTAAGTTGAGTCGAGTGGGAATTTATGCAAGTTTATTACTTGGTAAGCATAAACGAACGAAATACAATAAAATAAAATATTTTTACTTTGACTTGACTTTGACGGAACCTTAATCCATGAACATAATAATCAATGTTCCCCCGGACGCATTAAAACCGGTCAGAATCCGACAGTAAATCTCGCGTAAATTGGTAGTGTAAAACTTAGACCATTAGATTGACCAAATCAATTATTTCAATTAACGGAAAAAATGCTTACCACTTTTGATGTATTTTCACAATAATGAATATTCAGAAATATGATAAGAACTGAATACATGACCTCCCAAAACAAAAACACCGTCAATAAAATGAATCTAGAAACATTGATTTTGAATAATTCGTTCGCAGTTGCCTCCATATAATAGAACAGACTTAGAATTATATTTATGAAACATATAAGCATTGTGAAAACAATTCCTAAACCAAACAAGTCGTCATAATCCTTAGAAGCGCTGTATAGCATGCTGTATACTCTAGCGCATGACCTGATCAGCTCATAAATATATTTCTCTTGCAGCTGCGACGACTTCTGTTTTTTTGTGAGCGTATCGCTTTGTATCTCATCTAATGTCGCATTTACTACGGCAAATCTCTCTTTCAAGAGCAACAGGTAAAAGCAATAGTGGGCTGTGAGAACTAGACTCAATCCGTCAGAGTACACGATTTGTAACATCAGTTCCAAAGGTCTCTCTTCGTTGATATCAACTTGAGCTATCCAAAGGCTAACGAAGTGAACAAATACAGCTAATAACTCGAGCAGACCAATCATGAACGCATATATCGCAGTCTTTCTGTAATCGATTGACTTGTCTAGTTGCTGTTCTATCATTTCGTCTATGTCCACAATGTTTTGGAGGTGTTGTGTGTCTCTAGGGATACTGAAAGCGACTTTCCACCACACGTACGCGACGAAAAATATAGATAAAATAATTTGAATCAAGTCGCCGTATTGTTGTAGTTTTGTTTCGTAAAGATTTCGCATTATAGTCTGGTCTTGACTTAGAGCTATGTAGCAGCAATACACGTACCCCGCCATCCAACACAACGAGTAAAACATTCCCATGAAACAGACTTTAGACGTGACTCGACCATTTTGATTAATATCATAAACAAATAACAGAATTCCTGAGTATTTCTTGACAGTAAAAACCATAGTTAAAGCATCAATTATGTTATTTATTACAGTTTTCTTTTCCAGTGATTCCTCTACATAGTTTTGTATTTTTTTCTTCATTCTTCTCTTATAATCATCTAAGTATTATTTCAATGTAGATGTTTCTCATTATTTAATCCCTCAATAATAAGAATAAATTTCCGCCATTCCTGAAATTTATGATGTCATTGCAATAATATAAAATCCTCTAATTACTCAACAGAAATTAAATCGCACAGGCTACTAAAATAGGATAGTTTCCACACTGAAAAGTGGTCTGCATTGATACGATGTTAAGATGTGATGGTATGGCTATACCGAGTACCGAGTACGGATGGAGGCCTTTAGTAAGTATCACATAACTACTTGGTACTTACTACATAATTACTATCACTAAATACCAAATCATTTTTTTTGGTGGAACACTAAGTCTTTAAGTGAGTTTATTACTCATGTATACCTACTGTATTTTTTATCCGTAGTGAATTATGTAGGTATAGTATAGAGAGCTTCCATAAACTACGTAGCTCAATTTTAACCCCTAGTTCCAGATATCCCACCTTAGCTTACCCTAATTTTTATTTATTTATTTATTTTATTAATCATATGCATATTCATTATAAGTATATAGTTGTCCCCCAAAACCGACTTGTCGGTTTGACTGGGGGATCGTACAGTCTCTTAACGAATAAATCTAATTACAATAAAAATGTTTTGTTACATTGTACTAGGATCAGATGCTTCCTAATAAGTGTTTATTTAATTTGTTTTTGAAAGTATTCTTGTTCGGCTCGTCTTTAATATCCCCAGGCAACCTGTTAAGTAAATAGGGTAGGCGTTTTTAATGGTTCTATCACCGTAGTAATTGCCTACCCTAGGTACCTCATACTTGCCCGAAGATATTGATCTCGTATTATGTTTATGACTTACGAGCGGAAGATTAAGCTCCCGACTGATATGGTGATTGGTTAATAGTAAATATTTGTGTTTTAATCCTGCTGGGGGTATTTTACATATTTTGAATAGTTCTTTATAGTTATTTTTGCATTTAGATTTAGTTTTTTTATCAACAAGTAGTTTTAGGAATCTGATTTGAAATGACTCTAATTTCTCTATATTTGTTTTAAATGTCAACCCGTAGCAATCGAGAGCATAACCTATGACGGAATCTACTAATGACATTTAAAAGCATTTCAGTGTGCTTTTAGGTACTTTATAACTTAGGTGGTAATTAGATTACGTGTTTCCCTAGGGAGTGGAACGTAACTGTATAGTTTACTATTGTTTCTAGAACGTATTTTCGCAAAGTTCTACGCGTAATAGAAGATCTATTACGCGTAGAACTTTGCGAAAATACGTTTTGTTTAAATTAATACAAATTTGCATATAATTATGACCACAACGGCAATAAAAGTAAGGCAAGTAATCTTGGCTCGTTTTGACAGTTTTGGGTTACATCGTGCTTGGTGGTTTTACGAACGTGTAACGGAGCCCCGCATGGTTAAATCTCTCCTTTCCCCCACTTAGCCCATCGTTGGTCTTGAAAACTCGTCCCCCACTTAAATAAGATCATTAATCTGTTACTGAAACGGGCCACGTGGTTTATGGAAGGTCCCACTTATCACTCATTTTCATAACTAACTCACACAGATCCTTCACTTCTTCTAGAAGTCCGAGTTTAACCGCTGGAATCGTAAAAGTTGTCCTGGAAATGTTAATCTGACTGAACCAACATTTACTAGTATCTTACGTCCATTTATTAATAATACGTACCTACAGTTAATGATAAAACATTAGACATTTTATTTGACTCGATATGTTACAAGAAAATCAAATTCTAATATATTAATTTCCTAATAAAGCTTATTCCCATGTGGTTAAAAAGATCTGACATCTGATCTGACATCTTTTTGTTGACATTTGTCAGACACACAGAGTAGGTATAGAGATCGAGTCAGAATAGGTGCCCAAACGACAAACTACTTGCTTGGTCCAAGCAAGAAGTTTGTGGTTTGGGCCGTGTGTAAATTTGTCCACACATTATTAATATCATCAGTCGCCGAGGAAATAAACACTCAATCTACCCTCTTCCAATCACGGCAGTTCATTGCTGGGCATAACCTTACCCACCTCACCCGGTCCATCTAGATCCAAGGAAGAATTTCTGCTAGAGTTTAGGCAGGGTCACTACCACCACAACACTACACCCACAACAGGCCAGCCAGATGATCGTGCACTATAGCTCCAAAAACATAGGTATACCTATGATTTTAGGTAGTGTGTTTTTAAATAGTACCTATTCATTAAATAAGCATCAACTAAATAAAAAAATTACTAAACGCGACCATTCAACGGATTAGTTGCTCATTTATATATGTTTACTAAGTTAATCCTTTAAACTACAATGTTATACTTCCAGGGGTGTTAGGTCGAAATTGGGAGTTATTTGATTATTAATTTTAATTTCTTTTATGATCCGAACTCCGAAGTCCGACCATAAATCAGCAACAAATTTCAATCAAACAGCATTTTATTTCAATGTGCATTCATCATTCACTCAGATCATTCATCATCATATCAGCCGAATAGTCCACTGCTGGACAAAGGCGTCCCCCAAAGAGCTCCATTGCATTACAATGTGCATTACATAGAGCGTCAGTGGCGTCGGGGATAAGACGCGGCCTATCATATCGAAAGGTCCGGAGTTCGATCCCCGGCTAGGCCATGTACCAATGGGGTTTTCTCGAAACTTAAGTACATTTACTGACTGCTCTAAAACGGTGAAGGAAAACATCGTGAGGAAACCTGCATACGCCGTAGAAGAAATTCTTGGGCGCATGTGAGGTCCACCAACCTCACTGGGCTAGCGTGGTGGACTATAGCCCGAACGCCGTCGTTGAGAGGGTAGGCCTGAGCCCCAGCAGTGGGGACATGTTAATAAGCTGTTGATGATGATGATGATGTGCATTACATTACATTTAATCATGTGCTGGGTGCCACGAAACTCGAAGTCTCTGAGTCTCGTCAGCAGCGTATTGTAGTAACATCACTAAGTACGATGTAACAGCGCGCGCTCCCTGAAAATAAATAAAATAGTATAATCGGTGACACTGCAGACTTTCATCTGAGTAAAATTAGAATAATAACTTTAGGTTCCTTATTATTATAAGCCATGTGCCCATGGGATAGCATAAAAAAGTTTATATAAGTAGGTAAGTATAGTCCCCACGGAATTTCTCGACGGCTGAATGAGTATAGTCCCAGGTTGTTTGCACATTGCTGACAGTGTTTATAGTCTATGTGTGCGTAAGCGAGATAGTGTGCTACATAGAGATGTCCAAAAACTTGAAAGTTTGATTCGGTTGATCGAAGCGGGGGCACAGCTCGACCTTTGACACCTAACTTTAATCATTGCGCTAGAAATCAGCCAACTTCACGGAACCGGCATTAAACTCCGAGGGGACTATAAGTACCTACTCCATATTTTACCTTCAGTAACAAAGGGTAATCGAGTTCAATCAAATGCCAAGCTGTGAATACTGGCGCCTGGTGCAACAACTGCAAGGAGAATTGCATTGCCTGTAACAACGAATTAATATAATGATGTATTTAATTTATATTTTATATCCCTAATCCCTATAGACACAGACCACCATAATGGAAAAGGTAGAAACTCCTTTGGCCCTTCCCACCTCGCGGTTACTAGGGCCAATCCCCCTACGAGTGGAATCGTCATAATTTATTTTGCACGTTTCCACCTTCTGGGGCATGACGTTACTTCAATTCAATTCAATTCAATTCAATTTATTTATTCATTAACAATTTACATTGTGTCTGAATCGGCATTAATACTAACAAACATAAATAACACCATACTGACACTTACATAAATAACACCATACTGACTTACACCATACTGACACAGACCACATAATGGAAAAGGTAGAAACTCCTTTGGCCCTTCCCACCTCGCGGTTACTAGGGCCAATCCCCCTACGAGTGGAATAGTCATTATTTGTTTTGCACGTTTCCCCCTTCTGGGGCATGACGTCACACCATACTGACACAGACCATATAATGGCAAAGGTAGAAACTCCTTTAGCCCTTCCTACCTCGCGGTTACTAGGGCCGACCCCGCTACGAGTGGAATCGTCATTATTTATTTTGCACGTCATGCCCCAGAAGGGGAACCTTTTAACTCACACCACTTTAGTTCGTCGCTGTTATCGTAATGTCACACAATCATATTAGCAAGTGGACTCACACTGCTGCATTTGGCTCTATCATACCAAAGGTCGTTACAACTTCTAGTCCACGGCAGTCGGCAACATCAACTTACTTTCAAGCTATAAATTCATATTTTCAGAGGACTGCCGCACTTTATGAAGCATGATCATCACTGATCAGTTTCACATACTTACCTCTGCAGTAATCGACGGACATGCATTGTTATTTATTATTTCATGCATAATATAAGGCGTTCTTGCAGCCTGCAACAGAATATTAACATTGTAATGGCTCAGTGGTTTACTTTATGAGCTTACAACTTAAAATAGAAGCATACGCACCTCTTGAACGGCCAATTGAGTGAAATACACATCCAGATACACCACTGCAATGGAGTACAGAATTCGCCAAAACACGTAAACTAAGAAATATATGTATCTGAGCGGGTCGTGGAACATGCCGGACGCAGTCGCCTCCATGAAGTAGAACAAGTTCAAAATTATATACAAGAGACAAACTAACAATTTCAATGCCAACGCAGGCCCATATAATTCATGGATTGCCTTGGACAATTTATGTACCTTGCTATAAATTATGGCGCATGCCTTGATTTTCTCACAAATGAGCTTGTCTTGAAGTTCTAGCGCCCTTTGCACATGTGGCGGCTGCTTGCAGCGCATGAACACTTCGTGTCTCCACGACTTGTGCCTTTTTATTTCAGTGAGCAAATCGTTAATTATTTTGTACCTCTCCATCAACATGATTAGGTTGTAACAATAGTACGCCGTTGTGATCAGCGCCGAAAAATCATAAATGGATCCTTGGAACGTAATTTCGATGGGGATTGATATCTTCATATTGGTCAGAGTCACCCACACACTTAAGAAGCGGGTGCACCCGGTCACAAGTTGGGCTATCGAAGTAATTAATACCGACTTAGCAATACTGCTGTAGTTTATTGTTACGCCCAATTGTTTTATGGCTTTGTCTAAATCGTCGACCATTCGTCCGCCGTACACGAAGCCACTCATCTTGAAGGGTACTTTTCGCAAACAGTATACCATGAATACCGTAGCAGCGATCCTCTCGACGGCGTCACCGTAATGCTTCAGTTTAGTGTCGTACAGTTTTCGCAGAATAGTTTGGTCTTCGCTGTATACTATGTAAGTGCAGTAAGAATATAGAGAGACCCAGAACAGGAAACACGCGAATCCCAATAAACTGAATCGGGTCCGTAGGTGGTGGTCATGGGGATCGTGGCACACTAAGACCACTGCAGAGCCGCTCATGATTCTCAGGAGTGCACTGTACTCGAATGCTTCAAGTACGCTATTGTATTTGGGCGGTTTTGTGTATTTTCTTATAAAATTTTTAACAAATTTCATGGTGGTGTCAGTGAACGCTTTCATTTAACGAACTTAAGTCGACTAAAGTAAATTCGAAGCACTATTAACCAATAATTTAGGTAGCAAAGTAATTTTAGTTTAACGTTACCCCTAAGTGATAAAATGATTCACTTTAATGATTACTCAACTCAATTGGAGTGCCTGTTAATGATATAAAATGGCAGCCCTTCTGCCTGATGATAAGAATTATCACTGATCTTTGTCACAAAGGAAGTAATAGTTCTTTGTAAAAGATACACTCTGACGAGTCTAATACTCGTAGTAGATTTACGTAGTAGTACCTTTAGAGAGACCCGTTCGATTTCGATCCCTCGATTATCTGTGTTTAGCACAGATTTGTCATCAGATTTTCTGTTTAATTTTGATTCAGATCATTCTAGTGGGTCGCTGTGACTACTTAATTCCTGAAAAACACTTGACACAACAAAACATACATACTTAATCCTTGACGTAATATGGGAAAAACCTTAATAAGGGTAGGTACTAATGAAACAAGTTTATTACAAAACGCATTTTATTGCTATGTGCATTATGGTAACTAAGGTACCTGTATACGAATATGCAAGGAGCCACACTCATCACACAACATGAAGTCCAGCTAGTCAGTAGCAAATTGCAGTAACATCACTAAGTACGATGTAACAACGTGCGCTCCCTGCAATATAAATTAAGTTAGTGTTGCGGACAGTTAGGCTAGCCTATGCGCGGCCGACTGAGCGGCGCGCGTGTGCGAGCGAGACGGCGCAGAGGGAGATGGCGCGCACTAGATATTTTATTATGTTGGGAACTGCGAGCCTGCCCGCGGCCAACTGAGCGGCGCGGGTGTGCGAGCGAGAGGACGAAGAGGGCACGAGCCACGCCCCGTCGAGTGCGGCTCCGAACACTTAGTAGTTAAGAACTTGTAAATACTAGATAAGTAGGAACATTTGGGAAACAATGTGGCCAACTTAGTGCTTTCGGCACTAGATCTGGTGCATTTTTAGAGATTTTAGCGCTCAAAATTTAATTTTAGTGCCTAGTGCCCTTTTTAGTGCATTTTTAGTCACCACGTTAAATCATAATAATATCGTAGTAGTATCGTAAATATCGTAAAAAGTACCAAGCGATGAGCGAGCGCGTGTCCGAAATCCGAATTCATGTAGGAAATCTGGAATAATTACTGCTTCTGTAGAAAATTTCATTCATCATTCACATTTTCTATGAAATCGTCGCGCCAATTTCAAATCGATCGAGGCAGGCAATACTGTTTTCTTTTCTGTCGCGCGATTAAAATTATATTTATTAACTGTGCTCGGCGACTTTGATTTTATTTTGTAAGGTAACTAAATTGATGTTTAGTTTCTAAATTCCTTTACTCATATAAATTGTTGCATTTTTTTGTTTTAAAAATCTAGTGCTTATTTCTTGAAAATCCTGTAATTCTGGTGCTTTTTTAGATTCGTTTAGTGCTCAAACATCCAAGGGAGTTGGCCACACTGTTGGGAAATAAATCATGGATATCAATTGTCTTTGAACAAACAATCTGAGTTTCATTTGATCGAACAAGTACATGTACAGTCCACTACAAGAACTATCCACTACAGTTAGAGTAGGTACCTAACTCTTAGTGAGTAACATATTAGAAAATTCAATATGTAGTAGGTAAGTACCATCTATAATTTAATATACATAAATGTATAGATCATATTCCATAATTTACCTTCAGTAACAAAGGGTAATTGACTTCAATCAAATGCCAAGCTGTGAATACTGGCGCCTGGTGCAACAACTGCAAGGAGAATTGCATTGCCTGTAACAACGAATTAATACTAACTTAGAGTTTAAACTTTCATGTTGTATATCCTAATGTCGACAATGGGCAGACAGACCACTTCATGACAATGGTAGGGAAATTCTTTTGGTCCTTCCAACCTCGCGATTATCAGGCCGATCCTGCTACAACAAGAATCGTCATCATTTATTTTGGACGTCACAATACACTTATGTACTTCTTCGTCGTCGTTGTAATGTCACTTATTAGCAAGTGGACTAATATTACGCCCACTTACCCACATCCACTGTTAGATTTGGCTCTACCGCGTAGCGACCTTTTTCCGTGTTTTGTGGCTCTACCCAAAAGTCCTTACAATTTCTAGGTACACAGCAATCGGCAGCGCCAACCCACTTCCATTCAAGTCTTAAATCCTTAATGTTATGAGGACTCGACAACATAGTCCCTCCCTAACTGCCTATGGGAATATAATTATGATCAGTTTCACATACCTCTGCAGTAACTGACGGACATACATTGCTGTTTATTATTTGATGTACTATGTAAGGCGTTCTTGCAGACTGCAACAGAATAATATCATTGTAATGGCACAGTGATAGTGCAAAGATTTCCTATTACGGGGGGACGCACTAAATGTGAAATCGTAAAGTTTAATAAATACCTGTTTAATGACCAAACAAAGTATGTATTATAACAGAACGAAAAATGCATGTCGCCAGCGAAATTATAAACATATTATTATTGTTTATAATTTCGCAACACGTCACTACGACTTTGAGAGCGCATGAGCACGAAAAACACTTCAAATCATGTCGATCTACCCACTGTCTGACCACCACAAAGAAACCGCCCACCTCCAGGTCGCGCCGGATGGCCATGCGTTGCTATAAGCTGACCACAGGTGCCTCTCTCTACAAAAAAGTTTGCGAGAAGTCCCGAACATTCTTAGCTAAGTCAGTTAGTCACATACATATTTATGGAACCGCAGGGTGCGCTCCAGCCTGTGTCACAACAGGGTAACACAACACTTAGGGCCTCTTTCACCGCTTGCTGCAATATCAGCAAGATACAGATAGTAAGCTGACAGATAAACTAATCTATCAATAATCGATAAATCTGTCTGATAGTATTTTCGTGTTTCACACCTCAAGTCGCTGATAAAATATATGACAGATAAAAAAATAACAGCTACTTGATCTTGCTGTTAGTTTATCAGGCGATTTATCTTAGAGATAAGGCAATCAGAAACATAACAAAAAAAACTGTCAGATAATCTGCAGATAGGGTATTTGGGACTTTATCAGCAAGCGATGAAAGAAGCCCTTACTATTTCAGGACCAGGGCCGCATTGTTACATTTAAAGTGGAATAAATATTATTATAAACGTTTTTTTGTGGTTTAGTCTATACAGGGTGTTACTAAACTACCAGTAAAGCCGAAAGGAGGTTAAATGGGGCCTTATAACGAGACAATTTACATAGGTACCCCAAAAAAAAAGATATTTATGACTGATGTGCAAACCCTATTTAGAAAAACTATTAAAGTAGACCATTATTAGATAAAATTGGTACGTAGGGCCTTTCTGTTAAATAATCTGGTTCCCTGACATGACAGCTTACTTGGGTTGACTTTGATAATTAATTATATTTTATGGGGTATTTTGTAACACGTTGTACACGCTCGTATGATAAAATAGAAGCATACGCACCTCTCGAACGGCCAATTGAGTGAAATACACATCCAGATACACCACTGCAATGGAGTACAGAATTCGCCAAAACACGTAAATTAAAAAATATATGTATCTAAGCGGGTCGTGGAACATGCCGGATGCAGTCGCCTCCATGAAGTAGAACAAGTTCAAAATTGTATACACGAGACAAAGTAAATATTTCAATGCCAACGCAGGCCCGTATAATTTATGGATTGCCTTGGATAATTTATGCATCTTGCTATATATTATGGCGTATGCCTTGATTTTCTCACAAATGAGCTTGTCTTGAAGTTCTAGCGCCCTTTGCACATGTGGCGGCTGCTTGCAGCGCATGAACACCTCGTGTCTCCACGACTTGTGCCTTTTTATTTCAGTCAGCAAATCGTTTATTATTTTGTACCTCTCCGCCACCATGACTAGAAGGTAACAATAGTACGCCGTAGAGATCAGAGCCGCAATATCACATTGTGATCCTTGAACCATAATCTCGATGGGCATGGATATCTTCAAATTGGTCAGAGTCACCCACACACTTAGGAAGCGGGTAAATCCAGTCACAACTTGGACTATCGAAGTTATTAACACCGACTTAGCAATACTGCTGTAGTTTATTGTCACGCCCAATTGTTTTATGGCTTTGTCTAAATCGTCGACCATTCGGCCGCCGTACACGAAGCCACTCATCTTGAAGGGTACTTTTCGCAAACAGTATACCATGAATACCGTAGCAGCGATCCTCTCGACGGCGTCACCGTAATGCTTCAGTTTAGTTTCGTACAGTTTTCGCAGAATAGTTTGGTCTTCGCTGTATATTATGTAAGTGCAGTAAGAATATAGAGAGACCCAGAACAGGAGACAAGCGAATCCCAATAAACTGAATCTGGTCCGTATGTGGTGGTCATGGGGATCGTGGCACACTAAGACCACTGCAGAGCCGCTCACGATTCTCAGGAGTGCACTGTACTCGAATGCTTCAAGTACGCTATTGTATTTTCTCGGTTTTGTAAATTTTCTTATACATTTTTTAACAAATTTCATGGTGGTTTCAGTGAACGCTTTCATAATAATCAATTGAAATCGACTAAAGTAAATCGAGGCACTGTTAATCAACATTAGGTGGCAAATTATTTCTAGTTTATCTTACACCATAAAACCTTAAATGATCCATACTCACTCTAATGATTACTCAACTCATTGGAGTATTTGTTAATGATACCTTTATCTATGTAATTGCAGCAGTTCATCCATAAGATACTAATTGTTCCTGATCTTTGTGAACATAATATACTAGTGGTTCTGTGAGAACAGTAGACCCCGCCAGCCCTTTTATAAACCAAACCTAAAAGAAACGAACAGAAGTCAACTTTGCAGTTGGAGATATTGGTACTAAAGTGACAAAAATTAGCACTGAAAGCTTAATATTTCGCAAACGGATCCCTAAATCGAAAAATGTTTTCCACACACCCGCGATATTTTTGAAAGACCTATCCAACGATACCCAACACCATGGAATTCACGCGAAAAGTTAAACGACTTAAGTTAATCGACTATTACTCAAAAACTAATAGAACCTACTTAGCTGTCATAGTTTTCCTTTTAACTACGTTATATATGCTACTGCCGTGAATTTTTCCACATTTCCAGAAGCAACCGTTTAGCTGGCAGGGGGGGGGGGACGACACGTGACTCTAACAAAAATTACCGCTTTAAAGCTTAATATTTCGCCAACGGATCCCTAAATTGAAAAAATGGATTTCACACACCAGCAATATTTTTGAAAGACCTATCTAACGATATCCCACACTATGGGTTTCACAAGAAAAAAAAAGTTCACTCTCACTTTGCGAGTATGGTAGGTACTCTAAAAAAAATGTTTTTCAAAATTTTATTCTACTCATTATGTTGGCGTGATTAATTTATACACATGCCAAATTTTCGTTAAAATCGGTTCAAAAATGCGACCTGTAGAGAATTACAGACAGACAGAAAGACGGACAAGAGCATTTTTGGCCAATCTCGAAACGGAGACGCTTCGCTCTCTTGGTCAATAAACACTTCAAGCCTGTCAGTCTACCCACACTGTCTGGCCAATTATATAAATAATAATAAATAAACGCGACACGCTCATACCCCCGTATTAGGTAGGATTCCCTTCTCCCTGTTTCCCGGGAAGCATGACATACGAACACAATCATAAACATCCAATACCCGAGAACAAATATTCATCGGTCAGATAAAACGAGGTCATAAGACTTACTTTTTCAGTAACCAGGCCCGCATTGTTACACTTAAATGTATATTATTCAAGTAGGTATTGTAATGTTACATAAAGTTCGCCCGGAATTACTTGAAGGCTGAATGAATATAGTAAATACAAATTGTTTGCACATCGCTGACAGTGTTTATAGTTTGTGCGTAAGCGAGATAGTGTACACGGATATGTCCAAAAACTTGAAAGTTTGATTCGGTTGATCGAATCAATGAACCATTTCTTGAAAATGAATGAGCGTCTCTAGTGAACCCGGCTCCCCCTTTCGCACCTAAAATTAGTCATTGCGCAGAAATTAAGCCAACTTCATACAGTCGCGATTAAACTCCGCGGGGACTATATGCTTACTGTTGCCATACAAACCTTATTTTTTGTTCCCATACAAACCTTAAAATCCCTTTTCACCACTTTAGGGTTAAAAATCCAAGTACACCATATTTTAAGTCAGACCACATGCTTTCAAACAAACAAAACCAGGTTAAAATCGGACCAGTAGTTTTAGCGTCATTCGGGTTCAAACAGACAAACCAATAGTTTCCAATAGTTTTCTTTAAATCCCTTCAATGTACAGAAATACTCCCGTTACGATTTTATAAGTATTTAGTATACATTCAATAAATTTTATTTTAAATTTTTTGTAGTTCACTCTTATTAGATTAAACTAACGCTCCTGGCGATACGAAATATCCCAAAAAAAAAATCGATACAAATATGTCCCAAAGGAAGACACCCTGAAGTTAGTTATTTGACTTTACTGCAAAAGAGAATAATACTTTGGCTAGGAAGACTAACCAAAATATTATTGGGTTTTTTTGTGACGGTAAGCTCGTAAATTAAAATAGAAGCCATACGCACCTCTCGAACGGCCAATTGAGTGAAATACACATCCAGATACACCACTGCAATGGAGTAGAGAATTCTCCAAAACACGTAAACTAAGAAATATATGTATCTGAGCGGGTCGTGGAACATGCCGGACGCAGTCGCCTCCATGAAGTAGAACAAGTTCAAAATTATATACAGGAGACAAATTAAATATTTCAATGCCAACATAGAGCTGTGTAATGTGTGGGCTGCTTTGGCCAATTTATGTACTTTGCTATATATTATGGCACATGCCTTGATTTTTTCACAAATATGTTTGTCTTGAAGTTCTAGTGCCTTTTGCATTTCTGGCGGCTGCTTGTAGCGCACTAATACCTCGTGACTCCACGACTTCTGTCTTTTTATTTCAATGAGCAAATCGTTTATTATTTTGTACCTCTCCATCAGCGTGACTACGTGGTAACAATAGTACGCCGTTGTGATCAGAGCCACAATATCATATAGTGATCCTTGAACCATAATCTCGATGGGCATGGATATCTTCAAATTGGTCAGAGTCACCCACACACTCAGGAAGCGGGTAAATCCAGTCACAACTTGGACTATCGAAGTTATTAACACCGACTTAGCAATACTGCTGTATTTTATTGTCACGCCCAATTGTTTTGTGGCTTTGTCTAAATCGTCGACAATTCGTCCGCCGTACACGAAGCCACTCATCTTGAAGGGTACTATGCGCATACCGTACACAATAAATACCGTAGCAGCGATCCTCTCGACGGCGTCTCCGTAATGCTTCAGTTTAGTGTCGTACAGTTTTCGCAGAATAGTTTGGTCTTCGCTGTATACTATGTAAGTGCAGTAAGAATATAGAGAGACCCAGAACAGGAAACACGCGAATCCCAAAAAACTGAATCGGGTCCGTAAGTGGTGGTCACGGGGATCGTGGTATACTAAGATCACTGCAGTGCCGCTCACGATTCTCAGGAGTGCACTGTACTCGAATGCTTCAATTAAGCTATTGTGTTTGGGCGGTTGTGTAACTTTTCTTATAAAACTTTTAACACATTCCATGGCGGTTTCAGCGTACGCTGTCATATTTTAAGTCGACTAAAGTAACTTCGAAGCACTGGTAATCAACATCATTTAGGTAGCAAATTAGTGGTAGTTGAACGTTTCCCCATAAAACTTTATGTGACAAAATGATTCACACTAATGATTACTTAACTCAATTGAAGTGCCTCTAAAAGATATAAAAACTTGCATCTATCAGCATTCTTTCTGATGATACCAAATAAAGAAGCATTAAAAATAAATGTATGGCCACATTGTAGGTATGATTAAAGGGAAATTCGGATAAAATAAAATTTAAGTTTATAATTACTTATAAGTATATTGCATCAGTTTTAAAAAATCCCACAAAGCACGATTATTTTCTATAAGTATAATTTTAAAAGTGTCGTCAATTGTAAATTAATGTTTAGTATAAGTATGTAAACACAAATTATGTAAAGAAGTATCACCCGTTTTCGTGCAAAAACGTCGAGAATTTAGGATTATTTTTCAATAAAGTAATACATAAAACACTCATTTAACTGTGAAACTAGCCATACGTGCCTCAGCAGCGTGTGCCACTACAGGTTTACGAAGGCAGAAAGTTGTACAATGCGAAGTCTAGTCTGTGACGAATTGCAGCAACATCACCAAGAAGGTTGTAACAATCAGCGCTCCCTGTAACGTGAAAACATTTTGTAACTTGGCATTATTTATTAGAGAAGAGGGTAAACGTTTCTAAGATGGCTAGGCTAGCGATGTGTACACTAGTTTCTTAATAGAGCTACACGAAATCTGCTTCTTACCTCCACTAACAACGGGTAACTGAGTTGGACCAGACCGCAAGCTGTCAATACGGGCATCTGATGCAATAATTGCATAGACATTTGCACTGCCTGTAACATAAATTTAATTTAAATAAAACCATACTTACTATGGGAAGGTTTCTCGTTAAGGTTTATCTTGGGTACGTGCGGCAGATCACATCCATTTGGACACATAAAAATTATCTGCTAATCATACATACCTCTGCCTTAATCGATGAACTCAAATCGTTATTTATTATTTGATGCGTAACATAAGATGTATTTGCTGCCTGCAACAGAACATAGTATCTATAATTGATTCATGATTCTTCTTATCTTATTGTTATATTCTAATTCTTTCTCCGATATTTATCACTTGATGGAGATAATGATCTTGGTTTCCTATCCGGTAGTGTGCTCAACAATCGACGTCCTCGAAATTACGTTTCAAATATTGTAGTCTTCCTATTATACATCTATGGTTGTTTTATTTATAAGCGTAACTAGGTACATACTTTATATCCTAAAGTAAAGTCAACAAAAACATACCTCCTTAACTGCATCCTCGCTAAAATATATTATAATATATGCCATTCCAAGTGAGTACAATATGCGCCAAGTCAGGTAAATTAAGAAATATATGTATCTGAGCGGGTCGTGGAACATGCCGGACGCAGTCGCCTCCATGAAGTAGAACAAGTTCAAAATTGTATACACGAGACAAATAGTCAATGTGAGAGTGAGCTCAAACCCAAACATTCTATTAATTGTGCCGCACGCTTTGTACAGCATGCTGTATATTCTGGCGCATGCCTTGAGTTTTTCACAAATATACTTGTCTTGAAGTTGCAAAGCCCTTTGCATATTTGCCGGCTGTTTGTCGCGAACGTATATCTTGTGTTCCCACGACTTTCGCCCTTGTATTTCACTAAGCAAATCGTTCACAATCTTGTATCTCTGCTTGAAAACGACTAAGTTGTAGCAATAGTGCACCGTAGCGATCAGAGCCAAAGCATCAGCGTATGCCCCTTGGAATATCACTTCCATGGGCATGGATATGTCTATGTTTGTTAGAGTCAACCACACACTGAAAAAGCGGGTAAACCAAGCCGCCGCCTGCGCTATGGAACTAAATAACATCGATTTTGCAATACTGTTGTAATCTATGGACACGCCCAAATTTAATATATCTTTGTCTATATCTATAACTACCTGTGCTCGAACGGGGTTGCCGTTTATGTCAAAGGGTATTTTCCAAATTGAATACAAGACGTAAATCATGGAGGTAATTCTCTCAAAGACGTCTCCGTAATGCTTTAGTTTAGTGCTGTACAGTTTTCGCAGAACAGTTTGGTCTTCGCTGTAAACTATGTAAGTGCAGTAGAAGTATACGGAAACCCAGAACAGGAGAAACCCTAATCCGGCTAAGCTGAACCGGGTCCGTAATTGATTTTCGTGGTCATGATACAATATTTTCACTGTTGTGCCGCTCAATAACCTCATTGTTTCACTTTTTTCCGCTGCTTCAATCATACTCTTGTATTTGCGTACATTTTTTACGGTCTTTAATTTCCTTCGTATTTTCATGTTGCAGCGGACTCCAGTGGAGGTTTCCAAACATAAAACACTAGTCAACTGAATTAAAGCTCTTTTATGAACATTATAAAATTGTAACGCTGGCCATCAAATCTAATAATGCTAATGTGACGATAAAACTGAAATTATTGGAATAAAACGTTCCATTACCAAATAAAATATTTGTGTGGTATTCGCAGCAATCCATAAATAGTCTCATTTCAAACTCTACCTAAACTACCTACCTACATAATTTATAAGATTCTTGAAATTGATTTTAGTTAAAGTTGCAGGATTATGGTTGATTTGGTCCAGATAGTTATGTAGAACAGCTATTTTACTACCCTCCGACCATCTAGGGGGTTTCGGGTTTGATAGGTGTATCAATCATTCGTGCAAATATTTGTACATTACTTACAATATTTGTTTGGGGTTCGGTTATTTGCGTCTGGTGACAAGTGTCGTGTGATTGCTTAGTGTCTAATGTAAATATCCTAATTTAGCTTCGTTGCATCCATGGAACTAATATAGTACATATTAGTTCCATCGTTGCATCACAGACGCGGTGCAACATAGCCACAGGATTTATGCACACTGTTTTTTTTTAAAAATCTTTATTTTATTTAGGGACTTTTGTGTTCTCCACATGTCAGTCCCATCGTACCCTGACCAAGATTTACTAACGAGGCGACTCAAAAATATCATACAAAGATCGTGCCGCCACAGATGCAGGCTTGGACAAAATTGACTGAGCCAAACCCACATCTAGTGGATTCAGCTTGAGTCGCCTCATCATTAACTCCCGCTTATTCCTGAACCTGTCACACTCCATCAGCAGGTGTTGGACATCTTCAACAACTCCACAGACTTCACAGTTCGGAGTGTCACACTTTTTCATGAGATATCCAAACCTGTTTGATGGGTAGTGGCCGGAACGCAGTCTACAAGCTAATTTAATTAGACTTCTATTTAACTTATGTTCGTCGAACCAATGTACTCGCAGAGGCTGATCTTGAATGGTCTTGTACCATATACCTTTCTCTAGCGATCGTTGGTCGAAATACTCTTTCCAGTCTGCATATACTGAGGTTTTGAAATTTGGTAATATTTCTGTATAAAAGGGCGCCAAATTAACTTCTGTCCCATCTAAACTTGTACAGGCTAATTTCGCCATTCGATCAGCCTCTTCGTTACCTTTTATTCCTATGTGAGCTGGGACCCACTGCAATCTCAGTTCAGCATCTCTTTGGTTACATTCATGAAACATTTCAAGAATGTTGTAGGCAGTCGAAGTTCCTCTGCAGCCAGAGGTACAACGAGCCACATGTTGCAAAGCACTTTTGCTGTCAGAGAGAATGACAGTTTTTTTAAAATCCTGCCGACTAGCGTACGATACCGCTTCTGAAATTGCAATAAGCTCCAAGGACATAACAGACAAAGGGGAATTAATCTTAAAACACTCTGAATAATTTTGGTTAACATCATAAAATGCAGCTCCTGAACCATCAGCGCTCTTTGACCATACACACTGATTAATATTAAGTATTTACTTACATATCATTTTATTTACATATGAGGTACTCCTAAGGAGCCTAGTAGGTACCTACGCCGACTCACTTACCTTTAGCATACAAAATTTCATTAATTATTTCATAATTTATTTATATTTCATTAACTTTTACCTACCTATAGGTAGAGCCACAAACAACCATGTAAGTAAACAGATTTTTATATTTACAATATTGAAACGAATTTTAAATAGGTAATTTACATTACATATTTACTTACCTATTGTATTTTCATATCACAAATCAAAACAATGTAATTGTTTTGATTTTTATGTGATTGTAATCTTCCATGCAATGAATTAAAGTAAGTTTATTATGATTAGGTACCTTTTTAAAGGGCTTACCACAAAATGCCAGGTAAGATCAGAAATTCGAATAAGTAAATACCTATTTAGAATAAAATATTATAACAAGCGAACATTTTCAAATCGGACTAGGCCAATCAAATTTTCTACATGACTAGGCTAATTCAATAAAATAGTACCTACCTAGGTAAGTATACTAGTATCACACAGTGTGAAATAAAGCAATATTATTTATCTAATCGGTGACGAATTGCAGCAACATCACCAAGAAAGTTGTAACTGTCAACACTCCCTGTAATATAAAGAAGTTCATTCATTAGGTACACTTGACTAATCCCAAACTAGGACTTTTCTCCTGTATTACTTAGAGGAACACTTTAGAATTTAGGGATACTTTCTAGAATTTACTAAGAAGAATTAAACAAGGATACAATTCTCAAATATGAGCCGTTCAGCCAAGGCCGGCCACGCACCAGCACCCCTGGGTGTTGCAGGTGTCTATGGGCGGCGGTGACCTCTTAACATGAGGAGGCCCGCCTGCTTGTTGCCCCCGTAGCAATAAAAAAATATGACGTCTAGACCGGGACAAACTTTATGGATAAATTGTGCTTACAAATAAGCACAAATCAATATCAAAGCTTCGTTTAACAAGCACCTCTAGTCGGTTCCGACAATTTATCTTTGATTACGTATTGCAATTGAGCTACACTAGCAGGTTAGGCAGGGCTGAACACGAAGATAATGATCACTATTATTAGGCATCTACGCCAATAAAATGCTGATCGAACTTTTAACGAACATTGAAGGGCCTAGCTTTATAATTGTTCCTCAAAGAGACAGCCAGTATTTAATTTACCTGAAAATCGTGTATAAAACGATGCGAACGGTATAACAAATTGTATCTTATCTTACCTCTAATAACAACGGGTAACTGAGTTGGATCAGACCGCAAGCTGTGAATACGGGCTTCTGATGCAATAATTGCATAGACATTTGTACTGCCTGTAACATAAAAATTAGTATAGTGTTCCCCAGTTCCATTAAGTAAAAATTTTGGTTTTTCTTTTACAATACGTCTTCTGGAAAATTAGAGAAGATTATTACAGTATCAAACCTCACATACCTCTGCCTTAATCGATGGACTCAAATCGTTATTTATTATTTGATGCGTAAAGTAAGACGTCTTGGCGGCCTGCAACATAATTAATACGTACAGTATCTTTGAATGTATATTTTTTTTAATTTTGACTTTATCATCCCCAATGGTAGAACATATACTGGAGGACGCCTAATATGCAGTTGGAAGTTGTATCCTATACGGAAAACCCTATAGTTCGGTGATGAAATTGTAATTGACTTAAATTGACGTTATCATTTCGTCTCGGACCTTTGTTTAATATAAAATAATAATAACTTTATTATACCCCTCAATACCTCCTCACAGAAGCTGTGGGACGAGCCGCTCTGCAGACTGGTGCGGAAAAATCTTCTTGACACGTCTACCAGTTCTGCAGACCGTGCTCGTCTCCTTGCTGTGGGCGAATGGGAGTCAGGTCAATGGCTACAAGCTTTGCCATCGACCAGTATCGGCACTCTGTTGGATCGCACCACATTCCGCATTGCCACCTGCCTCCGCCTAGGAGCCCCGGTCAGCGCCCCTCACCGCTGCCGCTGCGGCAACGCCGTCGGCCAGCTCGGTCACCACGGTCTCTCCTGCAGCAGGAGTGCCGGCCGCATACCGAGACACGCGGGATTGAACGACGTCATCCGTCGGGCCCTTGCCACCGCCGGCGCGCCGGCTGTTCTTGAACCGAACGGCCTGGCCCGCGACGACGGCAAGAGGCCGGATGGCATGACTCTCGTTCCCTGGAAGGTGGGACGGTCCCTAGTTTGGGATGCTACTTGCGTAGACACCGTGGCACCGTCCCATCTTCCAGCTTCCGCGGTCAAGGCCGGTTCTGCGGCCGGTACTGCTGAGGACCTCAAACGGCGCAAATATGCTGTGCTAAGCAGTGACTACATATTTGAGCCGTTTGGGGTCGAGACGCTCGGACCGTGGGGACCGGGAGCTCACCGTCTCTTTCGAGAGATGGCGAAGCGTCTGGTCGAGGCTGCCAACGACCAGAGGGCTGGGCATTACCTCGCTCAGAGGATCAGCCTCACAATCCAGCGGGGTAATGCCGCCAGCCTTCTGGGCACGCTCCCAGCGGTGGGGAGCCTCGAGGGGGTTTTTTATTTATAATTTATATTTAAGTTTAGTTTTAGTTATAAATAATAAGTTTTTTATTGTTAGACTTTATTATTATTATAATTTTATTATTTTTATTATTATTATTATCTAATATAATTAAAAATATATCTTGATATGGGGTCTAGGACTATTATTTCCTCTGTGGTCTAGGTAGGGTAGGATTGGATTTGGTATGATAAGTATTACGCCTTACGCTTACAAAAGTGCAACGAAACGTTATGTCCGTTTACATGATCATACCTCTTTTACCGCATACTCGCTGAAATATATAATCAAGTATGCAACCCCAAATGAGTAGAAAATGCGCCAAGTCAAGTAAATTAAGAAATATATGTATCTAAGCGGGTCGTGGAACATGCCGGACGCAGTCGCCTCCATGAAGTAGAACAAGTTCAAAATTATATACAGGAGACAAATAGTCAATGTGAGAGTGAGCTCAAACCCAAACATTCTATTAATTGTGCCGCACGCTTTGTACAGCATGCTGTATATTCTGGCGCATGCCTTGAGTTTTTCACAAATATACTTGTCTTGAAGTTGCAAAGCCTTTTGCATATTTGCCGGCTGTTTGTCGCGAACGTACATCTTGTGTTCCCACGACTGACGCTCTTGTATTTCACTAAGCAAATCGTTCACAATCTTGTATCTCTGCTTGAAAACGACTAAGTTGTAGCAATAGTGCACCGTAGCGATCAGAGCCAACGCATCAGCATATGCCCCTTGGAACATCACTTCTATGGGCATGGATATGTCTATGTCTGTTAGAGTCAACCACACGCTGAAGAAACGGGCAAACCATGTCGCAGACTGGACTATCGAACTTATTAACATCGATCTGGCAATACTGCTGTAATCGATCGACACACCCATGTTTTGTATCGCTTTATCTATATCAAGAATATCGTGAGCGCGCGCAGGATTGCCACTTATATCGAAGGGTACCTTCCAAATTGAATACAAGACGTAAATCATAGAGGTAATTCTCTCAAAGACGTCTCCGTAATGCTTTAGTTTAGTGCTGTACAGTTTTCGCAGAACAGTTTGGTCTTCGCTGTAAACTGTGTAAGTGCAGTAGAAGTATACGGAAACCCAGAGCGAGAGACAAGCGAATCCGACTGAACTGAATCGGACCCGAAGGCGATGCTCGCGGTCGAGAAATAGTATCATCACCGTTGCGCCACTTAATATCCGCAGCATTATACTTTTTTCGACTGCTTTAATTATATTTGTATATTTGGGTGCATTTCTATTCTTTTTCAAATTCCTTAGTATTTTCATGATACAGCCGACGACTCCATACAAAGAGCACGAGTCGACTGAACTCACACAATTGACATGATCGATCATAAAAAAGACAATGCGATAAAACTTAAATTAAATGGGATAAACGCTCCTTTAATAAATGAAACAAAATGATGGTATTCGCAGTTATCCACCGGATAATAGATATTTATTTCTTGTGACCTTTCACATTTACAGTGGTATCCTACATTAAATTATGAACATCATAGGCATTATATTGTCATGAATAACAAACGAATGTAGGCATGTTATATACAAAGGAATTTTAGCAATTGAAATCATTTTTCACTTTATTTATAAGCACTATACAACTTTACATAATGTTAAAATTACTAATAGTATAATTTAACCGCTGCATTTATTAGGTATGTATATGTAGGTGCATGCTTTACATTTTGATAAATGGCTAACTAATCAATGTACATGAGTAAAAATAAATTGTGCTCTTCACTTATTAATATTATCTTAAATATCAGGTTGAAGAGAGCGTAATTACATAACATTATATAATTCTATTAGATATTATTTAAACCTCTTCAAGTCACTTAGCGATTCATAAGCAATCATAAACATGTAAGCAATTATAACATGCTTTACCGAATATTTTAGGATTTATGAAAACAATTACAAACGGCTACAGGTACAGTACGCTTCAGTAAAAGAACATGTATTTATGGCACAAGTATAAAGGTACTTTAGGTAACACTTTTGATATTACGACTGCCAGATTGTGGGTACCGAGATTCTCTGTGATAGTTTATACTCTTTGCAAAACGCCGCACCATAATGTCACCATAGTGCGTACGGACTTGAGGTAGCCTCGCCGCTCGCCTGTTTTCAACCGACGAAAACAAAAGGAGGAGGTTTACAAGTCGACCCGTATATTTTTTTTATATATGACCACGCATAACTTTTTACAGAGCAGTCCGATTTTGATAATTCTTTTTTTGCTAAATATAAAATATATTGGCGTGCCTCGCCTCGCGCGTGCCTAGACCATCGACCAACCCGAGCATCCTAGAGGCAAGTATATTTGAAGCTTACTTTGGTGAAGAAATTTAATTTGTTATTTAGTTCCGTGTCTAATATGTTTTTTTTTCTTGCCTTGATCGGCAACTGAATCGGCACTTTGCACGGCAGACTTGGCTGTTAGTTAATAACGACAGCCTGGACTTGAGCCCGACCTAAGTCCGTATGCACCTTTATGACTCTAGTCTAACTTTTAAGTCAGTTTTAACTTTTAAGTGTTAGCTTTCGCCATCTATTAAGTCTGTATGAAACAGCCTTTCGAAAAAAAATGAGGAGACAAGATGTTACAAAAGAATATGTACTGTGATACATTGCAAGCGTAACATGAGTTATTTTATGTAATGCAATTATTTTATATATTTAAAACACTACATAATTTAGTTATTGAACAATTCTCTATATTTTTTATACATGCATGGATTAGATACCTATAAATTTTAACGATGGGTACAATATTGCATTTATGACTCTTCCAACAAGAGGACTGACTCTGAAGGTTTCTTTATACTTAAAATGAGCCAGCACCAAACCCCATAAATAAAAGTTATTTATATGCTTTTAAATTCCTGAAAAGTATTGCATTTAGATAGCCCGACGTTAATCTGCATGAAAATGAAATTGTACCATCCTGAATGAAATCGTAACAACAATATACTCATTGATAAAATACCTAGTACCATTTCGAAGTCGATTAAATATTTGGCTCTATCTCAGCTCTATCTCTCTCTTCTTTAATAGTATTATAATTTAAGACAGAGGGAGATAGCTATAAATTAGATCCGTAAAGTCTAAGGGTGGTATTATAGGGAGCGGCGACGCCGTTGCTGTGAGGTTTGGCAAGCAGCGTCGTCGCTGCTTAAATAATGCGTCCCATACAAACTCATGTAATCTCGTACAGAGCGGCGGCGCCGCTCACTATAATACAATCAGCCCTTTAAGACCAATGTTTTGTATCGTCAAATATAACATTTTGCATAATTTGTTGATTACATTTATAGCAATAGTTGTCTGTGCTCATAGGAATCTCGAATTACTATAGCATGTCTAATTTTAAAGCTGTCCTTTACCTATTCTATAAGATATTTGGGAGACAATAAATCAGTCCATGTACAGTCAGCGTCAAAAGTAGCTGGTCACTTTAGTACCTTGTCACTCTAAATGTCAAGAGCGAATATGTAAATTAGTAATTGACACATTGTGACCAACTACTTTTGACGCTGACTGTACATACGTAAAATTAATTTATTTTAAAATTAAAAATGCCATCATAGTCAATATTAATTGGTGAAAATGTATATTTTATACAAAAATAATTTATAAATAAAAAACCAGCATTCGGCCGTTTTTTTCGCAAATGTCGTTCGTTAGGTCTCGCAGTAAAAAGTTGGAACGAACACAGTACTACGAAATATCTCTGACGCGCTCATACGCGCGAGTGAGACAGCGTGCGTGTGGAACATATAATGTGACATCGTGTCGGCTCACAGACAGTACACATCATCATTTGAGCCGAAAGACGTCCGTCCACTGTTGAAGAGAGGTCTCCCCCAAAGATTTCCACTGTGATCAGTGCAGGTAGTACCCGCTACCTTGGCCATATCGTCGGTCCATCTTATGGGAGGCCTTGCCTACAGGACGTGGTCGCCACTACACATGCACGATTTTAAATGTGTCGATCGCCATCTTTTTTGCGAGATCTATACTTGGCTCGTCAGTGTCGTTCTGTGATAGATAATACTAACTTTTGTAACACAATAAGCCTATTTATTGATAGGAATGATGAAGAAATTCTAAATCTTGAAATGCAATCTTAGCGAATGTAAAATGCTTCAATGGCATATTATCTTGGTCTTATGACCGACCGGTGTGAATAAACTATTTATATATTTTAGTGTTATAATGTATAAGATTTTTCGAAATAAAAAAAGGCTACTTTGGAATGGTTCCATACTACTTAAATGCTCGTATCCACGGCTGGTTTGTTCTAAATAACAAAATATAACAAACTAAACACACTCATGTTTCCAGAGGTGGATTCATTGAGACAAATCAAACGAGGCCAAACTCGATTGGCTTTTTACTAGCCAATTGAAGAAATCCTGTGACTACCTCCTTCATCATACCAGCTGGATTGTATGTACCATAATATTATTGTATTGTCACCAGACTTGAACTACCCATAAACTGGTTGCTAGATACCGTATTTTCATAATTGGTAATAAAAAAAGTGTCTGACAACTTATCACAGATGTTTATAAAAAAATATAATGATGATCAACATTACACTATTGGAAAATAAATGCTAGACACCATAATATGGTGGGTAATGAGTCTCATAATCTAATAGTGGTACAAACATTATCCCCCATAAACTAAATTGTAGTAAAGGTAATATTTGTGATGAAATTTTGCTTTTACTTGCTAATATCGCTATTAGGATGTGAATTTCATGCCGCTAGGGCATCATTACGAATTGTTAGAACGTTTTTTGTCAAGCGGGTAGCACTGTATCATATGCAAATGAAAAATTATATCGAACAAAATAGAATACAGAACCTCGCACGTACAGTGAAGTAAAAATGAGTAATACACACAATGTCAACAAAAATGAACAGTTTTTGTCAGCTTAAGTCAACATGACAGATACTAAAGTTCTATACCACAGAGGACTATCTATTAGTTACTAATTAATGAGCTGACGAAAAATGAACATTTTTCTTAACACTGTGTGTATACATGTGGTTACATCTGGCTGTATACATGTGTTGCATCTGGCTGCACAGAACGTCTACTGAAATCGATGGAAATATTGATTCCTTCGTTAATATATGTTCGTTCAATATGGCTTATCTCCCACCATGTGCGCTACCCATGCCTTGCACAAAAAAGGGTCTAACCCATCATCATGAATAGTTTGATGAATACGCGTGTATATCAATTGCTTATTCCACAGCGAATCACTCTTATACAAGATCTAATTTTAATTGAGATGTGTATAATTCGTTTAATTAAAAACATAAGCACCGAACTTATTCCGATTGGGTGCTTATTAAAAATTTTATTAATACAAGCGCCTAGAGTATACTATAAAATTGTGGATAGGATCAATCTAGATGTATTAAAATAAATAGAATCGTGTAGATTCAAAGTCGACATTACCAATATCAATAAACGTATTATTATAGAGATTAGGTGTGTAAATTGTAGATACTTAAATAAACCCATTCGTACTTTGCACTAAGTATAATAAAATAACCTTAACTCAAATAACAAACGCAATCGACCGTTCCAACAACTGTCCGAAACACATTGCACTACACTTTTGTAAAGCTCAAGACTAATATAATTAAAATCACATATCATTAAATATCTTTGGATACAACCAAATAAAAATATCATTATAGCGTACAAAAATACAAAAAATATACAAGAATGTCAAATATAATTCATTGATGGAAAGGAGCAACTTGCCCGTATACCATATTTGTATAAAATTTATTTAATATATTTTGTATTCGCCATAGATAGATTGAGATATCGATGGAAATCACTCACACAGACTAGATTTGTATAATGTTTGAGGAGATATGGTATACATTCAAGTTCTGACACTGATGTTACAATAGGTCTCGGATCATCGCATCACTTTCTTTTCAGACTATGCAGGTTTGTTAGCAACATTCGTTAGCAATTATTTTTCGTAGTGCAGTTTAGTTTAAACGCCCAGTTCATAAAATTATATTGTAGTAAGCATAGTTCTATCAACGAAATCGGACTTGATTTTTTCTAGGTCTCGCTGTAGGTATAAAATATAAAAAAAGTCTGCTAACATCCTGTACAATCTGTGCCCATGAGATAATGCACAATAGTCTGTTTTGCTATTGTGAGGCTATAATGAGCAGCTATAGCGATATCATAATAGTGACATTACTCAAGGAATTTTATGCTTTGGTTTCTTTGAAACACACCAGTGATTTTAGTACAAGATAGAAAGTTCTGATCTCGTTTCTTATGAGGACAAGGAATAACACTAGCTGCACCACATCAAAAACTACTACTCAACGCGGGCAGCATTTTAGATTCGACCAATCATACCTCGATAAATTGAGTAAATAGTTTCTTTTTTGATAACCAGTTACTAAACGAGAAAACTAACACAAAGAAACATTCCTTATTCGTAAGAGTTAAGAAAAGGGAACACGGGAACAATGTGACGGACACAACTTTCTATTTTCTACCAAAGAACATCTTATTGTTCACCAGTGGCGGTACAAAAAACCTAAATTACCTTTCACTAATCCGCGAGCGCAATTAGAACTGTGTCTGCCTTTCCATTGTAAAGTTATTGTTGTAACAGCTGATATTCATCGGTCACAGTAGATCCTGCACGTGGGACGTGTCCAAATTGGTGATCAGGGTCTTCAGGAAGGTCATCTCCTTGCGAGCGTTCTCCAGTATGACCCGAGGGTCCATGGAGGTGCAGCGCAGGCAGTTCGGCGCGAACACCATCGCGAGGTTGGCCGAGTCCATTTTGGTCTGACTCACCACGTCTGGCGTTGTGAATTGCTGAAGGAAGCTAATTAAATATGTGAGTACCTGAAAAGAAAGTTGTATTCAATTGAAGAGTACAGGGAAAGAAGGGTCTAAATCACACAATCAATAGCTCCATATTCAAATGGCGATTGTTACTATACTCCATATATTGTGACAATGTATTTAAACTATGGTTCTTGTAACTTGGACTGTTCTCTTCAATTATAAAGGATAATCGTGAATGTCAATGCTAAAGGTTGAAGTTTTTTATGAAGCAAACACAGCCGCCTATTTTGGCGAATGCATGAATTGTTATGTGCCGGTTTCAAGGGTAAGTGAGCTAGTGTAAATACTAAATACAGACACTCGAGACATTCCAACACAGTCCACAGCGAGTCAACGTAATTGAGACTTCAGGTCTGGTAACTTCATCATAGATAACTTCAGCAGAGGGTAACGCGGGTAACGTGCCGGGTACTCACTGTGCGGTTGAGCGCGGGCAGGCGCTGCAGCGCGCGCGTGCACGCAGCGTAGTCCCCGCCGGCCGCGACGCACGCGCCGTACAGCGCGTCCGGGATCAGCGGCTCGTACAGCTCGCGGTACCACAGCTTCAGCAGGCTCGCCGGCGCGTGCGCGTCTACGTTAACGTACAAATCAACAGACTGAAAAACCTTTTGTTAGAAAATCTTAATTTTTACAAAAAATATAACCGACTTTGTAAAAATCTTTTTTGTACACAAACGAATTGTTGATCGCCTAATTTTTTTTATTTTCCACCCTTGGAGAGAGATTTTTTTTTGAAATTGTAATGGGACCACCCTCGAATTTAGCCTATTCAATAAAAAAAGAACAATTCAAATTCATTTACAATTTATGTGGGAATTGTGGCAAAAAAAATTGTGTGTTAGTTCCGGCAATTGTAAAGTTAGAATAGTAAATATATATATTTAGCCCCATATTGCATGGACGTAGTACCTTAGGTACATATTATATGATCAGTATATTCCACATACAAAAGTATTTTTTCCTGGTTTCTATACACAAAGCTTAACCACCTAGATATTTTCTTTTATCCCTAACCGGTTCTGGTTAAAAATTTATACAAACAATTATACCTCGGGAAAAGCTGTTCCCGACTGTTCTACAACGAAACAGCTAGTAGGCTATACTACAAGTGCGATCCAGCTTACCCGTCAACGTGGAAGCGTCGGGCAGCTCCCAGTTGTCGATCTTGGTCTTGAGCGCGTTCACCTCGTCGACGTCGGCGGACACGCGGAAGATGCCCTCGGTCTCCCTGCCGTTGAGCGCGAGCACCTGCTGCGACAGCGCTACCTGCACCCACGGCAGCTGACGGTTGGGGAAGCGGTCCTTCTGCAGCGCCATCACCTCCGACAGCGTGTTGCCGAACATGGACTGACGGAAGATTTGGATCTAGGGGGAAAACCATGCGATTAGAGGTTTTTATTGGATGAGATGAGATGGAGAACATTTTAATTCTTTATAGAGGGCTTGCTTTCCTTAACCATGTCACCCGATTGAGATCAGAATGCAGGCTGTGAAGAATTTGTCCCCATATACATAGTCATAAACGATAGCCGGATGGGTGATAACCTGTCCGAGTTTGACAGCCAGCTACCCCTTTACCTCCCCCACCCCCAAGTGAAAAAAATACAAAATAATTACTCCGGCCCAGTTCCAATTAGAAACGTGACAGCTAGCAAATTACTACAGTTCTACGAAAAATACAAAATAATACGCAAGAAAAGCTAAAAATAAACAAAATCAATGTAAATAAATTCGATTAACCGACAACTGACACGCGATTAAGGACAAAAGCTTTGGAACCGTGAGTTCCTAGGACGGTTGAGTGATTATATCACAAAGTGTGCAAATTAACACTTTTATTAGGCAAAATTGGTATACTACGAGTATTTATCGCGAACTCAACTCACTCTAGCTTGGTCTATGTCCTCGGTGGAGGGTTTCCTGGGCTGTTTCTTCCCGCCGAAGCCGATCCGCTCTAGCCGCTTGCACGCCACGCCCGCGTAGTGCGACACTTGTACGTGGATTGGCCATTTGCCCACCTACATTAACAGAACATTTTAGGAAAGACGCTCCAGTAGTTTTCTAGTTATCCGTGGGACAGACAGACGGACTAAATAACTTATTTATAAGGGTGTCCTTATAAAAACGGACAAGTGCGAGTAGGACTCCCACCCTAAAGGATCCGCACACACTTAATTAAGTATGTGCAAAATGCAAAAAAATGTGAGACACTGCTTCTTGCCAAATTTCATGATTCTAGGTCTACGGGAAGTACCATAAAGGTCTTGATTTGTTTGCGAGTATCAAAATATGAACAAAAATGGCCGTATCTTTTTATTGCGTTGACTTAGAAGCTTGAATTTTTTCCACCTCCAAGAGACCGATAATAACAATAATACCTCCGGGAAGGAGTCCGCGAAGGTGGGGTCGCGATGCCGGTTGACGTAGTTGGTGAGCGCGGGCTGGAAGGCGGGCGAGGGCGGCACGAACGCGAGGCACACGGCCAGCAGCTCCCAGCCGCGCAGCAGCGAGTCGCGCAGCGGGTTCTCCGTCGTCTGCCGGCACAGCTGCACGTACAGCTCGTCGCGCAGCCTGCGGGAGGGGGCGCTGCTCTCTATGTTACTGTTTCAATGTCGCTAGTTTGATATGTTACAAAACATCGTGAGGAAACCTGCATACGCCGATGAAGAAATTCTTAGGCGTCAACCGCACTGGGCTAGCTTGGTGGACTATTGCTCATACGCCCTCGTAGAGGATAAGCCTGAGCCCTAACAGTGAGGACAAATTAATAGGCTGTTTAATTTGATTTGATGTGAAAACCACCAACCCTCACTGGGCTAGCGTGGTGGACTATACCTAACACCCTCGTTGAGTGAGAGGGTAGGCCTGAACCCCAACAGTGACACATTAAGAAGCTGTTGATTTGATTTGAAGGTAGTAAAGGTGTTCACTCACTTGTCGTTGGCGTATGTGGCGTGCAGTATGTCCTGCGCGACTGAGTTGAGCGTCATGCCGGGGCGCGCCTTGCGGTCGCCCATGTAGATCTGCACCAGCCGGAACAGGTCGGTGGCCGCCTTCTTGTGCGCCTTGTCCCACTCCGCGCCCACCATCGGCGCGCTGATCGACGACGACGTCCACGACAGCATGTCGCGCACGGACGCCTGCGCGCACGCAATTGACACGAGTTATGAAAATGATACAATCTACATTTGACCATTTTCGAGATATCAAGTGTTTAAGTCTAACGTGCTCACACCGGCTCATATAAAGGTTGGCGTAGGGAAGAACGGATACCGCTTAAAATGGCGCCTTTTTTATAGAATTATCGGGCTGATCGGGTGTATCGGGTGGCGCCACACGCATGAAAATAGTTCGACACAAAAAAAAATATTAAAAAGCTAGTCTTTCTAAAACGAAACCATATTCACCCACCTTCCTCCTAAATATTCCCTTGTTGAAGTTCAAGTTGTCCTTGGCGAATATCTCGATGTCCTGCTCTAGCGGGGGCTGCCGGTGCGCGGTGGGCAGCGGGTGCGCGCGCACCGGGCTGTACAGCTGCGGGGGGTCCGCTGGGGGGGCCAGCGCCGCCGCGCCGGGGTGCGCCGCCGCAGTGCCCGACCCACCTAGCGATGACGTCTGACGAACATACGAGGACATACTATTAAAACTGCAATAAGAGCTCGCAGTTCGGTGTTGATGACGCGTCGCCAAGACTGAGGGCTATTTGGCCCAGTTGTTATATGTATCCGCACGGAAAACGTACCTTTATCGATATCGTTCAGAGATAGACCGTGTTAGGACGTTGAAGCCAAAGCGAATACGCGAGCAAAATACAAGAACACTGCCTAAGCGCGCGTGATTTCGTGCGCGACGCAAGGACACATTTTCACGCGTAATCACGCGTGATTTCGCGTCAGTATAAAACTGAATCTGTACTAATATAATAAAGCTAAAGAGCTTGTATTTTGTTTGCTTGAACGCGCTAATCTTTGGAACTACCAGTCGAATTCGAAAAATTCTTTTGATAGCCCAATTCTTGAGGAAGGTTATAGACTATTTGACATCTAGCTACAACCTTTTGGAGCCGAGATAAGAAAAAAAAGTCCTAAACTGTTTTAAATCCCAGAGCGAGAGGCCGCGGGAAACAGCTAGTGTAAGTAGATGAGGTCAAGCCCAGCTAAGCTCACCCTGTGAATGCCCGGCGACGGCTGCCGGTCCCTATCGAAGCCCATGAAGGTGTTGTAGTAGGCCACGCCGTGGTTCATGTACTCGACGTCCTGCGGCCGGTGCACGGCGTACGAGTGCGGCAGGTACACGCCGGACCCGTCGTCGTCGTCCGGCGTGCGCGCGCCGCCGTCCGACGACTCGTTGTCCGGCTCGTGGCCGGACAGCGAGCGCGACCCGGACCCGGAGCGAGACCGCGACCGCGACGAGCCGGACTCGCCGTCAGAGCCGGAGCCGGTGCCGTAGCGGCCGCGACCTGTGGTCAGTAACAAATATAAGGTTGTAGTGATCAACATTAGAATAGAATGATATTTATTTTGTGCTACAAAACACATACATACGTCCACAACAATATAAAAATTAAAATAATAACTACACAAAATAAAACAGAAATAAAAATTAGGGTTCCCATAGCTGTTATGACAATTTCAAGAACCATCTTAGTAATGTAGATAACTTCTGTTATAATATTCTCTTTTTCTATTAATTATAAATAAATAATATATCAGTTTATCATGTTGAATGTGGCAGTCCCAGTTATGGAACAGGGAAGATAAGCCCCCGAAATAGACTCAAATAAATTCTATTCTATTCTTTTGTCATTAAACGGTTCCCCGTGTAAACAACTCACTGGACAGTTTGGCCTGCTGTATGATGTAGTCCTGCAATGGTAGCAGGTGCTGCATGCCGCGCAGGTCCCAGTTGGAGTACAGCGGGGACGCGCGGCCGTCCTCGTCGTCTTCCTCCCCGTCGATTGGCGGCTCCTCCATCTCCACCGGCCTTTTGTGACCTGCGGAACGAACAATACACTGAGGCAGTTTTCTGGTGGAAAATTTCGCCGATTTGCAGATTGCATTCTTGTCAAAGTCAAAATATTTCATTGCATATGAGCAACGAATTTGAGGGACTTTTGAATTGTCATAGTGAGTTCTCATTTATCGACTTCCGATATACAATATATCGATACAATATAGAACACAACATTTTAAAGAAGATTAAAAGTAGAGGTAAACAAGAGGCGGTCTTATCGCTAAAGAGCGATCTCTTCTCAAACGTAAGAGTTGACATTATTAACTCTAGAAATAAAGCACATTGGATTTGATTACAACACACAACTTACGTCGCGACTTGGTGCGGTCCTTCGGCGTGGAGGTCCTCTCGAGCCGTTGGTTGTGTTTCTGCAGGTTGGGCTCGGTCAGTGGCGGCTCCAGGTTCACACACTTCAACTTGTAATTCACTATGGCCGGAAGAATATTGGAAAATGTAGAAAATAATTCAACGTTCACTGTTGGACATAGGCGTTGCATATTGCACAACATTATACCTGGTCCTGCGGCTTTCCAAATTAAGCCACGCCACTCCAGAACTCGTCTGTTAGTTGGCAATCGATTCTGCGACAGATGCTTCCTGCTTACTGTCACTTCAGCTTTAGTAGGCAGAGGTAACAGTAGACTATTGCAATATCGGTAGCCTTAGCTTTTAATCCTATCACCTCATTGCACAGAAACAAATCCCAAAGAAACATCAAGCACAGCACTGTCCCTATATAGTCCTGATAAACTATAACAATATACGCTGTAAGTTTTCCTCCCGAGTTGAACACTCAGATTTTCGCTTCCACTACGACAAAGCTTTCATGAAATTTGAGTAAATAGACAACATATTAGTGGAATAAGCCGAAAATTCGCTGGGAGTCCAAGGGGTAAATTCCCCTAACGATGCGGGCTCATGACGTGTACCTGCAGCGAGGCTGTCCTGCTCGTTGGCGGAGCAGAGCCGCATGAAGTTGTGCTGGGGCTCGTGCGGCGGCGCGCGGTGCTTGCTGCTGCCCGACGACACCGACGTCTTGCTCGACGAGTACCGCTCGGGCTCCGCCTGCTGACGCCTGCCGCCACACAACAACATACATAGGTGGACAGATAATTAGAAACAGGCAATAATTTTCACCGTGACAGTCCCACAGTAAGATCTTTCAAACATAGTTAAAAGAGCACTTCCTTTCCAGTTGGAAAGGGCTAAACGACAAGTTTGTCGTAATTTTATGTATGTAGGTATAAAATAAAATATAATAAAGTATGTATAGTATATTTATAGTATGTTATTAACTTAATAATATGTTATTTATGTATGTGTATATTATAATATTTAATTAAGTATATTTGTTATTACATAAATATTTTTTAAATTTTAACATGCACAACTTTAGATCTCCCGTAATGTTTACTCTTTCTAACAGTGAGGGTTGGCTGGAAGAGATCTCTTGTAGAGATAAGTCCTGCTTTGTACACATATTTCTTGTTTGTTTTTCTTTGTAAATTTATTTTGTGCAATAAAGAATATAATAATAATTTTCATACAAACAAGGTCACTTTGAATCCATGGTTCTCCGTGAAGGATCGATCGGATGACGGTCATCGAGAGAGTAGATGGAGGTCTTTTAGATCGCTATAGATATCCAACTGATCAGATAATCCGTTTGGAAGCAGCATCAGGATGTATATATCATTACCTAGTGAACTCCCTGGGCGGATGCCAGTTGGAGGAGGCTGCGTTGTGGCGCAGGTCGAGGCTGGTCTGCCGGAAGGGCTTGTCGACGCTGTACACCGCCTGCTTCTCGGGGTATCGGTCCATGCGCTCCAATTCCGCTATACGCTCTTTGTCTAGATGCCTGCGGGAGAACAAACACACTGTAGTGTCCATGGTAGGATTTGGAACCATGACCAAGATTTTTCTAAATATATCCCTCTGCGAAAGGGGAGACGATCGCGATGTGAAGCGAGGACGTCGCTGGTATCGGCGGGAAGCCGTCGAGAAGGACCTACATGAGCTACTATACGTCTTGTGGCGAAGGATAAAATCTCTTCGGGGCACTGCAGTCGCTGAGCCAACAGATTAAATGTGGCCGTCTTCAAGTGATATGGTCAATATGTCTTCCATCGTCAAGTGATATGGTCAATATGTCTTCCATCGTCAAGTGATATGGTCAATATGTCTTCCATCGTCAAGTGATATGGTCAATATGTCTTCCATCGTCAAGTGATATGGTCAATATGTCTTCCATCGTCAAGTGATATGGTCAATATGTCTTCCATCGTCAAGTGATATGGATGATACCAGCGACGCAGAGCCCCGACACATCTCACGAGGCTCACCTGTCGGAGTAGCGCTCACGCGCGTGCCTGGACAGCTGGTGCGGCCGCTCCAGGCTGTGCATGACGCGCGCCCCCCCGCCGCTCGCCGCGTCCGTCGCCAGGGATATAGACGACACCAGCGAAGGCCGGGCCGCCGTCGTCTTCAACAAACAATAAGCCCACTGTACAGCACTGGTTTACAGCCTTTCAGCATATTTATATTAAAACAGTAAACAAACACTTATATAAATGATTGATTCAAACCAAAAGCGCACTAATGCTACGTTAAGTTCGGACGGGCGGAGTCCTGCGATCGCTACCTAGTTCAGGCACCAGTTTCCTGCCTACTGTAAATACACACTGTAACCAACATAAGTGTAGCAGGAAAACACGAAAGCAGTACATGGAACGCTCAAAATAACTTAAACTCGCAACATAGCCATTATTATCAAGTCACTAAGCCGCAAGATCCCATATTGATCTCGCAGAACAATATTCATAAGCATCACAGAGCGGGGGAGGCATATGGCCAACAGAGTCTGTCGACAGGCCAACTGAAGGAAACAAAAAAAATCACAACAAGACAGACAATGCAAATTGAAAGTATGGCAAAAAAATGGCAGTGCAAATGGGAAGAATGAGGCGCGAGTGTTTCACTGTGTGGTACATACCTGCAGGAATGGAGTGGGTTGGGGTTTCTGCAGCGGGCTACTTGGGCTTTGAGGAGACGCAGACTCACAGGAGGATCCGCCCGCGGACTGCTGTTTGAGCTGCCAGTTGAAATTGACATTTGTATTATATTGTCTACGATACAAGGAGGGTTTCGTGCTTAGAAGCAACACGGTGGATTGTTCGACACAGAGCGGTGCGGAAGCGAGGCGGTGGCGTATTTTTTTTGTAATGTTCAAAATAGTATGAAGCCCTTCACATCAAAACTGCGCGGTACCGCAGGGTTTTGATGCTAAGGGCCACCGCCACGCTTCCGCACCGCTCTGTCTGTGTCACGCTTATGTTCGGTAAAATGTCTCGCGGAGTGCGACAGGAGGACTAATGTCAGGGGAAATTACGAGTGTAGTCGTTACTTCCTTCCGTCAGTGGTACAGTCGACCGCACGTCAGTGGATACACGACATTGAGCTGGCCTAGCCTATTAAGAAGTTTCAATACTATGAAAGACCAGTTTATACTGGTTTTGTTCATACTTACGACTGTAACTTCACGACCGTATATTTGTGGAAATAACTTCACAATATTTCACCGGCCTAGCGTACACTTTAATAAAGTAATAATAAATAAAATAAAATAAAATAAAATAAAATTGGGAACTACTTGGACATATCCTTATTCCCTTTACCTTGCGTCTCGTCAATGGCGTGCTCTCGACAGATTTGAAGTACTTTTCGTGCATCGAATCGTCTGACGCGTCCTTACGTGGCGAGATGAAACTGCCGCTGCGATTCAGTCCTACAAAGACAAACAACAATCTATATCAATTCTATACCTCACTCTTTATTGCGCAAAGAACAGCTGTCTTTCTCTCTCTTCGTAGGTATTTCAAATGTGAGAGCAGTGCGACAGTAATTTGTCGAAGTCACAGCCAGATTTGTTAATATATTTACTTGATGTATAAATCTAAAATTTTCTTTTTCATAAAATTACCAACCAGCGTTTCAACCCTATTCGCCGCACCATACGCACCGTCCCGTCACCGTACAAAACTCGCTAAGGTTGCAATTTAATAAACTTTAAAATTAAGGTCTTATCGCCCTGTCAATTATTGCAGGTGTCTAAACAAACACTTGTATATGAGTATAGTGAGTTCAAGAAACAGTTCAATTCAATACTCTTTATTGCACAAAATAGAAAACAGAATACAATAATAATACAGTAAACTTAGGAGGTATATCTAGGAAATCCTTTTGGTAACAGGATTTGAATACCAGAGAAAGGTAGGTTGTGCAGTTACATGAAAATATTCTAAAAATTCCATACACTATATTATAATATATAGCATACATAAGGTGGACGGATAATTAGAAACAGGGCAAGATTTTCACACAACCGAGGTCACTTTAAAGCCATGGTTCTCCGCGAAGGATTGATCGGGGCGTGATCTGATGGCGGTCATCGAGAGAGTAGATGGAGGAAATTTAGATCGCTATAGATTCAACTGATCAGATGAGCCGTCTGGAAGCAGCATTGTCATGATTCCTTAACTTTAAGATTTTAACACATTTTGATGCCATTTTGCGGTTTTTTTCTTCATGACAATGCTGCTTCCAAACGGCTCATCTGATCAGTTGGATATCTATAGCGATCTAAAAGTCCTCCATCTACTCTCTCGATAACCGTCATCAGATCATGCCCCTATCAATCCTTCGCGGAGACCCATGGCTTCAAAGTGACCTCGATTATGTGAAAATCTTGCCCTGTTTCTAATTATCTGTCCCCATATGTACATAATAACATTATTGAGGACAACAAGGTTCTATAAATGTATAGGAAAGAGGGATGAACAGTTGTTCGGTACCTGAGTGCGGCGACCACTTGTCGCCGTCGTGCGGCTGCGCGGCGCTGCTGCGCTTCCTCAGCTGCGGCGTGCACACGGGAGGGTTGCACGCAGCCGCTGCATTCAGCTCCTAGATAGATAGATAGATCACTTATTTATGGCTACGGCACATACAAACAGACAAGTATACAAAAACGTTTATAAAAAACTAGCTTTTCCCGCGGCTTTGCCCGCCTAGAAAAGTTTACCCGTATACATCGTGAAACAGCGCCATTTATTTATGCGTTTTATTACTTAGCGGACGTCCCGCGACTTCGTTCGCGTTAAAAAGTATCCTATATGTTATTCCAGGATATAAGCTATCTCCTGTAACAAGTTTCATCAAAATCTGTTCGGTAGTTTTTGCGTGAAAGAGTAACAAACATCCTCACATGCTTACAAACTTTCGCCTTTATAATATTAGTAGGATAGTAGGATTTTTCAGACATAAAGACCGATTTTTATTGGTCAACGACAACTGTTTAGCTAAAAGTCAGTTTTTTAAAAGTAATGTCAGATGAAGATTATGTGTAAAATTGTTCATCCGTTTTGTAAACAATGACTCAGGTGAAATACGGCCGAGTTTCAAAGTTTAAAAGAAAGAAAGAAAGAAATTTTATGGCCACAAAAAGCTAGTAGGTACATAAAACAAACAAAAAAAAATTAAAAATATCATATAAATGGTACACATGCAGGAGGTTAATATAACGTTAAATTTTAAAAAAATGGATAATGAAACCCAAACTACAACTATAAAACATGCGTACCAGTAAGGAAAAAGAAAAAAAAAAAAAAGTACCTACCTACAGAGTGGTAAAAGGACGACTCAGCAATGCTGCCACAGTCAGTGGGACTGACTGTGCAGCGCTAGTTTTCAGTCCTGCCTTCTCCATGGTTAGAGATTAGGGGTTAAGTGGGAGTCAGAGCTCGCTGGCTTAAAACTACGCGCCTCCTTGTATTTCTGGCCGAGCCTGTTTCTCATACAACATACCTGTTTCCGCCTCTGCTGAGCGCTGCTGATGCTACTGTCGGAAGACCGTCCGGAATCGGTGTGGCGGCACATTTGTGTTGTGCCGTCCTCACTCAGGCGCCCGCGCCGACTGTCCGCACTATTTCTGCGGAAATCAGTACGATTTGTATGCAGTTATTTTGTTTTGTTTATTTATTCGACAATCAGACTTTGCGTATTGATGGAGGTCTAAGTAGAAATTCTATTTCTACCAAATTTTCGGTAGGCACTTTTTTAGTGGCTATAAGGATCACTGACTTTGTACCCACCCTAGCAGAGGAATTCCATTTGTTATTCTAAATTAAGATATAACCCTAAATAAAATTTACTTGTTGATTTAGTTACATAGATAATTATGATAGCTCTATAGATCTGATAAATTTTCGAGATGTTTTATAGCCTTTAGGCCAGAGTTCGCTATCACTATACAAAGTATCATCATAATCCGTTCAGTGGTTTTTGCGTGATACTTGAAAGGAAAAAACAAATAAAATTGCATAATCGGCCTTCCGTATCATTTGAAAAGTAAGGTAACTATCAAAGGGTAATTTTCAAAAAATATTTAATTTGCTGACTCAAGTTTTCTACAGCTTTATCATACCTATGGTGATAATGAGATCGTCTCGTCCGCACGGGGCTGGTCTGCGTGATGGTCACACTCTTGGTGTTGCTTGGCGACAGCTTACTAACACTGGCAACAGTACTGTTACCATTGCTACCAGCTGGATCTATAACTGGTGGGACCTATAAATAGAATATTTAGTCAGATTTTTAAAAGCAATTAATACATTTATTATTTTATAAAAATTATATGGAAATGTTTGCTAACCTGTGGAGTAGTTTGATTGGTCTGTGTTGCAGACTCTCTTCGTTTCTGAGGGTCAGTGTTCTGTTTCAAAGTCTGTAGTTTCGCTAACGGGATGATGTCACAGTCTGTAGGCCTATGCCACACAGTTGTCTGCATTTACAAATGAAAAAAATGAAAACAAGAATTTGTCACTCACTTATGTCATATAGTTAAAGCATAAGCATAAAGCATGTTAATATTATTTTACCAGATTGATAGATATTTAAGAATTTTTCACTTTCCAAAAAATTATTAAGAAAAGAATTTATTACAATTTTTTTTAAAACCTACTTCTTTCAGAGTGGAATTGGTACATAGGAACTGTAAAAATGTATCATAATTCAGTTCAATCAAGAACCTACAACAAATTCAATCACTATTGAGACTTAGTACCCAGCATTTTTTTTATCATCATCAACAGCCTATTAATCTCCCCACTGCAGGGGCTCAGGCCTACCCTCTCAACGAGGTCGTGCGGGCTATAGTCCACCACGCTAGCCCAGTGTGGGTTGGTGGACTTCACATGCGCCTAAGAATTTCTTCTTCGGCGTAAGCAGGTTTCCTCACGATGTTTTCCTTCACCGTTTGAGAGCAGTCAGTAGATGTACTTAAGTTTTTGAGAAAAAAAACCATTGGTACATGGCCCAGCCGGGGATCGAACCTCGGACCTTTCGATATGATAGGTCGCGTCTTATCCCCGAGGCCACTGACGCTCTTTTTTTATTACTTTTTAGGCATTTTTTTATACTTTATGCATTATAGGCTTTTAATTATTTATTATTACGTAGTGTCAATGTTCAGCAATGAGAACAAACCTGTGTAGACGCATTGTAATAGTAAAACCTATGTGTGTTGATGTCAAACAGTTCCCACCATTGTGATGAGTCTGTCCGTTTCACTTTCACTCCCTGGAAAATAATAACATTTAATAAAATGGATATAACAAGCTTTTCATCCATATTCATCAATATCGGTTACACTGTCAGTGGTCAAGAGCTGACCACGAAGATAATAATGTGTACAAAAATCTAAAATATACTATTCTAATCAAAACGATTTTTCTGATTACATAGTCATCAGCATTTAATTAATCTACTGCTGAATCAGGCCTCTCTCAATATAATTTATTTTATTTATTTTTATTTCATTTATTTGGGACAGCATAACTTAAATATAAAGTAACATATTACAATTTTACAAAATATGGAGCCAATTACAGTTGTCCTCGTTAATAATAGGAGGTTTATGGAGTAATCACTGCACTGGGCAGGCCTGTTGGTGATTGCATCATGACATTAAATAAATACACAGACAAAAATATGGTTGCTCAATCAGCTGGATATATATTATGGAGTCACCATAGATATGATATCCTGAGGAAGATTGGGAGTTACTATTCTATTCTGAATAGAATAGCACCACTCCTAGTCAGTCTGGTATCAGTACCAGAACTACCACATAATTTAATTTCTAATTTACTGTAGTCTATTGGCTTTAGTTGTTAAAATGGTTGAATGTTTGTCGCAATTGATTTAGTTTAAATTCAGTATGGATATGATTAATGTAGGTGTGCCACATTGCAGTATGGAACTTTTATTCTGGAAATTTGAACAGGTTCCATAGAAAGCTCACTACATCATGACAGCATTAAATTAACTTGCAATTTAAAATCAGACCACTACTTTAGCTAATCTTTTATTAATGGGTAAGATCAAATTAACCAAGGAACTGATATTGATAGAACTTTCACTTGGTTGGGGCTAATATATAGTGAATTGTTATGGTAAATTGATATAAATCATACAAACCATGACAGTTGTGTAACCGGTGAACTTTACTAGGTTGATTTTTTTTTAAGGATCAATCAAAGTTAAGTTCCTTGAGGTCGTAAACTATTTGAAAATGACTCTAATTAAGGCACTATAGGTTCACAAGAGAAACATTGAAAGCACCAGGAGTACAGTAATCAAATATAGTGAGTTACTTTACCTCAGGTGGGTCCCAGACACATTCCCCAGTCGTAAGGTTAGCATACATATGCTCCTTTGTCTTGGGCTCGATTATTTCCACCCATTCCACCCTGGAATAAAACATCACTGACACTATAACTTCGCCACACAAATATTTCGGAACAGCAACAAAATAAGAGGAATTCAGGGCGTGACATTAGCGATTTCCGCGTACTGTATTGATTTTGCAACTTTCGACTACGGTTATCGAAGACAATCTGTCAAATTTTCACACAAAAACAAAGGGAACTTAATTACCTTTCTGAAGACATTTTCAGGAAGTTTTAACAACTATTCTAGACTTTATATAGGCATCGTAAACAATTTATTTGACCTAAAATACGAACGAAAGGAAATCATCCATTTTGAATGTTTACTTCATTGATAGATAGAGTTCATTCATTCATTTTACGTCACGGAACGGTAAATACTCCTTACGTTACGTTACACTATGTAAATTAACGAACTAGTATTTCATCGTACTAAGTAGGGACATCTCTAGCTCCATGTGCATTTGCGAATATAGATAGACACACTGTTTACACGTAACTGATAAGTATCCAGGTAGAGTTTAGGTGATTTAGAGTAGAACAACGATAAGAATGCAGTGAACTGACAGGAGTAGAATTCAAAACTTTGTAGGTGGAAACACTAGTTGTAGAGCGAAAAAGTCATCTTGATCATTTAGGAATAATTTTTAGCAATTTTGTTTTGCCAATTAAATTTTCTTGCAAGATCGAATCAGAAATGAGAGGTTTCCGCAGGAGAACCAAGGTCACCGACTTAGGTCAAAGAATTGCGAAGCTGAAGTGGCAGTGGACTGGGCACATCGCTCGTAGAACTGACGGCCGTTGGGGCAGAAAGGTTCTCGAGTGGCGACCACGTATCGGAAGACGCAGTGTAGGCCTCCCACAGGGTGGACCAACGATCTGGTGAAGGTCGCGGGACCCAGCTGGATGAGGTTAGCGCAGGACCGGTCATCGTGGAGATCCCTGGGTCTTTGTCCAGCAGTAGACGTCTACAGGCTGATATGATGATGAAGTAAATTTTAATTTTTAGTTTGGCTTTTTCTAAACAGCCGTGTGTTAATTTGTCTAATATACTTAAGCCTTGCTGTGCTGGCCGTCCGTGCACGATGTACGAAACGCGCACGACAGCGCGTAGGCCTGCTCAACAGCAAATGCACGATACTTTGCTATCCAGGAAGCTCACGCACTGTTTCCCTTTACTCACTATCCATCCTTGCTGCCCGTCCGTGCATGATGCACGATGCAAAACGATATAGTGCATAAGCTTGCTGGACAGCAAAAGTATCGTGCATTTGTTTGCTGTCCAGCTGCTAGATAATTTGGTATGCAGACGTATCGTGGGAGCACTAGCGCAAGGAAATGAAATTAATTTATACAGAAAAAATCATTTTGTATTGCCAAACTTACAAGATACATCGTTTATTTGCATTAATTATCATGTTTTAACCATTAAAAGATACTAAGGCTAAGAACTCAACTCCTTGGTATTCATTTTCTTCCTGATCAGTGATCACTAAAAGATAGATTTCAGTCTAAGAATTCAACTCCATCGCATTCTACTTCTTCCTCGGCCTAACTCACCTGAAAAAAAATACAGTTCAAGTAATTTCAATGTCAGCCTAAAAATACTAAAAATATTTCTGTTGCTACCTCTATACAATGACACCATCAATTATTTATAATATTTTTTATAAGTAGGTACCTAATATTTTTATTTTAAATTCAATTATATTTTTGAGAGCAAATAATACCTTTCAAGTAATTAGAAACAAAATGGGTAGGACTGTATCAATGGATCTCATAGATATAAAAATTCAAACAGTAAAAGTATCAAGAAACTAGTGCCTACTCACTTGTCGAAGATAGGATTTTATCAAAACATTGCTCCATTTGCTCAAAAACTCGCTCTTATTGTTCTGTTACACTTTGAAAATGAAATAGCATTTTATAAATAAGTTTTTGCACTTTACTCTTGATCGATTTACCCAGGGTTTCCTTTATTTAATAACAAATTCAGCTTCTTGTTTATCACAACATACAATGACACCTTAGAATGACGTTTTTAAGGAAGGGATACCAGAGCGAGATTTTTTTGGGTGGCTAGATAATTGGTGCTGCATTCTAAACGTTGTTCCACTCTAGCAGCATTTACAAGGATCAGACCTCGGAACAATTGTAGTTCTGAGGATCAGACAACTCCGTTTTATTTACTTCAAATTAAACAAATGAAGAAAAATCTATAAGCTTAAAAATCAATAGGTACGTCTATTTGACTTCATAGCTTCATAGTCGGAATTAAACGAAGCTTACCCCGTAAAGACTCACTACCCACTGTAACATAACCTCAAAAATTCAGGGAAATTTTGATTCCAAAAAAATTCTCAATTGCAAAAGTCTATACAAAACTATAAATTTCCCGTAAGTAAGCATAAGTTTTCAGTTTAATAATATTGCATTGTTTCAGTCAGTGTGAATTTCATTCAATGTTGCGGTCCTTGACCAGAAACCTTATAAAATGCCGGCGTACGGTTTTTGCTGATTCATTTATTAGTAAATATGCTTCAAGCTCGGTTGGGACTATTGGGATCCTTTCGCCTAAATCCAAACAGCCGATAACATTTATTATGGGTCAGTAACAAAATAAACCATACCAAATCTACTTCAGTTACTAATAAGGGTTCTAGGCCCTTACAAATTCGAATACATTTTATTTACCCGACTGCGCGACAGCAAAGGCAGGGTTGATTGTTTCTCAATTTTAAATTTTGGTTTTCTTCATAACATTTTATTGTATTTCAGGGTTTTCAGAGATGGCTGTGGACAAGTCGAATTTCCTTCTACCGAATAGTCAAAGATTTGTTGAGCTGGATAGTACTCAAGCATTCAATAATTTGACACAGCAGGAGAAATTGTATGCACATTATTTGAGCCAAGTAAGTCAGAACTTTGTTTTTTGTTATGAAGGCCATTAGAATACTGGCTGACTGCTGTTTTAAAACTTAGAAAAACAGTGCAACAATGAAATTTGTATTGCAGCACTGACATACAACATACCTATGTCACAGTAAAATCATGTATGATGTTATAATTAGCGTACTGTAGTGAGAGATTATATTTAAGCTTCGTTGGTTTGTGAATAAGCCTTTTGAACTAGTGTTCTTGGGTTTGACAGAGTGCTTATCGAAACAAAGAAACGAGTTTTGGGTTTAATGTTACCAATCTCTGTTACTGATTGAGTTAGTGACTGGATATGGAGAGCCGAAGATCGGACTCAGTGGCGCGCCTTGGGGAAGGCCTATGTCCAGCAGTGGACTAGTGCAGGCTGACGATGATGATGATGATAAATCTCTGTTAGTGACAGAAATTACTAAGATGGGACAAATAAATACTACTACTTAATCAATTTATCTTATTATTAGAAGCACTGTACTTGTTTGTGCAAAGTCCTCTTAAGATCACTCTCTTTTCTAAGCTACTATATTCCCCAGGCTGCTTGGAATGGGGGGCTTATAGTCCTCATGCAGACAAGTCCGGAGTCCCCTAGGATCTTCTCACTGCTGCACAGGATCTTTCTTGGGGAACCTCTAGAGGAACTCAAGAAGTCAGCTCTTAGTGCTGGAGCCACTGAGGATGATTTTCAGGTATTTGTTTGGCATTCAAGAACATTATTACATGTATGATAGTAAACCCTTTTTGCAGACAAGTTCTGGAGTGCCGACTGCGGAATCCTAGTGCAGTGTGGGACACCCCCAGCCAAAGCGTATAATATGTAACGCGGGAGTTTTTCTCATATTATTTAGTACAGCAAGACTTGTTTAAAATAAAAATTAAATATATAAAGAAGCATGTCCGTTTTAGAGGGAAATTTTCAGACTGCAACGTCAAAAAACTGATGCGAAAACTTTATAAAATATTACTAGAAGAACACAAGGCTCCAGGTTCTCCTGGTCTAAGTGTGTTTTCTTGGGATGTATGTATGCTTGAGGTAATCTCACAAACTACTGAGCTACTTCTCAAATTTACTTGGAAAATGTTTCCTTCAAATTTCCTGTGGGAAAATTGTTATTTGTCAATGAAGATCGAACATCTGTATGTTTATTTTCCCATTGGGTACATATTAACATATTTATTTACATATTCCTATCGCATGGTATTTATTAAAAACCACAATTCACATCCTTATAGCAGTGGAATTAGTGACCAAGGCTATTGATAAACAAATTAATGCTGATGTTTTTATCATATATAAATGGTTTTTTTTTTCCAGGCATTCCTAGTTTACGCCGGCGCCATATTCGCCAATAGCGGAAATTACAAGGGTTTTGGTGATACTAAATTCATTCCAAATGTCTCGCAAGAATCCTTTGAAATCATTGTGAAAGCGTCTAAGGCCTACGAGAGCGATAACACGCATATAACCAAGCTGTGGCAGAACACACAGGATGCTATTTATGGTCTGGCGCCAAGGTTGACCAGTCTTGGTCTTGCTGACAAGGTTTGTATAGGCTTATATTTACAGTATAAAATCGTGTATAGCGCGGCTCGATAATTCAATATATGAAAAATGGCACCACACGTGAAAGACGGCCCGTCTGATGGTAAGTGGCCATTATCGTCCATAAACCTGCGGGCTTTCGATACCTGTATGCAACAGTCCAAGTGCTACAAGTGCATTGCCGCGCTCAGGACGCGGACCACCCTGTGGGGGTTGGTGGACTTCACATGCGCCTTAAGAATTCCATATCTTCGGCGTTTCTTCACCCTTTGAGAGTAGTCAGTAAATAAGAAAATACTTAAGAAAATTAGTACAGTCGACTGCACACCGGTGGAAACAATTTGGCCGACCAGTTTATACTGGTTTTGTTACCACTGACGTGCGGTCGACCGTACCAGGCATCAAATATTATAATCATTAACAAAACCTGCATACTCGTACATTTTTTATGGTTAGAGAATATACAAATAGGTAGTATGTACAATAATCATGTGGTATGTTATCTTTACAGTATACAATAAAGGCAAACATTTGACATAAATGCTCTATTTCTAACTTGCTAGTATGTATTGTATGACGCATTCAGTGAGATAATATTAATTGTATGTATCGGTATGTAAAATAACGTATTTCGATGCTTTATATCATGACGCAAGACTGTTTGTAATTTAATTAGAAATACTAATATCGTAATATAATTTTGTTAATTCTACTATAATTTGATTTTATTGTTATTTTAATCACAATCAAAATGAATGACGATCTGAATAGATCGTTATTTTAGAAATAGGTATGTCATTTCAGAAATATGCCCGAGGTTTCGCCCGCGTAGAAAAGTTTTTCCCGCGGGAACAGATATTCCTGAGGTATCTATAGCCTGTATGTTACTCTGATGTATAATCTACATTACTGTAAAGTTTCATCGAAATTTGTTCTGTAGTTTTAGCGTGTAAGAGTAACAAACATCCTTACAAACTTTCGCGTTTATAATACTAGCTTTTTCCCACGGCTTCGCCCGCGTAGAAAAGATTTTCCCGTGTATATTGTGAAACAGCGCCCTATATGTAGGCGTTTTGTTACTTAAGAGGGTATTAGTGGACGCCCCGCGACTTTGTCCGCTTTAAAAACTAGCCTATATGTTTTCCAGGATATAAGCTATCACTGTACCAAGTTTCATCAAAATCTGTTTGGTAGTTTTTGCGTGAAAGAGTAACAAACATCCTCATATCTAAACATCCTCACATCCTTAAAAACTTTCGCCTCTATAATATTAGTAGGATTAGTATGATAATACTTCATGGATATTTTCAGGGTGTGACAACTTACTTTTCAAGTAATGTCAAGGAAGAGGACTCGAACTTAGTCAATGACTGGATGAAGAGCAAGCGCATCGAAGCATACATTTGTCGGACATTCAAATCTGTCGCCGAGGATGGCTGTAAATATTTTTTGTACACTAACTCAAAATATAATAGAGTATATTAGAAATTTTTGAAAACAGTATCGAAATATGTATTGCTAAAATGGATGCTACCTTTAGAAGCTGAAATTTTCCTTGGTTTCTTTATGGGCCTTTTCAGTGTCTTGTATTTTGGAATTTTCAAAATCTAATCTTTTGAGACCCAATTGTCGAAAGCTAATTAAAGATTTATTAACTAAACTTTATTTCGACTGTCTAATAAGAATTAAGAATGACCCGCTTATTTATTTTATTAATTTTGACTTTAAATGTGACCAAAAAGGTAATAAATTGATAATCACCGCACTGAGCTCCAATAAATATTTCTATAAAACCTTTAAAAAATACTGTTTATTTCTCCAAAATACTGGGTTTTTCTACTTCTCTGACCTGAAATTTTTTTTTCTTGTACAAAAAGTTGGCGACCTTAAACTTGCAACTTTACTTTCAGTACCTTTGTACACCATCCATCTGGCGAGTATCGAGTCCTCACCGAAACCACCGCTCACAATGGACAAAGAAAAGTTCAAAAATGCATACTTCCAAGTGACTCGAGGCGACTACTCCCCTATACTGAAGATAGCCACAGAGCACCTAAACAAGGCTGCCCAGTACGCGTCTAACGACAATGAAAAAAATATGCTCAAACATTACGTTAACAGCTTTAAAGAGGGCGATTTGAATGAACACAAGGAAGGCAGCAGATATTGGATAAAGAATAAGGGACCAATCATTGAAACGTAAGAATTTTGTCAGTAAATTGTTAAAAATGTCATCATCAACCTGTACTAGTCCACTGCTGGGCATAGGCCTCCCCCAACACGGGACACCGAACCCGATCTTCGGTTCTCCGCATCCAGTCAATGCCTGTATTCAAAGATGTATTAACTCGGTACTTGCTTGAGTAGGTAAAGTTTATAATGATGATGAAATTGATGAAGTACTTAATACATATTATGTGCATTTCTTGAAAGGTAACAACGTAAAGGTGGTAAATGGATCATAATTTTTCAATACTTATCGGTAGAAATAATAAAATGGCGTCAAGCACTATCCGAGGCCGCACGCATGCGGTTTCCGCATTCGATTTCCGAATACGGAATACAGACTCGGAATTCCGTGAACCTAGCGCTCACGTTCGTTTTTTCCCATTTGGAATTTTTACTAACTTTGTGAACGAATTTCTGAATGCGGAATACGTTCGGAAACCACACGTGTGTGGGCTCGCTAAGGAAGGACAGGTGGGGTAAGTGAAACACCGTGGAACGAGGAACGACCAGACCAGAGTAGACTGAAAGTCTATAGAGCTCTCTATAGACGTCGGGCTTACCTGTAGACAGATCTAATATACGTCCAGTCTACTCTGGTCTAGTCGATCCTCTTCTCCGGTGTTCCACCCCATCCGACCTTACATGTCAAATTGAATGCCCTTGCGAGAAGAGTAGTAACCCAATAGAGCACTGTTCGCCAGGTACCAAGGCTTCATAGAGACGTACCGCGACCCGAGCGGGCAGCGCGGCGAGTTCGAGGGCTTCGTCGCGATGGTCAACAAGGAGATGTCGAAGAAGTTCGGCGCGCTCGTCGACGGCGCCGAGCGGTTCATCGAGCTGCTGCCGTGGGGCGAGCAGCTCGAGAAGGACACGTTCCTTCGGCCAGACTTCACCAGTCTGGACGTGCTCACATTCTCCGGCAGCGGCATACCGGCCGGCATCAACATTCCCAATTGTAAGTCATTTGGTGTGTTGAAGAATGAAGAATAGGGTTACCTACTTACCCTAACTCTCCGAATGGACGAAACTTTGTAGGAAAGTAAAGCGGGTAATTCTGAGCGTAACCGCATTATTGTATATCTGCCGGTTTTTTGTCTTAAAATTAAAAAGTAAAAGAAAAGTTTTTAATTATTTAATCATGCTTATAGTCCCCACGGAATTTCTTGACAGCTGAATGAATATAGTCACAAATTGTTTGCACATCGCTGACAGTGTTTATAATCTATGTGTGCGTCCAAAAACTCGAGTTTGATTCGGTTGATCGAATCAACGGACCATTTCTTGAAATTGAACGAGCGTCTCTAGTGATCCCCAGCACAGCTCCCCTTTGACACCTAAAATTAGTCATTGCGCAGAAATCAGCCAACTTCACACAGCCGCCATTAAACTCCGCGGGGGCTATACATACAGCACGCAGATATCTTAAGTACTAATGTTTCAGTTCGCAACGCGCAATGATTGCATGTAGCGGGTCGCTATCTGTGTCCCTCTCTATTCGACGCGTCGTAGAACTTACCCTAATGTATATTTGTAATGTGCAGACGATGAGATCCGCCAAAACGAAGGGTTCAAGAACGTGTCTCTGGGCAACGTGATCCCGGCCGCCTACAAGGAGTCCGTCATTCCCTTCCTCTCGGCCGCCGACAAACAGCTGCTCGAAAAGCACAGGGTGGCTGCGTTTGAGGCAAGTTAACATACATACACGCATACGTACATACATATCTTTACGCTATGCTGACGGGGTAGGCCTGTGCCCCAGCAGTAGGGACATATTAATAGGCTGATGATTTGTTATGAGTAAAATAACAAGAAGCTAACTGACGATCAGTTACTTTAAGTTAATTTATTTAAGTTATTGTTAACTAGCTGTGGCCCGCGGCTTTGCCCGCGTGTGATAAGTTTTTTTACCGCGGTAAAAAGTAGTCTATATGTTATTCCAGAATATAAGCTATCACTGTACCAAGTTTCATCAAAACCCGTTCAGCCGTTACAGCGCGAAAAAGTAACAAACATCCTCACAAAGTCACACACATCCTTTCAAACTTTCGCCTTTATAATACTGGTAGGATAGGTCTGTTTGTGTTATGTCAGTAAATAAATGTCTATGAATCTATATAACTGGGCAGGTGCAAGTGGGTCTGCACGAGCTGCTGGGCCACGGCAGCGGGAAGCTGCTGCGGCAGAACGCGGACGGCACCTTCAACTTCGAAAAGGACAAGGTGAAGAACCCGCTCACAGGTAAGCCAACAGTTCATCACACCTCCTTGCCATAGCGGGCAAGCATTTATCTGACCGAGAAATGCTTGTTCTCGGGTCTTGGATGTTTGTGATTGTGTCCATGCCACTGCGAATCGTGGAGCAACCAGCTGAACATTGCAGTTGGTCCACGGGTAATACCCCGAAACATGGAGGGGACACATAGCTAGCATAGATAAATGGGATAAGTGTTACAATAGGTACGATTTTCACTGGGTACTTAAAAAGTACAAGCTTCGTACACAATGTGTGGAATCGATCTATTGTAGTTTTCCTCCAATAACTCTAAATATAAATCTCATGTAACAAGGTTCAACTCAATTGGAGTTATCCGACAGACAGACGGACAAAACATCTAAAAAGGTTATAGTTATTTTTTATAGGACCACCATAAGCTGGCTTGTCCACTGCTCCCGGATTATCGCAACTTTTTGGGACAGCCTGTCTGTATAAGTAAAAGGTTGTAAAAGCTCCTAACTACAAATACCTTTTCCCTTATCAGGTAAAGAGATTGAGTCATGGTACACGGAGGGCGAGACCTATGATAGCAAGTTCACAACGTTGGGTTCGGCCTTCGAGGAGTGCCGGGCGGAGGCGGTCGGCCTCTACCTGTCGCTCGTACCGGAGATATTGAAGTAAGTATTGTCTACGTGGATCCCTAGACAGAGAGCCCTTGGTAAATAAACTACAAAATTGAGCTACTTTTTATTGATATATTGTATTGTAATGATAATGTTATGGGTAATGCTAGAAAAATGAGTAAAACTATGTTTATAAGTTTTTCCTTACAATTACCCAAGCTCTTTGGGTAAAGTCCGAAAAGCAATATAAAAAATAAAACATCTAACCTAACATTACCCAAAGCTGGTTGGGTGCGCAAATGCACATCTGGTCAACCGCGTAAAAGGTAATTTGCGTTTCTGGGACTATGCGTCGGAAGGATGTAATTAATTATTGCAGGTGACTATTATTAATAATATATTAGGCCCGATTTTGAACTAGACACACTAACTAGACAGCACTAAAATTGATTCTCTCCCTGTCACACATTATTATGACGATAAAGACGACACTAATTTTAGTGCTGTCAAACTTTGAAAGTGTGCCTACAGTCATTTAACAACATATTAATGCGAGCTTCATTGTGGAATGCCAGGATCTTCGGGTACGAGGGGCAGGTGGCGCGCGAGGTGACGTACGTGAATTGGCTCAGTCTGTTGTGGAACGGAGCCGCCAAGGCCACGGAGATGTATCAGCCCTCCACTAACACATGGCTGCAGGTACCTACTCACATTCATTATAGCTATGAGCAGAACATACACGTATCTAATCCCAAACTAGACAATATGAATGTCGTGGCTACCATTAATAGGTATAATAATATTTTGATTAGCTCAGGGCCTCGCTTTTCGAAAGGTTTAATTAAGCAGTTTAGTCTGCGACAAAGCCAAAACATTTTTTTATATATAAAAAAATATTTTATCTAAATTATAAAGTACCGTGACAACCCTAGCTCGTGATCGTTCATCTCACACAGTTTGAAATTTAAATGAAACTTTTGATTAGTTGCCTCCATTGGTTGCCATGTTTCGGAGTAAAAAGATCGTTCCGTTTTAAAATTACACGACAGATATGAATTTTCATTGTAATTTATTCCGCTAGCTACCACAGATATGGATTTTCATACAACATAGCCGGCCTCCTGCTCGCATGTATTTGACCAGTACTGCATTTTCGATTTATCTCGAAGAAGGTTGTCAAAATAATGCTCACATTTCCAAGCATGTTTAAGAAAACATACAAACATTGCAAGTTAAATAAAAACTTGTAAAAAAATACGTTCCCACACTCATTGAAGTTCCGCAAACTTTGTAGGCTCACGCGCGGGCGCGGTTCGTGCTGATGCGGCTGCTGGAGACGGAGGGCGAGGGCGTGCTCACCGTCGCCGAGTCGGAGCCCGGCAAGGACCTGCTGCTCACCCTCGACGGCGACCGCCTCGCTACGGACGGCAAGCGGATCATAGGTATATGCCTAGTACAATTTTTATGGCTGTCTTTTATTGGCGCATTTATTAAAATGGTGAGAGGAAAAGATCTCATTTGGGACACGTCAGCATTGGTACAGTCGACCGCACGTCAGTAAAGTCAGCAATCTGACTTTCAATGACGACAGATTTTTTAAATTTTCTTGTCATTTCACCAAGACCCCTTTTTGGAAATAAGGTATAAGACTCAAGTCTGTATGGGCATTTAGCTGCCTTTGATTTTATAGAGATTTTACCGTTTAAAATAAGAGTCGTAATAAATAATACTTCGAGCATCAATGTGGTTATTTAAAAAATGAAAATATAAAAAATAATTACATTAAAATAGTCATCTACAGTTTATATGTGTCACTAGCTTTTTCCCGCGGCTTCGCCCGCATGGAATAAGTTTTTTCCTGCGGGAACAGTTTACCGCGGTAAAAAATAGCTTATTATTCAAGGATATAAGCTATCGCTGTACCAAGTCTCGTCAAAATCCGTTCAGCCGTTACATCGTGAAAGAGTAACAAACATCCTCACAAACATCTTTCCCGATTGCTATATAACACTTTGTCATTAGGCGATTTCCTGGTGAAGCTTCAAACGATAAAGGCGACGGGCGACGTGAGCGCGGGCGAGCGTCTGTTCGACCGGTACAGCCGGCTGGACGGGCCGTGGGCTCGCTGGCGCGACATCGTGCTGCTGCACAAGCAGCCGCGCAACATCTTCGTGCAGCCCAACACCACGCACACAGGTCAGTCCCACTGTCCCACCGGTGGGCATCGACACCCCAGAGAGCAGCGTATAAAATATACAGCTCGAATAGCTCTCGGTGCGTTCGAAAGTTAGGCTAGAGATGAAAGTGACTAAGCTACGACGAATTAACTTGCAAATTGGTTTTTTGTTTACAAGAAGCGTTTCAAGAGAAGTTTTTCTTATAACAAGATAATTATCAAAAAAATTATGATAAAGCTGAAGAGTTTTTTTGTTTTGTTTCAACGCACCGCTTATCTCTGGAACTACCAGTCGTTCTTTTCTATTAATCTTGAGTAATGCTACGACACTTAGATCAGAAAGAAAAAAGTCAGAAATACTTAAGTTATAGAACGCGGGCGGGACCGCGGGAAACAGCTAGTTGTTGATAATTCCGTCTCGTCGCCAGGTGATACAGCTGAACTGAAGCGGTACCCGGCGAGCGCAGAGGGCATGGTCGCCTCGTGGGTGGAGCGGTTCCCCACCACGCGCGTAGACGACATCCTGGAGCAACTGGCGGACACAGACAAGAAACACTTTGCCGACCTGGAACCGCTGCTCGCCTAATGGACAACTGTATTTTTTGAATTGATAAGATAAATTTGTATATTTTAATCGGCGCGTTTTTTTTGTGCTCCCCAAACCATCTCCCTCCCTCATCGCGACGTCGATATAAGGATTTTTGAGTTTCAGGTGGATGGCACACAGCGGAAAGGAAGCCGTCCACAAATTCTTGATTTAATTTTCATTAGAGGTTTTTGTCAACCATTGAGACAATTGGTGGATTTGTACTAAGTTGCAAAATTAATATGCCATGCAACATCAGTATGAACTGTTACTACAATCCTATACGGCTTTAATCAATCAACAGCCTATTAATATGTTCTCATTGTTGGGGCCTACCCTCTTCACGACGGCGTCACGCTAGCCTAGTGCGGGTTGGTAGACTTCACATGCGTTAAATTTCATATGAGTCAAGAAAACCCCATTGGTACATCAAAGCAAGACATGACGGCGTGTCTTCCTCACTACGCCACCGACGACGCTCTCGATGGGTTTATTGGTTGTTAAAAATAAAAGAATCAATTCCAACTATATAGTTTATTCACATTCAATACAAAACGTGTGTGATAGCAATTTTAATATCATTCTTAACAATCACAGTCTATTTCACTATACTCAGAACTATGACTAACTTGAAAAATATTAAAAATCACCACACACCAATAAATAATTTCAATTCTAAAAATTATAAATAGGATTCGAGATGATAAATAAACATGAAATGTGTATAATTAATTAATTATTATTACTTCTGTAACAGCACTATAATCGATTTCTAGTCGCAGTCACCAACCGACATCTGTCATGTTGAGCGAAATGTTATGAAAGATGGCAACAAACGAACACGTAACAACTCACACAATACTGCACCACCATGTATATGGTTCAAAGTCAACATAATGCATGAATAGATCTATAAAACTGAAAACTCCAACTATTTGCTAAACTATACATGTTTGGCGCGAGTCTTTAACACGATCAATATAAATAAGTTATACTTAAGGGGCTATGATATCTCACAGCGGGTCGGATGATCCGTCGCTATTTCAACAATACTGTATCATTCATTTTGTAATAAATATGCAGTAAAGTAGAAGACTTTTACTAGTTATTCACGATTTCGAAAACACAGTTCGTTAAAATTTTCTCAATGAAAAAAAATTCCAAAATTAACCATTTTAAGAATTTATTTTCGCTACTTTTATGTAATAAAGCTACGTACAATCACCATATTTTGAGTACTAACTGTACTTACTAATATGCAGATCACATAACATTTGAATTTACAAAATACACATAACTTTCGGCAAAAAAAGGAAAAACCTAAATCTAAGCGTTTTTGAGCCAGCCCAACTTGAGCCGCATGGCATCTCCCTACCCCGCGTCAGTCCCGCTCTGCCAGTGGCACGGGGAACACGTGTCGCTCGCCGCCATCCAGCTGTCACTCCCGTCACACGTCATTTATTCAAATTATATTTTGAAATAGGGTAGCATCTTTGTTGCTATCCTAGTTTTTGGAGTACAGTCTCCTTGACTGAAAAATGACTGGATGTTTGTTTGTAATTTGTTTCGATACTTGGTTGTTTGACTTGACAAAACAAAAATAGACGACGACCTAGACATGTTCGAAATATGCCAATTCGAGAGTTAGGCGAGGTGTGACGACAAGTCCGCCCTCAATCTACTGAATAAAAAAATTAAACCGCCGAAAAAAGAAAGGAACTGAAAAGTAAAAATAAAAAGCCGGCAAGTGCGAGTCGGACTCGCCCACGGAGGTTTCCGTTCCGTCAGCCACACTAATATAAGCTATCACTGTACCAAGTTTCATTAAAATTAAATATTTTTCCCGCGGGAAAAGTTTACCGCGGTAAATAGTTGCCTATATGTTATCCCAGGATATAAGCTATGACTGTACCAAGTTTCATCAAAATTAAATATTTTTCCAGCGGGAAAAGTTGCGGACCAGGACGCGGGCGCAAACACGCGTGACAGGAAAACCGGCCTAAATGTATTAAATTTTGCTTACCAAATGTAAGACATGTAGAAAATAATATGACTTTAGGTACATATAGACTAGAATTTATTAAAAGTATTGTGTTCCTTGGTATAACTATAGATTCATCTTTTCAATGGGGGCCCCACATAGCTTCACTAGCTGGCATACTAAGTTCGGCCGCCTATGCCGTTAGAAAAATTTGACAATTACTGATATTGCTATCGCAAAATTAGTATATTTCAGCTACTGCCACAGTAACATGGCATAAGGCATCTTACTGTGGGGTCGAGCAGCAGATATAGTGACCATTTTTATTTTGCGAAAGAGAGCTAGGTATTAGCTCGATCTATAATCTGCGTTGTAGTCATTAAGAGAAAAGTTTAAAGAAATAAATATACTAACCGTATCCAGTCAATATAGATATCTATCTTGAATATGAAGCACACAAAGTTTAAAAATCACATTATGTAACAATTTGTTATTATAAAATAGACGATTCTTTGAATGACAAAGACGCCTGATATTAATGTTACTTGGTGATGTGGTACTCCTATGCTATAAAGTATGTTCACATTGACTGTAAATAAATTATTAATACATAGTGTTTTTTTTATTAAGAACCATCTTGGACGGTCAATATTGTGTAGCTTACCCTACATAAATAGTGCGAGTGAGATAGGTGCGCTGACGGCGGCGGTGGGAGAGGCATGCGGGGGGGAAATTTGAATTTGAGCTGACATACCATCGACTCTTAACGTAACTTTCATCTAAGCACCATTCTATTCGATTACTGTTACTTCACGTGACTTAGCATTCAATACTATAATGATGATTATTATAAACATTAAAACTTAAAGTTGACTTAGTGTCACGTAAAAAATGTTTTAAAATAGCTATGAAATAATTAAAATTATTCTGAGTAAAACATATTTGTGCAAACACACTAAAAATCGTGTTATTTTATTTATGTCTCCATAAAATAGACTATATCAAATCCAGTCACTTATGTTGTACAAAGGCACGTAAGAATCAATTTACAATAAACATGTAACAAAGAAAGTCCATTTTTGCAAAATATTACGTCGTCAATTGTATATATAAAAAAATCTTTACCAGCAGTACACCGCAAATAGAAGCTAATAAATTATATAGGTAATTATATTGCATTAGTATGTAATACTACATACTACTTCTTGCTGATTTAAGACCTTTAAAATAGTTCTTTTAATAATCTTGATTGAACCTTATCCAAACCATGAGTTATTAAAATGTGTAAATTTTACGAGATTCTTCTGATATATCTACAATTTGCCACTAAGACAGTCTTATGATAAGCATGTCCAATGATATTCGGTGTATATGAGACGCTACAGCAGACAGGATCGGCTTTAGTATTCTACAGAAAAGTCACCAATATCTTGTCTACACTGTAAAATACATTAGGAGAGAGATAACATGTTTAACCATTCAAAATGATCGTCAAGATTCTTAATTTATGGAAAATGTCATGGCTAAGCCAATTATTCCAGTTCTATGGAATTCTAAATTCAACCCTGTCCAAACTATGAGATTGGCAAGAATATCGTCGATAGTATCAAATATTACCTACCACATTGCTATCCATAAATATACAAACCGAAACCTAAGCATATATTCGAATTCGACTAAAACATTGCATGCAGTCTGGCAATATTCGAGTAGTAAAGTGACTTGTCAACAAATGCTTAAATAAATCACAAATGTTTCCCTCCATAGCCGCGTCGTGCGTACCACCAGCAAAAGTTCCGCCTGCTCACTCTGAAAACATTTTCCTAAATATTCCATATTTTACTAAAACATTTTTCTACTAGAAATTGTTACCGACATCAAAAATTAGCATATTTTTTTCTGGAGTCCAAATTTTTGACGCAAGTCAGTCAGATAACAGGCAGTCGCTGCGCGAAATAATAAACCTTAAGATGGTAAGGCGAAACTTTTGCTGATAGTACAATCAAACTCGACGCTAGTAGCGCCTCTCAGTCAACTTTCGCAGAGCATTCTGCACCGTCGCCTTCGCCTTTAGATGGGACATCGGATCTGAAACTGAAAATAGCCATTTCATTTCTATCTTTAATCGACGACATATCAGTGTTGAAGTTCTTTGTGATGTGCCATTGAAACATGAATGTGTCATTACAATGATGTCATTATTAGACTAATAGAACTCTATCGCCAATGGATTCAACAGGTAAGTGTAGATAGTGATCAACTACTAGTTCTTTAATAATCAAAGTATAATTTGCAGTATATAAAAGACGTGAATAATTAATATCTACCTATCTATATTTTCTCTAAGGAAAAAAACTCACAAAAATTTAACTTCTAAATCTATGGGATATCAAAAAACTTTGTAAAGCATTAGTGCCGTATAATTTAATTGGAAAGCGTGAAGCGTGCACAGAGTCAAATCGTATTATCTTTCACTTTGGGATAGTTATTTAAAATTATTAACTTGTAAGTACGAGAGCTATACACACCTTGGCAGTGGGTCCTTTTCAAGGTCTGGTTTCCTTGTCACGCTGATTGATATATTTTTTCTCTGCCTTATTTTTTCCAATATATTCTCTGGGCTCTTTTCTTTCTCGCTCTCCTTTAATATAATCGCTGAATTCAAAGTCCTCTTTGGTCTGTAAGTGGCGTAATTACCCGGTGAATACATAGAAATAGTTCTATTATATTTGTGCTGGTCCCTGACGCTTCCTAAGCTGTTATCTTCGGTTCCATCGGAGCTGTCTAGAAGGGACTTGGTCCTCGAATATCTATGCGACGTATACGATGACGGTTGATCGTAATCTAAGTAGCTTCTGGTACCTGGGTACTTCCTGAAGTCATTTCGGTCAAGGGATCGGTACGTATCAATCTTATCGTTCAGTCCGTAGTTATCGAACCTTAAGTTACTTCTAGCACTACCAGGCAGATCGGTTAATAGAGATCTATATCGATCAGTGGATGGGGACAAATCTGACGCAACGGAATACCCAGGAGACAAGTCGTAGGTCCCGGGTGAGGTGGGAGAGATGTCGAACTTTGGATCTGGCGCTTGAGAATGTATTCGCGCCACTGGATCATATTCGGTAGCTCCGGGACCAACTAAATTGCTCTTTCGTCGTTGCTTCTTTTCGTTGAATCTAGAGTAGAAACTCTTTCTTCGTATTCTATCGACAATATCTTCTTTGTCAGGAGTGGTGGGTTCGTGATTTCTTAGCGGATGATGCGTACTATTATCAGATGGTGAAAAAGGATTTTTGTCTGAGCTTCTGGCATCTGCGCTATTGTCAGATTTCATTTCGGAATTTGAAAAAGTTGATCTACTCCTTGATCGGCTGCGACTCTGCGTGTCTGATGCATCGTTGGTATTCAAAGTTACATCCGGAATGGTGCTATTTTTTTCTGAATTATATTTCTTCTCCGTATCCTTTTCGTCAGAGGTAATGTTGAAAACTTGTGGTTCTATCACAGGATTTGTAGGAACTATTTTTTTAACTCTTGGCAATCTGGAGAAATCTAGTTTTAAACTGTTTCTTAAATTTTTGGAATTACTTTCTTTTTTATGTACTGTTTGGTCGTCATTGTCAACAGAATTAGAAACACTATCACTGGCAGTTCTTCCATATTTTTTGCGTCCTAAGCCGTTCAGAAGTAAAGATGTCGGTCTCTTAGGCTTATCATCGATACTTTCTGGGACGTTTTCAGTCGAGGGTCCGTTTTTGCTATTTACTTCACTGGCTAATTCAAGATCTTCACTGTGCGATTTTTCCACAACCGTTTTAGGAGTCTTGTCTTTGGGCTCAAATTTCTTGAACAGCCCTAAAACTTTAGAAACAGTTGTTTTGCTAGGGGTTGTATTTTGACTATCCAGCGCGGCCACATCAGTTACTGTAACAGCTCTTTTGATGAGATTCGATTCGGTAGGAGGCTCTGTAGTCACGGGTACTGAATGTTCTCGTTGTATTCTACTTAATTTAGATTCTTTCTTAGTTTCACTTGCCACTGCATTATTTTCAGATGCTTTATCAGGGGAACTGGATTTTGTCGACGCTAATTTCTCCAGCTTATGTCCTATAGATTGCAAAACAGATTTTTTCTTTGTGACCGTTGTCGTTTTTGTACCATCCTCGGTACTTTTATCTTTAACTTTCTTTGCGACTTTTTTCTTTTCAGTTGTTTTCGCGTCGTTGCTATCTTGACTACTTACCGCATCAGCCTTTGATTTCGATGATACTTTCCTTATAATCCTTTTCTTTATAGTTCCTTTCTTTTCGCTCGGCTCCGTTTCTGTGGACTTTAATTTCACTTCTTCTTTATTGAAGTTATGATTCATCACTTTAAGCTTTGTGTCGTCAATAGAGTCAGTCTTTGTAACATTGTCAACTGGCCCGCCATTTGCAATTGCAGTGCCGTTTTCAGATTTATGATTTTTAATTTCGGATTCATCGTCATCGTTACTTTTAACTACTTGATATTTTTTCAGCACAAGATTGCTCTCAGCTACCTTATCGGTACTCTCTGGTTTTGGATCTTCTTTTTCAGTCGATTCAGTTTTCTTAAGTGTATTTATTTTTGATGTACCGGTGGTTTTGGTACTTTTCTTAGGTAATGTAATACTGAAACTTACTTCAACATCATTTTTACTTTCAGGACTAGTAACTTCTTTTGGCGGTGAATCTATAGTTTCATCGTTTTTGATATTTCGGTTCACGTAAACCTTTTCTGGGGAAGGACTAGTGGTAGGATAACTCTTTGGTCGTATCAATTTAGATTCTCGAGGTAATGTTACATCTTTGTTTTCACTATCTTTGCTAGAGGTAATTTCAGACAATACATTTTCACTGGGTTCGTCGAACGGTTCTAGATGTTTTACGGGGTAGCTCTTCGGCCTCATCATTTTTGAATCTTTATTTATATAATTTTCATCCGATTGAGATTTTTGCTTTATGTCGTAGGATATTCCGTATCGCTTGTCTAATGTGCTCGAAGTATCTATTGTGCTTTCCTTTATGTTATCTAAAATTGGGAAGAACGGCGTTGTTGACCTACTGCGTTCTTTGCCTGTCAAGATAGCAATAGGTGATATCGGCGAGAGGTTCTTACGCGGATAGCTAGTCTCATCCTTAAACATCTGCTGCTCGTCAATGGCGTCCGTAGGACTCTTTACGCTGGGAGAATCTAAAAACTTATTTTTCTTTTCTCTAATTTCTCTAAGTATCTTTTGCGTTTCTAATTCTTTCTCCTTCTTATGTTTAGAGTAAAGATTCTCATCAGGAGGGGTATCGAAAAAGTCTGATCGGAGGAATCTCGAGATGCGTTTCCTCGGCTGGTCTCCAGCGAGCCTCATCGAGTGGCGCCTGATACCGAGTCCTGCCACGCCGCCGACCGCCGGCGCTCCGTATGCTGCGATATAACTCGGCTCTGACAATATGCTGCCGCTGTCCGACGAGTACGACTCGTCCAACGAGATAGTTCTCTCCGGAGTTAAATATTTGCTGAGCAGCGGACGGTCTGGCGTGCTCCGGACACTGCTGCCTCTCGAGGGGCTCGGTTCCTTCGCGGACGAATTCAGTTTGGACAGATTGTCGTCGGCGACGGGGGAGGCCGGCGGCGTGGTCTCCCTCGACACGGCCGAACGCCGCTTGAGGCGCGGTAAAGTGCAATACTGAGGCGCAGGCAGTTCCATGTCCTCCTTGACTAGGTTCTCAGTCTTATCGGGCTCCGCCGCGGGTGTGTCGTGGTCCTCCGTGTGAGTGGCAGTGTCGGTGGTGTCTGCGGGGTGGGCGCCTATGGACTTGGAGGCGGAGTGGCTGCGCACGCAGGGCGGCGCGGCGTGGCTGCGCGGCGAGGCGGACGCGTGCAGCGAGAGCGTGCGGCGCAGGTCGCGCGCGGCGTGCGGCGGCAGGTGCGCCAACAGCTGCCGCTGCAGGCGCCGCGACAGCGCCGGCGTCAGCCCCGACAGCGCGCGCATCTCCTTCTCAGAGAACTGAATCGAGCTCAGATCCAAATCTGACAAGTCTAACCCGCTATCGACGTTCGTATCCGCGTTTTGTTGAGCCTTCGTTTGGTGCTTGCCTTTCTTACTATTACCTGAAATATAATCGAAAAACACACGTTTCGATCATGCAGAATGCTCGCTGGAATGGTGTATTTACAGTGTCAACTTTTTTCAACAAAGGAATTTTAACATTCTGCTCTTCCAAATTTTAAGTACACAAGTTGAACGAGAAATTGCGAGCAGAACACCATCGGTAAAACAAAATGAAGGAATTTGAATAAAATTTGCCATTTAAATAGTCATTTCCAAAATAATAACAACAATTAATGCAAACATCGATGCAATGTTAAAAGTTAATAAATATCTAATAGAGCTAAATACGAACTAATCGAATTAGATCAAACTGGAAGCTTTAGAAATGCAAAACAATTCACAAATAAATATGCATTAAAATGTTGCTTTCGAATAGATAATAATTTACCAGAATGCGAACTAATAATGTATAATGGCATAGCGATGTATTGAACAATAATAAAGGCATCTCTATTCTGGTAAACAGCCGCCGCGCATGGTGCGGAACACAAAAACACATAAACGAAGAAATAAATATAGTTTAGTACCTATTGTTGTGTGGCGTTTGTGGCAGGTTTGTGGATGGCGCTGGCGCCGCTGTGGAGTGGAGATTTGGTCGGGGCATGCAGTGTAACGCGCAACCCAACTGCAACCACACCAACACAACCTCACTACCGCTTCTCTGCGTCCCCTCCCTCCCAACCCCCCTCGGCTACCCGGCCCCGGCTACCCCACCCCGCCCGGCTTGTCCCAGTCTGGCTGCAGGTGCGTCGCTCGCTCGCCAGTCGCCGACCCGTCCGGTGCGACAGCGAATGGTCACATGACATGATTGCGTTGGCGATACTACACTGACTGACACATGTTTCGGACATCTCGTATGATACATCGAGTGCTACCACATCCACTATCTACACATTTACTTATGCAGTGATACACTTTCTAAACAAATTAATTAACTGTATTCTATGTCTGTAAACAATACTCATCAATGAAAAAATCTCTTGAAAATCATGAGAATTCAAATAATAGGTCTTAATTATACTAAAAGCACCGCTTTTGGCAATGCGTCATGTGAAATGCCTTTTCTGTACACCTCATGCAATCTCGCTACTACATTTATAACGAACATAATTTAAACAATAACAACTGAGAGCAACGCAACATTTTCCTGCTATTGTTAGCGGGGAGGAGAAAAGAGAACACCTGCACAAAGAATGCACTTTGAATACAATATAACACTACAATGCCAAAAAAAGGTTAACATTTATTAATTTGTTAATGAAATCTGATAAATAAAACACTGGATACATAATAGACTATGGTAACATAAAAATTACCAATTAATAGTCTATTATATACGGGAAAATGTTAAATGAAAACGACTCAGGTGGAAAACGTTACTAATATTCGAGGCAATGAAGTAACTAAACATTTGAGTGTCCTACGATATCGTATGAGATGGCAGTCGGTATGTAGTTAATTGATTTGTTTTAGTTAAAGCTGGCTAGCTTTGTTGTGAGTGTTGTAGGCGCGTGCTGAGCGCTAACTACTTGCGACGTATGGGCTATTCACATGCTGTTTCTATTCGATTTTTTTGATTCCGATGATTTGATGGTGTTTTTTTTCCTAGTGCTTACATTTGTGGCAAGATGTTTATTTTTAGATACTCGCTTTATACTGGGATTACTATGACTTCCACAATCTGTAGGAAATATAACTGTTCTTTTAATTTCATCACTGGTTTTTGGAATGTATTTAGACTCACGTCTTTCGGGAACGACAGCTGCTAAGGTCAAAACTATCAAAATGAGAAATGAAACCATACTTGTTTTTTGTTAAATCATTGACTTGTAGGTTTTGGGTGAAACTTTATGATAAAGGTAAAATAGAACTTTTATATTTAAATTTTTGGTGGAAATTTTACTAGTCTTTTCCGGTCTTTATTAGTTAGTACCAATGCACAAAAACAATGTTTTATTTCTGCGACCGGTTTAATTGTTTACACCGCCAAAGCCCAAGGGAACCTATGGCCACTTCGCAGTTTTATTTCATTCCATTTACCAGAAACCTAAACCAATTTTGGATATTTAAGCATAACCTTTAATATAAATAAAGCAAAAAATGTATTCTTTATTGTAAGAGTTCGTCGAGCCGTGCAATTTAGAGGGAAGAATCAAAACCTTTTTGAAAATTACAAAAGCCGAAAAGCAGAAACTACAATGTTAAAATTTTGATACATAATGGAATAATTTCTAATTTAAGTATTATGTATGTATGTACGCTTGACAAATTGTGCGAGAATCTAAAAAGGAATCTCAATGTTTTTAGACTCCAAGAACTATAAAACCAGATAACAGGTTACAAAAATAACTATAAATTACTATTCCTACTTAAATTTGAACTTGCTGTTCTTAACAAGACTATGTTTAGTTTATGTCATATCATATCAAAATTATCATTATTTTGGTGTTTATACACCTATCCTTCAAAATTGAATAATTTTAGTTATAATAAATACGCCATGCTTAGCGACACAACATTGAAACTGAAAAATGTTTACGCTTATCTAAGTTTTAATAATTAATACAATTTTCGGAATGATTTTAATAATATGTAGCAATAATATTTATTTAACATTTAACCTTTCGAAACCCGAGGCCGAGAGTGCAACAACTCAGTCGTATTTCGCGTCAGTCATACCAAACATTGTCACTAAAACTGTCATTTTAATTTTAGTTCAAAATGACAATTTTTAGTGACAATGTTAAGGGCTGTATTATAGTGAGCGGCGGCCTCGCGGCGCGGCGCTGCCGCTCTTACGAGCTTACATAAGTTTGTATGAGACGAGTTATAGGCAGCGGCGACGCTGCCCGCCGCGGCGGGCCGCTCGCAGATCCCATACAAAATTCGCCGCCGCTCACTATTATACCACCCTAAGTTACCAGTAACAACGGTTTACCTTGCCGGCTCGATATCAATCATAATCATACTTTATTGTTATTGGTAATTATGTAGTTACATGTCAAAAAAACCCGGCGGGTTTCTATAGGTTACTACAAGACAGCACATCTATATACAGTGAACGTGGTGGCATGGTGTTGTGTGAACCGTGGCAAGTGCCTCGTAAGCTGCGTGTTTATGTATTGGCAACGTTTTCCCCTAGAGCGGAACAAGCGGGTGCACTGTACACAAGCTAGCACTCACCTCGCGGCGTTGCGCGCGTCTTGTTGAACATAGAATCGAAGTCCGCGTGCAGGTCGCGCGAGCCCCAGCCCTCGCGTCTGCGGAAGTCACACCGAATATATATAAAAAATCTGTCTTATTGACCAAGGTTAATAGTATCGGCAAATAACTCTTAGTACCATTTCATCGCTATTTCTAATCAGAAATTGGAATTTTGTTGCCATTTTAAAACTATTAAATATTAAAAAACGTAATTTGAACTAAACTCTCAAAATACAGGCTAACTGAGTTTGGGAGTCAGGCTCCATTATATGCCACTTTAATTCTATTCAATAGTCTACAATTGTAATGTATTGTTTTAATTAATATAGAAATTTTAATATTATTATTAACTCACGTTTCTGACACGCTTCGTTTATTTTCCAAAAATCTCTCTGTGCTGCATGCAAGCAAATTGCATTTAATACATTTTTCATTAAATAAATTTGGTGTTGTATTAAAAATAAAACGAAATTACTTACAACAGGTTCCTCCTTGGCAAGTGAGGGCTGCATGCGCAAAATTGAAAAGATAATTAGTAAAAAAAAATGAAAAGAAAGCATGCAATATTATTTTAATTTAATTTGTATTTAGCTTCATTTGGCCAGATTTAAATTGGCATTAGATGTTTTGTAACAATGTGTGTTAACATAATACCTATAAATAAGATAGGTAAGCAGGCATAATAATAGGTAAAAATTGCACAAAACAAAGCTAAGAGGATCGGAGATGCAATTTATTTCATTTAATTTTAATTTTTTGAGATGTGTGTCGTCAAATATTACATCGTATTTTACTAGCTTTGCTCATATTTGCAGCTGTGTTGTTTGTGAATAGGGGCCACCACCGTTATGTTGTGTAAAAGCCACACACGATCGCATATAACAATTACTGTACCTGTTAAAGAATGGTGACTGTAGATTGTTGAATAACGAGTGCGGGTGCTGGGGGAACCCGGGCCCCTCCTCGCCGTTCAGACGGTTCGTCAGCGCGCGCACCTGGAAATATTTGAGTTGCAAATAAATGCCATCATCGCAGGAATATGGGAAATTCGAACAACGGCGGCGTTGCTTCCCCTACCCGCTGCTGTTCTACAAGTTTATACCCTAATTGGGAAGTTCTTCTATTTCACATAAACTTCAAATCTTTTTTGTTTTTCTTTCGTTTTCGTATTTCGCGTCAGTCACACCTAAAATTGTCACTCAAATACCCTCCGTCCACTTAATTATCTAACTTTTAGATATTTTTTCTCACATTAATCTCGAGTTCAGCGGTCACTCCATTCTGACGCGAGATGAGTAACATTGCATATTTTCAGACAACTAACCAAATGACAGAGGTATACCTTGGAGTTTCACATTCGGATTACATCGCTGTTACACATCCCTGAAATTATATTTAAAAAAGGAACTGGACGTACCCTGTGCAGAAGCGTAGAGAAGAGGTTCTCAGCGGTGAGCAGGTGGAAGCCTTCGTCCTCTTCGTCCTCCTCGCCGGAGCTCACGGACTCCGCTCGCGCCGCGCGGGTGGATCTGCAAGTAAGTGCGATAACGCTATTACAAACTCAGTATTTCCAAATGACCTGCTCAAATTGCTCCAATTTGGAACACTTAAATTGCGAAAATTTCAACTTAATCTGTCTTTGTGAGCTTTAACGTGAGTATATATTCTATACAAACAGATAAAAATAAAAGTATTTTTTCAATGACCAAACCTTCATCAATCTACACGACTTTTACTGTTTCTAGGTAACAGTAGAAAAAGATAGTAATAGCATACATACCTCAGTCTATGCATATGCATGTCGTCTTCTTCCTCAGATTCCCCTCCACTGACGAGGCTGCTATAATGGAAAAAGGATTGTTGGTTATTTAGGGTTATTGGTTTGAGCGCCAGGAATAAGGCTCTTCCCGTCTTCGAAGAAAAGGATCGCAGCTTTTCATCTCAAATGGAAAGCGATCCTTTCCGAGCATGTTTGAGAAAAATCATTGTGTACATTCATGTGCCGATGTGTTTCAACTAACCGCACGTATCATCTACACTAATACAATAAAACTGAAGAGTTTGTTTTTTTGTTTGAACACTCTAATGTCTGGAACAACCAGTCGGATTTGAAAAATTCTTTTTGCATTTGATAGCCCAATTGTTCAGGAAAGTTATAATGCTATTTAACATCACGCTACGACTTATAAAAGGTGGACGAAGCCGGGGGAAACGAGCTAGTAGGAATACAAAATGGGTTACGTAAGCTACCTGATGCGCCTGGGCTTGTGCGTGCGCGCGAGCCGCGCAGGCCCGGCGGCGGCGGCCGCGTCCGGTTCGAGGCTGCGCTGGCGCGGCGTCACGTAGCCCTTGCCCTCCACCGCGATGGGGATGATGAACTCGCGCGCGGACTTCTTGATCGGCTCGCCGGGGCTCGAGCACGCCTCGCTCGCGCTAGACTCGTTTGACACCAGCCGTCTGCGCCGGACATGCCAAGTTCAGTATGTTAACAGGTAGGCACAAATCGTAAGAATTTTCGATTTAAGACACGTCAGCATCGATATTAGGAAAACAAGCTGTAGATGGGTGACATGAGAAATGGATCTGGTTTTTTATTATCTATACATACCAACAGAGAGAAATAGAATGACGCAAACATTTGGCGCGCGAGCAAGACATAGAAATTAGGACAATGTGGCCTAATTTATATGGTCAATGCGCTAGAGGCTAGGTAACCCATCTACCACATGTTTTCCTTACATATATCGATACATGTATTCCGCTTGTTACAAAGATGTAACTTGCCCACAACAGTAGTGTAGGGACAGTAGGTTCGGACATCTACGGACTATATACCCGACGACGAGTCAGCCGTCCCAAGTGATTATATTCTCTTTGGTCGTCCCGGCATAGTCGCATAGTATGGACCAATGTAATTAAGTTGTATGTGAAACATTAAATAAATAGTTCCAAAAGTAGTGATAAAGTGTTTTCTTATTAGTAATAATTAATAAACCGTACATACCTAAGCGGCGGCTGCGTGGCTCGCGGCGCGGCGGTGGGCGGCGGCGCGGGCTTGGGCTGCGGCGCGGGCGGTGGCGACGCGGCCGGCTCCTCGGGCGACGGCGACAAGTTGATCGGGATGATGCGCTCCACTGACACCCCCCTACAAACAACATGCCACACATTTATAATCTATAATTATTCGCTTGATTTCTCTAAGAACCGAATCCTGTGAACTTGTTGCATTTGCCTTGATTTCGTGTTTCGATTCCTATTGCGAACGGTCATCAGGATTTGTCTCAATTATTGATAAGTATAATCTAAAAACGTCAGCAATGCACTAATATTTATTTAACTCGGCAACGTTTGTTTAGTCTATATCATCATCGTTAATTAAGAAAATAAATTAAACAAATAAGGTCTGGAATTTTCATAGCCAAAATTTAAATGCAAAGGAATTGAACTTTGTGATCTAGGTATAGACTGCAGTAGGAGTAAGAGAAAAGTATAGACCTGTTGCGATGGTCCTCGACGCGGTGCTGCGCCTCTGTGCGGAACACGCGCGGGGAGGTGACGCCGGCGGCGGCGGAGGCGGGCGCGGCGGGCGGCGTGCCCGGCGGGGACGCCAGCGACGTCACGCCCGCGGACGACGACCGCCCGTACGGCACCGGCGGCTTGCCTGACATCATAACACTATTTCAGTTCACTGTTACACGCAGCCAGGTTCTCAGTATGCCTGTTTCAGATAAGTGCTGGACGCAGGCAGCTTCTCCGTATGCTTATTTCAGTTCACTGTTAGAAGCAGGCAGGTTCTCCGTATGCTTATTTCAGTTCACTGTTAGAAGCAGGCAGGTTCTCCGTATGCTTATTTCAGTTCACTGTTAGAAGCAGGCAGGTTCTCCGTATGCTTATTTCAGTTCACTGTTAGAAGCAGGCAGGTTCTCCGTATGCTTATTTCAGTTCACTGTTAGAAGCAAGCAGGTTCTCAGTACGCATATTACAGTTCACTGTCGGACGCCGACAGGTTCTCAGTATGCCTATTTCAGTTCACTGTTGGACGCAGCCAGGTTCTCAGTCTATTTACAGTACAGCACAGATGCTATGCTCAGATCGTCATGTACCGTCCAACGATGAACATCCTATACTACGCGCAGGGCGTAGTCTCCACTCGAGAACTCTATAAATAAAATAAATAAAATAAAAAAGCCTTTTATTTCCAGTTTACAATTTAGAAGAAAAAACATTTTAACTAACTTTAAACATATTAACAAAAAATATATAAATGTATTAAACCTAACTTTTTTTTTTGTGTATTGTGGGTGTTTGTATGTATTTTAGTATTTATTTAAAAGTATTTATGTATGTTTATCAGTTGTTGAGTACCCATTTACACGCTTCGGCTTAGTTTGGTACTAAACAGCCATGTGTGAATTTGTTCTAACATTGTTTTCTTATTTTATTATTATTTTAATTAGTAATAAATTAAGTAATAAAAACATTAACATTTAGGTAGATATAGGTACTTATTTATTTTCCCCTGGAACCCCTTTCAGGTAAAGGCCTCCTCCAAAGCTTTCATTTCTCTCGATCTTTGTATATAATATGTAGAGTTGGTTATTTCTTCTTTTTAATAGTTCTTTGTGATCTCTTGGTGATGTCTTTGGAGGGTTTTGGTCATATTCTTCCACGGTGACCAACCGGCTTGGAAGATGGGTTTCGCTTCTTGTTTGTGGTTTTTGTATGTGTTTCGTGTGAGAGGGGGGCTGTATAGTTGCTATTCGTTTAAATTTTTCTTGTCCTGCTGCTTTGACACACTATTCGGGTAGTTGGCAGTTAAGAATTTAAGCATGCCCGGTTTTAAAACTCCTTCTGACAAGCTGGAACTTCTTTTACATGATGCCGCGGTTTTATTCTTTTTGTTGACTTGCGCTTCTTTTCCAGATTGTCCGGGACGGTTATTTTCGGGGGATATTGAGAGCATTCTCTTATTGTTGTTTGTTGTGTTTGTATTTTTATCTAGTATTATAATTTTGTCGTACCTTATTATCGCCAAATTTCCTTTCTCTCTCTCTACCTTTACTTGTTCTTGTAATTCTTTCCTTTTCTCAAGAACGTAGTGTGGAAAATCCTCCTTCATATAGTATGTGGTATCATCAAGTGCCTTTTTTTGTTTGAAAATATCAATTTTTCTCCCTAGTGTAGAAAAAGTAACGGTTATTGGTCGGGGTTTTTCCCCTTTCTTTCCTAGTCTCTTTATTTCCTGTATGTCTCTTCGTTCAAGTTCTATAGATAAGTATTTTTTTATAAATTCAATCAAGTTTTTTTCCAAATTTGAATATGATGTTTCCGTTTCTTCTATTCCGAAAAAGACAACATTTCTCTGTCTTGCTTGTTTCTCTAGGTAGTAGAGTCTTTTCTCTTGGTTTTCCACTTTTTCTTTGAGGTTTTCATAATTTTCTTCCAAGGCTTTGAACTTTTCTTCCAGCATGTCGTTAATATTTTGTGTTACTTGTTCTGTCACCTTTTCTCCGCTTTGCAAGATCGTCGTTTTTTGCTCTGCGATCTCCTGTTGAATTTTTCGGAGTTCATTCATAACTTCCTCCATAATTTCAGATTTTGTTTGACCGACTAATCTTTATTGCCCTCTAGTGGATTTTCTTCAAACTATTGTCTGCCGTTTTTATCAGGTGATCGGTTTATTTGAGCTACTCGTCGATAGATGGAGATAGCGGGCACTTATCTTTAGTTCTACTATGGCGCTAGTTGTCTTTATTTTTTTTTCTATTATTAAACAGGGTAGTTATTTATGTGTTACCTTATGTCCCTTTAATAAGTTAAAATTCGGGTTTTATGCATCTCTTATTACTAAACTTTTCCGCTGATTGCAATGTTACCGGTGTTATTTAAGATCAACTGCAGTTTAAGTTCTCAATATTCACGAATTAGATGTCCGTTATGTGGAATGAAGGATCGTGTACAACGCTGTAGTTTGAGCTCATTTACCAATCACTACGGTTATCAAGTGCTTAGATAACATTCACTGTAATGAGTCCCAGGTTTTCGCACGTTTTTGTATCACTTTCACTAGGTTTCCTTGACTTTTATATTTTTAAACAATAATTTTTACGCAGCGTTCTAAAAAGGTATATTTACGTTGCAGCGCCCTCTCGCGACCTCTAGAACTCTATAACGTCATCAAATTCCTGCCTTTTGAAGGCAAATGCGTCTTATAAAGAACGCACCACAGTGTTTTCTACGTGCGCTAGTGGCGCCATCTGAGACGAGTTTTGTACTTAATGGGAGGTTCAGACTTTGTCTTCAGGCATTATACTTGCATAATGAACGAGAAGATAAATGAAATAACTTCCCATACGCCTATAACACGTACAGAATTTTTTACCGATTGTTTACGCCCCTATTGTAGTGAGGTTTCAAGTAATGACATACCAGTGCGTATAGCTGTGGAGATGATGTCCCGCGCGGCGCGTCGCCGGTTCTCCTCGCCTGCTTTCTCTTCCACCAGCTTCGCCATGGAGCTTTGGAGACTCCTGCAAGATAACTCACTTTGGTACTATTTCTAAATATTTTGATTTCAATACCTTCTATGTTTACCGCTCAGCTTCTTCTTTCCTTGAGATACTTGACTATATAAGTAGAAAAATACATTAATTTGTTTCTAACAATAGGAGTATCCATACAGCGGGTTTCGTGAGTTTCAAGGAGTCATTTCCATCCTCACCTAGCCCCGGTTTGATTGGAAATTTTATATGCCATCTTCCAATAGATTTGAGGTTTTAGTACAGTCACAGAGTAATATTTTACATCTGAGAGGTACAATTACAAACCAACTTTTTGCTTTTGCCAAAGTTGAGCCTCATAAAGCTGACAAATATACATTGGACTTGCCTCCTGGCGTCTTGTAGCAGTACGGAGGGGTCGACGGAGGTGGTGCTGTGCGAGGGCTCGCTCTCGGTCTTCTTCACGCCGCCGCGCGAGGGCTGCTCCTCAGTCGGTGTCTGCAACACCACTTAGATTAATTTTTTTATAATGGATTTTACGGCCCTGGAAACAAAGTCCTTAGGCCCATCATAGTTTTAAAATGTTAATATACAAAATCCGGCGGTTACAGCATGGTCTTCACAAAAACAGGGCACGACTAAAGTTAATCAGCGATTTTCATTCACTAAGGTTGACATAATCACTAAAGAGATATAGTGAGTTTAAGGCACACCTGCATACCTACACTTTTATAGGCACTTGTTGCACTTGTTAATATTATCACAGACTAGCTGTTTCCCGCGGCCTCGCCCATGGTTTGCAAGTAATTTCTGATTTTTTTTTCTTTCTGATCGACTCGTAAGGGTCATAGTCCTGGTCCCCTAGGAAGGTAAGATAAGACTTACCGGTGATGGTTCAATGCCTATCTGCTGCAGTCTCACGGTGCCGTTGTCTGGAGTCTTCGACGGCAGCTCGCGGTCCTCGCTCTGCGCTTTGGGCTTGGCGATCTTCGATACAACTAAAAGGGACAAACAATTAAGCAGGTATTAATGATTATTGTTCCAACCACAGATAAAAACAGGTCGAACTAATTTACAATTCAACAGGATTTTATATACTCGTACGATGCAACTGCAATGCAACGAAACAAAAATATTTGCGTCTAAATTATAATCATTCAAACTAGATGGGAAATATTTTCTATCACAATAGTGATGTGATGCCCAACATGTCTGCTCAGCGTTACTATTATAGACTTTACTCCGACACGAGGAGGCCTATGTCCAAAACTGAACGTTATGATAATGTGCAGATGTATTGAAGTAAATTTGTAACATTACCTGGTTTGGTGACATTGCGCTTAACTTCTGGGGTGTTGGTAAGGGAGGCGCGTCTCTCAAATTGTTCCTTGAAACTGCATACATTGCCTTCTGCGAAAAAATACGTTATGTAAGGTAAGGTGGCAATCTTGTATTATAATGTCATAGATGTCACATCTACATGTGGAAGAAGTCTAAGTCTCAAAACCCATAGAGTACCAAACGCAATTTGAATATGGAGCGTATAGTTTTGTAGCTAAGAGCCTTTTTCCCTGTACTCTTTTTCAATATAATTATTTTTACTTTTTAAATAATCGTAATGGTTTACGAGACTATGTCCAATTTGAAAAATGACAAAGTGGAAAAATCACTCACTGCAACTTAACCTACCCACGTGATATTAAGTATTGAATTCACACTTACTACTAAATCTCTTGACCGGTTTAGCCGGAGTCTGATTGGCGGGCGCCGGTTGCGCCGGGGACGTCGGCGTCACCTTCTCAGCTGGTACAACAGCACTCGGCTTCGCTTCTTCTTGCTATTAAATATCATTTAAATTTGAGTTTCGAATACTAATGTAACAGGGCAATTGACGATCACCACAAATGCTAAGATTGGCGGTCGGGTGAGTCGGTGCGAGCTTGAATTAGCCAATCACAGCGCTGCATCACGTTTCCCACAACCCTCCCCCTTCCTCCAAATATGGTGAACCCGAATCAGTAACTGCTGTATTATTGGGGGTTCTCTGTGGTTATATTTCATTTATATTACAAAAAAATACTAGATATACAACAAAATTGTATCAAAACACAGGTGATAATTCCACCGCAGTCGATAGCACGAAAACACTATTTAAGGTGCTAATTAAAGGAGTCATCATTATATTTTAAAAATACCAAATAGTACTCACTTTAGGCTCCTCAGGTTTCTCAGCAGATACCTTCTCCTCGGCAGGCTTCCGTCGGATAGATCCTTTACTCTTGACGGGTTGCGGTTCCGCGCTGGGTTTCTCTTTCACTTCCTCAGCCTTGGGCGGTTGCGGTTCCTTCACTATCTCCATCGTGAGGTCTTTGACTAGTTGCAGGGGAGCGGGCGGGGTGGTGACGGCGGCGGGGGGTGGTGCGGGGATGACTGCGGGCGTGGGTAGGATGGTGATCGTCGCTGACGACTTGAGAGTCGGTGGTGATGTCTGCAATAGTATGGAGGGATAAATAAAATAGATATGGAAGGTGTGGACCTTCCTGAATCAGTATTGCTGAGTACAAGGAAAGAGCGGTCTAAGTCACAAAATGGCGTGCCACGTATAAACCCTATGAGGTTTCTGGTTGCACGCATAAATGTGTCACTGTGTTATTAATGTAATGCACAATAAAAAATAAGAAATCCATAGAGCCTAAATTACATTGTCACAAAATATAGAGTATAGTGACAAACGCAATTTGAATTTGAATGTCGTCGGCGAGCAAACAACACCGCGCAAGTCGAAAATTTTCGGTTTCCGAGATTTTAATGCCATTGAATGCGCGCTAAGAAACTGCATCTAATGGCATTAAAATTCAATTCAATTATTTTAAATTCACAAAATCCATGTCTACAGGTCGGATCCCAAAAAATTTCGACTTGCGTGGTGTTGTTTGCTCACCGATGATATGGAAGCTTTTAGATTTTATAACTTAGACCGTTCTTTCCTTGTACAATAGTGTACGTTGGTATGTCTGACTCATTATTCCTTATTATTATTACATTGCCATATATAGGTGGTGATTACATGGCACCCTGTTAGGGTATAGTAATTTAATTATTAGCTATTAAAAACATTGAAAAAAAGAAATACAAAACTAGACTACATAGTAATAAACTAAACTAATATGTACTGAAGATTCTGTTAAAATGTACATACCATATTTGGGCCTGACTCTTCGTCGGGCGGCGGCTCGGCTGCCGTCTCCTCTGGCAGCGCGGGCGCCTGCGGGCCGATGCTCGCGCAACTACGAGCAGAAATTGATTGCGTCAGAATCACAACGCATTCGCAGCGGGATTGTTCATTTGGAACCAGTCGGAACCAGTGGGTGCAATTGGCAATGGGATCAGATGAGTGTGAAATTGCCAAAGCGTACGTTCAAACCGTATATTTTTAAAACGAAAGTTATCTCCATGGCACAATATTATGTTACAATGAAGTCGCCGGTATCGGCATCGTACTTTTTTATACAAATCCTTACCATATTCTTTTTTACTTGTTATTTTATTTCCTCTCAATGTAATGTGCGGCATAAATCGATTTAATTTGACAATTTAAATTCACCCGTAACTGTCAAACTAGCAATAACAGACGACAATCAAATCAACAGCCTATTAATATGACCCTACTGATGGGGACCGGCCTACCCTCTCTACGGGGGTAGGGGCTATTGTCGACCACGCTAGCCCAATGTGGGTTGGTGGACTTCACATGCGCCTAAGAATAACTTCTATGACTTATGCAAGTTTCCTCACAATGTTTTCCTTCACTGTTTGATAGCACTCTTCTTCTTCTGGCCCTTCCAACCTTGCGGTTATGAGGACCAAATCGGTACTAGCCAGAGGCTTTCCCGATGCACTCCATACATTTTTTAACTTTTTTCCCTTTCATTTTACCACATTTTACCCTTTCACCACGGCCGGGGATCGAACTCGGAACTTTCGACGTGACAGGCGGGCTTCCCCAGTCCCCACTACGCCACCCTCCGACAAACGGCAAGTTGACTGACATACCTGGCCTGGCGCTCCTTCCTGCGCAGGTTGCCGGCCACCACAGCCTTGTCCAGCTTGGCCTTGTTGTCGTTCGCGGACACTATCGTGCGCGTCGGTGACGGCTTTATCGCGTCCTCGCCGCCCTCTGCCAGCGACATAAATATTATAAAACTCTTATAAGAACTTTCACGTCTCCTAAACAAACTTTCATTGAAATTAACCTGTTATAATAATAATAATAATAATAATGTTTTTGGACAAATTTATATTCATATTCATTTATTTTGTAACAAACATACAGCGTCAATTATATAAGTAATACTTATAAAAACATACTATTGAAATGTCAAACTAATATAGAAGCAATGTCAGATTATTATAAAATACAATGTCAAAGTCATATAAAAATGTAAAATTAAATATTGAAAATGTCAAATTACTAACACGGCTGTTTAGTCCCAAACTAAGCCGCAGCGTGTAAATGGGTACTCAACAACTGATAAACATACATAAATACTTTTTAAATAAATACATACACCGAATCCGAAAACCAACAGATATGCTCATCACACAAATATTGGTCCCGGGTGGGAATCGAACCCACGACCTCTGGCGCAGTCGGCAACCCTGCGCCAATCACTAAACGCCAGCAGGCCAGTCAATAAGTGTTATAAGCTTTTGTTTCTCGGGAAATACTAGAATCCCACGTATAGTGTACCGTACCATACCATGGGTATTATTATGCGTGCTGAAGTTCGAACGCTTCACCCGCGTAGATAAGTTTTCCCGGGAGAAAGACCCTTTCGTAGTGGACGTCAGAGCTAGGTACAAAATTAGAAACCTTTGTGCAAAATTTCCAGTCTATATAGGCTGAGCTGTTTGGGCTTTGCATTGATCAGTAAGTTATATTGATGATGTGTATCTCGATAGTATTTCGACTTACCTGCAACGAGGTCCAAGATCCTCTTCTCAGCCGAGTTGCTTGGCTCAACGGCGACTGACGTGGAGCTGGTGAGATCCGTGCCGCTCTCCTCTGGGCCCAGTTCAGCCTGACAAACAAATGGAAATACATAGATATACATTTAATCACTGACATGATAAACTCACAATTATAATACAAATTTTACGTACATATACATGATGTTCTATTCCTATCTGGATAGCAAAGTTTACATGGTAATACAAACTTATTATTACATCTTACATCATGCCCAGACGCAAACGATAATAATGTTTGGACAAATTCACACACGGCTGCTTAGTCCCAAACTAAGCTGAAGCTTGTGGAGATGGGTGCTTAACAACTGATAAACATACAATAAATAATAAAATACATAAATAATAAAATACATACAAACACCTAGAATCTGAAACTAACAGATATGCTCATCACACAAATGTTGGCCCCGGGTGGAAATCGAACCCACGACCAATGGCTCGGTAGGCAGGGTCACTACCAACTAAGCCAACAGGCCAGTAAAAAAAAGTGTTTGTTTTCACCAAATGAAAACCGGTATATACCTCGTTGGGCACGACGACGGAGTTGGAGTTGGAGGGCGCGGCGGGCGCGAGGGACAGCAGCAGGTCGAGCCGCACCGGGGTCTCCGCCGCCAGCGCCTCCGCCATCTCCAGGCACGACGTCTCGAAGCCGCAGTTCACCCACCTGCCAATTGGTGAATTGAATTTTTACTCTACACAACCTCATATATGCCACATACGTCGTATGTTACGCTCACACACATTTATGCATCTGCACAAATGCTACGCTAGCATTCGCTGACGGTTCGGTCGGCGCGACCTTGAAATAGACAATCCTAGCGCTCCGCCCCGCCGGCTGCAACATGCTCCAAATGTGATAGTACACCTAGAAAGCGGTGGTATATAAATGTACACAGGTACCCATAAGCACCAAAATATTTTGACTTTGACTTCGTACAACATTTTCAACAGGCGGTACCTATCCGAGAGAGACCGTGTGCCAATGATCCAAAGAATGTGGCTGGCTGGAAGTGGTTAGATGAGGTAGGTGGAGGTATAATTATTATTTGTATGTGGCGGTGGCTTTATACGTCTCAGTGAAATTTACATGCGGTTTGAAAATGTTGAATAGTATAAGAGCACTTACGGGTGGTCGCAGATGTAGGCGATGTCCGCACGTTTCAGCGGGTCCACGGTCAGCATGTCGCGAACCAGCGGCGAGGCGGCTGTCAGCGTACAATATATCACATTACATTACACATAAAATATTATAAATATAACCACCAGAGGGTAGCAGCCAGCTTGAATTCGCAAAGCTGAAGTTGAAGTTTGAACGCGCTAAGCTCGGGAACTACCATTTGAAAAAATCTTTTTGCATTTGATAGCCCAATTCTTGACGAAGGTGATATGTTATTTGCCATCACGCTACGTCCCTTAAGAGCCAAGCAAAAAGAAAAAGTCAGAAATAACTTATAAAATGCAGGCGAGGCCGCAGGATACGGCTAGTATAATATATAATTGAAAGTATTTGCTAAATTGTGGGACAAAAAGCGAATTTGACGAAACGAGGACTTGATGAATGTAGAATTTGACGAATGTCGTGGCTACGCTACGCTACGTGACACCAGAGGGTGTTACCTATAGCTAAGAACTAAAAAGGAACTTCAACTCACAGGATGGGTTCTTTGGCTCGTAGTAGTCGCCGTTGCTGATCTGTCGCACGAGCCGCTTGAAGTTGGACCCGTCGAACGGCATCGCGCCGTACACTAAAGTGTATAACAGAACTCCCAGCGACCAGCAGTCCACCTGCAGAACAACAAAATCACATACACTAAGTGAATCGCTAATTCGAAAACAATCAAAACCAACACACAAAGGAATGAAGACATTTCAATACAGACTTCGAAAGTCTGATAATGATATAATCATATCAGATAAACAAAATAGTTTCCGACGCGGTATCTTCAGTTATTTCTCTTTAAAAAAAATTGCTGATATTTCCATATTTTTCCCATCTATGTCAGGCAATTTAACATATCATGTTCTAACTTTCAGCTCAATCAGTGAGCTCAAAAGTATTGACGGTTTTCTGTTCAAATCTGTATCGTCCTAGACTCTTATTTTCGACAATGTCTTCAATAACACACTTTCACACCTAATATGTATAGACATAGATCCGAAAAGGGATTCTTTTTACCTCTGGTCCTATATAAGGAGTTCCTTTTACAATTTCTGGCGACGCGTAGAGAGGTGAACCGCAAAACGTTGACAGTAACGAAGTCTCTTTGAAAACGTTTGACAGACCAAAGTCGGCAATCTGCGAACAATACGACGCAATTAAACTGGGAATCGTAAGGCGTAAGACACACGGAAGGGACGTTGAGCGGCGACGACGCGACGTGCCACGGACGCAGCGCATCTTCAATATATAAGTTTACATACTATTATATTATTAAAACGTATATTGCTTTAAATTCAATAATTATTTGATATTTGCGACAGATCGCAAAACCAATGGACCATTATTTCTTAGCAAAATATAGGCAAAGGTTTCAAAACCAAATAGTATAGACTGTTAATCAGCCGGATTTACTAGTTGTTTATATGAGCTATTCTGCCCAGTGCATCCTTCGTACATACGCTCAATCGTAACGTAGCGCAAGTAAAAACGGTCGACGTCCATTCTGTGTGTCTTGAGCCTAAGTATACATCTAAATAAATAATTTAGAAACCGTTACATACCTTAGCACTCCCAGTGTCGTCGAGCAAAACATTTTCTAATTTTAAATCTCTATGGCAGATCTTGTGTATATGGCAGTAATATACAGCAGTGGCAATTTGACGAAACAATCTGAAATTATACAAAGGATCACTACTACAAATACCTTTGGAATATATCTTAGGATCATGAAATATTCTTCAACCAAGTATAACATTTTAGATTGAAATTGATTGTACATAGTTACTTTATGTATGCTAGGAAATGGAATTTATAATGTATACCACCCTATTTCAGTCCACCAACCATTATGTCCAATATTGAACATAGAACAACGAAGAACTAACTAACGAAACGAACTACATTGCCGGAGTAAAAGCAGTCTGAAGTGGCAGTGGGTAGGTCATATCTTTCATAGAAGTGGAGACCGCGGACCAGTACTTGCAGTGTGGGACTCACGACGAAAAAGTTGGTATACTTTTAATTTTAAACCAGAAAAAAAATGTTACTTACGTTCGGGCTTCGTCCTCTTGTAATACTTTCTTTTTACTGAGGTAGTCATACAATTCACCTCCAGAGCAATACTCCATAACGAGGATCATTTTTTCACTATTCTCGAATACTGAAAAAAAGAAACATTAAATATTGAGGTTTAAATTTTACACGCAGAATTTTAACTTTCGACCGACCTGAGACCCGGACTACACGAGTGTGGTTCGGCTCCGCTTCCGGCTCGAGTAATATACAACTTTAAGTAAATAAAAGTAATCCGCTTACTTCAACCGATTTTTTAAATAGTACATTTTAGACGTATATATCATCATTTTAGACGTATTCATAATATATAATTATTTACGGGTCTTACACGCGAACGTCGGGCAAACGTAAATAAAAATTGTTCGCGTGTAAGACCCGTAAATCTATACTATTATAAAACTGTAACAGAATAATTCTATAATTAAGATTTTTTTAAAGTACTTAAGACTTTTGCCATTACCACTTGGTAAATCTTAGGATTTACAGTAATTCGAACTTATACAGTAACATGTATACACATCGAACCGGAACCGGAGCCAAACAGAGATTATGTATTCCGGGCGTGACGAACTGAGATATTGCGCTTCGGTATTCGGTGCAGGGACTGCCACCCCCATCTACGAATAAGACGAATAGCGTCAAATGCATCTTGAAGTAAATTTTTCAATCGGGTTGCGTGTCGTTGAAGTATACTTGTTAAATCTTCTACGCGTATTTATGGCCTAATGTGTCAAACGGCCTAAAGTGTAAGAAGTTGGTGACCATCCACACAGATCCTGCATTAAAATCCTCCCAACGGTACGCTAAAACACAATACTACATATGTTTACTGGTCTCATGAAAACACTTCTGCATCACGTATTTATATTATGGACATGTAAATTTTCATTGTATTACGATAATTATGTAGTGTAAAAATATGCAAATACATCTCAGAGAGTTTGCACACAAGGTCAAGCGAGTGCGTGCCAACTGCCAATCGGATTAATAGGTTGAAAAAACATACGCAAAATGTTTCTCTTGATATTTTGTCTCTAGACGACATGATATTGTCTCTTATTGACATGACAATGCAATAGTTAGCAATGTGATCTCTATTGAATGCATGAAGTGTATCAGTGTGTATTGTATTAGTTTCTGTATTTTATCAATTGTTACCAACTAAATCTATATGCAAGACCTTAAGGTCTAAAGTTTCATCATATTTGGTTGAAATTAACCACTGAGAATCTCCAATAACTTTAAAATATCCACTTACTATACTAGTAATTAATGATTATCATCATTTAAACATTAAGTTGCACAATAAGGATGCTAATTATAATTATGTGCACCAAGGCCAAAAATTACGTTCCTCGTTCATTATTATTGAATTTTAAAAAGTAAACATATGTGTGTAATAAAAAATTAATTAAAATTTTGACTTCTTGTTTCAGTATTTTAAACGGATATGTTTAAAATGATCAGCGGCAAAAGAAGTAATCAAGAAACAATGATATTAGGTACCTAATTAAATAGTTGTTATGTTGACTAAAATAAATTGTTGGGGGACTTATTCTATGTTGAAGTCTCACCTTCATAAATATGTACAATATTGGGATGCCTGACAGAAGACATGATTTGCACCTCGCGCCTGATGCGTATGAGGTCGGCCTCCGACTCGATCTTGCACTTCTTGATGGTCTTGATGGCCACCTCCTGGCCAGTCTTCTTGTTGATGCCGAGCTGCACCTTGCCGTACGTGCCTTGACCGAGTTTCCTGACAATGTCGAATCTGAAAGTAATTGCATTTGTTATGCGTTAACTTTGCAATAATATTGGCTAACCACAGTAGTTTAAGGTCTGCATAACAATATCATCATCATATCAGCCTGTACACGTCCACTGCTGGACATAACAATATAATGTAATAATAATAATGTTTTGGACAAATTTACACACGGCTGTTTAGTCCCAACTAAGCCGAAGCTTGTAAATGGGTACTCAACAACTGATAAACATACTTAAATACTTTTAAATAAATACTTAGATACATACAAACACCCAGAATCCGAAAACCAACAGTTATGCTCATCACACAAATGTTGGTCCCGGGTGGGAATCGAACCCACGACCTTTGGCGCAGTAGGCAGGGTTACTACCACTACGCCAACAGGCCAGTCACATATATCTTCTACGGACCCCACGTTTACTAGCTCACTGCATGGAGCCACTTGCAAAATGCATTCAGATCGAGTTATAGAGACGCGAAAAACAAAGAAGCATTATAACAAACTCTTACCATATTTAATTTTAAACATGAATGATAGGAAATTGTAATAGGAAGGAATCTTTCCATAAGCTTCATGAAATCTGACAAATAACTGGGGTATATAGTAAGTAAGTAAAGTAAGTAAATAATCCGTTTATTTCAGGCAACAACAAAGAAAAGAAAAAATACGAGTAAAATAGGTATTTGACATATTAAGAAGTAGAAGAAAAAAATGTACTTTTTTATTTATTGGTTTCTGAAGTCCAGTTGTTGCCGTGAAAAGGGTCAACTCAGCTTAGTGCTGCGGATATATGTCAGCAGCGCTGGTTTTCTGTTGAGCCCGGGTTGACCTAACCTAGCTAGCATGAAGTGTGTAATAGTAAAAACAAACCTATAGTCTCAAGTATATTGAGACATTCTACGGTATATTAAATTCCTTGTTATTGGCTGCATACCATACGTTTAGGTTTAAACAATAGCTATCGTGGTTTGCCAAAACTGCATCTTAAATTATTGACCATATAGGGGCAGGAAAATCGGTTAAACAGCCTCTAGCTAAACACAGTGCGGCCGAAGCCCCTCGATTTACTCGACCATTTAGCGTCAAACATCGAATTGATTAAGCAAATCGATTCGTCACACAATTACATTTCCAGCGTTATGGTCCAACTAACAAGCTGCGGCGACTGCAGATCACAAGACTTGTTTAAGGCAGATTAACATTTTAGAAGCTGGTATTCGATTTTTATACAGTTACCTAACATTAATGGCTGACTAGCAGGCTGAAAAGAATAATTTTCTTCCTTTTGTCTTGGTTTCCCACTTCGAAGACGGCCAGGTAATACACAAATTAGTACAGAAAGGTAGTAGGTATACGTAAATAGTAAGTTCTTGTTAATTATTTAGATCTGTATGTAGTTATATGCAAATACTATGAAGGGGAGATTTTTTAAGTAGAAAAAAAACAATAAATAAAGATTTAAATATGGAATTTCTTAGACTTGGACACCATGGAGTCGAGGACGTGGATCCTCGCCCACGCGCATCTTTGTGCACGCCACTTGCATAGTACAGCTGTAGTATAGAAAGAGTAGAACGGAATGACCTCGCCTGCCGAAGACATTCACCGAGCCAAGTGAAGTGACCGTGTTAGACGAACGGTTTAGAAAATTAATTTGATAGATAATCGTGAATGCCATGACAATAAACATTACAGTACATCTTTAACGGCCTTAACTTAATTTTTTTATGTATAAAAAAATGTATGCACGAAATTTCTAGTCGTGACTAAGTCATGGGTTAAATGAACGAGAAAACCTAGGAGTATGTTTCGGTTGTTTTATGTTTTACTTATTTAGGATATCCCACTTTTCGAGTTACGGAGGGAAAACTGTAAAATACGGAAACCTACACTATGCGTGGTTCGGCAACCACTTGGTCGGTTTTCAATAAACACAATTTCGTATTTCCAATAGGTAGTACATACTGCACATCAAATACGACGAATATTACAATGACGCGTGCGTGACGTAACTGGCAACCTTTCCGCCCACGGACTTCCGAAGAACCGAGAGTGTAGGTGAATGAATCAATCGGTGCCCTAAACTCGTTCGCTGGCACGCGACATTATAAAGTAAACTGGGAACTTGTTAAGCGTATCCCAATCACACGCGGCCTGCGGTGGCGGCCTACCGCAGGCCGCATCCTCAATATGCAAACGCAGGCCGCGAGTGTTTGAAGTCTCACTTACATTGCATAGGGAATACAACATCCCGCCACCGCCACCGCCGCGTGTGTCTGTGATACGCTTAACTTAATATATGTTAATATACCGTAACATATCGTAATATGTCCCGCTATGATTTATATTAATATATATTATAGCTCCGTCCGGCTGGTAATCCGCCAGAGAACCAAAGTCTTTGACATAGCCCACTGCCACTTCAACGTGCTAACCCTAGCACGTTGAAGTGGCAGTGGGCTGGTCACATCTGTAGGAGAACCAATAACCGCTGGGGTAGACTAGGTCTCGAGTGGAGACCACGACTAGGCAAGCGTAGTGTGGGACGTCCCCCGGCTAGATGGAGCGACGACCTGCGTAGGGCGGCTGGCAGTGACTGGATGCGGAGAGCCAAAGATCGGACTCAGTGGCGCGCCTTGGGGGAGGCCTATGTCCAGCAGTGGACTAGTACAGGCTGATGATGATGATAGCTCCGTCTGTGAGGGGCTTTACAAATTTTCGCCTTATAATATTAGTAGGATGGTACAACCATATTGACTTGCAACCTTCGACCTTCTTCGGATTAAGATTTTTACCGTTATAAATGGACTTCAGTAACATATTCAACTTATGAAAAGTGGCTCACCTCTGCTTGAGCCGAAGGCGGTGGTCGTGCAGCCGCACGTCACCGGTGTTCTCGATGCCGTCCATTATGTTGGCGGTGCGGTTGTTCTCGCCCACCACCATTGTCGCTGCAACAAACAGACACAATGATCAACGTGGATCAATGAGCTGGCTTACTGGCGTTTCATACAATATTAAAAGTTCGACACATATTTGTACAACCACAAATTTAATGGTACTAAATCAAAATGGGGGACCATTTGGAAATAATATGTTTGGAATTAAAGTTGACATTATTTTCCAATTTCCCAAAAGTCGAAGAACAAAAGGTAGTAAGTTTTTGAAAGTGAATGCTTTTGTAACAACGCACTGTACTGCTGCATGTAGTGCGCTATCTCTCAAGGGTTTATTTAATTGTAATTTTAAATCTCAACTTATCGTTTCAAGTGGTTTATTGAATGGTACTACTCATCAAACTGAACAATTGAACCTGTACTATTCAAAGGTACAACTGTTTCGGAAGGATGGAAAAAAATTAGGAAAACCATATTATTCTGACTGTCGTCAAAGCAACGAGTTCTACTACTTATCACCTGAAAGGATTCGTCGAGAATATGAAGTATGAACACACCTAAGCACAACCCGTGGGAGAGTTTGGGGAAACACCCGACAGTCACTTCAGAGGTACGCATAGCGTAGACCAATTAGAGACGTTTGGCGAGTCGTTAGCTAGGCAGTAGGTGTCAACGCGTATCTGCCACGGTTGTATATAAGCTGGCATACAGACACATACAGATCCGTTTTCCCGCCAACTGGGACCGTGTGATTTATTCGCGTTGGCATGGCCGGCGGTGAATGTTAAGCAGCCGATGGGATGCGGGGCGCCTCCACGCGGAACGTGCGCGCCGCGCCGGCGCGGGCGCATGCGGCGCGCGCGGGCGCACCGCTCGCTTGCACTCTACGCACGTACCGCGCGGCTTTCCACTGGACCAAACGCGAAATGAAAGTGTACGGTGCGCTCTTTGTGAAGTCGTTGAGACAAGATACGGTCGCACTCGATTCTCAAAAGACCCTTGGATAGAAGTCTCTATTATTGATTTTTGACATATATACCTTATGATTAAAATCGTCGCCTTACTATCAAAAGCACTAGTAGTTTTATTGGCCTTATTTGACCGCTATTTTCAAGTAGATTTTAGAATTTATATGGAGGCGAAATAACACCGTGTTGGTCGAACGGCGAAAACGCCTTACACTTAATTTTGATTACCTTCAGTACCATATCTATATAGAAGAATAAATCCGGGAAGAATTGTAAGTGAGAATTGTAGAGGCTAAAAGGGTTCAATTGATAACCCAACCTAACGTCAGAACAGTTTAAACGACTGGGCCTAGGAAACTGAAAATGTCTAAACTGAGAGTTCAGAAACATGAAATTTTGCATAGAGGTTCCTCAACCACTTAGAAGGGATTTTGGAAACCTAGTATGTCATTTGACGTTGTCGCGGTCAACAGCTAGAAATATTATGGCGCAGACATACCTACCGTATCATACATTTAAGCTATGTCCCTGATGGGGTAGACAGAAAGAACGAAGCGCCAAGTTCGCGATCCTGACACACCTCTTTCGCTTCGCTCAGTCTCATGCATGATTCCCGTCATAAAATTCTTCTGCCGCAAACTTTAATTAAATAACCATGTTCAGACTCCTGGCAGTAGGACGTTGTTTGAATGTGAGTCGCCGTCCCGTCACCGCATGCATCACGTGGCCGTAGGTGTTTTTCGGAACTTGTTTATGGATTTAACATTCGCTGAGCGGCGGAGGAAAACATCGTCATTAAAACACATTAATTGCAGGATGACTAATAAAGTGACATGATATCAAATTCTTTAAAACCAAAGGTAGATACTTCCGTGGTAATAAAATTGCCACCGCATTCATAATTGTCGTAGACCTATATTTACTAATCTGTGTTCATATCATAACTGTTAATCAAATTGCTAATGATAGATATTGTCGCTGCTTCAATATGGTTTGTACGGTCGACCGCACATCAGTGGTAACAAAACCAGTATAAACTGGTCTCGCGTAGTATTAAAACTCCCTAATAGGCTAGGCCAGCTCAAGGTCAAAGTGTATCCACTGATGTGCGGTAGACTACTAACCACGTAACTCCCGGGGAACCTATTAATCTAATAAGGAGAATTGAACTATATAAACATTATCTTGTATACCTAGTTGAATTCTCTTAACCAGGTTTTGTGGAGTTAGTACAAATTAAAACAGCCGATGTGTAGCGCGGTTATAGGCGGCAAGTATCCGCGGCGGTCGTTCACTGCCGCCCACAGCAACGTGCAAGGCAACAATCCGATCGCTTCCATGACGACCCACTACATGACTACAGCAATAAAATGATAGATTATACTATCGACTGGACGGTTCGACGCCAACGCAACTTGACCGTTTTCCGTGAAACTGTGTGAAAGAAAATGTATAAATAAAACAAATTTCCCACCACCTGTCCGTATGTCCGTACCACACATGACCGCATTGCAGCAAGGACCAAGACTTTGAACTTTTTATTAAACTTTTACACTGCACCCAGAACCCACTGCCCAGATCCGGGATAAATGGAGAGAAACCATTTATTTTAAGTAGTATAGCTCGGGGATAAGACGCGGCCTATGATATCGAAAGGTCCGAAGTTCGATCCCCGGCTGGACCATGTACCAATGGGTTTTTTCTCGAAACTTAAGTACATATACTGACTGCTCTCAAACGGTGAAGGAAAACATCGTGAGGAAACCTGTATACGCCGAAGAAATTCTTAGGCGCATGCGAAGTTCACCAACCCGCACTGGGCTAGCATGGTGCACTATAGGTCGAACGCCCTCGTTGATAGGGTAGGCCTGAGCCCCAGCGGTGGGGAGATTAATAGGCAGTTAATGATGAGTATAGCTCCATATTTAGGCACTTTTCTTTATTCTTAAAATACAGGTAGTAAGAACAATTACAGTGAAAAGAAAATAATTGCAGTACAGCATCATCGTAACAATGCAATCGGAACTGAAAGTTCTTTGTGCAGAACGAAACAGTGGAACTGGTGCTGCTAAACTATCCAACAACCAGAGGATGGCGTGCATAACAACACCTTACGTTATAGTGTAGTCCAAATGTAGCCGAGTGCTTTTATGAGGCCGTTGTAGTTTCATCTTTTTTTTCTCCAGTACATCATCATAGTCCACATTATCATCTAGGACAGATGTTTTACGACAGCATCCTGGCGATGACACCGGATTTCGTGGCTGAATTGCCCTATTCGGGAGTAGGCATGCCGTCCGTACCCCCGGCAAGTGTAAATGCCCACTACAATACCTACCTAATCCTTCACCAAAAATGTTCGTTGTATTTTAACCAACCATGTATGAATATCATCATATTGTTACAATGCGGAATGCAGAAGGTGAAAGCATGAACCAATTAGCATGAGAATATTAATGTGTAACTATCCGTATGTAATTTCATTAGGCTGTTAAAAATGAGTGTGCGTTAACACAGTCGTCTGACTGAACGCTTGACAAGCCGGTTGACGCCCCTCACTGCGTGTTCACTGCCATTAGTAAATGATTAATGAATAACTTCACCCCTCCTAATTACAACCCTGACATTGTAAGTTATATTGTCTAACTTCACATTTCACCCTAGCTTAACTCTTTTGTAATCCCCGAACAGTTGGCTAATCAAACATTCTCGACATTGACTCATTCGTCCGCGACTATCTAGATCTTAATGTCGTTTCGACAAACACTAATAGATATAATTTTAGATCTGAGCATTTTATTATAATAAGAAACGGTAAAGTACAATGACCCAAGAATTTTCATATTTATTTATGTTGATAGTTTTTCGCCCGCCCCGAAGCGCTACGGTTATTTAAATTTCGTTACATGTTACTCAGCTAACAAACTACCCGCATAGAATTTGTTATTGGTAAGTAGGTATGCTGTAGAGATATGATTAGATTATGTAAGCAAAACAGACATTCTTCTTTATTATTTTAGTTGGGCTATATGCGTCGTTTGAGTGTATCTATCTACTATTGGAAAAACCCGAACAATTCGAGATGTCTATGTATTCAAAGTGCATGATGTACATGTCAGAATGTAAAAAGCAGAATGTCTTCAACTAAACTTAAACGAAGTCGATGCCAATATGAAAGACCTTAGCTATCAGTACCACCTATTAAATGTATCACGGTGCAGAGCCCGAGTTAATTTCGCGACTTTCTCTAGTATCGCAGAAAGCAAGCAATGTTCTGTCAACATAGTTTATTTTCACACGTAATAACTTGTTGCCGGGGTGTCCTTGCGTTAACCGTTGCGTATCTAGGCCAGTTACATAGGTGTCAATGTTTGTCGGCCGGTTCCGATGGCATTGGCGTCGCGTGAACGGTCACGTCCAGAAAAAATGCGGCGCAAGTAGCCAATTAACATGTGGGATAGTGTGGGGCCGGCGCGCGTCTCGGCGCCTCTATAAATATATCGCCATCCGCGCCCGCCCCGCGGCCCGAGCGCGCCTGCCCGACCAAGCAAGCAACCCACCGGGGCACAGAACAGTATGGACACTCACGCACGACGCCACACAAAATCGGAAAGCTTAAACCCAGACTCACATAGAACAGTGCGTTTTATTCAGTTTAATAGGTTCGTGAAGCTTTGCGTTTTCCGTCAGATTCAACAGTGAGGGCATGTAACGTAAAGTAGGTACATACATGATTAAAAATCTGGCGCATTGTTGACGGTGGTGTTAAGAGTAGTTCTAAACGTCTGAGCGATGGCATCTGTTTTCCACAAAACAACCCAAAACATCTTCAATATCAACTGCTAAATGGCACTTTTGATATGTTACAAGACTTATTTGTGCACAAAGCAGCAGTTCGTATAGTACGTACGAATTTCAGATAACATAAGTAGCTACTGCTTGTTGTGTGTGATGTGTCGATACTGCTTCCATGATACTGTGCCGCCGCAACAGCACAGGACGCCGCAGCCGCTCCGCCGCCGTCGCCGCTCGGCACCGATCACAAAGGCAATAAAATATAAAAACCCGCATCAAAACTCGACGACGTACCATATCGAAGCATCAGCCAGCGTTTTGTTTTATTGCTAAAACCGTTTCGCAAGTAGGTATTTTTCAAACAATCACGAAGGATGACTCAAGCTCAGGTACTTGAACTTTCATGCGACCTCTATTCAATGCGGTGCGAAAGATTCTGCTGTTGTAAGTACTCAAGTACTATTATCGAAACAGAAGTAACTCTAGTGAAGTAGAGTTGTTATGAAAATAGGTTAGGCTACATAAGAACTAGGTGAGCCGAACCGAAAGTGTCCGAAACACAACAAACGACAGTGCTCGGACGTCACAGTACGCTTTTAACGACTGAACAGTGGGCCAATTTCGTGTGTATCCCGGAAGAGTCGTCCGGGGCGTCATTACACTGAACGGCGCGCGGGAGAAGCCGCGAGCGATCGCGCTATTTCTGTCCACTCACCAGTTGAATAACCTCCAATCAACTATTCGCACTTGCCTACGAATCCGACTAGCATCAGGCCATCACTCTTCTATCATGATGTCCATGTGGATATACTGTATCACTATATTTTTTTCTAGAACCAAACATTTCTTATTGATATTCTACCAAATATGATTTTCTTTCGTCGTGTATCCGACCATATATGCGAGGGATATTCGCAAGTTGTGTGCTAAGCAATTCAGTGGCAAACTGCACTTGTGCACGAATCGTGGTTCGAGTCTTCGAGTGCATGTCGAGAACAGTCTTGGCGTAGAGTATATTTCCTCAGTAACGATCGGGATATCTATCAGACAACCAAACACTTATACGGGAACTATTTACATATACCATTTGCATTCAATAAGATTGTTTCTTTGCATGTTCATATTATTAATGGAAGTGGGTTTACGCACATAAAGATACCTACCTGATTCTGGCGCCGTTCTTAGTTCATTTAATATTTTGAATGTATTATTGATAATACGCTTGTTTCCTTCTGAATATTCACAAATTAGTCTGGACAACACCAACCCGCAATGGGCTAGCGTGGTGGACTGTAGTCCCAAAAGTTGGGACATATGAAAGGCTGTTGTTTTGATTTTTTTAGTCTGGCAACGACAGAAAAAAGACTGGATTTCTTTAGAGTGCTAGTTTTTTTTATTGTCACATAAGATAATGCCCCTTTTTCGATTAAATTAGGTACCCACATTGTTTAACAAACACGTCTAATCTCTACATTCCTGTTTTCGTAGCAAACACTTCTCTTTGCTTAAACTCCTTGGTACCGTTTCATCACTTTCTACCAACTTATCTCGCTCTTAGATAAGTTGGTAAAAGAAAGTGATGAAACGGTACCAAGGAGTTTAAGCAAAGAGAAGTGTTTTTAACGCTATGTACAGCCTCCCTTCCCATCTTTACGTAAGGGGTCGACATAAATATTTATGTTGATTTAACAGTTCGTTTCGGATTGGCTAACTACAGTTATTGGCTAGACAGGCAGTTTGCCGGGCGAGTTACGGCTAACATAAACAACAGCGGGATGACGCAGTTGTAATGCATATTTTTGTCGTAAAACTTATAATTTGGCAAAGAGTCTAGAGCTTTGGGGCCGATGAATGTAACAAAAATAGAACATAATTCCACACAGCTGACTCAGAGCTGCATTTTGCCCTAAATCATGGTTAGGAGTTATAGTATGGACGTGCTCGTACGATTGAGACTTGAGACAGATCAACACGTGTTTTTGTGTGTCACTGCAGTGACTTTTATAAACCATTCCACTGCTGGACACCTACCGCCACCTACCTTTCTGAAGTGGGAAAAATAGCTAAAATAATGTATTAAGTCTTTTAGGACATGAAATCCCATGCATCACTCTAGGACAGGAGAGATCAGCGGCGCAGCGGCGTTGCTGTACGCCGCCACACCAGTCTGTGGTATAGAAGACTTGGCTAGTTTCATTACGATTGATTGCCTACGCCGAGGAGGAGGCGACTACTGCAGTGCTGATTAATAAACACAAACTTATATTAATTTAATACCTACTAGTACATATTAATTTACATTTCACAGCTCTCTATTTACGTGGATTTATATTCATAAGAATAAAATAAGAAACAAAACAGTATACCTGTTACTAAATGCACAAAAAAATTGTGGCTAAGTAAACGAATGAAAGATTTTATTTAATAGTTTGATTGTTGTGAGTAGGTACTGCGAAAACCCAGCCATGAACGTAGGTACTGACTGCGCTATGGGAATTAAAATCACGCATTCCAAAGTCTGCTCGTCCAATTGAAGACTTAAAGGTTAAAATCAATTTGCAGCCGAGCATTCCCGGCCTTAGACACAAGCAAAGATCTGTATCGCCGTTCATAATGACGATATTTTGAGTGTTTGGTCCACGTGAACTGCAAGAGAATCGGATAATGATATATTTACATGATTCCAAAACACGTCCAAGAGCGTCAGTAGCGTAATGAGGAAGACGCGAACTGTCACTTGGAGAGTTCCGAGTTCGATCCCCGGCCGTGCCATGTGAATACCAACGGGATTTTATTGAAACTTAAGTACAATACATCTCAAACGGAATACTGACTGCTCTCAAACGGAGAAGGAAAACATCACGTGGAAAGCTGCATATTCCGAAGAATGATTAGGCGCATGTGTAGTCCACCAACCCACAAGGGCAACCGTGGTGCCTGTACCGCAACGGTGGGGACATTATTAATATGTGTGTGTGGTTTATTTGATTATACTAACTAAAGATTGTTTACTAACACTATGGATGTATTTACGGAATATTTTTTTTTAATTTAATTATTAGGCTCTAAATATGCAGTTGATATCAAATGGACTCATATATTTCTTCAGGGAGCCCTCGTTTGGGATAAGACAAGTGTATCTAAAAATATACCTAAGTCTCACATTTAAAAGAAATCAGATTCTGGCTAAACAATCAGTGCCACTGTTCTCATTAAGGCTGACCCTTATTCTCGTGTCTCCGGCGGGATTAGTTTTTTTTTTAAACTATTTAACACTTTCATTTTGTATACTAATATAAAAAAAGTAGTGTTAGTTTGGTGCAAGAACGAAAAACGATTTCATGGCTGCAAGTTAATAAAAATTATTTCCATTGTTAAAGGAGCTAAAGAACGCTTTCCACGGTACATTCATGTTTTTGCTTGGTTCAATAATTAATTTAGGAGCGTAATACGCACGTGATTAGCAACATTAAACTTCAAATCATGTAAACTAATGTGCGCCATCAATTCTCGGACAGAATGCTTCAGTTTGGAAGATAGCCAGATCAACAAGTGATAGACCGTGGTGGCATTATCGAAAATATGTTTTCAAAACATCGAGTATATATGCATTGGCATCAGATGTTAGCGCTATGGACTTGTGAAATTTAACGGAAGAATCAAAATGAGATGGGGAACGTCTTACTTATCTGTGAGAAAATTACGTGGGGAAGAGTTTATTTACATTTGTACAACTAGGAACTTTTTTGTTAGTGTTTCTGGTAGAGATATATATTAGTCAAAAGGTGAAAGGGAAACAAAGTAGTTAGAGAGCCTCAATCAAATGATAGCTTCTGATTTATAAGTATCATATCAGTTTTAGTATTAAAATGACTTCACTGTCATGAAGAGTTTGTGTAAAATTTGTAAAATATTACACTAAGTAATATGATATTCCGAAACAAACACCAAACCATTTTTTAAAATGGGTTCATTGGTTCAATCTGTTTGATGATATGATGGACAAAGTTATGTTATTAAAACAGAAGAATAGTTCATACCCACAGGAAAGTGGCCTAAGAGAGGGCAAAGCAACGAGATGCGAAGGTATAAAATGGGAATCGATTATTATGGTATGGTAAGTACAAATTGATAAAAATATCAAAAATCTTGACTGCTTATATGGCGACGATATTGAAGTCAATCATAACAAAAAGTTTATTTCTTACAGCTAAATAAACTGGGTATCAACTGTATTTTCTACTATTGATTTGATATTTTATTTTTTCTTTTTACACATTTGCCCTTTGGACACATATTATACTTTGATGTATAATAATATTTTCTATTATTTTTGAAACTTACTGAATTATTCTGCCTTGTACATAACAATATTTTATTATTATTAGGAAAACCTACAGTTATTTTATTACACACACAAAATAACTGTGAAATCATTTTCTTTTGGCTTACATAATTCTAATCACTGTGTTTATATTATAAGTTTTGCACTGTGATACTTTCAAAGTTAATTTTTTTTTAAACTTATTTCCATGACTTTATCCTAGTTTTAAAATAAGTCTTCACTTATTAAAAAGTTGTCTATTTCCAACAAAAAACATATTAGAGATTTTTTGCAGTAACTAACTTGACCTAATGCCGTATCTGTGTCAACCAACCGCGGTAATGTTCACAGGTTTGAGGCGCTACCAAGAAAAACTGCAGACCTAGTTTACATGTTTATTATTAGCATGAAATGGTCAGCAATTTGCCAAGGGCAGCATGAATATTTGACTACCAGCTTTGTTGCATGGTTCAGTCGGTAGAATATATCTTGCCTAGCGTGCAAGCAGTTCCGGGATTAATCTATGTCTGTTATCTTACGTCTACATTCCAGGTACGTAGTAAAATGTCATGATTAATCGAAATTTAGCAGCTGTTGTTGATTATCATATAAACTATAGGACAAGTCAGAATTGTTTTCTATTATCGTAATGAGATTGTCATAATCATAAAATTAACAGTATTTCCTCATGGTATGTTGAGGTTAAAAAATACTAAAACCAAGTTGTCTTGTAATGTGTAGCCTCAATGAAATTGAGAAGAGTAAACAAAACCAAAAACATTGCCCTTGTCCTTCTTTTAAAAAAGGTCATCAATTCAGCATTGTTTCAGAACAGCTGTATATTGTTTTGTGATAAGATAACATACAACAATATACCTACATTCAATAACAATTATGTATGAGTTGTTGCGGCCCAGTTTGTAAGCAATCTTTTTGTTTCATTGTTCCCTGAAGCGAACCTTATAGCCATGGGTTAAAGCAGAGAAGGCGATAGGTATGGCGTGATGATTCATGGTAAGTTTACAGCATCAACTGCTTGCTGATGTCATGCAGCCGTGCGTGGTGGGTGCCTGTCTCACTCACGCTACCACCGACTATCGCCAGGTGCGCGAATGACACGTTATAAACTTCTCAACATCATCTGCTACCAATATTATGACAGTGAACTAGCTAGACACAAGAAAATACTTTTGTATAAAGTTGACAATCCTAAAATTATGTAATATTCCTCAAATAACACGTTTTTCTGTTTCTCTATGGTAAATATAAAGCTACGACAATGGAATAGTCCATAAAAAACGACTCAATAATGCGTAGGAGGTGTAAATACCTTAGATTTTATGTGTAATCCAATATCCCGAAGAAAGTCGCAGTCCTATTTACACAGGAGTAACACTGTCATTCATGTAAAATAACACACCATCACAAAGTAGCACTACACAAAATTTCACTTATAATTATTATTTTATGTGAAAATATCACATAATGCGCCATTTTCGCAATAAAACCGAAGGACAGCAGCAGTCGGCAATCGCTGCCATCTTTTTGTCAAATGTCTAAAAACTAAAAATAGCGCTTCGAACGAACTCTGGTGATATTTTTAGAAAATACAATGAAAGTTGCTTTGCCTAGTAGCGACATCTGTTGGTGATAAATTAATATTTAGTATTTGGTATTGAAAATAGATGGCGCTAGCAGCACGTGTCTAACGTATCGTTTGCACGAGCGTATTTCATCGGATTTTTGTTTTTGGATCGGCGTGTTTGTTATCGGAACGTCTACTAGAACCATAGACTAAATTCGTAAGGTAGGTACTGGCAACTACGTTATAAAAATAACAATAGAAATAGCCATTTGCTTAATAATTGTTTTTTTTATATTAAATTAAGGCCATGGAACTAGTATACAAGTATTGTATACTCAGATTGTATACTAGTTCCATGATTACGGCTTTCCAAGTTTTTTTTTTTCATTCCACCAGTAATTACCACGCACTACTCTATCCCTAAACGAGCAAGGAGATAGTTAACATTACCTGATTATTATACTACAGTTTTTGACACAGAATACTTATTGGTTTTGGTGCCATTGATTATTTGGTGCCATAAAATTCGAGACTTTTTCGTAGTCGTAGTCGTAGGCGACCATAGAGTTAAGATCTCTTTGGTGGGTGCTCGCGGTCCCCACCAAAGAGATTCGAACCTTCCTGTAGGCGACCGACCATGACATGGAGAGTGAAGATCTAGCATGACAGTTGAGATCACTCACCGACTTCTATCTAGTTTATTTATTTATTACACTGGACTGGTGGCTGCTGATAAAGGCAAGGAGTTTTATTTACTAGGACTACGAGTATTTACTAGCGCCACTTTAGCGCTGAAGGCTGGGTGATTATCGAGTGTCCATGGAAGTCTCAGATGGTTAATCTGAGATGGAAATAAAAATTTATAACTATTTTGGCGCTAACTTTCATGTTATACGTCAAAATTAGTTTTCGGGACACTCGTCGTAGGTGGCGTTACAAGCAAGTCTTCTCTCTCTCGCAGCGCGCATCGTAGTCGCGCAGAGGCTGTATAGTTTGTGCGCAGAGGTACCTTATACTATCTAATTTGTGTACCTACCTACTTTGACTTTTGAGTAATGACACCATGAAGCTAAAACTTTTTGGTCGGCGCCCACTATAGCAAAATTTTTTCCTTCATGTCATGGATGATACCGTTCGATGCCATCTATCGTAGTTTAAATAACTGATTTAAAATGTGTTACAGCTAGGTAGGTACTTACTTGCAAAATATTGCAAAAGAGCTTGTTAGTTGTTACGCCACCGAAATCCGGGTGACGTCACCGCCTTCAAGACATCCTCTTACTTTCAGCTCAAAGCGGACCTAAATGAGATCATATAACACTTTTACTTTAGGCTATACTTAGCATGTCCGAGTGACATTCAAGCTCTATCAGATCCAGTCCATTCATTCAAGTTTTTGGAACGGTGAGGGCGGGCTCGTAATCATTTTTAAACGTTGTTGGTCCGCAAAACAAATCAAAGTTCCTCATGTGGTCCAACAAAGGTTATAAAATTCTGCCAATGAACCTGGGTTTAAAGTAACTTAATTTCCCACACGAAAGCCCCTGGGACATGGTACATGCCGACTCTTTAACACTCTTTGAAGCATCTATCACCCTGAGTACGTCGCTGGCTGGACTTAGGTAATCCGAGCTCTGACTTCACATGACATCAATATTTCCGGACTTGGGTCCATTATTTCCGAGCTCTAGGTCGGGAGGCTTCGTCCACATCAGTCATCAGTCTATGTTGCAGGAATGTTGTCAAAGCCGGAATATTATAATAAAACTAGGTACATTATATTATAATCTTACTGATTTATTGACATTGAAGAGACAAGGTGAGCGGGTCAGATGTCATGTCATGTCGCATAATCTGATAGTGTTTGGAGCAGAGGAGCGGAGACCGGTAACGCGCAGCGTGGTGCTCCGCCTTCAAGATGAGAAACATAATATTTGCGAACCTACAAATTATTAAATATTATCGAAAATGTATTGACTGGCTTTGGTTACAATGTAGGTAGGTATATTTCCTTAAACTTTTGTCCGCAGATTAAATATTGCTCTAACTTATTAATACTCTTCTGCGAAATAAAAATTATCTCCATATTCACACTTTTTTATTTTTTTATTTTATTTATTTATTAGGTAAACCAACAGTTGTTACATCATGTTTTGAAATTATATTCTACAATATGGTATTACAATAAGATGTACAACTACTTATAGGTAAACACAACATGCTGAAATGAACTGGAGTGAAACAGTAGATGTTATAAATTCACATAAGTTCACATTGTTTATATTCTATGGATTACTAGGTATTTCTTTGTCCATATTGGCCGCTGATCCCACAGTAGGGTGCCGTATATATCACGATACTACTGATGGTTAAAATACACCGTTCCGGCACAGAATAGATATTAGGACAGGTCTATATCGCGGTAGCAATGTCTGCTAATTGCTCATTTTCTTACGGCGTTAGGCGGCCGAATTAGTCTGCCAGCTAGTGCAGGAAGGTATTGATGACCCTCGAGATCATTTATTATGCTTAAATTGTAATTTTACTAGTAATAAAAATAAATAAATAAAATAAAATATTTATTTCGCAACACAAAAATACTTAGTGGGCAAATTGATTCGCCTGTGACAGGAGAGCCCGCTATCCCTTAGCACTACATTTTAATAATGGATTGACAATGTTCCTAGTAAGATTAAATATTCCAGCTTTGACAATATTTCTGCAACACATATGACGTGCCAATAGGCGATACGTAACAAGGCGATACGTAAAAGAGGCTGCGTGTCGCGCGCGTGGCGGCGGCGGGCGGCAGCGCGGGCGCAGGCGGGTGTTTGTTTGCGGTCCTGGTTAGCGCGGCGAGCCACCGCAGCTCGCAGGTGAAAGTGGTTGCGCAATGATGCAAACAAGCGCAGGCGCAGGCAGCTGCAGCGTTACTCTGGACAGAGACTATTGTGGGCTGGGAACACAAAGAGTTCGCAAATCGACGAAACAATTTATTATTTACGAAGGTGCGGCAGAGGCGCTTGTAGTCTCGAAACTTGTTGACACCGTTACAAACAGTATTTAAGTATAGGTATTAGGACGATATGTACCACAGATTTCTAATTATCTAATCATCTGTACATGTACTACATATAAAAGTATACGAACAATTAACTCGACGCCAAAAAAACTCCATCGCGAATATTTAGTTACTGGGCGCCATTTCAACCCTAACTAGGAGGTCATGACACCGGTGTGCGTCGTATTCAACCTATTGGTTGAAATGGTATTAATTTCAAAACTTGTCACGACCGACCTACTTTTCTTCTTCATTACGTTTTTAAGTATTTCTGTTTGTACGTTTACTTAATGTAACTCGGAAATCACTAAACCGATATTCATTAAGTAGTGTAGTGTGTTCAACTAACCCACGGTAAAATTACGTGAAAAATATTTTAATTTATTTTATTAAAATTGCCTCGAATTGCCTCTAAAAATTTTTTTTTAAATCTCGGGTACCGCGGCATTCTAAAGTCACGCACTCACGCAATCTAAACCGTTGTCAAAACGGATAGTTAGCTACATAGGTATACTTACATAGAGCTTCATTACAGGTTAACTAACAAGTCTAGTGTATTGTTCTAACTATTAGACTGTGCTGTAATAACTGATATTATGCATCAATCATTGAAGCAGTCTGCCAGTCTTCCGGCAGTGGTTATACGTCGAAATCATTTTTTACACTTAAACGGTTTACGCAATGCATGCGTAATAATAAACAGCGTAAGGTCGGTCTAAGTGTCGGTTATGTGATATAGGTTCTTAGGAACCTGCTCACGTAGAGGACTTGTCTTTAAAGAATTTTCCTTTTGAAGCCTAGATGAACATTCCTGTATTCAAATCATTCGATATGATTTTCATTTATTAAATCTATTCATTTTCATATATTTATAACTATAGAATTTAAAATAAACGGTGTTGTCTGCCAGTATTATTATTACGAAGCCAAATAATTGAAAGTACATAAGTATTAAGTAGACCACAATAACCACAGTATCGACAAATCGCTTGTAAATAAAAAGGCAGTAGGTACTTAGTATTAACGTAACTATTTTCAGGCTTCATTGTGTTATTTTGTTTACGTCTGGCGTTACGTCGCGCCCAACGGGCGGAAAGCGGAAGTATGCCGTGCTTTAGCTAAGCGTCTCTAAACTATCGACACTAGGAAAAAACCGGACGAGTGCGAGTAGGACTCGCGCCCTGAGAGTTCCGTACAAAATTAATTAAAGAAATAATTAGAAAATCGTTAATAAAATTTCATACGCAAAGTTAAGTGTATTGGTACAAGAAAAAATAGAAATCACAAAGATGTAAATACAAATTTACGGTATTCGGATTTTTGCTTCTTGCCAAATTTCAATATTCTAGGTCAACCGGAAGTACCCCATAGATAGGGGTTGATTACCAAGATACTCAAAAATGCGGCAAAATCGGCCGTAACATCTGATTGCGTTGACTTAGAAGTTTGATTTTTTAACAGCTTTATGGGACTGCAAAAAGACCTCAATAATTGATACTAATTTCAACTTGATACCACCTACGAAGGAGGAGAAAGGATGTCCTATCCTTTTTCTATTTCAGATCGGAACTAACTTCTACAAATTGTAGAATTTGTCTGTCCTCAGTGGGAATCGAATCGAACTAATAAAATAAATTATTATTATTATTTAATTATTGTTTTACTATAATGTAACTCCCTACAAAAATAAACTATTCTTAGAAATTTAAATTTAATTCATAAAAGAAATTAAAATATATATAGGTATGTATCAAGTTCTTTTAGTTTGAGGAACCCCAAAAGTTGTCTTCCACCAACAAGAAGCGTTGATGTAACCGGCTGCAGCGGCTGCGAGGGGGACGCCACTTTTCTCCTCGAGTTTCACCGGCACCGAGCTGCGCGCGCGCAGTCGAGCCTACGACGCCGGAAAACGCGCGCGTCGCGTCTCTATCTCTACCAACCAAATCACTCCGACTTTTCAACGTAACTTCCGTGAACGGGAACCAATCAATTTTAAAATCGTAGTGTCATTTGTATACTTTTCATAAAACGTTATTTTTGTGCCAGTGTAGTCGCCAGGTTTATTAGAAAGTCGCCTGGGTGGACAATCGTATATAATAGTCTTTACAATAGTTGTTCTTGTGCACGCCGGCGTTGGACTAATTTGTAAGGTTTGTCTAATTATCTAATTTAATTACTTACTTACTTTTATTTACATAAGTACAATGCAATGTAAGCGATTCTAAATTAAATTAAGTAGGTAGTTCCTTAATCGTTAAGTTTTTGGATCACGATCAAATCATGAATCGCACAATCTTTACAAAAATAATGTTACGTACAAACTTGACTTTAAAAGATGTGTTGCGCCGCTTCTTCCCGCGCTACCTTGAAAGTAAAGTAAGTAAAGTATTTTCGATTTTGAAACACATAATTATAACCTAACTTCGAATCCGCCTATAAGATGAGTAAACCGGAAACCCTTTTAAACTTGTTAAGTTAATTTTCGTTAATTAAGTAAGTTAAATTTTTAAATGCGTGACAACTAAGTATATGTCTGACATTTTTCAAGATGCATTTCGTATACGTTTTTTTACAATTAAGCAATGGATTCAGCAGAATCTTGGCTGTGTGAAACTGGTTCACAAAGAGCACCAGCATTACCTGTTATAAAAATATAAATGTCACTTTAGCGATAACTTGAAACCTTTATAACAAAGTAGTGCGTGACTTGACGTTCATTAACGAGCAATTCACTTTAAAGCCGGTTTAAATAATAACACATCACAGTGGTTTAACCAATCGTGGAACATGCATAAGTAACCTATTTACGATAAAGTTTTCATCAATCAACAGCCTATTAACATGTCCCCACCTGTGTCCCCACTGCTGGGGCCCAGGCCTACCCTCTCAACGAGGGCGTTCGGGCTATAGTCCACCAAGCTAGCCCAGTGCGGGTTGGTGGGCTTCATATGCGCCTAAGAATTTCTTTTTCGGCGTATGCAGGTTTCCTCACGATGTTTTCCTTCACCGTTTGAGAGCAGTCAGTAAATGTACTTAAGTTTCGAGAAAAACCCATTGGGACATATAAATGGCCCAGCTGGGGATCGATCTTCGCACCTTTCGATATGATAGGCCGCGTCTTATCCCCGACGCCACTGACGCTCTCTTAAGTTTTCATACTCCTCTGTAATTCATGAATGTAAGGTACACCGGGGAAAGAGGAACCATAAATAGACATACACCTCCTACGACTATATAGAATTAAACTGTATAGATTGTAAGTTCTAGTCTCTAGGTTCCTATGTCCTACGTGTGCCTCTTATCCCACTAGAAATAAATCATGTGTTCTTATGTGTACCTATGTAATAAATAAAAATTAACAAAAAAATAAAACCGACTTCAAAAACACAAAAAGGCTCTAAAAAGCGTAAAATAACTTTTTTTATTTTAATCCAAAAGACAGAAGCCTGTTACCTATTATTTTAACTAAAATATTATTATAATTATGTGCTAAGTATGTACTGATCTGTTTGAAGTCGTCGCCAAGCCGGTAGTAGGCTAAGTCTCGCGCGCGCCATTCCATTGTTAATTTAGCTGTTCATGTTGCTAAGTTTTATTGTGTGTCGGGCTTGACACCGACTGTAAATGTAAATTTGAGGGTTTTCCTCGATTTGAATCGGATCCCTTCATCAGATCCTAACTTGGTGACAATGGGACCACCTCGGGATCGGACCCCCTCAATCAAACAAAAAAATTTTTGAAATCGGTAGACAATTGACTGAGAAATCGGTGAACATACATAAAAGGAAAAAAAAACATACATACAGCCGAACATAGTACCTCCTCCTTTTTGGAAGTCGGTAAAAATAACATAAGTCCCACAGTGTTGGGCGAATGGGCGCATGTCTATCTTCATAAAGGAGGTTATGGAAATGAAGTTATAATAGAATAATCGTTTATTGTCACAGAACTGATTATTTTTTATACGCGCACTTACCACCCGACAATTTGTGTTCAAATTAAATTCACTTCCTCTTCGTGTTAGATTATAAAGCGAGGAAACAAAGGAAGTGAATAAAAACAAGAGGAACCACAACCAGATTGAAATGGAATTACCTACGTGATAATTGTGAGAACGGAGTAAGTGTAATTATTCCAACTTTTGCTGGTGCCGAGCGGCCTCAATTTCTTTTGCGTCCATTGTAGCAGTGCGGTCTCACGGCGCGAATTGTTGCACTTTTTGAATAGGGTTGCCTTTTATACTCAATTTCTTAATTAATTATAATATATTCAATCTTAATTTTTTAAATCTAATTATCTGTACATACGATCCGTATCATTGCAGATCCACCTTACATTACTGTTTGCCCACTGATTCACAGAAGTGGTAACGTGTTCCTAATATAAAATTAGTTGTTTTAAATATGTGGGTGCCAGGCATGAAGGAATATTCCTTCATGGTACCAGGCTACGGAAAAATGTAGCTTATTTACCTATCTTGTGATTTAAGACAATAATTTTCATTTTAAGCTTTCCTATTGGTTACTCTCATTCGATAATTTTTTAACAGTAACAGTTAGCTGGTATCTTGGAGTTTGAATGGTAGCTACAGCGAACATTAACACTTGGGTAGCTAGCATGAAGCTAAAAGATTATTGCCCATCATTGTTGGTGGTTGACATGGTTTAACTTGACTCTACCAGATTGACCATACGTACAAAATAAACGTGTTACTGCCTCCATAGGGCAATTTCTACCTTCACGTTGCTTGGCACAGCCCTATCTCTCAAGCAGGACTAGTTTTTCGGGACACTTTGCGTGGACGAAGTTTCTTGCTGCAATGTGTAGAGGCCAATTCGCATGCGCGGCGGTGAACAATTGCCACGGTTCGCCAATAGTGATGAAACGCAACACGTGATATATTTATCAATCGCACTGGGGTTTACGAAAGTCTGTCGGCGGGCCGCAGAAGTAACGGTTGACAGCGTGAGCTCCTTATTGGTATGTAGTATTGAATAATGTTAATTACATACTATAACGGTGCGTGATATCGCTAGCGAGTAAACTGATACACAGATTAGAATTTAGACAAGAGTTTGTAGGTTTAATGAAATTTTATACAAAAAAGGAAAAGTGTGCGTCGGCCGTAGAAAAAAGCTTCGCTATATACAAGGGTACCGTTTAGACATAAGACCCTTCGTATCCCTGAAAACTGTCAATTATGAACCTTTTTACGTTCAACGTGACAAAAGATGAACTCCAAGGGAAATAAACCTGTCGTAATTTTTTGCGAAAAAACATGTAGGTAGTTTGGGAAAATTCACACCGCTGCACATCAATATAACCAAAGTTAACTATTTTAAAAATAAGAGCCTTATCTAACTAATAACTATTTAAGTATCACTTAATTTTTAAGAGTACGTCGTAACGTACGCATGTAGGTACCCACCCCACGTTATTTTATAGCCGTATAAGTTACAGCACATTAACTTTGAACCTGGTTGTAAAAAACATATTAAAAACCTTACTAAAACTTTCCAATGGTGAAGAGATTTAAAGTTCAACAAAAAAATTCATAAATACAACCATTATCATACTTTTTAATAGTGATAGAGATAATAATGCACCACGAAGGGGGCCAACAGGTCAAGACCTACTACTTCGAAGTTTTCTATAGTTCTTTTCAATGGTCAATAATTATCTTATCTATTATAGAATCGCATGCAAGATTGCAAGTTAAAAGTATCTTGAGATAAGGCCGTCTGCATTCTAGACAATAGATTAATTTGGATAATGTCTACAAGCACCATTCATCTACACGAGATGTTAAAAGGTGTTAATATAGGTACATCGACGACGGTGATGTTAAGTTAGTTTTGGGACGCCGATTGGTCTGCCAAGATGACGCATATGCGTTCTGTTGCAATTGTAAACTTTAGGACATGGCTTTTCCGTTGGGTACCGTACCGTACCTACAAATGGCGTTTCTTCCCACCTCGTCAGCTCGCCGTCGATTAATCAAAAAAATTATTATAATTAATTAAAAATATTTGAAGGAATACCGCCATTACAGGATAAGGAATACCAGAATCAGACTGTCTCTGGATGCACGGCTCAGACCGCTGGGTCTAGAAATTCAAAATTTTACTTAGAGCAAATGGAGCAAATGGGTCGCTTAGGTACGCCTTTTTCTTTAAGTAAATATTAATCTATTTGGAAATTACTCGCCCATAAAGTCGCGGGAATCAGCTATTCTCTAACGGCTTTCTCTTTATAAAACGTTTTTAAAACAAAAAAATTGTGCAAACACAACAATTCCATAAGAGAATTGGTAGTAGAAAATATTGATCACAAGTATTGACCATGCGTGTGTAATTATGTGATTGTATCGCACTTCGGACGAAAACAGGTCCGGTGAGATTACCAGCGTGAAATTACGTGTGATATGATCGGTGGGTTGCCGATTAAATACGGAAGTTGGCGAGAGAAAATTTACGGCGCTGTTAGCTGCGAGTTTAATAATCAATTAAGTTGTATTTAAGTTAACGTACCTTAGCAAGGTCTGGGGCTGTGATGGCCAACACGTCTGCCCAGAGTGGCCTTCGTGGCTATTACTCACGGCCATGTTAAAATCGAATTACATGTTATAATGCAATGTATGTAACGCTTACCAACAACAATTTTTTTTAACTTTATTTAAAGAGCTTAGTCACCTTGTGACTATGCCGCTCTGTAAAGTTTACATTTTGAAACAACAACAAAAAATCACACACACACTAAACACCTTACAATAGTATCTAGCGAGAGAGAGCGTCAGTGGCCTCGGGGATAAGACGCGACCTATGATATCGAAAGGTCCGAGGTTCGATCCCTGGTTGGGCCATGTACCAATGGGTTTTTTCTTGAAACTTAAGTACATGTACTGACTGCTCTCAAACGGTGAAGGAAAACATCGTGAGGAAACCTGCATACGCCGAAGAAGAAATTCTTAGGCGCATGTGAAGTCCACCAACCCGCATTGGGCTAGAGTGGTGGACTATAGCCCGCACGCCCTCGTTGAGAGGGTAGGCCTGAGCCCCAGCAGTGGGGAGATTAATAGGCTGTTGATGATGATGAATAGTATCTAACCAACTTGTAAAGAAGCTTGGCATCCCGCGAAATGGGGAATGCCAAACCACTATTACATCCACTAACGACAAATTTTGGTTTGCAATCTGTCTTCTGATTGCTTCGTTCCGAACACACTCCACCAGCGCATGGTACACGTCCTCGAGGACTCCACACTCGCTACAATTCGGTGAGGGAGCTTTCCGCATCAGAAACGCGAACTTGTTGAGCGGGATGTGTCCAGAACGAAGTCTGAAGGCAGTAATGAGGTCCTATCTGTTCAAAGAGCAATTGTCAAACCACGGAAATACCAACAACAATGACAAATAGGAATAAAAGTGTGTACAAAGGCGGACTTATACCAATTAAGGGAGATTATTAGTAAATAAATAGTTCGGCAAATTAGATTATATAGGCTATGTTAACTATTTTATTTGTCCTGGAAAACATCAAACAATAAGCTTTGGAACCTGGAGCATTTACACATGTATTGTGTTGACGCAGGCGAAGCACTAGAGAATATTTATGGTCTTGCCGTTTCATGTGACAACTAATCTTTCCTATCAAACAATATGATTTTAGCATTTACAAGACTAAAATACACAACAAATGCAATCATATCTTATTGCCAAAAGAAAAGCAGTGAAGCGTTAATTTACCCCCATACAAAAGACATCAACGTGCGCTACTCAGATCTTATTTGACTATTTTGTCAAATGTATAAGTAATTTATTGTTCATTGCTCAAGAAATTGTCACCGTAATAAATTATCCAAATTGGTTTTGTAAACTTATGCATTATTAAACAAATGTTCACTTTCTTCCGTTCCTTTCAGTTCCGTTCTCCAGGGCTGTACTACATACACTCGCTTGGTGAAACTATTTAGTTAACAATATTTAGGTTAAATTTATTTACATATTGCGGCGATCGGGAATACATATTGTCAAATCTGCAAACACATAATCCAATTTATTGGTTTAACTTTGATATATTCACGAGTATTCTCTATAGTTTCATCCTTTTGCATAATTATGTAAAAATGCACCCAGAACACTCGAATCGAAAAATTACCCTGGTTTTATTCTGAGCCACTAGGAGGATAACGGTTTCAAATAAGGTTAGTGGAGTCTTAAATATATGTAAGTAGAAAGTTTGTATTTTATATTCATCCATACAGATATCGTCGTAAAAGTCAAGACGGTTTCGTAATGTTTAACACGTAACTCAAGCTGAGATTTGTTTTTATTATTAAGTATTTGACTTCATTATATAATAACGTACCTATACCTACCTTAAATACTCTGTTTTATTGACTGTTAGCAGACGTAGTTAAACAATAAAAATATACTTATACTTTACATATATTTTACAATTGTTTCAATCAGTTTTTAATAAGAATTACGAAATGTCGTTGTAATTTTACTAACAATACGAGATGTGAATGTAATATAAATTTAATTATTATAGTCAATGATTCGAGGCTATAAATATTTAACAAAGTGTGACCGTCTGACCGAAGCGTATTTCCATTCTGAGACACATACATGACTATGACGTGATAAGTCGCACTAATGTTTGGTTTTCACTCACGAATCGTAACATTCCGAGACGAAAGTATATCTCATCGTAGGCGTGAGAGAAATTGCTTATTGTTCTGATGTTGATCCATCGATCATGACTCACTTTCATCTGACATTGGTAGCATAGAACACAGGCTCTTGACCTTACGGCTTGGTCATAAAATTAAGTCCAATTGGACATACTTTTACATGTTTGTATGGGTCTCGGTGTTTTCGTATCGTAGAATAGAGATGCGCCATATTTATATTTACACCATTCTTTTTGTTTTGTGAGTTTAGTATGTTTTTAAAATTAAATGGTAATATTATCTAAAATATCTTCATGAGCAAGACCATCAATGGTACTGGCCGATGGTACAAATGCTCCGGCGTGGAGATTGGTCGGTTTAGTAAATTCAGGATTATAAATCTACATAAGTTATGTACTTAGTTGAATTGCTACCACATAATTACGTAAATATTACTATTCAATATTAGTAGGTTACACGTAAATATTTTGATACTAAACCTTAAAAACTTAATAATATACATACCTACTACATACATCGTGTTGTTATACTAGACAATGATTTAAACAATGCAGGCTGTCGTATATTTGTAAAATAATTTACATAAAATAAAAAGGACCTATTAATTTCTAAAATTGTAGATAATTAATTAGATACCTACCTACCTTTGCATCAGCAATACAGATTGAGCCATGCAGTGCAATTACAGTTTAGTTTAGTCACATCTATAGGAGACTATTACTTCCTCTGTGCTATACGTTGCTGCAGTTTTATGAAGCCTGATGTAGGTACACACAGAACTTTTATTTAGACTTTATTACTTTAAGTAGGTAGCATTTGCTGGTGTGTACGTACTAAATAATTTCTGCGCTATCGTACACGAAGCTCACTGTACTGCATTAGAGATCAAAGGGCACGTCATCATCTGCTTTCACTTCGTATTCGTTCCACAGTTCATTGCAGTCGCGGAAGCTCACAGCGCGTATAGCAGAACGATCAGACAATAAATTCTACAGTGTCACAAAACATGGAGTGTAGTAACAATCGCAATTTGGATCTGGAGCTTATTGATTTTGTGACTTAGTCCTTCCTTCTCGTGTTATCTTCCTTTATAATGTCGATTGAATTCTGTGATGCATGGAAAGTCTGATATTCGTTGGTTTGTTCTTGTAAAGTGCATGCTCTAGCCATAATTTATCGTTCAAAAAGGCTTCTTTGCTTAATCGAACTTTTATTTAATGAACAATTTACTGCGAGGATGAAATCACGACAGCGTATGTAGATTTTTGGCATAGGGTGTTACAATTAATGGCGCATGCGAAATCTTGTCTAAAAACTGAGACATGTCGTAAAATAAATATTTGTATCCGATGTCGGGTTTCCTCAGTGCACTGCGGGCACTGCGGCATACGTTTCTACCGGTCTAGTGTGATTGTACGGTCTCGAGGCCGTCTCGACCCGAGTGAAAGTCCGATCCTACCACGTGGCCAGCTAATAAACGCAACATGCGGTCACTTCACATAATTATCAACCTACGGCGACACTAGGGGTACTACGGTAATGTTTGGCCTAGGTTATACCAATTGTCCAAGTCTAATTTTTTCCAAGACTTATACTGTCCAAGTCTCATTTTGTCGAGGCTTATTTTGTCCAAGTCTTATTTTGTCCAAGTCGTATTTCGTCGAGACACTAATATTTTGTTTTTATTCTTTTATGAGGATTGTATGTTGGTTGCAATTTTATCCAAAAGTGAGGTGTCGTTTATTTTTGTAGCAATATAACTTAGTTTTGTCACGCTTGGGTGTCAATCTAATTATTTAATACTTACTAAAACGTACCGGCATTTATTACAACACGTTTCGAGATAAGAATGTTACGAAAAATGCATTAATTGAGTATGAACAAAATTTTTCAAATGCCAAACATAATATGTGACCTGAAATTATACAGGAAGTAGGTATTTAAGTCAAGATAAATCTAAGTGGTCAAATGGAAATACAGAATGAATTGAATCTGCGTTTATATATCTATAATACAAAACGGTTTACAAAATACATTGACTTTTTATAAAAAAGATTTTTGTTATAAACAAAGGAAGTGATCGGAAACACCGTACTCAAATATGAAGCCTCAAATATCTCCGTCCAAACGAGGCATTGGTTATTTTTATAAATATAAGTAATTACACCTACTTATATACACAAGATAAGAATAAAGAGCTTCGAGCAATTAAGTACGGTAACCTCGAGCACGTCGTCGCTCGAATTGAATTGAAAGGACTGAGGTTACGTTTGAGTGAAAGTTCACCGCCGGTACTCGTCTGACGGCGCACAACCTGATTTAGCTCGTAATATAAATTTACCAAAGCGGAGTAAAAGGTGGCAAAAGTAAGTAATGTGGTACAAATAACGATAAAGGGATATGTGGTCCAAATAGTTGATGTAGCATACCGCCATTTCCCCGCAGTGTGCTGTCTATATCAAGGTTATATCTTCAAAAATAGGCAAGAAGGTGGACTGGGACAGTCTCGCTCTCAGGTACAGAAATCACACTGTTTAAATGAACCAAAAAAATAAATGGACTCCCGGCTCAAACAGGTAGTTTCTTAAGAATCTTCGAATGCAGTTCTTTTTGAAAATAAATAAATATTTCCTGGCAGTAAAATTTGCTATCGGCAATATTTAGGGCTTCTTTCACCACTTGCTGATATTATAATAATCTGTCACAAATAAACTAATCTATCAGATAAATCTGTCTGATAGATTCTATTTAATATATAAGTTTAAAGGCAATCAAATACCTGTGATACAAGAAAAGGCTATCTGTCAGATAACCTGGAGGTAGGGTATCTGGGACTTTATCAGCAAGTGGTAAAAGAAGCCCTTAGGGTACTTTCCCTCCAGGTACGGTTAGTTTATTCCACCTGAATAGGCTGTTTCTTGATTGACAGAATGTCGGACAGAAGCAAACCGCAATAGTTCAGTAACTCGAAACGACATTTCATTTTGAAATAACCGATACAGTTCTGTTGTCAGAATGCGCCGAAGTGATTCCACGCGCTAATTTATCCGACGAAAGAAAGTCGCAGCTGAGCGCAAATTTACATAATACCCAGCAATATTTCACAGTAGGCGTGTGCCAGAACCAGCTTTGTAATGCTAAGCCGATCTCAGGCACGGATTTAGGATACTATGTTTGGGGGTCAAAGGAAACCACGAACCAAAAGGTAATCACCGACTGAAAACAAGCGTGACGAAAAAATCCCCGGGAGTAGATTGAAATTGCTAAGCTCCCGTCCGGTCCCGTTTCAAGTAGCCTAGAGCTAAGGTTGTAGATTTAAATTGAAGAGGCAAATTACAAACTAAAATAATTTAATACATTATCACTAATACTTTCCGATACTATCACCGCATGCGTCGTCAGTTTGGAAAAGGATTCTGGTGAGTAAAGCCACCCCACTTGACTCTACATTGGAGCGGTGGCGAGCAAGGCGCGGCCTATAGTCTTCATGCAGATTTGTAGCCCAGCTCAGCAGGTTGCGCATTGCCCGAGTTCGTCACCGAATAAGTCAACTCGCCGCCACTGCCTCAGTGTGGGGGTGGCTATAAGAGAAATATTAAATAGGTGCCGCTTAATTCAGAGGAGGGCAAATTCGGAAGGGGGTTCATACCTTCATGACCCCTCCTAAATCCGCGCTAAGTGGTTTTAACACTAAACAGTAATGAACAAAAAGAAACAAAGAGTTTCGTCGCTTTGTCTGAAGAACAACTGCAATGCAACATAGACAATAGATGAGTTGCATCAAAAACCTTTGTAGTGGTGTGATGTAACCGACAGCCTTTCGTGCAAGTTGTGAAAAATTCTGTTTAGGCTAGCGAAAGTAAGTATTTATATAGGTACCTTGCCATTTGTCCACAGTTACAATAAATAAGTGATTAAAACTACTCATATCAATATATATCCTTTGAATCAGATAGGTCAAGAAAAAGATTGGAAGATATTTTCGGTGTATAACAGATATCTTGAAAGGTTAAAGTTACTTCAAAAGTTCATTGCATTGAGTACCCTTTTAAATAGGAGCCTATATAGGGTGGCAGACACAACGCTCAACTTTGCTGAAAATTTCAGATCGCGATGCCTCTGTATAAAATTTTTTCTACATTGTTTAAAATAGGTAGGTAAGTAACATACTTTTAGTGAAGATGTTATTCGTAGTTTAACATAATATCCTGAAAAATGACGAAATCATCCGCAATCCATGATCACAGGTGATTATATCAACTTCCTGCAGAAAATAATGAGGATCAGTATAGTAATAGAAAATTGATTATAACTAGTATCCACGTTATTCTTTATGACATATGAATGATATATCTTTTTGAATTATTGAAATCGGACCATTACTTACGAAGATATTAATTAAATAACATAAGCCGATCCGGCCGCCAAAAATACAATGACCGCGGGTGCGTGTGACGTCACTGTGTCGGACCCGAGCGCAGCGGGCACTCAGTTACTTCACGATTCGACGGAGCGGCGACTGATATTCGGCAATTTATATAAATAAAATGTTGTTATAATGTAATTTTATGATATTTAAATTATTAGATATTAAGTACTATCAGATAGCCTACCAAAAGTGGATTCTTTTATGGTATTTGATTACCTATATATACCTAGGTAATCATTCTAAGTTCATCAGCGCTAAAATCTGTGGTTAGAAACTACAAGGTAAGGGTGCTATCTACGTGCTTATCTACGTAGGTACTTATTTATTAGTAATCTTTAAGTCTAAGCTTTTGGTGGAGGGGTAGGTGTAAGAATGAATACAGGGACGTATTCAGAACATATGAATAAAGTGTTTGTTTGTATTTAAATTGATGAACGAATGTTGTTTTCGTTCTTTCATGTAGATCATTCGCGGATGGCTTTTTAACCTATTTGCGCTTTACTTAGTGCATGATGACTATGACAGAAAGCATAAAAGATGATATTCCCGTGAAATTTTGCAAATGAAAAATAAATGGGCAGAAAGGCCTATCAATAACTTTGGAACTTGAGACATTAGAGCGCCCTTTTGCTCGTTGAATAAATTTTTGTTAATCGTTTTTCTAATTCCCAAATCATTTGACTCGTTATCACTAGCAGAACTAAAAGAACAAGTAATATCACTGAGTTTGAGTTGTTGATCGTGAAGCTAACGTTTGGATCAAGGTTTTTAGGGAATGCTTTTTTATTTTTAACTATGTGTTGTTTTCATTTGATTGACGTATTATTAGATTTATTTTCCATTTTTGGTTTCATGTTAACCTACACCGCTTGTGTTTTTAGATAATACGTCTATTTCTTCTGGGAATCACTGTTTTGGATGATATTTGAGTCTTTATCCTCACATTCTACATTTTCATTGGAATGCAACAACAGGTCTCCGTGTCCAATATCTTTACTTAAAACTCTTTAAAAATATTCTATATCTTGTCTTTTTTTACACGGGTCTGTCAATTTTAATTTTTTTTACCTACTTTACGTAATAATTTCCATATCTCCTTCCAACTGAAATATAAAAATATATATTAATTTGATTATTTGCTTATAACAATAAGGCATAATGTAGCTGAGGCAGATACATAAATGTACTGCTGTTGAGTAAATGATTTAAAAATATTATCATTAACTCTTTGCTTTTACCCGAGTACGTCCCTGTGTCATTGTTTTGACCTATAAATAATACATAGAAATGGGAACTGGCGAATACGTAGATCATCATCATCACAACAGCCACATCAGTCCACTGCTAGACTAAGGCCTCTTTCTTGTATTGCTATAATGCCCATGTTTGGCAGGCGGGTTGGGGATTGCAGTTGTAGTTGTTTACACAGGTGAACGCTGGTGCCCATTCCCTGGATTAGGTATATTCCTTTAGTCGCATTGTACGACACTACGATAGGTAAGTACGTAGTTATCTCCACAAAACTCAGATAAAGTAAGTAGGCAGGTATGTTTATATTAAAACAACAGTAGCGATGGGCGAACTCGTTTTATCTTCAGCTCGAGTAACTCGAGTTGAAATTGACGCCAACTCGAGTTGCAACTCGAGTTGACTCGGCTCGAAGCGGCGCGACGTCGAGCTAGAAATAAGCGCGTGCGCTAACTTGCTACGAATAATAGTTTTGGCCAACGGCTTCGCCGTACTGCACTACATGTTTTTTTCTTTACATGATTATATTACTGTTGTGTTGCCTACATACTTGCAATTACAAAGAACATAGATTGCAAACAACTTTTTTGTCATAATTTTACTGAAAAACGTCCCATGCCATGCTCTTTTTATTTCTGGGTGGCAAGTCGACAAAACAAACTAAACAAAACACTGACCATCTGTGTAAGTAAATGAAAGTCAAGAAAGCTTTATGATTTTGGGAATGAATGAATTAATCTTTTGTCTTTGTTAAATATCTACTCGGACTCACTCGACCAACCGGCGCGGCGTATAGATAGGTAGGTACCTAGTTACAACAATCAGGCAATCACACCGTGTGGCGTGCTGGCGTGGTGGTAGGCATGGTCGACCGCGTCAGTGGAAACAAAACCAGTATAAACTGGTCTCTCGTAGTATTGAAACTACCGCATATACTAGGCCAGCTCAAGGTCAAAGTGACAACTTGCCTCTCGCTCACACGGCCACCGCCGCCGCCCGCCAGCGCCAGCCCGGTCGGCCGGCCGGGCCGGCCCGCCGCCGCCCGCCAGTGCCAGCCCGGTCGACCGGCCGGGCCGGCCCGCCGCCGCCGCGCCAGTTCGAGTTACGAGTTGACCGAGTCAACTCGGTAGCCCGCGCCGACGCGCTACGCTACGCTAGCTCATAACGTAGCAATGGGCTAACTCGAGTTGACTCGGCCAGCTCGACGCAGAGACGACGACGTCGGCGCGCGTGCCGCGTGCGCGCTAACTCGCTGTCGTGTCAAACAAAACAAAATACGACCGAGTTGATTTGAAACGTAATAATGTGTCTGCCGATAATGGTAACCGCTTTTAACTTAGTATACCTTGAAGGTACCTTAGTATACCTAGAATTATTTTCACTTTCCACATGAGGTAACGTACTTATGTCCAAAGGGCTTCGCCGTACTGCACTAAATGTTTCTTTTTTCACATGATTAATTAAAGTCGTTGTTTTGCCTAAGAACTTAAAATAGCAAGAACATAATTTGCACACAACTTGGTTGTTTTTTTAAACTCCCACGCCACGCTCTTTTTGTTGCCAGGAGGCATTTTATCGCGACAGACAGACAGACAAGTCTACACGACAAAACAAACTAAACAAACACTGACCGACACACGAACAAAACAAAAGCCAAGAAAAGCTTGTGAATAAATTAATCTTTTGTATTCTCGGCCAACCGTCGGCGTCGCGGCGAATAGGAGGTAGGTAGATAGACCCATCACACCGTTGTTGCGCGCTGACGTGGCCACAGATTATATAAAGTCGCGTTCGCCTCTCTCTCGCTAGCCGGCCGCGGCCCGCGCACCGCGCGCGCCCCTCGCGCCTTGTCCCGCGCGCCGCTCCAGCTCGTATGGTGAGGACGACTCGGTGCAATAAAAAGAAGCAACTCGGGTTGACCACCGAGTCAACTCGGTCCCCCGCGCCGCCGAGCCAGCTCGTATGGGGTAGCGATGGGCTAACTCGTGTCAACTCGGGTTGACTCGGCCGGCTCGACGCGGCGCGGCGACTCGACGTAGGCGCGCGCGCGCGCTATCTCACCTTAACTCGCTTCTTCTCGCTCGCTCGCCTGCGCTGCGAACCCGGCCCCCCCGCCCGCGCCGCCGCGTCAACTCGTCGTAGCGTAGGTGCCTATCAAGAGGACGGTACTACCTACCGCCACCGAGTCAACTCGGTCCCCCGCGCCGCCGAGCCAGCTCGTATGGAGTAGCGATGGGCTAACTCGTGTCAACTCGGGTTGACTCGGCCGGCTCGACGCGGCGCGGCGACTCGACGTAGGCGCGCGCGCGCGCTATCTCACCTTAACTCGCTTCTTCTCGCTCGCTCGCCTGCGCTGCGAGCCCGGCCCCCCCGCCCGCGCCGCCGCGTCAACTCGTCGTAGCGTAGGTGCCTATCAAGAGGACGGTACTACCTACCGCCACCGAGTCAACTCGGTGGGATAAAAAAGCAACTCGAGTTGACTCGGTGACCGTCCAACTCGAGTTACGCGGTTAAAATGACTCGACTCGCCCATCGCTAAACAACAGGATTAAATAAGAAAATACGTAGGTACTCGTACATAGTAGGTGCCAACTTATTTCCATATTAACAAAATAATAGGTATAATTTTGTAGGTACGCGTACATCGAATTGATCATAATAATCTTCACAGCAATGTCTTGTAGCCTGGGCAGAGAGTGGAGTTTTATCATCTCTTTTTACAACGTAACACACTTTTTTACGAAGTTTTGGGTCTTTCGGTACGTTAAAAATAGTTTTTCTGGCGTTTTAATAGAATTGTTTGTACATATTGGCACCATACAATATTTATACATAGTTAAAAAGTTGAATTAGGCACAAATCGGGCATTTACTTTGTGTCAAAGTCATAATTATCCGAACAAAACACAGCGCGCCCTAACGCTGCCAACGGGGCGACCGACCCAGTGACGTCACACACTCTGCGCCGCGGTAACTCGACGATCGGCACATTAATTTGTTCGCTACTAGCTCATTTTTGGTCGTACGAAAAAAATTATTACATCAATGTTTTGGATTTTTCATGGACTTTAATACTGCATTCAAAACTGAAAACCGAAATGATCCTCATTGCGGATGTCTAATCCGTATGGCGTCTCTGGCCCAAGAGGAAATAGTCAGGTATACTTACTTAGACATTCAAATAATAAAAATGTTTAAAACAGTGAAGATTTTCGGTAGTACCTATTTTGAAGTAAGTAGGTACCCACAAAAATGATTGATGTATGAATGTGTTACTGTTAAAGCCTGAAAAACTACACCTGCCGAATGGGTCCTAAGGTTTACACGTAAAACCTTCTATTTAACAAGTGATGATGTCAATAATTGATATTGTTAAGGTAATCGGGTTAGGTTTATTGACTCCTATGACCCAGTAAGTCCCAAATTGAAGAACTAGGATTCCTTACCTGGATTTACCGGTAAACCTTTGTAGTTAGTGCTTTTACAGTAACAATAAGTACGAACAATAAGAGCCAAAAATAAACTATTTTAAACACAGTTCTAGGTACCCTCAAAAGGTATACCTACTTACCTGCACGGTCGGTAAATAATACTTGTATAAGGTCTTGTCTTGTTTTTTGGAAAAATAATCTATACTTTGGATTACTAACTTGAAGGCTACTATTTATTTAAAAACCTAATGTTATTGTACACATACCCTATTATCTTATTGCGTAATTGCGAACCGTGAAGCGTGTTGCATCTCGTGAAAATGTTGTTTCGCTAAAGTGATGCCTAATGGACATTAATTCTCTCGCCACAGAGAGCGTAACATTAATAATCGAGCATAACAAACAATTTTCTTTATTGCTTTTTTCTGACTTAGCAACTCTGAGTCTCTGTGACTTTGACTAAGTCAAAGTCTCTGTGACTTTAACTAATGTCACTAATGTCAATTGTAAAGTTAAGTTGCCGACCACATGTTTGCTAAGTCAGAAAATAGCAATAAAGAAAATTGTTTCTTAAGCTCGAGTTAGTGTTATTAGTGTCTTCGACAGTCGAAGTCTGATTCTTCGAAATTGCTTTAGCATAATTTCTATTAAGTGTCATTCTTTCGTCTCTAACAATTGAAGGAAGTGTAGAACTCATGAGTATGTATGGAAAACTATGATGCATATCACGTCATGTCATGCTGTCGTATTATCCCGTGGCGTACTTTTTGAGTTCGGTATTTTCCTGGTATTATAATATTTTCACGATGAATTTCGGAAGTGGCTAAAAGTCCAATTTGGATCCTTAAAAATGTAACTGTACAAGCATTTTGCAATGGAAAGTAACCTGGAAAAAACATAGGCTGGGAAACCTGTGAGAAAAAGAATTTATACTTACTGCCTATAGGCTATAATAATTGTTAACTATCTCGGCAAATATGTATTTTATTTATTTATTTTCTTTATTTGGAACAACAACAGCTTAACTTAATCTTAGCGTAACGTAATAAAATTTGCAAAATATAAAAGCCAATGACAGTTATCCTCGTTTTATAAATGTTGTGAGTGAAGTGCTTTAAAGTAGTTAATTATAATCTAATTATTAATAATAATAACACATGACTTTAAGGTTACAAGACAAAGGTTGTCTGAAAGAAATCGCACTTACCGGTGAGAACGCATAGCAGTACGTTCTAAATCTACTGTATTATTGTGTACTGTTTATAGGACAATCAATCAGATTACAAATAAAAATACATCAACCAGAATTAATAAATAAATATTACTTACATACATACACACATATATACATACATACATACATACATACATATACATAAATACATTAAACAACTCTGAAACTTGTACAAGAACATACAATTGATAAGATTAAAAAGAAATATTTGTTATATTTTGTAATGTAGAAACACATTTAGGTGTATGTTTTAATTAGACATGCAAGTGCACCGGGTGTTTGAATGTATATAGTCACAACTGCAGTAGAGAAGTTAAAGTTGCTGGAGAAGAACTGAGTTGACTTCATTTAGAAAAGAACGTTTTTCTATCCTATTCAAGGATACAAAGTAAATGGTACCTATGTACATGTAAAAAAATATTACAAATACCTATGAATAAAATATCCGGCCTGTCAATCGATCGAAAAAATTGCCACTGGCAACATCAATGTAGGTACCAACTGGTACCACGACCCATTTGACTGCTGGAGCTGCGCGGGCGCAAATTATTTGTATCGTTTGTCCATTGAGGTCTGTACGGTCGGCGATCTGTGACATTGGGGTTTGTTTGCAGCTACACTCGGTTTCAGGTCAATAATTGCGATGAACATAAAATTGTGTATTGCGTTTGACTGTAAATAAGCATCGCGTACCGTGCGGGGCCGGCACCGGAAATCGCTTAATTACAAATTTATTTAGTCCAATACTCGTGGGAAAAATAAACATGTAAACATTTAGCAAGTACAGTTATTTATGTACAATTATTAATTATGTAGGTACGGTGGGCCTCAAGTCAGTGGAAACAAAGCCAGTATAAACTGATCTCTCGTAGTACTAAAGCGTCCTAAAAGTTAGGCCAGCTCAAGGTCTAAGTGTTTCCACTGACGTGCGGTCGACTGTACAAGCTTTTATTTTTTACGCCAATTGCCAAGACATAGAGCTCTCATTTTGACTAATACCTACACGTAATGTTGAATAAATATGTTTTGATTTGAAAAAAAATCAGCAAAGAGTACACGCAACTTAGGGTTCCGTCATTTTTTTCCTAGATAAAAAGGCTTTTTAGGGATCCGACTAAACAAATGCTCTTAATAGCGAAAATATTTTATCCGATTGAGCTGAAACTTTTCCGGTAAAGAGAAAATTAAGTAACGTACCAAACTTAACGTAACTTACGTACCAAAATTTTTATAAGTAGGTATATATTTTTCAAGATATTTCAGGGAAACTAAAACGGACGGATTCCGTACATTGTGTACGACGTACACTTTGCCGACTTTTTATTATATTCTATTCGCACTGATCCCTAAAACGGTTACTCGAGCAACACAATGTTGCTGTCTATTTCATAAGCTCATAATTGTACCCTCTTGTATCTAACAATTAGCAAATGGTAACTTTTACTAAGTAACTTAGGACTTAGGTAATTCAATTTTATTGCAGCGCAGCAATAGCATTCTGAAGGCACACATTTAAATTTTGAGTTGCTTGAATGTTCTTTCCGATCACGAATCAAAAACTCCCAAGTTACTATAATGTCAATTGAATGTATTTTTCAATTTGATGTAATTTAAATGTATTGGTTATTAATAAAAAAAATATATAACATTTATGTAATTAGGGCTTCTTTCACCGCTTGCTGATAAAGTACCAGATACCCTATCTGCAGATTATCTGACAGATACCCAATTTTTTTTGTTTTACGGGTATCCGATTGCCTTATCTGTCAGATAAACTAAAGCAAGATCAAGCGGCTGTAATTTTTTATCTGTCAGATATTTTAATAGAGACTAGAGGTGTGCAACACAAAAATATTATCAGACAGATTTATCTGATATATAAGTTTATCTGTCAGCTTACTATCTGTAACAATATCAGCAAGTGGTGAAAGAGGCCCTTAATGTTTTAAAAAGTTACCCACCAGCAATGGTAAGTACATACCAACTCTCACTTAATGTCCAACAATGTCAATGAAAGTTTTTGTCACCAGCTACTTCAATAAAATAACTGTATTTAACAGTCGACACTCACGCTTCAAATAGTAATAGTTATGCTACGTATTACTCTCAATGCTACTTAAGTATACGGCTAAACACCATTATTACGAAAAGATGTTATCTCTATCATAGACCTGTGAAATCGTGATGTTTTCCTTTCAATTTGCAACAATGGGATAATTAGATCTAATGGATCTCAGAGGGGTTGAGGAGATTTTTATAGCGAACTTTTATGGGAACCTTCGTTCCTAGTAGATTCCATGATGTATCTTGTGAGATTTTATTTGTCACTAGCTGCGCCCCGCGGTTTCACACGCCTTTCGGCTATTCTTAGTGCTCGGTTCTCGCCGGGCGGCCGCCCCATCGCATCGCGTCGCATCGCCGGATTTCGCTTAGCGTTCTTTCTTTTATGGATTACTATAAACAATAACTTTTTGACTTCTGACGTGAATTCGATAAAAATAAAAAATAATATTAATAATAAAATTGTGTAACGAAAAACATGTAGGTAGGTACTTAGGTATACGAAAACTTCATACTTCTAAAGTTGAAAGGTTACAAAAGTATGCTATTTTCTGTTAGAACTTGTGTGTCAGTGCAGTATTGGTTAGTACAAGCAGGTGCAGTGGTGCAATTTAAGCGAAAGGCGCACGCGACTATCGAGGCCACCCCGCCGCCGCCGCCTGCGCAAGAGCAGGGTTGATTGCGCGGCAAAGGACATCATTCATTTTGGTCCAAATGAATCTTAAGGACTACCCGACAGCTTAGAGTATACATAAGCAAGCTAACTTTCGACAGATTTGAAAAATTCTTTTTGCATTTAATAGCCCAATTCTTGAGGAAGACTATTACCACGAATAACAGGAAAGTTTGTATTGCCTAGTACCTACAGTACATTTTTGCTAAGCAAACTTTTTTGCAAAGCTACTATCAACAAGCCAAAACCCACAAATACCTACACTTTTCAGAAAAATTCAATAGGTAGGAGTTCCTGCCAAAACCCTGGATAGTTTTGGAAGTTTAGATGTGGCATGTTACACCAAAAAGTTAAAACAATAAAAGATTATGTAGGTAGGTATATCGTACTGCATCTCTTTGGATTAAGACTTATTTGTACAACGCAGTAACAGGCCACTTTGACAAAAAAATCTGAAGTAAAAGCTATTTAAAAATTAATGAAACTTTTTTTCTTTCTTTTTAAAGTGATTGGCTGTGCGTTATAAAGCAGGCATACACTACAGCAAAATAACTGGGTTCTACTTATAATTTGTTGTAGTGTATGCCTGCTTTACAACGCACTGGCCATCATTTTAAAAACAAATTCAAATTACAATTTGTTTTAGTGTATGTCTGCTTTACAACGCACTGGCCAATCACTTTAAAAAGAAAAAAATGTTTCATTAATTTAATTTTTATATGGTTTTTACTTCAGATTTTTTTGCACAAAGTGGCCTGATATTACGTTGTCCAAATAATACATAACCAAAGAGATGCAATAAGATAAACCTATGGAATTGTTTTAACTTTTTGGTGAAATAGGGAAACGCACTAGCACACATGGCATCTGAGCATGGCATGCAATTTACAAAGAAAAATGTTTTTATTAATTGACCGAGCGAGCGAAGCGAGCGAAGCGTCTACGTTTCGAGACTGGCCAAAAATGCTCTTGTCCGGCTGTCTGTCTGTCTGTCTGTCTGTCTGTCTGTCTGTCTGTAATTCTCTACAGGTCGCATTTTTCAACCGATTTTGACGAAAATTTGGCATATGTATAAATTAATTAAACCTACAAAATGAGTAGAATAAAATTTTGAAAAACATTTTTTTTAGAGTACCTACCATACTCGCAAAGTGGGAGTGAACTTTTTTTTTCTTGTGAATCCCATAGTGTGGGATATCGTTGGATAGGTCTTTCAAAAATATTGCTGGTGTGTAAATACCATTTTTTCGATTTAGGGATCCGTTGGCGAAATATTAAGCTTTAAAGCGGTAATTTTTGTTAGAGTCACGTGTCCCCCCCCCCTGCCAGCTAAACGGTTGCTTCTGGAAATGTGAAAAAATTCATGGCAGTAGCATATATAACGTAGTTACAAGGAAAACTATTACGGCTAAGTAGGTTCTATTAGTTTTTGAGTAATAGTGGGTCGACTTAAGAAAGTTGAAAAAATAAATTATGTTCATAGAACTGCATACGTAAAATGGAAAATTATTTTTTTCCGCGTGATATCCATGGTGTGGGGTATCGTTGGATGGGTCTTTCAAAAATATCGCGGGTGTGTGATAAACATTTTTCGAAATATTAAGCTTTAAAGTGCTAATTTTTGTCACTTTAGTAGGTACTTTTTCTGATTCCAAAGTTGACTTTTGTTGGTTTCTTTTAGGTTTGGTTTATAAGGGCTGGCGAGGTCTACTGTTCTCACGGAACTACTAGTTTTTAGATGGCGTTCACTTCGGTTAGGTGGCCAGATGTTGTTGTTCAAATAAAACACCACCAAAGAGTTGCAATACAATCTACATAGATACATTTGAAAAAGAAAGTGTTTTTATAATAATCATGAGCTGTAAGATTTTGGTTTTTGAAAAAAGAATTCTAGGATCTAGACATTACATAAATCTAGTATTTGAACTACATTTTAAGACCCGATCGGGTTTCTTAACACTCTAAAATCAGATTAATTTGATAATTTGCCGCTGTTTTACATGGCCGAAAATAAATTATACTCTCCGATTGCGTTGAAAATTTGTATGTAGGGGTTTTGTGTTTAAATGAATACAATTATTTACGAGCGACGCGAGCACAGCGAGCAAAGCGAAGTAAGCGAAACGAGCGAACTTTTTTTTCTTTTGATTTTCGATTTCCACACTTCAATCATGAAATTTTGTATTGTGGGTTTTAGGTGCCCCCACTCAAGATTTGGTATCCGGCCAAGAACCAAAACGTCGAATCTCTTTAAAAACCTTTTTTTTTTGGGGATACCTGTCAAAAGAAAAACTCGACACAGCCATTCTCCCACCAAAAAACTAGTTAAAAATATAAAGTTATAGACGATTATTAATTGTTAGCGTAAAATCCGTCGAGCTGCTCTTGGAGGTCCGCGCTGAAACTCGTCATACGTAGGTACAATATATGTTATACTCGCAGCCTCACCCAGGGGTCATTAGCATTCATCAACCACGTCCACTACAAAGCATATACCTCGCTCCGTAACGTATTATTATGCTATGAAGCTGTTTGCGGACACCTGGACGAGGAATCAGGAAATTGGTGATTAATGAATGACGTCATTACGGTTGTCCACGCGCATTGTTGTGCAATTGAAGTAGCCGACCACGACTACCTAACAAAATAGTCACATAACATAACAAGAAGTTTGACAAGTACAACGAATTTATGACTGTAGCGAGAACAATGACATCATAGAACAAAAGACCGGGCTTAAACCAAATCATTGTCAGCAAGGCTCTGACTCTGACGTTCAGTAGAGGGCTTGTAGACCGCGTCATCGTCAACAGCCTGGCAACGATTTCTGTTCGACATTAAGAACTGGGTCTATTAGCCTTTCGACATCCTCGTTCGGACATGCCCTTTCCCAATGATCCTGTCCTACGTTCACACCCTGTCAGCCGCTATCGGCCACCTTGTGTAGGTCGTCGGTCGTCGGTCAGAGGGTGGCGGATGGATAAGTTTAGAGCTCAACTTGGGTAAATGCGTACGTGACATTTATATTAAAAATTCCACGAACGAAACACACTAATCCATTTATGAAAGGATTGTTATAGATACCATAAATCGACTATTTGTCGACTATTTCGATTATTTGTCTCTTCATAACATTTATGAAGTTATTAGAAATTAAATATTAATAGGTATGAAAATGTATCCTTCGGGCCTGCCACCGCCCGCCGTCGGTTTATGTCATTTATGTTTTAGGCTAGGCTGCTATCGGAGCCCTACGAAATGTAAAAATCTCACAATTTAAAACAAATTTGTATGAACTACATTCTATACTTCTCGCTAAAGTTCGCTGGAAAATGTATTGAAGCTGCATTGTTAACTGAGGTGCCCCAAGTGGAATGCGAGCGATACGACAAGGCTAACGAGTGGTTGTTGTTTGTTGCAGGTGGTCGTGAATGCCGGGCCGCATGGATGGCTGCGCAAGCGCTGGGCTGGCGCTCGCTCGCCTTACTGCTGGCGGCCGCCACCCTCGCCCTAGCTAGGTGTAAGTATTTGTATATTTCATTTAAATTTCGGAAAGGGGATAGAGCAGGGTGGGAAAACAGACAAATCTAGAAATAGTAGCACAGCGGCATTTAGTCAAAGCGAAGACTCGAACGCCAGTAAAGAAACAACGATAACTTGGTACAAGTTAGTCTCTTTAGGGTTCAATTTGTGAATTATCCTGCCCTTGTCTGTTCTTCTTAAAGAAAAACAAGTTCTACAGAATATAGAGGATGACCTGAATCTGAATGCTAATGTTGGCAAAATATCAGATTATTGTCCGTTTGTATCTAAGTATAGCACTGTTTTGATGTAGCCAATAATTTAGACGTCTTAAAACTTAGGCAATTTGAGTTTGAGGCATTTTAATACTTAGGCATTCTACAATTTAGACATTGACTTTAGGCATTTTGCTTTTTAGACGATATGATCATAACCGATCTATTCTAATTCCCATCACATCACATCTAGAGAGAGCGCATAATTAGGCATGTATCTTAAAACAATCATAGGTAAGTAGGTACAAGTTTTATGAGTAGGTAGGTACTTTAGGTACATACTTACAGCACTTATCTGAGAATGCTTATAATGATCTCCATCGCCTCTTTCTCCTCGCAATTCTGCGAACTATGCCTTTATGGCGCGGCTATTGAACCATAAAGTAGGTCCACGTTTCCCACCGTTTGCCGTGGGAGCGACCCGCTTTCGTCCAATAGTGGCACTGTGGGCCAGCCGGCTGCACGCTGCCCTACAACATGTCGTCCACATATCAAGGCCATGGGCGAACAAAAACAAGTGGGGACGATCATCCGCAGGCTGCGCGCGCGGGCGCAGTGTTCCGTGAAGTGCTACTTAGTTTGATTTTCAAGTGAATTGAATATACAATACACTTTATTGCATTGCATACCATCAGTATAACACACATAAATAGTATATAATACATAGGAACCTACAAGTGGCGGCTTTGTCCGTTAGCTATTTGATCAAGGCAATATTACTTAGTTATTTGTACACATGAAAATCCCACTTGAACTAGGATAGTTGCCAATCTACACCAAATTCACAAATTATACATCTGTAATAATTATAGTGGTGTAGATGTAACTTAACTGTAAACAGACTGAATGTGTACAGTCAGCATTAAAAGTAGCTTAGTATTTGAATTCTCCAAAAGAATTGCAATGTTAAACATGTTCTAATGCCGACCGACACCAGAAATTTTCTAAAAAACATGATACTTAGAGTTTCAAAATGGACTAATTTCAAAATGTTGATAAGTGTATTTTAATTAACACAATCTTTTTGAAATCTATCTAGCGTATTGAGTTGTGCTTACATTGCGTTGACATTGAATTAAAGATAGATTTGGAGTGTCAAAACATCCAATTGTTTTATTTGTTTCTGTCAAGACTTAGTGACTTTAAAAAAATAAAGAAGTCAGGTTATTGTGACAGGAACAGTCAGTAATTTTGGACGTTAGTGTTTATTCATCTACGTTTGACGCTGACTGTACACACGTGCATGTACGTACGTACATTAAGAGAGTAGGGTGCACAGCTCAAGATCCGCATTAGTGTTACGGTAAATGCAAGTTCGTAAGTAACTCAACGCTATCTACATATAATTGACTTTAAAATTAAATAAAAATTAACTGTAGATTCGAAATAAAATTTAACAACCTGTACGAGTAGGTACACACACATTCGCATTTAAAGACGAGACGTAAAGTTTGCTCAGTTAAAGTAAATTTACTCGGTACCAAAATAACAAACCTTGTTCTTTACTAGCTAGGCAAATACTTAATAGAACATGTTTTGCTAAGATACCTAATATTTATCGTAGAACTAAAAATATGCATTACTTACCGTCAATAGTATTTTTTTCCAATTTCCGCGTTTCCGAATACATATTTACAACTTGTTCATGTGAATGAGAGCGTCAGTGGCGTAGGGGATAAGACGCGGCCTATCATATCGAAAGGTCCGGAGTTCGATCCCCAGCTATGCCATGTACCAATGGGTTTTTTCTCGAAACTTAAGTACATTTACTGACTGCTCTCAAACGGTGAAGGAAAACATCGTGAGGAAACCTGCATACGCCGAAGAAGAAACTCTTAGGCGCATGTGAAGTCCATCAACCCGCACTGGGCTAGCGTGGTGGACTATAGCCCGAACGCCCTCGTCAAGAGGGTAGGCCTGGGCCCCAGCAGTGGGAACATTAATAGGCTGTTGATGATGATGATGTGAATGAATAGGAGTCTAAGTAGGTAGGTACCTACGTATAATTTTCGTCCTTATCAACGAAAAATTACAGCGGCGTACGTATACCGCTTCGTTGCAGTAATTTTTACAGGTATTATGTATACCTGGTATTTACAAGTACTAGAGTTTTATTGTAACTCTTACCTCAGATGCGGAGCTGGAGGCATGGCGGGGCGCCGGGAGGGCCGCGACGGAGACGCAGGAGGCGGAGGACGAGCGCCGCGACGCCGAGCTGCTGGCCGCAGTCAGGTCCTCCATGCACCAGTGGGAGAGGAAAAAAGCTCGCACTAGGTAAGTTCAAGGTCTTGGCACACTATAAATTTCAGGTGTAAATCGAGAGGTCAGTAATAATGTGTTGTCAAATTCTTTAGGCAAATTCAAATGCTAAGCTACTATTGATGCTGACTGTACACAATCAATGTGTATTATTAAATATAATTTAATAGTAACCATCCTTAAGGTTATTGATGATTTTTGATTAAATTATAAATGCTTTTTGCTGTTTGGTGGGTGACCATCCGGACTATTCCGCCTAATGTAAACTAAATCCCATCCACCGGCACCGGTATATATTATTATGTCAAACAAATACTAATAGATGCATGTATACTGATAGAAAGCTTGAATAACAATTCACATACACATCTTAATTTAAGATTGAATTAATACTCGAGTGAATAGTGAAAGTGATTGATTGATCATTCAACCTCGGTCAGTAAATAAGCACTAATAATTTTCTAAACAATTTTTAAAAACGGTACGGCCGCGCCGCACTATTTTGTCACTCACTAATCGACTTAACAATTTTTTAACGAGGAAACCGAGTTATGTATATTATATTATTACCCATAACAGAGAAATCGATTTCATTATTTGTATGGAAATGTTTACGTTACAAAAACTAGTTAATTGGTGCATCTCTCGAAGTTGTAAACATGTTTGGAGGCATCGGGTAGGTATATAATGAACCGCAAATTTAACTTTGTATTTTTTTGTGTGGGTGGCTTTACTTCCTTTCCTTCCTAATTTATTTCGTTTGACTTAATAAACTCTATCCGTGTTATGAAGAGAATTCTGTGAAACACAGAACCCTACGCTATTAGGTGGTGTTTATAAATTAACCCCGTTTCGCCATGTTTCTCAATTTAAGATTTAAGTTTTGAAACACAATGAAAATACTTTTCAGTGAAACGCGCAAAAATCGAAAACAAATGGAGGCAGCTTTCACTGAATCTTAATTCTCACTCAGGCAACAAACTTTCTATTGTGCAAATTCATTAATTTCGCGACTCAATGCGTTCAAGTATTATCGTACTCATGTAAGTACTTACATAAATATTGAAGGAAACTACATTCGCATATACGTACTCATTCCTACCTTACAACTGAATGTAACTGGGCGATATATAGTTGTTCAAAAGTTGAAACAAAATTAAATATGATCGACGAACTGGAATATGGGTGAATAATTTTTCGAATTTCAAAATATTTCCTCTAATAATAGTTAGGCAGCTTTGTTTCTCGGTAAAGTGGAAAAACCGCAGTGGTAAAGTCGTAAATATCTTACAGCAAACATTTTAATGACAATAAATCATTACGAGTATGGTCTCGAGTGTCAGCATAGGTCAAGTACTTGTTTGTATGAATGGAAGGTCTACCAGTGGCATCAGTAAAAACAAGATGACACTAATGAATGTCACTGACGCCGTCTTTCCTTGTATAATCAAGAATTAAATATTGACTACAGATATTTTAAACCTTCCAAGTCGTATTGGTACAAAAATTTAAAATATTGCAAAATCATATCCGAACTCTTTCCCGTGTGTGTATGGGTCATGTAATAAATAAATAAAATAAATAGTATTGAGGTAATAATTAAAACAAGTACTAAGGGTGGTTGTGGTTGGCTGCCGGAGCGGTGACACACTTCAGGCGCTAAAGTATCGTGCGACCCGGAGCTCGCACGCTCTGCACTATTAAGGCTGGTTTCACAGACGTACGGGAGTCCGTCCGAATGGGGTCTCGCGTACGGGCTGCCGATGCCGGAGCGGTGCTCGTACGCTCCGGGTCGCAGTGAAACGATGGTCTGGCGCCTTACGTGTGTCACCGCTCCGGCACGGCAACCCGTACGGGGTCTCCCGTACTGCTGTAAAACCACCCTTCGAATATTTTTAAATTCTTACTCCGTAATTTTAGATGCTAGATATAAGTAGGTACCTACAATAAACTCTTTGATTAAACTGTGCTGTTCTGCTCCCTTTCATCAAAATAATATGATTAAACGTGAAAGCCTTGGCCACAATGCCCGCTTAAATATTATTAGTAGTCGTTCTCAAATTATAGATGTATCATATTGCCAAAGTTTGTGTTACATTGATAACTTCTCTACTTTGCAGGATAAAGAGATCTCAAGGCAGCGTGTGCTACGGAGAGTTCGGGTGTTTCGAGGATGCTGGTCCATTCGCGTACCTGGAAACTCTACCCAGCTCGCCCCAGGAAGTCGGGACACATTTCCTGCTATACTCTACAGTTAGCAGGTATTACATTTAAATTATCTTCTTAGTCTAGAGCGCCCACAGAACACGGAAAAAGCTCGCTACGCTCCCGCTCGATTTCTATGAGAGCGCCAGTGGCGTAATGGGGAAGACGCGGCCTGTCATGTTGAGAGGTCTGAGTTCGATCCCTGCTCTCGTCCATGTACCAATGGGGTTTTCTTCAAACTTATGTATATTACTGACTGCTCTCAAACAACAAAAACAACATATGTGAGGAAACCTGCATACGCCGAGGCACAAATTCTTAGGCGCATGTGAAGTCCACCAACCCGCACTGAGCTACAGTAGTGGACTGTAGCCCGAACGCCCTCGGGAGAGGGTAGGCCTGAGCCCGAACAGTGGGAACAAGTTAATAGACTGTTGATTTGAAATAAAGTACCTAGTCACAACGAAAAGTGGTCAAACCCTGAAATAAGTAGGTCTGAAAGGTCGCCATTGTGGATGACGAACCTTATCGTTTCGGAGTACAATAGAAACGCAGAGATCCTTGAAGAATTACTAAACACCGAAGTCGCCGTAACGAGAACTGGTCAAATCCAGAAATGGGAGGACCATTTAAGAAGTCGACGTTGTTCGTCTGAACAGTTTCTAATACCTGTTTATTCTGCTGTGGATCCTCAATAGGCATGATGTCAGTAATTTAAAAACACTAAAATTATGTATTTATCTAATGAAACCTGAGTCGTGGGTTACAAAACATGTATGTATTTATTTTTTATTAAGAGCGAGATCGATAATTATTTTAATAAAATTAAACTACAAATTACGACAATCCGCCATGATATGTTGAACACCAATCACAGGAAATCACGTCACGTTTGATTGAACAAACGTCAAACGAATACGAGTTTTTCAAACGTGACGACACAAGCGACGCCATGACACCGCGAAAGCGTGAACTTTAAATTTAAATATTAAAATGTCAATTTTTTTTACTTTTTGTAAATAGTATTAATTTCCGAATATTATACTTACAACAGTTTTCAAAATCTGTCATCAAGCCTATTCCGTGGTAATATAGAACATTGTTTCAGGGGCGACCAGCCGCTGCTGGCGGTGTCCGCGAGCAACATGTCCGCGGCGTGGGGGTGGGCGGCGCGCGCGTTTGACTCGGCGCGCCCCACGCGCGTCATCGTGCACGGCTTCGGCTCCAACTGCGACAACGTGTGGGTGTATGAGATGCGCTCCGCACTCATGGCTGTCGTGAGTACATCGCTTTCGTTTCATACTAGCTGTTGCCCGTGGCGCCGCTCGACGACACATCTCATCAACAATTGCGGGAAATGTCTACTTTTTCTTTATTGGTACTAAAGTGTCACTTGTACAATCATTATCAGTTATAATTATCGGGAATTTCTTTCATGGTACGTTGTGTCACTTGAACTATCAATGTTAATAAGTACTAGTCAATGGCACTACTGACATAACGCGTATTTTTTTCCTATGGCAATGTCCCGCCCCCCATGGTTCGATGTATTGGGTCCTTACCTATGAAGTTGCCGATTTGTATGAAGGAAATTAAGAAGGTTGCAGTTTTCATACAAATTATTTTTTAGCGATACATGTTTCCCCGGGACTTGTTTTTATCGTCCCACCAGAGACAAATTCTGACAGGTGTGATATTTCCAGGAAGAGTGCAACGTGGTGTGCGTGGACTGGGAGGGCGGCGCGTCGATGCCCAACTACCTCCGCGCCGCAGCCAACACCAGGCTCGTGGGCAAACAGCTGGCAATGCTGTTACAAGGTAATCCGGCTCGAAGGACCAACTAGGTAGCGGTAATAAATAACACAGTTTTAAAACACCAAAAAACGGACTCGTTGAGACAATAAACGAGTCTAAAATCGACGGGCATACCTAATATTATAAGCCATTATGATTAGGTCCTATGACCAACCCACCTACCCCTGGAGGTCAGCATCATATAAACTCGATGGCTACCATATTGATTGTCACCCGGCGATCGGGAATACTAGTCACCAGAATCGCTTAGTTTGCAAAAAGATAGTTTGGGGTCTGAGTGACATGTTATCATTGTAAAGCCTTGGCCTTGGTTTTTGCTAGGGAAGATTTAAACGGCCAGAATAAATATCTGTCTAGACACTGTTTCGTATTCATACTCATCCATAGAGGAAACACTAATGAAATTTTACAAAAAAAATTTCAGGTTTCGCAGATCATATAGATTTGCGGTATGAAGACGTCCACCTAATCGGGTTCAGTCTGGGTGCTCATGTTGCCGGATTCGCTGGTTCCCAACTCCGGAACATCAGCCGGATTACGGGTAGGCGATCAGTTATTTTTACTTACAAACGTCTATGGCCCGGCCTGCTATTAATACGAGTCTGGTAAATAAACCCTTTACACATATTATTACATACTATTAGTGCTATTCACAAACAAATGTGTGGAAAAGCATGCATTTGCAATAGAACAAAATAATTGACCAATAGGAACGCAGCGAAAATCATGTTTTCATTCAATAATTAAAAAGAAAACCATTCCAAAAAGTCAACCGGGCAGTAAATGAAAAGCGATCCATTCTGAGCATGATCGAGAATTTTTTTTTTATAACAGCAATCCAATGGTTGCAGATATTCTTGGGTAGCAATAACCCCACAACGCTATGAGTAGTGAATAATTGCGAGAGCTCAACTTCTCTCCCCTAGGCCTGGACCCCGCCGGTCCGCTGTTCGAGTTCCAGGACCCGCGGGCGCGGCTGGACCGCAGCGACGCCAAGTTCGTGGACGTGATCCACTCTAACGGCGAGACCCTCATCCTGGGCGGCCTGGGCGCCGCGCAGCCGCTCGGCCACGTCGACTTCTACCCTAACGGAGGGAGGGTGCAGCATGGATGCTCCAACTTGTAAGTGGACATTTGTTACGATTATGATTGGCCTAAAAATTTGTTGCCTACTGAACCTTTGTTTTTAGAACCATAGAATACTAATGTTCTATTTCTAGTATCTATTTATTCAGAGTTCTGTGATTAGGACAGACAAGACAATACACTTTATTTGGGGACGATTTTGGCGGAAATCTGAATATCATGGCATCATGTTTGTCTCTTCTATTTTATTTTTCTTAAAAATGTATATGACTGGTTTTAATGTAATTTGTAGTGTGACAGCGCCGAAATAAGTACAAAAAAATGCTCAATAAATTATTTATTAAATTGTGCTCTTGTATTTATGTCAATGGAGCTGTACGATCTCTTCCTAAACCATAATCAATGGCTACGACGATTTTTGACTCCAATTTTCGCTGAATGTATCGAAGTCCAAAATCACCGTAGCCAGATCTTCGTAAAAGTAGATATCGGTGTCGAAACAATAAGTCCTTTGACAGTGCCATCTACAACGTGATGTTACGGAAGCTACCCTGGAAAAAGGGGCATTGATCTGACAAACATTTTGCTTAAATGGCAGATTCGTGGGTGCAGTTTCTGACCTGGTGCTGCCGTGGGCGGCCGCGTCCATCGAGGGCCGCTCGCTGTGCAACCACCGGCGCGCCTACAAGTTCTTCACAGACTCCGTCTCGCCCAAGTGTCACTTCCCCGCCTTCCCGTGCACAGACTACGACGCTTTTCTTGAGGTTGTGTATAGTTTTCTCCTTCTTACGGTGCCTCTCCCTCAATTGCTGGAGGTTGCCGTCAGCTCTACATATTTCTTCTTATCTGTCGCCAAGCGAAACAGTTCTTCGACGGTGTTCTTTTCTCCTTCTACCGACATTCTGTCCCTCAATATTTCCATCATGATTACTTTAACGGTGTGGTACCGTTCGTATTTGAAACTTTCAACACATGTCCCAGGTATTCCACTTTCCTTGTCTTGATGATTTTCAAGAGTACCCAGGACTTGCGAGCACAATCTCATCATCTTTTGTTTTCTTGCTAACACACTACTTTGCAGTGCACGAGCAATTACTGTATTGTAAAAATTGTAAAATCTTAAAGAATAAACTTAAAAAAAAAAACTACCATTATCTGCACAGGGCAAGTGTTTCCCGTGCGGGGCGGAGCGCCGGTGCGGCAACATGGGGTACTACGCTGACCGGTCGCTCGGCCGAGGACAGCTCTATCTGCTCACCAGGGAGGAGGAACCGTTTTGTGGTGAGCAGAGGCAAAAATCCCAAGGAACACTTGACTCTCTCATTTATTTGTTAGCGGCAGCTACGCTACCTACATGGTAGATTCAGCCAAACAAATGTGAGTTTTGTATTACATACAACGCGAGAAGTGATTGGCCGAATCCGCCAAGATGGCTGCCTGAACAACAAATTACTTTTTGAATTTATCTTTCAGTTTTTATAGTAATATGTTTTTTGAAGTTTTAGCTTTTTGGTTGAGCTTAGTTTGTTTGCTTACTATGTGTTTAAAATATTTTAAGCGCATCAATACCACGTGTCGGTGTGGGCCGGCAGCAAGGCCGGCGAAAAGCCGAACTACGGCCGCGTCACGCTCACGCTGCACGGGGACTCCGGCCTCAATGAGTCCTTCCCGATGACCAAGTGAGTACCAAACATCTCATCTGTGATGACCCTATACGGGTCAACATACATTTGCTTAGTTAGTGTTTTGAAGAGCAAATCATTGAAACCATGTGATGTGTTAACTGACAAGAATCAGATTTAGGACAAAAACTTGTCATAAGTTCATTAAAAACTGAACAATGTACACTTATACATATGTACGGATTACGAATTGTATGACAGCGATCCATGCAATGTTACGACTTGCGGCTCAGAACGAGTAGTAAACGTTCGCATATAAATGCAACCAGTGTCGATCTTCGTCATATTCTGGTTCTGAGCAGTCGCTATCATGCAAATAGCAAAACTTAACCCTTGCTTCTAGACGTGAAGACACTTCAAACAGCAGCGTGCGCTTCACGCGGGTGCTGGTGCCGCACCCGGCACTGGGCGTGCCGCTGCGCGCCACCGTGCACTACGCCGGCTACTCGGGCTGGCTGAGCGCCGGCCTCAAGGCCATACACGTCGACAAGCTGCTCATCGCCGACAGCTTCGGGAAGACGTGAGTCACGCGACAGAAAACCAAATTACAAAACTTCCTTTACCCTCGACTGACAGAATTTGCCAAGGCTTGGCATAAGAGAAGATTAACCGAACTGCTCGACGACGAAGTAAATGTTATGTGACGTCACGTCACGCCCAGAAGGGGGGAATGCAAGTTTCCTCACGATGGTTTCCTTCTTAGTGCTATATTTGTGCGACATGAAATCATTAATGCAATCATTGTAGGTTAGATACACAAGTTTAAATAATGAACACCGTACTCAACAATATATTTTCCACAGGTCATCTTTCTGTAAGAAAGGGATGCAACTGCTTTCAGAGGAATCTGTCGAACTGCCGCTTTATCCCGGTGACTGTCTAATACAAGAGGTGTGTAAATTTCTTGAAAAACAGCTTTGTTCATGCTCGACTTGACTCTAATGTTCACTTTTATTTCCAGGAGGAGGAACCCTTGAACTCGACGGGCAGTGAACAAGACTACGTCATCAGCAGGGAGAACGCGACCAAAGGGTCACCGGCGGACCCTCATGACAACGAATTGCCGGAAGACGCTCCGCAGCGACCCTTCCAGCTCGTCGACACTTACGAGTGGACCGGGGGAGAGAACTCCGGGCGAGCTTTCGGCATGACCAACACGAAGACAGCTCCCGGTGGGGCCATAGAGATCGCAGAGCCCGTCCTCAAGCCTCGTCCTCGCAAAACGCCTCGCCACAGAGCCGATTCGGACGACCCTCCGGAGATATCGGAGCCGTTGCTGCGGCCCACCCCGCCGCCGCGCTCCACTACGCCGGCGCCCTCGAGACGGGCCAAACACTACGACATGTCCACTACGCCCACCTACGATAACCCGTCGTCGGGGGAGCGAGCAGAGAAAGAAGAAACAAGCTTCGCAGTACAATTCCTACCGGCGCGACTCGCGTCCTTCATTTCGCGAGCCGAGCGCTACGCCAGAGACACTCTACTGCCATTAGTATCCGCTTACGCGCCACGCTTGCCGATCTTCGGATCACGGGAACTGCCGAAACAAACTGCGAGGTACATACCGACGGAAGAGATGAACGTTACTAGTTCGGTGCCGGTGCCGACGCCCACTTTGGAGATGAAGATTGAAACGCTTCGAACTATGGGACCGCCTGGGCAGAAACGCGACATAGAATCTCCCGAAGACCCCGAGATAACGACGACAACCACGACGACATCGACGCCGTCGACAACTACTGAGAAGTTTAAACCGGCTCAACCCGAGGTGTTCAAGATGGTCACAGGGCCGGCTGCGTCGACCAGCACCGCGTTGCCACCGGTAGCTTTGCGAAGCGACGGCGAGAAAATAGTCATAGTGTACCCGAGTAACGCGAGAGACGAGCGGAAGATTCGTTCGCATTCGTTCCCTGAGGAGTTGCAGTTCGAGGCGCTGTACCGCCACACGGCGGCGCCGGCGCCTGTCAGAGTGGACTTGCCCACGTTCGCCCCGCCCACCACTAATCTACCGCCCACCTCTACGTCACATCTTAACGATTTGAGATACATACCAGTGGCTTACCCAAAATCTAAAATTTTGAAAGTAGATAGTAATCCAACGTGATAAGTTTTGAAGACATTAGAAGTGAAACTTACTGATACACAATTTGTGTAATGTTTCGGACGTCTAATCACTGAGTAGTCATTTTTAAACGGGCAAGAGATTGTTTTGGTTGTGTTATAGTATTTTTCAATTGTGCTTTTATTTTGAAAACTTATGTGATGCAAAAGTCTTCCCAGTGTGAAGTTGTGGTGAAAATGTCAAAAATGCCTATAATTCCTGAAAAGCCTTATTTAGGATAAAAATATTTTTTGTAAATATTTAGCAATACGTTTAGAATAAGTAAAACTATTATATAATAAAAACTTATTTATTATACATCTCCATTTCACTTCAACGGCCTTAAATTACCTTAGGAATATACGAATCGAACAAAATTGAATTTCCTGAATTCTTTAGAAAAATAAACAGTCACTCTCGCTTCACTAACGACTAACATAAAATGACTTTCTTAGTATGTACTGACTAACTTAGTGTGTACTCTAGTTGTAGAAAGAGAAAAGAAATATCACAATCAAATAATTAAGAAGTGCGTGTAATGAATCATAACATACCTATGCATTGATCGATTGCAGTTGAATATAAATACGACACATAAAATTTAAAATTCCCCAATCCTTCTATCTATACTAAATTGAAGGAATGTCAAACATGAATCCATCAACTATCGCGGTCATTACGTAGTCAATATTAAGGCCGAAGAACACCTAAAGAAAACAGTACAACGCAACCGCATGTGACGTCTCCCATACAATTTCATACAACGAAACAGGTAGTGCCCGCAAAATCTTTTTAGCGGTTATGTGAAGATGGCTCATCCCTGCGCAATTATTAATCTGTGCAATTATTAAGAAGCTGTGCGGGGATTCGCTAGAGATGCTAATTCAATTTCAAGTACTAGGTCATTCAATCGATCAACCGAATCAAAACATCTCTACGCATCATATTATGTCAATTACGCACACAAAGATTGTAAACACTGTGCAAGCAATCTGTGACTATATTCACTCATAATTATATACGGGTCTTACACACGAACAAGTCTTATTTACCTTTGCCCGACCAGGTTTCGACCAGGTTACACTGGCCGTGGTCACGAGCTGACTGGAGAGGCGAGCTGTCATTGTTGATCGCTGTGAGTAGTTTCTGAAACTACCCTCTGCTGATCTTGTATCATTGGAAAGTCCCGGCACACAACACTCACGGTATCCGCGTATATAATTAACAAAGCGCGAAAGTCTAAAATGTACTATATTCACTCAACCGCCAAAAGGATTTACGAGCACTATACGCGCACGCGCTGCACACGGCACGCATTTGGCATGCTCCAGCCTCAATTCGTATTACAAGTGAACTACTTGCGTATCTACTTCATGTACTTGTCTGAGTGTTGGGTGAGGATCCGCGCGGAGGACTTGGCGTCGAGGAACAGCGTGTGGACGGCCTGGATGTGCGCGGGCGCGATGCGCTGGGCGCCGTCCGCGCGCGCCGTCAGCGCCGCCGGCGTCAGCAGCTGGGCAGCGTACCTGCAACGACAGATGACATAGGAATAGTCAATTTTTTAAAATACGGATAAATATTATACAGACTAGCTGTTCCTCGCGGCCTCAAGTTATTTTACCTTTTTTTGCTCGGCTCTCATGGGTCTGGGTCTGGTCACGGCCTTACTCAAGAATTGGGCTATCAAATGCAAAAAAAAACCGCCTGGGACTTCCAGAGATCAGCGTCTACAAACTCTTCAGTTTTATTATATTAGTATAGATATGTATTTCTATGATATGGCTTGATATAGGTCACAGATAGACACTTGCGTGTGAAGAGAATGATGAGACTAAGCTAATAATATATGGACAATAGTCTGAAATAAAGAGTTATTTAATTTAATTTAAACGAAGCGCAAGAGGTGTGTCAGGATCGTGATACTTCGCGCTGCGTTCAACTTGTCCACCCCATCAGGGACATAGCGGAAGATATGAATGTATCATAAAATTACCTTAAAGTACTGTTAGAGCCCACTTCAGACAGTGCGCTGAGCGCCTCGTCCTCTATGGCTATACCCTCAGTCGATGCACGCAGCTTTAAAATCTGGAAGCATAGGTTTCAGTTGATACAATGTAAATTCTAGTATTATACGCTGAAGTTGCAGTGGGCTGGTCACATCTGTCGAAAAGCCGACTACCACTCAGGGAGAAGAGTGGAGACGTAGGCGCATTGTGGGACGCCCCCCGGCTAGATGGAGCGACAATCTGCGTAAGGCAGCTAGCAGGGACTGGATGCAGAGAACCGAAGGCCTATGTCCAGCAGTGGACTGGTACAGATACTAGGGTTATGCATGTGCAATGCACTTTCGTCAGAATGTCGGCGAACTTTCCAAGCGCTCGCCGCCTATTGTCTGCTCGCAGTGTGCGTTAACACATAGGTTTAAATATAACGTCGAGCATCGAAAAACGATAGATTTTTTGGGGCCAACTTTTATAGGACCTGTGCGTTGGTAAGTACTTATGCTGCTTGCACACGATGCGCAGTAGCTTGCGCGTGTACTAAGCAATGCACTTTACTAAGCGTTCACACGAAAGTGGTCACTAAACAACTAACTTGCACGACTTTGCTTAGTGCTAGACATAGACGCCATGTCATGAGAGTAGAGAGGGGAACTAGGCACTAGCGCAAGGACCATAGCGAGTACAACTAAGCAACTTGCACTCGCACTTTCACTAAGCAAAAAGCGTTTACACGGCGGAATTTCATGCGCGTACTTGCGCAAGCTACTGCGCATCGTGTGCAAGCGGCATTACAAAGTAGAAGTGAAGAAGTCGGCCACCGATTGTCGGCTGTGCGAGCGGAGCAGCCTTTAGTGTAATTTATAAGCAAACTAAAAACTATGCTCATCCAAAAGGCCTACTACTCCGTTAAGGAATTCATAGATGAAAAATGACATGCAATGCAATGATCAATTTTGACACTTTTTATTTCTATTATTTTCATCATCATCATCATCATCATATCAGCCTGTAGACGTCCACTGCTGGACAAAGGCCTCCCCCAAGGATCTCCACGACGACCGGTCCTGCGCTAACCTCATCCAGCTGGGTCCCGCGACCTTCACCAGATCGTCGGTCCACCTTGTGGGAGGCCTGCCTACACTGCGTCTTCCGATACGTGGTCGCCACTCGAGAACCTTTCTGCCCCAACGGCCGTCAGTTCTACGAGCGATGTGCCCAGCCCACTGCCACTTCAGCTTCGCTATTATTTTAATTTATCAATATTATTACTATCTGAATTTTAATTATATATATACTTTTTTTTTGACATGGTACGAATATATTTTAATTTGATTATGAATGTTTTGTATCTCAATATTGACGAGTATGATTAGTACAAATAAATGAATATGAATATTCACCTGCAGAAGTTCAGCCTTGTTATACGGCAATGTGCGAATGATGAGCAATCTGTCCAACAGATCGAGGGGGATGCCGTGCGGCGAGACGATGTCCTCAGTGCCTCTGAAAGTGGTACAGTTTTATTTTTAACAAATTTAACTGTCATTTTGTAATAATATCCACTCAAGTACAGAAGTTCTTTTAAAAGTCTCGAGTACATACAGTGACGACTTGGGAGACGTGATCAAAACTTACTATTCCTAGTTCTCAACAGCCTATATTAACATGTTCCCACTGCTGGGGCTCAGGCCTACCCTCTCAACGAGGGCTATAGTCTACCACGCTAGCAAAGTGCAGGTTGGTGGACTTCACAGGCGCCTAAGAATTTCTTCTTCGGCGTGTGCAGGTTTCCTCGCGATGTTTTCCTTCACCGTTTGAGAGCAGTCGGTAAATGTACTTAAGTTTCGAGAAAAAACCCATTGTTACATGGCCCAGCCGGGATCGAACTCCGGACCTTTCGATATGATCTCCGACGCTCGCTTCCTAGTTCGTTAATTGATAATTAGTTCCTTCCTTACCATACTGTGGGTTTTCCTTTCATGACGTGCGTACACTGAATCCCGAATGGAAATAGGGTAGTTAGACCAGAAATTACGGAATATTACCTGATTTCACAGCGCCCTCTGTTGGTTGCGAAAATGACTATAGGTGCAATAGCGGACTCCAATGCGCGATGCAGATAGGTGAATGTTTCTATGTCTAGCATGTGGACCTACAACAATAGAAGTACAATAGTCAATTTAAAAAACACTGAAATGTTTTGACAGGGAACCCTGTGTCATTACTAAGATATCTGCATAGTCAGATTTCAAATCAGAGACCGTGGCTCTGCCAAGATGACGCAAGTTAAAAAAGAAATAAAAATTAAAAGTTTTCCTGTAGAAAAGTTTTATGGGCTCCATTTACGTCGAATACAAGAAAGTAACGATTCTCCTGTTCCCATCATCACTGGACATTTTTTTTCGTAAGTATATGTTTAAAAAATTAAACTCAATCGGTGCGGTAGTTTTGGAGTTATGTATTGTATATCCAGAGGACAGTCAGATAAAAAAGCCTCATTGTAAGTACCTTGATATTTTTATAGTCGCTCACAGGTACGGAAACATATGCTTATATATCGAGCACAGTACTCATAGATCAATTTATTATTGTTATCCTGTGATCTCAAACAAGAAAACACTGATCCTGTTCAGAAGTGTCTGAAAAGTTCAATTCCATCATAATAAAATTTATGATATTTCAATTTCAATATACACACCTCATCAATGAACAGCACTCCTGGCACTAGTTCCGCAATACCTTGGTCTATATATTTGTTGACAACTTTGTTGATTTCTTTCCTCAGTTTATCTGCAATAATAACAAATTATTAGTTAAATATCAAAGTAAATTCTGGAAAATATTGCGCGTAACGTTCGTATGAGTCATGAAATTAATACATGCATTCCAACACTTGACGTGAAATTGTTGGCGAAATTAATGTCATGAAACTAATTTTATGCCACAAAAACACTTTCTTTAAAAAATGATTTATTTTTGTAGGAATACAAAAATCTAAGTATTTAAAACAAACAACCTCTCATCCTTAACGCATATACCTTGTCCGTTCCGCCGTGGGTAAAAAGCGAAACTTTAAATTTCCATTTAATATGGGAAAAATTGACAGTAATTAGTGGAGTCCAAAGCCTTCGACATAGCTGAAGAAAGCACGTTGAAGTGGCAGTGGGCTGGTCACATCTGTCAGAGAACCGATAACTGTTGGCGTAGACGAGTTCTCGAGTGGAGACCACGACTAGACAAGCGTAGTGTGGGATGCCCCCCGGAAGGAAGGCAGCTGGCAGTGACTGAATGCGGAGACCCGAAGATCGGATTCAGTGGCGCGCCTATGTCCAGCAGTGGACTAGTACAGGCTGATAATGATGGTGGAGTCTCACCGGTGATCTCAGTCTTCTTGGGTTTCATGAGCTGTCCCATCATGGACATGATGTCGTGCCCGCCCTGCGGCCGCGCGTTGGCGCAGTCCAGGTCGTGCAGCGTCACGTCCTGCACCACCTCCTTCTTCTTGTGCACGTCGCCCTTGGGCAGCGGCACGTACTCCTCCGCCTATACAACAATAATAATAATGTTTAGTCAAATTTACACACGGCTGTGTTTAGTCCCAAACTAAGCCTAAGCTTGTAAATGGGTACTCACCAACTGATAAACATACATAAATTTAAATAAATACTTAAATACATACAAACACCCAGAATACGAAAACTAACAGTTATGCTCATCACACAAATGCTGGCCCCGGGTGGGAATCGAACCCACAATAACGCGTTAATTAGCGTGGGAAAAGTTTAAAAAAAAAAAATTCATCAAATACAATTACAGATCTCATTACTATGATGTCGAGAGGTTTCGATACTTCGATAAGATATTATAAGACATTAATTTGTACAGCTACTGCAGTACCTCGCTTTATTTTCGAGAAGTCGGCACCATCGGTACGTACATACATTTTTTACAAGAGAAGGGAGAATGATGACGTCGCATCAAACCCAACGAAAAAAATTGTGAGTAAGATTTTTACAAATCTTTAAAAAAATTAGTTTCACTAACTATTTGAAGTGCTAGAAAAAAAACTATCCTCTAATTAATCAATTGGGCACTCTAGACTAAACCTGGCTGGGTCAATTCTAACAAAACAGAGGGCTCCAATCAGAGAAATGTATAAAAAAGGAAATGTGACCAGATTTTTTGCTTCATAATTAATTCACGTTCAATAACAAAATTCATACCTCTAGGTCGAATTCCGTAGCAAATGTATCGCTTCGACCCTGGCGTTTAACAGCACCAGAATTAGCTTCTATGTAGATTACGTCACCTACTTCTACCTTCTCCTTCTGCAGAGATTCATAGATAGTTGGGTCCAACTTCAGCTGTTTAGTGCCCTTAGCGGTCTTCAAGCCGATGATCACGTGAGAGACCGTTTTGCCATAACCTGTGGGCAAGGTAACATAACAAAACAATTGAAAATGGAAAATTTTTGAAAAAAATAATTTCAACCAGCAGAACAACTTAGGCGCGGGACAAACTCATGCGGCGCGGCACCGGCGCACAGTGGCTTGTGTCTATAGGAACGATTTGACATAGGGGCCCAAAAAAATAAAAGTTGATATTTTTAAAATCTGAGTATACCATCGCATTCCTCTATTGAAGGGCACTAAATGTTGTGATTATACATTTTTTAATATCCCCATTACTTTAAGAGTAAATCGAATAAGACTGTTTTTTTAGTATGGAAAACAATTAACAAATTATATATCTCGTGATTCCCGCCTTGTTTCGGTTTGCGGTTTTTTTATTAGTGTTGCCTTAATGTTAAGCCACATTTTGTTCAAAGACACATGGTGCCCCTTTTGTGCCCTTTCCGAGATATCATCATCAAGAATAGTTTCATACAATTTTGTATGAATTTTTTTTTCTGCATATACTGATAAAATTATGTTGTAGTACCATATAACACCTACTTATTCCTAATACATGACAATTCAATAGCTCCAACCATTAGTGAGTAAATCGCAAGTTTTATTTATTTGTAGGGGAACCACACAAAATAGATTTTTCCCAGACCAAAGGGCGAAAAGTACAAAAGATATCCAAATTCTGTAAATTCAAAAGATACAAAAGATTATTAATATATTATACTTTATGTAGAGTCAACAAAAATATAACACGAATAAGTTAGGTCAACTTTCTTCATTTTGACTTACGTAATATTAATTAATTTATGTTTCAACAGTTGCGCTGACGTCATTTTGGCAGGGCCACAAACAATGTCCAATATCTTGAAAAAGTTAACCGTGTACTTTCAGAATTATGCATATGTCAGAATTAGGACATCTTTTGTACTTTTCGAGCCACCAATAGACACCTATAACGTGCGGCGAGGCGCGGGCGAGGCGTGGGCGCGAGGCGCGGGCGCGAGGCGCCCTATTATTCGTCCTTCATATGAATTGCACCCCTCTCACTCATGCACCCCGCCCGCGCCACGCCGCTTGTATATGTCCCGCGCTCCGCCGCTTCTATACAATTCATATGAAAAACAAATGAGCGGGCGCCGCGCCCGCGCCCGACGCCGCATGTATCTGTCCCGCGCCTTAAGACACTGTTGTGAGCGTCACCGCCTGCTACCAGCATTTCATGCCCATTGCTTGGTGTTAATCAACTAGAATCGTATCGTGTTGATTCGGATGTGCACGCCCCAAATTTTAGTCTCTTGTACTCTTTTTTCATCTTTAAAAATAAGAAAGAGATGGCATGGCATGAATTTTGGAAGCGTGAAATTAGTTTACTCCTGTCAGACAGAGGGAATTTCAGGCGTATCCCAGACATACGTCAAATGAAAACGCAGGCCACGCGTGTCTGTGATACACCTAATGCGGCGAGCGGTGCGGTTTATGTGTGAAAACACAAGTTGTTTTCGGTTTCCCTAGAGTTGTATACGAGAAGTTGTTCAGTATCTTGTACTGAATTCTTTGTAACTGGTTATTACTTATGTTTTGAGCTAAGCAACTTTTATAATACTTATAAATGGAAAGGTAGCTTAGCTGACGGTTCCATATCAGCAGTTGACTTGCTTATTTTGTTTTAAAAAGTTGTCTAGTATGTTCCTAAACATGTTAAATAATGTGGCAGATACAACAGATTCTGGCAGAGTATTCCATCTGGATACAACCCTGTACTACAACATGCCACAGGTTATAGCAAGTTTTATCTAAAAACCAAGTATCTACCTCCAGAAGGATTCTCCATTTCAACAGGAGTAAGCTCTGTGACCTCCCCCTCGTAGACCTCCTTCGTCTCGCGTATGCGGAGGCCTATGGCTCGCCGAAAGTTCTCCATCAGCACCTCAGTCTTCTTTATTTCTGTACTGTACACTTCGCTGCCAACCATGGGACAAAACGGCACCTGAAATAAACTGATTCAGTGTAACTGCTCTCAATAATGAAAATAATGTTCTAATACTACTCAAAACAAAATAGGGAACACCACCTTTGTTTTCTGAGTTTTTGAAACAAGTCCTAATCTATCAAATATATTTTTTTACCTTGTTTACTTCATTTTAATGTGTTGAACATTTCTTATTATTATTATATTCTTTATTGCACAAAATAAATTTACAAAGAAAAACAAACAAGAAATATGTGTACAAAGGAGGACATTTAATGAAAATAATGTTCAATTTAATTTTCATTGGTTTTTTTAGGACTTTATCTCTTCTCTTTTTTCTTTTGACAAACCCATGTCCATTGTAACTCCGACATCGGGACCCTTACTTCCTCTGTAGTGTTTCACCATATCTCCCTCCCAAATATAACTTACTTTATTGCCTAGTTCCTGAGCGATGGCCAGTGCAATGGCAGTCTTGCCGGTACCCGGCGGGCCGGCGAACAGCAGGGCGCGTCCTGCCATTTTCTTGCTCCTTATCATATCTACTACTATGCCAGCAGCCTAAAACAGGCACCAAGGGTAATAATGTAATTTTTATAAAATATTATTAGAGTACATTTGGAAAAATTGTATGCAAAATGTTTCAAGTCAATTTTAAAGTACAGAAAGCAAACGGTTGAGTGGAGAAAAGGGGGCGCTGAGGAAAAAAATTATAGGTGATAATGTGTGACAGTTAGCAGTCGGAGCACCCCGAAGGTTAGGTTACTGGTCCTTGACCCTTGGAGCGAGCGACAGTACTCCAAAAAAGTGAAATTTTTCTAAGCATTTTTTCCATTGCGCCATCTTTTGTCCACACTGACCCAGCAAACTAGCAGTAAGTGCAGCAGAGGATCATGTAAGATCATTGTTAATCATCCTTTTCTTTATAATCGATAGACAAAAACACTCCATAGTAACCAAACATAACCTCAAAGTTAGATCAATAATCAACAATTACAGGTATCTACTTTACTATAAAACCGATTTAATAAACTCGTCAACCACATAAATGGTGTATTCAGTTCTTAGGCTATCCACATGCTATCCAACAACATTAAATACCTCTCTGGCAGATTCTTGGCCCACGAGACCGGCCGCCATCTGAATAGGAACTCCATTTTCATCCAAGCCCAGCCCTTTTACGTGACTGTGAGCTGATATTCTTTGAGTTTTCGCAGTACTTTTAACTTCTTCGATCTTCATTGTGCAACAAATCTAATTTATTTAAATAATTTTCAAAACCTTTTCCAAACAAAATGGTTTATTTTGTTTTTTTTTGTTGTTGTTGTTGATTTGTCATCTATTGAGGACGGGCAAGGGAAGCTTCGTTTATACAGCCCTATCTTATTTAAAGTATTATTTCTTATATTTATTTAAACCGGCGGTTTACTTCTAGTGTTGCTGTCAAAATCAAAAAACTCCATTACGTGTTGGTGTCAGTTTTTGTTTTTGAAAAATCACTCTTTTGAAATAAACTGGAAGTCACTGGCCGTTCCACAGAGTACATTATATATACTGGGCCGCTCAGCGGACATCGGCGATCGTGAATACCGATCGCCGGCGGACATCGACACTTGGTATGTTTGGCATGTCGCTGTACGCTAGGCGGACAACGCGAACGACGACAAATCTTCATATTTATCGTCATTTGTTAATGGCACGACGTCACTTAGGCCCGACCTCTCACGTTTATGCGAACGGTACTGTCGCGCCATGACGAAAGCGGGCGGGCGAGGTGGGGAAGCGGGAGGCGGAGGGAGGCCAATGCCAAGTGAAAGTGACTCGTTTCAGTTGTCGGGTAGTAGAGGTGAGCACGGGCGGCCTCCACAAAAACAGAGCACGACTAGAGTTAGTCGGCGATTTTCAATTAAACCGCAGCACGGCCTCCACGAGGGCACAACTAGTGCCATTCGGTGATCCACACTGCAGGTTCATGTCCGCATTAAACCGATAGTAGGCATAATGAAGAATATCAATGGACATTTTGGAACGATCAGTTTAAACGTTTTTATTTAACAATCCCGCACAATATACACTATAATAACAAATATACACCAAAACCTACAATATACATTTTTTGGAAAACAACAAAAACGACAACCGTCATCTCCTGAGGTCATCTCTGACAAAATCCCGCCAAAAAGGCTTTTTTTTTTGTTGATTTGTCCTGTATTGAGGATGGGCAAGGGAAGCTTTGTCCATACAGCCCTGTCTTATTTAAGTTGACTTCGTCCAATGATGGACAGGCAAAACAAAGAAAAACAAAAAAACATATGACTTGGCTGTATGGTCTATGACTTTTGCCTGTCCATCATTGGACGAATCATGGAACTAATAGCTAGGTATGCGGATTATGTGACTAGGTACGAAGTACTAGTTCCATGGGACGAATCCAATAAAAAAAAACAAATTATAATCCAACAAAACAAAGACTGCATTTGCGAATAGGTATGTCTCTTTTCTTCATGTGAATACCACTACCTTGCTCTTCCTCTTACAGTATTGTTTGAGAATATCTGATTCAACTACATATTCCGCTGTTCTGCAATCATCTGTCTGTGACTGAATCTATAGTTATAATTCTTGAAAACTGAAATAACACTATAAAGATTTTAATTTAAATTATTGCTTAATCCTTAATAAAATGCGTGTAAATATTATGTATATATTGTGAAATACGAATGGTAATATTTGATATAATATGTGTTGACTGCTGCTGAAGTGTTGTCCGAGGGTTGAAATGGAGTACACGGCTCAGAATTTGGAATATGCTGTGTCTGTTTTTTACAACGGCGAGCAAGCAGAACGAGCCAGGGCTCACGCTTGGCTTACGGCCGCGCAGCGCGTGCCTGAGGCATGGAAATTCGTCTGGGAACTGCTGCAACCAAATAAGGTGAATAGAAACTTTAGAATTGATTTCCATCACTCCGTGATAAGCTGGATGTGCTTATAAATTGCGTTACAAGCTTGAATTATGCGGCGTAGCACTACAAATATTCCTATAGAAGTATACAATGCACTTAGTGCACACAAGAGAATATTTTACTCACTGTATTTCAGCACTTCAGTATATTGTCTAGGTTCTAGACAGTACCTATCTAGCCTCTAGGTATCGCTACCTAACTTTTACGTGGTCTAGCTAGACAAATGTTGTTTTAGAAAATTAGCCCTGGCCATAGTGCCCCGTAGGAGACACTCCAATCTATGAATCTTTTGTTATATTTTACTTACTGTATTTTAGCACCTAGTATTTTAGTATAGTATCTAGCTTCTAGACAGTATCTAGCCTGTAGGTATCGCTATCTAGCTTTTATTTGTTCTAGCTAGATATTTTGTTTTCTTGAAACTTTTTGGTTGCATAACCCTGGAATTAATTTTGACATTAAAGTTCACATTTCAGGGCACAGAGATCCAGTTTTTTGCGGCGACGACGCTGCACACGAAGATCCTGAGGTGCTGGAGTGAGCTCCCGCCGGAGAGCCACGAGGAGTTGAAAGACAAGCTGCTGCAAGCTGTGCATGCTTACTCCAATGGCCCCAAGATAGTTACTAATAGATTATGTATCAGCGTAAGTAGTTAGAATTTATTTTAGTTGCTATTTCGTTTTAAAATCATTTCAAATATATATTCTTATATGAGTTCAATTTTGTGAGCCTTTATCATGATTTGGTTCTGATTTAATTATTTCAAATTTTTAGAAGGCTGCATTCAAATTCCAATATTGTTTATAATGGAAACCAAAAATTTTTTATTATTATCATTTTTACATCCTTAGCACACACATAGTTATGTATAAAGCTGAATTATATGGATGAATAATTTATACTTTCATGTTGTTTTCAGTTAGCAGCATTCATTCTGCAGCAGGGCACGGCTGACTTGGCCACAATATTGCAGCCCCTGTCCACTGCGGAAAATACATCTCTACTGCTAGAAGTTCTTACTGTGATACCTGAGGAGGTGAGGTATCCTTCCAGACATTTCATTTTGCAGCCAGATATATATTAGTTACAATTGTGTTGTTAATGACACTCATACTCTCGGTATTTTTATTACTTGGTATAATTTATGATATGATCTCTTTCATAGTAGTTTTTAATTTAACTTACATAGTTATAGTTTACTAACCCTTTAAGGTATAATACTTCAATGAAAAAGTCATACAAGTCTATACAGGAATTGATTACAAGCCTTACATATGAAAGGCCTATCTCCAATAGCTGGCAGTGACAGGCTAAGTTGATTCCACGTGACGCAAGTTAGTTCGACAACAAGAAAAGTTGGAATATAATAATTATGTTGGTTGCAGTACAACAGTATGACAATGGGGTCTTCGCTGCGTTCAAAGAACCGCTCGGCTTTGCAGCTGGCGTGCCCTGCGGTGCTCGATGACATGCTCCGCTGTTTGCAGACTGTTTACAAGTAAGTTGTTCAGTGCTTATGCACTTAACATCCTTTTAAATATTTGAACATAAAATCAGCACTGTATGGGTAAAGTGTTCATACTTTAGCCTTACATGTATGCCTGTGGTTCGCGACGCGAGACCGTTAGCCACAGGGTTGTTAAAGATGTTAAAATGTTATAAAAACATGTTAAATGTTAAAAAGAAGTACCGTTATGTTGATTGAGTTTATTAAGACTGACAATGATGGTATGGGTTTGAGCGAGGTGGGCTGTGCAACGCTCGCAGTTCTGCGGTAATTCGGGTCTCACGTAGCGCGCCTCGTCCAAAGTCCATAAATGTGCAATTATGATTGTACAATCACCATGCTAGACTGATTTCGTGTAACGGTAGTCCCTTACTACACTTGAATTTTAGAAAAAATACCCTGATTCTGATATCTGTATTGTTCGTTGTGTGAAGTGACTACAGCACGGAGCCGCCGTCGGACGCGACGGTGCACTCGTGGCTGACGGCGGCGACGTGCGCGTGCAGCTGGCTCACGCTGGGCGGCGAGGACGCGCCCGACGGCGGCGCCAGCGCGGGCGCGCTGCCCGAGCGCATGCCGCTCTGTCGCGCTCTCCAGGCCGTCGTCAAGGTGTTGTTCACGTGAGTACGCTCGACACGTTAAACCTCTGCATCAGCGCTGTAATTATTTCGCTGCTTGTTTGTCATCAAATAACCAAGTCCGGAATTTTCATTGCGAAAATTTAAATGCATAAGTATTTACCGTTGTTATTGTCAATCGACTTTCGACGGTGTCGATGAGTCCCACTACTGATTGTGTGTAAGGTAAGTATATATAAAACGACAATGAATTTACATTTTAATATGAAATAACTCTCAGAAAGTTGGTGCACATCAGGGTTCGCATCATATATCAACAGCCTATTAACATGTCCCCATTGTTGGGGCTCAGGCCTACCCCTCAACGAGGGCGTTAGGGCTGTAGTCCACCACGCTAGCCCCGTGCGGGTTGGTGGACTTCACATGGAAAACATTCAGAGGAAACCTGCATACGCCGAATTCTTAGGCGCATGTGAAGTCTCACCAACCCGCAGTAGGCTAGCATGGTGGACTATAGGCCTAACGCCCTCGTTGAGAGGGTAGCGGTCTGAGCCCTAACAGTGGGGCCATTAATGGACTGTTGATTTGATTTGACTAACACATAGGTTAAGTATGTTACTAACAATTTGTATGAGTCTTTTTAACTTGATATAAAAATTAATAAATTAATTAATTAATTTCCTTGTGAACAGTTGGAACGAGGCCGTGAGCGACGCGGCGCTGGACGCGTGCGAGGCGTGCCTGTCGGCGGTGCGCGCGGCGGGCGGCAGCGCGCACGCGGCGCGCTACCCGGACTCCGCGCTGCAGCTGGTGACGGAACTGGCGGAGCTCGCCGCGCCCATCATGCAGCGCGACAACCTGCCCAACTCCATCAACGAGGTCAGCCTAGCCCTGCGTTGCCAGACGTCCCGATTTTTTGCCCAAAGTTAAATGTCCCGCGCGACAGACTCAGTCCCGCTTTTCGGGGATTTAAATTTTAAAATCGTGCAAGTAGTAGAAAATTAAGACACCACGGCACAGAATAAAATACATTCTCTATGGCATCTATCCTCATATAAACATAAGTTGAATAAAGCGATAAGTAGTTAAAAACTATTGATACATTTTTAGTATGTCCCGCTTTCTATGAAAGGATACCGCTTTTTTACTCAAAAGGTTTCAAAATCCCGCTTTGCCCAAAAATAAATCTAGCAACGCTGGCCTAGCCGCTAACTATCTATACCCGTAAAATTACAGCCTAGGGTAAAAACACTTCAACTGAATTTGGCCAGGCCACAGACGGAGATTGTGTCACACAAACGGTCGTGAGTGCTCACAAACGGACACATGATTAGCACTCGCGTCCCGCGGCGAGCGTGTGAAGAGAATGATGAGACTGATCGAAGCGAAAGAGTGTGTCAGGATCACGATACTTGGCGCTCCGTTATTTCTGCCTACCCCGACATAGCGTGAGGATATGTATCAGTTAGTTATATTGTTTTGTAAATAGTTATAGGCAAGTATTGAAACTTGTATGTATGCGATGACTAGGAGCTACTGTCTGCGCTGATAACGTGCTGCGTGTGCATATGCGAATGCCACGCGAACACGCTGGTGACGGCGGCGGAGTGCGAGCCGCCGCACGAGGGCGCGCGCCAGCTGGTGGAGCTGCTGCTGGCGGCGCAGGCCGCGCCCGGACACTACCCACTGCACGAGACGCGCTCCAACCTCGTGTTCGGCGCCTGGTACACGCTGCAGGTGCGTACTTTGGGGAACACGCTGGTATGGTGACGGCGGCGGAGTGACATCTCTATGTATCACACTATGCCGCTTACGCACACAGACCGTAAGCGATGTGCAAATAATCTTTGACTATATTCACTCAACCTCAAAAAAGTTATACGGGGACTTTACATACTAGTCCAGGCCAATTGGTTTACCAAAACTTAGCCTTAGTGAACATCCATTAAAAATTAAGAGGTAAATATACAGCATGCGTATAATTGTTTAAAAAAAGTGATGTGATGATGTGACATATAAAACTTAGAAATAAATATTCCGCAATAAGAAAATATCCATGAAATTACCGATATGTTTCGTGTTCTTTTCCCCAGGACGAAATTCTGAATGTAATGGACAGCTCTCACAAGATCAACGGCGTGTGGCGATGCGTGTTCTCGCGGCTGCTGACGGCGCTGGTGGGCAAGTGCGAGGCGCACGAGGGCGCGCTCACGAGGGACGACCTCGAGCTGCTGCGCTGCTACCGGCAGGACATCGCAGACACGGTGGTGAGCAAGAAGTTTCAAATCTCTTTGGTCGCGCGCGCGCTCCCTGTGGAGATCGCATCTTGCTTATTTAGCATCAGAACCTATGGTGCCATTTACGGGGGGGTGTGGACAAAGGAAGCGGAGTAGCGGGAGGAGGTTGCTAATACAAATTTATATGGAGTTTGAAAATGAGAATGTGTGAGTGAGTTACAATATTGTAATCCATTTGACACGATTTTGACACCCATAGGATGCTTTTATTACTCATCCATAAGGGAGTGGCAAATTTTTTGATTCAAGGTGGTGAGCGTCACCACCTGCTACCACCATTTTATTCCCATTGCTCGGGGTGAACCAACTATAATCGTGTCGATTTCGGATGTGCACGCCCTAAATTTCAGTCTCTTGTGCTCTTTTTTTATCTTTACAAATAAGAAAGACATAGCAGGAATTTTAGAAGTGTGAAATTAGTTTAGTCCTGTCAGACAGAGGGAATTTTAAGCGTATCCCAGATGGCGGCCTACCGCAGGCCGCAGCCTCTATTTGCAAATCTCACATACATTGCGTATGGAATACAACAGGACACCACCGCATTCCGCGTGTCTGGGATACGCTTTAATCGTCATGTTGTAAATTGCAATAGAAACCCGGTACATTTTATTGTGTCTGACAGGACTAAACTAATTTGACAGATCTAAAAAATTCATTCCATTCTTTCTTATTTAAAAAGATAAAAAAACAACACCAGAGAACAAAATTTTGTGAAGGCGTGCACCATGGGAATCCACACCAATAACTGTTTGGCTATGAATTAACAATACTGCTCATATGAATTTTAATTCACTGTTCAAATTGTGTTAAATTGGTACATTGCTATGTTGTGTGCAGATGTACTGCTACGGCATATTGGGCGACTGGTGCTGGTCCACTGTGGAGGCGGCGTTCGCGGCAGCGGACAGCGAGGTGCGGCGGGAGGCCGCGCTGCACATCTTCGTGGCGCTGGCGGACGCGGCGCCGCACCAGCGCGCGCCCGACAGCCTCGTCAACATGCTACAGCATGCGGTGGAGATCGCCACCACGTCCACCAACAAGAGGACGCTCAACACGGCGCTCGACTGCTTAGGTGAGGTAGAGTTATCGTCAGCAGCCTGTATCACTTGACTGCTGAGCGCCAGGCGCAAGAGTGACACTGATCTCTCTATACCGTTGTATGTGTGCAGTGTGTACTACCAGTCGGATTTGAAATATTCTTTTGCATTCGATAGCCCAGTTCTTGAGGAAGGTTATAGGCTATTTAACATCACGCTATGACCCTTAGGAGCCGAGCAAAAAGAAGAAAGTCTGAAATAAAAAAGCGAGCGAGGCCACGAGAAACAGCTAGTACTATATTATACTACAATATTATTGTAGCGCATCGCACAGATTATTATTTTTAAAAAAGTTGTTTCTTTTCCAAGGCGGGTACGCGGCGTGGCTGAGCTCTGTGGGCGGTGAGCGCGGCGAGCGGCTGGGGCGCGAGTGCGTGCGCGCGGCGGGCGCAGCGCTGCAGCGCTGCCCCGCGCCCGCCGCGCTCGCGCTGCGCAAGCTGTGCGCCGACTGCAGCGCGCCCGCCGCCGCGCTCGTCGCTGACATCGTGCACGCCGCGCAGGTAACAACACCACACTACATAAACACTGAGCTCCAACTATTAGCCTTCAGAAATCCACGCTACGTATAAACTTTTCGGCAAATGTACAGTCCCGCACGTCAGTGGAAACACTTTGACCTTTAACTGGCCTGGCCTGTAAGTTCCCCTTTTGTACGTGCTTTCTGTCGGAGAACCGACGGCCGTTGGGGCAGACGAGTTCTGGAGTAGAGACCGCGGACCGATACGCCCCTCCGCCAAGTGGACCGACAACCTAAAGAAGGTGGCCGGAAGCGGCTGGATGCGGCGGGCAAAGGACCGGGTGTAGTGGCGTTCATTGGGAAGGCCTATGTCTAGCAGTGGCCGTTGAAGGGCTGAAAAGGTGATGACGTGCAATAAAGTTTCAAATATATATAAATGGCCACGGCGGTGTGTGTGTGTGTGTTGCAGAGCTGTGTGGGGCGGCAGGACACGTGGGTGCGGCGGCAGCTGCTGGGCGCGGCGGGCGCGGCGCTGGCGGCCGCGGAGCCGCACACGGCCGCGCCGCTGCTGCGCGACCTGGCCGCCATGCTCGAGCTAGACATGCAAGTGCAGGTACCACGTGTGTCATGTGATCTCGCTCATAATACAAATATAAGTATGTACATGTTTTGTAATCCATGACTCAGGTTTCATTAGAAAAATACATAATTTTAGTTTTTTTAAGCTACTGTCATTATGCCTATTTTGTTGTATGACGTGCGTGCTTGTGTGTTAAGGCGGCGGAGCCGTTGCGCGGCGCGGGCGCGGCGGAGTGCTGCGCGGCGCTGGTGGCCGCGCTGGCGCCGCAGCCCGCGCTGGCCGCCGACCTGCTGCGCGCGCTCGCGCCCACGCTGCCAGGCTTCGCGCACAACCCCGCGCTCGTTGAGGTCAGCCAGCGCCCGGCGCCTACATTACACTCATGTCATATTATTATCTTTACCGACTCTTGCGCCGGGAGCCGATGTGTCACGTTCGTCTCTTCTTTTTTATTTTCCAAAAAAATTTTTTTTTTGGGTTTTGATTTTAATGTATAATTTTGATTGTAAAAATAGCGATGTTATAAAAGAGTTCATATTTAAAACTATCTGTTGCCCGCGGCTTCGCCCGCATGCGATAAGTAACCATCCGGAAGAAAATATCTGAATGATGGTGAAAACTGCATCAAAATCCCTTCGGTAGTTTAAAAGATCTAAGCGTACAGACGCGAGAAGCGACTTTGTTCTATGTAAGGAAGTAGAAAAAACAATGCTACAGGCTCGGATGAAATACCCTAAACGCCCTCGGGTTAGCTTGAGCACAATAGTGGGGGACATATTAGGGGGTCGATTTTGATTTGTATGCTTGCTTGCTTGTTCGCAGCCGATGTTCAACATAATGAAACAGGCGGTGTCGACGCTGCTGGACGACATTATGCCGCTGGTGGAGGAGATCGCGCAGCTCACCATCGCCGGGTTCAACACCAAGCCCTGCGCGGCCGGACTCGACGTCGTCAAACTGGTACAAGAATACCCTAGACCGCGCACTGGTCTCTTCGGTCAACCGTATATATCGACTGAAACGGCAAAAAAAAATTCCGACACAGGTCATTTAATGTAGCCAGAATAAGGAAGAGTGAAGTCGGTGGAGTCCACACTCCACGAGCCTAGATAACCCAGATCCTCTCATGGTCTAAGGACCGATCGCAGATATTTAAAAAAAACTGATACCTCTACGTGCACACATTTATACATTCGAACGAATGAATGAAATGGAGTGAACGAAGTTTTGTGTTCATTCAAAAAAAATAGCGATGTTGATGAAAATTGATTGTATTACACTTAGAGAGCCTTCCGGAACATAATGTAGGAGAGCATCCGTGGCGTAGTGGGAAAGCCGCGGCCTGTTACGTCGAGAGGTCCCAGTTCGATCCCCGGTCGTGCCGTGTACCAATGGGGTTTTTCTCGAAACTTAAGAAGGTAGATTTACGGTGAAGAAAAACATCGTTAGGAAACCTGCATACGCGAGGAAGAATTCTTAGGACCCGCGTGGGGCTACAGCCTGTACGTCCTCGTCGTGAGGGTAGGCCTAGGCCTTAACAGGCTGATTTGATTCTTATAGAGTGGAAAAAAGCGCCTGCTCCACCTATACCAGCTATATTTATCCTATGTGTACTAAAAGGGTATGTATGTGTACCCGCCTAAACTAGTGGATCGATTTTTTTTCTTTTTTGACGACCAACAGCCAAAAAATTATATAATACTGCAATACATTAAAGAAAGGATTAGCAAGCTGAAGTGTCAATGGGTAGGACACATCTGTCGCAGAACCGTCGCTGGGGCAGACGAGTTCTGTAGTGGAGACCGCGGACCGGTACGCGCACCGAGGGACGGCCCTCTGCCAGGTGGACCGACGACCTAAAGAAGGTGGCTGGATGCGGCGGGCAGAAGACCGGGTGTCACCACACGCGCTCATTGAGGAAGGCCTATGTCCAGCAGTGGACGTTAAAAGACTGATATAATGATGATGACATATGACACGAGGCCAATTGCAGGTCTCCACCAATAGCATCAGTTTTAACAGGTAATATACTACTCGCCAACTATAATGAGTCACTCCGTGTCTCCCGCTTCCCCCTACGTCGTCCCGCCGTCATAGGTACGGAGTGCAAAAACGATTGAGAAAGTATTGGGCGAATGTGTGAGAATAAATTATTATTTATATTTTCAATTAAAAACTAAACATTGTGTAAAGAAGCAGTTAGATACTTATAGAAATCTTCATCTTTATCATTATTTGTTAATGACTCGACGTCACTTATGCCCGACCTCTCACATTTATGCGAACGGTACTGACGCGCCACGTCGAGAGCGGTCGGGCGAGGTAGGGAAGCGGGAGGCGGAGGGAGGCCAAGGCCAAGAGCTCGTTTCAGTTGTCGGGATTGAAGGTACGTATGATAAGACATTTGTTTGTGTGATCAGCTGGTGCTGGTGGTGGGCGGCGAGTGGGTGGGCACGGGCGCGCTGCTGCACGCGTGCGTGTCGCGCACGGCACGCGCGGTGGCCGCCGACCCGGCCGCGCGGCCGGACCTCACCGAGGCCACGTTCGCGCTGCTCTACACCGTCACTAAGAAGAAGCCGCAGTACCTCGACTGGGTGGACGACTTGCTGCCGGAGCTCGTGCGGCTAGGTATCAATATAACTAACCGAGCTAGTGTTGCCCATAGATAGTCACTATCTGATAAGATTCGATAGTATCGATAGCACAAATATAACAATACTATTGATGGAATTCAATAATATCGATAGTATTGACCGACAATAGCAGCTAAACAATCGATACTACGATAGTATTGATGCTGACTATTGAACGCACTATCGATACTTCTTAAAAATCTTTAAATGGAATTTTAATTATTTTTGAAAAATAAAGAAATGTTTCAATGTCAGTAAAATTGGTCTGTAAACAAACCCTAAATACTTAGTGTACTTTCTCAGTAACCACGGCTTTAATTTCCACCCGTACAAAACGCGAAATTGTAAAATATAGTAAAATGATTAATGAATTTTGTGTATGTGCAGGTTGCGGGTGCGTGCGCATGTGGGAGGCGGGCGCGGCGCGCGCGGCGTGCGCGTGGCTGGCCGCGCTCGCGCAGCAGCGCGCCGCCGCGCTGCAGCCCGCCGCGCCCGAGCTCGTCGCGCTCGCACTACGCTGCATAGGTATGGGCACCAGAAACATATTATATATTCTTAGTAACGAGATAGATAATGACACAACAGCCGTGTAGTAGGGACTGGTTTCTAAACTATAATAATTATTTCAATTTATTTATTACAGCTTAATATTTACAGTAAATACACCAAACATACCAAGCTACAGTCAGTTTACTAATTAAATTGTACAATATTAAATGAAAAAATTACACAGTTTATAAAATTCACAGATTATAAAATTTACATAATTAAGAATAATAAGATTAAAAATAAATGTCATAAATATATGTCATTAGCGGACAACACACCATATTAACATACTTACATACACCACAGTATACAGCACAACTGTTTGAACGAGGAAATCCTTTAAGGAGTCAACTTCTACATTTTTAGTTAAATAAAAGAGTTTTCATCACACTTGCTCGTTGTGTGGATTATTATATGCATGCATACAGAAACACAATGGCCTATATACACCCGTGGGAGTAATGAAAATCAGTACAATATTATACCCCTAGGGACTATAATGTGTAGTTTTAAAAAATGGCGTTCACTCGAAGGCAAAGAACTTTATAGCAAACAGGTATGACATTCCACACTAAGGAGATTTTAAATCAAACATGTTTTTTATGTCTTCGAAACTTCTACAAATGGTAATTTAAACATTTACGCTTTAATTAAATGCATAATTTTTTGTGTTTCAAAAATGTTTTAGTTTACTTTGCAATTATTTCAGTGAATTTTATTTTGAAATTCGATAAAAACTGGCTGTATCGGCTTTCGCCTTTGGGAGTTTCTAAATGCATTTTTTATCATTATCTGTGGCAGTGTGGACCACCGAATGGCACTGATTGTGATTTGGAGGCCGTGCTGCGGTTTTATGTGTTCGTGATTATAAACTACGATCTAAGATTTGGGCTTAAGAACTTGTTTCCAATTGGCCGTAAAACTACATATGAAAAAAACTTGAAGCTCCATTGACAAAGTTGACATTAAAACTATTTTATTAACTACCTGTAGTTGTGACCTATTAGTATAAATAGAGAAACAAACTTAAAATATGTCTATGTCATGTGAAGAATCCGAGTCTGAAAGTGCAACAACAATATTAACACCTCCGGATAGAGTGAATGCGGCTCAGTTGCTTAGTGAAAATTTGTTACCAGCAAAGTCTAAAGAAAATAGATTTGTTCCCTTGTGTCGTAGGTATTAAATTCCTTGCAAATGTGATGAAAAACATTGTATGCATCACGGGAAGTAAGGGTATTACAAACTCGAGTCATTAAAATCCCTCCGCCTTCGGCGTCGGGCTTCTAACAGACTCTCGTTAGTAATATCCTACTTACTTCCCTTATTGCACAATGTACTAATAACTACTAGTCCAGTTCGTTCTACATTATCCGTTGTTAAATCTTCATTAAAGCTGCTATCACTTTAGGAGAATATGAACTGTAGTGTGGATCGCCGACCGGCACTAAATCGTGCCCTATTTTCGTGGAGGCCGTGCTGTAACTGCCGGCTTTTTGTATTATTAATATTAAAAACTACGATTGGCCTAAAAGCACATTTGTTTCCAGGGCCGTAAAAACCATTAAAATATATATATATTTGTTTATTGTTGTGGTGTGTTTGTTGGTCAGGCGGGCTGACGCCGCGCAACCAGATCGAGCCGCTCGCCGAGCTGCTGCTGGCGCTGAACCGCGCGTCGTGGCGCGCCGAGCTGGGCGCCGGCGACCTGGCCGCGTGGCTGCGGGACGCGCTCGCCGCGCCCGCCTTCCCCACCGTGCACGCCACCGACACGCACAAGCACAAATTCATCGCCGCTGTCATCAAGTTAGTACCTAAGGATACTGCACACGAGTAAACGGCAGAGTAGCGCAGTAGTATACCAATGTAAACAGCATTGGTACGAGAATTGGAAGTATTTTGTGTGTAAATTTGGAGCCTGGTAGAGTAGTATGTATGCTAGTTCACTCTATCGTTTACTCTACCCGTGTACAGCATCCTTGAAAGCTACGACGACGGAGTCGCGATACTCAGGCGTTCCCCTCCGCCAAAAAGCCAAGATTATATCCAAATGTGTCAATGTGTACGAGAGTTTAGAATGTGTTGTTCTATTTATTATAGCGTATGTTGCGTACAAGTGCGCATATGCGCGTGAATCCCCCTCCCTTGGTTAATTATTCATCAACAGCCTATTAATCTCCCCACTGCTGGGGCTCAGGCCTACCCTCTCAACGAGGGCGTGCGGGCTATAGTCCACCACGCTAGCCCAGTGCGGGTTGGTGGACTTCACATGCGCCTAAAAATTTCTTCTTCGGCGTATGCAGGTTTCCTCACGATGTTTTCCTTCACCGTTTGAGAGCAATCAGTGTATGTACTTAAGTTTCGAGAAAAAACCCATTGGTATATGGCCCAACCGGGGATCGAACCTCGGACCTTTCGATATCATAGGTCGTGTCTTATCCCCGAGGCCACTGACGCTCTTGGTTAATTATAACTATTTTGACTTCGAATAATGATATCACATAGATGACATGTGCGTGTGTCACAGGGAGAAGAGCAGCAAGCGGCGGCTGCTGGAGACGGTGCAGGAGTTCTCGCTGGTGTGCCGCGGACTGGTGGGCACTGAGTACGCGCGGCAGACCATCGCCTCCAAGCAGATGGTGGCCTGAACCGCGCGCCTCTCTCGCTAACCTCCCCGCGTCCACTGTGCACCTGTAAAGTCTAGGTCTCGTGCCTCGGCGCAAACAACATGGAAAGATCCGCGCGCATGCTCGGGTCTCCTCTAGTCGCGATATCACACCGAGGTCAAAAACGCGCTTTAAGACACCGCGGCGTCGAGAGAATACTCCAGCCCGCGCGAGGATGCGTGTATTTGGAACCTGTTCGCGTAGACTGCCGATTCCGAAGGATACCGACGCATACCGCAGAATCCTCGACAAGGCGCGCGCCGCGTGCGCGAGGCAACGCTGACGTACAGACGTCATATTCATACTATTCTGATATTTAGGCTATGATGATATGGTTCATTTATCAATGACGTCATAAAGCATGCGAGGATTTTTCCGTTGTCTGCGCCGAGCCTAAAGGTCGGGACACGATCTGTCGACGCTGACAGGAGTTTTCCAGTCTTGTTTTTTATGCGTCAAGGCGCGTTTTAAACGTGGACACCTAACAAAAACAACAACCGAACCAAAGAAACAAGGAATTGTTTGTGACCTGACATGGCAATAGGTGCGTCCAGACCGGGCGAGCCGCCGCGGTCGGTGTGGACGTGACAGGCGCATGCCTCGCCCGCATGCTCGGCCGCGGCAAGCGCCTTTCACGTCCACACCGTCTGCTCTTGACCTGTTCACTGGTGATACTATTTGTAACCGATGCCGTTGAAAGGTTTGACACTAGCTGGTCATATTCTGAGGGCAAACCGCTGAGGAGAATTTCAGCGACTTCTGCATCCTCAATGTTCTTGCCGATGTCGTGCAATTGTTGTACTAGTGTACCTTTACCTTTTCGATGTAGTCAGACATACAGTTGAAGTCAGTAAACTGGATTCGATGAAGTTGCCTCATTAATAGGACGCGGCGATACAGCCCTTTGTCTTCGAAAGTGTCCGAAAGGCTTTTCCAGGCCTCGGCAGCAGTCTTCGCGTTCCGCACGTATTGAAAAAGATTCGATTGAATTGAAAGGCAAATGCGTGCTAGTGCACGTTGTTGACGCAAAGTGTCGTCGTCAACGCCTTCAACGACGTTCCATAAATTTTCCAATATTAGTAAGTTTTTCATAGAAAATTTCCACGTGTGGAAGTTGATGGCGCCATTCAATTTTTCTATAGTGTTCATGTTCATGCTCACGTGTGGTGCAGACGCCGGAACATTGTTCACACAGGGCGGATCCTCGAGCGGCGGTGTGGCAGGCATTTTCTCGACGAAATAAATGTAGATGGGTTGGGCCGGACGCAGCAAAAGATAGATTCACGATTGATTGGCAAAACGACACGATCGCAAGCGCAACACGTGCTGGTCACATAACCTGATGAGATAATTAGTGTCGTGGAAGCTGGTGTGGTGCGACGGAAACGATGCCAAATAAATAAAAAGATATAGACAAGTGTCAACTTCGTCATAAAATATTTAAGGCATAGATACTTATAAAATTGAGCTATTCTAACAAAAACAAGGTTTGTTTTTTTACGAAGCGATATTGTTTTTATCCAAGACTTTTATTATTCAGTTTCTCTGTACATGTCATAAAATAATAAAGAACTATAAATTAATTATTCATTCAGAGAGTCGTTTAGGTTGGAATTAATTTAATTTAAAATTTTCGCCTACGCTATTTATTGAGCAGTGGGGCTACGCAAAAACCAACAACAACCCACTGGAAAACTCCTTAAGGTGAACGCATTTGAATTATTTGTATGAAGTTCTATGAATCCTCACACACCCCACGGCATCGGCAGTCGCCGCACGGTGCGTTCGCTGCGGGCGGCGCGGCGCGTTGCATTATATATGAAAAATTGAAATTGGGAAAATTGCGATGCGAGCGGTGTGCGACGACAGTAAGGACTGCGGCTCGGACAGGTGTGCGTTCACCTTTACACGTGGCATTTATGATTAGCTAGTATGAGTGGTTATACCGCCATGTGTGTACATTATGTACAGACAATAATTATTTATTTATCCTTAAGGATCGAGATTGTATAGGTACAATATCCGTGGGCAAAGCCCGGATCGACGATTGTATTAATGAATCAATTAATCTGTGATTGTATACAGTGTGTTGTTATAATGGTGAAGCAAAACCGCTAACCATGGAGTTATGCTATAAGGTGGGAGCAAGAAACAAAATATTGGAAAGTTGTTATGAGACTGTCTCTTTGCTGGTGTATGTTTAGGATTAAGCTTCGATACTTAATAAGATACGTTTTTCTTTAATAGCCCGCGTCCAACAAAGCGGAAAAGATAATATTCAGAATATCGTAGAAAAGAGAAATGTTATGCCGGCGATGAAACAGCGTATCCCAGACACACGCGGCCTGCGGTGGCGGTGGCGGCCTATTGTATTCCCTATGCAATGAATGTGAGACTTCAGACACGCGCGGCATGCGTTTGCATATTGAGGCTGCGGCCTGCGGTAGGCCGCCACCGCAGGCCGCTGGTGTCTGTTTCCTCCAGCCAGATTGATTCTATGTTAATAAAAATTTCATATTTATCACTGTTCATCATATAGCCTACGCTAAGTACTGTAACTTAACATAATTATGAGTAGAAGCCAATGTGATAGAGTACCTATAGGTATTACATAATTTGAAGCTTCAAATCACCCCTCCAAAATCCAGTAGTGTTTATGAAGGTAAGAATTTGATCGCATCTCATCGGAGAAAGAATCACGTTTTTTTATGTTTTTAAATTTATGCTATGGAGCCCAGTGCTTTTGAGGCTGATATTTATAAGGGCATGCAATTTTTTTCTTACCTTCATGGATCGGCATGAAATATTTCTAAACATCTTTGGCTGCTATACAACAAGAATATGTAAACACCTATATGTGTACAATATTCGTTTTAGGATGTGCAGAAATATTTGGTGGTAAACATGTGTTGTGTAGTGGTAAGTACTGACATTTTGTGTTTATGAGAAGTTTTCATGTATGTTCAAATATAGAATTTTAATACAAACGCATACCACTACATTTAACCGACTCGTCTCGCTAATATATATCGCACTATATACATATATGAATTACAGTAAAGTAGATGTCGTATGTAAAATCAATGTATGTATTACTAAGGCCCGCTGTGCACTATGCGATGCAATGCAACAAAAATCAACCTGTCAACGTCACGCGCATCGCTGTATTGCTTCGCATAGTAAACGACAAACGGGTCTTATAGACAGTTCAATTTTAATAGCCGTCGAGATATATGTAGTTTTGGTTTTAGGAAACTTGTGAGCCCAGGATAACATAATCAACTATACAATCAAATACAAAATGAAATCAAGTGTTTATTATCCTATTTCATATTATTAGTTATTAGTGCATTTTTGCCATGTAAATATCATTAAATGAATTTGACTGTTTTCTAGGAACGTGAAAAAATAAAAGTCAATAAAACAACTTAAGCCATTTATTTCGTGTATTTATTTATAATATTTAAAGTCTATCTTTTCACTTCCTCATACTCGGCAAACACTGAATCGATTTTATTTAAAATAGCTATGTTTGATTTCGTGTGTATTTCTTAAAAATATATTATCTATCAGCGACCACTGCATAGATTTTTCTTACATAATTTAATAAACATCAATTTTACACCTATTGAAATATATTAAGTATCTTAAAATAAGACTTAAAAGTTTTTAAATCTATGTTAAGTATGTAGAATATTAGTTTAGAATTTTTCAAATTTCTACACTGTTTGGACATTCAATTAAGCTGCTCGTTTTTAAGCTGATCTAATAATTTTAAATTCTAATCTACTATTGTGTTCACTCACAACAACAATTGCTGGAGTTATGAGAGGTTAAACATCTAATCAATCAAGTGTTGCCAATCCCAAAATGTAAATGCCTTCAACCCTGAGCACAGCTGGTAAATAAATAGTAAAATGTAGTGATTATATATATCCTTGGTGAATGATGAGATGAGATTTGAGACTATCAATCATACATTTTACAAACTTCTAATACACTTATATTTCTCTCTTTGCTTGCCTAAAAACGAAAGCCTTGCAAATGACCTGTTTACACTTTTCTAAACCTAATTTATCACATTTAGTTCACAAAGATCGATATAACAAGGGCAGCGAAACCTGGATGAGCAGTGCCACTCCAGATCCCTACCACAGAGTATACAGTTATATCCCTACTAGAATAAATCCTGGAGCCCTTTTTTTGAATCGCTCGCCTCGCTTCGAGCGGCCGATTCTAATTTTTGTATTCGATGTGGAAGGAAAATTAGTAGAACCGACCGCTCGAAACGAGGCGAGCGATTCAAAAATAGAGCTCCTGTATTCAGTTGCGAAACAATAGGAACACCATATGCAAAACAATCTATTCTACACTTTGTCCGACAGAGAATCGAACCCTTGGCCAGCAAGCAGAAGTTACACTGACTATGCTTAGCACCGTACTGCTCTTAATACCGGCCCAAAGCACACTACTATTTTCAATATGTTAATGTTACAAAAAACACGCGGCGGTCGAGTAGTGCGTACACTAATCGTAGTTGTTTGCGGGCTGGTAGTAATGGCTGTGGTAATAATGAATTAGGGCCGCTATACCTCTAAAACGTTGACATAATTACGATGTCGGTGCTGTCATTAGAGGTTTTAAAAGGGAGCAGGGATTTGCGGAGATTCATGATTGATTTTGGCATCAGCATCCGCAATAATCAATGCGGAGCTCATGCGGATCTTAGAGACTCAGTATGGGTGCATAAATAAGGTGGCGTATTACTTTTTATACTGAATATAATGCGCCAATTTGTTTCTTCAATTATTAACATTTGATTATTTAATAAAAAATAAATAATTAGCATCCTTTTAATTTATGCACCCATACTAGATGAGGTTGATTGGCGCGGGACCGGTCGTCGTGGAGGTCCTTGGGGGAGGCATTTGTCCAGCAGTGGCCGTCTTTCGGTTGACATGATGCACCCATACTGAGTCCCTTAAAAACTTTAGCTCCGCATCCGCGGATGTGAGCCTTCAAAAATCCGCATCCGCGGATATTAAAAAGTCTGCATCCGCAGCATCCCTGATAAGGAGTAGCGACCTCAAATCTCAGGACAGATCGCACTCGTCCATATTGATGTCGGCCAGGTCGTCTCTCTTGGTGATCTCCACGTGGAAGTGCAGCATCTTGTCCGGCTCGCCGTGCTTGTTCTTGGCGCGCAGGAAGTTGAGCGCCTGGTCCATGGTGAGGTGGAAGCAGTCTTGGCGGCTCAGGTTGAGCGTGGAGCTCTCTAGGTCGCAGTGGGTCGCCCGCGTGTACACCAGCTTCCGCGAATGGTGCTGCCCGAGGACCGTCACCTGCGATACAATACAATATAACAGGGTTGTTTTTTTATTCGTCAAGAGAAGGCGTTAAAAATTTTTTCGACTTCTAGGTACAGGTGGAGTATTATGCAAAAGCGGGAGTATTGTTCAAAAGCGGGAGTATTGTTCAAAAGCGGGAGTATTGTTCAAAGGCGGGAGTTTGTGCAAAAGCGGGAGTTTTGTGCAAAAGCGGGAGCGGATGTGGTCGGTCGGTCGGTACCTCGTAGGAGTAATTGTTGGCGTTGCACTTGGGGCCGATGTAGGCGACGTGCACGACCGCGGCCCACGTGCGCGCGTCCACGTCCACGCGCACGTGGAACAGCTCGTGCAGCGCCATCACCACCCACGCGTCGTGCTGCTCCGCGTTCACCATCAGCGCGAACTTGTGCTTGCGACCCACCTTCACTATCGCCGCGTGCTCGCTCTGACATACAACCAACCAACAAGCAAGTTTGAACTGCGAATGTGCAGTAAGTACCACCCACGAAAAAAGAACAAGTTGTTCTTTTTGCCGAGAGCTCGAAGTACAAAAAATCGGATTTTGGATTTTGTCTGACTGACTCGAAATATGTTGCAGTAATGGTTGCTAGCATTGTCTGACGGCCGGTTGCCAACAAAGAAATAGAAGAAGTAATAAGACATTATCCGGTGGATAATAACGGTTTACCTTGTTGTCCTAGTTCGAGAGGTGAATGTGAAGCTCTCATCCCGATAGAGACTAACAGTAAGGTACGTACCTGTATGTGTTCTGCGAGCTCGTGGTGGGGCATGGCGCGCTGCGTGCACGCGGGCAGCACGCAGCGGTAGCGGCGCGCGCTGCAGCTGGCCTCGTGCGGCACGCGCCGGCGCAGGCGCACCTCGCGCCCGCACCCGTGCCGGCACGGGTAGCGCAGCATCTCCGCCACCTGCGCCCAACGACATAACCACACGATAGTACGAGCACTATCTCCCAACAAAGAGCGAACGCCATTCTAAAATCCGGCTCGAAAGACCAAAAGCTGTTCGGTATACTGCTTTCAATAATATAAAGGGCGGACACGTGATGCTCTCTAGCGCTAGCTTGCGGCGGCGCACCGATCAATGAAACCGCTGAACAAAATGTAAGGTGTTACCGTACATTAGCAGACATGGTATCACCAACAAAGACACTAATATATCGAGAAATTTTGTATTCTGGCTACAGCGCTAAGACCGCCGTGTGCGATGCTCGCGCTGTGTACAATGAGCGAGACTGACCCCCTCCATGGCGCGGTTGCGCACCGAGGAGAAGGCGGTGCGGCACACGGGGCAGGCGGCGAGCCGCGCGCGGCACCGGCCGCACACCAGGTGCCCGCGCCGGCACTGCGACATGGGCGGCTCCATCCACTCCAGGCACACCGGACACTCCAACAGCTGCAGCAGGCTCTGCACGCACACAACATTACACACTTTACTACCTATTGACACCATGTACAGACGACGGACGTAAGTAGAAGCAAAACCAGTATAAACTGGTCTCTTATAGTATTGAAATCAATGAATGAGCTTGTTTGTGTATATATATGTATGATTGTGTCTGTATTAGAGTAGGTAATTGTGCGTGGCTGTAATATAAATTTTAAAATTAATTGGAGTAAAATCTTTTCAAAAACCCCGAAAATATAGCTGTGTTGCATTGTATCTGATTGCAACATTGACTTACTATTTAAACTTATTTTTAGAACATCCATAATTAGATTGCAACAAATTATAACTAACAAAACTAACCAGATTAAATTCCTGGACCGATTTTGGTTCCTTTTCTTCGGTATCTGAAAACGAAACAGTTTCGTCAGTTTCCAATTAGTAAAAACGCTCTATTTTACAATATTTTAGTACTTACGAGTACCTTCTATCTTCCTTTTGAGACCATGGGGTTGGACCACCACGTCACCACCGCTGCCGTTTCGTACAGCCGTTCCCTAAGCACAGATAAAAACTAACTATGTATTTAAATACAGCGCCATTATATAAAATCTGCTTCATTATATAAAATTATATAAACATTATATAAATCCTTACACAGTAGTTTGTTTACGCTTCATCAACAGCCTATTAAGATGTCCCCACTGCTGGGGCTCAGGCCTACCCTCTCAACGAGGGTGTTCGGGCAATATAGTCCACCACGCTAGCCCAGTGCGGGTTGGTGGACTTCACATGCGCCTAAGAATTTCTTCTTCGGCGTATGCAGGTTTCCTCACGATGTTTTCCTTCACCGTTTAAGAGCAGTCAGTAAATGTACTTAAGTTTCGAGAAAAAACCCATTGGTACATGGCCCAGCTGAGGATCGAACTCTGGACCTTTTTTTCGATATGATAGGCCGTGTCTTATCCCCGACGCCACTGACGCTCTGACACCGAATTTTTTTTACGCTTAGATCTTTTAAACTACGCAACTGATTTTGATGCGGTTTTCACTATCATTCAGATAATATATTCCGGGTGGTCTATAGGTACTTATCCAATGCGGGCGAAGCCGCGGGCAAAAGCTTTTCGTATATTACAAACATCACCTATTCATATTCAAGCTTGAATGCATTCAGCAGTTATTACAATGTTACACAATGGCATTGAACTATTAGCGATCAATAGCTTGCAGTTATAGCCGATTAAAAATGTAGGTGCAAACGTCTGGCATGACATTGTCCTGGTCGATCGAACCGAAGGTAGTTTCACATACCTGATATAGTTTATTTAATAAGACATATACCTACCCCTTGATCCGTTTTCGTAACTATTTTTCGTAACTTTTATGAATATGGAAAAGGATAATTCGTTTATTCAAAATTGGAATACAATATTCTCTTTTTGACGTCAATTCCGTCTAAAACTACTGTTTCCACCTGTATAGCCGAGAGTAAGAAACAGCAACAAACCCAACATCACAAGGCCCTGTCTATGTTTCATACATGTCGCTTGTTCATTACAAATATGTATCTATGTTGAGCCATCGGAAAGTACTCTATAACTGGATATAAAAAATAACAAAACAGAAATTAGAATGGTTTTCCCGAATTTTCCCCCCGGATCTTCAAAGGTTAACGAAAATCAATTTATTAATCATATATGTATCGGTATATTGAGAGGAAAAATATGGCTACGTAAGTTATATTCGATGATTACTGTAAAACTTTTAGTAGACAGTTACGAAGGCGACAATTAAATGATTATTTGGTAACCAACCAGATATGAAACGAGAAAAATACTTCCTGATTCGAGAGTTACGTTAGATAGTTATGAAAATGGAACAAGGGCCCGGAGGCCGGAAAGAATGAGTTTTTCGGAACGATTTATTATTATCATACCAGGGGGCCAATGCAAGCTCCACACGCTTGCGTTTGCAAAGGTTTGCCAAACGTGTGGATGCAGCACAACGTTTTTGGTTATGGTTTGGATTAGGTAATATCGTTCAGAATTAGCGCGATTGGCCCCCAGACGTCAGAGCTCAAGTTGCGTGCCGTTAATTATACCTCGCAATCGATTTTCATGCAGTTGCCGAGGGCACGGGAAAATCAATAAATACACAGTACATTAAAAATACAAAGCAAGTTCAATGCCGATTTCAATACGAGCGTCGGCTGCTATGCCAACCTCAGCAGCTGCAGTGTCGGCGGCCGAGGCGCTTCCAGTGCCGACGGCCGCCGGCGCGGCGGTGACGTCGGCCCCGCCGTCGATCTCCACGACCTCATCCCCAAGCGGCGAGGCTGATGTGTTGCTGCCAGCGCCTAAGAATACAGACCTTTTTCTTTTTTTGAAGACAAACTATAGTAACAACATTTACCGCAGTAAAAAGTACCCATTGTTCCAGGATATAATATCCTGGAAACGAACATATCACTGTACCAAGTTTCATCAAAATCCGATGAGCCGTTACAGCGTGAAAGAGTACCAAAGATCCTCGCAAACATTCTCCTTATTAGTAGGATCACCAAAGAATTGTTAGTATACATAGAGCGCGCGTTAGCAAGTCTGAACTGTAAGCACGGGTCTGAAAGGTCTCGAACTTTTCGGAGCGACGTTACTAGTCACAAAACGTCAGGAGCGCTGATTGTTGCTCGCGCCGGTATTTATTAAGATTTGGAGTAATCATTTATTTATTTCATATACAATATATAAGGCATTACAGACAGATTCCAAAGCGCCTTACAATTCAAAACTAACAGGACATAAACATCACAACTATACTTTATACACTGCATTATAGGTAGAACATTACATTTATACTAAAAAAGAAATAGATACATTACAAAGTGAGTATACATACAATGAAATATAATACTTATAGTATTAAATGACAATGTGGGTATATCAACAATTAACTGTATTGACACAACTTCCATCTATCCTCTCACAATACTTCAAACATTCGCGAGACACACTGCTCCATTGGTTGGCAAACAGGTCGCACTCTGGTGTCAATTCCAGAAGCGCATTGAGCCACCGCAGTGCACGAACAAGTGGAGAGTTACTGTGCGACACCGTTCGCGACTTCGGTACGGCCAAAAGATTGTGTGTTCGTGCTCTGAGATGAATTTTAGGTATTTTAATATCATGGTGAAATGTGCAGTGCCAAGCTGTAAACACGATTCACGGAAACAAACGATCTAGAAAAAATCGATATTGAAGCGTCCATAGAACACCTGCTTACACTTGGCACAATGGGCAATGAGCGATGCGCGCACTCTATAGTTAGTATACTAACTCTATGAGGATCACAAATTTAGGAGTAGGATATTATAACAAGGTAAGATCACCTCCCGTAGCCTCCCCCCCGCCGCTCACTTGGCCATTATCTGCCGCGGCCGGCCGCAGCATGTCCATCTCGTAAACCCCGCCCAGCATGGGCACGTCCTCGCGCCGTCCGCTGCCGCCGGCTTCGGCCAGCCCAGCACTCCCCATCTCTACATCTGGAACAATACTCAAGATAGCACAAATCTCTTACATACAAAAGTACAGCACCAACGAGCACTCTTGCACACACACACACACTCGCATAAACTCGCACGTACACACAAACGAACATGCACACAGCTGTCTACTCTAAATTTAGAATAGTACATTGTGCAATAAGGGTAGTAAGTAGGATATTACTAACGAGAGTCTGTTAGAAGCCCGACGCCGAAGGCGCAGGGATTTTAATAACTCGAGTTTGTAATACCCTTACTACCCGTCATGCACGTTAAACATTAAATTAAGTTAAATTTAATTACCTTTATATAACTCAAGTCAAGTTTTGTCAAGTTTAGTCAATTTAGTCAAGTTGTCAGTTTAGTCAAGTTTAGTCATGTTAACTACTCAATTTAACTTAATGTACAGCCAGCTACACATTACAGCCCTAAGGGTATAATATTGTACTGATTTTCATTATTCTCCCGCGGGTATATATAGGACACTGTGTTTCTTTAGGCACTCATATAATAAGACCCTTAACGAGCAAGTGTGATGAAAAGATAATTGTAGACGGGTTGCGAACCATAGAGGTACAAGTGACAAATATGGGAAAATGATTCTGATTTTAAATGTTATTAACAAAAAAAAGCTTTAATTCACTTGTATCACTATGGTTTGCAACCCTGATTATAATTAAAGAAAAAAGATGTAACAAACATCAATTCCGTGTTATAAGAACTGTGTCACTACAAAAGGAGAAGACCTGATGACCTGGATCACCTAGCGATGACCCAGTTGAGGATACTAGTCTCCACAAAACGGTGACGAGCTCACCATCGTCGGACTGGTGGAGGTCGCCGCTCCCGGCCGCAGGGCAGCAGGGCGCCGCCGGCGGCCGCGGAGCTCGGCCCAGGCTCGACGTCAGCTGAGTCCCTTCAAACATCACGTATACTTAGCGTCGAGGCAGACCAAGCGGAAATTTGCCCGCGCACTTTTTGACGTCATTGTCAAATGAACCATATCACTTAAGCCTAAAAAACAAAATCGTATGAATGACCTCGAACGCGAGGCGACGCCGACTTGCAGAAGTCATTTTACGATTCTGTTCTTATAGTGATATGGTTCATTTAACAATGACGTCAAAAAGTACGCGGGCAAATTTCCGCTTGGTTTGCGCAGCCCCTTAGGGTTGGACGATATTTGTCAGCACGAAATCGGACTTTTGCCGTCAGCGCTGCGGCGTGTTGCAGTAAGCTATAGCACCGTAAAGGGAGAAATTATAGAGAGCGCGCTAAAATAACAATAATAATCAGACAGGGACACACTTATTACAAAAGTGATAAAGTAAGCAAGACAGGTAGAAAATCTTCTATCTCTGTCTACGTATGTGATTTTTTTGTTGGACCAACAAAAAATGTACCAACTGCATACCACAACCCGACTAAATTAAATAGTGTTTGTTTAGTTTGACCCCGCCATATAAGAAGCGTCTTCTCAAATTATTGGGGTATACTATTGCTATTTCATGCAATATATACGCTGAATGGGGTTCTATGGATCCTTGTTCTTAGTATAGCACGCTATCGCGTGCGATCACAAGCTGTCGCGTCACCGTGCTGACAGAACGTAATTTGCTAGAGCGAGAAACATGGCGGGTGCGCGGTAGCACGCGTCAGCACTCCATCGCCCCCGCCGGCGATCGACTTGTGGCCGTGCGGGCGGGCGCATCGCCGGTGCTGCCGCGCGCTATAGCACACAGTCTGTTTCTCGCTCTAGCAAATGACGTTCTTGAACGACAGAAAAGGATGGAGATATGAAAAAATGCGATTCCGTGCTGAGAAATGTGGTCCAACCCTTAACGTGACAGTGTCACCCAAAAACGCACTTATAGCTAAACATTTGACCAATGAAATTCGGACTTTATGTCAGAAAACGTTTTTTTTTGTGACATAGTCAGTTGTCTGATTGAATTACGAGATTAGTAATTCTGAATATTTATGTCTACGTTATTTACTAAATAAAAACACATACAAATAATATTTACAAATGGGGATATCAATATTATTCCCACAGATCTGTTTATTCCCAATGACTGCTTGCTCGGCATTGGGTCTATCATAGTAATAAACCGTACTTAATTTCCGAAAATAAAACTCATTGGTACGGGTCCAGTTTCGAACCCACGACCCCATGAACGTGAGGCGAGCGCACAACCCAATTAGGTTACTATGAGGTTACGCGGGAAATTTCCCTTGATATTTTATTTTTATTCATTATAACAATTTACATTGTGTCTGAATCGGCATTAATACTAACAAACATAAATAATTCACAATTTATAAGTACATTAACAATAATCAATAATAATTAATAATCACATGAAATAAAATAGAAGTCTTACATAAGAATTAAATGTCAATAGCATGCATAGTCAACCTAACCCTAGCTCGTCAACAGAAGTAACACTTCTCCAGCAGAAAACACTTCAATTTTCTTTTGAAAACAGGTAAGCTGTTTATAGTTTTAAATTCGTTAGGCAACTTATTAAACAGTCTAACAGCTTGATTCTGAGCGCATTATTATAAACTACTGTTCATACCTATTCGAATTCTGATGGGCGGGGCGGGCGGGGAGCGCCGCCGACGTGGAGAAGGGCCTCTGTTGGCATCGGAGACAGCTGCGAACAATAGCTTACTGTCACCGTCACCATCATCCATAAATAAAGATATATATTTTATATATTTTATTTACTTATATATACTTGTTTATCTCGTGTATTTATATTATAAATTACATTTACATAAATAAATAACAATAACATAAAAATAATATAAAATAAGATAGCTCTCTTCCACGACAAGTCACCTGTAATGTGTAATTAGCAGTGATCGGATTTCGGATGCAATTTGGGGTGAATGACCTCAAACGTTATGCATAACATGGATGTGACTCGGGCTTTCCCGGGGTTCTGGGAAATAGGATATTTATAATAATTAATGAAACAAAATTAAAATGTTCATTATCTATAATAGGTCATTTATTTTACTTAATTATACTTTTAAAATATACTTCACATACGTCGGGTAATAAAAGCATTATGTTTATTTTACATTTACATTACTAATGTAAAACAAAAATAATGCTTTAATTATTCACATTTATAGCTACGCTAGTTGCCGGTGCATATTTATAATAGGGGTAGTAATTTAACGTTGATTTTCTGTTTCTATTATAAGCTCTCCACGTATTATTAATTCCGAGTGTCCTTTTATCAAAGATTGCATGAACTCTAATGTAGTTTTTTTTGCGCGGAGGCATTTTAAATTTAATACAAATGTAATATTTAAAAGCAATAAAACAGGGTTAGTATCAATTGGTATAACAGAAAAAACAATATATGTCAGTCTGACAAATTATGAATATTGACAGTCAATATTGGATTGAATTAGGTAAGACTCGCGGGCATCTCGCGGGATTTTATGTTATATCCATGTTATGATAACGTTCTTAAATCCCGGGACATTGCATCTGTCATCCGATCACTGGTAATTAGCCATAGAACAGGCCTCGGTCTTTTTGGGCTGTTACTGCAACACCAATGTCACTCGTACACGCGCTCGCCCCTAGAGAGTACCTAATATATATATGTGCGGTGTATCATGTTGTATTTAAGTGTTGTTGTTAAATAAATAAATAAAAAATAAAATTCACCTAGTCGATGAAGCTGCTGCAGCGGGCGTCGTACGTGTCATCCTCAACCTGCACCAGTCCACGGCTGGACATAGGCTTCCCCCATGGCGCGCCACTGAACCCGATCTTCGGTTCTCCGCATCCAGTCATTGGTGCCTTACGCAGAACGTCGCTCCATCTAGCCGGGGGGCGTCCCACACTACGCTTGCCCAATCGTGGTCTCCACTCGAAAACTCGTCTAACGCAGCGGTTATCGGTTCTCCGACAGAATTAGGTGTATACCACAGAAATAAATCAAGTGGTGATGGAACGGTAAAATCGCGCCAACACCACATTACTTACTCTGTGCCAACCTTAGAGTATACATAAGCTAGCTATACTCTAAGGTGCCAACACTAAGCAATGTATTGCGAAAAGTGAACCAATGAAGTTCAAAATTTACATATTTACCAATTATTTAAAGACTGTGGAAACTATTATAATCCTCTGTGCTTTAAGACACCACACTGGGGCTGAGGCGATGGCGACCGGACAAGGCGCTCAATAAAAAAATGTTTGGAGTCGAGGCTACGCATTGCCCCCCACCGCAACCGCCGCAGTGTGAGGGTAGATAGATTGCTTCTTACCATAAGCGATGTCGATAATGTCCGGCCGCGGGCCGGAGTCGCGCGGCACCGCCCTCACGCGCGCCCGTATGGGGCTAGAGGCGTCCGTGAACGGTCTGATGGAACCCACTCCTGACTCTGGAGCAAACAAAATGTCACCATGTAACCTGATAACGTCACCGGATAACCGGTCACAATCAGAAGGGGCTGGAATTTAAATCGGAACGTAGGTTTGCTGGTCGAACAAAACTAGTCATTATAAAAATGAAAAATAAATATGTTACAAATATAATGATAAATAATTATTAACTAATTGATAAATTAAATTAGTAATAATCGCACATGTAATTAATAATATTAATGTTAATTATTACATATTAATTAATTAAATGTATTTGTTGGCATACAATATATTTAATTACATTACTGCTAGTGATTTCGGGTCCGCCGTTGAAATCTATAATTTTACAAAAAGAAAACATTCCTTTATTTTCAAAAACAAATAGAATTGCAGTTAAAGATTTTTAAGACTGGGTGTCTGAGCCGGGAATTGAACCGGACAATAATGTGGAAAAAACGCAACGCTGGGGCGCAGACAGGTGGTTTCTTAAAAGTACATATTTAAATGCAGTTCTACTCATTTTTTGAAAATAAAGGAATGTGTCCTTTCCGTAAAATTTGCCATCAATATTTAGGGTACTTTCCCTCCAACTACCGCCTTTAATTTCCACCCTGTTTACATTGATAGAATCACCTAGATGTAATGTAGACTCACCTAGCGGCGCAGTAATCAATCTGGTAAGCGCCCTGTTCGTGCGCGCGGCCGAGGGCCGGCTGCTGCCGACCCTTCTGAACGCCAGGATGCGCTGGATATCGGCCGAGGGGCAGGGGCAACGGGAGGCGGCGCCCCCGCCGCCGCCGCCGCCCGCCGCGCGGGCCTCCGCCGGCGGCTGGTGCGCGCGCGGAGGGGGCACTTCCAGATCCATCTCGGCGCTGTAGCAATAAATAACATTAATTTCATGCAGGGTTTGAAGCGATAATGACTTTTTTCTTTAAGTTTTCATTTCTTCATTCTAGTCAAAAATTAAAGAGACAAAACCACAGAATACATAATAAAACTAATAATCAGCATGGACCATTATCATATATAACAATCAAAGAAAATAACTATCTCGAAATATCTTATTCTTCTTTTATGTAACAACGTAAAACAAACAGCTGAAATGCAACATGGTAAGAAGTAACTTGCTTACATAGTTCTAGGAACAGTGGTCATTTTCCGTCCGTAGGCCAAAGACCAGAAGAAGTTTCTGTCCAACATAGGATTCTGCGCTGAGCCTTGTTGCGGCGATGTGGGCGACGCGTCGGCCGGCGGCGGACCTACAAAACATTATTTTAACCACTTACCACTATGAAGGGCGTACCCAAGAGGGTCGATCCCCACACCCCACCTTTCAATATATGCCTATGCCCCTTCGGCCGTCTACGAAGGCGGAGTTTCGAAACTGGCTTCGATCGAGACTTTTGTAGTACTTGTACGTAACTGGCTTCGATAGTAGGTTTAATGAAGAATAACAAGGGACATTTTGGAACGATCCAGTAGAGTCGTTCCAAATTGCATACATACAAAACTTATACACCAAACCCTACAATATACATTTTTTAGGAAAACTAAATAAAAAGACAACCGTCTCCGACAAAATCGCGCCAAAAAGCCTTTTTTTTTGTTGATTTTGTCCAATGATGGACAGGCAAAAGTCATAGACCATAAAGCCAAGTCATACCTATTTTGTTTGTTTTTCTTCAAAAACCGGCGGTTACAACAAAAACAGGGCACGACCATAATAGTCGGCGATTTTCAATAAAACCGCAGCACGGCCTCCACGAAAGCACTTGACAACTAGTGCCATTCGGTGATCCACACTGCAGTTCACATCCGCATTAAACTGATAGTAGGTTTAATGAAGATTTAACAAAGGACATTTTGAAACGATCTGGTAGGGTCGTTTACACGCTTTTATTTAACTATCCTGCACAATATATACTTTATTAGGCACTTGTTGCATATAAAACTATCACAGATATACACCAAAACCTACAATATACATTTTTTAGGAAAACTAAATAAAAATAAAAGCCCCAAGTAGATAAATACAAACATAATACTTACTTTTTTTCTTATTAATGGTCATATTGAATTTCAGGCATTTTCGGGGTTGAAACTGAATGACCAGTTATCAAGCTGTATGTTTTACAGTATTTATATTACACATGCATGGCAATATTGGCAATACACATGTTAGTGAATTTTTATTTTAACCTATTTTATATCATTTTTATAAAACAATAAACAAATAATGCAATTGGTGGGTAATGGGTATTTGCAAGAAAAGGAAGTTTGATTAGATTATGCACAAAATTCAAATGTGTGTCTCATCAAAATACCTATTTTCAGTATATAAGTCAGGTGCAGAAGAGGTACCTATACAAATACATGCAAAATAATAATTAATTATTAACAAACATTATGAGAATAAAATAGTTGAGAAATTAATATAGTTAATAGTTATAGTTAAATAAATAGTTATATTATTATAGTTATGTAAATCTTATTCAATGTAACATACCACCACTGAGACTAGTAGGGGGTGGATTCTCGTTTTCATCATCTGTAAAAAAGTGTAAGTTGGTAAGTACCTAATTTATTAATTATTTCCATAAATAAATTTGTAAAACCATACTACTCGGGGAAGAGTGAGGTCGATCAGTGGACAAAAGGGGGCACAATGGAACTTAGAAAAATTTCACTTTTTTGAAGTACTGTAGCTCGCTTCGCTCGATCCAAGGGTCACCAGTAACCTAACTAACCTAACCTAACCTTCGGGGTGCTCAGACTGCTGTCACACATTATCATTTTAAAAAAAAATTCCTCAGCGCCCTTTTCTCCACTTCAACCGGTTACTGGTGACCCTTGGAGCGAGCGAAGCGAGTCTTTTTCCATTGCGCCCCCTTTTGTCTGACTGACTGACCGAAATCAATAATATTGACATTTGTTACGTACACCTATTTGCAAGAGGGAAATTGCATGCTAAGACGTTACTGCAAAACCACAAGATTGAAGATGCTCACCTGAACTCCAGGGATATTCGTTTAATCCTAAAGCTTTTTTCAAAAATTCCTTTCTGTTCATTATCACAAATCCAGAACAAAATCACAAATTAGATAGTATAGTATACGTCCAAAACAAAATAGTCGATGCAGGAAAAGCAAACAAAACTTCTACCTATATAAAATATAATTAAATTTGTGTGTGTGTATTCTGTGATTTTGTGCAAGCAAGTGCGTTCCTGTGGTTGTGTGTGATTATATTCTCTCCTTTGCCTGTGGTTCGTTCTTGCCTAGTTTAAAAAGTTTAAAAAAACACTGACGTATGTAATGTAAAAAAAAATAACAGAATAGGCTTTTTGGCGGGATTTTGTCGAAGACGGTTGTCTTTTTAATTAGTTTTCCTAAAAAATGTATATTGTAGGTTTTGGTGTATATCTGTGATAGTTTTATATGCAACAAGTGCCTATTAAAGTGTATATTGTGCGGGATAGTTAAATAAAAGCGTGTAACGACTCTACCGGATCGTTCCAAAATGTCCCTTGTTATTCTTTATTAAACCTACTATTATTTTAATGCGGACATGAACCTGCAGTGTGGATCACCGACCGAATGGCACTAGTTGTGCCCTCGTGGAGGCCGTGCTGCAGTTTTATTGAAAATCGCCGACTAACTCTAGTCCACAAACTATATAGGGATACTACGTCTCTAGTCGTGCTCTGTTTTTGTGGAGGCCGTGCCGTAACCGCCCGTTTAAATAAATATAAGAATTAATACTTTAAACAAGACAGGGCTGTATGGACGAAGCTTCCCTTGCCCGTCCTCAATAGAGGACAAAGGACAATTCAACAACAACAACAAAAAAATAACGAACTGCCGTTCGTTCGTTGCTTGAATTTTTGTGTTTATACTAAAATCCAGGTGAAATGGCGGAATTACCGTTTCAAGCAGAATATGCAAAAACCGGAAGAGCTTCGTGTAAAGGCTGTAAGCAAAAAATCGACCAAGGTTCTCTGCGTCTTGCTGTGATGGTGCAGGTAATTATAGAGCCGGCCCGAACCAGCCGGCGGCCAGCCTTGTATGATTCAAGGTCAACTGCTGGAAGCAAGAAGAGTGCGAAAAGGGGCCACTATGAAACCTTATTGGTTCCTACCTACAGCGAAACAATCTAACATGCTCAAAGCTTCACATAACTTAGTGACCCCTTCCGTACACTTCAACCCTTTGCTGAACTTGTTTTCCCTTTTTGTACATCTTACCGAAATATAATGAACAAGAGTTTAGGTAATCGAAGCCATGCTTAGTTTATTATTGCTTGTTCTTTTTATCCATAGCAGAGAATCCAAGCCGTCTCTAAATAGCTGTCGCTTCGTCCGTTGTATAAGTTTCCCGCAGGAACAGTTTTTCCCATGGTAAAATATAACCTATGGCCATTTACATGACAGGCTATTTAAAGTAAAACACATAAATTAATCAATTAACCTCTCAAATGTGGGGGGGCCCCCCGCGCTATTATAGTATGGCATGTATTTAACTGGGCAGCTAAGTAATCGTATTTTGGCAGCTAAAAAATAGAATTGGGTACCAAAATTAATAGGTTGGCACCTAATTTGAGCAACATAATATCTCAATTTTGTTTTCATTTTAATGCCGTTGTATGACTCTTTTAATTAAGGGTGGGAATCGATTTATTTTTTTGGCAACTGAATTTATGTACGGGGAGTCATTTCAACGAGACCATTTTATGTAAAAAGGGGCATCTAATTAATTCACAATTGAAGTTCTTTTAAAATATTTGTGCAATAAAGCATGAAATTTCCGTGTCAAGCAACTTCACATGAGCATTTGTATGTACATTTGTTTTGGCATTATTATTTTACATAATATTCATTTTATTTCAGTCCGCTTTTCATGATGGGAAACAAGCAAATTGGCATCACGAAGAGTGTTTCTTTAAGAAGCAGCGACCACAGTGCATTAGCAACATTGCTAACTTTAACAAGCTAAAGCCCAATGATAAAAACAGAATTAAAAGCACCATTGGTATGGAGATAATAATATTTTATAGAAATAACTCAACACATTTCATAGGGTTTATTATGTTAAAGCATACTATCACTCCTTTTCGTTTGTGCAGTATATGATGGGGCATTCTGTATAACCTCACTAATGTTATTTTGACATCACATTCTATTAACTATTATGGTGTTTCGAGACATTAAATAAATTTCTTTTTATAATGTTTGTTATAGAAAGTAGTATTGGAGCAGTACTACCAGTTGAAAAGGGAAAAGGCAAGAAGAAAAGGGCAGCTGAACCGAATAATAGTGCAGCCCTCAAAGACTTTGCTGTGGAATACTCCAAGTCCAGCAGGGCTACCTGCAAATACTGTGATATTAAGATTTGTAAGGTGTGGTAGATTTTGTGGCACCAGCTTTTCATTGTATTGCCAGTAGTTTTATCCAACTTGAATTTATTTTCCCACTAGCTGTTTCCCGCGACTACGCCGGCGTAGAAGAGTTTTTCCCACGGGTGCAGCTTTTGCCGAGGTATCAATAGCCTATGTGTTATTCAGATGTATTATCTCTATATTACTGTAAAGTTTCATCAAAATCTGTTCTGTAGTTTTTGCATGAAAGAGTAATAAACATCCTTACAAACTTTCGCGACTAATATTAGTGGGATTGTAAAAAGTAAAGATAATAGTAGAAACCCTTATATATAAAAGTAGAAACCCTTGTCACTCAAGCTTATAAAATTGCCATGTGCAAAGTTTTATGTAGATTTGTATAGAGGTGTATACCAGACCAGTCGTTTTGGTGGGAAGCTAGTAGTAGGCTAGTGCATAGGAGGTGGTCAACTGTAGAACCTGTGGCTATAATAAAGCACTGCTGTGTGAATGCAATGCACAGCTGCAATACGAATGAGTCTCCTGCCCCTTAACTGCATAATAGCTTTTTTGCAGCAGACACTTGGGTTGGGAGTATCTTATCTTCTTAGGGGGCCAGGAATACCTGGCGACACTTCGACCCTATGGGATCTGTTGTGCCAAACCCCTGTCCGCCAAATGGTGCCCCAATCCGTTTTTTTTTTTTGGTGGACTTCACATACGCTTTAGAATAGTAAATACCAGTCTTTGGTGTATGCAGGTTTCCTCACGATGTTTTCCTTCACCGAAAAACCTGTGGTATTTTAATAAACCGTACTTAAGTTTCGAAAAAACTCATTGGTACGGGCCAGGATCGAACCCACGACCTCATGAACGTGGGGCGAGTGCACAACCAACTAGGCTACCACGGCTCTTTGCCGTTTTGGGTTGAGAGTAACATTTAAACACAGGTGCTGAAACAAAAGATCACATCAGGGTTGAGGTGTCACTGGGTATGCAAACTATTGTTGAGTCCAATGTGGTAAGATGGTAAAAATGTAATTGTATTTTTTGTTTAAGGATGAAGTTCGCATTTGTAAGATAAGGTTTGACACTGAAGTGGGGATGAAGTATGGTGGTCAGCCGTACTGGTATCATGTCAAATGCTTTGCCGAGGAGAGAGACTCGCTGGAGTACTTTGCAGGTGGACAAGACCTGCCCGGATTTAACTTGCTTAAGAAAGATGACCAGGCTGTGGTCAAAAATGAGATAAAGTAAGTTGGTTTTACAAGTTTATGTCAAAATTATTAAATATTTTATATATAAACCAAACTAGGATTTTATGCTGAATTAGACAAGGGTAGGACAAATCACAATTATAACATCCAGTCCTGGGATGGACACAGACAACATTGTATAACTTGTATAAGTTACAAATCCCTAATGGGAATCGAACCCAAGACTTTTGGCGCTCTAATATAACGATCCAATCAATAGACAAATGAGTCTGTCAAGTGAGATAAAGTCAAAACTGAGTTCTTTTTGAGCTTTCGTAGGAAATAAGACACTACGAAATCTGTTACGACTTTTTAATTTGGCTAATTAAAATTAAAAAATCGTAACAGTGCACGTCAACAGGCGGTGTAGTATTATATTTTACAAATTATTTTTTTGTAATTCAGACCAAAGAAAATTGACGAAGTGCCAGTAAAGAAATTGAAGGCGGAACCAAAAGACGAGGAAGAAGTAAAGAAGGAGAAAGGGTTGGTGAAGAACATGGAGAAGCAGAACAAGCTGTTCCATAAACACAGGAACGCTCTGAGCGAGTACAAGAAGCAAGACTTACATGAATTACTTGAGGAGAATTCACAAGCAATACCTGCTGGTGTGGCTGAGGTACCTATGCTATGTTTTGTGCAATGTTTCTTAACTCTTTGACTCTCAGCCTGCTATATGTAGTATAGGATGACACTAGCTAGTTATTCCGCCGGGTATTTGTCCTTGACCTTGTAAAAATGACAGTTTTTTGAGTAACAGTGTCAGGTTGTCTGACAGACGCGATATACGTCCGAGTTTAAAAGGTATTGCGCTCTGAATTTACGAGCCAAAGGGTTAAATTCCCATTAGACTTACCCTCTCTTTTTCCACCTGTTTTTTAGGATTCCGTAGCTCAAAAGAAAAAAACCGAACCCTTGTAGTCTCACTTAGTTGTCTGTCCGGTTTTTTTTACTACATATCTCTACCCCATCCTTTTTCTCAGGATGGGGTAGATATATATAGTTCAAATTAATACCTAAGGTATACTGTCCCATGAATGTGTATAAAAGATGTATTAAAATCAAACTTCGATGTCAACGCAACCAAAAGATACGGCAATTTAGGTCCATATTTTGATACAAACAATTCAAAACCTATAGGGAGGGTACTTCCCATTGACATGAACAATTCATGTGGCAAAAGCAAGGTCTCCACAGCATAAGTAAAGGAAAAAAAACCGAAAATCCTTAATTTGTAGTTATATCATTCATATATTAATGATGTGATCTACATACACACTTAAGTTTGTATGGAACTCTCAGCGCGTGACTCTACTCGCATTTGTTAGGTTTATTATTATTATTATTTGTGCAATTAGTATGTTGTATCGTATGAATAAATAAAAACTTTTATTTGGTGTCAGTGTTTGGATCACCTGGCCGATTGCATGGCATTTGGTGTGCCGCAGCCATGTCCAGAATGCAAGGGGCAGCTAGTGCTGGACAATTTCAACTACAAGTGCACAGGTAATTTAAATCTAGGTTCAAGGTTGGTTCAAGTTGGTTGGGTTGGTTGATTTTTTGAAGTTTTTGCACAGCTCAATAGTATTTCATGTAGTCTTTTAATGCGAATGTCGCGGGGGTCTGCTATTACTATTAAAAAACTGTAACGGAAGTATTTCTGTACATTGAAGGGATTTTCAAATAAAATAAAACTTCAAAAAATTACTTGTCTGTTTGAACCCGCATCACGAGTCCGATTTGAACCGGGTTTTTATTTATTGAAAGCATGTGGTCTGACTTAATATCTGGTGTACTTGTTTTATTTAATTGCAACCCTAAAGGGGTGAAGCGTGATTTTAAGGTTTGTATGGGAACAAAAATTTACAGATCAAATTTACATGACGCAACGCAACAGTTAGTAACTTATACGATACTTTTTAATGCGAACGAAGTCGCGGGGCATAAGCTAGTAATATTATATAAAAAAATTTAATCTGTCCACAATTGACGGAAAAATCGGTGAACATACATAAAAAAACATACATACAGCCGAACATAGTACCCCCTCCTTTTTTGGATGTCGGTAAAAAATTATAAGTGTTGATGTTCGTTTGTTTATATGTTTGTTGCTCCATCACTTATTAGCTGAACGGATTTTGATAAAACTTTGTGCAGTGACAGTTGAAACAACACATAGGATATACATATTTTTTTATCCCAGAAAGTGAATATTGATCTCTATCTATCCCGACAATATTTAACTAGAAGTTTCTTTTTAATATTCTTATAATACCTTCATAAACTCTCTCTAAATCAAGATCACTCGATTGGTCATCTGATTAGCTAAATAAAAGTCAGTTTTTTTAGTGACAATGTCAGCAGGTGTGACTGAGAAATGCGACTGAATAACAACGTCCTTTACGTCCCTTCTGTATGTCTTGCGTCTAAGTATTGCAGCCGAAATCTTATCATATCAGCCGAAAGACGTCCACTGCTGGACAAAGGCCTCCACGGCGACCGGTCCCGGTCCCTCATCCAGCTGCTAGGTCCCGCGACCCGAAATCTTACATATTTGTGTGAACACCGCAGGTAATATCAGCGAATGGACGAAGTGTAGATACGTCACCACGGAGCCCGTTAAGAAGCCGATGCTCGTGCCGGACAATTTCAAAAGCTCCTCGGCATTCTACAAGTACAAGCCGAAGGTGACGACGCGACTGTTCGAGCCCGCCCCGCCGCCCCCCGTTGTCTTGAAGAAAGAGGAACCAGAGTGAGATATATATATTTGTCTTAGGATAATCAACAAATTCGGATATTTGCGAAAATCCTAGGACTTTTTGCAAAAAGCCGGATAATTGGAATGTAAGAATGAATTGCGTTATCATCCGAGCTATATTCAGGATCTTTGCAAACCCGCAAGCTCCGGCCGTATTTTAGGATAATAGCGAAAAACGGCTCACGTTTCGTAAGTCATGAGCGCTGATTGGCTGCTTTGAACGTTACGCATTGACATATGCGCGATGTTATAAATCGACCGCAAATTATCCAATCAGAGGACCACTCATTATAAGTTTATTTTAAGTTGTTTATTAATAAACATTTGGAGCTGAGTATCAGATTTAAAATAAAAATGAACAGGGTCAAGAAAAACATACCCATCCCGCCGCTGAAGAACCTCCAGTTCTTCCTGTACGGCCGGGGCCTGACCGGCAAGGAGGAAATCAAGAAACGCATCCTCAAGCTGGGCGGGCTGGTGGTCAGCAAGCTCACGGACACCACCGCCGCCGTGGTCTCCACGCAGAAGGACCTTGACAAGCCCACTAAACAGATTGACGATATACAGGCCGACGATATTGAGGTATTAGCTTATATCTAGGGGACCGGGGCCTACCTCGACAACCTCCACCTCCCCTAAGTGTCTCATTATTAGTCGACTTGCAATGCTGGTTCCGGGGCACATCATGTCAGCCGAAAGACATCCATTGCTGGTGCAACTCCACAAGTGCGTCCCCCAGGGATCTCCACGACGACCGGTCCCGCGCTAACCTCATTCAACTGGGTCCCGCCACTAGATCGTCGGTCCACCTTATGGGCGGCCTGTCTACGCTGCGTCTTCTGATACGCGGTCGCCACTCGAGAAACTTTCTGCCCCAACGGCCGTCAGTTCTACGAGCGATGTTCCCAGGCCACTGCCATTAGCTTTGCAATTGGTTCTCCTGCGGATCTCCTCTCGCAAAGAAACTCCAAGCACAGGTCTCTACGGGGCACATACAAGAGCATAAAGAGGCATAAGAAAAACCACATAAATAATTTACGGTTTAGGCCCAAATGCATTTTGTTTCAAAGGCCGTGAAAAGAAAAGTAACTTTGTAATGGTTTACAGGTGGTGGATGCAACATTCCTCGACCTGATAGATCCGGAGAAGGGAACGGTCGCACACACGCTTGAACTGATCAAATTGAACAACATCGCGCCTTGGGGCTCTGACGTAAGTTCCATTTTAAAAACGTTCTATAAAGCTTGGCTCGAGTGCCAGAGGCCGTGGGTTGGATTCCTACTAGGGATAGATATTTTGGTACACATTTTGCAAGTTGATCCCGGTCTGGGTGTGTTATATTTGTGAGTTATGTCCTGTCTGGATTGGGAGCAAAAAAATATATTTAAGGAAACCTATTTATAAATTAACTACCTACTTGTTTTTTTTCCGAAGATTCTAACTTCTGTTACCGTTTTTGAAATTTCCTAATAATTGCTGTCTGTTTACTCACAACTGTCATCCAATAAATAATAATTTGTTTATTCTCTTTGCAACTGCAGAACAATGAAATTAATATTGTGAGATGATTTTTTCTTTCTCTTTTACGTAGCCTGTAAAGCGAGTGCCGCAAGATGTCATCGACGGAAAGTCAATTCCAAAATCCGGTAGTCTTTATGTGAAATCCTCAAAATCTTCCACGACCAAATTGAAAATTAAAGGTAATTTTGTTAATTTATGTTATTTATGTATAAAGAAAGTGTGTGATCAAATTGAAGATTTTATTTAAATTTGATTTTATTTTTTTTATATTAAAATTTAACGGTTGTAGGTACTCAACGTATTTTTATTTAATATATTTTTAAAATAGTATTTCATATTTGTCGCTTGCGATGTTTATCCTGAGCAGTTTGACTGTGACTGGATTCGGAGAGAGAACCGAGGATCGGGTTCAGCGGCGCGCCTTGGGAGAGGCCTATGTCCAGCAGTGGACTAGTACAGGTTGATGATGATGATGTGTTGGTTGGTTGCAGGCGGCACCGCCGTGGATCCCGACTCCGGGCTGGAGGACTCTGCGCACGTGTACAAGGACCTCGAAGGCACCAAGTACACGGTGGTGCTGTGCAAGACCGACATCGTGGCGCAGAAGAACTCCTACTACAAGCTGCAGGTGCTGCAGGCGGACAATAACAACAAGTAATTAGATAATGAAAATTATTAACAACTAGCTGCTGGCAGCGGCTTGGCCCGCGTGGAATAAGTTTTTCCCGCTATCTATCTGCTATATAAGCTATCACTGTGCCAAGTTTCATCAAAATCCGTTCAGCCGTTACAGCGTGAAAGAGTAACAAACATCCTCACAAACTTTCGCCTTTATAATATCAGGGATGTTTTGGACAAATTCACACGCGGCGGTTTAATTCCAAATTAAACCGAAGCTTGTTTGGGTACTCAACAACTTTACTGATAAACATATATAATTTATTTTTAAATACATTTTTAATTGATGTAATGTATGTAAATGTAGTGTATTGGTCGGAATCGCCCAGTTAATTATTGCAGGTGACTACATCTACACCTGGCTGTCACCATACATACTCGGCATACTTGAAGTCTGATACTGTTGTGGATAGATCTTGTGGACTGTATATTGTTCTTGTTCGATCAAATGAAACTCAGATTGCTTGTTCAAAGACAATTGACGACCATATTTATTTCCCAAATGTTCCTACTTAACTACTATTTACAGGTTCTTAACTACTAAGTGTTCGGAGCCGCACTTGTGGCTTGTGTGCTGTCTCCCTCTCCGTCCTCTCGCTCGCACACCCGCGCCGCTCAGTTAGCCGCGGGCAGGCTCGGTGCTCGCAACATCTCTTGTGCGCGCCATCTCCATCTGCGCCGTCTCGCTCGCACACGCGCGCCGCTCAGTCGGCCGCGGGCAAGCTCGCTGTCCGTAACAGATACAGTAGATTTATATAGGCAGTAGTTCATGAAACGTCAAATCACTGTGATGTAACACGTTTCTCTTTTTCAGGTACTGGCTATTCAGGTCTTGGGGCAGAATCGGAACTACAATCGGTGGTCACAAGCTGGAGAATTGCTCGTCGCTCGACGACGCCGTAAATAAGTTCGAGAACCTTTACATGGAGAAGACGGACAACCCGTGGGAATACCGCGACTCGTTCATGAAGGTACGCCCAATAAAGTGGCTGATCAATTATAGCACTTCGCCGTATGCTCATAAGGCTGATTTTACGATCTGTGTTGCACATATTGTTTTAACCTTAATATAACCATTGTTATGAAAATGATCACGTCAAAAAAGAAGATTATAATTGACTTTAATAAATCTAAATGTTTCTTTAACTATTATGGCGATACAAGTTGTAATCTTCCAACAAAGTAAATAAATAAATACGTTATTTTGTAGAAACCGAAGCAACTACTGGGCCAAAATAAATTTGCTTTCGTTTGAACATTTCGTTCGGATTTTCCTCGACTTTTCCGTGTGCATTGTCACCAAGTTCTCTCTATAACAAGTAAATAATTAGTATCTATGTCGCGCCTATAGTCGTCGCTAGATAGGTAGTTCGAACGTGAATCTATTTTGATAGAATATTTAAGACTCACAACAACTTTGTAAGACAGCTTATAAAGACGATAATTTGAATGACAAAGATGCCTGACATTAATGTTAGATGTTGAGATGTGTAAAGATTGTGCGAGGCTTTAGCAATAATTGTTATACAAACTTGATTTTCAAAGATGTGTATTGCGCCGCTTCTCAGCGCTAACCAGAAGGCGGTGGTAGATAAAAATGGACGTGCATAAATGTGCCCAGTGTACTCTTAAGCAATCTTAAAATATGTTGACTTTGACTGTGTTGTGTGTGTTTGATTGGTCAGTCTGTGGACGGGTACTACCCCATCGAGGTGGACTACGGCGACGACGACGAGGCGCCGCAGAAGACGCTGCAGGTGGACGAGAAGTGCAAGCTGCCGGTGCCCGTGCAGCGGCTCGTCATGAGGATCTTCGATATTAACGTGATGAAGCAGACACTGCTCGAGTTTGAAGTGAGTATATTTGACAAAAAGAAGAGTATAAGAGCGCCAGTGGCGTCGGGGTGAGGACGCGGCCTATCATATCGAAAGGTCCGAAGTTCGATCCCCCCTGGGCCATGTACCAATGGGTTTTTTTCTCGAAACTTAAGTACATTTACTGACTGCTCACAAACGGTGCAGGAAAACATCGCGAGGAAACCTGCATACGCCGAACAAGAAATTCTTAGGCTCATGTGAAACTCACCAACCCGCACTGGGCTAACGTGGTGGGCTATAGCCCGAACGCCCTCGTTGAAAGGGTAGGCCTGAGCTCGAGACAATGAGCTCACATTTTATTTTTGTTATTTGCTAATATTTTAAAACTGATTTCAGCTTGACACGGAAAAAATGCCTTTGGGAAAACTGTCCAAAAAACAAATCAAATCTGGATACAAAGTGCTCTCGGAACTACTAAGTCACATCGAAAAGGGAAAAGCAAGCGAAAATAAAATTATAGATGCCACTAACAGGTTAGTGTTTTATGAATACGAGTAAGTAAAGTAATCCTTTTATTTCAGGAATATTAAGTAAGAATTCTTCACAACTATTATCTTTCCGTGTTACTATCATCATGACAGGTCAGTAAGGAGAAGTCAGAAACTATAAGATAATGCATTCATAGATTTCCAGAAAGTCACAACTCGACTGTCCACTGATGAATGTATGAATTGTTGTCACAATGTCCACTTGTCAACAGGTTTTACACGACTGTGCCTCATGATTTTGGTGTTAACAATCCGCCACCACTGAACAGCATTGAAGCCATCAAGAAAAAAACTGAAATGTTAGACAATCTCCTTGAAATAGAAATCGCTTACAGCTTGTTGAAAACTGGTTAGTAGTATCATCCGCCTATTTATGTTTATTCCCGTGGCTTCGCCCGCGTCGAATAAGATTTTCCTGCGGGACAGTGTACCGCGGTAAAAAGTAGCCTATTGTTATTCCAGGTTATAAGTTATCACTGTACCAATTTTCATCAAAATCCTGGTTTGTGTAATGTTTTTGAAAAAACAGGCGCAGGAGACTCGGCTTTACGCGATATCTTCCCCGATTGTAAACCGACTTGAATAATTCTTTTTATTATTATTGAATGGGCTATATTTCGAGGGTGGTCCCATTTCAATTGGAAATAAATATTATACGTCTATAGGTGTGAATTTTTTTGAAATGGGTATCGCCATATATATGTAAGTCGTAGGTGTACAAAAATCATAAAATTTTACAAATAAGTCAGTGTTTTTTTTTGTAAAAATTCTGATTGTCATGAAATCCGATGTGTGATGTAGAAACTTGTTGGTTCTAATAAAGATTCCGACGACGAGAAAGCCAGCCCAGTGGAGTCTCACTACCTGAAGCTCAAGTGCGAGATGGCGCCGCTGGAGCGCGCCTCGCCCGATTTCCAGATGATACTGGAGTACGTGAGCAACACGCACGCCGCCACGCACTCCAACTACACGCTCGACGTGGAGCAGGTAAGACCGTGCAAGCACCAGTGGGTCGGTCACAAAGCACCAATGACATGTGGGGTCAATCAATCAACAGCCTATTAATAACATGTCTCTCAACGAAGGCGTTTGGGCTGTAGTCCACCACGCTAGCCCAGTGCGGGTTGGTGGACTTCACACACGCCTCCGCCCTCGGCGTCGGGCTTCTAACAGACTCTCGTTAGTAACACCCTACTTACTACCCTTGATGCACAATGTACTGTTATAACGTGAGTGTTGTGCGCAGGTGTTCCAGGTGGTTCGCGAGGGCGAGAACAAGCGGTTTAAGCCGTTCAAGAAGCTTCACAACCGGCGGCTGCTGTGGCACGGCTCGCGCGTCACCAACTTCGCGGGCATACTCTCGCAAGGTACACACACATCCGAGAGCGTTAGGGCTGTAGTCCACCGCGCTTGCCCAGTGCGGGTCCTAAGAACATCTACTTCGGCGTATGCGGCTTTCCTCACTATGCTGCCCTTCACCGTTTAAGAGCAGTCAGTAAATGTACTTCGAGAAAAACCTATTGCTACATGGCGTCTTCCGCACTATGCCACCGACACTCTCGTGTTACAAACCCTTGAAAGCAACCCATTGAATGGATCTGTCTACCCCTTTTTGTGTAACTTTGCATACAGAATAATATCATTCAGAATATAATCTTTATATTCTATTATCTTTATTTGTGCAATAAAGAACATACAACGTCAGTATAAATCAGCTATAAAAATATATCACCCAGTGCGCTGACTGTACTATCCCCCCGCACAGGCCTGCGCATCGCGCCGCCCGAGGCGCCCGTCACCGGTTACATGTTTGGCAAGGGCGTGTACTTCGCGGACATGGTCTCCAAGTCGGCCAACTACTGCTGCACCAGCAAGGCCAGCCCCGTCGGCATCATGCTACTGTGCGAGGTCGCTCTAGGGGACATGTGAGTGCCACCATTTAAAATTTAATAAAAATTACTACTAAATAATAATAAAATCGTTCTCAAGTAAAATATTCTCAGGTTTCAAAAGGTTTAAAAACCTCATAGTGGGAACACAAACAGTCTACCGAACGCACTGACGGCTGTGACATGTGGTCAGGCAAGGGAACTCTTCTAAACAGTCCCGTATGAATAACCTTTTTTAAAGTAGGTTTTGGCTTGGTAACTAGACCTTAAAGAGATATCTTATTTCAAATATTAAGTAATATTTCTTGTATATTAAACACACTTCGGCTTCCGCTAAAAGAGTCCGTTCTTGTTCTTAGATGAGTTGGAGTCCCCCTCCACGGAGTTTTGGGAAACCTAAAAAAGGAGTCCTTATGAATAGGTGTAATAAATATTATTGTTCCGTTCCAACAGGAAGGAGTGCCAGCACGCGGAGATGATCACGAAGCTGCCGGCGGGCGTGCACTCGGCGTGGGGCGTGGGCCGCACGCAGCCCGACCCGGCGCACAGCCGCGCGCTGCCCGACGGCACCGTCGTGCCGCTCGGCAAGCCCGTCGACAACAAGCTGGCCACCTCGCTGCTCTACAACGAGTATCCTTTTGTAACGCACAATAAACACTATCGGTATATTTCCAGTAGAATTTTTTGGTTGTTGAGTGAATATAGTCACATATTGTTTGCACTTCGCTGAAAAGTTTCTGTTGATCGAATCAATGAATTATTTCTTGAAATTGAACGAGCGTTTCTAGCGGACCCCCGCACAGCTCCGCTTTGATACCTAAAATCAGTCATTCCGCAGAAATCAGCCAACTTCACACAACCGCCAAAAAATCGACGGGGACTATACATGATCTCTCTCATGATCATGAGTACTATCTTTAGGTATTTCGTTAGCACCTTATAAAATAAATTTTCCTTAGCGCGCAAACTCAGATTCATCGTATACGACGTGGCGCAAGTGAACGTCAAGTATTTGTTGCAAATGAAGTTCAACTACAAGTACTGATGTGCCACGTGATGACGTGACAGCAAATCAAAATATTGATCATTCCATGACCGGAAGTTTGGCAAAATATATGACCCATTTTTGCATAGTGCTTGACGACATTTTTTGTCGATATCGGTTCGTACCTAGTTATTGAAATTGACTTATTGAATTCTGTTTGACCGATACATTTTATGTAAACAACTGAACCTTTGGTGTTGTACTTTAAGTTATGTTCCTGTCTCATTTTTTTAACAATTAGATTCGGTTGCTTTACCAAAAAAATTGTATGTGGTATATAGAAATTTACAAAAAAATATATATATTAAACCAAACTAAAAAATTACAGATATTTAACTTTTAAAATAATAAAACATGCTTAGATTGACATTCTATGTCCGTAAGAACGGCATCATCAGGGCTCACAGAGCTCCTAAACAGAGTACCGCAAGTCAATTTCAATAACTATCGATAAATACCTATCGATAAAAAAATATTGTCAAGCACTATCAGACAATCATGTTATGCCACCAAAATTGGAGTCCCTGATGTTCTATGTTTCAAATTAATTATTTTTAAGGTCATATGTTTCACTAGTTGTTAAGTTTACTGGTTGACAGTCTACGGATGAAGACTTCGAATGTATAGTGGCCGGCAAACTTCTTGAACATTGAGTGACGTACTGCGGGAAAGTTCGGCGCACGTACCCCGCCACCAAAGAGACCTATAATTCGCTGCTGCGCAGGAAAGGTAATTATTCAAGAAGTTTGCCGTCGACTATAGCTGAATTTACGACTTAAAATTAACCTTTTACCACTATGCCGTTAGGTAGAGTCCGTAGATACCCGAAACCTGAAAATATATGTTAATTTTTATTTCATCTGTGATTCGTCGATAATTTAATGATCAACATCACATTGTTTTTGTTCTGTGTTACGATGCCTTGAGCGGGAGCGGGTTTCAATAAAACTCAATAGCACCGCCGCGGCGTTAATTTATTAATGAGTTAATTTACTAAATAAATAATTATTTGATTATTTGCAATGACATAATTATTCATTTTATTGTTTGTGTTAAATGTTGTGTATACTGAACAACTGTAATAATTAGATCCGGCCCTGAAGCACTATCTTCTCTCTAGACTGTATATAACGCCCTCGTCAAGAGGGTAGGCCTGAGCCCCAGCAGTGGGGAGATTAATAGGCTGTTGATGATGATGATGAGACTGTATATCTCCTCCGTGCTCCAGACAGACCATCTGTAAATCCTCTATTACTCACAAATATTATTATGCTCTCAGATTAACAGGTTATTTTTCTAAGGATTAACCACCAGATTATGCTGATGGATATTTGTTTTTTTTTTCATGATTTTTAATGTTTGTGCTTTTTGCTCACACTAGCGCTGCGAGGCTCAACAATGTTTTTATATACGAGTTTGTGTACACATACGCACTTGAGCGTAGACGCAACGCGGCCGTCTCACATAAAACTGTGTTAGCAAGATTTTATAAAGCACGCTAAAAATCCCAAAAAAGAAAACCAAACGTAAAGAGATTACAGAATACTTTGCATGTGCCCCAGGATCGGGATAATTTGATGCAGTTGAGCTGATTATTGTAGTATTAATTTCGTAATGATGGCTGTCACTATTAATAATGCTTTTTTAAACTAAAGTATTGATTTATTGAATAAAGATTTTTGACAAAACACATCTTTCATGATTAATTCTAATTGTAGTTCTAAAAGCTAGGTTTAGCTACTCCTACATGAGGGCGTGGCTGCCCGCCTAAAGCCCTAGCTTCATGTAATCCACAAACTAAATAGACACTAGGTACGCGTATGTAATCTACCATTTTCGTACTAAGCATTTGCTATATCCTTCATTAGGGGACTATGAAGTTAATTCTTTTATTTATGACTCCTGTCTTACCGAGCACATAAAGCTTTTTATCTCCTAAAAAAGTGATTTAAACATCCAGGTTGTGTATCGTTGTCGGACTCCTCAGATTAGAACTGGTGGTGGTGGTTAATCTGAGTCGGACTCTGGTACTCTCCGTAGGTTTTATCTCCTCTCTGTCTGGTACCGATGTCAAATAATGGCATGATTTCATATCGACGAGGAAGCAATATTTTGAACGGTCGGGTTTATGTAATTTTTCTAAGGGTTTAGAAGAAAGGGTGATACAGAAATGAGTTCTTAGCACAGATATTAGTTAAATTAGTACAATATTTAATAAGCTATGCGGTTAATAATCTTTCTATCGTAATCATATTTAACTTTTAATAGATCTTTAGATTAGGCTTTATAGTATTAGAGACCTTAGCCTTCGGCGCGGACAAATTCTAATGACTGACATGCGCATATGTCACTGTCAGTCAAAGTGATAATCAAAATTGACACAGCAAGCAAACGAAACAAAGCAAATCAAATCACTCGCAAAGTATCTCCACTCCACTATGAAATTTGAGAAATAAATAAAGTTTCTTGTAAGTTTTATATGCAGTGATTCATTATTTTTAAAAAATTACTGTTCCATAAATTGTTTAGTGATAATAGCAACTTGGACATTTGAAGCTGCGCACATAAAATTGGTGACAATGGAGATTGATATTCTCGACTGGGGCAACAAAGAAGTATTGGAATTATTAGATACGGATAAAATATCCAGCGTCGTGAAGGATACATGCAAAGTCCATGACATAGACGGCCGCTGTCTCCTGTCTTTCGTCGACCGAGATTTCTATGAACATCCGTTCGACCACCTGAAACTTGGGGAAAGGAAAAGGTTCATATTGCTCGTAAAAAGGTTGCAGAGACACAATCGCGCTGCTATGTACGAGCTGGGCCTGTGTGACGAACAGACCCTGGGCAATCCTTCCACGAATATAAACTTCCTGGGCACCAACTTGTCACACCTCAGTTATAATCTCCGCAACAAAATTCCAAATGAATTTACGTACGAGAGAAAAACAGAATGTGTGACGAATTTCACACCCGACGTTAAAGCGTCGAGATTGAAACCTGAGGTGTGGAAAACTGCTATTGCATTAGGTGAGTTTAGATTTCTTTCTTAGTAGTTAGACTCACTACAACGGAAATAAATTAATAAAAGGCAAGTCAATAGGTAAGGAATCACAAAAAACATGTTAAAAGTCTACAATTTCAAATTAAATTAGTTTTTAAACACTTGTAGAACACTATGGTCATCATAGCAATATTCAAGAATCCTATTAAGATTTATCATACCAGTGTTACTTATATAATTTAATATTTTTTTATATATTATTATACTGATTTGATAAGAGCTTCCATTCTATTATCCTGGTCTCACAGCACCAGTTGAATCATGGTTTAGAAACATTTCAAAGATTTAAAAATCAAATAATAAGTGAAATGGTATTCTCAAACTTCCTTGATTTATTTGTTCTAGAAAAGCATTTTGTTTTGTCAGCTTCTGCATATATGGAAATTGGAATATTATGTTAAGATACATATTCGTGGAATTTAATACTTTACTTAGTTGGACATTAATTGGACTGAGTCCAAAGAAGTTTTAATCTAAACAGATGCAGATCTGTGATTAAAAATAGATGGAGGTCACAGTACTTGTTAGAACTATTACTATTAGGCAGTTTATGTTTCTCCTGGTGGTATGTAAATAAATACCTTAAAATTAAATATCAGTACATAGAGAGGGCTAATGCTTTTGTTCTCATCAGTTTGAATGACATTCAAATGAATGCTACAAAAATTTGCAGCCTTGTAATTTTTTCTTTAATTCATACATCTTTGACTGGCAGGGCAGCTCCTATGAATTCCATCATGGGCATACAGACCCCTCCGGAACCATCAGTCCACTTTTTCCAAATACTATATATTTTTCATCAGTCTACTTGTCCAAAGGTCTACTTTCCTCATTGGTGAAATACGTAAAGGCCCTTTTGTTTCACTTTGTTAAGCAATTTCTACCACCTCATGGTGGGTAATGGTTGTTATTCCAGGCTACGTGTTCCTGGTGACGTGGGTGACGGCGGTGGTGATGGTGATCGTCCACGACAAGGTGCCTGACATGAAGAAGTACCCACCCTTGCCAGACCTGTTCCTCGACAACGTGCCGCACATCCCGTGGGCGTTCGACATGTGCGAGATTACCGGCTCGCTACTCCTCGCCATATGGCTGGGCGTGCTGCTGTTCCACAAACACAGGTAACTTGTGACCTGTCCACTACAGGCCCTTGGCTCTTTGTTCTACGTAGATAACTAAGTTTGACAACCAGTCATCTATGTGGAACGTGAAAGTTGTCATTTCAGCAAAAAGAATCTTTCTGAAACAAACTCAAAAGTTACGATTTCCATTCGTCATTCCAACTCGTATTCTATCGTTCTTATTCAAGAAATGTAGGTATTATTATCGTTTATATTGTCCTTTGTATTTAAATGAGGCTTTGTCTGTAGTTACAGACAGAATTATTTAATTATTGTTTTCCACTACAAACCCAGTGCTCTACATATGTATATTATTGTCCTCGCCTTCGACTTTGACCCACTCAACCAGATTTCCATTATATTCTGGTTAAGCTAGTTAGATGTAAATAAGACAATTAGATAAGTACTTGACAATTTTATTATTAAAATACATACAAAAAAGGTACATGTTATGTAAACTGCTATTATTTATGTACATTAAGGAAACAACATTTCAGCTAGATATAGCTGCGTGCTAGCTGCATTTGGCAATGCAGACGCGGAAACTAGCTAAAATATGTTCACTCCAACAAATGTGGCAAATGAACGCAACGGCAGTTTGCGTCTCGAAAACAAAATAATTAGTGTTCCAATATGCGCAGTGTCGGCTGCAAAATTTACATGGTAATACAAACTTATCTTTGCTGCTAGTGCCTAATATTCTAACAGGCATTTTCCAAAACGCAAATATCTTTGTTTTCTTTTGCCATTCGCAGAGAGAACAGAGTAAGTCGCGCGAAGCAAGTATTGCGATCCTGACACACCTCTTTCTTTCGCTTCGCTCAGTCTCATCATTCTCTTCACACACGCTCGCCGCGGGACGCGAGTGCTCTTTACATCTCCGATTAGGCTTACAGTGCTGTTGTGGAGGGCTGACCGCCTTCTTGGGTCCTACAGCCTACAGAGCGCTAAGCATACTATGCGCGCTATTTGATGGTGTAACAATCGTCGCAAAGAACGTGTGTTCATACCCTTGATTTCCCAAAACTAGAATTTGACATCGGTGTACAAAAATATTAGATTTATAATCCCTTGTGAACCAACCATGACACCCTGATCATCATAATTAGTTGTTACTAAGGAGATTTTCAACGAGTCATCATAATCGCTCGCTGACGTCCAATGCTGGACGTAGGCGCTCAATTGTCCACCACACCCAAAAAAGTGTAGTAACTTAAAACTTCTCAACTGTAGTCATTGTTTATGTTCTAATAATAATATTTTCACATAAATATTATGCTACAACCGTGTCAGCGTTATCTAAGTAATGTTTAAGGTCAGTTACACAACACATGATTCACGTAACGAGTTTAGTTGCAGGATGATAGATATGATTAGATACAGGGATCATCTTTTTTTATTTTGCTTTAAAGATACGCTATTTTGGAACAGTAACCGATTCGATTTTAGAGCAATAAATTTGTTTTCTGAAAAATAAAAATAATGGACTGTCCTCAAAAATAAATGTACACTCTTGCTCTATCTATACATATATGACAATCTCTCCTATGTACAGACATCGTCTAGTTATAATTTTATTATATTTATACTAGCTGACCCGACAAACGTCGTTCTCTCAAAAGCAAGTAGCTACAATTCCAATTTTCAAGTTACTGGCCTTTAAAAAAACTGATACTTCAGTGCAAATCTTCACCCCCATCCCTCTCCCCCCCAACTGTCCCCTGCTCGAGAGGAGCTCAAAAGGAGAAATCCAAAAACCCGCCTTTATTTATTTAAGAGACATTTCCAATTTATATTACTGCCTTTAGAGATACTCACGTTCAAATTTTCACCCCCGTTCCTGTCCCTTCCCTTAAAATGTGAAAATAAACCTGTCATTATTTGTTTGTGATAGCTGATGCCAGTGGCTCGCCAGCTTGGAATAAGTTTTTAAGGATTTTGATGAAACTTGGAACAGTGATAGCTTAAATCCTTTAAATCCTAGAATCACATAGGCTACTTTGAAAAAAACTTATTCCACGCGGCGGGCAATAGCTAGTAAATTATAAAATTAAAATAATAAGTTATTTATTTCTCCTTATCCTAATACATACAGGAACTTAATTACATTTAATAATATGACTATATGTTTGTATATATTAGGGTTATGGAGACTGACGCTCGAACTAGGGCATAAACCCTGTTACTTCGGGACGCCAGGTCTCCTCCCCTCGGATAGAACCATTGTCTGACCTATTATAATATTAAACTAATTCAGTTTAGTAATGTATTATACTGAGTTATATATATATTTATTTATTTTAAGTATGGGTTGTTGTGGTGTGTCAGTTTTATGTTAGTTATGGATTCCTGTGTGTGTGTGTGTTTGGGTGTGTGTGTGTGCGTGTTTCTGTTTCTGTGGCACGTTGTCATGAATGTAACTTAAGTAAGTATCTAGACCACAATATTATATATTAGGTGCGTTGCTCTTTATTCCTTGTATAAAAAAAGAATACTTAATGTAGGTACCTAATACAGTATTTGGGACAGTATTTTAAGTAATAATTGCGTTGTTGGTTGATTGGTTGGTTGGTTCCCCCCAGGTTCATACTGCTGCGTCGGTTCTTCGCGCTGGCGGGCACGGTGTTCCTGCTGCGGTGCTTCACGATGCTGATCACGTCGCTGTCGGTGCCGGGCTCGCACCTGAAGTGCGAGCCGCGCTCGTACCCGCCGGCCGACGACCTCACCGTGTGGGGCCGCCGCCTGCGGCAGGCGTACGACATCTGGAGCGGCGCCGGCATGTCCGTGCGCGGCGTGCGCACCTGCGGCGACTACATGTTCTCCGGGCACACCGTCGCCTTAACGCTGCTCAACTTCTTCATCACAGAATGTGAGTCGCCAACTGATATAAGTACAGTAACATCGGAGACTACACAATCCGGGGACATTCCTTTGCTATGTTATGCTGTTTTTCTTTTTGCTCGGGTCTTAAGGATCGTAGCGTGTGCCTAGTACCTTCGAGAAGTGGGCTATCAAATGCAAAAATAATTTTTCAAATCTTACTGGTAGTTTCAGAGATTAGCGCGTTTAACTAAACTTTTCAGCTATTATATTAGTATAGATAAATACATGTTATGTTGACGCTATATCCCTTACGGGGTAGGCAGTAGCAATGGAGCGTCAAATATCGCGATCCTGACTCACTTTGACTCAGTCAGTATTGTATGTATCGCACATCCGGTGGAGCAGTGACGTAACTGCAGAGAAATGAGTTTTTAATTACTGAATTAATTATTGACAGTAAAATAAAATGTTGATTTATTGTTGTACTGAGTTCAATCGGATCATTGTTCTACCGAAGATTGTAATTATTGCTTAAAAATTGTCCATTTAAAGTTCGATTGCTAATACTTTTTAAAAGTTGTAATCAACCAATTTTAATTATTTAATTTGGCCTTAATCTTTTAATGTTGATAAATAATTTAGAACACTTATAAGATTAACGGTTAAGCATGATTAACAACGCCTTCTTGTTTTTGCACAAATGTTATTGCGCCGTATTAAAAATATTTGCGTCTTTATTAGTATAAATTAAAAGTAGGAAGCAACAGGCGCAGTTGGATGACGCAAGTGGCGATATCTTGTTGTTTATTGATTCGTCAATGGAACTGGGCCGTGCCTCGATAACTTGTGCTTTGTTGTATAATGACATATCCTTGCTGAAATATATTAGATATGATATGACGTCGGGGTCGGGCTGTGATACGTATAGTATACCTACGTACATATGCATCACAAACAACTTTATTACCACTTTCTAAATATATTTATTGAATGCAAGTTACAGTCAATTTATTTCTTCTGTGCAGTCAGTTTTATCAAGGTCGCGCCGACCAATAATCCTGACGTAACTTTTCTACGCAGGCGAAGCCGCGGGAAAAACTAATCTAGTATGTAAATAAATAAATTATTATTGTTATGGCAGACACGTCCCGTAACCTGTACCTGCTGCACATCCTGACGTGGGTGATGAACATGTTCGGCATCTTCTTCATCCTGGCGGCGCACGAGCACTACTCCATCGACGTGTTCATCGCGTTCTACATCACGTCGCGGCTGTTCCTCTACTACCACACGCTGTCCAACAACCAGGCGCTCATGCAGACAGACTCCTCCAGGTAATTATAGCGAGGTTCCTTCCCTCCTGACCGCCAGCTAGATTCACTCCTTTCGTGGAGTCAGTGAAGGGACCGCCACCCCCGTCTATGATTAAGAGAAAAAAAATCCTCTCTTGAACTGACTGATAACGCAGCACCTTCATGATATCAATCAACGGTACGGCCACATCGCACAACATTCACACACTAATCGACTTACCATTTTTTACCGGAAGATTTTTACTATGTTACTTAAATAGAATAAAACTTAAATGTAACGAAGAAATCGATTTACTTAATTCATTTGTATGGCAATTATGTTTACAAAAAAACAATGTTAATTACTGCAGCTGTCGAAATTGTAAACATGTACGGTTTGTAGGCATGTTTTTAGCTTGTAGCCTCATTAGTAGATTCATCATCAGCCTTTTGACGTCCACTGCGCGCCACCACTCCTAGTTCTCCGCCCTTTAGTTGAAAATATTATTATTTATTTTCCTAAACACAATGACATTTTTTTTGTAATGTTTTTATTTTAACATTTGATACTGTTTTTATGACAGTCGTCTTTTAAAATATACTATTTATGCAAATGTTAATAAAAGTAACTCTATAAAGCATAATTTGATTTAAGTAGTTCGGTTGATTCCAGGACCAGAATCTGGTTCCCGCTGTTGTCGTTCTTTGAGTCCGAGGTGGATGGCATCGTGCCCAACGAGTACGAGGGGCCGGTCACCATCGTGGGCAACCTGCGCGACTGGTGCACGCAGCTCGCCGCCGACCTCAGGGACTCCTCCATGGCCAAGATCGCCGGCTCCAAGATCCAGGAGGGCGCCGCCATGGGCGAGTACTCCGTCGTGAAACTCGTCGACGGCATCAAGCGGAACCTGAGCATCGTGGAAGAATACAAGACGCAGCAGCGACTCGTCACCCTCGACAAGAACGTCCAGGCGTGCCTGCTCGACGAGCACCCAGACTCCGAGCTGAGACACAGAAACATAGCCGACCTCACAGAAGAGTCGCTGCTCAAAGATTTAAGCAATCCCCCATCTCCGATCCTCAAAAAGAGTATATGAACGTACTGAACAAATTAGCAAATTATAGAGGCTGTTATTTATTAGATTCGTTGTAGCTATTTATACAATGAGAAGTGAATTAGATACCTGAGACTTACATTTCCATTTTAGATTTTATATCATGTTATTTCTAATATAAGTTAAATGTATAATATAAATAAATTGAGAAGAGACTTTATTTGCTCAAAGTAATCGTGGAAATATAAAATTTTGCTTATTTCGTGTTTCTGTATTTCGCCTCACGTTCATAAGATCGTAAGTTTGAACTTTGACCCGACCGAACTAATGAGTTTTTACTTAAATACGGCTTATTATAACTCCATGCCATATTATGCTTTTCAGTGGAGGAAATCATCGTGAGGAAACCTGAATAATAAAGTCAAATATTAGAATTTTCATTTTAGCCGTAAAGTCCATCAAAAATCGGATTGGGGCACTGTTCGTGGACATTAGGGGTTTTGGACAATAGATCTGTAGGGTCGGAAATAACAATATAACAAACAAAAAAAAGGAAAACTACTAAATAAAAGGACATCACTTTTTTAGCATTTTATATAATTCGTATGAAAAATTAGTTAAAAAATGTCTTTAAATAATATTAATAATTGATGAAACAGGTTTGTCATGACTTATGAAAGGGTAAATTCATTACAAAACCAAAAAGCAGTGCATGTTTACTTTCTAAGAATGCTCAATCAAGTATTTTATTTAATGAATATAAATAATGTCATCAGCTGCTCTGGCCAAATGAGTGTGAAAGCGAATTCATTAACATCTTAAAAAGTGCCTTGTATAAATGATTACTAAAATATATCTAATATAAAAAGAGCACTCCTATACTCACAACAATAAATAATCTCTATACTTAATTCGCTTTTCTTTTATACGCCAAGATTGCAAGATGTAAACTAAAAGAAGAATATTAATATCTAAAATAATACAAGCCTTAATGAAGGATAAAATTGTTAAATAGAAATCTTACTCTGTAACTTCATCAGTAATCGATTAATAATAATCTATGATTTACGTAATAGGCCACTTCATAGAAAACTCGTATAACTATACATCGCCACATAACAGAATACCTCAACAAATACTTCTTTGTGTTATTATATACAATGACTAATTATGCCAAAGAAGTGTAAGGACGCATTATAAAATAACAGAACAGACTTATCAGTGCTCGCTTAGTGCTACGGCATGATTTGAGCTGAGAAGCAATTAGTGCTACCAGTCTATTACTCTGCGGCAGCGGCTTGCTCGCTTTCAATCAAAGATTCTGAAGGATTATCTTTTTTCCGCTCAGCTGCACCACTATCGCCTGCTGCATCTTTCTCCTCGGACTGCTCACGGGAACTGACAGTACCATTTTCATTGACAGATTCATCCTTTTCTGGGGAGCTTTCTTTTGATGAGTTCTTGGATTCTACTTTGGCCTCTTTCTCAGGTGATGCAGCTTTATCTGACGGTGTGCCTTCCTTCTCCATTGATTGTCTTGGTGACAATTCCTTTTCAGGTGATTCTTCCTTCTTGGATTCCTTCTCATCTTTAGCAGGTGTGGACTCCTTGTCTTTTGCTGGTGTGGCTTCTCTCGCTGGTGTTCCTTCCTTAGCAGGTGTGCCTTCTTTAGACACAGGCGTACCTTCTTTAGATGCAGGCGTACCTTCTTTAGATGCAGGAGTTCCTTCTTTAGGTGCAGGAGTTCCTTCTTTAGATGCAGTCCCTTCTTTAGGTGCAGGAGTTCCTTCTTTAGATGCAGTCCCTTCTTTAGGTGCAGGAGTTCCTTCTTTAGATGCAGTCCCTTCTTTAGGTGCAGGAGTTCCTTCTTTAGATGCAGGAGTCCCTTCTTTGGAAGCTGGCGATTTTTCTTTACCAGCATCTACTTCTTTTTCTTGTGAGTTCTCCTTGGATTTATTGTCCTTTTCCTCTTTTTCACCTTCAACATCACCATTTACTGTTTTTTCCTAGAAAAAAAAACATGAATAGGAAGTTGCAAGTAACCCTTTGAATTATTTTTTGCATATATTATTAAATAAACAATTACCTCATTATCTTCTTGGGGTGGTTCTTCTGGAGGCACTTCTAGTTTTAGGAACTGTTCCAACGTATCTACCTCATTGGCCATGTCAAATTGATCATAGTCCTGTTGCAAAAACAAAAGTAATTTATTTGTGAAGTGTGAAATAAAAATGGACATTTAGAGGGTCATCTAGACTAAATATTTATTCAAAAGATTGTCTGACAAGTCTATTACACCTTAAATAGTCTTTTTATACTTGTCTGTGTGAATGGGTAACTAGGCACCAAGGTTGCAGACAGAAGTAGAGCAAGTTTTATAACCAGTGTTCTTAGCTGGTGGAAAAGATGTGCCTGGAGAATCGTGGTTGCTTCCCAACTAAGCAGGTTAAACTAGGTCGACGCTGATTTCTACCTGTTTAGTGTTTACCTCTGATATTCAGACATTGTTCTTTCTATTTACTACCTCATAGGGACCCGGAGTGAGGTGGTTGAAAAGAACGACGCACTGTGTTCTCGCGAAGAAAAATGATAGTTGCCAGGTTGTCGAATATGAAGGTGGTAGGCGAGGTGTGTCAGGATTCAGGATGTTACCATGTTATAGTAACTTATAGTGTAGCACATATAGGTATCACTCACGCCGCAGTACTCCTCGTCGCTGAACATCTGCGGCGGCAGGGGAGAGCGCGGGTTGGGGTCGCTCACGGTGCCACCGTTCGACTTCGCATTGTTTTGCATAAACTCTTTGTCAACTTCCCGACCAGGCTCCGTTATGTCAATGACATCATATTTAATGTTTTTAGAATCTAGTATCATCAGCACACGTTGTTGTCGCTTCTTCACCTACAATCACACATCACGTAATCACAATTATTCACTTTTATGAATCAGCTTCGAGAAGAAGACTAAGCACCCACCCGGCCAACCCAGGAAATTTCTAATATTAAACTTACCTCCTTGTTTCCAGAAATACCACTAATATATATTTTGACAACCATGATCGTTAATTGTAATTCTAAACTATTTTAAAATAAAAAAATAATCGCAAAAAAACACTAATCCAGAAAAATAGGCTTGGCCATTGAATAATAATAATTTAGTGACAGCCAGCCAGACAGTTCTAGTGTTTCCTGCAATGCACATCCAAAATCTACCAATGTCACAATTATCTACAAAAGCGTTATAATAACAATTTCCGAGGCAAATGTTTGCTTGATTAAAGTGTGCTACAGTTGGAGTACGTGCAATTCATTTTTCGCTAGCGCTTGGCTGCAATAAAAATTAAGACTGTTTACATAGTTGTTCGGATACATTTTTTATTAAGCCGGCGCCAGATACAGCTTCACACATTTGACTTGTTTGGACTTTGCAATACCGCATGGCAAAGTAGGTAGTGCAAATCTTTGTTCAAAATTTAAACGCTTATTCAAAGTCCCGTGCCACACTTAAGTAGCATAAAACAAATGTTCAAATATGTGATTCTATCTACGGATGCAATTTTAATAACACACACTCACCAAAATTGTATGTTCCGTCTAGTACATACTATAGTAGGTACCTCAGCAGTGTAAACATAAAATAAATAATAAGGACTAAAAGTTCTGAGTACAGACCTACATCTTTATCTCTACAACAGCCCTATTATGACGTTGACACCTTCCACATTAAAGTTTAAAGTAGAATGTCGAAGGTCGAGAGGCAACATTATTCTGCGATCCGTTTCTCCAAAACGTGTCCAATCTGATTAGACCAGCAAAATGTTGTTAACCCAAATTACTAACAGGTTTGGGTCGAGTGGGTGTAGACTGTAGAGATATAATGAATGATGCAAAATAAAGTGATGCAAAGCAAACCCATCATCACAGCCAGCGCATTTTGCTCACGGTTGTCTGTCGCCGCGACCACATGTTGTCTGCACCCTGGTTACCACGATAAAAGTCCTTGCATTGTTCTTGTCTTGGACAAACAATGCAAGTCATAGGCATAGACTTAATTTTCGCAAGGACAATTAGGCCTCCAAAATCCCACCCGTTCCATGTGGTATACCAGCGTGGTGGAGAGGCGGTGCGGATTTTGCGAATAATCCATAAGGATTTGGAGGATAGGTAATAAAAACGGCATTAATTTCATTAATACAAATTTAATACATTATAATTATACATAGGCGTATTGTCCTGTAAACATGAATGCACTATTGCGGTCTCAACCAAGACAAATAGGTCTCAACGGAATGTACGCTTCCATGAGAAGAATCGATCGAAAAATGCATGATTAATTTCACGAGCAAGATTTGAAACCTGCGACTCATATAATTGAGCTGTCGCGCCAACAAAAGAAAAAAAACGAAGGAAGCCCCAAAACGAAAAGGGTCGTAGGTTCAAATCTGTTTCTAAGAACTTTGTAATTCATCCGTTTTCCATTTGAGCATGAGGATGCTTGCAAAGTTATTTACAGCGCGCATTTCATACATCTTTCGTGTGCCGACCTCGCCATCTGCCATATTGCGGCTAAAGTCTGTACTAAAATATTCCGTTTAGTTTATTTCGATTTTGACATCTCGGCTAATTTACAGGTAGAGCTTAATACAAGGAATATAAATAAACATTATAAAGAAAGTAGGTACTGAGCATAAAACATCATCGAATAGTGGGCATGACGGCACTGACGATAATTACATCACTGTCAAACAATAATAGGCAGGAAGAGGGAAAATGAAGCTAATTTAAGTGCCGTCAAATTTTAAAAGTTATCACTGGCTAGGAGGACTTTTGGACGTCTATAAAAACCCACAGTAGTCTAAGTTCCTAATTACCTTACACAATGGGCGTGTGAGAGATGGGACTTCTGCTTGTAAAGCGGTCCCTAAACGATCATGCGGTATGACATGCGTTACGTTTATGTGAATTATAATGCTGCATGATGGACCCTCATGCTTGCTATCAATCAATCACTTAGTACAGTGAAACAACGGCCAGCACATAGTTTGCATGTCATTCGCGTCAATCACTACAACTAGACGGTCATGCATGAGTGACAGCACGTAATGCATGTCATGCCGTATGATCGTGTAGAGACCGCGTAAAGGAAATATCATTTTCTTCTCTTTTCACCCTATGTGACAGTTATTCGCGTTTAAATAATAACAAAACAATTACATAGGTACCTACTTGTTTCGGTATCGACACTTTCCTTTTTACAATGCGGTTAAATAAAAAAGTACGCATCGTCTCGCAAAATATACCCACACATTGTCATAAATTAAAATAAATCATAATTGTTTTGCGTCAATATAGTCCGTACAACCTAGTAACAATGGCTAGCGTACACTATTTGTATGTATGGCATGCAAATAATTGTATGACGGTATTTACTTGTCGAGAACGCGAGCCGACGACGCCGGACTGGCAGCACTCCAAACGTTCGGCGCATGTCGGATATCTGTGATATGTATTTAATTATAGCCTTAATTAGTTCCACTATTGTTCACATCGGAACAACTAGTTTGAATTACGGTTTGAGATTGAAGTAGTTATATCCTAAGATAACTCTACACCGGCACAAGATGCCATTCTGAAAAAACCTAGGATTAAAAAAAAATTAACATTACAGAGGTATTCGATATCGAATTCACTTCTGTGTTTGGCTTTCAGAAACGACTGTTGACTTACTGTCTGTGTACAATGAATCGACTATCTGTGCCGGAATGTGCCGTTTGAGATCATAGGACTCATTTCGTATGATATTTGTCACATCTAGCAAACTTTCATAAAAACGGTAATAGTTCAACATTATTTAAAGTAATTATAGAATTTTGAGTAAAGCAATTTTGAATCAACAAATATAAACATAACAGAAGTTAGGAATGAAAAATAATTTAGGAATGTAAGATTTAGACTATTAGATTCGTAATAATTTCATAAAATACAAAAATAAATAATTACAATTTAACACAAAACATTAAAAATAGTAACAAAATTATAGATTATTAATATTAAAATTAATCACGACTAATTATCACGAATAGAAAGAATTCTCGTCTTGTATAGGCCTAAAGCAATACAGTAGTTTCTAATCTCAACTAAGGCCGTGTCAACAGATACTCCATTCATTTACATGAAATCTTAACTACTTACTTACAAATTAGAACGCACATGGTCTAGAGATGGTTATTAAAAAAATATCGGAGCAATATTTAGGATACGGAATAAGTAAAAAAATTTCGCCAAAACTCATCACAACATTCAGCACAATCTATGTCCAGCAGTGGATGCCAACAGGCTATGTAGACAAAAGAAAGATCTGTGATTATTTGTATGTAAGGACAGTATTACCTACTGCAGTTTTTTTTCAAGTATTCCATTCCGACACTGTTCTAATAACATCATTTTTTAAAAGTGGTTAAGATTATATTATTTTGTGCTATGTATAACACAAGGAAGAAGTTCACAACTAATTTTTTTATGATTACAATAATATGTATTTAGAATTAAAGAAAAAAATACACATGAAAAACCTACAAACTAGCAGGAATGCTGATCGCTGTTAGTTCCGATGTTTTAAGCGTATCCCAGACACACGCGGCCAGCGGTGGCGGCTTACCGCAGGCCGCAGCTTCAATATGCAAACGCAGGCTGCGCGTGTCTGAAGTCACACATACATTGCATAGGGAATACAACAGGCCGGTACCGCCACCGCAGGCCGCGTTTGTCTGGGATCCTCTTTAAACTGTTATCTAAAAAATTTAAAATTCAGACAACAGTCAGTATAAGCAGCATTTAGTTCATTTCTTTCACAGAGGCTTATTTCTAGCATTATACAAGACCAACCGAGAGGCCACTGCCGGGACTTATCAAACTATGTGGCATAAGCTTGTTACTTTATAGGTTCAATACTTGTGACTATGGTAAAATAACGTACCTTCTAGTGAACCACGGATGTAAAAAAACCTTTCTAGTAAAGAATTGATTCAAAAGTGAACTATGGACAAAAAAATACCCATTTAAACGTAAAAAAACCTAGTGAACGTATATAAGCAATAACTTCAGTCGTAATAACTTCTAAAGAAGGAAACAATAAGCACCGGTTTTGTTAAAGTATTTATACTAACATAAATAAACAGTTTAGTCTATCGAGGAGCGACAAAAAGGTCGTAAGAAGTACACCCTTCCGGCTCATAATGTTAAAATATTAAAATGTTGAATTTCCAAACTGTTACTTTTCTTTCGATGTCGATTTTTTTTCCTGATCGCCTTAGTGACACCTCCGTCCATAGATATACAGATATGTAGATACTGGCTACTTCTAATAAAGTGACGATATCAGTCAATAAATAAATAAATTACAATTTTAGGGATTCAACATAATGGGCAGGATGGAAGCAGAAGTTAGTATTTTCTAAGCAACACGTGATGTGGTCAGCCGCAGCTGCCAATCTAGAGACGAAACCAAGCTTTACCACCGCGTACAAGTGCGCACACCGTTGCTTAAGGCTGGTTTCACAGCTGTACGGGACCAGGACACACCTGCGGCGCTAGAAAGAACATCGTGTCACAGCCACCCGTAGCGTGACCCGTACGGACCAATCCGGGTGGCTGTGACACGATGTTCTAGAGGAGACCCGTCCGGGCTGTGAAACCAGCTTTAAGTTAACAACTCACACGCGTCGCAGTCTTGTAATGAAGAAAGGGGAAAATATATGACATGAACCACATGGATCATTGTATGAAATCAATATTAATTTGTGGATCATAATTGAAGATGTGAGCTGTCTACTACAATGACGCTTTAAAACGCATACTTATTACGAAAAGTTGGACGACACCAAAAACTAATTATAAGAATTAATTTTGATAATACTAACTGGTATTTATTTAGAATGAACTACATACAAACAACAAAGTTCAAAAAGGATAAGCCTAAAAATTTCAAGCGCAAACAGGCCATGTTTGACCTTTCTCGCTTACGATTTTATTTTACTTTCCGGTTATTTGAGCACGAGGTATGGTAGAGGAAATTAATCATTAGCCCACCAAGTTTCATTGTTCGTATGACGTTTTGAAACACGAGAAAAACAATGCTGAGAAACAAATATTACATCCAATTGACGCTTCAAGTAGATTCTAATACTATTAATTATCACGGTCAACATTGACTTATTATTTTAATTAGACGACTTCCAAACAAAATCTTTATAGAAACTATTCAAAGTATGGCATGTGTAAAAGTAATCATACTCGTGTTTACTTAAACAATGTGTTTAGGTCCTTGTGAGGGGTTGGTATCAGAATATTGACCACGTCGCTCTTAGTCCAAATCTCAAAATACAGTAATCTCAAAATACCTAAGTCGCAAAATGACTACATCGCAGAAAGTCCGAACAGTTGTGTAGGTACCTGTACATCGGATGATTTATAATATCCATGATAATATCATGGATATTTCCAAGTGACCAGGCATCTGTCTTATTTTGAACGTATCTCCCGTCTGAGCGCAAAGGAGTTCTAAAAATTAGAACTCATTTGCGTAGCCGTTTATAAGACATCTAGTTACTGGAGCATCGTTGATGGTCAACAATTAATTTCTCCCACACTATGCTCGTATGTAACCTTGAAATAACAAATATTTTTCTACGCCGAGGTTTAAGCCAGAGCTCACTAAAGCTACACTGCCTTCTGTCGCTGTCGGACTAGCAACGCCGCTATGGGGGGCCGCGGGCTGGCTCAGACGGGGGTGCCGAAGTCCGGGTCTCCTTCCCCGGCGAGCAGGCGCGCGGGGGGGTGCTTGCCCCGCTCCACGTCCCCGTTGGTGAGGGGCGGGTCCTCGGTCACCCGCCGCGCGCTTCCTATCCGGAACCCCTGCAAGACAAGTGCAATTTATTTATCACCACACTGGAAGTGCGGAAACCTGCATACGTCTATGAAGAAATTCTTATACGCAAGTGAAGTCCACCGGAGCGTGGTGGACTATAGCCCATACGCCCTCGCTGAGAGACCTGAGCCCCAGCAGTGGGGACATATTAATAGGCTGTTTATTGAATTTTGATTGGAATTTCTCGGGGCATGAATAAATGTCACATAGGGATTGATTTTGACTTGGACTCTGGCAAAACGAACAAACTTTAATATTTATTAAGTACTCCTAGCTATGTAGGTAACTCATTTCAGAAAAAAATGTGGTTTGGCTGTATCAGCACCAAGCCCCACATACGATGTACCTTGCTCTCCCTCCGCTTGCTCTCGCCGTTGAGCTTGATCTTGTCCGAGTCGATGTTGACAAGCGGCGCGACGAACACGTGCGCCGGCGCCGGTGGCGGCTCGGGCACCGTCGGCCCGCCGCACGCCGCGTCCGCGGGCCGCTCCTAACATTACACATACGTTTACAAACACACATAGAATTGTTCAAAGACTGACATCATCCTTTCTCGCGGCTTTTCCCGCGCCGAAAAATTTTAGCTTATTAAATTAAATATATTTATTCATCGACCAACACAAGATCATTATTACGTTATTTTTATTTACACAATTGTTAGTAAACAAACTAAGCTAACTTAGGTTAGCTTATTATACTTAATATACTTAGGTATATGCCACTTTGCGGTTCAGGTGGATCCCAGTACAGTGGTTGAGATACTGACAGTCGAACCTACCGGCTATCATAGCCAGGAGGCTGGTGGAGCTGGCTCGAGTCCTGCGCAACAGAGATGTGCACCGCTTGCGCATGGTCGCCTATATATTGTCGGCCAACTCGGCGGACTGCCTGCAGTCCGGCCCGCGCACGCGCCGTAGCGGTAGAGGTAGGTACTCACGTGCGCGGCCTCCGGCGGGCCCGCCCGCGCCCGCTCGTCGGAGGACTGTCCGTCGGGCGCGAGCGGGCGGTACGCGCCCTTGGAGCGCCAGTCCTTGCGCTTCTTCTTAAGCGGCGCGCGGCGCGCGGCGTGCACGGGCGTGGAGAGCGGCGACTCGGCGGACGAGTCGGCCGCCGGGCCGCGGTACGGGCCGCGCGCGCGCCGCCCCGCGCCCGGCGAGCCCTCCGGGGACTCCAGACGCACCACCTGCATCACACATCGTCACATACATCTATACTAGTATAATAAGGCTGAAGAGTTTGTCTGAACGCGCTAATCTCTGGAACTTCGAGTCGGATTTGAAAATATCTTTTTCCATTTGATAGCTTAAGATCTTGTGGAAGCCGAGCAAAAAGAAAAATGTCAGAAATACCTAAATTCCAAATTAGCTTCCAATCCAAATTCATAATAATAATAAGAACACAACTGCCATTTGCATGTCGGGAACATGTGCGTGCAATGGACTCCGCCAGTAAAAACAAGTATATGTCTGTAAACGCTTTGTTTAAACTCCGCCTCGATGCTGCTTATTGCGCACTGACATGCTTCGCACTTGCTTACGCTTTCAGGGCGCAACGGGCATCATGGTGCCGGTCCCAAGCCCGGGTAAAGGAGGAGGGCACTCGGTGCAATAAGCGCAAGAACACTTGCTCTTGCCTTATTGCACCCCACCGGGGGCCTGTGGACGGGGACGCATCCCGCCGCTCAGACCTCACCAGATTTTGGGGACTGGGAGGCGGGAGGCGGACGAAATCACAGGGTGCAATGGTGTGGGCAACCATTGCACACAGCACAGCTTGCGCCCAGTCACTAACCAGCTGTTCTTTCTTTCAGGTTGCTTTTTTGCTTTGTTTTTAAATGGAAGGTACTAATATGAATGCGAGTTTGCCCTGCGATCCGGCTAGCGACCGGCGCCGCTCGGTTTCCGGGACCGGCGGTGAGAAATGGGCTACCGATGACCAAGGGGGGGTGGGCAACCAGGCCCCTCCTCTGGTGCATGCTACTGGCACAGGCACGGAGAACGCCACCGAGACCACGACAGCTCCAAAAGAGAGGACCAGCGCTGACACCCCTGCGTCTAGCGACTTGCGGGAGGAACAGGAAAAGAAGGGAAGGAGGAAGAGAAGGAAGAACAAGAAGACTGGCGGCGCTGGGGGGGATAGTGGTGCTGTGTGTGGGACCGGTGGGAAGGGACAGAGTGGACCCTCCGAACCCGAACAGGGTAAGGAGGAGAAGCTCAAGAGAATAACGGGGGCGGAACGCCGCCGCCGTTTCAAAGCTCGAATGAGGTCGGAGGCAGCCCGCTCGGCAGCCGTCAACCTCATGGAGCAAACAGGACTTATGAGGCTCCCAGGCCTCAGTCTTAACACACCCCAGTGCCCTGCGGGCCCGGTGGCAGCACAGGTAGGCTCACCCCTTCCTGCGGCTGTCGCCGAGCTTGCACGGCAGCTGGGTTTACAGTTAGGGCCAGCGCCCTCCGGCGTCTTCGCGGCCATGGGGGCCCCACCCGCTGGCAGCGGTTTTGTTACGTCGGTGGCAGAAACTCCGACCGCGGGAACCAACCCAATACCCCCAAAGGGAAAAGGGAAGGGCCGTGGGAAGTCGACTACGCCCCTTTCGCAGGGAACTCCACTCCCGACACTGAAGACGAACGAACCGGTGCCAGCTGGAGGGACAAATACCAATACCATGGTCGCGGAGGCGGTGGATGGCGATGGCGATGGGAAGTGGAAGAGTGTGGGTCAGCGAGGGGCTCCAGCTAAAAGACAGCGCAGCTCCGACCAGGTATCACCTGGCAGCAGCAACGCTGTAAAAAAGGCGTGCCTGGGGAAGACGGTTTCAGCGGACCCGAGAACCGCTGCCCCGCACTCAACACAACCCTCGACCCACAAACGTAACGCAGGTCCGAGTGCAGGATATGCGAAGGCTGCATCATCCCATCTTAAAGTGGTGATCATGAACAGTAACCGCAGTATGAACCCGATTGAGGCCACAGTACTTCGCAAAGCCATCGAGGCAAAAATTTACGAGCTGTACCTGGGCCCCGATAGCTCTCAGGGGCCTCCTCTGTTCAACGTCTTCCCAAAAAGGGTGGGCGGTGGACTGAGGATGCATTGCTGGGACGATCGGAGCCTAGAATGGCTTAGGAGCACGGTGGGATCCCTTGCGAACCTCTGGGACGGATGCGGGGGTTTTTACCTAGTACCGGAGAGCCAGCTCCCGAGGTTTGTGAAGGCCGTCGTATTCGTCCCGGACTTCCCGGGGGACCCCGCGGGGCTCAGGAACTACCTCGCGTGGAACAATATAAAAATAATAAACATGTTCCAGTGGCCTGTCTTTGCCCACAAGGTGATGCAGGACGGTGGACAGACAAATCATGTCCTGGTTTACGGGATCCCCCCCGCCGACGCTGAGCAACTGCGTGAGACAGGCTGCCACCTGTTTTATAGGTGCGCTAAGATCAGCGTAGTGCTCAAATCTCGGCTGGGAGACTCGCACAAAACAAGGGAAAAGCCTGGTGGGGGGTCGGGTCCGGCGGCGGCCGCGGCGGGGAAGACGGACGACCCTACGGTCGACGTGGGCTCCGCCGCTTCTGCCCCTGGGCGGGACCCCCACCCAGGCTGCACCCAAAACAAAGGGCCGGATGAGTTGGACGACGACATGCTGTCGCTCGGCGAAAGCGTGGGGGGTAGCGACATCGAGGACAATCTTGCTGAGTTAGCCCTCGACTCGCCGCTCCCCACGATGGAAACCGGAGACGGCGAGTCGTCGGGGCCTGGAGGGGCGCAGGACTAATGGCCCTGCTCCGCTCCACACGCCCATCACCACCACACCCGCACCCCAACCTACACACACGTACCACACTGTGCAACAAAACAATCATTTCTCCTCTCAATGATACACCTCACACAACCACGTTCACATTCTCTCAAATGGATAAGAAAGGCAAAATTAAAAACAAAACTTATAAAATCGAGTTTTTGCAAAACAACCTACAACACAGCACCACGGGGCACGCCGCCATGAAGAGGACCCTCGAGGAGCAACCGTACACGATAGCGCTGGTCCAAGAACCATATCTCACGCGGAACGAGGTAAGAGGCTATGGATTCTTAAAAGGCACGGTGTTCACACCGCCCCTAACAACAAAGACAAGGACGTTCATATACGTTCCCAAACTATACACCGCATCGCTTGTCACACACCTATGCTCGGACGACCTAACAGTTGTCAAACTACGCACAGGACTGGGAGGCGACCTTGAGGAAATTTTCATCGCTTCCTTGTACCTGGACCAAAACAGGGAAGTTCCACCACCAGAACTTGAGGAACTGGTAAGTTTCTGCATAGCAAATAACACTCAACTGGTCATTGGGAGTGATGCGAATGCCCACTGCACAGTCTGGGGTAGTCCGGACACAAATGGCAGAGGTAAGGAAATTTTAGAATTCATACTACAACACAACATGAATATTCTAAACAATGGATCTGAAGCAACCTACATTTGCTCTCGCTACAGAACCATTATAGATCTCACACTAGCAACACAAGCTATATCAAATAAACTGCACAACTGGCGCGTCGCTAATACCGAACTCTCGGGATCGGATCACCAGCGCATCCGTTTCACCTTGGAATCGGGAGAACACAAGCCAAGAGTGTACAGAAATCCGAAGAAAACCGACAAAGATAAATACACAGACATAATCCAATCCAACTTCAAAGACGATCCGGCGACGGAAGCGAATGAGAAGCTGGATCCAGGAAAGATCGAAGACAGGACCAATGAACTGACTAAAGGTATCATTGACAGCTATGAAGCATCCTGCCCTCTAATCACAGAAAGTCACTCTTGTCACAATAACAAACACAAGTGGTGGAACAAGCAACTAGGCAAGCTGAGAAAGCAGATGCGCCACAACTTTAACAGAGCTAAGAACACGAACCAACATGAAGACTGGCAAAACTACAAAGCCGCAAGACTAGCCTTTAACAAGGAAGTCAGACGCCGCAACAGGGAAGCCTGGAGGAAGTTCTGCAGTGGCATCCAATCTGAAAGCGAAACTTCCCGGATGCGGAAGCTAATATCACAGGACAATACGAACAAACTAGGAACACTGAAAAAAGTGGACGGTACGTACACCACATCCGACAAAGAACAACTAGAACTCCTGCTGCAGACCCACTTCCCGGGGTGCCTTGTGAGTAATATCATAAACTGGACAGACGAACCCGGACACACTCCTACAGAGGAGGACTGGAATCTAGCCACAGCCATTGTATCAGAGGACAACATAAGATGGGCGGTAAGCAGTTTCCTCCCTTTTAAGGCACCAGGGGTGGACGGAATATTCCCCGGACTTATCCAATGGTGCATAAAGTATATCCTGAAACACCTCGTGAGCATCTTCAGGAACTGTCTAGCATGGAAATATGTCCCTAAAACCTGGAGGGAAGTGAAAGTAGTTTTCCTCCCCAAACCGGGCAAAGCGGACTACACCCAACCTAAATCATTCAGACCAATCAGCCTCACATCCTTCCTGCTGAAAACGCTAGAAAGGCTATGCGACAGGCACATCAGAGACGGGCCAATGAAAAGACACCCGGTGCACCCGAACCAACATGCCTACTTGCCAGGCAAATCAACAGAATCAGCGCTACATCAGGTAGTGCACAAGATTGAGACCGCTCTGGAGTGCAAACAATCTTGTCTTGCGACATTCATTGATATTGAAGGTGCTTTCGACAAGACAACTTTCCAGAGCATCAAAATCGGGTTAGACGCCCATGGTGTCGATAACAATTTAACGGCATGGATCACGCAGATGTTAAGCCAACGCGCGGCGTGCATCGTGACCTCCGAATCGGCACGCTGCACGGTCACAAGAGGCTGCCCACAAGGAGGAGTACTTTCTCCACTGCTGTGGGTAGTCGTTGTCAACGAATTATTAAAAGAACTAAATAGCGACGGATTTTGCACCGTGGGCTATGCGGACGACCTAGTGATAATGATATCAGGCCTCTTCGAGACTACGCTCTGCAGTAAGATGCAGAAGGCACTCGACACGATCGAGGCCTGGTGTCGAAGTCACAGTCTGTCCGTAAATCCACAAAAAACGGAACTTATGCTCTTCACTAGAAAGCGATCGTTACCAACCTTGCGACTACCGCACCTTTTTGACACCCAACTTGCACTCACACACGAGGTCAAGTACCTCGGAGTCTGGTTGGACAGTAAGCTTATATGGTCAAAACAACTGGACCACATTACAACCAAGGCGACAAACACTCTCTGGCAATGCAGGAGAGCCATTGGCAAGAGCTGGGGCCTAAGTCCAAAGCTCTGCAAATGGATGTACACAACGATAGTGAGACCCGTTCTAACATATGGAGCCATCGTATGGTGGCCAAGAACAGGATTGGTAACGACGGTCAACAAGCTACAACAGACGCAACGACTTGCGTGTATGATGATCAGCGGCTGTATGAGAACAACTCCATCAGCCGCTCTGGATATTTTACTGGGTATGCCACCCTTGCAGCTTCACATACAGCAGGAGGCAATGGCGGCAGCTCTAAGAATAAAATCTAACGGACAATGGAAAGGTAATATAATAACCAGGCATTGCCGAATCTTAGATAAGGCCACTAGGTCAGTTCCGATAAGTAGACTAGGCACCGACAAGGTCGGGAAGACCTATCTAGATAACAAGATGTACAACATACTACTATCAAACGACGAGGACGACACGGACACGGACGGCTGCCTGAGAGTCTACACTGACGGCTCGAAGAGCGAGGCAGGAACGGGATGTGCCTACTACTCGACAGAGGCAGGAATGACTCTCAAGCAGCCGCTACCAGACTACAGCACAGTCCTTCAAGCGGAAACCCTAGCGATCACATTAGCGGCAAAAGCAATCTCATCCGGAAGTTTGAATCCAAACGCAGCAAAGGTAACCATTGTCACGGACAGCGCAGCCGTCCTCATGGGCCTTCACAGACCAGTAAGCAGATCCAAAACAATGTTGGAATGTCACACTGCACTACAAAACCTGTCACGCAACTACGAGGTGACACTACAGTGGACCAAAGCACACGACACAAGCGCAGGGAACGCGGTGGCCGACAGGCTGGCCAAACAAGCAGCAATGTCGGCAGCGCCAACCCAAGAAAACCCACTGTGCCTGCCGTCAGCAGACACGGTCAGGAAACTACTGATAAAAAGCACAGACAAGGAACACGAAAAATTGTGGGAAACCAGAACGGACTGTGAGCAAGCGCGCTCCATGCTACCTCACAGCGATGGTGAACTCACGAATTTCCTGATGAAACGTAATCGAAGCGACCTCAGACTCCTGGTCGGCATTATAACAGGGCATTGTAACCTGAACAAACACATGCACAATTTGGGCATCACAGACAGCCCCCTGTGCAGGGGCTGTCTGCAGGAGAGCGAGACGGTGGAGCATGCGGTGCTTCACTGTCCCGTAACACAGGAAATCAGATCCGAAACGGGGCTGGCAATAGATCCCGACCTCTCGGCAACGAGCAACCTGCAACAGTGCTGCCGTCGGCCAGAAGCCCTACTCCAGTACTTCAAGGAGTTGGGATGGCTGGACTGATGGCCCGGGGGGAATTGCACAAAACTCCCGTCTTCGTGGAGTCAGTGCAGGGACTGCCACCCCCGTCTAAGAATAAGAATAAGAATAAATAAGTAAACGCTTTGTTGTACCAAAATTTACGAAAACAATAACAAATAGGAAATCTCTTCCAGTCGACTAAAAGGATTAATTTAGTTCTCAGAAATGTTAACAATCGGACCCATTGAATCGGTACCTTAGTCGATACATTTATTGACAAAAGGACGTTGCCTGTCTTTATCCGCCTAAAATTTCATCTCATATGTGGTGGAATTTTAAGAATCATTTGTTGGTTGGTAGCCTACGTCATCTAAGGAACCTCTATGTAAATAAATGTGAGACCTAGGGATTTTGAGTAAATAGATAGACACTACGCACCTCTAAGCGAGCCTCGATTTTGATAGAATCGTCGTCCATGTCTAGTATAGAGAGGTTGTTGTTGATAGAGTTGTAGTCTGGGTAGGGCGCGACGGCGAGGGGCTCCGTGTATCGCAGCGGGGGCTCGGTGTAGCGCAGGGGGGGCTCAGTGTAGCGCAAGGGGGGCTCCGCGTAGCGCAAGGGGGGCTCCGCGTAGAGCGCCAGTGCCGCCGAGCACTCGCTACCGGAGCCCGAGCCAGCCTCCGACGGAGCCCTGTCCGACAGACCAAGCACTTGTCAAACCGGCGGCATATGCAGACGACGGCACGTAAGTAGAAAGAAAACCAGTATAAACTGGTCTCTCACTCATTGTATTGAAACTCCTAATAGGCCAGCTCAAAGTCAAAGTGTTTCCACTAACGTGCGGTCGACTGTACCTTAATCCGAATTTTAAAAATGAGGAGGTCTTGCACTTTATCCAATGAAGACAAATGTGAAATTAGCGAACTAGCTAGGTCATTTGCTTTTGCGTTGGTCCGATCCTCCGCTGTGGCAAGCGATTTCAAAACCTTATGTTTAAAAATGAAGGAATATTTCCTTTAAGTAAAATTTGCTATGATCAATATTTAATAATAACAATATTAAATTCTTTATTTTAGGAAAAAAATAGGCCCTATAATTATATTTATGGTACTTTCCCACTACCGCCGGCTTTTAAAATGACCCGAGCTGCGACTCACTGTAGGGCAGTAGCCTGTATTATACTTTTAGTTTAGGGCTGAAATTCTTCGTGTTTGCACTGATATAAGATATAACTTTGGAGCAAGTTTATCGTGTACTACCACAATGTAAGATCGAGCACAAGAGACCGTGTGGTGTTGCCACCCGTATTATTAAGTTATTTTTAAATTTAATTTAAAGTTAATGTTGGTATACGTAACACTCACCGGTCGTAGTCCGGCGTGCGCGGCGCGGTGGGCGTGGCGCCCGACCCGTCCGCCTCCCCGCCATACACCTCGCCCTCCTCGGGGTAAAGTGGAAACCTGACACATTTTTTTAAATAGGTATTTAAAGTATTACTTCGTGTTCTTGGCACTCTTAAATCCTATGAGGTATGTATGGGAGGTGCACATCAATTAATGTAAAAAAATTTCAATATACAAAGTAGCATTCGTGACACGTTTCACTAATGCAAGAAATTATATGGCGGGAGCAGAGAAGTTCGTCTCATTTTATTTTTCTAAAATATGTATTTTGCGGGTTATAATGTATAATTGTGATAGTGTTTCATACAATAAGATCTTGCGGTTATGTATATTGAGCGACAAATTAAAATAAAAGCGTGTAACAACTGACTTTGTTTCCAGGGTCTTAAATTAAAACCCATTTTAAAAAACCACCGAGTGTTTTCTTGATGTTGAATTGAAAAACCAAGACAGGGCCTTGTGCTGTTGGGTTTGTTGCTGTTGCGTCAAAAAGAGAATATTGTTCTTCAAATTTGAAAAACGAACTTTGATTTGATTGTTTGATTGCCGACTGACCTGTAGTTGTCGTCGGAGAGGCGGTCGTCGTCGTCCGTGGCGACGTAGTGCACGCGCAGCGCGCAGTCGCCCTTCACGCTCTGCAGCGCCTGCACCGCCTCCTTGTGGCACGCCTGCGCACGCGCATATTCAGAACATTACTGGGACTCTTTTGGCGGAAGCCGATACCTTTCTATTTTATTTTACTAAAATATGTTTCTGCGGGGTTTAAAGTGTTCGCATTTGGGAAACATAAAGAAAAAATAGACTTCTTGAAAATTGATTTTGATTCAATTAATTTCTAAGCAGACCAAAAAGTACGTTATGTTGACAGATTGCAGCCAGTGTTTCCGGGAAGTGAATGAAATGAGCGACAGCCAAATAGAGAGGCGCTCGCGTCGGTCGACTTCGATTCTTCGTAAAATAGGGACGCGCGGACATGTATAAATGCATCCAGTGTACCAGAATGAAGCCAGTTAAGCACAGTGTGTGCGACGTGCGGCCGACCGTACCTGCGTGAGGTCCACCTCGTTGATGGCCAGGATGGCGTCGCCCACGTACAGCTCGCCGGTGAGCGCGGCCGGCCCGCCCGCCTCCAGCTCAGATATCAAAATGGGCACGCCGTGCTCGCGCCCGCCCTGAGACAGTATCAATAATTGTCCATCAAATCAATTAACATTCACATTAATAAAGTAAATACAGTTTTCACAAATACATCAGTTTTTAAATTAAAATGATAGTTGATAGCAAGAAGATAGTTTGACAAGGAAAACAAGAGAGTGGTACTTACTTACCCCAGGGGAGACGGAAACACAAGGAAGACCAAAGAAAAGGTGGATAGATGATATCGAAAGTGAAGGAGTAACATGGGGCAGAAAAACAACAGAAAGGAGTGGGAGAAATTGGGGGAGGCCTTTGCTCGGAACACTAATAAAAATATATATTTCAAGTTAAATGTATACTATCAGGAATAAAGGCCCACCGTAATACTGAATTAGAGAGTTACCGTGACGGAGATGCCGAGGCCGAGGTGCGGCGAGCGGCGCACGCGCACGATGCGCGGGTGGGAGCCCCCGCCGCGCTCGCTGGGCGCGGGGCCGGTGGGGGGCGCCGGAGCGGGGGCGGGCCGCGCCGGCCGCGGGGACAGCCCCCGACACACGCGCACCAGAGTCTTGTGTCGCTGCAATAGGATCTCCGCTTCCACCTGACACAAACAACTTTACATCACGGACGATATTTTTCAAATGAGGTTTTGGCTCGGTTACTAGACCTTTAAGCCATATCTAACTTTTCTTACAGCAGGGCAGTCCGCAAAAATAACAACGGCTTAACTAGAGCTAGTTGGCGACTTGCACTAATTAAAGGAAAATAAAATAGAAGAGACAGACATGACACTTCGATGTGGTCGGCCCCTGTACAGGGCCCTGTGCTGTTGGGTTTGTTGCTGCTTCTTCCCCTCGGCTTTGAACAGGTGGAAACGTAGTTTTAGACAGGATTGACGTAAAAAATGGTATTCCAATTTTGAATAAACGAATTTTGATTTGATATAACCGCAAGCAACATACAAACGCAACAGCTGCACAAAAAACAAAACAATCTGCTTTTGATCTTCATTTACATAAACTATGGCTAAAGCGTAGACGTGCATACCTAACTGTAATGAAGCTGGTAATACCTGCGCCCAGAGCGAGTCCCTCAGTTCAGCGCGCATGTCCCTGCCTAGAAGCTGCAACTGCTGTATCCTGCCTGCCAATTCCTTGTCGAGGTATTTTGTAGCCAGTCTGAAACATTTAATAGTTATTTGTTATGCAAGGCTGCAAAGTTGGTTATTTTGTGCGAGTACTAGTATTGAAAACTGAGCAAGCGAAGGGTTCTAGATTTGAACCACGAGAATCCTGAGCGTAGCGAGGGTTTCAAGGTACGAGACGTAAAATAACTTTGCTGCCGAGCGCAACACACAATTTTTCACCTCACTACAGCGAGGAAAATACTAGGTGAATCCTTTCGGCGGTTTAGAACCACAAATAATAATAACCACAATTAGAATTGACCACTTCTTTAAATGTCCACCTTCTACAAATTAGAAGAAAAGTTTTAAAAAGTTTTTTCCAGGTGCAGTTTTCCACGCAGATTTCGAATGAGAAAGTATACCGAGCTGTATTCCGAGCTTGTGAGGTGAAAATTAAATTATAATATTGCGAATAGGCTTTCTATACGCTGGAATCGAAATTGTAATAAATTCAATACGTTGCATTATTACTTGTGCCGTAGTAAAACGCACGCACCTGGCGCCGAACAGCTCGGAGTGCAGCGCGAGCACGGTGTCGCGCAGCGCGGCGTTCTCCCGCGCGAGCTGCGCCGCCTCGGCCCGCGCGCGCGCCGCCTCCGGCACGTTGCCGGCCGCGTCGCCGGAGTCCTGCACACCACCTGGACAATCAACAACCATTTATACATTTTTCTTGACGAAGGCTTTGGACTATTCATATCTATGCCAGCCTCATAGGGAAACACATGGCATGCGTATATGGTATGTATGGGGGGAGGAGATTGACAACTGCAAGTTCTACCTTCAAATTTAAAGAAAACGCATGTGCTATGAGAATTAGACAAGGACAGGTCCATAAACAAACACGCAGAGCAAGAGCAAATCGAGCCACGACCTCTGGTCCAACGCCCAAGCCACTAAGCCAATAAAGTGGTCAACTTAATTGATCTAAGCCTGGAAGCTTGATCTAAGCTTCAGATAGAAATTAGAATCAGAAAAGTAAACTGGAAGTCAAAGCAGGACACAGGAAAGTTTTGTATCAATAAATTAAATTTATGTTATGATACTACCTTCTGCGTGAGGGTCGGTAGTGGAGAAAGCAGATACTGCTTAAAATTGTTTGATATTGCATGATTTAAGTCAATAGTGGGTTCGATTCCGAAGGCACGAATTTAAAATTTGACTACACTAAAAATTTTATTTAAGTCGCACAGTATTATGAAGATAAGGATGAGGCTAGTTTATTTTAGTGCTAGTCTTACCAACGGAAGCCGCTCGCGCTTGCACCAGTTCCGCCCTCATGTCCACGAGCTCCGCCTGTAACCAACCAATACATTCAATCAATCAACAGTCTATTAACATGACCCCACTGTTGGGACCCAGGCCTGCCCTCCCAACGAGGGCGTGCGGCCTATTAGTCCACCACGCTAGCCCAGTACCGGGTTCGTGGACTTTACATATGAGCATAAGTCAAAGTCAAAACTATTTTATTGCATGTAAGTACACTGGGTACATTTATACAACGTCAATTTTTTATCTACCACCGCTTCAAGAATTTCTTCTTCGGCGTATGAAGGTTTCCTCACCATGTTTTCCTGTCACCATTCGAGAGCAGTCAGTAAAGATACTTAAGTTTCGAGAAAAACTCATTAGTACATGGCACAAGCGGGGATCGAACTTGGACCTCTCAACATGGGCGCGTCGTCCCCACTGCGCTATCGACACTATACCTTAGAGTTAACTAGCTTATGTATACTCTAAGCGCTATACCGAAACATTCACTCGACTCCAACGGTTGCCAACAGGGGCGCGAGCGGTGTCACGTGTCAACAATAACTGGTGTCCGATGTCGTCACCACAATGGGGTTTAATCTCGCGCACAAATCAATGGCGGCGTAAATCCGAATTAAACTAGACAGATGACGCGGCGCGCGGGCGGGCGTGCCGCGGGCGCACATAAATCGTTTGACTTCTGCACTCTTGTGTGCTCCGTCCTCGTTTACCACATAATTTACCACCCTATATTTTATGTCATAAAATATAGGGTGGTATTATGACAATTTATTTTATTAGTCATATCGACGGATACCACACAAAATTGGTATTTTAAATTGACATAGAATATTACTTTATTATCCGGCGGATAACAAAGGTTGTGGTACCTTGCTGCCTCCCATGGAAGCCTGAGGGTTGCCAAAGGTTAATGAAGTATTTGGTGTTACGAAATCATCATCATCAACAGCCTATTAACATTTCCCCACTGCTGGTGCTCAGGCCTACCCTCTCAACGAGGGCGTTCGGGCTATAGTCCACCACGCTAGCCCAGTGCGGGTTGGTGGACTTCACATTCGCCTAAGAATTGCTTCTTCGGCGTATGCAGGTTTTCTCACGATGTTTTCCTTCACCGTTTGAGAGCAGTCAGTATATGTACTTAAGTTTGGAGAAAAAACCCATTGGTACATGGCCCAGGTGGGGATCGAACTTCGGACCTTTCGATATGACAGGCCGCGTCTTATCCCCGACGCCACTGACGCTCAAACTGTGACGCTACAAAATGTGATAAAGGAAACAGGCAGCGTTACGTACGTTAGACAGGCGGATGCGTAGTGAAAAGCCGATCTGTTATACCGTCTCTAAGAGTGAATGGATGTCTGTTTGTGTTTACGTGGACGCGTCGACAGGCAGACGCGGAAGCGCCGTATCGATTAGTACAGTAGGGTAGGGTTAAGTGGGCGAATGCATCGGCGATCTCGAGTGGATGCAACGCGAGGCGCGCGAGGTGGTCCGCACGAGTAGTATACAGTGTAACGAGAACACAGTGTATTGACAGTGTTATGTATTTTTATGTATGTGTCAATACACAAACAGTGTATTGACACATACATAATAAAGGGATAATATAAATCAATTCACTTCATAAAGTTTAGCTTTAAAAGGTTTGCACTTTAATTTTGGTAGGTACTTACTCTAGTTTTAAATTTTGTCTAATTTTGTCTTCGTGAAAAATAATATTGATGGTGACCATATGGAGTGAGGGCCGCGAGTTAAGTTAGGGCACTATTGGAAAGTATTATACTTTTAAAGTTGGAAACTATTACATCCTCTGTGGTTAGGGTTCAAATTTTCGTGATCATTTACTATGATAGCAATGTTTTAGAAATGCATTTTTAAATAGGATCTGTTTAGAAAATATTTTTAGTACCCCATGTAAACTTGCAGGAAACTGGGAACCTGTACTTCTGTAGTAGTATTTGCAACTTTTTTAGGATAATATAAAATAGATCCGTCATAGTTTCTGGTACAAATCCTGCCGCCTGAAACATAATATAATTTTAGATGTTTACTGGGCGTTTCCATTCTAATCCTGAACCTGCCTGCCCCGAAAGGGGCTCCTTTTTAGATGCATGTTGTAGGTATCCATACCGTACGTTTCTTTGAACTTCGGCCGTAGCCGCATATCGTCTATGGATTATGTAAAATACATATGTTACAAATATAAAATGCAATTTATCTTTGTGTACGTTTACATTTCGATTTCAATTTACGACTTCATTTAATTAAGCGGCGGCAGACTAGGGTTAAATGTCAGGCGAAGTAACGGACACACCTACTTACTACGTATAGTCATTTGATTACATTAGGTATATTATTATACCTACATTTTAATTATGAATTGCTTACATTTCCTACACTTACCACTTACCAAAAAGGTATAGGTATTATTTTTAGTGTTGCCAGGGCCTCATATAATGTTGGCTAGCAGGGTGCGTGTAGGCGACGTTGGCATTTGAACTACTTGGTGTTGTAGTCCAATCCATTATGTACGGTCGACCGCACGTCAGTGGAATCAAAACCAGTATTAACTGGTCTCTCAAAGCATTGAAACTCCCTAATAGCTAGGCTATAGGCCAGCTCAAGGTCAAAGTGTTCCCACTGACTTGCGGTCAACTGTCCAATTTATTTGCGTTACATTCGTGCATGTGTGGTATGGTATGCAACACCATGTACAAACCAACGTAAACATAACATTATAGGTCCCGAAAGTGAACGGTTTGAAGAATTCGTGTCTTATCAACAAACTTTGCTCAGTTACTGGAACTTTACTTTCAGTAGACCCGACGCATATCCTTGGCACGGTTTCTCATAGGTAAGTATATCCTATATTTCAACCTAGCTACGCGAAGTTTTTATGAGTTGACATTGTTAGAATCTGGTATCTGATGAGTCAGAGTCAGTGATGACAATCACGTCTGAGTCCAAGTTCGCGGATTGCGCCTAATTACGGCGACAAGAGGACGCCCACGCATCTATTCCACTTATTATAATAGTTCTTTAGTTAGAAGTTTTTATTATAGTTCTGTGGTTCAAAGGCAACACCTATGTTAATAATTTATTTGATACTATTTGTGACAGGCCTATATCCCTACAATGTGTGGGGACGTATTTAAGATAATTCAAAAACTCCATTCAACTCCAACCTGGTTAACTTTTCGGAAACCTAAGTCACCTTCCTACAATATTATCATACATTTTAAATGATGGAGAATACAGTAATTTTCAGGTGGCGAGGATGGCAGCGAGCGGTTTGTTGTTGAGGATAGCTGGGGGTTGGGGATTGTTGATTAAATATCATTATGATAATTTATTGAGTGATTTCATGAGACTTACCACTAGCTCATGGAACTTCATGTTGGAATAACAAATTCTATTCGTATGTAATGTACCTCTTTATAGATTTTCACCAAACTTTGCACACTTTGCACGAGTGTCAGTTACCATTAAGTTTAATTTTTGATAATTTATTACTTTATCTTATGTTTTTGTAATGTTTTTCAATTAAACATTTTATAAAAAAATATGGTTGTATTCTAATCTGAGGTTGTATTATTATTGTTTTTTTTTCAATGGCAATCGCAAAGCAGTTTTACTAATATTTTAGGAAAAAGTTCATATAGTATAGAGTAGAGATAGAATCAGATCCTTGGAAAAATCATCATCTCATTCGTCCCCCAAGATCAAATGCATACTCGTACCCTCAGATTATCAACTCATACCTGAGTACCTACCAGCATATTATGTATTCTGTGCTTATAGATCCGTACATAGATAAAGAATTGGAATACGAACTACAATGAGCCAAAGCAGTTCCGCTACGATCCCGATTTTGCCATTTCCTTTGACCACTACAAAAATGCCACAGGCTTTAGTTTTATATATAGAGTAGGCGCCACAATTGTTGCTATGTTATAAGTGCATGCACACACGAGACTGCGTGCTATAATAACAATCAATAAACACGACCTACGCCGATTCCAAGATCATTATCGCCCAATCCGTGCGTGGGCGCAGCTCGTACCGGGGGAATGTGCGTGCATATTACAACAATGTGCAAGAAATACGCCTCTACTACGACATAACGATATTATAAAAGCATTATAACTGTTACATCCACACAATGAATACAGTTCATTAGGAACGCAATAAAACAGCAGGCGCCCGTCGTCGTCGCCGACGGCAATTTGAATACCAAGTCATATGATAACGCGCTGCATACTTTCATATCTTCTAATTAAGCTATTGCGATATGTGAGGATCGCAAACCTCTCAGCGGTTCCGTATTAGACGACAGAACGTGAGTGCATCATCTCAAGCGATGAAAGCTACAGAGGGATTGACGAAAGCCCTTTCCCCGCGGCTGTGTGGGCGCAGATCGCAGATAACGTCGGCGGTCCGAAGATTGATTCACCGTTCGATATCATTGCGCGCATCTAAGATTACATGAGCGATCCGACAGAAAGCGCCAGAGAGGAAGCTGGGCGGGACTCGGGAAGCAGGAGCCCTCGATCACAAACATTAAGAATCGCGCGACAGGCACTATTTTATATTGTCTGAGCTCAGTTGAGTTGATATATTAATAGATCTCATCAATGTTGAAATGTTTGTATGCATAACGCGTATAAATGTACCCAGTGTACTCATAAGCAATAAAATATTTTGACTTTGACATGAGCCTTTTTTGAAGTTACTCCCATCTTCCAACCTTATTATATAATATTTTTACTATTTTCTTATTATCTTAACCCGGGATAGATGGCTAGGTTGGAAGATGGGAATAATTCGTTTTTTAACGGTAACAAAGGTTAAAGGACATATTTTATAAAATATTTTTATATATTGCTGTGTAGTTGCTTTGCAATAAAAAGTTATTAAGTTATAAGCCCGCCTTCGACGAAATAAGATGAATAACCCCCTCCAAACAAAACCCTAGTTCCGTGTCTGCCCTGCGCACGCGCCTCCAGCCACGTGTTCCGCTCACAATCCGCGCTACAATAATAAATCACCCAGAATCACTATGTCGGCACATTTCAGCCGGTGGTTGTCTTACGAGAAGAAATTTGACACTAATTTGAATAACAGCAAGCTATCACATTTTAGTAGCGGGATACTTGAACGCAGCTTAGCTAGCGGCATTGAAGACCACACAGGCTATAATTAAATGAATTTATTGGGACTGTAAGAACACCGTTACCGCCTATCATGAATCCATAGACACGGGTATCATCTATGTAATGTGCAGGATGACGTTACATTACAATATACAGAAGAAGGCATAACTAGAAAGGTCTGCAACGCGCTGAGGTCATTGTTTTCTAAGTATTGGAACGCTCGATATTGTTCGCGTGAGACAATCGTCATTTGCATGCGAGCGCGCATCCCATCACGTCGTAGGCCAGCCTCCACCTTTTCTTTAACCCGTCAATATGTAAATATGTTTAGCACTAACCGCTCGACGACGTAAAGGACAGCGATGGTTAATTGTTTGCGAGCTACCGGTGGTGCTCACATGCAGTTCACGTTTTCTACGCTTTCGTAGTGTTCTACACGACATTTGTGTAGTCAAATGACAATATTCAACAGAAACAAGGAGCGGCATAATATTCGCAACTTTGAGGACGGCACTGCAATGCACTGCAAACCTTTTCGGTAGGAGTCTAATTTTGGAACAAACAGCATCCATCGGTATTAAACATAATTTGCTATAGTTCCGGCCGCTTTCTTCGCTCACCCACGCCCACGAGAGACACTTGACGCTTGTGCAACTGCACCGAGCCCGGAATCCAATGCTGCAATGCACGCATTACCATAAAATTTATTTTCGACCAACGGGCTTTCAATCTGGACATTTGTGAATGTGAATGGATCGAGATGGAGATGACCCAGTGATCCCGGACAATGGTGAAAGGCTTGAACCGGGACCGCCACCCAGGATACGGATGTTATCGTGCCAAAGGCTTGAGTGGAGGATGGGAACGCTGCGGGGTGCCGCCGCGGTCCATTTGGCCTATCTGCAGACGCTGACGCTATCCATTTTGACCCAAAATATGGGTTTCCATTAGCTAAGAAAGGACGTTGGTGAACTTGGTGAATATGTCATCCTAACAGCTGATGACTTCGGCAAAAAATAGAAAGTTTTCATATGTAAATTAACGGTGGCGCTGGTACTCCTTCCTGCATGATGAAAAACAAAATGTCCTCATGTTTGTACAGTCACTTTATACATTTGCAGCGCGAAGAAGAAATTTTTCCCAAAAAAGTACCAAATACGGCAACGGCATATATTATTTGAAGAGTACAATATAATACATTTGTTACCAAACTACAAATAGGTGATATACTAAGTAAAGGCAATGGAGACACGCATCACAGCAGTAATCGGTTAATAAATGATCACTTTAGTAAACCATCACGAGGAGGCGGCGGGCTTCGAGCATTGGAGGCTGGAGCCGATCCAAACTCTTTAATCTTGTATTATTCGAGCTTATCTCTATTCACCGTTTACACAATTATTTTCACAAGCTAACGGAACATTTGAGATATCATTGTCACGAACATTGTTCTGCTTTATAGGTTCTATGAATATTAAGTTTCGGTTAATAAAACGTGTCGTGTGTGTGAGTTACAATATTTTGTAGGGAATGCAATAAAACGAGTGAACAGTAAAGTTATTACAAAATATATTACTGGACAGAAACAGCCGGCGCAAAGAGGCCAAGGTACCAGCAACAATATTGAAAGACATTTGTTTCATCCTAGAATTTGCATTAGTATAGTACTAGCACTTGGTATAAATAAACAGATAATTCTATTTTAACACCACGTCCGTCATGTTCAGTGTCAAGTTGTATGAGCTAACTCTCAATTAATGGTAGGTAAGCATAGGAAAGGGTCGTATGTGATCCCATGAAGCTTCGTAGGTTCATCGTAGGGAGGTCACCCTAGCGTTTTCTTTAAAAAATAGTGGCAATAAAAGTTGTTCGCACCTGGCCGGCCGCCGCGAGTCGCGCGCGTCGTGTTGTCTAGACTATTTCTCGATCCACGCTTCCGAGAACGCATCGATGCAATGCACGAACGTCCCCGGATGACGGCGTGCCAATGACATGAATTCTTATGAATGTTCGGTGTTAAATTACTAGTCAAGTTTGTACGCCAAGGTATTTTCTTACAGTTATTAATACACACCTGGTATTTACAATTCTTGAGACGTAAATAACACAAAGAAGAATTTTGCTGAATACGAAGCAAACATGATTGTTTCAAAGACAAGAAGGCAAAAGACCTGCTGCTCGTTAATATTTCGTTCGAAGTTCTCCAGTACTTAGACCAATTAATTTAGGCAAGCTTACGACGACGCCTTTAGACATAGCTTACGACGTTTCCAAATGCCTGTAAATTAAATTAATGGTGAAATATAACGCTTCAGGCAGGTTCAAAAAATTGTTAAGACTTCAATTTAACAGATGTCATTTTAAAGAGTCGAACGGAACCTGTGAAGGTGGTGAAATGAAATAAATAAGATAACGAACACAAATCATAACATAATAGAGCTTCGCAAATAGAAATAACTGCTCAATATTTTTCCAACAGATTGCACTAGCGCACAGTCATCTCGTCCTACGTCCAAATGCGCATGGTTACATAACATAATGTAGCATTAGAGGCCAGTGAAACGGAATGCAGGATTTAGTGCCATGCCTAAACAGCGCGTAATCAATCTTCTAAAGTACCTCTTTTTATGCTAGGTTCTAAATCGAAATCTAAGCCTGCAATTTGTTTACTGTTCGCTAATGGTACTACCGGGAACGAAGGATAATTAATTACGTCTTGTTCTGAATTAACGAAATGGGCAGCCCTACCTGATCGTAATCGACTACTGTGAGTGGTGAACATCAATTGCTGTACGCAACATTCCGAAGCCAACGACGAAGACTATGATAGGAAATTGATGGAATGACAATATACCTTTCCCTTTTGAACTGCAACATAGCTGAATGATTTAGCTCTCATAATGTCTGAGTACTAGGTGGCACTAAATGAAATGAAATCTAGATCAAATCACATATTACTCCGAATACCTAAGTGTTAATATCATGGAAACCTATTTATATTTAATTGCAGAGTGGTGGAGTAGTCTGCGTATAGAAGTTATTCGCAATAAACCAGAATGGTGTCGCGGCGCGGGCGCGGTCAGGTTCAGTGCATTTATTTTGTTTATGTTAGGCAAACCTAACTAAAATACCTAAATCTGAAAGATGGCTGTGATTCATCCGCGAAAGGTTTATTGCCAGTTTTATTATTTCATGCGCAAGAGGTGTGTCAGGATCGATGCTTGGCGCTCCGTATAACTGACCCTAATTTTAAGGACACAAGGAAGACCAAAGAAAATATGGATCTTATGTTATCAAAAATGAAAGAGTAACGTGGAACAGAAAAACAAGGAAAAGGAAAGAGTGGGAGAAATTGAGGGAGGCCTTTGCTCCGGAAAGGGCTGATAGAAATACAATACAACAATTGAACATACAATTCTTTCTATCCTCGCTAACTCACCACTGCTGGGCAAGCTTTCGCAACTTGAAGATTCATAATATTATAGGAGCGAAATCCTTCCTATCCATATACCAACAAATAAATAGGTTTTCAATCTATGTACCACCAACAAATAAATGTATAAAATTGTTTTATAAATATGTATAGGGATACAGAATACCCCGATAGCACCACAGCAGCGGCATCGGCACCGTGAGAGAAATGTTTAAAGAGCTCATCCAAACTGAGGTCTCGAAAACTGGTTTCAAGTGTCTGTCTGCCTATGTTTGCGGTCGCGTCCACCTAGGGTGGTGGCATGCTCGAGTGAACCACAAAGTATACCGCAGGATCTAACCCGCTGCAGACCGCGTCCCGGTGCCGACCCGTTCGTTTACCCCAACACCCATGTTCACTATCGCTTTAGTGATAATGTGGACTTGTGCCTTATTTTTGTTGAATGCTGTGTTGTAATGGCAGCGCCGGTTTACTGAATAAGGCTCAATTTCTAAGTAACATATGGCTTAAAGGTCTAGTAACCAAGTGAAAATCCCCTTTAAAAAACTCAAAATACAGAATCGTAAACGCGCTCTACGCATAACGCACAGCGTATCAAATAACGACCCAGATAGAGGAAACACAATAGCGTAAGTGACGCTACGTTTTTGAGATAAGCGCCAGGGGACAAAGCTGCGCGTGCACACTACACATGTCGTTGGATGAGCCTCCACCCATTGTACAGTCACGTACGTTACACTAATTCCTTGCCGACCCACACGATTTGCGAAAATTAGAATTACATTTGTCTAAACGACCACGCATGTTTCTCGCAAGCTAATGTATGAGACGCGTATAATTGAAATTCTACTTCACACAGTGACGCGATACCGGATTACAAAATGCGTGCTTCCAACGATATAAAAATGCAAATTGTATGCACTTTTATGCTCGCCAAGAGAAGTTATTACCATTGCAACACGACAATAATTTAAATATCTGTATTTAACGTTCATAAATCCTCTTTATCTGCCTCATTCTATTTAATTAACGTTTATCAAGAAAGTTTTAATGATTTTTTTTATTTAAATATCAAAGAACACAAAAATTGTTCCTATCCGTGTCACACATTATTACGAAGGTAAAAGACGAAACTATTTTCAATGCAGTTCAATTTTAAATGTGGGCAGAAATTAGAATCGAGCCTACTATCTACTGATACAAATATAAAAGGCCAAAAATTTAAACCAGAACATAAACCACATGAATAAATAACCGAATTCATGTGCATAAATTCATGGAGATCATGCGATCGAAAGACGTTTGCCTTTTCCTAAAGAAAAACAATAAATAATGACTTTTGACATGCGTAAGTGTAGTGAAAATGTCATATCATGTCAAGTTGTTGAATTTTATTGTAAAAAATTGTTTTTGTTTAAGTACTTGTTGGCTTTTAAATAACAGATATGAGCAATGCCATTTCAGTGCATATCGCAAGTCAACACCTGCTGTGGTTTATACAATTTGAAGACAGCCTCAATAATCATTGGCGTATATTACATACTAACTATTATTCGCGATGCAGCTTTCGTATTTGTGTGCAAAAACTATCGTCATACTGACTATGTCGACTATACGGGAGATGGGCTTGTCAGCGAAAAGGAATTTGTGGTTCCATTAGAATACTTGGAATTGGCAGTGAACTTTTGGAACATATTTCTGATAATCGCTATAGCATTCTTTTACCTTTCAGTATGCTCACTAGAAAAGGCTATACTTGTGGACATATTCATAATAGTCGCATGGATAGCGGTGCTCATACGTTTAGCATATTTTTTGCTACTGCAATTATACATGATCACGAAGAAGGCCAACGAGGCTATAATAAATAAAGACCGTTTGAGAGAAAAGGGCTCATGCGTGGATATAGGATTTTATTTTTACTCGTCTTGCTTCGGCATTGAACTCTTCATGGCATTCATTCACCATTTCTTTATGAAGGTTGTCAACTCCTACAGCTGGCTTAATATGGATTTCTAGTGGTCTTGTTACGACTGAGTTTTTATTAATGTTGCACAATTATACTTTTTGTATTCTTTTAATTACTTTGTTTTATACTATGGCTTATTTGGATACTATTAAGTTGGTTATCTCCGGTGACTGAACAAGGTTGGTAATGCAGGAATGCGAATTATAAGGGCTTCGTAATAAATACATCATCATCATACCACTACTATATAAACAAAGTATGTGAGTTTGGATGTTAGTTCACGGTATACCGGTTATAACGGCTGAACGGATTTTGATGAAACTTGGTACAGTGATAGCTTATATCTAGGATTAACGTATATAGGATACTTCTTAGCGCGAAGAAAGTCGCGGGGCGTCAGCTAGTAATATCATATTTCACGTAAATTTAATACCCATCAGTTGTTAGTGACATTGCAATCAACTAAATTATTGCTGGTGGTGTTTTATTGCACTGCGCTGTGAGATGCAAAATTGTTGCAATCAAGTATGGGGATATAAAACCAGTCCTCAACAGGCTGAAGATAATAATGACAATGACCAACATGTAGAAAAGAACTTGTTTCCGGCTGGTACGTACACCTATCCCTACCAAGGTATACCTACCAGTAGGGATAAGTGGAAAAAAAATACACTTATATCTCTCAATTCGCCCACTTTTGTTAGGTATGAGTTATGACCAGGTATTGTGAACTTAATAAAAATTCAAAATTATACAGTGAATGAATACTGATCTATTGAATTGCTTATTTAATGAGTATAGGTACGTACAGCAATTAAGTGTTCAGTCAGTGTAAATGGTCAATAATTAATAATTGGAATAAAATAATCGTCGATGGGTAAGCAAACGTAACGTAATGTAATCAGGCTCCCAGCGAACAATTCGCAAAGCTATCAGGGTTTTATTAAGCACACACACCTTACATAAGTTTAAAATAATGATGTACCTACTTAAACTTTCTTTTAAACGCTCTTCGCAAATTTCCCCCTTGGAAAAGAGATAACCATAGGTAAATTGAAGTACATTGCCTAAACACCGTAATTAAGTACACACCAAAAGCCACGGGTGAAGCTATAGTAAGCAGCTAGCTTCTGGTGGTAAAATGTTGACAGTTGCAAGCGATGCAGCTACAAACCAGCAAAAACATAAACTCGATATAGGATGTTCGAGGTGTAAGGCACAGACAGCCATAGAATTTTTGGGAGTAGGTATACATAGAGAAGTGGATGAGAAGTGGTCAGCTAAGGCTAGAACTACTACACGGGTCCAAACACTATTTTAAAATGAACGTTAGGCATAACGCGACTTAGACCAATTGCGTTTTAGGTATACAGAGAACGAAGGAGGCTCTCCCTCACCGGAGCTTAAAAAGGACAATCAAAGAAGTTCAGAAACTGTAAACTACGCACAAAACACTACCTATAGCAGAAATACAGACGACGGAATAGAGAATAGTCGTAAAAAAGCTGAATAAAGCAGTGAATCTCATTTAAGAGGCAATTAAGGAGAACAAACACGTCAAAGTGATAGTCAGACAGACTACTAGTGCCAGCCGGCGGCGGCGGCGGCCGGACGTCGGCAACCTTAAAGCAACACGGTGCCGGCTCGACCCGGAAAGGAGACGCCATAGTATTTTCTTCTGCGGAACATCCTATATAGCGTTTTTCGCGGGGTGATTCTGACGAAAGCGAAATCTGACGAAAGTAGCATTAGTGGTAATCTACATTCGACATTTCTTTCTGACGAATCTGAATTGAAATTAAAAAAAAAAAGGAATCTGACGGACGTGTACTGTACTGTCGCTATCGTAGGTAGTCTGTGGTCGCTACGAAACACACACACGTACTCGTACGGAACATAACGAAGAACAGATTCATTATAACCTACGGTACACACCGATATCACAGTCAAGTGGCTTGTACTTTTGACAGACGGGAACTTAGTATGGCGACTTTCTTCCGTGTTGCTTTATGTCCCGAACAAAAGGAAAGCTATAGAGAATTTCCCTTTTATAGTACCATTTGCACTTCAATTAGGCTAAGCAATCCGGTATCGTCCATATAACACGTCTCACTCAAACGAAAAACAAGCTATGTGATGCTAGGAGAAGGTACTTTCCAAGATGCCAGGTAACTACGTTTTTAACCCATAGAAGTCCGAATCTGCATGTATAACCATTTTTTTTTCTTTTTCACACGGCTACCCGTATCCCGTATGTATGCAGACATACTAACTCGTTTATATTCCTTTTATGACGATACTGCATTTTGCGCAAAGTGTTGCAGCTATAATTCAAAATAACCCATATTTTACGTTATAGTGCGCGTCGTGTTGATAAAACGTCATGTTTTTATAGCTCTCGTAAAATCGTATGTTTCCTGATTGATATTGCACTCTTCTTCTTCAACATTGTTTCGTCACTTTATAAGTTCTTATTATATACGAGACCTTTCTATACATATAAGATCGACCGAAACAAATATTAATATGGGCAAGTGAAGCAGCATTTGGAAACAGTTTAACTTTAGCGCATACATATAATAAACAGAATTAGGAAAATAAAATATGTATCCATCAATTTCAATACAAAACACATCGGATATTAAAACAATGCTCACAAATCAAACGACATAAATCACCGTGATAATGATAATAAAGCTCCGAACACGAACTTTCTAGAGCGTGACTTATAAATCTCTTACATACAACTTGCCATTGAAGAAATCGCAATCGATTCTGCAACAGGAAAGTCGGGCCAAGCAACCGATCCGTGATAGCAGAAGCACGTAAACGAAGCAGGCCATGGGATGGGATGAACCCGTCGATTAAACGACGATACACAGTCAAAATTGTTGAAATCCCTGTTAGAGATAAAATCCCCATAATGTTGAATTAAATTGAAAGAGTACCTACTGAAAAAGTTAATTAAATTGGAGAGTAAATACTTGTTCATTACAAGACTGCAAATTCTTAAAGCAGGGCAGTAAATCCGAAATAAATTTTGAGAAAAAATCTAAGATACGTAAAAAAGCATAAATAATCAAGTTTATCGAAACCATAGAGCTTACATAGAGCAGACTATATGAAAGCAAGTGGCAATGACCAGTTAACCAGTGTTTAATGCAAATTGATTTATAGCCGACCATTTGCAAACGGTAACTTGTGACAGATGATGGAGATAGTGACGAGACTGCCAGGCTCATAAATAATGATATTAATAACCATTTTTATGACGAAAATCCAGTGACCGACAACGGCCCGCATTTTAACTTTTATTGGCTTGTTAAAGCTACAACAGCAATTTCAAACACGTATTTATATGCGGCTACTAATTCTGGCGTAGATGCTTGATTTAGTTAGTGGCATAAAGTGAATTGAAAACTTCACGCATGATTATTGCGTGCAAATTATATGGAAAATAAAATAAAAACAATACAATAGGTACCTGCGGTGGAAGAACAGATTCAGGTTCGTAAGGCACAGACCATGAGACAGTAGCTAAATGAAGGTTTGATACCCAAATTGAAAGCTTCTGAGAAGTATGCATGACCGTTCATTCCTAAACGAAGGGGCTGAAAGAAAATGGATTATAAGCGACCGATTCGTACATTAAGAGCGGCCGCTAATAATAGAGCGCCTGTACAGCTTTATATGAGTCACGGGATTAGGAGTAATGCTTGTAGTGCAATGCACTGGACACGTGAAGTCTGCCGCTTAACAATACATAGAATTTTAAACAGCAAACAAACACATCGGCAATTTGAAGCCGTGTGCAACAGTACAAAGGTTTCAAGCGTATTTGTCACTCTTATGACTGAGTTAGTGTATGTAATTGCACTGGCCATCTTACGTTTCAAAACAAATAAATTACTGTTTGGCAGCAGAGAAAGTACTGACGTGGTATTCTACAGTAGGCCGGCAAACACTTCAGGGGGAAATTCGCAAGTACTTTTTCTTTATTTAATGTGATTTAACCGCAAAAATCTGGGGCAAATCCTTCTCGCTACATTTATAAACTTACCAGAACTACCGCATACAGGGAAATTGCTATCAAATCGACAATTTTTCAACGACGACATGATTACTAACAGTCGAGTCGCCAAAGCAATCATCCTCACAGCGGACCCCCGGCACCGCACTCCGCATACGCTCACATAAAACCCACAGAACCTGTCGGAGGACTGGAGCCGGCAGCGGTTACGGTCAGTAATCGAAAATTGTAATTGGCTAATTGCGAATCGACCAGAATCACGCCACTGTATGGTATGCAGCTTGCGAATGGTTATTGCAAGCATTCAGGATACTTACACAGTTTTGAGTTAGTGATTAAGTTGAAACTTACGTAAGTTATAATGGCAACCCGCTTTTGAGATTTAACAATGCACATAGACTTACAAAGTTGAATAATTAATATAATTATGTATGAATTGTGTGTGGTATAATGGTATTTTTGTGAAGCTTAAGTTAGAATTTGAAGAAAAGTTAGAATTTTGGTGATGATGATGATGATGATGATAGTTTATGAATCCCGTATTTTGAAGCCACAAACAAAAAAAAAATGTGTGGCGATCGCGTATTGCAAAATGCTGCGTTCTTGTCAGATGTACAGAAAAGTCTGAACAAGAATCCGGAAGTAAGTGGACCTATAAGAAACAATAGGAAAGGAATTAGGAAAGGTCAATTGTCTAGCACTAAAGACGTTGATAGCCTTATGATAATTGAAATGTTTCTCATTACATTACGTAGCGTGCTTGTTTAAATAACTAAAGTCACATTCACCAACATGTATGCAGACAATGTGTTTGTGAATTAACAAATTATTAGATAAGATTTGCAAATACTGTAGTTGAGGAGCCGCTAAAAGGAAAACTTGATGCGATGATATAAGAATAGCAATTTGCTTATCAACTTTTCATTAATGCAAACAAACGTTGAGAGTTGGCAGATAAGTATCATTATATTCAAGTACAGTTCCAAGAAATGGTGTGTGTTCATATAATCAAATACGTGCCCATATGAACACTTGATCATTTTAGAAGGCGCACGAATCTATTCAATTCTTTGTACATACTCTGAAAATGTAAACGCTCCGCAACGGCGAGTAATATACCTACGTTCCTAGAAATGATTAGACAAGACCGCGATCGATAGGGCCGTTTGTATGGTAAAACCAGTCGCCTCGTCATGAAATGATCGAACAAAAATAACAGGTACAAAATTAGGTTTATTTCTTTATGTAGGTAATTGAAAGTAACAGCTATTGATGAAAGTAATCGCAATGGCCGATCGATCGATCGTGAGTTTTTACATTGACAATGTGACGCAATCAACACGAGGGCTAACCCACATTAACGCTGCGTTGCTGGTACGCTCAAGTTTATGCTATTTTTGTCAAACATGCTTGGAAATGTGAACATTATTTTGACAACCTTCTTCGAGTTAAATCGTCATTGCTGTACTGGTCAAATAAATGAGAGCAGACGGGCAAATAATTTGAATGAAAATCCATATATGTAGTGCCTAGCGGTCAAATAATCACCATATTAATTCTTAACATGTCATGTGACCATGGCAACCACGGAGGTAAAATAACAACAGTTTTTTTTAAATTTCGAATTGCCTTGCAAATTGCAAGCAGTTCAGTGTAAAAAACAAATGAACATTTTGGCGCGTGGAAATTTATTGTTGTTCGTCATTTGATTTTGGAATGTATATGTATGAAATAAAATGGTGTACATAGGTAATAGTTTAAATTTCCTGTTGTCCATTTTCCAAATTGCATTTTTTTGAGAAAACTACTATACAAGTCTTGGCCACAACCAGGCATTGATGGACTTACGTATTTCATCCATCAATGCCCCTGTTGCGGGCCGCGGCAGTAATGTACTATAACATCATCCTTAGGAGCCGAGCAAAAGGAAAAAAGTCAAAAATAACTTATAAATAGCGGGCTATTAATTATTTATATGCCAGAACATTGTTATTATTAGAAGTGTTCATAAATAGATACACATCATACCATACTCTAACACTCACTATCAGTTATTGTAGGCAACTCGGGAATACAAATCTGAGCTTTCATAGAAGAATAACAAATGACAAACAAAAAAGTGGTTCCCAGAAAATCAATGTTGAAGTATCAGGATCACAACGTAACGTTTCAGTTGGAATAGGTAATGCACTAATATTAGCTTCTCTTATATGTTAATATCTTCACTACTAATAACAGGCTCATTACATATACGCGTGCTCAGAGCTGCGCGACAGTATGTGAAAGCCCTAATACGTACAAGATCGCCATCGTTTCACCGCAAGTACCAAGTTGTTAAGTTGTTAGTTGTACCTACTTACAAAGAATTTCTTCTTTTCTTAATTAGCATCTAATCAAGGGATTCATTTAGTAGAATCCGATACACGATTTATGGGCGTCCGAGTGCGGACTTTCTCACGCGCATCTGTGCCCAGATTCAGCGCATCTTGCTTCATTTTATGAGGGAGCAGGTATGGAGTCAGAGTCAGGAAGGGGCCGCCCTTCACGACTCTGAAAAAGGTTGGCAACCTTTCATGACCTTAATTATAATTTACAAATTCCCTTCATTTAACTTATTCATTTACAATTGTGTGCGTCTTAAAACTGAAAGTAATATATGAGATAAGTCAAATTAAATTAAGTTGGTAGACATGTGCCCCCCCAATGTTGGAGACATATTAATAGACTGTTGATTTGTTATCAAATTAAATCAAATCAATCTGCATTAAATCAAATTAAAACTCACCAAGATAAATTTGAATACTCATGAATAATGTTAGAAAAACATCCTATACAAAGATTTGCTAAATTCCAAAATTGCATACCTAGCTAGCTATCTTTTAACTGAAACCAAGAAAGAAAATATTTACAAGGCGTTGGCCCCATCTGGGTTTTCGTAGAACGGAGCCAAAAAAGTTTTACTTTGATCTAAGATATTTTTAAAAATTCCTGCATACCTACCTGTGCGTGTTCTGAGAAAGTTATTCAAGCAAAGATTATTTACAAGGCTTTAAAAATATAATCTAATTGAAAGCAAGAAGCAATAACGCGTCGATGTTAATGTCCCTGGGAGGCTTTCTTCCCACGTCACATATAACGTACAGACAGATTGATGACTGTCTTTATAAGTGAGGCCGTAACATAATGTAAATTACCGAGTATGTGGTAGCTCGTCATTTTAGTTTCAAAGTTGAACATTAAGTGAACTCTTGTCACTTTCGCCTATTGTTGAGGATTGGACATCAGAGAAGACAACGTCTTTCAGATGGCTCTCATAAAAATAAATATTAAATAATTACATTTAGATATTTTTTATTAGAATTACATTTGTAAATGTGGCCTTGGCTCCTAAAATAGGAAGTCCCGTGTCTCAGGACCCAGTTCCTTCCCGTTCAGTGTAACAATTTTGTTAAATATAACTGAAAAATTGACAGGATGCCAATATTCTAAAAGTAGGTACCATAAAAGATAAGTTAGTAATAAAACTATTTTATAAACCTTTAGTGTATTTTAGCCACTAACAAAATCGCATATAACTACACTACTATTTCTGTTTCAGCGCACAACAGCTCATTGTAAAGGAACTTCCGCGCGGAAAACTGCTGAAACCACGCGCAGAGAGGCTTTAGGGGCGGGGAGGTGCGCGTACGCACGCGCGAGGCGTGGCGGGCGCGCGCGCCGGCCGCCAGCCAGAGCCGCTGCGGATGCTGCGGCGAGCGCACCTGTGCGCGCGCGACATACGAAAAAAAACACGCAAAATACGCGAATCAAAGGACCTGTATGAAATGACTTGCAGTGAGTGTTCAGTGACAGTGATCGCATAAAGCGGACGTTATAGGTGTCTCCTGCGCATCTTCGGATCAACCCTAGGTCGGTAGCGCAATGTTTTATCTCCTTATCATTATCACTCTGTCGCATGTTTTGATTGCGCGCGCAATATCCGTCGTGCGAATATTTGAACGTGCTATCTTAACTTTTTATATGAAAATTAGTTAATTAGTGAGTGCTGTAGATATATTACACGCTATAGCATCATATCTACCTGTTGTGTTGAGGTTAATTGGATTGCAAGAACGAGTTTGCCAAAGTCATTTGCATAGATTAGCCGAATAAATAAGAGGATAATGCAATAAAAGCAAACACACGAGGAAACATTAGTATTTTGAGTTAATTATAATCATAATTTATCGGTCTTTATTATTTTCCGTATGTACTGAAATAGATTTCCGTCAAAACTTTTAGCATCAGAGTTACAAGTTAAAAAATAAAATGGTTTGAAACAAACTCAATTATTTTTTGGCACGAAATCTTTTTTTAATTGATACCATAGACTTTTCCATCGGAAAACATCGCAAGGAAACCTGTACACGCCAAAAACAGTTCTAATGAAAATGTGAACTCAACCAACCCGCACTGGTGGGGGGAGGTATTATGCTGATAATTAGATTTTTCTTTATTTTATTTGGAACACTTACAGTTAATACTTACAAATGCATACAAATCTTTAAACCATTAACTTTGAAACCATTAACAACCTTTCTGGTCACTGAGATTACAATTTTAATCAACTGTATTTTGGGTGAAGATATATGTAAGTATGTATGTTTGTAATAAGCTTTAATAAAAGTTTAAGTATCGCCTTTAAAATGTTTATGCGAACCATTAAAGAAATGATGCAAATCTAGAACGAAGTAATTACGCCTAGCTAGAACTAACCAATAAAATGCTAGAGGGCGGCAATAAACCCATCAGCCTGTAATCGGAAAAGCAAACGCTAGCCAAACCTCAATGCGATTTATTTACGTGTTTAGCAAAAACATACATACAAGGCGGCTGAATTCAAAAGAATATGAAACGTCTTATTTTTTAATTCAACCCATGCCCCACTTATCGGTTGCAATCAGGTCACATTCGCGACCCTGAGGGAAAATTTTTTGGATCGCGAATTTTTTTGCTACATGGATGTAGTCTACTGACAAATTGCCCAGTCGTGGTCTCCACTCGAGAACTCATCCACCCAACGCTTATCGATTGAATCATAATTTATGATAATTACATATAACCTATGAAATTTAATTTGCAATACCATTCTCAAATGTCCCGTTTTATCTATTGACCACAGTTTACCAATAGCCAGACGAGTGTGTTTATCATTTGCAAATATTGGGGCACTGGTTCCTACTCTACCGCAAGCTACTCTTACCTATACCTACGAATTACAGTCATATTTGCGAACATCACACCGATCACATTTCGATTCTGTGACGAAATCTAATACATGGATGACGCCATCCATGGACAGATGACCAGCATACTCCGTAAATCAAGCTTCGTAAATTTACTAGTTGAACCACAGGTTGAACGTCGATTGGCATTGGTACTAGCCATACATTTAATTTAATGACTACGTAAGTGATGAAACACGTTAAATTCAAGTGTTTAATGGCGTAGGTAGAGATGTGGCATCGATAGACTTGAAAGGAAACGAAAGGACGCACTCAAACGACGACAAATTAATATAGTTAACTGTTAATCTCTCACTATTATATCTTCGTTAAGCACAAACTTGTTAATGCGACATTAACATTTAAGGAGCTCGACTCGCCGATCACAGAGCACTCCCCAACGAAGAGGCATAATAAATCAAAGCATTAGTGGCCTGACATTAGTTAACTGGCGAAGCGCTGCATGCGCTAGATATCATAATCATGTACCCGAGTTAAAGTAACGCTAATTATAAGCAGTAATAGCCAGCGGCTCCTGAAAGCTACTTGAGGCAGCGAGGCCCTATCATTGCATAACGACGTGGGAAGAGATCGAGCGAAGGGCAATATGAGAGTAAACACTCATTAGCAACAGCAGCGATGATTTCATACCGGTCAAGGAAACGCAAGAAGGAAAACCATAAACACGGTATTCTTTTCCAATTAAACGTGAAGACGCATATCGTATATTAGAGGTATATTGACGTCGAGTAACTTAAAGATTAGTTTGTGGTTATTATTAACTCGAATAATAAATACCGATGTAGGTGAATAAGCTATCAAGGGCTTGCCTTGAGCGCCGGTTAGGTAAGGCCCTCGGATTAGCGAGTGACGCGTACGCATCTGTTCCAAGTACTGCATAATCCGATGGCACTATTTTAGAGCTCGTTCGGGTATGGCGTCGATTCGATCCCAATTAAATTCACCTCGGGATGAGTCTACACTACGTAAAAAACATTTATTATGTCGTAGTTAATTCGGGCTCAAAAACTAAGGAATTTTTGTTTGATATTACAAGGTAGAGACGTCCCGCGCGGGCCAAAACGAATACATAATGGGATTCACAGACTGACACCAAGAAATGTCCCACACTAAATTCAATAGATTTTTATAACTTTCAAAAAGTAATACTTTGTACCGCAATTTGACATAAGATTTATAACATTTATCCGAGGAGTACACTCGGCCCCTGGACCGACTTTCATTGGGACCGAGTCGACCCAGTCGTTCAACCGACTGCAAAACCGCGACTTGTTCATAATCAATTACATCCTATGAGCTCGAATGCGTGCGAATAACCTTTACTTCCTCCCGGTGCGATGTCCGCGAACGGTCAGTATGTGAGGCAAATTCAATGCGGCGTAAGATTATAATTAACGGCCATAAATATTGCGCGTACGCGGAACATGTTGGGACTTGGAACTCGGCGACTTCAGTATAGAGACCACACATCACTACCTCCCACCACCGTGAGAGTCAATGTCAAAAATCTCTTTTTTAAATAGGATTTTTGAACGTTACATCCCTCAGAGTGTTAAAACACCCGATCGGGTTTTATTAATATTGTCTGCAGAATGTGACGCGACCCGTTTGGGTGTCGTCGCTGTAGGCTATTATCACGTATATATATGTATAGGTATGACTGATTTCTCGAAAATCAAAAAATGACGTCCACATTCTGCGGAGTTTTCTAATTTTGACAGCCACATTCTAAAGGATAAATAAATCTAATAGAATTTGGGACAGAGATGTCAACCTGTAAGTTAGTTAGTTAGTCATGGCGTGAACACAATCTGTCTCTTCTTTTTTATTATCCTCGAAAATGCTGCTTGTTTTAATGTATAATTGTGATAATATTTTATACAATAAGTGCTTGTGGATGTGTGTGTATAGATAGGTATTATGCAGGAAACTAAAATAAACGCGTGTATGTAACAACTTTTTCAGTTCATTCTAAAATTGTCCGTGGTAAATCTCCAATAAAGCTGCTATAACTTTACTGGGGATTAAACCTTAGTGCAAAACGCCAACTAGCTCTAGTTGTGCTGTAAAATATGACTTTATATTTTACATAACATATTGCATAAATGTCTAGTAACCCAAGCCAAAACCTCCTTTAAAAAAGTGTCATCTGTTGGGAAAAGAAACGGTAAGAATGTGGAGTATTTTAATATCATCAGAGTCGACAATCCTTGCTGCGCAAGCTTTAGTAGCATCGGCTACCTTGCATACCTTGATTGAGCTGTGATCGGCTGTACTTTCTCTACTATAATCACAGAATAAACTAGTAGTTCCGTGAGAACAGTAGACCTCGCCAGCCCTTATAAACCAAACCTAAAAGAAACCAACAAAAGTCAACTTTGGAAACAGAAAAAGTACCTACTAAAGTGACAAAAATTAGCACTTTAAAGCTTAATATTTCGCAAACGGATCCCTGAATCGAAAAATGTTTATCACACACCCGCGATATTTTTGAAAGACCCATCCAACGATACCCCACACCATGGATATCACGCGGAAAAAAATAATTTTCCATTTTACGTATGCAGTTCTATGAACATAATTTATTTTTTCAACTTTCTTAAGTCGATCCACTATTACTCAAAAACTAATAGAACCTACTTAGCCGTAATAGTTTTCCTTGTAACTACGTTATATATGCTACTGCCATGAATTTTTTCACATTTCCAGAAGCAACCGTTTAGCTGGCAGGGGGGGGGGACACGTGACTCTAACAAAAATTACCGCTTTAAAGCTTAATATTTCGCCAACGGATCCCTAAATCGAAAAAATGGTATTCACACACCAGCAATATTTTTGAAAGACCTATCCAACGATATCCCACACTATGGGATTCACAAGAAAAAAAAAGTTCACTCCCACTTTGCGAGTATGGTAGGTACTCTAAAAAAAATGTTTTTCAAAATTTTATTCTACTCATTTTGTAGGTTTAATTAATTTATACATATGCCAAATTTTCGTCAAAATCGGTTGAAAAATGCGACCTGTAGAGAATTACAGACAGACAGACAGACAGACAGACAGACAGACAGACAGACAGACAGACAGACGGACAAGAGCATTTTTGGCCAGTCTCGAAACGTAGACGCTTCGCTCGCTTCGCTCGCTCGGTCAATAATAGTATACTAGTAATAATAATAATAGGTAGTATAGTTGTAATGTTGCTTGAGCAAATAAAAGGACAAATTGAATTAACCTCGTGGCTTCAAATGTAGAAAATATTTTAATAGGTAATTAATCCGTGACAAACTTTTACATTCTGCAAGTATGCTTCTTAGTAATGATTTCTCTACATTTTCTAAGTTGGAAGAGAATCGAATGGGTTTGTTTTGAGCGGCAAATTACGCAAAATACTAGCACATTACCTCCGTCAATACAACAGTGTGAAATTATTGGTATTGCAAATGTGCTAGGCACAACGTATAATTGTTAGTCGCAGTTAAAGACTATATACGGGGTGTAACAAAACACCTTTTACCGATCGGCTACACGCGCCCTCGCGCGTACTAAAAAATTATCTCGACTTCTCGTACAAAATGAGGCACCGAGTAACAGAGCGGTGAGATTTGTATAAAGTCGTGTTTTTTCTTAATTTTTCAATGCAATAAAAAGTGCGCCTGAAAGCGGTGTCTATTTTTTATTACACTCTGTATAACATAATGCCTCTGTCTATGGTCGTAATAATCCTGCAACATTCATATTGGACACTTCGACTTACATAACCTATCCCAACTTCTTTACCAATACGGTAGTTATGATGTTTGGTTCTAGTGCAGGCCCCTCAAACAAAAGGGCGAATTAAAATATATCGGTTGTTTTCCAAAGCTCAAATCAATTTCAATCCCGACATTCGAAATGTTGACAACTCAAAATACTTGTTATTTATTATCTTTTGTACTGAACTGGTGAAATATTATTGTCTATGGAGATGGCAGAGTAGTAACTAAGTAACAGTATAATAGTTTTGCAAACAACTCGCGCCTTCTTCAGAAGGCGAGGAAGTTGGTCGATCTTTCACAATAACTGCCGAATAGATATGTAATGAAAAAAGGTACTGTCATTTTCTTTATATAGGGACGACTATGTCTTTTTTTATCCATTGTTTTTAGTAAGTATAAACACCTATTTGCACTTCTTAAAAACATACACAATACCTACTTTTTTTAATAACAAACGAACTCCGAGTATCAAACCAGAAACGAATAAATAAATATTATATTATTGAGAGGTTTTCTTTTTAATTGGCATTGGGATTATCGGATATAGTTTTATTGACAATTCTATAGTGTTTCTATTTGACACACTTGTCTTTGTCTAAATTTTGACATATAATTTACTGTAGAGAAAACCACTCATTAATATAAAGAGATTCTGGGTGGATGGTACGAAAAAAAATTGAATAAATAAATATACGGTTAAATAGATCGATTTGAAAAATCCAACCCGCAAATCTAAAAAAAAACATCGATATTCAATAAAAGATTTCACCACATCACTTTCTTCTAACTTCCAAAGTTCGATAGTCGGAAGGTATACATGTCAACCTGAGTAAACATGGCTGCGGTGCAGTAGCTGCTCCCGGCCTGGCAGAAGTATTTGTCCACACACAACTGTTCCCGACACGTATGCGGGACGTGCGAGGAACAAATACGAGTAACTACAGAATAATGACATCGCGAAGTCTAAGCATGACGGACTATTCGCTCGCAACACTATTTACGTTTGTGTTGTGGTTTTGTGAGAGTTCTTTTGGCGGGAACCGATGTGTCAGTTTTCCTAAGTGTTATTGCGGGGTTTAATTTATAATTGTGAAAGTATTTTATACAATAAGTGCTTAGGGATGTGTATATTGTGCAGGAATGTAAAATAAAAGCGTGAAACCACTAATCCTGTTCCAACCAAAAATTCTTCTTGTAAATCTACATTAAAGCTTCTAGTATTGTGAACCTTAGTGCAAATAGCCATGGCTTAAAGGTCTATTAACCAAGCCAAAACCTTCTAAAAATAATATTATGGATTGCATTGCAATTTGCTGGGCGATGAGTGTCTAGAATTAATTTTAGTGTTCTTCCTCACAATTTTATTTGAAAGCGATACCTTGCTGTATCCAATTTTGTATGAAGATTTGTATGACTGACTTTATGCCATGTGCGATTTAAATCCTCATAATCATATATTTATGACATATTTTAATGAAATCGTGAGCATGTCTAATGGGATATATAAATTCAATTGGTTTATCCCATGTAATTGATGGTTATCATTGCAAAACCTGTTAGCAAACAGATTATAAGTTAAGAGATAAGCTGTTTCTATTACGGGCGCTTGAGCTATAGTATACCTATACTCGTATATTTATTCTATTTCCTTTATTTTCAGATTTAACTTTTAGATACTATAGTGGGCTTCGTTTCGCATCCTATATCTGCATGAAGATGAGACTTTGTTTTCATAACCTCCATACTTCTCGCCCGCATCAGTTGCGAGATGAGAGAAAGTACCACCATTTACATTTCGTAACCCCTTTGAAACAAGCAAGAAAATCGATGGTCAGCACGAATTGTTTTCTTACATGACGTGTTCTTGAGAGGGTACTACATGAATAATGAAAGGGAATTTTTACAACTGGTAGGCACATTGATTGCGTATTGATACGTTATAATAATAAATATTGGCACAAAATATAAGTGAAACTGACACTGATTTCATATTATTTTTGATTAATCGGGGAAAATACAATCCCGTATTTTCCCCGCCTAATCAAAAATAATATGAAATCAGTGTCAATTTAGTACACAAAACGAACGAGCCTAATTTCAATGTTTTGGTTTGGTACTCTATCGAAATGGACCTATGTTTGTAAGTAATATAACCAGGCATAGGCCTTAGTCCAGCAGTGGACGTTGAAGGGCTGATATAATAATGATAAATAAATGTAATGTGCACCTCTTTTGTATGAAGCTATAGCGAAACTTTGAAATAACAAAGCTGCGAAAACGCGTATGAAATATCACTGTGTCTAATATTGACAAATGGTTGTACGGGAAAGATCATCAATTTGCGGATCAAGATGGATAATCCGTGTCGAAAGTAACATTGACCTTAATTAGAAGCTTTAAATGCACAATAACTTGTCTTAATGCTGAATCAAGCTTACAACGCAATGGATTTAGGATAGACGTTATTTCCGAAAATGCATGAAACTGTTGGTAGTGTTCGCCGAACAAAATCACAGAACACAGAAAAAGCTCGCTCCCGCTCGCTACGCTCCTTGTATTTCTATGAACAAAATGTATTTGTTTTTAACGCGGCAATTTCACATATTATATTCCAAACATTAGCAAAAGAGCGGTTCAATAGTTTTCAAGTTATCCGACGGTCAAAGATACAGCCAGACATACAAAAAACTTCGCTATGGACATGAGACGCAGAACGGAAGTCGCGGACAGAATCTAGTCTTCATTAAAACACTAGCACCACTTTTAAGCTCACTCACATCACACTGATTTTAAGCACGACTGGCAAGAAATAAATCTGGAAAAGTTGATAAGTGGTCTGACGACCTAAGGATCGCGTTCTAGGGCCATCATCATTAATAAAAGTCTAGCGCGACTGCGGCGGCGGCCTTGCGGAGCGCAGTTTCGCATGTGGTACGCCAGAGTCTACCCGCTGTACCCTAATGTGTATTCAAAGCGAATCATCGTCATGCTAATGTTGTAATTAAGATAATGTCGCCGCTGAGCCGGTCCGAAGCTCGTAACGCGCTAAGTTATGTGGACGCGACGAAGGTGAACGCTAACATCGGCGATATTGGATCAACATAACAATCTTCAAGTGGTACTAGTACCTATACTTTAAAAACAAATTACCAGAATTGAAAATCGATATAAAATCTCGAAATCGCGACAAGGAATACTTTCAATAATCCTACTAATATTATAAACACGAAAGTTTGTTTGGATGTTTGTTACTCTTTCACGCAAAAACTAAGGAACAGATTTTGATGAATTTTTCTACGCTAGCTATACAACAGTTAGTCATAAAATATTCCGTAAACAGAAAACATTATTGGATTACCTACGTTAAAAGCTCGCCCGGAAACGAGCCGGTATCATAAATGGGATTGAATGTGAAAACCGATGCATTCCTGCCGGTGTCAACTGTCAACGCGCGTATGTCCTGAATTCCCGACACCATTTAGACCACTTAAAGATTTTTGGAGCACATTATCTGTCACGTATTGTTTTAGGAGTGTTCTGCCGACACAAAAGCATTAAAGTGGAGACATTGAACCTGACTGTTGACCCTTACACACGGCTCGACTAAACACGTGCGGTACGCCGCGCCACCCGCCGCTATGAATCAGCTCCTTTCTAAACAGACACCTGTCTCTTTGTAACAAAACAAGCAATGATATCACACCTAGTACACATAAAACTGCCAAAACTGGAAATCTTATGATGACCGTCTCGTCAGGGGGCACTCATTAATTACGTACGAGTCCCAAAAAAATCCTGGGTTTAAAAAATCTCTATACGAACTGGAAAAGCCATTCTTACGTAATATTTCAATAAGTGTAGAATTTTCCAGACAATTCAAATAAGTACATAACATACACAAACATACTTAATATTTTTTTATTAGCCAAATTTTTAAATGTCAAATAATGTGTTAAACCGAAACTTTTCTAACGACATTTCACTATTTAACACTTTTTAGTGAAACTTTACGTAAAACCTTAAACAATAAGGTGGAGCTCTGAGAAATGTTATGTCCATAGGGGGTAAAAATTTGCCAAAACCATCTTTACGTAATCAATGAACGGCCCCTTATAGTGCGTTTAAATTGTCGTGTGCTCGATCCAAGCGGGGCCTATATAGTGCAATTTGTAGAAGTTGAGCCAGTTATTCCTTTTCCATCCAAAGTATACCTACATTAAATTACTAGATTGAGATTAGATTAAGAGTCATTAGACAAGTGTTAGTTTAGTGTTATTAATATTGAAGCTGCACTTCAAGTGATCTTTAGAGCTAGAATTTGTATCGTCGCTCTAAATCTTGATCAAGGCGACCTGTTTAACTGGATTGAAGATGCCAAGACAAAGCTTTAATGGCCCGGTTTGCTCCGCGTTTTGTTGAGCAATACGTATTGTCTCGACAGATATGTTTGATTACAATCTGGACGCACCCAGCATGTCGGGTTGGTCAGAAGTAGGATCGCCATCTAGCACATCAACTTAAAATAAGTAAGTAACTAATAATAAGTAACGTATTTCTTTGATTTACCGTTGGATATTATATCCCGTAGCATGAAATTCTATTCTAACTTTCTTATATACTAGCTGTTGCCCGCGACTTTTTTTCCATGGGAAGTTATATGTTTTCGTAGACTCATCATAACATGACATTACTTGAAAACAAATTTTAAAACAAGCGTTAATAATCTTTCTAGCAAGGTGCGTCAATTAGATCGTAAACTTAACAGTTGCAAATAAAAACAAATATTAAAAATCTAGGGTCCACCTACTGTAGGTACTGAAATTTTTATCGAGCCCGAAATGCTATAGTTCGGCAGCCCTAGGCTGGTCGTATAGCTGACATAAACATATGTTAGTGGATACAGTTGTCCCCGGATTAGTGGCTGCATGCAGTCCCGAGATTGCACAATGCGAGGTGTGAGCGGCCGGCCCACCGGGGTGTAAGCATTTCAACTATTTGATAAAGAGATAAACTGCGCATGCACCGCCTTTTAGAGACGACTCTACACAAATACGATATCCGAGTTAAATGAAATCAGATGTACCTAGTGTTTTTACAGAGGAATTCAATATAAATAATTAATAAATATACTACCGTACATGCGTCGGTAAGCAACTGCCATAGGCCAACTACTCTCAAACACAAGTTTTTATATTAGTTGGTTCACTTTAAAATATCCTTGTAAATCGCGTTTTTTGTTTTCAAAATCCTTTTTTAGTCCCTGAACCAAGCAAAAATCTTTTAAGATCACTAGGAAGATAAGGAAGCGTTATAACGCGTGATTAATTATAAAAATTGTGTTCGAATATGTATAGGTACAGACTTTCTTATTTAGATTATATTGTTCGGGATTATTCATACTTGAATGTCAATATTCATTCTATAACTACTTAAACGCACGAGTAATTCACATACGATCTTGTAATTGAGTAGGTGTTACGAGAGTGCGTGTGTATGGCTATTAAATAACGCTCAATAGTTTTTATGAATAACAATATTACCATAATAGTTCGAGTATTGAGTAATAATAATAATTTACTTGCGGCCTACGGCCCCTACGGCAGCTTCCATAAACTACGCGGTCCGATAATTATCAATACTTTAATGATTTTTGTTGTCCTTATAAATGTTTTGGTGTACAGTGTGACGATAAAGAAAAAATATTACTCGTAGTAACACCAGTGTTACAAGCTGATGTGACGGCAAGTCCGCCCTCGGAATTTGCCCATTGCCAGACTGTCCCCTAAATTACATAGCCTACCGTGGCTTCTGTATTCTGCAACATAGTATCCAGAAGGTACTTTCGCGATTTTATGACGAGATTAAAAAAAACACAATCATGATTTTTCGTTTATGAACAAGACCACAATAAAAATATATTGCAAATAAAATAACATGTATGTGGCTCTAAAATAATTAAATAATAAGTAGCCCATAACAGTAAACTACTTGGTCCAGACCCGATCTCCTCACCTATTTACGCGTAAAGTTTTAACGAACCCCTTTCCCCTCAAACTGATCACGTGGTTTATGAAAGTCTCTTCTCACGCAATTTATTGACGCTTTTGGGCCCCATTATATATGTTTTTTTCTAGAGAAACCACTTTCCTTTGTGGTATTTAAAAGAGGTAAAGTTACGTGGTCGATATTGAAACAGTTTACAATCTCGTAAAAAAAATTAAAATACATAAACGGTAGCATCACGCAATAACCTATCCTATTACGTACAATTACAGCAAATCAAATCCAACAAAATATTAATTCTATAAAAAACAAACATAGCTCCTATACAAATATTTAAACAGCGTGGTTCACGAAATTCGTACCGAGTAGAAGTTTGGACGAAATGTGTTGGACAAAAACTAAAAGCTAACTAACCATTTGAGGATGCTATCAATCAACATTTTCAACGTGTCATCGTCCTGGATGATGCGCTATATTGACAGTCAATGTACACTGCTGCTGAAGTACCAGTTATTAATAAATCACTAAAAATATTATTTTTAAAATATGTCCTCAAAACAAGGGTTTCATAGCAGAATGTATTGTCCAGTATTCCAGACGTGAGTAATGAATACTCAACACACAGACATAAATTAAAACTACAATAGCTTCAACGTAACGCCTTTGTTACGTTGTCTTAACGCTGTGCGAAAGCAATATAAGTTCTTGAAGACTAATGAGTCGCAATACGAACAAAGATATGTAACATACATGCATTTCCCGCGGCTTCGCCTAATTTCGTCCTTATAATAATAATATTTGGACAAATTTTACACACGGCTGTTTAGTCCCAAACTAAGCCGAAGCTTGTACATGGGTACTCAACAACTGATAAACATACTTAGTTACTTTAAATAAATACATACAAACACCCAGAATCCGAAAACCAACAGTTATTCTCATCACACAAATGTTGGTCCAGGGTGGGAATCGAACCCACGACCTTTGGCGCAGTAAGCAGGGTCACTACCACTACGCCAACAGGCCAGCCGTCATTATTATCATTTAGATGAAAAATGGCCTTCATCATAAGTCTGTCAACTTTCCACCACAGGCCACAGAATTTTCTCATGCGGTAGTACCTTATAACAATACCCATAGCGTTTACCCGTTAGCATTCCGTGGCAATCAATACACTCCTTCGCAAATTAAACAGATAAACTTACGGCAATGTCAAATGGGAAAAAAATCTCAAAAAAATTCGGTCAGCTGCAGCTCTAGAGTTATAATATAAGCATTCAAACGGATAGACAGACGATGCGTTTGATCAGTCGTTGGAATAGGAATGACCTACTTGCCTTCAGAAATAGAACAAGGAATAAATATCGTTTAATCAGTGCATACTTTATAGTGAATTTATGGAGCCCTTACAGTTGCAGTCTGTCACACTAATTATTAATCAAAGAGCGCTTTTGTTGTAAAATTTAGTGCGGTCGCTTACATTTTGTTTAAATAAAAAACACAAATTATATGCATATAACAATCATTTGATTCGACTGTCGTTTGATATTTAAAATTGTGACAACGGTAACTAATTCCGCATATCAGGCAACTGATAACTATTTAAAGCTTAATTCGAGGAATTGCAAAACAGCAATGGGAGTCACTCATCGTGATTTTCGGACTATAATTTATTATGATATCCTAGAATAACCCTATTATCTATTCTGTGGAATAACTATACTTATTACGCGGGTAAAGTCGCGGGGCGTTCGCTGGTAAATAATAAATATTACAAATTTAGAGTATCTAGTTTCTTTCGCGTAGTGTCACTAGTACCATTGATGGTACTAACGATACAAAGATGTGTCACTTGTACCATCAATGGTACTACTGACACTACGCGGTTTCTTTTGGCATGACCCTCGTAATTGCCGGCCGGTTTGCGCGCGCGCCGCGCCGTCTGTGCGACCAGCTTGCGAAAACATTACCACCTGGTCGAGTTGACCACGCAGATAGTAGCAATATCGAATGCTGTTGTGAAGGGAAATTACAGGTATTTTGTTACACACGTCGCTAAACGCGAAAAGAGTAAAAGACCCTTGGCAAATATGTACACGATACTTATTAACGCCTTCCGTTTTCGCTTAAACAAATAATTTAACGCTTCTAAAACGTACAGTTACCCACAAAGAAGTTGCTAAAGTGGCGTCATAAGGGAGAAACGTAACCATAGCACGCAAAAATATAAGGTAAAATATTATAATGATAATCTTATAATATTAAAATATATTAAAATATTATAATTATAATGACTCAAACTATCTGTAGTAATATAAATCTGAAACGGGGACACACGGTGACACGACCTAAGGCAAGCTGATAACGCGATCTAGGAACATTCCTATGTATCTTAAAACATAACAATGTAAGGGATATTGCAACAAGAAACAGAGTAAGACTAAGGCGTTGGTAACAATATGTCGACGCATGTATTTATGTCGTCGGGAGTTAACGAGCGCCGTGGTGGTGGGTGTGATGGTGGCAGGCTACGTCAAGCCATCATCGCTGTAACATGGGTCGTTGAAGCGATGACATGCGATGCCCGAAGGCGCACTTTAACTACACCCATCAACCAACACGGGAATTAATTAAGCGAACATTAAATTAGACTCAAAATCAATGTTGTAGTCGAAACTTGTAATTATTTGTTAAAAGATCACGGCCATGAAAGTGTTAATTGTAAACAAAGAGTAGTTATCCCAAAAAAAAGTTGTTTGAACAAAGAAGAGTGAGAGAATTTAGGTGGTGGGTGAGTCATGAAATTGCAACTTGCAACGCAAATTTATAATCGGCTGCCCGACGACATTCCATTCCGCGAAGCCGTAGTCGCAGACAGGTAAACTTTGCCACTGCGCCCGCGCCTCCGTCCCCAGCAGCGTACAACGTAGGTACTCGCAAATACGAAACACGAAATTCCAACGACAATTTCTGCCTTTCGAAATAAAATTTATAACATGCCAAGCAAGTGAGAGATAGCTGTGAAAATAACTTCGAAAACGATTTATCTAACAGTATATAACATTAACGATGTAATCCGCTGACATGTAAAATGTAATTTATTGACACTTTCGTGCTACTTCAATCGATAAAGCTCATTTCCCACTGACCGCAGAGTATCGCCCACTGACCTCTTTCCTGTGTCAGTAATTCCGACAAGCTGCATGTAAGACATCATTATTATGTTAATGCTAAACTTAAAGGATTTCATCACGCTCGATGTGACCCGATCTCCTATTTATCTTTATTAAGATCTACGATCCTTTTTAAGCCCTACGAGGCGGCCGGGCGGCCATTCAACGCGGATTATGAACATCTATGAGTTATGTTACTCTGTGTAATTCAAATGCAGCACTAGAGAACCATTACATTGAACTGAAATAACAATACAGTCATCGCAGGGTAATGGTTAAATAGAACATGAATCAGTTTCGGAAACTCATCGTCATTGATGTAAAAATTACAATCAGAATTTAATAAGCACAGAGTCAGCAAGTATTCTCGGGTGGTCTCGGCTTTCGTTTTGTGATGTGCGCCACGATTGGAAAAAAAAAGAAGTATTAGGACATCTTCCTTCCCTGCGTTTTAATTTAACAACGGAAGCCGCGTGACTCGGCAGGAAAAAAACAGATTAATCTCCAACGTTGTCGAGGCGAGAGTTCTGTTGAAATAAATTGCTTCAAAACACCGCAGCGAGTCGGTGTACAGCCCGAGCCCGTGTGGACAGAGAGACAGACAAGCAGACAGCGTTAAGCACGGCGCTTGGAAAATAAACGTGATCTCACCAGGAAGCTTGTCTACACAAGGGAACATGGGAAGGAGGAGGCCAATGACATTTGTTAAAACAAACACTTCTATTTACATGGATTTAAAATATTTTCATAATTACAACGACATTCACACTTTTCGCTTGACTTCCTATTCAGATGTAAAGAATTCACGACAGCAAGCCGCAAACTGTACCTAGGTTTTTAGTGATATTAGTACGGAAATGCCGCAAAATTACGCACTCACGCACATCACAGTTCTATTAAACTGTGTAAATACTGCAATGAAAGCGCAATAGTTTATTCGCACCTGGTAGTGGCCTGGCCGCTGTAGCCGCGTTGGCACGCCTCCAGCTCCACTGAACTTTGACAAGCAGCAGTAAATCGCACGGTACTGAAAACACCGCACCGCCCCACGCACTCGCGCAAATATCTCCAAGAGGCTTTCAGGAAGCGCTGACTCAAACTAACACGTCTGGATACAACGCTAATTGGTACGTCTGGAAAGTTTCTGGGAACCATATCAAGAAATTATATTTTTGTTCACAATGCAATGTAGGATTGAATTTTTCAGAACGCAGTGCGGCCGATGTTACCTACATAATTCCATTCCTGATCTCTGTTCGATTTGTTGATTGCCTTTGCCTCCAGGTTTATACAGGAACGAAAACATAATGAGTGTTCCATTGAATTGCATTCAACGATATATCTTTATGAGCTGCCCTGACAGATTCAACGAGGCTTAAGTAAAGACTGAATGATTTCTTTATCGATTTTTAAGCATGCGGGACGCCCTTTCATAAAATCTCATTAAACGAAATTGCTGTATCGACACACTCATTGATCATCGATGATTTGGCTGTCATTGATCAAGTCCGCCCTATGCTGTAATGTAACTGACTATACAGGACGTCAAAAATGAACAGGACGATAAAATTTAAAAATAATGACCATCAAACGTGGGTATTCTCTTCTGTCTAAGTGTTATGATTTGGATGGTTTATTTGAGGAGCAGAGATATGATTAATTGACATTGACTGACTAAAGGTACAAATTTAGCAGTGGCGAATCTTAAAAGTTTGGTAAAGATTAAGTGTTTATATTATGTCAAATATTTTGTCTTAATTGTCATACATACACCATCATAGTTCACAAACAACATCCAGGCAGTTCAGGGAACACCTAGTTGAACACATTCCACTCTATCGCCAGTAGCCAGCGAACTTTTATATGTATAGAAATACTACTAAGCCCTAAAAATGATGACACCAAAAGAGTCGCCGCGGCGACGGCTTCTATACTTATTAAAGTTCACTGCCAGTAGCAGTCGACCTTTGACATTCGATGCAAATGTTAGCCAATAACTGGCAAAGGCTAGTATTTATTTGTTCTAGAACTTTCTCTTAGTATGACGTGTGATCGGACGTCAATTAACAGTGATACACATCGCGGGTTGGCGCGTGACGAATTAGGTACGCTGCGTCCCCGGGTACCAAAATCCGTTGGAATACGTGCCGAGTGATCAGTGCACCGGCTGCAGTGACGGTGTGGACTAACCGGTGGCCCCACCGAAATAAGTGTACCCGTCGTTTGGAAAAGGCTGTGGAAAACTTTAGACGAAATCAAAAAATTAAGTCAGTTTCAGGTATTAAATTAGCACATGTGAACATGATATAGTTTACGTTCCTTCTGAAGTTCCGATTGACATAAAAATATTTTTGTAAAAAACATAATTTATTTATGTAACTCTAAGTCAATAAATCAGATCCGTTTGAGCTCTATTTTACGCTGCCAATTAATTATTTTCTCAGATCACATTCGGTGTCTTTCTTAGAATCTTCATCTTACTAGAATTAGAAAAGTAAGACAGATCTATTTCTAACAATTATGTCCCAGCGGCGGTGACGGCGTAAACGTAAACAATTCTACTGTCAGTTCTGTCAATTTGAACATGATGATAACGGGGCCTCACAGAGTACGGGTGGGCCCAGCATTGCGGACCTGCCACTCACTATCCATCCACCGACACGATGAACCGATAATTTCCTCCACATAACCCTGGACTAATAAACCATCACACTAATAGACAACTACTGTTACAACATAATCACATATCCGTCACACACTTATTTTAATGCGGAGGTAACCCTAAGTTAGACAAGATATCATCTGAGAGTATAAAGACTGACATTATAATACAAGACGCGGTGTATTGCATAACCACATGGTGTACAGAGAACTGATGAAAGGTTGACCTCTGAGTGTGGGCGTTAGACAATGATAACCCGAACAGCACCAGGGGTCCACGAACGGAGCCGGAATGCAATGCAAATAAATAGTAGCTTGGAACAGGGGCGTGCAAAGACAGGAGGTGAGTGGTTTAGCTAAATCTCCCATATTCGGGAGATATACTTATGAGTCAGGTAAAACTCTGATAGAATAGTAAGACTGAGTTTTGATAAGTTGGATCACATCCACAGAAACTCTTAGATTAGACGTCGACGAAACAAATCCTATGGATCTGATAATAATAATAATAATGTTTATTTCTTCAATTCTTAATGAATAAATACATGCGTGGCATGGGACCTCCTTTTAAGTAAGAATGTACTTGTACCGGGAAATCCCGCTCTTCCTTAACAAACATAATTGATGGTAAGATATGGAGGTGATTAGGTCTCTTAGATATAGATCGAGCAGTGAATGCACTGAGCATGAAATATACATTCTTGTAGCACTATACTAAGATCTGTCTCTGGAATATTTCTATTAAGAAATACTAAAACTACTTTATGCATTTCAGAGCATCGGTGCACAATTCCGAGCTATGCTGTACCCCCTTGACTACAAGATAAATTAGAAGGGGCGCCAAATATAACAGTCTCTTGGCACAGCCCTGCATATAAACAGGACGAGGCGGCAAGCGGCACACCTGCCAGTGATCACGGATATAAACAATGCGTGTCATCGCGTCGAGAATGACATGGCGCACACGCATCCCGCTTCACTTCCTATCAATGAAATCAGAAGTGGGATGTTTGATCATGTTTGTTTAGAAGTCCGTTACAGAATTATATCTCAGAATACATATTTAGTTTGCAAAAACGACGCGCCGTATACATAAACTGGTCATAAACAACGTCGAATGCTTTTAAACTTTATCGAGTGGAAGTTAATTGATTTCTCGGTAGGTAAAAGGAACAATCTACGCAGGCATTCGCTGGGATTGCTTTAGTGAAGATGCCAGTTTATGAGGCCCCTCCTCTGATATCAATGACCCCGTCCTCGCGAAGCGTCCAGCCGAGCCCGCTTAGCATAATAGAACACCGCACAATGGAAAGAAAATATCCATAAACAACATTACCATTGACACAATGCAGAGGTGAAAAGTAATCGGAAAACTTTCGGCCGTTAGTTTTTTACAATTACCACTTTAAATATTATTGATGGAGTTCCAAAACGAATTTGTATTCAGTACATTTTAGACTTTCGCGCTTTGTATTCATAATTATATAATTATTTACGGGTCTTACACACGAATAAGTTATATTTACCTTGCCCGACGTTTCGACCAGGTTACACTGGCCGTGGTCACGAGCTGACTGGAGAGGCGAGCTGTCATTGTTGATCGCTGTGAGTAGTTTCTGAAACTACCCTCTGCTGATCTTGTATTATTGGAAAGTCCCGGCACACAACACTCACGGTATCCGCGGGTGTATTCGACGATAAGTCACGAGATTTAAGTTTATCGATCACTGGATTCCACGACGGTGACAATTTAAAACCATCTTCCCTATTAAAATTTTTGAATTTCTTGATTTCAATAGCTTCTCGCACTATCCGCGGATAGTAGTGGCGATCGGTGGACAGGATTTTAGGTTGGTGGAGCTCAATCCAGTGGTCAGTCCCAGCGTTAATGACGTGGTCCGCAATGGCTGACTTATACGTCTGGCGGTTTTTTACAGCTGCGATATGTTCTTTGACCCTTTCCGCGATCGTGCGTTTAGTCTGGCCGATATACGAACTACCACAGCTGCAATCTATCTTGTAGACACCTGGCGTCTGGTATGGGATCACATCCGATCCGTGATCCGTGCTTTGCTGATGGACACAGAAGTATACAAACCAGTGTCTTATAATCCCACTGCCAGGGTGACACGGAACACACGAGCCCTAATGAAAGATCATAAAGACCTATTCACAGAAGACGTATGCAACCTTTTATTGAAGCCTAAAATCGTGCAACCGCCGAGGCTATATGGACTACCTAAGGTACATAAATCCAACGTGCCCCTAAGACCTATCGTAAGTCAAATCAATTCACCAACTTACGACCTAGCCAAACATATTGCTTCTGTGCTACAGCCGTTAGTCGGTAACACATCGTCTTACGTGAAGGATTCTCGCCATTTTGTTGACATACTAGAGCACATTACACTAGGACCAAACGACACCATGGTGAGCTTTGACGTCGAGTCACTGTTCACCAATGTTCCACTGAAGGAGTGCCTAGAGGTCATTAAGGTCAAACTACAGGAATTCTGTATTTCGGAGGACTATATTGTTCTATTAAAACACTGCTTAGACGGAAGCTACTTTCTATACCAAGGCCAACACTACCTACAGATAGATGGCGTTGCCATGGGCAGCCCTGTGGCTCCGGTGGTGGCTAATATCTGGATGGAATATTTCGAAAAGAAGGCACTAGCATCTGGACCCACTACTATACGGCTTTGGAAAAGGTATGTGGATGACGTCTTTTGTATAATTAGCGGTGGCGAGCCAGAAATAGAACAATATGTGAACCATCTTAACTCCATCCACCCTAAGACCAAGTTCACATTCGAGATGGAAAAAGACAGACGATTGGCCTTTCTGGATGTCGCAGTAATGGTGAAACCAGATGGGTCTTTGGCACACTCTGTATACAGAAAACCGACACACACGGACCGATACCTGCATGCCTCCTCACATCACCACCCACGTCACTTACTCTCTGTTGTATCGTCCTTAACCAACAGAGCCCATAATCTTTGTGACCCTGAACACCTGGAAGGTGAACTGTCACATGTTCAGGAGGTACTAAAAGTGAATGGTTATAAAGTGAGTCAACAACGGCCACGTCAATTAAAAAAGGATAAACATCCAGAGGTGAGCAGACAACCAGCGTTCATGCCATACGTGAAAGGAGTGACGGACAAAATTGGATCTGCCTTAAATAAACTCTCCATCAAGACAGTATATGTTCCGGTCTCCAAAGTAGCCAGTCATGTACGCACACCGAAGGATGTGATCCCATACCAGACGCCAGGTGTCTACAAGATAGATTGCAGCTGTGGTAGTTCGTATATCGGCCAGACTAAACGCACGATCGCGGAAAGGGTCAAAGAACATATCGCAGCTGTAAAAAACCGCCAGACGTATAAGTCAGCCATTGCGGACCACGTCATTAACGCTGGGACTGACCACTGGATTGAGCTCCACCAACCTAAAATCCTGTCCACCGATCGCCACTACTATCCGCGGATAGTGCGAGAAGCTATTGAAATCAAGAAATTCAAAAATTTTAATAGGGAAGATGGTTTTAAATTGTCACCGTCGTGGAATCCAGTGATCGATAAACTTAAATCTCGTGACTTATCGTCGAATACACCCGCGGATACCGTGAGTGTTGTGTGCCGGGACTTTCCAATAATACAAGATCAGCAGAGGGTAGTTTCAGAAACTACTCACAGCGATCAACAATGACAGCTCGCCTCTCCAGTCAGCTCGTGACCACGGCCAGTGTAACCTGGTCGAAACGTCGGGCAAGGTAAATAAAACTTATTCGTGTGTAAGACCCGTAAATAATTATATAATTATGAATTTGTATTCATATTTTGTCACCTTTACTTTCACTGATATCCACACCTAGTCAACGAGGCAATACTTATCTTTCGTAAAATGTGGCTAAAAGCTTTTAATAATAAATTGCATGTGAAACTAAATGGGTTTCATAAATTTTGTTGGAAGATAGATAATTTTGCTAGTTAAATTTATGTTTAAAAAATTTTAATTGTTAGGAAAACGGCAATATCGGTACATTTTAGGTCAACTTAAAACAAGAGTGTGGTTGGAAATGACATCACGTTACATAATTACTACGGACAATTTTGGTACGAACTGAAAGAAATGAACTGAAGTTTACTGGCTTTTTTACGTTTCTAATATACCCACGTTCAATACGTTTATAATATACGTAATATACGTTCATTAAAACAAGCAATATACATTTTTAGGAAAATTAAATAGCAGAGACGAACTTGACACATCGGTTCCCGCCAAAAGAGTATGTTCTAAAGCCATTTTAGATGATAACAAAAAGATCAAATAATGTAAATGTCATTAATAATGCTTTGGCACTTCCAGGCGGGGCGATGTTAAACGCGGTGGCGGCGGCGCTGGCGTGCCTGTTCTTGGCGCGCTGCTCGCCCTCGCTCGCGAGCCCCGAGCTGCACGCCGCGCGCGCGCACGCGCTAAACACACACAACAATAAGGTATACCATCTAGAAATGAAACACCCATCTGGGCAACTACTCACTTCAACCTGATGAAGTACAACAAATCTGTGCAAGTGTCTGGTGATCCTAACGGATGCAAAGCTTAACACTGAACTACAGTAAGGCGGCGATCACAATAGATCAACAATGGTCGCAAGGCCGGATAAGCCTTAAAAGAGACCCATCACAAATAATAATATAAAAGGTATACCATTTTCAGCTAAAAGCATACATATATAGTCCTCATAGGGATCATATAGTCGGATCCGAATTAAATAGGACCCAGTTTAACTGTAGATGTCTTACAAGGCGACTAAAGAACGAAACAAATCCAGGTAGTACCACCACGATCGTCCGCACGACCAGCGTATAGCGATTATAGGCCTCCTATTATTTTAGGAGTGGCCTGGTCCAGCAGTGAATTATTAAAGACTGTATTGTTGCAGTTGAGTGGATAAAAAAACAATGCCTCGTAATGCCCAAGAATAAAAACTACTGAATAGCATGCTTTATTCCTAGAAGGCTAACAGGGGAGTTCAACGTCACTTTCCGCAAAATGAACTCTAATCGAAGCTTGAAGAGAACAAAGTAGGCAGGAATCTACTACGAAATCATTGTAAATAAACATGTCATAATGTTTTATTTCCAGGATTTGGGCGTGGTGCTCGCGAGCATAGACGAGCGGCTCCGGGCGCTGGACGCCATCAGCGCCGTGCAGGCCAAGCAGGCGCGTCGGCTCGACGTCATACAGGACAAACTTGGTAAAATCATTATGTCATTATCAACATTCAACGTGTCTCTTCTCAGTGGATCCTGATTCCCAGGCTCACAGAAGCTGCAGTAGCAGCATGGTCCGTTCATTTAATCACCGTTTTTTTTACTGATTATTTTAAATAACAAAAAAATAGATTAGAGAGCTATGCGGAATCTTGAAACATGAGAGCGATGTATCCACGATCAAAAGCCACAATAAATCATTCAAAATCTAAATCGTATCACAACACTTTCATCCGTATCTGTTAAAGAGCTATGAATATGAAGCCACAGCTAACAGTCACACATTCAACCACAAAACCATTGAACGTAGCGAGAGCTAGTTCAATGCTAGAGAGTACGTAGTATTTATAGTCCGGGAAACTCACGGATGATCTTATTGTGTCATATCCTATTTTAGGTTGTTAGCGTCGGGTTTAACTTTCGCAATATCGCCGCCGTATATCACCAGCAATTGGTCAAATAAGGGCGACGTTCAATCAATTGGCAGAGGGTATTCGGTTATCACACAACCGACGGGCGGTTGGTCGGACGACTTATGGGGTGCTCCGTAAACTACGTCTACTGTCATTAAACTACGCCAACAGTACCCTTTTACGGATGTCACGTCACGCTTAAAAGCTGTCACGTAAACTATATGATGGGTATACATACTATTTTAGTTATTTTCGGTCACCTTTAAGGTATCAAAGACTTTTCTTCTTCATCAAACAAGATATTAATTACCAAAACTGTCAATGCAAAAATGATAAGGTCAGAAATTGCGCATTAACGAAACGATTATCTGAAACTAAGCTTCAAGTGAAAATATCCCTTTTATAATGAAGTTACCCGTGCAGTTCTGTTGTAAGAACTGTTTACTTTTACCATGGTTATAATATTAAATCGAATAAGTCTTTACTTCAGGCACACAAAGTACCTACATGTACTTACCCATAGAAAAAAAAAATATCGAAGAGAGGCAAAAAATTATCATACGTTTCTCTCACGTTTCTGTTGTGATTTGTGACAGTAATTTAGTGTTTCAATTTATCCCTCCTTTCCACATTTTGTCATATACATACAAGTACATATGAGGTATTTAATACCCTTTACATAATATTTGAACGGCCCCTCACTGCCGCAAACCTTCGTTTGGTTACTAGCAACTATTTGACATATGATCCTACAAACGATGATTAATAGGAAGCTCTAATAGATATGCAATTTGTTCGCAGACCGAGTGGAGACCGCACTCTCGCTGAGGCTGGAGAGGGCACAGCTGGCGGCGGAGAGACTAGAGCATCGACTGCATATGCTTCAGACAAGTGTGCAGGTCTGTAAGCTTTTCAATTTAATATTTAAATAACCAAAAACGTGTCAATACACTCTAGGGTCACTTAGCACACGGTTATCTCTCATCAAGCTAAATCAGTTTCGAATACAACATGTCTGAATGTGAATGGAACTCAGGCTGGTTTCCAGGTTCAGGTGGAAACCAGCCTCAGTGGAATGAAATGAGACGCGGACAAAAGCTTCATTATTCAGAATAAACATTTGACAGCTGTCAAAATATCATCCAATTTATCGAAGGACGAAGGGTGGCACGGAGGAGAGAAAGACGTTTTACGTAAAACGCTGCAGGTGTACAGTACAGCCTAACTTATTTTTTAAGTAACTAACAAACCATTACACACAATATGCAGAACTATCTAAAAAAATTACGATTTTGTTGAATTTCAGGTATCTATCAAGGAGAGTAGCGACAAGTTAGAGCGGAGTCAGTCAAAAATAGCAGAACTCGCTCAGAACCTCACCACGCACATCGACTCACACAAACGGCTACTAGAAAAGGTAATAGAGATATTAGAGATACAAATTCTATCCTGTACCACCCTGTACGCTAGTAATATAGTGATCGTGAAAGAAATGTATCTTATTGATAATAGGTACATACAGCGAATCGGAAACTAGCGTGGCGGAATACGATTTTAACTATACATATATAATTATGTGATGCGAAGATCCGACGAAAAGCTAAGGTTACCGACATAGCCGAAAGGCAAGCTGAAGTGGCAGTTGGTAGGTCACACCAGTCGCAGAATCGACTACCATCGGGGCAAACGAGTCTTGGAGTCCGAGTGGAGACCGCGGATCGGTATGCACAACGTGGGACTCCCCTCCGCCAGGTGGACCGACGACCTGAAGAAGGTGGCCGGGAGCGGCTTGATGCGGCGGGCGGAGGACCGGGTGTGGTGGCGTTCATTGGGGAAAGCCTATGTCCAGACGTTGAAGGGCTGACATGATGATGATTCTTGTTACAGGTCAACGGCGCGTACGCCGATACGTGGCACCGCGGGCTGGTGCTAGAGTCAATGATGCGCGATGGCCTGTCGCTAGTGAACGCGACGCGGCGCGAGCTCGCGGACGGGCTGCGCGCGCTGGCGCGGCGGCAGCGCGACGCGAGACTCACCTCCGCGGACCTGGAGGCCAGCTTTACCAAGCGGCTCAATGACAATATCTACAAAATCGATTTGAAGGTAATACCACTGTTTAAAAGAAGGAATAGTCCTTGATGTGCAACCGTCGGTGCTATGAAAGCGCTGGCAAATTGACAATTTATTATCGCAAACCTTTCTTTACCAGTCGTTGAAATCAAAAAAAATCAAATGAACAGCCTATTATCTCCCCAGCTATCAGCCCAGTGCGGGTTAGTGGACTTCACATGCGCCTAAGAATTTCTTCTTCGGGTATCCTCACGATGCTTTCCTTCACCGTTTGAGAGCAGTACTTAAATGTACTTAAGTTTCGAGAAAAACCCATTGGTACATGGCCCGACTGGGGATAGAACTCGGACCTTTTGACATGCATGGCAGACCACGTCTTCCCCACTACGCCACTGACGCTCTCTACGCCACTGACGATCTCTACGCCACTGACGCCTTCCAGTCCAGTTGTTGTACAAGTCGTTGCTTGATATAAAAATGTGTTTAAGACGGAAATTAATATCTACAGATGCAAGAAGTACTGGACGCACAGAAACGTTTCGTGGATTCATGTCAAAGGGAGCAGCATGACGACCCCACGCATGTAGCAGATGTTCTGGACAAGCTCATAGACTCCCTTATAGATAAGTAAGCATTTGTCTATTCTTCTACCCCTTATCCTTGATGTAAAAAGGTGAATTAGAATCTCTGGTTTCTGTCACTATATTTAGAAAATACAATAATAATGTTTTATGTTACTATTCATTTCAGGACTGCGTCAACATTCCACGAGCTTCAAAACATTCAGAATACCATGCGCAACCACGACAACAAAGTCATGAAACTTCTGAACAATGGACGTCCAACTCAAGTACAAAACCTATTCAGTTTTCATTTAATTTTAAACCATTCATTTCATTTCATAAATATGTAGATTGATTGACCTAAAAACGGACTTTACGCTTAAATGTTAGATCCTCCAAATTGTAACCTCTAAGAAAGGAATTCTCGCGGGGAACGATAGTAAACAATATTGTCTTATTGCGTTGCAGAGCGACGTGACATGTCGCCGTCTCGAGGGCGCTTTCCGCAACGCTTCTCACACGTCTCTCCGAGAGCATGAGCTCCAGCAGCTCACTGAGAAGTTTGTAGCCCTGACCAACCGGGCGGACGTAGCGCTGCAGCGGCTGGAGGCGCGGCTGAGCGAGGACGCAGTTGGAGCCGCCGCCTCTGACGTCACAGCGGCTGCCGACCAGCTTATGCTCAAGCTCAAGGGGATCAAGTATGGATTTGTATTTATAATGTTTAAAACACTAAGCCAGTGTTGCCACAAACCATAGACCATGCTCTTTCTCTTCTTTACATAACTTAAAGAGAAAAACTTTAATTCGTTAAGTTAGCATTCGGATCTGGGCAGTCGCGGCCGAGCAGCGGCAGTCGGCCGCCTGCATCCGAAGGGTCTCCATACAAATTCATATAGAGCGGTACGACGCGGCACGGCCGTCGCTGCTCGGCCGCGACTGCCGGGCAGCGACTGCTCAGATCGGACTGCTACCTTAAGGTTCCGTTACTAGCTTTTTATTATTATGTGCATAAATAAAAGAGAAATAATTATTTCAGATCTGAATCAGACGAGGAGATCAATTTCGATGAAGAGGATGGGTACTTTGACGACAGTGGAGGGGACATCATGGGTGAGGACAAGGAGACACTAAGTGGGGCGAGAAGGGGCAGACAAACTGGGCGCGTGCCCCACCGGAGACATCTGCACAAACACCCTTACGATCGCGGCCCTAACTGGAGGAAACGCCCCACTACATAATCTTAAGTGTACTAATATAAACTGAGTAAGAATTTTAATTGGTGTATTATTTTCCCTTAATCAGTAATTAGTGCATTGTAATGTGCTGAAACACCTTAAATTGCTCTGTATAAAAAAGCAACATTCTGTCTCAGAGATATAAAATAGCATGAACAATAATACATATCACACTATAGAAGACGATTTTAAATTGGAATCCTAGATCATAAATTAGAAATGCTAAACCATTTCTTTAAACCCTGAAAAAATAATTAAATGCAATTTATTTATGAATGTCATAGCTAGAGTGTCAGCCTGTTTCCCTGACTAGCCATTTCTTTAAACCCTGAATAAATAATTAAATACAATTTTTCCAAGAATGTCATTAGCTAGAGTGTCAGCCTGTTTCCCCGACTAGTCAATTTATTTTTCCATCACTACTATTGGTTAGAGGTTATAATATAATATTCAACAGTTAGAAATTTTTACAACTGCAAACGTATTGAATACCTATAGAATAGAAGTTGAAAATATCGAGCCAGCCTGTTCATGCAAAACATTGCAAGCGACACCCAAAAAATATTCAATTTTACACCATGTAAAGACCCATAAATGTCAGTATTCAGTATTAGTTACATTGAATACTTTATTGTTGTAAAATTTCTGTAACCAATGCACACATCAGAAACTAAAAGGCATCTTACATTTTAAAGCAATTCAGTTCATAATTTCTAGTTGTATATTCATAGCACTTACCTCCAACTTGGCGCTGTTCTGAAATATTGTGAGGGCCTTGTGCGTGAGTTGTGCAAAACAGGAGCTAAGTGTGGCGATCTTCTGGCGAGCTCCATACACCACATCCGGTTCCTCTGTATCCAGGTCCGCTGGAATTATTGTTTTATTGTCAAATGCATACATACACATAATTTACACCTAGTCTGTTCTGATACAGAATTCCATCTACTAATTACAACTAGGTACTTGTACAGTCGACCGCACGTCAGTGGAAACACATTGACCTTGAGCTGGCTTAGTCTATTAGGTAGTTTCAATACGAGACCAATGTGAGACCAGTTTATACTGGTTTTTTCCACTGACGTGCGGTCGACCGTACCAGAGTCATTCGCATTAAAAAATGACATCAGCAAGTATTGGGTTTACCAGGGTCACACTGTCAGGTTAAAGCCCACTTCCCCTTACATCAAGGGCCCATGGAAAATGAATCAGATTAACATTACAGCACTAGAACTGTCAGGTATTTAATTACATTTTCCAGAATATATAACCTACTGATACCTACACTTCTTTCATTTAGATTTATTACAAAGTCCACATAATCCGACTGATAACAAGCATTCAGCACGGCATTATGGAAAGTTAGCATGAAAAGGTAAGGCGAATATGAAATGATCAGGCATATTTTTAAGGAGCTTGACCTGAAACAAATCCACAATACGTTTTAAATACATTGATATTTTAGCAAGCGACTGCTTCGACTAGTGTTTATACAATTTGCATCAAATCACAAGAAAACCATTGTTGTCTACTTCAAAACAATGGAGCAATAAGTACAACGTACCTACTTTAGGTTTGCAACATCTGTACTATTTCTGGTACGTTTGGTAAGAAAATACATAAAAGTCGACTTCTAGGCATATCTTCTTGCGAATAATGTTTAATTTATTGGAGAAAAGCTAATTTACAAGTCTATCGGAGCCTTCGATGCGTGCGCCAATACCCCCAGTACCTAGTATGGGTGCATGTTATGGAATTTTGTGCAAGTACAAAAGAAAAGAAAGTCCTACTTACATACAGACGTGTCTAATTCAACGCATGCTTTATCGAATTCCTTTTCTAAAATATCCAACCACCGAAAACCCACTCCGGTAGTCGCCATTTTCACCAGTCACAACAAATGATGAAACGTCAAACTGACATTGACAGTTCAAACTTAATTTGTTGTTGATTTGTCCTCTATTGAGGACGGGCAAGGGAAGCTTCGTCCATACAGCCCTGTCTTGTTTAAGTATTATTTCTTATATTTACTCAAACCGGCGGCCACAGCACTGCCTCCACAAAAACAGAGCACGACCAGAGCCAGTCGGTAATTTTCAATTGTTCAAACTTAATTTAATGGTTTTACGGCCAGTTGAAAAAGGCCAATCATAGTTTAGGACCTTAAATTCATATTATCCGCATTGTTCTCTCCCTGAAAACTATCATTACACGATTTTTTGTATGATTATCTCTAAAAAATAATACCAGCTTATGTAATTTAATCTGAACTATGATGGAACTAAGAAGATAGGTAATTGTCTATTGAATAGAAGCGATGGGAGCCCTCCGCTTAACAGACGGATGTCGGCCGATTTTCAACCGAACCAATTGTGGCCGAAAATGAAACGTTTGACGAAGGTTCGTCGATGCAGACGACCACAGCAGATGACCGAGACGGGCCGGCCCGGCCGCCCACCACGGAGAACCGCCCACTGACAATCTGAATCTGACGTGACTCAATAGGTACCACCTGTGAGCGCGTGAAAACTTTCGGTATAGTAACGCCATCTAGCTTGGAAAAATAATATTGTTCAATAATCAAGAAATTTCCGTTGGCTTTTCGTAATTGCGTTTGTTATATTTCATGAATTTTCTTGCTTTTAGGTAACAATGAACTGAGGTTTTGCGATCGCTTTCATCGCTTTGTCTAATTCCCATAGTAGGTAAGTACTGGGACATGGTCTTCCCTCCGCTGTACCTCCATCGAGCAGCAGTTTCGGTTTAGGTATTTACCATTTAAGGATCTTATAACAAGAAGGTCGTCAGGCAAATAATAATGTTAAAATAAAATAATGTTAAATACCTTATTCATCTCAGTCATTAAATCAATCATTCCTTTTTCAGAGGAATGTATGGCTATAGGTACCCAGTTTAGGGTACAAAATCAAACCTAAACCTGAGGCCTGATTTCCACAACTCCCACTTAATAGGGTTTGTAAAAGACCAACTATAGTCAGGAAAAAAATCAAGGATAGATATCAGCAGCAATATATTAAAACTTGTACTTATTTACAAAATTGTATGTAGGAAGTATACTTAAACTAAATATCGCCGCACATAACAATAAGTTTTATAAAGGATTGATTTTTGTGGAGCAAAGTAATTGCGTTGACCAAGAAGGCGCCCACCAAAGAGATCCTAGCTTCATGGCTTTGACAGAGTGAATATTTAACAGTGGTTCTCAAACAGTAGTAACGTGTAACCCAGGAGACTGCGTTACAGGAATGTAAAAAACCTAGGTAGGTATACAAAAAGCTTGATCAGCATCAGTGGTAAATTCACTCACACCATAAATAGCCCAAACTTGTGTAAGCAGACAAAACAAAGACCTCCCGTCATTGACCAAACTAGGCTAGGTCTGAATACCACATAATCTTAACTAGATAGGTATACAAAAGAAGCGTATTTATCTATATACATTCCATTCCAATAGAAGTGGCAAAAAAGCCATTTGAGTCTCGGAATCAAAACCAATAATTCTAATTAAAAACGACGACGGTATAGATAGGTATTAACTACGTGAAACTAGGGGTGTAGCTAGAAATCTCGTAAATGTCGAGAACCGCCGCTGCCTCATGCAATACACATGAGTTTAAGCTTTATATAATATGATGTTAATGAACAATGAGCCATATATTTTTGTTTTGTTTTAAATCTTATTTAAATTGATTTACAGCAATCAATTACCTACTCAGCAATAAAAACTATCCGCGCCTCTTTTCAAGAACATTCTTTGTTACCTAGTCGACATAACAACGTGCTTTATTTTTATATAAAAAAAGTGATGAAAGATGCTAAACACATAGAACAGACTGATGTCTTTATCAATGATTATAAAACTATTAGGCCAATTTATAGGTGAATTGGAACTGTCTGATTTAACCATTTCTCATCACATCAAGTATTATGGGTCAGTTCATACCGGCGACGACAACACGAGCAATATAAAACTTAATCTAGTACCGCAAAGGTACTCATTTCCGTGGCGTTTTCAAGCAATCGCGCCGCTGCCGCCGCGTTGTCGGTGTAAACTGAACCTTATTGTGCCATAATTAAATTAATCTACCCTAAGCTTTACATTTACACATACTTGCACCAAGAGGTTTCTGTAGCTTCATAAACAAAACTTAATTTATAGCTTATTACGTTGAGTAAATTATATGACAAAGATATTTTTTTACAGAGCCCACAGCTCGGATTATACAAATAGCCACTATTACTGCTGAGCGAAATAGCTGGACGTGTGGCTCACTGTACCTACCTTTAGTGCGCTTGTGCTACATTTGTTTCATCCTCCATCTTCCATACAAACATTTATTTACATAATTATATTCTTAAAGTAAAAATTGCTTCATACCACACGGATACATTAAGTAAAGCTTAGCCCCACACTTTGTCCCTACTGCGGTAGCATTAGTAGCATCACTGCGTTGTTTGCGCCTTTTTGTCGTACATTTTGTCTACATGAGGCCGCTATTCTGTTCATGATCTAAGAATAATAGACAGTAATATACGTGACAAATATACTACGTAGCTGACAGCATGCCAATGCAGAGGGTACAGTAGATTTTATTTGATTCAAAATCATATTTTAAGCTTAAATTACAAGGGTAGACTTGAAATATTTTACTTAACTAAGTATAACATTCTGCAAGACTATATTGTTAAATATTAATTAAGTATGACTCTATATAAAATATAATCTTTAAAGCCCCCGCACCGCACTGACCTCTACTGATATGGCGAGTGAAATAGGTACCTATATATTTATAGAAACTGTGATACAAAAGTATATCTTAAAACTTGTTTGATTTTAAACTTATAACAAAACATTGTTCACATTTTGCAACACAAACAATGCTAAATGAATCTCTTGCAAGAAAAATACAATATGTACAGTACAATACAATAAAATGTAATATTTATTTTAAAAATGTTAAGTTGCAGAATGTGAACAACATTTCTAAGAGTATTTTTAAGGATATTTCGGATATAATAAAAGTAGTTTAACAAATAGAGATCAATGTTTTCACTTTTGCCAGTTAGAAAATTGGTAGGTACTTTAGTTTCATCTAGTCTAGTTTAATCAGAGACATTAGAACAGTGCCCATATTAGTGGATGTAATAATAATCAATGACGATAGGTCATTTTCTTGTGATGAAGTTATTACGTTGTATTTGCTTGTACAGATGCCATCTATAACTAATCTAGAACTGTTATTAGGAGCCTTCTCGTTAAAAATGTTTGATTGTTATCAGGCAAACGTGCAAGAATATTGAAGGAAAGCTTAAAGCTATACAAATTGTACATAAACTGCTAATAAATGTTGTCAATCTGTTAATGCATCTGAGCATCATAATATTAGTGGCAGGGCTACCCCAGAGCCACCTTAAAAATACCGCAACTCTTAAGAATTTAAAACAATTAATATAGGTACCAAGAATGAAGAAAAATATACAGATGTCCATAAGAAGATGTAGCGATTCTTCCGTTAGCGTTAACTTCGGTTTTCTAACTTGACATGAAAGTTCCTGTGCAAAGTCTAAGTTTAAGCAGTAATTACAAAAACAATTATAAATTCATAAATATTGCGGCAGTGCAAAGACCTCCGATCTAATTCACTTTAACTTAGGTAAAAAGCACTTTGTTCACTATGGAACTTATTTCATTAAGAAACTACACACCCATTCTTATCTGGTATATGTCCATCTGTTCGTTCTATCTCCAACAGAATAGCGTGAAACATGTCTGTCACTGACTGTAACAAAAAGAAATACAATTTAAATCCAGAAGCCCTTTATGTCTATTCTGTTACCATCCACAGAAATAAAGGGAGAAAAATGCAATGGAAATAGGTGGGGGTAGAAAGGAAAAGATTGGGAACCACAGGCACAGATTAGATAATAGTTCCTCCACAGGTCTAATTTTCAGACTATTTAGGTCTTACTTTAATCATTGTAAAAAAAAGTTTACTTGGCAAACATTTGGCAAAATAGATTTAGTGTAGAAAATTTACCACTATCACCTATTCCCAATTATACCAGTGGCCGCTCATACCTGACGCGGCCGACTGGCTCCAGAACAGAATGAATGTTGACCTATGAGCTAATTTTACCAATTTTTTTAAGTGAACACCATACGATTAAATAAATTATACCAGTATAATCAGTCTTATCACTCATGCTCAAATGCTTAACAAAAACTGTGATTTGATAATACATCTTTTGAAGTGGGAATCAACTAGGAAATTCTTGAACTAGGAAATACCAGCAGGATAATTATATTTACCTCATTCCTCTTTGCGCTAGTTTCTACAAATGCTGCTTTCCATTTCTCAGCTAGTCTTTTCCCCTCTTCGGTACTAATTTTCCTTTCAAGGTGGAGATCTGTTTTGTTTCCTACCAACACTATAGGCACACTGTAATTTAAAAGAAATACATCACTTATTTTAATTCTAAAAGTTTCAAGTTGCTTTAACTCATCCTAAAACATGAAGGTTGATTGAGTTTCCATTTTAATTCAAAGATTACTAAACTGAAGTACCTACATTTTGAGGAATTTATTAGTGAGAATGACTGTTCTGTACAAGAGTTGTAGTTTAGTTTCAGTAATGTACACTGCTGGCATAAGCCTTGCTTGCGGGCTGCTAAGAAAAATTGATAAACATGAAGATTGTTCTTTTAACATGGCTCCCTAAAATCAAAATACTCACTGTATTTTCCCAACCATATCCAGGAGCTTGTCGTATATAATTTGTACAATTTGAAAACTTTTACTAGAGGTGATCGAATAGACCAAGACATAGCCATGAAAATCCATGCTGTACTGAAGCGGGAATATGCTGTACTCATCCTGGCCGGCCGTGTCAACCAATTTAACTTCATATTCCGTCGAATTTAGCCGAATAAACTTTGTGAAAGCTTTAAACAAAAACAATACATATATAAAATTGATATCATGAATGAAATACCTAAATGCGTAAATGCTTGAACCAATCTGTAAACGAACTTTATACAATGCAGCACTTCTGAGCGAAATATCAACAAGTTTATAAAGGAAATAATATACTTACTATTTTCAATTGTAGGGTCGTAAGAATCGACAAACTGGCCTTCTACGAATTGTATGATTAGAGACGATTTGCCTGAAAGCAATATTGTTTTAGAAATGAATGTCACTGTTGCAAACATTAAATGTCACCCAAAATTGAAGAACTTCGCATTACCAACAGATCGGTAGCCCATCATAGCAATTTTCCTCTGTTTTGGTGGCATTTTTTTATGAAATTTTTATCACAATTTCTATTCAAATTTGCTCGAAAAGATTTCTAAAAACTCGAAACATCAATCCACCCAACACCATCGATTTGATTTGACGGTTTATTGTACTCTGTGATTTGACGGATTTGACAAATAAGTTTTTTTTTTGAGTTTGTGGCTTGGTTGCATTGATAAGTTTTTAATTTACAAAGCAAAGCAAGGGATGGCTGGCTTAAATCACTTTAATATTTAACAATCAATGAATCGAGTGGACAAATTGATGGTGGAAAAAGAACATAAGAAGTGTGGTTAATTATTGAATCCATGACTGAATGAAATATTAGTGTCGATGGCTGAAATCGATCAACCAGTCCAGTCCATTGGAGATCAATCAAATCGATGTATGGTATGTACTGATTCTACAGTAGGTAAAATACGCGTATTTAGGACTAGGCTGTATGTCTGTTGATACCATTAATCTTTTTGAGACTATCGATCGGCAGACAAGACAACACGGCAACACTAAAATAAATTGACGTTTGTTTATTATGACGTCATGGTGTATTGATAAAAATCGATTTTTTTATTCTGCCAGGGCATAAAAAAATTAAAAACTACAGTCTTTTGTGTAAGTAAATTATTGTTATCCCTATCTTCTATTCTGTATATGAAATCGCTACCTGCACAGCATAGAGTAACCTAAATACTGTCAATAGCTCTGCGTAGATACAATGTTTGATTCATGCATCTGATTCATCCTTTACCTTTATTAATTTCCTGCTTTTATCCTCAATAACTTTAAAACGCTCCATGATTCCCCGATAGATTCACGAAGTCTCTCGAATTTTTAGTTGAACAAAGATGTCGGTGAATATCCCAGAATGTCCTCCAAACCTTAAGTCCATCCAGCACTACCTGAAGACGGCACTGGAGCACGATGCCAGGGACCCAGTGGTGGCATATTGGTGCAGGCTCCACGCGCTGCAAGTGGGCCTCAAGATAACTACCAAGAAAACACCAGAGGAAACCAAATTCTTAATGGGTATTTTTTTTGTTGTTCTATGATTCTAACATCTTTGACACCCACACACTAATACTGTGATGTATGGAAGACATCCAAAGCATCACAGGCAGCCCTGGAAGTCTTGTCCACCACCTTCAGTGCCCCAGTGATAGTGTGACTTTAATAATAATATTAAATAAAATACTTCCTTCAATATCATTGCATAAAGTGTAAAAGGCACCATAATATTGTAATCAATTAATTTAATTTCAGCACTCATGGACTGGCTGGAAGAGGCAAAGAAAATATACAAGGATAATGATGCAGTTACTATTGAAGTGGCAGCTCAAGCTCACCTTGAGAATTATGCCTTAAAACTGTTTTTATATGCCGACAAACAGGATAGAGAACAGAATTATGGCAAGTAAGTATATGGACATGCAGTTTTGTAAGAGACTGAGCAGTGTTATTTATAAAGTACACAAGCTTATATTTTCTATTTTTACTTGAACTTTATTAAGATTAAAAACTCAAGGTTGAAACTAACCAAAACATTTTCCCCACACACAAAATATTTCCAAGTTTACATTTAACACCAAGAAAAAGAAATGTAGGTAATGATTAAAAAACTAGGCTGGATGGTATACGGAAAATCGACTGCTCATTGAAAAAAAAAATTGAATTGTTTCAGAAATGTTGTAAAAGCATTCTACACCGCTGGAATGGTTTATGATGTCCTCACTACATTTGGTGAGCTCACAGACGAGGCTGCGCAGAATAGGAAGTATGCCAAGTGGAAGGCCGCCTACATCCACAACTGCCTCAAGAATGGCGAGACACCTGTTCCAGGTAAGTTGCCGAGTCATATACTTAGATGCAATGATGCAGGGGTTTGGCACAACAGATCCCATAGGGTCGAAGTGTCGCCAGGTATTCCTGGCCCCCTCAGAAGATAAGATTGTCTAAAGAGTTAAAGATGTACATTTACCTTTTCCCTATTTAAACTATATCGAGCCCTAACCACCGTCTTAAGGTAAGCTACAATATAGAAATTTTAACTTAAAATTTCGATAAGATTTTCTTTTCACTTACGATAATAGCGGTTAGGGCGCGATATGTTCCAAAGTTGTCAAACCTAGTGTACTTCTATATGTTCCTGTGAAATCCTTATTTCAGGACCAATGCAGTCAGATGAAGGTGAAAACCCTGAAGGTGAAGGTACTAGTGACAATCCAGGCGATCCAGCTCCAAGCAGCTACTCACAAGCACCTGGCTTTAATATCGGCACGACCCCTTCCACACCACCGGCTGTACCATCCAGTTTCAGCAACTCGTTACCAGATCCTAATTTAGCCATGAGGGCAGCGTCGCAACTTCCACCTGTCCCTTCGTACACTCCAGATCCTGACCCTGGTGGCTTTGTGCCTTACGATCCGTCCCAGCAGCCTATGATGCCCCAAGTGACACCGTCATATGGAGACAACTCGACAATGATGGCGCAACTAACCCCTGATCAGATAGCGAAAGCTCAGAAGTATTGTAAGTGGGCCAGCAGTGCGCTTAATTACGATGATGTGAAAACAGCTATTGGCAGTTTGAAGAATGCATTAGAGCTGTTGCAAACTGGTCGCGACCCCGCTTAAGCGGTTTTTAAGGTAATGTAATACTGTTTGTTTATTGATTAATTTTAATTACACTTTTTTACTTATTTTGAACAATAAAACAATATAAACGAGGTATCAAAGGTATTAATTAACGCAATTTCAATTCAGGGTTGTGTAAAGTTCGCTACTGTGATGTCAAAAACGTAAATATTGGAGTTAACTGTGTTTTAGAAGTGTAAATGAGAATCAGTAGCTCTTCAGATGGTAATTATTGACTGCATTCAATCATTAGGCCTTAGCCCATAACATTTTAGTTAGTATATACATATTTTTTAATTTGTCATGCTAAAATTGAAACTAAAAAGGAATTTATCACATCTGATTTTACACGTACAGTTGTTATCGTTAAGATCAAAGCAAAAGGTCAGTACCTATTTCATGCGATATCATGAATTAATTTAAATAGGTACCAAACAGTTCTATATTGTATTAAATTAATATAGTGTTTTTTTATGAAAGAAGTACATTTTAAGGTTTAGTTTTTATGTACAATAAATTGTTAAATATTGTAAAGAAAAGATTATAAGAGTTCTGTAGGTATCGAAAGGTGAAGTGAACAAAACTGATATTAAATTGCATACATTTTTTGTATTATATGTAATTAAAATCATTAAATTGATATTTAATTTGGAAGACCTAAGTGCCTAAGTGGTGCTTCCTATGTAGATATATATACTTTATTTTATGTAATAAACATGGCTTTTAAAAGTTTGAAGTAATTATTACTAACAAGCGCTTAATCAATTTACCTGTAGTAAGTATATAAAATATCCTATGTATCCAGCATTTAAGCTCTCACTGTAGATCACTAACAGGTTTTATCAGAAGCGGTTCAGCCGTATACGTAGAAATAAACATCTTCATTTATATTTTTAATATTACGTAGATTAGATGAAGTTAGAGGATAATGAAACACTGTATTTTTTCTTTACATTTATTCACTGACCAACACACTTCAAACATACACACGTAAACATTGAATTAAATTATTAAATCGCGATTGAACCTGTCACTTACAAAATTAATAAGCAATACTGATACCTATTAAGTAATCTATAATCTTCATTATTAGAGACATTGCCGTAGTAAAGATTTTTTGTAGCCTCCGTGCGGGCAAAACCAAAATCGGTCTCCCTCTTTTCCTGAAAATGGCACTAGGGAGGTGGAAGGGCTTTATACCTGTAACTTTCATACCCTTTCTTCGTACGATGCTAAACAGGTATCTGAAGAAACAGTTAAAAAAATAATATTTATAGTACTTATTGAGCAAATTCGACATATACATACCTCAAAGTGTTAAGTGCAAGTTAGATACCGTTTAGCTAATAGTGCAGTAAAATCTAAAACCTACCCATACAGTGGCAGTTACTCATGAACCTACATATACGTACTTTTCACGTTCTCACATACAAAATGAACCTAGCAAGTATCGCTTAAATTAATATCACTTTTAGGTACACACAAATTCATCAAAACCGTTACTCCGCAATCGTCTAGAGAACAGATAAACTAAATATAAAAGTGTTCTAATTTTAGACAACCAGATGGTCGATCAAGAATTTTTCTATTACAATCAGCGGACTAACACAAAATAAATAACGTTTGATTTACAGTTGACTAGAAACATCACAGGAGAGTGATCGTTGGGGCAGTGATTCCAAACCTGGGGTCCCGCTAATATACGTCCTGTTCATAAATATAATAAAATGGTTGGTGCATTAGCTTACCACTATTAAAGTCATAAAAAAGGTTAAGAACCACTGCATTAGAGCAAATATTCGACTTAATTATAAATATGGTGCTGCCTTTTCGTGCATGTCTAAAGGTTTTAATTAAAGTATTTAGTACAGAGCTTCAACAAGATACTCTGTACATTGGCAGTATGTTGCGAAATTTAAACTTCATTTTAGGATATTTGGCTATCACTTAGCTAAAGAAACTATAGCGGCAGTTTTAATATGTTTAACTAATCTCTCTTCAGTCCGTTGCCATTCTGCGTGGCTGTCGCCCTCTCCATTTCTTCGCGGCGGCTGGTCTGGTACCTGTTACAAAAATATATTTATAATAATATAACAATAATTTTAAGTACTTCTGCTATCATTTTAGGTTAATGGACAACCTTATTTACTAGCTTTCAACGTACCGTCCACCAACCTGCACTGGGCTAGCGTGGTGGACGGTACGTTGAAAGGGTAGGCCTGTGCCCCAACAGTAGCGACATATTAATAGGCTGTCGATATCATAGTTGACTGATATGCCCGCGTGATTCATTTCCCGCGGGAACATTGATCAAACTAACAGCGAAAGCTATAAAACCACAACATCTATTCTGCAAAGTAAAATAGTGTGCCCCTGTATTATACTTAGCATGTTTGTTTATCTATTCTTATGTCCAGTGCTTCATTTTTGTGACACCACAAAGATTTCCATTACGTTTTTTTTTGTTAAACATAACAGGAAACTTTCAGTTTTATAGTGTACTCAGGCACGTATTCGTAGGCGGGTTTGATGACGCTTTTTTGTTCAGACGGAGCGTTTTTAATGTACAAAATTATACAGCAAAACACCTTCTCATTTATCACCGACATAACTGAAACGATTAGTAAGCTAAAGTGACAGTGTGATGGCTGTTGGGGTAGACGCTGTGGTTAGACGAGTTCTAGAGTGGAGACCACGCACAGGTACTTAATCGCAGCGCTGCCGGCCTCCCTTTTTAGGCCGTCCGTGGGGCCCTAAAAAGGGAGGCCGGCAGCTGTTGGATGCAGAAGATTTTTTTGCATCTGTTAGTGTCACTAAAAGTCTACAAAGTTCTGTACGGTTCGCATTTGTCTTCCTTCATAACTCTCAAAGCTCCGAGGCTTCAAGGCTGAACCTTTTCACAACACTAATGCGACCCCTCCAAAAGTAGAACACTAGATCCGTACCTGTATCTATATTTATAACATTTTTCGTATTGATGTTTGGCGTTTCAATGTACTGGAACACACATTATAGCGCGCGACAGCGGCGGCGGTTCGTCATCGCGGATTCTCTGGCGCGCTGCCAGAGCGATGTTCGGTTCGACCAAGCGATAGTATTCACCACTAATTTTATTTCGTAACTCGTGTTTACATCACATAAAAATTGGTCAAGGTACTGTATTAGAAACAGTACATTAAAAAAAACTATTAGGCACTTTCAGTTTAATCGGTGGGAATGTAGTGTAGGATCGCATAAGTAACATCTGTTCCAACGCAAATGGCATGCAAAAACCAACGCATATTGCGTTCCGAAAACTATTTAAACAGTAGATGGTGTTCCAAAATGGATGACACAGCTAACGTGGTAATACAAACTTAGTTTTGCAGTGTAATGTAACGGTATACTTTGTTTCTGAGACGCAAAGCGTTATTTTTCGCAGGCGTGAAACTTACATGCGTTTAAGAGCCATAGTGTGCAGTACGGGCACAGATAATGAGCTACCATTTTGCCTAAGTTCCGGAAGATATTGAATGGCTAAGTCCGTCGACGAAAACGTAATGTCTGGAATGCTTATAAAGAGACCCCGTATTCCAAAATGAATTCCGACATTAGTATCTGTAGTAGCTATCGCAGCCAAACATTAAGTCACCCGTAGGTGGCGGATTGGTACCCATTACGCTGGAATATTTTAGAAGTCACCTTCACGTATTACGCATGTAGAATGCCATAATTTCAGTTTAAATTCATGGCGTGCCTTCTTAGTGGCCATTAATATTCAGCGCAAGAAAACATAAAGCTTTTCTCACACTAAAATGAAAACGAACTCGGAAGCTAAATGCGGCCGATTAAAACGGCAATAATTCAAACTTGATAGGCTATTGCAACAGACCCGTGATGTGTGGCTGCATTGCCTCTGCGAGGCCTTGTACGGTTAATACGTCCAAAATCGGTCCAGCAGCGTTGACAATCCCGAATTAACAAATCGTTGTCTTTATCATCATCAGTCTGTTGAATCCGATTTCCCGAGTTTAAGGTCTTGTACTTCTTTCCCTCCGGCCGTCATCGCAAGGCTTAGTTCGCATGATAATTTTTGGAAGTCTAGGTAAGTATATTTTTGAAATTCTACGGATGTCATCTTATCTTTTTAGGGAGCCAGGAATACAAGATCTTTTGTGTCCACCAACGGTGCCCCAATCCGTTTTTTGGTGGACTTCACATACGCCTCAGAAAAGATAGGTATTCTAATCTTTGGCGCACGATGAATGCTTCACCGAAAGTCTGTGTTATTTAATAAACCGTACTAAAGTTCTGAAAAACTCATTGGTACGGGCCAAGGTTTGAACCCACGACCTCCTGAACGTGAGGATTGGACTAACCCGAGTGCACAATACGGCTATCATGGTTGATGGGGGATGATAGACTATAGTATGTCGCTCAACAACCGCGTCTGACGCCCCCTGCGCCAGTGTGAAGTCAATACTGACGTCAATGTATCTTTCTTACATATAGAAAACAATGTGTGGTAGTGATTCACACGAGCATTCCTCGCGAATATCAGTTTACTTGTGAATTCTAAACTCGGATTTTACTTGAAGTATCAAAAGTGACGGCTTCCAGGCTTCGGCACAAACGGAGCACCAGAATCAACGTGCCAAAATACACTTGCAAACTATAGCGCTTGTATTTTGACGACTCGCATATAACTGGTTGATAACGCGCAGGCCACGGGTTCGATCCCGGCTGTGTAAACTCTATAACAGGAATGTGTAAATCACTTTCTCCTTCATCATTATCATCATATCAGCCTGTAGACGTCCACTGATGGACAAAGGCCGCCCCCAGGGATCTCCACGACGACCGGTTCTGCGCTAACCTCATCCAGCCGGGTCCCGCGACCCTCACCAGATCGTCGGTTTCTTTCTCCTTCACTTGCTTCAACTCCATGGATATTCATGATACATTGAGATAGGCCAGTAGCCCGACTGTACAAAATGAACTGCGGCCTACTATACTAGTGTTTGAATAAAGAGAGGAAGTTAGTTTGATTTCGATGGTGTTTTGGTTTCCTCTGTTGCGTTCATAATATTTAATTATGAATACAAAGTGCGAAAGTCTAAAATGTACTCTGTTGCGTTGTTTCCCATCCCTCATCTAGCCTGATGGTAATGGATGACTGACTATAGGATTCTTTGGGTCACTTTAGACTTGTATGATGTCGTTGCTGGAGACCTAATGATGTGATAGTTATCGTCACGATGCGGCGCGCGCACTGAATGATCGGCATTTATTACGAGCACTGAAATCTTTTAGATCTGAGAGTTTTTAGATACTTAGGTACTGTGCGGTGCCAAAATTGCAACTGACTTCATATTTGTTTAATTTATTTTTCTGTCTTTGATACACATTTCTATCACCCTCGTGTTGAATAGGCTATTCAGATGTCGACGTTCAGATTGAATGACGGAATTCATATCCAGTCTTAAACCTAATAATAACTTTATGTCTGTAATATCTTTAGAGTAATTTTTATTGTAAAAAATAACTGTTGGTTGTCTGAATAAATAAAAAATAATTAAATATCGTTATCACGACGTTACAAAGATTGTGTAACAAACTGTTTCTTGGAACTGTACGAACAGTCGACCCCACGTGGCTTTGTTTCCATTCCACTGACGTTCGGTCGATGGTACAAAAATGTAAAACTTTACCGTCAACAGGGTCTCCATCTCCAACTGTCCGTCATTTAAAATTTACCAAACCCTTGAGATCAGAGCTTAAAATCCTGCAAATATTATAGACGCGAAAGTTCGTAGGATGTTTGGATGTTTGTTAGTTCTTCACGCAAAAATAACTGAACAGATTTTGATGATACTTTACAGTAATGTATATTATAGGTACATCAGAGAGAGTAACACATAGGCTAGACCTCGGGAAAAGCTGTTTCCGCGGGAAAAGCTTTTCTACGCGGGTGAAGCAGCGGGAAATAGCTAGAGAAGTATATATTTACCAGACGACCAGCCTCCCGCTGAGCATAAAGAAGAACACAAGCGCGGGCGCGCAGCGGTCGAACGGATCGCCCACCACCACGTGGGAGTACGCCGCGAGGACCATCAGCGCCACCAGACCTATGTTCGCTGCGTTTTTTATCTTATCTGCAAATGGAATAATAATACCGCGTCATTTTAATGAAAAACGTCCAACCTAAAAAATGTCCATCCTGAAAAATGTCTAATCTAAAAAATAAATAAATAGCGGTTTTGAAGGTTCTGTAGTGTAAAATGTTCCAGATTGGACATTATTATCGTAAATCAGCAAGATTGATGAGGAGCCCTATTTTTGAATCGCTCGCCTCGCTTCGAGCGGTCGATTCTACTAATGTTCCATCGACAGACGATACAAAATCCACACAAAATTAGTAGAATCGACCGCTCGAAGCGAGGCGAGCGATTCACAATGGGGCTCCTGACCGGCTAAAACTAGTTAAAATTATTAGATGGAAACAAGTTCAATTGTATATAGGTAGTAAATATTGCCCGCGTGGAATAAATTTTTTCACGCGGGAACAGTTTACCCCGGTTAAAAGTAGCCTATATCTTAGAGGATTATAATAATTTCCAACCTATGTGTCTAGGATGTATGCTATCAGTGGATTTACTGTAATAATGTCCAATCTGAAAAATGTCCAACGACCATGCTCGAACTGAAAAATGTCCAATCTGAAAAACGTCCAGTCTGAAAAATGATTGTACCAAGTTTCAGAGTAACAAACATCCTCACAGACTTTCTTCCTCACAGCCTTTATAATATTAGTAGGAATCAGGTAGGCACACAGAAAACTGAAAAGCTCGCTACGGTTTTATAATTCTGTGGGTAGGAAGGGTTGTGTCAGAATAACCGTAAGCACCCATTCAGTATTTAGTAAGCTGTCAGGGAAATTTATTTTTGTGTTAGCATATGATGTGCTAAAACTCGGGTTATGTAAAACCGTTGTAATGGCTAAATTAAGGCCACAATAACCTACGAAAGGTTGCTAAGCTGGACGTGTGACCCACTGTACGATTGATGCTGGATATTTGTAATAGTCGGAGAGGAAAAGTTATTTCAAGATACAATATTTATAGATTTTCGTTCCAACACTTTTTAAATAACGACGTATATATTTAGATTTGTAAACAATATTTTCGTGTTTATAGAAGCGTCAAGAAGTCCTCCGTTCTCTTGGCCTGTGTGTATTTGCTTTGACTTTAGTCCTATGGCATACTATTGGATATTGAAATACCTACCATAGAGTTAGCTACCTTACAGAGCATTAATATTCCCACAATATGATATTACTGCTCTGAGAATGCGATCACCAACTCACAACTTTACGGTGTCGAAACCAGGCTCGTTGCGTTGACCTTGGGGCTCGAAAACCAGAGATCACAATGAGGATAGACAACTTTGTACTATTTCTACAAGTTGTTGGCTATGCTATGTAGGTAGGTATATTTGTGATTATAGCAGAATACAGTTGTTTGGGCGGAAAAATAACTAGTTTATGATGTCATCCAACTACAGATCAGTGCCATGGCTTGTAGACGGAATTGAATATGACATGTATTAATAAAAAGCGTATAGGTAACATGAACTCACGGCTAGGTATTATTGCCAGAGCCAATCCGAACAATATCTCGAGCGCGCCCACCGTCCTCCTGTACCATTTCGACGGTAACTTGAAGTCGAACGTTTCGGCGAATGGAAACACTTTGGCGTACCTAACGTACTCTTTCCTCTGAAAAGAAAAAAATGATTTTTAATACATTAGTTCACATGCTACGACGACGACCCAAACTGAGGCAATGCTGTAAAAGTACAATACAATTTTATTCAGATAATTGTGATCCTAAGCGGAACCGACGGCAATTTGAGTAGAAGGGTATCGATTGGCTACCGTGCGCGCAAAGACGTACTTTACGGCAGACCTCTTACAAGATGGACTCACGATATCTGGTCAAAGTCGCATGCCGACAGGCGCAGAACCGGTCATTATAAATCTTTAGTGGCGGTCTTTGTCCAACAGTGGACGCCTTCCGGCTGAGTGATTATGATCGATCAGTATATCGGGCGAGCAGGACGTAGAATAACTACTTTGTTTGTTTTGGACTCATCAGTATTTGTTTGTAAACTCTACCTACGAATATATTAGACGCGTGTCCTATCCCTAACTATGGCAGGATTATTTCTTCTGTGGCTATGGCGACTTAATAATGATGAAGCTCCTCCCTTCAGAAGCTTCCAAATCAAATTGATTTAATTGCGTTTAATGAATCATGATGATCAGAGATGTGACAAATACCTAAATAAGAACTAAAACAAGTATTACTACTACCTTAACTTTGCAGTCCGCTTAACAGTACTTGTTCCCCGTTGTTTACAATAGAAATATAGGTGCCTACCTACTTAATTTAATGCCCAAATAAAAGAAATACAGAGATTACAATTAGAAGTTAAAGATTACTTTAGTCATAAGCCGTTTAATAGCTTATAAGCGCATTCTTCCAGGCAACCATTTTGGGTTTTTTTATTTTATTTTGTGGACGAATTGTAATAAATTGAAATAAAACGCTGATTACATCGCTGTTATGGTTAACCCCACGATTTAAGAAAAAGCTTGATATAAATATTTCGAAAAATTAATTCACCAACCACCTGGATAAGTCTAATTAGCTAGATAAGCTTATATTTGTTTCTTGATAGATTTATTATATTTGCTGTTGGCACATTGCATTGTTAGAAATACATTGTAATGTAGGCACGCTAATCAATTAGACGTGATTAAATGGGTTGCGTGCGGGGGGCGGCGCCCTGGGCCCGCGGGCGGCGGAGAGTCGCGCCGTCGTCGGATCGGACCACTCCGCGGCATTAGGCGGCAGGCCAAGTACCAAAATAGCAAGCCACATCGCTCCGCAGCAAAAATTTGAATGCACCGAGCGACCTTAAATACGTCTAGACTACAAACAAACAATAAAATAAAATACTCACCAAATCCTTGTGCAGTTCCTTAGAAATATATGGTGTTAATTTTGTTATTCCAACAAATATAAAAAATATCCCTAAAAGGACCGATAAACTTTTCAATACGATAGAAGAACCCATTTCATTTAGCGAATGTCCTACTATTGTTTAGGATCTAGACACTGATTTACACCAAACACATTATAATTTTCCTTATTATTAATTATTGCACTTCATTAATAAAACATACTTGATAAAAATTAACACATGATGTAGCCTAGAGACCCGGAATCATAATTAAATTTTATAGATCATGAAGAATTAAAAAGCTAGATATGATGAGCAAACACGTTTCGCGCCGGCGCGAAAAAATCCATACCGAGCGGATGTGTTGCCACGCATGCCACCACGGCATAAAATATGCTCCAAAAATAACAGTAAATTAAAAATATATATTTCTTATGCGCAGAGTTTTAAGTTGTACGTAGGATTATGAGTGAAATCTCAGAAGTGAATTAATGGTTTTGTCTGCTGAATTTGTGAAACAATCTGATGTGAACAAAATATTGTAATGTATCCGAATTTTTACACATTCTAATGTTGGTAACGCCTCATAACTGTCACTGGTAGAATTTTTTTTTGTCAAGGCAATGGTATTTAACAACAGACATCACAAGTCTTAGCCTAATGCGAAAAATTTATTTAAATAGCAGCAACACATATCACACTTATTCAAAGGCAGTAATCATCAACATCAGTCCACTTCTTGACATAGGCCTCCCTCAAGGCGCTCCCATTGAACCCGATCTTCAGTTCTCTGCATCCAGTCATTGCCAGACGTCTTTACGCACAGTCGCTCCATCTAGCTGGGGGGGCATCCAACACCGCTTGCCCAGTCATGGTTTCCACTTGAGAATTCGTCTACCTCAGTGGTTATTGATTCTCCTGCAGATGTGATCAGCCTACTGCCACTTCAACATGCTTAATTTTTGAGTACACATTGTCACTCTCTGAAACCCTTTAATTACAACTGGTGGGCTTCATGGTCATGCTCTGCTAGATGGAGAGCTACCAGCCACAACACGCATAATGGACCAGAGGTCTAAGAGCAGAAGAGTTAAGAAATCAAGAACACTTCTATTATAGCCTATGCCATGTTCATAGTTTTTACACCATCTAATATCAAAATTGGGATGCTGTAATTGGCATACCATGGTTGATGATGTTGAATGTTTATTAAAAAAAAAAGAAAAGTGCTTATTTAGTACTTGTTTAAAAATTTATTATATTATGTGGACACACATTTTCGTTTTTTAACATTGTTTCATAATATTTCATAAATTTTAAAGAACCACATAGCAAAAATTGATCTTTTGTTGAAAATGGTTTTAAATTTATTATATCCTCGGCTCTAAGTTTATACTGTGCGATTGGTTCTTGATATTTAAAGGTTGTAGATTCTGTAAAATCGCTTACAAATATATTGTATGTAAAATTCCAAAAAGCTTTGAATGTGTACAAAGTTTTCCTAAACAAAATCTTGTCAACACTCTGACAACAATAGTACATAACAATTCTCCTCATATCATCTTCATTGCTTAGTATTGTTTCTAAAATTTGGATGAACGCTACTATGCCTGTCCCTTGAGCAATCATTATAATTCTATCAAATTTACTATTGCATAGTTCATATGAACCATATGGACCTCTCCATAATGTTTGATCACCTTGGTTTAAAGCATTCAAATATTGTGAGACAAGGCCTTTGTCATACATCTTAACTATAATTGAGAAATCATATTCCTCATTGCCATTCCTTTGTTTTAGAGGTGTGTAAGCTCTCGTACATGATTTATCTTCGGATGAAGAGATGTACTTAACCAGAAAGTGGTTACCAGGATTCCACCAAACTTTTCCAGTGTCACCATTCAGCTTTTTGAACTTCATAAGTTTATGTGACTCACATATTTCCACACTTTGTAGAAGTAAAAATGGTGTATATTCTAGTTGAGATATAGCATTTTCCAAACGTTCATTCACAGTTTCACCATTCTCAAGATAATTTTGGTACAAATTCAATTGCTTTTCGTAAACATCGAATATGCACGGATTGCAGCCACTATTACAACAATCGTCTTTGCTTGGTTCAAGGGGCTGCTTCATTTAGGTCTATTGCACAAACGTACCCTAACATAACTAAGAGAATTTATTTAGTGTCGAAGACTGATTACTACGTTTATAACACAACATTTTTTTTTTTGGGTCAAATTTATCCCTCGAAGGGAAAGGCAAAGGGTCACTGCCCATACAGCCATGTCTTCAGTTTGATTCTTTTTTGTCTTCTTCTTTTCGGTTATATTCTTCATCGTTGAGTTCAAGTTCAAGGCAGGAGCCAAGTCTTCTTTATTTTGTTTTCTTCAGGTCTGAATAATCTTCAGAGTTGAGTTCAAGTTGAAGGCCGAAGCCAAGTCTTCTTTATTTTGTTTTCTTCAGGTCTGAATAATCTTCAGTGTCGAGTTCAAGTTCTAGGCCGGAGCCAAGTCTTCTTTTTCGTGTTTTTTTATTTTTATGTCAAGTCAATTAGTCAAGTCAAGTAGTTTTAAATGTCATTCACAGTTGAAAGGACAAAATCATATAGAGACGGAAAACAATCTCTATTTCTCAAAAGTTGTGGGAGAGAGCGCGGGATTTCTTCCACATTTTTAAAAATACTTAGAAGGCGGTCTATAAAAACCATTCTAGTCAAAGAAAAACAGCGACAATCAAAGAAAATGTGGTGAAGAGTTTGCGGTAAATCTTCATTACAAAAGTTACAATTTGGCGATGATACGAGATTGAGTCTGTATAAATGAGCATTAAAGCGACAATGACCAAAACGCAAGCGACATAGAATTGTGAGAAACTTTCTACTGAAATATAAATTACCCTTGGTGAACCAGGGACGACCGATTTTATCATTTATGTCAGCATACCACTTGCCTTTATGTTCTGCTATATTAAGCCATAATATTTTAAATTCTTCTATTAATTTAGCTTTAACACGTACTATTAGGTCAGATTCAGGGAGGGATATTTGTTTTACAGCAACACTCATTAGGGAATTGTTGGTTATTGATGTGGCAAGATAATCAGCTTTTTCGTTTCCAAGTACACCAACGTGCGATGGAGTCCAGAAAAAAACAATAACCTTGTTGAGCTGGGACAGCTGAAAATACTTTTCTCTAATCTGATGAATAATATAATTAGTTTTTGTGTGATGTCCAGGATTATTCAAAGCTTTAAGTACGCTCATACTATCACTGACTATAAGCCATTTAATCTCAGACTGCCGCTGAATATAATCAAGTGCCTCAAGAATGGCTGAAGACTCTGCCGTATAAATACTGGCTGCCTCAGGTAATTTATATCCTAAACCCCTCTCTGCATTCAAGTCGTAGAAAGCCATAGCTACAGCTTCACTATTCTTAGCACCGTCAGTATAGATTTGATGATACCCATCATAATCAGTTAATTTATTATAAACATCTTCCTTGTATTTTAATTTATTATCAATAACAATGTTAATGGAACAGAATTTACTTAGGAAGGAGTCATTATAGCAAGGCAAAAGGACACTATTGTAAATGTTGTGATTAAATTGCAATTCCTGTATTTCAGAAGAATCTTGTACAAGAAAAGAAGAACTACTAAAATATGAAGCCTGGTTTAATTTGGAGAGCAAGGGATGTCCACTGAATGAAGACAATTTTAATAGAAATTTTAGTTTGAGATACTTAAAACGAAGAATTAATGGTGGTACATTACTCTCAATCTGCATGGAGATAATCGGAGTGGACATCATGGCACCCATTATAATACGTAAACACCTATTTTGAATTTTATTTAATTTTTCCACCAACTGCAGTTTGTGGGAATAGCAAAAATAACCATATTCAAAGTGACTCCTCACTAAACTTTTGTACAAGATTAACAACATTTTAGGATCAGAACCCCAATACGTACCAGCTAGAGACTTAAGAATGTTACAAGCTTTTAAAGCTCTATCAGACAAATAATCAACATATTTGTTCCATTTAAAGGTACTTTGAAAAGTTATTCCTAAAAACTTTGTGGATGAATTTATTGGAAGCAAATAACCATCATAATAAATTTTTATGCATCTACTTAGAGATGCATGAAAAACAACAACATTACTTTTATCATGACTAATATCTAAATTAAGATAATTAAAATAAGATTTTAGTTTTGTAAGACCCTGATTAAGTGTGTTATTAATGTTTTGTACATTATCACCAGAACAATAAACTACTAAATCATCAGCAAATTGCAGATTAGACACTTCTGGACCAAGTTCCAAATTTAATCTATGAATATATATAATAAACAGAAGGGGGCTTAATATTCCCCCTTGACTGACCCCTTTATATGAAAATCTAGAGCCAAATAAATAATTATCATGCTTAACAAAAATCTCTCTACCATGTAAGAAATCAAAAATCCATTTTATTATTTTTGCAGGAAACTTTAGAGAGGCTAGAACAGAAGAGAGAATATGTAAATTTACATTATTGAATGCTCCAATTACATCAAGGAAGACAGCCACTAGAGCTTTATTCTCCCGCGAGGCACTATCAATGTCCAGATACAAATGACTTAGGCTCTCCCGGGCAGAACGGCCACGAGGGAAGCCAAACTGATTACTAGGTAAGATACGATTATGTTCAACATAAAACTCTAATCTTTGTTTAAGTAGTTGTTCAAAAAGTTTCCCTACACAAGAGCTTAGAGTAATTGGGCGATAAGAATCAGCCATATTAGGATCTTTATCAGGTTTGAGGATTGGAACAAAGCAATCTGTTTTCCAGTCTTTAGGTATTAAATTAGATTCCCATAATAAATTAATAATATTTAAAAATGTTTGCAAATTTGAGCTGTTTAGAAGTTTAAACATTTTATATGACAAACCATCAAGTCCACAAGCAGTGTTTTTTCTTGATTTCAGGGCTGCTTTTAATTCTTCTAAGTTAAAACTGTTGACTAAATAAGAATTGGAGGATGATAACAAGCTATTGCAGAAGTAAGAGTTTGAAGAATTCTCTACAGTGTCAGGAGTATACTTGTGTAAGAAATCATTTATCCATTCACTGCTGTTAAAACTCTTTTTTGTTTTATATGTTTTATTAAATTTCCTCATTTTACTCCAGACAGCACTCATAGGGACTAAACGATTTATCGAGGTACAAAACTGTTCCCAGGCAATACGGCTCTCATTTCTTATGACAAGTTTCTTGATAGCTTGATTTCTTTTAAAGGCAATGTAATTCTCTAAGGATGGAGTAATTTTAAATAAAATATAAGCATTCTTACAATCATCTACTGCTTTAGAACATTTTTCATTCCACCAAGGTAGAGCCACGAAAGTTTTCCTTCTTACACCATTCTGAGAATTATTTCTATTAACATGACCATTGGAAACAGTAGTATTAGATGTTGTTCGGAAAAGTGAATTCTCCATTGCAGAATGCAATAACTTACAGAATTGATTGTAAGAGTCAATAGGTTCAGTTGGATTTATTGAGAATTCTTTTAATGTGTTATTGACATTTTGTTCATATTTAAACCAATCTACTAAGTTAGGATTAACATGTTTAGGACAATGTTTTATAGAAGACTGAGGCAGACAATTTACATGAGCAAATGTGTATTCTGTTATAGTTGGAAGATGATAACTGCCAAGAGGCGAATCGCAAACCTGCCATACACAAGATAATGCCAAGTTAGAAGAGACCATTGTGAGATCAAGACCATTGGGCCTCCAAACGTTTGATCCTATTGTAGTAGGACTTCCGTCGTTTAAGAGCACTAAGTCATTCTCCTCCATGACATCAAGAATGTCTCTGCCACGAGAATCAATATTACCACAACCCCATAATGTGTGATGAGCATTAAAGTCACCAGCTATAACCACTGGCTTAGGAATAGACTTTATCAAGTTGCTGAGCTTAGTTTTATTAAAACGAGGTGTACAATTTGAAGGACTGTAGAAACTAACTATTGAAATGAATTTATTTTGTATTTGTATCTGTATAACAATATTTTGAATGGAGTCATCAAATAAGGTTGATATATTTTGAAAATGTAAACTGTTGTGTATTACAAGTGCTACACCGTTGTGATCATTACCACAGTCATTTCTCACAACAGTGTATCCCTTTACATCAAATTTCATATGAGATTTTAACCAGGTCTCTGAGATTAATGCAATATGTATTTGATGATCGTTAAGAAACTTTTTGAAAACGTTTTTATGAGGAATAATGCTTTGCGCATTCCATTGCATAATGTTTATACTATTTATATTGAATGTTATTGGTCCAAAATAATTTTCTGAAATGGTTTCTTAATTAATATAAGAAATAAACTATTTAAAAAAGATTAGATAGGTATTTTAAATTCATCAAATTTTTTTCTGTAAACATTGTTTTATAATCTTTGTTATATTTTCAGAATTGATAGCCAAACTCTCTGTTTTATTGAGTGATATAACTTTTAGGAGTGATTCTATTATTGTGTTCAAGAAGTTTTTATCCGTGTCTAGAAGTTGAGTCAAGTTTTGTGATTTTTGTAATGATGGGAAATTTTCATTATTAAATAATGCTGAGTATGGTCTAGAAATAACTTTGTTTTTATTCTCAATAATTTTTTGTTGTTTAATGGGGCATTTGCCAGAGATGGCGATATGGTCCCCTTTGCAGTGTACACAAACTGCTTTATCCATACTGACGGTGCAAGACTTGAATGAGTGTCCCTCACCACAAATTGAGCATCTCTCTGCATTTTTACAAAATTTAGCTAAATGGCCATACCTGAGACAGCGGAAACACTGTTTAACGGGAGGTACGTACGGCAACACCGGCAACCTCCACATTTTAAGGAAGACATGGTCAGGCAGGGATGTGCTGCTTGCGAATGTGATTGCAACAGTCTGAGTCGGCTGGAAAGAAAAAGTGTTTGTAATATTGTCCTTCACCTTTCTCATAATGCGGCGCACAGAAATATTTTTTTTTGTTGATAGAGACAAAGCTTTAAATATGTTTTTGTTGGATAAATCTACAGGAACTGACTGGATGACTCCAGTGAGTTCGGTGGATGCTGCAGGTATGGACGCATTGATGTCCTGATCTTTCAAAAATGAGGAGTTATCCAAGAATGCATTCGCCAGACTCGGCTTATCAAAAACGACACCAATTTTAAATTTGTTAACACGCTTTAGGTATTTTATGCCTTTTACAAATCGTTGAAAGCACCCGCTCAGACTTAGCATATCACGGGTACCCATAGGTTTCTTTTCATCTCTACTTTCAATAAAGACAATGAACTCATGACCCACTGTACTATCTTCTGGATATCTCCTATTGTAGTCAGTTACCATATAAGGTTTGTACTTATCTTTCTCTTCAATAATCCTATCATCAAGATCTTCCGACTCGCTGCTTTCAGAAACCGCAGATTTAAAAGATCCTACTTCATCTGGAAGTGGAGGTTTATCATAGTCCTTTTTTCGTTTTCTCCTACCATTAGCCATGGTGGCAACCAAGAGTTACCACCAGACCCGGGAGAAAAAAACCTATTTACAGAAAACTATTAAATCACTAAACTATATACAAAACAACTAAATACACCAATAGTATGGTACAAATATGTACAGAAGAAGCCAAAACAACAAATAAAATAAGAGGAAAACTGAAAATTTTCAGGAAATACAAAAAGACCGCCCTTACACCTCAGAGGTTCCCGCGCTTTTTCTTATAACACAACAATGAAATGAATGAGTGAGTATTAATTATTGAGTAATGACAATGACCTTTGTCTTTTCTTGTCCCTCCCTATCCCTATTTAGTTTGTGCTTGTCCCCTAGGTGTATGAGCCAAGTTATATAATGGCAATGGCAATTTGCTTGCCGCCTGCTTGCCTGCCGCACACAGACTACTAAGAAGAAGATACTGCCGCAAACGCAAATGCTTTTTTTTTTGTGTAGTGTTGCCAACCCCCTTGGATGTCTGCACAATTATAAACAAATCTCAAAAAGCACTAGATTTACAGGATTTTAAATAAACAAGCACTAAGTAGTATAAAATAAAAATGCAATAATACAAAAGAATCGTTAAATGTATTTAGAAATTAAATATCAAGATACTTAGTTTACAAGGTACAATCAAAGTCGGAAAGTTTATTAAATATACTTGTGCCCAAAGTTGGTAATGAGTTACTCTGGAAATTGAGCGCTGACATCCTTAAAATGTACTAGATTTAGTTCCTAAAGCTATATGTTGGCCACACTGACAAACGTGCGCAAACTTCCTTTCGGATACAACGATCGGAGCGGCGGCAAACCTACGCAAACGCACGCAGGCACCACATAATAATACGCCACGTATTCGGAAACCGTATGCGGAAACCGCATGTGTGCGGCCTCACGTATGGTCCGATGCATTGTGGATTATCTAGTGCAAAAATAATCTTAGTATCTTTTGCCGCAACGCAAGTCTTCAGGTAGTCGAAAGACCAATTCACAAACTTACGATACACAAAAAGAAAACACTCAGACTATATTAATTACTCTGAAAGAAAACAGAAGTAATATCGGTTCAATGGTTATGGAGATACAAGCAAACAGACACACGTATAAAATATTTTTATCAGTGTTTATCATTCACTCAGATTCCATATATAATCTGTGAGATGAAGTCTCAACTCACAAATGAGAACTAAACGACGATTAAAGCGGGAGTTTTGAATAAATTCTAAAATATTTATTAGCTTCGTATTATTGCTTAATATTATATTTTTATTCAGAACATATATCTCCCCACTTGCTAATTAATTAGTTTAACATCATTTAATAAGTTAAACTTGAAAATTTTTACATATTTTTAGTAATTTCTAACCGTCTTTCAGAGATAATAGCGCCCTCTACACAGACGCCATCCAAACAACCGGTTCGCTTCGATGCCCGCCATAATATTCTCTTTGGTCATTGCGATAACGTTCTGCTCGCTGTAAACAATTTTGTAAGTATTCTATTACAGTATTTGTAAGAAATAATTATTTTGCAAAAAAATTTGTGAAAAATATAATTTGAGTCTTGAATTGAAAAACAATTCATTTTTTCTAGCTGTGTGTAAACTACATCTTGTATTTACCTATCCTAACTAGCGGACTCCATTGTAGCTGGTAGCGGGCGGCTTGGTCTTAGCACTCATAAAATTACTTAGCATATTGTAATAGCGTCACCGCTATTTTGTCTCTCTGTGTGCCGTTTTTCATATTTTTTTGTACGAAAGTTCATTGTAAAACCATTTTTATTTATTGTAAATGTGAATCCCATAGGATTACCCAAATAAATTAACTACGGGTCAAGCGTCCTTTTACATGGTTATTGACTTAGATTCAACTGTTTTACTTTATTAAATTTTAGCCACACGTTTTGTCATTTGTGTTACGTTTAATTAAAATGATATTTATTTCGACTGTTCCAGTATCACTGAGTTAGGAAATCAATATTAACCATATCTTTATTAGGTATGTATACCTACGTACCTACATAAATATTGGTATGACTGAAGAGGTACCTACCTATGTTTGCCTACCCAGTGTTCCCACAGTACAAAAGTTCTGGTGGCCCACAGAACAAAAAAATACAAACTTAGTACTTATAATTTATTCGTGAGTATATTGTATTCTAACTAGTTTTGTTTTTCAGATTTTACTTGTGCCTAGCTGTACTAATTTAATTTGACTGAAATGTCTGATGATGGATCTACCGTTGTTGAGAAGAAAGGACGTGGTAGACCAAAATCCAATGGAACACAGGCGGTAAAACGAATTTTAAGGATTTGTTTATTTAGTTCACATTTTAATATCAAACCTGTACATTTTTAAATATTTTACCAGGAAGCGAAAGCAGATACGAAGAAAAGAGGTCGACCACCGGCAGCTTCTAAAGCTAAGGAATCCACAAAGTCGTCGGACGATGAACAGGCGCCGGTAGCGAAAAGAGGAAGGGGCAGACCTAAGGGCTCCAAGAAAAAGCCACCTCAGAAGGCCAAGGTAAATTTAACTAAATTCCTGGCAGATAAATTCTATACAAAACACATTCAAAAATGTGATTAAATCCCATGTAACAGCAGTGGGCAGAGTTGAGTTACTCCATCTAAGGCTGAATTGTTATATTTTAATTAGTATTTGTGTTTTGCAGAGTGGGTCGGGTGAGGGTCGGGGCCGTGGCCGACCGCGTAAGGAAGCCCCACCACCGAAGAAGGACGCAGCCTCCTCTGAGGAGGACCAAGACGAGGATGAGGACGATGAAGGCTCTGACCAGTAAAGTGTGTTTATCTGTGGACGTAAAACACTCACTTTAGTGTAATTTGATTGTCACGATAACTCCCATTATGTTTAGAATTAATGGATATATTCATTTTATACCATGTCCCTTAACATGAAGCATTTTTCATAATTGACATTTGTGGGGTTATCTTGACAGTTCAAAATGAAATATTCTCAACTGAGATCATTTGTCTGCCCAGAGTTTACTCATGTAATCTAATGTTAACTTGATAACTGTTATAATGTAATGATTTGACATGAACATAATTTTTAACACTGCGACAAAATCTTACATGATTAAATATTGGGTTGACTTAGCTCTCCATAGAAATGTACAACTGTAAGGTATAATTTGTAAGACAGTCTTTTTTGTAGATTTATTCTATTTGTATACCTAAGCATTTCGTATTTTGTAATCTCCTGATTTATATTACTATCTTGATTTTGAAGTAATGAAAAACAATCATACAATTTTGTAGAATAATTAAGTATTATTTTCTATATAATAAATATTTTTCATTTCGATTTTGTTATTATTTTTTGTATTGCAAAACAAATTGCATGTGGTAATGTGAAATTGATTGGCATTGAAATCAATGTGTTCTTAAAATTATTATAATAAGTAATACATAAATCTACGTTGCCTGTTGGATTTACATAGTCATAGTTGTATTTGTAGTGTCAGCATCAGTTTTTATTTTGAGCAGACTGAAAAGGCAGTTTTTTTTTACATTTACTGTGTGTATGTGCGTGAATGTACAATTTTAGAGCAATTATAAGTCTTTAAATTCTATGCATTTTTTTAATTGATAGGAACAAGGATCAGCGACCTACCTCGAGTTCTGGTTTTAAAATTGTTTTGGATTTAGATGTTGGCATCAATCAATAGAAAATTACCGACGAACTGGGTCATCCATCAAGTGAGCATATTGATTAAAGGTACCTACACTATGCTCAATAGCCATGACATAGCTCAATTCAGTGAAAACTGAAATAGCGGTTACCTACCTATCCGTTATAAGTTAAGATAGGGTTTTACATGCATCATCAACAGTGGTCGAGTTCGAGGGTTTACACAATGCATAAACTTAGTACCTAGGTTTATGTAAGTATTTAGAGTAAGTTTCTAGGATAAAAACGACTTAATTATTTTGGTCGTATTTTACATTTAGGCTTTAGTTAAATTAGATAGAAGAAGTATAATTTAGTTCGGTGGTTTTGCCGAATCGACCAAAGAGTAACCCCACGTATACTACTATCTAATTTGTGGTAACCCCTGTCTATCGGTAAGTTACAACTTGCTGAAGTTTGCATAAATTGTATCTTATATTATGTTGATTGGATTGATGTAGTTCTCGTGTAAATCGACAGATGACGCGTCTTTTTTTACAAAACTCTGTGGTAGCATTCATTTCGGTTGTGTATTTTATTCCATTCACTCACTCACAATTCATTCTTTTTGTCAGGCGGCGTAGTGATGTTGCATTATCGATAATTTCCCTATCAATAGTTGACCTTGAAAATCAGTCATAGTATCGATAGTAATACTATCGTTTATATGTGAGTACTTGTTATCGGCATATTTAAATCCATATTGTTAAATAAATTCAAATTCAAATTCATCATCATATCCGCCTGTAGACGTCCACTGCTGGACAAAGGCATCCCCCAAGGATCTCCACGACGACCGGTCCTGCGCTAACCTCATCCAGCTGGGTCCCGCGACCTTCACCAGAAAAAAATAAATAGTCCTACCGAAGTTAACGAAATCTTCAATATTATCGATTAATAAAAATAAGCAATACAATTGCTACAGATCAATAGTATCGATACTATCGATAGTATCAGTACAAACATTATCGATGTTAATATCGATACTATCGATGTTAATATCGATACTATCGATGATAGTGTTTGTACTGATACTATCGATACTATTGATCTGTAGCAATAGTATTACGTCTTATTTTTACCAATCGATAATATTGAAGATTTTGATATCTTCGGTAGGACTATTTATTTATTTATTTGTATAATAAAAACCCTATTTAATAAACATTACAATCCTACAATTTTGTAAAAAACTGACATATTTGTCAAGTTTTACGACAAGTGCTGTTTATTAAACCTCACAAATATGTAAGAAGTTTACAGGTAAATAACTTACAATTGTCACAGTTACAAATGCTGTTTAATAAAAGTTTACATATGTAGAAAACGCCTGTAGATTTCGATGACAATATTGTATTTACAAATATGTACCTGTAAATTACATTTTACATAAAATGTTAGTTGGTTGTGAAGATTCCTATTTAACAAAGGTAAATTTTTAAAACTCTTGAGTTTAGGATTTTAAGGTGATCGCACACTTGTCCGCGCCGAATAAGCCGAAAGAATCAAATAGAATTCGTTTTATATAGGAAATCCTTTGAAACCTCTCACACTAATTATTACTTCACTCTGAATAAGGTGAGCCGTGAGGTTATGGTTTAGTTACATACATACACGTTTATCTAAGGAACCACAAATCTAGACACACTTTTGAAGCAGTTATATGTAACGTTCCTTTAGTTACACCATGTGCATCTGCTACCACATGATATTGTGAGCCACAGCCCATCCAGTGCAACGCACACAAAATTTGCTCAGTGGGTGTAAGGGCTGGATTTCTATTCGTATCGTGTACAAGTTCATGCCCTATTTTTGTAATCAAATATTCGACGGTAGTTTTGCTTACCCGAAATTTTTCGTTGAACGTAAAGTCTGTCAGATTGAAAGTGAAATTTCTCCTTTTACGAAAAACTCACCGTTGCCGTTCAATTATATATTCATCATCACTACTTTCACTACTCATTGTTAGAACCGTTTTTTGTATAAAATATTGATATAATAGCTCGAGGCACAAAATTGTAATGTTTTGACATAGGGTCAGATCACCTGTCGGAATTGTATTACAATTTACAAAATATGTAAACTTGTAAATACAATTCGTGTTCAATAAAGCAGTTTTCCCTACAAATATGTAAATAATCACCTGTAAGGTGAAAATGTTTATTAAACAGAAATATATAAAATTGTAGCTACAATTCTACAATTTTGTAGATTTTCCACCATGGTAAATATGTAACTTATAATTTTTATTAAACAGATACTTGTAGAATTGTAGCCTGTAATTTACAATTACATTTTACAATTTATAATGTTTATTAAACAAGGCCCATTGACAGAGATGGTTGTCTCTTATAATTAGTTATAACAAAAACGCAACCATTTGACAAAATCCCGCCAAAAAGCTTTAACACCAAATCAAATTCCACAATCCACACCACAGACAGAACACGCACCGCACGCACCTCAGAATACAAAGTGATACTACACACTTTTTTTCAGTAGGTTTTGGCTTGATACTATCGATAGACTATCACAACATCACTATACAGCAGTGTGATTGCGTGCAGACTGCAGTCTGTAGTCTGTGGTGCGGTGCGTGTTCTGTCTGTGGTGTGGATTTGTGGAATTTGATTTGGTTGTTGGATTTAAGTGCCTGCGTCATACGCGTTGTGTTCGTTAGTAGAGTATTTCTACTGTTTATTAGTTATGTGATGATTATTTGCAACTATTTGGTATATATAACACGCACAAAATGCCTTACATTAAACATAAGTGAGCTTTGAAATGTGATAACGGTGTTAGTGTGCCTTCAAAAGTTTTCGACCAATTTCAAAGTTTAAGAAGTGCTTTTGCTACGAATACTTTAGTGATATGGTATGAATTATGTGTGGATATTGGGATTAGTCAGGAAAAACTTGAAACAGGTTAGTAATTTGTTTTATCATGTCGAGATAAAATGTTTTATTTGGAATTTGCTACGTTGTCACACACAGACCAGGTAGATAATAACATTGGAATGTTGTCTGTCACTTCTGGTCACTTCATTGTATTTACTGTATTACCTGATTGTTGATTGTGGCCCGTTGTTCTGTGATCTGTGCTTTTGATAAATCAAGCATCTAAGTTCGTTTATAGTTTTAAATAATACTTTACCAAAACTTCAATTTTCTAAGTTCACACACCTATTTAAATATAAAATAAATAGCTCCCGTTTTCTATTATTCTATTCTATTCAACGGAGTTATCCAACTAGTTCATGAATCTGTTTGGGTCGAAGTTGAAATGGTATTTAAGTGTGCGCATGGCATAGATAAAAAAAATAAAGTTTGATGAATCAAATATTTATTAAAATAAAAAGTCTGTATTGTACTTAAATAGTACACTAGCTAACACTAAAAATGCTTCAGCTTCAAAAATCTTCTGTTCTTAAGAATTTTGATAAGCCAGCGACTACAATTGAAACTAGACAGTGAGTTCCAAACAAAATCTTCTATTATTCACAGTTTCTTCGGCGAAGGAAAACATCGTCAGGAAACCTGTATACGCCAAAGACTGGTATTTACTATTCTAAGGCGTATGTGAAGTCCACCAAAAAAACGGATTGGGGCACCGTTTGGCAGACAGGGGTTTGGCACAACAGATCCCATAGGGTCCAAGTGTCGCCAGGTATTCCTGGCCCCCTAAGAAGATAAGATAAACAAAATCTTCCTTGGGACATGTCCAAATAGTCCAAAATTCTGAATGCCTAGGTAAAATTATAAAGTTAACTATACTTACTTTTTTAAGTTCATATGGAACAGAAGGATAGTAGAAAGCATAGAGATAGGATCTCTTTGGTGGGTGCTCGCGGCCCCTTCAAACATTCCTGGTAGAAAGATGTCCCACACCAGACTGGTCTCCTGACTGATCACGAATGGGCTCACTTCTAGTATTGTAATTTCATTTGCATTGCTGTTTTTCTCTGCAGATAAAGAATTTATTTATTTATTTAAAACTTTATTGCACTAATTTGTACAAAAGGCGAACTTAATGCCAATGGCATTCTCTACCAGCTGACCTTTGGGCCATGCAGATAAATTAGTGGTAGGCGCAAAACGATAATTTTGTTTATTTAAACAATAAGATAATATAAAACAGTAATTATATGAAAGGTAACTACATACACTACAAATAGATAAATAGGTACAAATTATTTAAAAAATAAATACTTTTATTACATAAATAAGAATTGTGAGTTAAAAGAACATATCTATGGTCTGAAGTCTATGGTTGAAAAATTTACCTATAGTAGGACTCTCTGTGCAGACTCCGTCTGTGTATGTACTATTCTTTCCTATTTTTGTATAAAACTATATTCCATGATGAATGGTATAGAAGCTGTGCTGGATTGCTCTAAGTGCCTAAATTTACACAGTGTGTAGGGTGGCAATACACATGGCCTTTGAACTATATTACACTTCGCACTACACTTCTGTCCAATACACTTTAATTTTCTGGAAATCAAGAGACCATTGAATGCTGCATGATAGTCTGTCTTGCAATTTTGGACACAATTTTTTCACATGCGCCTAAGAATTTCTTCTTCGGCGTATGCAGGTTTCCTCACGATGTTTTCCTTCACCGTTTGAGAGCAGTCAGTACATGTACTTAAGTTTCGAGAAAAAACCCATTGGTACACGGCCCAACCGGGGATCGAACACACAAAACAAAATATAATAATATTAATATCTGAATGTTAACTTTTAAGCTGGGTTTTTGATTTACTTGCTAATTTATATGCCTAAGTCAATAATTTAAATAAATCAAGTGATTTAAAGTAGGTATGCAACTAGAAAAGAAAAATGCTTATTACATTATGCAGTTTTATTTTTTCTGAATATTGAATAGTAGATTATATAGCTGAAGCACAAATAAAGTCACAAAAAAAATTAATTAAATTAGAAGCTGCATAAACGCATTTTAAATATAAAATAATCTGTAAAGTATTTAAATGCAAATTAACAGTAAAAAAAACCACCCATTTAAACACTATTAGAAAAGTTTAAATTATTCCATATTTTAGACTTTTCTAACTTTGCATAGCATGATCGGCATGAGTCATTGTGGCCTATAGGCACTATAGTGCACCCGACTTGCTAATGAGTTTTCGGAAATTAGGTACGAATTATTATCATCTCACGGACTCTGCATGCTTGTGGTGAAATGGGCATGGTAAACCATATCTTAACTCTGCCAAAAGAGTAGTTATGTGTTTCAATGTATAGCATAGCATAGCATATACAATCCTCAGCCAAATGGTAAGAAGTTAAGCAGTGGGAATCAAACCCATACATCTCAGACGTGCTAGGTAAATGCGCTAACTACTAAGTAAAGCAGGTGGCCGTAAGATGTATTTGTAAATTCTAAGCAAGATTCCAAATTGAGTTTCAATTTAATAGTACAAGATCATCAAGTTAGTTGCAGTCGCAGGGGCGACGAGACGAGGCCGAGCCGCCGCCGCGCGCCGGTGCAACAGTCATGTAACGGTATTACGTTCACATTATAAAATAAACCTGCCTATGGCAGATGTTAAATTACGCATACGGAATGCGAGCGTAATGCCAACTTTAACATATAAGACTGGGCTGGACGCATAGTTGCATCTTCGACGCAATAAGATTGAAGACAATACAAGCACTAATTTTTACTAAATCACTAGGTACTCGAATGCATATTGACCAAAGAGTGTATGGAGTGGATAGAAGCAGAAATGACGACAAGGTTACGGGACACTAGTACGAATGTTCCGACTTTAATCTAGGAGGGCAGAACCCTGTCAAACGTAAGATCGAAAGGAAGTGCTTGCAAATTCGAACTGTACAATCAGATAATCCTGACCCCTACCAGGTGATTAACTAGGCACACCTAACGTGACTAATTTAACAACCAAGTCATGCCAGCTGGTCATGTAGCGTCTGCTTTATCTGACATTGTTGATGTGACAGACTGACATCGCCGAGTAGCGAGCCGTAATTTCTCTTACCTTGTTTGAATTGTCTCCGAATAATGCGCGTTCCGGTGCGTTTGCGCACGCGACGTGCTTTGCGGGTTGTTGTCGCTTCGGTGATCCCCGCCTTTGTCGCTCTTGGAAGGCTGCACGCGAACCTAGGTGAATGAAAAAGTTTGAACTTTCGGGAGCCATGTTCATTTTAATCCGTCAATTTAGTTTTTTAAAAGTTTCGTCGATACTTCGCTTCGTCATCTGTGGCTTCGTCTATGCGTTTTGTATATTTTTTAAAATTCGTGACACTGAATCCATAAAAAAATCTCTATACGACATCGTGTCAGGTCGTGGGTCAGGCAGACAGGTGCAAGATAAATGTAGACCACACGAAACAGACAGGAATGGCGACAAGAAGGGACCTACATTCGATTTTCGATTGGGCTGAACATTATGATGGTGATGTAAGTTCGTACGTACTACCATCACTTAGCTCGTTAGATTTCGGCGGAAAAAAGGTTCGTCAGATTCTGTATAAGCCGAGAGACCAACTTCTTATTGTTTCAATTTAACGGCGAAATAATAACAGTGCTGTGCTGTAGGTAGGTACAACAAAAATAACAGTGCTGTACAGATATATATGGTTTTGGAAATTACGAGGCCCGGTCCAACACAATGAGCTTCGTCGGTCCCGCAATCGTGACACGTGCCGGCACAGAACACATTTGCCGTACATACTCGAATGCCGACTTGTCTTGAATCACTACACTCGGCGGTACTAGGTACTCGACACGAAACGATAGGACTCCTCACCCCCTTCGTGTGAAGGCTTCTAAGGGCCCCGCGGGGAAAGACCTTTTAACACCACAGACTAGACAAATTTTGGTAGTAGTACGAGTTTTACATTTTAATTAGCCCTCTATGGGTTTTACGCGGTCGCACGTATGTCGTCAACTTCGAGCATACATCTACCTTAGCTTGTAGGAATAAGGCGCAAATATGAATGTCAGTGGCGCAGTTTTGTCAGTTTGTACACGTCTAATATGGAACGCTATGGAATTTAATATAATGCCCATTGGATAAGCTTGGACAAAGGAAATAATCGAAATTCCTATTCCATTATGCACTTATAGATTACTAGCTATTTTACCAGACTTCGCTCGGGGGATAGTATTGTATATTAAATCTTCCTTCCGTATAAAAAATCTTCCCCGGAAAACTGCCTACCAATGGTGAATGAATACTGAATTGACATTAATCCAGTAGTTTGGCAGAATAATGGTTAAGAAATGGCTAAATCAGTATTTAAATGCTACCAGTGTAGCATTTTCTTTGAATCGCCAAACATAATGTGTCCAAACAAATTTCCAGCTCTACAGTCTCCTTCTAAGATGCATCTCCTTAATGAGAGAAGATGCCTCACGATCATTTCTTAAAAGTATTTAGGTTTCGTCAAAAGTTACGGTTTTACGTCGTCAATTTGGCAGTAAAGCGAGCTGGTGCCACCCGGTCGTTGCCTCAATGAGTCACAGATGCACGGCGGCTGTGAGTCAATACATTGACTGTGATTGCGGATTTGCGACCATTTTCAGGTACTAAGTTTTGTGTTCAAATTTCTTTTTCGAGACGGAAATCGACGTGTCCTTCCTTCTTAAATGCTATCTTATAAATCTTTTTTGGTTTTTTACGTATTGCACTAACACCCACGGGCCAGTCCGTCAATGACTCAATGTTCGAAGTTAAGATTCGATTAGGTTATTGTTATTTTACTACCTTTAATATCACATAACATTACGATTATTTTCTATTCTATTCATGCTGTCTGCACAGAATAACTTTGTATAGATACATGAAGAATTTTCGTAATATAGGTATATCTGTATATTTTGGCAAGTTCTTGACCTCTGGTCTATTTTTGGCAAACACATTCCAAAAAGGTAATCCTGCGTGTAAAGATTTTCCACGGAAACGATGTAGGCAGGCCTGTATTGGTATCGATTTTCATGAATTATTTAATGATTATGATTATTGTAGCATTTACATTTACGTCAACTAGCTAACACATCATAAACACAATTGTGTATTATGACGTGTTAGATTTGATATTCCATTGTTTGTTATGTCTACCGTGCGACACGAGGCCACGTGAAATTTTATTGTCGACATTAATTGCCGCAGTTGACGGATGACCCAAATGTTGCAGACAGAATGTGCTGCTTTCAGTTATGAAATGACTATTTCAATTTCTCAATGAGTAATTGATTTGTTTCAGACAGCATGGCGTAGATTCGCTACAGTATCTGCTGTCAGAACGAAACGTTGCCGCGGCTGGACTCATTGTTTCAACGTAAGTTAACTAAACTTCAATTATCATCATCTCGGAAGTAGTGCACATCTCAATTAAGGAGTACATAATTAGTGTTCGTTCGTACAGTGTTTAACGGCGGTGTAAAGTTGGTAAACAGTGACCTGACAGTGGGTCAGAGCTTGGTCGTCGTCCTGAATTTTTAAGTATCCCATTAAGGCGCTGCTTTACCTCAGAGGCTCGGTTTGCTGTGCGCTTTTCACTCGTTGATTACCTACCTCTTTTTACTTTCTCACGGCGGTTTCACCGCAAGTGGTCGTTCTATCAACGCAGTGCTCGCGGCGGAACCTTCAAGATTTCAAACCTGTGTTGGTACTTTGCATGTAGCCTGCGTTACGTTACATACGTTTCAAGGGGTTCTTTCTTTATATCTGTATCATGTTATTACCTAACACCACTGATTTAGTATAGATGGTATCACAAACCGGTATGTCAGTCAGAAATGCAAGGCAGTTTTCTAAAGTTTAAATGTTTACGCCGCCGTCGTCAACTAAAACTTTCACGAGTTTTGCCGGTAAATGGCACTTTACTACTCGTATAACCAGTTTTAAAAAGTTTAACGACACTGGACTTTCGTTTGTTTCTACGGAGCGTTGCGTATCGTATTCCGCTCGTACCGCAAGGGTTGACGCCGGAAGGCAGCCGGCCGATCTGCGCGGGTGTTTGTACGCCGAGACGATACTCATTTGCATTGCAACCAATTGCAGTGAGAATTATTTAGAAAATATAGAAAAGTATATATGTGTTTACTATGTACACGAAAATCTAAAGAATTTTTGGCTCAGTTTAGCTGTTCGTTAGTTGAGCTGTCATGTCGTAACTTTACAAGCTTACTCACAAAATACCAAGATACTGTCCTTTATTAAGTAATTTGTGTTTATTAGTGCAATGATTCACCTTATTCGTACCTATTGTATTTATTGTTTATTTAACTTATGTTCTCGATGAATATTGATACAAAGACCAAGTTTGCTGCATGATTGAACAGAAACATTGCCTTGGTGTTTGTTAATTGCCCATTGACGTGATGCGTGGGGGAACAATGACCGTAGGGCTCTGGAATAGGGGGGCGGCATCACACCATACCACAGACTATGTAATACCATACCCAGCATTGCAGTGGGTACATCGTCGCGTCTAAGCGGAGCCGATTGCTTCTAATTCAATTACTGCAAGTGGAACGGTGGTGCGCGCACTGACCGCTTTACACTCACTCTCTAACCGAACTAACTTTTTACATAATACAAATATTTGCGTTGTGAAACGTGGAGAATGAGCGGGCGGTCATGAATGAGCCGTGCCTTTTTATTTGTATTAGTTACGTGCGTGCGGCAGCGTGTTTTGCGATGAGTTATGTTTCCGAAACTCGAATTTATCGCATATTGTTTCGTGTTTCAGATTTCTGGATCGAATTCGGGGCAGACAGACAGCGCGCTCGGTATGCGTGTCTGTTTATTCTGTACTTACCTACTTTGTTGCCTTTTTCACGTACTTACGACGAAGGCATGCAAATGAAAATTCGGTACCCTCCTAATCTACGCTAAGTCAGATTTAATACGATTCAAACAAAAAAATGTGGCATAGGTAGGTAGGTATTCATAGGTAGGTAGGTTACATTCGTTATCTGTTTGAATTGCGATCTTCTAACAGCATAACATACAAACACACTAATCTAATAGTGTAGTGTATCGATCCACGCATTCCGACTTATCCGGCTCGGCTTATTGCTTACTGAACAGTAAAAGCATGTAAAAAGTCATTAAATAGGTACCGACGACGACGTACATAATAGTACTGTTTGTGAGTGTGTAATTGATATCAATACCAAATAGGTTTAAATGTACGTGAGAACATTTCGTTACGCCGGAAATGGTGCTTGATATTGAAACGGGCAAATTATTTAACACTCAACCCGCCGACTTGCAAAACTGATTCGGTAAACAATAGCTTATAATGGCATCTCTCGCTTTTGTCTGAACATCAATGGCGCAAGACCGGTATTGTTTGAGATTATCTTTTAAATCCAGCTACTTTACTATTTCGGTTGTTGCAAAATTTTAATAAGGTACCAATTTTATACACGAAACTCTTATTTCGGCATCATCGTCATTTCTATGGAATATTGGATTTCACAATGCCTAAAAATAGGTAGAGCAAGCAGTTATACAACCTATAACCGTAGTAAAAGGGCGTGGTAACGTAATCGGGGCAATATGACAGATTTCCGTGTCAGGTTCACCATTGAAGGGAGCCGACGTGATTTGAGCGGTTGCTGTTGCTGGGACATGCCCGTACCAGGCGCCGACCACCCTTCTATACGGGCTCGTGGTCGATATACGCTGCTACGTACCGTGTACCCAGTACCCACCCACTGTAATCCCCCTCTCGACCGGAGAATGACTCGATACTTCTCTTTGTTATCGGCCCGCGAGCCGAACTGCGACGCGATGTAATCGCGCGTTTCGCGGTCCCGTTTTCGTTGAGAGTGAACGCGTCCGGTCACGGTCATTCGTTCGGGCGCGAGCGCTGCTGATGGACTCCGTGGCGCTGGCGTCATAGTTTCTCCGATACTCGCCACTTCGCGAGTCGTGGCTTGGCATCATGGCACTATGGCACCCGCCACTGGGCCACCGGCGGCGTGCCAACGCGCCCGGCTCTCTCTGACGCACCGGAACGAAACCCGACTGCAAACTATTGCCCTACTATCACTTTGCCAACAGACGACTCTCTAAATCACCTTAATGTCTCCCGACGATGACAGCGATTAAATTCTTCTCTCCATTTGGTGAAATTTGATCCGATCCATTCTCCGACGTTTCACTGATAGCGCTCTAATGTGACACTCGATATCGCTAGCCGTGTTACAATGTAATTCGAGTCTACGTGGAATTGAGTCACTTCGAGTTTACAAGAAATGTACACGTCTCGAGCAGGTGCGCTTACCCTTGATACCGGAGAGTCGAGCAGACGCAATTATTGCACAACGCCTGGTAATTTATCACTTTAGTAGTGAAAATGCGCTTGTAACATTAGTTTCGGTGGTTTCTCACGACGGCGATGACTATAATATCTGAATGTTCAAGTGAAAGTAACAAATATGTAAGCGACGTATGATTGTTTATAAATAAATAACCCTTTGAGTACCTACAAGAGGTTGTTAGGGGCGGAGCTTGTCGCCGAGACTCGTTCGCGTGCCTTCTCTGTGAGTCATTCGTACCTTCGGCTCGGTACCTCTGCATAAACTTAATAATAATGCAAACTCTTGTGCACCTATGCTGCGTTAAGCATTAATTAGGTATGATGCTGAATTGAATGAAACACAAACAAGTATGCCTCGAAGTGGAGTTGTAGAATATGTAGACAGAAGGCAAACAGAAGGCATCTCAATTATTAAGTATCGCTCGACTGACTTTGTATACCGCCACATCGTTGGTCGCCTAAGTCGCCCTCTGACTGATAAAGGTGATCTAAAGACCCGTTGTCCGTGCAACGAGGGCGACGTTGATACCAAAGCCGGTTTTAAAATGTCTCTCAAGCCATCATCGAGATAAGGCGCGAGCTGAGACCGACCGGCGCGATGTGAAGACGAGACTGCACCGTCAATTAGTATTGCGTGTCACAGTATAACAGTACTGTTGCATTGCATAACATACAATAGGGACCGTCAACACAGGGGCCGTGTTCTCAGGCCTGTTGTTTAGCGCGGCTGCGCTCAAATGACGCGATTCCCGCAACAAGAGTCGCAAACGCGCGATTATATGAAAGGTACATCCACGTCTCGTCACAGGTGAAGTTTATGCTCCAATTTGCGAGACCGCTAGAAAAATCTCGTCGTTAAAGAGCGAGTTAAAGAGCAATCAAAATAATGATTGCGATTGCCGTTGCGCGTTCGTTGAAACACCATGTAATGTCGCGAGAGTTTAAACGCACTTAGATAAAGTATGTTGTTGTATAATATGCCTCTTTAGTCTTTTAAGTTTCCGACACGGAATTGATATAATGGTTGATCCATTATGTCGTGGTCGAGTACCAAAACCAATACCAATCAATCTGATAAAAAAAGAGAGATTTGTACAGCTTTTAGGAAGGCTTACTTTAGGTACTGACTGAGAGTTGTATTTTAATTTAATGAAGAAATTTAATGGAATAAAAAGTGGATATATACTAAAACAAATCGTAACTTTCAGAAAGAACATATTATTATACAAGTCACTTAAAATCTTCTCAAATGTGTTGAAAAATGAAGTTATTTATGCATTTTTTTATCTTGGTTTACCGTATTTGGACTTGAAAAGAGCAAATGTGTTGCGTTGAGTAGACACTTGAGTGTTACCAAATACCGATGAACTCGTGAACCCGTCAAGTGTTTGTATGTAACCTATAAACCGAAAGGGGCGCATGTATTTTGTTCCGCCCCTATGCACTTGCAGGGGTCGGTGCACAGTTCACAGTTTTTGCACCCGCCGCATTATTTTAACAGCTTGTTCCCACGATGCACTTAAAACGGAATTAACATGTTCATTGGAAACTATACCGTTTTATGTTTTCTCGATTTTGTGTACGGTTCTTGCAGTTTCCCAAATGAACGAACAAGTAGGTCTGTAATACTACAAAGAGCGCAACATTGTTAGGTTTCATGGAATATTGGAATTATTAGCTCAAAGGTGTGCGTTAGTTGTAAATACAAGGTTTTGACTACGGCTGCTGCATACCTAAATAATTAGGTACCTATCTACTTTAACTACTAAGGTCAGTCTGGGCTTAATTCTCTAGGCATACACTACACTTTATTGCATAAATTCCAGTTTGTTTAATTCAACTAGGTTTCGTAGAAAACTTATATATTATGCAATAGTCGTATATACGTTTTATCCCCAACTCTTTAATTTTCGCCCCACGGGTGTTGCCCCACAGCCTACTTGTGCTTTCATTTTCCCTCGAGAACCCTGTCTTTTCCCGTGGTAAAAATATGTTTTATACACTGAGAATTAATAAGCATTCCAGAAGTACCGCGCTTATGGACTGACTATACCTACCTGCTATATTATAGCTTCTCTTCTAAAACTGAGTTCGGGAGATAACCTCATCAGGCAACTTATTCCTTGTAGTATTTAGTGTCGATGATGTTGCGTGAGTTTGCGAGATCGGTTGCGCGGGCGCACGTCACAGGAAGGGGCAAGGCCGGCGTCCAAGCGTGAAGTTCCGGCACGATTGACAACCTCCTCCACATGATGTAACATTTTAAGGCCTTTACTAGTTGTGAAACAAACATATTTGACATAGACCAGAAGAGAATTGAACGTATTCTCTACGTTCAATTCTCTTCTTCAAAGGGAAATAAAACCTATGGTTCAGAACTTGTAGAGAAGAAAATTGTCCCTTCGCGTCAGCAAAGGCGTTCTCTATACATGCCAGCTTTGGAGTAGTTTTACGAAAGGCGCGATGAGCAGAATTAGAGTGCAGTATAATGACGCATACCGCATTTTAATGAAATTGCCAAGATACTGCAGCGCATCGAGCATGTTCGCCGAGGCCGGAGTCCCTGACTTTTTCGCGATCAGAAGATCGCGTGTTGCGTCTTTCTGGGGTCGTCTTCGTGCGTCCGATAACGAAATTCTCCGTACGCTGTCCGGGTGCTTGGACAATCCCATGCTCAAACATTGGGTCTCCGTGCATCGCGACTGTAATCGGAAGTAACTTGTTTTCAGGTTACTTCCATACCGATTAAGGATGTTGTATATTAATTACTATTTTATTTTAGTTTATACCATTTTTGCTGACTAATTGTAATATTTGTATTTTTATGTTTTCAAATGTTTAATGGGTTTATACCTGTCAATAAAGAAATTATATTATTATTATTATTATTATTATTATTATTAATATACGACACGAGTAGCACAGAATAAATAGTAGTAGAAATAGTATTATTTGGCGATGATTCCACCACCATATGACCTAAAGTCCAACGAAACGTGGTGTATATTCCCACGGTTCTTTTTTTCTATTTTATTACCTGGCTCATGAACAAACCTGCCATACAAACACTTGGTCGTTAAAACAGATCGTAGAGTTGTAGATACTACACCTACGTACAAAGTCAACACATTATCTTGGAAGTGATGCTGTAAAGGAAATTGTTGCAAAATCAATACGGATTTAGTCGTTAAAAATTGGTTACCTATACCATACCTATACCTCAGATACCGATGCGTGTTTATAGGAGTCAACGATCCGTAGTCCTAATACTACGGCTCGCGTTCCTCGCCCCGCGCCCAAGTGTACGCACCGAGTACCGACACATATAGGCCCGGGGCGTACACCAAAGTTGAGCGGAGGTGTGTTAGTTAACCGACGAATAGAATTTCGTTGCTGCACCCTGAGCACAGCTGGAGAGCAAATATAACGAAATCGATTACACGTCTCTCTGCTCCGCTTGCGCTAAAATATAATTATGATGCTGCTTTACCTGTTGGATGCGCTAATGCCTATCAAAACACATTATATGCTACACATTTTACTGAATATTCAAAAAAAGAGTGATAGATTGTAAATTTGTAGTAACAAGATAGAAAAAAAAATCCCAAGCGAATTTTTTTCTGTAATCCATCTGCGAAATATGCACTGACACAGCTATTGTTACCCAAACGGGCGCTAGCGTACATGCGTGTGCACCGGTAACCAATGGGTCACGGGTGCGGTTGAAGCGGATTCGGCGCGGGTCAGTGAGTGGCCATACTGTACGTAGTACTCATTACTATACTGTGCTCCGGGCGCGTACATTACATACGTGCATCAAGCCAACTAGCGGAAGCGAGTCCAACCATAACAACGCTGACGGCTGTTTCGGTTACTGACGGCTAACACTAATAAACTGGTTTCGGATGAAAACTGAAATAGGAAACACATTTCCAAGTAACGCGAAACGGGAACGTACTATACCTCCGTTTACTAATATTGTAACTAATGTTTGTTGTACTGGCTTGTGCCCGCGGCGACGCTCGCATAGCAATTTGAATGTTACGTCATAGTCACAGTCTACAATACAACATACCACTATAACTTGATCTGTGGCAAATATGCACGCGTGTGCTACCTCGAGGTTAAACTTTTTCGCAGCTTCTTTATGCTAACGAATTATAAATATATACTTTGACTTAAGTGAAAGTTCTATAAAAAATTAAAAACCGTGGTTTCCGCATTGTTGACTAACTCAGTTTTAATTATTTCAATATCAGCCTGTTGAAGTCCACTGCTGGACATAGTCACCGCCACACCGGGTTATGAATAATTCAAGTATATTCGAAATTGTATACTACGTACAGTACAGACAGACACGACCTCTGCACCGTTTTTTAATAGCAAAGTAGTTGATATTCCACACACTATTTCTAATACATCATTTTGGCTGTCATATACTCGTACAAACTTATTGGTGTTTGTTTGGGAGAATTATGTATTATAGACTTGCCAGTTTAAGTTATCTGTGTACTGAAGGGTGGCTCTGCCATCGTTCGTTCCATGCCCGTCATTCTACAAAGAAATTTTTGTGCTGACGGCCGAATGACATTCTGCATAGTTCCTGATTCTGCCACTTCACAGATAACTTGGTACCACTATACGTATTTACGTAAGTTAGATTTATAGACATTCACTGACACATCATCAAACTCACAAACAAGTATCACAACTATTACAACTATTCGTCACCGAACAAGCTATGGCCAGTCATTCTCAAAATTTCTTTCCAAGTTATAATTTTGATTTCCATAGAACCTTGCCCGCGTCTGTCCCAGGATTAATAACCACTGGGGCAGATGAGAGCTTGAGTACGTAAGTAGATACTATACGTATCCTACTAATATTATAAAGGCGAAAGTTTGTGAGGATGTATGTTACTCTTTCTCGCAAAAACTACCGAACAGATTTTGATGAAACTTGGTACAGCGATAGCTTATATCCTGGAATAACATATAGGCTACTTTTTAACGCGGACAAAGTCGCGGGGCGTCCGCTCATACCCCCTAAGTTACAAAACGCCTACATAGAGGGCGCTCTTTCATAATGTACACGGGAGAAACTTTTCTACGCGGGCGAAGCCGCGGGAAAAAGCTTGTCATGCATAATTGCGCAGGGGGTCCTTTTAATATGTTTACAAGTATTAAGAGTGTTTATTCCACCTTGATCTATAAATGAATGGCTAATTCTGGATCAGCGATTGATGTGCCATAAAGTTCCCCAAATATTTACTTACCTTTTCTAAGGAGTGGTATTTACGGGCAGTGGTGGTCGGTAGTTTCATGACCGGCCAGCGGGCCATATGTTTACGTTATAAATACAACGTGCGCGCGTGTGTAGGTGCGCCGGCGCATGATGGACGCCAGGAACCGCCCACTTGAACATTTTTCACATAAATATCGATTGTTTATTTTAGATAGCCAATGCATATTTGTTACGTGTATCGTAGGATTCGTATAGGTACGTAAGAGCGCGCAAAATTTGCATCAACTTCGCTATCTCCGATTTAATAGTTAATCGGATTTAAAATTCGTATATAGAAAGTTTGGTTTTACTTTATTTATTAAACGGAACGAATTTCTTTAAAACCAATATTAATCGTACTAAGTATGTATATGATAAGTTATAAAAGAACCAATTACAGGTTTCCAATTTCCATCAAGTGATTAAGAATGTCTTTACTCGTTAAAAACGTAATTCCGTGTGACCTCAATTTGCGACAGACGTTACCATAGTCACAGTGTTTGCTAGATTCAACAGTTTCGCCGATATCTTTTTACCTAATTGCACAAGCGAAAGAGGGTGCTCCGTGTTATGACAATTTATTACAAATATGGAAACTTGAAACAAGCTGTGGATTTTATGATAGGTACTCTGTTACACACTGCGTTTCGCAAAAACAAACGCAGACAACACCCGCCACCGCGTTAACCGATTGTTACATCAATCAAAGCAGCGGAAAGAAAATGACGGGCGATCGGAAACGAAGCTATTACTCAACTGGTTCCACCTCCATTATTGACTGAAGACACTAATCAGTACCTCTGTAGTGTTACACTTTGCAGACGAAAAATGCCAGTTGTAACTTTAGGTATATTACTTCGTTGTAAACATGAATCAAAAAATTTAGCCACTCTCGTAATGGATCAGTAATAAAAGCATTCTATGGTTGTCAAAATCTTGTCAAATGTATCAAAAAATTGTGATCACTCACACATTCTCATTTTCAAACTCCATATAAATTTGTATTAGCAACCTCCTCCCTCTACTCCGCTTCCTTTGTCCGCACCTCCCCGGTAATTGGCACCATAGGTTCCGATACAATATGCAAGATGCGAACTCCACAGGGAGCGCGCGCGCCACCAAAGAGATTTAAAGCTTCTTGGTTGTAAACAATGTCTAAAACGAGATGTGATGCCTTTATGTGGCCTAAAGGTACAAGTTGGTAGCCGACTGCACGCAGCAGCAGCAGACGACGTGTCGCAGCGACACTACTGGTTTCTATGTATTTCTATGAAATTCCCTCCGTAGCCATGAAGTCGAGTGACACGAAGTTCATCGACACGTTATTTCTATGAAATTCCGTCCGTAGCTAGCGACGTGTCGTCGAGCGACATGAAGTCGAGCGACACGTCGTCTGCTGCTGCTGCGTGCGGTCGGCTGCCAACTTGTACCTTTACTCGCCCAAAGCTGCAAGAAGTGGAGATAAGCTTTTTCGTAGCATTGGGACGGGAAGCAACTTGCTCCTAGTACCTACCTACTAACTTAAATGTTATTTATTTTCACAAAATCCACAGCACTTAAGTAAAACAATGTTATTGTAGGATATATTTTGTTCTTACTGCCAAAGACGGATTAACAATATGCTTATTAAACTTTCATTCAATAGACATATTCATAGACAGTCTGTATGCTTGAGTGCGTGTATTAACTTTAATTTAATATTGTATCGTAGGTATTGAGGTTTATTTACGAGTAGCTGTCATCCCTAAAAAGACGATGGATTCATTACCGAGTTTCCATTGACAATTTCGATAATTAGAAACTGTACTTCGTATTCCGACGGCTTGGAAACAAGTTAAAACAGCTTGACCTCACAATACCCGCGCGTGTAATGCGCAACAGGTCAATTTATGGTTACACGCGAGAGTCTCGAGACGAGCGATTCGAATTCTACTCAAGCGTAGCCGCTGACGAAAGCTAGTAATATTTATTTATAGTTGAGGATTGTCTTAGTGTATTCTGTGATTATTCTATTACCACCTTATCAACGTTATCGCAATTACCAATATATAGATAAGTATTGGTGTTAACAACACATAGTAGGTGTATCGGTTGAATTCGTATTATTTCTGTTTATGGCCGCTCATATGGTGCATAAACTACATCCTGAAACACCTGGCGAGCATTTTCAGGAATTGTCTAGCATGGAAATATGTCCCCAAAACCTGGAGAGAGGTGAAAGTTGTTTTCCTCCCCAAACCGGGCAAAGCGGACTACACCCAACCCAAGTCTTTTAGACCAATAAGCCTCACGTCCTTCTTGCTGAAAACGCTAGAAAGGTTATGCGATAGATACATCAGAGACGGGCCATTGAAAAGACACCCGGTCCACCCGAACCAACACGCCTACCTACCAGGCAAATCTACAGAGTCGGCGCTACACCAGGTAGTGCACAAGATAGAGACCGCTCTGGAATCAAAACAATCTTGTCTCGCAACATTCATTGATATTGAAGGTGCCTTTGACAAGACAACTTTCCAGAGCATCAAAACGGGTTTAGACACCCACGGTGTTGATAACAACTTAACTGCATGGATCACGCAGATGTTAAGTCAACGCGCGGCGTGCATCGAGACCTCCGAATCAGCACGCTGCACGGTCACCAGGGGCTGCCCACAAGGAGGAGTGCTTTCTCCACTACTGTGGGTAGTCGTGGTTAATGAACTCTTAAAGGAACTAAATAGCGACGGCTTTTGCACCGTGGGCTATGCGGACGATTTAGTGATAATGATATCAGGCCTGTTCGAGTCCACGCTCTGCAACAAGATGCAGAAGGCGCTCCACACCGTTGAGGCCTGGTGCCGAAGTCACAGTCTGTCCGTAAATCCACAAAAGACTGAACTTATGCTCTTCACTAGGAAGCGATCGCTACCAACCTTGCGACTACCGCACCTTTTTGACACCCAACTAACACTCACACACGAGGCCAAGTACCTCGGCGTCTGGTTGGATAGTAAGCTCATATGGACAAAACAACTGGACCATATTACAACCAAGGCGACTAATACTCTTTGGCAATGCAGGAAAGCTATAGGCAAGAGCTGGGGACTTAGTCCAAAGCTTTGCAAATGGCTGTATACAACGATAGTGAGACCTGTTATGACATATGGAGCCATTGTATGGTGGCCAAGAACAGGACTGATAACGACAGTCAACAAGCTACAGCAGACGCAACGACTGGCGTGTGTGATGATCAGCGGCTGTATGAGGACAACTCCATCAGCCGCTCTGGATATCCTACTGGGGCTGCCACCATTGCAACTCCACATTCAGCAGGAAGCAATGGCGGCAGCTCTAAGAATAAAATCTAACGGACAATGGAGAGGTAACATAACCACCAGGCATTGCCGAATCTTAGATAGGGCCATCAGGTCAGTCACGATAAGTAGACTAGGCACCGACAAGGTCGGGAAAACCTATCTAGACGACAAGATGTACAACATACTAATGTCAAATGAGGAGGATGACACAAAGAAGGACGGCTGTCTGAGAGTCTACACAGACGGCTCGAAGAGCGAGGTAGGAACGGGATGTGCCTACTACTCGGCAGAGGCAGGAATGACTGTGAAGCAGCCACTTCCAGACTACAGCACAGTCCTTCAAGCGGAAACCCTAGCGATTACACTAGCGGCTAAAGCAATCTCATCCGTAACTACGAATCCAAACGTGGTGAAGGTAACCATTATTACGGACAGCGCAGCCGTCCTCATGGGCCTTCACAGACCAGTGAGCAGATCCAGGACATTACTGGAATGTCACACTGCACTACAAAACCTGTCACGCAACTATGAGGTAACACTACAGTGGACCAAAGCACATGACACAAGCGCGGGCAACGCGGTGGCCGACAGGCTGGCCAAACAAGCAGCCAAGTCGGCCGCGCCAAGCCAAGAGACACCACTGTGCCTGCCATCAGCAGACACAGTTAGGAGACTCCTTGTGAAAACCACAGACAAGGAACACGAAAAATTGTGGGAAACCAGAGTGGACTGCGAGCAAGCGCGCTCCATGCTCCCTCACAGCGATGGGAAACTCACAAATTTTCTAATAAAACGCAACAGAAGCGACCTTCGACTCCTGGTCGGCATCATAACGGGTCACTGCAACCTGAACAAACACATGCACAATCTGGGCATCACAGACAGCCCCCTGTGTAGGGGCTGTCTGCAGGAGAGCGAGACGGTGGAGCACGCAGTGCTTCACTGTCCAGCAACACAGGAATTCAGATCCGAAACGGGCCTGGCAATAGATCCCGACCTCTCGGCAACGAGCAACCTGCAACAGTGCTGCCGTCAGCCAGAAGTCCTACTCCAGTACTTCAAGGAGCTGGGATGGCTGGACTGACGGCCCGGGGGGAATTGCACAAAACTCCCGTTTCGTGGAGTCGGTGCAGGGACTGCCACCCCCGTCTAAGAATAAGAATAATATATGGCCGCTCATTTCGCTGAGTCTATTCAGGTCGGGGCGGCGGCGGCGGCGAGAGAAATTGGTTTCGTTTACATGTTACATTCCATTTCGTTGCTGACTGATGTTACGAGCACTATGCAAATAGATGAATGATGGCGAATTCCTCTGGTGTATAACTGCTGGTTCCCGCGGCCTTGCCGAAGAGTTATTTACCCGCGAACAGCTTTTCCCGAGGTATCTATAGCCTAGTTATTCAGATGTATAATCTATATATTACTGTAAAGTTTCATCAAAATCTGTTTACTAGTTTTTGTGTGAAAGAGTAACATACATCCGAACATCCTTACAAACATTGGCGTTTATAATATTAGTAGGATTAGTTAGTAGGATGTTTCTATTTTGCCGCACGGTTGCATATGATATAGCAGATATATGTATAGACCAGTTGGTCTATACATATATCTGCTATATTATATGCAGCCGCTATATTAATACACAGTTGTGTATTATAGTTATAGTAGCAAGAGCCTGGGACGACCAAGGCTGACGTTTGCAGACCAGATAGAAGGAACGCTCGCATGTGGCAAATTGAAGAGCACTCCTGTCTTACTGCGGGAATGTAATGTGAAGAAAGAAGTAATTAGGACTAATGGCATCTATTGGTAGTGAAAGAGGTGTCTCGTCAGGATTGCGATGCTTGGTGCTCCGTTCTTTCTGTGTTTTTCTTTTGCTCTAAGCTACCACGTCTGTATGTTTGTGCATAAGAATGATAATATCAACTATAGATTACTCGTATAGATAGAACACAATAATAGGTCCTTTGGGAGTTCGTACTCATTCAGTTGGGATGCATTACAATGCTTGTATCATCAGCATTCCCAAATGTCTATTGTAGACAATCCCAACGGATTTATTTGATCTTCGCCGCGACGATTTAATCGATGTCCTTGTATATATCTATTAATTAAACCCTTTTATTTTAGTAGACAAACAAACATATTTTTTAAATTGCAGGCTGACTTGATGCGGTGACACGATGGACGCGGCCGACAAGCGCATGCTGGAGCGGGAGGCGCTCCGCAACATGATCCAGCAATGGAACGCCAACCGGCTCGACCTTTTCGAGCTCAGCGAGCCCAACGAGGTATTACAGCCTTTATTAATACCTATACCTAGTAATAGTCTGGCGGCCAGTCTCTGGCGGATGCCGGCGTCGACTGTAGTGAACGAGTTTTTTAATGAGGTTTTGGCTTGGTTTCTAGACATTTAAGCCATAACTAAAGTAGAAAATAAGTCGTTTACCTATTTTATTTAACCACTAAAACGGTACAGTACTGACAGCATAGTCGATAAAAATTTGCGTTTATATGTATTCATTCAGTGTATATGCAATAGAATAATTTGAATTTGCGTTTCCACAAAAAGAGGGCCCAACTACAGCTGTAGTCGGTGATTTTCATGTGATAGTAGAATGTAATGGAGATTTTTCAACTACAATTTTGTAACGAACTGGACACGTATTTACACCCCGCCCCATGCTGGCCCACCTGTTACATTCCTATCTTGTCTCACGAACTGTAACTGCTATACGGATTTTAATATGTCTAAAGCTTTTGATACGCGTAATTCCTTCTCGACTACTGTACCGGTTTAGATGAGCATGAGGAATGCAGATTTCAAGTTTGATTTTCCAATTACATAATGAGGTTGTATAAAATCGTATGTTATTTATTAAGTATTCTGTGCTTCTGCTAACTCCCAGATGAGGATGTTTTCCTTATCAAAGCTCGTTTTCTACTTCTTAAAATAGGTTGTTTTCCATCTCTGCACGAACCCAATCGCAACAACGTAACATTAGGCAAGCTGTGAACATTACTTTGTTTACAATAAAAGCTATTGTGATAAAATTTCCCATAATGCGTTCCAAGATTGCTCTATAAATAACCTTGAAAATTGAATTCGTTTAGAATCAGTTATGTTATGACTTATGAGAGTTAATCTGCGAACTGACCTTGCAATTGTTTCTATTAAGTATGAATAATACATTTAATGTATGTGTATGATTGTTCAGATGCTTGCCAATGAATAACATTGAGCAAATTATTCAGAATATCTCGTTATCTGCTGGGCTAGATTAGGTATGTGATTATTTGTGATAGAGATAAAAGAACTAAGTACCTACGTATAATTTTCACCAAGGATTCTGGGCAAAGGTCTGGCTGGGTATAAGGTTGTAATCTGTTAGTGGCATTGTTATTATTAAATAGGATGAAATCGATAAATGTTAACACGATGACTTCGTAAATAAGAAAGATGACCAAGAACTGTAAAATCTACTAGGAAATGTAAAAGTCCTAAACATATTTTTTGTTGAATAAAATTGTTATTGGAATATAAGATTATGACCACCCATGACTAACATTTTTTGATATAAAATGAAAGCCTTTAATTTTTATACCTTCAAAAGAATGCAAAATGTTACGGAGCTCGAGTTAACGGCTTGCCATAAAGCAGTGCATACCCATAGACGAAAGTACTAAAACAACGTGACTAGAGTTTTAAGTTTACCACTACGTTTTGAAAGTTACTCATGCGACGCGCTTGATAAACAATTTGCATAGATAAAACTTTGTCAACACACAGTATCTCACAAAGAACCGAGTTCCAGATAAGAATTTGTTTCCGCTTCTCTTATCTACTTCTTTCATACTTCTTTGTAACTAAAGACAGTGACCTCTACGGTTTTATCTAACTTTTACTCACGGCGATCTTTAGACGTTTCGTTATTATATTAGAAACAGCAGGAACTTTGGTACGTTTGTTTTCCGATGATAATTTAGACTTAACTACCGCTAAAATGTACGTTAAAGTAGGTAGTTTTAGCTTTCCTCAAATTTCCTATTATCTTCAGGGTCACAACGCACTTGTGGCCTTTTGACTTTTGAACGAATAGAAAACTAGGTAGTTTTTGGCTTTCCTTCATTTTTATTATTTTTATAGTGGTTAGTCTATCGCTTGTAAAAAGTTTTGTTAGTTATTTAATAAAATGAGTTTGAGTCTAATTTCTTGCAAAATGTATAATAAAAGTTTTTTTGCGATTTCTGACTTTTTTTTAGTACTGTAACCTCAGTTGATAGAGTTTTTTGATCTATAAAAGAAACCCGTTCTCGACCAATTAGCACAAAAAAACCGTTACTACCCCATCTCAAAAATCCATCCTGTATATAAAACGACGATAGAAAATTTAAGACAGCATCCAAAAATGCATTTGGAATGATAAAGAATCATCAGCTTATGTAATTAGTTATTCCGCAAATTGTCTAAAATATCACTTATGGATGTGCCTGTGTGTATTTATTGCAGAATCTGGAGTTCCACGGCGTGATGCGGTTCTATTTCCAAGATTCCGGCCAGAAGATAGCGACGAAGTGCATCCGCGTGGCTTCAGACGCCACTGTCAGCGATGTCATAGGTGAGGACATATTACTTGTATTTGTAGACATTATAAAAGGTTGTTAATTAGAACCGTTGCACTGATTATGATGCAGTTTTCACTGTTATTTAAAAGGTATATCAAAGAAGAAAGTATAGTCAAGCTAATTATATTAAATCATCAAGCTACGATATAAGGTAGCCGAGACGTATTAAAATAGTTATTAAAATAGTCTGATAAAGTAGACTTTTACGTAAAAGAATAAAAACAATTGTAACTCCTGGCCGAAACTAGGATAGTTTCTTCCAATGAGTCGAAATGAATACAACATTTTTATATTATTATAAACGGTTGGGCATTTTTCAGATTGGACATTATTATCGTAAATCATATATACACAGAACACTTAGAGCCATGCCTTGGACAATAAACAGATGTATACCGATCGTAAGCGGGTCACCGTAATGGGATCAAACCTTGTCAACCTTGCCTATGTGGCAATGTTCCGAGGTTTAAGCAACGCCTACTTTTTAGATTAATAGATAATCCGTGCTATAAATCTTTACATATTATCTTGAACTATATGTATATTCTGTGATATTATAAAACATTTTAGCTAGCCATCTGCTGGGCAACGTCATGTGCCATTTTCAACCGACTTCAAAAGGGAGAAGGTTCTCAATTCGTTCTTGTGTGTGTATGTTACGTGGTATCTTCGCCTATTGTGAACCAATTTGAATATTTTTTTAATTGAATGGGCTATATTTCGAGGGTGGCCCCATTTCAATTGCAAAAAATATTTCACCTTTGAGGGTGGAAAAAATATTAGGGCATGCATGACTTTGTGGTTTTATTGGTGTACAAACAGACAAAAACTTAATTTTATTACAATTATTTCAAAGAAGTCGTTTTATTTTTAGATTTATGATTATCAGTTACTTAATTTTATTCCATCGCTATGTGCAAAACATGTATTAACGTCTGTACAATGATTGTTCACAGAAATACTAATCGAGAAGTTCCGTCCGGACATGCGCATGCTGTCGCTGGGCTCGTACTCGCTGTGGGAGACGCACGGGCCGGACGACGAGCGCCGGCTCGAGCCGCACGAGAAGCCGCTGCTGGTGCAGCTCAACTGGCACGCCGACGACCGCGAGGGCCGGTTTCTGCTCAAGTGCCTTAGCAACAACGATGTGAGTGCCATTACACTAACAGATGCTCTATCGTACAGAGTCTTAACGCCGGATTGAGACAACCTTAGGCTCAGCGCATACGGACGGTGGCGTCGCTTCGCCGCGCGCCGTCTGGATCGCGCTTTGGCGATGCGACAGTAATCGTATCGTCTGCGCTGACCTTACAGCGACCAGAAAATCGCCGCTTAAAGACTTGTACCAACTTCTCAAAACAAAGACAATGTTTATGGTTCTGAATTCTCCTTGGCGGTTTTGAGGAGTTATACAAGCCAATATTGAAGCAGCGAATTCTCATTTTATAAAATTAGTAGGTATTTTGGTCTAGCTCTAAACGTCAACTCGTTTGTTACAACGTATTTACCAACCTGGTGTTATATTGTACTATTAAAACAGTTTGCCTATATTTTTACCAAAAATTTTACAGTTTGCCTAAATTATCGTTGTTTCCTCCCACAGCTCCCCCTGTCGTCGATCGGCGAGAAAGGAGACCAAAACTTCAAGCGGAAACTGTCCAAGCGTGAGAAGAAAGAGTTGAAGAAGAAAGAGAAGCTGTCGCGGATGAAATCCGACACCAATAACGAGAACCGACCAGTTGCGGAGAAACTTTACACAGGTTAGCAAAATTCGATACAAATGAACTTTTGTCGATATCTAAGGATACATACTGTACGTATGGAGACGGCGATGCTCGGAGCTTCTTTTGGAAAGCTTGATCCGGGATGAGATCTGACGACTGGGGTGCCTGGCCTTGAGAAGCCTTTGCCTAGGCTAGAGAAATTATAGAGAGGCGACTAGTGAAGTCGAAGACACGCGACGGTGCCGGTTTGCCATTTGACCAGATTGTAAAATCTGAAATGAGGTCAATTTTAATTGTTGCTTTAGGTTTTTCCATAGTTATTGCAGTAGCGTTTTCTCTGGTGCGTTTTTATTTATTCATTTTTGTTTTATTATGTTATGGAATGGCAGCTTATTCATATCAGCAGTCGACTTGTTTAATTTGTTTAAAAATGTTGTCTAGTATGTTTAAAGTGGCAGATACAACAGATTCTGGCTGATTGTTCTGTCTAGATACAACCCTGTTGCTTAAGAATTCTTTGAGGGTTCAGCTGCGCATTGGATCTTTTTCTTATATTGTGCCCTCTGAGTAGTTCAATGGGGTTTGAGTTAAATATGTTCTTCAAGTTTGAGTTTCTTTAAAATTTCTGTCTGCAATCGTTATTAATACATCGTTTTACCCTCAGAATTGCCGGAGACGTCTTTCACTCGCAGCATTAGCAACCCGGAGGCGGTGATGCGCCGGCGGCGGCAACAGAAACTCGAGCGGAAGCTACAGCAGTTCCGCTCTAAGGATGGCGGACCAGATACAGGTGTGTTCCCCATATTAGCTGGCGTAGGCAGCGATAAGTCGGTTGTATGATGAAAATCCGTCAGTTTTAATAACTCACTGGCACGAGCGGAGGTAGGCGTCTCCCCCATGGCGCCACTGTACCGTTTCGTTACACATTTACGGTTTAAATTATCGGTAATTCTTCTTCATCATCATCATATCTGCCTTTTAACGTCCACTGCTGGACGTAGGCCTTCCCCAATGAATGCCACTACACCTGGTCCTCCGCTCTTCACATCCAGCCACTTCCGGCCACCTTTAGGTCGTCGGTCCACCTAGCGGAGGAGGCGATGCACGCTGCTCGTACTGGTTCGCGGTCTCCACTCTAGAACACTGGAGATCTTTTATAGGTGGAAATAATTAGTTTTAGTATATTATATAAATATTAAGCTTATTAGAATTTATGAGCCCTCTTTATGTTGTGTACCCTAACATTGTACTACCATCATCTATGTATACGGCAAATGCAATAAAGAACTCGATCTTAATGATATGTTTTCGGTGTGCCCAGGCGGTACGCTGAAGATATACGGCTCGTCGCTGAGCCCGGACGTGCCGTACAAGACGCTGCTGCTGTCTGTGGGCGACAGCGCGGCGGGCGTGGTGCGCGAGACGCTCGACAAGTACGGCCTGTCGCGCCACGAGCCGCACCAGTACTGCATCGTGCAGGTGAGTGCCAGCGGACGGCACACGGCTCGTCATCATCGGCCTGCAATAGTTCATCAATAGCCTATTAACATATCCCCACTGCTGGGGCTCAGGCCTACCCTGGTGTTCGGGCTATAGTCCACCACGCTAGCCCAGTGCGGGTTGGTGGACTTCACATGCGCCTAAGAATTTCTTCTTCGGCGTATGCCGGTTTGCTCACGATGTTTTCCTTCACCGTTTGAGAGCAGTCAATAAATGTACTTAAGTTTCGAGAAAAAACCCATTGGTATATGGCCGAGCCGGGGATCGAACTCTGGACCTTTCGATATGAAGGCCGCATATCTTATCCACGACTTCACTGCAGGACATAGGCACTGCAGGACATAGGCCTTCTCAAGGCGCGCCACTGAACTCGATCTTCGGTTCTCACAAGGCTCGTTCCTGAGCATTACAAATGCGGATGCAGCACAGATAGAGACTGCTCTGCAATGCCGCCGTGTACGGATACAATAAACACAACAGACCCAGTTACACCACACTATGTATAAGTCGCCAATACAGTTATTTAGGTTTATGTTAGGTTGCTGGTGTCCAGAAAATGGCAGCGGCCAGATGAGCTAAGCAGATAACCAGTTATCTAGCAGGAATTGTCTCCCTCGTAGAGTGCTGATAATCTAAGTTGGTTTTCTACAAGGAATAAGCGCTTTCACTGACTTTTAGTCCTGAACCTGAAAACTATTCCCGTGGCCTATTTCGTTGTGCAGTTTGGTGTGATTGCCTTAACTTGTTATTATTTGTTGGTGTGATTGCCTTAATTAACCAGTGTTTGTCGTGCAGGTGGACACGGCGGACAACTCGGAGTACATCTTGGAGGACGACGAGTGCCCGCTCGCGATCGTCATGACGCACCCGCACCACAGTGAGTAATGTTTCCACTTTTATAACTGGATCTTTTTTTAAATCTTTTTAAGGCTTATGACTCAAATGAGTTATTGCTAACCGCGTAAGGATACATTGCCATGATACTCAGACTGAGGTCTGAGAGACATATCTTTTGCCTTACCTGACAACAGACGGATGTCTGGATCTTGTTACCTAATAAATTTTGACGAGACTGAAAGGAAACAATTCTTCAAGTTCGTTAGAAGGCATTGGCATAGCCGTTTAGAAAATTAACAAGGAAGAATTGTCCTATCCGGTAAGGCATAACATAGTGTTTTTTACGAACAAATGCGAGGAGAGTAAATTCTCTCTGCTGGCAAACGTATGTAACAATGTATTGTTTTCCTGCAAATGAAAGCACTGAAAGCACGACTGCTTACGAAATCATTGCCACACACTAAAGGGATCAATGCAAGCCGGGACTTAGGCTCCATACAAATCAGCGGGATCCTTCATGCAATCCCATGTACATATCAAGTGACCGTCTGTGTTTCTTTCTTTATCCCAAACTAGGATTCCCAATACTACTGGACGTCAAACAAGGAATGGACAATTCAGTAATATCATCATACAAAATACATACCTACGTAGCCTACACCTATTCTGTGCCGTAGCACAGTAATACCGTCTACTCTCTATGGTAATCGAAGCCGCACGGACCTATCGCGTTATATTTAGTTGTCTGAGATAAATGACGGCGAGTTACTTTACCCCCGTTGTAAGTTCATATTCAAAATTCACATTCCGTGGCCCAACTCGTTAATATTATGTATGAGTATCATACATAAAATAGAACACACACACGGCCTCCTGAATGCCAGTATTAATGTTATAATTAAGCTTTATGAGTGTTCTCCATCGTAAATAAAAAATATGTTTCGTGCTAGCGCGGACGCTTGATTTAGCCTGACGTATAGCGCTGACTACGGTCAAGGATTTAGTCTATGTCCATAATGGCGAAAATATTATGATATAACTTCTTTTCTTTTTTGATTTCTGATTTTTTTTTTTTTTTTGAGGAGCCAAAAGTTCCCTTCTGACCCCTTCATTAGCCAAATTTCGGTACCCCTTTCAAGTCACTTTCCGATTACCGCCATCTGTCATCGAATATCGTAAACTACAATAAATGTTGCGTTAGATAGCATCTTAGAGTATACCATGAAACTAAAAACTGTTTTAAACATTTTTTTGCCAAAACGACATTTTGCCATTTTACCACGCAAATGCAGGTTGAATTCTTTAGCCCAGTCCTTTTGTTGCGAGTGTAATTATCTCGCGCGCGACCCGAACGCTCGGACTTGACCCACTGGTGATTATAGAGAGCGGACTGTCGGCAATTTCCGCGAGGATTCTCCTGCTGGTCACAATGCAACCGTCAGACACAATGGGAGTGCCGAGGGGAGGGAGGGACGCGCAGGACGCGGCAGTCGCCTCGCGGGGTCCGGCCGCAGCGCGCGCTCACGCAAAACACGCGCAAGTTTTGCCGCAAAGTTTTTGCAAACTTTTACTTGGAAGAACCCAAGGCGACGATGTCCGCGGATTCGGCGGCGGCGCTGCGCGATCGAGGGCGATAGTAAACAAACGCATGTGCCACCGCGAAGTAGTCCGACCGGTGTGCCCGCAGTCGCCGGTCGGCTGACGGTCCGCCGGTGGTATTTTTAACTCGTTTCGCGGTTCGATGTCCGCCGGTTCGCCGAATCAATATGCATAATACCGTCCTTGAGGGTCTAGTCGCGAAATTTAGTGTTTGCCTTCGCTTCGGATCTTAAAGGAGCTACATGTCTAGTCTTCGTCGTTATCCCGTAAGTTTTGAGTTAAGTGGTTCGCTTAGACTATCGTTAAGTTTACCTCGCAACGAGAAAGGAAGTTGGAGACTTTCTAAATCACTTAATACGTTCTCATCTCGAATAAAAGGACGAGCTATTGTCTCTTGTGTAGCAGTAAAACCAGTTTTTATTTTGCCAGGAACTGTCGTGATAAAAGAGCACTGGACAGTCAGCTCATAAAATCGTGTGTTTTAGTAATTTAACTTTTATTGTTGATGTGACCTTAAGCTGCCTACAATAGCCGAAGGATTTCTTTATACTTACCGAAGAGAATAACAAAGCCATATGTTTCTACGTAGGTATACATACGAGTTAGACACAACGAAAGAACAGAGCGTCAGGAAAAGTTACAAGTAAAGAGAGGTTCAACTTTGATTTATGTTAAACGTTACTGTCGTTGGTTGAATTTAATGAATACACATGTCAAATTAGAATAGAAATGGAAAAAGGTGATTATGTTCTTCTCAAAGCACATGATTAATGTATATTATGGTCAATGCTCATTAAACACCTTCACGCTAAGCGGCCTGTCATCGTAAATATGTTTTCGTTCTCTATTATCATTATTTGCAGTTAATCTGGATCTTACTAATACTATAAATGCGATATTGTTGTTAATCAATCACGCCAATAACGATTAAAACTTTGCCGAAAATTTGTACAGTGAGCGACACCTTATATCCTAAATTACCGCAAGACAGGTATACATTTGAAAAAGAGATGACCGTAAGCCGACGAAACGAAGCGGGGTGGGATGGTGTGTGTAATCGACCAATAGAATTGCGTTTGAGTGAGCAGCCAAGCTCCGCTTTGGTATAGTCTCCGGACCCAAGGAACAACTACAAGGGGTGATTGCTGACGGAGGCCTGATGAGCCATTACCATGGTTGGTCGTGCATTCGTTTCACGTTTATGAAGTCGCCAAAGATTAGAATTACAAAAAATGGATCAGACCCCCTAAGAAGATAAGATGTTGCAGGATCTGGCTTAACGTTCAGCGGGATGTAAATAATAGATTTGCTGCTTGAGTATTGGTTTGTACTAACTTCTCAAAACCTCCAAGAAAAATTCAACTATAAACCTTTCCTTTTACAGCTGAATTTTCCATAATAGGGTGTGAGGAGTTAGTTCAAACCGTCAAGCTGCGAGATAGCACGTTACGCCTTTCGCGAAAGTCACGACTTTGTGAAAAGTTAATGAAAGCTTATTCGTATAGCAGCTTTTTAAGGTAGCCTTTAAAAAGTTAAATATTGATTACTTACTTACCTTAATTACTGTTATTCTGTGTGTGGGAGATGTCTTAGTTTTATGTACTTAACTTACTTTCATTTCGCACACGCTTGCTTTTTCATGTTCAAGAACTAGACTATTACTTATTCTGTGGAAGTAGTCCGTAGTGTATATGGAACTGGGTCAAGTTTCTGCTCACTGGATTAGAGCATATTAGATCTTGAGCCAGTGAATGTAATCTCTGCTTCGTTTAACATAATCTATCTAATAGTTCATCGCATACTCCACAATTGATTTTCTGATTCAATGCCCGTTCAAAACTCCGCGGTATACAAACGTTAGGAACGCGAACTGAATTATTTGGGTACAGTTACAGCTGTTGTTTTGTTTAGGCAATATGCATAGGTTTTTGCTCAGCTTTCAAATCATCATCATCATATCAGCCTGTAGACGTCCACTGCTGGACAAAGGCCTTCCCCAGGGATCTCCACGACGACCGGTCCTGCGCTAAACTCCTCCAGCTGGGTCCCAAATAATTACCTTAATATATAATTAATAAAGAAAGTACTTACAACTTACGTGTGTATTAACATTATGTAAATTGTCGTTTTTCAGAGAAGCTCTTTTTTTGCTTTCACGTGTGCATAAAGCACATAATAGTTAGTCTAAGAAAAACTCAGCATTGCTTAATATGAAACCTGCGGTTGGCGGTATGCATTAATAATAAATTAGGTACCGCATTGCCGCAAAGTAAAGTCTGCCAAGGCGTGTCGACTATACGATTTTCGATCAAAGGTCACACACTTTCAAAAGGAATTGATCTTACCTTACATGACCGGAATTTTAGAATATTACATAAAGGAATTGATCTTACCTCACATGACCGGAATTTTAGAATATTACTTCTATAAGGGTATATTTACATTATCATCCCCAAATAGCATGTTACATTAATTATTTTGTGCATCACCTACTAATAAACAAGAGTTATTACTAATTCAGTTGTAATTCATTTCAGTCGTTGGTAATTTCCTGTCCGTATTTGTTACATTTAGATTTCCTAGCTTTATTCGTCTCAGTATGTTGGTCTTTAAGTTATTTTCGAGGAAAAATCGAACTAAATGTCAAGGTGACCTATGTCAGGTACTGTGGAACGTTCTAAACGGACTGTTTTTAAGTTTCCTATGCTGCGTAAAACAATCCAAATGCTACAAGTGTCTTGAGCATTTGGTTGGAGTCTCGCGTGCCTAAACTTAATCGCACTAGGGTTCTACATCACCGGAAAACACAGAAATGCATGAATTGCTGATTGGCGGTAGAACGACATAAGAAGGTAGCAGTCTCTACTACAGTAGAGTCCCACCACTGGTAGATAATTGATTTTGGCCACCCCCAAACAATACCCACAATTAAATTATGTATAGCTGCACCTCTAACTGTCGCGTCGACGGTCAACGGACTGCGATCTTCCGATTTTCAATGTTTTGAAAGTATTGTTTGTTGTTATTTTCAAAATTATTTTAGGTGTTTTGTTTTTAAACTCTTCTATTTCTTTCAAACTTTAGTCATGTCAAGTTTTTCAGGCTAAATCGTATAAACAAGTCTGTTTAGTTTGATTTACCTCATAATTCGTTATGTTTTGCATCAATTGTGTTTAGAATTTGGAACAATGGTGCTTGTATTAGGCGGCCGATGATTCAATCTTCACGATCATAATCATTAGAATTGAATACTATAATTGTAAAATCAAAAAATCACACTTGAATTTTAGCTCTTTTGTGTGTGGCAAAATAACGTATATGTTGTTTTCGCATGTGCCATTGATATTATGAAGTAATTTCTTGCCATCATATCCGAGTCTAGTTTTGGTCGTCGCCCAACCCGTACCTATATACGGTCCGCGGTACATTGTTAGCGCAAGGTCCATCCAATGTCCCTTGCGTGTCCCGTATATTATCTGTTGTTCACTGCGCCCTCGTGTAGTCTGTACACGTGGTATTTGGACGGATATCGTAAATAACCTGACTCTCATGCATGATTCCGCAAAAAAATATTACCTATCTAAAACGATCCGCGCATTTGGTAAAAAAATTAGAAAGTTAAATAATTTTTAGCAAAATAGTCGTCAAGATATAAGTTGATTATTGATATGTGTAGGTTAATCATCCCATGACTTTCGGTTTAAAGAACTTTATTCTCATTATAACTTACAAAGTCACTTAACATGAGAACTACATATCTTAATTAGTTAAGTTAGTGTCCATATAAACAGGCAGAAGGTAAGTGTAAAATTATGAATGGACTATGATAGCCGACCAAAATAACTAACTTTAAAAAAACCTGCTACATTTATGACCGTGAAAAGAAATCACTGTAATATTTAATTTTGTGATATAAGTTTATAATTATGGTAAATATAGAATGTGTGTTACAATGTGCAAATAAGTTGTTAGTACAGATCATGCTTGAAGCTAAAAACTTGTTCGTGGGTGCCGCCGACCCTTGGAGAAAGCATGACTACGATTGCTAGGTACCGGCCCGGGCCCTATGGGACCCACCTAGCACACTATGGAATGACATACCCTACGTATGACAAGATTTATGTCAGGAGCTGGCGGCCGCGGTGCCACGAACTATAGTTTTTACCTTCCTGAGAGCATGTCATGAGAGTATGAAATATTATCATTTTATCATCAACGATAATAATTAAGTACAGTCAGATAAACCCAATGAATTCGCGAGTCGATCCACATGCTCCCTACAGCGTTAAATCCTCAGCGGCATTCACAGGCCACATTTCCATCTAAATTGAATTCTGATTTGTATATTCAAGCTGGTAATGTTGAATAATTGAATCAACTTTAATTGGAGCAGTGACTTCACCCCTCATTTCAACAATAAGATGTTAAGACAAAGGAAGATAATATGTTTGTATCTGTGATTGTTAGGTAGTGTAGTGGCATGTACTTGTACTTTCGGCTCGATACTAGAATTTTTCCGATGTAGATTTCATAGTGAAGTGATCATTATAACGTCACATTTTCACTTTTTAAATGGTAGTTTTTAAATAGCTTCGAATTAGTACTTACACTTTGCTTACACAGATTTTTTTGTGTTTATTTTCTTCTTAACATTCTAACTATTTCTAACCTACATGAATTATAAGAAAATTTTGCTCAGGTGCCACTCTAGCGATAATTAAAACGTATAAAAATAAACTCATTTTAACTTCGCGTATGTTTTGTTTTTCACTTTTCCCATTTCTATATTCTTTAATTTTTAAAAAATTCACGATAACAAATACTTTCTCTACCCTTAGTAGATACACTTTATACTTCTAAATTGTAAAAAACTTTTAGTAAAAAACTTACTTAGTAAAAAACAATCATGAAACCGTTTTTACATGAGATTTGAGCAGCAAATTACACAACCCCATTGATAATACTGAATGTAGTATGCCCAACAAAGCAGTGTATTGTATCCACAAGCGTCGTTTTATAATGACAACTTTGTGTAGTCTTGCTCGAGCGAAGTTTTTTTCCGGTCGAAGGCTATGGGAACGTTTACGGTGTCTAACGACATTCGGTTGTTTGAACTTTACAGCATTTCATTAAAATAACATTTCTTTTGGGACTCAGAATCAGTTACTTACTAATTCTTTTAGCTACATACATAAGTTTTAATTGTTTTTATTCTTTTGTATGGCTTAGTATCTAGTCGTTGTAATAATAATATATTTAATTCTGTAGCCTTTGGTTGCATCTTCGGGAAAGGTGAACAAGTGAGTGCGACCACAGAATACATAAATACTGTGCGACTAATAGACTCTGTATTTCTTTTTATTGTCGGTTTGTAACCGATTCTATATATGTATATCTGTATTGATGGTATGATATGATGCCATAACAGGGACGAAAACGCAAAGCTGAAAGCTGATACCTACCGTGCGTACTATAAGTTTAATAACGGCAAACGTAATTGAATCCTCTAAAGTATTTAGTTAACATACCTACATAACAGTTTTGCTAAAATTAAGTTTTGTCAGCGTATAATTTTGTCATGCTCTGTAAGTCTATACGTTGACACGACCAGCTGGGCTATTGACAGGTCAATAATTAAAACGGCAATTTGTTTCGTCTTCGAATTTTCTTACTGAATAAATGTCAAATGTTTACGCTCCAATACTCTTATGCGACATTTACGCCAAAACTGTCTTCCCTTCCTTGTGGTAAATTATCACTCATCATATTCACATGCGCCTAAGAATTTCTTCTTCGGCGTATGCAGGTTTCCTCACGATGTTTTCCTTCACCGTTTGAGAGCAGTCTGTAAATGTACTTAAGTTTAGAGAAAAACCCATTGGCACATGGCCCAGCCGGGGATCGAACTTCGGAGCTTTCAATATGATAGGTCGCGTCTTATCCCCGAGGACACTGACGCTCTTGTTGAAAATAAAGTTACCAAACAGGAAATAAAAATTTCTCGATCGAAAATGCGTACACAATTAGCTGTTTACAATTTGTTTTTTTTACTGGATAACGTTATAGACAGAAAAAGCTGTAAACAATGAGAAAAACCCATTGGCACATGGCCCAGCCGGGGATCGAACTTCGGAGCTTTCGATATGATAGGCCGAGTCTTATCCCCGACGCCACTGACGCTCACAGTGCTCACACTTATACCTACTTTATCAAAACTTAAATGAATGCGAACTTAAAGTCGTGAATGGAAGGAGACAGTGTTTCGGGAACTTACATCGCTGTCGTCCTACTTTCCGCTCACTCCTTTCTCGTGCCTTGCAATGCGTGTATTGAGCGCGACCAGTTCCCTATATACCCATTAACATTTATTACCATACAAAACAAATGTGTCGGCCCCCAATTTAATACTCAACATTGTATTCACAACGGTACGGCAATTCTTATTAAATTGGAATTGGAACAATTTATTTGATTAGTTCAACATATTGACAATCAAATGTTGATGCTATCTTGATAGATTGTCGTAATAGTGTTATGTTATTGTTAGTAATTTGGTAACACCAAGTGGGGTTTAGGTAGATATATTCTACTAGACTGATAAGCCATGGCATTAGGTCACCTTTCCCTGCGTTCCAAGCTTGTAACTTGAGGGAAGCGAAGAGGGAAAGGTAACAATCTTAAAAGGTAACAATTCACACCGTGTAGGAATAACGTTAAATCAATCACTAAATCAAATACAGTATAAATTAATTAAATTAAACTGTTTAATTGGTGTGTGGACGTATGGTCACGTGGCGGTCGTGATGGAACGGTGCGATCGATGGTATGGTGGCAGACTTACACCCGTCCATTACCGTCCTGCTTTATCATGGGACTGTCAGAGACTGTCAATAGCGGAGAGGTCAGCGAGACGATGAGACAATTTCTCTGCGAAAGCAATGCACGGGCTCCAAAGTGATGATTTCCTTAGGCTTACGTACATACATATCTTCACGATATGCTCCTGATGGGGTAGACAGAAAGAACTCCTTAGGCTTATCTGATCCTATCCCTAGGACCACAGTTTCCTATCTCTGAACTGCATGATTTTACGCAGCGTACCTTTATTGGGTAGGACCAGGAGAGATGAGGGATTACATTATCCCGAAGGGGTTAAAGTGTTGCTGGGTTGATCCAATCCCCTACACCAAGTTACGGTAAGATGAGATTCGTCATCGTCAACCACCAGGCATAGCTCCGTTGGCTAAACCCTCGCTTTCGGCTTCCAACGACTGCAATGCCCGTGCATACGCGCTCGCCTTGACCCGCCGATTGTCAGTACTCTGCAGCATACCGTATAGTTGCAATATCAGTCAGTTCCCATCCTTTTCAAACAGGTTATGGTGAGTAATCTCAGCATATTCATTCTTATTTCCCAGTTGGGGTGCCATGCCATTTGTTTCTTGGATGGATGGGTCCTTCGAAATCTTCTGCTATTAAGTAACATTAATTTTTAATGAAACTTATAGTACTCATTGTATTAAGAGTTTGATATATTTGGTGCATTTTTTGCCCGGCTTCGCCCGCGTTTTTCCGCCACGAGAAGACTTGATCGTGGTAAAAAGTAGCCTATATACTGCCACAGGGTTCAACGTATCTCCACACCAAATTTCATGAAAGCTCAGCGGCTTAGGCGTGGAAAGATAACAAACATATTGGTAGATTTTCATTCCCATTAATAATATTAGTATGGATGTATGCTAAGAATAAACGGCGCAATAAACTTCAAGCAACACATTTACCAGGCGTGACTCGTTCGAAAACACTTATTGTTACTTATGTAGATTGTAGTATTATAGCAGGTGATCCGTTAAATTTGTATCCAAACCAACTGACAAGCTGTAAGCACCGGTCTTAAAATAGATGCCTTAGAATGACACCTGCCGAGCAGACTGTACTTGCTAGTCTGGGAGGTTTTTAGTTTTATTGGAACTGGGATGGTGTTTCGAGCATGCTATTACAAATATTAGTGCAGCTAAACTTGTATTGCTTTTATTTTTTATAAGAAAATTATGTCCAAACCATACTTTTCTTAATAACGAGACTGTCCTATTTAAGTTGTATTTCCTTTGCTTTACCTTACCCGTTCTCGTCAAAATATTTTTCTATACTAATTTAGGCATTTCGGCAAACATTTTACCTTAACACGAAAATTGCAGCTAACAACATTAAATTTAAAGTGGCGTCGACTTGTTTTTGCTGACTTTGAACGAAATTTCAATATAATTTGAATATGATGTCATAATCATAGCCTTTTATGTATCATTAATCACATAATACAATGACTAAATAATTGCCAATAAAGTATGATTATGATTACGTTAATTATTTGTGGACTAGAAAGTAACTAATGTGGTAGTAATGTTATTGATTTTAGTTTGACGTGACACGTGATTTTTCTAGTAAATGCGGTTGTCAGGTATTGAACTATTGATCACAAAAGTGACTACCTACTAGGGGATTTAAGCGTTGATTAATAATTAATGTTCAATGTGGACACCTCGCTGATTGAATATTGATTTGTACAGTCGACCGCACGTCAGTGGCAACACTTTTACCTCGAGCTGGCCTAGGAATTTTTAATACTATGAGAGACCAGTTTTTACTAGTTTGTTTCCACGGACGTGCGGTCGACCGTACTAAACCTATTAAGAAAAAGAAAAATAAATAGCTTGCATTTCACACGCGGCAGAATTTAGGAACCTATTCCAACTCCGTCTTAGTGTCGCTTTAATAGTTTATGTATGTACAGTCGACCGCACGTCAGTGGAAACGCTTTGACTTTGAGCTGGCCTAGACTATTAGGGAGTTTCAATACTATGAGAGACCAGTTTATATTGCTTTTGTTTCCACAGACGTGCGGTTGACCGTACGACTGCACGTGGCTTATTGATCGTTCCATTTTAAATGAATCCAGGTGCGACTTTCACATTGTTTACAGCATTTTCTGTCTCTACGTTAGCCACTTAAAAAACAAATTAAACAGCTAATTGCGTACGCATTTTCGATCGCGCAATTTTTTTTTCCTGTTTGGTAACTTAAAATAAAATATTATAATTGTATCTGTGTTATTTTTTATAGTATTCTTATAATTATAGTTACGTAGCTACCGTAGTTACCCACGCGTACGAAGGGTAAAATGCTACGCCCCGGTACATGGTAATTGTTCCCAAACTAATAAAGGTCCACAAAGCGAGACGGCGGAAGCAATATACTGAAGTTGGTAGCTCGTAGCGCTGTGGAGCTATTCTCGTAGCGACTTTGTGGGGCGCGACACAGTGCACACTAATGATGTTGACACTAGGGCTCTTGTCTCCCCCTTTCCTTCAGCCCGCCCCCCACTTGTACCCTCTCCTCGCGCAAGTGGGATTACTAACGGAAACAAGCCATTTCCCGCGCCTTGGCTTTGGAAAATATAATATGTGAGTAGAGAGACAACAGATTGGTGAGGTAATTAATCATCAATACCTTGAAACGTATCAGATTATGTCATCGATATAAGGGAATAACCGGTAGATGGGTGGCTAGCGTCTAGCGCATGGACCTCGTCAATTATGCCACTTTGTCCTATAATTGACAAATTTCGTCTTGCACGCGCGCCACCTGTTTGCGTAATTTTATCTCTCTCTGTTCGTATCCTTATCCTACTAATATTATTAAAGCGAAAGTTAGTAAGGATGTTTGTTACTTTTTACGCTATAACGGCTGAACGGACTTTGATGAAACAAGGTACAGTGATAGCTTATATCCTGGAATAACATACCATAACACTACTTTTTACCGCGGTTAACTGTCCCCGCGGGAAAAAGACTTAATCCAGGCGAGCAGCAGCTCGTTATTTATAAGGATACCAACATAGAGAGAGAGATAGGGGGACCCATGTAGGGGGCGCGCGAGAAAGACGAAGTGAGTCAATTATTAGGACAAAGTGGCCTAATTTATGAGGAGGTATTTATGGATTGTTATTAAAATGTGTTTGTTGTCCGTCCAGGTTCGATCATGTTCCACGTGCGGCGGCGGCCGGCGGACTCGCAGCCGCGGCGGCGCAAGAAGAAGGCGGGCGCGCGGCCCGGCACTGAGCCCGCGCTGCTCGAGGTGGCGCCCGACGGCGCGCCGCTCGAGAACGGCCGCCGCGTGCGCATCGCGGACGTCGTCGAGGTACCGGACCCGCCGCTTGCCCTACTATACATGACAGGATTGGAATCAAAATTGGTCTAATTATCAACAAATCAAATAATTTTCAACTTGTAATGTATAATAACCCTAAGGTTGTTAACTATGAGCAACGTAAAAGTTGACTCATTTTGATACCAAACCACTCAAATACGAAAGTTGGACGGGACGGAATAAGAGCTCTCCCCACTATTTGGAGAAGAATAAATCCAGCAAATCTTCTGTCTGTACAATGATAAGTTGACTGATTGATACAAAAGTTAAGCGAATGCACAGATTAAAACCGCTTTAATGACCGGTCCTATGCATCCAGTTTAAAACATAATACCTTGCTCTAATGTAATAGACTAGCTGTTTCCCGCGGCTTCGCCCGCCTCGCCTCTATTGACTGATGTATAGGCACAGAATCCATAATAATACTACGTATAGGAACAGTGTACCGCCGCACTGTCAACTGCGTTTATTTGATAGTTCAATTTGTGTTCATCTCGTGCGCAGGTGGGCTCCGGCAACGGTTCGGCGCTGCAGCTGTACGGCCCGTCGATCCAGTCGCGGCACTGCGTGATCGCGCCCGCGGACGGCGGCTACTGCGTGACGCCGCTGCACGGCGACGCGCACGTGTACGTCAACAGCCGCCGCGTCACGCACTCGCAGCGCCTGCAGGTACCCACCCGCGACTACACCCACCCGCCCACTGCCTTTACTGCTGGTGAACACGAATAGTGTAGACTCCGCGGAATTTCTTGGCGGCTGAATGAAGTTTAGAATAGAATAGAATAAATTTATTTAGCACACACAAAGCAACACATTACAATAATTTAGTTCGCCTCTTGTATGTACAATACATGTGCAATAAAGTTTAAGTAAATAAATAATTTAAGTTAATAGTTTATAGTCTATGTGTGCGTAAGCGAGATAGTGTAATACATAGAAATGTCCAAAAACTTGAAAGTTTGATTCGGTTGATCGAGTCAATGAACTATTTCTTGAAATTGAATGAGCGTCTCTAGTGAACCCCCGCACAGCTCCGTTTGACACCAAAAATTAGTCATTGCGCAGAAGTCAGCCAACTTCACACAGCCGCCAAAAAACACCACGGGGACTATGCCAAACTACCGTTGCCGGACGCTTTGATTTATTTATTTTTTTATGGAGTTTACTGTATTTGAATCACAGTTTAAGTTTAAGTGAACAATCATTCGGAGTTTTAAAGTAATAGTTGACACAAATAGCCTACGGTTCGTCAGTTTAATCACGAAGGGGCTTTACCGATTTAACGCGAAAGCTCATTTCGAATTTGCTAAAATCGATTACGCCCCTTCGTGATTTGACCGATGATTGGTCTAATCCCACCCGATTAATCTGATATGTTCTTATTATGTTAAAAGGTTATATAAATGTTTTTATTTTTTTTATGTTTGGCCTTTCAACAGTACCCTACTAATATTATAAACGCGAAGGTTTGTAAGGATGTTTGTGGGAACAGATTTTAATGAATCTTTACAGTTAAAATATGGATTCTATATCAGAATAAGACATAGACTAAGTTATAATATAAATTTGCCAATTCAAATTTAACGCGGGTGAAACAGCTAGTGTAATCATAACCTTTGAACGTTTATAAATTAGTTACCTTTGTTGTGTTTTGTGTCCACAGCACGGTTGCCTACTGAAGTTCGGGCGCGTGTCCACATTCCGGTTCGTGGACCCGGTGCAGGAGAGCATCCTCAACAGGAACCTGTCGCAGTCGCAGCACTTCGGCTCCGGGTCCATATACGACAGGTGGGTGCATGGACCGGTCACCACACGCTTGTTTATGTTGTCATTAGATGTACCTTCTAGACGTTTTTGTAATCAAATCAAACATGGCCTTAGTTTTCTGATAGTGGACGACTGGATTGGATATGGTCGTTGTATTGACTACATATTATTGTTTTTGTGTTGTTTGCCTTGTACTTTTTCTTACATTTTATATCGAAAATACATTATACCCTCCATTTGGATTTGTCGCATATTTTTTGTATTTAGTTAAAATTTAAAATCATTTGGTCTCGCTCGGCTCGATGCCCTACCAAGTAAATGGTAATTTTATAAGATTTTTTAATTGAAAGTTTTTACAATGAATTTTTAACTTTAAATAATTGTAAATCAATATGAAAGACTTTGCAAAAATTTGCCTTGAAGTTCTGAATGACTCACTTCACTTGGCATAGCTATGAACCATTTATTTCACCTTTTACCTAACAATAGCTAATGTTACCTAACTCGATTTAATATTTTTAAAATATTCTTTGTAATGAAATATGATAATGGTTAATGTCTCATTGATTAATTGGCAGACTGTGTCACTGTATTATTTACAATCCTTCAATTCAGTCGTCTAAGTCACCAATACATGTGCAACAGACTAGACCTAGCCCTTACAAACACCAGCCCCGTTCGCTTCTCTAATCACGACCCGTGTTGTTTTTTCATCATCTATCATAGTTGTTTTCTTTGGTTGCATGTTTCTATCACTGGCTCACGAACATCCGCTTGTGTACGTTGCCCTTGCTACGTTAGATCGCCGACGTCGCCGGGCGAGACGAGCGGCGCGATGTCGCCCACCTCCCTCTCCTCGCACCAGCACGACCCGGATGCGAACGCAACGGAAGAATATCCCAGGACCATGAGCCCCGTGTCCCACGACACGTACGCGTACAGAGATGGCAACGACGGAACGCCGTACAACAACAACACTCTGAAGTTAGACAACGAGTCGTTGATGATGTCGCAGCATCTCAACGATTCTAAAGACGATTACATACGGGACGAGCATTCGGGGTCAGTGTACAACGATCAGGATCAGAGCTCTGTGAACAGGACGGCGAACTCGCACTACAAAGACAACTATGAGACGACGTTCGATTTGGAGGGTAATGTGGAGACGAAGAGCATTTGCAGCGCGAAGAGCGGCGGCTCCGGTCATGACAACAGGTATTTTATACAACAAATGAAATTACGCGTCAAGTAGTCTATCGTATTTCGTAAGTAGAATATACACGCAAAATAAGTAGCTTGAGTATGTTCTGTTTGATTCTAATTGTTTACATTTTGTTGGCTGAAGCTTCCACTTCACATGTCGAATAAGCATGTAGCTTATTAAAGTCAATTGCAATTAATAAACATGCCAACTGCAAAGTTAAATTGGTATACCTGGTTCAGACGTTTACATGGGTCTAATTCCTACTGAGGATAAACAATGTATGATATGTACAGGAAGCCCTGGGAGTCTGGGTGTTACATGAGTCAATTATGCTGCTGTCTCGTGTTTTACTTCTAATTCATTTGTCATCATCGTCTTGCTTGCTACAACTGGACGTGTTGTGTCGTTGTTATTTTACAGTATGTTACAAAATACGGTATTGATCTGTTACCCCCTGTAACAGATCAATACCGTATTCAGTATGGAATACTTTTAGTGAACAGGTCGTAAATTCGAAAACAAAATATACAATTTTGAGCCCCTGTAGATTAAGGTAGAAATGGTCGAAGGTAAGGGTCAATGGAATGGAATGGAAGGTTAGGGACCCTAAGAAGATAAGATAAGATACGTGTGACTAATCGTGTCAATTCGGATTTTAGAGTTGCCATCTCTTTCTTTCTTTGAGAGCGTCAGTGGCGTCGGGGATAAGACCCGGCCTATCATATCGAAAAGGTCCAAAGTTCGATCCCGGCTGGTCCATGTACCAATGGGTTTTTTCTCGAAACTGAAGTACATTAACTGACTGCTCTCAAACGGTGAAGGAAAACATCGTGAGGAAACCTACATACGCCGAAGAAGAAATTCTTAGGAGCATGTGAAGTCCACCAACCCGCACTGGGCTAGCGTGGTGGACTATAGCCCGAACGCCCTCGTGAGAGGGTAGGTCTAAGCCCCAGCAGTGGGGATATGTTAATAGGCTGTTGATCCCTTTCTTATTTTAAAAAAGAGCACAATAAATCAAATTCTACCGAATCGATACCAATATGAACGTTTCTACTACATTATTGTCGTGTCGCCCCTCAGGATGAGCCACGTGCCGCCGGCGCCGCGGCCCGGGCAGGAGGCCATACTCCCCGCGGTGCTGGAGTTCCCCGAGGCGGGGCAGGCCCAGTTCCTGGCCGCAGTCGTCACGAGGCTCGACCCGCACGCGCCCGCCTTCAAGCTGGCGCCGGTCTACACCCTCTATCTATGCGCCAGGTATGCACAAGATGGGAAAACAATAACAATATTTTTGTGGTGACTCGGTATCGCATATAGAAATCATTTTATTCTTATTTTATGAACAAAATGCGATATTTTTCAAACGAATACTCAAAACTTGTTTTTTTTCCGGTTAAACTTGTGGTTGTTGACAATTCACACACGGCTACCAAGTACCAAAAAGGAACCTTCTTGGTGGGTACTATAATGGGTACTGTGGTGTAATTTATGTATATTTTAAGATAAACAAAAGTGTTTGATATTTTTTTAGGTTCTATAGCGTTCTGTTAAAATTAAGGTTTTAAGTCATTCATTATGCGAAAATGCCTATATGAATACATATTGACTTTGCGGATATAATAACATGTATTGTTGCACCAGGTACCGCGCGTCGACGCACTACCGGCCCGAGCTGTCGCCCACCGAGCGCGCGCACAAGCTCACCGCCTTCCTGCACCACGTCGCCACGCTCATACACGCCACCGTGCAGGTAACATGGCCCACTTACATACTAATACAGTTTGTGTAACATGGCAACCATGGCAAGGTAAACTACCTACTCGTACAGTCGACCGCAAGTCAGTGACAGATTACTCGTTCAGTCAGCCTACTCAGTTCAGACTCGTTTTATCAATAATGACTTATTCCCCAATCGTAAAGATTGCGGAATTTCTTTTTGCGGATTGACAAAGCCATGAATTTTTTTTTAAATCAGCTCGTGCTAATATCTCGAAATTAACTACTTTTTACCGAAGTTATAATTAGATAATGTAATTTAGTCAAATTGTTAACAATCTTTATTATTTTTGACGTTAGAATTTATAAAATTCTGTATGTACAGTGTTGTTCGTCGACAATAAAAATAACTTAAAACTATCTCGGTTACTATTTCCTCGATTATTTTATTTACCTATAAACTATTTTAGGAGCGGTGCACTGACTCGGCTGCGCAGGCGTTCTGGATGGCGAACGCCAGTGAATTACTCCACTTCTTGAAATGCGACCGCCACATATCGTCATTCTCCACTCAAGCGCAAGACCTACTGCCCACGACTGTGCAGAATGCATTCAGGTGATTTATATGATCATGGTTCAAAAGTCGCACCCTTCATCCATCACACTCTTTTGTGAATAAAATGACCCTAAATAAAGACGATCCCATTGTCCGTAAATTCGGACTTTGTGTAGGACATTTTTTATTTCCCATTTATATATGTGTGTGTGCACATCGTGGAAAATACATTCAATACCTCTCCTTATTCAGTTCTCTTGCCTTCTCGATCATAAATTTTCAGATATTCCTAACCGTTTTCTTTTTATAAATTGGCAATTATCTGTCATTGGCAAGTATCTGGCGTATGCAGGTTTCCTCACGATGTTTGCCTTCACCGTTTGAGAGCAGTCAGTAAGTGTACTTAAGTTTCTGGGAAAACCCATTGACCTCTCGACATGATAATAATAGTCTCACTGAGTAAAAGTATGTTGTTTGTTTTCCAACAGCAACCTGGTGTCGTGCTTCCAAGAGGAGCTGTCCCGAGCGCTGGCGACGCTGACGAGCGCGGCGGCGGCGCCGGACGCGGCTGACGCGACCGAGGCGACGGCGCCCACGCTGCAGGCGCTCGCCGCCGCCATGGTGCTGCTGCGCCGCTGCCGCGTCAACGCCGCGCTCACCATACAGCTGTTCTCGCATCTGTTCCATTACATCAACGCCGTGTGCTTCAATAAGGTTACTGACATAACACATACTCACAGACAGTGAACAGATAAACTTAAACAAACTAACTTAAACTAACTGGACGCTTCGCGGGCACCAAGCGAGACACAATAGGACGCCTACTGTTGTCCTGACGTAGGTAACCCGCGAGAGAGCAGTGGCTAGGATCGTGTGGGTGCCTGAGTGACGTTTCAATGAGACAGAAACAGAGCCACTCGCCCCTCCCACTGATTTCGATCTGGATAGACGTCATATTATACACGTCGAGACCATCGTATATTTGTCAGGATATGACAGCAAAACGAAATTCTCTCTACATTGACTTCTTCTTTTTTGTTATAACAGCCCCTGTTAATATCCAGTGTTTCATTCTTAAATTTAAATTTACAGCTAGTGACAGAGCCTGGCAACGTGTCTGCTCGGTGGGGCGCAGCCCTGTCGGCTCGGCTGGCCATGCTGGCCGCGTGGGCGGAGCGCCAGGGGCTCGAGCTCGCCGCCGACTGCCATCTCGCGCGCACGCACCAGGCCGGTACGTAGCAATCGTAAATTAACCGAGAGGAGTGTCATTAAACTATTAGTTAACTTATTGTGACCTTTCGTAGTCGCGTTTATCATTTAGATTTTAAAAAAGAGTCTAATAAAGTTAAAAAATGTAATTATGTTGCCAGCCCGTCTGATCCAAGGCGAGTACCGCAGCGGCGAGGAGGTGCGCGCTGCGCTGGCGGCGTGCTTCAAGCTGAACTCGGTGCAGGTGCGCGCGCTGCTGGCGCCGCTGTGCCCGCCCGACGTGCTCGAGGCGGCCGCCGCGCACGCGCGCGCACTCGCCGACGAACTGTGCAGGGCCGACGGCAGAGATGTAAGACCGACACATTTATCAATATATACTACTAGTGCATCGGGACTCCAACCTTTTCTATATTAGAAAACGTAGCTCTTAAATTTCCGTTAGAGAACGATTTGGGTGCGATCTAATAATGATATTAATGGTGGCACTAAAACTAGCTCATACTCAGTGGTTGTGTGTCGTTCGTTCCTTTGACCCTCTCCACACGAACTTAACACCTATTAATGTAATGTTTACATATAGATACGGTTGGAGGAAAGCGAATGGCTGGGCACGGGGCTGATGATCCCTGGCGACGGGTTCAGCGCGGAGGTGGTGCGCGGCGTGCCGCCCGGCCTCGCGGAGTTCGTGGCGCCGCTGCAGCGCGGCGGGCTCTGCCGCCTCGCGCACCAGCCGCACGCCATCGGTGACTACCTCACATTCACACAACATTGACAAACACACACCGATACGGACGGTAAACTTCCTTTCCGCAAAATGTCCCACCTGTTCGATACAGGTTCCGTTCACAAAAGTTGTTCATGAAGACGTTACAAACAGACGGACGGACGGATAGACAGTCAAACTAACTTTCGCAATGTATATATATTAGTTTGGAGATATTTCAAGCATTTATTCGCATTCGGATTCTAAAGTTTTCCACGTGATACGTACACACGTGGGTAGAGATGTACAGTGGAGAGAAGTTGCTCTCAAATTATCCGAGAAAGGGCAATTTGTTAACGGGCCACTTTATGCATGCGGGACATTTTGCGAACATTACCGTCCGAATGGTAACATTAAGACCGCTAAGAACATCCATTAATAAGCCTATATAATAATTACTAATACGATCCTATGCTCCCAATTTTACAATCCGACAATTATGTCAATGTATTTGTATTTGAAAGTACCTGAGTGTGTAATACGTATAATGCAGGCGTGTGGACTGTGTACATGACTGGGTACGGCTCGGCGAGCCGGCGGCCGCCCGACCCGCGCGTGCAGGTCATACAGCTCAACAAGAACTCCAACGGCATGGGGCTCAGCATCGTCGCCGCCAAGGTAACCAAGGGTAGCTTTATCATAGTACTGTAGCCAAGTTCAATCAATATATTGGGTATTGGATACACTTTCATTTTTTATCCTAGGTGTTAAGGGCTGGTCAAACCGAATGCAGCACAGCGCAGCGCAGTTTAGAACGTTATAATGTATGGAATATTATAGGATGTGATGTGACACCAACGCGTTTGGTGTCATTTCCCATCATTCATTACAACGTCTTAAGTTGCGCTGTGCTCTTAAGGCTGAGAGAATCAGCGAAAAAAGTTAAATATAAAACAGTTACCGCGATTCCAAAAAAAATATTTCTGAAATTTTTGTTATTTGATTTTTAAACATTAGAGAAACCTAGTGATACCTGCCGAAACCATATTTTATTTAGTTCTAGACTAAATAACCTTTACGGAGATGGGATTAGGACACATTATACAGTACCTATATATAATGTAACGCACAGGGCGCCGGTCAGAGTAAGCTGGGCATCTACATAAAGTCTGTGGTGGCCGGCGGGGCCGCGGCCGCGGACGGGCGGCTCGCGGCCGGCGACCAGCTGCTGTCCGTCGACGGCCACTCGCTCGTCGGCATCACGCAGGAGAAGGTATGTACAGCGTGTCCGCCGCAGCGAGAGCGCCTACACTACTCGTCCGGTTCGTTACACATTGTCCCTTGTTAAATCCGCTTAGTTACGTCCAAATTGAAATGCACGAACCAAAATTAAAGCTACGCTTCAGTGTAGATGTGAACTATGGTATAATTGGCCAGTTATGCCCCATTTTTGTGAAAGTCTTGTTGTAATGCCTGATTTACATATTTAAATGCGGCTTAAGCGCCGTTTTTTGTATACGGAAATTGAAAATTACGACAGGCGTCAAATGTACTTGTTACAGGGCGTTCATTAAATAATAATGCGTTTAATAATTATACATGTTGTCAGGCGGCAGAGTACCTCGTCCGGACCGGTCCCACGGTGACGTTGGAAGTGGCAAAGCAAGGCGCCGTGCTGCACGGGCTGGCGACACTGCTGCACCAGCCGGCCTACAACCAACGACAAGGTATGCCCGTCCATATGAGGCTTTCCCATAATATAAATCAGCCATCCACCCCAATTTGGGTATTGGGAATTATAAGTATTATAGGGTGGCTCACACCTTCCAACCTACCTCAGGTTGGTTAATAGAATTAATACTTATCTATAAATATTACACGTTTAAGACAGGTTTTTTAAATATCTTTTGCCTGAACCGGCTGTGTATGAAACATTTATATACAAGGGAGAGTGTTAAGACGCGCTCAGCTTTGTAAAGTATGGTCGGCATTAGTCAAGAGGACATCTACCGTTGACTTACACTTATAGTGACTTGTACATTGTATTGGTTCCCGTCATCTCTATCACACCAGATGAGGGTGCACGGCACGAAGACCGTAAGCGACAGGCGGTGTCGACGAGCGCGCCGCGGCCGCCGCCGGCGCAGCCCGTCCCGCCGCTCGCGGAGCTCGCCGCCGCAGGCAATTATACATTACATCGTCTTATTTGTCTTTCGTTGCCAGGGGCAGAGGTATCGTACGTGACCACTTTATCGACGTCGGCTGAAGAAAGTCGGTGGTCAGACACGATAGCCTGACCCTTCTTTTTTTCTTTTGCGTTCGAAACCTTTTTATTTGCAGTATTAGTTTTGCTGAGAGTCTGTTGGTAAGCATCGTTAATTTATTTGTCGAGAGATATTTGTGTTTTTGGTTTATTATCATAGCTTCAGGCCTTCCCTAATAAACGCCTCCACACCCGGTCCAGCCCTCCGCCTCCAGCCGCTTCCGGCCACCTTCTTTAGTTCGTTGTTCCACCTCGCGGCGTGGCGTGCCCTTATTTTTGGTTCGTTTCAATTGTTTCGCTTTTTACCTCCATGTAGCCATTCAAACTGTATCATGGTTTACCATTGTCTAATATTACAGGGTACCATCGCCCATGTCACGATAGATGCCACATCCGGGATGAGTCCACCGAGTCCAGTACAGATGATAGCGAGGAGTGCATCCCTCACTACCACGGCTCTATCCCTGGCTTGATATTAACTGTAGATAGAGAAAACAACCAGCTGCAGGAGGTGATGACTCCTGGCTCTCCCGGGTGTCCGCAGCACAAGTGTTCCATCCCGCCGCGATCGATTCCCATATTCACATTCACGTGTAAAGATTTCCATGATCACACGAGCAGTGATGCGAGTGAGGCGAATGCACCAGAGAAACCTCCGCCCGTGCCCGAACCACCCGCCAACTACGACCAGTCCAGCGAGAGCGGAGAAGCTGTACTCCCGCCGGTGATGAAGCCAATTAACACTAAGCTCACCCTCGATCTGTTCAATATACGAAAGGATAGTGACGCGTATAGAAGGAGGTGTACGGGCGTCGACGAGTGCGCGAGCGCGTGCGAGTGCTGCCGCACCCCGCAGCCCGAGACCCAACAGATACCCTTCATAGACGAACCGAATTGCGAACCCGTTATATTCGAAAATGACTACGTCCATGATAAAGTCCCTACGCCGAAAGTACGCAGAATACTGCCGTCCTGGTCTTTGGATAAGTCTGAAGAAATGAAGCCGCCGACTGCAGATGCAGTTTGTCAAACTCCTGCATCCCCCATGGAAGTTAAGAAAGCGTTTTCTGTTTCTGCGACACCGATTAGCAGAAAGTTTGAGTTGAAACTAAATGTAAAAAATGAGTCTAAGAAAATAGATAATATTCACTGTAGATTAAGAAGAACACTTTTCGGGGTGTCGAAGTCGTTCTCGAAGTCTGAGGACACCGAGGCTACGTCCACGTATTCCACGTCCGAGTCCAATGACGAAGCCCCAATTAATAAAAACATATTCCCCAAAAGTGCAGCTCAAACTCCATTAGACACGGGCGCGAAGCAGGTCTTAGACAGTGTCGAGAGGAGGTCTTGGAAATCTCCCGATGAATACAGGCCTGCCTTCGGGAAAGTTAAAGCTCTGACGAAACATTTCAACGACATAAACTTGAGATATTGCGTAAAAACCTACAAAAGAAACTGCCAATCCAGTCCCAACCTTAGTGTTCGCGACGATAAGTTTAAAATTAGAGACAACTTGCCAAGCAGTGCAAGTCTAGCCGATATTCAATACGAAACTACTAAAACCGATACGAGCAATACGAAAGACGAGAAATTGTCTGAAGATGAGGTGAAAAGTATACTCATACAGCTAGAAGACTGGTCGAGATATGGGTCACGTGGAAGCGAGGATACTCTAGCGCAGGGAAACGAGTTCGAACTGCCAAACCTACCCTCCGAGGACCACACAGATACTAACGCTTCGAACAACAGCAGCTACGTGTTCAACGAAATAATCGATAAGAAACCCAAGAAGATTACTCTCGACAACATCAGGTTAAAGTCTAATCAGTCAAGCGTCAACTCGGAAGCGAGGCACAGCAAAGAGTCCTTGAGTTTAGAGCAGTTGTCCGGAGTGCAGGTGCCGAGAGTGGTGGCAATGATTCCACAGAAGCACGCGTCGTTGCTAGACGTTTCGTTGCCGAGGAGAAATGCAGATTCTAGACGCGAATCGTATGCGAACGTAATGCAGAGCTGTCCGAATATAAGCACCGGGAGTGTCCGGGGGAGGACAGCGTGCGCGGGGGGGAACCCCCACCACAGCTGCCCGGCGCTCGGATCACAAGTAACACCGGCCTCCGTCACCTCGTGTAAGACTCTACACCACGCATGATAAATAAAATAGGTGTGTTATAGTCGCCCGCACGATATCCACGTTGTTTTCTATAGATTACCTTCGCATGTCATTATTTTACGTTATTATATTGGGATTTAAGATTCAAGCGCACGGTTGATGGTTATTTTGAAGTCATCGTTTAGTTTGTTTCTCGTTTACGTAATTTTATTATTTGCGACCAACACTGCAAAGCTTTGTGTATCTGTAATGTTAAAATTCACCTTTTTATTTCTTAGGAATTGGATTTCTTTATGTGATGGCGTCTACCCCGTAACTTAGGTTCTAGATAAATATGAGATAGAGACAACTGCAACTTTGTAGAATTTAAAAATTTTTGAAATAAGACTTATTGAGTCATTGCTTTTCAGTGATCTATTTATTATGTTGTATGTACTTATATCCTCCATTAAAGTCCGTGCTATTTATTTAGAAGAGTCTATTTATTTATAATATATACTAAGTGACATGTTGTGTGTAGCGGCGGGTGGCAGCGGAGCCCTGCGGCGCGCGTCGGAGCGCGACCTGCCGTCGCGGCTGGCGGCCGAGCCGGTGAAGCCGAGCAAGAGCACGCCGGCGCTGCACCAGGTGGCGTCGCCGCCGCCGCACCACCAGCACCCGCACCACCCGCCCAGGTGAACACTCCACCTATTGTCTCGCCAACCGATGTAGTGGTCACGAGGGATTGATTGTAATGGGCTCTTGCCCATGCAAGAACCGGCGCATCTGAGCTATGTTTAAAGTTTCAATTCCCACATCATCATCAACAACCTATTAACATTTCCCCACTGCTGGGGCTCAGGCCTACCCTCTCAACGAGGGTGTCGAGCAAATCGGGAAGTTTAAAATCGATTGTAAAATCTGTACCGAAACAGACAGACAAGAAAATGAGTTAATAAAAACGTGTTTAAATTATGAAAACGCCTTATTGACTATGCTTTAGTTAAATTTCCTTTGCTGCAAAGTCGGTCATAAACTATCGGTACACCGATATTGCACTCTCTCTTCCACTTACCAGTGTAGGGTACGGACCTTTTGTGTAAGCGCAGATCTGCGCATTACTGCAGTCGATAAATGCTATCAATGGTGTTCAATTTTAATGTAAAAAAATTATGTGCAATATTTACGTGATATTTACTATATTTACAAGTTTACAATATTAAAAACCTAAAACTAAGTTACAATTGCGCCCTTAGTGAATTTCTCCTTGGTGACTCGTTTGCTCTAATCGATAACAGACTTGTGCTCGCGACGAATACCCCAACACTAAGCCTTTATACCGCTCCGATGATTTATGACCGACTTTGCAGCGAAAGAAAAATTTATAACTGTCACTGTCACTTAGTCCGGTGCTGACAGAATACCAGCGCCGCAGTACCTGCGCGCACTAGTGCTGTAGTGTGCTGCAGCATTATGCTGAGCCAGCGCCGTTTTGTTGCTGCGACACATGCCTAACTTATTTTAATTTAGTTTTGTAATTTTGGTTTTGTATACCTATTTGTTTTTTGTATGTATGCGTCGAAACCACAAATAAATGATTTATCTATCTATCTATTTATTTATCTAACTGTAGTTTTCGACAAATAATCAATAACTATTGTGTGTAGTGGGCTAGCTCGGTGGTAACTTACGTTTGTTTGTGTCGGTGCAGCGCGGCGATGAGCCCCGGCGCGGCGGGCGCGCCCGGCCCGGCGGCCGCCTTCGCCCACAAGTCTCGCAGCAGCCACAACCTGTCGCAGCCGCACCACGACGCGTTCTACCAGAACCTCGCCGCAGTGCACTCGCACCAAGCGCTGCAGAACAGGTGCGCGCACACACTTCTACCCACACATCTCTATTTTCCATGGACTGACTGTCTCATACGACTGTGACAATGTAACGGGTTTCTATTACAATTTAAAATATTGCGTTTAAATACAGCGCTAAACCTTAAGAGTGTGGCTGTCAGATTTTTATTTTTGAAAAAAGAATTTTATCTAGACTTTACATAAGTCTAGTATTTAAACTACATTTAGAGACCCGATCGGGTTTTTTAACACTCTAAGGGCATGGGGTCCTTCAAGAAGAGAGTCAAAAGAGCCCTTCAACCAAGGACGGCAACGCACCAGCACCCCCCAGGTGTTGCAGGTGTCTATGGGCGGCGGTGACCTCTTAACATCAGGAGGCCCGCCTGCTTGTTGCCCCCGTAGCAATAAAAAAAAATCCCTCTGCCTGACAAGACCAAACTAATATGATATTCTAAAATTCATGCGATGCTTTTCTTATTTTTAAAGTATAAAAAGGGCAAAAGAGACTAAAGTTTAGTTAAAGTATGTCCATCCGAATCGACACCAGTGTGCAGCCGTATGATGGTTTAACCCCTGTTGTTACCCAGGTGGTCGTCGCTGCGCAGCTCGACGGGCAGCACCCGGCCGCAGTCGGCGCACTTCGCGGCCGGCGCCCAGCCGGAGCCCGCGCCCGACTCGCCGCTACTCCAACAGGTGAAAGAAATAACAAATAAAACAAACTACATCAGAATACATACCTACACTATAATTACTGCTGTAGCCGTAGCATTAGGACACACTTTCCTCAGCCAAAGACATAGCTTGAAGTTTAATATTAGATCTACGTATTATTGGACTAACAGTGATGTTACTCGCAGGCGAACCAGAACGCGATCAACGCCCGCGCGGCCAAACTCGCGGAAATGTCGGAGGAGGTGACGCGGCGGCAGCAACAGCAGCAAATGCAGTACCAGCTGTCGCAGCAGAAACCACCGTCGATCCTGCCCCACCAACACCCCAGCCAGCAGCTGTTGACCCAGAACCAACAGCTGCTCATGCAGAACCAGCAACTGTTGAACCAAACGCAGCCGGCTAATCACAGCCAACAATTGTTAAACCATACTGGTCATCAGATATTGAATCATCAACCGATACTGGGGCAGAATATGCATATGCACACGGGGCAGCCGATGTACCAGGCGCAGCAGTCGCCCCACTTCGCGCCCCAGTCGCCCCAGGTGACGCACTACGCGCCCCAGTCGCCGCAGCTGCCCCAGGGCGCGCACCAGAGCCACATGCACCAACATTTGCATCAGCCGGTGCAAAGCCCGCCGCCGCACCAGCAAATGTATCACAACCAACACGGCCCACCGCAGAGGTGAGTACCCTTGTTTAAAAAACAACAGACATAGACATACAATTCCAAGTGACCGGAATCGGCGCGAGCGCTACACTAGTGATTCATCTTTTTCACTACTTCCTACGGACTGTTTTGGCGGGAGCGAAGTGTCATGGTCGTCTCTTCTATTTTATTTTCTTAAATTATGTATTTTGCGGGTTTCGTAATAATCTCGTTACCAAGCCAAAACCTACTTAAAAAATAAACAAACAAAAGTACTTCCTACAGCACTGGCTGTTAAAAAAAAAAGTAATTTAAAAATTATGTAATTTAATTTACAAAATATTTTTGTATATTACTACAACGAACACTTATGTATGTGCAAAGAAATCCCTTTGAAAAAAGTGTATGAGTATGTCTACCTATATATGGACCTATAATTTCGAACTCTTTATTATAATTAGCTCAAGGTTTTATTTTGTGCATTTGTTGTAACAGGTACGAATGGCACCCACCGGGCCCTCCATCCCCTCAGAGGTCGCAACCGCCAGTTGCCCCGAAACCACAGGTATGACCTTTGTGTAATGTACAGTTTCAGCCCGGTTGAAGTGTGAAAATATAACAAATAGTAATAATATTCTTATGTTGTAATTGATCAGGGTGCGAGGCGGCCGGACAGTGAGTTGGAGGAGCAACTTCTGCAGCAGCTCGCGGGCAACGTGCAGCCCGATGACGGTATTTATGTTTAACTAGCTATTTCCCGCGGCCTCGCCCGCGTTTCATAAGTAATTTTTGACTAATTCTTTTTTCTCGGCTCCTAATAAATGAAGATGATGAAGGGTCGTAGCGTGATGTTAAATAGCCTATAACCTTCCTCAAGAATTGTGCTAGCAAATGCAAAACCAGAGACGCGCTAGCGTTCAAACATAAAAACAAACTCTTTAGCTTTATTATATTGGTATGGATATGTTTAATTCGTGGTTAATTATGTTGGGGCCTCTGTATTTAGCATAATTATTGCTAATATTACGTAGGACTGACTGCTGTTGAAGATTTCTGCCATGTTAACTCTGAATGCTATGGCTACTAGAAGGCTAGTGCTGCTACGTGTGTTAGTGGAACTAACACACGTAGCAGCGTTCCCGGTGCACTCACACAAAATAGTTATAATTAGTTAGCAGTGAGTTGTATGGGACAATCCACTGTCATAGAAATGGAGGTCAGTGCCTTTTTAACGACATACCTATTTTGTTTATTTTAGAGCGGTACGTGGCAAGCGCTTTGGAGCCGCCGGCGGTGTCTGTTTACCCGACGGGTGGCGGCGCGGGGGGCGGAGCCCGACCTGCGCCCGCGCACAACCCCTGGCAGCGCGAGGAGCGCGAGCGGCAGGCGGAGGCGCGACGCGCGGCCGCCAGGGCTCGCAGGTAAGCATACAATTACAGCTTGCACAATTTATAGTATCTTATTTCAGTATCTATTATACGGGCCGATTCCGCTACTTGTAGCCGAAGGGTCTAATACTATGGTCTAATACAGAGACGCGGCTATCGGGCAACTGTTGTCTATGGGCGCGTCGCGCACGCCCGTGCAGAACCAGCAGCTGCGAGCGCTGCAGCTCGAGCGAGACTTCGAGCGGCGCGCCACGCAGGACCAGGTAACTACTACACTACACGCACAACTTTATAGTCCCCGTAAATCTTTTTGGCGATTGAGTGAATATAGTCACAAATTGTTTGCACATCGCTGACAGTGTTTACAGTCTATGTGTGCGTAATTAACATAATGTGATGCGCAGATATTATATTCAATAACTAAAAATTTTGATTCGGTTGATCGAATCAATAAACTATTTCTTGAAATTTTATGAGCGTACCCACAACGTACGTTACGTACGTAATCAACTCCCGCCCTGGTCATCAAATCTGATTTTTTCATGGCTCCAAGGGACTGTAGACCTGAGTATTTGATATTAATTTCAACTTGATATGCACGCGTTCCTGAGAAAAATGGTATTGACAGACGGACAGAAATACAACGAAGTGATCCTATAAGGGTTCCTTTTATCCTCTTTTGAGGCACGGAACCCTAAAAAGACATAGGACATGTTCCGTTTAGAATTTAATGAGGATCAGTTTTGTCTTTGACATTTATTTTGTATCTCCATTAGTTTTCGAAAAAAAAATGAAAAAGCCGGAAAAGGGGACAAACTTCACGGTGAGTTGTGGGTTTTGATCATCTCACCCAAAGGTATCATGCCACACAAGTTTCAGATAGTTATTAATTTGTTTGTCTGAAAAACATAGAATGACCGTACTATTAGTCATCGTGCAGGAATCAGTCAACTTCACATAACCTATAATTTGCGCAAGAAAGATTGAGCTTGAACCCGGACCCTAAAATTTATAACATACAGATAATTTGTTCAGAAAACTTGTTCCACATCTTATTAAAACTTGTTTATTTATATTAGCAGCAAACTGAGTAGTTTGGTTTATGTAACCTTTAAGTAAAGTAATATAAACTGCGTTTTAGGAGGACGTGGCTGCGACGGAGCTAGGCGCGGACGAGGAGCGGCTGTCGCCCGAGCCGGCCGCTGAGCCCGAGCTGCGCGGCCCGCCGCCGCCCCACGCGCCGGCGTCGCACGCGCAGCCGCCGCCCCACGCGCCGGCGTCGCACGCGCAAGCGCAGCCGCCGCCCCACGCGCCGGCGTCGCACGCGCACGCGCAGCCGCCGCCGCCCAAGTCCATCCTCAAGACCAACCCGCGCCCGGAGATCACCAACGGATACGCGCCGGACACGGTTAGTTGTATTTGCAGTTACATTACGACATGATTCTCTAGCCATAATCTATCTTCGTACGGTCGACGGCACGTAAGTAGAAACAAAACAAGTATAAACTGGTCTCTCATAGTATTGCAACTCCCTAATGCACGTGCCAACTCAATGTCAAAGTGTTGCCACTGACGTGCGGTCGACTGTACGAATAGTACTGTTACCCAGGGTAAGTCAGCAATTCTTAGCCAACAAGTGGGTTAGAGGGCTGAGTCTTGGCGAGTCGAAAAGATGCACTTAATGAAGATATACATATTTGCTTAAGAAATGATTGTCTGTCGTCACAGCTGATTATATCAACTAATAATGCTATCGACTTATTATTTTAAATAATACTTGCCCACCTTAATTTTTTTTCTTACTAGAACCTAGCTAGTGTGAGACTGAAATGTTTTCGTGTCAGATGATCGCGGAGGAGCACCGCATGTCGGAGGTGGCGGCGGCATCTGCGGGCGGCGCGGGGGGTGCGGGCGGGCCGCCTCCGCCGCCGCCACCGCCCGAGCGCGGCTCGTCGTTCGCGGTGATGGCGACGCACGCGCGCGCGCTCTCCCCCGCGCACCCGCCGCACGCCGCGCCCGCCGCCGACCACGCTCCCAACACTATGCCGCAGTAAGTACACACAACACTAGACTTCGCTACCCGTGTACACTTAGCTACCATTTTCTTTCATACTTACTTCGAATTTAGCGATGTTCGAATGATGGCGATGAACGAAAAACAGCGCTTCGCTGAGTCACCGACTGGTAGGCTGCACGAGTCGTGAATAACGACCCTGTGTGTTGTGTATATTTTGTTTAGATATCGCTATGTGAGCAGCTACTTTTAAATTTCAATAACATTGGACATTAGGTAGTGAGCTAGGCATATTTCGTTCGTGTATTAATATCGTACTGTGTAACTTGTGTGTGTGCAGTTCGCCGCCGGGCGGTGGGCGAGACAAGCGCGTGTCGTTCCACGAGCGCGCGGCCGCGGCCCCCGCGCCCCCCGCGCCGCCGCCCGCCGCGCCCCCCGCGCCGCCCTCGTGCTCCCCGCCGCCGCTGCACGACCCGCCGCCGCAGCCGCCGCCGAACCCGCCGCCCGCCAGGGAAGATCCAGACGTGAGACCACACATTATTCCTAATTACTAAAAAAAATTACATTACATTACCGCATGCACTCAAAAGACTGGAATATGATGCTAGATTGTCGCGCTTGAACCTTACTACACTTAAAGAACGTAGAGAAAGAGGCGATCTAATTGAAACCTTCAAGATTCTGAGTAACCATTACAACTCATCTGTCATATGAAACATATTTAATCCTAACCCCATAGAGAGACTGAGAGGGCACAACATGAGAATACAAAGAGCCAAGACTATTGGGGAGTTTCAATACCATGAGAGACCAGTTTATACTGGTTTTGTTTCCACTGGCGTGCGGTTAAACAGTTTTTCAATAAGAGAGATGTGGTAATTTAATAGGCTTTTTGACAGATCCACAGATTATTAAGAAAACCTGTCATTATTATTATAATACCCTAATATGACAATACTAGGCTACATGGGTATAGTATGTAACGTGTTGGTTGGTTGCCGCAGCGGTTCATCGAGGAGGCGGAGAGCCTGATGGCGGGCCCCGTGTCCCCCGCGTCCCCGACGGCCGCCGCCGCCGCCGCCATGGCGCACACGCCCGGCGTCATCGGCGCGCAGGAGGTCTACAGGTACGTGACCTAAGGAGCGTCATTCGAGCGTAGTGGCACTCACGCCGGCACAAGTGGCGCTCGAATGACCTTCGAAATAAATAAAAAGTTAAAATAAATAAAATCACGGCGCGCAGACGCTTGTTTCGAAAGTAGCACATTAGTCAGTTCATCAGTGTCGCGCGAGTTGAATGCCTGCACGCCACTGTTGCAGGAATCGTGCAACCAGCCGCAGGACAAATAACAGTTATTCTTACATATCCATCACAATTCTTGTTAAGTGTTACAGTGGCTTCTGTTGTTCTCATAATAGTCCATTGTAGAATAAAATACACTTTGTAAATGTGATTGTTTGTTGTGCCAGGGACCCGCGCGCGCGGCGGCTGGCGGAGCGCGAGGCGCGCGCTGCGCCGGCGCCGGTGCCCGAGCAGCTGTCCTTCAAGGAGAAGATGAAGATGTTCGCGCTCGAGTCCGGCGAGGCGTCCACGCCCAAGGACAAGGTAACCGCACCACTGGCGCACCGCGCGTTACTCCTGTAGACACATGGCGCACTGCACTGTACCACTGTCGCTATTGTCGCATGACACCGTATACAGCTCCCCTTGCCTTTGAGGCCCGGCTACACGCTCAATCTTGTGCAAATTCTATGTGCAAACTGTACACCGCACAAATGGCTTGCACAAAACGCTAATTTGCACTACTAATAAAAAAAGGAAAAATGCTTGTAACAACCACAATTCCTCACATTTTGCGAATAGATGACCAATGACATTATGTAGCCCGCGACACTGTTTTTTTGTGCCAAGTTTGGCACAAACCGTTTGTGCATGCAAGTCGCTGCGTGTAGCCGGGCCTTTAATTAACGCTTCAATAGTATTGATTGTTTCCGGGGGGTGTCATTTAGAAAATCGAAGAAACAACAGATTTCTAGAAGTTTTAGAACAAAACTGAATATTGAACTACTTGTAAATGATCAATACGGGATTTATCGTAACTAGTAATAATAATATTTCTAAATAATAAATAATAATAATGCTCTGCTCACACGAGGCATTACTTACGAAATACAATTGTTTTATAGGTAAAAATATCGCGCGCGCAACGTGACATCGATGCAGTACACTGATCGTCTGACGATGGCTATTACTACTTAACTGTATTCAAAATGGAATACGGAATTATATGAGCTGATAATAATACTATAAATTATAATTATACTCGTGGTTACAATTTGTATTTCAGTATTAAAACATTAATATCTGTGAGAATCACCTTCTGTCCAATTCGCAGTTAACTTTTTAACGTTCTAAGAATATCTTGTGAGATTATGACCTTTATTATTTATTATGATCATTAATATTATATTAAGACCTTCTTCATGTATGATAAATTATTATTTCAGATTCAGAATGTTGGGAAGAATTGAATTATAGAAACATATCAATGCTTCACATGGTCAATTGGTCAGTTTTAACGCCTGCCTTCAAACTGCAATTTTACTCTTGAAAATGACGTGAGATATTAAATTCCAAATTTGCGGAAATTACTTGAATTGTTGCAACCGACTTTTGTGTCCGTCCATGCCTTTATCGAGGAAAATGAAACGCTTTTTTTTTCAATGCTAAAAAAGGTCATTTTATACTTGCCAGCGTCATCGCCTATAGGTCAATAAATAGTAGTGATAACATTAAAACGACAAATTAATTATCATAACTGTCTTATTACTCTTATTATAACCGTATTATAACTGTCTTTCTCAGAAATAAATGAACTGACTGCAACAATTCCCGTAAGTGGTTTGCGTAAATTTCGAATTTATGTGCGATTTCTTCCCAAGGTTCTGATGAAATAACCTGAGGAGCTTTTAACAATGTCAAGTTTGAGGTCCACGATTTTGCCTTTGACGGAAAACGTTACACCAATTTACATGTCAATCTTAGAATATAAATATTTGAAAACGAATATATTTTATGATGATACATAAGTAACGGATCATTTTATGTGTCGCCTTATTATAAGCAGCTAGTGCAATGTGTTTTTATGATTATGACCTGATTAAAGATGTATTAGGTTATCATATATGAGATGTTAGGGACAAAATGGTTTTGTATTTATGTGAACATTACAATTCAGTTATGACTATTTATGTGTACTTTCGTGCCATGTGTACTAAATATACAGTTAGCCACACGTTATAGTATATCTGTCAAATTGCGCAATCTAAAAGGGACCTTGACTTGAATTAGGGTTCACTTTAAACTGTGCAAAACTTACAGATGTAAGTATAATATAACGCGGGGCCGACTGTATTTAGCTGATTTATGACTACACGCCATCTAAGTGTTTAATCACAAATCTAATTTATATCAAAAACTTTTACTTAGAGACCCTTCTTTGCATCGGTCATGATGCCTGTAATTTGTCCTGAAAATATTTAAATTTAAAAAGTGTCTACATTCAAATGTTCTCCCGAAAATCCGTAAAGAGAGAATCAATAGAGGACACACTAAAATAACAATAATAATCAGAGAGGGACACACTTATTACAAAAGTGGTAAGAGTAAGCAAGACAGATATAAAATCTTCTATCTCTATCTACGTATGTAAATTTTTTGTTGGGGGGCAGTTGACATGTACCAACTGCCCCCCAACAAACAACAGCCCGACTAAAATAGATAGTGTTTGTTCAGTTTGACTCCGCCATGTAAGAAGCGTCTTCTCAAATTATTGGGGTAAAAGACTGTTGCTATTTCATGCTATACGCTGATTGCAAATCTATGGTTACTAAATCTATGCGAAATTCCGAAATTGTAGAGATCAATGAACGGAAATCGGCAACTTAATTCCGTTCACCTGTATATTTGGATAAAAGGACTGAAATGTTTTTAATCAGTGTGTAGGCATCAGATTCGAATATTTTGTGTTTTCTTAGTAAAAGCTTTTTATATAGATATCAACGACGTGGAGTTTTAAATCATAAAATCTTATTTAAATGTGATTGTTTTAACATTAGCCAACACTACACTAAAATATGTTTAGGTATAAAGGCAGCGAATCACATGCTGTAAAATCTCTGCCGAGATCCCGCCCAATATCGGTATCGGATCGGTGTATTGTCGGCTAATATTGCTAATGTGTAAAAATACCTACCGTTTATTTTATTGTGGTAGAATTGTTAGGGAGGACCAAACGATTTTAATGCTTGTAGATGTTGGATGGTAATAGTGGGTGCCTTTACTACCTTAGTATGTAATACTTTTTAACATATCCATGGCGTTTCCTAAACTGTGCTGTTCGCGTTTTGATATCACATAATTTAATAATTATCTGCTTATACATTTAAGCTTCGTTACATTCCAAAGAATATTTTCTTTATTCTATTCTATTATTATAAAACATTCCTACTTCTCAAGTACTGTCCAAATTTTATGTGTGGAACACACACTGTTGCATGTTTACCTTAGCCTTAGGATTCAGGAGATTATAATGTATTTCAACGTAAAGCAATATGTTATTGTGAAGCCTTAGTTGTGTTATACGATTATAATTATGTAATCAATATTAAGCACATATTTGTGCCAAAAATTTTATACATTAGTGGCAAAAGTATGAGTATTTCAGATCATTTTCTACTTGATGGCAGCTACATTGGCAACGGTCGCAGCGCTGATTAGTCTGGACTCAACTTAGGCACAGTACCGAAAACATGTGTCAATAAAGAATGATTTTCAACGAAACTACGGCAACTTTTTCACTCTTTTATGTATGATAACCATTCTTTACTGACATTCTATATACCACCTGGTTTTATGTATTTGAACATTAGACCGGCCACTCCTGCCGGTTCTGCTATGGCGACCCGGTTCGCTGGGAAGTATCGCGGCGGGCCATAAAGGATTACAGATAATACTTTCGATCTAATTACTCTGTGATAACAATCAATCATCAACCTATCACCTGCTGGTGCTGGTTCATGATTAATGTTAACGCTGGGAAGTTGCGTCCAAACTTATCAGCAGCTATTTTATGTTACATAATATGCATCAGACTAGCGTATAGTGGCACCAAGTTATTGTACATAATGTAGGTAGTAAAATCCTTATAATTATGTTAAGGTTTTTGTACACCTGTTTGTATATGTAAATGTTTATTTAATTATAATATTATCAAGAGTTGACATATGAAAAGGCCTATTCGGAGGTAGGATTTAGTTTAGTTCCTGGGAATTATTTTATATGTTCTCAGTATTCACCCAACGATAGTCAATTAGTAAGAGATTGAGATTTATTCGTAGAATGGAGTATTTTATGCTACCGTTATTGTACATAACATAGCTCCAATTTATGAATTTTCAAGTATTTTAATTGGTATAGTTATTACGTATTACACAAATTAATTGTATTGTTACTAACAGTAATTATTGTACTTCATCTACTTCAGAAATAAATGAATATTGTAATAGTGTTTTATTTTATTTGAACCAGGATCGTATTCTGGAATGAATAGGTGTGGTACAGTCGCCGTATATAGAAATTATTGACAAGCATTGTATGTAGTGCATGGAATATTCCCGACGACCGGTCCTGCGCTAACCTCATCATCCAGCTGGGTCCCAGGGTCACAAGATCGTCGGTCCACCTTGTTGGCCTGCCTACTTGTTTTTGTTAAATTCGCACTTAGATTGTGACTGTACGATGGTGGGCGCAAGTCCGCTCGGGCCGGCTGTCAGGTATCCACTGACTGAGCCGCACCGCGCGGCCTGTGCGACCGCGTCTGTACGTTTAATTACGTAACGTCACAGTTCCAATATTGTCAAAGAGAAACTATTTGGCATTAACTTCGCCCATTGCATACGCCATGTCCACTACTGAGCATAGACCTGGCCCATCAACATTTTGGAAGTCACATTTTCTTTTTCTATGGAGATCAATCAGAGTGTGGAAATGTGCCTGGGCGTGCGCGCATTCTGTGATGGAGATGAATTGGGGTTGGATGGACATTGTCATCACATCTGAGTCAATCGGTCCATTCGCCCGTACTACTTCCGCTCACAGTTTCCAGCTTGGGTATCTATTTTGATTTGAAAAGAAACACCAGAGTCAAATAACAGTGTTTATATTTGTTTTGAGGTTAATATTACGTGTGCCATGTGGCTTTAGGTACCTTTAGGAAAAGCACTAAAAAGATTTCTAAAACATTATCAACATTTCAGTTAACATGTATTTTATGTTACATTTAAAACAGAATTGTTACAATAATTATATACAAATGTATTAATATCTTGTTACTAAGTGAATCCATGTTAGAGTCGGTCGGCCAGTGACATCCGACAAGGGAATGCCAGCCCTGTACCGATCTACGAAACGATTTGTGCACTACAATTACATTATTTCTACAAATATAAAAATTTCGAGCATACAGTGCAACCAATGTGTATAATTACTTAGAATATGTACCAAAAATAATTCAGATACTGCCGCCCAAACATAAGGAAACACGTAAAAATATGTGCAATTGTACCTTACTACAAGAGAAAAAATCTAAATAAACATCGCTATACAGTGACCTGTAAACATTCGTGACAAACACCAAAATTTATATAAATATTGAACTTGTAATCCGGCAGACAATAATACATTTTGCACAATACCTACAAATAAAGTTGGCATCAAATGTTTAGGAAGCTGAATCTCAATATATAAATCTTAAACTACAACAAATTTACATTTCGTAACAATTCACTACGTTCTCATTATTTCACTTATCATTAAAGCTTGCCACTTATATACACTAAATGGATCAACTCGTATTAACCATGACTTAACAGCAGTTATAAAATTATAAACAATAAATGCCAATGGAAACTTCATTACAATATTAAAGTAAAATATCACGAAAGCTGTCAATACAATTGATTCTACACATTTACTATTCTTCAGTTTGTATCTATATATTAGTTTTTATGTAGTATAATTCATACAAAAATACTCATTTGCTAGCAAGACTCGATTTTAATATTTTCTAACAACAAAATGTTTCTGACCACATAAATATGATTATCTCACAATGCTTTATTCGAATCCGCGATATACAGGGTGATGAAGATCGATAGAAAAATAAACTGTTTTATCCTTCATTTCATCTACTTGTCGTACTGTAATATCAATAGACTATAGAAATAAAAATATGAGCGGGGACCGGGTCAAAGTCCGCTAAAGAGTTTCAATGGTCAGTGTGTCGTTACCTACATATTGTAAATAATTATATTTATTATATATCCAAGAATTAATCTACACACTTAAATGTATATCACATTCACACGTTCTCACTTCCACTTCCATACAAATACGATTATATATATCAACAACAATGGAAGAGATATCAGAAGCCCTGTGTTACTAGAAATAGCCATCTATGAAAAAATATACAAATTTTAGTTCATTTATTGTTTTGTAACAACCACATTATGTCAATCCTATGTCAGTACCACACAGTACGTGTACATTTCTCAAAAAATTGCTTTTTTTTTAAATAACATCATACTTTGTGTTTTTCATAGAATAACATAATGTTTCTAGCTATGAATTTGGATAAAAATATTTTAACTCAAAAATAGTATGAATGTTAATTTCCTTTATGTACGGTATTAATGTTTGTTTGAAACATCGTAATAAAATCGATTTTTTTGGACAAAATATTTGATCCAAAGTCATAGGTAGAAACTTATTTTATTATAATTTAGAAGACAGATGTTTTTTTGAGAAATGCTCAGGTACTTCATTCGTACTAGTGTAAAACGCACTAAACATGATGGCGGCACTACGCATGAAACACTAAATAAACCATCCTCACGGAGGAGAGAACTGGACAACACAACATAGTTATAAACCAAAATAATAAAATATAATCACTTTCACAAGTCTTCAAATAAATTCGAATGGACACAAAATGCATAGCGTTAGTGGAAGATTCGGGAATGCATTTCGAGTTGTGTATCCATATCCTAAATATATATTTTAACGATATCCAACTTATAAAAAATTGACTTAACATATGTGTATATGTATAAAGTACATTCTATGCATACTAATCCATTTTCACTTACGACTACGCATAACCATTTGTGGCACTAAACAGTTTACCTTTAGTTCCTCCGTAACATTGCAAGTGCTGCACTAACGTACCTATAGTTATATTTATTTATAAGAATGTAAAATAGTTGGCAGCGTGCTTGAACGACTATACTTGTATCAACGTGCTATCAAACAGATTACTGGGTAAATATTATATTATTTATGTACTGCGGCCGAGACGGTTGTTCGGTGTGACCACACGGCGCACGCCAATATACTGAAGGTATCTTAAGTGCCTTTTCACACGATCCGGTAGCCGAGTAGTCGGCGAAGTGTATGAGCACGTATTTATAGATTATATTCTTCTTTTTTGTTACTCTGTTATAAATAAATATATAATGTAAATACTCCCAAGTTACCGGTCGCTGTAAATGAAGTAACAATTGAGTTAAGTAGACAACCCTGCTGGCTGGCACAGACCTCGGGCATTTTGTGTTTCTACTGCAACACCTTGTTCCAACACCGCGCATGATCTCTTTCTGCCCATTTTACATGGTGTAAATATGTACTTGAATCATTGTGTAACCAATAAATAAATGTTTGGAATATACACATACCTTACAGGTTCGGCTATCGGAACGTGTAAAGAAGACACTAACCGTACCTTGGAGCATTAAAGCATTTTGAGGGATATTTAGATGTATTTGTGGCAACATTATTACAAAAACAATAATACAGTCATTACTAACACATCCAAATCGACACTGGAATGACTTGAATTGTTGTATAAAAATCTCAGTGATAGCCTGTACAGGTATTTCCAAATCGTTTGTAAACAAGTGTGGTTATAAAATATTATAAGGTAATAAAGGTACGAACGACCGTCTCGTGCGCAGCGCTAATACAAAAGGGCGTAATACGTATTGCTTCCCGCAGCTCGCTTCCGGCGGGACGCTCCGCGCACGCCGCACCGCCCAATCGGAACTACATACAGCTAATACTTAGCGCCTTTCTCACACCTTCCGGTAGTCGAGTAGTCGGCGCCGGGTACAAAGCGTATGAGCATCGAAAGCTTTCGTCGCACCGGCACAATTCGCTATGGAAGGCTAAACCGGCTATCGGAACGTGTGAAAAGGCACTTATTCTACGCTTGCGCTGTGGCATTCCTATCCGGTAATATTAATTAACTTACTGTAACTATGATCCCTAGCCTGGCCTGCTTTGCTCATTAATAAAGTGCTTTATCGGGCTCGGAAATAAACACATCCCACTTGAATCTCGTGTCCTTTTTGTCCAAATTAGGTTTGATCAAATAACGCTTTTCGTCAAAATATATGTCGGTCTATATAAACTTTGACGAAAAACCTTTCAGCAACCGCTCATTTTGGCAAAAAAACATATACCAATCGCAAGTTTGGCGAAGCCACACTTTCGACGTATGGCATTTTCGGCAAAAAAAAGTATTTTGACGAAAAACAAGTTTGACCTAATCCATAAGATGATGTTCTGTTATTTGTCACTGACCGAGTCGGTTCACGTATTTTATAGGCAGGATGTGTTTGTGCCCGACCCAGGGTTAACATAATGTACCACAACGAAATACAAGCAATGATTTCCCGTATTAAATCTGCCCTAGCTGAGTCATCTAACTGAATCTAAACCCATCCTTCTGTACAGCCCCAACTACGCATCCATAACTACACTAGCGCGGTAAAAAAGGTCAAGTTAAGTCAAAATCGTCGTCCACACGAAAGGTATTTACTTAACTCGTCCTTCTCGCAAGTTAACTCGCCACTGCACTGGATGTGTAAATCGGGCCTACTGGGAATAACTAAGCGAGTTTCGAAAATGTACTTCGCTTTTACGTTATGGTACACATGTAGTGGCAATCAACAATTTATTTACTGATAATAAACACCTCCAACGCCTATACTATTTCTTATTATGAATTCAACTTGTAGGTCTACCATCACGACTTTTGTACTGTTGCGATTCCAGCGTTGCTTTTGTAACATTTGACATATTTTCTTTGTACTCTTTAAGTACTCGTGAGGCACCAGATCAAAGAATACTGTTGTCACAGAAGTGTCTTCTGAATCTACAGTGCTTTCACGTCTAAGACCCGATTTACACATCCATAAGTACGAGTAAAGAGTTAACTAGCGAGGTGGGAGAGTTAAGTAAAAAAAAACCTTCGTGTAGACGACGATTTTTACTTAGCTTCGCCATTTATGGATGTGTAAATTGTGCTTAACGACTTAAGGACGTCATTGGAGAAGAACACGCCCAAGTGAAGCAGTTTGGTGAAGAATACACACGGGCTGGTCCTCACGACGGGTGCGGTGCGGAGCGGGTGGTGGGGGGGTGCGGGCGCGAGCGGCGCGCTCACTCGGGCGCCGGCGGCGGCGTGAAGAACTGTCATTGCGGCGTGTCCCGCGCGGCGCTCCAGCGGTCGAACTCGATGCCGGAGTCGGGCGAGACGCCGGCGGCGCGCGCGGGCCCGCAGCCGCAGCCCGCCGCGCCCGCGCCGCCGCCGCCGCGCGCGCCTCCGCCCCCGCCCGTGCCCGCCGCGCTGCCCACGCCAGAGTCGGGCGCTCGCAGCTCACGAACGCCGAGCTCCTCCAGCACCTGCCGCCACCATAACACACTGTTGTCATATTAATCTACACCATAGTTACATTGCGACAATAGGATCGAATAACCACAATTTGTCAACTAACATTTCAAGACAAGGTTTTTTTGCCACGCTAAGATCATTGTTTGTAATAAAAAAGCACGATAAAAACTAAAACAGGAAAAGGTCCTGTCGAGTTGCGAGGTAGATTCCAAGTTTAGTTAAGCCTCGTATATTGTAGTTCTACTCTACAATACAACTTTAGTTTCATAGAGAATGATTAATAAAACGTTTACGCCTACTCTAAGTGCGTAGTCGACTGTTGTGACAATATTCGGTGAGCATTGTGTTTGTGTAAATTAGGACTGTTTCCATTAAACTGAGCGTATGTCCATCATATGTTAAGTGATCTATCGTCCAGAAACCCGCAAATAAAGGGGAGGGGGGGTGCCCCTCTTAAACCTGTGCCAACCCTGGGCCCTTCTTGCCTGCCATTCATCTAACTGATTAACATTATTTACATTTACTGTTATTATTTATGAAATTGTAGATAAAGTAAAATTTTTAGGTTTCAAAATTTTCATTCAGAACTCATATTTGATGATATTCATTTAGACAATTCCTGTATAGCCCCCCCTTAGGCCAAAAGCTGGGTACGCCCATGGACTTCAACATACACGAATGCGGCGTATAGCCACAGTATAACTAACGCTCAACCGCATGGCAACAATCCCGCTGGTATTGTAGATACAATGCAGACCTTACTCAGGCTGGCGCTGTGCTCGTGCAGCCCCAGGTCCCGCTCGAAGGAGTGCAGTTGCCGCATGAAGTGGAAGTTGGGCGCGATGTCCGTCTTGCGGCTGCGCACCAGCTCGAACGCGTCGCGCAGGCTGAGCCGGTGCCGCTGCATGAGGTACGCCAGCGTCACGGTCACGGAGCGCGACACGCCCGCCACGCAGTGCACCAGCACGCCGCACCCCACGGACATCGCCTCCTCTGCAAACAATAACACACCACCACACTCAGCATCTGATCAGCGTGTGTTACCATATACACGGCACTGATATGTGGTCATAAATATGCGAAAGATCACTCATAGGGCCATGGAGAGTACTATACTCGGAGTTTATCTGCGTGATACAATCTCTAATGAGGAGATCCGCAGGAGGACTAAAGCAGCCGACCAAAATTTGCCCAGATCGATTCCCGGCTTAGGTGGGTGACTTTTCAAATTTCTTTGAATGGAGTTTTTATTTATTTTTATTGCTACGGGGGCAACAAGCAGGCGGGCCTCCTGATGTTAAGAGGTCACCGCCGCCCATAGACACCTGCAACACCCGGAGGGTACTGGTGCGTTGCCGGCCTTGGTTGATGGGCTCTTTTGACTCTCTTCTTGAAGGACCCCATATCGTAGCGCTGTGGTAAAGCGTCAGATTTTTTATTTGATATCAGGCAAATTTGCTATTCTTCAATATTTATGGTACTTTCCCTTCTTGGGGGCATTCGTTCTGGTGGACGTTGTTATGTCTAATGTCGCACAGAAGGCACTCACCAATGAACCGTATGGCCTGCGGGAAGTGCACGGACAGGTTCTGGCTCCAGTGGTCCGCGATGGGGATCTTGAGGTAGTTGATGCCGCACCCCTCCGCCTCGAACGTGTTCGGCAGGTCCGGGGTCACGTTCAACACGTACTGCAATACACCAATAGCAATACACGTCAGTCATTTATTAGAATCCAAATTCCGCTGCATTTTTTCCGCCTAGATTTGTCTCTGGGATTCCCTAATGGAGGATTTTTAAAGTCGCTCAGCGAGTTATTGATAGGGCCATGCTCGGAGTTTCTTTGAAGTATCAGTAATGAGAAGACCCGACGGAGAACTAAGGTTACCGACATAGCCGAAATGATTAGCAAGCTGAAGTGGCAGTGGGCTGGTCACATCTGTCGCGGAAGGAAGCGGCTGGATGCGGCGGGCGTGGGACCGTGTGTGTTCATTGGGGAAGGCCTATGTCCAGCAGTGGACGTTAAAGGGCTCACCTTGATGTTGTGCCTGGCGAGCGCGTCGCAGTCCTCGCTGTTGGTGGAGTTGCCGAGGTACAGGTTGGGCAGGATCTCTATGGGGAACTCCTGCGGCGCGTGCGTGTGCGCCTCCTCGCACTCGGACGACGAGCCCGACGACAGCGCGTCCTCGCACCCCGACCCGGAGATGCGCAGCGACCTGCAAAAACCAACCAACACATACTTTGTACCTTACCATGCTTGTTTTTGACTTCAGCATCCAAAGGCCTGCCCTCCGGTCCGAGCCACCGACCGATGATCTAAGGCTTTGATGACTATAGTCGACTTGCTTATGTGGGGACACAATATACACATCTCTATCAATAAGTCACTTCACTCACCAGTTACGAACTCAATTTGTATACTTTTATATAAGACCAGCTCGAACCAGCAGACTCCAAATTGGAAAGAATGTGTATTCAAGATCTGATCTTATCCATGATTCGGTCTTATTTATATTTACAAATTGAGTTCGCAACATGTTGACTTGCTTGATCATGCTTGCATGACATGCAACGTTTACGTGAATGTCATGCTGCATGATGGACCATCATGCTTGCTATCACGTAGTTTGCATGTCATGCACGTCAATCACTACAGCTAGATGTTCATGCATGAATGACAGCACGTAATGCATGACATGCCGCATGATCGTTTAGGGAGCCCATTAGACAAGTTTATTGAAGTAGCATACACAACAGCCATCTAGCTGGACACAACCCGGTTTACTGTGACGTTTCAGGTGTGCATTGTCATTTTATTATTGTGAGATGAATAGTTAACGTTTTGAATCACATTGCCATCTGCATGTGCTCTCCGCAGGGTTTTATCATCGTTATTAGGTACATGGTAGGGCATCATTGGCGCTGTGATGTTGCGCGCGTGACCGAACGGCCCGGACCGACATAATGGCATATGGCAGTCCTTTCCTTACCAGTCGGGATATTAGCATCGCTAATACCAAGCGTATGACATTCAGATTGGTCGAATAATAGGAGTAAATGTATTTATTTTTTATTTTATTTTAATGGAAAGGCAGCTTATAGCTGATGCTTCCATATCAGCAGTCGACTTGCTTTCATAATTTATATTAATTTATTGCGTCTTTTTAGATTTGAGAAAGTTGTCTAGTCTGTTCTTGAACATGTTTACTGAAGTGTGGCAGATACAACAGATTCTGGCAGATTATTCCATTTGGATGCAACCCTGTTGCCTAGGAAGTTTCTGTAGGGGTTCAGCTGTGCATTGGCTCTTTGCATTCACATGTTGTGCCCTCTGAGTCTATGGGGTTAGGGTTAAATATGCAATATATGTAATAACATAGATTGCAGTAATTTTTGAAAATATAGTCTGCTCTACTTAGTGATATGAAAGTAGAATAATAGTTTTGCTGTTTTCCGCTTACTTAATGAAGAGGTTAGCGTCTTATGTTTCAGAAAATTTGACAAGCCTGAATACAATACATTGTTAACGTAACCTTACTTAAATTGGGGAAACAAAGAGAATAAACCAATTAAGGCCCCTCTAATAGGCAATGTTTGGGTTACATTACACGCTATTTATATCGGTTCAAATGTTTCGTACTCGTTCAAACGGCGACGGCATCGCCTCGGAGCGCACGCAACCCATACGTAACAAACACTCGAGTGATCAGTTAATTACAGTCAACTGGTTCACGTCGTGTGCCCAAGAAGTTTCAAATATCTTTGGTCGCGCGCACGCTCCCTGTGGAGATCGCATCTTGCCTATTTAGTATCGGAACAAAGCGGACAAAGGAAGCGGAGTAGCGGGAGGAAGTTGCTAATACAAATTTATATGGAGTTTGAAAATGAGTATGTGTGAGTGAGTCATAATTTTGTGATTAGTTTGACACGATTTTGACACCCATAATCCTATTCTTTTATTACTCATCCATATAGGAGTGGCAAAATTTTTTGATTCATGCGTGTGCCCCACGCAGGCGGCGCGGGCGCGGACCGACGACTCAATACTCGAGCCGTCATCATTCATCGGCCGGTCGAACGAAACCTAATGAACAAGATAATCCAATAAGGAAGGCTGCCCATTAAACGTGGCTAATGCGTTTAGTATCAATCACGTGAGGGCGGCGTGTAGGTGCCTGGCGCGCGGCGGAGCCCGGGCGGGGCGGCGGCGGGGCGCGATCGATGCCGCTGCTCAATGGGGGAGGGGGCCAGGGGCGCCATTCACCTGCCCCCGCGGCTGAATGGCCGCCCACGCAGCCGCGCGCCCTTACTCGCACCCCCGCCCCGCGACCCCCGCCCTGACGCCAACGCATCTCCTCCCACGCGACACTTTTCCAAATTCCCCCTCGCAATCGTCCCGCCGCCATTCAGTTTGCTGTTTTGAAAGCAATCAAATTAGGCGAGCACGCTCCGGCGCGGAGGACTCGCGTTGATAGCGCGACGCCCACGCGCGGCTGCACGGCTCCCCATTGCGGGAACGACCCACACGACCACTATCTTTACCACATACTTTCGATGGAAATTTGTATCCAAAATACCCGCACTTTACCAACAATTCTATCTACTTGGTAGAGCGCAGTGGAGATTAAGATAGGCAAATCTCCAATTACTTCCGATTCGATAAACCCATTTCTGCGTCTGTTTTTATTAGCAGAAATGCACACGCAAGCTCTTGGTATTGAATATGAAATTGCTGTGAATACCCACTTGAGCGAATGCAGTCCTACTAAATGTAAGTTCGATGGATGCTCGAGCGATCGCTCGTATATCGGTCAATTGCAATGCAATCTAATATAATAGTGCACTCGGATGCACCATACATTATTATTGGTCTGCGCATTCACATTAACAACAGTCCTTAACTTACTGCAGGTCCGAATATGCCATGTGTTTGCGGTATGGACCATCAGTACCATATACATAGGTGGACGGATAATTAGAAACAGAGCAAGATTTTCATACGACCTAGGGCACTTTGAAGCCATGGCTCTCCGTGAAGGATTGATCGGGGCATAATCTGATGACGGTCATCGAGAGAATAGATGCAGGAGTTTAGATCGCTATAGATATCAAACTGATCAGATGAGCCGTTTGGTAGCAGCATCGTCATGATTCCTTAACTTTAAGATTTTCATACATTTTGATGCGATTTTGCGGTATTTATCTTCATGACGATGCTGCTTCCAGACGGCTCATCTGATCAGTTGGATATCTACAGCGATCTAAAACTCATCCACCTACTCTCTCGATGACCGCCTTCAGATCATGCCCCGGTCAATCCTTCACGGAGAACCATGGCTTCAAAGTGACCTCGATTGTATAAAAAACTTGCCCTGTTTCTAATTATCCGTCCACCTATGTATTCCACTATGTCAATATACACCTACCTCAGTTTAGCTAATACTTATCAGACGACTGCAAGTCTGATGGACGGCAGCAAGTCAAATTATATATTCTCGTCAATCAATGGGCAAACGCCCTTACGATATAGGTGATCTGATTATAGGCTTCAAACTTTTCAATGGAAAATCCCAGCTGTCTGGAATGAACAGCAAATTAGATCAGTGTCACGCGAGCGGTCATCAAGATAATTATTTACAGTCGACGACCAGTGGGCAGTAGGTGTACATAACATAATGCGCTAGGCAGGAGAAGGCTGTGTAGGCCGCGGCGTGGGCGACGGCGGACGCGTCCATTCAGCAGAGCCGGCCCACGCGCAACCCTCCCCCCCACCTCCCCCCGGTCCAACTGATCTCATTAAATACACTATACACACTATTTCGTTTGATTTCATATACGTACTGATCTAGATGTCAGGGCTGGAATTACACTGATATTGCGCCCCGCACTAAAATTACAGTCTGGGAAATAGATTGCGACTCTTAAAAAATTACAACTGGGTCTGATACCGATCTCGCCAGCAAAACTACTTCGAAGTGGCGTAGCCAGGTGTAGAATCGGAGGTTTGCAGCGTAGAGCGATGATTTTGCGCCCCTAAACCACCTTGCCTCTTGCATCGTGCCATTGCTGCAATTTGCTGATCCGTCTAACCTGGAAAACGTTATATTTAATTCCTTTGAAGGGCGGTAAATCATCAACATCAAATCGGCGATGCTTTTTAGGTTGTCGGTTCAGCAGGAGGCGTCCCACGCAGCCCCTACGTCTCCACTTCAGAAATCGTCTGTTTCAAGGGCCATCGATACTGCAATATCTCATGTCAGCTCGATCTTCAACTTCGTCGTACGCGGCGTCAGTGCATGGACTGTCATCCCCCTCCAACAACAAGGACAATGTCGTCGACTTATGTGGACCCACGACGTTTTACCTTCGCTCTCTGCTGCGCTTGTTATCAAATCAAATTAGGTACTTACCAATGTATTTTTTATTTTCTATTCTGCAAAAATATCCTGGTAAGTACTTATTTATCACATTTCTAGCAAATAAATCCATTCCATTTTAATGTTCGCCAAATATGGCAGAGGCCAGTGTGTATTGCCGGCATTACCACGTAATAAACAAAATGTATTATGGCGGCAATAGTCCTAGCTCCGGCCTAGTCCTGAGATAAGTAGGTAGCAAATGCGTGGCAGGTATTAAGCTGCCTGCTGCCATATCAACAGTCGACTTGCTGGTTTCCTTTTAAAAATTGGTTTGGTCCGCTATTAAACATGTTTATTGATTCAAATTCTTTACTAAGCATCACAACAATTTACATACGGGCAAACGATTGTCCTGCGTAAAAGGACATTTCGGGAAAAATACACAATGAATCTAGACGAATTTAACATAGGAGTAGAGTGAAGCCAGTAGCGCCTTCGTAGCTTTCTGCGATTTCTCCCAGGCAACAGATGATGGGACCTGTCCCAAAAAATCCTGAATTTTTCGATCAGCGTTGTGTATTGATGGTATTAGTAGCCAAATAGCGCCATCTCTAACGAGTTTGCGCCCCTCCGTGGGTCCCTGTTACCTCCAGGAGCGACCCTGGGCGACGTGGGCGCGAGCCTAGTTACGCAACTTCGATTGGGTGCCCATATTGGATCGTGCAAGAGCAGGTGGAAGTCTGCACATTCTGTTACTATTATTACGCGAAACTATTCATTAGACAGGAGAACTTCATAATCCAACTAATATAAACGAGAATAGTGGATGTTTGTTTGTTGGTCAATCACGCACGACATAACGGCTGAACCGATTTTGATGGAACTTGGTACAGTACTGTACTACGACCAAAAACTTATTCCAATATCGGAATGTAGAATACAGTGTGGTTTTTAACTTTTTAATATTACATGAAAATAATTCAATTTAGATTTACTGTAATTCGCAACCTCTGTTCGCTTGAAATATTGTAATAATTAATCTAAAATATGTATAAACAACAGCAAACATATAAATAAACCTAAAATGGTACATAGCTATACAAATTGAATTCAAACTCAAACAGCGCAGTTGCACCAGCAGACAGCCGATGTAATAGGCATGAAGACAATTAACACGAAGGTGAAAAATGAGCGATTCCATTTATGTACAAGCCGCATTGAAGGGTAAACTAAAAAGGCAAGGCGAGACAAACGCCATCGGCCAAGAATGCGTTCGCAGGCTCCCAGCCGGCTCACTCGCCTGGAACAATGAACGCGGCTGCGTCGGTCTCGTAGTGAGCGCTGGCTGTAGTAGCAAGCATTGTGTAACAGTGACAGCGGCCAGGCGGCTTCGTGCGAATTTAATTTGTATTTGAATGGCGGCGGCCGGAAGCCGTGACACGGCCGGCCGTGTTATTAATGAACGACTCCTATGTATGGACGACTCGAGCTGCCTTCTCCGACTAGATAAACCCGACCGAATCGCGGACGACACCGAGCTGGGTGCGTGCAACGCGCGAGCGGTACGCGTCGAACCGGTCGGTTATCGAAGCGTGGAGTGGACGGACGGAGCCGGTGCGTGTGGGCGCGAGTGAGTGCGTGCGCTGCGCCCGCGCACAGGAATGCGGCCCGACCCGCCCGCTGCCAATGACCGCAAGGGACAGGGACGGTTTTTTAACGTCCGACTGGTCCCCATCCTGGCAGGAGTTTTAACGAGGCGAGACGCGCGTACAAAGAACCGCGCTCGTCGTTTATTTGGTCGCAGCGAGTTATGCGCCCGGGTGAGCGATGCGGCATGCGAGATGCGCGTTATTGTGTTTTAGCAAGTGTGTCGAGGTCGCAGGCCACTCTCGCGCCGCGGCCCGCGCACCGGCCACCACCTACCTACCTACGTCACGTGTTATATTACCACCGCCGCTCTATTTTGAGACATAGCCTCGCTCGAGTGTCACTTAACATTTGAGCCGGAAGCACACTTGCGAAATTGTAATAAAAGAAATAGAATTCAGTTTTATTTTCGTGCCTATCCTCAAGAGAAAACGTTCTATTCCAATAATAAATTCGTATTCTACTTAAACCTGTCTGCGGTAGGTACCTTTATCTTATTAGAATGCCTATATTGAATTGTAAATCGTAAACATTGCACACAAACAAGCATTGTTTGTAGGGTTTACTTTATGGTTATGAATGGAGTTAAATTATCCTCAAGCTAGTAGGGCCGAGTTCATTACATTGCTCATTTTAATCTGTAGATGCAGACACATATTACCACATTGAATAATTTAACAAGATTGTACTATTATGTTTATTATGTTTTATCTACACATAAGTATATAATTGTCCTCAAAGTTCTACTTTAGGGCCCACTTTATTTTCTTCATAAATGACATCAACAATTTTAAAAACTAATTTCATTTCATTAATACTACTTTACACAGAATTTCAAAATATAAAAATAATTGTGATGTTACTTCTTGGCTTTGTAGGCCTGGTTTCGAATTTTTTAAAGGATGTTGTGTGTGGCATCCTTCATCGTTATTAGATGTGTGCGAGCGAGATGCCCTCTCCCGGCTATGACATTCCGACTGGACAGCAAGAGACAGAAGGTGTCGCGGTTAGACTGTATAAATCAACTTGAATTTCATTTAATACCTAATTGATCATCGCTCACGTCTGCGACATCACAATCAAATCTGTGACAGATACCTGAACGCCACTGAGGTAATCCGGAATAAGGAGATCCGTTGAAGCAGTCAGGTTACCAACAGGACATAGCCCAAAGAATCAGGAAGCTGAGGTGGCAGTGAGCATAGGCTCATCAAAAACCGCTTGTCTTTAGCACAGGCGAGTTCTATAGCATACAGACCATTGTAGCAGAGTGTAACTTCCATTCCGTTCTAATCTAAGCATATATTGTATCAGGTCTGTGCGGAAAAAAGAGTTTAATCAAAATCAAACTTCAAGCTTAGCGTTACTAGGAAACTTATTGAGGATAACAATTGATATTCACACACACTCTCTTTAGACATATCTACAATTTGCGTATATAACACATCCCCCAATACCATTCCCACTTCCCTAACCCTTCACACACACACTCGTACACACCCACACACATACAAACACGCACACACGTACCTACTTATGTTAATGTCTTGTTACATAAACTTAATTTTTCTTTCACTGTCACTGAAACATATTCGTTCTTCTCTAATCTTAAGTGAAAACCTGTAATTAGCTTTACAAAATGTTATTTTAACCTCTGAAATGTTACCTAACTCTGTATGCTGTTGGTTTTCCAAATAAAATAAAATAAAAATTAATAATAAACCGCTAAATCAGTAGCATTTTCTCCCAAGTATCGAATCGTTTCAAATGTGAGACGCTGCCCATGACCGTGGGTCGTGCGTTGGATAAATTCGTGAATGAACTCACGCGAGCGAGCGCTGCTTGCTTGCTTGACGTCAGGCCGGGGTGACGTCACCCGGCGATACCCTGCCGACTGCTGCCGGCCCGTCTCCCGCCTCCTCGCCAGGATCCCTCGGAGCGAGTCGTCCATCACGCCGCGTGACATCACACGGCGAAAGTGCGGGACAGACAATGTCCCGAAGTGACTTAATGATCCAGACATCCGACATTTTATTGCATTGAAAAAACATCCATTTATTCAATAAGATGGATGACTTAAGTACTGTCCTTTGGTTGCATTGAGTACGTTACATTCGTCTAATAGAACTTAGGGTAGAAGCAGAACACTTGAGTTGAATTGTATATAGGTTCTAAATAATATAACAGGACCATCTAAGACGTAGAAATGTGATCGATTATGATTTTGTTAAGGGCAAACCTGATTAGGCTACTTCACTAATAACGTACCTAATCCATTACCAGAATGAACGAGGGCACAACACTCCTCAATTATAACAAAATTTCACTATCATAATGGCACATTGCAAACTTGTGTACTTTGTAATGACATAATGGCATGGAGTGACATCCGCAATTATATCATGATATACGACCGAGTCGTGGCACACTCGTTAATGGCGCTGCAGGCGCGTGACGCTGTCGCCGCTGTGGTGACGTCATGATCTTCAGATTGAGAGGTTTCCATCGCGTGACCGGCGGCGATGCCAAACAAACAGCGCGTGCAGAGAGGCACAAACAGTCGACTTCAAACGGTCCCCGATAGCATCTGATCGACGTCATGCCGCCGATAAGATTTCTTTGTGATGTATGGGCAGGTCATGCCAAATGTCACGGCCGCGGCCAGTGGCGCGCGATTGTAATGAGGGTTGGCCATCTGTGCAAACATTAGTATTGTATCTCATTTAAAGAGTCATATAGAGCAGTATTATCGCACTGACCCGACACCGGCTACTCTCGGAAACATTTCAATACTAAAAGTATGAATGTTCAATTGCCCACCCACCAATAAGTATATTGTTTTTTCGTGTAAAATATTCCCGTATCGATTATTAACATAGGTACTCTATAACCAAATACACATCCTTCGAACCTTAGAATCTGTCAGATTTTGGTTTTTGAAAAAAGAACTCTATCTAGACTTCACATAAGTCTAGTATTTGATCTTGTTTTTTGGGTCGCAAAACCCGTTTTAACACTCTAAGGGATAATGTTATTGAGTGGGATGATACAAAGGCAAATAACATTGGTATAGTACATGAGGTCATATGTTACAGTAGGTACATTCATTACTCATTAGTTACAAATCGAGCTGGTAATCTGAGCGATAGTCAAAGTAACTCAAATTGACACCAGCGCATTTCATCGAAGAGATATTGGACTTAATTGGACAGATTATGAATCGACCTGTCCGAGTCTCACTGTGGTTGCTCATCTTACGAGTCAACGAGTAGGTATTTTGAATGGGAAACGAGCGACAGGCTGGAACGCCCCAAATGCGTACGCGTGCCGTGTGCAGCGCGTTGCGTGGCGTGTGCGTGGCAGCACTGTCACACCGGACACGTAATAATAAGAACTGAATCTGTACTTCATATAAGGCATTAGACAAAGCTGTACAGTCAGTAATTCCTTTGTCTGTTGCGTGCGTTGTGCGTTCCGAGGTTGTAGTTTCGGTGCGTGCTTGAGTGCGACGCGCGTCTGATGCTGAAGCGCGAAGCACTCGCCACGCTGCCGGTGCGACGTCTCCCACACAGTTTAATACATTACAACGGATCTGCCACGCATTTGGTGCGTTGCGGCCTCACACTTCATTGATCGGTTGATTGATTCAATCAGCCGGCGGTAGATTGAATTTCTGTGATTGAATCCTGCGGCGGTGCACATTCGGTCGGTGTCGTGTCGGGCCCACACGTTTCCTCGGCCCGAGTCCGCCCGTGGCGTGAGGTGTAGGCGTGATTACATTTACACCATAAATTTGAATGTGCTATTTATAGATCAGAAACGATACCGTGAGAGGGAGCCGTGAGCCGCCACGTCAGTGGGCGGGGGGAGTCGGGATATTATGCCACAATTAATTCGCCAAACGTACAGCTGAAAACTGCTTTCCGAGAAATTACGACGTTATCCAATAATGGCCACTTTATTAATAGTTCGCTCTACACTTGCAAAAGTACGACTGCGGAGCTTGGGGCTACTCGCAAAAAATCTTTATCGTCCTTAGAAGACTATTAGATTAATTATCTGTGACATGGTTTCTCATATCCAAGGTCACAGTCAAATAGTTTTAAAAACAGACTTCGGTTTTCATATCATTGTAAAAACTAAACTTAGAGAAACGGTGCACGGTGAGCTGTATAGCGTAGACTTTTACATAATCAGCAAGTCTAATTCGTCTAGTGTTTCATTAACATCACAATACATGAATGCATAGACTGTGGTGCGAAAAACTGAATGTGAATAGTGAACGGTCCGCGGGGCGCATGCGCGGTGGATGCATGAATGGAGCGAGCGCTCTCATTGAGCGCGTCGCAAGGTTTCACCGCTACCGAGCACCGCCGCCAGGGCCGCATCCAGCCAACGGTAGACCAGTGCTATCATTAGACATTTTATTATTAGACTGCGAGATCCTAACATTATAGCGTCGGGACCCTGGCTTCGTATGCGATGCGCCAGCTATCAGTGCAGAATACAACTAGAGTTCGTAGCGTAAACGAATTACATGCGCCGCCCCTTCTGGGGGCCAATCGCGTTAATTCTGTACGATATTACCAAATCCAAACTATAACCAAAAACGTTGTGCTGCATGTATTTGGCAAACCTTTACAAACGCAAACCAAACCCCTGCTCTACATGTTTGCGTTTGTAAAGATTTGGCAAACGTGTACATGCAGCATTGGATTTGGTAATATCGTTCAGAATAAGCGCGATTGGCTCCCTGATTGCGTACTAAAACCGAATACTTTTTTTTTGAAACTAACGCTTATCCCAAGCTTTCAAGCGTATTCTCTATAGCGTGACACACACTGGGCGGCGGCGTTGCGAAAGCGTTGCGGCGGCGAATGTTTGTATGAAGAACGAGCCGCGCCGCCGCCGCTTTGATGTGGGCTTCATACTATTTCGAACATTACAGAAAAAAACCCCAACGCTTTCGCAACGCCGCCGCTCAGTGTGTGTTACGCTTATATGTTGTCTTGATATTGCGCCCCTAACATTAGCGCCCCACATTTAGCCGGGTACTATCGACGACGCCCTCGCTACGGCCCTGTCCCAAGCGCTAATGCAATATGCCGATAACTCGGTTAGCTAACCGGCGTAGTCGTAGTCACGATTCACCAATGAAAAATGATGAATGAGTTTATTAACCAACAGTTCCGTGAGCACCCCGCAATGCGTCAGGAGGACGGGGCTTCAGAATTTTGAATGTGGAATGACATTGTATTAAAGAAGGTTTGGATTGTTGAAGCGTTGACTGTGTTAATATAAACCGTAATTTCGAACAACTTTACTGTGGTGGAGTCTGTCTTCACAAAACTACTATGTACGGTCCCTGTGGAGATAGCATCTCGCATATTTAGTGGGGGGGTGGGGGGGGTGGTTGCGGACAAAGGAAGCGGAGCAGCGGGAGGAGGTTGCTAATACAAATTTATATGGAGTTTGAAAATGAGAATGTGTGAGTGAGTCACAATATTGTAATCCATTTGACACGATTTTGACACCCATAGGATGCTTTGACTACTCATCCATATGGGAGTGGCTAAATTTTTTGATTCAAGGTCGCGACAAAGAGTACGGTCGGTACATAATATACAAAACCAGAATAATTTGGTCTCTTATAGTATTAAAACACCCTATCGGCTAGGCTAGCTCAAGGGCAATGTTTTTCCACTGCCGTGCAGTCGACTGTACACTCTTCAACCATTATTGTGGAGAAACTAATCAAGATATTTATAAACAAAAAGGTTAAAATCAATGTGTACATTTACACGCGAAAGATCCACACAAGTTTGGATATAAAAAGAATTAGTAATGCTGTGTAAATGTGCTAACACAGTGGCACTAAATGGTCGCTTCAGCTGAACAAATTGTGGCAGCCGCATGAATGGAATATTTGACATTGGCAGCCTGTTATGAACATCACACAGCCATACGCACGTAATTAGATGCGGCCGCCACACTATGTGCTATTGTTCACTGTGTATGTAACTAAACTAGAACAAAATTATGTAACTAACTTATGAGCAGATGAGCAGTGATCGGAATAGAAGTGTAATTCAACAAAATCAGCACTAACGCGGATAAGACAGTCAATTCCTATAGAAACTGCACAGTTTTATAAAGTGCACCACTATGTAAGAAAGATTACCTATACGTTATGGGGGTCAAATCCACATCATTTTCAACATCAAATGAGTTGACCAGTTTTGATAGCATACCACTCACTAGATACTTACATCATATTTATTTTTTAAATCTTACTTAAGTTCTGGAAGACTCTATTGGCGGGAGCCGATGCGTCATGTTCGTCACTTCTATTTTAGATACATAATATGTAGGTATACATATTTTAGATACATATTATGTATACTTTAGGAAAATAAAATAGAAGTGACGAACATGACACTTCGGCTCCCGCCAAAAGAGTCTTCAAGAACTTAAGTAAGATTTTAAATGTATTTTGCGGGTTTTAATGTATGACTGTGATAGTATTTTACACAATAAGCGCTTGTGATTGTGTACATAGTGCGGGAACCTAAAATAAAAGCTAACAACTTTTCCAGTTCGTTCCAAAATTGTTCGTTAAAACTCACGATTACAAGTGAGGATGTGAACCTTACAAATCGCCAAATAGCTCTAGTGTGCCTTTCATATTTTTTAAAGTTTTTTTTAAATTTAAAGGTCTAGTAACCAAGCCAAAATCTCTTTAAAAAAATAACTTCTGAAGTCTTAGTCAAATCAGTGCCGATTTTTGTTAAACTGAGGCGTGTCCATGTCAGTGATATTCTTCGGTGATCGGCCGAAGTACACAAAATTGCACCTACGTATTCGGATCACCGTTTGTGACTAACATCTCTGTCATACCGTCCACAGGTGTCGTAATACGGAGAATTGATTTTTTCATTCCACTCGCCGCCGCTTGTATTCAGCCCACACGCCGACCAAAGTTCAACTGCCCGCCTCTATAAATATTAAATCGTCGCTGTTTCTATATACCTACTTCTATAGTAACTTCCGGCTAGTTCATTAGCATTTTTTTTTAATTGCCTTTTCAGTTTTGTTTTTATTTGTTTGGAGACATACTTGACAGACGATTCAATGTCGATGTCTTCCGTTTACCTTGGAACTCCTATTGCGAACTACTGTAAGTACTGAAGTTAAAAATGGTAGAGTCACGACGGTGAAATCATCTAAATGTTAAATTAAAAGCCTAGTCTTTGTAGTTCCAGTTTTCCTGTTTCATTTTATTATCTCTTGTTTCTCTCGTTTAACCAATATATATTTCTATTAGCCAACACACCTTAAATAAATAAAAAATATAATAATAAATAATAATTAAAAAATGTAAAGAATTTTGAGTGCTAAGACAACAAATAATTGTTCAATGCTCATTTGTTACCTAACGATTAAATCTAAACTTATCTAAAATTACGATTAACGAGCAGTGTTTCAACCCTATTAGCTGCGCGCCGCACCATACCACAGACAGAATATATATAATAGTACTACCATACGCACTCCCCGCTCCCCCGTCCGTCTGCCCTCCCACGCTAGCTAGGGTTGGTATTTAAGTCAGAATTATCTAGCTATTGCAGGTGACTAAATGTACACCAATACGTACGTACACTTGTCTAATGCCAAACTAAAATTAACAAATAGTAGAATGTCTATCACTCTGGGAATTGAACCCACAACCTCTAGCACTCGAGTCCAATGCCCAAGCGGTCAAGAGATACATAACAAGATCAAAACTAATAAACAAGTAGTTACTCTAAAACAATTTAAATAACGTTAATTATAAAAGAAAAAATAATAATAAGTAGTAAAAGAAACTGTATTCGCCATCGAGTGTTCCCATGGATACTGGTACAAATTAAAAGAGCTCATCAACTAGAATGTCGAGATTGCTTATTGAGAAAGCCGGTATCCATCCATGTATCCAGTCGGCGGCGGTCGTGGCGGGCCGCCGATCGGCTTTTTCCGCCGACGAAAGGTGATTAAGGGAAACGTCTCACGCGCATGAAATCGGATTCCCACGCGTGCGCGAGTTTCCTCGTTCGAGCAATTATAACGTGCTCAGATATATAATGCCTGTCATGATACTTAGTTACCAATGCTCTCGTTTTAATGCCGGGAAATGAAGGAGACTACGCCTCGAAGTTGCGGAGTTAGGGCGCATTCACATTACGTCACGAACCTGCCGTGGGGTTTAGTTGTGATGTGAAGGCGCCCTTAGAACGTAATCCTGCCACGATAAAAATCGAAATTCAAATTAGATACTTCGGTTCGTTTCAAATCTCGCATTCATTTGTTTCCCTATTTTTTTTTAAAGAAGGTTTTGGTTTGGTAACGAGACCTTTATGCCATATCTTTTTTTGAGTTTAAATCTATATTTCTTATATCTATTTAAACCGGCGGTTACAGCACGGCCTCCACAAAAACAGAGCACGACTAGAGTTAGTCGGTGATTTTCACTAAGGTTCTTATCCTCACTAAATCGATAGTAACTGTAATGAAGTACTTAATGTGTAAAATACTATCACAATTACACATTAAGGGCCTCTTACACCGCTTGCTGATAATGTCCCAGATTCACTATCTGCAGGTTATCTGACATATAGCCTATTTTTTTGGTTTCACAGGTATCTGATTGCCTATATCTTATATATTTTATATAGTCTATCACACAGATTTATCTGATAGATAAGTTTATCACTAAAATTACTATCTGTAACAATATCAGGAAATGGTGAAAGAAGCCCTAAAACTCGTAAAATACATAATTAAAATATATATATATATAGAATAGACGACCATGACACTTCGCTCCCGCCAAAAGAGTCCTTGTTTCCCTACATTCAGTCAACTCCACAGATTAATAATAATTAGTGTCTTGGACGTCAACTCTCCCGAGGTGAAAGTACCTCTCTTGAACATTTTACTTTGCCAACTCAATCGCGATATTATTAGTACTTACTTCATATTAGTGAAATTATGGTGTTAAAAGCAATCCCCAAAAATGTGTAGCCGGTCAAGTTATATTTCATCAATTTTCATCCACACAAAGCGGACGCAGAAAAATGTCGCGCAGAGTAAAACTAACTTTGCTTTAGAAAAGCATCGAAAATGAAGAATTTTTTTCGTAAATTGGCATTAAACAAATCCGTTTCCTATAAAAAATTACTCTGTCACTTTTTAACGCAGGTGTATCTCATGCGTGAAAAAAGTGTTTCCGCGAATATAAATTAATCACTAATTGCATCCACACAGCAAAAAGGAAAAGTTCAGTCATTTATTCTCGTGAACCGGTCGTAAATGCGACGCGCATCGATTGCTGACTTACGTGAGAAAGTGAAGATGTCGTCAGAACAATAATTGAACAGTAATTATTGTACACATTACTGTAGATATCTGTCGTTCAAAATGTTCCACTACGCTGTATGAAGTATTGAATCATCGTTGCGGCATTGAGTCAACTTTTAAACACAGGCTAACATACTCGTAGAAGCGCCTATCGATTCCGTTTAAGTGTAACGTTTTTGGTTTAGAGTATTAGCTACTATTGTATCTGTTTTTATTTTAATAGTGCAATAAAGAGTAATGAATTGAGATATCTTAAATGAGGGAGCCAGGTTCACCCGGCGACACTGCGACCCTCTGGGATCTATTGTGTCAGCCCCTGTGTTTACCTGGCGCTCCCCTCCCTGCGTTCGCTGCGCAGTAGATTGTACAACAAGTGCATAAAACGCGTCATTTTACAAGAAACGTTTATATCCACCCGAGCGCAAGCGCAAATGCTGGTTTTATAAACGAGTTTTACACTCTGCTTTTCACTTCGATTGCGAGAAAATTAAACAGCAACCGTACAGTACCTACCTATCCACAAGCTTCGGCATAATTTGGGATTAAACAGCCGTGTGCGAAATCATTTTTAATTTTATTTCTTGATTCTTATTTAATGTTTTCTTAATTTTAATCTTTATTTATATAAATTTTGTGTGCCTAAGGGCGGATCACAGCGAACTATATAAAATTGTAACATTCTGCCTGAATAAAGTGAAACGTGAAATAAATAAATGAATGAAACATATGAGGTAAATTCACCTATTCTAATAAATTAACGCCATACAATTAAATAAATAAATGAATCCAATCTATACACCTGTGTATCACAATAAATGATTTAAATGTTTGATCGATTGAATTTGACCAAATTATTAAACTGTTAAACTCACCGTAGTCCCATAAGTGGCAGGTGGGGCACATGCTGCGCCCCGGCCTCGCTGCACCACTCCGGGTACGCGCGGTGGAACTCCGCGAAGTCACCTGCGCACAAAACAACAAAACTCATCAAACAACCAACTTTCACAGATTTCACACCAGTCAGAAACACATTACGTTGCATTTAAAAACAACAATACGCAATAAATCGAATTCGCCACAATCCATTACACTTTTTATTCACACGACTGCAGATTGCAGACGCTGAATGGAAAAATAAGTGATTTCACAAAATACACACTCGTATTTGCAACTGTTGCGGAGTGCGAGACACGCGTCCCATACACGAACGGCCGTAGTTTATTTCATTCATTCATTGTTTTCGTCTCATTGATATTCTCGCTGAATGAATTGAGATCGTAAAACCACTCGGTACCAGTTTAGGGGGTCGTTGAAAGTGACTTTGAAGCGGCGAAGGATCAGACAGGACGAACAGAGATGAGAGGTTACAAGCGCAATGTATATAATAAATCAAGGAATATATTGATACGTAGAAGCAATGCAATTCTTGACTCTCCTTGGCAACGCGCCGAGTTCTTTTGATAGGTTAGGTAGTGAGTACCTACTTTGAGAGGCCATCAGAGGTTTAGCATATACATATACAGGATGGAACTATAATCTTCCTCGATTATTACTAAACTACACAAAATATTATAAAACTTTTCACTGATATTGAAACTACATCACTATCTTTATAAATTTACTAGCTGTTTGTCGCGGCCTCGCCGGCGTTTCGTAAGTTATGTCTGCTATTCCTCTTTCTTCTCAGCTCCTAAGGGTCGTAGCGTGTTGTTAAAAAGCTTACAACCAACCTCAAGAATTGTGCTATCAAATGCAAAAAGAATTATTAAAATTCGACTAGTAGTTCCAGAGCAGAGCATAGCGAGTTCAAACAAAAAGACAAAATCTTCAACGTAACAATTTTAGTGGTCTTAACACTTAGATTTTTTTTTAATGGCATTGTTTAGTATTATTGCAGGTGTCGCTGTCTACTGTATAGTGATAACGCGATCCTTAGCTATTCACGTTTGTCATGCTTTGTATGAGGACCCCACCTGCGAGGCGGAAACGAGCTCTCGAAGTTTGATGTCGCTGCAACGGGATTACGCGCCGTTTGCAGTGCACGCACGTCCCGAATCAATAGGCGTCGAAGGCTCTATTCGGACAAGGCTGTCGGCGTCCAATGTGCATCCAGCGCGGTGTCGGGCGGACGGCGACTGCGCTTCCGTCGCCGGACAGGTTCGCAGCCAGGCTCTTGTCTCGGGAGGCCTGCCTTGCCCTAAGCAGCAGATGATGACGCCAATATATGGAACATCATATGAGTAACGCCGGCGCTAGTAACACTGCGCCCGAATGATGTTCCATACATTTGCGTAGTACTTCTGTCTGTCCACAGACGCTTGTCTCGAAAGTCTACATTTACTCAACCGTTTAGTGCCTTTAAAGGGCTCCCTAAACGATCATGCGGCATGACATGCATTACGTGCTGTCACTCATGCATGACCGTCTAGCTGTAGTGATTGACGTGCATGACATGCAAACTACGTGCACGTAGTTTGGACGGCAACGGCCAGCAGGCCGTTGCTTCACTGTACTGATTGATAGCAAGCATGTTGGTCTATCATGCAGCCTGACATTCACGTAAACGTTGCATGTCATGCAAGCTTGATCGTTTAGGGACACTTTAAGACTCGTCAAAATTGAAATTGGTCTAACCAAAAAAGTCGTTTTGAAAATAGGCCAAAATTAAGTACAATGATATTAAATGGTGTAGAAATTATTTATGTCGTTTTGAATTTCGTCCAAAATAATTTTATTTCAAAAAAGATCACAATCGTAGAGCTTGTATTAGATACCTTCTACTAATTTTGTTGCACATCTTTTCCGTTAAGACTAATATTTCTTGTTAGAAATTTTCAGATTGGACACAGTTCAATTTGGACGCATTTCCTATCAGACGTAATTAAGTAAGACGTAAGTTGGGACTTATTTTTTGGTTCAATTTCAATTTGGACGTAAAGACAAACGAACTCAACAATTTACGAGCAGACGATAGTGAACTGGACGAGAGCCCCTCTGCGGAAATCGATTCAGTGAAATCATCAATATTATATTACGTTTTTCCTAAGCTGTCTTATGAAAACAACGTTATTTGCGTTTCGGACACATATGCGAGCAAGGTATTGTAGCAGCAAAACAAGTTTGTATTACTATATAAACTTTGCGGTCCACTTGGGAACATCATCTATCGTATATTTTACTTTCAGCCGCAAATGTGTTTGTTTTCATAAGACAGCTAAGGAAAAACGGAATATAGTTACCTACAGCTACTTCGTGCTCGCTCGAAAAAAGTTTAAAACCACCAATTATCTGAGCATGAAACACGACTTTGGGGGTCTATAGCTATTCCAGCTACCCGGTACCCGGAATCCCTCGATTTGCGTCTAGGATGGCCACCGTGGGGTTTTAGTGGTTGCGAGTCCCACATCACCCCACCCGGCCTTCCCCCCCAGGTCAGGTATGCATAACGCATTTCCCCGCGTGAAAAAAGGGGGGTCTATAGCTCATCTCAACCGTGCCTGTCCGACGGTAATGCCGCCGGTTCAGATCCCATTATGGCCGTCACGTCCGGGCCCTTATAATTATCAGCCATTCAATATTCCAATGTTTGTTGCGGATGTCGTGTGTAAAACTCAAGGTGTCTTTGATTGAGTTTCACAATTTTGTCAGCTCAATGCCTATCCATATGGTCCGAAAACTATCTATTAGTGGTTGCATAGCTTGCTAACTATAGTAAGTATGGGGGTTTGATAAATACAGAGTGACCTCTGTGAGGGCTGATCAGAGTCAAAACACAAAACAAACATGGACCTTTTTATTTCCTTTTTTTATGACAGTCGTGTAATAACTTGACATTTTTAATTAAATTGTTTTTTGTATTGTATCATAAATCATTCGTATTTATACTGACATTGAAATTCTTATTTTTTGACATGTAATTGAATAATTACCAATAAATGATTATGATTATGACCACCTGAAACAACTGCATGGGAATGCGGGAAAGTAACAAAGAATGGCTGTTGAAAAGCAGAGACCTACTTACTAGAGGTATACTACTAACAGGTGGTATCTAAAACATAAGAGGTACAGTAGCAACATGCTAACGATAATGTATGGGCTACAGAAGCGGAGAGGCAGTCTTGCGTCTTTATGACCTTCATTATGAAAAATTGGACCATTTGGGCAGATTTGCGGGCAGAGTGGGGGGAGGGAGGGCGGGCGGTGGATGGCGGCAGCACGCAGCCGCACGGCGGCGGCGGCGGCGGCGCGCGGGCGGCGGGGCGGCCGCATCGATCCGGCGGTGACTCATCGCGCCCATTCATCCGCCGCACTCAATGAACCCGCCGCACCCCGCGCCCCGCGCACGCCCCCGCACGCGTCCTCGCCGCCAAGGATTCCATTAAATTCACCCTTAGCTGGCTGAATCAAATCCTTCAACCCATTACACCCACACAGCGCAAACGTGATCTTTCGGCCGCCTCGCCCGCTCCCTGGCCGCAGCCGCCCACAGCCGCTGGCCGTACAAAGAACGACATTGTAATAAACAAACGCACGCATAAACTCCATTTACGTCAAATGAGCGAGATGGCGTCACATTAAAACAATACAGAAATAAGTAGCAGACATGTTCAAGGCGAGAGCGGTAAATTTGAAGAAACAATATATTCCTTGGGATCATGGGATGTAGGTGGTTGGGGTCCAGTCGTTTTCGTAATGGCTGGTGCGCCGCTCCCGGGCGCGCGAAGAGCAGGCAGGGGGGGGCGGGGGCGGCGGGCGCGGCAGGTGCGGCGCAAGGCCTTGGCCCGTCCACGTCCTTCTCGAGCCGTTTATCAACAACCTTGTGCGATTTCCACCCGGGAGAGCCTTCATGCATTATAGTTTTATGGGCACATATTGTACAGTTCTGCAAACCTGCTAAGCTTTCTGCGTTCAGTTAGATAAATAAGAAGACTCATGTACATATAGGTCAGCTTTAACACAAGGAAGCGAAAGTAGTTTTAATTTGTATGTGAATTGTGACAACATGGTTATCTTTAATAGGCTTTAATCAAGCCTGTTGGGGCAATTTGAGCCAATTTGTGAGGATGGTGGGCGACTTATAAATACGATTGTAGTCTCGATTGTCTCTACACTGCGCTCAGTAAGCCAGCTCAATTATAACAATTCTCCGATTACGCAACAACCAATATGTCAACAAATTGTATATTACCCGAATCGAATGAGTCGATATTACACGAAGGAAACTTGGCGGCTCCACCGATCCATTAGGTATAACTGTGCCTCGCCTTACTGTCTATAACAAAAACATTTCATAACAAAACATTGTTAAAATAACAGTGGAGATAAAACGATAATAAATTAATAATGGTGTTCCGCCCCAGCTTCTGGGAATGAAGGAGATTGACGTCACATGAGGTAAATCCAGCTTCTGGGAATCGACGGGTTGGGAAGTTGGACGCTCGAGGCGATCAACGAAAATAACGTCGGGGACGTAGAGAGAAAATGCTTTCAGAAACCAAAGGTCTACACTTAAATGTCAACGTTCTAAGTAGGTAGTACATGGAGGTATATTGGGAAAGAAATCTGGAGTTGTTTGAGAAGCGTCATGACCTTTAAAGGTTTATTCGAATGCGAATGCTGCCTTTGGTCCCTAACCTCTGTGCATGACGTCAAGCTTTCTCTTTTCGAGACGTTGGTAAAGTCCTGTTTGGCTGCGAGACGCGGCGAGTGGATGAAAAAAACTCCAGGTTTTCGTTATCAAGGACCGTAAATTTAAATGCATTTCTACTGGCGTAGGGCAATCGCGAGCGAAGAAATGTGAACCCTACAACTACCAGATAGGGCAAGAAATTGCTTACTCGTTTATTTCCATAGGACAGTTTTAAAATGTCTACCCCTGTACCTATACCTAAGGGCGTTTTCCCGTACATGGTCCTCCTGGGGCGGCGAGCTGTATAGTGAGCTGAAGACAAATTGACACTTACCCTAACACGGAGCAAAAAGTGCGACACGAAATTGGACAGCGTGACGGCGTAAATACCCTTAGGACTGTCAAAGGTTAAATCATAAATTATGTATTCGTAAAGCACAAATAGCAAACATCACCCTCTTTTTGGGCTTCGCCGCAATCGGGTAAGGTGGTCAGAGAAATAATATACGTTTTCTAGTCGATGTGTTGAGGCAATCAGCACTTACAATAATTTTAAATTACAATTTACAATAATAACAAAATAATACAGAGAAATATCGCTGTTCATCGTAAAGGGTTACTGTTTTTGTCGATATAGAAACGTGTATTACGCGATAGAAATCATGAAGTACTTGTGTAAAAGGACGGGACATGTTGATCTAATTATTGCAGTGGCTCGATGCCGAACTGATAACGAGCCTGGCGCCGTCCGACGCGAGATAATGTCCACGATAACCGTATCGGTGACATCATGATCCTCGACCCGACGCCGAACCAGGAATCACGCAATAATGTGGCTATTGTGCACATAGAAAAGCTCCCAACACAATTGTGACCTTTAGCGCAAATCTACATATTTTTTCCATTCGCGGTCACCGTAGCGCGACGAGACATAAATAAAATCAGAATACAATGAGTTAGCGTAGCAGTGTTGTAACCTGCGGATTGGACAATTACATCAGCGCGCAAAAACTGTCAATGCCAATGTTACGCCTTCGAAATACGCTTTAATTTGCTCACGCCGCCCGCGCCGCCCCGCACTGGCCCATTCAACATTTCGTTCAAGTTATCAATGCTAGCACAGTAATTGGCCAATTCATTTACAACTCTGCCAATTTCTTACACGTTAGGCGCAGATCCTAGCTTGTTTTTTTAAAGGTACCTATTTTCTCTAAACTGATCTTCAACATTTACACAACATACATAACATACAACATTTCGACCTTGTACATTTTAACGAAGGGTCAATTCAACTCGGTACAATTAGACTTAAACACTTTTATGTACCCGCCCCGTGGGTAGCATTGAGGTAATACCTATAGAGTAGCTACTTCAAACAAAAGTTATGGTATGTAATTATACACAGACCAGTTATACTAGAGATAACATTCAATACGCACAAATGCGACTTTGTCTGAATATGAATGAATTTCACCGAAATATGGCCGCCCCGCCTCGTGAGTAATGCCAATGAACACCAAACTCGTGTTGCAAACAGTCGAGTTGGGGTGTCTTCTCTAGTCATCATCATCATCGTCATATCAGCCTGTAGACGTCCACTGCTGGACAAAGGCCTCTCCCAAGGATCTCCACGACGACCGGTCCTGCGCTAGCCTCATCCAGCTGGGACCCGCGACCTTCACCAGATCGTCGGTCCACCTTGTGGGAGGCCTGCCTACGCTGCGTCTTCCGATTCGTGGTCGCCACTCGAGAACCTTTCTGCCCCAACGGCCGTCTTCTCTAGTACGCAGTACATATTACCTCGATGGTGGGTAGCCACTTTTTATCACGGGAAATTTTCCCGTTGGCACGGAAATCTAGAATGTTTCCGGAGCACCGCGGGCAGAAGCTACGTTTAAAATGCGTCATAAAATCAGTTTCAGTGCGGGGTGCGGGTGAAATAATTCCGAAACTGTTTGCGAGATGACTTCCCTTTCCCATTCTGTTTTCCTCTACGGGTATGAGTAACGCATTCGCTGCGGCCGGCCACCGTGCGCCAGATGCACACGTTTCCTGCACATTATGTGGATGTTAAGCCCCAAAGAGTTTACATTCATTCAGCGCGTTGCCGGCAACATCCTGTTATTCGCACGCACGTGCTATTTATTTTACTATCGAGCACATTAGAATCATAAGTGGCACATAGCTAGACAGTCCGGACATTTTTGGCGGGATTTTGTCAGAGACATTTTGTTTAGTTTTCCAAAAAAAATTATATTGTAGGTACACCAAAACATACAATATACATTTTTTTTAACTGTGATAGTTTTTTATGCAGCAACAATACGGACTTGTTTCCAATTGGCCGTAAAACTATTTTAAAAAATGGGCTAGTCCGCTGGCTGCAGCAGCCATTTCAATTCTGTCCGTATCTCGTCGATGCATCTCACGACACATTCCATGTTTCCAGTCCAGATAGTTTTGATTTTAAGCGTTTCATAAAAGATACCTCGTGAATGTATTTTGTGGCCGACGTGAATGAAACAGGAACTTATTAATTTCGCCGCGCTCTTCCATCCGCCGCCGGACCCGGCATAAAGTATCACGTAACGTCCGCACGTCTTTGATCGTCCACTTTGTAAGTATATCTAGGTAAATTATGCTGTGGGCTTCTTTGACTAGAAAATATTTTATATTTCCTAACGTTTTATTACAACTACTTCCTTTGCTCTAGAACGCAACAATTTGAATACCCCTACCTTACAGCTGATCATATTTCTGCTATTGTAAAAAAATACATCTATTTATTTAAATACATACAGTCGATCGACCGCACGTCAGTGGAAACACTTTGAGTTAAGGGAGTTTCAATACTATTAGAGACCAGTATATACTAGTTTTTTTTCCACTGACGTGCCTACACTGAAGAATTAGAATTTCATAATCGCTTACAGATAGCTTTACATGTAAGTACCTTAGGTACTTAATCAGAACCAAAAAAATAAATCAGAATTCGGTTTCTTTAAAAATACCTAAATCATTTGTTTAAAAAAATTGAAGTGTACTATGTATTTGTGTCTTTTCACATGACACACACAGTATTATGTTATGATATCTAGTGGACAGCACGTCCGTTAAGTGACCATTATTGTCGTGCGTCAGATTAATTGAATTCCAATTAGATCTGAAACTCCACCTCAAAGACTAAATCCGTGTTTTATTATTATTAAAAGTTTTATTTAAAAAAGAACAACAAGGACTTATAGATTTCAAATATACTTAGTTTTTTTTAGGGTTCCGTACCTCAAAAGAGGAAAAAAGGAAACCTTAAAGGATCACTTTGTTATTCGTCTGTCTGTCAAGACCCTCTTCTCTTTTTCTCAGTACAGCGTGGAGGTATCAAGTTGAAATTAATATCAAATACTCAAGTCTGCAATCTCTTGGAACTGTGAAAAAATCAAACTTCTAAGTCAACACACTCAGAAGATATAGCCGATTTTGCTGCATTATTGAGTATGTTGGTAATCAAAACCTATGGGGTAGTTTCCCGTTGGCATAGAATCATGAAATTTGGGAAGAAGCAAGGTCTTATAGCATAAGTAAAGGAAAAAATCCTAAAACCGTAAATTTGTAGTTACATCACAAAAATGTATTTTTTTAATATCAATAAAATTAACATTGCGTATGAGCAAGTCATCCATATTTATGTTAGTGATATAACTGTACAAATATTAATGATTTTTCTAATTATTTCTTTAATTAAGTTTGTACGGGACCTTCAGGGCGCGAGTCCTACTCGCATTTGCCCGGTTTTTTTAATAATATAAGTTAAGTCCTTTTAATAGTAGCTACTTATGACTGGTTTAAAGTTCTACAGTATTTCTTAGCGTATTTATATAATAAGATCTGCATGCTTGGTAGTTGTATTGTTAACAGGCCGTAAAATAAAACAGAGTCGGAAACGTGTGCGCGCGTCGCGGCGGCGCGGGCGCAGGCGGCGGCGATCATAATCTATCGTCTCGCATTGAGGAGCACAATAAGTAGCCGACTTCCTCTCCCACGTTTGGAGCAGCGGATGCCTCGACTCGCGACCTCCGGCATCGGTCTTAAACCCCTCGCTAAACTTGATTAATTCGATTATATCTATCTCGGGCTGTCGCTACAGTGCCTCTCAAAGCATCTATTTTAATCAATTCTAAATTCTCACTTTACTTTTTTAAACAAATTAAAAGATAGCATAGAAGATCTACTTGTTTGTATGGATTTTTTTTTGTTCATTGGAGTGAATGTTTCCCCTCATAAATAAAATAGTATAATTTAACAAACCGAATTCTAACCAGTTCTGATTTATCCCCACGCTCTATCTATTTATTTAAATAATAAGTAGATAGTGCAACTAGCTTTTACATAACTGGTATTCAATAACGTGGACCTGCTAGTAATTATACCATGGAAATTTTATCCATGAATATTATGTAGGTTTATATAGGCCTACATGTATAAAAAGTTGATTAGTTGTTAATTATAGATAGTGGTTTGATTGACTTACTATTGTAAGGTATTGTATGAAGATGTTTTTGTCAATGAATAGCTGCGCAATGGCTGCTCCAGCGAGGTAATAGTGTTTTGTTCCGTTTATGTAATAATGAATGACTAATTAAATCAACGATAGGCAAAACGCAAGTTGGTGAGAATGTACACGTAGTAACTATTATCTCCGCTGTGAATGTACTCTAATTGACCGAGCGAGCGAAGCGAGCGAAGCGTCTACGTTTCGAGACTGGCCAAAAATGCTCTTGTCCGGCTGTCTGTCTGTCTGTCTGTAATTCTCTACAGGTCGCATTTTTCAACCGATTTTGACGAAAATTTGGCATATGTATAAATTAATTAAACCTACAAAATGAGTAGAATAAAGTTTTGAAAAACATTTTTTTTAGAGTACCTGCCATACTCGCAAAGTGGGAGTGAACTTTTTTTTTCTTGTGAATCCCATAGTGTGGGATATCGTTGGATAGGTCTTTCAAAAATATTGCTGGTGTGTGAATACAATTTTTTCGATTTAGGGATCCGTTGGCGAAATATTAAGCTTTAAAGCGGTAATTTTTGTTAGAGTCACGTGTCCCCCCCCCCCCGCCAGCTAAACGGTTGCTTCTGGAAATGTGAAAAAATTCATGGCAGTAGCATATATAACGTAGTTACAAGGAAAACTATTACGGCTAAGTAGGTTCTATTAGTTTTTGAGTAATAGTGGATCGACTTAAGAAAGTTGAAAAAATAAATTATGTTCATAGAACTGCATACGTAAAATGGAAAATTATTTTTTTCCGCGTGATATCCATGGTGTGGGGTATCGTTGGATGGGTCTTTCAAAAATATCGCGGGTGTGTGATAAACATTTTTCGATTCAGGGATCCGTTTGCGAAATATTAAGCTTTAAAGTGCTAATTTTTGTCACTTTAGTAGGTACTTTTTCTGTTTCCAAAGTTGACTTTTGTTGGTTTCTTTTAGGTTTGGTTTATATGGGCTGGCGAGGTCTACTGTTCTCACGGAACTACTAGTAATTATTAATATTTTACTACTCAGGATATTGAATTGCTAATTCTATTACAAAAACTTTATAGATACATGGGTGAACAAGTTATTTGTGGTGTTAATAGAAGTTGCAGTTCATTTTCTCAGGTTTTTTTTTTTCTTCTTTACAAACGTTCATATATCTATTTTCTATTAAGCACCACAAAACAGTATCTGTTTGTGGTGGTACCTATATATATTGTACATTCGCCGCAGATATATATGCATATATTGTACCTATATATATTGTAGGTATGGTATAATTAGTCCTTAAGCACAGAATAGCTAATAGTACGTACAAGTCCAGTATCAGTCTCACTGTCTTATCTGTAAAGTGGTGATTTTTAAACTAATTTTTTGTGAAGATTGTAGAAATAATTCGATAAGATTATTGATACCGGTGCTCCATTCAATTCACAGATATTGATCTGACTATACAAAGTTAAGTATTATGATAAGATTATGAATGAAAAGGAAATTGTCAGTTGTAAAGGGAACTACCCATGACTATGAATGAGTCAGTGCAGCTGGAGTGCTAGGAAATGACATGCTACCTGTCAATTATGTTACAATGCAGTTAGTGTGTAATGTATGAATGAATGAGTAATAGCAGCTGCTGCTTTGCAACTTTATGGACTACACAATTTTAATTATTACACCCCATTCTAAATCAATTCTCAATCGAAAACAAACACTATTCATGCTCCGGAAATATGCACATGAAAGTTACACTAGCAGCAAAACACATGTTTGTATATTGGGTATTCTTCGTTCGCTGGAAGCAATCGTTTTCAGCGATACCTCCACCTAGATGTACTGTATTATTTGTATCTGTTTTTGTTTTAATGTGCAATAAAGGGTACTGAATTGAATTCATTTGTTTACCACTTTTACTACTGCCACAGAATATTTATTAGTACTAGTAGTGTGATGGGGATTATTTTCTGTTTATTGGGGTTTATCTGTTTGAAAAAACATTTTAGCTGGTCAGTAGCAAGAGGGCTAAAAACACCTGTAGTAGAACCTGTACTACTGGTAGTAGAATTAATAGTATAGTACCACAAGCAACAAATGGTTTGTTATGTCCAGTTTGGGACATCGTGAAGATGAGAATACAAAGATGCCTGAACATTCAAAGAAATGTTAGCAGCAGGGTTAGTTAGTATTAGATGGAACAATTTGCCTGATCAGTCGATCTGACACATCATGTTTAAGAACAAACATATCAGCCTGTAGACAACCACTGCTGAACAAAGGGTTCCCCCCGGGATCTCCATGACGACCAGTGCTGCGCTAACCTCATCTTCACCAGATTGTCGGTCCACCTTGTGGGAGGCCTGCGACTCGACTGCTGATGTGGAATCACAATCTATAGCTTATGGATAATTTTAAATGAATATTTTTAAATTCTCCTCAGGTTGTCAGTCCTGTAATCACAACTCCTTGATGTTCCCCAATGTTCTGTTCTGTATTTCTATTTTAGCTTTTTGTTAATGCATAGTGAAAGATTATCCTAAGTTTGATTTACAATATGAATGGATGACTAGACGACATTCATGCAATTTGACATTCCGGGCCCGAGTCCAATATTATTTATTTAAATCAATGTCAGTGTTATTGGACTGGAAAGTGTAGTATCAAACAAAATGAAGTTTGAAAGGTTGAAGAAATATAATAACACAGGAGCCGTGGCAGCCTAGTTTCTTGTGCACTCGCCTCACGCTCACGAGGTCGTCGGTTTGAACTTCGAACCTGGCCCGTACCAATGTGTTTTTCTGAACTTAAGCATGTTTTATTATAACACCTAAGGTTTCCGGTGAAGGAAAACATCGTGAGGAAAATTGCATACGCCAAAGATTATAATTTCTATTCTAAGGCATATGTGACGTCCACCAAAAACGGATTGGGGCACCGTCGGTGGACAGGGGGTTGGCACAACAGATCCCATAGGGTCGAAGTGTCACCTGGCAGCAGTGAGTACGTAAGTGAAGAGAAGCTCACCTTCAAGGCAGACCACCTGCACCCCGTCCTGTTTGAGCCTCTTGAGCAGGATGCCGTGCACCGAGTCGGGGTCCCTCGGGGCGCCGTCCGCGTACAGCACGAAGGTGCCCCGCGTGCGGCAGTGCGCGATCCTCGCCTTCAACTCTTTACACTGCACCGTCGACGCCAGCTCGATCTTCCCCGCCGCCAACCGCCGTAGCATTATACTCGGTATAGAAAAGTTTACGGCCGACCGTATGTGAGAGACGGAATACTCGTTGGAGCCACGACAGTCGATCAGTATCGTGTCCCTCTCGTCGGAGCGTAACTTCGCCAGCAGCCACTCCTTGGACACCAGGTCGCACTCGCACTCCGAGTCCGTGGGCATCTTGGAATCGCTATGTTCCCTTGTTTACACGATCCCTCCTGCGACTCTGCACTAGCCTGTTGCACTACCGCACGAGAAACATGCGTGCTGATGAAATTAACACAAGCATTGTTCGTGTCACTGTGCTAAGTTAAATAAATTTGTGAAATTATATACAACCAATGAAAGCCATCTAAACAAACACTACACGGATCTACAACGAGCGAGCTAGGCAGGCGCTCGCTAGGCAGCGGCCAGCGCTCAGTGCAGCAACGCAACGAACGAATGAAAATAATTGAATTGAAGAGAATGAACGGCGGACGGTGCTACGGGTGTGGGGAGGGTGGCGAGTCGAGGTTGTGGGCGGGGCCTATTGCGGAATGTGACACCGCATTTACACATTCGCCTCGTCATTCGATCGACGAACGAAACATTCGTGTACAACGAACTTGGGGGAAGTATCATCGAGCGAGGCCGCCTTTGCTACGAAAATCGTGTCTGTTTTACATGTAATCGAGTACCTACCTAACTTTTATCAAAATGTATTTTGGAAACTCTGACATGATAATTCTGGGAACTTTTATTCCTCCTTTGGTTTTTCTTGATGAATGAAACACGACATTATTTTCATTTTATTATTCTTTTTTATTATTATTACATTGCCATCTAAAGGTGGTGGTTACGTGGCACCCTGTTAGGGTATAGTAATTTAAATAATATCTATTAAAACATTGAAAAAAAAAAAGAAATACAAAACTAGACTACATAGTAATAAACTAAACTAATACATATTTACTGAAGGTTCTGTTAAAATTTATCCTGTCTGTATTCATTAACGCTATAGTAGGATTTCTCTATTACGAATTATTTTACTTCTTTTACGAATTTTGGAATTTTATTTTCTGATCTAAACCGAGTCGGTAATTTGTTGTAAATTTTGATAGACATGTTATCTAATTTAGGTCAAAACACTGAAAATTTACTATAATTTCGAAGAAATGATTTCGTCATTCTGAGTAGATATCCAAATTGTCGTTGTTTAGTCGAATTTTGTTGCAAATAACTTGATTTTGTCGGTCTGCCGCGGCAAGAACCTTTTTATGGTACCTACTTGGTGCGCCGCCGTTAAAAAATTGTATTTGTGGGGTCCCAAATGCAAGTATTCATTTTATATACATAATTCTAAAAATCTCAAAACGGTTTCGTTTGTACAGTCCAAGATTTATGAACCAAATTAATAATTTAATGTGTTAGTGCTGGCGCACGATATTGAAGCGAACCTTTAACCATTTGTGGACAACCAACGCGAATAATTAAATGTGTGACCAACCAAATACCAAGCGGGCGGAAACGATATTTGATATTCGCCATAATTGCACTTGGGTGTTTTCCGGCGAATAAGGCAAATAGGTAAGCATCTACGCTACACCAAGTGAAGTGCCGGCATTACACATATGCGCGAGTGGCGAGCCGAACCACGAACGCGAGAATATTTCGTTCGTAGAATGACGAGGGGAATAGGCGCTTCCAGGCCAAGCGAAAGTGTCAAGTGAAAGTGAAAAGCCAAGTGTCCGTCTATTTCACGTATTGAATGTGAATCGGAAGCGTATAGTGCACAACACCCTAACGCTGTGGAACTATTTTGTTCAGCCGGGATTCCACAGCCACGGATATGGTCCGGAAATCATGTACATATATGGTCGCAAATTCCGGGCTGTACATTATCAGGTCGAAAATTATCGTGATTGTACATTCCCGTCCCGGAACTCGAAATCTGCGTCGAATCCAAAAGGAATACACGACCTCGAAATTAGAAGCCAGTACGTGGATTCCAGCCAGTGCAAAACTTGTACATGGTTTCCAGTGTTGTACAATCCGTGGCTGTACATTCTATGGACTCGTCAAATAAAACTCAAATTATCAGACATGCATCATTTAACTAACTCACTCAAATTGTGGCTTTTTGGCGGGATTTGGTCGGAGACGGTTGTCTTTTTATTTTGTTTTCCTAAAAAATGTATTTTGTAGATTTTGGTGTTTATCTGTAATACAAAAAAAAGGCTTTTGGCGGACTTTTGTCAGAGATGGTTGTCGTTTTTGTTTAGTTTTCCAAAAAATGTATATTGTAGGTTTTGGTGTATATCTGTGATAGTTTTATATGCAACAAGTGCCTATTATAGTGTATGCGGGATAGTTAAATAAAAGCGTGTAACGACTCTACCGGATCGTTATTGAGCTAATTTTACCTATTTTTGTTAACGTCATACGATTAAATAAATAACCGGATCGTTGAAAAATAAACCTACTATCGGTTTAATGCGGACATGAACCTGCAGTGTTGATCACCGAATGGCACTAGTTGTGCCCTCGTGGAGGCCGTGCTGCGGTTTAATTGAATGAAAATCGCCGACTAACTCTAGTCGTGCTTTGCTTTGTTTTTGTGGAGGCGTGCTGTAACCGCGGGCCGGTTTAAATAAATATAATAAATAATACTTTAAATAAGACAGGGCTGTATGGAAGAAGCTTCCCTTGCCCGTCCTCAATAGAGGACAAATCAACAACAACAACAAAAAGAATGATGTGCTATGTGTTCGGATTCGGAGAATATTAATTCTTTCTGATAGTTTAGTTTGCCTCCCATTGTTTTATTGCAGTTACGGATTGTAGATAAAACTGTTTATTAACCGCTGGAGTAGACAACCATCGAATTTACACCATGGATGAGATTTACGATGAAATGGAAAACTACAATGATGAAAATACGCTTCTGGACGTAAGTGTTTTAGCGCCAAATACCTTGTTGACATAAATGCTGATAATTTTGTATGAATTCCTACGCAATATCAGATTTTCTTCAAATTTTGTTTCAGATGCAAAATGAAAACATTAAACTCAAGTCACAGGTTCAGAAAATGACTTTGGACATTGAAAACATGCAAAAGGTGAGTATTTATGACTAAAAATTAAAAGGTGAACCACTTGAATCCACTAACCATGTATGGGGTCACAATATTGAATAAAGCTTAGGTATTGAAAGTTGTCGGTAAATGGCCTATCTTATTAACACTCAGCTCTGTGAAACCTATGACAACCAACAAAATAACACATTCTTTAATACTTTATCACCAAAAGCCACTCCTCACCTCAACCCCTAACGCTAAACCCATGATGTCACCAGGCTATTATCAATTTCTGCCCCTAAATCTGTGCTAGCACTGTTGTATTCTGGTTTAGATAGTAGAATAGCTATTATATACCTACCTATAGGTATTTTAATATCTCAGTACTCACAGTGGCAACACACTTGGACTGTTAGGGATGGATGCACATTGATATTGATATATTTGTAGAATATATTGCAGGATTTTGACAAGCTTGCCTCTGAACACAAGAAACTTGAAATAAACTACTCATCATTGCTCAAAACTGCCCGGGCTGAGATCGAGAGGAAGACACAGATGTTAAATAATCTCAACATGGAGTAAGTATTAGCAATAAACAGTGTAAGCACATAAAATATACATTTATATGGGAGGTAAAATTTACTTTCAACTATAATGGTACATGGTATGTTGTAAAGGTAAATGTTGTGGGATGTGAGATGAAATGTAAGAACACTCTTATGAAGAAAATCTAGACATGTATTATATATTGTTTGTATTTGTGTACGATATATTAGCTTTATTAAAATAAATAGGTAGAAAAAAAATGTATGTGCTCTATGTGGGAGCTTTCATTATTGTTATTGCATTTAAAGCACAATAATTCTGCCAATTTAATAATAAGCTGAAATTTTTTTTTATTAATGAAGCAATAATAATTTTCCACTAAATTGTATAAATAATTTTATTTATTTATTTAATAAGTGATATATCACATGCACTGAAAAAAATACATTATAACAATTTACAGCAATTAAAATAGTATATTAGCTGTTTCCTGCAGCTTTGCCCGCGTAGAAAAGTTTTTCTTGTGGGAACAGTTTTTCCTACGGGGACAGCTTTTTCCAAGGTGTCTAATAGCCTTTGTCTTAACCTGATGTATAAACTATATTACTGTAAAGTTCCATCAAAATCTTTTCCGTAGTTTTTGCGTGAAAGAGTAACAAACATCCTTACAAACTTTCGTCTTTATAGTATTAGTCGAATTTAACATGCATACATGTCATTTTATTTTCTTTAATAGTTTTCTTAAAACAAATCATGATTACTTCTTTCAGGAAAGACATATTGGTACTAAACACCATTCAGAATAACAATAAAAATATTTCGGTTATTAGAAGGAACATGTCAAGGGACAGAGCAAACAGTTTCAAGAAAAATAGAAAAGGCTGTGATTCAGATGGCGTTAAGAGTAATAATAGTAAGGATATGCAAGAATCAAAGAAGTTTGATTCTTCTAAGAACAGGTATAAGTACATTAAAAATTAACCCTCATTTTACTCTAAGTAAGTTTTTTTTTCCACTAGGTTTCTCAGATGTGTAGCGCAATACAGCAATACCAGATATCAAAAATTTTGAAGTGCAACCTTTCTTTTTAGAAATGAAGCAAATCGTTTACCTTCAATAGATACAGTTTCAAGTAGTAACACAAATGAAACAAATAAATTGCTAAATGTTAAAGACAAAGAAACAAAGCTTGAGTCATTTAATGAAGACAATGGTGAAAGTAAGGAGAATTTAGCAAAAGATAAATTTCAAGCTCAAAATATTAGGAATAGACGAAAATCAATGCCAGTTGCAAGGTAAGTGCACCTCTGGTGTGTGTAGACAATATAACTTCAACAGTTTGCTGATGGTATTCTTTTTGTTGTTATTTCAGTAAACATTTGACAAAATTCAGTTCTGATGAAGAGTTTGATGACTACCACTCTCCAGAAAATGCTAATAGAAAAGACAGGATTCCAAAAGATGACAAAAGCCGAAGAGTGATTGACAGAAACTGCAATGACAAAAAAAGTCGTAAGGTATCTGAAACATCTGGATTTGACGAGAAATACTCAAATTACCGTGAATCTAGAGATACCAGTTATAATAGTAAACATAACAGATATAGTGACAAATATAGAACTGTTAGGGAAAAGTATGACCCACTGCAGAGGTACAGAAAGCATTTTAGTCCAGAGAGATCACACAGAAGAATGCCGAGGGACTACTTAGAAGAGCACCACTTAAGACACAGAGTGTTAGAAAGTCCACCACTTGAAAGATACGATTCTCAAAATAAAAGAAAAGATCGTCGACCTAATTACGACAGAGAGAATCCAGAGGAGAGATATATGAAAAGACGTTATGAAACACACGTTTTCAAACATAAAACACAAAGTGATTATGATGAGCCAAATAGTAAAAGAGTTAGACGATATTCTATTAATAAACACCCTGAAGAAGATATAAAACAACATGAAGAGAATAATATTCTAGATAGGCCAGTTATATTCAAACAATTCGAAAACTTTCAAGATATTTCTTGTCAGTCACCAGATTACATACATCCTGATACAGAGTTAAATCATCCAATCAGAGGTAAGGTTTTTAATTTTCGTGAATCATGACTTTTTATTATTACATTACAATATACTTGATTAAGAATATGTTTCATTACAGAAATTATGGATACAGCTGCTACACATCTAGAAGATCCAAGACTAACCAGCAAGAAATATATCACTAAAACTGAAGACAACAAAGTTATTTTGTCTACAGTTGATGGCAGAAATGTTGATTTACAAGTTATAGATACATCTACATGGAATATTCCGCGTGTAGACATACCTGAAGCTTTACAGCAACCACCAGGTTATGAACGAGAAGTATACACGGGTATTGATAATCCAGTATCCAATTTGTCTATGGAGTCTGGTGAGATACATTCTGAAGCCATTGATGAACCTTTGCTGGATATCATAACTGAGAGCTATTTGAGTGATTATGAAAATGAAAGAAATAGTCAAAGTTATGTTAGAGATTTAATTGTTGGTGTACAGCAAGAGAAAATAGAAAGCTTACTTGATTCTGAGAATTCTGGAATGTTACCTAAATGTAATAACACGAAAAATGCTGAAATTTACGTCAATGATAACAAAAGTAGTAATGTTCTAGAAGTAATTGTTGATAAACAAGAGAAGGAACTAGAAAACGTGGTTATATACACAAACGTACCTCGATATAAAATCTCAACAAATAATAGCTCTGGTAATGATGAAGAGAAAGAATCAAAAAGTAAAAAAAAATGTACTGCACGTAATGAACCAACTCTTGATTTACAGAAAACAAAACCTCATGGTTCCGAAAATGAGCTCAGTAGTCAGAAGGTTACTAAGGAACACGTCATTGACGAACAGATAAAGGAAACAAAAAAATCAAAACTAACTAAATGTAAAATCTTAAAAAATACAGAAAGTTACTTGACTGATAAAGTTAGTGAAAAAATTACTCAGAAAGATGCTAAACAACACACATTAAATGTAAAGCAAAAGGATACAGAAAACTTATTAAATATCGGAAAGTCTACAAAAACAAACAAATATAAAATCCCAAAAGCAAAGAAACCTGACATGTATACGGTGTCTCAAACTGTCGATGATGCTGTTGTTAAACCATTAGCTAGATTGCTTGATGAATATCATTCGACTACTAAAGCTGATAAAAAATGCCAAGAAAATACAAAGAAAAGTAACAAATGTGATGCAAATAAATTATCATCAGTACAAAATGTAGATAAACCTATTGATTATAAGAATGAAAACCAATATAATGATTTAGGAGACGAGCATTACATAAGTCAAATAAAGGATCAAAAAGCATTTAGGGAAGTAGTTCAAGGTGATTTAGAGTTGAGTGACGAAACTAGCGACAACGTAGAAATGAATACGCTTAAAACGCAAGGAAAGTCGGAAAATTTTGAATGTATTACAATATCAAGTCTTGAACAAACAGAGAGAACAAAACGCGAAGATGACCCTAAAAAACTAAAGACTGAGGAAAGTATTAATACCATCAAGATTAAAATAAAAAGAGTGTCGGAAGAAAAGACCAAAGAACCAATTTCTGAATGTAGTAAGAAGCAGAAAACAAAGAAAAAAACGCACAGACATAAAGGAACAAGTGTTGAGGAAACATTTAAAGGTATAGATGTTGATGAGACTACAGATAACGATATTCCAAAGCAAGAAGTGACGCCCAAAGAGATAAAAGCCAAGTTTACTGATCTGTTTGGGGACAGTAGTAGCTTAATTACACCCGAGGATCTTGGAGTAATAACGGCACCGACCCAAGCTCTGTACCCCGATAAATATGTTTCAATTTTCGAGGACGCTCAAGATGCCACTGATGTGAAAGCAGAAAATATATGCAAATCGCAAATAAGTTCGATTAATGCCAGTAACAATACCACAAAAGTAGAAGAAACTAAAATAAAAAAAGACCAAAGAACAAACAGTGCTAAAACAATCAAAGGTGGTACAGAAAATAAAAAGAAAAGATCAATGAAAAGCGACATAGATAAACTTGTTCCCATTGTAGACACAGTAGAAACACCTAATATTATTGTGAACATACTTCCGGAAGCTGGAGCCAAAGAACCTGATGTTGTGAATACTGTAATTATATCGACTGGGGTTCAACCTCGGATGGCATTAGAACAGGATGTAGAGCCTCAAATAAATAACAATTTAGCCAATGATATACGAAGTGGTCTCAACCACAATGATTTTGCTGCCAGAATTCAACAATTACCGCTAGCATTAGCTACTTCAACGCCCTATAAGGAGCTAAAGAATGTTCATTGTGAAGCAGAATGTAAAGTGCCTGAATCCAGCAGCAGTTCTAGTGATAATAAAGTAGTTGATGTTTCCTCCCCACCAGCTGACCAGGCGTCAATCAGTAATGGATTAGATTCCCAGAATAACACAGATGTACCAGATGTAAGGATATTCGTCAGAAGACGGCGAAAAGTCGTAAAGAAATAAATGTCGTATATCTGTGCTGATATAAAACAGTATAGTTTAATAGTGTAATATAGAAACTATATTTTCTCAAAGTTCATAATTTTTAAGTTAAAAAAAAACGGACAAGTGCGAGTAGATATTTGTGATTTAACTACAAATTAAGGATTTTCGGATTTTTTGATTTGAATTTTTTACTCCCCCGAGTATTTGATATTACTTTCAACATACTTCCTTTAAAAAGAGTTTGATGGGTGGTAGGTTCAGTTTTTTTTCCTTTTGCGGTACGGAACCCTAAAAAGCCAGTTTAGTTTTTGAAGTATTTTTTTCAAAGTATTATTTATGTAAGTTGTGTTGTATATAAATAGTGTAAATATTTTCTCTTGTTTAAATGCAAGCTACCTTTTAGCATCAGTTTCTGAAAAATGTAAGTGGAGTAGTATTCCCGATCGCCGGTGGAGTACGTTTTCATGAAATAAAAACTTTATTTAATTCCCATAACAGTCTTTATTTTCCTTAAAAATATATAACCCTATTCATTAATATTTACAATAAATTTTTCTATATTATTTTACAAGGAGAAATTTACATAATCAACATTTATGACTTACAATATAAACATGATTAGACTATACAAAAAATATGTACCTACCTACAGTACAAACGAACTATGACGACTTTTGGAATTCTCGTAAAGAAATTCTTTATCACATCCTAAAACGCCATCGCCTGGGCTCATCTGTCATATTATGTAAGAGTAGTTTTGAGTTTTCCTTTCGATATATGAAATGCGTGGCAACGAAAATTTCTGCACCTTGCTTCTATCACAGTGCATCACATAGCGTGGGGTGAGCAATACCACCGGTGCGTGGTATTAGTGAGAAATTGCATTCTCATTAGTTCCACTTTTACAATGGTGAGAGTCATTTGTAATGGTCACCGCACTATAAATTTAAAATTACGAATTTTGTTTTTTCATTTTTCACAATTTTATATAGCGAGTATGGTTCTCCATAATAATTCAAGATTTTCGTTCCACTACATATCTGGAATAAGCATAGAATGGATGATCTTCGGATATTTATTTAAATACACTGAGACAAAACATTTATTTCTTTCTTTCTTTTCTCACACTTTGTATGCGGTGTCCTTTTCATAATCAGTCATAATCATTCACTTAAAAATGTCCCACGCACAATTCTATATGAAAAGACTAAGTTATTCTTGAAAAAGCCAAACGGTATCCAGTATCAAATACTAAACCAGAACATTTGAATTTTGGGAAAAAATTCGACCTGGAAATTAGTCATAAGCGTCGACCGCACGTCAGTGGAAACTGGAAACAAAACTAGCACAAACTGGTATCTCAGAGTATTGAAACTCCCTAATAGGCTAGGCCAGCTCAAGGTCAAAGCGTTTCCACTGACGTGCGGTCGACTGTACCTACATTCCCGAGCCGTTCAGTAGTACCTGACACTAATACTTTTTTTGTTTTAACAAGATACATAATATTATAGTAGGTACGAGGATACTGATGCTTTGCAAGATTTTCTTCTTTTCAAAATTACCTGGCATTCAGCTAAAGCAAAACATTTTGTACAAAATAATTCTACATTAAACAAATGATTAGATTCAAAAATAAAATAAGACAAAAATGTTTGGTCAATGCGCGCAGCTGCGTCGAATAATTGACTGAATCATCACTATATTTATTAAATAAAATGTATTTATTGAATTCTTGTTGATTTATTTAATAGATGAATTATCACGTGAGAGAGCTAAGATTTATATATTTTTAAATTATTTTTTTACCGGATACGAGCATTCTAAAGCTATTTCGATGAGCAAAATGGGGATAGATTTGAAAGGTTGGTAAATTGCTTTCAGAGAATGATAAAAAATATGGATCTACATACAGTCACATTTAAATAAAAGTTACAACCGTGGAATAATGACGCAAATTGCATTACATTTGTAGTTCTGTAAATTATCGTTTTTGTAAAAAATATTTTTAAATTCAAATAATTGTGGCGTCATTGTGCAATCCATGTGATTAAACAACGACGCCATTACATTTGGTTCAATTAATTGAATTTAAATTTGAAATTATTAAATATTTTCAAAAAAACCTTACTTATTATAAAATTGTATTAAATACAAAATCAGGTCAGAAAATAGTGCTACATCTATGTCGCGATAATTTTACAGCTAAAAGCACAATGGACATGAAAATGAACACAAAACATACTGCGTGAACTTAAAACCTACGTAAATAAATATTACATTTTAACTGTGATCAAATAGAAATAGTCTACCTACTAGCTTAATAAGTTATTAACAATAACGAATTAACAATTATCTATCACTTAATTAACATTGACTTCGTATGACACAAATTATTCACCATTCAAAATGTAACAATATAAATATCGTCACAATTTATTGTCACTAATATATCACTTGTAAATATTATGGAATAACAGACGTTGTTTTTGTGTCAGGGTGCCCCCAGAATATGTAAGCATTGTTTCAAAAATCAGTGTATTTAGATCATAAGATCGAAACTCGGTGGTATTACGCACCTACGTCACACTGGCCGAAAGGTAAAAAAATGCGAGAAATAATGTTCACAAATCTGAAAAAACATTGTGAAACTATTTGAAAAAAAATTGAATGTCATATTTCAATTTGAAACTTGTATATTGACTGGCCTGTTGGCGCAGTGGTAGTAACACTGCCTACTGCGCCAAAGGTCGTGGGTTCGATTCCCACCCGGGACCAACATTTGTGTGATGAGCATAACTGTTGGTTTTCGGATTCTGGGTGTTTGTATGTATTTATGTATTTATTTAAATGTATTTAAGTATGTTTATCAGTTGTCGAGTACCCACGTACAAGCTTCGGCTTAGTTGGGACTAAACAGCCGTGTGTAAAATTGTCCAAACAATTATAATTATTAATTATTATATTTATAAAAAAAAACTTTTTTTACTTTTCCCACCTTATAAGACCGGCGTAGGCCGGCGCGCGCGCCGCTCAGTTTCTTTACATTATGTATGAAATTGAATATTATTATTACCTAGCTGACTCGATATCGAACCTGCTGGTTTGTAGAAGTTAATAGACGCATCCGATGGGAGCGTTATTGTTGGGTGAGGGCGGGCGCCACCCGCGTCGCCCAAGCGCAGGTCCCGAGCAATGTCCGGCCACACTGATCACTGATGCTATAACCTGGTGTTGGACAGCGTTCCTATGATGTTGTTTGCCATGGGTATGTCGCCGCTCGAGCCGCTGGAGCCGCCCGAGCTGGAGGGCCCGGGCGGCGAGCGCTTGATGAGCTTCTTGAGGATGCAGGTGAGCGGCTGGTCGCAGTCCGAGTGGGGCGCCACGTGCTGGTAGCACACGGCGGACGCGTGCCCCGAGCGCACCGACGTCAGCGCCGCGCCGCTGCGCCACAGGTTCGTCGCCGGGTCGTACACCTCCACTATGTCCAGGAACGAGGTGCCGTCGTAGCCGCCTGGGGGGCAACCAAACCAACACTCAGTTAAAGTTCTAAATTCCAATTGTGATGTCCTTTATTTCTTATTTTATTTAATACTAGCTGTTGCCCGCAACTTCGTATGCGTGGATTTTGGAAGTAGGTATAGCTATCTCTCCTATACTCAGACAGCGTCTAGTTACAATAAAATTATGCGAACAAACGCGCGAACAAACCCGCAACCAACAAACCCGAACAAACGCGCGAAACGCACGAACAAACCAACTAACCTACCAAGCGATCAAACGCGCGAAACGCGTAAACAAACGCGCGAAACGCGCGAACAAACGCGTGAAACGCGCGAACAAACGCGAAACGCGCGACAAACCAACAAAATAACAAACCAAAGGCGCAAACAAACGCGCGAAACGCGCGAACAAACCAACTAACCTAACTAACGCGCAAAAAGCGCGAACAAACGCGCGAAACGCGCGAACAAACGCGCGAAACGCGCGAACAAACGCGATCCGCGCGAACAAACCAACCAAATAACCAACCAACAAACCAAAGGCGCACACAAACGCGCGAACAAACGCGCGATACGCGTGAACAAATCAACTAACCTACCAAGCGATCAAACGCGCAAAAAGCGCGAACAAACGGGCGAAACGCGCGAACAAATGCGCGAAACGCGCGAACAAACGCGCGAAAAGCGCGAACAAACGCGCGAAACGCGCGAACAAACGCGAAACGCGCGAACAAACCAACCAAATAACCAACCAACAAACCAAAGGGGCACACAAACGCGCGAACATTCGCGCGAAACTCGCGTACAAACGCGCGAAACGCGCGAACAAAGCAACCAAATAACCAACCAAACACGCAAACAAACCCGCAACCAATAAACGCACGAAACGCGCGAACAAACGCGCGAACCAACCAAATAACCAACCAACCAACAAAACGCGCGAACAAACGCGCGAAACGCGCGAACAAACGCGAAACCCGCGAACAAATCAACCAAATAACCAAAACTAACCAAACGCGCAAACAAATGCGCGAACAAACGCGCGAAACGCGCGAACAAACCAACCAAATAACCAACCAACCAAACGCGCGAACAACCCGCAACCAACAAACGCGCGAAACGCGCGAACAAACCAACTAACCTAACTAACGCGCAAAAAGCGCGAACAAACGCGCGAAACGCGCGAACAAACGCGATCCGCGCGAACAAACCAACCAAATAACCAACCAACAAACCAAAGGCGCACACAAACGCGCGAACAAACGCGCGATACGCGTGAACAAATCAACTAACCTACCAAGCGATCAAACGCGCAAAAAGCGCGAACAAACGCGCGAAACGCGCGAACAAATGCGCGAAACGCGCGAACAAACGCGCGTTTCAAACGCGAAACGCGCGAACCAACCAACCAAATAACCAACCAACAAACCAAAGGCGCACACAAACGCGCGAACATTCGCGCGAAACTCGCGTACAAACGCGCGAAACGCGCGAACAAAGCAACCAAATAACCAACCAAACACGCAAACAAACCCGCAACCAATAAACGCACGAAACGCGCGAACAAACGCGCGAACCAACCAAATAACCAACCAACCAACAAAACGCGCGAACAAACGCGCGAAACGCGCGAACAAACGCGAAACCCGCGAACAAACCAACCAAATAACCAAAACCAACCAAACGCGCAAACAAATGCGCGAACAAACGCGCGAAACGCGCGAACAAACCAACCAAATAACCAACCAACCAAACGCGCGAACAACCCGCAACCAACAAACGCGCAAAACGCGCGAACAAACGCGCGAACCAACCAACCAAACGCGCGTACAAACGCACGAACAAACGCGCGAACACAAATGTTGGCCCCGGGTGGGAATGAACCCAAAACCTTTAGCTCGTAGGCAGGGTCACCACCCGTGGCTACCACTCACCATCAACTAAGCCAACGGCCAGTCACTGTAGAAAACAAATTAGTAGGTATTCGATACCGAGAGCCCCTGTAACCGGTCAATATAGGGATTTTGTTACATCCTGTATGTCAGTCAGTCAGGGTTTATAATGAAAAACCTATGGTAGTTTGCAGAGTAGCCCTATCCTTTGAACTGGGCTCACTTGTAACACTTTCTATAATAACCAGGCTACTCTGACCTGTAAGTTCATACAAATTTTAGCAAATGAGAGTTTTTTATTGCTAGTTGTTATTCCTCGGCAAATTTTCGAGATTTTTGTGGTTTATTATGTTATTCCGGGATATACACTGTCACTATACAAAGTTTCGTCAAAATCCGTTCAGCGGTTTAGGCGTGATGCGCGTTCAAACAAACAGACAGACAAAAATTTTAAAAACTGTTCTAACATGTTCAGTTACTCATTTTAAGTCGCCCTGGTTGGTTTTTTTTCGAATATATTCAATGTACAGACTTTTTGGCCTTTACGATTTTATTATATGTATAGATATTTTATTAACTACCATTACACAAGTTGTGTTAAATTGACATTTTGATTTGACATTTTGTATCAAGTTGTGTAAAATCGACATTTTGTTTTGACATTGTATTCTATGCTATCATATTGTTCATCACTGACGATCACATTAACTTTGACCTTTTACGTAAGTGTTTGGACAAATTGGACAAATTTACACACGGCTGTTTAGTCCCAAACTAAGCCGAAGCTTGTGAATGGGTACTCAACAACTGATAAACATACTTAAATACTTTTAATTAAAAAATAATGTACTAGCATTTGTAACGTGTAATAAATAAATCTAATACGTATTCATTTTTTACTAGTATTATGTATTTTTCTATTTATGGTACATATTTGTATTACTACTTATGTATTTATTTTGACGCATCAGTGGGCCACACTCGCACGGTGTTACCCTGCCTCTTGGCGCGCACATGCACTCAGCACTCACCCATAGCGAACAGCTTGTTGTCGAGCACGGTGAGCGAGAGGGCGGAGCGCGCGACCTGCACGGGCGCGCCGTGCTCCCACACGTTGCGCTCCGTGTCGTACCGCTCCACGGACGCGAGCTGCGCGCTGCCGTCGTACCCGCCCACCACGTAGATGTACTGGTTCAGCGCCGCCACACCTGACACACAACAAACTATACTTAAAATCAAGGTCCGGAATTTTCATTGCAAAAATTTAAACGCGATTGAACGTTGTATTCTATCAACTTTCGGCGTAGTTCCTTGAAATTCATAAATATTTTATTTCATGTAAGTACACTGGGTACATTTATACAACGTCAATATTTTATCTACCACCGCTTCCAAGGTGTTAGCGCTGGGAAGAAGCGGCGCAACAAGCTTCCGCAACACATCTTCGAAAATCCAGTTTTTACTTTAGATTATTTTTGCAAAGATTGTGCGAGGCTGAAGTAACATTAACACCAGGCATCTTTGTCATACAAGTCGACTATTTTATAATAAGCTTTCTTACAAAGTTTTTGTTCAATGTGAGTGTTAAATTTTCTGTCATTCATATTTAAGATTTCTTCTGGTATTTTGTTGTAAAAGCATATACATTGCCAAAGCAACTATTGGAAATAATCGAAAATTGGGATGTATCACATAAATATCAATATAACAACTGTCAGTGAATCAAACTAAAAGATTCCAAGCACCGACCTGCGCCTGAGCGCGCCACGTGCATGGGCGCGACCTCTGTCCAGCAGTTGTTCTCGGGGTGGTAGCACTCGACGGTGCTGATGCGGCGCGCGCCGTCGAACCCGCCCACCGCGTACAGCAGCCGGTTCACCACCGCCACGCCCACGCCCAGCCGCGCGCTGCCCATCGGCGCCACGCACGTCCACGTGTCCGTCTCCGGATCGTAGCTACGGCACACGACACAATCAATATTCTTTCTTACCATAGATTTAGTATATTACCATAGATTTGCACTCAGCATATAAGCATGAAATAGCAATAGTCTTTTACCCCAATTATTTGAGAAGACGCTTCTTATATGGTGGGGTCAAACTGAACAAATATTATATATTTTAGTCGGGCTGTTGTTCGCATAGGTACGTAGAAAGAGATAGAAAATATTATACCTGTCTAGCTTACTCTTACCACTTTTGTAATAAGCGTGTCCCCCTCTCTGATTATTATTATTATTTTAGCGTCTGTTCTATGGGAAACTTTATCTTAGTTCCTTACCTAGTATAAAACAAAGTCGCTTCCCGCGTTTGTCTGTAGGCTTAAATCTTTTAAACTACGCAACGGATTTTGATGCGGTTTTCACTATCATTAAGATAATTTCTTCCGGATGGTTTATAAGTAACTTATCCCATGCGGGCGAAGCTGCGGGCAACAGCTAGTGATATATAAATATAAGGAGGGGAAAAAGGCAAATATTGATGGTGGCAAATTTTACTAAAAGGAAACATTCCTTCCAAACGGAGTCATTTCCAATCGGACAAATTTGTTAAAAAAAAACATACTGTATTTTTATGATACCAATCGAAATGGTCAAGGAAGTGGAAAAGTCAATCTGAGACGACAACCAAGGTCCCAAAATGTTTCAAATGACAGAGTTAAATTCTAACATACAGTGTTTTTCCTTCAAGTTAAAATTTATCAGTTATCACGCAATTGGACGAGTCCACGTATGATCATGCTTACCATTCTACTGATTTGTGGTATTCCGAGCCCGCCGAGCCGCCAACGGCGTACAATAATCCGTCCATCACGCACACGCCTACCTGTTCAAATACAACACAATGGTAGCTTGGCAATATGTTTTAAATATAATACATAGTCAGAGGTATGTATTCCTAGAAACCATGGCGTTTTATTATTATTTGCCGTAACACAGACGTCTTACTATTGGCGTCAGTTCTAGAGATTATGTATAACCTCAAGTCAATGTGACAAGAATGTGATTTTAAATGAGATATGGCTTAAAGGTCTAGTAATCAAGCCAAAACCTACTTTAAAAAAAGGTTGGAGCACGGGGTCCTGTGACTGCCGCATGCTTTACACAGATGGAGACCCCAAGGTCCTGGCCCGACTTACCCTGTGCCTGGGCGTGGACATGGGGCTGCAGGGGCGCCAGTGCTCGTTGGCCGGGTTGTACACGTCCACCCAGTCGCTGTCGTACGACGAGCCCGGCGACGTGTTGCGACCACCCACCGCGTAGAACAAACCCTTAACAACAATAACCAGGTTAGCGATATTTAAATTATGTTGTAACGTATCCATTCTGCTAGCGTACACTTAATGGATTTCAGGGTTGTTTAAGAAATATACCAGAATATTGTATAAGAAATCACATTTTTGGGTATCGGTTTATTTCGGTTCTAAAAGTGTCATACAATTCGTTTTCATCAAAAACGCATCCTTCATTCGTATAGAATAATCGCCCGAAAGTAAGATGGCAACAAGTAGATGATAGATATAACATTTATTCACGACAAATACATGCAAGACAAACAAGTATACAAAGAAGGTATATAGGACTCAGCCACAAAATGGCGCTGGCTCACAATAATGCTGCAGCACGCTACTAGCGCGTAGGTAGTGCAGAGGTGGTATTCTGTCAGCACCGGGCTAAGATCACAGATACAGTTTATACGATTTAGGCTTAGAAAGCTGTTTTTGGGGTACCTTGAGGAAGGCGGCGCCAAGGCCGGAGCGCGGCACGGTGAGCCGGGGCAGCGTGCTCCAGCAGTTGTCGTCCAGGTTGAACGCCTCGAACACGTCGATGGAGTGCCGGAAGTAGCCGCCCGCCACGTAGATGACGCGCGGCGTGTTCGGCCGTCGCTCCTTCACCACCGGCTTCTTGTGCAGAGTCAGATCCTGCCGGCACAAATTCAATTTCATTGTTGAGTCTCATTCCACGCACAACCAACTTCTCACTGCGGCCAATACACCTTTAGCCGTCAGAACCTGATCAGTTTTGTGAGCCTGCTTTACTGGCAGTAAGAAAAGCCAACAAACAACCAACTTCGTGCTTTTCTTAGTACATTTCTATTATGTATGTCTGTCTACTTATGACTAGGTTAGGGACGTAGGGATATATGACATGTATATACACGCGGGCACTTTCTTCAGCACCGTGCACGTGCTCATCTGCTCCTTGAGGAAGCTGGGTGTGAGGTACTGGCATCGCACCGCCTGCAGAATGTGCTCCATGCGAGGATGCCGCCGGTCCTCGTCATATTTCGTACCAATAGTAATGATAGTAACTCACCTGGAATATCTTGGCGAGGTATTCCCGACACGCGGGCACTTTCTTGAGCACCGTGCATGTGCTCATCTGCTCCTTGAGGAAGCTGGGCGTGAGGTACTGGCATCGCACCGCCTGCAGGATGTGCTCCATGCGGGGATGCCGCCGGTCCTCGTCGTATTTCACCTACAACACAAATTACATTCACTAAGTACTACCAACCATTTGGCTCGCGAGATTCACAGCGCAATACCTTTGAAACTTCGGACTACTGACATATAGTTTTAGACAATTAGATTTTCTATGTTTATTTAGATTAGCTTCAATCTTGTACATGCCTGGAAAGGTAGAATTACGGTGATACTGATACTAAGCTGCAAAAATGCTACCTGTAATTCATGCATTAAATGATTTCATCATTTCATTTCGTATTTCGCGTCAGTCAGACACCCTGATATTGTTACTCAAAAAACTGTCATTTTTACGAGGTCAAGGACAATGTATGACAATGTCAGGGTAATATGACATATTACCCGGCGGAATATGTCATCCTTCTACACATAGAAGGCTGAGAGTCAAAGAGTTAAATCGCTTTTATTCCGAACTCGAATGTCCAGTGGGTCGGTTAAGTCTCATTCGCCTAACGTTCATTTGATAGATTTTCTGGGCATGCGGGGAACTGGACATGTGGGGAATTGGCCATACGAGGAATAGATTTCACTGATTAGACAGGCCGGAACCTTCTTACTTTTTAAATCGCTTTTTTTATTCCGACCTCGAATGTCCAGTAGGTCGGTTATGTCCCATAATCCTATTCGTACTTGCATTTGGAAGATACTAAACAAGTCTATAATAGGTATATGAAATGTTTGTGCCAGGCGAGAAGAACCGCCGGCGTTAACTAGTTTAATTGTTGAATACTACGGAAACAAGACGCGAGTGCAAGTCACGTTAAAAAGACAAGTACAAAGTAATAAAGATAAGATAAAGTATAGTACATTAGACTTTAGACGGTAAATTTGTGCACAAAATAATTGTCAGGGTAAAAATTAAAGTTAGAAAAGTGGCATATTGCCCCCTTGCACGAGATTACACTCGCTCGAGATTACACTTACACGAGTCTGGATGAGGTATTAAGGTTTTACAATCGGCGAAGATATCGAGTAACATACACACAGTTACAATATACCGTCGGATTGAGGTTGAAAAGTAAATATAAGAGAAGCTCACCCAGCTGAGCACAGCCGTGTAGACCTCCCTCTCTTCCCGCACGTACAGCTCGTCCTTGCGGATCAGACATATCAGCTCCGTCGCCGTCAGCTGCAGGAACTCTTCCTCTTGGCACACCTACAAATAAGTGTATGTTTATTAATATTTAGTAGTCCGTCCCAAGAAGGCAGCATGTAAGGAATCAATGAATGAAAATTCCCGCCTGTATAGCCGAGGGGAAGAACGAGGGGCTATGCCTCTCTTAATACTACTAGCATTCATTATATTATTATTTTTAATATGATCCACGCCCCCATCAATCCTTACGGACAAGCAAAGTAACCATGTTTGTATAAAAATGTGGCTGTGAACCCATACTTCTGACCGGAAGCGGTGGTAGATAAAAAAAATTACGTTATATAACTGTACCCAGTGTACTCTGCAATAAAATATTTTGCCTTTGACTTTGCTGTGTATTGATTGGGTAATGCGACATGATAACAATCTACATGCTTAAAATAACAACCCGCAAAAAACTACAACTCTGTTACAAAAAGAAGTTAGAAAAGCTGCTTTTAAAAATAGACATTGTCAGTTTATCATCCACATAATTGTTAATTTATCATAAATTATTTATTGCTTTCCATGAATAAAATACTGATACTGGCCTGGGGAAAACCCCGACTCGTAGTTCGGTTTATCAATTATCGCAATGACCACGATAAAACTTAATAAATGGCCGCTACAATATCTTGTAATCAGCACTTGTATTTCCGGTACAAAATGAGAAAAATGGAAAATTGGTTAATAAAGTTAAAAAAAAAACTGCACAATGGTGCGCTTATCATGATAAGAGACGTCTTCCAACCAACCTGCATTGTGGGAGACGCTACTAAAATAAATGGAACACCAATTTGCATGGACATACCCTAAATAAAGAGCTATAAAATACAGATTCTGTTACAAAAAACTACTACCTACTAAATACCCAGTTATGTGCGAATACATGCACATAGAAGATAAATTTACATACATAAATACATACTACCCGGTCATACATAGCGTGAAGAAATGTAAATATATCATGTCAAGTTTGACCGATGGCAGTAAACTCAGTAACATAAGGGGTCGGGTTTATTAATGTGCAGGTAATATCAGACACACACAACAGAAAAATACAAATATCTTTAGATACTGATACCTTAGGTTGTATGGTATGTACGGATAACTATAGATTTACTTCGTATTACCTATCTACCAAAGTTTTAAACCAATCATCATTCGGATAGCGCAATCAAGCACAAATGTGCATTGTCACGAGTATATCAAACGTTATCATGTCATACGCAGGAATTCTACGTACTTACTTATTGTATTGATAATGTTGTATTTACAATAAGAGTACATACACCTTGCAGCGACGCATCGAGAATATAAAGAAAAAAGAAAATGTTTATTTTCATATTTCCCTCTCAAGCATTAAAAGTCGCAAAATTCCAAAAGCACAGAAAAAGCTAGTAGAAGCTGGTAAATCGTCGCCTTACTATCTCAACCACGTATCTACACGTGTCTCGCGTTTGTAATATAAACTTTATGAGCACCAAAATAAAGTTTATATTATAAATTTGTGATAGGTAAGTGGTTGATATAGTAAAGCAACTAAATACTCTTCTTGTCTGGCAATTTTCATAGAATTGTAGAAATTTTCTCAAAATCTACTTTTTACACTTATCGGCTTTCCCTTGTAATCAGGTCAGTGTAATCCACCCACCTGGCTCAGTGGCTTAAATTATTTTTCATCACACTTGCTCGATCAGGGTCTGATTATATGCGTACTTATAGAAACACAATGGCCTATATACACCCGCGGGAGAATAATGAAAATCAGTACAATATTATACATCTAGGGCTGTAATGTGTAGCTGGCTGTACTGAACTGGTTTATTAAATTAATTAAGTTAAAAATTAAGTTAAATTATTAATCTCGACTAAAATCGACTGTACTCGACTGTGCTCGACTGTGCTCGCCTGTGCTCGCCTGCGCTCGACTGCTCGACTGTGCTCGCCTGTGACAGACTGTGCTTGCCTGTGCTCGACTGTACTCGACTGTATTTGACTGTACTCGCCTGTACTCGCCTGCACTCGACTGCACTCGAATGTGCTCGACTGTACTCGCCTGTACTCGACTGTATTCGACTGTATTCGACTGTACTCGATTTGACTCGACTTGAGTTAAACTGAGTTAACTTGAGTTATATTAAGGTAATTAAATTTAACTAAATTAATTGAATGACCTTAAATAATATCAGCACAGTCAAAGAAATTTGTTCCCTTGTGTCGTAGGTATTTATTTCCTCGCAAATGAAAAACATTGTGTGCATCACGGGCAGTAAGGGTATTACAAACTCGAGTAATTAAAATTCGGCGTCGGGCTTCTAACAGACTCTCGTTAGTAATATCCTACTTACTGCCCTTATTGCACAATGTACTATCACGACAGACTATCGTTCCAAATCCAAAGGGACCTTGTGCTGGAAATGAGTCATCTAGAGGGCTAAAAACTATATGAATATACCTAACCATAGATCAAAGAACCAACCTCCCTATAGTTATTTTAGTATACATTTTTGTAGTTTTTTTATTGCTACGGGGGCAACAAGCAGGCGGGCCTCCTGATGTTAAGAGGTCACCGCCACCCATAGACACCTGCAACACGCGGGGGGTGCGGATGCATTGCCGGCCACGGTTGAAGGGCTCTTTTGACTCTCTTCTTGTAGGACTCCATATCGTAGTAGTGTAGTGACCCAACCGTGTCGTGTCTTCGTTTAGAGTCATTTTACAAAACTTTGTTTATCTCGAAAATAAATGCCGCCACACATAAGGTCCCTTTTCATTTGGAAAGCCGCATAGGTATGGAAAAAAATATCTTACCGCAGTGAAATGCCTCTCAATGAACTGGTTGGCCTTCTGCTTGAGCTCCACGCAGCCGTGCTGCTCGGCGAAGTTGGCGATGCCGATGGCGTTGGACGGGTCCAGTTGCCGCTCGAGGAAGGCGCAGCACGCGTCGATCACGTTCGATATCTGCCGGCGAACAGCTACACTACATGTAATTCGCCTATACACTCATCATCATCATCATATCAGCCTGTAGACGTCCACTGCTGGACAAAGGCCTCCCCCGGGGATCTCCACGACGACCGATCCTGCGCTAACCTCATCCAGCTGGGTCCCGCGACTTTCACCAGATTGTCGGTCCGCCACTCGAGAACCTTTCTGCCCCAATGGCCGTCAGTTCTACGAGCGATACACTGCGCTCTCTCAACCAACACGTCAGGGGTGATTGGGTGGGGAATGAATTTTAAAAATTTAGCAAACAGTTACATACAATGTGCGCATGTTCCGTATTTTTTTTAGTTTCCCTGAAATGTCAGATTTTTTTTTCTGAAATTTCCATAATTTTTCCTTTATCATTGCCTGGAAATTTAACGTGGTTTTCTTTTTCCGGTTCGATTTCCGGCTCAGGCAGGTGGTTTCTTAAAAATCTTTGAATGCAGTTCTACTTATTTTACATTTTACTGCAACGGAATGTTTCCTTTAGGTAAAATCCATCCTCAGTATGTAGAATACTTTCCCTGCAGGTAAGCTTCGAAAATTCCACTCTGTATACCTAACTACATAAACGCCGTTCAATCAAAACATTATATTCATCAACTCAGACAACAAATATTACGGAGTAGTGAAATGTAATGCACACGTTGCATAATAAATATCATAAACATATACGTTACGACACGATATCCAGCAATATAATAAATATCATTGTTAAATAAGATAGTATCAATGCTGGCAACAAGGATTTGTCGATAAAGGGTTAAATAAACATAATAGATTATTTTATTACGTACATTACTCAGAAAATTGTACATAAGTACATTATCATGCAAATTAGGATTGATATTATAATAAAAACAATATTAAATCATAAAAATGACAATCACGACAGGATTATTATATTGTATAATCTCAGAAACAAGTTCAGGGCCGCCGACATATCTAACCGGAGTAATTCAGTCTTTGAACGATACAAATTTTGCAAGGTCAGCAGTCATACCAACCAGATAATCTGAGGATGACGTAAAAAAAGGCATCATTCTCTACAAACTTGCGGTTATAGTTTCCCGAATGCACTATACATATACAGGTTGGAAATTAATAGCGGTGGTTGCAGGGAACGTACCCTAAATTGGTACTATTATATATTCGGTGCCTAAATATTGATGATAGCAATAGCAAATTTTATCGAAAGGAAACAATACTTAATTTTCAAAAAGAAGTTGAACAGCATTGAATGATTTTTATGACACCAATCAATTGAACCTTTACAAGAGGCACTTCTTTCTAAGCAAGATAATATCTTAAATTAAAGGAATACCATTAAAACATTTTAATGAATAAAGGTCATAGTATAGATTAGGTACCAAGTCACAGGTATAGTATCCGTTAATCTTTTTGGCGGTTGAGTGAATATAGTCACAGATTGTTGTGTACATCGCTGATAGTGTTTACAATCTAAGTGTGCGTAATTGACTTATTGTGATGAATGTCCACAGAGATGCTACAGATCCTAAAATTTGAAAACTTTGATTCGGTTGATCGATTGAATGAACTATTTCTTGAACGTTTTTAGCGAACCCCCGCACAGCTCCCCTTTGACATCTAAAATTAGTCAGTCAACTTCACATAACCGCCAAAATGTTTTATGGGCACTATAACTGACGTCAAAAAAAAACCTATCATACCTGGAACATAGTGGCGGCCGGCAGGAGCTGGCAGACGGTCACCTCCGTGATCCTGACCTTGCCCGTGTACAGGAAGTACACCAGCCACGCCATGGCCGAGGGGCACACACCCTGGAGCTTCACCCGAGACATCTCACACTCCTTCAGACCGCTCGTGAACATGGCCTGCGGCAGAGGTGATTGGAGTTACAAAGAGTATTTCTTACTATTCTCATTAGTTCGGTTGTTCCGGTTCCGGGACCAAAACTGAGACTTCTTTAGTCATAGTAGTTCGTTTCCCTTGTACAACCGAACTGTTCCGACTAAAGAAGTCTCAGTAGTTCGGTTGTATCCGATACCGACCTACTGAGCCTTCCTTGACAAGTGACAAGTGGCCCCAGTGATCCCTGGCAAAACAAAACAAATCTAAGGTTCTGCCTGAAAATCAGTGCCGCAGACTAATTTGCGGCAAAAAGCTGAGGCAGCGTCCTGTTGCTCACCCATTTTAATAGGTAATATTTGTATGCATATTATATCACAGATCATATTCAGTTAGATCTCTAGCCATTTCATTTGAGTACCATGAACATGGGTCTAGCACCAGCCGCTCCGGAGATATGGGCAAATCAAAATAATTATTAGTTTAGCAATGGTGTTAATAAAGAGTACTCTTTCTTTCTTTTAGTCTCAGCAGTTTCAGTCAGCGCATTATTCGTCACATGCATCCACTTGCGATATTTCGAATGTGAATTGTAGACAGTTGTAATAGATTTACATTTACAATTCACAAAATACCTACTACCAAGTCATGCAAGCGTCATTCAATTCCATCAGTCATGACTGATGGTTGAAAGATGAAAAAAATAAAGTATGTAGATTCTCGTCACTCACCGCATTAGACGATCATTCATCCGTCAGTCACCGCCTGACTGTGGTAAAACCGTGGTAAACCTGACAGCAAAACCAAAACCTAGCGTGTAATTGGGGCCTATGTAATGTATGTATGTCACCTAGGTACCTTAAAGTATGGGCTGCCCGCGGCGAGGACCACCTTATGCACGTGGAAGAGCTCGTTGCCGACTTCTAGAACGACGTCGGTGAGCATGTGGTGCGATCGCATCGTGAACATCATCTGGAGGGAAATGAACACATTTAGATTCAGAGCTTCAGAATATACAAACTTAGGAAAACTAAGGTTTTTTACATGGGAAAATTTTATTTATGAAATAAATCAACCTACATAGGTATACTTACATGAGTTCTGTCTGTTCAATAAAATAAATAAATAAGTTGGGAAAACTGACAAGATTTTTTAAAATACGTTTAAAATATTAGTTACGGTTTGGCTGTCAGTTTTGGAGGTTAAACTCCTTTTTTAGATTAGAATAACTTTGTTGAATAAACAATATTACTTGCAGTACACAGCTAGCACGCTAGTTTGCTACTTTGATATCTAGACAGAGCCACCTATTGCAAAATGCAAAGATGTGGAAGTATGTTGGTTATCAATGACGATATAACGGCTGATTCGATTTTGATGAAACTTAGTATACAAAGAAAGCTAGGAAAAAAATTACAACGGGAAAACATTTACCTGGGGAATATGGATAAACATCGGGCAGAAATATGGAGAAATTCGGGAGAAGAAATTCTTAGGCGTATGTGAAGTCCACCAACCCGCACTGGGCTAGCGTGGTGGACTATAGCCCGAACGCCCTCGTTGAGAGGGTAAGCCTGAGCCCCAGCAGTGGGGACATGTTAATAGACTGTTGATGATGATCGGGCAGCACTTCGAAGCATAAGCTAGTAGGTATATTAATATTAAGAGTAGGTAGGTATATTTTTAGAAACAATTTGCATAGGATCATAAATAGTCCAGTCTCGTATTTGTGTGCGTGTGTACATTTACACTTTAATAAATACTTATTGGGTATAGACACAGAAAATACCATGGTGTGTGTTAGCAGACGATAAAAATGTGCAAAGTCATGGCGGCTTGCAATTTTCAACGCAATAATGCGACATTGTACAAGCAACTACGTAGTAATATACATGAAAAATGGAATTGATAACGGTAAATAGGTACATGTTTTCAAGCACGTAGGTATAGGTGCCTAGCCTACCTCGGGTACCTGGCGGGTATATAGCACGTGCGCTCGTGTTTTGCCAAATTAGTTTGATACACAGGTTTCATAGAACTATGACTAGACGTATGTTGTAAATAATAGAGGGTGTTTGGAGGATCGATGAGGCAATTGGAAAGGAATATAGAAAGCTGTTCTGATTATTTTTGGGCATAATAATTTTAAACAGTCTAATAGTATTCTAATTATTAACAAAATTTAGTATTTAAATTGTATTACAACAACTTACAACTTTTACACTATTTTAAACTTCTTGTACCAAAATAAGTTTAAGTATAAAGAGTGTCGTTGTTTTCCTAATTAGGCTATAAAAGTTGTAATCTTCTTGTTAATAAATAAAATGTGCTGCCTCTACACTTGTCCGTCTGTGAGCGAGCTCCCGCTCTGTTTGATCCACGTATGTCAGTCTAGGTCGTCTCAAACTTTAGAGAAAGTAAAATTCAGATTATATAAAATAAATAATAAATTACCATACCAAACAATACTTATCTATCATCTACTATTTATTGTTTCTGTAGTATTTCGAAAACAAACATCGTGGGTGTGTCCTACCTACCTACATTTTCGCCACTTCTAGTTGGTATAAATAAAAGCAAGGCCTCGCTGGGCCGGTTGCACGTTCATCAGACGCTATAAACGTATTGCGCATTTGATTTTGCTTAGCATGGTTTAACTTAGTACGTACATACTAAATCATTCAAAAAGCGTTAAGACGTCATTGTTTGTTTACTACAAGGGGAGTTAGGTGTGACACATGTTATCACCTGCGTTGATCTAATCATATACTGACCAGATTAGCGATGCGCCATCTATGTACGGTCGACCGCACATCAGTGGTAACAAAACCAGTATAAACTGGTCTCGCGTGGTATTGAAACTCCCTAATAGGCTAGGCCAGCTCAAGGTCAAAGTGTTACCACTGATGTGCGGTAGACTGTACTATCTATAGTGACCTAACAGTGTTAGATACTGAAAAACTTTGTACGGAAAAGTTGTACTTGTGGAAAGTTGTACCTGTGGTTGTAGCCTATGCCTATAATGGGTCACTATTACTAGATATATGTATTTTGGTATATTTATTTATTTATTTAAACTTTATTGCACATGTATTGTACAAGAGGCGAACTTAATGCCTGAGGCATTCTCTACCAGTTAACCTTTGGGCCGTGCTGATAGATTGTGGTAGGTGCGAAGACAGTAACATCAAAAAGGCCGTTGAAATAAACTTAAAAGAACTAGGTATATATACTATAATATTTACACACATACATATAATTTAAATATACTATAATATATATATATGCTATTTGAATATATATAATATACTATATAAATATATATGTATACATATAATTTAGATATACAAAGAATACAGTATTATGTCAGGCAATGCATAGAATGGCATAGGGATTAGGGGGTATCTATTTCATAGCAAGAAAATGCTCGCGTACTTGTTTCTTAAAAATCTACAACTATAAGGAAAAGTTTGTGAGTTTGCTCGAGATAACAAAGGGAAAAATGCTAGCCTCTTATGGGAAATGCGACTAAGGCTGGAGCCAAACGAGTGTATTTTGTGAGTCGCGCAATTCTGTTTCGATTTCAGCTTTATTTTGCGTCGTCGTGTGGCACAAATTGAACTTTTATATGAAACCGATTTACGCCTCATAAAACGCGACTCACAACTCACAAAATTACAGTCGTTTGGCTCCAGACTTAGGCGCATTTCCCATGGGAGGCTAGCATTTTTCCCTTTGTTATCTCGAGCAATCTCAACAACGAATTACGCGACTCATAAAACGCGACTCACAAAATTATATGCTCTTTGGCTGTAAGTAACTCCGCGGGGTGAAAATAGTTGAGTTCCAAAATCAATGAGAGTTAAATTCAACGAGTTGGTTCGATTCTCGTTGCGGACATCATTGTATGACTAATTTTTTCAATTTCAATTTTAATTAGTTGCAGTCTGGGCTGGGTATTAATTGATGCTTTACGTTATCTGCAGAACAGTACCGAATCGTATAATAGGACGGGGAGGCAGATACAAGGAGGGGCGGCAGATTTGGAGTGTTATCATATCATAGAACAAATAATAGTGTTAGGAGATCGATGGCAGAGCATCGATGGGTACGTGGGCGGCAGAAATTTAACGGATACTTAACAAAAGTGTAATCTGATCTGGTAGGAGAATAATAAATAAAATATTTTAGTATTTTCTAGCGTAGGATATAGTTTATTTGCATGTACATGTATGTATGTCTATTAACTATGTAATAAATCTCTCTCAACTCAGACAACGTTTGGCTGGACAAAAAATAATTTAAGAGTTAAGCACACCTTTGTATACCTCCTCTCCTTCTGTGTCTTATAATGTTATTTTTCGTGTACAACAAAGTAGGTAATGAAATGAAAATTCGTTTATTTAAAATTGCAGTACAATATTTCTCTTATTGGCGTCAATTCTGTCTAAAACTACTCTGTTGTAACTTGTGTGTCATAACAATAAACGTGACGTGTCAGTGCCACAAATATAACACCTAGACCAGAGGCCGTCTGTTCCTAATGGGAATCATTCAAACCGACGACCACCTCCCAGTGTTTTGGACGAAGCCTTGTAAGGCAGTGTAGTTGGTAAACCTGTAACGTATATTGACCGTGTGCCCTTGAAGTGTTTCAGTAACAGATACTCACGTAATGCGCAAACAAACCAGCCTCACAATACGCTGTGTCACGATGATCGCGGACAAACTCAATACAAATGCAAAGTCAAAGTACAATAACAGAACGAGTCGAAATTCGCGTGTTACCGAGCCGAGTCAATATACTGAGATGTTGCTATGTTGTTGACACGCAGGATGTCAATTATTATACTTATACAGCATGTAGCGTGGGTAAATAAACACGTGTAGTGACCGGTCACGGACACTAAATGACTGAAGAATTATAGCGCTCTCCAAGAATTGTTAGAATTTTTTACAGTAAGCCAAGAGCCGGCGAACACCTTACAGTATTTTGACAGACTATCGCCCTATGAAAATATAGAAAATCTGGAGTGGGAGTCATCTAACAACTAGCTCATTTCGCGAACCGGCGCGTTTCGCCAACTTGAGCCATTCGCCTACTGCGCTATTTGGATACTGTCACTTTGCCGTACACTTAATTACAAAAGTGAAACAAGTAATAGTACATTGTGCAATAAGGGAAGTAAGTAGGATATTACTAACGAGAGTCTGTTAGAAGCCCGACGCCGAAGGCGGAGGGATTTTAATGACTCGAGTTTGTAATAGCCTTACTTCCCGTGATGCACACAATGTTTTTCATCACATTTGCGAGGAAATTAATACTTACGACACAAGGTAACAAATTTATTTTCTTTAGACTTTGCTGGTAACAAATTTTCACTAAGCAATTGAGCCGCATTCACTCTATCCGGAGGTGTTAATATTGTTGTTGCACTTTCAGACTCGGATTCTTCACATGACATAGACATATTTTAAGTTTGTTTCTCTCTTTAATTATACTAATAGGTCACAACTACATGTAGTTAATAAAATAGTCTTGTCACTTTGTCAATGGAGCTTCAAGTTTTTTTCATATGTAGTTTTACGGCCAATTGGAAACAAGTTCTTAAGCCCAAATCGTAGATCGTTGTTAATAATCACGAACACATAAAACCGCAGCACGGCCTCCAAGGCACAATCAGTGCCATTCGGTGGTCCACACTGCCACAGATAATGATAAAAAATGCATTTAGAAACTCCCAAAGGCGAAAGCCCATACAGCCAGTTTTTACCGAATTTCAAATAAAATTCACTGAAATAATTGCAAAGTAAACTAAAACATTTTTAAAACACAAAAAATAATGCATTTAATTAAAGCGTAAATGTTTAAATTACCATATGTAGAAGTTTCGAAGACATAAAAAAACATGTTTGATTTAAAATCTCCGTAGTGTGGAATGTCATACCTGTTTGCGATAAAGTTCTTTGCCTTCGAGTGAATGCCATTTTTTTAAAACTACACATTATAGTCCCTAGGGGTATAATATTGTACTGATTTTCATTACTCCCGCGGGTGTATATAGACCATTGTGTTTCTGTATGCACGCATATAATAATCCACTTAACGAGCAAGTGTGATGAAAAATAATATAGCCTTATTTTAAGAGTCATTATTTTTGTAGAGCAACAGTCTGTATTAACTAAGTCTGTCTTGACTAAGGTGTGCGCGGGCTCTTAAAGTCACCCTTATTAAGAGTAACTTTTGAGTAAGGTTTCAGAGGGAACCGTGCATTTACGATTTTAGATAGACAAGTCCAGCAGGAAAGGGTACATTCGCGCGTTTTCTTCATTCCAAAGCTAGATACGATATTATTTCAGATACCTACCGTAATATTATTGCAAGTCGAATCAAAGAAATCGAAATTTGTTGGTGGGAAATCCTTTCAATGCATAACGTGAAATACCTACGCAAAATCCCAACGTTGCTTCAAATTCGCAGAGTGCCGCTAATTGCTTTATTAAATCCGCTTTTGACGTAATCCATGAGAACCTTCTCCACGTGTACAAGGTTGCCTTGGATTTACGAATAAATAAACTTTTGGCTGTCTAATTACAACGTCCTACTGAGCCCAAGCTCACGTCTAGTTTTACAAGGCCATATGTGCGGAAGGGCCATGCAGTCTTGGCTGGTGGAATGTTAGGTAAAAACATTTACGGCTACGGTAATATAAAATGAACCAATATACATTTTCAAAAGAAAAAAATTTGAGACATGTCTGTCTGTGGTATAGAATAGAATTAGTAGAGCTTCTACCCCGCAGTAATACCAATATGAAAAAAAAATTCTCATGAAATATTTCATTTTCCCATAGTAAAATAGCCTACATATTATAAGCATAATATACATAACAAGGATATGTGCAAAGTATCAATAAAATCAGTAGTGCCGCTTTGGCGCGATGGTGGGCTTCACATGCGCCTAAGAATTTCTTCTTCGGCGTATACAGGTTTCCTCACGATGTTTTCCTTCACCGTTTGAGAGCAGTCAGTAAATGTACTTAAGTTTCGAGAAAAACCCAATGGTACATGGCCCAGAGGGGGATCGAAATTCGGACCTTTCGATATGATAGGCCGCGTCTTATCCCCGACGCCACTGACGCTCTAGAACGCTCTTGAATTAATGAATTTAAATGCGAGAGTGACAATACGACTAAGATAAGTTAGATAGACGTCCAACAAGACGGCAACCCTGGCCTCATAAATGGTCCGATAACTATACTCTGTCGTCATCGTCATGCTGTTGACTTCACGTCACTGTGACGTATGCAGTCACAGTGACTGTGACTCACTAGTGTGACGCTACGAAGGCGCGTGGTCGCACTACTTCCGGCGTGCTTTATTCTGACTAGAAAAAGGTGACCAGAACTGAAATCTTTATTCTTCTGACACGAAAATGGAAAACTCTGGTACTATGGTTTATAATGGACTGTATGGTAAGACCGGGTATAGTGGCGCGCATTAGGGAAGGCTCATGTCCAGCAGCGGACGTCATCAGGCTACAACAGATGATGAACGATGTTTTTAAATAATAACAAGACAATCATTTTAAAATTTTTATTTCGAGGAGTACGTATCCCAAATTTGTTTAGTAAGCTTTGTGTATCTAATCAACTAATAGGATTTCGTTATTGCAAGCTGATTACACTATACACACATTTCGGCTCAGCTTCGACCCCGATTCTTAACTTCCCCTACTAGAGAGCAGGATCGACTAAAACGGTCAAGCTGCCGATTCATCTGGTCAGAGTTATGAAACATGGTTCGCGGACATATAATATGCAGTCGTCGACTCCATTATGACGTCATGACTTTATAACGTCATAGTGTACCTACTAGGTACTACGTATTGCAAAAGCAAACCGCATAGAACAGCTGTGAGAACCGTACGCAAAAAACGTATACTATAATTAAGCCTCTATAATAGTATGTATAAGTTTAAATATAGACTTGTGCGCCATTCATAAAACCACTGAATCCCGTCGTTTATTTATACAGTTTTTTTTAATGATTATGTAAGAGCTATAAAATGTTTGAATCCTAGGAAAATAAATATGACCTATAATTTACTTTTTAAAAATTCATTTAATCGCGCATTCTTTTTGTCGTGCCAGTTCGAAATTTAAATAAAACTTATAAAGGAGTGATCTCTCCATGGAGCTAGGATCTTTTTGGTGGGTACCCGCGCCCCCTAGATCTCTATAACAATGTTCGGGTTCAAAAAGTTTGCTCCATTTTCAAATTTCATATTTGACCGCTCGAGCACGCCTGATAAGAAATCGCTGGTCCGGTACTGCAAGTACGATTTATCCCAAAGAAGGTTGTGCAAGATATGGTCGTATAACGTAGCATGTTTGAGAATTCCTATGCCAACACTATATCCACAAATGGATACGACAGGATCCAGATGTGCGGCACGATGGGGAAAGAGATTTCAATGAAATGAAAACAGAGAAATCAACGACATTTATTCTCCGTTATTACCTATTGGTACAAAGAAATAACGATTTCGGCAAAAAGCTCTAACAAATCTTGATTTGTATCTAATACCACTGCAACAGCGGTGTTAGAAAATCCGCAAAAAAACACCATAACAAACGTTATGACTGCACATATTAGAATACGTTTCGTTGTGGTCTTTAGAACGCACTGTACTGACAACTTGCGGTCACCTGTCTCCACTCATACTGATATCAAATATTTACGAGCACGGCAAAAGAATGAGTCTGGATGACTGGCCATTCTTTTGACATTCAAAATGGAGATGCAATGCTTACTTTTGAGAAGTTAGTATAATTATGCTAATAAACATGCTAATCAATATCGCAGACATAATATTATCGTCTAATAACGATGGCATAAGCTTTTTTTGTATCCATATCTCTAAGTAGAGCTTATAGAGCTAAAAACTGATTGTCTAAACCATGGAGGATAGTCTGAACCCTTGGTTCTCTGCTAGGTAACAAGTTGGTGTGACGACAAGTCGTACATGGAATTTAGGTGATGGTCCGTCTAGATGAAGTCTAGATTGTCAATATGTTGGTCAAATTAACGGGTTACACTAATAATATCCTCCTTGAATTGGCTTCAAATACATGATAAAAGCTACAGAACAACTTCGAAATTTTAAAGTCCAAGAAAGTATGTAAGGATGTTTGTGAGCTTAGATGGATGTTTGTTAAAAAACTTTTCTACACAGACGAAGCCGCGGGAAACACTTAGGGCTTCTTACACCAGTTGCTGATAAAGCCCCAGATACCCTATATGCAGGTTATCTACCAGATACCCGTTTTTTTCGTTTTCACAGGTATCTGATTGCCTTATCTGTCCGATATACCGTCTTATAAACTTACAGCCAGATCAAGGGGCTGTTATTTCTTTATCTGTCGGATATGGATTGTTTTTTTTCGAATTTAACGCGGTAATATTTCAGTTTTGTGTTAACTTTTTATGATATATGGATTTATCACTGTTTCATTTATAAATAGTACATTACTGCCGCGGCCCGCAACAGAGGCATTGATGGATGAGCGTGTGAATGTAGGCCGAGGCGAAGCCGAGGCACACATACGTGAGTCCATCAATGCCTGGTTGAGGCCAAGGCTTGTATGATGCTATTCTCAAATAATGCGCGGAAATCCAAAAAATATCAAGTTTTATTAAAATTGTGAACCGTCTGCACTGAACGATCACGACATAGGGTTGTCACAACTATCGGCAAATCAAAATACTTTTGGCCATATCTCCGGAACGGCTAGTGCTAGAATACCATGTTCATGTACTCAAATGAAAGGGCTCGACGAGATCTAGTTGAATATAATATAAAATAAAATCACCCTGTATATACAATTTTATATGAATATACAGGATGTTTTTTTAAATATTATATTCAGATAGATCTCGTCGAGCCTTTTCATTTGAGTACAAACACGAGGGGTCTAGTACTAGCCGTTCCGGAGATATGGCCAAAAGAGTGTTTTTTTTTCATTTGGCCATATCTCCGGAACGGCTAGTGCTAGACCCCTCGTGTTTGTACTCAAATGAAAGGGCTCGACGAGATCTATCTGAATATAATATAAAAAAACACCCTGTATATTCATATAAAATTGTATATACAGGGTGTTTTTATATTATATTCAACTAGATCTCGTCGAGACCTTTCATTTGAGTACAAACACGAGGGGTCTAGTATTAGCCGTTCCGGAGATATGGCCAAATGAAAAAAAAAACACTCTTTTGGCCATATCTCCGGAACAGCTGGTGCGAGACCCTTGTTCATGGTACTCAAATGAAAGGGCTCGATGAGATCTATCTGAATATAATATAAAAAAAAACACCCTGTATATATAATTTTTTATTCAACAATTTCCGCGCATTATTTGAGAAATGTGCTATACAAGCCTGCAATCAATGTAATTTCATGCATCATTCGAAATTTAAATAAAACTTTTGCTATGTTACCTCCGTGGTTGCCATGGTTACACGACAGATATGAAATAATATGGTCATTATTTGACCGCTAGGCACGACAGATATGGATTAAATAGAAACGCAACAATGAATTGAACTGAAGAACTGAATTGAATGAACGGAATGTTCCAACTCCCCGGTAAATCGATGACAGTTTAGGTGCCCGATATTTTAACAGAGACTTGAGTGGTGAAAACGGAAAATATTATCCGACAGCTTTATCCGATAGATTACGTTATCTGTCCGTTTTCTATCTGTAACAATATCAGCAACTGGTGTAAGAAGCCCTTAGTCTTTTATAAAGTGTGTAGGTATCAATTTTTTAAAACATTATACATACTGACGACGGTGACAATATACACATACAAAGAGGTACAGTCGATTAATAAATACAACTATGCAGCTCACCTTCATGAAGTCAGTGATGTAGTTGCCCATGCAGAAGGTCATATCGCCCATGTCGTTGGAGCCGGAGCCGATGGCGCCCTCCAGGGTGGCGTCGCAGCTGATGGGCGGCATGTCGTCCAGCAGGTTCCCGCGGAGCACGTCCTCGTCGGTCTCCATGCTGTCGCCTGCTGGAGATCACAACCACTATCACCAACACACTCAATCCACAGGAATGTATTTTACCGGTGGGAGATTCCAGTCACCACATTCTCATCTATTAATTGTATGTTGGTGTTTCGGTTTGAAGGGTAGGGGATCCAATTAGAGGCACGACGAGGCTTAATTATGGGGTGGCAACGGTTTTGCGGCCTTAGGACTGTTACACGCATGCATGATGCAGATTTACGAGCGATAGTAACCGCTTCAGGGCACTGTCCGTTTTTGACACTTAGGTCCACAAAGCTGGCCTAGAAATCTCATCAGATCTTTATAACCGCAAGGTTGGAAGGACTATGAGCTGATTGGAGGGAGCCTTTACTTTCCAATGATACACAAAGGCCTCTACCAAAACAGCGACTATAAAGTTTAAAATAACGCAAGGTACACTTCTGGGCCACAATAGTGATTGATAAAATATGTGTATAATGTTTTTGTTTCTTGTCCCTTTCTTCGCCACAGGTATCTCTTCTGAAGCAGTGATACCCAGTAACCCAGTTTACCGCCTTACTCACTCAAAGTCTGATAAAGGACTGTCCGTCCACTAGAAAATGTTGACTTTCAACTTACGCACCTATCTTTGATTTTGATCAGTAATTTCCGATATGTCAGTCATTGTGGTTTTGCCAGGTTTGATGCCTGACTTGCAATTTTAACTTACACTAATAAAATAACAGTTAAATTTACCCCTCAGGGGGAACTTCCTACGCTGAGTCATAAAGGAGTAAATAAATACATAACAAACAGAAAGATATGCAAACAATGAATGAGTAATGATTAGGCAAATTTGTTGTTTTCTGATGAAAATCTTCGAATACAGTCATTATTCAGGGTCGCAAAATTTGATAACTTGTCATTGACACTACATTTGGATAGCCTTTGACTATAGACGATGACAAATGCCTTTATAGGTCACCGCTCTTGCATCCATCCTCGATCAGGCCTTCCAATATATGCGGTAGTAATTTCCATAGCACTAAGCGCTGCTGCCCGTCACCAAACTGTCAGTAGTCGTTTAGGCCTAGCTAATTTTTTGAATCATTAAATCACTATTCTTTGGTTGTCACAGTCTCGTTAAGTGACGCGAATATGGTGCATACCTAGTGTGCGCAAAAATTCTCCTTTAGAAATTTTTTGTTGCTCTATAGATCTCACACTCTAAAATAATTATACCATGTCAATTTCACAAGAAAATTCAAAATTTGACTAAGATACTAATTAACTTTAAGCACCTTAAAAAGAACAGATTATTATATTAATTATTATATCAAAGAGAGTAAAACTATAGAACTTACTTAACTGAGTAACATGTATGTAGGTACCTAACTTGAGATGATTTCTGAAACATTACTACCTATTACGGCCTAACAAGATAAGACGCTCTATATTAATATTTTATTTGTGTGTCTCCTCTGAATTCAATAAAAATAGGTACCTAAGGTGATTTCGATCACACATACCTACCTTGCAGGCTAATTAAATCAGGGCGTTCACTGTCTCTATTTATCACTCTTTGCGTCATTAAGATAAAGCATTTCTTACACTATGTCTTAAGTTGGACTAAAGGTATAATTAGGCATTAAATATCTATTCCCTTACCTTCAGAGTTACTCAGTCTCATTTTAAACTTAACTACGAACCAGTCTTTAATACTGAGAACACAAACAATTATCACAATCACCGCAATGACTATCCACTATCACTTAGAAACAAAGGCTTTCAATTAGGCTGAGAATACACATGTAAATCAGTATCACAAGAAATACTTTAGGATTGGTTAATGATGAGTTTAGATGAGAGCCCGTAACGCAGGCTTATCGATCATCTAAATCCATTCATAGTAGGTACGATAGTGTTGACTATGGTGTGCGCGGGCGCAGACTACGCGAAGCACGCGCTATCACGCCCGGGCCCCCGAGCGCAGTGACTCAGCAAGAACCGTCGCCCGCATTCGATTATGGCCACTATTACAATAATAATCACTGATAATAAAAACTTATCTGTCTTGAAACAAGTTGTGGGGATAATTTGCCTTTTATAAATAAATAAATGGATAATTAGCTTTATTAGTCTACTCTACTATGCTAATGCAGTGGCTTGGTTATAGAACTTTATAGGTGTAATATTTTGTGCATTAAACTGCCTAGATTAATTACTTCAACTCTAATTGGAAATGATTTTAAATGTGTTCTTCAAACTTCAACTATACAATAAATTCTGCAACGAATTTGTAAGCATATATTATTTTAGAGAGAACCAAAATTCACAATGTAATGTGATGTGTATCAGTATAGTCCAGTATGGGAGCGACAGTACATTAAAAAAATTAAGACAGTAGAAGTCTGGATGGGTAGTTTTGTTTCTATCCATTTAGTAGAGTACGGTGGTAGATAAAAAATTGACGTTGTATAAATGTACCCAGTGTACTTACATGCAATAAAATACTTTTGAATTTTGAATTTTGTATTAGTGGAGGTATTTGTGTACAGTTGGCCTCCATGATTGATCTAAAATTGATTATTTTAGCACATTATGGTCCATATTAAATCAAATCAATTTGTTTTGATTTATTGTTTAGATTAAATTGTGCAAGTATATTTTATTTAAGAAATGCCGAACGCCGCCATATATAATCAAATCAATCAAAATTGGCTTGACTAGTCATTAAACAGAATATTACAAAACACCTGCGTGGATTATAGAAAAAAAATGATCTAAAGTTGCCCACTAAATGTGGTTCAGTATCTGATTAAGGTGTTTTGTTGCAGACTGTATTGTCAATTTGGGCAATATCATGAGTGACAAAGGGTAAAAAACCTGTCACTACAATGACTTGACTTACACCTTACACACACGAATGTAAAGTTGCGTATACACACAAACACTACTTCACAAGTCAATATTTAGGTACCTATCTACATTGTTGATTATAGTAAGTCATGCTTTGACCAACTATATATGAAATTAAAAAAATAATTTAATACCTATTAATGTTGACTGATAGATTTCAAGGTCTTTCATTATCTATTGGGAATAACATGCAAGTTTTTATTGGCAAGTATTGGTATGGTAGGTATCGATTTGACCAAGTCTCATTATGTCCAAGATTTTTATTTTCTCTGATCTTTTAAATCTCTGAACTGCTAAACTGATATATATCTTAGATTAGACACCATGTAAAGTTCTAAGAGATAGTTGCATTCATGGAGTTTATTTGTGAACTGGATAACAGCTTCAGTTTGGCTATTAGTATTACTAAAGATGGTTTTTTTTTTTAATTTAAATTAAGTAATAATTATTAAGTTAGGCAAAACTTGAAGCAATAGGATTAGGTATGATATTTATGAAGTCTTGTTTATGTCATCAATTACCATGACATGGTATATGCAGGAACACAGGTAGCACAGTAGCACTAGGTGAGAAGTAATTTAAACTTTTTACAGCAAGAAATGAATAACCCACTGTCATGTTCCCCCTGAAGCGATAGCAAAATGACAAGAACAGGCATTAGCATTCAACATGGGGCAGAAATGTGTCTTGGTGCGTACTATGTCAAGTACTGTCTTAAAATTAAAATAAAATCAGTAAACTTGGGCCTAAAAAGTACTTGTGAAAAACAAATAGGTATCTATTTATTTAGATATTAAATCCAAACAAAAGTAAGAATAAAAAGGATGCCCAGAATAGAAAACAATTTGCATTGTTAGGTATGCAATCTCAAATATTAGAAACATACAGGCTGTTCTGAGGAAAGAAGAAAAATATAATTTCTAAAAAATTTGGAAGCAAATTTAAAGCATAACAAACAATCCCACACCTTTTAAATTATAATTATTACTCTTTCATATGCCATGCACACAAAAGCAATAACTAACCCAATTTAAGAAAGTATGGGTATATGAAAATTAAGGATATATGGTAAAGTAGGCTTAACAAATAGGTACCTACTAAATACAATAACAAGATATTTATCTACATTCTATAGTGACCTTTGTATCTATCATGTGGTAAGAAGATAATCTTATTGTTTACAAATTGTTGTCCTACTTTTTCAGAAAATTGTAAATGTAAAGCTTACCTTTCGCGTACCGTTGCTAGTAAGTATTTAGCAGTAAATGAACTCTATTGTCTCTTGGTAAAGATTCCCAAACATTCTTATCACAAGGAAAGTGTTATGGAGCACATTGTATGATCACTAAATTCCAAAAAACTTGAAAATTTATCATGAAATATTTAAGCAGTATTTTCAGTGCAGTATCAATAACAAAGTTTTATTGTAAATGTTAGTTTTGTTATTAAAAAATAAAACGAATTGAACAATTTTCATTCGCAAAACCCCATTTACCTACTAAAAAAAATCTGACAACTTTAGTTTGACATGTGAAGTGACAGTCCATTTTTTTAGTAAATTTTACGGCCAATTGGAAACAAGTACTTATAGGAGTTTATATTCACGAATACACCGCAGCACGGCCTCTAGGGTACAACTAGTGCCATTCGGTGATCCACACTGCTAGCAGGTACCACTAAACTGATAGCAGGTTTAATGTCGATTTAACAAGGAACAATTCGGAACAATCCGGTAGAGTCGTTACACGCAATTAAACTATCCTTTAATAAGCACTTCTTGCTTAGAAATCATCACAGTTATACACCAAAATCTAATTTTTTTAGGAAAACTAGAAAAAAAGATAAACATCTCTGTCAAAATCCCGCCAAAAAGCCAGTGACCAACCATGACGTGTGATTCCATAGATAAACTTTGGTTGACATTTGTTTTTTTATTAGGGCGCAATCATACGCTCACAAAAGAACGCGGATTTTTTCCGCCGTTCAATCTGGTTCATTCAATCTGGAGTTGCTAGTAGTCTAGCTAGTCTGTGGTGTAGTTCCATTTAAAAAAAACTCGACACGACAATGGCAGATGCAAAGCAAGGTAAAATTTTGTGATTTTTATCTTTTTACTGCCTTTCACTCTATCATTTAGTGTTTTTATATTGCTACGTAAAACCTTACAATGTACAGTAAAAATTGTCGTAAAAATATTACATGAAAAAGTGTTTATTAATTGGTCATCACGCTGCATCATCAGTCGTCAACATACTTTTGTTCCTTTAAAGGCCATTTCCCCAAGGAATTAATGTAAAAGGCTTTACATTTCTTTTTTTCTTCAATGTTTAAATTATCATTATCTTTTAATATAAAAATGTATGTGTGACGCATTGCCAAATTGAAAAGCCCTGCTGATTACACTACCACATAATTGTATGAAACTTGTGTATGAACCCCTGTAAATTTTGAAAACATTCGCAAACTTACCTGACCATATACAGCTATATAAATAACGGTAATGTGACATGATAAGATTACAATAATTTACATCAAGCAATAATACATTGACTGGCTATTTACTGCAGTACTCAATCAAGGAAGAGGCCTCAATATTTTGAAATTCAACATGAACACTTTTAATTTTATAAAGTCTACTCTGAACTTAACAGTTCTTTATAACATAGGATGTTATTTTTGTTTCTTTTCTAATCTGTATACCATCAGCCTGTTGTATAGTATTTTTAAGTATGTGATGCAAAATCTCCAAAATTAACGCATGGTATTTGCCACAAGTGTGATTTTGCTATGTAAAATGTTGGTAGGATGTTGGTTGAGACAGAGGAATTTTTTTTTTGAGTATACCTACCACACCTGTGATACCTACCTACTCATAATGCTGTAGGAGGTAGTATTGGTTTTAATTTGTTAAAGTTACCATGTTTGTTAGAAAATCTTTTCAAAGACCTGATTCTCTTTAATAAAATTTCTCATCCTCATATTTGCACTGACCTGGACTTTACCTAACACCTAGCCAGTCACTTTGGGTCTGAAAACCCAATCACTGCATACTATATCTATATATAGTATATCATTTAATTAATTATATTTAATATATAATTTTAATATAATTTGATATATAATTTTAATTAAATATCATTTAATGTTACTATTGCCAGGGAAAACCCCAATTGAGGACTTCTACAATGGGTCGACCCAGTCCAGAGTGGTACTGGCCAAACCACGACTCGGTGGCTTTGGTTCCTCAAGCTTTGCCTCAAATTCCAGTAATGGTTGCAATCCATTTGGTAAGTTAAAAGATAAAAATCTGTAAGTGTTTAGAAAAACATGAATTTGAATGTGCTACATCTACTTTGGCAACTTATAGAAAAAGTTGTGGCATCAGCTATTCAATTTGTAATTGAATAGGTAATCTGCTGCAGTTTTCCATGAAAATCTGCAAAATATTAATTGCGTCGCATCCTTATTTTTAGGCTCTGTGTTGCGTCCATCACAACTAAAACCTGGCAGCAATCCATTTCTTAAAGTCAACGAGACACCTCAAGAATCTGACACGGAGAAGGAGAAAGAACCTGAACCTTTAGAAGACAGACTGAAAGATGACAAGGAAGAAGCAGAGGCACCCAAGTTTGTTCCACTTGCGTCTACTAATGCAACACCCAGGTATGGTTGTTACTGGATATATTTATTTACCTTAATACCAGAATAGACTTTTTGCTTTATACCACCAATAAATGATCACCCAGAATGAACACATGACATTCATTGGCGACGACGCAGATACCTAATACATAAAATAATCATTAACCTGAACTTTAAACCAATGATATTATTATGCTATAATTGCACAACCTACCTACTAATTTGCTATAAATTCTCTACCCAAAGGTTGTCTGGAAGAAATCGCTGTTAGCGATAAGACCGCCTAGATGTACATTACTTTATCTGTTTTTGTTTTTTGTCTGTAATTTTTAAACGTGCAATAAAGTGTATTGAATTGAATTGATATTATGACCTTATTAGCATTTTTTAATAAAAGACGATAGGGTAGGAATCTTGTAGATTAATCATTAAGTTATTTTAGAAACACTATTAAATCACGACTGTATGTTTATTGAATTATTATTCCTAAAATTTGTAGGACAACCAATCCGGTACCGGCGCCAGCTCAGCCGGCCACGAGTACCTCGTCTTCAGGATTTGTCTTCGGCCAGAACCTGAGCGAGAGGGTGGTGATAGTGGAAGCTGTGAACAATGGAGATGCATCATCAATTGACCACAGCTCTACCAATGGCACAACAGAACTGTTGTTTACCAGTGCGGCTGCCTCAGTGAATGAAAATAATCAGGTTAGTGGTTTGTACGTATTTTGACTACTTAATAATACTATTAAACTGTACACAACTGTCATTTCCAATTGGAATTGTATACACGACTTGGGCTCGAGTCATTAAGCCAGCCATTATTTCTACCTGTAAATCGTTAGGCATTCCTGTATCAGTTTTAGCATATGCTTCATCTTTGTGACATAGCAGGAGGAGGCCGGCCCCAGCGAGGCGGCGGGCGGCGGGGGCGAAGGCCTGGCGGCCGCGGCGGCCGAGTACGAGCGCTCGCACGCGCGCCCCCTGCCTCCAACCTCCAACTGCACCATGACTGGGGAAGAGGGCGAGATCAACGTACTGCAGGTATTGCTTACTTGTTTGGAAAACTTCGCAAAATGCCTGCAAATTTTGAATTAAATAAGAAAATTTTCGTCTCCGAAAGAAATTAAAAATAGATTAGATTAGATTTATTTATCACACATTACAAATACTAGTACATAGTAATAGATGCTTGCTACCGAAGATTGTGGTACTTGATACAAACACGTTTTTGCTGCTAGTGTCCGTTTCATGTACCTCAGCTTCTTTAGACGGTCGTCCATCAATGGCTCTGTTGCCGGCCGATGCAGTAATGTACTATTGCCCAGATATCGTGCCGTCTATTCGCTTGGGAGGCGGGCAGCTGGCGCGAGCGCGGGCGCGGCGTGCTGCGGCTGAACGACGCTGAAGGCGGCAGCGCGGGCGGCGCGGGGGGCGCGGCGCGGCTGGTGGCGCGCGTGGCGGGCTCGCTGCGCGTCGTGCTCAACACCAAGCTGTGGGCGGACATGGTGGTGGAGCGCGCGGGCACCAAGTCGCTGCGCATCACCGCCGCGGACCAGCACCAGCAGGTCAAGCTGTTCCTCATTATGGTGAGTGCGTTCACATCTTCACATATAATAAAACTGGCTGTTTTCCCGCAGCTTCGTCCGCGTAGAAATTGTCAAATGAACCATATCACTATAGCCTAAAGAACACAATCGACTTCTGCACGTCGGCGTCGCCTCGTGCTCGAGGTCATTCATACGATTTTGTTCTTTACGCTATAGTTATATGGTTCATTTGACAATGACGTCAAAAAGTGCGCTGGCAAGTTTCCGCTTGGTCTGCCCCGCCCCGACCCTATGTGAATGTCAGAGCTATTTCTTGAACTGCAAAATTTCAAGACAGCCCAAATAGGCTCAGGGATTTGGGCTGTGCGTTGATCAGTCAGGGCAATAAGAGCAATAGAAGCCAAAACAATAAATTTTAGAATAGTTGTTGAGAATTTTGGTTGTACTGATTCGAGTTCACCAAATTCGGCGTAACAAGGTCGCGCATCCCAATTACTTCCTCTGTGTCCCAGCGTAGCATTTGTGCAATTTTTTTTACTGGGCTTTACGGCTCTGGATGCAAAGTCCTTTTGAGCCAACATTTGAGCAAATGCGTGATGTGTGGTAAGCGGAATCAATGATTTTAAAGTAAGATTGGAGTTTGATTAAGTTACTTTGAATTTTATTATTTACAAAAATCTACCAACAGCCCTCACCCACTGGTGGACCAGGCTTTTTTAGTTTTGGAAAGTTTTTTGAAATAAATATATTTTGAACAAATTCAAATCTGACTTAAATGATTTCAGATTCAGACAGAAAGACTTAACTAATTTCGACTTAATTAATTTCAGACCCGCTTTCAAAAGACTCTGTTGGAAACCAAATTTTAATGTGGACGTAGAGACACTAAACGCTTAGACTGACATATGAAGAGAAAAAAAATTGACATTGTTTAAATGTACCCAGTGTACTTACATGCAATAAAATAGTTTTGACTTTGACTTTGAATGGTTGCGTTGCAGGGTGCGCCGGCCGACATAATCCAGCTGCACCGAGCGCTCACGTGCCGCATCGCGGTGAGCAAGCGCACCGCCAGCTGCAGCTCGTCGCAGCAGGCGGCCGAGCGGCTCGAGGCGGCCGCCGACGACGCCGAGTTCCTCGACAAACCCGACGAACACACGAACAAACACGACAGTTTAGACGCAGAACTAAAGACTGACCGCGAATCTAATGCAGACGATGAACAAACGAAAGGGCTGAAACGGAAAGAACCGGCCGACGACGACACGCCGCCCAAGCGACAGTGCCCCGAGATATCGATACAGTGAGCACGTCTTTGTATAGAAATTGTGATGCAATGAGGACTGGTTTGTTGATTCAACTCCCGCGTCAAGCTCGATTTAATGAAATTCTTTTATGTAAAATAAAATGCTAAAGAGATACATGTGTAGGAATATTTATGATTAAATTAATATAGAATAATCCAATGGTTGATTATTAGTTAAGTTACGTTGACCCCATCAGCCAGTAGGTACAAAGTGTTGAACACAGCTTGGTGAATAGTTGTAACATTCCAATTCTTGTAAAGCACCCCCCGGGTGTTGCAGGTGTCTACAGGCGCCGGTGACCTCTTAGCATCAGGAGGCCCGCCTGCTTGTTGCCCCCGTAGCAATAAAAAATAAAGTGAATGCATTGAGTAGGTAGCGTGTTGCCAGTTGCCAGAGCTGATTACCAAATACAGGATTTACCGATGTGGTTCATTTTATGTTTCTGATCTTGATTACAATAAATATGATTTTACACCTATGTGGTTCTATCAGTTATTTAGCCTCCAGCCAGCCATGCATAAGTTTTATTCTTTATTTATTTACACTTTGCATTATCACACCAGTTGTGAATTGATCAAGAGAACTATTTATTCCAATTTGTAGATTTATTCGCTTTTAGTTTTTTGTATCAATATATTCGTAAAAGGCATATATTAATAATAATGTTTGGACAAATTACACACGGCTGTTTAGTCCCAAACTAAGCCGAAGCTTGTAAATTAGTACTCAACAACTGATAAACATACTTAAATACTTTTAAATAAATATAAAAGGGTACTAGCCGCTGAAGCTAAGAATAAAGAATTTTTAAAATAGTGTGACTAAGGGTGGTATCAACGCGGCGCGCCGCTGCCGCTCTTACGAGAAACACATGAGTTTGTATGAGACGAATGGACAGCGGCGACGCCGCCCGCCGCTCCGCTCATAAATTCCATACAAAATTCGTAGCCGCTCACTATTAAACCACCCTTATAAAAGTGTAATAATAAATTACAAATTGGAATATACAAATAAAATATTAAATGGCATATAAGTAGCAAATATAAAGTTCCATATATCACGTGAATCGTTTACTAACTGCTTATTTGATAAACGGCATACTTAATTGATGTAATTACCTCAGTGCGTGACAGTATTGGAACTAATTGAGTGTTTTCCAAAATTAACACCTTATACTCCTGTATGTTGTGGTAATAACGAATAGAGAGTGTACTTTTATATTTTTTAACTTTCGAATTTCCTTTAGCAAAGTTGCTATAATAAAATTAATTAAAGGTTTTATTGTTTATTAACGTCTTATTGTGAAGAACGAATTTATTGGGATGAAGCCCTCAAAAAGTGTCGTATCAGTTGGAGAATCAATAACCGCTGGTACAAGCAAATACCGCTTATTGGAGACCTCGACCGGCTAGATGGAGCGACTATCTGCGTGGAATTGACTGGATGCAGAGAACCGAAGATCTTGTTCGTTACAGCAGTGGCCTAGTATAGTGCAGGCTGATGGGACGAAAGATTGCTTTAGTATCTGTTGCCAACTTCTCACTTACCTTTTATTCCATCTATATTAAAAATGCGAAAGTGTAGATTGCTGTTTAAGTAAGATAAGTTAAGTAAGTTTGTGGGAGAAAATAAATGACTATTTGATTTGAAAAAAAAAAACATTTTTTCTTTACTGTTCAATCAAATATGCCAAAACGACTGAACGAATTTTGATATTATTATTGGTTGATGATATCTTTATTTTGATACTTTTTAACGCGGACGAACAATCCTAGGCTATACATCTGGAACTCGTAACGTGAGAATAAACTCGAGTTTGTTTTTAAATTGGCGTCTCCGTTAAGTACTTGGCGGTTATTTCAGGTTTGAAACATTCTGTAGCTTCATCAAACATGAATAATAAGTCCATTTTACAGTAAGTATATCTTCGACAATTAGATGTTTAAATCACTTCAAACTTGAAGCGTCATATAAATCACCACTTGTATGTACAGTGAAACTGACGTAAATCACACTTGAAAATGAAAGAAAATCTGAGATACTCCACATTTGAAGCGTTCAAGCCACATTTTAATGCGTTGGCTAGACTCGGCTATTTGAAATTAATGGCGAAATCGTCTCCTCTACGGCATGCGATGCATGTGGTGTATCGATATATTGTATGGGGTTTGATAGCCTCGTATAATTTGCAGCATATCATACGGGTTGTTCAGGTGAGACGGAATTCAAGCTTTTCAGTTCATGGTTTTCTTTAAAATTGACGTTATTTTTATAGAACCCCGACTTGGAAACTATTCTAATTTGTAAAGTTTTTCACTATGCGCGGAAAAACCAGTCCAAAACGCAATTTATTCTTATTGACAATAGAAAAAAAAACATTGATACCGAAAGAAAAACGATTCGGAAACAAATAGATGAAATCCTTCGGGCAGCGCGTGCGCTGGCCGCCGCGATTCTTCGTTTCGGTGTAGCCCGCTGCCGCTGCTGCTTAATAAGTGCATCTACCTCTAAGTTACTGTAAATCCCCGAACTACGGTAATTTCTAGGATTTACCGGTAACCTACGATTTACCAAGTGATGATAAGTCCGGATTGTTCTTTAATTAACGTTTTGGTTTGACATGAATCCTAAAATTGTCCGGGAAAGGTCCGAATTTAACAATCAACACGCAGTGTTTCCATCATTGATGTAAACATTAGGTTTTACCGGTGAAACCACGAATACCACTAGCTTTTTCCCGCGGCTTCGCCCGCGTATGTAGGCGTTTTCTTACTTAGGGGGTATTAGCGGACTCCCGCGACTTTGTCTAGTAAAAAGTAGCCTATATGTTATTCCAGGATATAAGCTATCACTGTACCAAGTTTCATCAAAATCTGTTCGGAAGTTTTTGCGTGAAAAAGTAACAAACTCACTCACATTCTTACAAACTTTCGCCTTTATAATGTTAGTAGGAAGGATAGTAAGGATTTTCGCTCATCTGCAATTGTCTAGCCATGAATGTATTTTTATATGTACTCAGGTCCGCCACAGCATGGATCAGGTGGTGGACATATTGTTCATACTGTTCACCACACTGGGTACCCTGAGCAAGCAGTTGACGTTCAACATGAAGAGTCGTCGCATCGAGCGCATCATTCACGTCATAAATGGTTGTAGTTCCGTTTCTTTTAAGTACGGTCGACCGCACGTCAGTGGTAACAGAACCAGTATAAACTGGTCTCTCCAGTATTGAAACTCCCTAAGGGCAAATTTCCGCTTTGTTTGCGCCACAGACCTATATCCCTCAGAGTGTTAAAACGGGTTTTGCGACCCAAAAAACAAGATCAAATACTTACTAGACTTATGTGAAGTCTAGATAGAGTTCGTTTTTCATAAACCAAAATCTGACAGCCACATTCTATTGAATATATCTGCGGTTTGCGCAGTACCTCATAGGCTAGGCCAGCTCAAGGTCAGTGTTTCCACTGACGTGCGGTTGACTGTACCTACCTTTTATAGCGTCGCGTCGTCGCAAATCGCGAGGCATATAGTTGACGTGGTGTTTCACGCGGCCTCGCCCGCGTCTTTTCAGTTACTTATTTCTGAAATTTTCTTTTTACTCGTGCGGAACGGGCTTTTCAAATATTCTCAGGACCTGTTTTCGAGTCGCGCAACTCTCACCATGTGGAGACGATGAAAGCGAACGCGCTGATGATGTACAGATTGCTGAAGTTTTATAACGCAGGTGTCATCACCTGCTGCTGCACGTGGGCCATATTCCCACTGGTGAACAGAGCGCTGGGAGTGAAAGTTGAATTCACTGGATATATACCTTTTGATACTAACTCTTCACCAGCGTAAGTATTTGCAGCCATCTTGTATGCGGATCCTTTCGATGTCTTTATTATTTTCAAATATCATAGGCCAGTGATGGATGCATTCTGGTTTCGACTGGCCTTTTGGCGTAGTTGGTAGTGACCCTGCCTGCGCCAGAGGTAGTGGGTTCGATTCCCGCCCGTGACCAACATTTGTGTTCTTAACTGTTGGTTTTCGGATTCTGGGTGTTTGTATGTATTTATTTTAAAAAAATTGTCCAAACATTATTTATTTTTATTATTATATTATTCTCGGAATACCCCGAAAGTACCCCTACAGAAATTTTCTAGGCGACAGGGTTGTATTCAAATATAACAATCTGCCAGAATCTGTTGTATCTGCCACTTCTGTAAACATGTTCAAAAACAGACAACTTTCTCAAACGCAATAAATAAATAATGAATTATGAAAGCAAGTTGACTGCTGTTATGGAAGCAACAGCTACAGCTGCCTTTCCATTTATTATAAATCTCTCGTTTATTATGGTTTAATTGACTTTTTTACAGATTTGAATTAGCTCTAGCCTACATGTCTCTTCTGCTCACGTTCCAAGGGTGTGCGACTGCGATTTTGGACTGCACGATTGTTTCGTTTTACGCTCAGGCCAAAGTGCAGTTGCAAATGCTCCGATACAACTTAGAGCATCTCGCAGACTACGGAGACGAGGATATCTCGAGCGTGCAGAAGAATGAATATGTAGTATATAAAGATCTAGAAGATAAGGGATTTAAGCAAGTGGTACAGAGAAGATTAATCAGATGTGTGGTGCACCATCAGCAGATTATATGGTACGATATTTGGTGGCCACTTTATTATGCAGTGCTTAGGACAGCAGGAGTCTACGAATCCGCTTGCTGGAATCATCAAGATATATTTGTGCGCGCGAGGTGGTGATGATCTGATATTTTATTGACATAATTTTAGATTCCGATGTTTGCTCTTGCCTTTACATGGTGGTAATACTTATGCTTGATTGATGTCATCAAGATCGGTAATGCTTGTTAGATATTTTGTTGAGATCTCGTAGGCTCATCATGTATATTATTACTTCAGGTTCATCAAAGAAACTGAATCCATATTCGAGGAAGCCTTGTTATTTCAGTTCTTCGTGACGGCTTGGGTTATTTGCATGACTGTTTACAAGATAGTCGGTGTAAGTTTACTATAAATCAATTATTTTATTTCAATGGCGTATTTAGATCCCTTGAATGAAAAAATTTGCTACTCCCGTAGGGGGCCGCAAGAACCCACCAAAGAGAGCATATCTCTATGTATGCCTATCATTATGCCAAATTTCACGGCCGTAACAATAATCTGAATTCGATGTTTCAATACTTAAGAGGTAGAGGCACAGATTAGAAAATAGTTCCTACGGGTAGAGGCACGATTTTTGGTATACTTACCTCTTAGTAAACACATATATGTACCTACTTTGTGAAGATCCCAAAACGCCAGAAACATTTTATCACTAAATTCTTCGGAGAACAAAATACTTAGTTAAGATCTTTGAGTTTCGCACTTTAACGAGTAGGTAATTAGTAGTATTTAATAATTAATAAGTATTAAGAATTTAATAGAGTAGGTAATAAAGTTATTTAATCGAGTAGGTATTTAATATTGACCTGTCTTTGCAGTTGAGTCTGTTCTCAGCGGAGTTCCTCTCAATGGCTATGTATCTGAACTGCATGTTGGCTCAACTCTTCATTTATTGCTATTATGGGACCCAGGTCAAATACGAGGTGAGACATTTTAAAGTATCTACTTTAATTTAAGCAAGCAAAGCCTACAGCAACGTATATCCTCGAAAAACTCCAAAATTTCAGTGCAGGCTGATAAAACCGATTTTTTCCACATTTATATCTACTCAGGCTAGCGGCTAGGGCGGGCTGAAAATTTGCCAGGGCAGTCTCCTGTTCTCTGGTGTACCTCTGGCTTTATATACCCTTCACTTCCGTACAAGACGATGAATAAATCTAGATGATGGGCTTGTCTTCGTCTTTTGTATAGGTACTTCATCTAGCTAACTCCAAAACAGTGGCCTAACAGGCTGTTGTTTTCTGAGAAGTTAATTTCTATTGAAACTCCCTAATGCTAAGTCTTACGGAGGTAATAGCGAACATCATTCATTACACATTAAGCCAAACGTACCGAGTGGTTTTTTCTTTGATGCGTCATTTCTGTCCGCAGAGCGATTTCGTGAACCAATCCGCTTACTGCGGGGCGTGGCTGTCGCTCTCGCCAGGGTTCCGTCGGCAGCTCCTGGTGATGATGGTGAACTGCACCGACCCTATCACACCCTGCACGGCTTACGTCGTACCTATCTCTTTGGATACATATATTTCGGTTGGAAAATAATAATTATTTTGCATTATGCACACATCTGCATCAACATTAACTGCCCTAATGTTATGTCGTACGGATAAGGACAACTTAGGTAAATACATCTTTGGGGCAAATGCGACAAAATGAAAACGATTCAGAAAAGGGAATTTTAGTTAAAAACGAAAAACACTAATCCATAGTACTTTTAAAGATACCAAAGTTTTCGACGATTTGTCACTTCACTAAGTAATTTCATTTTGTCGCATTTACCCGAAGTACGCATTTACCCAAGTTGACCTTATGTCAATAAATAAATTTTTAATTTGGGAGATGTGTACTTAAAACATGAATCAAAAAATTTTGCCACTAAAGAGATTTGAAACTTCTTGACTTAAAATCTTTGACTTTTGGGGTATATTTGAACAAACCGACTTAAACCATTTAAACATTTTATTTATTGCAGGTGCTGAGAGCTTCCTACACGCTCTTCACTTTTCTAGATCGAAAATAGAATTAGAAGACAACACCTTAACGTATATATAATATAGTGAATGTATTTTATTTTGTCTGTAGCTACTGTACGTGAGACGTTGCGACATCTCACCGTCGCCCACATTTGATAGAATAAATTTGTATAAGCACTCTTTTGTTCGTTTTCTTACATTTTAATAAAAATTTACGGAATTTGATATTCTCCCCTTCTACAATGATATTTTATCTTTTTAAACATATGAATATGATATCATCCTACGTCAAATCAAATCATCATCATCATCAACAGCCTATTAACATGTCCCCACTGCGGGGGCTCAGGCCTACCCTCTCAACGAGGGCGTTCGAGCTATGGTCCACCACGCAAGCCCAGTGCGGGTTGGTGGACTTCACATGCGCCTAAGAATTTCTTCTTCGGCGTATGCAGGTTTCCTCACGATGTTTTCCTTCACCGTTTGAGAGCAGTCAGTAAATGTACATAAGTTTTGAGAAAAAACCCATTGGTACGTACTCGTACATAGCCCAGCCGGGGATCGAACTTCGGACCTTTCGATCTAGTCACAGTATGTACAGTCAACGTAGGTACAGTAAACACAGTAGGTACAGTAAACAAATCACTCTAGTTACTTGGGATGAGGAATTGAACAAGGGCAGTAAAATCTATAAATTAATAACAGAGAGCAATCAATATACATAAACTAAATGGACAAATCCTGAATAAATAGCATTTAAGTAACAAATCAAGGTCACCGACAGCTCAAAGAATTGCGAAGCTGAAGTGGCAGTGGGCTGGGCACATCGCTCGTAGAACTGACGGCCGTTGGGGCAGAAAGGTTCTCGAGTGGCGACCACGTATCGGAAGACGCAGCGTAGGCAGGCCTCCCACAAGGTGGACCGACGATCTGGTGAAGGTCGCGGGACCCAGCTGGATGAGGTTAGCGCAGGACCGGTCGTCGTGGAGATCCCTGTGGGAGGCCTTTGTCCAGCAGTGGACGTCTACAGGCTGATATGATGATGAGGTAGCAAATATAAAATTAAATATCACTCGAATCGTTTAGCAAAGTGCTTATTTAGTAAACGACATATAGGTACATAATTGGTCTAATTACTACAGCGACACGATTGGAATTAATTAAGTGTTTTGCTAAATTAACACTTACTCCTGTATGTTGTGGTAATAACAAATAGAGAGTGTATTTATATATTTTTCAATTATTTTCAAAATATTCGGTTTTCTTACTACTTAATTTTTTATTGTTTATTTATCTTTCCAACATTTATTGTGATGAATTGCTACGTATTGCTAACTTCTGATGCCGCCTATTCACTATGCTTTTAAAGGCTAAGATACTCCTTATGAAATTTATAACAATAAAATAATTATTAACAAAAATTGATTCTACCACTACTGGTTGATGAGGATTGAAACATGCTGTAGCTTCGTCATACATGAATAATATAAGTCCAGTCCATTTACAGTAAGTATGTAGGTACCTATATACCGGTTTGACAATTAGCTGTTTAAATCATTTTAAACTAACACTGCCATATAAATCACTACTTACATTGAAACTGACGTAAATACTTAGGTATACACTGTATTTTAAAAAATATGGGAGAAAATCTGAGATATTCTACATTTGAAGCGTTCAAGCCCCATTTTAATGCGCTGGCTAGAGTTGGCTATTTCAAATTAATGACGAAATCGTCTCCTATGCGACATGCGATGCATGTGGTGTATCGATATCTTGTATGGGGTTTGATTGCCTCGTATAATTTGCAACATATCATACGGGTTGTTCAGGTGAGACGGAATCTAATTCTTTATTTCAGTTAACCTACCTTTCTTGACAATTGACGATTCCACAGAACCTCGATTTTTTTCTGTTTGATTATGTAATTGTTTAATGATATTTATGTAAGTTTAGTAGGTTTTATAAGACATTTAAAAATAACTATATAATTATATTTGCATTGCCTTCACCGGTAAGACATGATGCTTGAATTGACATATTATGTACCTTAACCATAATGTAACTATGTGTTGCAAATAAAGATCATTTCATTTCATTTTCGATTTAGGAAAGTTATTCTAAGAAACCATCTCTATTGCGGCGAAAAACATTTTCAAAAACAATTTTCGCCTCATTTGCCATGATTTATATGTACTCAGGTCCGCCATAGCATGGATCAGGTGGTGGATATATTGTTCATATTGCTCACCACACTGTGTACGCTGAGCAAGCAGATGACGTTCAACGTGAAGGGACGTCGTATCGACCACATCATCAGCGTCATAAATGGTGATAGCTCCTTCTCTAACGAGTTAGGTATAATATTTTAAATTAAGGAAATAATCGGCTGGACACCCCAGTTGTAGATTTATATTTATGTAGATCTTTTTAAAATCTACTTACCTACCCATTTTCATAAGTCCCTGGTTGGGCGCCACTTGTACATTGAAATTGGCGCCCGAAGTGGGGACTTATTACAAAATCTACATCGTGATGTTTAGATTCGAAAATCGGCCGTCCCTGTCTGTCTGTCCGCCGATAAACTCAAAATCTACCGACCGATTGTACTTGGGAGTATTTGGCACTATGTAGATAAAATGTGGAATCCTACGAAAAACTGTTAACCTTTCCAATATATTTAAATACGTGCAAACATTCAGGACCTGTTTTCGAGTCGCGAAATTCTCACCACGTGGAGGCGATGAAAGCGAACGCCCTGATGATGCATAGATTGCTGAGGTTATATAACGCAGGTGTCGTCACCTGCGGCTTTACGTGGATTATATTCCCACTGGTGAACAGAGCGCTCGGAGTTAAAGTTGAATTCACTGGATATATACCTTTTGATACCAACTCATCACCAGCGTAAGTTTATACTAATAAGCACTATTAATCGATCGCCCTTCAGGATATAAGCGTATTTGTTTTCGATGTCTTTAGTCTCTTCAACCCAAGCCATACATTTTGAAGCGCAAATTATTCTCACCTTTTTATGTGGGCCGTATTTTCACAGCAGTTGCGACGTCTACCGCAAAACATGTTTTTTTACAGATTCGAATTAGCTCTAGCCTACATGACTTTTCTAATCACATTTCAAGCATGTGGGAATGTTACTATGGACTGCACGATCGTATCGTTTTACGCTCAGGCCAAAGTGCAGTTACAAATGCTCCGGTACAACTTAGAGCATCTCGCAGACTACGGAGACGAGGATTCCTCGAGCGTGCAGAAGAATGAATGTGTTGTTTATAAAGATCTAGAAGATAACAGATTTAAGCAAGTTGTACAGGGAAGATTGGTTCGATGTGTGGTGCATCATCAGAAGATTATATGGTACGATATTTCAGTTGTTTTAAGGGACAAAGTGTTTATATGCAGCTCCTATTGTATGATTGTTGCTTACTCACGACCTTAGTATACATCTAGCTAAGCTTATGTATACTCTAAGCTCACGACATACATAAATTTAAGAAGCTTGGTAGAGTAATAGCTGATGTCCTGTAAGCTCACTACCAAATTATTTCAGGTTTATCAAAGAAATTGAAACCATATTCGAGGAAGCCTTGTTATTTCAGTTCTTCGTGACAGCTTGGGTTCTTTGTATGACTGTTTATAAGATTGTCGGTGTAAGTTATTTATTATTGTAATTTTTTAACATTTCGTTCACAGTGGGTTTTATAAGCGGCAGTGAATTTAATGAATGACAGATGAAAACACAATGAGGAAGATACTCAGTGTTTGTAATGTTTGTTAGGTATACGTTAAAGATGCTACTTCTAAATAACTAACATGCTCTTGTATTTTCAGTTGAGCCTGTTTTCAGCGGAGTTCCTTTCAATGGCTATATATTTGGTCTGCATCTCAGCTCAACTCTTCATCTATTGCTATTATGGGACCCAGGTCAAATATGAGGTGAGACAATTTAAAATGTTACTAGGGTTACAGGTTGTTTGGAAGGTCGATGCTTGGCTTGCGAGGTTGGCAGCGGAGATCATTTACACATGCCAAACGTACCTTGGTACGAAACCTTAACATACAGCTTTTGAGATGAAAAGTTTTATTCGTTATTTCTGTCCGCAGAGCGATTTCGTGAACCAATCCGCTTACTGCGGGGCGTGGCTGTCGCTCTCGCCAGGGTTCCGTCGGCAGCTCCTGGTGATGATGGTGAACTGCACCGACCCTATCACACCCCGCACAGCTTACGTCGTACCTATCTCTTTGGATACATATATTTCGGTTGGAGAAAATACTCTGCCTAACTTAAATAATAATTCATGTAGGCAATGTTTGCGAAAGACACTAACAGTCAAATGCATGTGTCTTCGTACCAATCGTAGAATTGGCCACATCATGAAGCACACGGCCATGTCATGAAATGGCCAACTAAGTAGGTATAGTACCGACCATATCGTGTAATCGGCAACGTTTGACGATTTGTTCATTCACGCTTGGCCTTAATAAAATTGCCATGGGTCTGGATTGAATTTAGTAGGAGCTACCACGCGCACGCATCCGGTGTACTGCGGCCTTAAAGTTGAAAAGCTTACTTCTAGAAGTGAGAGCTAAGCTCAAAGTTGCTTTTTTATTAAGTTAAATTAGAAGTAGTCATCTTTGTCGCAGAACTAACGGCTTCTATGTGGATCTGTTCAACAATTCTTGAGTTGTATGTTAAACGAACATATAAACTGACAATGCTGTTTATAAACGCAGTGAAGTGATGCCAGAGTAGGAAACGGATGTACAATTTGTTTATTTAAGTCATATTTTAAATAAATCTGCTGTGATGTTTGAAAGATTTGGAATAACCTTGATTGTGGAGAATATTTAAATAAACAATGAGTGCAATTCTGAAGGTACACTATACATAGGTTACATGGTTAAAAATAAAATTGACTTTATTTTCCTAACATTGTTTGAGTGGGATTATTATATAGTTTTAGTGCTGTCTGCCCTCAGAATCGAACCCAATGACAAGGTTCTAGATCCTAAAGTAAAACGTTATTTATTTTATTTATTGCAGGTGCTGAGAGCTTCCTACACCCTCTTTACTTTTCTAGATCGGAAATAGAACGACACATTACAGCGTAGTAAATGTATAAGTATTTTATTTGTCTGCTTAGTCAGATGTTGTTGATCACATTTCATAGAATAAATTTGTTAGCGCGCTTTTATTCGTTTTCTGACCTGTTAATAAAAACTGTACGTTATTTATTTGCCCCTTACTTCTAGCTTTCTTCCAAGTAGAATCTGTTTGTTTTCTTGACTGATCCTTTCCTGAGTAACTAATGTGCTGGGCATAATCAAAAACAGAAGGTTCAACCTATTTTTAGGGACAAAGAAAAATTTTCATTTTTCATTTCATTTATTTATTTAAACTAACACTTACAGTCGAGCCAAGCGTGAAAGTCATTAAATAATACAATAATTAATATCATACAAGATCAATTATCAATGTCTAAACGTCGGTTGGTTCAAATCAAATCAACAGCCTATTATGTCCTCACTGCTGGGGCTCAGGCCACTTCAGGCTCTCTCAACGAGAGCGTTAGGGCTAAACGTCGGATGGTTACTAGCACGGAAGAGAGCTCTTCTTTAAATTAAAATTATCTAATTAATAATATTTAAAAAATTAAATTTATATAATTAAAATTATATTAATAAAATTATCGATCCATCTGTGTGACTACCATTTACCTACTAGAAAAAAAAATTCGAGTAAGTACCTCTGCGAAATCATTTTTTTATCAACATTTGTTAGAAACTATTAGATAATCTGTGATTTAAGTAACGTACGCAGCGCATTGTCAGCTGACTCCGTAAACAGTATTCTTAACTAAAAGCCGTGAAAGTCTGTGAGGCAAAGCAAAGTATCAGGTCGCTCGTAAAATTGACCACTGTTCGAACTGTGCGTCTATTTATTGTAGTTTTATAGCACCACAGACGACCTCGCGCCCCCTCCGCGCCGCCGCGGCCGCCGCAGCCGCCCGGCATATATCAGAAGTAACGCACTATATCATGCATTCTGACTTCAGTATTCAAAGGAAACAAAGAAAATTATATGGGCGAACAAGAGTTAAAAGAGCACTGACCTCCAAACTAACCGATCTAAATAAACTGCCAAACCAATTACATCAACGCTTGATCGTTTAGTGTCGGAATTCGTAGAGAAATAAACATTGAGGTCATCTAAAAATACATTTTCATAATTTATCCGATGCAGCATTCTTGGAAGCTTGTAATTATTTCGAGCACCGTATGTTCGAGTGTATCGCTTGGAGTTCCGCTGGGGGCGGGCGCGGGCGGCGCGGGCGCGGCGCGGCTGTTGACTCACGGCGCCCGCGCCGCCAGACAATCCTGGAGCTCCGAAGCACGCCTCTTCAGTGCTACGTACGACGTAAGTGCCGAAAGTCGTGTAAAAAGTTGTATCCGGCCGCGGACGGCGCGAGTTCGCGTGGAATTCCGTTTATAAATACGCGAGTGCGGTGGAACGGGGCTCCGATCGGCGGGCGTAGGGCTGCGGTAGCGGCGCAGGCGGCATGCGCGCGCGCCGATGATATTCACGGGCGGGGGGGCGCGCCGCCGCACCTCGCCCGCGCCCCGCGCGCGCATCACCCCGCGCCCGCCCTACCAGCGCCTGAACGCCAACTATGTACGTGTGACCCCTCCTAACATACCAATCCTACTTCCACATACATAGAACTAGTATCCCATAGAACCGCACTCAGCATATAGCATGAAATAGCAATAGTCTTTTACCCCAACAATTTGAGAAGATGCTTCTTACATGGCGGGGTCAAACTGAACAAACACTATATATTTTAGTCGGGCTGTTGTTTGTTGACAGCATCGAGTACTTTCTTGTCTGTGATGCAGTTGAACTGCATCCCAACAAAAAATTCGCATACGTAGAAAGAGATAGAAGAGGTGATATGTCTAGCTTACTCTTACCACTTTTGTAATAAGTGTGTCCTTCTCTGATTATTATTGTTATTTTAGTGCGTCCTCTATTGCTTTCTCTCTTTACGTCCATTACGTCAGATTCCAGGGTACCTAATTGCAGAGTAACCCATTTTGCTACGCGACTCCGTAGTAGCTCTAGGTACCTATAACTGTCGCGTTGTTTATTTACGCGCCGTTCATTCATTACGAAGGCGGGCGGGTGCAGATGTTTTAATTTTACGGCATCTCGAGTACTTAGACATAAACGCTAATTTCTAGGTTTATGAGTTTATCTACTTTTCTAGGTTCTTATTTTGTTTAGCTAGACGAACATTGTACTCTATCAAAGGAATATACATTAAGTATTTAATGTGTTAGTCATTTAATCACAAAATAATAAACTAGTAGTTCCGTGAGAACAGTAGACCTCGCCAGCCCTTATAAACCAAACCTAAAAGAAACCAACAAAAGTCAACTTTGGAAACAGGAAAAGTACCTACTAAAGTGACAAAAATTAGCACTTTAAAGCTTAATATTTCGCAAACGGATCCCTGAATCGAAAAATGTTTATCACACACCCGCGATATTTTTGAAAGACCCATCCAACGATACCCCACACCATGGATATCACGCGGAAAAAAATAATTTTCCATTTTACGTATGCAGTTCTATGAACATAATTTATTTTTTCAACTTTCTTAAGTCGATCCACTATTACTCAAAAACTAATAGAACCTACTTAGCCGTAATAGTTTTCCTTGTAACTACGTTATATATGCTACTGCCATGAATTTTTTCACATTTCCAGAAGCAACCGTTTAGCTGGCAGAGGGGGGGGACACGTGACTCTAACAAAAATTACCGCTTTAAAGCTTAATATTTCGCCAACGGATCCCTAAATCGAAAAAATGGTATTCACACACCAGCAATATTTTTGAAAGACCTATCCAACGATATCCCACACTATGGGATTCACAAGAAAAAAAAAGTTCACTCCCACTTTGCGAGTATGGTAGGTACTCTAAAAAAAATGTTTTTCAAAATTTTATTCTACTCATTTTGTAGGTTTAATTAATTTATACATATGCCAAATTTTCGTCAAAATCGGTTGAAAAATGCGACCTGTAGAGAATTACAGACAGACAGACAGACAGACAGACAGACAGACAGACAGACAGACAGACAGACAGACAGCCGGACAAGAGCATTTTTGGCCAGTCTCGAAACGTAGACGCTTCGCTCGCTTCGCTCGCTCGGTCAATTATAATTAATGGGAACAATAATCCAGTAAATTAAAAATAACTTATTATAAAACAAAAACTAAACTACAAAAGTATTATAAAAAGAATACCCCTTCGAGGCCCCCCTCTTGTATTTAATTAGAATTAGGTATGTAGGTAGGTAGGTAACAATTCCGTAAGCGTTTCTCGGCGCTTCTTTAATCAAAGACATGCAAAAGAAAATGTAACTTTTTTATAGTTTTTATGCATGTTCAATATAGGCCAGCTGCATACTTAACCCTTTCGTAGCGTGGGAGTGTACTTTTTGTGGGCACATACTCTGGATGTGGTGGTTTGTGCAAGATTTTTTGCACGAAAAGAAAGGTGTGCGGTGCGACACACGCATCGGAAATATCGTGAAATAATCAACAATTAGCACTGGCCAAAAATCTCCCGTTATGTAGGCTCGATGCGGTGGAAGGGTTTGATTGACCTAAAATTCATAAGTTGCCCAAATCATTAGGTATTTCTTTGTAGGTACCTAGGTACTTATTATATTTGCAACATTTTCTTATTTTTATTTTTCCTTGATTATCCGATTGAAAAATAAAGTCAAAGATAACAACTTTCGTGAAAAAAAGACAATAACGATTTAGGGAAATATTAATAAATATAATGTTTTGGACAATACAAATAGTTCTCACAAACCCATAGCGCCGCCCTATTATGACGCTGGTAAAGGTACAAACAGTACCTAGAACAAGTTTTACCTACTGACAGTTACCGGCAGCTTTTCTCGCGTGGACTGTGTTTCACATTTTTCTACGCTCAACACACTTGTAGATGCCTACTAATTTTATAGTTAGAATAAATCAAGACTTATATGCATTTAAAATACACGGTGAATTCTTCTCTACTCATATAGCAGGTACCATACCTAATTCTTTCATCTTTCTGCGTCTATTTGATGTTAATTCAATGTCGGTTTCACTTCCTTAACATTTCGAACTAGGTCGACAAGACTTGTTACTTATAAAACATGTTGTAAACAGTCCGTCAGCTGAACTGTAACACCGCGGGGCACCCGAATGACGCTGCCACGAACGATTTGATGATGTGAGCGGAGTTCCATCAAACGTTTATCGTGGCCGGGCCGCCGCCGCACGCGCCGCCGTTTCAACTATTTATATCCGTGCATTTACTGCGATACTACGCAACCTTGATACTTGTAATAGTCAACAATTACTTATTCCTTTATAGTTGGAACACATTGGAATGAGTGTGTCACGCAAGGAAATGTCGCGAAGTTTGTGGCGATCATTGGGGAAGGGCATGGTCTGGAGACCGCGCACTCGTAGGACCGGCGTGAGACCTGCCAGGTGGACCCACGACATGAAAAAGGTAGCCGGAAGCAGAATGACAATGAATGTGGCATTTGCCATATATTTATATCCCTATATACGGTGGACGTCAATAGGAAGTTTTATTAGGGATCAATGAACGTCAATGACTATAAACTTGAATCAAAAAAATTAGCTACTCCCAGGCCGCGAGAACCCACCAAAGAGATCATATCTCTATGACGATATATAGCTGTACATTTTTATCATGGAGCTAAAATCTCTTTGGTTGTCGCCCGCGCGCGTCCCCTAATTTTTATGGTCAAAAGATCTGATATTATAACTTTTTGGATATTGCCAAAAAAGGAACCAATATTTTTTGTTTCATTATTAAACTGGCCAGCATAGTCAGAATACACTGTACAAAAATTACTTCATAACATTTTCGAAAGTGAATTTGTGAACTCTTATCTATTCTCGCGTGGCTGTCAAAAGTCAAATAACTGCAATAGGCGTGGCTGTCAGTTTTGGTTTTTGAAAAATCGCTCATATCAAAATAATAATAAAATTGACGTAAGTGTCCCTTTATAGACCCATCAACACTTAAAAAGGTATTGTAAAAAGAACTGGTTGACAGGTCTTGAAAAAAATATTTAATTGCCATTAGCTTAATAAAAAATAAATATTTATACTTTTTTTGGCTTCGAGTGAATGTAACAGAAAATTAACTATCCAGTATTCCGGTCTAACATTTGCGTCAGATATAAAAACTTTTTAGATAATTAATTAAGATTCATACTTTTTGGTTTGATAGGTTTTGAGTCACGGTTGGGCTCATGGAACTAATAACGAATGGAAATAATAATTAGCCATGGTTGGGCTTAACATAACAATCATGTGGGGTCGAAGTGTCGCCGTATTCCTGGCCCGGCCCCTAACATGATCAAGATATACTTAAGATAATGATCAGAAGTAAAAATGAATCATGGCTCGTACGTTACGAACAATATTACACGTTCATTATCCTACCTATACTAAAAGACCCAAACTCTAAACAATGTTTGAATCATTTGAATCGCTGATTTCTAAAACAACACAAGTAGGTTGCCAAAGTTTAATTTTTTGACGTACCTATCCGTATATGAGGTTGGAGCAATTAAGTAGTGTTACAAAAATGTTGATGACAATGTGTAGGTACTTTTAGAAATCACGGATTCATTTTGAGTGTAGCAGCGGCGGTGCAGTTTATTGAAATGGACATCGAAATCGAGCAGCATATCGCAGGCAGTACATTTTAGACTTTCGCGCTTTGTATTCATAATTATATAATTATTTACGGGTCTTACACACGAAATAGTTTTATTTCGGGCAAGGTAAATAAAACTATTTGGTGTGTAAGACCCGTAAATAATTATCGCAGGCAGATTTTCAACAAACGAACTGAGTCAATATGTACCGGAAGAAAGCTCGAATCACGTAGGTAATGAGTGATTATCGGCATTCATTGTCAAGATTTTGTACTAATTCAAAAAATTCCAGTCCAAATACCTACATGCCTAAGTACCAAACAAACAATAAATATACCTACCAACAAGTACTTGTCTACTTAATTAACAATAGACTTGTATCAGCTCATTATAATTCCGTATATATAGCTCTAATTGTAGACAAGGCCAGATCCTATTAACAGCTGGAAAATTTCACTGGTACACTTTTGTTCTTTATGCCCATGTGAAAACATGTACCTTCATAAGAAGTTTTCCATAACACTCAAAGCCGTACCATGATTTAGATAAACAAAATAAACTATTCGTATTCGCTTTATAAATTCGTACATAAACTTTTGATAACAAGTTTTTTATATAGTATTTCTATATATATTACTGTGTTCTTTATTTTTATGCATATTTAAATAAATATCTACATTGTATAATAATTTAATTATGATATTAAATTACTAGACTGATGGCTGGCCTGTTGGCGTAGTGGTAGTAACACTGCCTACTGTGCCAAAGGCCGTCGGTTCGATTCCCACCCGGGACCAACATTTGTGTGATGAGCACAACTGTTGGTTTTCGGATTCTGGGTGTTTGTATGTATTTATTTACAAGGATATAAGTATGTTTATCAGTCGTTGAGTACCCATGTACAAGCTTCGGCTTAGTTGGGACTAAACAGCCGTGTGTAAAATTGTCCAAACATTATTATTATTACAAAATAGGAAAAAAAATAAACTAAGTACCTAGGGATATTGTTAATGTATCAATGTAGCGAGAAATCCAATTCATTCTTATTTAACCTACATACATATTACAGAGGATTATAGTCTTGTTTAAACGTAAGTAGGTGCCTACAAAAGTACTCTGTGAGATTTTGGGATGTGCGGTAAACATAATTAGAACAATAAAGAATAGTGTTGTTGATGTCATCTTTTGGTTTGACACGCCCACCAAATGGTAAAATAATAATTAGGTACGTACCTACAATAATAAAACTACAAATTAAGCGTTGTAGGCTCTGATATTTTAGAATAGATAATGAAAATTTTCCATGACATGGATAGTATTATATTTTTCAACAATAGGTTATTTCTTCTAAAAATTTTACTAAAGTACACTCTCCCCTCTTTTCCTCTACCTAATCTACCCTTTTCACATATAGTTTGATGTTAGTCGGAGTTTGGCTGCCTCGACAAATCCTCCCTGAAGCAAACACGTGACGTGACGCGACTCGACCAATATGACAAACTAATTCTCAATTTTGGCCATTTGACATGTATATCTATAATTCATAGTCGTAATCACCGCACCCATGCCAGGGAATTTGTTAAACAGACCTTGGACCGGCGGCGGTTTCTTACAAATGTGCAACTAGTACCGTCCCCTCAGCTGTTAGGGCCGCTACAGACCGTCCGTTTTGGACATGGCCGTTTAGTCCAAGTTTGCCGACGTGTGAGTTGGCGATGTACCCAGACTACGGCACCAGGGACGCGTTATGTCGTCGTGGTTTTGGGTATGTTGCACAATTTATCAATGTATGCGCCGCGTTGCATATTTTTGGCCACAGCTGCAACAGCTTTCTTGTTGTGAAAGCGTTTCTAGATAAATCTCTAATATAAATGGTTGGCATTGTGCTGAGCGGAGCGAGCAGCTGAGCGGATTGACACTGTTTAAACAGTTTCCTCAAGATCAACCACTTCTGACACTGAATTAATACATCTTTGTCACGCGCCTGGTTAGAACTTCAATGGTTTTTGGTATGTTTGTGTCCATAATAGAGCCTAGCCTATAAGGTAGCGAACTTTATAGGTGAGGCTCCATCAACCACTTCTGACACTGAATTAATACATCTTTGTCACGCGCCTGGTTAGAACTTCAATTGTGTTAGCCTATAAAGTAGCAAACCTTATAGGCTAGGCTCTATTATGGACACAAACATACCAAAAAAATTGAAGTTCTAACCAGGCGCGTGACAAAGATGTATTAATTCAGTGTCAGAAGTGGTTGATCTTGAGGAAACTGTTTACCCAGTGTCAATCCGCTCAGCTCCTCGCCTCGAGCCTAGCGGAGAAATGTGTTGTTTTCGCTTCTCATGAACTCATGCCACCGTGTCTATCGTCTCCACGTGACTGAATTGTTGGCAATCAGTCAACTCACCGTAATCAGTGTTGACATCTCCAACACAAAGCGCGAACGGCAGAACCCAACCATATGTTTATAAACGAAATGAACCGAGTAACAAAAGAATTCTGAGATTATGTTATTTAGGTCGAGTTTGTTGAGTTCCAGCCTCGGGTTGGCATCCTAAAGAATTTTAGGCAGCAACATATCTGACTGGATATTTTAGGAATTGGACGACCAATGTTATTCCGTGCGAAATGATTTAGACATTTCAATTAAAAACACCTAAATGAAAAAAAAGCTCTCATACCGTCTCATTTTAAAGTGGATATTTTTAGTTCCTACAAGCTTATTTAAGCAGCATAGGGTGAACGCAGACCTGGCAAAGCATAGAGATATGATCTCTTTGGTGGGTGCTCGCGGCCCCCTATAGAGGCGTAAAAAGCATTCTATGGGTGTCAAATGTTTTACAACACTGTAACTCCTCATTTTCAAACTAAAATAAATTTGTATTTGCAAGAAAGAGTGAGAAGATACTTTCCCCTCCTCCCGCTACCGCTTTCTTTGTCCGCACCCCCCCCTGTAAGTGGCACCATCGGTTCGCATCATAGAAATACAGGAGCGTAGCGAGCGGGAGCGTAGCAAGCTATTTCCGTGTTCTGTGGTTCGCATACTAAATATGCAAGATGCAGTCTCCATAGGGAGCGCGCGCGCCACTAAAGAGATTCGAACCTTCCTGTGGCAAAGAGTTGCGCAATGGATTTAACGATGACAATTAAAAGTCGTCATTAGACCAAGAATAAGTTTCAGGGGCAAGCTTTAGTCTCCGCTTACAGATTAGTATAGACAAAACTTAGACTGATCCATTCCTTTCTTTTGGTTATGTTTGTCCACTGTTGGACTTAATTCCACCGCCCCATTTTGATCCAGTCGGGTGATCCAGTTTTCAATAGACGGCAATAAGCTCTGCCTCGGCTTCGAGAACTCTGACTTCGTATGATATAAGTAATTAATTACGACATTTTACAGCCAGAAAATCTATATCTATCTATACCACCGGTAATATACCTAGGCAATGGCCTTATGTTCGGTGAACGCTTTCGCCGTCAATGCTCAGTCAATTGGTTGGGTGGTCTGTGGGTGAAAGTCAACTTTTTTCACTTTTCCCACACTCATTGCAGTGGTTCCCGGGCGGGGGGTGCGACGGCGCGGCCGCGGGCGGCGCGGGCGAGGTGCGGCGCTCCCGCGGCAAGCGCATCTCCCAGCGCCGCGGGGCCATCAAGCACTACAAGTGAGTACCTCATAAATCTCATCCTTTCATCTGCCGAGAAGGACATATGTCCCCAGTAACTGTGGAGAGACACAAATTGTGCTTCAATGGCCGCCGAGGGGCCTAGACTTACTTATAAGTCTAGATAGGGATGTTTTTTGGAAAACAAAAAACTGACAGCGTCAGTCGCCGGGGGTGGGAGCATTCTAAAAGTTATTAGACTGTCGCCGACCTCCACCGCTGGGCATAGGCACCATACACATTACGACGCGACGACACGCGGCCAGGCGACCAATCACGCCTTCAGTATTCTGCATTCAAAGAATTTTAAAAAATCACCTGACTGAGCCGCGAATCAAACTGGACAAATAAGGAAAAAAACCTCGTGTATTTAAAAGATACCAATCAAACAATAAAGTGAGTCCTCCATCACAAGAGTCAATTCCTTCTAAGTAAGATAGTATATTGAATTTAAGAATGAATCATTCATTCTTAAATTCAATATACTATCTTTATTCTTTTTATCTTTATATCTTTATTTACTGCTACAAAACACATACACAACAATAATTACAATAGGTAATAAAATTAAAAAGAAATAAAACACTCAAAGTACTAGAAAGATCTAAGAAAGATCGCTTTTACATTCAGTTAGCAATGGGGATGCAGTGGCTACAACATCAGCTGTGTGATTCTGTAAAGTATGAATTAAAACTCGACCATCACATCGCAAGTCACTTACTTCACTCCGCATCCGATCATGAAAGACCTTGATGTCGCATTGTGTAAACAAATACAAGCTACTTAATAAACATTTCACTTGCGAAGTAAAGTGAGTATTGAACTGTAAATCATTGAGTTAGAGACCGATCTCACTGCGGATTCAGGATCGAGTTGCACAAATACGCTTACAGAATAGCAGGGCTGCAGTGAACGCAAACTACGAGATGCAAAACCATAAGTGACAAAATTTATAAATCATAGGGTGATGTACAGCTAACGAACCCGATATGGAGTTCTTTATGACGAACAGAGACAAAACTCTCTCAATGAAAATATAACCCAGCGCCCCTCCCTGCCCATATAATGGTGCGGTTTCACCGCTATCTCATCTCATGGTCGCCGTCAGGAATTTTCCACTCTGACACTCTACTACCGCCTCCTCAACTTTAGATTATGCGCATGATCATATTACTTAGATTCTTGGCGTCGGTAATTTGCCACATGCTTTGAAACCGTCTGCTCCAATAATAAATGAAGGTGATTAATGATTCCTAATAGATACTTAGTCATTTAAAAGGCATTTAAGCGTGTCATAAATAAAAGCAACACGAATAGGGCTGTTTCAATATTTGTTTGACGGTCGCATCTCTGGCCTTGCCGAAAAATATGGTGTAAAAATAGAATAGCTACTATAAATGATTTGACAACCGATGGCAGACGAATGGGTTGAAATAACATTTGTCACCAATAATTCGGTGTTGACAAAACAAGGCTTTTGGCGGGATTTTGTCGGAGACGGTTGTCTTTTTATTTAGTTTTCCTAAAAATATTGTACGTTTTGGTGTATATCTGTGATAGTTTTTAAGCAACAAGTGCCTATAAGTGTATATATTGTGCGGGATAGTTAATTAAAAGCGTGTAACGACTCTACCGTATTGTTACAAATTCTCCCTTGTTAAATCGACACTAAACCTACTATCAGTTTAGTGCGGTGTTAGCTGCAGTATGGATCACCAAATGGCACTAGTTGCCGAGAGTACTGCGGTACATTGTATTCGTGGTTTAAAACTACGATTTGGCCTTTAAGGACTTGTTTCCAACTGGCCGTTAAACCATTAAAAACAAAACAATTGACAAAACAATAGAGTGTAGAAAATATACATGCTGTACTGCTCCATATTTTTGAAAGACCTGAACCATTGTCTTTTCTGCTTTTCCAGAGTGCACGAAGTGAACGGCCACCGGTTCGTGGCTAAGTTCTTCCGGCAGCCGACGTTCTGCGCATTCTGCAAGGAGTTCCTATGGGGCTTCGGCAAGCAGGGCTACCGGTGCGTCGTCTGCCAGACGGCGGTGCACAAGCGGTGCCACAACAAGCTGCTTGGGAAGTGCCCTGGCTCTCCGGAGCTCTCCAATGCCACTGTGGTAAGAATAACCTATCAAAATAGGTGTTGATTTGTCGTCTATCAATTCGTAGCGAATTCTTCTGGTAAACTGGCAAGTAGGGCTGCGTGTGTGGTGGGATCTGATGAAATCTCCAACACCACTGTGGTAGAACTCTCTTGGCTCAAACCTCGGTCACAAGTATAGTGGCTAGGTTTTTACGTTTTGTGATATCTCTTATACTTATTTACGGAATAATTACCTGGTTGTTAAACCCTGTATAAGAGAACAATTTATGTACTTCGTAGAATAAGTCGAAGGCTTCGACATAGCTCGTTGAAGGGGCAGTGGGCTGGTCACATCTGCCGGAAAACCGATAACCGCGCGCTGGGGTAGACGAGTTCTCGAGTGGAGACCACGACTCGGCAAGCGTAGTGTGGGACGCCTCCCGGCTAGATGGAGTGACGACCTGCGTAAGGCGGATGGCGGTGACTGGATGCGGAGAACCGAGGATCGGGTTCAGTGAGGCGCCTTAAGGGAGGCCTATGTCCTGCAGTGGACTAGTGCAGGCTGATGATCATGATGAAACTATTGTTCCAGTACCTCCGCGAGCGGTTCAAAGTGGACGTGCCGCACCGGTTCCGGCCCCACCAGTTCATGTCGCCCACGTTCTGCGACCACTGCGGCGCGCTGCTCGTCGGCTTCTTCAAGCAAGGGCTCAAGTGCGAAGGTGCCATAACATGTTAATGTTAGTCAGGTGGGGTAAGAGGAATGACCAGACCAGAGCAGACTGGACCACTGTAGAGTTTAACTCTACAGTTTGTAAGATCTGTACTCCTACACCGTCAATACTCGCTTGCGACTACGTAAAAACTATATCTCTCTGTCTTTCGCAATTAGTCGGAAAGATACAGCACTGTTATATTTTTACGTAGTCGTTAGCGAGTATCGACGCTGTACACCCATGGTAGGGGTACTGGTATTAGTCTTCTTTCCTCGGTCTTACCCCACCTGACCTTACATCAAACAAAATACATCACATTGCTGGGTTTCTGCTTGAAGATAACAATTGGGAGCTAGGTTTGTGATTGCGAGACAAAACTGCCACTGCTCGCTGCTAGGCGGCGCCACTATAGCGAATACGGTAAACAAATAAAGGGTACACAGAAATAACGTGCTTTGTCAGTTTTGCCATATTTCTCTTGATTTACCAGGAAGGTTCGAATATCTTTGGTGGCGCGCGCGCTCCCCTATGGAGACTGCATCTTGCATATTTAGTATGGGAACCAATGGTGCCACTTACAGGGGGGTGCGGACAAAGGAAGCGGTGTAGCGGGAGGAGGTTGCTAGTACAAATTTATGTGGAGTTTGAAAATGAGAATGTGTGAGTGAGTCACAGTATTGTCATACATTTGACACGATTTTGACACTCATAGAATGCTTCTTTTTCGCCTCTTTAAGGGGCCGCGAGCACGCACCAAAGAGATCTTAACTCTATGGGATTTACAATGTACAAGTGGCTACGCGTCTACGCCGTAGAAGCGTAGAGCTTTCTTAAACATTCATTGACCTATTTACTTTTAGGAGTACTTATAGGCTATTAAAACTTAAATGACAGTATGTAATGACGATGGGCATAAATCCGAAGTACTCACAAATACCTATACCTCCTGCGCTCAAAGTGCTTACCTAACTGCCCTATTGTGGGAGGTAAGAAGGGGAAAATCGTAAAAACTCCATTAGGAGATCAGAAAAGTCCAGAGATGAGTCGTGAACAAAAACCAAAAAGTTTTTACTTCATAAGTTTGTTACTGGCACACGATTTTTATACATGAGAACTCCTTGGTTGTGATGTGCTACAGCTTGTGATTTAGAGCCATTAGCGCGGTAAAAAAAAAGGATTTGAGTAAAAAGCGCGCGTATTCGTGTTCTTATTTAACTTTTTTCCAAAAATGTTGTTTGACTTACCTATATTTTAGGTATCTGTTAAGGTGTAGTAACTATATAAACAGCTTTATTATCACTTAGGGGAAAGTAAATATTACTATATTTGTTTACTCTAACAATAAACTATTATTGAGTCGTATAATATCAAAGGCGGCAATCTGTCATTGTTCCAACAAAAGTCTTGGTACAAGAAAGTTCAATTGTCATTGAAAGTAAGATTGCCGCCTATGATACTAGTACGATTCAAAAATGTCAACTTTAGCTGTAAGTACTATTATATATTCTGTGGCTGTAACTTTGTGTGCTTGTGCTAAAATATAAGACATCTGTTTCTTAATGCACGCATTACAGTAGGAGATCCATCCACTTTACCTTTTTTTTTCAACCTGTACTGAAAAATTGAAATAGGTATTTCAAATCATAAACTTAGAGTAGGTATGTACTTACCATGCTTTTATTTGTTGCAGCAAACTAAAAAATTTTTTTTTTCATCTCACCGGCTCGGAATATACTTTCTCATTTGTAAAACTTATCTTCTAATTTGTAGAAGGTGGACATATAAAGAAGTGGTCAATTCTAATTGTGGTTATTATTATTTGTGGTTCTAAACCGCCGAAAGGACTCAATTCACCTAGTATTTTCCTCGCTGTAGTGAGGTGAAAATTTGTGTGTCGCGCTCGGCAGCAAAGTTATTTTGCGTCTCGTACCTTTTCAATACTAGTACCCGCACAAAATAACCAACTTTGCAGCCTTGCATAACAAATAACTACCTATTATCGATTGTCTAACTCAGGCTTGTCGCTCGCAACGCATGTCCTTACAACCGAAACGAACCCGTCCCGAAGAACTGAATTGCTTGTTGTATTGAATACATACTTTGCCATAACACACAATCTACATCTAATTACTATAACTACTATACTACAACATACTTCTACCTCCACGCTTCTCCACAGCTGTTCAACGCTGCCGGGCCTGCGCCACTCCAGGTATGAAACCAATAATTTCAAATCCTGCTTCCTACTAACATTGAAATGGCGAAAGTTTGTAAGGATGTTTGTGAGTGAGTGAGGATGTTTGCTACTCTTTCACGCTGTAACGGCTGAACGGATTCTGATGAAACTTACTACAGTGGTAGCTTAAAATATATCCTGGAATAACGTATTGGCTACTTTTTACCGGGAAAAACTTATTCCACTCGGGCAAAGCCGTGGGCAACAGCTAGATATATTTATACCTATGTCAATATATGAAACCATATTATATTTCAACCTACAACCTACACACCTCTGTCCGCTCCGCTCACACCAGAACAAGGGTGTGTAAATTAAACTAATAAGAAACCTGAGAGACGTTATTTGCCAGTCTGCGTGGTCACAGTCTCGTGGTTTTGGACAAAATTATGAAAGTTTGGAAAATCGAGATATTCGAAGAAAATAGAGCTACCAAACCTTTTATGGTTCTTCTCAGGTGATTCTCTTATCCCACCTGACCTTATACTTTACTTTTGAACAGTTGTTCGTCATAATCTGTTAGGGAATGGTGGACTATCGTGGATCCAGCAAGTTCGAGTCAAAGTCAAACTTCGAAAAATCGCAAAAATAACTATAATAATAACCAATCTAGTGCAGAGTTTGTAAAAACATATTTTATACGAACCAATAGGTAGAATAGAATAGAATAGTGTTTATTTGGCATACACAAGGCAGCACATATACACATAACAATAAAAACAAAACCAAAATAAGAAAAAAAACAGAGACAACATAAAACATATAAACATGGTGGAGGTTATGAGTGCAGGGCGCGCCGGCGGCGGCGGCGGCGGCGCGGGCGCAGCCTCCGGTCGGGCGGTGCCGCGATGTGACGACAAAAAGGTCTCTAACTCAGCATATGCTGTAGCCGAAGCTACAGCGCTGGTTTTCAGTGGAGCCTTCAGTAACGTGCGTAGGTATGCCACATACAAATTCAAAATTTGTTTACTATAGAAGTTGTTCAAGGTAGGTACTGAAACAGGGATACTAACCGGTATCTACAGGTAATTTTGTAACTGTTACAATATAGTAATATGTAGATACAGGATAGAAGCGCGGTACTAAATAATGGCAAAAAAGCAGCAGAGCAGAAAAGCAGAAAAGCTTTTCGTCATTTAAAGAACATCACTACTAAAGCAGGATCTTACGATTAATTGCAGGTTGCAGGGGGTTTGTCATGTTTACTTTAGTAGGTACCTATCTATTGTTGTTAAACTTTTGTTTGGAGTACCTAGAGCATAGTCTGAAATGGCAAGCGATCGCCGATTTAATAAACAGCATGCAGCCCATTATTTAAACCCTATAAAGTGAGGATAAGTACCTATACGCGAAACAGATGTATGCCTTTAGTTATACAAAAATATTTCGCAAATTATAGAAAGTCACAGTAGAGATGCGGCTATTATTGTCTGGTGTCTACAAAATTATCATCAATCAATCACCTGGCATGCGACTCGGGCGGCGGCGGGCGGCGCGGGGCGGGCGGCTGGGCGGCGGGCGGGGCGGCCGGTGCGCGCGCGCCGCCCGCCGCCAGTCCGCGCCGCGACGTGCCGCCCTCGCCACGGTACGTTGGTACCGCGCCGCGTAGCCATGCCTCTATACTCCGATCATATCACCAACATGTATTACGGTGGGACACCCTCGTACAGTGCGCCTTACAGCTATACCAGTTCAGTTCTACCTCTCGGATCCTCGTACAGTGCGTCCTACCTCAACCCCGGCGGGAACTACAGCAGCCATTCGTCGCTCGCGGGCTACTCCCGAGCACCGTCCTCCTCGAGATGGGTGACCAGCAGTGGAAGGAACTACGCTCCAATACTCAGTACGATTTCTGAGAGAGGAACTTCGAGCCCAGTAAGAATAAGTAGTCCTAGAAGGGTTTCGATTCCGAAAAGATCGTACGCCTCTCCTAGCTACACCCCTCGCCCTATCAATATCAACACGGCCGATATTGATGTTTCCCGAAATAAGTATCGTCCCAAAGCTGAGAGTCCTGCCCGTGCGGCGCCGTCGCCGAAAAGGGAAACTCCGAGTCCAGATAAAGAAAATGGTCCCTTCATGCCGCGAGTGGATGGAAAACCAGAAACTGGTATTGATTCATCACCGGGGAATCGGCGAAGTACGATAAAACGTGGACGTACTGTAGTCAGGCTTCATACAGTCAAGAGGAAGGACAGAGATTCCCCTCGTAAGCCACAAGTAGAAGTAACTGAAGCTGATCAAGATGCGGCTGATGTTAAAGAAAAGGTAGATGATGCAACGGAATCCATAGGTTGGAGAGAAAAATTATCTGAAGATTTAACTTATAAAGACAAGCGGCAAAAGAAAACGTTAGGAGCAAAACTCGTCGAGAAGTTTATAGTAAAAGATAAAGACAATGATATAGTCAGAGACAAAAGCAAAGAATTAATGAAGAAAGAAGAAGAAACTATAAGTATACCTGTGAGCCCTTTATCAATTAGCAAACCTATCCTAAATAGGTCGCCGGACAGGCGATGCTCAGTTGAAATGCTGGCAGAACAGGCAAATTTATTAGATTCACTAATTAGAGGAGAAAACCTCAGTACTGCTACGTTAGATTTAAGTAAAGTGGGTGTTTCTGAGGAGTCTAAAGCTACAATCGAACCAACGCAATTTGTAAAGAGACGAAAATCAAACGACAGGGAGAGCCCTTTACAGACGACTAAGTCTGATTACTCATTACATGAAAGTCTGAAATCATATAAGGATTATAAAGATCCTAAACATTTTTCAAAAAAACGAAGCTTGAGAAAGTCTGCTTCTGGTGGCAGTATTTGCAGATTGGATTCTATCACAGAGTTTCCAAGGGAAACTATGCAGACAGACTTACCAGCTATTGAAGAAACGAGGTTATCGGTAAAGCGAAATAGCATAAATAAATCAAAACCTAAATTGAAAACCAAAATTACATCATCGGTAGATGTGTCAGAACCAGCTCCAAAGAGTCCACTAAAGTTTAGAGTTGGAAATGTAACTGTAGAAGAAAAACCTCGAATACCCAGAAAAGAAATTACATTCTTTGCTGAGGTGGATGATGTAATTCAAAGTGAAAGTACGCCCAAAGTTGAAAATCTTACTAGTTCGCCTCGAAAAAGTAACATGCGATATAATACCAAGAAAAGAACTAAGATACTTGTGCCCGAAGAAGGTGACCTTGAGTCTCCTGAGCCTGAAGATGGCAATTTTTGGGATAAAATTGGAAAAAGGGAAACAGTTTATTTGATTAGAAGGAAACAATATATCGAAGATAATAGGGAACAGAGCAGACGTGCCTTATTTTGGTTTCCAGCAGAAGAAGAACCTGACACTAACCATGACACAGAAATTAACAAAGTTGAAGAATCGGACAACAATGATTTCCAAAAATTCAAAGAAATTGAAAGTATCGTAAAAGAGAATATACATTCACCAAATTTGGATAAAACTGATAATCAAGCTGGTAATGTAAGTAAAGAGGAAATGACAGACGTAACAGTAGACCAAATCGAAATGACCAAAGAAGAGGAAAATACTCAAGCGATAAATGAGCAAATAGAAAAGATAATTATCCCAGAATCTGAAACAGCGTCCATAATTACGGCAAATATAATGATTCAAGGAGAATCAGAAAAAATTATAGGAGCTAGTAAGGAACTAACGTATCCAGAAAATATTTTATCCGAAGAAAACAAATCAACATTACAAGCTAAACCAATTGAAACAAAAGTACCAAAGAGTATAGTCAATATTATGCCAGAAAAGAGCGAGCCAGAACAAAATCGCCAAGAGAGTGATAAAGACAAACAAAAAATTCGCCATCTGAGAACTGAGAAAACCACGGTTACCGAAACCAAGGTGTCTGACGACAAAGCGCTAGAAAACGAAAATAATAAAATTGAACAAAGTCCTGAAAATAAGATACAGAGTGAGACAAATGTTGATATAATTACTGCTCAGAGCCCAGAATATAACAATGTAAAATCAGAAGAAAAAGCGATTAAATCAAAGTTACCAACGGATATTGACAATAAGGTGACTGAGGAACAACCTAATAGTAATAAAGAAAAAAATAAACCAGATAAATCGTTGTCACCAAAAAAACTGCTATCGATAGAAAAAGTTACCGAAACGAAAAAGCCAGAAATCGGCGAAAAAAATGAAATACAAAAAAAAGATGTACCAGAACCAATATGCAAATATAAAAAGACGAAAGAAAAAACTATAAACAAATCAAATTCCTTTGAAAATTGTCTGCAAGAGAATCCAGAAGATAATGTGACAATTCAAACAAATATAATCGCAAAAATTGAAGAAACACAATGTAAATTTCCTAAAAGCAGTGATAAAATTCAAAAAAAAATTAATGGTTTAACTGCAATATTTAATAACGCTGACGACAACAAATCATCCATAGACGTCAGTACAAATAATACAGACAAATTACCTGAATCTAGTGCAAATATATCATCGCCCAAAGACGAAAAAGAATTTGATATTACATTACAAGATATTTCCAAAATAGATACATCATCCAACGAACAAGAATTTGTTGACACAATAGACAAAATTCAAAAAGACGGACAAGTTTGCACTAACGCAAGCAATACAAATGATATTGTTAATCAAGAGGCAATTGTTCCTGAACCTGAGATACCGATAGTGATAGAATCAGAAAACATTCCAAACCAAGATAATAAAAATACATCTGATCCCTTAGTACAAGAAGTTGACAAAGGAGAGGATAAAAAGGCTGAAAATGTTTCTCCTAAAGAGGAAAAGCTGGAAGTGCCCAAGCAATGGTCTTCGAGAGGATTAATTAAAAAAACTTCTTCTCCAAGGAGACCCGTCAAAGAGGAGCCGGCTTTAAGGCCACTGATTGCCACACCACGCCCACTACAAAAGAAAACTCCTCAAGTCATTCATTCATCGAGCTCCTCAGAATCATCTTCCGATGAAGACTCTTCGGATGACGACGACGCGGATGAATCTGATAATAGTGAAGATTCTGCTGAATTCTTTGAGTGCGAAAATAATCCCGATGGCCGAACCTCTACTGGATCGAACGACTCTGGTTTCGATTCTTCAGCGCCAACGTCGCCTGCTGGCTTCGTCCAAATAAAGAAAGGTAAGGTCCAATCACGAATGCTTTCTACCTAAGAGACACAACACAGAACATGCCTTACTAATAACACTTACTTACCCCTATTTTGAATCACTAATATGTACAGATATTCTTCACTATGCACGACTGCTTTGCACGGCTTCAGGCGGATTAACGATACTATATCTACTGAGTGGAGGAAATCCTTGAGCCGCGCGATATGACGTTATTTTGTTTTAGACTGCGATGTAAACTGCCATCGAAAGTGTGAGAAATTGACAGCGAACTTGTGTGGAGTGAACCAACGTCTTCTGGTGGAAGCCTTGGCGTGTCGGACTGCGTCAAAGAGAGGTGGGTATGTAAAACCAGAAAGAAAGTTCCATTCAAAATAGTATCTATTTAGCGGTAACGTCACTTTATCATGTGAACGAAATATCAGGAACGGGCGTCAGAACAACGTCAGAGATGCCCTGCCTAAAATAAAAGCCATGTTTTATTGGCTAGGTATCGTCTGTAACGGATATTATTAGTTTTTAAAAATATTTCACAAAATTATGAAAACATAACTTCAGTAAAACCTGTTAACAGCGAATTAACCTCAGTCTTAGGGGAAAAATACGAGAAGTTTCACTCATGATTTCAACTTTATATTAAGACAGAATAGATACAATACAGCAGTAGCAGTACGCGAACAATATTTGGTACATCATAAAAGTACAATCACATTGACATGGTGCGTATTTGTTTATATTCACGAGTGGATTGTGTCGTGGGCGGGTCGACGATGCGGTTTCTGGGGTTTGGACAGTGGCCAATCACTCGCCGCTCACCTGTACAGAATTAATAGCACCAATTGCTGCTGAAATTAACATAAAGAGATAGTGACATCACAGCATTTATAAATACTACCTATACGTGGTATATAATACCGCATGAAACTGGCATAGTAAAATGCCTTTCAATTATATCTACCTAGGCTACAGACGTATAAAGGGAAGACCAGTGAGAAGATAATACCTATGGGGAAGACCTAGGCTAGGATCATGGCAAGGATCAGTTGTCCAACTATGACTGACAGTTCTGGGCAGATGTTTCTTTCTCATCTATTGACAGTTTTCCCTTTCCACCTCTACAGTTGAACGTGCGCCGTCAAATAAAACTTTGACCTTCCATGATTTCTATTATCGTCGCCATTTGATATTTGTAGCACCGTAAAACTTTTTCAGATATCCTATCTGTCACAATGATTATTTTAATTCTAAATTGCTTTCACAAAAACACATTATAATTCGTGTAAAGCCATATAAGTCTGACTTGCCGGAAGTGTCATTGGCCAAATTTTTTCCACTTGTTATACCTGTATTTAAGATCGATCTATCATCGATTGAAGGATTGGTGCCAGCTCCCGTGACTAACCGGTCTATGGTCAATAGAATCGTAGATTACTTGGCCCGGCATCAAACGTCAATGCACATAGTATTTTTATTCGCAAACCCGGCAGCCAATTCTAAGGCCAAGTTACAAATTCTGGATTCTGTTGTCTCCTAAAATACTGCTGTAACTATCGATGTATTTGCGGCAAATTGTTCTAAGCAATGGATTAGTGATGGATGTCTGGTATCCAGACATAATTTTTTTTAATTTCTCGCATTAAAGCTTTTCCGTTTTTGTAAACAGGCTATTGCTTCATAGTTTATGTTATTTTGGTAAAATAAGAATTTTATCACGTTGTTAATGGGTTTTACGACAATAATTAATGTTGAATCATTGAAAAAGAAATCTAAAAAACTTTTTCTAACCAGTCAAATTAGACTAAAAATTTGTAAAATGTTCACAATTATTGTAAAATATCTTTTAGAGTTTAAAAAGAAAGATAATAAAATTGGAAAATTATGGAGCATTTGGATAGGTAGTACCTACTTACTATCTGAAACATTCTTGGGACAAAATCGTCATGAAAATTACGACCGACATGTCGCTACAGAATCTTCTGTTGGTGAATCCAAATGAGACAATGGCATGCACACGGACATGTCTAAATTTAAGTAACCACCTACTCTTTTTCACAATACCTACACGTTTCTCTTTCTTTTCCCAGCGGATGACTCATACATAGGTAGTTTTTGTATTTTCTTTTATTTTCTGGGTAAAATTACACCTGATTTTACATTGTTTTACGTTTTGTAAGTTGCTAGGAGTATTTACTTAGTAATTATTTACTACCTAGCTAGACAAATAGATAACAGCGGGTAAGGTACTGCAAGTCATCAAAAGTAGTAGTAAAAATATATCTAAAGATATTAATTTTTTTCTTTATAATGATAGGTACAGAGACCTAAATAGATTTAGGTGTGCAGATAGATAGGTACTATGTTTCGTCGTAACTATCTGTAAATTATGACTTCATTTGTCTCAACTCAATACAAGTACAATGTTAATCAATTATTAATAAGATTATTTAAATAGATATTTAAGTAATTATACAGAATTTAGTAATTAAGGGAATTAAGTAATTATAAAGTATTTATAAACGAAGAGAAAACACAAAATTAAACATCCATGCTTACTTAATAGTGCCTACAATAGGACATTTAAAATTCCTCTTGTTTACCGAACTCTTGGTTCCCCCCTCGAACCACGAGGATCATTGAATTCCTCTTGGTTCGACCCTCAAACTACGAGGATAACTATATTCAAATTTAAACACAGAAAATGTAATCCTCGTAGTTTGAGGGTCGAATCAAGTGGAATTCAATGATCCTCTTGGTCCGATGGTCCAACTAAGTGGAATAAAAAAAATCCTGATAGTCCGACAGCAAGGAATCAAAATTCTGCGTCGTCCGACATGTCGGACAACGTTGTCAAACCACGTGGCCGGAGGGCATAAAAGCAGTTAATCAATCTAGACAAAGCTACGCAGCAACTCAACAAACTAAAATCACCAAAAACACAAACAGATCGCAGACTTTTGTAAAAATACTAGATTATTTAGTAATGTCTACGCAGGTGGAGACAGTCCCGGGACGTCGTCAGGCACTGCGCCTGCGCCGGCCGACGCCACAGACATCCTAGAACAGGAGCTTGGTGAGCAAATGACATCATAAACTTTCTTTCTCATCTTCAAACCACCTTTCCTCTTGTTAGTAATAGTCATTTAGTAGAGTTTAGCTTGACTGTTAAGAGTTAATGTGTTTTACGTCGGGTATTTCCATCTTTCGTCCAATGTAGTTCCGGTTGCAATACAATACTTTTTTTTCTTTTGAATAGTGACGTAAGTAAATTACCTACTTTATGTGTAAAAAAGTTTTTTAGCATTATTGAAAATCATTTTAGGATAGGTAATTTCTTAGCAATTATTATTTAATAAAATAATTACGATTAGAGTCAGATTTAGCGAAATTTGGTATTGAAGAGTGTATATGATTTAATAAAAATCTTACAATTTTTGATTGAATGACATCTGACATTCTAAAAATAATTCGTTTATTGAGAGGTTGTAAGTGATATTTTATTCTTCAACCGCAACCACAGAAATATAATAGCGAGCTTTTTCCGTAATCTGTGGTCGCAACAACCAATAAAACCAGCCACCACACGCGGTAGCCGAAGCTGTATTACGTAAGATGTGTTTTCATTTTCAGTCTTGGTGTCTCAGTGCGTTTTACCTTTGTTTTTATAGGCTACAAAACTCTGTCTTTTCGTGTTCTGCTTGGCATGTTCTATTTGTGTTGTGTTGAATTTGACTGCGTGATGTAATTTGCTTAGTCTGCCGCCACTAACGTACACGATTTCCATTCTATCTACACAGTTTTTGTTTCAAATCATTAATAATCGTCAGTTTTATGTTAGAAGTTATTTAAACCCTATAAAAATGTCTAAATATTATGCTTTATTTTAATAAACTGAAAGGTGTGGGTTATTTTTAGTTGCAATAACAAACCACTCAATAGGTTCTATTTTAGAAACATTTTTACTTTACAGAGCGGATAGACAATAAATTGTGTTATGTTCTGACACAATTGGCAAAAAGCTAAATTCGAAAGCTCCCTATAAATAGCGGTGCTGAAAGCGGCTGAGTGTGCGCTGAAACCGCTGAATTGCAGGCGCGTCCCATTTCGCATCCCGATGTTCCGCATTCCAGGGGCCCCAGAGGTATTACCACTTCATAAATTAAATTAAAACGGCCCAAAACGCAAGTTTACGCAAGTAAATGTAGGTGTCCTAAATTTTTGTTTTTGAAGTAGGTACCTGCCTCCAATTGGCAAAATATTTATCAAATAATGTCCATATTTCATGGGGTTCATAAAATAAGTTAAACGATTTAGAACTATTCTTCATATTATCATAATCGTTTATTAACAAAATCGGTTGCCGCCTTTTAAAGTTAAAATCATTCAGTGATGGTGTCAATCTTTGACTCATGGTTTCGTTTGTTTCGTAATTCAAGATCCACCGTTTTTTCAAGCATCTGTGACGTATAATTTGTAGCTTCAGTTAATTAAACGCACAAATTGCCAGGCCATCAATAAGCGACGCATATACGAGGACATTGTTTATGGAGAACCACTTCCAAAAATCTAATTAGTGTGGACATGACTCGAGATAGGTGCCTACATTATGATTGACGGTGTGACGAGTCATTTGTTGGCACGGTACGGCACTTCTTTCAAACTCTTTGAAGGAGTTCAAGTGTTCCAAAACTTACACAAAAGAGACGACAAATAAATATGTGTAGTGTACACGGAGTATATATAGGTATATGTAGTTAAAAGAAATATAGGAAGAAGACACTTTTGAAAAGAACACTTGTTCCCAGGACAAAGATATCGTGTAAAGAACCAAATTCGCAAACTGCCTTCTATAGACCCTTCGCTGACCGTCTTACCCATGTCAAAATATTTTATTGCATTTGAGTACCCTGGGTAAATCCATACACGTCATAGTTTTGTTTACCACCACCATAGAGAAAGGATCTCTTTGGTGGGCGGCCGCGCCGTAGCTAATTTTTTTGATTCATTACCACCGGAATAGGTGCTAGCCGTGCTATGAGAAGAACAAACACAATAAGCTGTCAAACTTTTCACGTAATTGTTCACCCGAAACGTAAGCAAACGCCCATGTCCTCAAACGTGAAGTTGGCAGCTACCGGGCTTTCCAGAAATATTGTGCATCACATTGAACAGGTAGACGTAGAACTTCCGTGAAAATGGACACGCAGTAAAGTGATTTGCCAAAAGTGAATATGTTTTTCAAACTGTAACATGTTTTTTTGCGTGTTTTCTATCATGTTACAAGTATTTCCATAAAGCTTGTTCCAATATCCCGTAAACAAGCAATAGAAGGTTATGTAGAGTCATGTCTGTGTCTAGTATTAATATTACAAATGAATTTAGTACATTACGCGAGTAAAGCTATGATAGACTGATCTGATGATAAAGGTTTTACTGATAGTCCAGCCAGCTAAGCATAGAAAAAAAAGATTGATTGAAGAGTTAAACTCAGATTTTGCATTGCCGCATATTTTAGTTAGACCTAAACTAGTTTCATGCTCGTTGGCAGCAGTGCAATGAACCGAACAGAATCATCAATATTATTATTAACAATGATTTAGGAGGTAACAAATTTAATAAACGTTAGGTACATCTGCAAGCGTTATGCTGCAGGTATAAGCTGCATGTTGAAAACGAATCTGCTTGTTTTAAAATTAAATACCTAGGTATCACATTGAAGTTCAATTTAGTAAGGACACTACATTCGTTGATTTTAGGCAATGATGTTTTGGGGATTCTGCGGGTGAAAAAGGGTTTCAGGTTTTAAGGGTTTGAATGAATATTATAGAGAGACTGCCACTGGACTTTTGCTGTATTGGTACGTTACGTATACCTACACATTATGGTAGACGATTTATGATTAGTTACGGAAGGCGGGAGCGATCATGCCGCATGATTCATGCGGTACGTGTGATACAACCGCCTTGTTCAACTAGTTGTACCAATGAAACCGCCAGAAATATAACAATTGTTATTATTTGCAAGACGAGGTGGTTACGGTCAACACAGACGGACATTTACATACATACATACATATCTTCACGGACATTTGCACGGGACTTAAATTCAATTTGCGGTCCTATTGTTGACTTGGCTCGACTACTTTCGGCTCCAATAATACTTGTGCAGTTTTAAAAGACACCGATAAATTATTTTTGTACAAATTCTTTTGTTGAAAGATATTTCATCGTAAGTAAATAGTAACTGTTTTAGGAAGTTAGAAAATAAAAGCTGGCACCGTTCTTTGCCTTTATGAAATTCTAGGTACCTACTAAATGACTTCATCCAGGCCTGAATTTATCTTCATTTCTTTCTTTCTGCAAAGGCAACAGCCATATTCGTAGTACAACCAAAAACGTTCCGGAATTGGCTATAATGAACACAGACCTTTAGTTTCACTAGGCGAGAAGAAACGTGTAATACATCCTCTGTAAAGCGTGCATGATAAACTGTACTGTAATAATTCAGCTACCTATGTATATTTAAGTACATCACGTGCAAATATCAAGCGATCCCACCGCCCACGATAGCGCCCGCCATGGCATGCCAATAAATTAATTGCAACTATTATTTATCCGACTAGCGAGCACGGACTAGAATAATATAATTTAATGCCCTATTAGCCTATTCAAACAGTTATTACGTATATTGGAAAGTGAAATATTGTTATACTTGACTATGAGATTAAACAGGCCTTAACTTTATGATGATAGGCTAAGTTTATCTATATTTGCAAACTGTATTTTAGAGGATGTCTATAGAAATAAAATATACGGTTATAGTCGTGACTATTATTTATAAGTTATAACTAATAACTAGTTAGTTATAAGTTATAACTAATAACTGCATTGTATTGTAACTATTTTATATGACTGATCAAGAATTCAATAATTGTAGAGGAACAGGTATGAGTAGGTAGAGGGGACAACAAAAGAGAATATAAATAAAATACAAAAGTATATGTGGCATAGTTTCATAGGCGTAGCAAATAATAAAAGAAAACAATACGTTGCTACGAATAATGCTACGACACAGAATACAGACGCTACGACGAACAATTACTGTTGTTAAGTACCTATGCGTTTATCTGCAAGGATTGTTATTATTTATTGGTATAGTTCAATTCATTTCAAAATATACACTGTAAGTAGGTATTGCTTTAGTAACGTACTTAAAAATATGTCCAGCAGTGGACTAGTACAGGCTGATGATGGTATTTAACTATATTAGATATTTTAGCTAAAATTTCGAGGTCAATACTTTTTATTTTATTTTCTGTGACAGCTATGGGTACTTTCTACTCTTGCTGCTCCCGTGCTCGGCACATTAATAATTTGCGTTTCTGGCAGTATGCGTCGAAATGAGTCTGCCTCTTAAGGAATAGAAATAGGACGGAATAGGGTAAATAGATTAAAATTACTAAGTATCTTTCAAAACTAATTCTCAACTTTTTAAGGAAATCAAAGTCCGATTTTTTCTGCCGAATCCCTGTATTTATTCCCCAAAATACCAGCGACCTTGATATTGTCCGTTGGCTAATATTTTTAGCGGGCGTCGTCGCGATCTCAGCCGAGGTGAACCAGAATTAATATGTGACATGTGTTGCGCGCACGCATAATTATTATGTCATAGTGTAGCGTAAAACTGAACTTGAAATATGCGCATCACGACCTCCAAGCAATCTGACAAGTGCCTAGGTAGGTACTTTAACGATTGGTTAACATTATACAGATCCACAGATTAACTAGGTACACCTAATAGTTAATTTTTGTGTGATCTTTAACAGATCACTGCAACCATATGAAGCTAAAAACTTGGTGGGGGCCGTCCGTCCCTATTCAGAAAGCCGAGCCCTGTGGGACACTCAACCAGCGAACTTTAATAAAAAAGTTCGCTGCACTCAACACATAACATAGTGTGTTGAGTGCAGTATGGTGTTATTTCCATAGCAATGAGAATAATATAACTGTCATTCAAAATTGGCACCATCAAATTAACAGTGATAACTGATATCCGTAGCGAGCGGGAGCGCAGCGAGCTTTTTCCGTGTTCTGTGCTGATATCCAATCCATACAAAATATAAAGCGTACACTGCCTATATTTCTTACGCTGCATTAATGAAATGCACAGCAACGGAATATTGTTTGGCGACAGATAGTGATAGAGTTGGAAGTTCTTCCCTTCCAAACTATTTCTGTCTGCGGGGTGCAAGATAGTACTAGTACATTACTGCAGCGGCCCGCAACAGAGGCATTGATGGACGAACGTGTATATGTGGGCCGAGGCGAAGCCGAGGACTTAATATAGTCAAAAACACCCCTCCCCTATTACCTTCGCCAAGCTTTTCATCGACCTCCTAATTAAACATTATTCCGACAGTGTGGCACCCGTATATTGTTGATGTGACAATGAGTAAAATGACCTACATGATATTGTCAAACGATAAGGATCTGTAGTGTCAGTGCCCAATGGCACGAAATGAAGGGTATTTACGATTTAAATCTAGATACGTAAGATGAGAAAAGCCAAGGCACTTGTGCCAATATATCATATCTCACGACTTTAACGAGAGCTAAATATCTCTCGAGAAACCCACTAGTAATGAAACTCTGTAATTATGTTAATATATTTTTAGTACTTAGGTAGACTTATATAAAACTACCTAACTAATAACGTCTAAAATAGTCCACGCCTGTCTTATTAATTTATAATACCTATAGAAAGCATTTTATTTAATGTGCAGTGCAAAATACGACTTTCATTTTTGTCTCTTAAGTATAACATTCGGCCATAATCTTTTCAACTTGTAAATTCAAAGATTCATGAACTCTATTTCTTTATTAATTACAAAATATCATTTAACCATTCATTACAAAACTATAATATAAAAATGTATTAATTAACGGAATATTTTATTGATCAACGTCTTTATTTCGTTCATACTGTGGTTATTTTCATTAATATGTATAAAGTATCTGTATTTAATTGCATCCAGTGGCTTTAATTATAAAAACCCTCTTTAAATAAACTATGATTTAAAAAAAATTGCATCCAAAAGGCCAAAACCTTGAACTTGTTGGATTGGAGAAAACCTTAACTTCAACATTTTACCAAGCGGTGGTAGATAAAAAAATTACGTTGTATAAATGTACCCAGTGTACTTACATGCAATAAAATAGTTTTGACTTTGACTTTACCCGACTGCGGCGAAGCCCAAAATTATAATATCTTTTAATGTTTATTATTTAATGTAAGTATGTGTTTTCTACTAACATTCTAAATGATTGATGCCGCCTTAAATACTTTATTGAATATTAAAGTCAGGGGTACCATTGTTCCTAATATAACAGTACCTATAAATCTTTCACAGAGCAATCCACTGCGTACGGCATTTTCCGCAAGACTGGGCGGTTCACACCACCAGCTCGCACCATCCCTCGCTTCAGGAAGTACACTATCGAGGACTTCAACTTCATCAAAGTGCTGGGAAAGGGCAGCTTTGGGAAGGTAAGCATCATTCTCTCGACTTTTATCTCTTTTTATACCGATGGAGTGTACATGTATGAGGTAAAATTAATATTTTATATCAATGACAAATTTTACTCGTAATGCTAACAGGTCTTGGCATCACAGGGGTATCAAGTAGTCCTAATAAGTAGGTACTGTGAACCAATTTTATTTCAATTTTAGAGTTCGATCTTGTTTCTGATTTAGTAGGTACCTACATAAAATTTCTTAGGTTTTGTTAGACATCAGCATTTTAGATTAAAATATCCAACCACGGCCGGACGGCCGCAGTCAGCCGGCTTGACCTGGAATAGGGTAGACACCATCGCCATAGCGTTTCATGATATTATATTCGTGAAACATCCTGGCATTTTTTGCGGGGGGAGAGATCTACGCAAACATGTACGGTCGACCTCACGTCAGTGGAAACTTAACCAGTATAAACTGGTCTCTCATAGTATTGAAACTCCCTAATATGCTAGGCCGGCTCAAGGTCAAAGTGTTTCCACTGACGTGCGGTCGACTGTACTTACTATACGCTGTCGCTTCGAACGTAACATACACGTAATCGGAAGAGCGACTGTGGCGATGCCCCCTCCATAATAATTACTTACTTTATGACAATATCAAAGAAGACTTACCTACCTATTAGCTGCTTAACAATAATATTTGAAATACGAGCACGCAAAAAGGCGTAAATAAAGTTGTTTTTCCGATAGCAATTAGCATTGTTTTCCCGCTCTGACCCAAATGTACAGAGCGAAGAGTGCCAAGCCCACGTCGCAACCGATCAGAGATTTAAAAATGGCACCGTGCTGCTGTTCAATCACATTTTGCATTCTTTGCCGACTGTTATGAGAGCTATAAATAATAATGGAATAAACAAGTCCGTTGTCCACCACGTCTCCACACGTTTGCGTGCTGCAACGAGAAGGAAAGGAAGGGACCTGAAACTCCTTTTATACTTCACTCACTAGCACACTGCGTGCATCCATTACGAACGTCCTTAAAACTAGATACATACAAGAAAAACAAAATCCACAGAATAGATAATGTTACCACTCCCAACTAGAAGCTCTGTACAAACCCGAAGGGAGTTAACCACATGCTGCTCTCGTTTTGCAAAAAACTCCCGCTTTCGTGGAGTCAGCGCAGGGACTGCCAACCCCTCTAAGCATAAAACTAAGAAAAGCTTTTTATGCAGGTATACGTGAGTTTAATCTTAATCAGACCTACGGAAATATCTTTCAAACAATTAATTTGTGGAGTATAAGCAAACTCACCGTCCAGAAATAGTCCATGAGAAGAAAAAACGAGGGATTTTGCCAAGAAAATATAGTTTTCGAATACGTTCCTATAGTACAGATATGCGTTAGACTGGCTGTGACGTGACGAATATTTGAGATGAGTGGTCGGGTGGAGAGAGACACGTCTATACTAAAAGTGTGACAAGCGCACATTTTTAGCACACTGAAATAATGAAGAAACTTTTAGCAACTTTAAACTTTTAGCAATTTGTAATGTTGGTAAGATTTTATTGCTAGAGGAAATCAACTAAAATGACTGCGGGCAACTTTCACGAAAAGTAACACATCCATGTAATATCCTACAACGTCTACATTGTATGGTAGAAACATACATCAACAAGTGTCGTGAACGCGTGATCGTGACAATCTTATCAACCTCTTCAATAATATAATGAGTGCCCCTTCTGCTTCATGGAGTACTCTTTAGGCGTATCCCCCAAACACACGCGGCCTGCGGTGGCGGCCTACCGCAGGCCGCAACTTCAATATGAAAACGCAGGCCGCGCGTGTCTGAAGTCTCACATACATTGCATTTGGATTACAACAGACCGCCACCGCCACCGCAGAACGCGTGTGTCTGTGATACGCCTTACGTTTTAATAAGTTCCAGGGAATCGAACCACTCACGGCGTTTGAGACCAACCAACGAGGCGGCCTAGATAAGACAACCAAAGACCTGTCAAATAACGTGTCGTTTTTATATAACAGAACACCAGCGGATGTCCTGGGTTGCAGCTGTAGTTACAAACATACGAGAATTGTGTCAAAGTGTGAGGAAATAAAATTAAAATAGTTTAACTACCTGTGCACGGGCGAGAATAGATCTAACGAAAATGGGTCACTCAAATCTACCCGCCTACCTCGCTCCTCAGTGACAGTTAGAGAAGTTCCTAGAATCGCGAATTAACTTGTCAGTTAAATAAAACATTTATAAGTAGTAGCAACTATCAACAAGCTTTCGTTAATATCTTTTCGCATGGCAGCGTTGCCCACGGTTCTTTTCCGGTAACTTTCAGTGGATTTTTTTTCCTATAGGGCAAAAAATAAGTACTTAGATAATAATATTTATCTAGAGTAATGTAGTAGCGTTGGCCACGGTTCTATTCCGGTACCTAAGTTTCAGTGAGAATTTTTTTCCAATAGGGTAAAAAATAGGTACTTACTTATATATAACCCTTAGGGCCTCTTACACCGCTTGCTGATAAAGTCCCAGATACCCTATCTACAGGTTATCTGACAGATAGCCTATTTTTTTGGTTTCACAGGTATCTGATTGCCTATATCTTATACATTTTATATAGTCTATCACACAGATTAATCTGATAGATTAGTTTATCACTAAGATTACTATCTGTAACAATATCAGGAAGTGGTGAAAGAAGCCCTTAGAGTGTTAAAAAACCCGTTCGCGTCTCAAATGTAGTTCAAATACTAAACTTTATGTAGTCTAGATAGAATTCTTTTTTCAAAAACCAAAATATGACGACAGCCACATTCTAATGAATAATATGTTTATCTAGAGTAATGAAAATTTCACAGTAAAACTGCCCAAAACTTGCAAGGCAACCTTAACTATAGGGTAACGTAACATAATAGGGTAGACTGACCCCACGGCGTCCCCATAAAGAATCGAATTTAGCTACTCCTGACTGGACCGCACGGCAAGGAAGCCTAAGGACTTTGTTATTTGCCTCTATAAGACATAAATAAATCCTAAATATTTTGACAGGGTGGCGATTAAACTAAGATAAATATATTCGCTACGGAGACAAATGATAAATATATCACTTCCATATGACGCATTTCGCACTTCAAAGCAAGAGGACGTCAAATAAAATCATTGCTCGCGGTATGAGGCCGATGAACCTAATACCTGTATAAGTAACTATACTATTACTTTATCTAGTACCTACCTGCTCATGGGTTTTTGTTCCGCGACTTCCCGCGGGAACTTTGTATTTTGCTGGGGTAAAAATAGCCAATGGCCATATAAAACAATTCAGCATTCTATCATTATTATTTTTTAAATTCGGTTCGGTGGTTTCAGTGATTACCGCGAGCAAACTATAAAAAAATTGCTCTCTCATAAATATATTTAGTGAACAATATGTTATAGGTACCTACTGTAAAAGTTAACTTTCACAACTTTTAACTTTTTTACATTTAGAACCAAACATTTTAGCCACCGCAGCATTTCGTCTCTATAACATGTACAATACATGGGTGACCGTAACCTCATCTCGTGGCGCATTGCCATTTGCAGCTCTGCATCGCTCTGGTTCACCTGCCATGCCATGCGTCTGCAGTACAAGCATGATCTATTATTATTAGTGCCTACGTCACATCACCTACTGGCCACCTTTATACGAACAGGGCCGGAGCTAGCTCATTTGGTGTCGTAAGAGACAGATTTCTTCGGAACTGACACAGGTTTGACGCATTTATTGTAGGTACTTGTATTTTGTAGAAACGATCATGTCACAAACTATATATGCATGCCTTTCATAAGCTGCTGGGAAAAGTTGTCGAAAAAGTGGAAGATTGATTGACCAATCACAACACCGTAAACTCGAATTAAGTATTTTTTAGTGTCGGATTGATTGTCCCTTCAAATAAATATCAAGGTATTTATAGTACCATCTATTTTAAAAATTGAGGATTATGGCGGCAAAAACCCCTCAGCCGATTTTGTAACTAGCTACGAAAAAAGATTTTTGCGTCACTGTTACAAATTACTTAAAGAGTGTATTTTCCAAAATAAATTCATCAAGTGATTACTTTTATAATTGCTATCCTCGAAAATAATATCGAATGGAGGCAATTCTCTCCTAGATTTTGCCATTCCAGCCTAGTGCCACAGAATATAATAATAGTGCTAGTGCTAGCTGTCCCTGTTGTAACGTCAGCGCACACGTGCGACCGTACCCATCAAGATTGGCTGTCGTTCGTTGAAAATGATTATGCGTCTTTGCATACGTCCACAAACTATATAGGGATCATACGTCATTTAATTGTAGCAAGGAACGTTGATTTAATTACGAAACAATGTCGTCGCGTCGACACTCAGATTGTTGTTGTAATGAAGCAAATTTTTATGTTCTGTGATACAACCCTATTATTTTTAATAGGTAATGACGATGGTTGCGAATATTATTACTTAAATCAAAAAGTATAGATACCTAATTGTTAATGAATGTGCAAAATTTTTAAGACAAGGCACGAGAAAATGCTAAGACATCGACAAAACAGCTGTGTTTACGCTGTTTAGAACGGCTATTCTGGCACGTAGCTTCTTTACAACCAATTAACACAATTGTAGTGTCAAACTTGATACAGCACCAAATCTCTAACCAAAAGCGTTATTATAAAGCTGTGACGCGAAGCAATTAACAGCCTATAAATTCGTCCCATTATTGGGCAGAGGCGTACCCTCATAATGAAAGCGTAAGGGTCATCATAGTCCACTACGCTGGCTCAGTGCGATTTGGTGGACTTCACATACGATCACCGATTACCCCCAATAAATACCACTTACGGTGCAACGCTCACCACACATTAATGCATTTGCACAAATACTACGCTAAGATATGAGGTGGCGTCGGACAAGAAGTGACCTTGTAATGACCAATCACAGCGCGCCGTTACGCTGCCTCACTTCAACAAATATCTTTTTGTGTTTCGTACTTTTGAAACCCTCACTACGCTCAGTTTTCAATACTCACTCGCACAATAATAACCAACTTTGCAGCCTTGCATAACAAATAACTATTTCCAGGTGAACTCGAATCAGTCACCGTGAAAAATAAAACGTACATTCCGAAAACCTCATTGGTACGGTCACGGTTTGAACGTAGACCTTATGCACGCGAGGCGAGAACACTCCGACGACACGTTACGCGAGCCAGGTCGAAACTTCCTGGTTTCGCAGCTCGGCCCAATTGCCTTTGATTCCCGGCCAAGAGTACGGAGAAAGCATGATATACGAGCGTTATATAAAATGAAATCTGCGCTCGAGCGGTGTCACACGCATTTCCCGGCACATCTATCAAAATGTTAATGCCGCTAATTTTGTTCACGCCGATTTCTGGAGGAATGCACGCGTTACAGCTTAGAGTAGAGTAGACCAACCGGCTCCGCTTACATCACTAATATTTACGAGTAAGCGTGTAACCCAATTGTAGTATTTATTACTCTAAACAGGCATCCAATATGTCACACAGTGAACTACATATTTTATTTGCGCGGGACAGACTTATTTAATCTCCGGTTCGTGTACAATAAATCAAATAAATAAATTTCATTCCGAAATGCGAATTTTTGGGTGTTTGTTGCTCAATGGCGCTGTAAGTAACATCTGAACGAATTTGAATTAAACTTCGTATAATGATAGCTTATATTATATCCTAGAATACTATAGGATACTTTTTAACGCGGAGGAAATCGCGGGGCGTCGCGTCCGCTATCTTATAGTCATGAAGTTAAGAACTTTTTGGTGGGAGCCCGCTAAATTCGTTCCCACAAGGCTATAGTAGTTTTATAGGAAAGGCAATTGGTATAATTACTTTTTTATTTTTAGGAAAATTAGAAAACACAATCTACAAAACAACACATCTAATCAAATCACGTCGAATCCACCGACGCGACTGGCCGTGACTCAATGCGAAACTTATTCCCAGGTGCTACTAGCCGAGCTGCGGGACACGGAGTACTACTACGCCGTGAAGTGCCTGAAGAAGGACGTGGTGCTGGAGGACGACGACGTGGAGTGCACGCTCATAGAGAGGAAGGTCCTCGCCCTCGGCACCAACCACCCCTACCTCTGTCACTTGTTTGCCACCTTCCAGACTGATGTGAGTATGAACAGCTGCTAATAGATGCGACCATCTTAGGACGGTTTCACAGCTACACGGGTCTCCCTTACGGGCTGTCGGAACGGAGACATAAAAGGCGCTTTAGACCATCGTTTCACAGCGTTCAGGAGCGTGTACCCGTTCGTGTCTGGCCTGTTGGCGTAATTGGTAGTGACCCTGCCTACTGCGCCAGAGGTCGAGGGTTCGATTCCCCACCCGGGACCAACATTTGGTGATGAGCATATCTGTTGGTTTTCGGATTCTGGGTGTTTGTCTTATGTATTTAAGTATTCATTTATAATTAATTACCTATGTATATCAGTTGTTGAGTACCCATTTACAAGCTTCGGCTTAGTTTGGGACTAAACAGTCGTGTGTAACATTGTCCAAACAATCCGGGTCGCTGTGAAGCGATGTTCTAGCGCCTCAAATGTGTCTTCTCTCCTACCAGCCTTAATGTATGAAACTGTATCACTATGTGTGTATTGTTACTGTATGGAAGACGTCACACCGCGACCGGTTGCGTTGCGCGTGCGGCGGGAAGTCTGGCGCACCTCAACGGATGCTGCACGAGAGTCTTCCCATCGGTGAAATAAAGCACAGAATAAATTGATATTTTCGATCCACCGATCTCGCCCGGATCAGGCACAGTGAGCTACGCAATCGAAAATCATAGCTACTCTCCAAATATTAAAAGAGTCAAGTCCTTACAAACAGGTTAAAAATAGGGAACTAATCTTAGAAATGGCGCACAACGTGGGCTCAATCTCAAAATACATTTTATTTTATTAGGTAGTTTAAATGTCAAAGATAACTGCGTCATAATGTTTTATCTCAACTGATACACTTGTAGCTCCTGTTCTAAGGGCTCATATCATCCTAGGGCTCTATTACAATGAGCAATCTGATGAGTGCTCATTATAAGAGCCCTAGGGTGACATGAGTTTGTATGGGACGAATTATTTATATGCAGCCGCTTGTCAAAACTCTTACAGCAGTGGCGTCGCCGCCAGAGCCCTTAGAAATCTCCGAATCCCATAGGATTAAAAATCTCCCTCTTGGGGTTGGTGAACATCCAGAGTGACTGCACAGTCGAGGGCGTGATCTTTGCTATGGCGTTTTACAGCGAGGCCAAGGTGGGATTGGCAGTCCTTCGCGCCAGTGGGAGTTTTGTGCAATTCTCCCAAGCCATCACCCCATCTCCTTGAATTAAAGAAACAGGGTATCTGATTGCTGGCTCCACGGTTGCATTGAGAGCGAACTTTGCTATGTAAGTATTAGTAATGTGCCGTTGTTTGCTTGCAGTCGCACCTGTTCTTCGTCATGGAGTACCTGAACGGCGGAGACCTGATGTTCCACATCCAGCAGAGCGGGCGGTTCCCGGAGGCGCGGTCGCGGTTCTATGCGGCCGAGATTGTCTCGGGACTTAAATTCCTTCACAAGCGGGGCATTGTTTACAGGTACGTTAAGTATCTTTGTTTAGTAGGAATAAATCCTTGGGGGACGAGATGGGAATAAACCTGTCAAATTAGAGGAAAGTCAATTTTCGGGAATTGCCCTAATCCTTTTAGGGATTCGTCAAAACGGATTCACGTCTATTTTTTTATTTTTTTTATTTTTATATATTTATTTAATTTCACAGCATAAAAAAAAACATAATTACATTCATTTCATTAGAAATAATAATATGCCAATTACGAAATTAAAATACAAATAAAAATTATTGATAAAAAAAAAACAGGGAAATACGAAAATTAAATTAATTGAAAATAATGAAAAATTACAACACAAATTACAATTATTATTACTTATTACTATGTATGCACTCTGCGGATGATAGATGTGGTGTGACTGTGTGTGTTGAGTGAGAGGTGTGATGTGTGAGTGGAAGAATATAGTGAAAGATAAAATAAAGTGGTGGTTAGCGATTTTTTAATGCCTTAATGACTTCTCTAATATATTGAGTGCGTTTGAGGAAAAATATATCTGCGTCTAGCCAAGTTATTTTGTACGTCGGTCTCTCCCCCGGGTGGCTCTAAAAAAGGAATAGACCAATTGAGCTAAAACTTTGAACTTTCCCGGAATTATACGAAAACAATGGACAGGTTTTCCGTAAAATTATTTTCTAAAATGAGAATAAAAAGTACTTACTGTTATTTTTTGAGATATTCCCGGAAAATAAAAAATGTTGCCTTTTGCCACCTAGCTTGCTGACGTTTGCTTTCCAAAATAAGTAATATTCCAATCTTGTCTCATTGCCTCAAATTTAATATAATAATTATTAATTTAATATAATTATTTATAATTTATTTTTAAGTTTAGTTTTAGTTTTATATAATAAGTTTTTTATTGTTATCCTATATTTATTTAGATTTCTACATAACTGAAATATATACATTGCCTCAAATACCTAGGCTACTTATAAAAAAGTTCGACATAACATCATCAACATTGCTGTTATTGCTGGTACCGCGACCATAAACAGCTTGGTTGCATACTGTCCTATTCTTGCCGCGTATGTACTGTTTTGCATTATAGTTAGTACATATTTTTTCAGAGACTTGAAACTGGACAACATTCTATTGGACTTCGACGGTCATGTCCGCATCGCTGACTTTGGGATGTGCAAGCTGCAGATTTACTTGGATAAAACTGCTGACACCTTCTGCGGGACTCCGGACTATATGGCCCCTGAGGTAAGGCTTAGCGAGCTATAGAGAGGAATATGCTCGAAGTTTCGACCCGGAATGAGGAAATCCGACGATGAACATTCTTAGTCTTGCCTACATAGAAATAAAGGATAATCTGTCGCAGAGCCGATGGCTGTTTGGGACAATGATTTCTGGAGCAGATTGTGTATATGTAAGCGCAGCGTGGGACGCCCCCTGCCTAGGCATATGTCCAGTAATGGACGTCGAGAATGATGACGTGACAATTTAATTAGAACGGTGTAGTGACACCGGTTAGAGAGGGAAAGGAAAGAGAGAGTGAATTAAGTGAGAGAACCAGGTAGCGAGTAAGTATCTCATTGGAGATAATCGGCGCCAGGGGTCGTGGGTTCGATTCCTATAACTTTGGAAAATTTGCATAAGTTAGGCCAGGTCTAGATGATTTATTTGTGAACAGAATAGCACAGAGCAACCATTCTCACTCAACTTCTTTCACCTTTTCACAGATAATCAAAGGCCTAAAGTACAACCAAGCGGTGGACTGGTGGTCGTTTGGCGTGCTGCTATACGAGATGCTGATTGGCCAGAGCCCGTTCAGCGGCTGCGACGAAGACGAGCTCTTCTGGTCCATCTGCAACGAGATGCCGTCCTACCCGAGGTTCCTCTCGCCGGAGGCTCTCGCCATTTTAACCAGAGTAAGTTTATACAGGCAGGCCACATAGCTCGCCGTTGAAGCAAAGGTTCTGGGGTGGCGACCACGCACCGTGGCAGACCTAACAAGATGGACCGATCTGTCGTCGAGTTATATCCCAAATTTCCCTCAGCTTGTATAAACCTCTGTATAAACTTCATCATCAACATATCAGCCGGACGATTGTTTAGACAAAGGCCTCCCCCAATTATCTCCTGACCGGTCCTGGGCGGACCGCAACCAGATAGTTCCCGCCACTATATCACAAATCCGACATCTATCACAAATCTGTCCTACTAATATGGGATGTTTGTGAGGATGATTGTTATTCTTTCACGCTGAAACTACGGAAGATTTTGATGAAACTTTATAGTAATATAGATTACTATACGTAAAGCTGTTCCCGTGTGAAAATCTTTTCTACGCGGAGAAAACCGCGGGCAACATCTTAAATGATTTGTACCTACGTTTATTCCCTGACTACCCCTGGCAGTTGTTGGACAAAGACGCGAGGACGCGGCTGGGCGGCGCCGAGTGCATGCACGGGGACGTGCGCGAGCAGACCTTCTTCCACCCCATCCACTGGGACCGGCTCGAGAGGAGGGAGCTCGAGGCGCCCTTCAAGCCGCGTGTGGTACGTCGCCAACCGGAGTGGGCCAATGGGACAGTTTTTGAACTAAGTATAGTTATAGCAATCTCGTGTTTGAGGACATTCCATAATTTTAAATTTTATTTAAGTAGGTACTTGCCTCTAACACTCTGAAAAAATATTGGTCAAGGGTGAACTTGTTGCAGAAATCGCAAGTTTCGAATTTGTTTCATGCCTTTCGTCATGATTTTATCTGAACACGAAACTGGATCGATTTATGTTATGTATTAATATTTTTAAACTTTTTAGATTTTTTGACAAAGCTCACGGTGGACCAAATTTTTTTTTCAGTTTTAATTAAATTTGAAAACTAATGAAACACGAGATTCCTGTAAATGCTGTAGTTCAAAGTGTCCATACTGTCCCATTTATAAGAATGACACTACTTATTAAAGAAAAAAATCCTACAATCAATATTTCCATTTACTTATTTCACTTATTTCCTACAGAATCTCTAGACAGTACTGTGTACTACAGTGGTTTACCGAGATAACTGATAATTCGTCCCTGATCGAAGCTTTGATAGAATTGTTGTTCATTACAGCGACACCCGATGGACACGCAGTATTTCGACAAAGCGTTCACGGGAGAGCGGCCGCGGCTCACGGCCGTGGAGCCACAAGTCCTTCGCTCCATGGACCAGGAACCCTTCAGAGGGTTCTCCTACACCAACCCCAACGCGACCGACCACTAGAATTTACACTGTTCGGTGTTGGTGACTTAACACAGCAAGACAGAGCAATTATAGCGTTAACTCTGTTTAATGCTTTATTCGTTCCAAAGGATTAGATCGGATCAGACTAAGGGATTCGATTAGGATATCGAAATTGTAGTTACGATATTTTCGTGATGACATTCTGTTTATCGGAATTTTATGTATATTAGAAAAATAAAACTTTTTATGATGTGTAAGTAGGAATCCCGACCTCGAATCACACGGGATCAAGAGATTTCAGGATTGAATGTCCTAAATCTGACAGATGGCGACGAGTGATTGTTTCGAAGCGGAAGCAGTTTTAACGAAACCAAATTATATTAGAATTGGTTAATTTTGTATTAGTTGTTGAGGCAGATATGTTGAAAAAAAAACGTTAAAAATTAAGTGTAAATAGTTTATTGAACAGATTACGTTGTACACAATGACATCCAGAGACAAAATGCCTGTACAAATACAATGGAAGGAATATCATTAATAACGCATATCAGTAATTATGTTCAAATAATATATCGTGTCTGGAACACGATTCGCTTCTTACGTAGAGTTAGTATGTATTGTTAGAATTAAACAAATTGTACTTAAATATAACAGACACCTAATAACAATTATTTGGCAGAGGACCTAAGGTCCAGAGCAACATCCACAACACCCACCCTTAAAAAATATCTATGTGGTAACGTTATAATTAGCACAGCTACTAAAAAACTAGAAATTACTACAATATACAGGATGCAAATCTGCATGCTTGCCATATTTTCAGAGAGATATCGTATAATTTTGAAACTCCCATGTTTAAAGTCTACAACAATTTTAAGGTAACAAGGTCTTGGAGTGCAGATAAGAATAAACCAATTTTATCTATTGCGCAATGGGAATAGACCAAAGGGGAAATTCCTTGACCTCGGGAATCACGAAAAACTTGAGAAAGTATGTTAATGAATGTGTAATTTTTTTTATTAAGCAAAAAAACTAATTAAAATTAGTCAAATTTTTGGACATGTGTTTTTTTTGTGTTCAGTATTATCAGAATATTTACCTCCGTAAATATGGCGGCGATGCAAATTTACATAGTGTACTTACTCAAAGGAGAGTTGTGACAGATCTTTGCCCTCAAACATTCGCGGTAAGACCCCGACGGATAGGATTTCGTTATTAGAGCTGAGCCCAATTATCATTGTCAAACCCTCTATTTTCCTCCCATTATGTTATTATAATAACAAATATAATGTTATTTTTAGTTCAAAATTACTTAAACCTAATTATACGTGTCCTCGTATACACAATTGATTATTATAAAAATTATCTTTATACCTACTACTACTGTAAAATGTAGAAAAATTACACATAGGTGTCAATAATTTTCAATGAATCTCGAGTTGTTGATCAATTGTTAAAATATTTATGTTGTATCACTTTTTGTGAAGTTATTTCTCTGTTCAAACAAAATAGGTTTGTATGTAAATAATATATTGTTTGTTAAATAAAGATATTACCTACTTAAGAGGTTCTTTTTCGAGACGTTTTTGATTTGACTCTAATTTTTTTAAAGAATCGGGCCATGTTGCATGCATTACCTTAATAAATACCTTACCTAATAAAACGCTAAACAAAAATACGATGCAATTTATATAATACTATCGTTTGTAGAAACAAAAACATAGAGCTTACACCTTAAACATAGAACATTTAAGTCCACTGGACCTACTCTAAAGATTACAGACATTAAGATAATTAGTCGCCAAATTGGGAGCTGGGCGCTTACGTTTGCGCCAGAGTTCACTTTGCACTTCACTGCGTGTAAAACGTCGCTTGGTTCACTCTGTTTGCACTCCACTGCATGTAAAACGTCGCTTGCGCAGCAAATATTATAGTCCTTTGTTGCAGCGCACCGTTCCATAAACGCTTGCAACGTATAATACGAATGATACTCTGACACAACCACGTATCAGACAGAAAACAGACACACTTAAAACTGTTTTATTTCGTACAGAATATGATTCTTAAACGATGTTATTTATACACAGTTACAATAAGTAGTTTTACTACATTTATTATTTTAATTACTAAATCATAATATAATTTTACTTTAAAAAAAAGTGTGGTGTACTTAGTGAGTTGTTCCCAATTGTACTTAGTGAGTTTTACTTGTCACCCGACGATATTTTGTACGAAATAAAACAGATAAATGTGTCTGTTGCAAACCTGAAATTTTCCGATACGTGGTTGTGTCAGAGTAACGATGTGTTACCTTGGCAGATGTCTGTACATAAGCCTATTATGGCGAATAAGTCAATCCATTTCCTCCACAGACATTCTATGTCTATGATTTCCTCATATCTTTCTGTATGTCTTCGGTTACCACAACCCTCATGTGTGTCATTTAATACGCAAGGAGTTCCTGACCAGCTGAGGGTACCTTATGACAAGCCTGTCAAAGTCAAAATATTTTATTGTAGTATTATAAGTACACTGGCTACATTTATACACGGCAATATGGGCCCATTAGTCCACCAAGGTAGCCCAGTGCGGGTTGGTGGACTTCACATGCGCCTAAGAATTTCTTCTTCGACGTATGCAGTTATCCTCACGGTGTTTTCCTTCACCGTTCGAGAGCAGTCAGTGAATGCACTTGAGTTTCGAGAAAAATCCAAAGGCCATGTACATGGCCCGACCGGGGATCGAACTCGGACCTCTCGACATGCTAGGCCGCTTCTTGCCCAATGTGTCACCGACGCTCTAAATCAAGTTTGTAAAACGAGGCTGAACTGATAAAATATTTATAAAAAATTTAATACTTCTATCGAAATGCTAATAAACGATAAAATATTATGACGAAATAACAAATAAGTAAGCAGACAATAACAGGTTGCCTGCTCTCCCCTATGTTGTCCCATAAAATTTTCCAAGGGTCCATAAAATTTTTTTACTTGTGGAATGCAATAAAATGATTTGATGCAACATTTATACCTATAGACGTGACTGCGAGTGGCCACGAACAGGTCGTGGCAGCCCTTGGCCTCGTGTACCTCCAGCGAGACGACGGCCGGGTCGTCCGCACATTTAGGGTTGTCTTGTACAGCCACACTGATCTCGGGTTTGCCACCGTTTTCCAAGAAATTCTTTGCATTGCAAATGTCAATCTGCAAAAGAAAAAAAGGTCAACACTTCTACTTACATAGTAAAATAGCCAATATGACGAATTCATAGTAAGTTAGTGAGTATTAGTCTGACGTCTGTTTTACAGAAAAATGTTATCTCGTACGGGCGATGTGACTTCCACAACGTTTTAAAGTCCACCGTCGGCGAACAATGTATTTTAACCGCCTCATTGGCCGGCTCGGAAGTCGTGGGTTCGAATCCCATGGGGACAGACAACTCTGTCAAAGTCAAAATACGTGTATTGCATATGTACACTGGGTACATTTATACACGTAAATTTTTATCTACCACCGCTTTCTAGGTGTTTGCGCTGAGAAGTACTTGTAGATTGTCTTGGTCTGGATTTTGTGAATTAACCAGAGAAAATCTGGAAAGTAGACTTACCCTGCCATGCCTGTAACCCAGAAACAGTGTGTCACCGTGTTCTAAGGCGCAAGTGAGGTTCGGGCATTCCATCACTATCTGGTCTGCGCCTTCCTGGCAGTTTATCCTGAATTCCTTGTCGCCCGGCACTAAAAAAGAATGCTAGATTAAAATACTTGCTGTATATCTAGTAGCTATAGACAGATTTTAGTACTAAGACAATAGACGTCGCAGTTGTCGCATTCGCATAGAAAAATAATTTCAGTCGCATAATACCAGCAACTACAGCACTGAATTTGTTGAACATAACATTGCGCCCTGTATTGTACTCCGGTATGTTCAGAACGAACACCCTCTCGATGCTCCGCAGCACGGTGGAGCGGACCAGCCTCGCGAAGTGCGTCATGGTGTGGTGGGGGAACTCGAACGCGAAGGCCCTCTCGAAGTTCCTGCCCTGCCGGTCCACGCGCAGCACCAGGCCGCTCTGCAGCAGCATGTACACGTCCCCGTCGTGCACGTGTATGTCCGATATCGAGCGGTTGCACCCGTAGTACCGCCCCAGCACCTGGTTGGCCCACGCCTCCTTCTCGCCGTCCCACTTGTAACACCGCATCACGTTCCTGTCGTCCAATATGTAGAAGCAGTTGTCGTCGAATCTGAAACGATTTTGTTATTTCGATTCGCGGCTCATGTGGTGGACATTTTGTTTTGCCGCTTGTGGAAAAACGTATTGAGGGAAACGTTTTCGATTTCAAACAATTGCATACACTAAATATTAGTTACGGGTTATTCCCAACGAATCATATGATCCGTTCGGAGTTGCATCTGATCACACAAAAAGTTCCCATCGGATCACATGATTCGATGCAACTAAGAAATTGTGATTATTTTGTCCCAACCAATCATATGATCCGTTGCAACTGTTTTTTGAATTGAATATTTCCCCAAGGGATCACGGTTACCCGAGATGGTTACATTAATAAATAATAATATAGTATAGGTATAGGTTTAGACTTTTGCCAAGGAAAGTGTACTGTACCACCTTTAATGCTAATAGATATGAAAATAACCAGAAAAGCACTATTAATAAATACTTACACAGAAAACTTAGTGAATGGACCTTCATTTAGAGCCTTAGCCATCATTCGATCGGTGTCTTGTTCTGAAAAAGATTTTAAAAGTGTTATGTAGTGTATAGTGTCAAGCTGTGCTTATAATATTATGTTGTTGTAATAAATGTAAATACATAAATGTAATATTATGCAAAATATTATGTTGATTTTGACTATGATTATAGTTGGATGTACCTACCATCGGATGCTCGGCGCCCCACGGCTTCGGCTAAGGCTCCCGCCGCCCCCGCCTCACATTTAATTCTTGTTGCAGACTCAACCTCTTGCGAGACATTATTAATGTCATAACATTTCATACCTTCTGTTCCACACGTGACCATAAGGAAATCTGAAATACAGGATACTATTAGCAACAAGGTATTTTAACAATTTAGGTGGAAGGGACAAGGACAGCGGACTGGCCTGTTGGCGCAGTGGTAGTGATCCTGCCTACTGCGGCAAAGGTCGTGGGTTCGATTCCCACCCGCGGCCAACATTTGTGTGATGAGCATAACTGTTGGTTTTCGGATTCTGGGTGTTTGTATGTATTTAAGTATTTATTTAAAAGTATTTATGTATGTTTATCAGTTGTTGAGTACAAAATTTACAAGCTTCGGCTTAGTTTGGGACTAAACAGCCGTGTGTGTCCAAACATTATGTATATCGTGAAGATATGTAGGTAGAGCGTCTGTGGCGTCGGGGATAAGACGGGGCCTATCATATCGAAAGGTCCGAAGTTCGATTTCATTCGGGCCATGTAAACATTGTGCCCTCTGGATACATCTTAGTTGCTTAAAAAAATTCTAACTATTTATTTCATCATCTATAAAACAACGGTCTGTTATAATTAATTACCTTTATAAATATGAAGGGATTTTATATCTGCAACACCCTGAAAGTATTCCCAAGTCATGTTTGCAGTAGCAACATGGTGCCATAGATGTGAGTTGATGTACAGATCCCGCCAGCTCATGTGTGCTGGAGAGGACTTGCGTCTGAATGTCAGTCCTCGGTTCAGCATGCCTTCTTGCGCTATATCGGGCCATAGCCCACAGTGCTGAAACAATATTTAGAATAGAATTTATTTAACGTACATAATGACAACACAGCGAGAGAATTTAACAAATTAAAATAAAAACAAACAAGAAAGGCACAGAGGAATAAAACATAACAACAATTATTATTCAAATAATTTATTGCAGATGTTAGTAATACAAATGATTAAAACTATGTTAGTAATATAAAATGACAAAGAAACAATAAATATTTATTTTCTATATGGGACTCTGGAATACGACACGTGTGTCAGCGTCCCATAATGCCAGTGTCCCTTAATAGGGACATCAATTTTATCACTAACAACGCATAGGAGAGTGTTGGAGCTGCCCCTCACGCGGAGCATCAGGGACGCGGTTCTTTTGCGCATAATCGCGAAATAGTCGTCAGTGCGCGCCTCCGCGAACATTTCCGAAGTGCTGCAGAAACGTGCAGCCTCAACAGTATCCTGAATGCGTTTTTATTATAACAATTATAATTAATTTTCATATAACAAGTACAATAATATCCCTGTAACCAAGACAGTTTTTTTTACATACACACACTTGTATCACAAAAGGGCGTAGCTGACTACGGGAAGGCCGTGTGCCCTTGCGCAATTTGGGCTGGGTTTTTTTATATGGTTACATATAGTTACTAGTGCTAGGGTACCAAATTTCGTTGGAAAATTCGCGGTGGTTCTGTAGAAAAAAAATAAAATCCAAAATCGTTTTTTTTTCTCATAAACTATTAAAATTTTTTGGTGATATTCATGAGGTTGGAACTTTTGAATTTTTTGAAAAAAAAAAAAACCATGTAAACTTTTTTAATTAATAAAAAATTACAGTTGAAGAGTTACCACTTTAATTTTTATTTGTTATTCTATATTTTTTTAGCTTTATGTTACACATTTAAATAAAACCCTTCAAACTGGAAAACAACAAAGTAAGAGTAGTGAAGTGACCATCCAAATGGATTTTGCACTAGAACTTGTAAGTATATATGTTTAACCCACAGAACACCGGAAAAAGCTCGCTATGGTTTTATTAAATCTGTGGTTTAACCTGAACTGTGGTTACTATACATGTTTATCTTTTCCTGTTCTTTTCTTCATTTACAATGTAGGGAAGTACCTAATGTATGGCTGGAAAATCCAAATGTTATTTAATATCCTTCTACATAATTATGGAAAAACATGTTTTGACTGTCATAAGACATAGATATCTATACATATAATAAAACTGTAGAAAAGTTGTTTCTGTACATTAAATATTTTTGGAAAAATCTTATTCCAGGTTGATTAGTTACCAGTACTTGTAGTCAGTCACATGGGTGATGTTATGAGTATACCCTGTTATCAAGTGGGCAGTTTGGTGGCTATATAACATTGGTGACTCAGCCAATGAAACTGAACAATTTTCACAAATAAAATTATGGAGTTTTATAGCTACATACAATGTCGAGACTTGGATAGTTTATATTGATTTTTACTTTTACTTTTTTTACTTAGTTTCCCCACGTGGACATTAAATTAATCTTAACAATAGGTACTTCCCCCATTGTCAATTATCTACCTTAAAAAATTATTTTGACTAATACTAGTAACTATTATCTCCTCTGTGCTAATACTGAATGTCTCTTTACCTATTACAATACGTCTCCTTTCACTAAGTATATAATCAACACAGTCACCTTATTTTGAGGATTCAGCCAGTGTGGACAAAAGGGGGCACAATGAAAATTACCCTATGACACACATCACAACTTCCTTGTTACCTCCTTTCAGGTACTGATGCTCGATTCATTGCTCCAAGGATCACCAGTGACCTAACGAACCTACCCTTTTGGGGTGCTCCGCTGGAATATTTTCAAAAAAAAAAATTTCCTAAGCGCCGCCTTTTTTCCACTCCAACAGAGGATTCTTCTATAGGTTCCTTCTTGGTAGGTATTTGTGTAGTCAGATCAGATGCCTACTCTTCGGCAAAGGTCAGACAGACAGACGGAACATCAGAGGTCACATCAAAAGAAGTAGGTAATAAATATAGTTACCTGTGCTGCATAGTCGACAATGTCCTTCCACCACTCATTTACTTCCATACAGCTGAGCAGTGATCTGGAATCCAGTTGTTTGAATATTACCATCAGCACATCGGCTGGGCACTTCTCCCACCCACTTAGTCCTAAGTCTTTCATCATCAATCCAGACCAGTTTCACTTAGAGAATTTTGCTTTTAATGCCAATGATCTGGCGAGTGTTTTTACTGATAAAACTCTTGGAAAACAATAGTATCAGTTGTTTATCGTGTAGTTTCCGTCATTTACTTCGCGTTCGCGTAGTTTTCCTTAAACAAGTCAACGACTAATGTACTATTCTCGCTCTAGTTTAGTTAGCTCGTGGGTTTTCCCTGAATTATTTCAATAAAATATTAATTCTTTTGTCGTTCGTTCGCACTTCTCGGCTTCTCTCACAACAGTAAATTTAATAATACATCTTCTTCTTTATTTAATGGCAATAGATATTATTACATCATACAACAAACAACAGTGTCAGTGTCAGTACGCCCGACACTGACACTTGATTCGTGTGACAGATGTCATCGCATATAATGCGTATAAATATACGCGACACATTACATTATCAGATTGTGAAGGATTACGTGCCTCTTAGCTTTGATTGGTTTACTTCAGTGGTTTTTTTTTTGTTGAATTCGTCTAATGATGGACAGGCAAAAGTCATAGACCATACAGCCAAGTCATATTTTATATGTTTTTCTTGAACTTCAACTTGAACTGGCCCGCCGCTGCCGCGCCAGTTGAAGTTGACGACCAAGTGGCCCGGCCCGCCGTCGCGCCATCTCGTATGGAGTAGTGATGGGCTAACTCATGTCAACTCGAGTTGACTCAGCCTAGTATACGCGGCGACTGACTGACTACGACGACGTAGGCGGCGTCGCTTTTTCTCGCTCGCTCGCCTTAATTCGGTGGCTTCTCGCTCGCTCGCCTGCGCTGAGAGCCTGATATCGATTTGAGCTACAAAATGGCCGCCACAGAACATCGGAAAATGCTCGCTACGCTCCCGCTCGCTACGTAGAACGATGACGTGGGGAGGGGAGGGGGGGGGGGGGGCGCGTCAAGCATATGTACTTTGGAACATATAAAGGTCAGCTGTGCACGCCGCTATGCCTCAGTATTTGCACAATGTCGTGGAGGTCGTAGCTCCAGCGCATTATGAGGAAAAGATGCCGCCAAGCGTTATTGTTGCAAAAATTTAATCGGTGTCTTTGCGAACTCTCATTTATTTTTATTTGTAAAAAAAACAAATTCAACCTTAAATAAACTCGTGGTAATTTGCTAATAATAATCAACGGTATACCTAAAAACATTGTTGACAATATTTAAAATACTTTTAGTAACCAACGTTTATTAATAGTACTTATATATTACTTAGGCTGTATAAGGTATAAAACCCTTAGTTTTACCTATCGATCGGTGGGTAAATTCACGTAAATTGATGTCCACACCATGTCCACCTTGAATGAAAAAAATTGGCTACTCCCATAGGGGGCCGCGAGAACCCATGATGTCCACACTCACCAAAGTAAATCAACCAAAATTATCAGTCGCGTATATTTAAACGCAATAAATGCGATGACAGCACCGCACTTCACGCACCGACCGACCTCCACCATACAACCTGTTGCGTGCGGCGCATGGGGTGCGGCCAAGTGGATGCGCGCGCAGTGCGCAGCCTAATTATATTATTTCTGACTGCTTTATCGACACTATTAATTCCTCTGTGCTTAACATGCCGGCAATTCTTGAATATTGATTGAGTGCGAAGCGTAGAGGGAGAAGATATACTATATCCTCTTTCTACGGTGCTAAGTGAATACAATAACTACGTTAGGTAACTGAGTGACGTAGTGGGGGAAAATTCGCGCATGTCACTTGCGTTCAAAAAAAAAGGCGTTTTGTAAAATACCTACTTACCTACTCATAATTTTTTTGTATATTTCTGTGATTTGATTAGGTTAACGTTAAGACCTACGTTTAACGTACTAGTAACTATTACGTACCTACTTCTTCTGTGATCGTACACCCTTTTTCTGGCTTGTCACAACAACGTTGTTGTGTCGTGGCATAGTCTATTTCCTGAAACAAGCAACAATAAACTTAACAAACAGTTGTCAACTAACAAACCCAATCAAACTCAACAAAAAATTACCTACCTAAACAAAAAACTAAAAAAAAAGAACGTTTTCACTGCACGCACAGGCTACATGGCAGACAGCACAGCAGAGACTGGGATACTAGGTACCTTACCTAGGCGGGACGTAGACGAGGTGCGGTGCGGTGCGGGAGGCAAGGGTCGGCTCGATACGATACTCCCCCGCCGTCGCGCCGCGCACCCCGCCACCAAAGAGACCTACAATTCGCTTCTGCGCAGTCAGTCATTGTTCGAGATGTCGAGTATTGATCAAACAAATCTCGCTTGACCAGAAGCGGGACGTGGACGAGATGCGGGAGGCAAGGGTCGACTGATCCACCAATCGCGGCTCGATACGATACTCCCACGCCCTCGCGCCCCGCACCTCGCCACCAAAGAGATCTACAATTCGCTACTGCGCAGTCAAGGTCATTATTCAAGAAGCTTGCCGAGTATTGATCAAAAAAGCCCTCTCCAGACAATGGCCAACGATGGGCCACGAGTCGTGCCCCACGACAGGCCATCACCATTGTGTAAAATATACAGAAATAGAACACGGCCGTCTCCTTGAATTAAATGTCCACTCGTCAGAACGCTATTGCCTGATAGGGGTTTTAAGAATATTTTGGTGTAGTTCCTCATTTTAGCAGAAAATCCTTGAAAAATTGGATATTACTTGTGCTCGATCGAAATAATATGGTTTGTTACTATAGAGTTTAGTCTGTATTCTTTTAGTAGGTATATCATCATTATCGACAGCCTATTGATCATCCATTAACATGACCCCACTGCTGGGGCTCAGGCCTACCCTCTTAACGAGGGTGTTCCTATAGTAGTATATATCTAGGTACTAGTATTTTATTCTAAACTAGCAGCGCCCCGCGACTTTATCAGCGTTAAAAAAGACTATACAGATAGTGAGCTGTGCATGCAATACGTCAAGATAAAAAATTTACAAAACTATATATAGTTTCTTGCGTCCTCTCCGGCTTTACTATTCCCCTTCCCGCCTTACTGCCCTTACCCCTCCCCCCTATCCTGCCCCCCACCCCGCCCCAAAATCCCCTTTCCATTCCCGTTTCCGTCCTCGTGCCCATCCCTTGACCCCTTCCCTCCCCGAGAATCCCCACACCAAAGCCTTCCTAAAAAAAAGAACATTTTTCGAATCCGACTGGTAGTTCCTGAGTTTTGAACGTCACACATTTAATCGTGTTTACGTCTATGGATGACTTCATGTCACGTTTCTGAGTTTTTTTTTATTTTTTGCTCAGATCCTGAGGTCGTAGCGTGATGTTGGCTAGCTATAGGCTTCCTCAAGAATCGGGCTATCAAATGCAAAAAGAATTTTTCGAATCCGACGGGTAGTTCCTGAGATTAGCGCGTTCAAAGAAACCGACTAAATCTTCTGCTTTAATAAATTAGTCTAGATGTGCAGTTTTAACGTAAAAAAAACTATTCATGTATAATATTAAAATAAAACCCGCATATCGATACTAATAAGCGTTGAGGAGTTCCTTCGTACGGCGTCTCCTGGCTGCAGCACCAGGTCGGGATCACCATATTATTTTATTGTCATCAGAACTACATACAATTGCCAAGTTTCATGACGATAAAACAATAAGAAGTTGTTAAAATTCGATTCCTTACTTTTCTTCAATTCGCGGCTGACGGACGCGTCCGCTAATTTGTTTCTAGCTTATGTTCTTTGTTCACGGTAGGTACGATGACCATTGCCATAAATATATATGTTGGTTGACACGAAACCTTCACGCAAATATGACTTAGCTGTATAGTATATCGACTTTTGCCTGTCCATCTTTGTACGAATTCTAAAAAAAAATCGGCTTTTTGGCGGAATTTTGTCAGAGATGGTTGTCGTTTTTGTTTAGTTTCCCAAAAAATATATATTGTAGGTTTTGGTGTATATTTGTGATAGTCTTTTATGCAACAAGTGCCTATTAAAGTGTATATTGTGCGGGATAATTAAATAAAAGCGTGTAACGAACGACTCTACCGGATCGTTCCAAAATGTCCCTTGTTATTTTCATTAAACCTACTATCGGTTTAATGCGGACATGAACCTGCAGTGTGGATCACCGAATGGCACAAAGTTGTGCCCTCGTGGTAGCCGTGCTGCGGTTTAATTGAAAATCGCCGACTAACTCTAGTCGTGCTCTGTTTTTGTGGAGGCCGTGCTGTAACCGCCGGCGCCGGTATAAATAAATATAAGAAATAATACTTAAATAAGACAGGGCTGTATGGACGAAGCTTCCCTTGCCCGTCCTCAATAGAGGACAAATCAACAACAAAAAAAATCAAGTGTTTTTGTTTGAGGTTATGATTGTTTTTAACCTTTTACAATTTTAGTATTTTCATATAATAATTAAATACATTGTTACAACAAACAAAATAAGTAGTTCAGTGGTCGTGGGTTTTGTTTTTGTATGCAGTCTGTCAATAGTGCCTGTACCTTTTCTATTCAACGAAGTAACATATTTTTTTACGTGTTTGTTTCAACTAGGATTTTTAAATAATTCTTTGTGTTTTTAGTATATTTTGCCACAATGGTAAGTTAAATTCATAAACATCTACAATAGGTAGTTATTGACTTGATTGTACATATTTTACTAATGAAAAAATTATTTCGTTATAGGCCAGAAATGCAGAAAAGGCGATGTAAGTATGGTTGAAACGTTTAATAATTTTAACGAAATAAACATATTTTACCAAGGTCACCGACATAGCTCAAAGAATTGCGAAGCTGAAGTGGCAGTGGGCTGGGCACATCGCTCGTAGAACTGACGGCCGTTGGGGCAGAAAGGTTCTCGAGTGGCGACCACGTATCGGAAGACGCAGTGTAGGCAGGCCTCCCACAAGGTGGACCGACGATCTGGTGAAGGTCGCGGGACCCAGCTGGATGAGGTTAGCGCGGGACCGGTCGTCGTGGAGATCCTTGGGGGAGGCCTTTGTCCAGCAGTGGACGTCTACAGGCTGATATGATGATGATGATGAAACATATTTTCATTTTCATCATAGGTATCCTAAGATGTTGATTTTGGAGCCTGTGTCAGATGTGCCAATGAACTCTTTATCTGATACTAACTGCTAAGGTTAATTTTATTCACGAACAGGACGACTCTAGCTCGATGGCGGGCAGCCCAGGTCCAAGAGGCGGGCGGGCAGCGCGAGCGGCGGCCGTACCTCGCGTCCGAGTGCAACGATCTGCCGCAAGCTGAGAAGTGGCGGCTGCAGATCGTCAGGGAAATCGCGAAGAAGGTGGCTCAAATACAGAATGGTAAGTGTTCATATAATGTTATTGTGATGAATCATCGGCATCATTGATGATGATTAGAAAGTGCCCAAAGTATACAAATATTGTATACAAATATTATAGGTGCTGCACAATTTCAAGAATTTAGAAATATTTATCCACTTACTAAAGGAAATATTCATCAGTCAACATAACACCTTTAATGACCGTTTACGGGGTACTTAACTATGGGATAATAAAATTTCGACTGGGGCGTGAGCTTTTTCATGAACACTAGATTATTTTAAAATTTTCATAAATTGTATAAGTACTAGAACATGATAACTGATAATGAGTCACAACAAGTTTTTTGTTACATTTTGTATATAATATTAGCCGGTTTTTATTAAAAGTAATGTCTATAAAAGCAATAATAGCTTACTCTTAAACTGTACAGCAAATACAGGAATGGAATAAAAAGTTTCTCATAGGTACACAATATACCAAATTCAAATGGTTTTACCAAATTCTAGTCTTTACTTTAAATCTACTGGGCCATGATTAATTGTATTTTCCAAAAATTTAAACATGTCTTTCATGGACAAAGAATGTAAAATTTTAAGTATATAAATTTAAAATTTGTAGGAGTACACTTAAAGCAAAATATTTAAATCACTATAATGGCTGACGATGTTGAGGTACCAAGAGCTGTTCAAGATGAACATGTAACGGAACCTGATGAATATGTGCCTTATTTAACTCCAACTATGAGTTCTGATCCCAGAGATTCAAATATTTATCGTTATTTAACTCCACCACAAGCCAGTCCGCCACAAGACGAAACCACTTTATTAGCATCTGCTGCTGATGTGAAGACAATTAAAAAAAGTATTGATGACAGCCCTAAAAGTCGCAGCATTAAATCTGGGCAAGCTGAACATAATATAGATGAAGCAATCTCCAAACTAGAACCCCAAGGTAAAAGTATCCATGACCATGTGGAGGAACTCACAGCTTCAGTAAAAAAGCTTTCGAAAACCATTGAAGATCCGAATTCTCCTGTCCTAGAAAGCAATGTCGACAAAATAGCTAAAATGAGTAAAGTACTCACAAATGAAGCTAATGCTTTAAGGCAATCAATCAAGAGTCTATCAGAAGACATTGCCCGTACAAAACAAGAGTTGTATGCAGGAAGTAAGGAGGATGTAAATTTCCCCTATCACCTATTCTTAATAGAGTTAATAATTAACAAAATACACATGAAGTGTGAATGTTTCGAATTGGATTACAATAATCTAGTAATTTCTGCACAATTTTTGGGGAAACAACCTGTAGTCTTGTATGACGACTCGTACGGGAAAATTGATAGTTTTAGCAAACTGAATGTTGGAAGATCTGCTTTATTTGCCATGACTTACGATAAAATATGTAGTATCCAAGAATTCGAAGTTGTCTTACAATTGACCAAGGAACCTCCGTGTTCGACTTGCGTCACGAAAATAGCTGAAACTCATATGGATTTCACCTGCGAGTTCCTGAAATTACGAGAGGAGCTTTGCAAGAAGTGGTCTGAGGAAAAGCCAAATGATAACATACTTTGTACAACATCAACGCCACTTTCGAAAAATATGTTTTATTTGTCATGTGGTAACAGTGCCAAGCTCGAGTCAATAGGCGTTATCGAGGTATCGGCTCGGATGTCCTTCCTTGGTAAAGAGATTACTACGGCATTCAGTGCTTCGCCCAAACCACAGGGTACCTCAATGCTCCAAAAAGAAGACAATGGTATGACGATGTACTCGTGTCAAAAGGTGGAAATGGATGATCAGGGTAAAATTTTGTTAGATGAAGATATCCTGAAAAAGGAACGGTGCAATACTTTGCAGACCAGAAGGAATGATAGTCCAATGTCAGGATTCTCTGGGGTACCCGTATCTTCAGGAAGATCTTATGAGCCACATGGATATACTATTCAGCATGGTATGCTTTGTCAACTATTGAAGTAGAATTATCGTAATTTTATAGCAGTCTGATCTTTACTACCATGTTATTACATACATTTTTAGGTGGTGTTCCAAAATACGACGAAATTTTCACGAAGATGAATGATAACGAATTGAAAATCAAGGTTCCAAAAAGTACAAGAGTGGAAAGGACGGGGAAATACGAGAGAATACAGGAGTTGTGCAACTGTGAAAGTACACCTTACAACACTGGGGATCAATTACAATTCGAACTGCCGCGAGACCTTTGCTATCCCGACAAAACTCATAACACGTACACATCAAACTTAAAATATACTTACAAAGGCTGCGACAAGACTTGCGAAAGCAGAGACAAGAAAGACAAGAAGATAATAAATGTGACCCCATCGAACTGCCCTGTCCCAGTCAATATGGAGAAGGTCATGCATCCGCAAAAAGATGTCTTCATTCTGAAGATTGGAAAAAAACTGGAGACAAAAGATAAAAAGACTGATCTTGAAATAGAACTTGTGACTCCCAAAGTGCCTTCGGAGAAGCCAACAGTTATTAATGACACATCCACGCAAAGTAACATCACAGAAGTGTTGAAAAGCGCGAAAAAAGACAAAGGTAGCAAGAAGAAAGGCAAGGAGAAAAAGGGCAAGGCTAAAGGAAAAGATAACAAAAAGGGGAAAGGCAAGAAATAAAGTAAAATAAATACAAAGCAAGAAATCATAAGATAGAGATGATATCTGACATTATTAAAAACAAACGAAACCACTAACCTCTGTATTATTAGCCCAATTGTAACACTGTACACTTATTTCCCATACTGAAATGATCTTAAATTTACTCTAGCAAAACTTTATCCCACTACCACCACACCCAGCCCTCTGTCTTCCTTCTAGTGGCTAGGTCGGTAACCTCGGTCCATCTGCATGACGCCACATCAGACTTAATCCTAAACTGGACTGTTTTAACCCAAGTAGGATCGACTCTTTCTGAAAGGTACTGTTTCTTTCCGAATAACTACAAAACATCGACGCTGTGTAAACTCGTAGGGGTAGGTAGGTAGGTCGCATTTTAATTAATTTTTAATAATTTGTCGTAAGGATTCACGTCTTTCGTCGAAACTGTCAACGCCTAACATACTTAATACCATTGTCTCCAGCTGGTCTCGGCGAGTTTCGCATCCGCGACCTAAACGACGAGATAAACAAACTGATGCGCGAGAAACGTCACTGGGAGGTGCAGATAAAGTCCCTGGGGGGTCCCGACCACGCGCGCGTGGGCCCCAAGATGCTGGACCAGGATGGCAAGGAAGTCCCTGGCAACAGAGGTTACAAGTACTTCGGCGCTGCCAAGGATTTGCCAGGTGAGATTTTGTTAATACAATTTACGTCTACGCTTCGTCCCCTTCATGGACATAGCGTAAAGATATGTGTGCATCTTTAAAACCCACTGCCAGATGGATCGACGATCTGAAGACGACCAGCGTGGTGGCGTTCATTGGGGAAGCCCAGTGCCAATGTCCAGCTGCGGACGCCGACAGATTTTTATTTGTGCCGCTGACTTCTGTCAAAATGTCTAAACGGTTCCAAGCGTCTAATTGTCAAAATGTCCAATAGTCAAAATGTCTAAAATACCAATGTTCTTATCACCGAACCCTGAGCTTTATAAACTGCCTAAATATATTTTTGACAATAGTAATTAAATTAAATAAAATAACTGACTTGTAATAATGACATTCCTTACATTTCAATAAGCTCCGGGTTCGTTGTTATGAACATTGGTTATTTGGACATTTCGACAGTTGCACAATTGGACGTTTGGAACATTTTGACACTTGACATATAGACAGTGTGACATTACGCCCACAAACGCCGCTGAGTAAGTACCTACATGCACGTTGGTTGTTTGTTTGCTTGCAAGGCGTGCGCGAGCTGTTCGAGCAGGAGCCGCCGGCGCCGCCGCGGCGCACGCGCGCCGACCTCATGCGCGACGTGGACGCGGACTACTACGGCTACAGGGACGACGACGACGGACTTCTGCTGCCCTTGGAGAAGGACGCAGAAAGGGACGGCAAGTACAGACTTTTATTTTTGACATGTATACATGACCAGCTGTATCCCTGTGTATTTAAGTTTTTTCTGACTTTTTAGGGTTCCGTACCTCAAAAGAGGAAAAAGTAACCCTTATCACTCCGTTGTCCGTCTGTCTACTACTACTACTTCCGGTTGACCTAGAGTCTTGAAATTTGGCAAGAAGCAAGGTCTTATATTATAGCACAAGTAACGGAAAAAAACCGAAAACCGTAAATTTGTAATTACATCACAAATAATCTTTTTTCCCCTTGCACCGACAAACTTAACTGCATATGAGCAAGTTATCCATATTAAGTTAGTACCATACCATGTGATATTTAAACTACAAATTTTATTAACGATTATCTAATTATTTCTTTAAGTTTGTACGGAACCCTCAGGGCGCGAGTCCTACTCGCACTTGTCCGTTTTTTTTATTGTTTTTTATTTATTGAATAGTCTAACCCATATTTTACAAATATTATTTGCGAAAATTCTTAGTTAATAGATCCTGGTGTATAATTAATAAATGTTATTCCCTTGCAGCGATAGCGCGGGCGGTTGAAGAATGGAAGAAAAACAAGGACCAGGACAAGGAACAAGACGAGCCAGAGGAAGAGAATATTTACCCAGAAGATGTGAGTAAATAATCTATCGCCAAGCGTGTGGTATAGGCCCCGTAAATCTTTTTGGCGGTTGAGTGAATATAGCCACAGATTGTTTGCACATCGCTAACAGTGTTTACAGTCTGTGTTTAATTGACATAATGTGATGCGTAGAGGTCCATAAACTTGAATATTTTGATTCGGTTGATCGATTCGATTAACTATTTCTTGAAATTGTATGAGCGTTCAATTTTCGCATCTTTTTCCCCTTTTTTTTGTTTTTCTTTTTTTTTGGAAGCGCTTCTTTTCGTACTTTATTTTTGAAATAAATTACTTCTTATTTTTATTTATTTATGGAAACGAAAATAATAAAAAATATGTAAAAACAAGCTTGTTTTTACATGTGTCATAGATATCAACATAGTCTAATTAAGTACCACGGGAATACTTCCCGCGGGAATCGAAAGCTCATTCCATCGCCGCCGCCAACATAAAGTTAACTGTAAACGTTTTTCCGCAGCCCGACGATAAGCGAATAGAAGACGACGAAGAGCCGGCGCCGACGGTCACGTCCCACGTGGCTGTGCCCTCGCAGAGGGACGTAGAGGAAGCATTGCTGAGAAGGAAGAAGCAGGAGCTTCTAGACCGTTACGGCTGTCTAGACGTCAAGTTGGAGAGCTGACACAAGTAGTATTTAGAGTAAGGCTAATAAATAAGTTTAAGTAAGTGGTTTTTGATTTCTGGGTGCGTCACTACAACTCGATCGAAGTGTCAATAAGACGGATCAGCAGCTCTATTTTTTAATCGCTCTCCTCGCTTCGAGCGGTCGATTCTACTGATTTTTGTAACGGATGTCGAAGGAAAATCAGTAGAATCTACCGCTCGAATTTATAAAGTTTCGCTCAAAGCAAGCTGTTTTTTAGATGATGATTTAGTCGCCATACCATAAACAATCGCATATAACTTCTAAATATAAGACATATTCCACAGTCCAGCCTGGTGTCATCAGAATTAAAGTAGGTAGTGAGAAAATAATAGTCTGAAATATTCTTGCAATTTTATTTTGGAACAATTTCTTTTATGTATTTGGACATACGTACAAATTTCTAAGCAAAATATACACAATATATTGAAAACTTAAATTTTCCTCGTAGTTTCTGTTCTAAACAATATTTTTTAAAGCAAACAGAATTAGATTTTCGCGCTTTGTACTCATATTTTAAAGATATGTGAAAATTATTTAGAATGTTAATTCGCGTCTACAATCCATGTAGAAACTTCAAAAGCAAAGGCCCGCCCTAAATAGTGATTTAAAAGTAATATAAAAAAGCTAAAATATTATTTATGAGGAACAAATTGCAGTAAATATTAGTCAGGTCAGAAGTGGAGTTCACTGGACACATTCTGGTATATTTTATCTTGTATACCTGCATTTAATTAATCTGTTCTTGCAAATTTTTTTCCGCAATCTTGCTTCATAAATGTTTATACTTCTGACCAAACAAAAATTATTAAAATTACCGATGATTAAGTATCCAGTTATACGATTATACCTAATATTAGGAATGTACAAACTTAACGCATTTATAAGCTCTCAGAACGCAATCTCTACCATAACATTATAATTCTTAACACCGAAGTTCTAGAAAAAAGTTGCTAATTACATATATCTGTCGTATCTGTAGTCAAGCCGTGATTATCGGTTTACGCCTGAATTTAAATTGTACTATTTACTTTCCAAACTTGACTATAAATACGATGTCATTGCTCAATAGATAAAATAGAAGCCTTAAAATACATAATACTTCTTTTTATAATATAGATCTTGTGTGTATGAGTACAATTGATATCCTAGATAAATAAAACCATTGAATACACTATTTTAATGGTGTTTTTACAACAGGTTAACAAAATAGCACACCTACTTTGCTACAGTCTCTTGGAATACCTACTATATTTTATTTTGAAACATTTACACAATTGTTCTATAGTTAAGTACAGTCGAGTTCAGAAAATATTTTACCACCACAAGGTTGCTTTTTAAATGCACATAGGAACACGTGAGTGCGTTATTTTGATCTTTATGGCATTTGATTTGACGTTGCTAATCTGAAAAACATTTTCTGACCGCCACCGCTTAGTTACTACAACGTATTAATTTTGAAGCTACGTGAGAGAATAAAACGTCCAAGATAAAATAGCTACAAACTGGCAACAACATTATTTCTATAGTTACGTCTAATTTATAACACGTGCTGAACAATACCAAAATTATAAGTTTCTTTATTTCACTGCAGGACGTAACGGACTTTAAATTGGGAAACGTGTAACGAATGGTACGGTTGTGGAAATTAATTGTTGACCTCCTTATAGCTCATTATTAATTTAGATGTTAATGAACGATTTACTGTAGCTTTAGAATAATTCGCGCCCTGAGGGTTCCGTACAAACTTAATTACGTATGTTGATAGTTCATCATCCATGAAAGTTCGTTATCGCAAAAAAATATTTTTTGGTGATGTAACTACTAATTAAGAGAAGACATGTATTCTATTCTTAACGATTTTGAGACTTTACTTGTGCTGTGAAACCCTGCTTCTTCTCGAATTTCATGATTCTAGGTGTCGGGAAGTACATACACTCTAGGTTTATATATATTTTTTTGCGTTGGCTTATATTAATTTCAACTTGATGCCTCTACCACTTCCTTGAAGGGTTTTGACAGATAACAAAATTATCCTTTGGGTTACGTTGTTTCATTTTGAGGTACAGAACCCTATTAAAAGAAATAGTCCTAAAAAGGCTTCATTCAAGGAGTATATCAAAAATTAATTTACACAATTCTAGATATTGAATATAAATTTACAAGGATAAAGAACTGGGCATCGTCAAAGAAAGTAGCTGATCATCGCACAAAGAAGTGGGCGTGGACGCATTTCAGGTGATCAGTCGTTTTCTTATGCGACTGTACTAAAGTTCTATCCACCAAAGAGAAAACCTTAAAATTAAACTAAATGTCTATAACGTATTGGAGTACATAATTTTCGAAAACAAACTTTTGGTCATCCAACATACACAAACAAATCAAGGTTTTATTTGCCCATTCTCCAGGGTCTTATTATTTTGTTATGTATAATAATCACACTGAACACCTTTTATATGCAGGGTTGTTAGTGTTATTTATCAATGACAATTAACTTGATAATTATACATTGATAAAATTATAAAATGAATAGGAATATCGAAGCTTACTCTCTTGCCCCGTGTATCACGGTGTAGCCGACCGAACTCGCTCGCAATACGATCATGTATGCAATCTAAACGTGTCAAATGTCAAAATTTGACATCTGTAAATATGACCCAGCATGGATAATTTTATAAGAAAATAATTATCCTTAAAATTAACAACCCTGTTTACGTATGTTGGAGCACAAAAGGAGTCTATCGAATCACACAATTTAGGACCGAATACTGGAATTCTCGTTACCCTTTAGTGTTATCTTTAATCCATAATCAGGAGTTACCTAAGACTGGGTAAATAATCATCAGCCTGCACTAGCCGTCGCGATGTTTTCTTTCACCGAAACACCTTGGGGTAATATAACAATTTAATATTATACTTAACGTTAACGAGCGTTCCAGTATTCGAATACCGGCTGGTGCAGTTAAATTAATCAGCGCCGGAGCGGCGTTAAGACTGGAAGAGGTTCTGCTGCTTGGCGTCGCTCTCGAAGTCGCTCCACGCGTTGTTGAGCTCCATGAATATCATTTTAGCTATGTTCTCGTTTGGTGTTCCCATTTGCTGCAAATGTACAAAATTATAGAAAAGTAAATATTTGTGGAAACACTTTGAACTTGAGATGGCCTAGCCCAATGGAGTTTGAATACTTTGAGAGACCAGTGTATACTGGTTTTGTTCCCACCGACAGTGCGGTGGGAACACCTTATCATCAATTAACATCTTTTAGTAAAATACAATTACGCCCTGTTAGCAATTCGTAATTGTGACCTATCAGAAGAGAGATTTTCCTAGTGTTGAATGAAATGTATGAAACAAATTAAGCGTTTGTGCGTTTGGCGACACTGGTTTTAATACACCCACTTTAATCTACTCCTTTCTTCTTCCGTGAATAAATAGAAGAGACAAACATGACACTTTCGGTTCTCTAATAACCCTTTGGCTCGCAGGATTCAGAGCGCAATGCCTTTGAAACTCGGACGTATTTCACGTCAGTCAGAGACTCGTCACAAAAAAAAAACATTTTGAAACGTAACCGCGATTTATTTGGTCAAGACAAAGTATGACAATGACAGGTGTCTGAGTGACTGCGAACTGAATAATATGACCTTAGAAAAATTACAAGCACTTATTACCCGAATAACTAGCTAGCTGTCATCCTGCCTGCTACATGTAGCAGACTGATAAACTGAGAGTTAACCTTTCGAAACCCGACACCCAGAGTGCATAAACTTTGAAACTCGTCGTATTTCGTGTGTAGGACTGGCCAAAGAGGACTGTTTCCAGGGCCGTAAATCCGTTTAAAAAAATGCTGTGCTGTCACCTTATCCGGGTGCACCGCGAGACACGCCTTGCGGTAGTTCCGCTTGACGTCCGCCGCGGAGACGAGCTGCGCCATGTTGCACGCGGTCCAGCGGCACTCCTCCCACACCACCGTGTGCAGAGAGCACAGCAGAGCGCGGATGTTGTCCTTCTTGCCTTCAGTCTATGCCAATACAAAACAAAAGTACTTTAGACTCTTGCGTTTTGTACGGTCGACCGCACGCCATGGAAATAAAACCAACTCCCTAATAGACTAGGTCAAACTAGGTCAAAGTGTTTCCACTGACGAGCGGTCGACTGTACACCGGATGGAAATTAGCAGCCGTGGTTGAAGAGAAAGCACCCGAAATGTAGAACTGCATTCATAGATTTCATAGATATCGTAACATAGTATCTCAAATTAAGGGCCTAAGAATTAAGGATTAATTAAGGAATTAAGAACATCTGTCGGTGTTCTAAAAAACTAAAGCATGTAAACATCAATCATTATTGTAATGTTTACGCTCAGTACTGTGTCTCAACGATGATTGAACGTAGTTATATTGAAAGCTACATCTTTGGGTAAAATTCTGTTGGAACTATAATTTTCTTATGAACTGATGTAAATACTATTAAGGCTTAATAAATGAAATTCCATGGTTTGACATTCAGGGCTTACCCAGTCGTTGATCTTGAGTTTCTCCGGGTCCATCTCCCTGACCATCTCCTCCTTGCGCATGGCGTTGATGGTCCGGGGGCCGGCGTCGCGCCTCGACGCGAACTCGTACCCCTGGCTGCCGAGCAGGTCGCCGAACACGTCCGCTGACTTCTTGGGCTTGTCGTCGGCTGGTGTTTTGGCGGGCTCGAAGTGCGCTCGACTGAACAGAATGAATCATCATCATTAGCCCGTCAACATCTAGTTCTAACTAGGAAGCGGTGGTAGATAAAAAAATACGTGTTTAAATGTACCCAGTCTAACAAAATATTTGCCTTTGACTAGCCTATTTTAAATTTCAAACATGCAGATTTCGCTTTTGTCCTAAAATGTATGATTCTTTTGCCACTTTTTTTCGTAAAATAAAACCAAGGCCTTGTATGTAAAATTGCGTCGGTAAAATGGTGTCGTCAGGCGAATCATAATGATATGAGCTGGAAGACGTCCACTGTTGGTCAAACGCCTGTCCCAAAGATCTCCACAATGACCGGTCTGCGCTGACCGCATCCAGTTAGTTCCGGCGACTTTGACCCGATCGTGGGTCAATCTTGTGGGAGGCCTGCGTACAGTAAGTCTGCTGGTACGAATGATAAACATACTTATAATCGGGTTGGTGCGCCGGCGACCGAGCTGGCGTGTGCGTTTGGTGCGCGGGGGTGTGCGCCGGCGACACTCGGGGCGTGATCACCGGCGTGGTGCCAGGGGGCGGCATTGCCCCAGCGGGCGGCATTACCCCAGGGGGCGGGATACCCCCAGGAGGCGGCATTGCCCCAGGGGGCGGGATAACCCCAGGGGTCGGCTGTGGCGGCGGACCTGCGGTAGGAATGCTTGAACCGAGGAGATTGAGATCGGCGAAGGGGTCCTTCTTCGTTGGTTGGTCTTGTTCCAGCGGGACGCTTTGTGGTCGTCCTACAAAATTAAATAAATGATTCTTACAATATCAAAGGCAAGTGTACCAAGACCTCAGTTTTGACAAAACGACAGATAGCCGCATTTGATATTATCCAAATTAAAAGATGCGTACAAAATGGAAGATAAAAAGTAATTTTAGTTCAGGAAAAGTTAAATTTATGCTGTGTTAATGTTATTGTTTTAATACATGTAGCCTATTGCAATTTTTCTCGATTTTTGTTTGAAAAAACTATTTTTTATTAGAAAAAAAGCTTACAAAACCTACAATAATCTACAACAGATACAAAAAAATTTGATTTATAACTTTTTTTTCAATTTTTTATTCGAACAAATAATTTGTCCTGCCGGAGCGAGTTGGTATGCGAGCGATGCTGCTGCAACTCACCGGCATCCTCCTGCACGAGTAGCGGGGTGAGCAGCGGCTCCTGCTTAGGCAGCGGGTCGTTCAGCCCGAACGGGTCGAAGTTGGGGTCGCTGGAGGCCGCGCGGCCCGGCGCCTCGCCGTCCGTCGGCGGCGCCGGCAGGTCGCCGAATATAGACTCCGACTGGAATGCCTGGAAATAACGAAGCTGCTGGAGATTGACGCGTGACCGGTTATCGTGGAGATCCCTTTGTCCAGCAGTGGACGTCTACAGGCTAATATGATGTGGTTAGATTAGGTTGTCTTCCCCCGAGGCGGGCCGCTGTGCCGCGGCGTGGCGCTAGAGGGACTCCGGAGTATGTAGCCGGTTATGAGTATGAGTAGTGGTTGCGAGTCCCACATCACCCGGCCTTCCCCACCAGGTCAGGTATGCATAACGCATAAAAAAAAATGTTAACCTACCCTTAAGGCTAATCTAACCACGCCACCGCCATTCACAACTATAACACCCAGACAAGGACCGACTTGTATAAATTTGTCTGTCCCTAGTGGGAATCGAACCCACGACCTATGGCGCTCGGGTCCGAAGACCAAGCCACTAGGCTAACGAGGCAATTTGAGGTCCTGTACAAGGCCATATTAATAATAAAAAGATGACGGTTTTTGAACACAAACCTGTGGGTTCTCATCGACCTGCCCGCTCAGGAAGTCACCGAACGACTCCTCAGTTTGCTTCTCCATCATGCCGAAGAAATCGAATGAGTCGTCGCTCTTCAGTTTCTTCTCACTCTTCGCTTCGGCCTTCTGCTGCGAGCTCAGGTTCAGGAGGTCTGCCGTGCCCTCGGCGGGCGGGGCGGGCTGCGCAGGGGGCGGCGGCCGGCGGGGGGGCTGCGGGGAGGGGGGCGCGGGCCGCGCGGGGGGGTGCTTCTCGGGCTCCCTGGCAGGGTAGTCTGCCGTCACTGGAAGTAAAGTGTTCGAATACTCACTATTAATTGGGTGGTATGTATACAGAAATAAATCAAGATAGAATCTGCGATGGAACGGTAAAAGTAGGCAATATACATAGGTGGACGGATAATTAGAAACATGGCAAGATTTTCATACAATCGAGGTCACTTCGAAGCCATGGTTCTCCGTGTTTCTTATTCTTATTCTTAGACGGGGGTGGCAGTCCCTGCACCGACTCCACGAAGACGGGAGTTCTCCGTGTAGGATTGATCGGCGCATGATCTGATGACGGTCATCGAGAGAGTAGATGGAAGAGTTTTAGATCGCTATAGATATCCAACTGATCAGATGAGCCGTTTGGAAGCAGCATCGTCATGCAGAAAAAAACCCTAAAAATAGCATCAAAATGTATGAAAATATTAAAGTTAAGGAATCATGACGATGCTGCTACCAAACGGCTCGTCTGATCAGTGGGATATCTACAGCGATCTAAAAGTCCTCCATCTACTCTCTCGATGACCTTCATCAGATCATGCCCCGATCAATCCTTCATGGAGAACCATGGCTTCGAAGTGACCTCGATTGTATGAAAATCTGTCCCTGTTTCTAATTATCCGTCCACCTATGTATAGCGTTGACAAATAAATTTCTCAAGTTTAAGATGGGTAACAAAGTGAGAACGACAAACTAAAACAACCCGAAAAAGAGGCATGGTCTATTCAATGAGCTGGCGCGCACGAAATTAAAGTAAAACAATCGTTAGGTGCCCTTTACACGGTAGGTTTTGCTGTCAGTTTTACCACAGTCAGGCGGTGATTGACGGATGAATGATCGTCTAATGCAGTGAATGATGAAAATCTGCATACTTTATTTTTTTCATCATTCAACCATCAATCATGACTGATGGAATTGAATGACGTTTGCATGACCTGATGTCTAGGGTACGCCTTATGGCCGTTTTATCTTGATTTATTTCTGTGGGTATATAATATGTATTATGAAATTTAAAAAAAACTAGAATCGAAGGTTTTATTAATTTTCCTATTCAATATTCATTAATAACAAGCGAAACGTATGAAATATGTAACTAGTGCTTGATTAATACGGGTTATATGAAAAAGGTGCAGTTGTGATGTCTACTTCTAAACAGCGTTTTTTAAAGCGAATAAAGTCAAAGTCACACAACGGGCGTGAGAGAGACAGACACTGTAGAGGAAATGTCATATCCGTCTCTTTTCCACTCATTATGTGGCATGTCTACGACATACTTGTCTGCGGTTTGGTGGTAGGGTTGCGCCGTAGATTAGCTGCATAAATACGAAATAAATACATAATATATAGGGTAAGTACAGTCGCAGTATGAAAAGGTTAAACCTTAAAGTCTATATTGGCTTGTACCAGTGCAGAGAACGGTATTGCCTACAGTTGAACGACTCGGACTTATCCGAATAGGAAATTTAATTGTAATAAAAATAGCAAAAAGCAAGCGTCTCGCTATCTTTTTAATTTTTTTAAAATAGTTATACGGCCAGTTGAGTTGGAAACAAGTCCTTATAGGACAAACCGTAGTTTAAAATCACGAATATATAAAACCGCAGCACGGCCTAGGCGCAACTAGTGCCTTTCGGTAATCCACACTGCAGCTAACACCGCACTAAACTGACGGTAGGTTTAATGTCGATAACATGGGACAATTTGAAACAATCCGGTGGAGTCGTTACACGCTTTTAATTAACTATCCCGCACAATATACACTTTAATTGGCACTTGTTGCATATACACAACTATTACTATATACTATACAAAATATAAATTTTTGGGAAAACTAAACAAAAACGACAACCATCTCTGACAAAATCCCGCCGAAAAGCCTTCTTTTTAATCTGTGGGTATCGGAAATAGTTGACATTTATTGTCAATTCCATCTGATTGATACACATGTCTGTCAAATTTTTGACATGTAATTTCATGGCGTCTTCACATTATTAGTCATGTCGGAAACAATCCGATGAAATCACTCGAATAGTTCGTGTAAAATTCTCAGCTGCTCCTCACCAAAGTTGTCGATAGTCTCGTCCCTCTCCAGCGTGGTAGAGAAGAGCAGGTCGGGCGTCCGGATGGGGAAGGAGTGGTCCTCCTCCCAGAGGTCCGTGCGCGGCTTGCGGCGCTCGCCGTTCTGCACGACGAGGCTGATGACGGCCGCCGTGTTGTTGGAAAAGTGGTCGTTCACGGGCGACGTTTCGTCTATGCCGTCGATTTCGGATCTGATATAAAAAAAAACTAATAATTATTTCCATAAACCCATAGATTTGCACTCAGCGTATAGCATGAAATAGCAATAGTCTTTTACCCCAATAATTTGAGAAGACGCTTCTTATATGGCGGGGTCAAACTGAACAAACACTTATCTATTTTAGTCGGGTTGTTAGTTGACAGTTATGGCTTGTTGTTAGGGTGCAGTGTAACACTCGCATACGCAGAAAGAGATAGAAGATATTATATCTGTCTAGCTTTAACACTTTTGTAATAAGTGTGTCCCTCTCTGATTATTATTGTTATTTTAGTGCGTCCTCTATTGCCTTCTCCCTTTACGCATAAACCGGATTCGCGTTATAGACCTAATAAGTTATCTGTGAACTGAAGGGTGGCTCTGCCATCGTTCCATGCCCGTCATTATATATATTTTGTGCTGACGGCCGAATGCCATTCTACGTAGTTTCTGATTCTGCCACTTCATAGATAACATGGTATATCTATATCACGAATATACATTGATTTTTTAATAAAGGTTATCGATAAAGATATCACTGCTTTTAATTTCAATGTTTGACAGTTTTTAAAACAATTGCATATTACTGTGACTCAAAATAAATTACGAAATATACCTACTTCGAAACTTGGAGAAAAACAAGATGTAATGCAAACGAATTTGGTGCAAAAACGATTGGACAATACTATACGCGCGGCCAACCACGGCCGTGTTCGGTGGTCCCTCGAGCCGGATGCGGCACGTACCTCGTGAACTTGATGGCGTGCTGGTCGTACGGCAGGAAGCCGGAGTGGAAGTGCACGGAGAGCATCGGCACGGAGTGCACGCGCCCGAGCTGCTGCCGCGCGTGGTACACCGCCACCGCCACGTCCCCCACCACGGTCGTGTCCAGCGGCAACGTCACCTGTCCAGTGACACGGTGTAATGTTCATACTCTCTTTTCGGATGTCGATTTGGTTTTAACTTAATCATTTTATAACATAGACATTACTTAAGTATTTGGTTTTATATTTTTTCTAATCGAAAAGTGAAGATTTCAAATGACAAGCACCTGAGATGTTTCCTATTTAACAAATTGGGCCATTTTGCAAGAGATTACAATTTTTCTTGTGTTATTTGCAAAAATTCCAACCATTTAAACAAAACCATTTATAAAAATGATACAAGTACGTTTAATTACTAAATGAGTTTTCTTATTGGAATCCACGTCTGTTTTAATTTACGTACCTTCCCCTCAGCCATCGTGTATAGATGCAATCTGTCGTAGTCTTGTTGCGTCGACAACAGAAGCCTGTCTTCATTGTAAATTTCTATGTATGGCCTACACCCATCCCTGTAAACGATATTATTTCACCTCGATGTTTCGAAATATAGTACTTATCAATTAGGATAGTGTCATCATCATCATATCATCGCTTTGGCGTCCACTGCTGGACATAGGCCTTCCCAAGTGTAATTAACAGAAATACATCACCTATTTTACCTAGTTGTTTTCCTATTTGTTGTGTTGTAAATTTTGGTAAAATAAAGCAATTTATCATCATCGTTGAGCGGACCACCTCGTTTCGTATCTTGTCACTAAAGCGTGACACACACTGAGCGGCGGCGTTGCGAAAGCGTTGCGGTTTTTTTCTGAAATGTTCGAAATAGTATGAAGCCCTTTACATCAAAGCGGCGGCGGGGCGGCGCGTTCTTCATACAAACCTTCGCCGCCGCAACGCTTTCGCAACGCCGCCGCCCAGTGTGTGTCATGCTTAAGAGAAACTCCGATCATGGCTCTTTCCATAGGCCGTTGAACGACTTTGAGTTGACAATAAAGCGTTTACATACATATTTTATACTAGTCCGCGACTTTGCCCGCGTTTTCTTTCCCCGCGGGAACAATTTGCCGCGGCAAAAAGTAGCCTATATGTTATTCCAGGATATAAGCTATCACTGTACCAAGTTTCATCAAAATCTGTTGAGCCGTTACGGCGTGAAAGAGTACAAACATACAAACATCCCCACAAACATACAAACTTTCGCCTTTATAATATTAGTAGGATACATAGTGTTGTAAAGCGGTCCCTAAACGATCATGCGGCATGACATGCATTACGTTTACGTGAATAATCATGCTGCATGATGGACCCTCATGCTTGCTATCAATCACATAGTACAGTGAAGCAGCGGCCAACATGTAGTTTCTAAGTCATGCACGTCAATCACTACAACTAGACGGTCATGCACGAGTGACAGCACGTAATGCATGTCATGCAGCATGATCGTGTAGGGACCACTTAGCCAATCTCGCGTGGCTGTCAAAAGTCAAATAACTCCGTTGAGCGTGGCTGTCAGTTTTGGTTTTTGAAAAATCGCTCATATCAAAATAATAATAAAATTGACGTAAGTGTCCCTTTAAAGACCCGTCAACACTTGAAAAGTTAACACCTGTCGATAGTCACCTCGCTTTCGTAAACAGCGGCACGGGCTGTATAGTGAGCGATACAAGTGACACCGGCCTGAAGTGCGGCAGGACCGGCTGGGGCCTGACGATGTTGCTGAGGTAGTACAGGTATCGCAGCTGGCTGGGCGGCATGTTGATGGGGGACCGCTTCACCGCGAACATCTGTAGCGCGTCCTCGGGGACCGTGACTAGCTTCGCGTAGAGCAGCAGCCCGCATAGCAACATGCACGAGTTTTGTTTGCCGTCCTGGAAAATGGAATGAAAACTTAATATATGATTATGGACTTTTTTTTTAATACTTTATTCTTTAATATTACACAATTTGTACAATATAATAATCACAGTCACGAACCGGGATTGTTGAGCCGCTTGCCACTGTTCGTATTTTGGCCGTGTAATGCACATCGGGTTACAAAAGGGTTGCTATGGTCACATTTCAATAACATTTCATTTCACTCTAGCTACCACTAATAATATTGTGTCGTTTCTTTATAAAAAAAAATATTTCAAAAAGATCAAACACAGTCAAAGAACCTCTGTTGCACATCTTTTTCGCTTAGACGTATTTCATAATTCCACGTATTTCATATTGGTCGTAAACAAAATTGTACGATTTTTCAGTTGGATGTACTTCAGATTGAACGTATTACTTTATGGATGAACTAACTAGTCAGTCAGATACATAGGTGGACGGATAATTAGAAACAGGGCAAGATTTTCATACAATCGAGGTCACGACAAACCGTTTGGTAGCAGCATCGTCATAATTCCTTACCTTCATACATATATTTTGATGCCATTTTGCGGGTTTTTTTCTTCATGACGATGCTGCTTCCAAACGGTTCATCTAATCAGTTGGATATCTATAGCGATCTAAAAGTCCTCAATCTACTCTCTCGATGACCGTCATCAGATCTTGCCCCGGTCAATCCTTCTCGGAGAACCATGGCTTCAAAGTGACCTCGATCGTATGAAAATCTAGCCCTGTTTCTAATTATCCGTCCACCTATGTATATTGATGATTTGCAGCGTTATCAACGTAAATACCCTAACCGGTCTGTTCTGGCTCACTTACGGACTGCCCGAAAGAAATATGATTATGTTAAGAGGTTGGTGACCTGGCAGGTGATGACGACGGCGCTGCGCTCGTCCTTCCCGAGGTACTGGTACATGTGCTGCAGGAGGGCGTAGAGCGGCGCGAGCAGCGGCGCGCGGTGCGCGGGCGCGGGCCACAGCGCGCGGCACGCGTCCGTCACGAGCACGTGCCGCGGGAAGTGCAGCCGCGCGCCGCGCGCCGCCGAGTACACGCAGTACTTGCCGCCGGGGTGCCGGCTCTCCAGGTACGCCTGGCGGCAAACAATAAGAGTCGGTCCAGACCAAGCGGACATTTGCCCGAGCACTTTTTGACGTCATTGTCGAATGAACCATTTCACATAAAAATATAGATTGTTATTCCAGGGGTGAAAGCATAGACTGGGGTAGGTAGTCTATGGGTGAAAGCATAGAGTAGGTAGTCTATGGGTGAAAGTAACTTATTTAGTCCCGAGACGGGGTTGGCGGCCGACGCGTAGCGAGCGCACCAATAGTTCGAGGGATTTTAAATGAGACTTGAACCCGAGGGAAACACTGTGCTTTTCATTACGAATACAATGAAAGTAAAAATAAAAACATGAATTAGCTAAAGATAAAATGAGTGTTAGTTAATACAAATCTCTGCTATACGTAAGTATAAACAAAACTCTACAACTCGAAAAACAAATGAAGATCGGATTGCCGCTTTCCCGACTATTTTGTTTTTTTTTCTGTGGCTATTCTGCCATTATTTTTCATTTCCATCATTGAAAAAATTGTAAATATTTTCTGTTCCCTGTCCGGCAGCCGCATTTACAAGAGAAAATGACGATGACGTCACACTGGCCGAAAAGAAAAAAATTGCGAGAAATAATAATAAAAAAAACCTTTGAAAATATATTGTGAAACTATTTGATGTCCTAGAGAAAAAATTATATGTGTCTTATTTTAAGTTGAAACTTAAATTATTAGAAAACTTATTTAAAAAAAAGACCCGTTCCCAAGCTCATTAAGTGGAGTGATCTATACTAATACTAGCTGTTTCCTACGGCCTAGCCCGCGTTTAACAAATTATTGGCTGTTCCCGTGGCGTCGCCCGCGTTTTTAAGTTATTTCGTTATTTTCGTAAGTAAGGTCGTAGCGCGATGTTTAATAGCCTATAACCTTCCTCAGCAATTAGGCTATCAAATTCAAAAATATTTTTTCCAATCCGACTGATAGTTTCAGAGATTAGCGCGTTCAATTAGCGCGTTCAAACAAGCTAAGTTCAAATAAATATGTAAAATTAATATAAATGTACTTAACTACTTACCCTAACGTCATCAATATGGTTCGTCCTGTAAGCGCTCTCCAACCCCTCCGAAGGGTACGGCATCACTATTATTCGACTAGTTATGTAACTTATATCCAGGTCTGTTCTGGCAATAGACCTGGAAAAAACATTTTTTAATTAAAGTAGTTTTTAAAATATCTTACTAATATTATAGACGCGAAAGTTTGTAAGGATGTTTGTTATAACGCAAAAACTATACGGAACAGATTTTGATGAAACTCTACAATATTATAGATTAAACATCAGAATAACCCAATGGAAATGAAATCACGACTTCTGGATCTCGAAACCAACGCCCAAGCTACCAAGCCATCGAGGCAGTCCAGAATCTACCAGATACATTCTCAATTAAAAAACAAACCGACAGAAAAATGCTTAAAAACTTACTGTTGAACAGTCTGCATAACCTTGGAAGATGTATCCTTCAGGTTCTTTAAAAAGCTACCAGCACCTCCTTTGATAGAGGAGAACAGGCCGCCAGAGTTGCCGGGCATCTGCGGCGGTGGGGGCTGGTAGTGCGGCGCGGCGGGGGGCCGAGACGGCGGCGGAGGCCGACTCGGCTCCGGAGGCCGGGAGTTCGGCGCTTCTTGGCTGTTTGTCGTCGGATCCTTGACCGCTGAAAAAAATAAAAAGTCATTACAATGCTGGTCAGTTACTTGCATAGTGCTGTAAATTGTCCAAGTCATAATACTAAGTCGTTGATGAATTTTTAAAGCATTTGTGTTGCTTGAGGAAAAGGATGAATTGAAAAATCATTCGTGCGTAGGATCAATTGATGATCAAAATAACAGACAAACAATACCCAGGTCGCAGGTTCAAATCCCGCTCTCGAATGATTTTTTCAACGTATCTAATGTTATAATAGGACTAGTATTTTGAAAAATATAAATGTAAAACTTCCGGATATTTTTAAACTGGTATTCGCTGAGCATTTTCATCCATTCGGGACCTGTCATTACCAATGAGCTAGGAAACCATATTGTATCGGAGTTGATCTCTTACAACACTTATTTCAGAAGATTAATAAAATAGAAACATTCTGACTCAAGGGCCATTTGCACAATCGTCTAGTGCTAACGAGCAGAGACACGTTTGGTTACCTATCTTAAATAAAAATTAAGCATAATATGAGCTTTAACTTTGGTCATCGGCTTCCTAGTTAGATTAACAGACCATTGTGAAAATGGCCCTTGGAATTTTATTTACCTAAAATTGATTGCATTTGTGGGTAACCGCATTGCCTTATTAAAATAATTTCATCGACATAGATGAACGGAGAAACATAAATAACAGGTAGTCGATACTTTTGTTTGTAGGGTTCGATGGAAATACATTTTTCACGTCGCTATAAATTTATTATAATGAAATGTGGAAAAAAAAGAAAAAAAGTCGCTATAAATATATTAATTAAAGTGAAAATAGTAAGGTGAAAAATGTATCAAAATTTATGAAAAATAAACTAAATATGTCAGTTTTACAGCTTCAGTTAGGTATACACTCATGAAAACAACATAAAATTAATTTACTTGGCATTTATTTCTAATAAAAGTTAAATATCTTACATATTTTGTCTTAATTCGCTAATAGTAACAAAAATATTGATCATCTACACTTTATGCGGCAAAACTAGCGCCGAATCACAAAGAATAGCTTTGGTCGGTATCAAACAAAGAAACAAGTTTGCGCGTTTTTGAAAGTTTTTTGTTTGTTTTTGAAACGATTGAAAGATTTTAACTCCTTGTAAAATTATTTATTGACTAATCTGACTGCAATATGAATAAAAATAAATCATTTGGGATTGTTAGTAAGATAGTAAGTCATATAATAAAAATTGTTGTAAAAAATGTTGTTATAAAAGTTAGTTTAGTAATAGGTAACAATTCTTCGGATCCAACACTAGTTTTCCTCATCGTGATTAACAAAATGTTATAAAGTTTTATAATCACATATTATGTGATAAATCAAATTCCTTACAATAATTATAAGAACTATTTAGTTCTAAGCAGTGATCAACCTGTTATCACGAAAAAGAAAAACAATTTCAATAAAAAATATTGGTCTGTTATATAGACAAAAAATTTCCTAAAAACAATATATCACAATTTTTATACATCCTGTAACAACCTCAAGATTGAACTAAAAGGTGTATTAAATATTAATGTGATTTATTTATTTCACTTAACGTAGACAAAAATGTTGGAAAAGGCGATAGTTAAGTCGGGTGACTTTTTTAAAGCAATTTGTTATGTAATAATTTGGCTTGAAAGCTTTATCCGTAATTATCAGATTATAATGAAAGGAATTATCAACATGTATTACTCTCTCCTACACGTTTGAGCCTCTTGCTCCCGTAACATTTCGTATTTGTTACAGCTTGAAGGTGTAATTTTAAGTTAAAAAAAAAGAAAATAAATGTTTTAAGTTTTTCCACAGACTAAGTAGCAGCCAGGTTAGTTCCGTGATGCTAACTAGATGGCACTGTAGCACAAGGCAATTATTATTAGGTAATTGGCAAACACGAATAAAAAGAAAATTGTCAAAAATTCTGGCATTCCATTCCTGTTTCTCGTGTTGTTTGACTATTTTTGTGACTGACTGGCGTTTGTTTGGAAATAGAACACTGACAATTACAGTGATCAGTGGAGGAAAAAGCACTGCAAGCAAACTGCAACCGTAACGCTGATTTTTTCTTGCAGATATGGCTTAAAGAAGTTACAAAGCCACACCTCATAAAATAAAATGGATAGATTATTGTCTTGCGATAACAGAGCCATCTGTTGTCACGTAGAAGAACTAGTGTCGTAAAAAAGAAACCTCAGGCAGTAACTTATAAAAAATCCGTAACATTTTGGAAGCCTTGATGGTTGTCTATTGTATTGTTGTACGATATACATAAAGACGGGTCCGCTGCGCCAATTTTCTAACAAAACATGTTACTAAAAGTTAGCAAAACAGCCAGTCCGTTGCGACTGTTGAGTAAACAGTGTTTTTGTTAGAAAATCAACAATGCACAAACAAAAGAACGTTCCTCTAGAGTAATCTAGACAGCACTAATACACGAAATGAGTGACTTCACCCCACCGCAGGCGAACGCGGGGGATGTTATCCGACAGTCGCGGCAAACATGTTAGTGTGTTTTTGCTAACAAAACAGGTAGGCCACGCCCCTTTCGGTTAGCAAACAATGTTAAATATTTGCAAACACGATAACAGGGCGCAGCGGACCCGGCTTAAGAGTGGGAATGGGTGGACAGCACAGACACAGAAGAAGTACGAGCACAGCACAGATATCTGTTGCCCGAGAATATTAAACCTGCAACCATCTGTAATGCCCAGTATAAACAATTCAAAGTCTCCAGGTGTGCTGGTGTGGACTCTGATGGAATGTATGTATTGCTCCATTATGGTCTCCTCCACTAATTCACCAACTAATAATTGTTATACAGCTTAATATTAACAATAAGTATTTAAGTAGTGCAAATAAAAGATAAAAACTAAGATAAAAGCACCATGGAATGGTTTGTTTAAAAAAAATTAAACTGTCCGCATAAAATAAACATTAGCAGCTTTTATAAAATTCTTAAGCTCGCATAAGCGTCTACATACTTGAAAGAGAATGTTTTAAAGTTTTAAATGTTTTGATTTCAACATTTAAAAGTCACTTAAATACAGAAGCATACAGTGTTTGGTTCAAGAACTATTCCTACATAAAAATATAACAAACATATAGGTAATAAAAACAATCATATTAACAACGTGGTAACTTAATAATACTAAAGTTTTTTTTTCTTTTTTGTACCTATAACTAAGTATTTTTTAAAGTGGAATGTTGTGATTCTAAAAAAAATATTCGTATGGTGCATAGTGCTTTACAAATAAAAGTTTGAACATTGTAGTCAAACAACTATTGGACCTGTCTGTAATGTGTAGGTAATTATTTTAACTCTGTAATTATTTTAGTAAATAAATAAACAAAAAAATGTTTACTTAAAGTTCCGTCTGCGGTATAAGTGCTAAAAACAGAAAATTACACTGCGTTCCTCAAAGTAGGGTTAGTACGTACGTGGTGGAATATAAATGTAAAAGAGGTACATCGCACGCACTTTAACCAGTGAGTTAAACGTTCGGCATATTGGTCCTTACATTAATACTTAACATTTAGCTTCCAATGGCGTGGAGGTTAGGGATTGGGTTCTATGTATGCAATCATTCTGCAGGTGGAGCCAAATACGTTTTTACTGAAGCGGAGAGGTGGTATACATGCATACATATAATAGGATTTCATTTTTTGCCTAGCTCCGCTCTGCTTTTACGTCATTTTCCTAGCTCCGCTCTGCTTTTTCGTAATTTTCCTAGCTTCGCTCTGCTTTTTCGTAATTTTCTTAGCTCCGCTCGGCTTTTTTGTCATTTTCCTAGCTCCGCTTTGCTTTTATGTCATTTTCCTAGCTCCGCTCTGCCTTTTCGTCATTTGCCTAGCTCCGCTCTGCTTTTTTGTCATTTTCCTACCTCCGCTCTACAAGGCTCTATCTTAGCTTAAATCCTTTCGGTTGATTATATACAAGCTGAAAACCTGCAGAAAAATACCTTAAATATTGAAATTAACAAATTTTCCTCAAAGGAGACATAAGAGAAACTGTATTACAGGTAAAATAAAGTTCTTACATTATTTTAAAGCCAAATCCAAATTTATTTTTTATTGTTGTAAAGCTACGAACGCAGTTCGTTTATTTTCTCTATACTCTATACTTTTCTGCTGCTTTCCGCCTCAGTGGAAAATGGAAACGTAGTATTTGTGTCATCCAGGATTATTTACTCTGTGATCCAGGCAACCAATTGGGGTGAGTACACTCATATAGGAAATGAGTAAACAAAAATTATAGAGTCGCCATCAACAAGCGTCGGTTTACCGATATGCTTTAATAAAGTATTGTCAAATCATCATCACAATCTAAAATGGACCTTGATTTAACGCGTCAATATCAGATTGTGTAAACTTCACGCACGGTCAACGTTTATTATTACATGATATATATGTGTCCCACTCACGCACGAGGCAACGGAACATGCCCTACACAAAAAAACGGCCCAAGTTGTTTGACTGTTCGAAATGTTCTTAAAACATAAATAAAAACGTACTAAAAAGGATCAAAATTGTAAGCAGCCTTTTTGGAACGTACCTTAGTGAGAACTGAGCACTGCTGAAACGCGCGATTTCACTCCCCTCTCCTCGCACCCCCGATCAGATAAGACAATCTCTACTAACTTGTCAAATGTTTTTATTGAACCACGGTGGTTTTAGTTCGAATTATAAGGAACTTTAAGGAATGAATAAAATGTATATAAATAGGTATATGGTGTCGTACTTAATAAACGATAAAACAAAGTGACGACTGACGACTATAATCTTTTTATCTAATCAAATTTTCTATGCAAGTAAAATACTACATACAGTATTGAGTTTGGCTTCGTCAAAATCGCAGTGAAATTTAGTTTGTAACAAAAAAATATTACATTATTTTTATTTTCTTTTCATTCCCTTAGTTCTTAAATGTGAGTTATTCGCGCGTACAGCTTCAACGAAAGAATGGCGTTGATCAAACGTCAAATATTTAAAGTAGGTATAAAACGTTATATAAAGTATCAAGATTATTGTCTTTTTATCTAAATAGATTCTATAAGCTGATTAAAAATACTTCTCAAACAATAAATTCAATAATAATAAAAATATCATATAGTGTTACGCTTTTAAAGTACCTATATTTACGAAATATTCATAATATAATTATAAAAAGTCAAGTGTAACAAAATCTGTAGTGACCGGTAACAGATGCCGTCCGTCATTCACATGCAAATTTTTTTATATAGGCAAATAACAAAGATGCTACGGAGTGTATCTACAACCAGTCACTACAGGTATTTTGTTACACCCTGTATAGTGGAAATTATTTTTAGTCAATCATTGACATAGCAATAAAGAAAATATGACAGTCCAAGAGTGATTCCACTTAAAATAACAAAAATATTTTTTTAAATCATATTACTCTTGTAGGAAATTTCGATTTTAGCCCAAGTGCATAGGTCAAAAAAGTCAAAGCACGTATAAAGCACATGGTTGATGCAAGCACAGGCAGAGACTGCTCCGACTGCTATGTATGCGTATGTATAATCTAAACTGCTCTGTAAAGGTACAGAGTACGGATACAATAACGCAACAAACCTAATTACATCACAGATATGTATCATTTAAATAAGGTGCTAACAAATTAGTTACCGATATTTTAAGAGAACATACTTTACGTTATAATAAAAGTAAAGAAAAAAAAAATCATAAAATTTTGTGCAAAAAAATAAATTATAATTCTGTCTAAAAATAATCATCCTGTGCATTTTTTTGGGTAGTGGCCAGTTAAGTGGTAGTAAAAGAGGTTCTAGAATCTACTAAAAGGGCTCCATTTAATTATATCATAAACAGAGTGTTTTTCATACATTTATTTTACCCAGTTTTTTTCTCCAAAAAAAAACCCATCATAAAACCTATAATGTTTTATACTAAAATGTAGTCAGAAGGCCGAGTACTAGCAACTGTTAAAATATCGGTAACTAATTTGTTAGCACCAGATGTCGCCAATACAGTTATTTATGTTGCTTGTGACGATGGAGCAGCGACAAGACCCAGAAATTGTGTGACATACACTTGACGCTGCAGCAGACTATGGGTGTCTGTATTGCATGCATTTGTAATTAAGCGACCGGGTCAGGTGGCGTTCATTGGGTTGGAGACGTTCACCTAGCAGTGGACGTCGAAAGGCTGATATGCTGATGATGTTATGTATGAGCTTACTAACTTTATCTCATTCAAATACCGGTACATGCATCTGTTTCGATAATGATTATGATGATTTGACATGCCCCAATCTGAATTTGGTAAAAATCTGTCTCGACCAATATTGATAACCCTATTATGGGGTCTCATATAGGAAATAATTTTAGATTTTATTGTGTTGTTTCTTTTGTGTTACTTACTAACAGAGTTTTAGGTATTTTTGTATATTACTAATATTATCTATGGACAAAGTCTGACTTAAGTTATTTGAATATGCTTGTAGGTATTTGACCCGCATACGGAACAAAATGTGGTATCACTCTTAGACGGAAAATAGCATAGGCATAGCATAAACAATACAGTTAGACTAATAAATAAAAACAATACTCATCATTGCGAGCATATCCATAGGTCTAGCACAAGCGATCAAGTGTGCGTCCGATGTAAGGGTTGAGGTCATGCTAGCGCCGCGTGTCATTTGAATGAGAAAACAATAGGGCACCCGAAAAAGTTGAAAACACCTAAAATGAAAAAAGAAACGTGATATGTATAGCAATCAATTTTTGTATGGTTCGATGAAGTCTCTCGCCTTTACGTAGGGTCAAATCTGATATTTAACTTCAATCATTCATTTATTTAATTACTAATTGTATTACTTTTAACTTAATAATACAATAAAATATGATCTATTTTACACCAAAAAGATTTTAAAATCTCATTGACCAGTGAGCATATTGTACCAAAGGTGAAGGACTTCAAAAGACTACGAACACTGACATGCAATGAATGTTCATGACGATACAGAAAAAGCATTGGGTTCTAATAAACGTCAAGAGAACATGCAATAATTATTTCTATGTATTTTATCACTATCTAATCTCGTAGGTAGATAAGATATCATGCCCTGCAATTTAAGTTTAATTTTATCCACAGATTAGTAGCATTCCTTGTCAACAAGTTTAAATAGTTTATCTATAGTTTGCCCTTGGATTCCCAATGATAATAATACAATCTTGCGTATTTATAAGAATACCTGGTCCGAATAATATCATTGTATTTTTATTAGTCAGTTATGTAGGTTATTTCGTCCGTGAATTGTTAATAAAATTGATAAAGCTGTTCCCACCACCACTGGAATAAATCGAGTTTTCTAACGTGTCATTCTGGCACAACTATAAGGCATACCATAGTTTATTTTGCATCGACACTAATGTAAAACAAAAAAAAATAGCCCATATCCATCTACAAATAATCAGCATAAACCAACTTGTGTAGAATATTTAGTAGTTTTGGACACTATCACGGGCAACTATTAATATTAGAGATTGATATATAGGTATTGAGTAAAGATATGATTTGCATCTGAGTAAAAGGCAGGTATTTTTTTAGTTGAACAATAAATGCCTACTTACTAGCACTACATGCCTAGTTACTGCACATATTCTTAGAATCCACGACTATGGCTATGCCAGAATGAACGTCAGTATCTCTTTATGAAAAATGGTAACGAAAGAAAAGGAATAAAAGAGCATGGAAATACATAAATTACCACCAATATAAGTCCTTTTTCATAGGTATTCATTATTACTAGACAGAGCTTAAAAAATAGTTAATGTTCTGTTTCCTTTAGTAAGAAACACTACGCTTTTTTTAGTTTGACTTTTGAAATATGAAAAATGGCACACCTATTCAAATAATTTAACTTTTTTTTCTGAATGATGGCTTTTTAGGCTATTAATAAGCAATTAAAATTTTAATTATTATGAACTGTAGTCCAACATTATTAGTGGTGGAAATCGTGGGTGGAATGATGATAATTTCAAACCAAAATTTAACAATGACTACCGGAACCTCTCACAATAAACATAGGTACCTACATCGCTACAACACACTCATGTTAGCTGAATTTAAGCAAGAAACCAAACATATTAATTAGCGACTAAGTGCAGTGCGGGTGTAATTAGTAACCATGTGATAACACACCATGTTAACATTCTGTGAATTGCACTTAAAAAGTGGTTAGTTCGTGCAGTTTAGCAAATAATTACAAAAATTACCCTTTTTATCCAAATTAACAGCGCGTGTGCCTTCAACACTCTAAACTTCTGAGCATATTCCTCGTTAACAAAATTATATATTTCACTTATTATATAAATTAAGAAATAAAAACAAACTACGAATGAGAAGAATATACTTATTTATTCATAAAAACCCCGACATAGTCGTAAGATTAAATCATAAATATGTATGTACAAACACAAAATTGTAATGATTTTGTGACATTTCTATGCTATGATGGTATTTTTTAACAAAAAATATAAAACTTTTGCAATCTAAATATGACAAAATGAACTTTAAATACTATGTATTTCTATTTTATATAAAACTACTTTAATCAATTGTACCTCAGTTAAACAATTTATTTGTTTTTATTTTTCAATATTGTCCTAAACTATTTTGATTATTATATGATTTGGGTTGATCAAATCAACGTAAAATTATAAATATGACTACCAGTATAACAGGTTAACACTGGTTATATTATATCTTTGAAGTGATAAGACTAGTAATACACCAAATATAACTTACAATAGAAGGCGCAATGTGTTTTGTGACTCTTTTTGTAAAACCAAAGTGCAGAGTTTACCAAGCAACCCGTTTTGTTAGTGCTGATATTTATATATTTTGTTCTTGTTAGACTCCATACAGACATCATGTCATCGTGGATTTAGAATCTAAATTGCAGTACAAATTATGAATACGAATAAAGGTCAAAGCAAGGTGGATTGCTGACAATATATATAGTACGACCGCTTTTGGTGAGGTATATGTATTATATTTTGTGTAGGAGATATCTCATTGTGTAGGAGGGATGACATATTATTAGATTACACAATTGATCAGTAATTGTCGCAGTGATAAAAGGCTGGGTAAGCCTTAAAAGAGCCGCATCACAAAAATAAAAGATTACTTTTTTTACAAAATACAAAGAAAAAATACATATTTACAAAATGTCAATATTCGTCATAATGGACCTGACATTACACCATACGACAGTCGTTTCACGTTCTTTACACTTTTTACTGAAATATCCATTAAAAAACGCTGATGGTGAAATAGGTACTGCAATTAAGTCTTAATCCAGGTCGAAGTTCAATATGTATGCAGCCTCACTGAAGCCCATTGTTTTGTTAGTTATGTATGATTTAATTGATGATACGAGTCATAACAAAATACTCAGCGTTGGTTGACATGACCACATAGTATCGAATGCTGAAAATGATGATTCATATTAAGTAGGTAGGTATTTCAAGTTAAATCAGTATTCGATACTGAGTAATCCTGTAACTGACAATTTGGTTATTTTGTTACACCCCTTAAATAGGTAAGTATATTAAATACAATGAGTATGTCCAATGAGAATACGTAAATAATTTAGTATTACTGTATTTTTTTAGTATTTAATTAATTTATCTGCGTCATTTGCTATAAGTTACCCCTCTATTTTTAAAACTATAGAGATACTTGTTTAAAATTATTAATAAACATGTATATAGAGGAAACTGGGGTCTTTAATTGGTGATTGTATACAACCCCCTAAACTAACAGGAATGTATAAATAGAATAACTCCTAACATTACGTCAAACTAACGACGGGTATCATCCTACCTAATAAATTTTAACATGCATTTCATAAATGCACTGTATTTTTGGTAATGTAATCGAAGGTATTCAGCTTTTCTTGTTATAAAGCTGTAAGTGTGCCAACTACCCATATATGAGAAGATTGTTACCCAAAATGAAAACAACAGTCGATATGAAAATATTTTGCTAATATTCTGTAATCCTACATTTAACTTGTTGAGTGTATATAATCTGTGATCTATTTGTTTTAATTCCCGTCTTATATTCAGACTTATGTTAAATTAAAGCTTAAAGTGATTTTCTGTTCATGTTTTAGCTAAGTTTTGCAATTGATAAGCTCAGAATGACTACACTGAGCTTGTTCAGCAACCAAACCTAAAACCTAGTGTTCACGCAATCGGCATCGAAGCAGAATAAATTAAATTATTAATAATACATTCACCGAATATTTGTTTTTTGTAAATATATGAAAAAGTCAAATAAATGCTATACTACCTTATTTCACTGAGAACAATTTCTTCGACATTGCCTTACCTTTGGTGATGTTCAATTTTTGGCGATAATCAACATTGGAATGTTAAGGAATTTCACATCTTTTTACGTTATTAAAAATAACCTTTCCAAGGAACTGATTTCAAAATAAATTATGTGGAGTAAAAAAAAATTAAAATTTGAGTGTAAAAAGTCAAAAAATACTTGACCATTGCTTAGCTCGAGTCATAAATGCAACAGAACAGAACGATGGGCCGCGGGGTGGGTGACGGGCGCGCGCGTTCGCGCATCAACGCAACAAACATAGGCGCATTTATTAAATATATCACAAAATGTCTAACGAGCCGCGGCGCGACGTCTCTTAGGATATGGTAGTGTAATATTTACTTGACTTCTTATTACCTGGCGAGCTAGTGGCCACAGATTGTTCAACTTTTTTACGCTCAAATTTGAGTGGTTGCTTGAGATTGACATTGTTGGACTCCGCAATAGCCGCAAGCCGCTCCAGCACGTGGCTGATCGTCAGCCGGTCCTCGGGGTTCACAGTCAGGCAACCATCTGCGGACAAACACACAAAAATAACATATCGACTATATATCAATTATCAAATATATATGTATTTCGTTTTATTTCTGTGTCAAAAAAATCGAACAAGTGCGAGTAGCACTCGCGCCCTGAGGGTTCCGTACAAACTCAAAAGAATAATTAGCAAATCGTTAAAAAAAATTGTAGTTATATCACATGGTACTAACATAAATGGATGACTTGCTCATACGCAAAGTTAAGTTTGTTGGTCCAAGAAAAAAATGGAAATTTTTGTGATGTACTTTACATAACTACAAAACGGTTTTTGGATTTTTATTTTCTTTACTACTTGTGCTATGACCATGCTTCTTCCCAAATTTCATGATTATTTGTCAACGGGAAGTACCCCATAGGTTTTGATTACCAAAATATTAAAAATTGCGGCAAAATCGGCCATATCTTCCGACTGCGTTGACCTAGAAGTTAGATTTTTTCACAGCTCCAAGGGATTACAGACCTGAGTATTTGATATTAATTTTAACTTAATACCTCCACGCGTTCCTGAGAGAAAGGGCTTTGACAGACAGACAGCGAAAGTTTGTAAGGATTTTGCAACTCTTTCACGCAAACACTGCGGAACAGATTTTGATGAAACTTTACAGAACAGATTGTACATGAGAATAACACATAGAAAAGCTGTTCCCGCGGTAAAAACTTTTATACGCGTGCGAAGCCGCGGGAAACAGCTAGTAGATAATAATGTGCGTGTAGTTTCGCATTATACTCACTTATAATCTCATGAAAGCACTTGTAGCGTTGGTCGTTAGGGTTGAGATTGTAGTTCCCGTTGAGGATGGCCAGCTTGGCGGAGTCCTCGAAGGGGTGCTGCATGTAGCACAGGGTGAAGATCACGCAGCCCAGCGCCCACACGTCCACCGCGTGGTCGATCTTGCGGTTGTCCCACGTGTCTAGCATTTCGGGCGCCCTGTACATCGGCGTCGTAAATAGAGCCAGCTGGAAATGAAGGAATGTATTTGTTAGTAACCTCTTTATCATTAAGGGTAATCAACAGTGTTTCTTAAATATATTACATAAACAATATTAAATTATATACAAGAGTAAATAATATAAGTCTACCTATACAGATTTTCATGGACTGATACATGAAAATAATTATAGTAAAGAACGCGAGTTTTAGTTTCTATCTACAATGAAAGCTTGAAATTCACATATTCAAGTGATTGGGGCCAAACCAGGCAAGGCATCTTTCATATAAGTATGACATCCATCTAGATTCATAAGGTATATTTATTAGATGGTTCATCATCATCATATCAGCCTGTAGACGTCCACTGCTGGACAAAGGCCATGGATCTCCACGACGACCGCTCCTGCGCTAACCTCATCCAGCTGAGTCCCGATGGTTACTTTTTTTAATGATGGTTACTTATATTTAAAAAATAAAATGTCCTTAATTTTTAGGTGGTGCTATATGTTATTTAGTATTTATTATCTAATGGTGTAATTTGGTGGCAGCACTTACGTTTTCTTCTAACATATTCCTTTGGTTAGCGCTCCACGACGGATTAGGTGAATATACGTCGGTTGTGGCCGAACCAAAATCACATAGCTTTATTGTACCTAAAACAATTAATATATAAAAGAATCGAAAAAAAGAGCTTCTTTTATTTAGTAGCTATATCATCCCCTTCACTCTTCTCCGCTTCCATAAGCGGAGGAGTCTTTCTGGGTGTTTTTTTTTTCATCAGTTTGTCACGGTCCACCGTTGGGCACAGGTCACTCCGCATTCCTTATTTAGTTTCCAACTACACCACATATTTTAATGTTTGTTTGGACAAACGGCTAATAAATATAAACATACATTTATAAATACTTATAAATAAATATATTAACACACACAAACACCCAGAATCCGAAAACCAACAGATATGCTCATTACACAAATTTTGGCCCGGGTGGGAATCGAACCCACGACCTCTGGCTTAGTAGGCAGGGTCACTACCAACTAAGCCAGCAGGCCAGTATCTACCTGGAATAGATACCACTCTGGTGTCATTATCATATCATCAGCCCGTATCCTCTCTCCTTAGGTATCTCTCAAGGCCATGTCCAGCCAAGACCTAGTCTCAGCCTAAAATACCACGCCGTGTTGTGATTTGAGTCTGAATCCACAAAAATATATCAAGATAGAAAGACAATGGAATGGCAAAACCGCGCCAAACATTTATATTGCGTAAAGTTAATTTAGCTATAATTATATCCTAGTTTACAGTTCAAGATACAACGTGAACGGATAAGTAACTTATTTACTATCTTCTTGGGGGCCAGGATACCTGGCGACACTTCGACCCTATGGGATCTATTGTGCCAAACCCCTGTCCGCCAAACGGTGCCCCAATCCGTTGGTGGACTTCACATACGCCTTAGAATAGTAAATACCAGTCTTTGGTGTATGCAGGTTTCCTCACGATGTTTTCCTTCACCGAAAAACCTGTGGTATTATAATAAACCGTACTTTCTTTGGCTATAACTTAACTTTGACAAACTAAAATAAAAACACGAAGAGGCATTGTTCAGAGGCGCACGAAATGAAAGTAAAACAATAATTATGGCCGTTTTATCTTGATTTATTTCTGTGGTCTGAATCTATGAGTATGGATTGTGGAAGGTCAAAAGTTGTTAGCGACAGGCAACACGAATAAATGTTTACCAACATGTTAGAAATAAACTTTACCTTCGTTAGATATTAGGAAATTTTCTAGCTTGAGATCACGATGAGCTATGGGCGGTACTTGCGCGTGCATATGCTGCACCGCTCGGCACGTCTGGTAGAACACCCTCAGTATCGTCGACAGAGGGAACGCCTGCCCTCTGTTCTGTAACGCCTCCATCAGACTGCCTCCGCTGCAGAGGTCAGTCAGCAACAAATACTCCCCCATTCCATGGGTAGTTTTAGACTTATCAATAAACGAAGCGGCTATATATTTAATAATGTTCGGATGGCCCGATAACTTTTTTAATAGGCTAATTTCTTGGATAATATTCTTGTTAGCTTGCTCATCAGCTGCCATGAGCCTTTTTAAGGCGTATTCGGTGCCGGTGGCAACGTCTTGAGCAACAAACACAAATGCAAACCCACCTGCAATTAAAGTCCAGCGTTTGAAATGGGCTCAGTTAATGAAATATTTAAGGGAATAATTTGTCTTGAATTTGATTGTATGATAAAGAAATATGATCAGTTGTGGTTTCTAGTCGAGTGTGCTCGTCTTACAATTGCAAGGACGACGGTTTAAACCCAAGCCACCATTCTCTCAAGTTACTACAGATTATAATTCGACATATAAAAGGATTTGCAATGATGAAGAACATTGTGATGTGAGAAAACCTTAATGCTAATGTATATTATTTCTGGGCTATCTAAGTGGGTGAAGGGGTATGTATAGACTACCAGTCCACACTGGGCCCTCGGTTTATTCCTATCTCATGGTTGTCTGTACTCCACCTCACCTATAAGTGGGACACATTAGGTTTGTCAAGAATAAATTGGCTAATGTTATCAATCTGTAAATGGTTCTTTCAAAACTGCCTTGTGTTGTTTGTCTTCTCACTAGTCAGCTGGCCAGCAATGTCATACCATCTACATTTTGGGAAACGGTCATCCTTTATCCTTTGTCCAATATAATAATAAAAAAAATAACACAAACACCTCAACACCTACACACATCTCTTTTCATAATCAAACAGCATGGATACATACCATCCATAGTACTCATCAACAGCCTATTAATCTCCCCACTGCTGGGGCTCAGGCCTGCTATCAACGAGGGCGTTCGGGCTATAGTCCACCACGCTAGCCCAGTGCGGGTTGGTGGACTTCACATGCGCCTAAGAGTTTCTTCTTCGGCGTATGCAGGTTTCCTCACGATGTTTTTCCTTCACCGTTTGAAAGCAGTCATCACATGTACTTAAGTTTCGAGATAAAACCCATTGGTACATGGTCCAGCCGGGGATCGAACTTCGGACCTTTCGATATGATAGGCCGCGTCTTATATCCGAGGCCACTGACACTCTACATCCATAGTAATAGTAATTACTATCTTTATTACCCTATATCTAATAAATTATATGGATTCTTTATTATATAGCTATTCTCATTGTCCCTAGGGGTAGAACACTGCAGATGAACGACTGAATATGGGCTTGCACCTAATTTAGCAATGGTTGCCTAATTAAGTTTATAAATTATCTAGCCTAATTTAGTTGATAAAATATTGTGTAATATTGAAATAAAGATTATTATTATATTAATAACCCTTGCATTTTCTTCATTGCAATTGGTTGAACACAAGTCACATCTATGTTTAAGAGGACTCTTTTTGTTTAGTACCAATTTAAGAAGTCTGGCCCAAATCTGTTAATGGTATAACTAGTAAAATAGATAAAACGATCCTAATTAGTATTCAATGTCAGTAGTAGAGTAACAATTTTCATTCTTAAAAGTAAAACAATCTTAAAAGTACTTTGTTGTTTTGGCACTTTTTCAATTCCTTTCCCAATCAGTTCTTTGAAGTCCATTGCTGGACATACCTAGGCCATTTACAATGTAATAAATAAGTATTCCATTTACAGTGGATTTGGATTTATAACACAGCCTATATATAATAGTTAAATCCTTACTGACTGATTAATTTGTGTTTTGTATGAAGTAGGTCAAGCCACGCTTTAAAATACTGTCATAAGAATAAAGCCAGAACTCAGAAGCCTTTGTAAAAAATTAAATCTACACTAAATATGAAATGAAACATTGATGCAAACACATTGATTGTTAATGTACGATAGTAACTATTGCTTCTTCTGTGTTAATGTTTATAAAGATTTTAAAAACTTTCAAAAATTAATTGGTCTAAGATAAATTGATAAAAAATTACAAAACAAAAAAAAACCAAAGCCTTTTATTTACAAACAATGAAGCCCCTTTTAGAAAGGGTTTACTCCTTAATTTTTAAGTTTGCTTCCGTTTTTGAAAAATAAATAGATTTTTGCTATCATCCATGTCTTGGTAAGTAAATTAACTTTTATCTAATCTCCACTTCAAACAAAAATTAAGAAATTCACTAATATAAATAAACTACAAGTAAAATTGTGGCAGTGAATACCAAATTGCCATAAGTCCAAGAATGTCTTAAACATTTTTATTTGTAATTGTGGATTAATAAAGATTATTTTATTTTTATTTATTTTGTCAGTTCACGTTTAAAATTTCACCTTTAATTATATTACTTTTTAAAATAGAAAATAATCACTATTTACTTTTTAAAAATGGGTCTCAAATGTGTAAGTTTTTAAAATATCTTAAGTTCGTAAACTTAACTAAAAAATGTCCTAATTTAAAATTACATTTTCTCATCAACATCATTCAGTGGACATGGCAGTTTCACATTAATACAATTATAACACAGTGCGTAAAGTTGATTAACATAGTGTATTATAATAAATGAGCAGAACCAAAATGTACCGAATTGTTTAGTAAAATTTCAGTGGCTCTTCCATACACTCTAACCATCTACTGCGAGATATAAGAAGCAATAGTAGCCTATTACTATCATTATCGCCTGATTGATGTATGGTGCTTGTACTTTAAGGGACATTCCTGATAGCACTAATAGTGCCTAATCAGAACTACTATACCTACCTAGTATCTTATCTACAAGTTTCTACTGTCAAAAAATGGAACTTGACCTAGAAACTTGACAACCCACTGAGTCCGCTGCGTGTACCCCGGACCCCAAGGGTCGCGAGACGAGACAACGCACCCACCCGCCCCCATTCTGACGTTTCATGACGTTAATTGCGTGAAGTGGTAGGTATACTGACCCAGACATATTGTATGCCACATTTCACTCTACACCCACGTTTTTACGAACAACTTTGTGTTGAAGGGAATAAAAGTCCAAAGCATTTCTTTTGGCTGGACTTACCTTCTGCGATCACCTTCTTCACTCTCAGTTTCATGTTCCCAATCTCAACAAATTGACCAACGAAATCATTATCACTGCCACCGTTGGCACCACCTGAGCTAAAGTAGCCCATGGCTGATTTGAACACGCTCATTATAATCTATTAGTTGCAAAGTTTACTTGACGAATTAAAGCTAAAATTAATATTTTTACAGTAAGCACCCCCTGCCTAGCGATGGGCGAGTCGAGTCATTTTAACCGCGTAACTCGAGTTGGACGGTCACCGAGTCAACTCGAGTTGCTTTTTTATCCCACCGAGTTGACTCGGTGGCGGTAGGTAGTACCGTCCTCTTGATAGGCACCTACGCTACGACGAGTTGACGCGGCGGCGCGGGCGGGGGGGCCGGGCTCGCAGTGCAGGCGAGCGAGCGAGAAGAAGCGAGTTAAGGTGAGATAGCGCGCGCGCGCGCCTACGTCGAGTCGCCGCGCCGCGTCGAGCCGGCCGAGTCAACCCGAGTTGACACGAGTTAGCCCGTCGCTACTCCATACGAGCTGGCTCGGCGGCGCGGGGGACCGAGTTGACTCGGTGGTCAACCCGAGTTGCTTCTTTTTATTGCACCGAGTCGTCCTCACCATACGAGCTGGAGCGGCGCGCGGGACGAGGCGCGAGGGGCGCGCGTTGCGCGGGCCGCGGCCGGCTAGCGAGAGAGAGGCGAACGCGACATTAAATCTGTGGCCACGTCAGCGCGCAACAACGGTGTGATGGGTCTATCTACCTACCTCCTATTCGCCGCGACGCCGACGGTTGGCCGAGAATACAAAAGATTAATTTATTCACAAGCTTTTCTTGGCTTTTGTTTTGTTCGTGTGTCGGTCAGTGTTTGTTTTTTTGTTATTTTTTTATTATTATTTATTTATTGGTTTACCAACAGATGTTGCACATATACAAAAAAAGCAATCTTATAAATAGTAGGTACAAATCATCCGTGTGAACACCCAGTAATAGGTAAACACAGCATGTGTAAATTGCTTACAAACAGTATGTGACACACTGGTGTTACACAATATGTAATAACATATTATGCAATAAGACAGCATAATTTAAAGTTAAGTAATGTAAACAAAGTTAAATCAAGTTATAGCACTAAACAACACACTATGTAATTATAAGTTTATAAAATACCTACAGAAACATATCTAATAACAAGGATAAATAATTTTTAGGATGACACTGATTTATAAAGAAACCGCTTAAAAGCATTTAAGTTACAGCTCAAAATGTCAAACGAGTGGGCTTTGTAAAGATCATTGTGCTGGCGACACATTCTCGCGATGACGCTGTGGTGGCCGACGTTAGTTCGGTAATGTTTTAAAGCAAAGGGCCTGAAGTTAACTACCCGGGCGTTACGCCGAGGAACGGCAAAGTTGAGTTCGGACAAGAGTTGAGGACAGTTTATTATGCCATGTAGAATTTTGTAAAGCAATACCTGATCGCTCATCCACCTGCGATTTTCGAGCGAAATCATCTTGAAATGGCACAATCTTTTTTCGTAGGAAGTCAGAGTATCCAACTTCTTTTGATGCAGAGAAAGAAAGAAGAGAAAACGTTTCTGTACTCTCTCGAGCCTATCGATGTGGCACTGATAATGAGGGCTCCACACATTACAGCAATAGTCGAGATTACTCCGCACTAGAGCGGTGTAAATTATTTTTAAAGGAAAAGCGCTTTTGAATGATTTGCAGTTACGCCACAAGAAACCTAACATTTTGTTAGATTTTTTTATAATTTCATTTATGTGAATAGTTAGAGAGAGGCTGCTGTCGAGCATTACTCCAAGGTCTCTGATTATCTCTACCTCATCAAGTACATTGCCGTTAATGCAGTAAGATGTCCTATAGGGCATTATTTTCTTAGTAAATTTTATATGCTTGCATTTATTAGTATTTAGGGGTTTAGTTTAGGGTATGTTTAGTTTGTTTTGTCGTGTAGACTTGTCTGTCTGTCTGTCGCGATAAAATGCCTCCTGGCAACAAAAAGAGCGTGGCGTGGGAGTTTAAAAAAAACAACCAAGTTGTGTGCAAATTATGTTCTTGCTATTATAAGTTCTTAGGCAAAACAACGACTTTAATTAATCATGTGAAAAAAGAAACATTTAGTGCAGTACGGCGAAGCCCTTTGGACATAAGTACGTTACCTCATGTGGAAAGTGAAAATAATTCTAGGTATACTAAGGTACCTTCAAGGTATACTAAGTTAAAAGAGGTTACCATTATCGGCAGACACATTATTACGTTTCAAATCAACTCGGTCGTATTTTGTTTTGTTTGACACGACAGCGAGTTAGCGCGCACGCGGCACGCGCGCCGACGTCGTCGTCTCTGCGTCGAGCTGGCCGAGTCAACTCGAGTTAGCCCATTGCGTCGGCGCGGGCTACCGAGTTGACTCGGTCAACTCGTAACTCGAACTGGCGCGGCGGCGGCGGGCCGGCCCGGCCGGCCGACCGGGCTGGCGCTGGCGGGCGGCGGCGGTGGCCGAGTGAGCGAGAGGCAAGTTGTCACTTTGACCTTGAGCTGGCCTAGTATATGCGGTAGTTTCAATAGTACGAGAGACCAGTTTATACTGGTTTTGTTTCCACTGACGCGGTCGACCACGCCAGCACGCCACACGGTGTGATTGCCTGATTGTTGTAACTAGGTACCTACCTATCTATACGCCGCGCCGGTTGGTCGAGTGAGTCCGAGTAGATATTCAACAAAGACAAAAGATTAATTCATTCATTCCCAAAATCATAAAGCTTTCTTGACTTTCATTTACTTACACAGATGGTCAGTGTTTTGTTTAGTTTGTTTTGTCGACTTGCCACCCAGAAATAAAAAGAGCATGGCATGGGACGTTTTTCAGTAAAATTATGACAAAAATGTTGTTTGTAATCTATGTTCTTTGTAATTGCAAGTATGTAGGCAACACAACAGTAATATAATCATGTAAAGAAAAAAACATGTAGTGCAGTACGGCGAAGCCGTTGGCCAAAACTATTATTCGTAGCAAGTTAGCGCACGCGCTTATTTCTAGCTCGACGTCGCGCCGCTTCGAGCCGAGTCAACTCGAGTTGCAACTCGAGTTGGCGTCAATTTCAACTCGAGTTACTCGAGCTGAAGATAAAACGAGTTCGCCCATCGCTACCCCTGCCTGGGTCCATTTTACAATGGCAGATTTGGCAGATTGTTGACAATGTTACCAAGTTAATCAGTTTACCTATAAAGAGGGAATAAGGGAGATGTAATAGAAAAACGAATACTTATTCCGGAGTCAAATTATTATTTAATAATTGTAAATGTTTGTTAGCACAAGTTATGAAATCACTGTGCACCGTTGCAATCGGACCACAATCCTTGATTGAAAATTGAAATGGTCCAGTACAGGGACGGTATCCGTATGTGACATAGCCCATACTACCCAAGCCCCAGTCTTGCTACTTTTCCTATTATTATAATGTACTCTGTGCGCCAGTTACAGTTACCCCACATGCTCTCTCGTAGTTAGTAAGCCCTACTACGAGAGAGGAGGTAGGGTAATTTATTAGATATATCTGGCAACATACTTGAATCATAGACAAATCATTACTTGTCTATGGCCGTAAAGATTGTCTATGGCTAAATGACGTGCCAAGTGGGCAAATAAATTCTTCACTACACCACCACCAGGAACTAATATTTGTAATAGGTACGGGATTTTATAATCTGCATTTGAATGAAGTTTAGAGAAAAAAAAACATTTTTTTTATGAATTGTGAACAAAACAGCCTGCAAGTTTCGTAGACCATGAAAAATTGTTTTTATTTTGTTTATTTGAATTTCTTTGACCATAATTAAATTTATTTACATAGGCAAGAACTCAGCGAGGCTGAGGGTAATCGAATGATTTATAAATAACTACAATGGGTTTTGATATCAAAAGGTTTCAAGGTGACGTCGACGAAGAACTTATTTGCCCTATTTGTTCAGGAGTACTTGAGGACCCTTTGCAGGTTCGTGGTCTTATTTATTCAACCTTATTTATGTTACGACGGCTAACCTAATGTCATATATTTTGTGTTAGGCGCCGACTTGCGAGCATGCTTTCTGCCGAGCATGCATTACGGAGTGGATAAGTCGTCAGCCGACGTGCCCAGTGGACAGACAAGCCGTCACAGCAAGCCAGCTAAGACCAGTCCCAAGAATCCTACGTAACCTACTTTCCAGGTATCTGAAGTTTCGTAATATGTTATATCAATCTATTACATACTTTTTAGGTCAGTTGGTTGTTTGTGTTGTATAACTTTGTACATGCCTACAGGGCCTCATAAACTAAAGTTTAGTAACATATTGATAAATCCAAGTTTCGTAACTCCTGCCTCTGTAGTTTAAAGGTAAAGTAAGGAGCACCAGGACAATTACAACCATGGAACTGAGTCAGAGTACCTATTTATGAATGCAGAAAATCATTGGTTACCTCACCTAATTTGTCATGTATTACTATATTTATTATGACTTAAACCTAGTACTATTATATATTCTGTGCTTAAACAATGATTTTCACATGGATTTTCTCATCCAGTCATAGCAGATATGAACTCTATAGTTGCATTTGCCCCCTAGTGGCAATTGCCTACTACCCTATGTACTTTTCAACTTGTTAAGATGGATCATATTTCATTTATGATTTTTATTAATACCAATTCCTCCAAGACCCTCCAAGACACAGCATTAAGGAGGAAATGTTCACACGATACCTCGGTTCTCTCGGGAAAAAATTCGTAACCGGAGGAGACTGGAATAGTAAGCATACATACTGGGGATCCAGACTAACTAAAACTAGAGGTCGCGAACTAAAAAAATGTATAGACAAGTTAAAATTAACACCTATATCCACAGGACAGCCAACAAATTGGCCAAGTGATGAACGAAAGATACCTGACTTATTAGACTTCTTTATTACAAAAGGCATTGCTTTAAACCAAGTCATCGTTGAATCATGCGTTGACACCTCGTCCGACCATACTCCAGTCATAGGTACTTTCAGTACATCTGTCATATACAAAGAACGAGAAATGACCTTATATAACCGGTATACTGACTGGAGATCCTTTGCAGAATTTCTAGAGACGGAAATAAACTTGAAAGTACCATTGAAAACCGACGGTAATATTGATGATGCAACATTTTACATTACCAATATAATACAAGAAGCCGCCTGGCGCTCTACACCACACTCAAAACTACACAACCCAAAAACTAATACACCTTTGGAAATACGTATTAAGTTGGAAGAAAAAAGGAGACTTCGACGCCGATGGCAGCTTAGCAGACTACGAGAAGATAAGACTGCACTTAATCGCGCCGCGAGAGATCTAAAGAAGACCATTGATGAAAATAAAAACGACGAATTTAATAAAAAACTGACCGCGCTATCCACCACCAGAAAGGATGATTACTCATTGTGGAAAGCTACCAAACACCTTAAAAGACCACAACAACATGTTCCGCCCTTGAGGAGCTCGTCTGGTGAGTGGATTCGAAGACCTAGCAAGAAAGCTGAACTGTTCGCTGAACACTTGAAGAAAGTTTTCTCTCCTAATGAATCAACAATGGAAGAATTTGAGTCTGAAATAGATAAACTCTTGAGCAGTGATCAACAACTCTCCTTACCATTGAAACTAGTGACACCAAGAGAACTAGCCAAAACAATAAGAACGATGAAAAATAAGAAGGCTCCTGGTTTTGACCTCATAACTGGCGAAATTCTGAAACATCTCCCACGAAAAGCGATAGTATATTTCACTATGCTGTTCAACGCAATATTTAGAGTGCAGTACTACCCAAAATTGTGGAAAGTATCACAAATATGCATGATAGTGAAACCCAGTAAACCACCAACAGAACTGAGTTCATACAGACCAATAAGCCTTCTCCCAACTATTTCAAAAGTATTTGAGAAAATATTTCTTATGAGACTGAAACCGGTACTTGATGAAGAGGATATAATTCCAAACCATCAGTTTGGTTTTAGACAACAGCACTCTGCAGTAGAACAGGTACACAGAGTGGTACATAAAATACGAAAATCCCTTGAGAAGAAAAAATATTGTTCAGCAGTGTTCCTGGACATACAACAGGCGTTTGACCGTGTGTGGCATAAAGGTCTCCTATATAAACTGAAGACTGTTCTCCCGAATTCATTGTATATGGTACTAAAATCGTACATACTGGGAAGAAAGTTCCAAGTGAAATCCGAAGGTGAACTATCCGACCTTTATGACGTCCAAGCTTCTGTACCTCAAGGTTCCGTGCTTGGACCGGTCTTATACTCAATCTATACTGCGGACTTACCTCTAACCCAGGGTGTAGAGACGGCTACCTATGCGGACGACACTGCGTGCCTGTCGAGTGACAAGGACCCCAACAGAGCCTCACACAAACTGCAGGTACAACTGGATAAAATCGATCAATGGCTAAAACGATGGCGTGTCAAATCTAGCGCCACAAAATCAACCCATATAACATTTACATTACGCAAAGGAGACTGTACGCCTGTCACCTTAGGTGGAGCAGTATTACCAAGCCAAAGCAGTGTCAAATATCTTGGAATGCATCTGAATAGGAGGCTTACATGGGCAAACCATATTAAAGCAAAGAGAAATGAAGCAAATATAAAATTTAAGAAACAGTACTGGCTAATAGGAAGACAATCTCCACTATCTCTGAATAACAAATTGCTGATATATAAATGTATTTTAAAACCGATCTGGACGTATGGCATCGAGCTATGGGGTTCAGCCTCTAATTCAAACTTAGAGATCCTGCAAAGGTTCCAAAACATTGTCCTTAGAACCATATGCAATGCACCATGGCTTACACGCAATACAGAAATCCATGAATATCTCGAGATGCCAACCGTGAAGGAGGAAGTGAAAATATATAGTAAAAAGTATAAGCAAAGGCTCGCAAGCCACTCAAACATCCTGGCTAGAAATTTACTAAATCCAGATGCAGAGATCAAACGCCTCAAGAGATGGTCTATAATGAACCTTGACCAAAGACACTGAATAAGTGATATCCTAAACCGGCCTTGATATTTACTGAAATATCTGCCGTTCAATCTACACTATTTAAAATCTGATTATGGCTTTTACAGCCGATGGCAGATCCTCTTTTAAAAAAAAATAAAAAAAAAAAAAAAAAAAAAAAAAAATTAATACCAATTCTAGAAGACCTATTGGGTTTATTTAGTCCCAATTCGGGGCTCCAAATTAATTTGGGTTGAAATCTAAAATGACCTCCGAATGGTTAGAAAGACCTCAGAAAGTAAACAAAAATATTTGAAAGGACCAAGACATTCTCCGAATTAATAACACTGCATGTTTTGTGATGTTCCAGACTGTGCACAAGCTGTGACAATGCCCCTCACGGCTGCAACTCCATCTTGAAACTGGACTCACTGGCGTCTCATTTATTAGAATGTATGTCGCACTGTTTTTTTCTTTTTAAGTATAAGATCTTAACCTAATTTACTAAATATAGTACAATTCAATTGATTCAAGGTATGAGTGTACCATGGGTACTATATGGGTACGTGTATGGTACCATGAGTCTGGCAGTGATAAATTCAGTGATAAGTCTAAATTGATCAAAATATTCATATTATTATTTGAGGTGGGGCTCTTTCAAGTCTTATCTAGCCTTGTATCACTGCGACCATTGCTGATCTATTGTGATCGCCGCCTTTACTATAGTTCAGTGTTGAGCTAGAACTTAGAAAAAAAAAAAATATATTAATAGCCACCGGACTCTGACTTCTCGCCACTACAGGCCGCGTCTTACCCGACATCCGACGTCTTACCCGATCACCGATGCGCGACGCTCTCTTACTATATTGACTCCACCTTGTCTCTTACCGCCAGGTGAATTCAACCCCAAAAGGCCGATGCCATGCGAGGCTGGCTGCGGTCTGGTCATACCCAAGGACGAGCTCTCCGCGCACAACTGCGTGCGGGAGCTTCGCGCGCTGATCGCCACGCAACAGGGCAAGCTCACAGAGTACCAGCTAGAACTCACCGAGCAGAGGATTGTTATCAACGAACACAAACGGGAATTGGCGTTGTTAAAGGTATGTACATCAGCCTTGTTCAGGCAAAATAGCGCAAGCGACACAAAATACTTACTAAAATACGTAATGTATTCTATGCTTAAAAACAAACACATACTAATTAATAACACATTATGTTTTTACATTACTACAATGCGTTAAAAGACAATTATACAATGATTAATACAGTAGCTTATACCGAAGATTCAAAGCACACTCCGTATATAGTACTACCAGTAGCTCGCTAAATGGCGGCACAGGTACTTTAAGGGTGCGTACGAATTAGAACAGCTCAGGCCGAGGCGGGACGAGGCCGCCTCATATAGATAGATATACATTTATTCACTGACACAACACAAACTCACAAGCAATTAAAAGATTACATATGGTACTAAAACTAGCTTAATTTAACTGACCGCTTAAAATATCTGTCGCTTGCGTTGTTTTGCCTGAACAAGGTCGACATGTATAGACGTTAGCCTGCCTATCATTAGTTATATAATTTTTAGTAGAGATATTTGTATAATGATTGGTCTAAATGTGTTAACGTGCGTGCTTGTTGGATTGTTCAGGAGTTTATGCGTGCGATGCGCGTGTCGAACCCCACGATGCGCGCGCTTGCCGACCAGATGGAGCGCGAGGAGGTGGTCCGCTGGGCGGGCTCGCTGGCGCGCGCGCGCGTCACGCGCTGGGGCGGCATGATCTCCACGCCGGACGACGTGCTGCAGGTACACGTGCCCGTAAATATTTTTGGCGGTTGTGTGAAGCCGATTCCTGCGCAATGACTAACTTTATGGCCCCCAGCACACGTTGGGCCGAGCGCGCTCGGCGAATGCACTCGGCCAACGTGTACAGAAGGGCCCTTTTGTTGTAGTTTTATTTTATTAGGGCATTGGCGAAATCCATCAGCCCAAAGGGCCTATTTGTGTGTATTCCAGACACATCAAATATTCGGCATCCCTTTCTGATAAGTAATGTTTGACAGAGAGTACAAATTTTTGACAAGTTGGCCGTGCGCGCTTGAACGTGTACTGCATGGGGCCGTTATGTGTCTAATGGGAGCTGTGCGGGCTCACTAGAGACGCCCATTCAATTTCAGGAAATAGTTCATTCAATCGACCAACCGATTTTTGTTATTTTTAGATATCATCATGGAAATAATAATTTATGGAGTGCATTTGTTATAAGAGACAATGAAAAAGTCGAATTTTAAGCTACCGTTTATAAGTACACTACACAAGCTTCACATCCACATCACCTGCATTTTTATTAAGTTAAGTATGTTATAACTGAGTAAGTAAATGATTTAATTTTACAGTTGTGTGTGACTTATTTATTGCAGATGATGATAAAACGAAGCCTGTCCGAGTCGGGCTGCCCACCTCACATAATCGATGATCTCATGGAGAACTGCCACGAAAGGAGATGGCCGCCAGGGCTATCCTCGCTAGAAACAAGACAGAACAATAGAAGGTAGTAATTTAGCGTTTTTATTTCTAGTTGATTTAAAAATAATGTTCTGATATACTCATACCTGTAGCATTAACGCACAAATATCTCAGCTCCGATATCACTTACGACAAAGCTTACTAATCAGGTTTCAAGGCTTCCATGTATCATGTAACTCTCTATAACCAAATAAAGTTTATGTACAACACTACACAAAATAGTAATGAAAATATCTCAATGGCCTTTGTTTTTGTCCAGGTTATACGAAAAGTACGTGTGCAAAAGAGTACCGGGCAAGCAGGCCGTGCTTGTCCTTCAGTGCGACAACGCGCACGTCGACGAACATATGATGGTGGAGCCAGGGCTCGTGATGATCTTCGCGCACGGAATCGAGTAGCCTTCGTAGTGGACTGTATTGTCTTTTTCAAATAGCAAGGTGCGCTTGACGTTTTGGCAAAGTTTGACAGTTACAATAGTAGTGCCTTTGCGTCACGTTCCCGGCGGTCGAGTGGAGTTCATTTTTTGTTGAGTTGAGAAACTCAACACGTTTGTCGTCGTTTTGGCAATAGGCGCACGAGGCATTTAGTATACTGAAAATCGCAGCGCACTTGTAGCCTTAGAATTTTTGCACGCTGCAATCATGTCGTAATATACCTGCAGTTTGATCGATAGTTTTGTCGAATTTCCATCTCGTCGAACCCTATTTACAGTAAAATTGTTTGATGTGTATCATTTCTATAGATTAGGTAACGTTAATTTCGTACTGTTGAAAATAGATTTCGATGACATGAAAATTCTGCTAAAAATCTGCGTATGTATTAATTATTATTAATCCGGTGACGCATTGACTGCATAATCGGAAGTGTATTTTGTAAATTGTTTGTAATAAAAAAATGCAAATAAAATTTGCGAGTTATGGACTTATGTCACGTGCACCTAGCTATATGACAGGGATTGTAGTAATAGTGGTCTCATGTTAACGAATTTTTAAAATTATTGCCTCGCATAGTACAAGGTGTCATATTTTATACAGACCGATGGCAGGCAGCAGTGCCATTGTAATGCCATTGCAATCACCTTGGTTGTCAACTACGCCTGATTAAAATATGAAATGGCGGTTTACTAGGGTCGAGAAAGTAAAAATTTAGGCGTTAGATCTATGAAGTATAATTTGGAATAATCTCTGTTAACCAAAGAACGGAGTTAGGGCAACACTTTACTAATTTTAGAGATGCAAATAAATATTAGCGTAGTGTTGAAGACGCGGCCTGTCATGTCGAGAGGCCCTAGTTCGATCCCCGGTCGTGCCAAGTACCAATGGCTTTTTCTCTAAACTTGAGTACATTTACTGACTGCTTTCAAACGAAACAAAGCATCGTGAGGAAACCTGCATATATCGAAAAGAGAATTTTTAGGCGCATGTGAAGTCCACCAACCCTCACTCGGCTAGCGTGGTGGACTATATAGCCCGTAAGCCCTCGTCGAGAGGGTCGGACTGTGTCCCTACCATAGTAGGTCCCTAGAGTGGGAACATATCAATATGCTGTTTACTTGATTAGAACAAACTTATATTTTAATTTGTTCCATTAGGATTTAGGATAAGGCCGCCATTTCTGTTTTGAGAATTGGACGTAAACGACATTATGAGGCTCTCTATCCGCGGAGCGTTATTATATTGCATTAAGCGTGACACACACTGGGCGGCGGCGTTGCGAAAGCGTTGCGGCGGCGAAGGTTTGTATGATAAAAGCGCCGCGCCGCCGCCGCTTTGATGTAAAGGGCTTCATGCTATTTCGAACATTACAGAAAAAAACCGCAACGCTTTCGCAACGCCGCCGCTCAGTGTGTGTTACGCATTAAGCAAGTTTTAATTGTTGTAAGCGACAAAGGCGTGCTACTGTGTTTTTAAACCACTTACACTGGGGCGGTCGCAGTCAGTTGACTTGACATATGGGATTGTATGGAGGCCCCACATTGGCGCGGTGGCGGTCAGTACACATTTTGCCCGCGAACCGATTCCCCAGTGGGTGCCCCATACGACTACCACCCCAGTGTATGGATGGCTTTATGAGACACATGACCATCGGTCTCAAACAAAAACCAACACGAAATTATAACATGCATAAGTGACAAAGCTCTATGGATTAGAGAAACAGTAGGTACAGACTGACATATTATAGGTACAGTCGACCGCACGTCAGTGGAAACTAAACCAGTATAAACTGGTCTTTCATAGTACTAAAACTCCTTAATAGGCTAGGCCAGCTCCACTGACACGCGGTCGACTGTATAGATACATACACAATGGCAAAGTCGATAATGCGCTTGGGGGTGATCGCACACATAACCGCGCCGATCCGGACGCGGAATTTGGCACGGATAATGCGCGTGGTTTCATAGGATTTCATACAAAGAATTCTTTAATTCGATTCGTTGGACGCGAACAAGTGTGCGATCACCTTTAAGCATTGCATAAAATGCTGCATGTGAAGTTTTTATACTCGTAATAAATACCTATACTTATTGTTTCTATGGCTGAATATCGTTAACTTTTGTCAGGCGTTTTTACAGGGCATTCAAAATTAACACAAACTTTGGTAAATATACAATACAGGCTGTTACAATAAGATTTCATTTTAAAAAGTTTAATTAGCTAGTTTATTAAACTACATAGAAAACCTAATTACTGTGATAAAAAAGTTGTTTATCATAATATCAATCCCTCGAAGTTTGTGTTGTAACTTTGAATAACCTATAATAATTATTTAGTTACAGTCAGTCTAGACCATTAATATAATAATAGAAAAATTTGGCTATTTCGTTTTTTTGATGGAAAAGTTTGTATGTAAAATAGTATTGCTAGTGGAAAACAATGATGTTCTCATATTATATTTGTATGACCAATGATTTTGTATGTACAACAATATTCCTACTTACGAATATTATTTTGATAATGTTAATAAAGTTTTGTTATGCGAAAAAATTAATTTTACAGTATTAATTTAAAAAATGGAATAAAAATAAACATTCCCAAATAATTTAGGTAGAATAATGTTATAAGCCAATTGGGATGCGATAGCAACGACAAACTTGATAAATAATAATAATAAAGATTTTTTACAATTGTATTCATATAAGTGATGGAGTGCTGTGTTATGTTTTTTTAATAGTGTTGTTTTTGCATTATTATCCTGTTTAAAATTTATTCGAATTTATCGTAATTTTTTATCTCTTCCGTTTTATTCTGTCGACAAATTGTATTGCGTACTCAACCTTATTTAAACATTACATTGAATCACTTTACAAAGTTTTGTTATTTCTGCAACTTCCCTAGTATTTTAATTAAAGCCTCTGGGCTCTACTGCCCAAATCAAAATATATTATAAAAACTCAGGCTGCTACTATACAAAGTACCACACTTTTATGATACTTCGTACAATGATAGCTTAAATCCTGGATTATCTAACAAAAAATAACACAAGGGCTACTTTTTACCGCGGTAAACTGTTCCCGCGGAGAAAAAAACTTATTCCAAGCGGGCAATAGCAAGTATGAAATATTTTTACAGAATCCCGGTCGAGGTGTAAAAAAGGGACACTAAAGAAAAACTTTTTGGACTCGTTGCCCGCGGCTTCGCCCGCGTGGAATACGTTTTTTTTCCGCGGGAACAGTTTACCGCGGTAAAAAGTAGCCTTTATTTTATTTTTGCTAGATTCCAGGATTTAAGCTATCAACATGATCACAGACATCCTTTTAAACTTTCGTCCATTAATAGTAGGATACACAAACGACTCGTTTCGCTAATCTATCGAACTAAATTGTTAACACGACAACTTATATTTACCAACGTAAAACGATTTTTTTTGTAAACTAATCCGGTTTTTCTCTTCCACTACGTATAATAAAATGTATTGGAAAGGTGGGAATGTGTGATCCACAAAACTCCAGCAAGCGATCCAACGCATACAATAAGACATATGCTGTTTAGGCTTCATACCTTTGCCTTAAAACAAAATCTAAACGTCAAAATCGCATTTGTCTTTTTGTCTGTCATCATTGTTCCGAATTTCTATTTTGTGTGATTGTTTTCTCGTGAAATAGTTGTACGTAAATATATTTAAAATGTCTGAAATGGAAGTAACTGAGAGCGGCCATAACTGCTCCAATGATTTAAGTAAGTTTTAGAATACTTCCATTTTCTTTGTGTCTTAGAGCGAAAGTGAACCTGATGTTAACCTATAGGATTAACCGGTTGCCTTCTAAAATAGACTACAAATTCAGGTAGACCTTCAATTTCTTCGTATTTAGGATACAGTGGATGCTTCATGTAATTCGCAGTATTGGGAGGAGAGCATTAAAAATATATATATATAAAACATTTTCTGTACCAGAATGATAATGAACCAACCTGCAACTTTACGTTTCCAGTGCTTCTGGACCGAGTATTCTTGCGCCTTGGAAATGCTGACACCGACGACCAACTGGAGAGTTGTCTCAACAGGTTTCTCCCTCCTGTTATCCTGAAGTTGTCATCGCCTCATGAACAGGTGCCCAAGTTATTCCTGTATTGATAGTAGTTATGGTCACTGTGTAGGTAACAAAGTCTTAGAAATGTTTTCACAAAAGAAGAGTGTGGCTATAGCAACCTAATATGCTTGTTACTTTGCCCCACGCAACATGTTATTAATTTTTTTATATTCATAAATGTTGCCACATTGACTATACTCCAACCAGTAATAATATTGTGTATTGTTTCTGCCCATAAGTTCAGGATATAGTAGTAGTATGAACAGTATTTATTTATTTTCCTTATACAGGAATGGGCAATGTTCAGCTCACCAATATAGAAACAGTTATAGAGCCCTGCAAAAATATGTCTGCTTTAAATAACAGAAAAATTTATGATGCAAAGCTTTATTTATTTTATTATTTATGCATATTTCAGGTTCGCACCAAGGTGATGGAGCTACTTGTCCATGTGAACAAGCGGGTCAAATGTCGCTCTAACGTCCTGCTGCCCGTGCAATCCCTCCTTCAACTGTACCGGGACCCAAAAGCTAATAGCTTCATTATTGTGAGTTTGTGTATGAACTTATTTTCCTGCTATAAAAAAAAGTAATTTTCTGTAGAAATTTGATTGAATTAAATAATTTGATTAAATTATTTCTATAATTGACTGCACTGTGTCAACCCAATATGTAGATGGAAATAATGATTAGCTCTTGACACTATGAAGTCTCCAACATTTACAACCATTTTCAGAATTTCACAATCATCTACATCACTATGGGATTCCCGAGGCTGCCACGCGAGCAGCAACTTACTTTGGCGCCATCTCTTCTGGAATCAATCGAGAATAAACCTCTGGGCCATCAAGATGGGTAAATATTTAATTATAATTTTATTTATTCAGAGAACCAACAGCTTATTAAACACAACATAAATTAAGTTCCCAGATAAATACTCAAGTCTGTTCTGTGTATTTTACTTATGTAGAATTCTAGATCATGTTCAGACTTACTCAGTTTGAAAAATGATACTTGCATTACCACAGAGGACTATAATAGTTACTAGCATTACTATGCGACTTATAGGCCACTTCAGCTATTTCCTGCATTAGAACACTAATGTCTCTTTTCAATATGCATGCATCTTGCCATGTAAATGTTTAATGGAAATTAATATTTCCGACATGGCATACTTACTTCATCTATTCCTTTTATTTATATGCGGTTTTATTTTCAGAATACTAATGCTAGTCATGCCGCTGCTTGGCGATATCAAGGAGACAGATCTGAATTTGAAGGAGAAACCGAAAGCGGCTTCGTTGATACTCAAGTTTGCAACTGATGTATTATTACTACCTTACAGGTATGCACAAGGTCACCATTTTTAGGTGTAAAAAAACTTCAGTTTCAGCCAATCAATTTAATCTACCTTGAGATCAAGGTAGATTAAACTGATTGGCTGAAACTGAAGTTTTTTTACCATTTGGGGGAAAAACGCTGCTATTTTAAATAAAATTATACTTCCAGAGCCCTGCCAAACTCGGGAGAGAGTGAATTTCAAGTACCACCTGGCATGAGTCTTAAAACATACAAGCGGCTTGTTGAGAAGAACCAACTAAACCCTAATAAACTGGAAGAGGTATTTCTCAAAACCATAACTATTATGTTATCTGAAAATGTAACTTTAGTAGCAGAAGATGATAATGAAAGTAAATAAAATGTTTGGAAACAAAAAAAAAGTATTTCTATGTTAAAATTGTCAATTTTTTCAGATGAAACTATCCATAGTGAACTTCATAAGCAAGGATATTTTCAACATGAACGACACCTTGCTGACTTTGATAGTGGCTGCGGCTGACTCGCGATTCAGTGTTGCCAATCACGCGAATAGCCCCCTTATAAGGGTTACCAGGTAATAAACTTCCCTATGGTATATGTATTTTTTACTTGAACTGAACCTAACTCATTGCGTCCGCACATTATGCGAATTAAATGGTTTGCGATTCATTAATATGGTAATGCTGGCAAAATACGCCATATTATATCATGCTTTCAGTTTCCTATTCTGTCCTAAGACAGTTTAAATATAAATTTTCACATTTCTAAGTTTAATAATTTCATAGATACTTTCAACTACTATTTCACCCACTTAGGAGTTGAATCTTGAAAAACCTTTTCTTTGTAGATGTCTCAGCTATATAAGGATCCTTTGTAAAACTTCAAGTTTCTAGACTCCGCAGTTTAAGCTGTGTTGATATGTCAGTGAGACAGTCAGTCAGTTTCTTGTTTTAGATGAAATAATTGTTACAGTTCCGTGGACTGGTCACTTCCCGCTGTGGTATCTCCCCTGTATTCACTCTATCTGGGCACGTGGGGAGGGCTGAAGGTGCCGCCAGATGATCGCAAGGTAACGTCTTAACTGCCTTTTCCTTTATCTCGAATTATAGTTTAAATAAGTAATGCATTTTTAGTTTGTGGATTGCATATAACCTCGACGAATATCAAAAAATGATGAAATTGGAATCGATAGCTCGGTTGGTAACAGCAGGCCCCTGATGGTTAGGTCGCAGGTTCAAATACACGAGATTTTTTCAATTTTATCATTTAAATTGTTGGTATACCTTCGAAATACGCTAAAAATACCACATTTTCTAGGTTCCAGCGTGCACACGACTTCGTTTGAAACTGATACAGTATCTAAACAAAGCTACGGGACCAGCCATTATGTTTCCACATTGTGTCCAGGTTCGTACAAATATATAATCGTTTAAAATACATTCTCATAGGTTGGCATACCTCGTGTGTTTGTATTTATTAAAGACGACATTTCATAACACGGTAAGACTAACGGTAGAATGTCATCATTATTTAAAAAAATACTTGAAAAGTCGAAATAAAAGTAAATTTAGATAACCATAGAGCTACATGATCTATGGACACATAGAACTACAGGAATAAGTGCTTCAAAATCTTGAATTGGTACGGCATTTTAATGAACATCCGCTTCATCATTACTTTTTCTGTGTTTTCTGGAGTGAAACGTTATTTTCTCGAAAATCCACTTAAGAGTTGAAAATGACCGCTACACTTCTAAATCTACTTAATCTACAAAATCTAAATCTTTTTTGGATTGCCTATAGACTCTGATCCACTATTTTATTCTTTGTAAAGCACCTTAGTCTCAACCGGCGATGAAATGTCCAACATTTAATAATTACCCTGGCTTTCTTACAATAGTCTCGGTGTTATATTCGCGAGTTCAGATACACTTTATCAATCTATTCCCATAGAAAGGTCGCATACTGAATTAAGTGGCCAGTCCTAGCACTTTATCCAATGATGATAATGTTAAAATTAGAACGAACTGGTCATAATATCATAGGACACTGACTGTACATACATAACACACCCTTCTGTTTGCAGGTTGTCTTCTCGTCCTTGTTTGATCCCAATACGAATTCGCGCCTGCGAAATTTGGCGCTGATGTTCCTACTAAATGTAGTCAACAAGTCAGTGCTATAACTTCCTTACTCAGAGCAACACGTGGCTGTGTTTTTAGATTTCAAATATAGACACTGAGAAGCGTTTTGGTGGGAATTTTAAATTTGAAAATTAAAATGTATTTTTTTCCTACTTAACCTTTATTTTTTGCAGAAATATTCTAATCGTTGTAAATAATATATATTTCCAAACACAACCGTTTTTCCAAATCTGTCATCATGCCTTTAAAATTTCCGGATCAAAAAAACCTTGGAATGTTTTTCATCGGAATCCGAGTCGAGCATAAGGCCGTGTTGCTTTGAGCTTAGTAACTTTGAGTAAAGTGAATAATTCGTTTGAAATAGTCTCGTAAAGAAGAAATAAATGCTTCCAGCGGTGACCAGTCTCAACTGAAGAAGATAGCGACAGTATTTCTGCAGGGTCTGCTCAAGCTCACGAGGGCCGAAGAATATGCGGAGCATCATCCCAAGGCGTACAGCTGTTTAGGTCCGCATTACGGTTGGATCGTATCTGTCAGCACGGAATTGCACTTTTGCCGTCAGTGCTGCGGCGTGTTATAGCACGCTGTCGCGTGCGATCGCATGCTGTCGTGTTTCCGTGCTGACAGAACGTCATTTGCTCGAGCGAGAAACATAGCAGGTGTGTGTGCTATAGCGCGCGGTAGCACGCGTCAGCACTCCATCACCCCCCGCCGGTGATCGACTTGTGGCCGTGCGTCCTGGCGCATCGCCGGTGCTGCCGCGCGCTATAGCACACCCGCTATGTTTCTCGCTCGAGCAAATGACGCTCCTAAACGACAGAAAAGGATAGAGATATGAAAAAGTGCGATTCCGTGCTGACAGATATGGTCCAACCCTAACGATACTAATGGCTAACCAAAACAAAGAAAATAGCCTCTTTGAGATGTATGAATGTCTAGTACACTATTACATATTCGGTGCAACGCGTTCCGCTGCATGTTGGGCCTGCCGCGGCGGTGTAGCGCGTCGGAAACAAACACATTTGCGGCTGAAAGCAAAATAAACGACAAATGATGTTCCCAAGTGGACCGCAAAGTTTATATGGTAATGTAAACTTGTTTTGCTGCTACGGGTACCTTGCACGAATATGTAGCCGAGACCCAATGAGCCTTTGCTTTCGTAAGACAGCTAAAAATACGGAATATACCTATATGAGGATCGTAAATTTTCTATAATATGCAATCTTTAGTGATCCAGCAGAATGAATTAATTTTATCTTTGATTATTATTATTTTAAATTATTTTTGATGTTATTTTAATTATTTCTATTTTTAGTATTTAATTTTTTTATATGTAATAGTATAAATTGATTTGTAACACGTCGTCAACAGGCAGACTCGCAATGAAGTGTCCCAGCTGCATCAACAACCAGTTCGCGCTGCTCGAAGAGCTGGTCAAGAAGATCCCGGAGGCGGTCCCGGAAATGAAGACCGCTCTACGGGACGCGCTGCTAGAGATGGCCTTGGCCTATAAGATTTGTCCTGAGGGTAATTGCCTTTATTATTTATAAAGTACAGTCAACTTATATTATATACTCTGTGATACAGTCCGTGAGCATTCAGAATAGGATTCGGGTCTTAAAGTAGCGGTATCGATTTGTACGTTATTCCTCTATCGCAACTGGTTACGAAACTCAGTTGCGATGAAGGGTGCCGACTACCCACCCGCCTACCTCGTGTGAAAAGCATCTATACAAGGAAAACAAGCGGTAAATAAATTACTAACTAGCTTCTAGCGCGTTGACCTCAAATTAGGCCACATTGTCCTAACTGACTTCGGCTTGCTCGCGCGCCGTAAGCTATGACTGTACCAAGTTTCATCAAAATTGTTTTGTAGTTTTTGCATGAAAGAGTAACAAACATCCTCACATCCTTACAAACTTTCGCCTTTATAACATTAGTAAGAAAGATAGTACGATAAACCGGATCGATTTCTTGAGTAAGTAATCTGAGAACGTCACCCATCCACCGCTTGTTTTCCTGGATGGTGAGATGGTACTAATTGTGTGTCCGACCGTTCAGAGAGGGCGGAGCCGATGGACGTGTCGCCGTCGGAGGCGGCGGGCACGTCGAGCGGCGACCGGATGGAGGTGGACGAGGGCTCCGAGAGCAAGAAGTCCAAGCCCAGCCCCTTCGACGAGCCGCAGGCGCTGGCGCTGTTCGCACTGCTCGACCAGTGAGTCAATATCCATGTCTCACTACGATCATACATTAACGGGGACACTGATAGTGGGACTAGTTTGTGTATAAATTCATTCAATTATATCACAAACAAATAATAATATTTAAGGCTGGGGCCACGTGGTTCGACAACGTTGTCCGACATGTCGGACTATCATAATTTTTTTATCCCACTTAGCTCGACCATCGAACCACGAGGATCATTGAATTCCACTTGGTTCGACCCCTCAAACTACAAGGATTGCAATATTCAAATCCTCGTCGTTTGAGGGGCGGACCAAGTGGAATTCAATGATCCTCGTGGTTCGATGGTCGAGCTAAGTGGAATAAAAAAAACCTGATAGTCTTAGCGCAGCCTTATTTAAGTCGAATAATAAATAAAATGGTATTACTTCAAATTCATAATAAATGACTTACTACTAACTTACTAGTCCGAAAATTCAAAGTCACTCAACGGGCTGTGGAAAGAGCCGGAGTTTCTCTGAGAGACAGGATCTAATCACCTGTTTTTTTAAACAGTTACATGCACAGCGATGAGTCTATGATCCGTTACATCGCCACGCGGTACTCGTCGGCGGTGTTCCCGCAAGACTACATACCGTCCCGATATCTGCTGTTGCTGGCTAGCGGGGACAGGTAAGTTTTCAAAGTAATTTTTTAATGGATTTTACGGCTCTGGCAACAATCATGTTACGCCAATCGTAATTTTTATTATTCATAATACAAAATAACCGGTAATTAACCGGCCAGACGGCAATCCACACTACAGTTCTCATGCTCACTAAAATATTAGCAGCTTTAGAGAAAATTTAACAAGGGACAATTTGGAGCGAAGTTGACGAGTAGAAACACGCTTTTATTTAAGTTTCTCGCACAATATACTCCTCTTTTTATAGGCACTTGCACATATTATAATACTATTACAGATATACACCAAAACCCACAATATAATTTTTAAGGAAAACAAATATTAGTGACATTTGACGAAATTCCGCTAAAGAGTCCAGTCAGGCAAAATATTTTATTGGTAAAGTAGAGTATTGCTGTCTTAATAATTATTATTTTTAGTCAAGACGAAATATCAACGGAAGCGTTGAAATGCCTGTACGGGACATCACGTCCCAACGAGATTGAAGACGTCGTGAACAATGTGTCCAGCAAAGAGACAAACGTAGTCAACTTAGACGAGGATTCCGCTAAGAAAGACAAGGACAAAACAGAGGAGCCCGAGGAGTTCAAAGTGCCAAAGTTCAAAGATGTTGTGAATTACATTTGGGAGCAAATGCAGAAGAGGAAGAAGGGGTCAAATGCTAAGCACAGATTTGTGATCGGCAACCAGGTGTTGCAGTTTCATCCATTGACTTATCAAGAGGTATTTACCTTTTTTTATACACCTCATTGTTTTTTAATGGGTTCTGCGGCTCTGGAAACTAAGTCGTTTTAGGCCAATCGTGGTTTTAAAATAATCATAAACAAAAATCAGCCGGTTACAGCACCCTCCACAAAAACAGAGCACCACCACCTGATTGTTAGTAGCCACTGTTGCCAGTTAAAACCTGGAACAGCTCAATGGCTAGACTGTGTTGCCACAATCGGCCAAAAAGTCGATAAATGCCTCATGCATGGCAATGTACCAATCGGTTTCGCATACCTACCAAATTACACAAAGTATAACAACAATTTTTGAGTATACATCGTATCTTATTTGATATGTATAGTATCCAGTTTTTCAATTATGTCTTTTAGTCTTTTATGGCTTTGAATGCGGATCCCTCTGAGCTCTATTACCGATTTTCCAGTAAGTACTAAATTTTAGTTGCAAATGTTGGTATTACAATTTCAACTATCATTTTGTGGCATTTACAAAAAATAGCGCTTAATTGACATTTTATGTTACAGTCTGTGCCATCCATCGAGGTTATTTAGAACTACACATTTCGCCCAATTTGCTTTTCATTGTTATTTTTGGTGTTGCCAGATACTGAGATACTTGCGGATGTGTCTAAACCGCGGCGCCGAGCTGAGGGACTGCTCGAACCACCCGAACGCGACGTCGCCGCTCCTCGCCAAGTATTTCTACGACAACCTGCTCGAGACCGCCGTGCTGGAGGAGTACTTAACCATGATCACGTCTTTGCTCAATGCTAGTCCAGGTAAGTGTTGTAATATTTTGTTCTGTTCTACTAGTCATTGCTATGTACTTAATTTATGTGTTCTTGTCATCTGTCGAAACTGTCTCTGTCTATGTTTTATTATTTGTCATTAAATCAAATCAACAGCCTATTAACATGTCCCCCACTGCGGGCGAAGTCGCGGGAAAAGCTAGTCTAAAGTATGCACAACTTCTGTTTGTAGATATAATGCCACTGACTTGCTTCTTGGACATTGTTGGCTGCGTGCCCGAGAAAATGGCCGCCAAATACACGAGCCTGCTGCCGTTTCTGAAGAATCTCTTCACGACCAGCACGAAAGAGGAGATTCGAGAGACTGCCGCAGTGATATACGCCATAATCTCCGTCAACACTAGTGAGAAATCGGCCATAGACAAAGAGGTAACTTTTTGTTCCATTTTTTTGCCTCGTTAATACGGATACTTTTATGTATTTTTGTCCGCAACTCATAAAATATTGAACCGGTTGAGCTGCTTGGAATTTACATGTAAAATGAACAACTATGGAGAAATTACCTAAAAAATGTATTCTGAAAAATTTATCAATAGCAACTCGCTTATTGTGATACACAGCTGACATTTTTCTAATCTACAGACTCGCTTGTAAAAAAAATGCTTCCACAATAGCCAGACTAAACTGGAACCGACATTTTATTCCTGATTGTTCTTCTGTACTTAAGGAATTGTTGAGTCGATATCTAAGGCGACAATCTGTCGTTGTTCCAAAGACCAGATTTGAGTCTTGAAGCAATCAGTAGAAAGTAGAAAGATCAACTGTCATAGAATGTAAGATTGCCGCCTTTGATACGTGACATTAGCAAATCATATATATTACAACTGACTGCTCTCAAACGGTGAAGGAAAACATCGTGAGGAAACCTGCATACGCCGAAGAAGAAATTCTTAAGCGCATGTGAAGACCACCAACCCGCACTGGGCTAGCGTGGTGGACTATAGCCCGCACGCCCTCGTTGAGAGGGTAGGCCTGAGCCCCAGCAGTGGGGAGATTAATAGGCTGTTGATGATGATGATATATTACAATGCCATTAGTATTAACATACTTCCAACTTTTAGGTAAAAGAGTTCGTGTCACAAGGCGAGAGTAATAAGAATTTGGAGGCTCAATGCGGCTATCTGTCTGCGTTGGCGCATGTGTGTGAAAGATGTATAGTTCTCTCGAAGCGGGGGAAGTTCGGTGGAAAAGGCTTCAGCGCGGCCGGGTGGGAGCCCTACCAGGCTGGCGCTTTGTGTTTGGGTAATTACTTAAGTCGTTTTCACTTTTGATAATTTAACAATGACATGGTAAAGTACTTACTAACTTATATGGATGATTTGTTCATACGCAAAATTAAGTTTGTTGGTCATAGAAAAAACCTTTTTTTGTGATGTAACTACAAATTTACTGTTTTCGGATTTTCCCTTTAATTCTGCTATAAGAAAAATACTCAAAAATGCGGTAAAATCGGCCATATCTTTTGACTGCATTGACTTAGAAGATTGATTTTTTCACAGCTCCAAGGGACTGCAATGAGTATTGAATATTAATTTCACCTTGATACCTCCACGCGTTCCTGAGAAAAAGGTCTTGACAGACAGACGGACAACGAAGTGATCATTGGGTTCCTTTTTTCCTTTTAAGATACGGAACCCTAAAAAGAAACAAAAACAAACTCTTCAGCTTTATTATATTAGTATAGGATGTTCAATAGAAATTTTTTTCCAGCGAACTACCTCGCCAGCCCCACGACCCTGCTGGTGAGCACGTCTTGCTCGGCCGTGTCCCTCCTCTCCCGCTGCAGCGGGCTCCCCCTCCCGAACCACTCGTCCAAGCAGCAGGCCCTCCTCGCGACCGACAATCCTTTCAACATCAACAAAAGCGACGCGGACATGTTCACCGATGACGTCACGAAATACACGGTAGCTGACAGGCTGTTCGGGATCGTTGGCAACGCGAAGTTGCCGTCGAAGATTAAGGAGAGGGCGCTCTATACGCTCGGGCTGCTGTGCTGCGGGGAGCGGCTGCCGTTCGCCAAGCAGATCGTGCAGGGCTTCTTGCAAATGGCTAAGGATGTAAGTATACATAGGTGGACGGATAATTAGAAACAGGGCAAGATTTTCATACAATCGAGGTCACTTTGAAGCCATGGTTCTCCGTGAAGGATTGATCGGGGCATGATCTGATGACGGGCATCGAGAGAGTAGATGGAGGACTTTTAGATCGCTATAGACATCCAACTGATCAGATAAGCCGTTTGGAAGCAGCATCGTCATGAAGAAAAAAAAACCGCAAAATGGGATCGAAATGTATGAAAATCTTAAAGTTAAGGACTTGGTAAAAAATATGACTCACATGTTACGTCATTGACTTATTGATCCCTTAATATTTTTAAATTACCCTCTCTTTGATGGGAAATATGGGACCACCCTCGAAATATAGCCAATTCAAAAAAAAACTTTCAAATCGGTTTACAATCGGCGTCACACGAATAATACATACAGTCGAATTGAGAACCATATACACCAGATACAATAGACTGAATAAAACCTTTTTTGTTTTCAGAGCAAAGAGTTTGAAATTCACCTACAAATCGGCGAGTCCCTAGTATTGTGCGTTGAAGGAGTGAACTCAAACGAAAACAGGGATTTATGGACTGAATTACCTAAAGAGGTATGTATGTTAATAACAGTTTAGTTCCCGTAAATCTTTTAGGCGGAGTGAAGTTGGCTGATTCCTGCCCAATGACTAACTTTAGGTGTCAAAGGAGAGCTGTGCACTAAAGTCGCTCATTCTATTTCAAGAAATAGTTTATAGAATCGAACAAAAAGATTTACGGGGACTATAAAACATGACTTAGTAAGCCAATTATAGGTTTTTAAGACAAATTTTGATTAAAGCATATAACTTGGTAGAAGAGATGGGTTGAAGAGTAGTTGCCTCACAAAGTTCAAGTAACCTTGTGTTACAGGGTGCTGCGAAAATAAAGGACCGCGAGGCGCTGCGAGAAAACGACGAGCTATTAGCGTGGCTCCTGCATGAGTTAGTGAAGATCGGCAAACACCCTCATCCACATTCCAGACAGGTATTGGCAAAATACAGCAGTTATGATGATTGATTACCAATAGACCTCGATTGGGCAAGTGTAGTGTGGGACGCCCCCCGGTTAGATGCAGCGACTTTCTGAGTAAACTGGGCAAGGGTAGTGTGGGACGCCTCTTGGCTAGATGCAGCGACGTTCTGCATAAAGTGGGCAAGGGGTGTGTGGGACTCCCCCGGCTAGATGGAACGACGTTCTGCGTTAGGTGGGCAAGGGTATTGTGGGACACCCCCTGGCTAGATGCAGCGACTTTCTGCGTAAGGTGGGCAAGGGTAGTGTGGGAGGCCCCCCGCCTAGATGGAGCGATGTTCTGCGTAAGGTGGGAAAGCGTAGTGTGGAACGACCCCCACCTAGATGGAGCGACGTTCTACGTAAGGTGGGCAAGGGTAGTGTGGAACAAAACCCGGCTAGATTGAGCGACGTTCTGCGTAAGGTGGGCAAGGGTAGTGTGGGACACCCCCTGGCTAGATGCAGCGACTTTCTGCGTAAGGTGGGCAGGGGGAGTGTGGGACGCCCCCCACCTAGATGGAGCGACGTTCTACTTAAGGTGGGCAAGGGTAGTGTGGAACGAAACCTGGCTAGATTGAGCGACGTTCTGCGTAAGGTGGGCAAGGGTAGTGTGGGACCCGGTATGAATGGATATATACTTATATTTATATTTGTTTTTGAATGATTGACATATTATAATTTGATACAGGCAACCAGTATTTGGCTACTAGCACTTCTGAAGAACTGCCCGGAACGGGAACCGATAAAGAATAAACTACAAACTCTGCAAGATGTATTCATGGATTTCCTGTCGGAAAATAGCGGTAAGATATAAATACAATGCTAGTTTCGCAGTTATATACAATGATCTATAGATACCTCGGGAAAAAGGTTTCTTCATGGGCGAAGCCGCGGTAAACAGCTAGTAAAACATAAAGGCTTCTTGATTTTTTTTGCCTTTCTCGCTCTTATTTTCATGGCAACATTTCACACTTGCGAGTGTATTTTTGAAAATGTAACAACTAAATGAGATTTGATTGATTGCGCTTGTTCAACGTGGTTTTAATTTAAACAGAAATAGTGCAAGACGTGGCGAGTAAAGGCCTCAGCCTGGTGTACCAGAACTCTGACGCGGGCCAGAAGCAGGCGCTGGTGGCGCAGATCATCGACCAGCTGACGAGCGGCAAGCGCGCCGTCGCGCAGGTCACGTCCGATACCAAGATATTCGAGGAGGGACAGCTGGGGAAAGCGCCCACGGGGTACGTTTTGGCTTATTCTTTGCAAGAAACCAAGTTCCATAAAGAAAACCAAGTTCCATAAAGACAATCAAGTTCCATAAAGAGCGTCAGTGGCGTCGGGGATAAGACGCGCGGCGTTTCATATCGAAAGGACCGAAGTTCGATCCCCGGTTGGCCATGTACCGATGGGTTTTTTCTCGAAACTTAAGTATATTTACTGACTACTCTCAAACGGTGAAGGAAGACATCGCGAGGAAACCTGCATACGTCGAAGAAGAAATTCTTAGGCGCATGTGAAGTTCACCAACCCGCACTGGGCTAGCGTGGTTGACTATAGCCCTAACGACCTCGTACGCCCTGTACGATTAAATTTTATTATTATTTCAGAGGAAACCTGTCCACTTACAAGGAATTATGCTCGCTGGCATCGGATTTGAACCAGCCGGACCTGCTGTACAAGTTCATGCATCTAGCGCACCACAATTCTGTTTGGAATTCCAAGAAAGGTGTGTTGGAGAAAAGTTATTTTTGTTAAATCATAGAACGTCTCACGCAAACGGGCTTCTAAGTTCCTCTACATGATCGAATCGGGAATGAGGAGATCCGCCAAAAGTAGCCGATATGGCTCGAAGAATTGACGAGCCGGCGGCCGTTGGGGCAGAAAGGTTCTCGAGTGGCGACCACGCACCGGAAGACGTAACGTAGACAGCCCTCTCACGAGAGGGACCCACGATCAGGTCTATCAACAAGATGCGCAGTACCAGTCATTATGGAGATCTTTGGGAGAGGCTTTTGCCCAACAGTGGACGTCTTCCGTCTTCTAATATTTACGCTACATAATCACGCTAGCCCAGTGCGGGTTGATGGACTTCAAATGCGATTAAGAATTTTCTTAATCGCTCCGCCGACACCTCGCTAGTAAGCTAGTAAATAATTAGTTTTCCACTTCTTATACACTCAACACGAGTTTACATTTCACAATCGCCACGCTACCAGCTACCTACACCCCCTAAAGATACATTTGTTTTGCTAGGCGCGGCGTTCGGGTTCCACTCTATAGCGCTGCAAGCGGGCGCGCAGCTGTCGGAGCACCTGCCCAAGATCGTGCCGCGGCTGTACCGCTACCGGTTCGACCCCACGCCGCGCATACAGAACTCCATGGCGAGCATCTGGTACGCGATCGTGCCCAACACCCAGGCGACGGTGAGATCTGTTCATTTTGACGTACTAACTAATAAGGTCGGAGATCTAAGTCGAAACTTGCAGCAAAATCATCATCAGCCTGTACTAGTGTACTAGTCTACATAGGCCTCCCCCAAGGCGCGCCACTGAATCTGATCTTCGGGTCTCCGCATCCAGCCACTGTCAGCCGCTTTACGTAGGTCGTCGCTCAATCTAGCCGGGGGGCGTCCCACATTGCGTTTGCCAAGCCGTGGTCTCCACTTGAGAACTCGTCTACCCCAGCGGTTATCGGTTCTCCGGCAGATGTGACCACCTTCAACGTGCTAACCCTTTGAGCTATGTCGAAGGCTTTGGGTTATTTTGGCTAAATCATCATCTGTGAAGAAAACAATTTATTTTAACATCGGGAACAAACAAGGCAAGCGGCATCAATTATGTTTCACATACGGCTATACCGCGCTTTTCCTATCCTATTTTAAGGATCCTTCACAACGGAAGATTTCTTGTCGATCTGTTTGTAACTCGAGAACTACTAGACCGATTGAACTCAAACTTGGAACATACATAAATACGAAAATTATTGCAGCACTTCTCAATTATCTCGTTTGCAGGTCCACAAGTATCACAAAGAGATCTTGGACGACCTGGTGGCGAACATTACTTCCAACCAATGGCGTGTGAGGATGTCTTGCTGCAATGCGCTCGCCGATTTGCTCAGGTAATCAGATAGTATGTTTTTTCTTTCGCTGTAAAGTCGTTCATAAATCATCAGAGCTGCACAGCGACTTAGTGTTTGCCGAATGCGGCGCGGGCGCAAGCCCGGTACCGATTATAAACAAATGAGTCGCCAAAGTCACCAAGAGCGTAATTGTAACTTAGTTTGAGGTTTTGAATATTGTAAAAATTCCCATTTCTATTTTCACGGTTACAACAAAATTGATTACCATACATATCGTCAGCATTTATCGACTGCTGTAATACACCGCCCTACGCTTACAGCGCTTCAGCTTTTGCTGCAGCTTAAAGCTGAGCTGGGGACCATTTTGACGTCACACTGGAAGTGTAGAGACGAAGATGCGGTCGCCGGGGGGTCAGTGCCGGCCAGTCTCACCCTATGTGGGGACTGGTCGTGTATCTCTTCACTTGGCGACCTCATCTAGTATTCATCATCATCATATCAGCCTGTAGACGTCCACTGCTGGACAAGGGTCTCCCCCAAGTATCTCCACGACGACCGGTACTGCGCTAGCCTCATCCAGCTGGGTCCCGCGACCTTCACCAGATCGTCGGTACACCTAGTATTACTTAATCTTATTGTTTCTTGTTGTTATGTTTTATTCCTCTGTGCCTTTCTTGTTTGTTTTTATTTAAATTTGTTAAATTCTCTCGCTGCATGTTGTCATTGTGTACGGTAAATAAATTCTATTCTATACACAAAGGTCCGTACCTGGTAAGCGGGAGAAAGAGCGCAATATCGCTGTACAGCGCCAATGATTTATGATTGACGTAGCAGCGAATTAACAATTTAACTATAGCCGACCAAAATCGATGACCCCATTGGGTGTTACAGAGGAGCCCAGAGTCTGCACGTGTCGCTGGAACAGCTGCCGACGATATGGGCGCAGCTGTTCCGAGTGATGGACGACGTGCACGAAGGCACCAGGCAGGCCGCCACCACCACCGCCAGCGTACTATCAAAGGTACTGTAGCAGCACGCGTAAAGTGTCAGATGACAATAAGGTCACGGCGCGCGACGACCACCGCCGCTGACGTTCGGTCTTCAGTCGTTTCCCTCCCTCGTGTTAGCATAGACCATTGTATAATATACAATAAACTTATTGTGGCAGAAGTTACGCCACTATCTGTATTACAGTACATTGACCAGCAAGCAGTTCTCATTTTGTGCAACATTTTTTTTTATTAATATTTTAAGGCTTAAAAAGTTCAATATATACGAATATAGTAAATGGAATTTATTATAAACAAATTGTGTGTAGTAATTTTCTTAAAACTTTTAAAATTAGTTGGAATAATGTGATAGAGAATGACATTCTGGCATTAATGTTGTGTAGTGTTGTTTGTCAAGTCTCGGAAATGATTTATAGCAAGGTCTAAATTTATATGTATTCTGTAATAATAGACGTATTGATTTATAATCAATGGATTACATATCTTACACTTCGTATTAATAAAATCAAAGGTAAAGGTAAATCACAAGGTGGACCGACGATCTGGTGAGGTCGCGGGACCCAGCTGGATGAGGTTAGCGCAGGACCGGTCGTCGTGGAGATCCCTGGGGAAGGCCTTTGTCCAGCAGTGTACGTCTACGGTCTGATATGATGATGATGATTAATAAAATCATAAAATATATTAAATGATTGACAAGTTAATAAAATAAGTGAATATTTTTAATTACTTAATTTACAATGAATGTTTATGTTAAATTATGTTTGTTCAGCTGTGTATCCGAGCATCTGACGTAAACCAAGGCAAAGATGGCAAGGAGGTCGTAGCGGTAATCCTGCCTGTGCTACTCGATACTGGTATAACGAATATTGTTAAGGAAGTTAGGAGTGTGAGGTAAGAATAAGTACCCCTTATGAAATCTACTGGGAAGCTGCTATAAGATTGCTTTAACGGGTCTAATCTCTCAATTCTTTCAATGACTCAAAAAATACTTCTCTTGTTCCCCTTAGGCGATCCCCTATATGATAAACGTAGACCTTTTTTCCAAAATCCACAGCTGGATTCTAAATTGTCTTTTACCACCTAGCTTTCGGAAAGAATTTTAATACAACCTAATTTTTGTTTTTTATTTTTAAAAATTGAGTATTGACTTATAGTTTTATATGGCTGCTTAATTAGGCCCGATTTTGAAGGAACAAAATTAAAATTTGAGAGCAATAGAAATTGTTTCGTCTTTTACCTTCGTAATACGGTGTGACAATTTTACTGCTTTCAAATTTTAAGTTTGTGTCTTCTGAATCAGGCCTAATATTATTATACAGGAAGTACCTAGTATAGTATTGAATACTGCCTTCTCTTTCAGCTTACAAACAGTATCGAAGCTGGTCACAGCGGCCGGGGAGAGTCTGAAACCGTTCCTTCCGAAGCTGATTCCGGCGCTGGTCGGCGCCGCGGGCGAGCTGGAGTCCGCCAAGCTGTCGTACCTCAGCAACGTTGTGTCTGACACCGGCACGCGCGAGCTGGTCGATGACATGCGCGCCAACGCCGCCAGGCACCACTACACCACAGACACAGTGGTCAAGGTGCGTTTTATCCGTTTAGTGTCTTTTATTTTCTTTATTTTGCGTCTTTTATTTTCTATAGTGTTTAGTGTATTTTATTTTCTATAGTTAGTGTTTAGTGCCTTTTATTTTCTATAGTGTTTAGTGTATTTTATTTTCTTTATTTAGTGTTTAGCGTCTTTTATTTTCTTTATTTAGGGTTTTGGTGCCTTTTATTTTCTTTAGTGTTTAGTATCTTATAATTTTTTTATTTAGTGTTTAATGTCTTTTATATTTTCTATAGTTAGTGTTTAGTGTCTTTTATTTTCTTTAATTTCTTAGTCTTTTTATCCGTTTAGTTTCTTAATGTTGTGAAGCTTACATAACCCATTTACATAGATTACTAAGCTCATAGACGGTGCAGGCCCCCAATGTTGCGGAATGCCCGTGATAGATCAGTAAATATATGTTTCTATCACCAGTGCATGCCATTCGTGGACATCGAGGCGATGAAGGAGATGCTCCCCAAGATCCTCGAGCTGACCAAGTCTCCGCAGCTCGGCACCAAGGTGGCGTGCTCGCACTTCATCATTCTGGCCGCGCACTACCTGCGGTCCGAGCTGGAACCAGTCGCGGGGAAGATCATGTCGAACCTACTCACTGGCACGTTTGACAGGAACGCGACCGTCAGAAAGAATTACGCCGAGGCGCTTGGGCAGGTTTCCGCTTATGCTAAGGTTAGTGTTTTTTTTTGTTTCTATATCGTAATATCATTGCATATGCCCCGTTTTCCTAGAGAGTCAAAAGTCAGTACACTGGTTACATTTACAAACGTCAATTGTTTATCTGTCACCGATTCCTAGGTGTGCGCTTAGAAGAAGCGGCGCAACAAACATCCGCAAAACATCTTTTAAAACCAAGTTTGTTTATCGATTGTCTGTGAACATTGTGAGAGTTGATGTAACGTTAATACCAAGAACCAGGCTTTGTCATTCAAATAATAAGCTTTGTTACAAAGTTAAGTTCTATAACCGGAAGCGGCCGGATGCGGAGGACCAGGTGTGGTTGGCGTTTTATACGAGTTTATTGGATATAATTGTAATGTTTCAGCCCCAATCGGCAGAGAAGCTGATGAAGAAGCTGATATCTCTATACGAGACGAAGGAGGATGAGGTGTCGCGGTCGGCCATCGCGCACACGCTGAAGGCCGTCTCCAAGGCGAAGATCGAGCACATCAAGGACAACGAGACGATACTGGCGCCCGTCGTGTTCCTCGCCATGCACGCGCCCAAGGACGACGGTGAGATGTGCACGAGCGTACCCAGCTTTTTGGCCTAAAGAGGCAAATTTTGTAACCTATACATTGGTTTTGTTTATTTGTTTGTTTGAACGCACTAATCTCTGGACTGGTAGCAGTCGGATTAAAAAAAACTCTTTTTTGATTTGAAAGCCCAGTTTTCAAGGAAGGTTTAAGATCACCCTACGACCCTTAGGAAAAAATAAAAATAATTTCTAAAATAACGTGGAGCCTACCAACTCTTAAAATTGTAAAGTATTAAGATTTTATTAGTTTTTGGTATTATTTTCCCAGATTCGACGACAATCGAAATGTACGAGGACATATGGACGGACATAAGCCCGGCGCGGGAGAGCGGCATCAGGCTGCACCTGCCCGGCATACGGAGGGAAATAGAGCAGGCGCTCGGCTCCAGTAGTTGGACTAAGAAGATACAGGTATTTATTCCGCCGGTTTACATTCCTTGTTCCATGCACAATACATAAACAGAAACAGTGATTTTTAAAACAACACAAGTAGCAAATTCAAATTCAATTCAAATTCAAAAGTATTTTATTGCATGTAAGTACACTAGGTACATTTATACAACGTCAATTTTTTATCTACCACCGCCTCCAAGGTGTTATATAGAGCTGGGAAGAAGAAGCGGCGCAACAAACTTCCGCAACACATCTTTTAAAATCAAGTTTGTACATAACATTATTTTGTAAAGATTGTGCGAGGCTGAAGTAACATTAACACCAGGCATCTTTGTCATTTAGATAATCGACTGTTTTATAATAAGCTTTCTTACAAAGTTGTTGTTTAATGTGAGTCTTAAATTTTCTGTCATTCATATTTAAGATTTCTTCTGGTAGTTTATTGTAGAAGCGTATACATTGCCCCGTGAATGATTTACTGACCTTACTTAGCCTTAACTGTGGTGGTACAAGTTTGTTTTTGTTTCTTGTAACATAAGCTGTGTTCATATCACAGTGCCTCAAAAAGAGAGATATATTTTTGCGGACATACAAAATATTCTCAAAAATGTATTGACTGGCAACGGTTAATATATTAATTTCTTTAAACTTTTCTCTTAATGATTCTCTACAACGTAAATTATAGATCGCCCTAACAGCTCTCTTTTGCAAAATAAAGATGGTTTCTATATCTGCCGCTTGACCCCACAGTAGCAACATTTTAACAGTTAACTTTTTCACGTATCTGACTTCAGGACAGATAGTATTACAAAAGGGTTGATCCAGATGGGTTAGGCGCATTAAGTTCCGTTCGTCATTCGTCGCGTCCCTTATGACAATGGCACCTATAATCAAATATGTCACGTTAGTGGAATGACTTTCCACTGATCGGTCGTAGAACTTAGCGTTCCGATGCGCAACAACATTAAGCACATGTCAACCCTTTTTTCTAAACACGTCACACACGTCAGTCATATTGACGATGACGGTGTGTGTATATTTATTTAGAATTTATGATATATTTATCGGTTACAGAACCAAAAAAACTTAAGACGCGGTGGAGGTCGTTGGCCTGCGCCGCGCGTACTAGGGCTGCATAGGTGACACGTTGAAATTACGAACAGGAACGGAACGAAAAACGAACCAGGACGAATCCGGAACGGGACCTAATGCGTCTACGTGACGAATCGCGAACGGGACCTAATGCGTCTACGTGACGAATCGCGAACGGGACCTAATGCGTCTACGTGACGAATCGCGCACGGGACTTAATACGTCTACGTGACGTATCTGGAACGGGACCTAATGCGTCTACGTGATGAATCGCGCACGGGACCTAATGCGTCTACGTGACATATCGCGAACGGGACCTAATGCGTCTACGTGACGAATCGCGCACGGGACCTAATGCGTCTACGTGACGTATCGCGAACGGGACCTAATGCGTCTACGTGACGAATCGCGCACGGGACCTAATGCGTCTACGTGACGTATCGCGAACGGGACCTAATGCGTCTACGTGACGAATCGCGAACGTAAACCATCCAGATGTGTGCGTTTAGATATCTATCACCGATTCAAGAAGCGCCGTAAAGTAGTGGGATATGAGGAAACGTAACATGTTTTTTTTTAATCTCAGGCGGCAAACGCGATAAAGACGTTATGCAAGGACCTGTCGACTGGCTTGGGCGAGCAAAGGGAGCAGTTGATCCGGTCGCTGCTCGCCGCCGTGCACGGGAAGACGTTCGACGGGAAACAGCACGTCATCGAAGCTTTAGCCGAGTTGTGCGCGTGAGTTTATACACTTTTTATATAGACTGATTCACCCGGCGACATTGCGACCCTATGAGATCTACGTGTCTGCCCCTGCGTTTACCTGTTGTTCTCCTCCCCAAGTGTACACTAGGCATAATAGACGGCTAACGGGTAGAAGCCTGTAGTCCTCGGTTTCAGGATGGGCTGTTCCTAGGAAACTCATTAGCCTGGCAGCTAGTGTATCGCATTCGCACAGGAGATTTTTCATCGTTTCGCTGTCCTCTCCACTACCCACTTATACAGACTTGTACTTATAAATTGTATATATATGTCTTGTCAAAGGAGATAACTGTAATTTTTTTGGTCAATTTTTATTTTGGCCTTTGTTACTATGCTTTTAAGGCACAATAAATCTGCCAATGTCAACGTATAGTGGAAAATGCACGAAGGAGGATAGCTGTGATTTCTTGGTTTCTCGTATTTCGCGTCAGTTTGATGGCTCCTTGTAGAGCCCAAGCAAATTCGCTTCTGCACGTGAAGTGTTATTTGGAATCTTTTTTTTCCAGTGTAAAAGATGGCGAGCCTGCCGTTTCGCCGAGCATAGCGGCGGAGTGCCTCAACTCGCTGCTAGTGGAGTGCCGCAAGCAGGAGATGGTGTACAAGCGGCACGCTATCACCGCCATGGGGCAGGCGCTCGCGGCCACCAACTGCGACCGGTTCAACCAGGTGTACGAGATCGTGAAGGTCATTCTGTCCAAGGTGAGTGATGTCACCATAGCGGCAGAGTGCCTCAACTCTCTGCTAGTGGAGTGCCGCAAGCAGGAGATGGTGTACAGGCACCGTAGCGAGCCGCCATAACGGCGGAGTGCCTCACCTCGCTGCTAGTGGAGTGCCACAAGCAGGAGATGGTGTACAAGCACCGTAGCGAGTCACCATAGCGGCGGAGTGCCTCAACTCGCTGCAAGCAGGAGATAGCGCGAATGAATAAAGCGGGATGATATTTGTTATTGTTACGAACGTTTTCGTTGCGATGTCTGTGTCATCAAATTGTAAACGAAGTTATCGTTTTTGTGATTAAGTTTAGATAACATATTATGTTACAACACAAAATTCATCAGCAGTGACCATTCATAGGGGCGCAATGGACTCGGGTTCCAAGTCAGCGTAAGAGGTTGACCAGATATAGGGTTATAATGCCTGATGTAATGGGGCGTATGATATTTAGATTTAAATAATTTCAGGACGAATTATCGGTGGGCAAAGATTCAGACGAAGAGGACAACGAGGGCGCCCGGCTGCGGCGGGAGCAGCTCACCGCGCTGAAGGAGGCTGCGTACGAGTTGCTGGGGAAGGCGTGGCCCAAGGACCCGCAAACACAAGGTCAGTTGGACCTCCAGACACCCGCCGGCTCCCCAGGGAGCCAGCACTTCTACTACTTGAAGCGTGTCCCAGACACACACGGCCTGCGGTGGTGGCCTACGTCACAATACACAAATAATGACCGCGTTTGGAGTCTCACATTCATTGCAAGGGAATACCTGGCCGCCACCGCAGGCCGCGTGTGTCTGGGATACGCTTTACCCAGTACAAGTTTCAAAGTGACAATCGTGTCGATTCGGATGTGCACGCTTTAACAAAATTTTAATCTCTTGTGATCTTTTTTATCTTTAAAAATAAGAAAGAGGTAGCATGAATTTAAGAACTCTCTAATTAGTTTAGTCCTGTTAGACAAAGAGGAAATTTTAATCGACATGTTTTAAATTGCAACTCGGTTGTGTCTGACAGGACTAAACTCTTGACTGTTCAAAAATTCATGCCATGTCTTTCTTATTTTAATGCTAAAAGAGCACAACAGCCTAGAATTTACTTTACACGACACGATGCTCAAAGTGTAACGTTAGTGAGTGACCATTATACAGGTGTATTTAGTCATTTGAGGTTGCGAAAATCGACAGGAAAAATACATACGTCATTAATAATAATCGTGTTTGGACAATTTTACACACGGCTGTTTAGTCCCAACTAAGCCGAAGCTTGGACATGGGTACTCGACAACTGATAAACATACTTAAATACTTTCAAACACCCAGAATCCGAAAACCAACAGTTATGCTCATCGCACAAATGTTGGTTCCGGGTGGGAATCGAACCCACGACCTTTGGCGCAGTAGGCAGTGTTACTACCACTACGCCAACAGGCCCAATCATTCAATATGAAATGCAGTATCGTAGCTTGCGAGTTTGCATTACTGTTCGCTGCTCCACAGAGAAGTACCAGGACGTATTCTTCGAGCACTGCGCCCAGTCGTACCCGACGAGCTCGCGGTCCACCCAGCTCGCGATACTGACGTCCATCGCCCGCGTGCTGGACCGGCTCGCGGTATTGTCGCGCGGCGGGGAGCCCATGGAGACCGACAACGCGGCGGCGGCCGGCAGCGACCAGGCGCTCGGGAACGTGACGACGCAGGTCGCTTCCATCATAGAGTATACGCTCAGTGAGTTCAAATTCAAAATTGGTTTATTCAAAACTGGAACACAATATTCTCTGTAAGGGTGAGATCGCGCGCGGCTTTCCGGACCCTTATATTAGATGTTTAATGTTAAGGAGGTGAAATAATAGTCACTGAGGTAAAAATGTTAATCTTGTATAAAATTCTATAAACTGATTTTAAAATATAAAAGAATGAAAATGTTGAGAAAATATTAAATTAAATGTTAAATCTTAATGTTTGTTCTGAGCTGGTTGTAAGGCAACTGGTGTCTCCAGGTCTGTTACCAGGGCTGAGCGCGGCGTGTCAGCATTATTGTAAATAATTTGGGTTACACACGCGAGCAAAGTTCAATGTATGTTAACCATACATTCTCTTTTGACGTCAATTTTGTTTAACTACTCCCTCTGTTTCCTTCTACCTGTATAGCCGTGTAGTTGAGGAGGCGAGGGTTCGAGGTTATACTTGTTTATATATTTAAATGTTTAATTTTTTAATTGTGTTTATTTCGTTTACAGAAAACAGCAATCAAATGAGGCACAGGAGAGACGCACTAAACTTGATGGAGATACTTATCAAACATTTGAAAGGTAATGTTGTTTTATATGATCGAGAAATTTTACATCTGACATTACTTTATAATCAAACTTTTCTGATTAAAATAAATGAAAAAATGAGATAAAATCTCGTTTGACATATTTTTTTGCGATGTTTTATTGCCATACGGAGTATTTGTGGGTTGTTGTGAAGACTAGTATTTTAAACGGCCGAGGTTCTAATAATTTTCAGGTACATTTAGAGAACATATTTGGTACATGTCTTCTGCATAGTCAGATTTCAAATCAGAGGCTGTGGCTCTGCCAAGATGACGCATACTAGTTTGTTGTATTGTTCCAGAGCTGAACAAAGACGAGGAACTGAACAAGCTGAAGAGTATTTACCAGACGTACGCGCAGGACTTGTCGCGAGACGCGTCGCACGAGATCCGGACAAAAGTAGACAACATCAAAGTCCAACTGAAGTGATGTAGTGATAGTGTTGTTAAATTATTTATCTGCGCTACTTACGTGCGATGTATTATAAGCGGTGATCTTGCCATTGGTTTTTTATTTCATTGTTAGTAATATGATCTTATGAGATCATTTGAACAAGTTTACGATGTACAGTGCCAAAAAGCGGGTCGCTAGAAAATCTGCTCGTGAGTTTTTAACGGTCTGTAAATTTAAAAAATTAATTTCAATTACAATTTGCCTACAAGTTGAGAAATTTAATAAAATCGTTACCAATAAGGTCGGTGACTTTGACTTATCAAAATTACTGTCACATATTTATTTATACTCGCGTAGAATCAAATATCATCAAAATACCTTTTCGGGTATTTCGCGTTGACCTAGAATCATGAAATTTGGCAAGCAGTCTCACAGAAGAAGTAAAGACAAAAATCTTTAATTTGGAGATAAGTAGGCAAAAAAAAAGTGAAACTACAAACTTTCTTTGTCCTTCAATTCGACTTATCTATAATTGCTAAATCAAAAGGCTTTGTACGAAATGCGAGTTTGTACCAACCAACCCAAGTATTCTGATTTAGCAATTCGTACATTGTAAGTTTAGACTTAGAATATATGGAATGCGAATTTGTACGGTCGACCGCACGTCAGTGGAAACCAGCATAACCAGTATAAACTGGTCTCTTCTAATTATATAATTATTCTAATTAAATCTTCTAATTATGTATATACTGGCCGTGGCCAGTGTAACCTGGTCGAAACGTCGGGCAAGGTAAATAAAACTTTCGTGTGTAAAACCCGTAAATAATTATATATTTATGGATATAAAGCGCGAAAGTCTAAAATGGTCTCTTCTAGTATTGAAACTCACTAATAGGCGAGGCCAGCTCAAGGTCAAAGTGTTCTCACTGACGTGCGGTCGACTGTACCAACCCCGCCGCACTCTCACCACTAGAAAAGGCATTACAATAAAACTTCGATATATTATCACATTGTTTAATGCTATCGCATTTAATAAATCTATGGAATGAATTATAAATAACAAAGTTATGATTTGTTTATATTAATGAAGGCATCATCGCTGTGTGTTCAAATCACAACAATATCAACTAACACAAAATTATAAATTATCTGTAGCCAAAATGCCATGACAAATCAGTGCTAGCGGTAATATTTTTGAAACTGAAAGATTTTGATCTTACAGAAATGATTTTTAGTAGCTAAATATTGAGTTAACATAATAAAATCGGCTGCTGAGAGGTAACGCAAACCAAGTAGTACACTTTTTGATACAATGAAATTACACACAATAAAGTAATTTCATTTTGTCAATGTAATGTACTTACTGAGTTTTACCTTTCAGCAGACGAATTGAAATATAGTCTGGGTTCGTATTTTAATCGAGTTCGGTGTCGGTCATCTCTCTTTTATTTAGTTTCTCAGTCGCCGTAGATCTTTTTGGCGGTTGAGTGAATATAGTCAGATTGCACATCGCTGACATTGTTTACAGTCTGTGTGCGCGTAAGTAATTGAAACAATGTGATGCGTAGAGATGGCAAAAAACTTGAAAATTTTGACTCGGTTGATCGATTCAATGAACTAGGTAATAGTTCTTGAAATCGAACGAGTGTCTAGCGAACAGCTCCCCTTTGACACCTAAAATTAGTCATTGCGCAGGAATCAGCCAACTTCACATAACCGCCAAAAAGATTTACGGGGACTATACAGTAAAACCTGTGGTATGATAAAATAAATAAGATTCTGAAAAATAAGTGCAAAATAAGTGCATCTTGATGATTCAAAGACAGAACTACATGGAATCGGCTTCACATGATTTGCCAAAGGTGATATTTCACGCGATATAACGTGAAAGAATTTTTTTGGTGCTTATTCTTGGCATTAAATACCGTTGAGTGATTCAGGCGTTGAAACGCCATTGAACGAACTCAACAGGCTAAGTGTAGTGTTGCGGGAATATTATTAAGTTGCGATAAATTATATCGATACTACCGCGATTTTGCCTAAAAACTCGGCTTATTGATACTTAGACATTTTGATTAAAAAAAAAATGATAGCAACACTATAAAAGTATAAATACGTTGTGTAAAATTAAATCTCTAATTAAGCTAATTAGTTATTGATCAATCAAACACAGACAAAGCTAACATTTCGATAAAGGCCAGAATTTCATCCTAATATAAAATTTGATAATGTTTTATATCTCATTTACGCCTCTACAACTCAACGACTCGAAACCGATTTGACCAATTGAGCTGATGAACATATAAATATGTAAAATTTCCCAGCAACGATGGGAAAATTACAGAAATTTCAGTTACTTTATCTTTAAAAAAGTTAATTGACGTTACCCCTTTAGAATAGTTTATATAGTTACCCGCACATTGAGGAGAAATTGATTGATGCCTGGTGCCTTTTTGGGTAAAGATATGACTTAATTAATGGTTTACTTCCAGTTTTCACATGCAACGTCTGTTGAAAAGTGGATGCGTAAAAGAGAAACAAAGACAGATATAATATACGAACACCTATTTGCATTATGTTCGATGAAATCTAATAATTGAAATATAATTTAGTTACCTAAATAAATATAATAATCTAAATCTGAAATCTATTTTAAACCAACCTTAAATAAATTAATAACTTTACAACATCTATTTAACATTTTAATTATGGCATTCTGTACATTGTGGCTATTGCTTCTGCCGTGAAACACGTGTGTTTTTATTGATTATTATGTTATGATTATTATTATGTATTAACATGTCCCCACTGCTGGGGCTCAGGCCTACCCTCTCAACGAGGGCGTTCGGGCTATAGTCCACCACGCTAGCCCAGTGCGGGTTGGTGGAAATAAATCACTATCTAAAAGCAAATCTGTTTAGAAAAACTGGTACAATGGAGGCTGTACATCGATTGCTTCACTTCTCTAGAACACGCCACAGACCGCCAAATGCCAGTGTATATTTTTAAATATCATACATAATTATTATTCAATACATCACAAAAATCTATGTTTCTAAATCTAGACATAATACAGACTGGACGAAGCTTGAAAAGTTTTTGTACATAAAAATAAAATCTCTTAGAAATAAATAAATTGCACACATTTATTTTCTAGTGAAATATACAGCTATGTAATGCGATCACAGAACTTAGAATAAAAAGGGACTAGAAATGTAATCATGCGGTAATTTCTTCGGAGTACAATTGGAGGATCTGTCAGAGTATAAATGTACCCAGAGCGTTCTCTTAAGCAATAAAAAATATTCGAACTCTAACCGCGCGTCATGAAAATCTTATTGAAACTTTAATCTTAATAAATTCTATTAAAGTTTTAATTAAATTTTTGTCGCTTACAATAAAGTCGGTTAGGACTTTCATTGTGATATCTGTCGCCACTTGCCACAAACGCGGATTTCTATTAAAATTGCATTAAAAACCTTCCTTACGGTGGCACATCAAGCGGAAAATTGCCCGCGCACTTTTTGACGTCATTGTCAAATGAACCATATTACTGTAGCTTAAAGAACAAAATCGTATGAATGACCTCGAGCGCGAGGCGACGCCGACGTGCAGAAGTCATTTTATGATTTTCTTCATTTGACAATGACGTCAAAAAGTGCGCGGGCTTTCCGCAGTCCTTTACTATGGGTATAATAAATAGCTTGTCCGGAATAAGATAACATACAATACACCATTTTTATTAGATATTGTTTCATTTAATACCATACCATACTGTTATTTATTCTGTGGTTTTATTTTACAAGGTCACTACGGGTGTGTGATTTCTAGTGTCTATTTATTCTGAGTTCTGTGATTACAATAATGGGCCCAGTTCTGAAGGCTTGCATATTAAAAAAATATCAGCACTAAAGTTATTTAACTGTCATTGTCAACCAATAGAAGATAGACAGCTAGAAGATACAAATTTTTGTACTGTCACATTTTTAAAGTGTGCCTTGACAACAGTGTCCAATGTATAGTTATTTTATTTATAATTTCCTATAATAACATGGGCTTTTGCGAAGATTCTCGGTTGTTAGGTTAGGAATCACAATAATATTTCTTGCTTTGGCGTGTGATCTCTAATTTATGTGCGTATTATGTAAGCCAATTGCAATAGTCTATTTTAAAACTATCCAAAAACTTCAATTCAATACTCTTTATTGCACAAAAAATAAAACAGAACACAATAGTACAGTAGATTTAGGAGGTACATCTAGCTAGGCGGTCTTATCGCTAAGCGCGATTTCATCCAGACAACCTTTTAACTTATTAAACAAATGAAAAGAAAGACGAACAAAAATAGATTGTATTGCAATTCTCACTAACACCGTTTGGAATTTCAACTCCTCAAATATATTGTTATTATCGATAGTATGATTGATTTAAATTGATTTTGCTGCAAAAACTATCTATGCATCACTCGATTATAGACGGACACTAATCCATCCACCCATTCGCCAAAGTTCATATCTACCTACACCCGATTCGTGCTTCAGCAAAAACCCTATAGGTGAAATTACCCTGGTGTTTTCGTCTTGCGCTGGACACATGCGCTGCTGTCTAGATCTTTCAATACAACAGGTATAGGTTGATGCACACTACGTGGTCGATTTGTTTGATCGTTTTCTCGAACGCATTTATAATGCAGCTTTTTTCAGAATAGCGTTTTTCCGCGACCGCTAAGTTTCATAATTGCTTTTTTAATGTTATCATAGCTTCTTTTCCACTCGCTTTTTTCGCGATAGCAATTTTATTATTCAAAGTCAAAATATTTTATTGCATTTGAGTACCTACATACTATTTTATTATGATTATTTTAACATCGATGGGTTTCAAATGACTTTGTTTCCAGAGCCGTAAAATCTATTATTAAAAAACAGTTTCGCTCAATGCCGGTAACTGTACAGCGCATTCATCCAGCGCAAAATGAAACCACCAGTGTAACTACACGTAATGACTTCTTTAATTGATTTCTAATTTAACATTGCACTAAACATACATTACACGTCATCGAACAGCCCTCTGGGCGGCATGGTCATCTTGTCCCTCCTACCTTCGAACTCTGCCCGTAAGGAGGGCGCCGTGCTGTCCCCGAAGCGCTGGTCCAGCTCGTCCTCTAGGGTGCGGTTGTACGGCAGCTGGGCCCGCTGGTACCCGGCGGCGGCCGCTCGCTCGGGGCTCGGGGTCACGTAGTAGTCTGAGTCCACGTCGTTCAGGAGCCCGGTGTGGGCTGCAAAGTGACACACATGCACAATAACCGATAGTATGGTGTTTATGGGGTTATGGATGAGTATTTGTGGTGAGGGTCTTTCAAGGCATATACAGTCTTGTATTAATGCGACCATTGTTGATCTATTGTGAGCTTTGCGTCCGTCATAAATTTCAGCGCGCCTTTGGCACCACTTTATTGTCCCGAGGGTAGATGATGAACATGTGTTTGTTCAAGGCGCAATGTCCGGTGAGTGCTTTCACTAGTGTGCGTAAATTCAGTGAAGTGAAAAATTCATGAAAATGTTAGTATAGGTCTTATTATATATTATGCACCGGTCTTAGGCGTGCTTTAGACGATTATGCAAGCGTCATTCAATTCCATCAGTCATAAATGATGATTGAATGATGAAAAAAATAAAGTATGCAGGTTTTCATCAGTCACTGCATTAGAAGATCATTCATCCGACTGTCACCGCCTTGACTGTCATAAAACTGACAGCAAAACCTATCGTGTACGGTACGCCTTACACTTTTGTTTACCTTGCCCGACGTGTCGACTGAGTTACACCGGCCTTGGTGCTTGTAGCACTGCCGTTTTTGTTGAATAATATCAATTTTAAAAAGAAAAGTCAGGCCTAAAATACTTTATTTCCAGGGCCGTAAAATCGTTTAAAAAATTAGACGCTGTATGGCAATCACCAATGCAGAGTTATAGGTATTACCTCCATCGTTGTCGCGCGGCGAGCGGTAGAACCGCTCGTTGTAGTCGCGACGCCGCGTCAAAGACTCCTCCGCTCGCTGGCGTTTTCGCTTCTCTGTAATGATATTAATACGGTTCCACGGTTTTAATAGGGTTTAAAGACAAAATGTTAGCGTTAATAGTTGTCTTAGTCGGATATTCCATAATGCTTAAAATTCCAAAAAGTTTTAACTAGTGCGTCCTGTTAGTCATGAGTCAGTGGCGTCGGGGATAAGACACGGCCTATCATATCTAAAGGTCTGGAGTTCGATCCCCGGCTGGGCCATGTACCAATTGGTTTTTTCACGAAACTTAAGTACATTTACTGACTGCTCTCTATAGGTGAAGGAAAACATCGTGAGGAAACCTGCATACGCCGAAGAAGAAATTCTTAGGCGCATGTGAAGTCCACCAACCCGCACTGGGCTAGCGTGGTGGACTATAGCCCGAACGCCCTCGTTGAGAGGGTAGGCCTGAGCCCCAGCAGTGGGGACATCTTAATAGGCTGTTGATGAATAGACGATCTGGTGATTGACGTCAAAACGAGAATATGAATAAACGACATAGTCGGTGCCAAAATAAAACCTCTTACGTGCTGCCGAGGTCAGTGTAGTTTTGGCAACGACGGAATTTTGATATGGAAGAAAAATTAGGTAAGCACCTCGCTTGATAATCTCGCGTCCCTCGTCGACCAAGTCGGTAGTGAGCTCGTCGTCGCCGACGAACTGCTGGAAGCCGCACAGCGACAGCAGGCGGCTGCCCAGCGAGAGGTACGTGGCCAGGCAGAGCAGCACCACCAGCATCGGGAAGTAGATGTTGAACCCCTCCGCTATGATGCCCAGCACATCCATGTGGCCCATAACCTGCAAACAAAATAGTTCACGTTATAAATAAACTAGCTGTTTCGCACACTAAGGGCTTCTTTCACCGCTTGCTGATAAAGTCCCAGATACCATATCTGTAGGTTATCTGACAGATTTTTTTTTTTGTTTCACAGGTATCTGAATGCCTGAAAGAGCGTCAGTGGCGTCGGGGATAAGACACGGCCTATCATATCGTAAGGTCCGGAGTTCGATCGGCTGGGCCATGTATCAATAGGTTTGGGTTCTGTTCTATTGTATTGTATTCTATTCATACCTGAGTGTAATAAGTCTCCATGATCCTCTCCTTGATGACGTGCGAGTCCATGTGTATGAGGCTGAGGAAGTTGAGGCACATGGCGGGCGTGAGCCGGCTGACCATCATGCCGGAGAATATGAGGCTGTACTCGTTGGTCTGGTGGTGCGGCGCCAGGTAGTACAGGTTCAGGAGCCGGATCTTCAGCACCGTGGAGTACGCGCAGTAGAACATGTACGCGATTATCAACGTCGACACCGTCTGGAACAACAGATACTTGCTAAGAATGGTTCAGGAGTTACTGTTACATGCTTAGAATGGTACAGAAATAAATCAATATAGAAAGGTGACCGTTTGGGCTAGCCCAGTACGAGTTGGTGGACTTCACAGGCACCTGATAATTTCTTCATCGGCTATGCAGGCTTCCTCACGATGTTTTCCTTCACCGCCCGAGAGCTGTCAGTAAATGGTGGTACAGGTGACGCAACACCAAAACCGCGCCAACATTATCAATCAATCTATAATAAAAAAAAAGAAACTGACTCACTGACTGACTGATCAACGCATAGCCCAAACCGCTGAGCCTAGATACTTCGAATATTACACAATGGTTCCTCATTTCTCATATAGTTTAAGATTAACAAAGTGAACGGATGATTAACTTCAAGTGTTGGCTATCCAGACCTTTGACAAAGACAGATTTTTCTCTTATTTTTACTACTGTGATTTCAATGTTTATTAATTTTGCAAAATTTTGACCGAAAGTTATTAACTTAATGCTTAATCGTAGTTGTAGAACAAAAATGAACAGGTCTTCGTAACAACTCACCACAATGGCAGCATAATTATATGTACCCGTAGCTGCTATCACGATCTGAGCGAAGATTGAGAGCACGGGTTTCTTGCAGAAGAACGTCATCTCGGACCAGACCACCATCACCGAGAGGATGCCGGTCACCACCGCCATCGCCTTCTGGAAATACTGCTTCAGGAAACACTCCCAGTACCATTCTGGAAAAGAGAGGAACGTTTGAAGCTTCCACAACACCGCGGTCATAGCACGAGCGAAAATTAATTAGCGTGGGAAAAGTTTAAAAAATGAGAATTTTTATCTTATTCTAGGCTCGGATTTTTCATCACACGGTAAGACGAAAGTAAACTATGGCGTCGACATTAAAATTAAAACCCATTTCAACTTAGTTATACGAAACTTAGTCAAACGATTTTATTGAAGTGCTAGAGAATTTTTTAAATTATCATAATTATTTTAAGTTGAAACTTGTGTATGAAAAAAAAACCCGTTCCCAAGTTCATTGCCTATACTCACACAAGTCATACATCAATTGTTTTGTATAAAGAACTCGCCAATGACGAGGCTGGCATTGACTTCTATAAGTCACAAGCCTCAATAAAAAATAAGAATTAAAAAAAAAAAAAACTCACCAATGATAGGCGGGTACAGCATCCGCTGCAACCTCGGCCGCGGTGTATGGAAGGTGTGCTGGAACCGATGGTCCGGTGACCGCAAGTTGGAAGCCACATCCTCCAGGTGGAAGATGCGCTCCAACATCAGACCCCACTGGGTTTCCGTGCGCTGAAGTACGTGCAACGCTTTGATTGTCTGTGGATAAGTAAAACGTACCGCGTTTTAGGTTGATGGCCGAGAGAAATACTGGTTGCTGTATTGAGAGAGATTTGAAGAAAATGTTCAAAATCATAGAAGAGGTGAAGAATGCTTAAAGTACTTTCATATAAACTCTTAAGCGTATCCCAGGCGGTGGCGGCCTACCGCTGGCCGCAGCTTCAATATGCAAACGCAGGCCGCGCGTGTCTGAAGTCTCACATACATTGCATAGGGAATACAACAGGCCGCCACCGCAGGCCGCGTGTGTCTGGGATCCAATTCTTATTCTTAGACGGGGGTGGCAGTCCCTGCACCGACTTCACGAAGACGGGAGTTTTGTGCAACTCCCCCCGGGCCGTCAGTCCAGCCATCCCAACTCCTTGAAGTAGTGGAGTAGGGCTTCTGGCTTTGGGATCCAATTTATGGTAATGTTCTGATTATGAATTCAAAGGCAAAGTTTTTATGACATACTTTATACTTCTCTTTGCACGTCTCTAATAAATCATTTTTATTAAAGCATTGTTGTCCTAACAAAATAATGCTTTAAAACATTTTATTATTATATACAATGTGACCCGACCAAAGAGATTTCAATTCAATATTACACGTTATCTATGATGGCGCGGGCTAGGGCGCATGCGCGGTAGACTGCTACATTTTGATTTGATTTATTTTGTGTCTGAATAAAGGCTTTTATTTTTATTGTTATTATAAAGTCCAGAGAACATCAGTGGCCTCGGGGATAAGACACGGCCTATCATATCGAAAGGTCCGAAGTTCGATCCCCGGTCAGGGTAAGTATCAATGGGTTTTTTCTCGAAACTTAAGTACATTTACTGACTGTTAATAAAACGGTGAAGGAAAACATCGTGAGGAAACCTGCATACGCCGAAGAAGAAATTCTTAGGCGCATGTGAAGTCCACCAACCCGCACTGGGCTAGCGTGGTGGACTATAGCCCGAACGCCCTCGTTGAGAGGGTAGGCCTGAGCCCCAGCAGTTGGGACATATTAATAGGCTGTTGATGATGGTAAAGTCCTTGTGTTACCTTCTTGTGCAAGTTGACGAGCGACTTGAAAGCGGGCGCGGCGGGGCGCTCGGGCGGCGGGCGCGAGGCGAGCCGGTCGCGCAGCTGTATGGGCAGCTTCTGCACTATGGTCTCCACGTGCCGGTGCAGCGGGTGCCCGGCGCCCACCGCCGCCGACACCGCGTTCAAACTCTACAACATTACGTGGATTACAGTCCCCGCGGAACTTCTCGACGGCCGAATGAATATAGTCACAAATTGTTTGCACATCGCTGTCAGTGATTATAGTCTATGTATGCGTAAGCGAGATAGTGTGTTACATAGAGATGTCCGAAAAACTTCAGTTTGATTCTGATAATCGAATCAATGAAGCATTTCTTGAAATTGAATGAGCGCCTCTAGTGAACCCTCGCACAGCTCCCCCTTTGACACCTAAAATTTGTCATTGCGCAGCTATCAGCCAACTTCACACAGCCGCCATTAAACCCACGGGGACAATACAATCAATTTCATTCATTACTAATTATCAGAGATTGGAATCTTGAATGGGCCCACAAACATCCAATCAACCTTACAAAATTCTCGTTTACAATGTTAGTAGGATTCTTCACAGGTATCCTCAATCCACTTGCTAATGGTAAGAGTTTGAGGAATAAAATTAGATAAAGAGTTTACTTACATCCAAAATACCGTCCATATTCTCTTCCGCCTCACATTTGTCGGTGCACAACTTGGCCACCTTGAAGTAACTGTACATCAATGTATAGTTTTTCTTCGAATTATTCCAAAGATTCCTTGGTACCTCTACCAATGCATAGCCAAGAAGCAGAATCAGCAAGAACAGCCCCCACGTGTTACTTGCAGACGAAGCTATGGCCTTAATCTTGGATCCGTCCAAGGACACTCCAGGCTGCAACGCGAGGTATATGAGAAGTATTCCGCATATGGACAGGTATGAGCCGTAGTATATGGCGTTGTCAACAAGTGCAGACTTTAGCTTCCCTTTGACTGTGAAGTCACCGGCTTTGCTGTACGATTGCATCATTGGCATTATTAGCCTGTAAAAAAGGTATTAAGTTTAAAATTTAACATTAATTCAAATTGCAATATGTTTTAATGCTCACCAGTGACAAAAGAATAGGTAAGTCCATATATAAAAATTTTGTGAAATTATGACAGACCAAGAGGGCAGCTACTTTAAATTGGTTCACAGTATAAAAAGGCAAAGAGATTGCCTCAGGCAAAGGAAATTTCCATATTTGTCAGGTATTTTGTATCATATTTTTTCTGCGATCATAGTAGGTATTCATGATCGCAGTATCTTTTATATTTAAATCTTAGTCACTGGGTAGTTTCAGCTGAATCTGTCTGGTACTTTTTGAGTTTACTGGTGAACCAACAGACAGACAGTTGGACTAAATGGGGGTAAACAGAACAATACTATCAAAAAAATATGAAGTTATTTCAATCAAAATCATCTATTCAATTTTTGCTGCAAAACCCAATCACTATATAATTTAAGAAGCAGCTATTACATTAAATACAGGTTTATCAAATACATGTCTAATGCCACATTACCAATAGATTATTATCTAGGTCATCAGAATAAATTAAGATATGATGATTGTTATGTTGTTAATATTATCTTTATTCTCACCAATGTCATTTCTTCTGCTAATTGTATAGTTACCCAAATATAAAGTAATTGAATTTAATGTTACAGTTTTGGGTAATTTAGATTAGTCTTATTTGAATGTAACGGCTTGGGCAAGGCCCATGCCCAGCAGTGTCACTCATCTGGCACTCCAACCATCACACCTTAACTTAAATGAGTGAAGTTTATGACATAAATCACAATTACCAAGTTAAACATTGCGACGTCCAATACAGGACCCTCCATAAGTTGCGGAATACCTCATCCGGCACAAAGCTCCATGGTTGCTCGCACTGCCTGCCTGGAGCAACAGTCGTGGTTGTCTCGTTGCCAAGTTGTGCCGGTTCTGTTACTGGATTGAGTTGTGCCAGTTCCGTCACTGGATTAGTAACATTTCCCTCAAGGCACTGGCGGTAGACAGTCTGGAGGAAATTTAGCAAAACGTAAATGACTTGAAACTACACATACTTACATATGCATATAGATACAATGTTGATAAATTAGATTTGATTAAATATAGTCCAAATTTATTACAACTATACAAACTTTAATTCCTTGGAACTGTTTTTATTTACGATTTGGTGTACAATAAAATAAATGTTGTAATTGTACTCATACTGATAAATAAGTAGTTATATTCTGACCTTTGTAGTAGGTGAGACTTACATTACATTGTACAACTGGTCATGTTGTTAGTTTCCAAATGTAATGAGACTGGAATGTAATTGTATAATAGAACTGGGACAGTTTATTCAATTAGCTAAATTGCCTTGCTTTATAAACTACGACTTACCGACGATATATCCAATGGCAAAACAAACATAATAACAAACGAGAAATACCAGGCTGTGAGTACAGACACCGTCACTATTATGTGATTCCTGTAACAGTCTCCATATCTGTACAGCAACGTTGCAGCTAGCACGAACGCGGAGATTATCTCTATTATGAATAATGTGTAAACCATTTTGACGTTTTAGGTTACAGATGTACACGAAAATTTAATTTTTCGAGGTTTTCTTTGCAGTTTTCTGTCTTTCTCTCCACTGTCTTGATGCTTCGTGTTGTAGCTGTTCAAAGCGGATTTGCGTCGTGGATTTCAAAGGAAGTAATCTAGGCTTCTCTATCTCGAACTCCGTAGGGCATTCCTCGTAGAACAACACTCCTGTGTCAGGCAAAATTGGATCGAACTCGACGTTAACTTGCGGCTCAGATTTTACCTCTTCAGACATTTTACACACAAATCGACCACCACACTGGCATTTTCTTTGTTTTATAACAAAGAAAACAACTAATAAGTAACGTAATATGAGAGAAATTGTAATTTCATCATCAAAATATTATACTTCGTCCGCCCTGACACTATCAATAATCTGTGGTACGCCCGTCACGTCAAAAAATAATTTTTGTCATGTGCGTTGCGTTTACGAAGGAAGACACTAAAACAGGTGAATTTTTGAGACGGGAGGTCCATTTCCGTTATAGTTACGAGAAAATAAACTTTTTACGATGGATAGACTGGCTGCTACAAAAAATACTGGTCGAAAATAATAATTTTGAATTTCGATTTTTAGATTTCTTTTAGAGTTCATTTTTATTTTTGACCTTTGTAGCAGCTAGTCTATCCATCCTTAAAAGTTTTGTTGATAATCGTTCGTTAATATAAATATAAACTCTTAAAGTTCCAAATTTGGTTCCAATCGGACTAAAGGTTTAGCCTCCAGAGCCATTGTGACGGACGGGTTAATATGTTCTACTTTGCAAACACGCCTTATTTTGAAAGCGAAAAGAGACCTAGGTCGTAGTAAATACAAATTCATTGTTGTCTCAAGAGTCTTTAATCTGAGTAGACCTTTTATTTACCTAATATCACGTTATAATGTGAAATTGTGATAGTATTAAAATCGAGCCTAAAAAAACTTTATGTCCAGGGCCGTAAAACTGTTTTAAAAGTGTGAGACATATGACGTTTATTAAGCGTTTTTTTGGCGGGAATTTGACGCTCTCTGTCTACATAACTAGGGTAAATTCATCACGCGGCCAAGATGGACCCAGTCAGATCACATAAAAATTTATTCTCTCGGACAAATGTAGGCTTTCTTTGCCAGAGACGCCAGAAAATCTGTTAATTTATCTATAGTAAGTACTAACCCATGTACATACTACTCACCTATCCTACGGTCGGTAGGTGTTATATACTTATAGATATTTATTACTTAGTTACCTACTCTGGTACAACGGTCGATATGTAAATTCCTTTATAGGTAGCACAGACTACAGAGCGATACTATACGACGATAGATAGGTAGAGACCTAGATATACTTTACGTATCGTGGCGGACAAATAGCTGTCAGTCCACCTCGTTAGGCAAACCTCGTTCAACAAACAAAGAGCACAGCGAACAAATGGATCGGAAGGTTGTATTATCAGCATTACATTGAAGCGTTTCATCCAACTATCAATCGATCCTTAATATTCGCTCACTCCTGAGCAAAAGTTACATCTGCAGCAAGTCGTTTTACTAGAGGTTTTACAGTCTGCGGACAGACATCAAACGTAGATTGTGCACTACGCAGGTCCGGCTCCGATTTTTTACGGTCTAATCTCTCAGGCCCAATACTATCCGTAAAAATGTATGCCCTGACAGATCGGTTCGTACTGCAGAGGACAGGGTGTTAGAAAATAATGCCAGCTATTACATTAGCTCTCCATACCTCGGAACACATCAACGCTAGCATTTCTATTTGGCCTCTATAGAGCCCGATTGGGCCTATAGATGTAGTTTAAATACTAGACTGAAACGACTAGATAGAATTCTTTTTCAAAATGCAAAAACTGACAGCCACACTCTGAATTTTTATGGAAATGCTTCTAATGGAAAAAATCAGGAAGGTTCGAATCTCTTTGGTGGCACGCGCGCTCCCTATGGAGACTGCATCTTGCATATGGGAACCAATGCTGCCACTTACAGGGGGGGTGCGGACAAAGGAAGCGTAGTAGCAGGAGGGGTTGCTAATCTTCGATCACCATATACTATACAAATTTATATGGAGTTTGAAAATGAGAATGTGTGAGTGAGTCACAGTATTGTCATACATTTGACACGATTTTGACACCCATAGAATGCTTCTTTTACGCCTCTTTAAGGGGCCGCGAGCACGCACCAAAGAGATCTTAACTCTGTGGAAAAAAATCTTTTTCAAAAGATCATCTTAAAATTTAGGGACCACAATCAAAATGTAAACTTTAGACTATAAATTTATGTGCGACATGAGTCGAGTGGACCCAAATCTACAAACGATTTACGGGCACGAAACGTTAGAGAAATGGCGCTGGGAAGGCAGGCATTGGCATTCCTTCTCGTAGTAAAGAGGAATGGTTCTCGGTTGGGAGCAGATTTAACACCGCTGGCGCGCTGTTTTATTGTGTTTTATTGGCTTCCACAATCGGCTCGTTACCTATAGGGTTGTCTGAGAGTAACGGTGGCGAAAAAAGGGGCCCAAATCAACCCAATGTCATTTTTATTTCGCCAGTAGTTTTGCGGCCGTAAATCGCGCTGATGTGAATGTGATGCATTGTTTTTTCTGACCTCTATCTATCTCGTCCGCCGACAAGCGTCGATGAGGCCTTAGATAGACTCTCAGGGCTCATCGTAACCCAGTTTCGATATAGGACTTTAATTTCCGTTTTCGAAGATGATTACCGATCTCAGTTACCGAAAGAGGCTCGCTTCGTATGCCTGTACCTAATTACACTGGCTTTCGTACCTTTCAAACATTTAGAAGCATTGCTGTTTGGTGATAATTTCAAATATTGGTATCTCAGAGATTTGAGTTCTCAAACGAACAACTCTTCACCTTTAGACGCTCAAATTTCTCGAACTACCAGCCAACCGGATTAGATAAAATCTTTTTGCAGTTGCTAGCCCAATTCTTGGGGAAGGTAATTATTATAGGCTATTTAACACCACGCTACGACCCTTATGGGCTCCCTAAACGATCATGCGGCATGACATGCAATACGTGCTGTCACTCATGCATGAACGTCTAGCTGTAGTGATTGACGTGCATGACATGCAAACTACGTGCATGACATGCAAAGTACGTGCTGGCCGTTGCTTCACTGTACTGATTGATAGCAAGCATGATGGTCCATCATGCAGCGTGACATTCACGTAAACGTTGCATGTCATGCAAGCATGATCGTTTAGGGACACTTTTAGGTGCCGAGCGAAAAGTAAAAAATAACTAAAACGCGGGCGAGACCGCGGGAAACAGCTAGTCGAAGATGAAATTTCTGAATTGTCTCAATAATTCTTAGAATGATTCGAGATCTGAATAGGGTAAAAGCCGCAGCCCTAGATCGTTCAGATGAGGTAAGGTGTAATAAAGCATGCGTTCCAATTTCCCAATTTGATTTACAATAATATTTCGCCGAAAAACGTTATCTCCGTAACACCAGCAAGTTTATTTATGGCGTAGACCAGGAGATGAGAAAACGTAGGTGAGTAATTTCAATCATCTTTTACGACTTGTGCAGAGTAGAGATAGGTAGGTAGGTAGGTACCTACTTAGTTATTATTTTTATTTCACATTTCAGTTGAATTTTTAATGGAATCAGCATGCCGATAAAGTGTTTGGGAGTATTTTAAGCTTTTATCTGGATCACATCACGTTCATAACACCCGATTGACACATTATTTTACGGCTTTACGTACTTAGGTAAAAAAATAAAATCTTTTTGGCATGGCATTGAAGTTGAACTGGCATCATTTGAACAAAAAAATATTTTGAATTGCCATTAAGCCGAAAAGAGAAAAATTTTAATATTTTTTTTCTATCCGGCCAGTATTTTATAAACTGAATAAACACTTTTTAAATTTGTTAATGTAGGCACTATTTGAAATGCTTGGAATATTTTCTTTTAGAATGCGCTAAATGTCACCAATTTCAGCTCTGCATTTAGTATACACACACACTGGTTTTCGAAAAATCCCAGCAACCCGTTAATTAGTTTAACTGCATTTGGTAATCTCTTTAGTGGGGTCAGACTGGGACATTAGTGAGGCATTGGTGGGAACACTGGGGTAGCCGTGGCGCGTGTGGCAATCATTCCAAAGCGGTTCGGTTTGATCACCTGACTTAGCAGCGACATTGTTGACGATTTATTGTTATTGGTGGTATTTATTCGACGCTTTATTGGTTTCCTAAGGGGAATACGATTTGTACGGCTGATGTTATAATGAAAATCGTGTCGGTAATGTTCACGGCGACACCGCAGACAGTTCGCTTCATGGACTTCACCCTTTCAACAGCTTAATAACCAATCTCCCGGCCGCACAACAATTTGATGTCGATTTGCGGCGAAGGTCATAATACACACACAATAGACCGGGACCCTTGTCAATCAGGTTTATAAAACTGCAATCCATGTAGGTACCTTACATACTAGCAAATAATACCTAATAAGTCTAAGGTCTCCCTTGAAAATACATATTCAGTTTATTACATTCATAATAATTTGGGTTACACAGATGACATGGTGATCTCAGCCCCGATCAGCGGCTTGAGGAAGTTATTTATTAACCATAATTGTGAAAGATTCTCTCTGAAAAAGTAGTTAATACAATAAATTATGTTAAAATGGAAATGTTGGTCCATCAGTTGATGTTGTAGGACAATTATATATAGTTCAGGTTCTGGGTCACATTCTGACGGAGAGTCTATGTGATGAATAGAATAGGATAGGATAAGTTAGGATAGGATAGGATAGGATAGGATAGGATAGGATAGGATAGGATAGGATAGGATAGGATAGGATAGGATAGGATAGGATAGGATAGGATAGGATAGGATAGGATAGGATAGGATAGGATAGGATAGGATAGGATAGGATAGGATAGGATAGGATAGGATAGGATAGGATAGGATAGGATAGGATAGGATAGGATAGGATAGGATAGGATAGGATAGGATAGGATAGGATAGGATAGGATAGGATAGGATAGGATAGGATAGGATAGGATAGGATAGGATAGGATAGGATAGGATAGGATAGGATAGGATAGGATAGGATAGGATAGGATAGGATAGGATAGGATAGGATAGGATAGGATAGGATAGGATAGGATAGGATAGGATAGGATAGGATAGGATAGGATAGGATAGGATAGGATAGGATAGGATAGGATAGGATAGGATAGGATAGGATAGGATAGGATAGGATAGGATAGGATAGGATAGGATAGGATAGGATAGGATAGGATAGGATAGGATAGGATAGGATAGGATAGGATAGGATAGGATAGGATAGGATAGGATAGGATAGGATAGGATAGGATAGAATGACATTTATTTACTGTTACAAAACGCATACACTACAATAATGACAATAATAAAATTAAAAGAAATAAAATACACAAAGTACTAGGTATCTACATAAAATCTATATCTATACTTATAATAAATCTGTAGAAATCGTGTGTCTGTACTTTGAATAAATTTATAAAAAAATGAGTGTGGACGATAAAAAAAGAGTAACAGAACACAAAAAAGCATTTTTCAATTTTTTTGTCTTTCTGTCTTTCTGTCTGTCTGTCTTTCTGTCTTTCTGTCTGTCTGTAATCGCTAATCTCCGAAACTACTGAACGGATTTTCTTGCGGTTTTCACAGGTAGATTAAGCACAGCCTGGCGCAACTTATAGGCTTTGTTTCATTGAAATCGGATGACAGCGAAAAAAGTTATCGTCATTTACAGATAAATCATTTAACGTAACAAGACGATGTCATAGACATAGGAGATATCAGTGTTTTTTTTAACTGGGACAGTATAGGCAAGTCCGAAACCATAGGAGATGCAGGGAAAGTGTCTTATGACATAGAAATTTTTTGGTCAAGCGTGTGTTGTCCATAAAAATGAGACAATTTGCACATATTTTTTTTAATGCGGTTCGACTCAGTTTCATGTAGGGATCACTTCATTATATCGGAAGAAAAAAATCTGAGCAGCAGAAGTTAGTCAAATTCAATAAAATGTTTTCTCATAGAACGCCAGTGAAAAATAATTTTTATTATTTTAAAAAAATGCGTATCGACTTAGTTTCATGTTAGAATCATTTTATTGTATCGGAAGAAAAAAATCCAAGCAGCAGAAGTTAGTTAAATTTAATAAAATGTTTTCTTATAAAACAGACTGTGCAAAGTACTTAGGTACTTACTACTTATTCATTCATGCCACCTGAACTCCAGCTGCTCCGATTATTATGTCAAAATTGTTATCACGAAAAAATACCTAAGGGTTCCTAAGACAGTTTCCCTATGGTTATCTCCTATGGTTTTGGTTTTGCCCATACTGTATTAGTTAAAAAATACACACGTATAATAAAAATTGATATGAGAAGTCTTATGAGCAATAGAAGTGAAAACAACAATTTTTTTAATTTTTATCTGTCTTCACCAAATTGGATACGGTGTTCATAGTTTGTTCCTGAAGGTATGGTATACCTTAAATTATGGTGAAGGTACTTAGAATGATCCATTTTACCATTGGAAAATTATAACTAGACGATGTATGTCTGTACATAGCAGAGATAGGTACCTACTTCCAAAATCCACGCGGACGAAGTCGCGGGCAACAGCTAGTAATAAATAAAAAACAGAGAAACCATTAAAAAGTCGGGTGCACCGCCAGACCTACCTATGACTTACGTACCTATGATGACGTACCTATAGCTATGTAAAACTGTGCTCTTTAAATTTGTACTGAGATTTCTTCAATTATTCAATCAATAAACGAGTAAGCATGAAATATACGTGGACGCTGCTTATTTGTTTACTCACTTTTCAATTCCGATAAGTGCCAGGGGGCGCGTTTACTTATTTATAAGCCAAAGGCTTTATGTGACATTAGTTCAGAAGGAAAATAGACGCTTCAGGAGAAGTTATGATTAAATCTGATGCAAATATGGAAAATAAGTAGGTACATTATTTAGATAGATATATTTACAGTATTTCTGAAGTAGGTGAAATAAAGTTTCTGATAAATTTGCGTACCTAAGTAGCATTATAGGCAACGCTCGTAAATGTAAACAATTTTTCAACTCAATTGCTCGCAAAGTGGCTCTTATTGCACCGCTTTTAGGGTCGTAAAGCAGATTAAACACGCGTGTCTTACACTACTTGGCTTCATTAGTACATTCCAGCCTCGAGAGTAATGACCAACTTAGCTCACTTGTATCATAATGTACTATTGCTAAAAGTGTACGCTTTGAAATTGTAATTAGCACTTAATTTGGCGATTTTTAAGTACTGATCATTAATTTGTTTTTAATTTATTATTATTGATTAAATTTGATAGAAACAAAAGTGTCGCTTCTGGTACGTCAGATGAATAATTTTAGTATATGGCGGCTTCTTTCGACTACATAGCCGTAACTTTTTGAAATTTTTAATTTAGTGTTATTACACGCTCACCATAAACATTTTAAGTGAAGCTGGCAGCTGTGTCATACCTATTCATAAGGTCGACCGCAACGGATTTTTCAAAACCGTTGCAATGTAGCTCCTATATCAACTGCGCAAGGTGTGTGTGAAGTTGGACGTGTGGCCGTCTCTACGTTTAGTTTGAATAAGCTCGCGTAGATAGAATATACATGAGCGCTATTTCGGAAGCCTCGGAGGAATTGAAAGAAAACATGCCTCGCGGTTATGGGCTCTCGCGTGGAGTTTATTTTTTGTGCACTCAACCAGTGTGTTTTATGTATGTACTGGGATTGCTTTATTTCAGGCACTGGGTTTTCTTTTAAAGCTTTCATTCATAGAGTTATCAATCGAATACTTTCTATTAGCCTATCGACATGTAATATCACATTATGGTATTCTCTCGACTCGTCTGCCCCCAATGGCAGGTACAGTAGTTTCTTTCCTGTGCTTTACGATCAAAACTTGGTATACTAAACGCATTATACTAATCATTTCAGTTACTCTAAGGTTGACTGGAAGAGATCCCTTAGCGGGATAAGTGCGCGTTTGTACATAGTACATTTTTCAGATTCGACATTTTTCAACGGTTGGACTTTTTCAGATTGGACGTTATTATCGTAAATCGTCTTGCCTATTCCTAATCGCTATATTGTTTTGTAAATTTTTGGACAGTATAGCGTATACATACATTACATACTTGTAATTTTAAATTCATCATTGGTTGCTGAAGTTTCGGAACGGTAGTGACCCTGCCTACTGCGCCAATGGTCGTGGGTTCGATTCCCACCCGGGGCCAACATTTGTGTGATGAGCATATCTGTTGGTTTTCGGATTCTGGGTGTTTGTATGTATGTAAGTATTTATTTTAAAGTATTTATGTATGTTTATAGAGAGCGTCAGTGGCGTCGGGGATAAGACGCAGCCTATCATATCGAAAGGTCCGGAGTTCGATCCCCGTCTGGGACATGTACCAATGGGTTTTTTCTCGTAACTTAAGTACATATACTGACTGCTCTCAAACTGTGAAGGAAAACATCGCGAGGAAACCTGCATGCGCCGAAGAAGAAATTCTTAGGCGCATGTGAAGTCCACCAACCCGCACTGGGCTAGCGTGGTGGAATATAGCCCGAACGCCCTCGTTGAGAGGGTAGGCCTGAGCCCCAGCAGTGGGGACATGTTAGTAGGCTGTTGATGATGTATGTTTATCAGTTGTTGAGTACCCATTTTTATTTATATTTGTTTCCCCTTCCCACTGGCTCGTTCACCACACTATGCATAAGCACGCATACATTATTGGCGCTACGCATTAGGCTCGGGTATTCCCCGAGGAAATATAACGCTCCGTGAATACAACTACTGTTCTGATTCTGAGAAAGTAAACGCAGAATGTTAAACAGTCAAAGATAAAAATGTGTTGGTAATTTTGCCCACTAGCGGAACCACAGATTTAATAAAACCGTAGCGTAGCTAAGAACGAGCATCCCATAGAACAGCTGCTAAAATAACAATAATAATCAGAGAGGGACACACTTATTACAAAAGTGGTAAGAGTAAGCAAGACAGATATAAAATCTTCTATCTCTATCTACGTATGTGAATTTTGTGTTGGGGGGCTGTTGATATGTATATACTTTACCAACTGCCCCCCAACAAACAACAGCCCGACTAAAATAGATAGTGTTTGTTCAGTTTGATGCCGCCATGTAAGAAACGACTTCTCAAATTATTGGGGTAAAATACTATTGCTATTTCATGCTATACGCTGATTACGGTTCTATGGTTCATTCTTTTTCTAAGTAGCGTAGCGAGCTTTCGGTGTTCTGTGAGCGGAACCTATGCGTGTTGGGTGGGATAAGAGGTGTTATTTTTTTTATTGCTACGGGGGCAACAAGCAGGCGGGCCTCCTGATGCTAAGAGGTCACCGCCGCCCACAGACACCTGCAACCGGGGGGTGCTGGTGCGTTGCCGTTGTTTGTGTGTCTGTCACCGTTAATCTCGAAATCGGCTTAGCCAATTTGAATGCGGTTTCTTGTAAAAGTTTAGTAGCTATTACCAATGACTTCGGAGTAGGGTCTTAGTTAGCATTGATTACCACCAGATGCGTTGCAATACACGCCGGAATGTCCCAGACCAGTATAGCTACCAGATATAGTAGCTGGCAAAGTTCATGAATAATGACCTTTACTGAGTGTAACTGAATTATGGTCTCTTTGGCGGCGGGGTGCGGGGCGCCATTTCGACGCATACTGCCAGAAACGCAAATTACCTGATACTCAGATGACCATGATTATTTACGCGTCTCACCATCTACGCAGAATACCAGAATTTCAATTCGCAAATGACCGGATACTCGAATTACCAGACCAAGGAATCTACGCATAGTGCCAGAAACTTAAAGTACCTGATACGCAGTATGCCCATAACTGTAAGCCATAGATAAAGTCAAAGATAAAGCATTAGAGTCGTAGTAGTAGTCTTCATTTCGGATGACAGCTGTCAAACTTAAAATGGCTGTAACTCGGAAACTAGTGGTCCTAGACTACTAGTTTGTATAGAGGAATGATAGATCTCAAAATTAAAACTGGCATCCGAAATGAAGATCTCGACGAGATCTATCATTCCTCCATACAGACTAGTAGTCTAGGAACGCTAGTCATCTGAGTATCAGGTAATTTGCGTTTCTGGCAGTATGCGTCGAAATGCGGGGCGCGACCGAATCGAGAGCGCTATATCAAGAAAAAGCTCGCTATATATTTCTATGGTGGTGGGTATGATATGGTTTTATATTTCTATGGGTAGATCAGTCGACTACATGCGCGAACTTTCCCCTACTACGTCACTCAAACGGCAAAGATTGCCGGCTACTACTATATACATGAAGATTGCTCTGAAATTACTCGTTTTTTAAATCTTGATCGTCGCGCGCGATTGTCGCGGCAAATTTAGCCGCCGTGTACGTTTGCCGCCCTATAATTCTACCGCCCGATTCCCCTAAAGATACCTACATACTTACGTCTGCTTCTACCCTACAATGGTGGTGCAAATGACGGCCGCCCGGAGGATCGTGTTTCGTTTTCTTTGTTTCCCACAAACGCCGAAAATAGAAATCAGGTCCCTTTCAAGAGCAGTAACTTGATGACCGCTGGCTTTAATATTGCGGGTACAGGGTAGATTGGGGTAGATACTTCCGTAGAGCACCCATAGCTTTGTAAAGTGAAGATGGCTATTGCCTTTGCAGAAAGAAAGAAATGGAGAAGAAATTTAGGGCTTTATGAAGTATTATAGTTACCTAGAATCTTGTAATAGGCAAAGTCAGTGCCAGATTTTATTTTATAATTTCCTAATTAAAACAGTCCATATTTCCTTGAAATGAAATAAAAAGAATTTGTGATTTAAAACTGCAAAAGTATTATTGCAACCGAAAGTAGTAGAGCCAAGTCGACACGAGGATCGCAAATTGATTAAAGTCCCGGGAAAATGTATGTCTGTGTTGGTTGACCGTAAACCTCGCCTTACAAATAATAACAATTGATTATTATTTCTAGCTGTTTCATTGGCCACGCGGTTTCTTACATTTATTAATTTTAATGGCGGCTTGATTTTTACTTTTATTAACCCTAAATTAAACCAAAAGAAAATGAAGATTTTTGGGCACATTTTTAAAAATTAACTAGGTATAAGTAGGTTACATTTCTTCATTTACTACGAAGTATATAATTATACGAACGTTTCTCTCCATTCAAATAGGTATTACAGAAAGTAGGTATCCAAGTAGCTAAATAAAATATGCAAATGGAATAAAATTTGCGAAAGGATGGGGACGAAGTCTATTTCCATTGCAATATTGTAGCCGTCTGTATCAGGAATCAGCCAATATTGAATTGAAGTTGCCACGCCACAATACTTACTACCTACCGAGGCGACCTCGTGAAAATAAATACATTCTCTACATTACAATCTGCATACTTAGGTACCTAAAATTAGGTAAAAAAATAAACCTAGGTAAGTATTTACTTTTGTAAATCCGCGAAATTTCATAATTAAAACCAACAACGTCTTTCAAAAAGGACGTCTCGTGACGTCATTGTTTTCCCCAAAGAAAATAGTAATCCCTTTTCCTTACCTACTTTTTTTTTGTAAAGCTTAACAATCAATCTTCTCAAGCCTGTGCAGAGCTCTCTGTGGGCACAGATAATTACTCTTTCAGCCTCACAATACCATGTCGACGTTGTTAAATTGGAAAAAACGTAATATATTTTGCCTTTGTGCAGTCTTTTATATTCTTTGGAGGAGACGCTAAGACGCTTATTTCTTAATATCATATTTTTAATGTTTGTTTTACAGTGCAGTTTTGGTCAAAACATCAGCCCTAATAGTGTGAAGTACGATCCTCAGCCACGCACAGTCTAAAATAGGTATTTAAAGTGGAAAAGAACATTAGGCGGATAAATGTCCCGTTATAAGGAAATGTGACGATCCGAGGTTTACCTACCTTTGTTAAGCGCAGGATAATAATATTTTTTTTATTAGGTTTTTTTAATATTTTTGTACCTACTTAAATATTTTTTTATAAAAATATTGTAAAAAATTTAATTTTAAGAATATTGTCAAAGAGATAATACCTAATAAAATTCCATTTCATACCTATAGTGTAAAGAATTTCATTATTTGTCACTTGTGTTAATTTGCCTGGGTATTGTATTGTATTACCTAACATACAAGTAAATTATTTTACTTAGTTTAGGTATCACCCTAGATTATTGTACTACTAACCTCAATTCATTGTAACAGCAATTTAAATATCATTATAAAGAATTTGTATACTCGGCACTTTAATTGTAAATACATATCTAGTAGGTTAACAAATTGTTCATTGTATTGTATTAGGCTAAGTTTTATATTGAAATAAATTTTATCTTATCTCATTATCATATTGTCATATTCTCATTTCATTTCGCTCGCGGTCGGTCAGACAACCGAAAATGTCACTAAATAAACTTATTTTCGGTTATAAAATGCGATTTTTATTGGTTAACTAATTAATAGCGAATTAGTGTTGTTATGTTGTAAGAGCCAATGCAAGAGCGACACTATGAACAAATATAATTGTATGATGTCGTGGAGTAAAATGTCTTTTCTTGACTACTAAGTAGGTACTTCGTCCACAACATTAAACTAACTACACTACGTACAGTCACTCACTACCCATTTATGTTCACCTTGTACCGAGCATCCAGTAAAAAGCAAGGTTCCGTACGGTCGTTAAAATTTTACGTGGCCCTCTCTGTACGGCAGTTAACGAGCGAACACCGCACGTCTGCAGAACCGTTGTAGAGCGGAAACCCTACGTTCTTTTATTGTTCAAATTCACTTCTGGAACGTAGAAAAGTAGACTATACATTGCTTTGTATATCAACATCTACTAACTGGCCAGCGAGCATCGACAGGATGACATTCTAAGAGCTCCAAGTCGATTCTATGGCCCATACTCGCCACAGAAAATATCCTCAAGTCCTCAATGAACGCCACCACTCTCGGTATTCTCACTCCATCCGGTCGGCTCTTGGTTTCTGTGCCAAAAATAGCACCTTATGAAACATTTTAGGAAAAGTAATTAAATTTTTGTCCAATTATTTGGCTAGGGTATAAAGATAGTAATTATGTGTTCTATGGAACACTTGGGGCAAAAAGTATGATTTTGTAAGTACTAAGGCGTCATGTTCCATGGAACAATTTCCGACATATAATAAAAGGAGACTGTATTGACGGAAACCGCTGCATTGTGAACGAGGATAGGGGTCATATTGAGGTTTCTGATACAAATTAACACAACCGCATTCTAACTTGTAATGTAATCTCGGTAACAAACTCATTTGGAAGCCTGCCATCTCACTGCCATACCTATCCTATAGATACCTACCCTCCCGAGACAGCTTGGAGTGACGTCACCAAAACTATTACAAAGTCAATGACCCCTGAAAAGCAGCAGTTCTCCTAAACGTTGCAGAATTTTTGTGTCAAATAACATAATTATGTAAAATAGGAACCGTTTTGAAAAAAACTCCCCATTTTTGTGGGCGAATTTTCTCAGAAACTTATTTAGAATTTCATAAATGAAATAACAGTGGAAAGGGAAATATGACGCAACTTTTTTAGCCGTATTTCTTGCGACATAACTTCTGACAGCGCTTTAATTATTCAGATCATAAGCCGATAGAACTTTCAAATCAATCAATGTCGTTACGTAAGTTTCCCGGGGTAGAAAAGTTTTTTAAACTAGTAGTTCCGTGAGAACAGTAGACCTCGCCAGCCCTTATAAACCAAACCTAAAAGAAACGAACAGAAGTCAATTTTGTAGTTTGAGACAGAATAAGTACTAAAGTGTCAAAAATTTGCATTTTATTAAATTATAATTTGCTTAATATTTCGCAAACGGATCCCTGAATCGAAAAATGTTTTTCACACACCCGCGATATTTTTGAAAGACCTATCCAACGATACCCCACACCATGGATATCACGCGGAAAAAAATAATTTTCCATTTTCCGTATGCAGTTCTATGAACATAATTTACTTTTTCAACTTTCATAAGTTGATCCACTATTACTCAAAAACTAATAGAACCTACTTAGCCGTAATAGTTTTCCTTGTAACTACGTTATATATGCTACTGCCATGAATTTTTTCACATATCCAGAAGCAACCGTTTAGCAGGCAGGGGAGGGGGGGACACGTGACTCTAACAAAAATTACGCTTTTAAGCTTAATATTTCGCCAACGGATCCCTAAATCGAAAAAATGGTATTTACACACCAGCAATATTTTTGAAAGACCTATCCAACGATATCCCACACTATGGGATTAACAAGAAAAAAAAGTTCACTCCCACTTTGCGAGTATGGTAGGTACTCTAAAAAAATGTTTTTCAAAATTTTATTCTACTCATTTTGTCGGTTTAATTAATTTATACCTATGCCAAATTTTCGTCAAAATCGGTTGAAAAATGTAGAGCATTACAGACAGAAAGACAGAAGGACAGAAAGACAGAAGGACAGACGGACATTAGCATTTTTGGCCAATCTCGAAACTTAGACGCTTCGCTCGCTCGGTCAATTATCATATTAAATTATATATATATATATATATATATATATATATATATACATACATATATATATATATATATATATATATACATATATATATATATATATTCAAAAATTATTACTTAAGAGCCCATATAATATTATATAATATTATATATATATATATAATATTATATAATATTATATGGGCTCTTAAGTAATAATTTTTGAATTGGAATACCATTGGAATGATAAGCTAAGGTCAAGAAACATGATGCTGGCATATTAATTATCAGATTAAATAAGAATTAACCTCAAATAATAATATAAGTAATGGCGAGGTCGGACTGGGGGATTATGAATAAATAATTGCGCCATTAGCCTTTCTTCGGAAGCATTTGTCTCAGGGGAAGGAATTCGCCCTCATTTATTATTTTCGTTTATCGCGGCGCCCTAAAGGAATTATTTTCGGGTTATCAATATCAACCGTTTTATCTTTTTAGTAAGCACAATATTAATTAAGTAGCACTTAATTACTGTTTAAAGCGAAATATATACAATTTAAAATACATATTTAGTTAATATTTAGTTGATATCTGTTGCCTACTACCTAACTAAATACCTAATTGTTTATTTAATTTGATACCTACTTACATAAATCTTTCATGCTCGTGAATTACATTTGAAAGGCTATTTTTTCTTCATTATGGTAAAGCAATGAATAATAGAATCAAAATTGCTTTCATCGCAACATGCCAGATTATTTTCTAAAGTGTGATAATTTCATTGTGATACCTTAATTTTACCATATTTCATTTGCTCGCAATTTGTTTAAGTATTTTTATTTTTTGAAAGTTGATAGACTAAATTGACAATGAATTAATCAAATTTCCGCCTAAAATTGTGTAAAGTAGGTAGCAGGTAGAGACTTAAACTTTACCTGACTTTGATGTATTATACTTCGCTCCTGAGTCGTGTCGAATTGGGAATTTCAGAAATGTTCAAGTTATACGTATGGCTGATTTCCGATCAGATGATGAATTGGGTTGGAAACATGTTAGCATAACAGATTGAAACTTCAGAACACTGAAAACGATTAATTTAGGTAAGTACTTTGTTTCCTAAAAATAATAAAGTTTGAAATATAGATAAGTAGGTATATATAGGTACATACCTACGATAGTAGGTCGAAGAATTTAATGGCAGGTTCTAAAGAAATTTATCATGTAAATACCTAGTAGTATTATTTATTAATAGCTGTGAAAGAAAAAAATCTGCAAAGCGTTTGTCAGCATTATGAATTCACGACACAAGTCCGTCCAACCACGATTATTATAAACCATGTAGCGAGCGGGAGCGTAGCGAACTTTTTCCGTGTTCTGTGGTCGAACCATCAGCTGTATTTTGACACCATATTCCTTGCAGACAAAGTCAGATTAAAGGAGGCACCTAAATCAACTCAGCTCCCAAAAATCGAGTGAAAACGATCGAAAATAAGTCGTCGACGCAGCTATTTCTGCCGTCGATAGACGTTTTCGATTGAGTTGTTCGACAATGGCGTGGCGTCGGTTACGACAAGCCATCAATCTCCGCCCCAGCCGAAATATGTCTTAGGAATTGTAACCAAGAACAACGGCTCCTTTTGGTTACAATGTTATCATTTTAAGGAACCGAAAAACATGCATAGGTAACTAGATTGCTGAAATGGCAGCGTTGTGGTTATAGAAAAAGAAAAACTGGAGTTGACTAGTTAATGTTAAGTGTTATATTTACAATACAAAGATCCTTAACTATGTACAAAATGCAAGTTCGCAATTAGCGCAGTATCGGTGCAGCGTAGGTATAACACTACCAGTCGATCAATCACAGTACAGTGCGCGGGGGGCGGCGCGTTGCTCGATGGGTTCAAGCATGTATTTGCAGCTAATATAATTATTGTGTTACCTATATAGTGTATGCAGTTTAAACGGGTAAGGAAAGGTTTGTAGCTGTACTGTTGATAATTAAGTTTACCTAAAACGTTGAAATCTACATTTATAAGTAAGTATACCTATTCCAAAGTAACTACTGTCCTTAAATCCGAGCAGACCCATAGAAATGAGAAGCAACAGTCAACGAAATTCGAATATGCTGACTTTCTTGTACAGTCGACCGCACAACGTCAGTGGAAACGCTTTGACCTTGAGCTGGCCTAGCCTATTAGGGAGTTTCAATACTATGCGAGACCAGTTTATACTGGCTTTGTTTCCACTGATAAGCGGTCGACCGTACTATTACTATACTATTAGGTATATCTTTTATATTACATGAGTTCTTTCACATGTGTAATCGAACTTCGGCAAACGTTCAAACAACAACGATATATCTCATTCACATCTCAGGTGGCCGTCCACACCCCCAACTATTTGTACACGATAAAAAACTGTTTCGCAACTTAAATAGCTTTTTCGTCCCCAGGCGCAAGTTAAACGAGGTTATTTTACACAATCTCGCTCGGGGAATAACCTTACTTCTTACTTAAAAACTTTTGTACAGTCGAGAGGAAAATGGATTTTTGATATCAATTTCTGAACGGCAATTTGACGCTTTGACGTTCAGGGAGCTGAGACATAAGGTAGTTTTAATAAAACTCCTTGTTGACAGTATGACATCATTCATCTGAGTACTTACACATTATAAGTACCTAGTAAGGTATGGTTACATAATTGTGCACATAATTCCGTCAGATAACAATTAATGTTAACAAATTAATCTCTTACCTACTATAAGATTTAAAATCAGAGTTTCCGAGTTAAAAGTTTATAAATAATATCCGTGGGCAAGCCATGGCAATTGCTTTAAACTTATAGTTAGTTAGCCTCTAATAGACAGAATGCAGTCATTTTATAGGTACCTAATTTGTAAATAAGAACAGTTTTAATTGACTTTTGTTGCTGATTGTCCCTAATTTTCGTGGGAGGCACTTGATTGTTGTAAGGTTTTAGGTTTATTTACACCTACTCCTATTTACTTTTTGCATTAGAAAGTAACGTAAAAGACTGGTGGTTTACGTTACGTATTTCATGGCAGAATTTCAGCACAGTAGTTTCTCAAATAATTCGCTAAATAAAAATAAAACTTATATAGGTACTTACTTCCTACGAGTATTATCTAATTAATTTCTTTGCCTGTGGTCCAACTTTATACTTTTGGAAAATACCTATTTCATTTTTTATTGTTGAATTCGTCCAATGATGGACAGGCAAAAGTCATAGACCATACAGCCAAGTCATATTTTGTTTGTTTTTCTTCAAAAACCGGCGGTTACAGCGCCCCCACAAAAACAGGGCACGACTATTATAGTCGATAAAACCGCAGCACGGCCTCCACGAAAGCACAACTAGTGCCATTCGGTGATCCACACTGCAGTTCACGTCCGCATTAAACCGATAGCAGGTTTAATAAAGAATAACAAGGGACATTTTGGAACGATCTGATAGAGTCGTTACACGCTGTTATTTGACTATCCCGCACAATATTCACTTTAATAGGCGCTTGTTGCATATAAAACTATTACAGATATTCACCAAAACCTACATTATACATTTTTTAGGAAAACTAAATAAAATGACAACCGTCTCCGACAAAATCCCGCCAAAAAACCATACCTATTTCATTTGCTTAGGTTTAACATTTCAAGTGCTGGTGTGCTATATATAGCCCAGTGACGTCACGCGCATGTTCTTTATTTATTTTTTTGTTAAGAGTGATTTTTCAAAAACCACAACTGACAGCCACACTTTAGGTACCTATTTTCTTTTTTGACACCAGCAAACAAGTAGATAATATTACAATTACTGTAATTTATTCCTTAAATTCTATCATATTACCATATATTATTATTATTATATATTATTATTATTTTGAGTATGAGTTGTTGTAAAATTTAAATACATGTGTTTATTACTGTTGAAAAAAAAACTTTAATTTACAACATACAATCTCATTTAGAATATACGCAGGTCATCCTAACGTGCAATTTCAGTAATTGAGGTTCTGGATGGATGTGATGTACAAAATTAAAATCCGTCATACACAAACTCGGCCCACGTCTTGTGATTACTCATGTGTAAAGTTAATAAAGTTAAACCTTTTCCCTTTTATGCGTTTACCGCGGCAGGGCTGCGAGCGCAGAGTTTTTCAAACAATAACAACACTTAAAAATTCTCTAAACACAGTTTCAGAAATCACTCAAAACCGCTGAGCGGATTTTGACGAAGCTTTGGTGATAGTGTTTGCTCCTTTCATTGGCCCTTGGTCAACAAAGGCTGGAATAGGCTGTAAAACATCTCGAAAATTGTCCGAATAATGGCGACCAGCAATAAAAGAAAAACTCTTTTCCTGACTGTTGTATATACCTACTTGGAGTTCAAAGTCTGTAGTATTGAAAATAATAATTATTATTCATTTATTTTAGATTTACAATCTGCTACAGGTGTATTAAGTAAAAAATAGGGCAAACCCAATCTTATAAGTGTATAATAAAAATTAAACCATGACTGACTATAGGGTGTAACAATATACCTGTAGTCATGTGACTAATTATTCTTGTTATTTTTCTTAATATTGTTATACTTCCACTGTTCTATCAAAACGTTTTAGGCAGAGTAATAAATAAGAAAAAAAAGTTGAAGGCTGCCAACCCTATAAACTCGAAACGCCGCTGGTTAATTTAACACAGAACTTCGTAAACTTCCACTCACATGCGAAATATAATTTTAAATTTCAGCCCCTTGTTAAGGCGGCCTTAATGTTACTTGCAACTTTTCACAATTTCGTCATAATTCCTTTTCAAACCCTGAGGGTGAAACAAATTCGGCAACATTGTGGTTAATTCGTCGAAGGCAACATGCTATAAGTAGTCTGATTTTTTGAGGCAACGAGAGGTCGCTGGTCCACGGCTGGAATAGGCTTCTCTCTAAATATTGCAAAGTTTGCCCTAATCACCATGTAGGTTTGTTGAGAAGAGTTTTTATATCACATATAATGACAACCTTTTTATTGGCCTTTTGTACGAAGTAGCCCCCGTCTCCTTTTTACCCGACTGCGGCAAAGCCCAAAAAGAGGTTATTTTAAATCATTAAAAAGTTTGAGGGAACATCGTCATTAAGTCACTGAAGTGATTTAAGTTGTCTACGTAAGTATTTAATCTTAGACGTAGAGGATACTTTTTGATGCGGACAAAGTCGCGAGGCGTCCGCTAGTAACTGATATAATAGTCAGCCCCAGAACAACGAAAACATTCCAGTCATTCGCATCTCCGTTCACCGCGCATATAAATTGATTTATTATTGAAATCGGCCAAAAGTTCTCGCTTTTGTTTCCATCTGCGGGTTACTACGATTAATTTCGACTCGTCTCCTTCCGACGATACTTGATAATGGAATAATTACGAGACTTTCGGCTTGCTATTCGTCTTTCTCTGCACTCTCCGTTCTTCTTAAGGCGGCATAAACCTCTCATTATTTTGAAAGAGGCCTGGTCCAGCCTTAGTCTGTTATATGATGTTGTCGGTAATGTCGGTTATTCCATTCCAAACAGATTCCAAAGCTTACGAATTATTGTCTTACTATATTATAACGTGGCGGCATTTAGTTTCTCAGATAGAAAATTGAAGTTTCGTAAAATGACGACACGACACGATTGGGTACACAATTTTTTTTATATAAAATAAACTTATGAGATAGGAAGTTGGTTGTTGGATCCATGGTTAGGTTTATATATGTAGTTTTCAGCCCTGTTACATAACTAATTTCTGCCACAAGGTCGGAAATGTTTTGTAAAATGACTGAAACGACGACACGACACGATTGGGTCACTACGAAAAAACGAAAAAAAACATACATACAGCCGAACATAGTACCTCCTCCTTTTTTGGAAGTCGGTAATAAAAATAATCTTATGGGATATTTGTGAGGTTTGTGCAGCGCATCGATCTATGATTGATTACGATTAGGTATATTTATATAGCCCTGTCAACTATTATCTAATCTGTGGCCCTGTGTAGATCACTAATTTCTGCTACAAGGTCCCTTTTGATTTGGAACGCCACATACAAATAGAGGGTTAATATTTTATTTACTATGAGTAAATATACATTTACTTTTAATATTATGTAAGGCCAAGAAAGTAAACGTTGTTAGATTGTTTAAATAAGAGTACCTATATTACGTTTTTCCTTAGCTGTCTTATAAAAACAAACGCTATTTGCGTCTCGTCTACATGTGCGTGTAAGGTACCCTAGCATCAAAAACAAGTTTGTATTACCATTTAAACTTTGCGGTCCACTTAGGAACATCGTCTATCGTATATTTTGAGCTCAGCCGCAAAAGGGTTTGTTAATCTTAAAACACCTAAGGAAAAACGCAACAAGCTTTGGGGTCTTAATAAAATGGGAAAAAAGGGAATGGAAAAACAAAATTCGAGGAAAAACACTTATTTTATAAGAAGAACGAAAACTTTTCCGGGCAGTTGTGTGAAAATTAATACTGCACTTTATAGGAATAAATAGCTGCTCGTCTTTTAAACCGAGAGAGCACTTAAGGCTTGTCAACAGCTGAGTCTCGCAGCCAGTCAGATGCTTACTTCGGATTCTCGAATGTAATCTGTTGATACGTTTACAGATTAATTTAGGCACTTAATTGTGTTGTATACTACAGCTTTAAATACTCTTACAAAACCTAACGGAGATCTAGTTTTTTCTCTGTTTTTTTATATATTCTATTCTATTCTTTGTATACAAGTACCTACTTAGCAAAGTTTATTAATATTATGTAAATAATACATTCATGACAGTTGTGTGATAAATCTAAAGGTCCATATAACAAATCGTAAACGCAAGTGAATCTATACATTGAATATTTCGGAAAGCAACCAGGGCGATTTACATGTTGGAACAGTTTTCTTAAATTTGTCTGTCGTTTGTACGAAAAAACCACTAAACTGATTTCGATAAAACTTTGTAAAGTGACAGTGTATTCTAAAATAACATAATAGGCTATAAAACATCTCGTTAATTGGTCGGGAAATGTTACCAGCAATAAAAACCTCTGATTTCCTAACATTTGTATGAGCTTGAGGTTCAGAGTAGATTTGTTGTATTGAAATTCAGGTAAACTTTCTAGAATTCTATACGAGTATAGGTATTTTATTTTGCCGATGGGCATATACACAAAACATAAAACAAAAATCAGGATTTTGTTGGTATAATAATATATTTGCACAACAAAATTGTGTAAGGCCTATGTTATGGTATTCAATCATTCACAGATATACCTAGGTACTGAAACACCAAGGTCAATCATTTTTTTTCTAGAGAAGAAATTCCAAAGTAAGAATAGGACTAACGGTACGGTAGCGCTGAAATATTGTTCGAGAATTTATGCAAATCGGAGCAAAAAGCGAAAAAGCAAAAACAAGGATAAAAATTAAACTTTATAAATAAAGTAAAACAGGCTCAGGGAATACTTGAAGCGCACGATTGTCAACTTTAAAGGAAAAAATAATAATTTTATACAATTGATGCACGATTCGCCCGCGGGAACAGTTTACCGCGGTAAAAAACTAAGGTACTCCACCGGTGTACCAAGTTTCATCAAGACTCGTTCAGCCGTTACAGCTCAAAAGAGTGACAAACATCCTGACAAACTTTCGCCTTTATAATAATAATTATTATATAATGTTTCTGCAGTATCTACTAAGTATATATTTTTTATGTTGTGGATGTCTGTTATTCCAAAGTGCAGGCACTTCAGGGTGGGGTCCTCATATTATAGTCTCCGTAGAGTTTAATGGCGGCTGTGTGAAGTTGGCTGATTTCTGCGCAATGACTACTTTCAGTTAAAGGGGAGCTGTGCGGGGGTTCACTAGAGACGCTCATTCAATTTCTAGAAATAGTTCATTGATTTGTTCAACCGAATCAAACATTCAAGTTTTTGGACATCTCTATGTAGCACACTATCTCGCGTACGCGCACATAGACTATATATAAGCACTGTTAGCGATGTGCAAACAATTTGTAACTATATTCATTCAGCCTTCAAGAAATTCCACGCGGACTATACAATCCCATATAACACCACTGGCCGTCAGTGCCACCGCGGTAGAGCGCTTAACTCCGGTACTATACAAAAGGCCATTATATAAAAATAAAAAAAAACTCCGGTATTTTGTATATGTTGGACCCTCAGGCACCTAAGGAAGCAAAATGGGCCGACAGAGTACGGCATATATTTATCGCTAAGTCTTTGGCAGGTGCGTTAAATTTGTTTTCCCGGAAAACCTTTATTCTGAGATTAATTTATTGTTCCCTCCGGCGGCAACAAGTTCTGTGTATATAATATTGACGTTTACTTTGGAATTTGTTTCGTTGGAATTTGGGATTGGTATAATCATAATCATAATGTTTATTGTTGATCGCGTTACATAGATGTTACAGAGTTTTAAGATCAGCAACCTACCTCATCGAGGTGTACAATTTGAGAGAGTCATTTTATATTGGTTAGTTAAATTAGTAGGTATATAATGTCAGATTTAAGATTAATTAGTATGATTAAGTAGGTAACGTGTATAATACAATGTCAATTTCAATCAAATTAATCGTCAAAGAATTCATTCAAATTATAATAAGATTTTCCCTTAAGCAACTTTTTTACATATCCTTTGAAACTGTTCTCTTGAAGGTTTTAATGGTTTTCGGTAGGTGGTTGTACACTTTAGCAGCCATGTAGTGTGGACCGTTTATAGCGTCTTTTCATGTCACTGAAATACTGAAAATATTGCGGTTGTTTTTTGACAAGAAGGCTATACAATACAATTATAGTTAAAGATAGCTGTAACTGTAGGTGTCTATGAAGAGCCACTGTGTTTCATAGATGGGTTAAGCCAAAGTCAAAATATTTTATTTCAGATAGGTTCACATATACATTTTTTTTTTAATCTACCACCGTCGTCATTTCGTTACTGCTGAGAAGAAGCGGCGGCGACTGGGCAGTGCTATACTTACTTATATTTATATCAGGGAAAATAGACATGGAACTGTATAAGTAAATTACAATAAACCATCCGGAATAAATTAACTGAATGATAGTGAAAACCGCATCAAAATCCGTTGCGTAGTTTAACAAATCTAAGCGTAGGTACAGATAGTCTTTTTTTTCGTTGTTTTGTAATTTCTGTTATAAACAAATTTTATATACTTACAGGCCAATTCCTCGTTTTGGCTTCACCGTAAGCAGTCGGGTAAAACGAAACAGAGAACTAAATAAAATAGAAAACAGCCAACGAAATATAAGTTGAAAGTGCTTTAGCGCAGTATGCTGTGCACATGCTACACAAAATTAATCTAGTTGTTTCGAGCGTAGATCATGGTTTGAACAATAAAAGTTTATTCATTTCGTAGTTCCAAATGCAACAGAACTCAACAAATGGCTGCATTTATTGCGTACGCTCAAACTATTTATCTGCTATGTAGGTATGAAAAGGTAGTCTGTGAGAAATAGATTCTAGAGTTGCCCAGATGTATTTATGTAAGCTACTGCTACTGTGTTATTGTATCCGTGTTTTTTGTGAGTTAATATTTGATATTTGTTTTTTTTAGTGATTTTTGTTAATTGTACTTACTGCGATATTACATCGACAGACTCTAAACAAATAATTACTAATGATAATTAAACATAAACATAAACTTTATTCACATTACCTAGTTTTTCATGTGTTAATTCATGATAATCATCATTCTAAACAAATAATTGTTAATTAGTTTTTCATGTGTTCATTCATGATAATCATCATAATCAACGTTTCAAATCAAATCAGCAGCCTACAGCCTATGGGCGTCCGGGCTATAGACCACCACGCTAGCCTATTAACATGTCCTCACTGCTGGGGCTCACGCCTACCCTCTCACCGAGGGCGTTCGGGCTATAGTCCACCACGCTAGCCCAGTGCAGGTTGGTGGACGTGACATGCGCCTAAGAATTTCTTCTGCGGCGTATGCAGTTTCCGTCACAATGTTTTCCTTCAGCGTTTGAGAAGTTCAGTCAGTAAATGTATTTAAGTTTCGAGAAAAACCCATTGGTACATGGCCCAGCCGGGGATCGAACTTCGGAGCTTTCGATTTCCACTATTCCAATATTGCCTTTCGCAATGAACGCTACAACACCCGGAGCTCTATTTTTGAATCGCTCTCCTTGCTTCGAGCGGTCGATTCTACTGATTTTTGTATCGGATGTCGAAGGAAAATAAGCGAGGAGAGCGATTCAAAAATAGAGCTCCAGGTCCTCCACCTTTTACATCCAGTCGCATTGAACCACCTTTAATATTTTGGTGGAAAACTTTTCAAAGTGTCGTATGTATAAGTAAGTTACACTTCTATACGCTTTGTATTCAAACTTGTAACAGTTTTGTTTGTTACACTACGCTACATTTATTTCGAATAGTTCTGTAATGAAAACATTTACTTTACGTAACTTTTGAATAACAAGCTCACGTTTGAGAAGATATTCTAAGGCACATGTCATGTTTGCTAATCCACACTTCATGGCCTTAGCAGGATTTATTCATGACGAAACGGCAGCTAAGACCAGCGATGCCTTACTATTGGTAAGTCTGTTGCGAATGAAATTACTGGTAAAACTATTCGGTAAGATTTCTGGGAACGCCCGCTTTCAAATTTCATAGCAGCTTCTAAAACTATTTGATTTCTGTAGCAGTTTTTATACAGAGTAACAGTGTTATACGTTGGTAGAACCCTCTATTGACACAGCAACAGAATTGAGCCGATGTCAATAGTACAATTCCGATGCGGCGTTAGCAGCTTTTTGTAAACTGACCAATTTAGCGTGCCCGGAGTAAACTTTTAGCAGTAAAGCCAGAATTGCCTGTGGTAGTAGTACGTAGAACTAAACGCAACATGCAATCCGGGATATCATGGTTATATAATTATGTTTCTTGTTACATGAGAGTGTCAGTATAGGTATATTGATTTACGTGAATTTACGGTATAGGTACCTATCTGTTTACTAAACGGAAAAAAATAAGAACTAAATAAAACCTAAGATTTACATGTAAAAGTCCGAAATTAACAATCAATTCGGACTTTTACCGTCATACTCGGTAAATCTCAGTTTAGGCTTTACCGTAGTTCGGGTTTTACAGTAACATATTCCACTCCACTCTAACCAAAGTAACTGCTGACTATGAATCGTTTCCACTTGGTATATCGAAGCTGCCTACATGTCATGGATGCTCAATCGACAATGATGACGTCTCACTCGTCAAAGAATATCCAATATATAGAATTGCCTATACATATTTAAATACGATCTATCAAATAGCGGGAGAATTGGATATCATTTCCATCACTATCTCATATTAATTGGATCGGACTTTCCTTGTTGGTTTACTCGCGGTCTGATGTACACAGTAAATAACAGTCTAGTGAAAACAGACGGCAATTTCGGGGATCTAGGCAGTTGTAGCGTTGGACGCCCCCCGGCTAGATAGGGCCAATAACTGCGGGCGTTAGTAGTGGGTACCTTATGCTGACAAAGATAATTATTAATTTTGATATTTGTACTACGTCAGGCTTTTTACATTCACTGTTCGCGCACGTGTTTTCAGCCTTATTCAAAGCGCATTCCGAGTAATCATACCAGAGTCATCGTTTTACAAATCCAGCTACTAACAGGCTTGCATGGGGCAGTGAGTTACCACAAGCTTTTCATCATCAACAACGGAGAGATGTGACCATTAAACCTGTTGCATTTGGACAACAGACTAAAAATCACAGGTGTGTCAATCTGCGAACTTGTTACAATCGTAAACAAAATTCTCATTAAGTAGTTACACCGGTGAGGCAACTTGGTGTGACCACGGGTTTTCCAGTCTAGTCAGTAGCATTCTCAGAGTTCAATTGACAGTTCAATGAATTGTATTATTGTGTCAGGTGTGCCTTAATTACATAATTAATAATTACGTATAATTACGTAATTACACCTACTCTCGTATATCGTGACCTTAATTCGGCAACATTATGTCATATTTGTTGTAAAAAGACTAGGGGTACTCCTCTATCGTTAATGCCGCATTTTTAATCCGGCAATATCCGCTGGGATCCCGACCCATCAATCCCGCACTTTCTCGGAAATGACGCGGGATTTACATCACTAAGCACGTAAGCTAGGCACGTAGGAACTGATGGGGCTTTTAGTTGCGTGTTTGTTCACCTGCCGCTGCTATCGGCTATACGAAGGGCTGTGGTGAAATGCAAACAGATATATTATATTGGGAAAGTCGCAGCTGAGTTTTACATTAGGGGGATGTTATGAACTCTTGGAACATTTGTATAAAAATATATCTCATAAAAAAATACCAAAATTGCACTGGATATGAGTACAAATTAAACTTGGCAGAATTCTGTATTTGATAAAAATGTGGTGGGTCATATATATGGAGCGGTAGAAATTTTACCTTGAGTGCTGGGCCCAAGTGCTGGTGTACCATTTACTACACAATTGTATGAAAAGGGAAAAAAAACATTTGAAAACTACATGAACTAGCCTTTCTAATGGCAATATCCATTCAGTAGTTTCGGTGGTATTGTCAAATGTAATTCGGCACCACGGAATTTTTTTGTAAAATTTTGAAAAAAATGTTGTAGAATTAAAATATGGCGATGGAAAAGTTCAATATTTGTTTTTATTGTAGAACATTATTCTATTTACATAGTTACATACAAACATTATAGATAGTTCCATGGAAAAAATACCTAGTTATAGCTATGATAGGAGGAGACGCCTTGTACCAATTAAAAACGTTTTATTATGACTGCTGATATTTCCACACCACTTCCAGACCCCCATAATGCTAGGCCAACACTACTCCTACCCTGACTGCTGACCGGTCTGTGTCAGCAAATAAATCCTCACTAATTGAATACACAGAGCGTCAGCACTATTAGTAATTTATTTTCAATTTTGTTTTCCGACGGAATTATTTTTGCGGTATTAACACATTTGATCGCCAGGTTTCATGAAAAATGATTATTATTTTAATGGTTGTGCTCTTTGTCCAGCAGTATACATACTGTCATCAATAGGCTTAAGGCAATTTACCCATGTTTGTTTTATAAATATCAAAAGAGTAGACATTATCGAATGCAGAAGCAATAGTTTTGGTTTTGAAATGGCAAAACAAAATTTTGTTTACATTGAGCTCAAAATCGGATTTCTTTTGGGAATAATGAGCCTGTTTCTGTAAATTTTTCCTTTTCAATGAAATAGCCTATTTGTGTGAAATATCTCATAGGTATCTAACAGTGAAATAATTTTGAAAATCGTTGGTAATTTCCAAGATTATGCTGATGATTAAGCTCTCTCTGTCACACCATGAGCTCGACTTAATGTAGTGAAGCTTGGAACTCGTCTTCACATGACGCGTTCTAATTTCATTAATTATGCACATGCATTCAGCGGCGTCCAAACATTGCAAGAATTTGCATCACCCGCCGTTCCACGAGCCATTGTCGTGCAAATTTCACAAATGAATTCCTCTAGTGAAATCCATTTGCGCGCGAAATAACCATAGAATATGAGCTTGATTATAATTTTCAGTTTCATTAGGTGATAGGATTCTAGTTCATAATCGATCGGTTTGCGTGTTGCTGAGTGAATAGGTTTTTGTTTTCAAATTATTTCCTTGTTGCCTTGCACAAGTACCTCTTTTATCTACATTGCATTCTTATTAAATTCTTCATTCATTCATTCGTTCGTTCATTTATCCATTCATTCGTTCCTTCGTTCTGAGAAGCTGAAGAAAAGGTTCATCAACGGGCTACTCATTGTACCTATAGCTTCATTTGGTTCTCCAATGCAATAATTGCATAGACTATGTGACCTTTGTTTCTGATCTGACTTTTGTTGTACTTTTAGGACCAGTAGGGATCAAATTGTAGATTAACTAGTGATACTCCTACGGACGTTGTGAAAGATAGGCACGTAAAGACTCTTGAAGAATTCATAGTTAAGAAAGCCCCCGTAACATTACGTATAACAGCGACCATTATAATAATGGTGCAGGTTTAGGCGAAACACATTACCCCGCTTTAGGTTTACCGTGGTCGGATAAAAATACGGTATACGTGACGGACAGTGCTTACGTCGGCGTAGACCCTCACATATCACTACGTGCAACGCATTAAACTTCAGATTTGCAGCGCGTGCTACGAACCGTGAAGCGCTGACGGCGAGATCTTCATAATGATAATTTATATCTGTTACAGGAAAGTTGGGTGCACCAATAAACTGACGAATAAGACTTCTAGCCATAGCTTGAAAGTCATTGATTTACAATTTTAACTAGACGAGTTACAAACAAAATCTTCCTTAGAAAACGTCCAAAGTGCTGCAATATAAGTGTTTAATATAAGTGCTGCAATTATAAGTGATTAAACCAGGTCACACACACTGCTAAGTCAGTTTGTTCAATTTTTAATTTCTGTAGTCAATACTTAGGTATTTACTTGGCATTTTTAAGGAGTCGCTTGCCCGACAGTTGTACCTGTCTGAGCGCAAATGAATGAATGCCTGTTTCGAATGTCGGAAGATCATCGTCGTAAGCGACAAAGTTAGAGATTGTTACTTTTAACCTTCTTCCCTTACCGTAATACTCTCTTCTGGAAAATTTAAAAAGACTTTGTGTGTGTTGCTTGCGACTCTTAAACAAGGTCTATGGAAGATTCTTCCATGTGCTAATATTACTAAATAATTTTTTTGGACATGTGCTAAATAAATTTATACTGCTCATCAATCCTAACACTAAAAGCGTACATAATGGGCGGTCTTTAGACGGTCATATCGCCACGCAGTTTCCCACAATAACAGTTATCGTAAAAGACAACGAGACGCTATTTGCAAAGTAAATACACATTCTGAAATCTCAGAGCTAATGTAGTTGGAAACAACTATAACGACGTCGTCCAGATTTTCAATTATTTAATTTCGTTTAGAATGGTGAAAATAGTATACAAATAAATTTTAGTAACTTCATATACTTGATTGACATAACTTCATAATTTTATACCTTATTGCTAAAATTCATGAATTAGTTCCAAGAGGTGTGACACTTACTTTGAAGTGTGAGTTTTTGTGCAATTCTCCAAAGCCATCCAAATTTCTGACTCCACATTTATTTGCGTTATTTACGAGTACCTATCCTCGGTATCAAGGAGAAATACTAAACTCAATCTTAATCTTTACATCTTAATATCATTTAATTATTCTAGTCTTTTGACTAAAATTGTCCTCCAAAGCGGGTATATTGAGAAGAGAATCTTGCAATCACTTCGAGATCTATCGAGAGAAATCGAGGGCCCCAAGTGGCGGATAAGCCGCTAAATTCCCGCTAAAGCGCAAATGGAAAAAACGCTCTCAATTATACTGAGAGCAGAAAAGGCTCTAAGGTGCTCTCGAGAAGTTGCCGAATCTGGGTTAGTAAGTTACATAGTCCTTGAAGGATTAAACGGAATCTCATTCTCTCAGATCCTAATTTTCTTAGATGCGGAAAATAGCTCTTGCACTGATTGGGCAAATTGACTTTTGTATATAAAAAAGTTTTGTTAGATAAAAACGGCATGTAATAAACCGGGTGCCTAAAATAATAAACTTGGCACCTAATAATTCAAATTCAAGGTATCTAACCTAACCTACCCAGTTCAATATTTTAGGTGACACTTTCAGGATTATTGGGTGCCTATTTGCCGATTAAAACAAAATAATTTATAATGCATAGGGATACTCTATTGAGTATCTTTGTATAGGCCTGTTGACATCCATTGCTGGTTATAGTAGGCCTTTCAGTTGGCGCCATCTTCATTTTATCGCTTCCGACCACTTTCTTAAGTGTCGGTACAGAGAGGCATTCCATGCTAGGCCTACAGGGAATAAGCCCAAGTATTATTAAGGATTTTTTTTATCTTAAAAAGTCCATTATTATGTCAACACTATTCTCTAAGGAGAGGCCTTAACAAATTGAAACGTAGCTCTGAACATTTTGCACAAAAGATGTTGTTCAGAGAAAACTGCAATCCCTTTGTGTGTTGTCGTCTCTTTATTAGATTTGTGAAGTCTTCCTGTCTATAGACCGGGGAAATCAGAATGTAGCCTGAGTATGCGAGCAGGAAAACATTTTAGAGAAATACTAAAATAAGCTGCACTAAAAATTGTTTAGTAGGTACAGTAAGGTTTTTAAGTAGCTAGTCACTTTAGAGGCACTAAACTGTCACTCTAAGTGACAAGCTACTTTTGACGCTGACTGTACTAAATACTCTAATATAAAGCGCGATTGTGTCAATTAGTAATTGACAAGGTACTTAACTAAAGTAAGTGACATGGTACTAAAGTGACAAGCTACTTTTGACGCTGACTGTACCTACTAAACACTCTAATGTAAAGAGCGAAAATGTGTCAAATAGTAATTAGGTGCGTCCAGACCGGGCGAGCCGCCGCGGGCGCAGCACGCGTCGCGAGGCAGCGCGGTCGGTGTGGACGTGCCGCGCCCGCGGCGGCTCGCCCGGTGTGGACGCAGCTATTGACAAGGTACTAAACTAAAGTAAGTGACATGGTACTAATGTGACAAGCTACTTTTAACGCTGACTGTACCTACTAAACACTCTAATGTAAAGAGCGAATGGGTCAGTTACTAATTGACACATTCGCTCTTTACATTAGAATGACAAGGTACTAAAGTGACAAGCTACTTTTGTCGCTGACTGTACATGAACGACGACGGTTTGGCGAGATTAGAAGGTCAATTTTACTTTAGTAAGATATCTAGATCGGCAAAATCTTAGGTTTTAAATCTGAGCGCTTTGTGTTGTTGCACGTAGACATCATGATTGTAAGCTACCATATGGGTTGTAGCTACTTAATACCATCAGGTGGGAATCGGTGGGATTCGAATTCACGTGAAAAAAATCTAATCAACACAATACGACTCTTTCGTGAAAGTTGGTCGTTCTGTCTAACCTGTAGATTCTAGAAGATTCCAAAACACCCAGCCGCTAGCCGCTGACTTGCGGTTACATGCATTATACAGCTTGTAGAGTGGGTGCCTTTGCCTTTAAATATTATATGAGTTTTATAACTCCCGAGCGCAGCTCACCGGCACACGCCTTTTAGAGAGCTCTGGAGACAAGTTTTGAGGTTAATTAGAGCAAAAGTTAAAAGTATGTCGAGTCTTGTAATTTTTTTACGCTCTTGAGTGCCAAACGGACAGGCAGAGGATGTCTCGTGTCAAGCGCGTTGGGGGTTCAGGGGGTCAAGACCCCCACAATATGGATAGGTTTTTGATAGTGGTAAACATCCGGACGGAACCATTTGAAACTACGGTTTTTTAATGTACGCATCAATTTGGATACGGCCCGCCCCCCGGGGCTTTCTTTGAGACGACTCAAATTGATCAAAACCTCAAGGAAGGTACTCTTTCGATATTCCTTCCTTCCTAATGACGTACCCGCGGGACCATGAAGGTAAATATTCGGTCGCAACTCCGTCAGGTCGCAAATTTTTTGTCCTTCCCTGAAGCGTTCTATTTGAAATTTTAATGGGCACTTTGGTAAATTACCTCTCAAAGTATCTTCCACAAGTAATTTGTGTATAATTGTAGCGAAACTTGGCAGTTATGACAAAAGACACAACTTTGTTAAAGTTAGCTATCAAATGTCAAGTTTTAAGTGATGGTCTACGCTGCTCGTTTGGTTCTATTGTGACCAGTTGGTCTTTGTTCGTGTTAAAACCGAGCAAATACTAATAAGTTACATGAGATTCTTGGATATAGAACTGATTTACAATTTTAACTATTTATAGTCTTAAAAAATAGCAATAGACACCTAGCTAAGGCCCCCAACGGAAAACCAGCGCTGCGCCTCTTGGGTGCAGCTGTATGCTGAGATGGTGACCTTTTCGCATCCACAGCACCGTCTACCTGATCTAATTTAGGTTTAATTAATTTAATTTTTAATTTTAAATGTATGGCTGTGGTCGAATAAATGATTTTTCTTTCTTCTTTCTTTCTTTCAATAGGAATCGCAAAACTATGAAAAAGAAAGAGGAAGAAACAAATGTACTCAAATTAAAAAAAATAACGGGAACAAAACTAGAGTATCCCGATGAAAACAGCACTATAAGATTAGACATTGAAATATTTAGCAGCTATTTCTATTCTTACCTAGTGGCAGATATGGTAAATAGAAGGGTAAATCCATAGCTACTTTAGTGGCAAGCAAGGTACTCGTAGTTCAATAGTAGGTAAATGGCGGGTGCCGCTGTCACCTGCAGATCGGCGTTATCTACTTGTTATTTAACGGTGCAACTCCGCGTAGACCGAATGCATTACAAGGATCGGCGCAGAAGCGGGCAGCAGCAAAAGTGCTTTGTATTCATAATTATTTACGGGTCTTACACACTTTAACTTAAGAAAAAGTAAGTTAAAGTGTGTAAGACCAGCAGAGGGTAGTTTCAGAAACTACCCACAGCCATGAATCAAAAAATTTGCTACTCAACGCGCGGCATCAAAGAGATTCGAACCTTCCTTCACAGCGATCGACACTGGTAATAGTACAATGAACAAGGAATTTGTTGTATGGAAACTTCAGAAAAATTGTTCTGCCTCTGAAATTTGGCATGTGATGAAGTTAGGTAATACAGATTAGTTCAACAAATTTGCAGAGCAGAAGCAGAGGAATTTTTCGGGTTACATATCCCCGTTGACCGAACTATATAAGTCTTGAAACAGGTGGGGCGGGGCTCTTTCAATAAGTACCTAATTTAAATAAGTGGCGTCGATGGATATAAGTAATTATTAATCATTCAGAATTCCAACGACAACTCTTGTATCAAGTTCTCCAGCCCGTTGTCGCCTGACCTCGAGACCATCCCAAATATCGAACTTACCAGCGACAATATTCTTCATAAGTGTCGCCGAGTCTCCCGTGAAAGTTCGATGGAAGCGACCACGCTGAAGTTGTAACAAATACAGAGAGTTTTATTCAAACTAATCGAATGGCGAAACTTGCTGGAAGATATCGCGATATTGCCACCAGAACTACTGACTGGTGGCTTTTGTTGTTAAGCACTGAAGAAACTTGAAATAAATAGGTATCTACCTACACATTTTATAGAAACAACTTTGAGTGTCAGCCCACGACATATATTATATGTCGTGGGCTGATCGTAGGCCAATTGGCCAGATCGTGATATGCCATGTGGAGAAGGTTTGTTCCTTACTGCCCAGTGCCCACCCAAGTGGACAATTCAGGTGGGCAGTTGGGAAGCGGGGGGCATTTAATGATATTTGAACGCCATTTGCCTGGCCGAATCACGATAGAAATCCTGGTTGATCGACGAAAGCAACCAACTAACGATGTTCTCAGCTGATCACTGGGCATAACGTTATGTTGTTGCATTTCACACCCTAAATGCGCCGTTACATGCGTGCAAAACTAATTATTTCCCTTAATTTAGGTTAGGTTAGTGCAAAACGAATTATTTCGAATTTTTAGGTTAGGTTATTTTTAATTTGATTTTATACATTTTGGACACACTGTCGAGAGATGTGCTTTAAACGATATGGCGGATGTTAGATGGGCAAATCATGAAGTGACGGCGTATCATATAGGCATATCACGGTCTGACCAATTCTACGATCTGCCTACGACAGACCTACACAAGAGAATACCTCTGCTCTGACATATTATGAAAATAACAAATCAGGAAAAGTGAAAAATTTAATATACGTTGAATTTATTGCTCACAAAGTAGTCAACAATTACTGGTAAAGTTTATAGCTTATAATTAAAAACAAACTTATACCTAAATACGAAACTGTCATGAATCACTTTTAGCGGTTTTTCTTTTACTTATTTCTCTAATTAGCAGTCAAGACTTTTCTTTTGTTGTTTTCAAACCTCAAAGACCTTAAAATATTATAGAAACGTTTCCGTCAAAAATAATATAAAAAGAGATTTTTCTTTTAGGCTGTTCTCGGAAACACCAGCGGAGATACCGTCTTCTCTTTGTGTTTTGGCGCTTGTTTTTACCGGAAAGAATAATTTGTACCCATCGCTTGGCTTTACAGACCATCTTTGATAATGTTTTTCTTTGGTTTTGAATGTACTTAGTTGCGTCTCAGTACCTAGCTACCTACTTACCTATGCATATTTTATAAGAACTAGGTAATTCAAAGAATGAAGAAACAAACAAAAAAGTTGCTGAAAATAACTTGCTACTGTTTTCTAGAAAAATAATGTTTCCTGGAAAACTTAACTAGGTACTTAACCAATTTTTAAAAGTACGTTATATTTTATTCAGATTAGCATGGTTAGCATAGGACAGATGTCATCGCGTATACGTAATAATAATTATAAATTAAACTAAACTATAATAATAAATTGTCAAGTAATAAAACTATTTAAAATAGTTGTGGGAAGGCCTATGTCCAGGCGTGGATGTCGAAAGGCTGTTATTAAACATGAATAAATTAAATAATAATATATTATTTATAAGTAGACGATGTTTATACATAGCACAGATAGGTACCTACTTCCAAAATCCACGCGTACGAAGTAGCGGGAAACAGCTAGTATATAATATTATATTAAATAATGTAATACTTACATTTGTATTTTTTTTATCAAATTGAACATTACGCAGTAGATAGCATAGACTTAATTAAGAATTAAGTATTTTAATAAATTCTTTGACCACAAAAAGGGATCTCGTCATAAAACTAATAACTAGTGGACCATTGGACACGCGGCGAGGGTCGGACCATCTATCTTTGAAGCAATATTGTGTGGAAGTGCCTTTATATTTATTGGGCAAGAGGCAGAGTTCAACGGGAGAACTCGACTTATGAGGCCATAGAGCAAAGATTCAATCTTATCAGAGCCTGCCGTATTTCGGCTCTAACAAAGTGACCTGCCATTTTTAAGACTGCTACAACCGTGACGAAGCGGCTCCGGCCGTGTTTGTAACCAGCTACAATTTGTAGCTGGCTCTGACCGTGTTTGTAACAGAGTTTTGTAACCAGCTAATTTGTAGCTGTGGTTACTAAACTCGGTTACAAACACGGCCGGAGCCGTTGAGGCGTGCCATAACTACGAACTAAGAAAATTTGAAGATCCGAAAATTATTTGTTTGTAACTCGGTTACAAACTAAGACATTATACATTTTTTAATCGCAACTAATTACAAGGAAAGAAAATACAGCGATCAAGTTATTCTACTTATCAGTCATGGACAGTCTGTGTGAATTGAGTGAGTGTGTATCATATCAGTATATTTATTACGGCACCTATGTAATATTGTAATTATTTTTAGTGCTGGCTCTTCTAACGAATATATTTTCCTTCATCCATATTTAACCCCTACGGCGTACTGAGTCGAGCTTATGGACTGATGCCATTGTACCTCAGCGGTTCATAACGGCATTTGGACTTTGGCTTAATAAAGACTGCTTAAGTCTTTGTTTTGTATAATGAATTACAGTTCTCAATAAGAGTAAAGGCAATCATCGCTTCACATAAAGCTGAGATTTACCGTTCTGAGACGTGATATTAAAGAAGATAACAATTTACTCCGCATAAAAGCCAACGGTTTATTGTTCTGTTATAAATGAGATTTTGTATTACATTTTTCCCTATTTTTTATAGTCATCATCATTAACTGTCTGCCCTAGTCCAATGCTGGACATAGGCCTTCCCCAAGGCGCGCCACTGAACACGATTTTCGGTTCTGCGCGTCTTACGCCAGATCGCCGCTCCATCTAGCCATGGGGCGTCCCACCTTTATACATTTTTATATCGAATTGTGTCACAATACAGCATTAGTTTTGAGCCATATAGCCATTTGAATAAATATATACATAATTATATACGTCCTAAGATATAAGTATGTGAAACCGAGAGCGGTGATGGCGGTGGGGCGTTGTTAAGAACTAATTTAAAACTTCCTTAATCGAGTTGCGAACATCCAACGGGGTAAGAAACTGGGGATAGTTGAGCGTAATAGAATTCCATTCGATGTAATCTACTCTGTAAACGTTCTACTTACGCTAAACCCAATAACATCATCACAGCAGATTAAGAAAAGCCCACCGCAGCTTGTTGTATAGTCATCACCACAGATTTCGTGGTCATCGCTGTAATAATAACAATAATAAATTCATTTAATTTATTTCTCCACAAACGTGTACAATATTTGTTATAAACTACCAAATGGTTATTTAGGTATGTACAGTCAGCGTCAAAACTAGCTGGTCACTTTAGTACCTTGTCAATCTAATGTCAAGAGCGAATATGTCAATTAGTAATTGAGATACATTGATTGATACATTAGAGTGACAAGGTACTAAAGTGACCAGCTACTTTTGACGCTGACTGTACTAGTAGGTCTCCATTACCTCCGGACTATTGAACATTGCGATAATAATTATTAATTACATGTCACGTCGTTATATTTATATTACATTCTATTTAATAATAAAAAATTAAAATAATAAAATTATAAGGGGGTATCAAATAGGTCAGTTAAGTAGTCATGACCCCAAGATATTTAAATATAGACCACACTATGATATAGACCAATGAGTTTTCTAAATTATGTACGGGTTATAATCATTTCTTAATGTGCTTATGGGTAAAGGAAAACACCGTGAGAAAATCTCCACATGCTGGGACGAAATTCTATACCATACCTAGTGCTACGCTGGGAACTTGCCACCTCCCAATGTAATGGGAATTAAGTGTATTGTATATTAGGCCAACCATGTGAATGTGTGCACAAAAGTTTTGGCGACTATGATGTAAGAAATAGAGAGATAAAAGCGGAATCACAGATTTGTGCTAAGTACCTATAAGTAGTGCAGAAAAAACTTGGGTTTCTGAAAGTATTCGGCCCATTTCCCTTCATGGGAGCGACTTAGCATACCCGAACCGTTTTATGAATATTTAGGCGGGCATTTTGTACGATTTACTTGCCTTCTGCCGTTGCTAGACAATCTGTATTGTAAATTAATGAGATGGTAATGAGATTAAATTATTTCAGAGGCAGACTTCCTAAAAATAAAAAATAAATATAAAAATGTATAAATGACGTCGAAAAAAAACTTAAGATTTTTAATATATTTACTTGTTCTGTTTAGTTACTCACTGTACTTTACTGTTTTTATTATTTGTTTTTTATTTTATTAAATTTTTTTTAGTAGTTATTATTTAAGTAAGTTTATTTTTAAGTTAGTGGAGTATTTTTATGTATTGTATCTATTCTTATCTAATAAAATTAAGTTACTCTAAATGTAAGAAAAATAATTTGTAGTCGTGTTTTCTCCGTCAACTTGAGCTCTGCTCATATATTTACTCATTATTTTTGATGTGTTTTCATGAATAAAAACCATCTTCTTAAGATCTCTACCCTTGGTTAATAAAACACACCAAAGTAACGTTTGGTGCTAAGTACAAATATTAGGAAACTACAAGAAAACTCACTAAGGCCACAAAAAGAAATTCTAGCGAATATTTTATATCATAATGTTATTCTTTTGGATGAGTGCTCGCATCACTTTCGGTAAGATCAGCAACACAGTTCGGTTAAAAAATAAATATATAAAACAGATCATTATCTGTCTGTTGAGTTTCATTTATTAAATCATTAGTTGTTTTTGGCTACTCAAGTACACCAATAGGCAGAGGGCATAAATTTAGCTTAATAATTATGTTTTTTATGGTTGTGGAAAATTAATTGGTCCAAGATGCAGTGCAGTGCGATGCAACATGAAATAATTTTACTTAGCTTATGTGTATGCACGAGGCCTGATCTGGACCCAAATCTAGCGACCCCTGGAGGCCCCGATGTTTACTTAACTTGACTGTTTACTTAATTATTAATTAAACAAAACATTTGGTAAGTAATCATTATAGTTTAAAATTATTCCATAATTAAGATTGAAGATTTGGCATTGTTTTAAACGACATTTAGACATGGGAAAACTATAGACAGGATTTTTTTTTGTTATTAGCTGAAGGATGCAATCTAGTTTTTAAGTTAGTTGTAAGAATTATATATATTTTATATTGTTACGATATGTATATTAGTCTGTAAGGTATTTGTAATATGGCCCTTTTGTTGGTCGAAATAAAGAATTTATTATTATTATTTAATAACACAAAAACTTGTAAGTTACAGACGGCGCCGCGGGGCAACGAGATACATTTTGAGCGACACTTTATTGAGCAAAGAAAAACAGTGGCGTATAAGAAGGCTCTGATGGATGGGCGCCATCCATCTTTCTTAAGTTAAGTGTGGCTTAGAAAATATATGTCGTACATTAATGTTATCTGTGGTACAATTATTATTGGCAGAGTTTAAATACACTACTTACTCAAAATAAACGCCACGAGATTGTTAAAATTTGAAAAAAGATTGAAAAAAGCAAAAAAAAATCTTTTAAATTTGTAAAAAAAATAAAAGCTATTTTGTTATTAGCACATGTTGGTCAACATTAAAGTGAAGACAAAAATAAATATATATGACCCTTATTTTATTATTAGCAGCAAGTAATTAATTATTTTTTATATTGATATTGTAATTCATTATTGTTGTACGAAATTATAGGAAACAACAAAATAAAACACGTTACTATTTGCAGACTAAAAAGATAATAAAAATAAAACCTTGCAATGTGTTAAGTACAATAGGTTCCTTAAATAGGATAATGTCTAACATATAAATAAGCAACTTAAATGCAGTATTTTTAGAAACCTTTTGTATAAAGTATGGCTAGGAAAGAGTCGTTTATTACCTAAGTTGGCGTCGCCACAAAAAAGTCCCAGGAGTCAGGTTCGAGCAACAAAAACTAGAAACGATTGGGCACAGTGATGCGGCTACTTCAGGTAGGTGGATTTTTATTTTTAGTCGTCTCAGATAAGTTAGCTTTTAGAGCGGTTAAAATGTTTTAATAAAAGAGTCATTTCTAAATAGGTACCTCGACAGCAGATGGCATTGGCTGCATCATCAAAAAATGCGAAGATTTCCAAAAGATGTTAAAAAAATTTTGCCGACCAAATTTTGCACTCTCCTTGAAGTTTTCGAATCAGGATAAATCTCGATCAATCTGTCATTCGACAATGATAGTTTAGATCAATGCGACTGCTTGCTAATCTATTGCTTACATAAGCAACTATTAATTAGGACAACCGACAAAATATACGAAAAAGCGGAACCTTTACATAATACGTGTATCGTTGGTTCAGGTCACAAGAATAGGTATTTATTACCTACAATTAGTAAGGATAACACTGCTATGTCAGTGGTGACTATGGAACTAGAGATGTAACTTGTGACGTGAAATTGTGATGAGTTATTTGTGACGTGAAATACCCCTATTAACACACAGTTTATTTCGTAATACCTACCGAAAAATCTTACCTAGTGAAGTTATATAGCGGACCCTCCCCACACAAGCAATTATTTGCTCAAAGGAAGGTTCCAGAACCTGTCAAAAAATTTTAAAAATCATGTTACTGAAATAAATAATTTTTAATTTTTTAAATTTTAATTTTAAGTTATCATAATTAAATCTAGTGTAGCAAATGTTCCACAATGTCAAAACCATTTTAAACTTGCAGCTGTTAAAGCGTAGCAGTTTGCTATGGGCGTAGCAGATAGCTATGGGCGGGGCCGTTAGCTATGGGCGTAGCAGTTGGCTACGGGCGTAGCGCAGCTAGCTACGGGCGTAGCATTTTGCTACGGGCGTAGCTCAATCACTTTTGGTAAAAAGAGCACTGTCCATCAACGTTTTTGTAATATTACCTGCCCTAATAGCATACGAATACGTAAAAAATTTAATTGTAAGCAATTTGGCGGATATGCCCTTTTTGCAAAAAGTAATTCAGGTGTTATTTTATTGTGTACATATAATAAACTCTTGGGGGCCGAGATGGGAAGGGAACGAGTTGGGACTAAACCAAAATCGTTGTATTATAACAAAACGAAGATGTGATGTGATGAAAATTGTACTTTAACAACCTAAAATGAGGTGTAACTTACCTATCATATCAGCCGAAAGACGTCCACTGCTGGACAAAGGCATCAGAAATTATATTTTCATTAGTTAATTTGATATTTATCTCAAGTTGTATAAATAAAAGGATGATAAGTTTATATGAATTATTTCGAGGCGGCATTTTATCGCCCTCAACGTGTTTCTTTCCTACTATGGGGCGTTCGTGAAGACAGCTCGTGAATGAAAGATAAATGAGGGGGATGAGGGTCGAACAGAGACAAAAGTCTCTGTTCTCTGTAAACGTATCGTTTGATGTTGTAATAGTGTTTTGTTTTTGGACTGATGATAGCATAGATTTAGTATATTATCATACATAATTACTCAGCGTATAGCATGAAATAGAAATAGTATTTTACCTTGAGAAGAAGCTTTGCAACAATTATGCCATAATGCCTGCTTTAAATTCGTGGATGAAGGCCATAAAATTGTAAAAAAAAATATCTAATTCCGATCGACGTTGTCTTTGGAGTTCCGGGCCGATTGATTAAGACAGTTGAGATAAGAGCAACGCCATCCTGTTGCCAACTTCATCCGCTAAAATTTAGTAAAACCGTGGACATTCCGGGCAATAGACGCAACGGACCCAGTGGACATTCCGAGAATAGGACCAAACGGGCATAACGCTTAATAATTCGCTTGATAAGTATAAAACTGCAGTCTAACTATAACCGACATAACTTAAAAACTTCACCGGCCGGTGAGGCGAAAAAGTACAAACTGCAGCCGACTGCAACAAAATTACTTCGCAACTTGTAAACTACAATTTATTGTGGTCATAAATATAAATTTCATCCACTTATTTAAGGTCCCAACGACGCGATGGTTGGGGGAGCACTTTTTACCTGAACATGTGGAATGAAGATAAATTGCCGGTAACGTTACATTTTTGTACCGTCTTTAGCTAACGAACGTTACTGCTTGTTGTTGTTTAACCCTTTATAAGGCAGAGGCGATTTGGATACCGTTTAGTTAATAAACATTTACGGAGAAGAACATCCTCTTTTTTATTTAACTCTAATGGTATTATATAGCGAATATATCAGGATTTCTTTCCTCATTCATTCAATGTCAATGAATAGGTGTATTGGAAACTGATCATCTGAAAACTCAAGTGCCCTAACAGACTGAGTGCATAATATTGACCACATGTTTTTTTCTTAGTGTTTTTTTGCCGTAGATGTGTTCGCCAGTGCATTACAAACATGGTAGTGTATTTAACTTTCACGTAGCATATCTGTATAACTGGGGCCTTATAAAGCTTTAAGTAACCTGGGACGAGACGAGTGACATCGATATTTTTTTTTACTTTAACACTATTTTAAAATATGTACATCAAGTTTATTCAACTATAAAATATTACACTGTTTTGCAAGCATATTGAATATTAAATGGAAATAATGCCACAACAAGAGAAAGGTAATAGAAAGATTTCGAAGAAGTATATCCTATTCCATTCCATTCCACTCAGGGGTTGAGGGTTCCAATCCGGGTCTGTAACGATGAGATATTTGGAACTTAACACGTTGAAGTAAGGTTATTTTTCTGACAATATTGTGGTTATTAATTTGCTTTTCCCGCGAATAAAAATACATATAAAATATATTCGCGGGAAAAGCAAATTAATAACCACAATATTGTTATATAATGGATTTCCGCAAAGTAACGCCTGATACAATTAAATTTTTTTTCTGATTTTATACCATTTTTATTACCATTTTTATTTGTAAAAACTGTCGTCGTCGTATTTTTTATTCTATGTACATTTTCATTTTCAAGTTTTTACCATTTTGCCTTGCCCTGGAACATAATAGGGTAAGAAAAAACTCTACTATATTAATATACACTTTTTAGGCGATTGTGTTAACTAAACACAAATGAATAAGCACAGAATATGATTGGAGTTACAGAATTTCGTCGCTGTTTTGAACAACAACACCATTGGTATCTACTCGTACTTACACATACGCGTCTTAACGCGAGCGAAGTCAGGATCTAAGTTCAGTCTCAAAATATTCAATTCTACTGTGTCCACAAAATCAAAGTAAACGTATGGTATTTCTCTCATCACGTCCGCCCGAGTCACGTCACGTTTCTCATACCCTGTGGCACTGCTATTAAATTGCTATGTACATAGCTGTAACTGTGTTATAATAACAGTGATCTGAATAGGTGATGCAATTTCTAGTATACCTACTTGAAACGACGCACAATCCACACACACACTCACACATACACTCACACACACACTCGGGGATACCCTAGCTAAGGACCCCCGCCGAAAACCAGCGCTGCGCCTCTCTGGTGCAGCACTATGCTGAGCTGGCGACTTCTTTTCACATCCACAGCATCGTCTACTACCAGATTTTTATATAATTTTATTACTTATTTTATATTTATGTATATGTTTGTGGTTGTTGAATAAATGATTTTTCTTTCTTTCTTCTTTTTCTTTCTTTTATATCATTAACATAGACACGCTTTATATACAGTATTTTGGAACTTTTTGATATATACAAATTCTCGTACAATGTTTCAGTATTTAGGTATTGCGTAGAAGTGCTACATATACCTACTTACTATTTCTAACAAAAGCATCCTGAATTTCGAAAGCGTGGTATTTATATGCGAATCATACAGTTGTTGCTCGTACAGACCAAAATAAATGTGCCAGTCGTGCCAAATTAGAAGTTTTGGGAATGGAACTTCCAATGTAAGTTCAGTGCAATCAGATTGCTTGGGTAACAAGAGGATAAAATTGCTAAGAGGAACAAATCGGAGCAAAACTGATCAGTCGAGTCGTTTTCTAATTAGAATATTCAGTTTCCTTCGTTGCGGATTTCCATACATTTTAATGCCATTTTATATTTTTCTCACTTTGCCGGATCAGGTGTGTGTATGGCACTCTGGACCTCCTCTATCCATGATCCAACATGTTCTCTGACGGATATCTAAGTGCTCAAAGTGACCTCGAGTGTATGAAAAAGTCCCCCTGGCACTAAGAGTAAAACTCGGTAATATGCCCCAATTGACAAAACGCCCCACTCAACACCTAGCACGCACACTAACAAAGCTACGCAGCACACGAATAGAAACGCAAGTAGCCATCAGTCGCCCGACAAGTTGTCTACTACGCTATATGGCTACTTGCGTTTCTATTCGTGTGCTGCGTAGCTTTGTTCGTGTGCGTGCAAGGTGTTGAGTGGGGCGGTTTGTCAAGTGGGGCGTATTACCGAGTTTTACCCTAGTATTCAATTTCAATTTCAAGTATTTATTGCATGCCACATTGTATATACATTACACATATGTATTTTCTATTCTATACCCTGGTCCTTATTTTGTTTTATACTTACATTTTATGACGAGTATTTGGTATAGCTACACCGACAAAACGAGGGTTCCTAATGTGTTTAACCCTCATAATCATATTCTCCTTTAAATAAAACACCATCCATATTAAAGGCTAACAAAAAAGCCCTTACGCAGATGCTCAATAAAAGTACAACATTGCCCCATTACGTAGTTTAACAGGGCAATAATTTCTTACTTATTACATTATTCACGCGGAAAACGAGACTAATGGCGGTTGCCAAATTCGTTTTACGGGAATTTACCATTAACCTACTACATAAGCTGAATGACATATGGAAAAAATACCAATTAATTCTTATTAGATGAGGCAACAAAACTTAAATAAAAGAAAACTTATATAAAAGAACGGAGCGTCAAGTATGTTTTTTTATGGTATAGGGTGAATTGTTTCTACGCCATTGCTGCCCAGCAATTTATAAACGCAGTGAGACACTTTACTGCGTTTATAATTTTAGTACATATTTGACATCGTTGTGATGAGATCTTTCAGAAACAAAGACCCATTTTTGTAAATTTGCTACGTGTAATAGAAGTGAGAGAAACAAAAACTATAAACATCAAACCACCATACAACACAACGTACAATCAAACTTTCAAACGCGTTTTACTCAAAACTGTCAAATTGTCCTTACTGTGTTTATAAATTGCACGGCAGATTGGATAAACTACCCAGTAGATATTATTAGGTATTCTATGCCATATTGTTTTTGTAATACTGACTCCTTTGTCCCCATGCTGAAAGTTTTCTCCAATAAGTTGTTAGTTCAGTCCCGCAGCCTTAATGATAGAGCGCTTTTCAAAATACGCCTGCTGGTTTTGAATAGACATTGTAGGGTGAAACGGACAATAAGTCCCTCCGCCATCGCGGCCTTTGTCATCTGTCGCCGGGGTTGTGAATATATCAATTAGGTGGTATTCATTGTATGAATGGTCGTTTCTGCGACGTGGGTGCGAATTTTTATTTATGGGGTGTAATGGATGTGACATAATAACGGGAACAGAAAATTGAGTAGGTGATTTGGGGACAATATTGAAATTTCCAGAGCTTCAGTGGCGTCGGGAATAAGACGCGGCCTATCATATCGAAAGGTCCAAAGTTCTATCCCCGGCTAGGCCATGTAACAATGGGTTTTTAGGGTTTTTCTCGAAACTTAAGTACCTACATTTACTGACTGCTCTCCAACGGCGAAGGAAAATATCGTGAGGAAACCTGAATACGACAAAGAAGACATTCTTAGGCGCATGTGAAGTCCACCGACCCGCACTGGGCTAGCGTGGTGGACTATAGCCCGAACGCCCTCGTTAAGAGGGTAGGCCTGAGCCCCAGCAGTGGGGACAAATTAATAGGCTGTGGAATTGAAATTGCGAATGAGACTAGACTTGAAGCTGAGCCAATTGAACTTTTAGGGCTGTCAAAGGATTTTCAAATAAAGTAGGTACTAAAATGAAATTAGAAACAAAACGTTCATAAGTTGTCCTGGAATGCTGAAGGGATTCATCATCAGCCTGCACCAGTCATGCCAGCCTGCAAGCTGAAATCATTTGAATATAACATTCACGAAAGTTTTAAAGGCTATTTTTGGTTAATGAATAGAAATGTACACACATATACACTCTATGTAATTTCCTACTTACTTAAGGTCGTGGGTGCGAGTTCAGCCCTTGAAAATGTTGAAACAATATTTTTCTCTCCGTCGCACGCCCGATGACTCTGCAAATATTTACTTTGCACTTCAACGTATTTTAACTTAATGGTCGCTCGCTCAGTAATAATCGCTGGAAATTGTGATTTCGAGTATGTTCAGATTCATTACCAGAATAACTTATTTAACTTAAGGTATGGTATGGACCGCCGACGTTAAAAAGGTAGCCGGCTGGATAGGGAGAAAGGATTATGGACCGAATGTAGTGGCGCACGCCGCATGCCACGTAGATGATAAATTAATCTACACTAATTCAATGATCAAACGAACTTACCTGAAGTGAAGTTCGATTAAGGAGGTAAAAACTGGGGGATAATTCGCACGCCTATCTTGCGAAGTACCAAATGATAGCGGGGTGTAAAATACACCTAGCGCCATCTATTGACAAACTTCAAAACTAAGAAACTGGCATGATAAGAAAGGGTTAAAAAAATTACATAACATGGAAATAGTATACTATATAACGCGGATGAAGTCGCGGGGCATCGGCTTGTTTGACATATTTTACCCACTGAAGGGCTATAAGTGGACCAAGGCGTCAAAAGTGACAACAATTTTACTATATCATTATTCGTTTATGAGAGTTACTAAAGGTATACCAGAAATTGCTTCCCTCGTCGCCTTTCTTACCCAGCCACAGAATAAATAATAGTACAATACCCAGCTCGAAACCTCCTGATATTAACATAACATGCTCCAAAAGTTTATTTTCTTTTATGATAAAAAAATACACGAAGCAGAGTTAGTCAGTACAACATTCGACGACTGAGAAAATGTATTCGTACCGAATTCAAAGAGACAGTTTTAGGAGTACCGTCACGTTTGGATGATTCCCATAATAAAAGGGAATCGTCGTGTACGGTTTAAACTTTGCGCCGAGCTGCCTTTTCCGGGAAGTTCTCATTAATGATGAGGAAATGATGAGTGTGTGAAATGTTCCGTATTACAGAAGGATGTTTGCTGTGGTATTTTCAACATTTTATCAAAGGATTATGTGAATTTTCTTTCTGTACCTAGGTTTACGAGTTGTTAATCTATAGAGCCTGTACAGAGGACCGAGAGACGACGGAGCACCTACTGTGCGAAAGCAATAAGCTTTTGTGCAGCGAATACTTAAGGAGATCTACAGATAAAGACAGGGGCTGACACCAATAGGGTCACAGTGTTGGCGGTTGCACTGGGCCCAAGTACAACACAATTATTACCGAATTGATAATTTAAAGATTAAATGTGAAATGATCATGAAATTCTTAGGCGCATGTGGAGTCCACCAACTCGCACTGGGCTAGCGTGGTGGACTATAGCCCGAACGCCCTCGTTGAGAGGGTAGGCCTGAGCCCCAGCAGTGGGGACATATTAATAGGCTGTTCATGAATCATGAAGTTAAAAACTTTTTGGTAGACGCCCTTAGCCAAGTTTTTTCCTCCATGGAAATAATACTAGAATAACTTGTTGAAACATCAGGTAATTTAACAACTTGGACATTTTTTCAGATTGGACATTTTTCAGTTCGACCATCGTCGTTGGACATTTTTCAGATTGGACATTATTATTGTAAATCATTTATTTTAATAATTTTAGTTTTAATTTATTCTTGTTTGTATGATTGACAATTTATCACGATTCTCAGAAGAGAATAAGTTAAAATAAACATAGACATATTTATTCATAATCAATCGATTACAGGTCACTATACAAGTTATAATAAATTGAATTCATATACACGTTAAATAAACACTTTACGACACATAAGTTAAATAAACACACATTCGTCAGTTGCCCTGGGTGGTCCTAAACTAGTATTTGAACAATATTAACTGAACTAATCTCACAATTTACAATAATATTAGGTCCGATTCTGAAATCCACACACTAAACTAAATTCAAATTAAAACTTAAAGTAGCGCCTTCGGAATACTAAGTCATACTAAATTAAAATTAACTCATTTTAGTTCTCTTAAATTTTGAATGTTGGACTTTAGAATTGGACCTATTATTAAATACTAAATTGTATTGTCCACCAACCCGCACTGGGCTAGCGTGGTGGACTATAGCCCGAACGCCCTCGTGGAGAGGGTAGGCCTGAGCCCCAGCAGTGGGGACATTAATAGGCTGTTGATGATGAAATTGTAAATAAGCTTGGCCCCTCAGAAATGGGCATGCCAATAGAACCACCAACGGGAACAAATTTTGATTGAAAATCTGCCTTCTCAGTGTTTTGTTTTAAACACAATCCACCATAGCGTGCGATAATCCTCTTCAAGTCTTTATATCTATGAAACCTTTGAAAAATGCGATCCAAACCAGCTTGTATCGTTTAAGTAACGTATTGCGGCGGTTACAGAGTTTAGACACGTTCATGTTTTACGTTCTGGTTTAAAAGTGAAGCGACAAGCGATAATTTTCAAGTTAGAGGACAATGAAATGGTAAACGAAATGAATTGATAAATGATCTCTCGCTAACTTAGTCATACATATCGTATATTATTTAAGTACTTTTTCTATAGGTACTACTTGGGGAACCCAGTATACCGGGGTAAATTGTCTAATTATTCACAACTTAAAAGAACAAAACATTCCATCGCATCCCAATTAATAAACATGTCGCAATAGACCTACCAGGAAATTCTACAAGGTTCACTGTTAAAACACAGAGTAAGTAATCTATACAACTTTAACGTGGACCTCACCCGCGTATACCTACATATTTTTTTATGAAGTGGACAAAGCGCGAAAGTCTAAAATGTACGAAATCTACACTTGTTTTTAATACTTGAACCAATTCGTGGTAAGGACCAGACCATTTTACTTAACCATTCTGGACGAGGATGAATCGTACCGATTTCTTAGAATTATCTTGAAGATTAGCTTAACTTAGAAGTGAGGTGTTGAAATACATCAGAATTGAAATCTGAATAAATTCCACATTTAATTAAACATTTCTGTCAGTGAAGAATGCTGAAATTGGGATGGGAAAGTTCTTTTTCAGGTAAAATTGTATGATTTTCCTATAGCTAACTTATGCCAAAACTAGGACTACTCGATCGAAAGCTAATGGCTCTACTCTTCAATATTAATTACTCCGCATAATTAGGTAGAGTCTGGGAAAGCCGCGAAGCTGGAATGCACTGCTGTAAAATAAATAAAGTTTAACTTACTGCAGCCTCTTTCTGAGTAATTTTGTTTAATATAATAGGATGTTTAAATGAGAGCGGACTCGTCGTCGCAGATGTCTTATAATTAAAATGCTGCTAGACCATTGTGGGTAACAGAATATTTATTATAAGTACTTACTACAGAAAAAAAGAGCGTCAGTGGCATCGGGGATAAGACGCGGCCTATCATATCGAAAGGTCCGAAGCTCGATCCCCGGTTAGGGCCATGTACCAATGGGTTTATTCTCGAAACTTATGTACATTTACCGACTGCTCTCAAACGGTGAAGGAAAACATCGTAAGGAAACCTGCATATGTTTTTTTAATTTCTTCTTCTTAGGCGCATGTGAAGTCAGGGAACCTGCACTGGGATAGCGTGGTGGACTATAACCCGAACGCCCTCGTTGAGAGGGTAGGCCTGAGCCCAGCAGCGGTGACATGTTAATTAATAGGCTGTTGATTTGACTACAGAAAATTTATTATTATAACACTTACCACACAGCGAGTATACCTACCACTACCACTAATATCCCACACCACCAGCACCACTTCCATTCTTATTGGGGACGTTGCAAGTGACGTCCAAAGGTAAAAGTGACACGGGCCAGTCCGTGGTGGCGATTAATGTGGAAAAACTTTTATTTCTTCATTAATTTCTTGGGGTTCACGCTGGATGTGGGACTATTCTGTTCTGGATACCACTAAACCAAAATTATTCACAATCAATTACGTTTTTAGTTTCCAGAGAAAAAGTACATTTCCAAGTTCACTGAGCACGTCATTGCGTGTTACTAAAAGTTCGAGAATTCACCATAACTACTTGTATAACCTAAATGATTCGGAGTTTGTGAAACAAAGACTAATTCGTGAAGGATTTAAGAATGCAACCTGATCATTTATCTGCTGTTTTAACCTTAAAATCTCCTATTTACAACCGCTGTACTCCACAGAGCGTGCTCACAAATTTATCTGTCGCCGATTCATGGGTGTTTGGCACCACGCCACCAGCCCGAGCCTGTGACCTACTTACCCGCAGGTCAACGAACTTCTTGCTAATAAATATTTTTTGTTTACGCCACCCAATTATAAGGGGCTATTGTGATAATGTCAGAATATGTTGAACAAATTCTTTGCAACGTTGAGTCATTCTTTGATTGTAATACAAGGCGGTATTCATCGCAGCCCGATCGCAGCCGATCGCAACTAATTTAAGCTATTTTAGGCATATTTTATATAGTATTTTAGGATAAGTTATTAAGGAAGAAGGTCTATGTGCAACAGTGGACATCGAAGGGCTGATATGATTATGATGTATGTATAAATAGTAAACCATATAATACGACTCTCTCGGGAAAGTGGATCGGACACGAAGTCCATGGTTAGACGTATTTTTTGTTATTATGTAATTATATAGCTATTGCTCGCGGCTTTGCCCGCGCGGATCAGTTTACCGCGGTAAAAAGTAGCCTATGTTATTTTCGAGGATATATGCTATCGTTGTACTAAGTTTCATCAAAATCCGTTCAGCCCTTACAGCGTAAAAGAGTAACAAACATCCTCACAAAGTCACAAACATTCTTAACTTTCGCCTTTATAATATTAGTAGGATTTCATGATTTATGAAATGTCACCTTTTCATGATTTCAATGGCCATGGCTTCATGATGTGGCCAAGTCTACGACATAATATACTTATAAGTCGATGCATTTAAATGTGACATTGTGACTGGCCTGTTGGCGTAGTGGTAGTAACCCTGCCTACTGCGCCAAAGGTCGTGGGTTCGATTCCCACCCGGGACCAACATTGTGTGATGAGCATAACTGTTGGTTTTCGGATTCTGGGTGTTTGTATGTATTTAAGTATGTTTATCAGTTGTCGAGTACCCAAGTACAAGCTTCGGCTTAGTTGGGACTAAACAGCCGTGTGTCAATTTGTCCAAACATTATTATTATTATTAATATCCCTTAGAGTGTTAAAAAACCCGTTCGGGTCTCAAATGTAGTTCAAATACTAAACTTTATGTAGTCTAGATAGAATTCTTTTTTCAAAAACCAAAATATGACGACAGCCACATTCTAATGAATATTAAATATTAAAACCTATAGTATCCTTTTAATATATCACGACGTCTGCATAAAGGAGGATGGAATTGCCCGAAATCCGAATATTACCATTTCAATTCTGAGGATCTCTTCAATAAAGACGTTCATTCAACCGAGAAATTTCTAATTCGTGTTCGGAACTTATCGTTTTCGTTCGAACTTCTGTGAAATTGTAAATTTTCAATTAAAATTCGAATGGTAATTTTGAAATCCATAATCGTTATTTGAATTTTACTTAGGTCTCATTGGTACGCAGCGCCAAGGGCAAAGAGACGTATTCCTAACATATATAGGTAGGTACATACGTATATTGTATTTTGTAATTTTAATCACCAAGAATCGTACATCGCACACTCGTATTTCGCACTAAAGATACTTCGCACAAATGATATGTCGCACTATAGTACATCGCACACTCGTGGTCGCACTTCTGTAATGATGCCCCAAGAATCACATACTTTTACAATAATGTACGTATTTAGATACCTACCTTAGAATAATGAGAAGGTACTTGGCGCTTCCAGACTAATGGATTTGGACCAGTTGAAATGGTGAAGAGAGATTAGAAGAGAGATAACAATCATTTATTTATGACGAACTGGACGAGTGTTGTCGCCTTGCCTTACGACACAGTCTACCTTTTAGTCAAAATTGACATCATGAATGTACTTATAGTTTATTTTATTTGCTAAGTATTATTATTTGATTACAATGACTCCTCTCCCTTCAAAATATGAAACTAGTAGTAAATACTTATTCAATTAATTATAAGTCTATTGATCTCCACTGTCGGATAAACGCCTTCATATTTCGTGGTCAAAAAAAATAAATAATTAATTCAATCATCTCCAAATATTCAAAGTCAAGCGATTGAGGGAAAAGTAATTATGAATATTTAAGTGCCGACAAACAAAGTTTCCTAAATTAAACCTAACACAATTTCTATAAAATATCCAAGCGATTCCAACCATATTTTAAATGAAACCGGGTTGTTTAACATTTCAACCTGAAGTTTCAAATTAAAATGTACCAAGTTTCTAGCTGGAATGGAAATATTCATAACAGTGGAATTATTAATTCATGCAGCATTTTCAGTAGTTCCACCGTGCAAAAATGCTGCTAAAAGCATTCCGGATTCTGAAATTTCCTTCTACACTTCGAATAGAGAAATATTCGTAGCTGACATTCTTGCCATAGCATTATGCAGGGGTAAGCACAAAACAATCCTATGCGAACTTTTCTCACACAATATATATATATATATATATATATGTAGGTTGTCGTTTTGTCAATATAAAAGCTACTATTTACTTATATTCATTACTAGCTTTTTCCCGCGGCTTCGCCCGCGTAGAAAAGTTTTTCCCGTGTACATTGTGAAACAGCGCCCTCTATGTAGGCGTTTTGTTACTCAGAGGTTATTAGCGGACGCCCCGCGACTTTGTCCGCGTTAAAAAGAGGCCTATATGTTATTCCAGGATATAAGCTATCACTGTACCAAGTTTTATCATAATCTGTTCGGTAGTATTTGCGTGAAAGAGTAACAAATATCCTCACATCCTCACATTCTTACAAACTTTCGCCTTTATAATATTAGTAGGATGCAAAATTTTATTATATTTTGAGATATAAGTACATAATCGCAAAAATATAAAACTGACTTCATCCCTTAATTTTCCACCATTAGAGGTGTTTTTTTTTCAAATTGAAATAGGACGACCCTCGAAATATAACCTATTCAAAAAATAGAATCTCTCTAATCGGTTTACAATCGGCTAGGTAAAAGGGTGGTAGAAGGGTGGCTTCTATACCCATCGCACAGACCTTGCACTAGTTTTTTACCACCATACGTGTTGATTTCCTTAAGATGATTTTCTTATACTAACATGCCTCATTGCTATGTATCCAGGTTTGAACCCTAGACCTCATATACGCAAAGCCTCATCATTGCTAAGCTATCGTTAGTTTAAGGGCTTCTTTCACCACTTCCTGATATTGTTACAGATAGTAATCTTAGTGATAAAGTAATCTATCAGATAAATCTGTGTGATAGACTATATAAAATGTGTAAGATATGTGCAATCAGATACCTGTGAAAACAAAAAAATAGGCTATCTGTCAGATAACCTGCAGATAGGGTATCTGTGACTTTATCAGCAAGCGGTGTAAGAGGCCCTTACTCTTTTATCCCATAACAATACTCATAACAATAACAAGAGTACTACTCAGTTACTTTATTTCGTACAATTAATGTCTTGTCTTATATTTACATCTCGTTATTAAATCGTTTAACCAAAATTCGCTTCCGTTAAACGATAAAGATGTTCCAACCCATTGGTATTTTTATCCTCTGAAAAGCCATAATTGGTAAAAGGTTACCCTTTTGTAAGGGTGAAAGGGTGTAATAATATTTAAAAGGGACATTCAGCGTCAATAAACGACAGTTTGCTTTACGAGGTTTGGGATTTTGGCAAGACATTTACAAAATAGAGATAAACTTACGCACAGTATGTAGATAAACGAATTCTTCGTTACAAAGAAGCATGAGTGGTTCAAAGTCCGCCTTATCCTTGAAAATAATTCCTTTACAAACTTTTTTAACTAAAATCGCGGCAGTAGAGATCCTTAGCTAATGTCACTTTTAATATTTGATATCTAGGGTATTATTACAGAAGTGAGACCCCGAGTGTGCAATGTACGATTGTGCGACATGTATGTGGGAAGTATCGTTCGTGCGAAATACGACTGTGCGATTGTGCGACATGTCATTTGTGCGAAGTATCGTTTGTGCGAAATACGAGTGTGCGATGTACAATTGTGCAACATGATATTTGTGCGAAGTATCGTTCGTGCCACATACGACTGTGCGATGTACAATTGTGCAACATGTCATTTGTGCGAAGTATCGTTGGTGCGAAATACGAGTGTGCGATGTGCGATTGTGTGACATGTCATCGTTAGTGCGAAATACGAAATCTTAGCACCTTATGTCATGGTTTCTCTCATCTTTCTAGAAATTGACAGGGCTAACGTCCGTCGTGATAAAACGCGCCAAACAGCAAGAGGCTGACCTCTTGCTCCCTGGAGCGCTACGATCTCGTAACAAGGAGATTACAGCTCAAAAGAGATTTCTTCTTATAAAATCAAGTACCCTCACCTTGGGAGCGAGCATTAACCTTTTTATTTTCCGCATTTGCTGGAGAAATCCTCGAATTTCTTTTTTAAGAGACGCTTGGAAGAAATTGATAGAGGTAAAAGGATAAACCTGTTTTATTTTAATTTTGGTAATTAATTACATAGCAAACTCAGCTACTAGTTGTAGCCTATTGTCGGTACAATCACGGTTTATTTATACCACAGCCCGTTGGGTGAATGCAAATATCGTGAGGAATTTGAACTATTTATGGACATGAAGGAACGAACCCGTTCATCCGTGAGGGGCGTTGACTGGTTGACGATAACTTCTGGCGGTAGTTACAGCTTAGCTACCAAGTTCGTTTAATAGAATTTTGTTTAATGTTGTGACTGTAATCAAAGTACGTTCACATTTTGCGGGCAAAGTATTTTAATTAAGTCTCAGTATAATTAAATTCACTGTTTGTCTTTATGAGCATTATAATTTATAATGCTTATAATTTATACAACAATCGGGGATCGTGTTTCACACTAAACATACCTATAGATAGAATAACTAGCTTTGAGCGGAATCCATCATTTTTTAAAGTTTTCCTTTAATTGACCGAGCGAGCGAAGCGTCTAAGTTTCGAGATTGGCCAAAAATGCTAATGTCCGTCTGTCCTTCTGTCTTTCTGTCCTTCTGTCTGTAATTCTCTACAGGTCGCATTTTTCAACCGATTTTGACGAAAATTTGGCATGGGTATAAATTAATTAAGCCGACAAAATGAGTAGAATAAAATTTTGAAAAACATTTTTTTTAGAGTACCTACCATACTCGCAAAGTGGGAGTGAACTTTTTTTTTCTTGTGAATCCCATAGTGTGGGATATTGTTGGATAGGTCTTTCAAAAATATTGCTGGTGTGTGAATACCATTTTTTCGATTTAGGGATCCGTTGGCGAAATATTAAGCTTTAAAGCTTTAATTTTTGTTAGAGTCACGTGTCCCCCCCCCCACTGCCTGCTAAACGGTTGCTTCTGGATATGTGAAAAAATTCATGGCAGTAGCATATATAACGTAGTTACAAGGAAAACTATTACGGCTAAGTAGGTTCTATTAGTTTTTGAGTAATAGTGGATCAACTTATGAAAGTTGAAAAAGTAAATTATGTTCATAGAACTGCATACGGAAAATGGAAAATTATTTTTTTCCTCGTGATATTCATGGTGTGGGGTATCGTTGGATAGGTCTTTCAAAAATATCGCGGGTGTGTGAAAAACATTTTTCGATTCAGGGATCCGTTTGCGAAATATTAAGCAAATTATAAATTAATAAAATGCAAATTTTTGTCACTTTAGTACTTATTCTGTCTCAAACTACAAAGTTGACCTTTGTTCGTTTCTTTTAGGTTTGGTTTATAAGGGCTGGCGAGGTCTACTGTTCTCACGGAACTACTAGTATAGTAGTGGAGATCCTTGGGGGAGGCCTTTGTCCAGCAGTGGACGTCTACAGGCTGATGTGATGAAGATGATGATAGTTATTACGTCGTAAGTTAAGTTTCATGAATGACGTTTCATGAAATTTCATGAATGTTTGTGAGTTTGTATGGTGAGAGGTGTGAAGAGTGAGTGACGATTGAATATAATAGTGGTTATTGATCGGTTATTGCCTTGTTGATTATTTAGTTGTTAGTTTATTAAAACTTACCGATGCATAAATGAAGACAGACGAAAGGCAGATGGGGCAGACGATTTCTGGAGTGGAGACCGCGGACCGGTACGCGCAGCGTGGGCCGCCCCTCCGCCAGGTGGACCGACCACCTAAAGAAGGTGGCCGGAAGCGGCTGGATGCGGAGAACGGAGGACCGGGTGTAGTGGCCTAAGTCCAGCAGTAGATGCTAAAAGGCTGACATGATAATGATGATGATGCATATGAACTTATGACAGATTCACAAGTTCATATAGGTCATCATAAACTGCTAGTCGGAGCCGACGATACTAAGCTAGGAAACAATTACTAGAGACCGAGTCGTAGCCTTACAACCTACTCGTTAACGCAACACACAAAATCACTTTCCGATACGCATGAATAATGCTAAATCACGAAATTACACAGTCTTGTATTGCCATTAATTAAGGCATGATCAGAGCGTCAGTGGCGTAGGGGATAAGACGCGGCCTATCATATCGAAAGGTCCGGAGTTCGATCCCCAGCTGGGCCATGTACCAATGAGTTTTTTCTCGAAACTTAAGTACATTTACTGACTGCTCTCAAATGGTGAAGGAAAACATCGTGAGGAAACCTGCATACGCCGAAGAAGAAATTCTTAGGCGCATGTGAAGTCTACCAACCCGCACTGGGCTAGCGTGGTGGACTATAGCCCGATCACCCTCGTTGAGAGGGTAGGCCTGAGCCCCAGCAGTGGGGAGATTAATAGGCTGTTGATGATTGATGAAGGCATGATCGGTGAATAATGACGTTAGGACTTCGTGCCAATCGATTCAATTTATAGTAGAGCATTTCGTGAAGAAGAATATGATCAGCATCATCAATGTGCCACTGAACCTGACTCACTCACTTCATCTAGCCGGAGTTACCCATGATAGATGTTATAACAAATACCTAATAGACATGTATAAACTAAAACTTTTAATAATGAAACTCGTCCATAACATATTTTAGCAAAATTTTATAATAACCACAAAATAACGGATTGGGGCACCGTTTGGCGGACAGGCGTTTGGCACAACAGATCCCATAGGGTCGAAGTGTCGCCAGGTATTCCTGGCCCCCTCAGAAGATAAGATAGTATTACTTGGTACAATAACTGAAACTGAAGAATTGAAAAGAGGAAACATAAAGCATTCATTATAATAATATTCTGTACAAACGAACGAATAAGACCAAAATTTTGAAACTTAAATTTTTAGGAAAGGATAGCATTGGCACACGAAAACGTTTTACATCAAACGTAATTTAATTAATCATACTGTCACTTTCGCACGACTATCTGACCCTATAGGGTCAGTTGCAAGCAGCAGTGAGACACCAAGAGTTTATTGAAATACCTATGTACAGTCGACCGCCCGTCAGTGGAAACACTTTGTTTTGTTTCTACTGACGTGCGGTCGACGGTACTCTGCATATCTGGGACCTTTTAATAGCCGCAGGTTAGTGAGAGTCTGTTTTCTTCAACTGATACGAGATTTGCATAACTTTCCTACTCCGGGGACCATAAATTAGGCAAAAACTTGGCAAATTTCCTCTCAAGCCCCGAAGCACTTTTAGAACTTGGAGATGAAAAACAACGTCTTGTCAAAGACAAGACGTTGACCAAAGGTCATTTTAAAGATGTGCAAAGTCCTACCAGCAAAGATTGTCAAATCAGTCTCAGAGTCCATAGTTCCAACGAAAACTCTGTTCTACATTAAGGTAGTAGAGATCTTTTGAATAATCTAGAGTAGAAAGCCCAATAGGTTTACAATCATGTCAAGAAAAATTTCACGGCCAAAAAATGAAACAATATCAGCAAGGCTAACGAAGAAATTGCGTTCACGACTGTTACCTTTGAAACTGTATTCTTTTTATTTCGCGCTGAGATTTCTATTGTCAGGAATCGTATACCCTTCCTAAAATATTTTCTATTGTTAACATTGTAATCGAATGTTCGCTGAGATACAAATAAAGGAAGATGTAGAAGCATTAAGTGGCTATAAATGGAGTTCTGAGAAAAGAAGATCAACTGGAGTTGATTACTTCGTTCTGGAGCGTTGGTGGCACAGTGCGGAGACGCGATCTGTTAAGCAAGTGGTCAGAGTTCGATTTCCAGGTAAGCTATGTAAAATATTTATAAAGGACTCCGCGCCTGTAGTCAGAAAGATTTAGTGTCAATAAATCTGATATTTGAAAATTTAAAGGTTCTAGAGCCAATGCAACGTCTTGGACTATGCGTTGATAGAATAATCCGTATAGTTAGTCAGTCAGGGTATCCGTTTATATAAATTGTTAATTATATAATTATTTACGGGTCTTACACACGAACAAGTTTAGTTTCAAAAACTACTCACAGCGATCAACAATTACAGCTCGCCTCTCCAGTCAGCTTGTGACCACGGCCAGTGTAACCTGGTCGAAACGTCGGGCAAAGGTAAATAAAACTTGTTCTTGTGTAAGAATCGTAAATAATTATTTATTTATGAATACAAAGCGCGAAAGTCTAAAATGTACTATATAAATTGATTTTGAGACTATAGAATTTCAGTATACCGTACATTGACGATGCAATAGCACTCCACGGAAACAATGCCATTGATAATTGGTTCGTGTTTATCTCATGTCCAAATAGTCAGAGTTAAATAGATTTAACTGACGCAATTTCATCCCATCCTAAAACGCTGCGAATTCAGCTTGTTAGTGGGTGATTTATAGTGTAATTTGTATTGCTCAGGATTGAAAAAGGACTATAAATATACAAGAAAAAAAAAACAAATATTCAATTTATACACCCCACCCCATCTACCTATCATCATCAACAGCCTATTAACATGTCCCTACTGCTGGGGCTCACGCCTACCCTCTCGACTAGGGCGGTCGGGCTATATTGTCCACCAACCTAGCCCAAGTAAATGTCGGTAAATGTACTTAAGTTTCGAGAAAAACCCATTGGTACATAGCCCAGACGGGGATCGAACTTCGGACCCTCCGATATGATAATCTACCTATACTTAAATATAATTTATATTCGATGAAAATCACAAAAAGTCATCCTACTTTTTTGTTGTAAAAAAAATGCAGGAGTCCTGTGACGTCATCCAGTCAGACGGACAGAGCCGACGGCATGAAAAAGGTATACGACGTCCACTTACTGATTTATCCTATTCAGTAGGCCAGGAATAACAACTAAGGGACACATCACAGAATAAGTAATAGTTACAGAGGAAACGAGTGCCACGTGACTTCCGCTTCCAGTCGAGTCGACGAAGCGAAAAGCGAGAGAAGAGAGCTACATTTACTAGCTATAGAGTTTCTTACAATTTCAGTAATCTACGGGAGAAAAAGTGAGCAATTTTTATTGTATTGATGTACTGGCGAAGCCTTGGCTGACATTTTTATTTAGGGTTTTTAACCACATTGGCAGGTGGGTTGTTTTATTAATCGCAATAGAATGCAAATAGTAGACATTCTTGATGTCAGTCTGTCAGTCACATGCTACTGCCTCTATATTCATAGAAAGACTAGAAATGGTATGGTTCTGTTATGGGTATCATACGATTAACTGTTATATCAAATCAAATCAACAGCCTATAACATGTCCCCACTGCTGGGGCTCAGGTCTACCCTCTCAACGAGGGCGTCGGGCTATTAGTCTACCACGCTAGCCCAGTGCGGGTTGGTGGACTTCACATGCGCCTAAGAATTTCTTCTTCGGCGTATGCTGGTTTACTCCCGATATTTTTCTTCACCGTTTGAGAGCAGTCAGTAAACGTACTTAAGTTTCGAGAAAAACCTATTGGTACATGGCACAGCCGGGGTTCGAACTTCTAACCTTCCGATATGATAGGCCGCGTCTTATCCCCGACGCCACTGGCGCTTGTTAGACATACTATAATTATTTATTTGGAAAACTAAAAACATACTACTCATACATACACAGTATACCACAACATATTCACACCTAAGTAACTGCTCAGAAAAGCCGTTTTCTAGTTGGATAATTCTAAGTATTTTGAAGTATATGCTGGAGACGCGGCCGTCTTATCCACGACGTCACTGACTCTAACTGTATTTGTCAATACTAAGTTACAGGTGGTTCGAATTATTACGTGAATAGATAGTTCCAATCGAACGGCTCCACGTGGGCCAGTCCGTGCTGACGCGGTCAATTTAAATTCCAAATTTCCCCCGGGCTATAGTATGGAAACGTGTCGGGTCAAATTTAGAATTTAGAGTAGCCACGTTCTGTGTCCGGAACGTTATTATTTCCAAATACGAACAAAGGGATTCGAAATTGGCTTTACGTCAAACATGACTGTTCTTGGACTCGAAATTCTATCACATTTAGTATCATTGCTCTGGTATGAGATTTACTTTACATGTAATGTTAATGAGTTTTCGAAAGTATGGAAGAAATCGATGACACCGACTAAAAAATAATTAGTTAATTATTTTTATTTAAAGTTTTTCATTTATTCAATACTAGTTAAAGTTTTAACTAGTATTGAATAAATGAAAATGAAAAAATGTTTATTTCGTTTCTCAGTAAACCTGCGATCACCAATACAATGGTGATCGAAGACGACAGAGGACTAGCCTTCTACTATGTAAATTGATTTACTCGTAGAAGAAAATAGAATGAGTGAATGAGTGGTAGTAAATAATGATGAGATGTTTTCTTTGTTGAGTAAGTAGGTCTCAAACATAAACAAAGCTTTTTAAAGTACCTATTCGTCTTAAATTTAATGTAAACATTATTTCAAAAGCAAGCGTTAGTGACGCAATGGACGAGCGTCAATGGTGCAGTGGTATAGGAAGACTCGGGCTATTATGTCGAGAAGTCCGAGTTCGATCCCCGGTCGTACGTCAAAAGTAGCTGGTCACTTTAGTACCAAAAGTAGTTGTTCAATTACTAATTGACACATTCGCTCTTAACGTTAGAGAGACAAGTGACCAGCTACTTTTGACGCTCACTGTATTTACCAATGGGTTTTTCTCGAAACTTAAGTACATTGTCTGACTGTTCATGATCGCAGGACTGTTCTCAAACGGTGAAGGAAAACAGGGTGAGGAAATCTGCATACGGCGTATGTGGAGTCCACCATTCCGCACTGGACTAGCGTGGTGGACTATAGCCCTAAAGCCCTCGCTAAGATAGTATAGGCTTGTGCTGTACCCCACAGTGTGGACATACACCACACTAGCTAATTATATTTATTTACAGGTTAAATTTTAACTGAGTATTGAATGAATGAAAATAAAAATGTTTATTTCGTTTCTCGGTAAACTTAATTGTTGATTGGCTGTTGATTTAATTTGATTTTAAAAGCGATTTTCTGTTCCTGTAGCATAGAAGTGATGATACATAGAATACTTTATCTGTAAGCTAATAGAATGTAACTGTAACATATAGGATCTCGATACGTTCGCACTCGGTTACGTTACGGAGACGTCAAGAAATATTGATGCTCATAAATATTGATGTTATCCTGCATTTTATTCCTTTCAGAGCAATGAATCGGAGTATTTCGTATGGATCTAAGAGCTGCCTGGCATAAATACCCAGGATATATTCTATACAATGTGACGACAAAGACGTTTATGAAGCAAAAGATTTATAATTCTCATATAAATTCAAAGTAGAGAAAGAAACATGGTAGAAACCGTGCTTGTTTAATAATAAATTATTAATGTACGTCGTAAATTATTAAGTACCTAGGCAATTATTAATGTATTCTTTTGTTAAAATTGAATTTTACAGTATGTTATACTCGTAGACAATATACCTACATAGTTACCAAAAATATAGTAAGTACTTACATGTTTACTTGCATGAATTATACTGACCAAGGAACTATTGAAATGCCGATTTTTACTTACGATACTTGATAATAACTATCTGTTGCCCGCGACTTCGTCCGCCTATGTAAAACATTGTATAGGTACCATGCTTCTCGCAATTAAATGTCATTCAATCACTTACATAATAATAATAAATATTAATTAATATTATTTAATCGCTCTTAGCGATAAGACCGCCTAGATGTACATTACTGTATCTGTTTTTGTTTTTTGTCTGTAATTTTTAAACGTGCAATAAAGTGTATTGAATTGAATAATAAATATTAATAAAATTCACCACTTACATAATTATTAAACATTATTATTAAAGTTCACAAAATATTTATTTATTGAATAAATAAATAACTAGTGATTGATCTATGTTCAAAATTTTTATTTATTGCTATTGCACTAATAACTTCCAAATAAAATACGCCAAGACGCTGAATAAGCAAATATGGAACGCGCATATTAAATTTTAGTGCGCGTAAATGCTTTACAGTGGTTTTACGGTTCGTTGCGTTGCGCATCTCTGGAGGAAAGTAAAAGGGAAATAACATTTTTAAACGCTTTTTAAGAGTACGGTTATGTCTTAAATAAAATACGACACTGTATGAGCGATAAATGGATTTTATGGATCTACCCAAACAAAACATAGGACAGGGGTCAAGTAAGAAGATCTGATATTAAAAAATAATAAAAAAACTTATTTATTGATCCACAATTACATTTGTAAATAAAACAATGCGGCCCTGGCTCCTAATATAGGAAAAATAGATAGGTAGGTATTTTAAAACAAAACTATAATAAAAACCTTAAGTGCATTGCATCAAAAAGTATCGAAATTAGCATACTTTATGATACTTAGAATTATCCAACTAGAAAACGGCTTTCCTGAGCAGTTACTTAAGTGAATATGTTGTGGTATACTGTCTATGTATGAGTGGTATGTTGTTGGTTTTCCAAATAAATAATAGTATGTCTAACAAGCGTCAGTGGCCTCGGGGATAAAACGCGGCCTATCATATCGAAAGGTCCGAAGTACAATCCCCGGCTGGGCCATGTACCAATGGGTTTTCTCGAAACTTAAGTACCTACGTTTACTGACTGCTCTCAAACGGTGAAGGAAAACATCATAAGGAAACCTGCATAGTGGCGCAAGTGAAGTCCACCAACCTGCACTGGGCTAGCGTATAGTGGCTTATAGCCCTAACGCCCTCGGTGAGAGGGTAGGCCTGAGCCCCAGCAGTGGGGACATACCTAATAATAGGGTGTTGATTTGATTTTGATGTCTAACCAGCTTAAAAGCCGATTTTGCATCCATAAATGTGGAGAGACCGTAAGCGAGAGGTATAGGTACGTCATGTTTACCAGGAGGAGTAAATTACACAAGAATCCCATTAGAGATACCTACGACGCTATAAGTTTACCCCTGTTTATTTAGGCCGTTGCGGGATTATAATTGGTATTGACTCTACGATTTCACACATTTACCTGAACATGTTCAAAATATTAGAGTATACTGTGTTATTGTATATAATTATGTATATGCCAGTTCCACCAACCCTTCAGGCCACCAACCCGCACTAGGCTAGCGTGGTAGACTAATAGCCCGAACGCCCTCGTTGAGAGGGTAGCCCTGAGCCCCAGCAGTGGGGACATGTTAATATGCTATTGATGATGATATGCCAGTTATATCTTCATTATACATAGGTGGACGGATAATTAGAAACAGGGCAAGATTTTCATACAATCGAGGTCACTTTGAAGCCATGGTTCTCCGTGTAGGATTATTCGGGGCGTAATCTGATGAAGGTCATCGAGAGAGTACATGGAGGACTTTCAGATCGCTATAGATATCCAACTGATCAGATGAGCCGTTTGGTAGCAGCATCGTCATGTAGAAAAAAACCTGCAAAATGGCATAACCCATGGCAGAACCATGGCTTCAAAGTGACCTCGATTGTATGAAAATCTTGCCCTGTTTCTAATTATCCGTCCACCTTTGTATATACTAGCAGTTTTCAGTGTAGCGGTTTCATTGACTAAATATTCATCGGAAATTAACTTCTGTGAAGACAAATTCACACAAAAGCTTTGCTATCTTACTGAGAAACTCGTTATAAACTTAGCCATTAACAAGGAATGTTTAACCTCAGCCTTAAAAAATCTGTTTGATAAGTATACTGGAGGAAAAATTGAAAAACTTTTCAAATTAAAACAAAATCCATCGAAAAAGGAACAGGAGATTCGTTTAATTCCAATTTGAAAGTTCGTTGAATGATTTAATATTTTTTTAATCTGTAACGAAGTAGGGAGTTTGTATTTTGAGGAATTTTAGGGTTCCGTGTAACAAAACACTGTTAATAAAACGTGATCCGTATTTTGTTATGTAATTAATTATTACGGGTCACAAAATCAGATATTGATGGGCATACGCGGTTAAATTATTAATACCAACAAAAATTTAATACAAAACCAGTATATTACACATTATTACGAACTAGAACCCCACAGCGACATCGATGAAATAAAAATCAACCAATCAAAATTTCATCACTTCATTATCGCAATCATAGAAATGGAGCGTAGCGAGCGGGAGCGTAGCGAGCTTTTTCCGTGTTCTGTGATCGCAATAGTGAATATTGATTCATTTTGTACGGGACCCTTGTGTTGAATGACGTTGTTTCCTTTACCCTTTTATTTTCTCATCGCAGTCTGTTATATTTATAATATCTATATTAACTAATAATAAACCCAAGTGATTAATCGACAAATATTTTTCTTTCATTGACTTAGGTCTAAGTTGGCAGTTAGGGCTGTCAATCACAGCATAACCGTTAAATCAATTTTAACAAAACTTGCTTAAGTTCTAGTTCCGTATTTACATAAACAAGTTTAAAGAGCTATAAATCTTTCCGCTCTAAAATAAAACGGAGGAAGTGTCTGCCTTAGCTAAAATGATAATTTATGGTGAAATGTGATTGTGCAGAATTGCCTAAAAATAAACACATACCTAGCACATACCAATTTGTAGAAACGGGCATGCTTTATAATTAACCGTGCTTTACTGGGATTTCATGAACATAATATGTAAGACAGAGAAGACTCAATAACAATAATAAAAAGATAATAGGTAAGTACTTAAATTCCATGATTTATAAGAATTCTTTATCGTAGAATCGCACACGATTCGTGTTTCTGGTCGTAAACGTCATCTACCGGTTATCATAACTTGGCAACCCTGGGATAATACAAAGGCCATTATCTACCGCATTATTGCCGCACTGTTGCGAACATCGGGTAACAATGAAGGGTTATTAACTGTATCGGATATTGCTTTAGATTTTATTTGCTAAAATATATGAAATAGATAATTACAAGTTACTTGTATATCCTCATTAAATACGAGCGTCATTGGAGGAAAGTCTATGATATGACCAACTGGACTGGAAAAATAGGGTAAGGATCGCAGCTTAGATCAAATCAAAAAAATAGGATAAATTATGTTATTTATCACTGAAAATGGTTTTACAAAACCTAGCACTAAACACTTACCTACCTGTAGTATTGGCCACTAAAGCAGAGAACGGCGACATTTACATTCGCACTTTTTGATTGGTTTTAGTAGAAAATCCTCAAAATCAATACCTTAACCCTTTAGCTTGCGAGGTCCAGAGCGCAATACCTTTGAAACTCGGAAGTATTTCGCGTCAGTCAGACACCCTGGCATTGTCACTCAAAAAACTGTCATTTTACTAGGTCAAGGACAATGTATGACAGACAATGTCAGGATAATATGTCATATTACCCGGCGGAATAACTAGCTAGGTGTCATCCTAGGACTACATGTAGTATATAGGCTGAGAGTCAAAGAGTTAAGTTATTGATACGATTGATTAGGAGTATAACGGTGGTAAACCATAGTAGGATTTTTACTGACGTCTAAACGTGTTCGTGTCTGTTTGGTTTGTGAAGTTGTTTCTTATTTATGTGTGAGTACAACAAGTACAATCAGCATATTTATATCCGTGTTATATAATTTGTAATTAGACTGTTGTAGTACCCCTAAAAGTAAATAAATAAACGTAAAACGACTGTGATTACCAAACGAATAAATCATAAATCCAGCTAATATTTAAAGACATCCGTTTACGATGTAAAAGATGTACACACACGGAATACATATTAACTTTACAGCCAATATACCTACCGTCATCAATATTTATGGTGACGGATCTTTTCGGGAATATATCGGCCCAAACGGCCCGTTGTTTACGCGATATATCGTCTCTTGTCACTTGTCACATGTTAATCTGAGAGAAATGATGGAGCCAATTTCGTGCTGGTTAGTATACGTAATAGGGTTAACATAATATTATAGGGCTGGTTGGTATGCTAAATGGGACGCTGTATATTCGGGTATATCCGGTGTTCAATATTGAACACAAACGGTTGTGCTGTGCATAATAATTTGAACTGCCATCTACCAATGTTATGCCTACGCATAACATACCTACGTATCGTATATTAATTTTATTTTAGTTTTACACATGCGTAGAAATATGTTATTATACGCTGTATATTTGGTTATATCCATGGTTCAATATTGAACACAAATGGTTGTGCTGTGCATAATAATTATATCTACTATCTACCAATGTTATGCGTAGGTAGGTATAGTATAGGTTGGTATATTGTCGTATATTAATTTGATTTTAGTTTTACACATGCTTAGAAATATGTTTCTCTCGGTTTGAAAGTCTAGCACGACAAATTCCTATGTAAAGAATCTGTTAGTAAAACATAGATATAATTATTACGTACAACTATAATATGTAGGTAGTAGCTACCCATGTGAGGTGACTAAGTACTTCTAAGAACTCTAGAACTTTTGGCGCAGGATCTTGTCAGGAAAGTTTGATGGGAAAATCCCATCGGATAACAACTTTTAGATCATATCTATATGAGTTCGGAGGTAATTAAGAAAAAATATGGTCAAGTAATTAAAGTTATGCTTCAAGACGAAACACAATTTTTTTTAAGGCAAAGGAACAGTGACTTTATCCTGCAAAATAAAAATAAATATCCGATATATTCGTCCCTATAGCTACATAATCGGATAAAATAACCATGAGTCGATCGGACTTGGGATGCGGACGACATATCAATATTTATCGGTGACGGAACCCAAGCATATGGGCCCAAGTATTCATGTTGCTTGGATGAAAATCTGGGACCCCAAAGGGATTCGAGGTCAATACCTGACTTAAGTGGCCACAGGCGGAAGTTTACCTAAATGCTAGCTTATTTTATTATTTTTTAAAATATTTATTTTATCTTATTTAGCTTATTATTTTTATTTGTAGGTTCTAATCACATTTAAATATTAATATTATATTATTCACGGGTATTACATATGATTGTTTTTAACCTTTGCCCGACGTTTCGACCAGATTCCACTTGCCGTGGTCACGAGCTGACTGGAGAGGCTGTCAGTGTTGAACGCTGCGAGTTGCTACAACATCTACCCACTGTTGGTTATTGGGAAGTCTCGGCACACAACACTTAAATTTACGTTTCTGGTACTATGCGTTTGAAGGTTGTCAGAAGGTACCTCAACCTGCGGCCTTAACTACCGGTAGCTTGGGCCCTGCCCCGGGACTCTAGGTTTAAGTTTTTATTATAATATTTTTGTAATTGTTTTTTATAAAAATATTTTGAAGAATTAAGACTTATGAATGATGATGAATAAAAGATGATGATAATAAATCTTTATTGCAGATCCAAGTCCTTAAAGGTCCATAAAGGTTACAAAATTGACCACCACCACCAAAATTATGAATAAGTACTGAAATTGCATAATGTTGTTATTTTTGACTATTAACTTTGTAATTTTAATACTCCAATATTTTATTTAATGTTTTAATTTAATTTTAGTTATTTGACGTCAACATTATCGCTTTGGATATCTGTAATGATAAATAAATTATACAAATAAAATATAAAATATAAAAAAAATGAAAAAATTGTACGAAATTCCACAATATCCATCTTACGCTTTAATGTTGCTACTAACGAACCACAATTTCATCTCCATGTCACGTAATGTCCCGTATTATGTCCCGGTGGGGGAATAAACGCTAATATCGTATTTAATATATGCGCCAGATGGTTGTATTAATAACTGGCTGTTGCTCGCGGCTTTGCCTACGTGGAAGAAGTTTTTTCCCGCGGGAAATGTTTACCGCGGTAAAAAGTATCCTACTTGTTATTTCAGAATATAAGCTACTATAGCTATATAAGCTACCAGGTGTAGCAAATTTCATCAAAAGCCGTTACAGCGTGAAAGGTAACAAACATCCTTACAAAGTCACAAACATCCTTACAAACAGTCGCCTTTACATAGGAAGGTTTGAATCTCATTGGTGGCGCGCGAGGGGCCGCGAGCACGCACCAAAGAGATCTTAACTCTATGCCTTTACAGCTCTACTCGGCTTGAAACTTTCAAGTGTACGAAAGTGACTGCAGGAGTCTTGAAATTATTTTTTTATATGGTGTTGTATTATACAGTATTTATCAATTTATAGTGTACTAGCTGTTGCCCGCGGCTTCGCCCGCATGGGGTAAGTACCTATAAACCATCCGGAAGAAATTATCTGTATGATAGTGAAAATCGCATTAAAATCCGTCGCGTAATTTAAAAGATCTAAGCGTACAGACGCGGGAAGTGACTTTGTTTTAAAAGTTCTCAACCTATTAAATTTTGGGTTTCTTTTAAATCTGAATGGAATTATCATGTTTTGTGCACAACAGGTGGTGAAGCCTAGGGGTTGTTTAACATTTTTTTGAAATTCAAAAACCATTATAAAGAGCTGGACTGTTTTCAAATCCAATTGTTTCATTATCCAAAATCCTTTTAGACGTAAGCCCGTAAGCTGCTTACGGGAATTTCCATCCATTGATCCTGATTGAGCCGTACAGATTAATGAAATCTTTTTGATTACGTATATTTCATTCCGATAGAAGTGGCAAACGAAAACAATGCTTTTGCCTCTCAGATACACGCGTTTGGCAGTGAAAATATACCTTAAGCGTAACACACACTGAGCGGCGGCGTTGCGAAAGCGTTGCGGTTTTTTTCTGTAATGTTCGAAATAGTATGAAGCCCTTTACATCTAAGCGGCGGGCGGCGCGGCGCGTTCTTCATACAAACCTTCGCCGCCGCAACGCTTTCGCAACGCCGCCGCCCAGTGTGTGTCAAGCTATTGTATTATGACGTGCATACAAACTTCAACCTTAGGGTGGTAGACATCATTTTGCAGACTGTACAGCCTCTTTGATAGTTCTTGACATGACGTCAAACTCTGCGATAGATTTGATGACGTCACAAGTCCCAGCTCTTTGAATACCCCGTCACACAAAAGCCTCTAGTTTGTGATGTAATTACACGGGCTTTCAAAGACATTTAGACGTGAAGACTCAAACAACAGAGTAATTAAGTTGCCGTAGTTTTCGTCCATAGAACTCATGATTTATTAGTTTGTGTTACATAGTTTTGAATTATGTCGCAACTGACTGTGGCATATAGTTAGTTATTGGACTGTTTGGTCTGACAGATTGACATATTGCATAGGAAGGGAACGTATATCTACTTTGGCGAAGTATTGTACGGTCAACCGCACGTCAGTTGAAGCAAAACCTGTATAAACTGGTATCTCATAGTTTTGGAATTTGCTATAGGCTAGGCCAGCTCAAGGTTTCAGTGTTTCCATATTATATAAAAAATCGTTATCAATGTAATATACCAATGTAATAAATCGTTAAAAATAGTAACGGAATTCGAATATCAGTAAAAAGTTTTACAATAATTATATAGTATAGTCACAGAATAAATAATAGTATGTATAGTTTAGTTAGGAATAGTCGCGTGAATGTCGCTTACAGTAAATAAACGATATAATACTAATGTTGTTTCAACACTACTTTATTATTTAGTAGGTAAATTGTAATGGTGCGGCAGGTGCGGTGCGGCGTAGCAGTAAAACCGCAACTTTGCTACGCGTGCTACGCGTGCTACGCCGTAGCACTTCAACCAGTAAATGTATACAGTCTTGTATTACCATCGACCTTACAACAATGTAATGCGGAAGGATAATTTTAATTGTTTAATCATTAAAAAAAAATTAAACAAAAAATGTAAAACAAAATTATTGTATTTGCCTACTACTAAAAATCCTTATTGATTGTATTTTAAAAAGCTTGGACAAATCTCATAAATTATCACTGCAGAAGTAAGCACAAAAAATATCTAAGTATATTATTTTCGCTTCGCATCACACACGAGTATCATTTACTTGTATATTTTCGTCTTAATCAACGTTGATTGTTCCCATTATTTCGGCAAGACGAACGAACGTCCGGAACGTTCTATCTTTGTGTAAATAGGGTAATAATAATCAGGAAGGGGAAATTGGCTGCAGGAAGCGACGACTGAGAGACCGCAATACTTATATACAGACAGGTTTCTTGAATAACAACCTTTTGGTGGATAATTAGGGTTGAACCTCGCTTGTCTTGCGAGAGAGCACGGCATTTGATATACAGGTGAAGTTGGCTTTTGATAAATACGACATGCAGATTCTATGGATATCTGTCTAATACAAATATAATAAAGCTGAAGTTGTTTAAGTTCTCTCTTTCTATGGAACTACCAGTCGGATTTGAAAATAACTTTTGGCATGTAATAGCCCAATTCTTGAGAAAGGTTATAGGCTATTTGACATCGTGCTATGACCCTTAGGAGCCCAAAAAAAATGCACAAGTAAGGTGTGACCAAATGATTCTCAGGATATTTTAATCTCTAATTGGTGTGACGAACGGAGACGCGTTCTTAAAGACGAATATGAAGTGACCAAAGTGAAATAAGACTGAAGTGAACTTATTTGTTGCAGTTGGTTTCTGTCGAATTTGTTTGGGACATCCCTTTGCCCCTTATTTTCAAAATGGATGCAACAATCGGGCCGCGGTGTCTCGCGTTAAAGTATCACGCACCCTTTTCAAAGTTACACAAAACACGAATAAATCCGTTGTGGGCCCATAAGGGCGTAATGGTTCAAGAAAAATACTCACATTTCGCGCGATAAAAAATTGTGATCATAAAATAAATTATTATTCGTAACATGTTGTAAAAGACTGTTACTAACACTTGTTCGCCTGTTGAGAATTCCATCTGCATATTTTTGCATTTCACAGAGCAGTAGGTAGTATGAGAAAAACGTGAAAAGGTCGTTTGGATTCAGCTCGCCAACAGCAATTCGTGTGAAAAACCTTAATTGCACGACACGGCTTATGCTGACAACAAAGGTACAGCAGAAATATGAAGCTAAAACAACACAACCTACACGAAGCACTTACACAAGGCATCCTGTTACACCAAATTGTAAGATTATTATCTATTTCTGTTCTTGTTCCTCTCTGCCGAAAGTATAAGACCACCTGGTCATGCGAAGTGTCAATGTGTTCGATGGTATTGTTAGATTTATTACATAGTGTGTTTGTATCTAAGGTTCTACGATGAAGATTTTTCACTCTTACTGACTTCATCCATAGAGGCCGGAATGCGTGGCGTGTTGCGGTGCGGTGCGTTGCGTGGCATCTCCGTTGTAATGTATGAAACTGTATGGAGAAGCGTGGCAACGGACACCGGTGCGATGTCTCAGAATACTCAGAGTTAAAATGTTTAAAATCCTTTCTCACAGAACTTTAGTTAAGACACTACATATTAAGAGATTTGTCTTGAAAATGTCTGTAGACATCAGTAAGTTAACAGTAATGATGACAGTGCTTCAGTCAGTGTACTCGAAGCATTACCAATAGTATTAGGAAAACTATGTGTAGATCATTTTAAATTTTCGAACGTATAAAATTTGCTTTGTCAAAATTTTGATTCTGTGTAATCGCGGTCTATTTTATTCCAGTTCCCCAACATAAGGTTACAAGGTAAAATATAGGTTGCAAAGGCCTAGCTAGCTATTTACCTGCGTGTGCCACTGAAACTTTTTTGCGCGACTAGCAAAGTGTTCTATCTACTCTATAAGAAACAAACACGTACCAGTGGATTGATCTTTTGGGAAAACTATGTGAAATAAGTTACAGGCTTTTGAATATAGAGCTCTAGCATACATAACTTAAGGTAACTTTTTTTGTGATCTGAACTAACATTATACGTAGGTATAGGAAAGGTAGATCGCTTCCCATATGTTATTCAATGACGGCCACAATAGAAATTAACCCGGATAAAGTAGAGTCAGAATATAAATAAATGGAGTCTTGTCTATCATTTATCAATAACCCTTAGAAAGAAAACCACATTTTATCTACTTATAGGTAATTCATAATTCTGCAAAAGAGCAAAAGATAAGATAAATAAGTCATGAATCATAATGGAGGATTGATACAAATAATACGAAGGCATTTGCGCATACCGAATACGTAATATGATCGGATGGAGCCACGTTGAAGGCAGCAGCGGCTGAGTGACTGCATTTATATTGAGTTTATATTTTCCGATACGTATCAGAAATATGAACGAATGACGACACAAATATTTCGAGCGAATGCGAATGGTAATAAGAGCCGGGAACGAGCTAGACTGAATACCTGGATCAGTTAGAGCGGGTGCTCACAGACGGACACTTAAAGAGCACTCGCGTCCCGCGGCGAGCGTGTGAAGAGAATGATGAGACTGAGCGAAGCGAAAGAGGTGTATCAGGATCGCCATACTTGGCGCTCCGTTTTTTCTGCCTACCCTACTATTTTCGACTTTTATGGTTTCTTTTTTTTCTGTCTTACTCTATAGTTACTTAGCTTAGTATTTTTTTAAGGTTAATATTGTTGTGTGTGTTTTGTAGCAGGAAATAAATAAATATCATATCATATCATATCCATGCATATATTATTATTTGAGGTGGGGCTCCTTCAAGTCTTATCTAGCCTTGTATCACTGCGACCATTGCTGATCTATTGTGATCGCCGCCATTACTATAGTTCAGTGTTGAGCTTTGCATCCGTTAGGAACTTCAGCATGCTTTTGGCACTAATTAGTTTTACTTCATCGGGTTGAAGTATGTGGTTGCCCAGATGGACGCTTCTTTTACGCACATTCACACAGGAGGTGTAATGGTGTTTCCTCTGCCTCTGCCATGCATATAGCGAGAAGATGTAAAAAACAGATAAAATTTTTAGAGCTTGTGCTCTGCGATCATGAATATGAATATACATTGTATCCATTTGTATAAGAATTTCATTAATTTCGACAGAGTCTGAGTCTAAATAATGTTTAGACTTTTGCTCTAGAATCTAATGCCTATCTTCACAGGCCCTCATATCTTGTTAGGCCTGTCTCATTAATCTCTAGGAGAGATAGCCTGCGGTAATCTGTCTTTGCGTGACGTATTTATAGGACGAGGGTCAGGATAGGGTAGAATGCTTTCATCGCGCGTTTAGCTGCCGTTAATACGGTCTTAGGCTCTTATATAGGTACGTTTTCATAGACGAACTAGTTTATGCCCCGCAACTTCGTTCGCATTATATACTTAATAATATATTATGTGTCGTACCTATATATTACTTTCTAACTGTTGCCAGCATGTAAACTTGATCAGGAAATTTATGTTCCCATACGTACCTTAATATCTCTTTTCACCCCTTTAGGGTTGGAATTTTAAAAATCCAAGTACACCAGATTTTAAGTCTGACCACATGTTTTCAAACAAAAAAAAACTCGGTTCAAATTGAACTAGTAGTTTTAGCATGATGCAGGTAAACAGACAAGAAATTTTTGAAAAGAGTTTTGGAGTCAGATTTAAGCTTAGATATTGTATTCCGATAGTTTTTTATAATACCTTCAATGTTCAGAAATACTCCCGTAACGATTTTATAATAGTATAGATAATAATTTACATGGCTCTAGATATCTGGCAAATTGTCCTTTTTATGATGGTCTGCAATTTCCGAAAATAATTAGAATTGGTACATTAATAACGTGGAAATAATGTTTTAAGGAATTTTTCTGTTTGCGTACTTATCTGAAACCAGTAGATAGAATATTGAGTTTGTTTTCGTCCCTTTCATTCTCATAGTAAAAGTAAGCCAAAGTTACTATGGTACTGATACTTACTTATTACTATTGTCTTTTAGGCATATAGACTATAGCCATAGTCAGAACAAAAAATTAAAAAATACAAGGCTTGGAGTAGATAAAAATATGGGTAGGTACTTACGCTCGAATCTCTTGGTTCATCTCACTTCACAAAAATTATTGTGCACTTCAATTTGCGTTATTTTATGCGCCAAAAGTGAAAGCCTTACACAGAAAGAAATAAAGTCTGTAGTAATCAAAATATAACGTAGCTACAGTCCGTTTTTTTATATATAGTTCAATACATAATTATACAATTGTACATTAGTGGAAAGAGCTCTGCTCGGAGTTTCCCTGCGAGATCGAATCAGAAATGAGGAGATCCGTAGGAGAACCAAGGTCACCGACATAGGTCAAAGAATTGCGAAGCTGAAGTGGCAGTGGGCTGGGCACATCGCCCGCAGAACTGACGGCCGTTGAGGCAGAAAGGTTCTCGAGTGGCGGCCACGTATCGGAAGACGCAGTGTAGGCAGGCCTCCCACAAGGTGGACCGACGATCTGGTGAAGGTCGCGGGACCCGGCTGGATGAGGTTAGCGCAGGACCGGTCGTCGTGGAGATCCTTGGGGGAGGCCTTTGTCCAGCAGTGGACGTCTACAGGCTGATATGATGATGACATTAGTGCGTGCTAAAAGAAACCTTTATCGGTTTGTACATAGCACGCGATAGAAATTTAATATATTCGTATCTATAGGCTGTAATAAAATACATACAGTGACGACAACTGTCACTATATGAGAATCACTTCACTTCTAAGACGCGGCCTTTCTCACAAACATAAACATCCACTTTTGTTTTTTTTATATGGTAGTGGGATTCGATAGTAAAAGTACAGTGGACATAACTTTTGCTCAACTACTTTGAAAGCTCAAAAAAATAACAGCCTTTAATTTAGGGATAAGCCGAGAAGTTAAAAAACGACCAAAGTCAGGTTGCGTAATAAATTCCTCGGTACTACAGTTATTTTCTAACACCCTGTAGGAAAAACGCGTCAAGGTTTTATGGCGGCGATGATTGGGCAGAACCCCGCTGTGAGCCAAATTAACGTCCTCCGTAAAAATGTCTTCGGCTGATTCCGTTGGGTGACGAAAGTTCCGGTTCGTTACCGGCGGAGAGTGGGGGGACTTTGATATCAATTGGCGTTCTGCACGTAAAATCGTATTTGCTATGTAAATAAATAATAATAATATCGAGCATTTTTCACCAGATTTCTTAAAATTTGTTCGGATGATTACTTACTTGTTCACTTTTTTAAATATCTATGTTTATTCTTTAATATTTCACAATTCGTAGATTACAGTAATTACTCGCCCAACTGCAAAGCATTTCGTAACCTAATTAAATTCCTATATAAATAAACTTCTTATCCAAAAATGATTTTTTAGCATCGCTTTTAGTATCCCTATATAGTTTGTGATCGCTTTGCTCATTTTCTCCCCTTGTCCAAGCCAAGGTATTATCTCCTCTTTGCAAGACATGGCAATGTCATGAAAAATTGATAAATCTGCATGGTATTTTATGTGCTGATAAATAGTTTATATACCACGGGAAAATAAGATTGAATTTGTTTATAACTCCGGTTATCATTTAGAATGTTTAAACAAAATTGAGATTATATAATTTGATAAAAATTAGACAGCATTATATTGTTAAACTGTAATATATGTATTGTTTAAGTAAGTCATATCCTGACAGGGTCCATGTCAAAGTATAATTTAAGATTCTAACAGCATGTAACTACATGGTTACTAAATAAATAGAAATTGAATAAGTTTGTAGGGGTGCACAAGTGACGGTGCGGGTATATTTTTGGCAGAAGGGAGGCGTGATAAAAAAGTGGGAATCTCCGTAGGCACTAGAAAAGGACTCCATATTTTCACGAGATAACGAATAGTCGTGTGACCGGAGTTCGTAAAACAACAGAATAAAACTGCTTGTTTGCTACTACGGTACGCTTACACTGAGTTTTATTGCTTATTTTGATGTTATTGCGATGGTACTCTTGGATTATAATAGTATTTTTGTTTTATTGTACGACTAGCTTATGCCCCGCGACTTCGTTCGCATTAAAAAAGTATCTTTTTGTTACTTACTTTAACTGATGCCCGCGGCGCGTAAATTTGATCCGTAAATTTTTGTTCCCATACAAACCTTAACATCCCTTTTCACCCCTTTAAGGTTGGAATTAAAAAAAGTACACCAGATTTTAATTCAGACCACATGCTTTTGAACAAAAAAATACGGTTCAAATCGGACCAGTAGTTTTAGCGCGATGCGGGTTCAAACAAACAAGAAATTTTTTGAAAAGTGTTTTGGGGTTAGCTAGCCTAAATAACGTATTCCAAATAAAGAAAATTAGAGGCAGTACACACTTACAAAATTACCTTAATGGTTACATAACTCGTCTAAGAAAAACGTTACGAGTAAATTGACGGAATCCGAGCAATTCACGAACTCTCAGTAAGATAGGTTCAGTAAAGATCGTCTCCCTGAACTAGGTCAAGGCATCGGCGCCGTAATCTTGCGGCACCCGGGCATCAACCATCTGACTGCTTGTTTCATACACAACAACGCAACTACAATTATTTGCCAATCTTAAAGTTTTTGGAAACTGCTAAGGGAAAACTATACAAAAAACAAAAAAAATTTTTAGAGCAATCGGGTACACGTACAAAAAAAAAGATATACATTTACATGTACGGTCGGTTTCAAAAGTGCAGTCCTACCTTAGAGTATACCTTGCAAAAAATAAACTGTGCGTGTTGTCTGTATACGAAGCGCCTCAAACGATTTACTTCTTTAACTATACTTTTGAGCCCGATATGTACAGTCAGCGTCAAAAGTTGCCGATCAAAAACTAACTTCCAAAAGTACTGACTCTTCTTAATTTCACAATAACCTGATGTCCTAATTATTCATTATTACTTCCTGGAATATATTGTAGATAAAAATAATCAGTAACAACTACTTTAATTAACAATGTTGGAAACAAAATAGACATAGCACGATCTTTAAAAGAAAATATACCTCGACATTCGAAAAAGATTTACATTCGACGAAAGAAATTTTATTCTTATTTCAGATACTTTTGAAACATTCTATAGAACCACAGTATTGTAATACTTTTAAAAATTTCAAATAATTTTGAAAGTAAAAAAAAACTTGTGAAATTTTAATTCAACATACACTTTTGCGAAGTTATAGTATAAAACTATATTTATGTGTTTGGCAACGCGATTCTTTTGGAATATTCAAATACCAAGCTACTTTTGATGTTGAGTGTACATATTCGACCAAAGTGCCTCTCTAAGATTGACATTCGTTTACTCGTTATCAATAAAATGATGTCCTTTGCAAATTATTTGCCAACTTTCTTCGCCAACTTTACCATACCACTTGTCTAATTCCAAAGAAGATGTTTGATTGGATTGCGGGCAATTCACAAGTATTCTATACAAGTACAAGTAAGCTGACATCTCTATTTTCTATTATTTTGACATTGTAAGAATATATTTTAATTTAATTTTATTATGAATGTTTGTATATTAAGTATTGACGAGTATGTTTAGTACGAATAAATGAATATGAAATATGAAATATTCAAAACATAACCGGGAAGTTTGGTCAAACAAACAAAAAACCCGATGGTTATATCGTATAGTTAAACTCGTACGTTATTTACTAGTTTCGATCAAATAGCAACGACAAAATGGTACCAAAAGCAATATAACATGCCCATAAGTCTTTCGTTACGATATATTGCTTCAAAGTGAACATCGGACATGATACGGGCGGGAATGCTGTCAACGCTCCAAGTCGCTCGTATGAAGGACAGGGCGGTACCGTAACCACAGTACACAATCCGACTTAGTACAAAAAATAAAACCGACTTCTATGTAAAATATATGATGAATTATTCATCCTTAAATTTTTTAAAATTGTCCACTCTTACAGGTGAAATATTGTTTTCAAATTGAAATGGTACAACCCACGAACTTTACTTCGAGGGTGGTGCCATTTCAATTTTAAAACAATATTTCACCTCTATTTAATAAAATATGAATCATTCAAATCGGTTCTCAATCGGCGAAGATACCGCGTAACATACACACAAAACATACAGTTGAATTGAGAAAATCGGTTGAAAAACCAGCGAGCGGCCACTTTACTTATTACCATTACTTACCATTTGATCTATCTCTATCATATGACAACTGGGAGAAAAAAGGTTCAACAGTTCTAATACGTCACTTCCATAGAACAAGTGGGAGTGATCTCGATGACCTTAAAAAAATTACCTACGCTCGTGTCTAGTACAGTCGACGCACGTCAGTCGATACACTTTGACCTTGAGCTGGCCTAGCCTATTAGGGAATTTCAATACTATGAGGGACCAGTTTATACTGGTTTTGTTATCACTGACGTGCGGTCGACCGTACTAACTATAGCGCTGTCTGGGTACTTTAAACAGGTCTCTCATAGTATTGAAATTGTCTATAGGCTAGGCCAGCTCAAGGTAAAAGTGTTTCCACTGACGTGCGGTTTACAGTACCTATCTAAATTTATTGTTTCTTCTTTGCTTGTGACTTTAACCATTTAGTAAGGAACCCTAAAAAGGCTTTCTTCAACCAGTAAGTTTCGAAATTGTCAGATACCTGTACCTACTCGTGCAATCAATACCAGATGAGGTCCAGAGCCGCCTTTGAATTAGGAATGAATTTCCCTTTGTACTGTGTGATAGTGGAGCAGGATAAGCCTGTATTTCATCCGTGGGACAGTCTCGACAGGTCAGAATGACACGCCACTACGTCAAACTAACAACCGCGGCTATACTAGGAACTATTTGTGTTGTATTACTCTGCGGCTAGGCGTTATAGGGTCTATGTAGAGACAAGGGTTTCTCTGATCCTACAAGTAAATAGACTAAATTATAACATTTAATTGTATCAGGCGTTACTTTGCGGAAATCCATTATATATCTCGGTCGTAAGCTGCCGTTCTGTCAACATCCTGAGTATGCCACGTAGAGAGGTGAAACACGTGTCGATTTTATATTATTTTATGTTGTTTTATACAGTATATTTTTCGCTAGTATTATTATTATTTTGTAATTTATAAATTAATAAATTTTGACCAAAACATTTTGTTTAGAATAGTAATTTGCATGATATTATTTATAAATTTAGACTTGTAAAATTTATTTTTACTTATTATTTGAATTGTAATTTAATTTCTGTATTACTTACTATATTTAACAACATAAAGTTTATTCGCGGGAAAAGCAAATTAATAACCACAATATTGTTATAAATTATAACATTTTAATTCCGTTTTAATTTCTGAATTTCTCGAAAAAAACAATAAAATTGTTACAAAAGTTAACAAGACTAACTGAATAACTAAATAAAATTAGACAAAGAACCTAAATACTAAACCTTATACTTTATGTAAAACTGACTAAGGTAAGAACTTTGTGATTAATTAGGTAAGTACTTAAAATGTATACTGTAAATTTATATAGGTATTTAATTATATTTTACCTGTTAGCTGTAAGCGTGCGAGGGGGACACAAGTATTTTTTTACTTAAAAGGATAGGCCAGCAATTGATACATATTTGTATGTTTATAAACAGAATTTTTTTGGACAAGAGCAAGGCGACAGCAAAGATGAAGGGGAGCACGGGCACGGGGCAGGGAAATCCAATTAGCCTGCGGCTGCGGCAGATTTAAGGGTTGAAACGTTTTGTCGCGCCCGTTCGTTCTTAGTTGAGTCTTACTCTTATTTTTATTCGTTAAGTAATTTATTTAAATCTGTCCAAAAAAGAAATATAAATAATCCATTGTAAGCTTATTCTTTAATCCTGTTCGAGCATAAATTCATGATGTATCTTTGTCTTTTTTAAAAGCTTTTATTTATCTAGCTGACGCGACAGTAGACGTCGTTCTGTCAAAAGCTAGGTATTTGACTGTGGCAGTTTGTATATGCACAAAGGAAGTAATTCAGAAGATTTAGAAGACCTCCCACAGAAAATTAATTATTAGTTAATTAATTAATTTAATGTAGGTAGTTTATATATCTAAACAAAATAATAAATTATAATTATTGGGAACAGAATAAATCATGCAAATTTTCACCCCCTTCCCCCCCACCCTTAAAATGTAAAATCAAAACACCCGTCATTATTTATAATAATTTTAAATTTATATGTTACTGCATAGAAACCGATACTCCCGTGAAAGGTTTTTTAAAAAAAAGATTTTAATAGTGAAAATTACTTTCCTCTTATTCCACACACCTCTACAATGTACAAAGTAACAATTTAGTAGGCCTACGTTAGTTTTTGTATGAAGATAGTTACTTAATAATATACGAAGTAACATTACGGGTCTGATTTTTACCTTTTCCTAAGTGCAGGAACTCAGACCAAGCGCTCTGAAACGCACGCGCATATGCGCAGTGGTCACCTACACTAGCACACAGAGATAAGCGCGTCGCAAGCTATGGGCCAAGTTCTACTTCCCCGGGATTATCTCTGTATAATTGCGCATATGCGCGTGCGTTTCAGAGCGCTTGGCTTCAGTTCCTGCACTCTAGCGGGAACTTAGGAAAAGGTAAAAATCAGACCCGTAATGTTACTCCGTATATTATTAAGTACGTAGACTAAAACGCACGCAGCGTTTTAGAAACATTGTTTTGAGTTTCCGCACTCTCGTTCACACTTCAATTCAATCCAATATACTTTATTGCACATTAAAAAAATAACAGTCAAAAAAAGAAAAAAAACAGATATAGTAATGTACACTTCTGTCTGGGAACTTGATGATTACGAAAATGTGCTGAAAACTATCAGCAACCGATTTTTCCCTTCCGTATTATTCCCCGTTGACACTTATTACATTCAACAGGTGTTTGTTACCCGCTTTGTAAGGGCCAATTAGTTTTAACGAGGGGTCCTGTCCTCGCCACCGTTAGTTAAGGTTCTTTGTTAGTCATTTGTCAGGCTCGGACAGGTGGTAGAGATACGGATACTACACGGAAGTTATTAGTCAATAGATACTTTACTTAGATTAGTTTTGAATAAAGTTTAAACTCTTTAAACTTTAATTAAGTTAATTTTCTTACTGTCAAAGTTTGAACTTCATAAAATACATTTTTGAGAATATTTTGTATGTCCGCAAAAATATATCTCTCTTTTTGAGGCACTGTGATATGAACACAGCTTATGTTACAAGAAACAAAAACAAACTTGTACCACCACAGTTAAGGCTTAGTAAGGTCAGTAAATCATTCACGGGGCAATGTATACGCTTCTACAATAAACTACCAGAAGAAATCTTAAATATGAATGACAGAAAATTTAAGACTCACATTATACAACAACTTTGTAATAAAGCTTATTATAAAACAGTCGATTATCTAAATGACAAAGATGCCTGGTGTTAATGTTACTTCAGCCTCGCACAATCTTTACAAAATAATGTTATGTACAAACTTGATTTTAAAAGATGTGTTGCGGAAGTTTGTTGCGCCGCTTCTTCTTCCCAGCTCTATATAACACCTTGGAGGCGGTGGTAGATAAAAAATTGACGTTGTATAAATGTACCCAGTGTACTTACATGCAATAAAATACTTTTGAATTTTGAATTTTATGATAAAAAATTACGCAGTGTCGGTAGACTAAGTTTGAAAATCGCTTATCAAAGGAATATGTATCCATCGGTTTATTTTTTCTGTTTTAGATGAAGATTGACAATATCATGTACTTTTCCACGATTTTCATAATGAGCTAAAAAACTGAAAATAATAAAAAAAAATCCAAAAAAATGTGTTGACAAATTGGGTATTAATATACCTTATTTTCGCTGTAGGATAATTGTAAGAAATTTCTTTCTTTCGTTCTTATTTTAACTATTTCACAAAACTGACATAGAAAGTTACTACAGATACTATTAGGTAAGTGATTTTTTTCGCTTTTCGCCATTTCTTCGAACAACTTCATCAATTTTTCTGAACTAAAATCTATTTTTAAACGTCCTACTATAAGTACTTTACTTTTAGGTTCAAAACAGGAAGAAAAATGCGTCAAATAAAAAAGTACTTAAATGAAAGTCTTTATTCAATTTAGTCTCTATCTTCATTTCGCCGGATAATATCTGACCAGTCCGGTCACGTCCTCAGAGGCAAAATAAGTAACTGAATAACGAAACTGCTTCGTTATTGAATTTACCATCCGCTAAGATGAACACGATAAAAACGAATTATTATTACCAATTACTCAAGAGGCTGCTAAAATTATTGGAAATGTCCGACCCTACTGAAATCGATTGTAACTTTCTGTCATGTCAAAGTTGGCTGACGAATCAGTGAGTTTTGCAAAGAAGTAGGTGAATAACATTGAGGTAAATAGAGTAAAGTAGCTACTTCAAACAAAAGTTATGGTGTATAATTAATTATACACAGACCTATGTTATAGTATAGCTAGATGACGGCGGGCGGGGTACGCGCGGGGGTGTCTCCGTTCTCATAGATAACATTCAATGCGCACAGATGCGACTTTGTCTGAATATGAATGAATTTCATAAATATGGCCGCCCCGCTACGTGCAAGCAGTTGAGTTGGAGTAAGACTATTACTTACTCTGTGTTGGAGTGTCTTCTCTAGTACGTAGTACATATTACCTCGATGTCTCTATGGTACAACTCGTAGTCAAAGTTCACTGGTATTCAAAAGGTCACCCACGGCGAACCACACGTTCGCTTGATATTAGAGAGGGAAGCAATGAAACCAATTATTAGATCAATTATTTATTTATCATTTATCGCTCTGTTCTTTTATTTTTATGTTTGAAACCACATTAATACATATTTTTGTTAATTTTTTATTATTTTAAATTATCTTTACACGTTGATGTTTACTTTGCAACCTTCAATACAATACTTGCCTCCGAGTACAATAAAATAATGTAGGTATACAAAAGATTGTACATGGATAAGAAATTGTATACAGGACGATTATATTTAAGTCACAATTATATACAGGATCATGAATGAATCTATTCGTTGATACAGAGGATAAAGTTGTTATATTGGAATTAATTCATTAGGTGAGTTAAATTAATTATGATAAGACGTAACGAAAACGATTCTTGGCCTTGATAATAGGATTTTTATAGAGTAATTTGTATGTACCTACATTATGTAACAAAAATAGTAAGTAATTATTTAATTACATACTTACACCCTTTGGAAACAAATATTTTTCTTTTGCTCTCTTTGCCTTTAGGTTGTCTTAACTGATTAGTACTTTTGTTACATATATGTTACATACTTACTCTATATTAAAATATATATAAATAAATCAATATAAACATTATGGCTCTTCTTTATATCAACTCTATGTAACATTTATTTAATTTTAACAATTATGTATATAGGTAAGTACATTTCTTAGTTTTGACACAACAGACGAAATCTACCACGGTAGGTCTAGGTATACAGATAGTCATAAGAAGTTTGTTCATAGGAACCGATTCAATAGATACACAACTACTAAGGTCGGAAATAAAAGTGTTTAAGAAAAAACTTAGACCAAAGTAGTCTAAAAGAAAATTCGAAATGAAACAGTAATCAGTCTTCATAGATAGTTTTTCAGAGGGTACAAGAAAGTTCGCTTCAGCCGCGTAGAAAAATGTATTTAAAATACTGACTTTAAAAACAATATTAAGGCTTAAATAAATCACTATTTTCACATCGATGCTAATTTGAATACCTACACTTATGTACACCTATCTATTTGGTGTTACACATCTTTAATTTTATGTGAAGAGAACTGTTTTAATGTATTTTTCAGAATCTTTTACGAAAAGAAATCTATCTATTAGTATTTCTATAAACTTTTCATGTAAGAATAGTGCAACACGATTCTATAATTTCACTACAATAGATTGTTTAGAATTGAGCTTTTCACAATGTCTTAGTAGATAAGATTATAATTACATTTCTACTTACACCATAAGATATATTATACAATTTTATGAGGGCTTATAACAATAGTAAATTTTCACATAGTCTAAAATGATTCACAATAAGTTATGTGTTTCCTAACATTTATAATAATTTAATCTTAAAATCCAGTTTTACCCTTTATTTTTGTTGTTTTAATTATAATTTATAATACACCTACCTCAGATGAAACCAAAGGAGGAGGATAGAGTTTCGCGTTAGCCTACTATTCCACGGTACTCTTATATTGCATATAAACGATAACTAGACTCAGTGCACGACTACAAGTATACACACTCACACACCTGAAATCTAAGTTACGTTCGTACAAAATAAAAGTATTATGTACAAGTACGTACCTACAGTATTTTCCACTAATAAAACTAAAAACGTTCCGTGCTGGACTGACCAAAACCAATATCTTGGCACTTGGTTTGGTATGAACATTTTCAGTAAATAGGTAAGTACCTAACATACTATCTTCCTCTTTTTGGTATCATCTAAGACATCTACTTAACAACACGAACCACAAACACTTACAAGATTATCGTCTATTGAGAGACAAAACTACATGAAATACAAAACGAAAAGATTTATAATAAAGGTACCTAAGTGTAATTTTATTTATCAAAAAAATGCAGTTAGTGCTTTCAGTTTGACTCTCAATAGACCATACAGGTGGCGTTACAAATCAAAAGGTACCTTGTGGTAGAAATGAGTTACATAAAGGACTGAAAACTACATAAATATACCTAACGATAGATTCAAGAACCAACCTCGAAACCCTTGGGGGTTATCTTTTAAAATTTTTTTGTAGTAACCCAATCGTGTAGTGTCGTTGATTGAGTATTACCATAGATTTGCACTCAGCGTATAGCATGAAATAGCAATAGTCTTTTACCCCAATAATTTGAGAAGACGCTTCTTTTAAGGCGGGGTCACACTGAACAAACACTATCTATTTTAGTCGGGCTGTCGTTCGTTGACAGTTAAGGTTTGTTGTTGGTATGCAGTTGAACTGCATCCCAACAAAAAAAGATATAAAATAAGATATTATAGGTATCTGTCTAGCTTACTCTTACCACTTTTGTAATAAGTGTGTCCCTCTCTGATTATTATTGTTATTTTAGTGGGTCCTCTATTGCTTTCTCTCTTTACGTGTAGTGTCGTTGTTTGAGTCATTTCACAAAACTTTAATTAACTCGGAAACTAAATGCCGCAATAAGATCCCTTTAGATTTGGACCGCCACAATTATAATAATTGTTTATAATATTTATACACAATTTGTTGTTATTATATTTACATACATTATAATATACGGACTACGGATGATATAAGCAGCCAATTCGCGGATATGTCGGGCTCGGTCAAGAGCGAGTGTCGCGCGCGCGTCGGGGCGGCGCGGGGGTCGCGGGCGGGGGCGGCGCGTGCGCATTCAAATGACGGGCAGCAGCGGGCTCGGGGAGCGCGGCCGCCGCATGCCGCCGATCCACTCCCCCATCATATCCTCGTCTCCCTGCACACGCGCACTCGACATACTCTCAGCGTCACACTCCTCAACTTCCCAACTCTGAGATCGAGATGTTCATATCATTTAACCTAGAGTAGGGTAGCCATTGGATAGTTACGCCACTATCACGGAAGAGGGGAAGGTTTGCGATAGGGTACTGTCGATATGCAACCCGTGAGCTGCCAGAGAGAGCCTCAACTTGCCTTCTTTTAACAAACAGATAAATAACAGTAAGAAAATTAATATTTTTCTTCAATGAATTTATCGATTTATCATCTGATATTATTTACCTTCAACATCCTTCTTATACTTATTTTCTATATAGGTACCTAATTAACTAGATTTCTAATATGAAGAGAAAAAACCGCAACGCAAACGAGCTCGCAAAAGTTAATAGGAGCGAGTATAGGATTTAATTACTTTATATTTACACATGCACTGGACATAATAATTTGCTAAGGTTTTGTTTGAAACTCGTTGCCGGGCAGCTTATCGTGAAAAGTTGGACAGACCGGACAAAATCACCAAATTTTTCAGTTGCTAATTATATAACTATCAAAAATCCATTTAAAAAATTCAAAGCTTTTACCTACATAGCTTTCAATTTTTGATATGTAAGTAAAATTGAAAGCTATGTAGGTAAGTAATGACTTTAAATTTTTGATAGAAACCAACTCTCCGTCGGCCATTTTGAAATATTAAATTAATTATCATTATCTTGGCTTCTAAATCACTTAGAATCACAAATTTAGTTTTAAATAATACATATTTTCTGTCAGAGAATACAACTACACGCATCTGGAAAAAATATGGTGCTTTTGTCCGGTGTATCCAGTCCACATTAAGGCGAAATTGGACCGTAAGCTGTAAGCTCCTTGTCTAGTTAATTTTAAATCCCTGCTCTGGTCTCACTTCCGCCCCTCTGGCAACTCGCACAATCGCATTTCCACAGTAATATCCATGCATGAGGCACAGTGTGTATGTACAAGTTCTTCCAAAGCAGTCAACCGTCTACAACTCGCGAGGACACTAGGGGTACGTGCGGGGCAGTGCGAGTGATTAAACCACGTATTACGGTGTCAACACTTACATATAAGAGGTAATTACCATCATCGTGTGAGGCGCAGGGTGCGCGGGCGGCGCCGGCGCGGGCGCAGGAGGCGCCATGGGCGGGGGCGGCGCGGGAGGCGGCTCCGGCGACGCGGCCGCGGGCGAGAACGATGATGGCGCCAGTGGTGACTGGGCTGCATCAAATGTACAGGCTGGTTGGTGGGTGGATGTAGAAGAGGATCATAAAGTATTCAAAATAATAGTTTTTTATTGATTTTTTTACTATTTTGATATAGTTGCCACGCACATGCTACGCAGGCACGCATTTGGTGCGTTCCGATCTAAGGCTGGTCAAACAAGTGTAGCGCAACACAGCGGATCACAGCGCAGAGCAGTTTAAGACGTTGTTCGCACGATGCTGCCCAGTGCTGTACGTTTGGTGTGTCATTTCCCATAATATTCCATACATTACAACGTCTTGAGCTGCGCTGCGCTGTGCTTCGCTACGCTGCACTGTGCTGCAGTCGCATTGACCAGGCTTTAATCCGAATGAGCAACTCACAAGCAGCAGTGAGAGCCAGCACAAACTGGCTCCAATGGACGCAGCAGCCGCAGCAGAGCTGAAGAGCCGCTCGACGCAAGGCTCTATGCAGTGCCATGAACAGCAGAGGATTCACTGCTGCGTGTACATACGAGATATGCAGGGTGATTTGAAAGTACATCTGGAAAAGAAACCGTTTTTCAATAGGTAGGTAACAATAATTGCTGGAAGACGGCAAACAAAGTAGACAAAATGGCGGCGCGGTACATTATGCGGTCCCTACACAATCATGCGGCATGACATGCGTTATGTGCTGTCATTCATGCATGACCGTTTAATTCTAGCGATTGACGCGAATGACATGCAAACTACGTGCAGGCCGTTGATTGACAATCGCGCGTACTCTTCACTGTACTAAGTGATTGATAGCACGCATGAGGGTCCATCATGCAGCATGATAATTCACGTAAACGTAACGCATGTCATGCCGCATGATCGTCTAGGGACCGTTCGAAAGATTGACCCTTTTGATTGGAGTCATAAAAATACAGGATGTTTTCACATTTCGATTTCCGGTAACGGTTCCCGGCTCAGACAGGTGATTTGTCTATAAATGCAGACTTTTTTTAAAACAAAGGAATGTTTTCTTTCAGTACATGTCATATTCAATACTTGTGCATAAAAGTTTCCGCACCCCTATCATAATGTACCTACTATTCTAAACATTCCACGAACTTCATTATGAGATCGGTGCTAAGATACACCCTTTTAATTTCCGGGTCAAATAAATCATTCCTTAATTTCCCTAAATAAAGTTGGGTATTTTTATCTAAGCAAAAGATTGTAGACGTTATTTCTGGGATTTATCCTGGAATTATTATTATCGTAGATTTGTAGGATATCCTACAAGATATATGGGACGGTTGAGATGACTTCTCTTATACTTTACCGAACGACAAAGCTGTTTATGTTCCTAACGACGCATTTCTTATAAAAGAGCTCCGGTTTCGGATATGTCGGAAACTTTCCACAAAGATTGTGAGTGACAATCGTATTCTATTTCGTAATTCATTGGCAAGCATCTCTCAAAAACATACTAAGTACAAGAGAAATCTCAAGGATGGTCAAGATCAGTTCTCCTAAAATGGTAATATAAAATGACTATAATTTTTTCTACAATTGAGATCTCCATCGAAAGTTGCGTTTCGGTTGTTAAGTATAATAATGACGCTGTGATATATTGGGACGGGTGGACTGGACGATTTTATAAGGGTTCCTCGTCAAACTATATAGGAACGGAATTTTAATAAACTGTCATAACAATAATATGACATTTTCAAACCTTACCTCATACGCTATATGTGACGTCAACGCCGGATGGTGCAGCAGAGTAATAATGAACAGCGGCCCCCAGAACAGTACATAAGCCGCCGTGATGACAAGAAACATGCGCACGCGGCGAACCCCCTCCCTCTCCACCCGAGCCAGGTACCCTCGGAGACGACGCCCACCGCCTAGGGGCAAGTTTGAGCTACGAGTTTGTTGGCAACGACCATCAGCTAGCGCACCGTCTACAGTCTGCAACGTGAAGAATATTGTTACATCGCATAGGTGAAGTACAAACAAAGAAAATAACATAGAACGAATTCAGGCGACACAACAGACAGAATGAATTTAAAACAGGGATGTAGAATATTAAATAACATAAAAAATTAAAAGCAGTCTCACTTTACACTGCAAGGGAATATAAAGTAGACAATGACACAGAAAAGCAAGTGCTGAAGTAAAAATTAGTTTATACAAGTTCAGCATACAAAATGCACCTTGCTATTCAGAACAAAGAAGACAGTTTATTATAAATAAAGGACCCAATAAAGGGAGTAGTCTAAAATGAAATCCGATACATTGGATCATAATATAAGGCTATACTCGTACTAATATCTACGAAGTCTCTACAGAGTACGTGCATGCATAATAATATTCCTTACTCTTGGTCCAACGCTGTTTGGCAGCGAGTCCATTCGTCGGTTGTTGTCTCCAGCCATGCTGACAAGTGTGGTAACTAGACCAGCTACTCGCACTGCCTCTACGTTAGCCTGCATGCGATAAGATTTAAATAATCGTACACCCAGAATGTTACCCACAACTTGGCAACGGTACATTTTCATGTTTAGTATTTTAGAAAGTGGACGTTGCCTGAATAAGCATCCACAGAAAGACAACGACTGAAAATTTAAATTTACTTGATACCATACGAAATTTTGGCAGTGCACCAACGAACATTTCTAGTCTAGCCGTACGGTAGTAATGCAGAATTTTCCAGCAGAACTCCAAAATTATGTGACTTTAGGAGTTTCCACGACTTCTGGGGAGTGTACGAGTGTTGTTTTGTTGTAAGCTTGCGATTCACGACTGAATACTAGCGTTATATATTGCACTACAGAACTCTTGCTGTGTCATTCAATACAAATGCTATGGGCTAGTTATAGATCTGTATGAAGCCGTGTATGACGTGATACAGTTTTACATGGGGTAAAATGATCATGGAGAAGTTATATTCGAAACTGAATATGATGAAAGTGATAATGCAAATCATGTAAACAAAGCTTTACATCCAACTCTTACAGTTAAACATTACTTAACTTCTCTATGCCATCTACCCTCCGCTATTGTTCGGGCATAACGAATAAATCTTTCACAAACCTTAGTAAGATCGCGGTGGAGTTTCTTCAAATGGTAAAGTGTCAGTCCAACGCAGACGGCATTTACGGCTATCCAAAGGGCATTAAGTACATAATGCCTGAAGGGCCCTCGGACTAAAGGACAAGACGGCGCTGGGCCGTATGACCCGTAAGACCCGGCACTGGCAGCCAAAGCCCCGGATAAGAACGTTGGTCCAAGGTTTATTGTGATTGATGCGAACCATATCATGAATGTACCGAAAAGGACGCACTGTAACAAGGATTCATGAATCATATAATGGCACAACCATAACCTAGATCCAAACATGGTGGACTCTATACAAAGATTTCTGCCGCTATTGCTCTTAACGTTCTTAAGCAAATTATCTTAGACGGAACCACCCGGGAAACATAATGAAATTACGTTTTTACATCTTCCTCCGATTTCTAAACCACAATGGAAATTTGTTAAAAGTTTTCCTTTATGAGCTAATGCTACCAGCGATTGTCCAAACAACTTTTATTATTCCATTATACAAAGTAGCAACCAATCGCATACAATCTTTCAAAAGGATCTTCGTTAAGGTAATATAGGCTTATTGGAGAAATTAACATACAGACAGATAATTTTCAAATCAATAATATTACTAAATATTACCTGTGGGCTGTCCATCAATAATGGAGCTGAAAGGTCAGCCTGCTCCTCTTCATTTTCAGGAAAAATGGGGCTATCGTTGAGGACTGTTGTAAGCATATTCACTGTTGATACAGTCACCTAAAGCGGACATTTAAATATAAGTAAAATGATTAACCATCAGTCTCGATCCAGCAGCGGACGTCAACATGATTACAATTTTATTATGAAAATGATTATGCAATGAGCCTTTTCAATTTTATTGTTAAAGGAAGGGTAGGTTCCTGTATTTTGAAGAAGAAAACGACAAAATTATTTCTGACAGAAAAAATGAAGGTGCAATTTGTTTGGGGACCAAATGTAGGTGTTTAATCGGTGAACACGATCAGACCTCGGCAGTTTTTTTTACTTCGGTGACTGCGGAGTCCAGCCATTCGTCCAATTAACGGGTTCTCAATAAAATGTGCCACTCAATGTTTCTCTGAAAAGTTAACAATAAAATCGGCCACCGAAGTCAGACAAATTACTTATTTGAGGACTTGTTAAAAGACCAAACTTTCGGAGTTCGTAGGTACTCAACCATTTTTATCGCTGCTAAGCAGAGCATTAAAAGACAATAAAAAACTTAAAGAAACTCCACAACAGTAATTTTTCATGGAATACAATGCAGTAGACTTTTTAAGATACTATCAGAATTAAGTGCGGAAGATTACTCTTGGCTCTTTATTGCTCTCCTCTGAAGTTAAGTGTCAATAAATCACTTTTGTAGCGTAAATGTCTTTCAGTTTTCCAACAATGCTGTTACTTTACTTATGTCTGCCTTAATTTGTTACTAAACCTGCAAGAAATTTATGTGTTATTCTTCCCTTTTTAGTAAGGATTCGCCAACATTTTTGTTATAACCTTTGCCCGACGTTTCGACCGAGTTACACTGTCTGTGGTCACGAGCTGACTTCAGAGGCGAGCTGTCAGTTTTGAACGACTTTCAAAGTTAGCTCGTGATCACGGCCAGTGTAACTTGGTCAAAACGTCGGCCAAAGTTAACTCTAGTTAAACTCGCATGTCGGTGAACGAAAAAAACATGTGCATATTATACTGATTGTAGAAAGCGCCAATGTCTGAAAATGTAGGATTCTGACCGTGTCATTAAAAACACGAGGACCTAATGTAGGCGTACCTAGTAGTAGTACTTTTCCATACGGGCTTCAGTCATTATCTATCAATATTGAGGTTTGTATGTTAACGTATATGTCCTTTCATAATTAAACATTATACAAAAATTTCCAAATTATAAATTAGTAGGTAGGTATACAAATTTTTCATGATATGTTACAGTTTATGACATTATGTTTATTTTCTAATCGCAAGTCCACAAATTTCGCCTACGGCTATAATTTACGTGCACTTTAGTACCAAAAGGGATACACAGTGAAAGCTTGCAGGCAACTCTATCAAAGAGGGTCGCAAATGAAGTTAGCTTTGACCTAATGACATTATGTAGAGCTATTGACACGTATTCACATTCAGTATTGAAACCGTCTGCAACGCACGTATGTACCTACTCTTGTAGGTACGATGTAGTCAAAGCAAGGTATAGCAGGACGTTGTCAACTGAACAAATTAAACTGTATTTAAACCAGTAACTCCCAAACGAACTTCTTTCCGGAAAATAATACACCTAACCTTATGTAACTTTCAGAATATTATTAAAAAGCAGTAGAACAGTTCATTTTATAATTAAACTCGAAACTTTTAGTTTAAAACTTAATGAAACTTCAACACCGGGATGGATTTTTAATTAGGTCTAGATTTTAATTTTAAATTAAGTCTTAATTATTATAGGTAATGACTATAGATACATGATAGATGTTTACAGGAAAATGAAGATTGAGAGATGAACAGAGCGGCTTAGGGGTGACTGATAGGTAACTACAGGAGGTCCATAACTCCACATACTACTGAGATGGATGGAAAACCCAAGGAAGGGCAGCGATGAAGCTGGCATGAAGAGTGACTTATCCTCTATGACTGTTTATGTTATAGTCTGGTTAGGCAGTGCTATTTGGGGTGAAATTATGAATATGTTGGACATCCCGGACGTATGTCCCGTGATTTTTGAATTATTTACTCCACTCCAGAACATTGCTTTAATTGAGTTAAGAATTGATGATTTTACGAAGGTAGTCATTAAAAAGTGAACAATAATATTTGTTAAACATTTATTTATATTTATAATTAAGTAGCTGTAAGTATATATATATTATTATTAAATGTTTAACATATCGAGTTCTGAATTTATTTCCTCTCAAATTAACAATTTATGCAAATCCCGGAAATCCCGCGTTGTGGGCAAGTCCACGTTTGCCACTATTATTAAGGTATCCCATGAAATAGAACTATCTACCCGGACAACTAGTAAATTCTGTTACTCGTAATTTAATTTAATTTAATTGTAATACCTAAATTAAATTTCTTCACTTACCAACAAAAGGAATGCGGTTTCTACCAGGGAGCACTTGTAAACGGGCTGGCATTTGAATACGGCGATGCCCAGAGGGAGAAGTATGGCGGCGCGGGCGCAGTCCACCACCGCTTGGTGGAAGAGCAGACCGTGCGACCACCTGGGAGACAAACATACTTTCAGTAACCATAAAGTAAAGGTCTAAATATTTTATTGTATTTTATTGTCTACAATGATGTATAAGATTGTACTGGGTACATTTAATACAGTCCAATTTTAAGAATTTTTAATCAAAGTTAACATGTCATGTTAACTTATTAGATAACATGTCCCCAATGCTGGGGCTCAGGCCTACCGTCTCAACGAGGGTATTCGGGCTATAGTCCACCACGCTAGCCCAGTACGGGTTGGTGGACTTCACATGCGCCTAAGAATTTCAACTTCGGCGTACCTATGCAGGTTTCCTCACGATGTTATCCTTCACCGTTTGAGAAAAACTAGTCAGTAAAATGTACTTAAGTTTCGAGAAAAAACCCATTGGTACATGGCCCATCCGGGGATCGAACTCCGGTCTCCGCACCTTTCGATATGATAGGCCGCGTCTTAACCCCGACGCCACTGACGCTCTAAGTATCTTAGTTGCGATGCTTAGGAGTTACTAGTCAAAGTTTGAGGTCGATCGAACAGAAGCGTGTGAAAATTAAATTATAAAGTTTGACCTAGATCGAGCTTCTGAGTAAAAGAAAACTAGTTGAAGAAACACGATTTAATAAGAGCTATAGATTTCACAAACTAAGTAAGTTGGCCACCGTATCTAGCTCACAGTCTCGAGTTGTATAAAAGACAATACATTTCAGTGACTTCAGATATACTAAACCAATTTGGACCCGCGTAGGCGTATAATATCCAATTCGTGAAAAGTCCAGTTCTCCAAATGTCCTGTAACCTACATCTATCTCGCGACACGCGGCCTCCATTACGCGAACAGACAGTAGACATAAAGAAAACAATAGTAACACATTTTTTAAACACTTATCAGAGAAAAAGTTGTTTAAAAGACAGTGTAAAAAAACCTATTTTACTGAATTCACAACTTTTTGTACTATAATATCTTCCAAACGTATTAATTGACGACTTATCGAATCTATCAACGCACACCAAAACTGCTAAGTCTAAAAACTGGGAACATAGGCTGCTTGTTTTATAATAATTGTTGCTGTATATTTTTAAATAAATACCAACATGAAATATAATAATTAAGAACCGTTTTCTTAGAAACGTCAAGATATTTCAACATTGTAATAAATTGTACGAGTACCGAGACGGTATAAATTCGAGCAACATTATTTTTCTTGTCAACAGAAGGTCACTTAACTTGAACCTAATAAATCTTGATACTAAAAAGGACCTACCGCACTGAAGAAAATTATTACTCATTCTGTCAACCTGGTTATGAAAAAAACTGATCGAAGGGCAATTTATCAATCATCTGAAGTGTCACGTAACAGGCCTTTACGCGAGCGACCGACGGACCTTAAGTGGGTGTAGAAAAATGTTTCCTTGAGAATCTTTGAGAGTCTCAACATTCCAAGTGGGAGGGATACAGCAGATAACTTTAATATAATTTATAGCAAATAGTTGCAAAAATGAGAAGAAAGCAAAAATAAAACCGAACATGACAACATTCCTAAATGTCCAAGCCCAACAATGCCAATAACGCCCAACACTGGTAGTATTAGGTCTCAAATTAAGTAAGTTTTCTTGTTCAAAACATTTGATTAGAAATGTTGTCCTACTTTTGTTCGGTAAGTACTGTAACGATACTCGTTGAATACACATACCGACACTCCGCTACATTCTGCGACAAAACTACCACAGGTGTTTCGAATAGGTACATTTTTATTTCATTCCTTTACGAGATAAGGTTACGACATACGAATAGATAGGTACGACTATATTCTTACGACGGGATGAAAAGGGTATACGATGCGACAGGTGCCTACCTTGTAGGGAATCAGACTTGACCCTTTTATACCTTAACCTATGTCAAAATCACTGTCAATTTATATCGTCACTTCGATGTAATTGATTTAAAAATTTCCTTGATCCACCACATCTTTGGACAGCCCAATAGTGATATTTTTACCTATTTGTATGTTTTTATACGTCTTTATAGTTGAACGGATCTTCATTTGAAGGTCATCCTTATTCCGATACTTGGTTTGTTTATTATTGGACAATGACTTCCAAAAATTAGTTTTGCTCAACTGTTTTCTTGCGGCAAAAGCTGCTTGTTCGAGGTGCTGACGTGATATATGTATTACATACCCTTTTGTCAGAAAAGGACAGAAGTAAAGAAGTTAGAAGGTTAGAAGTCGGTTTGTCCCTGCAGCAGGTAGCAGCGCAAACGCTTTTTAAAATCGCAATCCCAGCGACCTACTTTACAGATCCGTTGAGACATCGCCAAGAATCGAATATTGACAAGATAAAAGCTAGATATCCTATTCTTGTACAAAGTTTATCTATCTTGTAACACAGTTGGATAGCTTGGAAATAGAATTGGAATCAACTTCAGTGTTGTAAGTTACATTAACAGATAACGGTTAAATATAGATACGTTACATAATCAAATAGTGATAGTCTAATGTTCTTTTTGATTCCCGCTAGAAGAAAAGGTGGTGTAAATAAAAGATAACCGGGAAGCCAATCCAATCAGGCTGACGATGACTGAAAAAGAAGGAATGCCAGCAAGCTCCAAAATTTCACCTCTAAAAAATTTTGACATTAAGTAATGTGGACTTGAAAAGAAAATCGTACAAAATGGTGAGATAAAATTGATAAAATACATCCGCGAGCGGATTGGACGTGCGACCTGACCATTTCGGGGTCTGCTCTTACCAGGAATGTTAGGGGGCCGCGAGCACCCACCAAAGAGATCATAATATCTCTATGGCTCTTACCAACCAAGTTATCGCGACAGATAATGCTCCGAGCGAATTTGTCAACTGCTATTTGAATTTGACGTTCAATAAAATCATATTACATTCAATAATAAAGAATCATTTAATCATCAAATTAAAGTTTAAACCTGTGTTTCAACTTTAATTTTACGAAAGCATTTTAGCATTATGTATGTAACCATCTGTTCTTCTATCAAGCCTTTAATCGGAGAAACGGATTTTCACGGAAATTGGTGCACATTATGTAGTTACATAGCCTCAATTTATAAACAATTGTATAGTGAGATCGACATTTATTAAATAAACTGCGAAATTGGGAGCTAGTACTACGAGGACAACTAGTGTTAAATATTACTCATTTTGTGTGTTAACATCTTTATTTTCATTGAGAATTTCACAATTCACTTACATGAAAATCCCAGCATTCAACTTTAGGTTCCAATTACCTACTTAAAATTTAATTAATTAACGTTAATGTAAACTTAAGACCCTTTGTAAATGTGTATTCATGCAAACAAATGATTTACTCACTTACTTACTTACTAAAAGCCTATATGAATGGGAAGGATCAAATCTTTATCTAATTTTATGAATTAGGGCACTAAAAAGGTAGCAACTGGCATGTCTGTAATTTCACTGTCCTAAGGAATCTAATTACTATAGCGCACGCTGAACCATATTAGATTAAAGGTCAATTAGCTAGACGCCCTATATTATTACGTAACAAATCTGATTATTCCACCCATCCAATTGAGTCAGAAAAACTCCTTTAGATTACAATCGAATTAACTCACTAGGGAAGTATCAGGGAATAGGAAATCTTTTAGACGGAATTTAATGATCAAGGAGAAAATTAAGAGACTGCCACAGCTCACCGATGGCAGTTGCTGTCTCAATGCTTCAAATGCAGTGTATGTTTTTGGTATGCACTCCTCGAAATAAAGGGGATAAATAACGTTACAGTACAATTTTATTAGCACAAATCAGAGATACGGCGGTTACGACGGCTGATTCTTCATGTCTATACTTCTAAAACAATCTACGATACTCTCATGGAAATGACAAAGATAAAAATTAATAGAGCAAAAGGTCCCTTTGAGTCGCTGAGCCAATGTTTAAAGTGTGTACCTAGAATAGAATTAATAAAAGAAACTACAATAGAAATCTGTTTCTCTAGTTAGATTAAGTGATACAAGTAGTAGGTATTATGTACTACCTAAACTCTTAGAGCATAAAATAAAAGCCACCCTTAGACATTAAAGATCCATCGCTTAGCACTCAGAATAAATAACGGATCAAAGACAAAAATATAGATGAAGAAGTCTTGAAAATATCTTCGCAAAAACACTATTCCGGATAAGAGCGTCCACGACATATCACGAAAGAAAAAGTAATTTGTAACTCTAACGATGCCCATTTGCTTCCACTTGCAGGAGGTAACAATTTGTTAGACGGAAGACTGGAAGTAGTTTTAGTGCACACTCGGAAAATGCGAAGATTAAGCGGCATCTTATGTAGACTTATTGAAATAGTTTTATAAATGATTCCCACTGAAAAGTCCTGAAGTGGTATCAGCATTAAATGCACGGTATGATTTTATCAAAACTTGGAAAATAGGTAAAGTTTAAAATTTTACTAGTCCTATAGCTTACGTTTAAATCGGTCGTAATGTCACAATGTGTATGATAGTGTGCTCATTTTCAAGCTTGTACCAATCAGTTTCTCGGAATTTGAGGTTACAGGCAATTACGTCGAAGAAAACATCATGGGGAACCTTCATACTTTAAAGATCACAGATACAACTCTAACGTAGGCAGGCATGGGTGAAGTCTACTAATTCGCACCCAGTGCGTTCAGTTGAACGAGCAAGCATGTTGGGTGTATTTTAGGGCAAATGCTTTTCGATTACACGACACAACATTTCAGAGTACATTTTATTGTAAAAGGCTTGACATTCGGACGGATGTCAATCAGGAGCCTCGAAAGTGTTTTTGAATTCAAAATTACCCTCTTTATCGTTTGCTCAGTCGGGTAAAACTCGTTGTGTGGTATGTGTGCCTCCACTTTATCCTAAACCAATTACACCAATGAATATGTGGGTTGACCTAATTTGGACTTGTATTGTGACGTTGGAATTGATTAAATTTTAATAGAATTTTGTCAGAGCAGCAATAAGTAGGTGAAATGGTTCATTTAACTGGTTGATTAGAGGCAATAAAAACTATGTAAGCATTTACATTAGGTACGATCCGAAAACCGAATTTTGAAGAGGTGGAATTTAGCTTTGATACTTAATAAGAATTCTCTTGGAAATGCATAATTTCCGTCTACTGTATGTATTATTATATACCTAGGTATTTTAAAAACGCATGAGATTTTTGGTGTTAACCCTCATGACGAAGTTATTTAATTTGGTAGGTATTTTACAATTGGTAGGTTTATTATTCATGCATGATTATGGCGCAACTGGTGCAATCATGTCCATATTGAGCAAATGGTAATTTAGTATGTAGGTATCTAAAATTTGTGCGTTATTTCCGCTAACAATTCAGTAGGTACTTGTGGCAACGATATTAATCAAATATAATTATACATAATCTCGATCTATGGCCATTTATTTGGACATTAGTTATATCTCACGAGTATCATTAATAGCTATTTCACGATAACTACGATCTATATAGCAAAAACTATTCGTTATTGGGGTTGAATAATATGAGATCGGACGAGAGATTGGCACGTTCGTATGCCGAACCACGGACTTCTGAAATCTGCATTTGAGATTTATAGCAAACTTCACTAGACGGAACCAAAGATGGTACCTACAAAATTATTAATTAATTTTTATAGTTGCGGTATACTGTGGTATATTCTAGTTCTAATATAGGGTACCTACCTACCTAAGTAGTTAGTTAAGATAGTTTAAGCTTATTGATCTCTTAAAGTAACGAAATCTCACGTACTTTCGATATCAGTTTAAAGTTTTTGATGTTATATTTAGAGAATAATCACCTGGCAACTTTTAACTATTATACCCTGAAGGTTTAGCGTATATTCTAAGTTTATGGTATACCCTTTATTGAGGCCGGACTTTTTCAAAGCTTCTCCCAACGAGCGAGCGCCTATACGCATTGGTACTACGCATCTCAAAGCTCATGAATAAAAAGCCCTGAGTAAAAATCACCCATTTGTAAAAACATATGCAGGTCTTACCAGGGTCTTACCCATTTTCGTAGAAAACCTCAACATTTTTATGGACGCAATTTAAGTTGAAGGGACAAAGTTGGCAGACATGACCTTTCAGGAGGCCGATAGCCCTTACATTTTGTGTTGTCTAGGGGGATAGCGTCCATTAAGCATTACATGGTCCACTTTGTATTTGCAACCTTTGTGGGGCGGCGTACCTTTGGTCTCTAGAGAACACAAAATGTACTGTACAGCTCAAATTTAAAAAAAATGACGGGTGGGCTCTAATGCATAAACAGGTTGTATGTATCAGCAAGACCGTCAGTATATGGGAAGTCAGAAACTATAAGAGATAGAGTAATTTGTTCTAAGAAACACGACGTCGATTTTAAAGATAAGAAAAACTGCGTTCGAAGATTTTCAGAAAAACTCAACGCGACTCGTGAATCAAACCCGGGTATAAAAAACACGTATTTTATTTCATTACGAAAATTGATATAGGATGTAAGAAATCTGTGGAGTGTTTCCGAAATCTGTTTTCCTGAAATCTCCCACGAAGTAGCTCGATATAATTTGGGGGACATCACGAAAAAATCCAGAAATCCCCTTAGTGGGGGACGGCCATGGGGGATTTCCGGAACAATAAAATAAATAAATAAACGCGACACACTCATACCTCAATGCATTAGGTAGGATTCCCTTCTTCCTGTTTTGCGGGTGGCCTGGACACATTCAAACACGATCACAAACATCCAAGACCCGAGAACATTTACTAGTCTGATAAATACCTGCCCCGGCCGGGATTCGAACCCAGTACTCCGAGCACAGCAGGCAGAGTCACTACCAAGTACTACCAATTGGTTGCAGAGTCATTACCAACAGGTTGCAGAGTCACTACCAACTGTTTGCAGCGAGTCACTACCAACTGGTTGCAGAGTGACTACCAACTGGTTGCAGCGAGTCACTACCAACTGGTTGCAGAGTCACTACCAACAGGTTGCAGAGTCACTACCAACTGACAATATTGTGGTTATTAATTTGCTTTTCCCGCGAATAAACTTTATGTTGTTGTTTAGGTTGCAGAGTCACTACCAACTGGTTGCAGAGTCACTACCAACTGGTCTACGGAGTCATCCACATAGACCTGACTGTATCTACATAAAACACCTTATGTTAAAAAGTCTTCGAAGTTCCCAACTGACCTCCTCAGCTGCTTCTTGCTGAGTATGACCGTCATGAGCGCCAGGTTGGCCGACATGCCGAGCCCAGAGAGCGCGAGGAGCGCCGCGGCGCTGGCGGCGCCGCCCGGGGGGCAGTACCTCGTGTTGTTCAGTATGGAAGCGTTGCTCGCCCCCGCTGAGCCGAAGCGCAGGTTCGCGCCGATCATGGCCACTGCTGAGCCTGTTGGGAAAGGTGGCGTCAGTCGCTGAAACTATAAAGAATTAAACAATGACAATTCTAAAAATTAAACCGACTGCTTTGTAAAGTGATTTATATAATCCAGTTGTCACGTCTTGTTAATTCCTAATTTTTATAGTTTTTTTTTTCAAATTGAAATGGACCACCCTTGGAATATAGCCATTGGAATATATTCAATAAAAACGAATCATTAAAATCGGTTCAAAATTGGCGAAGATATCGCGTAACATAAGTACCCCAAAACAAGAATAACTTACAATCGAATTGAGAATCTCCTACTTTTTCGAAGTCGGTTGTAAAATAGACTACGGGAGGTCAAATCAAATCAGCCTAATAACATGTCCCCACTGCCGGGGCTCAGGCTTACCCTCTCAACGAGGGTGTTCGGGCTATAGTCCACCACGCTAGCCCAGTGCGGGTTGGTGGACTTCACACGCGCATAAGAATTTCTTCTTCGACGTATGCAGGTTTCCTCACGATGTTTTCCTTCACCGTTTGAGAGCAGTCAGTAAATGTACTTAAGTTTCGAGAAAAAACCCATTGGTACATGGCCTAGCCGGGAATCGAACTTCGGACCTTTCGACATGATAGGCCGCGTCTTACCGCCGACGCCACTGACGCTCTCCGAAGGGGCGTGCTATACCCAATTTAATATAAAATTATATATCTGCAAACTCCACTGCGCCGTTCACAGGTGGGGGCAAATCGACCGCCCGCAAACAGCGTCAAACCGCAGCTGATGACCGCTCTTTCAAACTACATGATGGCGGTTTCCCGCAACTGTGTCACTCTGCTACCGGCTTTCATGTGAGGTGGTCGATTGTTGATGGTATGTGACAGCTATACGAACGTATAACCACAGTAGTACCGTCTCACATTTTCCTGTGCACATTTCGTACGTAATAAATAACTCAAGGAATCAAATGAAAGAGCAATCGTTATACGCCTACCATGAGTTGACAGCGTCGATACTCTTTAACGACTACATAGGAACATAATAATGCTGTCTCTTTTCGACTAGTTACGAAAGACAGGGAGATTTAGATAATAGTTTTTACGTCGTCGTCGCTAGCGAGTATTGGCGTTGTAAACAGAAGTGTAGCAAGTATATTTACCTGCCGACATTGTTGCCTTCGTTGGATCGGAATTCAATGGCAGATCACTATCGAAAGCAATGAATCACAGTGGCAGCCGACCTCGTCCCCCAACCCCCCGCCTGCCCATTGCATTTTGGAACCAGTCACTTTGTTTTCCACTGACATCACCCCACACTTTGTTATATCACTCAGTTCTATGTAAGTTGGCACTTTGTTTTACTTTTGGCACTACTTTGGCACTTGATAATTACACTTTTAAACTGCTGAAAATATATAAATTGATTATATAGATTTTTTGTTTGTTTGAATAAGTTCTTCCTTTTCTTATGAATTATAGCCGAAAATTAAAAAGAAAGGAAGGAAAGAAATCTATTACTTATAGCTAATAACCGCCATAAATAAAAAGACAGACGAATATTAACATAAAATAATAAAAAACAGATTTTTTATACTTAGGTTTCTTAAATAGGTAATATGTTTGAGTATGCAATTAAGCGTGTGATCCATTTAGAAATGAAATAGTTCAGATGGCATACTAAGAGAATTGGCGTACGATTAAATGTACGGAGGTACGAAATAGTGCTTAGATGCGAACGAACAAAATGAATTTAAGTCAATGTGCAGAATTTGGCAATGTGCTCCAATCACATCTGGGTTAAGCATATTTTATTCTGTCCTACTTATTCACTAGACAGTGTTAAGTATGTTGATTCAGTATATTCTGGTTCTACAGCTGATTAGCTACCAGTCGTTCAATTAGTCTAATTCTAAATCTATAGCAACAACAGAAATTAATATAGATAGAACAATAGAAGCAATTTAATGCGTAAATATAAATAAAGCTATTAATTTAGATATAAATGGCTATGTCTCATAATTAGAATTTAAAATTCGTGACAAAGTGAACGGATGATTGACACCACGTGTTGGCACTCTGACATACTTTAAAAAGTCAAAGAAGTGCGGGCTTCATAAAAATTTTTAACGTTTGAAAATATATTTTTTCCTAAAATTTTCACAATTTTCCTATCATTGCCGACGTGCAATTTTATTATGTCGTCACAAAAAATCCAAAACCATAGTGCTTGTTTTTTTTGGAATTGATGAAAACTGAATTTAGGAGTAATGAAATGCATAATTTTTTGGCACATTCGTGGTTTTGGAATGTTAATGAAGATTGTGTGGTCTTAGTTTTAGCTTAATCAGTGTAGTAGTTTTAGAGCTATCCAGGGGACAGACTAACGGGCGACAAGGCTAGCTAACAGGGGTATGTGTTTTGATAGGTAGGTACATCCCTAAAAACTCGAAAAGGAGACTTTGTGTAACAAACAAGCGTCATTTATTTCTGAGTTGCTTACAGATAATTTTTCATCATTTAGTCACTGCAAAGTAGGTCCTTGAATTTTCCAATAAAGACGTAGCCTCTAATTGGTGGACTGCACCTGTCGCTGCTTTCTCGGCAGATATTGATTTCTTTTACAATATTGCTTAGTCTCTAATAAAAAATTTTCAAGAAATAGGTAGTCTCTAAAATTTCTTGGCATTTGACGTTGCTTTTGATGATAATAGGTCGGATGAGAAAATCTTTTCAACGGGATCTCTCTTAGTATCAGCTTCAAAAAGCTTAACTAGTGAGTATAATGGTATAGTGAGTAAAAAAATTTAGAAGGGGAGATAGTGGTGCCGTGGGTGGGTGGGGACGTTTGTTCTTAACTGACCAACTATTTGGATAACTTTGAATTTTGTTGGAAATGACTCTTGCAAAAAACAAAATTATACACCAAACTATTAAGAAATCCTTTTATTAAACAACGACGGCGACTTCGGGTACAGGCAGGGGTTCAGGCGCAACAGGCAAATGGGTGCCCTCGATCCGGCTGCCGTCCATGCCAGCGCTGTACTTGGTGACGTAGGTCTTGCCGTCATCTCCGATGTACGACGTCTGTCCCTCGATGACGAGCACGCGCTCGCGGCCGTCGGGCGTGGGCACCAGACGGCCACGCTCAGAGACGATGGTGCCCTCGGCAGTCACGTACCGAAGCTCGTACTGGCCGAGTTCGTCGTGGACCTCCTCGTGCTGGAGGGCGGGGAGATTGCGCCTGGCGGCCGTCTCCGCAGCGTCGGGGGCGCACGTCACGGCCGATACGGCCAGCAGACCGAAGAATACCACGAACTGCAACATGATATATCCTATGGGTTTTGGTAAAGCATAGGTGTATCCCCGAGTGGAGACTCCCTTAGTTCCCTCTCTAAATTAATTCAAATATATTATCTAAATACTTTTGTAATCTACCTATAGATTAATTCCTTTTACTAGCTACCAAGTAATCTTTTTAAAAAACATAGTGCTAAGGAAGAGCGGGCTCTCCTGTCACAGGCGAAAACTATAATGCTCGTAAGTATTTGTTAGTGAAATAATCATTTTTTTTACTTGATGAAGGGAACAATATAAAATACAGGCTTTCTATTTATTAGGTGTACGATCGGATTCAGACGTTCAGTCATAGTTGACGAACGCTTCTGACGCTTCGTGTCATCCTATACACACGCACATATGCATGTTAATCCCGCCAATTAATTCCTTGCAAGCCAATGTATACTCTAAGGTAGGACTGCATTTTTGAACCCGACAGTACAAATAAATAGACTAGCTGTTTTGAGGGGTCAACGTACCAATGAATTCCAGTAACTTTTGTTCTACAACTGTCTGAAATCTGAAGTAAAAATTGTTACTTCTCATAAAAAAATGTATGGAGAATCAATTTTTATTTTATTTCCAGAAGTTTTTGGAATTGAAGGGTACACTGATCGGTAGGGTTTATGTGCTTCGAGGTCTGTTACTGACTTCCCTAAACGTTGAGTAAAGGAATTTGAAATCCTGCATAAAAACTAAAAAATAACTGACAAAATATAGATTTATCCGAGGACGAAGAGCTAACTATAATTATGTATAAGTACCTAGTACCAAAAACCTCTTTACATTGATAACCAAAATCTTAAGTTATTTTTTGTTAAACTTGTAATAATAACTTACCTTATTCATTTTTGAGTAGGCTCCTCTAAATGGTTATGGTTGAACAATACACTTCGCACTGATAATCTTCATAGTCAGCTATAGTTTATATATAAATTCAGAAGCAAAACAAACTAATCATATCGTAAGTAGGATATCGTTAAATGCAACATTAGCTTAATTTGTAATCAAGTACCACAAGTTATAAAATAGTTATTGTGTAAGTGACATAACTTAACATAGTCAAGTTAATTAAGCAATTAATCAACAGGTTTAAGGCAACAGGTAACTTAATATTTGTATAATAATTGCAAAACTATTTAACAACCGAAAACTAGTCAAACTGATAGGTGTATTACTTTCTTGGTCGATTGTTCCTACCGTTTTTAGAAAGTTAAAATCGTTCTTATTGGTATAATTTCAAGGGTCTAACTGGGACTAATAGTAAAATCAGCCAGCTCTTTCTGCCAGTTCTACATTGATCCTAAGACAGTCATTGAATCTGTGAGTAGGTAAATCACCGATTCGGAAGAGAGATGTGAAATTAACCGTGGGGAAAAGCGAATACCCGATGATGAATAGTTTTTCTTATCAGATTAAAACATTTCCATCCTATATAGGTAGGTAGGTATACACTAATTAAATAAACTACAAGGTAAACCTTGGCCCCGCCGTATAAGAGTGGAAACTAAATTATTTTAATTAAAATCGGATTTATTCGTCGTGAAAGCTTAAAACTAAATTTTCTCGGCTGCTGTAGGGCTCTCGGTTCGACCTACTAACCTCGCAGTGAATGACTAAAGAACTTCTAGTGGTGACCTTTTTATTTCACCAGATGAGAATTTGTAGAAAAGGTTGTATACGTTGAAATAATTATAAGTTACATTTAGTAACTATTATTTGAGTGCGTAACGTTATTTCGACCGTCAACAACAAAACTGATATTTCAATTCTTTTTCAATTTTGAACTTGGCACATGATTGTTAGGCGATAATTGCATCGACTGAAAAAAAAACCCGAATCTAACCCTCTATGGGCCTTGATTGAAAATAGATGTCCATTGAAGGTTAATTAAATTTGACCGTTGAGTAATCGTGTCTAGACTCAATAAATCAGACACCTAGTGCTTTCGACTATCGCCGAATTGTGCGCGAGAGGGTCGGTCTCATATTGGACGTTAGTGCTAGGGTTAGAACCATATAGCAGCTTTATGTAATCAGGAATTTAATTAATAAATAAAGCTAGATTCATAATGCAGCGTTATGACAGGGTTGAAACGTTATTGCTAAGATTTCAGGTTGGCAACGGGTCAATTACAGCATGCGTTGCGATCACACTGCGAACCTTTTTATCGCATGATAGTGAAATTGCGGAAATAACGTTGTCATCTAAGCAAATTCTATACTTATCTAAAAATTCTAACCAAAAAAAATTCAAACTATTAAATTTAAAACGGTTAAAATCTAATACAATACGACACTTTCGGGAAAATGGGTCATTCTGTTCTATCCTAGGCTTACAATGTAGGTACTTATTACTAATACCTATAGATAGATATAGTTCAGGAACATAGCTTGACGTTTAATCAGGTAGACAGCAATAAACCTAAATCAAAACTTTGCCTATAACTGTTACTGTTAGTTTACTAATCTTGATTATACACCGTAAAGGTGTGGTGTCAGTGAATGCGATGACGATGAATAGCCTAAATAATTTTCTTATGATGGTTTTCAAGTAGTATTATAAATTTTGTCGAAATGTTTTTTTTTGTAATGATTATGGAAATCGCTGTATAAACCAAAATTAAATGTCTCCGTGCTTTATAACGAATAATTAAAGGAAGACTAAGGGCTTCTTTCACCGCTTGCTGATAAAGTCCCAGATACCCTATCTGCAGATTATCTGACAGATAGATTTTTTTTGTTTCACAGGTATTCGACTGCCTTATCTGTCAGATAAACTAACAGCAAGATCAAGTGATAGTTTTTTTTCTGTCAGATATTTTATCAGAGACTTGAGGTGTGAAACACGAAAATATTATCAGACAGATTTATCTGATAGATATTAGAAACAGATATTTATCTGTCAGCTTACTATCTGTAACAGTATCAGCAAGTGGTGAAAGAGGCCCTTAAAGTATTTATCTCTAGGGTAGCTCAAATTCTATTGGACGGATTGAGCTCACGCGAATTTCGGCAAATTTTTTTTAAATAAGTATACCAGGAAAACTAAAACCTAAATAAAGTTAACGGATCCTGCACATTGTGTACGACAACGTACACTTTGCTGACTTTTTGGTTCGAAAAGTAAGTTTTATGATTCATCATCATCATCATCATTACAATCATATCAGCCTGTAGACGTCCACTGCTAAACAAAGGCTCAAGGATCTCCACGACGACCGGTCCTGCGCTAACCTCATCCAGCTGGGTCCCGCGACCTTCACCAGATCGTCGGCCCACCTTGTGGGAGGCCTGCCTACACTGCGTCTTCCGATACGTGGTCGCCACTCGAGAACCTTTCTGCTCCAACGGCCGTCAGTTCTACGAGCGATGTGCCCAGCCCACTGCCACTTCTGCGACACACTGCGACCTTGGATCTCCTGCGGATTATGATTATTTTAATAATATCTTGCACCTCATCAAAAGTATAGTTTATTAAACCAGATGCAGGATAATTATTCTCCGGGTAATTTAACCGGGTCACAGAATATATAATAGACCGGGTATACCCCTCGCTCGTAGTGTGACCGCGGTCTAAACGTGTCGATGTGAGAATTTACGATTATTATCCCATCGGCAATAACTCGGCAAGTGGTTACTACTACGATGTATCGACAAGCCAATAACGTATTGCGCTAGTATGTTATGTTGTGTTATTGGTTCCAGAACCTTTCGTGGTTAGAGTGAGACACCCAGATTATATCAGACCGCATCAGCTCCGGTTCCGGCTAGACTTCCACAGATTAAATTAAGTAACCGGATATGAATTGAATGGGTATGTGTATAGTCCGTTCACTTAGATTGTGTCGGTACACCCGAACGGAATATGGGTAAGGCCGCGGATTTATATTTATTTCTTTTGGAAAAAATACGAATTTTAATAATACACACAAGTTAATTTCAACACAATGGATATCAATTAGAAATTGCTTAGGTACATGTTTTAGAAAAAGTACGTCTTTTCGTTTTTGGTTCAGCCGAAGTTTCATTTTGAGACTCCCAATTGTCTTCCCACGGAGAAAAAACATTTTCTATAAACGTAGCAGCAGCAGTCAACACACCCTTTTAATGCGACTATATATGCGACTATATAAAATGCCAATTTTAACAGCGGGTGTACGCCACCATAGAAATAGCGAGCGGGAGTGTAGCGAGCTTTTTCCGTGTTCTGTGTACACGCCACTGTCGGCGTCTTTTGTTTTCGCGGCGGCAATTAGGAGTCTGTGCTAGCTAGGCTAATGAATTGATACCTACAAATATTTTATTCAATCATACCATAACGGCTGAAGCAATTATATTGAAATTTGATACAGGATTATTTTATACCCTTAGTTAACAGATATGATACTGTTTACTTCTGGAAAATGCTGGTTTTCCATCAGAAACTGGACTAACAGCGTCCTACGCCGGGAGGCTATAAAAGCTATACAATTTAAGAAAAAACCAAAATCCCCATAAACTGTGACGTCACAGCTTCAATACGGGCTACGTATCTTCACTCTCGTATACGTACTTTAACCAAGGAGCCGTAAAATGAGACTAATCGCGAGAGTTCCGGTAGTTTCACGTCGCTTAAATAACATGCGGGGTGTTCCGGTTCCTGTTGAAATACGGGACAACACATTCGTCCCGTTCGCTGAGTCATGAACAGGAAGCAGAAACATATACATGGAACTCCGTGCTCATGAAGAAACGAACTGATTCACTTATTTGTGTTTAATAAAACTGTAACGCCTGATAATATAGGTCTGAGTCATATTTTATTAGTACTTTTACTAGCTATGCCTCTCGGTTTTACCCGCCGCCAACAAACAAACTTTTCGGCTTTATTTTATTAGTATAGATGTGGTATAGATTTACATTGGCATTAGGAATCTACAACATAGTTGGCTAACACTTCTCCAAACAATAGATCCTGTATTGGTAATGAATTTTCAATTACTCAATTATTAATTTATATAAAAGATTGACTAAATGCGATCAACACTAAATACTGTGGTACGAACAATGTTCACCGAAATCGGGACAATGTTAAACGCGCCTACCGCAGCTCATAAAATGAACCTAATTTCACAGAATCGTCAAGGGTAAAATAGAGCGCCGTAATACGGAGTCTAAAGTCAAGAGCACACAACCCGTAACCGAATTACGTCGCCGAATCAGACTGCCAATAAATCTATACGAAGAATACAGGGGGAGAGTCCTCTTTAGTAAAATGTTCAGGAGAACGAATTGATGGTAGGTAGAAAGACTAATACTTGTATGTAAACATATTATCAGAACCCGCAACGGTATTATTACGTATATTTCGCGGGTTGGCTGTCAAAAATACTATTTCGGTTTTTTGTGACTCTTCTCATATTCGCCTATACCAATCAATACGTGAATAATTATATTGGCAGTTATAATTTGCTTCAATAGAATTAAGCCCTATTAACGTTATTTATTTTCTGATAAACCACCATTAAGCTGGTGATGACAAGCAGAAAGATAAAGAAAGGGTATTTAATCCGCAGTTATGTAACACAGTATAGATATAATAATTAATAATTATTAGGGTGCATAAAAGAATATACGATGAAGAAAATATATGGCTGGTAATCCGTTGTCGTATCGGAATGCCGATTCGGGTATAAATGTGCACCCGGTCTTAAAAGATAAAGTGCTCTGCTGATGGATGCAATATGTAGACGTAAAATCAGGAGATAAAGTGATAGCGAAGCCTGCTTACTTTGCTGTATTCAGAATATAAAAATTTTGTAGAACATGTTAACTCTGATTACAAAGGCGTGACAAATTAATACAATTTAATCTCTTGAAAATTTAATATCACAACAAATAAAAAGTTCTTAAAATTAACGAACCTATGTGCTGTCTTGTGTGTCAAATAAACTTCTATTCTATTCTGTTCTGTTCTGTTCTGTTCTGTTCTGTTCTGTTCTGTTCTGTTCTGTTCTGTTCTGTTCTGTTCTGTTCTGTTCTGTTCTGTTCTGTTCTGTTCTGTTCTGTTCTGTTCTGTTCTGTTCTGTTCTGTTCTGTTCTGTTCTGTTCTGTTCTGTTCTGTTCTGTTCTGTTCTGTTCTGTTCTGTTCTGTTCTGTTCTGTTCTGTTCTGTTCTGTTCTGTTCTGCTCTGCTCTGTTCTGTTCTGTTCTGTTCTGTTCTATTCTATTCTAACGACTAATGTTTAATTTCATGCCATTCTTTTAAATGGGACAGTGTGTGTGGACACTTTTTAAACATAGCACTTACATCAATTCTCGTGTTAGAGGACATTCCTTATTTTTAAATGTTCCTGTAAAAAAAGTATAAAAAAATTCTATGAAATTTTATTACATTGATAAAAATAATGTGTGGTACGCATTATTTTTGAAAACTTTTTCTTTCAAAATTTAATAACCCCATTTTCAAACGGGATAGCGCTTCGGGACACTTTGTCTTTGTCACTTTGTGTTTTGTCGGACTATCAAAATGGCTGAAACTGAAATTCACGGTAAATCTCCATCATCATCGGGCAGCGACGTCCACTGATGGGTTATTTTGATCACAACAAAAATGTTATTCATAATTTTGTCTAAGGAACGTCTTATAAACAAGTTGTGACGTAAAAACCAAAACAAAGTAGGTAATGGCCCAATTACCTTCTTAGTTTTAGTTTTTACGCCTAACTCGGTGATATTATTAGATATCGAAGGACTGATTGAGTAAAAAAGGATTTATTACACTGTTATCGCCGGCGCAAATACAGAAAGGCTTCTCTTTCGGCTGGGGCGTCGCCCACTGCTAGTTTTCCACTGGGAATTCATTTAACTGTGGCAAAATACACTCTGAGGTCTGTAGCGCATAAACTATATTTACATAATTTCAAACAGATCATTGAATAGAGAAGCATAGAATAGAATACAAACAAGTATCCAAAATACTGATTTTTGCATTTTCATTGATTTGTTCTTATATTTTTAATTAATTATGTTCTAACTTTTGATATTTGGGAGATTTCAGATGTATCGTTGGTGACATTTTGGAAGGTTCTGAAGGAAAATCACAATAAATAATGGATTTGTCGAATTGTGAGTTGTGGTCACTAAAATCTAAATTCACGAAAATCAGACGAGGGTTCGACTAATCCTTTGTTTGTAATCTTCGGACCGGTCAAATGCCGATATTTGGATTGAATATTAATTCATTTGTATCACGACGGGTTTATCTCAGTTGGATTTGAGTTTTAATTAGAAACGAAATTTACATATTAAACATGAGACTATAATTAATATGTATTGAAATCAACGAACTTTAATTCGTTGATTGAATTAAATTGTAGGCACACACAGGTCTCGAGTTGCATTTAAAGGTTTCGGCCAAAACAGTACACAGTTATTGCGAAGATTTTTGTACGTCTGTCTGTCTTTCGCCCCGGATTACTGGAAAACTACTGAAATTTGGAACTTAATATAATGTAAAATTGGCAGGCAATGATAAGAAAATTTCAAAAAGGAAAACATTATCTAATGTTTATAAAGCTATGGATTTTCCCAAAGTGAATTTGAAGTTGCCAAGTTTTTTATAAATACGTGCTTCTAATGCTTGCTATTTGCTTTGTACGAAGATTATTTCATCATCATATCAGCCGAAAGACGTCCAATGCTGGACAAAGGCCTCCCCCAAAGATCTCCACGACGACCGGTCCCGCGCTAACCTCACCCAGCTGGGTCCTGCGACCTTCACCAGATCGTAGGTCCACCTTGTGGGAGGCGGCGTCTTCCGATACGTGGTCGCCATTCGAGATCTTTTCTGTCCCAAGGGTCTTCAGTTCTACGAGCGATGTGCCACTTTCACATAAGCTTCGCCATTTGCAAAGATTATTTAACTTCACATAATCCAACAAGAAGCATTATATACAACAAACGCTTTTGATATAATATTCATACAGTAATAAAAGGGCTGGAACATGTTCGTCTAAATGTTTACGTCACGAGACCACATCAAGGTATACTTGACAGCATGACAAAGGGTCTCACAGAGGCGAGCTGGTGAAAACAACGCCCTTATTATAATTTCAGTGCGCGCCCGCCTTCCCTATTACGTTTGTCAAACGTGTCCACAGGCTGTTCCTATTTCAACTTAATTTATGAAACAGTCCCATAGATAAGTTAATAAAAATTATGCGTATACTAATTTAATCCCAAACTAAGATTTCTTCTGCTATGGAGGTTAATTATGGACATGACAATTCACGCAGAGACTTATAAATGAGCATTTTTCATTGACCAGAACGTACAGAAACGTATGTATCTATGTTCTGTGAAAAACACAAAAATTGGATAGTGACGACAAAAGTGTTACGGTATTTTTTTGGAGAAATGCTCAAATAATCTGACGGCGTATCCTTACAAGTTGTGCAAAGTTAGTTCTTGGGAAGATTTGTATTTTATTATTTGTAAATTTATGATACTTTTGTGGGAACATTTTTATGATACCGCATCTGTATTCAACATTAAAAAGCCCTAAAAACTGTGAAACAACGAAGAACCTGTATCTCGTAAAAAAACTCAATTTTCCAACCTCGTTTCAGATGGATGCTATAAAACTTGAATTAAGTAGGTTAATATTAAATTATTTTCATTTCGTACGATGCCAGTCGTATCAGCTAGAAATTTAAAGTCAGAAAATATTCATGAAATGGTGTCGAATTCGGAGCTAATGCTGAATGCTCGACATCAACAATTTAGTCGTTCCAAATTTTATTTTTGCTGCTGTGAATTTATTGATTAAATAAATGTCTGCTTGAAATGTACAGCATGATTTGAAATATGTTTTGTTTAGGTTCATCTAATAGGTAGGTAACCTAATCTATTCATTTTACATTCAAATAAGCATTTTAATCTAAATATTAAATATGGTAATGAAACGATAAAGGAAGCTGAACTAACTACTTTTCTGGGGATATTACTAGATAGAGATATCAACTTTAAATCACACATTCAAAACGTCTGTACCAAAACAAATCGTTTCATTTATGTGCTTCGAAGGCTAACAAGGATTGCTTCACAAAAGATAGCTTTATCAGCCTATCACGGCTATATAGCATCAGTGCTCAGATATGGCCTGCCAATATGGGGTAATAGTGTCGATAATTTAAAGGCTTTTAGAGCACAAAAAAAATGTATACGGGCGATGTGTGGCATAAGTCCTCTTGACTCATGCCAACCATATTTTACTAAGTTGGGCATCCTAACCCTCCCATGTATGTACATTCTCGAGATGTGTAAGTTTGTAAGGCAACATCCATATTTATTTATTAAGGCTAGAGAAGTTTATCCCAGAAACACAAGGAACCCCGACAGGCTTGAGCTGAATTACTGCCCAAAAACAACACTGTTACAAAAGAATTGTTACTGCATGTGTGTAAAAATCTACAACAAGGTACCAGATAGTTTTAAAAGTTTAAAAGATAAACCCTTTGTAAAAACCTTGCACAAATGGCTGGTGCAAAAGTCATTTTATAGTGTCCACGAATTTTTAAATGTTAAGTGCTAGTTAGTCGTAAGTAACAATTTTGCATGCTAATGTAAGCTAGCTGAATAGCGGAGCTATAATATTATAACCACCACCATCTGTTCGAACCCTATTCTCTGCAAATAAATGTATTTCATTTCATTTCAAATATATATGTAGGTATGTTTTAATCAAGATTATACCGAAAAGTCTTAAATACTATATACACTATATATACTCGTAATATATATTATATATATTTTATAGTACATATTACGAGTAAGTACATGGTGCCAAAAAGCAAGAGAAGAATAGTGTTAGCAATGTCGTAAGTCGTGAAATACTCTTGCCAAGAAATTGACTTTGCAAATGCTATTGTATGTATGGCTTTCATGGTTTGTTTGGTTTTACGAATAATTTTCCAAAAACTGATTAGCTTGAGATTGGTGTAAATAGGAAAGACCCTAACACGATGCGTCTCTTACAGTTTTCCTTTACATTTTTCACGCACCCTCGCACGGGGTATGATTTAGTAGTATTTTCACATAGCTGGGAATCCTGCCACGCTTTGTTTAGGGAATTCGCGAAATTGCGTGCCTTATCTCTCAAGGAAATCGTCTGCTAAATTAGCTTTGTTGTTGAACAATTAAAAATGATAGCAAGATTGCTTTGAGGTAAGGTCTTGTTTATTTTAATTTTATTAAAGTATTAGGTAAAGAAAACCAAAGAATAAAACATAGCACAGCGGTTTTAGGGCGAAAAGTTGGAGGTGTTGGGAGAAATTCAGATGGAAATTGGTCAGTTTAATCCGAAGTTAGGTATAAGTGGAAAAATAGACAGTTGGGATGATAGATATGCACTTTAGGGCTATATGAAAACACGTTCAATCATTTATGAGTGATAGATGACGTATCCCATGGATATCTGTCTTGAGATTAAAGTTTTATAGAAAGAAAGCAGGATAAGTTAACTTACAAACATGGTTATGTACTTAAGACAAAAACCGCTGAAAAGTCTAAGCGAGATAATGAAAGTGAACTGTTCGCCGTGTCCGACCAGCTTTATCTTCCTTTGAGAATATTTATCTCAAAGGATAAGTCCGCCTCTGTACTTAGTTTTATTCTTAACTGTCTGTATCTGTAAATTTTTGGTACAATAAAGTGTTTACATACATACATGACCAGTAATGACGCTAGACCAGACTTAAGTTAAGTAATGCGCCTCTTACAAAACGTGTCATTAGCTACCTACCTAGGTAAGTACCTACTCTATTTTTATTTCGTAAGTAGTACTTAAAAAAACTGAAATCAAATTTTTCGATATGACATATCTCATCTCATTTATTTATTCGATATGATTCGAATAAATTTGATTATTATATTCATCATCAACAGCCTATTAATCTCCCCACTGCTGGGGCTCAGGCCTACCCTCTCAACGAGGGCGTGCGGGATATAGTCCACCACGCTAGCCCAGTGCGGGTTGGTGGACTTCACATGCGCCTAAGAATTTCTTCTTCGGCGTATGCAGGTTTCCTCACGATGTTTTCCTTCACCGTTTGAGAGCAGTCAGTAAATGTACTTAAGTTTCGAGAAAAACCGTGTATGTACATACCCATATTCTGTAAGTAAAAATTCTTCGTATTTTACAAGGGTAAACTTATTCCGATTCATCAGAAAGAATGCCTCAAATGCAAAGTTAACATAAGTCGTAAAAATGACCTTGTTTACAGACGGGAAAAGCAGAAGTTGAAGAAAAACCTTTTAAGGAAACGAGAACTGCACCCAGGCTTTGTTTGCACTGTTAACTCAAGAAAAATATTCAATCATAACCGTTAGCCAATGTTGTTTATTATTCAAAGCTCACTACTGCAACTCACAACATGGTGATTAAAATTCCCTCAGAACAATCACAAGCGATTGTTCTGAGTTTTGAGAAAATTCCTCTGTCTGGCAGGACTAAACTAATTTGACAATTCTAAAATACATATCATCTCTTTCTTATGTCTACAGATAAAAAAGAACACTATAGACTGAATTTAGTTCAGTCGTGCGCACTCCGAATTGACACAATTGTGTGCGGTGATCCTATTATTAGACTAGACTGCTGATTTGATTTAATGTTTGCTTCGGAAGAAAACATCATAAAACAGTTGCACGCCTCTTCGTGCCGCACGATGTTCTAAGAAAAACAATATATGACGGGCATCTCTCTTCTGGGTCTAGCCGGCGGCGGCGGCCGGGTTGCTCTAAGAAGCACGTAACATTTTTTTACTCCTTTTATTTTCTGTTTACCATAAAAGACGTTTCGCTTATTCATCCGTTCAACCATTAAATCCATATTTCAGTTATTATGTATGACACTAATGTATGACTGTTTACTACATAAATTATTGTTGACATCTTTATTCTCGCATGAAAACAACCAATAAAATACTTATATAGTTCTCATTTAGAATCCTATTCCTATTCTTTGCAGCTAGGGCGGGTCACTAGCACAAAATGACATCTAAGTTTAAGTAATTCTAAAATCTCAAATATAGTTAAAATGATAAGATCGATTCCAATAAACTTTACAAAGCAGCATGTATGCAATGACACTAATGTATGACTGTTTACTACATAAATTATTGTTGACATCTATAATCTCGCATGAAAACAACCAATAAAATACTTATATAGTTCTCATTTAGAATCCTAATCCTATTCTTTGCAGCTAGGGCGGGTCACTAGCACAAAATGACATATAAGTTTAAGTAATTCTAAAATCTCAAATATAGTTAAAATGATAAGATCGATTCCAATAAACTTTACAAAGCAGCATGTAGGTACGGCACTAAATTATAGTACCTAGGTAACTTCAAGTTTTTCGGTAAGTAGTAGGTACCTACCTAATGTAAAAATAACGTTATCTTATTTAAAATAAAGTATACTTATATTAAAAAGCAATTTGTTATATCTCAACAATTTCGTGTCCTGCTTCATCAGAATCGGTCTTTTCATTTTAAATATATTTGAAGAGCGTCAGTGGCCCTGGGGATAAGACGCGGCCTATCATATCGAAAGGTCCGGAGTTCGATCCCCGGTTGGGCCGTGTACCAATGGGTTTTTCTCGAAACTTAAGTACATTTACTGACTGCTCTCAAACGGTGAAGGAAAACATCGTGAGGAAACCTGCATACGCCGAAGAAGAAATTCTTAGGCGCATGTGAAGTCTACCAACCCGCACTGGGCTAGCGTGGTGGACTATAGCCCGAACACCCTCGTTGAGAGGGTAGGCCTGAGCCCCAGCAGTGGGGAGATTAATAGGCTGTTGATGATGATGATATTTGAATCCGAAGTTTATATGAGAGACGTGTTGGCTATAGCCTTCTCTAAGGGATGGGCCCTTACGTATTAAGTTTAATGATATGGTATCATCGCTGGCTGTTAAAACTTAGTTATCCCTAGCAGTATATTTCGAATAAATCTCTTGTTCTAAACTTGTTTACAAATTACAGCATTAAAGTTCCAGTTAAGCTATTAGACATTTAAGCTGTCCCCAAGATTTAAATGGGGTTATAAGCCTCTTGGGTTAACCTATGCGTGTATGGCATGTGTAGTTGGATTATATCTTATGTTGGATTAATCTCTCATGTTACACTCGTAATATTGTATGTCATATTATGTTTCTAGTCTTCTTAAATGGTATTTATTCTCCGCAAAGTATATAGAGATACATGTATGTATTTTATTAACTGACTACGTTCTTTTTGATTTAGTAATTTCACTCTCTTTTGCTGGAAGAATCCATGATATGTACGAAGTGTAGCACACAACACAAGGTAAATCTCTATACTACTTGTACGTTAAATAGGAACTTGACTGAAAAGCTACTGTCACATAAAGAAAAACAGTGCCATAATTAAAGAGATTTTTGATTGTATTTTTTTGTATTGCAGTTAAGGCGTTATCCGCGGGTCTTGTGAAGTCAGAATATTTAGAAGACGTACATACACGGAGCTTATTTTGTTATTTATAAGCATTGATTATAAAAATGACGTTCAATTTTATTATTTAAACTTAAAATCTAATTAACGATTCGAATTAGAAAAGTGTCCCTAGCAAAAAAAAAATAAGCCAAGTATAATAATACACACATACAATTATATTCACGCTATGTCCCTAGCGGGTTAGGCAGAAAGAACGTAGCGCCAAGTATTGCAAATAATAAAATGAGATAAAATTGTTTCGGACGTAAATAATGATACGGAGTAAATCGAAGTTTTATTTAGAAATGATTATACCTAGAAACAATGAGAATAATTAAAATCAAAGGCGGACGGAGCGGTTATTTGGCAGACAATTGCCATTATCCTTTGGCAAAAGGTTGCCAAGCCGAGGGTTGCTATGCCAAAAATAAAAATTCGTCATTATAAATTTGTCTTAAGTTTAATTCGGCCGACAAAATTATTTTAATTGAAAAAGTTTCGCTAAGATGCCTTGAGTTATGAGTTTACTCGGGTTAAAACAAATGTTTTAATTGAAAATGATTAAAGGGATGAATGTCTTTGATTATAATTTACTACGTAATTTCTCGAGATTTAGCTTGAACGTTCGTTTAGAAATAAAAACATAACGTTTTATAAAACTTCTCTAGTTAGTCTAGTTTTGGTTACCATATGTTCATAATCAGTTCATAATATATTATGTTTTCGAATTTCCAAACTACTGAGATAATTATACTTCAACTTCTCAACAAAGAATCTAGCACAAATTATTGTAGTTGTAGGTACTTAGCTGAAAAAGTAATTAACACCGAAAACAAATTTAATAGGAAGGTAAGATTGTCTCTGCACTGCAAATATTCAACTCTTTGTAATTAATGTGACAATAATTTGTTTTCCTTCCAAAAATATGTTACAGGGTTAAAGCATAATATTATTATAGACTTTCCTAAACATACTTTTAACCCAAAACGACATTAAAGTAACTATCAAAACCTATATGGGAAAACGTACAAGCTGGTCCTAAATGTCACCATTCCCCCTATCCAATTACCCCCACTGCGATGGCAAGAGGGGGGGGGCACTTACCGAAATCGAGCTATTGTAAACATCTGTGCGTCTTGGCTTACGTTATTGGTTCTGTTCTGTGCATTGTCTTTTTGGGAATACTCAAAAAATACTTTTACTTAATACTTATCCTTACATTATGGAATGAACAAATTAAATAAGAAATCAAATTAGAAGAAAAATGAAGCGGCAAGAACGTAACTGTAACATTATACAATCAGCTGAACGGATTATGATGAAACTTGGTACAGTGATTGCTTACATTTCCTGGTACAGTTTGACTAATTTGTAAGTTTATTTATAGCTTCTACCCAGTGGTGCTTCTCACGGCTTATCAATTAAGTATTCTATATCGTGTTAGTTCGGCACATTTATAGGCTTTCAAGTTTCAACTTAATCAGTTATATTTATGCAATTAGGACGTTATTAAGTAACAGACATGCAAACATATTCTTTCACGTTTATAGTTGGTCGAATAAGAAAGGTTCCCTGCGTTGAAAAGGATATTGAAGGATATAAAAACTACAAAAGATCTAAAACTATTTCGATTATCATTGAGACCTACAGCTAAATGGGAAAGGCCATTAGACTGTATAAATTATACTATATTTTCGTACTTACAGGCTGTCCCACTGCTGTGGGACACGGAGGGAACGTACATGAAATATTGAAAATAGGAAATTGTGCTATTAGATGGCTTCATTTTTAAAAATAAGTTGAACTGCATTATCTTCAAATATCTTTGCAAAGTCACCTGTCTGAGCCAGTGATCGAACCGGACAAATGTGGGAAAAACATCCTGTATTTTTATGATACCAATATTGGGACACCCTGTATGCATAGGATTGTGACTAATACTAACTACTACCCAGGAAGAAAGATAGAGAAATAAGTGTGGATGAACTAAATCAGCAAATGACTGAAATATTATCAAATTCATGAAAATTGATAACTAAAGAATAAAATATACAAGTAAAGATTTTCCAGAAGGAGATGTTTAATGAAATTATTTGTTAAGTTTGGTAAAGTTTATTTAGTCAATAAGAGATTGTATACTGTGAACTTTATACTCCTGTTAAAGTTAAATGTTTTATACAAACAGATATTTATTGAATTTAACAGATTGTATTTGTAATTAAAATTAAGGATATATAATAAGTTATTAGATGTTGGTATTTATGACTAAGGTTACGTTCCCTTAATAGTTTTTTAACTTTATTACGGCCTGTTTACGAAGACGAAGTTATAAGAGATAAAGTTTTATGTCGGATTATCAGAAACTTTTGGGCGTATATCACGGATAGAAATGACGTCAGAGCCTGTGTCTCGTACGTAACTGTGAGCATGGGATTTAGGACAAGCGTGCCTCAGTGAGTTATTTTTTAAGTTCCGTTAAATATCTAAGTGAGGTATTAAATCGAGGAAAGTAAGTGACAGATCTGAAGGAAAGTCAAGATAGCGTTTAATGTACGAAATGAGCTCATTTGCTCTGTATTTTTGCTAAATAACTGAATATATTTAAAGTTCGAACATTTTAAATTTCAACATTAAATGATTCCGGGACTCAGTGGCCCACATGTCAAAATGTCTAATTCATAAGTTGGTCTAAATGTTAAAACGTTCCCTATTGCACCAATTAAAAGAAATAGAATAAAAAGAACAGCTAAAAGCTGAAATAATTTATCATCCTGTCATTTATATCTCTTAATACTGCTGGACAGGCTTTCCTTAAATCGAGAAATACCCATTGTAATGGCTATGCTTTGAAGTCATTTATTAGGGTTCCCTATCTGAAAGGTCCGACGGAGGTTAATTTCTGAGCCATCTCTGTCTGTCCTTCCGTCTGTCAGAGTTCTCTCTAGCTATGAAATGTGGAAAACCATCTGTCATAGAATGTTGGAAGTTTATGTATTGAGAAAACAATAGAGTAAAATTAAAAGAAGATCCAAAAAATAAGAGCAAATAAATAAATGATACCATCCATAATCGAGTATCATTTTGCTCTAGTTATAAAAGATTATTTTTTATGTCGAATTAAGGGACCAGCAAAACCCCGGTTTTTTATACAGGTTGTACTTAACTCGAATACGGTAATACATAAAAGCAGAAAATTTGCTTTCAATAAAGCTCGAATTCTACAGTCAAACAACAAATACAAACACACATCTAGCTTCTTTGGTTGGTATAAATGGAACCATCCATGCGCGAGCCCGACTATAATTTGGGCTTGTGGCTGGTAATTTGGGCTTTTTTTCTTCATCAAGCATAAAGTAAGTTTGTAATTATATGAAGGTTTAATTGAAATAGCTAGGAATATACATACAGCTTTGAATAGAATAGTGAAAACTGGCGTATTCGGTATTTTTATTTACATGCAATGTTTTACAGATCACAATGCCAATTTCTTAAACACTCATATTGTCAAAATTGAATCAAATAAGAACCATATACCTACCTCACTTCATTATAGTAAAACTATCAAAATACCCAAACGTGCCTCAGTGCGAGAGAAATACTAGAAAAGGTAAGCAGTGGTGTACAATACAATAATTTCAATGGGTTAAGTTTCAGAATCAAACCGATATACAATTGCCTACAATAGAATATTTTCGTAACCCAATGGAATATCGTAATTCCCAATGGAATTCCTATTCATATTCATGAGTGCTTTCCCCACTTTAATGGGATTGTGTGGTTAACATTATACACTGTGCGTGATACCGTACATATTGATATTGTATGTTTAATTGTTTACACATAATAGCAAAAACAAAAATCCCATGAGATAAAAATGCATCTACGTACATAAGTATTGTGTAAACATCATGTAAAAAAGCCGAGTAATGATGATTTTAAAAATCCTTTCACGGTTTGAGTGCTGATTTGGAACCACTTATTCATTTAAGTGGACATATGGTATTCGTATTTTTTTTCGAGGAAAATACTAAAGTCGACTTGACTTACCAATGGATGTCATATAAAATTGTACTAGACATACAATGTACTAGGTGTAATGTTGATTTCCCTATTTTTGCGGCGCTCCCACGGGGGTGTCTCATGTTTTTAGGACATAAGATAATTTACAACCACTAGACTATAATTATATACACCATGTGACAAGCAAATAAATGAATTGTGAATTACATCTATTCTAGTAAGAACAAGTACTTGCGATCAAAAGAACTACATAGTCACATTCAACCAAACAAGTCAATAATATTTAGGTAAATAGTTTTAAATTAATAGCGTCTAAATCGTCGTACAGTTAAAAATCTGGTAACTCCTACCTTTCACAGCATAATTATTACTTTTTACTTATTCTCAATAACAATTAAACTAAAATAACAAAAATGATAATTTGAAAAATTTAGGTAATAATAATGACTGTATAATTTTTCTTTACAATCAAACTGCCACAGTAAAAATTCAATACTAGGAAGATTACTTTAGAGATTCAGTGTTTAAGATTTTTTTTGTTGTTGGTGAGCGCGCGATCCGCCTTGGGCGGGCGGCGGCAGCGGGCGGGCGACCGCGGCGGCTGTAGGGCGGATACTGCGAGTGCCGCAGGAGGCTGCGTCAGAGCTACTGGACCTCGCCACCTTTTTGCGGGTCCCTAATTAATAACCAGCCTTCGGGACGCGCTCGATGTCAAACTCTTGTATTGGCGCGGGACGTTAATTTGGTTGATTGAATATTTATATTTACATACTAAGATTTATAGATTTCTTCCAATGGCTTTTTCTCGAAACTTCAGTACATTTGTACATGGTCATGGAGATCCCTGGGGGAGGCCATTGTACTGCAAAATGATTAGATTAGTGGACATCTTGACTGGACTGCTCTCAAATACTGCATACGCCGATTACGAAATTCTTAGGCGCATGTGAAGTCAACCAACTCGTACTGGTAGGTAGAGCTCATACGCCGTCGTTGAGGGGTAGGCCTGATTCCCAACAGTGGGGTCATATTATAGGCTGTTGATTGATAGATACTTTATATTATAAAAAATGTTATGATTATAAGTAGGTATTGCAGAATCACACAAATTTAATATTTGCTTAATTGTGCGATTGTAGAGATAGGGTTGATTTTCTAGGCTTAAAAGGAACAAAAAAGTCGATTCCTAATTAAAATTATTGGATGATGAAGAAAGGTATTCTATGACATATTGTGAAGTTCGCCAATTTGAATGGCATCATTTATTTATACTTATAGACCCAAGCTTATTGACAGCTGTTTTTCTTTCATTTGTAGCTAATCTTTAAAAATAGTTTTTAAAAAATCGTTTTTGTTAAGAATTTTACAAGACAAAGAGCTTTAAAAAAACAGAAAAATTTTCAGGTCATGTTCGAGCAAATTTTTTCTGCAGCCAAACTACACCGTTCTCAAGTTAAAACTTTATAAGTAGGTCAGTGCAACACAGCCGAGAGAAAAATTAGTTTGTACGGAATTCTGGGCGCGTCCAGAGTGTTTACACTTCACTTTATGTTTCTCAGAACCACTTTTCTGTTTACCACTAGAGTGGAAAGAAAATGTAATGAATCGCTTGACAAAAGAAACACGTACAGTCAAGATCCATAAGTGCAGTAGCACGCTAAGAATCATTTTTCTGTGCAACACGATGCGCACGGAAACCAATTAGGGACTGCGCAAACCAAGCGGAAAATTGCCCGCGCGCACTTTTTGACGTCATTGTCAAATGAACCATATCACTACAATAGAAAGAACAAAATCGTATAATGGCTTCTGCACGTCGCGTGTGACTCGCGCTCGAGGTCATTCATACGATTTTGTTCTTTAGGCTATCTATAGTGATATGGTTCATTTGACAATGATGTCAAAAAGTGCGCGGGCAAATTTCCGCTTGGTCTGCCGGGGCAGACCAGACAGAAAAAATGATTCTTAGGGTCGGGACCCTAAGAATCATTTTTTCTGTGCAACACGATGCGCACCGAAACCAATAAGACGTAACTGACCACGTGAACAATAAGTGCGTAAGTGAAACTGGTCTCAAATCTATTGTTTGAGAGACTTTTACTGTACTAATGAATGCTACTGTACCTACTCATTAGCATTATGTTTTGAATTTAATTTGCAGGGCTATTAAATTAGTAGGTAGGTAGTACATACACCATTCTACAGTAACATACAACATTCGAGGCAGTAAATGAACATATTTCTTTCTTTCATTTTTTATAAGTACTGTACCAATTTTTTTTCTGAGTCCTCGCTTCGGTCGCCCTGTGGTCACTAGCCATAGTTTTTCAGGAAGACAATTGCACAAATAGAAATATTAAAACTAGAAATATTAAAATTAAAGTGTATAAACCATTACCTATATTATTTAAAGCTCTGTTCTTTCTACCTACTCCGTCAGGGGCAAAACGTGAAAATAACAGTATGTTTTTGAAAGTGAGATCCATTATTTTAAAAGTATTTAAACCAAATCACATAAAAATTGTATATAAATTAAATTATAAATTATAGTACATCTAATACAGTTATTTTGTTCGAGTGATGAGTTTCACGTTTAGATATAATATAATATCTAATTTGTGTAAAATAATTGACCGAGCGAACGAAGCGAGCGAAGCGTCTAAGTTTCGAGATTGACCAAAAATGCTAATGTCCGTCTGTCCTTCTGTCTTTCTGTCCTTCTGTCTTTCTGTCTGTAATTCTCTACAGGTCGCATTTTTCAACCGATTTTGACGAAAATTTGGCATAGGTATAAATTAATTAAACCTACAAAATGAGTAGAATAAAATTTTGAAAAACATTTTTTTAGAGTACCTACCATACTCGCAAAGTGGGAGTGAACTTTTCTTTTCTTGTGAATCCCATAGTGTGGGATATCGTTGGATAGGTCTTTTAAAAATATTGCTGGTGTGTGAATACCATTTTTTCGATTTAGGGATCCGTTGGCGAAATATTAAGCTTTAAAGCGGTAATTTTTGTTAGAGTCACGTGTCCCCCCCCCCCTGCCAGCTAAACGGTTGCTTCTAGAAATGTGAAAAAATTCATGGCAGTAGCATATATAACGTAGTTACAAGGAAAACTATTACGGCTAAGTAGGTTCTATTAGTTTTTGAGTAATAGTGGATCGACTTATGAAAGTTGAAAAAATAAATTATGTTCATAGAACTGCATACGTAAAATGGAAAATTATTTTTTTCCGCGTGATATCCATGGTGTGGGGTATCGTTGGATGGGTCTTTCAAAAATATCGCGGGTGTGTGAAAAACATTTTTCGATTCAGGGATCCGTTTGCGAAATATTAAGCTTTAAAGTGCTAATTTTTGACACTTTAGTAGGTACTTTTTCTGTCTCCAACTACAAAGTTGACTTTTGTTGGTTTCTTTTAGGTTTGGTTTATAAGGGCCGGCGAGGTCTACTGTTCTCACGGAACTACTAGTATAATGTGGTTTTAATACCGTACAAAATAATTGTATTCTTTATGTAACGTTCTAAGAAATAGGTACCTATGCTAAAGCCAGATTCACAAAAACACTGGAATAGTTTTCTCTTTGACCTTTGACGTATCTTTTGTTTTTCCTAAACCTGTAACATATATATATATTTAGGTAAGTATCTCCTAACCCCTTTTATTCCCAGAATGTCTAACAATGTAACTTTCGCGCACTTATATTGAATACAGAATACTTTGTTCGACTAGTACTTGAGCCTATGTCATATTGTTTTATACATCGCTCTACGACTGGCAATGGTACTTAAAAACTTTAAACATATGCACTGACAGCCATGCAAAATTTATTGCCCTTGGGAAGTGTAAAAGTTCTTTTATTGGTAATAAATTTATCATCACTAGCAATAAAATGACAATTCCTTATTATGTATATTTCAGAGGATTTTGAACTTTTAAGCGTAACACACACTGAGACGTAACACGCCCTCGTTGAGAGGGTAGGCCTGAGCTCCAGCAGTGGGGAGATTAATAGGCTGTTGATGATGATGATGACACACTGAGCGGCGGCGTTGCGAAAGCGTCGCGGTTTTTATCTGTAATGTTCGAAATAGTATGAAGCCCTTTACATCAAAGCGGCGCGGCGGCGGGCGGTGCGGCGCGGCGGCGGTAAAGCGACAAAACCGCGCGCACAGATTTGACGTTTTGATTTGACAGATTTGCGCAGATAGGCGTTGCGGAGCGGCGGCGGCGAGTTATATTCCTTTGTAGTGTATGAGAACCCCTACACAGAGCGGCGGCGGCGCGGCGCGGTGCGGAGCGTTCTTCATACAAACCGCCGCCGCGCCGCCGCCGCTAGCGGTATTCCTGTCTGAAGGGCTCCGCTTTTTATTCGCTTTCCGCAGATTCGCCGCCGCAACGCTTTCGCAACGCCCGCCGCTGCGCTGTGTGTGTTACGCTTTAATCTAGAATTGCAGAATTTTATGATGTGTCAAATACAAAATGTAATAGGTATGGGTATTGTCATTTCATTCATTCTTTTTATGTTGTACATTTAATTTTAAGCTCTTCAGGGGCTCTTTTTTCTATGATCTTTCTGGGTACAAACTCGGTCATCCGTAAAAGGGGCTTCTTGGCATAATAACCTACGTACCTACCAAAATAGCATAGTAAAACAACCGGTTGTGGAAAGGCGTAGTTTTTACAATTAATGTAATAATAATGTTTGGACAAATTTACACGCGGCTGTTTAGTCCCAAACTAAGCCGAAGCTTGTAAATGGGTACTTAACAACTGTCAAACATACACATATACTTTTTGTAAATAAACACTTAAATACATACAAACACCCAGAATCCTGTAATGATTGCTGTATTTTATTAAACAGTTTCTGGGAAATGTTCGCGAGATGGTTCAGAAATAAGAACATCAGCTCTTGTGCTATAAAGGCGTGATGTAAAGGCGAAACTCCGATACTAAACTAGGAACGAGCTAGTTGAAACTTTAGGCCAGAACTCCGAATGCCCCGGACTGTGTCCGCAAATAGTGATACAAACTTCGTCTGTCCAAGTCGTACTTAGCTTAGAATCGGTAAGCTGATAACGTAATTCGTAACTACTTTCAAATAAAAAACCTAATCAACAGCCCATCCTACTAGTCCTATCCTACACCTACTAATATTATTATGGCAAAAGTTTGTAAAGATGTGAGGATGTTTGTTACTCTTTCACGCAAAAACTACCGAACAGATTTTGATGAAACATGGCTTTTTTACGCGGACAAGTCGCGGGGCGTCCGCTAATACCCCCTAAGTAACAAAACGAATACATAGAGGGCGCTGTTTCACAATGTACACGGGAAAACTTTACTACGCGGGCGAAGCCGCGGGGAAAAGCTAGTTATAAATATGACTGGCCTGTTGGCGTAGTTTGTAGTGACCCTGCCTGCTGCGCCAGAGGTCGTGGGTTCGATTACCACCCGGGACCAACATTTGTGTGATGAGCATATCTGTTGGTTTTTGGATTCTGGATGTTTGTATGTATTTAAAAGTATTTAAGAATGTTTTATCAGTTGTTGAGTACCCATTTTGCTGGCTTGATATCGAGCCGGCGGGTTTCTAGAGGTTAAATTAATAGTAATCAATCCTAACATACACCACACGTATAGCAAAAACCGCATCGGCACACCGCAACAGAAGTAACCCAAAAGCTAATAGGCGATTCACATAGAATGGGTTATGGCGCCCCCGACCAGTCTGACCGCAGCTTCATGTCAAGGATGTCTGCAAAGGGTTAACCATAAACTACGTTGTCAAGTGTTACGTTAAATTATTTTGTGTAAAATATCAATATGAACAAAAAGCTGGGTAAGTAGAGGCTAGTGGAACATACCTATTTTAACTGAAAATAATTATAATTACCATGATTTAATAATTATAATTAATTATAATTAAAGTAATTAATTTTAAAGTAATTAAATTTTGATTTTTCAGTTCATTTTGAATCAAACTACTAATAGTTTGTTTATATCATCTACGAAAGTTTCAAAACATAATTTGGTAGAGAGCGTGCCTACACTGTGTACCTACATTCACAAAAATAGAACTAAGGTAATAATTTCCATAATATTATGTTTGAGTTTTTTACTAACAAACCAAAGCAATGACCTGTTTCCGTTAAAATAAAATCACAATACTGGGCTTCTGTCTCAGGCCTTAAGTTTCAGTTTACTCTTTTTTGTCAACTTAACGCTAACACCTTATAAGCGGTGGTAGATAAAAAATTTACGTTGTATAAATGTTCCCACTGTACTTAATAAATAAAATAGTTTTGACTTTGACTTATTTTACAGTTGTCAGGTTTGCATTCTTCGTATAGGTGTTCCATATTTTGCACAACTAATATTGTATAGGAGAATAAATTGGATCCAGTAGTTGAAAAGTTATCTTCTAACACCTTGTATATGGATGACCCCTGCCTCATAATGGCAAGGGAAGATAACACGGTCCAAAGCTAAATTGCTATGCGTGTTTTCATTTTCAGGGTTCTATGTTACGTCATAAACGTAAAAACCGGTCAAGGGAGAAACGGTTTCCATAAAATGACTACCTTTATACCTGAGCCAATCATTCGTTTGTTGTTCGATTTATCAAAATCGATCGTGTCGCCTAGAACGTCTGTCTGGTCAATGGAATTGATTCCACTTAATGTCCAATTCCCTGTACGTTTCCCGGTACAGTTTTCGCCATCGCACCGCGCGCCGTCAGAATACGGTTCACCCACATTTCATAGATCCCTGGCGGACCAGCACTGTGCGCTTCTCGCGTTCTTTTCTGCTGCGCACGTGCAAAATGTGGAATGACCTTCCCTCTGACGTTTTTCCACAGCGCTACGATATGGGGTCCTTCAAGAAGAGAGTCAAAAGAGCTCTTCAACCAAGGCCGGCGCCGCACCAGCACCCCCCAGGTGTTGCAGGTGTCTATAGACGGCGGTGACCTCTTAACATCAGGACCCGCCTGCTTGTTGCCCCCGTAGCAATAAAAAAAAAAAAAAATAATAATAATAATAAAACGTCCATTTAATCGCAGCGTAAGAGCAACGCTTGCCTTCTCTAACAATGATAATAAAAACTACGTTTTGATTTATTGTTCTAAGTTTTCTGAGGTTCTACCCCACTATCCATGTTAAAGCAGGTTCGCGTTCCCGCAAACTTTATGCAAAGCGCCCGTTCGCGCGGGCTGCCCCCAACGGGGAACGTCCCAACTTATCGGCCCGTTCACAGCTCCCCAGAATGTAAATACGGCGGGAAGAAACTGTGAAATACATTTGTGGGTTTCCGATTCTAATATTTTTCCTGCAAATGCGGATTTATTGCTGGATTTCGCGTGAGTACTCTTCTCTTAGAGAGTTTTAGAGTCGTACCTGTAATTTGGAGCAGGTTAGGAATTCTCTTGTCTTTCTTTGGTGAGTTCCGTAGGGGTTTTAGTGGATAGAAATCCCATATAACCCAACCCCAGCAGATCGGGTATCTCAGGAAGATTTCTTCCCCGTGAACAAAAAAAAGGATTCTACTTAATTGGAATCTTAAGGCAACGGCACACCTCATGGAGAGTGTGGATGGACATGTCGTGCTCTAAGATTGGAATTATAATTACATGTATAATAAACACAAATAAACTAAACTATCTGTTCCCTGCGGCTTCGCCCGCGTGGAATAAGTTTTTTTCTGCGGCAACAGTTTATCGTGTAAAAAGTAACGCAGTCCTGCCCCAGGTTTTTATTTATCTCCACACCCAAATTTCATCATAATCCATTCAGCGACTTCGCTTGTAAAGGTAACAGACAGACGAGCAGAGTACTCACCCATTTACTTACAATATTAGTACGGGTAATCTTATTACAGGTTACAAACTTATGACCGACTAGATTTTTCCCGCGGCTTCGCCTGCGTAGAAAAGTTTTCCCGTGTACATTGTGAAACAGCGCCCTCTATGTAGGCGTTTTGTTACTTAGGGGGTATTAGCGGACGCCTCGCGACTTTGACCGCATTTAAAAAGTAGTCTATATGCTATTCCAGGATATAAGCTATCACTGTACCAAGTTTCATTAAAATCTGTTCGGTAGTTTTTGCGTGAAAGAGTAACAAACATCCTCACATCGTTACAAACTTTCGCCTTTATAATATTAGTATGATGCAAACGTCCGCCTATATTGTAGTCCCCTCCTCTATAAATATTTCTATAACCTCAAAAATTCTAAGCCTTTACATATTTTAAAGATTGTCCTTGAAATGACGTAAAATAATTTTTTTTGACGATTAACTTTACCGATTTAATAATATAGCAACACTGCAATAGTCATTAAATGGAATCTACCACTTGTAAAAACTCCACACAGTAACAAAATTTCATACAAAAGATTCGAAAAAAGTTTTCGACGGTACCCTCATATTGCTAGGAATTATGCAAAATAATATGCCGTCTGAACTTCGTAAACCCCATAAGAAACTTCGGGGAACTTCCTAAATTTGTTTGATATAACTCCACCGAAATTATTATATTTGTAAATTCCGAAGTTCCCTCTGGGACTGACTGACTGATCACCTGGGTTCCCTAAGGTACATACTTTTAACGACCACAGCAAATACAATAAAAAGAACATCGCATTTCCTCACGTAATGGCGTCATTTCCCATAAACATTAAACACCCTACGTGCAACAACCGAATTGAGGCAGTTCCTAAGCATACATGCTTAATTACTGAAATAATTTATTATACTGTAAAATAGACACTGTAGCATTATTTAGATGGCACAAATGCTGTTAATTTGGGAAATTTTCATTAATACAAGCTGCCTACGGAAGCAAATTGCGGACATACTGATGTGCCGGTTGAAAAGCAAAAATCTAAATTGAAACTTCCTGAGTACCTATGTAAAGTTTATGATAAATATTAAAATCGAAAACTCGACTGCGTAAAAAATGAACTTCAAATTAAAAAAAAACTTTAAAAGAAGGAAATAAAAGTCCCGTAGTCATCGAAAGATTCATGATCATCTACTGCTTCGACTTATTGTTTATATGCAGCTCATGACGTTCCTGCTTCATGATGCAGATTGACAAAGCTTTAAAGGTTTGATTTCCAATCCAGCTCATTGTCACGTTTTTGTTACAAAAAGCGTACTTCAGGTTACAATACCTTCGACATCACACATTCGTCATACATCATGTTTCATTCTTAATTCTTTATACTTAGCTTACGGCTTTACGTGCTCAGATCGGCAGTAACTACTGAAATTTAGTTTAAGGTTGAACAAATTAATTTTGAAACTAATACTGACGTCACCGGATTGGCTGTCGAATTTTGTGCACAACTTCTATAAATCAAAATGAATTTATGTAATAATCATAAAATCTTATATTACGGCCATGTTTTCAATCGTGACTAGCCGTGTGTCACACTGTACCTTAACGAGAATTAGGGAAGGGGTCCCAAATTGATAGCACTTAGCATTTCTTTTGATATGTCCTCCGTGCGTTGCGCGATTATTAAGGCAATTTATGATACTTATTATTGCAATGATGCTGTCGTTGATTAAATTCTGAGTAGATTACACTTTGAGATTGCTATTTTTGGGAAGGAAAAGGCCCTTTTTAAAATTAGGAGTAGTCTTTCTTGACATTCCTTGGTAGGGCTTATGAATTACAGTCAATATACTCTACAAGGCGACTTTGTTTTGATTTTATTGATTAATAAATTATTCGATCTTTTTATAATCTGACTAGTATATGGTGAAATCGGCTTATACCTGATCAGTGAGGTGTGTATGGCTCTCTGGACCTCCTCCATCCGTTCTCCGGACAGCCATCTCAGATCTCATCCAAATCGATCCCTGGCGGAGATCTAAGGGCACAAAGTGCTGGTTAAGGACTTAAGGTTTTATATTGTTAAGGGTTTAATCAATTTATTTTTTCGATAACACCATGGGCTATGGGGTTCCAAGTCCTGTCCCTGGCTGACGCTCTCCGGGTTGACTGTACTGTAACCTAGATAGTAGATATGTGTACAAAATTATTGTAAAGTGTTGCTTTGTGTGTGTTAAATAAATTTCTATTATTCTATTCTATAACAGATAGTGGTACTTCAAAGGAGACAATATCTGTGGGAAATTACTCTAAATGTTAATCATGAAACATCATTAAATGGGTGCCTAAAACCTTTAGTCTGTCTGCAGTTTATCGTATCTGTTCTTTCGCCTATTTTAAAAGAAAATACAAGAGAAACAACAGTTTTATTTGCTCTAATTTATATAATATATAATAAAATTAACATCTCCGTCTTGGATTTAGGGAGAAATAAATCAAATTGAGTGCAAATACGGAGGTGGATCGCAAACAGAAATTCCGGGAATATGATTAGGTGCCTAAGGAATTTTATGGTCCAATAACGAAGTGAAGCAAGGGTGGGAACCGACCCACCTTTATTAGGGTTCCGTCGAAATAGGGTCCGTTTTTTCAAAGCTTTTTCATCTTTCTGTCTGTGGTGTGACTGTCGGCCTGTCTGTCGGCCTGTCTGTCGGTCTGTCTGTCGGTCTGTCTGTCGGTCTGACTGTCGGTCTGTCTGTCGGTCTGTCTGTCGGTCTGTCTGTCGGTCTGTCTGTCGGTCGTCAAGAATTGAATTGAAGATTTAGTAGTGGTATTTAACTCATTGAGTTAAAAGTACTACGCGTATTGAGATGATACAGCGCAAGTTTATTAGGTATCTGTGTTATAAAACTGGAGTTCCATACAAATCGGACGACTACCTCAATCAGTGCAGGAAACACCACCTACTTCCCCTGGTTGAGCGACGCGAGATCGCAGACCTCACGTTCCTACTCAAGATTGCGTCTGGTGCTGTTGACTGTCCAGAGCTGCTGTCCCAGATCTCCCTGTGGGCCCAAGGGCGCTTCGATTCAGTCCGCCCTTATATCTTCCTGCTGCCTCTACGTACCACAGGATGAACACGTTTCTGTGGCGAGCGAGCAACAATTTCAATGTTCTGTGCAAACAATTAAATTTCGACCTCTTCTGCACAACCGTTAAGTCGGCAAGGAATGTGCTAAGTAAACGATTCTTTGAAACTTAGCGAATTAAGGCTTTTGTTTAATGTTGTATCTTGTCTCTGTTGTGTTTGTCAATTCTGTAAATTTCTGCTTTTATAGTTTAAAGTCCGTCGCTATCAGTGAAAACCTTTAATTGGTTGTCTGTTTTTAATTTAAGTTTTATAAGTTGTATTTTGTAGCCGTAGGTTTTCCTAATAAAATAAAATAAAAAAATAAAAAAACACTCGAACAGTTGAACCGAAATGTTGCTAATTTTTCTTCTGAATTAAATATTCAGTGGTTATACGCATGCATATAAGAGATTTGCCAAAGGAGGGGCTACACCACAGTTTTTTTAAGCTCATTACTTAAATAATGTAAGTAGTGTTTGTAATTACTTAAATAAGTACTTACTTTGACAGAGAAATAAGTGAGAATATTCGCATATAAAAATACACAAATGAGTTTGTAAAATTTATAAATAACACATCAACTATCAATGCGTCGTTTACAGCTAAATTCGAATACTCAATGCGATGAATTTTACCTTCAGGTTTCTGTCTGATAGAAATCCCTTTAATGTTTCCAAAGCTTTGACACTCTGTGAACCGTTTGACGGAACAATGCCTTTGTATTTCATTTGGCACATTTCACACATATCAAAGCATTTTCGCAATTTACGCTCTCTCGTGTAAGTTGAATTACCTATTGAACGGCTGGCTGTTCAAAAATGTCACTTTCTAAAAGGAAGTATCTATAGGTAAGTACCTTAATGACTATAATCACTGATTGCGAGGAAGTATAATATAAGTCAAAAACATTAATTTACTAGTTAAATAATTAAAATCACATGATTAACTATAATTATAAAACTAAAAATAACACGGGATTGGAATAAAACAGAAAAAAGAGTGCGTGACTTGTACCGGAATTCAAAGAGGACAAAGTCGCTGCCGTCAGCTAACTGGTGCAAAAATAATGAAAGGTTTTTACATTTTTCCTTTTGACGGGGTCATTCAATTTGTCTACCCGTGACATCACGTAATATGACACGTTTTTCATTTCGCAGAGGCCAATCTCGTCGCTTGGTGTTACGGCGACTTAGAAGCACGCACAGCGGTTAACTATATGTCTACGGGGGGTGGTTAACGTTGACACCCTTCATTCAACACTTTAATATAATAGGTGTATACTTTTCCCCCTGTATGTTATAATTTATGTATATACAGGTGCAGATTTAGTCACCTGCAATAATTAAACAGGAGCGTCATTGGCGTCGGAAGGAGCGTCAGTGGCGTCGGGGATAAGACGCGGCCTATCATATCGAAAGGTGCGGAGTTCGATCCCCGGCTGGGCCATGTACCAATGGGTATTTTCTCAAAACTTAAGTACATTTACTGACTGCTCTTAAACGGTGAAGGAAAACATCGTGAGGAAACCTGCATACGCCGAAGAAGAAACTCTTAGGCGCATGTGAAGGACACCAACCTGCACTGGGCTAGCGTGGTGCACTATAGACCGAACACCCTCGTTGAGAGGGTAGGCCTGAGCCCCAGCAGTGGGGACATGTTAATAGGCTGTTGATGAATAATTAAACAAAGCATAGAAATTCTAGAGCTAGAGAGTAGACCGCGAAAAAGAATTTAATGCTTATTTGTTACTTGGTATTTAAATCTAAACAATTTTTTTACTATCCGTTTCGAGTATAATGTTCTAACTTCGACAACTGACTGATCTGCGAGGGAAAACTTTGGCCGCAGCCGGTACTGGACGCTTGGTGAAATAGTTTGACAACTTAGGAAACTAACTGGCGATGGCGCTGTGAGTAGCACTTACTGTATTGATGGCCACGAATTTCGGCCGTTATGTTAGGATTTTTTGCGATTTGAAGTGGAAAGTGAGGTGGGGCTAGATTTCTGCGAGCAACAATACAAGGCTTTTATCGGCTCTCTAAATGATCATGCGGCATGACATGCATTGCGTGCTGTCACTCATGCATGACCGTCTATTATAATAGCTGTAGTGATTGACGTGTTTGACATGCAAACTACGTGCTGGCCGTTGCTTCACTGTGTTGATTGACAGCAAGCATGATGGTCCATCATGCAGCATGATATTCACGTAAACGTTGCATGACATGCAAGCATGACCGTTTAGGGACACATTTACGCTGTTTTTACGTGTCATACATAAAGTAGCTATAACTAATAATTATAATAAAATCTTTTATAGCCCATTATTTGTTGCAAGCCACGTTATTATAATTTCGACCTTCGGCTTGACGATTTAACGGGGCTGACAATCGATCCCAACAGTGCTGACGTCAGCCAGAAGCCCTACTACTTCAAGGAGTTGGGATGACTAGACTGACGGCTCAAGGGAAATTGCACAAAACTCCCGATTTCGTGGAGTCATTGCAGGGACCACCACCCCCGTTTAAGAATAAGAGACATATCCTTATAAATTGAGTCGTCGTACCGTTTTCAATACACTCGGTTTGTGTCCTATTCCTATATATTGCGTACACAACGTGCTATTTCGCATACGCCCGGGTTTCAATCTCCTTGTTTCGGCTCAGCTCAACTAGAATACGTAAGAGATCGCCCAGCGCTTACCCGGATGATATCGAATATGTCTAGGCACCCATCCATTTGGATTATTTGCACAATATGTTTCATGTACAGAAAAACATACGTACCTACATAATACATATTTTTCACTTGTAAATGTTTTGTGTGCAAAAAAGTTAAATACTAAAATAATCGTAGATTTCCGACGGGCTGTATTTGGTGAGTCTACGACAGCAATGAAAATCAATGTTCCACATTTATGGTCAGGTAACATCAGTCTATCGTCAACTTCATCACAAAATATTAAGTAATTAAAGGCGATACTGAAAGGTCTTTGCCGACATTGTTAGTTTGTTTCTGACTTTCAAAGCTCGACTCAACTGATCCCCGAAACATTTTGCATATAGATGTGTATATGCCTGTAAAGGAATAGTATAATCGTTGATAAAATAATAATGTTATAAGATCTATATGTGTCATATACAATTGAACATAGGCTATTTACGCCTGTTTCTGTGGGGAATAAACCAGGGCGAAGCTCGGGAAACAGTCAATAAAGTATAAATGATTGTGTTACATTGATCGAACACGACTTTCGTCCTCCGACTAGACTGTGGACATAGGCCTCACCCAATTTTACATAGGGTAAAACTCGGTAATACTTGCCCCACTTGACAAAACGCCCCACTCACCTAGCACGGACACTAACAAAGCTACGCAGCACACGAATAGAAACGCACGTAGCCATCAGTCGCCCGACAAGTTGTCTACTACGTTGTATGACTACTCGCGTTTCTATTCGTGTGCTGCGTAGCTTTGTTAGTGTGCGTGCTAGTTGAGTGGGGCGTTTTGTCAAGTGGTATTATCAAGTTTTAACCTAATCGCATTTTATCGCATTTATTTCTTCGGGATAAATATTTATTTATATGGGTGGGGGGCTATTTCTTAGAAGCGCCCGAGCTTCGCATTTGATGTATTTTAAGCACAATGGTTCTGTACATGCCACCCAGACGGTTCTATATACTATGATAAGACCTTTGAGCCGCTGGTCCTATTGAAGCTGCAGTTTTATCGCGAACTAGTTGTGTTGCATTTATAGGTAATTTATTTGGAGTAGCAAAAAGATAGATGTTGTAAGTAGGCTGTCACAAGAACAATGTTTTTTTATGATAGTCTTGCTAATAATTTATAGGCGAAAGTTTGTAAGGGTATTTGTGAGGATGTTCGGATGTTTGCTACTCTTTCACGCTGTAACGGCTGAACGGATTTCGATGAAACTTCGTACAGTGATAGCTTAAATCCTGGAATCTTTTCCGCGATATTATATTAAGCCGATATAAAAATATACATTCCAGCACGTCGTTTTCAACCGACTTCAAAAAATGCAGGAGGTTCTCAATTCGATCTGTGTGTTTTTTTTGTACATTTGTTTCTGGGAAAATCACGCTGTGATACGCCCGCTTCGTCGCCCGGCGGCGGCGACTGCTGCAAGAACGGAATATTAACTCACTGGGAAACCTATATATGCAAGCTTATTCATGTTAGCCATAACAATTTCATTTCCACATTTCTCTCGCTGATAGTCAGTCTTTCATAGAACTAGGAACTTTTTCCGCAGTGGAAAAACCGAGCTCAAATGCTTTATGAATTTCAATTCCCAAACCTCGTTCTATTCATTCGACTTTTTCACTGAACATGAATGACATACGATTTGTAAAAAACTGCGTTGAACCAAACGAATTCTGAAAGCTTTATGTTTCAGTTACATCTTTTGTTTAAGCATTTGAATGGTTTCCAACTGTGAGGTCAGGTCACCGGTCATGCTACGGGGAACGAGATTTAAAAAAAACAAAAGCTTGTAAAATATGAATAATTGACGGTTTTTTTCCCGGCCATTTCTTTTAATTTACCTTAGATTTAGTACATTTTAAACCTTCAGGTTTTACGAGTATTACCTATTCATTGCACAGCTTGATTTGAATCTAAAAACTTTTTGGTGGGCGCCCTGGGTTCCTTCATGACTAATTCTTATCACACCACATTTCGGGCACGAACACCAATACCCCTCCAAATCCGATTGCTTTCATTCGCCCAGATTTATTTGGATGGTCTCTGCGAATACTAATTTAAACGTTATTTTAATTTGTAAAAGGAATGCACGAAAGATATTAAGCACTGGCTGTTTCCCGCAGCCTTGCCCGCGTTTTACAAGTTATTTCTGACTTTTTCTTTATGCTCGGCACCTAAGAGAATTAGCGTGATGTTATATAATAGCCTATAACCTTCTTCATTATTTGGGTGTTGTGATAATTATGATGAAAACGTCACAATGTGTTAATATTATTTTACTAGCCGATGCCCCGCGACTTCAACTGCGTTATAAAGTATACTATTTATATGTTTTTAACCAGTTCTAATCATGCCAGTTTCTTAGTTTTAAGTTTGTCAATAGATGGCGCTAGGTGTATTTTACACCCCGCTATCGTTTGGTTCTTCGCAAGATATATAAGATAGGCGTGCAAATTATCCACCAGTATTTATAATTTAGAGTTTAAATAATGGTGAAATTATGCAAAAAGCTAAAAACTGCTTGGTGGGCGTCGGCCGGAATACAATCAGATTTGAATATGACTAAAATACTTTTTTGTAACATTTTTATAAATATTTTGAACTCCCGTATATTGTGCATGATGCTAGTAACCATCACATATTTTTCTTGCCCTTTTAATCCAGAAACGTTAGCAGTAACGTATGTAAATTAAAATAGTCTCAGGCAGTATTTGGCCGACTTCCATAACATAATAGTGTAAAATTTTGGATTGCTCTAGGTCTTTTTGAGCTTCTTGATAAGCTCTATCATCATATTAAAATACATTGCTTCCATGTGTAAGGTATCAGGCTACTTAACTCAGTGCCTACCTATTCAACTGTAATTTATTCTGAACTTTTCTTAAAAAAACGAATCTCTTTCTCTGTTACTTTCCAATATCAAAATCACTGGAGAACATTCAAATTATCCTACTTTGTTTGAAGCATTCGAGTAGAAAGAGCCTTATCAATCTACTGGATACGAAACATTTCTTTACCTTTATCTTCGTATGAAAAGACGGCATAATAAAGGAGCCTTCAAATGGAAATATTTTCTCGTAAAAGCTTTAATTTTGAGAGTATGGGTGTACTTTTTTCAATTAAAATTGTGATTAAAACTGGCTTCCTCTTTTAACCGCTTTCTCAAACAAAGTTCCACCAAGCCTCAATAGAAGGTTGAAAAAAAAATCTGCACGTTTTGATTCCGATTATTGACTTGCCATGCCTGAGAGTCGAACCTTTAACTACTATTTAGGTACCTAGGTTAGCGGCAGACAGCCACAAACTAATCGAGCTGAATAAGTTTCTTTTGAAGGTTGATTATAGTTTAACCTTTCCACGGCTCGTTAGAGACCAAAACGCATATTGATCGTTGATTGGTACTTAACTACTTTACTGAAGTTTCGAAATATTTTTTATACGACAAGATCTCCGCATCGGCGCTGGTTTATTCCTATGAGCCTGCTTTATTTTCTAAAAATGTATTCAAATCATGCTACCGTGCATCCGTATGAGCGATGTAGGTTACTTGACAAAGGTAGTATTAGTTAATCAACATATTATTTACCTAAGTTTGAATGTTTCTTACTCTTTCATGCAAAAACTACAGAACAGATTTTGATGAAACTTTACAATAATATGTAATATACATCAGTATAACAACATAGACTATAGATAGAAAAGCTGTTCCCGAGAGAAAAACTTTTGTACATGGTTTTTTCTGCCTATAACTCGTCAGAGTATGAAAACTATGTATTATCTAACAGAAAAAGAATTTACGAAATCAGAATCTAAAGTTTTTGTGCGGTGATGAAGTTATTAAGGAATTGACACTTATTTGGCACTTTTACTTTTAGAATAGAACATAACGGGAATACACTGTGGTCGTTAGCAAATGACGCAGCAATATAACAAGATTGGATCCTCCTCCATCTTGTTATGTACTTAATACGAGTATATCTATTGAGATGGATCTACTAACCGAGATAATCGAATATGTCCAAAAAGGTCAAGATGCTTAGATTTTTATAATACCGTCAAGTCACACAAAAGAAAGTCAGTAACGGGCAACAATTGTTTTTTTATGAATTCCTGGAATATTATTTACTATATGTTCCTATCATTGCCAGGCAGTTTTATATAAATTCAACGCCAACCCTTCAAGAGGTAAATAACATAGTTTTGCCAAAGTCAAAACTAACGACTTTTTATGAGAGGAGATATCACCTATCTTTACATAACTATTAGGTAACTTTATTAACAGACACGCCAAACTCTTAGATGCATTCAATCAACATAAGTCAAGGAACTTTTTCTCACTGGTTGTGAAGTCTGCCTATGCAATACTTCAATAATAAAAATTTAAGTTATTTCTGTCTTTTTTTTCTATTTGCTCGGCGTAGCGTGATGTTAAATAGAAATTTTCCAAGATCCAGCAGTGGACGATGGACATTTTTTACCAAAAACAATAAATACATAGACATTACAGATAGTCCAAATAATATTTAGAGCTATTATAATTATTCTTAGTTTTGACTAAGCTAAATTAGTTACTCATCGAATTTTTAGGAGCATTCAATACCTGTAACTAAACTATCAACGACATTGTTGTATATTCTGTCTAGGATTGATGACATAGCGCGACTTTCATGTTTTATGAGGTCGGGTTTTGACGGAAATTAGGTGTTCGTCCTAAAATCCATTTTTGTTATTTTGTACAGTCACCTTCAGATAAACCGGACCCCTCCTTTACATAAAAATCAATAGCAGCGCCAGCGATCGTTTCTTCTGAGAAACTAATATCCCTCAAAATAGATATTATAATTTGTGATGATCTACCTTTCTTCTATATTGTTTCCTTTATTAAGCCTAATAAATAGCGATAAGACCGCCCAGATGTAGTAATGTAAGCTGGTACTATTGTATCTGTGATTTTGTTGTAAAAAAATAATAGCTAATGAATTGATTTTATTTGACAATAGTTTTCTTCGGTAGCTCTAAATTTCTAGAATAATAACATTGTTTTGTGAAAATTTCACAAGCAGCTAAACAATTAATTCAATTCAATACACTTTATTGCACATTTAAAAATTACATCTAAAAAAATCATTTAAAAATTAATCTTATATGCTTATATACCGATACAATTAATATTAGGCTGTTGTTTGTAACATAACTTAAATACAAATTTCACAATAACTCAAAAGAAAACCTATGGTATTATATTATCTGAAATGTTTGTTTCAATAAGAGACTTTCTAGTAGGTTCATTTTGGCAAAAAATAGCTATAGAATTATTTTTAGATACATTTTGTTGCTGTATCTACGTGAGTAACGTGTTTTAGATGCATAAAGTAACCGACCCTTGCTGTTAGATTTCACCAGTTTTACGCCTAAATGCTATAGTGTCGGACATTTGCTTTCGTGACTGTACTCTTCCTAGTCGTAAACTTTGACCTAAACCTAAACTCTGACGACGATCGTAAAAATATGTTTATAGAATATGGGTAAATGGTAAGTATCTGAAAACTTATTAACAACTCTTTATCATAATATACGAGAAACTGTTTTATTATCTAAATCTTGGTATTCTTAATAATAATAATATTTATTATTATACATAATAGGCATTTTTGGTAGGTTTTTATATAATATTCAGAAATACAAATAAAACAGAATAAATGCAGAATATTTTATTATGTTTACATCTGGTAGGCACTTAAAACGTAATAGATGCTTGTTCACTAGTTCTTGATTCAATATTCCTCACTGACATTTTGCGACATTATCCATTAATAGTGGTTAATTATACGTCGCATAAGACGATCTCCAACTGAAATGAAATATAAATATTAGTATTGTATGTATGCTTAGTTTATATGTGTAATGTTTATGTTAATGATCATATAATTATATATATTGTTTTAAATAGTACACGCGACTACTGCCTCTCTTTCATTGTGTATCTCAACCGCGGGTTAGCTGGAAGAGATTTCATTGAAATAAGCTTAACCCTTTGTATAATTCTCTGTTCTTTTGTATTGTTTGTATTTTCTGTGTGTACAATAAAGTATTAAATTAAATTAAATTAAATTAAATAAATATAGTTATTTTTAATGTTGTAAAACTTCTTTGCTATGTTTAATTCAAACGACTCTCATCAAAGTCCTTTTAAATCTGATCCCTTAGGCCCGTTTGGTATTATTCCCGGAATGTCCACTCGGTCCGTTACGTCTATTTCCCGGAATGTCCACTTCCTCGAATGTCCACTTCCCCGAATGTCTACTTCCCTGACCGTCAAAATGCGACTTGTAAGTATTGTACTATGATTTAGGCACCAACAGCATCCACTAGCAACTAACAAATCTTTCAAACCTTTTTTTTTACTTTTACTTAAAAATTATATTGTATTCAATTTACATTGGATTTAGGAAGAATGGACTTCATCAAAGTGGGTACTTAATTTAATTGTCATGGCGATTATTATGGTGGAAAAAGATTCAATCATTGGTAACATTCAATGGCAACAGATTTTTATCTGTTCATATACTTGCTTACCTTGCCGGTTTTCTCATTTTCAATAACTTGGGCCTTGAAAGAAGCTACCGCTTTGGAAGAAGCGGACGAAGAGGCTGCAGCAGATGATCCAGAGGATTCACCGGAACCAGAGGAAGCTGCGGATGAAGAGGATGCGGCGGATGTAGAGTAACCACCATGATGGCCATATTTAGAGCTCAGAAGAGCAGATATTGCCTCTGCAACAGCATCCGCGTAAGCATTCTGCCTGCCATTTGAGTTTGATGAACTCGCAGCTGCAGCTGCCGCAGAGCTAGAACTAGAACCCGATCCAGATTCAGAAGCAGCAGCGGCAGCAGCGGCGGAAGAAGCACCAGAGGATCCTCCAGAGCCACCAGATTCAGCAGCGGCTTCAGCTTCAGAGTAAGCAGCAGCGTCAGCCAAGAATTCATTGAACCAGCCACGATCATAACTGTCAGCAGAACTAGCTGCAGCTGCTGAACTAGCTGCAGCTCCTGAACCACCCCCAGCACCTGATCCACTCCCAGCTCCAGATCCAGCCGCAGCTGCTGAACCAGCTCCAGCTCCTGAACCGCCTCCAGCTCCTGAGCCAGCTGCGGCTGCTGAACTAGCTGAACTAGCCGATTCTCCTGAGTTCCATCCATAGTAGGGCTCATACGAATTTTCTGAACCAGCTGCAGCGGCAGCAGCTGCAGCAGCAGCAGCAGAAGAAGCACTCGCAGCAGACGATGAAGATGAAGAGCTAGAAGCAGCAGATGCTGCGGCAGAAGCAGCTGCAGACGATTGAGATAACGAACATATCGGACCCACAGATGATAATACAGCAGCTACCGCTGCTGCAACGGCACTTGCAATAATTTCTGCGTTAGCGGCTGCAGAAGATGTTGCAAAAGCACCGGACGAGGATGTAGCCACTGCTGAACTTGCAGCGTGAGCTCCCCCGTAATTTATTCCTCCATGCGGATGATGATATATTGGTCCAGGCCCATGATGATATATTGGACGTTCTTCGTGGTAAGCTACTATTGGTTCTACTTCATGATATACTGGACGTTGTTCGTGGTATATTGGTTCAGCTTCATGATATACTGGGCGTTGTTCGTGATATACTGGTCCCGCTTCATGATATACTGGGCGTTGTTCGTGGGCTACAGCAACGGCAGCAGCTTGCGCATGAACATTGTGGTGGTGTTGGGGAGCAACAAATTCCTCACGGATGGGTTCTTCATGATGAAATCCTGAAAAATCAATATTTTATTACACTATTCATCCGCATTACTCACTGTGAAGTATGACCCACACTCTCTAAATGTTGAAAACATATTTTGATTACAAATATCAACAAAGTATTTGTCTTTGGAGCCTCGAGGGGGTTTTTTATTTATAATTTTTTTGTAGTTTAGTTTTAGTTTTATGATAAGTTATTTTTAGTCTTTTATAATGCCTTTTCTCTTTTAATTTTAACAACAATCTTAAAATTGAATTTGCTGCTACGTGTATAACTATTGAAATTAATAGATAGGTATCCAGACGCACTATTCAATTTCATATAATATGAACCTAAATAGTTCAAGCATATCTCTACTTCAATAAATAGTGTGATTAGAGAGTATTGCAATAATAAACTTACCATGGCCGTATGCTGGATGAACGTAATTTGCCTCGTGTTCAACAACAGCTGGTCTTTCGAAATGTTCTGCAACAGGATGGACAGGAACCAACGGTCTATTTATTTCCTCATGTTCATAGTTAGCATGATGAGCTTCACCCAAATTCTGTACTCCATTAAAGTGATGCGCATTTTCTACCAAAGGTTCGCGGTTCAAAACTGGACCATTCTCGAACTGAGCATTTCGAACCTCGTGGTTTTGTAAATGATGCTGCGAGTGTAGCAATTCTCCGTGGTTCTCTAAATTTAACGCAGAGTTTTCGTGATTCTGCAATTGGTGCTGCGAGTGTACTAAATGTTCGCGGTTTTCCAAGTTTAGGTTTTCATGGTTATGGATTTGGTGATTTGCGTTCTCAAAGTTTTCGTGTTTCTGGAAGCTGTTTTCCTGATTCAAATGCTGAACTTCGTGGTTATGTTCGTTTATCGGCAATTGATGTGCCAGATGTTCTATATTCTGTAGTTCATTGTTATGATGTACAGGTTTTTCTTCTTCACATGGTGGAGTCTGATGAAATGGAAGTGAAGCTGCAAACAAGGAAACCCATGTCATAAATTTATTTTAGTGAATTCGTTAAAGAAAACAACCACCAATATTTGGGGCCAGTTTTGATTTAACCTAGTAAACGACAGGTGAAACGAATATCTGAATTCTTAATAGAGATAAAAAAAAACAAAATCAGACTCCCAATCCCAATCAAAGTACAGCAGAGTTGTTGAATATCCTGAAAACTAATACAATGTATAGAAACAACAAATACCAAAAATAAGAAAATGTATAGAAAATCAGACTCACCAACAAGCTTCATAGAAAAAGCGAAAACCAAGAAAGGTATTACTCGCGCCATTGCTACTCTCAACACTAAAAAAATCTGACCACTACCCGGTATAAAAAGTCACCTGCAATGCAAACAAAGCTTCAGAAAATATACCGGCAAAAGCTGTTCATACATATTTCTATTGTTATCCGTGGTTTCATTATTTCATTGCCAATAATACATTATTGCAATTTATTGCAAAACAAACATCTTTTCTTTTGAAAATGTGGTAGGTATTACGTCAAGATAATAATGGATAGTTTATGATTTGCGTAAAATTAATATTTTACTTGGATTATCACTCGCTACTTATTTACTTAAACAATGAATTGTTTTTTTAAACTATAAGAATGTTTAGTTAAATTTTTTTGAAAACGTTTCATTTCATGAACAGAATGTTAAAGGTCTTCCTTTAATTTAAGGTATAGTTAATCGACAAATAGTTGTTACATACTTAGAAGGAATTGATTCTTATGATGGACCGTTTTGATTGGTATCATAAAAGTACTGGGTGTTTTTTATAACATTTTGCCAGGTTTCATTATCGGGCCAGACAGGTGGTTTCTTAAAAATCTTTGACAGAAAAATCTCAAGTTTTAGTAAAATTTACTATCGTCAATATTTAGGGTACTTTCCCTCCTAACACATCATTTTATTTACCCCTATATTTTATCATCATATTTTATCTATCATAAAAAAAATCATTTATTCGAATTACTGAGCCGTTGTACAAACGAGTCGCACTTCTGATACTTAGAAGTTTTCTGTGAATCCGTAATACAAACATGGTACCTATTCCATATTTGTTTAGTTTACCTATATACCAAAATTATCTTCAACTGCTGCAGTATTTGTGACGATAATGCGACATCTAGTGAAACGGTAGATGTACTACAAAAGTCTGCACAACGCCATCTACTCTTAGGGCATAGAACTAGCGAATAATGTTTCAAAGCTCTGAAAATGTTCATATTGCTTGTTCTGAAAACTTACAGGTGTCGTGGATGCATACGTTAATTACATGGGAAATTGTATAGGTAGGTGACGAAAGTAAGGCTGGTTTCGCAGCTGTACGGGAGACCCGTCATGTCACGCCGTAATACGGAAGTCCCGTATGGTAGCGTCCTCAGGGTTTTCAAAGGAGTGTCGCATAGAGTGTGTATATAATAGCCATGTACGTGCTCTACGCATGTGTCCCGTACGCATATTCGTAAATACCCGACGGTCTAGCCACTCGGGAAGTTTCGGCGCTCGGGCGGTCGTATTTACCCGACGTGTCGTGACGACCCGATAATTACGACATGTCATCAGTATTGTTTTTTCCATACAAATCGGTAACTTCATAATGTAAGGACCTAATACATACAATACAATAGACAAAAGACAATTTAATAGCTTCAACCATTTGTAATATGTCTTGTAAATAGCTGACGCGTTAGTCCGATACGTCTGCTGTTTACGAAGCAAATTCGTCTGCTATTTACGAAGCCAATTCGGGTGGCTAATGCGTCGGGTATTTATGAATATGCATCCCGTGCGGAACAATCCGCATCGCGACCCTGTGAAACGATGTTCTAGCGTCTCACGTGTGTCTCCGCTCCGGGAGCTCGCGACTTCACGCAGTTGTACGGGCGACCCGGACGGGTCTCCCGTACAACTGTGAAACCAGTTTAGGAACTCTTGCATGTAGTGGTGAATCTTTCGATAATTGAATTTTATCATAATTTTGTATGGTTTGCAAGCAAACTCGTTATTTGAATGTGTGCTCATAGAGCCAATGCAAAGAACTTCAAATGTACGCTTTAACGGAGCGTAAGATTTTAGGTGTTTTAATAAAGCAGCATTTCCATGCAACATTATTGATATGATAACAGACTTTTCCCTTCCAAAGTGTGTTAATCATTGTTTCACCCGGTTTTAATTTTCGATGATTTCCATTTTCTCCATGGAACATGACGTCACAGCAACAAAATGTTATTCTGTCCCAAATAATAAATCAATACATTAAAACTTTTTCAAAATTGTTCCATAGAACAAACGTTAAATTCATTTTAAAGTGGATCCCAGACCCACGCGGCCTGCGGTGGCGGCCTGTTGTATTCCGTAGGCAATGTATGTGAGACTTCAGACACGCGCGTTTGCATATTGAAGCTGCGGCCTGCGGCCTGCGGTGTCTGGGATCATGATAAAGTAAGAGTTTTTGGAGAATTTTGTTGGCAACAAACCCTAGCGAAAAATTTTAGGAAAATAAACTTTTTATTCAATAACCTCTTACCTCACCGACAATGAACTCGGGTAAAAATTATTTCGAATATCCTTTGATGAACACCTTTCGACTTATGGAGGAATAACTACGGAATTCTATACTGTGTGTGATGCGACACACACTTATATGGTTTTTCTATGATTGGATTACGGTGCATTTTCACATAGGTATACATATAAGTATTTCAATCAGCTTAATTGGTCCAGTAGTTTTAGAGTTTTTAGATGGACTGACAGACTTAAAGATAAAGTAAACGATTTGACGATGTTTATGTTTTTTCTTTTGGTAAAAACAGTTGCAATGGATCATGTGATCGCTTGGGAAAAAATAATCACAATTTCTTAGTTGTGTCCTGCGATCATCAAGTTGTATCGGATAACGTGATCCGATGGGAACTTTTTGTGTGATCAGATGCAACCCCGAACGGATCATATGATTAGTTGGGAATAAGCCTTTTCAGTTGGGGGATAATAAAAACAGTGATTTGACTTAATTATGTAGTGTCTGGTAGGTATAGTAGCTAAAAATAATAGAAACGGAATATAAAACATGCTTACGAAAAAATACAAAAGATTTTATTCATTACGATCAGAATGCTTATAATTATAGGTAATATTATCAGCAGGTTATTGACGAATCCGTTAATTATAATTGATATCTTATTATTTTTCCATCGTTTTCGCCATCGGGTTCGGTGATTCTGATTGGTTTTGACGTTCTAGTTTCCTGCTCTGAAAAAATAAAACAATTCGTTACTTATTTTATACAAAATAATTATCTTGTAGTAAAATAGCTGCATCTTCTATTAATGTATGTGGGTCTTCCATAAATGGTGTTTGTTGTTTTGTTTTTATACCCTTAGATATAACTCTATTAGGTAGATACGACACGAAACAACGTGATCAGTTGAGGTGTTTTGCTTCATTACACATTGCTTTGCATTTTTTAATTTTAATTTTTTAATTTAATTTAATTTATTTAGAAGATGATTTTATGCTGTTCTGTCTCCTTGAATCCCTCTTAAAATATAGGTGTTGTAGTTAAAATCGCAAGTAAGTACTTTACCATCTTTACTATCCCATTTGGTTTGAGCGAACTCCTTAGCTGTAGCACCACTAGTGTCAGCTTGATCTTCATGATTTTGATTGTGTTGAGATGGTACGTAGAAAAAAGAAATCATATCGATTGATTTCCCTCCAAACAAATCTTCCCAAAATTGGGATTCTGATGTTTCAAACCGAGATGATTTCTTACTTGACTTTTCTTCTGATGATTCTAAAACAAAATTGATAAATATAATTATAAAATATTTAGTGGATATAATAAGAATAACTACGAAATATAATGTGTAATTAGTGTTATTAATTAGATGCCACTGAACCATGAATTAGCACTCAAAACACAGACCAAATTGATATGAGATTTTAAAACTAAGGTTTAAGAAATATGCTCTATCTAAACCTTGTGGATAGCTAATAGACAATAAAATTGTTGTAAAATATATATAATTTTACTTGTTTTTTTTAAAATTGTAAATTTAATTGTGCAATAAAGAATGCCTAGCCATGTTACATGCTTATTTTATCAGAAACATCCATTGTCCCCGCAATGTTAAAAGTAATAAAACAGGTGGAACTGCCGATTAGACTGACGCAACTAAAACTAACTTTGCTGTGATATACCGCCAGGTCATATGAGTTTATTTCAATGAGCTAGGGAGGCTAGGTTGATGAAAAATCGAGGATGATCGATGAAAAAACTTCTACGTAAATGGATGCAGTGATTGACACACTGAGAAAAAATTAAGCACCATTAGAATAAGTTCGCTCATCAAGTTCTTCATTATCATTAATTGTTTGAGATGGAACATAGTAAAAGTAAACCAAGTTAATCGGATCCGCTGCAATATCATCCCAAAATTTGGACTCGGAAGTTTTAAACCATGATACCCGCTTATTTGAAGTATTTTCGTCTGATGAATCTGAAAGGAAATTGATTTTAATCAAATTGTTGAGTGTTGTGCCAATTAATTTTACATCACTTACGTAACAATTAATTAACTTTCATAAATGACAGGATATGGATTAAAATAAAGTACGATCCACACCGGACGGAAGCGCAGTTCGGAGCATCCTCTCACATCCGGTCGGCGTGTCAAATCCGTTCTGGCGGAGCGCACTATAGAACATTCTCGAGTATCCGGAAGCGCGGTCTAGTACAAAATATTGAAGCCGAGCGCATGCCACGGAATCCCACTGTTCACCGCGGCGTTCATCACATCTAATTATGAATCTTGATCAACATACATACTTACTGAGTACCATCTCTTAATGACTAGATTCATCAAGAGTGAATAGTGCGTAAAACTTTCACTTGCTTACTAAATTGTTCTTTCACTCACTTGAGTCTGGTAGAGTTGGACTTGACAAAGAACTCGAAGGAACCGAGCTCGTAGCTGCATTAGCAGTAGCAGTGTTGTAAGTAGTTGAAGGCACGACAGTTGTTGGCTTGAATACAGTAGTAGATGGCTCTAATGATTCAATTGTATCAGTTGTCGTTGTAATAGACGTCGCGGTGGCAGTACTAGATGAAGGTGTCACTATGTTTGAAATAGGAGATGGCTGAGTAACAATCGCTGAGTAATCGATTACAAATGAAGGTACAATAACACTATACTTTCTGCACAAGGACGTTACAGTTTCAGAAGACGTGATTGTTTCAGGTGCTGTACTCGTATGCTCAGTGCTTTCGTTGTTAGTTGTTGCAGTATTTTCTGATGTAGATGAAGTTGAAGGTGAAGTTACACTTTCAGATGACGCTACATGTTGGTTAGGCGTAACAACTGTTTCGGACGGTGTGACACCTGCACTTGTCACAGATTTATGTAAAGCTACATCATGAACAGGAACTACGTTGTTTTGCAAAACGAAGGCTTCATCTTGGATTTCAGATGGAACTATAGCTTCAGGAAGATGTGGAATAGCGTAATTTTCTGGCTTGGTCACTACGTCAGAAGAAGTAAAAGATTTATGTGGAAAATCAACTTGTGCAATTATAGTTTCAAACGGAGCTTCAGTTACAGATTCGGACTTCGAGATGACAGTGTTCGAACTACTCAAAGCTTCAGAAGATGCGACTGGTTCTGGTGGGATCACAACTTTATGCGATATTACTTCAAGTGGAACTACAGTATTAGTTGAAGCCACTGTTTTATGTGGCGCTTCATTCGATGAAGCAAAAGAAGGGACTACTGTTTCTTGTATTTTAGGGGATGCAGAAGCAGTGATTATTTGTTGATTATGTATTCCTGGAAAACTGATCGCTGGTTTTATTGAAATTGCCCCAAGTGATTGCACCGATTGTGACAGTGAATTAGTTTTTGTCTCTACTTCATTACGTAAGGCATTATCTGGTACGGAATTGACTAAAATATGATTAGGATGTTTCTTTATAGTAGTTTCTATTTCATCAACATGCTCTACTCTTCCGTCTGGGTGTATAACCATATATCGTTTTTGATGCTTGGTTGTCGCTAAAACATTTTTCACTGTTGGATTTGTTGATATTATTTGTTGTAAGTTGTATCCTGAAAGAAATTTAAAGAGTTTATTTTAAATGTTATTTGCTTAAAGTTTTTAATTAAATTCTATACAAACTTACCATTTCTTGACGGATATAATATTTGTTGTCCAGGATTTACTATGGCAGGTGGTTTTAAATTAACAGGGACTCCAAATTTTTCTTGTAGGCGGGGCGGTATACCTTGACGTGGTCCATGAAAAATATGATTTACTGGTTGCGGGAATGTTTGCTTAACTGGATAATATTGCTCTCTCACCGGAGGAATTTGTTTCAGTTTCTGAAAAAGGTTAAGCTGATAATTTTAAAGAGGAACTGATGCAAGAGGAGCTCGGATTGTTTTGCAAAAAAGTTTATTGACTTTAAAATATAATTTCATTAGCCTATATAATATAATGTGCAAGTTGTTGTCCCTGTAGGTACCTGTTGTTGAATTGACACTGGAGGTGCAGGTAAAACATTTGGAACATTCCGAAGTGAATGATTCTCTGAACTTTGTCTGTGTTGTGGTGCAAAATTAGGGATTTGTGCACCTGTGGCTAATCTTTTTAGAGGCGGTCCATTTGTAGTCCAAAATGTTCCGAAATTAGACCTTGGTGGTGTTATACCTTCTGGGGTCACTACGTTATTGATTGCATGATTTGAAACAGATTTCTGTGAGTGTGAAAACTTTTGCTGGTACGGTCCTTTGTATTCCTCAGGGTAAGGATATGAGGCTGAAACAAAGAATGATATAGTAATCTGGCCATGAACTAGCTTTCGCTCGCTGCTTTACCCGCGTCCTGTGATTCTGTTCTTGTCGAACTGTTTCATTAAAATCATCACTGTTCGACTGCCTTTTCTTGGAGCTTGAGGATTCAAATACGAAAAGGTTTCACGAGTAGTTTTTTTGGAACCACAGTTTATAAAGTCAAATTATTACAAATGGTTCTAGATTTATATAAGCAGAGAGAAAAAAACAGAAAAGAAAACAAAAAAAAAAGAGACAAGACAAAGAGACAAGAGGAAAAGAGACAGAAGTAGGCAGTAATAGTATGTTGAATGTTATGAAGAAAATTCTACTCACCGACCAGCTTCAAGAATAAAATCACGACAAGAGATTTTTGTATTCTCTTCATTATTATACACACATCGATCCTGATTCTCACAATACTAACGTTCTTCGACACCACCGTATTGTTTTAAACTCGTGTATATATATGTAAATAAGGCTAGTGGAAAAGCTGTTTATACATTAGCTTTATTATTGCTACAATTTCAACCTACTTACGAAGAAACTGAGCAAGAACATGCGTGTTTTGTTATGACGTCGTCGCACAATGGACATATTAGGGTCTCTGTTAGTAAATAGCCCTCTGTGCAAATATAACGACGATAAAGTTTCTTTTGTATTAAAAGACATGATTGAATAGTAAATGCTTTTGTTTCGTCAATGTTATTTTCATTCAAATTGGTGTCATCATGACGATAACAAATTTCTAGAAAATTTCTTAAAACCATCTGTTGTTTACTAAAATTCCGCGAATTTATCATTTGTTCCGCGAACTTATTATGACTGTTTTATTGTTGTTATAATATTTCATCATCATCATCAACAGTTCCCACTGCTGGGGCTCAGGCCTACCCTCTCAACGAGGGTGTACGGGCTATTGTCCACCACGCTAGCCCAGTGCGGGTAATATTTACTGTTCTGAAATTTTTACATGAAGAATAAAAATAAATAAAAAGTGAAATATGTTGTTGTAAAAATCTGTCTTTGTGGACTTCACATACGCCTTAGATAGACATTCTAATCTTTGGCGTACATAAGCTAGTTTTCTCGCGATGTTTTTCTTCACTGAAAAGCATAATATAATTAATTACTCATACGTACGCGGGCAAGGATCGAACCCATGGCCTCATGAACGTGAGGCGAGCGCGCAACCAACTAGGCCGATCCGCTGAGACGATGATACCAACTTCATTGTGTAGTCGCAATGAAACTAAATAATGCGACATCTACTGACTACGCAATGAACTAATAACTCTGGAGCTGACTTGCCATTCGTTTTCGTATTTTAAACAATTCACAAGTCTCGTGACAGGTGGCGCTGTATCTGAAATCACTCCATAGGAAAAATGCATCAAAATACCTACTTATTTACATGTTAATTAACCTAATATGTACTATTATGGAAGTGTTAATTTGTATCTCATAGAAATAGAGTCTTTAGTGTCAAATGGTTTTAAGACGTGGCCTCGAAATGGCGTCTGTATACTTTGGTCTATGTGTCATCTTATTTATAGGCTTCGTGTCAGGTAAGAGAAATAAAACCAATTATTCTTGATACTTACTAGATTTTCTTGTTTTATCTATTTAGAGACAGTGTCATGTCACGTTTTTAAATGTCATAAACAATAGAAAAGTACGTAAACATAACAATATTATACTTTGGTCCAATGTACAGTCGTCGCGAAAAAGAAATGTTTAACAGTTTAGTCGTCACCTAAAATTGTCCGTATTATATATGTACAATCGCGAAATAATTTGATTTATGCTCTCGACCATGACTTATGCTCTAGTTATTCAAGTTCTTACCCCAAAGGTTTTCGGAGTGTGGGTGTTCTGGGCGTCTCTTCTTCTTCAAGCCAACTCCAGTTGTCCATCATCATAATTACTAACATTTTAACGTACACTGCTGGACATAGGCCTTCCCCAATTGGCATCACCACACCCGGTCCTCCGCCCTCCGCATCCAGCCGCTCCCGGCCACCTGTTCAGGTCGTCGGTCCACCTGGCTGAAGGCCGTCCCATGCTGCGTCAGGTGTTGTGTTGTGATACCTGTTGTCCAATTATTTTTTGCAGCTGAACTGAAATGCGGAGTTGGGGAAATAGAAGATAAATGTCCCGCAGACTGTCCCTACGATTATTGTCCCAAGAGCGAGAGGCAGGACATGTCCTGCGAGAAGCCCGGATCATGTCCACCCGCTGCCTGCAAATGTCAGTTCAACTTCCGACGAGCTGAGAACGGATCCTGTATTCCTACCAGAGAATGTCGTATGTACATGATCCAGACCTCATCAGCAGCCTATTAACATGTCCCCACTGCTGGGGCTCAGGCCTACCCTCTCAACGAGGGCGTTCGGGCTATAGTCCACCACGCTAGCCCAATGCTGGTCGGTGGACTTCACATGCGCCTAAGAATTTCTTCTTCGGCGTATGCAGGTTTCCTCACGATGTTTTCCTTCACCGTTTGAGAGCAGCCAGTAAATGTACTTAAGTTTTCGAGAAAAAACCTATTGGTAAATGGCTCAGCCGATGATCGAACTTCGGACCTTTCGATATGATAGGCCGCGTCTTATCCCCGACGCCACTGACGCTCAGTAAGGGCTTTAGCTTATGTGTATATTGTGGTATGGGGTTTGCTAAAATAATCATTTTTAACAGCAGAATGTATTTTCTTCACAGCGCCATTTGAATGCACCGGAAAAAACGAGAGGTTCGTCTCATGCCCTTCCTACTGCCCCACTGATGACTGCAGCCAAGCGACGCCGGATGGCAGATGTCCATACGCTGGGTTTTTCCTCATGGTGCTTGAATGTAGCCCGTCCTGCCGATGTGTTGAGAACTACTGGCGAAAGAATAATGTATGCGTGCCGTATGATCAGTGCCGTTAGTATAGGTATTAGATTTTCTCTATTTATTGTTTGCAATAGAAATTATAGTGTAAATACTTATTATCGTATTCCGTAAAGTACTGCCTTCTTTTTTTTATTATTATTATTGCTACGGGGGCAACAAGCAGGCGGGCCTCCTGATGTTAAGAGGTCACCGCCGCCCATAGACACCTGCAACACGCGGGGGGTGCTGGTGCGTTGCCGGCCGCGGTTGAGGAGCTCTTTTGACTCTCTTCTTGAAGGACCCCATATCGTAGCGCTGTGAAAAAGCGTCAGAGGGGAAGGTCATTCCACATTTTGCACGTGCGCAGCAGAAAAGAACGCGAGAAACGCACAGTGCTGGTCCGCCAGGGATCTATGTAATGTGGGTGAACCATATTCTGACGGCGCGCGGTGCGATGGCGAAAACTGGTGGCTGGCACCAGATCGAACAATTCCTCGGAGCACTCACCATTATACAGGCGGTAGAGCACGCATAGGGAGCCGATGTCTCTCCTCAGACTAAGGGGCTCCAGCCCGCCCGTATAATGATCTTACCACATCCGCTAAAGGGGTTAAATAATTTTTGTATGCAGCCTCTTATGGGCTCTCTAAACGATCATGTGGCATGACATGCATTACGTGCTGTCACTCATGCATGACCGTCTAGTTGTAGTGATTGACGTGCATGACATGCAAACTACGTGCTGGCTGTGGCTTCACTGTACTGATTGATAGCAAGCATGATGGTCCATCATGCAGCATGATAATTCACGTAAACGTTGCATGTCATGCAAGTTTAGGGACCACTTTATATCTAAGCTTTATTAGGTGAGTTTTTTTTTCAATTCGCGCGGCCAATGAGACTGCGTATCGACAGAGGACGTCATTACAAACAAATGCTTTCCCTTAGCAAAACCTTTTAGAGTATGTTTAAGCGAGATATTCGACTTCATTGTTTTGATTCAAAATATTATTTATTAAAACAGAAAATAAACCTACACCTAATTTTTCTTAGGCTAAATCAATTAACACCCTAGCTTTGTCATCTGCAAAGTGTTTGTTAGTGACAGTGGCCTATCTTCCAATGTCATCAGCTGTTACTGTTTGTTAGCACTAACAAAAGAAATGAATATTTTACGAGCCTAGTTAGTATATTTTTAAATGTCACAAATGTTCTGAAAATAATATATGGCCAAAAAGTAAATAGATAAAGCACATAAAGTAAAGCGTGAACACAAAAACAATGCTGTCATTGTGTGACGCAGATAAGAAATTTATTAATGTGCTCAGGTGATTATTTTTGAAAATAAGTACCTATTTGATTTATTTAAGCTATCTACGTAATTGTCAAACCCAATATTTATTCGCACCTACTTTTAGAATAATTAAAACTATTATAATTATAGTTTTATTTTTCAGATTGACATACCTAGGTACACTCGACGCACGTCAGTGGAGACACTTTGACCTTGATCTGTAGGCCAGCTCAAGTTCAAAGTGTTGCCTATTATCATATTAGGGAGTTTCAATACTTCATATATCGCTCATGCGACCAGTTTCTTTCGACCTGGAAGAAATCGCTAAAAGCGATAAGGCCGCCTTTTGATTGTACACAGTTTAGTAAATTATCATAATGTAAACTTTTGATATAATTTGGTGCTCAATAAATCATATTTGATTTGATTTCTACTGGTTTTGTTTCCACTGACGTGCGATCGACCATACATACTGATACTGAAACCTGTATATTGTACAGTAAGTACTTACACAAAAATATTTAAATAAGTATGTACCTAACTTGCAAATTTGCAAAAGATGCATATTATCCGAGGAGACCTACAGCCGGGCCTAGTCAGGCCTACGGCCAGGCCTACAGTCAGGCCTACGGCCAGGCCTATGGTCAGGAAGACAAAATATATTAATAGGATACCAACAATATTATACAAACGTACTTAATAGTAGATTTATACAATAGTATAGACATAATGTAAAAGAATACATGAAATTCAGAACAAAAGCCTTTTCTTTTCTATAATATTCATTGAAATCAAAATTTTTCAATTCACTGACTAAAAAGCTAAAACTCGTACTTATATTGCATCATTAATACTTAATTTAATTATTCATTAAATTTTAATTTACACAGATGGAAAAGGAAAAACGTTTTTTATCTTAATATTTATCTTGTTACAATATTGATTTATGTGAACAAATTAATACCCACGCACCAGAACAAAGAGTTTGTTATATTATAACAAGTGTGATGTCATTTAATCGATTTACGTCGTACAGTTTGTTTAAATATTAAATTAACAATTGAACAATAACAGTTTATTGACGTAAGTTCAAAATTTATGGATGTACTTACTTATCAATGATACTCATCTTGATGTCTACAAACGAAATATGGTGCTGTTGATTTGAATAAAGTATAGGTAACTTATATAATATGGCTGTAGCCCGCGGCTTTGTCCGCGTGGAATAAGGTTTTTCCCGCGGGAACAGTTTACCGCGGTAAAAAGTATCCTTTATGTTAAGCGCCATTTTCACCACACATCTTGGGCGTACGCCCGCCAAGGTCATGTTAGAAGGTCATGTTGGACGTAGCATTCACACCATCTAGCGCGGCACCTAGCAAGGCATCTAGCAAGGCATATACAAGCTTTAAAAAGTAGGTTTTGGTTTGGTTACAAGACTTTTAAGCCATATTACTTGTTATTTTAATTAAGATATGGCTTAAAAGTCTAGTCCAACCAAACCAAAACTTACTTTTTAAAAACGTTAGAGCTTGTTAGGTCCAGCACTCATCCTGCACGTCGTGCAAGCAAATAATAATAATTATTGCTGTATAGCAAGCATTTTCACGACAGTTTTGCATGACCTTCTAACATGACCTTGGCGGGCGTACGCCTAAGATGTGTGGTGAAAATGGCGCTTTATTCCAGGATATAACCTATCATGCACCGTACCAAGTTTCAAAAGGGTAACATACATCCTCACAAAGTCACAAACATCCTTACAAACTTTCGCCTTTATAATTGACCGAGCGAGCGAAGCGTCTCAGTTTCAAGATTGGCCAAAAATGATTTTGTCAGTCTGCCTTTCTGTCTATCTGTCTGTCTGTAATCGCCTACAGGTCGCATTTTTCAACCGATTTTGGCGAAAATATAGCTTGGGTATATGTTAATCACGCCAACAAAGTGGGTAAAATAAAATCTTGAAAAATATTTTTTTAAAGTACCCATACACGAAAAGTGGGAGGGATTTTTATTTCATGGTTGCATGGGCTCGCGACGTCTACTGTTCTCACAGAACCACTAGTATTAGTAGGATATGATTTTTGCGAACAAATATTTTTTCAGAGTCTATTAAGTGTTTCTCTGCTAGTCCTACCCTGGCTTGAAGGGTACACCTGACATCCTGATCAGTAGCTTCTTATGTCCAGTCTTGTAGGAAATCGTCCAGCTCGTCCTTTTTCCCTCGCTTTGGTCTTTCGCAGTTCCTTCTTCTTTCGACCAAACAATAATACGTATTGGCAAACATAAAAATATTTCAGTGTAGGTACCTATCCAATGATGTCCAACCCAAGTCCACCAGCCCGCATTGGGCTAGCGTGGTGGACTATAGCCCGAACGCCCTCGTTGAGAGGGTAGGCCTGAGCCCCAGCAGTGGGGATGTCCCCACATGTGTTAATAGGCTGTCGATGATGATCCAATGGTGCTCATTACCTTTCTAGAAACACTGTATGTAGGAAGCAAATATTATTCAAGATACTTTGTTAGTTTCATACAGGATACTGTATGGAATAGGTATTGTATCCTTAATAATTACGATAGCAAATTTCACTATAAGGAAAAGTTTTTATGAGAAGTAAAAATAATGAGAAGAACTGCATACAAAGATTTTTTAAGAAACCACCTGTTAGAGCCAGAAATCGAACTGGACATATTTTGAAAATAAACATCCTAGTTTTTTTATGATACCTATCAAAAGAGTTCAATCAATTCCCTGTATGTAACCGAATACCTACCTATTTTAAATTAAAGGAAGACCATGTTAAAAAAAAATCATTTTCCTGTATAAAATTTTAAATTGAAAGTTAAATACATTTTATTTTAGTACCTAACCTAACCTACCTACCTACTTACTTTCCTTTTTAGGAATACCCTTTTGTTTTAAATTGTAGAAACAAAAACAAAGCAATCATACAAATATAGCCACTTTTTGATTTTTAAATATGGGTATGGGATTAAAGTTAGGATCCATGAACTACGGTAAAATGTAAAATTCACTGGTAAAACCTTTAATGGACTTTTACCACCATCACTAGGTAAATCTAAGGTTTTACCGGTAGGTAAATCTTAGGTTTTACCGGTAGGTAAATCTTAGGTTTTAACGTAGTTCGGGCTTTTACAGTAGGTATTTTTTTAAAATAAATAAATAAATAACAGTAGGTAACTTAATACACACAGTATCACATTTCTTTGTCTGCTCCAATATTTCCATGACTCTACTGTTTCAAAATCATTTCATGTTCATTTATAACATTAGATAATTGAAAATGTATGTAAACAGTATTATTATACAATATTCGTACTGATTATTATATTAGTCCGGACGGGGGATCAAAATACATAATGACAATAAATTATACGCGTAGAAAGTTTTAAAAATAAATTTTCTTTAGGTTCCTCTTTCTAAGGCTGAATATTGTTATCAACGGCATCAGAGGAATACTCACTAGAATCAAAACTTATAATCAATGTCAGTTTTCAGTTAGAACTATGCAGCTATGAAATCACATATAAATAAAATAAAATATCTTTAAAGTGAATTACATTCTTTATTTAGGAGTATTTAGACTGATCCTAAGGTACAACAATGTTTTAATATTAACAGGTATTTTATTTAGGAATATCGTATCTTCGAGTGTAGTAAAAGTAGTTAACGGATATGAAATGTTTTGTATTTTATTTTACTGCTGCTCAAAATCAGTATCCTTCTCTTCTATTATCACCTGAAAAAGTAAAAAGAGATTATTAATAGTGTTGTTCCGTAAACCCTTTAATAAAAATGAGAGTGATAAAGTTGTTTAGATCTACCCCGTCGATATTAGAGTGTTTGAACCACTATTTTGAGTATTTTAAACCACCCTTTCCAATGTTATAAACAACTGTACACTATTGTGTTAAGGTTTATAGTGTCATCTTCAATTACCACATGTGACAGGTTTTTCCTTATTTTGTAGTGGACCTAACTTTTTAGTTTAAGTAGATAATTACTTGTCACTATCTATAATTTAGATGGCAAAAGTATTCACAATTATTTAGTTTTAATGTTAATAGAATGTTTATACTTATTATTATTTTAAAAATATGAAGTAGTCATGTACTTCTATAGGAACACAAAACAGTCATATATTTGTGATAATGTGTCACTTTCTGCGAGACTGTTATTTACCTCTTTAATATCCCCTTCTGATGATTCCTCATCAATAAACACTGTAGATTGAAGTGGAACTTGTACGTTATCATATGTAAAAGCTGAAGCAGCAGCTTCTGCCGAAGCACCAGAGTGGGCATCAGACGAAGAATATGAATAAGCATTAACTGTTTCATCTGCAGAAGAATCTGCTTCAACAGAATCTTCAGTGTCAATGGCGGTGACTGTCACGACTTTCTCTATAAATGGTCGTTCGTCATATGTTTTGTAAGCTGTTGCCTCTGCAATAGCTTCTGCAGCGGCAGCGGAAGCCACCGCAGCATATGCAGAAGCGGTAGCTGCTTCTGCTTCAGCTTCTGCTGCTGCTGCAACAGCAACTTCTGCTTCAGCTTCAGTAGCGACAGGGGTCTCTAAATCTATGTAAACGAACTTATTGGTAGCTCCAGATGTTTCAGAAGATTCAGCAGTGGCAGTACTGGCTGCAGATGTTGATGAAGATGACTCAGATGTAGCTGTGGCAGAGGAATCGGAATAGGCTGAGGAGTGTTTAGATGATGCAGGTCTATATACATACTTATAGACAGGTGCCTTAACATGTGAATTACCATTAGTTTTTTCCTTTGAAGAAGTATCAGCAGTGGCACTACTAGCTGCGGTAGTTGTGGAAGATGAGCTACCTGCGGAGGCAGAAGAACCCGATTGTGTCGACTGCTGAGTTGAATGACTATGGGCAGGTGGTCCAGCATGTTTGTGGCTTGTTGAAGTTTCAGCTATAGAACTGCTCTCTGCATTTGCAGATGAAGAAGAGTCAGATTCAACTGAAGACGAGGAAGTGGAAGAGGCAGCAGAGGACTTCGAAGGATAAGGACGAATGGGGTACTTGTAGATAGGAGTATTTACAAATGAACTAAAAGACGGCGTAAACGCTTCTGCGGCAGCAGCAGAATGTACAGATTTGCCTGGTGGTTCAAAGAACATAAAAGCTTGTGGATGAGAAGATTCTGCAGTAGCTGAAGAGTCACTTTGCGATGTCGCAGTGGAGTCAGAAGAAGCAGCAGCTGTTGATTGGGATGTTTCTGAATATTCTGTATCATCTGTTGAACTAGAGGCAGATGAAGCAGAAGCAGCAGCAGTCGTATCTGTCGTTTCAGTCTCTGCAGTGGAAGATGAAGATGAACTTGCAGCATCAGTCGTATCTGTCGTTTCAGCTTCTGCAGTGGAAGATGAAGATGAACTTGCAGTAGCATCTGCAGCTGATGACGCAGTATTTGTCTCATCTGTGGCGCGATTTAGAGGATCAAGAAAGACATATACAGGATGCGCGGCAAACGTACCAGTATTTGTTGATGTTGTAGAAGATTCCGAACTTGCCGCACTTGTAGCAACCGCTGTCGAAGAAGAATCAGCTGAAGCTGCAGCAGCTGAAGAGGAAGATTCGGAAGAGGCGGAAGAAGCAGAAGAGGCAGAAGAATCAGAAGAGGCAGAAGATGCAGAAGAGGCAGAAGAATCAGAAGAGGCAGAAGATGCAGAAGAGGCAGATTCAGCAGTAGCAGTGCTCTCTGAAGCTGCTGAAGAAGAGTCATAAGATTCAGCGTCGGAATTCGCTTCTGCGAATGCCGCAGAAGAAGAATATGAAGGTGGTGCAACTGACGCCAGATAAGCATTTAAAAATGCTTCAAGTAATTCAGGATTAATGTCGGTTATTGGTGATCGGTGATGATATACTGGTATCTTGGAATACGAATTAGAATAAGCTGTTGCCGTCGCGTCGGTAAACTGTGGTTCAAAATTATCCACGGTCGTATAACGAATGATTGGTTCTGTGGAATATCCTAGATCAGCTTCAATGACTTCATCAGCCAGAGACTCAGCAGTAGCTGCTGCAGCAGCAGCACTACTAGCAGCAGCATCTGCTTCAGCAGCATCTGCTTCAGCAGCTTCGGCAGCGGCAACTGCATAAGCCTCTGAATGGCTGGCGGGATAGCTAGGTCGAACATAATACTCTGTTAAAGGATAACCTTCTAAGGCTGTTTTTAATGCTGCGGCAACAATATCATTTATGGAATCTGCATCAATACTGCTAGGTGAAACATAAGTTACTTCTGCAGGTAAAAGTGGAGCTGATTGCTTATATGCCAGTACAGAGGCTATGGATTGCGCAGCTGCCGCCGCGGATTCGGCGGCGGCAACGGCGGCGTTAACAGCAGCAGCGGACTCTGATATTTGTGTGACAACCACAGGGGACACCAGTGCCTCATCGTCTGCAGCGGCGTCGGCAATTGCTTCAGCTTCAGCTTCCACAGCATCAGCTGCAGCCGCCTTAGCAGCCCAATCAGTGGAATATGTTGGTACTACGATTTCAGATGTCAATGGGTAATATGGATGAGCATTTGATGGATGGGACTGGAAAATTATAGATATGGTTGGGGAAGAAGAAGGTTGCTCGTGAACTACTATATCTTCTTTTCCTCCAGTCACGATCGTTTCGGTGATATCCGTTGCGTAGTTAGGAATAATGTCTTTTTCTGAAAAAGGTATGTTGTTATTATAATATTGAATAACGCATGAAAAAAATGTTTACTTGTCGACTAATGATATTCCTTATTCTTATGTAACACCTTGAAATTCGCAAGGTATTGAAATTTGTAAATATTATTCACTTTAACTAATAGATTGAATCAAATATAAATCATATTTATAAGAATTGTATTACATAAAAATAATTCAATATGCTTGGAAATCTGATTGCTGAATTCTGACCTACTAAAGTGTTGAATCAAGTTTCGTATAGATTATTATGCAAAAAATTCAGCAATATCGTATTGACTTAATATGACTAAATTACTTAAGATAAATTAAATAATATTAAATTCAACAATTACCTTGGTAATCATACGATTCACTTTCTATCCATCTTCGGTATTCATCTTCTATGAATGGTTCAGAATCATAATAAATTGACGGTGTTCCTCTGGCATCAAGGTCTACGACTGTGTAACTTTCAGACAAGGGTGTTTCTTCAACTTCTACAAATTGTTGTGGAGTGAAATAAGCTGAAGGTCTTGCGTGTCGTTTTTCACTTTCAATTACTGTGAATGACGGTCTTCTGTAGAATTGCTCTAGTGCCGGTTGAGAATTAAAATAAATCGGTGTTTCTCGAGTTTCAAATTCTTCTATTTCTGGTTCTACATACACGGGTCTTTCATGTCTCTGCCATTGGTTCCTTTCGTTGTTATAAAACTGGTGCTGCTTTTGGAAACGCGCGTTTCCATAGTTGTGGAATTCGTGTTGCTGTGAATTCGCTTGAGCTTGCGAATAAGCCTGCGCATGAGAATTTGCGGCAGCATGCGAATTTGCTGCAGCATGGGAATTTGCGGCAGCATGCGAATTTGCCGCAGCATGGGAATTTGCGGCAGCATGCGAATTTGCGGCAGCTTGTGAACTCGCGTAAGCTTGCGAGTGGTGTGCGTTTGCAAACTTATTGTCATATTTCTTGTTGCGTGCGTGAGCATGTGCATTAGCAGCAGCATGTGATTCTGCGGCAGCGTGAGAATTTGCGGCACTATGCGCATTAGATGCAGAGTGCGATTCTGCGGCAGCGTGCGATCTTGCAGCAGCGTGCGAATTTGCGGCGGCGCGAGAACTTGCTGCAGCGCGAGAATTTGCTGCAGCGCGAGAATTTGCTGCAGCGTGCGAATTAGCATAGGAATGCGATTGGTGTCCGGTTTCATGATTCACGTTGCGTCCGCGAGCGTGCGAATTGGCGTTAGCGTGTGATTCTGCAGCAGCGTGCGATTGTGCGGCAGCGTGCGATTGTGCGGCAGCGTGCGATTCTGTGGCAGCGTGCGATTCTGCGGCAGCGTGCGAATATGCGGTACCGCGAGAAGCTTCCGATTGATGTGCATTTGAAAACTTATGTCCATATTTCGCCTTATCCAAATGCGAGTTCGCGGCTGCATGAGAATGAGCATCTGCGTGCGAATTCGCATGTGCATGGTGTGCATCTACAAACTTATGTTCATACTTCTCCTTTTCGTTGTGTAAGTTTTTGTGATTGTGCGGTCCTTGTTGGCAGTCTTTGTTTTCATAGCTGTGATGTGGTTGTGCCTTTGAAACATGTTGATTTGAAGCATACTCTTTGTGCTTCTGCACTTTGTTCTTAAAGTCTAAGTGCTTGGAATGTTGTGGGTAGCTTTTATGTTCCGAGGCAGCTGAGGCAGATGAAGCAGCAGAAGACTCTGCATGGTTTGATTTGTAATGTCCATTATGATGACTGGGATATGTATGACAATCTTCTGGTTGTGCGTGTTTGGCCTGGTGTGCCTTGTGAAGTTTTTCAAGGAACGGGTGCGAAACTAAAACAAGTTGAAACAAATCATTAGCAATAGATTCGAATGGGTACGTTTATAATCAGAACGATTTCTAGTAGAGTGTCGTCATTGCTTTCAGATAAGTTTAAAACAATTCAAACAATTGTTACTTCAGCCTCGCACAACCTTTACAACAATGTTATGTATAAACTCGATTTTAAAAGATGTGTTGCGGAAGTTTGTTGCGCCGCTTCTTCTTCCCAGTTGTAACACCTTGGAAGCGGTGGTAGATAAAAAACTGACGTTGTATAAATGTACCCAGTGTACTTACATGCAATAAAATAGTTTTGACTTTGACTTTGATTCTAACACAGAATATTGATACTAGCTATTTTACCACGGCATCGCCTGCATTTTAGAGGTTATTTCTGGCTTTTTTCTGCTCCTAAGGGTGGTAGCGTGAAATGAAATTTATTCGCAACGAACATGGTACATACATAAGGTCTTATGATTATAGTTAGTCCTACATTTTCAACCAATATCTGGCATGCAAAATTAGTACATAAGTGACACTATCCATTACAACATTACAATACTATATCAACTAATAGGTGAACGTAAGCGTACAACTAATAGGGCTAACGTGATGATAAATAACCTTTAACCTTCCTCAAAAATTAAGTTATCATATGCATAAATTATGTAGTAGCTTCAAAATAAATTAAATATTTATCAAAATTCACACCTTGTTGGTAATCCTATGCTTTTTTATTTATAATTTATTTTTAAGTTTAGTTTTCAACCGACGAAAAAAAAAGGAGGTTCTCAATTCGACCCGTATATTTCTTTTTTTTTTCTTTTTTTTTATGTATGACCACGCATAACTTTTCACAGAGCAGTCCGATTTTGATAATTCTGTTTCTATTGGATAGGGTCTACTTCGAAGTTAGTCCCATTTAAATTTGAAGAAAAAAATTCTACCCTAAGGGTAGAAAATTAGGGGATGACTGATTAAATTCCTACTAAATTTTCATATTTGAACCAATTCTGTTGAAACTAGGCACAAATAAGTAGTTCTAATGACCCTACAATATGACGGAGACCTGAACTTGATCTGATGACGGAGACGGAAGACAGTTGAGGGAACTCTTCAACGGTGTACAGCAGCTAACTCGTGTTTGGGCTTATTCATTCATCTTAATGAGAACTTTAAACCTAACTTATGATTTATTCGATTACGACTACCATCTATGGGTGAAGATGGAGACGGAAGGCTGTCGAGGGAATGAATTAGTATATTTTAGTCACAAAAAAGTAAAAAATAAAAACTTTTTAACAAAAAAATTAAACCGTCGAAAAAAAGAAACTGAAAAGCGAAAAATAATAACAAGTTACCTTGTTAGTCTATAACTACGCTCCTACACTAATGTAAACCTAAGTAATTTTGAGTCGGCGCCTAACAAACAAGCAAATTAATTAAAGTTGATACGTAAAGTGGAATGATACAAGCAATCAATGAGAAGATCATCAAGTTAAAGTACGAAAAACGTAATAGTAAGTAATAAAAATAAAAGAAATTAATTTGTATGTGTGTTGGGCGCCGACTCAAAATTACTTAGGTTTACATTAGTGTAGGAGCGTAGTTATAGACTAACAAGGTAACTTGTTATTATTTTTCGCTTTTCAGTTTCTTTTTTTCGACGGTTTAATTTTTTTGTTAAAAAGTTTTTATATATAATAAGTTTTTTATTATTAATTTATTATACGACATTTCAATTCACAAAAATAATAACTGAGATACATTTCATCAAGTATTATGTTTCCCAGTGGAAATTGTGTAATATTTCCTATCTTATGCTTAGTTTACTAAAATTAAATTATAATTATTAATAAAATTTAATTGTCATTTTCGATTCCATTCACCGATGAAATAACAGTCAAGTGGTCTTCTGCAAATATAGTTTAAGACTACAAAAACACTATGGCTTTCCAATTATCTTTGACTAACTTATACTTATATAATAATTTACACTCACCAGCCAGTTCCCAGCATAGAACGAAAGCCCATAAGGCTATTACTCCCTTCATGGTTGCTTAAAACACTGAATATGTCTCTCTCATGCTTAATATAAAAGTGAGATACAATGCAAACAACGATGTGGAAAAAGCTGTTCATACATAACTCTATTGTTTATTTATTTAGATTTCATTACCTCATTTGCTTTTTTTACAATAGGCGTGAATTGCTGCTAACAAAATTTTGAAAATAACTTTGAAAAGTCAATAGACATTAGTTATGTATAACAAATTGTGTGTCTAACTAATGTCTATTGACATTGTACAGGATCATCCAAAATAATATATACCTTACGCTTTATATCTATATATAGATAGATTGTATTAACCAGATTTTATGAAATATAAGCCTACATTTAAATATCCCTCAGAAGAGTACGTCACCTACATAATTTGCAGATTCCACAGGAAAATTCAAACATAATCGTCGGACATATTGGCCTCGATATCTTTTTTGTTATGGTACCCCTGACCTAATTTACGTAAATATTTCTTGAACAGACACAACATATCAACAGTTTTTTATATTGATTTATATATACTTTGTTGTAGTAAGTAATGTGTTAATTATTCCATGACTCCTAAGCCATCAAAAAAAAAAACAGAATACAATCCAAAAGATTTCTTGCGCTGTAATACTATAAGTAGAATATGTTACAACTTATAATCCATTGAAAAGTCCCATCCATTCATAAAAGATGAGAGCGTCAGTGGCGTCTTGGGGAAGACTCGGACTATGATGTCGAGAGGTCCGAGTTCGATCCCCGGTCGGGCCATGTACCAATGTAATATTCTCGAAACTTAAATACATTTACTGATTGTTCACAAACGGCGAAGGAAAACATCGTGAGGAAACCTGCATACGCCGAAGAAGAAATTCTTAGGCGCAGTGAAGTCCACCAACCCGCACTGGGCTAGCGTGGTGGACTATAGCCTTAGTGTCCTCATTCAGAGGATAGGCCTGAGCCCCAACATTGTGGACATTTAATGGGCTGTTGATTAGATTCACAAAAATATCGCAAAGTTTTTTGGAATACAAAATGTATAAAAATATCTTATGTTCTTGACTTGGTAGTTGTTGTTCGTTCGTAGACAAAGTACTTTATTCGATACCGAGTGCCCCGTATCCTTTCACTACTAAATCACTATACAGTCGCATTTATAGTTAAATTGTGCTAGTAACTTTTTCTGTTTGGTTTGTTTCGTTGGGGCAGAAAGGTTCTCGAGTGGCGACCACGTATCGGAAGACGCAGTGTAGGCAGGCCTCCCACAAGGCGGACCGACGATCTGGTGAAGGTCGCGGGACCCGGCTGGATGAGGTTAGCGCAGGACCAGTCATCGTGGAGATCCTTGGGGGAGGCCTTTGTCCAGCAGTGGACGTCTACAGGCTGATATGATGATGATGAACTTTTTCTGTTTGATTGGAATTTTTTCTGTTTGAATTTTGTTAGGCCTATTTTTTGAGCTGGATGCCCCTGTAGCATTTACAACCAGTCTTCTTTGAACTGCAAGTTCATAGAAATATTGAGAAATGAGAGATTTTGTATTGCTGGTCCGCTCATATCGGTCAATTTTCGAGATGCCAGGGAATATACACTATTACCATACAATGTTTCGTCAAAACAGACAAAAAAAATGCATAATGTAATTCAGCATCGGTATCGTTCGTAAGGTACCCCTGAGCTACTTTTTTATAATATCTAATGTACAAACCTATTTTTTTACAGTTTTATTAAAATAAGTATAGATTTTGTATATTTACCAACTACCTAATGCCAAGAAATCATTATCCGGTCAAGCTACCAGGTTTGCCTTCTTCAATGCACGGTACCTTAACTCCTGCGGCTTTCTTTAACAGGTTCTAACGCTTAATTTTTAAATTTAACAGGTTCTAATGCCTGCCGTCATCACCCAAGAACTTGTCTGCTCGCGTCAAGAAATACTCGCAGTAACTGTTAAGGAGCTTGGAAAACTGAATATAAATGTTAGTCAAGAACCGAAATCACTCACTTTGTCCCGGCCACAAGATATATTTTGTTTTCCAAACTCCTTAATAACTTAGAAAACAAAATAGAATAGCTAACTCCTAGTCTGGTTTTCATAATTATATTTTTCAAGCTACGATAATAGAAGTTATTATTCACAAGGGAAGAATCATCATCATCAGCCTGTACTAGTCCACTGCTGGAGGCCTTCTCCAAGGCGCTCAACTGAACCCGATCCTCGGTTCTCCGCAGCCAATCACTGCCAGCCGCCTTACGCAGGCCGTCGCTCCATCTAGCCGGGGGGCATCCCCCACTACGCTTGCCAAGTCGTGGTCTCCACTCGAGAACTCATCTACCCCAGCGGTTATCGGTTCTCCGGCAGATATGCAGATAATATGATGAGGGAAGAATCACCAGCTCACATTCCCACAAAGTTTCGTCCATTTTGAGGAGTTCAAGTTTTGAAGTTCTTTCCGCGGCCTCTCTCGTGTTATGTAAATTAGTTTTGACTTTTCCCTTTTTGCTCGTCTCCTATGAATCGTGGCGTGATATTAAACCTACCTCAAGAATTGGTCTATCGAATGCAAAAAGAATTTATCAAATAGGACTGGTAGTTCCAGAGATTACAATCGGGTATAAACAAAAAACATCAAAAAAAACCAACTTCGGTTTTACTAAATTAGTAGATATACATAGATATGTGCTTGTGCTCAGAATTCAGGTCCACGCGATTTCTACAAAGTTCCATCCATTTTAGAGAGTTCGTGTCTGAGAGATTCCCTTGTCAGAGTTTCTCAGGTAGAGATAGGGTTATGACGTGAGCCGACGATCGATATTGCCAAAGACTTCGCAAATGGAACTATCAGTGGGCTGGTCATATCTTTCGAAGAACCGATAACCACTGTAGGATAGGAGTTTGCAAATGAAGACCCCGCTTAGGACCCCTGGAAACTGGAGTAATTTTTTCACAATACGGATGGCCTTAACTGGATATGTAAAACCGAAGATCGCGTTTAGTGACATGCTTAAATGACTTTAGTCCAACAGTGGGTTCGTATAGGCTGATGATGATCTCTGAATTATATAACTATTGTTATGAATAAATATATGAATATGAATATGAAAATTATAATTGGGTAAATTTGTGTAGACAAATAGCAAAAAAATCATACTCGTATATATTCGGTTTACCATAAATATATTATTGCCGAAACGACATTATTACGGCAGTGTGCGAGAATTTGATGATCCGCATAGTATATTAATAATAAATTCATTGGAAGATTTTCGTCAAAATTTCAAACAAAAAAAAAACGAAAACACACATCTTAATTAATCATTTATTTCGCCAGTATAGTATTATTATTGTCAGGTGAAAATAATACAATTGAATTGAGACAAAAAATAGCATAATTAAACATTGGTCACTGTAAAATGAGCAACGATAACAATTACGTTTTAAAATAAATTATAATTATTTATTACCTACTACTCGTAACATACTACACGTCAATATATTGAGCGCCACATTTTTTTCTCAAAGTAAGTAAGTACTTAAGTTACATTACAAAAATATTCATTAAACAATCATTCTCTGTATAATTATATTACTATCTTCTCTGGATTCATTAATTTATGAAAATCTGAAAGTTCAGTATGAAAGTTTAAACAAAAACTATACTGTCCGTGATAATAATTTGTTGATATTTTGTTTGTTATTAATTGTAAGTAGTGCAAATTTGAAACTGCATTGATTTTGTTTTTACAATATTCACAAAACATTCCCAGGATAATTGACAATCATTATTATTCATTTACATTACATTTACAAACATCAAATTGTTTAAAACTGTCGGTTGCAATTTGCTTTGTAAAACGTTCTATGTTTGACTTTTATCAAGTCTAGTTAATTAAAACTAGTTCTGCTTACCTCATCATCCCTATCTATTCCGCCAATGATACGAAATATAGGTGATAAATGTCGAGCTTCAAGTATATCTGCTAAGTCAAGGGTATATCCGGGTATTTCGTCTCCACTTTCCCGTTCTATAACTGTAAACCTATCAGCTAATGGGTTTTCGTATTGTGTTTCTGTTATATATCTAGATGGTGTTTTGCGTGCACCATGATCTGTAACTGTGAAGCTTTCAGCTAAAGGCGAAAAGTATTGTGATTCTATGAGTGGTTGATGTGAGTAATACTTCGACGGCAAGTCATCTAATGTATCGCGTTCTATCACTGTTACATATTCTCCATGTGGTGTTTGATATAGTTGCTCAGTTTCTGGTTTATAATTAACATAAATCGCAGGTTCATATCGATCACCATGATCTGTTGCTATGAAATTGTCAGTAAACGGTGTATAAAATTGTTGATTTATAACAGGTGCAAAATGTGAAAGAGGTCTTTCATTTCTTGGATCGCGTTCTATTATAATAACATTTTCAGTCGGCGGTGGCCGGAATTGTGGTTCTTCTATTTGCTGAGGAACATAATATTGCGATGGTCTTTCACGGTCTATGTATGAATATCTCTCAGATAATGGTGTTTGATACTGTTGCTCTATTACTGGTTGATGAGCAAAATGCACCAAGGGTCTATCGTTTCTGAGTTCACTTCCTAAATTGCTGTGATAAAAACTTTCACCAAGTGGTGTTTGGTATCGTTCTCTAATGGGTTGAGAAGTATAATAAGTAGAAGGTCTTTCATTTCTAATATCACGTTCAACTAATAGTCTCTCAGGAAGTAATGTTTGATATTGTTGCTCTATTGCTGGTTGATGAGCGAAATGAACCGATGGTCTGTCGTTTCTAATTCCACTGTCTTTTGTACTGCCAAAGAAACTTCCGCCCAGTGGTCCTCGGTATTGTTCTCTTATCGGCTTAGGAGCATAATAAGCTCCAGATCTCTCATTCCTTGCCTGAAGTTCAGCCAGTGTAATACTCTCAGCCCAAGGTGATCGGTAAGGTTGTTCTACTTCAGGTTGAGCATTTACATACCAAGGCCTTTCATATGGATTATACCGTTCTGACAACCGATATTTATTAGGTTTAATTTGGTATAGGTGCTGTGGTGGTCGAACATTTGGATAATATGATTGCCTACCATTTCGTGCATCACGTTCAACTACTCGAAAGCTTTCCGTTAATGTTGACCGCGCCTGACGTTTCAAAGCTTGTGGAACTTTGTATCCTCCCCGTAATGTCTCCAAGAGTGGAAGTGAAGCTGAAACAAATAATTTAAAAGGTTACATAATTGCATTAAAATATTTTAATAATATAAGTCATTTTAGTAATATTAGAAGTAGAAATTTTCGAAAATTAAAAATGGAACACTGAAAATATCTATAGGTACTATCGGTATTTAATTCCACAGAAAGGAATTTTATTATTTTTAGAATAAGGCTATACCTCAGGGCTATACCTATTATTACGTTTTTTGTAGGCAATAGTTACTCACCAGCGAGCTTCAAACAAAGAACAAAAGCCCAGAGCCTTGTGAATGCTTTCATCGTTTCTCTGTACACTGAATGTTATTCTCTTTACTTTGATATAAGAGTCCGGTGCAATGCAAACAAAATTAAATGTTACAATAAGCTGTTCATACAATTTATTCTTTTGTCTTATTTATGAGTTTGAGTGTCTATTAAATTTATTTTCTTGATAATATGATTATAATAGCCTGAGTAATTTGAAAACAACTTTTTACTAAAACAAGTAAATATTTAACTTAAGTAGACTTGACTTGTAGACTTTAAGTATCCCTAAGAAGATAATTAAAAGAGTATTCAAAAGAGTCAATCCCTTTTTAAAATTGTGCAATTTGTATTTTAACGGTGAATTTAATAAAAAATCATAAACATTAAGCGACGAATGACGATACCTAAATGAATGGTTTTATAGCAAAAAATTGTTCTCTTGCTAGATATTTGAATGTAGGGTGCCACAACCACACGCAGCAAGCAACCGACTTCGAATCGATTGCATCAAGTGGCATCAAGATATGTTAATAATTTGATGTGGAGGCTTAATCCGACTAAGGTGGCGATCACAATAGATCAGTAATGGTCACAGGGATAAAGGCTGGGTAAGCCTTGAAAGAGGCACATCACAATATTAATAATTAATCCGATTAATGCTACTCACTGGAGCTTTGAATTAATTGTACCTTGTCTTAGTTTAAATATATTTTGTTCTAAGACAGTAAAAGGTTTTATAGCCTAACAATTAAATTTAATTTATTTAATTTAATTTATTTTTCAACAAATACTTTACAGCACAAATATATAAGGACAATACAGATACATCACAAGGAAAGAAAGCCAATAACAAAGTATATAGATTACATGATTATAGAAGAAAGGAAAACATAAAAAAGAGAGGAAACAATAATATCATAATATTTAAATTATTAATAAAATTCGAGTAAGAGTATAAATTAATGAAATTGCGCGTAAATAAGTGTTGTCAATTCATTTTATCAAATAAATGTGGCTACTTATTGAGTTTTACGTGTCAACAAACGATATCATTCTAGTTAAGTTGAAAGTTTTTAGATTTCCAACAGTAAGTCTACTTACAATTAAATTTTTAGACAAATATGTTTAATTATGTCTTACAATGCAAACATTCCACTCCATAGGCATTGGAAACCTTTGTTTGGAACTATGACGTAGGTAGGTATTTTTGTCTTTTGTTTGGAAAGAATTACGAACAAAAATGTGGTATGAATACCTACCAAGCTACTTAAATAATTATTTATTACGGAGTAAGATTTACCCATTGTAGGTTTTAACAAGTGGCATATTTGTTCCGCGGAATACAGAGCTGCTCGAAATAAGTTGGGACCCGGGCCGTATTCTCGTAAGGCCCAGGTCTATTTTTTATTTTAGTTTTGTACCCTACGGCCCACGTGTCTTTTTACCCAGACAAAGGAGCAAATAATAGACTTGGGCTTAGAAAAAGGTGCTTGTGTCGTTAGGACAGAAAAACTCAATAAGCCAAATATTTTGCTCTAGGTTAGAACTACTACAGAACTTTAGTTTATTAAAAGGGCCGTGGTCCTCAGGAGGATGGATGTAATTAAAGTAAAATTGAACACTGACTTTTATTACTGGTTAGTCATACAATATATTAGTTTGATGTAACAATATGAGCCTTTACTTGGCTATTACAAATTAAACAGAGCAAACTTTGAAAAAATACATCCGCCTACACTTACGTATGAAGTTAGGTGTCCCATAAAATTAAAAGAATCGCAGATCTAAGTACTAAGTTTGGAATTTTATATAATTGAATTAAATTCAAATAATATTTTTTAAATATACAAATTCTAATAATAGTAGAATAGGTCGATATATCCATATCTACTATTATTAGAATTATATAGTTTATTTATATAGTTATTTCCAAGCGACGAGACGTGAAATCATCTAACATTACGAAACAAAGATCCTACACATCTGTTCGGACTTTCTTCCATGGCTTAGGTATTTTGAGATTTGGACTAAGAGCGACGTGGTCAATTTGCGATCCAGTCATTCTGATACCAACCTGACCAAATAAGGAGGATTCATGAAAGTGCCTCGTTTAGTCGTACATACTGATATGAAAAACTAGTATGACCACAATTAAACAGCGATTACTAGTACTATACGTTAATACTAGCGAGTACTATACGTCAATTTTCAAAATACCTGTTAATTAATTTACTTATTTTAAAATGATTTTCTTACTTGCCTAACCTTATAGGAGTATCTATCTACCGGTCATAAATAAATGCAATTTATATGTGACGGCGCCAATTTTGTATGGTCGTTTTCGATTATTGGTCGTGGGGTTTGATTCTCATGAGGGACAGACAACTTTTTATGTCTGGATATTATATAAATTTAGAAATAAAATGAATTTTTATTATTTGAAATAAAATTGGAATATCCTTGTATTTTCATATTACACAGGAGAGATCATAAAGGATAGATATATTTTCCTATGTCCATAAATACCTATAATAGAAGGAAGAGTAGGTACTTGAAATACTGGATTGGAATTTTTACATAAAGAAGACGTCATATTTTAGGTTAAAACTTGTATATTTGTAAAAAAAACCTGCTCACCATCATAATTATATAATTATTTACGGGTCTTACACACGAAATAGTTTTACGGCCAGTGTAACTTGGTCGAAACGTCGGGCAAGGTAAATAAATCTATTTCGTGTGTAAGACCCGTAAATAATTATATAATTATGAATACAAAGCGCGAAAGTCTAAAATGTACTACTGCTCACCATCATTACATAAAAAAATTTTTGAAAAATTACCTGCCTGATCCGGGAATCGAAATTTGACAATTGTGGAATTTTTATTTATTTAATTAAAAACTTGACTTTTTAGAGGAACCTCTAATCATTTACATAATAAAATGTGAAATTTAATGATTGTCCCTCGTTTTCCTTTATGCATACTATTTTTTAAAGAAATTGATTCTTTTAATGGATGAATAGAAGAACCCTATCGAATAATAATAATATCATAAAGACACAGGTTGTTTTTTTACACAATTTGGTGGGTGTATCAATCATTTAATTAACAACAAACTCTCTTTATTGTCATCGTGGTCCACGGCTAGTCGACTTTTTTGTGAAAACCCATTAGGTATTTTACTTGGGTAACAAAATTATTGTCTATGCAAATCTACATAGAATAAAAATATGGAAGTTACGAAAATGAAATAATTTTTTAAATCAGTTTTATGATTGTCTTTGGTGGAAAAGATAAAAAAATCTGGCTTCAGGGTCGATTGCTAACCCAAATTATATTTCAATAAAATTCATTCTATAATCTTAAATTTAAGGGATTAATAAAATAATGAGTGACTATTGATATATTTTATTGCTGCGTTCGGCGTGAATATTGTAGGTTACTCGTATATATTGAAAGGTACATTTTTTTACACAGGAGAATATTGTAACAAACTACATTTAGTACATAGGTACAGTAACTTAATAATTGTAAGTTAATTGAATATTGTTGCTTGGTTGGTTCGCTAATACAATGTCGTGATCTGAAAAAATAAACGAAAGTAAAATTAATAAAGTATGTACTTAATAAATCATAACCTAATCTTGTTTTTTTAAGTATTTATTACAGACAATTAATACAATAATGAAATTGATTGGTATCTTTTAAATAAACATTAGAACTTTACCAATCTCAATGTGTTCAGAAATAATTATGTATTAATATTTTAAAATTGTAATCCCTGTCTAGAAAACTAAACTTTTTTTTTTTCTAAAAAATCTTATTTTTTATTGAGGCTTGTGACTTATAGAAGTCAATGCCAGCCTCGTAAGGAAGCACTGTTGCCAAGTTACTCAGACCTCAGTCTGAGAGATAACTTTATAAATTTATATAAATTTTTTGCCTTGTCTGACAACGGGCTGCTCAATACTTGTTTTCTTATTTTGCTTTTACTTACCTCTGCTGTTGGGATTTTTTCTATAATGAACAAACGGAGAAGTTTAGAAATAAGCTTGTTCAATGTCGATTTCATATCCAGCGGGACGTTCAAATCTTTCACGTTCTACAACTGTGATCCTGTCATCCAGTCCTCGGAACTCTTCATCGAAGTAAACTGGTCTTTCATGTGTTGCACCACGTTCAATCACAATCCTTTCCTCTAATGGTTCTTCAAATCGTTCTTCTACTACACGACGAGGATGTAAATGAACTGAAGGTCTTTCATTTTCAATCACTGTAAACCTCTCAGCAATTGGGCTTCTGTACTCTTCTTCTATTATTTCCCGGTCATTATACCGCAACGGTCTTTCACATCTTTCATCGGTTTCTATAACTATGATTCTTTCAGCCACTGGTATTTCAATTCTTTCTTCGATTATAGGCTCGCGTTCTATGACTGTGATTCTTTCTGGTATTTCAAACTCTTCTTCTACTATTCTTTCTTCAAATTCAGGTACCACGAAACCAGAGTGAACGCGTTCCACAAATGGTTCTACACGCTCGAAGTTTTCGCGAATGTGCACATTCTCATGTCCGCGCAGGTGGTGCGGTATTTCATGTTCTGGCCAGTGGTGTCTGAAGTCATGATGATTTGGAAACTCATGATGATGTGGGTTAAATACATGTCCGGGGTGATGTGGTAGGTGGTGTGGTGGGTGGTGTGGCAATGGATGATGCCCATGAACCGGATGTGGATGCAGAGGCCATTGCTTATGCTTCAAGTGATTTAAATGTTCCGGGTAGTGGTGTCCACCGGCAGAGGATGAAGCGGACGCAGAAGCACAAGATTCAGCTACAGCTCTCTCATGGTGTGGTCCAAAGTGTCCATTATGATGATATTTGTCAAACTTATGGTGTTCATGTGGTAATTCATGCTTGAAATGGTGTCCTCCCAGATGTTTGTCGCTAAACGGATTAGAAGCTGAAAAATATAAATAAAGTAAGCAATCGTTGGGCCAAAATCAATGCCATAATAATTATTATGTGCCAGTGTGCAGGTTATGTATAGCTGAATGTGTGTCCTACTGTACCGTAAAAGAGTAGATGGCTTTTCTTAAAATAGGTACCAAATTAAAATTTAATTGAAAGACTTGTCATAGTGACGAATAAAATATCTATTAAAAATTAAATAATGCATGACAATAAGTACGTTATAGATACATGCTGAAATTAAAAACCGTGATTGGAAGAAAGAAGATTGATGATAGGACATAAATTTACACAAAGGAAACATTCATTTATGATAAAAAAGTAAATAAAATTCCATTTAAATATTTTTAAAAGGACGCTTTTCTCAGCTGGGAACCGAGCCTGGAGATTCAACAGCTTACAACAATGATAATTCAGTTAAAAATCAAATTAAAGAGATTGAACTTATCGATTGGTGTCACAAAAGTGCAGGCTGTTTTTTGCGTCTGTTTCGGTTTGATTCCAGGTTAAGGCTATCGACTTTTCAAAAATCATGATGCATTCAATATAAACGAAATGAAACGAATGTTTCCTATTAAGAAATATAATATATAATAATTTATATTAATATAACTAATATTTTCGTTAGGATATCAATTGCCTATACTTTAGAATTATTATAATAAATCACAGAAACTTATGAGGCTCTACTAAAAACGTTAGGAATACTGACAGGAACGCTATAGAGCAACACCAAATATTCCAGAAAAAATATGGTATTTACATGATACGTGACTATGAGGGTGATATGGGAGACATATAAATGAATAAACTATAGTACATACACATTTCAAAGTATTAAATTAATGGTAAAAAGCAGTACTCACTAACTAGATCCGCGCTAAGAACGAAGGCCCAGAAGGCAATTAGTCCCTTCATCGTTGCTAATGACACTGAAAATTTCAACCCCGTCCATTATTTATATACCAACTTTAAGGCAAACAAAGGCTTAAAAAAGCTGTTCACACAAGTATTGTTCAGACTTAGGTTCAATTTCCTCCGTTTACTCTATTATAAAAATATTTGTATAATTCTAGTAGAAACTGTTGTGAACAGCGAATATATTATAACTGTAGTTTTGGATGGAATTTTACTGGGTACATTTATACAACGTCAATTTTTCGCTTCCTATGTGTGTGTAGTTAACTTTATATTATCTGTCACTAATTTTTCAAAACGCAAAGTTTTGGTAATTGCATATGATCAACAGTCTATTAATGTCCCCACTGCTGGGGCTCAGGCCTACCCTCTTAACGAGGGCGTTTGGGCTATAGTCCACCACGCTAGCCCAGTGCAGGTTGGTGGACTTCACATGCGCCTAAGAATTTCTTCTTCGGCGTATGCAGGTTTCCTCACGATGTTTTTCCTTCACCGTTTGAGAGCAGTCAGCAAATGTACTTAAGTTTCGAGAAAAAACCCATTGGTACATGGTCCAGCTGGGGATCGAACTCCGGACCTTTCGATATGATAGGCCGCGTCTTATCCCCGACGCCACTGACGCTCTTGCATATACTTTTCTTCAATTTGCATCATCCATCGTAATTATACCTGCTAGAATAACGTAACTAAATATGCCCAAGTTCCGAGTTCTATCAAGTTTTACTTTGAGACTATGACAGATAGACGGACGCAAGAAGAAGCTGTCAATAAAGAAACCCTATATGATATGAACAAGCTGTGTATCGAAAAGTATTTTATCAAAAAATCATACGGTCCATTTGAATCCCAAAATTCGGTCCTATAGTGTGAAGACAGTTGCTACCTTTTAGTCGCTGACTGTACAAAATTATCTACTTACCTAAACTTACAATAGTAATAGGTTTATTCGTAGTAAACAATAATAATATCATGTACTTATAATAAATTCCTTTCTTTATAAAAACACATTATAACTTGCTCAGCTGGCGTTAACAACAAGGCAATAAATATACCCAATATACTAATACCTACTTTCATTGTCGATAATTTCTATTCATTGACACCATGACTTTTATAATGAAAATGTAAAAAAAAGTTAATTTTATTATAGGTATTATTAAAATTATTTTAATAATTTGTGTTTATTTTATTTTTTTCAACACTGTTGTGAACGCAGTCTGTGAATCGTAAGAAGAAAGAAAATAGCTTACAAAAAGGAAGTTTTCATTTTCACGAAAACAGGGCAGTTGCAGGGCATCACGTGATCAGTTGGTGATCACAAGTTCTTATAGTTAGTTTCTTATAGTTAGTTAGTTTTCATTAGTTGTATCGGATAACGGGATAGCGTGATCAGATGCAACCACGAACTGATCACATGATCCGTTGGGAATAACCGTATTCATTTTACATCTCTACCAACTTGGCCATGTAGCACCCTGTAGCACCAGCTCGATGTAAATTAGGTCGCCATCACAAAAAATGCAAAAATCAAAATGCAAAAATGTTACAATGCAAAAATCTTTTCATTACTCATACTCTGAAAGTAGGTCTGAAGTTGCCTGAGGAGCGGGTTGAAAGTAATACATCTCAGCCCTAGGGAGAATCGCTTTCAACTGACAGCTGTCAAATTATATAAAAAAAACTAGTACTATTTTCACATTTCTATTGGACCATGTTCCAACTGTCTATACAGCCACTCAATTACAGCGCGATGTAAAATGGAAATAACATAAAGTTATGTAATAATTAAAGAATATATTTTTTAAAATGACTTTATTGTAATTATTACTATCAACTATTTCTTTAAAATATTTACCATTTTTTCAATGATGGAAATGAAAAATAATGGCAGAATAGCTGGCCGGCCACAGAAAAAAAAACAAAGTAGACGGGAAAGCGGCAATCCGATGTTCATTTGTTTTTTCGAGTTGTAGAGTTTTGTTTATACTTCCGTATAGCAGAGATTTGTATTAACACTCATATTATGTATTTGTTTTACTTTCAGTGTATTCTTAATGAAAAGCACAGTGTTCAAGACTTATTTAGAGGTCCCTCGAACTATTGGCTCCCTCGCTACGCGTCGGGCGCCAAACCCCGTCTCGGGACTTAAATAAGTTACTTTCACACCTAGGTTAACAATGTACTATTTAATCGGAATAGAAATAACATACTTCTGAATGAAGATTTACTTATCGGCTGAAATTGTTAGAGGCTTTTTCAGATCTGTATTTAGTTAATTTTCTTATTATATCAAATTCATTACACTGGGTACTTTCACGTAATTTTTATCTACCACCGCTTCATATGTGTTAGCGCCATGAAGCTAGGATCTTTTTGGTAGGCCCCCGCGCCCCTTAGTAGCTTAATTCGATCCTGGTTAGCGCTGCAGCGCGCTGAGACGTTGAAATAACGTAATACCAGGCATCTTTGTCATTTAAATAATGTCTGTTTCATAATAAGATTTCTTCTAAATTATTTGCTGCATGCAGCGCACTTTTTATTTCATTATTTCTTGTATTTATTTCTCAATAAAAATAACTGTCGCGGCCTCGACACAAATAGAACAGTGACAAGAAGCGAACGAAGTCGCGGGCAACAGCTAGTAAATAATAAAATAAATATATTTATTAAAACTTTATTGCACTAATTTGTATAAAAGGCGAACTTAATGCCAATGGCATTCTCTACCAGATGACGTTCATTTATTACATACAACCTTGAACCTTGTGTATGACCTTTGTGTAGTACATAAATAATTAATTTTAATTTTTTAACATTTTATTATTTAATAAAATAGGTATATTTAAATAAGATTAAAATAATAAATTGTCCTACAACCACATAAATTATTCTTGATGTAGGTACTATTCTTTACTGTAAAACTCCTCATTTTGCATATTAAGCTTTGGTAGCTTAATCCTGGTCGTATCTGTAGATCCACTGATCTCGGTTTGGATTTCAACAGATCCGTCTCTAAGATCCATTTTCGGTTAGTTATCTCTTGACACTACCTATTGTATTGTTGGAGACTATGATGTAGACAGAATAACTGTTGAAAATGCTAGTCCATTCATTACCAATGGGTCGGATTTTTCATGGCAAAATTTAACGTATGCTAGCTTATGTGTACTCTAAGGTGATTTCACGTTCAGTCTTAGAGTATACCTAAGCTTTATTATGTCGACCGACACTATGTCTCGTTAGTTACTTAAAAGTACATAGGTAGTACGTTCGCTACCACAATTCCATGAAGTCAGGATTTCCTGACTCAAGAAAATCTTGTAAAAATGACTTCCTATACAAATATTATAAAGGCGAAAGTTTGTATTATAAGGATGTTTGGATGTTTGTGAGGATGTTTGTTACTCTTTCACGCAAAAACTAGTGAATAGATTTTCATGAAACTTTACAGTAATATAGATAAACATCAGTATAACACATAGGCTATAATTTATAAAGATATTGTATAAATTTGCCAATAAATCCAAATTTAATGCGAGTGATACCTTAATAATTATGCATAACCAAAGTGTCTTCTTCAGTGCAAAAACTACAAGCGAAAAACATTTTAATATTCATAGGGAGCATAATAAAAAAAATCATAGATAGATTTGGAAGATAAACCACTGTTTGTGGCAGATAAAAAACCATTATTTCGTAACCCGAACATTTTATACGGACGCACACTATCGTCAAATTCTTAAAAATAAAAAAAAACTTTAAGAAAAGAAAAACACATAGATGTATATTTTATATTTATAAATATAATTTTTGTAACTTTATTTTCATGAAGTGAGATAATATGCTGCAATCTACTTTAAATACATCTGTAATTCTTCTCTGTAGCAATTCACTCACGCTCTTGTATCTTAGTATATTCCGATCTGAAAATTGAAAAAAATTATTTTAAGAATATTCTGGAAACAAGTCAAGTCAGTCATTTTTAAGGTTATGTATAGGTTTGTGCCCTAAAGAAACAGGTAGTTAGAGGTTGGTAATGATGATGAAATGGCAAATTTATTCTCTAAGCTCAAATAATATTCCATTCTCCAAAAGATTATATAAAGATACCAGGATTTTCGACTATTTTAGACCTGTTACAGGCATGCTTACCTCATCATAAAAAGGTGAAGAATGGCGATAGTCACGTCTTTCTTCAATATCGACTGTAAATCCCGAAGGTCTTTCATACGACGGTGCTCGATATTGTTGCTCTATGAATACTTCGGGAGTGTAGTGAATTGGTCTCTCATCACGTTCTATTACTGTCAAACTTTCGGACCGTGGTTCATAATAACGTGGTTCAATAACGGTAATACTTTCGGACCATGGTTCATGATAGCGTGGTTCAACAACGGTGATGCTTTCAGACCGCGGTTCATGATAACGTGGTTCAATAACTGTAATACTTTCAGACCGTGGCTCATGATAACGTGGTTCAATAATAGTAATACTTTCAGACCGTGGTTCATGATGACGTGGTTCAATAATAGTAATACTTTCAGACCGCGGTTCATGATGACGTGGTTCAATAACGGTAATACTTTCAGACCGCGGTTCATGATGACGTGGTTCAATAACGGTAATACTTTCAGACCGTGGTTCATGATAGCGTGGTTCAATAATAGTAATACTTTCAGACCGTGGTTCATGATGACGTGGTTCAATAATAGTAATACTTTCTGACCGCGGTTCATGACGACGTGGTTCAATAACGGTAATACTTTCAGACCGTGGTTCATGATGGCGTGGTTCTATAACGGTAATACTTTCAGACCGTGGTTCATGACGTCTTGGTTCAATGACGGTTATACTTTCAGATCTCGGTTCATTACGTCGTTGTTCAATGACGGTAATACTTTCAGACCGAGGTTCATGACACCTTAGTTCATGACGTCGTGGTTCAATGACGGTGATACTTTCAGACCGAGGTTCATGACGTCTTGGTTCAATGACGATTTCAGATCGTGGTTCATGATAGCGTGGTTCGATAACAGTGATACTTTCAGACCGTGGTTCATGGTAGCGTGGTTCAATGACGGTGATACTCTCCGTCCGTGGTTCACAGTATTCGGGTTGAGAGTTAAAATAAATCGAAGGTCTTTCATTTCTTTCCTCACGTTCTATCACTGTGAAACTTTCAGCTAATGGCGCACGTGCGTGACGTGGCAGTGTATGTCTGTAGGGATATTCATCCCTAAGTCGATCATGATATGGGAGTGAAGCTGAAATTTTTAATATTCATTAATCATAATGTATACCATACCTACTATAATAATGTCAATATAGTGACAAAATATAGCTAATAAATAAAAAACTTTTAGAGCAGTTTTAAATGTATGAAGATATCAAAGAAAGATTTTTGAATCGGCTTTATTTAAAATGGTGAGGTTCAATGTGACTGCTTCTTATAATCTCATTTTCGCATAACATTTTTCGATAGGGATATGACTACATCAGTAGGAAAAAAGAGGTACCTAGCTTAAAAACACTATGAAAATATGAATAAAATGTAATTTATGATCCACACATGTAATTTAAAACAGACTGGGCCACTTATAATCATAATTACGCAGTTACTATGTATATTATTGTAAAATTGAAAAAGCTATATAAAAATATTATTTTCCTTGTAGTTACGGTCACAATGCTTTTTTTTTCATATATGTATTTTTTTAAATCTTTTATAAAAACGTTTATAAAAATGTATCTTAAGTTCTTCGAATATGTAATTAAAACTCATAATATGTGTGCGAGCTTGATTTTGTGTTTCAATATTATAATAAATAGTATTAAGGCAGAATGGCTCGAAAGTAGTAAAAAATAGACTGGTAAGGATTAGCGTTGAAAAAAGTTTAAAAAAATTACAGTTGTTTCTTTCATGGAAAAAAAGAAAAAGTGTTTTTTTTTTATGAAAACAAACTACTTTAAAGTACAGTGAGTGCTCAGTGCCACCTATAACATTTCTTGAAACTAATCAATTGTCATTTTTGTTACCACGCCTAGATGGCGGTTAATTAGTTTATGATATATCTACGACAGATTGAAATATTTAAAGATGTTTTTTTCGATTTCTTACGTTTTTAACCTTGCATTTTTGTTTGAGAAACACATGTTCATAGCTAGATATTTGTTTTCAAAAGAAACGAACTCTTTTTGAATTTTCCTTGCTTTCTTCAACGCAAATGAGGGGGTGTTTTTTAAAGAATTATATCTAATACTTTTTAGGACTCACCAGCTAGCTGCAAGCTAAGCACAGAAACCCAGAAGGCTATTACTCCCTTCATTATTGCTCTCAACACTGAACATAAGTGGCAGTATCATCCATATTTTATATAAGCCAAACAGAATGCAAACACCGCTAAAAAGCTGTTTATACATGCGTCTACGCATATTAACGAAAAATAAATAAAAGAAAGAGCGTAAAGAATGGAATAATGTGTTAACAGCTTCGTGTAATTGCTTTGTTTTCCAAAGTTGTTTTCAAAAAAGGTCCGAATTCAAACAAAAGTCATAGTCAAAGACTAATTCTTTATTGTTAGTTACATCAGGTGGTATTAAACAATTAAACATGCTTTTTTGAGTCTACGACCGACACGCCATTTAGAGAACAATACAAATTATTGCTATGTATATAATAATCCCTTTCCTACTGCGATGCTCACGGTTATTTAATCAATATTTTTTAAATATTTTTCTGTTTTCCACACAGATTTCATTGGAGATTTGAGAAATTGGACTTTCTGAATAGCAATTTAATTTTGATAATTATAAATTTGTGAAATATTAGGATGCAGCCTAGTCTCACACACGAGTAATTAGATTAGTAATTAGAGTCGTGCAATAATCGTTAGTATAAAAAATTTAGCTACCCACCAAAGAGATGAAAGGATCCTAACTACATGTTAGTATTAGGCAGACAGAAGGCGTTGGTCTCATATCAATTAATCAATTTTTTAAATATCTGTATGCTGTATGTTTTTAAACATAGTGTGTAGCTGGAATATATTTTAAAAAACGCACCCCTACGTATGTACCAAATGTCCTTCAATGCAAATATTGACACAATTTTAGAGCACGGGAAGTGAAAAATTTGTTACTGACAAGCATATTAACTTTAATTTATTACATGTATGTAAGATGTTCCATATTTACTTTGCAAATGAATTGTGTTAACAAGAACAATAATATAAAACATTTGGTCAATAAAGTACTTTTATGTCATATAAGATTTATTGGTCTAACTTGCGTCAAAGACCATTAGGCTTCAACCACATTTCTATTGTCTTTAAAGGTAGACCTATGTACATAATTATTAATTATTATTGTATTAAACACTGTTTGCCTAAAATCCCTAGGTAGGTAGTTTATAGCTCAAGAAATTGCTTGCTCATTGGGCCCTAGCGTCAGGGGTTGTAGATTCGAATCCCACTGGGGACAGACAAGTTAGTATAATTTGTACCAGTGGTCCTGACCTGGACGTTATATATTTTTGAATTCTGTCATGTTTTTTATTCAGCAGTACAGAAACCCTAGTTTGGGATTTGGTATAAATATTGTATTTACCATTGTTTCTAAATAATCAAGTTGTGTAAACGATGAATTGCACCCGAGATATTTAGACCCGAGCGAGGGTGGGCGCAAGAGTTCAAGGGCGCAAAATTTGATCATTTACATCCAAGTTAAATACTCTGCTATTCATCACAAATGCGAGGAGAAAATAGTCTGTTGTGAAATAAATATTTGATGAAAAAATATTAATTTCAGGCCAATACTTGTTAAAATTTTCGTAGGCTCATAACTTACTTTAGCCTTTTGTGGTAACAAATCTTATATTACTAATTTTGCTTCTTGTTTTATTAAAAAATCCATGTCTGCGTCACTGGAAACCATCTTTTATTATATTAAAATAAGTTCTGATCCAGAAAACTTTCGTTACCGCCTTTTCTTTTTTATTTTCGCAATATCGTTAGTCGCGCTGGCTAGTTCGATTTGAAAAAAAAAATTGTTTTTCCATTGTCATATTAAAATCAGGACGAACGCCTGGTTCCGAACCCTGTACGAAAAACGCAGTCGTAGACACACACATGAGTCAGACCCACCATTGACAACATTTCCACTTGCCGAGGGTGCGGACGGCATTATTTACTCCCGAATAGGGCTATACAAACCACGAACGTCGGTGTCGTCGCTAAGATGCTGGCTAAAACATCTGTCCAAGATGATAACATGGCCTATGGTGATGATGATGATTATAATCAGGACGAATAAACTGCGCTCCTCACTCCTATGACATGAAGGGATTATCTTTCCAGGTTCTAGTCACAATAAAAACACCTGTCGTTTCACTATTATCAATTACGTATAATAAATTTATGAAAAGCACTCAAGTAACATTCAGTTTCTGTAGGTATTTATAAACTGCTTCATAAGCTACTTTTAGGTAATTTGGTTTTCAATACTCTTTTCAATTTCAAAAATTGAAAGACAAACTCAATTTAGTGACAATAACGACACCTAGGTGCATGCCATAGTAATATTATTGCAGCGGCATCTGTTGGCAACTTATGAAACTACATACAAACTTTTACAGTACAATCTTTTGTACATACGAACACCATTAGATGGCTGTCGAAAGATTTCTTGATTAGAAAGGTGTAAAGTTGAACACGAATTGTTGCAGATGATGGCATTTTTAAAACATTCAACAGTGGACATCGCTTGCTTCGTCGGCAGTCTGTTGAATAACAGAGCACCAACTCGGGGATTTGTTAACAATGAAACGAGTATGTATGTACCTTTTCTAAAGGCCAATATGTATAATTTTATACCGGAGACATATTACTATTATTCCCACTGCATTTATCTTTTTGACCATGACATGCACTTAGACTCCTGGTCAAGGAGGCAGGCTTAAATACTTAAGTACATGGATACCGTATAAATCAGAGAGTGAGTTTGCTTGTTAAGCTTTCACGGCTCGACTATTCAACCCACAGAAATAAATGAACATTTTATTTATAATTTACTTCTATATATTTTTTTACTTTTATCTATATCCATGAAATTTTGCATACACATAGAGTGTGTCATGAGTATGAAGATGAATATAGGTAAACTAGTAGTTCCGTGAGAACAGTAGACCTCGCCAGCCCTTATAAACCAAACCTAAAAGAAACCAACAAAAGTCAACTTTGGAAACAGAAAAAGTACCTACTAAAGTGACAAAAATTAGCACTTTAAAGCTTAATATTTCGCAAACGGATCCCTGAATCGAAAAATGTTTATCACACACCCGCGATATTTTTGAAAGACCCATCCAACGATACCCCACACCATGGATATCACGCGGAAAAAAATAATTTTCCATTTTACGTATGCAGTTCTATGAACATAATTTATTTTTTCAACTTTCTTAAGTCGATCCACTATTACTCAAAAACTAATAGAACCTACTTAGCCGTAATAGTTTTCCTTGTAACTACGTTATATATGCTACTGCCATGAATTTTTTCACATTTCCAGAAGCAACCGTTTAGCTGGCAGGGGGGGGGGGCACGTGACTCTAACAAAAATTACCGCTTTAAAGCTTAATATTTCGCCAACGGATCCCTAAATCGAAAAAATGGTATTCACACACCAGCAATATTTTTGAAAGACCTATCCAACGATATCCCACACTATGGGATTCACAAGAAAAAAAAAGTTCACTCCCACTTTGCGAGTATGGTAGGTACTCTAAAAAAAATGTTTTTCAAAATTTTATTCTACTCATTTTGTAGGTTTAATTAATTTATACATATGCCAAATTTTCGTCAAAATCGGTTGAAAAATGCGACCTGTAGAGAATTACAGACAGACAGACAGCCGGACAAGAGCATTTTTGGCCAGTCTCGAAACGTAGACGCTTCGCTCGCTTCGCTCGCTCGGTCAATTATTAAGACGGCAATTGTTGCGGGAAACAAAATCTAATTTAGATACCTACTTGAAGTTTTTTGTACATAGGTATCAAACCATTAAGACTGCCTGCAGTCTCATCTGTATCCTTGTGGATTTATAGATAAAAGGCTTCGTTTTTTCTAATTTCCAGGTGCCTTAAAATCAAAAAAATTTGATCTAGGTACTAATATTCTGATTTGGGATTAGAATTATTGTTTTGTTAAGTATTATTTTATAGGATAATGGAATCTCCATAAGTTTGAAGAGGGCAGGGAAGAGGGGCATAGCGTGAAGATATATATGTATGATATTGGTAAGAAAGTATGATAACGTATGTAAATTTGAAGGTTAAAAAAAACAATAATTTTTTAATAAATAAATGTATGTATTTTATTTCTTCATCCATAATTTTTATTAAATTTTTATACTACTATTTATAACTGATTAACACTTTGTTTCTTTGTGAAAATTGTACATTGTATTTGAAGATAGTAAAAGTTATTTGCACTTTGTTGGTTCACTAATTAGTATATATCACGATCTGAAATGTAAAAACAAAAATATTAAATAAGTCAGTAAAATACATCTTCCAGTCATTGACGAGCGTTTTAATTCTTTTCTTTTTACCTTAGGTAGTTTTAAAATTTACCATTTGAGATCCAACCAGATCCTTGTATTTATAATTTATATATACGATCATGTTATACTAACTTCACTCAAACTAATAATATTATAATCTATGCATAATTATAATAACCAAGTAGTAATTACATTAACTTTTTCTCACCTCCTCATCCTCGTAACCATAAAAAGGTTCTAGGTAGTCACGTTCTTCTAAAAAATCAATTGTGAATGCAGGCCTTTCATTTCTCTCTTCATAGTCTATTACTCTAAACCTTTCAGACAATGGTGTGTAAGGTTCTTCAAACCAATCGTTTCTGTTTTCACGTTCTATCACTGTAATACTTTCACTTAGTGGTTCCTGGTATCGTGGTTCTAATACCGGTTGAGCAGTTACATAAATCGAAGGTCTTTCATGTCTTGTATCACGTTCTTCGATAACAGTAATACTTTCAGCCCGTGGTCCATGATAGCGTGGTTCAATAACGGTGATACTTTCTGACCGTGGTTCATGAAACCGTGGTTCGATTACTGTTATACTTTCAGATTGAGGTTCATAATAACGTGGTTCAATGACGGTAATACTTTCAGAGCGTGGTTCATTATACCGTGGTTCAATAACGGTGATACTTTCAGATCGCGGTTGATGATAGCGAGGTTCAATAACGGTAATACTTTCAGACCATGGTTCATGGTAGCGTGGCTCAATGACCGTAATACTATCAGACCGTGGTTCATGGTAGCGTGGTTCGCTGACTGTTACAGTTTCACGTGACTCATGATGGCGTGGTTCAACAATAGTAATACTTTCAGATCGAGGCTCATGATAGCGTGGTTCGATGACTGTTACACTTTCAGTTCGTGGTTCATGATATCGTGGTTCGACAACAGTAATTCTTTCAGACCTTGGTGCATGATGTTGTGGTTCTACTACTGTAATACTTTTAGACCTTTGTTCATGATAACGTGGTTCGATGACGGTAATACTTTCAGACCGTGGTTCAGGATGACGTGGTTCAATAACAGTGATACTTTCAGACCGAGGTTCATGACGTCTTGGTTCAATGACGATTTCAGATCGTGGTTCATGATAACGTGGTTCTATGACGGTGATACTTTCACTTCGTGATGCATGATGTCGTGGTTCTATAACTGTGATACTTTCAGACCGTGGTTCATGATGGCGCGGTTCGTGATGGCGTAGTTCGTGATGGCGTGGTTCGATAACGGTGATACTATCAGTCCTTGTTGACTTGTGACGTGGTTCTACAACCGTGATACTTTCCGACCTTGGTGCGTGGTGTCGTGGTTCTATTACTGTGATACTTTCAGACCGTGGTTCGTGATGGCGTGGTTCAATAACAGTGATACTATCAGTCCTTGATGACTTGTGGCGTGGTTCTATAACTGTGATACTATCAGATCTTGGTGCATGGTGGCGTGGTTCTACTACTGTAATACTTTCACTTCGTGGTGCATGATGACGGGGTTCTATAAATGTAACACTTTCACTCCGAGGTGTATGATGATGTGGTTCTATAAAGGTGACACTTTCAGTTCGTGGTCTATGGTAGCGTGGTTCTGTTACAGGCTCAGAATTGAGATAAATTGAAGGTCTTCCATGCCTGAAACTTTCAGATGATTGTTTTTGAAAGTGCTGCTCTATTCGCACTTGAGGAATAGCATGATCTGATGACCTTTCATTTCTTCTTCCACCTTCTACCACTGTTATTCTTTCAGTCGATGGTGTATTGTATTTTTGTTCTACCACAGGTTGAGATACAAGAATTGAAGGTCTTTCATGTCGCGAATCCCGTTCTAGATTTTTGGATTGGATGAATCTTGCTAGACCATTTCGTTGCACATCTATTTCCGCTACTCTCTCATGGTTAGCGCCAAAATGGCCTAAATGTGGATGGGGAAAATTCTGATATCCTCCCCGATGAGTGTCGAATATAGGGATTGATGCTGAAACAATACAGTGTAAGAAGTTCATTATTAATTTGGTTTAGTTGGAATCAGAACAAGATTAAAAGTATACAAAACCATTTTTTTGTTTTATACAGGGTGGAAATGGTAGTGTCTTCAGTTGATTATTTCTTTATTAAAGCAGATACACATTACAAATTATGTTATTTAATTTTGGTTGTTATTTGGGGTTATTGGTTTTCAGTTATAGCTATTGTGCTAAGATATTTTTTTAGTCATCATCATCAACAGCCTATTAATGTCCCCACTGCTGGGGCTCAGGCCTACCCTGTCAACGAGGGCGTTCGGGCTATAGACCACCACGCTAGCCCAGTGCGGGTTGGTGGACTTCACATGCGCCTAAGAATTTCTTCTTCGGCGTATGCAGGTTTCCTCACGATGTTTTCCTTCACCGTTTGAGAGCAGTCAGTAAATGTATTAAGTTTCGAGAAAAAACCCATTGGTACACGGCCCAGCTGGGGATCGAACTCCGGACCTTTCGATATGATAGGCCGCGTCTTATCCCCTACGCCACTGACGCTCTATATTTTTTTAGTCAATTCGTGATAATCTTACTAAATACCTACGGGTTCTGATAAAGTGGAAAAATTATGAAATTGAATAAAAAAGGAAAGATCTACACTTACCAGCTAACTGAAAGCTGAGAATTAAAACCCAGAAGGCTATTGCTCCTTTCATCGTTGCTCGTCAACAATGATCATAATTGTCTCATAACTACCTATTTTATAAGTCCACTGCAATGCAAACAAAGTTAATACAAAAAGCTGTATAAACAAAAGTAATGTTTTATTACTATTGTAACGTACCTGCGTATTATATTTTGGAAGTTAGTTTACCCTCTTTATATTTTTTTATGTCAATATACGCAAAACAAAATAACTACACACACCTTACACATACCTTCTCACTGTGGTAACTTTACAAACTAACACAACATTGTGTATGTTTTAATAGGTATAAAAAAGTATTTGAGCTTTCAGAGGTGGAATATTTAAAACAGAAAAAAATCGCGTTAAAAAAAGGTATGTTTGAAGTTTATTTCTTATCTTACTATTTTTTAATATTTTTTTATTATTTTTAATATTTATTATAAAAATAGTAAGTTATGAAATATGTAAATAAAAAACGTAAGAAATACGCAATTAACCATTTCAGCGTAAGATTCAGTCGTACAAAACTATGGACAGCGTCAATGTAAAAACATCATTTTTGATGATTTATTACCAAGGCTTAACGTACAAGTACCAGAAGCCATTCTTTTTATTTCTCCTTTGTGTTCATATTGTTTATAATGGAATAACGGATTGCGTGTAATATTTATGACATGTAAATATGTATATCGCACTACGCACATAAGACCTGGCGTAATCCTGCATCATGGTAGTTCAGTGCATTCTTTAAGTTTTTGTTTTTTAACTTGACCAGACATACGAAGCGAACATAAAAAAAACTATCTATAAAACTTTAGTGCAAGATCCGATTGGGTCGTCTGTTAAACAAAACACTTGCAACTATAAACAGGGGCAAATGCAACTGCAAGTGTAGAGCAACATCTACGGCTGATCTAGATAAATCGTTATTTACTTACATATTTCATTTATTTACCTTCCTCATAATTTGAGATAAATACCTTATTTTTTAATAAAAAATAAGTAGTAAATTAACCAACCATAGGATATCACGTTACAGTTACATTTGCCCCGATGCACCGTACAAAAATGTTCGCGAAGAAATCCCTCTTAGAAATACTCTAAGAGTATACATAAGAGTCCCTACATTACGCTAAAGTAAAATAACTACTCGTCACATAAAACGTGATGAAGTATAAAAGTAAAAACTCCAAAAATTTTTTATGTATAAAAGTGTAGTCTGGAATATAAAATAAAAGATTTGTGAACATATTATAATAATTATGTCTAGTGAAAATTTACAAAACAGAGTTTTTTACTATTTGTAGCCAATTAATTGGAGTAATTATGCTGCTTTGGATCTTTTGAAGGTAATTATAGTTCTTACTATTTGTATTTACGAGAATACCAGACTACCTAATTTCCTAAATATATGTTTCTAACTTTTTCTTCCAACCAAAAAATACAATTGACCAATCTTAAATTCATCAGCTACCTAAACTCTCGGGACGCCTATCTCTGATAAACTACGCTGCCCTTAGTTTTTGCTTTCCACTGTTTATTTGGACCCGCATCGAGACGCCCTTCCAAGGGTCAAAGGTCTGCAAAATAAAGGATAATGAATTCTCTATGACCCCAGGGACGAGACCGGATGAGTTAAGCCCTTCGCACTCTTTCAATGTTGTTTATTAGGATGAAAAATATGTTTGACTTGATTTTTTGAGATACCGTAACATACAAAAATTGGTTTTATTGAAGAGAAAGTCAAATGGTTGTTAAAATATATTATTTTGACTTAAATATACCTAGAATTTATAGATCACAACGATTATGTACATCTTAAAAATAGTTCCTAGCATGCCTTGTAAGGCGCGGGACAAACTCATGCGGGGTCGGGCGCGGGCGAGGTCTCATTCGTGTTTCATATGAATTGCACCCCTCTCATTCATGGACCCCGCACGCGCCACGCCCGCGCCCCGCCGCGCCGCTTCTATACATTTCATATGAATAACGAATGAGCGGGCGCCTCGCCCGCGCCACGCCGGCGCCACGTGAGTTTGTCCCGCGCCTAAGATTTTTCGTTCTTTGGTGTCTCACACACCCACACACATAGAAACACAGACTGCCCTGACACTGACAGACAAACTGCCCAAGATACGTAAACCCGTCATTAGTAGTAAGAGCTACATGTATAATCTAGACTAATATTGATTTCTAAGTGCTATAGGGACAATAACCCAATGAATGTATAATTATGTTTATGATATATAAGTAGGTACCTATTATTTCCAAATATAGGTACTTTATAATTATATTCAATCTCCAAAGCATGTAGGTATCTGCTACGCAAAAATACCAAAAAATATTTGTAAATAATAATATAATAATAATAATGTTTTGGACCTGCGATCATCTCAGTTTTGGACAAATTCACACACGGCTGTTTAGTCCCAAATTTATTATTGATAAACAACTGTATTATAAACTGATATTGATAAACATAGGTACGTATATACTTTTAAATAAGTAAGTACTTAAATATATAAGTACATGTATTAAATTATTCTATGCTCATACCCATCCATCGTATTCGTGACTACATTGCTGACTTTCCTCTGGGATTTTCCAGCAGTCCGATATGATGGTCATTAGACACTACCCCTCCCTTTTATTTCCCGTGTCGCATACGGGGCGTGCCTGGAATCCTGAAACCAAGCTTATTTGCGGACAAACTTATATCATGCGGTTTTCCACAACCATGTCACTAAGGAATACAGAAGACTTTGGTTCGTTTGTTTATGTTAGTAGTTCGGGATGAGAGCTAAGCGTTGAAAGGTTATAAGTAAACAAGCATGTGTCAGGCATTGAATGAGGATTTTAGGTGTAATTTATTACAAGTACGGTGGTTGGACTCTAGCACAGACCACCCAACCAATTGACTGCGCATTGACGGCGCATGAGAAGGCAACAGCGTTCACTGAACATAAGGCCATCTCCGCCTTGGAATATTACCGGCATCAAGTCAAATTGTTTTAGTGTGAGTTAGGTTTTGCTTAAGGAACATAGTCCTATTGTAAGACAAATAGCTGTTGCGGGAGGTCTTACCTTAGGCAAAATCAAACTCACACTAAAACAAGTATTGCTTCACGCCGGTAATATACCTAGACGATAGTCTTATGTTTGGTGAACGCTTTCGAGCACGCTTTCGAGCTGTTGATTAAAGCGTAACACACACTGAGCGGCGGCGTTGCGAAAGCGTTGCGTTTTTTTTCTGTAACGTTCGAAATATTTTTTGACGTTTAAGATTATAGATTTGTGTTAGTATCTTGAATGCTGGTGTGGGTCCAGAGAAAAGACTTTTCTATTTTTACTGCAATTTTTATTAATTTTTACATGTACAAGTAATGGCGGCGTACGGACAAGAAGGAATGGAAAGGGGCGAATGAATGAGTGAGTTGAATGAATGAATGAATTACAACCAATAGAATGAATGGTGTTGGCTGGGTTGCCAACAATTTGACGTTTTGATTTGACAGATTAGCGCGATAGGCGTTGCGGAGCGGCGGCGGCGCGTTGTATTCCTTTGTAGTGTATGAGAACCCCTACACAGAGCGGCGGCGGCGCGGCGCGGTGCGGAGCGTTCTTCATACAAACCGCCGCCGCGCCGCCGCCGCTAGCGGTATATGTTGTCTGAAGGGCTCCGCTTTTTATTCGCTTTCCGCAGATTCGCAGCCGCAACGCTTTCGCAACGCCGCCGCGCTGTGTGTGTTACGCTTTAATGTTGGTTGGTACAACAGTTAATCAGTTAAGCTTTTTTATCATGTGATGAGTAGTGACGACTAATAGGGACACTGACGAGGATACCAGCGTCTACCTAACCTACTTATTTTTAATCGATTGCGAGTGCTTACGTATTCTGACAAATCCCTTTGGACAATTAACTCACAACGCAGTATTTGGTCGCAACCCTAAAGGAATTCAGTACAGCTGTAAGGCAATAAAGAGGTATTTACGAAAGCCTCTAAATCCCGGAGGTTACGATTTCTTAAAATAGATAGCATATGTTACAAGTAAGCCGGATCAAGTCATGACCATTACATGGGTAATAACGGACACTTAGTAGAGAAAAAACCGAGAAAAAAGAGTCAATTGAAGTAGGTATTAAAAGATTAGTCACGATTTGATCATTATTGACAATTTGACTTAAATAATTAATACCTATGTGAATTAGTAATATTATTCAATTTTCTCTATCATAGGTTCCTTCCATTCCCACTTAAGAATGCAATTGTTATACATAATCTCAGAGCAAGTATTGGCTAGTATACTAACTTTATGTACATAATATATTGGAATTTTCTCCTATAGAAGAATTAATTAAGGATAGGACTGCATAGGATAATTTCACACCGGACTATCAAGACTGGGGAGAACACAAATTGTGAATACAAAGTGGTCTGTCCTCAGTGAGACTCGAAACCACGACCTCTGGCGCTCGAGTCCAACGACCAAGCACACACAACGACAATAGCCATAGAAAATAACAATTTCAATAGGTTCAATTCGAAAAATCTCAACATTTCTATTATCCTTTGTCTCAGTCGTTTGTTGGGCAGCTTCAACTTTAAATAAACGTCTTTCTACTTTTAACAAATTCTGAGGTAAGAGAAGCGGATTGTTAAGTTTTGGGGAAAAGCCCATCATAAGTTACGGACGATGAGCGACTTTGGGTATAAGGCCGGTGAATTGTTTGATGTGATTTGTAACTATATGGTACACCAGATGGCTAGCGATCATGTTTCGCCTTATGATTTCGAAAATAAAAGCGTCTAAACCATTATAATTCGACTGTTGCACGCCTTTGCAAACTGTATAATAAATATAGTGACAATACGGACATCTTTTCTGATTCACTTGTTCGACTTAGAAAAAAATATATTTGTAGTTAACTTAATCCTAACTTAAGATTGTTGTGTTAGATTATATTGTTATTTATAGTGCATCGTGTATTCATCTTTAATTAGTTCTGAATTAGCTCAGTAATTTTTAGGATGAAAATTGTAAATGAAACAATGTAACAGCTGTTTATGAGTAAAAAAAAAAGATCATTGAGTAAACGAGGGATTATAAGGATTGTTTAGTACCGAAAATTTACAATTCTATTAAGTACATTGGAATTGAGAACGGCCCAAGTTAGTAAAAAAAAAGTCGTGATTGATTTTTAGAACTTGGATGAGAAAATGTCTCGTATACTTTCATCAACTTTTTTCAGTGAAGGATCTTGGTAGAGTAGTTTTCTGATACGTAGCAGTGTCTTCTATCTTGTGACTTCCATCCACGACTTACAGTAAACTGGTCTGACTTTGAAACTCGAAAACGACAACCTACTTGAGACGGGGTTGCGCCCGACTCCGAGACAAGTTTGTGTCCCCGACTTGTTTACAGCAGGCTTCATCACCGTCTGACACGCTTTCAACTCCACTCGTTATTTTGTTCAAAGGAGTTAACGCCTTTAATACTTTGCTTTTGTTTTCTGTTAACATCGTTAAAATGTTGACGATCTCTGAACACAATTAACTGGGGTTGATTTTTTGCGCATAGAAAATTTTCCCAGAATACATTGTACCTACTTAAATAGATACTTATATTAAAAACAACACAATTAGCAGCTAATTTCAGATGATAGACCGAAACTGGGCACCGTTACGAGGCCTGTTACTCTTCCCAAAGATTTACGATAATAATGTCCAATCTGAAAAATGTCCAACCGTTGAAAAACGTCCAATCTGAAAAACGTCCAATCTTAAAAATGTCCAATCTGAAAAACGTCCAATCTGAAAAACGTCCAATCTGAAAGAGGTCCAACCTGAAAAACTTCCAATCTGAAAAATTTCCAACCTGAAAAATGTCAAATCTGGAACATTTTACACTACAGAACCTTAAAAACCGCTAGGTATTTAATTTATTTTTCATGATTGGACACTTTTCAGGTTGGTCATTTTTCAGGTTGGTCATTTTTCAGGTTATTACAGTAAACCTTCCCAAAGGCGGTTATGGGGCGGGGGGAGGCCGGGGAGCATAACCATATTGATCATGATAAAGAATATACATATTCATCAATGCTTGAACATTACTTAACTGAACTAACATCACTTGAAGAATTATCAGGTCAGACTTTAACGCTTGATAAATGGGTGTGCGGGTTAGATCATTTCTGCATGACTCGGCTCCATTGATCGGACGCAAAGTATTTTAATTTCAGGCAATGCATTATTCAAGGGTTTTTAATATTGCAAAAGATCACCCTTTGTGAAAATACGATCAACATCATAGATTGTTTTTGAAGTAACCCCTCGTTGAGGGTATTGTGAAAAGCTTTTTGTGGCGTCTGTTTGTGTGTCTCTACAGTTCGCATTGGACGCCATGTTGAGTGTTTACGCTTGATGTTGACGCAACTTCGTTGGAAATACCCGTCGCTTTGTTGTGCGTTCATTAAATGTAAATTTAACGTACCCTCTTTTACTGTAGGTACCGAATTAATTGAAATTGTCATAGTTCGCAAATCACAGATATCAGAAAATCGAAAGCTCAAAGTCGCTCAATGGGCTATCTGTCATATTCTCGGAGTTTCTCTGAAAGACAGGATTCGAAACAAGGTGAGCCGCCAGAGAGCTAAAGTCTTCGACATAGCTCAAAGTTAGTAGCTACGTTGAAGTGGCAGTGGGCTGGTCACATCTGTCGGAGATAACCGCTGGGGTAGATGAGTTCTCAAGTGTAGACCACGAATGGGCAAGCGTAGTGTGGGACGCCCCCGGCTAGATAGAGCGACGACGATTTGCGGGCGGCTGGCAGTGACTGGACGCGGAGAACCGAAGATCGGGTTTACACTATACTTCGCTATCGACTTAGAATTAAGAATTTTAGAAAGCGCTGACGTATTAAGCTATTTAACGTTTGTGTTCTTCACCGAGTTTTCTGTTCTTCATTTTATAAAACACAAATTATTATTATATTAGTACCTGGGTTTAAACCCTAAATCTCACCGAAACACTATTGAAATAGTATTTACATGTTTTAGACTTTGATTCCGTAGAAACTTTGTCCCTAAAGTCGAAAGATTTCTCTAAAATTTTTCTTCTTTAGCAAAGCTCTCTAATAATTCTCAAAGAGATATTTCCCAGTAGACTCACGCAACATCTTTGCATTAAAAATTTTAAGTACCGAAGTACTTTTACTAATGATACCTAAAACGTCTACTTCGGTTTTATAAGTATCATGATTAAAAAGTCTAAAATCTTTTAGTTTTCCAAATGTTTTTGAATGATGTGTTAACTTTTTAGAATTTCCAATAGTCGTATGTTTAACACAAGTTTAATTTCGGCTGCTAACTGACCGTGTCAATTATTTTTCTGCTAAAATTAAAATGACGATTCTCAGCGGATAAAAAAAATAGTATTATACCATAATGTGTATAGGAAAAATGTACTACACCGAGATCATAGCAATATATTATGCGACACAGAACATTACAAAGTGATATGAAATTCTACATCAATCAATCATAATTATATTTGGTAAATACATTTTACAAAATACAGTATTACATAAAAAAATCATTCTCACAACTATTTTCTACTACAGAATTTACTCGTACAGATTATTTTCTAAGTAAAGTATAATAGCTGTAGGCTCCTTTCATTATCTGAAAAGATAAGAATATTTTAATATTTGACGATTTGGACGTTAATGAAATAATTTATTCATAGTTCCAGTTAGTCCACCCAACTTTTAAAAATTATTACCTACCTATGTTAAGATTCGCAGATACTTAATATCGTGTAAGTACCTTTATAAATTATCCTCCATGAAGTAATATTGCAAATATGGTTATGTTATTATTTTACAACGCTCTACAAACCTATGGTTTGCCAAAAAAATACTAACGCAAATGTCAAATGTAGTTATATAAACCTACGTCTGATTCTCAAAATGACCCATTTGCATGTTTGCAAATGGGTCATTTTGAATGGGCCTATTAACATGTCCCCACTGCTGGGTCTCAGGCCTACCCCCTCAACGAGCAGTCAGTAAATGTACTTAAGTTTCGAGAAAAACCCATTTGTACATGGCGACATCGAACATCGAACTTCGGACCTTTCGATATGATAGGCTGCGTCTTATCCCCGACGCTACTGACGCTCTTTGCAAACTGTAGTACATTTTAATGACTTGAAACAAGGCTGAAAAACTGATTTTAAAAAATTTATGTGTCATGTACGACACGTGTCATCTTGCAATTTTAACGACACAGAAGTTTTGAGAAATATTATCGTCTAGTTTACTGTTAGTTGTATTTGAAGGGTACACGGAAAGAGCGTGCTTCGTCAGTTTTTAAGAGACAAAGGTAATAAATGCTACAGTAACTCTTATATCGACCGTTTTACACCTTTCTGTCTATATCTGATAGACCAATCGTATGAGAAACAAATACCTGTTCCTCATACGATTGGTCTATCAGATAAAACGGTCAAAATAAGACTTGATGGTAGCATTTATTACCTTTGTCTCTACAGTATCTGATAGACTATCGTATGGAATATTTTGAAAAGTGGTTTTTTTATTTAAGAACTGACCAATTAAATTATTTCCGTGTATTTTCATTTACTATCTCTTACCATGATACACGTGGACAAAGACAGATCGGTGAACGGTCCAGCTTTAAATATATGTGTAATAGTGAACTGTCCTGCGAGCATAAAGATGCTTTTCTTTTCTTGGACATTGGCGGCCCACCAATCACTTTCATATGGACCATTCATGACGTTTTGGCTCTGAAATGAATACAAAATACAATATGATTTCAAAATAATATTCCACATTCGGGAACCTCATGGAGCGTGAACTTCAAGAATCCTAATGTGTAAGTTCTTAACAGAGGGGTCTCAAAATGTGTTTTAATGTGGGTGCGTGTACGGTCGACCGCACGTCAGTGGAAACAAATCCAGTATAAACTGATCTCTCATAGTATTGAAACTCCCTAATAGACTAGGTCAGCTCAAGGTCAAAATGCATGATGATTTTAAATTTGCATTTACACATATTTCCGAATTATTGAAGTTGTCTTTGTCGAAAAATTTGACCAGGTTGTACCAGACAGAACCTACCCTGACCATAAAGCTGACTTCCCAAAATAATGTACCAATGTCTAAAACACGTGATATTATTATAACCTTCATAATAATAGAAGAAAGCTAGAGAGGGAGGTTCTCACTGACTCAACGTCAGTTCCGGGTTAAACCAGGAAGGTTCGAATCTCTTTGCTGGCGCGCGCGCTGAGTAGCAAATTTTTTGATTCATGGGGTAAACCACAGGTAATAGAATTTAAAAACAAATATACGGGTCGACTTGAGAACCTCCTCCTCTTTAGTTTTTTTTCGTCGGTTGAAAAACTAAGTGATACCTAAGTGATTTTTTTATCAAAATTTTGCGGGCGGTGCATATTATAGGAAGTGATAATAGTAACTTACTTTAAGAAGAGTATCATTGCTGTGCCAACAGAATATGAACAGTTGTGCGATGCCAAATATAAAGTAAATGCCCATTAAAATCTTCTGTGTTGCATTTGTTGCTGACTGTGACAAAGAAACAGAATTAGTTGTTAACCAAACTTCGTATACCCCAAAGTGGTGTTACCTATTCTATCCCCAAACGTTGCGATTCCGCAAAAAAATCGTAGCAGTATCGTAATTTGGTCATCACTAGCAGGATGAATCGGGAGCCAGTAATGCACAACATCAACAATGCACGGCACGAGAGCGCACGACACGAGAATGTACACACCAGCAGAGCGCGACAATGGATTTCACAACACGGGATGTCTCCAAATACGCCGCTGTACCTTGCTCGTCCGAGCCGAGAGTGTACAGCACCGTATTTGGCGACATCGCGTGATTGGCCGATTGGTTGACCAATCAGGTGACTCGGAATTTTGAGGCTTGGATACTAGGTAGTGCTGTTCCGAAAGACGATTGATTACATTGAGTGATTTCGTCAATTGATCCAGAAATGTAGTCAGCCCACCCCGAAGGTTAGGTGCGAGGAGCGAAGCGACGAGCTGTTAGGTTCAATGTAAACCCTTTTGGAGCGAGCGAAGCGAGCGACAGTAGTTAGAACGTTAGGCAACGTGAACCATCAACCATCGTCAAATAAGAAAAATCAATCAAATCAGTAAATCACCCATCCCTAGTGGCTTTTTACTTTTTTAATGTGACGTCACTCTTTGTTTTGATTCCAATTGTTATGCTGTACAATACTATGACGGGCACTCTTGGTCCGGGCCGAGAATGCACGACATAACAATGCGCGTCATTGGAATTGAAAATACGTGTCGCGCATTCTCGTGCCGTGCATTACTGATGTCGTACATTGCTGGTATGTGCAAAACAATGTCGTGCATTATAGGGACCCGATGAATCTGACAGAGCTGAAAAGAAATACTTTACTACGTGGGCTAAGCCGCGAGAAACAGCTAGTAAGATAATACAAATAATATTTCCTTACATTATCTGTTGATAAATATTACACGGCAAAATTGTAGTGTTTAACAACTGTACACATTTATTCCGCTATTACTGTCGATGGAACATTTTCGATACAGCGACATTCGATGTAATGAATAATGATGTCGTGAACTAGACCCACTGTAGGTACCTACTTTGCATATATATAATTTTTTTTTTTTTATATATTATATCCAACAAATAGGTACTTACCGTGAGTTGAAAGGCGCTAGCGCAAAGTATCAAAGAACACACAATGACGTACAAGAACATCACCGGCGACAGTACTGAGTTGAACAGTCTCGAATGCCTGTGACAAAACCAAAAACAATATTATTAAAAATTACCTAAATGCTTGAATTATTCTCATTAATTATTGTTTTGTGTTTTTACTCAAACACTAAATGGAATTCAATTTGAACAGAGAGCGGGCAAACAGCGCGACGCGACACATCAGATGGAAAACTATCGATAAAATGTTTATATTTTTAGGCATTTATTAAATTTTATTGTCATTAATTAAATAAAATAAAACCCATATATTTATGCGATTAATAAACATATGGGTTTTATTTTATTTTTTAATTTTAAATTCGAGGGCGTCACGTGTAGTTTAAGTGAAGTGACTGATTGATTAATATAATTCTTTATTTATAAAAAAGGTGAAGTATTGATACCTCTTCCAGCAAATTAGTTTTTGTATGAAAATTATTATAATTCGTTGGTATTGCCTTTAAAGGCTTAAAAAGATTTAAAACACATCGTTTTAAATCTTTGAATTTAAATAGAACAAATCTGCACGAATGTTGGAAAATGCAAACAAACTTATTTGTTATTTAATAATGTTCTAATCTCAGATATCTTTCAAATGAAAAGTAGTAAATAAATTAAACTAAATTGTGAACTTATTTGTGAATTTCTATACGAAATAATAAATTTTACAATGGTACATTGAAACAGGCAACTACATACTACCTACTTAGATCAAATTACTGTTATGGTATGGTTTCAGCTATTTGACCATACGTAATATGTAATTTATTATTGAGTAGGAATTTAGATAAAGTTGAATAACAGTGAAAATAATGTACGTTAGTTATTACACTTGGAATACAAAATATTAATTATTCCGTGACAAAGCTAAGTAGAGTTTAATATCTCCAGCATGAGGGAAGAGAAGATTGGAAGAAAAGAGAAAAAGTGCTACCTACATTGTATATTACTACTGTCATATGTGTGCTGCAAAAGTAATTTGGTTGACACATACGTAGTAATGTCGCCGATCCATGTCTTAGGAGTTATAAGTAATTACGCGAGTTAGAATAGGAATTACGCTATTCGGCTAAGTGAACGCTTTCCTCAGTGTACCTACAAATAAATATGGATATTCAAGAGACGATGATATAGAGAACTGACGTATGAACTGATAAGCAAGTTTATGTTGCATGAACTAGTTGACGATGGCCAATTAGAATACCCCAGATACCACTGGAGCGATATTCCAGGCCAGTTCTGCAGTGGAGACTGTGGACCGTTATGGGGAGCGAAGGACGCCCTGATGGACCGTCGACCTAAAGAAGGTAGCAGGTAGCGACTTCATGCGGAGAATTGGGTGTGGAGGCGTTCAATGTGTATTTCCCACAGTGGACGCTGAAAGGCTGATTGAAGATATAATTTAAGAAGATTTGGACAAACAGAAGATATCAATTTGGCATAATACCAGAGTCGCGTTCGATACAAGTTGGTGTTGCTTGGTTCATCCCCGTTTTGGATTTCGGTATCGTTTAATGATTTACAAAATTTACACATTTACAATTTATAATGTCATGTGTAAAGACTTTTATGATTAAATAGCGAAATAAATGAAAATAATCTAATCTGTCGAAGAAAGAGATAAATTCGTTCTTCGTACTTAAGTTTCTCTTTATTATTTATCAAAGTTTTTATCCTGTGTGCGTGGAACGTGGCCGGAAGTCGCTGGATGGGAAGTGCGGAGGACCGGGTGTGATGGCGTTCGTTGAGGAAGGCCTACGTCCAGCAGTGGGCGTTAGAGGGCTAATAAATAAAAATGTCACAGTGGTGTTTACCAAGGTGGTCACCAAGAGTGACTGATAAAAGAGATTTTCTTTTCCTTGGAGAAAAAGCAAAACCCACTTTGGGTTGCTAAACAAACGCAATATGTACCTAATAGTATAGCAACTCAAATATTAGTACGAAAATTATGTGTTGTGTGTATTCCTATAATAATATAGACGAAGTCATTGCTTTTCACAAAGGGTATCTTAGCAAACTTTCACAAGTTACATCTCATGTAATAATTATCAATATTATCACCAAAGTTAATACGCAATAATCCTACGTCCTATATTTTCAATTAAGCATGTGCATCTCTTAGCGGTTTATTGGATAGATCAATTTATACATAAATCCTTCAAGAAGCATAGAAGTCGTCTAGACCTAATATCAAGCCCTTTAATTGATTTTACTTTTGTCATTCAATCAAGTAGGTTACCTACTTAGGTCAACCTGGGCTCAACAGAAAACCGGCGCTACTCTTATGTTCGCAGCACTAAGCTGAGTCCCTTTATGTATTACCTATTAAGTAATGATCAATAAAATAAAATGTCAAAAATATTTAAGTTTATTTCCCCGAAATAAAAGCACTACTTACTTAAACTTACTACCTACTCTAAAGAAAAAAGAATTTAGTTAATTATTTTCAGTTAATAGAAACTCAATAGAGCAATCAAAATAAACAAGTTGCATTGAATTCTTTTAAAAAATTTGTGACATTGAATGTGCGGGGTAAAATTTGCCTGTCTAAGAAAATACAAGAAAATAATCTTACTTCGTCAGCTGCACGTGCATGTTATGCAATTCTCGCATTTTCTTTCCGGCTTCTTCGACGCTGATTCCTTCTCCAGCTTTCCCAAATATTTCCTTGCTTCTCTCTCTTATCAACTCCAATTTTCCACCAAAGAACACCATAATAACAATGATAGTTGTATCATAAGCTGTCAAAACTGACGCTCCATAGATACAAACGGCAACCTGCCACAAAACCGTGACCCAGCAACCTGGGGAACTGTTCTTGTCAAATGGCATCCAAGAGCTGAAGAAGTGGGGAAATGATGCGGTACCATTTTTGAGTTCCTCCCGATAGTTTGATGATGATGAAACGATGATTAAAGGCGTTAAGGCGACTGTAGAAGATGTAGTGAGTACCATTAGGCTGTAGAAATATGTTATCCAACGGCAGTACTTCGTGTAGCTTACAATAATCTTGCCTTTAACAGTATCCTGGTTTTGTCTTTCATATCCATCAGCTTCGGTGACGTAAGAGAGAATTTGCTTCCACTTGTCTTGCCACATTACGAAAGTATTTACTTTTACAACACAAAGTGAACTTTGCATAGTTACCTTTAAGTTGTTCAATAAAAGATCCAGGTCTGATCTTAACGAGACCAGTTCAATATACTGCGTAATGACAAAGAATACGATTATCTCATGGATGATGATGTAAATAATCCTGTTGAATTTTTCTTTTGGCAAAATCATTCCAAGCTTCTTTAAAAGCCAGTAGTTTGGGCCCAGTAGGGGCTTTGTTGGATCTTCCAAGTTCTCAAGAAATTCCTTTAGCATTTTCCTTTCAAATGCTTTGGTTGTATCACGAAAAATGATGTTTAAAATTTAGATTTTGTCCTTTTATACGAGTTTAAGAACGTCGGTTCCCCTGTCACTGTAACCCCAATATCAAGGAAATCACTGTCTGTCTATAGTATTACTTCAAACGCTTTCATACATATTTGAAATGCAGACGACATTTTTACATTCACATTGGACATTAGAAAAATGTAGTGTATTTTTTGTAAGTGTAACAGCTTTCACGATATTACAATATAAAATATCATAACCAATATACTTAATATACAAATAGGTTTATCTCCCTCAATATAAATTTGAAGATGCTTATTTAAGCGAGCTTGCCAATGGTGTTCGTTGCGCTCAAAAAGTATGTCTAATAACAATTAATAATAATGAAAATTCAAAATAAATCACTTGTAATCATTCATATTTTTATCATAATATTTATGTATACAATCGTTTATTTACATATAAACAATCTTAAAGTAGGTAAGGGTAAGATATTGGTGTCGATTTACATTTAATTTTTTTTTGCATGCAAATCCTACCTTTATAATCCTTTGTGTGATTGATAACATTTGAATACACAAAATAAACTTAGCGAAAGCTTGTAAGCTTACTTTTCACTGACTTAAAAATAATATTAATTATTGCAAATTTAAATTTCAATAAAAAGTATCGATGAAACTGAAAGTTGGGTACAACACTAACATCAACAATTTAAGTTAAATAGCGGCCGTTGCATTCCAACCCTTCAATTTGGATGTCTCTATTATAGCTGCTAAATGTGGGCGTAACGGACAGACTGCAACTATCCCCTCACTAAAAATATAATGAAGCCATCACATCACACCGCGGGACGAAAAAAGGTAAATGACGTACAATTACCTTTTTAAAAGACAGGTATAGGACACGCCACGTCACGCCATTTGGTTGAACAGTCGGATATGTTTTTAAAAGGTTCAAGGTACAGTCAGCGTCAAAAGTAGCTGGTCACTTTAGTACCATAAACCCATAGTACCCATAAACTTAGAGTATACCCAAAGAAACCGATTTGGTATCAAAGAACAATTCGGATTTTTATCATCACGTGGTAAATTTTAGGTTCGACCCTTAGACTTACATACTTATGTATACTCTAAGGTTCGACCTTATACAGGTAGGTAAAACATTACTTAATCTTAGACGTGTGACAAAAACTTTTTCTCTTTCTATAGTCTAAGTTAGAATAGTTAGTCTAGTATTAGTACATAGTAGTTAGTAGTCTAGTATAGCGTAAGTTTGTGAGATTTAAGACACCAGTATGATATAAATAAAAAAAATTCTGACAAGTACAGTCACCTGCAGATAAACCGGACCCCTTACTTTACTGAGTTTACTGCCATGGGGGGTCCGGTTTATCTGCCGATAACCGTACCTACATGAATCACATAAATAAATGACATTAACTTGAAACAACAACAACTTATCATTAAATAAATATTAACTTATAAAATTAAATGCTACATTGTCTGTAATTTTGGAATGATGGAAATAGATTTAAAATGTAAATTTTTATGACAAAAATTCTCATTTCTAATAGCGCGAGTAGAGTGTCTAACAATACAACTAAGCTACCTTCGACTTTACTTAATTTTATGGTCTTAATTTGAAACACGATCTCTTACCTCCTAAGAATACATTGAGATACGAGCCAAGAATTAATTAGTTGAGACAGAATTAGGTAAATTATCACCTTGGGGAATTTTATGTCAGAAATTTATGCAAAATAGAGGCACGTGACTTCGCTCCTCGTTATATCGCTAAATGCTTTGAACATAATGATAAATATCATTTTGTTTCATAAACTTCAAAGTTTAATGGGTTTAAGGACTTTTCTATGTTATTTGACAATAAAACCACACTCACGCCTAAACTCGAGGTTTAAAAAATATATATAAAGTCCTTGTTGGACCACGCATAGAGTCTCGCGTAGGGTTTCGTAATCAATTTTCCTTTCACAATTCATCAATTCAATCAGGTAATCAATTTTGCTGATAACGAAGGTAGGTATTGAGTGGAGCTTCATTTGTTCTCTGCCAGATCACGGGGATGGAATCTGCGAGTCCGATGTAAAAGAAATCAAATTTTTTTAGGTATACAAATTGACATTAAATTTAATAAAAGATTTAAATCAATCTACGTAATATTCTCATTAAAATACTTGTATGTTAAATTATAAGCTTCGATTTTAAATTTCCTGGATAGATAATATCCGAAATCTTTACCGGCAGATAAACCCGGAAGGGTTATGTCAGGAATTCCCACATGTTTGATAACTTAACAATGATAAGTGTATTAAAAATATTGGGTGCAAATAAAGAAATAACACAAAATTGTTTAGAAGCTAGACATAAATAGACATAGAGGTTTGGAACGAACGAAATACAAAACAAACAAATTGTACAAAGCTATTTATTATTTTAAAGCTATTTAACTACATTTAATAATTATGATATCAAAAATAACACAAACGAAGTTACACTTCATCATCATCATCAACAGCCTATTAATCTCCCCACTGCTGGGGCTCAGGCCTACCCTCCCAACGAGGGCGTGCGGGCTATAGTCCACCACGCTAGCCCAGTGCGGGTTGGTGGACTTCACATGCGCCTAAGAATTTCTTCTTCGGCGTATGCAGGTTTCCTCACGATGTTTTCCTTCACCGTTTGAGAGCAGTCAGTAAATGTACTTAAGCTTTGAGAAAAAACCCATTGGTACATGGTCCAACCGGGGATCGAACCTCGGACCTTTCGATATGATAGGTCGCGTCTTATCCCCGAGGCCACTGACGCTCTTCACACGTTACACTTAGTTATTTAAGAATAGCTATAATAAGCTACCTACATTAACTACCTATTTCAATTAAAAGTATTTACAATTAAAGAAATGCAAAATTAAACATTTGGAATTTCGTAACATATATCGGGCGGTGGAATTGCAAAACTAGAATACACTGCGGAAGAAACAAACAACAAGGAAATCTGGTGCGATATCTCTAACTCACCCGCTTGCTGTCAGACGCTATGGCCATAAGAACAGCGAATAAGTATTAACCAGAGAGGTGTTACTAACTATATGGTATTAACAACTTAATTGGATTTATAATGCACATAGAAAAATTATAAATTGAAAAATCGAGGACCTATTTCAATTTATATTATCCAATTATAACTTTTTGAAGCGGGTGGTTCAGCAGATAGTATACGGGATGCCTCCGTTACCTCTCTTTTTGAGGCACTGTGACATGAACACAGCTTATGTTACAAGAAACAAAAACAAACTTGTACCACCACAGTTAAGGCTTAGTAAGGTCAGTAAATCGTTCACGGGGCAATGTATACGCTTCTACAACAAAATACCAGAAGAAATCTTAAACATGAATGACAGAAAATTTAAGACCCACATTTAACAACAACTTTGTAAGAAAGCTTATTATAAAACAGTCGATTATTTAAATGACAAAGATGCCTGGTGTTAATGTTACTTCAGCCTCGCACAACCTTTACAAAAATAATGTTATGTATAAACTCGATTTTAAAAGATGTGTTGCGGAAGTTTGTTGCGCCGCTTCTTCTTCCCAGCTCTATATAACACCTTGGAAGCGGTGGTAGATAAAAAATTGACGTTGTATAAATGTACCCAGTGTACTTACATGCAATAAAATACTTTTGACTTTGACTTTGACCATTCAGTGCTATTCTAAATTTCTAACTACTCCCTCGCACGGTCGACCGCACGTCAGTGGAAACAAAACCAATATAGACTGGTCTGTCATCGAATTGAAACTCCCCATTATGCTAGGCCAGCTAGTGCAGCCTCTCGTGGGACTAACGTCCCAATCCAATACCTTTGGCAAACGCTGATCACCACGTAGTTACGACAGTTGACCACTTCACTCATCGACTGCTCGATCCAAACTGTCTCGATTAAATAGAAATCAAACTCTGTTTATAATTGATTCCCTCTATTCACATATACGAGGTGATTTGCCAGAGAACCAAAGCCTTCAACATAGATCAAAAGTTAGTACGTTGAAGTGACGGTGGTGGGCTGGTCACGTCTGCCGGAGAATCGATAACCGCTGGGGCAGACGAGCTCTCAAGTGGAGACCATGACTGTGCAAGCGTTGTGTCGGACGCCTCCCGGCTATATGGAGCGACGATCTGAAGGCGGCTGGTAATAGTGATTGGATGTATCGAAAATCGGGTTCTGTGGCGCGTCGTGGAGGATGCCTATATCCAGCAGTGGACTGGTGATGATTATTCTCGGTGGTAATGTTTAAATCCGCTGTTTTCGTGGCCGCGCAGCACCTGTGTGTGAACATCCTGTATCATTCCATTCATCACGCCCCTGTAGCTCCCGACGCACGGTTTTATTAATTCACATCCAACCCCCAGACGAGTTTATATTGTTACACACATCCTGCAAGCACTACTTTCTTTTCAGCAATTCGCCTGAGATAATAATATCATGAAGGAAGCGGTTGGAAATTATGTAAATGGTAATTAATATTTTTATGTGACATGATGAATGTCATGGGGATTCATGTCTCAATATGCTCGCAACACACGCAACCGAGCTAGTTTTCTGACGTAATAAACGCATGTAAAAAAATAATATTGCAATATTCACGGAAACAGGATATATGATAAAATATGTACCGCAAGCATCCCACGAGAGGTGCGGGGCCTCGGAATTTGCTGCCTGATGGCTTATTCCTCTGTGCTGATGGATCGGACTAAGCGACAGAGGTGATTTTTGCATGACGAAAGTTAAAGGGGTATTTCCTAATTTGTGAGTGGAAAAACTGGGCCCGCCAGTTAATTTTTGCAGTAAAAAATATTTATCATGCCTCATTTCGGGAGATATAAGATTACATTAACATTCCACTTATAACTTGAAAATCACTGAACTGTTTGAGCTGGAATTTGGAACAAATGGGATTATTTACTTACAAAAATACACAGAGTCTCTCAAGCTTGTGTAAACACGCGTTGTCTTATAAATTAAATGAACCTGGGCTGCAAATGTTGCCTGGACTAATGAAAAAGGATCTTAGGTTTAGATTAAACCATAGATCCAGAGGTTTTGATATAACAGGGTTTAAGATATTATTATAAAAGATGATCTGAACAACATTTCCACGGATGTGTGACTTAACATGGACTTAACCTCTCGTATTAAGAAATCCATAATCATTAGAATGTGGCTGTCAGATTTTGGTTTTTGAAAAACGAACTCTATCTAGACTTCACATAAGTCTAGTATTTGAACTTGTTTTTTGGGTCGCAAAACCCGTTTTAACACTCTGAGGGCTAATGTCACACTTCACACAACCGTCAATTTGGTACATTTTCGACATGGAACTAATCGTAGTACATTAGTTCCATGATTTTCGACTTTCATAAAAAGTCATTTTGCCATTTAAGTATTCACCGAGTACAATTTTATGGTGGGTTTTAGCAGTGGCAATTACTTTTGTGGCTAAATTTATATACATATTAAGATTTGCTAATTAATTCCCATAACATGATCAGGAAAACAGATCACTGAATATCCAATTTATTATTATGTTGAATATCACGAATTTTATTTTGTTTTGGTGGTATTTGATTCGGTCACGTTGTATTTTTTCGTCAAGATTTGCTATTGCCACAAGTAGGTTTAAGCAATAATTCAACAGTATGAACATAAAACGACATAAGCATTATAGAAAGCTATTGAATTGCCCACAATACCTACCTATTTGTTTTCAAAAGCAAGCCATCGAAACAATTATTCGTGAAATTCCACCTTTATTGTTACAATGAGTTCATCATCAAAATGCGTAATTGAAACCGAATGAAACAACAATACGATCCCGGCATGAAGTGTGTACATTGTCTCTAAATTATGGACGGTGTGTATAACTTCCTGTGTATACGACATGACATAGCAATTTTATATTGCTTTATACTGTGGCTTTTATACTGTTCGGAAACAGTGAAATACTGTTTATGAAACGACTTCGGTAGTAATAAATAAATTGCTATTAAAAATAAGATATTGTCATTATTGGATGTTACGACAAATCCCGGGATTGTAATACTTGTTGCCACAAAAATCCCATGACAAATATTTTAAAGGTTATGAAAGTTATATGTTGTGGAAAAACAAGAACAATACGAAATCATTCTCTGAAAACGTGTGTAAATTTTTTTACTCCGGCCATGTGCATAGAAATGGGTCAAAAATTTAAACTTCAAAACAATAAAAATCTTTACTTCTAACTAAATATTCCAACGAATACTCATAGGTATTACTAAAGAGATCTATATTCCTTCTCGTGTATAAACATTTTGCTCAGTAGTAAATAATGCTTTCCAGCATTTTTGAGAAGGCTCTCGCAAATAGGATGATATCACGTCGGCTCAGAGACGGTGATGCAGGCGGGAAAAGGCGCCGCCGCCGGTATTGTGGGGGAGAGAACTATATAGAGACACGAATTATGTCGGTTATGTTGGTAAAAGAATTTTGTAAATATTTTTATTGTTGGTATCCCTATATTCATTGAATAATAAGAATAGTCGCTCATATATTTTCTATTACTTGTGTGCCTTCCTTGTACCTCTACTTGTGTAACTTGTGTGTAACTAAACATTGAAAAAATATATTTGAAATTAGCATTAGGATGACAATAAGGTATTTTTAAAAAGTAAAGATCCCGTTTGCAAAAGTACCGTTTCAAAATCGTCTGTTCCTAACAGATTCATACACACAAATCCACTCAAACCCTCAGGGTTTCAGGGTGTTTTTTTAAATTTTTTATTTACAGAGCTTAGTCGCTAAAGCTACTATGTCGCTCTATTGCAATTGGGATCAGCGTAGATCAACAGAAGAAGTCTACCGGTATAGTACCTTATAGGCTTCTTCTGTTTATTCCTACCTTTACTAATTTATAAAGTGCCTAGGCATTCTCCGATAGAGGGAAAGCCAAGGCACTGATATTGTGACATAAATCTAATGAATTAACATTCAAATATATTTGTGATCTTAAAGATTCATTCCGGACACATTCCATCAGCACGTGATTAAGGGTATTAAGAACATGAATATTATTGTTATGTAAATATTGTTAAATAAATCAATCAATCATAAGTAACCTGACGATGGTATTTGTATTTTCGTCTCAATTTGTCTTGTACCTTTATTTAAATCTGAATTTCATTTCAACCTTTCGGTTTCACCTAAGCATCCGGTATCTTTTTTAGGTTGTTGGTCTTACAGAAAGGTACAATACGGCTCGCTTTCCTGTCAGATATCTATACTAATAATCAATGTAGATTACTTTCTTCAAAGAATCTTTGAGTATAAGCCTATGAAGAAGTAAACGCACAAAAACTATCGTTTTAACATCGACGCTCATAATCAGCGCTTTGTTTTCAGCGCAACGATTTAATATTGAGGCAGGAGCCTGCGATCTCTATTGGATTGAATTATTCATACCACCTAGGTGGTGATTTTTAAATTATGCATCAACTTCACTTACTTGCCGTATGTATTTAGTTTCAATACCTATCACTATTTAAATTACTAATACTTTAGGCACTCTGCACACCGAAAATTATTATTATTATGCATAACTACATGTAACATTATCTGTATTTTTGAATTCTATCCCACTCATTCTGGTGGGTCCACTACTCCGTGGGTGAGTCCATGTCAATCAATTAGATTGAATAGGTGCGGATTTTAGAACTCTTTTTTATGAGGAATATGTAAAAATGTGCCAAAAGACTACTAAAATTTTAAATTTTTGTATAATAATTTATCGTTGGTAGGCATAGAGATATGATCTTTTGGTGGGTTCCGTAGCAATTTTTTTTCATTCAAGTTGGTAAGATTGATTTTGTGTGCCAAATAAAAATCTTTCTATTCTGTTCTCAAATTACCTACGAGTAAAAAAACATCCCAAACAGCTTAGTGTAGCGTACAACACAATGCTCACAGATGTTTCATCAATTTATCATCGAAATGTGAAAGTCAATTAACACAAATATTATTTTCATTCACACATATCCGTTCACCTTGGTCAGTTCATCCAATCATTCATGTCGTCCGCACGTATGTCCCAGGCTCCAGCGTTCTATATCACGGCATAATTACTTTCTCCTTTATTAGGTAGACTGTTGGTGTCAGTGACGGAGTTGGCCATTCATCATCTGGTGTGACAAGGTTGTGACGGTGCTTGTACGACTGAGCGGGTTTTGCCCGATATTCTTTGTTCCTTGGTAGAAAATATTTTTGGTGAGATTTCAGCTTAAAAATAAGGATACCTAGAGGTATTTGTAAAAACACAATCTGCACTACAATCGGTCCACATTATTCCGATAAACAATTTCTCTTCTTACTTAGTGTTTTAGGCAGAATTACTTTTGATTATATGTATTACCTTGTATTTCAACAAATTTTCTGTCACTCGAAAGTCATATTCGAATTATTGAACATAAACTTTTCTACCAATAATATTACAGAATGTACTAAAACCGAGTTAGATGCAATATTATTTACAAAAAGGTCTATTCTACTTGCGTTCTATTTAGCTATTAAAGCTGTTACTAAGCACACCGTGAAAACTTGTATTCAAAAGTTCACTATCTCGTCTAGGTTGCTACCTGATCAGTTATTCATAGAAGATCCCCCTCTCCTCAACCCCTCATGTCGCCTTTCTCCGTTTACATTTCATTAATCCAAGGAAAGCAAGATTTATTGGTGGTTTAATATGGGTTGGAGTTTTAGAATATTCATTCCAATGATATTTCTATTGATTTAGTATGCGTAACATAAGAGCGGTACAACCTTTGTCATCAAGAGAAGCGAAATTATCATCATATATCAGCTCTTCAACGTCCACTTCTGGACATAGGCCTTTCCCAGTGAACGCCACCACGCCCGGTTCTCAACCCACCGCATCCAGCCGCTTCCGGACAACTTTAGGTCGTCGGATCACTTGATTGATAGGGTAAAACTCGGTAATATGCCCCTCTTGACAAAACGCCCCACTCACCTAGTACGCACACTAACAAAGCTACGCAGCAAGCAAATAGAAACACGAGTAGCCATACAACGTAGTAGACAACTTGTCGGGTGACTGGTGGCTACTTGCGTTTCTATTCGTGTGCTGCGTAGCTTTGTTAGTGTGCGTGATAGGTGAGTGGGGCGTTTTGTCAAGTGGGGCGTATTACCGAGTATTACCCTAATAGAACTTACTTTATGATGCGCAATATTATAGCTATGATAAAGCAAAGAATCATTTACTGAACTGAGGGTGTTTACTGAACATCCCCAGTTCAGTAAATGATTCTTTCTGTATTACGACAACATGTGTCAATGAGAACAGGAACAAAACAATAATAATTCAAAACGTATCTGAGTTCGAAACGTGAATAAAAACGCGGTCGGTATAACCGCTGTGGGAAACTAGTTCGTCTATAATACCTAACGTGCACGGCAGACTAAGACTATTTAGCATTCTGTAAAAGTTTGCATGATTTTTTTTAACCCATGCAGCGTTTGAGCTTAAATAAACATTTTATGGGTGGATTTCGCTGTTTCGGCATAAAGCTCCTTGTAAGGTAAATATTAGTTAACGATTTGTATGTATTTTCAACGACTAAACTTTTTTTGCACTGAGATTTTTCATATTTCTGTGCAAAAAGTTTCAATGTAAGGTTTGATAGCAAGTTACTAAAGTGACCTTGATTCCGTTTTGGTCTTGAATCAAAAAATTTTGCCACTCCCATATGGATCAGTAATAAAAGCATTCTATGGGTGTCAAAATGAAATGTATCAAAAAATTGTGACTCACTCACACATTCTCATTTTCAAACTCAATAGTGAAAAGATACTTCCACCTCCTCCCGCTACTCCGCTTCCTTTGGCCGCACCCCCCCTGTAAATGACACCATAGGTTCCGATACTAAATATGCAAGATGCGAACTCCACAGGGAGCGCGCGCGCCACCGAGAGATTTAAACTAAATTTTGGTAAACATCTTATTATTTTTTGGTTATTAGGTAAATTAAATTTATATATCTTGATCTTCGTCAATAAAACAGTTATGATAAGTCAATGTTATTAATATATATTCCGCATTTTGCCTATCCGTTAGCTTACAATGGTTCAATTCAGCATCATGTCGTCTATAGCTGTATAATGCAATATATCCAGTTTATATCCATCTTTTCAGCGATCGTAAATGCAGACTGAACTTAGTCTGGTATAATTAATTCCTGAACTGATCTCAAGAAAACTTCACTGCTGCGTAGCACTAGTTTCAAAGAAGGATGCTCCAGTTACAGTTAGATGAAGGTGTTTCCACCAAATCGCTCTTTGCACTCACATCCAATGAATATCTGATCAGGCTGTATGGAGCCGTGCATTTGTGAACGTATCCAATACATCTCATTATATAAAATTGTTTTTTCTGTTACCATTTTTCGTTGGGTGAATGGAATTTAATATTTGGTGTGGATACGTAGGGTATAATTTAATATATAATATTTTAATATATTACAGCCTATCTATTTAAATGAATGTCTATCTAATTAAAAGTATGGACAGAAAAGATCGGTGAATTAAAAAAAGTTAAGTGTTTTGATAATTTTTTAAAGTACTCTGAGGGTAATAAGTCTTACGATTAGTAAAGTTTTCGATGAAAAAAACTTAGTAAAAATCAATGTGAAATATTGGTTCTAATTTCATCAATGTCTGACCTCATCAATTTCATTTCATTTAACTACGGCAGTTTGATATTTACCGATACATTCTACCCAGCTTTGTGCGTTCTCTAAATATTTAAGCTCCACAGCCGTAAATATCTTCGTAAACGAGTCTAGTAATGAATTATCATCACGTACCAGCAGCGTTGTTGTGTCGCGAACTATTCGCGAATTAATCTCTGCCAGCATTCTCCATTCATATCACGTTGCCAGTGCACAAATAAGCGCGCTGCTTACGTGACAGTCTCCCTTACTTAGCAGAATAAGTTTTTCTTTATACAAGGACACTTCATCGGCTTGTAATTATAAGTGATCTGTCCACTAAAGCTTAGTATATTTTGTTAAATCTTATCTTATCTTGTTAGGGGGCCAGGAATACTTGGCGACACTTCGATCTTTTGTGCCAACCTAAGTCCACCAACGGTGCCGCAATTTTTGAGTTGACTTCAGTCAGATATCTTAGAATAAACATTCTTTATTCAGCGTGTGCAGGTTTCCTCGTGATGTTTTTCTTCGCTTGAAAGCCTGTGGTGTTTATTAAACCTAACTTAAGTTCCGAAAAACTGATTGGTACGGCCCAAGATTCGAACTCACCTCATGAACGCGAGGCGAATGTTCTACTGACTAGGCTATCACGACTCTTTACTAATCTTAGAAAAAGAATGAACCATAGAACCGTAATCAACGTATAGCATGAAATAGCAATAGTCTTTTACCTCAATAATTTGAGAAGACGCTTCTTACATGGCGGGGTGAAACTGAACAAACACTATCTATTTTAGTCGGGCTGTTGTGAATTTTTTGTTGGGGGGCAGTTTATTTATTTAATCGTATGGCGTTAACAAAAATAGATAAAATTAGCTCATAGGTCAACATTCATTTTGGGGGCAGTTGACATGTACCAACTGCCCCCCCAAAAAAAATTCACATACGTAGATAGAGATAGAAGTTTTTATATCTGTCTTGCATACTCTTACCACTTTTGTAATAAGTGTGTCCGTCTCTGATTATTATTGTTATTTTAGCAGCTGTTCTATGGGATCCTTGTTCTTAGTTACTAATAAATAAATGCTACCACAGAGTTAAATAATAATATAGTTCCTAATGTCAGGGCGCTACCACCACATGTGTCAGCACAATCGCACTTTTTCATAACTCTATCCTTTTCTGTCGTTCAGGAACGCTATTTGCTAGAGCGAGAAACATAGCGGGTGTGCTATAGCGCGCGGCAGCACCGGCGATGCGCCCAGACGCACGGCCACAAGTCGATGCGGGGGGTGATGGAGTGCTGACGCGTGCTACCGAGCGCTATAGCACACCTGCTATGTTTCTACTCTAGCAAATGACGTTCTGTCAGCACAGAAACAGACATAAAGCATGCGATCGCATGCGATAGCGTGCTATAGCATGCCACAGCACTGACGGTCAAAAGTGCGATTCCGTGCTGACAGACAATGGTCCAACCCTATCATGACAGTGTTTCCTAAAAAATAAGCTCTTCGTTAAACAAGGCCAAATCGGTTTATAATGAAAAGGGCTCGACAAAGTCCTAACTTTACTTAGGACATTATGTTAAAAGTGGTGGATGGTTTAGTTTTATGCGGGTAGGGACGGCACGGTACATTTTCCTGCAAAAGCTTTTGTCTTTTTAGAATACACGTTGGTACTCGTATTTTAGCCTAAAACGAGGTAAAATTCTCCAGTTCAAAAGTTAATTACCTTTTTACTCAAATGTTTAATTTCCGCAATGCATTTGTATTTGAACCGCCCTTGGATTTACTCAACTTAACCGCTTTTAAACTACGTTAAAACTATGATGTATGGTAGGTTAGTTTAAAATGCTTTCCCGGAACAGATCGAGCGAGTTGAGCTGTTTTCCGGTTCAAAACTACTGTACTTTGGTACCGCCGCCAGTTGTAGCAACTCGTTAGTAGTCACGCGAATAATACTGTAAAAGTTTCTGCTATACTAAATGCATATTCACGATTTAGTGGACTTTGATAAAGAAGATATTTTATTGCTGATGTTTTCAATATAATGTTTGAATATGCTTGGTGCATTTTGTTATTATGCCGTCCATGTTTTCCACGTTGAAAGTAGGGGTTGAAATAGAGGGTCGAAATTTTAAAGTGGGGTTACTATTATAGGTCAAGTGGGGTTATCATAATCGCCGTCGAAACTGCTAACGCTGTTTATGTCAACTTTACAGTATAAATGAGTCGTATAATATCAAAGGCAGTAATGTGTCATTTTTGTAAAAAAGGAGTTTTGATTCTTGGCATCATACTCGTTGAGTATAGAAAGTTGGAATTTGAATTGAAATTGACAGTCAGATTGCCGCCTTAGATGTTATACGACTTAAATCTAATATCCAATACTGTAAAATTGACGTCATCATCATATCAGCCTGTAGACGTCCACTGCTGGAAAAAGGCCTCCCCCAGGGATCTCCACGACGACCGGTCCTGCGCTAACCTCATCTAGCTGGGTCCCGCGACCTTCGCCAGATCGTCGGCCCATCTTGTGGGAGGTCAGCTGTGAATGTTGTAATAAATGGAGTATGGCAATGTTTTCGACTTATAATTGAAAATGTAAAAAAATACCAATCCCTCTCGGTTTCTCAGAAGCTGGCAAATCGAAAAACCTAAGATTAGGTTTATGTAAATGTTACAGGAAAAATAAAACGATTTAACACACGTTTATAAAAAATATCAAAAATCCTTTACAAACAAACTTAGCTATGTCTTCCGAAAAATTAACTCAATACATACTAAAACCACGATAAAAGGTGTCTATATAAAAAAAAGGTAAAGGTGTCTTCTGTAAACATGTTCAAGAACAGACTAGACAACTTTCTCAAATCTAAAAAGACGCAATAAATTAATATAAATTATAAAAGCAAGTCGACTGCTGTTATGGAAGCATCAGCTTTAGCTGCCTTTCCATTTAAAATAAAATAAATAAATATATAAAGCACTCGGTCTTACTGTTTTTGAGAAGGTCGATGAATTCAAATTTTAATTACCAAGCTTGCTACCAAGGCATACGAAACCCGACTGGCACCGGCTGGTTTACTTTAATTTCTTTTATTAAGTAATGCTATAGAAACGACAAATCATAATAGAAGTTAGTGTTGAAACCACGTTTTTGTAATCATACAAGTATTGCAGTTCTGTGAACACAATTCGTGGCACGTCCGCGTGTTGTCGAGTAATCTCTGTTGAGAGTTCGTCAAAATACTTGTTACCGAACTTAGATCTGGACGTGACCGTATCAAAGACGAAGATTTGGAAGACTATGGATATACAAAGTTTTTTTTTCTAATTACACACTCACGTAAGTAGCCGGAAAACTTTTTGTAGCTTTACTCAAAATTTAGTATTGCTACGGTGTAGCAATCGTAGGGTAAATACACGCAAAGCTTAATTTTGTCCTTTAATCCACGTTTGTAACTATTTTCGAAACCAATTTCGAAAAGGGACGATTGTTTCCATTACCGAAACTGGTTACGGATGACAAGTTTAATAATCTCAAAATTTTCAGTTTCGAAGTCAAAGGCAAAGTCAAATTCAAAACTATTTTATTGCATTTAAGTATACTGGGTACATTTATACAACGCCGATTTTTTATCTACCACCGCTTCCAAGGTGTTCGCGCTGGGAAGAAGATGGGTCGAAAATGGGTTACTGGGTTGAAATACCTTAAATACCTGTAATTACACTCTTACTCTTCAAACTGGAACGTAGCAATGCACGCATTGCTTATTGGTGGCAGAAATAAGAAGGAGGGTGGTGCTAGAGTCACCATACACTAGAAATGTCCAAGAAAATTAAGAAATCGTGTAATACAGTAAAACTTAGGTAATAAAACAAGTAAATTAGCAGTTCATATTAATTTAAAACAAAGTTACGTCCCACTACGGACGTGACGCGATTCTCTCAAAGCTCCGAGTTATAAATGGAGCTATTACGGACTCAATAGCGCTGTAAATAAAGTTTATTATGGCGCAACTTGTAATTTTTGTTGTTTATGTGGTCTTACCTTTATAATTTTCTAGTCGTTACTTCGCTGGGATTTTGGGCTTTAATTACGTGCGTACTTTACGGTTTAGGTAACGACATAATTTAAAAAATCTCATACTTTAATTAATTATAATAATTATACTGTTAAGAATGTAAGTAGAAACTAGAAACCTATATTGTAATTTAATGGTTTACAACTCAAAAGAAAATAATTATTTTAAATTACAGAAACATTAAAAGGTTTCATTTGATAAGGAGGGATTTGACTGCCTCGTTGGAAGACAATGTGTGGCTTGGTCGTTGGTCTAGATACAGTCTAGACTCTAGGGACTCTAGAGTCAAGAGCGCAAGAGGTCGTCGGGTCGATGTCCAGGGACCGATACTTTGTACAATTTATACAGGTTGTTCCTCGTCTGGGTATAAAAACAAAGTGCATCCATACATAGAGAGGGTTACTTTCAAATCGCTGTATTGGTGTAACTTATATGCAATCTATTTAATCCTGCATTAGACCCACATTTTTGAATTTTTTGGAATACCTCCGTATATTTTATATTGGCAATATAAAATAGTAAAAATATTCTTTATTCCATATTATTATGTTTATTTGTAAGTTGTGATTTGGTCCCTGTGTCAATATTAAAAATAAATGTCACAAGTTATTCGTAAAAGCTTTCGAATTAAACGTTTTCAGAGTAAAATAAAATGTAGGCCTTTTCAGTAACAAGTTGGGACTAACAAAAAATATTCAAATGAGTTGTAATTATGCACAAAGTTTGTCCACCGGGCCCGCTTGATAAGGAAACACTTTACGTACTGTCTGTTACAAAACTGTACCCATTTTTTGTCCCAATTCGCCTTCGCAGGGATACTCGCACCTTATGCCTTCTTTTTAACATATTGAATAACCCGACTTCTCCTTCTTACTTACGGGAACGCTTCTCCTTTAATCGCCCCCCTGATGTCCCTTGTCGTTCTCACATTAGAACTCTTCTCCAATTTCCTTCTCACAAAACTGATTTCTATTCTTACTCCTTTACTGTTCATGCGGTCAGGCTGTGGAACTCACTTCCTCCCGCCATACGGGACTGCCAGTCTATTGCTGTCTTCAGAACACGAGTAAAAGAGCACTACCTCACTCTCTGTAAATAATATTTAGTTTATATATCTACTTTTTATCATATATATATATATATATTTAGTCATATATATATATATAATTTTATATATTTATGTATCTGTACATTAGTATATTTATTATGTTTATTAGTATTGTATGTATGCTTAGTTTATATGTGTAATGTTTATGTTAATGTTCATATATATATATATATTGTTTTAAATAGTACACGCGACTACTGCCTCTCTTTCATTGTGTATCTCAACCGCGGGTTAACTGGAAGAGATTTCATAGAAATAAGTTTAACCCTTTGTATAATTCTCTGTTCTTTTGTATTGTTTTTATTTTCTGTGTGTACAATAAAGTATTAAATTAAATTAAATTAAAAATTTTTCATTTTAACTTTTAAAATATCCCTTTAACAACTTTTAGGGTCTTTTGACAAGGATAGAATGAAATGCTTTTTGATTACTTCTTGTGGTGTTATGGTCTTCCTTTCGTAGTAATGATGTATGATTTTCTTTGTGCATAAGTAACATAAATTAGCAATATTATTCTAATTCTCAGCTCATTTCTTGCCACTTCTTTTCCTGTAAATAATATCTCAGTAGAGTATACCTATTACTATACTCGTGCCTAATTTGCCGATTCATTCGGATTCACCACGGATAGAACTACGTCATATGATACGTCATTAGGTGCGTCCAGACCGGCCGAGCCGCCGCGGCCGCGGCCCGCTTCGCGAGGCAGCGCGCTCGGTGTGGACGAGGCAGCGTGCTCGGCCGCGGCATGCGCCTGTGACGTCCACACCGAGCGCGCTGCCTCGCGAGGCGTGCCGCTGCCGCGGCGGCTCAGCCGGTCTGGACGCACCTAATGAAAAGGTTTTATTAACTAAAATAATAGTTACTGTGCCGGCTGATTAGCTGATCAGTTAGCTGTATTTACGGTGTAAGTAATTAAGGTTTGAGTACCATAACAAAAAATTTGTTTCTTAGGCCCATATTAAACATACAGTTAACTGAGATTAGCCGCCAGAGTGACTATTGTTCTACTCCAGTAAGGCCTCTTCATTGGCGTAGCAGTTAGTTGGTTGCACAGACCACCCAACCAATTGACTGCGCATTGACGGCGAAAGCGTTCACCATACATAAGGACATCGCCTAGGTATATTACCGGCGTCAAGTCATACTTGTTTTAGTGTGTTTGTGTGTGTAAGACCTCCCGCAATAGATTTGTGTTACAAGGGGACTTTGTTCCTTACCTTAGGCAAAATCAAACTCACACTAAAATTATTATGGCTTGATGCCGGTCATATACTCTCACCTCAATGACTGTCTCAAATAAATTATTTTTATTTATTTATATACCAAAGCGGAGATGGCGTTATGTTCGGTAAACGCTGTCGCCTTCCATGCGCCGTCAATTTGGTTGGGTGGTCCGTGGTTAGTTGCTGTCAGTACTGTTAGGGACCAGTTCCATACTTAAACGCCTGCTAACGCCGTTCTGTGAAAACTGTTAAAAATGCACTCGCTATGCTATTTTTAACGACACGGGGGTCCAAAGCTAAAACTTGGCAAAGAGCAAACTCACAAAGAATTCCGCTAACAAGATGGTTGCAGTGCAACTTGGAAATTGGTCTTTTCTCGAAATTGTACGGCGGACGGAAAGTTTTGTGCGGCAGGAACTCTAATCTCCTTCGCTTTTGTCATCAAACGTTTCCTAACTTTTGCTTTGGAAATGGAACTTTGTGTCGGATTGACAATAGTTTACTATTTATTATTTGTGACTCATAAGGCGGTAACTTAAAATTTTACATTTCTTTTACTTTTTTGGGCATGATATCAAGATTTTAGAACCAGCTGCACCCGACCGCCATCAGAGTCATCTAGATTCTAACGTACTGCCAGAACACTCATGCATTTCGTATCTGTATTTTAATTTTAAATATTGTTGTGACTACTTGTGACAATCAGATTACTATTAAATGCTGTTACAAACTACTGGGAATAAACGACTTTTGTCAAAAACCAAAACCATCGATCTCAGGATGCAATAAAAAAAAGTTTTATCCCGTTGCTCGGGTCTTGTGTTTCTTACTAAACGTTGGGAAGAATATATGGTTCTATTTTCACTCACATAATCACTTAATGTCGCAACTTATCGAATATTTATTGAAAGCGGTCGGATACAATCAACGTTCGTAGCTATTAAACATTAACGTTTGACCACATTGATATACTCAGCGGCGGCCGGCAATCAGATTAAATAATATTAATTGTTTATTCTTGTAATGATAATGATCATAGCTACTCAACTGTCGCCCAAAACTTTTACTAGGATATGGTCGCCTGTCAAATTATTTCAGTTGGTCATATCATATAATACAAATATCCACTACTAATTAATTATTGGTCAAACATCATCATTCATCATCATCATCCATTGACAAACATCATTGTCATCATCATTGCAGCCTGCACTAGTCCACTGCTGGACTGCCCCACCCTAAAGCGCGCCACTAAACCCGATCTTCGGTTCTCCGCATATGCACTACAGAATAGATTATTTTCATAATATTATTATCACCAAGCCCCATACAACAGCACTGCAATGCGAAACGCTATATTTAACCCCAAATGAAGTCGTTATACATTGTTGTATTTTGTTTCCGATGCAACTGATACTCCGGTCGCAGCTTTAATGGCATGCTTTTATCGTGTTAATGTGATGATTTTGTTTTTCGCAATAGTCAATATGTTTCGGGAACGACGCAAAATATCTAAAATGAATGTTTACAAAGCAAAATACCTATGTTGCACAATGACCGGGTTGTAAAATGTATGTGGAGCAAAATGCTTATAAATTCCAAAATTACAAAGATGAACAGTTGACCGCACTTCAGTGGAAAGACGTAAAGGTTGTCTGGTAGAAATCGCTTTTAGCGATAAGACCGCCTAGATGTACCTTCTTAGTCTACTGTATTATTCTGTTCTGTTTTTTTTTTATTATTATGTGCAATAAAGAGTATTGAATTGAATTGAATTGAAAGACGTTGAGCTGACCTAGCCTATAAGGGAGATTCAATACTAAGCGAGACCAGTTAATACGTTATTTCCACTGACGTGCGGTCGACCGTGCAATGCCCATAATACGGCACAAAATACCTATGTGTTTATTTTATTTTTTTATGTTTTGCATTATTGTTAGTAGGAAAAGGTCTAAAACTGTAAAATGTCAGATCCTCCCCGTGCCTCCAGGGAGACCCATGAGGCTAGCTAAGAAAGCCTTAAGTATCTATAATATAATTTAAGGTAAGCATATTTACTTAAGTAGTGTGAAGAAATCAGCCCGCAAAATTTTGAATTTTCCATCATGTTATCAAGATAAACTGTTTGATTCGTAAATATGGTTTACTGTAATAATGTCCAATCTGAAAAATGTCAGAACCGCTACCTACTTATATAAAAATACGGTTCTGTTATTTTGTCATGTTTTCAAACATATCATTAAATTACACCATGCTACCACAATGGCTTTCTTAGCATCATGGGTCTCCCTGGCAGCACGGGGAGGACGTGGGTTTTATTCTCAGATAGGTTTAGTAATTATTACGATTTTTTAAAATTTGGTATTAACTCAGTAAAAGTCACGGCTTAGACCAGACTACTCCAAAATCATTACAAAAGATGGAAGACACGCAATGTGTATTTACACGGATTATTTGGTAGATGGGTCAGATGATTAATAGGTTGTTGCCGTCAGATACCTGTGCTTTTATACCCGACCTTCCCTGACAAAGATGAGTAATGCGTTTTTTTTATTATTTCCCACCGGAGTTCCGCAGATAAGGAACGACTTTTCAAAGTAACCGGGTTTTTGGCATTCAGTGGTTTTCGTGAGGGATTCTTATTGTTTTTACGAAATGAGTTTTTTGATAGACAGTCTAAAATGGGGTGTAGAATCTTATAAACAGGAAATTAATGTTTTACTTAACGTTTGGGTTACGAGATCAAAAAGATTTACTACTTGCTGTACTTACATATAATCATATTACGTTACTATATACAAGGTGAATTAACGAACCTTACCTGGAGGAAAAGTACCCTAAATAGTAAAATACGAGTACCTGATTCTTACGAATGACGGACCCTTTTGATTAGTATCATATAAGAGTACAGGCTGCTTTTTCCTCCTTTCCATTTGTTCGGTTCGATTCCCGCCCAGACAAGTGATTTGTTAAAAATTTTTGAATGTAGTTGTACTTATTTAAAAAAAATAAATGATGTTTACTTTCAGTAAAATGTTCGTTTATTTCTACCGAAAGTTTTAATGTTTCTTGCTCAATCACGCTTAAACGGTTTACTGTAATAATGTCCAATCTGAAAAATGTCCAACGACCATGCTCGAACTGAAAAATGTCCGAACTGAATAATGTCCAATCTGAAAAATGACCAATCTGAAAAACGTCCAATCTGAAAAACGTCCAATCTGAAAAATGTCCAATTTGTCCAACCTGAAAAATGTCCAACCTGAAATATGTCCAGCCTGAAAAATGTCCAATCTGAAAAATAAATAAATTGCGGTTTTTAAGGTTCTGTAGTGTAAAATGTTCCAGATTGGACATTTTTCAGGTTGGACGTTTTTCAGATTAGACGTTTTTCAGATTGGACGTTTTTCAGATTGGACATTTTTCAGATTGGACGTTTTTCAGTTTGGACGTTTTTCAGATTGGACGTTTTTCAGATTGGACATTATTCAGATTAGACATTTTTCAACGGTTGGACATTTTTCAGACTGGACATTATTATCGTAAATCGCTAAAACGGCTGATCGGATTTCGATGAAACTTGGCACAGCGATATCTTATATCCTTTAACACATACAAGCGGACAGTACCTGAAAGAATCGTTTTAATCGGCTCAGTAGTTACAAGGATTACATTAAACACTTTATCCATACAAACTTTACTTCTATTTTATAAGTTTAGATAAGTATGTAAAGCAGAAAGTACGAGATACTTTGAACTTTCTTCCACATATTCTGGGACAGTAAAAGTGTGATAGAAAATAAATAAAAACTACGTATATACGGAACCCTCGTAAATATTTATTACACCACATGCTAGCAGGATAGTTAAGTTGTTCTCTCACCTATACCACAATTTGCCAAGACATTAATCTTGTATCAAGAATACAGGGTGAGCACCATCAAATACCCATTACAGGGGCGTATTTTAAAAGCATTCCCCTGTATATAATGTGGGTCAACGTTTACCCTGCACTGACATGTCGGTTTCCCAGGAATTTCTTGTATGGCACCGTGAAAGTCCCTGCAAGTGGGTTTATCCACCTACTCGTAGTTAAACTATTCATGAATCAAAAAATTTTGCCACTCTCATATGGATGAGTAATAAAAGCATTCTATGGGTGTCAAAATCGTGTCAAACTAATCACAAAATTATGACTAACTCACACATTCTCATTTTCAAGCTCCACATAAATTTGTAGGTACTAGCAACCTCCTCCCGCTACTCCGCTTCCTTTGTTCGCGCCCCCCCGGTAAATGGCAAAATAGGTTACGATACTAAATATGCAAGATGCGATCTCCACAGGGAGCGCGGGCGCGACCAAAGAGATTTGAAACTTCTTGATACTATTAATTATACGATATAACAAAATCAACAAAAAAAAGTCCAAATAGACTGCTCAGTATAAGGGCGGTTTTCCGGGTGTGCCTTGTTTAAGAAGTACTTGCATTATTATTTGACCGGATACTTAATTTTTCTATCAAATCAAGAGCCTATTAACATGACCCCACTATTGGAGCAGGTCTACCCTCACAGCGAGGACGTATAGGGTTATAGTCCATCACGCTATCCCAGTGCGGGTTGGTGGACTTCATATACGCCTAAGAATTTCTTCTTCGGCGTATGCAGATTTCATCGCGATGTTTTCCTTCACCGTTCGAGAGCAGTGTGTGTGAGAATAAAAACTTTTTAACAAAAAAATTAAACCGTCGAAAAAAAGAAACTGAAAAGCGAAAAATAATAACAAGTTACCTTGTTAGTCTATAACTACGCTCCTACACTGATGAAAACCTAAGTAATTTTGAGTCGGCGCCCAACACACATACAAATTAATTTCTTTTATTTTTATTACTTACTATTACGTTTTTCGTACTTTAATTTGATGATCTTCTCATTGATTGCTTGTATCATTCCAATTTACGTAAACTTGGCTGCCATCATTTCACTTTACGTATCAACTTTAATTAATTTGCTTGTTTGTTAGGCGCCGACTCAAAATTACTTAGGTTTACATTAGTGTAGGAGCGTAGTTGTAGACTAACAAGGTAACTTGTTATTATTTTTCGCTTTTCAGTTTCTTTTTTTCGACGGTTTAATTTTTTTGTTAAAAAGTTTTTATTTTTTACTTTCTTGTGACTAAAATATACTAATTCATTCCCTCGACAGCCTTCCGTCTCCATCTTCACCCATAGATGGTAATCGTAATGGAATAAATCATAAGTTAGGTTTAAAGTTCTCATTAAGATGAATGAATAAGCCCAAACACGAGTTAGCTGCTGTACACCGTTGAAGAGTTCCCTCAACTGTCTTCCGTCTCCGTCATCAGATCAAGTTCAGGTCTCCGTCATATTGTAGGGTCATTAGAACTACTTATTTGTGCCTAGTTACAACAGAATTGGTTCAAATATGAAAATTTTGTAGGAATTTAATCAGTCATCCCCTAATTTTCTACCCTTAGGGTAGAATTTTTTTCTTCAAATTTAAATGGGACCAACTTCGAAGTAGACCCTATCCAATAGAAAAAGAATTATCAAAATCGGACTGCTCTGTAAAAAGTTATGCGTGGTCATACATAAAAAAAAAAACAAATATACGGGTCGAATTGAGAACCTCCTTTTTTTTCGTCGGTTGAAAATGTATTTAAGTGTCGAGAAAAACCCGGGCATCGAACTCGGACCTCTAAAAATGACAGCCACGTCTTCACCACTTCGCCACCGACACTCTACTGACATTTTTATGTTGGGTAGATTAGGACCAGAATAACAATGGAAAATCCGACTTTGCGAAAATTGTGAAAAATCACCCAGCCGCGATGCAAATACCTAGTACGGTCAACCGCACGTCAGTGGAAACAAAACCAGTATATAAACTGGTCTCTCATGGTATTGACGCTCTCTAACAGGCCAGGCCAGCTCAAGGTCAAAGTGTTTCCACTGACGTGCGGTCGACTGTACATAGGAACTTAGGTAAGATTATAAACTTATCCTTATTTCGATATAAGAATGCCAATGTGGCAAACTAAGTTGTGAATGGCCCTACACGTAGATACCGCGGCATTGTGCGAACTCAGTTGGAAGCGGTCCAATTGAAAACAACGTAATACAATAAAAGCATTTACTTGCTACGACTGTTATAAAATAACTTGTTCATACAGTTCCTTGTATTTTAAGTTAGTAAACATTATCTGCTATGTTTATGAGGGAACAACAAGACCAAGTATTTCTTTCCATCCATTTTACATCTTTTTAGAGTTCTGTTCCTCACAAGTGTGTATATAAGAGTATCTTAATTGGCCGTGTCTTTTGATTGCGTTGACATAGAAGCTGAATTTTGTTTATCGTCAAGGGACTTGTATTCAAAAAACTTAAAAAGAGCTCACCATTTCTTCTTTACCTTTTTCTTTATAACTAAGTTCTTAGCTATGGTTAGGCACTGCCCATACAGTCATGTCTTCAGTTTGATTCTTCATATATGGGCAACCCCCGGCCCGCGGGCCGGACCCGGCCCGATCCGGCTTTTGATCCGCCCCGCAAAGTGTTTTCAAATCGCGCGTGAAAAATTATATTAAATTCTCAGTTCACGCCAACTTTTAAGAAAGATTAGGACCTAGACGAGTGCTAATCTTTTTTAAAAGTTGGCCTTGTGGGGTCCAGCTATCCTAGGTAGCCCCAGCCGTAAATTTCAGTAAAAATTTACCCCACCAAAAAAATTTGCAGCTCGCGCTCCGCGCTCTCCACGTGTCATAGTTTTCTTTTAAAGTGTCATCATTTTGGCAGGCCGCTGTCATCATTTCTAAGTTAGTATCTAACATCCCTGGATGGGGGGGGGGGGAACATTACTGTGAAGTGCCTAGGGGCCCTGGGTCTCTAAGTCCTGACCTATTTCCCGTAACTTCATTAGTATTTTAGGGTTTGGCCCGCAACTTCCCAAAGGTTGCCCTGCTTTAATGTCTTCTTTTGGGTTATAGTCTTCAGTGTTGAGTTCAAGTTCTGGGCCGGAGCCAAGAGTGCTTGCCTGATAAGTTCTGGACCTCCTCCATCTGTACTCCGGACACCCACCACCAGATGTCATCCAAATCATTCCCTGGCGATGAAAAAACGTCCCCTGGCTCGTTATTTGTGGTCGTGCGTGAGAGTATTGTTATTAAAATTCAAATTTTTAATCCATACTTACAATTTATAGTGTGTTTCTAGCCTTTGCCTATAAAGTTTAAGTTCAGTAACTTATTATACTATAGCCTCTGATATCAGTATACTTTCAGAAAGAACCACTTTCTAAGTTAAGAGTGGTGGGGGATGTATTTTAGCAAAATAAAGTCTCACTTAAGCCTAAATGTTGCCGAGGGAACATTCGAGGCTTTCGCGCAAAATTTGTTCCGGGCAAAATGAGAAAATTAAGTTTTCTTTAATATTAAAGATGGGACACAGTGTAAAATAAACCAGTGGGTGTCCCAATTTTGTGTACTTACCTTACCTATTTTATCTATGCTTTAAAAATGCATTGGTATAATTTGTTGAAAATACATCCAACGTTCTTAAAAACTTGTTATGAAAAATTTATACAATATCGAAAATTTAAAAATTCTTAAAAACTTCCTTCACTTTTGCAGCCGGAATAATTAGAATCATCATCATCATATCAGCCTGTAGACATCCACTGCTGGACAAAGGCCTCCCCCAAGGATCTCCACGACGACCGGTCCTGCGCTAACCTCATCCAGCTGGGGCCTTCCCAGATTGTCGGTCCACCTTGTGGGAGGCCTGCCTACACTGCGCCTTCCGATACGTGGTCGCCACTCGAGAACCTTAATAATAATTAGAATAACTTCTCTTAATTAGAACAGAATGTTTATGATTTAATTTCCAATACAAATATATTTATTGATGAATGAAGTAGTGATACTGTGAAGCTTTTTACTATGTTTTTAGCCTGTGTCGAACCACGTTCTTAACTCCTATCGCTTGGTTTCTTGGGAATCATTAACCAAAAACGTAAGCAAAAATACCTATCTGTCAATATTTCAACTTGACGTATTTTCACTTTCACGTCATGATTTCTTCGACATAATTTACCGTAAAGTAACAATACATACACATTTGAAAAAATGTTTTTTGTTTTGTTACTGTTCGTAATGTAAATAGTACGAAATAAAAACAAATTGTAAACGTATACAAAAATCGTGTTATTAACCTAATTAAGGCCAAAATGCTCAAACCATGTATTTTTCAGTATCAAGAAAAAATACAAAAACACGATGAAAAATAAATTAGTCATTCTCGACATGACACAGCCGACGTATACCTCGGCAGTAATATATGATCGCTGCTATTTAAATTGTAGCAAAATTTTATGGAAGAAGATGAATTTTCTAAGAATGGAAATATTTTGGAATTAAAATTCATGCAAATTTTACTTTATGTCAAGCAATAAAGACAGGGAATGGATAAGTTTATGGTTATTATTACGTCGAAAGAGGCAATACAGAATTTCGCTATTCATGAGTAGGTTTTTTTACAGCTAAGTACCGTAGATTTCAAAAGAAAAATTCTATGGATTTTCACAATGATGTACGTACTAAAATAAATTTTTACCGACATTTCCAGCTAAAATTATTTTCTACGTTGGTTATTTAATTTACTATGACTTGTATAAATTTTTATATAGGTAAGTAATAGTGCATTTTTCAGTCATTATTTTTCTGTATTCTTTCTTTAACGCACAACCTCAGTTTTCGACAATATTGACAATTATTTGTGCAATTGAACAAAAGCAAAAATTGTACGTATTCATTCCTATAGGTTGTAAGTATTTAATACATTTTTATTTTTATTTTATTTTATTTTATTTTATTTATTCATTCTCAAATCTACAGCTAGTTACAGAATATTTTAACCATTATAATATAACTTGTACATTAGCCAATAACAGATTTCTTTTTTGTAAACTATAGTACATACTTAAACGTTTTTCCTAACCTAACCTACTTACAACAAAATATCTGATCTGCACAACAAAAAATACTGACTAATACGCACTCTTCAGTATATTTGGCCTACAATTAAGGATTTATTTGAAGTGCGCTTTAGTAAAATCTATTCTCAAACACTTAGGATATCCAAAAATAAAGCGACCTCGTTATAGTAAAATATCTCGGAGAGCCGAAGAAAAATGTTCCCTTTTTTCAGCTCTCGCTGTTTTGGCATTAACAAAACATCTCTTTGGAACGAATTAATCTTCACTTTAAATTAATGAACTGATTCTCGGTCGGCGACAGACGAAAATGACAAATGTTAACAGTCATAGAATGTGTAATTACTCCCTACAATTTATTTGAGACGAAATTACTAATGTACTAATTAATGATGGATGAGGCTCAGCTGGATGAAGTTAGCGCAGAACCGGTCGTCGTGGAGATCCTTCTACAGGCTGATATGATGATGATGGTGACTCATTAATGATTGTCTTTGAAATAAGTGTTACGGATATCATCAATTTCTTCATTAACTGTTCCTTTGAATTAGGTTAATAAATGCAACACACGTGTGGATTTCTCTCTATCAGCTACATCGGACATTGTCTGCGTTTGATTTCAAATCCATGCCTCGAGTTTCAAAATAAACTTTGTTACTTATAGGTATCTGTTTAACCAGTGCCTACTTTAGTAGATCAAAATTATTATTAATTTTTTTTTAATTAATGAATTTTTAATATACAGGTAGGTATATACATACATACATAGGTGCCATCTATCTAATCCCAAACAAGGATTTTATATCCTACGAATAGAATAAAACTGGGATAGGACAATTCAAAAATATAACTTTCAGAAAGTTGTACAAAGTTCTCTTGTCCCAGTGGGAATCAAACCCACGACCCCTGGCGTTCGAGTCCAATGACTAAGCTATCGAGGTGCTCGATTAATTAAATAAGTTAATAAATAGTTAATTAATATGCTACTTAGGTACCTACCTATCTTGGTCTTTACTCCCAGCTTTTCTCTCACCACGTCATGTAAAATGTACGCTTAGCTTTCTGTCTTTAATTCTGCGTTCCTCTCATAAGTATCGTAGACGGAACTTACACCCTGCTAATACTGGTCAGAGTTGGATGTTCAGACTGCAACGCTAGTGTTGTGATGTCTAATGACCAGTGGTCCTCTCCGGAGAGTCGGTGGCGACGCGAACAAATTAGGGGACAATGGACAATTAAGCTTGCTCAGAACGAGGCAACCAATTATTTTAGAATTTGTGATAAGTATATTTTCCAGGATATATGTTGGATTATGGACCCTTGAAATTCTGAGCGTAAATTTTGTTAGTTTTAACGTCGCGGTGGAGTTTCAAATTTATGATAAATTCTATAGAATTAGTATTGGACGTAGGAGACATTAAATATTTCGGAAATGCTTAGTAAGTTTCACAGGTTTGTTTTTAAAGTCGACGCGGTTGAATTTTATACTTTAGATTTTCAATTCAATTTATTCAATTTAATATTTGTAACATTACAGAGGTTTTGCCTACGACGTGATCAAAATACTCACCTGCTTACCTACATAAATCTATGATGTTATGCAAAGACTGTAAAACTTTTTGTACATCCTAAATCTATGATATTACGACTGTTTCTGTTTATGATTGGGATATTTTGTGATTAGACTAACAAAGTCAACTTTGTTTAAACCTTTCACTGTAGAGTCTCTATCTTTCTGAAGATTATTGAGGATTTATTTCCTGTATTCCTGTTGTATTTCTTTTCCCCATAGAATCAAGATTACTAATTTTCCACTATAATTATTCATATTATTATATTTTATTGCTGTGTTTTATATTTTGCTACATTTTCATGTATTGTTGTTTAGTACAAGGCATGAAACCGTGTAGGCCACAGCACATTAATTGAATAATTAAATACAGTTTCTGCAAAAGGACATTTTTTTCTTCGTATTTTAGTTAGGGTTAAGTTGAAGAGGCCGAGAGTCATTATCCTCTTTCATAAACCTACTGAAGTGTACTTAAAGAAACATTTATTTAGTTTACTTACAACAGTTTTATTCTAATCCCAATTAAGTCTTGTAACTTTCCCTTGGGCTGTATCTTTAATTCATACATTAACCCAGACACGGTGCGTTCCCCAGGGCTCCGAACAGTTGCACAAATCACGACCAATTTGCCCTGGTCCGACTACAATTAGCTCGTTACGTTGCTGCTGATTGTGGAGAGGTCAGGCAATAACGCGGTTAACTGTATATACGACCTAAATAATTATATTATGCAGATATTGAAGGCTTTGACTGGATGCGGAGAACAGAGGATCGGTTAAGTGGCGCGCCTTGGGAAGGACTGTGTCCAGCAGTGGACTAATACAGGCTGATGATGATGATGATATTGCAGGGCAGGCAGTAAGCAGGGAACGGAATTTAGTCGGTTAATTTCTATTAGGGCATTATTATGTTGATTTTACAGGAAACACAAAAAAAAAACTAAATTAGGTACTATTTTAGTATCCTAAAAGCTTCATGAAATCAGTAAGCTTACAGATAGAAAGTATATACTATATTATACTTACTTAATACAATAAGTAAGGGTACATCCCTTACTTACGTACATAAACCGAGCAGCTAAAATACTGAAAGTGGCAGCTAAAAATATTGAACATGGGTAGGTTAGGTTGGCTGCTTGAGTTTGAATTTTTAGATGCCAAGTTTATTAATTCAGTCACCCGGTTTATTACAAAAAAAAGTGTATCAGGATCGCAATACTTGGTACTCCGTTGTTCCTACCTAACCCGCCAGGGACATAGCGTGAAGATATGTATGTATGTATCAAAATATATATTTTTTAATTCAACATTATAATAACACAAATTTTAATATTAAATATTAGAAAAACTTACTTCAATTTATAATGAAAATATTACATTGCAATGATTTTCAAGGGATTCATTTTCATTTAAATACCTATATAAAAAACCTTAAGAAAGATTTTTTAAACCTCAAAATCCAAAAATATACATACTTGCCTAGTATGTCTTCTCAATTATTTTAGATATCATCAAGCAACTTCCAATTAGTTATACTATACTAGAGTCCATAAGAGTCCCACCAAAATTACTTAAAGCCAAAGTGTTACCAACGAAATGTTAGCAAACTTACCAGCACGTAATAGCAACAAAGCAGACGTTGCAGATTTTGAACTAAAGCCGTATAGTTCGGAGCTGGCGCGAGTGTATTAGGTACAGGGATGGGTTGGTCCTGCCCCAGGCAACAATAAGGAGACATCGAGTCGCATCGGTTCACCAAATCGATTTCGTGTCTATTTACTTGTATTAAGCGTTCAGTAAGGAAAGCGTTATTCTGTGTGTCTTATATTATTATAACGTACAAGAAGGTCATGAGGTCAATAATGACTTGTATTAAGTGTTTAGTAAGTAAAGCGTTATTCTGTGTGTCTTATATTATTATAACGTACATGAGGGTCATGAGATCAATAATGACTTGTATTAAGTGAATAAAAAGGTCTGTTTTTTTTGTATCTTAAATAAATATTTATATTTGTTTAATTATAAGCTGTTGGTATCCTGAATAAATATAAAAAAAAACAATACATATGTGTAATGATGAGACTGAGCGAAGCGAAAGAGGTGTTTCAAGATCGCGATACTTGGCGCTCCGTTCTTTCTGCCTACCCCGCCAGGGACATAGCGTGAAAATATGTATATATGTATATATGTGGTCAATAATAACTTGCCGAACTTTTTATTGTGACTTTTTTGTTATTTGCATCGGTTCCAGTTCATTAGTTGCGTGTCCCCATTTGTATTAAGCATTTAGTAAGTAAATACGTTATTCTGTGTATTTTTGTGTGTCTTATATAAAATACTTGCATGTAGGATTTTCAACATTAATTATTGTGACGTTTTTGTCACTGAAAACTACAGCAAAGTAGAATTAGTGTGACCATTTTTGTAAAAATGGATACTTAACTGGAGCGAGGTGTGATGGCTTTCATTGGGGAATGTTAACAACTTGCAGTGGATAACAACATGATGATGTAGAACTTGGATGTTGTTTTAACAATATTTATTTATTTATTTATTTTCTAAAAGGAAGATTACGACTTTTATAGCCTAAGTTGGTTAGGCTATAAAAGTCACAAAAGTAAAGTGGAATATAAACATTTAGATGTGTAAGTATAAGTCAACTACAATCTTCGCATGTTGAAATGCAGTAGCCATGTAATTATCTTGAAAGCATGGTGTATTAAGTAAAAGCCGTCAAAAGCATAGTGATGGTTTCCTCCCGTTTCATCGCATGCATTTTTCACTTCGTCCATTATGCGGCGACACGTTACGCGGTAATGAAGGACCACGCGAGAGATTATGCGCGTATTCATGACGTCATCAACGATGCGGTATAAGACGCAGAACTCGTAGAACGGAATACTCGAGGTTTCGGTATACCAATGTACAATTTTATTACCAATCCGTTTGGGTATTACTATTTCTTCTATAGAACTGTAATGCCAAAGAACTGTTAAAAGTTTTTGGAGACGTAGGCCTCGAGGTTTCGGTATACCAATGTACAATTTTATTACTAATCCGTTTGGGTAGTGACTATTTCATCTATAGAACTGTGACGTCACAGAACTGGTAAAACTTTTTGGAGACGTAGGTCTCGAGGTTTCGGTATACCAATGTACAATTTTATTACTAATCCGTTTGGGTATTACTATTTCTTCTATAGAACTGTTGAAACATTTTATATAGAGACGTAGGTCTCGAGGTTTCGGTATACCAATGTACAATTTTATTACTAATCCGTTTGGGTAGTTTTATTTCATCTATAGAATGGTGACGTTATAGAACTGTTGAAACTTTTTAAATACTTTTTTAATACGCAGAACTCGTAGAACGTAGGAGTCGAGGTTTCAATATAACAATTACATATTTTTTACCAATCCTTTTTGAGTAGCTCCCATTTCGTCTATAGGACTTTGATGTTATAGAACTGGTGAAACTTTTTGTCTTTGTTGTTTTATGATATGGAACTAGTGAAATAAAAATTATCATAGCAGTTCTAGATTACTGACTTTATGGTTCTAATAGAACTACGTATAAAAATAATAGCTCATTTTTGCCCCTATTATTCTACGATGAATCGTTGGGCAGTACAACCCCTTACAGTATTTTTTCAATGGGTTCTACGACCCTGAAAACATTCCTGTTAAGCCAATCGTTGTTTTTAATATTCATAATAAAAAAAACGGCGGTTACAACACGGCTCTAACCATTCTAAAGAACAAAATGGGTTATTCTACTTTAATCTGGTAAAGAAATTGTATGAACCTACACTTATTTTCAATTTAAAGCAAACGCACTTACTATTTTATTTTTATCTTTTATACAATTCCAGAGATAACGAATGACAAATATTTTAATTTGAATGTTCAAGATAAAAATTGAAATGCCTATTCACTTAGAAGAGAACAACAAAAAGGCTTGTGAAAATAAATTCTCGGTTTAATCGTGTCCCTGGCAAGCCTTAATAATAGACCAGCACAGGGCTGTACTTAGCCAAGATTGTCACTTAAGGGTTCGAATTGCTGAATGCGTGTATCTAGTAGAAATAATATGCTTTTAAATGTAACGGTATTCATCGGTGAACGGGCTTATAATATGAAATACAGAACCAATTTCTTAATGACCCAGTTGGGAATATACTAACTTCACCGTTTGAGAGCAGTCAGTAAAATGTTCTTATGTTTCGAGAAAAACCCATTGGTACAGCCCAGCCGGGGTTCGAACTTCGGACCTTCCGATATGATGACCGTTTCTTAGACCTGACGCCACTGACGCTCTAATGATAGATGGTGGGTCCATGGAACTAATATGTACTATAATTTATAGTACATATTAGTTTCATGGGTGGGTCTTACTTCTATTATATTTTTAACTACGGCCCTGAACGAAAGCATCATAAATAACTTTAATTATACCATCACACCCTTTCCTTAACAGGGGTCGCATCTCGGGTGAAAATGTCTATGTTTTTAAAACATATAGTTGGATCAGTAAACTAACGGAAACTACCCAATAGTAGGTAATACCATGCATTATATTACAATTATTGTGATAGCCATTAATGTTTAAACGATGAATATTAATTAGTTTAAAGCAAGCATGATATTTTATGAAATAAAAGTTATCAACAAGTCCTATCTAATTTATGTTTGGCTATTTATTTTTCTGTTTTTTCCGTCATTGCCGGGCAATTTTCAAATTAGGGGAACCTTACAGGGCTGCATGCCTGAGGCAGAAGGAGTTACTACACTAGAAATACTTATATACTAAAGCTTGGATCTAAATTATTAGTCAATATCTTTGGGTCGTTGACTTCAGAGCACGGGATTTGATCCAAATTTTATCACTGTCCAGATTAATTCAGAATCAATTACGAACGGCAGGACCTCCATTACATTAACACCGATCCCATTTAATGTTAAAACGAGGCGCATGTTACACCGTAGTAAGTAATCGGAGTAATCAACTTTTCCATTAGAAAAAAAATTAGAATATGTCATACGGTCGCGAAAGGCTAAATAATTCTGCTGGATAATTCTTCTGCCAATTATTATCCGGTTATACTACATTACTGTATATTATTATTTAATATTGTAATAATATAAGGTATAAAAAACCGGCAGATATAAAATTATTGGTTGTGCTCAGAATCACCAGCTCTACATCCTTCCGCTAAGTTTCGTCAATTTCGGAGAGTTCGGGTCTGAAAGCTTTGTCCGAGGACTTTATTCAATTTTTAATATATATTTTGCCTTCATAATTTTCTTATCTTAAAAAAACATTTTAAATAATAATAAATAACAATAGTTTTGTAGACACCTTAATTAAAAACGATAAAAGAGACATGGTTTCATGTGCTAAAAATATTGCTGCTGGTACTTAATGTAGGTTAATGAAAACCCGTACTATAAACATCAGCTAAAATGCATTGGGTAAGTTATGCAGGGAAGAGCAGGTAGGCGATGTCTGGGGATTTGGACAATCAAAGCATTTTTTTATGTGTTATAAACAGACAAACACACACACAATCAAGCTCTAACGCCAAACGCATACCGCCTCCGTTCCGTTCCATCCGTCGTGGGTAAAAATGACCGACTACGGTGTGACATGCTGCCCCGCGACATTTGACCCAACAATGAGGTTTCGCCAAATAAATGTGCGCTTCGAATTTATTTTATTTCGCCTGTGATTTTGGACATTCAATTACTCGTGTGGTCGGACACACAAGTGTCTGATATCTCGATGTCGGTATAATTACGTACTTGCCTATTATATTTTACTTTACAACTATTTGATTGGCCTGTTGGCGTAGTTGGTAGTGACCCTACCTACTGCGCCAGAGGTCGAACAGGAGGACCACATTTATGTGATGAGCATAATTTATCTGTTGGTTTTCGGATTCAGGGGGGTTTTTGTATTAATTTAAAAAGTATATTAAGTATCAGTTGTTGAGTACCCATTTCAAGCTTTCCCAAGCTTCGGCTTAGTTTGGGACTAAACAGCCTTGCGTGAATTTGCCCAAAACATTATTAAAACATTATTTGCCCGACATAGAAGATAATAATATGTATTGCTATGTTCTTGAGATTTCAAAATCAACCTGCTAACTCGGCAGCTGTGTTTGCTTGCCTTCTATGTTATGTCCGTATTGTCGCAGCCATTTCGTTTAATTACCCATTTAATTGAACATCTAGCCTGTTTATTAAATGCCGACATATGAAATAATGGCTAAGCCAAAACGTTGAATAAAACGTTTAACGAGGAGGCTAAACGACGTTATATGAAATTATGATGATAATGTGTGGCTAGGTTAAGTTATAGTTAGGTTATGGTTGCATTAGTTTAAGATGAACCCTTGGAGTAAGCGATGCGATTTTGACTTTGACTTTGACAGGACACAAATAAATCCAGCCCCCTTCCTAACCCCTTCCTCTTTCTGCCCTTGCAAATCGTGGGTTTTTAATCACCTGGCTGCTTTTAGGTCAGCCATCTCCAAAGGGCTAGGTTGCAATCAGCCAACTAGTTGAACGGCGAGTGATTCAATGAACGCCCAGGCTTTCAATTGAATATCGGTATTTAATGACTCGGCTAGCCGTTCAATCAACTGGCTGATTTAACCAGTTGGCTGCGACAGTTATACCCTCATTACCGATGACGTTAAAAGCAGATACAACTTTTAACTTTACCAACTTAAGCTAAACTATAATTTATCACCTATACGTTCCTATTTATGGCTTTTAAGCTGCATTTACATTTATTTATTTAATTCTTTATTTCAGATTTCCAAAGATCTATAATTTAACTTAGTTAAAATAAAAAGTGTACCTGTCTTTCAATTTGTATATAGTCGTGGTCCATCCAAAAAGAAACTTCCCAAAAAGGCAATCAGGAGAAGGAGAATTCAGTATTAATGTGAAAGTTAAAATTTTACTTAAAATTACTCACAAGTTACCAGGGTAAGTAAATGTTTGGAGATTGAGTTAATAGACGTGGTTTCGACGTTGGTTCGCGCGAACTGCAAGTCAACACTGTCGTCTTTAAGTTTTCCTCACTAGTTGGGATCTCAGCTAGACACATTCCTTAATGAACGTCTTACAAAAGAAGACAATGAAACTTATAAGAAGCACTTTTCAACTCAAGGAATTTAAGTGAAGGTTTTAAAATTCATTTTTTTAAGAAACAAAAGGATTGCTGATTCAAATCTCACAACGTTGTGAATACCTACTCTTCTTGATTGATTGATTGAAGAGCGGACTGTCGGTAGCCGGGAAATGACTTCTTGTAGGTAGGTAACAGATAGGTAACAACAAATTTTCGTTATCGAAGCTAAAATCGCTAAGTTCCGTTTTTATTGTGAAATAAATCGTTAAACTTGTTTTTAGAGACGCTTTGTTTTATCGACATTATTTTGTTAAATAGAAAAAAGTTTGTGAGATTTCGTTGGCAAAAATATACCTACTTGCTACATTTCTTTTAAACGAAATTAAACAAGACATTACTTGACAAGACTTTAGTGTTGAAGGTCCTTGAGCAAAGTTGAAGTAAAGGTTCTTCTATGAAAACATACAGTAGGCTTATTTGCGTCGACGCTTCGAAAAAATAAAAATATTATGCTTTAAGTAACTTAGGTAAGAGAGTCAGTGACCTCGGGGATAAGACGCGGCCTATCATATCGAAAGGTCCGGAGTTCGATCTTCGCTCGCCATATACCAATAGGTTTTTTCTCGAAACTTAAGTACATGTACTGACAGCTCTCAAAACGGTGAAGGAAAACATCGTGAGGAAACCTGCATACGCCGAAGAAGAAATTCTTAGGCGCATGTGAAGTCTACAAACCCGCACTGGGCTAGCGTGGTGGACCATAGTCCGAACGCCCTCGTTGAGAGGGTAGGCCTGAGCCCCAGCAGTGGGGAGATTAATAGGCTGTTGATGATGAAGTAACTTAAAGAAAAGTGATTTCTTCGTAGCTTCTTCTTATCAGCGCCAACACAATAGAAGGCGGGGGCGGCGGTGCGGTGGTAGATAAAAAATCCCGACAAGTGCGAGTAGGACTCTCGCCCTGAGGGTTCCGTACAAATACCTAATTTTTAAAAATCTTTAATAGTACTTATCCCGTATAGGTATCTACTAACCACAGAACACAGAAAAAGCTCGCTTCGCTCCCGCTCGCTACGCTCACTAACTTACATGAAAATTACGTTTATTGGTAATATAAAACTTACTTTTTTTACTACACTACCAATTTACTGTTTTTGGATTTACTTGTGCTATAAGACATTGCTTCTTGCCAAATTTCAAGATTCTAGGTCAACCTGAAGTACCCCATAGGTTTTGATTACAAAGATACTCAAAAATGCGGCAAAATCGGCCATATCTTCCGACTGTGTCGACTTAGAAGTTTGATCTTTTCACAACTTTAAGGGACTGCAGACCTCAGTGTTTGATACTAATTTCAACTTGATACCTCCACGCGTTCTTGAGAAAAAGGGGTTTGACAGACAGACGGACAACGAAGTGATCCTATAAGGGTTCTTTTATTCCTATTTTGAGGTATGGAACCCTAAAAATCACATAAACTTATTGATGCAGGCTCATGTTTTTGGGACATTCTAAGGTGAGGGCCACAAAATACTTAGGTATATACCTAACAAAGACTAAGGAAAATCTGGTCTAGGTTAAAACCGCAGCGGGGGCGAACGCAAGACGATTCCATATGTTTCCACCCAATTCTTAGGAAAAAAGTTTGTTTTAACAGTAGTAATGTTGGGGCGCTTAATTCATTAGCTTGGCCCAAATCGCCAATAAATCCCTGGGCCCTCGTTAAGGGTGATTTCGTGTAGATTTATCTTCACGCTAACGTCCACTCTGAAGGAGCGGTCTTGATAATAATTTTTTAAGACAGCTGTTTATTGCAGGGACTAGTCCGGAAATGAAATGATTTCAGCTGCTTAGGTATCTACTGTTATGTATTTATCATTTAGTAAAGCCAAGAATACGTGTACCACGTATCGGAAGACGCAGTGTAGGCAGGCCCCACAAGGTGGACCGACGCTGGATGAGGTTAGCCAGGACCGGTCGTCGTGGAGATCCTTGGGGTAGGCCTTTGTCCAGCAGTGGACGTCTACAGGCTGATATGATGATGATGATGACGATGAAAGCCAATAAAATTATTTCTCTTGTATGATAAGTTGAACACCAATCACAGGAAATTACGTCACGTTTGAATAAACAAATGGCAAACGAATACGAGTTTTTCAAACGTAACGTCACAAGCTACGCCATGATACCGGAAGCGTTTCGGTGTGAATTTTAAAATTAAAATGTAATTTTTTTGTACTAAACCTTTATTTTTTGGAGAAATATTATATTCATAGTGAATAGTATTAATTTCCGAACATTTTACAACAGTTTTTCAAAATCTGACGTCATGCGTATTGACAAGTATTTACATCTATTCTTTTAAAACGTGTCCTATAAACATTATAGCCCTTAACAGCAACAACAAAACACCATTTGTATGGCACAGAGAACCCGGGTTATCCGTCAGTCCAGAAATTCCCATGAGGACCTATTTGGATCCAACCCAGATACCTACGACCGGTTTACATGGTCTATCGCATAAGATTTTTGTTGCGAGTCAGTTTTACATTTTTATTTATACTAGTCTTTATACATTACTAGCTTTTTCCCGCGGCTTCGCGCGAGTAGAAAAGTGTTTCCCGTGTACATTGTGAAACAGCGCCCTCTATGTGGGCGTTTTGTTACTTAGGGGGTATTAGCAGACGCCCCGCGACTTTGTCCGCGTTAAAAAGTAGCCTATATGTTATTCCAGGATATAAGCTATCACTGTACCAAGTTTCATCAAAATCTGTTCGGTAGTTTTTGCGTGAAAGAGTAACAAACATACATCTTCACATCCTCACATCCTTACAAACTTTCGCCTTTATGATATTAGTAAGAGTAAAATAAGATAGGATAGGACTAGTAGGAAGTAGGATATTCGATAAATAGCAAGGTACACTCTATTAAATTGTTTTGTATTTAAGAGAAGGATTTTATTAATTTTGCAACTATTAATATTGCAACCATGTATACTGTTTCTGTACTATATTGCTGTATTTTATACTTAACTGTTTTGTAGAAAGGCCATTTATGTTCCTTTTACTTTCTAAAATAGACTGCATATTTATATTTATTGCGAGGCGTCGCGATTTACGTATAACAATACGGTGGATTCTAAAAACCAAATATATTTTCATAATTTAGACAAAACATTATCTAAAACAATATATTCTCAAAAAAACAAGTTTGATTTTTCCGCTTTAAAATAACAAAAATACCTTCAAAATTTATACTTTTAAATTCAAAGGTTCTTCTTCCATTCCACAGAAGAATATTGTATTGTTATCATTTCTTAATTTTTTCAAAATTGTTTTAGGTTCTAGTACCAAAGCGATGATAGAAGGCTTTACTTTTGGTTGCTGAATCAATGGAACACGGAAAATCATGAAAAAGGAATAGATAAAGGCTTTCTCCCCTAACTTCCGTATCTTATTAATGGACTCAGTTTAAGGCACGCAGTTTGGTACATCGAAAAACTCATTTTTCTGAAGGGGTTGAGTTAAACCTTAGGGATATCTTCTTGCCCAACACCCTTCTTACGATATTTTGGCAAACATTTTAACCCTCAAGGCTTTTAGTGAAAGCATCTGCGCTAATTAGTAAGGCTTGCAGGTAAATGTGTTCATTTTAACTTGGGCCCTTAGGGAGCCATATACTATACAAACAAAAACTATACCTGAATTTTTATCTAATTCCAAATAGTACAGGAAAAATTCTAGTTTGGAATCAGACATGGGTACGTACGTATGTGGTGTGTATGAAATTTTTAAAAAAGATATTATTATCAGGCAGATAGGTGTAGATATAGGTACAACCTCTATTATCAGTTTTTTTATAGAGAACGAACGCATTTGCGGCCAAAAACAAAATAAACGATGGATTATCTTCCTAACTGGAACGCAAAGTTTATATGGTAATACAAAATTGTTTTTGCAGCTAGAGTATCTATGGACGCTCATGTAGCCGAGACGCAAAAACCGTTTGTATGAAATACGTATATTCTGTTTTCCTTTTTCTTGTAAGAAAGAATCTTCCAGCCAAGCACATCACGTCGCCGTCCATAAGGCCCAGTTTTATTTAAGGTACGAGTTATTAGAGAATTTCAATAATTTGCCATGTGTTATATTCTCACTTGTTCACGGTTAGAGGAGCAAATTAAACCGGCAAGTGTCCGACAATCGTTCGGGTGGAGCTCATTTGGTCCGGATTAAGAATTAATTCGCCGAGGGCCCGAATGGTGTACGATTAATTTCTCCCGAGAGCGCGGTTTCACTGCTGCTAGTATAAACGAGCAAGATTAGACTGTTCAATTTCGACGAATTGAATTTTAATTACATTAGCTGTTACGTTTAGGGAAAGAGAAAGCCTAGATTAAAACCTAATTTAGAACATGTGTTGTTTCAATCCTGGTTCATTATCTCTCTCCTTAGACGTGGGAACCTACTTATATGCCAGATACCTATACTTTTGCTATAATATTATAACTGTGTGGTGTGGATAAAGCTATTTCATCTTATTATGTTTGAGGTCTATTATATAACTTTCTTCGTTTCGGATTATAATAGGTAATTAAAGATTTGAGTGCCAGGCCCACTGTTTCCAATTATACCTACTATAAAATTAGCTTCGAAGTGCAAAAGAGAGAGAAATAACATTTCGTTTACAATCGGTTGTCTATCTTTCTCACTTCCATTGTGTCACTTTGACAGCTATGCGCTGCAAGGTTCTTAATAATTCTTATTATTCATTCAACTCATTTTAAATTTCATACAGACAACTATTACTCTTCTACGAATCTACTAACAATTAAGCTTTTTGGAAAGCAAAGTAGGTAGGTACCCGCAACAAATGTTTATTTTAACTGTAAATACCTGTAGTTAACCCTGCCGTATCATTCTGTCACTTCATGCTAAAAGGGGTTCGCATGCATTAATTACCAAGTTTCCCTTTCAGCCTGTCCCGTGTATGTATGCGGAGTTGGAGCCTAATTATTTGTACGAACTTGCACCTCCGAAACTAAGCCTCTTATACGTGGAAATACAGCCACTAGATGTGACAGGTTAAACGCACGTTCGCGCGCTAGTTAAACGTATCATGGTTCCGTCAAAACAGACAATCAATTTTGTATATCCGTCTCTCCTCTGTATGTCTCTAAAACTAATGGATGGATTTTTTATTATTACTTATATTTGTAGCTAAAATAGCTTGGCTTTAATAAAGTAATGATTGAATTTTTTTTTCATTTTCTTACCTAGTTTTAACACATTCGTGGATGCTCACGTCATAATTATTATGACGGGTAACGACGGGCTTGCGTTGTGGCACAAAGTTGAATAAACATTCAATATAACCACTTAAACGTCTTTTGGCATGGAAATTTTTGAAGGATTTTCAATTCAATTCAATACTCTTTATTGCACATAATTAAAAAAACAGAACAAAATAATACAGTAGACTAAGAAGGTACATCTAGGCGGTCTTATCGCTAAAAGCGATTTCTTCCAGACAACCTTTTTGCCTTTTCTTTTTTGATTTTCTGCAGTCATTACAAACTAGACACGTGACTCATGTCCTCGAACGAGTTAAAATACATAATCTTTATGTCTCTTCCATTGTATATTAGGTTTCAATACCAACTGCGTTAACGCTCCAAGCTTACCGTAAATCTTACCTGACTTATCCTCTCCCGCGCAAGAAGTAAACGTTATAATCTAGATGAGATTACCTTAAGCTGAGTACCACTATCTGGGGTGTTGTTTTAATTAATACAGTAGTTTGTAAGTCGCGTAAGGTTAATTGAAATGCGGATTAAATAATTGTGCAAATTCACTTTGACATTGCCAATCACACATTCAAATTAGCTCGATAGGTCGCAGTAGAATTTTAGAGCGCAATAAAGAGTATACCTAATGAAAAATATTAGTACCTAACTTCGAAAATATCACAACCTAAGATTTTCAGGGTTGTCTGGAAGAAATCGCTCAAAGCGATAAGACTGCCTAAATTGTAATATCTTTAAATTCTACTTGTTTTTAATTTTATTTCTGCAAGTAAATATCGAAGAATTGCGAACCTGAAGTGGCAGTGGGCTGGGCACATCGCCCGCAGAACTGACGGCCGTTGGGGCAGAAAGGTTCTCGAGTGGCGACCACGTATCGGAAGACGCAGTGTAGGCAGGCCTCCCACAAGGCGGACCGACGATCTGGTGAAGGTCGCGGGACCCGGCTGGATGAGGTTAGCGCAGGACCGGTCGTCGTGGAGATCCTTGGGGGAGGCCTTTGTCCAGCAGTGGACGTCTACAGGCTGATATGATGATGATGATGAAGTAAATATAGGTACCTATTGTACTTAGTCGGGTCATAAGTTCACAGGTTCAGGTATTGTGAAATAATTGAGATATTTTTGTTTTTTACAATAACCTTTTATATACCAAAAGGTACTTACTAAAACATAGATTCTAATGCTAATTAAGCTTATTCAAAATGGCCCCCGCGATTTTTTATACAAGCCTGCGCGGCCAGTCGTCTCTCGTCTCCTTTGATCAAGATGCTAGGCATTGACTCCATATCTATAGGATGAAGCTTTGAGTAGGCCTTTTCCTCCGAGTGTTGCCATCTATACTAATAATAAAGAGGTAAAAACTGGTGGATAATTATTTGCATGAATAACTTACATACATAGGTGGACGGATAATTAGAAACAGGGCGTGATTTTCATACAATCGAGGTCACTTTGAAGCCATTGTTCTCCGTGTAGGATTGATCGGGGCGTGATCTGATGACGGTCATCGAGAGAGTAGATGGAGGACTTTTAGATCGCTGTAGATATCCAACTGATCAGATAAGCCGTTTGGAAGCAGCATCGTCATGATTCTTTAACTCTAAGATTTCTATACATTTTGATGCCATTTTCCGGTTTTTTTTCTTCACGGCGATGCTGCTTCCAAACGGTTTATCTGATCAGTTGGATATCTATAGCGATCTTAAAGTCCTCCATTTACTCTCTCAATGACCATCAGATCACTCCCCCATCAATCCTTCACGGAGATCCATGGCTTCAAAGTGACCTCGATTGTATAAAAATCTTGCCTTGTTTCTAATTATCCGTCCACCTATGTATGTTGCGAAGAACCAAATGATAGCGGGGTGTTAAATACACCTAACGCCATCCACTGACAAACTCTGAAACTAAGAAATTGGCATGATTAGAACGGGTAAAAAATTTTTGAATAACATACAAATTACCTAATGATGGCCTTAACTAAGCTAACCTACTCGTATATTACAAATAAAAAGTTTGCCCTAAATCGTCGCCTCGGGGCAGGGTGCCCAGGATGCTGGCTACGTTCCCTCTCTGGATGGCCAGGCTTAAGCGCTGGCCGAGGTACGCGCCAGCTCTCCGGTCACCCGTGGCTTCAATGAGGCGCGTAGATAGGTGTTTGAAAAGGCTGCGAGCCTCCGGGCCCCACGGCCCCAGAGTTTCCACGGCGAAAGGCACAAACTCGTAGCCGGTGCCCAGCGCAGTGTATTTGCGCAATTTGGCCCTCTCCGCGCTAACGGCCGCAGCGCCCGCCGCCCGTGATGTGGCGCCCAGGTGTGATGGTGCCAACGTGTCCGCGCACGTGGCGTCCCACACTAGGGGTCGCCCCCGCCTCCAAGGAATGACTGTCATCCCGTCGGGCCTCTTGCCATCATCACGTACTATACCGTTCGGCTCAAGGATAGCCGGTACGTTGGCGGTGGCAAGGGCCCTCCGGATGATGTCATTCAAGGAGGCGTGGCGGGACAAGCGGCCAGCGCTGCGGGCGCAGGAGAGACCGTGGTGCCCGTAGCAGTCGACGGTGGTGCCGCAGATGCAACGATGGGGCACATTGGTGCTTGCACCTATCCGCAGACTGACGGCCAGGGAGAAGGATACATTGTCTAGGAGGGTGCCGATGTTGGTAGAGGGCAGTGCATGAAGCCAAAACCCTGACTCCCTCTCGGCGGTGGCTAGAAGACGAGCTCGAGCTTGATGCTAAAAGTTCTCTTAGCGTGAGTTTGCAGAGAGGCTCGTCCCACAGCCTTTGGATAGCTGGGTTATCTGGGACACTCTCCCCGGGGCAGGCAGCTAGCCACGCGTTTTGGGCATCAATCCGGTGTAGAGGCTCTGAAGCGCCCAACGATTTTACAAGAATTTGGTTGAAAAGGGCCGAGGAGCTATGTGTAGAAGACAGAAATGCCGGGAGAGATATATTCAAAGCGCTGCGGATGCCGAGCCCACCGAAGCGGATGGGGAGTGAGGCTTGACGCCAGGACCGGTCATTTAAAGGGCAATTTAGTATGTTTACCAGCAGATTTTGGATGCAGACATCTATTGAGGAAAGCAGATTTTCAAAACGCCATAGATGACTGCACCGTAAAACATAAGTAAATTTTGGAACGAATAGGCAGAAACGTATTATTTGGAATGCCATGTGAGAATTTACAAATAGTATAGTTTATAACCCGGATAATGTCGCGAGGCATCGGCTAGTATTTTATAATCCAACGGATTTAAGTATGGACTGGAGGAGACGCAGTCTTTCCAACAGTAACCATTCTGAGGATCATTCTCAGTAGATCCATTGGCGAGGCACAACGTTAAAATTTGACGGTACTAAAATTGTTTCTATCCGTGTCACACATTATCATGAAGATAAGGACGGCACAAGTTTTAGTCCTGTCAAATTTTTAATGTGGGGATTCAGAATCGGACCTATTAGCTAAGTAAGTATTTAGGTAGGGTAAAACTCGGTAATACGCCCCACTTGACAAAACGCCCCACTCACCTAGCCCTAGCACGCACACTAACAAATCTACGCAGCACACGAATAGAAACGCAAGTAACCATACAACGTAGTAGACAACTTGTCGGGCGACTGATGGCTACTTGTGTTTTTCGTGCTGCGTAGCTTTGTTACTGTCCGTGCTAGGCGAGTGGGGCGTTTTGTCAAGTGGGGCGTATTACCGAGTATTACCCTATAGGTATCTAATTTTGTTTATAATATGCAATCAGCAATGGACCGCGCCAAACTAACCCTAAGTTGGTTACATGCAAATCCTGCTATAAATTGGCGAGGCGTCGACGGATTTCGAGCATTAATTTGTGGTAAATCGTGTGGAAAATGGAAATTTTGTGCAGCCTCTGGCAACACAGCGCGCCAGTGTAACTTTGCCGATAAAAAAATAAAATCTTACCTAAAAATATTGAAAACTAGCTCGTGCCGCTTGGAGATAAGGTTGATGACAATGGGGTTGGTAAGTTGGTATGTGATTCGTGTTGTTTTGAAAGGGTACGGAGACTGCGACGTGATGGGAATATTCGCTTCATTTTTAATGAGGACCAGATTTCATTGATATAGAATGTTTAAAGGACGTTGTTAGGTCACCTTTACATAAATAACCTGTAATACTTTAATGTTATATTATAATTTATATCAAGCATTAACCCTGGATTATAATAATTTACTACACAACTTTATCACCTTTAATTTTTAATGCGATTATGTAACTATTTTACACTATACCTACTCGGTGTAAAAACGTCGCTCTGCAATGCTACAGGCCAGCGAGGGTCATACTCAGAGTATATTTTAAAGCTATCTTCACCAGTGCGTCCTGCCAGTCATGAACTCAAGACCTACGGCATAGAAACGTTGACCCTGACAATGGGCATGCTCCACAATTTTAAGGTAGCTCCGCGAGCTATGCAGCGGGCCATTTTTCGAATGATGAGGATATCTGATGAAGAAATAAGGTCATTGACATCATCATCAACAGCTTATTAAGATGTCCCCACTACTGGGGCTCAGGCCTACCCTCTCAACGAGTGTGTTCGGATTATAGTCCACCACGCTAGCCCAGTGCGGGTTGGTGGACTTCACATGCGCCTAAGAATTTCTTCTTCGGCGTATGCAGGTTTCCTCACAATGTTTTCCTTCACCGTTTGAGAGCAGTCAGTAAATGTACTTAGTTTCGAGAAAAAACCCATTTGTACATGGCCCAGCCGGGGATCGAACTCCGGACCTTTTCATGTGATAGGCCGTGTCTTATTCCCGACGCCACTGATGCTTCTTGGGTCTTGGCTAAGGTCGTTGACATATTCGAAAATATTAGCAAGCTGAAGTGGCAGTGGGCAGGTCACACCGAGAAGACGACATAAAGAAGGTGGCAGGGCCTCGATATAGCAATTACCAATTATTTAATTAGCACTAATAGCTTGCTGCGTTAAACAATTATGTAGATACTTTTCGTCCTCAAACTATTATTAAAAAACTTTTTAATAAAAAAATAAAACCGACTTCAAAAACACAAAAAGGCACTAAAAAGCGTAAAAATAACTTTTTATTGTAATCCAAAAGACAGAACCCTGTTACTTATTATTTTAACTAAAATATTATTATAATATATGCTATGAACTGATCTGTTTATAGTCGGTGCCTCCTCCTTTTTTGGAAATCGGTAAAAAGGCTTTGATATATTACAAAACAAGACCTTTTAATGTATCTTCCACCGTGCGCCATCCGAAAGAGACTAGCTTAGCTTAGGTAAGCTTGAGTAAATTGATGTCCTCATTAAAAAAACACAATGTAATGAAACACAATGTTGCAAAATTTGTCACCATTGTGTCACCACCTTAAATACTTTATCATTGCCGATCAGAATTCACGCACCACCGCTCCATGACTGACATTTCGCTAACGAACTCGACGGGCGGCAACTGCCGGCGGTCACGCGTTCGACTCCCGGGTGAGTCAGGGCTTAATCGGTGCGGGATTGACTTTATGAGGGTGACGGAAATTTACATAGGGTGAGTAACGATTTCTATTTTACGGTCGGTGACATGAGTCGCTGTCAATTTTTAAGCCTTTTCTTAGTACCCAAGTGTTCATAGTGTTATTTTGTTTACTAGTTTTGGGTACTTTCCATTTGGTCAAAGGAACAAAATTCTTCTTCTTCTTTTATCATAGGCTGAGAATAGTTATTTGTTATGCAAGGCTGCAAAGTTGGTTATTTTGTGCGAGTACTAGTATTAAAAACTGAGCAAAGCGAAGGGTTCCAAGGTACGAGACGCAAAATAACTTTGCTGCCGAGCGCAACACACAATTTTTCACCTCACTACAGCCAGGAAAATACTAGGTGAATTGAATCCTTTCGGCGGTTTAGAGCCACAAATAATAATAACCACATTAGAATTGACCACTTCTTAAAATGTCCACCTTCTACAAATTAGAAGAAAAGTTTTAAAAAGTTTTTTCCCAGGTGCAGTTTTCCACGCAGATTTCGAATGAGAAAGTATACCCTTCCGATCCGGTGAGGTGAAAAAAAAATTCTACTACGTCTGTATTCATAGAACAAATTGGAATCCTCCGTATCTTTTATTCGCTTTTTATTTGGAAAAATATAAATTTTAGAATTAAATTAAATTGCGCTATTAATGAGAAAATTTATTAAGGTTTCAGTATCACAAATAGTTATTTTTTGAATATTTTGTATTGTATTTCCAATTAAAGTATCGAATAACACGAGTATGTTTATCATCTGACTTTAGATCATAATTATTATGACCCTAATATACAATGTACAAGGATGCTCTGTGTGGCATATTATAGAATAAAAAAAACTGTTTCAATCACGCATATAATTTTATTAAATCGATTGTGGTAGCTAGGCTCTCCGCTATATTCAATTAATACACATTAATTGACAATAATTAAAATGTCCTTAAAATTTAACGGGTACAAAAATAAAATGTAAAAAATTACTATCTACATACATAATACATAAATATCATAATGCGGGCAAATTTTACATAGTCGTCGAAATTATAAAAATTAATTATCTATTTATTATTAGATTCATAGGTAAGTACAATTATATTTCAGTTCAATAAACAATCAAATATTCTATTTATTTTGATAAGATAACATTTCATTCAGCCTAAATAAAATATAAGTTATTATGATATAATATAACATCGTCAATTATCTGTATTTTCTTAAGATACAATTTACTTATAAAACAACATTTTTCAACATAAAATTTTAACACACATTTTTGTAGGTCAAATTTTAACTCTATCAGCGCGTAGCAAAGAGCTACGACTTTCGTAGCAACGTAAACTGAATATTAATTTTGAAGCATTATGGTTATTCAAAACTTTATACTTGAAATAGAAAACATATTTTTAATGTCATTTGTAACACGTAAAATAATAATACAACGATTTCTAAGGTTTATTTCACAAAATGTTAATATCGTTTTCAGCGAAAAGAAATTTATAAAATATAAGATCAAAGCTCGCGTCAATATCTCAGGCAAAAGAGATGTAAATAATTGGTTTTCCATCGAAGTTAATTGAAACTTAAATACTTATGGATTTAATTTCAATATTTAATGTTCATTTTTTAAATAAAAATTATACGGTTTGTATTACATAGTAATTTGTATTTTTTATCATAATCTTTTATGTCAGTTTTTTGTGCCTCCCTAATAAATTAAATTTTTTCGACGATTACATATATTGATAAAGTGTGATTTGTGAACTTAACTTGAAGTCATTGCATGGGATATAAACCCTAAGTACCAGTTAGTTTCCTTTCCTTTCCAGCATATATCTTATTCAAATCAAACGCTTTCTCCGTTTGAGGATATCTGCACAAGTTTTACCTATTATAGAGTTATTTTTTCCATAAAATAGTTTAACAAAAGTCTTTCCTTTAGATATTTTGCAAATAAACTCTGAATTTAAAACCAGCCACCCTGTGTAAGAAAATAATAATTCCACAAGATTCATTCATCTTTTACCTAGAAATGACACTGAACTATAAAACCATACAGATAAGAATATTTTGTCTACACCTACCTATCAGATTATAATCGAGCCTGTTCAAGCAAAACATGGCAATCAACACACAAAATATTCAATTTCACACCTAATTTAAATACTATTAAATGCGTAATCATATTTGTCGCTTGCTATGCTTTACCTGAGAAGGGTCAAATATATATATTTATAAATATTCTAGTCACTATTAAAATCGCTATCAGTCTGATTTTAACAACTTTACTGTAATACTATATTTATGTCTATCTATTAATGTACAGCTAGGTAAATAAAATTAAGAAAATTTATCTATATGTCGTTTTTACAGGTGTAGGTATATTGGCAAAGTACTTGCAACGATAGTGATCCTTAATATAGTAAGTTTTGTGAAAAAATTGAATCATACGCTCAAAAAAATCAGCTACAAAAAACAATATGAAGTTAACTGTTAACTAACCTGTTCTAAGATGCACATTGAAATAACACTAACTAATCTAAAATATTATGCACATAGTGTAGGCACGTTTTGGGACTACAGAAAAAAATATTTATTTATTACAATTATTATTCATACATTGTGGACCCGAACGACTTATGAATTGTAAATTTGTAATTCACTATTACAAGTACCCTTAGTACTTTAGGAAAATGAAACAGATTTTTATCTCCATAATAATTTTTATATTCCATGTTTGGTGTTTATGTAGCTGTTTGCTACATTTATTTCAGTTTTAATTAATTAATTAAGAATAACAATAATCTAGACTAGAATTACTAGTTGTTCAGATCCACCTCGTATTTGTATTTGTCTATTTTAATCATCTTACAATAATTATTTTACATTTACTGTACCTATTCTTATAACTTCATTTATTCTAAATCGTCTTCGGCGATTAGAACCCTACATTATAATAAACTCATTAGTTTTTAAAACCCTGATGTTTTTCTTTTCGTTACGTTTTAAGGGTTAGTTTAATTCATTTTGTTAAGAACAAGACATTCACTAGCACATTTTAAGCTTTCGCACTTGACGAAAAATAATTATAACAAAACAATTTACTAGGCACCCTTAAACTTTACTTTCATTACATTACCTACAATATTGAAATTCATTTTACTTGTGTAATTTCTTGTTTACCTCTTGTTTCAGTACTAATTAGATCGTTGGAAGTGTAAACGAGGAAAAATTTAATTAAATTCAAACCCGTTTCTTAATATTTTTATTAAGAAAAGTGTCTTCATTAAAGTTGTGCTCCTTGTTACTTCAAAATAAGCTTAATATACAGGTTGTTTTGTACCTGTTTCGTAAAAAAATGTATAATGAGAATAATGTAAAATATATAAATATAAAATCCTGTATTTTTTGATAAATCGGTATAAAATAATTTAATTCTTAAAATAATTAATGGTAGGTACCTACCCACTTCACTATTCTACTAAGTAATCGGAAGTAGTAGATTGTATCACGAGGCACCAAAATAATGTATTGAGGGCGAGGGATTCTAAAGTAGAATCCTAAGCGTAGCGAGGGATTCAAAGTACGTCGCTCAGGATTAAATAATTTTGGTACCGTGTGGCTTTTCATTCCCCTCAAAATATTAGTAGGTACTGTTTAAAGGTATGTATGCGAGTGTGTGTGTCAATGTATTTCATATTAATATATTTATTATACATTATTGTTATTTGGATTACATTGAGAGCACAGAATTACAAGGGTGGACTTAGAGAGTTGTTTATATATATATAGCTAGTATACTAACTCTATGGGTGGACTTGAATGTTAGCTGTGTTGATGTGTCAGTGTATAGAAGGTCTTTCGAAATTCACGATAATTAGATCATCTCTGTAATTTTTTTATGTATTTGGCACCAACTCCTGCCTAGTTAGTTAGACGAACGCCTGACGTCCCATTACAAATTTCGCTTCGCTGGTTTAACATCAAAGCACCGCCGCGTTTATTGTTATTAATTATAAATTAACCTTATGCCCCTGGGTGCCTAGTTAACAGCTAAGGCATAAAAAAATTATGTTAGGTACTTACTTTGTAAGAACGTATCTCACCTAAATGACATTTGTTGTGTTACTAATTGAGTTACAATAGCGCCAATCATGCTTATTATATTCAATTTTAACGCAAAAATTTAAATAATAGCCAGTACAGAAAAAATAGTAAGTCTAAATATAAATGACCAAAAGGTAAGCCGCATCACTTTTTCTTACAGCAAAGACCGTAAGAATGTGATAGACCTACCTAACATCAAATTACTTTGTTATGACAACAAAAGTATCCATTTCCAATGTCGATAGGTGGTGTCTGTTCAAAAATAAGAAAGAATTTATATAGTTAGGCAATGAACGTTGCAGTAATGTCATCTCCATAGATTTAGGAAACATAGGGGTCGTCTCTGTGATGTGATATTTTTTAAATTTTGACTTTTCTTAAATCGGACCACTAAAATATCTTGAACCTAGGTGAGATATGGCTTCACCCCATTCATACTTGTTTACATAACAACACTACGCACCTTAACATGACTTCACATGACTCAGGCAGTTACTGAGCATGTCAATATAATTTGTTAACTTATGTTACAAAATCAACACCAGTTAGATTATTTTATTAATTTCATCATTTAATGATAATTTTTACACTTACAATTTACTTACAACTAATAGCTTAAATATTAAACTAAATTATCTTAAAGCTAAATTTCCGAGAGTCTTTGGTGTAATTTCACTAAAGTCTGGTTATACACTAAATGGTCTTTGTCACAACACTACTGTCACTTGGGCTGGAACTGTCTTCTAGTCTTTGGTTTTTGAGGTCCTGCAACACAAAATATTAGTTAGTACAAGATATGTTATTTTTAACCATAAGCTGGATTCTTAAAAAGAGTCATGACATGTTTGTTATCGTGACTTCAAGTAGTAGCGAAGAAAAGACGGCCAAATCTGGCCAGATCACATCTAGAAACCTGATTGTTTGATCAGATAACCTGAAGTAAGCTGTTTATTGCGAGATGTGTTCTTTTTGAATACGCCAAGCTCTATTTTCCATCGCGAATTCGCGACTGCTATTCGTCGATTCCGATGATTCTCAGTAGATCCATTGGCTAAATCCATGAGTATCTAGTGAGATTTAACTTATGTACCTAGATTAATTTAGAAAATCGTTTATATGAGCTTGTAGCTTGAAATAAAGATATTTGTTCTTTATACGAAACCAATGTAAAGTAGTAGTCGCCTAATATTGATCACCCGGGTGCATTTTAAGTACACTTCTAGTATACTTTGTTCACCCAGGTGGTCTTGAAAGGATGGTGAAAGGCTTTATCGTCGTCCAGCCTCAGTTCCAGCAAATGTTTGTAAAAACAAGAAAAACATCATTGCAGTAAATTATTTGGGAAATAATCCGGTTTATAAAAACGATGGGTGGATTTTCAAACTAATTATTTTTCTGGAAAATTGGAAACATAACCCCTTTAGTCAGATAAAATATTATTCACAAAGATGTTCGGAATAGAAATAGGTACGTAAGCCGTAACTATAATAAACTAAAAGAATGAGATGTGAATCCATGTCTTATAACGTAATCAATCTTACTTAGCCTTTTCGTTAAAGCTAGTATATGTGTCTTTCCGTAGTGTTTCTTTTCATGATGCTTGAGAAAATGTGATTAATTACAAACCAGAGTATACAACAACAGACAATCTAAATTAGCTGTCATTATAATAATTTTTCCCACTGTTGAACCGGAAATGGTTCCTACAAGTTGACCCTTAAAATGTAATTACGTGCTCCAGAAATGATGAATAGGCTTCTTGTACAATTGGTATCATAAACGAGACACTTGTCAAACTTTGACAACAATTTTTATAATTTGCCGTCTTCGATTTTTCGTATAAATGTTAATTTTTCATAACAACCGGCACAACTATTTTGAAGGCGCTCTATTGTTTTACCAACATTGTTTTTGTTAGAATTTTGTGTCCTCAAAAACGGACCTATGTTATAATCAAATCAAATTTTATTTGGTGATTTGATGAGATTTATAAAAAAAACATAGGTAAACAGCATTTTTATGCAAGTTTGTATCAAAGGGAATGAATATTAGACTCTCCAAAACTGTCTCAACGTTGTGAACCTGTCAACCGTTTTCAAATTGCAACGCCAGAATAAATGTACACACAGACAGACACTTCATTACTATTTCATTTAAGTAGACGTGAAGGGATGTCGTAGTAGTATTATCTCTAGGTTTTATGTGCGTTTTGAAGAGCGGAAATAATTAATTTTTAGATATCGTTGAATTGGAAAACTCAAAACTTTGTGGAGATGGAAACAGCTGCCAGAAAAAAGGAAAAAAGCTTTAAATGACTACTTCACAGTTATGCATAGCTAAGACAATAATTGTGGATTCTTACCCTGGACGTAGCCAGTCTTTGCACCACAATTTCGAGTCGGTCTCCAGCGGCCGCGATTAGAGGCACAGTCAGACAGCAGTCATAGTCCACCGTTCTGGTACCATTTACCTGAATAAATTAAGCAATATTAATACTACATTAACTTTTTACAAGAAAAAATTAAATCGTAAATCCAAAAACAGACCTGCAAAATCCGATCATAAGGCCTTAACAAGCCCACTATATCCGCGGGTCCACCCTTCCTGATCCTATTAATGTACACTCCTCGTTCGTACAACCCATCTGATACAGAGAACCCGTAGTCGTCGTAGATAGCATCTTTGTACAAAATTACGTGATGAATAGACCCTCGAGCAGGGGAGACCGTCTCGCCGCTGTAGAGGCCTGTAATGATAAAAATAATGAGGGTATTCAAGGCACAATTGAAAGTAATGATACGTTGGGGAAGATAATGAAAGGATGTGAAATGTGTCCATCAAAAAAGAAACATCAAATAGTTTTGAGCATAAATCAACAAAATTAAATATTCGAACGTCTCGACTTGCGACTATTCTGTATCGACTAGTGAGGTATTATTTTGTCTCTGATTTTCTGGTACAAAAACTTAGAAACGGACGAAATAAGACCACAGTGGTAAACTAAACAGCTCGTATTTTAATAAATAAAGTTCATTAATACAATAAAGCTGGTAATTAACAAATTAATATTTAAAAACTATGAAAAAGTGAATTACTCACCGTCATTTTCATAAATTGGACTTGTAGAAAATTGAAAACTAGTCCCAGGTATGTTAGGTTTGAGAGGCGATTTCTGCGGTGTCGTAACGGTATAGATTCCGTTACTCAAAAAATCGTTATCCCAATTTGGTCGTCTATTCTTTGGTGATACCATCCCATAGGGGCCCATGTGCACATAGTCGCATTTGCAAGATGACTTTTCCATATTATGCAACTGACAGTCTTTCATGTTTGATGTAAGAATCTCAATTTGTTGAACATCATCCTCTCTAGTTATGTTCTGTTTATTCTTCAACGTATTTTCAGGAATGATGCACGTATTTTCGTAGTGGAACGTCTTCAGGGAATTGTTCAGGGAGTAATTCGGGAGCGGTAAGTCGTTCACGTTGTATGAAGCTGCCGCGTTAAAGTTACAAGCCATGAGTTTATCTTCATCCGTTGGCGAATAAGGTTGCTTGTCCATCATTCGTGTTTTATCAGGAACGGCGTATTCTATTATTTCTGAGTTTCCTATAACATAAACTTTATCGATTATGAAAATAATAAAGACCTGAACAACTTGTTTATTTAAATTAATTTCTTACCACAGTTGGCGCTGGTTCGTACAGGCGTGTTCTGATCCCAAGATTCGACAGCACTATCGTTGGAGAGACCAGGGCTCGATGTCGAATGGCTAGAGTCTCTTGCACTACATTCCGCACTTTCTAACGATCCTGAAACAAGTAAAAGGTAAAATTTGTTAATATTTGTAATAAATAACTGCTGTAATAATTATATGATAAAATAAAAAAATATATACTCATTCTTATTCAGAATAAACATTTTGCCTCAACTTGTTAGACATATCAGTTGATTGGACGAATAGATATAACAGTCAATTAGTCAACTTACCGGCAACTTTTCTACAAAGTTGTAATTGGACCCTCTGTCCACTCTGCTGTAATAGTTTGATTGCCTCAGATAATGGCTTACTGAGCACACTCTCTCCATTTATACTTAGTAGTTCATCACCTATTTGAAGCTTTCCACATTTTTCTGCTACACCACCTAAAATGGAAATAAATGTTAATTTCGATTCAATAGGTACTCTTTTTTACAATAAAATTACATTAATATTATTGTTAATTGTAAACTGTTGATGTCTTACCTTCAACAAGTCCACTTAACAAAATAGGCTGATTGACGTCTTCACTCCCAGCAATGGTCAGTCCCAAAGGACCATTTTCCTGCTTAATCAACTCTACAGTGAATACGGCTGTATTCCCATTTTCGTTACTACCGTGACTCCTTTCACTTTCCTTAGCACTGTTATTAGGACTTTCCGTGTGATGTCCAGAATCTTCCCCATTGTGTACTACAGCTTTAATTTCAATATTGCTAAAACTCTGCAGTGTTAATTTTGCATTATGCTTGTGTATGTTAGACCAGTCTTCTGTAAGGTCACGCTTTCTGATTTTCAATGTAATAATATCATCCGGTGAATTTTGTAATATACTGAAGGCCGTATCCTAAAATCCGTATTGATATTAAAACAATTTGCTAACAAGTTAACAGATCAACAAGTTTTAGCAAATTTGAGAATAATTCGAAACTCTATAACAATCGTGTTCAGACTTCAGGCTAACAGTTCTATAACTAATAAATTATTGAAAAGCTCAACATTGAGTTAAATTAGTTTTACTGTGAATCGATTTACCAAAGATAAGTTATGTAGAGGCTGTCCATTGATAGCCAGAAGCTGGTCTCCTGGTGCCAGGGCTCCGCTGCGATGAGCTACAGAGCCAGGCTTGATATCTGATATCACCATAGGCTCTTCGTTGCTTAGCAGCTTTTGCTTACATCCTGCCAACAAAGTCAATATTTAATTAACATTTGCAATTTGCTACATATTATATGACAAATTGTAAAATTGAGTAATTGAGAACATTTTTTTTTGTTTATTCTTAGGTACGTACGTAGTGTCGTGTCAAGAACGATGTTTCTATCAAATACATACTAAGAACAGCGTATGGTATGACTATAGTCAAATAGGTAGTTAAGGAGATGTTTACCGAACATCTAGAGCACATAATCTGTCATAAATGCTTTATGAAACTTTTAAATTCCTATATATATATTATCCACTAACTTGTGTTCTATAACACTCACGCTTTACAATTTGCTCAATCGTTAAGACATCAGACATGAAGATACTTCTACGAATTGTACAGACACAACAAAAACAGTAAGTCCCCGGGGAGTTATTCGTTGTTGATATTTGGAACAAGAAATGTTATCTATATTAGTCCCAATCCCAATTCAGAGCTTGGATAGGCATTCATGTAGACAAGTATTCGTGTATGTATATATTTTTCTTACGGACGCCCCGCGAATTCGTCTGCCTTAAAAAGTATCCTACAGTTAGGATAAGCTACCACTGCACCATAATCCGTTCAGCCGTTTAGCGTGAATGAGGAACAAACATCCACATTTTCGAATGAAATTTTAATACTTAGTCATCACATCACCGGACAAAGGAATTCTGAGTTACAGAGGAATTTTGGGAGTTCCATTAAAGGTTCACCTTTCTGCACAAAGTGATTTCAGTGTTAAAATTTACAAGGGAAGATAATTTTTGAAGATGTCGTAGAACAAAAGTTGCAGTCTTTGCAAGAATTTTGTTACACCCCGATAATTTGATTATTCCACGAGCAAAAATTTTATTCTAGTTAGAAATTTTGGCCGCTAATCAAAGACGGGTTGAATCTATGTTTTCTCAGGCCCACGTTGTTTATCAACAAGGGGAGCAATTAACGACAATGTTAGCTTAGGTTCCGTTAAACATAAACAAAAAGCCACGTAAGCGGATTCCCACTTAAGATACCTGTGATAGTAACACCAAGACCGGCGGAAGTTTTCGCCAGTTTCACAGTAAACACTCCACTGGAAGCTTCTATTGTGTTTGGCATACTGAATTCCACGTTCAATGTTAAGTATTTGTTGTTATGTGAGTCGTTCCTTCTTTGCAGTATTTCATTTCCGACGTCCACTGTTAGGTTTTCATGCCCATTGATTGACATCACTCTATCTCTGATTTGTAAACAGCCGGATCTGGAATATAAGTTAAGCGAGTCAAATATACTACCCTGGTTTAACCACTTCCGGTTACGTTGTATAATAATAATGGGATTAAACTAAAATCTAACGCCTATTCGCCTAATAGCTCCCAAGTGTACGATCCCAAGCAGTTGAGGTGATGAAATTAACGTAGTGCCTTTCACTGTATTACGACAACATCATCAATGGTCACATAGTACAGTCCTATTTTATAATTTTGTATGTGCGAATTAGACCTATGTCACAGAATACATATGCCTATGTCCAGCCCAGGACGTCAAAGGGCTAATATGAGACCATGTTCACAAAGTTCTACAAGTTGATATAGAAAGAATAAAATATGAGAAACGGAAGAAAGAAAGATTAAATAATAATTGATTGCTAGTGGAACAAACTTAAGGAGAGCTAACAACCGAATACTGGGTACATTTTATCTTAAAGCGTTTAAGTTCTTTATGTCCACAGATGATTCCGAGACTCGCCTGAAAGCCGGCGACTGAAGAGCAACGTGAGATATGACCAACGCCGCGTTTTCCTCGTGCACCGCCAAACCACAGCTCTGACCTGGAGGCACTTCCAGCTGTATATTCAGCGACTCCGTCCGACACACGCCCATGTTCGCGTAGTTTTGTTGACTGTCTGTAATATTAATCAACTTAATATAACACATTTGATCCTGAACTGGGAACTAACCTCAAATGAGAAGATAACACAATTAGTCCCAAGTAAACAGTGCCAGGAATGGTTGTTTGAATTATTCTGATCGCGGATTTGTTTGGGGTTCTGTTGCTACTGAATACTTAGTTAGATTCTATTTTTAGCTATTTGTCGCATTGAATTTAATTTCAGGCTGAGAAATCCAGAAGATGATTGCCAATGATTACTGTGGGGAGATGTGGTCCAACACCGACAGACGGACGGACGGACAGACGATCTTATATGGTCTTGTCGGACTATGGAAACCCTGTAAATTAAATTCTGACAGTAACTGAAACAGTTACAAAACTAATTACTTCACAACTGCAAAGGAAAACGTTATCATAAGATTTGGGTCTCTAATCTTGTAACGGCAGTTAATGTATTAATTGACTTGAAGGTCGTCGTCTCACCATAGTCGTCCTGTAAGCCTAGTTTTGGCATCGAGCTTTGTCTGTAGTTCCTTTGACGATGCTTCTTAGTATTTAGTGTTGATGTGCCTGATATTGAGTTTTCTGTAAAATACAAAAATGATCTTAGGTACCTGTCTGGCGCAGACGGTGTATGTTATACCACTTTGTGACTAGAAACATTATTATGGTTTAGATAGCGAATTCTAGTCCATTGTTTGCGTAAATACCTTGGCAACAATGCGAGCTTGACTTCTGCAGAATTGTCTAGACTAAATATACATAAAATGTTTTAAGTACCAACCAATTAACGAAACGTATCTTTCATCTAAAAGAACATTAAGTCGACAAATTTATGTTCTGGCTGTGGCACTCGGTATTCAGGTGTTTGATTGTAACATTATGTAAGTATTACAGCTAAAATGTTCAACAAAAATTTTAAAGATTAAAATAAAAAAAAGTTTTAAAGATTTTTAATGGCAGTGGGCTGGTCACATCTATAGGAGTACCGATAACCGTTGGGTAGACGAGTTCTCGTGTGGAGCAAGCGTGTCCGGCCCCCGGCTAGATCGACCGGTGTTCTGCATAGGGCAGTGACGAACGCGGACAACCCAAGATCGGTTCAGTAGCGCAACTTAACTAGGGAGGCAAATGTCTTGAAATAGAATAGTGATGAAAGAAGATGATGTGTATTAAAACTTAAAACCTTACCTCTAGTGTACCTTCCAGCATTAGCTATCACATGCCGCGGCGCTACGTGCAATCTGGTGAAGCCAGGCTCACAGTTCTCCAGGTAGCACATCACTTCCTCTGCCGTATAGTTGTTGCCGTCGATCACGTGGTCGTCGAAGGCCAACAGCTGATCTCCAGGGTGTAATGCTCCGCATCTATCACCGCAAAAGTGCCACTATCAGTGAAAGTAAAGCTTAGCTTGATTCACAATGCAATCTGCAATGCAATGTGTCATGTTTTCGTTCGCCGCGATTTCATCGTGGTAGTCATATTCATATGGGTTGATTTGGCCAATATCAGCTCGTGTTTCTAAGAAAAAGTTTCGTGTAAGCTTTCTCATCGCATCGCGCATTGTAAATTGGCCCAGTTAGGGTTTTAGGTTCGATCCGACGACGGTGTAAAAGTGTTAAAATATAATTAATTTTGGTACTTTTATTTATCCGTTCCGATAGGTTATTTACTGGACATATTTTCAATGTGGGAGAGTTATGTTCCAAAAGGCATTGCAGAGCAGACCACCAGTAATTTAATACTTGAGTTCTTTGATATTGTTGGCATAAAATAAGAATAAGAAGTGTAAATACATTTTATAATTGCATTAAAGACGCGGAGAAAATTACTATTAAAAACCTTTCACTATATTTGGATGTTTCGAAGCAATGACTTTAATTCAGTCAGAATCTCTTAAGTCAGCTTAAGTCGACTGAACGTTAAGCTTGCTTAGCTTCGCAGACATTTCTTAGTTCTTAGCTCGCAATCAAGAGTATTAACGAATTCGTTCCTGCATTTCTGTAAAAATACAAGACTTAGAAAACGTCGCAATGCAGTAAATATTCGAAGAATCTTTTATTATTTTGTTTAAGACCACCATGTAGGTACATTAAATAGATTATAAGTATCAAACGTAATCTAAAAGTACCCAAAGTGACATAAATTCTGTAAAATGTGGCGAACTAATTTATTAATCATACTTGAACTTTATTTTGCTGTTTTGTTCGGTATTCTAACTTACATTTCTAGTTGATGTCTACAAATCTAGAATCATTCGCTAGCGGGATTCAAAATCTGAACTCGCATCTAGTTACAGTACCTAGCTCAAATAAAAAGGCTCAAGTAAAGTGATCGTAGACAGGCTAAGAGAGTATCAGACTAATGAAAACAAAAGAAAAGGAAGTCTTGAACGCAACATCCTTCGGCTTGAATACTTTACAATTAAGAGCATGTTCTTCCCTATAAAAGAAAATGCTCAGGTTGAATCGCGACGAACGACGATCTAATAGAAACGCCTAAGGGATAGTATTTACCAAGAAGTTTCAAATCTCTTTGGTCGCGCGCGCTCCCTGTAGAGATCGCATCTTGCATATTTAGTATCGGAACCTATGATGCATGCCATTTATCGGGGGGGTGCGGACATAGGAAGCGGAGTAGCGGGAGGAGGTTGCTAATTACAAATTTATATGGAGTTTGAAAATGAGAATGTGTGAGTGAGTCATAATTTTGTGATTAGTTGGCACGATTTTGACACCCATAGAATGCTTCTATTACTTATCCATATGGGAGTGGCTAAATTATTTGATTCATGGTATTTACCATTTTGAGAAGCGAGAGAGATCAACTACAAAGATAGCGACAGAGGTGGTGTGTGAGACAGGTATCATCAATGCATTAAATTGAAAGCAAACCACGTTTCAGTACTTAATAATAATAAAATTCATACTTCAATATTTCAAAATATTATGACTTGGTAGTCATATAGTTTTGAGTAATGATTTTAATTTTAAAATCTTCTTGAGACTTCGAAAATTACTTTGATTATATGTACACATGTACTAAGCTATGCCCTCTTTTTTGGTAGGTAATCTTTTTAGTTTAGTTTGTTTTCTTTTTTTTTAGTTTATCTATGTAAATTTATTTGTATTTTATATATATTATTAAATACATTTAAAAGCTATGCTAAAGTATACAAGGCAATATATATATTAGATGCACGTAATGAACTGATATACGTATAAAAATGCATGAAGTTTTCGACTGATCAAGGCTGTTTCGGTATCACGTTGTTGTCGCTGCCTTTTACGACTCTTAAAGGGATACAACGAAGGGCGTAATGTAAAGTAAATTGATGTTTACCATACAGATAGAGCCAATAAGTGATCAAAAGATACGTCTAGAATACTTATTCAAATTTTATTAAAAGAAATTGCAAATTTGCAAGCTAAATTAGCCTTTGTTCCGTAGAACGGCAACTTTTCGAAAGGGCAACTTCACAATAAGACAAATTCTCAAAGGACTAATTCGCGTAAAGGCAAAAGTACCTACACTGAAGGACATAATTAATTTTAGTTTCTTATTAATTACAGTCTTAACATTCTGGGTTTCAATTTAATTAAAATTAGGTAAGTAATTACTATTATTGCAAATGTTCAATAACTATTTGAATTCGACTGCTCCTAACATTTAACTTTTATTTTAACTGAGCGAATTTAATCATTTAAACGTTGAAGTGGCAGTGGGCTGGTCACATCTGTCGGAGAACCGATAACCGCTGGGGTAGACGAGTTCTCGAGTGGAGACCACGACTAGGCAAGCGTAGTGTGGGACGCCCCCCGGCTAGATGGAGCGACGACCTGCGCAGGGCGGCTGGCAGTGAATGGATGCGGAGAGTCGAAGATCAGACTCAGTGGCGCGCCTTGGGGGAGGCCTATGTCCAGCAGTGGACTAGTGCAGGCTGATGATGAATTTAATTTACCTTTTTGCGAGAAATCGACGTTCTGCGAGAAGGAATGAAAGAAATTCGTTTATATTTATAAATAAAATGAATGCAGTCATAATGTTTGTCTCAATATTATTGTTCCACAATAAAGAAACAATCAATACAAAATGCACAAAGTAGATTAGTTTTCAGCCGCAATGTTCCGGAAAATAAATTATACAAAGAACATGAATGGACTCTAATGTAGTTATTGTTCAGTATCTACTCTTCATAATGTAATTAGTAGGCGAAGTTAATTACATTCTATTTTTGTCAGATTCATTTGTAACAAAATGACAACATTCAAATATAGCAAAGCTAATGAATCACTCCACAATGAATGGATTGAACGAGATTAAGCGCCACCATTGCAGATAGGTATTGTGTAAATTAAATTAATACGGTGGTGTGTGTAATTAGAAGTATTAATTGAACCCGCCTACGCGACGTCATCAGATGCTCTGGTTTAATTAGTCAACGTAATAATCTAGTCTAGATAATTGATAACTCGGATTATTAACAGAGATATTTGGTCTTCGCTGGAATGTTGTACAAGCGGTAATATTAATCGCTAATGTCCTAACATAAAGTTTACACTAAAGTTTACTTTACTGGGTTGCTAGTTTTTGATGAAATAAATAGATGTGACAAAAGGATTGACATGCACTCACTCAATTTGCCATAATATGTTTTGATAGGTTTACGAAGGCAACAAATTAAACAAACTTTAGTTTGTATCACCTGTTAGTTCATCCAGCTCATGAATCCGTCATAAGTCGACTTAAGTTTCATGTTGAAGTTAGTAAATCTCAACTTACCTGTCGCTTATGCTGGCCGGTAGGATGCTGTCAATGTAAATGGCATTGCAGCTGCCGACTCTCTGATACGTGTCAGATCCAGAACTGTATACGTCATCAGTATACCTTTGGTTAGTCAGAAATAAACCCAAGTCCTCATTGCAAGGCCTTTCTATTTCTATTAAAAGAGGACCCGTGGCTAACTTCACTGACTCCATTATTGAAACGTCATATTCTATGGTTAGGCTTGTGACTTGTGGACAGTTTTGCAGGATTTGATGGACTTCTGATAAGGTTTTGTTGGTTAGAGATATCTGTAACAAGAGAGACATACTCTACTCAAACCCTAGTCATCATCATCATCAACAGTCTATTAATATGTCCCCATTGCTGGGGCTCAGGCCTACCCTCTCAACGAGGGCGTTCGGGCTATAGTCCACCACGCTAGCCCAGTGCGGGTTGGTGGACTTCACATGCGCCTTAGAATTTCTTCTTCGGCGTATGCAGGTTTCCTCATGATATTTTCCTTTAACCATAGTCTTAATGTATCGAAATTTTCTAATCATTTAGTAATTTTATTCTCAAATTCTAATTGCAGTCATAGCGATAGGACCAACATTAAGGTCCCAAAAACCATTCTTATCATACTTACATGATCAACTTTCAACAGTCTATCCCCAGGCTTTATTCTGGAAGTGTTGTACGCAGCGCCTCCAGCCCTCACGTGGGTCACCACCAAAGGCTGAGCATCCAGAGACCTGCTGTTGAGGACGAGGTCTGCGCTCGGCGCTGAGTTCTCAGGCAGACCACCTCGGATGGTGATCCCAAGGGAGCCGTTGACTTTCTCAACGGGAACCTCTGCTAGCTTGGTCGTAATGTATAATGAGTTTTGGGAAGCTGAAACAAAAGGTGACCAGTTGTACAAGGCTAGTTAATTTATCTGGTGTTGTAGTATTCACATAGTTTCCTGGTTTTTAAATATTTAATCTGAGTGAAATTTTGTATAGTTTTTAGTGAAAAATAATGTACCAGTTGTATTTTGATTTGAACGCAAGTTTGATTTCAGCTGTGTGAATCTGTATTTTGTACCGACTTCCAAAAAGGAGGAGGTACTATGTTCGGCTGTATGTTTTTTTTTTTTTCCTTTTATGTATGTTCACCGATTTCTCCGTCAACTGTGGACCGATTTCAAAAATTTTTTTTTGTTTGAGAGGGTCCGATCCCGAGGTGGTCCCATTGTCACCAAGTTAGGATCTGATGAAGGGATCCGATGGAAATCGAGGAAAACCCTCAAATTTACATACATAGTTCGAGTTACGGCATAGTAGGTGGAGGGCATAGGAGGGGAAGGGGAGGGGGAGGGGAGGGGGAGGGTTGGGGGAGGGGAGGGGAGGGTGTGGGAGGGGTTAGGGAGGGAGACGGGGTCAGGGAGAGGGGGGAAATGGAGGACATGGAGAGAAGATAGGGGGAGTGGGGGGGGGGGGTGGAGGGCAGGGAGAGGAGATAGGGGCGAGGGGTGGGGGGAGGGGGGAAGAAGTCTGTGTAGTATTTTACCGCGAATGAAGTGGTAATGATGATGAAATGCTTTACAACGCTAAAGCGCAATACAGATAGAGAGCGGTGTTGCGAAAGCGTTGCGGCGGCGAATCTGCGGAAAGCGAATATAAAGCGGACCCCTTCAGACAGGAATTGTATGAAGCGGTTTGTATGAAGAACGCTCTGTACCGCGCCGCGCCGCGCCGCCGCCGCCGCTCTGTGTGGCAGTTCTCATATCATCAACAGCTTATTAAGATGTCCCCACTGCTGGGGCTCAGGCCTACCCTCTTAACGAGGGTGTTCGGGCTATAGTCCACCACGCTAGCCCAGTGCGGGTTGGTGGACTTCACATGTTTTCCTTCACCGTTTAAGAGCAGTCAGTAAAATGTACTTAAGTTTCGAGAAAAAAAACCATTGGTACATGGTCCAGCTGGGGATCGAACTCCGGACCTTTCGATATGATAGGCCGTGTCTTATCCCCGACGCCACTGACGCTATCAGTTCTCATATACTGCAAAGGAATACAACGCACCGCCGCCACTCCGCACCGCAGCCGCGCCGCGTGGGGCGTATCCATCTGTGCGCGCGGTTTTGTCGCTTTCGCCTTCGCACCGCCGCCGCTGCAGCAAGTTTTGCGTTGTACCTACCTACCTAGTTCTTTTTACGGGGATTATTAGGGATGCAACGAATACTATTATAAATACATTAACACTAAAAATGGAAAAATAAAAAACTTTTTAACAAAAAATAAAACCGACTTCAAAACCACAAAAAGGCACTAAAAAGCGTAAAATATCTTTTTTATTTTAATCCAAAAGACAGAGCCCTGTTACGTATTATTTTAACTAAAATATTATTATAATATGTGCTATGTACTGATCTGTTTGAATTCGGTGCCAAGACCGACACACAATAAAACTTAGCAATACGAACAGCTTAATTAACATATACCGGTCGTCGTGGAGAGCCTTGATCCCTCAAGGATCTCCACGACGACTCTCCGATCGATCTCCTCCCGGCCTTTGTCCAGCAGTGGACGTCTATAGGCTGATATGATGATGATGAATTAACATATTATGGAATGGTGCACGGGAGACTTAGCCTACTACCGGCTTGGCACCGACTACAAACAGATCAGTACATAGCACATATTATAATAATATTTTAGTTAAAATAATACGTAACAGGGTTCTGTCTTTTGGATTAAAATAAAAAAGTTATTTTACGCTTTTTAGTGCCTTTTTGTGGTTTTGAAGTCGGTTTTATTTTTTGTTAAAAAGTTTTTATTTGTCCTTTGGTTTCATCTAAGACTCGAATTTTTTTTTTGAAGTTGATTTTTTTTACTATGCTACGGGGGCAACAAACAAGCGGGCCTCCTAAGAACCAACTTACCATAATTAGGCATGTAGTACTCGACCTCCAACGACGCTCTCTCTTCAACATTATCCAGGAGTCGAAGCACTTCATCATTGGTCAGTCTTGCAGTGGATATGCCGTTGACGCTGCAGATCCTGTCTCCTGGAGCCAGGCGGTCTGACTCCTGGGCCACCGAGTCGTTCGTGAAGCCCACTATTGAGGGTAGGATGCCCGGTTCAGAGCGACCTGTGAACAAAGGTGACGTCAATAAACAAACTGTCCTATTGTGTTTCATCATCATCATAACAGCCTATAGACATCCACTGCTGGACAAAGACCTACACCAAGGATCTCTACGACGGCCGGTCCTGGTGCGCTAACCTCATCTTATCCAGCAGGGTCGCTATTGTGTTTAAAATACTTTAAAATATTCCTATATCTTTCATAGCCCTTCGGCCGTTCGGCTCGACCTGAAAAGGTGACGACAGTGTTTTTTAATACAAAATAGTCACTTTGGACCACGCACACATGGATACTTGTACCACAGCTTGTATGCTGTCTCTACGAAACACACGTTACAAATTCATTCTCGACACGGCGCCGGCGCATGTCCAGGATTTAGTACCGTTGGCGGTTTTACAATTCAATTAGTTTTAAAGATACTATTTGCACAAATTTTTTATTTAAGTCTTTAATTTTACAAGACATTTATTTGAATTTATTGACTAAAATAATATAAATAAATATGTATGCATAACTCCGGCGATATCTTCCTACGAATTCGGCAGTACGTTTATAGTCACTGCTGAACGATTGCTACAATTTCGGTATAAACTGCGTATATAAAAGTATACAGTTGAATAAAAATAAACCTTACGATAAACGTTTGATGGCGTGCTATTACTTAAGGTACATAGCATATATTATCATGATTTATGACACAATAGAGAATTGTCAATGTTACCTATCTTCTTTACTTAGTAATATTTTAGCCATCAGTTCGAAATCGACTGTTTCCTTAACTCATGCACTTCATAACTGGTCCACATTCCTAACTCATCCATTTCCAGGTTATTCCTAATCCAAATTTTGTCTATAATGTTTTGTGACCAATAAATGAAATAAACATTCCAAGACACCTCGCGTGCCTAAGCATCACTTCAGACAACAGTGTTGCTACAATAAAGAACGACAATTTGCCACCGGAGCACGTCCCTACAAGATGAACTCGTGAACCGTACGATGATCATAAAACAAATTACGTTACAAGAGCATGAAAAAAATAAAAGGACACCGCCGTAACTCATCAGACAACAAAGTGTGTGAGTGATCGTTGCCACTTTGAAGTGTTCAAGTGTATGGCATGGGCTGGCGCTAACAATGCCATAAACTGTGAGTAGTTTCAACCTTCATAAAAGTATCGGAATGGCTCGTAAATATGAAGTGGCACTTCCACTGAGCGGTCATAATTTGATAGTAATAATAGTATGGCGTAAAAGTTATGAATATAAAATGTAGGCTAATGCTTATGTCACATCCTTCTACTTAGTAGGTATTATATTCTCTATGTCCTCTGCTTTGATATTTTAACAAAATGCGCGAGATTTTTTTTTATAGACAAACACGACGTATTAACCGAAAACTTAATGGAGGCGCCACTTTTATACAAAACTGTAATAATCTGTTCACATGAAACATATATGACAAAATTACAGAATATTTAGATTTTTTATTATATTATACTTAGAGTATATTTACATGTTTTAATTTTCATTAAAAATTTTGACCACTTTCGATTAGGTTTTTCAATTAATAATGTTGGTAGTGTGTAATGTATCCGATTTTAAACAATTCAAGAACAGAAGCTGCATAGTCAAATATTGTATTTTGTAGATCAAGAATAGTAAAAAAGCTCTATTATATCATACACGTAATATAACATAAGGTAGATAGAATAGCAACGCGACATATAAAATACCACGTAGTTGCACCAATGTTTTATATTGCGATCTGATTATAATAGACAAATGAGATATCTACAAACAAACTTTGAAAACTTAAGTAATAAACAGCAAAGCACGCCATTCCAGAGTCGATAAAGGAGTTCTCTTGAAAATCGATAGGTTCTCTACTGCTTAACGATATTGCATCTAAGCGCGTGATCAGATGTATGGAAACACCGAGACATAGTTTATAGAAGGAGCTTTTGAGGAACCAGGCTTTGAAGACGCAACCAAATACTCGCAATCTTCAAACATGTGAAGCAGGAACGAGGTAGAACTTCCAATTAATATTATATTAAGATAGTTGGAATGTTTGTAACATAATCAAACTTGTAATTCTCAAACATTTCTAAATATACTGCGTAGTATTTTATGGGCAGGAGCGAAAGAGTAACACTGGATGCTTTTTAACGGTATACCTACTTCGGTTGTATTAGCTTTTAAGGTTGATGCTTTTGTGTTATTTTATGTATAATAGGTAATAATAATGGGTAGTGATAGGTAAGAATTTATCAGGATCAGGATATATATCAGGCTTGCATCATGTATTGTAAGAAATTCTTACATTATCAATAATTAGATGTGGCAATAATTATTAGTAGATTACTACTAAAACTTTAAAAGTAATTTCAATTGTGGAGTAGGCAGGTTGTCATAGTATATGTAAATATTTTATCCTTTCCTGGCCAGACGCTTAACCTAGAATACTCTTACTTTTGGGACTCATCAAGCCTTATCAGTGCGAAGCTCGTTTGCACAAAAGTACAAAATCACTTCTAGTCAGATTTATGTTCGTAAAGATTAGATTGTTTGTGATATTGCCGAATTTCGTCTCGGGACGATTTAGTGCTCCCTTGATGAGGGTTAGGTTCTAGATGTTTTGCTTCAAACTTAACCAAGTATACGTTTTTGCTTAAATGCTGAGAATGTTTACTGTTGTTTCATTTTTCAAGGTTCTTTGTTGATTAAAATTTAAGAACTGGCGACGTGTCAATCAAAAGATATGGTAGATTATGCGTTTCTTTACGATGTGGGGATTTTTGTATAACATCCACATGTGTTATTAAACCTCCCCAGTGCCTTTCCTATCAGTAGCTATATTTGGATTAACAACGTTGTAAGTACCTTACCTACCATTAGCTGTAAAACTATGTTTTTGCTACCCGTTCCTTATTAAGTCGAGGAAGTTTGCTAATAAATAAGAAAGCTTATAAAATTCATGGGTTAAACTAAGTACTCGCTAGAAATGTCATTTAGTTTTATTTGTTTGTTAAATATTTCTTATTTACTTTCAAATACAAAACAGAAGTCAGTTTATACAAATAAATACCTGAAAGACCGAGCTCAATCCTCGTAAACCTCCATAATGAGTTTCCTCAAAGTCGGGATCTAGCCAAATCACTTTCTTGCACCCAAAGACGATTACGAGACGGTACATTTGCTCATTTCATCAAAATCCTCAGGCCATTTGCGAAATAAAATTTCCAAATACCAGATTTTTATGCTAAATAAAATGGCGGTTTTTTCCTGAAACCCATGAAAACAAGCAACGATGGTCTGCCAAACATTGTGTCAACCACAGATTTATAAAACATAGCGTAGCGAGCTTTTTCCGTGTTCTGTGGTGTCAACCGTCTCGCCCGACTTGAACCATAATGATAGACAGTCATGAAACATATAGTTTTATGTTGAAATCGTTGAAAAATAAAGACTTTAAAATGATAACATAAACTTAGTTAGTCTTAGATTATGAGCTGCCAAGCATGTTGGGAAAAATGTCGAATGTGTCCGAAACCAAAGAAAGAGGCAAAACCTGTTTACACAACTAAAGATTAATTTATGGGATGTGGGCACAATACAAATCATTCTGGCCGAACCCTCTTCGAGGTCGGCTAGAATGATCTATGATTTAGTGACATTTGATAGAAGTGCACCTTAGGTTAAGTTTATTGTATACTCAGGCTATGATGGGGCTGTCATTATTAATTGTAAAAAGCCCCTAAAAAAGAAATAAACAGATTAAAAAAAAAATGTCGAAAAGAAACGAGTAATAAATATATACACAGCTAAATTCATAATCCTCCTTTTTGGCTTCGCCGTAGTCGAAGAAAATTAGTAGGGTAATGGATGCGTATCCATCGACATTATAATAACTAAAAACCCTACTACTAACCCTACTAAAATCGCAGAGAACCATTCGGTTTGCAAATAAAAATACGGGGACCTTAGGATTCTGGAATAAGACACAATAACAACAGATGTTCCCTGAAGACTCCTTTCTTTCACCACCAAATGATAAAGTTAGCATTAAACCATGAAACTAAAAACTTGTTCGCCGCCGCCCCTAATGGAGAAAGAATGAATACGGTTGCTGGATTGCGGGCCGGGACCTATGGGATCAACTCAACACACTATGGAATGACATACTTAAGTATCGTGTTATTTCCGTAGCAACGAGAATAACACAAACTGAATTCTTTAATGAAATTCTCCTTCAAAACTGGCACCGCCAAATTTACAGATACCTAGGTATTCATCCCACTCCTACTAATATTATAGACGCGAAAGTTTTTAAGGCTGTTTGGATGTATGTTTGGATTTCACGTAAAAACTACGGAGCATGTTTTAATGAAACTTTAGATTATAAATCAGACTATTAAGACATAGGCTATAGATCCTCGGGAAAAGCATAAACATGATACTTGCCTATTTTTACCCCCGACAGAAAAACGGGTGGAATTTACCTTCATGTAATGCACGCACTGATATTGGCTACTGCAAGACTCCGTGATAATTTCTTTGTATGTTTTGAGAAGTTCCAAGAACACGGCGATAAACCGCTTGATTTGCGATTCTCAAAACCGCGGTTACTACCGCCATCTAGTGCCTGTTATGTTCATCCAAATAACCGATATTACGAGGCCATTACGCGCATGAGTCGCTTTGGACACGATTCAAACGACTACCAAGGCGATCGACAAAGTCATTGCGACCGCAAACTGCGTGTATTTGTCGCAGCGTAAGTTAAATAAGCCATTTTATGAAATGTCGCGGCCGATTTGTTTTTTTTAGATAAAATAGGATAACGACAAACCCGCTCCGGTGAAGCTGTAACGGCCGGCGAGGCCAACAGCATCGTCAGTTCGAAAAAAAAAGGTACGACGGCAAGACCAGATAGAAGCAGTCTTTCCACGCAATCTATTTAGTTTATAAGATTTTGTACTATTTTTTATGCATACCTACCGCATACTTCTTTAATTCAAAAAAATATATATTTAACTTAACTTTTTTCATCTAAATAATTCATTACCGACTTCCAAAAAAGGAGGAGGTACTTTGTTCGGCTGTATGTATGTTTTTTTTCCTTTTTATCATAATAATAATTGTATTTTTAATAAGCCATCTTCCCACTTAGCCCTTGCGTAAAATAACTAATTTCACATTCCAGCCACGGCGCCTCTTCTTGGAACGTGCATGTAAATATATGCAGTTGCGTTTTCATCCGGTTGCTGAGGCCAACGTATCAGGCTAAGCCTTAAATTGGTTCAATCCAGCTAGTAACTGGTAGCTGGTTACTACAGAGAATTGGAATCTACCAGTTGAATAGGCTTTATCGATAGCTGGATTGCCAAGTGGAGATAAATTACTATTGCTTGTATGAGTAACAAATCTAGGATTGTAGGATTAAACTAGATGGTGCTGCTGGTTTGGGATTATGTTACGATGAGAATAGAATTCATCGTAAGTGGCTGTAAAAGTCTAGATAGATCAATCGCAGATTCAAGTCCTATTTCTTCTGTTTAGATGTGTTAACATTACACTTCCTTTATTTTATTTAATACATATACATTTATTTAAATTTCAATTTATTTAAATAAACTTATTGTAACATTACAGATTGAATATCCAAAGCGATACAATAAATGTTTATACTAGGGACGAAATAGGCATTCTTCTTTCTAGCATTCCCTTGCATTCATTCATCAATCTATATAATACTTATGTATTATATATATAATACATTTACGTTACATTTAATAAACATGTGCAAATCCCTGATAAAATTCTTCAGGGTTCATCCGCTGAGAAAGAATTCGGATATTAACTACATTATAACTTCAAATTTAATATATTAAATTTTAATACCCGCTTAAGTGCCTATACTAAGTGCCATAACAATCGTATCAGAATCACAGAATATATAATAGCACCAGATACATTTCAAATAAAAACATGCATGCGTTCAAATAGCCGTACAAAATATAGGTACTTACCTAGATTTATAATTTACGTACTAACTATTATAGTCCTCTGTGAGAATAGTCACTAGATGTACGTATGTACATTAACGACTTTCGTTCCAAACCCAGAATTAAAAAAAAAGTAAAAAATCTGTCATCAGTTTTTAAAAAACCCTTATCTTAAATCTAAATCCTAACCAATTTTCATTTCTGAAGGATCTTTGTTTGCCTGTTGTAGGATTTGGGAAGTTACTTACAGTTGAAAACTTTTCTCATCACAACATTTTATAGTTCTTTAGAAACATACGCTATAACACTACTCTAACGTAAGCTCACTATTTATGGGTGGGCTAGAATTTTTTAACATTTGGCATACTATTTATCCATATCTGTTTAAATTAGATTTTAAGTAAGTAAATAGAGATTGTCGTAAGTGTCCTGGAAGAAACTGCGTTGGCTTTTACGTTCCTGAAGTTAAGGTTAAGTCATATTAATAAAGTTCACCAATTTCTGATGACGCGTGGTAAAACATGGCCTGCAGCTAGGTTCTCGGCCATTATGCCAAGCTTCAGAAGATAAAAGCGAAAGTCTAAAATGTAATATAATAAGAATACAATTACAATTTTACTCTCTACTCTTATTATTTATTTCTACGTTTCGAAAACACGCCATTTTGACTGCTTGTACCTACTTACTTTTTCATTTACTTATTTGATTACCCCATCTTACTATTATACTATACCTTACATAATATTTAATGATATACTTACTAGGTATTATGAACGTTATTTCTAATAAAAATCTAATATACAATATTACCATTATTCATAATCTAACAATACCTAGGCTGTAATAATAAAATTCGATAATTGTAGTCATAACGTGTACACAAACCTGAATTTAATGTCCTAAAATGCGGGAATGATTTCAGGTTTGTATGCGTTGTTGGTACAACAGATTGCGCTATGAAATTTCATAATTTCATTCCGCGTTACCAGCAATTAAATTTTTCAGGAAGACAGACGAGTTTCAAAGCTAGAAATATAAAAATTAAAGTTTAACCCACTTTAAAAAAATACAATCGAGCTCTTTTCTGATTCACGATGAAAGTTAACTATAAAAATAATTATATTTTATCTTTCTTATTTTCGTTTACCATTACCATTACTGAATAAAGGAAAGAAAGAGACAATATTTACTTTCTTCCATAATAAAAAGTAGTTTACGAGATTACAAAAAACGAGGGCCATCGTCTAGCTAGCATTATGTTGTTTCCGCCGTGCCCTTTCAGACCTTTCGTTATATTATGATATTATCGTGTAATAAAGTCACACCCTTATTCATAGGCTGGGCTTGAGTGCCTCTTTTTCAATATTTATTAGACGTGGCCTTAGGGATTTTTAATATCGGATGTATACTTGAACTCTGCAATATTTTAGGTAGGCATTCAGATTTGCTTTTGAACGTTTCTTTGCTCTCCTTCGACTTTTTATTAAAATGACAAAAAAATATATCCAGCAACAGTTTTCTCGTTTAAGACTTTTATTATGGTGAAATATAGGGACTTAAATTAAGGTATTTATTATATAGAAATAAATTCATCGGCTTATTGCAGCAGTGACTTAAAAATAAAATAAAAAACGGTCCTCTATGCTTGATTAAATTATAAATTAATATGAATAGTTTGACGGTACCAAACCATCACCATAACAGCCAAAAGACGTCCACTGCTGGGCAAAGGCCTTCGCCATGACTCTCCATGACGACCGGTCCCGCGCTAACCGCATCCACCTAGGTACCGCGACTTTCACCAGATCGTCGGTCCACCTTATGGGAGGCCTGCCTACGCGGCGCTGGGTACCAAATAATTAAATGTTATTTTACAAATACCTGAAGGTGTTGGATCGATCGAGCAGACATGTTGGGTCCACCTTTAACTAACGCCTAAAATACCAGGGGAAAATCATTATTATGATGAATTTCAGAATGGGACACCACGAAAAATCAAGTCTTAAATTACTAACTAAATTTCTGAAGCAACCATTAATAATAGTCCTAGGTATGTATTTTGAGAAAAGCTGGTCTCATATCAAGGATACTAAGAGCTACTGAGGTATCAATGTGTTCTCAGAGCTGAGAGCTATTTCACATGTAAATTTAGTTGCAACTGCAATTTGAATACTTGAAACCGTAGAGGTGTCTGAGGCCGTGTGAAATGTCAGATTGTACATTTCCCTGTGAACTGCTGGGGGTTTAGTCGAAATGTCAATTATGATAATAATAGAGTGGACTGCCTTTGTCTTATGCAGTAAATCCTAGAGTCGCTTAATATACAGAGTGGAATTTCAGATGCCACCTTGAGGAAAAGTAGGTACCCTAAAAATTGAAGATAGACGAAATTTTATGCAAAGAAAACATAATAATTTTTTATTTAAATGTTAAATTTCATGACCTTCCTTTAATTTAAGATACTATTATACTTAGAAGGAATTAATTCTGATGAATTGATGATCGACCCTATCGATTAGTATCATAAAACTACAGGTGCGCTTTTTACACATTTGTCCGGTTCGATTCCCGACTCAGACAGGTGGTTTCTTAAAAATCTTTGAATGCAGATTTATTTAAATGTGAAAATAAAGGAATGTTTCCTTTGCATAAAAATTTCTAACTTCAATTTTTAGGGTACTTTTCCTCCAGGTGGCATCTGAAAATTCCAACCTGTATAATAACACTTTTAGGTTTTCCATTTTTTTTTTAATTATTAATAACCAATACATTTAAATTACATCAAATTTGTTCATACCTTTCCTACTTAAACTGCTGGGTTTATCCGTAGGATGGTTGGTCGATATTATTATTATTAAATGTTCGTTAGGTAATACCAATAATTAATTAATTACATTAATATACCAATTATAATTATATCCCCTGAGTTTCTGAAAAATTATTTCGCTGTTTCTGCGTCACATAATTATTAAATTATTCTATCCTTGTCTAACTCCCTTAAAATTAAGAATACCATTGGGGGTTAGACCAATATGTATCGTCAAAGTATCAATGTGTTCAATATTAGATAATTTAAAACATTTTCCTAAAACATCCACTTTACAAAATGCCTATAATTTTACATATTGTGTATATATCGTATTATTATTTACAATGGCTTTAAAATATTCGCATGACGTATTTATGTTAATCACTAGCAATCACCTACCAACTCAGCCGTTATAAACTATATCAATCAAATTATCTTATCAATCTAAGATGTATGGATGCAGCTGAAACTTCACCAACAAAGAGCAGTATTCACATTTTAAAATTTAAAACCTATAAAAAGTAATAAAATTTCTAGTGAACCCATCTCTATGGAACGCGGAACGTGAGCTATCTTTAATTCAAAAGATCCACTTTGAACGGCAGTTCTTTCTCCTCGAACTAAGTTAAGTGATCCAAGAAAGGATCTACTTTTAAAAGTGTATCAGATGCTGTACAGTTAACTACTTATAGTCTATAACGTTTTATTGGCTGCTTATTTTGTGACGTTAGATGGCTTACCTACTATAAAACTCAACACTTATGCTGTTTGGTGGTTGAGAAAGCTAACATATTATATTACTTCACATTAATTGTGTTTTCGTTTTCGATGATTCTATAAAATATTTTTGAAGTAAGGTTTGTTTAAATAAAAAAAAATATTCTGAGACTAAACAACCTACTGAAATTTAATGAGATTAAAATGAAATTTTTTTGGTAGAATGTCATAATAATATCTGGTTCTTGAGTTACGGATGATGGATTAATTTTCTTTCGAAAATTCGGACAATATTATTCAAAATAAAACGGCCACAATTTAAATTTGAACGGCTGAATTTCACTTTAAAATTGTCTGTACAGGGTGTTTACTGTTTATACAGCAAATGGACCGACTCAACGAGCTCTTTTGCAAGACAAGAATAAATTAGTAAGTTTAATAGCGGGCAGGCGCGGTGGCGACATCTGGTGAATAGAAGCAGTAAGAAAAGTTGTTTTATTTTTACTAAATTTAGGCCTCGGGAAGACCGCTTAAAAATAATACGTGCGGAAACCGTCTTTCAGTTGTCGTTGCCGAAACCGCCGTTCTTCCAGTTGTCTTATTAAAATTGTTAATACTGGAATCCCTATTTGAAGAAGCTTTAAAATTCAAATCTTCCTTAAAAGTGAAAGAATACTGTATAAAGTTTGTCAGTAGTCCGGACTACAAGCGACCGGACAAAAATACCATCGTATGGGGCAAATTTTGAATACTTTTTACATAAAAGTGATTTTTTGTATTTTATTAATTATTTAATACTCTGTACAACTTTAGACAACAAATTTACTACTAGGTCTACGACCTTTAGATGTATGTGTAATGTATTACATTTGTTTAAATTCTCCCCAATCAACATTCCGTCGAAATAAGAAAAATAGAAATTTTATGTATTTTTGTCTGTTCCATTGTGAACAGTTACCCACATCTCAACTTCATCATCATCATCATATCAGCCTGTAGACGTCCACTGCTGGACAAAGGCCTCCCCCAAGGATCTCCACGACGACCGGTCCTGCGCTATCCTCATCTAGCTGGGTCCCGCGACCTTCACCAGATCGTCGGTCCACCTGGTGGGAGGCTTGCCTACACTGCGTCTCAACTTATTAGTTGACTAAGTAGTTGAAAGATGCTCGAATGCTTCATCACTATAACTTTAGCACATGTCTCTGCTTACTGTTGCCGGTTTTTACGGCAGTTGGCACAGACAGTTCGGTGACAATAAAGCGATATTAAAACAATCAGTATCATCCTGACTATATCTCGCTTGGCAATCTACCATGACCCATAAATTGCTCACTACAAGAAAGCTGAATGAAAAATGTATGTCAACTAAACACTTTTCAACACTCAGTCGTTTTGAAACACAGTTTGGCGACTGGCAACTCATATTTCTTCTCATAGCATCAATTTTTATGTTGGTGACACACGGTTATACTACTATTAAAATATTTTAAAAAGCTCTCGAAACTGTCTAGATCTGGCTATAAGTGAGTCAGATGTGGCAAGGAATCGATAACTAATGTCTTTCTTACAGTTTTGCCTCGATTTTCTTAAAAACTCATAAAAGAACCAAAATAAAAGTATCGAATTCGTCTTCATAAAATGAATCTCAGCATATGGGCAATACGTTAATATCACGTTTTAAATAACTCACTTTCTTGTCTGTCTGTTCAGTACAAATTTTGCAATCGATTACTAACTTCCCGATAGACACTTAAAGCTTTAAAGTTTAAACATAGCTCAGAACTGGATGACAATGTAATATTGCTCTCAAAAAGCAGAATATAATTATTGCGCTACCAATATTTGAAAGCATTTTACTCCAAATTGGTTTTTAGACGTTTTACAACTTAGACAATTTGAGTTTTAGGCATATTAATACTTAGGCATTCTACAATTTAGACATTGATTTTAGGCATTTTGCGTTTTAGGCAAATTGCTTTTCAGACGAAGTGATCATAACCGGATTTGATAACCTATTGCGTAGAGGTCGGTAGTCGGACTATGAAAACTTGAGATTCCTTATATTTCGATGAATCTGACCAGGTGAACTGGTCATCGTGGTTCGACTATGGAGTCGAACTACGCGGTCCTAAGGTTTAGTAGTTAGCCTGGTAAGATTCTAAAATCGAACCAACTGGAAAAAAAGTTCACGTAGTCCGATGATCGAACCACAGATTTAATAAAACCGAGCGTAGCGAGCTTTTTCTGGTGTTCTGTGGACCATGCGGTCGAACCACGTGGCCACAGGCAAGATTTTAAACGATGAACGTGGGGCGTAGGTATGATTCCACTTCCCAGCGCTAACACCTTGGAAGCGGCGGTAGATAAAAACTTAACGTTGCTAATATTATGTACCCAGTGTACTTACACATGCAATAAAATATTTTTGATTTTGAGAAATAACATTCAGTAATAAATAACTGTTGACATGAGTTTTCTCAACGTAAGTACTCTCTACAATCCTTTAATTGATTACTCTTTTATTTATTTATGCATTATTTATGTACATTATTCTCTATTGCATAGACGACCCCACGTTTTTCGTTTAAAATCTTACAGAATTTTTCTAAAATATTTTATACTTCTTAGTCCATGTTAAAAACGTGGTAAGTACTTAAAATTTTATAAAATGAGTATTAGAAAACAATTCGTAAGACACCGTAAGTGACTTGAGTAGTAAAGGATGAGTCAAGTACAGTCGGGTGCACTGAATCATCTTCGCCAGCCAGCCAGACTACGTGTGCTATCTTTAATTCAGAAGCTCAGGGGTAAAGCCACTTGTGCGGAGTGGTTCGAGTGATAACAGAAAAGCGACACGGGATTTGCTGAAAAATGGGAAAGCGAGAAATCCTCGTAAAAGTAGATTAAGTTTTGTTACATTTCTACACCAGTGAGATTGGTTAGAAGCGATCTCTGGTAAGCAATTTGGGTGCCGGGTTCGCAGAGAGATGAGTGAATGAGTCTTCAAGGTTTCAGCAGAGAAGCGTTTATTTTCTTTCTTCACTATATTTTCCACGAAGTTACTTAGAAGGTAGGAGTACACAATGTTTCGATCAGAACTGTTCCTCGCTTATTTTTATCAGCACGTTTACGCTCGCAACTAGCGGTGTTTGAGACAAGCACACTGAGTGAGACGCCGCTAGCTGTGAGAAGGATAGGTATATGCAAGGAACGGGAAAGGGAGAGATACATTCTCTCTCTTACTTTCGCCCAATTACATGAAGGGGGCGGGGCTTACACAAAAATGCACCCCTTCCGCAAGGCAATACCGTAAGGTGAAAGCCACCGCCGTTATTTTACAATTAGCTTTCATTTCTATACAAAGTACATATTATTGACATATTTAGACCAGGAGATGATTATAGTGATAGTCCATCTTTATTAAAAAGTCCACATTTTATTATGCATGCAATAATAATATTCATGAATGGGATTCATGATAATAATAAAAATTACTGTTACAAATTATAAATAGCATAAACTCATATCAATCAACATACTAACCTACCTACTTATATAAATAAAATTAGATTATTTCTGATTATTACATTTATTTTTTTAGCCGTAATTATATAAGTAAGTTTATTTTTCAGTTAGTGTAGTTAATTATGTATTGTGTCTATTCTTATCTAATTAAATTTATTATTTTCTGTCTAAAAAAAGAACATACTACAAATTATGTTTAGTGTATGATTTCCATATTACATGTCCATCTAAACAAAAACTGTATTAATTCTTAATGTAAAGAATAAAATTTAAATTAGTTTATCGCCAAAGTCTATGAATTAGACCACGTTAATGGATACATTTTTGTGTGCCAATCCGGCTGTATATTTCAATATTTTTCACACGATACGAATCCTGAAGTAGTGCCGCTCTAGAATCACAAATTTGCTTGAATGAAATCCTCTGAAAAGGCATCTACTCTATATTTGATGCTATTTCTTAAGTACTAAGTACGTGCCAGGAATTTAAAAAAAATCTACATCAATCCCGATATTTTTATGATGATAATCATAATTTCATGAATTGTGACTGAATTTTTAAAATGTCTTATTTTATGACATACCTACATTTTTATAATTTTAGTAGTACTGGTACTTACTTACATTTAATTTTAAAGGGGGTTCCCAATGTTCCTGGAATCCTCATACAAGCCTAGTATTATGTTTTGTGAATCATCGTGAGTGGCCTTTCCCGACGAATTCGTTCATACTTTTCTAACTCGTCCATTTTGATAACTCATCCACTTAATAATTCGTCCACTTTCTAACTCGTCCACTTCCTAGCTCGTCCATTTCCTAGCTCATCCACTTCCTAACTCGTCCACTTCCTAGCTCGTCCACTTCCTAGCTCGTCCACTTCCTAGCTCGTCCACTCGTAACTCGTCCTAGCTCTCTCACTTTCCTAACTGAGCAGAAAACCTATCTGGACATCACCAGTACCTATTAGGTCTCATATGGAAGATTTTGTCCATTATTTTTCCTTGAATTAACATTGTCTCCTCTTGTACAAACGACCGCACGCCAGTGGAAGCACTTTGACTTTGAGCTGGCCTAGCCTATTAGGGAATTTACCATGAGAGACCAGTTTATACTGGTTTCGTATCCATTGACGTGCGGTCGACCGTACATCTGCATAACCGTCCATCGCATCGTACTTATTACCAAGTCGTAATTGAATTACTTCCATGAATTCGTAATACAGAGAGTACCACCGATGATTTTCGGCGAACCACTCCTGTGTAATTTCAACCCAAACGTAGTAATAATGCTAATAAAATGAATGACTGACGGAGTTTAACCCTCCGGCGGGTTAGCTCATAGCTCACCTCATTTACAATTATATTGTGTACAAGGGCCCGTCTGCGAAGCGAATGAATGAGTCACAAACGGCACGCACAGTGAGTCAGAGGTTGAAGGCTTTAAGTTTAAACTTTATTGCTTTTTCGCGTTACACTCTCTACTCAGGTATAACATAATATCGGACTCTATTCTGAAGGCGAACACGGAAATTTTTGTACAAGAAGAGAACGACAAAACTAGTTAAGTGTGGCGAAATTTTAAGTTTTAAATTTTAATTAAGTGGATTGTTTTTTTGTTTTAAAATTTCTTTATTAACTTAGATAATTATTTACAGTAACATTAAGAACTAAATCTAAAGTTACATTACTAAATATGCTCTCTTGTTTTGTGACGCTGAAGGCACCTTTAAAAACTTTTAAATATGAATTTCAAATATCTATTTAAAACATGATTATGTATGTAGTTTCTATGAGTACGTAGTATGCGCATTTTGATGATAATGCACATTTGTTGCATGAATAGAAATAAATAATAAATAGATAATTTACATAAAGTAAATTAGCGGGTAGGAATTAATAAGTAGATAAGCTTAAAGAAAATCGAAAAATATAAAATTGAAAATTTCATTCAGGATTTGAATTTTCGACAATATGACATCAAAATAAAGTTTTGAACGTAAGTAACTGATTATCTTTTTTATAAAATGTCGTATAATAAGTGATAGCTACGTAACATTGAATCAGATTACTCATTTCAGAACTACCAAATTAAAACACAATCCTAAATGTATTTCTCCATAATGCAGCCCCTCAATATATTAAGCTAAAACCACAACAAACAAAATTAAATAACAATTCACAACTTTACCACGATAGAATGTAAATGGTTTGCGATTTAGTGGCACCGATGGCAAGTGACACTTCAAAACCGTTATACAATAAACAATATCCAAAATTCAATTTCGCTTAGATAGTAATATTAACGATCTAGTACTACAGTTTACACTGCTGGGAGAATTTGAGATTCGAAGAAAATTGTGACCGTTTTGGTTTAAGTGAAACGAGTTCGTTGAGTTTTAACGGCCTCGCCTGAATATTTTGGTAACTGAGAAGGTTTCAGTTTGAAGGCCAAAGTAGTTTTTATCTTCATTGATCATTTTTATCTCTACAACTGTTTTCCTACGAATCTATCAAAATCAATTAAATCAACATTCTATTCATATGTCCCCACTTTTGGGGCTCAGGCCTACCCTCGCAACGAGGGCGTATGGGCTATAGTCCACCACACTAGCCCAGTGCGGGTTGGTGGACTTCCCATGCGCCTAAGAACTTCTTCACCAGTATGCAGGTTTCTTCATAATGTTCGACAATCTATCAGAATAATTTAATTTGTATAAATATTCGTTAAAACCTTTAGAAGATTGAATCCTACTAGTGTTTCTTTATTCTGTAACTGTACATAGTTACGATCATATTTCTGCCGCTTTTTACTTGGACCAAACCACCAAAGAGAGTGCTAAATTCAGAAAGTTATAGCTAGAGGCCGGACACAAACAGCTGAAACAGCTGGTCATCCCAAAGTTTAGGTAAATAAATATCTACAGAAGTGTTAAGGACCGTTCCTGATGTTAGAAGCGTAAAACCTAGTAAGTTTGTTTATTCTACAACCATCGAGTAGCTAAAGGTTGTGTGGAAAAAATCACTTAATGCGATAACCGACTCGTTTGACCGCGTATACTGATAGTGTGATGGTATACTGACTGTATATTTCTTACTAGCTGCGCCCGCAACTTGTACCCGTGGACTTTAAAGTGCATGACCGTCTAGTTTTAGTGATTGACGCGAATGCAAACTACGTGCATGACATAAAAACTACGTGCTGGCAGTTGCTTCACTGTAAGTGATTGCAAGCATGAGAGTCCATCATGCAGCAAGATAATTCACGTAAACGTAACGCATGTCATGCCGCATGATAGTATAAAGACCGCTTAATACGTATGGTTACATAGTTTTTTTATTATTTTTATTGGATTGGAAGCATTTTCAATTACTCTGAACGGCAGTTCATACAAGTATGTACTGTACGGTTTTTATTAATGGTTGCTATTTGTCGGACTCTTTTCGATATGTTTCATAGCATATATTATGTTGGCCAGGGATACACTATGACTATACAAATTTCACCAAAATATGTTCAGTGATATTTGCGTGATGCTCGGACAGACCGACAAAAATGTATCAATCTGATATTAATTATTTATTGAAAGTAAGTTTTTTCTACATACATATGTATATCATTCGGTGGGAACTTTTATACAAAATACAACTGGTATTCCCCTTAAAAAGTAGGTAACTTAACAATGAATTTGGCAACTGTCAACCTCCGGGACGTTTCGGACCATAAATATTTCTATTTGCGGCCGACGAGGTGGGGGTTCGGTGCGTCCAGTGATGAGGGTCCGAGGAACGGGACAACTACCCCGAAAAGTCACTGTCACGACAAAATTGTAGGCTGTAAAGTAAATTTAATAAAGTTATAAAGTTGTAGCGCTAATACGCCCTTAGATCCTTCTTTTGATCGACCTTTCTTGGTTGTTACGTTTAGCTATTTAAAAGTAATACCTACCACAGAAGAAATAGCAAGTAATACCATTTTCAAAGTTCTTGGAGCAATTTTTCTTTTCATTTTTATTGATTCGCTTCAGGTTTCATTAAAACAGATAGACGTGTCATATTTTAATTTTTGGGCAAGGGCCTCCACCTTTGCCTATCTTCTATTAAAACAGTCTAAATTACTTACTTATTATGTTTAATAGCCTAGTATATAGTAGGCTAAGTTTGTGCCTTGGTGTTTGTTAAAAACAGGTAGGTACTTATGTAAAACTTCCAATCAAACCCAGACTTAAAAAGTGCACCATCCGTACAACCATCCAATATTCTATTATTTATTCGAATGTCACCTTCTCTTCGCCAGCTCAGCTCAAGTCAAATAGGGTCCAGGAGAACCGAAAGGAGACAGTCATTATTGAAGGTTACAAAAATGATCAGGCAGCCCATCACCTGATCGACGGTCCTAGTTGAGCATCGCGGTCATACCACGGGTATCGCATGCACAAAATTGGTATGGTAGTCTGAAACGTTTGAAGAAACAAAACATTTAGACATCTAATAATGCTTATTATTTGGAACGTCGTCGCGGGACTTAAGCTGATAGTGAATAAAATAAGGGCAGTGTAGAACAGCCGCCAGCAAAACTCAATTGCATTCGCTCCGAGTCCGAAACGCGTTTCGGCGGCGGCATGCAGCTCTATGAATCGCCAGCAGTATTGTAGACCTGTCAGTTGCAACGGAAACCAGTTTAAAAATTAATTTAATGCCATTTTGAGCGTATTTTTCATAAATTTCAAGCGTTATGGATACAAAGATATTATTACTGGATAATCTGTCACTGTAAACTAAAATCTATCTTCACACTACTACATACTTAATTAATCATCAACATCATCATCAACTTACTATTAACATGTCCCCACTGCTGGGGCTCAGGCCTCTTAACTTAATTAATAAATCATTGCTATCCGTTCAATTCCGGTCAGATGGGGCGCGACAATCTGCGTAAGGCGTCTGTCAATGACTGGATGCGGAGAACCGAAGATCGGGTTCAGTGACGCGTCTTGGGGCTTTGTTCAAGTTCAGGCTGATGATGATGAAGTACAATTCCAATGACAGAATGAGTAGGTAGGATAAACAATTATCAAAGATATAGCACCCAAAAGCCAAGACCTAAGTAGCTTGTACAAATGTAGCACTGTTTTATTTTCCCAAAAGTAAGTCAAAGCAATTGAGTCAGTCAGGTCTGTTCCATCTCTATTCCAACTGGCTATCCCAATAATTGGGATAAATGAAACCTTTTCCATCGCTTCAACCATAGCTAATGTAATGGTATCCAGAAAAACCTTGTATACATTACTTAAATTTATTTACAACTAGCTTTTACCCGCGGCTTCGCCCGCGTAGAAAAGTTTTACCCGTGTACATTGTGAAACAGCGCCCTCTATGTAGGCGTTTTGTTACTTAGGGGGTATTAGCGGACGCCCCGCGACATTTTTCGCGTTAAATAGTAGGCTGTATGTTATTTCAGGATATAAGCTATCACCTTACCAAGTTTCATCAAAATCTGGTAGGTAGTTTTTGCGTGAAAGAGTAACAAACATCCTAACAAACTTTCGCCCTTATAATATTAGTAGGATATTATGAAGCTTAGCATCAGAAGAAAAATTCCATTTATCCAAATTGATTGGGATAGCTCTGCTATAGTTGGGACAAATGGAACCGACCGTCAGTCAGAACAGTCACGTATAGCCATTAATTGCCACTCCAGCACCAAGTAACGACTTGACAGGTGACAGTATGTGGCAACTACTGTCAATTTACGGTCTGATCGACACATCGGCCGCAGTCGAGTTGAACTTCATTGCAACCTTTCAGTCTGTTGCAGAAGCATTTTTTATAGGCGCATGTGATAAATGACCATAATATAGTCTCAAATGAAACATCAACATCGTCAACAGCTGTAGATGCAGGACTCTTCCAAAGCTGGCTACTGAATTTTCAGTACTCCGAATTCAGTACTGACATACTAGGTGGACGGATAATTAGAATCACGGAAAGATGTTCATACAATCGAGGTCACTTTGAAGCCATGGGTCTCCGCGAAGGATTGATCGGGGCATGATCTGATGAGGGTTATCGAGAGAGTAGATAGAAGGACTGTTAGATCGCTATAGACATCCAATTGATCAGATGAGCCGTTTGGAAGCAGCATCGTCATGATTCCTTAACTTTAAGATTTTCATACATTTTGATGCCATTTTGCGGGTTTTTGTCTTCATGACGATGTTGCTTCCAAACGGCTCATCTGATCAATTGGATGTTTATAGCGATCTAAAAGTATTCCATCTACTCTCTCGATGACCGTCATCAGATCACGCCCCGATGATCCTTCACGGAGACCCATGGCTTCAAAGTGACCTCGATTGTATGAAAATCTTGCCCTGTTTCTAATTAACTGTCCACCTATGTAGGTAAATAGTTTCGATGAAATTTTCATGAGATATTTTAAAAATAAAGAGCATTAAATACCGCCATTTTAACAGGAACTACCTATCCCTTACTCTTTTTAAGTCTCTTTTTTCCGAGAACCTATCTGATCTATAAAAAAGAGTTATCGAAAAAATAATGTTTGATCAACAATCAATTTTGAGCGATACCCGTATACAGCGACGAGACGAGTTAAATTAAAACGGCTCTCTTTTTACGTTGGAACTTAATAAAACAGTATTGATCAAGCATTTTCCAATTTGCAGTCTTGACTCGTATTCGAACGACGCTAACCTATTTTCCAGCTGTAAATTTGTTTGCTGCAGGAAAGGAGGTTTCACAAATTTCATTTCGCGGAACCCAAAATTGAATTCCTTTACGACTGCTTCAATAATCAAATGAATAATCCATTTACTGTTGCGACGCAGCGTGTCCGCACGAATCAGGAGTGGAGTTGTTGTTTTTTAGGTTATGTTGAAATCGGAAATACGTGGGTAGGTGTATTATATTCGTCCGTTTGTTTCCGTTTAATTTCGATTGCATTTTGAGCTTCGATGATATAATGGCCTGCCCATTAACAAATGAGAATACAGAGATGACAGATAGAGTCAAAGATGTCCTGTTCTTAAAGATATTGAATGGGAAATTTGTGGATGCAGGCATAGAAATATAAAACCAATAGCGAGCGGGGGCATATCGAGCTTTTTCCGTGTTCTGTGGATGCAGGTACGTATTAGGTCTGCAAGATGAACTGATGCAAAATATGTAGGTACTTATGAAGACAGTTTACGTAAAAGCCTTTTATTTAATAACCAATAATCTCAATACTGATATAAGAGACGCGTTGTCAAACAGTTAACGATTACAAGGTGAAAAACAAATGTAGGTAATGCACCTTCCCTATCCCTTGAAAGCTCATTTATAGTTTACCGAAAAACTTAATACTTTAAAGAATAGTATTTCTTCGTGTTGTAACATTTAACAACCGTATTTGCTTCCCAAAAAAAATTGTTATAAATTCCCTGAATGCTTGTTTATAGTTTACCGAAAAACTTAAGAATTTTAATTTATTGTGTTTTTTTTTGTTATGTACTTAAACCTACTTATAAAAATACTTGTTGTTTTTATTAACAACAAAAAGTATAACACCTAAAGAATAGTATTTCTTCGTTTTGTAATATTTAAAAACCGACTTGCTGGTATTGACTTCCCGAAAAAAATAGTTGCAAGTTTAAATTCAATTTAGGTTAAGTAGTCTACACACCAAACGAGTTAAGTGAATGACCTCAGTACAATAACTCATCTTTCGCAGTGGCAGTAAAAAATAAACGGCCCACAATCGGGGGCTGCAGCGTCCTTATTACCTAGTCCAATTACTTACTGCGAATTGCTCTGCCTTCTGAATACAATTTACTGGGCTGTTGACTTTAAGAGCCTTCTTATATATGCATTCTTACTTGTTCAAAAGGAAAATGGGTTAAGATCTTTGGCCGAAATGTTTGTTTTCATTTAAACAATTGAATGAACCAAGTGCGTCAGGTTCTTTATCTGATTCGATGATCTTGATAAGGCAATTGTTTAATTACATTACAATTGAAATTCTCACATTGTATGTTTTCTTAAACTATTGTACCTACTTATGTACTTACTCAAACTCAATGTTTATAAGGGAAAATTGTTTTTTATTTTAAAATTATAAGTGTGAGTTCTAATTATTTCTGTTGTACTTGAGGTTAAATAGTTTTTATGTATTTGGATCTGTTTTATGCAAGGGCTCGCGATAAGACTAACATCATACCAATCATTATGTTCTTTGCAATCAAAAAGTACAATTTCTTGTTTTTGCAGTACCTACCTACTATTTTTGTTTCAACCGGTAATTACCATTTGTTCAGTTCCATTGAACAAAATGGAGTTACCGGTTTAAACAACTTATTGTATTTTCACTTTACCCGGATAGATGATACAACTGGTAAAGTACAAAAGGTCTATTTGAAACCGAGTAGAACACAATAGAAATGTGTCTGTCTACTATTCCGGGAGTCCCCGTCTAGTGAATTGGCTATCTGGTATTTTTTGTCAAGGTGTTGATGTGAGAAAACAGGCGAGCTATAAAATCGGTTAAGAAAATTTATTCAAACCTATTTCGGTAGGTTTTCGGGGCACGTCCCCAAGACCGGCGCGTTAGTGACGGGTCAACTGTTAGGAATTGGGGATGGAATTCGCCTTGGTCTTTCACGGGTTCATGCTTCCGCATAGAAAACTCAGTTGAACTTGAGTTGGTATTTGATTTTCTGTAAGAAACAATACCGAAACTGTCATTATTACTGTCGAAAAGATTGTTTACGGTTTTATTTTCCTCGTAAGTGTAGTGTAAAGCAGTATGTGTCACTCGGGAGAAAGTACGATTCCCAACTCGTGTGTATTGTTAGAAAAACGTTGCTTATACATCCTATATCTCTAGAAGTATATGCAGGACATAACTTTTAAAACTTTCGTGGCTGATATGATCAAAAGATTTGGACATACGTTGCACGTGTTTCTTACCACGACGTGATTTATTGTTATCACTGGTAGTAAGAATCCCGTTTGTTCCAAATATTCTAAATGCTGGAACGGAAAAAGTTATTATAATAGAATAGCCATCCATAGAATTTGGTCAACTACTTAAGTGGTTAAACATAATAAAATGTTATCTTTGACTGAGAAAGTGATGCTAAATTAGATTTACGATAATAATGTTCAATCTGAAAAATGTCCAACCTGAAAAATGTCCAATCTGGAACATTTTACACTACAGAACCTTAAAAACCGCTATTTATTTATTTTTTAAATTGGACATTTTTCAGGTTGGACATTTTTCAGAATGGTCATTTTTCAGATTGGACATTTTTCAGATTGGACATTATTCAGTTTGGACATTTTTCAGTTCGAGCATGGTCGTTGGACATTTTTCAGATTGGACATTATTACAGTAAATCCTAAATTATTGTACCTAGTTGATGTGATACCTATCCATAGAAAGCGATTATCTCTCTCGCGATTTTATTTGTAGATAAAGCATATTTATTTTTATATTGAGTATAAAATGAAGAAAATAAATATACGGCAAACTATACGAAGCTCGATCTTATCTTTACAAGAGATATCTTCCAGCAAGCCCGGGAGAGGGAGGCGTTCATCATCATCAGCCTATTAACATGTCCTCACTGCTGGGGCTCAGGCCTACCCTCACAACGAGGGCGTTCGGGCTATAGTCCACCACACTAGCCCAGTTCGAGAGCAGTCAGTAAATGTTACTTAAGATTCGAGAAAAAACGCGTTGATTAAATATGGCCCAGCCGGGAATCGAACGTCGGACCTTTCGATACGATAGGCCGCGTCTTATCCCCGAGGCCACAGACGCTCTTAGTGAAACGTTAATTCTCAATTTTTTCGTTTCTCTCGCGTCGTCAAATACCCCGCGACTATTCGTGACTTCCTCCAGTTGTTTACGTCTCATGGCCCAAGTCCAAAGAGTCCATAATTAGGGCCACAGCACTTTACGCAATCCTCTCTAAATATAACAGGGCCCTCAATGGGATGTTCGACGTCTGACTGACGTCCTACGAGCCGAGTGCTTGTGGGTTTATTCGATACTTTTTCATGTGGTTTCCTTTAAATTTGCCTTCCCTTTATTGCAATTCGTGTACGAAGATATCTGGCTAGATTTGACAGACATAGAGAGAACTTTATTTTTAGTGTTATTGTATAGCAGGTACCTATTTAAAATTATTATTGTCTACACTATAACTTTGTTAAGGTTGTTAGTTTGTTCCATGTATCTCTCAACATCATCATCATATCACTGGCCTGTTGGCGCAGTGGTAGTAACACTGCCTACTGCGCCAAAGGTCGTGGGTTCGATTCCCACCCGGGACCAACATTTGTGTGATGAGCATAACTGTTGGTTTTCGGATTCTGGGTGTTTGTATGTATTTATGTATTTATTTAAATGTATTTAAGTATGTTTATCAGTTGTCGAGTACCCACGTACAAGCTTCGGCTTAGTTGGGACTAAACAGCCGTGTGTAAAATTGTCCAAACAATTATTATTATTATTATTATTATATCAGCCGAAAGACGTCCACTGCTGGACAAAGGCCTCTCCCAAAGATCTTCACGACGACTGGTGCTAACCTCATCCAGCCGGGTCCGGCGGCCTTCACCAGATCGTCGTCGGTCCACCTTGTGGGCCTAAATACGCTGCGTCTTCCGGCACGTGGTCGCCACTCGAGAACTTTTCTGCCCCAACGGCCGTCAGTTCTACGAGCGATGTGCCCTGCCACTGCCACTTAAGCTTCGCAATTCTTTGAGCTATGTCGGCGACCTTGGTGCTCCTGCGGATCTCCTCATTTCTGGTTCGATCTCGCAGGGAATATAATGTAATCTTTGTAACAAAAGGTTTTGATTTTTATTTTCAAAAATTTTACTGGCTTGTTCAGGTTTGAACCAAAATGATTCATGTCAGTTGTCTAAATCATTAGAGTGTAATCAAATAACTATTAGTCCGTTGTGTACCTGTCTCACAGAGTAGACCTGTCTGTACCGACTGTATGATTCACAGTTGCGCATTCAGTCTAGCTAAATCTAGATCTTTACATCAAAATACTGGTAACATATTGAGTTCAGCGCTCCCGTCACTCACTGATACATACATACATACACACACAGACTACGTAGGTCCCTACTATTTTGATTATCCCCGCTGGGAATTCTCGAAAGCGACTGTCGATTCGTATGAAGCGAGCGATGACAAAAATTGTGTTCCATTTCTATTTTAGAATTCATGGGAACATGTTGAAAAACCGGACACAGATTGAAGTGTTGATTTTATATGATTTATTCAAAAAATGTCACCTAACACAAAACACAAGGTGATGCATTGATAGATACTCACATTGTATCTTCTTAAATATTGAGATGTTTTTAAAAATAATTTATCACGCAACATACGTAACCAATTAGATACCTAGTAAATTAAATAAAAATTATGTATAATTAGGTTTTTAAATTTATACTTTTTCAGTGCAATTGTTAATTTGAACAATTTAGTAATATTGTATTGTTTAGTTTCATAAATGTTTTATAGGCATTGTATTCATATAATATCGATATGCCCCCTTTTCCACAAAAAGGTGTACGGGGGCAATTGCAACGAAGGGGCAAATATAACTACAGAGCTTATTGTTATATGACATTGATCGATCCTAAAAATGCGACCCAGTTCTTTAAAAAATGTACAATCAAAAGCTTTCTAAGCTTAAGCCTTCGCCATATTTCGTGCACTCTAGGTTCGGAACTCTGAATTGATATGAACAACTTTATGCGGCTGGTTTAACCTCACAAAGGGAGTGTTTCCCGTTTTGTTTTTTTAACGTCTACAGTCCAGCCAGACGCCCAAGCCGGCAACAGAAGCACGTGCTGCTCCAATAAAATTGGTTGGTGTTTACATTCTGTTGCTCTATTTATAACTATTCTAGTTAGAACTGGTTTCAGAAAACCATTACACCTAGTCTTAATTCTTAGATTTGTAGGTTAATACTCGGGATGAAATGTCGGGTCGTAAGTCTGTATTTAATTAGGTATCCATCAAAACGAATACTCCTAAAGCGAAGCTCTTTGTTCGTCAGCCTATCCCCCAGATAACTTATAAACTACTGGACCAGTTAAATTGAAACTCGGAACATAAACCTATCGAAGTACTTAATCAAAAAAATGTTTGTAAATATTTAAAAATTGATAGAACCCGCACATGGAGTACGCTTTGCTAACTTTTTTAGGGTTTGTACGTTTTATACCAGATTAGCAAAATGTCAAATTAGCAAAATGCCAGATTAGCAAAATGCCAGATTAGCAAAATGCCAGATTAAGCTTAGTTGACTGGGTATTCCGTGCATCAAGCTATACGAAAATGCTTCTAAGCGGGCTGTTTCCTTTGAAAATGCTTAAAACGCCATTTTTGTTTCGTGCCCCTTTGCATTTGAGCCAATTAGCGTATCAAAGTATTCAACTGCATCAAACGGATTCAAACGGCAGTTCCGATCTGTGAAAAGCGTCTGTTTACAATCTAGCAGACTGAACAAACAGCCTCTCACCCCGGATTTCCACCATCGTATTAGAGACGCTTCTAATCTCGAAGTTCGCAGGCGCGGTGTGACATTTAGCATTTCGAGAGGGGGTCACAAGAGGGATCTGTGGGGGTCAACATGGCACAAGATCTCATAATACCCTAATAATATGTAAATACCGACATGCTACAAATACAATACTATGGTAGTGTTTTAGTATTTGGATACCAGAAAGTTGTAATTTAAACTTTTGCTAGTGATGGAACCGTGGTTACGATGCGCGATTGCGATGGAAAAAAAATAATTAAAAAGCATTTCGAGAGGGGGTCACAAGAGGGATCTGTGGGGTTAACATGGCACAAGATCTCATAATACCCTAATAATATGTAAATACCGACATGCTACAAATACAATACTATGGTAGTGTTTTAGTATTTGGATACCAGAAAGTTGTAATTTAAACTTTTGCTAGTGATGGAACCGTGGTTACGATGCGCGATTGCGATGGAAAAATAATAATTAAAAAGCGAATGAATTTAGAAATGTTAACTGCATCGTATTTCGAGTAGCTTAAAAATGTAGGATGATTTTACAAATGACTGTCGGTCTCTGGAATCCTATAAAATCATAAACAACAAAAAAGTAAATGATTGCATTGTGGTTCTCACTGAGAGAAGGGAAGGATGGGGGTCAAATGACTTACATTACCCCCCAGATGCGTACCTGGTAGTTTGTTACAAACCGGGCCGCACCTCATTAAGCTGTGTTTATTTTCGCGTATACACAAATATAAATAATATTCCGTCAAACTTACGCCTTTGATGTCGTTTCGCACGAGACAGTGTCGGTGTCTTTGGCGGTTTAGTTTTAACACTCCTGTAGCAATAAAGAGGCTCTTCCTTCCCTTTCGGTTTGAGTATAGGAGGCAGTTTGAAGTTGAACATATCGCGATAACATCACTAACACTAAATAACAACACCACCTAAAATTCTCACTTTACACTTGCTTTTACAAAGCTTCTCTACAACGTTCAACTATATGACCGATTTTACAACAAAAGTGACACTGTTTTCGATTTTCATTACACTTTAAATTCGCACTGGTAACTTTTGAAAATGATTTCGTTCTCTAATTTGGAATAGCTGTAAAAGACGCGCGATAGACGTGCGTACGCGACGCTTTCTCAATTTTGTGAGTTGTTTTGTGAGCACGCGTCCGATTTAAATTTAGAACCGCGCAAGCGCTCGTCGCTCGCACTGCGTCCGTTATAATTTTAATAAATAAAACCCGATACAAATATTACTGGTAATAAAACATTATAAATAGTGTACCGGAGCGCGGATATTGCCTTTTATCTTTCTTTAATAGTTCCACTTGCATTTGTATCTGAAACATGTGGGGCTTTTTATTTATTCTCCAGGCCTGCAGACCGGGTAGTGTAGCTATGTAAACTGATTTTGTATGAACTACCAGTAATTTTTTTCTGTATTTGTTGTGTCATCACAAGTTTTCCCTATTCTCAGGGAATGCAAAATTGTACAAATACCTTGTGTTGGATAGAATACATGATTCTATATTTAAAAAAAAACAAATTAATGTTAATTTGTTTCTAGTATATTCTTAGGTAAATAATTAATTGTGTGTTTAATAACGACACATTTTTCGCCAAGAACAGACACTTGAAACAAATGCGTTGCAACAAACCAAAAAAAAAATAACGCGCCAAAAAGGTACCATTAAAGTATACTGTACACAAATAAAAAATCGTACATACATTTCTGTACTTTCAACTCGATTTTTTTCTTTTAAAGAAATCACCTCCATGTTAATTAAGCAATATTATCTAGTTAGTAAAACAAAACAAAAAAATGTTGATCGTCTTAGTTATACTTCTACCTCTGTGATTGAATCATGTCTATTTTACGCACAAGACAGAGCAATAAAAAAAGTAAAACAAAACAGCAAGACACTTTATGCCCTAATGATATCTAAATAAGATGCTATAGCGGTTTCACGGTGCGATCTTCGAAGAGAGACTGTGGAAAAACAGACTGAAAATAATCATCTGTTGATTCACTCCGGAAACCACGTCGTATTGAAATAGATCCACGGTATCTTTTGGGGATCCGTGGTAAATAGGTCAACATCACCACATATCCAAGACTTCTGTTAGCGAATTAGAGAAGTTTCAGGAAAATAAGTTCAGTAACTAGCCTTTTCAAAGCCATTACTTGTATTTTAAGAGAAGAGTGCCACGAGAAACTGAATTATGTATAGGAACCTGATTAGTCTAACAGAGGCTGCCACAGAAGAAGAATTCTTAGAAACTGATCTAGGGATTTGTTTCTAATCGTATTAAGTACTATCTATAACAGTGGGTGTAAAGTAATTATTAAGGCCTATTTGAAATAAAGAAATTTTGTGAGATTTTTGACCTGATAAACAAAAGTTGAAATATTATTGAGGGATGATCCAGGGTCAAATCTCTCACTACTTTGCTTGAGTTAAAATATTTTGGACTTCTTATGAGATTTTGGCACACTTAAAAAAGTTAAACATCGCGGTGTAGGAATATTAAAATTTCCTGGCAAAAGTAATCTGAGCAAAGTGTAAAGAAAACTTTATTGATATCAAAATAGCAATTACAGAACTTTAATTTGTCTGTTGGTTTTGGCATCTGTCCTCTACACCACATACCTAGATCTAAATCTGTGCTCTACACAGAGGTAATAAACTTATTTTGATAGAACTTTTACTATTGTACTTATTGCTATGGTTCAAGGCCAATAACTGCAGCAAATTTTTAGAGCAGCTATAATGCTGGGAATGCGTGTCAAGCCAAGTTCCATCAAAGAAAAAGGAAGAAACTGGCGCGCCCGCAGCTGTGTGTTATATTACACGAAGCATTTGAAGCCCATTTTCACCCCTTAATATATCAATAACAATTTAATATAAACACATGAAATTAGGTTTATTTATTAAAACCTCCGATATGATAGGCCGCGTCTTATCCCCGACGCCACTGACGCTCTCATACGCCTTAGTATCCCTACTTCTTTGTGGTGTGGAGGTTTCATTCATCACGATTGCATGCAGTATTATAATAAACCGTATTAAACATCCGAAAAACTCTTGGGAATGGGTCAGGTTCGAACCTACGAACTCATAAACGTGAGGCGAGTGCTCAACGAACTAGGCTACTGCGGCTCTGACACACAACTAGCTTATTATGTCGCCATATTTTAGGATCCCTACTCACCTGTCAACCCGTAGAAAAGTTTGACCTATTGTAACTTTACAAGGACCATATAAAGGTACTTCCTCACATAACGAGGTAACATTAGGCCCTCGTCAAGTATGTAATTAAATGCTACCGCACGTACAACGATAGTCCATTGTCAGTCCCCATAGTCCTGTTAGTACGCCTGCCTTCAGTGGCCGCTACAATGAAAACATTCGGGTCAGTTTTCCCAACGTGAACGCAGTGGATTTACACGCTAGAATTAACTTGGTACAGCATTGCAGTTGAAGTCTTGTATGTAGTGTTTTACCTGAAACAACGAAAAAAAGTTTGATAAGCACGCGGTCTAATACTATTGTATTTTAACAAGTTTGCTAATGGCTGTGGTAGTGTATTTACTACCAAAAACTTTTTGTGATACGAAATGACTTGACCATAGATACACTTAAGTTTCTGCAAATATACTTAACTGTAAAATGAGTTACCATTACAACGATACAAAGGATACATAAAGCAGGGTTTTGTGATTTAAAACTAGTTTATAAGCTAATATAATATAATATAAGCTTGCAAGTAATAGTTTACGTTTATTCCCTTACTATTGTTTTTACTTTACTAGACCAGTAAATGCTAGTAAGTAGTAACTGATTTTTATTTACTTCAGGCATAATCGTTGAAGTTATCGACTCGACCCTTTACTTGTCGTTGGCGAATTATATCCCTAAACAAATTTAAATATTTACTATACGTTTATCGCGACGTTTTCAAACGCAACTACGACTTGTATGTTTCCGTGACGTTAGCCTACCTTCATTGGCCAGTATTATGTTAGTTCGACCACATTATAGTACGTACAGCTCGCCCGTTATGTTCCGGATAATGAAACAACCTTTGTGAGAGAATGCGTTATGTGGGTAATGTCAAATAACCATTCATTTGACGACCCCGTTGGTGCAGTTAGTGGCCAATCAAAGATATTTTTCTGGGTTAAATGAACACCTAAGAATGATGATTGCTTTTGAGGTCAACGTTTCTAATAACGTCCTTTATTGCTAACTGTGAGATAAATCTTAGCTGTGCTCTTTCTTCTCAAATAAAACATAGTTACTTAGCTAAATATAGGTGTAGATGATTCGGTTACTTCCATCTTTTTCTCCATCTGTTCCATCCATTCTTCCAACTATGGCTAATGTACCTACTGTTGTCCCGAAAATACTATGTCTTATGCAATTTATTTAACAGACCAATATTATTTAAAAACATTAAACTTAAAATCATCTTAGCAGTTGTCTGCATAAAAAAATCTAATTTAACGATAACATTGTCACCAACGTCTCTATTTTATGTTTATTTTTTCTTTAAAAGTATTATTTAGTCTAATTACAATAATAATTACTACCTATGTAATAAATATTACCTACTTAAATTTATTAAATTGACCAATATTATCAAATCGTCAAAATTTTAAACTTAAAAACGACTGTACAAATTTTAAACAAGTTGGAAGAATGTAAAAAGTTCAATTTATCACAATTGATTGGGATAGCCAGTTAGGTTATGCGGAATAGACCGATGATTCACATTCACTATCATCATCATATCAACCTGCAGACGTCCACTGCTGGACAAAGGCCTCCCCCAAGGATCTCCACGATGACCGGTCCTGCGCTAACCTCATCCAGCTGGGTCCCGCGACCTTCACCAGATCGTCGGTCCACCTTGTGGGAGGCCTGCCTACGCTGCGTCTTCCGAAACGTGGTCGCCACTCGAGAACCCCTTGTGCCCCAACGGCCATCAGTTTCACATTATATGGCTCGATATCACTACCTTATAGTCAACAAACTTCATAATCCACCAATTACCACCTTGTTGCGATCTCCCCCTTCCCTCCCCACAACACTTTACGTGATCTATCCTAACTCGTAAAATTAATTTCAAAACTAGTGGTTTGTACGCCATTGCTGCCTAGTAAATCACTGAACTAAATCCTTTGGGACAAGTTTAATTAACTCCAAGGAAGTTATTACGTTCGTAGGCGTATCAAGGCACTCTCGACTTGAAATGGAACTATTTACAGCCCTGCATAGACGTGAAAGGGTGCTGTAAAAAAGTTTTGAAAACGTTTTTATTGTTGAAGTGCACGTTTTATTAGCAGAGTAGTGGACGTCTAGTTTGAAATGGTGTACTAAAACATTTGAGAGGGTTCCTGTTTTATGTAAACATACATTACTTTTACTCTTAAACTGAGTAGTAGCTACTGGTCTTGAGGCATATAGTAGTTAGGCAGCAATCTATCGAAGAGGTTATTGCCGCCTCTGTACACCTTCCTTGTTCTTTGGCGTAACAAAGAGTTCCTTGAAGATAGACTACGTCTTTAATTGATCAATTATTTTTTAATTATTTAATAACTCGCTTTTTCCCGTGGATTCGCTCGCGTAGATAAGTTTTTCCCGTGTATATTGCGAAACAGCGCCCTCTATGTAGGTGTTATGTTACTTAGGGGGTATTAGCGGACGCCCCGCGACTTTGCCCGCGTTAAAAAGTAGCCTATATGTTATTCCAGGAAATAATCTATCACAGTACTTAGTTTAATCAAAATCTGTTCGGTAGTTTTTGCGTGAAAGAGTAACAAACATCCTCACATCCTTACAAACTTTCGTCTTTATAACATTAGTAGGATTGATTGTAAACAATTGAGTACCTACAAGGAAACAATACAGAGGCCCTATCGGCCGTCGGTTCTGCGACAGATGTGACCTGCCCACTGCCACTTCAGCTTGCTAATCCTTCGGCTATGAAGCTATCCTTATTTCTTCGTTGGGTCTCCTCATTGTGGATCATATCATATGTTTATGAACGTAAAATTACATATAACTAACTTCTCAAAGCTATAATGATCGTCGACCGGAATTTGTAAAATTTTTGTTGGATTTATATTAACTTCCTGGTCGGTCGATAATAAATTAACCACAACATAAAAAGGAAGATCAATTGCGGCATTAAGCTAGGCAGAGCCAGTATCAAAAGCTTATGGTAAATTATTGCTGAGATTATCTAACCAGTTTGCAACAATGTTGAAGCCAATATATTTAGAGTAACTTGATTTAATGTAGGTAACAGAATATAATTTATTTGATAAACTATTGTAATAAGTGTAATGAGCAGGGATATAACTTTTTGAGGCTAGTGATGTCTGTATAAAGAGTCAATTTTTCAATGTCTACTAAACTACAAGCAATAGAGAATTATGCTCTATATGAGAAGTCTCGGGGCCGATTTTGATATAAACTAAAACTGCATCAATCATTTTTGAGAAAAAAAAGATTCTCCTTGCCGGGAATCGAACCTATTCATTTTGAAAAAAAATACAACTTTACAATTTTACAAAACAATACACATAATATTATTACACTATCCGATAGTGTCGCTATAAAGGGTCAAATTCTGGAAAGTAATGACTTATTGAAATTATTATTATTATTATTTTTTTTTTTTTCAGGAAACTTACAGTCTAAAGAAGGAGAACAAATAATAATGAAAACAAATAATAGAACATAGACAGATACAGTTTCCACAGATTACAAGAATACATAAATTAGGTACACAGCAATGACTAGTAGAACAGAACATAAATTTACGAAGAAGATAACTTTATAGATAATGATATATATATATATATATAATGCAATTGTGAGATAAAAACATAGTGTATATTATATTAAATTCTTTTTATTTCGAAAACAAATCTTATATTTGGTTCACAACTTGACACACATACCTAATGTGAAAGAATATAATTATTATCAGTTTTAACGTAACTCCAAAATTAATAAACAATGTAATAATAACCTTCCAACAATAATAGTTATTATTAATATGGTGTAAGTCACTCTTTTCTAACCATATCATCATACGCTATAGTACCAAGTGGCATACTTTAGTGCTTTCATTTCCAAGAAATGAGAAAAGAAAATATCCAAGTGAGGTAAGTGGAAAACTCAAGGTACAAACCCATTCATTATATGAAAAGGATTTATATTCTCGTAATGTAAGAAATTTTTGCTGGATGAACAAAGTGGCTGAAATAGCTGAATAGACATTAATGTATTAAAATTGTGTATTTAAGTTTACTCTGGTAAAGAAAATGTAAAAAGTAACTCCGAACATACATACATAATTATCTTGGCACTATATCCGATGGACGGTTAGGCAGTTATGAATCCGATTTACCTGTTTTGTTGAAAAGAGAATTTTCAGTATTTTTTTCCTTATTTTACTGAATTTTTTACTGCTCGGCTTTTAGTATCGTACTTGGATAGTAAAATTTACCAACGTTTCGCCATAGTTTAGTTACAAATGTGTAAATTATATTGTAAAAAAATCCTCTAATAGATACCTACAGACAGATGGCACTAATTTATAGGGAAGTGAAGTGTGTATGTACCTATTATGTATGTATGTATGTAATTATGTATGTATGCATAATATTATGTATGTTCTATCGTAACGCTATATCGAGCCGCTTAAGTTTCCAACGACTGAACAAAATAGAGTAAAACTAACATGTGTTATCAGGAAGGGATGCAAAGAAACAGAACTAGCAAAATTATTTACACCACTCGGAATCGCTTGAGTGGCGGAAAAAATTTACAGCATTTTCGAGACAGCCCCGCCAAGCATAAGATAAAATCACGAGCAAGCAACATTGTATTTCTTTGACCCTTCTGACGACTACGAAGAGGTTATATTCGTTTGATTCAACGGTAAAGTTAATTGTGTAATGTAACAGAAGTTGTACTACGGTTTTCCAAGTGGCGCATCAGTTCAAAGTTTCATTTCTCGCGGCCGCGAGAAAAATAATAACTTTAAAACAGCCGATTTCCAAATTCAAAACGAAAAGATTGTAAAAGTTTTAAAGTTGATGTCAATCCAGCTGAGTTCACCACGGGGACAGTGTTTGTCTGTAGGTATCTTACTTACATTACATTATCTATAAGAAATAGTTTTTTTTAATCGCCAATTAATCAAATTCAGTATAAGTACCCTATACTGTTATGTATAGACTTACACGGCTTTTACTGGTTGGAATTATTTATCAATTGTCCGGTATAATGTATTTAATATAATAATAGAAGATTTTAGTATTATTATTATTTAGTAATAATAGTAAATTTTATAATCTGTGAATTTTATTGTAATTTATGTGTAATTTTTTCATTTAATATTGTATAATTTAATTTGTAAACTGACTGTAGCTTGGTATGTTTCGTGTATTTACTGTAAATAAATAAATTGAAATTGAAATTAATTTTAGGGTAAAAATTCGTCGTGCAATTTCAATGAGTTTACCTACCTACTCTACAAGTATACTCGAAGAGGTGTGAAAGATCAACAAATATACTAAACCAAATATACTCAAACCTCTTCAAAGCAACTTTATTTGTATTAAATTGTAATACTAATACTCACGACTTTACAAGTGAGTATGATGTGAGTTCTAAATTTAATTAGTTCCATGGTAGAGCATCTACAAACTTACAACTTATTTTTTATGGCGTCAACTAATATGAGAGAATATCAAGTTTTCTACCCTATCGCTCGTATCAGAATGTTGTTTTTGTTTGTCACATTGCTTCCGGTTTGAAAATATTTGGGAGTTACCTGACTTCTGTACTCACATTAATAAGTTTTCTGAGACTTTGATAGTTATAGAGTTTTTTGTTAATAAGTAAGTACTGTTTTACGTATATTTTATTCTATTTTGTATGGGCTATTGCTTAAAATAAATATTTTTTCTTGAAAAGTTGGTTCTCTTTGTTAAAGTGTACTTAAATTGTACTAAAACATCACGCACGAGTGCACGACACTTATTACTTCCTATATCAGCAAAAAACTAAGTGTAGCGTAATTTTACTTAAAATTAAAATTATTGACACCGAAGCTTTTTTTGACATCTAACTTTGCATTCCACGGCGTTTTCTAACGATCACAAAGTACGAAACACTGTTTTTCACATACTAACGGCCTCCTAGCATTTATCCAACTCTTCTTTCCCCCTAAAATCCCCCTTTTTCCCTAAACCCGTTTCCATAAAGCTGATTTATGTGATATAATACGTACTGGAACAAGCCAAGTTTTGTTAGTTCAATGTGGTGCACATTTACATACATTTCGCGCGTGAATTATGACAGTGTTCTACAGAGTATAATAAACAATATTCACGACGAGACAAAACGTGTTAAATAGACCTATTATTATATCGGACCACAGATCGGATTTAGCGGCGTAGGTAGGTATGATCTAAAACCTACCTACTTGATTAAATCTTAGTGTGAAATGGCTAACAAGGGTGTATCCCAGAAACTCCATACTTTTAGATACCTGCGTATAGGAATTATTGGGACAGATATGACAAACCCGAAGATCGGGCTCAGTGACGCGCCTGGGAGGCTTATATCTAGCAGGGGACTAGTGCGGGCTGACAATGATGATAATGAGTCATTGTTAATGACTAACGTAAAAAATTCCTAAACAGTTGCAATATGGAACTACATACTAGTCTAAGCGCATAGCTGTTTTTGACAGCAAACTTACCCTTAGAGTGTTAAAAAACCCGTTCGGGTCTCAAATGTAGTTCAAATACTAAACTTTATGTAGTCTAGATAGAATTCTTTTTTCAAAAACCAAAATATGACGACAGCCACATTCTAACGATTAACAGGACAAGTAATACTAAATGGGAATCCCCGCCTGAACAGAAAGCCGTATCGCATTTCAAGGGAAAGTCCCGATCCTGCGAATAATTAAGGCGAATTAACTAGCAGCCAGAAAGAGTTGACAAACTAAAGCGGAACACAGACAGGGCGGCGGCGCGGTGCGAAAGTAATAATTAATTAAATGCGAAAGTAATAAATTTAAAGTAAGTAATTTTTTGTAATGTTCGAAATAGTATGAAGACTTTTACATCAAAGCGGCGCTGTGGCGGTGCGGCGCGGCGGCGGTGCGACGGCGAAAGCGACAAAACCACGCGCACAGATTTGACGTTTTGATTTGACAGATTAGCGCAGACAGGCGCTGCGGAGCGGCGGCGGCGCGTTGTATTCCTTTGTAGTGTATGAGAACCCATACACAGAGCGGCGCGGGCGCGGCGTGGTGCGGAGCGTTCTTCATACAAACCGCCGCCGCGCCGCCGCCGCTAGCGGTATTTCTGTCTGAAGGTCTCCGCTTTTTATTCGCTTTCCGCAGATTCGCCGCCGCAACGCTTTCGCAACGCCGCTGCGCTGTCTGTGTTACGCTTAAAAGTGAATTAAGATCTTAAGACTTGCCCCATAGTATTCAATAACAATTAGACCGCCTAGATGTACATTACTGTATCTGTTTTTCTCTTTTTTTGCCTGTAATTTTTAAATGTGCAATAAAGTGTATTAAATTGAATAGAATAATAATTAGCATTATATATTCTAAGAGGATAGAGTTTGTTCGAGTGTCTTATGGTTTGACTCTTTAACAAGCTGTAAGAGCAGTTTGAAATGTAACTGAGGTAAAAAAACAGACAACTCTTGCCAAAGTTAGATAATGGAAATATTAACATAAATTTTCTTTCGTATGTAACTTTTGCACATTCCGCGCAATATTATAACCGTAACGGCAGTAAATTTAGTTAACTTCCAACGTACAACGGGGAAGAAAAAATTCGTCTCCTATATCATTATCAAAAAGTTATTAAGGCGGTCCCAGGAGCGCGCCGTCAATTTATTACCACTTCGGGCGGAATCGCTTTAATACCAATTTATTCACGATTATTTACACTGATATTATAATAGTAAGTAGGTATAGTATTTTTCTCAAACATGCTTGGAAATGTGAACATTATTTTGACAACCTTCTTCGAGTTAAATCGTCATTGCTGTACTGGTCAAATAAATGAGAGCAGACGGGCAAATAATTTGAATGAAAATCCATATATGTAGTGCCTATATAGCGGTCAAATAATGACCATATTAATTCATATCATGCGATGTGACCATGGCAACCACATGGTAAAATAACAACAGTTTTTAAAAATTTCGAATTGCCTTGCAAATTGCAAGCAGTTTAGTGTAAAAAAACAAATGAACATTTTGGCGCGTGGATAGAATGTTCGTTAATAAATCAAATGAACAGTCTATCAAATGTATCCACTGTTAAACATTAGGCATACCCTCTCAACGGTTGGGCTATAATCCACCACGCTAGCCCAGTGCGGGCTGGTGGACTTCACATGGTTTCCTCGCGATGTTTTCCTCTCGCTCGAGAGCAGGCAGTAAATAACTTGGGTTTCGAGTAAATCCCATTGGTCCGGTCGAACGCACGTCAGTGGAAACAAAACCGTAGAAACTGGTCTCTCAGAGCATTGAAACTCCTTAATAAACTAGGCCAGATCAAGCCAATGACGTGCGATCGACTGTACATGGCACGGCCGAGGATCGAACTCCGATCTCTCAACACGATAGACTGAGTCTACCTCACCACGTCACGGACACTCGCTCAATAAATCGTCAACAGCCTATTAACATGTCCCCACTGCTGGGGCTCAGTTGTACCCTCTCAACGATGGCGTTCGGGCTATAGTCCACTACGCTAGCCCAGTGCGGGTTGGTGGACTTCACATGCGCCTGAGAATTTATTCTTCGGCGTGTGCAGGTTTCCTCACGATGTTTTCCTTCACCGTTTGCTCGTCGAGCAGTCAGTAAATGTACTTAAGTTTCGAGAAAAAACCCATTGGTACTTGGTCCTGATGGGGATCAAACTTCGGACCTTTCGATACGATAGGCCGCGTCTTATCCCCGGCAAATAATCGATACGCTCTCAAAAAATAATCGATACTAATACTCATGTACTAGGTCACTAATCGAGATTGTAGAACATTTGTATAGAAATGACCATTACCAATATACATCGCCCTAGAGATTTTGATATAATTGGCGTGGCTGAGCAATTGCACTGGCGAGCAACATTATTGAAACTATTGTGGTATCAACTATGATATAGTGCAAACTGTACTCCTGGGATTTTAAACATAATGCTGCCAGGTGAAATATATTATGAAGTTCATAAATCTATTTTCCAACGTTTCTATTCAGATCTATACTTGTTGGTCTGTTAATAAATAACCAGCTAGAAAAGTATTATAATTTATGACGACTTTAACAATAATAATAAATAATTACAACACAAATAAGTATTTGTCTATTCCCAAACTTGAATCTCTGTTTACGATTGTTTTATTAAGAATCAGACAAAGGACTTCAATCCAATAAACCATAAATAGTAGACATGAAAAAATACATAAATAAAAATAAGTTTAATTTGCCAAAAAGGCGTAGGTCAAAGAATAAACTAAACACTAATCCAACAAGTCAAACGTTTAAAAAGTTTACGTATTTGAGATACACACTTTAATCTGAAAACTGTGATTTCGATCTAAAAATGTGTCTTCAGTCTGAAAAATTTGAATTTTTTGAGATTGAATTCAAATTTTTGTATACATGTGACTTCAATCTGTGAAATTTGACTTCAAACTGAAAAATGTGACTAAAGCCTAAAAATTTTACTGTAATCTGAAAATATGACTTCAATCTGAAAATATGACTTCAATCTGAAAATGTGACTTCAATCTGAAAATATGACTTCAATCTGAAAAATGTGACTTTAATAATATGTGTATCTAGTCTAATAAGTTCCACAGAGCACGAAGCTAGTCCGGAAAAGAAAAGAACGGTTAGGTCTTTATCTATTCTACGCTGATTCAATATATACGAACTGCACCTAATTCAATAAATCCAGAAGCTCCTCACATGGCCGACGACGCAACAAAGCAAAATCGCAGCGTTGCCGTCTCGTCTTTGTCTCTCTGGATCAGCCGAGGCCCCGGAAGTCGACCGGGGATTCATGGCGTGACTTACGAGCCACATCCGGCCGCCATATTTGCTTTACTTATACAGCATCCGGCCCGCGGGGTTTGCGTAACTGCTCCTCGATAAATACTTTGTAATCGGTTATGGATTTTCCAAGTTGTGTTCCTGGCATTATTTAGTAACCGATGACAATTTTGGTGAAAGCCGTGGTCCGTTAAATTTATAAAGGTGAAAAGTTTGCGTGTTTGTCTTTGTGTTTGTGTCTCTGATCATCCTCCGCTGTTTTAAGGGGATCCCAGACACACGCGGCCTGCGGTGGCGGTGGCGGCCTGTTGTATTTGTATATGAGACATCAGACACGCGCGGCCTGCGTGTGCATATTGAAGCTGCGGCCTGCGGTAGGCCTGTGTCTGTGACACTTTCAAGTATTAAGAAAAGCTTTAGGTGTAATTGAAAATTCTGCCGTAAAATTCCCTCGAAAGGAATTACAAAACTAATCCTGCACGGGCGTTCGTTCGTGTAGTACCGAGTTACTTAATATTTAATAGGTGTTTGGACTGGACCAAGAAAGTTTTTACGATGCTTTCCGTCCACGCATGACCAGTAGGCGATAAAACCTTGTGCAGAGTTCGGAAAAACTATAACCTTACGTACGTGTAAGGGATTGACCTCTGGACATCCTCATACATAATTGATAATCAAACGAAGTACTCTGTACGTGATGTTTCATATTAAATATGTGAGAAGAGTCCACTGGGAGAGTAAGGGAAACCTTAGTGGCGAAGAAAATTAATCTATGTAAGGTGTCCATTCGGTGTTGCACACGAGCCTATCGTGCTCTTTTTTATCTGTAGGAACAAGAAAGAAATGGTTGTTGTTGTTTTAAATGGTTTAACGGCCAGTTGGAAACAAGTCCCTAAAGGCCAAATCGTGGTGTTTTAAATGTTTTAAATCACGAATACATTATACTGCAGTACGGCCTCCGGCAACTAGTGCCGTTTGGTGATCCACACTGCAACTAACACCGCACTAAACTGATAGTCGGTTTAGTGTCGATTTAGGGACACTGGAACAATTCGGTAGAGTCGTTATACGCTTTTATTTAACTATCCCGCATAATATACACTTTATTAGGCTCTTGTTGCATATAAAACTATCACAAATATACACCAAAACCTACAATATTACATTTTTTAGGACAACTAAATAAAAATGACAACCGTCTCCGACAAAATCCCGCCAAAAAGCCCAGAAAGAAATGGTATAAATTTTAGATTATAAAGTGGTCCCTACACTATCATGCTGCATGACATGCAAACGACGTGCTGGCCGTTGCCTCACTGTACTATGTGATTGATAGCAACCATGACGGTCCATCATGCAGCATGATAATTCACGTAAACGTAATGCATGTCATGCCGCATGATCGTTTAGGGAGAGTTTCTACTTTCTATTGCAACTTAAAACATGGCGATTAAAATTTCCTCTGTGTGACAGCACTAAATTTATTTGACAGTTCTAAAATACATGCCACCTCTTTCTTATTTCAACAGATAAAAAAATGTAATTGACTAAGGGCTTCTTTCATCGCTTCCCGATAAAGTCCCAGATACTCTATCTGCAGGTTATCTGACAGATAGTCCAATGTTTGTGTTTCACAGGTATCCGATTGTCTTATCTGTCAGATAAACTAACAGCAAGATAAAGTAGCTGTTATTTTTTTTCTGTCAGATATGTGAGGTGTGAAACACGAAAATATTAACAAACAGATTTATCTGATAGATAAGTTTATCTGTCAGCTTGCTATCTGTAACAATATCATCATCATCATATCAGCCTGTAGACGTCCACTGCAGGACAAAGGCCTCCCCCAAGTATCTCCACGGCGACCGGTCCTGCGCTAACCTCATCCACCTGGGTCCCGCGACCTTCACCAGATCGTCGGTCCACCTCGTGGGAGGCCTGGACTGAACAATATCAGTAAGTGGTGAAATAGGCTCTTATTTTAGTTATGTCGAGTGTACCTCCGCATCAACGCATTTCGTACTAAAAGAGTGTGAATGGTCATCGTAGTTGCTTCAGTTGGATTAATCAGACAACGGTACCTCGTAGGAATGAACAACAAACGTTATGCGAAAATGATTTTCGTATTGACGAATTTTACTTAAGTATATTTCAAAACGGCAAATCAACAGGGAGCTTAGATATAAACGACGACGCCATAACAGTTTAAGGGGCATCCAAAACAGTTGTAAACGAAGCTAGCCAAAAATATGTAAAGATTTATTCTCAAAACTTGCCGGCAATCATATCAATGGCTCTGACGTTGATTTACATTGTTTTCAGAGGAAACTGAACATGGGCGCGCTAGTGTACGATGAAAGTCCTGAAAAACATTTAATAAAAGTACCCAAGTATACCTAGAATTAGGAATAGGTACCTAGATAGACATGTATTATCGATTTACGATAATAATGTCCAATCTGAAAAATGTCCAACCGTTGAAAAATGTCCAAACTGAATTATGTCCAATCTGAAAAATGTCCAAACTGAAAAACGTCCAATCTGAAAAACGTCCAATCTGAAAAATGTCCAATCTGAAAAACGTCCAACCTGAAAAATGTCCAACCTGAAAAATGTCCAATCTGGAACATTTTACACTACAGAACCTTAAAAACCGCTATTTATTTATTTTTCAGATTGGACATTTTTCAGGCTGGAAATTTTTAGGTTGGACATTTTTCAGATTGGACATTTTTCAGAATGCACGTTTTTCAGATTGGACATTTTTCAGATTGGACATTATTCAGTTCGAGCATGGTCGTTGGACATTTTTCAGATTGGACATTATTACAGTAAATCGTATTATCATTCATTGGCAGAATGTCATCTCCATCCAACTAAAATGTGATCCCCTTCCATTGGCTGATATCTGATGTTTTGATTTGGGACCCTGGTATTTGTCCGTATTTACGTTAACCGGAACAGTTGACGTCCGACAGCGATCCTATCTTTGAAACTAGTTCCAAAACATTGAAACAAGTTAGAAGTTCCGATTTGTTGCTGGCAGGTATAAAAGAAAATGAAAAGTTTAAACGGACGTCCGACGTCAAACTGAAACTTTTAACTTTCAAGATGAAATTATAAAAGTTGTTTTATTAAAATTAATTTCTTAAAAACGGAAGCAATTTAAAAAGCGCCCATCTAAGTGTTATTTAGAAAAAAAATCTAAAAGGTGAATTTTAATGCCATATCGACATTTTGAAATTTGGGTGCAGATAATAATAATTAGTATGTCATAAATCAATGTAGGTAGTGATGTACTTATTGTAATTGTTGCAGTTTTTTTAAATAATGTAAATATGAAATTTTCAATTTTTACCATTGTGTAATAGAGAAAAGGTATTAAATAGGTATGTATAAAATATATACCTAAATACCTTTGAAACTTATTGAAAGCTGAAGGTAGCTTTTCAGAAAATTAAGACTGGCGTCAATACTCTATGAAAGCAATCTTTCAATAGTTATTTACGCAACACGAGACGAAAGTGTATTTTCCCTGCGAGCGACATTGATGCCGAATCTCACAAAAAAGGTCTGATTAACCTAAGTTATGTAAAAAATCCTTATAATGCAGTCTGATAAACTATATCTATTTATCCTATTGATATAATAAAGCTTTCCTTCAATATTTTCAATAGGGCCTCCATAGATATTTGGGATCGGGAACCGGAACCTTCGGCAGAATATTGCAAGCATGCAAAAAAATTCTCGTAATATTTTATTGTTATTACGCCTATCTGGTAATATGCTTGTGATTTTGTGAAATATTGGGATTTGCGCACGGAAAGCTTTCTGTAGTAGGTATTTTATACTTTTATTTTGCACTTATTTCCCTGCGGGACTGACGAAGGGAAAAAAATCCGTCTAAAAAACTTCGTTAGGTTTAGACGGATACCTGAAAAAGAGCTGTAAAGTCACTCATGCATGACCGTCTAGTTGTAGTGATTGACGCGAATAACATGCAAACTACGTGCATGACATGCAAACTAGTGCTGGCCGTTGATTGACAATCGCGCGTACTTTTCACTGTACTAAGTGATTGATAGCAAGTATTAGCAAGCATGAGGGTCCATCATGCCGCATGATCGTTTAGGGAGCCCATAAGAACGAGTTTTTGTTTATAACCCTGGTATATTATGTTTATCATTGGCCTAACCTGTACAGGTGGGACCTTTACAGTGTACTGGGTACACTCGCGTTCGGCCGCCATCGTAACTGAGTTTCACAACCGTTGTCTACGAGCATTTTTTTGTCTTTTATGGCAACCAGAGATAGAAGGCACTCTGTGCTCAATCTTATGATATATAATATTTTGCCTTATTTACTGTGCCTCGCTATTAGGGTGGTGAGGTTGAAGACGGAGTGAGATTTCAAGCTTTGTGAAATTAAATTTTATTTTACAGTGTACCATTGTGTGAAAATATTATTTTGCGGAAAGATTGCCGGCACCGGAGGCGGGTTGTTTACGCCACCCCGCCATCGCGTCATTGCTCGTCATTCCACCACTTTTGCCATCTCCGCCACTTTCGCCATTTCGCTATTTCCGGATATTACGACGCTAGGATTGGATTTGCTTTTTTCTTTATTTATAGGGAATTTGCATGCAACTGATTTTTTTGTGATAAATACAGAGTCTGAATTGAATAAGTTTTTTTAGACAATCAGAAATATGTTAGTCTTTTTTGGAAAGAAAAAGACTTTAGGACTTGAAGGACTTTATTAAGGACTTGGGTAATGAATTTTACAGAAACACTTGACAAATATTTTTAAAGAAATAAGTCAAAGTCAAAGTAAAAACTATTTTATTGCATGTAAGTACACTGGGTACATTTATACAACGTAAATTTTTTATCTACCACCGCTTCCAAGGTGTTATATAGAGCTGGGAAAAAGAAGCGGCGCAACAAACTTTCACTGGTAAATAAAATAAAATTGTAAATGGTAATTAACTGCCGAGTTAAAAGTAATGTCAGCAAGTAATTATGTACTTATGCCATAATATGGATAATAAGAGATTGTTACGTATATGCGTCAGTCGTCTGACTGAATGCATACATATCAGTATATCCAACGTACAATTGTCAGCACCTTGTCAGGTGTTTGAAGAGCCATTGTTGATTATCAGCGATTGAATTCTTTTGAATCTTTATCGAAAATCTTTTGTGTCAGCCCTATTTCTTTCGAATAAAATCCTTTATTTCAGCCAGTGAAATTTTCCCTTATTCCAAAAAAATCTGAGCTTTTTTTGTTTTCCTGAAAATAAATCGGTCCAAAACATCATGGAGTTAGTATCCTCTAGTTATTTAAAATTCATTCGGTTGTAACAGATAGGTTTGTATTCAGTTTTTTCTGTACAAACCGCAATCTCTGTATCTACACGAGCCCAGAATTCCAATAGCCCATAATTAACTCGGGTATCACATTGATCCAATTAATCGAATGTGTGTTTATTCCTCAACTTAAGTGGCGGGATCGGGTTACGTTCCCGGACTGGTCGACCGACGCGTCGTTCCCCGTTCCCGGCCATACGATGCGAGTGGCATTTTAGCTCTCAGTTCGATTGATATTGAACAGAATTGGGACGCAGTGTTACACCATATATAATTAAGCTCTTAGTACACTTGGTTACAGCAAAATTATACCAACTTTTTATGAAATAAAGTTCGTTTGTTTCGTTTATGATCGTATTGTCTAAAAAGCAATTGGCCTATAAAGCAAAATGCCTAATATAATATTGTGTAAATTGTAGAATGCCTAAGTAATAAAATGCCTCAAACTCAAATTTTATAAGTTATAAAATGTTTGTTATCGTTCTACCATAATTGTTATTTAAAGATCAACTTAAAACTAGATAATTTACAGTTAGTATCATGAACGAGACGTGGTCGCTCACCATGGGCCTCATAAGAAGGCTCAAGGTCACCCAGAGGGCAATGGACAGAGCTATGCTCGGAGTTTCCCTGCGAGATCGAATCAGCTCAAAGAATTGCGAAGCTGAAGTGGCAGTGGGCTGGGCACATCGCTCGTAGAACTGACGGCCGTTGGCGCAGAAAGGTTCTCGAGTGGCGACCACGTATCGGAAGATGCAGCGTAGGCAGGCCTCCCACAAGGTGGACCGACGATCTGGTGAAGGTCGCGGGACCCAGCTGGATGAGGTTAGCGCAGGACCAGTCGTCGTGGAGATTCCTAGGGGAAGCCTTTGTCCAGCAGTAGACGTCTACAGGCTGATAATTATGATGACTTGAACTTCTACGTCAAAACTTTTGGCTTCACTTTCCCAAAGTGACAACATATTTTTTCCAAAATGACCATGCATGTAACACTAAAGCTTGGGTTTCCTAGAGTAGCGGTGCCGTCATTTAGCGGACGTAATACAGCGGTGAATGACGTCACTAGAACAAATGGACTAAACGACGACCGCTCAATAGGAAACCGCGCCATTTTGATTACATAGACAACGTTCTAGTGACGTCATTCACCGCTGTATTACGTCCGCTAAATGACGGGCACCGCTACTGGAGGAAACCATAGCTTAAGTGAACTTTATTTTATGAAACCAATAGCAATGTATGCCTAAATCGGGGCGGTGTTCGCAAATCCTTTGCGTTAAATAAATAATTGGATATCGAAGATTGACGCAGCGATGATACTTATGGTTTAATCACGTTTACAGAGGCAAGCCATGCGAAAGTTTACATTACGGTGAGTATTAAGTTGCGCTTACACTGCCGTTGCAAGAGGCGCGGATTTAGAAATGAAAGTGTAGACAGTGGCTTCAAGAGGCAGCATTGAAGCCACTTCGCCTGCCTGGCGACACTTCGACCCTTTTGTGCCAAACCCCGTTCCACCAAATCCGTTTTCTGATGGACTTCACTAAGAATTAGCAAGAAAATAATGAAGAAATCATAAGAAATCTAAAATAGACATTCTCACGAGTTTTTCTTCCTGAAAAGCTTGTGTTATTATAATAGACCGTAATGTTCAGAAAAAACTCATTGGTACGTGCCAAGGTTCGAACCCACGATCACATAAACATAAAGCGAGAGCGCAACCAACTAGGCTAGATGGCTCACCTTGACTATGCAGAATAAGTAACTATTAAAAGCAGGTAGACAAAACCTACCTACTTGAGTTGGGCGTACATCTTTAAACCCTTAAGCTTCTACATTATTGGCAACGGCGCAACTTTTAAGTTAACTTTGTTAGTCACTAACAAACTCAGTTAACTTAAGTTTATTTAAGTTGAAGTCCGATAACGATGAAATTGCAGAGGCCTTGACAGAAATAGGGAGATAGAGGGTTGAAGTTGATTAAACAACAATAATGAAGAAGAACAAAAGGATTCATTCGTATATGTGTACAAAACAGGAAGGTTTATAGGTTATTTAATAAAAATCAAGACACAAAGTTTGGTAAGCAACACCTCTTAGAACGAATTGGAAGAACCCTTCGAGTGTCTCAGTAGAAATATTAATACCTAATCATTAGTACGTATACTGCGGTAATTTTGCTGCCGTGTCGAGCTTCTATTTGCTATTGCCGCGCCGCTCTATCGCTGCAGTGTGTATAAAGCTTTAAGTACAAATTATCTGAGCGTTGCAGGCGCTCCCTGCTCAGTGTACCTGACGTAAGACCGACTTTGTTATTAAACCGATTAAGCAATTTTGGTAAAAGCGCTTTTCACAGTGATTTAACAATTTTAGTCACATTTAGTTTATCCAACAATTAATAGTACGGTTTCAAAAGTCTTGCAAGACCACCGCGTCCTATAGGTGACGCGTCCTAATCAAGGCTTGAAAGATCACACTAACAAGCCCATACAAGTCTGGCTAGTCTAGCCTTAACCAGAAGCAAGATCTTCGTCGCCTGATGTCCGTGATTGTGATAACCAAGCACAATTAAGCCAGCCTCTGCCCCCCGAAGCCTACCAGCCTTGTGTTTTCACTTCAAGACTTCGCCTCTTTTCTCGCAATAACTCCAGCCTAAGACCTCTCTCGCTTTCATCTGTCTCGGCGTTGCGTTTCCATGGAGTCCGAATATACCTTTATCTGTTTAGGTCGGTTTATGGCAACTGTAAAAGCCCCGTTATCAGGTTTTAATGACGTTATTTCAAATAAAAGTTCCACAAATTGTGTAAACACAAACAGTAGGTATTACAACACAGAATCGCCTACACACAGTCAGACTTTGGTTTAATTGGAAAACTTTTTTCTGCGAGAAAAAGGAAGTTTAATTTCATTAACGCGAAATTGCTTCGCGTTACTTTGTGTTGGCCGTACTATCTGGATAATGACTCAGATTACTGGGGGAACTTAACGGGAATTTCTTGTGTTTATTGTTGTGATTTTCACGCCCCTTTCTACTTGACTTCGTCACGCAAAGAAAGTCGAAGGACACGGTCGACATTTACAAATAAACTACTGACCGTTTTAATTTAATGCATAACTGTTTTTTATTGTTCAAGTTAACAGTCTAACTAAATAATTATGGCTAGAAATTAAAAAAAACCTACTTACCTATATCTTGCAAAAACAACGAATACGTTAATTAAATAAATAAAAATTAAAATGTTTTAAATTTAATGCTAATAAACAACCACATTTACCCATTAGTGAAGTAGATTGTTTTTTCAAATTATCTAAACCACTAACGATTGAAAGTGATGCATGAAAGTGAACCAACCTGGTAGGTTTGCATATTATATTTCATCTAAAACCCAGGAAAGAAAAACAGAAAGAGACAGGCTGAAACCGCCAAGATAACCTATGAAAAAATCCTCATTAAAATAACAAAAACACTTTAAGAACATAAAGTTAACAATAAAATACAAGCGTTAATTTGGGTCATACTGATGTGACCGTCTGCATCCGACTCTTAACCCTCTTAAAGATGATGCTTAATATAGCATCTCTCTAATAGCCTCTAAGCAAATAACTTAGCCAAAGACTGCAAGTCTAATCTTGAAGACGCCACCTGATATCCGACTTCCGGATAATCCCACACTCCTTGCTCGCCTCTGGCTGTTAATCCATCCACAAATAGGATCAGTCACATACGTGCTTCAGAAATAGGTTAAAAGAAAACAAACGTATAGCAGAAGTGGGTTTGACTTTATTGTCGCAACTTTTGTTTCCAGAATTTTATGAAGTTTCTGCTATTCTGTTCGGGACGCCACAAGGGATTATGATATTAGCTAGGATTCATCATCAGTACAGTGTGAAGAGGAATAGACGGGTGAAGTAATTATGTGTATTCAAAATCCAGACTGAAACTTGACGTTTGGCTCTGTAGGTGACATAATTTATGGAATGTAAAGCAATCCGTCATTTGTACATTTTAGACTTTCGCGTCTTGTATTCATAATTATATAATTATTTACGGGTCTTACACACGAAATAGTTTTATTTACCTTGCCGTAATTAATCAGTCGTTTTTGATGAGTATTTCTAGTATTGTTTTATTGCCGTGTTGGCTGTTTTTTTTTTCGCGGTGTTAGCTGCAGTGTGGATCATCGAATGGCACTAGTTGTGCCCTGGAGGCCATGCTGCGGTTTTATGTATTCGTGATTATAAACTACGATTTGGCCTATAAGGACTTGTTTCCAATTAGCCGTAAAACTATATTATTTATTAATTATTGTTAGTATACAGGTACAGTAAGGTTCATAAGTGCAGTAGCACGCTAAGAGTCACTTCTGTACAACGGTGCGCACGACAATATACGGAAATCAGTAACATTTAACTTACCACCCAAGTCAATAGCGTCTTTTAAACATTATTGTCATAACAATAAGTCATCAATTTATCGTAATATCTAGGAATATATTATTATTAGTGGATATGAGCGTGTGTAGGTACAGATACAAAAGAAGGTCGCAAGTGAAACTGGTCTCTCAATCTATTGAGTTGCGAAACGCTAATACACCTATGAAACTTGACTGTACTGCACCCCGGGTATGTTTGGAGGGACAGAGTAGAAAAGGAACGGACTGCGCGAGATTTTGGCACCAAATACGATATCTTCAGTCGTGCAGAGCGACGTCCAAAAGCTATCGAATTATGAATTCACGTGAAACGCTTTCCTTTGACTTAACATTTCTGAAGATCTCCATAAAATACGGAAATGATTTTCACAAGCGTGTTCACTCCTTAAAAGCCTCCGTTGTAAGTGACAGTCGGAAGTTACGAGCAACCGGGAACTTCGATTACGAATTTTTTTCCAGAATTTTATGGAGGGATTAGGCAGGCTTGTCCGGGTGCGAGTATACGGCCTCTCAGGGACTCCTGAAAGGATTTCCATCCGGTTTTATACAGCTTCGTGATAAAACCTTTTTGAAAGATACCTTTTTCAAAACTTATAGGTAGGTACGTGATGTGATGGAAAGTGAAGAAGGAAACATTGTAAGCAAGCCTGCATTTGCTAGATAAGAGTAAAGGCATAAATAAATCCACCAATTTGCTGAATATCCTACTAATATTAAAAACGTGAAAGTTTGTAAGGATGTTTATATGATTTACGATAATAATGTCCAATCTGAAAAATGTCCAACCGTTGAAAAAGTATGTTGTTTGTGAGTTTGGATGTTTGTTACTCTTTCACGCAATAACTACGTAACAGATTTTGATGAAACTTTACAGTAATTATACATCAAAATTACACATTATGTTACAGGTACCTCGAGAAAAGCTGTTCCCGCGGGAAAAACTTTTATACGTGTGCGAAGCCGCGGGAAACAGCTAGTTATATTATAAACTTTACCTTTATCGTCGTCTGGATAAATAAAGAATACCTTGTTCATTGTTTAATATTTGGATTTCCTAAATTATTCATCCTATTTTTCATTATAATATTTCATTACCTTTCTACTGAAATACTTTGAACCAAGCAATCTGATAAAATCACGTTGTTTCTAATAAAGGTACGACCACACCGCACGATTTCTTGCTCCCTAATTCAATTAACAATTTTGTTACGAGAAAACGACTAATTCAATTATAAAGCAAATTGTTACGAGAAAACGAGCCTGTGATATAATTATGATAATAATCCTTACGAAAAACTTAGTGGGCCCTGTTTCGATAATTCGATATCACGGATTTAACCAGGCAGCACATCCTTAACCTAACCTAACCTAACCTGGGTAAACGTCTTAATAAATATGACCAAATTTTTTATAGATGTAATAGTGTACGATTCTATAACACAATCCAAATACATTTTGCTACTGTTACTTGTACAATTTTATGGGCAATGTTCCTCAAGATTTTAGGTACGAGAGAGAATTTTATTACGGTTTAGTCGAGGGCGTGGGGAAAAACAAATTTACCAGACATCAATCAAAATATAGACAAGGAAATTCTTGTTTGAAAGGACAGTTTGAGAGGTGTTTACAATATTTCACCCTTTGAGCCGGTTACAGTTGAATAATGGTTTTGTGATTACAATAATGTCTCATTAATAATACACTTAGGTACTTAGGACCTATCTAGGATTATCTGTAGTGTATGTCATTTTCACCCGACTTTAAAAACAGGTTACGGGATATTTTCGCCGATTTGAATTGTTATTTTATTGAATAGGCTTCATTCCAGGACGGTTCCATTATAATTTGAAGAAAATATTTCACCTCTAAGGGTGGTTAATTTACAAAAACTAGGAGATGAACATGCCATCGGTGTACTTACATCTTACTAATATTATAAAGGTAAAAAATATATATTTCAAAATAAAATTCTAAAATTATTACAAACTTTCGTTGTAAGGATGTTTGTGAGTCTTTCACGCTGTAACGGCTGAACAGATTTTGATGAAACTTGGTACAGTGATAACTCATAATCTGTAATTTATCATAACATACCGGGGTAAACTGTTTCCGCGGGAAAAAACTTATTCCACGCGGTCAAAGCCGCGGGCAACCGCTAGTAAATCATAAATGTTTACAAAGAAATCGTTTTTTTATTCAGATTATATTACAAAAATAACCGCTCAAGCATAGCAGATGGAAAACCTTTTTCGTCTAATGTGGCCCAAGTATTGTGTCGGTGGTACAATAAGATGGTTAAATTTTACACGTTTCTCCTTTTTTGTTGACTCCTGAAATACACCTTGACTAGTTTGGTAGTCAGGGCTTCGATATAATCATGTCTAAATAAGCGAATAAAGCTTATGTTCTAGGTCATACAAATATACAATCGAAACAGGTCGCCACTTCTATTCGAAGATTTTCCGCCATCTTTAAGTTCCGTGAGGTCCCGTACCCGCGTCTTTAAGAATATTTAAATCGACCCCTGTGAAGTGAAGTGTCGGCCGACAAACTGAAATTTTATTCATAGCATCTCTACAGGCCCTTTTGGAAGCAATTCCCGATGTTACCATAAATTAGTAGTCCATTTGGATGGTCTTACCGAGTCATGACTATGGTCTCATGGCAACAATTTGTTAGATAATTGCTATACCTTTACATTATTTCGCGTCAAGTCGAGTCAGGGTAAATATGACAGTTTTTTCCGATTTTTACTTTTCATTTTTTTCATCAGCCTGTCCTAGCCCGCTGCTGGATACAGGCCTCCCCCGCCTCGGAGTTCCACTTCCACTACGCTTGCCCACTCGTGGTCACCACTCGAGAACTCGTCTACCGCAGCGGTTGTCGGTTCTCCGAGAGATGTGACCAGCCCACTGCCACTTCAACGTACTAACCTCACTACTACAACCTAGGTACTAACAGCACTATCAACGACCTCAAAAACCCAAAAAAAAAAATACTAGGCGTTAATAAATAGCTAGTCGTATAATAAAGTATACATTTGTAATAATCTTAGACGTAATGTGGAAATATTTCGCAGGTTTACGTAACTTCAACATCAAACTGTATTTTTCAAATACGTCGCCCGTTGAGACGCGGCTGCGGGGTAGAGATTACAAAATAAGTGGGAGGGGAGAGTTGGGGGTAACTCTGGCCCTCAAACCTCTCGATAACAGCCTCTCGAAAATATGTTATTCGATCAGTAAATTCGAAAAGTGAATCGAATTTATCACCCTACAGAAATATTTATGTTGAAATTGAGTTTGAAACGCTGGTGCGGCAATTTGGGCGCTTCTGTTGTCTTCCTAACAGAAATGTACATAAAACGTGTAATTTAATACTAACCTCTGAAAATGACGTCCAATAATTTTCAGTTGACATTGTAACTTTACCTGCAACAAATAAAACAAAATTACTATTCATTCTATTCAGACATTAAATCCCGAGTAACTGAATCTTTTTTTAATTAGGTAGTACTTCATTAGGTTTAAAGGGGATCCCAGACAAACGCGGCCTGCGTTTGCGGTGCGGTGGTGGTCTGTTGTATTCCCTATGCAATGTGAGACTTCAGACACGCGCGGCCTGCGGTTGCATATTGAAGCTGCGGCCTGCGGTAGGCCGCCACCGCGGGCCGCGTCTGTCTGGGATACGCTTAACGGCAATAGAAAAGTCAATTTGAGCCTGTTTTATAATTGTCGATATTCTCGACGGATAATAGTCTCGACGGATTTTGTGATACTGTGATAGCTTAAAAATAATGACCTCTAAACGATAAATGTTCAATGTACATTCCACCAAAGTATCTGTTCTTTCTTTAGGCTTTCCCTGCCTAATACATACGTAAGTACTGGACAAATAGAGAAAAAAATCTTTTATTTACACGTCCTCTAGTATTCGGGCACTAAACCCAATCCACAAATTAACTGAAAACAAACTCGACCAACAATTGGCTCTCACCCAAGCTGGGCTTGAAACCAAAAAAAGTCACATCTGAATTTCAGATGCGAGTTATCTACACTGCCGAAATGTTATTTCTACCCACTGAAGTGTAAAAATCACTCGAGAACACACTATGCCTTTAACATAGAGCCTAAAGTGGCAGCAAATGTAAGTTGGTGATTGGATATACGCTCCAGCGGACAACATTTTCATTTTCCCGTAAAAGAATTGGAGTTATATAAGGTGCGGCCAACGTTTATATTATGAGTAACTTTAGATAGTACGTAAGTGAACCGTTTATCAATTTTTTCTGTTGTTTTAGACGATTACAATAGAACGCAAATTATCACAATAGCAGAATATCAAAAGCGCAGAATGTCAAAAATTAATAAGTAAGGTATTAGGCAGACTAACAATGTTATGTAAACAATAAACACAAATTAAAACAAACGAATCGTCCTGCCGTTAGACAAGGATTCCTAATGATGACCTCCTGGAGAGCCTCCCTAACTACATATTTAACACAGAACTGATGATGATGTAATGACTGGACATAGGCAGACGCGTGGACAATCGATGCAGACACCAGATCTCGAACCGATTGAGTTAAAAAACCGATTTTGTTCGATCCAATTGCCAATTGCCAAACGTGTGGATGCAGCATAACGTTTGGTTATGGTTTGGATTTGGTAATGTCGTTCAGAATTAGCGTGATTGACCCCCAGTTATGACAGGTGAAATTACAAAACATCTTGCAGATCATTATGAAAATTAGAATATCGTTCTTATTTAATTAAGAATCTATAAAAATAGGGGGTGTCTATTTTAGGTACTAGTAGGTATATTTGTATTGTTAGTGTTGAGTTCACGCATATCGTAAGCCTTATGGTAGGTTACCGGATATAGATTCAATTAGACGCAAAACAGACGTTTAACACCTGCTCGCAGTCAGTATAAAAGATCCCAAATACTTACATACCTAACCTACATACACGCGAAAAACATAACCCTGACTTTGCTGCTGAGCAGTCGGGTAAGTATAACTAGGGGGTAAGTGTAGCTGCCGGGAGTTGGGAATTCAACCTTAAATAACGTGATTTTTGTGTTCAAATTTAACTTTGGGAAAAGTATGTCGCACCCATACTCACCTAAAAGATTAATTTATATCCTCGTCTCTACTGTGACATTTCAAAAGCTAAAATTAAATTCATAACATTTCCACACACACCATGGAGCCCCCAATCTTTAAAGCTTACCATATAAAATTAGTCGTGTGAACCCCGCAGCAATTCGAGTTTTAACATACGCATTTGTATGCATGAACCGTAGATTGTTGATCGACCGCTTCGTCGCCTTATCCTGTATTTATTGCCCTGAAAATTCATGAATCTATCGCACACTACAGCCTCGCGTTGTCAAATTATGGGTTTCTAATTCATCATCCAACGAGCGGCGCGTAAATGGTACTGTACTGAAACTTTTTTCTAAAAGCCTAAAGATCTTAATTTCTGATAAGTAAATAAATCATAAACAGATTTTGTTGAATTTGCAGTAAATGCTTGCTTAAAAAGCACAGATCTTTTGCTCTACGCAACCATCAGAGATCTCCAAGTAAACAATAAATATTCAGTGACGTTATTGTCACTTCCAGCTTTTTCTAGCATCACGAGGCCCTTCAAACTGCCGTCTGTACTAGCACGCTTATTACACATGACATGCTACGCTTAGCGTGTACTCGAATATACCTTTCCCTCTACGTCGTGCCCTTTAATTTTGTTTTGAATATGAAATTTTATCCACACATCAAAGACCACTTTGAAGTTTCAGTGGAAATACGGTTTTTGCTGTCGATTATGTAAGAAATAAGTATATTATTTGAGATGAGAACAAGGGTCTGCATTATTGGAAACTTGATGGTACTGTCATGTAAGTTGATACATCGTTCATCGATCTCTGTTCACTACCACTGTTACCTAAACTGTTTAACTACATATCAATCAATCAGTGGTGTGTCGTCCAGTGTTTCATGATAACTTTTCTAGGAAAGACCTATCTTATCGTAACAGTATCAGTAAATAATATCAATGCAGTTTCATTTCTCGCCGCTTCCATCAGACAAAAACTCTTCAAGCTCACAGCTGTCAGCAGTCCAGTTAAGTCGACAGGCACCGGGCGCCAGACGACAACACAAAAATAAGCGGCTAGGTGGACGTTGCTTCTAACAGGTTCTATTATTCATATGACTCCTTCATCCTACCATTGGAGACTATTAATTCCTCTGTGAGCCTACCTAGAATTGGCTGGCGGCAAATCAATCATGTTTCCCAAATAATTTTCACTGATAACAACTTTTGCTAAATTAAATTTCTGCAGCGGTAAAATTAAAAATAAACAAATATGGTTTAAATTGTCAGTAGAACGGTAGCAGTAGTAGGTACACGAGTTATCAGATTTTAAATACGTGGTGATATTCTCAAATGATAATGTCCTCTCTGATCACGAAATTGTAACGGCTTGTCACACGATGGGACATTATGACCGCTTTGAATTCAGATGAACCGCATTACATGCAACTGCACAATACCAACGCGGTAAACGTTTGGAACACGGTTTAGTACAATCGTTTATCTAAAAAAAGGAATAAAGGTGGTATTTAATCACCGACTGAAAACAAGCTGATGTTTCGTTGTATAATATTAATCACAAAGCTCGAGAACAATTTAACAACTTATTAATTTATATCACGACGTTGTGCTCTCAGGAGGCTTCATAGGAGCTATACAGGAAGGTTCGAATCTCTTTGGTGGCGCGCGCGCTCCCTATGGAGACTGCATCTAGCATATTTAGTATGGGAACCAATAGTACCACTTACAGGGGGGGTGCGGACAAAGGATCGGAGCGGTGTAGCGGGAGGAGGTTGCTAATACAAATTTAAATTGAGTTTGAAAATGAGAATGTGTGAGTAAGCATTGTCATACATTTGACACGATTTGAACACACCCATAGAATGCTTCTTTTACGCCTCTTTATGGGGCTGCGAGCACGCACCAAAGAGATCTTAACTCTATGGAGCTATATAACAAAACGCACAGTCTTAAGAGCCATAACATACGTAATTGTTTATTTTTAATTTTAAAATACTTGTGTTGTTAAGCAAACGTAGCGTAAAATAATATATAAATATTTAAAGCCATTGCGACGCCTACCCTGTTAAAATATATAACTAAATCATAACAATCCCTGAAGTGACATTTACAAAGAACGAAATAAATTTGCAAACTAAGGAATTATAGTCTTGATAGCGTAACGTACATTAACATGACACATTGAAAACATTTGTCTAGTCGTTACCCTCAACCCTCTACTCGTACCTCTCGAATGCAAGGCGAGCACCGTCCCTATAGGGCTACCACCACATCTGCTTAGCTGATACTCCTTAAAAAGACACATTTGAAATTCGGACAAGTCAATAGTGCAAATTTTTCATCCGCAAACATATCAAAGCAAAGCGAAGACCAAGCTATGCGGAACCACGAATCTCACGTCTCACGAACAAACACGATAACTGCATTTGAAATTCAAATTTGACACGAATCTCCAACTACCTTCATCCTACTATAGTTTTTCCGGTACGGCAACTCAATTTTCCGGTCTGAAAATATGTCATTCGTAAGGCTTTACAAATGTCTTGCGGCTAGAAGAACAACCTGAAAAAAATATGGAAGCAGATAGCGAAGAACCAAATGTGGTATGAACTATGGAGCATAAGGAAAGCCAAGACATAAAAGGTTATAATACAGGTGTCGTCCACTGATAAACCATAGATTTTGATGGTAGCTCTTTATAAACATATACAAACTAAAACTACTACAACATAAAACTAATAAAATTAGTGTAATAATGAATTTACGACTCTATGTAAGTATTTGGTTAAAATTACTAGAAACAAAAACCAGTTAAAAATTTTGTTTTTTGATCATTGCATAATTGGTTATACATACATTGCACATAACAGTCCTCTAGCGGAAACCTAGATAGGTTTATAAGTAGAAGATAAACTTAAAATATCAACGGCGTTAAACGACTCCTCGCTCATTGTTTTAGAGGAATTTCAAAATTATACTTTGCGGGTACGTCAGTGGCACTCTTAGTGGCGCAAACAAGAAAACCGCATCTGAATTTCAAATGCGACACAATTCTCCCGGGGAACTTTGATGTGGAGACAGCAATTTAGCAAAACAAGTTTATCGGTATAGTACCCGCGCGCTAATTTGACACCACCTCCCTGCGGTGTGTTCAACAGAAAAGGTTAAAGCTGGAAAATAATCAACTGCAGCTATCAAAATTAGAACGGTGTAAAAATTCAAAGATCACAACAAGTTTAATCTCCTGTCAAGCATAGAAAATTAATTAAATGACAATTACGAAATGAATGATCCCATAGGAGATGGAAGTGAATGAAAGGCACGTAAATATTATTAGTCCCATGCTTTAATTGCTTTTTTATAAGACAGGATTATAAATTAATTAAATTCCAATCAGCTGTTGGATAGGTTGCTGAAGACCTTCCACGAAGAAGATAAGCTGAAAAAAGGAAAATAATGCAATTGTTGTAAAAAAGTAATAAACATTTTGTTGATAGCCGAATAATTATGTTGATATATCAGCAGTTAATCTCCAAGGAAAAGGAAGCAAAGAAAAAATTGATTTTTCATTTGATCCAGTGTTTAAATTAGAAAGTTTATAAATTAATTGTTAAAATTTTCGGTTACTTATTTAAAGGAAGACACGTATTTTGTCATTTCTAATTTATTTAAGAAAAAAATTATAACGGGAAAACTGTATTTTACGTTTCCAATTTCTGTTTTCATAATCATTATGCTTTTAACTCGATTACATTGTTAATTATGCTACAGTAACATAAAAACATAAAAGCTTATTTTAAAAAGGGGCTCCCTTTATAACGGCCAGGCTTTTGTACGTTTGACAAGCAATGATCGTGGTCGCTTATCCGTTTCATTCCGCTCTTAAATTTTAGGGAACATTTACCCAAAAACGGGAAAATTATTAAGAGTGAGCCAACAATAGAATATTTGGTAATGGAAATCGATTGAATTTTTTTGTTAGGACGTATAAACTGACAACCATTCTTTTAGGGTGAAAGGAAAATGTAGTTTCATTTTAAACATTTTTGTTGTGGCTATGTTTAGTTTTTTTACTGTCTGTTGCCGAACTGGTCCAGTCCAAAAGAATAGTCCAGTTCGGCAACAGACAGTAAAACTAAACATAGCCACAACAACAATGGTTTTAAAATGAAACTGCATTTTTTTCTTTCACTCTTCTGCAACAGACAGTAAAACTAAACATTGGTCCAGAACATAAAAGTAAACTTTTGAAAAATAAAAATTTATTTATAATTAATGTTACTGCCAAATTTATACTACATCGGAGTTTAATTTATCTGAAAATAATCTCTCCCGTGTCAATCTCTTGATTCCAAATGGATCAGTGAGCGGTGACGGCCGGTTTATTAGCTCGTGTTTACCCACCTTTATCGAGTTAACGTTCACCCGGTGTTCGTTAAACAGGCAGGTGCCCCAGAGTAATCCGGTTACCCTTCCGTACCGGCCATCGGGTGGGAGGGAACAATGCCTTATAGACAGGAGGCGACTGTAGGTTACCCTATCTCATCGACTACTCTATACTAGGTCTAACAGCACATAGGATGTTTATAGCTTTTCTATTTTCGACGAGATCGAGATCATGAGTTGATCGCAGACAGGTATTAATACGGCATTGAAGTAATTTTTAAGTACTCCGAGACAAGAATAACGTAATTTTTCGTGCTGGCATTAGCAAGGTAAGATAATGAGCGTGAAAATAATATAAGAGGATCAACTTTATACCCGACCTGGTAACATTATACATAGACGTATAACATTATACATGACATAATTTATAAAAAAATACACCATAAACCATTTGTACATTTTTCTGTTTTTGTACTGTTTAAGTATTTGTTTTTTATTGCAATTAGTCGTTTCTAAGAAGTCAATACAGGATTTTGATGTTATTTATTTTAGGTAACATTACATAAGGTAGACATTACAATTACAGAGGGACTTGGTTTAAAATTAAAATAGTTTGTGAATTTGGATTTCCAGCGGCTGTTAATGTGTTTAGTGTTATTATACAACTTAAACTTAGCGAAACTCCCGGCGTTTACTGTAGAAGAACAGGTGGAAACTTAAATTGAACTTACTATGTATAATTGCATAAGATTTCTAAAGCATACTGTTGCTCTAATAAGTTTCTACAATCTTACACATGTTTTTGACAAAAGTGACGACAAATTATAGTTTATTTCGAAGCTCATCGTCAGTATGTATTAGACAATGGTTTTTGGAGTCATTCTTATATTAACCTTCATATAAACACACCAATAACTCATCTACTAAGAATAATATGTTCATAATACTACACGTTAATTTAAATGTTATACCAGAGGGTTATACCGGGGTATAATTTGGGTAAAATATAGGTAAGTAGGTTACCTATGCATAGACAAGATAACCTGCCTAGTTCTACCATAAAGCGCATAGCTATAGATAGATCGTCAAGCCCCAATCCGTTTAAGGTAGACTTCACATACAGCTTAGATTCTAATGTCTTCTTTGGAAAATGAAGGCTTTCATCATCAGCCTATTAACACGTCCCCACTGCTGGGGCTCACGAAGCCCGAATGCCCTCGTTAAGAGGGCACCACGCTAGCCCAGTGCGGGTTGGTGGGACTTCACATGCGCCTAAGAATTGCCTCTTCGGCGTATGCAGGTTTCCTCACGATGTTTTCCATAACCGTTCGAGACTTTGTTTCTGCTTCATGGTTCGAGAGCAGTCAATAAATGTACTTATGTTTCGAGGCTTGATGATGGCTTTACCAGTACGAAAAACGGTTGAGAAAACTCATAGGTTCGGAACAACACGAGGCGAGTGTAAACCAACTAGGCTACCACGGCTCTAAAATTATTTGGTAACTTCTAACAATGTAAACTTCATTCCGCCTGAAATAATTTGCAACCCTACTTAATTTACATTAACTGAGACTTACATACTTACTCGTTAAATGAATATTACGAACAACGAAATGCTTTTCCCTTCTAACTACTCAACATTCCGAATTGGTTAGTTTTCGCCGAAACGCTTCCTTGTTATGAAACAACTACAACTGAATACGAACTCGACTCGACTACGTACACGACTATTCTGACTTACTATATGGGTGCCTAATATAATGTATACAGGGTGAAAACTTCTAACGCCACCTGGGGGGAAAGTGTAGCAAATTTTGCTTAAAGTGCACATACAATAATGTATCTGGATAAGATTGCCTGGCTGAAAATAGGACCAACTAAAATAGGATAAAAACAAAGAGCAAATAAAAAACGTAAATTATTGTCAGAAAACATAACATGTTTTTGTTTTTCTTTATCTAGGTACCTAACGAGGTATGATCTAAGGATATAGAAGTTAGTTACACTTAAATATGTACAGCTGCATTGCGTCCTGTATAATAGCTCTGTAGAATGTTATATAGGTGAAGTTTGTGTACATTGCGCGTAATGAGGACGGCAAAGGAGCTCCACCGAGCTCGCTGGGTTGCTTCTTAGAATCATGTACAGTCACCAGTACTAATTGTAACTAATTTGATAAATGATACAATTTGATAAGTACTTGTTATGCCACGTATTCACAAGGCAACAATTGACGCGTATGTTGCTCGACATGTTGCCCAAAATGTTGAGCGACGACTCCAAACTTTTGTTTAGCAACGTTATCTGTCCACAGGTAGGTACATGAACAGTCACATGTCATATTATAAGGAATGTGGTGAGACTCTGTTCAAGATACATTAAGGTCACGACATTCAATGTCACTTAAATTTGCATTTCCAGTTCAGTGTGAGGAATTGAATCCTCAAGTCTTTATGAATAACTCTATTTAAGTGTATATCAGTATCAACCCATAATTATTAATAATGTAAACCAGTTGGACACTAACCTAAACATATAATATCTGATACAATTTGATATGCACTTGTGATGCCACGGTACGTATTCACCAGGCAACAATTGACGCACGACATGTTGAGCGACGACGCTAAACTTTTGTTTAGCAATGTTGTCTGTCCAAGATGAACACCAAATTTTGTTGCCTGGTGAATACGTACCGTGGCATCACAATCGACAAAACGACCACTGTCATTTAATGACAGTGGTCGTTTTGTCGATTGATTGTTTTTGACAAAACGACCACTGTCATTTAATGACAGTGGTCGTTTTGTCGGAGACAAGCAACAAGACGCCCGTCATGTTGCGCGCCATCCAGCAACGTCGCGCGCTGTTAAGCAAAGTTGCCAAACATGTTGTCACGTGTTGTCATCAACTGTTGCCTAGTGATAATTATAATAACTTAATTTTATCCTGATAAAATTTGTAAAATCATCAGCTCAAGCTTGAAAAGTTCGTTAGTCAGTTTTATGTCAAATATTTAGATGTGGCCTTGGGATGGTCTGGCTCTATATTTATGCTGATAAACTGCTAAATATAGATAAGTACTCGCTAATAATGTGGTCATGTTAGAGGGAGGGAATTAGTACGTGAGGGTGTGAGTAAATATGTGTAAGTGAGGACTGTATGTGTGTAAGTGTGTGTGAAATTAAAGCTTCACATTCTAGCGCAATCGATCGCTACGAATCGACTATGAAGGACTCTCAGTATCCACTAAGACGCGATAAAATAATAAGGACCACTTAAATACGGAGCCGATTATACTCGTACTGTGTACGGAACCTCGCGCTCGAATAAACGATGTCGTTAATTAAGATACTCCCACCTAATAACTAGTTAAACTAAAATATACGTTATAGAGTGTATATGAGTGTAGAAAAGCTCGCTGGCAGCTTTTACTTAGTATTATTAGCTTTTTAGTCCTAATTTATGGCTATGACCGCCTTTTTAGCTCAGCCTTAAGACTTCTGGTCCTGAAAACGATTCCCTCTGGGGATAGACAACTTTGTACAATTTGTGTAAGTACTTAAGTTGGTCCATGGTTGTGTTTGTTATTTGTGAATTGTTCTGTCTTCGTCTATTTCTTATATCATAAAGGATTAACTCCTAATTTGGGATTGGACAAGTGTAAATCCCATCACATTCCACTACTACACGAATGCGAAAGTTTGTATGTTTGTTGCTCAGTCACGATGTAACGGCTGAACGGATGTCGATAAAACTAAGTACAGTGATAGTAAATATCCTAGAATAACATATAGGATACTTTTTAACGCGGGCGAAGTTGCGGGCGTTCGCTTGTGTTATATGAAATTTTAATTTAAAAAAATCCGAGGATGCCTTGAGGAGAACGAAGTGAGAGGAAGTAATTTGTATTTATCTAAACGATTCCCATTTATCTCCTTATTTATTTATTTTTAAATGACTCAACAATCTATAAAGCCGGAGTAATCGTTTATAGTCCCTACGCGGAGCAGGAAGAATTTCGTACAACGACCCCTCATCACTTGTCTTGGTCACTCGCGAATAAACATATTGCTGTCGCGCTCTCACAGGTGTAGTGCATTTGTGAGTGCACATGTGTGAGTGCAACAGGAATATGTTTATTCGTACGAAATTCTTCCTGCTTTTTAGGCGTGATAAGTCTAGAAAAGCTCAAAGGGAGGTCTTGTTGAAATAAATATGATTTTTTTTATATAAAAAAACGTGATACATTTAGTTTTAAAACATAATAAATTTGTCGCCCAACCCCATCCAATTCAGCACGAAATATGCAAGCTATTGCATTTTCGCGTTCCAAAAACAAATTAAATTCGAATCAAGCTGCATAAAATCTGGGTTTGCCGCTCGTGAAGGCTTTACGACCGAAATTAAACTCTGTTTAGGATGCGCGGCCGAATTCGCGATTTGTTGTGTCACTGGAATATGTGGCGTCCCGTGATGGGAGGCAATTTTGGTATCTTAGCTTAAAGGAAGCAAGAAACTCGAGAGACCCTACGAAACTCCATTAATGCTAATAGTTATAATAGGTAGTACAGTCGTTTTAAAAGGTTCTTCTTAAAGTCTATTTTGGCTCACGTCAACCTTTGTGGTAATGCCAACTTTATTTTAATCGCGCTAAGGCTGCACTAAGCTGCAGGCTAAGACCACTGTATAGCTTTACGGGTTATTGACTGTACCAATGATAGTGATAGTGGGAATACCAGTGATAGTGGGAGATTTCATAATTTGACGAAGAAGTTTCAAACCTCTTTGGTCGCGCGAAATTTTTTGATTCAAGTAATTGACTAATTAATGAGATATTTTGTATTTAACAATTGTAATTTATTTTGATTAGTAACATATTACAGGAAAGAATGTTCAAAACTGAAGAACGTTTCGTGCCAGCTATATCTGATTTAAAGTACACTGACCCAACCTACAAGAAGTCGTTAAATTTACAATGCTTAAAGCTCGTCACTGTCAGACACAATAATATTTATTATCCAACTAACGCCAAATCACTCTTCGTAACGGTTGAAAGGATTTTGATTAATCTTTGTAATAATTACAGTAACAGATTACAATCCCCGAATAATAATCATATAATTTTGATTTGCTATAATAACACAGGTACTTACGTATATATTTCCTCGTGGACAAAGTGGTGGGTTTAAGCTAATTGATTAGTTAATGATTAGTACCTATTTAAATACTTAAGTACTCATAATATGAGTCTCATTAATATAGTGCATAATATGCAAAATAACTCGCCTGTAAAGACGACTGACTCTATACATATTGTAATGAAACAATGAGAGCTTCTTTCACCGCTTGCTAATAAAGTCCCAGATACCCTATCTCCAGGTCATCTGACACATTGCCCATTTTTTTTGTTTCACAGGTATCTTATTGCCTTATCTGTCAGATAAACTAACAGCAAGATCAAGTGGCCATTAATTTTTATCTGTTAGATATTTTTTCAGACTTGAGGTGTGAAACTCGACAATGTTATCTCAGATAGATTTATCTGATAGATTAGATTATCTGTCAGCCTACTATCTGTAACAATATCAGCAAGCGGTGAAAGAGGCCCTAAAGTCTCCGAAATCCTACTAATATTATAAAGGCGAAAGTTTGTAAGGCTGTTTGTATGTTGATTATACATCAGAATAACACATAGGATATAGATATCCTATGTGTTTAAGATCGTTTATAGGTTGCTAGCTGTTTCCCGCGGCTTCGCCCGCGTATACGCCGCGGGAAACAGCTAGCAACCTATATACGATCTTAATGCAAAGTTTAATACAACGCTTCAGCAATATTGAAGCCATAGAACTGCAAATCGTCAGAACTACTCAGTAATTAATATTACCCAAACATTATACATTATCAATGCTACTCGCATTTCGTACGGCATCCAATTCCACGAACTCGATCGAAATGTGTATCAAGTAGTTAAGTATCGAATTCGATATCTGTAACCAGCGCGCGGAGTGAGCGGGCTTGTGCACTCCGAGACGTTGAGACGTCGACGAATCCAGAATTTATCTCCAAGTCGACCGACATACACTAGCGCGTCTTACGCAATGTTTACTTTAATCTTGTATTTACGTGCTGTTTGGTGACGCAGCTATACGATTGGAAACCTCTATTATATAAGTAGTTCGTAGTTCGGTTGTTTTGTCCGGTACGAACTATATACTGAGCCTTCTTTAGTCTCAGCAGGGTGTTCTGTTGTTTTGTTCGGTAATAAACTACTGTGCCTTCTATAATCTCAATAGTTCGGTTGTTTTGTACGGGACCGGACTAATGAGCTTTCTTTAATCTCAATAGTTCGGTTGTTTTGTACGGTACCGGACTAATGAGCCTTCTTTAGTCTCAGTAGTTCGGTTGTTTTGTTCGGTAGCAAACTACTGAGCCTTCTTTAGTCTAAATAGTTCGGTTAGGGATGATCAGTGCTTGATTTATACTTAGCGTTTTGTTCTATCTGCCTAACCCGTCAGGGACATAGCGTGAAGTTATGTATGTATGTCGGTATGGGTAACAAAATCAGGTCAACAACTTAATAAAACAAAATCACCAACTACACGAACTGCAGAACAAGTATCGGCACCTCGGTTGTATTTAAGGAACGAACTACACTGAGATTGTTTGAACGAGACCACAGTCAAAATGACCATTTCCAATTTAAACAGAATTTTCATTTTCAAATTGTGTTTCATTCAGACTACAAATAATAATATACGATCATGCAACTTCTGACTTCGCTGGTATATTATTATAATGATGGTAGTATTTTATTCATAGAACATAATATGTTGTTAAAACTTTGCCCATGTAGTTTCTAACAAGCCGCCTACGGAGGCGTCTCTATCGTACAGTTTGAAATTTAAATAGGTGTTGCGATGTTCCTAAATATTGTACAGTCGAGAAGCCAGAATATTTTTACCCAACTGCGGCGAAGCCTAAAAGAAGGGGTTATGTGTTTAACACGTATTAATGTGTGTATGTGAGTATGTATCCTAATCCTTGTCCGCTCGTAACTACTCAACGCCTCAACCGATTTTGATAATTAACAATATGCCTTAGTTCCAATGCTTCGCATCACTTCTGTCACAAATGTATGTCCAACTACCGTCCAACAGGCGACCTTTTTCATACATTCGAGGCTACTTTGATCTTAAGATCTCCGTCAGAAAATGATTTCGATGAAATCTTATGATGGTTGTCCGGGGTACGGATGGAGTGACATATACACGTAACTGATCAGGCAAGCCGTTTTTATAAAGAAATAGAAAATGTCTTGTAAAATAGCAGAGAATTTAATTAAATCGATTAAAAATTTTGCATACGAGGAAATGAGTTACTTTGCTCTAAATGTCTGCTATTAATTTGCTTAAGAAACATAATAGGTATTATCAGTCATATCATTACTCAAAAAGATAAACCCCGAACCCCGTCACTTTACACAGTATGAACAAAATCTTTGGCGACGTAATGCAACATAGTTACGGTGCCTTCAATTGGATAATCAAACTTTCTGTAATTTTCTTGAATCAAAAAATTTTGCCACTCCCATATGGATCAGTAATCAAATCATTCTATGGGTATGCAAGATGCGATCTCCACAGAGAGCGCTCGCGCGACCAAAGAGATTTGAAACTTCTTGGTAATTTTAATCATAACCGTACGAATTCATATACAATACGCTTATTCCTATTTTTCATCAAAAATGTTTCTTCATCAGTAGAAAAGTGGGCAAAGTTGTAGAATTTCACAGTATGTATAAATAAAAATTAAAGTGAATAGGTATCGATAATTACCATTGATCGTAAAAAAGCACTAAGTACGTACTTATAATTTTTTTGCTACTACAACTTCAAATGTATGTATAAAACCTTGTGTAAACATTATCACGTGAGGTCGTGATTATAAAGAGGGATGAGACATACAGAAACGAAAAGCAAATTAATGTCAACAATATGAAACCGCACATTAAAATAAAGGAGAGGCTCGAGTTCTGGTTTCACCTTTTTATATAGATTTCATCATCATCAACAGCCTATTAATCTCCCCACTGCAGTGGCTCAGGCCTACCCTCTCAACGAGGGCGTGCGGGCTATAGTCCACCACGCTAGCCCAGTGCGGGTTGGTGGACTTCACATGCGCCTAAGAATTTCTTCTTCGGCGTATGCAGGTTTCCCCACGATGTTTTCCTTCGCCGTTTGAGAGCAGTCAGTACATGTACTTAAGTTTCGAGAAAAACCCATTGGTACATGGCCCAGCCGGGGATCGAATCTCGGACCTTTCGATATGATAGGTCGCGTCTTATCCCCGAGGCCACTGACGCTCAGAAGATATATTATATAGATTTATATACACCCATCCAATCCTCGCTGAGAAAATTCTCATCTACTATCACTTGTGATGTTGTTACACCTTCTGATGCTTATTAATAAAACTTAATTGTGCAATAATTTATCGCACAAAACATTATAAATCAGTACATGAAGTCATAACCATCTGTTTAGAAGACAACGTGCTTATTATAGACTAAAACTGCACTTACAAGGAGCTGTGTTCACAAAGCACAGATAAGGTTGTAAAGGTTGTTAACACAGTTTACCTGTACATTTTTTTTTTCACAAAATCCACAGCATACAAGGAAAGTTTATGGTTCTTATTGCTAATTACGGATTTAGGTACTATACCTATTATAATATTAATAAGTTACAAAAATAATAGGCATAATGGACAGTGTGTTTAAAACAATATCTAACTAACCATTTTCATCTAAACAATCGTCGATCTTGGACGAGCGAACAATGCCTTCTCCAGTAGGTACCTCGCATTTCGAATTAGATTGGATTTCGTCTGAATTTCATTGAAGTCTGAACTTTAGGTAGGAGGTACCTACCTACAATACAGTATCAATTGACAGACGGGAAAGGACAATGGGTCTAAATGTCAATTTAACTAAGTATGTAGTAATTTTTACCACAGAGCAGTAAAAATATGAAGTCAGTAAAAATAATAATTCAACGAAAATTCATTTTTTTAAATTTCTAGTAATTAATAATTAGGTATAATATACATACTTATCTTCACGTTATGTCCCTGGCGGGGTAGGCAGAAAGAACGGAGCGCAGGTGTAATATTAGGTATAGTCTACATGAAAAATGTCTTTTCCGCGTATTGGTAAAGTTGCTGTTATTTTTACTCGCTAAAAACAATTTAAAACCATTTTGTGAGTGGACTATTTAGAAAAGTGGACGAATTCGTACGGAAGGGTCTCGTTAGTGTCCGGCATTTGGACCGCTTTTGCTCATTGTGCTTATCTTATCTGTGATTTTTATTAATCAAAAAGTACCTACGATAAATCTTTGAGTAATCAATTAATCATAGATTAGTGTCGATAGAAATCTTTCGAAATTATATAAAATCGGAGCAGATTTTAAGTTACCTGCATTACTTTTCTATTCGTCGTGGGTTCGATTCCCATCCGGGAACAACATTTGTGTGATGAGCATATCTGTTGGTTTTCGGATTCCCCGAAATCCAACAGATATGCTTATGCTGTTTAATTATGTATTTAAGTATTTAATTAAACGTATTTACCTAAGTATGTTTATCAGTTGTTGAGTACCCATTTACGAACATGCCATAAATGTAACTTTCCTAAGGGCTTCTTTCACCACTTGCTGATAAAGTCTCAGATACGCTTTAAGCAGGTTATCTGACAGATAGCCTATTTTTTTGGTATCACAGGTATCTGATTGTCTATATCTTATATATTTTATATAGTCTATCACAAAGATTTATCTGATAGATTAGTTTATCTCTAACATTACTATCTGTAACAATATCAGGAAGTGGTGAAAGAAGCCCTAAGAGTACATAATATATAGTTATATTAGATCACCGTATGTTTAGATTAATTACATTGTAACTTGTTTATTCACATATTAATAGTTTCCAAATGGCATGCTCGCCGGCGAAATATTTAAGTTTATTCTGTGTGTTGTTGACAGTGTCATATGCAATATACTGTGTATAAAATTGGGAACAATAAAGACTTTTAAAAACAAAACCCATTTAGGAGCTTTGGCTTCCGAACGTTTAAACTCAAGTTTCAGCAATCTTTCCATTTTCTTTCTATTTTTCAGAGTACCCATTTACGAGCTTTGGCTTAGTTTGGGACTAAACAGCTGTGTGTAAATTTGTCCATACATTATTATTTATTATATTTATATTACATCTTATTTATATTATCAGCGTACCGTAGACGCAAAATGACGGAAACGACCGTCTTTAGTATACAAAATCGCAAAACTGTTTTGTTTTGTAACGGGCTAAAGTGTCAAAGCGTGCCGTACTGATGGATGATCGGCGATCGCTTTGAAGATGGACTTAACTGACGGAAGTCTGGAAGGGTACGGTTCTCAAAATAGAAGGCACCTGTCAAAATAATTATTTGTAAATAACAAGGAGCAGCAGATCGTGGATATAACTTGGAGTATTATGAATTTATGAACCGTTATAGGGATAAAATAAATCTTAGCATCTATCTAGTAAAACCATAGAGATAGGATCTCTTTGGTGAGCTCGCGGCATTCTATGGGTGTCAAAATCGTGTCAAATGTATTACAATACTGCAACTCACTGACACATTCTCATTATCAAACTCCAATAAAGTATTAGAGCAACCTCCTCCCGCTACACCGCTTCCTTTGTCCACCCCCCCACCCCTGTAAGCGGCACCATCGGTTTCCATACTAATAATGCAACTTTAAATAAATTTATTTAGCAACTTTAAATAAATAAAACTATTTTTGGAATGTCATTTCTACACGTACGGAGTTTAACAAAACTTTTACTAAGACTGTACCAAATTAGCACTTGGTTCCGTATAGAACCGTACATAATTTTCATACTGTTTATGTATTCTATATACAGGCTGGAGTGTTAATGGTGAAGTGTGACCAATCAGTACAAAGGATGTGTGAAGTTGATTGCGCTATTAGAAACGCTTTATTTGCTCGAGTTACTCACAGTTACCAGTTATAGCTATTGGCAAAAGTAATTCCTGGAGAATACAGTTTTTTCTTCCCCTTATCTTTGGGTTACATTATAATTAATATAGCCTGCTTTGAGCGAAAATGAACTCGTTAAAAATGTGTGGTGTTATAATATAATAAAAGGGAAAGCAGAAGCAAAAACAAAATATAATGCAAAAAATTTACCTATCCAGCACTTAAAAAGCAACACAACGCTTCATCTCGACTACAGCATCGGAAAATAAAGCTGAACATCAACGAAACCACTATTATTCATTCCAAACGTTTAAACTCAAGTTTCAGCTATCTTTCGAAAACCGACCGTATGTACAATCGGGAAAACTGAGAATTTTCTGAAAAGTTTCATTTTCAAAGGTAGTCGGGAGTTGCAAGAGAATTATGCACCTTTCAATTCTGTCGCAGCGAGTTTTGAAACGTGCACCAGTTTGAAACAAGTGTCACAATGGTGGTTTCGTTTGATTCGTCGGTTCAAAGGATTGTTTTAGGATTTCTGTAAAGTGGACACCCTGTTAGAGAAGTTACTACATCCACTGAATAGTCTATTTAAGGTTTAACTAAATGCGACTATATTTTAAGAAGCTTATGTGGTAGGGGCAGACCACGTCATTCTGTCACAGAAACGAATGCCATCGGGGTAGACGAGTTTTAGAAAGGAGACCGTGTACTGGTGGGCGTAGCTCTGGAGCATCTCCTGACCTTACAGATGGACCACTGAACTTGAAAAGGTAGGAGATAAAAGGACACAGCAGAATACGGAATAAGGTGTAGTAACTTATCTTATCTTGTTAGGTTCGGGAGCCAGGAATACTTGGCCATACTTCGACCCTGTGCGATCTTTTGTGGAAAAACCAAACCCCTGTAAACCAACGGTGTCTCAATCCATGTTTTGGTGAATTTTACATGTACTTAGAATTTCATATTTGCGTATGCAGATTTCCGCACGATGTTTTCAAGTGCACAACCAACTAGGCTAGCTCGGCTCTAAGCGGTAACACCTTAGTATTAGACTTTGCTCGACTTTTAACGAAATTCTAAAAACTGGTGCAGGCAATAGTTTAGACAGCAATCAAATCCCGCTTGAACGGCAATATCGTTGTATCGAAACTCATATCGGTATTCATACCGAGGCCCATTTTTGGGCCTCGCTTAATTTCACGGTGACCAAAGTAAGTAAGGCCTCGTGGCTCGGACCGCTGGTTTTTCAATTTGGACGATTGCAGTTGCAGTGGAGCTTTGGAGAAAATATTGCGATTTTATTCACTGCATAGCCGGTAAAAATGGTTGCGGTGGCGGCGATAAAGTGATAGACGCCATTTTGTTGCATCGCTTTCGTGTAAAGCTTCGAATACTGCGTTTTGCGACAAAATGTGTTTTGTTTTGAAACTACAATAAATGCCTATAGGCACCTAGGTTTATTTTGTGAATACAATAGCTTTTTTTAAATATCTTAATGCAGGTATAGGCCAAGCTAGGTATATTCACCTTACTACCTACCCACTACTATCCAGAAAATTGAACTAGGTAATGTTGTTTGTTGTTGTACAGTCAAGCTCACGTTAAGATAATAAATACACTTTAGTGACATTGTTAACTTTATATAGCTTGACGTGTTCTTGACTGTACTATGTTTGTGTGCTTTAAGTTTATGTGAGTTTGTGTTGTACTTAATTGCAATGATGAAAAAACTATTGCGTCTAGCGGCGTTATTTTTTAATGCATTTTGTTTTATAACGTCCTTCTCAATTCAATTGTGTGCTCTGTTGTCTAACAGTAAAGCTATTACTCTGGCCTTGAATGGTTTAAGTGAAACTGCTGCAGCTTACAGATAAGTTAGACGGTGCAACTGCTTCTAAGTTAACTTCATTGGGAGCAATTTTAGATTATATTTTAGTTTTAAAAAGCCTTTAGTATTTATGATTACATTTGCGAACAAAAGATTTCTTACCTCGTTATTATTTAATATTTAACTCAACGATTCATATTTAAACTTATACTTTAGGTGTGTATAAACAATCAAAGCATCGTAAGATGAATTTGAGCCATAGGTATAAATAGTCTAAAATTGTTTAAATATCAAATAGTAATTGTTATTCAAGCAATAATTTCCGACAGGGGTACGATCAAGCTTTATTGAGATGAGACTACTTCGAAACGTCGATCACCAAAAATAGAAGCTTTGAATTGAGCACATCCAGAGAATTGGTACTAAAATATTTTCACACATAACTATCGCAAAAAGTAATATTGATGCCAAAATCAATTTCTTAACAGCCTCCACACGCAATATCCTCGCATTTCACTAATATAATAACCTCTCCCGCGTTTTCACAGGCCATCGAAATTCAGATCCGGCTCGAAGGACCATCCGCTTAAGCGTGCAACTGACTCCCCCATTGGCAGGGTGCCAATAACATAATATCATAACATTATCCCGGAGTTGCCCTCTCTCCTTTATGTCACATTGTTTTTTTTATTTATTTTTTGGGTAAGTGTCGTACGCGGCGAGTGTTCAGATTGTTATCTTACTTCTGAAGAGACTTTTTGTTGTTGTTTTGAGGGTAATATACTGAAACAGTTCGTACAGTTTATGTGCTTGAGCCAAATTAAAACAAAAACGCCTGCAATAATGTTCCCGCGAACAGTATTCATATTTTGATGGATTTACAAGGCACAGTTGAACAGTTAACTTCAAAATCAGACTGGGCGGTCGTTTCCTCTATCTGTTGCCATTTTCATCATTTGTTTTTCATCATTGATTTCCATCATTATTTGTTGGCTTAGTTACTTGGGCGTCGTCGTCGGACTCTAGCGCCAGAGACAGTTGTTTCGACTCCTTTTTCGTTTTAGCCCTGGTATCTGCTTTAATTATAAACGTCCTAGGCCTTCTTAGGCGCTTGTTCACGATTATCTACTAGAGTCAATCAAGCTCGATCAGTAAACCTACCTAGTCCTTATTCAGGAGAAATAATTTGTGCAGCTGGTTTCTCCAATGCAATATTTTCTTATGAGGCTGTCGGTTTAAAATATCGTACTCAACGATTACGGCCATGACTATACCTTGTATGTGGCCTTTGTACAGCTGTTTCTAACTTGTTACCATTCTCATCATAGTTTTTGAGAAGAATGTCGATTCTTCTTCTTCTCCATATATCTTCGGCTCAGAGAGTATTACATCGTCTGGTTAATTCACTTTAGATCTACTACTCTGTTGTGACTTCTTATTTCCATGAGTAGTGATGAGATCAATAACGCTATTCCTGAACAAAAGACAATCGAAACCACTTTGTTTTTAATATTTGGTAAAATGTTCACAAACTCATAGAAACACTCCAAATATTTACTGTTACTGACTGAACCCGAAACCGCATCAACTAATTTGTCGGCCAAACAATACTGACCGAAACCGAATACGTCCCGTGGCGGAGGTAAACAATAAAACAATATGCGACAATATTCAAAACGATGCCGATGACGCAATAACGGCGTAAGGGAGGGTACAGAATAGGCGTGGATGATTTAAATTTTTAGGGCGAATTTGGAGGCTGGAGGGAATTTGTGAAGTTAGTCTAACATAAGGGGTAATAACTAATAATTAAAATAGTCTTATCATTATCCTTTTAAAGTAGAAACCTACTTGTTTCATTTTGGGTTACATGAGGGGGTTTAAAACAAGAAATGAATACGGAATGTGACGCACTTTATTATTTTGGGAAGAGTGGGTACCTACTTACTTAATATTTATTTACGACGTATTCTCTGCTACAACGAACTATCAAAATAATGAAAATGTTTCGATTTTCCATCGCTTGTAGCGCTGGGGTGAATTTTTGCGTCGCCAATCAGGTAACTCATTAAAAAAGTCTAACGAGCGAGAAATATTTTATTATAAATTGCTGTCGTATCCCTGATACAACCCTGCCGTTTTGTTCATCATCTTAGTTATAATTATAAATTTTACTAATAATATAGCAACATTTATACTTAAAAGTTTTAATACTTAACAAAATACAGGTAGTGATTTCATTTTGGAAGAAAAAATTGCGACTTATGATCATGAAACGACACAGATTTGAGCGTAGCGAGCTTTTTCCAGTGTTCTGTGTGAAACGACTTTAAGTCCTAGGTAACCTAAAAATACATTTTTCGCTCCAAAATTCATTCCGCTTTTTACGCGACGCCCTCAAATTCCTAGAATAATAAACAGTGATCAAGATGACAACATAGAAGAACCAATTTCGTGTTACACCGTACGAAAATACATATTAAAGCAACAATAACCTCCAAGAAAAAGCGGTCCCTGGATCAGAAGATTATGTCTTCCATTACAAAGAAACATTTTACACGAACGGAGAAATTCGGAGCAGTTAGAAAAAGAACCTAATTATATTAAAAACAATGTCGCCAGAACAGAATGCGACGGAAATAAGCGTATACGTGGGTAATCGCCCCAAACCCCTCTGGGGCTAACCTGTAAAATATGCGACCATTACACTCGCTCCTAAATTTATGAGATCGGATTGCTCTTTGTTTTTACAGACTGTTTGCTAGTCAGGTGGGTGTGTAACAAGCTTTTTGTTGCAGGTGAATAGTTTTGATATATTTTGTGAGTTGCATTGTATTTTTACATCGTACCATTTTTCGCAGTACTTTTTTTACTTTTCCCGCAGGAACTTATCTTTGTAAGCCAACATAGAAATTAACCCAGAAGCATTGCAGCCTGATTTTCATTGTAAAATTTATCTAATAATAAATACAATAGTTTATATATATATATAGCTTTTTAGTATCATTTTTTGAACTGTTGGTTATGCTAGTCTTTGACGAGGAGAAATTTCATTTGGTCACAATAATATTTTGTTTGACGCGAATGGAGCCTCGGAAAAGCCCTAAACCTATTGTGATGAAAAACATGTTTGTGATATTTTCCGTTAATTACCTGCTTGAGACTAATCTGAGATAATAGCAATGATTAATGACCTGGCTTGTGATGAGACACCTTTTAGGGCGTGGCACAAATTGCAGGAGAAAGCTAGAATAAAATACGACAGCGCATTTTTGGACGGTATGAAGTGGCAAACGGGCAGATAGAGCACCTGCTTTATGTATGTGGGCACTGTTACTTATGTAACACAGCTTTCCAAGAGCGCTCAACGCGCAAGACATACAGAAAAGACGTCTGGAGGAGATGTGACCTTTCCATTTTATAATAAAAATACAAAATGAACAGAGATCGTTTGAAACATAAAAGGTCGATAGATGCCCGTACCTAGTATAAGTATAATGATGTAGCTATAAGTACAGTGTGACGACAAATAAAAAAAAATACTCGTAGCAACACCAGTGTGACAGGCTGGTGTGATGACGAATCCGCCTTCTTAAAGTGTCAGTTGAGGAAGACGCGGCTTGTCATTTCGAGAGCTCTACTCTCAAACGGTGAATCCAAACCTACATACGCCGAACAAGGCGCATGTGAAGTTCACAAACCCACTAGGCTAGCGTGGTGCACTATAGGCCGCGTATGCCCTCATTGAAAGGATAGGCCTGTTGCCCAGTAGGCGCATATTAATAGGCTGTTGATTCTTAGTTTGGTACAGAGGTGATATGGCGCGGGTACGCCGCGCCGCAGTCTGAGCATAATCACTCCTTTTTTGTCACGTCACCGCGCCCCGTATTGGTCCAACGTCCCTTCTGTATGTCTTGTACGTACCTTAGAGAAAATATCCGAAAGGTGTTATAGTGTGTTACTAATTGACGACTTTTTAGGTATTACTAAGGTATTCTCAAACTCTGGAAAATTGAGAAGAATATAGGCCAGTATATCTATTAGAAGTATTGGAATTTACTGTCAAAGTTGTTACATATTTCTGTTAGTCCAATACACTCTAAATCAAAATTATTTTCAAGTTTGTGTAGATGAATTTATAAGCTAACTCTTTCTTCCATTTAATGTTATTTGGATGGATTTTTCCAAATAAATGGTCAGCTATCTATCGGGGTTTCATACAAATGATACAAACTATTTGCTCTCAACTGAGCATTCTTCCAGATAAGATCCCATAACTCAAGCCAACCTAATTTTCCGGGCAAAAGGTGTCGACATCCATCTCTCTGCATATCCGGGTGTGCAATAAACGCCTATAGGGAAATTAAAAACGGCTTACCCGGGTGCCGCGTTTATTTTTATGAATAATTTTATGGATGTAGTATTTATTAAAACGTCGTATGTTGCTGTTGTACGACCTAAGGTTTGAGCAAAAACAGATGCTTTCGTAAACTATAATAATATGAGCTTCATTGTAGATATAACATCTTTATTATTCTAAATAACCTACCTATCGTGATTTAGAATAATAAAGATGTGTAAGTAACTGAAAGAAGGTATTCTAATTGTGACATGTTTTACTTGGCTTCACTATTTCTTTTTAATGCAAGTATGAACCATATTTTATTATCTTGAAAATAAATATCAGACAGTTCATAAGTAGATACAGGTAGATACCAATTAAGTAGAATTAGCTTCAAATTCTTTCATTTTAAAAATGAGTGAAGTGAAAATACAATAAAAAATAAACGCCTATAAATAAATCGATATTAGTCAAACCTACAACAATTCAACATTATTGCAAGAAAACTCGGTAACTATTGAATTTGGAACATCTTGATAATTCAATACCAAAAATAGGCCTCTTGCCACGCTGTGGAGGCGTTCGAAATCTCCTGACACGAAAATGTGAAGAGCACTGAGCTCCCCCAGTTTGTTAGCTGACGTCAAAACTCCTCAAGACGCTCTCCTTCACAATGAGCTTTGTCATGTGTTATTGAGGAATTCCTTCAAAAAGTTCAGGAATCCGAGATTTTTAACGCTCTGCTGACTGTAGATAATGTAAATCATAAGTTTACTATATTCACTTGATGAATATATATTTAAGTAGGTACTTATTGTTTTGTTCTCAATTGTGTAGCTTGATAAGACATGCTGTAAAGTATACATGAAATTAGCAATAACCTGTGGCGATAACACTATGACGATAATCCAGAATAAGATATGAGGAATGAAGTAATCAAGTATTAAAATATAATAATCACTATTGGTGTAAGGAACATTTTAATTAACCACAAGGCAGCGAGGAGATTTGTAAACTGACAGAGCATTCTTTCCTTTGACCCTTTAATTAGGGTCATTGTTACGAAGATATTGGATAAAGACATGCCGTAAAACTGTTTAGTAGTAAATATTGTCTATATCGCACATCCACCGGTATTGGTATCCATATCGTGTCGACGTCGTGTCGGCTAATGTGAAAACGCCAATTGAGTGTGACGTTATTTACTCCCTAACCCAAGTATGCTTATTTTTCATTTCTTGTGTAACTTTTCCGGACAACTTGACTCATTAGTCGAGGCGAAAGGGCGTGAAAGAGGAATGGGGGAATTGGATGGGCAGCCATCTTTCCTTATGGATTACATTTTCACTTCGAGTAGATATCTCCAAATCCTTGAGAGCACTTCGAAACACTGGGTATTATTCAAGAACAGTACTTTAATATTAGCTTACGTAAGGATCTTGTGATGTTTTGTAGCTAAAACAGAAATGTGTCTTATTGAAATCATAAAAAACATATTTATATAATGTTTAGCGGTGTCTTAGATGAAATCCCATTCGTCCAGATTGTAACTCTATCCCAAAAAAGTATTAGTTTGTATTAGAGTTTCTTGATCTAGTTCGCTTTATATGCAGAATATTGTGGGTTCGATTCCCATTAGGTACTGACAACTTTGTCCATTTGTACAGGTTGGTCTTGATATTAGCTATAAATTGTTAACCTCCAAGTGGCTTGAGTTTTGAGGGATGGCATCTTCTTGTGGCGAGACTAAGATCCACTTCATAATGCTGCGCCAACGAAGTGCATAATTAAATGAGTTCTTATGCATCGCCCTTTGCAAAGGATTTTCAGAATTTATAGCATATTAGTTTTACCTGCAGATTTTTATAAATAAAATAAATTGATACATAAAATTCCTTAACTCCCTATTGCGGACTGTGGCACCCAAACGACAAGATTGACACGCTCGACGCGCGTCGAGTGCTGAACCACTGGACCGAAACGCTGACGTATACACTTTGACGCGAAACGAAGACTTGCCACTTAAGATCCCCGCAGGTTTGACGTCAGTCAGCTTGAGGGTTCTCCAGAGGGCTCTTAGAAGCGCGGACGTGTCCCGCCAACTCAGTTTTTTGAGGTTTTTCACTCGTCTGGAGAATAAGTGGTTATTGATCAAACTTCTGTGAAGGAACGTAAAATTTAATAAGAACCTATAGCGACTCGTTACTTAAGTATTCAGGATCGTGTAGGTACTGAAAAATACGAAATTTTGCTTTACAACTTTTGGAAAGATATTTTCCTGCAATAGGTGTCTCTTCCATTCATTTCATTGAAATCATTACTGATCGACCCTCTCGTGACTAGCATAATGCTTCATACACCAAACCTCTTTGAGAGAACATCTGAGTAATATTAAAACCATCAGTAAAACCCGTGGTTTTCTAATTATATTAAGCTAACAGAGAGACCTGTCAGGCATCAGTTGTGTTTTATAAACGTGGGTTTACGGTTATTACAAAATTGAGTATTGATAAATGAAACCAGTTATTAAAAGAAATAAGGAAAACGACAAAAGAAAATGAAACGTCACCCTCAGTGACACAATAAAAAGTTTTCCGAATCCGTCATTGTCACTTCTTAACCGAATCGTCCTCCTCGTGATGTATTAGAGTATAAGACAAGAACTTCAATTTTCTGGTTTGACATGCAAATGTTTACATCCAACAGAATGAAAGCCAAGGCTTGATTGACGTAAGAATTCCGACATCTGAGAACGCAACTTGGTTCGTAACAAGTGCTAAGTGAAAAGTTACTTTGTTCTCGTAATGACGTTCGAGGAAATTAGTAATGGAAATTCGGAAGTGAGAGAAATAATCTTTCTTAATTACTTACGAATGATTTGGATTTTCGCTTTGCAAAATGCTGTTTCATAGCTACTTATATTGGTAGTCGTAATTGTCTATCATTAGCTGTTGCCCGTGGCTACGCGCCGTTGAATATTTTCAACGCACCCCAAAAACCTTTCTAACCAAGCCCTACAACAATGAAACTCCTAAGAATCCATGCCGTGGTTTTGGGTGAGAAGAGAAGCAAACGCGAAGAGAAAATCATATTTTATATAGTAGTTTTTAAAGGGCTTTAAAGCTGATTTATGGCTTAAAAGTTTAGTAAAATTATTTCGTGACAATAATATAATATCAACAAGATTCAAAAATATTTTTTTAAATACAGAATATCAAATTATAATATCACATAATACGTGCCTCATGTATATGTGTGTTTAGGTCACATTCACACAAAATATTCACACAAAACAAACCCTTAGTTCTAGGAAAAGCATCTACAAAGTAAACTAAATTGTATTCGTCGTCATTAGAAATGCATTCCATTAACGAGACGCCATGACAAACAAACGATGCATGTTTGCAGACCACACAGTCTGCTGTTACTGTGTCCATATTCCCTGCTTTCAAAGCATGAATTGCAATAACAGCAATGTAAATAGAAGCATATTCAAGTAACAAAGTTACTGATGTCAAAGGAATGACATTAAAAGCAAGAAAGGGGGTTACATCAAAGCCTGTGTGTGAACGCAATTCGTCATAAACGAAAATTCTGTTTAAGGACGTTACACTCTTTGAAGTTTTATTTATTGTCGATTGTTCTTTTTTGATAAAGAATTTATGTTTACTGATGACAAACAAAAACAAAGGGGAGTATAGGAGATTTGCAAACGAAGATTCGAAACTCATAAAAAGAGAAGAGCAAAACTCATGATGATTATTAGTATATATTAGACTTTTACACATATAACGTACAGCAATAAACGTAACTCAAATCAAATCAAAAATATATAAAAGACGTTGAGATAGTTACACTGAGTGGAGCCCACAAGGCTGGCGACGTTCTCTGTATGGCCAAACTTATAACGCTAGCAGATTATCTTTGAATAGGGGCAATAAAAATTTCTTGAAGACTTTCTAAGAAGATTATACCAGTGAAGGACGGTTAGAAGATTATGATGAGTGAAGCGTAATAAAAACTAAAAGAAGAAGATCAGGAGCGATGGATATTGTCCTCAATTTAGATGTGGTCGATGTCTAATGTATTATGATCTTCTTTTATGCTGAGTGAGGGAGTTTGTACCCTAAAAATTTAACACGAGTCACTTCATTGAGTACCGTTCTGACTCTCACATTTGTAGCAGTAGGTATGGAACATTAGTTTCCCTTAAACTTTTTATTTACCCCTCCAAAGGTACTTTGTGCTTATGTAAATTTTCTGTTCAGGGTACTTCGATAAACATAAACACATTACAATTCAACCAACAAGCCTTTTGTAAATACTACTTTGCTACTGGGAAACATTAATAGCCATTTAGTTTGCTCAAGCATATTTTCCACATCTGAATACGGCTCTAGCAACATGGTGTTTGAGACGAGCATTTTTCTTTAATTGCGAGAACATGACTGCTTTTAAAGACACAACTACTGGAGTTTTGAGTCTTAGAAATAGCAATTGTCCTTGGTATTACAAGAAATCAATTAAACTCAGCCAAAGCACATAGATTTTTTTGTACGAGACCGCTCCTAAAACTCCATCACTCTTCGCTTTGTTTATTAGTAAATTTCTCCTTCCTCTAATTTGCAGATCGTTTTCGTTCCTACTTCCATGCACATAAATAACAGCATTCTGCATAGAACCCCTACATCCTATAAATAAACCCATGGCTAGTAGGTACAGTCCAATTTTGTTAGTTAAAACAACGCTCAGATTTTCTAGGAGCGTTTTAAACGCAGTTGTTCTAGACAATGGTAGGAATTAACAGAGTTTTAATTCTGTGAAATTCCGTGCAGTTTGTTAATTTCCCTTTGTATGCATTTTGAATGGGAATTTAAAAGGTGTTTCTAGTCCAAAGTATCCAGTCTTCCTGCAAATGGTTAGACCGGAATTTTGAACTCGTTTTACTTTTTGGTTGTTTCGAGAAACACACAAGATTATTAAGTGGTTTCATATTGAAACTACTTAATAATATTACTTTCAATGTCGTTAGGGGTGCAACGTCATTTTAAAGTCAGTTTCCATGGGGTGAAAATATTATCATAACTAAATGCAAATTTCGCATCTGAATACGAAGATTTATGTTTAGTAGGTATACTTAGATAGTGTAAAAACTCTGCTTTTCGCCCGACAGAATAATTATCAACGCAAAGTCGATTTTTTTCTAGAGTAGAATGACAAGCCATGTTTATCTAGATTTTAGAATAACTGCATTCTGATTCGTGCCGGCGAAAAACTTTGAATATAGTTATTTTGGGCTTTAACCGCAAGCGGCTAAAAATATGTGCAATTTTTAAATCTCATTTGTAATTTAAATATTTAGCTACATATATGCCTATCCAATAGTTTGTATAAAAAACATTATTTAACTGATTCCACTGAGACGTGAAACTCGAAAAGAGTGTGATGAATTTTATTACACATGTTATTAAAGTAACGTGTCGCCATTTATCACTTAAGTGAGGTATTGCATAATATTTATTATTCGTGGACATTTTATTATCAAACTCATTTCTCACCTTCCGTCCAAATCCCAATACCATGTAGCGTGTAGCCTTTGCAAAAGGCAAAGGCGTAACTGCGTAAATGCCGTTTCCTCCTGCAACAGTTGGAGCCTTAGTTAGAGCAAAAGAAGAAAATGGAGAAGAACAAAAAAAGAAAAGTGAGAAATACAAGAAAATAAGGAAGTAGATGAAGACACAGGGAATTGGAGGCGAAAACAGATTTCTGGATTCGTTTCATATTCACTCTAGATGAATATTACTTTCTAGGCAATCAGTTTTACACTATGAAGTTGTTATAAACGGATTATTAATTGTCTGCTACACATTTATAACCAGTCCTTTTACCGAAAGTACTACCAAAATTACATGCCATAAAATATAAGCAATAGGTAGGTACGAGGCCATAAATCATTTTTATTCAGTCGCGCTTGTTACAATTAGGTATTGAAAAAAATCTCTGGATATTTTCTGACAATCTTCATAATACAGTAATAAAAGCTGTCAAAAACACGGCGTAATATTTTTTAAAGATTTTTTATTATTTTCACGTACCTATAGATATTTGATACAAAAACTTTTATTTTACAGCTAATATTAATCTCAGAGCCATGACTTCAAATGTTTATTTCGAAATGTTTCATTCCACTATTATTTAGACTAGATTTTGCCTTTCTCTTTACTAGTTGTGAAAGATTTTATTGTTAGGTAACTATGTAAAATCTGCAATTCTCAACACTGACAACTCGCCTCTCCAGCTGGTAACCACGGCTGGTGTAATCTGGTCGAAGCATCGGGTACAAGTAGAGAAAAATATTCGCGTGTCGTAAGACCCGTTTTATTGTATAATAACTCCTAAGGAACCCGAAGAAATCTGAAATAGAGACTGAAAATTCATTCGATCCTTAATTTATCTCAATTTGACATTGCTCGTAACTTACTTTAGTTTCAATATTTAGAAGTACTACTAAAATATTAGTAGATAGAGGTAGACAATCAATTTCTTAGACAATAGTCTGCAATGTTATATTCTGCAATATTGGAGGAATATTTAGACGTAAATGGGGCAACTTTAGGCAAACCAATAGCCAATATTAATAAGATAAACATCAAAGTACTGGGAGTTGGCATCCAAAGTATCACGGACAATCGACGTCATACATACCGTAATTGGGAAATAAATTGGAGAAGAAAATATTGTATATTAATTTGTGGGTATACTTCTGCTCTCTTCTTTTTCTATCATTGTGTCTTGTCGTGTGCCATCACAATTTGACGACCACATTCGCTGTCAAAGCCTACAACTAACTACAGTCAAAAACTACACGTGACTGTCACCTCTTCAGACCCACAGTTATTTTTAATTTCTGTTCGCAGGACCCAAAAGCTTTGATCCTATTTAAAAGGGCTGTGGTCCTAATGGCGATTACAAGTTGTGATAGCTTGTACTTTGGTGTTCGATTCTTGACTGCTTTCAGGATATTTGCTCTCGAACAATGTAAAAGAAACTACGAGAAGTGGAATCTATTTAGGCACGGGTTCGCCGACTGTGCAATAAACAAGGTTTGCTAAACGATCTGTTAACATTTAACTGTCAGTAAATAACTAGTTAAGTGCATCAGCTTGTGCATAATGTGTAACTTTCCTTTTATTTCTCTTCAAGTCGACTGGCCTGTTTTGAGCTTCTTTTACTTCCTTTACACGACGTTCATTAACTCTATAAAAATCTGTTTTGATTTACAATTCCTTGCTAAGCTTTAGTCGGTTTGTTTTGTTTTGTTCTACTTTGATGCCATAGCCACCCCATACTCGTCAAATTCTGGATCTATTTATGCTCTGCCTATTCACTACGCTGGGCAGGTGGTTTAGTGATCATAGTACGCTGCTGCCTGTACTTTCCTTTAGTCACGTTTTACGACATCCACAGGAAAATTGGTAGCAGTAGTGCTACTCGGCTACCAAACGGGGACCACATTTACATCATAAATTAATCAGAAAAGGTTTCTAATCAAACAAATATGTAAAAATCTTAAAATTACTTACCATTAAGCAAAATTACTCTATTTGTAAAATAATTAAATAGGATTTGTCCTATACAAACACAGAACTGAGGCGACCTTCGAAATATTTGAACAACGGATAAATTAAATCGCTCGTATACGACCGGCGTTACGTCTTTTATTGAAGCAATGTTATCAAATCTATTTTGTGGTCTGTCAACTCTAAAATAGTTTTGTGTCTTAGAGCTCGGTCGCATTGCAAGAAGTATAAGTAGGTAACAAAAAATTCTAAACTAAATGTGGATAGGAAAATCTTTTAAACATTAGTTGCCAATTTCTTATAATAGTGTCTCAAATTGTACATAAAATTCATTTGGTAATGGAAGAAAAATAGACCCTTATTCATCAGTGGTAAATTAATGGCAGAAAGTTAGTTTTATGAGTTGCTAATAGATTTTGATGTCCCTTAATTGATTTATTAATTACCTACAGATTTCAACAGAAAAATATTCTTAAGGGTGTTAACGAAACCTTAACAATATAATTGAAGCTTTTGACTCGTAATGATCTTCAGTTGCTTTTCATTCTCCCATCGCGGAAAAACCAGTGAAAATAAAAGAAAAGAATCCATCTTTACCAGCACCGGCTAGTGAAGCAATGGAAAATCTTAAATAATCGCAGCTTGGAGGTAACATAATACGATAAACTTGTTTGTAAGCTGGCTGACATTGCAGATAAAATCCAAGAGCCATAAAAACAAAAGAAAAGAAGTGCGTAGGCCTAGAGAAATAATAACATTCCATTTCACGGATAGGATGCGGCGTTCGCAACAGAACAATGATGGACGCAAAGAATATTAGTGTGAATTTATATCCACCTTTGTTCCGTCGACCGCGATGGGGAAAAGGAATTCGCGTCGTGCAGATCACTCACAGTCTGATAGTTCGGAAAGCATGCAACAGTAATCGGCCAAAATTACTTTGTTTAAGGCATCGAGGTAATATATGTACTATTAATAGAGAGGACACCCCAACTAGACTGTTTGCAACACGAGTTGGTGTTCATTGGCACCAACTCACGTGGCGGGGCGGCCATATTTCGGTGTAATTCTTTCATATTCAGACAAAGTCGCATCTGTGCGCATTGAATGTTATCTATGAGAACGGAGACACCCCCGCGCGCACCCCTCGTGCCCCGCTCGCCGTCATCTAGTTTTGTTTGAAGTAGCTACTCTATATTACCTCAATGGTATAAGGTCACCCGGAGCTATTGTAGCTAAAGGGCAAATGTAGTTACCTGAAATTATATTTATTACCCTATTATTATTATTACCCTATTGCGTGTTACGTTTTTAGTATCAGTGACGTCTGTAGCTTTATAGAGTAAAGAGTACGTTCTAAAGCCACGTCACTCATTCTAAAAACGTAACACGGAATAGTAACTAGTTACTTTCAGGCAACTACAATTACACCCTAGCTACAATAACCCCAGGTAACCTTAAAGGATTATTTTAGAAGTACAAAAAAAAAAAATTACAAAAAAACAATGTTTTGTATACCTATAGACATTATAGTAAGTACCTAGTCTGTATTAAATATTGTGTATTTTTCTTCATATTTTTTATTTATATTGAATGTATTTAATTTGGAATGACGAAGAGCTTATCTGAACAGATTAGCAAGTTGAAGATCTCGCTGAAGCTTACGATCTACCACTGCTTGTTTGTCTATTTGTTTACCGAACGCAACGACCGTGTGTTATCTATAATAATGGAACGCTCGCATAATAAATGGCGACACGTTCCTAGGTAACGTCGCTCTTTCATTTTTCGCACGCTCAATTTATTTCCCTTCTCATGTGGAGATGCTTCAGAGTAAGTATTCAGCAACTGTATCGGTGCACTTTATTGCTTTTTTATTTAACTATTCATATTGTGTTTATAGCCTGGGAATGGAATGCTGCTTCTGTTGCAGAATAATTTTCATCTGTGAGTACAGTTGTAGCAATCACCATTTAAACATCTATTCAACCATCATCACAGACACGAAACGATAATATTTTAATACGCTTCGAACTTCTATGTACTCGTATTATTGGTGTATTAGACGAAATCTCACAGCCACAAACAGTACAGTCACAGAATAGATAATAGGTACAGTCATAGAATGACTGCAAGTTTATTTTCAGTGGTGAGCGTCCTACATGATAATTACGACCGTACGTATAATAAATAAATTCACAATAACGCCGGACCGCAAACAAAACCTCAGCCGTGCAAAACTAAAACATCTCTTGCTGGAAAAATACATGGGTAAATAAATACACAAGCTCTGGATTTGATTTTTGAATATCATTCAGATATAAATGTAAATTGGAAGCCCCAAAGGAGATTTAATTCATCAGTAAATGTTTACAGGTCCATATAACTTGGGTCAATAAAGTAGGGACCTAACCCTTTGAACCTATTCAAATATAGTAGGTAACATTCTCGATCACTTGTCTTCCCTGCGAGACGAGGGGTCGCTCCTACGAATGAATGAGAGAACTTCGAACGATTATTTTAACTAATCTACAAAATAGAACTGTCTGTGATTAAATAAATACCAAATTCCATTTTCCGAATTGCCTGTCTGTTTGTCCGTGAAATATTTAGATGACAATTTGAATCGAAATACGCAAACCAAGTGTTGTTTTAATTCGTTCTGCCAAAAAAAAGAAAAAATACAGTCGAAATGAGAATATCCTTTTTTTAGTCGGTTGAAAATGTTGTTACTATGCTCATATATAAAAAAAGCCAGCAAAATGAACTTGTATTTTTTTGCTTCTTAGAATAACTTGGAAAGCTTTTACCCGGAATTTCCATGATTTTTCATTTATTTTCGTATTAATTTTTTCTATCGCCAGACAATTTTATTAATAAAAACGAAAATACGTTCCAAATCAGCTCAATTGGCCAAATGACAGACAGACAGATGGACAAAAAGCTTCGCTGTAAAGTGTACATGTTTAAAGAAGTCCCAAGGTGACAATGTATATAAAAACAATGACTTAAATTTTTTGATTTAAACTTTTAAATATTAGGATGTGTGTCTACTAAAATGAATAATGAAATTCCAAAAAATATCAGAACTAGAAAGGGAACTAAGACCTGGGGACGGAAGCCTGCACGTTTTTAAGTGAAGGGTGAGTCTTGGCGTGAAATGTGATTTACTGTGAAGAAAAGTAAGGGAATATGAGAATAGTTTCAAGAAAATTTCTAAATGAAAATGCATTTTCTTTAGTTCATTTTTGCTAAGAAGTTAATTCTGCAACTTATACCTGTGTCATTTGTATAAAGTTTAGTAAAACTGTATAAAAATTATTATATGTATTCAACATATATTTAAAATTAATAAAGGTACACATTTTTATGCCTTCAAACTTTAGATAGACAAATTTTAAATTTTTTTTCAATGAAAGGATTAGACTTCATTAGTTAAAATTATTTTTCATTAGCTTTTTCCCGCGGCTTCGCCCGCGTAGTATAGTTTTCCTGTGTACATTGTGAAACAGCGCCCTCTATGTAGGTGTTTTGTTACTTAGGGGGTATTAGCGGACGCCCCGCGACTTTGTCCGCTTTAAAAAGTAGCCTATATGTTATTCCAGGATATAAGCTATCACTGTACCAAGATTCATCAAAATATGTTTGGTAGTTTTGGCGTGAAAGAGTAACAAATATACATCCTCACATCCTTACAAACTTTCGCCTTTATAATTGACCGAGCGAGCGAAGCGAGCGAAGCGTCTACGTTTCGAGACTGGCCAAAAATGCTCTTGTCCGGCTGTCTGTCTGTCTGTCTGTCTGTAATTCTCTACAGGTCGCATTTTTCAACCGATTTTGACGAAAATTTGGCATATGTATAAATTAATTAAACCTACAAAATGAGTAGAATAAAATTTTGAAAAACATTTTTTTTAGAGTACCTACCATACTCGCAAAGTGGGAGTGAACTTTTTTTTTCTTGTGAATCCCATAGTGTGGGATATCGTTGGATAGGTCTTTCAAAAATATTGCTGGTGTGTGAATACCATTTTTTCGATTTAGGGATCCGTTGGCGAAATATTAAGCTTTAAAGCGGTAATTTTTGTTAGAGTCACGTGTCCCCCCCCCCTGCCAGCTAAACGGTTGCTTCTGGAAATGTGAAAAAATTCATGGCAGTAGCATATATAACGTAGTTACAAGGAAAACTATTACGGCTAAGTAGGTTCTATTAGTTTTTGAGTAATAGTGGATCGACTTAAGAAAGTTGAAAAAATAAATTATGTTCATAGAACTGCATACGTAAAATGGAAAATTATTTTTTCCGCGTGATATCCATGGTGTGGGGTATCGTTGGATGGGTCTTTCAAAAATATCGCGGGTGTGTGATAAACATTTTTCGATTCAGGGATCCGTTTGCGAAATATTAAGCTTTAAAGTGCTAATTTTTGTCACTTTAGTAGGTACTTTTTCTGTTTCCAAAGTTGACTTTTGTTGGTTTCTTTTAGGTTTGGTTTATAAGGGCTGGCAAGGTCTACTGTTCTCACGGAACTACTAGTATTAGTATGGATGGATTTCAGAAAACCATCGAATATAATGTTTATTCCCGTGAAGATATACTACACGTAAGCACCCTGTGTATTACAAATTAATGAAACAATTTTAGCTAATCCTAATTTATTGACAACTCTTGATAATTAATTGAAAGATTCCAAGGATATTAGTTTAAAACTAATTTTCGAATATTCTAATGAAAGACGCTTAAAATTTGAAAAGGGCCCTTTATTATATTTTGTTCTATAAGGATCCTTAGGCCGGGCCTACACGACTTTTTTTCTGTCTGTTATTACTAGGTGTTATAATTAGTTATAGGTAGGAATCCTAGTTTGGGATTGGACAAAATAATATCCTTAAAAATATTATTAATAATAAATAATAATAATAAAATTATTAAATTAATAATTTTTATTTATTTATTACTTAAGTAATTTAATAATAATAAAATTAACTTATTTATGGAAAATTTCAAGTCAGTCGGCGAACTGACAACAGTTGGTGTAGACGTGTTCTCGAGTGGAGACCACGCGTGGGTAACCGTAGTGTGGGACGCCCACGACATCTATGCGTAAGGCGGCTGGCAGTGACGCCTTGGTCTATGTCCAGTGGTGGACTGATGCAGGCTTCTAATGATAATGAAACGTACCAGGATTGTGTGTACCAGCCTAAGTCCAGTAATTAAATAAACGCTTGTATTTAACTAGTTAGTTTCAACTGATGAGTGGGCCGAGGCCGAATTAAACCAAGGGTTAAATTGTGATGGCAAACAGAAGTTAATTCAGTTCGTTAAACAAGTAGGTTTGGGACCGATGGTAGGGGGATGTGAATGCTTTTTATCATGAGGATTGGATTCGATTTCAGGACTTGGCCTGTAGTTGTAGGTAACTTAAATATTATAGAACATATTACAAATATAATCTAAATTATAAATATTATATTATAAATATAATATATCTGTCATAAGGAACATATTTAACCCTAACCCGATAGAGAGACTGAGAGGGCACAACTTGAGAATACAAAGAGCCAATGCACAGCTGAACCCCTACAGAAATTTTCTAAGCAACAGGGTTGCATCCAAATGGAATAATCTGCCAGAATCTGTTGTATCTGCCACTTCCGTAAACATGTTCAAGAACAGACTAGACAACTTTCTCAAATCTAAAAAGACGCAATAAATTAATATAAATTATGAAAGCAAGTCGACTGCTGATATGGAAGCATCAGCTTTAGCTGCCTTTCCATTTAAATAAAATAAAATAAATAAAATAAATCACAACTAGGTAATTTCTAATACCACCAACATGTCGAATTACTGGTATTTTACCTGAAAATATATAATAGAAGTTTTTTTGAAGTAAGTATATACAAAATTTAACAGAAGGGATCAATCTTAACTAAGTAGGTACATACCTAGATTATTTAATAAAAAGGAAATGCCATGCAATCGTTAATATACGTATTTATGGTACGGCGAAACGAAATGTGACCACGCCTCTAATACCTAATAAGCTCAAACAAATGTAATTAATATTGGGAAGTAAGCAAGTCGAATTAAGACCACCCCACACTGGTGTATTATACTACTGGTGTAGACTATAGTGGCGATGGAAGTGGCGGGCAGTTGTGATTTATGGACTGTAAGGAAGACACCACACTCACGCGAGTAAAGCGAGGCCTGTAACTTATGTAGGTTAGCTTCAAATTTGTATATACAGATCCTATAATAGGACGCGCCTAGCCCGAGCCCGGGCATCAAGCGGGTATTTATTCCTTCTTCCTTTACATGTACCTAATATTTCAGTGTCCAAAAAATTTACGTAGTTTTCACGCTGAAATTCAGGAAGCGAAAATATAAGAAAAATTCATTTCTCGAAACTAATCCGACAATAAATAAGCCAACAGATCTTACCTCGAAAAGCTTCTGGGGAAAGCTATTATGCCTAAGTCTTTAAACCTACTCAATTCTGGGTCAAATCCTCTCTAATTTCTGTGTAATAAGTCTTCATACAGAGCTCTTGAATACCTCAGGGATGGAGATTTGGTAACTGTAAGGAGATTCCATATTTAGAACTCAATCGTGGAATTAACAATTAATTACAGTCATGAATTTAAAAAAAAAAGCTACTCCCATATGGATGAGTAACAAAACCATTTTAGGGGGTGCCAAAATCGTGCCAAATGTATATCGAAATTGATACTCACTCACACATTCTCATTTTCAAACTCCATATAAATTTGTATGAGCAACTTCCTCCCGCTAATCCGCTTCATTTGTCCGCACCCCCCCTGATTTTGACACAGAATTTTTCATCGTTTCCCATACTAAATTTGCAAGATGCGATCTCCACAGGGAGCGCGCGCGCGACCAAAGAGGTTCGAATCTCCTTGATTACAGTACTACCTAATGAAGATAGTATTGTTTTACAGGTTGGTAAGTACTTAGACGGACGAAAACAATTAAGTAGGTACCTACTTACCTAATATTATTTTAAAAATAAATCTTAGGACAAGTAAAATAAAATAAATAAAAATGTAAAGTTTAACGAAATAAACATTTTTAAATTTTTCATTTTCATAATAAAATAAAGAAATAATTGTTAGGTTAGGTTAGTGGTAGGATATTACTATGATGATGTCTTCTCTTCAACATTTCCTCATCCCGGCCATATAGAATAAGTAATAAGCCCTTGTGAAAGACGAGAGCTCTCTGGTGACGCAAGACTTATAATACTAATGTCTTATATTAATTAAACAAGACGCCGCGGCGAGCTCAAACGGCGTACAATATCATCTTATTTTCAGCCAATCATGGCATGGCGCGACTTTGACCGGACAAATCAGCGCCCGGCAGCGTGCAGTTCCCTCCGCGCACACGCCTCGGCACTTTGACATAATTATTTGTTTTTGTTTTTTGTAGATTAGTGCTTATTAGTCGATGTCCATCCACTCTTCACCTAACAGGAGAGTCCTACGCTATACAATACCTATCAGTACACGACCTCCACTTCAAAGCTCATCGACTCCAACGGCCATTGATTCTGTGACAGATGTGATCTGCCCGTTGCCACTTCAGCCTGCTAATTTTATGGATGTCGGTTACCAACTTCCCTGAGATATTCATAGCTGGGATCACATTTGCATCGCTCTCTGCATCAATTATCCCTAGTCCCAAAGGTCTGAAACGAGTCCAATCACATAAGAGCCGTTGCATGAAATAGGACAGAACTAATTCCAGCTTTAATCATTATAATCGGTTGTGGTCACCCGCTGTCACTGGAGCGAATCGATTGGGCGAGAAGTTTTGTTACAGTATATGCATGTGCAGTATAATCACCTTTTCGGAAAGCATCATACCTTCATCTAGCTAGCGCTAGTGGGGTTAGTCACGAACTGGACACGCGAATCAGGACACAAATGTGTGTGCTAGTGAAACCCGAAATAAGTATCATTTGATAATTCGTCAACTCGACACACTAATATTTTTGCGCGTGTACAGAAGGTGAAACTTAAAATAAACCATTTGTCTGTTTTCGCCTTAGAGTACCTATACAAGCTAGCATGTATACTCTAAGATTTTCGCCGACTAGTCACAATTTTCAATTTATTTTCTTTGCAAAGTCATGCAGATAAATTTTTCATAAATCATTTTAAAAAATATATTGTAAATATTTGTAAAAAAATTATACTATGTCCAGTTGAAAAAAACAATAATGTGATTTATTTGAAGTTTCAGTATCTGGACAAGCGCAAAAATCTTAGTGCGTCGAGTGGACGAATTAACAAATGAAACCGCGTATCTACTTGGAAAGTGACCACGTAGTAGCCAGTTCCAAAAGTCATTTCAATATTGGATAGGTGGATACTCTCTGTATGATTGATGGATGAACAGCTGGTGTGTCAATACCATGCACATCTTTACTTTGCGATGACCCGAAAAAGTTTACAACTTCGAAGGATAAGGGTGTTACAAGAGTTGGCGTGTTTGGAAAGCTTTGGCTTATGTCGTGTTGTGTTTGTGTATGATAGATGTGACTTATTGAAGTTTCCATGTTGGACAAAATAAACAAGTTACTAGAAGGAAAACTAGACGGCCACTGGTAATATAAGGTCTCACATTATAAATAGAATTAGAGTCTTGTTGTTCCTACTTTTTCCAATATTTACTTCGTGTCGCAAATCCTTGTATTATAAGGCTTTCAAATGTACACAAAGTAAGAATGGTTTGTATAAATAGGTAGTATTATACTTTTAATGAATACTTGGAGGAACAAACTCTTTGTTAGATATTACTGAAAGCTCACTTAATTACCTCCAAGTTTCATGCTGTAGTCTAACTAAAAACAAGAGAGTAAACACAACATAAATTGAGGTAACCTAACATTAAACTAAATAGCAAGTACAGTTGCGCTCAAAAAGCATTTCGTTCGACATAACAAAATACTCGGCGGTCGTAAACAGGGCTTTTACTGTTATGTAGTGGTGAATTTTATATAGAGACAATGCTGGTGCTAGCAAGTCAGTCCAGTGCTGGAACGTTATTAATATTCCGTGGTTTCTTAGGCAAGCTACCTATTTGCATTATGAAATGGAAAAGTCTATATTAAATACGTTGGTACCTACAATACCTACAATTTACCTTTCTCTGTCATTCTTCATTCTCATAATTCAAATGGAGTATATTTTCATGTAAAATTTATTTATTTACGACTCAAATATTTCATTATATACCATACATTTAGGAGAGGTAGCATTGTGGTTGTAGACAAAGAAAAACTCAAGTTGAGTAGTTGAATTTTAGCGAATGTATTTACAAATATCCCTAGCTGTGTACAAAATGGAAGTTCGCAACTAGCCTAGTATCGGAGCAGCGTACATTACCAGCCGACCAATCATAGCACAGTGTGCGGGACTAGCGGCGAATGGCACGATGGTGGTCTATCGTGCAGCTACACACATAATATATCCGTGTCGAATCCCAAACTAGGATTTTTCCTGTATTATGGTATTGGAATTTCAAAATGTAATATAAGCAGAGTAGTAAAATACTTGTACATAGCTGGTATTCAAAAGCTGGTAAGAAAACACTGGCTTCATGTAAATCCGCCTTTACAAAATACTCTACATTACGACTTGGAGAGTTGGATGTATTTTTCCCTCCCCGTAAAACTATGTTTTAAAACCCAACTAGAAACATATCTCAACAGCTGTGTGGTGTTAACTATGGGACACGGCTGTAGAGTGACATGAAGTGGCATTTACATTTATAGTACCTGGTGCAAGGTACCTGCACATTGAAACCAATTCTAATTCCCGACACGTTTAAATTATTTTTGAACACAATGGACTAAGGACATTAAATGATTTAACATCGCAATTAGGCAATTCGACTTATTGGATTTCAACTTAGTCTTGAAATGAGAAAAACTGCTGGTTATTATTCATGAAGTGCAGTAAAGTTGACCAGGCATAAGAATAGAATACGGTAGAATTTGATGAATAACCAATTGTTATTCATTTCTTATATATATTTATTATTACATATATTTGTAGAAAAAGACTTCGATGTCATATTAAACGTGTCTATCATCTGATATTGTGCAGTTTCTTTTTGAACTTGCTTATAACTCACATTTTCTTTAAGCCAGTTCACAATAATCTGTATGTTCACGCTTAAGCACTTCCAGCAAAACTTTACGCATTATTCATTTCAAGCCACTAAACTATTTTTACTCACCCCTGGCGTACAAATTTAGTCCCCCACAGCCGCGGTAGGGTACTAATTGATGCTTTAAATCTGTCCACGCCTTTTCCTAGTTGTGTTTTCTGCATATGATTTTGTTTGAGCTTTGATTTGAATTATGTGCGTGGATGTACTGTTACGGTTAATTTAGAATTTTAAATAATTCCTTTAGCTGGAAGCTAGCAGTGTAATGCTGCTTATAAATAAAATAGCTTTATTTGATTCCTTACATTACATATCAAAAATTACAATTCATTTTTATTAATAATATAGTATTAAAATGTTAAAAAAGTATAATTAATTAATATTTACCTAAATTCTAAATTTATTATTATTAGTTTTAAGTGTAGGGACCGCCTAATGCGGTAAAATCCTCAAAAAAATGCTGCTTATAGATCAGGAAAAATAGTGTGTGCAATTTGTAGTATGTACCTTATTTTTATTAGTACTGTACCTCTGTGCAAGAAAAATATCACACACAACAATAGGACTGAAGGAAGTTTTTTATTAGTTTAACAAATCGCGTTTTTGATGGTATATAGTGTTAAAAAAGTCAGTATGTTTGTTTAGTTCGCTTTCTATGTGCACATAAAGATTAAATAAATAAATCATTCTGAATTTAGTTAGTACCTAATTAATTATTTCAATCATAGGTTTTATACCTAATAGGAAGGACCCGAGAGGAGAGCTACGCCAAGGAATAGAAATTAGCTTTCGATCGAAAACATAGATTGAAATAAATAATTTCCGCAGAAACTCAAAATGGCCATAAATCAAAAGAATTCTTCCTTCGAACCTTCGCACGTGCGCAAAACGAGGTCAGCTCCCTGAGGCACGGATGAATAATACTATCAGTCAGACGCACTCAAATTGTAAAAAACGCACCGCACATTACAAAGCCTGAATGGGGACATTCCCCAACTCCCACCTACTCAACCAAATATAAAAGCTTTAAATAAAACCATACTAATATATAACGCAACAGTTTGTAAGGATGTTTTCATGTTTATTACTCTTTCACGCAAAAACTATTCCACAGATTTTGATGAAACTTTACAGTAATATAGAGATTATACATCAGAATATCACATTTCATAAAGATATTAGGTAAAATGGCCAATGCAAATTTAACGCGGGTGAAATCGCTCTCACTTGGCGCTTCGTTCTTTCTGCCTACCCCTGGTCAGGGACATAGCGTGTAGTTGTGTATGTAGTATGTTTAAAAAACACGGTAAAATAATTCTGATAAAAGATTTAAAATTAGTAGAAACAGATTTCTACTAATTGCATAAAAAAATTGAAAGTTCTCGCCAATAACTCGAAATAATACAAACCTAAGCACTATACAAAGAACAATTCTAAACTTTAAAATTGTTCCAAGTACTTTACCACGGATGGGAGCGTGCCCAAGAGGCCAGCTTGCTACAAGGCCCCGTTTTATTGCTAGACTAATCACTTTTTGGTCGAGGTAGCAGCCAGACGTCTGGTCAATACACCCAATAAATTTTGCCACAGTCGGCTGTGAAGTCGAAATGGTATAGCGAAATACCCTTCACCGATAGAACGTTTCACCGAAAACACTCGTAATCGAATGTTAGGTACTGTTACGAAAACAATTCACCGATCGGCGATATTAATCAAACATCATTATGACTAGTGACTGTACCTACATATTATTATTATTGCGTGCTTGTTTTGATTACCCGACTATGCGGATAAGTTCAAAACTAGTTGAAAACTGCGTGACAATTGGAACTCCCTGGATGGAAAGAACGGGGTAGTTCTTCGGTGGGTTCCTGGACACGCAGGAATCGGATCAAACGCAACGAATGAGCTGATGAACTTGCAAATGCAGGGGCAAAGGAAACACTATGAAAATGAAAAGTTTTTTTTTGTAGTATGTTTAATGTTTTTTTCATATTTTCTTTATGGTTTTGTCCATTAGGAAAAAAATAAGTTAGGTAATGACCTCTTTTTACACCGAAAAAAATGAACTAATTAAATTACTAGGTCCGATTCTGTAACAAATACTTATTTAAAATTTTGCAGCACTCAAACTATTTCTGTAAATACAAAATTATTGTTAGTGATAATATCAAAAAAGCCTAATACACTAATAGCTCGATTAATTAAACAACTATTATATCAGATAAGGCTGAGTCTTACACTAAATACTCCTGACCTCAAGAGAGAATTATCTTTGTGAGGAGTTCTCAGGGCGATGAAGGGAGGGAAGTGATGTGTTAAGAAGTTTTGGAGGATTGCAAAATATGACATTACCACATAACTAAAGTTTGAAAATCAGCACGTAGTAGAATCAAATAAAAAAATTCCAAAACGATCGCAATGCAAAGTTAAATTAGTGATTCCCAACATGGTTTAAATATGGTACGGACAGATATTCGGTACATAACAAGAAAGTTGGCAAATATCGATTAGATGCCGCTGCTGTACCACCCAATAAATATGCAAATGCGGCCCGGATTAAACCGCGCTGGAAGAAATTCGCGGTTGGCGTAAGCTTCTACACAGTATAGCTACCACTGAGTGCACCAACTTCGGTTAATTTCTTGTAGTCTTCTCAGGAACAGCATAGCAAAAACAGCACTGAACAGCTGCCGTTAGAAATATGTGTATTTTTGCAGTTGTATACGTTTAATCTTCGATAATATAAAATGAACGGACAGGCCATACGAGCGATATCATGATATGTAGGTATAATAAAGTACGAGTAAGCGCACTTACTTCGTCTCAGTCTCAGAACGTATTCGAAGTGCAAAGCGTGCTTCACATTTGTTGTTTACGAGATTTAGGGCTTCTTTCACCACTTCCTGATATGGTTACAGATAGTAATCTTAGTGATAAACTAATCTATCAGATAAATCTGTGTGATAGACCATATAAAATATATAAGATATAGGCAATCAGATACCTGTGAAACCAAAAAAATAGGCTATCTGTCAGATAACCTGCAGATAGGGTATCTGGGACTTTATCAGCAAGCGGTGTAAGAGGCCCTTAATAATCGGTATCGAGATAGAATTGATTATGCCCTATGTGTAGGGATTTATTGGGTGTAAATGTGAATTATCAGTGTGGTATTATAATAGTCAGGTTAATGCAGATCGAGATCGCGATTGTTTGCTTCATTTTTGTTGCTCGTAAAGTACTAGGCCGGTCCATTCATTTTTTATTGGTCGTCGGTCTAATCGACTTTGTGGTGGGAAAAAGACGGTAACGTGTGTTCAAGCCTGTTCAGAACAAAACTGCAAAAGAATTTATACAGTTTGTTAAACTAGTTCCAGAGGATTGCTTCTAGCAAAATTGTTCTGTATATTGTATGTCATATTTAACGTAAAAATAATTTGAGCAACCTCAATGGGGCGGTATCATGATCGCACGCCAAGAAAGAAAGAAAGAAAGAAAGAAACAAACAAACAAACAAACAAACAAACAAACAAACAAACAAACAAACAAACAAACAAACAAAGTGGAGACCAAATCTGTAAAACTCCCTAATGGGCTTGGCCAGCTCAAAGTGTTTCAACTGACGTGCGGTCGACTGTACAAGCACTAATACAGTTTTATTTATATTTACACTGTGGCGCCTACGACGACGATGGGAAATTGTCGATGTAATCATATTTTTAACCCCAATTAAAATGGGATGAGCCGCATTTTTGCAATGTTTTCATTTGGGTTATTAATCTTTGGTTTTCCAGGTAGCCCGGACCGCAATTAAATGTTTATTTTTTAGGGTCGTTCGTGCAACCGGAACGGAGGGCTTCCATATTCCGGTTCTTTCGTCCGGGACATTATTACCAGGATAACTGAAATGATTAAAGTTATACAGAAATAGGTTTAAAAGAAACATGAATTTGGAGTGGTATAGCAAATGGCATGGCAAAAAGTGCAAAAACACAAGACAAGCATCTGACAGGAATACGAGTACAAATTATAATACCCTTGAAGAAACATGGATTAGAACTTTGGTGTCTTGGATCTCTGTCTAAGTACAAGACCATCTGGTCATACAGGGTATAATAAATAAATGAAGGTGGACTACTATTATTGAGCCAATTCTTTGTAGTAAAATACAAATGAAGAGTGAAGTGGTAGTTCTGAGCTAAGTTTTTAGCTGAACAACTTCATATTTTTTGTGGATAGATGTGGGTGGAGCTCACAAAGAATGTACATATCACACGCGAAATAATTGTAACAAAGTGTGTACCATACATTCTTTGTGAGCCACACCCATTTCTTTTTTTCTTCTTTTAAAACAAATTAAACGTAAAATGGCACTTTTTATTATTTGAGGACCCCCAGTCTTTCAAGGCTTATCCAGCTTTGTATCACTGCGACCATTGCTGATCTATTGTGATCGCCCTTTTGCTATAGGTCAGTATTGAGCGTTGCATCCGTTAGGAACTTCAGCACGCTTTTGGGACTAATTAGTTTTACTTCATCGGGTTAGTTGCCCAAATGGACGCTTCTTTTACGCATAAGTTGGCCACATTCGCACAGAAGATGTACTGGTGGTTCCTTTGCCTCTTGGCAGAGTCTGCACATTTTTAAATGGCACTTACATTCTTTGGAATTTCAATTACTGTACTGCAAAATAATAATGTACACATTTTAGGTCAAAGGATACATGGGGTCGGTTTCCCCAGAAATTGCTACTACAGCCACAGACAGCGGTAGCATAAATTCTAAACGTAATATAAATGCCTCCAGGCTATACAAAACGTTTAACCGAATTTCCGACCGCGGATATTATGCTTTTAATTCCAAAATGGCGTCGAAAGAATTTCGCGGTCATACGATTTATGTGTTCCAAGCAATTTATGTGCGGGAGCACACGGCGCCTCGGGGGTAATCATGGAGGTAGGGTACCCTATGAGAGGACGCGAGTTTTCTTTCGTTCATTCGTTTATTTCATTCGTTCAGAATATGCTGTTTGAAGAAATTGTAAATAGGTAGGTACTCAAGTTTTTTACTGTTATCATTATTTATAGATGTTTGTACTATTAAGAACTAGTCACTCGGCATCTACGTTTAATGCATGGTTTGTATACTTCGATCATATAGTATATGGTGATCGAAGTTTGTATACAAATTTTCTACAGTGTATTGGCCTCCTTTGGCCTCCTCGGAAATCGGTGAGGACAACATACTGGGGTAACATATAGGGTTAGGCGGTAAATGCGTGCATGCGTGACGTGTGCGGCGCGTCGCGAGGCAACTATACGTTGTAATATATGAAATGGTATGGGATACGTCGCACGGAGTCTGTTGCCACGCGCCGCAAACGCAACGGAGCCGGTGCGTACGACGCATTATTGCACGCATTTAGTGCGATTCGGCTTTTATATCTCTAGGTGGGAGGTTAATAAATTTATAATTATAGTATCTTGACCTCGGAAGTGAGGCCAAGATAATAATGCGTTTACCAAAATCTAGGTTATATAAAGATCATTTGAAGTGGTATTATTAAAAATAATCTAAAATGTCTCTCTCTATGATTTTAAAAGGTTGCTTACACAATAAACGTTAAGGACATAATTATTAGACTAATAGTTTCGAGCTATTTAGTCCGTTAAACGTCTTCTTGCTATACATGCCTGCGAGAAAAGCGTCAGCAGAAATTGAGATCTGTCACGGTCATGTTAAGTAAAGCACACGAAATGCACGCAGAAATACCTATTGATCAGTCTGTCGCATTAGTGAATGGATAAGTATCTAATTGTAAGTCCTGTAAAGAAACTCACCATAGTCTATTCATGAGTGAAATATCAATACGCGTTCCGCGGGATTAAAATTTACAATCTCTTCACAGTTTACTTTGTCTAATGAATCCTCTTGACTTAATTTTTTTTTCTTACCTCCACCAGGAAAAACTTCATATACATAATGTTTATGTTGCTCACTTACTCGTAAAGGGAAAGTCTATTGTTTTTGCCGCAATATTTTATGTCAAATATGTACGCTACGATGATTTGGTACCCAGAGGAAGTGAAGGAAGCTGCGAAAATATGTGTAGGCGTGCATGAAGTGTGAAGATAAAGGAGTGCTCGTAAATTGTCAAGAAATATCTTTATATGTTTGAAATCTATATAATTTAGGCTTTTATTTACAGAGCGTCAGTGGCGTCAGAGATAAGACGCGGCCTCAAACGAGAGGTCATGTCAAACGGTCCGCGAAGTTCAATGCCCGGCTCTTCATGGCCCCATGTACCAATGGGTTTTTAGTACTAACTGCTCTCAAACGGTGAAGAAAAACAACGCGAGGAAACCTGCATACGCCGACGAAGAAATTCTTAGGCGCATGTGAACTCCACCAACCCGCACTGGGCTAGCGAGGTGGACTATAGCCCTAACGCCTTAACGGTTTAAAAAAACGTTCCTATGTAGGTATAGTCCCCGTAGAATTTCACAGTATTTATTGTCAGTGTGTATTGACAGTATATAGTCTATGTGTGCGTAAGCGAGATAGTATGCTATATAGAGATGTCCAAAAACTTGAAAGTTTGATTCGGTTGATCGAATCAATGAAGTATTTCTTGAAATTGAACGTCTCTAGTGAGCCCCCCGCACAGCTCCCCTTTGACACCTATAATTAGTCATTGCGCAGAAATCAGCCAACTTCACACAGCCGCCATTAAACTCTACGGGGACTAGTAGATAAACGTTATGTTAATATAGACTGATATTACTTTAGGATCGCGGCAGCAGAGGTAAATTGTATTAGGACTAGGTATTACCAGGTGGACTTACCTGCCAGTTTAAGTCCTATGCGTTTCCCTGGGGGTTTGATAAGTTCTATGTGCGTCCGCCTCAGGCCTCGCTCTGTGCAAAGCCCAGAGTCCGTCGACAATGACGTCTGTGACTTGAACACTGCAACAATAAAATAATAATATTGAAACTGTAATTATTCAATAAGCAATTTTGTATAACAAGTTTTATTGGATGTACATAACAGTACTTAACATAAAATTGAATCCTACTAATATACAAAGGCGAAAGTTTGTAAGGATGTTTGAATGCGAAATAAAGGAAAAAATCCGAAAACAATTTTTTTTTGTACCAACAAACTTATCTTTGCGTATGAGCAAGTTATCCACTTATGTTAGTGCCATGTGATGTAACTAAAAATTCATTAACGATTTTCTAATTATTTCTTTAATTAAGTTTGTACGGAACCCTCAGGGCGCGAGTCCTACTCTCACTTGTCTGATTTTTTGGAAAAAATCTGATTATCACACATACTCTCAACAGAGCTGCAGGAAAATGTGCAAGTCAAGTCAAAGTCAAAACTATATTAATGCATGTAAGTACACTGGGTACATTTATACAACGTCAACTTTTTATCTGAAGAAGAAGCGTCGCAACAAACTTCCGCAACACATCTTGTAATATCCAGTTTATACACTACTAGCTTTTTTCCGCGGCTTCGCCCGCGTAGAAAAGTTTTTCCCGTATACATTGTGCAACAGCGCCCACTATGTATGCGTTTTTTTACATAGCGGACGCCCCGCGACTTCTTCCGCGTTGAAATGTATCCTATATGTTATTCCAGGATATAAGCTACCACTGTACCAAGTTTCATGAAAATCTTTTGGGTAATTTTTGCGTGAAAGAGTAACAAACATCCTCACATCTTCACATCCTCACATCCTTACAAACTTTCGCCTTTATAATATTAGTAGGAGTGGGATTTTTTTACATTTATTACATTATTTTGTGCATAACGAAGGATGTTATTATCCATTTTATATCATGTGACTAAGACCCGGCGGAAACATTTAACAATTCCCAAGAACAAATCTCCTTGCGTCCGTCGTTTCACCCAACTTTTACTGTAGCAGTAACAGTAACTGCAGTTCTGAACTGCTAACCGCTCCAAAAGTAGTACGCGGTATTACCGGTAGTGCTGGAAATGCCGGCGATAATGTCGATAACGATGAAAATAAATCGCGGGAGTTTCAGTTCCATTTTGATTTAAATGAGGAATTGGTTCGGCGGAAACAGTCATTGATGAAAGCGATTGATATTTTTGGGATGCTATCGACAAAACGTGGTATGTGTGTAGTTGTGTCCGAAAGAGAATATTAGCGATCCCAGGGTTTATGTTAGACTAACTTATGCCCCGCGACTTCGTTCGCATTAAAAAGTATCGTAGATATTACTTTAAGCTGAGCGTCAGTGGCCTCGGGGATAAGACGCGGCCTATCATATCGAAAGGTCCGAAGTTCGATCCCTTGGATTATGTACCAATGGGTTTTTCTCGAAATTTAAGTACATATACTGACTGCTCTCAAACGGTGAAGGAAAACATCGTGAGGGAACCTGCATACGCCGAAGAACAAATTCTTAGGCGCATGTGAAGTCCACCAACCCGCACTGGGCTAGCGTGGTGGACTATAGTCCGAACGCCCTCGTTGATAGGGTAGGCCTGAGCCCCAGCAGTGGGGAGATTAATAGGCTGGTTACTTACTAACTGTTGCCCGCGGCATGTAAATTTCATCTGTAAATTTTTGTTCCCATACAAACCTTAATATCCCTTTTCACCCCTTTAGGGTTAGAATTTTTAAAATCCCAGACCACATGCTGTCAAACAAAAAAACCAAGTTCAAATCGGACCAGTACCTAGTTTAGGAGTGATGTGGGTTCAAACAGACAGACAACAGACAAAATGTCAGAAATGCTTCCGTTACAGTTTTATATTAGTACAGAAAAAGGTCGCATCATCATTAGCCTATCAAAGTTATGTCCAATGCTGGACATAGGTCTTCACCAAGGCACGCCACCACACCTGGACCTTCGCTGTCTGCAACCTTAGGCCAAGATTAAGACCACTTACCAAGACTAATAAGATTATGTGTAAAATTGTTCATCTGTTTTTGTAAACAACAATAAAATAATATTGTCTTGCAGTGCTGTAATTATTCCAACTTTTGTCAACAATAAAAAACTGCTTTTATTAACATTTAAGCGTATCCCAGACACACGCGGCCTGAGGTGGCGGCCTACCGCAGGCCGCAGCCTCAATATACAAACGCAGGCCGCGCGTGTCTGAAGTCTTACACACATTGCAGACGGAATACAACAGGCCGCCACTGTCACCGCAGGCCGCGTGTCTCTGTGATACGCTTTATGTTAGTTTAAATTCTAATGTTAATTTAAATAAACCATGGGAAAATAAAAATTACCACGGTAAATCTGATATGCGGTAGCTAGCTAGTTGGTCTACGCAAACCTACCTATGCAATTCCCATGTGAATTCACTTCACGCACGAGCCCGCCACTTCATGTATGACAGACAGACAAAGAAAGAAATTAGTGTATTGTATTTCTTCCATCCCTTTGAGTTTAATAATAATAAACGACGCAACGCTTCAGCATCCGAAGACGCTTTGGTTGCGTAACAAAAATTAAGTTCTATAGAGTGGAGACCACGTTGGCCGGTAAAAGTTTCCGGCGGCTTATGTTGTTTCGCAGGCGACGAAACGATAGCGCGTTGCAATGTACTAGTGGCGCCATCTAGCGCCGAGTTTTAGAAGCAGTACGGCTGAGTCGTCCGCTGCTAGTTTCTTATAGCCCGTACCATTTTTCTACACGCGAATTATGAAAATAATAATAATAATTTAATCAATACATTTTTTTTTGTTTTCATCATGAACATGGTTACCTATATTTTTAATACCTGTATGTAATGTTAGGTACTGTGGTACGAATAATTTTTAACTATCGGTCCGTCGGTCTATCTGTCTACGTTGTCACTTTAAAACGAATAAAACAATAATAAATAATAAAAATATATAATTAATAATAAAAATAATAAAAAGTTTTTTCTTTTAGACTTTTTTACATTTCATGCACTTACTAGTAAGTAGCTTTACTTTGCCTCATTATTAATTACAGCTAATTTTGACTTTTACCTTTTACCATGAATTAAAGTGTATTAGTTAACAAACTGCTTAGGTACAGTCGACCGCACGTCATTGGAAACACTTTGACCTTGAGTTGGCCTAGCCTATTTGGGAGTTTCGATACTATGAGAGACCAGTTCATACTGGTTTCGTTTCCACTGACGTGGGGTCGACCGTACCATAATCTTAATCTTGTTTGGTGATTACATGGAGTAAGTAATCTAAACCTGACTATTTAAAGTTGACCTCTTCCATCATAGATTATGCAGGCTAACCTCGTTCAACATACGGCGGTCTAGCCTAACACATGAAAACAATAAAAATATGAAAATAGGGTCATTATTCGACGATTCGTTTTAAAACATTGACGTCTCATACCGCCCGCGGGTCACAGATAATATTTTTAACTTAAAATGGAGATAGAATAATATTGTAACGGCAGCAAAAGTCTTGTCCCAAGTAATAATGAAAGAGCGGAGAAAGAAACAGTAGAAATAGAAACCGTGGAGAGCGTTGGTGGCGCAGGATAGTGTCTGAGTTGGTTATGTAACTTGGTTTTCTATAAGGAATTAGGGGAGTTTTCGACTCAGAAGAAGACGTTATGGCATCCCTTCGGTCACGTGGCCCGATCGATCGAAGTACAAGGAGTATATTATTGTACGGCAGACGGCACGAAATGAAATCAGTATAAAGAATTGAATTGAATTGAATATAGAAACTCCCTTAAAGGCTAGCTCAAGGGCAATCCACTGACATGCGTTCGATTGATATACCAATGGGTTATTTCGAACTTAAGTGCATTCATTCACTGATTGCTCTTAAACGGTGAAGAAAAACATCGCCAGTATAACTGACTCAGTTAATCAGTGTGGCAGGTGCTTAATCGAAGAGCCGAATTATAAGCAGGGGTTAACCCAGCTGCCATTCCCATGTAAATTCACTTCACGAGCCCGCCACTTCATGTATGACAGACAGACAAAGAAAGAAATTATTATATTTTATTATATTTTCTCAAACATGCTTGGAAATGTGAACATTATTTTGACGACCTTCTTCGAGTTAAATCGTCATTGCTGTACTGGTCAAATAAATGAGAGCAGACGGGCAAATAATTTGAATGAAAATTCATATATGTAGTGCCTAGCGGTCAAATAATGACCATAATTATTTCTTAACATGTCATGTGACCATGGCAACCACGGAGGTAAAATAACAACAGTTTTTTTAAAATTTCGAATTGCCTTGCAAATTGCAAGCAGTTTAGTGTAAAAAAACAAATAAACATTTTGGCGCGTGGAAATTTATTGTTGTTCGTCATTGATTTTGGAATGTATATGTATGAAATGTAAATGTATGGAATGTAAATGTATATGTATGAAATAAAATGGTGTACATAGGTAATAATTTGAATTTCCGCGCATTTGTTTGAGAAAACTACTATACAAGTCTTGGCCACAACCAGGCATTGATGGACTCACGTATGTGTGCCTCGGCTACCGCCTCGGCCCACATGCTCACGTTCATCCATCAAGGGCGGGTCAAACCGAATGCAGCACGGCGCAGCACAGCACAGCGCAGCACGGCTTAATGACGTTGTAAATGTATGGGATATTATGGGAGAGGACACACCAACGCACGATGCTGTACAGAGCTGAGCAACTTCACAGCACGTCGCGACAACTGGCCGGTGTGACGTGCTACGCAACGCGCTACCCTGCAACGCTCTGCGCTGCACCGCATACGCATCCGGTGTGTGACCCTTATGACCGGCCTTAAATGCCTCTGTTGCGGGCCGTGGCGTATTAATGTACTATTCTTTCTTCCATCCCTTTGAGTTTAACGACGCAACGTTTCAGCATCCGAGGACGCTTTGGTTGCGTAACAAAAATTAAGTTCTATAGAGTGGAGACCACGCTGGGCGGTGAAAGTTGCCGGCGGCTTAAGTTGTTTCTCATGCGACGAAAGGATAGCGCGTTGCAATGTACTAGTGGCGCCATCTAGCGACGGCACGAAACAAAACCAGTATAAACTGGTCTTTCATAGTACAGAAACTCCCTTATAGGCTAGGCCAGCTCAAGGACAAACTTAAGTGCATTCACTGACTGCTCTTAAACGGTGAAGAAAAACATCGCGAGTATAACTGACTCAGTTAATCAGTGTGGCATAAGGTGTATAATCGAAGAGCCGAATTATAAGCAGGGGGCTAACCCAGCTGCCCTACAGGGTCTGGAACACAAAAGAACCCAAAGGGTCAAAATGTCTCCGAGTTTACCTTCCTGGTCCCTATAAAATAAGATGAGATACTCGTGCTTTTCATTTGTACCATTATTTTCATCAAGATGTATTTTGTAAATCGTACTTTTGTACGATTTAGACCATAAGGTAGGTACCCTAGTTCAACCTAATGGGGTAGTTGACACAGAAACTATACAGGTACCTACCTACACGTTTGCACTCTAAGAAAATGTATCCCATAGAACAGACGCCAAAATAATAATAATAATCAGAGAGGGACACACTTATTACAAAAGTGGCTTACCACTTTTGTAATAAGTGTGCTCATAATAAGCTTACTCTTAAGTAAGCTAGACAGATATAATATCTTCTATCTATATCTACGTATGCGAAACCATAACTGTCAACAAACGACAGCCCGACAAAAATAGATAGTGTTTGTTCAGTTTGACCCCGCCGTTTATGAAGCGTCTTCTCAAATTATTGGGGTAAAAGACTAATGCTATTTCATTTGCTTGTTCTTAGTTCGCGCTATTCCCTTTAAAAGTAAACCCACTTTTCTTGTCTGTAAATCTGGTAAGTTGACAATGAGGTGAATTGTATACTTGTAATACCTTTGCCTTGTTTTCCATTTTTTCTACTATTGTATTTGTATATTCCGCTGGGCCCGTTGTTCGTTACTTAAAACTTGACGTTTCGTTTGAAAAAGAAGGATTACTTTTTATCTCTTTCTCTAATTTGTAGCAGAGAAACCTTTTTGTTGTTTTTAGATTTTTTGTCTCATTTGCGAAAATGACTGAGCTTTTTATTCGAAAAAGTAGGTAGGTACCTTTAGTATTTCTGTTGTATGCATACTTTTTACGCTGACGTTATTTTATTGAGTGTAACTATAACTAAGAATTCTCTATAGGTAACTTTATAAAACACGAACACTCTGAAGGAATTTATTTGTTTATTTAATATCTAAGAAAGAACCAATTACTATTTTAAATTAATTGTTTATTATTTTACTTATTACAATTTCTTCTCAAAACAAAACAATCACCTATAGTCATGGTATTATAATCTCACTTTAACGGATAAAATAATACAATGAATGATGAATAAATGACAATGCAATCTAAAGTGATCGTGTGCACAACACAAATACTCCAATCAACAATGATTTGGATCATTACGGTCACGCTGTGTACTTGATAGGCAATGATTATAATAACTAACCAATATTCAGACACATACATCTTTCGAATTTGATTATTTGTGAATTCTCAGTAATGCTGCAGTTTACTTTACCTATGAATAGAAAATATCAAAAGAATAGCGTTTCAGATATTTTTTATCATTTTAATCTATGCTTATAAATGTAATAATATAGTCGTAAAAGTATATTTTATTTTGTCAGCGTCTTCCTATAAAGCTAAAGATTTTTGTTATAGTGCTTAGGGAGTGCATTCTTAAAGTTTTCTTAAGAGTATAGAGTAGGTAGTAATGGAGGAGATCCTACGAAGAACCAAAGGTCATTTACGTAGATGATGATAAGCAAGCTGAAGTGGCGGTGGGCGGATCATGATGAGATGGCGATGGCGCTGACGAGGACTGAAGTCGAGAATACGTACCGGTCATCGGTGGGCACAGTATCGGACGTCCCCTGCAAGATGGACTGTCGACCTTAAAATGGTAAACCGGGGTGTGGGAAGGCCTACAATCAGCGGTGGAAGACGATAGGCTGAATATCAGCAGTCAAAGTTAACGAAGAAGTAGTAGAAGTATTATCTTCGCAGGTTCTTTGGTTGTTCTAGAGAAATCGAAACATTGATTCAACTAAAAAAGATGAAAACCAAACTAATGAGTAGGTAGACAGGTAAGTTGTTTTTACTAACATAAAGCCCTTTGTAGCAATAGAAACATAATGAAATGCATACATGTAGAAAACAAATATCTCTCTTTTAACGAAACGCGACTGCCAAAAAGAGTACTGTAAAAAGTCTCAACTTCATGCCCTGGAGCTCTTTAAAAACGGGTGTAATGAAAATGATGCTACAACAGAAGTAAATCCGAGGCGTGCTTTAAATAAAAAATATTGCACGGAAAAATTGGGATGGAATCGTGAATGAAGATAAAATGTTAATATGGAATGGACTTTTCAATTTGTGTGTGTTTACTGTATTTCTTGTTGTTCTCGTGCCAAAAGCTTTCGAAGCAAATATTATCTTTTGAAATAGCCAATCAGATATATAAGTACAAAAATACAGGTATAATGTATCTACTTTATGTTTAGTTCAAATGGTAAATATACATCTATACTAATAATAAAGAGGTGGATGGAATAAACTGGTGGATAATTTGCACGCTTAACTTATATTATGTTGCGAAGTACCAAATGATAGCGGGGTGTAAAATACACCTAACGCCATCTATTGACAAACTTTAAAACTAGGAAACTGGCATGATTAGAACGCGTAAAAAATTTTTGAGTTACATTTAAATATGTAGTATACCTTTATAACGCGGATGAAATCGCCAGGCATCGGCTAGTACCTAATAAGTTGTATGTTAATGTTTTTCAATTCAATTCAATTTTTTTGTTTGTTTGGCTCAGTCAATTTTGTCCAAGCCTGCATCTGTGGCGGCACGATCTTTGTACGATATTTTTGAGTCGCCTCGTCAGTAAATCTTGGTCAGGGTACGATGGGACTGACATGGGGAGAACACAAAAGTCCCTAAATAAAATAAAGATTAAAAAAAAAATGCTGATTTGTTTTGTTCGATTACATCATCATTAATTTAAACAAATGTCTTGATAAGCTCCTTTTCTTAAAAACTTGCTTCGAAAGTGTTATGTTTTCGTAGATATTTCAGTAAAATCGTTAAGTACACATTTTTAAAAGAAAATATTTAGTTTTTATATTTTTATCATCACTAAGAAAAAGATGAATCGAATAAGATGCGGACAAGATCGCTCCGTTCGCTCTGCCTACCCCGTTAGGGACATAGTGTGAAAATAATACATATTTTCACACTATGTCCCTAACGGGGTATAAAATATTATCTTCAGTCAATCATTTCAACAGTTACCGACATTTGAATTAATACACAATCATCCTTAACTTGGTGCAGTTTGATAACAAAACAATAATACCTCGCGGTTCTTGCGGTAGACGTCTATAAAAAGAAACCAAGGAAATTCTTTTAAAATGTTGACCCCGGAGTCAGAAATTAGCTAACATTCCACGACGTGTCATTTATCAAGAGAGCGAAATAAGAAGTAAACATGAGTAAATTGCGAGCTCTCGTTAAATCTGCACTGTGTGTAGCAGCTGACTGAGAGCGTTTTGTATAAGAATATAAAAAACCAGCAAAGCACAAAATTATTGTCGAACAGAATGTGCGGAATCCGTGAAGTTTAGTTTTTTATTATTATTGTAAAATGTTAAAAAACAAAGTTGCAAAATTTCCACATTATTACCATTGGCAATTTTAAATGTACATGTAGTAAGTATCTAAGTACCTATTACACAAATCCAAATAGACTCCTAATGCTCTTTCTACCTAACCGCAGAATAAATAATAGTGCCAAACAACAATTCTATGAACTGCACGCTGATTGGCTCGCTCCGCTGCCACCATGTCATGATTGGTCGGAACTAAGACGATATAGCTGGCGGTTGGTGCTGCGCGGCGAATACATTGTACTTATAATTTATAACGTAAAAAACCCGTGAATAATTTATATTATAATTCCTATACGGCAAACGGCGATAGTATTAATGATCGCAGACGGCAAAGCGTGAAAGTCTAAAATGTAATACATCGTAAGTTTGATTTGTGTTGCAAAGTGTCTTGTCTATGGGTGGGCTATTATTAGTCGATCATCCGAGAAAATATACTATCGTCACTAAAATGGAAAAAACATAATGATTTGAATTAGAAAGTGCGATTTTTGCTCATTCGCTGTTTTGGCATACATGTAAGATGTGAAATGCATCATCATCATCATCATATCAGCCTGTAGACGTCCACTGCTGGGCAAAGGCCTCCCCCTAGGATCTCCCCCGACGATCGGTCCTGCGCTAACCTCATCCAGCCGGGTCCCGCGACCTTCACCAGATCGTCGGCCCACCTTGTGGGAGGCCTGCCTACACTGCGTCTTCCGATACGTGGTCGCCACTTGAGAACCTTTCTGTGAAATGCATGCTTTGTATATATTTTTTGTGTATTTTTATGCACTTTTAGTTTGTTGAGACATCGCTTGCAGTGAGACCCCGCAGCAAAAAAATAAAAAGCAACAAAGACGCTTCTGCCACTGGCACGCTGCGTGTGCCGGCTCGCTATTTGGTGCGACGGAATCCACGTCTGCTTCAAGTGCAATATTATACCGAGGCAAGGCGATAATTAGCTTTTCTGAAACTCTTGACAAACAAGGGGTTCATAAATTTCCCGTTTTATTTACTGTAGTATTCTCATTGTCTACATGGATCAATAACTAAGTTGGTCCAATACGCAATTGATCCAAATACGCAGTAGGTACCTAGGTCAGAGAATTTGGTACACAGAAGAAAAACTGGTGTTGATCTGAGGCGTTAAAACTCTCTTTATTTTTTTTACAGATAGTTTTTAGTGCTATTTTTTTTGAGTTTCAGGTACAATGCGTTTATTGACCATATTTTGCGTTCTTGATCATATACGTCGAAAGGGTTAATTCCACACGTTTGGTAATGCAATCTCTTTTGATGTCGTAATAGGTACTTTCGACATTTAAAAATTAAGGAATAAAATCTATACATATAATAAAATCGTAAAGGCCAAAAAGTCTGTACATTGAATATATTCGAAAAAAAACCAACCAGGGCGACTTAAAATGAGTAACTGAACATGTTAGAACAGTTTTTAAAATTTTTGTCTGTCTGTCTGTTTGTTTGAACGCGCATCACGCCTAAACCGCTGAACGGATTTTGACGAAACTTTGTATAGTGACAGTGTATATCCCGGAATAACATTATAAATCACAAAAATCTCGAAAATTTGCCGAGAAATAACAACCAGCAATAAAAAACTCTCATTTGCTAAAATTTGTATGAACTTACAGGTCAGAGTAGCCTGGAAACTTTTGAAAGTGTTACAAGTGAGCCCAGTTCAAGGTATAGGGCTACTCTGCAAACTACCATAGGTTTTTTATTATAAACCCTGACTGACTGACATACAGGATGTAACAAAATCCTTATATTGACCGGTTACAGGGGCTCTCGGTATCGAATACCTACTGATTTGTTTTCTACAGTGACTGGCCGTTGGCTTAGTTGATGGTGAGTGGTAACCACGAGTGGTGACCCTGCCTACTGAGCTAAAGGTTTTGGGTTCATTCCCACCCGGGGCCAACATTTGTGTTCGCGCGTTTGTACGCGCGTTTGGTTGGTTGGTTCGTTGTTCGCGCGTTTTGCGCGTTTGTTGGTTGCGGGTTGTTCGCGCGTTTGGTTGGTTGGTTATTTGGTTGGTTTGTTCGCGCGTTTCGCGCGTTTGTTCGCGCATTTGTTTGCGCGTTTGGTTGGTTTTGGTTATTTGGTTGGTTTGTTCGCGGGTTTCGCGTTTGTTCGCGCGTTTCGCGCGTTTGTTCGCGCGTTTCGCGCGTTAGTGCGCGCGTTTGTGTGCGCCTTTGGTTTGTTGGTTGGTTATTTGGTTGGTTTGTTCGCGGGTTTCGCGTTTGTGCGCGCGTTTCGCGCGTTTGTTCGCGCGTTTCGCGCGTTTGTGCGCGCGTTTGTGTGCGCCTTTGGTTTGTTGGTTGGTTATTTGGTTAGTTTGTTCGCGCGTTTCGCGTTTGTTCGCGCGTTTCGCGCGTTTGTTCGCGCGTTTTGCGCGTTTGATCGCGCAATTGTTTGCGCATTTCGCGCGTTTGTTCGTGCGTTATGCGCGTTTAATCGCTTGGTAGGTTAGTTGGTTTGTTCGCGCGTTTTGCGCGTTTGTTCGCGCGTTTGTGTGCGCCTTTGGTTTGTTGGTTGGTTATTGCGCTTTGTTGGTTATTGGTTGGTTTGTGCGCGCGTTTGTGTGCGCCTTTGGTTTGTTGGTTGGTTATTGCGCTTTGTTGGTTATTGGTTGGTTTGTGCGCGCGTTTCGTGCGTTTGTTCGCGCGTATCGCGCGTTTGATCGCTTGGTAGGTTAGTTGGTTTGTTTGTTTGCGCCTTTGGTTTGTTGGTTGGTTATTTGGTTGGTTTGTTCGCGGTTTTCGCGTTTGTTCGCGCGTTTCGCGCGTTTGTGCGCGCGTTTGTGTGCGCCTTTGGTTTGTTGGTTGGTTATTTGGTTAGTTTGTTCGCGCGTTTCGCGTTTGTTCGCGCGTTTTGCGCGTTTGATCGCGCGTTTGTTTGCGCATTTCGCGCGTTTGTTCGTGCGTTATGCGCGTTTAATCGCTTGGTAGGTTAGTTGGTTTGTTCGCGCGTTTCACGCGTTTGTTCGCGCGTTTGTGTGCGCCTTTGGTTTGTTGGTTGGTTATTTGGTTGGTTTGTGCGCGCGTTTCGCGCGTTTGTTCGCGCGTGTCGCGCGTTTGATCGCTTGGTAGGTTAGTTGGTTTGTTCGCGCGTTTCACGCGTTTGTTTGCGCCTTTGGTTTGTTGGTTGGTTATTTTGTTGGTTTGTCGCGCGTTTCGCGTTTGTTCGCGCGTTTCGCGCGTTTGTTCGCGCGTTTGTTTACACGTTTCGCGCGTTTGATCGCTTGGTAGGTTAGGTGGTTTGTTCGCGCGTTTCGCGCGTTTGTTGTAACTAGACGCTGTCTGAGTATAGGAGAGACAGCTATACCTACTTCCAAAATCCACGCATACGAAGTTCCGGGCAACAGCTAGTGAATAAATATAGTAAAATAGCATTTTTTGTCAGAACTGCACTTGCAAGAAATTACATTTGGACCAAACACGTAATTGGACCAATCATAGATTACTCGTAGCGAGCGGGAGCGTAGCGAGCTTTTTCCGTGTTCTGTGGGACCAATCACTCTGGCAAAATACTAGATATCTTGTTTTCTCCTTTATGCGGATCCCAGACACACGCGGCCTGCGGTTGCAGTGGCGGTGGCAGTGGCGGCCTGTTGTCTTCTCTTGCAATGTCTACGTGAGACTTCAAACACGCGCGGCAATAATTTGTATATTGAGGCTGCGGCCTGCGGTAGGCGTGTGTCTGGGATACGCTTTATGATAGGTACCACCGTATCATGCTTCACCATTGGCGAAGGTTTCTAAGCCAATACCTTTTTCCCTTCAGGCTATTTTATTCTATTTTCCTTCCATTTTCACTTCAAATTAATTCAATAAAACTACGTGCACGATACACAAAAGTAACAGCCATGATCATTATCCGGATCTCGAACAATCCGGGCGCCCATAGTGTTGCCAGCATCACGTAATCCATTTACGATGGGCGCGCGTGACTCTTTCCGACTGGAGTTGCGTTTCTTGTAATTTTATTTACCTTCATTCTTCTTTTGAAGGCTTGAAGTATTAGTTACTAAGGAAGATCCTGCTCACCGCTGGCCTCGGAAGGCCCTCGGTCCTTTTAAAAGTATTAAAGTTTCTAGTCGTTCAGATCCAGAGCCAATTAAACAGTAAGGTCACCCGGGGCTATTACCTACTCCTAACTGTCTTTAGCCAGAGATGTCACACATTCTAAAAACGTAACAGTAACGTGTTATTTATTTTCTGTTAACTTCATTTGCCCCTAGCTACAATAGCCCCGGGTTATCTTACATTTTCTAGGACCAAATCTACTATTAACTATTGATTCTTTTAAAAGGCACTAGGGTATTAACAAAAAGCTCAAAATTCACTTTCAAAAAAGAAATAGCTTCTTGACCTTGAAACAGGCATTTTCATGAGAAGTTCTTTGTGGGCGTATGATTTGAAGAATTACCTTTTACCGAAGAATATTTTTCTGGATCAACTTATAACTTAAAGTTAAAAGGCAGGTAGACAGAAAGACCGACACAAATCTACGTTGTATGAACCTTCCTGAAATTATCCAACACTTAAAATAAAAATGTATATGAATGTATCTATATGACACATCTTTTCTGCAACGCAGTGAATAAAGAGAATAAAGTTTATTGTACAAAATCAGAAACAGCTTGTCAATTAAGGATAAATGTATGAAATATTTTGGAAGTGAAAACATGTTTTTATTTGATTTATCGCGTAACACAGCGTTCTTACACAAGTTGTCATTTACAAATATATTTTTTTTTGATGGTTTGTTGAAATCTCAAGTTACAGTAAAACTTATTAGTTCATTGTATAAGTAATGTAAGTTCGCAACTTACTTCGAGTTCTGCAGAGAACCCATAGTGCCTCAAGGGCCTGGATACCTTCGTATTAGGTATCAAAATTAATTAAAATTCTTCTACAATTAACGCTTTGTAAATACTTTTGTATAAAAAGTTATTTGTTTTGTTTATCTATGGACAAAATGTTGTCGTATCGTAATGTGTAATATTGGAAATTTACGATCAAATTTTCGATAACGAATCCAATAAAACGAATTCCTCATTCGTATCTGCCTCCCTAATAATCTGTTTTATTTTATTGTAGGGACAAAATTTATTACTTTCGTGTGTTTGCATTGTCACAGATTCAATACCCGAGGGTCTTGTATATACTAGGGCAGGTAGTTTAGAATTAGGTAGGTAGCTAAAGCAATTTAACAAACCTTTTAATTATTTCGTATCTATACTATAAGTTTAGACTACATAATAATTTAAACTGAAATGCTTTTAAAGCTGCAGTCGTTTGTTTTTTTTTTCTAATTTTTTTTGTATGTAGTGTCATCCTAGTTAGAGTCGATGTTCTCTTTACTGCTAATTTTCCTAGTCTTCTTAAATTTTGTATGGTCTTGTGCATTTTTTAAGATAAGTCCGTTGGCTTTTAAGTCCAATAACAAGGCGTTTCTTGGATCGACCGCGCAACCTTACTACTCTATCTTCAGAGCTATATTGTGTATTTTTTCAATTAATATTAAAATTATTTCCTTTTTCCACTCGGTCATCGAAGCGTTAAACAACGAAACGTAGAGGAATTTTTTATTCCCTTAATATTTTATATCGTCGTTGATTTTTTGTTATCTCTTCGGATTACCGCTTCCATTGTTCTTTTACATCGTTACGAAATGTACCTAATTTAATTTTAAAGGGTCCTGAAATACAACGGGGATTTTTGTTTATTATATTTATTAGAATAACAATAACGGATCACGTTCTTGATAAAAGCTCCGTAAATAATGATTGGCTGAAACTGTGTTATTAATTTTGAAATTTATTTTTGGGACGAGGAATAATTGAATTTAAGGATAAAAAAATAATGTAAAGTATATTTTTAACAAGTTTTGTCATGCGATTTCAAACTGATAATGATAATTAAGTTTCGTTTGGTAACTTTTGTTGTTAAGAGATTGGATGATCAAGAAGTTTGTTTGTATAGCTACCACAGAACACAGAATGAGCATGCGCGGGCATCGCCGTAGGAGCGCCTATTTTCCAATTTCAAACCTCCTTGGTAGCTACCCTGGAAAGAGGCGTTCCGTGAATTGATAAATATTATTATTTTAATACGCACATGCCTCTTAATACTCAAAATCAGAATATTATTCACGTTTCCTTTTTGTCGTTAATCTTTTGGAGAAAAATCTTTTTGATCTCCTACACTTGAATAAAACTGACAGTCATAAAATACTTAAATGACTATTTTCTGGGTAAAATATATCTAAAGCCAGCATTAGTATTTCACAGAAAAACACGATTTATCCGTCAGTCCATCCGGATATTCCCGAAGGACCGTACCCGGATACGACCGGTTTGTTCGGTCCATTGCACCAAGATATTTTACCTTTTTTCCTAACACCTCGAAAATATAAGAATTTCTATACTGGTGATACGTATACTTGTACGAATTACTGTATGTAAGTAAGTAAAGTTAGTACACTAATTACTTTTCCTTACTTGTTGTTACAAAATAATTTGTCTAAACATATTTAAACAATACATTGTTTGATTTTATTTTTAATGCTTTTTTAAAAATTATTAAATTAATAATAAATTCATTTATTTGTTTTCGCCACACAGTACAATATTTAGTTTTGATAGTTCACTTGTGTACTTATGTCCTTTGTGTTTGGCCGAATAAAAATCCTTTAAGCGTACAATATTTTATAATAGACATAAGCAATTAATAGTTACGGTTATATAATGTACAGTTAGGTACATATTATACAACCATCATAGTACTTGTACTATTATATATTCTTTGACCATATTGACTGTGGAGACCATAAATCAAAAAATTGGCCACTCCCATATGGATGAGTAATAAAAGCATTCTATGGGTGTCAAAATCGTGTCAAAGTAATCACAAAATTATGACTCACTCACACATTCTCATTTTCAAACTCCATATAAATTTGTATTAGCAACCTCCTCCCGCTATTCCGCTTCCTTTGTCCGCACCCCCCCGGTAAATGGCAAGATAGGTTCCGATACTAAATATGCAAGATGCGATCTCCACAGGGAGCGCGCGCGTGACCAAAGAGATTTGAAACTTCTTGGTGGAGACTGATGCGATCTAGGTGAGCCTGTTCCTCAGGTCACCAGGTCTCCACCTGATTAAATTTGTCCAGAAGTGTAAACAATCTCAATCAATCAATAAAAATCAAGGTGGCCTTTATTTTGTTTTAAATGCTATAAGTATTATAATTATAATTGTTGTAATTGTAAGTACCTAATCATTCAATCGTTCCGATTGTTACTCTCGATTTGTAATAGAAATTTGAAATCACTTCCTTTATAATTGGCGTCGCTCATTATAATAAACATACTTAATTTGTCTATTTGTTAAAGTCGCTAAGCAGTTAGGACCCAACATGCCGCGCCGACCGGCGTCAGTAAACTTATTAATAGCCAACTAGGTATTAAGTCTAAACCCTTTGCCATATAATTAGTCACTCTCATGAATCATGCAGACATCCTGCCTGGCTTCAAGAGGAATTCATACACATAAATGTACTGTACAGTAGACGACATTAATGCATATTTAACTTCACCGCAGCGAATTCCTTGCAGATTTTTTGTAACTTTACGGTTTTTTAAGATTTACTGTAATAATGTCCAATCTGAAAAATGTCCAACTACCATGCTCGAACTGAAAAATGTAGAAACTGAATAATGTCCAATCTGAAAAATAAATTAATAGCGGTTTTTAAGGTTCTGTAGTGTAAAATGTTCCAGATTGGACATTTTTCAGGTTGGTCGTTTTTCAGATTGGACATTTTTCAATATTTGGACATTTTTCAGATTGGACATTATTATCGCAAATCTTTTTTAATACCATGATTAACACTTTCTCTTCGTCAGCTGTAGGTGAGTCGAGAGGCGGGCATCAAATCGTGTTATGATATGTACGACAGTCTTTAGACTTTTATCTTTAATAATGTTTATTATACGGCTGTGAGCGGGGTGATAAAATGGGTAGGTTTTCTGTTATTATACCCCATATTTAGAAGCATTTTCAGACTGTATCTGACGACATCCGACAACAAAAGCAAACGTTTTGAAAAATGATTTCTAAGTATTTTGGATCATTTTAATCTTGATTATTGACTAGCTATTAGCTGCGACTTCATTCCCTTTGGCATTAGGAACATTTAGGGCTTCTTTCACCACTTGCTGATAAAGTTAGCCTATTTTTTAGTTTCACAGGTATCTGATTGCTATAACTGTCAGATCAAGATCAAGTGGCTGTTATTTATCAGACTTGAGATGTGAAACACGAAAATATTATCAAACAAATTTATCTGATAGATTACTTTATTTGTCAGATTACTATCTGTAACCATATCAGCAGATGGTGAAAGAGGCCCTTAATATTTCAATCGTATTTTGAATGAAATCAATGATTGATAATGTTTGATGAATAATTAAACGAATGATAATAATTAATCAGCTTATCATTTAGTATTGTTATCTTTAAAAGTTCAACAACTTTCACAAAATTCGCTTAATAGTATTATAATCTTGTTCTACTACGAGGTACACTGTTTATTCCTTGGTTGAATAATTTATCCGACGGTTATAAAGTCTCTCTTCTTTGATAACTTTCTGGAACGGCATTTGAAACGTTTCACAATTAATTCAGTTAGTAGATGGTTGACTTAATCGTGCGAGACACAAGCGAGCGAGCAGTCGGCGCTGCGATTCCCCTATGGAACGTAATTATTAACACCTGTTCCTGTCTTAAAGAAATTATAACTGCTCCAATATGTAAATCAGGTACAGCCCGCTCTGCAAAACGGTTCTTCAATGTTATCTACATAACTGTTCTGTAAAAAAATTCATAAACGTCAAATTCTATTATTTCGACTTTGATTTAATTTATTTACTGCTAAGAGAATGTTGAGACGGGCGACTTTGGCCACAATTGGCGCTCCGTTCTTTCTGCTTACTCTGTCAATAATATAGCGAGAAGATAATATGTACTTATGTATGTTAGAGCGTCAGTGACGTAGGGGATAAGACGCGGCCTATCATATCGAAAGGTCCGGAGTTCTATCCCCAGCTGGGCTATGTACCAATGGGTTTTTTCTCGAAACTTAAGTACATTTACTGACTGCTCTCAAACGGTGAAGGAAAACATCGTGAGGAAACCTGCATACGCCGATGAAGAAATTCTTAGGCGGACTTAACCCGCACTGGGCTAGCGTGGTGGACTATAGCCCGAACGCCCTCGTTGAGAGGGTAGGCCTGAGCCCCAGCAGTTAATATTAATAGGCTGTTGATGATGTTAAATATATATGTACATTGAAATTAAATTGCATTATTGTTAAGGCATAAGCCTACTGTATAAATAAACAACCACACTAGAGAGGGAACGGCGCGCGGAGGGCGATCGGCCGAGCGGACAGATCGCGCGGAAAACTCACTCAATGCCATACGTTCAATCATTCTATTCCATTCCAACTCCAACCGTCGCCAAGTGTGCGGTAAAATAAAACTATTCTCAATTTATCGAAACAAGCATCATCCAAGATTTTGAGATGTTTAATTGCTGAAAGGCAACCCACTAAACAATTATGATTTTAAATACACAAGTTGTATTTTACGACTTACATTTTATAACTTATGCGAGCGATGACGTTGTGTTTATGTTGTGCTGCTACATCTTCTCCCTGATTGATCTTTGAGACAAGTCCTTTTGACTTTAGTTCTCAGTCTATCAGTATTTAATGATCAGCTTCTACGAAGGACTCCTATTTACCTAGGATTGTCACATAAGATAATGTTTATTACCATTTCAATTTTATTTTTGTAGGATTCACCTCCATTTCCATTTAATAAAATACCCATTCGCAAACTTATTTCAGTGAAACTCGCTTATTATATGAGTTACTTGCAATAAGGCGCTTAGCGATGCAAAGAGCCCATAAAGTTGAGAGAAGCTCAGTACGCTAAGTGGGGAAGATTTAATAGGTGGTATGAAAGTACGTACGGTCAGAATTATTTTAGGTAAACCAAAACACATTCAATATGACGTAACCTTATTTATTTTTGTCGAGCGTGTATGAAGAGAATGATGAGACTCAGCGAAGCGAAAGAGGTGTGTCAGGATCGCGATACTTGGCGCTCCGTTCTTTCTGCCTACCCCGCCAGGGACATTGCGTGAAGATATGTATGTATGTATTTATTTAATATCTCAGAAATAGAGCATTTAAATCTTACTAATATTATAAACAACGGCGAGTATGTCACTCATCTTAGATTTGCCGATGATATCGTGGTCATGGCTGAGACCCTGGAGGACCTTGGCACAATGTTCAATGGCCTCAGTAGAGTTTCTCAACAAGTGGGTCTAAAAATGAACATGGACAAGACGAAAATCATGTCGAACACCCGTGCTGTACCCACTCCTCTGAAGGTTGGAGACTCTACGCTCGAAGTTGTAGACGATTATATATACCTGGGACAAACGGTCCAGTTAGGTAGGTCCAACTTCGAGAAAGAGGTCAATCGTCGAATCCAACTCGGCTGGGCAGCGTTCGGGAAGCTACGCAACATCTTCTCGTCCCAAATACCGCAGTGTCTCAAGACGAAAGTCTTCGACCAGTGTGTGTTGCCAGTGATGACATACGGTACCGAGACGTGGTCGCTCACTATGGGCCTCATAAGAAGGCTCAAGGTCACGCAGAGGGCAATGGAGAGAGCTATGCTCGGAGTTTCCCTGCGAGATCGAATCAGAAATGAGGAGATCCGCAGGAGAACCAAGGTCACCGACATAGGTCAAAGAATTGCGAAGCTGAAGTGGCAGTGGGCTGGGCACATCGCCCGCAGAACTGACGGCCGTTGGGGCAGAAAGGTTCTCGAGTGGCGGCCACGTATCGGAAGACGCAGTGTAGGCAGGCCTCCCACAAGGTGGACCGACGATCTGGTGAAGGTCGCGGGACCCGGCTGGATGAGGTTAGCGCAGGACCGGTCGTCGTGGAGATCCTTGGGGGAGGCCTTTGTCCAGCAGTGGACGTCTACAGGCTGATATGATGATGATGAATATTATAAACGCGAAAGTTTGTAAGACTAGTCGTTAGTTCCCTTTCATGCGAAAACTACGGAAAATGAAACATGTTGAAGAAACTTTACGGTTAAATAGATTCTAATAATATGAGAAGAATAACACATAATTCGTAAAAATATTATGAAAAATTGTCTAATCCAAATTTAATGCAGTGAAACTGAAACCTAAGATATGTCTATTTCATGTGAACTTAACGACTAATTATTTAGAACATTTTCTTTTTTATTATTTTTCGTTTTTCAGTTCCTTTTTTCGACGGTTTAATTTTTTGTTAAAAAGTTTTAGTTTGTTAGTCTCTGTTCTCTTAATATGATGCCACCACAAATACAACGAGAGAAATTTTTTAGGTACAGAAAATCGACACATTTTTATCTCGTGCACTTGACTCGTCTCTTCCTTATTATTAGGTTACCTATGAAATTCATCGTCTCACAAAAGGGTGCGTGAAAAAATTTGCGAAGACGAAATAAGGTAATGAATAATTTAAAGCGTCATTCAAATTTTCTACTTTTCATAAAATGCGAAATTTGATAAAGGTGAAAAAGTGGTATAATTTATTGTGAAAAACAACCCCTAACGTTGAAAAGTAAGTTTATTTTTTTTATTTAAACGTTCGGTTAATCGGTTTATGTGATTTTAAAAAATTATGTTTCACTAGTACATTTTAGACTTTCGCGCTTTGTATTCATAATTATGTAATTATTTACGGGTCTTACACACGAAATAGTTTTATTCACCTTGCCCGACGTTTCGACCAGGTTACACTGGCCGTGGTCACGAGCTGACTGGAGAGGCGAGCTGTCATTGTTAATCGCTGTGAGTAGTTTCTGAAACTACCCTCTGCTGATCTTGTATTATTGGAAAGTCCCGGCACACAACACTCACGGTATCCGCGGGTGTATTCGACGATAAGTCACGAGATTTAAGTTTAACGATCACTGGATTCCACGACAATACTTATTTCAAGTTTTACCAACTGGACACGGGCGTGTCCAGCCCCCCGTGTCCAGTTGGTGAATAACCCAATTATTATGTCATCATTTTCTCCGAGTTCATAAAACTTGAACCAGAAAGGTTTATTTTATTTAACTTTTTTAAGGAACTTATACGGTTTTAATTTGCTTCATCTAATATTTTCAAACAAGTTTACCGAAACTTGGCGCGTTCCAAACTCTGCACGGTTCAATCTCGAGATAATTTCCCGAAACCAGTGAAAAGTTTTAATGTCCCACTTTAAGGGAAGTTTTTCTTTACCCGAAAAGAAAATTAGTTCTTGAAAAATCTATTTGCGTTAAAAAAGAACGTAGACTTCGTAAAAGTAGTTAATTTATTAGTAGTTCCAAGATGAAAAGGAACAAGTAAAACAAGAATAATAAACAAATTGGGTAATGTTATGTAAATATAATAAAAAAACGCCAACCACACATGCGCACGCGGCGTATATAAAGTAGAAGGCTCAGGATATCGAGTAAATGTAACTATTCCATCTTTAAAGATGCTGAAGACCGACAGTGTCAGAATTGTCACTGAAGAGTTATAGTAACGATGCCGCAGTCGCGAAAAGAAGCAAATGCATGTGGCGTTGGAAGTATAAGTGGTGTTTAAGTATACCTTAAAACCAAAAAGAGGACGACACGAACCGTCCTACAAAACCACAAGCGGCTTGATTTGCATGTCACTTACGTTCGTTCATTAATTAGGGCATATTGGTTATATGATGATTGTATGAACGCAACTTTAGCACTGAGGATTGTCTTCGTTAATGCAATTTAACACAGTATTTATTCCTTCTTTGGTTTGGTTCGATAAAATATTGCATACCTTAGATTCTAAGGTACATAATCGCGAAACACTCATACCCCCACATTAGGTAAGATTTTCTCCTCCCTGTTTTTGCGGGTGGCATGGACACATACAAACACATTCACCCAACACCCGAGAAAAAGCATTTATCGGTCAGATAAATGCTTGCTCCGGCCGGGATTCGAACCCGGGACTCTAAGCACAGCTAGCAGAGATACCAAATGGACTACGGAGGCGACAGGTACCTACATACACTGTTTCATAAATCATCTTAATCCCACAACTTTACTAAACACACCCTTTTTACGAAGAGAACAACATTCTATTTGATTTCCACTTACATTTGTAGAAACAATTTTTGTGTATTCAACCGAACCTCGGGTAACAAAACTTACTTTAACTTAGGAAGTAAGTAAGGGGAAAGGGAAGTTGTTAGTTTTCTCGACTCGACTATACTTACATCTTGTCGTTTTCAACAAACTGTCTGCTAAGTTGCCAAAGAAGTAATCTTTTTGTGATACTTCTGAATAATCTATAAATACTTATTTCTTTTATGTTTGTCTAGTTCATTTTCTATTCCTGAGACTCTATCTATTGTAGTCAAATATAATTATAAATTAGGTCCAATTCTGAAGTCCCTTATTTGAAATTTAACAGCATTAAAATGAGTTAATTTTAATTTTAGTTTAGTTTAGTGTATGGACTTCAGATTTGAGCCCATTAATGTAGTTGCCAGAAGTTACTGCGTTTGAGTGACCTTATATGTTTTGATTTATCACAGAAGTTATTAAAAGATGGTCTTTGAAGGCTTCAGCGGTACCTTTCAGATTTTCAACAATTTTCAACAGTTAATATACCCACAACGTAGGCAACATAAGGACTGAGACAGCAGTGTATTATTGTTTGTGTTTAATATCTAGCTTTATATCCCTGTACCCTACCACGTCTCGTGTCCCCATAAGAAATTCTTTTTCCTTATACTTTCCTTTGTATGACCATTACCACAGATTAAATTAATTATTCACCACAGCGGCCTCCAGGCGACAGGCTTACCAGGTAACGCCAGTTTTTTCCCAAGTCTGTGGGAAAAAGCTCTCCGCCATTTAAAAGCTTTTAGGTGTAATCCCGAATTACGGTCTCTCTCAGTAGTTCTGTAAGTACTCACGTTTGTTTTCATGCTTAATTAAGGCTCTGCTTTTCTATTTTCAGAGCAAGTTCTGTTGAATGGAAGTGAAGTACGGCTTTTATATTATATTATACGAAAAGTAAGAGATATCATGTTGTAGTTTTTGATTTTTACAAAATTTCTTTACTTTCTATAATTATTTGTGCGAGGAAATTATTAGGTTTACAATAATAATGTCCAATCTGAAAAATGTCCAACCATTGAAAAACGTCCAATCTTAAAAATGTCCTATCTGGAAAACGTAAAATCTTATTTGATTAGGTATGATAATAACAAGTATAAATTAAATACGCAGAAGACAACACAAACATACAATATACAGCAACGTATCTTGGACTTCACTTAATTATCTTGCTCCTTTTAAAATAAAGTACAATAATTCTACAAAGTGGAATCTGAAATAAACGTAGTTTAAATAAAAAGGAAGCTCGCTCGTTAAGAAGATTTATGGAAATAACAATTTTATTTTAACTTTTTATTATGGTAATGACGTTTCGCAGTGAGATGAATTGTTTATAGTTCGTTCTATAACCATTCTTGTTATTATTCAGTGTTACATCCGATTTAAACTGTTAGCGTATTTAAAACCGTACGTATAAATTCAGTAATTCCATTTTACATTTTCTAATCTTTGTGATAAAAGGCCTTCCTTTGTCCAGCAGTGGACGTCTACAGGCTGATATGATGAGAAGTCCTACCAAATCATGGCAAAACTAGGTGATTATTATCACAATGATTAGAAAATGTAAAATGGATCCAGGGATCTCCACGACGACCGGTCCTGCGCCAACCTGATCCAGCCGGGTCTAGCGACCTTCACCAGATCGTCGGTCCACCTTGTGGGAGGCCTGCCTACGCTGCGTCTTCCGGTACGTGGACGCAACTCGAGAACCTTTCTGCCCCAACGGCCGTCACGTCAGTTCTCCGAGCAATGTGCCCCGCCCACTACCACGCATTCTTTGAGCTATGTCTTTGGCAGGACTTCTACCAAATACAAATTGAAGTGTCCTATTTTACAAAAGTAACACCCGGCGAAAATATTGATTAATTAAGTACCTAGCTATTATACAGTAAATGTAATTCTTGTAAATTTTCAAATAACCTTAGTCATAAAATAATTTTATAAAATAAATTAGGTACTTACACCTGTTTGAACTGAAATGAAATATGTATTCTACAAAAAGTACACGATATGATTAGCCTACACAATATGGACCGGTAGTAGTGTCCATATTTTCCCACCTTAAATAAAGATCCGTGGACAATTAAATTCACTCAGCACGGAACGCGATTTATCCAAAGCTTTCTAGGTTTTTATGTTTCCCACAAAAAAAGGTTCGCGACGAAAACAAATCGTCCTTTGTGTTCCTCTTTTGTCGACTGTCCCCTTCAAATTTACCCGTCAAAGAATCCTTAATTAAGGAAGAGGAAAGTGCACCCGCTTCTGTTAATAAATATTAGGCCTCTAATGAGGGGGTGATATTAAATGAAGGACAAATTGGTGGTTACGCCTTTTAAAATGAGGTCGGGCTGGGGTAACGAATTATCCTTATTGTAAGAAAAATATCCATAATTTTATCTTTTTAGGTAGAATATTTTTTTCCTACATTGCAACCAATGCATTGGTTCTAAGTCTTCGATAGTATTATTTAGATTTACTGTAATAATTTCCAATCTGAAAAATGTCCAACGATAGTTAACGGTATGTACCTACTATACTTCTTGAGGAAAAAATCAGCCACCATTATTTATCTCATTCTTAGTTAAGTTTAAGAAGTGACATTTTTATACATACATAAACTTCACGCTATGTCCCTGATGGGGTGGGCAGAAAGGACGGAACGCCAAGTTTTGGGATCCTGACACCTTCTTTCGCTACGCTTCTATGTGTCCGTCTATGAGCATCCGCTCTATCTGATCCTGGTATGTCAGTCTAGGGTCTAGGTCATCTCCGGCTCGAAAAAATTAAATCTTATTGTATTTCAACTATGAGTATACTTTATAAACATTAGATAAAAACTGATATCATTTCAAAAGAAATGAGAATTGTAAAGATGTAGTGCACGTCTACTAAAATATATTTAAGAAGACTGTGCGAAGCTTAATCAGCATTAACACCAGGCATACTCGTCATTTAAATAATAGTCTTGGAAGTTTTATTAGATAGAGTCTGCTCTGCTGGAGCCTGTATTATGATTCTTATTTTCCTCTGCCATTTTATGTTGTAAATAAATGAACGTAATCAGGATTTAAATCTTACTTCTTTCATAAATATCTCCCTGCGAATTTTTGAACCGGAATCGGTCGTTGTGACTTTACTCCTGTCATAGGAAACTACCTGTTGAAGACACTTTATTCACTAATCTGTGAAACTACCTTTCGTGTTTAATGTGTACCACTTTCAAATTCATATTGAAATAAAAGATTTACTGTAATAATGTCCAATCTGAAATATGTCTAATCTGAAACACGTCCAATCTTAAAAACGACCAATCTGAAAACGTCCAACCTGAAAAATGTCCAATCTGAAAAATAAATAAATAGCTGTTTTTAAGGTTCTGTAGTGTAAAATGTTCCAGATTGTACTTTTTTCAGATTGGACATTTTTCAGGTTGGACATTTTTCAAGTTGGACATTTTTCAGATTAGACATTTTTCAGATTGGACGTTTTTCAGATTGGACATTTTTCAACGGTTGGACATTTTTCAGATTGGACATTATTATCGTAAATCAAATAAAAGTTCACACAAAACCAGAAATGTAATCGGTAATGTGCAAAGAACAAATATTTCTTAATACATTACCCGGTTCTGTGCGAAGAATATTTTTCATTGTACATTGCTGGTAATCTAACTCGGTAATGTACGAGTAACAAGTGAAATATTGTATTAATACTTAACGCATGCCTTTCCTGGTATCAGTTTTCAAGTCGTCAACGACGACTGATCAGATGATTTACTACAGAAAGATTTTCAAAAAATCGTTGCATAAATAAATCGACTATAAATGCAAACCAAAGTTTGTTTGTCTCACGTCTGTCTATGAAGTAGACACAATGTCGATCCTATCAACATACTTTTCTCAAGGGTCAGGGCCAAATTGAATCATATAAACTTTCACACAAACATGAATTGCCGTCGCCCGGCGTATGTAATATTCTCTTTGAGAACAAAAATAATAAGGACACAGGACCTAGCAGAAGACGAAAGTGTGAGTTTACTTGATGAAAGTAGGTTTTAGTACGTGATAGATACGAGACTAGCGCACTTGTGAATTTTGTTATTTACTTGTTACTGCAATTTATGTAAGTTTTTTTATATGTTATTTATATAAAAACATGGTTATCTAAATGTATTTTTTTTAGATGAAAAGATTTGTGTATTTTTTGGCAGTCTGATTTGATCTTGCAGTAAAATACAAAATTATCTGTTTCTAGTTACCATTACCTTAAATCGAATTATCCTTATCAGTTAACCGGTAAGGCCTTTGTTATTTTAAATTGAAATTTCTGTTGGGCAAGTCTGTGTTCAGAATATAAAAGAGAATATTCAAAGGCAAGATTCTTGAGCGAAATTGCCAAATCATTGCAATCTCAGCCATGGCCGCGGGGCTAAAGAAGCAATACAAACTATATTGGATTCTAACGAAATACTTGGTAAAAATAAAAATTCGAATTTATTCGAAAAACTTTTTGAACTCATTCCAAATCATAATATGCGAGATGTCTATAAAAAGAAAGATGGTTTGCTTAACATAGTGTAAGAAAATATTGTGGATCGAACTAATAATAAATAGGTAGGTACAGGAGTTCTTAAAATAGTCAAAACAATAAATATGAAAATAAGATTATTTTCAACAAGTTTAAGTTTCAGTATTCTTCTGTAAGACTTTTATGAAATCGACGTATTGAGTGAACAACTTGAACGAGAAGTGAAGTGAATACACGTGAGAGCTTAAAGTGCCAAGTTTCCAAAGCAATTTCTATTGAACAACTTTTCAATTTGATAGTTAAAAGGGGTGTATTTGCTGAAACTTATATCCTCGTTTGAAATATTATTCCAGGTGGTTTATCCTCTGATACTGCTGAGCTATTAATATTTTATAATAACTAGGAACAATGCAGATAGACAATTGTGGTATTCATTTAGAATAGATAATTATGCAACTGCGTATTCTGTTCAAGAATGTTCAAGCCTTTTCTCTCAGATGTTGATACCACGCGGGAGTTTAATTTTACTATTAAATCCTGCATCTAAATTGTTATAATAATAATAATAATTGTTTGGACAATTTTACACACGGCTGTTTATATTATTATTTTTAAACTTTCCTATCTTCTAATGGTTAATTGTGAGTCATTGTATTTAAGATTCATTCCGCTGACTCCTACCCTTTTTGGTAAGTAGTAATTTTTTTGGAAAAAGCTAGTTGTAAATAAAAATAATGCATACCATCCAACTCATATCCCTGTCCGCCCCACTGCGGCAACTCTTGTGAGTATGACTTGGGATCGTTCCTACTGCCTATCGAGATCTTGAGACTCTTCCACAGCTTCATCTTGACAACATATTTGACAGTTAACACTCTATTTCAATTTTAACGTCACTGAATCATTTTAACACTAACACTATCACTGATTCTTCTTGTTCCTTTGATAGATGAACATAATCTGAAAAGACAAAGAAAATGTTATAAAAAGTTTGATTAATTAACGTTGAAGAGCAAATAATACTAAACTAAACTACCTAGGTACCTAATAATATATATATAATTTTGTTTAATTAAAATTAAACAAAATTCTCGACATAAATTTCTGAGCAGATAATGCAATGCTAACAAAATCGACACAAAATTAAAAGGTAATAGTAAGTTGTATAAAGTTATTGTAATTGTAATAAAGGTAGGTATTGTTAGAAACCCAGCCAACACAAAATTATCATTCATTCGTTCTATAGCGTTCATTCAATCCAATCATTCATTCATTCACTCGTGCTGCCTGCCGCCCTCCATTTTGTTTTCTTGAATCCGACTCCATTGTGAATGTGTGCCGAATTAAATTGCAATACGAAAAACTCCACAATATCTTTCTCTTCAACAATATTACCAGCAAAATAGATAAAGCATGTAGGTACTTTCTGACAGTGTTGCACTCTTTATGGATAGTTAATACGTAAATTGTGTCAAGAACTAAGACTCGGGCCATTAATAATGATATAAAGTAGCTATGTTGTCAGTATTGATCATTGTTCTCAAGTAACCGTGTCGATTGGCCATTTGACGGATAGCCAGCCGACGACCCATGACTAACGGACGGACGGATATTGCTCAAACTGATTATAGCATGAGTTAGTTTGACTTGGGGGTGATTAGACGTTATTAGAATCTAGTGGTGCAGTTGTAATACATAGTTAGTTAATATGTGACTTACACATTGACATACCAGTACACATAAATGATCAAAAGTGTGATTGTTGCATTATTAATCTAGATTACTTAATACATAGGCTCTCTAGTGGATATTTTAAAGAAATACATAATTATGTTAGTAACATGACTAGGTACACCGAATACAAAAAATATAACGAACTTAAGTAATAATCTAAGTTAGTAAAACATATTAATGACTTGCAAATGATTTATTTGTCACATGATTAGGCTGTTACGGTATTATAGGTATTAATGAAATGTGACGGGTGTTATATGAGTTCTTATGCTCATTCAAGAAATTACAACAAGGGTCATAATGATATTATAATATACTTATTATATTGGACTAAGTACACAATATAGAACAATATTAAAAGCCGTCCCTCAAGGAAGCATACTGTGTCCGTTCCTATTCCTAATATGCCAATGAATTACATCAAATAACTCAACCTGACTGAGCCAGTGGAAGGTTAATGAATATTACATGCGCCTACTTTTTCTTTTCTTTCATTACGTTATCGAAGCGTAGCTGTCATGAAAAAGATTTCTATGTAAACCACTTAACTCATATCCGCTTCGGTCGATTTTCGTATTTCAATAAAACGCATAACATACGTTCCTTACTATTTATCTTTCTATAAATGACTTGCAATATATTCCGCTAAGTAACTTCGCATTCACTCAACGGAGGGATAAAGCCGAATAGCTACTTGGAGGAATGCTGAATCATGGCAAGGAGCAAATAACGATCTCTCTTTATTAGCCTATTTGAGATTTACGATGTTAGTTTTCAAAAATGCAAAAGACGTTGAAATATTTTAAAAAAGAATTATTGATCAGAGCATCCTTTGTAATAAAACAATGAATAATTAAGTACTTAACTTTTTCCACTTCGAAGTCCGTTATGACCATAGAAATATAGGAGCGTAGCGAGCGGGAGCGTAGCGAGCTTTTTCCGTGTTCTGTGGTTATGACCAAAATATTTCCGTGTATCCCTAGTCTCTCACAAACGGCTAAATATAATATCAGAGTAGGTTAGGTACCCCCCGGCGTAATAATTATTGTATTAAAAAAACTTTAATTATAACAATATTTTTACTTTTCTTAGAACGAATCTCCAGCGCAGACGGGTAATCAGTTAGCTGGTGGTCTCTCGTTACTGCAAGGTCGATGCGGTCAAAGGATCACCGTTGCTCTGGCAACCATTTCAGTTACATTGTCTTTTGTGTGATAAGATTTTTAAAAAGATCTTTGTCTTACTTTTTATCGTATTAGTTCTTATGTATTGAAAGGAACCTACAACTTTTTAGCCGTAAATTAGGAACATTGTGTAGAAACTTGCCTGTTTTCTCGCTTTTACTAATGATCAAAAATACTTTTAGTATATTATTTTACTAGTCGTGTTATTTATTAATATCCTCAACTATAACCATATAATTAATACTGTAAATTAATAGTTAATAATCTTTTAGTAAACTTATATAATAAATTGATCGTGATGATGATAAATTAGCTGCACAATTGACCGTATTATTACGATTATAAACGGTATATTCATCGTAACGTAATATTAATAAAATTTACCTAAAACTCTCCCACTGTTAACTCATTAAAATAAAGCCACTAATCCTACAACAAATGAGGGTTCTTCCTAAAAACATCCTACCATTTAGACAACGCGTTTTAATTAATATTTTAGTTGCCGTTTAAAAAAGAGAACAAAGACATAAATGTTTTTGAAATTATTAAAATTTGTGGTAAAAAAGTTTATATTGTAACACACATTAATTTGTGTTTTATTTGCCACATTATCAGCCTAGCCATAGACGTTCACTGCTGCGGACAAAGGTCTCCCCCAGGGATCTCCACGACGACCGGTCCTGCGCTAACCTCATCCAGCCGGGTCCCGCGATTTCCATCAGATCGTTGGTCCACCTTGTGGGAGGCCTGCCTACGCTGCGTCTTCCGATACGTGGTCGCCACTCGAGAACCTTTCTGCTCCAACGGTCGTCAATTTGCCACATCAAAATAAAAGTAATTTCAAACGTTATGGAATGCTTTCTTAATGCTTTTGATGGGCATTGTAACATGAAGTTAGTGTATCTTTTTTAGTAAAGGTGAATTCAGATACGGAGATAAGTATGTTGTTAAAGCTAGGTGTCTTTATAGGAAATAATCAACTTAATCATATGAAGTAAAATAAAACTACTCACGTTGCCCAAAATCGACAAATTATTATAAACAGCAAATCGACTCTTCTAGATGATTCTTCAGCAATGAATCCTGGATATGGGTGCTTTAATTCCTGTCATTATAAATGTCGTTTAATTCAAGTGACATCCCTCTCCGTTCGCCCGGTAATGATTACCGTGAAATTAAATTTTCACTGCCTGTTGCTGGTATGTGTCATTTGTCATTAAAATTAAGAGTAAGCTTTTACTGAGTTTAGTAATTAAAATATTAGTGGACAGATACTTGACATCTGTGTATTATATTCGGCGTTTAAGCATGTCTTAGTTTCTTTTTACGTAACTATATAATAATAATTATGTGGTTATTGCTCGCGCCTTATAATAGGCGCGGATTTCGGATGTTGGAATGTTTCGGTGTAACAGAGTTATACAATCATTTTGCTGTGTAGACAGGATAGAAATTTTATTAATTATCTGTCTCCAGACAGTAGGTATTCTAATTGTCATCAACAGCCTATTAATGTCCCCACTGCTAAGGCTCAGGCCTACCCTCTTAGCGAGGGCGTTCGGGCTATAGTCCACCACGCTAGCCCAGTGCGGATTGGTGGACTTCACATGCGCCTAAGAATTTCTTCTTCGGCGTATGCAGGTTTCTTCACGATGTTTTCCTTCACCGTTTGAGAGCAGCCAGTAAATGTACTTAAGTTTCGAGAAAAAACCCATTGCTACATGGCCCAGATGGGGATCGAACTCCGGACCTTTCGATATGATAGGCCGCGTCTTATCCCATACGCCACTGACGCTCACTAATTGTAATTTTACCGATTTCAGAATAACTCAAAACTTTAATTTGTCATTTTTCCATACTTGCAAACTTGTCTTCCTATAAAACCCAAGAAATCTGGCGTTCTGCAGAATTAAGTATTTAACACTAGGTGGTCGATTGTATTATCCTACCTAATTTAAGCAGAAAACCCCTAAGTAAATTATAATACTTTCTTGCCCCTCGGAGCAAGAAAGTAAAAATTCGCCGTGTTACCAAAAAAATTAAAATATATTTTAGATATCACCTGCCTTTAATGGATCAAGTTAGGCAGATGTTCGGGGAGCTGGCGAAACTTTTCGAATTTGTCTCCACAGGCAATTATAAGTTTCGTTTTTACCAAATTTCACCGTAGCCGAGTTAATAACTGTCCGCTCTTCACGCCACACTGTTTCCCGAAAAAATGCCAAATTTCTGCCGTTATATTCTTTTATGCTGAGCAAATTTATTCAAATCGTCAATTCACAATTTATTATGTCTATTGTAACTTTTGTGGTACTCTCTTAGGAGAATTTCTTTTTATGCACAATGTAATTATTATAGTATTTGAATCATCTGGAAAGGGCAAAATACATTTACCTACAAAGTTCACCATTTTTACAAAGATAACAGAAAATTTAATATTACTAATATTATTATACTAACTAAACAGTAGGTAAATAGGTTGGAACTTTAATAACCATTATGGGCGGCTCAACGCGGTGCAATGATTACGCGCGCCTCTAGCGCCAAAATTCGGAAGCTGCGTGCCTAAGAAAATAATAAAATAGACTTTACAGCTGAATAAACAATAATATTCTTATTAAAACAAATTTTCATCAACAGCCTATTAATGTCCCCACTGCTGGGGCTCAGGCCTACCCTCTTAACGAGGGCGTTCGGGCTATAGTCCACCACGCTAGCCCAGTGCGGGTTGGTGGACTTCACATGCGCCTAAGAATTTCTTCTTCGGCGTATGCAGGTTTCCTCACGATGTTTTCCTTCACCGTTTGAGAGCAGTCAGTAAATGTACTTAAGTTTCGAGAAAAAACCCATTGGTACATGGCCCAGCTGGGGATCGAACTCCGGACCTTTCGATATGATAGGCCGCGTCTTATCCCTTACGCCACTGACGCTCTAAATACACATTTTAATTTATTAATTAACAATTTATTAAATAACATTAAAACAAATTTTATTTAATTTAATTCTAAAGAAGTCCCAGTACTATGGGTCCATCGCCCAGCCTCGAAGATTTTACGTTATTTTAGTTTTTATATAGGTATTAGTTTTAGGTATAATTTAGTTTTATTTTTATTGCAAGGATAATAAAATACCCCTACTGTTGAATTTAGACCATGTAATAATTCTTATTAAGAAGTCCCATAATAATTTAATTTGAACAAATTGTAGATCCAAGTTAGTAGCGTGTTGGAATCCAGCCAGGAAACACGTTTTAAAATAATTTTAAGTTTTAAACTTTACTCTTAGTTGCTCCAAAGTTTTACCATAGATTTATGGGTCAATTTACATAATACTACCTCCTAACGGTAGTTTACTAGAAACGATAACGTGATAAATCATCACGCTTATGAAAATTCTCAGCAAATGTATAATGGGCACTGACAAAAAAATTACTCAGTATATTTCTTTATATTTTATCCGAGACTGAGAAACATTTTGGCAGATATAATGTGGCGTGTTAGAATAACCTGTTTTACATACTCACAAAATTTTATTCATTTATTGAGTTCGGTTGGAGAAATTTCCCTTAAGTTTTTGTTTAAGTATCACCTAAGAGAGGTTAATCTTCCTCCTTTGGTTTGACCTAAAGCTATCGATTTTTTATACACAATGTAACCAGGTTACCAGTACCAGTAATGTTAGGTACTACCTACATAAAAACTTAATGGTATTTTCAACTTGTAAAATTTTCCACATCAATTCATTGGCTTATTATATCCAAGTGAGGGTAGAAACACTCTTTGTAACGTAACCTGTTTTTCCCGAAACAAATCCAATAAATTTCAACAAAATACTGAAATGGCAAAAATTTTTCACTAAATGCGGGCAACAAATAAAATGTTTTTACGTTTTATTGAATTCGGAAGGCGTTAGAATCCGTGTGAACGTAGGTACAAATGATTTATTTTAATCGTTTGTTTGCCGGATGGCAGCACCTGTGTAGAAAACGTTTTATACTCTGTAATAAAATAGATAATGGATGAGTTATTGCATCTCGATATTGTCCTTTTGAACAATATTGGGCCGTTATTTAAATGATAGTGGCTGTTCCTTTTTGATATGGGTGTAGCGATGGAGTCTCCTTTCACGCCCCGGGCGAAAGGGTGTTCTGAAATTTGACTATGATTTACTGCTTGTAGAGTCAGTGTTTTATTTAAGTTAAACATTTTCATACGGCGTAGGTACATTACTTTATAAATAAATAAATATAAATATCGCACGTTAGCATCTACGAACATAATAATAATAATTAAAAGCCATATAAACCCAATTCCGCTAAAAATAATTCTAAGAGTTACAATTCATTTCGACATCTATATGTATAGTCGTAGTACCATACAGTCAAATCTGCACATATAGTGCAATGAAATAAAACACACGCAACACATCTGATTACAAAACAATGCTTAGATCATTTTTTACTGGCTTAGTTTTAATCAAATAACTACGGTGAAAGATGTCAGTCGATTCGTGTTGGACTGACCAAAACCAAGTATAGGTAGGACCATTTTAAGTAACCGAGTGACAATCTTCCTCTTTTTGGTTTCATCTAAGTTATTTAAAGTTAAATTCTTCTAATGAATTGGGCTTAGTTTTAACCAAATAAGTATTAGTAGTGAAAGATGTCACATAGGACAGGATTGTGCTGGAATTTGATAAGGGTCATTATAAAGAGTTCCTACCTCCATCACTCACCATGTCACCCCTATTTTGGGTACTCATTAGCCCCTCCGTCAATGGGTATTATTAAATTAATAATTATTACGTAGTGCTGCGCCCTCCCACTATGAGGGAAATATTTTCGGTGTTGCCAGTGCTTATAATAATAGGATGTGGTATGGGAGTTTGATGTTTTAGTCAGAAATAGAGCTCGGTTTGTCCATAAAGGATTACGCTCGAATAAAACTCAGTACAGTGTTTACTTCTGTGCCGCAGCGCTGCTGTGGTGTATTTCATACATATACTTTAAATAATGCTCTTAACGGTGCTTTTTCACCAAAGATATTATGTGCGGTGTAATAGTTTTTTTTCCACCAATTGTATCACTTCATTTTCCTAGGCAACGAAAATGAAGTGATACTCTCGGTGAAAAAAAAACTATTTCACTGCGCACATTTCTTGTGGACAAGCAGCCTAATGGTACAGTTTCCAAATCGGCCTAAAAATCAAAAAAACTTAATCGCCTCCACGCAACGTGCGTCAGGTATTCTTAGAATGAACATGAAAAACATTTTGGATGATTGAAAGCGTGAGCGTAAAGGTCGTGAAATTGCGTTTTTGATCATGACAGAGCTTCGTCGCCGAAGAGAATGACATTCATATTTGATGGGACATGGAAATTCAACTAAAGTGACACTGAAAAGGTGACATTTACTTAGAAGCCTACTTTAGTTTGGGTAACGAAGCGTGATTCAAATTTATTTGAACAGGTCACACTAAATTGGTCCTTGCTTTATCGTCATCACCATCGTCATTCATTGTCCCGAATTAGTCCACCGCCGTAGATAGAGAGTACATTTCTCCCAGGATGCATCACTGAACCAAAACATTTTTTTGTTCTGTTTTATACGTTTGGCTAAATGATTATGACAATTATAATGACATGAATACGCGTTAAATACCCACGTGCTACATTTATGAATGCCTGTGTCAGACTTGCGATAGCAAGCGATCGCGAGCGTAGCGTGAAAATATCATTGCTACATAATATAGTTGCAATTGTCTCAAGATAGTTAGATTGCCATCATGATAAAATCTATAAAAGTTATCAGCAACCGTTCATAAAACTAGACAAAATTGCTCACAGAAGTCATTCCATGCTTTGACTTCGTAAATAGCACTTTCCAAAGAATGGAGGACGGGAATTCCCCCAGCAGCACGGAAGATGTCAAGAAACGGGAACAAATTCAAAAGCCGGTTTTGGATTTAGATACCATTCTTGTGGAAGAGATAGGCCAGTTTGGTCTCTACCAACTAAGGTCGTTACTATTGGCACTTGTGGTGATAATATTTGCTGCTTGGGTCGCTTCTGAGTACATATTCAGCACAGCCAGGATCAGCACTAGGTGAGTCGTGTGACATAACAAAACAGCACCAGACCATCCGTGTATTACAAATGCGTTGAGCCGAGTGACTAGTGTGAGTGTTTAGTTGAAACTTTATTGCGTCTCCGCTGATAAAGTTTTATCTAACATATTTAAATAGTAATGTGCAAAGTCTGATGATAACCCGTATCTGTGTCTGACACAATTCAGAGAATTTGTTCGGGTTTATTTCAGATGTATTATTCCAGAGTGTGAGAGTGTGGATCAACCCGCGGATTTTGCACCGCCATGGATCCTGAACGCTGTTCCAGGCACAAGCCTGAGTTCATTCGAAGACTGCGAAAGATTTGCTAACATTTCTTCTGCAGCGTCTGTTGAACAACATACCTGTCCAGCAACTCTCTTCGACCAGAGAATCACAGTGACATGCGAAGCGTATGTCTACGAGAACACAAACACTGTCGTTTATAATGTGAGTTCAATTCGCGAGTTACAAGTTTCAGATTTAATTATGTCAGCGAGCGGCGTTATCAATCGTACGTACGATATCTCTATTACTCTTTATTTCAAGGCCTCCTTAATATTTAATGACGTTTGTAGGAACATAATCGATGTACCCACAAAAAAACTAAAAACATTCAACGCGCACGTCAATTTGCATGTTTTCTTTTCGACCTATTGATTGTCTAATGTATATTTTTCGCATATTGACTAATACTCACAAGGAATTTCCTTGAAATACTTCTTTTTCTTCAATTACCAGTTTTGTAATGTTTGAATTAGTAGAGAATTCTAGTCCTATTAATGCAATATTTATTTGAAACAGTTTGACCTGGCCTGCGATGAGTGGCGCCGTTCCCTAGTTGGCACTATCCGAACATGCGGTACGCTGATAGGGTTGCCCCTGACTGGATTTGTTTCCGACCGTTGGGGGCGTCGGACAGCCCTGACTTTAAATGCATTCAATACGGCCTGGATCGGCCTCACTCGCTACTGGGCGAATACATACGTCAGTTTCGTTCTTCTGGAGATTATGGAATCCGCTTTAGGAGCCGGTGGATTTTCCTGTGCTTATATTTTGGGTAATTGCCTTATATTTATCTCTATATATATATATATATATATATATAATCTAGTATTCTAAGTCTAATTTAGTATTCCATAATGATTTCTCTGTCATAATATATTTCAGCTCTGTTTGAATTAAAACTTTATTGATGTAAATGTCTTCATTTTACAGTGATGGAGTTGGTTGGGCCCAAATATCGCGTAGCAGCCGGTGCTACCATGAATACTTTCTTCGCTGTGGGCCAGGTCACTCTCGGCCTAATCGCTTGGGGAGTTCAGAACTGGAGAAGATTGACTTTAACTCTTTACATACCACAACTTCTCACCATCTCTTACTTTTGGATCATGTCAGAATCAGTACGCTGGTACATGAGCAAAGGACGTTACGATAAATCTGAGAAAGTATTGAAGGAAGTTGCTCGAGTTAATGGGAAAGTACTGTCCGAAAAATCGCTGCAGCTTCTGAAATATACTGCGGAAGAAGAAAGAAAAAGAAAGCTAGAAGACGAGCAACAAGTAAACGAACCATGGCTGGTGGTATTAGTGTTCAAAAACAAACCAATCTTAATCCGATGCATCGTGTCACCGATATGGTGGATCACGACTACCTTCATCTATTACGGAATGTCAGTCAACTCTGTGAATATGACTGGAAACCAATACTTAAATTATGTTGCCGTGTCCGCTGTAGAAATTCCAGGCTTTTGGACGGCGTTTCTGCTCATAGGAAGAATTGGCAGAAAACCTGTGCTTATAGCAGCTTTCTGGATATGTGCTGCATGTCAGATTGGATACATCTTTATTGGTGATGGTAAGATACAACAACTCGTAAAAGTACGAAACATTTAGTACCTACCTAGTTAAACCCTAAAGGATGACAATTATTTCAGATCTGTACGGAGTTTCGTTAACAGTCTACCTAATTGGGAAATACAGTATTGCCATGGTGATGACAGCAATTTACGTATACACTAACGAGTTGTATCCTACTAAGTACCGGCACCGGCTGTTTGCCTTCTCCTCTATGATGGGCAGAATAGGTGCCATTCTAGCACCACTAACTCCTGCTTTAGTAAGTTTATTGTTAACATCTTTCAGATCATGAGGATTAGTCAAAATAACTACAATTATTTCCACATCTTCCAATTTATCCGTCAAAGTTTATCTATAATATAATTCCTTTGCACTGAAAGCAACTATTAGCTTCGAACAATTCCTATCTCAAAAGTTTGCTCCCATTGTAGAGAGTTTGAGAGTCTTCAGTTTCTCATTTACTTCGCTCGCTGTGTTCTCATATGATAAGATATTAGAACAAATATTCCATTGTTGACTTGAAAACTTATAATTGGCTTGAAGAGTTATCGTTTTGGTAGAAAAATAAATATAAAATTGTTTCACAGGGCGCAGCGATATGGGTTCACCTGCCTTCAGCTTTATTCGGAGGCTTCGCACTTCTCTCTGGATTTCTTGTTCTCGTTACACCAGAGACACTCGGCTCAAAACTCCCTGATACTATGGAGGAGGCGTCAAGGATCGGAAAAAATTAACACAGTGGGTAATTTATTGATGTCGATTAATTCAAGTCTTGAAGGAGAATAATAATCAGAAGAATGATTGTTTTCTTTTGTCTCTAATAATATTAGGTATTTGTAAGAAAAATCATTCTTATTTACAACTGTTATTTTTCATAGTGTTTCGAGTCTATTGCTTCTACCAGAAACTGCAGCAATTTAACAACAGATACCTATGTCTCAAGTACCTATAATTAAATCATCATCAACAGTCGATTAATGTCCCCACTGCTGGGGCTCAGGCCTACCCTCTTAACGAGGGCGTTCAGGCTATAGTCCACCACGCTAGCCCAGTGCGGGTTGGTGGACTTCACATGCGCCTAAGAATTTCTTCTTCGGCGTATGCAGGTTTCCTCACGATGTTTTCCTTCACCGTTTGAGAGCAGTCAGTAAATGTACTTAAGTTTCGAGAAAAAACCCATTGGTACGTGGCTCAGCTGGGGATCGAACTCCGGACCTTTCGATATGATAGGCCGCGTCTTATCCCCTACGCCACTGACGCTCTCTAATTAAATATTTCAAAGTAATTTAGTGTCCTCTACATACTTTAGCTATAAATTGCAAATGGGTGCAAAATAATAAAACTCAATGTACATAGGTAATACAGTTTGCACAAGAAGGCACGAAACTGAACACTGATTATTGCAATAAGGCGACAGACGTTTCAAATCTCAACATCTCATAATCACAACGATCGCCATTCTAACCCTAATAATAGATAATGGATGGGGGTCCCTCACTAGAGCTGATATCGGATCGTAATTTCCGAAGGATTAGATTAGGCCTCGTACATATTTATGTGAGAATTAACATTATTGCTTAACTTAACTATGTTGACAATAGTCTTGAAGAAACGAGAAACTTGTTCATAAGATTGACTTTTCTGTTTCCAATCTTCATAATCTGTATAAGTTTTCATTATTGATTTCCGGGATGCGCACGTGGAAAGTTATATTTAGTACTTAAGATCACATTTAAATGCTTAAAAACATATTTATCGGTATGTGTAATATTCAGTAAGTATGTATTATTATCTAATGCACTTATTTGTTGTAATGGTAATTCTATTAAGATCATTTAAAAAAGAACTGCCAAAGGCAACCTTTAAACTTAAATCCGTATTTATTCGTTCGTTATTTTTAAGTATTCACCACGATTAATTTTATTTCTTATCTTTGCACATGCCATACCGTTACCTCATTCGTCTGTAACGCTTAAGTTCTACGAATCGTTTTAATTAGTCTATTCACCACTCATATGCGTTCACCTTAAATGCGTACTACTATCAACTAATGGACCATCAAAGACATCAGCTCCCCGCGTCTCAACTGCATTCAATTGCCTCAATGGATGGGGGTCAATTGTTTAATACTACACAATGAATTTGTTTATACTCCACCAAAATTGATGTAATCTAATCTAGTCCCTACAAAATTGTAGTAGTGACTACAATGGAATGTATTTATAAATTTGATGCTTTAATTCAGAGCTTTACTGTACTTATTGTTAAGAATTAAGATAATGTATCGTTTTATTATGATTAAGTTATTATTTTTTATTGTCAAGGGTCGAAAGGGTGTTTTATAGCATTCAATTTTCGTGTCAATAAAGTTGTCATTAGAAGGGAGACGTTTTATTACCAGACCCTTCGTTTATCATTAAGTAGATCAGGAAAGTTACTTTTCTCATCGGACTGCTTTCTAGACATCTATTTTGTGAGAGGACTGTATGAAATTGATTGCTGAGATCTAAGTAGGTAGTACCTAAGATGTGTTAGGTAAGTAAATAAAATCTATAATTTCATGTTTATGGTAAATGCATGGAAAGGCGAAAAATCTGGGAAAATTTGGGAACTTTTACTGAAAATGAAATTACATTTTCTTATTGCACCAATCGCAGTTGAAGAGAAAATCATAATTTATCTAACACCCTGTCAGACTGTTGATAATATAAAGTTTTAGCAACTGACGTCATATTATTTTTTCACAAATAAAGTAAGTTTGATATCTGACAAAACTATGTTGATAACAACTAATGATAAATCTGAAGACAAGAAAGGGCAAGGGGAGAGGAAGGGTAGCGGAAGGAAGAGAAGGGTAGGGGCAGGAGGGGAGAGGGGAAGAAGAAGAAGAGGAGGGGGATGGGAGGTGGAGGGGAGCGGGAGGGCAGGGGGAGGATGGGTGGGGGAGGAGGGGATGGAGAAGAGGGAGTCTGTGTAGTATTATAACGCGAATGAAGTCGCGGGGCGTTTGCTAGTAAGTATATTATATGAAGAAAATTCGAGTACAAACGCAAGATTTAATATCCTGAGTTGTAAATACATTTTCATTCACCATTAAAATGGTTTGATCAATGACTTAGACGTGAATAATCCAATAAAATTCCCAGAAGTATAATTAGTTCGCTTTGGGACAATCAGCGGCAGTTCAAAGAAGTTATAAAAATAAAGAGCCAGGATGTCGCGACACACATGTCCCGAACGAGAAGTCATTAAGAGACGTGTTCTGTCCCTTTCTAATCTTTGTGTCTGTTATTACTACGTCCTTTTCGATGACAAAGTTGGACAGAAAGATGGTGTCTCCAAGAAAGTTTCGCTTTTTGTTCCTTGTATTTTCCTTTATAAGTTTACTCTTTCTGAGTTGGACATTTTCAATTTGATCAATGTCCAAGATGAAGATGCCTAGCCTAGTCTAGTTCCTGACGGGTAGGCATACGATCTGACAAGGTTACTGGAAGTGGATGGATAGTTGGGCCGAGGACATGGTATGAACGAATGCACATGTCCAGCAGAGGACATTGGTAATAAATAAATAAAATGTTTATTTCTTCACTTTCCTAGTGATTAAATTGTTGCATCGCTGTAGGACATCATATTAAGAAGTATATAAATACATGTAGCCGGAGATCCCGCTCTTCCATAACATAATTTTAAGAAGTTGTTAATATTACCCTAAGATTATTATCAACGTTTATTTTGCAATAAAGAATTGAATTGATTTGTACCAAATGAACAGGGTCAAACAAAAACATTTCAGGACATCAACAGATGGTGACAAAGCCAAAGAAAATCTATAAAGCTACATAACATTTATTTTGCTACCGGATTGTCCTTATCAATCATGCATGAGTCATGACCTGCATACAATCCATTACTTTACTAAAAGTGATACAAAGTGATTACTTTACTAAAAGTAAAACAAAGGCAACACCGCGAGCTAGATTTGTTCCTTGTTTTGTACCATTTTATTCCAGTAGCTAGTACATTATAGATTGATGCCCTTGAGTCCTGCAGGAAAATTATGTTAACAATTCAATCAACTTGATGAATTAGAATAACAAAATAAGTGAGACGAGAGACGTTGACAGATGACACCTCCTACACAGATGATTAGAGAGCCTAAGAGCCAATGTTTTCCCAGGAGAAGAAAAACAAACAACTTGCTATAAATAGGTCTTCTATTTTGATCATCGTTTCAGTAAAGAAATATATTTCTCAATGTTAACATTGAAAGATAAAAATCCTGACATTTACTTACCTCCTACAATGCCGACATAAGAGGCAGAAGTAATTTATTATTCTGTCAAACCAGTGCGAGCAGCAGAAATATTATATAATAACATGAAAGAAAATGTTTAAGTCCTTATCTAGTAATGTTTGAAGTCCGGTGTTTACTAGACCGTGGAAAAGCGCAGGATAGGAGGCACAGTAATCCTACTCAAAGATTCTGATTCATTTCAAAGAGCTACCGCTTTGTTAGCTAATAACAGAGAATAATCTGTTTTATACAAAATATTTCATTATCAAGTGCATTAATGAAGACATTAATTTAACCAGCAGACTTGCAAAATTAAGACCTGGTAAAGTGCCACATTTTAAATTCAATAGGTTCGTTCGTATATACAATTTAACAAGATAATGCTAAATGGGTGATAGAATTTTCCCTTCCGTAGTGAATTGTATGAAATTCTTCGTTCTCAGCATTATTGTGATTGTTGCATTTTATCTTTGTAGAAATATATGAGGTGCAATGTATGTTTATATTCTAATTTATATTTAAGAGTCGATGGTATGTCAGCTCAAATTCAAATTTCCCCCCCGCATGCCTCTCCCACCGCCGCCGTCAGCGCACCTATCTCACTCGCACTATTTATGTAGGGTAAGCTACACAATATTGACCGTCCAAGATGGTTCTTAATAAAAAAAACACTATGTATTAATAATTTATTTACAGTCAATGTCAACATACTTTATAGCATAGGAGTACCACATCACCAAGTAACATTAATATCAGGCGTCTTTGTCATTCAAAGAATCGTCTATTTTATAATAACAAATTGTTACATAATGTGATTTTTAAACTTTGTGTGCTTCATATTCAAGATAGATATATATATCTCCTGGTAGTTTGTACGACAGTGAAACCCTCATCATCCATCCGGACATCACCAGCAGGCGGCTGTGGTTTTACAGCGGGTTTACTTAAACAAAATATTCTCAAATCTATATTGACTGGATACGGTTAGTATATTTATTTCTTTAAACTTTTCTCTTAATGACTACAACGCAGATTATAGATCGAGCTAATACCTAGCTCTCTTTCGCAAAATAAAAATGGTCACTATATCTGCTGCTCGACCCCACAGTAAGATGCCTTATGCCATGTTACTGTGGCAGTAGCTGAAATATACTAATTTTGCAATAGCAATATCAGTAATTGTCAAATTTTTCTAACGGCATAGGCGGCCGAACTTAGTATGCCAGCTAGTGAAGCTATGTGGGGCCCCCATTGAAAAGATGAATCTATAGTTATACCAAGGAACACAATACTTTTAATAAATTCTAGTCTATATGTACCTAAAGTCATATTATTTTCTACATGTCTTACATTTGGTAAGCAAAATTTAATACATTTAGGCCGGTTTTCCTGTCACGCGTGTTTGCGCCCGCGTCCTGGTCCGCAACTTTTCCCGCTGGAAAAATATTTAATTTTGATGAAACTTGGTACAGTCATAGCTTATATCCTGGGATAACATATAGGCAACTATTTACCGCGGTAAACTCAAGTTTTTGCCTTTTTTTTTACGCCAACCAAGTCTTTTCCTTTTTTTGTTACCTTGGTTTCCCATTTTAAAAAATTCGTTATTATACTAAACGGTCGGGAAATTATTAAGAAAGATATTGGAAAATAAATATTATCTTCAGAAAATTTCTTTTGTAGTCTTCTGTCTACACGTCGTCGTCTATTTTTGTTCTGTCAAGTCAAACAACCAAGTATCGAATCAAATTACAAACAAACATCCAGTCATTTTTCAGTCAAGGAGACTGTACTCCAAAAAACACTAGGATAGCAACAAAGATGCTACCCTATTTCAAAATATAATTTGAATAAATGACGTGTGACGGGAGTGACAGCTGGATGGCGGCGAGCGACACGTGTTCCCCGTGCCACTGGCAGAGCGGGACTGACGCGGGGTAGGGAGATGCCATGCGGCTCAAGTTGGGCTGGCTCAAAAACGCTTAGATTTAGGTTTTTCCTTTTTTTGCCGAAAGTTATGTGTATTTTGTAAATTCAAATGTTATGTGATCTGCATATTAGTAAGTACAGTTAGTACTCAAAATATGGTGATTGTACGTAGCTTTATTACATAAAAGTAGCGAAAATAAATTCTTAAAATGGTTAACTTTGGAATTTTTTTTAATTGACAAAATTTTAACGAACTGTGTTTTCGAAATCGTGAATAACTAGTAAAAGTCTTCTACTTTACTGCATATTTATTACAAAATGAATGATACAGTATTGTTGAAATAGCGACGGATCATCCGACCCGCTGTGAGATATCATAGCCCCTTAAACGCTTTGGTTTACTGTATTTAAACAACTGACACCCGAAACCAGAGAGTTGTTAGTATACATAGAGCGCGCGTTAGCAAGTCTGAACTGTAAGCACGGGTCTGAACAGTCTCGAAATTTTCGGGGCGACGCTACTAGTCACAACACGCCAGTAGCGCTGATTGTTGCTCGCGCCGGTATTTATTTAGATTTGGAGTAATCATGATGAAATGTGCAGTGCCAAGCTGTAAACACGATTCACGAAAAAGAACGATCTAGAAAAAATCTATATAGAAGCGTCCATAGAACACCTGCTTACACTTGGCACAATGGGCAATGAGCGATGCGCGCGCTCTATAGCTAGTATACTAACTCTATGCCCGAAACCATTTGGATCAGTGATCCTGGAAAACTGAAACTTTATTTAAGTACATTAATTATTATAAAACGCAGAACTATAAATTGATATTTCACATAAATTCATAGGCAGGCCGGAATTCACAATATTTATATTTCCACGTAAGAAAAAAATACAAAACTAAAAGACCTACCTATAAAAAGAAGCGTCTCATGCTTCGTGTTTTTTACATGTTTTCGTCCCAGTGAGCAGTTAAAAGAATATGAGGAAAACGTCGTTATCTCTAAAGCTTACACGATCCCTGAGGCAGTGACTTCAGATTTAAAATTTCGCCCCATGTTTTATGCATACAATGTGCGGGAGACGTTGGGCTCCTTACTCACAGATTTCCGATACTATTATATAAGAAAAAGTTTTAATAATGTCTAGGAACGTCCTTTTCTTTGCTTGATGGAATTTAGGACTGGCTTTCAATTTAGTAACGCGAGTCTGCATTGTGTTTTGAATCTTGACATCATAGGAAGACACTATATCACTATAAAATAATGACAGAGTCATAGGATATTAATAATCTTTGGACAAATTCACTCACGGCTGTTTAGTCCCAAACTAAGCCGAAGCTTGTAAAGGGGTACTCAACAACTGATAGACATACTTAATTATGCTTTTAAATACATACAAATACCCAGAATCCGAAAACCAACAGATATGCTCATCACACAAATGTGTTGGCCCCGGCTGGGAATCGCACCCACGACCTTTGGCTCAGTAGGCAGGGTTACCACCAACTAAGCCAACAGGCAAATCAATATAGCAAAAAAAAATTATATTTATTAATCATAACTTTTGGACATTATTCTAACAAAAAAATTGATAGATAGTTGAAAATATAAAGTATGTCTCTAGAATAGAGGGCCTATTGTAAGTACTACATTCAGGCAAGTATTGACTCACTCAAGGGGGTATCGAATCCAGGAAACAAATCTTCCATCTAAAACCCATATTAATTCTAGGTACCTACTATGAATATAGCAGCTACTACATGTTCTAACATTCTAAACTACATTTAACGAAAAGATGGGCGAATTTTTATCACACGTATTTTTATATAAAATAAACGCCTTAAAGCAATCCGGTTTTTTATTTATATTTTTTCGGGACCGGCGGTGTCCAGTCCGGTCCGATACGTAGTAAATTCGTAATCCGGACAAATTGGGTACCGTTCGGGTATCCTCGTACCGGCAGATACGGGACCGGTACCGGCAGACGAGATCCTGGTTTTACACTTCATTTACTTGATAGATAGCCTTTAAGAGAGGTTACACATTTTTTCCTGCAAATGTGTTTTTGGGGTAACGAAAAAATTTCCTTTAAGTTTTTTTATATATGGATTTTTACGATTTAACTTGTTTAGTATTACAGAGAGAAATGTGAATCGTTTAGCTGTAGAGGTGAAAATAATTAATCGTAAATTCGTAACTGATAGAATATTACTCCTAAGCCATAATAAAACTCTGAAAGTTTTCCTTTTCACTATAAAAGCGATTTCGTTCCGTCAAATTTTTAAATAACCGCGTTAAAACGATTGAAGATGCTAAGTTAGTCTTATTGCAATAATTATCACTAATAATTTGGGCTAGGTATTTTAGAAATATAAATATTTTTTATAAGAATTTTGGCTGTTTACGTCTATTCTTCTATGTCCCCACTGTTTGGGCACAGGCCTATCCTTTCAAATAGGATAGGTACGTGGTATAGTATAGACCCCCACAACATACCTTCCAGTGCAGGTTCGTGGACTTCACATGCGCCTAAGAATTCCATCTCCGCCATATGCAGGTTTCCTCTCGATGATTTCCTTCACCGTTTGAGAGTCTTGCCGAATGTACTTAAGTTTCGAGAAAAACCCTTGGTATATAATACATGGCCCTACCGGGGATCGAACTCGCGCATCCCTGGCAGCGTCATCCCCACTACGCCACTGACAACGCTTCAAAGATATGAATAGTAGGTTTCTATCAAATTTGTTTTAATCTGGGAATTAATGTAAAACTCGATAATGTTTATTTTCAAAAATATTAAGCTACTGTATAAAAGTAAATATTCAAGAAAATTACACAATAACGAACGAATAAACAAAATTTGATAACAAAACACGCTCTGAAATTAGGACTTGGTACATAAACGAAATTACATTCTTTGATCATCAAAAGAATGTTTACCTATCTAAAGAAAAGAGATTTAGTGACCCACCATACAATGAAATCTTTTTCTTTCTTGTAACTAACGATTAATGGGATACAGAAGAAGCGAGCGATTCATCATTTCATCTCCTTAAATCGTCTTTAATTACTTTGGGTCACTTTGAGAACGGTCGCCAAAACTAAGTGGTCCTCATTAGGGAGACTGATCAGCAAAATTATGAAATTCAATTTTTTCGAGTCTACGAGCTTGCATATTTTAAATAATGTTCCTAAGCATAGCTTTGCTAAATATATTTAATCCTCATTAATTTAAGATAGTCTAAGTAATAAGAAAATGTAGCTAAATGGTATGTTTTGTGATGTACCTAATACGGTTTGGCGAAATGTGATTCAATGAACACAGAAAAAATAAAGGTACCTATAACGACAACTGATCAACAGGGGTTATTCCCAAAGAATCATATGATCCGTTACAGTTGTTGGAGAGTTCTCAAGTAGAGTCGTCACGGAGAGTGGTATCAATAAATAAGAAAGTAAGTAATGTACTGAACGCTATCCTGGCCTAATAAAATATCTTAACTACGAAACCTAGTGCACGCCATGAAATATTTATATCCTGAACCTTAGTTGCTTATAGGGAATTAGATCTTATATTGGCCTTGTGATCGTCTAGTGAACCCTTTAGTTGTGTATAGTAACCCATTTTCTTTTAGAATAGAAGTTCGACTCCTAAATTCTGTAATTACTCTAACTTGAGATTAATTTCCTTAGTTTCCAAAAGAAGATACAAGTAATATATAACCTCCAAGAGTTCCTTTTTATTTGTTGCAAACGCCTCCTTCCCCACCTTTGCACCTGTCCACCCTTTAGACTATTGGAACTTAGTCTTGGGAGTTTTAAATATATACTTGTGTCTTCCCTTTTGAATGAGGAGCCACTCGTCTAAACGAGGTACAGACGTAAGTAATGGAGAGATGCCATGACAGGCTGAAGCTATAAAACTTCATATTAGTATTTGTATATTTTAATAAGCTTTGGGATTTCATCTCTAAGGGTATTGCAGTAGTAGTAAAATGCAGAACAGCCTTGGCTCTGTCACCTTGTAAGAAATTATTCATTCAGCTAGCTTACTTTCACAGAAGAGTGCTAAGTCTTTGGATCATAGACTCGCCTAGCCTTCGGGTTCGGCAGTTAAGAAGAGCAAGAAACTATATTCAGCTGGCTTGCTTTGAAGATGGGAGCATAATCCTTCGGACCAGTGGCTCGCCTAGCCCTTAGGTTTGGCAGTTGTTGAAGAGCAAGAAACTATATTCAGCTGGCTTGCTTTGAAGATGGGAGCGTAATCCTCAGACCATAGGCTCTTTATGATTGTAAGATAAATATCGAATGAAATATCGGCCTTCGGCCTTAGCGTAGTTAATCTTGACTAGCAAGCCTAGGCAATGCTGCATCTTCTATGAAGAAGGATAACTTAATAAAGTTATTAATCAAAATCCCAAAAGTTATTTGGATAAATAGATAGCCTTAAAACTAAGACTTAACTTAGGTTCTTTAAAACCATCATTCATCTGCATCCATTCTTTTACTCTAGCTTCTCAACAAGATTTCCTAATTAATCTTCCTAAAATTCCTAGCTATTTTTCCTAGGATTCCTAGCTAATCCTCCCTCTATTCTACCTCATTTAGATATAAGCTCAATGTCTCGATTTTCTCAGCTTTTATTTAACACGGACAAATTTATAGCTTTTCCCGAACCTAGCTATGTCTATTTTGAATTCCTATGTTTCCCTTTACAATACCTAACATCCTGCATCCCCTTTAAATATGTAGTTTTAAATATTTTCCTAGCGTCCCTATCACTAACATTTGTCTAAATAATATTCCTATTCGAACTAAATGTGCTGATCAAAAACTAGAGGCGCTGGAACCTCACATTTACTGTTAATAGTGGGATGTGTGGTGTAGGAAATCGAGGTGCAATGATTTCCTTCTAACCAAGCGACAGAAAAGATGGAGTAGGTCAAGCTCAAAGTGTTCCTAGTCCTAAGACCTGTGTAATGTCCAAGAAGGCCAGGATGGCAGAGGCGGCCGAGCATGGACGGTTCCCTATTGTGTGGGACCATGACAGAAGGCTCTGCAAAAGGTTGGTCATGAAGGCCTGCTTGATCCAAAAGATTGGGGCCTCTTGGTCAACTCGTTTTACAGTTTCCTCTGACATGTGTGGCTGCTAGATCGTTATGTTGGTAAAGAACAATCTTCCAGTCCGCCACAGACTGGATACAGCCCGAAAGCCGTTTGAAGCTAAGAGTCTTCGGCGTCTCCGTTAGGTATCCAACTCTTAGCCCACCGAACCATGTCGATGTACAGTCCCTAGACTCATGACACAACCCCCCGAACTTGATACTAAGGAATAACTTGAATTTAGCACGATCACTTCCAGAACTTCACTTCTGCTGCCTATGTCCAGCTGTGGACTTCACAGGCTATTTTGCTCGCGAACAAATCCAAATATAGAAATAAACTGGAACCAGTACAGATCCTTAATAGGCCAGGCTGATTCCTCAAGATCTGACAGAGATAAATTACCGTGTGTCAATATATAATCGCCAAGCGTAGTGACAGCTTGACGTCCCAAAATAGAATCCCGATCCGTGTCAATTACACGGCTTATATACTAGCATTTCTCGACCTTTCCTCGACCTGTCCTCGATCTGTCCTCGACCTTTCCTCGATCTGTCCTCGATCTGTCCTCAACCCTTCCTCGATCTGTCCTCGACCCTTCCTCGACCTTTCCTCGACCTTTCCTCGACCTTTCCTCGACCTTTCCTCGACCTTTCCTCGACCTTTCCTCGACCTTTCCTCGACCTTTCCTCGACCTTTCCTCGACCTTTCCTCGATCTGTCCTCGATCTTTCCTCGACCTTTCCTCGCAAGTCTTTTGTTATTATTTTTGATTAACTAAGTCTATACATAACCTCGACGCGATAACTTTTAATATGAAAACCTAGTTTCCTAAGGATCAAGAAAATAAGCTCTCAGTAAGCTAATTGAGCTTCCTGTTGAAGATCATTATATCAACCATTCCTCCGTCTTCTCAACTTCATTCAAGCTAAACCTACACCTGGATTTCCCCTCTCAATCTATGCTTCTGGCTTACATTAGTTAAATTGTCCCTCCATCTTACTGCTTTCATCTAACAAATCATGAATACAAGGTGCTGGAACTTGGTTCCAGTACAGTAACAACACATTTTCATAACACCAATTAACTTTCCTTACAGTCTTCTACAGATAAACCTATTTAGGTTTTCGCTAGAGGACTGTTATGTAAAATTTATGTTTTATGTTTGTAATGATCAATAATAATAAAAATCCTACTTACCAACAGAAAACTCCTAAAGTTACCAATATTCTGAAATGCAAAACTCCGAAAATAATGATACGATTTCAAAAATTTCACTGCTGGTATTTTCACTAGATAGGCAATTTCACTAAATGTGACCAACGTCGGGCCATAAGCTGGATATATATGTTATTATTCTGTTTTAAGATCAACTTTAAAAAGTTCCATTTGGAGAGAGCGGTGTGTTCCCAGAGCTGCAGACTCCCGTTTTAAAGATAAATTAAAAACCATTTTTCACGCAATTCCCGGGCGGGCAGCCGATGGCATAATCTGTACAGATTGCGATACGTACGACTTATAAACCGGATTTCGGTTGTGTCATTTTATTTAGTGAGATTTTGAAAAAATATTGGAGTTTATTAGTTTCGTAAAATTTTCTATACCGCTTTTCATCCTAGCCATCATGACGTAAAATTTCCAACTGGGGTTGCAATGGCCAATACGTATACTCAGCGTGGTCACCAGGAGTTACTCCAGCGTAAAGGAAGGCATTGTAGAGCGGTAAACATTGAGAAGCTAATTGAATGATAATGTCATCATCAAGAACAATAAAAAAAGAGTCCTTGAGTCCATTGCTGCCAGGGCAAAAATTATTGGAGGATTATGTCGTAATCACCATGCTTGGCAGGCGCAGACGATTCTGCTTGCTACCCATCGCCTGAATTCCTTCTTTAGTTACCTCTTACCATTCACAGACCTTTAACTACATTTCCTCTGCAACGATTTTCAAGTAGACCAGAGACAGAATGACAAAAGGGTAGTCACTAAGAGGGTTTTCTATTCTGACGGAATCCTAAAGAACGGAATGGTATTGTCGAAGCCTTTTAATTTATCGCCCGCCCGTAATCTCCCAGATTTATAAAACAACTGGGGCAATCAATTCTTAATTGAACACTGGAGCAATTAATTTTGACCTTGTTACAGAGAATTACTGACATTTTTTGCAAGTCAAGAGAAATTAGGACAGAAATGGACTTGTGTAACAACTCGTGTTTCTCTCTCTGGAATGAAGAGATTGGCAAAGTATTTAATTTGAAAAATTTTGAATATTATTATGAATAAAATTACTGTGATTATTATTTATGTATTCCCATATTTTTCGCAGAATTACTATAACCGTTTTTGCAGATAAGTTTAAGAAAGGAGACTCTGTATCGGTAATAGACCTTTGACCTGTAATAGATAGCCAGAGTAGTCTTGGTGAAAACGGTGGAAGACCGGCTACGGTGACGTACATAAGAGAAGCCCTACGAAATTTCTATAATTGATGTTTGTTATTCGTTATTAAGCGATTTTGATCACAATTAAATTAACTGATTTTAGTAGGTAATCTTACTTTTAAAGTCTGTGAGGTTCTCACACACTTTTACACAATAAAGCTTCAACTTTAACCTCTTGAGGCAGACTCGTTTCCTCGAATGGCTTCAATGTGATTTTCTACTTTTATTCGTAGTTCCTCCTCCATAGAAAAGTTCATTACTCTTTTGTTGGAAACCTGACAAAGGGAATTTATTTCTATAAAAAAGGAAAGACGGATCACTTGATGGTTAAGTGATCAATTTTAGCACCTTACCGGTACATAAAACTTTTAGGGCTACGTGTAAAAAACGTGAATTGCGTTACGAAGTTTCAAATAGGTATGTAAATTTTTTATGTCAGTTTTGAACGGTTTTTAGGTTCGTTCGTCACGATTAAAAATTAATCACTTTTTGTGCATAAAATCATGGTATTACCCTGCCTTAATGACTTACAGATATGTAAACAAAATTATTGCAAAAAATTGGCGGTTGCGTCATTCTTTCTAAAGTGGTTCAAATGGCGTCTCGATCAAAGCTGTGGATGTCGTCATAGGCTACTAAACGATAAGTCTAGGTAATAAAAGAAACATTGCCGGTAAGTACATCAAACTCTTTATAGGTACTCCGATCACAAACCCGGTGTGTCAAAGTCGTGATTAGTAATGAACCTTCCATTACTTAGGGAGAAGTCTGGTCTTGCAGTGGACTTCTGATAATATTTTGATGATTACAGGTAGAGTAGAATTACATTTATTAATCGAAAGCTACAACTACAAATTATTTATTCTACAGACTTCAGTAATGGAATAATCTGTACGACTGAAGAAACTAGTTTGTAAGATGGAACAGGCAAACCATAGAGTAAGTAAGGTAGAAGTAGGTAAGGTACAAGAGAGAGAGGGAGACGAAAAGAGAAGTGAAATTTAGATTAATAAACATAAGCGTTTCCTACACATATGGTAAACTATATATCACCTAAACTATATATACCAAGTTAAATTATGTATTAGTTTCTGTTTCAAGTTGAATTTAATAATGTGTTTTGAATTGCCTATAGTTTCCGCCCCTTAAACCCGGAATAACTGAAACTATCAAAATATTATTCATACCTTTGTTCCCCTCACATATTATGATAAATACAGGTTGGCACAAACTAAGAACTAAGAACTGGCACAAATTAAGCAGAAGTTGCTTAATAGAATTTCGTCGATCATATAAATTGAACCGTAGATATTCCAATAGGTTTAAGTTACCATTGCAATAGAATCTATTTCCTATGTTATTTCATACGTTCCTCTTCTTTTCATTTGTATAATAAGTTGTTAGACGTCGTAAACTTAAAAATAGACTATAGCAATTCGGATATACACCTTTTGGAATTTTCACTCTTCTATAATTCTCAGTTTTTTCATTCAATTAGGTAAGTAATTGTTTATTTAATATCCCCAACCGTCCCTTGTAAGAAACCTGTTGGGCCAAAGACCTAATTAAAAGAAATTCTACTTCAGAGCAATGCTTACGAAGCTACGGATGATGTATTTAATGATATTCTATGTAGATATTAATGGGTAGATAAAGATAACTTTGAATCTTATAACATGGAACACCGATAAAAATAACAAAAAACTTGACTTCCGAACAAAAACATATGTAATCGCATTCTTTCATCCATCAAAAAGGAATCAGACATCCATCATTGGGCCAGAAAAGGAGGAATGAATTGACATTGTGATAAGATTTACGAGTTACGCATCGTACGCACTGGCCGGATTTGAAACGTGTTACGTCAGCGCAAAGATGTTTTAGCTAAGTTGCGTATATTTTCAGGTCTTGATCTGAATAGGTATAAAGCTTTCTTATCTTACTATTGGATTATCTACTTACTTGCTAATGTATGGACAACATTACAAGAAGAAATACGAATATTTGCCTATTTTATAAGAGATAATATCTGTTATACTTACACGGGGGCAGTGTAACATATTAAGTTACATCGCCCCCGCCGCTATTACAAGCTTAGTGTAATAATAATAATAATAAATAAATGTTCTTTAATTCAGGCAATAAACCCATATTAGCACAATTTACAAAATACAAAATAAAATAAACAATATTTAACAATACTTAAGAATTACAAAGTCAAAATTATCATAAAATTAATACGTACTACAAACGAAAATTTAATTACACGTAGTGTCTAACACGTCAAAATCATTTAATCTAAATTAAATATTATCACAAGCAAACTAGACTAACTTTTGGTTTTGTATCATTAAATTTTCATGACACACTTTTCTCATGCGTGTAGAGTGTAGATGTTAACATAGTAGGTACAGTTGATAATCATTGAACGGAAATGTTATTTTATACTTATTACTTTAGCGTACATCGATGAAGTTTTGAAAGCTTGCATCGCCCGGCCTCGAGCGCTATTTGATGACCTCCTTAATCATTTATTGGGTAGCCATATACAAGTTTCAAAATACTAAAGGTAAAACCTATACAGCGTCGTTCTTTAATGCTTAGTTGTACGTATTAGGAAAAATATGCAGGTTAAAATTAGGTTTTGTATATTTTTTGTAGACTTAAAACTTTTCTGGTAATTAAAAGCTGCAATGCAAATTTTCTCTGGTAAGTATAAATTTTTTGTTGTTAAACCGTTAAAAAAGAAGTTCCTTTTCGAAGTAATCATTTACAGTCGAACATTGCAATGTGATCTTCGGCATCATTAAGTTCTAATTTATCATACATTTATGCATGGACTGGTATGGGCTGATGATGATGATACTTTTGGGAAATAAACTCATTATGAGTTTATTATTATCTTATCCAATCTCGTGTGGCTATCAAAAGTCAAATAACTCCGTTAAGCGTGGCTGTCAGTTTTGGTTTTTGAAAAATCGCTCATATCAAAATAATAATAAAATTGACGTAAGTGTCCCTTTAAAGACCCATCAACACTTGAAAAGTTACTCTCAATTGCTGAAACATTTTTGTAGTTGGAACATTCCGCAATACCTATCTACTCACTTCACAGTTACTCTGTTCCTAGAATTTGTACTAAGACCCACTTAACTACACTCGCACGTACATCAAAGCCCCTAGGCATTTACTTTTCTACTTCTGCTACCAGATCTTCTAAAACTGCCCATCAAAATGCTGCCGCAGGGACCAATGCCCATTTTCACCCTCCCAAAGGTAACATTCAGGTCTGAATTATAAATGGAATCGGAACTAAGTAATAAACTGATTGTTCCTAAAATAGGCCTTAATGCTTTAGGAATTGAGGATTTTGGTAATAAAGACAAATGTTTGGCCTTATTTGCAGAGAACCCTCGTGTGACTTTAACTACCTATATATGATAGCCTATACATTCCTTGAGTGGCGTTCTTTCACATCTAATCATACATCTCGACCCTTAGGATAGTTAAGCTAAATAATTCCCACTATGACCACTTTGATATAAATGTTCCAATATGAGGAATTTCTAGGGATGAAAAGAATTCAAAACTCAGCTAGCACAAAATCCCCCGTTCAATCTGACATACAATATAAGTAATAGGACCTTTGTGCGTACCTATTTATTATTTAATGTCTTTCACACTCTCACCTACATTTGCCCCAAATGAGTTACGTCACAAAAGAGTGACCCGTTGACCTACCCTTATCTTTAAGGGGGTTTTTCCTCCGATATCCTTAAGCCCGGAACAGAGGCGGGCTTTGTTTAAGCACGAAGATAAGGCCACCCTCTGATTTGAATTAGAAAATTGAGCCCGTGAATTGGTCCCGCGATTTACTGCGAAGCAATTTATTTGCAAATAAAATGTGGGGAGTGAATTTAATCTCTGCGGATGGTTTATTTTTTCTGGCGTAGGCTTTTGTGGTTTTTAGTTATTCTGCCCAGTATTGTCCAGATTTATTAATCACCCAAGTTCGATATTACTTGTGATTTCACGGAGTTTCTAGTTATGAATTAGTTTAATGTTAATGTAATCTACATTGTCCATCTCTCTCTACGAATTTACCTTTAAATTCTTCAGTTTTCTATGCTTGATACAGGAAAATCCCCTAAAATAAACTACAATGGAATGAAAAGACACAAATTTCCGGCGGCCGAACAAAAACGAAAGTTGGACAAGAACATTGTTATTAAAGATCCCGCGGCAGCCCTACAAGATAAATCATACCAAGAGCACACTCATGCTTTCCCAAAGGAAGTATTGTGGGTACTAAAATTGTTAACGCATAACAATCGACGGAGCGTGGCACGTCTTTACAAATACAGTTTTGTGTACATTACGTTGTCACAAAAGAATTGACCTTTTGCTCTCAGAACATAATGAGCAATGTATACCAAAACATGCGTGCAATCATGTGTGATGATTTAGGGCAGTATAATTTACAATACTTTTTATAATGAGAGGGATACGGTATGCATTTGTAATATGAATCATTTGCGAGCCTTAGTAGCACCCACAATGGCAAGGAAGCCTTATGAACACGTAGTTCTAGTCCAATCCATAACTAGGATTTTTAATATTACTAATGAATGACTGACTAAAGAATAAGACAAAAATATATAAATTACAAAAACCGATTACCACGGTATTCCCAGCCAGAACCAGGATCAACTTGCACTAATTGACAAAAAATCTTGTACCATGTGGAAATCTTACCCAATGGTCGATAATACACCATAAGTACTAAGATATTGCGACTACTAAGCAAGCTCTGGAGCCTTCCGGCCATATTCGCAACCACGTTTCGTAACCAGTTGCCGTAGAAGAAGTACTTTTCTTTGTTCGCAACTAGTTGCGAAAGAAGAATTTTATTTCTTTATTCGTATCTAGTTGCGTGGGAAAGTTAAGAGGGAAACTGTTACTAGATGCGAATAAAGACATAAAATTCGTCTTTCGCAACTAGTGGCGAACAAAGAAAAGTACTTCTTCTACGGCAACTGGTTACGAAACGTGGTTGCGAATATGGCCGGAAGGCTCTGGAGGTACAACTTTTATAACAACAAAATTTATATAGCGGATCTAAGAGCATATCCTACAAGAAACAAAACCAGGAACAAAGTTCTAAATTGAAAAGGAACTCCAAACATCGGCTCTTTTTAATTTGGTCCGCTTCAATGTTTGCTACAAATAGATCAATAGCTTACTACGCAAGCAAATAAAAATACCGTTCTCAGAACCAAGTACAGTCGACCACACATGCCGACACCTTGCACAACGCTATCAGTAGCTACATAATATTCAGTCGTCAGCTTGAACTGTGTGGTCGACCATACTTACAATTCTAGACTGTCTAACTAAATTATAGAAAATATAACTTTAAATGTAAGTGCTAAGATACCTAACAAAGTCCATAATCGATTTCATAATTTCGGGTAAGAAAAGTCTGTCAGGCATATTCTCTTAGATTTTTTTAACTTAAAATTTTTTAACTTAAAATTTTTTAATCAAATGAATTTATCTGAATAAATACACTTTAAACAATAATACGATACGAGGATTTATCGTTTCTAAGTTTGACAATAAGTATACCTATCTAGCATCTATAGATTATCGGATGAGCACGCAAAGTTCAAAGTTAGCAAAGTGGCCATCAGACTAGATTGCAAAACTAGTGAAATTATTTTTAAAGTCAGAAAGATAATAAAGCTGTCACACGACCCAATATAAAAGCAATTTGAAAAGTAAAACTAGAAAAATAATAATTTTGCACTCACGGAGTAGAACCGAGAATATATTTTCAGTAACATCTATTAGACAAAATTTTAATAGTTAAAAATCTAAATACTAAATCTAAAGCATCTATACTTACCACTAAAAGTCAGTGAATATAGCTAACTTACACTTAACACACCATTTAATTTTATGAATTTTGATAGTACCTACGATAAACCTTAATAATATATTTACTTAAAATTTAAAAAATAATACATTAATTAAAATAACGAAATCTCTATCTTGCTTAAAAACTCTTTCTTGCTTTGAACAACAGTAAAATATGGTTTCCGTTGACTTTTAACTAACTTAACATGAGCTTATAGAGAGGTAACGATAATAAAGAAAAACCGTGAGAACGCCGCCATACGTGATAGCTGTTTAAATAATTAAAACGGCATGTTACAGAGAACTAACTGTTATAGAATAACATCATTAATAATAACTGAACAATACAGTTAACTTTTTTGGTCTTTTGAATTGTCTACTACAATTCCTTGTTTTCTAGACTCTGTATAATCAAAACTATAACCGCTTCGCAAGCCGAACGTGTGATAAAATGGACGAGTTCAATACAAAAGCTAAAAAATTTCGACTGAAATATTTATAACTGTTAGTTCATATATACAGTTCTGATATTCTAAACAGATGTATTCGGCATAATCCATTAAGGATTGTCTGTCAAAATCATTACAGTCTAACTGCAACAGATACAGTAAAATTTGGTGGACCACAGTTCAAATTATTACAAAACCATATCACCGATATCCCGAGTACCTCCATGGTCTAGATGCGTTATAGTTACCGATGTAAGTACCTAAAACGCCGGTTTTTACGTTTTTTCATTTTTTTGGAATGCCAATTTGAGATTTAAATAATGAGATTTATAAGATTTTCTGTATGTATATTACATACATTTTTATACTAAGCTAAGACTGTTTATATTTATTTTTACCTTTCCTCGATGTATAAACCAAGTTAACCCGCCGCCGCGGTCACGGGTGACCTGGTTGAAAGGTTGTGCAAAAGTTAAACAAAAGATTTCGTGTATAACCCCCCTGTTATTATTAAATTACTCAGCCAAATATAACATATGTTTGAAATCATTAGTTGTTTAATTTAATTAAAAATCGAATACCAATACATATTTTTAATTTTCTTAGTTTTAAAATCAAATCTTCCGTTTTATAAGTGTTTCAGAAAGCTTTCAACTGGTCCATCAGAATAAAGCTATATTATGGTTTTTATGCTTATATCGAATTAAATTGATATTGAATGTGACTTTGCACTTAACCTCAAAGCAGCCAAGTATAAAATGCGACGCATGATCGAATTTATTATTTCTAGAAAGCATGGACCACAGATCGTGTACAGTCTAAGTTCGTTTACCTTCTATTAATAACTACACTGTACCTACTAACGATATCTACTACTACTGTTTTATGTTAGAGAAGTCTCATTTAAACCTTTGATTGTCCTTTCTTTGGCAAACATTACAACCACATTTCTTGTCCTTATCACTATAATCTAAGGTCAAACCATCAAACATGACCCTAAGTATGTATGTAACTAAAATTTCTTACAATCACGACCCTCCAAAACTTTAGGGTAACAGTGATATGTTGGTTGGGTCCTTCCCTCGTAAAATAACACAGATACATGTCTGTAATTTAGTTTATGCACCATAAAACACTTGAAGATAAACAAAATGGCGATAAAATGAGAAATGTTGTACAAAAAGAATTCATTTGAACATTTTGTGGTAACAAATAAAATAAAGTGTCTCAGTAAGAATACCGATAGAAAACCTGTGCGTAAACCCGTAAAACAGATAGTTCCTGAGCCTTTTAAAAATATTTTACTATACGCATTGAGATGTTTAAAACAATGGAGAAAATATTAATTGCACATGCAGGAACACCTGTTTTAATGATTTTGCCAATTAAGCCAGAATGCAGCATTTAATATTGAGATTGGTGAAAATATATCAATAGCATTAACGGTAACAGTTGGTATGTCATTTTCATGTGATCGTACTTTAGTGATAACAATAGGTATTGGTTACAATTTCGTTATTTTTCCTTGAATTATTTACCTGTTTGGTAACAAATATATTTTTGTCAGGCATATCTAGGAACGTATTGCTTCGAATTAGACTGTTCAGTCTTCGGTTATCTCAATTTACCTGTTTATGGTTTTTGACTTGTCATTAGATTACATAATTTTATAGTAAATAAAAAATATTATTTTAATAATTATTATTACTTTTCATAAATAACATATTTCAAATGTATATTTAAAGTTAATTTTAGAGGTCATGCATGATCGTTCTCTAATTGCATAGGTTGTTTTAATACTTACAGTATTATTATTTTAATAATTATTGTTATTAATGAGTTTTTATTATTATTTATGATTAGTTTATAATAATAGATTATGGTTAGTCTAATTTTAGTAACCTATTAAACTTATTAAATTGTTAAGCATCTGACTCATCTACATGCAAAGTTATTATTTGTTAATAGTTAATATCAGAACAAATAAATCTGCAAAATCTATATCTTTGAAAATCGGAATTTAAAAATTAAAATTATTAGTTTTGTAGAAGATTTTTAAAAATTTAGAAAGATAAATTGTTTGTAAAAATACAAAAGTTCGAGTCTTCTAAGATGTAGATACACATAGATAAATTTTATTCCATCACTTCCCTACGACGAGATAACAGCCCCAAAGAAACCCATTGACAAAAGAGCCCTCAAAAAAGAAATCCCCTATGTTGTTCTTTAGGGTCGGCACTAAATTAAACGTTATTCACCCCTAGTCTCTCGCCCCAAAACAATAATATCTGTGTGGGCGATATAATAACAACTTTATGGTTTTATAGCGCTTTAAATTTACGAGTCTAACATCGTTATCCTTTGCAATGTTATGCTCTGATTTGTTCAGAATAACATGCGATAATCTCACATTTTAATTGCAGTATATAGTTTAATAAATATTTGTCCACATTTTTTTTATATATATTTTATTAACCAATACATATAAATTACATTAAATTTGTTCATACCGTCCTACTTATACCACTGGGTTTACCTGTAGGATGGTTGGTCGCTACTACCTATTGTTATTTACTGTTCGTTAGGTAATATCTTTTCAAAGTGCTTTTAAATTAATAAAATAATGTATGTGATCACGAAGAGATTTTTGAAAATCAAGAAGTCCTGACTAAAGAATTTCAGAAATTGGTTAGAGTAAACGAAACCTCTATAGTTGACAATACAAATGAGTAATAATATTGAAAATTTACCACCTCTTAACTAGTACATTTCTCATGCCACTTAGAAATTATAATCACTACTGCCTTTTTATTATATAAATAAATAAAAATACATGCTTTTTTCCAAAATCATGGAATGGATTCGAATGAGGTTTTCATCGTTATATGGCTTCGTTCATCGGCAAGGTTTCAACATCTCTCCACTGCGGACGTATTTTTCTTTAAGCGCACTCATATTAAGGAAATAAATAAAGTATTGACTCAATCGTAACAATGTTCATCCACACATCACACCAGACACGACACACACTTGCTAAGGAATTTATCTAGATATTAAGTTTGTGATAAACTGCTTATTCTAATTTTCATTCATAATTCTGTTTTTTCCGGTTTTAATTATTTATTTATTGCGTCCATGTTATTCTGCTTCTATTATTTCTATAATTTAATGTATAATGTAATTTTAATTTCGTTATTGGCATATTGTAAATTGTATCGAATGTATCTAATGCTGTGAAATTAAATAAATAAAATAATAATAATAATAGTAATCATAGTAAAATAGGTTGCACGGGAAACTTATCCAACGCAGGCGAACCCGCGTGCAACAGTTATTAGTCTTATGCATCTGAAAATTGATGTAAATTATTACTTTCCAAAGAAGCAAGACTTGTCAAAACGAAGCATACCTAATTCAGTCATTATTGATTGAATGAACAAAATTGTACAAAGGGGATAATGTACACAGTGAGTGAACGCAAAGAAAGGCGAAGGGGAATTGAATATATCCAAAGTTAACGTAAAAAGTTAAGTAGGAGTGTCAATAGATAGTAATTAATGTTATCAGTATCACCTTTATTAGTGACCTAGTAAGTCAAGCCAGAAATTACAAATGAAGAATTTAGGTGTTCTGAAGTACCTACCTAGTCATCTTATAATCTCATCTTGTAATTAATGAAATGAAAGCCTAAGGAAAGAATTGTTTTTTTTTTAATTCGAAAACGCTTCTGTGGAAACAAATTTTGTTCAAGAAATAAGCCGACAAAGGAAGAGTAACGTTATTTGATACATGTACCGTATTGGATTATTGTTTTATTCTGGCTCGGAGAACAAATTGAATCAAAAACAAAACAGAGATAAGTACAACATCACGTCATGTCAACAGTCATCTCGGTTACCCCTTACACCAGGGGGAAATACACTAAGTTTATTTCGTCGCTTGGGGGGTTTATTGTGGTTTATTTTGTTTACCACGCACTCGATCGGAATGTACAGCCGACCACATAGATAATATTCTGGTACACCTGTTGTATTTAGCTTCGGCAATTGCGTTGATGACTGTATACGGGGATCTCAATGCATGGGATAGCCATTCTTTAATACAGATAACGAAAACGTGACAATATAACTATAATAATCTGTTTAGAGATTACATGATTCAACGAGCAATCATCGTAAACACATTTGCGGTAGGGGTCTCTAAACACATGATATTAGTCTATGTTGTTTCGGAAGATACCAGGATGTGTGTGCTCTGGTATGCTAAGACGAAAGCATTCATTATTATTACATTATTTACATACATCTTATTTGGAAAGCTTAAGAGAAGCTGAAGCAAAGAATTTGTAAAAGCCATTGAACCAAAGTTTTATTTTATTTAGTAGGCACGTACTTTTCGCCGCCCGGACATTGTTGTAAAGTCCTTTTACTCGGAAATCTTCCACAATTATAACATATCCAGATATGTTAATCTTTGTATTTATTCGTAAATATATCGAATTTTAATTAGTTACATACTGGAACACATAAAATTACCTATTATTACGGCAACATACAGGTGGAAACAGAGTAGTTTAGACAGAATTTTATTGACGTCAAAAAGAGAATATTGTATTCCAATTTTGAATAAACGAATTTTCATTGTATTAATTACAAGTGCCAGAAAAACTAATAGTTACCTATGTAAAACACTCCACGGTAGGCTTTAAAAAAATGTTTTATTGCAGAGAGTCAGAATTCCGGGCATCCTACTTTTTGTCTCAAAGAGCGTTTTCCGAGAAAACAGCCCCGCACGGATCGGACCCCTAAAAATTCCTCCCTTCAGTGGTCGGGAAAGGAATTTTTATTATCAATATTATAGTGTGGAACTATCGGGATGTTTATGGGTTTCTATATTGGTATATGGGGTGGTGAGTAGGCAGTATTATTGTCTATTTCGATTTAGTGTTTTCTTGGCTGGGGTGCGATAGGTATACGACTTTTACATTCGACTGAATCCGTGGTGACACGCATTAGAATTGAGTAATTCTACTGTATAAAGATATCTAACACATTATTCTGTCGCGAATATGCGAACGTATCATGGAATTGCGTATAGGTGGTATAGTATAATTACAAATTTTACTTTACTTCATATTTTTTATGTGTTTAATTACAATATTATTGTAAATAAATCATTAGTAACATAATAGAGTTTTTTTTAAATCTAACTTTCGGAGTTTTGTCAATAAACGGCAATGTCACTCCATTATATCCACACTTAAATCTACTACACTAAAAACTACAATGAAAATAAACATGTTTTTGATTTTAATGTACAGGCCGCACATCGACTATAATTGCACCTTTGTTAGTTAAACTATAGTTGAACTTAGAGCACAGGACCGGTTATTATGGAGATCTTTGGGGGAGGTCTATGTCCAATGGTGGACGTCTTCCGTTAGATATGATGATGATGATGAAACTTATTGTACACCCTTCCACCATGTTTTCATTGCGTGCACAACCGAATCAATCGCTTTTAATTTTACGTGAAACCTCATTGTTTCCAATTCTATCAATATTGACTTGGTTAAGTTCATTTACAAACAGAGAGCTGCCGTAGAAACAGTTTATCAACATTTAGACGAAGTTACGTTTCATGTCAAAAACATGCTTACTTATTCATTTTTAGAAGACACTGGTAAATACTGTTTTTATTTAAAGCATACCTAAACGCTAGCATAAAAATGCTACATGTTCTTCGGATAGGAAATCTGTTTCAGGGAAAAAAGGCAAATCAAAAATGTTTTCCAGCGAATTCCTCCGCACGCGTTTCGCACCTGACGGATTCGATAAGCACATTTCGGGGTGTTTCACGGGTTTTGCGTAAGGTATTTTGGGGTGTTCCAGTCATTTCATAGAATTCTATGACCATCTGGAGTTGTTTTTGTAACATCGGTCTTCGTAAACATGGCTCCCTGTCCTCCATCGTTGGTTTATTCTGAAGCGGGTTGTTCTATATTAGTGTCTATTCTATGATCCACCTGCCTTTGCGAATCGCCCTGCCCACTGCCACTTCAAATTTTTTATTACTTACAGAAATGCTATAGAAAAGAGAATTAATAGTGATAAAATAAAACAATTTTAGTTTATCTAAAACAACAAAACTACTCACCATTAGATAAAACTAAATCTGAAACATTTGATCAAAACTAAAACTGTTCACAAGCACCCCAGCACCAATAAAAACAATGGCGTAGAAGTAAGAATGTAATAGTCACATTTTATTGCCAAGCTATTATATGCAATAATTCTTGGAGAGAATGCAAGTGTTAGGAAACTTTCGCAAACTGCTACTAGAAGAGTAGACGAAGTTCCATGAAGTTTCGCGTTCGGCTGACTTGTGAGAATCGGCTAGTGAGGCCAAGTCTCTCTAGATAGAAAGCGCTTGTTTTTTGCTGATACACCTATCATTTTCATATATTTGGACACTTGCTTCGCACGCGCTCACCGACCGCTACCAGCAATATAGTTATATACTACGTACTGGCAACATTCATAGTCCTCTTTATATAGGTGGACGGATAATTAGAAACAGGGCACGATTTTCATACATTCGAGGTCACTTTGAAGCCATGGTTCTTCGTGAAGGATTGATCGGGGCATGATCTGATGACGGTCATCGAGAGAGTAGATGGAGGACTTTTAGATCGCTATAGACATCCAACTGATCAGATAAGCTGTTTGGAAGCAGCATCGTCATGATTCCTTAACTTTTAGATTTTCATACATTTTGATGCCATTTTGCGGGGTTTTTTTCTTCATTACGATGCTGCTTCCAAACAGCTTATCTGATCAGTTGAATGTATATAGCGATCTAAAAGTCCTCCATCTACTCTCTCGATGACCGTCATCAGATCATGCCCCGATCAATCCTTCACGGAGAACCATGGCTTCAAAGTGACCTCGATTGTATGAAAATCTTGCCCTGTTTCTAATTATCCGTCCACCTATGTATGTAGTGATCTTACATCCCCACATCTCATTCAGTCCTAGTTTCTTCTTGTGAATTTGGACAGGAGTTTAAAATATTTAATCTTGTACACTTGTCTCAAAAAATAATGTCATCTGTTACCTTTGACCAGAATTTTATTAGTCTTAATTATCATTAATAAGCGCTAGATAAAGCGCCAAAAGTGCGACTTTTGACCCAACCAGGGCGAGTTTCACAAAATGAAGTAATTTTGTAGGAAGTTCTCGAGTGGGAGATTTAAGTTTCGCATCATTGGTGTTCGGTGAGTCAGGAATATTCTAGTTAACTAAAAGATTTCAGTTTAAGTTATTGATAGTCTGCAACTATCTTTAATATGAAACTTTATCTGCCATTCTTACTTTGTACAATCTGCTCCTTAGATTTTATTTATTTTATTCAGAACACCAGACAGCTTATAAATAAGCAACATGTTCACAGGTAGTGTTATTTTTAAACAAGAAGCCAATAAATACCTATAGGTTTTCCTAGTTTGTAAAAGCAAGAATCAGTAAACAAAACAAACAGATATTTCAGCTAAAGCAATCTAAAACAAAGAAAAAAAATAACAATAGGTTTATACATAGAGAGAGAACCAGAAGTTACATTATCAAAATTAATAAGTATTTAACTGCGTAAATAAGACAGGAAGCAACGAAAAATAAATTAAAGATCAGAGGTTCGCCCGAAATATAATTATATTATTGCATAACATCATGTTTATAAATAAATTTCAGAGAAATTATTGGTCTCAAAATAAGTTGGTTCTATTTGATTTCAAGGAAATATTTCTTAAGAAAATAAGCATTATTAATGGAAGTCGCACGATAAGGGTTTCTTTTTTCAATTTTGGAACGGAAATCTAAAAGTATAAATAACTCCCACTCAAAATCTTGCTCGATCTGTATTTAAATGTGTATTTCTACATTTTTAATATTAGGCGAATCGATCCCAGAATTCTTAGAGAAATGTAACTTTTCCTTGAAGTGGTTAAAAGCTCCAAACACACTAGCTTTTAACTCGTTCGCAAAGGGAAGTTAACCCTAAACGCGATGTGCTCTAGCTAGAATATGTGTGTGACCCCAACGACGACGACGTGTTGAAAACTCGAAAGCCATAACACTTCAACTTGGGGTTGACTTAGGTAAGCGGGAGGGATACTTGAATGCAGGGGTCGAAAACTACGGCCCGTGAAACTACATTTTGGGAAAGTGGACAAATAGACCTATACGAGAATATGACATTAACACTACATTCAAAAATAAACTATTTAATTTCTTAGTTGACAGGACATACTACAAAATAAAAGATTTTTTGACTGACACTAGCCTATGACATGTTAAATAAAAATTTCCTCTACTTTATGTCCCATATAGCTTGCAATCTATTTACAGTTATAAAATAGGTAATTTATTATTAGGTATTATTATTTTTTGCATGTTTAATTACTTTTACTTTGTTTGCCTATTTAAAATTTGTATTATTTTTTAATTAATTTTATTCCATTTTAATATTTTTTAATTTTATTTTGTAAGGTTTAAAATTTGTATTTCAGCGTCCGCGAGGCGGAGCATAGAGGTCTTACCCATGCATGATAACATCTTCTGTACCTATGTTTCACAAATAAATAATTTGAGTGATTGATTGATTGATTAATGTTGTAATAGCTTAGTGTGAAATTTCTTACTCGGTATATTTTATACTCGGTATTTGTCCATTATTTCTGCTTGATAGAATCAGGAATGAGGATCCGTAAGAGAACCAATAGCCGACATAGCTCGAATAATGGCAGTAGGCAGGGCCCACTCGCAGAAGCGCAGCTGTGTGATTCTGTAAAGTATGAATTAAAACTCGACCATCACATCGCAAGTCACTTACTTCACTCCGCATCCGATCATGAAAGACCTTGATGTCGCACTGTGTAAACAAATACAAGCTACTTAATAAACACTTCACTTGCGAAGTAAAGTGAGTATTGAACTGTAAATCATTGAGTTAGAGACCGATCTCACTGCGGATTCAGGATCGAGTTGCACAAATACGCTTACAGAATAGCAGGGCAGGACATGGCCTTAGATGATCCCAATATAAACTTGTTAATTTATAACATAAAGTTAAATATTATTATAAAATGATAATTATTGTTATGGGTGATATTTATATGATTCCAATGATGATGATGCGAAAATTACATATTTTTCGGTTCTGAAGTTAATTTAATATATGTAAATGCGTCAAATGCCTAAATGTAAAAAGTAGAGCGTCAGTGGCCTCGGGGATAAGACGCGACCTATAATATCGAAAGGTCAGAGGTTCGATCCCCGGCTGGACCATGTACCAATGGGTTTTTTCTCGAAATTTAAGTACATGTACTGACTGCTCTCAAACGGTGAACGAAAACATCGTGAGGAAACCTGCATACGCCGAAGAAGAAATTCTTAGGCGCATGTGAAGTCCACCAACCCGCACTGGGCTAGCGTGGTGGACTATAGCCCGCACGCCCTTGTGAGAGGGTAGGCCTGAGCCCCAGCAGTGGGGAGATTAATAGGCTGTTGATGATGATGATGAAGTAAATGCAGCCCCGAGCTCACAAAGTTTGATTCTCCTGTGGTAATGCGTTTGTTGAGTGAAAGGTTGTTTTTCTATAGTTTTCCATTTATAAATTATTTATTACCCTTTACCGAGTTAAGGTAAATCCATCCATTTTGTAAGAACCTACTATATGATGCGTATATTTCATGAACGGATTTTAGCTTTTCCCGGGGATACAAAATGTTTTAACTGACAAAAAGATAGAAAACATTTTCCATTTCCAACCTCAAAACACTTTTATCCACTCTTTTATAAAAAGCAACTTAAAACATATTGCGGTCCTTGTGAAGCAGTTTTCTTATATAATGTAGGTACCTACATTTTGCTGAGTATCCGTAGCCTATATCGGATTAATTTTCAAGGCATTCAAGGGGTCTACCTATAATACTACCCATTTACAAGCTTCGGCTTAGTTTGGGACTAACAGCCGCGTGTAAATTTGTCCGCGTGTAGTTTTTTTTAATATAAAATAAAAACCTAAAATAAACCACACAAATTTTGTGTGTTTATGTTATTAGATTTTGAGTTATTAAGGGGTCAATAGTGGCTCCAAATGTTTTGTTTATTAAAACTCACAGCTGCTGCGTCGCCTGTTCCTTACTTTTTCTTTGCTGGAACTTGGCTGACACGTTACCGCGTGTCTAGATCTATCAGAAAAGTTCGTGACGATAAAAATGTATCTTAACCAAAATTTCTGTAGGTAAGCTACAGATTTACGAATTTTTTCAATAAACTTTTATATATTTAACATTGTTTTATGTATCTATCTTTTTTTAAAAATAATTCCTATGTAATAGTTAAATTAATTAAGCAGAGGGCATAGAAAAGATTGTTCTGGTTTTTAGTTTAACTCTAATTTCCTAACTTCACAAACTCAAATTCTTGTTCTCCGACAATACATGTTACATAAACCAAAAATTACTAGAGCAATTGACCTGAAATTCGAAGCATAAATAATATGCAAAATTTGCGTCTCATTCGTCCTGGGATAATGGCTGAAAATACAATTACGGAATGTGCGAGACATTGTGTTCGATGTAATTTGCTTGACGGAGTGTTTTATATATTGAATACGACGTATTTTGTTGATTGTTTTAGATATTTATGTGGAGGCCTTTAGATGTTTAAGATTATTTCCAAATAATTAAGCTGAAAGAATAAGTAAACTGAGGAAAACACGACTGATAGGTCAGACTGTTCTGGAGTTGAGTGGCGACCAAGTAGCGGTAAGCCAAGCCGAACGCGCTCAATGATAGATGGACCGAGGACCAGAAAAAGGTATACGAAACCGGCTGAATGATCAGACGTCTTTGGGCTGATGATGCACAGAAAATAAATGCATGGGATCTTAGTTAGAAAGTAAGTAGAAAGATTAATGTAAACGTAATAAGTAGTTAGGTACGACTAATAGTATGAATGCAATATCTATATTATTTATAATTATTACTCCAAAAATTTAGCTCACTGGTTAGGAAAGTAGACTTATTAGGGAATCAAATTATGTTCTAGTTTAAAGAATTCGCGGTGCCACGGGTAGGTACTTTCTAGAGTAGTCAAAATCCCGACAACTTTAGCAAGCAATTAAATATTCTAGTGCTTGTTACGACAATTTTAAGTTAAGCAACTTTTACGGCGGCAAACGAGCTTACACGAAATTGCTTTAAAAGCAATTGAAGTTATTTAAGCAAGGTTATTTTGTCAGCATTTAAAAAGCGTTCTCCACACGTTGTGTGTGTTTAAAATCTGTCGCATCCAGAATTATTTTGATGTAACAGAACAGGGCAGGTACGAACAGCGTAGCAGTAAATATTATTATCTTTACACAACAATACAACACGATACCTCAATTTTGCATCCTGCCAATGAAAATGTTCGATAAAATTGTCGTAATTATAGATTTATTTCTTTTATTAATCGGCATGCATCGATAAATTCGCGCGGGAGTTCGTAAAAAAGGCAGGCGGTGACAAAATACGACTGGCGTTAGCGAATCTCGTCGAAAATAATTTTCGACAACGGGCGGTTCCCAGTTCGCGACTCGGCCATGAATGTAAGAAAAAAATTGGTAGGGTGTTACTGCGTTTCACGTTGCCGCTTCCTTCTCTCCTTTCCTCCCTACCTCTTTCATTTCACTATTTTCTTTCTCCACGTTCCACGTACTGCAGAGTTAAAAGCTTCGATCACGATCTCGATTCTGAGTGAAACGATTTCGGACCATTATAATGTCGCTCGTTCAACTTCCTCTATATATTTTGGTGGTTTAATTCACGGACCCGAGGGTGGTACAGAATACGGTTGCTAGGTGCACTCTCAAAATATAGGTAAGTACAGTAACATTCATAAATACAGTAGCATGCTAAGAGTCATTTTTCTGTACAACGGTGCGCTCGACGACATGAAAACCAATTAGATATACTGACCACCCAAGTCAATAGCGTGTTTAAACCTTACTGTTAATAAATAAGTCATTCATTGTAATATCCAGGAATATATTTAGTGGTTAAGTGCGTGTACAGATATGCCTAAAAGAAAGTGGTAAGTGAAACAGGTCTCTCAATCTATTGAGTTACGAAACTTCAAGTGCACTTATGAACCTTGACTGTACATGGTTACAATAACAAAGAAAATAAATTAACTCAATACTTTCACGAATAGTTCATACAATGTGATATCAACTCCAATTTCCTGAATTTTTACTTTCACGGCACCGGCAGCAGGCACTCGCCGTACGGGAAACAAATGGTAATCGGACCGATATTTCGAGCTGACGAATTCGATTCGATAGATATAAGGTTCTGCACACACTCGGTACTTTTCAGGTATGCAATTGTAGCGGCAATCATCAAAACATTGATGTTCATAAACTGTAATAAAATAAAATGGTCAACTAATAAAAAAGCACCTGGGCGTTTGACACCGTGGTCCTAACCGCACGTGGTATCAAACGTCTACAGAACCCAAATTTTTTTTCAGAACACTTCTGGAAAAATTACAAGTTTTCTAAAAAAACTTTAAAAAATTGACATTGTTTTGTTTAAATGTTAAGCATAAAAAATTTGAGAACTAAGGTGGCCCAAATTTTTGTTTGCAGTTGTACATACGAGTGAGCGAGTCTGCCAATTATTGCAGGTGATTCGGTGAAATTCAGAAGAAGAGAGTTTTTAGTATTGTTTTCATTCACATTCCAGACCATTACCTTTAACACTTAACTGCATTTTAATTTCACGAACGAAAAACAGTCACGTCGCTCAACATTTTAAAAGTGCTATTTACTTCCTTAATGGATCACGTACAGGCAGCATTATGGTCTTGATAGTGTAACGACGGCTTTAGTAGAACATTCAGTGGATTCTAAAGTTTTTACGGAGTTGGAGTTACTTTGCTTGAGTACTTAGGAGTTTGTTGTCGGTGTTTCAAGTTGCTTAATGTTGTATGCCTGGGGAATGGTTAAGGGTTGTTCTGTATGTTTTTACCTTTATAGAAACTGATTTCGGTGAGATGTGGTTGGTAATCTTTTTTCCATCTGTTTCTCAATAGCTTTTGTTTACACGAAACGTTAGACTCTTTATATCCAGATATAAATGAATGAGTCTAACATTTCGTGTAGATCTTTTTGAGATTATGATTACTTCATTTGAGAAAATGTACTAGAGTCTATTTTTACTTGTTTTTTTGATGTAAATACCTATGTTGTGTTGTATGATGTATTAGAGTTAATCTCTACGTGGCTGCTGCGTCGCCAGTTCTTTCCTTTTTCTTTGGTGGAACTTGGCTGACGCGTGTCTAGATAGATGTCTTGTCTACTCTGGTTTAGTCGTTCCTGTTCCTCCTGTGTTCTTAGTACAGTTAAATCTTTGATTAGGTTTAATAGTGACAACTTACAAAAACAGACTTTGAAAACAATGTAAGTGGATATTAGAATATACTCATCATAAACTTAACAATTTTAATCACAAGCAAAGTTAGATGCCAAATCTATCACTCCTCTACTGTTCTGTATACTTACTCGCCTATGGTTGAGCAATATTTTATTCCGGGACCTTTGGAACAAACAAAATAAATAGACTATAAAATGTTCTCACTTAAATCTGTCAAACTCATTCAACTCAGTATTTATTGAGGTAAAACGAATTTTTATTTGATAAGCAAAGAAAACCGTAAGCTAATTTACACTAGGTAAGTATACATGAATAGGTAGGTAGGTACTTGACAAGAAATTTAATATTGACATATATTTTCCCTCTCCTGTTTAGAAGACAAATTGTCAGAAAGTGGAACTAAAATAAAAAACCAGTTGATCAATGAAAAAACTCAGCTCATTCATTCGAGCTTTCAGTGCGGTAACAAGTTTTACAGTAAACAGGTTTTATCTTATCCTATGTCTGTGATCTCTTTAAGATGGAACATCGAGACTTGATGTATTTACTTAATTAGAAATAGTAAATAGGTAAATAGAATTAATTTCGAGATGTACGTACGTGGTTACGTCTCAACAACTGTACATGTAGTGTTAGTGGTTTCTAGAATTGCTAAAACACACAATTGTACATACAACAGTCCAGAGGTAGTGACTGCATTTCCATATTTTTTGTTCTTTATCAATGATAGCTAAATTAATTAGCAGTAATTTGTGCAATATTCAAGTTTAAAGGATATAATAATGCAAGTAAAATATGTAAGATATGAAACATCGGAACAACTAATTACAAATAACTCCTTAATAGCACCTTCAAAACATTTTGAGGTAAATATTTATCTCAAGAAATATCAGGGATCCCGAGTAAAAGCAAAGATACGAGTAGCGCTGCTAGCGACAAGCCAGTAACAATGTAGTTTGGCCAACGGACTATGTGACAGGTCAGATAAACAAACATCCTAAACAAAAATGCGACATGCGAGAACTGGAAAACATGGTGAAACTGTCTAGTCCTATGTATTATTCAGCTCAACATGTAGGAAATTGTCCGTCGGCAAGAACCGGGCATGACTTCACAAGTTGGGAGATAAAAAGAGATAGAGTAACTGAATGCGATAACTCGCAGCGAAAGATCACGGCGGACGTGATTATAATCAAAGTCATGCATAACACTTCCTGCAAAATATGTTGATAAAGTTAAAGAAATGCCAATACCATAGATATTTATTGACAATAATATGATAATTTATGAGGTTACCATTATCAAAAGAATAAAAATCGCACGTTGTGTACGTGTAAGTAAGCTGTGAAACTGGAACAATGCAGTTAAAGAAAGGCAAAGAACCAAAATAAAAATATGAACTGATATTAATTTCAACGAAAAGATTAGCAAACTGAAGTGGCAATGGGCAGGGCACATCTGTCGCAGACCCGACGGCCGTTGGAGCAGACGATTTCTGGAGTGGAGACCGCGGACTGGTACGCGCAGCGTGTGACGCTCCTCCGCCAGGTGGACCGACGACCTAAAGAAGGTGGCCGGAAGCGGCTGGATGCGGAGAGCGGAGGACCGAGTATGGTGGCGTTCGTTGGGGAAGGCCTATGTCCACCAGTGGACGCTAAAAGGCTGAAAATGATGATGATGATTAATTTCAATGAAACACAATGGATATTGGACAACCCAACCACCTAAAAGGTTAACCTCATAATTTCAGAAGCAACTCATTCTATTGCCGCAAAACATAATAATAAACGAGCCAGTTGTTCCATATAAACGATGCCACATCCGTTTTCCATTCAGCCCGTCTCCGTGAGTTCCACGACACTACCCGCTCTTGGCTCGCCGCTGAGCGCGGTTTAATAAAGCGAACTACGCCACTCTACCCGACAGCACTGTCGCGCGCGTTCTCATTTCAAAACTGAGCGTACTTTACACGTTATACATATTGAATTAGTTTTTGAATCTCATCTAGTTTTTAATAAGCTTTGTGGTGCTATCGAATTTTATCGTTAAGTTATTTAGGCAAATTCAAAAACTGTATAACACCATCTTTCACAGAATAGTTTTAGACAGAATTGACGTCAAAAAGAGGTATTGTATTCCAATTTTATAAACGAACTTTCATTTGGCAAATAAATATCTGAATAAACAATAAGTGTATAAAAATTTAAATAGCCAATATATGTAATGAAAACATTTTTACGTTGTTTATACTGTTGTAGTAATAAAGGCTGAAGATGATGATAAAGTTGACGACGGGGTATTCACTACTTTGGCATTAAAAATGGAGGTATCTACTTAAGTGGAATTATGACTCTTAATTGGAAAACTTTTAGAAATTGTCTACAATATGGTCGGTCGGATTAGCAAGATGGTATCAACGGAAAAGTTAGGCTTAAACTCCGATAAAATTAGAGCTAGCAAGAGCTAAGGAATAAGGGTAATCTGTACAGTAATAGTCGGTGCTATACAAACACAACTTACGTGATATAAATAGCTAGGTATATGTAACTATTGTTCGTTTCTTGGAATTGGATTTGAGCAAAAAATGCGATACAATGTAAAAGATAATGAAACAAATAATATTCAATACAGATTTGAAAGTACAGATACAGAATAATTAACAGAAGGACCTTCGGGAACAAAATTTCAGTTCCATTAAGTCTAGCTACTTGGCTGCCTACATTTTTCTTCCACTCAGCGAGCCAGATGTCACTACTATATCTTTAAACATTGTAAATGGGGATGATTTAAATAATAATATTATTTTTATAAATTTTAAGGATACGTTCAATAATGTGTCAGTTTAACATTAAAGCTTTGTTTAAGATATATACGAGCGGATACCCGTTAACTTTGTCAAAAAGTATCCTTTATTTATGTTAATTTAGAATTTAAGCTATCATTGTACAAAGTTTCATTAAAATCCTATTGAGCAGCAAAAATCCGAGCATCCAAACTTTTGCATTTTGTTATAATATTAGTGGAATTTATATTTGTATGCAAGAAGAACCAAGCACACTATTAAACCACCTTAATATTAAAATTAACGAGATTGTCCCGTCCATATTACAGATTATGTGGAAAATGTTTCATTGCAATGTTGTGTACACTATACAATAAAGGCCACTGTGAATGGTAACAATAGGGTTTAATAAAACTGCCGCGACCTCAGCTACGAGAATGCTGAAAATGCAATATTCAATATGCTCTCAAGACAACAGCATACAAAGGAAAATAAACACAGATAGGTAAACTAGACGGAATGAATTCTAAAAGTTTAGTCAGAATCAAAATGTTAAAAAGACGGAGAAAAAAACTATTCAGAGAAAAAAACACAAAAAAAAATAGTAGATTATACGACAAGTAAATAAAAAGGGAATTTAATTCGAGGGACTAAGTTGGATCCCAAGAGCAGCGAAGGATTCTAGATTAGAATCCTGAGCGGAGCGAGGGATACAAAAGAACCGAGATGAAAATTTTTTTTCACGAGTTGTGTACTCTACTTTATACCATTGACTGCGAGAAAATAAATAGTAGTATGTAGTAGTATTTACATTTATCACATTTTATTATATGAATAGGAAGGTTGTAAAAACAATCCTTATCTGACAGATAACAGCCACTTGATCTTGCTGTTAGTTTATCAGGCAGCTATAAAATAAGGAAGGTTCGAAATCTCGGGCGCCCACCAAAAAGATTTTAGCTTCAGGGTGAAATTAGAATATAGCTCTTTAGCCAGCTATATTTTTTCAAATTTAATCTCTAGTGACTAAAATAGAGTTTTATTCACTGTTTTCGAGAAACAAAATGCTAAATTTATTCTCTAGTGACTAAAAAAGAGTTTTATTCACTGTTTTCGATAAATAAAATACTCTTTTTAGAGTGACAATGGTATAAAAACAATTGTGTCATTATACTCATTGGTATTGGTTTTTTCGGCTCAGATAATTTGTACGAATATTTCTGATATTGTTAGACTTAAGATTTGTATAACATTATATTTTGGTTGAATGAAGAATGAACAAAGCATTTCATTCGGGGCCTCAGTGTGGTAACACTATTGATAGTCTTTTGACTGTTTACTTCAAATCTAAAATCTGCAATGTATTATCACAGTGGTCCTAGCCCACATGTTTTCCTGCTCCAAATGAAGAAGAACGAAAGCCCTATAAAATTTTGAACAATACGCCTACCATGACTATACTATCGAGTAAGTACGTAAAAAAACTATCTATACCTCTCTGTCTTTCGTAATTAATTGGAAAGAGATAGCACTATTAAGCATTTACGTACTCGCCACCGAGTTTTACTTGGTCAACTCATGGTAGGCGTACAGAGCTTTTCCTTTTCACTCCAAAAAAAAGCGTAAAAAAATTTCGAAATACGTAGAACAAATTTAATTTTTTTTGCAACGAAATTATCAAATACCTTTTATTTTACATGGTGTACGTGTGACCTTTTACACGCGTTGTTCAAGCCTCTAACGTTTCACAGGGTTTTTGTTTTCGGACCCAGTTTGTACAGGGCGTTTAGTGTTTAATGGTGTGGCACAAAACACTGGGGGAAGCGATTGTTAAAGAGCTAGAAGAGGCGATTGAGAAAGATAATGAGGTAATGGCGCGCATGATGGCGAAACCAACAGGGTTCTGACAATGATCATTGTCCTAAGTAATTTTCAACTCGAAAAATGTAAAACAAAGTCAAACCTTCATTCCGGATCTAATAAAACTTAAATAAATGTTTGAGAATTCAACATTTTGTTCCTAAGCGGTAGTTAGGTAGTTAGGATGAATGTTTTACATGCCATCCAAGGGTATTCCCGTTGCTAAGAAACTCTTTCGAATTTTAATCAATTGCTTGATTAAAGAAATGAATGGATTAAACAAACATAATTATAAGAAAATTAGGTTGGGCAATATCAACAACACGCTTGTAAATCATCACTTGCTCCGCCTCCGAATGACGAGGGTCGACACTGACAACAGGACCCTGTTAGAAGGGTCTTACAGGTGCTAAAAATCCGTAGTTTCAGTAAACAACTTTTTAAACCTAGAATTTACGTGGGTGTGAAATGGTGATAGACGTCATAAATCATGAAACTTACACCAAGGTTAGTTAAAAACACGCGAATAAGTTTACAAAAAAATACAACCATAACAACCTATTTTTGTAATCTCTATTATATCAATATCCAATACATTTTTGACTTTCTACCAAAAGCGATCGTACCAGACGCTCAGATTACCCCAATATATACCGTTTACAGGGCAACTGACGCTCACCCCACATTTATGCATATGCATAAATGCTACGCTAGGATTCTCGGTCGGGTCGGCCGGCTCGACCTCGTAGTGATTCCTCCAGATTTAGTAAACTCGAATCAATGCAACATTTACATCATTCAGTATCTGTATCCAGTTCACCGTGTCGTCATCATCATGATGTATAAACGCTGGAACGCACCAAATGCGTGTTTGCGAAACGCTTACGGCACATCGCGTCGTGGGAGCTCCGTTGTAATGTATGAATCTGTATAGAAGACGTCGCACCGGGGTCTGTGGCCACGCGCCGCACACGCCACAGCGTGGGACGTCTCCCATACAGTTTCATAGGAGCTGCCACGCAGCGACGCGCCCCACACGTCACGCATTTGGTGCGTTCTTCTTTGCTTTGATAAATTTGATAAAGTCCTAATTGCAGGAACTTCACCATAAAATGTTTGTTTTTTACTTACCTTTATTTGTTTAAAGTCGTTAGTACGCCTTGAACCACCTAGCTCCTTCTGTTTAAATATACCTATGAATACAGTAATTAAACCGGTTCTTTGTTTACAATTTCAACAATATTCCGATTTTACATAAACCGGCTCAATAGTGATTGATTTCAGCTTCAGAATCCAAATAAACAAAAGATCGCTAATTTGATTCCCGTTTTGAAGGAACACTTAGAAGTCCTACGTTCAGTGATCCAGTGAAAAGGAATCACCACTCTAACGGATCGGGACCTGAATTCATCGGCGCGGCACAAAGTTCAAAAAGAGCTCAAACGGTATTGTGTGAGCAAAGCTCTTTCTTTGAACTGAAACGTTCCGTTTTAGATATTCAACCGAGTATAGGCAGCACGAATCAAAATATGACTGAGTTTTGTTGCATTGTAAAGGGATAGTACGATTTTATATTAAGTATAATATGAATTTACATGAAAGTATTGAATCTTTGACGAATTTTCTTTAAGCATTCTCTTGGCTAAGCGGTACTTCGCTTAATACTTAGATATTAGAATGTTGTAAATCAAAACAACGCGTTTATCCATGTTTCGAGCGATGATTTCTCCATTCCATTTTGCGTATTTGGCTGAAAGGTGCACCACCTCCTTATATTGAATGCGTAATACTGACTGAGTCGGAATATGTCAATTTACTTAAAGATTTATCGAATCGGTTCAAAGATACTGAGTCACTCATGAATAAATACATTAGTCATATAAAATTAATGGCGCTTAAAATGTAAAGACAGATCGAACACTCGGACCGATTCCACTTCGTTCTTCCTAAAGCGTAAACAATATGTGTATTGCTGAATGACTTCAGCGATGGGGTCCAAGTTCTAATACCTATTGAGGAGAATATTAGAACCTGGTCAATGGACCCGATCCCTGAAGTCATTCAGCAATACACATAATTATCTACGCTTTAGGAAGAACAGGGTGGAATCGGTCCTATACTACTCCAATTTCTAAGTCACACAGTCCAATTTCCAAGTCATAATAGGAACTTTATTTTGACTGTGCAATGTCCTGCTTTGCCATGCCTGTAAAACACAATTATAATACCCTTACCTCAACCAATGAACAAATTCAATTAAAGACAACAACTTTGAAGTTTCATTGTGGGAAGTTTACGAAATTAGAAACATCAGTCAAAAACTGTGTTCGATCGAAGCTTTTGAAAGATACAAAGGCTTCAGAAGAAGCCAGTCAAATAGGGAAGTCTAAAAATTACTTAAAATATCAGAGCAATAAAGTAGACTCCGATATCCCAGGCAATATTGCCAACCACATTGAAATAACTTTGTTATTACGGAAGTCCCAATACAAATCATGCGGTGCGGAAGAAAAATCATATAGCATAAATTTTCCTTAGCAGACAAAAGTTTTTTTTACCTTCACTTTACTAGTATTTTTGTGCAAATTTACGCATGGACTATTTCGTCGGTCCCGTAGTTTATTTGTTTTGTATTTTATGAAGCCCGGATTGACCCCTCGGTTTGAGGAAATTGAATTTGTTTGATAGAATAGAGGTTAACTCAAATAGTTTTATGGGAAGGTTGCGGAGACGGACGTCAGATACAAGAAAATGTATCTGCAGGTCTTCTTATGAAATCAACGCTTCAATCTAAGTATGTAGGTACTGTTACATGGTGGAGAAAATCATCTGTAACTTCAATGTACTTTATGTACGCTATGTCATGACTCTGACGGATTAATAAACTAGACTGTACTGTTTGAAAACCTTATGCCTATGCTGAGGAAAAAGAAGAGGATGACGAATAAATGCTGAAAGGGTTCGTTTGTCTCAAAACATCAAATTTAATTACCATTGTGTAGCAAAACTATCTATTTTTATAGTATCGAACATACAATTTAGTCTATGAGCAACCAGATGTTCTCTAGTTTTTGAAGAAGCTTTGCGGAAAAATGAGAATTTCTCCCATCATCCATAGGTCGATATCAGAACATCTGATCCTCCGTTTCCTCACATTATAGTTAAGTAGGTAATATATTGCCAATTTTTTTAGGTCGTTGGTCCATCTGTCCAGAGGAAGTCCCGTACTAAATATTGCCTGCCCACTGTCACTTCCCTACTAAATTACGTGACAGTGACCAAGCTCATGACATTAGCAACTATTGCAAATATTCATTTAGTTTCATTAACCTCATATGTGACAGAATGAAAAATACACACACTGAAGTGGGGTTTGCCAAGCAATTTATGAGTCATTTTTATCACTTACTACGCTTGTGTTTTCTTACAGAAACTATACAGAAAAATAAAATAATTAGGGTCCGCTATATTATTGTTTTTATCACCATGTAAGTACACCATTTTGTTGTTGTCGTCAATGTTGTTATTGATGAATCTATCACCATCTAGGCTATCACCATAATAAGCTATCACCAATTTTCCAACTACGCTTCCACGGCCTATAATTTCCACTTAAGGCATTTAGTATTGAAACGCAATGTTTCTAATTAAAACGTAAATTTTAATATTTTCAATTAAAATAAGATTTGGAAAACACTGAGGTAAAGTATCTAATTTAAATCGAGTGGATTGTTTGTTTGATATAGCTTAGGTTGTGTTTTCGACTTGAAATTATTATTTAACAATGAAACAATGTAATATGAAACCAACATTGTTGTGAATTGTGAAGCTGTTGTTAATTGTTCAGTTTATTTAAAAAGTTACCAGGTAATGAATAAAAAATTAATATTGTGAGTGGAAGCAAGGCGGATTTGCAAACGAAATCGGGTCTAGTAACGCGCAATTGCGATTGGACTATCACGCTGAAGTGGTAGTGGTTTTCTACGAAAAACCACGCTTGAACTTTAAAATTTTGAATAGGTTCATATACGACTATACTAGGTTAAATTTGTATTCTCATCACCCATTCATAATGGTATAACTTCATTTAATCATCGACTTAATTATGTGGCATCACCTGTGCAGAGACGGATCATTGCTCTGTGTATAGGCCATATTAACACAAATGTATGGCATTCAACCTCTGAGAACTGACATGCTCTGTAACCACAGACAGCGCGTGGTGGAATCCACAACCAAAGCCTCGTGCAAAACCTTTAGGCACGTAGTGTGGCAGGAGTTTAAGCCATAAAGGATCATGATTATCGTGTATTTGACATGGTTTTAACGCACATGTACCTACTAGCTTCTATCCTCGTTTCATGCTGGTGCCAGCGGCTTCACCCGCACCGATTATAGTTGTTTCCAGAAAATTAACCAATGTATGTTCATTTCTATGAACTTTGGTTATGTACTTACCTACCTACCTACCTACTTATTTATATGCAAAATTATGTGGAGATCGGGACGTGAGAGCGTTACCAAACCAACTCACTTCCGGATTTATAATTAATAGAATTAGGAAGGATTCTATGATTTCATAACGTGAGCTTTTAGTGCTGTATGATTGATTAAATGATTATTTCTCTCTGTGGTAAATAAACACCCACAACACTTAATAAGTAAATAAATTATGTTGCTTTGGATTTATAAGTAGGACAGGACATAGCCGAACGGATTACCAAGCTGTTGTGCCAGTGAAGGTCACATCTGTCGATGGTCAATGGGGCAGAGAGTTGTGGAGTCCACGTACCGGTGTGATGCGTAATAGGCACACAGTAGACCGGCTGGATGGGAAGGGAAGGCCTACGTCCAGCAGTGGACGGCGATAAGCTCACGGTAAAGATGATAAGCTCCTCAAGGTCGGTGAAGAAAATTCCTGGCTTTCCCTTGGAAAGGACGTGGATAAAGACATCATAATTCCCAAGTAAGTATGAACACTACAAATACCAGTCTTATTTTCCGGCAAGAATCGAAGCTACAACATCTGACGCTTCAAGCATGTAGCCGAACATCGAGCCCATTGAGGTGATTTTATTATTAGTAAATAATAAGCCTTATAAATAATGAGTTTTATGTAATATTTGATTTCTTTTTATACTTAGATGGTCTTGTCTCAAAGTGTGCTATTCTTGAACAACCACTTTACATGTATAATTTTATTAAACATTTTGAAATGAAATAAACAGTTACATGTAAGCTTTCCGAGAGAATCTAAAATTACCGCTGGCGGTATATAAAGCTTTTAGGAAGGCCTTAAATATATATTTGTCAACAACTTCGTGTTAAGTTTAAGGAGTACTTACTTTCGAGACAAAATACGATGGTAAGACTCGACTGTTCTTTTGTTTCTATAAACTCAATTTGTTATTCTTGTCCTCGGTTCCTGTACACAAAGACCAGAATAATTGTACTCTCGCTGGCTGTGAGGGGTTTTGTACTCGTCTAGTGTTTACCTAAGAGAGTCCAGAAGCTTGCAGGAAACCATTTTAAACTAAACCAAGTAACTTTAGTGAGAAAACCAGAAGCTTCGTGAGGTAGAAACTTAAAATTTAATTGAAATATATTTCTTAGCTTGGAAACTACTCTAAAGAACTTTGAAAAGACGAGTTTGTGCTGAAAGGCCGAAGACAACTTTAAGCATTAAGCGAATAAAAGTATCGATAGGTAATATTGCTTTATACTTTCCGTTTTGTGCACTGAATATATTATATTGAGGCCTAAGCTTATTATACGTTTAATATATACCTCTATTTATTTACTGATCTTTGACTTAAAATTATGTTCAGCAAGTAGGTAGTTAGCAAGCAACGTTTATTAATATTATGTAAATAATTATGGCTTATTGAGACTGACTTAGTATTTACTTTTATTTGACACTAATGTCGAAGGTCTTAGATTTTTTTTAAAATCATTGAGCCCATGGTCATTACTTTTATTTCCTAGGATCTCTGTGATTTTTGATGTCAAATTTTCCGCCTAATTTTATTTCCTGACATTAGTGACCAGTCGGCGATCGTCAATACTAATGATCGCAGTGACCAGTGCAGCAGTGCCATGACTATTTTCTCCATTCCACATCTTCATTGATTTACTGCATGGATCATATATTTCTAATCGTATTTCTTTCAACAATTATAAACGATGGTTGTTCTGATACAATTTATATTTCAATCTTCCTACCACCCTTGCTTCCCTTGTCATCAAGTCCAATCGATACGTCACCCTCTACGCCACTTGTCACATCTGGGATCTCATTTAGGTCAGCACCCTTCGGTATTGTAAATTATTTTGTCTGTTAACATTTCTTAGTTTATTCTACGAGTATTTACGCCGAATATGAAAAACTTTATTTATTTATCTATACCTATATAAGTATACTAGCTATTTCCCGCTGCCTCGCCCGTGTTTCTGACTTTTTTCATTTCGCTCGAATCCTAAGGGTAGTAGCGTGATGATGAATAGTCTTCCTCAAGAATCGGACTATCGAATTCGAAAAGTATTTTTTCAAATCCGACTGGTATAGTTAATAATAATAAAGAACAAACTTCAGCTTTATTATAATAGTATAGATTGGGACATAATTAAACTAGGAAAATTTAAATAATTTCATTGTCAAAGTAACATTCATGTTAACGTCTTGCCTATATCGAGTGAGCCACCCAAGGCGTAACTTAATGTTAATTGTTTGAATAAAATAAGGTAGCTAAGTGTACTTTAGGTACCTTTAATGTTCCTCTGCAAATCACATTTTATCAATCTAAAAATTTTGACCCTGCCCTGTGGTATCTTGGAGGTCTGTAAATTGGTCAAAAATCACCCAAATTTCTATACTACACGGCAAGATACCTAATATAAGCTACAAATTATTTATTACGTCTTAAGCCAACCTCACTAGCCATTCCACGAGTATGTTTGTTATGTCAATTAAAATAAAATAAGATACCTAACTTTCCTTTTACGTTAGGTATTTATTATTTTTGTCATTTCATGAAGGCTTTATATTTTTCAAAATAAACTGTCTTATTATAACTATGGCTTACGACATTTTTAGACAGAGAAAGATCCTAAAGATATAAATGGTAAGATTTAGCTCGCCGGGCGTTTCTTAAAATAAACAAGGTAAACCCACTCAACCAACAAATTCTATAGGTAATATACAGGGTTGATACTATTTTTAATTTCCACAAGCCTGTACTAAAAGTGAAAGCCCAAGAAAAAAAAAGTTGTTCGAAGAAATCTCATTTATATACAATACTCTTTTTTCGGATTATATCTAATAGTTAATGTTAGTTTTGTAAACAAGTGGTTTTCCCAGGTATTTTCCGTAAACATTTTACTAAAGAGAAAAGTGAAAATTGTGTTAAAATAAAACAGTTACCTACTTCCTTAAATTAATCTATCACAAAATAAAGGTATTTCCCAATTATTAACTATTTTAATTTTTTTTTGCATGCTTATAGTTCTATTTAGCTAGACAATAAAATTGACAATGTTTATATAAAACAAAAAAATTATCCATTGGATTGAAAGTAAAAGTGTAAAGGGGTTGAAACTATACCCCCCAAATTTATGGACAGTTTTATTGTTCAGAAGAAAATATTTAAATGCGTATTTATTAATATTTTTTGACGTCTAATTGAATATTTAAGACTTGGTAATAGATTTGTTATTCTCTTCTGTGGTACAAGTTTTTGTCAAGGCAGAATAAAAAATAACTGTAAGGGTTGAACAATAGATCGTTAGACAGATAGGTGTCCTCGACCCAGGAATCGATCCTTGACCTTCGCTTTATCACTGACATACCCCTCTACAGGCCTTAACCCTACGCATGATGCTCATGAATATTGAATAAAATTTAATTTGCTTTTTTTTGTTCATGTAACTATTGCTTTTTTAACTGAGTAAGTAGGTAATATTACATTATAAAAAATTTCATATCTATTATTAAATTATGCAATGACAACCTTAAAATTAACTTCCATTATTTAGTCAGCAACATTTTATGGTGAAAACTTTTACATAATTTCCTTTGGAAAAATAATAAAATTAAAAAATTCGATAAATAATATCGAAGATAAGTATGGATTTCAACATTCTACTAAATAATCAAAATTAATATATTATTAATTTTAAATGCGAAACATTCATATTCCAGTAATTTTTCAAAATAAATTTTGATTGGTTCAATTTAACCCTATACATATTACAAAATGTTTTTAAAGTGAAAAACCCCTATTGATATTATCACAACGGGTGTAATGTACTTAATCATACAATTAATTAAAAATAATTAATGACATTGATATTGTCCTTAATAAAGGTTACTAATTAATTAATATCAGCAGTACTCACCAAAGAAAGTGCTATTAAAACATCAATCACGAAGGAAATAATAAAAACTCGATAAAACTTAAAAGCACGTGCACTTTCCGATTGCATCCACCTTAACGTATTTGTCACTGTCACAGAAATATAACACGACACGTTCCCTGTGATATGAGACAGCTGTCACTAAACGTTACTATTTTCGTAACTCAACTTCGAATGAACAGGAGAGACACACCCAACCCCGACGGTGGTTGGAGCGTAACTGACATCGTAACGAAATGGTTGCACCAAAACGAGGCAAAGATTCCAGCTGGTTCAGCCAAGCATCAAACTTATTGAAGCATAAACAGGATAATGTTGTAAATCTGAGGTGGTTTCATTAGAGTACCACAACGTCTGTGCGAAGTCAAACAAGCTTTGATGTAACCTCATGTGGATACTCAGGATATTTTGGGATGTTTGGTCGTTTCAGTTTTTGTTATCACTCAACGTCAGAATCTTTTAGTACTAGTGGTTCTGTGAGAACAGTAGACCTTGCAAGCCCTTAAAATCATGCAATACCTTAGCACTTTAATGCTTAACATTTCGCAAACGGATCCCTGAATCGAAAAATATTTTTCACACACCCGCAATATTTTTGAAAGACCTATCCAACGATACCACTAACCCATTCCATGGGATTCACTAGAAGAAAATCATTCCCACTTTATGAACATAAGTTATTTTTTCAACTTTTTAAAGTTGTATGTCGACGATTTGCTTGTTTTTGATGTAGCCGGATCCAAATAGATCGTCACTTCCCATGATATATCCAGATGATGGGAAGCAGCGTAGACTCTATTTTTAAAACTGTGATCAGAGACCGCCGATCACGAACCCCTACCTGTATGGTGATCAAATCACAATCACAAACCTCTCAGTATTTTGAAAGAGGCTTTTTTTAAACTTATATTTTAATTTCGTTGCATGATTATACGTTCCGAATATTAAAGCAGTCAAACTAAAGAAATACATCATTGGAACAAAAGCTCTGATTAAAAGCAAAATTACTAGATTTAATCCAGTCATAAGTTACAACTCTACATGTAGAATCATTTGAAGTTTCTCGCTTTCAAGGTAGAGTTCAGTCGTCTTGGTGTAATTTTATTAGAATATTTTATTGTACCAGTCCTGATAGAGCCCCGAAGCGCTTCCACTAAGTTTGGAAATGCGAGTAAGGTAGATTTGCTTTGCTTGATGAGGGTTCAAGTTATAGTGGACTTGTGAAATTCGCTTTGTTGGAATATCTAAAGTTTTGTATTATTGGAAACTAAATATCTCATTTGACTTTTATTGTTAGGAGTTCGGTTATTATTTTAATTCTTTGAAATTGTATCTTTGTGGGCATAGTTATATATTTTCTTATTATGTAAGTACTAGTTTCAAACCATGCAGTACCCGTGTACAACCGCGTTGTTATACTAGTTGTATATACCACTGGGATTTTTTTTCCTAATAGTACAACAAGAGGTAAGTAAGTAATAAACAAATAAAATTAAATCTTAAATTAAATCAAATGTAATTTATTAAAAACAGAGACAACGAAAAACAGCGTAACAGTAACAGATTCAGAAACAATAGTAAGTATGTATTAATATTGTTTAATACATCTTGCTTTGGTCTTAACTTACCAAAATCTGTTAATTTAGTCTGGTTCAATCTAATCTATGGTAACCCGGCTTTTCTTTTTTGAAAGTACACTTCCGACCAAAATAATTTTCAAAAGCGATCAGGGTTGGCCGTCAATCGTTCAATCCGCGCGGGCGCCGAGCGGGGTGGGGCAGGGAAGCGAGTGTCTGGCAAGCCGCCAATACACATGAATCATCGCACGCGGCGCAAACCACCGGCCATTTGTCAGCATTACAAGTCTGCGAAGGAGACGGACCTACTTGTGTATTCGGAGACAAGTGTATATGTGTAGTTATACAGAATTAAAAATAATTAATATTATTCATAACTATTTTATCACTCCCAACTCGCCTACACAAAATGCCTACTGTTTATTTATTTAACGTGAATAAAATAACATTTAATAATAAAAATCTTTGCAATGTAATACTTAATTTTTTTTGAACCAGTCTTACCAAAACATTCGTGGCAAACTTTTCATTTTTTTTTCATTATTTTAATGTTCGTACATTCAATGATGTTGATATTAGAGAAAAACTTAATTCTAAAATATTTTACCGTGCTACGTTATTTGCACCTCCAGTGTACAATTAATAGGATAGGAACTGATAAATATCCTGTCCTTAAGAGACAAAAGTAAATGAAAAACTACAAAGTAAATATTATAATTTAATAGGGTAAAAACTTAAAAATATAATAATATACAATTATTGGAAATTACACCTTACAATATTCTACATGAAAATGTAAGATACGGTAAGCCGTAACCCAAGATAATAATTATAGTCTTAAACGTTACTCCTAATTCGAAGCGATTAGTTCTTCCCTCTTCCTCTTCCCCATATCATAATGTGGACACGCCTTTACAAGAGATGCTCGACTATTGACTTTTCCGAGTCAGTGACGAATCTCTTTGTGCAACTTAAGTTGTTGTTATTTACGTATGTTTTACTCGCCATCAGGAAGTTGAAATAGAACAACTTTACTGAACTTTCTGGAGTAGAGTCAGCTGTACTTGTGTTGGATACGTACTTGGATCCTGACTCAGGTGATTGAACTTTGCGTACCTAACATACATACTTTAGTCTTGACTCAGGTAATACGTAACAACGTACCGTTCCATAATATAAGTCAGTAAACTAGGTCCGTTATAGTATTTGGAGTAGAATTGTAATTTTTAGATAGATAGACATTTATTCACTGACACAATACAAACTCACAAACAATTAACAGATGACTTAAAATATTTAAATTAAATGAACGCTTCGCGGGCACCCAACGAAATTCAATAGGACTCCTATTGTTGTCTTGTCTCGAAGAAATTTTACCGGACTGCGGCGAAGCCCAAAAGGACGGATGTATTTTTAGCTAAATTAAACAATTTTATTCGATGTGCGAGAAAATATTGTTTCTCAATACAGCTTAATCAATAATAATAGGCTAGGTAAATATAAACTCTAAATACCTTTATAAACATCCAGTCAAGTTATTATCCGTGAAATCCTCCTAAAGTAAGCAAGCTGAAATTGCTAAAATTCCTAATTAAAATAACTTTTCCAGCAGATTTCAATTTAACATTAAGTTCGTAGGTACTTAAATAAATCGTTTTAAATTCATTTTAGACTCGCTCATCTGAATGTCGGTGTAATATATAAGTACCTACTATAATTTAGGTATATTAAGAATCATTAGGTAGTCGGCAATATAATTGATTAAGCACTAAGAACATCATTAGACAAAATACTCAATACTAGCTGTTGCCTGCGACTTCGTGGACAAAATACCACTTTACTCGATACCGAGTAACCGGTTTTATTTTATAATAAGACACATAGGTAGAATGGGTTAGTCATTTTTTGAATGGGAAGCATCAGGTAACATTTTCAAAAACAACCCTCTAGTTGATACCAATGTTAGGAATTGAGGGATTTTTGTTGCTTGTCATTATTTCTCGCCCATTTTTGATATATTTTATAGTCTGTATATTGGCCAGAATATACACTATCGTTATAGGTACAAAGTTTCGCCAAAATCAGTTTATCTATTTTTGCGTAGTGTCTAAACAGACAGACAAAATTAATAAATTAAAAATTAATAATAGGTATACGAGTAAGGACCCACCAATTTAATTAAAATTGAGTTCTTAGAATTGTTATTGTTTTGATTGCATTCTCATTAATACTTCAGATTTGAACGAAGACACTTGTGTTGATTATTTTTCCATTATAGACGGAAGCCTAACAAATTCTAATTGTCTAATGTCTATTTTTAATGTCGAATAGCCAAGCAATGGCTCATAAGAGTATTCAATTCAATACACTTTATTCCACATTAAAAAAATTACAGACAAAAAATAAAAAAACAGATACAGTAATGTACATCAAGGCGGTATTATCGATAAGAGCGATTTCTTCCAGACAACCTTTGTGTATTGTGAGCATAAGTGTAAATAAAAATCAGTTTTAATATTTTCCAGTGTTACTATTCAGTTTTTCCATATTCATACAGATCGAGATTCTAAGGCAAGGTATTGTTATGTCTATTAATGGACACGGTGTTGACGATGATAATTGTGTGATGATTTCGTTGGTTGTTGGAATATTAGCGATTGAAGCGGAACAGCGCGCCAAAGATAACGCCTTGTTCATTCATATAAGGCCTGCCAAAATCAAAATCGTGCGCGCACTTAAACTCTAAACTTTAATATTTTCAACGTAGGGTAAAACTCAGTAATACTCACTCATACTTGACAAAACACCCCACTCACCTAGCACGCACACTAACAAAGCTAGGTGGCCGGAAGCGGCTGGATGTAGGGGGAGGAGGACCGGATGTGGTGGCGTTCGCTGTGGAAGGCCTATGTCCAGCAGTGGACCCTGAAAGGGCTGATAATGTATTCCTGTTCATTGGAAGTCAGCCTAAATAATTACCAAAGTAATAGAATTTAAATTTTACCATGTCTACTGTGATGGCAGTCAGACCATACGTTACGCATCCAATATTGATCAGAAGCGACCAACTGTGATGATGTTAACGCAATCACGCAGCATATGATAGCACTGAAATACTTTTTGCGTGACGTTCAAATAAATCATTCATGTTGATTTTTTTTCTCCTCATGAAATTTTATTGGATTCGACAGCCAATTTCAGGACCTATCCATGCAGGTTTGTTTAGTTTTTCAGATGGCTAATATAATGTAAAAATGCACAGTGAATATTTCCATTCCCTCTTTCCCCCTTCTTTTAAAATTAGCCCCATTCCATCTCCATATTTTTTTTCCATTCCAAATTTTTCACGACATAACCCCTTTAATTAGTGTAGACATTGGTAGTGAACAAATAAACTGTAAAATACGAATAGAAAAAAATATTGTAGGAAAAAGGAAAATAATATTTTTGTAGGCAGTAAAAATGGTAAGAAAGTTGAAATTGAAATATTTAAAAAATTCAATTTTAGAAAAAGTTCATACATAAATAGCTATTGGTATTTGAATAAAAGTTTAAAGTCCTGTTATTATAATGTTAGAAAGCTCCTTCTTGTTCATAGCATCTTCTTACATTTAGCATATTGTAAATCCTCTTTATTGGTAGTATGAGCAATGTAACCTTTGATAATAGTTACCTATTTTTTCTAAGTGCTGTGGATTTTGTGAAATAAATAAAAATAAAAGAGTCGTCTCCATTCTGATGGTAACTAACTTTAAAATAACTATCCTCGGATATGTTTTTAATCTGAATATACCTACTAAAATGCAAAAAAAATAAATTCTGATGGTGCCACGTCTTAACTAAATTTAGTCTTCTGCTCTTTTTATCTGTAGAAATAAGAAAGGGATGGCATGAATTCTAGAACTGTCAAATTAGTTTAGTCCTGTCAGACACAAGAAAATGTACCAGGATTCTATTGTAATTTAAAACATGGCAATTAAAATTCCCTCTGTCTGACAGGACTAAACTAATTTGACAGTTCTAGAATTCATGCCATCCCTTTCTTAATTCTACAGATAAAAAGAGCAGAAAAGACTAAATTTAGTGAAGACGTGTCACCATCCGAATCGACACCACTAGCTGCCAGCTCCGTTCCGTTCTCTTACTGGAGATCACTAAACAAGTCGAGAAAATAAGAAATTAATCTTCTGCACAGCTTACTCATTTCATAAACTACAAGTGGTACAAACAGACTCAGATAGCAGTCTTTTATCCGGCGTCCGCCTGTCGATACCATCCGTTAGAATCGAGTTAACTCGACATCGCGGGAAGCAACTTCAAATATATGCGTAAACAAGTAATTTTATGTTCCATGTATATTTTATCTAAATGGAATATCTAATCACCACCATTATCAGCTATACGACGTCCACTGCAGGACATGATGAGAAGAATATTATGCCCTAAAAATCTGCTTCAATGGTTAAACATGGATTATGTAGGTAGTTAACAGATATTTGTAAAAAGTTAAATAGGTATAAGTCTTTTACTTAACTTAATTATAATTTTAATTATTAAATCAAATTATTGTAACTTATATTTTATTCTTTTGTCGCTTTGTAAAATAATATAAAAATTTGATAACGTATTTTTATTGTATATAGGTACTGACAGGTCTGACCGAATACCTGAACATCCTGGATGCCAGAGGCGGTGGGACGAACCGCTCTGCAGGCTGGCATACCAGGTGCTGGTGGAGTCCGCTGCGGACTTGGCGGAGAGTGCTCGCTTACACGCCGTATCGGCGTTGGAATCGGGGCTGTGGCCGCAGGCTCTGCCTTCAACTAATACAGGCACCCTGCTAGATGACTCCACTTTGGCGTTGGCGACTGGTCTCCGCCTGGGAGCGAGGACGAATCTCCCGCACCGATGTCAGTGCGGGGAAATGGTAAGTGAACTGGGGATCACGGATTATCATGTCAGAGGAGCGCGGATCGTGTGCAACGAGGCACACGATCCGCGCACACGATACTCATCGTTGAACGACATTGGCACTGGCGTCGGTGAGGGTTCCCTCCGTCCTGGAACCGAGTGGGCCAGTGCGAGCAGACGGCAAGAGACAAGACGGGATGTCTCTAGTCCCGTGGAGTAAGGGCAGGTGCCTGGTATGGGATGCCACCTGCGTGGATACTTTGGCTCCTTCCCATATCCAGGCCACCTCAGCTAGGGCGGGGGCAGCGGCGGCTTCGGCGGAGTCGCAAAAGAAGCGAAAACATGCCTGCATCCGTGATACTTATCAATTTGTGCCGTTTGGGGTAGAGGGGGTAGAGACAATGGGACCGTGGGGCCCTGAAGCCCTGAAGATATTTGGGGGCCTTTCAAAGGATCTCAACGAGGCATCAGGTAACCGGCGGGCGGGCAGTTACCTCAGCCAGCGAAAAAGTCTGGCGATCCAACGAGGTAACGCCGCCAGCATTTTATAGGCACACTGCCTTATTGTGACGCTTTGGAGAAAATATTTTATTTGTAAGGTGACATGTTTTTGTATTTTGTTTGACATTTTAATATTTTTAATTACAATTTCGAAATATAGTAGGTACTTCATTTATGAATTTAATTATTCCTGTTGGTTTCCTTGCGATTTTTTTTGACCGTAAAGCCTGTGGTAGTGTGACAATGAACCTGACAAGGCAAGTCCTATATTGTTACTAGTAATAGTACATTATGATATAAGTGCGGTAAGTTGAAAATTACAGCCGAGGCGATATTGCTAGCCCGAGCCGTAGGCGAGGGCCATAAGAAAGCAGAGGATGTAATTTTCAAAGCGCACGTATGTCATACGACGTTTTATAACATATTTGCGAGGAAATAAATAAAACTCGGAAAACGAATAAATGTTTAATAACTTGTTAAAGCAGTTATAATCACTACTTGACGACATTTTCAAATAAAAACAATACAGTGAAAAGAAATAATGGCATCAAATTACATTAATTGCAGGCTTGTATAGCACTTTTCTCAAATAATGCGCGGAAATTGTTTAATAAAAAATTATATATACAGGGTGTTTTTTTATAGTATATCCAGATAGATCTCGTCGAGCCGTTTCATTTAAGTACCATTAACAAGGGTCTAGCACCAGCCGTTCCGGAGATATGGCCAAAAGAGTGTTCTTTTTTTCATTTGGCCATATCTCCGGAACGGCTAGTGCTAGACCCCTCGTGTTTGTACTCAAATGAAAGGGCTCGACGAGATCTATCTGAATATAATATATAAAAAAACATCCTGTATATACAATTTTATATGAATATACAGGGTGTTTTTTATATATTACATTTAGATAGATCTCGTCGAGCCCTTTCATTTGAGTACATGAACATGGTTCTAGCACTAGCCGTTCCGGAGATATGGCCAAAAGTATTTTGAATTGCCCAAAGTATTGTGACAACCCTAAGTTGTGATCGTTCAGTTCAGACGGTTCACAATTTTAATAAAACTTTTGATATTTTTTGGATTTCCGCGCATTATTTGAGAAAAGCACTACAAGCCTTGGCCCCAACCAGGCATTGATGGACTCACGTATATGTGCCTCGGCTCTGCCTCGGCCTACATTCACACGCTCATCCATCAATGCCTCTGTTGCGGGCCGCGGCAGTAATGTACTATTGCTAATCGTTCGTTTTTAGACGGAGCATCTTGATAAACTGTGCGTTTCACTTTACATTACCGCACACGTGCGTTTTACTTTACATTACCGCACAAGTGCGTAATGAGATACAAAACGATATTGAAATTGGTAAAATAAGTGACCCTTTACGAGCAATTATGTTGTATATAAAATTATTATTACTATTAAATAAATTACTACAAAATTAAATGATATTACAGTCAAAACTGCAATAATATAGACGTATTTTTCAATTTCCTGCATTCAATATTATAAATAAACAGTTTGACATTTTGCCGAACGTGGAATAAGACTTACTCAAACGCGTCGATAGATGGAGGTACGCGGAGAGTAAATCGCGCTAACGGTATGTCGGTTATATGAACCGAGACCAACAACTCGAAACAATTATTTGTGATATATTTGTTGTGGATATATCCTTTTTCGTTTCGAATTTTTGAAAACGAGGGTCCTAACTCTTGTTTTATGTAGGTAGACATTAGTCGTTATTTGTTATGTAGGTAGTTGTTACTAATATTTAATTTTGTTTATGCATGGGCTTCTTTATTGTCTGAGCATTTAACTATTATATATTCTGTGGTTTGCGTTAATTATTACTGGGGCGTTAATTATTAAAGAGAGTCAGTGGCGTCAGGGTTAAGACACGGCTTATAATATCGAAAGGTCCGGAGTTCGATCCCCGGCTGGGCCATGTACCAATGGGTTTTTTCTCGAAACTTAAGTACATTTACTGACCGATCTTAAACGGTGAAGGAAAACTTCGTGAGGAAACCTGCATACGCAGAAGAAGAAATTCTTCGGCGCATGTGAAGTCCACCAACCCGCACTGGGCTAGCGTGGTGGACTATAGCCCGAACACCCTCGTTGAGAGGGTAGGCATGAGACCCAGCAGTATGGGGACATCTTAATAGGCTGTTGATGATGATGATGATTACTGGGGCAAAGGGAGAAGGTGGCCCAGACCCACCCTAAGGGAATGCGCAGACCAAGCGGAAAAATGCCCGTGCACTTTTTGACGTCATTGTAAAATTAACCTTATCACTATAATCTAAAGAACAAAACCGTATGCGCGAGGCGAATAAAGCAAAAAAAATTAAGTTAAATTGAGTAGGTAAATTGACTTATCTCGACTAAACTCGACTGTACTCGACTGTACACGACTGTACTCGTCTGTACTCGCCTGTACTCGCCTGTACTCGACTGTACTCGACTGTACTCGCCTGTACTCGACTGTACTCGACTGAACTCGACTGTACTCGCCTGTACTCGACTGTACTCGACTTTACTCGATTTGACTCGACTTGAGTTAAACTCAGTTAACTTGAGTTATATTAAGGTAATTAAATTTAACTTAATTTAACTAAATTAATTTAATGAACTTAAAAAATATCAGCAAAGTCAAAGAAAATAAAGTTGTTCTCTTGTGTCGTAGGTATTTATTTCCTCGCAAATGTAATGAAAAACATTGTGTGTATCACGGGCCTCCGCCTTCGGCGTCAGGCTTCTAACAGACTCATTAGTAATATCCTTCTTACTGCCCTTATTGCACAATGTACTAATAATGATGATGTGAGTAAATTTATCGTCATTTTGAGCCGTGTCATAATCAAAATCTAGTTATTCTCCATACAAATATACCCTAAATTTTATAGACCCGGAGAATTTATAATGTTGAGAAAAAGGAAAACCCAGTACTTATGTCTTTGTTATAATACCTATATTATTTGTGTTCAATCTGAACAAACATCTAATTACCTACCTAGTTTTATGCAATGATTGATAGGTAGGTATCGTAACAATTCCACGATGACGTCATCATCGAGGGTCAAAGCAGAAATAGTAAAGAGGGAAATACCCTCGTAAAGAGTTTTTGGGGTGAGTATAGTCAATTATTCTAATGTATGATGTGACGAAATTGCATGCATCCTGCATGCATCTGATATATTTTTATATGTATTATTTGATTTCCTTCCGAAAACTCTAAGTCGCTCAACATGTTATGGAAAGAGCTATGGTCGGAGTTTCTCTCAGAGATAGGATCCGAATCAAGGTGATGCGCCAGAGAACCAAAGCCTTCAACATGAAAAAACATAATTTAATATGAAAAAACTACTAGGTAGGTTATGGTATGTAGTTCTATTATTTTTTTTTAAATAATCAAATACATAAGTTTATCAGTATATATTTGTCCCCCAAAACCGTCTAGTCGGTTTGACTGGGGGAATGTTTATTTTGAGCCAAGACGGGGCGAAAATATACGTTCTTGATTTTAGAACCGAAAACTGTATAGGCACACTCTCCCAACGGTTGCTATTCAAATAAGTAGTGAATACCTAAGGGATGAAACTTTGGAAGATAACTTTGGTAGAAGATGGATACTTTGGTGAACAACTCCAGCAATTAATAAATAATGTTTCTTAGTTAGACCAGAACTTTACTTACATACATTTTCATCTCAAAACTTTTATCTGTATATTACCTGCAGCCTGTATAGAGTTATAATCTCACATCCGTCTCTTAGCTCAGACCCGTGGTGGATCTTCGCCTCCGCAATGGGCAGATTGTATTAAATGCAGATCTATTAAATTTTTATTAAGTTTCACTCACTTAAAGGTAATTAAGATGAATAAAAGTTACTTTAAATTCGTCTTCCTTTGAATCCTTTGCTTCAGTTATACACACAGAAACCAAGCTACCGTCTCTTAGCTCGGACCCGTAGGGGATCTTGGCGTCCACAGTTGGCAGAAGTACCTACTAGCTATTAAATTCTTATTATGTTTCACTCTGAAAAGTAATTATTATGAATAAAATGTTTTTCCATCTTCGTTTTCCTTTGAATCCTTTACTTCAATTATACACACAGAAACCAAGCTAGACCCAGCTGTACCATCGATCATTAGATCCCAGTCGTCATTTGTTCAGACGACATTCGCTCAGTCATCAATCAAACGCCACTCTGACGCCCTCCAATCACGCCATAGAGCTATATAGATGTATTGGATAGGTTAGCTCTGTAAATTAATTAAGACTAGGTAGATGTTGTGGCGTCCAGTCTCCTTGACTGCAGACTAGAACTTTGACTTGACAGGACTGAAAACGGACGACGAGGAGAACAGATGACGACCTGTGACAAGACTGGAGAAAAATTGGTAATATATTTTAGATTTGGTAAGATATCTAGCCTTTAAATTCTCCGACCGTTCAGTAGAGGATAAAGAATACATACTCAGAATATGAGGCAGGCTGATGTTGCGGAGTTCAGGCCAAACAGAACATTTTATAAATCCAGTGATAGTGGACCATCCTTTTTGGCCCTGAGACAGCGTAGGAATACCTTTGGGCTTGGGCCACAGAATAGGTAATAGTATTTACTAGCTTGGACGACCACAAGAAAGGATTTACAGACTGGGGACTGTGAGACTGCAGCAAGGAAGACCAGACGCTGGACCACAGTTGACATGAATATTGTGGATCCCCCTGCCGACCTGATCGATCTGTACATACCGACACTGACAATTGGTTCCAGAATAGTTAACTTTTAAGTTATAACATTAATACCTATGTAATCGCTCTTCTTCAATCCCTTTCTATAATAAACATTATTTGATCAATATATGTTTGTTTCACTCACTTGACGTTTCAGAAACAATATGAATCAAGCTTAATTTTGCTGCGTATACTCTTCGTTGTGAATGTGGTCAGGGTAATTTAGCATAACTTACGCAGTATTCACATCAATATATTTTGTGGTCTGAATCTAGAGTTGTTTTTATTCAACGAGATTTTGGAGTATCTTCCATATTATCATCAAAAATACCTTTCACTATATCACATGTAAATATTGTCATTCATGATTATGTACTTCTACATTATTTACACTATGTTTCTACAGACAAAGCAACCATTGACATAAATACAATACCGAAACATACAAAAGTTTGTGTCGCAGACAATGCTCTCAATCACGCAGGCCTTTGTCTTGTAAGTCTGAATGTGATGTGACTTTCAATACAACGAATGAATACAATTTCCGAATTGAACCCAGAAATGTGATAACGTTAAAAATTTTGAGCAAGAATCAAATCTTACGACCTGATTAGCGCTGTTTTCTCGTGGACCCACTAATTTGACCCACTGGTGGGTCTTACCGTACTTACCCACGAGGAGACTTATTTCTCGTAGACCCACTGGTACTGTAAAAACCATCAAATGGACTAAATTGTACCAAACTGTATAAACTGGGCTACAGTGGACCAATGTGTACCAATTGGACTAAACTGGACTAAACTGAACCAAACTGTTTAAATGAGCTAATGGATGGGCTAAATACGACAACTAGACTAAAGTGGACCAAACTGTATAAATGGGCTAATGGTATAAATAAATAGGACAAAACTTGACGAAACTGTAAACTTAACAAAACTGTATACCTAAACTGGGCTAAATTATCCTTAAAGTGGCTAACTGGACAAAAATGGACTAAATCGGACCAAACTAGTGGACCCACGAGAAATCAGCGCTGATTAGTTTTGTTATTTTGTCCAAATCTGTCTCACCAGTTCATCGGCAGATGCCTTTAGCTTATAATCCATTCGATTAGATCAGTGACCTTGGCTCCATAAATCATTTATTTATCACAAAGTAAAACTAAGCATTTAGACTATCTGCCAAGTTTCCAACATCTAAGAGAGGCTAGAAGCCAGAATTCCATTGTATCGATGTAACAATCTTGACAGGACAATCATTTGTCTTGTTAGAACCTGACCGCAAGACACTGTTACAAGTCAAGGGTAAGGCTTTCTCTAATGAAATTTCTTGACTATACTCGTAAGCATTAATTATTATTATAGATTGTTCTTTATATGAAGCAATTTTAAGGGAAATCCTCTCAATTAATAGCGCAGTCGATAATAAATTATGATAAATGAGCAATATATGTTTAACACTTTAAAGACAAAAAAAACTCTGAAAAGGGTACTTTTCAAATCAGAAATCGACCTGATCAAAATGGACCGGAGGACCCCATGACATGGCCGGGGAACGAGCTATTCGAGCTTTAACCCCTCGACGTGACAGGTCGCGTCTTCGGTCTTCCCAGGAAGGTTCGAATCTCTTTGGTGGCGGAAGGGGCCGCGAGCACGCACCAAAGAGATCTAACTCTATGGGTCTTCCTCACTACGCCACCGACGCGTCGCGGACCCGATCTTAGGCTTGTGAGTGTGGGTACTCTTAGAGATATATAAATGGTATTGATTAAGGAACACTGACCCAAAATATGTTTACTACTTAGTAACTACTCATAGTAATAGTAAAAAAACTAGGTACCTACCTATATACTTTTTCTTGGTCAGGCTGTGATCAGTGACAGATGACAATACATACATAGTGATAAGATAATTACAATATATATTTGAGGACAATCGACATGAAACTATAGATCAGATAGTATATTTTCAAAACATTGAACCAAAACAAGTTGTTATTTTAGAAACATTTATAATAATAAGTTATAAATTTTGAGATAGATTGACTGTAAACCTATAAAATGCGACTTCCCTATCCAATGTACCGACAAAGCCCGACTGACTGAACTTTATGGCAACAAAACGTACAAACGGTGCACAAACTGTAATAACGGAATGCACTAATAAATGAACTGCACTTGCAACGGGGCTGCCCACCCAATTTATGGCGCCTTCGTCGGTCGTTATAACAGAGTAAGTTAAACCGACAACTATTGCAATAGAAGATAGTAATAGAAGAAAATTCTACATCTTTGTCTAAAACTTATATTCGTTTCAGTAAAAACTCAAAGCATTTACTTTTTCTATTCCTAGTTGTTGCGTACTGGCACCTTTTGATGCTGGCCGTTTGAGCTTTTGTAATTTTTTTTTAAATTTAATGTATTTTGTTTTTGTCTTTTCAACCGACTTCAAAAAAGGGGAATTTTAATTTTTAATTATATTATCAATAGGTTTCGTAGTAAAAGCTTCATCATACCCTGGTTCATACTTATTATTTGATTCTGTTCCCCAACAATAATCATCAATTGAATCCTCAAAATTACTACATGTACGAGTTAAAGATATTATGGTATCTCAGCCATTGTGTTGAGCTGTTATCAAACTTGATGATCTAGGTGGCTACTGCATCTTTATGCATTGCTGCGCGCACCATACTTTGGGCTGAATAACAATCAGATTTTTGTGCAAAATAGTGCAAATGAAAAACTTGATATCGGATGTAATGATGATCATGGTAAGAATTATATCAATCTGTTCATTTTCGTTATCATGTTAGAAAAAAGAAAGCAAAACCTTAAGACAAAAAGTCAGTAAGTTACAATAATAACTTGGGGAAGGAAGTCACGTCAAAGATAATGAATTAATCCCAAGACAATGTAATTATCTCTCCCATTCTATTCCTTTTCATTTTCCTGGACATTTCCATAACAATTACCATTCACGTCAAATGGCTAATGTTAAACAGATGTTCCAAGGTGCGGAACTGGCTTATGATAAGTCTTTCTTTTCATCAGATTTACATTTTAAGGAGATTTGATAACGTTATCCATTTTTATCGCTATAAATCTTCAATGATAGTATGACGCCTTTACCAGACAAATTCAAAGCTCAAAGGTGTGAGTAAAATTTCTTATTTGATCAGCTATAGAGTGAATAATACGTGGCCTGCCTAGATACCTCCGTCGTTCAATTCATTACGTACTTAATATAAAGGTATACAATTCTTTATTCGTGTTACTATCAATTTTGCTACATACAAAACGGTTGTCTTATCCTGCAGTCTAATCCTAAACTAGGATTTTGTTGCTTCGTAATTTTGAAGAAGAAACTCTGTAAAGCGTAACACAGACAGGGCGGCGGCGGTGCGAAAGCGTTGCGGTTTTTTTCTGTAATGTTCGAAATAGTATGAAGCCCTTTTACATCAAAGCGGCGCGCCGCTAGCGGTATTCCTGTCTGAAGGGCTCCGCTTTTTATTCGCTTTCCGCAGATTCGCCGCCGCAACGCTTTCGCACCGCCGCCGCCCTGTCTGTGTTACGCTTAAGTGTCGTTTATTTCATGAATACATATTTTGGTTAAATTTTATATGTTTATTTAAATTTTGTATCTCAAGAAAATAATATTATGTATGTGACCCACCCCTTGACGTAGCTTCATTTTCAATCTGTTTTGGAAAGATAATCCTTGACCTTTTACGTCAGTAGCAAAATAAACTGTTGAAAACAAATTTTGTTTTAATCAAGTGGCGGCACCTTCGGCCAACACAAAGTTTTCTAATTTTGTTTACTTCCGGAGCACTGTGAAATTACATCGCAGCGAAATTGAAGAGGCTCTTATTTCTAAATTGCTATATTTCTAAATTAATTAAAGGAAATTAGACATTTTTGAAATATTACCTACCGGAAATATTATAAGTGGCGTATAATCGTCGGAAGTTGCTCTGTACGCGTTGACCAGAATGTGTCGAAAGACCCGTCTGGGAAATCACACTGCGTCTTTCGAATGTAGCTGTTTTTTTGTTTACGAAAAATGATCTATATCTAGACTTAAATAAGTCTAGTATTTATTGTATTTTTTATTTTCGTGTAGTCGGCTACATCGAGAGAGACGATCGATAACACTCTAAGGGTACCAACTTCATTAATATAGCAGTAAATCCAGGGTTTGTCAGAAGGTGAATGCATGAAAATAAGACGAATGCGGTAGAAATGCGATCTCTACGTAAGCTGTGTCTGCGAGTAGGCTCAATTAAGGGCATTTTTACCTGAAAAAAATGTAATAAAGATACTTATATAATACATAACAGCTAGTTAACTTATTATGGACATCAGGTACCTACCACAACATTTTTAGGTTACATTTTTCCCCTCTTCTTCTCACTTCCCCCTTACTTCAAGGAAATACGTATCAGAATATCAGTGCATCTGTATGCATTGGAGCCGTCCTTTCGCATTTGTAACTCGACCGCAACTCACATCTGCGCCGATCTGCTATCGACAACTTCTCGATTCTGATGTACGAGTTGGCAATCGAATCGAATGCATCGAGGCAACGATATCGGTACAGCGTCGTATGTTGCTTAGGAATGAGAATTTCAATTTACAAGTTTAAAAAATATTAGCTTGGCTGTTTTATTAATTTACTGTTGAAAATTTTATTAACAATTAAGGCGGGTATTAATTCCATAGTCACTTAGAAAATAATAATATAATCTTGCTTTGTATTACTATAACATAGTTTTAAGTCTTTTTTGAAGCACTAACATTATTACCTATAGACACAGTCTTAAGGTAGGTCGGTACTCAGTAACATAGGATTTAATCAAAAACTTTTATCATGAGTAATCTTAGACTATTTGCACAGTAAATTCATAAAACAGTCAAAGCAGATATCTTAGATGCTAAGAAAATTTAAGATAAAACCATTAATAAGTCAAACACTCGTTACATCATGTAACTACATTATATCAGATGGTTACCGTCAAAGGTGCCTACAATGTACTGTTACCGAGTGCGGTCAAACGCCATAAATATCACAACGGGGAATATTTGACGTATTGCGTGTCAACAAAAGTTATGGCTCGATCTGCAGGGTTCCGTACAAATAGGGTCGGCAAGCCAATGCATACAGATGCCAAATCATTTTGATCTCATAGAAGTGTTACTGGATGTGGCATTGCTACAGTATTGCTTGTGTAACCTGTACTGGAAACATTTCATGTACTTACCTACTTACTTTAATAAATAAATAGGTAAGCAATAAGTATGTAACGTAGACTATGTAGACGCTATGTGCGGAATAGACAGCATTTGTTATGTACTAGCTAAAATGAATAGAGAAAAAGAAGAAAATATAGAAAGCCCAGGAATCAATCGTGAATCATTATCTGCTGCTGAATGCAATGCAACGGCTACTTCGGTGTAGGGTGAGATCGGACTATACCAGAGTCCGTCAACTTGCGAATTCAAGGCCCAGAGACCTTCAACTTGCCTTGCGAATTTATTGCACTAGTTGCAAAGAGAATCATAATCCTGTGAACAGCTTATTACAGAATTTTACGCAGGCAGCAGACTCTTCGAGATTAGAGCATTATAAACACAAAATCTGTTTTTTTCCGCACTGACAATTTAAATCAGGGCTATGTTTTGTGCGGTGTTTGCTTTTCTACTAAAATTTCCCTAGCCATGTCATAGCAGAGAGGCTGTCACATAGATCCCGCTGTTACAAGGTACTGGATTATATAAACATCATCATCATTGTCATCGTCGTTAGCCTTTAATAGTCCACTGTTAGACCTAAGTCTCCCTTTGGTCAAGAGAGCTAAAGCCAGGTGGTGTGGGCGGCATATATCCATCCGCTCGCCCGAACCCTGTTAGATTTCGGATAACATTTCTAGTAAATATCATTTTATATCTAAGCGTGAGACCGTTCTCGTACTCTACTAATATATTACAGCCACTTGCGGTATCAATCTTGTAGTTTCTTCCCGATCCAAGTTTATGTATAAGCAAATAGGACAGAATAGGAATACCTACATTATTTATGGGTGGCTGTTATTTCCCAGGGATATGAGGTCAGACGTGCTTGACAAGATTGTACTGTTCAAGAACCAGCTGGAGTGAAGACATGACTTTTGATTTAGGTAATGATTTTTTCTGAGTGGAGAAAAAAAGTGTCCTAGCTTGAAGCTAGTTTAGCTATGCGCTGAGTTTTTTTAAAGGATTTGTTATGAGATTAAAACTAAAGCACAGAACAGAGAGCCATAATACACTCTCCTAAGGTAAAGATAAGATACCTATATAGACGAACATATTTCCCACATAATTACATTTCAGCTAAGCGTTTTAGGGACTTAGAACACTATTATTCATGAAGCAATAAACTTAAAAAGAAAGACAAGAATGGATTGGTGGCGGCAATGCAATCTCAAAGTACTTGTGTAAAGGAAATAATGACGTCATCATCATCATCATCAGCCTGCACTAGTCCACTGCTGTACATAGGCCTAATGGCAATAATGACGTGCAAAGGTAAAAATACCAACAGTGGACGTATGTTCTCTTTATTATACCGAGAACTTAAACAGTTCCCAGAGAAAAGCAGCGAAATGTGAGCAAAGCCGGGTGTTACTTAACGCGTTTCATGAAATGTACCTACACGATGCGAAGTTTTCCAAATGTTAGAGTTTCCTTTGCTCATATTTCTCAAATGTGTGGCTACGAAAAACGCGTTTATGTGCAAGAAATTGGTAAGATAATAAACACAATTAATAGTTACTTCGGGTTAGGGTTTAGTATCATTAAAATTAATGCTACGAACGAGATAGAACGTAAAAAATCAGATTTCTGATCGACCCTTCTGTGTTTTGATTGGAGTTTAACTGCTGCTAGCGTGTTCAGTATTGCTTGTTGGGTAAAAACTAGAATAAAAACATAAAAAAAAACATACATACAGCCGAACATAGTACCTCCTTTTCGGAAGTCGGTAATAAAATATAACGTCATTAGCCTATTTAATTACGTTAGTGTTTTCCTTGCGTTCCTTGTTAACGTATACTCCTGAGTATACGTTACGCAGACGTGTTGGTCATTGTCTCTGTCATTTTGCCATCATTTCTAATAATCGAGATAGGATCTCTTTGGTGTGGGGCCGCGAGCACCCACCAAAGAGATCCTATCTCGATGTTTCTAATGGATAACTGTGGGCCGGACATTTACAGAAAGCGAGGTACTCTTTTTTCTAATTACATATTCGTCACGATGTTTTGATGCCCTTTATAAATTACAGATCCGCACTTTCTATAGCCTAAGAATGCGACAAGAGTAGGAATGTAGGCCAAGTGACTGCAAGGCAGAGTTTCCTCGGACCGTAGTAGCAAGTTTTCCAAACTTCAGAGCGTATTCAGACTGCTACAGATACCTGCTGTGGGGTAGATGAAACATTTGGATCAAGTTCAAAATTGCATATCTTGTGTACTACACCTCAGTTTCTCTATGCTGCCTAATTAATCTGGAACATACAAAATGAGAGGTTGGTGCAATCCGGCCTTTGAGCAAATCATAAAGCTACATGAAGATGAAATTAAACTCCACCGGCTGAGAGAATATGGGTCGTAGATCCTATAATTAATACAGTTTCAAGCGATACTCTATATCAGAAGACGTACAAGATTCGGGGATGCCTTTCCATTCTCGGGGTGCAGAGGCCGTGATGATGTCTTCAATTCAATTTAATTCAATGTATTTATTGCAGTCATTGTAATTTTTTATTATGAATTTTATATCACAATTATACATCTGATCGGCTGTTCCTCATGTATGTACTGCGCTTTCCGTGCACTAGTTTTATCAAATAACTCTTTTATAGATTTTCACTGCGATTTTGATTTTTAAAGTAATTTTTACTCTCGGGCTCTGCAGCGCCCTCTCTCTCTTGCCCTCCTTCTGTTCTCTTTCCATCGCATTCTACATACCTATTTCATAGATTATCACTGCGATTTTGATTTTTAAAGTAATTGTTACTCTCGGGCTCTGCAGCGCCCTCTCTCTCTTCTCTTTCCAGCGCATTCTACATGCCTATATATTACTTACCTAATTTTATTTTAATCTGTTCAACGTTAGAGCTACTCCGATGCACGCTCGCTGCTCCCGCGTCTACTTATGTAATTTAATATTTTAGCTATTTCATTGCACACCCCGTTTGACTTGGTTGGGTTTTGATATAATTTACTTTGTAAATTAAAATTAAACTTGGAATATCATGCTCCCATCCCCCTAATCGTGAATAGTTAAACTCTGGTAATCCTTTGAAAACCTAAAGATGGCTAAATTAAACCACTTTAAAATTTGAGAAGCTTTTGATTTCAAACTTATGGAAGACTAGCTTTTTCCCGCGGCTTCGCCGGCGTAAAAAAGTTTTTCCCTTGTAAATTGTGAAACAGCGCCCTCTATGTAGGTGCTTTGTTACTTAAGGGGTATTAGCGCACGCCCCGGGACTTTGTCCGAGTTAAAATGTAGCGTATATGTTATTCTAGTATATAAGCTATCACTGTGCCAAGTTTCATTAAAATCTGTTCGGTAGTTTTTGCGTGAAAGAGTAACAAACATCCTCACTCACATCCTTACAAACTTTCGCCTTTATAATATTAGTAGGATAGGATAGGATCTAATGCCGGTGTTCAAATTATTCCAGTAAGTTTAGACTAAAAGAGTCGGTAAGTGATGAAATAAATAGATTTGGGCAAGTAAAAATAAAAAATAGGTACTTGTTACGTCATTGAGACTTGATAATAGGTAGTAAAGTAGGTAGGTGCAGGTAGGTCTTATAAGATTTTTTTTATTACTATTTAAATAATGTTTTTGTATGTACAGACGCGGTCGCTCACTATGGGCCTCATAAGAAGGCTCAAGGTCACGCAGAGGGCAATGGAGAGAGCCATGCTCGGAGTTTTCCTGCGAGATCGAATCAGAAATGAGGAGATCCGCAGGAGAACCAAGGTCACCGACATAGGTCAAAGAATTGCGAAGCTGAAGTAGCAGTGGGCTGGGCACATCGCCCGCAGAACTGACGGCCGTTGGGGTAGAAAGGTTCTCGAGTGGCGACCACGTATCGGAAGACGCAGTGTAGGCAGGCCTCCCACTAGGTGGACCGACGATCTGGTGTAGTGTGACCCAGCTGGATGAGGTTAGCGCAAGACCGGCGTCGTGGATATCCTTCGGGGAGGCCTTTGTCCAGCAGTGGACGTCTACAGGCTGATATGATGATGATGATGATGTACGGAAATAAAAACATGTTTATTGAAACAGACTACTCTGCCGATGACCGGGAAGCGGGTTTCTACGGAATGATTTTTTAAAATATTGCCGATGTAGAGTTCAGCAAGTTTGGCAACCCATACCTATAGGTTTACCTTTGACACAAAGTTAATAAAAATTCCAATAAAGCTCTTTGAGCCACCGAAGAGACCAAATTAGAGTGCCTCTCTCTATTCCATCAGAATAATGTAGATTCTGTCGCTGTAGTAAATTGCTTGATTATCTATATTGAGTTCAAAGAGTTTAGTAATCATAAATGTGTATAAATGTAACACAATACAATCAGAAACTAAACTAATACCTATATGAAACTAAAATAACCTAAAATCGTCGAGTCTGGGCGATGGACCCATAGTGCCGAGGACGCTGGCTGCATTGCCTCGTTGGATGGCCAGGCTGATCCTCTTAACCAGGTATTCCTTGCACAGAGGATCACCCGTGGCCTCCCTCAGCTTTGCAGCCAACATAATCAGATATATTAATTAAATACTACTTACAATTTAAAGTAAAATACAAATATGTCACTCAGTTCCTGTTCTGATCCTGGCGATCAGATAGTCTGAAGCATGAAAGAGAACTTCCAAGAAGTTTCAGTAGACTACGGCTGGCCCTTGTAATCTTGAAGTACAAGGTCCATTTCTAGTTAAATCCAGGTACCTGGGAGACCTCAAATAGACTTATATTATGGCTCTACATGCACGACTAAAACGGAAAAGAAGAAAAAAATTGCTGACAGTTTTTACATGAATACTAACGATAAATTCTGATGCAATTAACCGTATGACACGTGCAACGCATTTGTGGCGATAACGATCCATAAAAAACTACAGAAACAAACCGACATACCACACACATGGTAACAGCGAATGGGTTTGTAAAAAAAATATTGATTATATCAGTGACATTAAAGCAAAAACATGTGACAATTTAACAATATTGTGGTTATTAATTTGCTTTTCCCGCGAATAAACTTTATGTTGTTATATATAGTAAGTAATACAGAAATTAAATTACAATTCTAATATTAAGTAAAAATAAATTTTACAAGTCTAAATTTATAAATAATATCATGCAAATTACTATTCTAAACAAAATGTTTTGGTCAAAATTTACTAATTTATAAATTACAAAATAATAATAATACTAGCGAAAAATATACTGTATAAAACAACATAAAATAATATAAAATCGACACGTGTTTCACCTCTCTACGAGGCATCCTCAGGATGTTGACAGAACGGCAGCTTACGACCGAGTGACTGCTCGTATGCACGGCCCTCCCTTTTATATCGTCGCCGTCGCCCCACTACTCCCACCCTGTGGCACGATGACGTTATCTGACTCATTTAAGCGTAGTAGTGGTGAGTTTACTATATTAAGTTGTTCATTGAAGATTTGACCATTATTTTTATGTCTAATTATTTCTAATTGTTCTAACACACATAGTCTAAAGCCTTTATTGCAAGTATGTAAAATATTAAAAGATTGGTTATCCTGTATTCTGTGACCTGTTTCTATGAGATGTTTCGCGAAATTTGATTTTTCCGGGTGGTTATTTCTATGAGCTGAAATATGTTCTTTATACCGTGTCTCAAAATTTCTACCCGTCTGTCCTATGTAAACCCCGTTACAACCCCACAAGTTAGTTTGTATATTCCTGATTTTTTATGAATGTCTGTTTTTTCTTTGGCATTACATAGTTTTTTTCTTAGAGTGTTATCTGTTTTGAATGCCGCAAATACTTCGTTTTGTTTTAATGTTTTATTGATTTTTTCTGATATTTGGCCAACATAAGTCATACTTGATTTATACTTTTGTGTATTTTTTTTTTGCGAAACATCTCATAGAAACAGGTCACAGAATACAGGATAACCAATCTTTTAATATTTTACATACTTGCAATAAAGGCTTTAGACTATGTGTGTTAGAACAATTAGAAATAATTAGACATAAAAATAATGGTCAAATCTTCAATGAACAACTTAATATAGTAAACTCACCACTACTACGCTTAAATGAGTCAGATAACGTCATCGTGCCACAGGGTGGGAGTAGTGGGGCGACGGCGACGATATAAAAGGGAGGGCCGTGCATACGAGCAGTCACTCGGTCGTAAGCTGCCGTTCTGTCAACATCCTGAGGATGCCTCGTAGAGAGGTGAAACACGTGTCGATTTTATATTATTTTATGTTGTTTTATACAGTATATTTTTCGCTAGTATTATTATTATTTTGTAATTTATAAATTAGTAAATTTTGACCAAAACATTTTGTTTAGAATAGTAATTTGCATGATATTATTTATAAATTTAGACTTGTAAAATTTATTTTTACTTAATATTAGAATTGTAATTTAATTTCTGTATTACTTACTATATATAACAACATAAAGTTTATTCGCGGGAAAAGCAAATTAATAACCACAATATTGTTATATAATGGATTTCCGCAAAGTAACGCCTGATACAATTAAATATGTGACAATTTTCTGTGTCACATTGTGTATATATTATCTGTACCATAATATAGATATTTCACAGGTAAGGGGCCTTAGATAACACACGACCACGTTAACCCCAGCTCCATGCCACATAAAGTTACCAAAAAGGAGTAAGCTATATCTAAATCCGAAATCATATTCGGACGATAAACTTGCAAATGTATTCGTTTGTAAGCGCACCATTTGCTGTTATGAGCTCGGTTTCCTTGCCGTACACCAGTCGTATTTATCGCGTAACACTGCATGTGAACATGCCTTTACTTCCACAAAACATACAAAGTTTACATTTCGAGTCACAAACGACGGAGTTAAAGCCCAAACACATGATAACTTAAGTTTCGTGACCGCAAAGTTATCGTTGCGAAGCGCACACAAGAAATCATGGCGAAATAACCAACGAGACCGCTGTGCTTATTTTTGGCACCGCAATAAATGAGCTATAGTAAATTTTAAAAACGCTATTATTATTTTTATAGAAGTGCATATTTAAATGATTTCTGCTGCCATTACATTTTTTTTACATTTACGGAAATTGAGAAGTTGGCAGCTTTTGGAAATGGTGTTCTTATATTTAAGACTGCCTGCATTCTTACATGGTTGTAGTTAAGGGCTGTTAACTGCTTATCACCTAAAATTCTTTAGTGTCTTTGACGGTAAGTTGAAAACTTTACTACTTGTATAGGTATACCTATGCTAAAATCTGGTTTAATTTTAATCTAGAACCCTTTTAGGGCCCTACGGAGTATGAAGATAAAGTCAAAGCCAATTTTTTTTATAACTATTATGTACTATGACGGCGTAACATATAGGCTAAACAAAGTCAGTCCAGAACACTCAAAATATTCTCAAATATTTAGGTATTTAGGTACTTACTTTGTGTGTAATCGTAAGTAAAAACTACTTTTAGAAATTTATACTATTATTATCTTACTTAGTCTTTAACTTTTCTGAAGGGTAATTTTCGTACAACTAAACACTTTAAAAGACACTACCCCTTAGAACAATCGTAAAAATATCTCGACTTATTCTCACTTTATTTTATGGTTTGACAGATAGTGTAGGGTAGCGTGCAAAGTTACCAACTTAAATATTCACTTCGAAGACATTCTCTACACCAAACTGCACTTTGTGTCTTTAGAATATAGGCTAGAAATTAGTGGTTCCCGTGCATATGGGGGCAAGATGCAGGTTGTGGGGTAATAGTTGGTATTCCGACCACGCTCCGTTGGCATAGCTCCTGAATAGATATCCTGTGAAATGATACGGCCCTCTAGATGCCAATAAAGCCTGATTTATATAAAATGCTTGCAAATCCACAGGAACTCACTAAATTTTCTAACGGTTTTATGATGACCTGGTTATCTGTCACATTATTAATGCACTAAGGGCCTCTTACACCAGTTGCTGATAAAGCCCCAGATACCCTATATGCAGGTCTATCTCATATTTAGTGCATACCCCTATGTACTAAATTGTGTTGTAATACTTTTTAAGTTGCGAAGTGGAAGTTTCAAAGATTTAGTGCTTCAAGTAATCAGAGCTCCTTCCTTCATATGAGTGCTAAACATTATTTTAAATGGCATTATGCCATTTTTTTTAATCTGTGATAGGTATGTAAACCTGGGGTATAATTTCGTTTGAGTATTATTGTAGTTTCATTAATTCACTTCACATTATAATAATTTTCTAATTGGTTTAATTTCATTTCCAATTTACATTTTATTACTTTACCTACTTTCTCTTGTTGGCTCAATCAATTGCTGTCTGATGCACCATTTTGGGTTTTGTTTATATTTTTTATGTTAACTGTATTATGTGTTTTGTGTTAGATTATTACCTAAATGATGTTTTCCAGCAATTTCTTCGGTATAGCCTCTATAAGAATCTATGTTAATTTTATAGTAATTTTGTTATTTCTCTAGATTTCATCACACCACTCGATTTTTTTACGATTTGAATATTGACACATATTTTCTTCATACCTATTTTTGATGAATTGGTTATATCACTGATTTACCAATCTTCCTCTGCATCTCACACACTTTACATGACATCTGTTCCAACACAAATGGCAAACGAAAACAATGCATTTGCGTATCGGAAACAAAATAATCAACGTTAGGTAGGTATTATTAATGTTTAGACACAAACTTGTATTTCTGCTAGTGTACCTCTATGAATTTCGTTTAGACACAAATAGCGCCAATTTTCAAATAGGTACCATTTCATTTGAAATGGAATATACCTACACTCGTTGCCTTTTCACAGCAACACGCAGTGACAGTTTGATATCAAGTATGATAGCAATTTCCTCAATGCATCGGGTTTTAATATCGCGGAATCGACATGAGCGCTGCGCTGTGGCGGCCTCATTGTATTGAAAGACTTTTGTAAATAGTTCGCCTTAAGGTATCTTGATATTTTTAAATCCGAATTGAATTGAATGTACAAAGTGTAAAATTTTACAACCTTCCAAGAATATTCTTACAGTTTATACCTAACTGGTTATCCTCCCTATTTAGTTAACTGAACTATATTAGAAAGCGTATGTCAAAGACAATACAATTGTAGAAGATTTCATCACCAACAACTAAGAACTTACGAACTTACATTTCCAACAGTTTAAGTAACAACAATGCCTGGAGATGACATTTTGAGGGTAGTTAATAACGCAGTCAAGTTCCAGAGCACTGTAACTAAGCTAGGACATAGTGTTCGGAACTAAGTTTAGTGCCCGTCTAATTTAGTGCTCGAAACTTGATATTATCAAGTTATTGTTGCAACGGGCGGCAGAGCAGTTTACACTGATTTTCAGCACGGACGGTCTGATGGTGTTGGAAAACGAAGTTTAAAATGCATGTTCGTGTTTATTTTTCAAGGACTAACTTTGCACTCCTTGAAGCGGCTTTTAATAATTCAACTTTAGTGCCTTTTGCTTTACGTAAGCTAAGAGCAAATGTGTCAATTTCATAGAGCGACAAGGTGCCTACGTAAATGTGAGTACATAAACTACTTATAACGTTGACCGTACCTACGACATGTACCTATTACGTAAATGAATTACGTAATAATGAAATTAATATTAATGTTGGTCCATCCAGGTGCCAACTTTTCGTTTCACTACCTATTCTAAACGGTCGTATGAAATTTTTGGAAGACCAACATAAAATACCTCAGAAACATAGATTTAATAACGAATACCTACTTATATCCTACTCAATGCGTGTATATTCGATGTAATATGACAGCGCATCACAGATCAATGTCTGGCGCCCATCTGACAGACTTGACAAGGGTCCGATGTCGACAGCCTCTCAGTAATGTCCTCTCCGGGTCTCCGTCCATTTGCCATTGGAATTTTGGTGAAAATTTTCCGTGATCTCGATGTCTCGTCAACATGATTCGATTGGGTCATGACTTTTTCATGATAGGTAGTGAAGAGGGCGTTTATTGATCTCGAGTCTATACTCGTCCCGCTCAAGTGTTTTTGGTAAATATCACGATAATCGGGGAAGCTTCCTGCGTCGCCGTGAGCCTGTGTATATATTTGATTTTCAAGCGAAACTCTTAAATAGGAAATGAGGAATTCATATGTTTTATTAATTCCGTTTGGACTGCTAGTTGTATTGGTGGCACCCCCGGAATGGAATAATCTTAGGACATTGCAACACCGGCTTTATCCTGGGGAGACGCCCCATAGCGATTTCATCCGATGCAGCGCTAACACCTTGGAAGCGGTAGTAGATAAAAAATTGACGTTGTATAAATGTACCCAGTGTGCAATAAAATATTTTTGAATTTGAATTTGCAGAACAATCTCGTAGATGAAGGGATTTAGCAATTTACTCTTTCGGGAAAATGGGTCGTTCTGTTTCACCCTGTGTAGAAATAAATAAATAAAGCGATTTTTCTATAAAAAATTAAACTGACTTCTCGTAAATATAATTATGATTTTGGTTGTACTACCGAATAGTTGGTCCATCGGGAGAATAATTCCCAGTGGCACAACTAGTTGAAAAACGCGGTTGTACCACGGGTACCGCCTGCTTATCGATCCCCTATTTTTTTTCATTTTCCGCCCTTACAGGTGAAATATTTTTTTCCAATTGAAACGGGAGCACCAGAGACATGGGAGGAGTAAAATCATTCAAATCGGTTCACAATCGACGAAGATATCGCGTAACATACACACAAAAATACAGTCGAATTGAGAACCTTCTCCTTTTTGAAGTTTGAAAAAACACTTCAACTGCCTTGGAACAAAGCAAGTTTAAACCATCTTTCTCGCTAAAACAATCATAAGAGTTAAACAAAGTTGGTTGCTAACTGGTTAAACTGCACGGAACTGAAGCGTAGTTTCGGAAATCCGCTTTCCCGCGTCCACAGAATTTTTGAGGCGGGAACTTGCTAACAAGCAACCTCACCTCAACTGCTACCCTGAGTTTCAAACCCGATACGAGGAAGAAGCGGCTTTAAATACATTTAAGCTCCCAGATTATAATACAGACTGATCAAAACGTACCATTATTTATTCTGTGCCGAAACGTCCAAAAGCTTTTTAATAATAGTCTAACAGTAGGTATGATGTGATAAGGAGATGTAGAATGCGACAAGAAAATTTTCAATCTGAATTGATAACTACTACTAAAAATATACCTTACTAGGTAAGTACTTAGATAATAGATGAATATACTGAATCGTGACATGTCTATTTATTATGTACACAATAATTAAATAACTAATTAAAAAACCAAATTATCCTAAAACTAAAACCTATATAAAAAAGCCGCCGCCAACCCGAAGACCCGCAAATACACGGAGCTTTGCCGCACGTACTTTTTTGTTCCATTCGCGGTTGAGACGATGGGCCCTTGGTCCGAGGACGCAAAGTCTTTTGTACAAGACTTGGCTGCAAAGCTTAGGGAGGCCACGGGTGATCCTCTGTGCAAGGAATACCTTGTTCAGAGGATCAGCCTGGCCATCCAACGAGGCAATGCAGCCAGCGTCCTCGGAACCATGGGTCCATCGCCCAGCCACGAAGATTTTAGGTAATTTTAGTTTTTATATAGATTTCTATTTAAATAATATGAATTTATTATTTTATTTCATAAATATTGTACCAAGTGATATGATAATAATATTATGAATTAATTAACATTAATATTATGACTGTTAGTAATTTTATTTTGTAGCAGTAAGTCATTTATATTGACATGATTGTCTAAGCATAATTACATATTGGTATTTTTATGTACTTACCTGCCCAGAGATGAAAAAAGCGCACCAAGTGGTCCAGATGCCAATCTCACTATTCCATTCTAAATGAAATGACATTCGAAAACAAACAGTAACTTCGCCTTCACAGGTAAGTACCCTTAATTTTTTGCTATTTAAATCGCAAAATTAGTAGAAAAATCATGTTTCAATTCCCTTCTATCTTTGTTCAATCCTATTTAGAGCAAAAAAAACTCATATCTACGTATTTTCCGTGGTATAAATCCATCATCCGGTTTTTATTAACAGTAGGTATATTTATATTACCTACAATATATTTCACTTTGCGATGGAAGTCGGTGCGTCGACGTCACAGATCCTAGTAGACCCGCCGGCATCTAATTCACTCACCGAGTTACCATAGCTCATTACTGCATAAATATTTGATCAAAGATTTGGTAACAGTAACTAGTCCTGCGGTTGAGGGCTTTTTTTTGTTTTCTAACGCTTTCAAGCGTAACCCTTCATTTTATTTATTTGTAGGTACTTACATACATATTACTTTTTGTCGGTTTTTCGAGTCCCCACGGTACAAAGCTGGATATTATGCGCACATTATATTAGATAAGTCTATTATACACTCTGTGGTTATGTGCGTTGTAGCTCTTTGAAGCCTAGTTGTGTCAAAGCTCGGAGTAATACACGGGCGCCGGCATGCATAACTCTTCCGATTCTGGCATTGGAAGATCTACGCTCACATGCACAATTTCTACACTGTACGCAGTCGCTACGACACACATGCGTAACAAATGGAGAAACACCTTTATAAACCTCGTACACTTTAAAGATACCACTCATAACAGGTAATGTACCTTCGGCAGAGGGGAAACGCATGAGTATGGCAACTCCCCTCCATGTTTCCTTTAGTGTCAAAGAAACTATAAAATTTAACAAATAAATAAACAAGCACAAGCAGTTATGATTTGAGTCATAAATGCATAGAGGACTGACGCACGCAATTTTATTTCAGAAAATGTGTAAACATTTAAAATTTTTAACTCACAAATCAGGGTTTACGTGGCTATTATTTCCTCTGTGCTATGATGAATAACCTGTTAAAGACGAAACACTTGGTAAATTTTGCATATTAACACTACTTAGATACCTGATATTGCTTGTGTTTATTACTGCCATGTCAACTCTAATTTTTTTTTTCTGAACATTTTTCTCTTTCATATGATATTTTTTTTAAAATCTATAATTATTAAATCTCAGTATTAATTAGAAAATAATTAATACTGTCTCTATGTGGGGGTTGAATATCAATAAAAATTTCTTCATTAAGCCAATAAAAGTATTATGTGATAAAAACACAATCAATACCGCCGGCCTTTGATATCTGCCTTCCAAATACGTTGATTGATATGAATAATACATCTATGTATGGTAATTTGACCTGATTATCGTGTCATATGTTAACATGCCGAAACATGTTGACTGTACTTGTACCCTGTATGCCTTCATCGTATTTAGCTACAACTATAATGTACGCATACTATGAGTTGATAACGACAATAGTCGCTATCGACTACGAAAAACTATATATCTACATCTCTCTGTCTTTCGTAATCAGCGGAAAAGAGATGACTATTAAGTATTTACGTATTGCTAGCGAGTATCGACGTTGTTAACTATGGTAGGTAGACCCACTAAACTGAATACAGGTGACTTGATTTGTAATTATAATACAATTAGGCGACTAATTATTTTGATACTGCGACGTGCCATTTCTGTTACAAATTGTAGTATAAACCAGTCTATTTCCAACTAGGTCTGTGATTTCCAACCACCTAAGGCAGAGGTTTGACCTCAAATCAATAAGGGTCCAGTTTGGTGAACTTCTGGTTCCAACTTGCAAAATAAATTGTATTAAGAGTCATCAGTTGTTGAGTACCCATTTACAAGCTTCGGCTTAGTTTGGGAATAAACAGCCGTGTGTAAATTTAAATATGGCTAAACTAATTCATGACGTTTTTATTTCTACTTTGATATTAAAACGAACATGCGAAAACCTTTCATCTTTTTTATCTGGATTTAAATAAGGTTTGTAAAGGACGCAATAACGTGTACAATGCAAGTCAAAATTGCAGCGTACCGTTTCACGGAACTGTGCAATATAATCCGATGTTATTGTGTTAGTATACCCCTATTCTGGATATTCTAAAACTGACAATATAATAGTCTGGAATGATTAAGTTTTTTTCATCACACTTGCTCGTTCAGGGTCTGATTATATGCGTACATAAAGAAACACAATGGCCTATATACACCCGCGGGAGAATAATGAAAATCAGTACAATATTATACATCTAGGGCTGTAATGTAAAGCTGGCTGTACTGAACTGGTTTATTAAATTAATTAAGTTAAAAATTAAGTTAAATTATTAATCTCGACTAAAATCGACTGTACTCGACTGTACTCGACTGTGCTCGACTGTGCTCGACTGTGCTCGAATGTGCTCGACTGTGCTCGACTGTACTCGCCTGTACTCGACTGTACTCGACTGTACTCGCCTGTACTCGACTGTACTCGCCTGTACTCGACTGTGCTCGACTGTGCTCGACTGTGCTCGACTGTGCTCGACTGTGCTCGACTGTGCTCGCCTGAGACAGACTGTGCTCGCCTGTGCTCGACTGTACTCGACTGTATTTGACTGTACTGGACTGTACTCGCCTGTACTCGACTGTATTCGACTGTACTCGACTGTACTCGATTTGACTCGACTTGAGTTAAACTGAGTTAACTTGAGTTATATTAAGGTAATTAAATTTAACTAAATTAATTGAATGAACTTAAATAATATCAGCACAGTCAAAGAAAATTTGTTCCCTTGTGTCGTAGGTATTTATTTCCTCGCATGTGTGATGAAAAACATTGTGTGCATCACGGGCAGTAAGGGTATTACAAACTCAAGTCATTAAAATCCCTCCGCCTTCGGCGTCGGGCTTCTAACAGACTCTCGTTAGTAATATCCTACTTACTGCCCTTATTGCACAATGTACTATTATTTCATCCCAGGGCCGATGCAGCAGTTTCTTAACGTAGACATAACTTGGCGAACAATAAAGGATTAAGATAAGACTACTAATTACTATTTCAATATGAAAATATCATTTACGTCTTGTCTAATTCCAATTTAGGATTCCCTTTTACCTTCATAAATTTCCCTAATATTTTCTTTTACCTCCGTCGCCAAGCTTTTGCTATTAGTTGTCTGGAGGAGATTATACGCGATGATACCGATTTTGTACGCTTGTTAACTTCTAAATAACTAAGGAAAGTAGACGAATACTTCAAACTATAAGAATAAAGACCGGCTGAATTGAATTGTTCTAATTGCACAAAGTTGTCTGACTAGTGGATTAGAGTCGAACGAAAGTCCCTCGCTAACGAGGTTAGTATTTAAAGAATTGATGTTTTATGCCCCTTTACACGCCTAATGGCTTACATAATAGCTTGAGTCTTAACTACATAGTGGGCTGCACTCTGTTGGCTGGCAAGTTAACTTTCTAAATGCAATTACGTACTCTCCTGTACTCCTGTATGATAGGCTCTCTTCATGCTCGTTCGCTTCTAATCCTCGCCGAGGACTCCTCGTTGTAACATTTAAATATTCAAACTACGAACTCAACCATAATACGTACGCGTAAGCGGATTTAAAGATTATTATGTTGCTCTCTCGACGCTGTGACGGCGCCATTTTGTTTTGTGTTTTTCTTTTTTTTTCAACCATCAGCCGTGGCGTGGTGAGCTTTAAGAGGAAATTATGGTGGCAACGGAAGAAAACTTGTTGATTTATTAAAAAAAAACAAAGGATTTGGTAAAACCTGAGTGTATTTTGAATTGAGATGAAAAATGCAAAAGAGAGGCAATGGATGCTTCTGAAGCAAGTGATTATTAACATCATTCTACGGTAGGTGGGTAACCTAGTTACTGAAGATTCATATGGAATTCATTATGTAACTCTACAGTCCAAAACGTAAGAGCAGTTAGTCAAAACCGTCTTGACCAAAAATGTAGTAACTACTTACTGTGTATGTAATCAGCTATTTTAGAAGCCTATAGTCCTATGGTTTAAGGTAAGCTGTGCCAGCACAGTAAGTGAAGTACCTATTCGATTATATCCTATCTGCCCCAGTGGCGTGTCTTCGGTAAAGCAGAGCAAATGTGAAAAAAATTTATACTTTAACCGGCATCAGAGTGCAGTTGACACCGATTAATGCCATCTGCCTGGGTGATAAAGTTTCACCGGGGTAGACCATCATCATCAGCAGTTTATACCAGTTCCACTTATAGATATACTTATAGGACTCTCCCAAGGTGCGCTACTGAAGGCATCAATCAATTCATACAATAGAACAAGCGATGCTTGCAACATAAGATTTTAGTTAGATTCTAAGCCAAGATCGTTGTAGATACATTAAGACCAAGAATTTGTTTTCGGACTCAATTTAAATTACATTTCGTAATAGCAGAATTTTAGAGAAATTTCAATTAAGTAACACCGACGTCAATGTCAACTGAATTCGGATTCCGAATTAAGGTTGGGTGTCTCTGGAAAAGGAGTATACAAAGGCATAATAGTCATTCTACGGTCAGATGTTAGGCAATAAACTGACTTAAGTGTCAGTATCAGAGAGATGATAAAACCAAGAAAGTTCTTTAAATATTCAGGATAAGTCTTCAAAGTCTCATTCATAATAACTTATTGACCGAGCGAGCGAAGCGAGCGAAGCGTCTAAGTTTCGAGATTGGCCAAAAATGCTATTGTCCGTCTGTCAGTCTTTCTGTCTTTCTGTCTTTCTGTCCGTCTGTAATTCTCTACAGGTCGCATTTTTCAACCGATTTTGACAAAAATTTGGCATAGGTATAAATTAATTAAGCCGACAAAATGAGTAGAATAAAATTTTGAAAAACATTTTTTTTAGAGTACCTACCATACTCGCAAAGTGGGAGTGAACTTTTTTTTTCTTGTGAATCCCATAGTGTGGGGTATCGTTGGATACGTCTTTCAAAAATATTACTGGTGTGTGAAAACCATTTTTTCGATTTAGGGATCCGTTGGCGAAATATTAAGCTTTAAAGCAGTAATTTTTGTTAGAGTCACGTGTCCCCCCCCCCCTGCCAGCTAAACGGTTGCTTCTGGAAATGTGAAAAAATTCACGGCAGTAGCATATATAACGTAGTTAAAAGGAAAACTATGACGGCTAAGTAGGTTCAATTAGTTTTTGAGTAACAGTCAATTAACTTAAGAAAGTCGAAAAATTTAATTATGTTCATAAAACTACATACGAAAAATGGGAAATAATTTTTTTTCGCGTGAATTCCATGGTGTGGGGTATCGTTGGATAGATCTTTCAAAAATATCGCAGGTATGTAAAAACATTTTTCGATTCAGGGATCCGTTTGCGAAATATTAAGCTTTAAAGTGCCAATTTTTGTCACATTAGTACTTAATCTGTCTCCAACTGCAAAATTGACTTCTGTTCGTTTCTTTTAGGTTTGGTTTATATGGGCTGGCGAGGTCTACTGTTCTCACGGAACTACTAGTCATAGCTACCTACCTATTACTTTATAATTCGTGGGTATTCCGGGATTCCCATTTACGTTAATTTGAAAGGGAGTAAATAGATACACGTAAAAAACACACTTACGAAAATACAAAAGCAACAACGAAATACCTACAAAAGATAATAATTTTATAGAAATAAAAGTTATGGTTGTCACTGCTAAAAGGTCTTGACTCAAAATATTATCAGGTTTCTGTTATGCCTGGCACGAAATAATAAATCAAGAAAAGGCGTGATTTTGGCTATAGTTTATAAACAAAATAAATAATTGACCGAGCGAGCGAAGCGTCTACGTTTCGAGACTGGCCAAAAATGCTCTTGTCCGGCTGTCTGTCTGTCTGTCTGTCTGTCTGTCTGTAATTCTCTACAGGTCGCATTTTTCAACCGATTTTGACGAAAATTTGGCATATGTATATATTAATTAAACCTACAAAATGAGTAGAATAAAATTTTGAAAAACATTTTTTTTAGAGTACCTACCATACTCGCAAAGTGGGAGTGAACTTTTTTTTTCTTGTGAATCCCATAGTGTGGGATATCGTTGGATAGGTCTTTCAAAAATATTGCTGGTGTGTGAATACCATTTTTTCGATTTAGGAATCCGTTGGCGAAATATTAAGCTTTAAAGCGGTAATTTTTGTTAGAGTCACGTGTCCCCCCCCCCCCCTGCCAGCTAAACGGTTGCTTCTGGAAATGTGAAAAAATTCATGGCAGTAGCATATATAACGTAGTTACAAGGAAAACTATTACGGCTAAGTAGGTTCTATTAGTTTTTGAGTAATAGTGGATCGACTTAAGAAAGTTGAAAAAATAAATTATGTTCATAGAACTGCATACGTAAAATGGAAAATTATTTTTTTCCGCGTGATATCCATGGTGTGGGGTATCGTTGGATGGGTCTTTCAAAAATATCGCGGGTGTGTGATAAACATTTTTCGATTCAGGGATCCGTTTGCGAAATATTAAGCTTTAAAGTGCTAATTTTTGTCACTTTAGTAGGTACTTTTTCTGTTTCCAAAGTTGACTTTTGTTGGTTTCTTTTAGGTTTGGTTTATAAGGGCGGGCGAGGTCTACTGTTCTCACGGAACTACTAGTAATAATAAGAAGGATGAAGAAATAGAGGCGAGTGAGGCATAAACTTTTGTATGAGTATTCAACACAGAACACGGAAAATGCTCGCCCGCTCGCTCCATATTTTTAAGGTATTCAACGTCAAAATAAAAGTTAGACTTTTACCAAGCTTACTAACCTGATTATAATGAGGGTGGCGGTCTACTTCCTGGTAAGAAGAAGGCTTACGATTCATGGCCTCCCCTACTTATTACTTTTCCCTTAAAGAAATTATATGTCGAAGGCTTCTCGAGTCATCTTGGAAACTGAATTCATCATTCCTAGACGTTATCTTTCCTGAATATTATTTGGTGAATAATGGAGTGGTCCTTATAAATGAGCTGCTAGATGAACAAAAGTCACCGGTATTAACGATCTTAATGGTCAAAAGTCGCCGTGAAATTATTAATCTGTTATTGGATAGGACGGGGGAGGATAGTCAGGAATTTTATGTGAAAAAAAAAGACTCTAGATAGGTATTTTTGCTTTAAAAAATTTGATCCATGTATTTTTTAATAAAAAATTGACTTTAGATATTTATTAGGCGTGACTTTGATAGAGAATTTCGAAAGGACTTAAACATCATCAAGTGCGGTGTAGCAGATACACTAACCACCTTTGAATATTTGGCAACATTTGTAACAAAGTTTGGTGAAATTTCGTTAGTACAATAATTTTCAACGGAGGTACGAGAAATAAAAGGTTTAAATTGAGCACTTATATCCGGATAATTCAATGTATATAATTATACAGCATTTAAAAGATAAATCCTAACAAGCAATGAGATTTAGGTACTACTGAAACTATGGGACCAAAGATGTGAAATCAAAAAAAAAATCTGGTCCAAATTTTTTTGTTGCTTAATTGCACTAAAAGACTTCTCAATATTAGTGAGATAAACCTACTGTTACCTTTGCTATTTTTCAGTTATTCCATAGGTGATAGGATAGATGGTAGTTTGATCCTAATTATGAAGATAAAGAAAGATAGGTACTTATATTAGGTACCTATTAATTTTTATATTAAAGCTCGAGTGAAGCCGGGTTCCGATCTAGTAACTAACATAAAATAGAATTCTTAATATTCAATTCATTACATTAACCAACACAAGAGACAAGTTTTTAGTCAGTTTACTCTTGTTTCTCTGGACTTTCTTTGACAGTAACCATCCATAAAATAGACGTACTTCCACCAAGATAATCGAAACCAACCAAGTTTATAGCAGCCTCAAAAGCCTCAAAACTGGGGCCATCACTCAAGTAGGTAAGTATTTAAAGCAAGCCCAACGGTTCGAGACGAAAATGAAAGATTCAATTGAAAACTTCCTCTAAATTCTAAACTAAGTTAGAGTGCTCCAGTAATTTGTTCGTGGATTTCAAATCGACTGCAGCCATTTGTTCACGGTTAAAGGTAGAATAATTTATCAAGTTTCCTAAAGCCCCAAATCTGGTCGGAGTTGATTAGGGAGAAGGGAAAAAAGAAATAGACTAAATTAATTTTTGGGTAAGATTTATTCACAAGTATGTCAGTAAAACATAATTTTTATGCTTTATTCCATTTTATTTATGAAGCCTTTATCTTAGATATTAATCTAGCTAAATAGATAAATATTTCTTTGTTTAAGTATATTTCATGATCATGATACATTAATAAAGCAGGAACGTATCTGAGTGCGTGTTGCCACGCAGCCTACCCGGTCCGCGGTCTCCATTTTAGAACTTGTCTATTCCAGCCAACGTCAGTTCTGTAACACATGGGGCCCGTCCATTGGCACTTCATACAATTAACTGAGTGCGTGTTGCCACGCAGCTTACCCGGTCCGCGGTCTCCATTTTATAACTTGTCTGTTCCAGCCAACGTCAGTTCTGTAACACATGGGGCCCGTCCATTGGCACTTCATTCAATTAACTGAGTGCGTGTTGCCACGCAGCTTACCCGGTCCGCGGTCTCCATTTATAACTTGTCTGTTCCAGCCAACGTCAGTTCTGTAACACATGGGGCCCGTCCATTGGCACTTCATACAATTAACTGAGTGCGTGTTGCCACGCAGCTTACCCGGTCCGCGGTCTCCATTTTATAACTTGTCTGTTCCAGCCAACGTCAGTTCTGTAACACATGGGGCCCGTCCATTGGCACTTCATACAATTAACTGAGTGCGTGTTGCCACGCAGCTTACCCGGTCCGCGGTCTCCATTTTAGAACTTGTCTGTGCCAGCCTGCGTCAGTTCTGTAACACATGGGGCCCGTCCATTGGCACTTCATACAATTAACTGAGTGCGTGTTGCCACGCAGCTTACCCGGTCCGCGGTCTCCATTTTAGAACTTGTCTGTGCCAGCCTGCGTCAGTTCTGTAACACATGGGGCCCGTCCATTGGCACTTCTTACATTATTAAAAGCAGGAACGTATCTGAATGCGTGTTGCCACGCAGCTTACCCGGTCCGCGGTCTCCACTTGCCAGCCAACGTCAGTTCTGCAATACATGGGGCCCGTCTATTGGCACTTATGCTTGCTAATCTTATCGGCTATGTCGGTTATCTCAGTTCTTCGACGGATCCTCAATCTTTGGATCACATAAATCATTATATACGAATATGTGCGCGATCATTGATGACTGATCAATTATTATCGTACATGTAGAGATAAAACAAAAGAAGATTAATGATCCCTATTTAAAAGAGGACCGAACCGAATCCTCACCAAATAAAATACCAAGTGAATGAATGTAAACAAATAGATAGCCCTAAAATGACATCTCCAAACGCAAAAGACCCAAAACAATTTATCAAACGAACACCTGCAAATTTTCTCATAACAATAACCTGTTAAAAACAAATTGCTAATCATTTTGCGCAGACGTTTGGAACAAAATTTTATTCAAGTCCCGCTATGTATAAAATGGCGAATACATTAAAATAAATTTCCAAAATTAAATTTCGCGGTTGTGTTCCGCTGTAAAAGTAGAATTAGGGCTTTTGATTAAGTGCTGTTTACTTGTATTCCAGGCGGGAATGTAAAACGACTTTATTTTGCCGTTCAAATTGTTTTTAGTTAGCGTGCCACGGCTAAGTTCGTTAAGTTGGCTTGCTAATTGGCTTTAGCTTGCTTTCGAGATTAAAAATATAAATGAAATGTGAAAACTGGTTTTTATAACCTTTTGTTGATAAATGAATAATAAATAACCTATTGAGGATATCATACCTTTATCTGTTCCCCGCGGCTTCGCCCGCGTAGTAAAGTTTTCCCGCGGGAACAGCTTTTCCCGAGGTATCTATGCCTATGTGTTATTCTGATAGTAATAATAATAATCTATATTACTGTACAGTTTCATCAAAATCTGTTCTGTAGTTTTAGTAACAAATATTACACAGGTCAAACTCACAAACATCCAAACATTTCGCCTTTGTAATATTAGTAGGACTGCCATCCTTTCAAATTTAAAGGTTGTCTGGAAGAAATCGCTCTTAGCGATAAGACAGCCTAGATGTAAGTACATTATTGTATCTGTTTTCCCTTTTTGTCTGTAATTTTTAAATGTGCAATAAAGTGTATTGAATTGAATTGAAACTTTCCGTGTTTATAATACTAGTTTTATCCCGTGGCATCGCACGCGTTTTTCCCGCGTGAACAGTTTACCGCGGTAAAAATACCTAGCCTATATGTTATTCCAGTATATATAAGCTATCACTTTACCAAGTTTCATCAAAATCCGTTCAGCGATTACAACGTGAAAGAGTATCAAACATCTAAACATCCATATTCACTAATATCCTTGCAAACATTCGCATTTTTAATATTAGTAGGATACGATGCATTATTATTTAGTTTTCGGTGTACACTCTGGGATCGCATGGAACCAAGATTGAAATAAGATTAAAATTGTATTTTGGTTTTAGTTAGTGCAGCGCCATCTATCGTGTCTTTTACGAATTATCGCAACTTTTCCCCCTTTCACTGAAGCTTTGATGTGCCCCAAAATAGTTGCTATTTGAATTAAAAAGATGGCGTATTACTCAAATATTCTTGTAAAATTTCACGTGTTTAGACCCATCGGTTTGGTTGGACACTGAGTTGATATTTGCAGAAGGAACAACATTATAATAATATATTTTTATTACTTAAATCTTTACAATATTATTTCGTGTTAGATGTTTCCCGCGTCTTCGCACGTTATTCCCGTGGGAACAGCGTTTCCCGAGGCATCTGAAGCCTTTGTATTATTCTGATGTATAATATATACCTATTACCTACCCACCTGGAAAGTTTCATCAAAATCTGTTCGATAGGTTTATTGCGCGAAAGATTATCAAACAAACATCCATCATCCGGAAACATCCTTACAAAACTTTCACGTTTTTTATTTATTAGTAGGTAGGATTTTTGTAAATTATTGAATGTCTACTATAGGTCCTCAAAGACATTTGAGGGGGGCGTGAAATGTATTTGGGTAGATTATTGAATAAATAGTGCTAACTTGGTATACCTACTACTTAGTAATTCAGTAATATTAATGTTAATTAGTTAGCATGTAATTGTTAATTAAGTTAATTTTAGTATAGTCATGCTAATTTAATTTAGTTTTAAAACCCAATCCCCTCAGTGTAATATTTGTGTTGCTCGTTCAGTGTACCTTGACAGATTAATGTCAAAACAAAGCCATACTTGTTTAGAAATTCAGTCATTTAGCGAAAATATATTTTAGAGATTTAGTCGATAAGTAGAGTAGGTCAGTCAATCAGTTAATAAAGACCGGAAAGAGAGCGGATTCTCATAACACAGGCAGGTAGATACATTTATACTTATCAGGAGGACCTTGGCATTATTTATTTTATGTAATTAAACAAGGTGTTTTGAACAAAACAATTTTAGAAAAATGTCTAAAGTTGTTAGTAGGTCATGAGTTCAACAAATTAAAATAATTATTTCCCAAACTTTACATCACCGTCTGACGCCCACTTTACATGAATACCTCTAACAAGATAACAACGTCCTTCCTTATCTTTTATAGAGATTCAGAGTAAGGCCATAGAATACCATGTTAGGACCAACAAAAAGTACCAATCAAATGACACAGATGAATGCTTAGATATTGATTAGTTCATTTTAGTCGCTCTTCGCTTCGCAGTCGCATCGCATAATTGAACGATAGGCCTTAGATTTAAAAGCGGATATCATCGAAAGAAAATCTATATCAATGGTAATTCTTTCTGGCTGTGTTTTGCGAACAACAGAGGTTGTACAGGGAATGTTACATTATAGAAACGAGATACGAGATATTAAAGAAAAAAACATCACACTGATCATTGCATACCAAATTCTGGAGAGATAAAAAAATTAAAAGAACTCGATTGAAGAGATAAAAATTTTGTTGTTAAGTTGTTCATATTGGGATATGATTTTTAAAAATATATATATAAAATTTTAAAAGTTCCACTGTTTATTTAAAAACTTTTTATTCAATAATTACAAAGAAAAAAAGTATTTCTACGAAACCGGGTACGTGTAAAGAAAAAATAGTATTTGTTGGAAACTGGTTACGTATAGCGGGTTTCGTAGGCGGCCGAAGGGTTTTAAATGCATGTTTTGTGTAGCGAGACAAACCACTGATAGCTAACGCATAAAAAGATTAAGTAATTTGCCAAAACAGGAGCCGTGTGAAGCCACACGCAATGTGTTATCTACCCACGTTACGTTGTTACGTTTACCGGATTGTCCACACGACGTAAGTGACTAGGCCACTAGCTTGTCGCATTCAGTGACAAAATGTTATAATAAGCAAGTAACTGGGACTTTACTTAACTGTAAGCAACTCTTAAATTTTTTTTTTGCCTTTGTTATTATGCTTATATGGCACAATAAATCTGCCAATGTCAACGTAGTGGAAAATGCACGAAGGAGGACAGCTGGTTTTTAATCTGATGTGTCGGTAAATTTTTGGTTTTCTCTACAATCTTTATATTATAATCACTATTGATGGGTTGTCTAATATAAGTTTAATGCGGTAACAATCTACAAAAATCCAATACCTCATGATGATGCCTCATGAGCACCGAATTTTTTTTAATGTCAATCGTCCGGCTTGGGCATTGTGCTAGTGTCACGTCAAATGTATTTAAGATAATATATTTCTACGTTATTGAGAGCGTCGGTGGCCTCGGGGATAAGACGCGACCTATCATATCGAAAGGTCCGAGGTTCGATCCCCGGTTGGGCCATGTACCAATGGCTTTTTTCTCGAAACTTAAGTACATATACTGACTGCTCTCAAACGGTGAAGGAAAACATCGTGAGGAAACCTGCATACGCCGAAGAAGAAATTCTTAGGCGCATGTGAAGTCCACCAAACCGCACTGGGCTAGCGTGGTGGACTATAGCCCGCACGCCCTCGTTGAGAGGGTAGGCCTGAGCCCCAGCAGTGGGGAGATTAATAGGCTGTTTGATGATGATGATGATGATTTCTACGTTTACATTTTAAATTTTGTTAATTGTAAAACAGATCGATCAGAGAAGATAAGTTAGTTTAAGGTAGTTGTTATAATGTTAGTATAAGCATTACTGGCCTCTGAAGTTTTGAACACGAATCTACATATATAAAAATTTTAAAAATGGCTCCCGCAATCGTTATAAATAAAATGTTTAAAATTTAATTATACAACAAAGGAAGATCCTGTTATTTTTTAAGCTTCTTTGCCTTTTGCACTGGATATTGCATTATCGCGGTCACCTTGTATTTCATTGCATCTCGAGTTTCCGATATTGACTCGTCTCGTGACCATGGTAGCAAAAATTGTCGGCGAAATGGAGCTCATAAACGCGGTGATTCCGGTTCAATCACAATGAACTTTTGTAAATTGAGTAGCCCTTCTTCCGCATTACCTACATAGGTACCTACTTTGGATTATTAATTCTTTAGCATTTAAATTATTTCAGCACTGTCTCCGTTTGCAAGAACCCTTAAAAGGATTTCACAAGGACAATGGAGCCGTTCTCTTTGCTAAGTAATGGCGAACATTAAAACAGCAGTTAAAATTAACCGCAGTTCATATATCCGAGCGGTCAGCTAATCTTGACACAGAAAGATGAGTGATAGACTTGTTGCTACAGAGTGTTAAGCACCCTACCCTACTGTACTCGAGTGTTTACACACTCTTTGACTAGATTTGCCGATTTTCTCAACAATGAGAAGGAAAAATAAGTTTCTAATCGGCTAAGGATGTGCGGCTAAGTTACAACAGTTGGTTCTGTCAGTTGTGTCCATAGAGTTAGTATACTAGGTATAGAGCGCGCGCATCGCTCATTGCCCATTGTGCCAAGTGTAAGCAGGTGGTTCTATGGACGCTTCTATATAGATTTTTTCTAGAATGTTCTTTTCCGTGAATCGTGTTTACAGCTTGGCACTGCACATTTCACCATGATTACTCCAAATCTAAATAAATACCGGCGCGAGCAACAATCAGCGCTACTGACGTGTTGTGACTAGTAGCGTCGCCCCGAACATTTCGAGACTGTTCAGACCCGTGCTTACAGTTCAATCTTGCTAACGCCGCTCTATGTATACTAACAACTCTCTGGTTGTGTCAAAGAATTTGAAATATTATAATTCTTGGATCTATTCCATCTATGCCAAAAACTTTTATTTACATATAGCACTTAGCACTAACAATTCTAACACGCAGACGGCAAGACAATCCTTAAGATGTTTCCAAGCAATAAAATTATTTAATCTATTTAATTACAGAACGAAGCGCGTTCGTATAACTAAAATATTTATTGCTTACAATTAGCTTGAAGCTAAACGAACTATGCAATTACTGTATTTCAAAATATGCTTTCGGTTTGATGAATATGATGAGATGCATCCGAAACAGAGTATGTTTTGGAACGAAAAGAGAAGGGATGCCCGATATTTGCGCCACTGTTAATGTCTGATTCAACACGTAAAATACATAAATAAAATTTAATTAAGGTAACAAGATCCATAAATAATAAACAAAAATTTACTGGGTATTTTTGCGACATATTCTAAACTATGCGGCATAAAAAAAAATTTTTTGAATGTACAAAATATGAAGCCCTTTCATTAACAAGATACTGGACTTTGACTACTATTACCTATTTATTCTGTGATACTGGGTATAGTATTTATAAACGTGCAATTTTATCCCACCGCTTTCTAGATATTAACGCTAAGAAGAAGAATAATTCCAAGAAGAAGAATTATGATACCCCAATTGAAATAGTAATCTTTAAGGTTCGATATTGACCCTCCCTACACATCCGGTCTTCCGCATCCAGCCGCTCCCCGCCACCTTTTTCAGGTCATCGGTCCACCTGGCGGAGGGGCGTCCCATGCTGGGCGCACCGGTTCGCGGTCTGCTGGACAAAGGCCTCCCCCAAGAATCTTCACGACGACCGGTCCTTTTTTTTGTTTTACGTGTGGAAATGCTTTATGCATTCCCGGACCCCTCGGGGGAGGAGGCCGGGATATGTGGGCGTCTCCCTTACAGGGCATACCCACTAAAACCACACGGTGGCCATCTCAGGCACATGGAGTGACTCCGGGGTCGATGAGCTCGCTTCCGAAGCCACTCCAAGCGCCCCGCCGCGCCGCTTTGCAGCGGCCCACCTCGGGGGGAGTGCGACGACCGGTCCTGCGCTAACCTCATCCAGCTGGGTCAGGCGAGCATACTACCCAATTAATGGCTACCTTGCCATGAATTCGGACTCGTGTATTTATAATCAATTAGATTTGTCTAGTCCTGTGGTAACCTACTATAAAAAGATGAACACTATAATCAAATCGATCGTTAAAATAAATCATGTCTGGTTGATTATAGCGTCTAGAATCACTGACGACGTAGAATTTGTACATTCTCTTTTGAGGCAAACGAACAAAAAGATTTGCGAAATAAGCATATGTCATGAATGCTACTTGTAAATGGCAACTTACTAAATATTTATCAATGTACCTTTTCCAATACAATAGCACAATGTCAAGAGCATGTAAATATTAACCGTTAGTGTTGCAGAATAAAATTATCGATAATCGACCTTGGGAACGAGCATAACATATCGATGGACATTCAGTTTCGAAAGTGTCAATTATGTCGATAGTAAGGTAAAACAGCACTGTCGATAATTTTGTTGGATACATAAATATATGAATATTTCATTATAGAATTATCAAGTTGGTAAGTATTACTAAAAGTCAAGTTGAAGGACTATCTGTTGAAAATACCTATTATATTATTAATGAATAATTAGAATGGATGATATAATAATTATAATGGACCGGTCGTAGTGGAGATCCTTGGGGGAGGCCTTTGTCCAGCAGTGAACTTCTACAGGCTGATATGATGATGATGATTTAGAAAAAAAATGAATTGAACAAATGAATTTAAACACTTATTTTTGTTATGTATTTGTATTTTAGTTTTTTATTGTATTTCATTGTGCGTGTATTAATTGTAAACTTGACTTTTAAATACTTTACCGAATAAAATATTAATTGATTGATTTATATAAATATGTAATTTGTATAATCTTAAATAAGGATTTTTTACCGAAACTGTATAAATTGTACAAAATCGTGTGTCCCCGTTGGGAACCGAACCCACAACCCCTGGCACTCAAGCTCAATGACCAGACCATAAGCCACTAAGCAAGTATTGAGTGGTTAATTATCAGTAGGTACTCTTAATATTGCGTTCCAAACATGCTCAGACCATAAATTCAAAATTCCCGTAAGAAAGAATTAAGAACAAATCCCACGCCGCAGGGCTTGTTATCGATACTATCGAAACTATCAACAAATCTATCGACCACTCGAACATCACAAGCAAGTAAATTATTTGACCTTTGAACTCGCTTGCATGCAATCAAAATTATAAGAACGTGCGACAAACTTCAGAAAGAACACGGTAGAAGATGGAACTTTATACTACATGTGTTTTCTTACAAAATTTAACAAAGTACACTGTAATATGAGTTTTATGTAAAAGTTTTTGCATTATATTTAGGTAAAAAAACGAAAAGACCAGTAATTTAGTCGGAAACATAATACATTCAAAAGATATAAAAATATAATTCAATTCAATTCAATACATTTTATTGCACGTTTAAAAATTACAGACAAAAACAAAAACAGATACAGTAATGTACATCTAGGCGGTCTTATCGCTAAGAGCGATTTCTTCCAGACAACCTTTGGATAATTATTATAATAGAGCCTATTTTTGCAAAACTTTAAGGTCATATTTTCAAAGATAGTAGCGCCACCATCGAAGTTCAGATTTAACTTTGTAAAGTGTAGGTAGACCTTGTAAGATTGTTGCAAAATTTACTCTTGGCTATACACAGGTAAGACATTGAATTAAACCTATAATGTTCGGATAATTTGAGTAATAAAGATTTGAATTAAGTCAGGGCAAGGGTTCATCATCAACAGCCTCTTAACATGTCCCCACTGCTGGGGCTCAGGCCTACTCTCGCAACGAGGGTGTTCGGGCTATAGTCCACCACGCTAGCCCAGTGCGGGTTGGTGGACTTCACATGCGCCTAAGAGTTTCTTCTTCGGGCGTATGCAGGTTTCCTCACGATGTTTTCCTTCACCGTCTGTGAGCAGTCAGTAAATGTACTTAAGTTTCGAGAAAAAACCCATTGGTACATGGCCCAGCCGGGGTTCGAACTCTGGACTTTTCGATATGATAGGCCGCGTCTTATCCCCGACGCCACTGACGCTCAAGGGCGGCAAGGGTAAAAGTGATAAAAAGAATATACTTTCTTACGTACCCGAATGTTCAAAATTTCAGTTCAAAAAACTTCCCTTTATGTAAGTGTATAAGTTATAACAGATCCCTATAACATAGTAATAATTTGTCAATTATATATAAAATGTCCAATAGAGTATGATAATTTTAATATGCATGATATTGTGTTGGTAATGGGAAAAACCGGACAAGTGCGAGTAGGACTCGCGCCCTGAGGGTTCCGTACAAACTTAATTATAGAAATAATTAGCAAATCGCTCATAAAAAATCGCCCTTATCTTCTGACTGCTTTGACTTACAAGTTTGATTTTTCACAGCTCCAAAGGATTGCAGACCTGAGTATTTGATATTAATTTTAAGTTGATACCGAGTATACGATTGATACGAGTTCCTGAGGTCTTGACAGACAGACAGACAGCGAAGTGATCCTAGAAGGTTTCCTTTTTTCTTCTTTTGAGGTACGGAACCCTAAAAAGGTTAAATTTATCCCAATTGGCTGGGATAACCAGTTGGGACAGATGGACAGACCGTCCCATCGTGTTGTCGAACAAAATCATAATTGTAGCATTGAAAGCGTTTTTAAAATCGATTTGGCAGTTCCGAAAAATACCGCAAGCAAACTCACCATATTAATCATTTTATTATTTTATTGTAACATAACAAATTAGTCCAAAGCGTTATAATAAAAACTTTAAGTAGTATTTATTGTTGTAGGTACCGATTGGTGTTACATAAACTTCGTCACAACATCATATTCATTATCAAAACCGATCGATGCGAGAATCACGTACAATCGAGATCAATAGAATCTTTATCGTCAAGGCAGAGAGCCGACAAGCGATTGTTTATTATATTACTGGTGCGCGGGCGCAACTCCCCCATTAACAGCTGAACGGACGGAACAGGCGCGCGACTGCATGCAGCCTCCCAGCTGATCAGGCGGTCTGAACGCGAGCGATTTTCTGCGATTTTTTTATTTTGGTTCACGAGTGACTGGAAAAAAATAGCGCTAATGTGTTCGAAGTGTTAACTTTTAAATTAATGAAAACGTAATTTAGAGTGGTTAATTGAAGAACAGTTGCTGAAAATTTTTGATGTGCCGGGATTGATGCTGTTTTTAAAAATGAACGGTAAGTATTTTGAAGTCGTTACGCTAATGGTCTAGAAAAATTCCGCGCTAAAAGGGTAATTTGAAGCAATTACAGAGCAATTATAGCCTCTTATTGTCTGTGAGTTTACGTAATAATAAAAAATTCCTCCGTCGATCGATTATGAATTCATTAACCATATCATTAATAATATTATGTCATTATCAAGTAGGTATGAAGGTAACTCTTATGTAAACACTTCCAATAAACTGTAAAAAATTAAGTGAAAAGAAAGAACGCAAATTAAAATAACAAAATTTAACTAAAATATACTTAACTATACACCTTACAATTACAAAAAACCGCTATTTTTGGGTCAATAATCATTGTATCTTTGTGGGAATAAAGCGCTTATGAAAACTCATAAAAAGGTGACCCAGATCTGACCTCAATTGAAATATTTTTGTATAAATATAAAAAAAACCGTGGAATAAAATAGTCCCAGACAAATCAACGAGGGTAGGTACCTACTACAGCTGATATTATTATTAAAACTGGGTGCATCGTGTATAATTTTTTAAAATATTCAAAAATATATTTTGCAACCATCAAGTATAATTTATTTATAAACTTAACTGATTTATTAAATTAAAGGACAAATGGTTTATTGGCCAGTTTAACTAATTAAAAAGTCAGTGAACTCTCCTGTAGTACTAGTACTATTAAATGATATGTGTCTGTAGTAAGTAGCCTTTCAGTAAAGTAAGAAAGAAATTTGAGAAATAAAGAAAAAACCTTACTAGTACTTAGATTCCGGAAATTTGTTGCATCTCATTAAGATAACAAACTTTTCCTCCTTATTATTAAATTAGAATAGAATTGTACGAAATATAAATTTTAAGAAAAATCCGATAAAATCTCTGACTCTGAAATGTTCATACAACGAAAGGTTCATCAAAAAGTCAACCACTAACTTCAGTAAAGTATGAATTCGAAAGAAAGAAGACACGTCCAGCCAGTTGTCACGGAACACACAGAACAAATAAAGAAATGAAAAAACTGAAAATAATAAATCAGTTCAATTTTAACAGAATTGCAAGAAATGTCAATTAAAAGAAACTCAGACTCGGCGAAATGTTCATACAACGAAAGTTCCATTAAAACTCAACTATTCACTTTAATATGTTTGAATAAAGACAAAGAAAGAAAGACATTCCGCAGTTGTTACTAAGTATTAAAAATAAAACAATGAAATAATAAAAAAAACAGAAAAAGCACTGACAGAAAATAATATAAAAAAGTCTTAACCTTGAATTACCTATATAATACTTACCGAAATTGAACCTGAGACGCTTCAAACTGCAATCCGAAAAGATCGATTTCGGTCTATTAGATCAACAACAGCAGATTACGTAACATTGATATCTGTGAAGTTTTCATTAAAATCGGTTTGTTTATTTTCCTTACTGGAAAGAACCAACGTCATACAAGTTTACTCTTATGTACATAGTGTTGTAACCACGTTGTAACTAATTATAGCGAGTAGGTACCTGTTAATTACATTTTTAACTTGTTTTTTTGAAAAAAAAAAACACACGCGTTTGGTGTAGATTACTATCTCTTCATCAAAACCATGCCATTTTGAAATGCAGTGCAATTATTGTGTACCTAATGAAATAATTTGATATTAGACACCTTTCTGATATTATAAAAAAATTTGGCCTGGTTAAGCGCGATTTTTCGATCATGATTGAGTTTACGACTGACACAGGTTTTTCAAAAAGAAAGTCGAATACAATGAAAAAAAAAACATTGGAAAATAAAGCCGTTTAATAAGTGGCCTAACTTTTCTTGAACGGTATTCTTGCACTATACCCAAAGTACAGCTTGCATTCGCTGGACGTATATTTTTATTTGTCTCTCAGAACAACTCAGTTGAAAATATGACGTATCTGTTCACCATTCATTCGCGAGATTATCATAGTTTACGCAGGAAACAAACATTATTAGTACGGAACCTTAATTGCCAGAGGCCGCGTTCAAACTTGACCGCGTTCTTGATGAATAAAATTATTCACTTACGAATCTGGTTCAGCCTCAGATGTTGCCAAAAACATGAACAACAAAAAAAACAATCAGATAGGTAAATGACTTGGTGATTATTTGTGTAGTAATACACTCGTAGCCTCGTAGTGAGAGGAATTCAGTAAAATTGAGTGCAATAATCAAGGTCAACAAACAATTTGCAGTGGGTGATGAAAGATTTGTATAGCGGCTACCAAATTATTATAACACGCCTAAATGCTTATTATAGACCACCCACAAATCTGAATTGAAATTATAATTATGACAGACACATAAATCAGACAGAGCATTAAATCAGATTACAGAGTGGCAACGTACCATTGAATTGTTGCACGAAGAAATCGCAAATTTGCAAGTGTTTTCTGTCTAGATACCTATGTCTTTGTGCTTTGTGATTCAATCTTCCTTCTCGGCGCAAGGTATATAAGACTCTTCACCCCTTAGTCAGGTAATCCTAAATGGTGCCAGGATCCTCTTTGCAACCCTCTGCTTTTTTACTGGCACATACATGTGCATACATTGTGAAGAGCCCTTCGTAATATCCGTAGGCATTCTAATTTCTTAGAGACTATTAAAATAAATGCGAGATTGAATCAGAAATGAGGTGATCCGCAGGAGAAAGAAGGTCGCAGATATAGCTCAAAAATGGCGAAGCTTAAGTGGCAGTGGTTAAGGCACATCGCCGGTAGAATAGTAACTGACGGTCCTTGTGGCAGAAAGGTTCTCGAGTGGCGACCACGTACGGGAACACGCAGGGCTCCCACAAGGTGGACCGACGATCTGGTGAAGGTGGGACCCAGCTGGGTATCTTTGGGGGAGGCCTTTGTCCAGCAGTGGAGGGTTTCGGCTGATATGATCATGATGATTAAAATAAACGTTTATATATAATACAGGTATCTAGGTCTGGAGCTCACAGACCGAAACGTGTAGAGCACTAGCATCCTTCAGCGAGTACGTGTGAAGAGAATCATCAGATTAAGCGAAGCGAAAGACTGTGTCAAGATTGCGATACTTGGCGCTACGTTCTCTCTTTCTACCCCGTTAGGGAGGGACATGGCGTGAAGTTACGAGTATGAATTAATTTATGTAACTACTCTGTAGACATTACCTACTTGTAATTTCCGTCAACAACATTTTCGGTTCAAGGACATGCCGGTCTAAACTATCCTTCAAATTTAACTGTTCATATTGGCCATTCAGAAGAAACAAAGTGATACCAACAAAAAATTAATCCATTCAACACCTGGCGTTTCAAGTTCATCGCTGATAGTTAAGTCATCAATTCACTTCATTAATAACAAATAAAATAATGCGTCATAATAAGATCTATAGGGACTACTGATAAACAACAGGTCTTCCGTTAAATATTTAAATAGTTTATGTTCGCATTATTAATTTATTTTCGTATCGGCCGTGGAAATTTTAGAGATGTTTTTAGAATATACAAAAATGACAAACTATTTTTATCTTCTATAACTATTTTTAGATTTAGCATAAATACTAATTTTTTTTGATGAACAGACGAAGGAAGTTTGTATAAGCTGTTTAAATATGTGCGATAGAATTTATATGAATAAATTGAAATAAATTAAACAAAAAAACGCATAATATGCCTCCTAAATATGCATTTTTCTGTAAATATTACTGGGATAGTCATAATAGCTAAATAAGTATAATATTTATCATGCTGCAAAATGACGATCACAATCATTCTATTTGAAAATGGAAAATCCACAGAAATCGCCGCGGGACAGAAGTTAGTGTATAAAATAATACCATGTGACTAGAAGTAGTTCTAGTACGCCTGCGTGGAAAATGTAAACATTACGTCAAATGTTAATGACATTGTTGTCCATAAATATCTAGTCACTGTGGAATTATGTGACAAACAAACATACGCACACCTGCAATAATGTATAATGTTATATGCATTTTCCGATGGAAAGCTTCTAGATCACATAATGGTATTTATTTATTTCATCATTCATCATCAACAGCCTATTAACATGTCCCCACTGCTGGGGCTCAGGCCTACCCTGTCAACGAGGGCGTTCGGGCTATAGTCCACCACGCTAGCCCAGTGCGGGTTGGTGGACTTCACATGCGCCTAAGAATTTCTTCTTCGGCGTATGCAGGTTTCCTCACGATGTTTTTCCTTCACCGTTTGAGAGCAGTCAGTAAAATGTACTTAAGTTTCCAGAAAAAACCCATTGGTACATGGCCCAGCCGGGGATCGAACTTCTCATTTTTCTGAAACTTTGATGAAACTTAACAGTAATGTACAACATACATCAGAATAACAGTAACATGTGGAATTTTCTTCATAGGTAACATTAAGGATACTCTAATACAAATCTGTCAACAGTGTGACAATCCTTGGCTATATTATAACAATAGGCCGTTGGTTTAAGGTCAATGCTTCCAAGGCATATCATCATATACTTGTCAGCTGCATTGTTTTTATTTAAGTAACTATTACAATTATATTGATTAAATTTCTATACGTAGGGGAATACATTATGTTTATTATCAGATTATCATTAACAGCCTGTTGACGTCCACTGCTAGACAAGGCTTTCTCCATCTCAACTAGTCTTCTTCTCATACTCAACTTACGGTACCGGAACTTTACTGGTGTTACGCTTATGTCTACCCAAATCATCCGCGAGAATCCGTCCAAATCATAGAGTTAGTATACTAGCTATAGAGCGCGCGCATCGCTCATTGCCCATTGTGCCAAGTGTAAGCAGGTGTTCTATGGACGCTTCTATATAGATTTTTTCTAGATCGTTCTTTTCCGTGAATCGTGTTTACAGCTTGGCACTGCACATTTCACCATGATTACTCCAAATCTAAATAAATACCGGCGAGAGCAACAATCGGCGCTACTGACGTGTTGTGGCTAGTAGCGTCGCCCCGAAAATTTCGAGACTGTTCAGACCCGTGCTTACAGTTCAGACTTGCTAACACGCGCTCTGTGTATACTAACAACTCTCTGGTCCAAATTGATACATCCGTGAGACGTTCATTTTCATTGACAAAATTAAATGAATTGTCAATGTCTCACCAGCGTCCATGCAGCCTCCTGGAGCTGTCATTATACCTATGCTAATAAGATGTTAGTTTAAGTCACTTGGGGCGAGCTGAGTATCGCAGAGTATCGTATCGTATTCATGTCGTAGGATAAACGGAAAAATCTGATCTTTGCGAAAACCCTAAGATACCTATTTGTAAAAAACCGGCGTATTTTAGGATAATAGCGAAAAACGGCTCACGTTTCGTAAGTCATGAGCATACATCGGGGTTCTCGGAGCGGGAATGATTTGAGATAGAGTAGAGATAAACAGATACGTTAGTCTGCGAAAATAGCATAATTACTATGAATAATTACCTCGCTACGAAATGAATATACTCTATGACACAGTTTAATTTATTTCACATAGTAATTTAGCTTTACTACCAAGGCTCGTAAGATAATAATAAAAATAACTTTGATTGATTAACTGCAGTAAATTTAGTATGTGGCACGATTTTCAGAATAAACTAATAATATTTTTTCTATATTTGGAACAGTTAATCTGCGGCGTCTTGCTGTCCATTTCATTGAACTGAACTATCTTTCCACGTCGACAGTTGTAATTGGTGCATATTAGAAACCTGCTAGAGTACATTCTGTTTTTCAAGTCAATTAGTCAATACCTATTCTTTGACTAATGTCAAACGTTCCCGCTCCGAGAACCCCGATGTATGGTCATGAGCGCTACTTGGCTGCGCATTGACAGATCGACTCATAGATTAGTCAATCAACGTCCTGAAAATATTTCGGATGATAACGAAATTCATTCTTACATTCCAATTAACCGGCTTTTCGTAAAAATCCTAGGTTTTTTTTGAAAAAATCCCATTTTTCAATTTATCTTACGACATACATACAACGCATTGTAAGTTCTATTATAACGGATTATCGTCACAGAACTAAAATCAATTGATATAATGAATAGTACAGGCAAATTCCATTTTATTTGCTAGGTATTATTAAGGTATAATAAAGAATTTTCAAATTAATTATTCAATCAACACGTATGATATGATTGCAGCTGTTAGCATACCTATGTAAGCGAGACTATAAGGCTTGTAAATGACAGACAATGATATTGTACCTAAGAATAGCCCTGACTTGAGTCGTCCTTATTTTTAAAATAAAGATATATCAGTGTCTAAGTAGGTATGTATATTATTGTATAAAAGAAGATATGACAGACGAATATTCGCAAAGCCGGTATACTACAATAACCTGTAGTGAAATTATAATTAGACAAGCCAAGCCTATATTTTATAAATACCTACCTACGTAAGCAAATATTATGTGATCGTCATGGTCAAACTATGACGGACTGGAAATATTTATTTTTATAGGTAATATTGTTTACAATGAAAGAGAAAAGTTTGATACAGATTAACACATAATAGGTACCTATAATGAGGTGAATACGGAAGGCCTCGGGTACTTTCCTTGTAAAGCGGGTTTCACAGCTGTACGGGAGCCGCGGTAGAAAGAAGTTTATATTATGTTACTCTAATTATATATATCACTGTACCAAGTTTTATCATTATTATCATCAAAATTAAGTTTTTTTCCCGCGGGAACAGATTATCGCGGAAAAAAGTAGAATATATGTTTTTCCAGGATATAAGCTATTACTGTACCAAGTTTCATCAAAATCCGTTCAGCCGTTACAACGTGAAGGAGTTACCAACATCCTCACATCCTTATAAACTTTCGCCTATACAATATTATTAGAAGGATTTTGCGTAGAGAGCATCTGAATCCTTTAGGTACATTGTAAGTTCCGGTCGATCAAACGGATGATCGTATTGATACGTGTCAAATTGATGATTAATGATGATGATGTCTTACATACCAATACACTCAATTAATTACATAATGGAAGCTCAACAAGGTGTAACAAATCAATCACAACACCAACTGAGCTCGTTTTTCAGATAGAACTTAAACATACTTTTCTATAAATCCAGAGTAAAATATCCTGTATTTTCCGATCTAAGTTGAAAATACTAAGTCTACTTGAAATATAGTCTGTATAAAATGATTTTCATTTGACGAATCGCAACCTTGCTTTATCTACTTCGCCAAAATATGTTGATACTTAGGCAAAAAAAGTGAATAAAAATTTTTGTTCGGTACCTAGGCCATTCATTTATTACAATGTCTGGTTTTTGTTTATGTACCTACAATTAAATGAAATAGGATAAGTACAAAAATGTTTGATTTTTATATTTTTCGCAACCGGGTTTTATTTTTATTTTAGTGGAGAACATAGTAACCTAATACACCTTGTAGGTTGGCCAAATTCCAGCAAAGAATTCCAATGCCTACTTAGCAGTCAATGAATTCTTAATTACCTAATTGTTACTAAGTTATAGGTTACTAAGTTACTATTACTAATGTTTTTTCCTTGCGCAAAAACCTTACGACATGTGTAATTACGTAGGATCTGCCTGCTATTTTGTTTACTGCTATGACAGGGTCTGTTGTCCTATTATAAATGTAGGAGTAAGACATGTTGATAATGCTGTGTGCGTTACAAAAGCGAAGCTATGATTTGCTTTTAGAAAATTTTAAAATTATGAAAAGTACGAATTGGGAATATGTAGTAAACAGAACCGTACGATTTTTTTATAATAAAAATAAAACGATTTTTTTTTATTGATCATTTCATAACAGGTAATACATGAATTGTACATACAGTCCTCTAGCGGAAACCTAGATAGGCTTATCTGTAGAAGACGAGTTCGCGTTACCAATATTCACTTAGAATTTAAATTATACAATCCTATTTCATAAGTGCGTAAGGTCCATTTCATCATATTATTATTATACAATACTAAAGATAATATCAAATTTAAAGAGACAACCTACACATAATTGATATCCTCACTATCCAACAAATGTTGCTTTAGCCGCTTACTAAATTTTGAATTTGATATATAAATATCTTGTACAAGGAAAAAAATGTGATAATAATAATAAATATTTTAAGTAATCATATTTTTTCCATTTTGAAAGAACTAGTGTTATTCGTACGTAGAATTCATTCACGCTTTCTCTTCACAAAAATGACAAAGGTTTTTTTTATATGTATGTTTTCTGTTTGTCTATAATTCTCTACAAGCCTGTATCAGTCTTGTTTTAAAGTACGATGAGGTACGAAATCCCGCCTCGGCCGCCGGTCCATAGCTTGTTAGTATATAGCTTTGCGTTCATTGCAGCAATAGCTTAACAAGGTGATCATTAAAGCAATGAAAGGGCAATTTGCTTGATTACAGATCTAGATGCCATTATTCATTGTTTGACTGCATAGTCTTTAATTTTTGATGAAGTAATTTTTCTTCGTTGTTCATTGTTTTCCTAAATACTAAATAATCAAGGATTTACTCACATCAGTATGTAGGGATCGTCCTAGTAATATTATAAACGTAAAAGTTTGTAAGGATGTTTGTGAGTTTGGATGTTTGTAACTCTTTCACGCAAAAACTACGGAAAATATATGTATGTATGTATGTGAACACTTTATTGTACAAAAAATTTACAGATACAGACAGTTAAGAATAAAACTAAGTACAAAGGCGGACTTATCCCACTAGGGGATCTCTTCCAGACAACCTTAGAGTTACAACCTTAAAATATACAATATCAAAATAACACAATGGTATTCTGATGTATCTACATACATCTATACAAATATTATAAAGAGGTAAAGTTTGTGAGGTTGTAGAGGGTAATCACTGGATCTACTGAACCATTTTGAAAATTCTTTTACAAATTGAAAGCCACGTTATTTGTGAGTGTCATTATCATATAACCCAAAAAATGTAAAGACAAATAAAAATGTTTACCGCCCAACGAAGTGGGCACGGGTCGGCTATTATAATCTATATTACGGTAAAGTTTCATCAAAATCTGTTTCGTGGTTTTTACGAAATTTGCTTATAATATATTTAAGGGACTTTTCCTCCAACGACGGTCTTCAATTTCCACCCCCTGTATCTAATAGGTATATTTTTTATAATACCCTTGACATAACCTAATATGGATGGATTTTGGTAAAAACAGAAATTTCCCTTAACGTCATCACAAAACTCCGGAGACGTGACTTTGATTACCGGGTTTTTTATATCCTGCTTTTAATAGTTTTTTGATCGGAATGAAATAGCGTGTTAGGAGGACAAGTATAGTTAAGTCCGGTCGTTAGTGATACTATACTGACGTAGATACCTATTTAGAATCCATAGTACCTTGACATGTATAGAACTACTTAGCTAGATTCTAGATTCTAAATCTAGACGCCAAGGTTCTGTATGCAACCTCTTCCTGAAATGTAAAGTAAATGAATTCTAAATAAATGTCAAATTTAACAGTCAGAAGATATGCTTAAAAAGAAAATAACTTCCGTTAAGTCGTCTTGAATCTACATTGTGATGAATGTATGTATATTTTATCTCCGCTCTAATGTATAAAGACTAGCATGAACCGCAGCGTAACCTTCTGTTACGAGTAGTGAACTTTTCTTTAGGAACCCAGTAATTTCCCCGTCTAAAAATAGCGACAAAGACTTGGTAGTAAATTTTCCTACTTTGCCTTCAAACAAAATAATCCCCTTTTTTTTAATACCTAGCAAAACCAACAAAATGGATGTATCTTTTGAAAACAGCGCACTTTCTGCATACAAACTGCATTACAGTTTGTAAACAATTCAATTTAATATACTTTATTGCACATTTAAAAAAATTACAGAAAAAAAAGAAGAAAAAAAAAACAGATACAGTAATGTACATCTATGCGGTCTTGTCGCTAAGAGCGATTTCTTCCAGACGACCTTTGTTCAATCACATGTTTTTTGAACTAAAAACTTTATTCACAACAAGAAGTTTCAAATCTCTTTGGTCGCGCGCGCGCTCCCTGTGGAGATCGCATCTTGCATATTTAGTATCGGAACCGGGCAAAGGAAGCGGAGTAGCGGGAGGAGGTTGCTAATACAAATTTATATGGAGTTTGAAAATGAGAATGTGTGAGTGAGTCATAATTTTGTGATTACTTTGACACAATTTTGACACCCATTGAATGCTTTTATTACTCATTCATATGGGAGTGGCTAAATTTTTTGATTCATGATTCACAAAAATCCATGTTTTTATTTTACTTACGATTCTTCTTCCTCACTGAACTACAGGTTACAGATGCCATATTCACATTTCTACATACACAAGTATGCATTAATCGTAAAAATATGATAGTACGTGCCAGAGTAATTAGTGTGCACCAAAAAGAGGCGATGGATGTCAGGAGTATTGTGACCTCGATTGTACTTAGATCTGACCTCAGTCAGGAGGTAACGAACTGTAAATAGTATAGTCTCATAAATTCATCATCTTATACCGAATCCCTGGTCAAATTCATAACTCTCGTGCCTATAAAAAAAAATCATTCACAAACTCTATTGCAATTTGTTGGCAGAAAGTGCTCTGGTATTTTAAATCTGGTATTTTAAAATCCAGTTTGTTGGTTTCGGTATGTCTAAATAAAAATTGACTAAGTGTAGTTCGGGCAAATTAAGATATAACCAAGATACTTAGCAAATCTTTGTCGCTATTTTTAAACCGGGAAATTAGATATATCAATTCCGTAATTTAATTGTAAATCCTGTAAATTAACTGCGCAGAGATAAAACAAAAAATTAAAAAATTCATCACAATGATTTTAAGGAATTAGTGTTTTCTTTTTAAGGATATCACTTCTGATTATTTTTGACATATAAAAACACTTAATTTATTTTACAATTCAGGAAGAGCTTGCATAAATAAAGAGTCGCACGCGCAGACCGGATGTAGTTATAGCATTTTTTTACGATTACAGGTGCCAAAATTAACACTCAAGTAGTATTACACGACAAGGATTACAACCTATGACCAGACAAGGCTGACAAATGACCTATTGATGTTTTAAACACTAACATTTGATATCCCCTATAATGGCCTACAATTAGTTTATTAAACTGTGTTCGAATACTTTTGACATCTCAAGGTGGTCATATTTATGGCATCTATACATAAAACAGTGCAGTTCAGAGGTCATATCCGTAGGCACAATAGTTTTTTTTAATAGGTACGTCAGGGTCATTGTTTAGAATATATTGAAGCGAGAACATTTATATAACAAAATTCTGTACATCTATTTGTTTATCTGTTTTTTCGTGGGACTCACAAGTGGGTTTTGATCATGAATCAAAAAATTTAGCCACTCCCATATGGATGAGTAATAAAAGCATTCTTTGGGTGTCAAAATTGTGTCAAACTAATCACAAAATTATGACTCACTCATTCTCATTTTCAAACTCCATATAAATTTGTATTAGCAACCTCCTCCCGCTACTCCGCTTACTTTGTCCGCACCCCCTGGTAAATGGCATCATAGGTTCCGATACTAAATATGCAAGATGCGATCTCCACAGGGAGCGCGAGCGCGACCAAAGAGATTTGAAACTTGATCAAAACCATGAATAGAAGCCGATACATAGCTTGACCTCTTTACAGTATACGCTTGCATAAGCGCTGCAGATCAAGTAATAGTGGCTTTATGGCTGCACTGCGAACACCGTGACAACATAATGTTGCGATTTAGAATGCTAAACTAAAATCTAGTCACCAATAAGACTAAAATTTGAAACTTGAGAAACCCATTAATAACCAGCTGGGTTAGTATAGGAAATAAGACGGAAGTTGATGAACAATATATGAGTTACATAGGAGGAAGTCAGTTAAAATGTGTGTATAAGATAGTTGCATCAGTTAATAATGATGTCACTTTTAATAATGTTAACACCGCATGGTTTCCAGTACCTACCTTTACTTTAACCTATCAAGGCCGATTGATTGAATAGAACCTGTTTATTGTTTATTATAGGACAAACAGTGTGGTATGACCCGATGTAATTACAAGATTCCTAGGCATTTGGACTACATCTAAACCTAATAAGTTTTTTTTGGACTATTTTATTTGGACTATTGCACGCAGCATACCTACTTGCAACATACACCTACATAAGATCTAAGGACTCAAAGTTGACAAGTTAGGAAATCGTTTTATAGGAGTTAGGAAAGTGGACAAATTAGTCCGGAAGAATTAAATTTAAGGGTGTTTTCAATAAATAAGACTTCAAGTTTTCAATAAGAAAGAGAAACAATATTTCCCATTTTTTTCGTTATTTAATAATAATCTTACCTATAATTTAAGTTATTTTTGCGTATTAATTGTATGTATACATACTACTAAATAATTAAATTGAAACAATATTACGTGTTGTAAGTAGATGTTTTTTAGATTAGAGATAGCATCAAAATATAAAAAGTTTACAAATTTTGTTTTTGTAAAAACACTTCCATTTTGAAAATTCACAGATGATGTTTAGTGCATAAGCACTAAATAGTTTAAAAACCCTATTACTAGACATTTACAAACTTCGGCTTAGTTAGGGACTAAACACCCGTGTGTGAATTTGTCCAAACATTACTAATATTATTATCACTAACTTTGTTCCAAAATAAAAAGTACAAAATGGAATCTATATACGTGGTGCCAAAAATAATGATTAATTAATTATCATTGGTTAAATTATTTTTATCATTATTATTGAGACATTCAAACAAAAATCTAATTAACTTCGAATTCAGCGAGCAATATGTACCGCAAATTGGTATAAGTAATTGACAATTTCTTTAGTGATATTGCAACAAGGTAATTGTAAATTGAAGCAAAACCGAACGACAATAGAGTTCCTGTGATCTTTCTACATAGGTTTGAGATCACAAATCATTCGATCAACAAATCAGACAAACAAACAAAAACTTTCTTGGTATACAAATACAAGTCTATTTTCATTGTTAGTATTTTTGGAGTTGTTGCATTATTGTCTCGAAGTAGTCTACGTATGGTGGTTACCGTGGGAATAGTTCACAAACGTTCATTGTTTGTGATGTCATTCAAATATTTGGAATACTTAGTGACAATATAGGTCTCGTTTGCCTATGGTTATTGCGTTTGCCTCCAACACAGTAGGTTGAAATCCCATAATAAGCATGCATACTATGGGTATCCTTAATATCTGGAAACTTCATGTTGTAAATTGCTTTATTCCTGTATATTTACTAATTCTTTAAAAATCATGGTCGAGCGAGCCAGAAAAATGACTCCAGATGTTTGGACGTGGATCAATGATCAATCCGATTATTCATTGTAGATAACCAAGTTAGATATAATAACCAGCACTCTACGAGGAAAATTAATCCTGCTAGATAATAACCAGTTATCTAGCGTTACCTTCATCTGTCAAAAACTTACGAGGTATGTATGAGTATTATATATGAAATAATAATTCCTGCTGTAAATAACTGGTTATCTAACAGGAATTATTTTTCTCGCAGAGTGCTGGGTTGGTTATCTACCTTGGTTTTCTACAAAGAAGTGGATCTATTCGTAGCGGAAACGGAATGATTATAAAGAAAGTATATTCAAAATTTTAAGTGTACGTCCGATACCTCAAGCACGTAATAAAATCGCTTGTATCATTAGGCGCTAATCACCTACATTTTTTAAAATTGACTAACTTACTTAGACAGTAAAATCGTATATATAATATCAGTTTTCATTAGGGTTTTGGTAGTGAGTGCCGGTTTTAGTGGTTTCGCAGGTCAGTACGATATTTTAAAACAAGTTCCCTGCTTTATAGTGACAAAACATCGACGTTTATTGATTTATAATAATCCAAAATATATACGAGTACAAAAAAGTGTCTAGAAATTGGATTACAATATAACGGAGACTTTATATTACAATGCATTCTAACAAGAAATAAACAAAAATAATCTTTTAATTTTTTTTGGCAAAAAACAATAAAACTGCGCCATTTTTAAGGAGACCTGGTCCATAGACCTACTTGTAAAAGTTTTCCACTCCGATACTTTTTGAATAAATTAAATAGTAAAATGCTTCAACATCCTACAGAAAGACATAGGTAATATCATAAGGTGCTTAGATTAATAGATTTGCGTCATTTTAAAAGTCAGTTTAGCAATATAGACTCTTCTTAATAATGTCTCTCTAGTTTTTAAATTTTCCATAGAAAAACATAGTGTATTTTTATCTAAAGTTCGTCAACTGTAGAGTTCATTACCCTTTTCTGTTTTTAAGGTGCTCATTCGAACTACAACATGTCGATCGTCGACTCATACCAGAAGTTCATGGAACGGAACAGCGGTAAGTGACTTTTTATTGTAATCCTTTCACTTATACATAAACGATTTTTTTACAAGGTCATGAACAGATCCTTTATTAAGACACGTTGGTGAGTGATTCGAAAGATGTATAATGAAAATCGAGCAGCGAATGTCATGTATGGGTTAATATCGGCGATCGTCAATATGTCGCAGGTTAATATAAAATGGAAATAAAAATAATGTCAATCATTCTGTAAATAGAACTACAGAAATGTCATCTCGTTACTATAATTCTACTTGTTTTGAATTCAGGAAAATATTTTATTACAATTTTTGATCTTACATCGTATTTTTACATTAGTGTAGGAGCTTAGTTGGGCCTAAAAGGTTCTTTTCAACCGACGAAAAAAAAAGGAGGTTCTCAATTCGACCCGTATTTTTTTTTTTTATGTATGACCACGCATAACTTTTTACAGAGCAGTCCGATTTTGATAATTCTTTTTCTATTGGATTATTATTTTTCGCTTTTCAGTTCCTTTTTCCGACGGTTTAATTTTCTTGTTAAAAAGTTTTTATATGTCGAGATAAGTGATGATCGCTTGCTATGCAAAGACCAGGTTACATATATTGGATATTATAGGTAGGTATGCAATAGATTTTTCATAACATAGATGGTGTGACTTGTTCGACAGTAAGGTGCTAGTTTATCTGACCTTATCGGGTCGATTTCTGAATAGTGAGTGATTTGTAAATATCTGTGGTATTTCAACATAATGGTCATTGAATCTAAATGTGACCAAAATTACTGATGGTCATTTGAGAACGAACCGAATATTTTTTTTAAATCTGTAGGACATAATTTTCCCATTATATTACCACTAGCGGTCCGTCCCGGCTTCGCACGGGTGGACATAGATATAAATAAATATAGCCTATGTCACTCAGGGTGAATGTAGCTTTCCAATGGTAAAATAATTTTTGAAATCGGCACAGTAGTTTTTGAGTTAATTCATTACACACATACAAATCTTTCCTCTTTATAATATTGGTACCTATATGATGATTTGCGGACAGTGAGAAACGCGATTCTTCCTATTATCAGACTCTTTCCATCATAAACTAATAACCCTAACTAACCCTTTAAATCATAGGTAACTACTTATAAATACTATTTTTCGACATTATTATACTCTTTAAAAAAATCGCGTATTGCGTGTTGCCCGTTGTACCACAGGTACATTTTTCTTCAAAATTGGTACCACTATTCGGTGGTAACACCAACATTATTATTTTAAACCATAATTTAAACAAATTTTCATTAAAATGTACTTGCTTAGTTTTGGTTTTTAAATAACAGAAAAAATGAAAAATAGAGCGTGTTACCATACCCCCGAATAGTGCTACCATGGGAAGGAAAATGTACCTTGCGTGATAAAACGAAAAGTACTTAGAGAAACTATACGCGCACGTATGTATGACGTACACTTTTATTATTGCCATCCTTTAAAAATATTAGAGTGGTACACTCTATTTGACATAATATACAGACCTTTAACATGGCAGTGTAAACCCGTGCGATGTTTTGTAAGTGGTTTCGGCCCCGCACACCTTCCGAATGTTGCAAATTCTATCAATGAAATAATAATGTCAACATTGTTATCTTTAACAGTACAAAAAGCACAATCTTAGTGAACGTGACTCCAGTTACTATATCTTACACTATAGGTAAATGTTAGTTGACTAGGTAAGTACGTACATCAAAAGTTGTTCTTTCTTAATTATTATCTTTGAAATTTCACCATTAAGATGTCTTATAGAATTTTAAAGGATATTTTAAAGAATAATTTACATCACCATTTCCCATTACTTATTAACTTTCTAATAGGTTTATTTTGAAAAACACTAAGACATTAATTACATTATAAGATTTTTAGATTGGTACTGTTTCTTTGTTCACTCAGTACTTCCGTAATAAATATTGCAACATTAAAAGAAAAAAATAATCGTCTGAAAGCATGTTCAAATAACGCCATTATACATTTACCAGCCTTAAAACTGTGCACGATTTGGCCTAATGTTACTTAGCGCAGTGGCAACACCACAGATGACGACGAAAACACAAAATCTTTACTTACTACCGAACGGAATTGCCAAATGACAATGTTGCGTTTAATTTAATAACTTGAGGGAGATTTCGTAAGAGCGTCACAGCCATGCAATTTCGCACTTCGTGCTTGTAATAAATGACTTTAATGATGTTTTAACCTTTCCTTCGAAAGGTCATGAACACTGCAATGAATGACTAATGACCTAATGAGTGTCACATAGTTAAATGTGTAGGTATTTATCAACTTTTTTTAAAGTTGCTAATATTTTTATTTGCTGAAATTTACACTCAGTTAAGACGAGTACATACATAGATAAATTTGACTAAAATTATGATAAATGCAAAATTATGATTACATTTGCATATCTTAGTGGAAGTATTATGATACATGATACGAATACCCTAATTATGATACAATATATTGTAGGTGTCATAATTATGGCACATATAACATCACTAATGATGTTTGCAGATACACACAATTGTTTGGGGTGTGATACAAGCTGCCCAGACGAATTTGTCCCCTTTCCTAACTCGTCCGCTTTAATTAAACCTTCTTGTTGAACATAATGACAATACTTATACATACAATCATTTGTATGTATTTATTCAAAAGTATATTGTACCTATGTTTATCAGTTGATGAGTACCCATTCACAGGCTTGGGCTTAATTTGGAACTAAACGCCCGCGTGTAAATTTGTCCAAAACATTATTATCTATTATTACACTGCTTCAGTCCCGTTGTAGTGTATGAGTATGGAGTATCAGAAGATGAAGGTTGCCAAGCCAACGAGGGAGGCAGGCAACAATTTCTTGTCAATTTTCCTACTTGCTCAACTTAAATTGTTTTAAATACAAAAACTATATTATTTGTAAAAAACTATATCGTCAAATATTTACACGTCTATTTTTACCCGACTTAGGGCTTCTTTCACCACTCTCTGATATTGTTACAGATAGTAATCTTAGTGATAAACTAATCTATCAGGTAAATCTGTGTGATAGACTATATAAAATATAGGCAATCAGATACCTGTGAAACAAAAAAACAGGCTATCTGTCAGATAACCTGCAGATAGGGTATCTGGGACTTTATCAGCAAGCGGTGTAAGAGGCCCTTAAACAATTGTTGACGTATTTAGACCCTTCGACGAGACAAAAATAAGTGTATGAGTAGATATCTACCCAACACCGGTTTAGATAACTAAACCGGTTTTAATCTTCTAGTCTAAACACGTGGAAAATATCCACTGCTGTTGACTTACCTACGTACAATCATCGTAAAAATATGTCTATTATTTTTTCCCTAATGTTTTGTTGTAAATTGTAACAACAATAATGCCTAATTCTAAATTAGAATTGCCTTCATCAATAGCCTATTAATGTCCCCACTGCTGGGGCTCAGGCCTACCCTCTGAACGAGGGCGTTCGGGCTATAGTCCACCACGCTAGCCCAGTGCGGGTTGGTGGACTTCACATGCGCCTAAGAATTTCTTCTTCGGCGTATGCAGGTTTCCTCACGATGTTTTCCTTCACCGTTTGAGAGCAGTCAGTAAATGTACTTAAGTTTTGAGAAAAAACCCATTGGTATATGGCCCAGCCGGGGATCGAACTCCGGACCTTTCGATATGATAGGCCGCGTCTTATCCCCTACGCCACTGACGCTTGAATTGCCTAATGTGCTATATTTTAGTTTTCTAAAGCAGTTACTAAAGTATAAGGGAATAATGAAAATGGGTCAGTCTTTGTGATTAATAATTGACCGCCGCGAAAAGAAGCGCTATGAAAGAAACCCACGTTTTATTTTCCGAAAAACAACCAAATAAGGATAGCCATTTTTGTACAAATTGTACAAAAAGATCTCTACTCGTGTTATCATAGAGGAAAACATGTCAAATAGGTCACCGAAGTAGAACATTGCAGGCAAAGTGATTTAACTCACAAGCCAAACTAGGACATATTGGCTTGTACGGTCGACCGCACATCAGTGAAAACTATACCAGTATAAACTCGTCTCTCATAGCATTAAAACTCCCTAATAGGCTAGACCAGCTCAAGGTCAAAGCGTTTCCGCTAACGTTCGGTCGACTGTACCTACCACAGTAAAGGTAAACGTATAAACAAGTGTTTCGACAAACTCATCCGATGAATGTAAAATACTTGATTATATTTTAATGACATTTATATTAACACTTCACTTAACAAAATTAGTCTCTGGATATATTTTTTTACAAATGTAAAGAACTGAAGATTAAAGAGAAAACGGTAAACTTACCTGAAGTGCACAGTGGTGAGAATTAGCCTTTTGAACATTTCTGCAAAAATATGCATGTTCCGAGTTTCCGCCAGTGCTCGATAATAGGATGCCCCTGCCTGTAGTCTAGTCTAGTACAGAAGTAGGTACCGGTATTTTTTACAGCTGGTGCGAGTAGAATCCGCTGCGCTAAAAATATTTCCGGCTTGAAAGGTCAACGTTTTACTTCAATATTGCTACAAAAAACTGCTAGGGTCACGGCCAACGTTATTGCGGTGGTCAGTGATTTAGGGTACAATCGCGGTATGAAATGGTTCTTCAGTGTTCATATTTTATCCTTTGACATGTCGTGACGTGAGCACAATGTTACGAATTAAAACAATTAAACTAAATAACAATTGCTATCGGCATCCGGTATAGTCGAGACGAGTCTTCAAAATTATGACTCGAACATTCGAGTCTTTTTCAAGACTGTTAACCAATCGCTACTCGTGCCGTACCATACGACCGGTCTCCGAATATAATCGGCTAATAGGACTCTTTTGCTACCAACAAAATACAATATACCAAGAGGTAGGCACTTAATTTAATAAAAATCGAAGCTCAGAGAATGCAACTTGAACTTAAAAGCTGGTTTCCGGAAACTGACATTGGCAAGGTAATTTCGGGCTAAGGTTACCTTGCCAAAGTCAATAACCCCTTATTTCTAGTCTGAAATAAAGATTTTTTGTAGATCAGATATAAAGTAAAAGCAAAAAACGCTAACTGAATAGTTTAACTTTAGGCGTTTGTAAATATTTTTAATTTTATCGTCCCGCGACGAGCGTCTGTGAAGAGAATGACGAAACTGAGCGAAGCGAAAGAGGATATTCTTCTCTACTTGGACATAACGTGAAGTTAAGTATGTATTTAGGTAGTTAATTAAAATAAACCCTAAAAATTATTTGTATTATTTGTACGGCGTCATTAATCATTAAATAAATACATTTTGTCATAGGAGCATAAATATTATATTTTTTATTTTATTTCTATTTTTATTTATTTTTTTACCTATATTGTGATAAATAATACTTGTGCACTGTGTATAAATAGTGAAGTCATAAAATAAAATCAATGTTTCATTCAACTAAAATGATTTGATAGAACTCACATATTCCTTCAGGTGATTATATAAAATACCCTTTATAATACAAAGGTAAACAAACACGGTAAAATTTTATGTATGACTCAATTTAAATTCATCATCAATACAGACTTTACGTGTAGGGATGTGCGTGTACTAGACTCAGTTTATAATTCGACATTTTCGTCACAGCTTGTTTGCAAAAAAAGTTTAAAGAGTTGGACATACACTTGTAACATACGCCAGCCCAGTGTTAGTTTAAGAATTCCTTCTTTGGCGTATGCATGTTTCCTCACGATGTTTTCCTTCACCTTTTGAGAGCAGTCAGTAAATGTACATAAGTTAGGTCGAAAGCCCGTATGGATCGACCGGGGTTCGAACTCTGCCCTCTCGATATGACAGGTAGCTCTTTATGCCTTAACGTTTTCTGTTTGACACCCAATAAATAATTTCAACAAATATTTTCAATCTAAAAAGTGGTTCAGTATTCGATACGGAGCCTTTGTACCAGGATTTTGTTATAATACAAATTACTAATAGTTACTGTTGGGTACTTCATTGTACTATAGTCATTATACAGATAACAGCTATTATCTCACCCATCGAGTTAACAAAGGCCGCAACTAAACGCACGCGCATCATTCGTATACGCAGATAAATCTACATATTATTCTAATCGACGTACATCTTCCGCATTTACATCGCATTCACACCTTAGATTGGCGCTTTCGATGTCTCGCTTTAATAAATTGACTGGTTATGATGTCATACATTGTTTATTATTATTAATATTAATATGAAATTCTGTTTCCAACTTGTTGATATATTCTTCTCTCTCGCCAAAATCATCATCATTATAGTTATTCATTCACCGTGGTCCATTGCCGTATCTAAGTTCTGATAATAAATTTTAAAGTAATAAATTATTATAAAAAGTAAATTTTAAAGTGACAACAAGATAATGTGAAAAGTACAAGCAAATCCATACAATCAATTGCAAAACTAGGCTTGATAAAATCCCACATTATCGGTTTCCTCTTATTCACATGATTTACTTACAAACATTTTTTAGTTCTCATGTAGGTAGTTTAATTTGTTACGGTAATGATAATTGTCATTCATTAGTTCATTTCCTTTTACTGATTAAAAGTAGAATAATAATATAATAGATATTTACCATGTAGCTTATTAAAACCGATCTGTAAATCTGAAACCATCAAAGGAAAGTTATCTTCGAGAATGTCTGCCGTCTAATAAAACACCATTCTTTGAGCTAAATAAAATAATATGCCTCTTATTTAGCATTTTTTACTGTATTTTATATTAAACTGACTAAAATAATTATTTACGCTCCTTAGTAATGAAATCACTATATTTATGATGGATGAGCTTTTTATTATTAGCTAACTAAATGTGGATTGATATTCAACAATTCATTGATATTCGGGACCCGGCTGGATGAGGTTAGCGCAGGACCGGCCGTCGTGGAGATCTTTGGGGGAGGCCTTTGTCCAGCAGTGGACGTCTACAGGCTGATATGATGATGATATTCAATGTGCAAAGTAGGAAATTAAGTATTTGAAACTCATGTTTTGGATTGTGAGCTCTGACAAACAGCTGAGCACTGCTCTAACATTTTATCAGAAGTGTAACCACAACATAAAGATATCATGTTTCTTCGTTTTCAGACCCCCGCACAGAGAACTGGTGGCTGATGTCAGGACCAGGCCCTCTCATCACACTCCTCGCCACGTACCTGTACTTTTGCACTTCAGTCGGCCCTCGGTATATGAGAGATAGGAAACCCTTCGATTTGAAGAAAACGATAATAGCATACAATGTATCACAGATACTCATGAGCGTCTTTCTGGTTTACGAGGTGAGTGTTTAAGATTATTCATTGAGCCGCTTCCGACTAACTTTTTGTAGTACATAAACGGTGGTTTTTATTACTATTATCATATTGTAAGGTTCTATTTATAATATATCCACCAGTAAAAGTTAACAATTTCAAGAAAAAATCGCATTTCTTCGGTCAAAGTGTATGTCTCCCCTTCTTACCCTTTGGACCGATGACCGATTATGAATCTGTTCCACTATATCAGTGACCTTAGTTCGCCGTAGGATCTCCGCATCATATCCTCCATAGGAACTTCGAGCCAATATTTTTCGTAGGCAATATCACTCTATTTAAGAATCGAGTTATTTTAAAACTGACTAGTATTTAGGTTTCGGCGTCAACATTGTGGTTTTGGTCCACAATGCGAAAATGTAGAACGTAATGTCACCGAAAAGGTTAATTTCCAAGCAACATAGGCAAATGTGTATTCCTATGCATACTTTAATGAAAACCTTGAAAATCAATTACATAGTACAAAATAGACTGATTATTTTTAAAAAATCTATATAGTACATTGTGATATAGTACATTGTATCGGTTCTAGGCCTTAGTCTCCGGATGGTGGAATGACTACAACTTCTCTTGCCAACCAGTGGACTACTCTGACAATCCTATGGCACGAAGAGTAAGTATTAAAACTAGTAGCGAATAAATTATAAGTTACTTTGAATGAAGAGCGTCAGTGGCGTAGGGGATAAGACGCGGCCTATCATATCGAAAGGTCCGGAGTTCGATCCCCAGCTGGGCCATGTACCAATGGGTCTTTTCTCGAAACCTAAGTACATTTACTGACTGCTCTCAAACGGTGAAGGAAAACATCGTGAGGAAACCTGCATACGCCGAAGAAGAAATTCTTAGGCGCATGTGAAGTCCACCAACCCGCACTAGGCTAGCGTGGTGGACTATAGCCCGAACACCCTCGTTGATAGGGTAGGCCTGAGCCCCAGCAGTGGGGACATTAATAGGCTGTTGATGATGATGATACTTTGAATTGTAAAGAGATTAACCAAATAAGATAGATCTAAGAAAATCTTTAAAATGAAATCAATTGTATTCCAGATGGCGGCTGCAGTTTGGTGGTATTTCATGGCGAAGATCATAGAGCTGCTTGACACAATATTCTTTGTGCTGAGGAAGAAGAACCGACAGATCTCTTTCCTCCACCTGTACCACCACGCCATGATGCCGATTTGCGCCTGGATTGGAGTCAAATTCTTACCAGGTATGCCAAAAGTTATGTTGTATTATGAAGAGAGTAATATTTTTTTTGTTAAATGTTGATGATATTTTTATGTTTGTTAAGAATAAATCTATAAGTCGTTAGTAGATTGTTAGTAGATTTTTTTTAGAGTAAAATCGTTAGTAGATTGTGATATTTTTACAATAAAAGCAAAAAATATATATGTCAATAAAACAGGAGCAAATAGAAAATGTAGCACATCTTATACTAAATAATCTTCTGAATTTTTTTTCCAGGAGGTCATGGAACACTTCTAGGTCTCATCAACTCCTTTATCCACATCATGATGTACAGCTACTACCTGGTCTCCGGCCTTGGACCTCAGTACCAGAAGTATCTCTGGTGGAAGAAACACCTAACCTCTTTGCAATTGGTAAGTTTTATTACATTTAGTGGCATCACGAAAAAACCTTTTGCATTTTACACATTAAACTTTCTACGTTCTTGTTGTCTCATGATGTCTTTGAATAATGTTACCTAGTTCTGGAATCTTTATCATTGTATTTGTTTATGTGGATTTTACTAATGTTTAAATGGTATTAAATTACAGGTTCAATTCTGCATCATCTTCTATCACAACTTCTTTGTAATGTTCGGTGACTGCAACTACCCTAAAGGCATCAACTTCTTGCTGGCCCTAAACGCCGGTCTCTTCCTCTATATGTTTGGAAACTTCTACGTACATAACTACATGAAGAACAACGCGAAAAGCGAAAATAGAACACCTGTCATTGAAAATGGAAATGTCAAAGCAAAAGACTGCTAGCAAATGTAGATTTATTTTAGTACGGGTTAGATTAAGACTAAAATAATGATCTAAGGTTAGTTAATTGTAATACGAGTGTATGTACAAAATGTATGGTAATGTGATAATTAAATTGTTAATACCTAGTAAATGTAAAATAGTTAAGCTATAAGTAATGACAATTTAAGATTGATTGCCTTCAGCAAAAAGTGATAGTAACATATACAACAAAACATTTAAAAATATATATGCAGTTGATAAAATTCAGCAGTAGGTACTGTTTCAGATTTACATGAAAATAAAAAATAAACCATTGAATTATGTTATATTTTTAATTGCTGTTATTTCTTTTTCACCTCTTTATTCATCTATTTCACATACGTCCGAATAATAGAGTATACATGACCTACAGGTTAAAATGCATGTCCTAAGGCCTAGTAAAGTTGGGTAGATAACTATGTTGGACATCGCAGATAAGTACTAGACCTGACATGCATATAACTGATTTGTGTTCCATGAAGAGTTGCTAATCATCTGATAAAAAAAAAGTGGTTCCTGTAGGAACAGTGAGGAAAAAATAAACTCGTGAATCAATATCTGATCATACTGTAAACAACTATAATAAGATGAGCTCAAACAACCGGTTGCTAAATCTCCTCTTCTTTGGGAACAATGTAGATAAATAATAAAAAATAACTTCTGGGTAGCCAAAAAATCAAAATAATAATAATGATGAATGAGTGAAAGAGTAATGAATAGACCAGACTAGACTGGACATAGAGTTAAACTTTATAGACGTCCAGTCTACTCTGGTATGGTCGTTTCTCTTTTACTGGTGTTTCTTACCCCACCTGTATGAAATAGTATCTCCTCCCCCTGCTAGATCAAAAAGACATGGGTTGCAAATACAGGGGTTGTTACAAAATGACTAGATCGCAAATACAAAGTCATTGTGTCCACATGTACGTAGCGATAGTTTTCATTACATTTGTTACTGAATTCCATTTCCGTATTCGTATTTAGCTGCAAATAAACGTAAAAATAACATTTAACGAGCCATACATTATTAATTAGAATAATTTTCCATCACTAATGCGTAAATAACGAACCCTATGAAATAACTTCAATTGCAAAAAATTTTTATGTAAGTATGATAATATCAAAAAAACAACTTTAACATATACCTTCACGTTTAAGTATAAGTGTGTATAAAATTATTGTAAAGTGTTGCTTTGTGTGTGCTAAATAAATTACTTCTGTTCTATTCTAAAATGAAAATGTACAGTTGGTTGGAACAGCAGATCTGATTATTAAAATCAATTACCTTTTGTAATACTTATTATTCTTGATGGACGTAATATGTATGATTTTGATGCGTAATATACCCACTTTGGTTCAGTTTCATTTAAATAATGTTGCATGGTACCCAAGGTGTATTTAAATGTTAATGATATGCTACTTTTAAACTATTAAGTGAAGGAATATGAAATAAGCGGAGCGAACTAAGGTTGGGGCGACATTTTCATAGAACGTGAACTCTATGGCCCAAGAAGAATAATCCTGCACCTGATCTCAAGGCTTTGCTTTCTACAGTTAGCTGAGACAATTATAGCTCCAATTCAAATTCAAATTCAAATTCAAAAGTATTTTATTGCATGTAAGTACACTAGGTACATTTATACAACGTCAATTTTTTATCTACCACCGCCTCCAAGGTGTTATATAGAGCTGGGAAGAAGAAGCGGCGCAACAAACTTCCGCAACACATCTTTTAAAATCAAGTTTGTAAATAACATTATTTTGTAAAGATTGTGCGAGGCTGAAGTAACATTAACACCAGGCATCTTTGTCATTTAGATAATCGACTGTTTTATAATAAGCTTTCTTACAAAGTTGTTGTTTAATGTGAGTCTTAAATTTTCTGTCATTCATATTTAAGATTTCTTCTGGTAGTTTATTGTAGAAGCGTATACATTGCCCCGTGAATGATTTACTGACCTTACTAAGCCTTAACTGTGGTGGTACAAGTTTGTTTTTGTTTCTTGTAACATAAGCTGTGTTCATATCACAGTGCCTCAAAAAGAGAGATATATTTTTGCGGACATACAAAATATTCTCAAAAATGTATTGACTGGCAACGGTTAATATATTAATTTCTTTAAACTTTTCTCATATTGATTCTCTAGAACGTAGATTATAGATCGCCCTAACAGCTCTCTTTTGCAAAATAAAGATGGTTTCTATATCTGCCGCTTGACCCCACAGTAGGATGCCGTATGACATGATGCTGTGGAAGTAGCTGAAATAGACTAATCTCGCAGTAGCAATATCTGTTAATTGTCTAATTTTCCTAACGGCGTAGGCGGCCGAGCTTAGTCTGCCAGCTAGTGAAGCTATGTGGGGCCCCCATTGAAGAGATGAGTCTATAGTTATACCTAGGAACACCGTGCTTTTGATAAATTCTAATCTTTCTGTACCTAAAGTTACATTATTAACTACATGTCTTACATTTGGTAGGCAAAATTTAATACATTTAGTTTTTGTTGTATTTAATGCTAGATTATTAATGCTGAACCAGTTAAGTACTTGTGTGAGAGTATTGTTTACCTCAGGAAGATCACAAGCTCTTCTGCTAATTTTAAAAATCAGAGAAGTGTCATCGGCAAATAATACTATGTTGGACATGTTTTGTATTAAAAATGGCAAGTCATTTATATATACAAGAAAAAGAAAAGGACCCAGAACTGAGCCCTGGGGCACCCCCATTTTCACAACTGAACTAGATGATTTAACTCCATTTATATCAACTTTTTGTACTCTATTTTCAAGGTAAGATTTAAGTAATTCGAATGCTCTGTCTTTCACGCCATAATGTTTTAATTTGAGTAGCAAGGTTTCGTGATTAACGCAATCAAATGCTTTGGAGAGATCGCAGAAGATGCCTATTGCATCATGTGAAGCTTCCCAAGCATCAAAAATATGCTTAACAAGCATGACTCCTGCGTCGGTGGTTGATCGTCCCTTAGTAAATCCGAACTGACGATCGTGAAGAAATTGTTTGAGATTGAAATGACAAAGCAGTTGATTCAGTATGATCTTTTCGAAAATCTTGCTAAGCACGGGGAGAACTGACACTGGTCTAAAATTACTGGGATCTAGTTTGTCACCAGATTTAAACAGTGGTAACAATTAAACTTTTACTCCTAATTCTGGAAATATTTTCGATCACTGAATGCCATACACTGAATGGAATGAAAACTTTCATACTATATTGGCACTAAAAGGGTGACAAGGAAATAAAATTTAATCATCACCAGGATTTGACCACTGTTGGACAAAGGTCTAGCCCACGCACCGGAAGATTTAACCAATATTGCAAATAATTACATTAAATAAGTATATTAGTATTTTCCATTTAGTGTAGTGAAATCCATTCCAAAAATAAACAATGGCCTCAACAATTTTACCTACTGACTTACCTGTAAACTTGCGTTTCATTGTTAGTACCGATAATTATTATTTCAGTCTTAGTTATGTGATTAACTGGAACAGTGAAATGAATAAAATGTTAAGTTTGTTTATATTAATTTGAAAAGAAACGAGTCCTCACTGTGTAATTAAATAAAATGGCGGAACTTTTTAGAAAATCACGGGACGTATATCAGTTGTTATTCGACGAGTTGGCTGGTAAGTAAATATTACACACAACTATTTGATACTACCTAGGTCCTGTTAGTACGGTCGACCGCACGTCAATGGAAACAATTCCAGTATAAACTGGTATACCATAGTGTTGAAACTCCCTTCAAGGTTAGGCCAGTTCAAGGTTAGGTTTTCACTGACGTGCAGTCGACTGTACCTAGCAGGAATTCAGGAGGACATTTTGATGATTGCGTCCGATCGGGCTACTATGTGGGACGCTGGGACGCCACCTGCCAGGGTACACTGACGACCTAAAGAAGGTGGCCGGAAGCGGCAGGATTCGGAGGATGAAGGACCGGATGTGGTGATGTTCATTGGGGAAGCCATGTGTCCAGCAGTGGACGTCAAAGGGCTGATATGTATGTATAGCACAAGAGTGTGTTTCAACTATGAGCTTGTTCTTTTCGTCCTATATCTAATTGACTATACTACTATACCAAACGGTACCTAAAGGTGCCAATTTCACTTATTTTCTTCAGTATATTATATTTTAAAAAGATCACTCATTCGTGTGTCGCAATAGCTCGGTTGGTAAGAGCAGGCCCTGGGATTGACAGGTCGCAGGCTCAAATCCTGCTCGCGAACGAATTTTTAAATTAATCGATTTCTGATTTTCCCGTGAGCATGGAATGCCCTTCAAGGTTTGAGAGCAGTCAGTAGAAAAACTATTTGGTGTCCCGACTGGGAATCTAACTTAGACCTAATTATATAATTATATACGGGTCTTACACACGAACAAGTTTTATTTACCTTTGCCCGACGTTTCGACCTGGTTACACTGGTCGAAACGTCGGGCAAAGGTAAATAAAACTTGTTCGTGTGCAAGACCCGTATAATAATTAAGTAATTATGAATACAAAGCGCGAAAGTCTAAAATGTACTTGGACTTTTCGAAATAACGAGCTGACAATCGAAATGACGAGCTGTTGACTCGAAAATATAAACAGACCTAGAGAGTTTGTTAATATTATTAGGTAATTTTTCATTACTGGTGATGTACCACTAGAAAAACGAATTAACATTGCAAAAATGGTACCTACCTGTAATAGTAATTCGTGCCCTTGGAATTCTTGAATTTAGAATAATAATGTAATGACATTATAAACGTTACAATGTAACGTTTTGAAGTGACTTGAAATTACAGTTCAGGAATAAATATAATATATAAAATAAATAATTATATAAAATTTATAAAAGTTCATAATAATGTTGTCTTCTTTACAGACCACACAACGAAACATTGGTCTTTCGTTGCGAAACCTTATATGGGTATCGCCCTACTTAGCCTATACCTTATGTTCGTTTTGAAATGGGGTCCACAATGGATGAAAAATCGACCTGCGTTCAAGTTGGACAAAATACTCATGGTGTACAATTTATTCCAAGTTGCCGCTTGTATATATGTTTTTGTCCAGGTATGAAAATTCTAAATGCGAATAATTGAAATAGATACTCATATTGTAGACAGCCTAACGGTATGGTGACCCGAAACATTGTTAAATTGTATTAGACAATCATTTCTACTCAAATGATTAATGACATCTGTCGCAGAACCGGCGGGACGCCCCTCCGCCAGGTGGACCGACGACCTGAAGAAGGTGGCCGGGAGCGGCTGGATGCGGAGGGCGGTGGACCGGGTGCGGTGGCGTTCATTGGGGAAGGCCTAAGTCCATCAGTGGACGTTGAAGGGCTGATATGATGATGATGATTAATGACTACTTTACACACATTACACTGTCTCGGGAATTTAGATCCGAAACGGGCTGACAATAGATCCCGACCTTTCGGCAACGAGCAGCCAGCAACAGTGCTGCCGTCGTCCAGAAGCCCTAGTCCACTGCTTCACGGAGTTGGAATGGTTTTACTTTCGTGGAGCCATTGCAGGGACTGCCAGCACCGTCTAAGAAGTACTAAGAATAAGACTTACTTTAGATGACAATTTCACATTTCAGTCAATCAGATACGCATGGGGTTACAAGTACAAATTGATTTGTCAGCCGGTTGATAATTCCAATACGGAGCAGGCATACATCGAGCGAAAATTAGTGTACCTTTACTTTTTGCTGAAACTAACTGACCTTTTGGATACGGTAAGTCTTTTACTTCTTTTACCCAAACGTCTCTGTGTATTTATTTACTGCTTGCCTTCGTCGAGGTATCGACACTGGGAAAGGCTGGCGACGTTGTCTCTCTGTGTATATGGCTAAACTTGGCCTTCTGGTCTCCTGAGGCTGTTATGAGACGCGAAGAGAGTATGAAAAAATTTTTTAAAGTACGAACTACAAATAAAATTTCATTATTTTTTGAGAAGCTGATATTTACATAATTGTCTACCAGATCCCTCAATACTTTCTGTTGTTATGTTCTAACGTATATTGATCAATTGTTTGAATAAATTAACAGTAATCATGTATACTATTAAATCTCATATTTGCTGTTTCATTTTCAGGTGTTTTTTGTGCTACGAAAGAAGTTTAACCAAGTTTCCTTTCTTCATGTATACCATCACGCTGGAATGGTGTTGCTTGTTTGGGGTGTTATTACGTATTACCCAGGTCAGTATTTTTCATGTTCATGTCATGGTCGTCTCTTCTATTATATTTTCTTAAATGATGTATTTTGCGAGTTTTAGGGCCTCTTACACCGCTTGCTGATAAAGTCCCAGATACCCTATCTGCATGTTATCTGACAGATAGCCTGTTTTTTTGGTTTCACAGGTATCTGATTGCCTATATTTTATATAGTCTATCACACAGATTTATCTGATAGATTAGTTTATCACTAAGATTACTATCTGTAACAATATCAGGAAGTGGTGAAAGAAGCCCTTAATGTGTAATAGTGATAGTATTTTACACATTAAGTGCTTGTGGTTGTGCAGATTGTGCGGGAAATTAAAATAAAAGCGTCTAACAACTCTTTCAGCTCGTACCAAAATTGTCCATTGGAAATCTTTATTAAAGTTACTATCGATTTAGTGAGGTTATGAATCTTAGTGAAAATCGCCGACTAACTCTAGTCGTGCTCTGTTTTTGTGGAGGCCGTGCTGTAACCGCCCCGGTTTAAATAGATATACGAAATAAGACTTTTAATTCAAAATAAAATATGGCTTAAAGGTCTCGTTACCAAGCCAAAACCTACTTTAAAAAAATGTTTAATAAAGAAAATCCCAAAAAAGGAGACGGTTCTCTGATGCGACAAGTTATTTTTCAAACAATTTTGAATGCATTTTTACTTTTTAAAATAAAGGAATATTTCCATCTTCAATATTTTGGGTACTTTCCCTTCACATATATTTCGTTCTTTCCACCTCGTATATCTATGCATATTACAGTGGTATTCTATTTTTCAGGTGGTCACGGGACTTTAATCGGAGTTATTAATTTGTTCGTGCACGTCTTCATGTATTCCTACTACTTCCTCACCGTGGCAGTCCCCAGTGTCAAGCAGTCTTTGATGTTTAAAAAGATGATCACACAGATACAATTGGTGAGTTAATTTTCCATCTACATTATGGGAAAAACAGAAAAGACTAACAAAATATCGTGAAAATTCATCGGTAATGAAAAGAAGATCAACGGACATAATATTATTATCATTTATTATCTTTTCAAATGTAACCTTTAGGATTAGGGCAAATCGCCGTATTTGGCGGTTAGGTTAAGTTTATGGTGGATCATAAAATCGGATCTTCATAGTTCATAATTCGGTTTTTCATCCAAATCCTAGGAGGTAGATCAAAACCCTGACTTCGTCATAATCCTGCGACAATTATACGACTATGCGCGCTATTCTAAGTTTTTAGTACAACTGGTAGGAAAGTCTATGTTAGGACTTCAACAGCTGTCCAGAATTTGTCACCTTTTAACATCTTCAATTGTATTTTTCCAGGTCCAGTTCTTTCTAAGCATCATCCACATGAGTGCAATAATTTTCAAGGTGGACTGCGAATATCCTCGCTTCGCCGCTCCCTTGGTGATTCCTCACAACGTCTTTTTATTTATACTCTTTGCGGATTTCTACATAAAAACTTATATCAAAATACCAAAAACTGTAGATCAGACAAATGGTGTCAACAAAGAACAGAGTAATGGTAACATAACACAATATTTTATGAATAATGTGAATGGTATTAATAATGAAGACGAAAAATCTCGTTGAAGATTTTAAAATTCTGATTAACATCAAACATGGTGGTAATGTTAGACTAACAAACAACGTAGGTAACGAGCCTAAATGGAGCAACTATGCAGGAAAAGTTAGCCTAAACCGTGTGAGTTAATGCAAAGGTCATAAGTAAAAAGAAATGTTTTGAGTGAGGAATGCCATTCAGATCTAAATATTATAATTGAATGCCATACTTTATTCAATAGTACATTGTTATCCAAGGGGTGAAAGTAACTTATTTAAGTCCCGAGACGGGGTTTGGCGCCCGACGCGCAGCGAGGGCACCAATAGTTCGAGGGACCTCTAAATAAGTCTTGAACCCGAGGGAAACACTGTGCTTTTCATTATGAATATACTGAAAGTAAAAACAAAAACATAAAATGAGTGTTAATACAAATATCTGCTATACGGAAGTATAAACAAAACTCTACAACTCGAAAAAACAAATGAAGATCGGATTGCCGTTTTCCCGTCTATTTTGTTTTTTTTTCTGTGGCCGGCCAGCTATTCTGCCATTATTTTTCATTGAAAAAATGGTAAATATTTTGCCCAAATCTATGTTATTTTAAAGAAATAGTTGGCAGTAATAATTATAATAATTCTTTAATTATTACATAACTTTATGTTATATCAATTTTACATCGCGCTGTAATTGAGTGGCTGTATAGACAGTTGGAACATGGTCCAATAGATATGTCAAAATAGTACTAGTTATTTTTATATAATTTGACAGCTGTCAGTTGAAAGCGATTCTCCCTAGGGCTGAGATGTATTACTTTCAACCCGCTCCTCAGGCAACTTCCGACCTACTTTCAGAGTATGAGTAATGAAAAATAGCATTTTTTACTTATGACCTATTGCATTAGCTACGACTAAATACAACAGGACAATAAGTACATAATCCCAAAATATCTAATAAAGCACTAAGGGCCTTTTTCATACATTTGATGTCACTTTAGATATCCGTCATGAAACGATTGGTGTAAAATGTGGTGGTGGCTGTCCGGAGTGTAGATAGAGGAGGTTCAAAATGGCATACACACCTAACTGATAAGCTGTTTTCTAGTTAGAATAGTCAGAACCCAGGTCTCAAAACGACCTCGAATGCATGAAACAGCACTTGCATGCACTTATATTTTGTGTTGAGTAGTATTTATGCATATGTACAATTGCACAAATCAAATATTCAAATAAATATCCTACTGGTGTCCAACTAAGAACAACAGCAGCAGTAGAAATAAACAGATGAATAAATAATATAAAGGACCTACCTAAATAAATATACTACCCGTTTCTAAAGTTTCCTGTGGTAATTTCTTTTTCTTGTGATAAAATTATGGCCTACATAATTAATAAGGCTCATGATTTTTATTAGTAATGCAAATCTGATTAATTATGTTTATATTAACAAAGTAAACATAATTAGTATTATAAGAATTACACTTTTATTAATAGTAAGATTAGGTTTACTATGCTGTAATGTTAAGTAGGTATTCAAAATAAATTTATTTAATCTATCGTTAGTTTAATTATTTTGAAACTTCTAATTAATTTTATCTATTTTTGTAAGTTTGTTTATTTAAAACTACCGGACGCCCCGCGGCTTTTCCGCCGCTATTTTGCCGCAGTACCAATCTAACAATAATAACCTAAGGTCCGGAATATTCAATCCGAAAATTAAATTGCTTGCAATTAAATTACCATAAGGATAGAACGTTGTAGTCCATCGACTTTCGACGGTATTGATGTTGAATTCAGAGTAAAATTATTATAATATTTTAATATACAATAAACTTTCCAATAAAATTTGTTTGAATAAAAACATTCATTTTTAGTGCTTTACTTCTACCACAAAAGTTATCCCTGGCCCTGGTTGTGTATGTTTAGATATTTTTTTAATTGCTTTAAAAATTGAAATATCAAAAATATTCTAATTTATCATTTTATAATAACAGTGATAAAAAATTATAATATTCAGATTACTAATTATTATTCAATATGTTTAACGCCTGAGGTGTTATTACAAGCAAATATTTTTTGTTCCGCGCAGAGTATTTTGCTGGTCGTTTTTTGTTTGTTTTCAAATTAAAGTGTTAACAACTAACATGAAATAATAAAGTAACTAACAATTAATATTTTTAAAAATAATTTGCACATCACCATCTAAGTCTAAACAAGGTTTCTCTATGGCATCCACATTTACAAAGCTGTTTGTCCCCAGTGGGAATCGGCCCTCTGACACTCGAAAGCCCCGTACCGATAATGACAATCATAATAATATAAGTACTTACTACAAAATAATATATGGTAGGTAAGTACTATCAAAAACAGAGGAATTTGAAAAAATAAGGTTTATAGATACTTTAAACTAAACTGAATAAAAATCATTTTCAGGATTTCGATAAAATACCTATACCCATTACGATTACGAGAGCGTCAGTGGCGTCGGGGATAAGACGCGGCTTATCATATCGGAAGGTCCGAAGTTCGATCCCCGGCTGGGCCATGTACCAATGGGTTTTTTCTCGAAACTTATGTACATTTACTGATTGCTCTTAAACGGTGAAGTAAAACATCGTGAGGAAACCTGCATACGCCGAAGAAGAAATTCTTAGGCGCATGTGAAGTCCACCAACCCGCACTGGGCTAGCGTGGTGGACTATAGCGCCGAACGCCCTCGTAGAGTGGATAGGCCTGAGCCCCAGCAGTGGGGACATGTTAATAGGCTGATGATGATGATACCCATATAGCAAAGTTAGTCTGTCCCTTGGATAACTCAGAAACTATTGGACAAATTTGGCTATATTTGGAAGGTATTTTTGAATATTGAAAATTTTGGTTATTAAAGGAAAACTTTAAAAAATTAAACCCGAACATTGGCATTGCTGAGTACTTTTACGTTCTAATTTCGCGGTAAATTCCAAAGCTGCCCTTTGCTGTGTCAGTCGATGACCAAAGTCAATGACTGGCTAACTGGCTATTGAGTTCACCAAAAAAGAATAAAATGAATTCATCTATTTAAATCACAAATCACTCGCTGTGTAAGTAAATGACAAACATTTTTAAATATAAGGTAAAGTGGAGTGAGTGGAAAAACTAATAGAATTTTACAACGGTACCACACTAATAATTTTAAAAAGTAGGGTTTTCTCTATAACATCAGCTTTCGTAATGCGTACGCATTCCCTTATAAAATAAAACTTCCCTTTTTACTCATTGAGGGCTCAACTTCGAGTTCCAAGTTAGGATATTCGTCGGGATAATAATGCGCTGTCATATAGAGCTTCTGTAAAAATCTGTTGCGGTCTGATTGATACATTTTCTGCTGTATGCTTTCGCAGTATTTAATTTCGTGATCCAAATTATCTTAACAAATAGGAAAAGTTGCATGTTCAAACATTGAGACGTGATAGGCCGGACACGGTCGATAGAACGCAGGGTAGGTCGGTCCCAGGCTCAAGCCCAGCACGTGAACCTGGGACCGACCCACCCTGGGTCACGCTCTACAAACTGCGCTAACGCGTCATCGCGCTAACACCTAGGAAGCGGTAGTAGATAAAAATGACGTTGTAATTTACCCAGTGTCCTTATGAAGTAAAATCCGGGAATAGATCCGGGAATGGACATTCCAGGACCAAACGGGCCTGAGGGATATTTTGACTTTGACTTTGCATCAAGGCTGCGAGATGCGAATTGTTTCCAATGAGAATCTAAGAGTATCTTAACTTAACTATATCTACACTACGTCATTTATCATTTTAAATCTTATCAACCCTTTGGCTCGCTGGATGGATTCAGAGCGCAATACCTTTGAAACTCGGACTTATTTCACGTCAGTCAAACACCCTGACATTGTCACTCAAAAAACTGTCATTTTGAAACGTAACCGCGATTTAATTGGCAAGACACGGTGAAGACAAAGCACGATAATGACAGGTGTGTGAATGATTGCGAATTGAATATACATATCTTCATGCTATGTCCCTGGCGGGGTAGGCAGAAAGAACGTAGCGCCAAGTATTGCGATCCTGACACACCTCTTTCGCTTCTCTCAGTCTATTAAACTAATAAAGGAATAATTATTATGGAGTTAAGCACAATCACTATTTTCACACCGTCGTCGGTCGCGAGCCGATCGTCGACAGATGGGTTTGGCCCTGACTCCTGGATTAGTAATCAGGACTTTTCACTATTCCATTTATGTCCATGTTTTGATACTCGCAATCAAACAAAACCTATGAGGTACTTCTTGTTGAGCTAGAATCATGAAATTTGGCAAGAAGCAAGGTCTCACAGCACAAGTAAAGGAAAAAATCTGAAAATAGGTTAATCGCATAAAAAATAAAAATAAAAATTTTTTGCGATACAAATTTATCTACATGGATGGATGTGACTATGTGTAAGAGTACAACATAGGTACCTACCTACTTAATTAAGTTTGTAAGTAATACTCAGGGCGCGAGTCCAAAAAAACAGATAAATGCTACTCGCTTTTGCCTGTTTTATTTAAAGGCTGTATAGGGATCAAGGAGTTATACAGAATGAAGCTGTTGAAATTGATTGCTGTAATCGCGTAGAAAAATGCTGATAAATAGTGAGTATAATACTATATTAGAATCAAAGGTGAGCCAGGCATGGTTTCATTGCTTTTCAGGGGCGATTTTATATACAAGGAACCTAGTAAGAGATAAAATATATGCCTGCCGTTGTCCGTGACTACGTCCGCTTCGAGAGTTAAAACCTTCATCATCATCATATCAGCCTGTAGACGTCCACTGCTGGACAAAGGCCTCTCCCAAGGATCTCCACGACGGCCGGTCCTGCGCTTACCTCGTCCAATTGGGTCCCGCGACCTTCACCAGATCGTCGGTCCACCTTGTGGGAGGCTTGCCTACACTATTATATTTAAACCCTATTAGACTATTAACTGTTAGACGGGTAAGTACAATTATAATTTAGTTCAATAAACAATCAAATTAATAAATGACTTTAAAAAATAAACATTCTAAAATTGTTGTTTACGAAATGTTCAAGATTCTAGACTCAGCAATTTCAGTTATACGTTGGTAGATCAGACAGTCAAGGTTAGGTATCCTTTTATATATAGTTTGATGACTTATAAATAGGCACAAGTAACTTAGTCTTTAGTCAGTCATTTTAAGCATTGATTAATAAAGGAACGTCAGAGGTGCATTATCTTCTGAATAAAATAACTCATAAGATATGAATCGTAACAATCATAATACTCTCAGTATAGAAATCGAGGTCAAGAGTAAGCTCACTAAAAACGTAGTAATTATATTAAAAGCATATTCTAGTACTAGTTAATATTCATCCAGGGGGCGCCAAAATTAACAGCCGACCCTGTGTCCTATTGTTACGATTTAATTTAATGTAATTAATACACCAATTATAACCTTACGTTGTATTCAGTTTTACTAGAGTAGTCAGCGAGTCAAGCGACTCTATACAACTTGGAGAGAGCACTGATGCAAGTTTAACCGCAAGTAGTAAGACCGGGGTAATGAAAATTTGCGGTCAAACACCGACATAGTTTTCGCCAGTGCAGCTAGATCTATAGAAACTGCAGCACGTTTGTAAGAAGCAACATTGGCTGGTTTTGAATAAGAAGAAAAAGTCACCGTTGTTAGTTCATAATTAAGTGAAAATGGCGGAAATTATTAGAAAATTGATAAAAGTATATCAGATTGCATGTATCGAATGGACTGGTAAGTAAACGTTTTAATATTAAGTCAATGATTGAGAAATTATGTGTGTAAGACAATGTTTTGGGTTAAGCACCTTGAACTCGGATATGTACCACCAGAGTACCTTACAACAAACGAAGACCCTCGGCACTTCGGTTTTATTTCGCAAGAACCCTAATTAAAATATGCAATAAGTGTTGGTTTGTCCATCTCTCTGGCTGCATGTGACTGCATATGTTGGAAATATCCTAATTGCACCTCAAACAAAGCAGCAGCTCTCTGTAGCGTTAATCTAAGAATGGAAGAAACAGGAAAATATTCGGACGATCACACGAAAGCATGCCGCGCCGTTGTCTCAAGTCTTATGGAGGTCACACAACTTTCATCGTCATCATGGGCCTGCACTAGTCCACTGCTAGACATAGGCATCTATAATGTGTATAATTATTTATGTCGTAGGATAATTGGAAAAATCGAATCTTTGCGAAATACCTAGGACAAAATATGGAATGAAATGACGTAATATTCTTACAAAATTTAAAAAATCACAAATATATTCAAAATTTTGTTGCCCTAATTGTTTTGAGCAGTAGGTATAAGTAAATACGTCATAGATTTTATAAATTAGTTTAAGAATTAATAAAAACCTTTGAAATAAAAAAAGCGCATCTGTAGGTAGCATTACCGAATTGAATGTACTTTGTTCAGAATTAATTGATTAGATTATACATTCTGAAGCTGCTCAATATTCAACGGGTTAAAACAACTTTGTAATGTGACGTGAATATACTGTTTTTAAATCTGTTAAATAAAAATCAAAAATGACATGGATATTGTAATATTTAGTCCAATAGGTATATTTAAAGATTAAACTGAGTAAGCGCGAGGTGTTAGTGGTTATCTCATGGGGACAAGGACTTTTTATTTTTTAAGGATTTTAGGAAAAAAAAAAAAATACCGAACCTGACTTTTCCAAAGTCGTGGTCAGAAATTGACATTAGGTTCTCGTTTTTAGAGAACCAATGTATTATTATTTAATCAATGTATTATTGTTTAATAACAAACAAATGGTAAATTAGTTAGTATGTGTAAGAATTTGTAACCTCAATCATGCAATAATTTTTTCTAGAACAATACGAGTGTTCTAGAAAAAATTATTGCATGATTGATGTAAGGCAGGTCACAGAGCCCTTATACAAATGTACACTACCTTATTTATTTGTATTCTCAATAAAGAATTTGACTTTGAGAATCTCTTAAACAACCTCTGATCTGCCGAGTACTTCGACTAGAGCTTTTTAGACTACGTACCTAATACAATTATATTTTTTCAGATCCAGCAACACATAATTGGCCTCTTGTCGCAAAACCGTATCAAGGTCTCTTGCTTCTTGGACTGTATCTTATGTTCGTGCTGAAATGGGGGCCAAAATGGATGCAGAACCGACCAGCATTCAATCTGGACAAAGTTTTGATGGTCTACAATGTGGTACAAGTTCTAGCTTGTGCGTTTGTGTTTGTTGATGTATGTCAAATCTTCTATTTTAGTGGTATTTAGTTATAAATCATTGGAAAGGTTTTATGTTCCAATAATATAGGTACGTGTACTTACTACATACACACATAACCTAAGTACATGTACTGACTGCTTTCAAACGGTGAAGGAAAACATCGTGAGGAAACCTGCATACGCCGGAGAAGAAATTCTTAGGCGCATGTGAATTGTGAAGTCCACCAACCCATTTGGACTTTTTTTGTCCATTTTGTTATACGGTATAACTAATAGTATAACTAGTTGGACAAACCCCGCACTGGGCTAGCGTGGTGGACTATAGCCCGCACGCCCTTGTTGAGAGGGTAGGCCTGAGCCCCAGCAGTGGGGAGATTAATAGGCTGTTGATGATGATGATGAATATAGGTACGCATCGGTATTATCGCTCGTAGAACTGACGGCCGTTGGGGCAGAGAAGTTCTCGAGTGGCGACCACGTACCGGAAGACGCAGCGTAGGCAGGCCTCCTACAAGGTGGCCCGACGATCTGGTGAAGGTCGCGGGACCAAGCTGGATGAAGTCAGGTCGTTAGACTACATCGTTCCTTAAGCATTAAAAATATCCCTAAAATTTAAAAATCCTTACCAAGTATGATTACGTATGACTTACTATGATAATATTAAGATGACCGTTCAATAAATGGATGATTGTTTTTTTCGAAAACCAATCGCCACCATATATAAAATACCATTTTTCGTTAGCACTTATTTTCGCCACGCTCGTACGTCCTGATCGACATATATTTTTCATTATAGTTTTTTCTGGCATAAATCTAGTTTTTTTTATAATTCTTTACTTACTTAGTTGAGTCCTATAAGGAAAGTGCTCATGTTAACGGCACAATCGCCCATAATCTTTTTCATCTAATAAAATCATTAATGTTTCAGGGAATGTGGCACGGTTGGGGCTGGAAATACAGATGGATTTGTGAGCCCATTGATTTCTCCCAAAGTGAACATGCTATGGCAGTGCGCCGAATAGTCTACATGTATTACTGGCTGAAACTAATAGACCTAATGGATACGGTAAGTTTAAACGCACAGTTTTGTTAAGAAATGCTTCAAATTATTAAATTCAATAATGCTTAGGTATCTGATGACTGGCAGAATAATTATCAAATCTGTGGTGATTTATATTGCATCTTACAAACAGCTGCTCTGTATGTTAAATTAGTAAGATAACAGCTTAGTTTTAAACAATATGTAATTATTATCAATATTTGTATTTAAAAGAAAATTAAAATAAATAAAATATTTATGCATTCCATCAAATCTAAAAGCAAGATATAGAAAAAATGTATTTCACTTTCGGATTCGTACAAGTTTTAAATTAAATAACTAAAAGTCAATCAATTGTGGTAAATTTTGACAAGACTCTATTTTGCTAAAAAAGGGAAAAATAATATGCAAAATGAGCACTTAGGTAACCAACATGAATGATTAATTTATGTGTTCAATAGTTCCTAGTCTCTGAATTATAATTTTAAACAACGTTGATTTAAGGTTCAAGGTTGTCATTATGTTCCTGAAATAAATGTTAATTAGGCCCGATGAAAAAACAAAGTTAAAAGACAGCACTAAAATTGTTTCCAGTTCTGTCACATCGCACATTATAAAGAAAATGGCGGCCCTAATTTTAGTGCTGACGAAGTTAAATTTTGTGCCTTCAGAAACGGGTCTAATAGACTGAAGTTTTTGTGATTTGTTGATTTAGAATGAGCCCGCGAAACACTCTCCGTGTTTCGGTTTTTATTTTATGATTCAGATTATTCATGAATAACATTTGCTGCCGTTTAGTTGTGTCAAGTGTCGTTCTTAGGATTTGTTTGTTAGAAACTAAAAAGTTTTTTTCGTGTGTATTTTTATAAATGTCCATAATTCATGTTGCAGGTGTTTTTTGTGCTACGAAAGAAATTCAACCAGGTGTCCTTCCTTCATGTTTATCATCACTGTGGTATGGTCATGCTATCATGGGCCAGTATCACCTACTTACCCGGTAATCTATTTCACTTACCATCGGTTATAATATTATTATTATATTTGTTCCGTGCCTATTTTTAAATCCATTATTATCATCGAGTAAGTTTGGACAATGGATCAGTAGACTTAATAAGACCCGATGAAAACAAGAAAGATACACTTTAAGAGCAGTGACATTTACGCAGCCTCTCGCAATCCTGCTGCCTGACATATTCTTCTTCAAAATTTCAGGTGGTCACGGCTCGTTGGTTGGAGTGATTAACTCTTTCGTTCACGTCATCATGTACTCCTACTATTTCCTCACCGTGGCTGTCCCTAGTGTCAAGCAGTCGATGTGGTGGAAGAAGCACATAACGCAATTACAAATAGTAAGATCATTTTATATTGCTTTACTTCATCATCATTATCATATCAGCCTGTAGACGTCCACTGCTGGACAAAGGCCTCCCCCAAAGATCTCCACGACGACCGGACCTGGGCTAACCTCATCCTCATTGCTTTACTTACTTATCTTAAATGACTTACGCCCTGATCTGTTGGGTTTGTTGCTGTTTCTTCCCCTCGGCTGTGTTAGCTGTTCTAAAACTATAGAATTGACGCTAAAAAGAGAATAATTTATTTCAATTTTGAATAATCGAATTTTGATTTTGTTGTTTGTGAACCTCTCATTATCATCATTATCTTGTTTCCTGTTACCTATTACCGCTTCTGAAGATACGTTGTTTCACAGACGTTGGGAACACTTTATAAATACTGCTGCTTCCTCGTGGTCAAACTGCTTGGTCAATCAGGTTTGACCACGAGGCACCTATTACATTAGGTACTTACAGTCCAATTCTTAGTTATGATGGCGCATTTAATGAGTTAATTCAATTTTTTTTATTCGCCTAACAAGATAAGATAATAACATAAGTTAAATGAATAGCTCTTTGCTGGAATTATGGATCTTTGCTGTCAGATTTTTTAAAAACTTTTTTTTTCGTTTCTCTAACATTTTAACATTCTCTCGTGTTATTTTCAGATTCAATTCTTCTGGTGCGTAGCACACATGGCCGTGCTAGTTTTCAAGACCGACTGCGCGTACCCGCGCTGGGTTGCTACCATCTTCATCCCCCAAAACATTTTCATGCTTATACTGTTCATTGACTTCTACATAAAAACCTATATCAGAAAGCCTAAAGTAAAAGTAAATGGCAAAATAGATACTAGTAGTATAAAAAACGGTAATAACTCCAATGGTGCTAAGAACGATTTTGAAAGTGAAAAAGTAAAATTACATTGACAAAATCATTTGGTTCTGAAGCCGCTATTTAGTAATTAGTTTTACGCTTATCACTCTGGTAATTAAAATTATTATTTTGTAAAGGCACAAATTAATATAAATTAAACATAATCACTCAAAATCAGCAATCCAAAAAACACAATACACATAAAACGTACACGACAGAGAGAATATAATACCTGTGGTACACGATGACCTGTCAACAGAGAGAGATAAAAAGAAAACATTTCGAAAAGTCAACTGGCCAGTATGTTTAGCGGGCCCAAGGAAATTGTATACACCTTCTAGGGTTCGAGACACTCAGTATCGTACTGTTTGTTTACATCAATGAGATTTCAAATGAATCTCCGTGGTTACATGTAATGGTGATGTTGTAACTCCGGCCTAGAAGTATGCCGATCGGTATGTGTAGTGTAGTGTGTTGTCGTATGAAAATGACGAGGCTGTTCGAGTTTACTCTTTCTTTCTTTAAAAAATAAAACAAAAAAGATGTGTCGAGAAAGTTTATTCCGCGACGCCATACAGTTCATTAATTCTGAAATCGTCTAATACAATTTTTTTCGGTATTCGGTACTATAAAGTGTGAACCAGCCATTAAAAGCATGTTGTTACACACCCTGTATATTGTGATGTTCCTTACCCTTAACATAAGTTAGTATAGCTACTATAATATAATATATTTACCTCTATCTACTTGCATACTTTGTAATGTTTGTATATCATTATTGACGTAATAAACAAAGTACTTTTTCAGGGTGTTTGATGCATATCCTTAACTGTAAGATTGTAGTTAGTAGGCAGAAATAATCTGATATGTATTCCTGTTGTCCGGTAAACCAAGGAAAGTTACATTTGTTCGGTAATTTGCTTTTGGAATTCCCAGTCGTCATTATTTATTTACCCTATGGCAAACCAAGTCCACCCTACATGTATTTTGTTTTGCTTATTCAAAGAAATCAATGCAGTGTGTTCTATTTTTGCTACGTAAACAGTAAACAGTTAGCAAATTTTTGACATCTTTAATAATAAAAAAACGGACATGTGCGAGTAGGACTCGCGCCCTGAGGGTTCCTTACAATATTAAATAAATAAATAATTCGAACATCCTTAATAAAATTTGTAGTTAAATCACATAGGTAGGTACTAACTTACATGGATGATTTGTTCATACGCAAAATTAAATTTGTTGGTAATAGAAAAAAAATGGTGATGTAACTACAAATTTACGGTTTTCAAATTTTTTTACTTGTGCTATATAGGCATTGCTCATTACCAAATTTCATGATTCTAGGTCAACGGGAAGTAGCCTATAGGTTTTCATTAATCAAAATATCCGACGTAATGGGCCGTATCTTTTGACTACGTTGACTTAGAAGTTTGATTTTTTCACAGCGCCAGCTGTGCGCCTGGCTGTAGTGAGGTGAAAAATTGTGTGTTGCGCTCGGCAGCAAAGTTATTTTGCATCTCGTACCTTGAAACCCTCGCTACGCTCAGGATTCTATCTTTGAAGGCCCCTTCGCTTTGCTCAGTTTTCAATACTAGTACTCGCACAAAATGAGCAACTTTGCAGCCTTGCATAACAAATAACTATTATTGTATTGTCAATGTTTTTTGTCTGTGTCCATTAAAGAATTAAATAAATATGTTACCAGGAGGGGAAATTACCTTAAATATTGAGCAAATTTTAATAAAATGACACATTTCATATTTTGAATTGAATAGTAAGCCATGTAATTTTTCTATTTGCTGCCATTATTCCCCAAGCATCACACAAAGCAAGTTATATGTCAGAAATAAATACTGATACGGGGTATTTAGCTGCTATTAATATGACAGGCTTTAAAGAAAAATGACTGACGTGGCACGTTCACTATCCCTTGGGAAATCAGACCATCTGTAACACATATTATAATTATACTTAGTTGTTTTTCAGCCTTTTAATTTAATGAACAGGTCAAAATAATATTACAAGGAAAATCGTAACAGCCATTTAGAACAATTCTTTAGACATTGGAACCTCAGTTCATCATCATCATCATATCAGCCTGCTGGACGTCCACTGCTGGAAAATGGCCTCCCCCACGGACCTCCACGACGACCCGTCCTGCGCTAACCTCATCCAGCTGGGTCCCGCGACCTTCACCAGATTGTCGGTCCATCTTGTGGGAGGCCTGCCTACACTGCGTCTTCCGATACGTGGTCGCCACTCGAGAACCTTTCTGTCCCAACGGCCGTCAGTTCTACGAGCGATGTGCCCAGCCAGTTGCCAGTTGTAGTTGTTCATATGAAATCTAATATGAGGAATCGAAGTTCTTTCAAAGACCTAAGACCTTTAGTCTTAAATTAAAAAGTGGCTAAACGAGATTTATTGAAGCAAGACGCAAGTTAATTTTGTCAGATATGTTTGAAAACATGAAAAAGAAACAGATGATTTATAGCGGTCCTAAGTGAGGAGATCAGTCTTTAATTTTTTTCAATTAGTCAGTCTTTAATTAGAATAAAATTTGAAAAACATTTTTTTTAGAGTACCTACCATACTCGCAAAGTGGGAGTGAACTTTTTTTTTCTTGTGAATCCCATAGTGTGGGATATCGTTGGATAGGTCTTTCAAAAATATTGCTGGTGTGTGAATACCATTTTTTCGATTTAGGGATCCGTTGGCGAAATATTAAGCTTTAAAGCGGTAATTTTTGTTAGAGTCACGTGTCCCCCCCCCTGCCAGCTAAACGGTTGCTTCTGGAAATGTGAAAAAATTCATGGCAGTAGCATATATAACGTAGTTACAAGGAAAACTATTACGGCTAAGTAGGTTCTATTAGTTTTTGAGTAATAGTGGATCGACTTAAGAAAGTTGAAAAAATAAATAATGTTCATAGAACTGCATACGTAAAATGGAAAATTATTTTTTTCCGCGTGATATCCATGGTGTGGGGTATCGTTGGATGGGTCTTTCAAAAATATCGCGGGTGTGTGATAAACATTTTTCGATTCAGGGATCCGTTTGCGAAATATTAAGCTTTAAAGTGCTAATTTTTGTCACTTTAGTAGGTACTTTTTCTGTTTCCAAAGTTGACTTTTGTTGGTTTCTTTTAGGTTTGGTTTATAAGGGCTGGCGAGGTCTACTGTTCTCACGGAACTACTAGTAATTAAAATAAACCAAATCGAACACTTAAGGTATACACCTTTTCAACCTGCAAGCACTATAAACAAGCTTACGATAAAATAATATTTTTCAGGACAGAAGGCATGTACGACAGACAGCCTACTTATGTCAGTTTGCATGGCAGAGGTTTCCTCCGGAGAACGTTCGAAATTTAATCCGCGACGCGAGTGTAAAGCGGATTGGGCGACATTACACAATATAGACTGGGAAATAAAATTAACACCTTTGAGATATAATGTACTGGCTCAATGATTAATCCAACGGCTTATTTATCTGTTTTACATGATACTAGCGGACGCCCCGTCCCCGTGCCTTCATCCGCGTTTTAAAGTAGGTACTCTTTATATTGTTCCAGTGTATAGCTATCACTGTATCAAGTTTCATCAAAAGTTCTAGCGTAATTAAGGAACAAACATAAAAACTTGAAACTTCACTTTGAAAATATGATTTAAACTCTATTCAGTTGGATGGAATTTGAGACTTAGACCATTCATCTCATGTACTTTTCACAAGTACTTTTATAGTGAGCTAAAAAGACTCAAAATAAAAACTACCTACTTATTTAAAAATTTATATAAATTACGATAGGTACTACCTTAATTTTGATATATAACAATAATACAAAATATTCGCCTTCATGGGACTTAATTGTTCTTATTTTAATTATTATTTCATTTTATACTACTATACTTTATTTTTGTTCAAACTCTGGTACAATATGAAGCGTTTACATACATATACATTTTTCCCTGGACTAATACGACTCTACTTGTTTTTAGCCGGCTGATGCGGCTTGCTGAACAAGCTCACGTTGTTTGCGCCCACAAAATAAGTTTCTGAAAGGGATGCTCATGTTTATTATTAAGACACATGTTATATTTAAATTACACTTTAAATGTATTAGTTTTTGTAAACTAGGACAACATATCTTGAAGAACTATACTAGCATTGCGTGCTGCCCGCTTATTTTATATGCCGACCGGTCGATAGTGCCGCAGTGCCGAGCACAACTCCGAGGAAATCGCACGCTTGTCGTTAAACCCTTGTTGATATCGTGTTGCCACCGGCTGTTGGGTTCGAAATTTGAACGGTGAGTCTTTCAATTTGTTTTTAATTTAAATTTTCAATGAGGCGAGAGAATCAAAGATTTTATTTAGCACTGGCTAGAACCTCGGAAAATGACTCCGGTTTCCCGAGTCGAGTCAGCTTTTCAAGTACTTTTCAGTTTCAATGAAAATTTATAATCGTTTAATTGACGGTGGGCAAGTAAGTTACTTCAGCATGTCTTTTAATTGATCAATAAAAGAGATTTTCGGGAGAAATTTTCATGAAGTTAATGAGATTAATTAGCTTTTATAATAAACATAACATAATCCTTATCGTTAATAGGTACCTATAACAAAGACTATTGTGTGAATATGTTAGAGTTTTATTCTACTTTGTTATGCAATGAGCAATTTTGCATGCCGATAATTGATTCGGCTAATTGTTTACGACTGTGAAAAAAGTTCCTTTGGAAAATATGACCAGAGATCACAGGCGAAAGCGACATTTTCTAAATATCAATATATAGGTAGATGATTGAAGTGTGTTATCTTCATTTTTGTGTAATATTAGTGACCATATTCAACTAAGTTTTAAACTTACTAACTTATTCGGCTGTTGAGAATGAGATTATACTTACTTATTCATAATTAGATATTTAAAATAATAAATCAAACAAGTTAGTAAGTAACTTGAAAATATAGGAAACCGGTGACATTTGAACATAAATGTTAACGGACAATTCGATTACTTAGTTATCATAAAAATTATTTTGAGATTGCGTTGCTAAGTTATGCAACTTACCAGTCTATAAACGCAAAATTAGAAGAAGTCTATGCCTTTAATTCTACTAATATATCTTAGGTAGGTAGATACACACACAGCTATAATTAAAAACGCGAAAGTTTGTAAGGATGTTTGGACGTATATTTGGATATTTGTTACTCTTTCGCGCAATTTAATAAAAGAAAACGTCCCTATAGAGAATTGGCATACATACATGATGATGAAAATCTCCATGGCTGCTGTGTGTATGACACAGCAGCCATGGAGATTTTCATCATACATCCTAACATACGTCCAAACATCCTTACAAACTTTCGCGTTTATAATTATAGTTGTATACCTACTGTACATATGATATTTATAGTAGGATTAAAGGCATAGGCTTCTTCGATGGTGGACTATAAGATTTACACTGTTTCTCTATAAGGTTATATAAGCCAATCGAAGGTATATAATATACTGTTGTTGTTTCTCGTATGGAAACCACATACATATTGACTTGACTATTCGAGGCGGAATTCAAGTAATATTTATATCAGTTTTATCTTATGATTCAACTAGGAAAATGTACCTGAAATAAAACCTAAAGGCAAGAATACTTACATGAGTTGTACATGCCTTTATAATAATATAGGAAATCTTGTAATAAATTAAAATTTTGTCATAATCAATCATTATAAATATTATAATAATGCAAGAGAGTCGAACTTTAGTCATAATCAAAGGTAACCTAAGTTGGATTCAATGTATTCATTTCTGATTAACTTTTGTTAGGTTAGATCTTATTTGTAACTCCTTTATTTTAATTATGCTTTATGTACATCAACATCGTGAAGAAACCTATACATAGGCAAGCTGTAGAAGGTAGAAGAAGGACCGTGTAGAAATTGTAGGAACTTACTTCTACGGTGTTTAATGTGACATAAAGGGTGCCAATGGGTTCCTGAATCTAATCTATTCTAATGAATGACTAGTTGTGTACTCTAACTTAAATCACATTGTGTACGAGCATTCGTATTGCAAGCAATATACACTTAAACAGCCACTTATATAGCCAAGTGGTTTGCTTGGTTAATAAAGTCATGTGTGCACAAAAGCACATTTGCTTTGTGGGTTCCGCTTCGAAATTATAGCAAATGCATTTGCAAGAAATATGTACCTACTTAATTACGCCAACCGACTTATTTCATGGGACTTATCACTTCTGCATCCTATTAATATTAAAAAGGCGAAAGTTTGTAAGGATGTGAGGATGTTTGTTACTCTTTCGCGCTAAAACTAACTAACAGATTTTGTTATAACTTGGTACAGTGATAGCTTATATCCTGAAATAACATACATATAGGCGTAGGCCTCGCGGACAAAGTCGCGGGGCGTCCGCTAATACCCCCTAAGTAACAAAACGCCTAAATAGAGGGCACTGTTTCACAATATACACGGAAAAACTTTACTACGCGGGCGAAGCCGCGGGAAAAAGCTAGTTGTGAATAATCGCAAGCATGCAAGCCGTATTACACTTATGAAATTGCTTTATAATTGGCATGAAAAGACTAATTAATCAGTTATTAGTTTCTATTATTCTTTAACTTTCCTTTCTTTTAGTTTTAGTTCCTCTCAGGAGGCCAGAAATACCTGGTGTAACTTCGACCCTTTTAGGATATTTTATGCCAAACCCTGTGCCTCAATTCTTTTTGTTAACTTCACATACGATTTGGAATAGAAATTCTAATCTTCGGCGTATGTAGGTTTTCTCACGATGGTTTTCCTCACTGAAAAGCTTGTGGTATTTAAACTGTACTTAGGTTCCGAAAAGGGCCAAGGTTCATACCCAAGGTCTCACGATCGCGAGTCGAGTGCATAACCAACTAGGCTTCTTCCTTTCCCTCATTTAGATTATCTCTAGCGTCTAAAACTACCCTCACTATCGGGAAAAGGAAACACCTTGACTGAACATTTTGTGGCACATAAAAGCACATGATAACAGAACTGACTGTGTTGAAAGTACAAATGCATCCGTTAGGAGATAGCAGTCTCTAAAGACATCTGACTATTAGGACTTGACGGGATGTCTATTCAAGTATACAGCTTTGATTTTTGGGACCTCGATTTCTTTTAACCAACTGAAGCAATAGGGTCAGACTGACCATCTAGTAAGTGACCACTGTCGTTACCGTTTCTTTTTCGTGGTAAAACTAATATGTTCCTCGTGGTCTAACTGTCACGGTTTACGAAAAGCCAGTCGTTAAAAAATACCGAAATAGCTTTATGAGAGGGTGGGAGGTACTTATTTAGACGGATTCTGTACTGTAGATCTATTTATCAGCTACCTGTACCTAGTGATCTATTTCCGTAGTAATTTATTTCAAAATCTAATTGTTAGATGTCTTATTGACACAATTTCTATTGTGTATTTCTATCCGTGATTTAGATTAGTCTGATTGTTACTGAAACTTTCGTAATCTATTCAACGATAGTCCAAATTAGCATTAGGTGCGCATATTTTTGATCAACTTTGACCGTTTTGTCAATACGGAATTGTAATTTTACTACATTTTTTATAGAAGTAATTTCTAAGGGAGACATTGAATTTCTTAGTTCAGTTTTTGCTTTTTTGAAGTATTATCCAGCAAAAGCAGCGGCGGTCGCGATGTGTTTCGGTGGACCTCGAAACGGGCCTGCCTAGTGAGGACCACCCACACAACATTAGCTTGCTGCGTCTCTTATAATAACTTATTTATTACAGTGTCTGTCTAGTATTATAACATATAACAGTATATATACTATTGTGTTTAACGAAATGTAATTGAATTTGTTTGAATAAATTGAAATTGAAATTGAAAAAGAATTCTTACCGACCATTGCCGGCCAATTTTACATTTCCGTAGTAGTTTACCAGTTATCAAGGGGACGGACGAAAAAAGCGGATACCTAAAAAGGCTTTCGTGCTGAACAAGACTACTTCAGTCGCATTGCGACAAAGTTACAGCGTTTGAATGCAGTTTAAAGTTTGTTCACCTGAATTATTTAGAGAATCTTCGGAGGTCTTGTTAGTCCAGTTTCACCCATGTTTACGACTCTGGTGCAGGGAACCAACCATCCGCTTATTTGTCTGTCCGTGCAGGTAATCTTTGGACGTTTGTAGTATTTATTTTTAATAAAAAGACAGTTTTTACTATAAACTTAATCTCTAAGTTTCTGGTCGAGCTTAAAGTACGTATTATTTGACCGAGCGCGCGAAGCGTCTCAGTTTCGAGATTGGCCAAAAATGTGTTGTCCATCCGTGTTTCTGTCTGTCTGTAATCCTCTACAGAACGCATTTTTCAACCGATTTTGACCAAAATTTGCCATGGGTATATATATTAATCACGCCGACAAAGTGGGTAAAATAAAAACTTGAAAAACATTTATTTTTAGAGTACGTACCATACACATAAAGCGGGAGTATTTTTTTTCAAATAGTTTTTTGTAAATACTGGTAAGGAGCTGATCAACGACTGTACTGACGAACGATCACTATTACAATAAACATACTAGTTAATTTGAAGTATTTTTACAAACTGACATTAGCACATAGTTTACCCCAGCCAATTAAGAATTCGAATTTAGGTACATCCCTATATCACTACTCTGTGGGTATATTCTGACAAAATCGTTTTAATCTAATGGCATAATTTGTATAAACATGAAAAACATCTCGAAGGTCGTTCTGTGTTTACCGTATTTCAGTAGTTTCAAGCTCAACATCACGAATTACCAGAAGCTTAACTCGTAAATCCTAATGGAGTTTACCATGAATTTTCACGATTTTCTTCATTTGTTATTCTAAGGCGGGTAAGTGTTTACCCCTATATTATAACGACCCAAGCCACGCGATAGTAAGCTCTAATAGGTACAGTTAGCAACTCAAGTCAAATAATAACTATTGTAAGTAACAGGCGGGCGCCTGTGGGATTGACCTCGTATTTGATAATTATATTTAAAACCTTTATTAAGATAAAGGTTATAATTATTTCTATACTTCCTACCAAGAAGTTTCGAATCTCTTTGGTGGCGCGCGCTCTCCCTGTGGAGATCGCATTTTGCATATTTAGTATGGGAACGGATGGTGCCATTTACCGGGGGGGTGCGGACAAAGGAAGCGGAGTAGCGGGAGGAGGTTGCTAATACAATTATACATGAATCAAAAAATTTTGCCACTCCCATATGGATGAGTAATAAAAGCATTCTATGGGTGTCAAAATCGTGTCAAACTAATCACAAAATTATGACTCACTCACACATTCTCATTTTCAAACTCCATATAAATTTGTATTAGCAACCTCCTCCCGCTACTCCGCTTCCTTTGTCCGCACCCCTCCGGAAAATGGCATCATAGGTTCCGATACTAAATATGCAAGATACGATCTCCACAGGGAGCGCGCGCGCGACCAAAGAGCTTTGAAACTTCTTGCAAATTTATATGGAGTTTGAAAATGAGAATGTGTGAGTGAGTATAAGTATTGTCATTCATTTGACTCGGTTTTGACACTCATTATAATGCTTTTATTACTGATCCATAAGGGAGTGGCTAAATTTTTTGATTCATGCTTCCTACAGTATAGAAACTCCTTTGGCCCGTCTAACCTCGCGGTTATACGGACCGATTCCGCTACTTGTGCTTGTAGTAGTAGTCTTCAGTTGTTTCCACGTTTTTCTCCTCTGGGCGTGACGTCACATCACATTTACTCTATCATCGAGCAGCTCAGTTAATCTTCTCCTCTTATGCCAAGTCTTGGCGAATTCTCTCTCTCGCGCGAAGTTCGCCTCCGAACTTACAAGATCCGCGAAGTACACTCCGCTTGGTCTCTTGAGTCCAGCATCTTGCGGCGTTCTTCCTCGTACAGTCCGCATTCCCACATCACGTGGTCTCTATACTCTTCGACTTGTCTGCAGTAACATGTTCCCGTCTCGCTCAGCGTTATGTCCCGAAGCCTTCCCCTAAAACACCCGTGGCTAGTATGGAAGTCTGGAAGTCAGGTTCCACCCATGGGGAACTAAGTCGGGTGACGACATCCGGGAAGAACTTGTAAGTCCCATTCCGGCCTTTCTCCTCTTCTGCCCAGCGTTTCTGTCATTCAGCCACTATTGTTGCCTTTTGCTTGTTGGCGAGGGCTGTTTTTTCTCGTTCGCTGGTAACCCTTGTCGCTTCTCTTTAACCCTACCCGCGCGTATGACTTCCAAGTCAGCCGGTAGCACCCGGCGTGGATAAATTTATACACTGGTTTCCATAGCACACGAAATTGCACAACCTCCCAAATTATGACAAAATTCATTTGTGGTGGTGAAAGTAATAAAAATAATGTTTACTGGCACATTGTCCCACAATACTTAGAAATCTGAAACAACGGTTTCTCAATAACTCCAATCTGACTGTAGTTTGATATTATCTGACACATTTCATATTAATACAGGATTGTTTAAATACATCTAAAAGCCTATTACAGCTCAAAAATTTATCATAAAATAACCTTTTTATACAACTTTTCAGCTTAGAAGGTGAAAAGAGTTTCATGTTTGCTAGTTTCCGTAGTTAGGACCACCGTTTCCACAAAAACGCCTACGCATTTAATCAGAGCAATGGATTGTTATAGTAGGTAATGCTACTTTGATTTCCGTAGATACTTTTGTGTAAAGCTTTATACCGGATTACAATCGTTAGAGTTTCAGCTATTTTTACTACAGTTAAGTATTTCTAATTAGGTTACTTCAATTTATCATAATTTGTAACCTTAAATATTTGAATACTTATGTACTATTTTCTCGCCTTCTTTTCCTTTAAACCCTTCAGGACAGGACATTAAAATAGGCCTTGTATTATTAGTATTAGTTAGTATTCCTTGACCCTGATCCTTTCTTTCTATCAAACTGCTTAACTTTTCAATGTATTTTTATAAATTCCCAAATGTTTTACTTTGTCCTTCAGTTTAAAAATAAGAGATACTAAGTGTCTATTATTTTCTAATATTATGTGGGAAAATAACATATGCCACTTACGAATCGCTTTATTTATAGTGGAAATGTAGAAAGGCTGTCGAACTTCTATTAACATGTCCGCTACAAAAAGCTAATTTGAACTATTTACAGAATGGTATATCGACTGTTTCTATAAATAATTATGACAAAAAGTGTGATTAAAGTTCTATTAAGAAAATGATTTTATTTAGAGCGTTCGTTGGCGCAGCGAGCGTGAGGGAAGACCTCGTGTGTCATGTCGAGTGGTCCAAATTCCGATGGGTTTTTCTCGAAACTTAAGTGCATAATTTACTGGTTGCTCTCAAACGGTGAAGGAAAATATTGTGACGAAACCTGCATACGATCCAAGTAGTGTGATGTGTACTCCATATCCCCGGCTTATACTGGACTCATTCACATGTTTCAAGTTGTAGAACATATTTAGATCCTTTTCTATGAATTGTCCTTGTCTAGTCAACTCTGTACCCTCGTCGTCGTTGTTATGATCAATGATGACCAAACATGATGCTAATTACCTTCGCACGAATGAGAAGTTTGAATCGACATCTGGATTTATTATCCGTATCTATTGGCTGGATATTATAGATATCTTCACCCTATTTTGAATATTATTATCGCCTTCAAATTCGATCTACTTCTGGCTATGACTTTTCCTAAGAATGCTTTTCACTTTAGAACTCTACTAACTCTACTTTAGTGTTTATGATTTCGCTTGGTGTAACCAAGCCCTTCTTCTTCTTGATCACTACAATCTTTACGGTGACCTTTTACTTATGTTTTCTAACCAATTTTCTTAGATATTTATGGTAATGATGAGACACTGGGTATAGCAACTATTAGCAGAACCATGGACTTGAAGTCCCTAGTCTGCTCTAATGAATAGCGTTGGGAATATTGACAGGGGCAGTAGGTACAACTGTGGTTATTTTGTTATTGGTATTGTACTAGAAATACTAGAATTCACACAAATGATGCCCTGACTACTGACGAGTCGTCGACCTACTCTTCCCTCCATTTGTCCAAGCTTTTTGCGACACAATAATGTTGATACAATGATACAAGGAAACGCATTGACCGACATCTCTTTCTAGGCTAACACTACAAAGGTCTAGAACCTAAGAATCTTGACCCACAATAGTTCACCTGACATCGTATGCAAACTGTAAGACCTAACAACACTCAACAAATGCCACTTTCTTTGTATCACATTGCCGTTAAGCCTCAATTTCATTTCATCAGTGAACGTTCAGTAATATTAAATACCCCCCCTTTCTCTCCCCTTAGTTAAAGCCTTTAATGACATACGACAGACGGGATATTAGGTTTCTGGCGTATATTACGTCTTATATATTGAAAATAGATAATATTTCAATAAAGTAAGGCTTTTGAGAAACGGAAATTTAAAAATTTTTGGTGGAGTACAATTTACGATCGATCATTCGCATAAAATATAAAAACAACAATGTATCCAAACTGCAGAAGTTTTGAAGAGCTTTCAACTAGTATCAACCAGGTCTCGACACGGACACATATCAAATTGCTCGTACGGCATTCCATTCATTGCTAACTGTATCTTAACTATAATGGTACCTACTAGGACTACACAGACGATGCTGACCTTTGGTTTATAAAAGAAACTTCAAGCCGAAGCACGTGACTCGACATGCTAGGCCGCTTAATTCGATATGAATAGTCGCAAAACAAAAACAATGAAAAGATACAAAGACATAAAACTACAAACGTAGAACAAAGAGCTTTTTGTGCTATCGTTACAAGTTACAAATTAGGCTACGAGATTTCTTATAAGTACGAGCATTTTTCAAAATGGTAGACAAAAACAACTGACAAGGTCCATAATATGGATGCTTGAACCTAATAAACAATTAGACCCATGTTTGGATGAAGTTGAACTAGTGAAACATAACGGCAATTTTAATAAAGTCTCATTTTGAATTTTTAGAAAAACAAGAAATACTGGCTGTCTACATTATCGACATTAACCAATGTAACTAACAGTAAGGAGTTTCTTTTGTCATTGACATTATCATAGTGAAAAGCGAGGACAATTTGTTAACAGCCACCAAAAAGTTTTTAATAAAAGACACAGGCATAATAATTTAATTGTAAGAAGCCATCAAGTTTGGCGTTAAATTTTGACGTCGATGACAGATGTGTGAATTTTGTACATTTTGAATTTGTGTAAAAGCGGAAAATACTTATATTTTTTCATTTTTCCAGATATTGACGCAAAAATGAGCTACTTAGAAAAAATGGACAGATATATAGATTCCCTAAAGGTTGGAAAAAGTAAGTATTAAATATTTTATAATTATTGAAGTTCAATCTTCATAATGTTTACCTAAAAAGCATCGAACTATTTATAATACGTATCAAAAGTTCCTCAATTCTTAAATACATTATTTCATTCTGATTACTTGAGGATTACAATGTCGCAGGGTAATGACAAAATATTTGTTGAAAATCCATTATCATCATCATCATCACTAGTCCACTGCTGGATATATTGTCTCCCCCAAAGGCGCGTCACTTAACCCAATCTATCTCCGCATCCAGTCACTGCCAGCCACAGTTTATTGACATCAATTTATTTCATTTATACGATGAAGAAAATTGAAGGATTTATTAATTATCTGGAACATCATTACAGGTGCAATTGTGGACTCATGGTTCATGATGTCGAGTCCTATGCCGATACTGTCCGTGGTGGTGGCATATCTCGTCTTCATCCGGATCGGACCCAGGGTAATGAAGAACCGGACGCCGCTGAAGATGAACAAGCTGCTCGCCTACTACAACGGCTTCCAGGTCCTGTTGGCGGCTATGATTTGTCTTAAGGTACGTACTAATTAAAGAACTGAAAAGCCTGTCTTATAGAAAGTCAACGAAGCAAAAAGGATTCTATAAAAAAATTACGCATTAAAAAATTATCCACAAAAATAAGTTACCTAGCAAAAAAGTGTATTTAGCAGTTTAATAATGTGTAGATTTGACCCACGATTTGACAATTATTTAGGTGTGGATTAAAAACAATTTACGCCCCATGTCATTTCTATGCATGTAATCCCACTCGCACCATTGAGGAAAGTTGAAAATGATCAGAACATGCTACTACTGTTGTCCTCTCTGGATATTGAGAATCTATACCTACTTCTCACAAGATTTTATTTTATTTTTCAGGTGTTCAAACTAAATATCTTCAAAGATGGTATACTTTATGCAGGGTGTCGTTATCCGTCCCATACACAGAATCCTACGGTAATTATACTTTTCTCTAAAGTCTCGCAGTTGCTTTTTAAAATTGTTGTCAGACAAGCGGTTTCAGTCTTCGCTCAAAAATAACTGCAACGTTTAGATAGCTGCAGATAACAAATAAAAGGGCACACGTGTGTTGCTACCAAGGACTCCTGTTTCTGTGATTACATTGGCTCACTTACTAAACACATCACACACACGTTTATAGTTGGTCCCATTTAGATCACAAGTGAGGTTAATAACCAAAAACTATAATTCAAGTAATCAGGGTAGTCTGATCATTCAAACTTTTGCTTACAGCTATTAGACGTGGGTTGGTGGTACTTCTTCGCGAAATTCACTGAACTGCTCGACACGGTGTTTTTCGTGTTGAGGAAGAAGGATAAGCAGGTACGATCACAATTTATTTGCAATACAATGCTGATATTTGGGAGATTAATTTGATAGACATTAATCATGAGAGAATTCTTACAAGCCTCAATTTGGCCAACTTCAAGATTTACTTTATAATTTATTTATTTTTTATAATTACAAAATGAAAAATCTGTCAACAGGTAACATTCCTGCACGTATACCACCACGTGATCATGGCAATATACTCATGGAGCTATCTAAAGTTTGCGGCAGGTGGAGAAGGTACCATACTTGCCCTCTTGAATTCAGTTGTACATGTGTTCATGTACACTTATTACCTGTTGTCTGGATTGGGGCCAAGATTCCAGAAGTATTTGTGGTGGAAGAAGTACGTTACGAAGATGCAACTGGTGAGTATAAATAAAAGCACTGGTTTTCCAATAGCCTACTCATCTTCAGCCAGGCGATGACGTCCAATGTTGAACACAATACTATTCTAAAGTGCATTACCGAAATCGGGCCTTTTCTATCCAGCGAATTTCAGCTACCTTTTCAAGATTGGTCTATTTACCACGTGGACGTTACTGGCCGAGTTTTCTAGTTCGCAGTCGAGAGCTTTTCTAGTCCAAAAGCCATCGGTTTTGCAGCAGTGCCACAGTTACTGCCATTCCACCTAACTGGTCGACAATGATTGTGTTCAGTGTACGACTGTTGACTAAAGTAAAGAGAACAAATAATGCCTAACCTATCCCGAGTTTATGTCAGACTTCTTTATTTATTCAGTCCACATCCAGCTATAGATGATGATGATGAACACATCCAGCTAGGAAGGATTACTATTTTTTTTAATGTGATATCTATTATTTAATTATTTTGATACAGTCTTTCTCATAGAAAGGCAAATTCTACTTGTGATTAGTTGGAGCCAAAATTTAATAAACAGATATTTATTCAGATGATGTATTTGTTTTCCAGCTTCAATTTATACTGATGCTGTCATACTGCGCGTGGACTCACTTCTCTCCGCGTTGTCAGTACGCTGCGGGCTTCACCTACTTTATCTCCGCCAACATCATCATATTCCTGTTCCTGTTCCTTAACTTCTATTCTAAGAGCTATAAGAAACAGAGAGATGCGGAGAAGGAGATCAAAGAAGAATTTGAAAAATCTCACAAGGACGTCATGAAGAATGGCGTGTTTAAGGCCAATGGAGTCACAAAAGAGCAATGCGAGAAGAAAGAGAACGGGGTGTGTGGTGATTGCAAAGCAGTTCCAACTTTAGAGGAAATACCATATGAAGTCAATCATGGATGTGGTGATTTCACAAGGGAGGGCAAAGTTTATCTCACTAGACGTACAGCTAAAGCTGCTTATGGATCTGAGTATGACTTTGACAGTATAATAAAGAAATGATTCTTTGTTTTTAAAGACTATGGTTAGACAGTTTGAGACTGATGTTTGTGATGAAGATGGAAATTTTAATTTAGTATAGGCTAATTTATAAAAAGAAGAATGTTTTAGTTCTAAGTGCGGCAAGTTTATAAAATTACTAAATGTGTAATATTAGAATTTAATTTCAAGTTAGGTGACTTAATTTTTAATAAAGAAAATTATGACTATATCCCCTTAAATAAAACAGAACTCCATAACAGTATCAAAAATACCAGAAGAATACAAGGTAAATTTTAGGTATTGCGCTATATTATGAATACAGTTTTGTTATTAATGTTGTTGATGGTAGTGCCTTTATATTAGGTAGATATTATTATGGATAAAATATTATTTAAAAATTAATAGGTTTAATAAGTAGCATAAAAGTCACCTAATTTGAAATTTTGCGATGTTGCGGCATTAAACAGGTTCCATTATTTCAAATTATACAGGTTCGTTGTACAATCAGTCCAATATAAATTTTGCAGAGTTCGTTTTATATTTATATAACATTATTTTTTAAATAAATAACGCCATATCGTAGATGATATTATTATTTGAATACTGAAAATCATACCAGTGAGATAATGCGCTTTATTAAACAAAAAAATAAGTAATTATAATTGCCAATCGCACAATTTGTTACATAGTGTAAGAAATTTAATTATAGAACAATTTGCCTTTGCTGTAAATAATATTGTATTATGTTAAGGTTTGAGGAATCCTGCATCCACTGGCCTTGGGACCATCTGCTTTGATAGTTAGTCTACAAATGTTAACAAGGGAAAGACGTTGATATAGCAAGCAACTTCAAGTAGTATGTATGTACTTGGGCTGCAAATCACGATCTCACTAATAATGCATTAAATGCATTTCCAAAAGCGCATATCAGTTTGCGCAGTTATTACCTACACTATAAGCACTTTTAGGCGCAACACGATTAATTCTCAAAATAAATATTTAGGTTCTCAAATCGACCACTTGAAAACCGCATATCAGTAACAATTTCAACGAGTAGTGCGTAATGGATCCCGGTACATAAACTTCTTCTAATATAAAGGCCTAAGGGTGGAGGCCAAACGAGCGTAATTTTGTGAGTTAGGTGTCGCGTATTTTCGGTCGTGTAATTTCTGCTGCAGTCGGTTTCATACAAAAGTCCAGTTTGTACCACACGACGGCGCAAAATGAGTTGGACTTCTGTATGAAACCGACTGCACAAAAGTCCAGTTTGTACCACACGACGACGCAAAATGAGTTGGACTTCTGTATGAAACCGACTGCACAAAAGTCCAGTTTGTACCACACGACGACGCAAAATGAGTTGGACTTCTGTATGAAACCGACTGCACAAAAGTCCAGTTTGTACCACACGACGACGCAAAATGAGTTGGACTTCTGTATGAAACCGACTGCACAAAAGTCCAGTTTGTACCACACGACGACGCAAAATGAGTTGGACTTCTGTATGAAACCGACTGCAGCAGAAAGATTGGCCGAAAATACGAAAATTACGCTCGCTTGGCCTCACCCTAAAAGGCGCTTGATAAGTTTCTCTCTTTTCCTATCCACAGCTTTCCTGTCATTCACCTATCTATTCTCTGCATTTGTAAAATCCGGAATAATTATAAAAGCGTTGAAATGCTATGTAAGCAATAAATGAAAGAACTTTGCTGTTAGCGTTACAGAAGTCCATTCAAAATGGACTATCTTTTATGATAGAGCTCTGAAAGTCCTCGTGTTCACACCAGTGTGACAAAACGGTGTGACCACGAGTCTGCAGCGATTATTTCCCAGGTAGTAGTGAGTAATTAGGTGGTTGAATCTTTTGTAACTTTGTTTTTAAAAGTAGATAAAGTTCCTAAATAGTTCTTCAATTCCTTCCTTAGTTCTTATTGCTTATTTAGGGTTAAATTTAAGTTGGATAGATAAATGATTATCGATTGAGGACATAATGTTTTATTCGTAATTAGCCTCCGGTTATTTTATTCTTTTAATTATTAACAATAGTACAAATAATGTTACTTTTAGGATATGAAACTAATAAATTTATATGATAATATTATAATTTGTTTTAATATTGATTTTACCCAACTTCGCTCAGTGTATTTCTACTTCTTATTTTAGTACCCAGGGTCGCATTGTTACATTTATGATGTGACAATGTTCAATCAATATACAGGGTGGAATTTTTGAACATAGCAAATACTGAAAGGAAACATTCCTTCATTTTTAAAAAGAAGTAAAACTCCTATTAAAGATTTTTAAGAAACCACCTGTCTAAGTCGGGCATCGAACCGGACAAATGTGAATGAATAATACACCTGTTTATCGAAAGGGTTAATCATCAGAATCAATTTAAATAACATAGTAAAATCGGGTTTGTCCAACTAGTCATACAATTAGTTATACCGTATAACAAAATGGACAAAAAAAGTCCAAATAGTTATACCTCGTACCATCGTACCTCGGCATGTGGGGTTTTATTCTTTAGAGCTCATTAAGTAGAGTAAGACTGTATTTTTAGGGTTCCGTAGTAGAAATTTGCCATGTCCGTCCGTTTCTCTGTCGGTCTGTCACATTTCTATTGGACCATGTTCCAACTTTCTATACAGCCACTCAATTACAGCGCGATGTAAAATTTAAACTAGTAGTTCCGTGAGAACAGTAGACCTCGCCAGCCCTTATAAACCAAACCTAAAAGAAACCAACAAAAGTCAACTTTGGAAACAGAAAAAGTACCTACTAAAGTGACAAAAATTAGCACTTTAAAGCTTAATATTTCGCAAACGGATCCCTGAATCGAAAAATGTTTATCACACACCCGCGATATTTTTGAAAGACCCATCCAACGAACCCCACACCATGGATATCACGCGGAAAAAAATAATTTTCCATTTTACGTATGCAGTTCTATGAACATAATTTATTTTTTCAACTTTCTTAAGTCGATCCACTATTACTCAAAAACTAATAGAACCTACTTAGCCGTAATAGTTTTCCTTGTAACTACGTTATATATGCTACTGCCATGAATTTTTTCACATTTCCAGAAGCAACCGTTTAGCTGGCAGGGGGGGGGGACACGTGACTCTAACAAAAATTACCGCTTTAAAGCTTAATATTTCGCCAACGGATCCCTAAATCGAAAAAATGGTATTCACACACCAGCAATATTTTTGAAAGACCTATCCAACGATATCCCACACTATGGGATTCACAAGAAAAAAAAAGTTCACTCCCACTTTGCGAGTATGGTAGGTACTCTAAAAAAAATGTTTTTCAAAATTTTATTCTACTCATTTTGTAGGTTTAATTAATTTATACATATGCCAAATTTTCGTCAAAATCGGTTGAAAAATGCGACCTGTAGAGAATTACAGACAGACAGACAGACAGACAGACAGCCGGACAAGAGCATTTTTGGCCAGTCTCGAAACGTAGACGCTTCGCTCGCTTCGCTCGCTCGGTCAATAACATAAAGATAAGTAGTAAATAAATAATACATTTTTAAATGACTTTGATATAATTACTAGTAGTTCCGTGAGAACAGTAGACCTCGCCAGCCCTTATAAACCAAACCTAAAAGAAACCAACAAAAGTCAACTTTGGAAACAGAAAAAGTACCTACTAAAGTGACAAAAATTAGCACTTTAAAGCTTAATATTTCGCAAACGGATCCCTGAATCGAAAAATGTTTATCACACACCCGCGATATTTTTGAAAGACCCATCCAACGATACCCCACACCATGGATATCACGCGGAAAAAAATAATTTTCCATTTTACGTATGCAGTTCTATGAACATAATTTATTTTTTCAACTTTCTTAAGTCGATCCACTATTACTCAAAAACTAATAGAACCTACTTAGCCGTAATAGTTTTCCTTGTAACTACGTTATATATGCTACAGCCATGAATTTTTTCACATTTCCAGAAGCAACCGTTTAGCTGGCAGGGGGGGGGGGACACGTGACTCTAACAAAAATTACCGCTTTAAAGCTTAATATTTCGCCAACGGATCCCTAAATCGAAAAAATGGTATTCACACACCAGCAATATTTTTGAAAGACCTATCCAACGATATCCCACACTATGGGATTCACAAGAAAAAAAAAGTTCACTCCCACTTTGCGAGTATGGTAGGTACTCTAAAAAAAATGTTTTTCAAAATTTTATTCTACTCATTTTGTAGGTTTAATTAATTTATACATATGCCAAATTTTCGTCAAAATCGGTTGAAAAATGCGACCTGTAGAGAATTACAGACAGACAGACACACAGACAGACAGACAGACAGACAGCCGGACAAGAGCATTTTTGGCCAGTCTCGAAACGTAGACGCTTCGCTCGCTCGGTCAATTACTGTCAACTATTTCTTTAAAATTACTGGGCAAAATATTTACAATTTTTTCAATGATGGAAATGAAAAATAATGGCAGAATAGCTGGCCGGCCACAGAAAAAAACAAAATAGTCGGGAAAGCGGCAATCCGATCTTCATTTGTTTTTTCGAGTTGTAGAGTTTTGTTTATACTTCCGTATAGCAGAGATTTGTTATCTTTAGCTAATTCACGTTTTTATTTTTACTTTCATTGTATTCGTAATGAAAAGCACAATGTTTCCCTCGGGTTCAAGACTTATTTAGAGTCCCTCGAACTATTGGTTGTCTCGGGACTAAATAAGTTACTTTCACCCCTGGGGTAACAATGTACTATTGAGTTCGTGCCGTACGTAAAGTGGGGATGTTCCTAACATAATATGGTGGAGCTTACTTGTTCAGTTTATGTTAGACGACCAATTTATATCCAAAGCCGTTATTTGTAGGTTCATTTTAGGTCTAAGAACACAAACATTTATGTAAGTGCAAGATTATTCTAGTTTTCATTGAGTGTGTAACAAGTATAGGCATATTTTCTATAGATGATGAGGTTTTTACTCATTTCACGTTTTTTCATGGTTCACGGTTTTGATGTGCTGTAGCAATAGATAGAAGTCATTTTAAACCTCGTATGATTAAAATATTAAAGGCCGTAAACCAGGCGAAGAAAGTGAAATCATTGAAAGCACTTAATGATTTTTGAAAATGTAATTTTCATACACCAAATTCTAGTATGACCGCTAGTTAGAATTTGAATATGTGTGTGTTTCTGGATGTTTCAAATAATAGTGTCAAGAGTATGCTCTGGAATTCTTGACCTTATTCATTCTTGTGCAAGTTAATTTATAATAAATTACGTGTAAGATTTTAACACGGCTTAGTTAAGTATTAACAATGTCGCGGCTATGTACAGTATCTGTGAACATCTACGCGTTTGTTTAAAAACAATCGGTTCATTATCAAATGGAATTTGAGTTTGACAACATCAGCTAGAAACTAAAATAAAAACATGGATTTCGGAATAAATAAATCAATGCAATATGTTTCCTTCTGGGATTTTAAGGGAAGAGGTGAGATTGCACAATTTTTACTTTCTCGTTTTCCAGGTGTGAACAGTATTGTATTTAAAATTTATTATTATTGTACAAGTATGTTACACGCGAATAATTCTGTTTATCTTGCACCAAGTTTCATCAAAATCCGTTCAGGCGTTATGGTGTGAATTAGCAACAAACATCCAACTCACCAACAACCAAACTTTAGTACCGAGTATGGTATGTTTTTCTTTGTTTTGCTTCAATTAGTATTTTTGTCTTCCAACAAAAATTGGTTGCCCCTGGATCATTCACCTTTTCAAAAAGATGCGATGCTTTTTGCACAGTCAGCATTCAGTTATTTATTTTAGAAAATACCTATCAGCTGTACCTTGTTTGACCAACATACATTTTAAATTTCACAGAGGAATTTATAGATGAATGGTTTATGATGTCTTCACCAGTGCCAGTATTAGTAATCACGATATCGTATCTACTGTTTATACTGAGACTTGGTCCACAATACATGAAGAGGAGACCCCCATTGACCATGAACAGCTTACTGTTACTTTATAACGGATCTCAAGTTGCAGTTTCTAGTTACTTATTCTATTATGTAAGTAATATTTTCTAAACAATAAGTAAAAACAGTCGAAATTTTGCTTCACGTCGCCTATTCCACAATTCCACAATCTTCAGTCTTAACCAGTGCATCCTCCCAGTCATCCTCAAGTTTAAGGTCACTCAGCGTGCTATGGAGAGGGTTATGCACGGCGTTTCTTTGTAGAATATGATCCGCATTGAGAACGTCCGACGAAGAACTAAGGTTACCACATAACCGAAAGGATTAGCAAAATGTATCGCACTACATCTGTCGCTGAGCCGACGGCCGTTGTGGCAGACGAGTTCTGGAGCGGAGATCGCGGAACGTTTGATGCCTCCCTCCAAGTAGGACCGACGACCTAAAGACAGTGAGCGGGTGTGGTGGCGTTCACATAGGAAAGCCTATGTCCAGTGGACTTGAATGACTGATGTATGCACTTAAATGTCATCTGAAACTAAAATGTAATGTAGTTTAATGAAACATTTTATTTTAAGGGTGTCGGAAAACTGGGGATACGCGATGGGCTGCTTCGCACAAAATGTACTTCAGATGAAAAAGCAATAGGAGACGTAAGACTCGTTTTTGTACATTAGTTTCAAATCAAATCAACGGAATATTAACATATCCCACTGCTGGAGCTCAGGCCTATCCTCTCAACGAGGGCATTTCAGCTATAGTCCACTACGCTAGCCCAGTGCGGGTTGGTGGACGTCACATGCGCCTAAAAATTTCTTCTGCGTATGCAAGTTTCCTCACGAGGTTTCCTTCACCGTTTGAGAGCAGTCAGTAAATGTACATAAGTTTCGAAAAAAAAAAACATTGGTACATGCGCCTAGCCGGGGTCGAACTTCGGACCTTTCGATATGCTAGGCAGCGACTTGTCCATAACGCCACTGGCGCTCATTTGACATTAGTTTAATTGATGCTATATTAACATAAGTATTGAAGGGCGTATTGCACTAACAATTACGTAGTAGGTACTTGTATAAACAATGACTAGGATCAAATTCAATGAACTTTTCTGAAACAATGATAAGAATAAGACGAAAGTCAAGTCCAATACACATGTCGACCTATGACCGGTGATCGTCGATAATGTCGATATCGAAGTTGTTCAGGAGTACGTCTACCTAGGACAGACAATTCAGTTGGGTCGGAACAACTTCGATAGGGAAGCTGACAGAAGAATCCAAATGTGCCCAGCATTTGAAAAACTGCATCAAGTCTAAATGTAATAAAATTCTCCTCCAAATTTGGCTCCTCTAAGACAGATATCCAGAAGAAGCGTAATACAGCCTCATCATCATTATTATCATCTTAACTTTTATGGTGGTCGCCGACCACATTTAGCTGTCAGAGGACGTGTAGATATCCTAATGAAATCTTAAACCTGTTTCCAGATCGCATTCGCAATATACGTTTACTTCTTCGCCAAAATTTCTGAACTCCTGGACACCGTGTTCTTCGTTCTTCGGAAGAAATACAACCAGATCACCTTTCTCCACGTGTACCACCATACGTTCATGGTGGTAACCACTTGGTTCATTCTGAAGTATGAACCTACGTACACCACGGCGTTTCTGGGAACTGTTAACTCCTTTGTTCATATCATAATGTATACGTACTACGGATTGTCTACGATACCGAGTATAGCGAAATACTTGTGGTGGAAAAAGTATATCACTTCAATGCAATTGGTAAGATTCCAAACTTTTCCGTACCTTTGTTTCGGTGCCTTATGTAGACCAACATTTACGAATCACCATCATTGTATACGAACGCATCAGGATTTTTATTATAAGTTATCATACCAATATTATAAAGAGGAAAGATTTGTATTTTTGTATGTTTGTAATGAATAAACTCAAAAACTACTGTGCCGATTTCAAAAATTCCTTCACCATTGGAAAACTACATTCACCCTGAGTGACATAGGCTATATCTATGTCCACCCGTGCGAAGCCGGGACGGACCGCTAGTTCTTTATAAAACGGGTTTATTGGATTGTCTTACAATTCACATTTCATCCACTTTGTAAACTTATGCAATTCTTATGACGAAACAATAATAATGGTATGACGAAAGACCCGGCTGGATGAGGTTAGCGCATGACCGATCGTCGTGGAGATCCCTGGGGGAGGTCTTTCTCCAGCAGTGTACGTCTACAGGCTGATATGATGATGAGGATGGAGATGGGAGTTGGTCGTGGAATCTGCCCATTTTTAGGTAGCGCTTTTTTGTCTGTATGTTTGTCCGACGAACCGTCTACCGGGCTACCTTAACTAACTAAATCTGGATTTATTTTCCAGGTGCAATTCCTAGCGGTGTTCCTACAAGTATCAATAAACTATGCCTACTCAGGATGCCCCTCGTCTTACACGCTGCTCTGCACGATTCTCCTTAACTCTATTATTTTCCTGTACTTATTCAGCGATTTCTATGTAAAAGCCTATTTCAGAAACCAAAGAGAAAAGGCACTTAAAAATGCAAATGGTTTGAATAGAAAATTGAGTACAGAAAATATTAGAAATGAAGAAAAATCTATAAAAGATGTCATTGTGAGAAAACGGACTTTATTTAAAACAGGATGAAAATGTTAATACCGAAGAGAATTTACGGCAAATAAGCTAAATAATTGATACCTATAATCTTTGTTTTTTAAGATCTCAATGTATTAGTTTTTATTTTTAGTTAAATCCCTTAAAAATTAACTTTAATTTAGTATAGTTAGTTAATATGTTTTATTGTCGTTATGTAGTAGTAGGTAATATTATACTTGAGTGCATTTTACTTTTTCTATAGAAAAACCTAGCATTTTTATACTTATATAATAGGTGAGAGAATTTTCCATAATAAGTATCCCAGTTATTAGCCTACATGTATTAATTAACTTTCCGTGAGTAAATGTGTCTTTATCAAAAAAATTGTATTATTAATTGCTTTATCCATTTTATTTTAACGGAAATCGGAATTTCCTTGTGTCGAAACATCCGTTAAAGGATTAATATGTTAAGTAATTATTTTAAATGTACGTTTTACCTCATCTTCTATACTTATAATAAATGAGTAGAAATCGTGTGTCTGTACTTTGAACAAATTTTAAAAAAAATGAGTGTGGGCGATAAAAAATGAGTAACAGAACACAAAAAAGTTTTTTTTAATTTTTTGTCTTTCTGTCTGTCTGTCTTTCTGTCTGTCTGTAATCGCTAATCTCCGAAACCACTGAACGGATTTTCTTGCGGTTTTCACAGGTAGATTAAGCACAGCCTGGAGCAACTTATAGGTTTTGTTTCATTAAAATCGGATAACAGCGAAAAAAGTTATCGTCATTTACAGATAAATCATTTAACGTTACAAGACGATGTCATAGACATAGGAGATATCAGTGTTTTTTTTAACTGGGACAGTATAGGCAAGTCCGAAACCATATGAGATGCAGGGCAAGTGTCTTATGACATAGAAATTTTTTAGTCAAGCGTGTGTTGTCCATAAAAATGAGACAATTTGCACATTTTTTTTAATGCGGTTCGACTCAGTTTCATGTAGGGATCACTTCATTATATCGGAAGAAAAAAATCTGAGCAGCAGAAGTTAGTCAAATTCAATAAAATGTTTTCTCATAGAACGCAACTGAAAAATAATTTTTATTATTTTTAAAAAATGCGTATCGACTTAGTTTCATGTTAGAATCATTTTATTGTAACGGAAGAAAAAAACCGAAGCAGCAGAAGTTAGTCAAATTTAATAAAATGTTTTCTTATAAAACAGACTGTGCAAAGTACTTAGGTACTTACTACTTATTCATTCATGCCACCTGAACTCCAGCTGCTCCGATTACTATGTCAAAATTGTTATCACGAAAAAATACCTAAAGGTTCCTAAGACAGTTTCCCTGTATCTCCTATGGTTTTGGTTTTGCCCATACTGTATTAGTTAAAAAATACACACGTATAATAAAAATTGATATGAGAAGTCTTATGAGCAATAGAAGTGAAAACAATAATTTTTAAAATTTTTATCTGTCTTCACCAAATTGGATACGGTGTTCATAGTTTGTTCCTGAAGGTATGGTATACCTTAAATTATTGGGAATAATATATACTTAGAATGATCCATTTTACCATTGGAAAATTATAACTAGACGATGTATGTCTGTACATAGCAGAGATAGTTACCTACTTCCAAAATCCACGCGGACGAAGTCGCGGGCAACAGCTAGTCTTAAATAATTCACACGTCACAGTCTAATGTTCCACTGTTCAAATACTTACTTGCTATACCTAACTAAAGTTTAACTGGATCGTTGCTCACTTTAATGGAACTTTCCCGTTGGAAAATATTTCCCAGGGTAAAAATAACCTATTTCCATCTATAATAAGAATACCCGCTGCCAAACTGCCCGCATGTTAATACTTAACTATAATTATGGGTTGTTTTCTGAATATAATACCTAAATAAATAATAATTATAAATAATAAATCGTAAGATGTCAAAAGTAACTTACAGTTTTAACAGCGTTACTTATTGCTAGTTAGTAAGGTACCTAATATAAAGCCAATTTAAAATAAAGTACCTACTTAAATAAAAATTACATTTTTCATAAACTTTAGTACCTAACAAATGTCAACTTTCGTCTACTAACTATTCGCTTAAGAGGTGAAATATATTAATTTGCACTTTGTTACAATATACAGGTTGGAGCTAAAAAATGTCACTAGCCTCTAATATAGATACCTAACCAAAAAATCTAACTGATTAGCTAATAGGTGTTCTGATTCTAAAAAGGAGTAACTAAAAAAATATAATTCTCAGAAAAAAACAAAGGTGTTTTTCCCCAAGGCACAGAAGAAAAAATACGATACTCAAGTACTTATGGTTTAAAAATTTTAACGCCAATAGAAAGCCCTATTTATCATCTACATAATAAAAGCAGCCAATTGTATTTATGTCCTAGTTTGCCTTTGAAATCTCTTATTCTCAAATCTAAACGCGTTTCTTGAATTAAATAAATATTACTAGCCGTTCTGCAATCAGCTGAATGTAACTTTCATTCCTGCTTATTTTAGATAAAATAAAAACGTTACAATAGTAGATTATACGACAAGTGAATAAAAAGGGAATTTAATTCGAGGTACTTAGTTGGATCCCGAGAGCAGCGAAGGATTCTACAGTTGAATCACGAGCGATAGCGAGTGATTCTAGATTAGAATCCTGACCGTAGCGAGGGATACAAGGACCGAGATTAATTTTATTATTCACGAGTTGTGTACTCTACTTTATACCATTGACTGCGAGAAAATAAAATAGTAAGCTGACAGACATAACCTAATCTATCAGATAAATTTGTCTGATAATATTGTCGTGTATCACACCTCAAGTCTCTGACAAAATAAATCGATATTTTATTTAATTTTAAATTTTAAATTACAGAAAGTTCACACAAAACTTAAGTATTCCCGCGTTAAATTCGAAAAACAATCCATAACTGACAGTTAAAAAAAATAACTGCCACTTGATCTTGCTGTTAGTTTATCAGGCAGATAAACCATGCAGATAGGGTATCTAAGACTTTATCAGCAAGTGGTGAAAGAAGCCCCTAATATATAGGTACATTAGAAATGTATTGTGAAATTCAGGAAGGTTCGAATTCGCGGGCCCACCAATGAGATTTTAGTTATATGGTGAAATTAGGACATAATACTGGCTGGCTAGACAATTATTATGGTTCGGCTTTTATTCATTTTTTTTGTACGCAATTCGTGTTGTTAAAATTTCGAAATGTTTTTATTCTCTGTTGACTAGAAGAAAGTTTTATTCACTGTTTTCAAGAAACAAAATGCTCTTTTTAGAGTGACAATGGTATAAAACCATTTTTTTATACTAAGTGAAATTAAAATACTTAGTAAATTTTCATTTTGAGGTAGGAATAGATACATGAAGATTATGTTATAGTATAGATACAAGATATGTTATATCTTTAAAAAACATCAAATAATCACTATCATTAATATCGCGCTCAACCAGACATATACGTCTAGACTAGGTATTTAGGATGATCAGAAACCAGTGAAATAACAATTCAGAAATCTAATCTAAGTATCAAATAGTATGTAGTATTTTAGCTATAACTTTATTTTAATTTTTAATTATTTGTACATATCTAATTTGTACGTTTAGTCATTTCATTATTTTTGTTACGACTAAATAGGTATTACGATATAAGTGTCTTATTACTTTGGGAGGGAGTAAGAAATAGTAATTTAGGCTTAGTTGTTGCGTTCGCTTGTTCCTTGCAGAAAACCAAGTTAGATAACTAGTATTCTAGGATTCACCAATAGGATCACCAGTATTCCTTACTCTTTGAGCAGGAGAACATGTAGCAGCATGACAGCTGTTAGTTCCGCCTCAGAATATTTGATTTGAACCCGCATCACTCTAAAACTACTGGTCCGATTTGAACCGGTTTTTTTGTTTGTTTGAAAGCATGTATTCTGACTTAAAATCTGGTGTACTTGTTTTTTTTTGTATTTCAACCCGAAAAGGGGGAAAAGGGATGTTAAGGTTTGTATGGCAACTTATAGGTGATACTTTTTAATCCGAATGAAGTCGCGGGGCATAAGCTAGTATGTCATATTATTCAGTTCGCAGTCACTCAAACATATCTAGCATGAATTTTTTTTTCTAGAATATTGGTTATATAATATGGTTTTCTACAAGGGATAAGCAGTTGTGTCTAGATCGGGCAGCCTGTATCAGTTATAAGGCCACTGCGATAACACAGACTCCGTAATCTTATCAACACGCATTTGTTAGACGCAAACTTGATCGATCGGAACCACCGACTTTAAAATCAATTTCTTCGATAAGGAAGACGTGCATGTAATGCTCAGAAAAACTTGCAATTGCTCTAAATTCTTTGAGTAGAAGTTATTAATTAGAAAGTTTAATTATTCATTTAGTATTAAGTAATGACTCACTCACAGGTTTTCCCTACATGAGAAACAATTTGCTTATTGCTTCCATCGTTAAGGCTTTAATTTTTGTTGGAATTTGACGCAGTCTCGTCCGTGAGCTCATAGATTTAAGTGAGTGCATTCTGTGTAGCTCCTCATCTATATTTTTTCGTGGTAGCCAAATTTACTATGGCGTCAGTGAATGGATTTAGGAACCACGTCTGGGATCTTAACAAGAGCAAATGTAAGTATTATAAAATAGTTATTTAGCAGACAAGAGTAAAATAATCAGGCTATTTTAAGAGATGGTTACAAGTTAAGATCAGAATATTATGCACAATATGTACCTATGGACGCCGCCGTGAAGCAGGATATAAAATTAAGTAATGACTAATGAGAAATTGGTTCTAAAAGTTTCTGAAAATTTTTGGAAATGTTTTTTAATCTCTCCCGCTCTCAAACGGTGGAGGAAATAAATAAATGTTTATTTCGTTAACAAAATGTTTCTTATGATGTGTTATTGGTTGGGCAATCCCAGTGGGCAAATTGATTCGCCTGTGACAGGAGAGGCAATTTGGAAAATATCGGGAAACGAAGAACTAATTCTTAGCCTCATGTGAAGTATAAAAACTCGTACTGGGCTAGCTCGGTGGACTAATAGCCCTAACGCCCTCGTTGAGAGGGTAGGCCTGAGCACCAAAGTGGCGACCGCAGAACATAATAAAACTATGTAGCGAGCTGTTTCCGTGTTCTGTGGTGGCGGCATAATAGCAGGCTGTTAGTTTGATAGATTTTTTTTAAATAATAAAAACACGAAATGTTTAAAATGTAGTAACATTTATTGATATTCTAAAAAGCCACTGTGTCCGATTTCGAAGGACATATTGAATAGCTTTAATAGAAATTTAATTTCAAAATATGAAAGAGCTAGTCCATTCATACCAATTCAAATTCATACAAGTCCAATACACATTAAAACTTTCCCTAGCTCGTTACTTTCGCTAACCTATACTGAAGTATACCTGATGACGCTCGAGCCCCTGAGAGCGGATCTGAAAGACGGATCTAAAATAAAAGAATCGTTAACTGCTAATGCATTGTTCCATTAAACAAATTAATAAAGACATCCAACAAAGAAAGCGGACATAGTTTGGCCTTGTTATGATAAACGCCAAATAAATGTGGGCATACGTAGCCCGGGCAAAAGAAGACACTCTTTGATTACTAAGTCTGTGCTCTTTGGCTGTTACTAACTCACTGTTTATACAACGGTTTAAGTTTGATTAAAATTGATACATACTGTCCAACCTCTGATAAACATTCATTACACACGTCAAGATTATTATCAACTTATTTTCAGATGAAGAAATTCATGATCTACCATTGATGGCGACCACTGGACCTATAGTAATGATCGTCACGAGCTACCTAATTTTTGTTCTGAAAGTTGGGCCGGATTTTATGAGGAAAAGAGAAGCATTTAAATTAACCAAAACGCTTTTAATATACAATGCTGTGCAAGTGGCATTATCAGCGTATATGGCACAATTAGTAAGTTCTCTCAATGCACTATCGAAAGGTCCGAAGTTCGATCCCCTGCTGGGAAACGTAGCCATGGGTTTTTTCTCAAAATTTAAGTACATTAACTGACGGCTCTCCAACGGTGAAGGAAAACATCGTGAGGAAATCTGCATATGCCGAAGAAGAAATTCTTAGGCGCATGTGAAGTCCACCAACCCCGCACTGGGCTAGCGTGGTGTACCTACTATAGCCCGAACGCCCTCGTTGAGAGGGTAGGCGTGAGCCCCAGCAGTGGGGACAAATGGTAATAGGCTGATGATTATGATTATTCAAATACTTGAATGAATCCTGTCTCACGTTGGTTATCTGTGCTTACCTACTTGAGTTCAAAAAAATTTAACGCTGCTTTTTTTTTAACTAGAGTCCAGCATTATTTCACACGATATTAATACATAATAAATAATGAAAAAAATTGCAAATTAAACCCCTAATATTTTTTTCTATTTACAGTACCTGAGAACTTTATTAACAACTGGTGTTGCACCCAAGAAATGTTATATGGACGAAGACAAATTACGCAAAGAGGTAATTACTAATTATAATCGTCGTTACAATTATTAATTATTACATTCATTTGCAAATTCGAGTTATTATTTTACAGTGTTCCGATAAGATTATAAATTAAAGTTATGATCATCACAGTTACTAAAACAAAGTCCAATTTTATGTTTACTCTATCATGTGATATATGCAATCATAAGAAACCGGTGAACGAAATAAGAGGGGGTCGAGACGCTCAGACGCTCTTTCGAGAGGTCTCCCAGCGCCTGGTCAAGGCTGCCAACGACCAGAGGGCTGGGCATTACCTCGCTCAGAGGATCAGCCTTACCATTCAGCGGGGTAATGACTCCAGCCTTCTGGGCACGCTCCCAGCGGTGGGGAGCCTCGAGGGGGTTTTCTATTTTTAATTCATTTGCAGCAACATTATTTTGATGTATTGTTGTTATTGCGGATAACAAATACTCTTCTTCATTACAGTTCCTTTGGGGAATTTGGCTGTACTTCGCTGCAAAGACGACCGAGCTTCTGGACACAGTCTTCTTCGTGTTAAGGAAAAAAGACAGTCAGATCACATTCCTGCATCTCTACCACCACTCCATCATGGTGTTGGGTACTTGGGCCATGCTAAAATACTGGCCCTCACAGAACCTGTTCTTCATCGGTTTCCTCAACTCTGTAGTACACGTCGTCATGTATACTTACTACGGTTTGTCAGCGTTGGGCCCGAACGTCGCAAAATATCTGTTTTGGAAGAAGTATATAACTACATTTCAGCTTGTAAGTATTGCTTTTATTATTCGAAGTTATATAAAATATTATACGTGTTTAATTGTTGTAGTTATAGTGATTTAGTGGTTAATAATTCTATACTCATAAGCACTGGTCAAATCCATTAGTAGATTTATTTCTACCTTTAGTAAGTGTTTAATTGCTTTAAATACTAGGCAGATAATTCGAATACCTAGTGTGATAAAAAAAACAAATAAGACTTTGAATTCACAAATTCACCAATTGTCATTTCGTGTACACAATAGCTATACTTACGTGTGGTATGCCGAAAATATTACATTTCAAAAATTTCGAAATGCGGAATGACGTTCCCTCTGACGCTTTTCCATAGCGCTACGATATGGGGTCCTTCAAGAAGAGAGTCAAAAGAGCCCTTCAACCGCGGCCGGCAACGCACCAGCACCCCCCGGGTGTTGCAGATGTCTATAGGCGGCGGTGACCTCTTAACATCAGGAGGCCTGACTGCTTGTCGCCTCCGTAGCAATAAATAAAAATTCTACTTTGTATACTTTGTTGACGATTATGTTTCTTTTCCAGGTACAATTCGTATCAATTATCATCCAGTATGTGGCAAGTGTGAAAATTTCCGACTGTCCACCAGCCAAAGGGGTTGCCATATTTGTTGCGTGCAACACTGTTTTCATTTTGTTCCTGTTTATTAACTTCTACCGTCAGTGCTACAATAAGAAGAAGTCAAATAGAGTTAATGGCATCAATGGAATTTCAAAAATTACAAATTCTATCGAAGAAAAGGCAGAAAAGTCATTATAATATCACAAGAACTTTTTACTTATATACCTATTTATAATAACTGTCGAGTGCTGCATTTGTAGAAAAGAGTTATACGAATAATAACAAATAAGATAAGAAGAAGAATGATTATGATAACAAAATTGACACGTGTAATATTTAGGGCATGAAGGTATAAAAAATCAGGTTGCCATCGCTACTATTGGAGTTGGCATCGCGTTAATCATTTTATCTTATGAAATAAGTTAATAAGTATGATACTTATCTATGATGCCAACTTCCAACCTCTCAAATTTTCTGCTATATTTATAAATTCATGGTGGCACTTATCAGTAAGTCTAATAATTAAGTCAGAGTATTAAGTTATAATTAATATTTTTAGTCGAATAATCCTACTAATATTATAAAGGCGAAAGTTTGTAAGGATGTGAGGATGTTTAGATGTGAGGATGTTTGTTACTCTTTCACGCAAAAACTACCGAACAGATTTTAATGAAACTTGGTACAGTGATAGCCTATGTCCTGGAATAACATATAGTCTACTTTTTAACGCGGACTAAGTCGCGGGGCGTCCGCTAATACCCCCTGAGTAACAAAACGCCTACATAGAGGGCGCTGTTTCACAATGAACCTGCGAAAACTTTTCTACGCGGGCGAAGCCGCGGGGAAAAGCTAGTTATGTCATATAATTAAATAGAATTAAGAAGTTCCCTTTACTTACAAGTTTATATTTATCAGTTTGTTCTTGACTTATATTTTCAATGTAAGGCAGGTACTGAATCTCGACCCTTTCGATTCAAATGTATCAATGCATAATTCAGAGAACAATGCACCATTTCAAAACGTTTTGTCTTTTCAATGTCGTTTGAATTAATTTGGAATTGATCATCACATAATGCCGTTTTATTATCCACTGGCATCCGCCCAGCGGCTTTGCCCGTAGCTATTCAACTATCAGATTTTTCCATGCCATTAGTACCATCGATTTTTTTAATTTGTTCAGTACCTAGTTAAGTTACAGAGATTACTTCAAACAAACACACATCCATACTTTTATCTATTGATTATCGTCTGGGTAGATATGGAATTCGTCTAAGTAAATATATAGATATAAATTGATAGTGAAGTAGATATTTTAACTTATGTAATTATATTGTCTGTCAAGGAATAGGTCGGAGATACTGTATTCCAGTCAGAAAAGTACCTACCTGACGTTAGAAATCTATTACCAGTACTCCTACCACGAGTTTGGAGTGTGGGTACTGGCTAGCGACTACATAAACAGGTTAATCTATTTCGCCTTTTGTTGTTAATCGGAAAGAGACAGCGATTGTTACGTATTATAGTCCCCGCGAAATTTCTTGACGGCTGAATGAATATAGTCACAAATTGTTTGCACATCGCTAACAGTGTTTATAATCTATGTGTGCGTAAGCGCAATAGTGTGCTATATAGTGGTGTCAAAAATTTGAGAGTTTGATTCGGTTGATCGAATCAATTAACCATTTCTTGGAATTGAACGAGCGTCTCTAGTGAACCCCCGCACAGCTGCCCTTTGACACCTATATTTAGTCATTGCGCATAAATCAGCCAACTTCACACAGCCGGTATTAAACTTCGCGGAGACTATACATAGTCGCTAAGCTAGTATCGACGTTGTCTACTCACGGTAGGGGTACAGAAAATTACCATAGAGTTGCTAGAGTGTAGTAAAAAAGGCATTATAATTATAGGCATACTTTCTCGTAGGTAAAAAATGAAAATAACTTGAAAGTAAAATTTATTCAAGAAAACAAATAAAAAATTCACGGGAACACACTAATCTCCCAGAACAGAGTTAAAAAACAAGTGGAAGTTTGGAAGACATTTTATATAAAAGTCTCACTTTAAATGGAATACAATTTTATTTAATTGACAACATCATATTTTTGTTTAATTTAATTAAACTAAAGATAATTTTACAATCGAATTACTCATAACAATCTCATGTCAATTTTATGTTTCAATTATTTTCTAATTTTGCACCATTATCTTTAGATATCAGGTTTTTATATGATATTAAAAACTAATTTATAATACGCGCAGAGAGTCCTGTGTCCCGCTTTGGAAGAATTTAAATTGTATAAATAGCTAATCGCTACTCGCCTTACCAACTAACTCATCGAATGATATTCACAGAAAGTGTCAGTGCAACTATACAACATGTATTCATTTTAGGTGCTTGGCTTAAAGTCACATTTCTATGAATATTACTTTTAAAATTGAGCATGATTAATAACAACTAATAATATTTTGTTACTACCTGTATATACAAATTATAATAAAAATAATAAGTTATAAAAGTGTACAAAAACTAAATTAGTCTAAAATAAAAACAAGTGTCTCATAGCATAACGTCGTAAGGTCAAGTCATAGACAAACTAATGGAGAGGTCTCTTGTATAACTGGAGACTTGGTAACTATTATAAATCTCATATTAAGCATTACCTACTCATCTTGTGATAGGTAACAGTTTATATTATTATGTATAATCATAATATTATCATTTAACTGTTTTCTACGGATAATTACTAGTAATGTTACTACCGTAATGTAAACGGTAGTTTTGAAACTCTGAAAGAGTTAAGAGGTAACAAGAGTTAAGAGGTATTCTGAAAGAGTTAACCTTCGTGGCTTCCTTAGCCAAGCAATATAGTACTTAAAACTTTGCCACAGTTCAAATCATGAGTTGTATAAACATTATGAAAATAAATTTTTCAGAGCTAGCGAAATTGTTTATGCTGTTCTCAACAGACGTGTTTACATTGATATTTAGTTAAAGTGCTTATTTTCAATTGGAAAAAATGTAAGATCTTTCAAAATTTATCTACATAAACCTTGGATGCAGGTACATAGGTTGTTAGTACCTATTACGTTACCCACAAAAAATAAGTTCTTATTTATTTGTAATATTTTATTTTATGTTTCGTAGTCGTTATTTTTTTCTGATTACAGTAACTACGTCATCGCTTCAGTTTATTTTGCATTTACATAGAATAATAATATGATTTATAATTTAATTTAGACTAGTGTTTTATGCGTGATACCAAAGTAAATTACCACAAAAATTTTCACCCCCATTTTAATTTAAAATGTTATTCAAATATTTAACGCCTCGCCTATAAAAATTTACCTAATCTGTGGGTTTTTGAGTACATCTGACTGTACATGTAACTGCCAAAGTTTGTGTTGTTAATTTCGAAAGACCTTGTATAACATAATCCAACAGATTGCCTCTAATAATGACTCTTAATTATAAAATCTTAATATTGCGCCAGCATTTAAGGCCTTTAGACCAAACCTTATGCTTTCTTTAAACTTAATTATGTACACACAAGTCATCACATTTCTCTCAATCGAGTTAATTATCTTTCTTTCCGTCATCACTGGCGCCACTTTTAACACCGTTCGACACGCCGTTGCTAGGGTGGTGACCATTCTTAACTCCATTTAATTTGGCATCACCATTTCCTTGCTGCATCTTGGCATCACTTTTTGTCTTCTTCTTGTCGCCGGGCTTACCGTAAGCCTTGTAATAAAAGTCGTAGAAGAGATAGTAGAAGAAGATGGAGTTTGGTAGAGTGAACACGACGGACCAACGAGGGTAGCCGCAATCGTAGAAAAGGAGTTGAAAGGAGTGGAGGAACGCGATGCAGAATTGGAGCTGAAACAGAAATAGTTACAGATTAATAATTAATGTTTGTTATATTTATTAGTGTCTTAGTTAATAATTTAGGGAGGTCAAAAATTAAGAGCTAGGTGTTCACAAATAGGCCAGTCTGCTGATTAGTAGAGTCACTTGAAGTCAAAACTTCGTGATGTTAAAACGTAGAAGATTGGCGCAACCTCAAAACACAGAAAAAGCTCGCTACGCTCCCGCTCACTAATTTCTATGGGCGCAACTTAATAAACAGTAAGTTCTGTTGTCTATGTAAGTAGCTATTATTCGATTTTTTTAAAAGCAATGTGTAGAGAAAGCAAAGTAACAGTCCCAAACACGTCCAATTCTAGTTATGAAAATTAATCTAAGTAAGGCTTAGACGTACGAGTATAGGCACAAACTTCAGGATTCATGTCAATATAAAATCCAAAATCAAATGAACTTACTATGACAAGGTTCTAAGGTTTGAACTTAATAACCTTCTATCCTACTAATCTCCAGACCTCTATATGAACAGAGACTTCCATCATCTAATCTATTATAATTATTATCAAATCATGCTGTTTACTTAAAACATGCTTACCATTTGCAAGGTCGTTATATGTCGCTTCCAGAACAGGAACCTTTGGAACTGCGGTCCCATCGCAGCCATCATGTAGTAGGCGTACATGATGATGTGGACGAACGAGTTGATGACCCCAATCAATGTCCCGTGACCCCCCGGGTAGTACTTAGTGGCACCCCATGAGATCATGGGCATGACCGTGTGGTGGTACATGTGGAGGAATGTTATCTGTCTATCTTTCTTCCTGATGACGAAGAATACTGTATCTAGCAGTTCAGACATCTTCGCGAGGAAGTAAATGTAGACGCCATGGGCTACCTGGAAATTGAGAAAATATTGTAAGGTTATGTTCTCCAATTGTTAGCTGGCCTTTATCTAAAACGTTTTATGAAATATGTCTAGGACAGATCACAGAATGCGCGTGAAGTTGTTGTTGCACATTCGGCTAGGTAAACTCAGATGTTGCAATAGCCATAATATTATGGACAAACACAAACCTAGGCAAACTTAAGTCAATACTAAAACGACCGTTGACTTGGTGTATAATATGATAGCAAACATACATGCTTCATTCAAAATCTGAAGTAAGTACTAAGCTACCGACGGCATTTCAAACAAATTGTTGTCAATCATTTTAATTTTCAATTAAGGGTGGTTATCACTTACCCGCATTGCTTCCGGTGATTTCGAAAAGTCTACCGGTTGACATTTCCAACTATAAGTCCTCAGCCAACCCGCATCCAAACCCTGAAATTGATAAGGCGATTTATTAGCAATTTCTCTGTGGGTTCTATCTTGAGCATAAGGCCATACCATGATTCGGTTTCCATTTAATGTAGCTTTCATTAGAAGTTTCCAATTGTGTAACAAAACACTTGGTCGTCAAAGTAAAATTATTCCACGATATGTTACAATTGAAGATCTTGGATGGTGCCCTCCGTCCACTTGGCTCCCCTCGTTTAGATCCCCTGGGGATCCATGTAGATTTGTATATTTTCCCATATTTGTTTATACCTAATAGAAAACTTCTAATGAAGAGTTTATAACATATTTTTATACTTAATTTACTTTCCCATAGTCGGGTCTCTCTCTCTCTCCTTATTACGCTATTTTAATGTCCATAACGTTACTTATAAGTCTGATATGACAAGTTAAAAGTTGTCCGGCTATGTGAATAATTTGGAGGCTAAAACTAATCATTTTTAGGGTTCCGAACCTCAAAGAGGAAAAAAGGAACCCTTATAGGATCACTCGGTTGTCCGTCTGTCCGTCTGTCCGTCTGTCAAGACCATTTTTCTCAGGAACGCGTGGAGGTATCAAGTTGAAATTAATATCAAATACTCAAGTCTGCAGTCCCTTGGTGTCGTGAAAAAATCAGACTTCTAAGTCATCGCAGTTAAAAGATATTGCCGATTTCGCCGCATTTTTGAGTATCTTGGTAACCAAAACCTATGGGGTACTTCCCGTTCACCTAGAATCTTGAAATTTGGCAAGAAGCAAGATATTATAGCACAAGTAAAGGAAAAAATCTGAAAACCGTAAATTTGTATTTACATCACAAAAAATTATTTGTACAAAAGTACAAACAAACTTAACTTTGCGTATGAGCAAGCTACCGTTATAAATTAGTACAATGACGTAAATAATTGTTGAAATAATTCGCTAGCGTCTAGAAATTTCATCATTACAGATCTATATTAAATAATTTCGTAAGGTTTTACAAATTATACTAAAGGTTTAGCTAAGTCTGGAAATAAAATCACTTAAAAAATGAATAACATTTGACCAATAACGTAAACACGTGATTTAGCATTTGACATGACAGGACTTGTTTGACTTGTTATTGGTCAATTTATTTCTGTTTATTTTTTAAATTCATTTATTGGCGCATTCTTTTTGTCGTGCCAGTTCGAAATTTAAAAAGAAAGGTTTTGAATCTAAATAGGTCGCCACGATGTCTAACCAATACTGCTATAGAATGCATGGCATATATGTTACCAATAATAATAGTACTGACATTACAAGAACTGACACAATTATAGATAATGTTTTTTCCAATTTTAATATACAATTCGGTACTATTCATTTTTTTAGTCACCATTTACAAATCTGGGTCAAATTTAATGAATAGGTATACTTAGAGAACTTTGATTTCCAAGAAAAATCTTCGAGACTTCCCGACAGCTACCACCTATGTACAGAGTGGAAATTTCAGACGCCACATGGAGGGAAAGTTATTCTGATGATTAACCTTTTCGATCGGTATCATAAAGATACATAGCATGTATTTTTTCCACATTATTGTCTGATTCGATTCCCGACTCAGACTCGTGGTTTCTTTAAAATGTTTGAATGCAGTTTTACTTCATCATCATCATCATATCAGCCTGTAGACGTCCACTGCTGGACAAAGGCCTCCCCCAAGGATCTCCACGACGACCGGTCCTGCGCTAACCTTCAGTTTTACATTAATTTTGAAAATAAAAGAATGTTTCCTTTTAGTAAAATTTGGAATCTGTTATATTTAGGGTACCTGCCTACCTACTTTGCCTCCAGGTGGCGTCTGAAATTTCCATCCTGTATATTGAAAGCAGTGGTAGATACAATATAATGTGTATAAATTACTCATAATGCAATAAAATATTTTGACATTGACTCGATTCCCGTGAACGACGAACTAATTTACATAGGTACAGTCGACCGCACGTCAGTGGTAACACATTGACATTGAGCTGGCCTAGCCTATTAGGGAGTTTTAATACTAGGAGAGACCAGTTTATACTGGTTTTGTTTCCACTGACGTGCGGTCGACCGTACCTACAAGTTTGTACGGAACCCTCGGTGCGCGAGTCAGACTCGCACTTGTCCGGTTTTTAATATGTATACTCTAAGGAAAAACATGACAAACCTCATAGAACAACCAACAGCTGACCACAACTTGCATAAAGTTGTATATGACAAGAGTCTTCTGTAGTTGGAAGGGCTTCTTGTCGGCCATGTACCGAGGGCCCCATTTCAATGTAAAATACAAGTACAAGCCTAGAATGGTAAGGCCGGGAAATGGGCTCGTGATCAGGAACCAATCATTGGTGCGAGGATCTGAAATTAGAAAATTGGTATTTTAAATACGTATGTATTACTGTAGTTACCACACAAACTAGGTCTTGTGTGGCTTTGGTAGGTAATATTTAAACCAATAAGATCAAATGAATTAGGCGCATCCTGGGCGCATCGAATCATTAAAATCTATGCAGTCCCAATAATTATAATTTATCCAATGATAGATAAAACTAAATAAAATATAGGTAGGTAAGTACGAAATATTCCAAAGGATCATGGAGAAAATATGCATGAGTGTTGATGATCAAAAATCTTGAAGAAAAATGCAAGACTTCGTTTAAAGTAGTACCTACGTAAACAGTACGTCAGAGTTACGCTTATCATGAAGACAGGACAGCAATAAAATTACAAAATCATCATGAAAATCGTCAATCAAAGCAAAACTCGAAACCTCATTCTAACGGTAACCATATGCGATATCTCGAAACTTGTCCAATATGACACAATGACGAATAAATTTCCTTACTAAGCGCATATTATTGCACATAATAGCCTATTGCTGTATAATGAGAAGGCCGTTCCGTGCTAGTGAACACCTCACGTGCATCATTCTAAGGTGCAAACGTCGAAATTAAAGGCTCAAATTAGACGATTATTTCCATAAAACTCGCGGCTCAATGGTGATAGCAGGATAGATGCCGATTATGATGTGACTAACATTCTCAATCTCCTAGTACTTACACGCAAGCAATAAAAATAACATGATTATCAAAGACACAGGGAAGTTTATTTGGTTCTATTAATACTTATAGACTGACTAGGTGTTGCACGCGGCTTCGTACGCGTGGAATAAGTTTTTCGCCTATTTTTTAGAAACTATTGTGACAAACCAAAAAAACAAATATTCTGCGTTATTTCATTATTTTCATTATTTAATAGTACCTACCTAATAAATAATTGTTAACTGGACATCTCTATGTAAGTATGTCTATTATTATTGCCCAGTTATGAGAACAGGAGGCACAGTTTTCTGCTTTGTTCACGGATCCCAAACATTTTGTAATGGGTGCATTGAAAATGAACACGCGGTGAAAATACATTTTAGAGCTGAGTTTGAGAAAGATGAAAGACGCCTTAAGATTTCCTCTTACCAGCTAGTTCGACAAATAAACGATTGTATGTCCTCGAAAAGGAATTGTTTGACAGCTCCATGGCGCCTGTCATTGGTGTCACTTTCACATCCAAACCGCTGTCATGAGAGGCTCCCCAGCATTTTATTGTTGCAATTCTTGCCGCTGATACCTGAAAATCAAGGAAATATCGTATAAGTTTAAAAGTAAAAACAAGTAATACTTAGTGATTTTACAGTGCATGAAATTGTATGAATGCATAATCCCAATCACAGTAATAAATAATTACTAGGTGACTAGAATCAGAATAAGAACCTTATACTTAAAAGAACAATTTTATTTACTTAGGAACGTCACACATCACTAGTATGTTTGTTCTCAGTTCTCTATTGAGTTTTTTTAATTTCTGTTGGTTATATAACAATTTTTACCAACGTGACAACAACGAAATCAAGAGAATCATCGTTGTGATGAACGTCAATCGACGTATGAACAAAATGAAATGTATCATCTAGGCGCAGAATGTCCAAATGCCCGAAATCGCGAGAAACAACAAGTAAATACATATTATCTTCTATACTAATAATAAATTTGCACGCCTATCTTATATATCTTGCGAAGAACCAAATAATTGCGGGGTGTAATATACACCTAGCGCCATCTATTGACAAACTTTAAAACTATGAAACTGGCATGATTAGAAACGGGTTAATTTTTTTTTTAATAACATAATTATAAATAGTATACTTTATAACGTGGATGAAGTCGCGGAACGTCGGCTAGTACTTAATACTTATACTTAGTTGATGCCCGTGATTTCGCGCAATTCGGGAGGGTGTCATTCCAAAAACATCATTTTAGTACCTAGTTTCTTAGTCATTTGAGGACTGCGATCATGCAGTTTGAGGAACATCTAGACTGAACTTCAAAAGATCCAAAGCAACGAAAGATGTGTTGATAGATCAATCAGTCATCCTAATTCTATATACCTACAACTAGATGTGACAGCGAGTTTGTACGTTGGTTATCTATTGGTTATCTAGTTTTTTGTGTTTTTTTTTGTTTTTTTTCCAAGATTTTTTTTTTAATTATGCATGCATTTTGTCCTCGGTATTGTTTGTAAGGTATGTACCAAAGAACACGGAGAAAGCTCGCTAAGAGTAAGGGTATGTACCCAGCTCTGACCAAATTTTTATAAAAAAATTGAATATAAGTAAAGACTGATGTATAGATACTCGTAGCTTATAACCTTTAACATTAAAATTGGTATACAACAAAATTACATTTTCGCAAGCGTAACTTATATAACTTTCATTCATTAATATTAAAGTATCAAATTGGGAAGTTATATAACTTTTACCGTACCTATTTAAAGAATAACTTTGTTTGCCTCACTATGTTAGTATGATTCTGAGCACTTGATCATTAATCAAGTCATCATTTTAAAGTATTTACCTATCTATGTATGTAAATATACAGCCTCGTTGCATAATTTTACATCAAAGCTAAAAATCGGGGTCACTTTTCGCTTCCGCCAAATAAATCAGTTTATTTTTATTATATCTTTCTACATCTTCTAAAATTTAACATAACAAAAAGATGATCAAACAGTTAACCTATCATTTAATCGCAAATGGTTTTTCTAAAACGTTCATCTCAGATGTAAAATCGTAGAGATCAAATTGATTCTGCAAACATATTTAAGAGACTGGAGTAGGGCGACCTTTGACATTTCAAGCTATTGAATGTTTGGTTTGGTCCATTTTCACTACAATATACTAATATAAAAAACAAATATAGAGCCGAAAAAATGTGGGTTTTATATCTATAAAATTAATGTTGTAAAATGTTTGTTTAAGTACAATGAAATCGTCGTATAGAGAAATATCTACCTATTACTGCATTAGGTTATTTGTCCAACAAGTATTGTATTGGAAGACATTTTTAACTGATCTTATCAATAACACCAATAAGTCACATTTCTCGTAATATTTAATATTCTACTTTTTGCAATATCAATTTAATCGCGCCCAAACGCGTGCGACCTTCGCAAAATCCATAAAACAACTGAGCTCCTAGCTCCCCGCGCACCGCATAACACCCTCCCACGCCAAATTGAGAGGAGGGGGCAATCCAGGGGGTAGATATGGAGAGTGAATTCAGATGGTGTTTTGTATTACCTACTGTAATTTGCAGGAGCGTATGTTACACGAAACTATCTTATCTTCTAGGGAGGGGGGGCGCCTCTGAATATATCTTTGGCGTATGCAGATTTCCTGTTCTTTACCGAAAAGCCTGTAAATACCTAGTATATATGTCTTTCAAATTATATTACAATGAAGGTTTCTGCCCTGCGATAGGTTTTTAACCTGCGGTTTTCAATTTGTCCTGTTCAAGGCAAATTTTTTTTCCACTTGCCTTTGATAGCAGGTTGTAGGTGGTGGTAGATAGGTGCGAGGTTTATTTCGCACGATGTAATTGCGCTTATCCACAATATACAATCTCTATAACATCATAATTATTGAAATTGAAATTCACGCATTATCATTGTTTAGAATGTTTTATCATTTTTTCATCAACCTGTATATAGAGAGGGAGCCGCACGAGGTCTGCCGTTCCCTCCCCGTTCGCTCCCACCTCTAATCTAGCTCTGCCCGTATCACTTCACCTTACTGCCAGTAACAATAGGGGCTATTTTCCTGTGTACGTTGGCGATTCGAATTTGGCAACCGTTATACTAGTTTCATCTGTCGAATTGGAAAAACATGTAGTTATGTCCAGACAGCCTAGTAAACGAAGTACGTAGTAACAATTTAGGTCATCTTTATTATGTTTTACTTATATTGTATTGTAATTTATTTTATCCAATTTTAAACTTCATTGTTTTTCTTTTAAAGATTTTTGAATTCTTTTCTAATAAGTACATAACCATTTTTTTCCATAATTTTTTCTTAGTTTTTATTCGTTTTTAATATGCAGTTAAATACATAAATAATATGCAATTTATCGCTTAAAAGTATTTTAATGCCGTGAAATTAAATAAATATGTTTAATTATAAAATTTAATGAATAAGATATTCGCCGACCTTTTATTTTAAAGTCATTTTTATAAAAAGCGAAGTGGCTCCACAATACATTTTCAAACCAAACTAAACACTCTAATCTCACTATTGAATACATAAATATTTGCATCACAACTGAATGCTAGTGCGAATACACATATAATTTTCGCAACGAAGCGAGTCTCATTCTGACAGACATCGTAAAATACCTTACAAGCTAACTATGGAAACCAGTAAACTTAGACCCACCCTTCCCCTCCTATAAGGTACAATATTTAACGAGAACAAGATGTTAGTTCTAACAACATAGCTCAATGCTACTGGTTGTGTTGTCTACCAACAAACTTAACGAATGCGGTGTAGGGTGCAATATGTAAACAGTAGTAAAGTTGTGTTTGTCTAGACTATGTTTATACAGTGTTGTCCAGATAATTTCGACACTGCCTCGCTCCGGCGGGATGTCCTAAATACCTCTGTCCAAAGATTAGTCTTACTCTTCACCAACTGGCAACACTGACTTAGAGACCATTACTGACTTTGCTTCCAAAGCCGTAAAGCCTAGTTAAAAAAAAAAGACCATTACTGGACCTATTGAACTGAAATTTTACCCTATTCGTCGGTCAAAAGTGTTAACCTCTAAAATCCGTAGACTGGTTGAACTGTTATATGTAATACATGCTTCCATAAAAAAGATCAACCAGCATAAGGATATAAGTTTACATTGCATTAGATTGCACTATTGATCGACGATACCTACTCGTATGTATAACTGCCTGGAAGTTATATGATAGGAAAATCAAGTTTCAGGGTAAAAACCGCACACTTCGCTGATTATAAATAAGCGCTCTTAAATGCAGTGTAGGTGTTTCGATTCATATCAAAATAATAAAGACATTAGAATTTTGAAGTCTTCTCTAAAAATAAAGTTTCGAATGGTTAGAACCTTAAAAAGTGATATCGAATTATTATGTGATTTTTTTTGTTTAAATAATCTAGGTATACCTGCCTGTTTTTTGTACAAAATTAATAAGAGTGAGAATGTTGTAAAATTTATAAATGTAAAATATTAGAAGAAAGTGCAACACCCACACAAACCTTTGAGGGTTTATGGGTGCTAAGAACACAAAACATTGTACGTAATACTAATGAAAGTGGCTGTCAAAATTTGAAAACTCCGCAGAATGTGGACGTCATTTTTTGATTTTCGAGAAATCACTCATACCTATATATATATATATATACGTGATAATAGCCTACAGCGACGACACCCGATCGGGTCGCGTCACATTCTGCTGACAATATTAATAAAACCCGATCGGGTGTTTTAACACTCTGAGGGATAACAAAAAAAAACAGGTTAATCAATGTCAAAAACTAAATCTGTCAGAGATCATCATCATCAACAGCCTATTAATATGTCCCCACTGCTGGGGCTCAGGCCTACTCACTGGCCTGGCACGCTTTGCTCACGATGTTTTCCTTCACCTTTTGAGAGCAGTCAGTAAGTTTCGAGAAAAAAGCCATTGGTACATGGCCCAGCTGGGGATCGAACTCCGGACCTTTCGATATGATAATCCGCGTCTTATCCCCTACGCCACTGACGCTCTCCTGACAGGATCTCATCAAATTAATATTTATATCGCCTTAAGAGATTTGAAATTAGTTCTAGGGTTGTTTTTAATAAGTTTCCGTTCAGACTTTAAAAAAATTAACGTTTAAATTTAAGAGTATGCGTATTTTGGACACCACACATCCATTCACCCACACATTGCAAAAAGTTAACGACTACAACGATGCCCTTTCTCTATAATACACTTCGGTCGTATTATATTGTCATTTAGATTTCATTCTACTTCCTCTCAACTAAAAGTTACGTAAGAGACAAGGTTATTCGCAGTATTCCGGAATACAAAAAGTTTTATTCCAATAGCTCTATTTCAAAATGTAAAGATTCTGGATGTGTTTCAGGCTAATTTACATAATTATTCTTTATGAATTATAGCCTACTATTCTGATGTACGTATAATCTATATTACTGTAAAATTTCATCTAAATCTGTTTTGCATGAAAAAGTAACAAAGATCCAAACGTCAATTTACAAAGTTTCGCGTTTATAATATTTGTAGGATTAGCAGGACATTTACTGGCGTATGCTTTAAAATAATAACAAAATGAGTATTTTAACTAAACGTTTATAAACGAGCTTAAATTCATGTAAAATTTGATACACTACATGACATGTTTTACTTTCTTTTCGTGAGTACCACGTCATGGGCCGTTCACTTTCATCTTGCCTGCTCCGTCCAATTTGAACTTATAAACTTTATGTAATCAAAATTCTCATAAGGTACGGTCACGGAAGTAAAATAAATAATCCTTTATCTTTGGATGTGGCAAATAATTGACGTGACGTAAGATTAATATTGTTCCTACAAAACAGAACACAATGTTACCTATGTGATCAATTTATGAATGTCTTCCACGTATTTATTACCTAATAAATGTTGAACGGTTAACCCAGATTCACATCACATTGATTGTATAAATGTACCCAGTGTACTTAAATGCAATAAAATAGTTTTGACTTTGACATTAACTAGTAGGAAGTTTAATAGACGAGTTTTCGAGTGGAGACCACGACTGGGCAAGCGTAGTGTGGGACGCCCCCGGCTAGAAGCAGCGACAATCTGTGGCTGACAATGACTGTTGCGGAGAACCGAAGATCGCGTTCAGTGGCGTGCCTTAGGAATGGGGGAGGTATCCAGCAGTAGACTAATACAGGCTGATGATGATTATGAAGTCTATAGGATGGTTTAGTGTGGGTATGAAACTTTTTTTATATAAATAGAGACGTACTGTAAATAAAGTTTGAATTCATACCTCTCTGTACCTACTTTAAACACACCATTTATTCAAGAAAATAGACTTTATGTGGAAGAATTCAAACATACATTTTAGTTGTATGATGAATGATTGATTAATTAATTACATATTACCAAAACACTCATTAACCTGTTTCGTGAGAAACTAATTAAAGATTACCATAAAAATTTATTGTATTCAATACATTACTAAACTATACATAAATAATAGTATTTTAACATTGACATAGAAAAGGTCAATTTGCAAGATTCCTTTTTAATTTTAATTCTGGAAACCCTATCTGGCTACTATAATTCCCCATAATTGGTTTCACGGTTTGTATTGACTGACTATACCTACACGTGAGTGTTTTAGATAAACCTGACTCCATAGCACGATAACATAACCACGTATTGTCATTTACCATGCATTTACCTCATTCACGCAGTAAACATTATTTTTACCTCCGTGTCCCGATTACTAACCTGCGGTTAGGTTCTCCTAAGCTTATTCTAAGTTACTTCAAATTGTGGTTTACTGTGTGGCTTCAGAGGCCTGAGGTCTTCGCGTTTAGTGGTTTAAATAACTTATAATACTCGTTCCACTTGCAGTGGTATTGACCTGGAAAGCGTGATGTATCCAAAACTGATGTAACCATTACGTTTCCTTATGAAACAGTTCCAATATACGTAATATTAAAAACCTATTAACCTCACTTATGAACCTAATTCCTTAACTTAACCTTAGTATAGTACGACGCGGATATTGACCTTTATACACGTTATCTACCAAATCATATTTAAAGTAAGCTGCTACATAACTGATTCCATATGAGCAATAGAATGGAGAAAGGTACCAAATGAAATTATAATTGATCATTTTGAAAGTTTCTTTTAAACTTTCGACTTGTCTGAGAAATATTTAATAGCTTTAAAAAATATGATTCCATCGTAGTATCGATTCTAAGCTACAATTTTCTAGATGTACTCACCAGTTTCCCGTGGTATAACCGTGTGGTTCAAATGGTAGCATCACGGGTTTTTTTTTTATTAAAAGCAGAAAACGGAGAAAATAAAAGCACTAGAGTGAGTCCTAGAGTGCTTAGCACAGTGGATAAACTTTGAAGTTACTTTGTACCAAGTAATCGGCGATCGTCAATAATAGATTTACATTTATTTTCTCGCTTTCAGTTACAGTTCCTGCGATAATGCTGTTTTGAATATCAGGCAATCGGCAACCATCAAGGACATAACACATAATTATAACACTGGTTTCAAGCGAAAGCCTTGCCAAGATAGGAATACACGTACATTTCATTGATTTCTAATTTTGTAATCGGAAATGAGCAATGTAAACGAGTCGAAATCGTTTTGTCCGTCCGATAGACTAATTAATGTTGAAATTATATTTATGTATACACCGGGAGACATGTGTGTACGTGAAAGTTTACCACATATTATATTTACAAGAACTATTACCTCTACTAACTATAAATTCAACGATGCAAGACTTTTGGGTCAGAATAATAGCAATATTCATCATAAGTAATATAGTCATTTCTTTCCCGTATTAACAGAATACGCAACGAAGAGAGCTGAACTGAATGAAAGTATTCTGATGAAAAACGGAATGCTACGTTGGAATGGACAAGTTGAGCGAATGAATGACGAACGAATGATGACAAAAATACATCGAGCGAATGATTGGTAGTAGGAGGGTAGACCGACATACCAGGATCAGATAGAGCGGGTGCACACTGACGGACACGTGGAGAGCACTCGCGTCCCGCGGCGAGCTTGTGAGAAAAGAATGATGACACTCAGCGAAGCGAAAGAGGTGTGGCAGAATTGCGATACTTAGCGCTCCGTTCCTCCTGGCAATCCTATGAGGGACAAAGCCTGAAGATGACATGTGTAGGTATGTATAAACAAACATAGGACAATTCACAAATGTAACATCCAGACCGGGACCAACTTGTGCAAAGTCTGTACCCAGTGGAAGTCGAACCTACAACCCCTGGCGTCCAATGACAAGGCAAAACAACGTATACAACGCTTCTGTTTTTAAAATCTATACTTTTTCGTGTATATTGACATCTTCTACAGTAAAACAGAGGCCGGAAATCTGTAATAAAAATTGCATCACGAAATCTCGAAAATTTTTGTTATCGTCTCTTTTATTCAAAGACGACAAGGTCCATTGATGGCAGAGCCAGATTTGCGAAGCGGTCAAACTCCGCTTCAAGTGATGGGTACCTATAGGCATGACGTCACGACGTAACCTGATGCCCTACTTAGGTCTAGAGGCAGCGAGCATGCAGTCACGTGGCTACTACTACTGCTAGTACAGTGGACCGCAAGTGAGTGGAAACACTGTGACCTTGAGCTGGCCTAGCCTATTTGGGAGTTTCAATACAATGAGAGACCAACTTATACTGATTTAGTTTACACTGATGTGCGGTCGACCGGACAAAGTGTAACTAAATTCCTAGTGTGACTAGTCACAGAGGCATTTAGTACTTGTCAATTTTTTTCGAATTATTTTGAGTAAAAATAAAAAAAATCTGCAACCTTTTGTTTGATTTTAACAAACTATATTCTGACTTTCCTAATGAATTTTTAAACAAAGTTGAAAAATTAACATTTATTTTAATTTTAAATTGAATTGTGTTAGGTACGAATACAAAAGTTTTGCCACTTTAAAATTGTTATTTTTTTATAATTCCTTTTTTTTCTAAATATTTTTTCTAAAAAACAGATGGCTCAGTTTCGTGTCTTATCAAATCAACATAACCACCATAACTAAAGTACGTGAAACTACTTTCGCGCTTAGTCAACTTTCGGTGCTGTTACCGTACACCTAGGGTTGCCACATTGAGAAACATACAGAATAACATTATGCATTGATTTTGATTGATTATGACAATGAACAAACCAATCACTTTATATAATATTATAAAAAATATTAAAATGAAAATTTTAAGGTTAACCAAAATCGAAAAAAGGAAATGCTAGTATTTATACCTACCCGCTAAAATTAAAAAAATACAAGAGAAAAATTTATAAAGAGAAACAAAGCTCAAATAATTATTACATTCTGTATTCAATAAGTTTGTGAATTTGATAGTGGCATTTAGGTTTGAAAATACATTATGAAGATAAAGTTCTAATTGATTAGCCATCGATCAATTCAATTTCCTCGATAAAATTTCACGCGCTTTTAATTTTAATGTTTTTTTTCCATCCTCGTTTTTTCCCACTTATTTTTTCCGATGTAGTTACGGGTGTGTGATAAAGTATATTCATTCAATTCGATCGTCAAACTTTAGTATATTATGGCAACCCTACGCAAGTCACTATCACTATGCTTTATTATGGTTTAAAATTTTGTTACGTGCACTGAGAAAGTGAAACTTTTAAGTGGAGTGAAATGAAGCCTCTTATTAGATTCTCTTCGAAGAAAATTCGGAATCAAGAACAAAGGAAATATTGAGTTTCTTACACTTGACTCATGGTTTATTATCTAAAAGTATTGTTGCTTACTGAATAATATTCGCTCCCATCCCTTACAAAGTCAAAGTCAAAATATTTTATTGCATAATAATATGAGTAGGTATGAGTAATATGATATCTACGCTGTGTAAATTTATGTACCCGTAATTTTTTATTACAGGTATTAAAATGCAAAAGTTAGGATGTTTGTGGGTTTATAATTTAGTTGTTTGTTGCTTAACCACACAACAACCACTGAACCTATTTTCATGTAACTTTATACAATAATAGTTTATACCCTGGAATAATAATAATAGGATACTTTTCTTACTTCTTTATTATATTTTTCTAACTTTTGGTCTTTGAAATTATGAAACTTATAAAATTTTATTCGACAAGATTATAATAGCCACATGGATGGTTGCGTAACACCATTCGCATCATAACAAACTGGAATTTCTATTTAAATATCAATTCATTAACATATTATCGAGATTTAATGTGCATGGTTATGTAAACCTCCGACATGACTACCTACTTACAAAAGACCGATGTTTAGATAACTTATAAGTGAACAGTGGCAACTCAGATAACCATGGTTGCGAATGCGAGAGACCCGAAATGTTAGGCTGGCCGGCGCAATCGTCAACGACCAATATTACATGTAGAAAATCTATATAAAATTTTGCGTTTTCGGTACTATGCATCTGAATGAAGACATCTAAATTTTAAGACGAATAACGTCTTAAATTTAAAGTACTGCACAAAATGGGCAAACTACTAAAATATTGACCTTCGAAAACCATCCGTATAGTCATAGTATAGTTTTCAATGAGATGAATCTGGTAATGACCTTCATGTTTCAGCGCAAGACAATGGTTACAATACCTTACATAAAAGTATCTTTAGACCATCTTAATGTCGCATGACAGGTGATTAAGTGTCTCAATACGAAAACAACTATCATCTGACCTTTAAAACCTGAATCATGTCTACTGTCTACTATATTAGGTCAGATTTTGACGAATTTGCCAACAGACAAGTTCAAAGACAGAGTTTCAAGGCGCCTTGCAGTCATTTTAAATTATCTTTACTGATCTTCTCAATCTAAGGATTTTGTGCATGGTCAAAGGCATGTTAAATTTTGGCTCTACATTATGTGTTAGGTTTCTGACCTTGCTGAAGACGATTTGGCAACGAATATTATTTGATACATATTTGTTTATAACTTTTCGGACAAACTGAAACGTAAAAGTTTATTGTTTCTGTCTGACATATTTTTTCTGGCTCGTTTGCTCTAGTTGGTAACTTTGCCTATGATATCGGTCTCGGCAATTTTTTTTCATATTCCTCATCTTCCAAAATTGTCAGATAAGTACTTTCTTCCATTCTTTAGAACGGGGATCAGTTTCTCCTAGTTAATTTCGTAGTCCGCTTAGAATATACTTCATACGTACTTCATGTTTTTCTAAACATTCAAAATCTAGAGATCTATTATTGATAGATTACGGGCAGACAAATGCAAGCATTCTTTCATTTTATTCCTAAATTTCATGCGGCTCTGTGTCTTCTTGGTCATTTATTACTTTATTAAAATTGTGCAGCCGTGACTAACTGCTTATATCCTGACCATGTCCTTGGCCGTAGCGTAGCATCTAGCAATTAAATCATTGCTTTATGATCCACCTTACTATGTAACCTTAATATATGATCTTAACCATATCACTAGGTACTATGTACATATTTAGGTACAATCATTGGAAGTTGGCAACATTATTATTTTATACATAAAATACTCTTTTAATGCATCTTAAATAAACGTTAAATTCTTCGCCGGGACTTACCGCCGGTAGCATTATAACGTGGTTAAGGTTTCGCGTGTCATCACGACATTGAGAACTATACTCCTCTGTGACTATACTATACCTAACAGTTATGTCAGTAGGTACTAATTATAATATAAGTAAGGACAATGTTACTTCGAACCACAGGCTTGTTTTCAAAGGGCAAGGTTTTGTAGTAAGAAATAGTAGTATGATGCATGCGACAGACAAGACTTGGAGGAAACCTCAAACATTAGAAACAGACATTAAATATCATCCTTAATTCTAATATACTGCATCGCTAATTAAATTACCTAAGTTAATTAGTATTTTTTTGCATTGTGGATTACGTTAAAGATTGGCCAGAACATAAACCTAGAAAATTGTGTTCCATTTAAAGGAACGCTATTAGTGAAAAAAGCATTGCGTGGACAAAAATTAACCCAGGATAGGATGACCGTCATACCTTAAATTTTGAATTTGAGGTATGACTAAATTTTGAATTTGAGGTATGACTGCATTACCAACTAGCAGCTTGATGCTAACATCATGTATTTTGAAAATTGTGCAAATGGTATTATAGGTGTTAATTTACGAATAGTAGTAAAAAAGAAAGCGATAGAACGTTTCATTTTAAGTATATTTAGCGACAAACGAAAGAAGGTCGAACTTCTAATATAGGTTGTGAATATTTTGCTGTAATAACTGTCCGTTGTTGAGTTTTCCATCAATAAGTGAATTTGAACATTTATAAATATAACCACAACTTTCCACTACGGCAAAAAATCGGGCTAAGTCATCATAATCAAAGTGGTTGATTCCAGAAAAACAGGAAAATCCAAACAGCTTATCGATATCAACATGTTAACTACATACATTATAGTCGGTCAATGATGGGTGATTAATTGTTCATAGTCATGGCGAGTACTCGTAACGTCTCAGTGTAGTAAGTACCTATCTTAGTGAGATATGATATTATGCAAAAGCATCGAAGTGTAAAAGTACTTATGTTAATTACTTATGCCAATATTCTAAAAGTGAAATAGTTTAGTCCTAAATAGAATTGACAATTCGTATTTATGTATAATTATTATTCATATTCATTCATATTAATTTATTTTGTAATGAACATACAGCGTCATTAATTTAAGTAGGTAATACATTAAGTATTATTACAATATAGTAAGTATTAAAAATCAGAATAATATAAAATACAATATTACTTACGACAACAGACAAAATTAAATATAATCTATTGTAAGGTCAGTCAATCGTCTATCTATATTCCGGTTTTGAAAAATGTAGGTTTATACAACATCGAATTTTTATGTATTTACAGAGGCGTTATCATAAGCTTACTACTTTTTTGCGTTGTCCAAATGCCACTAAACTGGAGCTATCCGCTGATGCCGCAACAAACAAAAACAAATTGTACAACGGCCATTATAAAGAATGTAGAGACAACAAGAGAAATCCGGAGGCATTATTAACATACTCATGCTATTCATTCTTGTACTCTTTATTGTCAAATTGCGTGTACAGTTCGCTTCAAAAAGGTGGTTCTATCTAGTATATTTCATCAATTTTCTAAAAACATTGAGAATTTATATCGTACTGACTATTTTATGTTTGTTCCCCTTTATTATTTGCTCTTGCTTTGTTTATATCTTTTTCGTTTGCTCGTACTATGTCACGCGGTTAATGATCGTGTTCATCTAAGCAGCTTCTAATTAAATCACTATAGCTCCATAATGAAGTTGATTATTGATAAAAATTGCAAATATTTGAGGTAAATTTTTGAAAATTATTTTATCACAACAAGCATAAAATAGAATTTCAGTCCGTCGATAGCGATTTACAAAATGGTACTACAAAGGGTATTCGTGGAACAATGCCCCAGTGTGACCAACTCTCTCGACGGATTTTTATTTATTTTGTAGGTAGATAGTTGTAGTTAGTTTCTAATTTATGTTGTATTGTATTTAATTTTAATTCAATTGAATGTGATTTCAATGTTATGTTCATTTGTATAGACTTTATAACAATTAAACTTGAGAGCAAGGGTATTTGTATTTAGAAAGAAAAATCCATCAGTATAATTTCAAGCAAAAAATGTACCTCTATGCGTTTTAAAAGTTGTGTTCAAAGTTCAAATCTGTGATGTTTAATACTTATCAACACCATCAGAGTTAAACGTAAACCTTCGCGTGTCAGAAATAACGTTATAAAATTATCAATTGAGACTATTCTAACTACGACATGTAAGCTTCTCTATTATGTAAGGCGTTATTTAGTATATCGCTAACCTTAGTGAGGCTTTCACTTCTGGTATGGTATAAAAAATACCACATGCAAAAATTTCAAGGTTACATCAGGGAGTAATTTGAAAAATAAAATGAAATCTTCAACTGTTATTTTTCCTAACTACTGTAATACTCAGCTGCAATGAATCCGGGTCACGGGACCTTTTTCATACAAACAAGGTCAGCACTTTTTGTCCTTAGATATCCGTCAGGGAGCAATTTGCTTGAGATCTGATGGTGGCTGTGTGATTTGAGGAGGTCCAGGGCTCAAACACAGCGCCTCACCGATCAGGCAAGCCGTATCCACCCATAGACTAGTCGGAATCCTGCGTATGCGGTCATTGCAGCCGAGTTTATTACCGAAAGATTTTAGGCAACAATACCACGCATGTGTGGATATGGCAAAATACTAATCGCAGCACACCGGATATGCAGTTTTTCACGCCGTCTTTTGCAACAAACCGACATAATGGTAGATTTTTTTTTTGTTAATTGCGTGTGTTTCAGAATTTAATTGTGTATAATTTGATCGGTCCCGTTACAGCCGTATAGTAGTGCGTACAGACTTGTTGGGAATGTAAATACTGTAACGTAAATAACATTAGGTGGGTGTGTCTGTATTGTGCTTTGTTTCTGAAACAAAAATGTTATGAAAACTTTAGCAATTTTATAAACTTAAGTAGCTTCTCCTCATTAGGCATGCTATGGATAAAAACGTCATGTCTCGATGCAATAAAATTAATTAACGCCGCGGGACGCAAAATTAATTAAGGAATTGAGGATGTCTGTGTTCAGATATTGATAATACAGGCTGATGTTCGTGACGGATGATCATATGAAAATATTTTATTTAACAAAGGACACAAATACAAACATGTCTTGAATGTATTTTAAACAATAGATTTAAGTAATGTTATTAATAACGGAAATAGTCTAAGGATTAAGACAAGAACAATGACAATGTAGTTTATATGTGATGATCATGCCTTAATTCACACTTTAATTGAGGAAATAAAATGTTCATAAAACAAAACCTTCGCCTAGATTATAGACTAATGCATTTAATTTATTACGCAATAAACCTGCACCTTGCATTTGTTTTTAATATAAAATGTGACGAAAGATCTATCATCACACCACTGCTGGACATAGGCCTTTCCTGATGAACGCCACCAGTCTCGAACCTGCCAATATTGTAGATAGTAAATAATCTTCATACAAGGCAGTTTTTGATTAGGTGCGGCCACCACTCAGAAAGATATAAATGTTACTCCAGGACTTATTAGGATGGACAGGATCAATTAATTACATACATACAAACATACACATAACCCTCCTTTTGGGTTTCGCTGCAGTCGGGTAAAAATCAAAATGGTTTTAAATAGATAGAAAATGTCAAATATTTTTTTTTCATAAAATCCACAGCACTTAAGAAAACAATGTTATAAATATCAAAAGCTAAGGTCTACAGCAAATAGTTAATTATAAGATCAATCAAAGAATAACAAATTATAAAAGCCTGAAACGCACAGAATTTTAAACATGAGTAAAAGTCGACAATTTTGTATAGTTGTAAATTTAAATTGCAACCGCAGCGGAATTATAAAACTGTGTCAATGATTTACTTTGAGAGATTAAAGTCTACAAACGCGACGAAGAACAGCTTACATCGTACAACGCACCTTTATCAATTTTGTTGCTGTTTGCCAATTTAGAGAACAGATACCTACTTTCTCTTTTGAAAATGGCATGTTGGCAAATTACGTAGGCACTAGATACAAAATGTCTTTGTTTTTGAACTTCTAGTGAAGTTTAAGTGTTTCGAAATCTACAACAAGATGACTATTTTGACTGCAAAAAATATTCAGCTTTAATGAGTTTATAATCATTGAATGGTAGGTAGTATAAAATAATGTGGGTATTTTATTTGTATAAAATACCATTGTTATTTATTATTACTGAGTACGTATTCATTAACCCACTGTTACAGTATGTATTGAAAGTTAAACGTTAAGATTTAAAAAAACACTACCTAATACATAAGCAATTTTACTGATAACTGTAGTTGATATTTATTTATTTAAACTTAAGTGTAAAAATAAATAAAAAGTGTCAACAAAGTTACCGGTCTCAAGGTTCTCAACATGTCGAGTTACATACTTTTCACGTCAAAATAAAACATAGGTACTTACTAATAAAATTTAATAATTAATCACCTCCTACTAAATATAACCACGATACAATTATGAGTTATCTACTTAGTTATGTTATGTAACACCAGAATTATTTCTATTAGTATAGTGTTACTATAAACTAAGTACCTAGATAACTAGCCATTGCATTGGACACTGATTTGCCTTTTCCTTGCGCGATGAAAGTAGATTCTTAGAATAATTTGCCTCTATTACGTCGCCTTTAAGCTTTATGCTTTTATTATTAGTTGTAACACAATTGTGGTGTTAATCTGTGTGGATCTCACACAATTAATCAAAATCTATATGTGTATTCGTTTGATTTGACAGAGTAATTCGCACATTTATAAGTGTCACTTGTGTTTCAAAAATACAGAAATGAAATAAACTTTATTTGCTTAGATTAAGAGTTCTTTGATGACAAGTATTACATATTCTGCCAGATAGCGTGCAAATCTGCGATCATTAATACTTTGACGATCGCCGGTGCAAATAGAAGATAGTGATTTATTATTAGAGGATAGTGATCCGTAAATCCGCAATACAAATCCATGTCATCATTATTACATGCAAAGTAAATCACTGCTAGACTTGGTAATCACCAATATGTGTTGTTTTCAATCATACATGGGCTAGTCCGGGTCTGTCATAGTTATATTCTTGTCTGGCCTGTTGGCGTAGTGGTAGTGACCCTGCCTATTGCGCCAAAGGACGTGGGTCCGATTCTCACCCGGTACCAACATTTGTGTGATGAGCATAACTGTTGGTTTTCGGATTCTGGGTGTTTGTATGTATTTAAGTATTTATTTAAAAGTATTTATGTATGTTTATCAGCTGTTGAGTACCCATTTACAAGCTTCGGCTTAGTTGGGACCTAAACAGTCGTGTGTGAATTTGTCCAAACATTATTAATATTATTATACCACCACCGTCATGACTGCGGGTGCTTTCTCGTGGTACCCCACGCATTAGACGCAAAAACAACTTTAAAAGTTGGTCCCGGTACGTTATTAATTTAGCTCCATATGCGGAAACTGGTAAATAATTATAGCGTCTGGCTTTTTAGTTACATAAAATACAACTAGACAATAATTTCGTAAGCTTTCTTATACCGGTTTGATTGTCTTCCCACAAAGTTTTTTAAATATTATTAGCGAAAGGTCAATTAATTTCTGCAACTTTAATTATCTACAATCTATCTACATAAGGCACGTCCAAGTCGCAATGAAATCGTTACTTATCAATTTAAGATCTCATTTTGACAGATTGCATGCATATGTTAAAAAGATACGTGATAAAGATAAGATAATCCATCACTTCATTCGACTGTGACATTTGGTGGTTATGGAATGAATTAATTATTCCTGAGAATTTGCGCTTGCAGGCCTAGAATTTCGCCAGTCATTAAGATTTTGATCAACAAGGTAACGTTTGTACATTTTCGTATCATTTATTTTTTTACATTAACTTTACTTATTGTGCTTTTATAAAAAAATACAGCACCTGTTAACTAATTTTGGTTCTACTCCATTTTAACTGCTAATTAGGTACCTACTCAAAAGTTAAAACGCTACAGGGCATCATTCTCATTGGGCAGAAAGTATTTATGATTTCTTTTTTGGCTTTTGACTTTCTAACAGCATTGGAATTACTGAGAAGCAGAACAACTCAATTATCAGCCTGTTGAAGTCCACTGCTGGACATAGGCTTAACCCAATTGACACCACCAACCGGTCCTTCATCTCCTACGCATGACTAAAAATTCAAAAAGGTTTATTAAAACTAAAAATAATAGAACTCATTATCCTAAATAATGGCTGCGATTTTAATAGTCAATTTATATATCTAAGAAACAAAAAATGCCTAACTGGATCCCTCTTTTTTTTGAATAAAATAATTTATTTCGTTAAAATGTTTGCAATTGCAAAAAGTTTTTCAGGATGGTAATTATAATTGCGTTTTAATTTTTAAGGTTTAATTAAAGATTTATATTTCTGCTCAGGTATAGGATAATTTATCTATTACACACTGAAAACACGCTTCAAATTCCAAAGTGTTCTAATGGAAGTTATGCAGAATTAAGGCGGAACTATAACATTATGAAGATTGACAAGGCACGATTAAGCGAAAGTGAATGGTCGACAAAGACACAGAAAGTTTGAGGATTGATTACTTGAACCGTTGAACCATTCTCTAACTGCTAGATGAGAAACTGACCGAGTACCACGTGTGGCTGTCACGGAGTAAAATGACTGAGAGAAATGAAGTTACTAAGTAAAATGACTGAGAGAAATGAAGTTACTAAGTAAAATGCTAAGCACTTCGGATGGCAAGTTAGTTAGTTAGATTTTCCAAGGTACATACAAGGAGTGTTTTTTTTTTATATCGTAACATCCGAGAGCGTCAGTGGCCCTGGGGTTAAGACGCGGCCTATCATATCGAAAGGTCCGGAGTTCGATCCCCGGTTGGGTCATGTACCAATGGGTTTTTCTCGAAACTTAAGTACATTTACTGACTGCTCTCAAACGGTGAAGGAAAACATCGTGAGGAAACCTGCATACGCCGAAGAAGAAATTCTTAGGCGCATGTGAAGTCTACCAACCCGCACTGGGCTAGCGTGGTGGACTATAGCCCGATCACCCTCGTTGAGAGGGTAAGCCTGAGCCCCAGCAGTGGGGAGATTAATAGGTTGATGATGATCCAAAAAAATCACCGATTTCGTCATTACCCTGCGGCATGTCTTCATTCAAAGCAACGCATAGAAATCAATTCATATTCTACCCACACTAAATCGCAATAGCTCTTTTTGTACACATAATTAATCGAATAAACAATTTCACGAGAAAGTAAAGAATAAGGCAGTTATTGATGATTTGAAGAAGTTTCGTTTGATTTCTGTTCTAAAATGCTCCGTAGATTTTTTGTAAACCAAAGCAACTTTTTTGGGTTCGGTCAAAACCCTATCTATTATAGAACTTTTTTGTTCATGGTGAGAAAATTATAGAAAATTTATTAAAGATTTTTTTGAGATTTCAAAATAACTTAAAAGCTATTGACGGTTTATAGTGTATGCAGTACATTTCAAAGATTTTTGAAATTAATTCGCCATAATTATAATTTAAAACTAAAGTAAGCCATGTATTATTTGCATCAGTATAGGAAAGCAATAAATGGGAATAATCCATTATATCTACTTGAGGGCCTGAAGTAGATAGATATATTGGAGAAAGTAGGCTGATGATGATGACCTTACAATAAAATTATAGTTACTTATATAACACCTAACCGAGAACTTGCTTACAGGTAAGATTTGTTCCCAACAGAGTTAATAATTATGTTCTAGTACAAAATTTCGCCCGTAAATTAAACAACAATACTACGACAGATTATTAAGACATTTATCACGATTAATTATTGTGTTAAACAATTGCACTGATTGCATTTTCGAATTGCCTGCTTACGGTGTCATAAAATACGAAGCCATGATATAAATGTGTACAATGCAAAACATAAATAAACTTCCGCTTAAAGTATTGTAAAACTAGGTAGTCCTGATGCACTTTCTAATAAAAAATGTTTAAATAAATAAACAAAAAAATATAAAAATACATATTAAACTGACCTTGGCTTTTCGTGATGATTTAATAAATTTAAATAATGAAAATCACACGCGATTGCAAATTTGAAAAGTGAAAGGTACACGACCTATTGACGCGGCGAGCGGAAGGTAACTGATGGTTTCTTCAGTGGAGCTTGCGTGGGCGCAGGCAATAGCGCGAAAACCTTCGCATGAATGGCTTCACGCAGGCTTCACGTCCAGAATGTAGCCGCTTGAGGTTACTTACGTTATCGCTTCGACTAGTGAAGCGAAAAGATTTTACTTATTGTAATATGTCATGATAAAAAACTTCAATGTTTTACTTCATGGTGATTGTAATTGTGAATACCTAAATCATTGTCATTATTTAATATCAAAACCTAAAGTTAACGTTGGATACAAAAATTAAAATTCGCTAAATTTATTAATAAATACAAAACGTCAGTTTTCTCGCCCCTCTGGCAGTGGCAGCAAATTATTCACAACATTATATTTGTATTTGTAATAAAAAATATTTAACGCAACATATATTATGTTATAAGTCCTAATAATGTACTTAAAAATATATTTCATGCACACAAACACTATTCGCTAACGAAAACGAAGCGAAAAGACGATCACAATATAACATCAAGAAAACTTTTAGTGCTAAATAATTACATCACGATTTTACTTTCATGATAGCGCGATATTATTTTTATTTCGATTAGCTTCTGATCAACAATACGAGACACCAGATTTTAATTCTAGAAATTACTATCTCATAATTTCTTCTAATGGTCATATAATATTAGTCCTTGACATTAGTTTATTAGCAATGAAATACAAGTAAATTTACTGCCCTTGACCAGTCCTTGAGATTTTAGATTCAAAATATAAAGATAATTAGGTGTACCTCTAAGTACCTATATTATGTAATGTTTTTACTAAAGCATAGACCTAGGTAGGTGACACATCAAATCAACACAGCCTATTATTGTCCCCAGTGTTCGAGCATCCTACAGAAGCATGGATCAAAAATGCATTTTGTCCATAATTTTATTGTAAACGGTTATGTTATGACCTACCTATGTCAATGAGTGTACAATAATATCAATAGTTGCAACACCAGGATATAGAATTCCTTATGCTCCACCCAGGTGGAGAACTCAGGGAAAGCGAATTCATCGATTTTGGATAAAAAATTAATAACTTCAAAGAATTCCTATTAAATTAACAACTTAACTCATTGATCTTTCGAACCTCAGCGGCTCTTCATCCCTCTAGCATATTCCATATTCAGACATTCCTTTCCAGTGACTTCTAGATTCTTCTTACTTTTCCGCACTCTATAGCTTCTGAAATAGAAGTTCATGAAGAGGAAAAAGAATGATCCGATGCTTCCCACACAGAAGTAGTGGAAGAACAAAGGTAAGGGACACGGAGTCAACTTCTGTTGGTAGTGGAGATGTGATATCACCAGGACGAATTGCACCTGAAAGAAGAATCTTTGGTCAATTTAATTATCAAGAAACGTTAAAGCTTTTATTTAGAAATCAATTGCAAAAAATTCTAGTAAGCATCACACCAACTTGTCCATTAGGTAGTAATAATATGTTTTAAGGATTTCAAGATTTTCTGAGGAACATTTTATATTCCTGTCACGTTTGTATTAAATCATTTCACTTTTTGGTCTGATGTTGCCACATAATTATGTTTACTAAGCTACCCAACATACTTCCAGGTGATGGTAAAAGTGCAGCAAAGACAACTGTACTTGTCTTCATTCGATATACTTTTATTTACGAAGGTATTCTGAATTTGGACAAATCATCATGGTTTTTGAGCAATCTACTTCGGGGCTGCCCTTCTGTCAATCGTTCTACATAGTCGCCTATGCTGTATTTAATAGGTGCAAATACAACTTACCAGCTGAACTTTAGTTAAATGTTTCTTCCACCAAACAAACTTGGCATACTCCGGCCCCATAGAAGATACCCCGTAGTACGAATACATCAATACGTGGACAAAACTGTTGAGCAGTCCTACCACCACAAAATGATCAGTCGGATGGTGCATGAGATGCAGCCACGTCCAGGACACCATGGCCGTGTGGTGGTACATGTGTAAGAAAGTGATTTGGTTGTCTTTCTTGCGAAGGACGAAGAATACCGTGTCTAAGAGATCCAGGTGTTTGGCGATAAAGTACGGGTAGATTTCGTATATTACCTGGAAAAAAAAGTTTCAAAGGCCTAAAAATTAAAACAAAAAACATAAAAAAAGAAAAAAATCGTTCACTTCTCCCAGGATTCAGGAGGCTATTGCATAATGACTACACTGGATACATTTAATACACGTCAATTTTTATCTACCACCGTTTCCTAATAGGTGTATAAGGGCTTCCATGGTGCTTCCTAATAAATGTACCGAAGTGTACTCACATGCAAGAAAATGTTTTGAGTTTGGCTTTGATAGTTAAACTTTTCATGTATTTCGGTATTACTGTAACAGTAACTGACGCTATAGCAGACTGGGGGATGGACAGGAGGATGCACTGGAGTATATTATAAGACAACTTTTGCTAAAGAAAAATGTAGCTTATTGTTATTTCGCGGTAGGTAATCAAACATACACAGCTGTTAATGAGAGGTGGCAATTACCTGATGCGGCGCTATAGACACTATTTGACCGCAAAATATCATGCATACGCTTTACGGCATAGACCAGAGGGCTACTAATATGCCGTATAAATTGCGGTTATAGACGGAGTAATGCCGCTTGCGGTATTGTATACAAAGTCAATTAAAAACTGTGACTGTCTAAGTTTATAAAGAATCCTTTTCCAAAGGGAATAGGGCTAGTTTTCCCCTGTGCTCACCTGTTGTAAAGCATCTCCATTAGGACATCTAGTAGTTATTATTCCATGTCTGAAGATGTATCTTAGGTACTGTAATAAAAATAAAACTTATTAATCTGATACGTCCTTACAATAATTTACGAAGACGCCCTGTCTGGCAACTTATATTTTAAGGATCAGCGCAGATGACAATTAATAATAGCCAAATAAATAGTGGTCGCTTACTATGGGCCTCATAAGAAGGCTCAAGGTCACCCAGAGGGCAATGGAGAGAGCTATGCTCGGAGTTTCCCTGCGTGATCGAATCAGAAATGAGGAGATCCGCAGGAGAACCAAGGTCACCGACATAGCTCAAAGAATTACGAAGCTGAAGTGGCAGTGGGCTGGGCACATCGCTCGTAGAACTGACGGCCGTTGGGGCAGAAAGGTTCTCGAGTGGCGACCATCGGAAGACGCAGTGTAGGCAGGCCTCCCACAAAGTGGACCGACGATCTGGTGGATGTCGCGGGACCCATCTGGATGAGGTTAGCGCAGGACCGGTCGTCGTGGAGATCCTTGGGGGAGGCCTTTGTCTAGCAGTGGATGTCTACAGGCTGATATGATAACGATGAAATAAATAGTTAAAGTAGCGAGGTGAGACGCGAGCATACGCCGCTGTTCGGAGGCGAACTTTGCAGAAGGACCAGAATGGGAGAAGAGATAGACGAAGGTGAGTATTTGTATGGACTGCATTCGGGAAGAACCTCTTACGAGTACCGGTGCACTCCCTCGCGATTCGGTACTCAAGGATTTATGGGAAAGAAAGGGGAAAATAATATCCGATGGGTACAGTCAAGCTCACGCCAAACTGAACACTTTTGTGGCAATGTCAACCTTATTTTGATCGCGCTAAGGCTACCACTGTAAAACTTCACGAGTTCTTGACTGTACAATTTACTCCTTCGTGCAATTTTTAACTTTAAGTATAGTAAGACGATATTATTATGTATGTTGGTCTGTAAGGTATTTGTAATATGGCCCTTTTGTTGGTTGAAATAAATAAAATAAGTTGTCAACGTAAAACCACCTCTCTTCAAACTAAGTTAAAAACTGCTAGGTTTCAAAACTTTAATAATGCCTGAAAAACTGAAAGTTGTTCTGGATACTCACAATAAACACCAAATAACATGAGAAAGCGACTTGGAAGGCGTTGTATACAGATAGAAGTGTATTTAGCTTGTAAGGTTGTCTATTCTTCATGTATTCTGGTAATACCTTCAAAACTAATACTAGGTATATGGTCAGGACAACGGATAGGCCTATTAGTGTTTCCGATAAGGACCATGTTTCTATACTATCTGAAATGACAAAAGAAATAGAAGATAAGAAAACTTTTTGAATAGTTTAAAATAATTAAATACAGCAACACAAGGCAGCAACATATTAAATATTCCAAACAACTTACATTATCAATTTTTATGCTAAAATTAAAAAAAAAATTAATGCCTGGGATCTATTCCTGAGTCGCGTTGAATTTTTCTTTCTTTAAACTGTAAAATCGACGCCATGATGGTACCATAGCATAAAAATTACTCTCTGGCACTTGACTTAGTTTCTGACTTCCCCATAGTGACCGGTCTTGATTAAACTCGTACATCATACGATCATAACCGCCACAATAAGTCCACAGCTGGACATAGACCTCCCCCAAGGCTCGCCTCTGAACCCGATCCTCGGTTCTCCGCATCCAGTCACTGCCAACCGCCTTAAAACGTAGATCGTCGCTGCATTCTAACCGGCGGGCATCCCACACTACGCTTGCCCAGTCGTGGTCTTCACTCGAGAACCGTCTACCCCAGAGGTTATCGGTTATCTGTTCTCCGACAGATGTAACCAGCCCACTGGCACTTCAACGTGCTAAGCCTTTGAGCTATGTCGAAGGCTTTAAGGCAGTTTTTAAAAATTCAAATAAATTCTCTCAACTCATAGAAAGTGTAAGGTAAGTCTGGCTTCCGCAAAAAAATAATTATTATATCACTCACAGATTTCCTTGTTGTCTCCGAAATCTTCTTTAATAGGTTCGTAGGCCGTATGCATTTTTAATACTTTCTCTACTATTTTTATAAACACTAATATTTAAATAAATAAAAACGAAAAAGTTTTTAAATAATAATTACATAGCTTTTACGAACTTTATAGAATATACAAGCGTGAGATACCAACAAATATAAAACTGGAAGTGTTTGATGCTTATGTAAAATACAGAATATAAACACGTCTTTCACCTAATCTTCGCATTGTGTAAGTTAATTTGTCATTGTATTCAAATATTGTACCAGTTACTTCAATATACATTACTTACTTATTCTAGTACTCATTACCTACTGTGCTTAAATGCACTGTAAAAAGCAGTGTCATCATCATCAGCCTATTTAGTCCCCACTGCTGGGACTCAGGCCTACCTTCTCAACGAGGGCGTTCGGGCTATAGTCCACCACGCTAGCCCAGTGCGGGTTGGTGGACTTCACGTGCGCTTAAGAATTTCTTCTTCGGCGTATGCAGGTTTCCTGACGATGTTTTCCTTCACCGTTTGAGAGCAGTCAGTAAATGTACTTAAGTTTCGAGAAAAAACCCATTGGTACATGGCCCGGCCAGGGATCGAGCTTCGGACCTTTCGATATGATAGGCCGTGTCTTATCCCCGAGGCCACTGACGTTCAGTACTCACTATCCCTAATGTGTCAGTCTTAATGCTCAACTATCGAAATGCTCAAATAAATTCAAATGGAACGATAGTAACCTGTAGATAACATACTCTCACGGGTAAAACCGTTTAAATATCACAATATACTTGCTACTGATGCGGTACAGTATGTCACTGAGATGAATTTATTGAGCAAGCTACATGGAGATGAACACCACACAAAGGTGTTGGCGCACTAGACCGGATCGCTGAATAGAGCCGCTGGTAATGAATTTTACAATTTCTTTTCCCGGCGCCGCGCTATTATGCGCAAGGCACGCGTCGTATTTCAGAAAAATGCTGATGAAAAATGGCGATAAATTACCTTGTAAATTACACCTTAAGAATGATGATGACGTCATACGGTTCGTTCGATGCGACCGCCGCGTGGTCACTACCTTTTTCTATGAACCCACATTTTTGTCTCCGTCACCAGATTCAATGCGGAGAGTGAGGTGCTGATGACGGGATTAAGACGTGAGGTCATAAGCGCTAGGCCTTCAGCAAACAGCTGTTGCGGTTTCTGTGGCACGGTCTAGAGCGCGAACACATTAATGTTGATAAAGTAAAAGAACTTGTCCTGCCTAAAAAATTTCTGTGGGCTTGTTTTAGTTTTCACATTCCTATTTAATAATCTACATCTAAAACACATTTTGTCATTTTATGCTACACGTCCGAATTCAGGCGTTTCTTGTTATTTGAATTGGCTCCGACCACACTCCGACGACGTAAGTGACTGACTGTAAACCAACCAAGGTACAAAAAAAATGAAATAGCATCGCCTAAGAAGATACATATTAAATTAAAACATACAATAAAAAAGATTCAAAGGCAAGTGAAATAAGGTCCCAGTAATATTGAATCGGCACGTTAATAGTTTACCAAGTTCTAGAGTTTATAATGTACACAAAGTTTCGCGGCAATGTATTTGCTCTTCAATTAAATGTAGGCGTTTGTTGTTTGGCGAGTTTACTTTATTAAAATTTAAATATGACGTAGGTACTAAAAACAACGTCATTGCATTACAATAACAGTTTCCCAAAACTGAAAGAAGAACAAGCAATCGATGAGCATTTCATCTTGTATCCGCCCGGATTGAGTGTATCTAGAGAAGACAAAAGAGTCTCAAATCTCGAGATAATGCAGTGGAAAATCATACAAAAAATTCAACACTCAGGTTGTCAGGGGAAAATATGTCCTAATATTTATATCATTGAACTTGCTGACCCTAATACATAAATGGTTTCAAACAAGAGATTTTGAAAGACATCAAAATAGATTTATAATATGCAAATAGTAATGGCACAATTAGATTTATTGTCTCTCGGATGACTTTTGAAGGTCAAGCAGAAGGTATTACGATGACGTATTAGGATGCTTTAGTTGAGAAAAGAAACAGGTGATGATAAGATAAATATTAACAAATTGATAACAAATTTTCAATTGTTTGACAAATTTGCGGTCTCTAAAACGTCTACCAAGTCATACAAAATATTCATAATTCAACGCGAAAAGTCTATGTGTATAATCTTACTTATTATTCTTATAGTTACGTAAATACTGTGGTAAAGGGCGAAATGGAGAGGGCTATGCTCGGAGTTTCTTTGAAGGACATGATCCGCAATGAGGAGATCCGACGGAGAACTAAGTTTGCCGACATAGCCGAAAGGATGCAAACTGAAGTGGTAATGGGCAGGTCACATCTGTCGCAGAACCGACGGCCGTTGGGGCAGACGAGTTCCTGGAGTGCAGACCGCGGACCGGTACACGCAGCGTGGGACGCCCCTCCGCCAGGCGGACCGACGACCTAAATAAGGTGGCCGGGGGAGGTTAAAAGGTTGAAATGATGAAAGGAAGGAAAACCGGATGTGATGGCGTATTATTCATTAGGTCCTAACTAGCAGTTCTAATGATTTAGAAAAGGAAGGGAATGATAGAGGTAGGAGGTAGCGTATATAGTAAGGTAGATTATGAATAGAATAGGTAGATTGTAAATAAAGAAGAGAAGGAGGGCAGTGATTGGAGAGGAAAGGGAAAGAAGGAAAGAGGATGGGAGGGAGATAAAAGGAGAGGGGAGGAAAGGAAAGAATGAAACGACTGGCTTGGTTAAGCCATTTGGGTGTATAGGTTTGTGTAGGTAGTAGATTTTTCGAATAAGTCAGCAATTTGGAAATTCAAAATGGAATTAAACACTAAGTACAATCGTTTGAAAATATAATTGTGCCGAAACGTATTGATCTAAACCAATAATGATACAGCTATCAATCAATAGACCAAAGAGTTGGTTGAAATGATTGTATTTCATAACTAGCAACACCTTGACCTACCGATTGCGAATTGTCATGTCATTGTCACTGAGGCAACATTTCCTACACATCGCGACACAATTTATTGCAATCCCTTCACAATTCGCCACTATCAAACCTGTAAAGCTTGGGATACATCGAGATTTTTGTTACACTGCGCACAGTTTGCCTCCTCGATAATTTGACTGCAATACAATAAATAACGTTACGTTTTAGGCGTTAGCTAAATAAATAAATAACTTACGTAGCGAGAGTGCTTCTTTACCTGGATGCTGTTTATCAGACTCAAGATTATTACTTATGGTCTTTAGCGTAATCTTTAATCATCTTAACAAGTAATCTTTAGCTGATGAGTCTTCACCAGACCCTCAAGATCGAACTAACAGTCTTAACCAAAAAGTATTTTAACAGTACAATTATACCGATCGACTTGATAAAAGAATCACGTTGTATAAAATGTACCCAGTGTACTTACATGCAATAATTTATTTTTTGATTTTGAACACAATGGTTTACTTTAGAGCCTCACATGCTGTAAAAATCCAAAATCCAGGTGACAGAAGACAACCATACAAAATAGAGCCCTAAAATGGCGCCGCAAAGTTCTCATCCAACAATATAAGTACAACGTATAACTTAAGTCGTATGTAGGTATAGATGTAAGCGTCGGACATTACGCTATGCGGAGTTTCGCCAAGGACGAGGTAGACGTTTGTAGTACCTAAACTGAACTTTACTTGCCTTCTACTTAGCTATAACTTAAGAATAGCACAGTACAATTATTAGCAAGGACTCCGTAGACTCCGTTCTAGGTAAGTTTAGAAACTTATACAAACTTAACTTAGTAGCATAAGCTACGACACGAATTATACGTAGGTATTATTAGAATGTCAAATCATGCAAATTCAAATTCAAAAGTATTTTTTAAACAAAACTGATTAAGCGATAATTTTTGGAAACATGGTTTTTTGTGTAAGAATACGAATGCCTATAAAATTTTACGACCACTGACATAAAGTGCGTCGTTTGGACGTTCATTAATTTGGTAACGGAAATTCAAAATTTACTTTTCGTTGTAAGTTTTCTACAAAGTTTTTATTGTATAGTAATAAAAATTCCGTAACAGTGAAAAATTACAATTTCACGGCTATTATTTTATATGTGAATGTGATACACTGTACTCTAAAATGTTGAATTCTGACGATTGAATGCTTATGCGAGCGAGATGTGGAATGCAATAACGATTATAGCTTCGCATTAAGTTTTAAGAAATTGAAACTGTCTCATTGTGGCCCAGACTTAACGGAACATTCGCGTCTATTATAGACGCTCTTTTTGTCTCCTGATTGGGTTCAGTTCAAACATCGAAAGGTATTATGTAACAGTGGTTATCTGTTCACATCGTAAACAAAAGACAACTTCTTGAATGTGTGTCGATGTGATAGGCTGTAATCAAGTTTACTTGTAGAATTATACAAAAGGAAATAAGAGAAATTAAGGGTTGTATTATAACTAGTAGTTCCGTGAGAACAGTAGACCTCGCCTGCCCTTATAAACCAAACCTAAAAGAAACCAACCAAAGTCAACTTTGTAGTTGGAGACAGAAAAAGTACCTACTAAACTGACAAAAATTAGCACTATAAAGCTTAATATTTCGCAAACGGATCCCTGAATCGAAAAATGTTTTTCACACACCCGCGTTATTTTTGAAAGACCCATTCAACGATACCCCACACCATGGATATCACGCTGAAAAAAATAATTTTCCATTTTACGTATGCAGTTCTATGAACTTAATTTATTTTTTCAACTTTCTTAAGTCGATCCACTATTACTCAAAAACTAATAGAACCTACTTAGCCGTAATAGTTTTCCTTGTAACTACGTTATATATGCTACTGCCATGAATTTTTTCACATTTCCAGAAGCAACCGTTTAGCTGGCAGGGGGGGGGAGGGGGACACGTGACTCTAACAAAAATTACCGCTTTAAAGCTTAATATTTCGCCAACGGATCCCTAAATCGAAAAAATGGTATTCACACACCAGCAATATTTTTGAAAGACCTATCCAACGATATCCCACACTATGGGATTCACAAGAAAAAAAAAGTTCACTCCCACTTTGCGAGTATGGTAGGTACTCTAAAAAATGTTTTTCAAAATTTTATTCTACTCATTTTGTAGGTTTAATTAATTTATACCTATGCCAAATTTTCGTCAAAATCGGTTGAAAAATGCGACCTGTAGAGAATTACAAACAGAAAGACAGAAGGACAGAAAGACAGAAGGACAGACGGACATTAGCATTTTTGGTCAATCTCGAAACTTAGACGCTTCGCTCGCTCGGTCAATAAGTGGCAGCCGCGTGGCGCGAGCGCTGCCGCTCTGTACGAGATTACATGAGTTTGTATGAGCCGAATTATTTAGGCAGCGGCGACGCCGCCGCCCCGTCGCGCAGCTCGAGATCCCATCCCATACAAAATTCGCCGCCGATACTACATAACAGCCCTAGAATGTAGAAAATAAGTAGAATAGTTAGGTTTAACAGTAAACACACACGCTATAAATGATTTTTCCCAGAGTTAGTGTATTTACGTCCGATTTAAAATATATACGTTCTTAGGGAAATACGTCCCTTGTAATTATGTACAGTTACTAACAAAAAAGCAACACGACATTGTAAGTTGTACTACTGAGATATAAGAAGTTACTCTGTGACATTATTATCATAACAGGTAGAAGATGAGGTCAAAAATAATACAAAATATTGTACATACGAGTATGACCATTTTCCAACCTGAGGTAGGAAGGTGGCATATAAAATTCCCATTAACTAACCTGCGGGTAGATGGAAAGGTTGGAAGATGGGAATAACTCATTCAAACCTATAACTAGTAGTTTCAATACCGCTCAGGTTGAATGACACTCAATCTAGTGACATCTATAATTTAGCAACAACCAGAGTGCAGATAAGTCGAGTTGTATTGCACCGGACACTTGCATCATTGACATGCAATATTGTGTCTATGCGCAAGCAAGCACATGTTACAAAAGACTCCCTTTACAGTCTATATGACATATTGTCAGCGTATCCGACTTCTATATGACTCTAGGCTAAATTTATTTAATTCATCAAATATACTTTAAATAAGAATTACTTAAACAGACATTACAAAAGAATAAAGCCAATAACTAAGTATAATAGTATAGATTACGTCATGATAGGATATGAAAGGAAAACAGAAAGAAAGATAACATTAAAAAGATTAATCAACGATAAAATTGTTAATAAAATTCAATAGGTATAGGTGAAAATTAAATTAAGGAAATATTAAACTTAAACAAAGAATCGGCAAAGTAGTGGCAATGTCAACCGAATTATAGTGATTTGATTTGAAGTGAATTTTCCAAAAAGAGAGTCGTTACCGTATCACCAGATAACAATGTCTGAAACGAACATATCAAGTGGCGCCTATTGCCGAGAAACTTTCAGAGTCCAGTTGAAGATGGTATGGGCATGTCACACGTAGACCAGAAAATCACGTAGTGAAGATTTGATTTGATTCATGGCTACACAAAAGAGAGGAAGAAACTTGAATATCGAATATCGAGAGAGACAGAAGGTGACTGTCAAGACTATCTAGACGATGCCCATCAGCGGAGTAAATGGCGCATCAGGATTAGAAAACCGACCTCTGCCTATCCTTGGCTACACAAAAGAGAGGGAGAAACTTGGTTATCGAATATCCAGAGCGACAGAAGGTGTTGGGTATGTCTAGACTATCTAGACCATGCTCATTAGCGGGGTAAATAGCGCCTCAGGATTAGGAAACCGATCTCTGCCTATCCTTGGCTACACAAAAAAGAGGGAGAAACTTGGATAACGAATATTGAGAGAGACAGAATGTGTTGAGTCTGTCTAGACTATCTAGACCATGCTCATCAGCGGAGTAAATGGCGCCTCAGGGTTAGGAAACTGACCTCTGCCTATACATGGCTACACAAAGGAGAGGGAGAAACTTGGTTATCGAATATCCAGAGAGACAGAAGGTGTTGAGTCTGTCTAGACTATCTAGACCATGTTCATCAGCGGAGTAAATGGCGACTCAGGGTTAGGAAACTGACCTCTGCCTATCCATGGCTACACAAAGGAGAGGGAGAAACTTGGTTATCGAATATCCAGAGAGACAGAAGGTGTTGGGTCTGTCTAGACTATCTAGACCATGCTCATCAGCGGAGTAAATGGCGCCTCAGGATTAGGACTCCGACCTCGCGTAATGGGAAGACTCGCCTCCACGCGGACCAAGAAGAAGAAGAAAAAGAGAGTCGTTAGTTGAGGCACTTGCTATTTGGGCAGTTCACACACAAGTTCATATAACCGGTACAACGATCAACTTGTTGATGTCCACCTCATCTGTTTCTTTTTAAATTAACCAAGGTTATTAAACTCTACTTTTGATACCCTCCATAACTTTGGAAATGGATGAAATAAATCTCTTAATTACAGGTCATTGATCTGACAGTGGCTATGGAACTGAGCAGTATAACAAACACACACAAACAGAAAGATGCACATGTAAAAAACCAAAGTTTGATAACCAGCAATCAAACAGGAAAAAATCTTGATTATCTAACGCAGTAAAGTAAAAGAAATTTTATCCAATTTCGAGAACTTGTTATCTAGGAAGAATTTATACCTATTACTATTTGAGAACTACAAGGAATTTTCAATTGATCACTGCTATGCTGCTGATAGGTTGCTGTAATAATCCTTATTAGGTTACAGGTTAGGTTAGGTTATTTGGTTACAAATACAGTTTTTGTACATTTTTCACACAGTTTTTATTAATTTTAAATAATCACACATTTCCGTATTTCTTTACGGGTTACCATTACCGCGTGAAGGTGTGGTTGGCATTTGATACAATTAATATCCAGTTACGCCCTTGATAAAAGGTTGGTTGATTTTAAGTAGCAGTAGTAATGACCCTAAATATAACCTTTTAAGAAATACACATATTACAATGTCTGTTTCCTAAAAGGTTAATATTTAGGGACACAAATTAACATTAGGAAAATCGTCCGTTGCCGATTTGCCGTCACCGCGAAATATTAAGACACCACTACAGGGGGTTGTGAAATCGGCTCGCTGCGCCCGCGCCGGCTGGCTCTCAGTAGTGAACGAGCTACGGAGTACATTGTGCCACTCTACCACTCCCGCGCGCGCGACCTTCAGCCGGCCTTGGGGTAAGTTGCATCACCTCAACTTGACCTTCGCTTAGTGTTGCAAGCTCACACCAAGTTAAGCACAGCAGGTGTTAACTGGTTGCGGCGGTAGCGCAGCATTATGCTGTTACATTTCCCCCTCGAAAGAGTTGGTTCAGATTCACCCTAATTAAGAAGTATTTTATTACTTACTTTACTGACTTTTCATTTGTAAGGGTGCAGATTACCTTGCAGGTAGGTTATATTTGGGGGTTCCTTACTACATTAGTAAGCATTTCCCCCTCAAAAGAGTTTGTACAGATTAATCAGTATTAAGAAATGTTTTATTTATTACGGTATTTTTTATTTGTAAGTTTTGTAAGGGTGCAGATTACCTTGTATTTAGGTGATTATTTGGGGGTTCTTTTTTGCATATTTCATACATACCTACATCTTCATGCTTCGTTCCTGAGATGTAGGCAGTAAGAACGGAGTGCCAAGTCTACGAGTATGTATGGCCAAGTATCGCGATGCCGACTCACCTTTTTCGCGTCACCCAGTCTCATCATTCTCTTTACGTTCGATGATCATTATTATTTCCTATCCCTCCTATTTTTTTACTTTATTGATCATTTTAATTATTATTACAGCATGGATGCACAATGAAATGCAAAGTGAAATAACCAAAAATACCTTTGTGCTAATTAATTTTGCGTTTTATATTCATTTGAATGTAAGTATCCCGTATTTTTCGTTCTATTTCATCAATGTTTAAGTACTTAAGTTCGTTGACCTTTTTCTTACTTACATTGGAACAGTTGCTAAATCTAACCGGTTACTCCTACTTCTATATATTTAATTCTTCTAAACGTATGTAGTGACCCTATTGCGTGCGAGAAAACAAAAATTGCCTTCGTGTGTAAGGACTTTGTTGTAACAGCACTTGTTATTATTGTTATTATTATGAGTGCCTATAGTGTAATTGGGCGGCCTCACTAGGTCTATTAAAAAAGTCATTAAAAATACCATAGGAAATAAGGTGATTGTTAAATTACTAAACTACTGCAGGGTCAAGGTTTGGTGGACGCCTTGGCATAGGCCGCATTTAAATTATTTATGGCTCATTAATATTTTTTTAAAATTAATTAAAAGATATTTAATTGTTGTCCGTATTAAAGGGATTAACACTTTTAAATCATTGGCTTAAGCATAGACAGCTATTTCGAAAAAGTTATACCCTTGGGGGAATTTCTATTCCAATGCGAAAAGTCTACCAAATTCGGGCCACCGTTCGTAGGTATTCGTGCCTTCTAAAAAGGTGAGATAAGATCCCTAAACGTTCCTCTGCCAGTCATTCTAATTTTTGTTACCTTTATTATTTTTATGTCGGTCCCAAGCGGGCAACTTATACGTTTTTGTTTACTTTGCTAACTGCAGTTGTCAAGTAGGTTTTGGTGTCTGTAAAATGGAATTAAATTCTTCTCATAACATTCTATGTTGGCAGATAATTTTTTTGGTCACGTTTACGCCAGACTGCTGATTTCATCATATTAATGAGTCAACCTATATCACGCGACATGAACCTGCATTTTGTTAGTAAACTACCTCGAGATTTTATGAATACTATAATATTTTACAAACATATTATGACATGTTATTTATTTCAGACCTTTACCCAAACAACTGCTACATGATTAATGAATTCAAAAAATGCACTAACAAAATGCAGGTTCATGTCAGTCTTAATCACGTAGGTTGAATCACAAAATATGACGAAATCAGCAGACTAGCGTAAATAAGACCACAAAATGTACAGAATATTATGACTAGTAGTTCCGTGAGAACAGTAGACCTCGCCAGCCCTTATAAACCAAACCTAAAAGAAACCAACAAAAGTCAACTTTGGAAACAGAAAAAGTACCTACTAAAGTGACAAAAATTAGCACTTTAAAGCTTAATATTTCGCAAACGGATCCCTGAATCGAAAAATGTTTATCACACACCTGCGATATTTTTGAAAGACCCATCCAACGATACCCCACACCATGGATATCACGCGGAAAAAAATAATTTTCCATTTTACGTATGCAGTTCTATGAACATAATTTATTTTTTCAACTTTCTTAAGTCGATCCACTATTACTCAAAAACTAATAGAACCTACTTAGCCGTAATAGTTTTCCTTGTAACTACGTTATATATGCTACTGCCATGAATATTTTCACATTTCCAGAAGCAACCGTTTAGCTGGCAGGGGGGGGGGACACGTGACTCTAACAAAAATTACCGCTTTAAAGCTTAATATTTCGCCAACGGATCCCTAAATCGAAAAAATGGTATTCACACACCAGCAATATTTTTGAAAGACCTATCCAACGATATCCCACACTATGGGATTCACAAGAAAAAAAAAGTTCACTCCCACTTTGCGAGTATGGTAGGTACTCTAAAAAAAATGTTTTTCAAAATTTTATTCTACTCATTTTGTAGGTTTAATTAATTTATACATATGCCAAATTTTCGTCAAAATCGGTTGAAAAATGCGACCTGTAGAGAATTACAGACAGACAGACAGACAGCCGGACAAGAGCATTTTTGGCCAGTCTCGAAACGTAGACGCTTCGCTCGCTTCGCTCGCTCGGTCAATAATGAGAAAAATTAGGTAAAACGCAAAAAAAAATTACGTCAGCAAAAATTGTCACAATGTTAATCCTAAAATTTTGCTTTCAGTTTTTATCTCGGCAAACTTTTTTTGTCAGACAATTTTTCATGATGTAGCAGCTTGTTCTCAGGTCAACATCACAAATTATAATAGGCAATATTATATTCTGTGATGATGATATATACATATGTGTATAATAAAAAAAACCAAACCCTGTGGAATTGCAAAAGAGAGATTGAGTAACAAGCATTCAAACATCCAGACGGGCTTATTTATTATATTTGTTAGAAAGAAGAGACAAATTGATCCCTTTGCACTTATTACTAACGTGAAACTTTTCATTTATGACATTTTTCACCTAGGATCTAATTTAACCGTCGCAATTAGGTTAAGTTACAAACACCTGCGAATCGACAATGCCTGGGCACCGTTACAAAACCGCTTCACTGAATATTACGTCACAGTTTAAGCTGCACTGTAAACATTTTGTTAACACTTACTTGGGAATCGGTGGTTAAACCCCAAGCGATAATGAAGGGTTGCTACAGTATTTTTCAGAGGTCTTTCTTTTCGTCTGCTTCATGAATTTGTGCCGAACAAGCAAACAAACAAAGACAAGAAAGCGAGTTAATAAACCGTGGCAAAATATGGATATCTGGAAGGATCTGGTAGATATTGCTTCCAATAATTGACCAGAGAGTAGGGCTTGACCTCTTATATCGGTCTTATCTCACCGGGGTAAAGCCGCTAGTTTATTCTACCCTTTAAATTAGTTTAGTTCTTAATTGGTTTTGTCCTAATATAAATTACCATCAGTTAAATTTTAAAGAGCAACCAAAACGAAAAAATCGCACCAACGCACCACAAACCCCCAAATCATTATCACCAACAATTACAAAATATACGTAAATATTGTTCATTTAACCTTCGATATAGCTAAGTGGGAGACAAATGTCTAAGATTCTTGCAACACGCCCGCTGGTGTTGCAACTGAGCATATTTCGCCGATTGGAAGCCGACCAGCGTAGATCTGTCCAATAAAACGATTAAATAAATATACGCAAGGTCAGTCGGATGTGTTGATCACATCTTTGGTAGGATTGGAATTCATAATCGCACGTTAGCGGAGACAATAACAATATTGTGGTCACGCCTTCAGTAATTTATAAATTACTAACTGATGCCTGCGGCTTCGCCAGCCTTTCCGAAGCACCAACCCTAGTGGGGTTCGATCCAGTGAGGTTGGTGGTTAAAAGTTACAACGCGATAAGCAACGCTCATTCATTCTTAGTAGGAACTACACTGGTGATACACACAGAGCAGGGAAACAAACACAGGCAAAAATTTTTTTTGAGATGTTTTGAGTGAAACTGATCAATACCTACCAGGATGAGGAATACCTACCTACATTCGAAGAAAGAAAGACAGACATTAATTAGTACACATTAAAAATAAATCGACTTGTAGGTCACAGCTCACATTTTGACTTCAATTTTATAAAAGCTTTTTATTTCATGTTTAAAATCTTAATAGTTTCATAAATCACTGCTTGCACATATTTTTAAATTTGATTATTGCTTGTGAATTACTGTTATAAACATCATGTGAAGAGGTATGATACTTAAGTAAAATGTGAACCGTGTTCTACTTAATAATATTATAAAAAAACTTGTTTTGTTTGTAAACACATGAAACCACTGTGTGAATCATCTTTACGGGAAGTAGAATTTTTAAATGATTTCTTGTTTTGTTAATATTTAGTAGGAGTTATTTTACAACCACATTTGATTACAATCTATAAAAGTAAGTGTGACTAAATTCGACTCGTAATATTTAAATAGGTGTGACGAGCTGAGACGCATTCCTAGGTACGACCAAAATCTACATGATATGACCAAGAAGGTATAAACCGCGTCTCTCTACCTAATACCTACGTACTCGGTAAGTATGTAAGTGATATTAATGTTGGTTGCATTGCACATTAAGCTTGATCGTAATGCAGACTGATTGGAATCATTCGTCCTTGCGTATGTTTTGGTTCATTTGTAATGACCACGTGTTTGGTGGTATTTGGTAATGAATGACTAATGATTTTAAGAGCTCTACTGGCTCACCTTGTCAAATATTTGAAGCCTCTATTTATTTTGTGCTCAGTCTAGGGTGCAATTGGCTCATCAAGAATACCTGGTTGCAATTGGTTTCATTTACTTGGTGCAACTAAGCGAAAACTCATTGGAAACTTTGATGATAAAGAAAACTAACTTTACTGAATGCGAGAAATATTTGAGGTTACTTTAAAGTTCACGTGAGTTTGGTCATCTATGCCATCTCTTAAACCAAATACAAGCGTTTCAGAAAGATATTTTCCCTTTCAGATATTTTGCACTATGATATGTAACCTGATTGAATTTTCTTATAATTGGTCCACTTCACTTCCAACTTACATTGATTAAGTTATTCTTTAGTCTTCAACCTTTAAAATAATGACTCCAATGCAATGCAGCACGTGTTTTTGTAGTTTAAATGATCTGAATGTGTTTACGTCAGTAAATTTTCAAGGGCAGTAACACCGAACCACTTACCATCAACTAGGCCGCTTGCCTTTGTCGCCTTTCTCCAAAAAATCTCCTTCTCTACAACCAGTTTCTGCGAATGACCACGGTCTCTCAAGGTCCCCCTAACTGGTTCAGGTTTTTGGTTCAGGGTATAACATGTAGAATGTCTTTTTCGGACATAATCTAGGTACATACATTGCTGCCGCCCCCGTACCTTTATCTCCTAGGTTAGTATGAAATTCCCAATTGTCTGCATCAGTTTTTCAAATGTTATTACGTTATCTTTTGCACATCTATTTCATCAGCCTTACATCACTCATTTTCTATGCACCTTAACCAATTGGGATTGTCTTTTTTATCTATTCGTACTTTGCAAGACAAGTATTGGTAGGTACCGCTACGAAACTTGAGTCCAATTCAGTGTTTCGCAATGTATTTCCTGACCTACGGCGTGTTTGATAATTTCGCATTTTAACGACCTTAAACATATTGCATTGTATTTGACTCCCATTAATATGATTGTGGGTGTGTCGAAGAGACACATTGTTAATTAAAAAATTTATGTGAATTGTCTTTTCATAATTTTATAAATATTGTTTTCAAAAGTTTGCTAATTGTTAGTATTATTCAGTTTAAATAAATAAAAATCATTTTTTCGAAATCACAAATTTGGTTCAGACGCATCGGGTGAACAGGTTTTGATGAGGTGTGGAGATACATCGAGCCCTGGCGCAGGATATAGACTACATTTTACCACAATAAACTGTTCCAGCGGGAAAAAGGGAAAAAACACTGATCCCTGAACAGCTACTAGAAAATAAAATACAAGGAAATAAGTAACAATTTCGGAAAATGGATTTAAGAAACCATCTTTGAATTCCACTTAGAATGAATGGTTTCTAGATGAGATAAGATAGCTTAATAATTTTTTCCACTACCTATCTGAATATAGTTCCGGCGCCCGTTTAAGATGGGCGGATGACATCCGCGCTGTGGCCGGGGCGCTACCTGGTTTGATGACAGGGTATAATGGCAAAACCTGGAGGAGGCTTCACCCGAGTAGGGGTTCCCAATAAAAATTAATTATTTTTTATATAAAATACTTGTTTGTACGAATGAAATGGGAACAATAATAAAGGCTTTTTTTATCTAAATATAGTTAACTATGTCCCGTGGGTATGGTCTTCTTAAACCATCTTCCACTGGGGTGTGAAATGAAATATAGACATACAAGTGAATCTATTAGCATTTTAGGAAGATTTCTTTTAACGGTTATTTCACTTTTCGGTTTATAAAGTCAACATTTGCAATTCAAAAGGAGAATGAGCGATCAATGCGCACGCGCGTTAGTGTGGTAACTTTGTCAACGGAACGGCAGCCGTCGACTTATGAGCGAAAATTATCCGCGCGTGTGTATGTGTAGCCTTGACCCACTGACGGTGACCAGCGGATGGGTCTTCAAAGAATGCGACGCACCAATGCATTATTTGTTTGATCTTGTTAGCAGTCGCGAGGAAAATTGCGCGTGTTGAGTGTACCACTGGTGGTACCCGTGGTACCACGGGTACATTTTCCTTCCCATGGTGTCACTATTCGGTGTAACTGGTAACACCAAAATTTGTATTTTTAAACCATGACAAATTAATTTCATTATACCGTTGCCTACTTACATCGTTTTGGTTTTCAAATAACGGAATATCTTTTTATAAAAAATTAACACACTTGTTGACCGAGCGAACGTAGCGAGCGAAACGTCTCAGTTTCGAGATTGGCCAAAAATGCTTTTGTCCGTCTTTCTGTTTGATTGTCTTTCTGTAATCCTCGCATTTTTCAACCGATTTTGACGAAAATTTGGCATAGGTATAATACATTAATCACGCCGACAAAGTTGGTAAAATAAAATATTGAAAAACATTTTTAGAGTACCATATTTACACGTAAAGTCGGAATGATTTTTTTCTCTCTAGAATCCCATAGTGTGGGGTTTCGTTGGATAGCTCTTACAAAAATATTGCGGGTGTGTGGAAAACTATTTCGATTCAGGGATCCGTTTGCGAAACATTAAGCTTTAAAATGCTAAGTTATTGCAGGTTATAATAGGGCTCGCAAGGTCTACTGTTCTCACAGAACCACTAGTTTAGGTACACTTTATTATATGTGTCTCGGGTGCACTGCCCACTATCGTTTTTTTCCTATGATTATTATCGAACCTTATCTATTTTATCTAATCTTACTTGCAAAGGTTACGATGCCCGTTATACTTCACCCTAATGTACCATCTGATGGATCTACCTAGCGAGATCGGTCTGATCTATAACTCGTACATTCGCTAATTTATAGTACGTATAAAATAATTTGAAACCTTGGACTTATCTTTGTATGTGATTATTTAATTTGAAAAAACATAGCAAAGTAGACGATCGTTATGGTGTGTATCAACTTGTTTCTAAGGCCACACACGTGATGCTGATGTGGTTAGATGATACTACGTCCATCAATACCGGATATTATACTTGTGGAATGAATGGGGACTCCCCTGGAAAATTATATATTCATAAAATAATGTAGGTACAAAGTATATATCTGTGTTTGTTTATAAGTCAAATAGCTAATGTAGAATTCAATTGCAATGTATTTAAGGACTGTTTTCAATTAATTAAGAATAATTGACTATCGATAATCAATGGTAGAGTTATTTCAAATGCCAAATATAAGTAATTTAAATCTGTTTATCTTCGTCATCCATCATATATAATTTATGGTCTATATTATTTGTCTATTATGCGAGAATGTAGCCAAGAGAAGAGGTTAAAATAGAATAATATTTCATCATCATCATCAACAGCCTATTAATGTCCCCACTGCTGGGGCTCAGGCCTACCCTCTCAACGAGGGCGTTCGGGCTATAGTCCACCACGCTAGCCCAGTGCTGGTTGGTGGACTTCACATGCGCCTCAGAATTTCTTCTTCGGCGTATGCAGGTTTCCTCACGATGTTTTCCTTCACCGTTTGAGAGCAGTCAGTAAATGTACTTGAATTTCGAGAAAAAACCCATTGGTACATTGCCGGGGATCGAACTCCGGACCTTTCGATATGATAGGCCGCGTCTTATCCCCTACGCCACTGACGCTCTAATATTTATTCAAATAAGCTAAAATAATGTAGTATCTTATTAGTACGCGCGTGTATGTTCGCATTAGGTCGTGTTATAGTGGTTATTTTATCGATAGCGAACTGTCAGTTAACATTAGAAGTCCACCTGAGCGAAACTGCTGGCAAAAGCCAGTTTTATATAACATACTTAATGTTAATAATAATTTGATTAGTAAAAGAACATTGTTGATAATAAATAAGTCACAGTAAAAATTCGAATTATTGACGACTTTATTGCGAATAGGATAAGGTCCCTCCACCAGATCGTACCGGTCCATTGGTTGTGTGACGTTTGGATAAAAAAACTATTTATTCAGTTCATTGCCCAAGGTGGACTTTTAACTCTTAAGAAAAACAAGGCAACAGAGAATATTATGTCGTATAATGACGGGTTCCGTCGATGGTTTTTATCTAAAGCATTTTTTTTAATATATCTAGTTTTGTTTAAAAAGAAGATGGTATTAGGTATACCATCTTATACTGTAAGGTAAGCAAGGTATTCAGGTGTCATGTGCTCAGGCCTACCTTTACGAGGGTGTTAAGCCTAATAGTCCACCACGCTAGCCCAACTGATTGGTGGACTTCACATGCGCCTAAGAATTTCTCGGTGTATGTAGGTTTCCTCACGATGTTATATTTTAGTGTATGTAGATTTTTAAAATATGCTAACTGTACAACCTACCTTCAAATTGGTTCTAAATTCTCTACCCAAAGGTTGTCTGGAAGAAATCGCTCTTAGCGATAAGACCTAGATGTACATTACTGTATCTGCTTTTCTCTCTTTTTTTGTATGTAATTTTTAAATGTGCAATAAAGTGTATTGAATTGAATGTTTTCCTTCACCGTTTGAGAACAGGCAGTAAATGTACATAATGTAAGTTACGAGAAAACCCATTGTTACATGGCCCAGCCGGGGATCGAACTCGGATTACTCTATATGACAGTCCGCGTCTTCCCCACGACGCCACTGTCGTCGAAATAAGAGGACTCCATCATATCAGCCGAAACACGTCCACTGCTGGACAAAGGCCCTAGGTACTTACTGTTTAATAAATATATAAATTTAACGTTCATAACATGTCCAGAAAAAGAGATCGAATTTAGTATCGAACAACAAAAACTATGTTTTATACATATTATCATATTACCTACCTTATCTACTTCTAAGCAAAAATGAGAAGGAAAATTGATGTGGCATCAATATCTGTCATTATTATAATAGGTTTGAATAATGATTATTGACATAATGAATAAGGATAGATAAAATATTAAAATTATCTATTTGTTAAATGTAGTTTTTTAAATGTGGGCTGGTCTAATGTGCGGTAGCGTATGCATTCGTATTGGAGGTACACAGTTATTTCTGGTACCTATAAAATGTCTGCGTCCTAAAATTTTCTTTTTCAATAATGCCTGCATTCCCCATATAATTATTTTGAAATCATTGGCTTTACCCTCAGAATACAGTCTTTACCACAATGTCTTGTATCCATACTTAATTCACACATTCCCATAATGCACGCAATATTTTGGTAGTTTTCTACCGAGATCATAATTGATTACTAGCCAGCAGACATTACGATATAGACATTTCAAGAGACAGATTAGACATTTTGGGAAATAGACATTTTAGGAAACAGACAATAAAGAGCAGGAAAGCTGATATCATGGGAATGCAGACTTTATGGGAAAATTTAATTTTAGGAGCAGACAATCTTGAACCAGGGGTCGACAGTATGATATAGCCTAGACGCAGTTTCCGGAAATTATTTACGCGGATATTGAACAGCCTTGAGACATGTGTGAAACTCACGATCTACATTCTTCAGTCGTCGCTATCCAATCTTGTTATTAAAACAGTCGTAAAAAAGGTTTCAAAGATCATTATTAGCCGAAAGACGTCCACTACTGGACAAAGGCCTCCCCCAAATATCTCCACGACGACCGGTCCCTCGCTTACCTCATCCAGCCGGGTCCCGCGACCTTCACCAGATCGTCGGTCCACCTTGTGAGAGCCCTGCATACGCTGCGTCTTCCGTTGCGCGGTCGCCACTCGAGGACTTTTCTGCCCAGGTTTCAAAGATATTTATAGATAAATGCATGACCCTAGATCATACTTTTAGTTGCATGAACAACCTATAAATTATCTCAGGAGTTCCATGTTGTAGGTACTACCACATAGTCTAAGTGCAGGCTTTTAAAGAAAAGCTTTACAACATAACATTTTCTGAAATATATTAATAGTCCAGTAAATGATGACAATAAAAATTAGATAGGAATACTGACTTTTATATTCCAGAAGCTCCATACGGAACTGCGGGGAACTAAACCTGTGACCATTCAATCTTCTATACTGTTATAAAATTGTAACGGGAGTATTTCTGTAGATGGAAGGGATTAAAAAAAACTGTTAGAATACGTTACTTAGGCTTAACTGACTCCAAAACACTTTTCACAAAAAAAATTGTCTTTCTGTCTGTTTGAACCCGCATCACGCTAAAACTACTGGTCCGATTTGTTCCAGTTTTTTTTGTTTGAAATCATGTGGTCTGACTTAAAATCTGGTGTACTTGGATTTTTTTAAATTCCAACCCTAAAGGTCTGCCCAGTAGTCAGGTTCTGGAACCACAAACATGTGGGGTCCAGAACCGCAATATTTAATGTTATGTGATAGATAGGGAGAATTTTAATATTTTATTCGAATAGTTACTAACATTATCTTAAGTATTTACTAACAAATTATGGATTGTATTATCTGAAATAAATAAATTATAATTATTAATAAAGGGGTGAAAAGGGATAATAAGGTTCGTATGTCCACTAAAATTTACAGATCAAATTTACAGGCCGCGGGCAACAGTTAGTAAGTACTTATACGATACTTTTTAATACGAACGAAGTCGCGGGGCATAAGCTAGCAGTTTCATAAAAAAGTGTGCAACTTCTGGGACACACCCCCGCCGAGGTATTTCCACCGAGCGGACCACAACCTAAATACTTTGAATGACATTGTAGGTGAGGCAGGTGCCGATCGTTTCCGAACACGGGTGCTCTACAACCGATCTGGTTGCCTTAATTTATGTGTATTTCTAGAAAGGCAACCGGCGGGTTGCGCCACGACCGGACAGTGGTTGCACCACCTTCAACATTCTCGATTCCGATGTGACACACCATTTAAAACGAGCTTTGAAGGCTCTCTTTGAGCCGTTCGCTATTTTACGCAGATATCTATTTTATTTAAGAACTTGCTTCTCGCCCTTAACTTTCCATAAGGTTAAGTCAACCATAATAATATTCCCCATATCTTCTCCACTAAGCCACCGACATACTTTCGAAAGGTCAACTTAACCTTTCAAAAGAGTGTCGGTGGCTTAGTGGGGAAGAAGTGGCCAAATTTTTCTGCGGAAAAAATTACATCGCGGTGAAAAGTAAACATAGGGGATAAGATGCCACACGAAAGGTCCGAGGTTCGATCCCCGGTTGGGCCATGTACCAATGGGTTTTTTCTCGAAACTTAAGTATATGTACTGACTGCTCTCAAACGGTGAAGGAAAACATCGTGAGGAAACCTGCATACGCCGAAGAAGAAATTCTTAGGCGCATGTGCAGTCCACCAACCCGCACTGGGCTAGCGTGGTGGACTATAGCCCGCACGCCCTCGTTGAGAGGGTAGGCCTGAGCCCCAGCAGTGGGGAGATTAATAGGCTGTTGATGATGAAAGTAAACATAACGTATACAGACAGACTTGCTTTCCTATTTATTTATAACTAGCTTTTTCCCGCGGCTTCGCCCGCGTAGAAAAGTTTTTCCCGTGTACATTGTGTAACAGCGCCCTCTATGTAGGCGTTTTGTTACTTAGGGGGTATTAACGGACGCCCCGCGGCTTTGTCCGCGTTAAAAAGTAGCCTATATTATGTTATTCCAGGATATAAGCTATCACTGTACCAAGTTTTATCAAAATCTATTCGGTAGTTATTGCGTGAAAGAGTAACAAACATCCTCACAAACTTTCGCCTTTATATATTAGTAGGATGTTATGGATAAAGTCGGTCCAGTAGTATAGAGTACCTTCAGAATCGGACCCATTGATATTTATTTAAATTTTACAAACATTGTTTAAAGCTTCTGCATCAAGGGTATAATTATTATCACCGCCTGGTAGCTGTCAATCTCATTTGGCACATACGTTTCGTTAACCGGTACCCTCAATGTTCTTGTCATTGTGATGGATGACATTCATCGATCCACCGATTATCCATTTATCAGAACTTTATAAAATAAAGAAGAAATAACGTAATCGGTATTTATATGGCAATTTAACATCTGACACTGAGCTCATTATTAAAAGCTAAAAATAGTTTAATGCTGAAACTGAGTAGATAAATAATTAATAAAGTATGCATCCTCGCTCTTATATAAAAATGTCACTGTTTATTAAAATAATTGACTTTCCTTGGATTTAAATAAGGCAAGAGGTCAACAGACTACTTTATTTTCCTATGTATACAGGATGTAATATATTATGAAAAATTAGATATTTATTATATTATATTTATTAGGTAACTTATTTTATTATTTTTGCCATCAGATTCTGCTAGTGTGAGATTCTGTTGCCTGCGTATAATAAAAACCCGTGGCTATTTACAATAACAAGGAAATAAAATAATGTAGGCGCCTGCTTTACCCATCCAGTTTTACAATACAACATAACAAAATTAATTAATTAATTAAATTAAGTTTTTTAACGAAATTGTTTTTGTATACACGGTATACACTCATATTTTTGTTAAAACATAGTAACGCGTAAATATTAATTTTATTAAAATAACAATGTCAATAAAATAGAACCGCAAAGGGGCTTTGTCAAAGCAATTAAGTCATACATAATACAAACATTAATGTTACTGTAAAAGGGCATCTTATCAATATAATTGTATAAGTATAAAATATAACATACCTAAATAATTAAATAGTTTATGTTAATATGACTATTAGTTACTAACCTGTTACTTTCAATTATGATTTCTTACAATTATGATATGAAATTAATTATTTCATTTATTTGATATTAGGTAGGTATATTATATTTTTGATGAAATTTTTACAGCTATATTGTAACGATGCCCTTTCACTGTAATAGTAATGTTTGTATTATGACTTAATTGCTTCGTATTTAAATACAAAAATTTTAATGTAGTTTGTATGTTTTAGCTCATAATCACGCTACAACGGCTGAACGGATTTTAAACACGGTACAGTGATAGCTTATATCCTGGAATATAAAGGCTGCTTTCTAATGCGGATGAAGTCGTGGGGCATACCATAGTAAAATTTTTTGTTGTAAGTTTTTTAAATAATCATACCGTAGAGACCAGTTTTAGCAATTTCTTTATCTGATAATGCTTCATTAACGCGATAAAAGCTTTTTGCCATTAACATTGTCTTAATTTGTCGTTTGTGGTCAAATCTCATATTTCCATCGGTAATTTTAATTTATTAAAAAAAATGCTATTGCAAATTGAATTTCTAGACACTTTAGGCGATCTAATACTATTCGCCTATTACTAAATGTTATCAGCTTGTATTGCTTTTTATGTAGGTAAGATGTAAATCATGGCATAATTTAAAATACTGAAATTTTATCAACATATTTTACGTGGACGATTGGATATTTAATAACGCTTTGTCGTACTATAAGACACGTTAATAAAGCACTTTGCTGTAACGAGATCGACTTTTATAAAACATTGCATTATCTTATAAACGGATTTGGGTCTTTGGTCCTATTATTAGTCTTTCCTGGTCTTTAAAAACGTTCCATGTCATCTTAATTTGAACATTTGGCAAGGAATATCTTGGAAGAATTTTAAATTTAATTTTATTTAATATACATTAAAAGTATTAAAAAAACTATAACGTCACCAGTTAATAAACAACTATACATACAAAGACTTTCATAATTCTTCCCTAATTTCGGTTGTGTTTATAATTATTACACACCCCCTGTATTTTTATAACTTAACGAGCAATCTCACGTGCAATCTTTCCGTGCTTTACTTATCTATCACTAACCATCTTTTAGTCATTTATCCAAGGTTAATAAACACCAGTTCTAGTTAAGTAACAGAAGGATCCATAGGTAGGTACTTATTTTGATATTATCAAAAGGACGACAAATAGGAACTTTAACCCCTAAAGGATCTCACAAAGCCTATTGGTGCACACCTACTTAGGCAATATGCCATGCTCTCAGTTGCCCTTTCGAGAGCTTAGCTCAACAAGTCGTTAGGATCTACCACTGAGTGAGAGAGTTAAGAAATTCTACTAGTTGTTGGTCGGGTTGGTAAAACCGGTATACCGGATCATAAGTTTATTTTCCAATACTAACTCATATTCATAGTTTATTTTCCTTTGTTGACAAATGTCCCTCGAATTCAAAATAATCTCTTTTGATTTAAGGTTGGTCAAGCAATGAGGATCCACGGGCGTAAAAAGCCTCGTTACAGCTTTTCCCAACAGTGGACAAAGACAGACCGATGATAGCTCTTATAAATTTCGACCTTATATAAACCTTTTTTTTAATTGTAGACGTTTTTTATAAAAATATGCGTCAGTAGAATTCTTCTTGTTTCATAGATTATGTTGTCGATTATCATTTTATAATAATACACTGGATGAAAAAGGTACTTCTTATAGGATTTCAATGACGTCATGTACAGTTTTTATCGATTTTTAAAAACATGGTAGATTGATTTCCTCTATTAGTTTCAGTAAAAAGAGAAATAAATATAGAATAATACTAATAATAATTTATTATAATTGCTTCCTAACTTTTAAGATTAAAAATGTTCAGTAGTTAGACATAGGTGTACCTATATAACTTTTGTAAACAGTAGGTAGGTTCATATCGATTCGTAGGTAAATTACTTAATTATGTTGCTATTATTTTAATTAATTTTTGTATACCCACAAAGAACGAAGCCTTTGATATATATGAACTATACTACTGAAGTGACATACAAAATTGTTGATTGATGACAAATAATGCATTTTACACTTTCCCTGATATTTTCCTTATAATTCTACAAATACAATAGAAGGAAAACCTTTTTTTATGTGACTAACATCCTCTAAGAAAGTCCAAGAAAACTTATAGAAGGAAAGTGTAAGGAAAATTACTTCCAAAAGGCTTACAAGTTCCAAGAATTTTCATCTCCCGAAACAACTTCATAAGGCAACATTTTTTTTGTTTCAGACTGCGTTCCTACGGGAAAGAACGAGCTATGTGGTTCAGTATCCTGGCCTACTTGGTCTATTACACAATCTACACCATCCTGCTGGCAATAGCTGGCCTCTGGTGTTTCGAGGAATGCGCCCTCACTGAGGAAGAGGAGTACCAGTTCTATAACGAGCATCGGGCCTTACCATTTTGAACATTGTAAGTTATATTTAATAGTTACCTACTAACTTTGAGAAGGTAAGAATTCCGTCCATGTTGAGTTGTTCTAGAAAAACTGTAGGGGGAAATTGTCTCCGTCCTACGCCTATTATCACGTCAAACGTAATATTAATAATTAACATCTACTATACTAAAAGGTATAGTAAAGTTGAAGAGGTTGTTTACTTGATTTAATTTTTTTTTCCATTTGATAGCCCAATAAAATTATTAGCCGAGAAAAGAGAAAAATGTTAGAAATAGCGGGCGAAGCCGCGGAAAACAGGTAGTAACCATGTAAACAGGTAGTAACCATCTAAAGTCACCGCGCACGAAGTCGCGAGCACGGCTGGTATTTTTATAATTTTCAGGTAAAAAAAAAAGGATGGTTTTAAATTAAAACCCTTTCTAGTTATTTTGATAGCTACCCAAAATCAATGTAGGACTTTGCACGACATCAATACCTACAAATATTCGTTTATTTATGAATGGTGTTATGTCACAGATATGTTTAAACTTTAAACCACTAAAATAATGCGTATTAGAAATCAATTGTTAATTGTTGTCTAGTAGTTTGAGAGAAAAAATAAGATCATACTACTTACTTACGTATTTCGATGCCTACGTCAATTTCAATATTCAAAAATTATATTTGGCTGGAGATTTTTTGTAGCTAAATATTCAAATATTTATACTTACAGTGACAATAGATTTTGAACCATTATCTAAATATCTGACAATGTAATCATTTGTTGTCTTCTATGACGTAAATCGAGATAACTAATTTGTTTCCTCTAATAATAATGTACAGTCGACCGCACGTCAGTGGTAACACTTTGATCTTGAGCTGGCCTTGCATATTAGGGAGTTTCAATACTATGAGAGACCAGTTTATACTGGTTTTGTTTTCACTGACGCGCGGCCGACCGTAGTAAGTTAAGTGGGCGTGAGTTTAAATTTAAAAAATACTTATTTCGGCCATGTTTATCGTTTACATTACAAAGATTGTATTTACACTAATATTATTTAAAATAATTTTATATATTTGTTGTATGTCTAATTATATTACCATAATTAAGTTATTTATTGTAGGTACTTATGTGTTCTATATTTGTTCTGCCTTTAAGTAAATAAATTATATCATATTATTTTACGTTTAGCTAGAGTTTAGATTGACCGACGATAGGGTGCAGTATAGTGCCTTGTGGGATGCCTATGTGTCCAGCAGTGGACTAGTGCAGGCTCATGATGATATATACGTATAATGTATATAGTACGTACAAAGAAAAACCAGGAGCAGCATTTTAAATAAGTACATTACATAGTCTGGCTTTAGCAATCTATGTTGATATCACTACTGATTTTTTTTTTTTTTGATTTGAATATAAATTATTATGATTGACAGATCAACTTAGATAGATGCTTCCGTGGGACAAATGTGACAAAATGAAATTACTCAGTAAATATACGAGCATGTATCAATAGCCTAAAAATAAATTAAGTCGATAAAACTGGTTAATTTTATTTTTCCTAGACTACAAGCTAGGAACTAACAGGTCAAGGAAAGCTGAGACGAAACATAATCTGGGAACTATTTTTATCCAGACGTCGTGGTGGGTTCGATTCCCACCCGGGACCAACGTTTATGTGGTGAGCATATCTGTTGGTTTTCGGATTCGGGGTGTTTTTAAGTATTTATTTAAAAGTATATAATTGTTGTGTTACGTATGGGTATACAACCTAGAGCGTTAGTCGCGTCGGGGATAAGACGCGGACTATCCTATCTAAAGGTCCAAAGTTCGATCCCCGGCTGGGCCATGTACCAATGGGTTTTTTCTTACATTTACTGCCTGCTCTCAAACGGCGAAGGAAAACATCGCGAGGAAACCTGCATAGAAGAAGAAATTCTTAGGCGCATGTGAAGTTAACCAACCCGCACCGTTGATTTGATTTGATTTGAAATGAAATACATCTAATTGCAGAGAATAGGATTCGAACAGGTGGTAGTGATCATATAAAACATATAAAAGCTCCGCTATTCAGCTAGCTTACATTAGCTTGCAAAATTGTTACTTACGACTAACTAGCACTTAAAATTTAAAAATTCGGTGATGACTTTTGTACTGTTTGTATTGTTGTGTGGATGGTTTTTATAAAGGATTTAAACTTTTAAAACTGTCTGGTACCTTGTAAGTTTTTACACACATGCAATAACAAAAAAATTTTATAACAGTTATCGTTTGTTATAGTAACGTTTGTAAAGTTGAGTAACCATCCACTTAATTTCGGACTAAACTGTCGCGTGTGAATTTGTCCAAAAACATTATTATAAAACTTTATTAGTTTATGCCCTTACGCCGCGTGCGCAGTCATTGACGCGTGGCATTGTGTAATTTACACGGACCGACGATTGTTTCCTGTCAGTATTACGGAGCACGGCGCAGGTACAAACATAATCGGTACGCGTATCCGCTCAAAACTAGGACTTGACACTAAAGTTCAATGAATTTATTGCCAGCTGTTCGAACAATTAATGTACAAGTACTAAGTACCTATCCTAAACTAGTGTTGCCACGGGAAAATTTATCTACAGTGGTAGGTACTGCCAGAAGGACATTTTACAGATTGGACGTTTTTCAGATTGGACATTATTACAGTAAATCAAAATTCTGCCGATGGGTAGTGCCGCGGCGCGGGTAAGTCGCTTTGTTATGGGAAAATCTGTTTGTATTTTTTTCTATTTAACTTTAAAATAATAATCCTTACGCCATCCCCACACTAGGGCGGTGCAACACGCGGGCAAGGCGCGACCTGTGGCTGCGATATATTTGCTAGAAGCCACTCACACCGATTTGAGTGTTTCTTTACAAATTTATCAATTTAAATCAATCTATAGATGGGCAATGGAGATGGGCAAGTTTATATTTGATTTAACTACTATAACTAATATAGGCACCACTACTCAGTACATAATTAATTATATTATGGTCGTATGTTTCTGAGTAAATATTTACCTGTATTAGCTTACATATTATTGACGAGTTTTCCCTCAATTCTCTAAAGATTAATTACAAATAAATTAAATATTAAAATTCAACGTCGTACTTTTTGTACCAACATTGAATTCAATTACATATTTACGCAGAAGAACATCGAAACAATTACTAAAACATATTACATACATATATCATTGAACGAACTGCGTGCTAAGCGCAATCACCCGTGCTGCTCATAATAATTAACTATAGTACCAGCAGAGCTTCAAGTACAATTTCACATAAAATCCTTTGTAGGTAATGAAAATAATTCCATTAGACTTACTAGCGGTTTCCCTCGGCTTTGCCCGCATAGAAAAGTTTTTAATGCGGGAACAGCTTTTCCCGAGGTATCCTATATAGGTAAAGCTGAGTTATAGCATATGTGTTGATCTGATCTTAATCTATATTACTGTAAAGTTTCATCAAAATCTATTCGGCAGTTTTCCGTGAAAGAGTAACAAACATCCAAACATCCTCACAAACATTCGGGTGTGATCGATTATTCCCAGTTTGATAATTCCCTTACATAATCTGAAGGAAGTAATGGAAAATCTGATAGTGGAATCGACGTCTAAAAATTATATAGTATAAGGTTCTTATACATAATTCTTATCCGTATACAGTCAGGCAACCTAATCGATGCAAACAAACATTTTCGTTTGACACATCCATTTTATTGACTAATTTTCAAGAACATATTTATTCTGCTATTTATTACCGTTGCGTTGTAAAGTTAGTTCCCGCGGGAGAAGCCGCGGGTAACAGATAGATGTATGTAAAAGATTCAGCCTGAATATAGTCTAGTACCCTTGCTGTAAAGGCCAATTTAAATCGTTTATTTTACGTCAAAATTAACTTTAACGTCGTTACTATAGTAGACTGTGTAGCAGCAATACAGACTAGAAGTTAACTGACTTACTGGTTCCAATGAATAGGTTTCCAGGTCACCCTCATTGAGTAATAACTGCATACATCGCTGCATCTCTTGAACTTGGTGAGAAGCCTTGGAAAATGGTAGTTTAAAATTGTGTGATACCAAGTCTTTTACAAGACTTTATGGCATTGCAAATAGGGGTAGTTCGTAATGATTCTATCTGGTTGGAGCTAGGGAAATTCGTGTTGGTATGAAATTGATCGTAGCAATTACGTAATTCATCGTCATCATATCAGCTCGTCGACGTCTACCGATGGATACCTATTACACCTTCCCCAATCAACCCCACCGGTCATTATTTAATTACAAAATCACATTTGTGTCTTATCTTAAATTCTAACGATATTTTTTAAATAAAATTAATTTTATCAATTTTACACAACGTGCAAAAGCAATGGCTATTTTACGAAAGGAAATTGAACTAATAGTTATTTTACAAATGGAAATTGTGCCTTTTTCTTCAGAGACTGTTTATAGTCAGAAAACGTTTACGCGTTTAAAAGGAACCTGAAAAAATCATCGCAAGAAAGTACTTATTTTTAAGTTTTTTTTTTACTTTTTGCGTTTTAACGTAATGTCTTGTGATAGGTAAAGTTAATTAAGTTTGAAGTCATACATTATGGAAGGAAAAATTATGTTTTCATTAATAATATACAAAATACGACAAAAACACGTCAAATGGTAAAAAGCACAGAGACGTCAAAATACATAAAAAAACTAGGTACTTACTGAAAAGTTCATACGTTCTGAACCATCTGGTGCTAGAATAATTTAAGAAACAGATGCTACATTATGACATTTATTTCAGTATCTCTTCGTATAAGTTATAATAAATGACACTGAATTCTATGTATAAAACAAAATAAATGTTATTTTAAAGAAATGAGTCGAAATTTGTAGCATCAGTAAAGAGGTAAAATTTTTCTGACATTGCTAAGGGCATTCACTTTAGTTTTATAGATAACATTGCAAATATTACTATTAAAACCATGTTTATGAATGAAATAAAGAAATAAACGTTTCCAAAATTTTTATTAAAGAATAGTTCTTTTTAAATTTATGCTTCTCCCAATTCAATTGCAAATTATGATTAAGACTAACAATAACAAAATAAAGTATCAACCTTAAAGGTACGAAATTAATCATCGCAACATTAAAACGAACATACTCCACTCGTACGTGATTATTACATGGTTGTCTTCCACTTTACCCAACCATTAAGTTATGCGCACGAAATGCGATTTTCGAGCGAAGCAATTGATATTCGATCGGGACGACACAAGGTCGCAATCAGCATACCAGCGGCCACTCTAATTTTACCTTAACACCACTTTGTGTAGGCTCTGATTCAGTAGACTAGTCTATGCCGATCCGTACGTTACTGTCAAAGGTAAACAAGCTATGACTTTGTATATATGAAAATTACATCTCTCTTCGCGCTTCAGTCGGTAGTGGGCCTTTCGCAAGAAAGCCTTAGACCATAAACATTTTAAATGATAAGATATCTGCTCAAGTTTCGCCAAAAGTTTAATTTAATTGTGTACGGAAAGTGATGGAAATGTAAAATACATCTCAGCTAGTTTGTGATAAATAAATTAGTATGAGTAAAGTGATTTAGGATTGGTTGGTGACAACTAAAAAGGTATGTTATTTCTGGTTTTTAATTTTAAAATAATTGTGACAAGTGAAGATAAAAATGCATAAAGAGTCGTACCGAAAGTTCTACGGCGTAGACTCTGCCTACGCCTTTCTCTACGAATCCCTCGTGTTTTGATAATCTTTGAGAATGTTTATAAACTTTTCTTTATCATAGAACCATATTCTATCAGACTTTGTATTGTTATTAGGTTACCTTATAATTATATTATTGTATCCTTTTTTTGTATTTTACATTGCACAATTGAAATTATTATTTCGAAGTACCTATTATTTATTATTCAATACGTATTCGTTTTCTTTATACTTAGACTTTAATTTAAAATTTAGAACTACAATAATTATAGTAAGTACAACTAACATGATAATATTAATAAAAATTAAAATAAAATAAATAATAAATATAATATTAATTTATAATTTAGTAAGTAGTATATGTAATTTCCCGTAGGTAACTCAGAAAAGTGATACTTACTCAAAGTTTATTTTATTATTGAGATATTTTCTAGTTCTTTAATCTAAATATTTAGATCTTCAGTCGATAAAGAGTATTAGTTTAGTTTTTCATATTTGAAATCAGGGAATAAATGGATGTTTTTATTAAGATCAAATATATAATTTATAAATCAAGTTCGATGTGTTTCCTTGTTTACACGTATTGCTTCCTCGTTTTCCAATGTGTCCTTTATTAAGGTTTTTGATTTGCATTTGTATAATTAAACAGGTTTAGAGACGATAAGTATCATCAACCTCATCTGCTTCATATCAAAACAACGTCATTGTATTATTTTATTTAACCTTTCTGGCTCAATGACGCTGTTTCCATAAAACTAATATTTTTCAAAAATTTTAATTTGCTCAATCTTTTAATAGTCTTAAAAAATGTCTGGCTTCTGCCCATGCAGTGGAGGCCTACGCCCTTAGCGCACTTAACAATAGGGTGTTTTATAGTATTTCTTTATTTTATTACCAAAGTAAAACAGAAAAATATATATGAAAAATAATAATGTCATAAAAAGGTATAGTGAAAATTACTTGGTGGAACTTTAATTTGCAACTGTATGACAAAATTACGCAATTTGCTAGAAGAATGGAAAACCACCTGACACTAAAGCATTTAAAATTTACGCTACATACAAAGACGTCATACAATAATGATGAGTTTAATGAATTAATGATTGCAATTGTAATGATACGACTGCACTGCGCTCTGGTGAGTGTAATGATGTTCATTAAAATATGGTAGTCTCTTCAATATTAACGCGCCAACTTTTGACGCGAACGATTCTCCTAGAATGCAAAAATTTATTTTCATTTCTGTTAAAATTTGATAATTTAAGGGGTTTTTAAATAACAAATCATCTCAAATCTCAAATGCTAACCCGAATTATAAAATCTTTATTCAAAAAGCATAAAATTATATTGTATCACTTATTGATCGTGATTCTAACGATCCAATTCTAATACTTTGTAAAACCTCTTTTATTGGCTTAAAGAATTCCAATCGCTGTTTTTAAATTGTAATTTTTTTCTGTGAGATTTTCCAATATACTTATAAACTAAATAGCTAAAGTCATTAATATTTGTGAGTCTACTGACTCACACACAGATACACTTAATAGTAACACCTAGATATACGTAATAGTAAAACAGCTTTGAAATAAATACTTTGAGTTAAAAAATATGATGTAAGTACGAACCACATGGTTTCGATGGAAGCACGTTAATTTCGCAGCCAGATGGTCTATTATTTTTTTCTCGAATCGCGTAATTTATTCAAACTACATGGTTGCCATGATATTATAATCCCGTCATTCATTTTTTTTTGTATCCGGCCGGCCGGAGGAGTACCGTATTTGGATTTTACGGGGACCTTGATTTTTGACATTGGTCGTTAATTTTTGGCGGTGCTATTTACCGTTTTGGAATTCCTAATGGCTCACAAAATACTAGCCAATCCAAACCACTTCGCTTATGTCAGCTACCTTGTAACACTCAGATTATAGCCATAAACTGTTAAACCATATGCGAAATAATGTCAGTGGGACTCTCTACTAGTCTCTACCAGTTGGTCATGCAGATAAAAATGATAAGCGTAAATTGTGAGAACTGAAAAATCAATATCTTACTATTTTTTTTATCTGTATACTTTTCTGTCAAAATTTTTTTACGTAAAGTGATAATTTTGAGTGCTCCTAATAATTCTGCAGTTACTATTTATTATTTCTTGTAACAAAAAATATAAAGTCTATTGAGTTGTAAGAATACAAGGCGTTGCTTTATACTTGTGTTTGTTAAACTCGTAATATATCAAAGACGAAGTGGGCGAATCCTATTTTTTAAATTGCTATCAGAATCGTACCAAAATGAATACGAAATACTCAATAAATAACACTGATAAAACAGGTTATGATACAAAAAAATCTGCGGTTTATAAAAATAATCAGTAGGGTCACGGTATAAGAAAACATCAACGTGGTTCTCTTAAAACTGTAAGATAGCGTATGTTTTGACTACCTAATGCATTTTATTTCTTTATTTTTAATTTTGCGAAAATGTTTAATACATTTTTTTTACATTTGCGTTCCTCACGGCATTATTATATTATGTCTTCTGTGCTCACGGTGTAGAACGGAAAGCAATCCTTCGATAGAAGGCTAATAAAATACATAATAAACTTAAGATATTTTTAAATTAGATAAAATGTTGTTCTTTTTTTGTAAAAAAAGTTCTACATGTGTTTGTAAAACACGAGAGTGTAGGTAGTACTAGTTAGTAAAATATAGTAAAAAAGTAGTCTATCTAACTACATCGCTAGGTAGAGGTGTACATCATTAGCTAGACATGCAGTTTTGCGTTGTTATAAATATCGGTTAAGATATAGGCATGAAAGATGCAAATGATAAATATTCAAGAACATTTTTTCGTTTATTAATAAATAAAACAAGAATAGGTAGGTATTTTCTATTATGACTAAATAATACATACCTACTAATGTATTTATTTATATTCAAGTAAATAATTACACGTTGGTCTTGACACTGCCTCTGTCAAGCAACAAAACTAACATGTCAGGTACAACCTATCTAATGAATAATAAAATAGAATACAAAAAATATAATGTACATTATAAGGAAATATTGAATAATTTGCAAAAACAAGAAGGTGGGTAATGATCTTTTTAAATTTCCTGTTTAGTCATTTAATTTTGTTTTATCATTACCAACTGCATGTCCTAGACTACCTAGGTCATATAATATGCGTATCTGGTAATTTGTGAAACAAAATCTGATCATGTGCGTATCTGGTAATTTGCGAAATGCACATCTGGTCAACCGCGTATAAGGTAATTTGCGTTTCTGGTACTATGCTTCGGAAGGACATATTTAGGTATTTTATTTAGACACGGCTATGGGACACGGAGGGAAAGTACCTAAAATATTAAAGGTTAAAAAAGACTTAATTTTATTTTTTTAATGTAGAACTGAATTCTTAGATAGATGATTTTTCAAAAATCTTTGAACTCGGTTCTAATTATTAAAAAATAAACTAGTCTTCGTATAATTAAAATTGCTTATAATCAATACTTCAAGTACTTACCTACTTCCCTCCTTCCAAAGCCGTGGAACACCCTGTATATTTATCACCGCCTTCATTTAAATTACAATACTTACCTGTATGTTTCATTCATGAAAGAGCTGATATAACCGAGTTTTTTAGTTCCCTCCATTTTCCCGGTAGCTTACTTCCTAATCGATTATTTAATAAATTATGACGGAAAATCAAGTCATCATATAAAGCTAATTGGTAGATTCATTCACTGAATAGGCTGATTTTCGCTTACCTTGAAGTCGAGTGGTGAGTGCAATATCCCGCCGTTCGCGTGCATTTAACGAGCAGTGACCGTGTTGCACAACTGCACCGGTGCAGTGTGGGTTAGCCTTAGCATGTTCATGTAGGTAATACCATTCCATGCGTTTTGATGATAATCTTGTTAATACAACCCGCCTAAGATTTATAAGACCTAGAATTCCTTGCGTTTCATGGCGTCTGTGGCGTAGATGTGAAAACTGTCTATTACGTCCGGAGTTCCGAGTTCGACTTCCGATCGTGTCATGTACCAATGGGTTTATCTTGATACTTAAGTACATTTACTGACTGCTCTCAAACTGTGAAGCCGCACTGGGTTAGCGTGGTGGACTATAGCCCGTACGTCCTTGGTCGAGAGGGGACAATAACAATTTGCAGAAAAAATATATACTCCTAACAATCATTATAAATCGATTGCTTATTTTATTTATTACTCTTATTAGTGCACAATACAAAAAACACAGATACAAAAATACAGTAGGTATAGCTTACATTATTACATCTAGGATCTTATCGCTAGAAGCGATTTTTCCAGACAACCTTCTTCTGACTACCCTTTTCTAATATAATACGACTCTTTCGAGACAGTGGGTTGTTAAATACTTAAGAATAAATAGACAGGCTTGTTATTAAAACTTTAAGTCGAATAGATAAACTGACACGTATTTTTTTCAAATTCGTAGATATGACGTTGACCTAGTCGGTATATGACGTCAATATTGAGGTATATGTTAGGGTATATAGCATTCAATATACATATACTTTTTATTCAAGTTGGACATATTAAAATATGAATTATTAGACCTAACTGTTCGTGATATTTATTTAGATTCGAAAATGCGGTTTCGTTTTTTCTATGATCTAACTATTGGAGTCGATGAGCTCGCAAAAATGTCGATAAAAACTATTAGTAGGTACCTACCTATTACAGTCCATGTTGATACGTGTAAATGAAAATTTGAATGTATGTTAATGAGATTGCATTATCATACATTCACATCAAGTATGTATGTACATTATCTTTATAGGCGGTACCCTGGTTCTAAGAAAATTACTTCGTTGAACTTTCCAGAATACTCGTATATCCCGCATTACATTATATGCGGAACACATTTTTCAGATTGGACATTTTTCAGTAAGGACAGTTTTCAGTTAGAACATTTTCCAGTTAGGACATTTTTCAGTTAGGACATTTTTCGAATTGGATTATTCAGTTTGGTCACCTTTCAGTTCGAGCGGTGGTCGTTGGAGATGTTTCAGATTGGACATTGTACAGTAAACCTCATTTCATGTACCTATATATGGATTACCTCCAATAAATTCATACCCCCGTGCATTTCAACTTTTATTATTATATTGTTTCCGAATTATCTGCCTACTCGCATAGTGCATAGAGGTGTAAATTCATCAATGCAAGTAAACAAAGAAACACAAATACAAGTAAACACAAAGCAGTCAAGTAAGTTAAAAGGCGGAGGCGGTAACTGCAGCGATTTGGTGATTAGGGCCTGGTCACATCTTGCGAGACTGCCCGTTGCTAGGAAGGCCGACTTGCGAAAGAACTTTTGAAATTCATTCTTTAAAAAAATTTATGTCCAGCGTGACGAAGCGGAGGATGGTACCGCTTAATCGAATATTTATTTATGACTCCATTACTTTTGTGGGTTATTTATACGAAACCTTTTAAAAATGATACTATATAAAGGTTTCAATAGTACCTACTGACTTCCCGTCAGATACATTGCTGGGGTAAAAAATAGCCATATTCTGTTTTAGTCAAGTTCTTGTTTGGTCATGATTATAGTCGTTTTAAGTCATATTCTGCTCTGGTCATATTCTGTTTTAGTCATGTTCTGGTTTGGTCATACGTGAGGTATAAGTTACAAATATATATTAAACCTTTATTGCCAATAAGTAACCAGAATTCATACTGGTTGATATTCGTATAGTCTTGTTCTCACTGTTGAGGTGAAAAGTTGTATGTGCAACACGAAACCAAAGTTATTTACATTTCGTGACTTTTGAGTCCCTCACTACGCACAAAATTGTCGCTCGCGATTCTATTAAAGAATCTTTCGCTTACTCGGGACTCAAAATTGTCACTCGATGCAAATACGAACTTTGCTCTCTTGCTGCACAAATAACTACAGAACATGACCATACGCAGAACATGACTAGGATAGAACATGACGAACGCAGAACATGACTAGGGTAAAACATGACCAAACCAGAATATGACAAAACCAGAACATGACTAAAGCAGATTATGACTAAAGCCGAACATGACACCCGAACAACCCAAAAATTTGAACCCATATCAATGAGTGTTCTAAATATCAAACTTCCCGACACTCAATACTGACTACGACGGTTTAACCACTGTGCGCTCTGAATCCTGCAAGCCAAAGGGTTAAATAAATGGTTAGCCATTTAATAGTCTAATGGGCTCCCTAAACGATCATGCGGCATGACATGCATTACGTGCTGTCACTTATGCATGACCGTCTAGCTGTAGTGATTGACGTGCATGATATGCAAACTACGTGCTGCACTGTATTGATTGATAGCAAGCATGAGGTCCATCATGCAGCTTGACATCCACGTAAACGTTGCATGTCATGCAAGCATGATCGTTTAGGGACACTTAAAGAGTTAAGCTCTTAGAGTGTATACTTATATATAGTGTATGCTTATATACTTATGTATATAAGATAGCTTATTTGTATACATAAGCTAGCTTATTTGTACACATAAGCTACAGAGCGGTAACGGACAACAGCACCCCCAGTTCCAGGTCTATTAGGTTCTAGGTATACGTAATATGTATTTGGCGTCCCGCTTGAACGGTAACCTAAAAATTAAATAATAAATTAATAAAAATAATCCACTCTTTGTTAAGCAATAATACCTTGCTTACTATATCTTGGTATCTAATTAAGCATTAAAATTCCACTCATGGGCTCATACTACAAAGCATATAAATCATGACAAGATAACATACTTTATATGCAAAACTATTGCAAAAGAAGCATAAGATGGCAGAACAACGGACATTAAGTATAATAAATTGTAATTGAAAATCTAAAAGGAATAAAGAAAGATGTTACATACGACAAATGCAAAAGCGGTCATATTGCTTGAAGCGAACTATTCCAAACAACCATTTGGTTAGACTACCTACTTCAGAATATAGGTTAGAACGTCAAAATCCCCAGTGGTTTTTATCAGGAAGGTTCGAAGCTCTTTGGTGGCGCGCGCGCTCCCCTATGGAGATTGCATCTTGCATTATTTAGTACGGGAACCAATGGTGCCACTTACAGGGGTGTGCGGACAAAGGAAGCGGAGTAGCGGGAGGAGGTTGCTAATACAAATTTATATGGAGTTTGAAAATGAGAATGTGTGAGTGAGTAACAGTATTGTCATACATTTGACACGATTTTGACACCCATAGAATGTTTCTTTTACGCCTCTTTATGGAGCCGCGAGCACGCACCAAAGAGACCTTAACTCTATGATTTTTATAAATAACATCTGTCAATTTGCCGGTGCTAATTTTAATTATTTAAAACAAGTCTTAGTGCGAGATTATTAACATTTTATCACACGTCTGGCACCTAGCACCTAGCGCTATTTACATTGGAGTGAGCGACATTTATTACCTGCCTTACCGATGACGGTTAGACAAAAAATTTTATAAAAATAGATAGATTAGAAGATAGAATAGAAGTATAGTTTTATCAACAGCAGATACTGGTATATAAATGTATACCAGTATCTGCTGTTGATAAACAGACTGCGGAAATGTAGACTGCGGAAAGTTTGTACGTGTTTATTGAAAATGAAAAATGAAAATGAAAAATTTATTGACCATGCAACAGGGTACGTTACATTTAGTCCGTCAGATTTACAATATAAATTAGTATTAATAGGTAATAGAGATTATCCTTAATATGTAATAATGTTAATTAGTCTTCAGACACCGTCAATGTATTGATGTATTATTTATAAATTTTAGTTCACGATTCCATACGGCCCCATATCCAGTTTTATTTTCATGTATATTCGCCGGTGAATATAAAATAACTAACTGAGCTGTTTGGTGTAATAAAATACCAATCGATTGCTACTTTATTTTTTGATAGTTTACCCGAAAAAAATAATTCGGCTCGACTTGAGAGATGACGTGAGTTATTGTTAATTTTTTTATTTAAAACATATACCTACCGTTGAAACAGCGGTGATTTTGTTATAATTAGTATAGATTATACTATAGAGGTAAAGTTTGTGAGGTTGTAGCGGGTAATCTCTGAATCTACTGAATCGATTTTGAAAATCCTTTTACCAATAGAGAGCCACCTTATTTGTGAGTGTCATATTAACTCGAAAAATGAAAATACAAGTGAAAATGTCTACCACTCAACGAATTGGGCACAGGTCAGCTAGTTATTTATATTGTGTTTTATCAATTACATTGGCTCACGGACTTAAAAATCTTAACCTAATTATGAGATATTGGGAATTCTAACCTAATTCTGTCCGCAACTGATTGCGGGGGTTCACTCTAATTATTCTATTTCAATTGATTCATAAAATCACCGCACAAATAGGAGTGCAGAATAATCAATGAATAATACATACCTATATACAAACAATATAATATTATGTTCACGCCAAGTCTTTACGTCATACAAGGGATAGGCGAAGATAGCTATTTCAAAGTTATCCAAACCTAGTCAATATTTAGTTAGCTAAATGAGTTTAATAGTTGAGGCTTTTAGTAGTATACAAAGGTTTTATGCACATGCATGCGCAAATCAAGTCATCATCCTTTGATTTCGCAGACACTCGTCCAAAGCCTTATTGGTCAAATAAGTGATTCGCCAAATCATATTTTTGTCAAAGCCGTAACTCGTCAAATTCGCTTTTTCTATAACGTTGGTGAACAACTAAATATTTGTAAATAGAAACCCAACATCATTTGTTTAATATAACAACAATAGCGGTTTAATAAAAAAGCTTTTTATTCAGATCTAAAATTACCTTAATCATGCATGACCTTACTTATGTAAAGTTTGTTTTTTATCTCTCTGACTGAGTGCATTAATCTATGACGTATAGACATACAGTACCTATTATTACTCGTATGCTTCGTTTACATTAGATATAGTTTTAAGTTTATTGACTAATTTGCAATGGCGATTGGTTATCAACTTTAATCTATGCAATGTACATTATTTGAATAAATAATAATAACAATAATATTACAATACAATTAAAGTGACATTACGGACATCTTTTCAGATTCACTTGCTCGATTTAGAAAAAAATATATTTTTAACTAAAAATAATTTTTTTATGATTATATTTTAATGATTGTTGTGTTAGTCTTTATTGTGTATACCATCTTTATTGTGTACATCATGCACTATAAATAGTGCATGATGTACACAATAAGTATTCATCTTTATTAGTTGTGCATTAGGTCAGTAATTTTTAGGATGAAAACTGTAAATGAAACAATGGAACAGCTGTTGATGAGTCAAAATAATAATAAAAATTTTAAAAATACTACGAAGTTTTGGAATACATTCAAAATATCTTAACTGTATGAAACAATTACATAATATCTGAAAATAAACAAAACCCTTGTCTGTCCTAAAAATCCAGCCTAATTAGACGTATAATTATTGTTAAAACGAACTTCACTTGTAGTTAGAGTGTGAATTAAAATATTTCTACTGTGACTTTTGCGTATATTATGTAGACATGAAAATTTTATTTTCAATAAGGTTTCAAGAGTTTGCGCTTCTTTCCAACTTGTCGCCACTTTTCGTAACTTACCAAAAGTGAGGACTATTTACCATTTGGCTTCCCGCTCGCCTTCGCTTGCTTTTCTACTTGTCAAACAATTATAATCTTGACATGAAAGGGTACGAGTAAGTTCATCACAACCTTCACACACAAAATAAGTGGCTATGAATCCACGATTTGCCGAAATATACAAGGTCGACTTTCCTAACTCGTTGTGAAATGCCATGTCAATATCATACTGGTGCTGGCTATTCCAATGTTAATATGACTATTAAATTCCATCTGGGTTAAGGTTGTATATTTCGGATATGCTCACTACGCCTTTTTACATAAGAGAGCGTTCATAGCGTAACACGAAATAACTAGGTATGTAAACTTGACACAGAACGAATCGTACAGTCAACAAAAAAGATATAGGTAAGCAGGCACAGTACACAGCGCTACTATAGAGCTCTGTAATGTGCCTACTTACATATCTCTAAATATTGCTGACTGTACAAGAAAAACCAAGACGAATATTTTTGAACCCAATTTCGTCTGTCAGACTTGACTTCATTCACAAGTCGCCAAAATAATCCACAATGTCGGAATCTAAGGCGTGTAGACGTGAAACGAATTCAAATACTGGTTAAAAATAAATTATGCGTTGTATCAAGATATACGAGTATGTATACTCGTATATCTTGATACGCTCCTGTAATATATTTATTTAGGCATACGTATGTAATTTATTGTGTATTTTTGTTAATACAGAATAAACGGACAAAGATTTTATCATAAATTATTTATGAGCGATTTTTTCGACATTTTTAAAATGATTTTTTAAAAAATAATAATAATGTTTTTGGACAAATTTACACACGGCTGTTTAGTCCCAAACTTGTAAATGGGTACTCGACAACTGATAAACATACTTATATACTTTTAAATAAATACTTAAATACATACAAACACCCAGAATTCGAAAACCAACAGTTATGCTGTTATTGATGTGCAATTGATCTATTGCTTTACTAACGATAGCATGATACGGCCGCTCGGTCTACTAAGATCCATTAAAAATATATATGATGGATCAATAATGGATCCACTTTTATATCCATCATTGATAAGTCATCACATCACTCATTGATCAGCGATGGGCGCAGTGATTTTTGCGGCTGGCTGTCTGTATGTTTGTTTTATTTGGAAAATCTTTATTAGGTCAAGAATGTTTAGTAGCAAGCTACACTTTTGTCCGTCTTTTAAAAACATTAAAACAAGAAATTTAAAAAACATTTAAGCTAGACAGGATGTTTCTTGTTTATCTTGACAATATTGTGGAAAAATTCTTACGGAAACCGCACATTTTACTAATAATTTAATTGGGACAACAAGGTCACAATACAACATCATAACAACATAACACCCTGTCTGTTATATTATAGTGAGACAGACAAGGGTATGAAGTTGACAAATTAGGAAGTAGACGAACTAATCCAAGAAGGTTTAAATCTCTTCGGAGGCGCGCTGTGGAGTTCGCATCTTGCATATTCAGTATCGGAACCTATGGTGCCATTTACAGGGGGGTGCTGACAAAGGAAGCGGAGTAGCGGGAGGAGGTGGAAGTATCTTTTCACTATTGAGTTTGAAAATGAGAATGTGTGAGTGAGTCACAATTTTTTGATACATTTGACGCGATTTGGCACCCATAGAATGCTTTTATTACTGATCCATATGGGAGTGGCAAAATTTTTTGATTCAGGAACTAATCCGATGCGATCCCAATTCACAAAGCTTGTGAACTTTTTACAACATGGTTTTTCCCAGTGGGAATAGCATACTTTCGAGGCAAACGTCTGAAGTGCTAGGCAATAAGGTGACTTATTTAAGTTGAAAAAATTTTCTGTTGAGTATACATTTAGCTTTATTTTTAATTTGCTGTAAAAACCCGAAGGAAACAGTCGAAACAACACTCTTTCGAGCATTTATTGGAGCATTAAGAAATATAAATTGACCTTGAAATGAGAATGCTTTACCAAATATTTATGTTGCAAAATATTTGCTTTGCTTACAACTTGTATCTGACACCAACCAAGACATTAATTAATTAAAAGCAGTAATGTATGCTCGCTGTAAGATTTTTAAAAAACATTGCACATAATTTGACACCGCCTTTAATTACAAGGATATAAAATAAAATTACTGTGACCTAAAGTGGTGACTAAAAAAGCTCAAAAAGTCTAATACTCTGGCCATTATTCAACCGATACGAAGTCTTACAGATATACCTAACCAAACACGTTACAAAAGATCTCTTTATTGTGTCGGAAACCGGACCAAGATTAAATAACTGCTCCCATTTTTTTAACCAAATTAGGGCCTTTTACACCGCTTGCTGATAAAGTCCCAGATACCCTATCTGCAGGTTATCTGACAGATAGCATATTTTTTTGGTTTCACAGGTATCTGATTGCCTATATCTTATAGATTTTATATAGTATATCCCACAGATTTATCTGAATTATCTGATAGATTAGTTTATAACTAAGATTACTATCTGTAACAATATCAGGAAGTGGTGAAAGAAGCCCTTAGTATCGTAAATGTATCAGTTTATAAATCTGCGTACAGCGCAACCAATAAGTTACACTTTCTGACATTGACCTAGCTCGTAATGTGTACAAGTTCATACAAATGGCGACGCCGACAGTGAAAGTAACTTGTGACGCGCTCTGCACGGATCTTTGCAGTACTGCAGAAAGTTTCCATACACATACGAGAGGAATGTACTAAAGATAGATCTGAACATGTCTAAACAAATTTAGGTAGAACGAAATGCGCTGCCTGCGGTGACCAGTTACAGCGGCACTCAGTAGCAGATACTGAACACCTTTTAGTGTAGTGCCAAAAAAAGAAAAAAAAACTTTTCATACAAATTCAAAGTCAATATTTTTTTCGAATTTCAAATAGTCGCCATAGAAAAAGTTGTTCAGTATTTGCTACTTAGTGCGCCTGTAACTGGTCACTGCAGGTATTTTGTTACATCTTTAGCTATTTAATTAAATAGGTATCTATCAACATCATATCAGCCCTTTAACGTCCACTGCTGGACATAGGTATTTGCAGGTCGATCATATTAATGTTAACATCACAAAGGCATGCGCAATACATGGAAGCACCTCTGAACAGTTTTAAAATAAGAATTAAACGGATGTTTACTACTACTATTTAGAAATCACAATTTTTTAAATTGTGTGACGAACAGTGGTTTTACTCAACCATGTTATTTCAATAAGGAAATGTCAGAAATCTTTATATTCCCATTGAAATTGCTTCAGAAAACCGCAACTTTACCTGACGATAACAATACGACATTCTATACGACTAATAAACCACTAAAGCGCAGAAGATCCACTCATCTTAATAAATAACATTTAAGGAACTCGTTTTTGGAACTTTAATGGTTGATATTTCAATGCAAATTAGTTTCTTGCCGTATCTGGCACCTGTCAGGGGCATGGTCGCTCGTTTGAAAAAAATATCGCTTTTGTCTTTTGAACTTTGTATTATCCGCGTTTTAATATGCCACCAGAACGCGTAACGCTGTCTGGGAAATAAAGTTGACGAAACACAAATTAGCAAAATTATTGTCATACATACACACAATTATTAGATAAAGACATAGAGATAGTAATTTTTTATAAGTTTATTACTAAACATCCCACTACCAGACCTACCAATCTGATGAAAAGAAAATCTATTTGAATGACATAGCCCGTAGGAACTATTATCTAATCTGTGACATAGAGTCCGAATCAAAAAAAATTGAAACAACTTTTCTGAGTAACTTTATCGAACAAAATTGTGATAATCATCGCTCACATTTCTTTCTATACCTTTCGCAATCAAATTACAAGCATTATATTAATTTATTTATAAAATTTATAACTACTAAAATTAAGCATGGTAACAAAATGACCAAATCCGTCAAACTAAAACGTGCAACCCAATGTTACGTTATAGTATCACAAGCAAACATTACACATTATGAAGGCTGTCCGAAGGTCCGAAGACGCGTTGCGACAGCACTATCTCTTGTGTATCACGCATTCACCACTCAGGAACACAACAAGTTGTCTGTGTAGAACACTGTGTTTTTACAGACTTTGTCTGTATTTTGTTTTTCTGAATGTTATTGTGCTTCTAGGTATTATCTAAAAATATTAGTTACGTGAATAAAAGGATAATAAATTCTAAAATTCATCGTAATTGATTCCGTCAATTTATCATGCAAAGCATAAGCTGTCAAATTAGTCATAGATAACTATTACGAATTATTTGATATCTTTTCAAGTGTTGATGCGTCTTTAAAGGGACACTTACGTCATTTTTTTTTGATATGAGCGATTTTTCAAAAACCAAAACTGACTTACTTTTGACAGCCACGCGAGATTGGTTATCCGAAAAACAATGTTTGATAACCAATTTTTTTAATTAAAAATATATTATAGGTATAACCAATAATCAATTATTTTGGTAAATTAAACCTATATAATACATAAAACGTATATATTATATGCTTATTAGGATAAAGTCTGCATCAATAAAATTAAATAATAGTATTGTTTTGCCTCGAAAGAGTCCAGTCTCTAGCTGGAAAATAAGATACGCTGTGAACCGGTCAAGCAATGTTTGTAATCATTGCAAAATCAACTTTTTGCGTCGAGAACTAAGGCGTAATTTCATTTGACGCAACAGAGTTACCTTCTCACGGAAGTGGGGATCATGGACGCTTGTGATTGGTCGAGTTTGCGCGGGCTATTCAATTGTATTTCGAACATCGACGCGCGCGCACTTTCGCGTAAGCTCACGGTCAGGTTTTCGCTTTCGTTCGTGGAAATGAGATGTGCACGGGATCTTATTTAGCGGCATTTTTAAAGGAAAGATGTCGTCTCGGCCCTTTAAATACAATCGGTACGGCCCTAGTTTTCTTGCAATAAAAATTGTCTGCGTTAATTATTTTCCCTTTTTAAAGCTGTGCTTATAATTTTTAAAATCAAAACGAATAAAAGAATGTTTTAACAGAATTATTCCGTTTGTGGGCTTATTTTACTAATTGTAACTTTAGTTATTTTATCTAGAATATAATAATATATTTAAAAAACTATCTTATGTTTTAAAAAATTATGTTCTTTATTTTAACATCTCTTTCCCTTTTTTCCAGGTGACAGCTTGCTACAAGCACAAAGTTGCCATCGTGCCTGAGTGCATAGTGACAGTAGCTACTAACTTTAGTAGTGTGAAGTGACAGTGTAGTGTGAACTACTAATTTTTAGTGCTAAGTTCAAGTTACAGACTCAAAATGTCGGGTTTTGTAAAAATTGCGATCGACGACTACTACTCGGATAGTAACTGGACCACCATTATTAACAAATATTGGTTGATGGCAGAAAAAGTGTCAGGTATGTGGTATTTTATGTGTCAAGTATGTGGTATTTTATGTGTCAGGTATGTGGTAATTTATATGTCAGGTATGTTGTATTTTATGGTGGTGATCTGGGTGATGGAAGAAATTCTAGCGTAGAATCCGTCTGGGGGTCCTTTGGACTCATTTCGTAACTGAGATTAGTGAAAACGCACAATTTAAATGCTTCATCGTAAATAAGTTACGAATCAAGATTCCATTTTGTCTGTTCATAACTATGTAAAACCAGTTTCGAAACGGAAATATATTTGTTGCCTTTGAAACCATTTTGGTACGTAACTAGTTACATAGAAAAGGAATTTTTAGTCCCGCTTCTTCTTAGGGGTTAGAATTCCTGGCGATACTTCGACCATTTTTGGGATCATTTTAACACAGTTATTAAAACCACCTAATATATTGTAAAAACAAACTCTGGAAGAAATGCAAAATTTTCATACTCTTTACTTACAAAAAAAATCAAAAACCTGTTCAAAATACAAGACCTTAGATCATGTTCTCTTAGAATGGTAATCTTTAAATCAATAGGATACTGTTTACATTAATTCATTAATTTTGATCAGTCCTTGAAAAATGCATAAAGATTAATTTAATTCAATATTACCATAAATAGTCTTTTGACTGATACCTACTTATGTACCTATTGCGCAGACACATTTTTTTAAAAAAACACGATAAAATTGATAAACAATTGCATAACTGTCCATATTCTCTTATTCTCCATAGTACTACTACTTGAATATTAATAAATATTGTAAACGACCAGCCAAGATGTAACAGCACCCATTCTCACTGAGAGAGAAAACCCATTGGTACATGGCCCAGCCGGGGATCGAACTTCGGACCTTCCGATAAGATAGGTCGCGTCTTATCCCCGACGCCACTGACGCTCTGCTCTGCTCTGAATAAATGAAAGTACTTACAATATAATAAAGACTAAAGCTTCAAAGTTTAGAAAATATTAAAAAGTTTACACATAACCAACTCACTGTAGATAATTTTGTATGGTAGATAATTTCCAAAATGCAATACCGACCGTGTAATTCCATTTGTTACCAGTCACATAAAAAACCCTAGAGGAAAAATCTCGTAGGTAGTAAAACCAGTTACCAGGAAAATTTTATTTCGAAACTTTACCATTATGAAGGGAAAATGTGATTTATATAATTTATAAATTGTAAAATAATCAAAAAAATTACTTTTGTTTATATACGCATAAATAGATACGCTTACATAAAGTGTTTATGTGTGTAAAAGGTAAATATATACCATTAAACAATTAAAAAGTGTTTTTTTTTGTAAAAAATATTTTTTAATAAATTACATTTTTATTTATTTTTAATATAAAGTTCCGGAATCTTTTCTAACAAATGGTAAAAATACAGGTCATTGTGCTTGTAAAATCCCAATCAAACTGTAGTACCTACATAGACTTCCTTAATATGTACCTATTGACAAATATATGCTTTTTTTACCAAATTCCGAAGCTGGTACATCCGCCCATGGCATTATACATATAGCATTATATGATATTATATGCATATAATAAAGACAGATGGTAGAAAGGCGCTATAACAAAGAGCTTTATGGTATCAGCTCTAAACAATGTATGTACTTTCACATTCGGTTTTCACATGGCGACTTGTAGTGACCAAGACGTATCTAAGATTATGATTCACGATTTAACATAAACTCTAGTACAATCTCCACACAGTCAATAACAGGTCTTATGGAAATTTAAAAAAAAGTATTTTAATTTTTTTTGTAGTATTTGTAGTAAAAAGTTTTAAAAATATAAATCTCAGATTTTATGGGAATCATTGCATAGTGTCAAACCCATTGAATCGTGTTTTGGCAACAGAACGGTAAAATCTGACAGATTTATAAACCTACTAACTGTTTCCCGCGGCTTTGCCCATATGGCATAAGTTTTCCCGCAAGAAAAGTTTACCGCGGTAAAAAGTAGCCCAATAACCTATCACTCACTGTGCCAAGTTCCATCAAAATTCGTTCAGCCGTAACAGCGTGAAAGAGTAACAAACATCCTCACATCCAAACACCCTCACAAACATCCTTACAAACTGTTGCCTTTATAATATAAGTAGGATAAGATAGGTACCAACTAAAATGATTTTTTATAAAAAAAACTAAAACTAAAAACGCTCGCGTTGATGTCTTTTCTATGGCGATTTCGGCTTTGTCGTTAATACTGGATTGGTGATAAAATGGGGTTGTGGAGTAAAAAAATTATAGGCAGTCATAGACCATTCAAAGGAAAACGAAGTAAACAATAATTAAATTTTTTATTTGAACACGAAATCTGATAAAATATATTCCACTATTAATAAATATAAAAAATCTACATAATATTCAAACAATATATTATTTTTTTAGAATAAAAGTGTACCTTTTCGTAGAATTAAAGCAGACTATTTCGCATAGTAATAAAACTTGACATAGGTGCCTAATTAAAAACGTTTTAGTTAACAACAGTGGAGCAATCTTTATTGGTATTAAGGATTGCATGGCAATTAATGCCAATAACAATAAATTTGTTCTCAGTTTGGGCATGCTTTAGTTTTTGCATATTTAGTTACGAGGCATAATAATTTATGAGATATTGACAGAAAACTGTAGAAGAATTTAGATTAGTACTAGTATTTGTAAATGTATGTATAATTACACACTACAAAAAATTTATAATATTTGCCGTCTGATTTGAGACTGTATTTTAAAAAGCAACATTAATGACGATACGATAATGTTGACCTTTTTAATTTATTTTTAGCTTTTTATAAAATATTAAGTATATCGTGGTAAAATTTACGGTGTAATTTATTGAAAAAATAAAATAATTATTTTTCTCCTCACGCTTGAACCAATTTATTTAAAGGACTGTAGGATAGATAATAATTTTAATAAAATTAATCGATAGGTATTAAGTTATTTTAATTTCTTGTATTTAAAGTATTAATTACCAGAAAATAAAGCGTAGCGTTCGCATATTACAAATTGTATAAAGTCCAAAGGAATCCAAGTATAACAGTTGGTATTATATTTAAAAAATATTTTTTGAACATTTTTATACAGACTGCATTATCACAAAGGCTGTCATCATCACTGTTTATGTTATAAGGATGTTTATTTGATCACTCATCGTCGTAGGAGGTAAACTATGAATTATCGCGTTATTCGTTATTTATGAATTTTATGACTAGACTCTTGCCTATTAGGAACCTGCAGTATAAAAAAATTACAAATTCATAGACTAGACCTTGAAGTTCTGGTTATCATCATCAATATGAATCATCATAAGCAGCAGCTTACTATACTTTTTACTAAACTGGAAACTAAAGAAAATGCGTTATCTGAGTAAATAAATATTTAATCATCTCATTAATATATGGATTTTATTAAAGTGAACATGAAATAAAATTACTTAATTATAGATCAAATATACTGTTTGCGTATCACAGTGCGCATTTGTGTGCATCGGTATTTTTTGATGTGCGTATCTGTTGTATTTTGATGTAGGTTGTGTTAGGTTAGATGTTTATTTAAATACTTACAACCCTTAAAATTTATCAATACATATTTATTTAAAATGGTCTACTAATTCTATATCAATTGTAAATTAAGGTGACAATTAATTTTATGATACGTGCCAGCTATATCTGCATAAAGTAATTAAAGACTGTCTACAATTTTTTTCAACACAAAACCGGCGTGTTTTTACCGGATTGCCGATAATTCAATCCAGCATTAACGACAAAAACCAAATCACCATAGAAAAGACATCAACGCGACCGCTTTTGGTTTTACGACGATTTTTATGAAGATCGAGGCCTTTTCCCAGCAATGGGATCACCTGTGTTGACGAAGGACTTACCTGAAAAAATTTAAGTGACGAAGTTCAATTAAACAAGAACTATTAAACAATATATAGTGATAAATTCATAAGAATGAGTGTCTATATATAAACTCAATTACAGTGACGAATTTAAAAGAATAGTAAGATATTTGCAAGCAATTTTTTAATAGTACTACAGGAAGGCTATTATTAATAATAAGAATAGTAAATTACACTTCAAATTCAACCTGTACAGGTGGGTTCAGTGTACTTTTATGTAGATTATATGGCACGTACATTGACAATCATTATTTTCATACAGGTCTTTTTCAATACGCAGAGTGAGTTGGCAAAGTGTTAGCTGCTTCGAAAGAGACTTTATCTGTGTGAAAAGGAACGGCAAAAACACTAATCCAAATAGACATACACTCTTGTGTTTATAAAAAGTACATTCAATTGAACACATTACATAACATTAACAGTCTAAAAGTTGATTTCGTTAGTTACAGCTTTGTAATTTTTAATAGTCATTATTATTATTATTTGAGGTGGGGCTCTTTCAAGGCTTATCTAGCCTTGTATCACTGCGACCATTGCTGATCTATTGTGATCGCCGCCTTTACTATAGTTCAGTGTTAAGCTTTGCATCCGTTAGGAACTTCAGCAAGCTTTTGGCACTAATTAGTTTTACTTCATCGGGTTGAAGTATGTAGTTGCCCAGATGGACGCTTCTTTTACGCATCAGTGGGCCACATTCACACAGTAGGTGCAATGGTGTTTCCTCTGCCTCTTGGCAGAATCTGCAAACTATAGTGTCTCGGAGATTGAGGTTGAACATGTGTTTGTTCAGGCCGCAATGTCCGGTGAGTGCTCTCACTAGTATGCGTAAATTCTTCCTGCTTAGCGCTAATGCCTCATTCGCAGTTTTGCGGTTGAAGGCTTTGATTAGCGCTTTGGAATGATTTAAGCCTGGCCCGTTGGTCCAGTTTTGTAAGCATTGTGCTTGACATAGATTCCTGAGTTTAAGGCGCGCCAGGCTTTTTGGTATGCCGCAGCACGGTTCAGGGCCACATAGTGATCCCTGTGCCCCTGCCTTTGCAAGTTCGTCGGCCCTCTCGTTGCCTTCGATCCCTGCATGCCCAGGAACCCACCGAAGAACTACCCTGTTCTTTTCGCCCAGAGAGTTCAATAGTGTCACGCAGTTTTCCACTAGTTTTGAACTTATTATGTCCGAAGCTAGCGCCATTAGAGCTGCCTGACTATCCGAGTGAATGTAAATGCGATGATTGACGTAGTGCTTCCGGAGGTTAATGTCCGCACATTCGATGATGGCGTAGACCTCCGCCTGGAAGATGGAGGCGTGTTGTCCCAGATTTAACCCTCTTTCGAAGTTTGGGCTTTCTCCATATACTCCGCATCCTACGTCAAGTCCCGATTTCGAGCCGTCAGTAAACCATTTTAGGCTACCGGCCTCCCAGTGTATTTTACTGTTTAGCCAATCATCTCTGGGCGGCAGTTCCACTGTAAAGAGTTTTTCGACCTTGAACAGTGGAAGCATGGTATCCGATACCATGTTGAGGATTGGTATTTCTAGTACTGAGTCTAACAGAGATCTCAGAGACTGCGAAATCCAGTTTACCTTCTCTAGGGCAGATATTCTGTACATGCTTGATTTCGCCACCTGTTGTATATATAGGTGGAGGGGCGGTATGTTCAATAATGCATCCAGAGCTGCGCCCGGCGAGGAGGACATTGCCCCAGTTGTAATGAGGCACGCAGTCCTTTGTAGGCTGCTTAGTTTGCTAATTGCGGTCTTCTGGTTGGCTTTGTTACTCCAGACCACTGAGGCGTATGTGACTGTCGGCCTCACGATGGCTGTGTATAGCCAGAGGGATATCTTAGGGTTAAGACCCCAATTTTTCCCTGCCAGTCGACAGCTTATACCTAAGGCAATTTTTGCCTTTTGTATGATGTTATCTAAATGGCTATTCCAAGTAAGTTTCTGGTCGAGTATTACTCCCAGATATTTCACTTCCTTGGAGAACGGTATCGTTCTGCCGTTTAGACTTGGCGGAGTCAGTTCGTCTAACAGTCATGTTAATAGTCATGCAAAAAAATTAGTGAACTTTCAATTTCTTTACTTACTTTTAGTAGCACAGCGATCCACTCGACACGACCAATTTTGCCATAAATGCAATGTAACTTTCCACTGTATTACATATTTATGTGCACTTTTACAATATTTGTAAGCGGAATGCAATGTTTTTCTCCCGCCGGCAAGAGCTATTCTTCTTTGAATAGCAACATAAAAAATCTATTCTAAAACTCTTAATAATAAGACAGTCCCTGGAAACCGTATTGCTTTGATGTATTCGGATTTATTCCTGGTAAAATCGTTAAAACGTCCCATGTAATACAATCAATGACTTCATCAGTAATATCATAGAAGTAAAAATTCACTACCATTAAATATCTTAAGTTCCGATCAAAGTCATACAGTCATGACATTGAAGCTAAATAATATTTGCTAGGCCCTGCGACCCCTAGCAAATTTTTACCTTTCATGGTATTACTGATAACTCATCGATTGTACTACAAGGATTTTACCAGGAACAAATAGTACCTGCATTCCGCGTATAAATATTTGCCAAGTGCACATGAAATAAGTATGTGTTTCAAGGAAAAAGCCTTTGCCGGTTCTTACCCCACAAAATATAATGTTTTCTCCAATCAAGTAACTGTCCAATAGGTACACTGTTAATAAGAGGTAGGTAATTTATTTAATGCCATATTTTGAGTTAAAAATATGTTGGTTTTCATATTGTACGTAATATAATATGGATGTAGTGGGAGTTAATTGACTTAAAGGCCATTTCTGCGATTGCATTTTACTTGAAATGGTAAAAAGCTGTGAAACTATGATGCTCCAAGTCAAAGCCTACTTTTTATTCACAATTTAACTGTAAAGATCAAGCCATTTTGGTGTCAGATATTAATTTTCGGGCCATAGTTAAATCGAGTTGAATCTCGGGTTAATCACTTATTTATGACTTTAACATTTTAAAGTAAGTACATACTTACGAGTACATTAAATTGTTTTAGAGATTAAAATGTTGTCAGTTTGTACCCGCCGTGATAGGTACTAACATTATAAATAAATTCTGTCAGGATCTCGGCATTATAAAAGGCCGAAAAGTCGTTTAAAAACGTTCAGTGGTTCATACATTTTTGATCCAAATCGAAAAAGCCCGCAAAAAAAATTATACTAGGTATTTTCTCTTAAAACTTTTTAAGTAAGTAAACAAGCATTTATATTTATTTTTTTGTACTTTTTTATTTTAACACTTTATTGCACACACACAGAACAGAACAAAAACGATTGTTTCTTACTATTTATGAAAAGTAATACATTTATGTAAGTAATAAAATTACTATTACATAAAATATATGAAAACACGGGTTTTCGAACTCAAATAAAACCAAGGACAATGACTTTACCGCTTTGACGTCATAGTAAAAATACTTAGGAACAAGTTCGAACAGAATAAAGCTTAATTTTTTTTGCCGGCCATTCGCCCTTTTGAGAATTTTATCCATTTGAAAAATTGCCGTTGCAGCAAGTCAGGTTTGGACCAAAATTAATGATTTCCCATGAGCGTCGGTGGCGTAGTGGGGAAGGCGCGCCCTGTCATGTTTAGAGGTCGGAGTTCGATCCCGATCGTGCCATATACCAATGGGTGTTTTTCGAAATTTAAGTACATTCACTGACTGCTCTCAAACGGCGAAGGAAAATATCGTAAGGAAACCTGCATACGCCGAAGAACAAATACTTAAGGGCATGTGAAGTTCACCAACCCGCAGTAGGCTAGCGTGGTGGACTATAGCCATGTATGGGCTCGTGAGAGAGGTCTGTGCCTCAACACTGAGGACATATTGTTAGGCTAGTCATGTCACTTCAAACTGTTGTTATTGTTAATCTCAAGTTATGAAACTGTATGTTTTATTAATTCTGTATCTATTTAATTTTGTGTGAGAAATGAATAAAATTTGAATTTGAATAAAAATTTGAATTTGAATTGTTTTCAGATCCCCGAGTACAAGGATGGTTCCTGTTCGACACGCCCCTGCCCACCCTGGCCATGGTGGTGGTGTACATCGCGTTCGTCATGGTTATAGGCCCCCTATGGATGGCCAATAGAAAACCATTTCAAATTAAAAATACACTAGTGGGATATAACGCGTTTCAAGTGTTATTATCGTCATACATGTTTTATGAGGTAAGTTTATAGGATTACTCAAAATGGATATAGGTACTCGTATTTATTATTCAATTCCATACACTTTATTGCACATTAAAAAATTACAGACAAAAAAAAAGAGAAAAACAGATACAGTAATGTACATCTAGGCGGTCTTTTCGCTAAGAGCTATTATTATTTATTTATACAAGCGTATAAAAACTACTGCACCGATTTAAAGTTATTTATAATTGCCCGGCAAACGACAGAAAATTATGAAAAATTTCATTTTCCGAGATAATACGAAAAATTTAAAACCTTTGGCCATGACTACATTACGGCCTTTGAAATTAACAAAAAAATCTAATAATCAGACATGCGTCAAATATTAAAAAAACATTATTTTGAAGTAAACAATTTATATGTTAATCTGAGAATCAACAAAACATAGACATTTTAATTAATTTTTTACACAGTAAAAAGTAAAAAACTTGAAATACGTATCTACGCAAAACAAAATTAAAATTATTTTCGTGGTATAATATGGTAAAAGCTAATTAATTATAGTGATTTTTATTCTAGATACCATTAAAACAAAGTCGATTATTATAAATTAACTTTTTAAGTTAACATGACTTTCTGTTTTAACTATTTCATATGACTTTCTTCAATCGTAATATCTAGAAGTCAACCTTAAAAGCTTACATGTTACCCTCCAAACAAGCAATAAAAAATGAAAACAAGAACATATTCTAACAGCAAAACCGGTACATTTCGTAATAAACAAGCTGAGATCTATGATGTCAAGGTACAGCCTATTACGAACAATTTTCCTAGTTACAACCCGTAACAATGTATAAAAACTAACGTACTACTAGCCTGCTTAACACGACAGGTTTAAAACAATCAATATTATGTAGATATTACTATGTATCAGTAAATAGGCAGGTACCTTTGTCGTAATTTTAATAGATATTAATTTGGTATATTAATAATTAAAAAACAGTAAGTTTTATTATGATTTTATCTTGCTTTTATTGAATCAATTTGAATCCCGCCGAAGCATATTCAGAAATAGGTTAATAAAATATACGTTAATATTAAAAAACATTTATGAACAGGCCTTTCCCCAAATCCAGTCTTGACCCTCGTCATCTAATGTCATCGACCCGGCGCAGCCTTTAATACGGTCAATCGTCTGTAGTTTTCAAATTTAATAACTTTAAATTGAAAATTCAAACCGAAATTGAAGCCGCAGTCTTTCCGCTCCGTTGTGGACTTGGAATGTTAGCCATTTATGGTGAACCGGAAACACGGATGTTTCAACAGACTGAATAACGCGTAGATTTTAGCGATCCGTGTCAATAAGAAAACCCTCTAGGTTTTTTTTATAAATAATTATTAAAAAGAACGTGCTTTAGGCTTAACTTTAACCTTGAGTAGAGTAATATAAACGTTTATCTATTATTTAATAGCCATTATACTTAATATGTCATCTAGTCAGACTTAGATAAAATACTAGCTGATTCCCGCGGCTTCGCCCGCGTAGAAAAGTTAAAAAACCCGGAAAAACCCCTTTCTTAGCTACATGACGAACCTTTTTGCAAAATTTAAGTCCTAGGCTCAGGTTTGGGCTGTGCGTTGATCAGTCAGTGAGTCAGTTTCTACTTTTATATATATTGATTGTGACTTGACGATCCATTATCTGCGATATAAATAAATCTAATCGACTATTTCACAATTTTTATAAAACAAAAACATAAATCTAAAATCCGCTACTCCATTTGCGACTATCAGAAATTTCTATATAGAACCCGGGGCGCTTTAAGACAATCACGTTTCTCTATTTACTACTGGTTGTCGTAAGGTATGACGTACAGTGATTATAATAACGTGAATTTTGCTAGAATACGGTCAAGGCGATAATTGGCATTAGTTAAGGCATTTATACGAATAACATTTAACGGCTATGTGAATAATAAGTGCGTATTGTTTTATGTAACCACTTAAAATTTAAAAAAAACATGGCATTACACCTTAAGTTACCGAAGTTAAAAACAAAATTCATTCATTCAATTCAATACAATAAAACAGATACAATACAGTAGCATAGTACATCTAAGCGGTCTTATCGCTACAAGTAATTTCTTCCAAACAACCTTTATTTGGATTTTCAATATGCGGTCTTTAGTGACCCGGCAGAATGAATTTTGTGTCTGACTTATAATGTATTATGTTTTCTGATTATTTTTGTGTATGTATGTTATTTTATTTTATTTTTATTTTTTAATGATTGTATTTGTATTATGGGTGTATACCTGAAAATAAAATTGATTTAATTTAATTGATTTAATTTAATTTTTATTAATTGTAAAATTTCCCAAAGGGCTTTCCCTAAAAGGGATTTGGTGGATATTTCGAATTTACTTCGAATCTAAATCCTCGTCCGAAAATCGTTCCTTTTCTTGCTTCTGTGTCAATGTACTAATTTGATAAATATTTTACTTTCTGTGAACACTTTTACACATTTAGTTCGCAATATTCTAACTTTTCCATCTACCCAAAATTGCCTAAAAATCACCAAATTTCTAACAAATAAAATCTATAAAATATTTTATAGCATTCAAATTACAATTGTCCTGAAGTAAAGTATAATAGTTCTAGGTACTCGTAGTTGTTGTATATTATCACGTTCACTAGAAAAAATTTGTGGTAGCATCTAGCAAGAGAAATAATCGCTAGAACTCTTCAGCAATGATAGAACTCCATAAACCTTTAAAAAATATAATTTACATGTAGTAATTTTTTTTCAGCACCTTATGTCTGGATGGTGGGCCGACTACAGCCTCACGTGTCAACCTGTAGATTACAGTGACAGCGAAAAAGCGAGAAGAGTGAGTACCTACAGTTTATTCATATTTTAGCCTTTATTTATTCACGCAAAGATTGTACAAAATAGAATTTAATGCTTTCGACCGCTTGCCAAAAACATGATGTAGGGTAGGCCACAGCTCAAATTAAAAATTATCACTATTATAATTATTATCACTAAAATAAATAGAGAGACCGCGACCGGTACGCGCAGCGTGGGATGCCCCTCCGCCAGGTGGACCGACGACCTAAAGCAGGTGGTCGCGAATGAGGCGGGCGGTGGACCGGGTGTGGTGGCGTTTATTGGGGAAGACCTTTGTCTAGCAATGGACGTTGAAAGGCAGATGAAGATATGATGAAAATAAATATAGGAAATCCTTAAACTAGTTAGCACGTCCGCATTTAAAAAATTAGAAGAGTAATAAAACCCATAAATAACAAAATAGTAACGTTATTACTGAGACTATAGAAAGTGAAGAGATCGAAGACCGACGGACGTCGCCGCAGCCGCACGCTGTCGCGAGATAAATGCCATAGAAATAGAGTATCTGCAAACCAGACGTGACACCCCATGTCAGTCAGCGTTCGTCGCGATGTTTACGTCATCGAAAAGATAGGGGTGATCTGACAGTATTAAGATGTTGACAGACGACGGTATTGCAACACCAGTGGGGAATTCCAGATTACTAAATTTAGTGATGCAAAATCCCCATTGATTTCAATTTGGCTTCCGCGGTGACAAAATTTACGATATTTATTGAATATTGAAAAGTGCAGAAAAGGTGACGGGGACTTTCCTAATAATTCTTTGCCCTTAATCACATGCAGTAGCAATTTTATCTCTCTCGCTCAAAATAAAACATTTCAAAATCGGAAATCGTTTCGATTAAGCCATGTAATTTTACTAATAACCATAACCTTAGTATTTGCGAAACAAAATTTGATCATGCGTATCTGGTCAACCGCGTATAAGGTAATTTGCGTTTCTGGTACTTGCGTCGGAAGGGTATAAACGAACAAAGAACTCATGGATTATAATAATTATTTATTTGTCAAAATAACTAAATATTACAATACACCATCTAACCACGTCCATAATACGTATCAGCGTGTCCCATTGTGACACAAGCCCAACTTTCATTCAACAAAGTTACAATATATTGGTGATGTGTTCGCTCTCTCTTTCTTACTTGTGACTGCCCTAAGATATTTTTTTCTCACTCGCACACATTGGACGTCTATAATTTAAGTTTATACTAATAACTGTCAAATCACCCATGCACCGCGCACAATCCACAAACATGTGTCGCGTCTGTAAAACTATTATTCTTTGAGTGTTCGGTCAAGTTCACTCAATGGCACCGGCTATACGCGGCACACTTTGCAGACTTTCGAACGTTTTGTTTGGATACCGACGACGATGGCTCAAAAGTGAAATGACATGTACTAGTATTGTTGCTAAAGCTAATACGGAAGAGGTGTGGCTAGTCAGATATTTATCAGGAAATATTTACATGTCATCTGAGGAAGTTAGTATGGTATTGGTAATTTTATACTCTTTTTATTACGTGAATCTTTGGGCACTTGAACATTTATGCTGCGCAAAGATGAGTATTCCCATATCAATACTAATGTAAGGTATAGTACCTACTAATTATAATAAAGCTAAAGAGTTTGTTTTTTGACTGTTGTTTGTTTGAACCAGATTGATCATTTTTCCGATTGGACGTTTTTCGGATTGGACGTTTTTCATTTTCACATAGACGTTTTTCAGATTGGACGTTTTTCAATGGTTTTTTCAGAATAGACATTATTACAGTAAATCGTTTGAACGTACTGATCTCTGGAACTACCAGTCGCATTTTAAAAAATCTTAATGCATTTGATAGCCAAATTTTTGGGGAAGATTTTAGGAAAGATTTTTATTTATTTAACATCACTCTATGACCCTTTAGAGCCGGTCAAAAAGGGAAAAAAGTCAATTATAAAAGGGGATTAGGCTGTGGGAACCAGTGATTATATACAACAGTTTTAATAAACGTAAATAATTTTAGTTTTGTTGGTCCACAAACAGCGGAAAATTTATTACTTGTGATGAACCTATCGCGAAGAGTCTACTTTATTTAAATGGTTTCGGATTTTTATTCGGAATGTATTAAAGCAGTTCATTGTATAATCGCATAATTAAACGACCGAATATCGGAAGATTTGTCAAATATTATAAAGCCTAATGATGGGCCTTTAAATCTAAAAATAAATAAAGCCAACTACAATGTTAAAAAACATAAATATGTAAATTTTGAAGATACTTTGACCAATATAGAAATAAAACTATTATTAGTAATAAACGTAATAGTTTATATGTTATATCTATTCTCGTTGTATAATAATGATGATAGTGTGCGCAAAGAGATAAGATATACGATAATTTAATATTAAAATATATTTTGTACTTCCCTAAATAAATACATACTTTAGGTGGGAATAGACTTAAAGTAATAATCTAATAGTAGGTACTGAATTAGGTATAATAAATAACTTAAACCGCCTATATGGAGGCAAAATTAATTACCTCGAAAATTGTAAAATGAGATATAGCATTAATAACAAATAGCTGTCGCGTTACCTAATATTCTTCTATGACAACAATATAAATAATACGTTCTCTACATAAGTCAGAAGATAAAAGAAATGCGGTATATCATAGCCAAATTATACAAAAACTGTCACGTGCTCTTTGTTTACATGGTTTAGGTGAGTAATTTTTTTTTTTTCATTTCCAAACTGAAGGACTCATCATAAAACCCTAAAAACTAGACAACAAAACATGTTAAATCCTTATAATGGGGTTTGTCATTCGACAACCTATGGAATTGCTTAAATTCATGTAACGTAAATTATGTGATATATTGAATTTTTTATTTAATTTTATTTATTTATTAGAAAATCTCACAGGACAAAAATTACAATTCAAAACAGTGATTAAAGTTCTGAAAACCAGAAAAGAGATTTTACATATTACATTATATTGCAAGACTTACAATATTTTAACATTTCCATCTCTGTAACGGGACGTAGAGACAGAAGGCATTTTGCCTGCCGATAGAGCTTAAAAAGCTGATTTGCTACAGTATCTCGAAAATATTTAAATCGAGATAATTGGTTCTGCGTCAACAAGCGCCAAATTAGGGTTTCCCTTTCCAAAAAAATACGAAAACCTACGAACCTTCAATGACAAATTAAGTCACAAACACGGTTATTCCCTTATAATTATTCAACTTTGCGGTTAAGCTTCACGAATCATTGAGAAAAAATGCTACTTATGAATTCATGTTTGTCAGTTAGCATTTGATTTGGCCATATTAATTAGCAGGTCCGGTTAAATGGCAACAAAAAAGAAATTGTCAAACAAATGACACTTAAGATAATTATAATTATGACATAAACGATTTATTAAAAGCTTTTAGTCATTAATTAATTTGTTTATTAGGGATAACTACAGCCAAAATTACAGATAGTTGTTAAGAACTAGGTTACAAAGTTAAAGGCCAATAAAAGCTATCCACGTCTATACCAAAGAGTAGCAATAAGTTACAAAATAAACTTAATATTAATTTTAACCTTAGGATAAAACTATTAAGTTTAATTATAATGATATTTTACTATCTATTACTATAAATATAAATAAGACTGATATACATTCATACTATACACCGATACATAAAGACCACATCATTAAATGAGTGGATAAACCCAGCAGGTACTGTTGTTTATTCTATGACACAGGCGATGTCACAGAAGAAACCACAGCACAGGCAATGTGTGTTTGCAAAAGAAAAATATAAGTTAACAATAAGATTGCTATTAATACCTTCCGTTAAAATGTATACATATATTTTTGGAAAAAAAAAAACAACGTAAAAGCATTGCCAGAATGAAGTGTTAATGAACCAGTAATTCGACAGAACGGTTCTGTCACTAATAAAAATCATTGAATTTAATTCGATTTAGTATCATTTATCAACAGCGTGTGGACTTGCTTTTTAAAAGTGTATTTTGTGCCGATAAACGGATCGATGCTGTGGAATTTATTGTTATATTGTCAAACGATACGCGTGAGGACTGCATTTTGACCATAGTTGGTAGAATGGAACGGCACACTGAATAAGGGCGTGTTCCTGGTGCGTCGCGAGGGCGCGCGCAGCGAGATGCGCTCGAGCAAGTCGGGGCAGTCGATGCGGCCGCGCACCACGTCGTGCAGTAGCCCCATGTCCAACATCTCACGTCTCTCCTCAAGAGATCATCTTGAGATTTGCAAGAATACTTCATTTATCTGCGGGTTTGTCAGAATGCTATTTTTGATGTTCGTTCGTTCGAATAAAGTTCTTATATTTTGAGCCCTCTAATCTTTATAATCTATCTATACCCTTACAGCCATTAATAGTATAGCATCCTAGTACAGATAGGCAGGTAGCAGGTACATAAAAATCCTACTCCCGAATGAATTTTTCAATCTACCATCTTCGTTAGAATCAAATAAATAAATAAAATATTTTAAAAAGTAACATTATTGACATAAAAAATAACAAAAAAACACATCCGCATGAAAGTGCACGAAAAAAAGAAAAAGAATAATGTTTCTGTCACAAAGGTCAACACCCAAAACCCCCGAAAACTTGTCTTGCAACTCTGTCAAAGAATGAAAATCCTATCCGTATGATAATAAACTTGTTTTTATCACAATTAGCCATTCGACTTATTTTACGACACCAGTGTCATCGTCTCCTAATCGCTGGGAATCACATAATCACGGAATTGAGTAATATTTTTTGCCTATAAAACAATAATTTTATAGGCAAAAAATCATAAGGTACGGCTTCTATGGGAAAATTTATTCTGTAAACCATCTGCGATTTCTTATAGGGCTTTTTAAGGTCAATGATCTGTTATTAGATGGGAATTTAATCATCTTGTAGGTATGTTTTGTACATTTCTTAAAATATTGCGTCATTTGATAGAATTTTCGATGCATTTTTTAATTAAAAAGGTGACTTTTAACTAAAATGAAATTCATTAAAAAATCAATTCCCAATGTCAGGATGTTGGCATCAATTGCAATAGCTCAACTATTACAATAAAAGAAGCATTAAAAAAAAATACTACCACTTTTTACTAGCTTAATTAATTACAGATGACAGATTTTTAAATAAATCCGTCAATTTCTCGCAGGCAACCATTATTTAAAAATGATCTCCCTAAATGGATTTACCAAAACAAATTTTCATACCCTAATGCGCTTATCTAAACACAATAACATCGCCCAAAGCAAAGAAATCGTTTGCAAAACATTCACATTGAAATATGCGCACTTGACCGATTTTTTACGACTCCATTGAACTTGCAACGCTCATCGAGTTCGCATAACAGTGAAAGCGTAAGGCAACTCGAGGGGCTATACTCAAACCGATCGAATAATAGCGCACACGTCGTCGTAACTTTGCGCCAGCGAAGATTCGGTAACTTCTGTAGTTTTTTGGCCACGATATCATTTGCAAACGTATATATAATACCTATTTTAAAATTGATAATAAATGTAATAGGTATTTAAACTAATCTTGATAGGATAGGTAAAGTTCTGGGAGCGTAGCGAGCGGGAGCGTAGCGAGCTTTTTCCGAGTTCTGTGGTAAAGTTCATAAAACCAGATACGAGATCGTGTTTTAGGAATAATTGTGAATTTCATAATCTTATTAATGAATCAAGTTAAATACTATTTCATATTGCGAGAGTCTGATGAAGTTTTATAATTTAATTTTTTTTATAATTTAAAGTTTTTAACAACATAATTTTTTAAGTTAAAACTATCGTAATAGCAAAAGACATGTTCTATTAATTTAAAGATAGACCCCCAGGACCGATGTCAGTTAAACAGGCTTTCATTGCGTCACTCAACTTGCTGTAGGGTCTCGAAAGTGAAATTACAGGCTTGTAATTTCTTTTTATTGATGCTAAAGAAGATTTTTATTTAAATACTAGTATTATCAACTTCAAGGAAAAATTGTGTTCACATACAGGGAACTGATAAGATGTTACTAGTACAAACAAAGTTCTACGTATTTTGCATTTCCTGCGGCCTTCGGTTCTTTAAAGGCAATCGGAAACTGTATGAAGCCATATTTTTCTTATTACGTACTTCTCACGATCATGAAATCATTTTGAAATCCTTTAGAGACAGACACATTTAATCTAAAGGATCTAAATAATTTTGTAAGTTATAAAGTCCCGCTGAAAATATTATCTGGAGTAGGATGGGGAGGCCTGGACGTGACGATGGACTTGCCTGAAAGAAGTGACTAAATTAAATATAACTAGAACAAATAAGTAATTTGTATTTTTTATCATAATGTTTTATATCAGTTCTTTGTGTCTCTCTATAAATGAAATAAAACTTATTAGTAAGTTATATAATATGTAAATCAGTAATTAAACGAATTCATAAGAATGACGAAGATATGAGCAGATAAACTCTATTTCTATTACTAATTGTTAATGATGAAATAAAGCTCTGGTAATCTCATCACCGATTTCTTTTCCACAGATGCTACATCTATGTTGGGTGTATTACTTCTCGAAGCTGTCAGAATTTGCAGACACGGTGTTCTTCGTGCTTCGGAAGAAGAAGAGCCAGATCTCGTGGCTACATCTCTACCACCACTCGCTGACGCCGTTCGAAGCGTGGGTGCTCGTCAAATTCATCGCTGGTGAGTTATATGACGCCTTAGGCAGCAACCGCTGCTGTATCTGTAACCCTCAAAAATTATGGAAGGTTTATTTTTATGATCGCAGTAATGCTATAAAATTTAATGGTCTTTCTTTCATATTTACTGTAACGTTATTCCTTATTCGCAGTTTAAATTGTATCAACATTCGCTGACACGGTTCGAGCGTTCGTAATGAACTGATGATTATTTGATTTATCAGTAATTGTGTAATTATCTTTCTTTCCTGGTCATCTACTCGCTGACGATGTTCGAAGCTTGACAATTTCAGTATGAAGTCGATATGTATTCTCTTCTATTAGAAGATGAATTTCTTGTAAATCTTCCTTACTCCGTGATTTGCAAAAAATACTCAGATTTAGCGTCTGTATCCAGACCACTACTCATTCTTTTTCAAGCATGGTCAGTAGATACACCTAGTGTTTTATTGGAATCATGGCTAGGAGTTTTAAAAGATAGATAGATAGAAGTTTATTAAACACACACAATCAACATAACAATAATATTTACACTTAGCTAGCTTGCACCTATGTACAGTCAGCCCGCAGAGTATCGGCTAGGAAAATGTAATGTAATAGTGGCGCAATTGTGTATCCGCTAAGGGTAATATACCTTATACTCGTAATCTTTAGACCTTGTAAGGCTCATAATAAGCATTTGGGTCAGTAGTTTAAAAAATTACCCATAATTATCATTACAGTTTTAAATTAATTATTACGTTTCATTGTCTGCAATGCTCTGCTTTGTAGTTATCTTAATTATTAATCGACTAAGTTAACAAACGAAGGTAATATGCCTAATAATTACTTGGTGGTAGGTCTCTAGTGCACGGTCCTGCCGGTACCGCCCTCTTGCCTATTTTTGCCGCTACGTAGCAATGAATGCATTGCTGTGTTCTGTTTTGAAGGGTAAGAGACAATAGCAGGCCTGTCTGCCTGTTAGCCATTTTGTTTCGTAAAAAAACTAATCCTTCCAGTTCCACCACTGGTACACGATTGCACTTTCAATTACTGTTGACTTCAATACTGTGTTCCTTCGTAGCTTCATTCTTCATTATAACGTGGAATGCTAGGTAGCTGCTATATCAGGTAATTGCTGTTATTATGATATGAAATTCTTTTCTGATGTCTGTTACTGTCACTCAAAAAACTTGAATCTCTACACAAAACTTGTTCTTAGACGGGGTGGCGGGCCCTGCACGGATTAGGGAACTAAACGGGAGTTTTGTGCAATTTTACTGAAAAAAAACGAAGAAGCTGTCTACGAATAGACGACGCTTGTGAATTGACAAGTGTAATGCTCTTGCGACTGTATCAGTGAAGGAAACCATCACTTATTGTACCATCAATGGTTCTACTCAATGGTACAACTGACACTACGCGGAAAATTTACCGACAATATAATATGGAAATTTTTAAATAAGTGTAAATCTTAAATAAACTAAACTAGAAAAGAATTACCTACCTATAATATAAATAAAACCCTCGAGGCTCTCCACCGCTGAATGGTAAGGCTGATGCTCTGAGCGAGGTAATTCCCAGCCCTCTGGTCGTTGGTAGCCTCGACCAGACGTTTGGAGATTTACTTTACATAATATTATTATGTGTTGTTTAATAAATAACAAATTATACTTTTTAAATAGTTATTTACAGGGAAACTTAAAAATAGTGGCTGAACATTGTATACTGAACACACTGTTGACTTTTAATTAATATCATTAATAACTCATTAATTATTGCTTACAGGTGGCCACGGAACATTCTCGAACATAGTGAACAACCTCGTGCACGTTATTATGTACGGGTACTACATGATGGCGGCCATGGGACCACAGTACCAGAAGTACTTATGGTGGAAGAAGCATCTTACCACTGTGCAATTGGTAAGTTCTAACTTTTTCATATAGGTATCTATCTACAGTATATCTTCACAGAGAATTTAAGGTCCTTCTTTACCACTGTCAATCGGGTCTTGCATTTGTGGTACAAAACAGCTTGATAAATTACTTTAATCTACAAGTTTTTTATTTATTTATTATTTCTGTATATATTAGTGTGTTCATTTTTTTTATGTACCTATGTTTAAATAAATAATCTTCAAATACATAACTAGGTAACATGTAAAATAGGTGAGTGTACTACTAGTGTAATACATACATATCTTCACGCTATGTCCCTGGCGGGGTAGGCAGAAAGAACGGAGCGCCAAGTATCGCGATCCTGACACACCTCTTTCGCTTCGCTCAGTCTCATCATTCTCTTCGATTGATTGATTGATCTATCAACGAACGCACAGCCTAAACTTTATTTACTCTGCTGTCGTAATGATTACCGAGAAATGCATGGTCTCCGTTCCTTCATTGCAATTGCGAATTTATTAGCAACGTTTACATTATAGAAAAGGAAAACTGAGTTGGCAACAAAATTAACTGTGTGCGAATGCTCCATGAGCCTTGCACGGTCTACTTATTTATTACTTAAACAATTACAAACAGCAACAATACTTTTCTTAACAATTGCTTAATTGTGATTACAGTGATAGATGTTTCATTTTCTATACATTTAAGATTGTTTTCGTATGTTTGCAATAAAATAATATACTTAGTGACATATCAGTTTTTAATAAGACCTACGAATACATCATCATTTCATATTTCTTGATTATTTATTACGTGTTAATAATAATTATGTACCCCTCGTACTGGTATTATTTCGAAGGATGAATAGGTATTTTATGAAGGAAATCGTCTATGAATTATCGCATAATTAAATTATTTTAAATATATCTGCCGTCCCAAATGGGAAGGTATGTCTAGCAGTGAATGTCGAAAAGCTGATGATGATGATATTAACATTATATCAGACACAAAATACTAGTTTATTGTATTTTTATACCTAATTGAGCCACTTGTTCGTTTAACTAGGAAAAACCAATCAACAATTTCCAATTTCCTATCTCGAATTGTAAAATGTTTACATGCAAGTGTTAGGTGTTTTAACACAAAAAGCGAGTTCTCACTTAGTCGTTTCTCGCACAAAAATTCTAACTGCACCATTATGGACAGTTTGCACCGCGCCTCGCATTCCGCACGACGGGATCTGCGCTTGCGCAAAGTTAGGATACAAGGCGCACGCTTGAGTAATACCGCTCGCTGCCCAGTGGAAACTCAGAAATAATAACAAAGGTCATGAATTATCAAATAAATTATACATTTTTAATCATACTTTATATTACTTAAATTAATATTTAATATTAATTATTACATAAGTACATAAATTATATAAAATTTTTGAATTTCAAACTAATGGCTATTAAAGAAATGCTGGACACATTTTGATGCAGATTTTACATACTTTGAGCTCTGTTGAGAAACTTTTGTAAGTGTGAATCATCAAGCTACGATATACAGTGTTTAGTCACCATGTAAATAATTTTGAGTAGCTAAGACCACCATTTAATGCTCATTTATTACTTGGTGTTTAAATCTCAGCTTATCTATGCTTCCGATGAACACCATTCACTATTACTAGTTGGTATTAAAAAAAATCAAAATCTAAAATATTGATTAAGTATAATTTGGTCAAAATCAGCGTATTAAATATTGTAGGTGACTAAATGTATGGTCGACCGCACGTCAATGAAAAAAAACCAGTATAAACTGGTCTCTCATTGCATTGAAGCTCCCTTATAAGCTAGGTCAGCTCAAGGTCAAGTTTCCACTGACGAGCGGTCGACTGTACATCCTATAGTATCGAAGTCGAACAAACGGACGTCCGCCGGGAGCGCCGTGCGGAAAAGTCAGTATAATTCAAATTGGTTTACTTTCGCAGTAACCAATGGTGGAAACTGACATTACCATTATTATGTAACCGACGACGGCACGAATGGTGGTGTTGGGATAAACCAAGAAGATTCGAACCTCTTTGGTCACGCGCGCGCTCCCTGTGGAGATAGCATCTTGCAAATTTAGTATGGGAAACGGAGAAAAATTTGGTGTCAAAATCCGGGGGGGTGCGGACAAAGGAAGCGGATTAGCGGGAGGAAGATGCTAATACAAATTTATATGGAGTTTAAAAATGAGAATGTGTGAGTGAGTATAAATATTATCATACATTTGACACGATTTTGGCACCCCCTAAAATGCTTTTGTTACTCATCCATAAGGGAGTAGCTTTTTTTTAAATTTATGGGATAAACCATCACTGGTTTAACAACACTACAATACCATAATGTTAATGTAATAATAATAATAATGTTTGGACAAATTAACACACGTCTACGGCTGTTTAGTCCCAAACTAAGCCGAAGCTTGTGGAGATGGGTACTCAACAACTGATAAACATACATATAGGTATACAAAATAAATACTTAAATACAGAAAATCACCCAGAATCCGAAAACCAACAGTTAGGCTCATCACACAAATGTTGGCCCCAGGTGGGAATCGAACCAACGACCTCTGACGCAGTAGGCAGGGTCACTACCAACTAAGCCAACAGGCCAGTCAAGTCATAGTTTTAATTAATAAATGGTTTAAATAAATAAACAGTTTAATTAAATAAATAGTTTAAATAAATAAATAGTTTAAATAAATAAATAGTTTAAATAAATAAATAGTTTAAATAAATAAATAAGTCACCGGTTTTCCTTAAAACCGCAGCCAATGCGTCCGCCGTGCGGGCAACATTGAGACTTGACGATTTCAACACGGCGCAGCGCCCCGTCGGAACGCAGTATCCTTTCTCTGTAATGCAATCACACGTCCTATAAAACACTATAGAATAACTAGATACCTATAAACATGCATAATATGTATCCTCTGTTGACCTTTTGAGAGATCTATGTATAGCTACTTTCAAATCAAAACAGGAAATCGGAGGTTTCAGCTAGTACCTACACTATTCTAGAAAGATTTAAAATGATGTTTTCTTTTATTTCTGTCTCATCTACTTACGTTTTGTTTATGCATCTGAGTCTCTTTAGGTGGAAACGAATTAACCCCCCCGAAAACTGAATCTACCCATCAAGTCATGTACAAAGTTTCATTTCTTTGAGGTATTTGTGGTTACTCTTTTTCCGCCTTAATATTTTTTTTCTTGAAAGAAGAATTTGAATCAACGATTCATTTAATTTCAATTTTTTTAATTTCAACGATCAGAGTGATTTACTTCTACTTATTCAAAATGTTTAAAGTTTTGGCTTTGTTGATATTCAACTCACCTTGCTATTTTGCTCTCTAATGTTCACAAACAGTCAGGTTTATCCAGTTCATTCGATTTCGTAATTCATTGCTCGCAATTACCCACAGTAAATTAAGTTGTGCACGCACAAACGAAAGCAGTAATGTACGAAGGTCGGTCGGATGGTGATCTGATTTTTTTAGTAAGTAGGGCCTAATTGCCCCTATTCAGAAGATGAACCAAAGGTGTGTTTCAGGTTTCGTTATCATTTAGGTCTAATTGAGTTTTTCAACAGTTTTAGTAAATTTGCTGTATCCTATAAAATAGACTAAATTTAGTTAAGTCGTGTGCACCCCGAATCGACACCAATGATGCACATGACTTAACTAAATTTAGTCTATTGTGCTCTTTTTTTATCTGTAGAAATAAGAAAGAGATGGCATTTCTTTCGTTTGACAGTTCTATGTCAGACAGGAATTTTAATCGCCATGTTCTAAGTTGCAATACAAACCATGAGCAAACCATCGTTATTTTCTTGTGTCTGACAGGACTAAACTAATTTGACAGATATAAAATACATGCCATCTTTTTCTTTTATGCTACAGATAAAAAAAGAGCACAATAGAAGTCGTGTGCACCCCGAATCGACATTTTTCAAATCAAATCAACAGGTTATTCCTTACCCGTGGAAAAATAAAAATGTTTCCAGATTATATCTGCGTCAAGCACTGATGCATTCTATTTACACGAAATAATAATTTCATGTAGGTTACATACAAACTGGCTCGGGGCCTTGAAAAGGCAGGTTTTATAAAGGGTGTTTGGAAGGTCGATGCCAAGTCTTGCGGAAACGACAGGGGATACCATTTAGACTGCATTAAGCCAAACATATACATACAGGATGGATATTAAAGACGGTAGTTGGAGGGAAAGTACCCTAAATACTGAGGATAACAATATTTACTCATAGCAAACATTCCTTTTCAAAATTAAGTCAAACTGCATTCAAAGAAATTTTGAAAAATCACCAGCCTGAGCCGGGGATCGAAGCGGTCAAATTCGTAAAAAGAACATAATGTAAAATTTATGACACCGATCGAAAGGGTCAATGATCAGAGTCAATTTCTTCTAACATAGTATCTTAAATTAAAAAAGGACCATGAACTTTAACAAAACCTACCTAACTGCTGGTAAGTAACTCAAAAACTGGTAAAACTTTTTCCACGTCGCGAATTTATACGATTATTTGAAAAGAACTGTATTATTTTATTATTATTAATAACAATCTTGAACATTATAGCAATCTTTGTTCTCCAGCTGAGAGAAGAGTCAGAGGTTAGATGATATCCGACGTACTTAGTTAGACCTGTTTCGCAGTATCCTACATAAAGATTTTATCGCAATAACAACTAGTGTTGGTAGAGTCAAAGTCGAGACAGGTTAAATTGCATATGTCAAATACACGGTGCGGTGGTGTTATGTGGCGAAATACCTAATGAATCAGCAGCTTCCTACAGGACAGAATGAAGTTAGCTGCACATGCGTGGACTGCGCTGTGATTGGTCGGCTGCTATTGTTGCGCTGCGCCGATACTATGCTAGTTGCGAACTTGCATTCTGTACATAGCTATCTTTGTAAATAAATTCCCTTCACTTCCACTATGTCTTCAACCACAACGCCACCGTCTCCTAAAAATTCATTCAAAATTTAACGCCTATCTCTTTCGCTGGCAACTAAGATGATTTGACTGCACTTAATGTCTTATCCTAACGAGGAACCACCTTTTCGCGTCGCTCAAACTCACATTCTCTTCACACACGATCGCGACGGGAATAATGTAAAGTAGGTATTCATTTGTTTTTTTTTCTTTCCAGATGCAATTCTTCATGGTGCTCTTCCATTCAATAAGCGCGTTGATCTACGATTGCGGATATCCAAAGTAAGTACCAGTTTTTCCGTACGAAGTTGTGAGAATTATTTTTACTGAAATAATGTCAACAAAAAACCAATTACGAAAGGGAAACTGCGTAGGCGTTTCTAAATTCTAAACAATAGTGTTGCACTGAAAAAATGGGCTCGTTGCTGAGAAATAGGACGAAGGTAGGTAACTTACTCAGTATGCAACACCGAGGAGCAATCACGACGTTCAGTGAAGCCATACTGGTTTCAACAAGCCTCTCTTGCCTAAGCATAAACAATATGTTTTCAACTTACGACCTATTTGCTAAATCTCGATTAATCCTTTGTGTGATTTTGGTCTCTCCACTTAGGAGATCGGGGTATGTTTGTTTGCGGGTAACCACGAAATCAAGAGTAAAGTATAAGTGCGCAGATTAGATCTTCATAACGTAAGCTATTATCACAACTATTGGGTTTAAAACGGTTTTTTGAGGGTTTCGTCAAAACGGAAACCCTTATAGCGAAACTGAATACGTTCTTTGCCGTAGAAATGATGTTTAAAACCATCTATTACATTTGGAGTTCGAGTAGGTATCCTTTCATTTAATTTGCCTATATCCGATTGATGCCCGACTGATCTGATACAAGCTGCCTAATAGCACTTTACATCATTAAGTACAATTTCTAAGTGCATGTTGCACTTACGCCATTGCCGTACGCTGTAAATGCACTTATACATTACTATGTAGTAGTAGAAACTGTAATAAAAGTGTATGTCTAGTTTCCCCTGGTAATGACAAACCGCAAACGAGCGTTTTATATTTATATTTTTATATTATAATATCGGCGTAGAAATGTTTTTCTGCAGAAATAGCTTTTCACGATGTATCTATAGCCTATGAGTTATTCTGATGTGTGTAATTAGGTGTAATTTATATTAGATACTGTAAATTTTCATTAAAATCTGCTCCGTCTTTTATGTGTGAAAGAGTTTAAAAAAATTTAAACTCACAATGATTGTACCGGTGTGGTCGATCTTTAAATTGAGTCAGGAACGTTTTGAGAAAGGGACGTTTTGAGAAAGAGTCAATTTTTGCCGGAGGGAGGTTTGGACATCGCCCGCCGTAAAAACTTTCGCCTTAATAAATATTAGTAAGATAGGTAGGTACGTTAATACGTCGTATAAATTGAATCTGCTCTTTCCTATATGAAACTCTAACATGAAATACCCCGAAAATTTTTTCGTTGCGGCGATTTCCGCTGAATGGTTTATGTTAACTCTACATTTAGGTAACGAACTCATCTATCTGTAATTATGAAGAGAGTTAAATTATCCAGCACACGTAAACCTGTTATTTTACTAAGAATTTTATTCATGTAATTTGCTTTTCCTTTCAGGATCATTGCTTCAGGCCTCATTCTCCACTCGACAATCTTCATCGCGCTTTTCATGAACTTCTATTTGCAAGCCTACAAGCCCAAGCCTAAGCCCAGAGCTCTGGCTGTTGATAACGATGGCAACAATAACGGTCAAGTGGCCAACGGTCATTCCAAGACCAACGGCCACCACGCTGACGTCAAAGCTAATGGTGAAACGAACCATCTTAAAAACGGTTACACGAATGGCCATGCCAACAGCATAAAAGAAAAAGCGCAGTAGCCTTCGGTTCGCCGTGAGTTTGACAAGTTATTGACTTTTAAGAGGTATGTGCAGAGAGTTGGATTTCTAGAGATATTTTTGTGGACTGTTTCTGAGCGATGGCTATGGTCGATCTTTTCGGATGGCTTTCGTCGTTTTTCAGGCTTATAGTTGACAATTGATTAAGATCGTGTAAATAAAGTAACCAGAAAATGTTTAGGAAGACTTCTGTGACGATGACGTCACTTGAAAGACGACGTACCTAGTGCGATGGAAGACAAGCTGCATTTTTAAGCAATGTTTTAAAATCATTGGAAATTTATGACGTGATCGAAAAAATAAGTCTAGATTGGTTCAAAAAATCTCTATTAATTGCACAAATGTAATCCCAGTGTGCGTGTTTAAGTGAACATTCCACTGTGAGCTATGGTCGACTATAAATACTTTATTGTATATTCCATTCCAAATGAAATGGCATACGGAAACAAACACCATTTGCGTCTCGGAATCAAACTAGACATGTGCATGTAACAGTACAGACGTATAACAGTAAAAATTCACAAACAGTTACCTGTTTAACTTTGCGGTCCGCTTCGGAACATCATCCATTGTTTATTTTGTTTCCGATACGCAAATGCATTTGTTTCCGTATGCCATTTGTGCTGGAACGGATGTTAAGGTAACAATAATATAAAGTACCTGGGTATGTGAAGTTACTTAACTTAGATATTCTTTTGAGTATTACTACTGTTTCCATTTGACTATATCTAAGTTTTTTTGGGTTTTGGCTCCTAAATCTTCATTTTCTCTCATAGCTGCTCTTGTTTGATAATCAAAAAGTATATCAGTTTTAAGTATATTGAACATTTTTGAAGTATTCCTTGCCAAAATACAATTTAATTTTTCAATAAACTACCTCAACACTTCACCTACTCTTTACCAATGTATTGTTAAGAATAACCCGTCCATTTAAAGCTTTATTTAGTCATACAGAATAGACTTAAAGGATGTAAATAACAATTTAAGTTATTTTTGTATATTTATGGGGAAAATGTTACAAAATGCGATTAGAACACCATTGTTATAAAACGGTGATTTTTTAATTTAGGGCGCGAAAGGCCACTTAAAAATTTGCTGGCGTACCAGATTCCACCCCGAATTATTGCTTATAGTTCAAAATAAAATCCTCTGTTCGTAACAAAGTATAGAACTGTATTTTTTTTTACATAAATTGTATTTTGTAACTGTATTTTGTATCCAACAACATTTGAAACCTAAGTGTATAATTATATCAATAAGTCTTCCTTGCAATATCAAGCATGTTTTAAAACTTACAGGACGCACTTAAAAGTTGTTTGTTAAAATCCTAATCTAAGTGAATTGGTCATCACAAAACAACATAAACACCTTAAATATTTAAAACTTTGCTACTAAATCTATATTGTTTTAATCGTTGATTCCATTATTTTCTTACTTAAAATTTGTTTAAAAAATTCATGTTTAAATAAATAATAAAATAAAAGTTCGTTCATTTCATGTGAATACACACGTACAGTCAGCTAAGAAAGTGCAATGGGTCTATTATTTGTATTAAGGATGTATGTAATAGTCAAATTGTGTTTGACTGTGAAAATAGACCTTATTTTATGACGTGCAGACGAATTTCCACCTTCTTTGCCGACTGTACCTACTCGTATTTAAAAAAAGGTTGTGTTAATGATTTAAATAAATGACATTTAAGTGCAATACTGCCTTAAAAAGTAAGGGCTAAGAGGACGTAAGGGCAAATTATTTACGGTATTTAATTGGGAATCGAATATTCTGTCTACGAGTAGCATAGCTTTCTATACTATTTGCTGTGATGGTTCGATCGGTTGCGGCTTTTTTATCATTTCTTTGTAATAAGCTACTTTTCTTGACACAACATATTGTCATGTCTTGTGACGTTTAAATGTATCGAGACTAACTTTAAATTTTACGCGTTATAGAAAAAATCTTAAATGTTTTTGGGATACTTTTCTGTACATCGTATCTTATAGCTCTCGGTGGAAGTCAATGTCAATGTTTTTTAAACATACCAGTCAATTTTAGCAAAATTTTGTTTTATTGTATAAATAGGTTTTGTATACAGTGTTTAATAGACTGTAAGTAGTTTTAAGGATACCCTAATTTTAGAATTGTATATCTATTACCTTTTTATACATATTTTTAGAAATAAAATATTTTTATGAACCAACAAGAGGGACATAATTGAAGTCTTATTTATTGTTATAATTTTAATCTTAGGTCATCCTTTAACCCTTAGCCTTATTATCACGTTCAACCTGTTCAAAGTTGATGATGACAGATTGGTGACGAAAATAATGACGGATGAACCTTCTCGACAAAATGCAAAAAAAAACTAATTCTTGGTCCGGTCTTGTCCCTGGTAGTTCGGTTCCTTTGTCAATCGAACTGCTGACAATAAGGAAGGCTCAGTAGTTCGATTAGGGATGATCGGCGTTATACACTTTGTAAATTTGCATAGTTGCCCTAGTCACGGAGGTAAATATGCTGCTAGCTAATATTGAACACAAATAAATAAATAAGCACGTCCAAAAATTTGACTAATTTTAGTTTGTTTTTCTTATTATTATAAAAAAAATACACATTCAATATCATATTTTCTCAAGTTTTTCGCGATTCCCAAGGTCAAGGAATCCCTCTTCGGTTTATTCCCATTGCGCAATAGATAAAATTGGTTTATTCTTATCTGCACTCCAAGACCTAGTTACCTTAAAATTGTTGCAGACTTTTTAGTCCGATAGCGCTAGGCTATTTTGAGGCCATAAATTACAAAAATTCTAAAGTTGCCTATTTTTTGCCTGTGGATACAGTTGTACCTAAAAAGTATATTATTGCGTTTTGTGTCATTTCTTGCACTTGCATTTTGAGAAATTCAATGATTTGTGACTGATTTGTTTAATTCAAATCGAAACTGCCAAAATTAATTTAAAGTTTGAAATCTAATCGGTATTGTACCTAAGATAGCCCGAGTAGTGAGCAGACCTAGTGTTCGATCCTTGTCTATTGTAAAATGTGGGTAGATTTATTTCACTCATCGAGAAGGCGACCCTCCATCTTGAAGCGGTAGACCTTTGCTTGCGCTCTCAGCGTGAACACGTGTACCGTGGTGCTGCATCGTATGTAGTCCTCAACTCCTTAATCTGCCGAAATATTGTCGCCGTGCGTGTATTGAAGCTATTAAGAACACTTTGTGAAGTGCTCCTGTGATATATGGATTTTTACTTACCTTGAACTCTTGAAGTCGTGCCGTGCCCGATTGAGCTGGTCTTCACCATCAGAGCTAGATGTGGAAGCTGGAAAGGTGGGTGAATTTTCTATCCATTTATTGCGTGGACAAGGATCGTATCCTACTTCTCAAATCTCAATTATTTTACATTTACTTTTTTTATAAACTTTATTGCTCGTAGCTATCGAATACATACTTAGGTATGTCATATTCCAGAATCAGCTAGTTATACCCCAAACATTGGTCCTTCGAGCCGGATTTTAATGCTATTTTTCCATACAAATTATATAAATTTAAATATAAAAACTTAACAAAATTAAAATTTAAAAATAAAAATTGAAGGTAGATAAATTTTTTTCTTAGTCAATTTCATTGCCTATTAACCTAAATTCAAGTTATTATATTACTTATTTATTTACAAATTCATTTAAATAACTAAGTGAAAACATTTCCTTTATTATTTTTCGTCTATTTTGTTCACGAGTTCGTTCGTAACAGCTACTTGCTTTGTTCATTTAAGATGGCAGGCGGTAGCAACGCGAAAAATGAGGATGAGGACACTCTCAGTCCTCAAGAAATACAGGCATTAAAAGAGCTTAATGTCAAGACTGCTCTAAAACAACGAATATTTTGTCAGATTCAACAAGTTTACGATATGATTAGAAAAGTTGAATCCCACCCGGGCGTGAAAGAGTTATTTCTTGTTCGCGCCAAAGAGATTGATTCACTTCGTAATAGATACGAAGAAGTGACCCTCGAAAGGTATCAATTAGAGCTGATAGTTGATCCAAGTAAGCAATTTGAAGGAAATGAGTTAGACAGTTTTGACGACCTGTATTATCGCATCAAACTCGCTGTGTCTCAAAATGACAAAATGGCGGACGGCGCCGCAGGTAACAGTGATGGCACCGCTAGCACGATGACCACTAAAACATCTGAATGTCGGCCCCGTCTTCCCAAACTTGAATTATTTTCATTCGACGGAGATATTGAAAATTTTACAACATTTTATGAAACCTTTCGCTCTTTGGTTCATAACCAAACCGGAATATCTAAAATAGATAAATTTCATTATTTGTTATCGTGTACTAAGGGTTCTGCACTTAGTATTGTGAAGAGTGTGCCCATCTCATCCAGTAATTATGATGTGGTGTGGCAGGCATTGCTTGATAAATACCAAGACCAACGGATGCTTGTAGCTAAATATCTAGATAAAATGTTAGGCTTCACACCGCTTAATAAAGAATCGTCTGTGAATTTAAATACTTTTATCGAAGTTTTTGAACATTCGTTTAAGGCCATACAAGCCCTCAATGTTCAAAATTTAGCAAGTTACATTTTGTGTCACATTGCACTTAGAGGATTAGATCCTAACACGCGAAAATTATTCGAGCAAGGTCTTGATCAAAAGACAATGCCTACCTATGAGCAGCTGATGGCCCACATTCACAATCATATAAAAGTTTTGGAGCATTCCGCGTCGTATGCTAGCCACCATGCTAGCGGGCCCGCGCCTAACGTGCCGCGCGGCAAGCCAGCGACGTCGAATAATAATGTAAACAAACCGCACGACAGTCGAAAAACTTATTCGCAGACTAATGATTTTAAAAATAATTCTAAAAGGATGACGTGTCTTCATTGTGGTGACAATCATATGATTTTTCGTTGTGACACGTTTCGTAAACTGTCGCCTAAACAACGTATCAGCCGTGCTGACACCCTCAAGTTATGCCGTCAATGTCTAAAATTAAAATCTAGTCATTCGAACGCCGACTGTCCCAGCACGTTCAAGTGCATTATTTGCAACGGTCAAGGTCACCATACCCTACTGCATGTGGACGCCGCTGATAAGGAACCGGTTTCCAGTTCGCTCGCCGCGGCCGCTCCCGCCGCCGCTCCTGCCTCGGTGCCACACGTAAACAACCAGACAAGTAATGCGAATACTTGTCATGCGTCGTCTTTAACAAATAATAATTATGTCGTGTTGCTCGGCACGGCAATAGTGCATGTCATTGATGCATTTGGTAATGAAAAACCGTGTCGTGTTTTGATTGATTCAGGAGCCCAGTCGAATTTTATCACTGTTAGCTGCCTGGAACGGCTAGGGTTGTCACGACAGAAATGTCCGTTTAATATTTTCGGTCTAGCTGGCGAAAACGTTAAAAATTATGGAATGACGTCGTGCACAGTTAAACCTAGGCATTGTAACAATCCGTCTTTGACGATTGATGCAGTAGTGTTGCCACAGATAACTTCCGATTTACCTACAGTTGACATATCGGAGAAAATTGTAAATGAGTACAAAAACTTATTATTAGCTGATCCGTTCTTCCATCAGCGTTCTCCGATTGATATTATTTTGGGAGCCGATGTGTTTCCAGAACTTTATGATGGGAAGAAAATATTTTTCAATTCCCCCATACCTGCAGCACTTAGCAGCATTTATGGTTATGTTGTTACTGGCAAACTTGGAGTACCGTGTACTTCAATTAATAATTTTACTAGTGTAGCGTCCACTACAACTAGCCTGGTGTCGTACACCACAGATGATGATCTTATCAACAATTATTTGGGAAAAGGGGAGGTCGAAAGTTCACCGTGTGACATTCTTCTCGATCCTTTAGATCAGACAGCTAAAAATATTTCCACGTCACGACATTATCGTGATGAGAGCGGTCGGTTTTCGCGCAGCGCGCCCCACGTGGCCGTCCGCACGCCGCCGCTGCAGCCGGCGCGCGGCGCGAGCGCGCGCGAACTGGTTTTCGTGCGCCAGTCGGATGCGTGCGCGGCTAACATTGTCCGTCCGTCCGTCTCGCCTGACTCTCGAGCTCCTGAAGTTTCAATTCAAGGATTTTTTGTTGACGAATTATTATGGTCCACACAAACTGTTGCTGAAGCCTGTACGTTACAGGATGAATTGATTGCGCCTTTAAAATCATGTGGTTTCGACTTGCGTAAGTGGGCTAGCAACACGCCCGAACCGATAAATAAGGTTGACGCACACCAAACTGCTGATATTGAATTTAGAGATGATACGTTATCACCTCTTAAAGTCTTGGAACAAAAATGTGTACCAAATGAAGATTGTTTTGCTTATAATTACAATCTTACCGATAACAAGGTGGTTCCGTTTTCACCACCGCACTCCGTGCCCCGGCTGGAGCTCATGGCAGCCGTGCTGCTATCCAAACTTGTGTCGATTGTGAAACAACACATCAAGGAATTTTATTATAAAATTATCGCTCTGAGCGATTCGAATGTCGTGTTAGCCTGGCTACAGACACCACCCTACAAGCTCAAAACATTTGTGTCGAGCCGTATAGTCAAAACCGTCGAAGTCGTACCTTCCAACTGCTGGTACCACATCAGCAGTGAAAATAACGCGGCTGATGTGAGCTCGCGCGGCGCCATGCCGCAGCAGCTGATCGATGAGTCATCGCAGTGGCTGCACGGACCTGAGTGGTTGGCTGACGACGTTCGTCAGTGGCCGATTAATTCGTTTTATGTAAAAAACGAGTCTGAAGTTTTGGAATTAAAGTCCAAGGTCGATACATTTTCACTTGCATCACAAAACACAAAGGATGAGCCAAACGATTTGGAAAACGTTTTTTCAAATTATTCATCGTTTCGTAAGTTGCAACGTGTTATGGGCTGGTGTTTGCGTTTTATAAACAACACGCGTCAGAAAAAAGATGACCGTGTGAGTGAACCGCTCACTACCACGGAACTAAATGCTAGTCATGATTTGATTATCAAAACAACGCAAAGCACTCATTTTCAAAGTGAAATTGATCAATTAAAAAATAACAAAACTTACATTCCGTCGCTTCGTAAGCTGTCGCCCTTCGTAGACAGCCACGGTTTCCTCAGGGTGGGGGGTAGGCTGTCTCAGGCCGACCTACCTTATGCAACCAAGCACCCTGTGCTGCTGCCGAAGAAGTGTCACGTAACCACCTTGCTGATTGAGCACTATCACAACGTTTACTTGCACGTGGGCCCACGCACACTGCAAGGCATTTTGTGTAAAAAATATTGGATCGTCTCTGCTCGTAGCAAAATACGATCAGTGTTGTCAAAATGTGTGAAGTGTTTCAAATGTAGCCCGCGAGCTTCACAGCCGCTCATGGGCACGTTGCCCGAGCCGCGGCTGAAGCCCGACAAGGTTTTCAGTCACGTAGGATGTGACCTTGGCGGACCTTTCTATATAAAAGAACATACGCGACGCAACGCTAAAATACAAAAGGCTTATTTATGCTTATTTGTCTGTTTCTCCACTAAAGCAGTACACCTGGAGGTGCTGAGCGATCTATCAGCTGATTGTTTTCTTGCTACACTTGATAGGTTTGTAGCTCACCGAGGCCTATGCGCGTGCCTCTACTCAGATTGCGGTACTAACTTTATTGCCGCTGGAAAACACTTGAAAGAAGTCAGCAACTTCTTTTTAACAAAGTCTAACGATAATGCTATTACTGACGGTTGCTCAGTGCGACAAATAAATTGGAAGCATATCGCTCCAAATGCTCCCAATATGGGCGGCCTGTGGGAAGCTGGTATTAAGTCGGCAAAACACCATTTGCACCGATCTGTGGGTGAAAAGGCGCTCACGTTTGAAGAACTTACAACTGTGTTCTGCAAAATAGAGGCAGTGTTAAACTCACGGCCTCTATGTGCCTTGTCAGACAACCCAAATGAGTTTGAAGTGCTAACCGCTGGCCACTTCTTAGTTGGTCAAAGTCTGTTGACTGTACCTGAATACAGCCTCGATGATATTTCTCTGAACAGGCTGTCTCGCTGGCAATTTGTGCAGAAGGCATCACAATCATTTTGGAAGAGATGGTCAAATGATTACCTACTAACTCTCCAACAGAGAGCGAAGTGGCAATCCTCACCATCCAATATAAAAATTGGTGACCTGGTTTTGATTAAATCAGAGTCAAGCAAACCATTGCAGTGGCCATTAGGCAGAATAGAACAAGTCCATCCCGGCCCTGACGACATTGTTCGAGTTGTTACGTTAAGAACTCAGAAAGGTCTATTTAAAAGACCAGTGAACAAACTGTGTCCGTTGCCTTACTTTAATTAAATTGCCTAATGTTTACACTTAAATATATATTTATTATTATGATATGTATTATGTATTTTTTTTAGTAATAGGCAAACTATTAACTGTCTATTCCATTTTCTTCATTTTTTGAGACGTTCTCAAATATTTTAGTTTTTTTTTTCATTTGAAATCAAAATATTGATTTCGGTGGGGGGTATGTTCGATCCTTGTCTATTGTAAAATGTGGGTAGATTTATTTCACTCATCGAGAAGGCGACCCTCCATCTTGAAGCGGTAGACCTTTGCTTGCGCTCTCAGCGTGAACACGTGTACCGTGGTGCTGCATCGTATGTAGTCCTCAACTCCTTAATCTGCCGAAATATTGTCGCCGTGCGTGTATTGAAGCTATTAAGAACACTTTGTGAAGTGCTCCTGTGATATATGGATTTTTACTTACCTTGAACTCTTGAAGTCGTGCCGTGCCCGATTGAGCTGGTCTTCACCATCAGAGCTAGATGTGGAAGCTGGAAAGGTGGGTGAATTTTCTATCCATTTATTGCGTGGACAAGGATCGTATCCTACTTCTCAAATCTCAATTATTTTACATTTACTTTTTTTATAAACTTTATTGCTCGTAGCTATCGAATACATACTTAGGTATGTCATATTCCAGAATCAGCTAGTTATACCCCAAACACCTAGTTTGTGTCATATTAGTCCAGTGCAAACTGATAAAAGGTCAGTATGCACAAATTTTGCCAAAAGAAAATTACAATTGAAAAAATAAATATAACTTAACTCAGATCACCTAAATATGCCCAATAAATAAATTTGTGCCAAATTAATGCATGCACTTTTAAGATTTTTAATTGTTTTGTTTTTCAAAGCTACAAACGCTCTTAAAAAACATTACAATTATTAGAATTCACATATTCAATATCATAAATGCATAAAAGATCGACAATTTAAATTTGTGTCATTTTCATGCATGGATACTGTACTTAAATTAATAAAAAACAAAAAAATGTTTGCGCTTGAAGTGCGCGCGGCGCGGCACAAAGGGTGGCGGCGCGGCGCTTTGTTGACGCGGTGACGGACGGCGGCGGGGGGGTGGGGTATACGGTCCATCCATTCTAATACTACGCAGAATAGGCACCTACTTGTCCTGAATTTGTAGAATCTACAACCGAAATCTAAATTTTGTAAACGTGGTTTATTCCCAACTCGCCCCCTTCCCATCTCGGCCTCCAAGAAATTATATCTACGAAATATTCCCAACTCGGCCCCATGCCATAAATCACTACAGTCACGGAACACTACAGTACGTACAGTCACGGAAAGAATAGAAGTCAAATAGTTTTTAAAACACATTGTTTAATATTATTAAAATAAAGGGTAAACGTACAGAATTTATCCCTGAATTGGTGATCCACCTATGTGTATAGTACCTATGTACAGTCAACAATAGAGATAGGTAAGCAGGCACATTACAGATTTACAGAGCTCTATAGTAGCGCTGTACTGTGACTGCTTACCTATCTCTTTTGTTGACTGTACTATCCAAAAATTAGAATAAGTAGGTAAGTTGGCATGGGTGTAAATTAATTACGCCGTCAAAATGAGTAGAATAAAATCTTGAAAAAAAAATTTTTTTAGAGTACTTACCATACTCACAAAGTAGGAGTGATTTTTTTCTTCTTGTGAATCCCACAGTGTGGGGTATCGTTGGATAGGTTTTTCAAAAATATTGCGGGTGTGTGAAAACCATTTTTCGATTTAGGGATCCGTTTGCGAAATATAAGGCTTTAAACCTGTAACCTACCACGCATTATCTGTATGGCCCAAAGGTCAACTGGTAGAGAATGCCATACTGGCCTTATGTTCGCCTTTTGTACAATTATGTGCAATAAAGTTTTAAATAAATAAATAAAAAATAATTTTTGTTAGAGTCACGTGTTCCCCCCCCCCCCCCCCTGCCAGCTAAACGGTTGCTTCTGGATATGTGAAAAAATTCACGGCAGTAGCATATATAACGTAGTGTAGCGGATAGAATGAATCGATTTCGTAGTCGAGTGAATCGATGTTGTAGTCGAGTAAATCGATGCCAGCTCTATATAAACGAGCCGTACCGGTTGCATACGATCAGTTAGTTTCGAGCTCTCGTGCGATACGAAGTGCTGTCCGCTTATGTTTTGAAGTGTTTTACGTCTAAAGTGACCACATATTCATCTAAGTGTTAATTTTGCAATGTTGTTTAATGAGTTTGTTTTTTTAAGCTGGAATCGCTTACAGTAGTTAAAAGGAAAACTATGACAGCTAAGTAGGTTCTATTAGTTTTTGAATATTAGTCGATCTACATATTATTATGAAAATCGAAAAAATAAATTATGTTCATAGAACTGCATACGCAAAATGAGAATGTTTTTTTTTCCTCGTGAATTCCATGGTGTGGGGTATCGTTGGATAGGTCTTTCAAAAATATTGCGGGTGTGTGGAAAACATTTTTTGATTCAGGGATCCGTTTGCGAAATATTAAACTTAAAGTGCTAATTTTTGTCACTTTAGTACATAATCTATCTCCAACTGCAAAGTTGACTTCTGTTGGTTTCTTTTAGGTTTGGTTTATATGGGCTGGCGAAGTCTACTGTTCTCACAGAACCACTAGTATAGTTTAGGTGAGTACCTACTGTTGACAAAAAAAGACACGAATGAATATATAAATAGTATCGGATTGCTGTCAAATATATATGTGGATGGAAAATTCGTTATCATCATCATAACAGCCGGAAGACTGCTGGACAACGGCCTATCCCCCAAGGCTCTGTACGACGACCGGTCCCGCGCTATCCGTACCTCTAATATTGCATTCCCATTGACGTTTCTCACCAAATTCAACTGCTATCTCATTTATTTTAACTAAGCCTTTAAACAGCTAACTCTACATAGAACTAACCCTTTAAATAGTTAATATTTTCAACTAGACAGCAAACATTAGGTACCTACCCCGCGCTCCCGCCTGCGCCTGCGACTGCGCTTGCCTGAGGACTGAGGACAGTTTCTGGATTTTCTTTAGTTTAGTTGGCTTCTTGTCTTAACCTTATACGTACGTGATTGCATAGTCATCGCATCAACGTTATATCCTATTGTGAACCTATCAAGCTAGAACTTCGTCCGATATGGGATCTCGCGTCTTATTTGCCAAGTTGAAATGGATGTAGCAGGCATTTTGTAGATAAAGGGCTAGCCCATTGGCTTAGAACCAGTCCAGTAGTTGTTGGGCTGTCTTGACCAGCTTCTCTTTCAACAATACGACGTTTGATTTTGTGACTAGGGCCGCTACGTCGTCTGCGTACATGTATACCTCCGCCTTGGCTACTGCTGGAGGTAGGTCGTTGAGCAGTAGGGCAAATGTGGTATTCGACTGGCACGAGCCTTGAGGCACACCGAGGTCGGATAGTGCCTCGTCGGATTGGACTTAATTAATACTAATTAACTTAATTAATAACGAATACTCGTTATTCGATATTTTCTGTAATGTTCCTTTGCAAAATTGTTATGTCAAGGAGTAATGTTAAATAAATAAAGGCAAATCAAGGTTTTTTTTAAAGTTTATTTACAAGATCGTCACGCGCCCCGCCCCTCCCTGCACGCGTGATATTCTTTCCGAACAATGTAATTAAGATAGGTAAGGTACTCGCAGTGTCGGTAACGTCAAAGTTTTGCCGGGCGCTTGCCGCCCGCTCATCGCAGAACGAAAAGTCTCTATGTGCTTAAAATAAAGACCAAATTTGCTCGAAAGTCGAATGGGTAACCCCTTCATAGAGTTACCTCTTAGGAATGGTTTGCTGAGCTGTTGATAGGGTTTTGAGAAGAAAAAGGTTACCGATTATTTTTATTATAATTAATTTCCTTTCGAGAATGCACTTTAATGGTTTATTGAACGGGCAAGGTCTTATAGCACAAGTAAAGGAAAAAATACGAAAACCGTAAATTTGTAGTTACATCACTTAACAAATAAAAACTTTATTATTATTTGCGTATGAAAAAGTCATCCACTTAAGTTGTGACATACTTAACTACAAATTTTATTAACTATTTTCTAATTTTTCTTTAATTAAATTTGTACGAAACCGCCAAGGCGCGAGTCCTACTCGGTTTTATTTTATTTTAATCATATTAAACAAATTATTTTAAAAACTGTTTGACTTCTATTCCGTCCGTGACTGTACCATGTAGGTAGTGATTTATGGCATGGGGCCGAGTTGGGAATTTTTTGTAGACATAATTTCTTGGGGCCGAGATGGGAAGGGAGCGAGTCGGGACTAAACCGAAACCAGATACACATTTATTGTTTTCAAAAAGAAGTATAAAATATCTTTGGTCGCGCGAGTAGCAATTTTTTAAAATTCATGGTTTTCAACCTTCATTTTACTATGCTATTTCACATAAAATCAATGAGACCGAAAAAATACGGACTTGTTTCAACTCGCTTGCACCGAGTGTCACGCGCCGCGCGCCTGTCTCTGGCCGGCTGGTGTGCGTGCGCCCCGCCCCCCGCGCCACCCCTCGCGCCCGCGCTTGCCTTGTCCTCGAATACGTTCCCGTTTTTATTATTAAATAAAAGATTCCATTGACAAAAACGACACAAATTATGAATAGAGTTTCGTTACACCATAATAATAATAAAGACGTAAACTCTAATAACTTGCATTTTCTTTTGTGACTTTTACATGGTGTTGTAAAAAAAAAATTGAAAAGCTGCAGATACCGTGGATGAATTCGACACAAAATGTTTTGAACAACAGATACCAGTGATCTAAAACGAGTAACACCTATTTAACCGATTGTAATATTCTTTTGGAGCTATTTAGGCGACGTGTTAGGTACTGGTTAAAAAACAGTGTTCCCGTGGACAGAGATGACACAAAAAGCCTGTGTACATCGGCTACTACTTGGTTATTAACATGAGAGAAAAAATTTCATCTCTAATTTTCTTTTAGTCCGATTTTGTTCAAAAAGACAAATACCTAAATATCTACCTAAGCAAATACCTAGGATGACACAAATTAAGGTATTAGGTCGGGGAAATGGTCCGGAAACTATATGCGAAAAACCATCATCTTTAGTATTTTTGAAACCTCAAAACCTAGCGCTATCGGACTATTTAAGGAAGTTTCAAAATTATCTAGATTAACTTGTAACGTTCCTTACTATTGTCTCTGGAAATATGGCAAGCCTGCCGATTTACACCCTGTACAGATAGATATTATAAGCGAACTAGGTACTAATTCTATCTTGGTTTTACCAGTTCGGTAGCGAGATCGACCGTACGTCAGTGGAAACCAAACCAGTATAAACTAGTCTCTATTATAACTATTGAAACCATTCATGATTGAAACCATGAAGCTAATACAGAGATTGAACCTCATAATAGGCTAGGCCAGCTCAGGGAAAAATTACGTGCGGTCGACTGTACAAAGGAACCGAACTACTGAGACTAAATAAGGCTCAGTAGTTCGATACCGGGCAAAACCGAACTAAAACACTATCCTTCCTGGGGTTAAAGAACACAAAATAATTAGTATTTAGCAAGAAGATTCGAACCTCTTTGGTCGCGCGCGCGCTCCCTGTGGAGATCGCATCTTGCAAATTTAGTATGGGAAACGAAGAAAAATTCGGTGTCAAAATCAGGGGGGTGCGGACAAAGGAAGCGGATTAGCTGGAGGAAGTTGCTAATACAAATATGGAGTTTTAAAAATGAGAATGTGTGAGTGAGTATAAAAATTATCATACAGTTGACACTATTTTGGCACCCCCTAAAATGCTTTTGTTACTCATCCATATGGGAGTAGCTTTTTTTAAATTTATGGTATTTAGTATGTATACACTATCAAAAACATGACAAGTAGTGTCATCTTATGGACACTAAGTGAACTAATGCAAGTAGCATAGCTCTTTTCAGTGGTGGTGGCTAGTACAAAATGACGAACTGACTCAGTAGATGGCGTTATGATGATTTCCAAACAACTGTAAATCAAAAGTATTTTCAAATCTTGTGAAAGTTTTTTTTCTCACTTGCTTTTTTAAATTTTAATAAGAGTTATATTTCACGTCAATAAATATACATAGCTAGGTAGTTATTTATGTATGAGTATGACAGTTGTATTTGGTTAGTATTAGTGCCTATTACGGGTAAATTGTACATTATTAATTAATATTCAACAAAAAAATTATTTTCAGTATGTTTTCGGATTTTGGGTGTTTGTACCTATGTATTTATTTATTTAAAAGTATTTATGTTTATCAGTTGTCGAGTGTACAAGCCTTGTACAAGCTTCGGCTTAGTTGGGACTAAACAGCCGTGCGTAAAATTGTCCAAACATTATTATTTATTATTATTATTATTTTGATGATCGAATTACACAAAAAATACATAACAATTAGCTAAGTAACCATCATCGATCGAACACAGCCCCTACGAAATTCAAGCTACTGTTAAACAACGAAACCCCATAAAAAATACTGCCCTATTAATACCTCATTAGAGAAGCCAATCGTAACGAACTAATTGAAATGAAACTCCAAGCTTAAAATTTAACGGTGTGCCGATAACTTGCGACCCTACTAAGCCTTAATTATCGCCTGAGAATGTCAATAAACCTGACGTTCCAACGTTTTTTCCCCTTTCTTAATTTGTTAGAGCCCTAAAATCGTGCTACATGACAAACCAAATCGGAAAGATCCCCTCAGTTACGTTTGCTGAATTAAAACGCGTGGTGGAGCAAACCCACGCAGGTTTCAAGTTATATTGGTTGTTTCAACCCTGCATTGCAATTTGAAGGGTAGGTCCGGGGTAGGACCCGCACCACCTTGTAACAGTGGCGAATGAGAGAGATGGCGCTAGTTGTGCTGTCTGAGCTTACGATGACGTTCCATTTCACGCAGACATCATTTTATAACTTGGAAATCAGTGTTGAGCATGCCTCAGTAATACAATTACAGTGGTCCCTCAGCTTAAATTTTGTTTGTGTTATCGGTTTTTCATTGTTCATAAAACGATCAATAAATGAAAATTTACAAAACAATCTCATAAAAACGAAACTGATTTTATTTTAATTAACATGTTCAGAAGTACAGAGTTTTTATAACTGTATTGCGTTGAATGAAAAAATTGAATAGGTTCACGTTTTCTTTAGTAGTTTTACAATCAATAGCAAGACGGTGGAACGGAACGCATAGTAGTCAAAACTCAACACCGGCCGGGCCGAAAAAAAGCCCTCGCCCGCCCGGGGTACTTTAGTTTAGTCGAGAGCGCGTTCTGAGCGCGCCACAACGCGACTCGCTCCCTCGATCCATGTCTCTCAAAATACAACAAAATTACTCACAAAACCTTAACAATATCAGCTCAAATGTGAATTGGACTAGTGATTTTGTGTCCCACAGAGGTTTCTGTTACAAAATTGTGAATGAACCATGTAACTCAGTGGTAATGACGACGGAGCTTTGCAACCAGCGTCCTAGCATCGTGAATAATGATATGAAACAACATTTTGTACGCCGATAAATCGGCTGTAACAGTGTGCTTTAATCGGTAATGTGTTGTCGACATTAGGGTTGAGATAGTGTAATGGATTTTTGTGGAAATAATCGTCCGTTTTACCGCAAAGGGGGTGGGAAACCTATGGAATATGCTAATCAGCAGGTTTCTTTTAGCCCGCACACAAAAAGCTCTGCACTAGACACTGCAGTGCGATTTGTGTTGCAAATTTTTCAGTTTATTATCCATTTCAATACTGCGACTATCTTGATCTTTGTTCTATTCGAAGAACACTCATACTGCTAGCTTAGCTGTGTAGGTTGTAGAACATAGATTCATGTTTGCTAAAATACGTTATATCTTAAACTCTCATCCTTTTAATTAAATTTTCTCGATCTATTAAATAAATTGTGCTATGTTACGGTGATTGTTGCTTTTTGAAATGGTAATATCTCCAAACATAATGTCTCCATCGATGTTTAATACAAATTGATTTTGTATCCAAAACAAACGGGCTCATTTGAATTGCCAGCATTGGCATAGCATACTGATACAATCATTCTTCAATTTTATACACAAATGTTCCTTCATTATGGAGATTCATGAAAGCCAAAATGCCATTTCCTTTGTGCAGATGAGTCTGTTTGCACTAATTTCCTGCTCTATTCCAGATAAACCAGTCTGGCTCCGGTCTGGATTTAGATCTCTAACTTACCGCCCATCATTGTCTGGAATAATTTATTTGCTCACTTACCTTGGTACTCACGATTCATAATAATGTGGATTAATTGTTCCATATACTCATTTACAATAATTATTTACGGGTATGCTTTCATTAGGATGGTAGGTAATTGTATATCTATTTGTATACATACTTAAAAGAGTTGCTGTAGTTGATGCTGTTTTCATACGAAGTTTCTAATTGTGTAAACAAAGCAATGGGTCATCTGCAGTGTAAAGTAATTGCACAATCACTTAAATTTGGAGATCGAAGACGATGCCATAAGCATTACATTAATTTTAACAACTTTCAACCAAGATTCAAAACAATTGTATATTTTGTTACATATATATACGCCTAGCGCCTCTCTGTCTCTTTACAAAACAAACTTGAAAGATCTTTGGATATTTTTATGCTCATTGTGTGTGATGAAATGGCCATTGTAGAAATAAATTTTAAGTCGATGAAAGAATGTAGCTAGTTATTATACGAAAATGCCCAACTCGTAATTAAAAGAGTAATAAATTACATAAATGCACAAAAGAAAAAGATATTATACATAATTGTTACATTTCAAAATAACAAACCGTAATTTTTATGGGTGATATCGAGCGTGGGGACTAGGTGCCATTAATAAAAGAACTTACTAAACAATTATTTTACCCTAAAACATGAGTAAGCATCGCTCAATAAGAATACATTCAGAAGAAAAACCAATACGCCGGCAGAAGCTGAGCCAAAAAGAATAAAAGCGGCATGTGAACCAAACAAAAATAAATAAAAAACACAAGAAACTATCCCGTCTACGACTTATTTCTTGTGCTCCGGAAGTTATCAACAATTCAACCGGTTTTGTACAGCTATGTATAGTACAAGTGATCTTATAAAAGAATCCGGTTCTTTTCCACTTGTTCATTTGAATCTTGTGAAATGCAGATTATCTGAGTCTAAGACGCGATGCGATGGACTTTTATGATGCCTTTTGAATGACAGCTCTAGAGAGAAAACGAAAACTTCTTTTTATTAAATCTTTTATTAAGAGATAAAATACAAGATAAGATCTTGAAAGCCGAAATCAAATGTAAGCAAAGAATAAACAAATACCGACATACATATTTAATTCACCTGGAAATTCCTTGTACGGAGTTAAAGAAAAGATTTACGGCAATAATCATTAGAACGTATATTTAAGCTACAAAAAGGAAAAAAATATAACATTTTAAGCTTATCTAAGAAGCGAATATACCTGTAGCCTGTGGTTCAAACTAATCTATCTGCACAAACGTCCGCCTGGAATTCAATTCCCCTAAAATCAATCAATTTATTTCTATTATCTACGATCCCTCCAGAATACCCTAAACAGGTGTGCGATCATGCGAAAAAGTGGGCCCACGGCTGGTTGACACTTCACTCGTGACAGACAACTGACATCCTATAGTTCGACATTTTGCAAATACTTCTAAGGATTATCAAACAATACTCTATAGCCATTGTAATAAGGAATAGAAGATAAGAAAGAACAAGTTGGTGCCCAAAAAAGGCCGCACGTGGCAAACCCTAAACAAAGATAGAAGGTACAAAAACTACAGGTGACACCGAGTAAGTCAGGCGTTTAACTTTCACACATAGGGTCAGTCATTTAGGTAAAAGGAGACATTTTTAGAAATTCTGGTTGTCACAAAAGCTTTGTATAAACAATAGATAATTTATTCAATAATATTTGCAACATATTCGTCATAGTCTTTGATTGAACTCATAACGGTTTTTTGATAGGTCGATGAAATATTCTCTACAAGATTAATATTTGATAGGTAATCTAATTAAATTATAAATCTTTAATGAAAAAACTTTTATGTCTTTCACTGGACATAAGTCTCATAACCATTTGTCCGATGAATCATGGCCATATCAATAAAAATTTGTATGTGGAGAGTGAAGAAGAAATAAATCTTACCTCCATAAATAACAACAAATTACCTATGTCACAAACTTTCGTAGATGATAATCATATAGATTCAACTATCCCACAATAAATTAACAAGATAATATCTTTATCACCAGAACATCACGAGGAAACATAAAGCGATTGTGTAATAAATATAACTAGTCAGTTACCAACAGTAGATAATAAAAACGGATCTAACTAACTACGTCCATTTAGTTAGAGACAGTCCCCAACAGACAAATAAGTAAATACAAACAAACTAAACTATCCTAATATATTGCGGTTGTAGATACAATGGATACGTGTAACAAAAGGAGAGTAATACGGAGGATCGTTAGCAAGGGACTCGAATGGATAAGTGTTTTAGATATTGATTTAGTAGAACAAATGTTGTAGTACTAGAACGAAACGCGATAGTCAAATAAACAAACTTACACAGCAATTAATATTATAACAATTATAATTATGAAACTAACACATGCCCCGTGAAATCATCCGCGTTAAAAGCTATATAATCTTATTTCATTACAGAATATTAAGCTATCACAGAGTTTCATCAAAATCCGTACCGCAGTTATTGCAACATCTAAACTAGAAAACTAACAATCTTTTGCATAATTATGTATATAGTTGAAAACTATTATAATCCTCTGTGGTAGTGGTACAAAATTTATTTGTGACTTAATTGGTAATTTGGTACTGAAAAAACAAAATAAATTATTAGAAGTTTTGCTTAAAAGTACATAAAGAATAACGCATAGGTATTTTCAGCAATATACTTGTAGCAACCTACTTATCTTATGTTTCATTTGGTGACTTTAGATTAACCAATTAATGACCGACTCTTATTACAACTACGTTCGAAATTACACATATTTACATATTATTTTGATGCACTCGCAAGACATCTGATATAAAATTTAACGCTACATCATGCTAATAACTTCGTAGTGGATGCTTTCGTTCATATTTTCATTTGTGTGTGCGAAAGAAGATGGAAGAAACATCGCAAAAGTAGGAAAATCGCACTTAATATTGTAAGTAATACTTCAACTGAGAATTTCTTTGGTATCTTTACACCTACTTACAAAAATTTAATTCAAGGTCCATTGAACACTGAACAAATTCAACGCAGCACCTGTGCATGTCACTGTAAATGTATTTGCTATTAAACCATTTTTGATACATTTTCCTTCTTCCTTCCTTTCAAATAATATCATATTCCTCGAATCTCCCTGCGCAAGTGACAACTGATTGACGTGGCAAGTTGGCAATGGCAATATTCGCAAATTCACACAGGGGCGGAGCGTTAGTTATCTCTTCCACGTGGTTGACGACGCTAGAAACAAACAACTCCATTCGGTAAATATTATAGCACTATTACATTATGTACGTCACTAACTACTGAATACTCGTAGAACTGAGGAAAGGAAAGAAACATTTTTAAGATAGAGAGCCATACAGCATATTGCTAGAGTCAAATGATCACAGAAAGGGGATGAATGGTAAAAGACAGATAAGGGGAACTTCGTTAATGGAATAACTACCTATATTATGGTGATTTACGCTAAGTAACAACTCCGACAACAGCTGCTATATTTAACTCCGGAATAGGATGTTACTCCGACGTTCTAAAGGGAATTTCATTTTCCTTCAATTCCTTTAATTCTCGTCCCTTTCCAATGAGCAGCTGATTGACGTCTGGGTCGGTCCCAGTTGCGACTGAAAGCCGTCGGCTGTCACTGTCACATGACCCCCGCACCCCTGGCCCTGTACGCTCCCGCAATTGAAAACAAATGCTCAGTCTTCTTGGGCTATATTTGTTCATTCCACTTCTTATACCTACTAATACTCCCGAATCTTTTGCTAAATTAACTTTTGACTACCAATATTTGTAGATACCTGTGTATATAGTTCACTGTTTTCGAATCTATCAATAGGCACTTTGTGACTATCTATTTGCTATAAATAGCTTCATGGTTCGATTTGATTTGGGGAGCTGTACGTCAATATCTATTTCCCACACCTATGCAAGCTATGAATTCGAGCATCTCTTTACATTTCCTGCCTTGCCTCTATCAGCCACAACTCGGTCATGTGTTTGACCGAGTTATTTCCAGTTGGATAGAGACCACCCTCACTAGAGTTACATAGTTGTTTTAGTGAGAACTTAATGATAGTTCTAAACAAACTTTTGACGACCTCACCCTTCCAACTTTTGTAAGATCAAGTCCAACAACATTTACGGGTGAAAAAACGCATTTAGAATATAATGTATGATACAACAATATAGTAAAACAAAATATAAATTCTGCAACTAAGGGCAAGAAATAAAGAAGTCCAAAATGGAAGTACATACCAAATAACATATCCTGATTTCCCGTTTGTACTTATTATGTTGGTGCTAAGTGACTACAAATATAAGACCAGACATCCGAAATACTGATAGAATTCTTAATGGACATTGTTAGCTAATCCAAATTAACCCAATTCTTAAATGGCTTGACTTATAGGAATACTTTCAATATACTTACAAATGTACCTATATAGAGTTAAAGACAATACAGACAGTAACACCTGCTATTTAGAAATACCAGATCTAAATAAAGTACCTGAGGCAAAGATGTGCTTACATGACAAAAACCTTTCATCTATCGTTAAAAACGAGAGCATTAGAATCGAAATAATGTCCACTCTCGGAGTTGCGTTTTGACAAGGCTTGAATAGGGATGGGAAGGCATGAAGAGGCATGAAATGCGCCCACGTCCTTTTGTGTGGGACCTCGACTCGACCCGAATGCTTACCTGGCTATTTGAGTCTCTCAATGGCGTTTTTTTCCTGGGATTGTACCTTTTATTGAGAGAGGTTGTGATTTAAAAACCAATCAAGTCGTAAAATTGTTCAGTGCAGCAGCTGGTGAGGTTTGTGAGGAATTCAATCACTCATTGACCGTCAAGATGATTTTGTAATACGTGTTCATTTAGTAGAACCTAAAGTATTTTTCTGATAATGCATTCAGTATTTCGTTCTGCATTTTTGAATAACAGTACCTACCTATAGTTTAAATACCTAAATTAAAACTTATGCTCATTGAAATATTTTATGAATTTCTAGTGGCATTGGCATGATAGGAATGTATTGTTTTTAACTAATTAAATTTACAGCAAGAGGACCCTAGACCACAAAATAAATACACTCCTTGACTAAAAACTGATAAATCATTTAGAAAACAAACATTACCATAAAACGTTTTTATTTGTAGACTTTTAAGAACGATTTCAAGCAGTTAGGTACGCCTTATTATAGTATGGGTATGTTAACTTATGTTATTAGATTCTACATTATTCTATATTATTTTAACAAGGGAAATACAGTTCTATTAAAAGCCCATAAAGGTTATATGGATGTTTCGGTGAAATTGTCCCCTTCGTCACGCGATCAGAGGTTATTGGAGAACAAAAATAACATTATTAGCTGCGGAACCAGCGAAGAAATTACTATCTCGCCGCGTTCAATCATATTACTAAGTATTATGGTAATAAATTTCGCAGAGTGGTGTGAGCTACTGTTATAGGTAGCTCTATAAGTTTTATTTAGGATCTTCACTTTTATTTTGTGCATTTTGTCCAAATTTCATTAATTATTCTGTTTTCATTTTATTTTTTCATTTATTTTATTAATTGCGTCCGTGTCTGTTTTATTTGTTTCATTAATTCTTTAATTTAAATGTATAATTAATTTAATTTCGTAATTGGCATCCTGAATCTGTATTACTTAAATATTTTAAGTATAATAATGTATTTATGCTGTGAAATTAAATAAATATAAATAATAATAAATAATAATTCATTCATGAAAGTCTGATCGGGTATGTAGTAATTTATTTAGCAAAGGATAGATAGATAAGTTACCTGAACCACGAAACTTAGTACCTATGGGTTGGAACCTCGTCACATATTTACTCATCTTCAATTAAGTATTTTTTAATGCATGAAGTCTTTTAAAAACTTCATGATTTTTATGGCGTCGAAGTCCACAGAAAACCTCTCAGAAATCGAGTTCATTTTCAAAGCAACAGGATTAAGCGGTAGTCAGAAGAGAAATACATTTTTAATTATTTGATATTTAGTTTAGCTAGATCACAGGTAGCTATAACTATTTCCAAAGTCTTATAAGACAACAGACTCGTGTTTTGCGACTGTAGATATCATGAATTTAAAAAAAAGCTACTCCCATATGGATGAGTAACAAAAGCATTTTAGGGGGTGCCAAAATCGTGCCAAATGTATATCAAAATTGATACTCACTCACACATTCTCATTTCAAAACTCCATATAAATTTGTATTAGCAATCTCCTCCCGCTAATCCGCTTCCTTTGTCCGCACCCCCCCGGATTTTGACACCGAATTTTTCTTCGTTTCCCATACTAAATATGCAAGATGCGATCTCCACAGGGAGCGCGGGCGCGACCAAAGAGGTTTGAAACTTCTTGGTAGATATACACAACCCATTGCAATCGATTATCGGCAGAGTACACTTGTTCAAATATCGTTTGTAACACAAGCACGTATTATAAATAGAAAAATTATAGGCTATTTCCATGACGACTAAAAGCTGCCTTATCGTGCGATCTGTTTCAGAGTTTTGATTTATTAGGGTCACCTCAGCACACGCCGATAGGGCAGGCGCGGGCCTACCTTCGATTATTTCTACTTAAACCTCATTTAGAAGGTCCTTTAACAATACGATTTCGAGGGGTATACTGCTTAATCTATCATCAGGTGGTTGGTCAATACTACGCTGGCTTTTATTCGGATTCAAACTACATAATCTACTACGAATGGTCCGTGAATGAATACAATAATAAATTAAAACAGCATTCTTTTCTGGTTGAAACTGCATTATTTTCTGTGACTTGTTAAATTGCATAATTTCTGAAAATTACCTTACTCATTTATGTCATAAAGGTGGTCTGGTTGTCTTGGAAATAATCGCATGAATCGATAAGACCGCCTAAATTTTAATATCCGCGTATTTTTTATTTTATTCGTGCAACAAAATATATTTTATTGTCACTTATAAATCCCGTCCCTATGTAAGCAAATAAACAAGCTGACGTGGTATAAAAATTACATACTCATCAATGGCAACCCACGAGTAAGATTATTTGCTATCAATAATGTTAGTCTTCCAAGTCTTATGTCAATAAAGAGGCCTTCCATAAACCACGAGGCCAGCTGCAAAAAGCTAAGCTGGGCTACGTGGGGGAGGTAGTGCACAGAAGCTGGGCTACATTGTTGATACTTTGAGTTTAGGTATCAGTTCTTTAAACAAATTCAATTAAGATATTAATAATGCTTTGAAATCGTGAACTAAGAAAACACAAAGAAGCAGTTTTAATAATAAAATATTATGAGGATTCTGTCTGTGAATGCCAGAGAACATGCCTTTTGGAAAAAAAGAATAAAACAACGTTTCCACTTCTAATGGATGTCGAACCAAAAGCCACGATAGACTTACCTACATGGGTGGAGCGATGAACCAAAATTTGCCCAAAGTCGGGCTATGTAGTTTATGGGGCTCCCACAGAGGCACAATTTGCTCTAATAATCCCGTAACTACAGTTTACCGATTCCTAGAAATGTTTCAAATTATAGCATTGATGGCATTTTCTGCTGATATAGCGGACAACGTAGAATTAGTCCGGAAAGTTATTTTATGGTTACCAAATGGGAGTTTAATACCCGTCATATTTATAATGACTGGTACATACCTACTACATAAAGCTTATTCAAAATATGTATCTAGAGTATTGTATCACCTAAAGAGCTTTTAATACTGGGTTTTAGCCCGGTTTCCTTTATTTCCCAGTATTTCATTTGATAGAAACAATCGATTGTTAGAATTTTTATTTCGCTATGAATAATGAAGTTTCTGCTAATCAATTAGTGAATTAAAATCCTAAAATGCCGGTTTTTGTTGTATATGAAAGAAAAGTTGGATTTAAGCTTGGGTATTGTATAACAAAACATACTTAATTATTATACTTAAATTTTCAATACGAGATACCTACCTAAACAATTTTCTTAAATGATTATTTTAATAGATATCCCCAACCAATGACTCATCAGCTCATCACATTACCTTTAAAAGCGCATTTTTTTTATTAGGTATGTACTTACCATGAAGCCAAAAATCGATAAATGACAATCCTGATTCTGAACCTAAATCCTGACTAATGTAAGCTGACACCCGACTATGAACAAACCAATGTAAGCTGACATCCGACTGTGAACAAACCAATGTAAGCTGACACCCGACTGTGAACAAACCAATGGTAGTGAAGTGCCAAGTGGAGGAACTATGCCTCGACCGCGCTGCGTGCAATGCCGCCCTACGGTCAGGCATTTCCACAATCAGCCGGAGCTGCAGAGGGGAGGCTTCGGTCTCATGCTGAGGTGGATCCTGTTCGTCTGGCTGGCCAGCTGCGGACCTCTCGGGAACACCGTGAAGCAAGATGGTGAGTACCATGTTATTTCAGTTGGGAATACGTAAATGATTCTCCATTCCGTAACAATTCAATTTTTTGGCATACTTAATATAAGTTCGTAACGGAAAATACATTAAATGTTATCGATTCTCTTAAAACGTTCTCAAATAATCTAATGTTCATGATGTAAGGATGGAACCCTTTTATTTTCCAAAAATTAGTACCGCAGGAACTATAAGGTTAGGTACCTAATCGGGAAGTAACGGAGAGGATTCAAATCTGTTCGTTTTTTTTATTAATTTCCTTTAAATTAGCCCATGAAATTGAGACCTTTGGAAAAATAAAAAGTAACACTACAATGCTAATACATAAAATATCTAAGCATAATTTTATTAGACGGTACAAGATTTGGCGTATCTTCGCTTCCCACACCTACTACATAATGCAATGTAGTTCTAGCTTCAAGTGACTTTTCCTTCCTTTTTATTCTATGTCTTACAAAAAATAATAGGTATTGAAATACGATTATTGTACGAAGTATTCCATTCTAAAAGTAGGTAATTTACCTTTCACATGTCACTCGTAGTTTGAATGGTTCCAATACAAAGCAGGACCCATGCAATTCAACATACAAGTATGTCCATTTCCATGAAACTAAAATAGATCCTGGTTTCGTTGCCCACCAGACCCACTCAGTTTTTAAAAACCCCCAACCCGAATTAGTTTCCTTTCACTCTTTATATTTCAACAACGGCAAAAGCTCTTAACTGTAAAACCAAATTCAAACCGAACGCTACAAACGCTCCAATAACTGTCAGACAATTAAACGACATGGAAACTCAATTCGTTGAACGTCGTCCGTATATAAATAAAGTCTGTTTGTCTTAGCTTGCGTCTCACGAGTGGGAAGGAGGTCTGCACTGCGTCTCACTGTCTTGAATTGTCAAATAATACAAATTAATAATGGACGATGGGAATTTATATAATCTTTTCGTCTCTATTCAAATATCTGATACCGATTTCCCAAAACCTATTCGATACGTAATTGATGGAGTTCTTTGACCTTCAATAACGAATCAACATCATAAGCTGTTTCAACCTTATCATAGCATACTTTTTGTGTAATGGCATTGTATAATATGTAATTTGTATTTTTAAATGCAATAATAATAGTTTAGGAGGCTATTTATTTTAGTCTAATAAGTTTGATACTTTTGAACCCTACAATATAACGTCGTATGCAACTTAAGGTGGTGTTAATAAAATGCATGTTAAAAAACTTTGGTATACGGGCCAAGATTTGAACCCACGACCTCATGAACGTAGGCGAGTGCACTTGGCTACCACGGCTCTTTTTGACCAATCACTAATCGATATCGAACTAGGAAAAATATGAAAAAAAAGGTTCGTTTGAACTGAATAATTTAATTTATTCCGTGCCGCGGCGGGTGCCGGCTAGTCAGTTTATTACGCAACTTCACGGAGCCCTAAACCAAAGTTAATGTCGAAAATTTTTGACAAAATCGTGTAACACGAAACTCTCCCTATTCCGTAAACAGTATAATCGTGTCATAAAAAACCGTTTAGCTTTGCAACGGTCGCGGCTATAAAAATGTTAAGAGCCGCCTGACATTTATTTGACAGCCCCATTGATGCTGTACATAGTGTCTTGTCAGGAGGTTCTGTCTTCAATCCAGGAAACGGTTGTTTCGTAATGTTGATCTAGGTTTATTTATACGTTTAGAGCATGACAAACGATCCGCTCTAGCTTCCCACAGGTGTGAGTGGTATCTACCAGATATCTACATACGTATTTATACTAAAACTTTAATGGGGAAATTACCAAGATAATGGTGAAAACCGGATTAAATTCCATAGTTTGCGAAAATATCCCTAGCGATTCGACGGAAATCGACTTTTTCTCATTTTGATTCCAACGGGTAGGTATTTGTCTTCCGATATTTACTGAGATGGAAATATTATGTTCACTAGCTCCCTAGACAATAAAAAAAATCCAGAAGACAAAATTACCAATTTAATCTTCTCAAAAACACACGAAACAGCTGTGTGTTTGCAACCTTAATAATGAAACCTAGGATATTTAAAAAAAATTAAGGAACTATTATCATTTTATTGGTATAGTCTGGTGAAATGCCATATCGATTAATAATCGAGTTATAGCAAGAAGACACTATGGTTATGATTATTCCCCATAGCAACTTCTTGCAGTAAGCAGACGAAACATACTTGTCGCGCAGCGTGGCACCCCTCCCCCCCCCCCCCCCTCGATCAGGTGGACCGACGACCCCAAGGAGCCAAAAGCGGCTGTATGAAGAGGGCGGAGGACCGTATGCGTGTGCGTTCATTGGGGAAGGCCTATGTCCAGTTTAATATGGCCAGATAACATGGAAGGGTTGATATGATAATGATGGTTAATTACTAGATTTATTCAATAAGTAAAATGGGCCGTAATGAATTTAGTGCCTTATTTAATGTTTTATTTCAACATTGCCATCTATCGTCAATTTCTTCCATTCTAAAGGCACCATTAATCCTTTTAAATACCTCTGGGCAACCTCACGTAACAAACGCCAGATTTCTATTTAAAAAAACTATCCGCTTCCCAATCGGACAGTCACAAAACGGCTGTAAATTCTGGGCGTAGTGGTCGTAAACACGTCATCTGCCATGCCACGGCGACCATCAAACTCAGAGCAGCTGTATGGGTTTAGAAATACACTGGAAGTAGTACTAAATGTTGGTACTTTTGCGACTGGATTAGATACAGTCAGTTCGAGAAGTGGTACGTCACCTTAAGGATGACAGTCGAATGCAAGTTTTGGCTGCAGAGTAGCGAGAGATCCACACTTTCTGACTAATCATTTTGATCAATATCATCAACTGATGCCCCTCTTAAAGTTTTAAGTAAGTTAGTAGTAGTATTATTCACAAATTTATAATGACAATTCTTTTGTAAGTAGTTTGGGAGTGCATGCTATTTGAATTCATTTTTGACGAACCACTTTATGTGCCAAGCGTACAAAACTTCATTTTTATAACCGTGAAGCGGCGGGAAGGAAAACCCGTGAAGCCTTTCAAATTTAATTAGGAAATTTTTCATCACGTGTTTTAACGGAGGTCTAGGAAATCAAATACCAACCAACTAAATTATTTTTCTTGTTAGCTGCGCACAGGTAGTACTTTTAATCTCTTGACATTGTTTTTTTAATTAAATTCTAGAACGGATGTTATTTATTGGAGGCAATAAATTTTCCTGCTATACTTTTCGGTGACGGAAAACATGCTAAGTAAATATTCTAAGGTTTTTCTGTGAAGTCCATCAATCGATACGAGCAAAAGTAGACACACGTAGTTGTTGGTTTCAGCCTTACAGTCATATTTTGAAGCAAGCCTTTGTCTATCAGTGGGACTAATAAGCCCCATTGATAATAGGCTGATGTTTTTGAGGATTCGAGTTTGAATAATAATGTTGAAAAAAAATTTATAGGCGCAAGGGTTGGCCGGCAAACAGGAAAATAAAACACAAAAACACGAGTACCCACATCATCGATACAATTTTACATCTTTTTTCCGACCGGACATTTGAAACAGGGTCCGCTGCCGGACCGTGACCGAAGGGTTCCGTACAATAGTTCCGAAAAAACCCGCCTTTTGTTTCTCCCCTCGCCGCCCTGACAGCAATTAATGTTGTATTGCATCTCTATACGTAGCTTTAATAGAGTTGTAACGTATTACGGCTTGATCCATAAACAGGTGGGACTTGGGACCCTATAGGAAATGTGTTTTTTGTACAAATTTTTTGTTACTAATGAGTAAATGATTGATGTAATAATCAAAGTTATATAATAATCAAAAAGTTCTAATAGTTTTGTGGTATAATTAAAATAGAGAAAACATGAAACATCAAGAAAGATTTTTAAAAAAATCTATTTTATTTTATACTTTTCGTATCTTCACGCTAATAATAGAAAAGGCTACGGACAAGCTTTTCGTATAAAGTTATTTATTTTCTGGATAGAAGAGTTTGATTACGTATGATGAGTACCTATATATTTTAATAATAATATCAATTAACATAATAATTTACAAATAAGTAGGGCCATAATTTTCAAATAAAATGTCCTTTATTTTCTTAATCATCATCATATCAGCCGGTCCTGTGCTAACCTCATCCAGCCGGGTCCCGCGACCTTCACCAGATCGTCGGTCCACCTTGTGGGAGCCTGCCTACGCTTTTTTAAATTTTCTTAATAGTTTTCTTTATTTTTAAAGTTTAGAATCAAGATGCAAAACAAAGGAGTTCCACAAGAAGCCATTGGAAAGCCTTTTTTATCGAGAACTTGAGAATAAACTCAGCACTTCAACTTTACAGACGTCTATGTTTTACTTTGCTCTTGAATAGTTTATGTGGATGTAGGGCTACTTACACTTCTGTTGTTCTTTATTGAAGTTTACTTTGTAGGGGAATAGTTTATAAATGTAGCTTACAGTATATTTTCTGAATTTATTAGACCACAGTATCTATTCTAGAAATAAACATTTCGCGGGCCTTGTAGACTATCATTCAAAGTGTTTAGTCATTTGTATTAAAATTTTAGGTTAGTGAATGCATTAATGTAACTTTCAGACTGCGATCATTAAATACTATAGTATTGACGATCGCCGCTTTCAGAGTGTACTTTTTTGATATTCCGAAGTCAACTAAAATTAATTAACGAAACTTTAAATCATGTCACAAATGATTAGATACTTTGACTAGTAGTCAAAAGGCCCGCGAAATTTATATTTAATTTATAGAAAAATGTGGCCAAATAAATTCTAAAATTTTTCAACTCTAGCGATAGCGCCCTAGTGTTACTTAAACCGTGACATTACCTCGTTATATGTAGTTAGTTATATAAAATAAAATTCAGAAGCGAGTAAGATTTGAACCTGAGACCTAGCCAAGCTTTCGGACTAACCGCTGCGGTATTAGCGTTATTTTCATCATGTAACGACTCTAAGCCATCTCTCGCGTTACAATATGCAACTGAAATAAAATAGTACAAAAGTTAAAAAGTTATAAAACTAGAAATACCACTGGAACTGTTAGAAAACTAACAACAAGAAGGCGCATCTGACACCTACTAAACTGAACGCTCATCTCGGTCTCCTCAGTGCACTATAATATAGATACCATTTACAGTTAGAGCTCTATCAAAGTCTCAATTTCGGCTTGAGTTACACAATGCCGGTCAGCGCCGTCTCTATTTACCAAAGATCTACAAAGGCGTGCGGTGTGCCGGTATTTTGTACCGGATACCGGCACCAATATCGTTACCGAAATAACATCGATGCAGCCAGGTATTCCGAATATTCAAGGATCTGATTCGTGTAAATCAATAGGGTTGGGTAACAGTTCATTATGGGTGTGTCTGCCTTAGCTGTCCGTCCTTAGAATCGTTAGGAAGTGTGTGGATGTGATACAAGCAGTAAGAGGTTTTTGGTCACCAGGAAAATTTTAAGCTTCTTGTGTTGTATGATTTCAAGATACTTTTGATGTTAGTAATCTTGCTACCCATAATTCTTCTTATTCACTGTTATAATAAGAATAAGTATAAAATATTGTGGATTCTGCGACCGGTTGCGTGTTTACTGGCCTTTTTTAATTGGTCTTAATAGAATTTGAAAATTGGTCAATTTCAAACGACTTCATTTCTACCTACCAACTTCTTGTGCAACAAAATCAGTATGAACTGGTCTCTCATAGTATTGAAAATCACTAATAGGCTAGGCCAGCTCAAGGTCTAAGTGTTTCCAGTGACGTGCGGTCGACTGTACAGCGGCAAAACGCTGGCGAATGTGAATCCTACTTTTATACAGACGATTTTTTTCATACCTTTCTAAAAACTACGACAGTACATTCTAGAATAACACATTTGGATTATTTAGTGGTAGAGCTTTGTTAACTTAGATAATACCTAAAGTCATGAATAGCGTCCTCTCCCAAGGGGCCCATTCATTGATATTAAGCGTCGAAACTCGCAACCCGCCATATCGCTCAAATTGTAACGTTGGGATTTGTTTGCAACTACCTATAGATATACTGGACACTGACACCCTAAAGTATGAACTGGTAACAGATATTGTACCACTTCTCTCATGAAGCAACCGCACGCCAAATTGTAACGTTGGGATTTGTATGCAACTACCTATAGATATACTGGACACTGACACAATAAAGTACGAACTGGCAACAGATATTGTACCACTTCCCACATGAAGAAACTGTACGCCAAATTGTAATGTTGGGATTTGTTTACAACTACCTATAGATATACTGGACACTGACACACTTGAACTGGCAACAGATATTGTACCACTTCTCTCATGAAGCAACCGCACGCCAAATTGTAACGTTGGGATTTGTATGCAACTACCTATAGATATACTGGACACTGACACAATAAAGTATGAACTGGCAACAGATATTGTACCACTTGCCACATGAAGAAACTGTACGCTAAATTGTAATTTTGGGATTTGTATGCAACTACCTATAGATATACTGGACACTGACACAATAAAGTATGAACTGGCAACAGATATTGTACCACTTCCCACATGAAACAACCGCACGCCAAATCGAGAGATTTTAGTTTATCGACCACTGTATTCCACACCGAGGACAATGAAAACCATCTTCCCTATTGATATTTTTAATTTCTTGATTTTATTAATCTTCATGCAGTATCCCACTGTCCTAGGATAGTAGCGGAGATCCGTGGACACGATTTAGGATGAAGTAGCTCAATTCAGGGTCATTGTACCTTTGTGCCTAACCGTAAGTACCTAATACTTAATTCAATTCAATTCATTTATTATAACAGCTTAATATTAACAGTAAATACACTAGCTACTACTAACTAGCAATAGTCAGATTACAGGCAATAATTTTACAATATTAAATGAATTACACATGAGATACAAAATTATAATTATAATGAATGAATTTTTAATGCTTAACACATTTACGCAATAATGATCACAGGAAAAAAAATTTAAAGACAATTTTTTGTAGTCAATTTTTAAAAAATAAGATTGAATAATTGTTTATTTAATAAAATATTAACCTACTGTTAATGTTAAACATCAAAAATTTTATTTTTATTATTAACACAAATGATTAAAAATTTAATTGAAAATCTCAAAACAATTGAGATGAATGATTGAGAATATTAATGATGTAATTGTAAATTCTTGTGCTGTGTTAGAGAATAAATAGTTTATCTTTCTATATATCATCTAAAATAAATGACGGCATGGATATACCCAAAAATTATCAAGTAATTTAAATATAACAATAGCTAAACAAAAATTAGTTGAACTGAATGCTTTTAGAGAAGGAAATAAGACTAAAATCGATTAAACAAAACAATATTTTGCTATATTGCGTAATGTATGAGCCTCGTAGACTATACCAAGATATTCCAAATTAACGATTCCAGTTTAACGAATATACAAACAATGTAATAGCGACACGGAAACAATATCACCGCAACCATTTCCATTTCCCTCCACACACTGTCTCAAGTACACCATTAAGCCTCCCTCTGAAAACTTCGGCCTGGCAAAAACCAAGTTGCACCTGACATCGGTAATTGATATACGAGTACATTAATCAATGTATTTTGCTGGCTAGCTTGATGTACTTTGTGAGGAGAACTGAGGGTTTTTCTGTAAATTAGGAACATTTATTAAGTAATCACTGATATTGAGTACATATACTAATAACAAAAACATTACACACTTTCTTTTGTTGCTTATTATAGAAATTCACGTGTCCAAGTCTGTCAAGTTATAATATTACCCTCATTTGCGTTCTTTCGTAAAAAATATGCAAAAAGTCGGTCGCGCTTAATTCCCTTGGCATCAAATTGAACTTTCGCACAATGACTTGAGAAAGGCCTTTAAAAAACAAGAGTCACGGTATACCTTTTACTGATTAAGTAGGTACTCTATACAACTCGTTAACACCGACTTCAGGTTAGTTTACAGCCTAGGTAAACAGATTCGGTAAAGTGTAAAACCGCTTATAGAGCCAACCCACCGCGGGATGGAGCGGCGGCTGGTTCCGTAAATTAAGTTAGCACTCGTTGTAAACGCTTCAGTTCTGTTGCCGCGAACGGGTTAAAAATACTGGTCGTTTAAAGTTTCCAATACACATTTTCTAGAAAAGAAGTAAGAATTAGAAATATGAAAGCGAAATGGTCAGTATCGAACCGCATTAGACCTTAGAGTCGATAAACCTACGACGGCACCAATTTATTCGTCAACATTTTAATGTTTTTCCTAGTAAATAAATAAGCAGTCTAAGAATGACAAAAAAGCGAGCAATAAACTAAATACAGAAACAAACATTGTAGAAAGAGATCAGTTCAGTTGATTGGCAAACGGTTGTACCCAGCATTTTTGCAAACAGTTGTTGAAAATGTAGAGAGAGATACATTTCAAATTAGAAGAGAAAGTGCGTCTTTGTATATTATGCAAATACGTCTAAATTAAACTAAGGCATCCAACTAAACGCCCTCTAAGAACAATAATAGACCTATTTACCGCAAAGTGCTTTGCTGTGTCACAATTCATCATCCATCCAACAACTACATTAATAATAAGACGGATCGCTTTGTTCTCTCTTTCCCTTGTAATTCTGTCTCTTTCTATTGCGTTCGCGTTATCAGTTTGACAGGTTTCCGGGGGTGAGATATCGCTGGTTTAATGGACCACTTTTTTGTTAGAAACATACATTTGTTTTGTTGCTACATCCATGTAACATAAACTTTAACTAACTTTAATCTTTACACTTTAGCAACCTTATCTTATTGTATCCACTGCCTACTTTTACAAAACAGTTGTGATAAGTACAAAAATTTATTTAAATTGCATCTTATTATTATTCTCTATTTAGTTGTATCACAGCTCACAAGACTCAGGACAAATCAAAATTGTCAGTAAGAATTGAGTAAAATATTCAAAGCTCAGAAACAGTTAAAATTCAAGAGTAAGTCTCATCCAATATTGTCAAAGAACTTGACACACCTAGCCATTTAGAATTAATACACGGGCCTAAGAAGCGAAACGGGAATTTGACCTTCTTGAAACTGATTTCAATAAACATAATGAATATTGCGATCTAATGGACCAACACCATAAAAGAGTAGTTGGCTGTGTCAAATCCGAGCGTTTAGTTGTAAGTTTAGTTGTATTCGAAGTGCACCTCTATAATAGAGAGGCACATTCATGATAGGTGACAATCAGAACTGAACATAAATAGGTATAATAATCTAAATAAATATTAGGAAATCCAGTCTGGCCACAGCGGTAGTAGGTGCATTAACTTAATTAATAGAATACTCGACACAAATGCTACCGAAACGGTATTCCAAAGAAACTACCTACAGAATATAAAGAAGTGAACAAGAATGAAGTGACGGAATTTGAAATAATCGAGGATCGCAGAAGAAAATAAAGACTGAGCAAATTAAAGGCTACCTTCATTTGTTGCCAGGGTTACCAGTTAACTGGTAGCTTTCAACAGATAACCTATAAAGTCGTAGACGAATGACCAGGTATGGTGGCGCGGCTTTTAGTTTGTTCGTAACGCCAACAGACTGGACGATGATGATGATTAATGTTATTAGCTAGGAAGACGAGGGATATAATCGAAGTCTCGTAAAATCTCGAATATAACGAGTTGTCGCGCTCTGTATCGAGTGTTCACATTAGTATTCGCTCTCGGCTCGAATGTGACCCGAGATTGTTATCGGCTCGTGTCGTTCCACTTGCGAACTTCGTATTGCCTCTCTGGGCGTTAAAAAGTATGAATGCTAACTTTAACAAAGAAGAAAAATCTTTAATGGCTGTGGTACTTTGTTTACTTTTATTAAATGTGTCTACATAACAGTGGAGTTATGGAATGTTAATTAATGTCAAATGAATCGAATGATTTTTAATCTATTGAATGAAGAATGGTTAAGAGTTCACCATAATGGTTGTTTTAAAAATATATTCACGGGTAGATATAAATCTATGAACTGCTAACCCTGATAATATTTAGATATTTCTAATGTCTTCGTTACTGCTACGGAAGTTTTAACATGAAACCCAGATTTTATCATAAGAATAATTGAAACACTGCTCCAGCAAGTTTACTTGGACGATCAATATTTGATTACGAGCATACAGGGAGTATTCAAGTGTTGTAAGCGGAACGCACATTGTCTCCCCTTCCTCGTTAGCAAACTCCACGGCACTTTTTTGACGTCTGCTCTAGGGGTCTCTAGCGATTCGAGTACCCCGCACAAACAAATTTGCGCCCCGAAACATAACACTTCTTTTTTATCGCAAAGACAATAAGACCTAAAATAGAATAGAAAGTTTATTTGAAAACTTCGCGTTCTGTTTTGCGTAAATATAAAAAAATGTTTGCGGATCGATGGGGGTGTGTTTGCGTTTAACATCAAGGTGTTAAGGTTTAAGGTCGGATAAATTTTTGTTTTGGAAATGTTGGGCTTTGGTTTGTTAGAATATTTTTCTGCGTGCAATTCTGTCTTGCTTAACTCTTCAGATGAGTATCTGAGACTCGGTATTTGGGGTAAAGTTTCATTTTTATTGCAAATAAGATATATTTTTTATTGTCATTGGATAAGTAACAAAAGATAATTGAATAAAAGATTTTCGTTGCTCACTTTTTAGCATGGAAAGAAGATTTTAAATTCCAAATAAGTACATTTAATTCGTAATCAGTTAATTATTTAGTTTCGTTGAAGCTTAGGCAAAAGAAAAATTTAACACAATGCCGTAAACGACTGATTCAAAGAGATCCACAATATCAGGATATAGCTGAAGCTTTTTTACTAATGAAATTGAAATCCGTTTTGGTGAATATAAGGTGCGTAAACATCCAAAACTTTGAAGCCTAATTAATCTTGACAAAATAAAATTATCTCCCCATATGACGACGTGGCAGGTGACCCCTTTCGCATGTCTAAAAATATCAAAATGGCATGTGTATTGATTATATTTCTGAGAGCCATACAATGAGCCCCCGGGGGTTCCCAAGCGGGGGCCAGCGCAACACCTGCTTATACCCGATCCCGTAGCCCTCAGGGCGGGCCCTTATTTTTGTAATAAATTACAAGCTACGGACCACGTTCTCCCTACGCACTACCTTTCTGTCTTTTCTTTTCCAATTATTTGAGGTTTGTGTTATGATGTCTTTATTATTTGTATATCAGCAATCAGTATATTAATATTAAAGTTATGATAAGGACTAACTTACTCGCCAATTCTCATTTAATTTGTTGTTTGTCTGTATCTGCTATTTAATTTTGCTACTTTTCATTTTTTATAGTTATGTATTAAGATTCAAGTAAGGCTCTCCCCTTGTCAGTTTGTTCTCAATACCTTTGATAAGTTTTATATGGCCTTACATCAATTTCGCCAGTACCTTAAGGTTAGCAAATCAGTTCCATTTCAACGCAACATTCAATATTCTCCTTTTCACTGGCGACACGGCCGGGTCGTGTCGGATCCCGTAAAGCTGGTCTGTCAGCCGAAAGTCCGTGACAAATTGATTGGGTTAATCGGGCTCAGTGACTAACGGACAGACAGACCGAATGATAATTAAACCAAACCGTATTGGATGCATCCGATTAATAGGTGCGCCTTAACTACATGTCTGTCAAATAGTGCTAGTACAGTCATGTATTTTGGATTTCTCTTGTCTACCAGTGTCTGTAACTAAAAGATGTCCCGCGACTTTTGATCCTCTTCTTTTAGGATTTCGCTGTACTTGACACCTTGGCTTAACCCTTGAAGATAAAATCGTCCAGTCACCCCAATCTGTCAACTTTTATAATTATTGTTCTTATTTCTAAAAATCTCGTTTCATTGGTTTCCTAATCCTACATCACTTTAGACGCCTCTAGGTATACAATTTCTAGACGCAGCCGTCAGCCAGGGCACAGATTCATTAGTACTAAGCTATAAGTAGGTTACTTATATTTTTATATAACCTTAGTACTCTACTCACTTTCACAGTCTACCCTCACTCTTTCATCACGGCCGTACTGTTCTTCTGCCTTCCTTATTCAGTTGCTTTTAGGTGTTTTTAAAAACTGCTACTTAAATTTAATTTATACGTCACCTCTTGTGTAACGCCTATAGAAACTCCAACCATCCACAATGAAGCACCACACCATACAGTATCCCATTATTTCATTACCTACTAAACCCCGTTTACCGTGCCGCATCCCGCCCCCAACCCCTCTGGTTCAGGACACCCGTTGGTAAGATAAAAAGACCGGGATTAAGTTATCGGATGCGTCCAGTCCCGGCCCGGGCGTGTTCTCAATACTGTTTGACGACGGCCCATGAGGCCACTTAAACACAGATTTTGTTCATTTTGAATTTTGCTCAAAATCTTTTGTGGCTATGTCTGAGGCAGACGTAGTCATTGTAGTCATTAATTAGGTACACTCAGCACTGTTTATTCGCCGTCGTGAGCTATAGATCAACTTGGGTAGGTGGTCTATGTGGTGTGCCGCTGCCCATGGGCACAGAATAGTTTGTTAATTTTAAATTTTGCTCAAAAACTGTTCACTTATTGTTATTTGTTTTGTTATTATGTCTGAGACAGATATTCTTATTGTACAATTAATTACACTCTCACTGTTTATTCGTCGTCGTGAGTAGACCCCACCTTGGGTGGTCTATTTCGTGGCCTATTGCCAATGAACACAGAATAGATAATTTGTCATGAATACACCGTCACAGTTCTCCCTTCAATTTATGCATATAGTTCTAGAATTGAAATCCTATCCTCGAGACAGCCATTGAAGTTTAAGCAATCATTAAACTCATTTAGAAAACCACATAGAATCATATATCCGCTAAGCACACATAAATTTTCATATTACACTTCATAATACGTTGGAATAACAATATCAATCTATCTAAACCAACCGCAAGCGTAGGAAAATATTTGAGCAGAGCAATAGTTAAGGTTCGTTTTCATTGTCTACCTCCATTCGACACGATATTCTGTCTTCATAGACTATTTGTTTCGTTTTCGACCTCAGTCTCCAGATCCGGGTGTCGGACATTGACTTTCTTTGATTGTATCCCATGAGATTGTCACGGAAGCCATAGCGACCATGGAAAGTTGTTTTAACTTCTTCCTGAAAAGTCCGACTCTTTATCTACTTATAGTATGGAACGTTTAGAATAAAATACATTGACCCCCATACTACTCGTATTATATTCGAATTTCAAAATAATGTAAAACATCCTATTCTGGATTTAAATTTTCAAAAACATGGGACAGACGTCCTTTATTCTCAATGTTCCTGGCTGGCCCATACTATAATCAGTAATCACCTCTCCTACGACAGTTTCCATTTCTCACTTGTATAAAATATCAAACGCATTGCATTTCGTATCGTGGTGTGTTATGCGAATGTGCAACATTCGGGAGCGTAGGTGTCTGTATGTTGGGTCCAGGATCGATTCCCAACCGGTTCGGTATCGCCCATCTCATCGGAGGAGCGGGATTAGATGAGTTTGTACGACAAATCATGGCGGTAGCTTTTAAAGAGTTATGCTCTTAGAATATCACTGAATACTCCGAATAGAAGATACAGCTACATGCGTGAAAATAAACAAAATATCATTTGTAACCAGAGTTACAGATAAATTGAAAAATTTAATGGATTTATCAATTTTCTATGTGTATGTTTCCTTTAAAATGAATACCTTTAATATTATCTCTCTATTTTCATCAGTTCCTATCTTATCAAAACATTGAGTACTAACTTTAACACAGTCAGGGATAATTATTCTAATTGCTGTCAATTTAGCTCTAGCATCTGTGACATCTTCTTCAGTCAGCAATTTATCTCTGACTTGGGTGCTCAACTAATAGGGAGCACTATGTATGTCTAGATCCGTGATAATAAAGGTCATCTCCTACATTGTGTTAGCCATTGTCTGTGTTCCAAGCTCAGAACAATGTAAATTGCATTTTGAAAGGTCTTTATGAGTTACACCTCATTTAAGTGCTGTGTCAACATCACTCTTAGCAGAAGCTCTGTTAAGATTGTTTCTCTATAATGTAGTTGCCTTTACTGGTCCCAACCATCTACAATCTTTTTTGTTTCTATCAGAATGTCAGAATGTTTCCAGACTTTGCATGTAATAGCTGTACCTATGTTGTATTATATAGATGATGTTATAATATTTGAAGAGGACTATCAACAATGTCGATACTATCAAAATGCTCAGATCGACGGAGCTATTCAACATTTCAGTAGCCTTGCAGAGGCTGTAATCCCTTTGACAGTCGACGTCACGTCGTAACGCTGCGCTGCCTCTTTGCATTCATAGCTCGTTGAATGCATATCGAAACATTCTGAGCTGACGCAAAATATTGTATCTGAGTGATCAAAAATTATCTGTTAAAATAGAACTGATGCAACAAGCAACGAATGTAAAACAAAAGTAAACTGTCGAAGAATAATCTCTTGCAAGAGTCGTACGTTCAAAGTGGCATAACAAACAACCCGTGGGAACGCAAATACCATGTAGGTACCTACTAAAGTTAAAGTGTGCAAAAATGAAAAAGATTAAATAATAGCGTTCGAGAAATGAGTGCATTGATATACCTACATCACTATTTTTAGAAATTTTAATACAAGTAGTACTGATTTTAAAATTTCATATCCAAGGGCTAGTATGATGGATGACACAATGATACAAAGATTTGTGACCTTAAGAAACAACATCCCTTTTTTTAATTACTAGATGGGACAATAAAACATTTTAGCTAAAATCTAGAGGCTCTACATTTCGACTTAAATATTACACTAGACATTCAATCGCTAGCAAATAAAATATCTTCAATGCGAAACCATTTCTCATAAAAGTCACGTACCGTGTTATTGTCGTGTACATGGCCGGGTGCGATTGGCGTCGTCCGGCGATCGGTGTCGATAACAGCAGGGATTCTGATCTGCATAACGAAATCTGCATCCTCCCACAACTGCTCTCTCAACTCTACTTTGGCTGAATGCAATGGAAAACATACGATATCTACATAGGCTGATTTCTTTCTCATTCCTCGTTCTTGCACACACATCCTTGCACTGTGGCTGTCTGATTTATTTAAATGGTATATATTATCATAATATTATAAATATCATAAAAGGGTATCATGATTAGAAAAAAATCTCAATCTCATCGTGGATCCAGCCTACGGATCTACAGATAATGATCGGACATTGCACTGCTCAAAACCGCAGTCTAATCTAGAAACTTGAAAGGATTAGAAATTCCATGCTGACGTAATCGTAGGCAACAAAAAAATCAAAACCGAACCAAAAACCCATTATTAGGAATCTTGCAAATAGAGCTACCTCTACTGGCACAAATAGAGTCAGATGGAAAAGTATCGCCGAAGCCCCATGTACCACATAACGTGTGACACGACGAAAAGAGCAAGAAGAACTGTAAAACTAAAGAACCATAAATTCATATCCAGTATTCAAGCCCATGAACCAACCAGAGAGTCACGTAAAGTCTCCAAACATAAAATAAAGTGTAAATTCAAAAGTGTGTAAACAAAGAAAACTAATATAAGAAAAAGAACTCGGAGTGAACGTTGGACCACGAAGTTGGTTAATCCTCGCGAGATGAAAAAGTACAAAGGATCCGAATAAAAGCTGGCCGGATGGAATCGATCCCCAGATAGAGTTCGAATGCCACACTGTGACATGATTGTACCAAGCCATGAGCGATAGAGATTTTTAAAATACTGTTTCGATTTTTTACGTGAACCGTAATTTAACACATATTAGTGATAAATTCAATTTATTTAAATAAAACTTATTGTAACATTAAATATAGTGTCTTGTCTGTAACTTCGGATCACATGTCGAGAAAGTTGAGCGACATAATCTCTTAGACTTGGTACATCAGTACTACTGTGGGTAGGTCCTTTAAAGTCGCAAAATTGCAAACCTTACTAATAATGTGCAATTAAAAAAGAAAGAGCACACTTTATTGACACCATTGCATCATCCAAAACGTAAACACATACAACACACAAAAATTATTGCTAATGATTCAACAAATAAATAAAAATATCATTAGAATGCTAAGATTTCATTCTTCAATAACTATTATATCAATTTTAAATCATATTTTAATTAAATTGGCAATTTAATTAATAATTAGTAATGATTCATTTCCTAATGTGTGTGAGTGAAATGTGTCTCTGGTTTATTTAAATTCAATTCGTCGCGTTCTAAATTCAAATCTATTTCTCTTGAAATCGGTGTTTCGTTCACCGCTTGAAATACAACGACAGCGACCTTTCCGAGCGAAGAATAATTAAAGTGCGATAGGGGAGAGAAGAACGTAAAGCAATAGGTAACAATGAGGTTTAATAGATAGCTAACCAATATATTTCACGTAAATGGATGCCGGTGCAATGATTTATATGCGATTTATCCAGAAAACAGACCGTCAATGAACAAGAATAACTCGCTGGCTCTTGTAACATGCATCCTTAAGAAATATCGGCTTGACTTCTAAGTCAGAAGTTAGTTCTTTGAATGCTCGGGGGCTTTAGTAACAGATGTATTGAGCAAATGATAGAATTAATTTGTTCATTTATTAATTATGTTCGCAGGTCCTCGGATTTCGTATTGTAATAAATCAAAATTTCGACTTAAGCGGTTCTATGTTCTGTTTGACTTACTTACATTGCCTGCTTTACTTAAAATAAATAAATAATGAAAGTTATTATAAACGGTTAAGCATTTCATAAGAATTAAAATAACTAAGTTCTCTTACTGGTCGAAAGTGTTAATGTGAGTTTCTTGCTTTTAAAATAACATTTGCTGACAATTGTGAATAGGTAAGTATTATGTACTTTATTTTGATTGTATATGTACTTATTCCTGTTTGTTATCTGTTTTGTTGTTGATGTCATAGTCTTTAATGAGATTGTTATTTCCGAATAAAATGCGTTTATCTGGCTTTTCTTGACTAAAAACAAATATGTCTATGGTAGATTCACTTGTCAGCGGTTAGTCCAGATTTATTTTTCAGTGAAGTTAACTTTAAGGCCGGCCAACAGTCGGAATCCCGTTAAACTGTTTCGGAATGTTGATTCGGAATTTTGAACGCAGTAGTTTTCTGCTACAAATTGTTTTTGATTCAAATGTGGCCGGTATAAAATGGTATTTTGACAAACCTATTAGTGATGTCCAAATTGTCGGCAACCGCGCATTCCATAGTCACCGATGTCATTATCGCATTCAGTCCACAATTTCCAGGTCATTTTCACATTGTCATCTGTCAGACTGTACAGCGAGCGCAGCGCTTGATGGGTTACTTCGATGTGTAGGGTGGGTAAAATGCCGCTAAGTTGAAATTGTCTCAAAATACAGACTATTAATAAAACTTTTTACCTTTACTTTTTACGTCTACCTTTACCTTTAGTTTTTGTTGCGTTATAAAGTTGCATAATAAAGATGAAGAGTTCGTTTGTTTGAACGCGCATCTCTGGACTTATCGCCGGGTTTGAATTTTTTTTTGCATTTGATAGCACATAGTTCTTGCGGAAGATAGGCTATCATCACGCTACGACACTTAGGAGCCAAGCAAGAAGAAATAAAGTCAGAAATAACTAATAAAACGCCGACGAGGCCGCGGGAAATAACTACTGGCTTTTTAATCAAGTCTTAAGCGATATAAATAAAATGATAAATTACACTATACTAAGTACCTACAAAAGTAAATTATTTCATTGATACTCGTATACCAATCAGTTGTTTTATTTATCCGCATATACATATACAGAATGTTCCAAGCATAGAGTTAGTATACATTATGGTTCCAAGACAACATTTGCTCAAAATACATTGAATATTAGACTCCTCTTTGAATATAAGATTCTCTTTCTCCCCTTTAGACTGCACATTTTAGCGCTCCCCCGGCGACTTCGAAACTCATTTTAATTGCTCAAAGAGCCCGCCGTTAATTGATAGATGTGCTCTACTTAAATTATCCAGCTAACTTAACAACTCCCTTACCTTAGCTGAGGTGTCATTAGGGATAATAGTTTACGATGCCGGTGGTAACGCAACTACTTGTGGTGAGGCGTCTCGACAAGGCGCTGACATCCATCATACAACAATACGCTAATAGCTTATACAAGCACCTAAATATATTTATTTATCATCATCAGCCTATTAATCTCCCCACTGCTGGGGCTCAGGTCTACCCTCTCAACGAGGGTGTTCGGGCTATAGTCCACCACGCTAGCCCAGTGCGGGTTGGTAGACTTCACATGCGCCTAAGAATTTCTTCTTCGGCGTATGCAGGTTTCCTCACGATGTTTTCCTTCACCGTTTGAGAGCAGTCAGTAAATGTACTTAAGTTTCGAGAAAAACCCATTGGTACATGACCCAACCGGGGATCGAACTCCGGACCTTTCGATATGATAGGCCGCGTCTTATCCCCAGGGCCACTGACGCTCTATAAATATATTTATTTATCCTTTACTGTAATAAGGCAGTTATAGGCTACATTTCCATCAGAGATTTGCGAGCTAGCTAAGCCGTGAGCGAGGTCAAAGCTAAGCGATGTAGCAGAGCTTTAATTTTATGTATCCCTACCTCGCATCCTTAGCTTGCATCCTCAGCTCCCATCCTTAGCTCACATCCCTCCATATAAAAACATAACATCTTCGAACCTGGTTCCACCAGAGCTAAGCGAAGGTAAGCTATAAAAATAAACCTATCGGTTGACATCCCTAGCGACAGCCATAAGGTTGTTGCACACTGGTGGCACGTGTGGGTTTGCTCAGGACATTTTGCTTCACCGTTTGAAAATAGTCCATGGTCACACCGTACGTATATTCCGTTTTTCGTTAGCTGTCATATGAAAACAAAGGCTATTTGCGTCTCGTGTACATGTGCGTGCAAGGTACCCTAGCAGCAAAAAGAAGTTTGTATTACCATATAAACTTTGCGGTAAACTAAGGAACATCGTCTATCGTTTTGCTTTCAGCCGCGAAAGCGTTTGTTATCTTAAGACATCTAAGGAAAAACGCATGACCAGGATCATCTTAAACCTCTCAACATCGAAAGGTTTACTGACGCGCTAGCGTGCTCATTATCAATTATCAATAATACTTTTTCTCCAGATTGTAAGATTTCTGTGTACATAACGTAAGTTTAGACTACCTTAGTGCCCAGCCAGTAGGCACCGATATCTCCAACAAATCCCGCTGTCTTAAATCCCGTGTAAATCTAGTTAAATCGATTTAAAAAAAGTTAACGTAACGTACGAGACCCCGCCATCTGTGGATCCGAAGTTATTTAATAAAAATATATTTCCCGCAACGATCCCGGGATTTCTGTTCATTCCCGGGAAAGTAGGGATTTGAGAATATGCCTCTTAAGGCGACTGTACGTTCCAATTTCACAGCTCTTGATTTTGTTATAATATTTTCATTATTTTTTTTAACCAAGACGTATTCGGATTCAAGTAAAATCTCAGGTTAGAAGTATTGCATTCAACACAATATTTCGCTCTAATACATAGTCCAATATATTCTAATCATCTAATATATTACAGTTATTATTCTGTCACCCCAGTAGTAAGTTTAATTAAATTAATTAAAATTATGGAAAAGCGACAAACTGTCTCCTGAGACGGTATTGCGCAAAAGTCATCGCATAATATGCAAGGGTCATCAGAAGGTTCACTTAAAACAAAGGCTATTCATTAGACGGATGTTTGCTGTCAAAACCTGAGCCAATAAAACAAATTTTCCTACGTCCAATTAAATTCTTAGAGTAGATTTTGAAATAACTTACATTAAAATTCAAACACTCATTAAACCTTCTAAATGTTTGATAAACAAGCAAACAGTAGCAACGTTTCGAATTCCACAATTTAAATAAGGACTCAAAACGACATAAATTATAAACCCATGACATTAAAAGGTTCACGACCTTCAGCTGTCTCACTGTGCCCCTGCATTTAGGTTCACAATTGCATTTACTTTTTAAAAAGATAGAAAAGACACTCCATCCTTATTTTACAAGGACAGAATAAAAATTGACGGAGTATTTAATTGAGTTTTTAAACTTCTGTTAATTCTAGTCGCTTAATTTAACAGGGAGAGCTTTCACATTTTCAACTCTATGACATGTATTAGACGTTAGAGAAAATAATTCGTGTATTTATGTGTTTGATGAACGTGTACCCCATTTAACTGCCACCGGCTAATTAGTTAACAACATTTCTTTCCTACGATTAAAAAGTGAGATATAGACCACCATGAGTAGAGGCATTTATAACGTACGATTTCCTGCGATGTTGATTTAAAGACGTTGAAAAAGAGACCCGCTTAGCTGTGACAGCTGCATAAAAGCCTGAATTTTTAGGTGTTCTATGTTCTTTTGTGTTATTCTTACTATTACACACTTGAAGAGAGTAACAAACATCCGTAGGTACTTTATTTCTATTTATTAGTCAGGATGTAAGTTTTTATACTATAATTTTCAATACACCATCGGTTCCTATATTTTACAATTACCTATTGCCAATAGCGCTAAAAGACATTCGCTATCTCGATGTCGTCTTCGAATCGTCGAAACTACGCTACGGATAGCTCACGATATTTATTTATTTTAAACAAATCGTGTCGTCTAATATAACAATGCCTTTAACCTTAACCGACAAGACACTTTTTATACAAAAACCAGCATCAAAATGATCATTATCAATTTGTTAAATGACTGTTATAAATTATTTTGACACACGTTTATTATTATACTTTCTAATGCAGGTAAATAGAGACGGGACATATTTTATAACCCAATTAGGTTAGCAAGAAAATGTAACGTATTCCGGGTACTTTATATTGTTTAAAGGTGTATGAACATTTTACTATGGGAGCTGGCATAGCAGTAGATAATATAATATATTAAAATCGTTTTCTTTAAGCAAAGTATTCATTTATACCTACCGACATTTATACCTAAATAACTCAGAAACGTGACACTTTAGAACATTATGTCATATGACATTTTTTGTTTATTATGTCATAAGCTATCGATATATAAAAAATCGAAAAAAAAGGCGGATGGAATTCAATCAACCCAACTGGTAGAATTTAGAACTTACCCTATTTATACCAATTAAACCCGTTGGTTAGCAGAAAACTCTAGAAAAGACTAACAAAATGAAAATCTGCTTAATCTCGGTCCATGTTAGTTTAGGATGCTGTGAGTATCTCCATAATCTCGGTAGAATTTTAGTTGAATTTTATGTAAGCATAGACGTTTTTTCATTACAATGAGTATAGTAGGTAATCGTACCTGCTTGACTGTTGTGAGTAACATGTCCACTTGCTTCCACATGTGCTATGTCCACTTCTATTGGTCCCTGAATCCGCCCTCGGCGTTAAAAAAAAACTAAATCGTCGGACGGAATACGAGATTTGAGCTAATTATTGTTTTAAGTGCCGATTTAATGTATTTACTAAGTTCATCCCGCCGTACTGCCAAAGGGCCATTCTATCACGCTTCGCCCATTAGGGGCCGCTCACTGACAATAATAGTGTTCAAATTGCAGCCACAAATTTATTATTATTACCCACCTAAATACGCCTTTTGCGTGTCCTCGCTACGACTGTTGTCTATTTTTGACATGTTAAAAGTTTATTTAGCTTGGTCTTTAATTATTTTGGGCCACATTTGTGTTTACCATTTGTTTGTAAATAGGTATACTGGAATACCTTGATGGTTCGGAAGATGCGCGTTTTGGACATTTATTTTAAAGGAAACACTTATGTACATAACATACACAATCTGAAAAATGTCCAACCGTTGAAAAATGTCCAAACTGAATAATGTCCAAACTGAAAAACGTCCAATCTGAAAAATGTCCAACCTGAAAAATGTCCTAACTGAAAAACGTCGGACATTTTACAGATTGGACATTTTTCAGGTTGGCCATTTTTCAGGTTGGACAAGTTTCAGATTGGACATTTTTCTGGTTGGACATTCTTCAGGTTGGACATTTTTCAGATTGGACGTTTTCCAGTTTGGACATTTTTCAGTTCGAGCATGGTCGTTGGGCATTTTTCAGATTGGACATTATTACAGTAAACCACATACACTTGTCCAATTCCAATCTAGGATCAGTAAATTATGGTATTTATTTATTTTTATTTATAATTTGGTACCTAGAGGTAGTCCCCCGTTCTTTTTTCCGCCAAAAGTTATCATAAAATTACTGACTGATATTACGTACCTTTTAAAGTAATCCTAATAATAAACAACGAGTTCTAGAGTGGACACTGTGGACCGGTACGCGCAGCGTGGGATGCCCCTCCGCCAGGTGGACCGACGACCTAAAGAAGGTGGCCGGAAGCGGCTGGATGCACAGGGCGGATGACCGGATGTGGTGGCGTTCATTGGGGAAATCCTATGCACAGCAGTGGACGTTAAATAGCTGATATTATAATGAACTAATAATAAAAATGCTAAAGCTTAAAGATAGACTTTTATTCAGAATGGTAGGAAAAAATCTAAGTAAACGCTAGGGAAGCCGCGGGTAATAGAGACCTGGATATGCCTAATCATAGGCACTGCATCACTACATACTTACTTCATTATAATTGCACCTTTAGAATACGAATTTTCCTCCGAATAAAAAATGAAGCCAAAAAGTGGAGTACCAGCCAAGAGGGTAGTCGAGTGTACTTGTTTGTATAGAGAGTAAAGATTTAGCATTAATTAGTCTCAGCTCGTTAACGGAGCAAAGTTCGTGTTTATTGCGAGTCGAGTATGCGGGCGGACCTGCAGAAGCGATTTTTTTGAATTTATTAGCAGAGGTCTCTCCAAGAGATCTTCAAGCGGCTAGTCAAGGCTTGAAATTACTAAACGGGCTCTAATTCGCACAAAACGCATTTTATTTTTCTTGGACACGCTCCCATCAGCTCTCTTTTCTGAATCCTGGAATTCAATTCACTCAAACATCCCTCTGTCTGTATGCAATGCACTTATATTCAATTTTATGCCCGAAAAAGAGCTTTATCATGGGGAATATTAGTTTACAAAGAAGTTTGAGTTTACGAATTTCATAAAACACTAGGCGAAAGTAGTTTAGTACCTACTAAGCATATTTTGTTAAAGAAACAAAATACCACGCGGCTAGCATCATAGATTTAGGATGTAAAAGATAAACAATGACATAACAGAGACGAGACCAAAAAAAAATGTGCACGTGGGGGTGAATGACTATGTCTGGGTTGAAAATAGTGATCAACCACGATCAACCCTTCTAGAATATCGATAGAGTACAATAATTTTTTTCCAAATGACGATATCTATGACGCCGTCACATTGGCAAGCCCTATCGTAACCAAACATTTTTATATTTTACACAAAATATTATTTATTTCTTTATATAGCAACGAAATATTATTAAAATGAATAAGAAGAACGAAAGCGTAGCGAAAAATTGTAAAGTCTATGGTTAGCGTAATGCCACAAATTATAAGTTATGATATGACTTATGACTCATTATAATCAAGAAAGACAACTCTATGTGACGTGATGAACACTCGCAATATTCCAAATTCTTTTAATATGTGTAAATTTTGACAAGTTTGGTATGGCTCTTCTTTTTCTTCTTCTTCTTTCTTCTTCTTCTTTCTTCTGACTGGACGCGGTCCTTTCTTCTTTCTCATATCCGCTGACGCTATCGCCCTACCGCGACACTATAATCGTACCTTTAGTCGTAAAAGCCAAACAATACCTGATAAAAGCCGTCATATCAACGTGAGACGTTTTGTGGGTTGGTACAAGTAGATGTAATCACTTTGATCCTGCATATATCAATGTCTATTTAATTTAAATTTTATTGCACACAGCATAACAATAGACGAACTTAATGCCGAAAGCATTTTCTGCCTGGTAATCTTTAGACATTACGACCAGGCTTACAAAATGGCTGTTAATTCATTTTCATTACTCATACTCTGAAAGAAGGTCTGAAGTTGCCTGAGTAGCGGGTTGAAAGTAATACATCTCAGCCCTAGGGAGAATCGCTTTCAACTGACAGCTGTCGAATTATTTAAAAAAATACTAGTACTATTTTGACATTTCTATTGGACCATGGTCCAACTGTCTATACAGCCACTCAATTACAGCGCGATGTAAAATTGAAATAACATAAAGTTATGTAATAATTAAAGAATATATTTTTAAATGAGTTTATTATAATTATTACTATCAACTATTTCTATAAAATAACATAGATTTGGGCAAAATATTTATCATTTTTTCAATGATGGAAATGAAAAATAAGGGCAGAATAGCTGGCCGGCCACAGAAAAAAAAACAAAATAGACGGGAAAGCGGCAATCCGATCTTCTTTTGTTTTTTCGAGTTGTAGAGTTTTGTTTATACTTCTGTATAGCAGAGATTTGTATTAACACTCATTTTATGTTTTTGTTTTTACTTTCAGTGTATTCTTAATGAAAAGCACAGTGTTTCCCTCGGGTTCAAGACTTATTTAGAGGACCCTCGAACTATTGGCGCCCTCGCTACGCGTCGGGCGCCAATCCCCGTCTCGGGACTTAAATAAGTTACTTTCACACCTAGGTTAACAATGTACTATTTCATAGTCGCATCATTTCTCTACCAGTCAATTCAATTATGCGTGTCAAATGACCGGACTTCGTTTTGCAGAAGTTATTCAGAAGTGGGATAAAATATAATACCGATGACTGTGAACGGTTTTGCAACTTGATATCCTAGATGCTGACCAATGCGAACAATTGATTCAGTTAACCCATCTGTCCTCGCCTCTGACAAGTGACCCAAATAAATATGTATGATATAGGTAATAGAATAATACTATGTAAATGGGTTGTGGAAATGGCGACTGAACGCAGAATATTTTGCTCAAACGTTACTCAAACAAATGTTATATTTAACAGAACAATTTTCTTGACATTTTTGCAGTTCTTAAATTTTGTGACAATTTTTTTCGTACCAATTTTAAAAAGCTGTTTTATTGTGAGTACCTACTCAAAATTTTTCATATTATCTCGCATATTGAATAGGTATTGTTAAGTCAATTTATTTGATTTTTTTTACAATAGGTTGCTTTTCAATGTTCTCTCATCTCACTTAAATCAGATTACCTGGTACTGTAATATTTTTGTACGGTGTTTGCTTTGCACTTTCTTGGCATGTTTTCAATTTTTTCCTTTTCGTCACTTTCCTATACTGCTAAAACTATGCGTCTCCCGTAACTTACACCAAAACATTACTTTGCGAAGTAAAATTCGATTGACACGCCGCCGAGCCGCTTTCGGATGTCATTTTGAATATTTGCGAGTGTCATCGTTACAGGATACAAAACGAATGAAGGGGTGTTTTGAGGTAAAAGTGCGTACTTATGTAAATACATGCAGAATGTTGAATTTGATGAATTTAAATGGTGTTTTGTTTTCTTTCTCGATAAAGATCGATAACATCAAAGACAACAATAGGAATGATTACTGTCCAAACGACACTGAAGTGACTCATGACTACCTACGAGTCACTATATAGACAAGTGACACTAGATTTAGAACTCTTTCAAATAGCAGAAAGTATTTGACAAACAAAGCATTTCATTCAACAGAGGTTTCAATGATTGTGAATATCTATATACCTAAGTACACATTCTTGGTTTCACTTCAAAGGTTGTCATTAGTAACAAATAATCGTGAACGAACTGTCTCTTTTATCAACATACTAGCATTTCACGCGGTTCCGTTCGGCCTGTATGCATAGCGAGAGGACGAAAATGTGCAGAAGTACCATTTTTCCCTGTGTTCGTTTAATAAACCGTACGAAGGTTCAAACCCACGACCTCACGAGGCGAATGCACACCAACTAGGCTACTACAGCTCAGCTGTATGTGATAAACTATCGCACAAGATTAATATGTAAGTTAAAGGACCTTCGCCCATTGAGACATTAAGTAACCACTCGAAGAAAGGCAGGAGAATCAACGTAAAGGTGGCTGCTCGTCAAGTAAATCGCCCACTTAGCCCGAACTCGGCCGCTTATAATGAAAACTGCCGCCCATTTAGGATATTACTAGGGAAACGGGTGAAGCGGTTGAAAACCTTGCGTCTTTGAAGGTTTGGCTGTCGATTTTATCTTGGCCGGGGTCTCGGGGTAGGACAAGACGGGTATCAAAGAAAATCACATATTTTACGAAAAATACACTAAATCACACTTTTGTCATTTGTATGATTGACAAACTGATCAGTACATAGCACTATAATAATAGTAATATAATAATATTTGTTAAGTTAAAATGATAGGTAACAGGTTTCTGTCTTTTGGATTCAAATAAAAATGTTATTTTACGCTTTTTAGTGCCTTTTTGTGTTTTTGAAGTCGGTTTTATTTTTTTGTTAAAAGTTTTTTATACTAAAAACAATTACCAGCTACTTAAACTATACTTGATTCCTATAATATCAAAAACGGCAATCTGACAATTCAATAACGGTGTACCAGACGGAACTTTCAACTTTGTCTGCATTTTATACCAAGACATAAAATTCATTTTTGAAAAAATGACAGATGCTTTTGATATTATACTAATCATTATGTTCAAAATAACATTTAATGAAATGAGAGGTCCTTCAAGAAGAACTGTGCTTATATTATAGCCTGTTTACGTAGTTACGTACCGGTGTATGAGAATAGATTCCAGACTGATAAGCTACAGGACAACAGGAGGCTTCTCCGTCAACCTTCATGCATACGGCATTAAATTATTTACGGCCATTCGCACCGTGGTCGTCGTGGGCTCAGAATACGAGTATGCCTATCTAGATTCCGGCCTTAATTGACATACCTATGGGTTTGCACTACATCCTGTAGTGTCTGAGCCGTATGCTCTGATTTGTGATCATTCATATCAGTTATCGTTACAGGGTGAGGATGGAAAGAATTATCTATGAGATATATTTTTTTGCGTTGTTTTATCTTATCTTGTTCCCGTAACAAGATAAGACAATGTGATGACTACAATTGGATTTTGTTCTGCTACACCCCTGACCACCAACGGTGTCCCAATCCGTTTTATGGTGGACTTCACATACGCCTTAGAATAGATATTTATCAAAATTATCTTTGGCGTATGCAGGTTTCCTCATGATGTTTTCCGTCATCGAAAATCAGTATTTTAATAAATGAATGTATGAATAACTAGTAGTTCCGTGAGAACAGTAGACCTCGCCAGCCCATATAAACCAAACCTAAAAGAAACGAACAGAAGTCAATTTTGCAGTTGGAGACAGAATAAAAACTAATGTGACAAAAATTAGCACTTTAAAGCTTAATATTTCGCAAACGAATCCCTGAATCGAAAAATGTTTTTTACACACCCGCGATATTTTTGAAAGACCTATCCAACGATATCCCACACTATGGGATTCACAAGAAAAAAAATGTTTTTCAAAATTTTATTCTACTCATTTTGTCGGTTTAATTAATTTATACCCATGCCAAATTTTCGTCAAAATCGGTTGAAAAATGCGACCTGTAGAGAATTACAGATAGAAAGACAGAAAGACAGAAAGACAGAAGGACAGACGCACATTAACATTTTTGGCCAATCTCGAAACTTAGACGCTTCGCTCGCTTCGCTCGCTCGGTCAATTATAACATTTTTTATATTTAATGTTTTCTTTTTTTTTCACGTAAGTAATAGACGTGAAACCGAAACCAATCGACTCTATCTACTTTCCAATAGCAAGTATTATAGACAATATTAGTTATTTAAAAAATATCTACTTACATAGGTGGTGAAAACCTTATTCGTACATAACTGTTATTAATTTGAGATTATAATTAAAAACCTGTCCTCTCACACAAAATGAAGCAACTAACTTTTAAGTCCCTACGAGCAAACCTTGTAACCCAAATTTAGATGATAAAAGATATGAAGTTTACAGGAATATGTATAGAAATGTAAATGAATGTTGTGTTATAATTATAAACGGTAAACAGGCTGAGTGAAATCAGCGCGGTGCGGTTGTCGTTAAGGAGAATCTGTTTTCAAATTAAAATTAAAACCGCCCGCATTAAGGCCCGGCAAATCGTTAGTCTTAATTTGAGTTGCCCGATGAACTAGGCTTGTGGCTTAGCAGCAGCGATTAATCGCTGCGATAGCAAGAAGCCGCGGTTATCCCAAGGGATATCCCCTTATTTTAGAATTGTATGCTGCAGTTGGCTTAAGACCAAATCTAAAGCAGACAAGAACGATTGTTTGGCTCCATTTATTACGATTGTCTATGGATTATTGATTAGGTAAAGCGGATTAAATGGTAAATGTAGTTCCAATCTCACATTTAACAAATATGCCGATAACAATTTATTGTTATTTTTTACTTGAGAAAATACCATGGCACTATGTTTTTGAGATTTATTATACACAATTTTTCGTATTTTTACGCTAATTGACACATATAGGTATCTCGCGGATTTTCTCTATTTAGGACAAAACATAGGTTTATGAAAAATAATAAGAATCCACGTGAAGATAAAAATTCAAAATATTATTGTAATTATACGAAAGACAATCTGCACAATTAAAATGAGAGTAGAACTGAAAGAAGAGAAATTATGATATGTTGTTGCAAGCCAAGATGCTGTAAAATTAGCTTGAGTCTATCTTTGGTGGTAGAACAAGCTTTAAATTGAAATGCACAGTCAGCTTTCGGAGCGTGATTGACGAGCGGCCGCGGTAAGCAAATACGATGCCAAAATACATACGTTTACAATGTACGACACGACTCTTTTGGTGCTTTGGCCCAATTTGAGTATGTTCACAACTTTGCTTTTGTTACAAAAAATGGTATCACACATAAGATGTAACATGGAATTTATTTGCTGCCCATCGATGTTCTCCCTCTCTTGACAAAGTTTTACTGCAGAGCCTGTGGAAAGGACAGCAAGACGATGAAATGCGATCGCACCTGCTGTGCGAATGCATGCAATGCACTAGCTGCAAGGAGAATGAGTGTCCTGAGTACTATCCTGAACCCGAGGACTATAAGCTCCCACCCCTTATCTGCATTGTAGCTTTTGTGCAGCGAACACTTGATGAGGAGAGCAACAGGTAAACACAGGGACTAACACATTACAAGTAACCCTTACAAACCTGCCCCTATTAAAGATAAACGGTCTAACGGTATCTAAAGATGCAGCAACACCCCGAAACAAAAAGATAATGAATTAGATAGTGACAATGTGAAGCTCTTACGTAAGTTGAAACTTCAATAGTCAATTAACGCACCAGAGTCCATACCCTTATGCATTTAGTATTCCAATGTCCCTACTGCTTTATTTAGTGGAGATGGAATTATTCAAGCAACTATTCTTTGGTTGAAGGTCAAATTTGGGCAGTTGCACAAAACTCACATAGTCTGCGAGTCCATCACCGTTTGCGACGTAAATGCAGCCATCACCTTCGTTCTCATCACCGTGTGTCGAGTCTTCATCGAGTCGTCACATGTAAATTCTAAGCCTACACGAGAGTTATTAAATTTGCACACGCGTCACTAATTATCGGGCCGACTCAGACGCGCCATTTCGGCATCTATTTATCAGCCGACGGATGCGTATTGTGCCGAACAATGCGTGGTGTGGCTCAGTTTTGCTCACGGTAAATCATTTTCAGTAATAAAAGGTCGACGATGACTCGTGTATTGGGTGCTTTATTGTTTTTCGTGTAATTAGTTACCGTATGTATTGTTTCGTTTTCAGTTTTTAGCGTATTGTTTGTTTTAGTACAAGTAGGTAATACTAATGAAGCGTCATTCTTGTTTTATTTTTGTTCGCCGTCCACTGCTGGTGCGTTCCCAACTACACCCGATCCTGTAACCCCCAGGTGATCTCGGTGATGTTTTTCCGGTCTTCGGTCCATGTGGCGGGGGGCCGACCCTCGCTGCGCTTACCAGTGCGCGGGTTCCACTCCAGAACTCGTCTCTCATCGGCCATCAGCTCTGCGACTGATGTAACATAGAAAACTTTTGATGTGGTCAAAGTCAAAACTATTTTATTGCATGTAAGTACACTGGGTACATTTATACAACGTCAATTTTTTATCTACCACCGCTTCCAAGGTGTTATATCTGTCGCTCTATAGCTTACTAATCGGTGATCTATTTCTTTCTTTTACTTCAAAGAATCTCCAAGCATAGCCATTCATTAGATTGCAGCCACCAGCAGCAGCTGCTGGCACCTTCTTAACTTTAAGGGCTATTGCTATTGTAACGAACGACAGCAAAAATTTGTAAAATTTATGAATTTTATTATTTTTCTTATAACTAACATACCCAATTATTTTAATAAAAATGACTTTTTAATCTGAAAAATATCTTACAATTACTAGGAACATGCGACCATACCACACGATTGCCAAAGGTACACATTTTATTTTAATTTATGAATAAGTACCTAGGTCTATATTAAAAATACTGGTGATATTTTCGCTTGGCACGATTCGCTTTTCATATCTAATGAAATAAAACTACCACAAAACTAGGTATTTATTCTATGACCTAAGCCTAACTCCCAATTTCCATATGCATGAGTGGCTGACGAACCTCCACCCTGCATGCTATATGTCTTGTAAATTGACACATACTGCGCCCTATGCCCATGGAATAGAGTCCGTTATTCAATGAGTGGATCCTCAAGAGTCCATTTGACTAGCACACATTAGTAAAAGTTCCCGAGCACCCATTGTGGGGTGACTATGACTGCGGACTTGGAGGGACTTTGTTTTGTGAAAGTACTTTTTTTTTTTTGGTTTTGAAGGTATTTTTGCGATAGGTACCGAACTTATTAATAAATAAAATTAATCATATTTTTTGTTTACATAACTGCCTTTCCAAAAAAACAACTACTGCAACCCAATGTGGGTTTTAAAATCTAAGTGCATAATGATATTTACTCGTACGTATATGTATATCCAAATTCTTGGTTGCATAGCATAATGTCCAACTTCGGGAAAAAACACTAAGTATCTAAATCGCACAGAAGTACATACATACCTAGATACATATTTTATCTTCACGCTATGTCCCTAACGGCGGGATAGGCAGAAAAGCGGAAAAATAAAGAAATTTCGTTTTGTTCAAGTCGTGTACCCTGTAAAGTCCTTGGGTTAGGTTAGCTTACCACGTTTGCGTGCGAGACGGCACTCTGTGAACAAGACCCGTGTTAGCGAAAGTCCGTGAATAATACAAAATGTGGTCACCCTTCCTCTCACTATCCGAAATAAAATATTTATAGAACGGAGAGCACTTTTTCTCTTTGATTCAGTGGTTTTATTGGCCGGGCTGTTTCGCGGTAATAAATGTTCTAGGGGTGGCTGGCTATAAATAAAATTAGTCGCGATGGATGATTCTTTTTAGTTGATTCTCCCGTCATAACGCCCGCGTAATGCTTCGTGGTGGTGTGAGAATTTGGTTTATTATGCCACTATAGATAAGATTTTCTTTGGAATAAAAATAAAGCACTAAATTACCTAAGTTATTATAATTCCATTAATATTCTTTTAAAAAATTACAGTATGAAAGTGGGAAATAGGTGGTTAGCTCAATTGATGGTACTGAAAACTTTTACAACAGAAATAGGTAATAATGGTAGCACACGTGCTTCAAAAGTGACACAAGTCAAAAAAATTCAGTTTTTGACTTGTGTCACTTTTGAAACACGTGTGCGTTCGCTGAGCACGAAAAATGATCTAACTCAAAAAATTAAAAATTTTGACTTGTGTCACTTTTGAAGCACGTGTGCGACTGTCATGATGATTGACTTTTCTGACGTTAACACATTTAGAACAAATTCTATTCTTTCGGGCCCCATTACACGGTAGGTTTTGCTGTCAGTTTTACCACAGTCAGGCGGCGACTGACGGATGAATGATCGTCTAATGCGGTGAGTGACGAGAATCTACATATTTTTTTTGCATCATGCAACCATCAGTCATGACTGATGGAATTGACTGACGCTCGCATGACCGTTTAATGGTAGCCTTACAGTATAAACAGAGTGAACGACTCTGGTATAGATTTACATCAACTTATTCTGGTTATGGATACAATTATGAAACTAGTGCTGCCTCAATATACAAGTATGATCAATATTAATTTAACACTCATATTTTATTATACTTTTTACGCTGAGAATAGTATATTTGAAACACTGTAGACCGTTCGCAACGCTAACTAACAAAACGAAAGAACGGGCAATAGAATGCAAAGAAAAGAGAAAAAGGAAAGTCTTAAAATTAAATTGTCTCTGTCTTGTCTGATTGGAGTCTGGTGAGACAAAGTAAAACGATAATAAAAACCAGAAATTAAACTTCGACACGAACTTAAAACGGTTTCTTTGAATGTTTAACACTATTGCAGGTTAAACATTCACTGATTAAAGTTGTAAGGCCACGCAAATTCCTTTATTGAAATCATCATACCAATACCAGATTTTTATATTAGGTCTATTTTATTGTATGTTTATGGCTGTTGAATAAATGATTTTTCTTTCTTATCTTTCTTTCAGCATTAGCCTATACGCACCCAGTGCTGGACATATCCTAAGGCCAGTGAACTATCTTCGGCTCTCTTCATCGAGTTACTGCTTATGCCAGCCGCCTTATTCAGATCGTCGCTCGATCTAACCGACTTGCCCACTCGTGGTCTCCACTCGGAAACTCGTCTATCCCAGCGGTTATCAGTTCTCCGATAGAGTCACCAACCCACTGCCACTTCATCGTACTTACTGACTTCTTGAGCTATGTCGATGTCTTTAGTTCTCTGGTACATCACCTCATTTCGGATCCTGTCTCTCAGAGAAACTTCGAGCATATCTCTCCGTTAAGAGATTTATAATTCATTTTACATGCATATTAACATAAAATTCATCACCGATTAACAAATAATTGTACATTAGGGATACGATAAGTAACGCTCAATGGAGAGAAGCATGATAGGTGTAAAAAGAACTGACAGGAAAAGAAACTATGATATAAGACAGATATCTAAAGTAGAAGACGTCACAGTAAAAATAAAAACATTAAAGTGGAAGTGGGCGGGCCACACAATTAGAGGGAAGGACAAGTGGAGTAAACTGGTGACACTTTGGTACCCAAGGGGGAATAAACGCAGAAGAGGCAGACAATACATGAGATGGGACGATGACCTCGTAAAAGTAGCGGGAAAAACCTGGACGAGATTAGCAAGAGACAGAGAGGCGTGGAAGGAGACAGAGGAGGCCTTTGTCAGAGTACACACAGACATCTGACACAACAAGTATCTGACATTGTCACTATTTAAACTTTCCTGTAAAAAGCATTTAGTCTGAATAAAAGGCTATTAATAATAATTAATAAAAAAAAGTAAGGCTATTACTAGCCTTACTTTTTTTATTGCGGTTTTTGCCGATGATTGCGAGTTTGCTGAGCAAGTGATCTTTAGAGTGACTTGTGATCGATGCTTAAAAAGTCTTTCCAGCCCTGATGGATTGCAATTGGTTCTAGATGGCTTGCGAATTTCATACCTCAGAACAAGTACAGGGTTTCCATATGGGGATAATCTCTCAGTATTCAAAAATATAAAATCTAATCTTGTAATTTTCCTGCACACATTGTCTCGACTTCTACTTTGTAACCGTTACCTTTATGACAATTCCAGCTGTTACAATCTCAAGGCTTAAGCTTACAGCTATTGTAAGGCTAACTCCTTAGAATAACGCCTGGAAACTTAATTCACGAGCTGACTAATCCGGATTTTAGGAACTAATTACGGAACGTTCACGCGACACGTCAGAAACGTCGCTCGTGCGCGCGATACGTTAACACGCGACAGAGTTCAGCAGGTTGGAAATAAGAATGCGGGATTTTATGTAGGTACTAGCTTTTTCCCGCGGCTTCGCCCGCGTAGAAAAGTTTTTCCCGTGTACATTGTGAAACAGCGCCCTCTATGTAGGTGTTTTGTGACTTATAGGGTATTAGAGGACGCCCCACGACTTTGTTAGAGTTAAAAGTAACCTATATGTTATTCCAGGATATTAGCCATCACAGTACCAAGTTTCATCAAAATCTGTTCGGTAGTTTTTGCGTGAAGGAGTAATAAACATCCAAACATCCTCACATCCTTACAAACTTTCGCCTTTATAATATTAGTAGGAGTAGGATAGGTTATCTCAAAGATTCATACGTAGTATACTTACTGTTGTTTTGTAGTTGCAAATTAATGTGGGGCGATAATAAAAGTTTTTTTAAATTATTTTAGAGCCCATCAAATGATCGGTCCAATTAACCCGTAAATAGGTATCAATTGTAACACTTGACGTTGTCACACAAATCTGCTGAAACTCCGTAATGCGACTAACTAAAGACACTTTGCTTGTATTTTTTTGTAGAACAAACAAGGCTTCAATGGGTTTATGCAAGTTATCTTAGAATACTGATAGCATAGGCACAATACCTAATAAAGATAAGTTAAATTCGGTACAATTGCCCCCGGTCTCCCCTAAGATCGTTACAAAACAAAAATTCAAGGCAGGCATTCATTCTTTTTCTAAATTATAAGAAATTACTAAGGATTAATATTTTAATTTGTGAATAACTTTCAGAATCCAACCCTGCCAGTACAAATCGGTCCAGAACAGACATAATATTTTATGGCGGAACATTTGTCTATTCGTCTCGAACTGGTAGTTAATCCTCGGTCTTGCCTAAGATCATTACAAAACAAAAATTCAAGGCAGGCATTCATTCTTTATCTAAGTTAAAAGAAATTATTAAGCATTAATATTTTAATTTGTGAACAACTATCTGAATCCAACCCTGCCAGTATAAATCGGTCCAGAACAGACATAATATTTTATGGCGGAACATTTGTCTATTCGTCTCGAACTGTAGTTAATCTGTGGCCTGACTTAGTTTGAGTGCAATTTCACACTGTAAATTAATCCTTTGGCTTTTGTTTTATAGCTCCAATTCGATGTAAAGGAGCTTACATACTTACTTGTAGTTTAATAAAAGAATCCTTGCAGAGGTACCTATAAAATTAAAAAATGTAGGTAGGGTACTTGATTAATTCAACCACTTTTATTATTTAGCACTTTAATAATGTTTTCATTTTCAAAAATACTTTTATGACAGAAAAAATATTTCCCTGTTTTTGTTAATTGCGATTATCCACCTCTCACGTATTCGATTGCTGCTATATTTGATATTTACACCAACCATATGTTGTGTTAGGTCCCTAACGTTTCTTATAACACATTTAGTTCCTTTGCGCCGGGATTATGACTTGATTGATAACGTTTTTAATACTGTGCAGTGGCAAACCCTACCCTGAAATCTTTATAAACGACACCACATTTTAAAAACGCTCCCGACAATTCTTGTCGCTTTACGCAAAACCCAACCTTCCTGCTCCAGACATTAGAGCCATTATGTCCTGACCGACGACATTCCACGAAGTTTCTAAAGGATTATTGTTAATGGGCATGACGCTGAAATAGCATTTGAATTCGTTTATACATCTGTTTATGGTTGTTACGATTTACGGAAGTCTATTTTGGGTTGTTAAAAAAGATGAAAAGCAATACACTTAAGCCGTGCCTGTGGGTATTTGGAGGTCGACGGTCGATTTGTACCGGGATTTGTGGAACATTCGTTTCTGTCAAATTGTGTGTGTTAGTCGGCGTTTTAGTGATTTTTAAACAAACCATTTTCAACTAAATGTCATAACATTTCATGGTTAAGCTTAAATAACTTTTGGGATTATTTGTTGAAGAGGTCAACTTCAAAGTTAACAGTCAAAGGCTTAACACTAAATATTTTTTTAAATTCTAACAACTTAAACATTTAACTTCGAAATGTAAAACTACTTAGGCCTAAAACAAACGTTAGATAATTATAACTGGTGTAGGTAGGCCGCATCCCCCGTGGTGAGGCATAGTCCCCAGGACGCTGGCGCCGTTGCCAGCGTCCTGGGGACGCTAAATGGGTCGCTAAATGGCTATGCTCAAGCGCTGAGCGAGGTAGGCGCGAGCCCTGGGTCTCCGGAGGCAAGTAGCAGCCGGGTCGACAGGCCAATGTATTGCCTATATAATTAAACGTTTTGCTTTCGGTTAGGTGAATATTTTAACGACTCATTAAAATTTTTTAAAAAAGATAGTCAAAGGAAACAAAGGAAAAAAGAAAGAAAAAACGACTGAAAACATACCGCTCCTTTATCCGTATTCGGGTATAAATATATATTGAAAATTTCCATTTAACTCCTGCACATAATTCAATATAACAAAAAATCTAGTAGACATTTCTACTCAGATTTTTTCTTTCCAACATGTTGGAAGCCCTTAAACAGTTACATTATTCAAACTGAAAATTTAACTGGCCCGAGAACGACCATTCCCAAACATTTACTACAGCGTATTGCAATTTATAGTGGCAATCGGCCGAAAGCCGCAGCCACCGCACGGCCAGGCTGAGGGTTAAAATGCTTTCCGTGTTGACCCATCGCGGGTGTCACCTGGCGCTCGCTGGGTTGACGTGCGCTCTATGGGCAGCCAGGGCCGACCAACTTCGTGCGGAAATTTAACTTCGCGCTATTTTTATTAACAATCAGTTCCATAGGGGTCAAAACCTTGATACGAGTAGGTTTTCGAAACATGTCTTAGGTACAAAATGTGAAACCTTCATGTCAACAGCCTACACTCTTTCTAATCCACAAGAACATTTTGAGGCAGATAATCACAAAACACTGAGTTAAATTCAAAATCTACTAAACCTGGGGGGGTTAAATAGATAAGTATTTAGAACGTCCTTTTTTTAAAGACTAAGGGCTTCTTTCACCACTTCCTGATATTGTTACAGATAGTAATCTTAGTGATAAACTAATCTATCAGATAAATCTGTGTGATAGACTATATAAAATGTATAAGATATAGGCAATCAGATACCTGTGAAACCAAAAAAATAGGCTATCTGTCAGATAACCTGCAGATAGGGTATCTGCAGGTTATCTGACTTTATCAGCAAGCGGTGTAAGAGACCCTTAATGTGGAGTTCTTTGGTGAATAAAGCTTGGTATCATAGACATAATTACGTATTATCGTAATATTTTGCAACTCATTCTAAGAGGCAACAATCTAAGATACAAAGTCGTTACACCAACATAATATTCTAATTATGTGCATAAATTATGATATGGGCTATACGAAGCTATGCTACAAAGTGACGTTCGTGGAAAAGACTGGATGCGCACATGTGAACATACCTTTTTTTAAACATTTGCTTATTTATAAAGGACAGACCTTTGTCATTTCTAAATGTGACTGCTGGCCCGTTGCATACCAAAATATAAATTGTCCTAAAAATTATACACTTTGTTGATGACTATGCACTGTGGGTCACTAACTTACATTTGCTTTCAAACCCGGGTCATAGCGATGCTTTAAAGAACTAATACGGATTTAACAAGCATTTCATTGAACGAAAATATTGAGAATCAAGTTGCAAACGTCGAAAATAAAGCTGTACACCTGACAACTGAAACGAGTCATTTGGCCTTGGCCTCCCTACGCCTCCCGCTTCCCTACCTCACCCGCTCTCGTCTTGGCGCGACGTACCGTTCGCATAAATGTGAGAGGTCGGGCATAAGTGACGTCGTGTCATTAATAAATGACGATAAAGATGAAGATTTCTAGGTATCTAACTGCTTCTTACACAATGTTTTATTTTTTATTGAAAATATAAATAAATAATAATTTAATTCCACACTTTCGCCCAATACTTTTTCAATCGTTTTTGCACTCTGTACCTATGACGGTGGGGCGACGTAGGGGGATGCGGGAGACGCGGAGTGACTCATTATAGTTGCTGAGTAGTACACGTTTAAGAGTCTCTGTGACTCCTCTCTTGTGAACTCTTCCTCTCTCTTCCAACACCACCAGTCAGTGCGAGTATAGTCCCATTTACCATCGCTAGGTTAGCCACCACTGGTGGCACCTGGGCATGAGATAGTTCCCATTTGAACCACCTCGGAAGAATTGACCCGGTTGCCAATCGGGTGACCAAATCTTATGTTTTAGGACAAAATATATTATGTAATAGGCACTTAGGTACTGTATTTTTATGGTACCTACGTAAAATCTCATTTCGATGTTTGAAAATAAATATGATGACGGTATGCATATTTTAAATGATTATCCATAGCGTAACCACCATAAGAATTATAGGACTTTAAAAAATTGACAATTTTATAACATTACAGTTTTCTAAAAGTTCAAAATGCCTAAAACTCTAATCAACTTGGTTCACTAAAACAATATTAAATCCATTCAAATATCAACTAACAATAATAAGTCAAGAATAAAGATCTGTTACTTAAAAAGTAAAATTAGTCCCTTTTTGTCTAGAAAATCACATTATTCTGTACGTATAAGAAATTATCTAAGTTCAACGGCTTTTGATAAAGCAACTAACCTGAATTAAGGCAGATTAATACATTCATTATCTAGGATACGAGCGGGGTGGATTGTTCGCAGAACCGTGTTAGGAAATAACCTACTTTGTACAAGCTAGGGACATTATGCTGGCTTTATGGGGAGCTGGTAACGGGTCGTCTGAACCTGTCACAATGCTGCAAGAAAAACCTTTTGTTCGGATTTTGTGAGTTACGACCAGCTGAAATACAATGTTGATATAAGGAAATAACAAAACCTCCAGTTTTGTCTACAGCCGCCATGAGCTAATCCAATGAAAATTTTATAAAAAAATACTTTATGTGCATTAAATTTAGTAAGTACCGGAGAAAATCCTAGATCGGGATTGAAAATTCATAATAACATATGAGCCTATCTTATGAAATAGTAGGTATACATTTTAAACTGTTTAGCTAAGAGTAACTATTCAAAAAATTCAAAATTGTTTTATTTAAAAACCTTGCTTTTCACAAAACTAGATTCATGCCAAGGTCCTCTTGTTAAGCATAAAATATACCTGTGTTGGAGAACCTAAACTATTACCTACTTATTCTGTGACAGTAGGTAACTTTACGTGAAATTGTTGCTACACAAAAACTTCCAATACACATACATAAAATTATAATATACACTATATAATACATAATTTTCTAATGAACAGTAAAACAATAGGATTCAATCAGTCAATCAAAGATTCTTTCCAGCCAACGTGAGCCATTAAAACAATCAATGTTTCACCGCCACTCAAACGGAATCGGCTTAGATATTCAGCCGGTGTACCGCAAAAAGCCGCCATCGGTCAAGCAGTTTTATATTCACACTAAGAGGTTCGAGACTCGAGACCTGGGCTCCCGGGCGTCACGTATCGCTGCAGCCGAGCCGAAAATATTAATATTCGATGCTGGCATTAGGGTTGCCAATCCGCGGAAAGGGTGGTACCTATTAAAATTTCTAAGGTTTAGACGTCGGAGTCTCAGCGTCGGTGGTGCGCTGGCGCCTATCACGTCGAGAGGTCCGGGTTCGATCCCCAGTCATGTCATGTACGGTCGACCGTATATACTGGTCGCTCATAGTATTGAAACTCCTTAGTAGGCTAGGCCAGCTCAAAGTGTATCCGCTGACATGCGGTCGAGTGTACCAACGGGTTTTTCGAAATTAAGTACATTTATTGACTGCTCTCAGAATGAAGGGAAACATAATATCGTAATGACACAGGAAACCCGTCCATTTAATACGAAACGAAATAATCATTCACGGGGCAATGTATACGCTTCTACAATAAACTACCAGAAGAAATCTTAAATATGAATGACAGAAAATTTAAGACTCACATTAAACAACAACTTTGTAAGAAAGCTTATTATAAAACAGTCGATTATCTAAATGACAAAGATGCCTGGTGTTGTTAATGTTACTTCAGCCTCGCACAATCTTTACAAAATAATGTTATGTACAAACTTGATTTTAAAAGATGTGTTGCGGAAGTTTGTTGCGCCGCTTCTTCTTCCCAGCTCTATATAACACCTTGGAGGCGGTGGTAGATAAAAAATTGACGTTGTATAAATGTACCTAGTGTACTTACATGCAATAAAATACTTTTGAATTTGAATTTTGAATTTTTTGAGATATCCTCATACTTTTTAATTAAAGCCGTAATTAAGTTACCTGCGAAACATTTGGAAATAAACGGATTACTTACTTACCAACTTACATACGTCTTAAATTAAATACATCCGAAATTTGGTTATAAATAGTGATAATAATTATTATTAGGTACCCAGTAATTTATTAAGACTGTTGTCAGTCTTAATAACTCACAGAGTTGGCCGAAACTAATTTTAATATTTTCACTCACACTTTTATTTAATAAAGAGCGGCCTTTATTCAACCTCAATAACGTTAAATCAACTACGAATAGGTACGGTCGACCGCACGTCAGTGGAAACAAAACCAGTATCAGCGGGTCTCTCAATAGGATATTAATAAAACAAAGTCGTGTTAGTTAGACCACTTATAACTGAAGAACGGCTGAACGGATTTTGATGAAACTTGGTACAGGGATAACTTATAGCCTGGAATAACATATAGGCTACTTTTTACCGGGGTAACGGTTCCCGCGGGAAAAACTTATTTTACGCGGGCGACGCCGCGGGGCAACAGCTAGTATTAAATGTTAAATGTTTCCACAGACGTGCGGTCGACTGCCTATCTATCATTATTATTTATTACTATAGAAACTTTGAACATTTTCCCCCAAAAAGATTATTTCCAATGTTGTGAGGAATTTTGAAGTTTAAATTGGTAATCGCCAACCCTAAATACCTGGAGACGGTATTTATTTACGTCGCTATTACACGTTTAAGTATAGGTTACGTGAAATTTATACGTTTATCGTCGTTGGTGGTAAACGTAGTTTGTTTCTTGTAAAAGTTATATTACTTAAGTTTTATAATCTTTTATTTATAACCGATAATAGCTGACCATTATAATAGCCTTCTGATATTATGTTGTCGAGTCTTTGAAATATAAGCTTGGGAACTATCTCAAATATCCTGCGTAGGGCGGCTGGCGGCGACTGGATGCGAAGAACCTTCTATGTCCAGCAGTGGACTAGTACAGGCTGACGATGATGATGATGAACTATCTCATGCTAATCTGTAACTAAACTACATAACGATATAGAAAAACCAGTGGTGGTCAAGTATTTTCGGGTTGTTTAGGAATACACTAGGAAATATTTTATTTCCATTAGGAAACATAGCTGTTGCTTGCGACTAAGTTTGATGTGTAGAATTATAAACAAATTTACAATAAAAAAAACTATATTTACAGTAATTGACTAAATATATAACTTCTTGACCCAGCATTTTTATATATAGGTACCTACCTAATAGAATTTCTAAGTATTAAAATTAAAATTAATTAGAATATAGGTAAGCTGTTGCATTGTCGAATTGCGTGCAATCCCGTAATAACGAATGTATTTGTGAACTTGAATAAATGAAATGAAATATTATTTTAACAGTAGTGCCAAATTTATAAAGGCTGAATTAATACTCGACATTTATAATTATTCAAATTTCAAATCACTTAATGAAATTCACAAACTAAACTTCTTTGGTAAAGTTTCAACACCTAATAGAATAGAACCTAATTTAATTTAAGTTAACGACCGTCTGCTGCCCCGAGATCGAAATCAGAAACGGTTGGTCCATACATAGTAATTTGATGGACTTAGATGCAATTACTTTAGTATTAACGGCATTTTAGGTCCACCCATTCTCATTAGACTCTGTCTTAAGCGTGACACACACTGAGCGGCGGCGTTGCGAAAGCGTTGCGGTTTTTTTCTGTAATGTTCGAAATAGTATGAAGCCCTTTACATCAAAGCGGCGGCGGCGCGGCGCGTTCTTCATACAAACCTTCGCCGCCGCAACGCTTTCGCAACGCCGCCGCCCAGTGCGTCACGCTTTAGAGTTTGTCTTTAATATACTGTCACCGTATGGAAAGCTTCGCCATCTAAAGTCTATTTTCACTTTACCAGTGCAAGAAACAGTATTGCCAACATTTGAATAACTCATAAAGAGATGCAAACTACGATTATGTAAGGAGATTTATTACTAATGAGATTTAACTATTTTTTTAATTTGATGAATTAATTACAAATTTTTTGATTTGCCTTGCTCCCTTAGCCCCTTTGGACTTTTGCCCCTTTTGCAATTAAAATAAAAACAATATTTTTAAATTCCTTCATTTTTAATATAGCTATTAGTATATTTATTAATATATAATATAGCGATAGCTTTATTAGTAACCGAGATAAACGCAGTAACAGATTGCAGATTCCTTTTTATCAAGAAATTTCAAATCTCTTTGGTCGCGCGCGCGCTCCCTGTGGAGATCGCATCTTGCATATTTAGTATCGGAACCTATGGTGCCATTTACCGGGGGGGTGCGGACAAAGGAAGCGGAGTAGCGGGAGGAGGTTGCTAATACAAATTTATATGGAGTTTGAAAATGAGAATGTGTGAGTGAGTCATAATTTTGTGATTACTTTGACACAATTTTGACACCCATAGAATGCTTTTATTACTCATCCATATGGAAGTGGCAAAATTTTTGATTTATGCTTTTTATCATTTGGATTCGAAACCCTAAACAGACTTGGCCTTTAGCACACAATCCGGTTAAATATACCGCATAAACACTATCATACCAACTTTTAAACACCAATAATAGTAATTTCCATACAAAATTTAAATCACCCATACAATATTACCATACAAATAGTTGAACATAAATCGTTTTAACACTCTCTGTGAACACCGGTATAAGTATCACTTACAGTTTAATGCATACGATTTTTTATGAAGAGTAGGTGAATACATCAAGCTCTCTCAGGGGAATAAGGAAGAGGAAATCGGGGTGGCTAAAATGTTTGTGAAAGCGTAACTGCTCTTATCTACTCCCTAAGTACGATACGTTAATTAATTACAACGTCAAACACGATTTTATAATGACTTGTTGTATGTAAGTAGGTATACCGCAAAACGATGCAATCATTGTTACACCGGTTTCGGTGATTTGATTGGTCGGACCACGTTGTCGAACCACGTGGCTGCACCCGTCAATTTCCTTGTTACACCGTTTAGTTAAAACTTTTCCTATAAGTAAGTAAGTTACCGAAAACTAGGCTGAATAGCTCGAAGACCTTTGCTTATATAGTTGGATAATTATGAATAGATAAAGTATTGTATGGAACGTGAGTTTTATTCACAGCACTCGATGAACTATAATGGTCCTATAACAGACAAATAATCGTTGAAATTGATAAATTAAATAGCTCTATAAATTGCAGAGAATATTCTTCTTATATTTAATTCATTAATACTTCAAAAACAATGAACACTAAGAGAACTAGGTATGTACCTACTTGATAAAAACTATTTCATATCAACAATAAACATTTAAAAATTTCGTGTAAAAATGTTACCCCAGTTACTCTGCAATAAAACATTCAATTCAATTCAATACACTTTATTGCACGTTTAAAAATTACAGACAAAAACAAAAACATTTTGACTTAGGTACTTTTTCATTTCTCCCCAATTTCTTTCATTCGCATACATAACCATTTCCCATTTGCAATTGGCTTCACGAGTCAGAAATTACATTTCTATCAAATGTGTAAAGACATTTTAATGCCCCCAATAACACGCTCCACTCGAGGTATGTCACCGACCGAAAGTAATATTATTTAAATATTATAGAATGTATTCATGATAAAGTTTTGAGGTAGACTGACTTAACTCTACCCCAAGACTTAAACCCGCTGTGGGAGAAACGTATCTTATTTCGTTTGTGTTAAATTATTTATAATGGGATACTTGTTTGTATAGGTACCTATAGTAGTTCTTAGTTGCATTAAGATGTAGTTCTATCAGAGTACAGAGATTGTCCTTACGTACAATTAGCGTTTATTTTCAAATTTGCTCTCAAAAAAATAACTCCCTTTTAGCTTCGCCGTGGTCGGGTAAAAGGAAAAGTCCTAGGCTATATTCAAAACCATTACCACATGCCTTCCAAATGCTCATCACATTATGTCCTCCACCTCCCACAACTCAAACATTGTCATAATCATCGTCAGCTTGCTCTGGTCCACGCTGGACGTAGGCCTCCCCCAACGCGCGCCACTGAACGCGATCTTCGGTTCTCCGCATCCAGTCACTGCTTTCATCAGGCACTGTCATCCAAGCAATATTATCATGTTGACGTTGCAGATAAACCTATTAACTTAGAAAATAACTATACAATACCAGAGGCATTATAAGCTACGCCCGTAAACCACTCGTGGGCGTCTATGAAGAAAAAAAAAAGAAAATGGCGGCCCACTTTCGCGAAGTCAGGTGGTCGAGACCGGGCACCATCATTAATTTCCATTCAGTGCCGAATGGCCGGGATATATCGCCGGCTCTGGGATCGAAATAAAGAATAAATAATATACCTACTTCATGGCTGGAAGGCATTTTAGGGTTCTGCCAAGAACAACAAAGTATATATTCTTAACAATTTCGTTGTAGAACAAACGTTGCTCAGTATGTTGTAAAGTTACACTTTAATAACTCCAAAATGTAAATTATTTGTTCTCTTTTTCGTCATTTCTTAGTCGTAACAGCGCCTAAGTAAGCCTTTTAGAAGTCCCTAGCGCTCGGATCGGTATACTAATATAAAAGCTTGTAAAAAGGTACTTGGTTCCCTTGGGTAGATAACTACTCGACTCGATGGAACATTTTTGATTGTCTCCTTTTTTAGAATGCTATTTGTAAGTTCTCTTTATCATATTATTCTTTCGCTCACAAAAAACAAAATTACAAAAAAAGAGAGACAAAATTACAAAATAAAAACTTAAGTTGACCTATCCATAACCCCACATGCTTGAGTCGTAAAATATACACCCATGAATAGAATATTAACCTTATTAGAACAACCTTTACTTACAGGGAAGTAACAAAATGTTGCGTCTTACAAGCTTGATTTAAACAAATTAAGCCCAAGGCGGTGAATTTCAGATCGGCTTACACTCACGACACGACTTCGTTAAAATGGAAAGTAACAAAATTAACGAGTTTTGGTATTTTTAATAGAAATTCAAATCTTAAAGAGCGAATATTCGAACAATGTTTGGTTTCCGAAATACAGATTTTTTAAATGTTAGAATAGTGATTATATATTAATTTTACTATTTGTGATACCCAATAAATATTGTTAGAATTAGTCGTAAAACAATTACTAGTTTAGTATGCGGTCGGGACACGATTAGTATAAATAACTATGTATTTCGTTTCTTAATACTAATAAGTAATAATAAAGACGTAGATCCGCACGCACCTTGTATATCTTGTACAGAAAAAAATGATAGCGCGGTGTAAAATACACCTAGCGCCATCTATTGACTATTCACATTTAAAATTTGTATAGTAGTATCAGTTTTTTTAATACTAAATTAAATAAGTATCGGCTAGTTTCTTAATAAACAAGTAAAATACTGCACTAAACTAATTGTTTTATGTCACTATCACGAAGGATTGCACGGAGAATAGTTTCTTCTGTATATCTAGGTCTGTGGCCCCACCTACATAGGTGGACGGATAATTAGAAACAGGGCAAGATTTTCATACAATTGAGGTCACTTTTAAGCCATGGTTCTCCGTGAAGTATTGATCGGGGCATGATCTGATGACGGTCATCGAGAGTGTAGATGGAGGACTTTAAGATCGCTATAGATATCCAACTGATCAGGTAAGCCGTTTGGAAGCAGCATTGCCCCGGTCAGTCCTTCACGGAGACCCATGGCTTCAAAGTGACCTCGATCTTATGAAAATCTTGCCCTATTTCTAATTATCCGTCCACCTATGTATGCTACAAGTACTTACTTCGATCATTATTAAAAATTCGATTAGCTAAATACGATTCCAATAGTTACTTAATTTGCTAATGAATCCCAAATTCCAAAGGCGTGTTGAATAAATCTATGCTAATAAGCCAGTTAAGTATGATCGAGTGTCGTTTCAGTTACACAACGTACGTTTGGGACCCACGATGTCCGTTATATGTAGCGTAGTTGCTATTGTATCTACAATTATTCTCGTCACACTTGCCGTAAGAATATACCAGAAAAGCACTAATGCTGTGTGTGAATCAACTAGAAGACTCGATGGGAGGACCGCTATTGTCACCGGTGGTACTGCAGGCATGGGTTTAGAAATAGCTAGAGATTTTGCTGCAAGAGGAGCAAAGGTTATCATAGCCTGCCCATTCCAAGAAGAAGGCACGAACGCTGAAAACATTATCAAAATAGAGACTGGCAATGAAAAAGTTATCTTCAAACTACTAGATTTAGCGTCTTTGGTCTCTGTACGGAAATTCGCAGAAGATATTTTGAAGACAGAAGACAGACTGGACATTTTAATGAACAATGCAGGCGTCGGGACGGTAGACAATTACATAACAACGGATGGCATGAGGTTTATTATGCAAGTCAATTATTTCGGACACTTTCTGCTGACTCTATTACTCCTGCCACTTCTGAAGAAGACAGGAAAATTATGGGGGACAAGCAGGGTAGTGAATACGACATCACTAGCACACATACAAGGTATATTTGGAATTGACGATTTAAATAAAGATGATTGGCTGAGGTTTCAAAGCTACGCGAGAAGTAAATTATGTCTCGTTCTGTTCTCTCATGAGTTGACAAAGAAGATAGAAGGAGATGTTGTTGTGAATTGTGTGAATCCTGGAGCTGCTGGGACAAGAATCTTCGACAGTGCCGGCTGGTTTGGGGATATTTTAAGGATTATAAGCAATTTTTGTTTTAAGACCCCTAAGGAAGGAGCCCAGACTGCTATTCACGTGGCTTTGGATACAAAGGCAGGTGAAGTCAGTGGAGCAGTGTTTCAGAATTGCAAACTGGGCTGGGCTGTCCCGTGGGCTTACAGTGACAAGATAGCGCAGAAACTGTGGGACGACTCAGTCAGACTTGTGAAATTAAGTGATGAAGAACTCAGAAACTGTTTTAAATCTCTTTAAGTTTTGTACAAACATTGACTGGATGTTTATCAATTATTAGCATAATTATTAAGGTTTGTGATTTTATGAATAAATAAGAATATTGTTTTTATGAGTTTAGTCTTATTTAATAATAACTAGACGTTGGATTCGCTGGCGTGAAATAAGTTTCGGTAACATATTTTCCTATGAAAAAATAGTAATGTAATAGTTTTCATCTTTCGGTCTTGAGGTCGGTTATACAGCGTAACAAACAAACAAATAAACATACTGACTTTCACAATAATATCTGTTAGAATTAGAATACCAACACTTAGTAGGTACCTACCTATATTGATCGTATTCATATTACGCCACAAATATTTGTAAATAATAACCACACTGCGCATTCTAAAGGGTAGAAGTCGTCGTGTGTAAAAGGCGTTGAGAGAAATTAGCCAAGTTTCCCGGTGTCAGAGCAATTTTGTCGGTAGGCAGTGGCTTGTTGCGTGTATCGACTTCGGCTTATTATCTTCAACCCTATGTTATGTATGACATTGTAATACCATATCCTTATTTAGGTGGGGTGAAATGTGAAAATAATAACTTTTGTTTTGATATTTGACATGATAACTGTTGTACAGTTGTTTCTATAGGACTCCCTTGCTAATGTAGTTAGGCTTCACTGTATGGTGATAAGAACGGGAATCGATAGTAAGGATTTGTTAGTTTTTTTGTGGAAAACAATGCGAGATTCGTCAATTCAAGATTTTCCAAAATATTTTGGAAAATACTATTTTTCTGAGGTTTCCATTATTTTTCCATCGTTGCCGGGCAATTTTACTGTGTGTTGCAAAGTTCCAGACCAATCGGTTCAGTAGTTTTCGAGTTATACGCCCGATAGACGAACAAATAGGCAGCCGTTTTGCAAGAGAGAAAGCATTTTTTTGGTTCGTTCAATATCGCTATTTGATAACATGTTCTGTACCAAATATCTCGAGTTGTGTATGCAAATAGGTAAAAAACTGTTCCCTTTTATCCAAATTGAGAATTTCTGTTCACAGTCGCGCTAACCGTTAATGACGCAAGTTCATACAATTAAGCAATGTATGCTAATGTTTACTTAACTCTTTGCTAGACCGCACCTATTAACTGGGACAAACATTTCTCTGGCGTATGAAATCACGATTTTTCTCAAAATTATCGTAGGATTTTGATAAAAATCGTTTTATGGCTAAAAGACTTGGTTTCATCATTCTGCTTATACAAATAAAAACCTAACTTAACCGCCAGCTCAAGGGATGGAACGCTTATGTCCGCAGGATTATTGTGAATCAAGGTTTTGATCAAGAACCTAGGTCTTTCAAATGCACCTTCTGTACCTTCTTTATTGCTAGGAGCAAAATTGTCGGGTGCACCGAATCCGGCCCATTGTATTGTAATAGACGGATTATTGCTTTCATTATTGTTGATAATATCACAATGGACCACTTAACAGTCGCTTGTTTATTGTACAAGATCTGCTGGTATGTAAAACCTATTGTATGATTCATCGATGGCTTTCTACAACGATTGATGATAAGTAGAATAAAGCCGTCATCGGTTTTTATGGATAAATGAAGTAATAATGTCGATACTTGGTTGACACTTAATTTCTTTATCTAAGACTTCTGCAAATATAAAATCTAGGTAAGTATTTACTTAAACTACTTAAAACTGAACTTTTAACAACTTTTACGAAATCTTGAACTTCGCGTTCTTCGGGTTTTGAAGTTTACAAACGTCAAAAAATTATAAAGTTTTAAAAATGCATAAACGTTGCTTACGGTTGCCTGATCTACGAGTGCTCTTTCTAACGCTACTACTAATTTGAACGCAAGCATATGGGTAACAGGGACGGATCCAGTCAAAGGGCCCTGGGGGGTGTGTAATCTACTGAAGTCAATCGAAGCAGCACGGAGAAAAACAGATTATTATCAAAAATGTCTGAAGTTGGTACCAGGAGTATCCGTATCGAGTATGGAGATAATTATCTTATACACGCTTTTTAACCTAAACCATAGTAACGTGTTGTCACGCCTTGACCTGCATAACATCTTAAATTTAAAACTCGTGCAGTTTTGATGACAATACAATAATAATGGTACTATCGACCTTGTATGATGATGCACAGTAGATGAGGAACAGTCCGCCCATCGAGTTTGAACTAGTTTGACTTGTCTCAATGAGTCCTTTGGTTATATGAGCTTGTTTTTTAGTTTGTTAAACTATATCTTTGTATCAATATCTGTTTGAGTTTTCGGCTGTGCATAGGAATTTCTCAACGAAAGCTTCCAGTTCCAATCCAGCAACACCAACAAAATTCTTCATCTTTCTGGAAATTGTCTAACAGAGTATATACTGTCTGTCGGTCTGTCTGTCTGAACGCGCATCACGCCGAAACCACTGACCGGATTTTGACGAAACTTTGTATAGTGACAGTGTATATCCCGTTATAACAATATAATCATCAACAACAATCTCGAAAATTGGCCGAGTAATGTCAAATTTATACGAGTTACATAATTTTAAATGTGCCTTCAGCGGGCCTGATCTATACCTATACATACCTATACATTTATATGGGTAGCATGACCCCCTAATGTTTTTTGGTTACGCCACTGTTATCTACATCTTTAAAAGGCTATGTCACACCGCCATAATTACTGAATTATGTTAATAAATCAGTGGCAGAATGCCCCTTAACCGAAATTAAGTAATTAACTTTACTCGGCGAAATTTAATATGCTGCTGGTTATATGCGTTAGGTTAGTAATAGTGTTGTTTAGACTGGGCATGGTCGATAGTTATTATTAGATTGTTATCGATGATATTACTGAGGTGACCTGAGTCGCCGGTAGCCGTGCTAGACGATTGAATGATAAGTCCAGGCGATGGGCAGCAGTATTGCCTATTTTTATGCAAAACCAATATCAATAATAATAATAATATTTACTTACAAGTTGTTTGGTGGATAGATTTAGAAATATAAGGGAATGACAATGAACGTTATTCTCGATTCTGAATATTTTTATATAGGTACTTATTGCAATGAATAAGTCTGTACAAAATGACCACTATCGACAGTTTTACACATCACTAGTGTGGTAGCGTCCGAGGACCCTTCGGAACTCGATCGGGTTGGTGTTAAGGCACATTCGCTCGCGTTAGTAAACACCATTACGAGGCAGTAAGTATGCACAACCGCTGCAGCAATCTACGTCTAGCTACATAGGCAAGTATACATACAGGATGTAATAGTTAAGGGTGGCTATAGGTGATTAAACCGTAAATAAAAGAGATATCAAAAAAACTAACGCAATAAAAAACAGTATAGTGCAGAACGTCGATAGTCGGGGAAGTCGACAAACTATGACGTTCCATCCTTATGCATTTTGTTCAAACTACGAGAATTTCGAGGACCGTTTAAAGCCTTTGGACTGCAAGTTGATGAATGACAGTCACCGCTTGCCATCAGGCTGACTGTCGGTCTGTGTGCTATTTCAGATCGTAAAAGAAAAACAAACCCTGGTGTGAAGATTGGGTAACAAGATAATTTCGCCCAAGGAAAACCGACTTTCTTCACTATTGTGTCAAACTTTCCTTAAGTATAATTGCTTCTGTCAGAGTTGAGACATATTTCCAGAATAGCTACCTACCTACCTAAAATTATTACACTTTTCGAGGGCCATCGGGAACACCGAAGTAACAATTATGTTAATTTAATAAATTTTATTCGCCGGACAGAGACATAAAAATGTTAATTTATACTGTGTCATCGAAAGAAAACAATGCAAAGTCGAATAAATTTGCCCTTTGAGTTTCGTTATAAAATTAAATGACTCGTCTGCTACATTCCGTAACATAAAATAACATCCTGTAGGTAGAGGATGTCGCCTTATACTTACTCATTCTAAGCAAAATTAGGGGCATTTTTCACAAAGAAAAAATGCCTTATGTTTTCGACCGCATGTCAGTGTAAGCACTTTGACATTGAGCTGGCCTAGCCTATAGGGACTTTCAATACTTTAAGAGAGACCAGTTTATATACTGGTTTAGTTTCCACTGACGTACGGTCTATCATACATAAATACATTATCCCTACTTACGATCACCGACCGAAACTTTCACCTGTATGTGATATTTTCAATGTAATGAAAAAATGAAATATTCATTGTCATACGATGTAAAAGCCTCACGATTAATGACTACTAATGACTAAAGAATAATACGTTTGTATACTTACCGGGGGCGATATTGTCATTAATAATAGGTACCTACGACAAATAGCAGAAAGACCCCTTTTTATAGTGTTCAAGTGATAATGACATTTTTTGTATTTAAACGATTATTAATGACAGATACCTACTCGGATTTTATGATGTGTTTTTTGGTTACAATAATTGCCTATACTTATTGTAGATTGATTAAGAGGCTACTCTACCTTGTCTTCAATATAATGATAATAAAAAGCAGAATAAATACACGAGCGTGATTGTATCAAAACCAATCATCGATTTGAATCGACTTTTGTGATCGATTTAGTACGGACGGACGTTGCATCTACCGACTGTGTAGATGACCCAATTGTTAATTAAATGGAAAATCTTTTAAATGGCATCTAAATTATTAAGCTAAATTTTTACACAATTTGCTGTAAGATTTTCATATCGATTTTCATATAAAATCAATGTTTAATACCTACTGTACCTACCAGTAAATAAATAGGTCGGTATTTCATATTGTCTGTCCCAAACTAGGATTTTCTTCTGTATACTACTATACGGGTATAGATAAGTAAGGTAATAGGGCTATGAAAAGTACACTTAATATAATATCTACACCGGGACCAATTTGTACAAAGTTGACAGCCAAGTCACTTAGTCAATGACGCGGTCACACACCTACACTCACAAGAATTAAAATTACGCATATCCAGCCGAACTGATAATGTCGATTGTTACGCTACGATATTTGAGGTTATGTGACGTTGTCCGCAGGTTGCGCGTTCCCGTCCCGCTGGCACGGGCGCTGGTTCCAGTCGGGCGTGATCCAGCCGATCCTCATCGAGGGCGACCGGCTCTCCAACAAGGGCAAGTGCCTCTCGTCGGAGGGCGATAAGTTCCTCATTGTTGATGAGTAAGTGCAACACTGTTAATGACCTCGATCAGGCAGACGGGGGTCCAAAACCACAGAAGGCATTCTTCATCTTAGTTGGCGCTGGTGGTACCTGCACTGACTCCACGGAAGCGGGAGTTTTGTGCAATTCCTCCCGGACCGTAAGTCCAGCCATCCCAACTCCTTGAAGTACCGGAGTAGAGTCTGTACCACTGTTAATAACCTCGATCAGGCAGACGTTTCTCCAGGAATAAAAAAGTCATTATCCACCAATAACCTCAATTTTTACAAAAAATAAAACCGACTAAAAATTAATGATTTTTATACACCGACGACTTATTGACCTCCAGTTTCTTTTTTAATTTTTACTCTTCGTATTGAAATCATTCAACCATTGAAATCGGTTCACATTTCACAATCGGCGAAGATATAGCGTAACATACACACAAAAAAAAACTTTGGAATTGAAAACCTCCTTTTTGAAGTCGGTTGAAAATGAAGAAGTTAGAAGGCGATGATAGTGTGATGACGAAACATGCTCTGGAATCGAAAGACATACTTACTTAAAGAACACATTTATATCATCTACGAGACTATTAATTCCTCTGTGCATCTACTCTACTTAATCGGTGTACTGTTGTTTCAGGAAAGGATGTTACCGTTGTGTAGTTATGCACGAAAAGCATAAAAATGTTCTCCAGTATAAAGAAAGTGAGTTTTATTCTTCTTCTAATACCTTGTGATTCTCATCGGAAATTTATGTATGTTGATGCTGACAGCTCACAACTTCTAACCTCTGCAATTGGTATGCCTCGGAGTTTACCAACGGTATCAACTGTTTCTTTTACTTACCGTTACAATACAAACCTTGTTTTCAGCATTTTGCCACCGTCGAGATGCACTGCCACACCTGTGTTCCCTCATCACGGGGGATGCGCTCCTCTATTCCATGTTCAGGGAGAACGCGGACCCAGTCGACTGTCCGCTGAAGGGACCATTCTCATTCACTTACAACAGGTACCTACAGAGATATTAGATTTAGAGAAGTCAGGAGAACAAGAGTCGCGTTGAGAAAATTCAAGACTATTTGGATATCGTTATGTAATCTAATCACGATCATAGGCTATTGTAGATCAAATCCAGAGTAAATAAAAGCAAGAGTCCTCTCTTCATTGTGATATTTGGAAAGCATAGGGAAAGGGGAAGAAATAAAGCGATATATTTATGACGTAAGATTGGACCAGACGAAACCAAATCAACTACCGTCATTTCAAGCAACAACGCAAGGGAATGACAAAGAATTTGAGCATACAATTTATATTAAATATTATATCTAATATTAAAATGAGGTCTACGAACCCTTTATTAACCAGCTGCGAAGTCATTCATGCACGAAAAACATCTGCCGTTAATTTTACGTTTATTAAAAACAGACTTGGTGAAAGTTTGTCGAAAGTACCTACTTACCTGCAATTTGTCAGTCGTGTTATTTTTCACTTTCGCAGTATAATCGATCATATCTTAGTTTCAAAAATTCTATGTGATCTCAAAATATAAAGGAACTAGCATACCTAATCTACCTACTATACTCGTATTTACGCAGTACATTATTTGATAAGTTTTAAAGTTGATGGTTTGGTTGACTAGAAAGTCCAAAAGACCTCATATCGATCGTGTATAGAGGGCACAGATTCCAAGTGGTCAGCTTTCTATTCCCTTCTCTCTCTCTCTCCCTCTTTGTATCTCTCTTACCCTCCTGAATTTCCGCATTTCAGAGGACATGGCGATTGCAAAATTCCTGTGTCCTCAATCGAGAGCTGCACGGAGGACTCGAGGCTGCTCCTCAACTACCAGGCGTGTCCCGACGTCCACGGCTCTGAGAGCACTGGTATGTATTTCTGCCACCAAACAGCAACGCGAGAGCCTTGTCTAACTGATGCCAATGAATGACAATGATCATTATGATGATAACAATGATGAGGCGGGCTGTCTGTCCGTTTGGCACGTCAGACCTAAAAAGAATTATTTATTTTGAGATCTTGATGGACTTCACAAAATAAAACAATTTCTTTATAGCTTGTAGGACCGCGGGGTAGACGATAGTTTTACGAATATTCACAACTTACAAAAACTTAGTCTTAAATAAACTCCAGAATTGCTTACAAATGAATCGGGCAATGTTCCAGCGATAGGTGTCAGCTATTGTTAAGATTTAGCAAATGCATGGATCAAAATAACTTCTGTTAAGGAGATGTTCATTCGTATGATTAAAACGATATTTGTTTATCAACTTCCAAAAACCACCTTGGACTCCATATCATCAATTTATCAGATCATATAGGACTGAGACATAGGAGGCCTTACAAATTTTTAAATAATTCTAATTCATAATAAATAAATAAAAATGTACATTGAATTGTTTTTATCTTTCTAAATTGGTGCTTTTATCAATAGAGGAACCATTAACACGAACCTCACAAGCAAGTTAATTATTGCCGTCCTTATCAGCTGTTATACAATGTTTTTAGGATACACAAAGTCTGTTTTTGTAGTATGTAATAGAAGTCTCCTTAACACTGTAGGTCTGTATATAGAACTTTTATTTGTGCGGTCGTCTGTCACGATTGTCTCCTGCGGCGGTCGGGCGTCGCAAACTCCCAGCCTATTTCTGGAGACTGATCTTACAAATTACTGCGAGACGAGGTTTGGCAGTCTGTTATTTGCAGGTCAAGTCTAACTTGCCAAAAGTTAGGTGACCAATTAAGTGAGATTAACCCAGCTTAGCAACTCCAACTGCAAGTCCCAGTATTACAGGTTCAGTCTGAGCCAAAACGGTATTAGAAAAGACACTTCAATTCGAACCAAAGAGAATATTTACGAGTAGGTATTTCATTTGGACCAAGAACTAGCTCTTCTCTCTTCATCAACAGCCTATTAATCTCCCCACTGCTGGGGCTCAGGCCTACCCTCTCAACGAGGGTGTTCGGGCTATAGTCCACCACGTTAGCCCAGTGCGGGTTGATAGACTTCACATGCGCCTAAGAATTTCTTCTTCGGCGTATGCAGGTTTCCTCACGATGTTTTCCTTCACCGTTTGAGAGCAGTCAGTAAATGTACTTAAAGTTTCGAGAAAAACCCATTGGTACATGACCCAACCGGGGATCGAACTCCGGACCTTTCGATATGACGCGGCCTGCGTCTTATACCCAGGGCCACTGACGCTCTTCTCTCTTAATAAATTCAAACTCTGTGATAAAGGTAATCGTAGCTTAGCTTAGGTTTATTTTAACGGTCAGTTTATTAGTCACTTCGACTTCAAACTAGTCATTCAAAGTATTTAAATTCGTTAGTGTAGTCTGATTCGCGACTTTTAAGCTTACTCTGGCATCAGTTCTCTGCATCTCTCCTCTGTATCCTTCCCTTTGCCGTTCACCATTAACTTCACAGATTCATCATCGGATCACCCATTTATACGAAAAACCTTAATGAAACCGTAAAATTTTATTTTTCAGTTGAAGAGTTGGAGTGCCTGGCTACTTGGAAGGAGGGTAGTCTGAGGTTTCTGGTGGGGAAGCTGCACCATAACCACGCGACCAGCAACGAGGATCGCTACAGGTGTTTTGTCTACGAAAAGACAAATGGTATTGGTAAGACTAATAGTTTTTGGTTTCATTGGAGGACTTCGCTTTTTGTTTAGATACGAGGGATACCTACCTCATTGAGACTTTTGAATTTGAATTATCATTGTTGCGAAGCATTCCGCCTCTTTTGGGTTTTTCAATGTAGGTAGAGTAGTTATTGACTAAGAGATTTACATCGAACGAGTCTTTTCTAGTATCTAACCTAGAAAGTGATAGGTATCTAGATTTCACAAAGTTGTTTTTCAAATGTAGAATTCATCGAAGGGTGTGTATCCGCACTGAGGAGATCCGACTTAGAACTAAGGTTACCGACATTGCCGAAAGGATTACCAAGCTCAAGTGGCAATGGGCAAGTCACAGTGTCGTAGAACCGACGGCCGTTGCGAGGAGTTTTGGAGTGGAGGCCGCGAACCGGTATATGCAGAGTGGACCGACGACCTGAAGAAGGCAGAATGCCTTAGACTGCAGCAGTAGACTGATATGATAGCGATGATGTTATTTTCAATGCCGTTGCTAATCTCTGGCCTAGTTTTCAGGCCGCAGTCTGAACTTTACAATAATAATGTGTCCTTTCATTCCAGCATCCGGGACCAATATGAAAGAGGGCCCAGCCTCCCCCGCAGGCGTGGAGTACAGAGTTGCCCAGTCGGGAGACGCCACTTGCAACGGCCTCTTCAGCGCCACGGAGGGGTCGAGAACAATGGCTCTAAAACGAGGTATCATTCTCTCATAAACATCATCATTTATGGAATAAATATCGAAAGAAAACTTGAGGTTTTTGGCAGTAAACTTCTATAAAAAATTTGACATCAAGTACTTAAATGTAAGGGTATCCTTTTAAATAGATTGTAATTAAAGGATGTTTTTAATAAAATATAGTTTACCAGTATTTAGTAGTTACAAAAATCATAAGCCTCTTTTACAAACCCTTCGTTCTTGTTCCTAATTCCTTAATCTTCTTTATTCCAGTGTCAGTCCGGTTCAACTGCCAGTTCCCGTCGTGGATGACGTTCTCGCACACCTGGCACACCCTGGACTTCAGCAGCAACTACACCTTCTACCAGAGGAACGCTACCCTTCGCATCACCAACCAAACTGGTGCCGACATAAAGGTGTACTGCGTGAACGTGAAGGCCAGTTCGCCCAGCGGCAACTCTGTGGCTTTGGTTGCCCATTGGCAGCATCACTGGTACGTTCTCCTACTCTTCTTCTTGCGTTTTCCTTAGTATACCAATGGGTTCTTCTCGAAATTTAAGTACAGTCAACGTTCATAAGTGCAGTAACAGTTTCGCAACTCAATAGAATGCGAGTCCAGTTTCACTTACGACTCTCTTTTATATCGTGCGCTCTCTCTTTTTCTTTCTCTTTTGTTGCGCCGCTTCTTCTTCCCAGCGCTAACACCTTGGAAGCGGTGGTAGATAAAAAATTGACGTTGTATAAATGTATCCAGTGTACTTACATGCAATAAAATAGTTTTGAATTTTTGATTATTTTTTTATCTATCTATCCCACACTCGCACATATCCAAAGCTCTGAAAATAAAACATTGTGAGGAAACCTGCATACGCCGAAGTAGAAATTCTTAGGCGTTTGTCGTCCATCAACCCGCACTGGGCTAGCGTGGGGGGGGGGGGACTATAGCCCTAAAGCCTAGAGGGTAGGCCTGAGCCCCAATAATGGAACATGATAATAGGCTGTTGATTTGATTTGAGTGTGATCGCTTATCGTTGTGACCCTGTGTATCTATTCTGATTGTTGCAATGGTGTCGCCAGCGCGTCGCGGTACGTGTGCGTGGTGCTGTACCGGCGAGACACGTTCATAGCGGAGCTGCAGCGGGGCGCCCCCACCTCCCGGCCCGACGAAGCGTGCTCCCCCCACCACTTCAACGCTGTCACTGCGCCTTACGTCACTTTAGTTGGTGAGTTTAGGCGGTTCACCCCTTCATCAGAGAGAGCGTCAGTGGCGTCGGGGATAAGACACGGCCTATCATATCGAAAGGTCCGGAGTTGATCCCCGGCTGGGCCATGTACCAATGGGTTTTTTTCTCGAAACTTAGATAAATTTACTGACTGCTCTCAAACGGTGAAGGAAAACATCGTGAAGATATAAATGCAAAAATAACTACAAGAAACTATTCAGAATATGTAAAATACTACCAGCTGGTCTAAAACATAAATATTTATTACTAACCAATAACCATGGCAGTCGGGAGCATAATCTACAGCTTGTGAGCCATAATCACAATACAAGGTCAATATCCTCAGGCAGGTATGAGGTACCTAGGGTGGGTAATTACTATGGGGATAGAACCTGTAAAAAACGCCTACCCTATCTGCTTAACAGCTTGCCCGGGGATATTAAAGACGAGTCAAACAAGAAAAAATTTAAAAAAAAGTTAAAATTATACTTATTAGAGAGCATGTGTCCATAGAAAGTAACAGAAAACAGATAATTTTTATTGTACCTAACTAAATTTAATCGATGATGAGACTGTACGATCCCCCAGTCAAACCGTCAAGACGGTTTTGGGGGACAAATATATACTGTTATGCTTATGTATTTGATTAATAAATAAATAAATAATAAATAAAAGGAAACCTGCATACGCCGAAGAAGAAATTCTTAGGCGCATGTGAAGTCCACCAACCCGCACTGTGGTAAACTATAGCCCGAACACCCTCATTGAGAGGGTAGGCCTGAGCCCCAGCAGTGGGGACATCTTAATAGGGCTGTTGATGATGATGACCCTTTCATCTATGAACGCCATTTATAATTCTACGAAGAAATCTAATTAGAAACTTAGGAATAAACAATAAATTTCTTGAAATGATTTACCTATTTAAAATTAACAAAACCTATACCTAGTTTTTTGTAGGTGGTACTGTATGTTATTCCTTCGTATTTAAATTGAATCAACAATTGACTTAGAAACACCTTAGTGTTATCTTATCTAAACTTAGAAATAATCAATAAACTTTTCATTTCAGCAAGTAATCCAGAATCGAAAGAATGTCCCTATTCTGGAAAGTACACGATCCAGGGCCGACATCAGATGAGGATCGTCAGATCGTTACACGAGACTGAAGGGGAAAGAATACATAGAAGTAAACGAGACAAAGCAATGTTGGAACATAATCGTAGAGTTAACGGAACTAGGTTGTTCAATTTTAGCGTAAGGAACATGTCAGACGCCCCGATGCTGAGGAGTCGGAGGCAGCTGGACGAGAATGAAGTTGGTTGTGCTATCAGCAACTATAATAGACTTGAAGTCGGCTGCAATTCAGTCAAGAATATGGAGTTCTATTCCACTTGTGAGAATAAAGAGTTAATTACAGGTGAGTAGCCTCATTTTGTTTTAAAATCCCCGAATAGCACGTGCCATTCGATAATCTGCGTACCTATAATAAATGTCGCCGGGTGTACTGCCCTCTATAATAAAATAACATAAAGTCCAGTGACTTTGAACCAGACCTTGACAATAATATTCTTATGCAGTTACTATAGGGGTCCAGCTCTTTGGGACCCACTTCACATTCAATTAGTAGTAGGTATCGTACTATTTTCACAGCTACGAGAAATACATAAACTGAATAGGTTTATAAATTCATCTCCAAAATTATCACTGTCAAATTTACAAATTTCCATATAAAATAAGCGTGCTACTGCCTCCATTGCGTCTTCCTTTTATTTTAACATTCATGGTTAGAACAAAGTCATGTCAAGGAACCCTCACCATCATCATGTCAGCCTGTAGCCGTCTACTGCTGGACAAAGGCCTGGTCCGGTCCCGAGCTAACCTCATCCAGCTGGGTCCCGCGGCCTTCACCAGATCGTCGGTCCACCTTGTGGGAGGCCTGCCTGCGCTGCGTCTTCCGGTACAGGCCGTAGAACAACGTCAATGCTACTTTCAGCGTACACATGCCACGGCGGTTGGTACGAGAACGGCGCGTCATTCGTGGTGACCACTCCCGTGACGCGGGACAGCACGGCGGCGCGGCGGTACTGCTTCGTGTCGCGCGAGGCCCGCGGCGGAGCGCTCGCCGTCACGCGCTCGGCGAGCAACTGCGAGCGCGCCGCCGCCGAGCCCGAGCCGCTCGTGTTCGATGCCGCCTCCATTGGTGAGTGCATAGAGTTAAGATCTCTTTGGTGCGGGCTCGCGGCCCCTTAAAGAGGCGTAAAAAAAAAGCATTCTATGGGTGTCAAAATCGTGTCAAATGTATTACAATACTGTAACTCACTCACACATTCTCGTTTTCAAACTCCAAATAAATTTGTATTAGCAACATCCTCCCGCTACACCGCTTCCTTTGTCCGCACCCCCCCTGTAAGTGGCACCATTGGTTCCCATACTAAATATGCAAGATGCAGTCTCCATAGGGAGCGCGCGCCCCACCAAAGAGATTCGAACCTTCCTGGGTGAGTGCAACTGTCGTGGCCAGGAGGCTGATCGCGCTAATTCTGAACGACATTACCAAATCCAAACCAACGCAAGCCGAACCTCTGCTCCACACGTTTGCGTTTGTAAAGGTTTGCCAAACGTGTACATCCAGCATAACGTTTTTTTTTGGTTATGGTTTCGATAATAATATTGTTCAGAATTAGCGCGATTGGCCCCCAAATCGCACAACATGGCGACATCGTGAAGCGCCCGAGTGTTTCATGAAATGGTGGCATTTATCACTGGCATCTTCACAGTCTATTGTCTACATCATTAGAATAGAATAGAATTTATTTAACGTACACAAAGACAACACACAGCGAGAGAATTTAACAAATTAAAATAAAACAAACAAGAAATACAAAGAAACATAACAACAAGAAATAATAATAATAAGTAATACTAGATGAGGTCGCCAAGGGAAGTGACACCCGACCAGCCCCCACATAGGGTGAGACTGGCCGGCACCCCATCCACGCCTCGTGTTGCAGTGTGACGTCAAAAAGGTCCCCAACTCAGCTTTAGGCTGCAGCAAGAGCTACAGCGCTGGTTTTCAGTGAGGCCACCAAATGACGTACGGACGCAGTACATTCATTATGTACAGTCAAGGTTCATAAGTGCAGTAGCATGCTAAGAGTAATTTTTTTGTACAATAGTGCGCACGAAAAGACGAAAACGAATTGCAGCAGTGGGGACATAATTAATAGGCTGTTGATTTAAATTGATTTGACCACCCAAATCAATAGTGTGTTTTGAATAATTCATCGCAACATCCAGGAATATTATTAATGGAAAAATAGAAATAATTCATAGGTCGTAGGAAACTGGTCTCTCAATCTATTGAATTGGGAAACTGCTACTGCACTTATCAACCTTGACTGTACCTTGAATCCGATCAATGAATACAAATCGTAATCGTATAAATTGAATACCTGGTTCAATTAACCACTGCTAGAATGCCGACTATTTGATCATCCAAATCTACGATCGGAGACTACGACATCATAGCAAAAGGAAACACTTCTCCGTAAATAGAATTTGTCTTCTTTCGCAGGCGAATGCCAAGACGTGAGCAACCACGAGCCCCTACAGAGGATACCATCCCCTCCCGTCGTGTGGCTGACTGTCACCGTCATACACTACGTCATACCGAGATGATTCACAGTCCACAGTAATTAATATTAGTCATTTTGGACCCTACCATTGTAATTATAGCATTTATTAATTAAAGTGAGTCGACAGCACATATGTTAACACTTTTAGTCCTTAGTTCGAAAGTGTTCAGCGACTTTTGAGCAGAACGCACCATACCACTTGTCTTTTCTGCAGTGAAATGTGATCACGATCTCACCTCATTGGTAAGTCAGAAAAGGCAAGTTCGTTCTAATCAAATTTGACCACGAAAACATACTTTTTGCGTCATACAAAGTACATACAATAAATTGTTCAGCTAAGTCAATGTCAAAGTAGAACCATTGACGTTCCTGCTTTTGATATCCAGCTGCTAACTGACGTCTTTTTGAGGTCGTCGGTCCATCTGGCAGTGCCCAGCTGTGCTGCACGGTGTCCACTCAAATTTTCTCCTACGCTGCCACAGATAGGACCACTGCAACTTCAGCTGACTAATCTTCTTCGCTATGTCTGTGACGGTGATCCTAAGTCTTAACCCGAACTCCTCATTGTGTGTATACCTATGTACGTGTTGTAAATAAGTTTGCTCTCGTGGTTAAAAATGATAGTTACGAACTGTAGTTAGAAGATTTTTAGTTCTGTTTGTAGCTGCACTTTTTGTTATTTTTTATTAGCGTTTTAATTAATTTTTGTTTAATTTTAATTTTTGGAATAGTTAAACAAAAATATCACTTTTACATAACAATAAATAGGTAGGTAACAATAGATAGCCCCAATCGCCTAAACTCATGTAAAAAGAAAATAAATTAGTCAAAATATTAATCTTGAAACTCATAATTTTTATACCATTTTAAATGCCTATCATAACTTTAAATTGATATTGAAATGCACATAATAATCAGGCAGTATACTGTTTTACCTTTCCTCACAATATTTTATGTAGAAAAATAAATTAAGGTAAGTAACATTTGATAACAATGGTTTGTATAAAAGTTTAAATGTGATGTTTTTTTCAGAATTTGATTATTTTATTCCCATTTAGGTATGTCTGTATTTGTAAATAGGACATTCCGAGACTTGTTTCACCACGTTGCGTCAAACTTTCCCCTGACTGCTATCAGCTCACAGTAATTAAGCACGAAACAGCGAGCGCTTTAAATTAAATTGTATTTATTTCAGGCCGGTACAGCCCATAGAAAAGACATAATAGGTTCATAAAATAAAAATACTTTAATCGCAAATAAGGCTTTAATCGCAGTAATGCATCAGAATGACTTACAATCGGCCAAGAAAGTGATGTACCTACTTTAATCAGTTTTAAGTTTCAAAAAATTTTAAATTCATATTTCAAATCGATTTCTTCAAAAGATCCCATGGTATGAAAATTATTTTGGTGGAATTTTTATGCTCCTTAATTTAATTAAAATAATACAGCGTCGTGGTGAACTTGCCTCTCGCTCTCCCATACAGTACCTCGTGTAAGTAGACAAAGGATAGAAGCGGGCGCGAACGGTTGTGAAGTTGTTTCTTGTTGCGACAGTAAATTGTCTACATAGTATAGATCATTTTAATAGTAAGCCGTTTTTAAAAGCTCTGTCTTTTTTGATGATGTTTTTCATAATGCACAAATGGAGATATAAAATCATGTTTTAGAATGCCATGATTATCTTGATTCGCCATAAATAACCAAATAACTAAATAGCTTTTTCGCACTCATTAAAATTGTGTTTATTTAAATCAGAGTCAGCAATGTCTGCTGATAGATGCTGAAGTGTACCTACAAGTATCAAATCTAGCTTTAAACACTCATCAGCTGTCAAGACTGCATTCTTAAACTGATTTACGTATGCTATACATTTGTTATTAGTGATTTATAATCTAAAATATCAGCACTGCATATTAGTTTATTTAGTTCCAGTGTGGTCACTAAACCTGTGAAAAATTAATTAATTTGTGTTAAATAGTTCGCTCGGTACCTAAATGCACTAAAGCGCGACACAGACAGAGCGGCGCGGAAGTGTGGCGGTGGCGTTTTCTATTGTAATGTTCGAAATAGTATGAAGCCGCGAATAGTATAGTATCGCGGTGATTTTGATGTGAAAGGCTTCATACTATTTCGAACATTACAATAGAAAACGCCACCGCAATATGAAATAAAATGAATAGGTACAGTAAACCCCCAACAGCCTTATTAAAAATGATGTAAGTACCTACTGATTCTAGTACCTATAGACACCAAATTTGGAGGAAGGCGCGGTTTGAGGGTAACAGAGCGGTGTGATTGGCTATTTCAGGCCGAATTGACCGTGGCTAGGCGTAGGTGGACGGATAATTAGAGACAGGGCAAGATTTTCATACAATCGAGGTCACTTTGAAGCCATGGGTCTCCGTGAAGGATTGATCGGGGCATGATCTGATGACGGTTATCGAGAGAGTAGATGGAGGAGTTTTAGATAGCTTTAGATATCCAACTGATCAGATGAGCCGTTTGGTAGCAGCATCGTCATGAAGAAAAAAAGCCGCAAAATGGCATCAAAATGTATCAAAATCTTAAAGTCAAGGAATCATGACGATGCTGCTTCAAGACGGTTCATCTGATCAGTTGGATATCTACAGCGATTTAAGAGCTCTCCATCTACTCTCTCGATGACCGTCATCAGATCATGCCCCGATCAATCCTTCACGGAGACCTATGGCTTCAAAGTGACCTCGATTGTATGAAAATTTTGCCCAGTTTCTAATTATCCGTCCACCTATGTATATCTCTGCAAATGCATATATGTGTGGTGTGCGCCATTTTTCATGTGAGCGGTATCTATTGGGGGTTATCTATGGTAGGTACCTAAACATGATATATATTTTACATTCCCAGGTTTAGTGGCCGGCCACACTGTTTAAGTTTTCACTCAAGAAGATTAGGAATGTACAAAACTATTTTTAACGTGGACATCGCGTAGTTAGAATAATTTTAGCAAATTAATTAAATAAGTTACTTTTAATTTTCTATTTCTAAAACCAAACCTAAAAGCTCAACAGAACATTAAAGTATTTTAGTAATGTAATTATTAATTTGTAACATTACACAGTAACCCTAGGTATGTATATTTTGATTTTCAGAATTGAACATTTTGTAAATTTTCTTACAAAATGGCGATAGATTGTTACTGCACCATTTGATGGTAGCTTTTACTAGTAAATAACTAATGTATTTGTTACAACTTTTCTCAAGGAAAACAGCGTTTTCCTTAATCAAGCAATACTAACATAAATAAGTGTAGTGTAAGAGTAAATTGGAATAAGTGACAAACGAATACTCATTTTGAGACAATGTATAATGTATAGTTAAGATTAATTTTAGCTAAGTAATAAAAATCGCGACAGCAATAATATATTTGTATTTATAGCTATTGAGCGTTAAATTTTTAATAGTTAATATTTGTGAATATTGAATGCTAGAGTTGTTATTTTGTATTGGGAGAAAGTGATTATTTGAAACAGCTTCAGACGAGCAAACATATTAATTCATACGCGTAGTTGCCTTATCAGAATGACCTACCTACCTATTAAGTACTAATAGGCTATTAGCAAATGATCCTATGTTGCTGATTGATTACCGATCTAAATGAAATCGCATCAAAACAAACGCTATGCGACGTGGGTCGTGTGTCGACTACGACGCGTGCGACGTAAGGTGTATAGGACTCCCTATACGATCATGCGGCATGACATGCAATACGTACTCATACATACATACTCATCCATGATCGTCTAGCTGTAGTGATTGACGTGCATGACATGCAAACTACGTGCTGGCCGTTGCTTCACTGTACTGATTGATAGCAAGCATGATGGTCCATCATGCAGCATGACATTCACGTAAACGTTGCATGTCATGCAGGCATGATCGTTTAGGGACACACGCGGTCTGCGGTGGCGGTGGCGGCCTGTTGTCTTCCCTGTGCAATGTACGTGAGACTTCAGACACGCGCGGCCTGCGTTTTCATATTGAAGCTGCGGCCTGCGGTAGGCCGCCACCGCAGGCCGCGTGTGTCTGTGATACGCCTAACGAGTCTAAATACCACTTTAATTTGCAGTCCACTTCGGAATAGATACCTTGTATTGTTTATTTTAGCGTTTATTTCCGTAAAGTCCGAGGTCGTGGATTCGATTCCCACTGAGACAACTTTGTTTCAATTGTTTGACTCCTACAGCAGAAGGAAATTTGGGATAGACAAGGTGTAATAAGGGTACCTTTGTATTTGCTTCGTGGGGTACCTACATAAATCTATGAGTTAGGACCCTTGTGCATAGGACCTTTTAAATATAAAATAATTATCAATTTGCCCATTTGGCGTTTGAGATCGTAGAACCATGAATCTTGATGCTAAGCGGAAAAAGCAGAAATATTGTGGCCACGACTCGTATGAATTAAGGTGTAGGTTATGTTATACTCCGTTTATATAATTTTGTCTCCGAAATCAAATAGAAACCATAATATTTCTATTCGTCCGCTGAACCCGAGCGAGGAAAATTATATAAAAATGGAGATAAAAAAACCTCCGAAAGAATATTTAAGATGTAATTTCTTCGAGGGGTTTTTAAATAATCGTTACGTTTCCATTGTGTGATAGATACATTTAAATTAAATCTAAGTACATAGTCGTCAGCATGGATTATTATAATAAACAGCGAAATTTATATTTTGTTTTATTTTCACAATAACAATAGGTTTTCTACCAGGTTCCTTCGTTTTAACAAAGACATTTTTCTATTACATTGAAAGTGAATGGTTGCTAAAATAATGGTTAATTTAATGCTCAACGCCATCTAGTGGTGAGTAGCTGTAACTTTTGTATACAGCGCCATCTAGTAGCGCTTTATATAAACTTTTAGTACACCGCCATCTAACATTTTATAACTGAACTACCTTAGCAACGACATTGACAACGGTTAAATGTTTTTCTGAACGCATCCATAACTCAGTGTTGCCAACATAAAAATAGCAAAAGCGGTCAGCCGCAGTGTGACCGAAGCGCTACTTTGTCTGTCAGTCATGTGTAGTTGTTGTAGGTATTTGTCGCTTGCTTTTGATTCCTTTACTTTGCTTGGTAATCCGCGCGTCGTCGGTCAATTGGAATGTTTATCAGAAATACCACTTACAGTATAACATACGAATTGGTAAAATAAACTCAAGTGTTCAATACAAATCGACGAAAAACTATAACAGTGCCAATAACTACGGGGATGTGTACAAATATGTGAAAGTGACAGACGCAAAGCTAAATCGACTTCGTTTTGGTGCGAGATTATAATGTTATTTCGCATAGTTTCAACTACCGCCAGTTATTAAGTACCGTGGACTAAAGAAATGCTAAAACTGGCGTTGCTGTTGTGTAGATTTGAGGATACCTAACTTGCATTATGTTCGAGGCTGGATAAGCTAGTCATTATCATCAGCTATAATGCAAGACAAGTGTTCGCCGGACGTGGGCAAGAGTAAATTCGAGCGGCGGAGGCCTACCAAGGTATTAAAGATAGCTGAAAGCTTCACGAACTTGGATGAGACTGCTAAGGCTGGTAGGTTTGTGAGGGGTCCTCACTCGAAGGTCGGGAGGAGATTCCGTGAGGAGAATGGCGGGAGGACTAAGAGATGTTGTGATGATGATTGTGAAAAGGAGTCGAGTGTCAGTGATGAAAAGGTTGGTGACAAGAGAGTGACAGGGTCCTCGTGCAAGGCGCTGCGGACTGCGGTCGCTGCCCTGTATCCATTTGATGACTTCATATTGGAGAAGATTGGATCGGGATTTTTCTCTGAAGTTTTCAAAGTGAGTATCTTATATTAGTTTTTTGTAACTTACATTAAGAACTTAAGACAATACTTACTACATTATTTTGCACTTGCCTAAACTCAGAGAAAATATAAAAATGAATTTAAAAATTCATAGGTGAGCCATAATTTGTTAAGAGAAGGCCTCAGAATTAGGTGTAGGTTGCTTCAATCATATTTTCATCATATTATTCTTAAATAAGCTGATGCGATTTGTGATTACTTAAGCAGTGGATATATTTATTTTTAAAATATATAAAAACTTTAAACATGAATAAATTAAACAATGTTGCTATGGCTTGTCATCTAGGTATTTTACAAAAGTAGGTAAGTACTAAGTTTTTATGTCAATTTATATAATCTTTTTTCAACTTGCTTCTGATTTTACCTTAGATACCTACCTGCAGGGATTTACTTATTCCTAATTGTGTCGCAGCTGACTTCTGATAGGAAACTTATGAAATTAAAATGTGAATATCTTTGTCTAGTTAGAACACTTACAGGTTATAATTTAGCTATTTCCGGAGTTGCAAATTGTGTAACGATAACTTGTCTTTTGTTTTATTCTGCCGCATTATAGGCCAAGTCATATCGAATGCAACATCCTCCATAATATTCTATCGGTGTGCTCTGCCGTTAACACATGATTAATAGTACTCTACTAACTTTTAGGTATTTTAATTTTATATGAAGCTGAACTCATTCATTCCGTACCCATATTTTTTTTAATACAGATGTCAAATATGTTAATTTAAAATACAAACATTCCATTTGGTAGTATGTACCACCCAACTTTTGCAAGATTTGGCAATGAAAATGATACAGCTACTGATGTTCTTTCTACCTACACACCATTTCACTTACTATGTTGGCAGTATGCCCTGATTTCATTCATTAATCATGACATTATAAGAAAATATATTATCATGGCGGATTATTTATATTAAATATCAAATGGATGAGTTGGAATGGAATAATATTATAAATATAATATCCATTAAGTAATTCACTCCCAAAAGTATTTTAGCAGGTTGTGGACTACATCAGAGCTATTAATGTTAGGATTGGAAAGCCTCTGCTCTTTCCGTTGATGCTGTGAAGGCCTTCCCGGCCAACAGCAGACTCTAAACATGGAGGTTTTGGTTTCGGACATTGCAGTCAGACATAAACCATCACTCATTTACCCCTTCCTATGCAAAAAAAGCCTATGGCCTGCTTATCAAATTAACAAATTCATATATTAGTCAGTTTACTGGCATACCTACTAATAAATCTAATAAGATTAAAAGTAAAATTTTGTATATTTTTTTACCATAGTTCTATTCAAGCTTAAAAAGGGTCAATTTGGTCACCCTGTATTTATAAGCCAATATGTCTAAAAGCAGGTATTCTTGTTTACAAATATGACATTAGTCATCACATCAGCATCATCAACATAGTTTATACTAGTAGTAAAACCATAATTACTCAATCATGTATACGTCCTGGCATGACTAATTAAGTCTATTTATTTGGTTTTCCTGACCCTGATATTGACCTTGCCTAATCCTGTTACCTACTTACCTTATCTGCCTAATTTGTTATTTAATTATAGAATTCTGGGTTAGTGGTGCAGTACTTCTAATGAGTTCTGGCTAGGATTGATTTTTAAAAAATTAAAGGCGAGATTAAAAGTCAGCATGGTGGTAATTTTTTTTGTAATATCTGAGAAATTTTTTTTTTCACTATTGCATATTTCCATCATGGCCGAGCAATTTTACATATTATGTACCAAATTTCATCTCAATCGGTTCGGAAGTTTTCGAATTATTGAGAGGACAAACAAACATAAGGTGGACAGAAGTTTTGCTAAAGTTATATGGTATAATCAACACTAGAAATTGAATGGCACGTATTATATAATCATAGAGAAAATTGAACAAAGAAAATAGTGTAGCCAAGCGCCAGTATGGTTTGACGCATTTGTATAAAATATTAATTCTTTAGACAATTTTTATGTGATCAAATTGTTCATTTAGTAGATAAGTTTACAGTTGTTCTTTTAGATTGATGTTACTATAAATAATTATACCCACATCAATCTTATCTTCTCGTCAACTATCAGGGCTATTAAGTATCAATGCAGGCCACACTCCATGTAGCAGAATGTCTAGAACATTATTTTGTATTTATTTGAGAGAGATTACAAAGCGATAATATTTAAAATACTCGCCTAAGTTGATAATACACGATAAAGTTTGTATTTCCGCAAAAAGTATTGTTAGCCTTGTACATTAAACCCTAATGACTTAAAATAAATAATAACACAGCAATATAAATTTATCGCCAAAAAAATGGAAAAATATATCGCTAAAAATTAAATTTCGCGATCCTCTTGCACTTTTTAAAATATAAATTGGTCGAATTTTATTTGTTTTAGTTCATTCTCTGATTGCCGTCTTTCAGCCTAAAATCCAATGAGTAAATAACTAAAAGTTTAAAACCCACGATCCTATTAGAATTGCCCCCGCATTCCGGACAAAGAGCCAAATTCCCGGACGTGTCCGGGACATTCCGGACGTAAGAACCCTTACCATACATACAGTAACAGTCTGTCTGCTCTGATACCTAAGTATTATCTTTATATACTCTGTGGTATTATTTACACGACGTGACTAAAAATTCCTCGTCACAGTCGTTAAGTGTACATTTCTGTTAGCACAAGTGACATGCTCGAAAGAAAGACATGTTTTACTTCTGACATCACTTGGTAATTACATGTAACCATGAAAATTTACGGAATTCTGTTATTTTATTAGGCTGTTTATTAACTGCAAAGAAATATTTATTATTCATGTTTACAATTTTTGATACAGGGCGTATTATAGTAACGGAACAACTTAACTCCTTATACTCTAAGCTTAATTCATGACCTGGAAATATGGAAGGGAAAAATAATACTTCCATGAAAATTAAACTAAGAAAAATTTCTATGGAGAGTTGACATCTTTTGTCTTATACCCTATCTATTACCACCTACCCAAAGACAAGATAATATAAGTACATACTCTGTGGTGTTTTAACGTTTCACAATCTGATTCAATACTATTTCTAGGTATCTTTACTGCTTGTTTACAACTCTTTTTATTTTGTCGAATAAAACTGTTAGATACTTTGTCAGAAACAGTAGGTATTTCTTTAAATAGACGTATTTTTGCCTCGGCCTTGTCCACGCCTGCGCTAAATTGGACCAATTAAAATAAACTTCTAAATTAGTGGGTTTACGGTCCACTGTCCGGCAGCTTATCTTTATAGAAGATTCCAGTGTATTTATTGAATTTTTTTTATTTATCATACCTATGTCATTTATTTAGGAACCGTGACGCGTGTACTGCCAAAAAAGCTAGTTATTAGAGTGAAAAGGTTAAAAGTCACATTTCCTCTATTTGATGACACTGTCGTGTTTGTGAAAGAACAGGAAATAGACGATAATCTTGTAAGGCGTTCTTTTATGGGCTGAAGGTAGATTGATGGTGTATTAAGTTACTTCAACACTAAAAATAAATACTTGCTTGTATATGAAGTAGGAGATTACATTGTGCTGTAATTGACTGAACCTAGCACATCATCATTCTACAACGTGTCGTCGTCTGACCAACATGTAGGCATTGTAGTCATTGTCATCATGCTATACAATAAAATGTTATCTTTTGTAGTCAATTGAAGTCTTTAAAGACTACGCCTTTTTCAGCCTCCTTTTGTCTCAAAATAATGGTGTAATATTAAACCTTCCTCAAGAGATACTAGGTATAAGAGAAAACTGCATGCAACTCAGTACAGTACTTCTCGAATTGTAAGTGAAAAATATTCGTACGTGTTTTTTGTAAAAATACTATGTAATATATGTTACTGATGTGATTTCTTGTTGGTAGGTTTTTTGTGGATATTAAATTTTGCGGGAAGTTTCAGGGTCATCAATCATTGCCAGCGGCTGTAGTCAGGGCTAATTTTTTTCGTTGTAAATTGCAGTCTTATCACCGCAAAGTAACATTAAACTTTTGAGAAACAAAAACTCCCTATGGAAAAGACTTGCAATACAAATAACAATATGCTTGTAGGTATCTCACAAGGAATAATCAATCTTTTCCGGCTGGGTTGCACCCAGCCGTAGAACCAGAGGTCATGAGGGTCATGCATGACCCTCCCCCACGCCCTAAAACTCGTAAGCTCACTCTGACATGAGAGAAATGTCGTGCTTACAATGTCATTTGCAGGCTTTTATATTAAGGACGACGTTGAAATTTCTGCCCGTTGAGTAAATAATCAAAGCATTTTAAGAATAATTATTATTTATTTTCCCCTTAATCATCACACATTATATATAAATATACTAGGCGTTTATCGCGGCCTGCCCGCGTTTTATAGTTCTTTCTGTTTTTTTTTTGCTTGGCTCCTAAGGGTCGTCCTTCCTTCCTTCTTCAAGAATTGGGCTGTCAAATGCAAAATGAATTCTTTAAATCCCACTTTTCCTGAAATCTCATGAGATTAATTAGCGCGTTCAATTATTAAAACAAACAAAACTTACTTTAGTATGTATACTCCACTGACGCTCTTCTAAATTTAACTTATTTATTTAGAAGAGCGTCAGTGACGTCGGGGATAAGACACGGCCTATCATATCGAAAGGTCCCCGTTCGATCCCCGGCTGGGCCATGTGCCAATGGTTTTTTCTCGAAACTTAAACAAGTACATTTACTGACTGCCCTCAAACGGTGCAGGAAAACATCGTGAGGAAACCTGCATACGCCGAAGAAGAAATTCTTAGGCGCATGTGAAGTCCACCAACCCGCACTAGGCTAGCGTGGTGGACTATAGCGCGAACACCCTCGTTGAGAGGGTAGGCCTGAGCAGCAGTCTTAATAGGCTGTTAATGATATATGATTTTAAAATTGTTTATATCTACTAAGCTTTCTATACAGTTGACACCTTTCCACAAATAATTGTACAAAGTTCTTCACCATTAAGAATCCCGATTAAAAAGTAAAGTGTACCTTACCGTACTTATTCTACTACAAGGAAGTGATTCATTCAACAGAGGCAGGATGTAACCTTCTAATATTACCGCGCAAGGTTCGCGACTCCGCGAACAGTTTATAAATCGCATAATTATAGCTAGACCACGTGTGGTAACTTGACTTTACGGGCGGTGATGTGCGTCAACTAACCTGCTAGGCCGGGAGCTTAACACATTTTAGCTGACACTTTTTACAGCTTTTTTAAGCGTGTTCAAGCAAACTTTTGTTGTTTTTAATAAATAAAATTTTTGCCTTTTGTTTGGAATCTAAAATAAAAGATTTTATTTACATAATCGCGCGTGTATAGGAAGTAAAATTTCATTATAAAGAAAAATCTTCAAAGCAAATAGATGACAGACAGGCAAAAGTGCAAATGAAATCACATTCAAACATTACGCCTAACCATAACAAGTTTACCTCCTTGCGAAATTCAAAACGAGAATCTCTCCGCTTCGTTGACCACTAAGCCACCCCGACCGCCAGCGGCTATAGCTTTGATTCTCACTGCCATTTTCACCATGCGGACAAACAATATTGTACAATTGTACTTTTTTTTTGTACAAGTTGTCTGGAAGACTGGGTTTATGTTTCTCTGTTGTGATGCGCATTTCTTCGTCTAAATCTCACTCAACAAGGAGTCTTAGCTTAGTTTGGGATACGAGTGTAATTTCTGTAATTGTGACTTTATTATATTCTGGTTTTGCTATTACCGGTTGAACTCCCGGCCTACACATGGAAGCTCAAATGAAATACCGCCCAGGAGATCACCTTCGCCAAGGCCGGTAAACAGGTTCTAAATGAAACATAAGCATTCGTAACGGTTATGTCGCAGTACTTCAATTAATTACAAGTGACATTTTCTCCATACAACCTACCCACGTAACCCTTTTTGAAATGTTTTATGCGTGTTTTTGGGTTAATAGTGTAGTGGTGCGACCTTGTGTTGAAGGTTGTACCTTATCGTTTGTTATGATGACTAACCCGTATGTCTATTTGTGATACTACTTTGTGTAACAGAGTCGGTAATATGTTTATGTCAGGTAACGTTTCTCTCGTGACTCAAAGGACAATGTTGTATTGCATCGATATATAAATATCGGAGGATTCAAATCGCAGTTCGTCTATTACGCTATGTCTATTGCTAGTTTAAGGCCTATTATGGACATCTTTTCTCATGGGAATAGCGGCAAACATCTCGAAATCGGCATTTATACTCAATAGTGTGAATTATCGTTAATCACTGAAATATTCTCAGTTAAATCGATGCATAAAAATTCCTTTCTTCATATTAGTATTCCACTGATAGTGCATGCTGCGTTACATAATTCATGTAGGTAACGTATGATGATGAAAGGAGTCGGTTACTTAGAAGGTAGATACATGATTCAATCTTAATTCCTGCTCTAGTATTTCAGAATCTTCGCGATATTTACTATTACACTAATAAAATTCAACCTTCCATTTAGCGCGTTACGTGCAATTTTATTATAGTGAACATATTATGTTAAATTTGTTTATTTGAAATCAGTCTCCTCCGGTTTTTAATAACTTTAGTCTGGGATGAATTTATCTCTTTACTCACATGACATTTCTCTCTAAGCTACATTCTCGGAGTATTTTCTCTCATTTCGACATTAAAGATACTCTTGACTCATTCCAGCTATATCCCGGGAAATGTCTAGACCTGTAGTTACCTGGGTATTCAGGTAGCATAATTCCATATTTAAAACGTTCACCATTTGGCGTTGTTCCATTTGGCATTAACTGGTGATAGGTGGGCATATACATCATAGCATGTAATTTTCTTGTTTATCATGTAACACACATTGAGTGAATTCCTTGCACCTCTTTTAAATTACTCGCTTCAATGGATATTTCGTTACTTTCTCTTGTTTATTAATCAATCACATTTTTAAAGCATTGCCTGAACCTAAACATTGTCTATTATCAAGATTATTTCATATATGATCTGCTCAAGTAGTCTGTTGGTCCCTATAGTGATTATTATTTTACTACAGATAACTTATCGTGAACATTGTTTAAAGTACCCTGTATGCACAATAAAAGTGTCTCCGTTAGTACTTCGTCATTGATTATCATCTTATGCAATGTCTGGATCGCAACTTCGGTTTGTCCTTGACCAAAGTCAAGACTGAAAAATGCTAAATCCGAATTAGCTCGAAGTTCATCAACATGTTGTTGAATAGAGTTGCCAACAACGAAAGACATTTATGGAAAGTGTTGTCACAAATTTTATTATTGTAAATTGTCTGTCATACAGGCTCTTTATTCTTTATAATTTCAAAGACTATTATAATTATTATCTTGTCTTTGTTTTCCAAGAATGGCAGTTGTCAATTTAAAGTGCCTTTGAGATTTACACCATCTACAGCCATTTGCAGGATTGAGTGTTTTCATATAGTTTTATGTTCTTCTCTAAACCCAACTTGTCTATTTTGTGTCTTTAGTAATTTCGTATAGTTTTATGTTCTTCTCTAAACCCAACTTGTCTATTTTGTATCTTTAGTAAATCCTTTATTTTACTTCTACTGTTAAGGTTTTAACTACAAAACTTCTAGTTTCGGAGGATTTTTATCTTTTTCTTCTATCCATTTGTATGTTATTACCTTTCAAATTGTGCCGGTTCTTTATGGTAATTAATATCCAAGTCATTTGAAAACTTGCGCTTTTGCCCACGGTACAGTGATTTCGAAATTCGGTTAGTAATTAAGTATACATTTTTGATATATCTGCACGTGACTAGCTAATTAGTGCGTGACCGGCGTAATAGTGAAGATTGTTTCGTTCGAGCATAGTGTTTGTTATTATTCCAAAGGCATACTAGGTTCGCTATGCGTAAGTGATTCTTTGGAATGCTTCTAAGTCTATAATTAATTGATTGATTACTTATACTAACATTCTCAAATACAGGCTATTGTATTGTGTCTACAAACTGCATTATTATTATTTAGAATATATTGTTTTCTATCAATGAAATTGTCGTCATCTCATTCTATTCTTCTTCATTTCTTCGCATCCTTCTCACCGTGTTGTTTAATACTTTAATAAATAGTAATTCTTTTCTTTTTTATTTCATTTTTGATGTAGATGTTCTCTTTTAATCTTAAAATAAAATGAATAAATTAAGCCTTCCGCTTGTCATGCTCATAAAAGCACTCCACAATTTTCCTATTATACAACTGAGTTAAATTTTAAACCGTGTGCTTAAACTTTCCCGCTTAAAAACATGATTGCGCATGACATTGCATATATACAGCGCATCTGCTAAAGAATGGCCGTATTACGCTTTTGCACATCTGTATTGGAAAGTTAAGTTGTCAGTGCAATGATGGAAATGTACGTATCGAGCGAGTGAAAGTGAATGTTCTTGCATTTAATAAACTAATTTTTCCTCATTTCCCTCGAGACGCGGAAACTTTGAACAATGAATAGCAAATGTATCTAGATGATTTCTTATCTGGTACCAATTTGTATTCAGGTAGTGCTGTGGAATTATTCAACTTTACGTACGTAGCTGTTACATATTGTTTGTTACGACGTTTTGCGTTATCTTTCTGTTGTGTGGTCTCTTGCAATATTGAGCGGTCGGTTTAGCAAAAAAAACTGACGAAACACCACCGTCTGAGACCGACTCAGAGATTTTCAGCCTTCCAACTTGCAAAATAATTGCTCAAAGCTATTATTCATGCAAGATTATTGTTATTATCAACAAACGTATGCAGTGCCAGAACCTACAGCCATGTTGACAAAACATTTAAAAGCAGTTTTAATAAATCAGACGAGTATCGTCAGTGCCATTAACAGCGATCGATATCTAAATGATAGAGACGCAGTGCCACTGCCAATCTCGATTTCTATTTTAAGGAAGTCTTCATTCAAAAACTAATAGACAAGGAATGACATTCCTTTTCAGGGTTCCGTACCCCAAAAGGAAGAAAACAGAACCGTCCACTCGCACTTTTCCGGTTTTTATCGAGTTTTAATTTAAACATACCTAAAATATGTTGATTTGTAATTGTCTAAAAATCTTCGAACGGCACTTTTGCCTTTACGTCACGTCATGTTCCTCGTCCAGTGTCAACTATGGCCGGTATAGAGTCAATTACCTAAATTGATGTGTGCGCTGCACATAGATCCTGTCGAACCAACTCGAGGGGCCCTTTCCCGCTTTAATTTAATCAATTCCTCATACAGCTGTCCCTGTCTGTCTGTACGGCTCGATGTTTTGATTTCATTTGCTTCGTTACGCTACGTCGGAATATTTTGGCATTTTTGTTATGTAAGGGCTAAAATTTACATACGAAATGAAATATTTTTATTAATTTATGGATCTCGATCTTCGATGCTAATAAAAATATGATTGCGTAACTTTTTCGTATTTTTGATTGACTTGATATTAAGTTTTTCGCTTTGATTTTACATGTGCGAGATCTATGCGATTATTGACCTGGTTGTTTACTTCCTTTAACATTAGTTCCATTGGTCTTCATGTTAGTGAGGTTTTTCTAAATATTCCTACCTAACATTTCGATTCACTTTCGCTCTCCACTACTTCACCTAGTCTATTAGAAGAGAATTTACTGCACCATCCAAGTTTCGCATGTCAATCTTTACTTAAGACAAGGGATTAATTGCGAATAGATTGTGATTTGTTTAAGAGTTGATTTTCCCCGAAGTTGTTGAAAAACTTGTTTAATGTAGTGTGAGAAATTTGAACAATAGCTCATCATTAGCCTCGTTATCAATTAAACCGCTTCTACAATTGTGAATGGCATCGAAATTAGCTCTTTTTGCGGATTTATTCAGTGAAACGATGGCGACTTGTACGGTTTTTATCTTACTTAATTTCTAGCGCCTTTGCAAATTTTTACATTATTTCTTAATTCTTGCATCGTTTTTTTTCTGCCAACGTTTTTTATCAATCATGTAGGTACCCTAACAATTTATTTTGCCACTATTAGCATGACTCGCCTTCATGCATTTCGTCATTATAAATTTGAGTTTACAAATAAGGTTTAATAATTTCTTCAAACATTGTTAAATTATATAACTTTTAACAACAACATTAACCAATAGTCTGTTCATTACGTCAGATAATAATATCTTACCAGAAAGTGGAAAGTATGATTGCAGTAACACCATTATCAAGTATAATATAAGAGGCAGACCACAATAAAGCCACACAATACTTAGATTTCAAGTGTTTCAAGTCTAGATCTTTATTAACTCACAGACGCTAACTTATTATGGTTGTGGTTTGTTTCGATACCTAACTGAATTGTTATTTAATGAATGATATACAACATTATTGCACAAAAAGTTATATTTACGTCGTAGGTAGGTACAATTTGGAGTTTCTACAATACAATCTAGGCGTGCATATCGCCTTAAGATATTATATCCAGACAATCTCACGACGAATTAAGCTCCAAACTTATAGATTCTTAGATTATTTTGAATAGTTATTTTACTCCAAATTCGAGAAATTCCAGTGGAAAAACTTAAGATCAAACAGTTATTTTTGCCGGCGGCATACTATGAGATAGTTTACCTCGATCAGTCCCAGAATGTCCAAATTCCCAGATTGACGAATTCCCAAAATGTCCAATTACCAGATTGACCAATTCCCAAAATTTTAAGTAGTAGATTATAGCAGTTGGAGTACCAAAGATATATATTTTAGTAGTTACCGGCTGATTATAGTAGTTGGGTATTGGTCAATCTGGAAATAGGACATTTTGGGAATTGGTCAATCTGGGAATTTGGACATTCTGGACTGATCGAGTTAAACTATTCTCATAGTATGCCGCCGGCAAAAATAACTGTTTGATCTGAAGTTTTTCCACTGGAGATTCACGAATTTGGAGGGGAGAGGAGAATTAGACATTCTGACATTGGGGGTTTGATTCTTATGTATGTTTAGTTGGATATTTTGGGACTTAGACATTTTGGGAGTTGGACAATTTTCCGACAAATTTTAACATTCTGGGACTGGTCCGTTAACTGCTGTCATTTGTAGCACGTGCTTCCATGCTAATTTTAACACATGAAACCACAAAAAGCAAGTGCGTTTACACGTGGGACTCGCACTGTGTGCACGGAACTTTCTCGGCACACTCTCGTTAGACTTTCGCCACTAATTAAAGCTGGCGATAGAACAATAGCAAAGAAGCAAGAAGCAGATCTCGAACGAACACCCAATGCTGTCATTAATTGCCGATCGGATCGCCCACGCTTTCTATGTGCCACTATGGGAACTCATCCGATATTCACCGTTGGAATTGAATCTTCAGACCCGATAAAAGTATCGTAGCCTTTGCTACAGGTGATAATGGTCAGTTACCGTAAAGTGGATCAACTGGCTTTTCATCTCTTTTTTACCTTTGACTGTGTGCTCTATAACATTCTCTATCTAGCTTGGTCTTCTTTAAATGAGAATCTAAACAAATCGAACTATCGATAATCATGAAAATCTTATCGATATCAATAAAATTAGTCACCCATATGAGCATTGGCAATGCCTCGCAAGGAAAACAGGTACCTATGTACACTGCGAATATTCTTCCTTGAAGTGTTTTATCGCATAAATAGCCTCGATCAGATTACCGATCGTATCAGACAACAATTGATATGACGTCTGTCTGATGAAATTAATGTCTCGAAAAATTATCAAGATTGCCTGTCGCAAGCAATTTTAAATTGCAACAGATAATAGTTCGAAGACTGTGACTTTGATGCTTGTAGTAGCGCCACAGGTGTGATGCTAACGCCTGTGGAGAAACAGTGACGATGACGACAATGCGTATATTATATCAACAATGGAAGGTACATTTTTTTGTTAAAGGTTAGTAGAAAATGATTGAACTGTTATCGCGCTGCTAGGTGATTCAATAGGTAATTCTAGTTTTTGCTAGCGAATAGTAACCGTTTTCAATAAACAAAACATGACGCGACGATGTGCTATAAAAGTCGGATTATAATTTACGGCTTAATAAATTTATAATCTTTAAATATTTTATCGTACGCCGATATCAATAAAATGCATTAATCTACTTTGTACGATTTCAGCGACGGTAATGTACGATAAATTAATGTATCTATGAGAGTTGAAAACTCTGTACTACAGTTTTTGTTCTTTTTTGCTCTTGTGCCCATTTGTCTAACACCAAAATAAACACTTTACAACAAACAATTTCCACAAATCAATCGACAAATCTTATAATACCCGTGGAATTTTCAAAACTTTCTCACACGTCCAAATGGAATGAACTCCGCTTTCTTCCATTCCGCTTGTCGAAAGTCGTTTTTCTAACTCACCATAGCACCCAATCCATTTTCTTTCGCTCCAATCACATAAAACTTTAACTGACAGAAAAGCCATTAAAAATAAATTGGATGTGTTTGACATTAATGTTTAGAATCAATAGATCATTGCAAATTGTACTTCAAACGATTCTGTTTAAAAATATTGAGTGAAAAAACTATAAAACTATTTAATATATTAAAACTGCAATCTAGAATGCTAATTAAGTCAACCATCATAACCTAAATCAGGGTGTTAATGAATAACATGCGTTTAAAAATACCGATTATATAAATATTGTAATAAGTTTCGTAACACGATTTTGGCTAGTAAAATTTATACACGGTGAGACCTGTTGCCCCAGAATTTGTTTGTTGACGTGGAAGTGGCTATTAACATCTTCCTAATTGATGGCGTGAATAATTATCTATCGGATATAGGATTGATGTGTGCGTGTATGGATCTACGTGACCGAATAACCGCAACACATAGATGCAAACTAATTATCTGGAAATGATTTGATTTGCGATATGACAATCGTTACGAGACTGTTTCATACAGCGAACTTTCAACTATCCCATCGTAGGTTTCATACAATGTTTACAAGCTTCACATAAGTAGGTATAGGTATCTAATTTTTAATTTTCTTGATCTATAAATTTAAAAAAAACTTATATTTTTAAGAACCTATGGAATCCACAGCTCCGAAGCTGGTTGATACTATTTTTTGTAGTACCTTTTTTAATCCGACCTTGAAACACAACGTCAACTCTAGTATAACGAGTCTAAACTATTCTATAGACAACAATAAGGCCTGCGCCCGCGCTGGCGGCGGCGCTTAGCCGGCGCGGAGGTCGATGACCCCAACCACGGGTTAAGGCACGGGATTTCTTAAACCGATCCGCTTATTAGGTATTCTGTATCGTGCACAGCTTGTGTGGTGTGGTAATCGTAAGCTCAGTCTATTTTTGGAATCGGAAACGTTGAAAATTTTAAAATTGGAATTGACACGCTCGAATTGATTGACTTGCGTGAGATACGAAATGATGGATGGGTGAATGTTGTTAGGCATTTATCGCGGACCAAAATAAAAATTAAGCTCCTTAAAATTAAGAACTTAAATACAATAGTTTCAACTGAAATTTTCAACAGAAGTTCCTTTTAAAGGCCATTTTGAACTTCACCCCTAATGGGTAAAACAGGGTTAACTGACTGTGAAGAAATTCTGAGGTCTGCGCGAGCGAAGCCGCGAGCAAAAGCTAGATTAATATAAAAATTATGCACTGCTGAATCTGAATTTTTTTTCTTAAAAAAATAACTTCAAATCAAATACCTACCAAACCGACAAATCTGACAGGCGGCCACAGGTTAAATCGAATGTCACGCTCTTTCACTCCGCTTCTTAACTCGTCAAATAGTCTCCCCTCCCCCCATTGTCCTCAAATCCAGATGGTGTGGTTCGTTGACCCTCGGACAAAGCCGCGTGGCTCGGACGAAGATTCCTAACACCTTGTTGTTGATAATTTATTGCCCGACGGTGTAAAACATAGTCAGCACATAGGCATTACACTCCGAGCCTTTGTTAAAGCCGTGCTTGAATATTTATTGGTGAGATCGTCCCAACTGATCCCCTTAATGGATGTCCAGGTGATTAAGATCAAACGATATTTACAGCATTCTATTTATCGCGGTGTTTACTGAGTTCCTAGGCTAAAGAGAATGCTGTATAGATTAGATACCTAGTATTACTGTAAGCGCTTAGATATATTTTTTTAAATGACACCATAAGCCGAAACCACAGACTTCGAATAAAATGAATATGAATCCGTAATTAACATCTTGTATTATCGCATAAGTTGATATGCAGTTGAATTACATAATATAATTATTGACCAGTTCAATAGTTTATTTATTATCACAGCAGTTTTTTTGGCTTTCCTCTCTTGGTACCGTTTGGTAATATTTAATTGGTATTACATATTGCAATTATACGACCGTTTTATTTATAGTTCGATACAAGGTTATCCCATTATGGGTTCGGTGCAATTTAAAATCGGCGCAAGACATAAGATGTTAAATTGAGAATTTTTCAGTTCCTATATCAAGCCGTGTCATAGTAGGTACCTATCTGATACGGATTTTTTTATATCGTGCCCTAGTCTTACATTACGATTATTAAGATAAGACGAAATAAAATAAAATCTTAATATCATCCAAATAAATAAAAACTCATCAGTTAACTCCAACCTTAAGCAATAAAAAGTCAAATAGAATCTGAATCTCGGACTAACTTTCAACCTTTATTTCCCATCTCGTTTTCACATTCTCGTCAAAGCCATATCAATGATTCACTTTATATTCTTGCTTGACCAGAAGCTGCGCGGACGCATGAGCGATACCGACCTCTTGCCACTTGCATCGGATGTAACACTCTTAACAGTTCGGCTGTAAGTTGTAACACGCGGGTCCACTTGGCGGGCGACATTCCGCCCGGGCGACGAAAGCGAGAGTCGGCCTGCGTATGCGCAATCGAATCGCCCGCTAACGAGATGTGGGATTGCCAGAATGGGTGAATTGGATTAATGATTTTAAATTTTATACATTACCCGAGTACCGCAGTTCCACTCAACAGTTTTGGATATCTAATGGGCACCTTGCCTTTTCCTAACCGTAGAGGATATCTTAATGGAGTGTGATCGGAACGAGGTAAAAAGGAGATAATTTCAGCGTAATTATAATATTAGATTTTGCAATAGTTTATTAGTATCTTGGCCTTACCGGTTTCCAAAGACATCAAGATACTATACAAAACTTCATAAAATATACTATTAAGCGGATAAGTAGTATGACATGTATGTAACAAGAGTGAGATGTTCTGAAGATAACAAACCCTCTGTAAATAATAAAAAAAGAAAAAAGTCCCTCAGTCACCAAACTTTTCTTTTTCAAGCATCCATACAATACCCGTCTCTATAGCATTATTTAGGCCTTTTGTTGACCTGTTACATAATCTGAATGCGTGGTGTGAGATTTCTAATTATGACCTTGTTATGACCTAACAGCATGGTCGATTACCTGCTAACCTGATGATGAATCATGCTTGATATCCGACATCTATTTCACACTAACAGTCATTGATACACTCCCTCTGTTTAATGTTATTGTACTCATGAAAGGGACTGTACAGTATTGCCTTTGAAACGTTAAATTGGGCTTAGTTCAATGAACTCGAATGCATTTGTTTGCATTTGCAATAGCAGTTACTCTATTGCCGATTGCTGCAAAAATATATGGGCAGCTGTACAAAAATTCTGGTTAATAGTCATTCACCCGTTCTTGTTTCCCTCCGAAAAATTATCTAGTAATCGTGTTTTATCAGACCAAATAACGTACGAATCCAACTCGAGTGTTTTACGTTCTTATTTAACTCAATTATTTTGATCGAATTATAAGATTTGTATCTAATTGTGACAATATATAAACCAAACCAATCAGAACACTTCAATTCTAACATTATCTTTTTAAACAGCCTTGACCGAATCGGTCCAGTGATATGAATTCATCTTGCTGTATTGTCTCGTCTTTATCGTACGTACAGTGACATAGTGATTGATAGATGGATGTATTCAAATGATTACTCATTTGTTTTGTTCTCGTGTAAGTCTAAACTAAACTGCTTCTTTACTCATATGTTCGCTGCATCCTTTTCATTGAGTGTATCGCGATTTTTTTTTAGTTCCAGTACTTTTGCTACCTGTTAAAAAGCATATTTATTTGTTATGATAGTGAAGTCAACTTAGTTCAAATTTAGTTTTTGGTTTGTATGGTGGGTGGGGGGTTATCGTCTGTTACATACACAGTTTCTTTTTCGGTACCCATCCCATTTTCGAGATATCAAGTATTAAAGTCTAACCTGAATGTTTCTGCTAGAACATTTTTTGGGATTAAAAGAATCAGTTTGGTATACTAAACTTAATTTTGCCGTCATGTGGGTTTTATCATTTCTGCATAACTCGGTCTATTTTAAGAACTAAACAATCAGAGTTGGATGGAGCCTAAACCTGCGCCTTCATAACCTAACCAGGCCATTGATGAAATAAGAGTTGCGTCGATTGTTTTCAAAAATGTAGGGCTTGTGAACAAGCCTGCCCTGTGAATAAACGGTCAATATTTTGATTGTATAATTAAAACAAGAACAATAAAACTTTCAACATTCTTGAGTTATTCAATTTACACAATGGATCATAATTTGAATGTGGCTTACGTAAAAGTTTACAACAATCGTTGTTTGAATGAAGTGTTTAATTTTTGTAATCCACAACATTACCAGCGAATTGAGGTTCAACTTTTCACACGCGAACCGCGCGACGTTAATGAATCGCGTTTCTGTATCACGACAAATGATACGAGAATTTTCTTGCCAACAGTATCATGTAACATGGGTAATGAATGGATGGGTCTTTAGAATCTTCAAGTGTTGAAATTCGTGTGGGGTCCCAGTGTGAGCGTATAGCGGGATGCACAGCGCTACGTTTACATTGAATGACGAAACTAAAATGCTTGGGGTATTTTATTTTTAATTGATGAGAGATGAAATGGTTTACATAATAGAATTCCTTGTGCCGGCGTAATCGCAAATCGCTATGAATATCATTATTAGAGACTCATACTAATAAACAAGGACTCACACATCAAAAATAACAAAAACGATGTTTTGTTGGTTTTGTAACAAAATTAAAGCTTTTATATTTTATTAATTGAGTCAAATTGACATTGTGATGTTTTGTATACAGGGGTGGCGTCTTTGCCGCCCCCATGATGTAGGTACTCATATAGGTAGGTTCTCATATACTACAAAGGAATACAACGCGCCGCTCCGCACCGCCGCCGCGCCGCGCGTTTGCCGCGCCGTTTTGATGTGAAGGGCTTCATACTATTTCGAACATCACAAAAAAATACCGCAACGCTATTTGCACCGCCGCCGCCCTGTCTGTGTCGCGCTTAACTGTGATAATACCGTGGTGTTTCGTATTTTCTTTGCACTCGCTGCCACTCGCGACCCATGTCGACTCTAAACATTCGGTAATGAGAACAATTGTCTAACTTTCGTTGTTTCGCCGCAGAGCGAACAAGTTCCGGCTAGTCACGTATGCCGATGTTATAATTCCGTGATAAAATCTCCACCAAATGGGCTACCATTGCGATTGCACTGCGTGTTTTAAGTTTTATGGGTGTTACTCGTGTGAGTGTAACGTTTTATGTAATTTGTGTGGGAAACTTAAAGCCATTTTCATAAGGGGGAAGATTAGGTAGGTCTGGTTTTGCCATCAACAGTGGTAGGACATAATTCTAGTACTTAGCAATTGGACAATTTGAGCATTGCTCATTTGATCATGAGTACATACTGTCAAATAAACATCATGAGTACATTCTTACAAACGGACATTTTGTCAACAGTATATTGTATATTATGTGTACATAATTATATAATTATATTCGGGTCTTACACACGAACAAGTTTTATTTACCTTTGCCCGACGACTTTGTGTTACCCGTATGTTATTATGAATACAAAGCGCGAAAGTCTAAAATGTAGTATATTGTACATTTTGACATTCGTGCTATCTGATAGGACACTTAAGCGGGAACACAGGCAGGGCGGCGGCGGTGCGAAAGCGTTGCGGTAATTTTTTGTAATGTTTGAAATAGTATGAAGCCTTTTACATCAAAGCGGCGCGGCGGCGGTGCGACAAATTCGCGCTGTGTGTGTTACGCTTAAGAATGATCAAAACATAATTACCTATACAGCCACATCATCAAAATCTCAAGGAATTAAATGTTGTGTATCGAATCACGAAAATTTTGGGGTTGGATTGTAACCTCCTCTTCCTAAAAGACACGTACTCTCTGATAAATACATGTTCAACATTAACGGACTATAATAATTGTGTTTGTATAATATTTTACATAATTTACTGTAACAAATCAAATTATACAATCCCAAAAGAGATTCACATGTGATGAAAGATTTTTCTAATATGACCGTAGAGAATGCCGGTAACTACTGGTAATGATCAGTAAATATGAGCAACCTTCATCATTGCATGAACTACTCTTACAAGATACTGTTGTATAACAAAAAAAAACGCAACAGTACAATTTCTACAACGATACAATCTGTTTACACTCGATACGGCTAGTAAACAACGATTTACATATCTGCAACACATTAGTTTTGAAAGTACGCCATTATTTCATTTTTAATTTAAGATTACATATGTTTTATGATCGCTTTTCGAGGAGGGGCTCCCAGAAACTTATGACTCGAAGTTTGTTTTCACTTGACCATCCAGATATGGTGTGTTTCGCAGATGTTAGACGTGGGAAAATACGCCAAAACTATTACTCTGTGTAATAAAATTAGAATATAGGTATTACTTATTCAAAATATCGGATATTATCGATATAAATATATCCGATATTTACGAACCCTGCTGGTTTAATTTAAAGTGAGGAACAGTTTTACCCTTCACTTGATTCCGTCTTTCCGGTGACGCCCTCGACGCCGGTCGCCAATTCAATTATTAGCATATTGGAATTACGACGGCGGGCGGGACTTATCAGTTTTGTATAAGTACTGTAATCTACATAAGTACACGTGGTACACTTACACGTGAGGAATGTACAAATCAAATAAAACGTTATTTACGGCATAAGATACGAAAGATAAGCGTGACAACAAGCAACATACTTAACATGTAATTTTTTTTGTTGCGTAAAATGCAATATAATGTTCGGAATATTATATAATGTATAATATAAATGCAGTCCTTTGTAATACCAAGGAAAACCTATAAAACTTACTATCACTAGTTCAATAAATTATTATTTAATTGGTCAATAATTAAGTACATATCACTAGTTCAATAAATTATTATTTAATTGGTCAATAATTAAGTATATTAAAATGTTATTTTCCCACTTAAGTAGCCATTTTTACCCGACTGCGGCGAAGTCCAAAAGGAGAGTTACTCTGTTATTTATTGATTTTTTTGTTACAGCTTGTCACTTTTAAAACAAAGCCTTCTGAATAAAAGATAACAATTTTTATTGCAATATTATTCTCAACTTTAGGTTTTATATGTATTTACAATATGACAACTGACAAACAGAACGATAAGGTCCATGATTCATGAATCTTTTTTTATCCCAAAAAACATGCCCTTAATAATGAGTCACCATTTCGATTGATAGGTACGAACTCTAACCAACTGTACCTACTTCCATGAATGAATCACACAATTGCCATTCAGGCCACGGAAAAAGGACTATAATGTCAACATCCAACCGAATGTATGGTGCATGGTAGGTACATTTTGACGTACTAAATGTACTAGTAGTCTAGCGGCCGACGTCGATATTTTCGCATATTGTGACGCTCTTGAACTAGTTACGGATAAAGATTAATTTATGATAAAGTGTACACATTAGACAATATGATTGATTGAAATATGCTACGGTTTAATGACTATTTCAAAGGTAAAAATGAGTGACCTTCAATCATGCGTTCGATAGTTAGATAGATACTTCATAATTTCGTATTGATTGACTATACACATTTATGTTATACAGTAACGCAGATACCTCTAGAAATTTTGTTCAACTAGAGTCGCGGAGTAAATTTATAGGCCTTGTCCGCAGGTCTACAACAAGGTCGTTCTTAATCCTCATGAATTTTAAAACGGAGGAAAGCGCCTCGCACGGTAGTGGCGTGTCCGAAAACGTAGAAAGTGCAAGTTTGAAATTATACCACCAGTGCCATAACAGTACGTATGTTAATTGAAATCACCAATTACATTGCTTTCTACCGCTTGGAGAATAGTCGCCATAAAGTCTTACAACGTGGGGACACGCCAAGCGATTGTTTTGATGTTTGTTACGAGAGTTCTAGAATAGTCGATTAGCGTAACGAATGCGAGTGCGACGCCAATGGAAATAGGCTTGGGCGTGTTATGTATTAGTTTTCTAATCTCCACTGCGAACGGTCTTGACTTCGCTATTCGAAGCATTGGGTATCTAGAATAGACGTATCTCGCGGAAAGTGCTCTGATGATTCTACAGATATTTATTATTCTTTTTGGTTTAAAAGTGAAAAAACTTGCATAAGCTATCTGTGTCAATCAAATTTGTATGTAGAATGTATGGATTGAAACGATGACGGCAATAATGACTAAATGTTTAATATTATAATTAATTTTTACTTACATCCCTTTCGAAATTCGTAATTATTGAATTAATACTTACAGTAAAGCAAGCAATTACAATAAATAAAATAAAATTTTACAGGAACTATTTTAGATTTTCCTTAATACGTATCCAAATTCCAAATACACTTTTTTTCACTTTACAAACAAACTTTACTCTATAATTTGTTATTTCATTTGTACATCAGTATATTTTAAAAATACATGTAAAAATACATGTTGCACGTTTTCGAAAACCGTATAAAAATTAACATCCGTTTGTTTTTATCCTAATAGTGGTAGATTGATAAAGGTACAAGTTGGTAGCCGACTGCACACAGCAGCAGCAGACGACGTGTCGCTGCGACACTACTGGTTTCTATGTATTTGTATGAAATTCCCTTTGTAGCCAGCGACATGAAGTCGAGCGACATGAAGTCGAGCGACACGATCGTCTGCTGCTGCTGCGTGCGGTCGGCTGCCAACTTGTACCTTAAAGGCTCGCCAGAATATCGCAAGCTATACTTATCAGTTTTCGATACTGTGGTATTTCCGGACTTTTTCTACTTTAATTAGATTAATCATTATCTTCAGATATGGGAGAAATATATGAAGGCCAAAGTTGATAGACGCTTTAAATTGTTGAACGCAGGTACTATACGACTTCCGCTGGTGGATCCAGCTGTAAAAACTGAATTATTTGTTGTGCTCCGATGAGCAAAATGTAAGGAACTATAATGTTAGGCGTATATCAAAGTGTAAATAAATTACTAACGCTATGTTACAATTATGTATAATTTCCTGAAGGCCAAATGCCTGTAATTTATGCTTCACCTAGGCGCTGCTTGCGTATTTTAAACTTTTACATAGAAAATAAAATCGATATATCAGGTGATCGGATTCAATGAACGAGTTGATATCAATAACATCTTTACGGAACAGCTGTCGTTCAGAAATACGATGTCATTGCACGAAAGCATAAGAAAACATTTTTTTTAAAAAAGAACGAAAGTCAATATATGCTGACGCTCTAAACTAAATACTGTATAGAAGAATAGATTACACTTTATCAGGTTTCGTAAGCGTAGTGTATAACTGGGCTGCAAGTGTAAAAACGTAACGCGTTCCACGCGGCTGCGCCGAACGTCCCAGTTTGTCATGAAATACTAGCGAAGGACTATAGATAGAAAATGATTTTATGCAATCTGAGGGTACACCTAATTTAGTAGGAACGCTTGTGCACTAAGCCCATCCGTCTAAATACCGACCGTCAAAACGTAGACCGAGTTCGGATGTCGATGTCACAATTATGAACAATGTTGCACATAAGTACATAAGTTTCGGTCTCTAGACACAGATTCTAGACCTGTACTATTATTTTATTCTGTGGTCTAGACCGAAACTTTTGTGTTTGCACTGTACACAACTCTTATAAGTTATAATATATCGCACCTCCAGTATTACAACGTCGGAATTGTCCGTTTGTAAATTTTACCGGAGATCGGTGAAGACTAAGTTATGGCATTGTTCACTCGACTTTGCAAATTTTAACAGTTCTGTCGTTGTAGTACTGGAGGTGCGATAATGTGTGTGGTGCTTGAGCCTAGCTATAAATACTCGAATCTAATTCTAGACAAATACTGACCCTAATATCGGAAGGCCGCAAAAAAACTCAATCATAATAACATATCCATCGCAATATATGTTTTTGCTGTACAAATTTATTAGGGTTTTTTTTGGTTAGAGGAAATGGAAGCAGCATAAAAAATTAATTCGAATAAACAAGGCAAAAAACTTCGTCACAGACTTATTTTATATCAATTATAATTAGTGTATGACAAGACCCTTAAAAAATCTCGAGTCACGACTCGACTGTGAGATACGCTCAGAGACTCACAGAGTGAGCGAATAGATAAAAAATCGTTTCCGGTACATCTCTTAATAGAGTCGCGTGCGCACGAGTCGTGCAGCGTGCGTTGGCGCAGTCATTATAGCCACAACACAGTTATATCATTTGTCGAAATTGAACACGTTAACTGTCATCCACGTTTGAACGCGTAGAGAAATAAAGGAAAAAGACTGACTCTACTAGAAAATAGCCTTAATTTTCTAATGAGTAAAGATCAACACAAGAACCATAAAGTTATGGTTCTTTATAGTTTTGTCATCTCATCTAGACAAGTACGGAAGTTGTTCTGCAAAACATCTCTAGCCTAGTTGTTGCCAACTGAGCTTTTCGTTGTCGTTGTCGTCGACCAACGGACTGTTCTCAGACAAATAAAATCTGATCTCTACCTGTTTAAGAAATGCATATCTCTACATATCCTGAAAAATGTATAGTATCAAATCTAATGGTAGCATTTATTTTATTATCTGATTGGATACGAAATTGGAGACGTGGTTTATGAATACAGTTTCAGATAGCGTGTTCACATTCGGATATGCGAGACGGGAACTGGATGTAGTGCAATGTTCTGTCTTTATCGTTTAGTAAATTGCAATCATAATGGTCAAAACGTCGATGTTGCGATGTTTGTCGCAATCTTTGTAACACATGCAAGCTTTCCGGCCATTATTGTTTTTTGACCTTTGTTACTTGTGAAATATTACCGTCTTATTTAATGCTTCAGAATCCTAAGAAAAAGCAGTAGCTATACAGAATTGTCGTGAAATTGAAAAGTTAAATGTACTGTAGTTATACTAGTGTTGGTCCACGGTTAATAATAATTTAAACTGTCTTTTGTAAAGTTCAAACAAACCTTTCTAAGCTTAAACCGGAGTAACCCTTACTTCTTCTGTGCTTAAACTAAGGTGTTTACCAGATTTCTTCACAGCTCTATGTCGAACAAGATTTTAATATTTTGTTAATCTTACAATACAACAACTTAATTCTCGTATTGTATGCTTCTGAAAACGTTACTTTCACTTTCAAATTACATTATTATGATCTTAAACTTATTACCTTTACAAAGCGGCGTAAATGCGCCGGTGATTCGGTAGTTTATTTTATTTTTGAACATTTTACGTCATTTTAATTGTCAGTTAGCTGAAGAAATTGCGAATTCATAACTATTGAGTACAATAAAGTTGGCATAGTAATCATTGTTATACAATTAAGACCTTGTTTTAAAGGGGTCAGAAACACGATTAGTCGCTTTTACAGCTTCAACAGGCTGTAAACAATTCGCAAACGGCATAATTTTGTCAAGTAATTTTGGCTTGGTGCCTGCGGTGGTTTTTCAACATTTTGAACAACTAATCAGCGTTGGGGTAAAGTCAGCTAATTTGTAGTTACTGGGTGTGTAAATGTAGGTTAACATCCGACTAAAATAGATCGTCGCCGGTCGTCCGGCGATGTCTTTCAGTTTGGAAATTACGTGGATGCGGCTGTCGCCAAGCACATATTTCAAGAAATTCGCTGAAATACACCCCGCTGCAGCTAATATCTAATTACCTTCTTCATCATCATTTAAAATTTTAACAATTGAGTAGGTACTATAATGCCAAAAATCTCATCGGGATTTCTAAAATCCACTTATCTACCGGAAATTTTAATCTTCTCCCCGTCCTATTTCCCATTTGTTTCTAAATTGGGTAGTTAAGGACCACCATTAAATTGTTACAGCTGCCTCTTTAAACTTAGCATCATTGTCAACTCAATTTTATAGCTTCGCGACATAACGTCCGCAGTATGATGAACTCGCTTCCGCCACTTGGCAGTATACTGGATATAAAATGTATGCGATATCTCGTATTATGTCATCCGATGCGGTTACTAGTTGCTGGTAGTAATAGTAATACTATGCGTCCCACTTATCGCTCCGTGATGCAATTTATTTGAATATTTTGTTACACAGAATTGCATTAGTCACATTCCATTCATAGATGACTCTTGTTAAAGTAAAAGTTGGTTATTATTGTTACCCAACTTAACTCCCCGACCTTTAAGTTTAACTTCCATACGTAATGGACTGACCATTACGTACCTATGGGAGTTAATTACGGAATTATGATAATTAAATAAGCCCTTTTTTGTTATTTCGTTGAAAGTGAAATGACAACGTTCACGACATTGTGTTGGTTGTGACATCAGAAATATTTTCAACATTAATTAAGACTAATAATAGAACAGAAAAAAGGTAAGTAGGTAGTTTAAAGTTGAGAAAACAAGTAGCAATTTCATACATTTAATCAACGAATTTGTTATTGGCGCATAAGCAGAATTTAACACTCATTCTGGGTTACATTTCATTTCCGCCGGACCTGAGTTTTTATGAACGTATTTTATTTACTTTCTTTTATAAACCGATTACTTATAGCCTACAAATTTTCATAATCCAACAGGAAAATAAGATATAATTATCTTCGACGTTCCTAAAATTTATCGTTCAGTCCCGAGTGAAGCAATTTGAGTTTTTAAATTCCTGGCGTCCCCCACGTGCGTCGGAGCGTGTCTTAACACCGTATGTTAGAGCAGGTGGCCCTCTAGAGGAGGGGACGGACGCCTCCCATCGCGTGCGGATCACACGTTACATGCTCGTTAGAAGCAGTAGTAATACAGTAAGGTAACTGACGCAGATTCACCTGATTGAAGTCAATAAGGGTAGGTTCGAAGTTCAAACATACTTTTAAATGCTCCAGGGATATGATTAAAAACATCAAGATGGTGATGTGGCTATTTTTAACTTACACACGCATCAGCCTTGAACTCAAAATGACCTCGTTTGTCAAGATGACGACGCGACAACAGAATTTTTTGCATCTCATTTACTTCCTGTGACCCTGTGATATACATGCTTATGGTAGTCGTGATGCAAAACAGCTGCAGCTAATAGTCTAGTTAAAGCAGTAGCAAAATCATCAAGATTATTTTTTATTTTGTATAAAATCCACAAATATCACGTTAAATGATGAGAACAACACTGTGCATAATTTTTTAAACTTATTTCATTTTCACTGAGTCGATATTGTGAGTGCGATGCCTGGAATTTGTGCCCCTCCTATACCAACTAACACGTTGTTAGTAGAAGGCTTTCCAAGTTTACTTAATTCGACATGTCACGATTCCTTAATGACCGGAGTTATGAGGATCGTTTAGTTAAGGGTGTGGAAGCACCGAAGTATCCATTACACGTTAAATCGAGGCGTATTTTAAAACGTTCCGTGTGACCGCGTTTACTCAATGTCACATCTGTCTGTGGTTGCTTGCTTGCCCTTCGAGAAGTCGGGCGCGCATGGTACCCGCATTCGATAGTGATGACAACACAATGGTGACCTTGCCCCGAAGCCTTTAACAATGGTTTGATGGGATTTCTTTAATTTCGAACCGGTACTACTTTTAACCGTTCACGAAAAGTCAAAGAAAGCGCGAGTAAATCATCGACGTACATTTCTAGACACTTGTGCTGTTGTTTTTCTGGTCTAAGTATTTCGCAGTGATAATCTCAGTAGGGAGTAGGGTGGTTTTACGATAATTACCTTTTACGTTTTCTCAAATTCCAGTCGTCTCATAAGCGGTAATTATGAGCATAAAAATAGTGCACCGGCGATAGTATTTGACCATCGCAGTAAGGACACGCACGCACCTGAGTATGGCACCTTAAAAATAGTACTTATTAATTAGCGGTTCCAGTAGCTCCAAGATGTTAAACATGCACCTAGTTTAAACAAGTAACAAACCAGTGGTTTCTCAACAGTGTCGCGACAGATGGTACGGTCGCCCACACGGCGCCATGCGTGTATATCGTAGCGTAAGCTTGGGGTCACAGTGTGAGCGATGTACGAACCTAATTTCGCTCGTAATATATCATTTGGAAAATCTTGCCATAAGCTAAAACTATACCTTTGAGTGTGAGTTTGTCTACCTAGACTTCATCGTTGATACCACAGAACACAGAAAAAGCTCGCTAAGCTCCCAGTATTTCTATGGTTGATACATCCGTGAGACATCATTTGTCATTGACAATTCATTGATTTTTGTCAATGAAAATGGAAGATTCACGGATGTTGTATCAAAGATAAAGTCTAGGTTGCGCGCTTAGGGAATCGACCTGCTGGCCAATAGCTTTACTGGGAAGGAATCAACGAACGGCATAACTCGTTCGAAATAAAAATAAATTAACAAAAATCTTCGAACACCTACCTGCAATTTGAATGAATAAGTGGTTACATCCCATCTTCATCCTCGCTGTCGTATTGTATAATTTAATATTCAGGTCATGCACAAAAACTTTCATTTCACAGGGTAATAAATGTAGATTATATTTCGACTTCTAAGATATATTGTAAGCCTGTTCTTCTTACAATGTAAGTCGAGTCCCAAATCAAATTAATACTTATTAAGCACGCTCCTCCGAGTCAGTCAATTTTATTGCGATCCGTCGAGGAGGTAAAAACTTTCAATTAAGTTTTTTATATTCAGTACAAATAAAAGTTTGCTTTGCGCCCAATTAACGACCAACCGGTTGCTATGCTACGTAATTAAGGATTGGTTCAATAAAAACAATTCTGTTTATGTTGCGAGCATTGTCGCCGGTAATGTTTTTATTTTATCAAACTTACATCAATTTCATTTCGAAACATTCTCCGATTTCAATTATGTGTTTTTTCATTACTTAACAAGATTTTGAAATCATATCAAGCAAGACAAATAACGGTCGAGAGAACGTTTACTTTACTGAAATTGGTGTTCATGATTATTCCTAAAGAAGTGTAGTAAACGTGTATACAACAAGAAAACAAGAAATAAACGTATATAAAAGAAATTCTGTTGTAATACAGTTTTGCTAGTTGGGTTAACCTCAATTCATTTCACACTACGTGAAATCATAATCTAGTCTTTAATTTATCCCGTTTCTTAACACTATTTTAAAATCGCTCGCACTCGCTCCTCTGTCAAACTATCGAGGTCGTCTTTTTACCAACGGTGTCTGTTACATGAGCGTAGGTCGTTTTACGCTTATTCTCATGTGACAGATGTTGGATCGTATTTGTTGTAAATTATTTATTTATGATGATCTGTAAGATCGTTCAATTTAATCGGACTATCGAATAACAGTCGAACTAAGGATACGCGATTTGTGAATCAATTAATAATTTGCTTTAATATATTCTAACGGACTATTCCTACCTCACTTTTCTCTCATATCTCGCGGCCTTCTTTAGCCATATTTGTGCAACTCATAATTGTTTCCTGAATCTTGAGGTTATCCTACGGTTATCTTAGATTTTTTATCTTATATGGTTTGGGGGTACCTACATATATTTATTATTTCGTTTTCAATTCGTGTGGTCTAAAATGCTCATTATGAATAAACTTACATACTATATCATTAACATGATGATAAGAGGTATATTTTAATAACGGGGCTGCAAAATTAACGCACAGCTCTTAAACTGATCTCACTCGTATTTATAACTGACATTATGGATGATAAGAATGATCTCTCAGTCAGTATGCTTCAAGGAGAGGCTTTCGCAATGCATACTTTGAATGGAAACAAAGTGCTATATCAATGTCAGATAACCACATTAATATTATTTGCAGTCCACAAACGTGCTCATGAGGAAATTCAAATTCACTTTGTCTTTCCTGTATTTTCCTTTTCATATGCTTCCTTATGTACCAGACGTCAGTTCTCATCGATGTTTCGTCGTCATCCTTCCTATTCACAAATCGATACCGCAAAAATGTCACCTGATTAGTTCTCCTATCATGACCTCCATCTGTTGAGCTAATTTCTTTTAACTTGGTCACTAGTCTAGAATCTAGATTCTCGCTTACACAGACTTAGGTCTTCATCATTCCTCATGACATGACTATTTACTTTTAATTCAAGTGTCTTCTTTATCATTTTCTTTCGCAATATAACGGAGTCAGTATTACTTTCATTCAAAACGTATGCGCCATCACATGATTATGAAACTCCAATCACACTCGCTTTGTATTTTTTTAAAATGGTCTCGAAAACATTATTGATGTTATTAACATTATAATTATCATCTTAAGGCACTTTAGCACTACTAATGCAGCTATTTATGACACAATTTTACAGATTGATGAATTCAAATGCTGACTTTAAAAATTACTGACTTCTGCTTACTGTTGCACGCAACACAAAACCGTTTTCATCTTACCATTCGCCTACTGTTTGAAAAGCTTTCAACCAACGTGTTATTATGTCAATATTATTTTAACTAACAGTCCATTAATTTCGAAAAACGTCGCGCACCGTTGATTTTATGACTGGGATCATCAAAATCGAATACTGTAACGAATTTTGTTTGTAAGATTGATCGCTTCTTTAATGGGGAGTGTTCGGAAGTCGTCTACCTCTCAACAGTTCGGGTCTTCTGGACCGCTCCCCAAAAATTAATTGACTTTGACGATTCTAATTTTAATATTGATGTCGATTTCATTTGCTAAGAATTCTCATGCGTTTTTTAGCTTTGATGAGAATTTTATAAATAAGGGTAAGTTTTTGACTTTAATCATAGATCAATTGCCAATTGATTTTATTTTTCCAATAAGACTATTTGATAATATTTGTGAGTTTTCCGTGATGGTTTTAAAGTAGTTGGAGTACTATTGGTAATTAGTTTTATTGTTTAATTTCTTTATTTCCGTTTCAAAATTTAATGTTATCTTAAACGATCAACTTGGCCATACTTGGACTTGAACTCCTCATTGTTACGAGTTATGACTATGACACAAAACCATAAAGCAGCTCAACTAAGGTGCCGCTTTAAATGTCGCCGACATAACTTGACATGAAGAACAAAAAGTTTACGACAGTCATTCATTACGAACGTGTATCCATTATAATTAATGAATGGATGTACCTGAGAAGTTAGTTAATGACGTTACAGATGCGTCAATGAATAACAAAAAATGGTTTATCGTCATTAAGAGAAAAACTCGTCGCGGATTTCAGTGACCTCAACGTTGAATGAAATTACCCAAAATAATTTCCGTAGCACATAAACATAAATACAAGCATCAAATTATTCGTGCGCGTCTGACCTACAACATGACACTTGTACGGCGTCTCTATATTGATGACTTTGTAATCCGATTAGCATAGATTTAGTTATTGTCTTTCAATCGCACATACCTAGTCTTCTGTATTAAAAAAATGTAACTGGTGTCAAAAAATTAGATTTGGTTTTCGAGAAGTTATCAACATACGGAAGTCATTGGTGCTGGCTGTCTTTATTATGCTTTTAAACGGTTCTTTGACGGTCTTATTTACTATGTTCGGCCATTTTCTGCCTTTACCTGCCTGTCGATCTGCCGATCAAAGGTGACCCTTCACTTAACACTTGGGTACCATAATAATTTCAAGGTACCTACAGTTTTCCAACAATATGCATGTCCTTAACTGGATGGGAAGGTCGCACAATAGTTTGATCCAAAACTGTCATGGCCATGGTCAACCCATCAAACTTCGTCAAATTTTAGTCACGCCTGTATTGTGCCGCATTACAGGCCAATCGGGCCATGATGTGTATCAGCAACGACCATATCCGAGGCCCCTTTGCGAAAATTCTCGTTCATGGTCGACATTTGTATGCAAATTCGCAAGCTTTGAATTAAGGAAGACATTAATTTTAGTTTTATAAGCCTGCGATGATTGTTTATCTTTAAAAATATTTATGTTTAATCCTACCACGCACCTCTAAGTTTGATTTATTCTGCGCAGGACGAACCTCCAGAAATATTTAATAAATTTTTGTTAAATAAATTTAATAAAGCAATTAAAGTGTACAACATTCAAGATATTCTTACAACACGAGTACACGGAGAAGAGTTTGATTAAAATCCGTTGCCAAATTTAATAAAATAGACGTGAAAATATGACGCATGATGTGTCTAAAGACACATTTGTGTCGACGAAAATTCCCATAACGCTCCTCTTTCTATCTAGGTAGATGATACTGTATAAAGAGCAGATATTTGTATTTTCTTAGTTAACATCAAGATAAGAGCAAAGCAGTATGACGGATGGGCAAGCCAAGAAGCGCGTGATTACATAAAACGTGAAAGTATTATGTCGACCAATTGGAGAGATTATGCCTCGGATGCGAGTAACATTGCCTTTGCCGCAGTTTTAATCTAGCGGTATTACAGAGATAGTGCACGATAAAGAAAATGTACCCACGGCTGCATAATATTACAGAATGTCTTGTTCGTTTACAGTGCTGGTTTGACACTTTTAACTAGTTATTTTTAAAATGTAAAATATGTGGAATTGTGGATGTTCCTAAACTGGAGCACTTTATTGACCGTTTACTTTACCCACATTAAAAATTGCAAGCAATTTGTAATGCTTTACCATACCAATAATCGTGCTACTCATATCACATTGTAAGATGAATAATTTTATTATTATTATCCGTTAATTGTTATTGTTTTCAGCATTTCTTTTGTTATGTTTTAGTCTTAGATCATCCCATTACTTTATTTATTCCATAGATTGTTTTAATTGATCATCAAACCAAATTTCTGTGGATCGTTTAGGTTTAATATGGGTTGAACATTAAAAAAAATATTTTACGGATTATTTGAAAAGTCACTATAAAGTAATTTCGTAATAGATGGTGATAATTTGTAAAAATTGAATAAATGATGATGAATTACTCCTCTTAGGACCATTCTAAAATTAATGGTAATGAAATGACAATGAGACAAATATTTATAAAGGTATTCAAAGAAGAACATCGTATGTTGTTCTACAACCTTATGCAAAGTATTCAATCCATCAAGCAGTTTATAACGCGTGATTGAACAACAAACAAACATACTTTCGCGTTTATATCGGAGGATTAGTATAGTTGGATTGGAATGCTCGCTTTCTTACTGGGCGAACAGCTTCTTGGAATCTGAGAGACGTCAGGTAATTTTGGCTTGAGCCGAAATAAAATAATTATATCTATTCATTATTATAATCGTATCTCCCGTTTGTAACGTTAGTGCGCATAAAATTATAATATATAATATATGAAAATCTGAAGTTTTTGCTTCTTTTTGCCTATGTTCTGGTATGTATAATGTTTCAGTCAGATATGTCAATGTATTCTCGTAGAATGTTAAAGGCTACATTTACAACGAAAAATATGTTACATAAAAGTAATACAATGTGCAACGGCTAGGTTTAGATAATATTGAAGTCATAACCGCTATGACGCGCTCCCTCGAGCCCACAGTCTAACTAATCGCCAGCTCCCTAGAATCTATAACAAATACTATTGGCCTAGTTTATTTAAATAACTTCACATTCAAATTTATAATAACCCCAACTAGCAAATTAAGGTCAAATACAGGTCTTACTTCTGGGCATTCCTTCGGGAAAATCATTGCCTGCGGTTAAAAGAAGCTGCAAGAAATCTAAACAGCTTTACGCATTATTAGGTCTATGGTCATATAACATACTATTAGTACCTTTAGGTGTAATGTACAGGGGCGCTAACAACCAACATAAAGAACTTTTACAGAAACAACTGTAAACAAGATACTGAATCACGAATTAAAATCCGGAAAGAACGAAGTATCATCGTTGTAATAAATATGAATGATCTTTATAAAGAAGTGAAACTTACGATTCGACTCGATAAGGTGTTAGAAAGGAGTGGGAACAATCGAGCTAAAACCAAAAGAGAGAAATGTTAAAAAGAAAGAATACAAAATGTTAAGAGAAAATAAATGACTACACAGTTTCAATCTACGCAACGTTATTGTTAAATTTAATAGCAACTATTAGCAACGCAGGAATTGTAGAAAAAATATGACCGGATTTAAGCAATAATCCGGTTCATTTTTGTCGATGGATTGATATAAAATGTAACTAGTCAATTGTAACCGGGAGAAAAAAATTACAGTGCGTTAAACCGTTCAATGATAGATTTTTAAATCGGTTTTATAACTGTACTTATACAGCAAAATACTTAACATGAAAATGTGTTATTGTTATGTTCAACATAGTAATTTTAATAAAGCAAGTAATCAAAGAGGTAATCTTGTTTCAAAATAAAAGTTTAAAAGTCAATTAAGTACTATCGGTTCATAATCATTGCAAGGTAATAGACGACGAATAATTATAGATTTTAAAACTGTACACGCACTGTAGAAGCAAGTAGATAGGCCAGTGAATCTTAATAAAAAACATAAACAAACAATCTATTACTTCATAATGGCATTATGCCTATTATAAAACAGCCAATGACCTTGCCACGGTTTGGCCCAGCACCAAGTGCCGATGACTTCTCTTGCACTTTCTATTAGTTTTTATCACCACTAATAATAAAATTGACGATAGCAACTATCTACTTCGTGCAATTTACGCTAGTGTAAGTGATGAATTGTTGTAAGATATTACGCAGATTCTACTAGATCTTTATGTCATCCTTGTTTTTACGTTGTTGTCGTAATTTTGTGACATTATTGCCGTTTCCTGAGGGTGCTAACAGTTTATTATTTAGAAGACATTTTCCTTTTTTTTCTTTCAATAATATTACGTGTGTGTTGTGTTGACATACATACATAGTGAGTTTTTCTTTGAAAGCGTTGTTTTTCTCTTCGAAACCATGTTGCGTTGCCTTCATTACTGTCACTATATTGTAAAATCCGTCCGCCTATTGTATGTTTGCTTAAGAATAGCTGATTGGATTTCACTTCACTATTATTAATCGAGGAAGGTTTTGTTTTACGAATCATCAAGCTACTGTCATCAGTTTATTGAAAGTCGAAGGAAGTTTTCTTCAGGTTTAAAACAGCCTCAGGATACATTGTGAGTGTTAGACAGCACACTCAGTCTAATGCCAGGTGTTACTAACGAAAATAAATGCGCCAGCGCACCTGCTAATGCTCGTTTGGGAGTGTTAGCGTGGAATGTAATACCGACACAGTCTGCAGCACAGCTTACTCCGCTAAATTTGCACTACCGTCGACAGTAATGGCAATTCTTTTACAACGGCAACTGTGTTGGTAACTGTATGTAATACGTCTTTGTCACATAGCGTTCTAAATATGTCGGTATTAAATATCTTCGTGTCATAATTAGTCAGTACTGTTTTAGCTATGTAAATTTATTTTCTCTTGTCACTTTTGTTGCTAGTTTGCCCCGCTATGTTGCCCTTGGTAATTCACTATGATCATTTACTTTCTCTAGGTTTTTGTCCATATCAATCTGTACTACTATAAATCCTGATCTGCAGTGACGTGAAAGAAGAACAAACGTACTAAATATGTCACATTGTATACTATTAATACAAATTATTAAGAATTAGCAGAAGTAATCATGTTATTATTATTTGCGAATCAATCAACAGTTCTTTAAGTACAACTCTATTAGTTTTAGAATAAAATATTTATTTTATGAGCTAGGGACTCTTTTAAGGCTAACTGCCTGTGTTAAAGGACTGTGGGTGGATTAAGGCGCCATCTACGCCTTCGACTATCAGTTTGGTTGCGTCAGGTATTTGAAATACTAGTCTATTAATTTTAAAAACATCACGTATGTCTATTGTCTACTACCTACTAGTTCATATTTAGACCAGGTTCTATAACAGCTACGGTTTGCTTTTAACATATTGGCATTCTGTACATTTTAAGAAATTACAGTTATGATGTCCTCAAACCCTGTTAAGGTGTTTTAGTTATTTCTCTACTCTGAATATTAATCCTCCTCCCACTTACCAGAAACTAGGTGCAATTCTTACAAATCGATCTATAAATTACGAAATACCGAGAAACGGCAATTTTCATTCATCAATTTCTTTCGATAGTCTTGTGGGTGAAGGAAGTTGCATCAGAAGCATCACCTCTAGACCCACACTCGTCCCACTTGTACTGCTGGGCCGAGGGCCCTGATTGGCCCTTTGTTAGTGCCATGCTTGAATTGAAATAATGGTATCAAGTGTTTTATGAGCTCCTTTTGTTCGCTTTTTGCGAGGATTGGGCTGGCCATTGTTCTGGTTAGTTAGGTATCCGCTGTTATTATTTTCGATCGGCGTTGTGCAAAATGGACAAGCTATTGCAATGTTCAATGTGCAGTGAAGCGTGCTGGTGGATTCTGAGGAGTGGGTGAGGTTCTAAGGATACTATACATAGAAAACATATTACAGTCAATATTATACGTACCTATTTAGACTAAAATTCACGAGACGCGTTTTTATATATTTATTAAAAGCCTTCAATTTTTGACGCTTTTTTATCATTAGGATTTAGAGAGACATGTCGTTGGGACAATTTGACACTATTTTGAATATGAAATCGTTCAAACCTAGAAGTTTACGTGTTTTTCTCATAGTTCTGATACTAATTTAAAATCAGTTGAACATCTTATTTAATGGTTTTATTTATTTTTTCCAGGTAAGTTTCGAAACGTTACATCTACAACGAGGCGGTGAGTTTTAACCAACATTGTATTACATTATAACATTAGAATTCGGCTATAAACCTTCACCTAAAATTTCAGTTCTCGACTAAAATACTCCAAACTCTAGTTTGTACCTAGTACGCTGGACACCTAACTCCCACATAACAATCATATAAGTACCATTCTTAAACTAAAAATTGAGCATGAAATGAAAGTTAAATCTTATTATAAACGCTCATTTATAAGTGACGAAGGGCAAGGAGGAAATGCAGGATGCACCGGCGCTGACGCAAGACGTTTCGTTCCACTTCACGCGCCTGGATACCAAGGATTATGTACAATCTTATTTATAACTTTAATCCCTCTGGAATCTCAAATATTTGTATTGGGTCTGTGTGCTCGCATAATGTAATAGGTAAGTGCCCAGTGTTGTAACATGTTTTAAAAGAAATTTTACATTACGCCTGATTATACTGATGGTATACTTAAAATGATGAGGACCTAAATTTTCCCCCATTTAGTCAACTTTTGATTATGCTGGCTGGCTATTTAATGTCTCCAGATTATTATGGTTAAAATTTTATTCAAAATATTTAACATAAATTTAAAAAAATGAAATTACTTAAATACAATATGCACCTACTCAATTACATATGATATTATATCACGGTGACTCGTACAAAATTACTTAATTTACGCTGTTCGTGACAAAAGTTGACCATCCCAGCAAGTTTGATTAAGCCTTTGCATCACTGACACAAACAAAATCCTATGTCGGGACGTAATCCAATTACTCGACTGAAATTAACTTCGCTTCAGACCTGATTTTGAGTGAATTACGTGAAATCCTCTCGTTAAATCCGTTCAATTAATTCCCAGACGAAACTGTTACGTACGATAAATGGACAATAAGCGATGCAAATGTTAATAGAGATTCAGTGATAGAAATCAAGAACATTCTAAAATCAATCAATGCTGATATTGTTTGCCTTAATTGTTTACAACATATCCAGCGTCTCAGTAAACAAGAAGTGGAATATATTTACAATAGGCAGACGTTTGGAATAACTGATGCTTTGTTCAACAGCAAAGCAATAGACTACGACGTCACCTGATTAATAATATCACTAGTCTATTGCAAATCAGGTCTTGTCCATTACGAGATGAAAGAAAAGCTGGAAACTGTTAGCTGGATGAAATTTATTTAGAAATAAGCTCAAACTTTTGTACTACTTCTATAGTGTGTACTGTAGACTATTACATAAATAGATGAAAGAAGTACGTGAAAGTTCCGTGACAACGAGGTATTGTCTTGCTAGACTTTTATTTTAAATTGTAATGCGGAGAAAAGTTGAGTGAATCCGCATTTCGAACAAAAGTTGCTCTGAAAGTTTAGGAAGAGAGAGGGAGAAGAAGAAGAATGGAGTTTACTCAATAATTAATTGCTACTTTAGTTTGTTGTTTATACGTTTTATTGAATTCTATCCGACATTATAATATAATTTTCGAAGTGAGATACTTAGGTTGAAGATAAAAAAGTCAAAGGTTTATTTACCCAATGACAGACCACAATATGTTACTCGTTGATTGAAGATTACAAATGATTAATCATTTTTAAATTTAAAACTATGTATTTTTAAAAAAAACACAAATATCTCCTGTCATCTATTAATCATTGTTAACCCACTTTTAAAAAAACTTTCGGCCCAATATGCTTAATGATTTAAAATTTTTGGCATGACACTTTTCGTGACTTTATTGTTTGCCAGAAACTTTTGTTTTGATCATTATGAGATAAATATTCGCTTTCTATTTCGTCTGGCACAACTCTCTCACGGTGAACAACAATTAAATTACATTTATTTATCATTGGATCTGTTTAAACTTCATTATCATTTCCTGTTCATTATTTACACACACATTCATTGCAACAGAAGTTATTTTAAATTTCCATCATACTGTGTTTGACGACTTCAACTTCTTGAAGATTAACGTGTTTTTTTAATAAAATATGTACTTATGCTGAAGGAGATATTTTGCCTGTAAGGCGTACCTCTTTTTTGTGGTTGATTAGTTTAGTTTTTTGGAATGTATTTACTGCATTATTGTGCAATAAATACAATTAATTTAAACAACCTAAAAATGTAGTTATGTTTTGAATTCGTTGGCTCTTATATTTATATTACATTCATTGTGGTAGTTTGGTTGACCATAAAATGTCTTGTAAATGCTTTTTCCAGTCTTTCTAATCTTTCTTTGCTCATTATCAGACGTCAGCGCTACTTTTAACATCCGCCAACGCAATTTCAGCATCTGGTTCATTTAACTGCACATAACTATGGTTTTACAAATCGGTATCGATCTCTAAACGGTCGGCCTTGGTACGAATTCCGGGACAGTTAGTGGAGTACCGCTCGGTCAGTATTAACTTGTCGCCTTATACCGTACAGCTGAAATTAGCCCCCGCGGATATGTCGTGATATGCGGTTAACGGAGCGCGTTTGCGGTGTTTCGCGTTTTGTTTGAATCTATCGTTGACGGTCTTTTCGAAATACTGAGGTAAGAGTCTGATGATCTAATTTGTCTGTTCTTTTCGATAAATGTACGGTAAAGTGGACAGGTATTTTTTAGAATTCTTCACAGAGTTGGTTTATTATTAGTAGTTTTAATATTACCGTCATCCATCACTAATAGGCAACATAATATCTTCTAAATTATTAGTACCGTCTGCTAATGGTAGTATCTATTACACATTATCTCTTTTAGTTTAGCTTCCATTCTATACTTGTTTATATCGTATACTCTTTTAGGCTCGAGCCAATCGCATCAAACTTTGTATGGACATTGCCTTAGGCGTCTTTAGGCTGCTAATGCTATAGGTACTCGTACGTCTTCGCAAAACTCCCGCAGCGGTAATAGTGGCCTGCTGTTAAATATTTAATCAAATTATTCAATCAAAAATTAGTCATTCAATCAAATTTATAACAAGTATTTACGGATATTGATCGTAAAACTATTCAACTATGCAATAGCATATTACAATGCTATATATTAGTTTTAAACAATACTTTACATCAATTTAATGTATATTTTTAAAACTTTGCTCCTCTATATGCCAAGGTACAGAATCGTACTCCTTGAATATCTTCATTATTTCTTTTTTATACTCTCTATATTCGGTTTACTTTGTGTTTGAATTCCTAGACTTTCATTTAACTTAAATCGATTATGTAACATGTAATTTCCTGGCGTAAAAAACTATCTAGGAATTATTTTTTTCATTAGTTCGATGACTTAAAAATTACCTCATGCAAAAAAATTCCTCGTGAAAATGTTTCGCTTGTAATTTCACGGTCGCAATGTTCAAATGTGCACACGCTGCAGCACTGACGCGCACATACATACGTAAAGCAAGACGAATGCGTTGCGTACGCACAGTATTCCGCGCTTGCGTGGAATGCGTATCTTTGTTGCGAGGTCGCGTGCTGGCGGAATAGAGAATCAACAACAACGGGACCCCACTGCACTTCTAACACATTTAAACTGTGTTCTGTAAAAATAAAACCGACTTTTGAAAAACGAACAAATATGATTTATGTACATCGATGACTTACTGATATCTAAATTTTTTTATAATTATCCACCCTTGGAGGTGAAATATTGTTTTCAATTTGAAATAGGACCACCCTTGAAATATAGCCCATTCAATAAAAAAGAATCATTCAAATCGGTTTACAATCGACGAAGCGTAACGGACACATAAAAAAACACAGCCGAATTGAGAAGCTCCTCCTGGTTGAAAATTCACATCGTCCCAATGGGAAGATGGGAAGGAACAGGCTACTAGTGATAACCGACCGTAATCAGTCGACTATTCCCCCTATAGCCAATATTACCTACCCTTCTTTACCTATTTTGCTAAAATCAGGTACCTACTAGTAATTACTCGGTTTTATATTACCTATACCAAACAGCCAGTCATGCATTTATAAAAACCTGTACGACGTCTGTTAGCTAAAACAAAAAATCGTATAAAACTCTAAATATATAAAATCAATCAAATTCTATTCAATTACAAGAAAACGTAAACATGTTAGTTAAATCGTCAAACTGCTAAAGTCAATAAACTTGGCCGGCTCGTGGCTGGCAGTTTTATTTTATGCCCGTAATCTATCCGATGCGAATCCGTGATATCTAGGTTACGCTGCATTGCAAATTGCTAAATTACCATTTTTTTTAGAAATACTTCGGTCGTGGTATGTTAACCTACCGAATACTTCCGATACTAGTTAGATACGCCTCTTAGTTGGCCTTCAATAAACTATTTGAGAGGAGATTTAACGTGACTAATAAACGTATGTCCCTAATAGCCTTAAATGTGTTTTGGAAGCAAATAAAGCGACTACATGCATTTCGTGGTCACAATCCTTGCTTTTTACCCTTCTGGGGGGTTGATTTCGAAAAAGTAGCAAGACTATCCTTTTCCAATTCATAAAAGAAATGTACTCGCAAATACTATTGTATAGATTGTCAAAACATTTTCCTATTCAAGCAATTCAAGAAAAATTCCAAGGCGCTATTCTATTATGAAAACATGTCAGTCAGTAAAACAAATTTCTAAACAAATTCCTCTGACCGCCTTACACCGGAAGCTTCCATAAACTACGTAACCCGATTTTAGGAATAATCGCATTTTTTAGGTTGATCCCGATAGCACATTATTGTTTTCTATGCCAATGGAACGACTAATAAATATTACAGTGTAAATAAATAGCTGACAAATTAAGATGCGTAAGTAATTGAAAAGGGTCAGAGAAAAAAGCTTGTATATTTTTGTTAAATTGCCCTTAAAGATTTCGGTAAAACTTTTTTTGTGCTTTTTGTAAAGACACAATTAGAATATTTAGCTGATTTGAAAGCTGGCATTTGTCTTATGAACACGTCAGTATGAACAAAAATCACTTTAAACTCGCAGTTTGACCAAAAACCTGAAATAAATAAACGACAATAAATCGGAAACATGGCTTGACACTAAATCCTGGGACACCTGTATAATTTACCGCAAATAATTAACGCGAACTAGCCCAGCATCTGACCCTCTATCTCCCCAGCGTGGATTTTAACAAACCCCTGCCCGTTAAACTCGCCACGTAGCTTATGTAAGGCCCCCGTGGACGCGTCGTAAATATGCAGCATGGTGCATAAAAACTGCATCATCGGCGGCGCCATGTCGGATGTCTGACTGTATTTTTAGTCGGACCGAAATAGCGGATCTGTGCCGATCCCAATGCATTCTATCACCTTCATTCTCACAGGGTAAAAATGGGAAGAGTCCGGAATATCCGTTTAAATTTAGGATTACTTTTAGGATTACTTTGGTAATATTTAGGAATTATTGATTTAGTTCGGCGTTATTTCTGTCTGCAGGTTTTTTAAGGTTGTAGTCCATCTTGTTTCGTTTTATCTCATTACATTTTTGTTTCAGCTCGTCTCTTTTCTAATGTTTTCTGATTATTTAAAATCGTCCTCAAGATATCCTCTAAGGAAAAGAGAAATCAGCGTCAATAGCTATCCAGCTGTGTCTAAGAAGTGCACTTGTAAAGTTGCAAGTAGCTCAAATACCGATATAGTGTAGCTCAAACAGAACATACTTACTCGTATACAGAAGACTTTATGCTCAAACCACATTACTTCATTAAAATTCTCTTTTATTGACTCTTCTATTAGATTGAGACCTTGTAGACATCGTTAATATTTACTTGTGACCTACTTACTGAAAAACTGTGTGGTTTGAATAAAATATGACTCATTCTTACGCTTTTCGAAAGCAGTATCAAATCTACATATTATTAACAATATTTTGTAGTGATGATGTGATGTATGATAGAACCCCTATATAACTTAATAGTAAAAAGAACCCCTCCATTGGAAATGCACCAGTCATTTGGTTATACTAACCTTTTCCCGCGGCTTCGGTAGAAAAGTTTATCCCGTGTGCATTGTGAAACAGCGCCCTCTATGTATGCGTTTTATTACTTAGGGGGTGTTAACGGACGCAACGCGATTTCGTCCGCGTTAAAAAGTAGCCTATGATGTTATTCCAGGATATACGCGAGTAACAAACAACCTCACTCACATCCTTACAAACTTTCGCCTTTATAATAATAGTAGGATAGGGGATTTTTACGAATTTCTAAATAATTACAGCAAAAATTGTCACTGAAGAAATTGTCTGCGTCGCGTCGAAACACGATAGGTAGGTCCTTACTACAAAATATTAAGTAAACAGTAATGAAAGAACGGCAAAAAAATTTTAAACATTTATAGAACTAAATTTTTTGTAAATTTTCAATTCAGAGTATTCATGAAACAAATAAGAATCCTTGACAATAAATTTAAAATGTGTAAGTATATTGCCACAAAAGCAGTAGGACTATACGATAAGAGTTCGTATGTAAGTGTGGATAACACTACACTGCACTGCCATAAAAGGGAACAATGATAATGAATTAATGATAACTCCAAAACGAAAACAATGGCCTCTTCTGCGACATGTTTTATGTTTCAGAAATGAAACAGAAACAAACTGAATTTTATTTTTCCAACTATACTCGATGTCTTATTCATAGTGGACCAACCAAACGCTGTTTGGTCAGCGCAGAACAAAACGTAGATATTTGGCAAAATAAATCAATATTATGCCACGCTAAATTACGGATTTCACTACACATAACGCTTTTGAATTTCTTCTCCTGAGTTTCTGCAAGTTTCCTCACGATATTATCCTTCACATCACACTAAAGCTTTTGATTTATATTATAATACATGCTGCTTCCAAACGGCTCATCTGATCAGTTGAATATCTATAGCGATCTAAGAGTCCATCATCTACTCTCTCGATGACCGTCATCAGATCATGCTCCGATCAATCCTTCACGGGGAACCATGGCTTCAAAGTGACCTCGATTGTATGAAAATATTGCCCTGTTTCTAATTATCCGACCACCTATGTAAGTTCGGAGAAATGAATTTGGGGTCATACACCCCATGTTTTTACTTTTGCTGGACTTTTAAGTTGCAGTGCCAATTCTTGAGAGAGTTCTGGTAATTTAATTTCATCTGTCTCACATCATACGGTAGTGATGGTCGTTGTAAGAACTTGAAGGAAATTCACAGTTAACCAACAACTTTAGTGATTCAAGATGGCGTCTAAAATTGCAACCGTAAATCCCCGACTTGGCCGACCGTGCGAAAGGCTAAGATAGGATCTTTATTGTCCATATTTGGATAGCACATTACTATGCCCAGGCAAGGCTTAGGGTCAAAGTGAACCCTTATTATGTAGAACGGGCTTGCGCCGCTTTTGACATAGATATAATTATGGAAATTTTCACCGGAAACGTGCTTGCATCAAGCTCCTTTTTGGGTGCTGAAATTCTGGAAATGCAATTCGTGAAGTTGCATTTCCCTAATTGGGTTTCGCCATTATCTTTCCGTTATCCGTTATAATGTCTCAATCAAATCAATACTGCAAGAAATTAAAAATTTGTTGTGATTATGCTAACACATTTTCTGCAGACGACACTGAAACAGCAGTAATTGATGTAAATAGACTTCCTTTTCGCAATGCGCCTATTGGACTTGAACAATATGCAAAGAGCATTTCTGAAGTTTGTTGGAATCCTTCCAATCCCGATAGCTGATAGGTAGCCACGCGATGCAAACCGAAAGCCGGAAGCGTAGACGAGATTGGCATTGTTTGTTATCCGTCCCCTATGTCGCTTTTATTTCACCAATTCTTGATTTTCCATATTCACCAAGTTTTTCGTTTCTGGGTCCGCAACTCTAAATAATAGAAGTTCTAATGAGAAGATAAGCTGATCTTTATTTTGTTTCGCAGTCATAACTTATAGACAAGCAAAGCCATTAAGCTGTGGTGGACCACCATATCGAAATGTGTGCGAGAGGTTATGAATGTGTTGTGTGTTATCTCCCCTTTTGCCATGCCCAATGGTATGATCTTAAGGCGTCCCGGACCAAACCGAGATGGGTGAAGGTGGCCGAGTTGCTCATAGGGCAAAAATTCTATTCATTTTATATTCTTTAGAATACATATATCCATTTATTGTGGTTTTTCTATAATGCATTAGCTATAAATTCATTGCTCCTAGTCTGTTTACTTGATAAGATATTTTTAGTTCCATTTCCATATAGTAATACATCATGTAGTTCGTTTGACGTATGCATTGCGGATTTTTATCTTATCTCTGTATACATACTTTCTTTACTTTGATACCTACCAAGATTATTATTACTTGAAAGAGCCGGTATAAGTGCAGTGCCGGTTTTACAGCCGGCTTTATAGCGCATGACGGACGTCATCTTTCTTTTTTCCGTTTTCTTCATCACATTTATTAACATTACGAATGAAATTACCAAATTCGTCACAGAGTTTTGTATCGTTTGTGATATTATGATGTGGATTAACAATGCTTCACACAGAATTTATGTCAGCTTTGCAAAGATTTGTTAAAATTTAATAGTACCTCTTCGTCCTGTCGTTTTTCACGATCACTCTTGGCTTAATCAGATTTATTCAATGTGTTTTTTTATTCTGATTAGATTAAGAATGTTTTGTCCCCTCTTTGTTGCTATAAAGGCGGTGATGAGCTGATGAGTGACAAAACATAGTTTAATAAAATTCTGTCCTACAGAGACATAGCTCCTTAAATGTTTTATTCAGCATCTACTCCTACTTACTGTAGAAACTTTACTGGGATAAAAGGTGTTAGACAAGCGTAGGAATTTAAAAGAAAGCAGGTTAAATTTCCTCAAGAGGCATAAAGCCCAATGATCAGGTCATTAGCTGGGTCGTGTCAAGTGGACGTTCGATGCGAAACGTACAGTCGGTAACGCATAATACTGAGTTTTTACTCCTATTAATAATTACAGTATTTTTATAGACTTTTTATCAATGTTGTGCAAGGACTGCACTGGTTATTTTTATACCGAATCGCGGTATCAGCGCTATCTTTTGTTTAGACTATCTTTTGGCTATCTCTCTCTTATGATAGTAGAGCAGATCTTAAATAAGGAAAATCCAGACTATTAAGCCAGATAACTTTTGATTTTGAATCATGAAAACTTAACCCAGAACTTTGTTTTTCGTCGTTATCATCAGCAATGTTTGTTATGGTACATTATTCGGCTAAAGCTCCCTTCAAGTTCGTTGCACGACAGAGCGCTACAGCCCCTTAACTGATAAGGGGCCAATCGCGCTAATTCTGAATGATATTACTAAATCCAAACCAAAACGTTTACTGCATCCACACGTTTGGCAAACCTCGGCAAACGCAAACGTGTGGAGCAGGGGTTTGGCTTGCGTTTGTAAAGGTTTGCCAAACGTGTGAATGCAGCATAACGTTTTTGGTTATCGTTTGGATTTGGTAATATCGTTCAGAGTTGGCCCCAAAGTACTATAAGTATTAACTGATCGGATTTCTTAAGCATATCCCAGCAGAAGTGTGTGTCGGACTGTACGGTCAGTCCGTAAGCGGGGTGTACTCGTAGGCGTCGAACACAGTTATAGTGCCGGCGCTCTGGACGCTGTTTGGTGTTGGAATTAGACAGGTTAGTGTCAGGCCAAACTTTCGGCATTCGGCCGCATAGCTTCGGTTTTGGCCGAATTGGCCTTGAATTAAGATATTTTTAACACGAGCAACAATCGCTTAACGATATTATTCAGGAATCAACGCAGAAATCTGAGACGATTTTGCTGAAACTGATTGCATGAATCAAAAAATTTAGCCACTCCCAATGGATGAATAATAAAAGCATTCTATGGGTGTCAAAACCGTGTCAAAATAATCACAAAACTATGACTATGACTCACTCACACATTCTCATTTTCAAATTCAATAGTGAAAAGATACTTCCACCTCCTCCCACTACTCCGCTTCCTTTGTCCGCATCCCCCCCTGTAAATGTCACCATAGGTTCCGATACTAAATATGCAAGATGCGATCTCCACTGGAAGCGCGCGCGCCACCAAAGAGCTTTGAAACTTCTTGATACATTGGGTTAACTTAACACAAAGGATTATTTTTATCCTATGGTATGCTCATACAATTATTTCGTTTTAAATAAGTAGGTAGTTATAGTGTAAATTAAAACATGCAAGACACTAAAACCCGAAGTTTCGAAAACACCTTTCGGTCGAACTCTTAGGCAGGTGCTTTTCGTGTGTTTGTTAGGTGTGGGAGTCAAGTGCGAGCGCCGAAAGGTCGTTACCATAAAATAACGCCTGCAGTTGGTTTTATTTAGCAGATTAGGTATAAAGGTTGGAATGGCTGTGACGTATTTAATTTTAAAACTTATCTTCATTTGCATTTTTAAATATATTTAATTATCATTTATATCAGTCGCATCCGAATGTCGCTTATTATTTGAACTGTGGAATGAATTGCGACGATAATCGCCTTTGTTTGTAAGTTGTATTTTAAAAAATCAACAGTCTATTAGTAAATATATTCACTAACAGTGATTACGGTTACTGTTGAAAGATTCTTTTTACTGTACCTTTTTAAATTACCTTTGGTCGTGTAGAAAAACGTACTTGGGTTCGCGTGTTGCCCGTGGTACCACCAGTTTGTACAGGGTACATTTTCCTATAGTGGTACCAGCAAAATATATCGGACATCTACGCGAAAACCTTATTAATAATATAAGGGTTTAATAAGTTATTAGACCGGTAATCACACATTCCGGACTGTCGAATATAAAACTATAAACAAGTATTCTCATCATCATCAGCCCTCGCTAGTGATCACTACTCCACTTCTGAAGTTAGACCTTCCCCAAGGCGCACCACTGAACCCGATCTTAAGTTTTCTGCATCCAGTCACTGACAGCCGCCTTACGAAGACATTCGCTTCATCTAATTACGCTTTCCCAGTCGTGGTCTCATGGAAATCGATAATTCATGGCGCATCCTGTTACTTCATTTTTCCGACCGGGTGTCAAAAATAGCCACATTAGCACCCTGGAGTTGACACAAGGCGGAATAAACGACAATTTAATGCGCTCCCAACACTTCCCCTCGTGGTTACCCCGGTACGTCAGACCACACGGTGCACCGTGGAAATAGAGATTGTATTTGAATGAAATAGAGAGTATATGGGGTTGACTGTACGAAGGGAAAGAGGAATTGATGAATAGTGCACTTAGAAAGACGTAACGGTAAATGACGGAGTGGAAAAATATCTGACAATTGCACGTCTTGCTACACTATTAAAAAGAAGTGAGATTTCTGCGTTTTCTCGAATTCATCTTTAAAAACCTTCCACTGACTTTACATGGACGTCGACTGTTTTACCCACAAAAATGTATATCGCGATAATTGGCGCTCCGTTCCTTCTGCCTACCCATTGGGAACATAGCGTGAAGATGTATCTACACCCTTCTGCAATGAATTCGGGTCAGAAGACCTTTTTCATATAAACGAGATCACTTTGAGCCCTTAGATCTCCGTCAGGGAACGATTGCATGAGATCTGATGCTGGCTGTCCGGAGTACGGATGGAGGAGGTCCAGAGAGCCATACACACCTCACTGATCAGGCAAGCCGTTTTCACCACAGTCTAATCAGAATCCTGCGTATGCGGGCGGTTTTCCATACATTCTGATGCCATTTTAGATCTTTTTTATTCCGATTTGTTTATGGTGAAAACGGCTTGCCTGATCAGGAGTGAGGTGTGTATGGCTCTCTGGACCTGCGTCCATCCATACTGCAGACAGCCATCAACACGTCTCACCCAAACCGTTCTATGACGGAGATCTAAAGGTACAAAGTGATCTTATTTGTATGAAAAAGGCGTCTTCGCCCGAATTAATTGCAGCCGAGTGTATAAGTGTGAGTGGTGAAGGTCGCGGGACCCAGCTGGATGACGTTAGCGCAGGGCCGGTCGTCGTGGAGATCCTTGGGGCCTTTATCCAGGAGTGGACGTCTACAGGTTGATATGATGATGATGTGATGAGTGTATAAGAAAATACACCATTTGAAACACATTTCAATGCTGACACCTATAACTATAGTAAAATAAATTCGCGGTAAAATTAACCGCGACACATGGCGAGCCATTAGAAACTACAAAGTGGTGTTAAATATGTGACCCGTATTGTGCTCAGACTGCATAATTTTTTTCCATATCGTGTTAAACAACATTCTTGTGTCGCGAGAGTTTCGTAATAAAAGCGAAATAAAGTTATTTAGATTTGAAAGTCTAATGTTGCCCATAATTTAACACCACTGACTCAACATTTTGACAAGCATCATGTTTTCGGAAGTAAATGTCATGTCGTCATCATCCTCATGAGCCTGCTAACATCCACTGCTGGATGAAGCAGGCCTTCCTAGATGAGGCAGTAATGCCATTAAGCCCACGCTGCGCTGGACAGAGCTGTTGGCCGTCGCAGACCTCAGCTGGCTCTGGTCCACGTCACCAGTCTGTAGCATTTATAGCCTAGTGATTAAATAGATATACCGCCATTGTTTAGTTAGTCGCTGGAGCTACACCCTGGTAATTTAACAGACGAACGAACAGATCACTTGCGAGTAAAGGTTACATTGTTAGCACTCAGTGTTGTTGTGCCCCCTTACACCGCAAAATATCATTCTGAGACCCCTACTCATATTTCTCGAAACTTCCATCCTTTCAATGTCTATTCTATTTATTCTTTGCTGTTTTTTTCCCATGAGAGTGTGAGACATTGGCACTGAAACTTTATCATTCGTTACACCTTCCATAGATCACACTACGTATTTTTAGACCCGATCGACACGTAAATCGTCTCCTACGCAGTTTCGAAAGAGAGTGTAATAAAGCAAAGTCACTTACTCGTACACACAGAACGGTTAATTCGAGCGGTAGACTAGAAATCTAGAAATCCGATCTAGTCTGGAACACGTCTCGGCCTAGATACACGTAGATCCCCGTACATTCTCAATTGTTTACGGTTTATTCTTATCTGATAGTATGAGCAATGTACTAAATTCAGAAAAGTACGAGGTAAAGATGCTTAGTAGGATCGCACATTTGTAAAAGAGATGAAAGATTAGCATTTCATTAAATATGCAGAGACATTTAAAATGACTGATTGACTTGAGTATCATCTTTTGGTGGACTTAAAAACTACAGTAAACCAGGAAGCAAATTAACATCAATATACGTACTTTGTAAGGTGTTTTTATCTGTGTGTCGATATATTTGAATTAAAATCTACGAATTATTATGCTAATATACCAATTAAGATTTTAAATCTATGCAGTCTTTCAAAGGACTTGATTGAAAGAAACTCACAAACATGCGGAGAAGTGCGAAATTGTTTATGTTTTGCAAGAAAACTGCTAATAATTTACCGTCTCATGCTCTTGAAATGAACGCGACTTTGACGTACGTAATCCAATTAGCCTAATTATAGTTAAAATACTTTCAGTCTGGAGCTTCTGACGGGATTTTGGCAAATGCGATTAAAATACACCCACCCGACGTGTCTTCTAACTTAATTATAAGTGCGACGTTATGGCATAAATAATTGACTTCTAATTATGCTTCTTAAAATATCTAACAATGACGTCGTTCGTTAGCAATATTTAGGAGGCAATTCAATGAAAAGGAAAAATGAAGATATGTCAAAAATAATTTCACCTTTAATGATAATGCCGATTATTTATCAAGGTTTCTTACCTATATTTTTATGTTTTCAGGTGACCCACAAAACGTCAGGCAAAGTGATGGTTCTCAAAATGAACCAGCAACGGGCCAACCGGCCGAACATGCTTCGTGAAGTGCAGCTCATGAACAAGCTCAAACACCCCAACATTCTGGGGTAAGTTATCGATCATCATCATTGAAGAGCCAAAGGACTTCCCCAATAGGTGACTTGACTACACCTATACCTCCGTCATCCACATAGTATCTTTTGTAGTCCCTCTGAACTTGGGTATCTGAATGAATAAACCGTCAGTTTTCCTGGTCCTTTATGAAGAACTAAAGTACCTAATAATGTTTGGCTTATCGTCAGTTGCATGAAGTTTGTTGGCATTACTTCTTTAAAATTTACGGTTAATTTAAAATAATTTTTGCAACTCTAAGCGGACGTAAATTTACACAACCAACACACTGGAAGATTCCTTAGGATGATTCAAGACAACGTTAAACATAATTCTTTGAAATTCAGTCAAATTAACTCCTGTTGTTCAAATAATTTTTTCCTGCGAATAATGGTTGCGGTGCTTGCAAATATTTGTCGAGCGAAATCCCCGCTACTGGGTCACGCAAGAGGTATAAATTCGAACCCTTTGTTCTTAATGCTGTTCGTGTTGACCAAACGTCCTGAGCCGGTTTCTGACTTATGCCCATTGTCCAGGGTTGCGTCATCGCCAAAGAGCTCAGAAGGATCAACTGTTAAAAAGATATGTCAATAACTTGAAGTAAGTTGGGTGGTTTGAAATTTAACCGATTCTATATTCTGGTCGGGTCGGATGCAATTTGCTCTTCAGTGAAGAAGTAATGTAGGTTGGATAATAATATTTCAGAGAACTTACATAATAATTAAATGTTTAGTGAATGTTTTAATTGTCATAACTCATTTTTCCAAGCCTACGAAGATGGTAATTTATAAAATAAATAAGAATAGCCTTCTGTGGTTGTCCATGCACATAGGCCTCCTCCAGGTTGTGCCACTGCTCTCGCTGTCGTCTTTGGGCAATCTTGTTCCTAACTTGTCTCTTGGTTACTGAGACCGCAATGTGTTTACAAATCTAGTAACTCAATTTTTGGTTTAATGCCTGAAAAGCTTAAAAGAAATCGATATAGAATCTTACTTTCATTAGGCTTAATTGTTATATTTAACAGCTAATGTAATGATAATATTGTTATTATACTCACATTGAATGCTACTTTGATTCGACAAAATATACATTAAATTCATACATGCCATTTTGTAAACTTCACAGGCCTGTTATATAAACATAATACTTGTGAGACTAAACGACCAGTGCATCTGCTGTATCTTTTTAAACATTTCACATACTGTAGTGATTATTTTTGCATTCTTTGAAGACCAAGTTTTTGGCTTTAAAATCTTTGAAGGTTTTAGTCGCTACTGCTTGTTAGCAGATAAGAGCATTATTATGACCAGCGTGTTTACGTCTACTGTTCTGTTACACACAGTCCTTCCCTGAAGCACTTCACCACACCTACCACTTCCTTCCTTCTTCTTAGACGGTGGTCTTCTTCGGCTTCTCAAACTTCAACGGCCATCTGTTCATCTGCAACTTATCTGTCACGTCACGTCCACCGACTAATTCTTTAGGTCAAAAATGACAGGTCTTTCTCCAATCCGATTCGCAGATGCGCGTTATATTAGTTACGAAACACGAACGAAGACCCGAACAATGGGTCCTACTGTCCCGCATTTTGGTATATTTCCTGTTTGCTTATCATCGGAAATAAAAACAATGGCGCCTCTGTGGCGATTGTTACTCATCATTTCCCACGCAACTAGGACGACCGCACGACTTGTTTTATTTTGCATTGTCATTTTTATTCTAACAAAGCTTTTTCTCATCCTGGTGATTGTCATGAAACATCGCGATAGAAAACTAAAAGAAGACGTAACAGACAACAGGTCTGTAGACAGATCGTGCTAAATGTAAAAAGCAACAAAGCTGTGCGAAAGAACACGAAATGTGCTTGAAACTTTCAGTTTCATTCAGTTTCAATTCTATGTTAATTTCATCAAGTTAAAGTTCATCATCATCTGTCGATGTCCAGTGTTCGGTGCCTTCCTTAATGCCCACCACCACACCCTATCCGCCCTTTTCCTCATCTCCAGACACCTCAGTATAATCGTTTGCCTTTTAAAGCTACCCAAGTCCTCGTATTATTGCAACAAGAGCCTCAACTCAGCTTAATATTGCGAACATTACTATGTACGCGACGTTTCCTTCACACGAGTCTAGAAACCCATCTGTTATTTAAATTTCACTTACATAATAGTTAATTTTAAGGCCCGTCATCTCCATAACAGTGACAAATTAACCTCCGCACCGTGATCTACGTTAACTGCCGCTTCATGGCATATCCAGACGACACTTCCTAGGAAGGAATGACTACACTTTCACTGACATCTTCGCGTGCACATCTGAGCATTTATTATGTACAGGGCCGGGGCTAGGGCGAATTATCGCCACCGGCTAGGGCTCAAAATGGTGGGGGTCCGTATTCGACTAGCACTAGTAGGTATTATTGTTTTACTGTTTAACAAAGGGCTTACTATTAAAAATTGTGCTAAAAACCAATATATACGGGTTTTAGATTACTATTACTGGTCTTTGTCGATTTCTCATTTCTCAATGCTTCGCCAATAGGTAATCAGAAAAACCGACAAATACAGAAAACATTTCTGTCGCGAAAATGTGAAAATACGGGGCGCCAAGAACTTGCGCCTGACGCTTCGCATGCTAATTACGGCAATGATTATGATCCATTGTACTTTATTGTAATTAAGCCCTCTCCGTGCGTCTGCCTGCACGCTACGTTTTTATGTGTTGTTTTAATTGGCGATTTGCATTGATTGCGAAGTTGACGGGACCTTGACATCGCTCGAATTGCTCTTGTTGCGTGATGTCTTCTATAATCGCGTCGTAATACCGACGATTGCTGCAAGCAGTTACATTTAATTAGGCAATTATTCATTAGAAGTGCAAAACTGTTAAGCTCTTGGTTGTATAGCTTTATTTAGTTTTACCTTCCAATTAACTCTTAATTCTGCCGCATCTAGGCGCTGACGGGTTTGACTAAGTTTTGCCATGACTGTATACAAAGCCTATTTTTTTACCAATGCCGTTATTACGACAGTTAGGCCATATTCGTGCGAAATTCTTTGGCATAATCATTAAGTCGTATGAAAGCAACAATGTTATTGATTGTGTGTTTGATTAATTGAGGGAAAACGGGAAAACTGTAGCGGCAGGAGGCGTGTTTTTGCATATTCATCAAGTAATGATATTAATGGCCTTGAAGGAGGAACTTGTCATGTTGTCTTATAATAATATTTTGTAATAAACCTTACCTTTATCGATCGGTTTTAGGGTTGGGCACTTCCGAAAATCTAACACGAAACGGCTACTAAGGTTTCAAAAACCAAGTAAAAATATCAAATTATAGTACATTGTGCAATAAGGGAAGTAAGTAGGATATTACTAACGAGAGTGTTAGAAGCCCGACGCCGAAGGCGTTACTTCCTTACTTCCCGTGATGCACACAATGTTTTTCATCACATTTGCGAGGAATTAATACCTACGACACAAGGGAACAAATCTATTTTCTTAAGACTTTGCTGGTAACAAATTTTCACTAAGCAACTGAGCCGCATTCACTCTATCAGGAGGTGTTAATATTGTTGTTGCACTTTCAGACTCGGATTCTTCACATGACAGACATATTTTAAGTTTGTTTCTCTCTTTATTTATACTAATAGGTCACAACTACAGGTAGTTAATAAAATAGTTTTATTGTCAACTTTGTCAAGTTTTTCCATATGTAGTTTTACGGCCAATTGGAAACAAGTTCTTAAGCCCAAATCGTAGATCGTAGTTTATAATCACGAACACATAAAACCGCAGCACGGCCTCCAAGGCACAATCAGTGCCATTCGGTGGTCCACACTGCCACAGATAATGATAAAAAATGCATTTAGAAACTCCCAAAGGCGAAAGCCCATACAGCCAGTTTTTATCGAATTTCAAAATAAAATTCACTGAAATAATTGCAAAGTAAACTAAAACATTTTTAAAACCGAAAAAAAATAATGCATTTAATTAAAGGGTAAATGTTTAAATTACCATTTGTAAAAGTTTCGAAGACATAAAAATCCATGTTTGATTTAAAATCTCCTTAGTGTGGAATGTCATACCTGTTTGTTATAAAGTTTTTGCCTTCGAGTGAACGCCATTTTTTAAAACTACACATTATAGTCCCTAGGGGTGTAATATTGTACTGATTTTCATTACTCCCGCGGGTGTATATAGGCCATTGTGTTTCTGTATGCATGCATATAATAATCCACATAACGAGCAAGTGTGATAAAAAACAAATTGTTGACCCACCCAGCGTAGGTATATATTTGTTTTTTGGTCGTCGGTCCATCTAGGTGAAAAGGTAGCCGGAAGCAGCTGGTTTATAGGGTGTGGTGTATGATGGGATGGCATCAATGATGATGGTAAATACAATTATTAATTAATGAAATATAGAAGTTGCAAGTTCAGTTGCATTTGGATAGGTAGGTACTTTGAATGTAAACTTGGCGCATGCTCGTTAACGTTTTTATTTGCTGTGTCGACGGCGCATACGATTTGGCAGCTTGGCTATATCCGCCTGACAAGTGTCAATTTGATTGGAATCTATATTGAAATTATTGGCTGATTGATTGCTTACGATAGGTATTTTAGCGGCGTGATTCTCAACGACTTCGTTCTATTAATTCGTGTATTTATTTTATTTGTACGTATGTCGAATTCCTAAACTTTCCCATTTTGTCCGATTTTATATAAATTGGTTTACTTCGCCCGTAAAATGAAAACACTTCCTAATCCATTAATATTTTAAACGTGAAATTCGGCCTGCTGAGATAGCTACGGGGCATAAAGCTAGTCTAGTGTGTAATACATTTACGTACGGCATCTCAAGGATGTTCAAAATCAAAGATGCTATCTCCAGCGAATCACAAATGGTGTAACCCATTTGAAATTCTGTTCCATATTCTTTTCGATATTCGAACCAGTGGCGTCTTTATTCTTTTTCCAATAGCTTTCGCGTTTGGCCGCCTTCTCTGTTTTTTTTTCTACTATGGATGCATCGATTTCATTCATTTTAACGTCCCGTTTACACAGTCGCGTTTAGCCCGAGGCGAGTGTAAACGATGCGCCAGCGCAGCTCGCGTCGGTATCGGTTTTTGCGCTAGTCAAAGAAACGAGTGACAAGGCGATTGGACTCATACAATAATTTCAATGTGTTATTTGTATCTAGATGGACCGACGACCTAAATTACGTGGCTGGAGGACTGACTGCTTACATTTTATTAAGGCCATTATGGCACTGAAAGCTACAGCGTCTAAAGACTAGTGTCTGTGGAACTAGACATATTGACTTATTTTGCTGACTTCCATATTAAACGTCAAAATTAGTTCACGGGACACTCGCGGGTGGCGTTTCAAATTGGCACACAAACTTAGCTGTAATTTGAATGGGAACGCCAGTCCAGTGGTAATGTAATTACAGGTCAGTGGGTGGCGCTCATCGACAGTGAACGTCAGCCAGCTGGCTGATGATGATTTGAAACCGTTTGAAACACTCGACGAACGAATGAGTGAACGACAGCGAATGCCTTGCCTTGCGACTCGTGTGCGCACAAGTACATAGATGGACGGATAATTAGAAACAGGGCAAGATTTTCATACAATCGAGGTCAATTTGTAGCCATGGTTCTCCGTGAAGGATTGATCGGGGCATGATCTGATGACAGTCATCGAGAGAGTAGATGGAGGACTCTTAGATCGCTGTAGATATACAACTGATCAGATAAACCGAATGGAAGCAGCATCGTCATGAAGAAAAATACCCGCAAAATGGCATAAAATGTATGAAAATCTTAAAGCTAAGGAATCATGACGATGCTGCTTCCAAACGGCTCATCTGATCAGTTGGATATCTATAGCGATCTTAAAGTACTCCATCTACTCTCTTGATAATCTTGATCAGATCATGCCCTGATCAATCCATCACGGAGAACCATTGCTTCAAAGTGACCTCGATTGTATGAAAATCTTGCCCTGCTTCTAATTATCCGTCCACGTATGTATATGTGTGCAGCCTTGTCATTTTGAAAGGATTCCCGCGATCATTAGCAAATGCATCAGATTGAATAGACGCGCTTTGATCGCTGAGTTTTTATATCAAGGCTGTTTAGTGCATTAGATGGATGGCACAACGGTCGTTAAACCCTAATTTATGGACCACTGCGACCACCCGCGGTGTCGCTTGCGTTAGTTAGTGAGGTTTTTCTACGTAAACATTCGCTTCAAACAGAGCTGGTTAATAACACTTCAAACACATCAGTAATTGATTGATAGTTCAGTAGATCGAAGCTTGAAGAAACCCAAATGGTCAGGTCCTCAGATCATAGAAGCTTGTTATCTCCGTGATCGGATAAGCCGCCTAGTTTCTATGCAGTCTGAGTGTCGAAAGCCCAACTTACGCAATAATTGCACAGCACGACATGGAAATAAACAAAATATTACTTATCTCCAACTATCGCACGGCAAACGGTCATTCGTAACGCGGCGGTTTGTCCTCTGTAGCAGGGTTCGAGTTCAAGGTAATAGTGATACCTAATTATCACGATAATTATCTTGATATCACGAAAATTAAAGTAATCAGCATGGATAAGAAAATAGGTTATTTTTACCACGGGAAAGTTCCCACAGGAAACTACAGATAGAAAATAAAATTACATTTCATACTAGTAACACAGATTAGATTAGCAACAACATGCTTCTACAAATAGAAGTAGTCGCCGACGCTTTCCACGGTTTTTCTTCAGTCCCGATCTGTCGGCGTTGAATTATTACACTTTCTCTGTCATATGGATGTGAACTTAGTATGAACACAATCGGCTGTTACATGTGTGATGGTGATGTTATTGATTTCACACAGCAACAACAGAATATGCAGAAGAAATCCACTGTTGTTTTCATTATTTCTCTCAGCATTTGTTTGCTACATTGTTGAAATAGGGTTGCTGCCCGTATGAATCTTACCTTTGCCGCTGTCTTGATATATTATGTCGGTAAAGAGGATTGATTGTATTGGATTGGATGTTATTCTATTACGGTTCTGTACCAGAACGATAAGATGATCCCATTTGGTCCGTCTGTCTGTCACAGCTGCATATCTCAGCTAGTAACGCTATCGACTTGTGGAATAGTTTTAAATAATTCTTGCCCAACTCTATTACAAATGTAAGAAAAAAAATTGTAGATGAGGCTATTAAGTTCTTTATGTTACGTGCGTCTGTGAATCAATCACGCCGTAGGTAAATGATTGAACCGATTTGGATGAAATCTGGTATGCGGATAGGTGTGAATAAAAGAGCACCATTTATACCTCATTGTTTACCACGAGAAAATACACTTATCGGTAGTAAGTCTACTGTCGAAACAAAAATTTGTTAAGTGCTTAAATCAACGTTTTCGGTACCTACTTGCCGACTTTCGTCCTCTAGTACATTTACTATTTAAAGAACAATGTATTTTTCTGTATTTTACTTTCCTACTGATTCGTACATTCAACATGCTACAGAGCAGTGTTGTGTCGTGACACGCGCGTCACGATCACGAGTTAAAAACAAGTGTCAGTCGTATTTTTAGACCCTACCTGTCTCCAGTGGGACGATTATAGTTGTATGATTTTCAGACATAATTATTAGTCCGGGAATTCCTTACAGTTCCATGCTGGTGTTGAGGAATCCAAGTTTGAACACGCTTTGTTCTTCTCTTGTTGACGTCTCTTTTAGTTTGTAAGTCCTATTAGGTCGGTTTTCATATTGTCTGTGTGGTATGCGATCAGCTTGCTAATCCTTTTGGATACAACAAAACTCTTGATCGAAATAAAAATATTAACCCTTAATCTAATGATGAATTTATCAAGATAAATTAAAACTATTTGTACATTGATACCATTTGTACATATTTGTTTATTGATACTATTTGTATATTGTAAACTTTTGATGTAAATTGGTGCGCAATGAAGTATATTTGATTTGATACCTAATTAGTGGCAACCCTACGCAAAACACAGGCTCAGAATCTCAAGGTTCGCTATTCTTACATTAGTTTAATTACCCACTTTTGCAGTCAGGATACTTAAAGCTATACTATTGTGACGGTTTCTTCTGCCAAACAAAATTTCCCGGTAGATATTGACATAATGTGGGCAGAAAGTCTTGTTTGAAAATACTTTGGCTTCAAAATTAGTAATAGTGAAATTAAATTAAACATACCTATTTCACAATCTAACAATCCATAAAGTCGGCCGACTGAGATGTCCCCAGACAACAGGGCAATCGTGCGGGGCGAGTCGCTGGGGGGACGTTCCGGGCTGTAACACCACCTTACTACATAGTTCCGAGCTAGTGCTCGGGACACGTCTTTCAGGGCCATCGGTTTTTTTTTTATGTTGTACACTATTTCATGTGTCTGGAGAAACTCAACCGCTAACTACTATATTTGCTGTGTCGATTAACGATGTGCAAAATCAATCAAAAACATCAAAAATATTTTATTGCATGTAAGTACACTGGGTACATTTATACAACGTCAATTTTTTATCTACCACCGCTTCCAAGGTGTTAGCGCTGGGAAGAAGAAGCGGCGAAACAAACTTCTGCAACACATCTTTTAAAATCACATCTTTGTCATTGAAATAGTCGACTATTTTATACTAAGCTTTCTTACAAAGTGTGTGTGCTAACTCTATCCTCAGGTTCATGGGCGTGTGCGTGCACGAGGGCCAACTGCACGCGCTGACGGAGTACATGGAGGGCGGGTCCCTGGAGCAGCTGATCCTGGGCCGTCTGGAGGAGCCGCTGCCGCAGCCGCTGAGGGTGTGCCTGGCGGCGGACGTCGCCGCCGGTATGAAGTACCTGCATTCGCTCGGTGTCTTCCACAGGGATCTCACTGCCAAGGTACCTTTGAATATTATTCAATAATAATGTATTGGATAAATTTACACACGGCTGTTTGGTCCCAAATTAAGCTGAAGCTTGTGTTGCTTGCTTTGTACTCAACAACTGATAAACATCATACTTATATACTTTTTAAAATAAATACATAAATTTCTGATAAATACATACAAATATCCAGAATCCGATCCGTATGGAATACAACTGGCCGCCACCGCAGCCCGCGTGTGTCTGGGATACGCCTAATACGAGTATTTACATAAAGCTTGGTTGAAGTTAGTCAGTCGAGACTGTCTCTACGCTACGCTAGGTAATAAATAACTTACTAACTTGGTGTTTTCTCAATTCCAGAATGTATTATTAAGAAAACTTGAAGACGGCGACTACACGGCCATCGTGGCGGATTTCGGTTTGGCCTCTAAAATACCTCAACCCGTGTAAGTATCCATACATTTCTTTGCTACCTAGATAAGCTGCTCGTAGAAAATTACGACATCGAAGATATAGGTTAGGAAGGTTGTCTGGAAGAAATCGCTCTTAGCGATAAGATCGCCTAGATTTACATTATTGTATCTGTTTTCTGTTTTTGTCTGTAATTATTAAATGTGCAATAAAGTGTATTGAATTGAATTTAATCTATGGAGTTGGTTTGTACCTAATATGTTCACGTGATTCTAAAGTCACATATTGTTTGGTTATTTGAATGATTCTCATTCATTCAATACTCTATTGCACAATAAGTTAAAAACATACAATGATATAGTAGCTTACATTAGTAGGTGCATCTCGGCGGTTTTATAGCTAAAAGAGACAAGCGGGTGATTTTCATAATGTTGTTTGATAGGAGAATATGTAATTTTAGAATCACTTGACCGAGATATTTCGGCCCCGTCCGGGGGTCTCCTTTTACAAGGAGAACGAAGTGATTCAGCCGCGATGCCGCGATTTCGGTTGGCTCTACACTTTACTTAAAAAAACAATTATCATAAGTTTCAATAATTCCAAAAATTAGGTACCTACTTACCTACCTTGGGTAATTAAACTAAGATTGTAAATGCGACGGTTTCGACGCATATGACCAAGAACGCAAATGGCCAAACCATAAATTTATGGCCAATTGCGTATTTAAATTTTCGATTGGTGAATGACCATCAGTGGCCACATGGTGTCACAGTATTACTATAGGCATAGGAATACTGTTATTCCCGCGTAAACTTGAACCTTTCCTAAGGGTCGGGGCAGACCAAGCGGAAATTTGCCCGCGCATTTTTTGACATCATTGTCAAATGAACCATATCACCTTTTTTTTATTGCTACGGAGGCAACAAGCAGGCGGGCCTCCTGATGTTAAGAGGTCACCGCCGCCTATAGACACCTGCAACACCCGGGGGGTGCGCTGGTATCGTATGGAATCGTATGAATGACCTCGAGCGCGAGGCGACGCCGACGTGCAGAAGTCATTATACAAATTTGTTCTTTACGCTGTATTGATATATGGTTCATTTGACAATGGCGTCAAAAAGTGCGCAGGCAAATTTCCGCTTAATTTGCGCAGTCCCTAAAGCGTAACACTCACTGAGCGGCGGCGTTGCAAAAGCGTTGCGGTTTTTGTCTGTAATATTCGAAATAGTATGAAGCCCTTTACATCAAAGCGGCGTCGGCGCGGCGCGTTCTTCATACAAACCTTCGCCGCCGCAGCGCTTTCTTAGCGCCGCCGCCCAGTGTGTGTCACGCATAAGGAATAGCATTTCTAAAAGTGTCCCTAAACAATCATGCTTGCATGACATGCAACGTTTACGTGAATGGCATGCTGCATGATGGACCATCATGCTTGCTATTAATCAATATAGTGAAGCAACGGCTAGCATGTAGTTTGCATGTCATGCACGTCAATCACTACAGCTAGGCGATCATGCATGATTGACAGCACGTATTGCATGTCATGCCGCATGATCGTTTAGGGAGCCCTTAATACAACAGATCCATCTCATTCAACTACTATGAATCCCGCGACCGCGTTTTTTTAGTTGCGTGGACGGACAAAGACGTAGGTTAAAACAATTAAATATATTCCATCAGTTATGTAAAAATGATTATGATTATGAATCAGTGCGCAATTAATATCCCGCTAACTCTGTGTTACTGAGTGCTATAAGATCTCAATGGACGCAAAAAGTGCATACTTCATATGCAATTAAGCCGTCGTCGACGTGCTATCTCGCCATGTCGTCGCCAGCGCGCGAGCGGGAAAGCGAATCACGCGATTTGGCGTGCGCGCCGCGTACCGTGCGGGGTCATTTGTCATGTCTGATAATTTATCATGGCGGAATTTCGCCATAAAAACCACCCCTTTAAATCCAGAGATGTAGGTAGGAGGGGGCACCCAATGAGATAGGTTTTTGGCAATACCGTAAAACAACTGGCATTGGGTCAGCGCTGACCCGGCGCAAAACTGCTCGAGCAATTTTATAGTGCTAGTCTACTCTAGCTCCAAAGATAGGTTTTTTAAATGCCGATGAACAACTGGCTTAGGGTCAGCGCTGACCTGGCGTAAAACTGCTCAAGCAGTTTTATTATGCTAGTCTACTCTACCTCCAGAGATAAGTTTTTGAAATACCGATGAACAACCTGGCATAGGGTCAGCGCTGACATGGCGCAAAACTGCTCGAGCAATTTTATAATGCTAGTCTACTCTAGCTCCAGAGATAGGTTTTTGAAATACCGATGAACAACTGACATAGGGTCAGCGCTGACCTGGCGTAAAACTGCTCGAGCAATTTTATAATGCTAGTCTACTCTAGCTCCAAACCGTGAATCGCTTGCTACTAGCATGCGCGAGTAGCTTTCCATTATAAAATGTAATGCACGTGAAATAAAGTCGTTTTTACATTAGAGGCATAAAATTGCTCGAGCAGTTGTCCGCTAGGTCTGCTCTGACAAATAGTCGTCGCACGCTGCCGCACACTTTACTTTATAGGTGAAAGAAGCCTTTGAAGTGTTTCTTTCTACTCAAGAGTTTCTGTGATTGAGTGACAAGATTTTTCTTTTAATAACATTAGTGCACCCTTTATTCGGGAAAAAGTTGCCTTTATCAGGGATAACAATCATAATATTGCGAATATGGTCCTTTGTGTATTTTAGGGTAAGGGTGTCGCGAGAATTTGCCAAAAATACTAATAATGGAACGAATGAATCACTCACTGTACCATTATTTGTATTGCTAAGTTCGGACCCCCCTCGAGATCTTGGAATCATAACATTTTATTGTATTAAATGTTTGTGTAACCGCACCCCTTACGCTCCTCGAAGCTGCCCGAAACATATTCAGAGTGTTATTTATTTTGCCCTAGAATACATACTTACATAGGTAGGTAGGTATTTTTAAAATACTAACAAATATATTTGGCGTAGTCTAAAATCAAAACAATTGCGGTATGACTACGGGATGGGTCAACGATCGCAGTATTGATTTTATTATGCATGTATCATTATCAGCCTAGCCCAGGGACTAGCCACTGCTTGTCATAGGCCTCCCACAAGCGCTCCAGTGAACCCGATCTCCTATTCTCTGCATCCAGTCACTGCCAGTCGCCTTGCGCAGATCGCGCTCCATCTAGCCGGGGGCGTCCCACACTACGCTTGCCCAGTCGTGGTCTCCACTCGAGAACTCGTCTACCCCAACTATTATCGGTTCCCCGGCAAATGTGACCAGCCCACTGCCACTTCAACGTAAACGTCGAAGTTTAAATGTCGACGGCATTGGTTCTCTGGCGGATCACTTCGTTCCGGATCCTGTCTCTCAGACAAACTCCGAGAATGTCTGTTTCCATAGTCCGTTGAGCGACTTTGAGTTTTCGGACTAGTCCCACTGTCAGTTTCGGCGCCATATGTCATTACTGGTAGGACGCACTGTTTGAAGCTTACTTGTGGTCTTATCTCAGCGATCAGCGGTTCTCCGTCAGATGTGACCAGCCCACACGTATGTCTATATATTTGTTGTGTGTGCATTCCAGTAACGGGTACCGTCTGCCGAGCGTGGGCTCGCCGTGGTGGATGTCCCCGGAGTGCCTGCGCGGCCGCTGGTACGACCACCGCTCGGACATATTCTCCTACGGCATCATACTGTGCCAACTTATAGCCAGGGTGAGTGACTTGCCATCCCACTACTGTACAAATGAGTTTGCTTGTTTCTGAGTTTGTTGCGGCTGAAGGGATAATTGATGAAACTTGCAACAGTGATAGATAGATTATATCCCAGAATAACATGTAGGATACTTTTCAACAGATTTTTAAAAAGGATGCTCTTAATTCCACTTTTTTTGTGTTACATGATTACCTATGTTTATTTATTTAGGCTATAATGTTGACGGTGGTGGTCCTATTTCAATCGAAAAAAAAATCACTTCTAAGGCCGTACGCTAAAACACGGGTGTGCGAAAAATGTATGAAAAAAATAGCCCGCCTGGTGGGCGCATATGCGGGCGCTGCTCATACATTTTTCGCCCGCGGCGGGCGCCATCAGCGAGAGTTTTAGCATACGGCCCAAGGGTGGAGAATTAAAATATTAGGATCAACAAGTCCGATGACATGAATCATATTTTTTACAAGGAAGTTTCATCATCATCATCATATCAGCCTGTAGACCACCCCCATGGATCTCCACGACGACCGGTCCTGCGCTAACCTCATCCAGCTGGGTCCCGCGACCTTCACACACAGATCGCGACAGATCGTCGGTCCACTTTGTGGGAGGCCTACGCTGCGTCTTCCGATACGTGGTCGCCACTCGAGAACCTTTCTGCCCCAACGGCCGTCAGTTCTACGAGCGATGTGCGCAGCCCACTGCCACTTCAGTTTTGCAATTCTTTGAGCTATGTCGGTGACCTTGGTTCTCCTGCGGATCTCCTCATTTCTGATTCGTGTGGGTGCGTCGGTCGGTTGTCAGGTGGACGCTGACCCGGACGTGCTGCCGCGCACGGACAACTTCGGCCTCAACTACATGGCGTTCGCCGAGCTGTGCGACGAGCACACCGTGCCCGAGCTGCTCCGGCTCGCCTTCGACTGCTGCATCGTACGTCACTTCGATTTATTTATTTGATATTGTTGTTCAATACATTGACCAAAACATTAAGCAACCAAAGCCGTAAAGTTATTTAAAAACAATTTGTAGCTGGCATCCCAGCCCTTTTTTTCTTTCTCTTTTTCCTGATACGCTGGCCACGGCAAACGCTTTTTCGTAAGACCGTTTCAATCTACTGTAATTTCAATAAAATTACACCATAAAACATATACATAGGTGGACAGATAATTAGAAACATGGCAAGATTTTCATACAATCGAGGTCACTTTGAAGCCATGGTTCTCCGTGAAGGATTGATCGGGACATGATCTAATGACGGTCATCGAGAGAGTAGATGGAGAACTTTTAGATCGCTATAGATCATCAGATGAGCTGTTTGCAAGCAGTATCGTCATGATTCCAACTTTAAGATTTTCATACATTTTGATGCCATTTGGCGGGTTTTTGTCTTCATGACGAACGCCTTGTTCAATTTTAAAAAAAAGTTATTATCTAGAGTTGTTCTCTCATTATCTGTGTATATGTTGGCAGTACGAGCCCAAGGCGCGGCCGCTATTCCCCGAGATAGTGGAGAAGCTCGCCGAGGTGAAGGAGGGGCTCGACGACGCCGCTTGGGGCGGCCTCGCGCCCAACGCCTCCGCCGAGAGGTTAGTGCCGGGACCGGGGACCAGACTACGGCCATCTGGGCGGTTATGATCATCATCAACAGCCTATTAACATGTTCCCACTGCTGGGGCTCAGGCCTACCCTCTTAACGAGGGTGTTCGGGCTATAGTCGCTTACGCACACATAGACTATAAACACTGTCAGCGATGTATATATACTGTGGTGAAGTGCAAACAATTTATGACTATATTCATTCAGCCATCAAGATATTCTACAGGGACTATACGATCAAATAATGATACTATTGTTTGTTTGCTTGTTCGTTCGGCAGCGAGGAGGCGGACTCGTCGGGCCCGCGCTCGTGCCCCGGCCTGTACGCGTGGCGGCGCCCCGCGCGCTACAAGTCCGAGGGCGGCAGCCCGCGCTCGCCGCACCACCACGACCAACGTGAGTATAGCCTTAGTTAAATATTTATAATTAATGAACAAGCTATATGTATGAAAACAGGGCCCTGTTCTGTTGGGTTTGTTGTTGTTTCCTCTCCTCGGCTATACAGGTGGAAACAGAGTTGTTTTAGACAGAATTGATGTCAAAATGATAATATTGTACTGTCCACAGTGCAACACCGGCGCTCGCTGTCGGAGCTGGAATGGTGCGTGGAGGCTGGCGGCGAGGCGGGCGCGGCGGGCGCTGGCGAGGGGGGCGGCGGCGGCGCGCGGCGCGGCGGCGAGCGGCCCCCGCCCCCGCACCGCTCCGCGTCCGCGCTGCCCGCGCCGCGCGCGCGCCCCGCGCCGCCCCGCCTCGCGCGCCTGCACCGCCTCGCGCACATCATGCTGCTGCGCGACTCGCACGCCGCGCCCCACCCCGCCCGCCGCCCCCTAGACACCTTCCGCGGCGTCAAGAAGATCCTGGAGGTGGCGCACTCGCGCGCCGGCGGGTTCTCCTCGTGCGTCGAGCTCCCCTCCCCCCTGGTGAAGGTCGACGCGGAGCTCGGCCTCTCCGACGACGAGCCGCGCTGCGCTTCGCTGCCCTCCTCCCCGGGCCTCAGCCGGCGCGGCAGCCTCGAGCGCGTCGACCCGCCCCAGCCGCCCCCGCCCAAAGTCAATCAGGAGTACTCCATACAGAAGAGCAACTCCAGCATAGAGCTGAGGAGGCGAGGCTCCTGCGAGAGCGGGATTTTCTCCGTCGCCAACGAAGATTTTTGCCCCCAACATCCCGGGGCGGAGTGCTTCTACGGAGCGATGTGCCCCTGCTCCCTGATGGGGTGCCACAGGTGCTGGTGGTGGCAGCGGGACGCCGCGTCCGACAAGTCGGTCGACGACGAGTTCGACGAGTCGACTCGGGACGCGGAAATCGACGAGGAATGCGCTCGGCCGCGAGTCAAAATGTGCTCCGACTGCTTGCTGATCTACGACAGAATATTCAACGCGCGCTCGTACAGACAGCTGCCGAGACCGTCCGCGGGGTCGGCCAACTCGAGTCTGTTCGTTCTTGACGACTCGGCGCTGTCGACGACCACGGTCAGCTCGCTGCGGAGTCTCGACGACCTGGAGGAGACGCCGCCGAGGGCCGACGAACCGAACGCGGCGAGGAAATACGAACCCGAAATAGCGTCGCCGTTCCTGTGCGGAAAACTGGACGCGAATCGGCCAGATTCGGACGCGTCCGAAACGCCAGAGCCAACGGAGAAAGTGAAGGAGTACCACATACTGAACAGGTGCTGCTGCGTGAGCAGAGCGAAGTGCCTGGGCGGGTGCGTCTCGCACAAGCCTTTGGACGACGACGAACTGAGCTACATGCTGCCCAAAGGCCCTCTGATCCATCACTTGCTGAACTCTACTTACAAGAGAACCTCCAGCGTGTACACGGACAGTTCTGAGGACGTCGCGTCCCTGGCGGGCTCCGACAGCCTGTACTGCGACGACAGGATACCCCGGCACGTGCGCTCCGCACAGATATCCAAAATCGTCGAGTACTTCGAGAGGAAAGGTGCCGATTTCAAGTGCGAGCGGACATTCAAGGGGCACTCTAGGTTTAAGATGAGCAATTTCGGGGGTAAAGTGGAAATGTTGCAGTTGGGGAAGGGGGATAGGAGTGAGAAGGAGTATTTCGTGGATGTGAAGCATAGGGGCGGGGCGGGGGCGAGCAGGCTGTCGGAGCTGGTGGGGGAGGAGGGGTGCGGGAGGGCGGGCAAGTGTCTCGCGCAGCAAAGACTGATGATTTGCGAGGGCGCGGTCAAGTCCAAACTGCCGCTCTTTGACAAGAAGTCATAACAATAATGTGGGACTGCCCTCATCGATGAACGCGAGGTTTCTTCGTACCTTAAGAAATAATTTAGATTGTTTTTTTATTACAAACTAGTTACGTTTCACTTCACGCAATCATTTCTCTCTTTCTTTAGTTACTAAATAGAACTAGAGAACGGACAGAATATTTCTGCCGACTATAAAGCGTATCACAGACACACGCGGCCTGCGGTGGCGGTGGCGGCCTGTTGTATTCCATAGGCAATGTATGTGAGACTTCAGACACGCGCGGCCTGCGTTTACATATTGAGGCTGCGGCCTGCGGTAGGCCGCCACCCTAGGCCTGCGTGTGTCTGGGACACGCTTTAAATCGCGAAATAATTTAAACGTGGTTTTTTTTTTAAGAAACTTCGCGTGTCGATCGACTTTATGCGGAATTAGTTTGTGTCAAATTTACAGTGACCCGTGACTTCCATAGTGTTATAAAATAGGAGTATTTTTATTCTAAATATAGAGAGAGAGAGCAATATTAGTTATTCACTCTAAATAATCATTACTAAATGGTATTTGTTCGCGTTTAACAGTATTTTCAAGGCTAGTGCCAATTTCTGTCGAAAAATAAATATGATTGTAAGGTGCACGGGGCAATTGCAACTAGGGGCAAATGTAACTATACTACAGAGTTTATGTCTGTGACTGGCTGGAATCATTGTTTACCTCATACATAAGGTTAAGTAGATTTTATGATAAATAATGAGTACATATAACTGTATTTGCTTTTGCCCCCTAGTTTGAATTGCTACAGTGCACCTTAACCTAATTTTTCACAATAAATTATGTTTTCCACTAATAACACGTAAAACTCGACCCATTTGAGGATAAGTTGTCTTTGACATATTTTGTTCTGGCGACTTATATGTCAAAATTTACATGGATTTTATTTGAAATATTAATTTTGTGGAAAATAGGGTTAAATTTATTTGTATGACGATTTAATATTATCGTATCGTTAACACCTTCAACTGATAATTCGTGTTTCTTTAACGACTGAGTAAACAATAAGCATTTTTTTTTCGACTTAAATATAAAATTGAGATTATAATTAAGATAATATGTTTGTAATGAAAAGGGTTAGAAATTAGTGTAAAATTTAATTCTGGGGGAAATAGTCAATGTGTGGTCAAAATAGTCTTCGTTGATTAAACGGCCTACTTATAAAAGGCCTTTCTAATCGATTTTAGTCTAAATATTTATGGCATTGTCAAATTATTCATTGGATTTCGAAATTTTTAGTATAAAGGGGGTAGATAATGATTTTTAAAAAAATTATTTGTAAATACATAATTAGGTTTATTATACCTATTGGTTTATTTCATTAATGCTTATAATTTATATACAGTATTATAATTATAATAGTACTTGCCAGTTCAGATACAATTTAAGTAGGTATTATTTTTTATAATTACAATAAGTTTATTACTGTCATAATAATTTCTTTCTTTTACTTTTCAAAAGTGGCAACAGTTTTTAAGTAGATACTGCTTATAATATTGTAGGTGATAAATAATTTAGAAAGTTTTTCTTTTCTTAGTAACTTAAATATTAATTGAATATTAAATAGATACTTTATACATTTATTTAACTTCAAGACAGTCATAGATTGAGTTATTTAAAATCTTTTTTTTTATATATTTACTTTAAAATTTCATTTTGAACTTTAGGTATATGAAAAGATTTTTTTATACGAGCCACCAACATTTAAATAATCAGTATATTATATAATCAATATATATAAATCAATATATTATATGTTTAACACGTAACTAGTCCTTTCACGCGTGTTTCTTTACAAGAAAAATCCGTCGTTTATCTCTTAGCGATTTTGATGATACTTTCATACGAAATAAATTTAGCAATGTAATTAAAATTACGCAAATCTGAACGATTTGATAGCCCGTAGCCGTCTGGAGAATGTATAGTAATATATAAAACCTAAGTATTTCCTTCCCGTATTAATAATATCGAAATGTACAAATATGTGTCAAATCAGACAGAACTTAAATAAACATGTAATTCGATTATTTTCATGAGGTGTGATCTTTCTATTCTGTCAATACTTTCAGCACACCCAGAATTGTTGATGATACAGCCTGCAGGTATTTTACCTATGTATTTTTAGGAAAATACATTTTGTGGGTGATGCTTAGTTGACATGTTTCAATCTCGGTCAACCATCTTAGTGTATTCGGCCAATCACATATCGGGTTGCAATAGAAAGCTTACTTCAGGTCATCTAACCGACTAATCACATCTCGGGTTGCAACAGAAACTTACTTCATAGTATATAACCGACCAATCAAATCTCGCGTTCAAATTGCCGCGTTCACACCGTCAACCGCAAACAACTAAACCCGAAATCAGTTTTTTTATTAAATGCTAATCACTGTCATAGTCACAATGCCTGTGAGACAGACTGACATCCGATTGTAAAGGAAAAGTCACCTAAATCGACTTGTCTCATGAAAATAATCGACAAAATCAAACGAAATATTTACTTACTAATAAAATATTTTTGTAAATACAGTACTACATGTGTATTTATTAGTATTCATCAAACATCAATAATATTGTGGTATTTTTATCCTTTTTATGTCAGGGTACTCAGCTTGAGAGAAATACTTATGGCAATTAATAAAGTTATTTTAGGTGTGACTTGAAAACGTAAATCTATACACACATTGAGATATTTTAAGCTAAACTAGAAGCAAAGAGGTGAATAAAAACAAGACATTTTTCAATATTTATCTTTGACTTTGGAAAAGCAACGGTTTGAATTTGAATAGAATTTTATTTTCACTTGCGTAGATACACTTAAAAATGTTATTTACTTACAAGCAATGATGTCCACAATATGAAAAACTCGAAATTGTTTTTATTCATCTCATTCGCAATACGAATCGTGCCAAAACTACACTTATTTCAAACAGACACGTAAACTTAATTTGTTAAAACATTACCAGATCCCAGTTAACTTACTTATATAGGAGCAATTTAAAGTCCGTCCAAATATACCGGTGGATTGTTTGCTTTTTATACATAGTAGCAGCGATTGTAGATTCGAGACTTTGACACCCAAGACTGAGCGAGCATAGCGAAGCAGATTTTTGCAGCAACTGTTTTGTTCTCCTAAACAATTTTTAAATGTTTGATAACTTACGTTTTTATCGACGCCTTAGGCAGTAGAGAAACTACCATAAATAGGCTTATAACCGGCAATTATTACCACAAGCTTATTTATCTGCCATTAAAAACGAACCTAGGTAATGAAAATATTAGATAATTAAAGCGTATCACGGACACCTGCGGTGGCGGTGGCGGCCTGTTGTATTCCTTATGGAATGTATGTGAGACTTCAGACACGCGCGGCCTGCGCTTGCATATTGAGTTGTCTGGGATACGCTTATTACGCTTAATATGCACATGTTAAAACGTGACAAAGTTTTGTTCATTTCAATAGGATAATGCCCCGAACAGGAACCTTTACTTGTTTTTCGAATTTGGACTCGAACTTTTTCGAGTCCAAATTCGACTATCGGAATCGAAACAAAAGGTAGCACTTATTCGGTATCTGTAGTAGTAACTTGTTAAGCAGCTAGAACCTCGCTAGAACTGATTGTTGCATCGTATCTGTCGGTCAAGAAAGTGCAGCCTGGTCAGTGTGGACAAAAGGGGGCGCAATGAAAAGACTTAGATGAGTCGGACGCTGCCGTGGCCTCTTTTCTCCACTCCAACCCAGCCTTTCTCTAGGCCCAGAATAACATCAGTTGTTAATCATTTTGTACTCAGTCCACTAGCCTAATTCATGTTTTGTTAAATCGTGCTAGAGTTAGAGCTAAAAATGTTCAGTTGAAATCGTGTAAAGTTAACAATGACGACCTTAACCTGAATTCTTTCGGACGAATTCGTCCACTTCCTAACTCTTTCACTTCTTAACTCTCTAATTCACACATTTTTGATGTCCGTGTTTTATCTTTTAAAGGGGTTTTGAACAATTTTGGTTATTGTTGCATTCGGCTTGCATAAATTAATTTTTTTAAAGTTTTTTGTTTACTTCTTTATATGAATGCCCAATGTGCATAGTTTTCGTATTATCACATAGAAAACCGCAGCAATCTTTCGACTTTCTACACAAATGTAAACACAGAATTTTTTTATGTTGCAAAAGCAGAGCTAAGCTCTTTTATAGCCACCCCAGCTGTCCTATAGAAGTTATCCTACAACCGGTTAAGTGTTATTTTTGCTTATTTCCTTATGTTGGTCCGTAGTATGCATATTGTTAAATTACACTATTTCAATTTCACTGAATAAAGTTACAACGCTTTTCTATATTATCTACGAATATAGTTAATATTAATATTATAAACTACAATAAAAGTACTTCAAGCAATAACTTGGTTCCTTATAACATATCTGGTTGAATAAATCAGTACTTTTACTAATGCTGATATTTCCCTTGTTCCCTGTGTTGGTACCATAGAGATAAATCAAGATTTTTTGTTGGTAACCAGTTACAAACACAGAAATGAAGAAAGAATCTATTATAAACTGGTTATGTAATAGAAATTTATCATTCCCCGCAGGTAGCCAATCTTGATTTCGAATCACGCTATTACGAGCTCGTAATGGCCGCAAGCCGATACTTAAAATTTCTTAGGTCCAAGTTAGTCCAATTTTTAGAGATCCGTCAAAATATTGAACTGAAACTTAGAACATAGTAAAATTTCTGACAATGCCGGGTGGGAATTCAGGAAGGAAAAAAAAACAGTTTTCGAGATACTTCAGCAAAGCTGAAATTAACGCATCTTGTAAATTGGCCCGTGTTTGTAACTGAGTTTCGTAACCGGTTACCAACAGAAATTTTACGTACGAATTATTTTATACAAGCGACATGCACATCGCTAACATTTTCTCTAGTATTATCTGTCTGTCAGAAACTCAAGAGATTATTTAAATGGTTCTCGGAAACTCGGAATAAATTATTCATATTTAACTGTGTATTGATTCACATCGGCATGTAGTGGCTAAGCGCTAACAAAAATTGTGATGAAAAACAATAAATGAATCATCCGTCAACAGAATGGCTGTTGATTTCGATCACTAATAAATAACTAAATTCCTTAAGACGACAAGATAATTATTATTATAATATACAGACTTATAGAAAACACAGCAGTACTTCGGACGTGATTTCGTAAAATTTCAACTGAAAGCATAAGTTGAATAATTAATGTTTTAGCATATGTTTCGTTTTTCATAAAACTTGGAACTGGTTTAAACTATATAAAGGGTACTAGTGTGTTTTACTTAACTCTGTATTAATATTTGTAGAATTAATATAATACTTATATTGTCAAAATGTACCTGTTAATTACAGTTTTTAAGTAATAGATATTATGCAATATAAATCAGTGGAATCAACGTCTCAGTTTGAAAATCATCTTCAGGTATCTCTTTCTCAAGTCATTACAAAGACGTTGCGATATCTGATTACTTCAGCTGACATTTGTATGAAAATTTAATTTAAAATGTATGATTTTGTCTACATTGGCTCGTTGAGATTTTGTAAAGGGTAGTCCGTAAAGAGGTTTTGACATGACAACTTCATCAACGCATCGCTGTCAGATTATTACAGACATTCATCATCGATTTCGGTATTAACTAGTCATTTAATCCCCATTGCACTGGATACTCTTATTGAAACCTTAGGCTGGGTTAATTGTAAAAATTCACAGTTCAATAGAGCTGTAATTTTTTATTCCAACCTAAAGCTATTGTTTCAAGTCGACTGGAAATTACAGGAGTTATTCCCGAAATCCCCATCAATTTTGATCGAACGACGACGATGGAATATTCAGCACATATTGAAATTAAGTGAGGTAAGGTGGGGTAAGACTAGCATACTTTATTGTCAGAAAGCAGGTATCTGTTTTTGTGAAGTAGTAGTTTGTTCTACCTTTGAGGTTATGGTTAAGATATAATTAAGCTATTATACATAATTATGAAAAAAATCTATAGCTGTTTTCAAAATGGTTATACTTTAGAAAAAATTCACTGGGGTAAGATTGACTGTACTGTTTTTATTTTAAAATATTTACTATTTTATGTAGTTCTGTTTTGAGCCGAGAACTATAATAACATCTGTATAAAAACCACAGCAAACTGGACAAGAAGGCTGTACTTATTGAGATATTAGATGTTGTTAGTCTTGCCCTGGCGAGTGTTACCCCACTTACCTTACCTAATACTGATTGTATGTACACATGCCAAAGCACCACTTATCAGTACACCCTGTACATATCTCAATCAATAAAGAGAACTTAAGGTCTTAAACATTCTTAGCAGGCGTAACAAAAACGTGCGCGCTCGGTCTGTTTAGGGCCTCAGTTATTCTTCGTTGGAATTCAATTCGAAATCTCTGTATAATTCCAACTGGTTGTTTCAGCACTGATTAAAGTCTTGCCGGTTGTTGCAAGGTAGATTATTATTTAGTTCAAGGGCAAAGTTAAGCATATCAGTTTCAGGATACCTAGTTTATGATTAGTTATTTTAGTAATAACTTTAGATTTAAATATAATATGTCGTCCACGAGTGGTAGGCAGATTGTTTATAATAGAAACTCTATTTTTGTTGCTTGGTATTACCGGAAGGCCGGAAGTCTTCCTAATCACCTAAAAATAAATTGTAATAATAATAATGTATGGACAAATTTACACACAGCTGTTTAGTCCCAACTAAGCCGAAGCTTGTAAATTGGTACTCAACAACTGACAAACATACTTAAATACTTTTAAATAAATACTTAAATACATAAAACACCCAGAATCCGAAAACCAACAGATATGCTCATCACACACAATGTTTGCCCCGGGTGGGAATCGAACCCACGACCGTTGGCGCAGTAGGTAGCGTCACTACCACTGCGCCAACAGGCCAGTCAGGAAAAGAAAAGAAAATGCCAAAAAAGAAATTAACGAAAAAAGCAATGATCCTAAATCTTTTTTTTTTTGTTTAATGTGAGAAAAATTCTATTCATTCTCCATATAAATTTTAACTTTACAAAGTTTGTTTCTTCCAAGAGCTTCCACTGAATAATGTGATTTTTTCTGGTGAGACTGGCGGCTAGTGGGATTGTATGAAGTACTCCACACTGACGCGGGCAAGGCGCGGCTGCAGTGCAAATTTCTATAACTAGGTGGATAAACCACCCCAGTGTGAGGTCTACTTAGTCGCATAACCCTAAACGCGAAAAGTCCCCAGGCTACTTTTAAGCAGAAGTTTAAAAAACTAAGCAAAGGTTATATAAAACTTCCTTTTTTTGGGTCATTGTGCGTTCAGGTCATTCCGTATGCTTTTTATGTGGTATCTTCTTTCTTCTGCCCCCCACTTCGGTTAAGAACTATTATTTAATCTGTGCCCCCACTCGTGTGCGAAGTACTGTTAACTAAAAAAGTTCTTGTAAATATCTCCTAACGTTCCTTTGTATAAGGCACTAATGATTAGAACATTTTGTTGATACGGTTGTGTCTTTTGCATACCCAGACTTGTAATAGTTAAGTCTAGCCGACGGAGGCAGTTGCGTATAATTTGTAAAATGAAGGTGGTATTAAATATATTTTGTTTCAAATTTGGCTTCTCATTTTGGCGGTATGCTATCCATCTAAGTTACTTACCATAACACTTTTTGAACAATACACGTCGGGACAGTTTAGTAGGGAAAAGCTTGATTCCTCATGATGTTTTCCCTAGCCGTTTGAGAGCAAAAGGTTGGAAAAAAACCCATTATGTAATAGATAGATGGCATGACTGGGAATCGAACTCGGACCACTCGACATGATACTCTGCCCGCGTCTCCTTCACTGCGCCATTGACATCGGCGCTCTAGGTTTAATTTAACCACTGAAGTAAATAGAAAAAAAAAATGTTTCACACGACAATTCTATTAGGTAGGTACTAATTTCTTTAAAAAGTATTAAAGTGGTCAAAATGTAGATCTATAAACACGAGTCGCCAGGGGGGACCATGGGTACTATTGGTGGCGGCGGCGCTGGCGCTTCTTCCAGTGGCCATTTCTGAAAAAGAAAAAGCACGTTTGCAAAATCAAAATAACCCACTTTTAGGCAAAGGTCTACCCTTGAAATAAAGTTCCTGTTTAAAAAAATATTTGGAGCATCATCATCAACAGCCTATTAATTATGTCCCCACTGCTGGGGCAGTCGTACCCTCTCAACGAGGGCGTTCGGGCTATAGTCCACCACGCTAGCCCAGTGCGGGTTGGTGGACTTCACATGCGCCTAAGAATTTCTTCTTAGGTGTATGCAGGTTTCCTCGCGATGTTTTCTTTCACCGTTTGAGAGCATTCAGTCAATGTACTTAAGTTTCGAGAAAAACTCGTTGGTACATGGCCCAGCCGGGGATCGAACTTCGGACTTTTGGAGTATACTTAATTACTAGGTATATATTTTTATTTTACTCTTGCATAAAAATATCTCCGGCCGTTTTTGTAACCGAGTTTCGTAACCGGCTACAAAGGAAGAACGTGTTTTTGCAGAATACTTTGGTACTCCTAACCTAACCATTCTTCCAACGGTAATTAACAACTTTAGTTAATAACTTTAATTACTATAAAATAAATAGAATGCTAAACTATTTTAATAAAGCTTGAGTTTGTTTGAACGCGCTGATCTCTGGAACTACCAGTCGGATTTGAAAAATTCTTTTTGCATTTGATAGCCCAACTCTTAGGAAGGCGTTGTAGGCTCTTTTAACATCACGCGTCAGTGGCCTCGGGGATAAGACGCGGCCTATCATATCGAAAGGCCCGAAGTTCGATCCCCGGCTGGACCATGCACCAATGGGTTTTTTCTCGAAACTTAAGTACATATACTGACTGCTCTTAAACGGTGAACGAAAACATCGTGAGGAAACCTGCATACACCGAAGAAATTCTTAGGCGCATGTGAAGTCCACCAACCAGCACTGGGCTAGCGTGGTGGACTATAGCCCGAACGCCCTCGTTGACAGGATAGGCCTGAGCCCCAGCAGTGGGGACATTAATAGGCTGTTGATGTAACATCACGCTACGACCCTTAGAAGCCGAGCAAAAAAGAGGGAAGCAGCTAGTAATTAATATGCTGATAATTAATTACCCTCTTGTTCGAATGAATTTTCAGTCCTCCGCATGGTTTCTTTCTGGGGTCGTAGTCTTGACACACCGAGTCTAGGACTCCGCCCCATAGGGCCCTCCACTTGGCCCGCCACTTGGTGCCGAGGTCGAAGAACCAGTAGATGAAGGAGAGGAAGCCCAGGGAAAAGGCAGCGCTGCCGAGGAGCTGGTTCGTGGTCAGCTCGTCGCCTTCGTTACCGCCGAAAATAGCACCCAACAGACCCTTCAAGGAATAGTGGTCTTATCAGCAGAGCTTGGAATACCTACCGGTAATTTTGTTTGGTACCAATGTACCAGTCAACTTGCTCCGGCACCGGTATCTTCTGTACGAATACCGCTTTCAAAATACCGGTATGTTATCTGGTTCGATACCGAAATTAATGCCGGTATTTTCACAACGGTTGCAACATTAGTGAGGTTAACTATTTTACTTTTTTTTACTGTTTCATCGTAACGCCACAGAGGAATTAATAGTCCTAAGGCTGTGCCCGCGACTTCATGCGCGTGGATCCAGTTTTTTTTGTAATTTTTTTTCTTCTTACTAGTTTTTTTTTATTCATTTATTTTAATGCATATCCTGCCTCGGTTTCGTTTGTTCGTAAGGTACATAACCCCGACCTAATTTTTCAAAAAATCATATTAAAAAAGTTTACTCTATATATGTTTAGGAGTCAAAACATCACACCTGAACTGCTGAATGGATTTTGATGAAATTTGTTGTGGAGATAAGTATGTATCTATATCGAAGTTATTTATTGATAAATTTCCTTTGTTTGTAATGCTATGGATCTCTGTAATGTGACAAATATTATATGCCGAATAAATTGCAATTGAACATAGGAACATAGACAACAAAGGACATATTAGGCTACTTTACACCGCGATAATCTGTTCCCCCGGGAAAAAACACCCTATGCAAGCGGCGAGCAGCAGCTGGTAATTTTATTGAGTTCACCAAATAATGTTGAGTTGAACTGCTAGACCTTGCGGGGTTGGGGTCCTTCATCATCGTTGATCCCCAAGGCTCTTCTCGCTGCGGCAGCTTCTGCAAGTATTCTTCTTCTTTCTTGTTCTTCGGCACTGAAAAGAAGAAAATTAAAGAAAATGTACTACTGAAAAGAAGAAGTCGGTGTGGTTTGGATTTCGATTTTCAATGTTTCCGTGACTATTAATATTTACACAAGGTTTTTAAGAGGCGGAGATTGTCGCTACGCTAACCACGGATGGGTTACACCTAGAAAAATAATGGTATAAAAACTTATTTTACTCTTCACAGGAGGTACAGAATCATGCTCAGACCTGAGACGTCGAAAAGGTATTTCATTTCTGAGACGTTTCTTTGAGGTACCTACCATTTAAGCGAGGTCCGGGATTTTTATAACATGCCTAGGTAGGTACCTAATGGAAAATGTTTAGGTATATGTTCCAATATTATACGTTATTTTATACGTTACACGTTAATTTGTATAACTATTTGTCATCGTGGATACGAATAGGTTGTTCCCACTTTATCGCGACCCCTGCAACTGACCACCCCGGTTGATAAAATCGTTTAGGACTAAGGACTTCTACCAAGTTCTCAGAATAATCTGAGCTTCTACCAAATTATTCAGCCCTCACCAGTCACACATAGTTTTGAAAGGTGGCAACAATTTAAGAAATGTCTCTGTAAATCTTCATCCATAATTTGGCCATATTGCTTTAAGAAGACACATACATAATTAGTTTTCTTATTTATTTCGACATTTTAAACAATTTCTATATAATTTTACATGTTTTTGACACTGTTACGTAATGCTTGTATACCGGTACGACAACTTGACAATTTTAACTTTTTCTTTTTCAGATCTTGCAAGCAGGTTCTGGCTCTTCTATGGAGATGCAGATGGCACTGTAAAACAAAATAATTGTATTGGTATAAATCATAGTATATGATTGTCTTTGAAAAAATAACGCATTGTTTTTTCGGGAATCGGGATCTCTTGAAGATAGATATTTTGTCCGTCTTTCTGTCGGATTTAATATCGGATGTCGAAAGGAAAATTTGTAGTATCGACCGCTCGAAGCGAGGCGAGCGAATCAAAAATGGAGCTCCAGGTGTGGCATACAATGCTAGATCCGTTGCGACGAAGCAAAGCGGTAATGAGGCACCCCCCTTAAGCGGTCCCTAATCGATCATGCTTGCATGACATGCGTTACGTTTACGTGATTGTCATGCTGCATGATGGACCATCAATCAGTACAGTGAAGCAACGGCCAGCACGTAATTGCATGACATGCAGATTGATGGTGTAGGGACCACTTTAGAGGTGATCTAGATGTCATGTGTCACACTCATATACCTAAGCCTTCATGTTGTTCGCCGCTTTTTCCTTGCAATAGCACTTGGCGGGTGCGTTGATGTGAACGTTGTACTTGGCCGCGCACTTGTACGTCTTGTCGCCGCAGCCGCTGAAGAACAACTTGTACAGCAGCGCGAGTATGCCTGTGCCAACGACCAGGCCTGCCGCTACGGGCACCCAGTTGTCGCCCTTATTGCTCATTGTATAGTTGGGTTACTGCTGGAATGGGAGAGCATACAGATGGAGTATGGGCAGGAATCCTAGCATTGGCGAACCTATCCAATCTTTGGCCTCAGGGGGGCAAACCAGGAATTTCCTGTATATGTGCATTTATTAGAATAAGTCGGTATACTTAATTTATTTCAAAGCAATCTTCGTGCATCTCCTGCCTATTAGTGTAGGTACGGTCGACCGCAAGTCAGTGGAAACAAAACTAGTATAAGTGGTCCCTCATTATTGAAACTCACTAATAGAGCTAGGCCAGCTCAAGGTCAAAGTGTTTCCACGACGTGCGGTCGAGTGTACAGTGTTCTATCTAGTAGGACGGTGGTAAGTAGGTACAAAATTAAAGTCAAAGTCAAAAGTATTTTATTGCATGTAAGTACACTGGGTACATTTATACGTCAATCTTTTATCTACCACCGCTTCCAAGGTGTTATATAGAGCTGGGAAGAAGATTATACCTAGGTACCTATCTACAATCTGTAGTAGGGAAAAAGACTGCTTAACCAAAATATTTTTGGGGGATCCTACATGAATTTTCAAATTATGGGTTATTCACCTGTGTTTATTATTTAAACAATATCAGTTAGGGTATAATCTAATCAGTCTATCTGTCTTGATTAGGTATGTACTAAGGTCAGAAGCAGCCATGATTGATAAGATAACCTGCTCTACAAAATTATTATAATTTTGCCTTTTGAATGAAATATTACATTTTCAGTAAGAAATAATATGAATTTAATTTGAATTCCTTTTCGGATTTATCCCGCAGACTTTATAGTGTTAAGTTTGATTAATTAAACCTTGGCAAGGGTCCTAGGTATACAAACAGAACAGTGCGACGATGGCCAATGATTTTCAAATCCCACCTAAACAAACACCTATGTCCAGCAATGGACGTTGACAATTTAATATTAAATAATAAGTAGGTTACCTACCTTCGTCATAGCAGTCAGATTATCATTCGTAAAGGTAGGTAGTTAATTAATATTTATAACACTAAATTGTCGCTGAACATTCATCTTAGGTCAACTGCTCGCTTTAATTAAACACCACAGAAGCTGTGGTTATTGTACACATATTTATGATGCAGTTATAAAGCTAATATTACTGCAGCTTCATTTTATATTGACAATATATTCTATCAAATCAGAGTGACAAACTGTGACAAGCAGACGTTGGCAGAAGTCTCAAAAAGAGGGGCCATTTCGAGTCCGTAAATAACCAGGAACACTGGTACCTATAGAGTAGTACGAAAACTTTGTAGGTTCTCTTCAATATACACACGAAATTGAATTTCAGTGGTATGCAATACCACTGAAATTCAAACCAATCAATTCAATCATCCCCACGTTTTTCTACCCTTAGGTAGTATTGTTATGTATTCTGTGGTAGTAGTAAAATACAAAACATATATGTGCTGAATGTGCCTATAATAAAAATGCTTCATTACATCATTATCCCCTCAAAGCAGCGATCTATTTTTCGGTACACTGTACATATATCATCATAAATATATCTGCATACATAAGATTACATCGTTAACCGAAAGCGCCCTAGAGCTTCAGGTGCAAAAATGTATCATTATATTCAGTAAACTCAGAAGGCGTGAGAATGTACATGGCGACCTCTTTATACCTTTCTGGCTGGTCCAATATCTCCACTAGTTTCGCCAATTTCCTTTCGTATCCCATCAATATATTCACATTCACATCCTTAATGAAATTGCATTTTTTATTCCAGAAATATGGAATCTTTCTCTCCTGTACAGCTGAGTGCAATTTCTTCACCATGATTTTAAAAAGAATCGCTAGGTCTTTATCCCAATATTCCGAATATTTATGGTGTTCGAAAGCTTCCCAGAAGAACAGGGTCTTTATGAAGTAACTTGATATTTCTGTCATATTCATCGCGTCTCGCAGTTTCTTCATCTATAACAAAAAAAGTAACAGGTTGTGTCTACTTGTTTTACGCCGTATGGGTACTTCACAAACTTAAAAATCCAGTGTTATATGTAACAACTTTTACATTCAGTAAGTGGGTGGTGATTAATGGCAGAGATGAGCGTAGCGTAGTGGTACCGCGGTAAACCATATAAAATACTGTTGGTCTATATTCTGCATTTAATTCCTTAAATAACTACAACAAATATACCTAATGAATTATGCTTTTGATTAATTACGATTGATTTTACTAAAAAACACTACAATTCGACGCAGTAGGTATCATCAACAGCCTATTAACAGTCCCCACTGCTGGGGCTCAGGCCTACCCTCTCAACGAGGGTGTTCGGGCTATAGTCCATCAAGTAGCAGTAGGTATACACGGAAAGAAGAGACAGGAAGTGAGAGAGAGAGACCAAAGATAAAAACCTCAATAAAACCATAGACAATAAAATGTTTTTATTATTTATTTTTAGTTTTCTGGAAGGGGGCGAGTTGGGACTAAACCATATAAAACATCTTCACAATGTTCAGAAATTAAGTATGATCTGAGGCATAGGTAATATGCATACAGTTGAGCTGTTCCTACAGTGGTTTTTTATTAGTATCTGCGCTAAAAGAACGGACGTAAAGAAATAAGATTATACTTACATATCTAATGGCTAATTTCATGTTATTTGAATCAAACATGAGGCCTCGCTCCTGTTCCTGCATTGCCAACCGCCACGACCGTCTTCTGTCATGCTCAGTATGAGCGTCCTTGTTCGGTTTGGGCACAACCATCCACATTTCCTGCGGGGCTTTGCATTTTGGTGGAATTTTTTGGTACCTTGATTTTCTTGTGGTTTTGCTGCCTAGCCAACGGTTTTCTGGAAACTTCAAGGCAGGCACAAAGTCTATGTCCATTTTAAACCCCAGGTTGTTCCAAATATGAAAGGTAATGGCCGGACCACCTTTGGATGTTTCAATGCTATACTTAACACCATCTACATCAAGCATACCATTCTGTAGGGACGCATTCAGTCCCTTATGAACCACCCCTTCGAACCATTGAATAAATTTGTCACTGCATATGTAATCTTTTCGATCTTTCCAGTTGTAAGCTGTGATGTTGATTGGCCACGTCTCTCTGTTGAAAGACATATTCTGAAATTGGTATCCGGTTTTGAGCTGCACAAACCCCGGTCCTCTTGTCTGGAAGATGATGTCGTTTGCACTTATGTCAAACGGGTCTTTCCTGATGTTTAGTGGAAGGCCAATGACGACGACCACGTCAAATTCGTCGGGCTTGCCAATTCGGAGCCAGTCGTAGTGGCTGCCAGCGCACTGCACCTAGTTACAACAACAAAGGTCAGCAATGTCGTGCGGATCAAATTTTCTCACGAACATCCAAACCTTGTTTCAGATTAATCATACATACTTAATAGTATTAGATTATTCTAAATAAATTAAAATATTGTAGAGCGTCAGTGGCCTCGGGGATAAGACGCGACCTAACATAACGAAAGGTCCGAGGTTCGATCCCCGGTTGGGCCATGTACCAATGGGTTTTTTCTCGAAACTTAAGTACATTTACTGACTGCTCTCAAACGGTGAAGGAAAACATCGTGAGGAAACCTGCATACTCCGAAGAAGAAATTCTTAGGCGCATGTGAAGTCCACCAACCCGCACTGGGCTAGCGTGGTGGACTATAGCCCGCACGCCCTCGTTGAGAGGGTAGGCCTGAGCCCCAGCAGTGGGGAGATTAATAGGCTGTTGATGATGATGATGATGATTCTAAATAAATACGTAGATAAGTACCTACGATAAGTTAGGTAGCTAGGTACTGTTTTCCATTAGGTAGGTACCTACATATATTTTTGGCGTAATATGAAACGTCTGTAATAGGTGCTTTCTTTAGAGATAAAACTGCACCGTGTGCAATTAGATATTAGCATAGAATAAGTAAATATATAATATATTAGCATATATAAGTAAATATATAATATATTAGGATAGTTTAAGTAAATTTTATAGGTTACGTAGATTTTCCATGCTTTTGGGTGCCCTGATTTCGTTGATTTCTCCCTCTAAGCCTGATTTCGACACTGAGTCATAAGCTCTGATCTGATCATGGGATAAGGGAGTGTTTTCGGCCAGCCTACCTTTACTCACCCTATCTTTACCTTTAGTATACCTACCTACATGCACATCAACATATTCATCATCATCAGCCTGCACTAGTCCATAGCTGCTGGACATAGGCCTCCCCCAAGGCGCGCCACTGAGTCCGATCTTCGGCTCTCCGCATCCAGTCACTGCCATCAGCTGCCTTACGCAGGTCGTCGCTCCATCCAGCCGGGAGGCGTCCCACACTACGCTTGCCTAGTCGTGGTCTCCACTCGAAAACCACTCGAAAACTCATCTACCCCAGCGGTAATCGGTTCTCCGACAGATGTGACCAGCCCACTGCCACTTCAACGTGCTAACCCTTTGAGCTATTTCAAAGGCTTTGGTTCTCTGGCTGATCACCTACATGATAAAATTACATTTCAAAATATTAACTTACCCTCTCGGAAAATCTGTTGTAGTAGGGATCAACATCTTTCATATTCTGGTGAACAAGGTTGGTTAAGACATCAAAGACTCGGTAATGAAGAGCAAACTCCTCGTCGATCAGAGCTATGTACCTTAGATATACATCATGTAGCAACGAGCTAAGGTTGTTGATATCGGGATTATCCGGCACCAAACTCCTTGAAATTCCTCTGGAAAAAATAATGTTATAGGTATGAGCGTTTCAGGCAGGATTAATTAAGTATACATGCGTTCTTGCATAGAGTTATGATCTCTTTGGTGGGTTCTCGCGGCCAGCAATTTTTTTTTATTCAAGCGTTCTTGAGTTTCGTTAATGAGTTTTTCTCGCTTCCGTTGTGAACCAATTTAAAAGAATATTTTTTATGGATAGGCTAGGCTATATTATTATATTAATATATATTTATTTTAATACTATATTAATAGTACCTATTTCAAATGTGGTCCCATTTCGAGTGTAAAAAAATATTTTATCTCTGAAAGTGGGATTTTCTAAATAAAATTGGGAATTAAAGTCGTCGGTGTAATCTAAGCTTATCATCATAACATACAAAAATCTTTAAAAAAATACAAAGTCGGTTTTATTTTTGTCTCTATAGTTAAACTTACTAAAAAATTATGATTATACCTACCTGTAGTATACCTAGGTATCTAATAGGTAGGTAAATAGGAGAGGCGGTGCCTGAAATGTATTTGATAGGTAAAGTACTATAATGCATTGCATTTACTTTTATTGCATTTAATCACCACACCGGATGGTGTGAAGATGTGGTAAAGTGGTAGGTAATAATCCATTAAGCAACACCCTGGTGTATTGAGAAACAGATACCTACCTAAATAGGTAGGTACCTAGGTAACATTGATGAGTAATGTTCAGCAAAAAGAAACCATATTTCGGACACTGGCGCCTAAATATTAGGTAGAATGTATTACCACAGAAGAAATAGTACTTACCAAGTGATGTACTGCACTCTCATTAATTACCCGTAAACGACCCGACCCCGTTAAACTGCCCAGCAGCAGAGAAGCTAGAATTTTATTTTAATAATTTACCTGCGGCAGCTTCTTTTCTCTGCTTCTTGTGTTTCTTCCATGCTCATTTTGAACCGTAGTGTTTCTCTAAACTCTATTCAATCTCGCTGTGTTTGAACACTTGAATTAAAATTGAAACTGTAATCTCCTCAGCTTCAAACCCTGACCCTGAAAACCAAAGAGAATAAAAATTATACTTATGAATCTTGGGTTGTGTAGGATAAATCCCTCCCTCTGTAGTCTGTGGTAGGTAGTTTTTAGATCATAGAGTATTTAGGTATTTTTTTACGTATGGAGTTTACGGCCCTGCAAACAAAGTCTTTTAGCCCCATCTTAATTTTTAACATTCATAAAAACTAAAAGGATCTATAATTTTTTTTTGTTTTCCTAAAATGTCTCAGGAAAAACAATGTTGTTGTGAGTAAATTCCACGTCACGAGTTCAACAATTCAGTCAGTTTGTATTTTATTTCAAGATAGCTTTCCTAAAGCTATTTAACCCCCGACGAAAAAACGAGGGGTGTTATGTATAAATTATAAAGTAGTATTAGGTACCTACCTACCTAGTATAAAAAATATTTTCCGTCTTTTTCCAAACTTTCTCTAACCTATCATAACCTATTTTTCTCACTCACTGAATACATATAGGTATGTTTTTAATAAGTACACAAAATTACCGCTGTATGTTTAAATACAAAATAAATGAATTTGAATTCATACCTTTTGGCGTTATGACTAATGAGCCACATAGTTAACCGTGCGTGCGACAAACAAAAAAAATACTAGGTGGATATATTTTGTTTAAATAATTTACTAATGTACCTACCTAGGTGTTATCTGGTGTATTGAGATAAGCAGTTACCTACTTATCAATTCTAAATAACTTTTTTCCTCGAATCAATATTATTTAGTCAGTAGATAATATGGGCTGTGGTAAAGTATACTGATATTTCACCGGGAATCCCCGCGTAGTGACGCGCCGTGCCGTGCCGTGTCATCGCGATCACAGAGTATAAAAAGCCGGCAATTAGTGCCAATTTGTGCCCAAAAATTAGAATTTATGCCCCAATAGTTTCGGACATGAATCAAAAAATTTAGCCACTCCCTTATGGATGAGCAATAAAAGCATTCTACTGGTGTCAAAATTGTGTCAAAGTAATCACAAAATTATGACTCACTCACACATTCTCATTTAGCAACCTCCTCCCGCTACTCCGCTTCCTTGGTCCGCACCCCCCGGTAAATGGCGTCATAGGTTCCGATACTAAATATGCAAGATGCGATCTCCACAGGGAGCTTACGCGTGACCAAAGAGATTTGAAACTTCTTGGTTTCGGAGCGAAAACTATATTAGTATGCTAACGCATTTTCGGAGATAAACGGTTAGACTGGTCCAATTGTGGCACGAATGTATCCAGTGGCTGACGACCAATGCGCCTAAATCGTAACTATTCTTCGTAACGCTTCTTTCGTAGCGTGATGTTATATTCGTGTCTACATCATATCGATATTGTGCCTAGCTTACAAGGCGTGACATGAAATAAGCAATACAAAAATACACAATTTAAATGTTTTATTTTGTGAATGTTACAAAAGGCAAGATTTCATAAATCAGTCATGGACTAATATTACAATATAACTTAAATCAAATGACATTCATTACCTACCTACCACAAAATATTTAATATCAGTACAGTAGCGGTATGAAAAGGTTCGTCGTCATACACTCTACTTTTGCTTGTACAGTCGACCGCACGTCAGTGGAAACACTTTGACCTTGAGCTGGCCTAGCCTGTTAAGGCGTTTCGATACTCTGAGAGACCAGTAATACTGGTTTCGTTTCCACTGACGTGCGGTCGACCGTACCAGTGCAAGACACGATGTATTGCCAACATTTGAACAACTCAGACTTAACCGAACGGACATGCAAACTAGGAATAAGTAGATAAAAATGACATTTAATTCTAATAATAGCAATTGCTGTTTAATTTACTTCGACTTACTCGCGACCTGTATAGGAAAGAGCTTGAAAACTGAATAACCTTTCGATTCCGCGACTGTACTTATTTTAAAACTCAATCAACGCATAAAATATTTTTTGTAGCACCAATCTTAATCTAATAGTAATAAATCAAATAATAATAATCTATAGGTAATTTAATTATAATATTTATTAATACAAATTAAGATAAACAAATAGTAGTTGTCAATAGCCTCGAGTGATAATGGCATTCCTTCCTCCCTTCAAAAGACCTGCCCATTCACATTATATTGTAGAAAATACTGACTTATCAATTTCAAAGAAATTAAATCAAATTGCAGTCTTTTCGTCCAAGACATCCTTTTTTTATATCAAATACCTACATTGGACGAACCAACCATGACTTATCATTATTAAATAATCAATCCATTAATCATCATAACACGCCATACAGTACAGATGGCACATTTACAATGGTCCAAAGAAATTTTTGGTGGCTGCCTCATGACAACTCTATTCCTTCCAAGTTCTACTGTACGGAACCGTCGGTGCGCTTTTAAATTGCGTATCGACTTAGTTTCATGTTAGAATCTTTTTATTGTATCGGAAGAAAAAAATCCAAGCAGCAGAAGTTAGTCAAATTTAATAAAATGTTTTCTTATAAAACAGACCGTGTGCTTACTGCCTATTCATGCATGCCAACTGAACTGCAGCTGCTCCGATTACTATGTCAAAATTGTTATCACGAAAAAATACCTAAAGGTTCCTTTCCTAAGACAGTTTCCCTGTATCTCCTATGGTATTTTTTGGTTTTGCCCATACTGTATCAGTTAAAAAAAACACACGTTTAATAAAAATTGATATGAGAAGTCTTATGAGCAAATAGAAGTGAAGACGACAATTTTTTAAATTTTTATCTGTCTTCACCAAATTGAATACGGTGTTCATAGTTTGTTCCTGAAGGTTTAGTATACCCTAAAATATGGTGAATAATATATACTTAGAATGATCCATTTTATCATTGGAAAATTATATCTAGACCATGTCTGTACATAGCAGAGATAGGTACCTATTTCCACGCGGACGAAGTCGCTGGCAACAGCTATCTATACTTATAATAAAGGAGTAGAAATCGTGTGTCTGTACTTTGAACAAATTAAAAAAAAAATGAGTGTGGGCGATAAAAAAAGAATAACAGAACACAAAAAAGTTTTTTTTAATTTTTTTGTTTTTCTGTCTGTCTTTCTGTCTGTCTGTAATCGCTAATCTCCGAAACCACTGAACGGATTTTCTTGCGGTTTTCACAGGTAACAAGACGATGTCATAGACATAGGAGATATCAGTGTTTTTTTTAACTGGGACAGTATAGGCAAGTCCGAAACCATAGGAGATGCAGGGAAAGTGTCTTATGACATAGAAATTTTTTGGTCAAGCGTGTGTTGTCCATAAAAATAAGACCATTTGCACAATTTTTTTTTTAATGCGGTTCGACTCAGTTTCATGTAGGGATCACTTCATTATATCGGAAGAAAAAAATCTGAGCAGCAGAAGTTAGTCAAATTCAATAAAATGTTTTCTCATAGAACGCCAGTGAAAAATAATTTTTATTATTTTTAAAAAATGCGTATCGACTTAGTTTCATGTTAGAATCATTGACCGAGCGAGCGAAGCGAGCGAAGCGTCTACGTTTCGAGACTGGCCAAAAATGCTCTTGTCCGTCTGTCTGTCTGTCTGTCTGTCTGTCTGTCTGTCTGTCTGTCTGTCTGTCTGTCTGTAATTCTCTACAGGTCGCATTTTTCAACCGATTTTGACGAAAATTTGGCATATGTATAAATTAATGAAACCTACAAAATGAGTAGAATAAAATTTTGAAAAACATTTTTTTTAGAGTACCTACCATACTCGCAAAGTGGGAGTGAACTTTTTTTTTCTTGTGAATCCCATAGTGTGGGATATCGTTGGATAGGTCTTTCAAAAATATTGCTGGTGTGTGAATACCATTTTTTCGATTTAGGGATCCGTTGGCGAAATATTAAGTTTTAAAGCGGTAATTTTTGTTAGAGTCACGTGTCCCCCCCCCTGCCAGCTAAACGGTTGCTTCTGGAAATGTGAAAAAATTCATGGCAGTAGCATATATAACGTAGTTATAAGGAAAACTATTACGGCTAAGTAGGTTCTATTAGTTTTTGAGTAATAGTGGATCGACTTAAGAAAGTTGAAAAAATAAATTATGTTCATAGAACTGCATACGTAAAATGGAAAATTATTTTTTTCCGCGTGATATCCATGGTGTGGGGTATCGTTGGATGGGTCTTTCAAAAATATCGCGGGTGTGTGATAAACATTTTTCGATTCAGGGATCCGTTTGCGAAATATTAAGCTTTAAAGTGCTAATTTTTGTCACTTACACTTACTTTTTCTGTTTCCAAAGTTGACTTTTGTTGGTTTCTTTTAGGTTTGGTTTATAAGGGCTGGCGAGGTCTACTGTTCTCACGGAACTACTAGTTTTATTGTATCGGAAGAAAAAAATCCAAGCAGCAGAAGTTAGTCAAATTTAATAAAATGTTTTCTTATAAAACAGACTGTGCAAAGTACTTAGGTACCTAATTACTACTTATTCATTCATGCCACCTGAACTCCAGCTGCTCCGATTACTATGTCAAAATGGTTATCACGAAAAAATACCTAAAGGTTCCTAAGACAGTTTCCCTGTATCTCCTATGGTTTTGGTTTTGCCCATACTGTATTAGTTAAAAAAATACACACGTATAATAAAAATTGATATGAGAAGTCTTATGAGCAATAGAAGTGAAAACAACAATTTTTTAAATTTTTATCTGTCTTCACCAAATTGGATACGGTGTTCATAGTTTGTTCCTGAAGGTATGGTATACCTTAAATTATGGTGAATAATATATACTTAGAATGATCCATTTTACCATTGGAAAATTATAACTAGACGATGTATGTCTGTACATAGCAGAGATAGGTACCTACTTCCAAAATCCACGCGGACGAAGTCGCGGGCAACAGCTAGTACTTAATAAAAATTGTAATACTTACTAATAAAACTAAATGTAATACTTTAAACAGGACCTATTGTAATACAAAAACAGGTGCCTAAATAGATAAAAAAAAAAGTCAAATCACCTCAGATATGCAAAAATTTGGCGTTGTACTCCGCAAACTCATCAGGTTTCAGCAAGTATTTAGCAACCTGTTTGAACTCCGACGGCTGGTCCAATATCACCAGGAGTTTGTCCAATTTCCCCGCGTATCCCTTCAGCAGGCCCTTGTCGACCCCTCCGATCAAGTTGTTGCTTTTATTCCAAAAGTAAGGAATGTTGCCAGCCATCAGAGCCGCGTGCAGCTTCCTGACCATGATTTTGAACAGCTCCGCTGGGTTTTTCTGGCTCCAGAAGGAAGGGTCTTTGCGGTCGAAAGCCTCCCAGAAAAATAATGTCTTGATGTAATAGCTGGCGATCTGCTTCATGCCCTGTGCGTCGCGTAGTTTCTTTATCTGAAACACATGAAAAGGGTTAGCAAGTTAAAGTGGCGGTGGGCAGGCCACAGCTGTGACGGGCGAATACTGAAAATCAAATACATCCCAGCACTAGGTTGCTGAGTAGTAGGTGCTGTTCGTGGACAAAAATGTAAAAATAAAATTCAATCCACGAACTTCACCTGCCAAAAATATTAATCTGAAATCTTGACTGGCCTGTTGGCGTCTACTGCGCCTGCTGCACACAAATGTTGGGTGGTCGATTCCCACCCAACATTTGTGTGATGAGCATATCTGTTGGTTTTCGGATTCTGGGTGTTTGTATGCATTTAAATATTTATTTTAAAGTACCAATTTATTTGACAGATAGGCATTTTTATTTAGTTTCACAGGTATCTGATTGCCTATATATCTTATATATTTTATATAATCTATCACACAGATTTAACTGATAGATTAGTTTATCTCCAAGATTACTATCTGTAACAATATCAGGAAGTGGTGAAAAAGCCCTAAAACTTACTGTCTACTTCTTATCTGTAAGATACAGTCATGATACATATTATTATATCATGCATGTGCAATAAAAAAACTTACATATTTGATGGTTAGCTTCATGTTATTGGAGTTGTACATGAGCCCTCTCTCCTGGTCGTGCATGGCGATGCGCCACGAGCGCCGCCGGTCGTGGGCGTCCCCCGCGCCCTTGTTGGGCTTCGGCACCACCATCCACACGCCCTGCTTCGCGCCGCACCCCGCCGGGATAGCCTGGTACCCACCTATACACAAACATTTATTATTATTAACCCATTACAGATACATTCCAAAGCGCCTTACAATTCAAAATTAAGAGCACATAAAAATTACAGCCTATTACAGCTAACACTGCATTACTAGAGGATAGTAGATTGTACAACAAGTGTATAAAACGCGCCTCGATGCGCTCGGGTGGATATAAACGTCTCTGGTAAAATGGGTTTTATGAACGATTTATACACTCTGCTTTTCACTTCGATTGCGAGGAAATTAAACAGCAACAATGCAAATAAATGTTTGTTACTCTCTCACGCTGTAACGGCTGAACGGATTTTGATGAAACTTGGTATGACGATAGCTTATATCCTGGAATAACATATAGGCTATTTTTACCGCGGTTAACTTTCCAGCGGAAAAACTTATTCCGCGCGTGCGAAGACGCGGGCAAAAGCTAGTCCTAGAATTTTGCAATTCCCGCGCACTAGTGCGTCATCTGTAGTTAGAACGTCTTTGTACCCACCACATATCGGCCAACGGTCCTCAGGAAACTTCAGCGCCGGCACAAAATCCACATCCATCTTGAAACCTCTCGACTTATTCTCGATGTACAACGTCATGGCCGGACCGCTTTCGGATTTTTTTATTTCGTAAGGAATCCCTTGCACGTAGATCAGCGGTATTCCATTCGCAAGGAATTTGTTCAGAGCCTTGTTCATCACGCCTTTGAACCAGGACGCAAATTTATCGTTGAGCAAGTAGTGTTTCTCGTCTTTCCATTCGTAAGCTGTTTTGTTAATCTGCCACTCGGTTCCGTCTCTCATGTGGAGTCTTTGGAACTGTACTCCCATTTTGAGTTGTACGTAGCCAGGGGCTTTTGGTTCCAGGATAAAGTCACTTGCGTCGGGGTTTAGAGGGTCATGTTTGATGCTGAGAGGAAGGTCGATCATGATATCCATGTCGAATTCATCGGGTTTCTGGACACGAAGCCAGTCGTAGTGGCTGCCTGCGAACTGGACCTGAAATAAGTCAAGGGGAAATTTCCATTATTTTTCACTGATTGCCAGACATATGGTGGTATCTTAACACGTGGTTCCAAATTTTAGCATAATTGGTCCAATGGTTTTCGAGTAGGTAATAGACAAAAAGCTTAATTAGGTATCAATTTTTATAAAACCCTAAAACTGAATCAAACAATCCCTGCCAAGTCAACCCAAAAACATCCTCTGGTTGCAAACTTTGATAATTATTTAATTATAAAATAAAATGTACTAGAGGACGCCCCGCGACTTTGTCCGCTTTATAAAGTATCATCCATAATATTCCAGGATATAAACTGTCATTGTAACAAGTGTCGTCAAAATCTGTTAAGCCAAATGGCTTTGAGCCATAAACATCCTAACTATACTAAATATAGTATAATTGTAAAAGAGCTAATACTGGTAACGGGATGGGATTATTAAACACAGCTTGTTTATGATTGTACATACCCTACTGGAATATTTTTTGTAATAAGCATCCACTTCCTTCATTGTTTTGTGAATATTGTCAAATACGTATTTGAAGACATCATAGTGGAGTTTGAATTCCTCATCGTTCAGTGCTATGTATCTCAGATGTATGTCCGCCAACAAAGCATTTAGATTTTTTAGCTTCGGATCAACTGGTATCGAGCTCTTTGGAATGCCTCTGTCAAAATAAAATTAACTGTGTGTTAAACACATGTTAACTATCCACTATTTTTGCTCAGCAGTTCTTGAACTTTTGATAATTATCACATTTATAAAATTGTACTTATTACTTACGTTCTCAAAATATTGACAGTATTTTGATTACTTTTAAGGTTTCTCTATAGTTATTATAGGTAGCGGTTGGAGTGGACAAAAGGGGGCGCCAAGGAATTTTTTTTTGTAAATATTCAGAAATCACTTCCACGGGACCCGTCTGCCAGGGCAGCGTCGGATTCAAAAAAGGGAATTTTTTCTAAGTTTTTTTCATTGCGCCCCCTTTTGTCCACACTGACCTAGGTAGCTGACAATTACCATTTGAAATTGTTATAGGTATAAGTAGGTAGGTATGTGATTTTCTTGGCTTAAAGGTTTTTATTATAATTATTGTGAACATTTATATTAAGTAGGTAACCTAACATTAGCTGTGATGTTTTTAATTATGAATTAAAATTAAAAAACACTTACCTTCCCCGCCCACCAGATTCTCCACTACCACCTGCAGCACTAGGAATGTTCATTTTCTCAATAAGACCAGATAAATATTGTGACATTGAGTTTTCTTCAGACCTTCCTGGCTTTGTGGAACCCGACTGGTTGAGAGAATTCTGATTCTTCTGCTGGTTCTTCTGAGGAATGTTAGTTGTGTTAGATTTCTGGTTTTTCGGAGCACTGTTAGTAGTGTTAGGTTTCTGGTTTTTCTGAGTATTCGTGTTAGGCGTAGGGGCAGGCCGCGTATACATCAGGGCGATGGCGGCCCCAACTCCGACGCCCACGGCAGCCGCCGTAGCCGCCGTTGTACCCCAATTATTATTTGAATTTCCACTCATGCTTTCTTCATCTATGAAAGAATGAAACTCTTTTAATAAAATATTTCTTACCTAACTTAATGCAGCCTAGAAAGTAATGGGGCGTAGGGACTAAGGTGTTTTATATATAGTCTAAGTTATCGCAAATAGGTAAGTACTTACGCACTCTAGTTGGTGATTAAACCTTATCGCATCGTCGCACAGTACTAAAAAGAAACAGAAACCAATAATTTTATGAATGAATCCTTTTTCTTGCTTGACAAACATCCTCCTTGTTGATTGTTGAATTTTCTAAATACCTACCTATTTTACGTAGTTTAGTGTAGCTGGCACAAAAAAATTGAAAGTTATTAAATAATAGCGTAAGATTTACTTCTTACTTACTGCTCTATAGTTGTTGATAAATAAACAGCGAAAATGTTATACTTTTAGAAGATTTGATATAAAAATATTTGATACCATATAAAATTATTTGTTGTAATTACCTACTTAATATGTTTCAATAATATTTTGTATCATGGCAACCCTCTAATTTTAACGGGAAATCCCACTGTGAACCGTAACCACCGTAAAGAGAAATCAATAGAGGACGCACTAAAATAACAATAATAATCAGAGAGGGACACACTTATTACAAAACTGGTAAGAGTAAGCAAGACAGTTATAAAATCTTATATCTCTATCTATATACGTATGTGAATTTTTGGTTGTAACCATAGATGGATAGATACCATAGATTTTGTAATGTAACCATAGATATGCAATCAGCGTATAGCATGAAATAGCAATAGTCTTTTACCCCAATATTGGGGGGTACATACCAACTGCCCCCCAACAAACAACAGCCCGACTAAATTAAATAGTGTTTGTTCAGTTTCTCGCCAATGTAAGAAGCGTCTTCTCAAATTATTGGGGTACAAAACTATTGCTATTTCATGCTTAGCTGATTGGAAATCTATCATTGCAGAGCCAAAATTCAGCTATAGTACTTAGTGCTAGTTTTAGCGCATTTTCAATCACCACATATAACCAAAACCTACTAACAGTTTAATTCGGACGTGAACTGCAGTGTGAATCACCGAATGGCACTTAACTAGTTGTGCTTTCGTAGAGTCCGTGCTGCGGTTTTATGAAAAATCGCCGACTTATTTATAGTCGTGCCCTGTTTTGGTGAGGCCATCCTGTAACCGTCGGTTTTTGAAGAAAAACAAACAAAATATGACTTGGCTGTATGGTCTATGACTTTTGCCTGTCCATCATTGGACGAATTTCAACAAAAAAAAGCTGCCCGTCGTCGGTCGCCGCCCGGCGACCGCCCGCCCCGCCCCACCTACGACGTCCTCGCTCGTCGCGCGACGCGACGTGTCGTTTCGTTGTGGTTGTCGTTTTGTTTGTATACTAGACACAGACTACTAAGAAGATACGTACCTACTAGATAGAGGCGAATGTAAACTGCATTTCTGTTCTGCATTAACGACAGAAGCAAGAAAAACACCAGGTAGGTTAATTATTTACAACTGCTCGAAAAGTTCATTCTTACTTCAGGGTTGTGTGATACCTACTTGGCGCTCCGTTCTTACTTCCTACCCCGTCAGGGACATGATACAAGTAACAAGGTCTCACAAGTTAGTGAGCATGGAGCAACTAAGAATGATAACGTATATAGATAACGTATAACAACCTACGACAGTCTAGCAGCCGAGGTAATCACAACTAGGTACCTACTAACAAAAGAACGAATTTCTACGTAGGTATGATGCGGACAGTCGATGCTAGACAATTAGGCAATAAAACGAAGCAAAAGAACGTGCACAGCTGCAGTTCTAATTTCGGCAACTTAGAAAATACCTACTGTTTATTGCATATTATAATGACGTACCTACTACCTACTCGGCAACTATAAAGGCCGGGTCAAACCGAATGCAGCACGGCTTAAGACGTTATAAATGTATAGAATATTAAGGGAGAGGACACACCAACGCACGATGCTGCACAGCGCTGCGCAGCTACGCGCGTATCCGTGCGTCAAGCCGCGCAGAGACAGACAACCCGAGCGCGCGCGGTCTGGCAACGTCGCGCTCGCGCCGTGCCGTGGTGACGTTGTAATCGTATGGCTCTCACTAGTTGTGCGTCACACCGCGTGCGGCTATTGCGTCGCGGCTACGGCACTGCACGCCGTGACAACTGGCCGGTGTGACGTGCCACGCAACGCGCTGCGCTGCAACGCTAGCGACAAATATTCGATTACCGTGTTTGGTTAGAGGAAATTGCCGTGTCTTCAAGGAAGAGCTATCTTCGGCAAAGAAATTAATTAAAACAATTCTAGCAACTTTTCACATAACGCGAATACTTCGAGAGTTCGTAGATCTACATTCAAAAACATTACTTCTTTAATTAGTAACATACCTAATTAGGTACATTTTAATAAAAAATAATCTAGTTACTGATTTTTATTATTCTCGCGTTTGATTTTAGCATAGGTATATGTAACATTTTTAGCTACTGCTAGTCTAGCAACTTCTAGCACCTTTTTTGGGTAGAAAAATCTGCCAATCTAGCAACTTTTTGCAAAAGACTCATCCGATCCGCACGCACCGCAGTACTCAAAACGGACGAAACCTAGCCGCACCGCGGCAGAAGGCGGTGATGGCGATATGGCTGCCTCGACTGCGGCGCGTGCGGGGACTGCGGCGCGTGCGGACGCCGCAGTCATCGCATATATAATATATTGACATATAATATAATATATTGACAGTCTCGCACAGGGTCCGCAGTCGCCGCAGTGAACATTCAGTTCCATCTGATATTTTTACCATTATCTAGGTTTTCAGTGGTGCTGAATGAGAATCTGACGATGGTTTTGGTATCTAAATTATTAAATTGAGTTTACGGGGAGGACGGGGAAGGGATGGCGATAAAGGAGGGATAGGGGAGAAGGAGAAGTGAGGGGTGACGGAAGTAGATCATGAAGGGGAAGTAAGGCGGTAGAGAGGGGGGAAAGCCCAAGAAACTATGGAGTTTTATAGTATGTTTGTATTATTGAAGCATTTGCAAGCACAATCTCAAAAGTCTGTGTAGTCTTTTAACGCGAATAAAGACGCAGGGCTTCTGCTAGTAATAAAATAAAGCTGAAGAGTTTGTTTGACGGCGCTAATTTCTGTAACTACTAACTAGGTCACATTTCGAAAATTCCTTTTGCATTTGTGATAGCATCCAGTTCTTATTCTGTGATTACAATAGTACATTACTGCCGCGGTCTGTAATGAGTGAGTGCGTTGCTGGTAGTTCTGATGATGGCCGAAGCGCAGCGTAGCGCGGTCTCGGCCTTCATTCCAGCTTGTCCATCAACGGCTGCGATGCTGACCGCGCAGTGTTGCCCCTGAACTGCGCTCGCTACGCTGCACTTTCGGCCATCATCTATATCTATCTATACTAATCTATATCTCTAATATTATAAATAGGAAAGATTTGTATTTTTGTGTGTATGTTTGTAATGAATAAACTCAAAAACTACTGTGCCGATTTCAAAAATTCTTTCACCATTGGAAAGCTACATTCACCCTGAGTGACATAGGCTATATTTATTGCAAAAAAATGTCAACCCGTGCGAAGCCGGGACGGGCCGCTAGTCATCTATTAATTACAAGCATTTTTGAGTAAACTTACATTATAATGGTGACGTCACAAATGTTAATTCCAGCACACCATGTCAATAAAAAAGAAGACTCTGGATCTGTATTTAGCAGAGGTATTCAGAAGTTTCATTGCTATAAAAGATGAAGACTACAAGAAGATACAGGAGATTTTCAAATGTGTGTTTGATCAAATGAAGAGAAAAATGGAGGAACAGTGCAACTACTTCAAGAAATATAGTAGCCAGGTGAGGTGCCCAACCCAATGATCAGATTTAATCAAAATGCATTAGTACCTACATTGCTCTTAGTCTATTGATCTATGATTTTTGTAAAGTCCGTTCTCTTAGATACGGTCGCCTTTGTAAAATGCGTGCACCCGCTATTAAACTTGGCATTTTATATCGAGGCGTTCGTCGCATTAAAAGGGTGTGTGGACTGCTGTGTACGTTCGTTCATAGAAAATGTGTTTTCGCCGTGGGAAGACAGGTTAGGTTGAAATTTCGGCTGAACCAAAACCAAAAAGACGAACTTATTGTAAAACATGTACCTACGTAAGCACATTCTAATTGATGTCCATCGACATTGTGTTGGAATGATCTTGTGTGTATTATTTATATTCGTATTTTTTCCAAAAGAAATAAATATTAAACCTGCTGCCTGACCCATATTCCGTTCGGGTGTACCGACAGTATCTAAATGAACAGTCTATATGGTATGCATAGCATTCTCAAAATGTTTCAAAATTATGGATCTTTCTAGGTCTTATATGCAGGCAGTGTATATGACAACATTAAAGTATCCAAACTTGATGAATTCGACATGGACATAGTAATTCGATTACCAGTCAACTACGATGAAATTAAAATCGAGGACTTCCAGGCTGGGTTCGTTAATCTAAAAGTTGACGCCTTCGACCTTCTGGACAAGCAGCAAGATTGGGAGAAATGCCACATAGCCACGCGCAGTTGGAGAGATGGTGACAAGTACTTACTGCAAAGTAAATTCCGCCAATGGCTGCACGGTATAGTACAGAGAGCTCTGAACGACTTGAACAACCAAGTGACTGTCAACGACATTACGTATGTGTTGGAGTATAAAGAGACTGGCCCGGCGTATACTTTAAACGTTCGGAATGTTGAAGGGAATGAACCATTCGAGCTGAATGTGGACTTGGTGCCTGTAATCCGGTTTCAGTATCCCCGCTGGCCGCCGGGTCAATACCGGTAATTATTTTTATGGTAAAAGAAAAAAAAACGGAACTCTATAAATTGGTTCCTACACGATCATGCTGCATGACATGCATTGCGTGCTGTCACTCATGCATGACCGTCTAGTTGTAGTGATTGACCGCGAATGACTTGCAAACTATGTGCTGGCCGTTGCTCACTGTACTCATTAATAGCAGGCACGAGGGTCCATCATGCAGCATGATAATTCACGTAAACGTAACGCATGTTATGCTGCATGATCGTTTAGGGACGGCTTTATATGATCATTATGTTGTCTGTCCGGTCAGTCTGTCCTTCTGTCCAGAGAGAAGATAATACCTACTTCTGTCTGTCAAGAACACGGATCGGCACTACTATTAATTCTTCTGTGTCGGCCATAGAACAAGGATCCCATAGAACAGCTACTAAAATAACAATAATAATCAGAGAGGGACACACATAATACAAAAGTGGTAAGAGTAAGCAAGACAGATTAATATCTTCTATCTCTGTCTACGTACGTACAAACCATAACTGTCAACGCACAACAACCCGACTAAAATAGATAGTGTTTGTTCAGTTTGACCCCGCCATGTAAGAAGCGTCATTTCAAATTATTGGGGTAATAGACTATTGCTATTTCATGTTATACGCTGATTACGGTTCTATGGGATCCTTGTTCTTAGGTGTCAGCACACACGGATGCCTGCCTCCACTTGCAGCTCCGTCATGAACGTGCAATCTTGTCACCCTTGCATATCAAAACTTGAATTTCCTTAACAGGCCAGTAGAAGAAAGCGTTTTCAAAGACTGGCTGATAGTGCCCAAACCAAATAAGTCGTTGCCAGATGGTGTAGAAAAAACTCGGTGCTGGCGGCTCTCTTTCCAAGACTATGAACGAGACATGATGAAGGGCTGTCAACAGCTCAAGCCTACCATTAGATTGGTAAGATCTTAATTAAGAAACCTGTGGTATTTATCAATAACTTTGGAAGAGGCAAGATATAAAATTGTAATTTACAAATAAATTCAAATAACTTACAAAATATTTATATACCCGACCAATATCCAAAAGATGGAAACAAATGTTGATGTTAATGCCAATTAGTTTTATATAGCAAGGAGATATAAAGATGATCACCGATTAAAGTTACCTACATAATATTGTTCTTTTATAAATTACTAGCCTTTTCCCGCGGCTTCGCCGGCACAGAAAAGTATTTCCCGTGTACATAGTGAAACAGCGCCCTCTATGTAGGTGTTTTGTTACTTAGGGGGTATTAGCGGACACTATCACTACCAAGTTTCATCAAAATCTGTTCGGTAGTTTTTGCGTGAAAGAGTAACAAACATCCTCACATACTTTCGCCTTTATAATATTATATAGTAGGATTATATAGGTAGGTAGCTGGACCGGTCGTGGAGATCCTTGGGGGAGGCCTTTGTCCAGCAGTGGACGTCTTCAGGCTGATATGATGATGATGATAGTAGGGTTATTATTAGGTATTTACTTCGCTGGATTGAATATCGTTTTCAGGTTAAGAAACTCAGAGACTCACTCAAAATGAAGTCAATTGCAAGTTACTACATAAAAACTTTATTTTTATGGAAAATAGACGAAACGAAGGAGAAGAAATACTGGGAAAAAGGAAACAGCGTGCTGTTCCGCACAATGGTAGCAGAGTTGTACAACGCGATACAAAAGAAAAGCATTCCCTACTTTTGGAACAAGGAAAACAATTTGATAGCAAACGTGAAACCGACCGTTTTAAAATTGTATGCCGATAATCTTAATAAGGTTCTTGTCAGTATTGATACCGATAACGTGGACAAAGTCTTGTCGTACTTACTGACTACAAATGAATTACAAGACTTTAAGAAATCATACTTTTATACTGAGAAACAATCTGTGACGCCACAGGTGGCGGTCCAGTACGGTTCAAGTGTATCTCTGCCGAACGCTTTAGAATCGCCGAAACCTCAAAATTTCTTAAATCGTAATGACAAGGTGATGCTTGATGCTATGGCGGCCATGAATGATAAGATAGATGCACTGCAGGAGAATATCGCAAAATTGGTGACAGCTACTACATATAAGAAGACAGACGATTTCGATGACAGTGCAATAGGATTGCTGAAATCATTAAACAGCAAAATTGATGCCATAAATGACAAGTTAAATAGACAGAATGAAAGACTGGAGAAGTTAGAACGTGAAATGGCAGTTCGAAAAGTTATATCTAACGACTTTGATGACTTGACTGACGCACAAGCTGAGAGAATAGAACTTTGAAATGACCAAGAACTGCAAATTTGACCTTTGAATTTAATAATGCAAAGACATACCAATAACAACAAAAGAAACATTAATAGAACCGCAGATTTGTTGAAGCAAGATGCAAGTTATTTATTGGCAATGCTTGAAAACATGAAAAAATAACAGACCTCTGTTTTTAGGCGTCCTATTTACGTGTAGAAATAATGCTTAAAATTTTGTTATATAGGTACGTACCTAGGTACCTATCCTTCAACCTATCTTCCATCGTGATTATAATAAATATTAGTACCTACTTAATATTCACGCAAGTAAATGAATATCCTGAACTTAAGTTGTTCCTGTTGAGTAGGTGCGGAATAAATAAACTTATATTACTTATCGTTTTAATTTTTTTTTTGTTGCCGATTTGCGTGCATTTTGGTTGCCATGGAGATATTTCTTGTTGAAAGGAAGAATAAACGTTGTATATTAATTGTTTGGCTTGCTTGTTAATCTTCTTAGAAAAAATTTTGGACCGTCCATCTTGGGAAATATCTCTGGAATATTAATCTCGTGTAGATTTTGTTCCGAGCGTCCGTAATCAAAAAGCCGACTGCACGCCGCGGGAGCCGCTAGCGTACTGAGGAACGTCACTTGTGCTCCCTGCCGCGCGCGCGCGCCTTCACCTCCGAAACGCCTGAGAGTTCCTCCGCCTCCACCTACTTCTTGCCCCGAGGGCGTCCCGCCAGTTAAATGGTTTGCCTATAAAAACAAATTGTATTTTACATGCCCCACTCTTCGTCCGTGTGGAATAGATTTTTCCCGTAGATTTTTTTCCCAATGGTACCTACCTACCTAACAGCCATGTGTATTGTGTTAGGTTCTATTCAAAGAATCGGATGTTTATTGATTACGATATCGAATATCGAGTGGTAATTGAAAATGCACACGGGTAACATTAAGATTTGGGGAAAGAGGGAATCGCGCGCTGGCAAGGTTGCGGGGGAGAAGCGGGCAGTATCTTCTTAGTAGTCTGTGGAAGCGGGACACGGGGAGATGACAGACGGTCGGGTTAACTCGGGTTGGGAGAAAGATGTCAGAGAAAGAAAGAATATTAAATGGAAGAATTGAATATAGTTTACTTGAAGTATCTGGTGGTTTAATTCTACAATTGGTATGTATTATGGTAACACTTCATGGATGGAGATCAGTTGAATTAATCGTGCTGTGAAAGCATGACAAACAAACTTACTTTTGGATTATAATATTACCTATATTAGTTTCAATAAGATTGTAACATTAATTTTTACAAGTGCCGTTTAATTATTACTTTTAAAAGCAAGGTATCCACATGAAGAATTAAATTCACTCTACATGATAATTTATCTTATCTCTATGATAGCTTAGATACCTATAGATTTATGCTATTTTCTGATAAGACTGCTGTTTCATTGAAATCAATATGCAGGCACTCGCTTATGAATAATCTGATCCCAATAGTTCTGTGTTGTTCATTAAAAGATTAAGATTACCTTCAGTACTTTCATGAAAGAGACTGTTATTTTTCAAAATGAATGTGCAATGTCTCGAACCTAACAACTTTTTACTGAGGCTGTATTTATACATTATACCTAATCTATGACCTATGCATTTGATGAGCTGTCTTATGCGTACCCTAGACGGTCATGCAAGCGTCTCATTCAATTCTATCAGTCATGACTGATGGTTAAATGAATAATGAAAAAAATAAAGTATGCAGATTTTCATCAGTCACCGCATTAGATAGACCACAAATTATACGTCCATTAGACGATCATTCATCCGTTAGTCACCGTCTGACTGTGGTAAAACCATGGTAAAACTGACAGCTTATGTGACACACAGCAAAACCTATCTTGTATTAAGGGATACTGCCTGCGCTACATCTGTGAAGAGGCCGTGGCAGAGAAAGCTACTTTCGACGGAAGTGGCAGAATCAGGAACTATAGGTACCTACGCAAAATGCATGGAACTAACGTAGTACATAATAGTTCCATGGAACGATGGCAGAGCCACACTACACTGCCCAAAGCTCGGGCCCAAAGTTTAACATCTGGGATTTCCCCTAATCGTGACATTAATTTACTGTAATGCCAAGCATTGCACAAAGCTACTAAATAGTAGTTAATATAATATCGATGAGCAAGTACCAACTTTATTCTCTTTCTTTTAATTCAAAATTGTTATTGCTTACTATATTGTGTAAGTACTTACCTAAGTTTATAATAACTACATGAATTATTATTTTAACTGAGAGGTCAATAGAAATGAATAAAAATATCAGAATGGTAGTTTAGATTAAAAGTGAGCGGAAACACTGCCTAGAAAAAGAAAGTAGTCTGTGTCTGTCTCCCTCCCTCCTGTCTGGCTGATCATCTGTCTGTCCGTGATTTGTGTTGTGTGTTTTTTAAATTCTACATAGTTTTGTTGCACACCACGATGGCTTCTGAGTTTGAGGACTTTTGAATTTGCAAGTTTCCATTGTTTCGAGGCTATGTTTCTGTCGGTCCAGGGTTCCAGACCAATCAGTGTCACGTCACCTCTTTCCAAGGCCGGCCGGCCCCATCATTCTAAAAATATCTTTGCTGATCAAAAACCAACCGATTACTGGATATGGATGGAGATGGAGAAAGAACAACGGAACCTTATCCACTAAAAGAGTGACCAGTTGCCGCCATAGTTTTGTGCCTCCAATAATTCTTCTCAAAACAGGTGAAGTACCTACCTACTTACCTATTTATTTAATGCCATTGATACTAACATTTACCCCAAGATGTTGGTCCGTCTGTGGTCAGCATGACCTGTGTCAAACAGTGGCCACTGACAGTGATGGATGATGAAGAATAACTCAACATCAATTTCAGTTCCATTCATGAGAAACTGATCAGTTTGGTGATGTGATGATGATGTTGACAAGCTGATTTAGGACAATATATATGTTGGCTCCAAATCTAAACAGGTTTTACGATCCAGTGCTCTGTTAATCTACCTTTTTTTAAATGGGATCTGTCACCATGCACCGACTCCACGAAAGCGGAAGTTTTGAGCAACTCCCCCAGGCCATCAGTGCAGCCATCCCAACTCCTTTGAAGTAGTGGAGTAGGGCTTCTGGCAGAACTCAATTAATTTATGTATTGCTGTAAGACTTCATCGACACATTAAATGAAGTGATTAGATAAATATGTAAAAGCACTTGTTTACTGATTGTGTGATATAGATAAGATGCGGAGAACAGCGGAAAAAAAACCCAGCAGAATAATTGTTTTATTGTATTTTCAGTAAACCATGGCAGTAAATCCGATACAGAAGAATTTAGATCAATACTTGACTGATGTTACAAATTTTATTGATATAAAACCCAATGACTACAAGAAGGCTAAGGCAATTTTTGACAGCGTGTTTACACAAATTAAGACAAATATGGGTGACAAATGTGACTACTTCAAAAATTACAGTAAAGAGGTGAGTTACCTACCTTTTTCGTGCTACCTGAAAGGTGATAAGGTATTGAATACAAATACATAAATTATACTAATCTAGACTGACTTCTGTAGTAGTTCACCTTTAATTTATTTTTATATATTTTTTCTACTTTCTAAGGAAAGCACCACAATGTTTACTGCCATAAGGTGGCACCCTGGGTCGAGCTTTTATTACCCAACCCTCACACTGTCAACGATTTTCATGAAAAAACGTTTTCCCATAAAACAAAAGTAGATAAATTATGTAGGTATATAAACTTACACTACATTGGTACAACAATATTTTACCCAAATAAGGACCAAGTTTTCTGCGTAAGGCGGCTGGCAGTGACGGGTTCAGAAGAGTTGTTTGGGGGAGGCCTATGTAAGCAATGGTCTATTGCAGACTTATGAAATCGTCAATTGTATGGTTAGCATTATTAAACCACATGGCTAGGTACTTATCTCCTTGAACTAATTTACCCTCCCTAACCCTTATTGTTTTTTTATTATTATTTCTGATTGTGAGCGAAGTATAAGTACTTGGCCATAAGGTGCACTGGCAAAATTTTACATAGGTATAGGTACCTAGTCTAAAATCATACTCTTTGTTACATTTAGAAGTCTGGTCTTCTACTAATTATTTAAGTAATATAACTTATAAAATAAAAAGCCAATTCCTTAAATCTAAAATTTGTTACAGTGTTTCTTTTTTCTTAATTAAAACAATAGGTTTTTCTTTTACACAAAATTTTTTGTTTGTTTCCACGTCTTTTGGGTACAGGCCTCCTCCAACCCTGTCCTTTTTCTATTTTCTTCAGTGCTGTGTTATTTCTTCATTGTTGCGTTAATTCTGTATGTCTTTCAATTGAAGATAGTGATCTGACATTGCAGGTACAGACTAAGATTGTTGTTTTGTTGTGTTTTTGGTACTTTACTTTTGGTGGAGGGTGGTCCCTCCACCCTATACCAAATATAACTTAGAGCTTTTTAATTTCGTTGAGGTATACTTACATATCGATCTCAAACTTCTAGAAAATGCTAGATAAAAGTATCTTATTCTACCTTCTACCTACTACTATTCTACCTTCTTTCCTAGGTCTTATATGCTGGCAGTGTATACGACAAAATCAAGATATCGAAGCTAGATGAGTTTGACATGGACATAGTCATAAGGTTGCCAGTAAACTATAATAATATAGAAATAGAAAACTACGCCCCTGGCTTTGTGCGAATGAAAATTAAGGAGCTGGAAGACCTTGCAAGTCAGAACAACTGGGAGACACGAAACAAAGTCACGCGCCACTGGAGAGATAAGGACCATTATTTTCTACAAAATAAATTCCGTCAGTGGATACATGGCATAGTGACTGGAGTGCTGGGTGATATGAAAAACCGAGTGACTGTCGACACCAAGACGTATCGGGTGGAGTACAAGGAGTCTGGCCCAGCGTATACTTTAAACATACGGAATGTTGAAGACAATGAACCGTTCGAACTGGATGTAGACTTGGTGCCTGTAATCAAGTTCATGCATCCCCGCTGGCCTCCAGGTCCATACAGGTAAGTCTGATACATACAGGATGTTCTGCAGACGGTTTGCCCAAACAGATGTGGATAAATTGGGCCATTTGAGCGTTATTTGACCTTCATGCCTCCTTAGGTCTTACTTTTGTTGGCGAACCGTGTGTCGAAAAACCTTTATTTTGCAAGCATATTGATAATATACGTACTTACTGTCATATTATTGGATTTTCCTCACAAAATCCTATCTGGATTTCTTGAGGAAATTTCAAGTACCTACTTACCAGAATTGTAAAGTAAATGTATAATTTTACAAGCAAAATTACAGTTAACTTATGCCAGATTTTATATTTTTACAGAGATTTTTTAAATATTTCTGTAGATATTAGGTTTTCGAAATATTCGATACAGCCGAACATTCGAGTGTTAGATTAACTAAACTTGTCTGTATTTCACTACAGTTTTACTATCATAGTTTTAAAGTCAGCAAACTACAAACTAGTTCACTGATATAAATAAACTGACGACACAGTACTTTTCGCAGAATTACATATGACAGGCAGGAAAAGATAGCAATAGACACCATTACCGAAACACGTTAGGGGGAGTAGCAAGTGGACTACATACATACATTGAATCAACACAATCTTGTTAGTTGAAATAAATTTTATCAAAAATTTATTTTACCTAATCGTTAATCACTTTATAATACGTTACCTCAGCATCAGCTCTAAGCTGCCTCTCCATTTAAAATAAAATAAATAATTTCGGGACAATAATTACGTAATTTTTCCAATGATCCATCATCGACCATTTCCTGTAAAACCTTTTGTTTACAGATCTATGTCGGAGAGCTTTTATTGGCTCGTAGTGCCCAAACCAAACAAGGCTTTGGCTGACGGCGAAGAGAAAAATCGCTGCTGGCGACTCTCCTTCCAAGAGTATGAGCGAAATATGATGAAAGGTTGCTATCAACTGAAGCCTACTATTAGACTGGTAAGTCAAGTACGCTATGTAAAGGGTTACCTCAAATTGACTGACAACTTTTCAGAAGTCTTGAAATTAGTTATTGATTCCCCAAACAACAGTGCAACTTGTGACTATGATATTTAATCAACATTGTAAGTGGTGAAGGACTGAAGAATATCCTAAGGACTAGATAAGGTTTTGAAGTAAAAAACAGAGGATTTAAAAGAAGAATAACACTGAAGATATTGCAGTCAATTTGAAGTACCTACCTAATTTAATGTATTAGTAATAGTCGCAAATTGTTCAGTTTGATATGTACATAGTCTTAGTCTTCATTTGACCGGCCTGTTGGCGTAGTTGGTAGTGACCCTGCCTACTGCGCCAGAGGTCGTGGGTTCGAATCCCACCCGGGGCCAACATGTGTGATGAGCATATATCTGTTGGTTTTAGGATTTTGTGTGTTTGTATTTATTTAAAAGTATTTAAGTATGTTTATCAGATAATGAGTACCCATTTACAAGCTTCGGCTTAGTTTGGGACTAAATAGCCGTGTGTAAATTTGTCCAAACAATATTATTTGGGATTAGAGTATGTACATATTATGGCGCGGTTTATTTCGAACTGTAAGGTTATTAGTTTCATAACACATACCTACTGGACTACAAACACATTAAAGGACCTAGGTGTAATTTATGCGGCCAGGTGATGATTTTCCGTAAATGTAAAAGAAATATCAAAAAACTTGAACTGATACCAAAGCAGGTACGTACGTACGGTAGACCGCACGTACGTGGTAACAAAACCAGTATAAACTGGTCTCTATTGAAACTCCCTAAGAGGCTCAACTTTTCTACGCGGGCGAAGCCGCGGGAAAAAGCTAGTAGGCTTATATGTCGAAGATGAATCGTGCGCGTGCCGTGCGTCGTAAGCGTAATAAAAAAGTAAGTGTTTTCACTGATGGGTCGACTGTACTACATCCAGAGATGCGATTTATTTGAAATACTTCTATTTAAAATGCAAAATACCTATTTTGTACTTTGCATTTAAATGCCTTTTAGTAAAAAACATTTTGTATTTTATTTGAAATACCTTTCGAGATGTATTTTGCATTTTTAGTATTCATTTCAAAATGCAAAATACTTTGTGATTAAGATTAGCCAACATTGGCAACATTACCAGTCAAACAAAATGAAATGAACGAATGGACGCTTGTCCGACCGATAGAGACTGATAAATATGACCAAAATGTCATGCATAAGGTGCCATGTTATTAGACGTTTTTGTTCGGCTTGGCATTGTCTCTATTTCTCATGATAAATACCTAAAATAAATAAAAATATCTGAGATTTGGCCAAAAGGTATTTTATTTTGAAAAAGAATTTTGAAAATACCTATTTTGCATTTAGCATTTGAAATACAAAACGCAAAACTACTGGTGTTTTGCATTTGAAATAGTAAATCTGAAAAGTATTTTGCATTTTGTATTTAAATGCTTTTTTAAAACCATTTTGTACATCTCTGACTACATCGTAATAAGTAAAATGACACCAGGAACTTTTTTTTGCAGACTTCAAAAATGGTTAATTATCTGTTATTTTGTGTGTATGATGCGATTGAACCGATTTGAATGGTTGTTATTTGATTGAATCCTACTTCCTACTAATATTATAAAGGCGAAAGTTTGTAAGGCTGTGAAGATGTATCTTTCACGCAAAAACTGCCGGACAGATTTTGATGAAACTTGGTACAGTGATAGCTTATATCCTGGAATAACATATAGGCTACTTTACAACGCGGACAAAGCCGCGGGGCGTCCATTAATACCCCCTAAGTAACAAAACGCCTACATAGAGGGCGCTGTTTCACAATGTTCACGGGAAAAACTTTTCTACGCGGTGAAGCCGCGGGAAAAAGCTAGTAGGCTTATATTTCGAAAATGAATCGTACGTGTGCCGTGCGTCGTGTAAATCGTGTCGTATAAAATCTCCCTTGAAGTCAATACATCAAAAAAGTTGTTCTGGGTCTGAACGACTATGAACTTAAATAATAATAATAATTAAATAATTTATTTGCCACAAACACAGTTTAAATAAAAAAAATGCCAAACTGTATGTACAGTTTGTTGGTAGTAAGTGCTCTCATAATTACAAGTGACATGTGAATATTACAATACTTTCTGTGCTACTACTTAGTATAATATAGCTCAACAATACAATATTATTGTCTGGTATTGCTACAGGACAGTGAAAAATTACAGCGATGAACGCAGATAGTATTTATGATTAAGAGGTTGTCGTTACTCAGTGAGTCAGAGAGTCCAACAATTGTTTTTTATATTTGCTTTTAAATTTTTAAAGGACAGTGCAGTGGGTTAGCCCACAAGACAAGAGTCAACATCAATTCGCGGCATCATCGGCGACGCTGCAATTAGGCTGTTCTTGTTACAATGCCGTGGGCTGTTCATCTAAAAAAAAAGAATTAAATATGGTGGGGATTTTTTCCGTTTTCGTACAACTAAATAATAATAAAAGCTAATTTTTAAATAGGTGAAAGTTATTTTTTAACCTCTTTTCGGGATGTATTTCTTTATATGGTGCCTTCAACACCACCACGCCACGGCAGAAAAGTATTTTCTTGCAAAAAAGGAAACAATAATTCTGTGCACGCAACACGTTTTTAATAAACAATAAATTACCAGGCCAAGTACCGCCACCAGGATTACTGTCATACTTATTGCCACGAAGACTTGAAAGCAGGAAGGCAGGAACTCGTCAGACAGGTTTTCTCATTATTTTCGGGCTAGATTTTTTTGTGTCCTGTAACTCGCTTTGCTCGCTCCAAGGCTCCTTATCAACCTAACTGCTCGTGGTTTCGTTCTTCGTCACCTATTTGACTTAATCTGTGGTTTTTGGATTATCACTTGCTCTAGGGTTCATGTAAATCAAACCTACACATAAATTCATTTAAACATAGCCTTCTGGTTAAGCGTTGCATTCAACGATATGGCTTAGCCACTAAATTGGATGTCGGCATGGAATGAACTGGCTAGCAGTTTCATTAATTGTCTGATAAAAAAGAATTTGAAGTACATATAAGCTATGTATAAGTATATCATTATGTATACATACTTACCCTGAACTTTTAAAAACCTAAGTTACACCTTATTGAAACATTCATTTAGTATAATAAAATTTATCTGACAGAACACAATATCGAAAGCAGTAAAATAAAATGTTCTTATTTAGGTTCCTGCAGCATTATGGTTTTTGATGGACTGAAGACTTGCTTGTAGACACAATATCAAACTGAACAATTTATTTTCTATTTATAAAATTATAAACCAAAATTTAAATTTTGTATAGGTACATATATGTACTAAAAATATACTAAACCCCCATGTCTAAAACTGAACACAAATAGGTATGTCAATTTCTAATAAATATTCATAACTATTTCTACTAAATATAATTTTTGAAAACCTATGCTGCAATTCAATAGATACCATAATGTCACGCGGCGCCGATTTGAAGTTAAAGTTGCAGTTGTATTTTTCTCTCTTTATTTTATACTTACCCATATTTTTATTTTCGGACTTTTCAAGTAAACAATCCGTAAAATAAACGTCAATATTGCAGATAAAGAAACTCAGAGATACACTTAAAATGAAGGACATCGCAAGTTACTATATAAAAACCATATTTTTATGGAAAATTGTCAGAGAGAAGGTTAACACGTACTGGCAGAAACCGTTAAGCGAAACATTCGGCATTATGGTGGAAGAATTGTATACTGCTGTGAAAAATAGAAGCATCCCATACTTTTGGAATGAAGAATTAAATCTGATTGCAAATGTGACACGTACCGTTCTCGACTCGTATGCTAATGATCTGGTGAGGGTACGAGATAGTATTAGTTGTAACAACGTGGATAAAGTCCTGTCCTTTTTGCTGAATAGGAATGAACTACAGGATTTTAAGAAATCTGATCACTATGAGAAGCAGCCGCGGATGAGCCGTCGGGAATCAAGTGGCTCCCTCACTAGCGCCTGCAAAACACCGTCATTTCCAATGAGTCGTCATGGATCAACCGGTTGCCTTACAAGCACTTCAGTGTATCCTAAATCACAGAACCCGATTGACAAAGTGATCGAACTCTTAAAATCTATGAATGATAAAATCGGTGCATTAGAGGACGTGAAACCAAAGATATCTCTCATTCACGCCAATGACAGTCCTAATGGAGGAGCAGCTGGTATCCTAAAGTCTTTAAAAGATAACATGGATGTGATAAATGAAAACATAGAGGACCAGAACGAGAGATTAAAAACTTTAGAACTAGGTATGGGAATCAAAAATCGTAAATCGAACGATAATTATGACAAAGTTGAAGAGCTAGGCGAGAGATTAAAGTATTTGGAAAAAGCAACGAACTACAGGGAGAAATTCTATGACTTCCGTGACGCTATGGGTAAAGCTTTGGGAATGCAAAAGATAAGTGACCGAGGTAAAAGTCATTACACTAAGAATATTCATCAAGCAGAATGCTCAACTAGTCAAGTATATACTAGAAAGGACGGAAATTACACAGTTCTTGAAAAAATTGTCGAATATAATGAGAGATTAAAAATGTTGGAGGAATCTAATAAGCAGTATAAGAAAAAGTTTGATGAATTTGGTATTGCTATGGGTAAAGCTTTAAAAATAGATGATAATTCATCAAAGTGCAAGAAAAATGACACTGTGCAAGGCATACACGGCTGTAGTAATCTTAGTTCAACAAAGATGGACAAAACTCTCACTTTCCATGGTATACAAGACGAGAGACTGGAAACGAGAACTGCTAACTTGGAAAACGATCAATTCTCTGGCGCTCGTTATCCAAAGGCTGTGGCTGAAACGGAGAAAGTTCAAAGGCTATGGGCGGCGGATCAAAGAGAAAATAAGAAAAGTAACTTTGGCATTTGTGGTATCGGCTATCAAGGGCATTCGCGGGACTACCAAGAGCAGCCATTCAAGGGCAGTCGTGAGCCTAGCGATAGCGAGCCGAAACATTCTGGCATTCGTGTACCTAGCGATAGCGAGCCGAAATATTCTGGCATTCGCGGGCTTAGCGATGGCGATCCGAAACATTGTGGCATTCGCGGGCCTAGCGGTCTCGAGCCGAAACATCGTGGCATTCGTGGGCCTAGCAATTACGAGCCGAAATATTCTGGCATACGCGATGCTGACGATACCGAACGTAAGATCTGTGGTATTAGCAGTGGTAACAATGTCGAGAGAAAAATCGGTGGCATTAGCAGCGCTACTTATAACATGCGAAGGTTGGGTGGCATTCGCAGTGCTGACGATAGCGAGAAAGTCTATAGTAGCACTAGCAGTGATGACGATACTGAGGACAATTACAGTGGGAATAGCAATGATGAAGATTAGAGCGAGTAGATAAAGAGAATAAAAGTAAAGATTTTTTAATTAAGAAAATATATGATTTGACTGGAGTTTGTTGGTGGCAGGACAGTGAAGTAGTTTCTTACTACGAGTACTGCGCTAGATAGAGACTAGACTACAATGTACTCATATTCAGGGATACAATGCTAAAAAAATTTGTACTGTGGAAAGTTGAACCAATTTCTCTCCCATCGTCACACTTTGTTTGCACTAAGGACATTCTGTATAATAGTCATACTACATATTAGTGACAATAATTATAGTCCTTTATAATATGGCAAAAATCTCTAAGAGATATATTTTGTACATTGTACAGAATTATTTATTTTTATTTTAGTTCTGTACTTACATGTTATATATTTCCTATTTTTACCGTCTTCCAAAAAAGGAGGAGGTTCTGTGTTCGGCTGTATGTATGTACTTTTTTTATTTTGTGTTTGTAATTAAATATTTTGTGTGTTTAATAAAACGTTTAATAAATAATTAAATAATATTTTATTAACTATGTCACAACAAAACGTACACGTCTAATGTTAAACTAGGATTATCTCATGTCCATCGGAATTAGACAAGGAAGATTATAAGACCCTGTGACCAGGGTACGACTTGTAAAAAGTTGTCTGTCCCCAGTGGCAATCCTCTTGGGCTCGAGTCCAAAAACCAAACCACTACGAGGCCATCAAATTAAACAAGGACATCATAATTGTCCTAATTCCTTATTTGTCCACACGAAAGTAGTATGCCAACATTACATTGTGTTCAGTTTGATTTCATGTATGTTAACGAACCGTGATGATTGCATCTCTCTCTACATTATTATCATTTCACTTGTAATAGAATATTTCGAAAGTCAATTATTATTACAGGTAAAGAAACTCAGAGACTCGCTGAAAATGAAGGACATCGCAAGTTACTACATAAAAACTTTATTTCTGCGAAAAATCGACGAAACTAAGAAGAAGAAATACTGGCAGAAAAGTTTAAGCGTAACGTTCGGCATAATGGTCGCAGAATTATATAAAGCCCTACAAAATAAAAATATTCCGTACTTTTGGAACGAAGATTACAATCTGATTGCGAACGTGAAACCCACCGTTTTAGATGAGTATGCTGATGATCTGAAGAAAGTTATTATTAGTATCGATTCCAACGACGTGGACAGAGTTTTGTCCTATTTGCTGAATAACGGCGAACTGCAGGAATTCAAGAAGTCAGAATTTTACGAAAAGCAGCCACGGGTGAGCTATCAAGGATCAAATGCGTCCTCTGCAACTGTTTCAGAATGTCGGAAAAGCCGGAATGAAGGAATAGTAGAGATGGTTTCTCTTACAAACGTTAAAAGTAATAAAATTGACGCTTCATCTAAAGATAACGCAGATATATTGAACAAGAACGAAAGAGATTCTGAAGGCGGTGCAGTTGGCATTCTAAAATCCTTAGATGTTAAAATGGATATGATACATCAAAATTTAAAAAACCAGAACAAGAGATTGGAAAACTTAGAACTCGCGATGGGAGTTGAAAGAGATGAATTAATGAACAGTAATTTTGACGAAGTTGAAGCGCTATGTGGGAGATTAAAAAACTTGGAAGTAGCTATGAATCTCAAGGAGAACGTCCAAGAAGTGGACAACGCTGTCAACTTTGAAATGTTGAAAAGAATTAAAAACAATTCCACATGGAGTGAGCACTACGGAGAATGTTCAACCAGTAAAATAAATAAAGATGATAATGACACTGTTCTTGCTAAACTTGTAGGGTATAATGAGAGATTGAAAAAGTTGGAAGAGTCCACAGAGAGCAACGACAATAAACTTGATGAAGTAGACGTTGCTATGACTGAAGATTTACAAATAGATAACGAAGCTACAACTACAAAAGTCAATGAAAATGTTGAGTCACCCGACACTAAGCGCTATAAAATATACTTAAGTTGCGAACGCCCTGTCACTTACAGATCACCAATGTCAGAGACACTGAAAAGGTTTTTAGATCCGTTAAACCTATGGCTTTAGCGATTTTGATGATTGCAAGCAGAAATACTTTGATGCTCTTGATTCGGGCACAGAAGAAATAATAGTACCAGATTCAGGCAACCGCGTCAGTACGAAGAGTATGATATGACGTAATATTACACCGAATGAAAACAGAATCGGAAGGTTAAAAGGGATGAATCTAACAAAATTTATATTGACGAAGTTGAATCGCTATGTAACGGACTGATGAATTTGGAAGTAGCCATGAACCACAAGGAGAAATCTCGAGAAGTTCACAACGTCTCATTTAAATTTTGCAAATAGAAACAAAAACACACTGAGCGAGCGATACGCAGAATGTTCAACTAGTAAAACAAGAACGTGTAATGACGATAAAGATACTGTGCTCGCCATACTTGAAGGTTATAATGAGAGATTGAAAATGCTAGAAGAGTCCACCAATAATAAGAAAGTATTTGACGAATTCAATGTTGCTATGACTGGAGTGTTACAAATAGACGATAAAGAAACAAACAATAATGAAAATGCCAAATTACTAGACTAATTTAACAAACAGGACTGTAAGGTAAACTTCACCTGTGCCTGTCGTTTGAAATTATGTTTTACCTAGGTAGGGACCTGTTAAATGTTGGTAGATCCTATCCAACCTAAAAGAAAGTTAATAGATGATTGACGATGATGATTTCTTTTTCTTTTTAAATCTTAATTTTTACAAAGAAATCATCATCGGTTTGTCAACGTCCACTATTGGGATTTTCCTAATACCATATTTTGAAGCTTATATTAGCTATAGCTAAGAAAACTAGTCTACTTATTATAGTTTGACAATCTTATAAGTATGTATCTACTAGTAAATTATGCAATTGTTTTTTCTTTGAAGAATTGTGTGACTGTTTTGTTCATAGAGCTAGGATCTCTTTGATGGGCGCCCGCGCTCCCGTATTTTTTCTTCCATCATGGTTTTATTGTAATGAATTGATGATAGTGACGCTGCCATCCCCACAATGGAAAAGATTGTCATGTTGTTAGGTTCCGACGTGACAATCTTTTCTATTGCGGGGATGTTGAAACTGTTTTGTAATGTACGTTATATCTAAAGGATTATTTAATAATACATAATATACGGGATACGGATCTTATCTAAATGCTGATTTTATTTTACTTTGCCAAACTTAACGTATTACGTCACTAGTTTCAAAAAAAAATTTTTTTAATGTGTATAAAGCGCAAAAGTATAAAACTAGATAAGTTTCAAGAACATTTCGGGAAAAGGACATAAAGAACAGTATGAGGACTTAAAAGGCAGTTCTGAATTAATGTATGTAATAAATATTAAACCATTTTACATTACCTACCCACCACCAACCAATAAGACGTTTACAAACAAAGTATTTCCATCAAACCCGCCATTGAGGTAGAATCAAACAATACCGAATCTTGCCTACTTTTCTTACTATTCAAAAGTACACAACATCAAACGGAAAAAATAATATATTTCGCATATCCAAGCCCCCATTTGAAACTTTTGTAATTATCGTCTATATTTCTGTAGGTAATGGCATTGTTTTCACGTGTTATATAATGCTCACCAAACAACGTCAGAGTTAGTGGGGAAGACGGTCCGAGTTCGATCCCCGGTCGTGCCATGCGCCAATGGGTTTTTCTAGAAACTTAAATACATTTACTAAAATGCTGAAGAATGTGAATGGTGAATGTTTGATTTGACACACTCGTTAAAGACTTACTCTTAAACCTAAGTAAAAAAAATTAAAACTCAAACCCGTTGAAACTTAATATTACTTAGTTTTAACCATTTTAAACGGGTTTTTTTAATACGTAAATTATAGAATTTTCGAAAAATAACGTAAATTTTTTTTATTCGCTTGTTCCGCTCGTATTTAATTAATACAAGGCTGTCTAGGTACGATTTAATATCTCAAATGCAAATATTTCAGATGAAAAAACTCAGAGATACACTCAAAATGAAAGAAATCGCAAGCTACTACATAAAAACGATATTTTTATGGAAAATGGATAAAGAGAATATGAAGACATATTGGCAGAAGTCTTTAAGCGAAACATTTCGCACTATGATACATGAATTGTATATTGCTATAGTAAATAGAACAATCCCATACTTTTGGAACGAAGAACTAAATTTGATTGCAAATGTGAAACATACCGTTCTCGACTCGTATGCTAATGACCTCCAGAATGTGCTAGTCAGTATTGATTCTAATAATGTAGACAATGTAATGTCCTATTTGCTGAACAAAGTTGAATTGCAGGAGTTTAACGAATCTGAACATTATCAAAAACAGTTACGGCTAAGTCGTCTGCACATGGAAACATCCATTAATAAGGAATGCATTGAAGTTAGTAAACCTGTGGCCGAGGTGATGCAACTAAATAAAAGAATATACGCACACGCAGATAGAAGTCACGGCAAGCAGAACCAATACGCAGAATGTTCAACGAGTCAACCAAAATCTAGAAGGGACGAGAATGGACCAGTACATGAGAAACTTGTCGAGTATGATGAGAGACTGAAGAAATTAAAAGAGTCTAACAAAACGTATAAGGAAAAATTCTCAGAATCTGGCATTGCTTCCGATGAAGAATTGCAAAAAGATAACTCTACAAAAGAGGAGAATAATGTTACCCTGCTAGACAAATACATAAATAGGACAACCAACAAGGATCACAAAAAGTTATACATTGCTTTTCGCGAAGCTATGGAGAAATCAATTATTGAGAGCAAAAAGAAAAATGCTGAAAAATGTGCTCTCGAAAATGACAACGAGTTTGATAGTGATTCTAGTTATGAAGAAATTATCTTTAAATAACGAACTTGACTTGCTAATCTAAGGCGATTTACCGTAATATGTAAAAAAATAAAGATAAGTAATAGTAGAATTAAGAACATTTCTTGCCTAAGCATTTTTAAGCAATTGCAGAAAGTTTATGCTACTTTTATCATAGCATTTTAATGTGTTTATGTAGGACGAAGTGTCTATATAAAACCTCGATTTCTACTTTCGTACCCGTGTTTCAATCAGGTTGTTCATCCGGGCGTACATGCATCATGAAACAAAAGCGTTAAAGTTATGACGCTCTTCGTCGAGGAAAATCCCTAATAAAAATGTTTTACAGTAGGAAATGAAACGGCGAAGTAGAGTTGCTTATCTAACGTTACTTCTACTTCTGTTTTGATTAGCCTAATCTACAACTAACCTATAACGAGAAATAATAGTAACCATATGAGCTTCGTCGTAGGCAAGTATTGTGAAATGATAAGTCACTTTTAGTTTTATTCATATTCGTGTATAACCGCTCTGTTTAATTTTTATTTATTTAGGTAATCATTTTTTGTACACAATAAATAGGACAAAAAAATGTAGTTATCTTTTATATATGTTCTCTGATGATTTATCTTGGTTTTGAGAGTAATGGTCAAAGAGACCGTATTGTTCTAATAGAAAATAAATATGTATGTAAATAATATTTTTTGTATTTTAGTATATACACAAGTACACCTGTATAAATACATGTTTTATGTCAGTAATGTCGACGGCAAACGTCTTGAATAATGACCTTGACTGCGCAGAACTGAATTATAGGTCTCTTTGGCGGCGGGGTGCGACCGAATCGAGCGCACTATTGGTAGATCAGTCACTACATGCGCGAACTTTCCCCCACCACGTCTCACTCAATGTTCAAGAAGTTTTCCGGCTACTATACACAAAGTTTAATATCGGGGGTCTAACTTATAAAAACACAAATCATTTTTCACTTGCTACCTACCTACGCACACGATATACGAGGCGGGAAACCGCACATAATATATATTTTTTACTTTATCGAATACGATATACACCATAACCTTTCCTATAATACCTACATAATATTATGAAATTTAATAATTTATCGTCAGATTAAGTGCACCATGTTGATAACCGGACTATGCTTCGCCTGTTGAAATTCTAGTTTTAAAATATTTTAATGGACCATGCTAAAACTCAATCGTTTCAGGTAAAGAAACTCAGAGACACGGTGAAAATGAAGGAAATTGCAAGTTACTACATAAAAAATTTATTTTTATGGAAAATCTACGATAAGAAGGAGAAGTCCTACTGGAAAAAGAAAGGATTAAGCGTAACGTTCCGCATTATGGTACAAGAATTGCATAATGCCTTACAAAAGAGAAGTATACCGTACTTTTGGCACGAACAAAACAATCTGATCGGAAATGTAAAGCCTACCGTTCTGGACACATATGTAAATCATCTTAAGGAGGTCCTCATTAGTATTGACCAAGGTGACGTGGACCGTCTTGTGACCTACTTATTGAATCCGCGTGAAATGCAGGATTTCAAGAAATCTGAATATTACGATCGGCAGCCCCGGATGACTCGTCAGTCATATGCCCAACTCGTAAGCGCTTCGGAATGTCCGAATCAGTTCAAAGAGATAGTTGATCTCTTGAAGGATGCGAACACGAATATCGGCGCATTGCATAGAGACAGTCCAAAAAAAATGGAGAATAAAGACAATTCTGAAGACAATGCAGTTGGCATCCTAAAGAAGTTGGATAACAAATTTGATAAGATGAATAAAAATCTAGTAGGCATGAGCAAGGATTTGAAGACATTAGAACTCGTAAAAGGTATTAAAAAAGCTAAATCAAATGATAATCATGACGAAACTGAAGGTCTGAATGAAAGTTTAAATAATATGGAAGTGACTTTCGATAACAGTGCGAATGTCGTTGTTGGAATTGAGGACGACACCATAGGTGAAACATTGGTAGTATTAGATAAAGGCAGTTCGCAGAAAATCCAACATGCAGAAATTTCATCTAATCAAGCCTCAAAGAAAAAATACGAAAATGACAAGGTTCTTGCCATACTTGTCGAGTACAATGAAAGGCTGAAGAAGTTTGAGGAATCCAAGGGGTTTATGAAAATGAACAGTAAATTAAGTTATAAGAACAAAAATGACAATACGGACATTTCTTTAGAAGCAGAAACTATTTCAACAGAAAATAACAATATAAATATTACTCTATCTGACAAACAGGACGAGAAAAATGATATACTGGATAAAACTAACAAACATCACGAAGAGGACAACTCTGGTCACGACTACGTTACGTCACGCATTATTGAATTAAATCGACATCTTGATGCTCTTGACGAATCTAAGATATTGAGAGAAGAACACAAAATTAAATGCGAAACTGAGTCAAAGAACAAATGTCGAGGCAAAGGAAAACCTAACAAAGTTAACGACACTGTTGCAAATCAAGTTAATGAAAAAAGTGACGCGCAAATCGTCGAGCAGAACACCCAACGTGCAGAACCTTCAACTAGTCGGGTAGACCCAGCCAGGGCAAATACGGCGTATAATTACAATTATGTTGATGGTGTTTTGACATGTCCTCAATGCGCGCAACAATTCTCTAGGAAAAGCGGATATGGCAGCCATATGAGGGCACACTCCAGAGCAGAACAGCAAAGCCCACCGACATAGAAATTCTATTTATATTGTCTAGATGACTGATTATTCTACACAAATGAACTGATTTCCCTATACTGTTGATAAATATGATGATTATCAAAATAAAACATTTGTTCCACTTAAACATATAAAAAAATTTGATCTCTTAGGGTGGTATCTGGTATTATAAAGAGCGGCGGCCGCACGGCGACTAATTTTGTATGATTTCGAGCGGCGCGGCGGCGGTGTCGTCGCTCATTATAATACAGCCCTTATTTAAGTATATGTATATTATAATACCCACATATTATAAATCCCACTCCCCCAAGCCGACTGGTCATCGTGGGGGAAAAGACCACGACCCTCTAAAGATAAACCTACATCGGATATGAAACGTCTTGAAGTCGAATTAACCCTAACAGACATAAAATGGGATATAATAGGAATTAGTGAAATGAGAAGATATGGAGACGGGATAAATGATTACAGAAACTACATTTTACATTACAAAGGTTATACACAAGGACAGTATGGGGTGGAATTTTTAATCAAAAAGAACCTTGCTCACAGAATAGAAGAAATAAAAAGGAATATCTGAAAGAATAACAATATTGAACATAACGTTACCTTAATTCGAGAGACAGAAAGAAATGAAAGACTTTAGAGGAGGCCTTTGTCGAAGGACAAGCTGTTGATTAAAACTGATCGTCTACTAATTATTAGGAAATTATTCGTAAGAAACTAACATACAGTCGAAAAAAATATTGTTTATTGTAAATTTTAAACAGCAATAAAGGCTTTATTTATTTATTTTTATATTATAATATAATATTATTATTAAAAATCTTGTGGATTCAATTACTTGGATCCTTATTCGATTATTTAAATTTAAATTTTGGGCAAAAAATTTAGGGTTCTGAGGAAACGGATAAAGACAAGCTTTTAAGCAAAACGGATAAGGACATAAAAGCTCCGCTGGATTTTTTTTTATCAAAAATTCTCATTTTTTACGTACGCACCAACCGCAAAACCACTGCGGAACCAGTTTTAATTATTCAAATATAAATTCACCTCTTCCAAGTAAGATTTGATAGAGTGGGGTATCTTTTAATGGAGCATTAATAGTGTAATTGTTACTCACTGTGTACATTCACTCGCGTTCCCACTTTGCTGGTTGCTGTCCTCCCCAGTAAATGGCACCATTGGTTCCCATACTAAATATGCAAGATGCAGTCTCCACAGGGAGCGCGCGCGCCACCAAAGAGATTCGAACCTTCCTGCTAACCAAGCGATACAGCTCTTCGACGCTGACTATACCGTCCACGTACGAGAGTTTCTGAGTGACGACTTTCTTGCGCCGACAATCAGCTTCCTCTTAATCTTTCCTATCATTATCAATAATGAAGTTGGGAGGTTGCACAGTTCGTGTCTTAACAATAATCATGTCCAAAGTATCATACGCTCCTTCGTGACCTCTCTCGATCCTCTCATTCGTGACTCCATCCAATTCTAATTATCCAACATTCTACGGCGATGCCATATTTCCAAGATCTCTGTGTTTTCCTTTACATTCCAAATCCAGCTTTTTCTTATATTTTAATCTTGCGATTGATTTTTCGAGCTCATTCCAAACACAAGTGCTTACTTTTATTGACACTTTAATTGTATAGATGATCGTATAGAATAATTGTTAGCACTTTCAAATATTTGATGCTGATTGGACCCCTCAACCACGGTTCACCTGTGGTTTCATTTTATTGCCTTTAGATCTTTTTTGTTGTATTTGGAAAATATATGGGGATATACATATATAGGGACAGTTCACACAGGCGACGAAAGATAGCAATAAAGTATGGAACATAATTATTACCCCATAATTATTACACATTTCCGTAAGAGGGCGTGGCGTCGCCAACTCTAGACCGGCGGCGCTGCACCGCACGACCTCTTCAATCATCTTCGCGCCGCGCCGCGACTCCGTGTGGACTAACCTTAATTAAACTTAAGATAATTCGCGTCAAGTATATCTAAAATATCATTGACGTCAATTATTTCAGGTGAAAAAACTCAGAGACGCGCTAAAAATGAAGTGCATCGCAAGTTACTACATCAAAACTTTATTTTTATGGAAAATCTACGAAGAGAAGCTGAAGAACGAAGGCAGAGGAGTATGTGACTACTGGCAGAAAGGATTAAGCGTAACGTTCCGCTGTATGGTAACAGAATTGCATAATGCCATACAAAAGAAAAGCATCCCTTACTTTTGGAATGAAGAATTAAATCTCATTGCAAATGTGAAACAAACCGTTCTTGACTCGTATGCTAATGACCTCGGGAAGGTTCTAGCCAGTATAGATTGCAACAACGTGAACACAGTTTTGTCTTATTTGCTTAATTCGGATGAAATGCACGAGTTTAAGAAATATCAATTTGATGAGCAGCATCCACGGAAAACCCATCAGGTTTACACTGCATCCGTCATAAGCGCTTCCGAAACTTCAACTTTTCCAATGGAACGTCAGGGATCAGCCGGTTCCCTTAAAAATGCTTCTGAAACTCCAACTTTCCCAATGAGCCGTCAGGGATCAGCCGGTTCCCTTAAAAGTGCTTCTGAAACTCCGAAACAAATAAGCCGACATGGATCAAATGGTTCTCTCACAAGCGCCTTAGAATATTCGAAAGTTCAGGATCCGATGAAAGAGGTAGTTGATCTTTTGAAATCCATAAATATGAGTATTGGGTCATTGCGTAAAGATACCCCAATGGAATCGAACAAAGAAAATAATTCTGATGGTAGTGCAGCTGGAACCCTAAAATCTGTTAAAGCCAACATGCATCAGGTAAATCGCAATATAGAAAACCTAAACGAGAGAATGAATAAATTAGAACTAGGAGTGGGAGTCAAAAAGGAGAAAACGACGTATAATCTTGACCATGTTGTAGCGTTAGGTCAGAGATTGCAGAACCTGGAATGGATCATAAATCATAAAGGAAAATACGTTGTTGAAGTTGACGAAGACGCTAGGGCTGAAATTGAAACAAGGCACAGTATCCCAGAATGTGCAAGTAGTGAGGCAAAACAAGGTATGAATGAAAACGACGCAGTTCTTGAGAAACTCGATGAGTATAATAAAAGAATTAAGAAGTTGGAACAAGAAAAAGTCGGTAATACAAGTAAATGTTCTGACATGAAAGCCTGGTATGAAGAATTTGACTCTATGGTTGAACAGTTGGAAAGAAACAAAAAGCCAATAAATGAAAGTTTTTCGAATAAACCTACAATTTAGTCAATGACCTATGTTTTAACTGTATAAAATTATTAAACGTCTTAAATTTTGAGAGTGCTCAACTGTATTAAAGCAATAGAAATTAATTTGCCTGGTCTAGGCGCTAGAAGCACTAGAACCAGTGAAGCGATTTGAATGAAATTTTGTAGACTAGTCAGAATCCTGCGTACCTACTTGTGCGGATTTCCATCTCATTTTAAATCCATCGTTCTGAATACTGGTGATAACGGCTTCCTTCCTTCCTTTATGGCACTTTGTACCTCCTCCATCCATACTTGGGGGGCACTAAGAACAACTTAGGTACGTTCCATTCCACAAACGTCTTTAAAGTCGTTCTGTTTTAATTTTGTAAACGTTTTTGTAAATAATCATCTCAAAAATCATGCGGCATGACATGCATTACGTACTGTCACTCATGCATGACCGTCTAGTTGTAGTGATTGACGTGCATGACATGCAAACTACGTGCATGACGTGCAAACTACGTGCTGGCCGTTGCTTCACTGTACTGATTGATAGCAAGCATGATGGTCCATCATGCAGCATGATAATTCACGTAAACGTTGCATGTCATGCCGCATGATCGTTTAGGGACAGCTTTACGATCCAGTTTATACGCACCTACTTAAAGGGGTTCCCAGACACACGTGGCTTGCGGTGGCGGCCTACCGCAGGCCGCAAGTCTCAATATGCAAATTATGGACGCGCGTGTCTGAAGTCTCACATACATTGCACGAAGAATACAACAGGCCGCCACCGCAGGTCTGTCTGGGATCCCCTTAAGTAGGTGCGTATTAACTGAAGTACCTACTTAATAATTTAATTTTATTGTAATTTTGATTAATTAGGTATTTAAGGTAGAAAAATTATGTAGTTTATGAGTAAAATAATTCATAGGTACCTACTTAGGTACAAGTACAAAAGGTGCATAATAGTTCATAACCTAATATTAATTAGATACATAGTTCAATTGCTTTATATTTTTACAGTTTTTAAAAAATGTGCTATAAAAATTGTGTTTTAATACTTAGATACCTACAACAAACTTACTTATCCCTAAAAACTGAGTTTAAATAAACTAGATAATTTTTTTTTATTTAAAAATAAAAATATTACCTATTTTTTATTTACACTATTTAAAGTTGAATTACAAAAAATATTAAAGAGCACTAACCGCAAATCTTTAAATCAACAGCCTAATCCCTAATTATGTTCCCAGACTTGTGTCGACTTGGCCGCATCGCATTTCGTTTGCTGTGTATGAATTCGTATGGAGCTGCGTCTGCCCATGTGACATTGTGTGTTTCACGCATCTTCGGTTTTCCATTTCGCTCTACATTTATATCGTTCGTTAGCTACTCGATAGTATGACGCTCTACACAGCTTCAAAAGATTTTGGCAATATTGAGCAATCTAGATAAAGAGATACTCCACTAATCGCTCCGTGTACGGACTGCAAGTAGACCCCGGCATCCATAGCTTAAATAATCCCGTCAATTATTTTCAGGTAAAGAAGCTAAGAGACTCACTTCAAATGAAGAGCATCGCAAGTTACTACATCAAGACCTTATTTTTATGGAAGATCCACGAAACAAATTCTAAGAAATACTGGCAAAAAGGATTAAGCGTAACATTCCGAATCATGGTGCAAGAATTGTATAATGCCGTGCGAATAAAAAGAATTCCGTACTTTTGGAACGAAGAGAACAATCTGATTGAAAGCGTGAAACCCACGGTTCTAGACATGTATGCTAATAATCTTGAAAATGTTATTGATAGTATTGATTGTAATGACGTGGACAAAGTCGTGTCCTACTTGCTAAATGCGGATGAACTGAAAGAATTTCAAAAATCAGAATTTTTTGAGAAACAGCCACGGATGAGCCGTCACGGGTCAACCGGGTCTCTCACAAGCGCTTGCGAAACTCCGACGTTTCCAATAAGCCGCCATGGATCAACCGGTTCCCTTACAAGCGCCTCAGGATATACAAAATTTGAGAATCCAATCAAAGATGTGGTTGATTTACTGAAAGTCATGAATCATAATATCGGCGCATTACGTAAGGACAGCACCAAGAAATCGAAAGAAGAATCAGATGGCGGTACAGTAGACATGCTTAAATCTGTAATGGATATGATAAATCGAAACTTAGAGATCCAGAACCAGAGGCTAGAGACATTAGAACATGGAGTAGGAATAAAAAACTATAAACCAAGCGATAGTTCTGACAAAGTTGAAGATCTAGGTGATAGGTTAAAGAATTTGGAAATGAATTATAAGGATAATTGTTTTGTTAACATTGAAGACACTCAGAATGTTGAAGTTGCAGGATGTTCAAAAATACTAGATGAGAAAATGGAATATTTTGCCAGAATCAATTGCAATGAGAATGTTGTTGAAGTGGAAGACAACGCTGTGGCTGAACCTGTATGTTCAACTAGTCAAACAAAACGGAAAGTTAATGAAAACGACACGGTACTTGATAAACTTGAGGAGTATAATGCGAGATTGTCGAAGTTGGAGAAATCCCACAGTAAAAATTACGAGAATGCAGCTGAGACTAAAGCAGAGAGCTTCGATCTGTGGACTGCTGCACTAGATCACATACAAAAAAGAAACGAGCAAAATTCTCCACGGAGCGTTTCTGAAAGGATGAGAACATTACTGAACAATAGCAGAAAAGTAACTGTAGAATGTGCAAGTGATTCTGAGGGTGGTGATTCTGATGAGAGTAAATATTTGAATCCCATGAATTTGCCTGGCGGGCCTCCTGACTGGTAATGTTAAAGCCAACACGACCAAAGTCGCCATTTTGAACATCAAGTCTCCAACAATCTGAAGAATATTGATCGCAAAAAAATCGAAAGCTTACCCCAGCTGCACAGGACCCGTTTAATGGACTATGGCCCACCAATACCCTCATTGCGAAAGTACACCTATGCACAGTATTGGGATGCATGTATTTCCGATTAGATTTTTAAAGATTGTATCGTATCTAATCTGGTTGTTCTATATTTTTCATTACTCATACTCTGAAAGAAGGTCTGAAGTTGCCTGAGTAGCGGGTTGAAAGTAATACATCTCAGCCCTAGGGAGAATCGCTTTCAACTGACAGCTGTCAAATTATATAAAAAAAACTAGTACTATTTTGACATTTCTATTGGACCATGTTCCAACTGTCTATACAGCCACTCAATTACAGCGCGATGTAAAATTGAATTAACATAAAGTTATGTAATAATTAAAGAATTTATATTTTTATATGACTTTATTATAATTATTACTGTCAACTATTTTTTTTAAATAACATAGATTGGGAAAAATATTTACCATTTTTTCAATGATGGAAATGAAAAATAATGGCAGAATAGCTGGCCGGTCACTGAAAAAAAAACAAAATAGACGGGAAAGCGGCAATCCGATCTTCTTTTGTTTTTCGAGTTGTAGAGTTTTGTTTATACTTCCGTATAACAGAGATTTGTATTAACACTCATTTTATGTTTTTGTTTTTACTTTCAGTGTATTCTTAATGAAAAGCACAGTGTTTCCCTCGGGTTCAAGACTTATTTAGAGGTCCCTCGAACTATTGGCGCCCTCGCTACGCGTCGGGCGCCAAACCCCGTCTCGGGACTTAAATAAGTTACTTTCACCCCTGGGGTAACAATGTAATATTATTCATACCCAACATAAGGTATTTAGTATTCTTAACGCACATATCCTACATGCAGGTGGACTCTGGTTGGACTTACGAAAGCACCGCGAGAGATGCACCGCACCCCCTTCTTCTGTAGCTCCTCTCCCTCAACGTGTGACGTTCCCTAATAACTCTTACGGCTTAAAGCTACTGCTAACTGGATACCTATACATATATTGGCAAAATCAGTGAGGAATACAAATTACCTACTAATCCCCTTTCGTCTGTGCATGTCTTACCGTACCAACTGTATTCAATTGTAACAATTGTACTGTATTATTTTTCCTTAAATAAAAATTTATTATTTATTATAACTACAAGTTTACACCTGTAATACTAGATTGCTGATTTACACAGTAAATAATTTTATTTGTGCTATTTTGTGGTACGGTCGACCGCGCCAGTGGAAACGAAACCAGTTAAAACTGGTCTCTCATAGTATTGAAACATCCTAAAAGGCTAGGCCAGCTCAAGGTCATAGTGTTTCCACTGACGTGCGGTTCACTGTACGTACATCATGGTTTGATGCTAACCCTGAAATTCTGTGAAGAAAGGTGGATTACATAGGTACATAATTTTAATGTCCGCCGCCCTCAGTTATAAAATACAATTGTTTTAGAGACTTAAGTATTAAAATTACAATATTATAAAACATATTCAAAAAAAAATGTAATTATATCCTCGACCAATTATTTCAATTATTTCCAGATAAAGAAGCTCAGAGACTCACTCCAAATGAAGAGCATCGCAAGTTACTACATCAAGACCTTATTTTTATGGAAGATCCACGAAACAAATTCTAAGAAATACTGGCAAAAAGGATTAAGCGTAACATTCCGAATCATGGTGCAAGAATTGTATAATGCCGTGCGAATAAAAAGAATTCCGTACTTTTGGAACGAAGAGAACAATCTGATTGAAAGCGTGAAACCCACGGTTCTAGACATGTATGCTAATAATCTTGAAAATGTTATTGATAGTATTGATTGTAATGACGTCGACAAAGTCGTGTCCTACTTGCTGAATGCGGATGAACTGAAAGAATTTCAGGAATCAGAATTTTATGAGAAACAGCCACGTGTGAGCCGTCACGGATCAACCGGATCCCTCATAAGCGGTTGCGAAACTCCGACGTTTCCAATGAGCCGCCATGGATCAACCGGTTCCCTTACAAGCGCCTCAGAATATACGAAATTTGAGAATCCCATCAAAGATGTGGTTGATCTTTTAAAAGTCATGAATCATAATATCAGCGCACTATGTAAGGACAGCCCTAAGAAATTGAAGAATAAAGAGGACGATTCTAATGGTAGTACACTTGGCATCTTGACGTCTTTAAATGACAGAGTGGATATCATAGCACAGAGCTTGGAAAACCAAAACGACAGATTGAAGACAATAGAACACGGAATAGATAAACCAAATGATAATCTTGATAGTTATCAATCAGGTGATGAAATAAGTTTGGGAATGCGAAGATCCCGAGTTTACGATGCTATGTATGAAGCGTTTGTGGAAGAAAAGAATGCGAATTTTGAACTTCATCAACTTGGAAAAATCGAACAATAATTACTGTTTGCACAGAATAAATAATAGTATACCTACCTATAAGCCTACCGTGTAAGCCTAGGAGTAATTTTTCTTTTCTATTTACCTGTCTTTTTATTTACTTTTCTTAAGAAAAAAAAGGGTCAGGCCTGAAATATCCGTTTTCCTAAAACGTATTTTTTCGCAAAATGTCAGCTTTTCAATATGACATTAAGCAAAAGACGTGCTCACATTCTGAAATAAGACATTTTGCGAAAAAGTACATTTTAGGAAAACGGATATTTCAGGCCTGCGCCAAAAAAAATTTAAAAATTATTCCACTACCTATTGGAAAAAAATTGTTTTCATAATAGGTAATGTTGGTTGATATAAATTCGGTAGAATAGAATAGTGAGACTTTAAATAAGTTGGCATCTAATTAAAACAATAATATTCAACATGTGCAGTACAGTCGACCGCATGTTAGTGGAAACACTGACTTTAATCTGGCCAACCTATTTAGTGAGTTTGAGCCTATCAGAGTCCAGTTTACACTGGTTTTGTTTCCACTGACGTGCGGTCGACCGTACAATAGATATTTATAATAAAGAATTAACAGTTATCGTTTACTGTATAAAGTTAATTTTATAAAAATATAAATATATTAGACATATAATTTTGTTAGTAGGTAGGTAACCTACCTAGTCTAAGATAGAATTTGTATAAGATTTTTTATATAAAATATTGAGTGCAATACTTTCATCTTTTGATTGAAATTTTGAAAAAAAATTAAATTGTGTATAGAGAGAGAGAAAGGTTGGTTTAAATTATAACAACAAGTGTTCAGCACTTACAGTATTTATTTCTTTGTTAAAAACAGAGTACAAACTAGAAAGAGAATATTTTTGAAATATACAACGCCATATACATACAATTTTGATCGTATTCCCATACTACTATAGTATTATTCGGTTGACAACATTCTGATTGAAATTTTTTATTTATTCAGAAAACCAACAGCTTTTTTACAATGAAAATTACTCTAAGGATATTACTTATTTATACATAAAGCTAATATTAGGTTTCCCTAACGTGATAGGTTTAGTAGTTACACTGGGTAAAGGTGTATAGGGTTGCATGAATAGTGTATTGCATGGCGGCACCACGAACGAATTTTTGTTTGCCTTCAAGGTGGTTCCACACAGTGTATTCACTGCTCACGTTTTCCCACCATGATATGCACTCTGTGGCATCACCTTTACCAAAATCTGGGCTTGTTGGCGGGATTTCGTTGGAATCGGTAGTCTTTTTTTGTTTAGTTTTCAAAAAAAATGTATATTGTCGGTTTTGGTGTGTATCTGTGATAGTTTTATAAGCACCAAGTGCCTATTAAAGTGTATATTGTGCGGGATAGTTAAATAAAAGCGTGTAACGACTACCGAATTGTTCCAAATTGTCCTTTGTTAAATCGACACTAAACGTACTATCAGTTTAGTGCGGTGTTAGCTGCAGTGTGGATCGCCAAATGGCACTAGTTGCCGGAGGCCGTACTGCGGTATAATGTATTCGTGATTTAAAACTACGATTTGGCTTTTATGGACTTGTTTCCAATTGGCCGTTAAACCTTTAAAAATAAAATATAAAAATTACCAAAATCTTGTCAACCGGATCATTATTATAGCGTCCCACTCGACCATTTCAACTATTTACATACAGCAGCTCTGTATCACAAGACCACCCGTCCCCCGTGGTACAACCGCGTGGTTCAACTGGTACCATGGGGCATTTGTCTTCCGGTGCACCAACTATTCGGTAGTACAACCAAAACCATTCCCTATAGTACAACTAAAGGGGATTTCCCGCCTGAACAGAATGTCGTATTACATTTAAAGTAAAGAGAAAGTCCCCGAATAAACAACCTATCGTAAAGTGAACTACAGAGTTCGTTATGAATGTTAACTGTGAGTTGTAAGTACTACCTATCAACAAACTTCCCGCCTTACCAGTTTTAAGTGTTTGTTGCTTGCATGTGGCGATCGCAGGTAAGCCCTATTTGCTCGCTATTCAATTGTTTAGCGAGGACTTGAGCAGGCGGTCACTCGGTGCTTAGTAGCCGCGCGCAATAATAAGCCTTCAGGTGGTAAGGCGGGAAGTTTGTCCATGGTACCATAGGGAATGTTTTTACCGTATATAGTTTGTCCATCGGGCGAAAAATTCCCGCTGGTACAACCAGTTGAACCAAGCGGTTGTACCACGGAGAGCGGGTGCACAAGATACCACTTATATCCGACGACTATAATGTGCGTATACCGAAAACGATTGGACGCTTCAGTCGCTTCGTGTGTCAGATATCTATCAGACACGTCAAAAACAATTTGATTGAAATTAATATCTCAGATGGACCGACGACGACGACCTTTAGTGATTGAACGGTTGATATTTCTACGAGTCTAAACAATCTACTGCCGCTTCTTGTGAAGTACAAAACCCAAGGAACTGCTAATTTCAAACATCGCTATACATAACCGCCACTACATACATACAATAGTAATTATAACGATCGCTTTACATAAACGTGAGCAAATTATCATTGCTATACAAACGTCCAAATACAGAAATGCTCATTAACTTAAGTATCAGTCAACTATCACTGAGGTTAAGGCAGCTAAAGACTCAGACACTACATTAATAAGCATTTCAGTACTGAAAAGCTACAAAAATATTTCCTAAAGATTTGATTACTTAATGATTTGTGTCCTTTATACATATATAAGTATATAATATAACGTTACAGCCATATTGTGTATAACGCATCGTAAAAAAACTATATCAAATAAATATCATTCCTTATTATTAGGGTGTAAAATACAGGTACAGTCGACCGCATGTCAGTGGAAACACCTTGACCTTGAGCTGGCCTAGCCTATTAGCGCATGAGTAAAGAAATTAGGGAGTTTCAATACTATGACATACCAGTTTATACTGGTTTTGTTTCCATTGACGTGCGGTCGGCCATACTTAAAGCACACGAAACTGCCCGGTGCGGAGGGATTTGGCGCAGCACAGAAGCTAGATCGCTTCGCTCTCATTTAGAAAGGTTTCCTAAAGAGACCGAAACTAAAGCAATAACAGGTTCTCAAGATTCATTGAGATCTGTCATCATTTAGGCGTATAGTCCTGTTCGCAATATGTTTCTTAGCTGCCTGCCAACTAGAAATACATAATTTCGTTGCTAACTGTACCTAAATGATATAAACAGCCGTCCAAATCGAAATTCACTCTAATTAGACCAAACTAAGACTCCTCTTATTCCCATCACAATCAACTAAATACATTAATATTACAATCTACAACTATCATTGGAACATTACTTCTTTTAACAACAGGATGCGCCAATTTTGAACGAAATTTTATTAAAGGCTTGTTAGCTTACATTAATCGAAGAAATATTTGTTTTGTCTTTTGCAACTAATTTTCCAAACCAACTTCAAATTTAAAGACAAATATTTTTTATTACTCCACAAGGCAGAGGTAAGAATATGTTTATTACTATTTGATATTATTTTTTAGTTATATACAATTAAAGTAATTTCACAAGGAGGAAAAATACTAGAAACTACAAAGTATATCTATTTTCTTGTTTAACAAAATAATCCAAAAGTCCATTCTCACTGTAAAAATCGCAGTCCACATCCCAAACCTGACCAAACACTGTTTTTACATTACACAATGACTATAAATTTAATATAAACATAAACGTGCCGTCAAAAGCTGTTGTTTATTTATCAATTACATACCTAGTGACTTTTAACTTCTATACTTTGACAAAATTTTGCGTGAGCCTAATTTTGCTACTTTTTATCTAGATACCCAATTAATATTTAACGTAAGACCGCAAGCATAAATATTTATTTATATTGTAATGCATTTATCTAGGAGACGTGGTTTTTTAATCCATGCAACAAAATTAGTCCCACGTGAATATCTTTTAAACTTAATTGGTTTTAGCTAATAATATGAGATAAGTATATTTATATATAGGTATTATATAACGCTAATATTATTAGAGAATCTAAATATTCTAGTAATAATACATACATCACTCTTTATACAACCACCAATAGATAAGAAATATTTATGTATGATCTGATACTACTGGAAAACAAAACTTATATATCAATTTCATACGATATGTTCTGTCAATAAATTGAATATATTTAAAATCTATTTACAGTTATATAAAGAATGTGTTTATATATTGAATGTGACAACATTAAATTCATTAAGTTATAACAATATTGCTATTTTTGAGGTCACCACCAAATTATCTGACAGAAATCAATATCAGCTTGGCACCATGTTAAAAACAATCATGTTATTTACATAAAATTGTAAAGAAACAGAAGCCTTACTATAAAAGGATGAGAAGCGTTCGTTACAAACGTTTAAAATGCGCACTCGGTTTATCTATCCTACAGTACCAGTACCTCGGTAGATATTTGAAATCAGTAACATTGCCACATTCGTATAGAGAGTGCATTAACTCAAGCTAATTAACATTACAATCGCTATTCGTGGAGCAAGTCATCTGTTAACACTGAATCAGGGGCGAAACTAGCTAAATCATAAATGCCGAAGACCGGTGACGAGTAGCGCCACCGATTTGAAGCCCCTTGAGGGAAGGCCTATCTATGGACATCGACCAAAGTCTCATAGACCATAGACTCCTAAATCTACAAACGATCCTGTCAATGAGCTGAGGTGTGTAGGCGGAGGGAACTGCAGGCTGATTGGCTCGCTCAAGATCGCGTCAAGTCATGTGATTCTAAGATGACGTTATGGGTGGTTGAGTTGGCCTTACAAGAGGCGTCTATGGGCTTACTGGTCGATGCCTATGTCCAACGGTTGACGTCAACAGGCGGAGTACGAACAAATCGATACAAACTTTTATGTGCTTTGCTTTGGAAATAAACTCTTACCCAATACCACAGCATCTTGGTCCAAAAACCGTGCAAAATATCTCATTTTTTTCCCACACATGTCATGATTTTATAGCAAAAAAAATACGACAAGTAAACTGGATTTTAGGTTTAATTCGCACTTTAGTGAGACTTTAACAGAGACTGTGCGGTGCTGATAGTATTTCAACACTAATATTGCGCCTAGAGTGTCAAAGATGACTTGCTTAGAACTGGGGTGACACTGCACATTAATCTTCACATACACACACACGCGCGCGCGTTAACTGACCGAAAACGGGAATGCTGAACCCAACCAACAATTAAGCTGCATTTCACAATGACAGCGTGAGCGCTTCTATGGGTCGTCCACATAAACAAGTGTGACAAAAAAGCTTTTGTGACGTCACAAAGGTTTTTAAACGGAATAATAGCAAAAAAATTGCATCACTGCCAAGTTAATAGAATCTGATTTTGTACAGATGTAGCTTATGACTGGAAATTTGACTTATTCCTGGTCGATGCCACTTTTTAACATATTTTATTTCTGAAATTATGCGAATTATGGGCATCCACTTTTCTTTTAATCGATCAATCAAGAATCATGATTGACGACTAAACAAAACCGGAATGCATCACTGTTACAATTAACATGGCAACATTATTTATTATACAAAGTGACAGACATTAGCACCGTGAACGAGAGTGAGGCAAGTGAGTTTTAACCTAATTATATACGGGTCTTACACACGAACAAGTTTTATTTACCTTTGCCCGCGCTTTGTATTCCTAATTATATACGGGTCTTACACACGAACAAGTTTTATTTACCTTTGCCCGACGTTTCGACCAGGCTACACTGGCCGTGGTCACGAGCTGACTGGAGAGGCGAGCTGTCAGTGTTGATCTTCCAGTCAGCTCGTGACCACGGCCAGTGTAGCCTGGTCGAAACGTCGGGCAAAGGTAAATAAAACTTGTTCGTGTGTAAGACCCGTATATAATTAGGAATACAAAGCGCGAAAGTCTAAAGTGACTTAACCTGTATTGAAAGTACGAGTATAGTACAAGGATGTTAGCGCGCGTGTGGTGTGTGCCTGCTAGGATCAGTAAGTCAGTAACCGTACTGTGTGCCCTAGCGCGCGCTGCCCGACTTACTGTGCGCGATGAGCCACTGCAGCGTGATATCGATGTTGTCTTTCTCCTTGCACGAGATGGAGTAACAGCAGATCTCTCGGTCCTGGATGGCCGACAGGTTCCTGGAATACGAGCCCCGTGGTGAGTGCTACTTAATAATAATGTTTGGACAAATTTACACACGGCTGTTTAGTCCCAAGCTAAGCCGAAGCGTGTAAATGGGTACTCAACAACTAATAAACATCATCATTCAACAGCCTATTAACATGTCCCCACTGCTGGGGCTCAGGCCTACCCTCTCAACGAGGGCGTTCGGGCTATAGTCCACCACGCTAGCCCAGTGCGGGTTGGTGGACTTCACATGCGCCTAAGAATTTCTTCTTCGGCGTATGCAGGTTTCCTCACGATGTTTTCCTTCACCGTTTAAGAGCAGTCAGTAAATGCACTTAGGTTTAGAGAAAAACCCCATTGGTACATGGCCCAGCCGGGGATCGAACTCCGGACCTTTCGATATGATAGGCCGCGTCTTATGCCCGACGCCACTGATGCCACAATAAACATACTTAAATACTTTTAAATAAATACTTAAATACATACAAACACCCAGAATCCGAAAATCAACAGTTATGCTCATCACACAAATGTTGGTCCCGGGTGGAAATCGAACCCACAACTTTTGGCGCAGGCAGGCAGGTCACCTAAGCCAACGGTCAGCTACGTCACTTCAACTACGCCAACAGGCCAGTCAACTTGATTGGCTGGAGATTTAATTTGATACTAAATTCACGTTAGTATCTGTATTCTGTTCTTAATCTTTTATATCAGTTAAGAAGAAGTGGCCTATGATGTCGAGAGGTCCGAGTTCGATCCCCGGTCGGGCCATGTACCGATGGGATTTTCTCGATACTTAAGTACGTTTACTGCTCTCAAACGGTGAAGGAAAACATCGTGAGGAAACTGCATACGCCGAATAAATTCTCAGCTCATGGAAATTCTCAGTCCATCAACCCGCACTGGGACGCCCCCCGGCTAGATGGAGCGACCTGCGTAAGGCGGCTGGCAGTGACTGGATGCGGAGAACCGACGATCGGATTAAGTGGCGCGCCTTAGTCCGAGGCCTATGTCCAGCAGTGGAAAAGTGCAGGCTAATGATGATGATGAAATCTTAAATCTGTGACTTCAGAATCGTGCCATGTTGGAAAGTATTGTACTCACATTCTCTCAATAAGGCCGTGCTCGTCCAGCGAGTGGGGTAGGTCCCGCTTGTTGCCGAGCACCAACACCGGGATGCCGGTCAGCTGCTGCTTCTCCAGAAGGCTGTGCAGCTCGTTCCGGGACGCCTCAATCTTGTCCGGGTCCGCTGCATCCACCATGTATCTGAAAGCAAACACACGCGAGATTTAAAAGTAACCAAAAAGAGGATGATTATTTAACTTCCCTACAGACTGAAAGTTACATAACCTATTTACCAAAAATAGTTTTAAGCTTTACGCGTGTTTGACGTTAGTCGTGTAGTGTCATGAAAGGTTTTTTTTTCGTTTTATTTATAACCTACCTACTTACTACAAAAGTCATCAATGTTTAGAAGATTAGCCGCCACCTTAAATTGACCGTATTAAGGTCGTATTACATTATAGCGGCACGGTTGCGGCACCACAGCACCGCTACAAATTTCGGCTACCGCTAGCCGCCCGCGAGGTGTCAGCTCATTGGCAGCGCGCCACAAACTATATAGTATGCAAACGCATGTCCCGCAGTCGGCGCGCTGTACGCACGCGGTCTCCTCGCTCGCAACGCGCGTGCTCCGCGACGAATAGTATGGTAGCTGTAGGCGCGCTACCTTCCCGCCGGCGGCTTTTTATATTGACATTATGAAATATATTATACGACACAGGTCGTATAATATATTTCATAATGCTGAGTTGGAGCTGTGCTGGATCCGTGCCGTTATAGTGTAATATGACCTTTATACGTCATAACATAAGTATTGATTGACCGTCTTGTCTCTCACTTTTACAAAATAAAATTGAGGGTCCTTCAAACTCCTAACATTTGTCATGCGTTTAAATTTGCTACGCGACTTTCCATACAGCTGATGATACAGCTAAATAAATGGAGAACAACATGTAAACAATGGAGAATTGCAACTTACACAATAGCGTTGACGCCCCGGCAATACCTCTCCCACATGGAGCGGAATCTCGGCTGACCACCGATGTCCCACACCTAAAACATGATTAATTACTATCATAAGGATTACATAATTACATTAATTAGCAGTAATATTTATTGTGGAATTGACGATGGCTCGTTCCGTCTCCAGCAAAGAAAAAAATCCCTTTCCAAAATTGATTGAGAGTGGAGACCGCGCGGGTACGCCCAGCATGGGGCGTCCTGCCGCCAGATGGACCAACAACCTAAAGAAGGTGGCCACATCTGGTCTCTACACCCAGTCACTTTCGAATTCCGGTTGGAGAAGGCCTATGTCTAGAGGTGGTATTCGTATTATGGGCTGTTGTTATTGTTAAGGGCTTGGTAGGGTGGGCTTTCTCTCGAATGCCAGAGAGGGTTCAACACATTTACTTATAGACTATGTTATTGTTTTTCTTCCAGGAGCCAGTAGGAAGATTCGTATGAAGTAAATTTACCTTGATGGTAACATTGCCTTTGGTGATTTTGCGCATGTTGAATCCAACTGTAGGTATCATGTCTTCACTAAACTGGCCAGACTGCAACGGAAAAATAGTAAGACAGTTACCAAGCTATGTAAGTTACCACTGTAAGTCACAAACCTATACAAACTAAATAAAAAATTAACATTCATAAAGTTTATTTAAAAAGAAAAATGAAGTAGAAGACATTTACATTTACTTTTCTTAGTTTAGTTACAACTTTAGTTACTTATAGCGATGACAGATTTCTAAAATTTACACATAGATGTTACATGGATAAACAGCCTTCCAAATCTAAGGGTGGTATTATAGACAGCAGCGATTCTGTGAGATTTGACAAGCAACGCCGCGACTGCTATTATAATTCATCTCACACAAACTCTTATTCTTAAACGGGGGTGATAGTCCCGGCACCAACTCAACTAAACGGGAGTTTTGTGCAAAACGGGAGTTTGCACAAAACTCCCGTTTCAAAGTCATGTAATCTCGTAAAGTAGGCCGCGCCGCATGGCTGCCGCAGTCAATAATACCATCCTAAATGTCATTCAGGGTCGAAAAAAAATTTACTTGTCACCCAGCCTAAAAAGCATAAAAATTTTGAGAGAAAATGAAAGCAGTTTTTAATAGGAACCCTGATTTGAGAATTCTTGAGTCACTAAAAGATAAAATTGGTTCAAATACTAAAAGTTAATATAGTATCAACTTGTCAGACTGTAATAGAGCTCTGTTTAAAGTGGGAATAAACCTATGGTCTCTGTTGCTTGAATCTTGAGTCCAATACCAGCTAAGCTATGAGGTGGCCCACTTTTAACACTTAAATGATTTTGACTAACACAGTTTCTAGACTTAAAAATGAGTTGAAGCTTTTGACACGTCAATGGATACAAAACCAGTATAAACTGGCCTCTGTATTGAAACTCCCTAATAGGGTAGGCCACCTCAAGGTCAAGTGTTTCCACTGACGTGTGGTCGACTGTACAATCCATATTTTCTTCAAAACATTCACAAAGCAAGCACCAGTTTTTAAATGGAACCATATTTCAATCCCATAAAGATAACAATTGCTTTGTCTCTATCTCTAACCATTTACGATATGTTAATTTTAACAAGTACATGTAATTAACTTCACAATCTAATAAGAATTTAAGAGTAAAAGGTAGGTAAGAATGGTGGACATTATAAAGTCAAATGGCTCACCTTCTAAAAGAACGAAGCCCGAGTAAAGGTGTAGATAGATGGAATAGCTTTAGATTGCAGGTTGCATGCGACTTTTGGAAAGTCTGTTGCAGTGTACAGCAAAATTCGTGAAAATAAGTGAAATTTTTCCAAGTCTTTTTACACTGCCCTCTTTTCTACACACTAGTCACTAACTGTCCATCTGTGTGCACCCTATTAATATGAGATAAAAAAACAAGCCACCCAAATGGTGTGTCATATGAAGATTTATGAACATAAATTATCACAGAATGTGTTAGAAATTGAGACTATGAAACACTATCCAACAGCCTATCAATATTATAACTCTGGCGCAACGCACAAATGAAATATAAACAAGGAAGCTAATTCAACACACAAATCATTGTTTTGCGATAACTTACAGCAATGACGTTAACAAAAGTAGTTTTCCCTGAATACTGCAATCCGACCAACGTGAGTTCCATCTCCTCTTTCCAGAACAGGCTTTTGATCCAATCAAGGATACGATTGATCAAAGCTAGCATTTTAAACAATTTTTTACTGTAATATTCAAGAAAAAACGGAATTAAAACGCCTTCTGAAAACTGCTGGTAGAACCGAAGAATTTTTGACAGTTTATTTTTTTTATATACTTTTACGGCCAGTTGGAAACAAGTCCTTATAGGCCAAATCGTAGTTTATAATCACGAAAAAAGATAAAACCGCAGCACGGTCTCCGGGCACAACTAGTACCATTCGGTGATCCACACTGCAGCTAACATCGCACTAAACTGATAGTAGGTTAAAGTCGATTTAAAACATGGGACAATTTGGAACAATACGGTAGAGTCGTTACACCCTTATAATTAATTATCCCGCACAGTATACACTGTATTAATCATAATTACAATATACATTTTTTTAGGAACACTAAACAAAAACGACAACAAATTCTGTCAAAATCCCGCCAAAAAGCCCATTTGACAGTTAAACACTTCATTGTCTTGACATTGACAGTTACCAATTGCGTTTAGTTTTAACATGGTTTTGAAAGGAATTGTACAATTTAAACAAAAATTAATAGTAGTAATATTTACAAAAACTGTATTTTATAATCCTGTTTCATGTATATTTTACAAAAAAAAGCGTTTAATTTTTGTAAATTAAACAGTCTTAGTAAATTTTAAGTATAGGTTATTTGCTTTAATACGAACGAAACGCAACAAGATGTAAGCGTCAAAGCAACTAATAATATTCTGTGGCCAAAGCTACTTTTTTTTACTGGGGTTAACGGCTCTGGAAGCAAGAAGGCACAGTGTTTATCATTAAATATTATCATTATATTTTTTTGTCCCATTTCATTAGCAAGTACCGGGCACCTCCCCCGCGATTCGGCCTATATGACCTAGATGTCGAAGGCCATGGGAGGTGGTGGGATTTGTCCCATTTCATTGTCTCAGTGAGCGATTTTCCTATACGTAATATGTACTTAACATTCGTCAAATTCACAAGAGATGGCATTGCAATAATCTCAACTGTAATTGTTTTGCAGATTTTTCTAGTTTTTTTTTCTTGTTTGCCATCCCTCTGTAGTCTGTGTTGTTTGCGAAGACTCTCTGGCGGATCCTCAGAGCAAGTATAATACTAACTCTATGGGCGGATCACATCGTTTTGGATCCTGTCTCTCAAAACTCCGAGCATACAGGGTGGAATTTTGTAATGCTACCTGGAGGGAAAGTACTCTTAATAATGTAGATAGAAAATTTTACTCAAAGGAAACATTCCTTTATTTTTGAAGGAAAGAAAACTGCATTCAAAGATTTTCGAAAATTCGCTTGCCACACCCAGGAATCGAACTAACTAACATCTGTAAAAATTACACTCTGTACTTTTATTGCATCGATCGTTTGGGTCAATTATAAGGATGAAATCTCTCTAACAAACTTGATAAATTAAATTAAAGAAAAACCATGAAATCTTAAATTATTTTCAAAAAATGCTAAAGTAACTAATTAGGATGTAACTAATTAATACTATTAGGTGTATTAGGAGTACTTTCCCTCCAGGTGGCATTATAAAATTCCACCCTGTATTATAGCATACCACCTAGCTCCGATCCCCTATATAGCCCAGCCTACAATAGCGCGTCATTTTCAAACGAGTCCCGACTTGACAAAGGCAATTAGATTAGAATTGCAGACCAGATAAACTGCGAAAAACCCTCTATTTTTGAAAACCGCTCATTTATTTACCCCAAATCGATGGTCATCACAATAAGACGGCAATATCGCACTGCGGTACCATTTAGTTAAAAGCCATATATTTTTCGCTTTTATTCCTAGTCAAGAAATGGCGCAATGTGATGTGACGTGCGTCCTCGTCAATGGAAAATAGTATCTAAGATCATATTTCCATTCGCGTAGCGTATTATTTTAATTAAAATTACGATGACAATTACAAAAACAAAAGCGTTAAGACTGAGAGAAGAGATCCGACCGAGAAACAAGGTAACTGTGCCATTAGCCGAAAGGACTAGCAAGCTGAAGTGGCAGTGGGCAGGTCACATCCAAGGGCGGATCCAGCTTTGGCGCCAGGAGGGGGTCACATAGTCGTGGTCAAGTCAAGAACTTATAATTTAATTTTGATAACAATAGAATTATGGGTTCTGGAGTGGATGGATAGGTACCAGCGGTACGCGCAGCGTGGGACGCCCCTCCGCCAGGTGGACCGACGACCAAGTTGGCAGAGGAACGGGTGTGGTGGCGTTCATTCGAGAAGGCCTATGTCCAACAGTAGACGTTATAGGGCTGATATGATGAAGTTTAGAAGTACTGATTATCAAACTAATGCCAGACTGATTAAGGTGTATCCCAGACACACGCGGCCTACCGGCCTGAGTCAGGCCGCAACTTCAATATAAAAACGCAGCCCGTGCGTTTCTGTGATACGCCTAAGGGGCCGTCCACTAATCACGTGAGGCTTGAAAGGGGGGGAGGGGTTTGACAAAAATCACGAAATGTCACATGGGGGGAGGGGGTGTAATAAGATATCACGTGTATTTATTTTTTCATTATTTTTTCAAACGCGCGATTTTTTAATCGAAAAGCGGCGTGTAGTGTGACCTTGACTCGCCGTTGCTAAGTACAATATATGTTTTTCGCATGATTACACCATTCGTTTATTATTATTTTTATGCCAATCAAAAACAACCTGCAACCTTTCTGTCTAGACATTTTTATCATGGTCCTTAATTTCAGAATAAAATAAGATTATACTTTATACCTGTATTTAAGATATTCTAAAAAATTTTAAATTTTTTGTAGATATTAAAAATACACGTGATGTTGGGTGGGGGGTGGGGGGTAGTCTTAAACCTCACCATGTATCACCAAGGGGGAGGGGGGTTAAAAAATGCTTAAAAAAAGATCACGTGATTAATGGACGGCCACTAAATTGCCCTTTGAAACGTGTACGTAAACGCGTTCTCATCAAACAGTCGAGTATCGCAGCGAGTCGCGGGACGGGGCGCGGGGCGGAGGCCGAATCACGTGTACGCGAGCGTGGCGGGCTTCCAGCCCTGCACATTCCGATGCCCGTGCCATATTTTGACGCGGCGTCACATGACTCGCCGGCCGGCCTCAGATCGTCCGCGAACCTCGAACGGTCGCCACGTCTGCGTCAAATTCAACCTGTGCGCGACTAAACACGCCAACAACAATCTTGTTGTCCAATCAAACATGGATTGCGAGGAGCTCTGTGAAATTGTAATAGTGCTGCCATCGTACCGGAATTTGTGAATACCAAAGAGGATATAATTGTGAATACTTAGTATTTTTGTTTATCAATTTAAGTGTGGTTGATATCTGTATATAGTGCTGAGCTGACAGTGATCCCTTGTTTCTTGTGAGACGAAGTAGTTATGGAACGTAATTATTGGGAGGAGAATGGACATGTCAAGTATGACAAGTAAGTTGAAAATTATCTCTATTAAACCTATAAATTTTATTTTATCATGCTATTGCATAAAAATGTACATACCTATGTACTAACAAAATATCTCGGAGGGTAAAAGTCAAATCCCGGAGGTTATTGGTCAAAATTTGGTTTGATTTTGTTAGTATCTTGGAGGGTAAAGGTCAAATCCCGGAGGGTAATGGTCAAAATTTGGTTTATGATTTTGGACGGAAGTTGCGTAATGCTTTAATATTCATAAACACGTGCTTGCGAGATATCGGGACTTGGGCCCACCTACCTATCTAGTTAAATTTCACCGAAGTTCGCTCTCTCTGGCTGTTTATGTAACGAGATACCTACCTAGTAATGAGATTTTTTTATCGGTTTCGTTGTTTATAAAAAGAAAGATGGTGTTGTTTGTTAAAAAAAATTACATAGTATATACCTACTTACTGTAATACTTTTGTTGCATCAATCGATATTACCTACTTACCTATATATTCCGAATACCTACCTATTTAAAAACGCAGCACGGCCTACACCAGTCGGCAATCCACACTGCAGTTCACATCACTCACTAAACTGATAGTTTGAAGATTTAACAAGGGATAATTTATTAATATGGAACGTTTTTATTGTACCTTCCTATATTTATTAAAATAGGTAAGTAATCAAAGTTATAAATTTAAGCCCGCAAATCCCGCAATACCTAATCTACATTAAAAAAAAACCTACCTAAAATAGAAGAGACGAACGATGACCATGACACATTCGGTTCGGTTCCCGCCAAAGAGATCGAAATTAAACCTAAACACTATTAATTCTTCTGTGCCTAAACCTAGGTCCAGTTTAACTTAGAACATTATTAATAGTTTCTGGGTTTGAAGTAGGTAGGTAGTAATCAACAATCCGTATTCTATTAGTGTTTCGTGACTTCAAGGTATGTAGGTATATACACTTACCTACAGTAAGTATACATAGTGTCCCGAAATTCAAGGCTAACCCTTCAAAAGAACAGCTCATTGCGTCACTATTTAGAATATCAAAATATGACCATGACCTCCAGTAAAAAGCCGTTAGCCCTTTTTTTAATTCATACTCGTGCAAACAAACATTCAAACGTCAAGCACTACCCACTAGTTTTGTTTTGAGCTGTGGGTCAGTAGCACAGAGGAAGTAATATGTCAGTAGGTAGCAGGTATTCAGTATTACATGACAGAAATCAAAATCTTAAAATAATCTCGAAAACTGACGACTTTTTACTGAGGTCATTAAACTAGTATTCTGTATTAATAGTGTTCTACTAATCAGTCAAATGAGCTGTCCTATTATTATTAACTCTCGGATGTCTTTGAATTTTGGAATATTCTGTATAATATAAATTCGGCAAGTTTCATCAAAATTAAATATTGTTCCCGCGGGAAAAGTTTACCGCGGTAAAAGTATCCTATATGTTATTCCGGGATATAAGCTATCACTGTACCAAGTTTCATCAAAATTAAATATTTTTACCGCCGTAAACTTTTCCCGCGGTAAAAAGTAGCCTATATGTTATTCCAGAATATAAGCTATCACTGTACCAAGTTTCATCAAAATCCGTTCAGCTGTTATTGAGTTTCCCGCGGGAACAATTTACCGCGGTAAAAAGTAGCCTACATGTTATTCCAGGATATAAGCTTTATCTGTATCACAGAGTAAGTAATAGTCTTCAGTATACCAAGTTTCATCAAAATCCGTTGAGCCGTTCTTGAGTTACAAATGATGGTTAAATAATTATAGATTGTAATTTTCTTCAAGTTTTTGCCTGTATCTTTTTTGGGTACTGACTTTTTAACATTTTTAGTACTTGTTGTTATGAACGGTATGTGTGAAAATTTCAACCGTTACGTTTTACCGTTAGGTAGATATACGGCCCAAAATGTCGTATTTTTGGTTTTTGGGCCCCCACCCCCCTTAGATTTTGATTTATTTCTAATTTTGAATATTTGTCGTTGGATGCGCCGCAGGTACGCGTCTTTTGTGAAAATTTCAGCTCGCTACGTGTCACCGTTGCGGAGATACAGCCCTTTGCTTTGAGCATCGGGCTGACAGACGGACGTAGCGAAAGCAATAGGTTTCTTTGCCGAGCTATGCGCCGGAAATCGAATCGGGAAAATGTGGAAAAGAACATGCTGTACTTTTGAGGTAACATACCTATCGAAAGGCTCCATACCTGCATCCTCCTAGCCCTAAATTAGTTCGATTAGTAGGTACTCAACTAAATGTAAGTACAGTACAGTCAAGCATCAAGTGTTTTTGCCCTTGACTGTACATAAATGTTTTGTTTATATATGCACAGTCGCCAACTAGTAAACGTATATACAATCTGTCAAATGCAATCTAAAATGTACCTTTGTGTGTTATTTCTAGGTCCATTTTAGATTGTGCAAATTTGACTGATGGTACAAGTTCTTTACCGAGACGGTGACTGTACGTATTGTAGCGAAAGTAAGTGGGCGAGCCGAAAATAGCGTCTCATACATTCAATACATTTACATGACATGCGCAGGGTGGGGGGACTGAGGGGAGGAGGAAGACTGCACCGGTAGAGGTGGGTAGCTCGCGAGTGAGTGATACAAATGACATAAAGCGTATCTGTAGATTATTCTTGTTCTTAAATCTTAATATTTCACTCACTAGGTAGTAGTATTTCATTTAGTTCATCCCATTCGTCGAAATACCTATTCATTTGCAATGAAATGTCAAAATGGTGGTTTAGAGTTAAGTTGCAAATTATTTTTGTTCAGTGGCTCAGTATCAACATGTTTTAACTGCCCACCTGAGCTGTGCTCCTGGTTGGGCAAACGAGACTATAATACGCCCGTCCAACCCTATACCTTTATCAATTATTAATTTTATCAATTACGAATATTAAAGTTTTGGAATACAAATAAGGGCCTTATTTGAATTCCAAAACTTTATTATTCGTTCGATTCCATAGACTGTAATTTTATTACTCTTCTGTAGGTATGTCACTTCTATTTTGACTTCGCGTTGTCTAGCTAGACTCTAGACTGGTTTTTTTATCTACATTTAATCAGTAATAAACTTCAGTCTTCAGCCTTCTTTGTTTATCTCCTGTCATCATCTATATTTCTTCATCTTCAGGTAGGTACCTAAGTACTTTCTTATCTTTCACTCAGCCCACCATCACCAATCCTGCAACTCCGGCGAGCGTGTCACAAAGTGAGCTGAATGACTGAATGAACCACTGATTCATATCACTCTTGTGAGTGTTTCCCGTGTCTAGCGCACGATATGCGGCCGCGTCCTCCACACGGCGCGGAAAACGTGACCGGCGCACACACGCGCAACCTCTACGTAAACAAGCACACTAGCGCAACTCCTCACGTTCTTATCGCCTGACGTGCGCGATACTCGAGTGACAGACAATGTCCCATATACATAGGTGGACGGATAATTAGAAACAGGGCAAGATTTTCATACAATCGAGGTCACTTTGAAGCCATGGTTCTCCGTGAAGGATTGATCGGGGTATGATCTGATGACGGTCATCGACAGAGTACATGGAGGGGTTTCAGATCGCTATAGATATCCAACTGATCAGATGAGCCGCTTGGTAGCAGCATCGTCATGTAGAAAAAAACCAGCAAAATGGCATAAAAATGTATGAAAATCTTAAAGTTAAGGAATCATGACGATGCTGCTCCCAAACGGTTGATCTGATCAGTTGGATATCTATAGCGATCTAAAAGTCCTCCATGTACTCTCTCGATGACCGTCATCAGATCACGCCCCGATCCATCCTACACGGAGAACCATGGCTTCAAAGGGACCTCGATTGTATGAAAATCTTGCCCTGTTTCTAATTATCCGTCCACCTATGTATCTGTTCAGCACGCCTACCAAGAGTTGAAAACTATCTCATCAACAACCTATTAATGTCCCCACTGCTGGGGCTCAGGCCTACCCTCTCAACGAGGGCGTTCGGGCTATAGTCCACCACGTTAGCCCAGTGCGGGTTGCTGGACTTCACATGCTCCTAAGAATTTCTTCATCGGCGTATGCAGGTTTCCTCACGATGTTTTCCTTCACCGTTTGAGGGCAGTCAGTAAATGTACTTAAGTTTCGAGAAAAAACCCATTGGTGCGTGGCCCAGCCGGGGAAAACTATCTATATCTCTCTATTTTTTTGAAATTAGTCGAAAAGAGATAGCACTATTAAGTATTTACGCAGTCGCTAGCGAGTTTTACGTTGCTGACTCAATGGCGGGGGTACCAAGCGTTGGCGTCGCGTTTACTGTCATCGAATTAAATCATACCCAGGAAGGTTCGAATGGGGTGCGGGCGCCCACTAAAGAGATCCTAGCTCTGGTCATACCTATAATCATGGAGCTAAAATCTCTTTGGTGGGCGGGCACCCGCCCCGACTCTCTCGGCCCAGTATCGTTTTATTGTATCGCCACTACTCGTTTGGTAAAATCATGAATCAAAAAATTTAGCCACTCCCATATGGATGAGTAATAAAAGCATTCTATGGGTGTCAAAATTGTGTCAAACTAATCACAAAATTATGACTCACTCACACATTCTCATTTTCAAACTCCATATAAATTTGTATTAGCAACCTCCTCCCGCTACTCCGCTTCCTATGTCCGCACCCCCCCGGTAAATGGCATCATAGGTTCCGATACTAATTAAGCCAGATGCGATCTGCACAGGGAACGTGCGCGACCAAAGAGATTTGAAACTTTTTGGGTAAAATTGACCCATTACCGTGGCGTGCCTCTATATTACGAACGTAGAATTTGCGTAATCTACCTAACAAATCAATGAAAAATCGAAGTGATACCAAAACCTTTACTTTCCAGTACCTAAAAAACTTTTTTCCGTGGAAATATTTTTTTACACTATATTAGCAATGCATTAAGTTATGAACTATTAAATTCGAACGTCGAAAACAAACTCCACACATATCGCAAATGCTTCTGTGTTTTTGTCGGAAATTTCCATTTCCAACTCTTGTTTTATTGTTCAATTTATTGTAGGTAAGTACTTACTTATATTGTATGATAAAAACAGATTTAGCGGACTCGGGTGTTTATTTACGCAATAGAGATAATTATAAAAGTATTTATAATAACGCACATAATCTAAACTATATTAAATAATACCTATACACTAAAATAATAAAGATGTTCTGTGGTTGAGTGAGGTAACATAGCACCAAAGCTCTTGCTTGAATAGCACCAATCTGAATAGCACCACGCGAGTAGAGCTGAAGATATTCCACGAATAGCACCAACGCGAATAGAGCCAAAGCTATTTCACATTATTTACTATTTCATATTCACTGTGGCGCGCGCGCACTCGCCGTTATGCCGTATGCAGACCGGCCTCAACACACTGTTGGAAGCGACGCCTGAATGTGATCTGTTTGTGGATGTATGGAGTAAAGTATCTGGGGAATGTTTGAAGATTTGCGAAAGAATGGATGAATGAAGTTATATATGTTTAAGTGAGTGTAAGTTTTGACATGTTCATTGTAAAATTTTGACATTCTATTATTATTATTTGATTTATATTATGTTATGACACTGCTCTGTATGGATATTTACAATTTGATTATTAGATTGATTACTATAATTGGTTAAACCGTTGTAATTGAAATAAATAAATTAAATTAAATTAAATTCACGAATAGCACCAAACTGTATTAATAATTCTGTGAAATGAGCACCAACTGGACCGGATGGAAACGGCATGTGTATTGCCGCCGGCCGGCCCTAAACCACTGTTTCTCCAGTACATTAAGTTTATTTAAGCTTACCTATAATATAAGAACGTAGACGAAACCACAGAGTAAGTAATAGTGACGAAACATCGATAAAACGGAAATAGGTACTAATAGTGGTGTCTGTCTATAAGTGTCCCTAAACGATCATGCTTGCATGACATGCAACGTTTACGTGAATGTCATGTTGCATGATGGACCATCACGCTTGCTATCAATCAGCTCAGTGAAGCAACGGCCAGCACGTAGTTTGCATGTCATGCACGTCAATCACTACAGCTAGACGGTCATGCATGAGTGACAGCACGTAATGCATGTCATGCCGCATGATCGTTTAGGGAGCCCTTTAGAATGTGAAAGGGACAGACAGAGAAGGTCGCACGTTATGTGTCTTGTGAGGGCACGTGTCTTGTCGCAGCCGATTATTGGTTTGCACTAGCACGGTTCATTCTTACTCTTGTCTGTGCTCTTGTTTCATTTTCCGTTTTGACAGCAGAATGAATATAGTCACAAATTGTTTGCACATCGCTGATAGTGTTTATAGTATATGTGTGCGTAAGCGAGATAGTGTGCTCCATAGAGATGTCCAAAAACTTGAAAGTTTGATTCGGTTGATCGAATCAATGACCTATTTCTTGAAATTGAATGAGCGTCTCTAGTGAACCCCTGCACAGCTCCCTTAGTTTTGAAACCTTAAAGTAGTCATTGCGCAGAAATCAGCCAACTTCACACAGCCGCCATTAAACTCTAGGTAGGTACCTCTACTGAGAAAAATGATATTTTCTTCGAGGGACTAAGTTGGACGAAGTATTCTAGAGTAGAAACCTGAGCGGGTCGAGGGATACAAGACCTACCTGAATTTTATTTACTTACGAGTTATGTAGCTATAGATGATTTAGGATAAGAAAATTCTTGCATTCGCAGTATTTGTTTGGGTACTAAGTCCATGGTGTGAGGGGCTGCTGTCTCCAATAACTATACCTACGTTTCTAGCTTCATGTGTTATAATTGCCAGTCGCTACACAACCAGAGTATACGACACAACCACGTGTAGAGATAATTATACTAGATCGCACGCGTTTGCAACATTGTAAAACTAAACTGCTCACGTGTTCAAGTAAGTTGCAGCATAGATGATGATAATGAGATGACTAAGAAGGCCATTCATTGCAAAGGAGCGGCACAGACACGTGATTTTAGGGGCGCAGACTGAGTCGTTGAACGTCAAAGGCGGCAATCTGCCGGTTTTCCAAAAATTTGTTTTGAGTTTTGGTGCAAGAAGAAAGTCGAAAGTTCAACTTTACTGTCGTCTTGGATATTAACGTCTAATGGGCCCCCTAAACGATCATGCGGCATGACATGCATTACGTGCTGTCACTCATGTGTGACCGTCTAGTTGTAGTGATTGACGCGAACAACATGCAAACTACGTGCATGACATGCAAACTACGTGCTGGCCGTTGCTTCACTGTCATTGATAGCAAGCATGGGGGTGCATCATGCAGCATGATAATTCACGTAAAACTTGCATGTCATGCAAGCATGATCGTTTAGGGACCACATAAGATTCGATTAAGGTACGTACATCCACATTTCCGCAGTCGTCGACACGAGAGAAACTGAAAGCGGTTAAGGTATGAGGTTACGCTACTGCCCGCCCGGTATAAAATAAAGGTAGCGCTTTTTAGAGGTATGGTTATACCTTTATTTCGGTACCGTGAAAGTTCGGTAAAGTGAATTTTTCAATACAAGAGCATTGCCTTGCATAGTTCAGAGCTAGCGGAGCCGCATGCTACGCCACGTGAGCGGGTCGCAATCGTAGCATCACGTGTCATAGCACGGTGGAATATTATTGAAATCGATCGATTATCGTAAATTATGCTTGCTAATAATTGTTACGAAATTAACTACAGAAGCCTTAAGGGATTTAGTACCAATAGGTTATGCTTATGTACCTACTAGCTGTTTTTCATACCTCGCCCTCGTTTTTATAGGTTATTTCTGACTTTATTTTCTTTTGCTCGGCTCCTAAGGGTCGTAGTGTGATATTAAATTCCTTCCTCATAAATTGGGCTATGAAATACAAAAAAATAACTTTCAAATCCGACTGGTACTTCCAGAGATTAGAGAAATTTTTTAATGATTAGAATTTTTTTCTTTATTCAATTTCTAAACTTTAAAAGTGTTCCTAAACAATCATGCTTGCATGACATGCAATGTTTACGTGAATGTCATGCTGCATGATGGACCATCATGCTGGCTATCAATCAATAGTGAAACAACTGCCAGCACGTAGTTTGCATGTCATGCACGTCAATCACTACAGCTAGACGATCATGCATGAGTGACAGCACGTATTGCTTGTCATGCAAGCATGATCGTTTAGGGAGCCCTTTATGTCGTCGGTCCAGATGTGACACCTCGTACCTAACACGTTTTATAATTTTTCAGTGTCATTGTGTCAGTGACCCCGGTCAGCTGATTAGGGGTGAAATTTTACATTATATTATTACTTTTATAAGCTGTCCTTAGGGAAAATAACCGGACAAGTGCGAGTAGGACTCGCGCCCTGAGGGTTCCGTTGTAGTTATATCGTTGTAGTGTTGTAAGGTATTTGGAATATGGCCCTTCTGTTGGCTGAAATAAAGTTATTATACCTATATCACTGGTACTAACTTATATGGATGACAAGTTTGTTGGTACAAAAAAAAAAAGATAATTAAATACTTACAAAGCTTAGAATAAAATTAACAATAAAGTATAAATTCTTTGTTAACTTTAAATAAATGTAGCAATTAAAAATCCGCTTCACTGAAGCCAACTAACACAGCTTAACCAAAATAAATTAGGGAAAACAGCCCCGTTATAGCCTTTAATAACGTGTTTTATTTTACAACTGAAAAATGGTATTTAAGTCTTTATTTAGCTACGAATAAATATAGCAAGTCAAAGTTCACTGAAGCCAACCTAGCGAGAATAAAAATTGAATTAAAAGCCAAGCTAAATATAGTCCAAAATTTGGTTTTACAATTAAAAATGGACTTAGGTTAGCTATAAATAAATGTAGCAAGTAAACCCCTGAAACCTACTAAGTCCGCTCGACCAAAATAACACCAAGAAGCCAATCTAAATATAGCTTCTATATTAAGCAGGTATAGCAGCCTTTTAAATTTACTGCACGGCCCACACTGCCACACTTGCCTATCATTGTACTTTTGTACCTGCTTTAGGTAATAATAATGTGTATAATTTTGTGAGTTCTTGTGCTGTTTGAAAATAAATGGTTTATTTCTCTCTTTCTTACTGTACCTTCGTTAGGTTGATTAATATGTTAATGAGGTTGTAGGAATAGTGTTCCGGCGCTACAGGGGAAGGAGAGTCATCAGTGAGTCAAGGGTGCGTATTAGTCTAAGGTATATGTAATATAGATTTTTTTATAATTTTATATTATTACTATATGTATGTTAGTCTGTAAGGTATTTGTAATATGGCCCATTAGTTGGCCGAAATAAATTTATTATTATTATTATTCACTCTCTCAATGAAATCTTGATATATTTCTGTGGAGGCTCACATACAGGTGAGGTAAGCACCATACGAATCACTATAACTTCGTATTATAGTTAACGGTAAGTAAAACATGTTGCATGAGAAATTTCTATTAGAGCTGTATTTGTAAACGCAATATCTAGTAATTGTAAGCATTAATAGGTCTATCATAGTACTTGTATAACTTGCTTTGTAAACGTTTACCAGAATGGGTCTGTCAAAGTAATCTCGATACTCTATGGTCATTCTCTATGGATAAATAAACTCTCTTACTTTGTCTCTGCCTATAGCTGCTGCAATTCTGTATCGACTGTGTTCAAAAATCTTAGTTAACCTGGCTGCTGTTCATATTTCTGGCTTTGATCCATTAGTTTCCATTAATATAAACAAAGTACTTGGTTATCGGAATATAGAATTATTCCACATTCTTTGTAACTACATTGATGGTGCCAATAACATTTTAATTCGCTTGAACATTATTTTTAATAACATTCAGACGGAAATAGGTAGCTAGGATACAATAGGTAGGTACCTAGGTTAATTGCATATTTGTATGAAAAAATGTTTTTAATTTGCGCTTGTGGTTATCGGGTGTCAATGCATATTTGTTTCTCTAATTGGAAACTTCTAATGAAAGCGAGTTTATTAGAACAATGCTTTTGGATACTCAATCACGAATGCTACCTACTTAAATTTATTTGGCATTCTGCTGTGGTTGGTCGTTCATGCAGCGATACCACAATCAGCTAGGTATACATATTCCAGGGATAACCCACGGTGTTACATCAGTAATATACAGGGTGTATAATAATATACAAGTATAATGGCGAAACTATAAGGGTTCCTCTAGGTACATATTAGAAAATGACTTTTTCCAAGGAAATACGAGACTTCAAGGCAGACCTTGATGTCAGTCTTTGAATGACAACAAATTAACTAGGTACGGTCGACCGCACGTCAGCGGTAAAAAACCAGTATATATACTGGTCTCTCATAGTACCTATTGATACTACCTAATAGGCTAGGCCAGCTCAAGCTAAAAGTGTTTCCACTGTCGTGCGGTCGACTGTACTACCAACACTCTTTGCAATCAAGCGCGACACAGACAGCGGTGCGAAAGCGTTGCGGTGGCGGTGGCGTTTTTTCGTTTCATTGCGCGGTACCGCGCGGTTTTTATGTAAAGGGCTTCATACTATTTCGAACATTACGAAAAAAAAACGCCACCGCAACCGCAACGCCACCGCCGCGCTTTCGGACTGCTCTGTCTGTGTCGCGCTTTAGTGTTAAAGAAATCCAATGCAACCCCCAATCTTAATCTCTACTTTTGACTTCACTTAACCTTATCTACCAATATATTTTTTCCACATGCCACACAGCCTCTCAAATCTCAATTCCAAAAACTTTACCCAAAGGGATGAATTCCAGCAAAGCCATACATATCGCCAGCGGACGTTGCTACGCTCGCATTTTAAAAGCCGTTGCCAAGGCCCCGGCGGAAGCATTTCAACTGAGAAGCGAAAACTCGTGTTTTCATGGCGATGACCGCTTTCTCCGAGCGCCGGTCACGCGACCGGCGCGCCGCACGTGACTCGTGACGCGTTCGATCGTTCTTTACACGAGTTGTCACTGTACCTACTGAGTGTACTGTTTGACCTAGTTAAGATCGACAGGTGACGAGTAAAGCGTATACCAGACAAACGCGGCCCGCGGTGGCGGCCTGCCGCAGGCCGCAGCCTTAATATGCAAACGCAGGCCGCGCGTGTCTGAAGTCTCACATACATAGCCGAATACAACAGGCCGCCACCGCCATCGCCACCGCAGGTCGACCCATAGGGTTATGATTACCTACCAAGATACTAAAAATGCGGCAAAATTGGTCATATTTTCTGACTGCGTTGACTTAGTTTTGATTTTTTCACAACTTTAAAGCAGTTGTTTTAGCAGGAAGGTTCGAATCTCTTTGGTCGCGCGCGCGCTCCCTATGGAGACTGCATCTTGCATATTTAGTATGGGAACCAATGGTGCCATTTACAGGGGGGGTGCGGACAAAGGAAGCGGTGTAGCGGGAGGATGTTGCTAATATAAATTTATTTGGAGTTTGAAAATTTGAATGTGTGAGTGAGTCACAGTATTGTAATACATTTGACACGATTTTGACACCCATAGAATGCTTTTTTACGCCGCGAGCACGCACCAAAGAGATCTTAACTTTCAACTTGATACGTCAACGCGTTCCTGAGAAAAATGGTATTGACAGACGGACAGACATACAGACGGACAACGAAGTGATCCTTTAAGGGTTCCTTTTTTCCTCTTTTGAGGTACGGAACCCTAAAAAAAACGATTCGTATGCGTCTTCATTTATTATATATACTTATATAGGTAGTTATTTTCATGCGTTTGTTACATTATTGCGAGCAGAAACAACTCAGTCAACGTGACATGACATAATTATCATAATTGATTATTATTTGTCACGTGTAGGATATAATATTCAAGTTGTATAGATAGCGCATCGACAACTGTAACAACTGTCACCATCGGTTGTCCTTCGCCAGGCATTTTCGAAGATAGATTCAGTAGGTGTTATTAATACCTAGCTGTTGACCGCGGCTTCGCCCGCATGGAATAAGTAGGTACCTATAAACCTTCCGGAAGAAATCTGAATAAATAATGAAAACCGCATCAAAATACATTGCGTAGTTTAAAAGATCTAAAGACGCGGGAACTGACTTAGGGCTTCTTTCACCGCTTGCTGATAAAGTCCCAGATACCCTATCTGCAGATTATCTGGCAGATAGCCATATTTTTTTGTTTCACAGGTATCCGATTGCCTTATCTGTCAGATAAACTAACAGAAAGATCTAGTGGTTGTTTTTTTTCTGTCAGATATTTTATCACAGACTTGAAGTGTAAAACACGAAAATATTATCAGACAGATTTATCTGATAGATAACTTTATCTGTCCGCTTACTATCTGTAACAATATCAGCAAGCGGTGAAAGAGGTCCTTAGTTTTATACTATGTAAGGTAAGGATATTAAAGGTATTAATAATATTTGTTGTTTAATCCCAAATTAAGCCGCCGAAGCTTGTGTATGGGTAGGTTACAACAACTGATAGGTTACCATACGGTATACTTAATAAAAATAAATACTTGTAAATACATACAAACACCCTATTCAATAAAATAACACAGCAGAAAATGTATGTGTCTCAAATTGCCACAGGAAATGCGTACGAAACCATACGAAACAAACGTTTCTTTCATTCACTATCAAAACAAATTAACGTCTTCATGGTTTGTAAGTCAAGTTATCCTGTAAGTGACGTCAAACCATCTTAATGAGTTACAATTAACCCCACCAAATATGGGGTGAAAATATACGTGTAGCTTGACATTTCCCGGAAGGAAATGACGTCAATTCATTAAGGAAATGTTAGAACGAGAAACTTCGGTCAAAGGCGGAAAGGTCATGAAATTATTAAACTTCCCTCGGTCGTATACAAAGCCCTTTAACTGAGGTCTTGATAAATTCTTTAACGTTTGAAAAGAAATTTAAAATGCAAAAAACACGTTGTTACTGCGATGCTACTGTGCAATTCAAACTGAAAATCTCATGAATCAAGCAATCATACGTTTGCATTGCCTATTTCTTCGTTTCAAATGCAGTAGATGTAGCAAAAATCTGAGTAACAAATAGTTTCTTTTTCATGAGTCAAGATCATAACCTCAAAATTTTCCGAAATCCTCAGAAATATGAATCGAATTTGACACTTTAGCTAATGAATGGGTTTCCAGTATGGCTTTGGCTCGGTTAAATCCATATTACGGTAAAGTAAAGACACACTCATTCATCAACAGTATTTCGCAATTTTGCTGATGAAAAGTAGGTATTACTCTACTATTAAATATTCTGTGGTATTACCCGCGTCTCACCGAATGCGAAAGGCAAGTCACATTGACGCGGACGGCATTCCATACTAATAATCATGCTTTTTGTATGGACGAAGCATTCGTCTGTTCACCCGACTGCACCCTTCAGACGCATAGACCAGAAACGCAAATTACTTTATACGCGGTCACAGTGGTATAAGGAAGCGTTTTGTTTTCGCTACTACTTATTTATTATGTGTGTATCAATCAATATCTTAAAGTGCCTACAGTGAGTTAAGTTGAAATAGTGTCATATCGAAAGGTCCGGAGTTCGATCCCCGGCTGGGCCATGTACCAATGGGATTTTCCTCGAAACTTAAGTACATTTACTGACTGCTCTCAAACGGTGAAGGAAAACATCGTGAGGAAACCTGCATACGTCGAAGAAGACATTCTTAGGCGCATGTGAAGTCCACCAACCCGCACTGGCTAGCGTGGTGGACGATAGCCCGTACGCCCTCGTTGAGAGGGTAGGCCTGAGCCCCAGCAGTGGGGGCATTAATAGGCTGTTGATGAGAGACTTTGTGTCTCTACGTCAATTGAACGTGAAAAGAGAGCCAAATCCGAATTTTGAACTACGGTATCGTAATTATTTTGGGATTCTTTATTCGTCGCATTGAGACGGGTGCTTTACGTGGAATACGTCATCCAAAGGACCGAATGAATTTTAAAAATGAGCTGTCATTAGATTCCTCGTAATCCCGAGACTGACATAAGTACCTAGGATTATATGAGGTTATCTAGAAAAATCGCTTAAAACGATAAGACTGCCTACGCTACGCTACCGCCTAAATATGAAGTGCTAAAATTGTTTAGCTATGTCGTCTAAAAGGTACAATATAGCAGGTGACAGAGAGTAATGGAAAAGATTGGTTTCCAAAAATAGGCAAACAGATAAGTGTCAAATGTTGTAGAGCAAGATACCTATTGTAATGTAAAAATTTATCTGAATTACTTATAATTCTTATATGTCTTAACATGTTAGTAATAAAAGTAATAAAATATTATCGTCTTCAACCGACGAAAAAAAAGGAGGTTCTCAATTCGACCCGTATATATTTTTTTTTAGTTTGCTTTTTCGCATTCCGTTTTTTTTATTATTTTTACTAGGCTGGAGCTGTAAAATGTTGTTTACGATCCGCCTACGATATTCGTCCCGCAACATAGGTACTTACGTCCTCACGTGTAGACATTACCTCTAGGTATTTATATCAATATGTCACACGTGACTGCGAGGTGTATAAATAGGACAAAACAACATGTTGTTGCCGATAGGTGCTATCTTGTTATAGGTGTGCGAATGTTCGCATACAAATGTATCATGAATCATATCAATCACCGAGCGAGCGAGATTGTTTTTTAAAATTATATCTACATTCATATCTTCACGCTATGTCCCTGACGGGGTAGGCAGAAAGAACGGAGCGCCAAGTATCGCGATCCTGACACACCTTTCTATCAGTCTCATTAGTTAGATGGTGTCAGAGGCGTTAGGTTGGGCTGCCTGCCACTTCTTTTTATAATAAATATACTCAGCAACTATAATGAGTCACTCCGCGTCTCCCGCTTCCCCCTACGTCGCCCCGCCGTGATACGTACAGAGTGCAAAAACGATTAAGAAAGTATTGGGCGAAAGTATGGGAATTAATTATTATTTATTTATATTTTCAATAAAAAATAAAACATTGTGTAAGAAGCAGTCAGATACTTAAAGAAATCTACATCTATAACATAATTTTTTGATGACACGACGTCACATAATCCCGACCTCTCACATTTATGCGAACGGTACTGTCGCGCTATGACGAGCGCGGGCGGGCGAGGTGGGGAAGCGGGAGGCGGAGGGAGGCCAAGGCCAAGTGACTCGTTTCAGTTGTCGGGTAGTACAACTTATTTCTCTTTAAAATACATGAAAAAATTAATTTAAAGAGTCATCGCATCAGTCACTACACTACACATAATGATAATTAAAAATAACATTGAAAAATCAACTAAGAGCGACTGTAGGCATTTAGCTACGAAATATTCGCAAAATGTCTAAAACGCCTAACAGCCAAGCCGAGAAATGGCATTCAGCTACGAACTATTCGCAAAATGTCTAAAACGCCTAACAGCCAAGCCGAGAAATGGCATTCAGCTACGAAATATTCGCAAAATGTCTAAAACGCCTAACAGCCAAGCCGAGAAATGGCATTCAGCTACGAAATATTCGCAAAATGTCTAAAACGCCTAACAGCCAAGCCGAGAAATGGCATTCAGCTACGAAATATTCGCAAAATGTCTAAAACGCCTAACAGCCAAGCCGAGAAATGGCATTCAGCTACGAACTATTCGCAAAATGTCTAAAACGCCTAACAGCCAAGCCGAGAAATGGCATTCAGCTACGAAATATTCGCAAAATGTCTAAAACGCCTAACAGCCAAGCCGAGAAATGGCATTCAGCTACGAAATATTCGCAAAATGTCTAAAACGCCTAACAGCCAAGCCGAGAAATGGCATTCAGCTACGAACTATTCGCAAAATGTCTAAAACGCCTAACAGCCAAGCCGAGAAATGGCATTCAGCTACGAAATATTCGCAAAATGTCTAAAACGCCTAACAGCCAAGCCGAGAAATGGCATTCAGCTACGAACTATTCGCAAAATGTCTAAAACGCCTAACAGCCAAGCCGAGAAATGGCTGAAATCGAAACCGTTCTACTAACGAGCCATCGATTGGTCCGCGTGCCACGGCACGTGAGCGACCAGCCGGTGGTGCACTCGCGCGTCACGTGGCGTCGCACGGTGGTTATTGGACGCGATCGATTGCAAAATACCTATAGGTATTTTACTCATTTCTTTACCGATGAAATTGCCGTTTTGTCGAACCTGCGGCCAATCGCTCTAACTTCATATCATTTATTATTCGGTAACAATATTAAATTGTGTTCGAAATTCCTAACTAAAATACAATTTGCTTAATTAATTAACATTAAAAATATATAAATAATTATGTCACGTGTAGAAAAAATAATGAACCACAATGTCAAAATAAAAACAATATAAAAATCTAAAACACCTAACAATGTTAAAAAATTAATGGCCAAAGAAATCGTAGAATTACAAATCGTCAACGCTGTAGCAGCACTTTTCTAACACTTTTTTTTTTGTAGTTATAGTTTTAGGTTCAGTTGGCAATCGGTGTTACTGCCTGGAATCGTGCGCAGTGCTTAATATCCTTTAGGTCCTTCCGTCTGGTAGAGATTCGTAATTCTGAACGATTTACCAAGTCCGAACCATAACCAATGTCTGTGTGATGATACGAACCTTTGTCTTTTATGATACGTATTTGGATATGGGTGATTCTACTGGGAAAAAAATAAAAACAAAATTTTATAAAATCAACAAAACTGTTTATTTTTTTGGTTTATTGAGATCAAAATAGCATTAATATAAAATCTAATTAGGATAATAATATGTTTGATTATCTGTTGCATAATCATCTGTTCTAATATCTCCTTCAATATCATTTTTATAGTCTGTTTCTTTATCTGTACCAACATATGTATCAACAAAGAGATACTGTTGCACTATTTATTATAATAGTCATTTCTGTCTACGCTATGTCAAGTACGTATAAGTCATTTCTGTCGCTGCGTGCAAACAGTAATGTAATGACGTAGACAGACATGGCGATCTCACGTTAGTTTGATCTTAACTAATCTTTAACTAATTCAATTCACCTAGTATTTTCCTCGCTGTAGTGAAGTGAAAAATTGTATGTTGCGCTCGATAGCAAAGTTATTTTGCGTCTCGTACCTTGAAGCCCTCGCTACGCTCAGGATTTTAACTTTGAACCACTCGCTACTCGCACAAAATAACCAACTTTGCAGCCTTGCATAACAAATAACTTTTGTTTTGTTGCAGTTACAACTCCAACGACGGCTTCGGGCGCGGCGGCGAGCAGCTGAACTTCGCGGCGGCGCCGTCCGACGACGAGGGGGAGTACCCGCCCGCCGGCGGCTACCTCAAGAAGGGGAAGGTCTCGAGGGCAAGTCCGACTGAACATGCCCATTTTCATCTTACTAGCTTAGCCTTAGCTTAGCCTCGCCCGAAGTTTCCAGCTGTTTCCCGCGGCTTTGTCAGCGTAGAGTTTTTCCCGCGGAAACAGCTTTCCCTGAGGCATACAGCCTGTGTTATTCTAATGGTTGTGGTGGTTATTCTAATGGTAACTTGACTGGCCTGTTGGCGTATTGGTAGTGACCCCGCCTAATGCGCCAAAGGCCGTGGGTTCAATTCCCACCCGGGACCAACATTTGTGTGATGAGCGTAACTGTTGGTTTTCGGATTCTGGGTGTTTGTATGTATTTAAGTATTTATTTAAAAGTTGTCGAGTACCCATTTACAAGGTTCGGCTTAGTTTGGGACTAAACAGCGGTGTGTAAATTTGTCCAAACATTATTATTATTGTAATGGTATAATCTCTATTACTGTAAAGTTTCATCAAAATCTGTTCCGTAATCACCTCCAAACTCACAAACTTCAAATTTTCGCCTTTACAATATTCAAAGTCAAAACTATTTTATTGCATGTAAGTACACTGGGTATTAGTAGGATAGGTATAGGATTAGTAAGATACTTAGTAGGATTTCTAACCTCCTCTTAACTTAACTCCTAAGGGTCGTAGTGTGATGTTAATAGCCTATAACCTTCCCCAAGAATTGGTCTCCGCTAAAATATTTTTTTATATCCGACTGGTGTAATGCACAAACAGCATCGCATTCTACGCAGTTAACATACTTTTCTAGTTTTACTGTGCCAAACGACTTAGCTTTTATTGCCGTAGTCTACAATGTCGTGTTCTTCTACAGCAAGACCCAATGTCGCACCGCATAATCGAGAAGCGTCGGCGGGACCGCATGAACAACTGTCTCGCGGACCTGTCCCGCCTCATCCCGCCCGAGTACCTCAAGAAGGGCCGCGGCCGCGTCGAGAAGACCGAGATCATCGAGATGGCCATCCGACACCTCAAGTTCCTGCAGGAACGAGCCAACGGTTTGTACCGCGGAACAGAGTGCACACCCGACTATGGTAATAAAATACTTTATGGGCTGCGAAAGGTAAAAAACTCAACTGCGGGTCGGGCTGCGCGCGATTCGCGTTCCAAAGGACAATGCCGTAAATAATAATAATCATGTTGCGTCAAAATATGTTATTGCCTTTCCAAAACAATAGGGACTTGGTTAGGTATATTTATGTAGTAGTTTTCAACCCTGTAGATAACCTCATTTCCGCCAGCATTAAGTCAGAGTGAACGAGTTTCCGAGCTAATTAATTTTTGTCCCGCCAGCATTAAGTCGCAGTGAACGAGTTTCCGAGCTAATCAAATTGTTGTCTAGTCGGCATTAAGTCAGTGAACGAGTTTCCGAGCTAATAAATTTTTTATAGAATGACTCATATGTGTTCTAAATCCGGAAATAAGAAAATATTATTATATCTAGTTACTTTCAAACACAGGCAATTTCACTGTGACGCAGCATGACGCAATTAGAACATGCATGAACATTGTCCTTTTAAGAATTCTTTGACAGACACAAAAGTACCTACCTAATTGGAAGGTTTATTGCGCGCGTCCGATTTGCACTTCTGCTGTTTTTATCATTTTTTTGTTGATATAATAAAGTACTTAAGTAGTTAGCATAGGGAATATTTTTTTCTCCCAAGAGCAATTTTCTAATTTTGACATAGAACATTTGGTTCTTTTCCCAGTTTCTCGTAGGCATCTGCTGAACAGACATTCATAGAAAAACAAAACGATGTAATATATCGTTTACCGAACTGGCTTAGTTGATGACTGCTGGTGACATAGTTTTCTTCAGATACTTTCAAATGTTTTAAGATTAATAACAGAACTATTTGATACAGTTGATATTTGGTTACTTTATTTGCTAGGGAAAATATTTGGTTGAAGTCGAAAACGCGGTAACTGCTTATACCGGTGAACGAACGTTCACCGCTGCTTACCTCACCATTGGGTTGTTTGTTGAACTCGCCTTTCTTTCCGTACTCGACTTCCGGTTTGGTATCGCATTCAATTTAACCCCTTGCTGCATGGATTTTACTTTCGAACGAAAAATTCTGCCTATTTAGTTTGGCTTGGTGTATGAAGTCAGAAAATTGATAAAAAAATTATATGGTAAGTATATATCTACTGATCATAACATAAGTGTTATATGTCCATCCATGCCATGCAGTAAGGAGTTTTAAGACTCTAGAGGGTTTCAATTGAAAATGATAAGTTTTAGTTCAGCTGTAACATTATCCTGTAAAACGTTGACTATCTGTTAATCTGTGAATAGTTGAAACTGTATTGTACTACTTTTGATCTGAGTACGACTGAAGGACACTAATGTTGTTGGGAGTCGGGTGGGCGGATGTTGCATCTTGGGGGTTCTGTCCGTAGCGGCCGAGAGGCAGGTGGGGGAGTTCCGCGCCGGCTACCAGGAGGCGGCCGCGGAAGCCGTCAGATACCTGGCCGACGTCCACGGGTACAGGCCCGCTGACGGCCTTTGCGTGCAACTCGCTGCGCATTTGCAAAGGCATTGCGATCACGTCACAAAAGGTAATAAAAGAAATATATATGTAGGTATCGACGGTATTTTCTCTGCATGAAATTACCCAAGTACCTATGTATATATGTCAGGAGACAAAAGAGTGTGAGCAGAAACAGCGCCTGTACACTTAATCCCAACAGCTAAGTCCACTGTTGGACTAGGTGTGTCCTTTAATAAAGGAAGCTTTATAAATGCACGCTGGGTTGGTGGAGTTTACTGTACTAAATTACAATCGTAGTTTATGGAAGAATGCACAGGACACTGAGACACTTTCTCCCAAGGAATTCAGAAGCAAACGTGCAGACCAACTGATGGTAAGTGACCAGTGGTAGCTATACCTCAAAACGACTACCCTAAACCACAGCTCACGGATTGTATGTAACTTCTATGACATCCAAGCAGTTCCTTACCCAGGTGACGTTGTCCGCGAGAAGCCCCACCCCCAGGGCGGGTCCTCGTCGGAGACCAGCTCATCCGGCAGCTCGCGCGGCTACGTGGTGAAGCCGGGGGTCATCGCCACGGCGCCCCCGCCCCCCGCCGCCTACTCCTCCGAGCGGTATGACCCCCCGGAAGACAAGGCCTACCCTATGGACTGTGACCGAGGTAAATATAGCAGGTTGATAATTTCGTTGATAATTATCATGATCATCACCAAGGCTTGCCACTGAATCCGGTCTTCGGTACCAAACATCCTGTCCCGTCACTGCAGTCGCCTTACGCAGATCGTCGCTCCATCTCGCCGCGTTCCACTCTATGCTTGCCAAGTCGTGGTCTCCACTCGAGAACTATCCCAGCGGTTGTTATCATGTTATTTATCTGATAATAAACCATGTTGATGTTAGTTTTGTCTCTTTAGTTTTTGACTATATAGAAAAGGAAAGATTTACTTACTTACCTAACTAGGTACTATGTTACTATGTAAAAATACAGAAGGAGGTAAGTACCTACTTACCTACTTAACTATATAATTTTAATAAATAATTAAATAATTGTTGTGAGTAATCATAATATTTAATAAAGTGCCTACGTAGTAAATATCAAATAACTAAAGAATGAAAACAACATCAATCAGTCATCTAGGCAAACAGTAAGAAAACTAAATAAAGAGTCAGCTCGTGACCACGGCCAGTGTAACCTGGTCGAAACGTCGGGCAAGGTAAATAAAACTATATCGTGTACATAATTATATAATTATGAATACAAAGCGCGAAAGTCTAAAATGTACTAAACTAAATAAACACAAAGAAAACTGATTTAGGTATTAATAATATCCTTATCTCAGAAGACGATAAATTCCACATCTCATCTCCATGTCATGACACTCATTCCTGGGCCAATTAAGACGCGATCTGGTGAATCTTTAAAAATAATCAGTTTTTTTTACTGAGGAAAACTCTATTCTATTATTATTATTTGTTATCATGTTTTGTTGTGTATGGCCAGTGTCAGTAACGGAGCTGTCTGTGGGGGCCGCCCCCGCCGCCGAGCCGCTCGCGCTGCGCGCGGTGCGCCGCCCCGACCACGCCGACGACTTCCTCCACTCCTACAAGTTCAAGAACTCCATCGAGAGGAGATTCTCCAGGTCGCAGGATTCAGAGGTACCTAACATACCAAGAACCCAGTACGGCTTGGACTTTTTTCAAATGCAAAAATCTACCAGGATTGGCTTGGTGTATCGAAGCCAAAAAAAAATTAAAGAGATACCTACACATGTCCATATAAATATAAGAAATAATACTTTAAATAAGACAGGGCTGTATGGATGAAGCTTCCCTTGCCCGTCCTCAATAGAGGACAAATCAACAACAACAACACAACCATGGCATCTCAGATCAACAACTCCTCTGAGCATGCCATTGAGCTAGGATCTCTTTGGTGTAATTTTTTCCTTCAAGATCCATGCATTATAGGGTAATTAAATTATCCACTTAAGTCATGTTTGTACCTTACATGAATACTTATATGACCATGAATATGAATACTTTTGCGGGGGGAGAACTGAACACAATGCAAATTTTTACATATTTAAACACACCATCGCAATGTCCTTGTCCAGTGTTCCACGACTTTATATTGTTGCACTACTTTTTATTGTCATTTAGATCTTTTTAATTCCGATTAGTATGTGGTGAAAACGGCTAGCCAACAGAGATAGCTACCTTCTCGGATCTCATCAACATCATCAACTGCCTATTAACATGTCCCCACTGCTGGGGCTCAGGCCTACCCTCTCGACGAGGGCGTTCGGGCTATAGTCCACCACGCTAGCCCAGTGCGTGTTGGTGGACTTCACATACGCCTAAGAATTTCTTCCTCGTATGCAGGTTTCCTCACGATGTTTTCCTTCACCGTTTGAGAGCAGTCAGTAAATGTACTTATGTTTTTGAGAAAAAACCCATTGGTACATGGCCCAGCCGGGGATCGATCTTCGGACCTTTCGATTTATAGGCCACGTCTTATCCCCGACGCCACTGACGCTCCAACAACTCTCAGGATCTCACCCGAAACATAACCAATTAAATCCTATGTGTCAAGGGCTTGTCTATATATATTTTGGTACCTAATAAAAGTTAAATTAAATGTTGTTTGTGTTGTGGTGTTGCAGGCGGCCGACATGGTGGTGCGCGCGGCGCACGCGCACGGCAAGGTGTACTCGCACAAGCGGCGGCGCGCGCAGCCCAAGCCCGCGCCCTCCACCTCCACCTCCAACTCGGGCTCCACCGAGGAGGCCAGGGACACCTCCCCGCAGGTGAGCAAGCATATTTATTGTTTTTTTTTTGTTCATTTGTCCTCTATTGAGGACGGGCAAGGGAGCTTCGTTCATACAGCCCTGTCTTATTTAAAACATTATTTCTTATATTTATTTAAACCGGCGGTTACAGCACGGCCTCCACAAAAACAGAGCACGAATTTTTTGGGAAAACTATATATATTTTTTGTTTTTTTTAAATATAGTTTTACGGCCAATTGGAAACAAGTCCTTAAAGACCAAATCGTAGTTTAAAATCACGAATACATAAAATCGCAGCACTAATGTGCTAATGCCATTCGGTGATCCTCAATGCAGCTAGCACAGCACTAAACTGATAGTTTATTATCCTGCACAATATACACTTTAAGCTCTTGTTGCGTATAAAACTATCACAGATATACACCAAATATACAATATAATTTTTTTTCGCTACGCGTCGGGCGCCAATCCCCGTCTCGGGACATAAGTTACTTTCACCCCTAGGGTAACAATGTACTATTTTGTCCATTTTGTTCTGCCCTAGAACTGATAGAAGAACTAGATGGACTAAACCCACTGCAGGTTGTTGATTGGTGATGGTTTGTTCGCAGGACACGTCGAGCGACTCCCCGCACCACTACGAGAAACCGCCGCCCACGCACTACGTGCCAGTCTTCGCCCTCAACGCACTCGGTAATTTTTACTGGACTGTTGGCTCAGTTGGTAGTGACCCTGCCTATTGCGCCAAAGGTAGTGGGTTCGATTTCCACCCTGGGCCAGCATTTGTGTGATGAGCTCTGTTGGTTTTCGGATTCTGAGTTTTTTGTATGTGTTTATTTTAAAAGTTTAAAAAGTTTTAAAAGTTTCTGATTCTTAAGTGTAAGTAATTAGTACATGCATTAAATAAATTTCAAGAATAAGTTAGTTATCTAAATTAAATGTCATTTCGATAAATTATACCTATTATTTCATTGTAAGAGAGAGTTGAGCAGAGTTATACAAATTCACACTGCTCGTTTCGCTCACCCTAGTATAGTTTTACTGCCTCTACCACTGTACTTGCTACGTGAAATTAGTGTTAAAATATTGTAGTGCGTTGTTTTGTTAACCCGTGTGGTGTATGTTGCAGGCAAGTACTACGTGCCCGTGAGCGTGGACTCAGCGTGCCTGTCGAAGCACGCGGGCGCGTGGGACGCGCTGGACGCGCGCGGCGCGCACGTGCCCGCGCCGCTGCACCCCGTCACCATACACGTCAACTTCCAGCCCTGCCTCGGGTACCACGTCAAGCGCGAGCCCAGCGACCGCGAGTGGCGCGCGCCCTAAGAGCACCAACAAGTACGTGCTACTGCTAAATACCACAGATTATGAGCACATATTTACCCTGTATTAGAATGACAGATGGCATACCTAATAGTGATGTAAAAAGTGCTGGTATTTGTAAAATAAAATTTCTTGCGTGAAACGCGTGAGCTTTGGTCATTAAAGTCATTACATTTTCGGCTCCATCACGCCCTCGCCGTCGGCTCGGGCTACAATCAGCATCGACTTCTGTGCAATTTAGCTCACTTCTACCTTAAAGAACTGTTTTTGACGTCAATGCTCAAACTTTATTGATGAAATCAATGTACCTATCGTGACTTCGTGATTTAGTGGCTTTTCCTTGACATACGACGACAAATTAGACGACTGGATACACCATTGAAAATTGAAAATACAATTTAGTTTTTCTAAAAATTAATATCACTGGTGGTTCTGTGAGAACAGTAGACCTCGCCAGCCCTTAAAAACCAAACCTAAAAGAAACTAACAGAAGTCAACTTTGCAGTTGGAGACAGAATAAGTAGGTATACTAAAGTGACAAAAATTAGCACTTTAAAGCTTAATATTTCGCAAACGGATCCCTAAATCGAAAAATGTTTTCCACACACCCGCGATATTTTTGAAAGACGCTTCGCTCGCTCGGTCAATGATATTACATTTTGTTTTTGTTGCAAAACACTGTTCTGAATAAGTAATATTTATTTATTTATCGGTATTTCGGTAACTATCGACACAAACTATCGATAGTTCCACAACGCTAAGGGACTGCGCAAACCAAGCGGAAATTTGCCCGCGCACTTTTTGACGAAGAGCGTCAGTGGCGTAGGGGATAAGACGCGGCCTATCATATCGAAAGGTCCGGAGTTCGATCCCCAGCTGGGCCATGTACCAATGGGTTTTTTCTCGAAACTTAAGTACATTTACTGACTGCTCTCAAACGGTGAAGGAAAACATCGTGAGGAAACCTGCATACGCCGAAGAAGAAATTCTTAGGCGCATGTGAAGTCCACCAACCCGCACTGGGCTAGCGTGGTGGACTATAGCCCGAACGCCCTCGTTAAGAGGGTAGGCCTGAGCCCCAGCAGTGGGGACATTAATAGGCTGTTGATGATGATGATGATGACTTTTTGACGTCATTGTCAAATGAACCATATCACTATAGCCTTAAGAACAAAATCGTATAATGACTTCTACACGTCGGCGTCGCCTCGCGCTCGAGGTCATTTATACGATTTTGTTCCTTAGCCTATAAGTGTTATGGTTCATTTGACAATGACGTCAAAAAGTGCGCGGGCAAATTTCCGCTTGGTCTGCCCCACCCTAATAGTGACTGTTTCGCGACAAACTCTTCAAGCGCACTAGCTGACTGTTTTGTTTATTACAGGTGCTGTCAGGATATACCTTAAGTAACACAAGATGGTTGAAAATACAATGGGGAACAACTCCGTGATGTCACCAGAGTTTGCAAATGTCACCCACTGCCGGGACGCTCTGGCGATGCCCGCACATGGGCATTCTGTGCTCTGTGGATGTCACGAACCAAAGAAAGGGCTGGAATTGCACATGTCTTTTTCGGAGAGCGACAGGTTTTATCACAGAGAAGAGAGTACCGATAGCAACCTTGGTGTTGCTGTGACAGCAACAGTACGTTTAAACACCTACGAGTTTGAGAAACTTTGTGAAGATATTGTTCACAGTAAGTGGTGAATTAAATAAACAATAAATGTACCATGACGATGTTTACACCAATTAAGTGATGTATGTGAGTTTTGATGTTAGAATACTGTCATCGCTTTTTAGCTTTGGTTAGCAGGAAGATCGCAGATAGGGGAGAAAAGGTAATGCAACATTGTTTTTTTGTTTTTGTTTTTCAAAATTCTTTATTCGTCAAAGAAATGTTTTAATTCTCAAAGGACGAGATGCAGATATCTTTAAAATATCTGAGTTAAATGAGTTTTGGTTAAGAAGTTAACTACATTAACTCAAATTTTGTAACAATACCAATTACTGCGTACATAAGTAGCTCCTAATAGTCCCCGCGGAGTTTAATGGCGGCTGTGTGAAGTTGGCTAATTTCTGCGCAGTGACTAAAATAAGGTGTCAAAGGGGCAGTGCGGGGGTTCACTTCACTAGAGACGCTCATTCGATTTCAAGAAATGGTTCATTGATTCGATCAATCGAATCAAACTTTCAAGTTTTTGGACATCTCTATGTAGCCCACTATCTCGCTTACGCACACATAGACTATAATAACACTGTCAGCGATGTGCAAACAAGTTGTGACTATATTCATTCAGCCGTCAAGAAATTGACTATACCTGCTAAAAACTCAAATCGAAAGTGAAAATAGTTTAATTACCTATCTAATTATAAAATCTCTCTTCATAAAAATATTATAATGTTAAATCTACATGTACCTCGCTCGAATAATAACAATAGTTTTGTTTTAAAGTTACCACCGATATTGTATGCACCATAAAAAAGGAAAAACACTATTAATATTGGCAAAGGGCATTCTGTAATTAATAGAATAAGTTTATTGGCGTAAGATTTTATAAAGCTTCCATTTAAAACGGCTCGTCTAGGTCTAGTCAAAAACGAGAATGATTGGGATGTTTTTCGTAATCAACAGGGTTTGTAAAATAAAAAATAAATTAACAGTCGAAATGTATGAAGAACCGTTGTGGAAGCCTTTATAAAAACGGGGTCATTAATTAATAATTAAAACGAATAGGTAGTAATAGGTCAAACGTAAGGCTTTTTTACTTAGGAAATCTCTAAAGTATACCTAAAGCTGTCCTCGATATAAAATTATAGTTATATTAGTGCTTGTCATGGAACTAATTTGTACTACGTTAGTACATATTAGTTCCATGGGTGCTTGTATATTCTTTCTTTTGAGAGACCAGGACCAAAGTAAAAAAAAATTAAATGAGCCTCACTCAAGCGAATTGCGCCGATGCGCGCCGCGCCGTTGATTGACAGTTTTTTTAAAATTAATTTGACGGCTCCGAGATCAAGCCTATTTGAGCCAGTGTTCAATAACTTTTACTACGGCGTCGTAAGTAGTATCCACCTAAATAATTTTTGCGGTTGTATCTCCGACACAACTCGCAGATTTTTATTTTATCATAATGAGAGGTCTTCTTTTTAATCTTTGGCACTGTAGTTCTAGTATAATAAAATTGGTAGTTGTACTAGGTACGCAATTTAATGTCAATTCTAGTACAAAACTACTTGCTTTTTGACAGATCCACAAATTTTTAAGAACACCTCTCATTGATTTGGAATGGAATTTAATTATTTATTATAGATGGAAGACTGAGATACTGTGTGTCAATGTATAATGTATGTAGTTCAGTGTTCTTAGATATGGCTGTGATAGTTACTCGTCAAATATTGAGCGTAGTGACTTTAATTGGGTCGTTACAAAGTGGCTCATCGGAACGTTTGAGATGCGTTGCTTTGGTATAGTAACTTCTATATAAAAAAAACGATATTAGATAATATTTCAATGAGCCTGACGCGTTACTGTACGGTTTCACTTTATTATATAAAAACACTGCTCTTTCTTCGTCTTTAACGCATTTATTGAGATGTCAGAAAAGAACGAGAGAGGTATGTACATAATAAAGACAGTTCGGGTAAGTGCGTCTGGCATCATTTTCTCAAAAACTAACAGAGATCCGCAATCTAATATGGTGAAATTGTAGGAGTAATTTCTCCTACCAACACTAGATGGCGGATTTAATAATAACTATCCGTTGCCGGCGACGGCAATGCCGGACAAGACGGTTATGCCGGCGTGGAATATTTTTTCCCAGCGGGAACAGTTTACCGCGGTAAAAAGTAGCCTATATCAGGAATATATGCTATTACTGTACCAAGTTTCATCAAAATTCGTTAAGCCGTGAAAGAGTAACAAAAATCCTTACAAACTTTCGCCTTTTTATTATATTAGTAGGAAGGAAGCATCTCTGTTAGTTTCTAAGAAATCGATGCCAGATGCACTTACCCGAACTGACCTTACGTTTTGGACTTTCGCACTTACACTAAATATGACCCATGCATTTTCGCAGACGCAACATTTTGGTTAAACAAAGGTTAAGCGTGTATTTCAATTTTTGGAGATTTATGACTTGGTGAACCACTTTACAAAGACCTTAGTTATATTTTTGTAAAAAAAATGTGAAAGGAAAACTCATATATTTTGGATTTTAGCATAGGTAGGTACTTACATAAAGTGGTACCCTACCTATCATGCAATGACATGCGTTACGTGCTGTCACTCATGCATGACCGTTTAGTACATTTTAGACTTTCGCGCTTTGTATTCATAAATATATAATTATTTACGGGTCTTACACACGAAATAGTTTTATTTGCCTTGCCCGACGTTTCGACCAGGTTACACTGACCGTGGTCACGAAAACGAAAAACGTGGTCGTCGAAACGTCGGGCAAGGTAAATAAAACTATTTCGTGTGTAAGACCCGTAAATAATTATATAATCATGACCGTTTAATTGTAGTGATTGACCCGAATGACATGCTAACTACGTGCTGGCCGTTGATTGACAATCGCGTACTCTTCACTGTACTAAGTGATTGATAGCAAGCATGAGAGTCCGTCATGCAGCATAATTCACGTAAACGTAACGCATATCATGCCGCCTGAACGTCTAGGGACCGATTAAGCCATGCTTAGCGATATTTTAAACCTTAAATTCCTTTAATTAGGACAGAAAAATTAGGACTTGAATCTGCTAGTACAGTCACGAACCGGAATTGTTGAGCCGCTTGCCACTGTTCGCATTCTGGCCGTGTAATGCAAATCGGGTTACAAAATGGTTGCTATCTAATGGTTACAAAATGGTCACATTTCACGAAAATCGAAAAAGGGCGGCATTCGTGTAAAACAACCAAGTTAAGATGATAAGCTAGTGGCTTTAACAATCCCGGTTCGTGACTATACTTTACATAGTAGGTACCTTTTCTCTTTTTTTTAAGTTATGTAAAAAATATGTGTATGTATTAAAGTATACTTACCTTTTGCTAAAATAGCGATAAGATGAACAGATTGAAAGCTTTGTATCGTGTTCATCGTGCACCTTCATATTGCGCTGATTTCAGTTAATCTTAAGAAAATTTATAAAAAAATGCCAAATTAGTCTGTTTTAGTTTTTAATTTTGTTTTTACAAATTTTTGCGAGTTAGGGCGAGCGAAGTCATTATTTTATTTTGAATTCTATTTTATAGTTATTGATTACTCAACTAAGTGGGCTCAACGTTATCCAAAATTGTACGAAGTAATCTAGTCGTTTTCGTATTTATTTAATGAAAAATGCTAGATAGATTTTTGTTTTTATGGCGTATACCTACTTATCTACTTAATGGACCGATTTGGATGTAATTTGGTAGGTATGGAGTTATCTGGAGACGACATTCGATCCGTCGCTTGTTTCTTTACGTCCTCAAACCATATAATACAGGGTGACTTCAAATTGGTAATACAAAACACTTGATTGTGGCTCAGTTATTGACAAATAGTATATTACGTTAACTCAGTTGTTAAAATTAGCTGGCTTTAGTTATCGTTAATTTACTAATAAAACAATTATTTAAAGTCCCGAAGTGTGGTTACCCCACATTCAATATCTAACTGTCATACCTGTCACTAGATGTTATCAATGTCAGTTATTAATTATCGATATCAACAAAAGAGACACCATCTTAAGCATAAAAAATGGGATAATTTAAAACTTAAAAAGAAGATACTTTTCTGTCATTTTAAAAGCATGAGACTTAGCGGAGGGGTTTAGTTTAGGGAAGATGTGTGTAAAACATTGATTTCGTATTACCAATTTGAAGTCACCCTGTATATTTTAATAATACATGATAAAAGCAAATATTATGTAAGTAGTTAGTACATACATGCCGGTGCACTATGAATAGATGTGATGTGTTTACAGTTGATGTGTATATGTCAGTCGTTTCGTTAATTTAGCCTTTCAACTAAACGCCTCGTCTGTTTTGAACGGCGCTGTAGATTTTTAATTCCGCTTTCTTTCTCCCTAGGGGGCTCTGTCAGCCATTTGCCATGAACATTGAACAGCTACCTAGACCTAATTAAATCCGCGAGAGTAATCCTCGTAGATTGATAAAGACTGAGGTTTTATTTACGTAATACCCTATTTTATTTAAAAAGCTTGGCAAGACAGCAGAGAATGATGAGTCACCGCTTTCAATACTTTAAGTCATCGATCTCATGTTAGCTCTATTAATAACGAAAATTTATTGTAAATTAAAAGCTATTATAATGCTAAAACACTTAGTTTGTTGAAGGTTAATTTGGTAACATGATCGAAAAGTCGAAATTGACTTTTCGGTTAATTTCCAAAACAGGATGAATGACGTAAGTCGAATCAGTTCTCACTCATTACGAAAACACTGAGTACGAAAGTGGACTAAAGGTATGTCATTCTTTGCTAAGTTGTCATGTTATAAGGTGTTAAATTTTAAGTTACGGAACGTAATTTAATTAAGATCGATGTTTAAAGTTATCTGTTAATGTTTATGTATAGGTTTATTATATTATATTATGTAAATACAATGTTTAAGAAATAAATGTTACGATACTATAAGAATATGTTTCCATTACATAAAATAAACATTGATATAATACTTTTCTAGTTTCCTTTATTCACTATCAATTTCAATTTTATAGTTATTGACGCATCTTTTGAAATACTTCGAGTCGACGATCTCGTAGGCGGTCTGGAACAGATGTCCGTGACCCCAGCGGGCCACCACGTAATTTCGGGTTCTACGCCAATAATTAGTGCTCAATTTGTGCCAATTAGTGCCCAAAAATCAGAATTTGTGCCCCAGTAGTTTCGGAGATATAACGATTAGAAGGTGGTAGTTAACATTAAATTGCAGGCAGTCTAATTGAAGTAAAACATTACGCCTTTACTTGCTGCCACCTCCACAAATAGAACCTGATATTATTTTAGAAATCATTTTTGTACAATTGTAATACCTATGTAAAAGTTCAAAAGTTGTGTTTTACGCTGGAATTACTAGGATAACAAATTGTTCTATATAATCCTACTTATATCTGTGACTGTTGCCCGTGGCTTCGCCCGCATGGGACAAGTACCTACCTATAAACCACCCGGAAGAAATTATCTGAATGATCACAGAACATCGGAAAAAGCTCGCTACGCTCCCGCTTGCTACGCTCTAAATCTGTGTGAATGATAGCGAAAACCGCATCAAAATCCGTTGCGTAGTGTAAAAGATGTAAGGGTATAGAGGGACAGACATTGTTTTATACTATGTAAGGATTGTCCAGTGTAAAAACCGGAACTTTTGCTGATAGTCTTTTTATAATGTCCGTGACCCCAGAGCGGCGGGACCACCACGTAATTTCGGGTCCTACTGTACGCCATAAAGTGCTCAATTTGTTCCAATCAGTGCCCGAAAATCTGAATTTGTGCCTCAGTAGTTTCGGAGATATAACGGATAGAAGGTGGTCCAGCTGGGGTCAAACCTGATATTATTTTAGAAATCCTTTTTATACAATTGTAATATGTAAAAGTTCAAAAGTTTTACACTAGAATTAGTTCTATATAATCGACGGCGGGTACAATTTGACATGTCATAATGTATAAGGTACCAGGTACCAGATGTGTAAGGTACCTACTTATATCTGTGACTGTTGCCCGTGGCGTCGCCCGCATGGGACAAGTATCTATAACCCACCCGGAAGAAATTATATGAATGATAGCGAAAACCGCATCAAAATCCGTTGCGTAGTGTAAAAGATGTAAGCGTATAGAGGGACAGACATTGTTTTTTTACTACGAAAGGATTGTCCAGTGTAAAACCGGAACTTTTGCAGTCTTTTTAAATATGACAGAGAACTTAGTACATTTTAGACTTTCGCGCTTTGTATTCATAATTATATAATTATTTACGTGTTTATTTACGGTGTACAAGACCCGTAAATAATTATATAATTATTTACGAGTTTATTTACGGTGTGTAAGACCCGTAAATAATTATATAATTAAGGACAGAGAACTTGTCCAGGAACGAGAAGGAAAAGGCATTTGATTCAAACAAAGATTTTATGTAATTAATTATCATAACATCTTTTATTCTATATTGTTATTTTAAATTTTACATGCTTAGTTCAAACATTAAGAAAGAAATAATAATATTTAACATCTGGATAATATACAGCTCTATTTTAGATCCACTTGGCGATAAAATATTAATATTGCAAAATATTCCATCGTTACATCGAGTACTTTACAAACCACATGACGAAACATACCGAGCAGAGGTGGGGCGAAATCACAAAGTATCGAAACTAGGATCATATGGCAAACGGGAGCCTCCGCATTGCGTTCACCATAACAAAATATAGCTTTCACTTATTCCATATTATTATCATTAAAATATATACAGACATAGTTTCTCTACTGAATGATATTTTATAGAATTTTATCACAAAGATTTCTCTAATATATACTACAGAAACATGTACAGTCAAAGGACATTATGCTGTGACCAATTACGGGTGAGTTTCCATCAGTGTTTAATTAATAGACAATTTTACCCCAAGTGGGTACGCGTTGTCCAGCGAAATAGGCGTAGACAATGTTTAAGTCCTATCGATCCTATTGGATCCATGTCTCCACGTCATCACTTCGCTGACCCGCTCGTCTCCATGTTGTCAATACCTACCTACGCACCCATAAATATATTTCATGGTTTTAATTCCATGGTTCCACCTAACATAAACATCGACTGGTGCTGGGAGTCTCATAAAGATTGATTTATCATGTCCTCGTAATACGACGGTAAACCAGCAATAGCTTGTATCCCACAAAAAAATTAAGTATGATTTGAAGATACATGACAAGGTACGTCACAGTCGCGCAAAGTGAATGTTTAGCAGTTTTGATAAGATCATAATGAACCGAATGGGTTTGAAGGACTTTCAAATGCTCCGTGTATAAGGGTTGGACCACATCTGTTAGCACGGAATCGCACTTTTTCATATCTCTATCGTTTTCTGTCGTTCAGGAACGTCATTTGCTAGAGCGAGAAACAGCGGGTGTGCGCGCGGCAGCACGGCCAAAAGTCGGTCGCCGGCGGAGGGCGAAGGAGATGGACGCGTGCTACCGCAAGCTATAGCACGCCTTTCTCGCACTAGCAAATGACGTTCTGTCAGCACGGAAATGCGACAGCATGCGATCGCACGCGATAGCGTGCTGCAGCATGCTATAACACGCCGCAGCACTGGCGTCAAAAGTGCGATTCCGTGCTGACAGATATGGTCGAAACCTAATACGGTCAATTTCATAGGTGACTGCTAACATGCTAAACATTTCCTTTCCGCGACATCTTTATAACGCTGGGCGTACTAGTAACTTTTAGCGAGCGACAGGACGTTTTGTCGACAACATGACAATAATATGGCTGTTATTTAGCGGTCCTCATTTTACACGCTTTTCAGCTAAAAGACTAGCGCCTGAAGCCTGAAACTTGTTCCTATTCTGCATTATATACATGTTACATATATAAACTATTATATAGGCGGATTGAGATCCAGACTGTATCAAAATTAGCTTCCAAACTTGGATAAAAATTGTTCTAATCGTTAGGTACCAATATTTATAAACATTATCTAAACACCTGTTTCTCAGTGAACCAACTTGGTCACAGCAAAATGCGCTTCAACAAGGGACAATAAGCAAATACTTTAAAATTCTATTAAACAACCAGATCAAAATATTTACACGCCCATTCCATATTATGAAGACAAAATACATTATCACTCGAGACTGGCGGCGGCACACATTTCATATTATCATTCTAAAAATTGATTCAGTTATTGAAAGATATTTAAAAAAATCACTTTATACAATACAAAAATATAATAAAAACATCATGAAATTAAATCATTTTGCCAGTAAAACTTCTATTTATTAAATACATTGCCTTAAGGCGGATTATTGCAACGCGTTGACTACAAACCTAAGTGTTTGAAATGATTATGCATTTTGAAATCGGAATTAAGTAGGTCGGATTCCGTACCTAGCATACTTGTGTGGAAATAGGAATCGTGCCATCGTGACATAATTACGAGATTTTCACTAATCTCGAACTATAGTGTACAGCTACAGATGTTGGCAGATAAGCTAGAGTGACATAGTACGGTCGAACGCACGTCCGTGGAAACAAGACCAGTATAAAAATTGAGCACTAATTATTGGCGTACAGTAGGACCTGAAATTACGTGGTGGTCCCGCTGGGGTCACGGACATACAGTTCGCTCATAGTATTGAAACTCCCTAATAAGATAGGCCAGCTCAAGGTCAGTGTTTCTATTGACGTGCGGTTTAATCACGAAGCCAACTGTACAACATTAGGGAATTTTCAAAAATAACCTCTCCGATCGACGTATAAATAGTGAAGAAAATAAAAAAAACATAGTATTTCCAAATTTTTTACCTAGTGGTAACGCCGTTCCTACCGACGAATACTGTCACCAGCCTCTTCCTTGTTTAATTGAGCCATGATCAGAAAGACTAACTTTCAGATTGTATTTGAAGCAAAACGTATCGTATATAATTTAATGTTTAATTTGTAAAATTACTGAGAAGCCAAACGACTAAAGTGTATCGCAGCACGCGCCCTGCGGTGGCGGCCTGTTGTATTCCATATGCAATGTATGTGAGACTTCAGACACGCGCGGCCTGCATTTGCATATTGAGGCTGCGGCCTGCGGCAGGCCGCCACCGCAGACTGCGTGTGTCTGTGATACACTTAAAGCGTTTCCGAGACACGCGGCCTGCGGTAGCGGCCAGCCGCAGGCAGCAGTCACCATACACAAATAATGACCTGTTTCAATATTCACATAAAAAGGGGATACAACTCGCCGCCGCCGCCACACCGCAGGCCGCTTTTGAATTGCCATATCAGCAATATGTTTAATATGGTAAAAGATATAGGTGCAAAACGTCCTAGATTAAACAACTGCATTTTCAACGTTTTACTTCAAAGACGTATTGCAACTTAGGCGTTAAGTATTTTAGTCATAATGTATTGCAGATATTTTGCTCCAAATATGTTAAGCTTTATGATCATAAATCGTTTGATAGTGCATTGTGCAAAAAGGTGACATATTTTATTCAATAGTTTAATCCGAAAAGTACCTACACAAACACCAATATTGTACATTATTGCTCCATTTACATTTTTGTCTGTCAGTTTGTGATGGATTCATTCGTCAATAACATCCTATACTATCTTTTCTATGCAATCAACCTGGGCCATCGTGGAATTAGTGTAAAAAGACAATAAAACAAAATATCTACAGACGAAAAAATACAATCCGAACAATAATACGACAATTGCCGACAATCAATGTCGCAATAAAACATGAAAAGAAATTTATAAAAAACATGACCCCACCTAAAGAGTTAAATAAGGTAAAAACAACGATTCAAATGAGAGATCAAATTCTGACCTCTTGACAGCGAGACGACTGAAACGAACGACAGATCGACTGCCAGTCTAAAGACAAAATGACAACATCAAGACGGGACGCAGACCTTAAGGCCTTCGTGTATTGAATTAGCCATTGTCCAGAAATGGACAGCTGAAGACAGAATCTGTAAGGTTACTTTTTCATTTCAATTGGGGTTCACTTTCCACAAGGTGGGCTGTTGACTGCGTAGCAGCCAGTATCTGTAAGGTTACTTTTTCATTTCAATTGGGGACAGTAGTCACTTTCCACAAGGTGTGCTGTTGACTGCGTAGCAGCCAGTATCTGTAAGGTTACTTTTTCATTTCAATTGGGGACAGTAGTCACTTTCCACAAGGTGGGCTGTTGACTGCGTAGCAGCCGCTTTCGCGTAAATAAGTTTGTTCCAACGATACATTACTTTGGAGTACAGTAAATAACTGTATACACCGGTTGCATGCATTCAGGATCGAATACTGAACTTTGAAAATGCTTAGCAACTATACCTACTTCCCCGTATAGAAACATCACAAGCTGAATTTTGTTAGACGCCGAAATTTTGGAAAATTAATAAATCCATTTTCATTCGTTAACTACGCTTCTCTTGTGTAGCAAAATAATGTGCATTCCATTGATTTTGAGCAAATACAGGGATGGCGCAGACACTGGGCTTTTAAACACTATCCGTAGTTTCACTACCAATAATTATACTATAAATTGCAATACGTTTCGACGTAATATACATAAGTGTGCTGATAATACCTATCATTACAGGGGCATTCTGTACCTAACCCTAAAATTGTTCTACAAATTTTGTACCCAAAAACATTTTGACATCTCCAGAGGAAAATGCCGCTCGACTGTCATTTTTAGTGTAAGAGAAAAAAAAAACAATTTATCCGTCGAGAGAACACTGAACGTTTCTAAACCAATCCCTAATATATAACAAAACAGAATATTTTGCAAGAATGTACCTTACCTAACCTCAAATCACTGGTTTTTACGATACTATGTACACTAGACCGAGCATAAACAAGACATCGATTCGTTGTTAACGTACAAATATAACGTGCAGCAAGGGCTGACAATGGCTACTGTTTTTATAATTATATTTAGTCAGCTAACTTTTAACTGCTATAAAATTGTTTGTTTAGAAGCAACCGGTTTCTGGGATATCTTGTCATTACCCCTATGTAGTGGGGCGTTAGCTGCATTCCATACCCAGACCACGAGAGGGTCTGGGTGAAAATAATTATACATAGGTAGACGGATAATTAGAAACAGGACAAGATTTTCATACAATCGAGGTCACTTTGAAGCCACGGTTCTCCGTGAAGGATTGATCGTAGCATGATCTGATGACGGTCATCGAAAGAGTAGATGGAGGACTTTCAGATCGCTATAGATATCCAACTGATCTGATGAGCCGTTTGGAAGTAGCATCGTCATGATTCTTTAACTTTAAGATTTTCATACATTTTGATGACATTTTACGGTTTTTTTTCTTCATGTCGATGCTGCTTCCAAACGGCTTATCTGATCAGTTGGATATCTATAAAGATCTAAAATTCCTCTATCTACTCTCTCGAAGCCCGTCATCAGATCATGCCCCGATCAATCCTTCACGGAGAAACATGGCTTCAAAGTGACCTCTATTGTATGAAAATCTTGCTTTGTTTCTAATTATCCGTCCACCTATGTATATAAAGCATTAGCACTAAACGGGTTTGTAAGTAGCTCCAATCAATCCGCGAAAGCAAACTCTTGACTGCGTCTCGTGAACAGAGTATTCAATAGAGAATAAAAGCGACATTATCCGCAAAGACAAGTTGGTCGTTTCGCCTACCAATTTGATAGTAACGATCCTTGGTTCATATTTTCCGAACAGTTCGCAACGCGATCACACAAGCTGCGTTGTAACTATAATTCACTCTCAAACTTATATACAGGGTGCAACGATTTTACTAACTTTTAGAAACTAATGAAATGTGGATCTTTTTACGCTTGGCTAAATTTAATGACTTTCACGCTTGGCTCGACTGTAAGTGTTAGTTTATATAAATAAATGAAAATGAATGAAAAAAAAAAAGATATTGCAAATCAAAGACGAGACGTTTAGCAGATGATTTTGTACGGTCAACCGCACGTAAGTGGAAACAAAAATATAAACGGTATCTCAAAGTAATGAAACTCCCATAAACGCTAGGCCAGCTCAAGGTCAAAGCGTTTCCACTGACGGACGTGCTGTCGACTGTACTATTTGTTTTTCAATTTTTCCTTATCTCTAAGTATTGCTTTAGCATAGCACACATAACGCTTTCAATCCAAATCACTATAAAACAGCGTCGCGATTTATAATGTAAAATAATGCTTGGAATATAAATGAAAATATAGCATGATAAATAAACAAAAAAAATTGGTACTACCTAATTAATTTGCAATAATTTATTATAAAATTTATTTAAATAATTGGATACTGATCGTTACAACAATTTTGAATCGAACCCGTTACACCCTGTATATCATCAATAAAGCGATTTGAATCGACGCCAATTCCGACGACACGGTCTTTGTTTGCAAATATGCAACATCTATTATTAGACGCCCGAACCATTGTTACGAAAAGTACGAAATTCCGAATCATTTTCTAGCGTAAAGTACGACATTCGTTTCAATTAGGAGGTGCACAGGACTTGACTAAATTTAGTCCATTGTGCTCTATTTTATCTGTAGGACTAAAAAAAGAGATGGCATGAATTTTAGAACTGTCAAATTTAGTCCTGTCAGACACAAGAAAATGTATAATTTCTATTGCGACCTAAAACATGGCGATTAAAATTCCCTGTCTGACAGGACTTAACTAATTTGACAGTTCTAAAATACATTCCATCTCTTTCTTATTCCTACAGATAAAAAAGAGCACAATAGACTAAATTTAGTCAGGTCGTGTGCACCTCCGAATCGACACGATTAAAGATAATTACTTCAAAAAAGTGTAAACGTCAAGTCCTCCTCGATGAAGCGACGTAAGGAATTGGCAAAATCTCAAATGAATAAACACAATATTATTTCAATCATATCAATACCTAGGAATGTATATCCGTTTTTACTTAGACATCTTATGAAAACAAACGCATTTGCGGTTGAAATCAAAATAAACGATCAATGATGTTCCCAAGTGGACCGCAAAGTTTAAATGGTAATACAAACTTGTTTTTGCTGCAACAATACATTCCCGGCACATGTGGCTGAGACGCAATTATAGTTTGTTTTCATTAGACAGCTAAGGAAAAACGGAATATTCGACGTTCAGGCTCTCGAATAATCGATTTTCGACATCCGATACAAAAATCAGTAGAATATAGCGCTCGAAGCGAGAATTGAAAGAAATGTTGCTGTGATCGCGCCCGGAACTAAGGCCATTCAATAACCCAGCTGCCAAATATGACCTTGTGATGGTGTCAGACATACGCACACTTAAATTATAACACAGATTTAACCTCTAAAAATGGCTAATGTGAATCCGCATCGATAGCTCGACACATCTCTAAATTCTTATAGTTCAAACGACTAACACTAACAAGACCTAGAACACCTAGGCCGAGCTCTAGGACCCCCTACATACGCTAGAAAATGTAAAACAAATAATAAAAACAACTATAATTTACTTAAACATTATGCGTTAAAAAACCTAGCCATCGTCCCGTAGATGCAACTATGCATAGATCATAATAAATAAAAACTATATCAATAAGATACATACATTGTACATATATAAAATTCTTCTATACCAGTATACATACATACCGGGTAGGTTCCCTACCTTATCTTAAAACTCTCCTATATACAGTATGTACAAAGGGAAATAAAACAATTTGTACTTGCAGAAAAACCGTGAGAAATAAGAAGTTGAAAAGGAAATATACAAATACGCGCGCGGGAGGGCGCGCCCTTAACACGAGTTCATACAAAAGTTACCTACATTAATTATTATAGTACAAGCGACGACGGGCCGGCGTCTGTGTGAGATTTACAAAAATATGTCTTATTTATATGTGCATAGGTGCGACGACGTCGGCGGCTCGACTCTACCTGTCGCACCGCGTCGCAGCAGGCGTGCCATCTGGCGGACAACAGAAACAACATGTTATAATTTGGTGTCGATACGGAAGTGCACACGACTTAACTAAATTTAGTCTATTGTGTTCTGTTTTAGTTGTAGAAATAAGAAAGAGATGGCATGTATTTTAGAACTGTCAAACTAGTTTAGTCCTGTCAGACACCAGAAAATGTACCAGGGTCCTATTGCAAATTAAAACATGGCGATTAAAATTCCCTCTGTCTGACAAGACTAAATACATGCAATCTCTTTCTTATTTCTACAGCTAAAAAAGAGCACAATAGACTAAATTTAGTTAAGTCGTGTGCACCTCCAAATCGACACGCCTATAGTTTAGTTTCTTTCAGTCCCAAATGATCTTCTAATATTTGGTTAGCCTGTTGCCTTAGTTGCAGCGATCGGGAATACTACTTAGTTGGTAGTGATCCTGCCTACTACGCCAGAGGTCGTGGGTTCGATTCCCACCCTGGTCAACATTTGCGTGATGAGCATATCCTGTTGGTTTCCGGATTCTGGGTAGTTTTGTATGCAATTAAGTATTTAATAGAAATGTTTATCAGTTGTTGAGTACCCATAGGACAAGCTTCGGCTTAATTTGGGACTAAACAGCCGTGTGTGAGTTTGTCATTATTAATTAGTGGAACTACTGTAGGTTCTTTTAGTTGTTTAAATTAGTTTTCCATACTTTTTTACTGTTTTTTTTTTTCATTATCTTATCTTATCTTCTTAGGGGGCCAGGAATAACTGGCGACACTTCGACCCTATGGGATCTGTTGTGCCAAACCCCTGTCGGCTGTGCCCCAATCCGTTGGTGGACTTCACATACGCCTTAGAATAGTAAATACCAGTCTTTGGCGTATGCAGGTTTCCTCACGATGTTTTCCTTCACCGAAAAACCTGTGGTATTATAATAAACCGTACATAAGTTTCGAAAAACTCATGGGTACGGGCCAGGACCTCATGAACGTGAGGCGAGTACACAACCAACTAGGCTACCACGGTTCTTTTAATTAAAAAAAATTAATAAAATAACAAGCTGGTGCGTACCTGCGGCGGTGGTGTCTGTGGGCGGGCGCGCCTCCTCGTCGTCTGGTAGCGCCAGCCCGAACTCCCGGCGCAGGCGCGAGCTCAGGTTCTCGCGTTGCCGCTCCGACGCCGTCGGCTGCGCGTCGAACACACCTGCGCAAGCAAACATATAGTTAGGTTAGGACATGCGGCGAGTGAGTTCCGCAGGAGAGTCCGGAGACTCCCGATTTACCCCTCGGTGTTTATAAAATAAATAAAAATAATAAAAAAACATTTATTTCCTGTTTTTACAAAAAGTCTTAAAGTAAATGTTTAATTTTATTTTTTGTCTGGAACCACGATTTTTTGTTTTATCTAGCCATTGGTGCCCCGCTGTTTATTTTATGTCGTCGTCCCAGGATGCTAGTGGTCTTCCCTCGCGACGTTTTCCCTGTGGTCCTTTCCACTTTGTTATTCTCTAAAACTAGCCCAGAATCTCTTATGTGTACGCTAGGTGAACGGACACTATTCTTGTTGCCCATCTTTCTTTCATTCATGCAACATAGTTTAGTGGGTAGAAATCTCACATGACCCGGAGCCCTATTTCTGAATCGAGCGATTGAGCGATAGACTCTACAAATTTTCCTTCGACATCCGATACAAATGTTAATAGAATCGAGCGATTTAAAAATAGAGCTCCCGGCGTCAAAATTATAGTTCTCGGGCGGCAGTAGATGTACTTCCGGCCACCTTTATATTAATAAAGGTGGCCGGAAGGTGCGGGCCAGAACCAAAGCCTTTGACATAGCTCAAAGGGTTAGCACGTTGAAGTGGCAGTGGGCTGGTCACATCTGTCGGAGAACCGATAACCGCTGGGGTAGACGAGTTCTCGAGTGGAGACCACGACTAGACAAGCGTAGTGTGGGACGCCCCCCGGCTAGATGGAGCGACGACCTGCGTAAAGCGGCTGACAGTGGCTGGATGCGGAGAGCCGAAGATCGGACTCAGAGGCGCGCCTTGGGGGAGGCATATGTCCAGCAGTGGACTAGTGCAGGCTGATGATGATGATGATGAAGGTGCCGGCCGGAGGACCGGGTTTCGTGGCGTTCATTAGGAAAGGCCAATGCCCAGCAGTGGACCTTGAACGGCTGATATGATATGATGATATAAACATTTACGTTACGTCAAAAGGGAGCAGGATTTTAAGTAAAAAGTATTGATCGTTGCACTATCAATATTGTTGTAAATCTTTTATTAAAATAAATTATCTTAAATTGTCTAATCAATTGCACAACCTGATATACATACATAAATAGCTAAAATATACTATAATGTATGCGAGCCTAAGTACGTCCGCAAAAAAACTAGTATGAATAATTTTATATTGTTTGTTATTGCCGCTTGGTAGTTTCAAGGCTATTCGAGTGTTATTGCGCAGTTAATCTATATTGGTGCTTACGAACCACGGACGGATTACTCTGTCCTTTTCAATCTAGATAGTGAACGAGAGAGACAAACACTTAAGCGCGTGTAACGGGGCACATAAACATAAAGCGCTACAAATGCCGGTCTCACCGGCCGGCACGCGGTTGCCCCGATGCTAGATAACCCAAACTGTCTAATAATGCGACCTTTCGATATACAAATTTTAGATAATTTACGCAATTACAGTCTTTGTAGACAACAGACGTCGGAATAAGAATATCCTTTATCAATAAAGATAGATAACATTATTGTAATAAAACATAGTTGTTAAACTTCAATGGAATTCCTTCAATGAAATACACAATAAAATGTATTAGGTACTTATTTATTTAACTGGTATGGTAAACAATGTTATAATATTTGATAACCCATAATAGGTCAAATATTTTATCGTATATTTGGGTATTGCATAACGATTATATTGTGTACTTCGTATAATATTATATAATCTGGTAATTAGGAGTAAGCTAATAAACATAATGATTTTTTAATCTCATCTTAACACCGATTTCGAGAATAAAATACTGAAACCCATGATTTAAAAAAGTAACGTAATAAATAAACATAAAAGTTTCATTTTGTTCCAATATATATTTTTTATTGCCGTGTTCGTATACATTGTGTGCTATAAAGAGTGTTTAACTGAAATATACATAGGAGGAACCATTGTTATTTGTTGAGCTTGTATTGTGCTATTTGTTGAGTTGTAGCGTGTAGAAATGTTGAAATTGTAGCTCTTTCCAATCCCAGATATAAATAAAAACTAAAAATTGCATTTTTCCGAAGTCACATCTACAACAAAATATGCGATAAGGATCATCCTTTGGTCGCATAGTACCAGAAACGCAAATTACCTTATATGCGGTTGACCAGATGTGCATTTTGCAAATTACCAGATACGCAGATGACCAGATACGCATATGAATATGATTAGACATGAGTGAATGAATTTTGTCATTTAATTCACGTACTAAACCTAACAGACTGAAATAACATTCCATAACCGCAGTCTACAAAACATACCCACTTTTGTTTGCAAAAGTATTACATGCATAATTTGAAAACGTTTGTAGAGGAAGTATTGAATACAACACATAGACGCTAATCGGGTGTGGCAACAAACGCGCTGCGTGTGAATATTTCCAGAGTCGCTCTAGGGGCAAAAGACAGGGCACAAAGAATCCTCGGGTTGCAAGTATGTTTTTGGACACAATCATAAGGTGACACTACGAAAGAGCGTCGGTGACATAGTCGGGAAGATACAGCCTGTCACGGCTCTCAAACGATGAAAGAAAACATGGTGATTCGGGTTGGAAGTATGTTTTTGGACACAATCATAAGGTGACACTACGAGAGAGCGTCGTCGGTGACATAGTGGGGAAGATAAGGCCTGTCACGGCTCATAAACGATGAAGGAAAACATGGTGAGGAAATCTGCATATGCCGAAGACGGAATTCTTTGGCGAATGTGAAGTCCACCAAACCGCACTGGGCTACGTGGTGGACTATAGCCCGTACGCCCTCGTTGAGACGGTAGGCCGGTGCCCCAACAGTGGGGACAAATATATTAATATGTTGTCGATTTGATTGTAATAAACTGTCTTTGAATTATTGTCTGGGCGCTAAATTCTGATATTAAATGGGGCGCCAATAAACCTTGCATCGGCACTGTATATTCGTACGATTGAATGGACCGACTCACGTGGCCGGTGAGCAGTAATTAATCACAATTGCTTTGCTGCATTTTAATTAGAATTTTTAACTGCCTTGGTGTGAAACAGTCTTAAGTGTTTTATTTGCCGTAAAACGCGGCGAAGTAAAACTTAATCTTGCGCTTATTAAGGATGCGAGCGCCAGAGGACGTAGGTTCGATTCCCACTGGAGACACCGCTTTGTACAATTTACACCAGTTGGCCCCTGGGTGGTATGTGTACGTAAATGCTTGGTTGTACCAAATTTTACAATCCAAAATTAATATAAAATAGAAATAAAACTATGTACAGTTGCGGAATGAAAAGCTTCGTCACCTTAAGGTCAGTTTTCGCTTGCACTAGTGCAAGAATCATTTCTACCAACATACCAGTACAAAAAACAGAGCTGCTAACATTTAAATAAATGTGACGTTATAAAAATACGAGAAAACATCTTACTCTTTTGAGTGTGAAACTCAAAATGGCGCCACTACCGCGGAACGTGAAGCCTTTTTGGGTTTCGCGGACCCCTTTCACACTGAAATATTTTTTTCTCCGGTTTTACTGAAATGCGAGGGATTATTTTAGGTAGAAGTCATAGCCAGATTAATAATCTACATAGTTCTGTTGTTTCCCTATACTATTTGTTTGTTAGGCCGATCGCCTCTCTCCACACTCAATAGAATTTTGACGTGAGAGCCGATCAGCTTCCATAACACTCAAAAGAATATAGAGAGCTGCAGGATCACTAGTCACTACCAACTAAGCCAACAGGCCAATCGAGAAGGAGGAGATGACGCTTACCTTTAGGCAAATGGGCGGTGTGGAGCTCCCTGTGCAGCCGCTGCTCGAGTTCGTCCACGGCCGCCGCCTCGGCCGCCTCCAGCCGGCGCGGCGACAGCGACCCGGCGCCGGACGACTCGCTCGACCACTCGGGCCCGCCCTCCGCGCCCTCGCCCGCCTGCGCACACGCCTCGTCCGACGCGCCGCCCTTGTGACGCTTGCGGTACTCCGTTATAGAGAGCTGGTAATAACAACAGTGATAGATGCGAGATCAGTGGGGGTCCGGTATATCGCTTGGTGGCCAGGAATATTGTGAAAAACCCCTGTCCACCAATCCGTTTTAGGTGGACTTCACTGCGCCTTAGAATAGAAATTCTAATCTTTGGCGTAAGCAGGTTTCCTCGCGTTGACATCCTTCACCGAAAAGCCTGTGGTATTATAATAAACCGTACGTATGAAAAACACATTGGTACGGGTCAAGGTTCGAACCGACGACCTAATGAACGTGAGGCGAGTACAAAAAAATACAAAAGTCAAGTTTTAAAAAAAATTTAACATTATGTACAGAAAGGCTTCCTTCCAGAACATAAGTTTCTTGATGGCCGGTGTTTGGAATTTATAAAATTACAATGAATATGAATCACAGAGATGCTATCTGACCTAGATATTTGACTTATCTACAACCTTGATTTGATTGCTGTGAAAACTAACGTCTCAATACCATAAACCAAAGTAAATTTTAATTTCGATTCTACCGCTTTCTGAGTACTTTATTTCACTCCTGCAAATCATGTACCTTTGAAAATTCGATCAAGTATGTACAATTCGAAATAGCTATCATTCTTTCTTCCTTTCTTTCTTGCGATCATTCCATAGGATTAACCGTCCCTGTTCAAAGTTCAAAACTATTTTATTGCATGTGTAAGTACACTGGGTACATTTATCCAACATCATTTTTTTATCTAGCTGTTCTCGATACTGAACTTCGAGACTATGTTTAAAACGCTTTGCCGTAAAGACTCAACAGTGTTTCCTTACGAGGCTGGCATACTTCCTCGAGTCATAAGCCTCAATAAAAAAATATGACTTACCTTCCTTCTGACTGGTTTCGGTTTCTCGACAGGCGGAGGGTTCAGTCGGGGGTCGTTGCTGCGCGCGCAGTAGGGCTTGCTCGCCGGCTTCGGGGACGGCGACGCGAGCATGCTCGAGTTATTCGAACTGTTCAGAACTCCCGATAGCAACACACTGTTATTAGAGTCCATATTGTTCACTCGACTCAGTATCTCCTGGACACTTTTCAGCTCATCCACTGGCGTAATACTGTCTTTATCAAATAAACTACTCTCTAAACTTGTAGTCCTGTCTATTGCACTCTTTATTATGGACATGTTGGGGACGTTTTCGTTTATCGAGCCCTCGAGGTTGAAGTTTTGGGAAATGTTGCTGAAGATGCCGGAAAAGAGTCCCGTTGAGTTGAAACGTGACGAGAACGGAAGGGTGGTGGGGGTATCTAAGACCGATGGCCTGTCTAACGTAAAGGATTTTTCTTCAACATGCTCTGGAGATATAACAGATCTGTTCACTGTTTGAGGTGAAATAACTCTGATCAGGGTTGGAGCTGAAACAGGTCTGATCACCGTAGGTGAAACAGGTCTGATTACCACTGGAGGTGACACAGGTCTGATCAGGGTTGGAAGTGAAACTGGTCTGATCACAGTGTTGACAGGCTTCATAGGCTCCTTGGGTAAGGGTATGGTTTCAGGCGGTGGTATTACTGGCATCGGGCTCGGCTCTTCAGGTAGAGGTATGTTCTCCGGTGCAGGCATCGGTATCAATTCCAACGGAGGCAGCGGGATATTCTCAGGAGCAACGTGAACCGAGTTGGTCAAATCGTCATGGATATCTCCATTGATTTCTGGATTATTCGAGTCATTCTCCGTCCGCAATTGAATACTGATTTGGTCATCTACCATGTTGAGATCGAAGTTCAAGTTGACTTTCTTCCGTTTTTCTTTGGGTGGTTTCTTGTTTCTGCTTTTGAGTATTAGAATGTTTTCTGTGTGGAAGGAGTGTATCTTTTTCTGTATGTCGTCCATTTCGTCGCGCTGTGGGGACGAGTTGCCGCTGGTGTCCGCTGATTGCGAGCTGTTAACTTTCTCACCTGGACTGTCGACACCTTTGATCTCACTGTTACTGTTCTCGTTGGAATCTATTTTCGGTTGCGGCACCGTTGTATCTATTTCCATAGGCACCACTTTGCTGTAACTGTCTTCATTGTTATTGTTGGTTTTCATGTCCTCTGGCTTGGGTAGTTCGGGGGGCAGTTCTTCTTCAGGCGTTGGTATTCCGATTATTCTTCTGATGTTCTCACTGTCGTGAGGACCTTTGATGTTCACGTTTAGGAGTTCATTGTCGATATTGCACTGGTCATGGTCATCGGAGCCCTGTCCGCTGTCGGATCGCGTCCGATCTCTTCCGTAGATGCTTTCCATGATATTCCGGACTTTGTACTGCCGGAGGTTGGACTGTGTGTCATCTTTGATTGGAGAATCTTCAGATGTCAGGATAGGTGACGTTTCGTCGTGACACTGTACAAATTAAGTTAACGTTTTATTTTTAATGCCAATAGCCTATAAATATGCCCATGACGAAGCCATAGACTAGAGTTTTTTGTTTGGAATAAATTTTTCTTTTCTGTGCTATTGGTGTATTAATAAACTATCGCCTGATCCATAGACTTAGAAGATTCTAAGTTTTTTTTTACCAAAAGCGATTTGGTAACGCCCTGTAGACTGACGTTTATACTTACAGGCACAATGGTATTCTGTTCGTACGACAATGATTCCCTTGCCAATCGTCTCTTCTTCAATGGCGTCACCATTTCGTTGGGCGGAGATTCTGAAACAAACACGTCTACAATTCAACTCAGTATATGGTTCTTATGAGCATTAAACTAAAAAAATACAGGTTATTCATAGCATAGATAGAATGAAACTACAGTAAAAATGGAAAAACATTTTAGAAATTGTTTTCATGCCCGTATCAGTTACTAAGGCAATTTGAGAAAAAAATACAATCAAAAAAAATATTTAAGTTTTTAATTTTGGATGATTAATTTAAAGCTGCCAGTTCTGCAAATTATATGAATTATTGGAAGAAAAGAGTTTATATATGTACCGTGCATACCGATGTTACGGTCAATGTGATACGATTTCTATTTCAATGATAAACATTACCGGTTATTGTAATATCCAAGAAGATTCAAATCTCTTTGGTCGCGCGCGCGCTCCCTGTGGAGATCGCATATTGCATATTTAGTATTGTGCCATTTACAGGGGAGGTGCGGACAAAGGAAGCGGAATAGCGGGAGGAGATTGCTAATACAAATTTATATGGAGTTTGAAAATGAGAATGTGTGACCCATAGAATGTTTTCATTACTCATACATATGGGAGTGGCTAAATTTTTTGATTCATGATAATATCCAATAAAAGTTAATGCGATAATTTACCACATTGACCGTTTCGGATGCGGTTATTTCAACAATAACCAGTATAACCACCTGACCGTAACATGAATATAAGATATAGTTTTCGTATTTTTATTCAAACTGAATCACAAACTATACTATGACTATGAATAACCCCTATCATATAGTTTGAGACAAACCTGCCGTGGGCGAGTCGCTCTCTTCACTTATAGCCTGTCTCAGCCACCTTTTCTTCGCGCTGTGCTGCGGAATAACTTGCGGCACAATTTCCACCACCTCAGCTGGCGGTGTACTCCTGGTGACCCTTTTGGACTTCTTCGGAGGCCTATTTCTATCTCTACCCGGAGTCCTTGGAGGCGACAGGTGGGCGTTATCCTCCTCTTGATCCATATCCTGGCCGCTCAAGTCCCCAATCATGGTCGAGGCGACCCTGACTAGGCTCTCTAAAGATGGCGCGCTCACGAGGGCGGGTCTGTACGGGGAGCGGTAGGGGGAAGGGGTCCGCTCTGGGGAGCGACCGATCCATTCCGTGGCTATGGTTTTCTTGGTTTTGGGAAGTTTGAAGGCGGATTCCACTGAGCCTACAGCGGCCTCGACCAGTAGGCATGCGGAGCTTAGGCCCAGATCCTGCATAGAAAGTAAATTATTATAAACTAGCTGTAGTATGGCTAGTGCATGCTGTAGCCGTGTGGTGTCGGCGACGAATAGCATCACCCCGTCCTTCCAGTGGGTGTCGTAAGAGGCGACTTATGGAGTCTAGACCAGAGGATGGGCTGCGTGCCAAGCGTGGTGATTATGCCAACTTCCCCCAATGGAAAGTCCAAATGTACACCGGCACCCAGTCCCCGGCGGCCCCGCTATTCCTGGCTATGTGGAGGTCGCGGGACCCAGCTGGATGACGTTAGTGCAGGACCGGTTGTCGTGGAGATCCCTGGGAGAGGCCTTTGTCCAGTAGTGGACGTCTACAGGCTAGTTATTTTTGGAATGGAAGCATCCTGGAGCATTTTCAATAGCCACTTTAACTCTGAACGGCAAGTTCATACAACTTTGTACTGTACCAAGGGTTTTTAGTGCTGGTTACTATTTTTCGGCAAATTTTGAGATGTTTTTATAGCTAAGATTGGTTTACGGAGATCACTATACGGAGTTTCTTCAAAATCCGTTCAGTGATTTTTGCGTGATGCTCGAGCGGACGAAAAATTGAAAAAAAATTTACATTTTGGGCCTCGGTATCGGTACCTAGTAGTAAGTTGGTAAGTGACCTAGATTCCTAGGGTTTCGAAAAAAAATTTAATGTTTGATTGAAAAAAAAAAACGCGAAATGGCATCAAAATGTATGAAAATCTTAAAGTTAAGGAATCATGATGATTCTGCTTCCAGACTGCTCATCAGATCACTTGGATATCTATATTGATCTAAACGTCCTCCATCTACTCTCTCGATGACCGTCATCAGATCATGCACCCATCAATCCTTCACGGAGAACCATGGCTTCAGAGTGACCTCGATTGTATGAAAATCTTGCCCTGTTTCTAATTATCCGTCCACCTATGTGTGTATGGGCACAAACCTCATTGACCCCGTCGTGGGGTCTCTCCTCCGGCGCGGGGGGGAGGGTGCTGTTCCTGCGGGGCGGGGGCGGCGCGCGCGGCGGGGTGCGCGGCGGGGGCGCCTCGTCGCCCGACGTCACCATGTCGCTGTCAGCGGAGTTGAGCCGCCGGCGGTTGGACTGGGAGGTGGTGCGGGCTCGCCCCTTGCGCCTGGCACAAGTCAAAAGTTCCAAGTAATCAAGATATAGTGCACGTAAATCTTTTTGACGGTTGAGTGGATACAATATGTATGTTGTTGACATATTGTGATGGGTAAATTTTCAAGTTTTTGAACAATTCAATTCAATACACTTTATTGCACGTTTAAAAATTACAGACAAAAACAAAAACAGATACAGTAATGTACATCTAGGCGGTCTTATCGCTAAGAGCGATTTCTTTACTTAACAACTTTATTTTTATTTTGATTCGGTTGATAGATTGAATTAACTATTTCTCGAAAGTGAACCCCCGCACAGCTTTTGACACCTAAAATCATTAGTCATTGCGCAGGGACCAGCCAACTTCATATAACCGTCAAAAAGATTTACGGCCACCACTATAATTATCCATGCGCTGATTCTTAGTTTTGTCTCTTTCATTTCGACTAGAAACGAAAATACTAAAATGTTATGTAAAAGACACATTTACAATTTTTTATTATTATGAAAATTATAAAATAATTAAAAGCCGAATAACATAGAAAAAAACAACAACAGCAAACTTTAAACGGCGAAATCAAAATTATTAGCCTTTCAAGTGCTGGTGTGCTATATATGGCACGGTAGAAAATAATGCCTTAAGTGCTGGTGTGCTATATATAGCCCAGTGACGTCACGCGCATGTTCTTTATTTTTATTATTATTAAGAGTGATTTTTCAAAAACCACAACTGACAGCCACACTTTAGGTACCTATTTTCTTTTTTGACAGCAGCAAACAAGTAGATTAAAGTAAGTGAAGTCATATACTCACTTCCTACGCTTCTTCGTGCTGCAATGATCATCATCGTCATCCCTTTCCGTCGCGTTGGGATGCGGATCGGACTCGCGTCTCTTTTGTCTCTCTTTCACCTCCTGTTTCCTCTGCTCCGCTTTCTCCATGCGCTCGAACGCCTTCATTATTGCTTCCATTTTGCGCTCCTCGCGGGTCTGGAATGTTCGACGCTATTTAGGATCAAGTTCAAATGTCAAAAACTACACAACTGAACACATAGGAAGACTTACCATTTTCTTTTTGTCTTTCTCCTTCTTGACTGGCTGTATTTTGTCTTGAGAGTCATCAGTTTTGTCGTCTAAGGAATCTTGGTTGACACAAGTTGTTCTACTTGATCTTGCTGATCTGTCGTGGCAAGCATTCCTCGCGTTCGCTGTGACTTCTCGCGTAACTGGCCTCTCGTCTTCAATTTTTACTTCTTCTTTTGGTTTTGTATCTTCAATTAACTCCTGTTTTTCCTCATCGGACGTCTCTTCTTTGTCCAAAGCTTTTATTTCAATTTTCTCTTCAATTATCTCTTTTTTGTCCTCAATTTCCATAGCTGGCTCTTCTTTCGTGATTTCAGGTTTGTCTTCAACTTTCTCTTCCACTACAACGGGAGCCACAGGCTCTTCGTCAACTTTAGTGAAATCTGGCTCATCAATATCAATTTTCATTTCCTCTTTAGCGAGTAAATCTATTTCGGTTTTTATTTCTGATATTTCAGCTTTGATTGGCTGGTCAAAATTCAGAGCTACAACTGCGGCGTTCTTGACTGGTGAAATGGGCGGGTATTCATGCTTTATTGGGGATTTCTTCTCGGATTTAATTGGAAAAACCGGTGCTATTTGCTCTTTTATAGGAGTCACTGGGGCGGCAGGCGGTGAAACGGGGGACGAAGAACTAGAACATCGGTTCCTGCTTCTCTTCTCTCTTGGAGGGTAGTCCACGCTCTTACGTGTGACCATGGTATTAAGACCATTTACTTTGCAATGTTTCGGATTGCCGCAAGCGCATGGTTGCTTAGCGCCGTTGGTATCATGTCCAACTGTAATCTCTGTATTCGACTGGATTACCCCAATGGTGACCAAATAGACATGCAAAGTGCCTTTTACGATACAATGCTGAAGTTCAGCGTTGGGTTTACACGATCTCCGAACGAATCTAGCTTCATTCCCATATGTTCTTGTGTCAATACATATTTGAGTATTATCCTTGGGTAGTCTGTAGAAAAACACGAAGGGACCAGGTTTTTGGCTTCCAGCCCTTGCAGAGTTCTGCAATTGGGGTCTGTGTTGATTTGACAGCATATATTTGCCTCTCAGTTCAATTACAGGAGTGTTCTCCTTTAAATCTTTCGTTGCGATCAGGATCTTTCCGCCGGCATGGGGAACGGTCGTACACAAATGCGCGGTGACCGCCGACGCCATGTTAGGAGTATTTCCCAACTTACTACTGTACTTCATTATCTTGGCTCTTAATTCTGGGCTGTAGTGGTTGGTCACGGCGAGCTCGTACGACTCTTGCCAGTGAGATTGATTCGAGAGACTCGAGTTGTATTTACTTCTGCTCATCATCATTTCCTTCTTCCGTTTTACTCTCTTCTCTGCAAGCTTCCGCTTCGTTCCCTTTCGGACGACTTCTGCTTTCTTGGGCCGCTTGGGGCCTCGCTTGGGCAAGGCCAGGGACGGTTGGGGTACCGGGGGCAGCACTGGTGGACCCGAATTGTAAGTAGTAACGCATGAACCACTAGTGTCCGTGTAAGTAGTGACGGTGAGCAACCGCTTCCTTCTTTGTCCAGGAAGTCGGCCGTGCTCGGAAGAATCTGAATCCGACGCCCCGAGAGCGCTCAGCTCCTCCCTTTTGCGGAGCTGGATGGCGCGCGCGTGGCGGCGGTCTATAGCCCTCGGCAGGCACATTTCGCACATATACGCGTCAGGTATGTTTTGCCTATCGATACCCATACAATCTACATGCTGCCATTCTCCGCAACGGTCGCAGCAAATCATATAACCATCGTCATGAGTGAATTCGCAAATACATCTCGTTTTCCCTTCGTCCTCTCCTTCTGGAGCGGTCTCTGTATCGCTGCCGCCTCTAGGAGCTTGTCTCCTGTCGCCGTCCACGGAAGAAATCACCGAAGCTGCGTCATCTTCTTGGACAGGTAACGGTTGAGGCTTGTAAGTCAGGGCTGCCATCTGGATCGAAGTTACGGGGATGGGCGCTCCGATAACGCTGCTAGTCGGGACTGTTATAGGTAGCTCGTATGAACTTGTAGACATTATAACGGGGGAGCTTCTAACCGGGCTCATGGGAGACGTGATCGGCGTCGGAGACATTATGGCTGGTGGTAAAACTGGGGGTGCTGTAATAGTTGGCGTGGTAGGTGATGGCTGCTTCTGCGCTGGTAGGGCGTAGGTGTGGTCTAGCATTACGAATGCTACACCCTGTAATGAATAGCGCCGAAACTCCTCAGTGAGATTGGGTCTCTCTTCCATGCCTATTATATCATCCACGGTGAGCAGTGTAGTTTTATCACCACTGAAAAACAAGACATAAGTTAGTAACAGGATAATGAAAAATAACAGTAATATAAATAATTATGTGGCTTGGTTGGTACAAGTCTTTACAATATACTCACAAAACAATTCTCTTTTGATTCATAGGTTTAACTTCCAACTCCTCGATGATTGTCGCGGGAGGTGGGGCTAAAGCCAAGCTATGGTTGATGGTATTCGGACCCGGCTGAAACATCAGCTTCGGCTGCGATAAAGACTGCAGTATCTGTGCTGTTAGCTGCTGATTAGCGGAAACCTGCGAGACTGAGGTTAGCTGATCCGTTCCGTACGTCTGTACGTAGCGCAAGTTAGGGGTCGATCCTGACTGTACATAGTGAGGGCCTTTAGGCAAGCTTGTCGTTATTATGGGCGCTGTAGATATGAGAACAGGACCGCAAGGCGATTGAAGTACCAAACGTTCTCCTTTCGATGGGAATTTCGTAAGCGACATCGGCGCCTGATTCTTGTGAGGAGGGCTGCCGACTTTCTGGATGACTTTCGAATTGTTTGACTCCACAACGCCGTAGACTGACTGCTGACTTTTGTACGTGGCGACGCTGGCGACAGGCCAAGATTTCGACTCGGATTTGTGAACTGACCCAGTCTGTTGTATTATTTTGATTGCTCTCGACTGGCTCTTCTGGCCGCTCGAAACTTGGCCAGAGTTTTTCGACCCTTTTTGTGTACTGACGGATTTTCTACCTGAATGTACTGACATCTTGTTCGGTCCGGAAACGACGCGAGACAGGATATGACACTGCGTGTTGCCGGACGACGCGGCGACCATAGCGTTAAGATTAGCACCATTGTTTACTTTATTCAGTGTCTTATTCAAGTTTGTGCTTTTTGTAAATGTGTGGCCGTAGGACACGTTCTTCATCGTACTATTGTTAACTACAGATGGCGAAAGGTTGGAGCAGCTGATCAATGATTGACTTTTCGGTGGCTTGGTGCATAGTACGGAGTTGCCGAGGTGCTTCTGTGATACGACACTAGTACTCAATTTGTACACATGGTTCTGTGTGTAGACAGGAGAAGGCAGTTCTTTAGCATGCGTCATGAATGGTTGGGAATAGTTAGTGTTCTTGGGTATTGGTATGTTACTCAAAATCTGCACTTTTGACGTCTTGGCTCTGCTAATATAACTCGTTTCCGAGACGATATTGGCTTTCCTGCCAATATGACTTGCATCACTGACATAGCTCTCACTAGTGATTATGAATTGTGATACACTAGCCTGTTGCCTGTCGTCTTCGTTCTTGATATCTGTGGGAGTTGCACTGGTTGCTAGGATTGTTGGCAGCCATAAAGTTTGGTTGCCTGACACATCTTGGGATAAGTTCTGTATAGTAGTAATGTTGCCAACAGCTGCATCAACATTTATTGTGAAGTTCTGTGGCAACTTAGTAACATTCTGTACTATAGCAGTGTTCAATGGGGTTTGAATGAGATTTGTGGAGTTCTCTACATAGTTGCCGTCACTTGAATCATCTGCTTCTTGTATGATAGGGTACGGCACGCGCCCTACATTGTCTATGGTAGCCTCCTCAATTCTCACAATCCCAGAAAGGGAGTCCATAGACATATCTGTATCGCATCTTTTCTCATTACTATGATACTGAACTTCTTTATCTGCCTTATTATGTACAGATTGAATAATGCTCTCAGGGTTAGTGGAGTCAGGTTCAGGATCACCTTCAGAAGGCGAAACGGGCACAGCCCGCAGAACAGGAGTTCTTACACCAGGTAAGCTCATGTTATTCGTTAATTTGTTTTCCAATACATGTTCATAGACATTTTCACTGGAGGTGGTCGGCCCGTAATCCTGCAACAAGCATATAAAGTTTTTCATACAGTGTCAAAAATGTCAATACATTTACATGTTTTGTTCTGGAAATTCTGATTACAATTGAGTTCGGGCTTTAAAATTTAAATAAAAATGTACAAATCTACAAATAAAATTCAGTGAAGTTATTTAAAGTTAGTTGTAAGTAGAAATAAAAACATTATTATTTATAGTAATTTTATTCTTCTGACTGTAAACACATTCTAGACATTCCAAAACTACAACCTTACGGCAGGCATTGTCCCCCGTCCAATGAATGTATTATCATACAATCAACATACATTGCACCAAGAATATGGAAACCGAGTAACCAACTGACTATCATATCAAATGTCGTCATTCGGCTACCTCAGTCGCGATAAAATTATAACCTACAGTAAAATTACATAAAAAACTTATTGTCTACTCACCAGTTTAGCTGTAAAAAATTTAAATATGTAACTAAGGTACTCAATAAATACACTTTAGTTTTCAATTATTTATTTATTACATGCACAGCTTAATTTAAAATAAACCTACATAAATATGAGCTTTGAAGTGGTAAAAACAAAATTAATTTCGTCCATTTTAAGTTTGAAGCCAAAACAATCTAATCAATTGGAAAATAACAAATAAGAATATTCTAGGACTGACTCCAGAAACAAGCAGAAAAGTAGGATTTGGGAATAGTGTGTCGATAAAGTAGTTTCAGTGAAGAGTGTGATGAAGAAAGTACATAATAGAATAAGACAAACAGCCCTGGATTACATGATACATGGTTGTGGTAGGTTAAATAGGGTGGCATGAGAGGTTATGAATTTTATTTTTAAAGATAATATAGGTTTTACTTACTTGCCGGGCCGCAGGTTCATATTCTGATGTAGCAGACATGCTGTAAATATTATCATCTTGGGTCAAACCCGAGATGACGCCTTGGAGTCCTGCTGGTCCTCCAATTATTTCATGTGACTGCAATCGAAAATTGACTTTTTACCCATGTTACATCTTCGAAACGCTCACAAATACGCACCACGAACATCATAATACTCTTGGTAAAATATTTTTAGTCCATAAATAGGATATGACAGTGGAGGTCATTGTTCCAGAAAATAATCGAAAGTCACTTTTTAGGATTCCTACGGGAAAATATAAACAATAACAACAAAATAATGCATTATAAGCGCTGGGGCAATCGAGTAAATGCGAAAAATAAGTGGATAGGTTAATCTACTGCCGCCATTATTGTGGCACGGAAACTGAAATGTCTCGCTATAAACATCAAAAAAGTAAACACTAACCTACAATATGTAATGTAACAGAAATAAACGAGGAAATAACACTGAATACGCTATGAAATAAGGTACCTAAACCCGCATAGTAACAAAGGAATGGGAATTAGAAGTACATGCAAAAATGGGGTTTGTATATTTATAACATCTCAATACAATCATAATGACTTAACTAGTTGATATTTCAGGAATAGTTAAAGTTTACATGAGAAAACACACTAAATAAATAACTAAAATGACAACATCACAAGAGTTACAAACTACGAAATCCAGATGTAAACACTTTTTCAAAAAATACTAAAACAAATTTGTACTAACCTGTATGCAAACGTATTAATAACACCTACGATATAGCGAAACTAATTCCAACAATTAATAGCATAGCACATGAGAAATAGGCCTCAAAGTCCGAAACTACGACCAAAACATTCACAAGAGTCGAAGATGGCGGCCATTGCATTTTCTATACAAAACAACGGGGTTTCACGAAACATGGGGAAGTACTTACATTTCCGGTCAAATATTCTTTGAAATATTTTTTAATCAGGAGATAAATATCATTACTACATTATTTTTAGTAAAAATATTAGACAAAATTATGTTTTATTTATTAATAAAAGAAAATGTAAAATAATTTTTTAAGTAGACCTTCAATTTATAAAGTATTTTTATTGACTTCACAAATGTCTATGGTTCTATGATTGAGGGCTAAACTTTTTTATAACCATAGAGAAATAAGTATTCCCTTTTGATGCGTTCATAAATAAAAATATGTCTATGGTAATGAACATTAATGATTTTACGGCCCTGGAAACAAAGCCCGTTGAGATGAGAGATCGTCGTCCCGCCCAACATCATCTGCTCATGAATAGGAAAGCATGGCCATCCAGACAGGGATGGCCGGCCATTCCGCAAATGTTGAGATTTATTTAAAACCGACAACGATCGGAGCGGCGGCAAACTTAAGCAAACACAGGCACCACGCGTTTGTATTTGTACAGGTTTGACGAGGTTTGCCAAACGTGTAGCGCCGACATGGTTGGTCTGCATATTTCTCAGATATTTGCAGTAGCGTTTGCGGAGGTTTACGGCAAATGTGTGGCGCCGCCGGCATAAAGCACAATGTATGTAAAGAGGCGAACCTGCTTGCTGGATTCACAAGGCAAGGCCCGTATTTCATTTTTTCCAACTTCCATTAATAAACAAAACTGACATTGTAATCCCGGTGAACGATAAACCTCGTCAAGTTCTATCACAATGTGTTCTGTGATCACAATGCACTTACCGACATTCCGATATTGTCAGACAACAATTCAAAAATAACGTAACCGGGCGTGGTAATTCTTTCGGCGCGGTCGATTCTTTCGGCTCCTTGGGTGTGAAATATGCGACTATATAACTCTAGTCGTGGCTTGTTTTTGTGGGGACCCTGCTGTAGGCTGTAACCGCCGGTTTTTGAAGAAAAACAAACATAACAAAATATGACTTGGCTGTATAGTTATCGTCTTTTGCCTGTGTGAATGTACAAAATTAGTTTCTATAACTGTCAAATGCACGTTTTTGGTTTGAGGTTATTATTTTATTTTCAATATTTTTCATTTTCATTTCAAGTAAAACTCTACCACAATGGGCGATTTTGTGCTTAATGATAGCGACACAGAAGCGGATTCAGAGGAGGAGGTAACTGAATATTTTACCTACATACCTATTCTTTATTGTCATCTTGCTATCATTTAGAGACCTTGTTGTAGTAACTGTTTATTTTATTACTTCACTTCTACAGTTACAAGAAGCGTTTGCTAAAGGTCTATTAAAGCCTGGACTCAACGAGGAGATAGAGAAAGTCGAAAAGAAATACATAAATAACGTTGCCGACTTAAAAACAAAACTCAAGGAGTTCAAGTTAAAATTGCCATGGGTGGAAACATTAGACTTAGTGACTACAGTAGCGCCAATGGCACCGGATGTAGCTTTACAGATCCAAGAGACTGCTCAGAGGAGAAAGTAAGTTTCCACATTATTTCAATCTACCTTTATTGTATTGTACAATAATAATAGGCAGGCCTTTTATGAGGCCTATGTCCAACTGTGGCCTGGTACAGGCTAATGACTATAGTACAAGGATAACCTGAGTTTGTGCTGTGCATTGTTGAGAGTCTGAGATTTTGCATAGCGGTTCCTCAAAATTCTTTAAGTTGGCAACCTTAGAAATCATTATGAAAAATTCTGGAGGAAAATGCTGCACCCGTTAGTGAAAAGCTTCTAGTCTGATTCCCTAGCTTACTTTTAAGGTTTGCCGCTGTTTTGGTGAATAACACTGCATCATCTGTGAACCGTAAGTGATTTATTCAGTCAGTCTATTCTTTGAATAGGTGCCATACAATACTATCTCAAGGACTGTGGATGCGGAGAATAATTATGGCAAGAATGGGCCCCCTTATCTTGTACCCCCCTTTCTACTGCATAACTATTAGCTGATATAAAATAAAGTGGTTCTTACCAATCGTTTAAATACTAAGATTGCAAGATTTCATTATTAACTTATTGTATGATTATGATATTGTTATAATAATAAATTTGGACAAATTTACACACAGCTGTTAAGTCCCAAACTAAGCCGAAGCTTGTAAATGGGTACTCAACAACTGATAAACATTCATAAATACATTAAAATAAATATTTAAATACATACAAACACCCAGAATCTGAAAACCAACAGTTATGCTCATCACACTAATGTTGGTCCCGGGTGGGAATCAAACCCCAATAAAAAAAATATGTATACCATGACTGACTGTACCAATGCATGCTGCTCTACATTTCCTCAAATAACCACTTAAAATTATGTAGGTGCATATTTCATAGAGGTGACAAAACCAATATCTCGTTATGCTAAATAATATTAATTTTGCAGAAACATAAAAGAAAATAATAGCAGGGGTAAGCAAATGTACGATGCAGCACAGGACCCGATCTTGAATGAGTTTAAAAGGGAGAACCTCATCCATCGGCAGGCGCAGGCATCTGTTGTTGAAGGCATCAAGAAGCTGAAGGAACTTGGTATTCCTACAAAAAGGTACAGATACTATATACTACGGATCCAAAACAAAATTACTATACAATTTTTTTTTATATAATATTTCTGTATAAATTAGTGTGTTCAGTTTTTTTATGTATGTTTAAATAAATATTATATACAATAAATTAAATAAAAGAATACAAATTACCATGAAAGAAAGGTTGGATGAAACCCTAAAAATATATATTATAATATAGCTGTGTCCTGCGACTTCGTCTGCGTTTTATATGTCATTTCTGACTATTTTAGTTGGGCTCCTAAGGGTCGTAGCGTGATGTTAAAAAGCCTTCCTCAAGAATCCCCAAATTCGACCGTTAGTTTCAGAGATCAGCGCGTTAAACAAGCAAATATTATATCCTAGTATAGAATCTGACCACTTTCCACTTGAAGTGTAAAGAATATAATTTTTTCAAGGCCTGAAGATTATTTCGCGGAAATGGCAAAGACTGATGAGCACATGCAGAAGGTCCGCAAGAATCTGCTGACGAAACAGGCGGCGCAAGCGCGCACCGAGAAAGTTCGCCAGCTTAGAGACCAGAAGAAGATTGCAAAGAGAGTACAGGTAAACTTCTTCAAAAACAAATTTATGGATTATGAAAGCAAGTCAACTGCTGATATGGAAGTAACAGCTATAAGCTGCCTTTCCATTTAAAATAAAATAAATAAATACACGATAATTATGTACTGTAAACGACTGAATAAAACTATTGTGTGATAGTAATACTATCAAATCAAATGTACAGCCTATTAACATGTCCCTACTGCTGGGGCTCAGGCCTATCTACTCAACTAAGGCGTTCGGATACAAGATATATAATTATGCATATGGAGCCAGTAATAGTTTCTTATCCCGAACTAGGATCCTTTCATCATCATCATCATATCAGCCTGTAGACGTCCACTGCTGGACAAAGGCCTCCCCCAAGGATCTCCACGACGACCGGTCCTGCGCTAACCTCATCCAGCCGGGTCCCGCGACCTTCACCAGATCGTCGGTCCACCTTGTGGGAGGCCTGCCTACACTGCGTCTTCCGATACGCGGTCGCCACTCGAGAACCTTTCTGCCCCAACGGCCGTCAGTTCTGCGGGCGATGTGCCCAGCCCACTGCCACTTCAGCTTCGCAATTCTTCGACCTATGTCGGTGACCTTGGTTCTCCTGCGGATCTCCTCATTTCTGATTCGATCTCGCAGGGAAACTCCGAGCATAGCTCTCTCCATTGCCCTCTGCGTGACCTTGAGCCTTCTTATTTAGGTCTATCTATATATCTTCTTATTTTGGTCTAGGATCCTTTATACCATTGAAATTATTCACTAGTAAAGTTGCTGGTCTGCAGTATGTCGTCGGAGATAATGCAATAGGTCTTATGGTTGATTTGATTGTACAACGTCATTTAAATCTTAAATGCTGTTTTGATTTGAATGGCGTTGTTCACTCAAAATACATAAGCTTATATACGTATACTCTAAGTACGACCTATATAACCTGACGATAATCCGGTGTTATGTACCCCCTTAAGTATGGTTTATTTTGTACGGTCGAACGCACGTCAGTGGAAATAAAACCAGTATAAACTGGTCTCTCATAGTATTGAAACTCCTTAATAGCTAGCGCAAGGTCAAAGTTTTCCATTGGCGTGCCATTGACTACAATAAATCGCTTTTGGCGGTGATGGAAAACGTGAGGAAACCTAAGCCTATGAAGAAATTCTAAGGTATATGTGAAGTCCACCAACCCGCACTGGGCCAGCGTGGTGGATTATGGCCCGTTCGCGTTGAGACCTGTCTTAAATACATTAAAATGATTTTCAGATTGACACAAAACTGAAACAAGCTGCAGATAAAAAGCAAATGTTAGAGCAATTGAAAAGAGTGAGGAAGGGCAAATCATCGGACCTCGACTTCTTAGAAGACAATAAAGGGCAGAAGAATAAAGGCAAACCGCTACAGAATAAAGTGACAAAAAGAAGAGCATTGAAGGACAAGAAATTTGGATTTGGTGGAAAAAAGAAAGGCTCAAAACTGAATACAAGAGATTCCTCTAACCAGATGGATGGATTCAATAGCTCTGCGAAGAAGAAACCTTTTGATTTCAAAAGCAAATCATTTACGCCTAATAATAAAAAGAAGAATCAGAGACCTGGGAAATCTAAGAGGAAGAATGCTAAAAGATAAATAGGTTAATTTGTTTAATTAATAATAAATGCTGTCTTTAATGTGTGTGTTATTTTTAGTAGTCTGTTAGATTGGTTATTGTATTCCAGCGCCAGAGGTCGTGGGTTCGATTCCCCGCTGGGAACAGACAACTTTGTACGGTTGACCGCACGTCTGTGGAAACAAAACCAGTATAAATTGGTCTCTCATAGTAATGAAACCCATATTAAGCTACATCAGCTCAACTCAGGGTCAAAGGGTTTCCAATGATGTGCGGTCGACTGTACAAAACATAATCAAATACGGCGAGTAGACAAAATCTTGGGATGGAAAGCAACAAGGAAACAAGCTATAAAATTGAAAAAATTACCAACCGAATTTGATTTTCAAGCATGTCAAGTGTCTATTGATATTTGCAATTGGCAACTATATAATAATGAGAAAATCGCTCAAACCCTCAAATCCCTAGACTCAAAAAGTTGATGTAGTGAATAAAACACCTAAATATACATAAAAAATCTTTATTTCTTTATATGCACATAACATAATGCTGTACTACCATTTGCGACCTTTGCCCTTTTTCTTCTGCTGTTGCCGGCGCTGCCACGCGCTCTCCCCCGCCTTGGGCTCCACCTGCGGGCTCTTGGCGGACCCCGCCGAGCCCGCGCTAGGCTGCTGCTTGCTCATGTCACTGGAAACGAGACAAACATTACTCACTTTCTTGGCAGGATTTTAACAGAGATCGCTGCCTTTTTTGTTCAGTTTTCCAAAAAATTTATATATTCTGGGTGTTTGTATGTATTTATTTAAAAAGTATTTAAGTTGTTTGTTGAGTACCCATTTACAAGGTTCGGCTTAAGCACTATTTACACCACACTTCTTGGGCGTACGCCCGCTCAAGGTCATGTTAGGGCTAGATGCAAAACTGTCGTGAAAATGCTTGCTATACAGCAATAATTATTATTTGCTTGCACGACGTGCAGGATGTGTGCTGGACCTAGCAAGGCATAGACAAGCTCTAACGTTTTTAAAAAGTAGGTTTTGGCTTGGTTGGACTAGACTTTTAAGCCATATCTCAATTAAAATATCAAGTAATATGGCTTAAAAGTCTTGTAACCAAGCCAAAACCTACTTTTTAAAGCTTGTCTATGCCTTGCTGGATGCCTTGCTAGGTGCCGCGCTAGATGGTGTAAATGCTACGTCTAACATGACCTTGAGCGGGCGTACTCCCAAGATGTGTGGTGAAAATGGCGCTTTAGTGTGGGGGAGTAAGCAGCCGTGTGTAAATTTGTCCAAACATTATTGTAATTCCCATTGTCGTAATATGGATATAATACTAACTACTGGTCCGTGGCGTTGGTCGACATGCCTTGGCTGCCCTTGATGACGTCACGCCGCACGCCGCGCCGCTTCCGGTACGCCGTGCGCTCGTACTTGGGCAACCACCTGGCGAATCAGCAAATCATCGTTGCATCACCTCGTTGGCTTACAAGATAAGCTTCCCCACTCGAACTCTTGTATATGAATGACATTTCGTGGGTGGGTAAGAGCAGCTTATTTTGAATAATAAAAATCAAATCATAAAAAAATTCTAAAATTATCCCAAATTATAGTTGACTTTCAATTGACACAAGTTTTTTTCTCTCTTCTAAATGAATGACATTTCGTGGGTGGGTAAGAGCAGCTTATTTTGAATAAATAAAAATCAAATCATAATTTTTTTCTAAAATTATCTCAAATTATAGTCTTAAAAAACACCCATTATTTTCAATTGACACAAGTTTTTTTCTCTTCTAAATGAATGACATTTCGTGGGTGGGTAAGAGCAGCTTATTTTGAATAAATAAAAATCAAATCTTAAAAATATTCTAAAATTATCTCAAATTATAAAGTCTTAAAAAAACACCCATTATTTTCAATTGACACAATTTTTTTTTCCGGAAACAATTTTAATTTCGACCCCTAGTTGATAATAGTCAACTTAAAAATTAACCCCTTTCATGAAATAGGTCCAGCCACCTGTACGTTTGGTAGCAGCTAAAATGAGTATTCTATTAAATTCTATGACAGACTAAGCAAATGTCATGTGAATGAACAAAATTACCTTTCTGGATCGGGCGGCCTGGCGGTGTCCGCGTTGGGCGGCAGCTTGGTCTTGCGCTTTCGGTTTGTCTTCTTCTTGTGCAACTCCGAACCGGGTGTTCTGTTGCATACAATGGGATATATTTTTATAACTTCATTGCAAAAATAGGGACAGTAGTGTAACACAACCTTGTATCAAGAAATTACTAATTACTCACATTACCGTCGATATTTTTTGTGCTCCTTTTGTGCAATCCAGAATTTGAAGTTGTACAAAGGAGCTTTACAAAAAGCTTGAAGTTAAACCCATGTCGCTTATAGTCTGATGACCGATTGCATGTTGGCAAAATATCATGAAAAAAAAATCCATTAAGCAGTCTCACCCGGGCGATTGTTCCTGCTTGCTCTGGACTGTTTTCTTCACCACCTTAGCACCCATCATCCATTTGGAAGACTCGAGAGCTTCTATATCGATTTTACTCTGAAAGTTTATGAAATCAAATTACGCTGATTACAATTTATTGAGTATTTTATAACCCCTCCTACATTCCCTTCCATATAATCCTCTTTTACCATATAGCTTATTTACCCCATTATAATGCCCTTCCAATAAAATTAAACCCCACCCTTCCAATTAACCCCTCAACCCCCATAAATAAGCCCATCATCTCATTATATCTCCTTAAGAGTCACCTCCAATTGATCTTATTCTCTCGCATGGCATTAGCGTGCCTTTCGTTACTTATGCACTTTATAATAATTCAAACAACAAACATTTCCGTGAGGGAAAACCTAGCCAGTTGACTGGAATTGGAATTTGACTTGACCCCTCATATAACCCCCTTCTACCACGAAACCCCTGCCTTCCCAAATAAGCTCTTACCCCTCCGGTTTTACCCCCTCCCCTTCTATATAACCCCACTTCCATCCAAATGACCCCCAAACCCTCCCATTAGACCCCCTTACCTCCAGCTGGTCGACGGGTGGCAGATTCTTAGCGAGCTGCTTGGCGCGCGCCGGGTCTGCGGCCGCCAGTGCCTTCACGAGCCGCGCGAGGCTGCGCTTGTCCTCGGGCGCGGCGTTGGCGAGCGCCTCGTGCGCGGCGGCCGCGGCGCCCGCGTCGCCCGCCCGCTGGTGCGCCTCGGCCGCCGCGCGCCACACAGCGCGCAGCGAGGAGAAACGCTGTTTGTGGGGTCAAACAAATAGTGGTATCTCTGTCTAGCAATAAATCTCTTCATACACTAGTCACCAGTTGCGAACTCGATTTTTAAATATAAATAAGAAGTTTAGTTTATTTTATCTCAGTTAATTATAAGTATGTATTGAAAAACTAAACAATAAACTAAAAGGAAATCGTGGATACAGTTAAATAAGACCAAATCATTGCGCCCGCAATGTCGCGTCAATGAAATAAAACAAATTAGTAATATACAGGTGTACATTGACTCACCTGCAATAATTAAACAATGCAATGAATTTTGAGTCCCACCACAATTTCAGACAACAAAAAGTTATCATTTTATTTTCTCACTAAGTGTGTTGAAAAACGTCGTAAGTATGAATGAGCGTTGGTCAATACTGCCGTGCAATTTATAAACGCAGTAAGACACTTTACTGCGTTTATAATTTTATTACATATTTGACATCGTTGTGATGAGATCTTTGAGAAACAAAGACCCGTTTTTCGCTACGTGTAATAGAAGTGAGAGAAACAAAAACTATAAACACCAAACCACCATACAACACAACGTACAATCAAATTTTCAAACGCGTTTTACTCAAAACTGTCAAATTGTCCTTACTGCGTTTATAAATTGCACGACAGAATACACCATTGGCTTCATTACGCACTCGACTTCGTCTCGTGCTGCGTGTAGTGTAGTACCATTAAATTTAAAACCATGACATTGCAATAATCAATCGCATTGAGTTCGCGCATCCTATCCATATGCCAGGTTGAGAATTTATTGTAGATTTTGTCAGCTGGTAGGGTGCAGCCGGTTGCAGCATTGTCATCTATACCGGCTAATATGATGATGATGATATTTGAATTGATTAATATGAATACCTAAATACTACCTGAAATTGTCTTAAAGAATCCGCTCTTCGTTAATAATAATAATGACCTGGTCGTTCTTATAATGTTGGTACACGTCGGTGAACAGTCGGGACGCCCTCACGTACTCGTTGTCGGCGCACAGTAGGGTACAAAGCACGCCAACGACTCCCGGCCTGTACTTGTACTCGCTCTCCTCTAGCAGCTTAACAGCCGCCTTGCGGTCACCCTGGAACAGAGACATATGGTTTTAAAACGGTTTTACGGCTCTGGAAACAAGTTCGTTTTCGGCCCGTATAGATTTTCAATATTCACACAGACTCAACAAAAATATGACATAATCAGCGGTTTACACTATTGTTCACATCCTCACTTAGGTTATAGTAGCTTTAATATAGATTAAACAAGGAACAATTTGGAATGAACTGGACGAGTAGCCGTTATAAGATATCACTAATACAACTATTCTCATTTAACACTACCCTTTTCCCGTGGCTTCGTCTGCGTAGAAAAGTCTTTTCCCGCGCGACAAACCCTTTCGTAGTGCACGTCAGAACTGTATAAGGAAACTTTGTGCAAAACTACGCCAGGCTCAGCGGTTTGGGCTGCGCGTTGATCAGTCAGTGAGTGAGTCAGTCAGTTTCTTCTATTATATATGTGTATTGATGATAGATATTGCTTGGTTGTTGCTGTCGTACCTGTGCGAGCAACACCTGCGTTGCCGCGAGCGCCAGCGTGCCCCCGTACTTGAGCAGCAGCGCCACCGCCTGCGCCTTCTTGCCGTCCTTGGCCAGCGAGGACGCCTCCACCAGCGCCGCGCGCTGCTCCTGGCCGAACTCCTTCACTAGCTTCACGCAGCACTGCTTGCAGAAGTCCGGCTGAAAAGGAAAGAAAAATTAATAATTAAAAAAAACCATGGGGTGGAAAATTTCCCTCTGACAGGCATCTAAAAGTCATCATTCGAATCGACATCATTGATTTATTTTTAATCTAGGTTATAGTCAATCTGCAATAAGCATTTTTGTTGTCTGGATCACCGCCGGCAGGTTTTCTGAGAGAGTTTCCAACTAACGTTAATAGCTCTTAGTATGGAACCTGGTAAGCAGGTTAGCCACACTGTCTGCGTAGTCTCGAAAACTGGAAGCTATCTGTACCCATCAGGTGTCTAGCCGTTTCATTTGGTTGGCCTGTCAGTCTGTCTTGATATCTGGTGATGTGGCTCTTTATTTCTTCTCTCACTGCTGGTAAGCGTATATAATAATACACAACTGTATTGCTTTGCTTAAGTACTATGGTATAATGAAGATTATTCTAAAAGTCTTCGTCTGAAAGGGCTCCATAATATAGATGTGAGACTAGGCAACTGCTCCCCAAAGTTGAATACCAAAGGTCCACTTCTAACACCTTGGAAGCGGTGGTAGATAAAAAATTGACGTTGTATAAATGTACCCAGTTTACTTACATGCAATAAAATAGTTTTGACTTTGACTTTAACCATATCGTAGGCTTGTATTCCATATGTAATGTATGTGAGACTTCAGACACGCGCGCCCGTCACCGCAGGCCGCGTCTGGGATACGCTTTATGAAATCAGTTCATTTGTTAGTTCGCAAGGACCCGCTAACAGTTTGTTACCTGGTTGGAGTATATAGCGAGAATGGCCTGGTTGTAGGTGATGGCGGCGCGCTGCCGCGAGTTCAGCTTGTGCTCCAGCCCGTCGGCGGACGCCGCCTTCATGCGCTTGCGCGAATCGAACACGTTCGTGTCCCTGTCACAAACAAAAACTGGATATAGAAATGAGCTTGGGAATGCTTTTTTTTATTAATATACAAGTTTCATCTTAATTTTTTTACTCTAGCTTCACAATATATTTGGTTCGTGTGTAAAACCCGTGAATAAGATGTAATAATGAATACAGAGCACGCAAGTCTAAAACACAACGGCTAACATATATTTCTCCCAAACTTCAATACTGTGAGAGACCAGATTATACTGGTTTTGTTCCCACTGACGAGTGGTCGACCGTACATTGTGTGACTATACCGACCTGTTGATGACGACGAGGTTGTTGCTGGCGATAGCGACCAGCGCCTGATCGCTGGGCTTGTCTTTCAGCACGTTCTGGTAGATCGACGCCGCCTCCTTCTCCTTGCCCATCTGCTGGAGACAGTACGCCTGCTGTACCCTGAAATTTTAGCAGCGTCATTAAACGTTGTATAGTCCCCGCGGAGTATAACGGCGGCTGTGTGAAGTTGGCAGATTACTGCGCAATGACAAATTTTAGGTGTCAAAGGGGGATCTGTGCTGTCAATAGAGACGCTCATTCAATTTCAAGAAATGGTTCATTGATTCGATCAACCGAATCAAACTAACAAGATTTTGGACATTTTAAACAGCCCATGCCCTCTAACCATAAATAAACCAACCAATCCAAGGACCAACCAAACAAGAAACCATAATAAACTAAGACAGAAAACAAAGAAAATTAAAAATAAAATATACATAGCAACTTTAATATGTTGACACTGAGAACAGTCAGATGACACTAAAAAGTGGATGATGTTAGAGGAGGCCTGTGTGTCTATAAGGACACGCTGACGACGTACCGCACTAATTACAAATTTTAATTATCATAAAATATGTTTAAGCTAATAAAGTCGACTGCTGATATGGAAGCATCAGCATCAAAACCAGTTCTGTTTCTTACTCACTAGACGACCGAATTAGCTGGGTGCACTGTTGTATGCATGCATAAGGTACACTTGCGCCTAGTTATTTTGGTCGGCTATCATAGTCCATTCATTACACTTACCTTCTGCCTGTTTATATGGACACTAACTTAACTAATTAAGATATGTAGTTCTCATGTTAAGTGACTTTGTAAGTTATAATGAGAATAAAGTTCTTTAAACCGGCTTTAGCTGCCTTTCCATTTAAATAAAATGAAATAAAAAAAATAATATTAGTAGCACTTGTATTTATTGTAAAACTAAGAGTCAACAAATAAAGGCTATTTTGATTTTGAAACAGCCCAGCCGACCATGCTCAGCCGACGTACGAAGTTTCTTATAGTTATATCAACCTGATAATAGCAGCTTCCTCCTTCGCCTCCTCGTCGGTGCCGCCGTCGTCGATCACGCTCTCCGCGCACGCCTGCTCGGCTCTCCTCAGCGCGGGCAACGCGTCACTGTACTTGCCGCGCATAGCCAACGTACTGCCCGAATTGTATGCCAGCTCGTACGTGGACTCCTCGAACTGCGGCAGCTCCGCTGACTGGCAAACGTTTGGACGTCAACACAAATGTGGAAAACAATTAAAATCAAGAGTTAGTGGCCCACAAAATGGAGATTGACAGGGCCATATGCAGAGATCAAAAATAGAGAAATGGAGCAAACACATTACAGAGCGGTACCCACTTTCCTAGAACTGACGGTTGGGGCAGAAAGGTTCTCGAGTGGCGACCACGTATCGGAAGACGCAGTGTAGGCAGGCCTCCCACAAGGTGGACCGACGATCTGGTGAAGGTCGCGGGACCCAGCTGGATGAGGTTAGCGCAGGACCGGTCGTCGTGGACATCCTTGGGGGAGGCCTTTGTCCAGCAGTGGACGTCTACAGGCTGATATGATGATGATGATGACCCACTTTCCTTCCTTCTGAAACCAGTTGCCAACTGAGAAAAAATAATAAAGATTTCCCCTATCGCAGCAGCTTACGAAATCTGATTAGTTTCGATGACCGCTTTTGCCTCGTTTGCCTGTAATTATACTGATTCACTTACCCTTCTAACCAAAACATAGCAATGCATGTATGGCGGCAGGAATAGGTAAGAGGGTAGGGTATTATTTAAAATACTATATACCTGATAACATGTTTCTATTGGTTGGTTAGTTAACCTTATTTAGCAGGAAACATCTTTGGGTCAGTTTGGTTGTTTGTGTCCCTTAACCGCTGACGTTGCAGATGAGTGAAGTCTCATCTCTAGGAGGTAAGAGAAATGCACAGAAGAATGCCTTAAATGTTGTTTCCAGTTGTACAAGACAAGACGCAAAATGGCCAAGTGGAAAGTTTATTTTCTCGAAATACTTACAGGGTTGATGGCACCAAGGTTGGCGACAACAGCAGCCATATTGGCCTTCCTCTCGTCCTCGTACTCATCGGTCGTGTTTTTCACCAAGTCCCGGTACAGATTGTAGCAGTCCTGGTACTGCTCTAGACGGTATAGTATTTGAGCCCTGGAAAAAAAGTGTCACTCAGTCAGTCAGTACATTATCTGAACTTGTTACCAGAAACATGGTAATATCATAATGTTTCTCTGTGTTGGAGGTAGTTACTGCATTAGGTGTGGTTATTATTACATTTTTAAAATTACACTGTTACATTATATTAATTTATGTAAATGAATAAATTAAGAAACCCAATATTTAATAAATTATTTTATTTAACTATCTATATTATTATCTGTAAAAACATCAGACTTTCTGATTTGCAGTGTAAAAAGGTTGAAGTCATATAAGATTTGTACATTATATCTACTTTTACTCCATTATAACTTGTTTCCAATAAAATCACTGACAGTAAATGCTTTCTAAGTTTAGGTACCTCAATTCTTTCAAAGCAGGTGTCAACTCCGGAGCGTTGTCCACAGTTTGCAACGCATCCTTGGGGCTGTTGAGTCTGTACTGAGCGTAAGCTTTCTCGAAGTGCAGATCGGCCGCCAACACAGCATTCTTGGAGTTGCTCAGCACCGCTAGAGCCTCCTTGAAGTTGTGCAGCTGGATGAAGCAGACCACCTTGCAGTGGAAGGCCTTTTGCTCATTCGGAGCTAGTTGTAAGACTGAAAGTGGAAATGAGGCAAAGAAAAATAGAAGTAGCTGTAGATGAAACCAAATAGCTAGGTACTAATATAAAACATCAGAGTTGTTGGTAAGACATACGGGATGTAAAAAGTAATTTAAAATGTCGAATAAAGAAATAAAACAGCAGAAAATGGGCGGAGAAAGTCGCCGCATTTTCATTACAAAATAAGCCGAAAATGTGTAAAAGTGTGATAAAGTAATATGACAAATGTTTATCTTACTTTTCCCTGTGGCTTTTAGCGCTCTATCATAATCGGCACTTTGGCAAAATTTATTTAATTCAACATAGGCCTGAACAAGGTTATTCTCCTTGTTGGCTGACATTTTTTTGACAACTCACAATTTTTTTTTTTTTTGGGTCAAATTTATCCCTCGAAGGGAAAGGCAAAGGGTCACTGCCCATACAGCCATGTCTTCAGTTTGATTCTTTTTTGTCTTCTTCTTTTCGGTTATATTCTTCATCGTTGAGTTCAAGTTCAAGGCAGGAGCCAAGTCTTCTTTATTTTGTTTTCTTCAGGTCTGAATAATCTTCAGAGTTGAGTTCAAGTTGAAGGCCGAAGCCAAGTCTTCTTTATTTTGTTTTCTTCAGGTCTGAATAATCTTCAGTGTCGAGTTCAAGTTCTAGGCCGGAGCCAAGTCTTCTTTTTCGTGTTTTTTTATTTTTATGTCAAGTCAATTAGTCAAGTCAAGTAGTTTTAAATGTCATTCACAGTTGAAAGGACAAAATCATATAGAGACGGAAAACAATCTCTATTTCTCAAAAGTTGTGGGAGAGAGCGCGGGATTTCTTCCACATTTTTAAAAATACTTAGAAGGCGGTCTATAAAAACCATTCTAGTCAAAGAAAAACAGCGACAATCAAAGAAAATGTGGTGAAGAGTTTGCGGTAAATCTTCATTACAAAAGTTACAATTTGGCGATGATACGAGATTGAGTCTGTATAAATGAGCATTAAAGCGACAATGACCAAAACGCAAGCGACATAGAATTGTGAGAAACTTTCTACTGAAATATAAATTACCCTTGGTGAACCAGGGACGACCGATTTTATCATTTATGTCAGCATACCACTTGCCTTTATGTTCTGCTATATTAAGCCATAATATTTTAAATTCTTCTATTAATTTAGCTTTAACACGTACTATTAGGTCAGATTCAGGGAGGGATATTTGTTTTACAGCAACACTCATTAGGGAATTGTTGGTTATTGATGTGGCAAGATAATCAGCTTTTTCGTTTCCAAGTACACCAACGTGCGATGGAGTCCAGAAAAAAACAATAACCTTGTTGAGCTGGGACAGCTGAAAATACTTTTCTCTAATCTGATGAATAATATAATTAGTTTTTGTGTGATGTCCAGGATTATTCAAAGCTTTAAGTACGCTCATACTATCACTGACTATAAGCCATTTAATCTCAGACTGCCGCTGAATATAATCAAGTGCCTCAAGAATGGCTGAAGACTCTGCCGTATAAATACTGGCTGCCTCAGGTAATTTATATCCTAAACCCCTCTCTGCATTCAAGTCGTAGAAAGCCATAGCTACAGCTTCACTATTCTTAGCACCGTCAGTATAGATTTGATGATACCCATCATAATCAGTTAATTTATTATAAACATCTTCCTTGTATTTTAATTTATTATCAATAACAATGTTAATGGAACAGAATTTACTTAGGAAGGAGTCATTATAGCAAGGCAAAAGGACACTATTGTAAATGTTGTGATTAAATTGCAATTCCTGTATTTCAGAAGAATCTTGTACAAGAAAAGAAGAACTACTAAAATATGAAGCCTGGTTTAATTTGGAGAGCAAGGGATGTCCACTGAATGAAGACAATTTTAATAGAAATTTTAGTTTGAGATACTTAAAACGAAGAATTAATGGTGGTACATTACTCTCAATCTGCATGGAGATAATCGGAGTGGACATCATGGCACCCATTATAATACGTAAACACCTATTTTGAATTTTATTTAATTTTTCCACCAACTGCAGTTTGTGGGAATAGCAAAAATAACCATATTCAAAGTGACTCCTCACTAAACTTTTGTACAAGATTAACAACATTTTAGGATCAGAACCCCAATACGTACCAGCTAGAGACTTAAGAATGTTACAAGCTTTTAAAGCTCTATCAGACAAATAATCAACATATTTGTTCCATTTAAAGGTACTTTGAAAAGTTATTCCTAAAAACTTTGTGGATGAATTTATTGGAAGCAAATAACCATCATAATAAATTTTTATGCATCTACTTAGAGATGCATGAAAAACAACAACATTACTTTTATCATGACTAATATCTAAATTAAGATAATTAAAATAAGATTTTAGTTTTGTAAGACCCTGATTAAGTGTGTTATTAATGTTTTGTACATTATCACCAGAACAATAAACTACTAAATCATCAGCAAATTGCAGATTAGACACTTCTGGACCAAGTTCCAAATTTAATCTATGAATATATATAATAAACAGAAGGGGGCTTAATATTCCCCCTTGACTGACCCCTTTATATGAAAATCTAGAGCCAAATAAATAATTATCATGCTTAACAAAAATCTCTCTACCATGTAAGAAATCAAAAATCCATTTTATTATTTTTGCAGGAAACTTTAGAGAGGCTAGAACAGAAGAGAGAATATGTAAATTTACATTATTGAATGCTCCAATTACATCAAGGAAGACAGCCACTAGAGCTTTATTCTCCCGCGAGGCACTATCAATGTCCAGATACAAATGACTTAGGCTCTCCCGGGCAGAACGGCCACGACGGAAGCCAAACTGATTACTAGGTAAGATACGATTATGTTCAACATAAAACTCTAATCTTTGTTTAAGTAGTTGTTCAAAAAGTTTCCCTACACAAGAGCTTAGAGTAATTGGGCGATAAGAATCAGCCATATTAGGATCTTTATCAGGTTTGAGGATTGGAACAAAGCAATCTGTTTTCCAGTCTTTAGGTATTAAATTAGATTCCCATAATAAATTAATAATATTTAAAAATGTTTGCAAATTTGAGCTGTTTAGAAGTTTAAACATTTTATATGACAAACCATCAAGTCCACAAGCAGTGTTTTTTCTTGATTTCAGGGCTGCTTTTAATTCTTCTAAGTTAAAACTGTTGACTAAATAAGAATTGGAGGATGATAACAAGCTATTGCAGAAGTAAGAGTTTGAAGAATTCTCTACAGTGTCAGGAGTATACTTGTGTAAGAAATCATTTATCCATTCACTGCTGTTAAAACTCTTTTTTGTTTTATATGTTTTATTAAATTTCCTCATTTTACTCCAGACAGCACTCATAGGGACTAAACGATTTATCGAGGTACAAAACTGTTCCCAGGCAATACGGCTCTCATTTCTTATGACAAGTTTCTTGATAGCTTGATTTCTTTTAAAGGCAATGTAATTCTCTAAGGATGGAGTAATTTTAAATAAAATATAAGCATTCTTACAATCATCTACTGCTTTAGAACATTTTTCATTCCACCAAGGTAGAGCCACGAAAGTTTTCCTTCTTACACCATTCTGAGAATTATTTCTATTAACATGACCATTGGAAACAGTAGTATTAGATGTTGTTCGGAAAAGTGAATTCTCCATTGCAGAATGCAATAACTTACAGAATTGATTGTAAGAGTCAATAGGTTCAGTTGGATTTATTGAGAATTCTTTTAATGTGTTATTGACATTTTGTTCATATTTAAACCAATCTACTAAGTTAGGATTAACATGTTTAGGACAATGTTTTATAGAAGACTGAGGCAGACAATTTACATGAGCAAATGTGTATTCTGTTATAGTTGGAAGATGATAACTGCCAAGAGGCGAATCGCAAACCTGCCATACACAAGATAATGCCAAGTTAGAAGAGACCATTGTGAGATCAAGACCATTGGGCCTCCAAACGTTTGATCCTATTGTAGTAGGACTTCCGTCGTTTAAGAGCACTAAGTCATTCTCCTCCATGACATCAAGAATGTCTCTGCCACGAGAATCAATATTACCACAACCCCATAATGTGTGATGAGCATTAAAGTCACCAGCTATAACCACTGGCTTAGGAATAGACTTTATCAAGTTGCTGAGCTTAGTTTTATTAAAACGAGGTGTACAATTTGAAGGACTGTAGAAACTAACTATTGAAATGAATTTATTTTGTATTTGTATCTGTATAACAATATTTTGAATGGAGTCATCAAATAAGGTTGATATATTTTGAAAATGTAAACTGTTGTGTATTACAAGTGCTACACCGTTGTGATCATTACCACAGTCATTTCTCACAACAGTGTATCCCTTTACATCAAATTTCATATGAGATTTTAACCAGGTCTCTGAGATTAATGCAATATGTATTTGATGATCGTTAAGAAACTTTTTGAAAACGTTTTTATGAGGAATAATGCTTTGCGCATTCCATTGCATAATGTTTATACTATTTATATTGAATGTTATTGGTCCAAAATAATTTTCTGAAATGGTTTCTTAATTAATATAAGAAATAAACTATTTAAAAAAGATTAGATAGGTATTTTAAATTCATCAAATTTTTTTCTGTAAACATTGTTTTATAATCTTTGTTATATTTTCAGAATTGATAGCCAAACTCTCTGTTTTATTGAGTGATATAACTTTTAGGAGTGATTCTATTATTGTGTTCAAGAAGTTTTTATCCGTGTCTAGAAGTTGAGTCAAGTTTTGTGATTTTTGTAATGATGGGAAATTTTCATTATTAAATAATGCTGAGTATGGTCTAGAAATAACTTTGTTTTTATTCTCAATAATTTTTTGTTGTTTAATGGGGCATTTGCCAGAGATGGCGATATGGTCCCCTTTGCAGTGTACACAAACTGCTTTATCCATACTGACGGTGCAAGACTTGAATGAGTGTCCCTCACCACAAATTGAGCATCTCTCTGCATTTTTACAAAATTTAGCTAAATGGCCATACCTGAGACAGCGGAAACACTGTTTAACGGGAGGTACGTACGGCAACACCGGCAACCTCCACATTTTAAGGAAGACATGGTCAGGCAGGGATGTGCTGCTTGCGAATGTGATTGCAACAGTCTGAGTCGGCTGGAAAGAAAAAGTGTTTGTAATATTGTCCTTCACCTTTCTCATAATGCGGCGCACAGAAATAATTTTTTTTGTTGATAGAGACAAAGCTTTAAATATGTTTTTGTTGGATAAATCTACAGGAACTGACTGGATGACTCCAGTGAGTTCGGTGGATGCTGCAGGTATGGACGCATTGATGTCCTGATCTTTCAAAAATGAGGAGTTATCCAAGAATGCATTCGCCAGACTCGGCTTATCAAAAACGACACCAATTTTAAATTTGTTAACACGCTTTAGGTATTTTATGCCTTTTACAAATCGTTGAAAGCACCCGCTCAGACTTAGCATATCACGGGTACCCATAGGTTTCTTTTCATCTCTACTTTCAATAAAGACAATGAACTCATGACCCACTGTACTATCTTCTGGATATCTCCTATTGTAGTCAGTTACCATATAAGGTTTGTACTTATCTTTCTCTTCAATAATCCTATCATCAAGATCTTCCGACTCGCTGCTTTCAGAAACCGCAGATTTAAAAGATCCTACTTCATCTGGAAGTGGAGGTTTATCATAGTCCTTTTTTCGTTTTCTCCTACCATTAGCCATGGTGGCAACCAAGAGTTACCACCAGACCCGGGAGAAAAAAACCTATTTACAGAAAACTATTAAATCACTAAACTATATACAAAACAACTAAATACACCAATAGTATGGTACAAATATGTACAGAAGAAGCCAAAACAACAAATAAAATAAGAGGAAAACTGAAAATTTTCAGGAAATACAAAAAGACCGCCCTTACACCTCAGAGGTTCCCGCGCTTTTTTTTTCTGACAACTCACAAGTTGGCAAGCAAACGTCAAACTTCAGCCGTCAACGCGTCAACGGATTTCAAAACGAATATACAAAGCATAGACAAAGTCATTTCCTATGCGTTTAGTTTTTGCATTTCGAGATGATTTAAGCTATTTTCAATTAAGTACCGAGTTCAGCATATTCTGTGGTCCAGCTAATTATGTACCAGAGCCAGTAATGTACAGCACTGGAAACAATGTACAAGTTTTGCACGGGCTGGAATCCGCGTACTGGCTTCTAATTCCGAGTAGAGGTCGCACATCTCTTTTTGGATTCGAGTTCCAGCCCGTGTCGACAGCCAGTCCTTATTTCACGACCAGAGAATCGAACGGTGTGGAATGTACAAGCCACAATGAATTGCACATCCACGGATTTCACCTCAGAACAATTACTTAGTCCTTATTCTGAGGATTTCACGGCCCGACATGGTGTACATGTGTGGTCGCGAATTACAGGCTGTACATTATCAGGTCGTGCATTATTGTGGTCGTACATACATTCCCGTCTCCAGTACCTACAGTTTATACCCCTGGGCGCGAGTCGCACTTTTCCGGTTTTTTTGCAATACAATGATTCTTGGAACTATAGAAGTAGGTAACCATCATAAATTCATACCACTTAAAAATGATTTCTTTTTAAAGCGGGAAGCCCGCCCCGCCGCGCCGCGCCCGCTGCCCCGCAACGACCTAGGCGGCCGGAGCAGAGGCGGCGCGGCGGGATGCGGAGGGGTGTGGTGGCGTTCATTGGGGAAGGCCTATGTCCAACTCTGGATGTTGAAGGGCTGATTGATGATGATTATTATTAATTTAAATGTAGGGAGCTATGCTAAAATGCGACAGTCAACTTTGCAGTTGGAGACAGATTAAGTAATACATATTAAAGTGACAAAATTTTCAAGCTTAATATTTCGCAAACGGACCCTTAATCGAAAAATGTTTTCCACACGCCCGCGATATTTTTGAAATACCTATCCAACAATACCCTACACTATGGGATTCACAAAAAAAATTCACTCCCAATTTGCGAGTATGGTACGTGCTCTAAAAAAAATGTTTTTCAAAATTTTATTCTACTCATTTTGTTGGCGTGATTAATTTATACCCATGCCAAATTTTCGTCAAAATCGGTTGAAAAATGTGACCTGTAGAGAATTACAGACAGACAGAAAGACAGACGGACAAGATCATTTTTGACCAATCTCGAAACTGATACGCTTCGCTCGCTCGGTCAATAAACCAGTAATTACAGACACAAGCCCAGAGAAACTTAATATGGAAAATCCCAAACCCAATAAATTGATATTGACAGCCTGATAATGATAGTTGAATGAATGTAGGGATAGACAATTATTATCCTAGTCTATACAGCTGAACCATAAAACAGAATGCGAACCGAACAGATACGGTTACCGAAAACAAAGGCAATAAATTCACATCGGCATGACACCAGAGCCCTGAATAACTATCAATTCGTTATGCTATAAATCTACTTTCATGTTTCTTTTCCGCCTCAGTTCGTTTGGGTGTTGGCGGCATTGTTCCGCCTCGGACATGCCAACATGACGGCATATCCGGCGGAAGCGGAGCCATACCATCGCGCCACTTTGGAGCAGCACAAGTTTGCCTTCCAGGTTCCAACCAAATGTGTGTTTTTTAGGGATCCGTCACAACGAATAGCTCTAAAGCGAACCTTTTTTGTCCGTCCTTTTTTTATGGCGGTTAACTCGAAAACTACCTAGGTACTGGCTCAATCCAGTCCAGTGCGGCTTGGTGGACTTCACATGCGCCTTAGAATTCTTTATTCGGCATATGCAGGTTTCCTCACGTGGTTTTCCTTCACCGTTTAAGAGCAGTCAGTAAATTATGTACTTTTGTTAATGTTAACAATCGACACTTGAGAACGCCTAGGACACCATGCAGATTTTTTAAACAATTTTATGGCTTTACTTCACAGGCTTTTGTCAACATTCTCGTAGTAATATTTGTAAAATATTTGTCATTACAATACACACAATACAATACATACAGTCAGTGTCACCTATTGTGGCTGTTGGAACTGTAATAATTTGTTTCCAAAGAGTTGGAAAGTTGGTGAGATACCTCATTGGAAAATCACAAATTAATTATTAAGTTTTGATAAACAAACTCATCACTTATTATTATCCAACCAGTGCAAATGCAACAAATTACACAGCATCGCGTAAACTTCGCTCAAAGTATAAAGCAAGTATTGTGGATTTCGACAGCGCTTTGCGGCCGGTATGTCGAACTCATCAAACTTTGTCGGTTGGGAGCGGAGTTTCGTGGACGTCGAGAAATCTTTAAAATTTGTTGCGAGACCGTGTATATGGCGGACAATAATAAAAATAGATTTTTATTTTTCACTGGGTAGCTGGTCTTTAATAGCGCACAGGGTCCGCTAGATATAGATACGTACCTATTTGGGTAAATGGTTTATTTAAGGAACCGAAATTTCCTCTAAGAATTTACTATTTTATTTTCCTGAAAATTGTCTACACTTACTTATTGTGGATTTTATTACATTGTATTTTTTATATACAGTAGATAATTTAATTGCTTGTGGTTAAGTATATTGTGCAGGAAACTTAAAATAAAAGGCGTCTCTTCCAGTTTGCTGAAAATTATCCGATTGTAAATCTCCACTTATATATCACTTAATTTTTATATTTATACAAGTAGTTTTGTGGAGGCCGTGCTGCCACCCTTTTTTCCACAGAGTAAGTTTATGTACCTACCTAGACCTAGGTTTATTTAATCTAAAGTTTCTATTCATATATTTTATTTTATATCTAAAATTATTTTAAAACTATGACTTCATTAGAAGCACTTTATTTCGAGGGCCGTAAAATCAAAAAAAAACTTCAGCAACAAGCAAGCATCAAGCATCTTTTTTAATTTGTTCTGTCTGGCTGGCTAGGTTTATTAACACCATATTCAGTTTGTTTGTAAGAAAATAATCACGTCAAGATCAAGAGAATGTTTCGACTTACGTGAGGAGGCAAACAACGGAAAAGTAACAGCTATTGTCGGCCACTGTGCCCAAGTCGACTTTAATCGCATTACGTAAGTCCGATGGACTCGGTGCGAACTTCGAGGGAACTTTCCTAACGTCGCGCCCGAAGAATATGGCGACGGAATACCCCAAGTTTTCTTTTAATAAAATGTTCTAGGAAAATACAAGGTTGTTTTTTAAAAGCACAGGTCCAGATGAAATTGATCGTTTTCGTCACTGGTCGCCGTTCAATGTTGGACCTAAGTATAAGAATCCCAATAAATCACTTCACTTCACACCATCGGTCTTCTTTTTTTTCGCCTTTGTTAATTTATACTCAGTTAATTAAACCGCAGTACCTATTGCTTAACAGTAACATTGATACCTTATATACCTATAGTATTCCTAAAAATTAATATTGCAAATTCCTCTCCTCTCAAATCCATCTTTCCTACGTCGAGTTCTCGATTCCATTCTGCAACGAACGTCATATAATAAATAACAAACCACCCCGCGGATTAAATCGTTCGAAGGGGTCCGTCTCATGGCCCCGTATTTTATCAGTACCCTGCCTGATAAATTGCGCGAAATTCAATTTAAAAGGGTAATGTTTGTGTCCCTATTACGACGTCACTCGACGCCCGTCTATAAACTCTGTCAGTCCACTGAACAATTGAAATATCGAACCTTCACATACCTTTTGCGCCATAAAAATATTGGCTTCCCCGTTACTACTACGTGTTCTCGAAAATGTCCGTATATATATATATAGGTATATCCGTTTTTCCTGCAGATCTATTGAGTCCTTACTGAAATTGCCGATTAAATAACTTTGTAAATATACGTGCTACTAATAGTATCGAAATGAAATAAAAACTAATTGTCTTCATAGTAATGGGATCTGTAAGTTATTGTATATGAAAAAAAACCCGGACAAGTGCGTTTAGGACTCGCGCCCTGAGGGTTCGGTACAAACTTAATTAAAGAAATAATTAGAAAATCGTTAATAAAATTTGTAGTTAAATCACATGGTACTAACTTATATGGATAACTTGCTCATACGCAAAGTTAAGTTTGTTGGTACAAGTTTTTTTTTTGTGATTTGATTACCATACCAATCAAATAATTTGCAAATCGATCATCGGCACACAAGGGGAGGGAAGGCAAGCGGCAATAAAGACGTTTCACGTAAAACAACTGCAGCTCTACCGAGTACAGCCTACCCTATTATTTTACAAACATTTTTTTAAAACTCGCCACAAGCCCGAAATTATTTTTCAATTTAACATAATTTATATAGGCAGTAATTTTCACCATACAATTATTGGTAGAATCTACTGACCGCGAACTATTGCCCTGTCTACATGCATACCACAGAATACGGAAAAAGCTCGCTATGGTTTATAGTAATCTATGATGCATACCTACAGTCATTAGGTAAGTAATTACTATGGTTTGCACCAAATCTTAATCATTCAGATTTCCACTAGACTTTTCTCAAATAAAGCTTTAGCTTCTTAAACCAAAGGTAGAGTCCTGAAGCCTGATGCTTCCCGAAGGAAGTGGTTTCTTATAAAATCGTAAAGTATTCGATTAGTGATAACACATCGACGATACGTTTATGGGAAGTTTATGTGGGCAGGGCAGGGAACTTCGCGGCGACATTTTGGGTTTATGAAATATGGGTCGACAGTTTTCTATGACGCGATGTGGAAGTTATGCGAGGGTAGTTATTGGTTTGTTTTTATAGGCCTTATATTATTGAATAGAATTGGCCAAATCAAGCCAACAGTTTCGTAACATACCTTTGTGGTCAGAGTCAGAAGCTATCCTTGTAAGGCCACGATCCTTAATAGGAGTAAGTTAAGTAAGGTATAGGATAGTCGTTTAGACCAGAGGTAGGCGGGGGAAAGAAGATGCAATTTGTTAAAGTCACAATATTAAACTCACTTCTAATTTTAGTAAAGCACGAATTTAAGATAATAGATTAGGTATTTCCGTTACTCTAAAAAAGGTGGACCCATTTGTTTTCCGTTGGACACTTTTTTCCTGACAAATTGCCTGAAAGTAATTTTAAGCCCAAGACCGGTTATTTATGTGTATTACTTTAGCTTTATGTTCCAGCCAGCTTTGTGTATTTATATTTATCTGTGTAATAAAGTATTTTTCCTTGTAGGATCAAGTTTGAATGGACTCCGTGGTATTAGTGGGTAATGTCGGGATAAAGTTGCAGAATACATTCGAATAAAATGGTTTTAAGGCCTCAATATAAAACAGCCATTGAATCAGATTAATGTATGTAATTAACAGACTATTGTAAGCACGGCCTTTATAAATTTGATGATATTTAAGGGTTGAACTCACTTGATGAATTACTGTCGATTTTATCAGTCCGCTGTTAAACCTGATGTAGGTCATTACTACCTAACTAAAAAGTCAGGAATAGGTGAACTCCCAAATTGAAATCTCATGCAGCAGGCCTTTATAGGCGATAGGCTACGATAGCAGTCGACTTCACTCTAGAGCTTACTGACATCCCATTTCTTATAGGGTTGTCGATGAAGCCTACAAACAATTTGGCAGCTAATTTACAGTTGTAAGTAAACTCTTATGAATTTTTATAAACTATATGAATATTAACAGTTTCATAAGTAATTGAAAAATCTGTAAAAGTAGTTACGCTGTCGTTTCAGGCATTTTTTGACATACGAGCACAATGGTTTGTTGACACATGTATAAAAACATACAGTCATCTATCACGTTTGGACTGACCTGGCTGCCTCACACAGCGCAGCGGTACTAAAAGGTCACTCAAAAAGTCACTCCGCTGGGCCAAAAGCTACTCTGTGACGGTGTCGATAGAGGTTAAAATGGAAAAACGTGTCTTACTTAAATTCGTTAGCTTACAAAGTGCCAGCCCTGTGCGTATAGCACGGGAGCCAAACTCGTTAAGTGTAGGAGCGCCACTAACGACGAGACGGTCCCAGCACCGTCTCAGTCCTATCCCGGGGATATCCCGCGCTAGCGACACCTGTCCAATTTGCGTTAGAACATCATTCCCATGCATCGAGTTTCATTCGCGTCGTCTAATTCACAAACGATAATGAGCTCTACTCAACATTAGTGGGGAGTTAAATTTAATGATACCATGATATTTAATTATGTACCTAACTACCTTTAAGTAATAATAAGATTGAATTCCAGGACATTATAAAATAAGTACTTATATGTTGACTTTGTTCGATGATGGACGGATAGCTTAGAGTAAATTGTCATAATGAATATCAAATAGATCAAAATAATAAATACCTACCCCGCGCCGCCCGCCCTCATCATCAGCCTGCACTAGTTCACTGCTGGACATAGGCCTCCCCCAAGGCGCGCCACTGAGTCCGATCTTCGGCTCTCCGCATCCAGTCACTGCCAGCCGCCCTGCGCAGGTCGTCGCTCCATCTAGCCGGGGGGCGTCCCACACTATGCTTGCCCAGTCGTGGTCTCCACTCGAGAACTCGTCTACCCCAGCGGTTATCGGTTCTCCGACAGATGTGACCAGCCCACTGCCACTTCAACGTGCTAACCCTTTGAGCTATGTCAAAGGCTTTGGTTCTCTGGCGGATCACCTCGTTTCGGATCCTATCTCTCAGAGAAACTCCGAGCGGCTATGCTCGGAGCACGCCCTGCTGCATGCGAAATAATTAAGTATCTTCTGAACACGTATTTTTCTCGCATTAGTCGTGAAAAGCACTTAGTATAACCTCGGCGGAAAGGACAAGTCCAAAACGCCTCGCTGATTCGATGCTCTAAGATTTGTCTCCTCCGCATCCGCACTTGAAGATCCGCCTTCTTTGCTGATTGAATCTACGAAATTCCCATTGGATCCGAGCCCACCGCCAACAGTTCAATTATCTGAGCCGCTTGAAGCCGACTGCACCTAGAACTGGATGTGTCCCGCCTAAATCTAGATTTGATTCGTTCTAACTAGACTCACGATCCGTTTACCGATCGCGACTATTGAAAACTAGTCTACAGTGGTGGTTGTGAACTAAAAACATTTACCTAACTATTTATTTATTTAATAGGTACTATTACATACATACATACATAAAATATCTTCACGCTATTCAAATTTTTTTTTTGATTAATTTTTTTGATTTTTATTAATGATACAATTTAAAAATACATCTAGGCGGTCTTATTGTTAAGAGCGATTACTTCCAGACAACCTTTAAACATAATTGTTTTTAATAGCATCTGTGGTTCCTCTTCAGGATGCGTGCGAGGAACAATAAATTGTCTGTCCGCCTTACCTAATATTTGATCTTTTTGTTCGCTTTTTACGCAGTCGTATTTTTTTTGCCAATTTTGATAAAATCTTATGTCCAATGTGGAAGGCCCACGGTGGGTTAATTCGGCGGATATCGGCGATCCCGCGCGGTGCGCGCCCGCACGGAAAATTGGCCTTCTTCACTCGGTACTCGATTCCAAGCCAAGATCCCCTGTGAGTGTACCGAATGGGCCGACACCAGCATCGGCATGGCACGACACTAGTGCTGCCAGTGAATAAGATTCTATCTACTCTATTATACCTAACCTCAAAACTCATCAAAACTGGCTGCTTGCAAAACAGCTATTTTAACGACTCTTTTTGTCATGTTCCTCTCTTCTGTTTTATTTTCCTTTATAATATGAACGTTGCGGGTTTTCATTTTAATTGTTATAGAAATTTAAACATTAAGTGCTTGTGGTTGTGTATATTGTGCGGGAATCAAAATAAAAACGTGTTTGTAACAATTTTAACTCTTTCAGTTCGTACCAAAATTGTCCATTGCAAATCATCTATGGCTTTAGTGAGGTTAAGAACCTTAGTGAAAACCGCCGACAAACTCTAGTCGTGCCCTGTTTTTGTGGAGGCCGTGCTGTAACCGCCGGTTTAATAGATTTATATGGAGTATGACTTTAAATTTGAAATAAGATATGGCTTAAAAGTTTCGTAACCAAGCTAAAATCCACTTTAAAAAAACTATTCAAAAATTTTCAAAGGAGCTATTTTGACAAAATAATTTGGCATTCTTTTTAAAAAATTGTACCTTCCGTATTATCCGTTTGATTGGTACATTATTTATTACCTTTTGTATAGGTAGGTACCTAGTTAGTAAAACGTGGCAATAACAATTGTTAGTTTTTACCTTTGTTTTTATTAACTAAAGTATACCTAATTGAAATTGAAACTGTAGGTAGATACCTACCCAGTTAAGTTTTTTTGGAGGGACCTTCTCAGAGATGGTTTTCTTTTATTAGGCTGGACGATAAAGGGGTTCCTAGTAGTCGTACTACGGAACGGAACCATAAACAACTTCTGGCATCAAATGTACTGGTAGGAATGTCCAGTTTTATTTAGGGCAGGTGGACTGTCGGAAGCGTACCTACTGCCCACAATCAAGAGGACAGAAGGTATTTCTGGAACGCTCTTTAAAATATGTATACCTAGTGTCAACAACCTGAAAATGGAAGGGTTCCGCAGAAAATCTCATATTTGAGAACTTTTTGAGTTTGTTGTCTCTTTTGAATATTAATTCGTTTTCTAAAAAATGTAAAGGTATGGGTTTTGGTGTATAATTTTTAATAGCATTATATGCAACGAGTGCCTATAAAAGTATATTGTGTGAAAAAATTAATTAAAAAGCGTGTAATTCGTTCAAATTGTGCCTGCTAGGTACGGTCGACCGCACGTCAGTGGAAACGAAACCAGTATAAACTGGTCTCTCATAGTATTGAAATTCCCTAATAGGCTAGGCCAGCTCAAGGTCAAAGTGTTATCACTGACGTGCGGTCGACTGTACCTATCAATGTTTTGAGGATGTATAGTTGTGTAAATCATATTCCGATACGTCATGCATGAATTATACCCATCACCAGTGAACAAGATAATCCTTACTTACTGGATACTGTGTTAGGACTTGTAAGTAAGTAGTTTTATTTATTCTGTGGTATAGGGTACAAATATAATACTTAAACACAACAAATGTAACAAGATTTTCTCTATCAGCTCGACTGAACCCATGTAAGCCGCAATAGGATAAAATACAACTACGGATCCCTAAATAAAGAATCCAGATCGGACCTTCGTCAGCTGCCACCGGTCCCTTGAACAAGCTTTCGAAATTTAATTTGCCGCCGTGTAACTTTACGGGTACCTAACACGTAATTTAATAATTTGTTTTATTTCTATGTAATTTAACACTATATAAAAATAATGATTTACATAGGTAGAAGGTATTAGCGAGTGCATGTGGGTGAGACATAACGACCCACCTTATTGAAAATGACAGGTTATCCCATCATAGGATAGGACAACATGATGGGAGTAATATTATAGGACTCGGACGGGGAATCTCACTAATAGGTATTATAAATTCTAAATTTATAATGTTTGTTTGGTAGTCAAGCACAATATTAAACTATACCTACCTACTATACTACCTAGTTGAAGCAGTTTTATTTTATTATTTTTATTTTATTTATATTTATTCAGGGTTCATACAAATTTAACAAAAAAAATCTGCTTGGTCCCGAAACAAACCGATGAAACAAACAACGAATGCGACCGCAGCGCGCGATGCGCACAACACAACTGATAATAAAACAATGCTGAGAGCATATTAAATCACTGTTTTGTCGTGTCACTATTTGGGCACTTCTGTTCTGCGTAATCTAGGTAGTATTTAGACGATCGCAGGTTTGAAATGGTAATAGAATGCGTCTCGCCTCACCTACATTACAAACACATCTAGCTAATCTGACTACCAGATCGTGTTCTTAACTCGTTAATCCCACTCAGTTTTGTGTAACCTCACAATCACGGATCCGACAACAAATCTTGAGTTTCGGCAATTACCATGTAAATTTGCGAAGTTCGCGAAATAATTTAACGGGGTGTATTCTGGATTCAAAACAATTTATATGTTAATTCCGTAGGTATGGACTCCGGCGCTGGGAATTAGTCTTGCAACGGGATACCGTAATGACAGCCAGTGTGTTGTTATCCGGCCACGTCTTGACTCGCGTTTAATGAGCGATTTTCCTATACCCATTTAGATACATTGCCATAGTTTTTAAACATCGATACATGTCTGTCACCTCACTGGCTGGCTGTATTTTTAAAAGGGTTATCAGCCAATTAGAAACAATCTTTCTAGGTCAATCGTTTTAGGTCACCAATTAAAAAAAACTGCTACTCCTACAATCTACAATGAGTGTACCGAGAAGCTTCAAAAAAGTGTACCTATCTATTTTATGCACTAAGTTGCTTGTAAAATAAGAAATGTAAAGATCTGAATTTATGGCCCGTTCTCCACGAAATGTACAGTCGGACAAGAAAGTGGACTATCAGTTTTGACAAAATTTACCTTTACCTTTGGTTTAACTTAAATTAAATTCTGGTCTTATTGTTTAGGTACACATAATTAATGTATTATGTTCGAGCAATTGAATTTCAACCTTAGGGTGATAGACCACTTTTTGCCTACTGTAAGGATAAAAGTAGTACCTACCTACCTAGTTTTAAATTAAGTTGCTAAATAGAAAATGTATTCACGTAATGCACTACCTCAAGCTATCCAGCTTAGTTAGTGAGGATGTAATTTAGTAGAGTTTTCACAAGTTGAGTTGAAACGCGTTTGAAACTGAGTGGGAGGTGTTATTCTATATGTTTGAACTGTGTAGTACTTTGCTGGAAAGCAGTATAAAATAATACTGTTGAAATCTAAAAAGGCCAAGGGCAATAATTATAATAATAACCGCGAGGATTACCAATTACCACAGTTTGACATTGCATTTCCAATCAAAATAAAATCCCGGTAGAATCGCACCGTTTTACAATAAAGCCGCTTGATCAATGATAGCTTTCAACCTTTGATTTGTTTATCCGAGTAAAAAGTTAAAAGTTTCGAATCAAGGTCTTCGGTTTCTTGTTTCTCAACTTACAGATGTAGGGTAGACTGGGTACGGTTGTAACTACTCAATTATTACCGAAACTATGCGCGGTACGGGGAGGTCCAAGGAGAAAGAATAAGAAATATTTAAGATTTTTTTAAATAAGTAAATTTATGGTAGCGGACATCAGATTCGCAAACTTTTCCTTATTATTCGTATTAGTTCTAAAATAGGTATAGATGTAGTCAGATCTAGTTAACATGAGGTTGATCTCTCAAACATCCAACTACACCGCGTCCGATAGAATTTAATAGAATTTGCAACTGCTACTGCATTACAATCAAGAACTACTGGCTCCGAGTTAAGATGTTTTCACATCCGGCACCGGCATCAACCCAACATGTGTCGGCCCAGCATCGGCACTCGGACGACACAAAAGCACTTCGAGTCGAATAGTCACATGAAGGTAAAAAAATGGGTTGGTGTCGCCGGCGGCCCTATTCAAGATCACCCTTATTTTGTATGGATATTTTTGACGGTGCCAATTTAGGAGGAGATTTTCAATAACCTTTAAAAACCCAATGCGCAATAACATTTGAAGCTCAGTCGTATTTTGCGTCAGTCACCCTGATTGCCCCTGACGTTTTCACTCAAGAAAACTGACATTTTGAGACGTTTTTCTATATATCAGTTTTTTTGGGTGTCAGATGTCTGAATGACGCGAAATGAGTTAATGACACCTATTACGGCGGATACCAATGTATGTATTGTTCTTATCCTCGTTGCTGCTGCTATGGAATTAACACGATATTTTATGTCATGCTATAGTGTGTTGAGTGAGCCACACACACCCGGGGCCACCGTATTCATCCTTTCTCCTTTCATATATGGGCGACGGTCCACCAACAATGTTTTTTGCTTCATGATTCGCATTTTCAGTCACATTGCAGTAAACACCCTGCACTCTTTTCCCACAGACTACAGAGTGATACTACGTTGGCATCGGTGCCGGCTAATGTGAAAATGCCCTTAGAATCGATTAATGAGAATTTCTGAGAGTCTTGGGAGCGGATCTCAAACTTTGGCGGAGATAGCTACCCAAATAGTGCTTTGATTGTATCGTATTCGATACTTAGGTACTATAGAGGTACCTATATTGGTTTGAAACTTTACAGTCCTACGGGCTTGATCGATTTCACTAGATTTTAGATGCATACAGATATATGAAAGAAGAAACGGTGGACTGGACACATCACTCGTAGAACTGACGGCCGTTGGGGCAGAAAGGTTCTAGAGTGGCGACTACGTATCGGAAGACGCAGCGTAGGCAGACCAACCGACGATCTGGTGAAGGTCGCGGGACCCAGCTGGATGAGGTTAGCGTAGGACCGGTCGTCGTGGAGATCCTTGGGGGAGGCCTTTGTCCAGCAGTGGACGTCTACAGGCTGATATGATGACAGATATATGAGTAATTCCTTACTTAAATCCGATCCGTTCATAGTAACAAAAAACACGTGCGGCAGCGATTCTGTCGGACCGAGATATTTTTAATAAATATTTTATTAACAAGAAGCGCCAAGAATGGACCAAAATTAACAATAAGTAAATTAAGTATTGAAATATAAAGTAGGTAGGTATAACATTGTTCGAGGAAGTTTTCTAGCTCAGAATACAGCAAATATTAGTTCACATGTTTCTTTCTTGTCTTTTTTTAAACGTTTCAAAATCCTTTCAGAGGAATTTCCCAGCGGACCCTCTCGTACCGTAATTGGATAAATATTTTCGGATTTAAAAAGCTGAGGACCTTTTTGGGTTAAGTAATTCTATTATTCTTCCATTATCAAGTTTACCGTTACCGTTACGTCCAATGACGATTCAGTCATTTAAGTTAATTAGAAATTGAAAACAAAAGAAGGTTAGGTAATTTTAGGAAGGCACTGAAGACGCGAGACAGTTACAACTTCATTGAAATTTCTAATGTGCAATTAAGCAGACTGAATTTCATAAAAAGTTGGTCGTTCAAAGAACTTATTAGGTACTTCGAAGACTGGTTACTGGCTGATACAGACTAGAAAGTTGGAACGCACAAAATACCCTAATTAAATACATATTAAAGGTAGCAAATAGTCAAAGGAAAGTGCTTTATTTCAAATTAAAAGTAAGTATATTTTAAAAGCATTAAAAAACAAGATTTGTATTGAGTTTTTTTAATTGTTAGATTTTAAGTAGGTAAGTAGTATAATAATTTTAAATTAAAATTCAATGAGGTGCCGTTAATTATTCTCAATCAAAATGTAAAAAAAAGCGTCTCTGTCATTGTCATTTTGTCAGCAGGGGTACTTAGGAAGGTCAGCAATTTTCTTCACCGATTGTACAATGTACAGTCGATGAAATTCCGGCTGTCCCAAAGTTTTAGTGGCGCTCCTAGAATGCTAAGCCTCTCGTTATGTCCAGATAAGATCGCTCCGGAAATTAAGGGGAAATTGTATTTGTTTCTTATACAGCGACGTCGTCATAATAAAGCCGTCCTCTATGCTTAACTTTGACGACGTAGGTTAGTTTTAAGTTTTACGTCACGAGTGTTGAAATACTTAAGTACTAATTTTTACCGACTTCCAAAGGGGGAGGTACTATGTTCAGCTGTATTTTTTTAACACAGTGCATACAATAAATTTATCTACAAAGTTGCAATGAAAGACAAAAAGACTCTTTTGGCGGGAACAGAAAGTGTCGTGTTCGTCTCTTCAATTTTATTTTCCTAAAATACGTCTGAGGGTGTCATCGTATAAATTGTGATTGTATTTTATACAATAAGTGATTTTTGGTGATGTAAGTATATTGTACGGGAAATTAAAATAAATGTGTAACAACTCTTTCAGCTCGTATAATCTTAATTAAAGTTATTATCGCTTTAATATGAAAATCGCCGATTTACCTATTCTTCTGTTTCTCTGGAGGCTGTGCTGTATGGTAGCTGCCGCCGGTTTTTATTTATTTATTTTTCATACCTAAGTATCAATAGTCAGTAGCCGAACGTAAACCCTATAATATATTACTATACTCTTTGATACAAACTAAGAAAAACAAAATAATAGTGTTGCCTTTCATATTTCCCCCAAATTCACGGAAATTCTAACTTAATTAGATGAAAGAAAACAAAATGTTAAAAATGTCACCTTAATATTTTGCAACGAAACATGTAAAACTATTATTCACAATTATTACTATTATTTAGAACGTTAACTTAAAATCGTTTTAAAAAGGCTGTATGGGCGCACTTTCTTTTGCCTTAAAAATCTAAATATTTTGTGTAAATAGCCTTAAGCCTATGGTCGGTCTATCTAATCTGTGGGTCGATGGTTGTGCGCGTGTGCGTGTGTCTGTGGCTGACTGAAGTGAAGGTTGGGTTTTGGCGTCTGTCTGTCAGTCAGTTCAAATTTTGACGGTTACGATTTGTACAATTCAAACATTCAAAACGTTGTGACTTGTGACTGTTATTGAAAGTGTTCAATTGGCGATAATAATTAAAATAACACGGTCTGTGACCTATTTGTGACGGGAAGAAATCGTTAATGTTCATGTGGAAGTCGTTTTGTGCCTCCACTCATAGACTGACTTTTTCACATTCGATGGTAGAAGTTTCAAAGAAGTTTCAAGAAAATGGTGAAAAAGGATACAGACCCTGGCTCTTCCGGGGATCTAGTGCCTGCCAGATGTGGATCAACGCAAAACATGGCTTCTAATGTAAAAGTTGTTGTCAGAGTTCGACCATTGAACGATAGGGAGTTAGATCAAAACAATCGAATAATACTCGATGTTGTCGACGACAGCATGCTGGTTTTCGATCCCAAGGAGGAGATCCGGCCTTTCTACTACCAAGGCGAGCGGCAGCCAAGCAAGAACTACTTGAAAAGGGCTAATAAAGAGCTGAAATTTGTATTTGATCAAGTGTGCGGACAAGATGCCAAAAATAGTGATGTTTTTGAGACTGCTACTAAGGATATGCTCGCTTCTCTCATGGAGGGATACAATTGTTCAGTGTTTGTGTATGGCGCGACTGGCGCAGGGAAGACTTTCACCATGATCGGTAATAAAGAGCATCCCGGAATAACTTATTTGACCATGGAGCATCTATTCGACACAATAAACTCATTTGAAAATGACAGAGAGTTTGATATTGGTGTCTCTTATATTGAGGTAAGTTTCAATTTCATAGATTCTGACCATTAGAAAAATTTGGAAGAACTTTTCTAAGCGCCCGGCCCATAGCTCACCCACAAGTGTACACTCCAACCAAAAGTTTCCTTCCGATATTGCCAATAGGCAATGCACTGTGATTCCCCTGGTGTTGCAGTTGATGGATGACTATAAGACAACTTTACCATAAGGTGGACATTCGCTTGATTGACATAGCTATAATAAAAGTTGTCCAATCAGTCTTCAAACTATGCCCACTGATGGATCTAGGCATACCCCTCATGCAAGAATAACTCTTATGGTTATCATGCTGGGCAGAATTGTCTATCACAGTACTGCATTGTGGTGTAGCTATCTACCAATGGTCAAGGTCTAAGCTAGTTTGAGTTGTTATACCTCCATTGGCACCAAAGTTTCATCTGTAGCTAGGCGATGCAATCCCAGTGTTAAAATAAGCAATAAAACCCTCTATAAACCCGGTAAAACCAGGTTTACATTCCCTATATCCAGAGCCTAGATGTTTTATTTTCCTATTTATGAAAGAATAGGTGCATAACATATTACTGAGGACATTTAATTTAACAGGTCTACAACGAAAATGTGTTTGATCTAATTAAACCATCCAAAACCCCATTGCAACTGCGTGAAGACAACAAGTACGGAGTGATGGTGGCCGGGCTGACAGTCACCAATATCAAGACGGCACAAGAGCTGCTCAACATGCTCGAGAATGGCAATAAGAACCGGACCCAACACCCAACTGATGCTAACGCTGAAAGTTCTAGGAGTCATGCTGTTTTTCAGGTAATTTACCTAATAGGGATGCCATCTTTTAAAGCCTAAAGTATCAGATCAATTTCTACAAATGAAGTGTAATTTAAGGATAAATCAATAATAATAATTATTTTAATAATAATAATTATTAATTATTTTAATTTTATTATTTTTATTTAATAAAATAATTTATCATAATCATCAGCCTGCACTAGTCCACTGCTGGAAATAGGCCTCCCCTAAGGCGCGCTACTGATCCCAATCTTCAGCTCTCCGCATCCAGTCACTGCCAGCCGCCCTACGCAGGTCGTCGCTCCATCTAGCCGGGGGGCGTCCCACACTACGCTTGCCCAGTCGTGGTCTCCACTCGAGAACTCGTCTACCCCAGCGGGTATCGGTTCTCCGACATATGTGACAAATAATTGTCATTCCATAAACAATTAAAACAACATTCTAATGTCTCCTTCGGCTTAGTGGCTTAGTTGTTGGCCAGCGTTTTATAAGTTATAACTGACGGCTTAGTTGGCCTCGCCAGTGTTTTATAAGTTATCTGACTTTTTCTTTTCGCTCGGCTCCTAAGGGGCGTAGCGTGATGTTAATTAGCCCTAAACCTTCCTCAAGAATTGGGCTATCAAATACAAAAAGAATTTTTCTAATCTGACTGATAGCTTCTGAGAATAGCGCGTGAAAACAAAATATCAAGCTTTACAGCTATATTAGATTATAGTATAGATAATGTTGCTAATGTTGATAATGTTACACCATATTCCATAATTCCTGTGGAACATAAAGATCTTAGTAGGTATTAAAATTTGTAACAGACACATGAACCCTCTTAGGGCACTGCAACATTTTTACATGTTTTTATTAACTATAAAATTTATTTAAACTTACTAGGTTTTTTAAATCTGCATGCAACACATTGTTTACCAAACATCAAAACTACTCCCCAACAGGTGTACATAAAGATGAGTTACAAGACGAGCAATCAGGTGCGCATTGTGAAGCTGTCGATGATCGACCTGGCGGGCAGCGAGCGGGCCTCCGCCACCGGCTGCGTGGGGGTCCGCTTCAAGGAGGGCGCCAACATCAACAGGAGCCTGCTGTCTCTCGCCAACTGCATCAACAGGCTCGCTGATGGCAGCAATTATATTCCTTACAGGTAATATTCATCAAGTAACGCCCGTCTGGGCAACTTACAACTCTTCAACCTGACGCAGTAAAACAAGTGCTAAAAAAACATACATACAGCCGAACATAGAACCTCCTCCTTTTTTGGAAATCGGTAACAAAGGCCTCTAAAATAAACTTAAGTAATGTTAAGGCTTTTTGGTGGGATCTTGACAGGACTCTTTATTTAGTTTTCCTATAAAATGTATTATACATAGGTGGACGGATAATTAGAAACAGGGCAAGATTTTCATACCATCGAGGTCACTTTGAAGCCATGGGTCTCCGTGAAAGATTGATCGGGCATGATCTGATGAAGATCATTGAGAGAGTAGATGGAGGACTTTGAGATCGCTATAGATATCCAACCGATCAGATAAGCTGATATCTGATATGGTAGCAGCATCATTATGAAGAAAAAAACCCACAAAATGGCTTCAAAATGTATGAAAATCTAAAAGTTAAGGAATCATGGCGATGCTCATTTGATCAGTTGGATGTCTATAGCCATCTAAAAGCCCTCCATCTACTCTCTCGATGCCCGTCATCATCGTCGTCGTCGTGAAGGATTGATCGGGGCATGATCGCCCCGATCAATCCTTCACGGAGAACCATGGCTTCAAAGTGACCTCGATTGTATGAAAATCTTGCCCTGTTTCTAATTATCCGTCCACCTATGTATGTATATTGTGAGTTTTGGTTCATATCTGTGATAGTATTATACAACAAGTGCCTGTTAAAGTGTGTATATTGTGCGGGAAAGTTAAATAAAAGCGTGTAACGACTCAACAAGATTGTTCCAAATTGTCCCTTGTTAAATCCTCATTAAACCTACTATCGGTTTTGTGCGGATGTGGGCTGCAGTGTGGATCGAATGGCACTAGTTGTGCCCTGGTGAATGTCTTGCTGCGGTTTTATTATAAACTATGGTTCGCCTATGAGGACTGTTTCCAACTAGCCGTAAAACCATTGTATATAAAAAAACAACTGTCAACTCTCAATTTGTTGAGGGTATCCCAACAAAAAACTGACAAACTCCTAAAAACAAACATTTACTCTTGACAGGGACTCGAAGCTGACGCGCTTACTTAAAGACAGCCTCGGCGGGAACTGTAAGACCGTGATGATAGCCAATGTGTCCCCATCGGCTAAAAGCTATGAAGACACGTACAATACGCTCAAGTACGCCGCGAGAGCGAACAAGATCCAACTGTCTATAAAGAAGAACATAGTCGATGGTGATATGAGACTGTCCAAAGTGGTGAAGATCAATGAAGAACTGAAGAAGAAAGTGAAGGAAATGGAGATAAAGCTGACTCAGCTTGGCGCGCAGAAGAATGATAGAGGTTTGTTGTATTTTGTTTGTCTGTCTCCTCGCCTTTCTATGTAGGTACCTATTACTCCTTCGTCGTAATAAATGAGTACCTATCCTAATAAGTTATGTCTGCATTAATATCACCTGTCACTGTATAAAGTTTCTTCAAAATCCTTTCAGCCGTCATGGCGTGATTTAGTAACTCCCATTTCACCCCTTTAGGGGTTGAATTTCGAAATATCTGTCTTTGTGTACATCATAAAGCGAAACTAAAAAATTCAGCTTTCCAAGGGCCTGGCCTGGGCGTTGATGAGTCAGTGACTCAGGACTTTTTTATACGTGCGATTTTTTAATTTTTTGTTTATTAAATGTGTATTCATTGTATGTATTATGTCAAGTGTATTTATTTTTAAAAATTTGTTTATAACTCAGCCTAATATTTTTATATTATCTAGGTTGCTGTCTACAAACGTAATGAATATTTTCGTGTTTCGTGAAATAGGAGCGGATACAAAACAGGTGCGAATCAATGATCTGGAGAGGAAAGTGAAGGAGTTAGAGGCGAAACTTTCTCTCTCGAGCGTGCGTACTGTCGCGAAGGAGGACTCTGCTAAGGAGAAAGGTATTTCATATTTACATAATTATGGCTGCTTCATATTTATGGTTATAAAAAGTGTCAAATTATAACATGACCCTTGCAAGGTTACTACAAACTTAAATCATTTAAGCGTGACACACACTGGGTGGCGGCGTTGCGAAAGCGTTGCGGCGGCGAAGGTTTGTATGAAGAACGCGCCGCGCCGCCGCCGCTTTGATGTAAAGGGCTTCATACTATTTCAAACATTACAAAAAAAACGGCAACGCTTTCGCAACGCCGCCGCTCAGTGTGTGTCACGCTTCAACGTAATTATAAATCCTTCGATCATATACACAGGAATCACGCATGCTATTTTTTATTATAGCAGAGTAGACGATACTTTTAATTTTTATTTATAATTAAGCGCAAATTTATACCAATTTTTTTCAAAAATTTTATTTATTTTCACTTTCATCAAACATTATATTACCCAGATAGTGCTTCAGTGCTCAATTCCAAGCATTGTTTTGTGTGTTGCGCGCTCTGCTGTCTGATTTGATTATATTTAAAAGGCCTTTTAAATACGAGGTTCGCCTAAATTGTTTAAAAGAAAATTTGTTCAGAGAAAACCAGTGGTAGATGGGTTACTGGACCTCATAAATTAGGTCACTTTATCCTAATTGATTTACTTCGTCTTGCTCACGCGCCACCTATTCGCGTCATTATATCCCTCTGTTTGTATCCTTAATAGATAATAAATTAGAGCCATTTCTCGAGTACGTGATGTAGGAGAACGTTACCCATCTACCGGTTGTTTTCCTTATGAACATCAACAGCCTATTAATATGTCCCCACTGCTGGGGCTCAGGCCTACCCTCGCAACGAGGGCGTTCGGCCTATAGTCCACCGCGCTAGCTCAGTGCGGGTTGGTGGACTTCACATGCGCCTAAGAATTTCTTCTTCGGCGTATGCAGGTTTCCTCGCGATGTTTTCCTTCACTGTTTGAGAGCAGTAAGTACATAAGTTTCGAGAAAAAACCCATTGGTACGGCCCAGCCGGGATCGAACTTCGTACCTTTCGATATGATAGGCCGCGTCTTATCCCCGACGCCACTGACGCTCTTATGTCTTCCTTATATCGATGGTGAAAACCTCTTCGTAGTGAAACAAGAGTGGCGTCAACGCCTCCTGGAGGAGGAGGTGGCGCATGGCGTCGTGGAGGGCGAGCTGCTAGGGCTGATGTCTCGCCAGCGGGTGCTCGCGCTGCGGCAGCGCCTGCGCACGCGCGCCTTCAGCCACGTGGCCGAGCTCGCGCACAGGTGCTCCACAGAGGCCATGGACCTAGTGAGTTTTGACGTAAAAGGGGGCGTCCATTAGGGTTGTTCGCAAATGCAAATTTTTATTCCGAATACATATAGACATCAAAGCAAATCACCATCGACTGTATAAAATAATATATATTCAGAGGTCGGTGTATGTTAGAAGTAATAGTTCAACAAGACTAAAATGTACATCAAATTTTATTGATTATATTATAATAGTATACTATAGGTGGTGTGACGTTATGTAATTAAACGTATAGACGCGGTCGCACAGGCCGCGCGGTGCGGGCACTCGATACCTGTCAGCCGGCCCGAGCGGACGTGCGGCCACGATCGTACAGTCACAATACAAGTTGTGTTTAATTTACACGGCCAATCTAAAACCCACTTACCCCTGTGACTAGTGAACGTCACAGGTAGGTTTAGTGAATTAAGGAATAATTTTGTTTTATTTTTATTCAGACGTGCACTGAAGAGATACCTCGCCAAGAGAGGGCCGCTGAGCACTACGCGAAACATTCCCTTCTCTTGGACGCCAAGATAATGGCGGCCTGGGCGAAATGGGACGAGAGCAGAAAGAATCTGCGCACGATATGCAACCAGGCGGTATCTGCCTGCGCTGACTTGCGAGATCTCGCCAAAATCATAGAAATACAAAGCGAAGTGAGACTCCTCCAACACAGAGACGAGATGAGACTCAAACTGCTGTGGAGAGAGAACGAGGAGATCAACGCATTCACCGAGTACATGAAGGATATGCCGATAATGCTCAAGAAAGTGTACTTAATCCTTAAAGGATACGGATACGTGACGCCGGCGCTGACAGCCGAATACACAGAGCTGATGAAGAAAATGAAATCGTCCAAAGGCATCTCCTGGTCAGATGACGACTGCGTTGGTGATTCGGCCACCAATTACATCTTTAACTTGGACTTGGAGAAGCCTGTGACACCAGAATACTTACTGCCTAAGAAGGATGACGCCAATACCACAGTGGACATAGTGACAGATAGCGACGAGCTGACTGATCTGGAGAATCGAGAGCCCGTCAAAATATCCGCCAAAAAACGCAGAGGTACGCCTATAAAGCTGTTCAACAACGAGACTATAGTCATAAACGATTCTCTAGAAAGTCTCGACAGGACAAAGACAATGAATTCAGCGAAGAAAGTGAGAAGGGAGTTTGACACGTCGTTCGATGTTGAGAATGCAGTGATAGAGCCTAAGAATTTGAATTCAACATTTGACATCGCGGGGAAAATAGAAGAACTGAAGAAACAGATCAAAATGGAGCCGACGAAGCCGCTTGTGAGCCAGCCAATCAAAAAAGAACTAGCGGACAGAACTAACACTATGACGAGGAGTGTCAACTTCAATACAGGGAGTCAAGGACGTGAGTGGTTTTCTTATTTTTTTCAACCCATCGACCTAGTTGGACATAGGTCTTTTATGCGGTAGTAAACCGGTCTACTGCCATTTCAGCTTACTAATTTCTTCCATCTACCACTGTATTTGGGGACAGTGGCACTCGGTATCAAATATAGTACTTTGTCCAAGCGAACGATGTCGCGGGCAAAAGCTAGTATTAAATAAATGAATGCTCATCTTTTCAACCGACTTAAAAAAGGAGGAAGTTCTCAATTCGACTATGTTTTTTGTGTGTATGATATGATATATGTTACACAATATCTTCGCCGACTGTAAACCGATTTGAGTGATTTGAATAGGCCATATTTTTTATTAGGTTGGAAAAAAATGGTATCAATAAGTCATCAATGTAAAAAAATTCATTTAATTTTATGATTATAAATGTTTACAAAAGTTTACGACTGTAAAAAATTATTCAAATAAATTTAAAGAGTTTATTAATATAAATTTAACTCTATTTCCCCGTGAACAGCGAGGATCGTGAAACCAGTGGTGGGCAAGGCGACCCCATTCCGGCGGCCCGCCCCCGCGCCCGCCGCGCCGGCCCCGCGCGCGCCCGGCTTCGGCTCCAGCCTGGCCCGCGACGGCACCCCGCTGACAAGGACCGTACAAGGTAAATATAACCTTAACGGGTCGCAGTAGTGTCTATTTTGTGTACCTACCGTCTAACCCCCCATCTTTGGCCATAGCCAGAAAGTGGCTAAATTAAATGGTAACACCGGAACGATTTGAGATTTAAGTTATGATTTTAAAAAATTGGGCCCACCTCACATCGTTCCGGTGTTACAATCATGGAGGAGGCCTTTATCCAGCAGTGGACGTCTACAGGCTGATATTATGATGATGATAATCATTTTCTGGCTATGGCCATAGTTGCAGTTGGAGGCCACTTACTTACGTATTGGGATGCCGGAGGCAACGGCATGGTTTGCATGCTTTTTGGAGGGTCTAGTATTATTTCCCGCGGTATTTTTTATTTGTTTTTTATAAGTATTTCTTTTATTATATACTAGCCGATGCCCCGCGGCTTCATCCGCGTTATAAAGTATACTATTTATGTTATTAAATTTTTTTTAATCCGTCCTAATCATGCCAGTTTCTCAGTTTAAAGTGTGTCAATAGATGGCGTTAGGTGGAGTTAGGATTTTACACCCCGCTATCATTTGGTTCTTCGCAAGCTATATAAGATAGGCGACCGATTGAGCTAAAATTCTAAACAAATAGTGGTGGTAAAAAGTAAACAATTCAGGAAAAAAATATTTACCACTGAATTTTTTATCTAAAAAAAATACTAAAAGCAATCTGATGCCAATGTATCTATACTTTGCTACCTTAACTTTTATGAATTAAATGATTTGAGTTTTGGTTAGGGTTTCTAAAAAAAACTAACAATTCTATTCCATGTGCGTGCCCGTCCTGTGACGTCATAATAACCAACTAACAGACTCGATTGGTCGACGTGTAACTCAAATGTCAGTCGGTTTTAAAGCGGTCCGGGCGAGGGAGCGTGTCCAAACCCACCCGTACTCCAGACCGCCGAGGAAATGACGTCACGCGCTGGGGCGAAGCAGCATCCGTGAATACAGATCGCGGATTGAAGTAAAATGCAAGATGGAAGTTATTTCAGTCGTAAAACAAGGTTTATTGCGTTTTTCTCGTACAGATTAGACTCAATTGTAATGAAAAGTTATGCTGCAATTGTATGGCAAATATTCAAAATTGTAATTTTTGTACGTTGTAACAATTTGTAATTGTAACAATCCGATGTAACAAAGTACAGTCGACCGCACGTCAGTGGAAACAGTATGACCTTGCGCTGGCCTAGCCTATTATTGAGTTTCAATACTATGAGGGACCAGTTTATACTGGTTTTGTTTCCACTGGCGTGCGGTCGACCGTACCTATAGCTTCCGACTTTTGTTTTAGAATCGGCGCAACCATGTGAATGAATAACAGAATTTATTTCGAAGATTTTTCTAGATATACAGTTCAATTAAAGGTATTATTACTTTTCATAGTTCCAACTACTTGTTTGGCGAATAAGTTATTGAAAGCATAAATGTGTTTACACTAGATTGTATTATAAATATTTTAGAAATAATAATTATTAAGATTATGTTAGGATTTTTTCTGAGCTTTAATATATTTGTAATGTTTTTTTTTCATAAGAAGAAAGTGTATTTTGTGACGCCGAGAGGGGGTTTTGCGTTTAAATATTCCAATTTGTAAGTTTTTAAAGTAATTTTGTATGGTTACTAAGGTGTTTTATGTTGCTTTAGGATATATTTTGATACATTGATTGTAAATTTGTATTAGTAACATAGATTGTAGGTATAGCAATGATGAATGTCAATCTATGGTAGTTTTCGTGGCCTCTCGCTGCGTGAATATTGGTTTCATCCTATACTAATATTTTCTTTTGCACTTGAAATCTCTCTAATTGATTTTGAGAAGTTCAAACCATTATTCAAGCAACTGAAAGCAATTCGTGTAATCGTGTAAAAGCTAGCCATTATTTATATTATAGCTGATGACTGATGTATTTTATAGACGCTTGTCGATATTGCTGTAATTTTTAACTGATATTGTGCGAAGGTTTCATGAATAAAGATGTATGAAGAGTATACTTAAATCTTTTATTGTTATTTCATAAACTTAGAATGCACTAGCTAATCGTATTGGTGTGTTAAAAAGTATCCTATATCTATAAGTGTCACTGTACAGTTTCATCAAAATCCATCATCATCCATCAGCCTGTACTAGTCCACTGCTGGACATTGGCCTCACCCAAGGCGCGCCACTGAACCCGATCCTCGGTTCTCCGCATCCAGTCACTGCCAGTCGCTCCATCTAGCCGGGGGGCGTCCCACACTACGCTTGCCAAGTCGTGGTCTCCACTCGAGAACTCGTCTAGTTATCGGTTCTCCGGCAGATGTGACCAGCCCACTGCCACTTCAATGTGCTAACCCTTTGAGCTATGTCGAAGACTTTGGTTCTCCGGCGGATCACCTCGTTTGGGATCCTATCTTTCAGAGAAACTCTGAGCATAGCTCTTTTCATTGCCCGTTGAGTGACTTCGGAAAATTATACCATAAGCTTTCATAGGTTAGGTTTAGAGAACTTTAATTCTCTTAATAATGAGATAAACTTGCATAGAAAATTAAATAATCAAATATGCTCTAATCTCCGATACTATACAGTGTGTAATCTAAGCATATTAAATAAGTTGATATTACTAGCTTATCTTTTATATCATGTGGTAAATTATTAAACAGCTTTACTCTCTCAAACAGTATTGTCTTGTATCCGTAATTAGTTTCGAGTTTGATTTCGTTCATCAGAATTTCTATTCTAAGGCGTAAGTGGAGTACACCAAAAATGGATTAGGCCACCGTTGGTGGACAGGGGTTAGATTTGCTATGTAGATATGTATTTCGCGGCGACATGACAATGTTTTATCGAAAGAAACACTGAGCGGGCGTCTCTTCTCTGGGGTCATAATTCCTCTGTGCTGGGGTCGGGCTGACTGCCGAGTTGCTTTAGGTCGTTTCCATAGACAGTCAGGGCCGGCGACAGGATATAGTCCGAACAAATTTAGAATAAGTCCATTTCTGGACTAGAGAGCTTTCCCAAAAATAGGGAAGGCTGTACCGAGTAAGAATTGTAAAAAGTTTCGTGCTTCAGTACTTATACCAAAGCCTACATGACCTGTTCAGAATCTGTCCTATACCTACTCCGAAACTGACCTAATTAGAAACTGAAGAGCCTATAATCTGTCCTTTTAAGAATCTGACGGCCACCGCCGATTTGACGTATCTCATCATGAAGTATTGTATCAAGTATTAACCCTTTATAAGGCCTCAGTTATACAGATATGCCACGCGAAAGTTAAATACACTACCATGTTTGTAATGCTCTGGGGAACACACCTAAGGCAAAATAAAAAAAATCATTAAGAAAAAAACGTGTGGTCAATATATCCACTCAGCCTGTTAGTTCACTTGAGTTTTCAGATGATCTGTTTCCAATACACCTATTCATTGACATTGAATGAATGAGGAAAGAAAGCCTGATATATTCGCTATATAATACCATTATAGTTAAATAAAAAAGAGGATGTTCTCCGTAAATGTTTATTAACTAAGTGGTTTCCAAATCGTCTCTGCCTTATAAAGGGTTAAAGTATCTAATGGGATTAAATTGTAACTGTAATAGTTTAAAAATGACGTAGGTAAGTATATTATGCTCGCTGCATGTAAAGGATGCAATTGTAGGTACAAGGTAAGAATAACTGTAGTAGTGCAGTCCTTTTCCGTAGCGACGGCTCTGTTGTGAGCACAGCTGCACACAGCACCGCAGGTCGCCATTCATGCAGTGGGAGCGAGCCGGATGGTGCATCTCAAAGCGTTTCAAAGCTTCCAATTTGTACTCTCGCAATTAATTAGACGGCGGAAGGTGTCGGTACCGCGTGTCTCTTACGATTAGTAGTTAATTGCTGTCTCCAGGAACTACATTGAACGAAGTATTCCTGAAGATTTTGTTTATTTATATTTACTTTAATTTTTTTTCCTGTTTAGGTCACGTAGCGAATTGTTTCTTGGTCTATTATTACCATAGAAATTATATATAGCGAGCGGGAGCGTAGCGAGCTTTTTCTGTGTTCTGTGATTATTACACAGCGAAAGGTATCGCTGTTATGTGTGACGATTAATAATTGCTGTCTCTAGGAACTACATTGAACGACGTATTCCTGAAGATTTTGTTTATTTATTTACTTTCAATTTTTTTTTCTTTATAAGTCGCAGGTCACGTAGCGAATCGTTTCCTGGACTATAATCACACAGCGAAAGGTGTCTGATGATTAATCATTGCTGTCTCTAGGAAATATATTGAATGAAGACAGTAATCCTGGAAAGAATCTAGTGAAATACTACTTACAATTTCTTTTAAAACTACACTCACGATTTTATTTATAAAATGGGTTAAAACACTTGACTTGGGCGGTCAGATAATTCTAATTGGTTTTCGAGCACACCGTTACCGCCTGTACCCGCTACACAGTCTCACGTAGGTACAGTCGACCGCACGTCAGTGACCTTGAGCTGGCCTAGCCTATTAGGGAGTTTCAATACTATGAGGGACCATTTTGTACTGGTTTTGTTACCACTGACGTGCGGTCGACCGTACCTACTTACAAACCCACAATCAGAGAGTTGTTAATATACATAGAGCGCGCGTTAGCAAGTCTGAACTGTAAGCACGGGTCTGAACAGTCTCGAAATGTTCGGGGCGACGCTACTAGTCACAACACGTCAGTAGCGCTGATTGTTGCTCTCGCCGATATTTATTTAGATTTGGAGTAATCATGGTGAAATGTGCAGTGCCAAGCTGTAAACACGATTCACGGAAAAGAACGATCTAGAAAAAATCTAAATAGAAGCGTCCATAGAACACCTGCTTACACTTGGCACAATGGGCAATGAGCGATGCGCGCGCTCTATAGCTAGTATACTAACTCTATGCCCACAATACAATAATAAAATACACATAAGATACTCGCTAATTCCCGCAAAGAAAGCCTCGGAACTTCCCAGGCCTTAAGGTTAATTAAAATTGACTTCAGTCCCCCGGCTCGACCTGCGTAAAGGTGAAAATTTTTGGGAAAAGGTGTCAACAAAAAGCTGGTCTGACCGCAAATGAATTGATTCGACGCAATCTATTTTTTCTGGCTTTCCCTGAACCCCGAGCTCGTGCGAGCTGCGTCCGAATTACGTATGTGCAGTTGCTTTTACAGTGAATACAATAGACATTTTCACAATTGGACCGCTGTATACCCAGTACCTATTACTACTTTGTACTTATATAATATTATAAACCGTACTGTACTATATATTTATTACGTACTATAGATATTATCAAAGTAACCACCAAACCACCTATACTAAACGAATTATAATCATACTTAATATATTTTTTTAAAATAATGGTTAATTGCAGATAATAAATTACCTTACTCTGTATTAATTATTGATAATTTAATTGACTTTGACATGTCAAATAAATTATATAAAATACAACAAAATCAATAGGCACCTACGTGCCTACAAAGTTCAAACTACTCTCATACAAAAATATGAAAAATTACGTAACAGATTTTGATGAACCATTACAGTACCTAATATCATCAGAATAATACTTTGGCTATCAAATACCTCGCGAAAAGCTGTTCCCGCAGAAAAAACAACTACGCGGGCGAAGCCGCGGGAAACGGCTAGTGAGTACAGAATAAAAATCACCCAAAAGAGTTGTAAAGCAAGTGCCGACACGCAGTTCAACCGCGATCGGTTCATTCGCACCCAGTTCGAGGCCGCTCTGATTAAATCGGTCAATCATTCGGTCTCACCGTTCAGTTAACTGGAAAATTGGTAATTAGATGGTTTAGGTGATAAACCGGCGAAATATTTCTTAGGCTGTTGTAATACAGGCACGGTCTAAGAACTGAGAGCAAGACGTTTGGTGAAAAATTTAAGTTACCTAAATAATGTTTATCATGCATATATATCCGTCTCATAATTTTATGTAATTAACTAAATCATCATAATATAATGAAGGGTATTAAAACACGAGTCTAGTGCCGGTTTGTGAAACGATTGGCATCTCACATAAAACAGCATACAAACTTACTTAACTTCACGCTATGCCCCTGACGGGGAGGCAGAAAGACCGGAGCGCAAGCCACACAGAAGAGACTTAGAGCCATGACAGGCGAAAGACGCGGCGGCCGGCGCGGCGCCCCTATAATGAACTTTCATACAAAATGTATAGAAGCGTCGTGACGCAAAACATATAGTGGAGACGGGGCGCGGACCGAAATCACATTGCCTTCTGAATAGACTCAAAGTGATCAAAGTGGTCTCTTCTATATATGTAATTTGAAATAAAAATCGCGTCCGCGCCCCGTCTGCGCCCTGTCCGCGACGCGTCCTTGTCTGTACGTCTCTTCTGTGTGGCGTGCGTATGTACAACATTTCAAGCATTTCGGTTCATAGTTGTGAAAATAATGACGTTGTGACAGTTTGGGACGGACTGGTCAATCTTGGGTTCTTTGTTGGACTACGGACCCCTAAAAAGGGTGTTATTATCAATTATCTGAAAACCAAAATTTTCCACCTCTAAAATCCTTTTAACGCACAAATACAATAATGTTGTAATTTAACTTGAACCCATAGATGCCCGCCCGGTGACACACAAAATTGTCATTAGAAATCCCCTGAACCTATTAAATACGAATAGAAATTGTAATTTAATCGGGAACCAGTTTCAAATTTTAACACCGGTTCCCTATTTCCGGGCATAATTTCAGTGTTGTGTCCAAGAATTTAATGTTGCCGTTTATTTGCATAAAACTAATTACTCGTTGTAGGCGATTGCTTACAAAGTTGAATTCGGGTCTTATTTTCAGAACACTCGAAACTTTGAGAGTAGAGGAACAATGTTCGTCATTTACGTAAAATGAATTTTTTATGGCATTATGAAGAGTACTTATAACATGGTTTTGTTAGAAAAATAATGTACTTTTACAGAGGTATGAGCCGTGGGATATAAGTTATTTTTTGAATGTAAGTATGTTGAGCTTTTCCACACTTATTATAGGTAGTATAGGTTACTTAATAAAACTATGGTGTGATTTTGTCATCAAACTTATGTATAACCTAGGGTTTGTGACAAAAAAATGTAAGTTATCTTGTCTTAATTTTCTCATAGTCATTATACTAGTATTACTTAGCATATAATGTTTGATGATACGTATTGTTTAGTAATCTAAAGTCCTCTAAAATATTGTGAATCGTCATTATTAGCTTTTAATAATTAAAAAATAAAAATAAAGGATAAAATACTGGGCGTAGCTCAACTTTCCGATTATTTAAATACTGTCTAAAAAGTTGCTGGGCCTTACAACATTTTTACTACGCATCTCGCACGTGATATTTATCGATAACTTCGAGAATAGCCAACCTGTTGACAGGTTCAGTAGCTAATAAAGCTGTGATTACGCGCACCAACGCCGAAAAATAATTAATAAGAGCCCAAAAGCTGAATATTCGGTTTCAAATTATGTTTTGACAGGAAAATTATACATTCAAAATTAATTTCCTTATTGACTCTCTCTGTTTTGCTTTTATGAGAATTATTCTTCAGACGAATGAAAAATCTTTGAAGACGCTTAAATTTTTTTTGATGTGATACATGAAGCTAGGAACTTGTTGGTGGGCGCCTGCGCCTTCTACTAAATTCATTCCTTCAAGATGTGATGTATACTTTGTACTGTAACGCAAGCTGCGTTACCGATACATTACCAGTGAAAGGAAATCTTGACTCGAAACTTTTTTCTCGGGAGTAGGTACTCTCGCTCTTGGCCGGTTGTTTTAGACACTATTTCACTCTGTTTACTAACTTGTGGTTTATACGTCACCTGTATGGCGACAACTTCACCACGGATACCTATGCGATAGCTAATGATTATTTAATAATGTGGGCAGTGCAATAAAGTAAAAAAAAAAAAAATCTTTACAACCTACACAATCAATATCCATAAAAGTTTTTTTCAAAATGTCCAGATTTGATACCAGAGTTGTGTATGAGCTTTTTTTTAAATCTATGAATGCAGTTTTTTATATCTTTAAAATCGCTGACATGGTTCCTCAGAGCATATTTTTCTATCTCTTATAGTTTCGGACTTCCCCATACTGCCCATCTTAATGTTACACCCTGTATAAAGTTCTATGGGCTAATTCGATGTACAGGATTTTTGTAACACCTGCCCTGTGAGACAGAAATTCCGAACATGGCGCCCTGTCCGGCGACGGAACCGCGCCCCAGCGGGGTAGCTACCCCTGTCCATGGACCACCGGGCACCCCAAACGTTACCGTCGCAAAAGTTACCCGGCCAGCTCAACGACTTCGGTTTGTGTGTTCTTTTTACACTTGTTTGTTTATTTTGTAAGTTTAACGTAAATGGATATACGGGCTTGGAGTTTGGAGTTAAACCTTTTGGCTTGGTTGAACTATTGCGGTGTGTATTGCGGCGGCGTAGTTTAGTGTAGAAAATTGAATTTAAAAGTGGTGTTTGATTCCAAGTGCGGTAATGTTTAGAATTGCTTTTTTTATTTCTAGGTAGGTACTAGATATCTTTAAGTCATTCTCAATGTGGGATTTTTAGGCTGCACAAATTTTCAAGTAGTCAGTCCATCTAGCCGGGGAGTGTCCCTAGCACAGACCTAGAAAGAAGGTGTGTGGTCCCTTGCCAACCTTAGATTCAACTATGTAGCTCATTCTTTACTGGGCGTAACAAAATACTTATAGTGATCGGTTACGAATTGGACACTGAACATCATAATAATAAACAATTAAAGGAAAAAAAATATTTCTACCTCAAATAATGCGGTTTGTATGAAAAGTAAAAATACTATTTTCAAATTAAATACCAATATTGTGACACCACTCTGCATCACCTTAGTACATTTAATTCATCAATAAGTATTAATGTAAAATTTTTTCTTTAAACTTTCAACTTGTCCACATCTTAATAAAATAAATAGATCATGGTTCTTTTATCTATAAATTATTTTAGGGTTTGAACTCAGCATCAATAGGCGAATATTTTATTTGACTTATATATGTTTTTTTGGCGATACAAGTTGTAATCTTCCAAAAAAGTAAAAAAAATCAAAAAAATCCAAAGGTTGTTCAGTAATACGTTAATACGTAACTAGTTAGGTATTAGATACATTTTAAACTGCTATTTACACTTACTGTTGAAGCTAGCTATTCAGCATCCAATTGCTAAACAATAATACCGAAATGAACTACAATTCACCTAGGACTGGCGAGTTAATCTAAATCATTAATTTGGGCTTCATCTCGGATTGTTATAAGTAACAAATCTATTAAGCGGAGTATAGTGTTGGAATACATAAATCAATTAACTCGAACAAGGCGGGCCGTGTTGAGGCCGGCGGCGGAGGCCCATTTCGGGGACATCTACCCTATTTTGGTGACACCACCCCAGGCGAGGGAATCGTCTCCGGTTTAATTCAAATATTACTTGTGGAATTGAAGGCTCGGTTGAGCCACGAAGTTGGGTGTGATGTTATAAATTCCACTCCAAATCAATTATCATACGAAAATATCACAAGAGTAAATTATATATTATACATAGGTACCTACTTATAATTATAAGATGTGTTCAATAATTATAATTCGAAACGCTTTGGATTACGGTCGCATTTTAAGCTCAATTAATGCACAATTTTTTATTCATCATTATCATCAACAGCCTAATAATGTCCCCACTGCTGGGGCTCAGGCGAGGCGTTTTTTCAATTTGTATGAAATGCTCAATATAGATTATAATAGAGCGATATCAAAGGCGGCAATCTGACTTTCAGCTTTCTTCATTGCACCAAGATTAGAAAAATTACAGATTCCCGCCTTTGATATTATACGACTTATAATGATAAATAGCAGCTAGGTACCCTTGAACGTTAAAGCCACGTTGGATCGTCCCTAGTTTTCGTACCTACCTCAATAATCATTTCATTAGCCAATTCAAAACCGCTGCCGCTACTGAATCAGCTTATGCGTCCGCCGCCTCCGTGGCGCTCGGGTGTCGCGGCTCGTTCTATATTTACATAAAACCAATTACGGCGCGGGTCACCGTCTCAGGGCGTGGTCACGTGGTGCCACACCGCCGACCACCGACCATCATTGTAATCCACAATATATACAAACAAAATGCCAACCTGATGTAGGTAATTAGAATAATAAATTAAAACACCATTGACAGGAAGGCCGCTCCGAACATAGAGCCGCGCTTCTGTAGATTTATTATTTTGTGACCATTGTAGTACCTATATTATACTAGCAAACGTCCCGCGACTTCATTCGCGTTAAAATACTATACAGACTCCTCCCCCTCCCCACCTGCTCCCTTCCACCTCCTAACCCATCTTCCCCTCCTTCCTTTCTTTTCCTCTTCCCCACCCCTCCCCAACCCCTTCCCTTCCCCTCACATTCTGTAGTTACAAAGATTACTTCCATCACACATCCATCCATCCAAACAAGCTTTACCTCTTTATTATTAGTATAGACATAGAGTAAGTAATAGTATAGATTTAGAATAGCGCTTGGTTAGAATGACAGCTGTCACCGAGCATAAACTTTAGCAATAATTGTAGTTAACACCTTACACAGAGATGGTAGAACCGCACTACGGTAAATCCCAAGATTTATTTAACAAGACGTGTTATTGGTAAAAGTCCGATTTTTTTCTTTAATAATCGGATAAATAGGTTAGTAATCTTTACTATGAAATTCTGACTTTTACTCCATCAAATTATAAATCTTAGGATTTTCTGTAGTCGGTTTTTGAAATAAATATTAAATTAAAAATAAACACCAATTGAGAATAAATATCTAAACGCATAGGTATATAAAATACCTGTTAACTAAATTATGTGGCCTAAAATGTTAACTACACTCTGCTAACAACACACGAGGGTTTGACAACAGCACAATGGAGGTATTCATCCTCATTCAGCCTAGTTTTTTTTAAAGGTATCAGTTTCCAATTAATCGATCGACGTATCTATCATTAATCAACATCGTACCGAATATGATGCCAATTAATAGAGTTCGGGCATCGTGTGTTATTAACTAGATCGATTTTATTGTATGTCAGGAGTCGTGAGGGATCGATGCCAAAATGTCATAGGTACATTATTATTTTTTCATTCTGAAAGTAGGTCTAAAGTTGCCTGAGGAGCGGGTTGAAAGTAATACATCTCAGCCCTAGGGAGAATCACTGTCAACTGACAGCTGTCAAATTATATATCAAAAAAACTAGTACTATTTTGACATTTCTATTGGATAATGTTCCAACTGTCTATACAGCCACTCAATTACAGCGCGATGTAAATTTGAAATAACATAAAGTTATGTAATAATTAAAGAATATATTTTTTTAAATGACTTTATTATAATTATTACTGTCAACTATTTCTTTAAAATAACATAGATTTGGGCAAAATATTTACCATTTTTTCAATGATGGAAATGAAAAATAATGGCAGAATAGCTGGCCGCTCACAGAAAAAAAAACAAAGTAGACGTAAAAGCGGCAATCCGATCTTCATTTGATTTTTCGAGTTGTAGAGTTTTGTTTATACTTCGTTTGTATAGCAGAGATTCGTATTAACACTCATTTTATGTATTTGTTTTTACTTTCAGTGTATTCTTAATGAAAAGCACAGTGTTTCCCTCGTGTTCAAGACTTATTTAGAGGTCCCTCGAACTATTGGCGCCCTCGCTACGCGTCGGGCGCCAAACCCCGTCTCGGGACTTAAATAAGTTACTTTCACACCTAGGTTAACAATGTAATTTTATTAAGGTTGGGCGGGGTAAAGGGATACAAGGAAAAGATGACGAAATAGTCGAAATATCTGGTATCTATAAATATCCTCTCAAATTATTTAATAAAGTTTTTCGTTCGTGGATTTTGAACTTGATGTCTCTTTATAGTCATTTCATTTTGTCGCATTTGCCCTACGACGGACTCAAAAGTATATCATCATCAGCCTGTACTAGTCCACTGCTGGACATAGGCCAAAAGTATATACAAATGCAGAACTTTAACGTACAGATATGCAGTCACTCAATTCCACTTCTGATCAGTAACCAAAAACATAAAATAAGGTACAATATCAGTGATTACAGCGAATACTAAATAGTTGCGGATGAATTTTTTGTGGGCGCCTAGTGGAAATGTGGTAGGCGTCGCAGATTACGTCACTGACAACTGACAAGGAAGGTTCATTGGGACTAATTCTATGGATCTGTTGATCGCCGCCTCCCTTTGATCACGGCAAAAAGACGCCGCCTAATGAATTGGGGATAAAAGTTGAGTGATCAGGTCGGCGGAGTTTTTGTGCGGTTTTATTCGATGGACTGAATGTAACGGGAAATTCCGTTATAATTACACTCCTACCATCAATGGAATTGATGTGCTTCTATGCTTCTATCAATATCTAGAAGCAAATTATTATTTCTATAAGCAATTTATTATTTTAAGAGCGTCAGTGGCCTCGGGGATAAGACGCGACCTATGATATCGAAAGGTCCGAGGTTCGATCCCCGGTTGGGCCATGTACCAATGGGTTTTTTCTCGAAACTTAAGTACATTTACTGACTGCTCTCAAACGGTGAAGGAAAACATCGTGAGGAAACCTGCATACGCCGAAGAAGAAATTCTTAGGCGCATGTAAAGTCCACCAACCCGCACTGGGCTAGCGTGGTGGACTATAGCCCGCACGCCCTCGTTGAGAGGGTAGGCCTTAGCCCCAGCAGTGGGGAGATTAATAGGCTGTTGATGATGATGATGAAATTATTATTTGACGAAGTCTTGGACAGGATGATACATGAAAAGTCATTACAGGAAATTATATTGGTTGGTTCCGGCATTTAATTATTTTTTGTTGTAGTGAACTGAGTCTTTAATCAGTGCGTCCTACCCGTAATGAAAATTAGTCCGAAAACTCGAAGTCTCTCAACGGGCTATGGATCGAGCCATGCTCGCGGAATTTCTCTGAGAAACAGGATCCGGAACTAGGTGATCCGCCAGAGAGCCAAAGCCATAGCTTAAAAAGTTAGTAACTATCAAATTCATCATCATCATCAGCTTGCTGCGCTAGTCCACTGCTGGACACAGGCCTCCCCCAAGGCGCGCCACTGACCCCATCTCGCCGGGGGACCCCACATTTACGCTTGCCACCACCCATCAGTACTTGTTACGGTAATTAAATCATCATCATCATATCAGCATGTAGACGTCCACTGCTGGACAAAGGCCTCCCCCAAGGATCTCCATGACGACCGGTACTGCGCTAACCTCATCCAGCTGGGTCCCGCGACCTTCACCAGATCGTCGGTCCACCTTGTGGGAGGCCTGCCTACGCTGCGTCTACCGATACGTGGTCGCCACTCGAGAACCTTTCTGCCCCAACGGCCGTCAGTTCTACGAGCGATGTGCCCAGCCCACTACCACTTCAGCTTCTCAATCCTTTGACCTATGTCGGTGACCTTGGTTCTCCTGCGGATCTCCTCATTTCTGATTCGATCTCGCAGGGAAACTCCGAGCATAGCTCTCTCCATTGCCCTCTGGGTGACCTTGAGCCTTCTTATGAGGCCCATAGTGAGGGACCACGTCTCGGTACCGTATGTCATCACTGGCAACACACACTGGTCGAAGACTTTCGTCTTGAGACACTGCGGTATTTGGGACGAGAAAATGTTGCGTAGCTTCCTGAACGCTGCCCAGCCGAGTTGGATTCGACGGTTGACCTCTTTCTCGAATGTAATTAAATATTTAATTATAATCGAAAACCAACATTAAAATAGTTCTTACATATCCGCCAATGGTGAACGCGTGCTCGATAGAACTAGCTCGACAGTAAACATTAACAACGGCGTATTTAGTTCGTTAAACACACAGCGTAACCGATTTCACGACACATTAGCTAGCCGATAGTTGGCTGCCAAACAAAATTAGAGCTTTGTCAACGCTCCGCGACACGTATGGCAAATCAAACAAATGCTACGGGCGCTCCGGGTGTCCCAAGCCAAGAGCGAATAATGATAATTTCATTACATTCTAATTCACCTGACTAAGGATATAAAACATAAAGCTAACAACAAAACAATTGTGTAACTAAGTTAAAAAGAAAAATCCGTGGTAGCCTAGTCGGTGTACACTCGCCACACGGTCATAATGTCGTGGGTTCGAACCTCGAATTAGTTTTTCAAAACTTAAATACGGTTTATTTATTCACACAGGCTTTTCGGTGAAGGAAAACATGCAGGTCTCCCCGTTTCTAAGGGAGACCGGCAAACGCCAACAAACCTTCTATTCTAAGGCGTAAATGAAGTCTACTTTGAGTTTACTTTATGAAACGTATTCGCACCTTTTTTGGACGAAAAAAATAATTTTAAAAAACCACTAAACTACACAGCACATTATCACAGTCATCGTGAATCGTTAGGGGGAGCTCTAAAAGTAAAAATTTTGATCTACTCCTGCTTATAATAATATATATGGCAACATTTTAAAAATTTAAGTAATTTTTTATTTAAATTCTACATCTTCCGAAGCTAAGATTTCTTTCTCGTCCGAACATTCGGTGATCCAACAAGGTTGAAGGCCCTTTGGCCCTTTTCTCGTTCGCCGCCTATGTATTGAGAACAGACGCAACTTTTCCCTCCGTGGATGTGCCTTCGCGCATCAATGGGCGTAAGTCAAGCGAGTTGACTTATTGACGATACGTGTTGACTCTCCTCTCATTTATACGTTTTGTGTGGAGTTCCGGAGTATCTTTTGGCAAATTTCGCATGTTTTCGTTGGGATCCAAAGCGTAGGCGGCAAAGATAAGCAGGTAGCTATTGTATTATGTGAAATAAATAAATTATTATTATTATTAATGCAGACTGCGTATATAGACATAGGCATAGGTATTTAGAGTTACATAGAGTTGTAGCTAGAGACACGAATCTACAAGTCATCACTATCAACAGCCTATTAAGATGTCCCCACTGCTGGGGCTCAGGCCTACCCTGTCAACGGGGTGATCAGGCTATAGTCCACCACGCTAGCCCATGCGGGTTGGTGGACTTCACATGCGCCTAAGAATTTCTTCTTCGGCGTATGCAGGTTTCCTCACGACGTTTTCCTTCACCGTTTGAGAGCAGTCAGTAAATGTACTTAAGTTTCGAGAAAAAACCCATTGGTACATGGCCCAGCCGGGGATCGAACTCCGGACCTTTCGATATGATAGGCCGTGTTTTATCCCCGACGCCACTGACGCTTCAAGTAAGCAATCTACAAGTAGGTAAGTAGTTGAAATGAGTTTCGTAAAACCATCGTCGAAGTATTATTATTCATGTAAGTGAGTGCATAAATCGTATGATTATTTACCTTTTTTTCCCAGAATTTACCTGCCATCGGCTGTATGAGCCATAATCAGATTTTAGGTAGTTTTAAATTCTTACTAAGATAAATTTCTTCGGACTAACCTGCAATAAAAAGTTAATTTTTTCTATCTTTATATTATTTTGTAACTTTTGTTATCTACATGTCAGTCCCATCGTACCCTAACCAAGATTTACTGACGAGGCGACTCAAGGATGTCATACAAGGATCGTGCCGCCACTGATGCAGGCTTGGACAAAATTTACTGAAACCTACATCAAGTGGATTCAGCTTGAGTCGTCTCATAAAAAAAAAAGTTAACTATTATTTATCATAGTAATTTTACGTGTAAAACTATTAGACTTCAACTGCTTTAGCATAAAATTGTAAACCCAGTCACACGCCACATAGACTTATCGCAACTTCAACAAAGAAACAAAAGCTCCAAGCTCTAGTGAAAAAAACCGCCTTTTCTAACGAAGATTTACTTTAATTGCATTTGTAAATTAAGTGATGAAAGAGCAAAGGCGACGTGACGGGAATGTTAACTTTCTTCTAATGTAAGTAGGCTACTTTAACAGGATTTCTTAAGGCTTTTACTCACTGTGTATTAAACAGAATTTTGTTGTTGAAACAAAATATAATATTGGTTATCTGATTTCGAGGGCTGCATGGAAGTTTTTACGTCGATCGATTCCTTGTTTCTCATTAACGAAATAACCGAGAACTTAGAAAGTCATGCAGACTAGATCGAAAATAGTCATGAAACCTTCTTGGTAATACCTCATCTAGACTAGTACTACTACTACATACTAGACAATCTAGATGAGTATGAGAGTTTTTTTTAAATATCCGGATTGCAAAGCCTACCATCAACATAAGGTGGATGCTCTTGGTAGGAGATAAGGTTTCTTTTTGTGTAAATTTCATGTTAAATATACTTTTTTTTGTGGTTTCTCCTCACCTTTACTTTTTATTTTTTACATTTGCATAATTCATCATCATCATATCAGCCTGTAGACGTCCACTGCTGGACAAAGGCCTCCCCCAAGGATCTCCACGACGACCGGTCCTGCGCTAACCTCATCCAGCTGGGTCCCGCGACCTTCACCAGATCGTCGGTCCACCTTGTGGGAGGCCTGCCTACACTGCGTCTTCCGATACGTGGTCGCCACTCGAGAACCTTTCTGCCCCAATGGCCGTCAGTTCTACGAGCGATGTGCCCAGCCCACTGCCACTTCAGCTTCGCAATTCTTTGAGCTATGTCGGTGACCTTGGTTCTCCTGCGGATCTCCTCATTTCTGATTCGATCTCGCAGGGAAACTCCGAGCATAGCTCTCTCCATTGCCCTCTGGGTGACCTTGAGCCTTCTTATGAGGCCCATAGTGAGGGACCACGTCTCGGTACCATATGTCATCACTGGCAACACACACTGGTCGAAGACTTTCGTCTTGAGACACTGCGGTATTTGGGACGAGAAGATGTTGCGTAGCTTCCTGAACGCTGCCCAGCCGAGTTGGATTCGACGATTGACCTCTTTCTCGAAGTTGGACCTACCTAACTGGACCGTTTGTCCCAGGTATATATAATCGTCTACAACTTCGAGCGTAGAGTCTCTAACCTTCAGAGGAGTGGGTACAACACGGGTGTTCGACATGATTTTCGTCTTGTCCATGTTCATTTTTAGACCCACTTGTTGAGAGACTCTACTGAGGCCATTGAGCATTGTGCCTAGGTCCTCCAGGGTCTCAGCCATGACCACGATATCATCGGCAAATCTAAGATGAGTGACATACTCGCCGTTTATGTTGATGCCCAGTCCGTTCCAGTCCAGAAGCTTGAAGACGTCTTCCAGTGCAGCGGTGAACAGTTTCGGAGATATGACATCTCCCTGCCTCACACCTCGCTGCAGTTGGATAGGTTTCGAGTTCTGGTCCTGGAGACGGACTGACATGGTGGCGTTTTCGTATAAGCACTTCATCACTTCGATGTACCGATAGTCAACTTGGCACCGCTGGAGAGACTGTAGCACAGCCCAGGTCTCAATCGAATCGAAGGCTTTCTCATAGTCCACGAACGCTAAGCATAGTGGCTGGTTATACTCTTCGGTCTTCTGTATAACCTGCCGCAGCGCATGAATGTGGTCTATGGTACTAAAACCTTTACGGAAACCGGCTTGTTCGGGAGGCTGGAAGTCGTCGAACCTGCGCGCGAGACGATTCGTAATGACTCTCGAAAACAGCTTATAGACATGGCTCAGAAGTGTGATGGGTCGGTAGTTCTTCAGCCGGGTGTTATCTCCCTTTTTGAAGAAGAGCACCACCACACCTCCGTGCCATGACTTTGGCGTTTTGCCCTCGAGTATGACGGAATTAAATAGCTTCTGAAGAGCCTTTAGTACTGGTCTTCCACCGGCTTTCAGAAGCTCAGCCGTAATTCCATCATCGCCCGGTGCCTTGTTGTTTTTAAGCTGTTTGAGAGCCATCCTAATCTCGTACAGGCTGACGTCCGGGATATCTTCGGTATAGTGCCGGGTCAGTCTAGCTCTTGGGTCTTTAGCCGGACTACTAACAGGTGGCCGTGTTGTCGTGTATAACTGTCCGTAGAACTTCTCGACCTCCTCTAAGAGCTCGGGTCTCGACGATATTTGCATAATTACACAGGTTTATTTCTTATATTATGCTATTTTCTATACTAATACATAACTTATTGTAATTTTTTTTTAATTATTATCATTATTATTGAGTATGAGAGTTTGTACGAGGCGAGAACGAAAAGCAGAGAAACTACATTCTCGTTTTTCGCCGGGTGTTCTTAGGGCTTCTCGCCGTGAGTCTGGTTTAGGCTTTAGACTATTCTATGAAACCTAATTTCAATTCAATTGTTCTTAATCGTTTTGAGGTCGTACAGGGAGTCTGTAATTAAACACCGGTATAGAGATTGTGGTTACAAAGTCAATAAGTTTTGAACACTGAACAAAATTTTGTATGGCTCCTTTTGAAAAATATCACTTTCCAAAAAGTTGCTTAGTTTCCGATACTAAATGCCCCTGTAAAGGTTCACATGGGTTCAATTGTTACACTCTGTACGTATACGTACTGAAGGAATGATAATGGAGATAGATGATCTGACGTATCTATGAAAAAAAAGGTTTAATAATGAAAAAATAACATTTCTTTATTGAAAATATTTTAGGTCAGCTCTTAGTCAGTCTTGTAACCCTCTCTTCACCATGATAACTAAAAACAGGTCTCTCATTGTAAAAATGAAAAAAAATATTTTTTTTTCACGTGTGATCGTCTGAACTTAACCTTAATTGTACTTTTAATTTAATGTAAGTAGCTCCTAACTGGTTTTCTTGGAATTTAAAGTTTTAAGAGTATGATTAGACGAAGCCTTAGCAATTGGATTACTCTTAAGGACGTTTAGCACCTTCGCAGTGTTGCCTTCGCCAATAGCTTCGTTAAGATTCTATTTCTTTGAATGAAGTGATGAATTAAACTCTTGAAGAAATGGATCAGATTATGCAATTCAATTTAAAAATTAAAACGAAAATTTGTACTTACATCTTTAAGTATTTTTTTAAATAGGTACACATGGAAAACTTACATAGTCTTGGCAAAATAACATATTCAAAGGGTAAGTTTATATGCCAATTGCAATAGTCCAACAACTTAGAGTAGTCGGATAAAAAAAAGACGAACAAAATAGATACTGCTGCTGCAATGACGCTACATTACATTCTTTTGGAATTTCCACTCTTCAATTTTTGAGCCGCGGTACATCGTCGTATATCGCTCGAGCAATTTCCATCTTTTATGTCTGTGCTCTTTAATAAAAAAAACTATGTTGATTGAATATGAAAAACACAATAAGAATAACAGCCCTTGAAGTCAATATTTCATTCTCTTCATTCTAGAGTTGGTCGTCTTCACATGCGCTTCAGAATTTATACCTTTTTTAGTGGTATGATTCTAAAAATAACAAAAAAGAAACAATTTTAGGTCCTTAGTACCCATCCAAGTAGTTAGCAACAACAATTAGTAAGTTGTTAAAAAATAAATGTCGTGAGCGAACTTTCTTTCATTCTTTCATTAGCGCTGTCTCCTAGCAGAAGTTCTTTGAGTCCATGACAAGTTCACAGCTGATTAGCTCAGCCATTAGGCGCGATACGTGTCATTAATTATTTCTTCCAGGATTCGGGGAGAAAAGAGGAAGTTCTATCTACTGATTGTAACTTTTAGGCTTTGGAGGGAAAAATAGTCACTTTGCTGTATTAAAGCTAAAATGCGAGCGTCAGTGGCGTCGGGGATAAGACGCGGCCTATCATATCGAAAGTTCCGGGGTTCGATCCCCGGCTGGGGCACGTACCAATGGGGTTTTCTCGAAACTTAAGTACATTTACTGACTGCTCCCTAAATTAGTCACTGCGCAGGAATCAGGCAACTTCAAAGCCAAAAAGATTTACTTGGACTATACTTATTAAAATAGTAGCTATCGCGGATAGTCCACCGCATCGCGAAAAGCACTTGTGCACTAAGCCCAAGGAAGATACGAAGGAAGAACCCTCCGTGGGTTGCTAGAGTAAAAAAATACATTTAATAACGTCTCTACTTATCAATATTATACGAGGCGGGTAAGTTTTGCACGAAAGGGACGCATACTTTATTGATACAGATTCAATATCTGCATAGTTTTGCGTCCAATATTAACATAGCTGTGGGAAATATTTTGTATTGTTTGGCGATAATACCACATGATAAATTCTTTCGGGCCAAACAGTAAAAGGGCAAAGTAGCATCATTCAGTACCTTAATTAAAAAAAAATGTTTTTGAATTAAGTGATTTTAATTTCATTTGCTTATTCCAAGCCATTATAAGTTGAGGTTTCAAATGAATTATTGTGAGTTTAAGGACCTATAGATATTCTGTTACATCACAGGCCTTTCAGACAACAAAAATTTGCACGCTGGAAAAAGACGCAGTATGCTATGGTCCTTATTGACTCGACTACTTATAGTATGTCGGCTCAGCATGGTTGATTATCTACCTTTGATTACACGAGACATCACATGCAGTATGTTCGGTTTGACATATTACAGGAATCTGCCAGACGGAGAGCTCTCATCTGGCTTGAAGCCTGATATTTCGATAAGTCAACTGTCATTTTTTATTTTAAATCGACTCTATCTATAGTATTGAAAAATTCTAACGGAAATATTTCTGGGATTGGACTATTTATTAAGCTTATCTGAGCCCAAAACACTTTCAAAGAATTTTAAAATCTGATGTACCTAACCTAATTGGATTATTGAAATTCCATCCCTAAAGGAGTGAAAACCGGGATAAATACTTATCCCACGCGGCCGAAGTTGCGGGCAACAGCTAGTATTGTACAGAAGTGAGGAATGTTTCTTCTATTCGACAATTAGATTTGAAAAAAATATTTTGTTTATTGAGCAGTTTCGAATCGAACTATAACCCCCAAATCTCAGCCACAATGGACTGAGAGCCTTTAAGTTGGAGAGTTCATTAAGCGAGCGTTTAAGTTGGAACTTGCACCATTAACCAGGACATTAGGACCATGTTTCAACTAACTTAGTGATGCTAATGTCTGGATTGAAATCATTGAATCTCAATATCATTTAGTTAATCGAAAACTATAGACGCCGTCTAATAGACTGTGATAGGCAAATGAATCCATGATTTAATAGTTCAATGACTTTTAACTAGAATTGTATAGTTCCTATTTAGTTCGAATAGTTAGCTAGAACAAAATAGTATCATTTGGTTCTGTGGAAATGGAAATCATCGGAAAAGGCCATTAGAAATTCTGAACCGGACTTATAATGATCCTCACGTTGAGAGAATAATAATAAGTTGGTCATGGCATTCAACCCACTTACTTATTGACTTTTAGTGTAGCCAAAATTTCTAAAAGCTTAAAAATAGTGTTCAGATACTATTGTTACAAGCGGTATTCATAAATGAAATCGAAAGTAAAAAGTTAATAAAAGTCAACCATCTTGATTAACTTGAATAACAGACTTGATTAACCATCAAGAAAAATTATTTAAAAGGTACTTAAATTTAATTTTGTTATTTTTGTTCATCAAAAAGTACTTCAGATGAGAAACCTTTAAAAACTATACTGGACTACCTATTTGTTGACTTCAGCAGGTATACGAACTAAAACAAGATAGCTAAGTAGGTACAAAAGTTTGGACACAAATTTGGAGTATCATGAATCCATAAGTTCCACATTTTATCAGCCGGGCTGCCGTCAAATTGCTGAAGTACCTACATGGAAACTGGAAAGTCAATATTCATAAATATTTTATGCGGAGATCTGCAAGATGTGGCAGATTTTCACTAGAGTCGAATTGGAATTATCCTAGTTTTGAAAGTTTGTTCGCCTCCAACTTGCTAGCGTGTTTCCCTTATTTGTTTTAATATCTAGGTTAAGAGACGGATCCAGTACTCTCTGGGCCCAGTTTCTCAAGCTATTGTGAAGCATATCTGTTGGGTTTTGGATTCTGGGTGTTTGTACGTATTTATATATTTATTTAAAAAGTATAATTATATGTAGGTATGTTTATCAGTTGTTGAGTACCCATTTACAAGCTTCGGCTTAGTCTGGGACTAAACAGCCGTGTGTGAAGATGTCCAAAAACATTATTACTTTATTATTATTATTATTGGGTTTGAGTTTTATCTCGAAACTTAAGTACATTTACTAAGTAACTGCTCTCAAACGGCGAAGGAAAACATCCTGAGGAAACCTACATACGCCGAAGAAGAAATTCTTAGGCGCATGTGAAGTCCACCAACCCGCACTGGGCTAGAGCGTGGTGGGCTATAGACCAAACGCCCTCGTTGAGAGGGTAGCCTACCAGCAGGCTACCTACTTTGCTATGGTGTGTTCATGATTGACCTACCTACATTACTTATTCATCATCATCATCATCAACAGCCTATTAATCTCCCCACTGCTGGGGCTCAGGCCTACCCTCTCAACGAGGGCGTGCGGGCTATAGTCCACCACGCTAGCCCAGTGCGGGTTGGTGGACTTCACATGCGCCTAAGAATTTCTTCTTCAGCGTATGTAGGTTTCCTCACGATGTTTTCCTTCACCGTTTGAGAGCAGTCAGTAAATGTACTTAAGTTTCTAGAAAAAACCCATTGGTACATGGCCCAACCGGGGATCGAACTTCGGACCTTTCGATATCATAGGTCGCGTCTTATCCCCGAGGCCACTGACGCTCTTAATACTTATTCACAGAATAAGTAATAGGACAAGTCCTTATTGTAAATTACTACTTAAAATACTAGATATACCGAATTTGATAAGAATTAATATTAAGTACCACAGAAGGGTTGAAAATTAATTCTTTATTAATTTAAAAATCTAAACCACAATCAGGTATTTTTAAGTGTCCCTTACTTGTAAACCTTACTCCGCCCTGTGTCAATTGGAAAGTTCATTCTATTTGTTTTAAAATTATCCTATGTGCTCTTATGTGTTTGTTTTGACTAGTAACTTACTATGAAGTTCATTTCAAGTGAGAATAAAACGAAAACGTTCATTGTTTTCACCATCGAGGTAATATGTACTACGTACTAGAGAAGACACCCCAACTCGACTGTTTGCAACACGAGTTGGTGTTCATTAGTACCAACTTACGTGGCGGGGCGGCCATATTTCGGTGAAATTCATATTCAGACAAAGTCGCATCTGTGCGCATTGAATGTTATCTATGACGGAGACACTCCCGCGCGCACCCCGCGTGCCCCGCCCGCCGTCATCTAGTTATACCTTATCATAGGTCTGTGTATAATTATATACCATAACTTTTGTTTGAAGTAGCTACTCTACACTGGTTTTCACCCACCTTTAGTCGGTGACTTCGCAAGGGGCAGACCCTCCGTGGATTTCGTTTTGTGGAACTCAGGTAGGTATGTCAGCGAAGAAACTAACTGAAGAATCCGGCAAGTTTCCGGGAGCTAATCGAACGGATTCCGGAGGCGTCCGGCGATCCGGCTGTTAGGGGCGGAATGCCGATATCCGCCTAATTAAAGCTGCCACGTCTTTTCACTGATACCAGCCACCTGTCTGTGTAGACCGGGAGCTGAAGCCAATTGTTAACTAAAACTTACTTTCGTATGTGTACGTTTTGTATTTCGCACGAACGATACTTCGCACTAATGACATATCGCAATATCGTACATCGCACACTCATATTTGGCACTGACGATACTTCGCACAAATGACATGTCGCACTATCGTACATTGGACACTCGTACTTCGCACAAATGACATGTCGCACTATCGTACATTGCACACCCGTATTCCGCACTATGGATACTTCGCACAAATGACATGTCGCACTATCGTACATTGCACACTCGTACTTCGCACAAATGACATGTCGCACTATCGTACATTGCACACTCGTACTTCGCACAAATGACATGTCGCACTATCGTACATTGCACACTCGTACTTCGCACAAATGACATGTCGCACTATCGTACATTGCACACTCGTACTTTGCACAAATGACATGTCGCAGTATCGTACATTGCACACTCGTACTTCGCACAAATGACATGTCGCACTATCGTACATCGCACACCCGTATTTCGCACTATGGATACTTCGCACAAATGACATGTCGCACTATCGTACATCGCACACTCGTATTTCGGACTGACGATAATTCGCACAAATGACACGTCACACTATCGTGCATCGCACAATCGTACTTCGCACTAGCGTGTGTCGCACATCTGTAATAATCCCTTTCGTAGATGTTTCTATTTACCTACTTGCAGTTGGTAATGTTGGCCATGACAGTCAAATTGGGCGAGACATGCACACACACTCACACACACATGCAATTTAACTTCTTTCATTAAATTGAACTTTATTAGGTTTTAGTATAACGTTGCCTGTTTTTTTTCTTGTTTTCTGCTTCTTGTTTTTAGAAAAGATCGCAATGAAATCATTATTGTTTTGCAACTGTCAGTGTGATTCAATTACAAAGCAAGAAACAACCAGTTAGATGTTGGATCACTTTACAATATTAAAAGCTTAAATAAACACTGCATAGTTGAAGAGGTTATTTTTACGGTTAGTGTCAGTATGGAGTTGAATTTTTACAAACCTTTACAATAAACTGAAATAAAAATGAAATGGAGATACAAATAAATCATTTTGAAAATTCTTAGAACTATTATAAACATGAAAATTAGTTTTAGAACACGGCAGATGGATCGGTAACAGTTTAATCAACTTGCGCTCACCATCCTAGCCAAACAGCGCTCGGACTCCTGATCTAATCTCACTTGCTTAGGGTTGCTAGAGCAGAAACTTAGGTTTTTATTTAATAATAGTGACCCGCCTCGGCTTCGCACCGGTGTAAATGTTTAAAGGTACCTACCCTTATATATCACAGATTTTTTTGTGGATACATAAATTATCCCGTAAAGTTTAGTCAGTGTTAGCAATGAAAGTGCCCAAAATTCCCCCTTTTTAAATTTTTCAGTAAATATAACATGCATGTAAACCAAGAAGTTTCAAATCTCTTTGGACTGAGTTGGCTAGTAACCTCCGTCTGGACCTTTCGGGTGTATACCTAACCCTAAAACGGGCTTACTCCAGTCAAGACACCTGTCAAAAAACTTGGCATATTGCAAACGTTGTTCAGGTGGTTCCGGGACTCAGTGGTGTGATGTATTCTGTGGTGCATGTAGGTACTTATCGGCCGACAATTATTGTACGTAAGAAAGTGGGTAGAAGGGTTTCTTTCTCTCGTAATTAAACAGCGAAGCTTACGGACGTGTTTCATTGTGATTCCTAATTATCTCGGTCTACACAGTATATACAGCTAGTAAAAACTTCTCAAGTGGCACACATGTCAAAATGTATATAGGGGTGAATGGCCTAAGTGCCAAAATGTACAAAATAATAATTTTTTACCTATTAAATTTTCCGGTGTTTATCATTTACACTCAGTATTTATTTATCCTGTCCACTACAAGCGGCAACCCTATGCGGTCGGAGTTTCTCCCGTCGGAATTTGGCTCTATCACTACTGAATAGTTCCCCCAACTTTATTTGGATTAAGCACAGATTAATCTACCTACTTACCTACTGTAGAAATTGCTGTAAATTATTATATAGATGGTATATTAGACTACGAGCATTGAATTTTTTATTCACAGCCTGGCCACTCTATCTTATCTTATCTTCTGAGGGGGCCAGGAATACCTGGCAACACTTCGACCCTATGGGATCTGTTGTGCCAAACCCCTGTCAGCCAAACGGTGCCCCAATCCGTTTTTGGTGGACTTCACATATGCCTTAGAATAGTTAAATACCAGTCTTTTGGCGTATGCAGGTTTCCTCACGATGTTTTCCTTCACCGAAAAACCTGTGGTATTATAATTAACCGTCCTTAAGTTTTCGAAAAACTCATTGGTACGGGCCAGGATCGAACCCACGACCTCATGAACGTGAGGCGAGCGCACAACCAACTAGGCTACCACGGCTCATTCTGGCCACTCTATAGCTAATGTATAATTTTTTTCTTTGCCTATAATACCTGACTATTAGGCTTCCATATTATGTCTGATGGCATGACATTGCGGTAGATATTGCACGAAAGTTTCTAAACAATAATTACATAATTTACATTTATTTTTAACTGGCTTACTACATTATAACTGCGCTAAAAAGTATTCTAATTGTTATTCTAGGATATAAGCTATCAATGTTATTAAGTTTCATCAAAATCCGTTCAGCCGTTATGGCGTGATTCAGTAACAAACAAATGAACAAATATCCTAACTTTCACAGTAAAATAATTTGAATCTACGAGTAACAAATATTTCCATCAATATTCAGAAATGTAATCTAAAATCCTAAGTGCTTTTAGACCACGAAGCCTACAACGCGCCTATAAAATGGAATGGGTAGGTATAAGGTGTGTTTTCCAATTTAATATAAGGGGTGGTTCCAAACTTTATCTCCACTCAAACCTGTGACGAGCCATCTGCCCTCATCGTAAACCCCGTATCACTGTCCGACATTTTTGGCCGAGATTTGTACCTCGATCATATAATACTTAGATAAAGGATTTCGTACAAATTCAACTAAAAGTGTGTATTGAACTTTTTAAATAATAAATAAAATAAAATTCTTTTAATTCAGGCCACTACATTGCCCATAATTGTTAGTCAAGCCTACCTACTTAGAAACTATATTAGTAAACAATTGGTTTTTTTTTTTTGTATTATTATTAGCACACACGACATACAAAATTGACGAAATTCCCCCCACTTGCCATGCTCACCGCTTCGCACGTATAATGTGCAAATAGGTGAACCTGCCAAGCAGGCTTGAATCCAGTCTCTCGGCAATCATCTTCAGGATTCCGTTCGGGCTCCGAACGGAATCCTCCCGTTTCGTCCACTCTGTGATCAGCAAACATGCTTGAAGCGCTACAATAGCGGGGAAGCCCCAACAGAGCCCTGAAGATGTTATTATATTGGATTCGCAGACTTTTTATGCAATATACGACCGCAATCTGAAGGATTACAATTCTAAAAAATGCAGATTCCTGTACATACTAACTAACCTACATAGAGCAGATTCGAACATCTACATTACATAGTACAGACAGAATTAGCCTGTATTGCAATTAAATAAACGATTTGCTAGCCGTAAGTTTAATACGCAATCCAAATCGCTGTTTATTCTTTAGGTGCTTCGTCTAGTGTCATTAGATAGTTCGTCCATATTATCATATGGAGTCAGTATTACATTTATTTTGTATAGATATTTGTCCATTTGGTGTTGCTAATTTTATCCGGGATTTTAAAACTAAATATTCAGTTTAAATGCAAAGAGAATACCTACAAGTTTAAGGGCTTCTTTCACCACTTCCTGATATTGTTACAGATAGTAATCTTAGTGATAAACTAATCTATCAGATAAATCTGTGTGATAGACTATATAAAATATATAAGATATATGCAATCAGATACCTGTGAAACCAAAAAAACAGGTTATCTGTCAGATAACCTGCAGATAGGGTATCTGGGACTTTATCAGCAAGCTGTGTAAGAGGCCCTAAATGTTATTTTCGTTGCTATGGAAATAACACGATACTGGATGCCATTCTATTTAAGGCAAAACGTATTCGTGCTTTTTCAATAGGGGTGCAACTTTTTGGCTTTATGTACGTCTAGGTAATAATAATTGATCGCAGGATTTTATGAAACTTTTTTTGCAGTGCGTATAAAATCGTGAGGGTTTATGCTATCCTAACTAATATGACGGCATGGATACACTTTCGCGACTCAACTATTAAGTATAGTTTTCCATATTGTATAATCCGACATGCTACTTTTCCGTGGTAAAGTCTGTCTGTTCTGTAATAAAGAATCAGTTATACACGATATATACACGAAGCGAAGCCCCGGGTAACAGCTAGTTCTTTATACATATTCTGTATACTGAATATGGAGTTCTCGATTCGATCTTGTGAATGAGCGATTGTGAATAATTTAATACTTAGCCGACCAAGTGCTTTGTATACAACTGGAAATTCTAATGAAAGTGACGATATAAATACACTATCATATTGAATTGTTGTAAGTGTAATTATTCCTTTGATACGACTTATAATTTTTGCCATCAGCAAGGCTCGGATTTTTCATAGCACTAAGACGAAACAAAACTATGGAGTCCGAATCCGAAGCTTGGTTATCAGTAATTTTATCCGCTTAAAAAAAGTCTCCGTACTTTTGTTATTGAACTGTACTGTCCCGAAGGTGCCAGGGAAACATCAGTTAGGATCGAATTTCCCGACTTATTCCACTGGGAGTGTTTTCGTGAGCATCAATCTAATCTTTCTGTACTTTATTTGTCAGTTCTTGTATCATATTTCCTTTGAGCAACGGGATACTAACGTTTTGATGCTGTGAGTGTTATGGTATTTAGGGAGCGTTCATGAACCACGTGGTGCCATTTGACCCCTCCCGTCGCCTACCGTGACTTTTGACTTGGGCACCACCCAGGCGTAACGTAGCTTTGCTACTCAATGTCTACAGCACTATTTGAAATTCGTCCAATTCTTGTTAAAGGGTTTTGGAAGGTTGTATGATAAAAAGTAAACCATTTTTTAGAGACCACTTTGAAATGTTTGTTAAAACTTCCTGTTTAAGCTATCCTGTATAAATAACTCAATTTTCCTATCGACTCCTGAATAGGTGCATTTACACTATTTCCTGCTGCCATTGCTATGGTTACGAGGTCGAAATATAGGTACATGGTGACAGCTAACTCACTTATTCTGTCAAGACTGCGTCATAGGCTCCGGAATGGAAATAAATATCAATGTAAAATAAATGGAAAAAATTACGTACTTACTCACCCCCTTTTCTCGTAGGGTGGTGAATAAGTCGTTGTCCCGAATAGTTTTTTACCGAATACCTTATCAGTTCACGTGATTTATGGAAGCTCCCTTACGTAGTAAAAGAGGTAGAGAGGTGTGTAGGGGGGTCGCAGACTTACTGTATGACATTCAATTAAAAAAATATGTAAGTACATACCATATCAACGGAAATTAAAATGAAATGTGTTCAAGATTAGTCATTTCTGTATTTTTTATTCATACCCAATGAGTTATTAAACAAAGTATTTACGAGCTTATATTTTAATAAACAAAATGTGATGACGTCATCAATAAAAGTTATTAAATTATACGATACTGACTGAGACATTTTTAAAATATACGATACTGAGGCATTTCCGACCCAAAGGGAAATAAAACAAGACTTGCACGAACAATGTCTCACGCATAGATTAACAAAAATATGCCTAGATGTGACAATTGTTTTACGCAAAATGAAACATTATTGTAAATATCTTTTAGAGTGTGGGATGTCAAAATGCTCCCACCCCCGTCGACGGTGGCTGTCAGTTTTTTGTTTTTCAAAAATCATCCCTATCTAGACTTAGTATTTAGGTTTCTCGGTGGCCTTTGAAGCACAATTGTGTCTCTCCAATTGTGCTTCTCGACAGATGAAAGGATATTACGTACCTACCTATGTACAGGTTCGCTACCTCTTGAATTAGTGCTTATTTAGTTTCTTGCGAAAAATTGTTATCTGTATTTAAAAGCAGCAATATTCATCTTTACTTCAAACAGATTAGTTAGGATATTTTAGTTAAAAGATAAATATAAATTAAAGATGTAAATATATATAAGATATAGACAATTGCAAAGTGCCCAATACAAAGTGCCCATAAATGATCACCCTATGCAAAGTTACCGTATACGTATGTATTTGTTGACATTCGAAATTAACTACACAAACCTTAAATTGAGGGATTATTGTGACAAAAAAATCCACCAAGTTTTATATCCGTGGCAGACGAGGGTAATTGTTTAAAATGCCCGACCGCCTGCCAGATGTCGCCTCTCTCTTCGCAAATAGGTATATACAATATGAACTGCCAAAATATGCTATGACCTTCGCTCTTCCATACATTACATACAGCCCAAAGTAGGTTTGGATGCATCTGCCACTGCTTCTCGTCTCTGGGTAATAAAGAAATGTTAATAAAATAATAATATTATTGCTTTTTTCTTTGTTTTCCTAAAATAAAAGTAATATTTGTACATTGTGTCGATTCGGTTGAGCAGGCCATAAGTATTTTTTATTCTTTTGTGCTCTTTTTTTAAATTTAGAAATAGGAAAGAGATGGCATGAATTTTAGAACTGTCAAATTAGTTTAGTCCTGTCAGACAGAATTTTTATCGTCATGTTGTAAGTTGCAATCATGGAATTAGTATACTAACTTGTTTGTATACTAATTCCATGGTTGCAATATAATTTCTTTAATTTTTTTTTCTACATGGTACATTTTCTTGCGTCTGACACAAAGAAATTGAATTTCAATTTCTTTGGTCTGACAGGACTAAACTAACATGTATGACAGTTCTAAAATGTATGCCATCTCTTTCTTATTTTTTAATTTAAAAAATTAACACAAGAAACTAAAATTTAGTTAAGGCGTAGGTACACCATCCGAATATACCATTACCTATACTTTTTAAGCGGAAAAATAAGAGAACGCAACTTTTCCAGTAAACAAAGTTTCCTTAACGTGCAAAATAACGAAGTTTAAATAGTCATGAATCTTTAATGGGACGTCGAAGCAAATTAGTATTTATTTGTTTTTTCGCACATAAAAATCCGGTTCCGGCTATTTTGGGGGCCGGCGGCGCTGTGGAAAATTAAATTATTTATGTTCATTGCCCTAAAGGCAGCCGTTTAGCGAGTAACATCCCTTTTGGCCATATTTTACCGCTTCAAAGGCCCCGTTTTGCTTTGCCGCCCCGTCTCTATTGAAATGATAATCTAGTTTATTAGAAGCTTAAATTAGTTTCGCTTTTGTTATTCGCAAATTTATTTTAGGGAGTATTTTGAAATTGTGTTATTTTCGTAATGAAAGGTTGGAGTAATTTTTTTATTTACAGAATGTGCTTATTATCCTTTTAAAATAAACGAGATTTATACACGTATTATAATTTATTTCCAGCTCGCGATATTGCCAGCTATATTGAGTAAATTAGTTGATGTACTTATTTTAATATAATTTTTTTATAGGTTTTCAAAAAAGCAGATCTTTCGACCTGCTTTATTTAAATGAGTATTTGGGGTCAGCTGGTCGGAGTAGAACACCATGAAGGAAAAAATATATTCCTAATCCTGTCCTTACCAGTGAGAGTTTATTTCAGAGCATTCAAATGTTCAATATAGTGTTGCATAAAAGTATCTAGTTTGTCCGTTTAATATACCATCACAAACAAACTCGCACCTAACAGCTAACTCGGAACAACACCGCGGGACTTCAACCGTGAACGGGGAAAGTTTCACGCGCTTTAAATTAAATTATTTATGTGCCTCTCCTCGCGCCCGACGAATAAAATATTTTTTTTTGTCTCTGGAATTTAATATTTTTCATTACGGCGTGTTTTATGAGTCGCTTTTATTGAATTTTGCCGCTGCGTTATTTTTGATTAAGCGCCGTCGTGTAATTTCGGTTGAAATTTTAAAAATTTCGCGCCGTCGTCGCTTCGCTACGGCATTTCTGCTTTTGTTACTCCTTGCATGTGCTTGTTGCGATTTGATTACCCCGTTCATGTGAAAATATTTGAATTCCTTATGAAATTACACTTTCTATATGATTTTTTGGCATATTTCTCGTAGAAAACCAAGATGAAAATAATTCCCGCTAGAGGTACATAGGTGGACGGATAATTAGAAACAGGGCAAGATTTTCATATAATCGAGGTCACTTTGAAGCCATGGTTCTCCATGAAGGATTGATCTGATGACGGTCATCGAGAGAGTAGATGGAGGACTTTTTAGATCGCTAGATATCCAGCTGATTCGATGAGCCGTTTGGAAGCAGCATCGTCATGAAGAAAAAACCCCGCAAAATGTATGAAAATCTTAAAGTTAAGGAATCATGACGATGGTGCTTCTAAACGGCTCATCTGATCACATGGATATCTATAGCGATCTAAAAGTCCTCCATCTACTCTCCCGATGACCGTCATGAGATCACGAACCGATAAATTCTTCAAGGAGAATCAAGGCTTCAAAGTGACCTCGATTGTATGAAAATCTTGCCCTGTTTCTAATTATCCGTCCACCTATGTATATAGGGAATTTTATTTTATATACAATATACATACCTCGCACTGCCTCCACCTGTCAAAAAATGACGAGGCATGTATATTATGTACATTAATAAAATAATAATTCATTCTAGTTAACCAGTTAACTATAGCACGAATTATTTTCATCGTAGAATGCTGGCTATCAAATTTGTTTTTCTACTAGAATTATTCGCCTTTTTTTACAAACTGAAGCCATGTGCTTTATTTACGTTTACATATTAAAATTAATCAATAGATTCTTAATTGTAATCAGAAACTGAAAGCAAATCTCTTAGGTAGAGAGTCTTCGTACAGTATTTACAACGCCAATGTCAAAGTTCATGCTACGAATCCATCAATCAGGGGAAAATCATCAATTAACGCCAATCCAAAATCGTATAGAAACAACGCACTATACATAAAACATCGGAAAAGATATTATTCAAGGTGCCCAGTAAAAGTGTCGAGTTTACAATATAGATAGGTACTGAATTGGTTCTACGATTTTGTATTTTGAACGAATAAACAAAGTTTCGTAATCGTATAGAAAATCGGTTGTATTATGTACACTTAAATATTTAATCGATTTTTAAACTTGTATGTGTGCGTAAGTATGTCCATCACCGAGTAAGAGTCGGTTCAGACCAAGCGGAAATTTGCCCACGCACATTTGACGTCATTGTCAAATGAACCATATCGTCAAAAAGCGTTTGGTGTGAGCCGGCTTTAAATCATGACGCACAGATAGACAGACAGAAGGACGAAGGTTACTTTTCACCGTTTTGGCTCAGAATATGTTTTGTCTAATTTCTATGTACTGGAGAAAATCCTAGTTTAATCTAATTACAAGATAAGTGGTAATTTAAGTGTAATATTTATTAAGTAGATACCTATTATTTTTTATTATAACCGGTCTAGACCGAACAACTATGATCTCAATCAGACATTCATCGTCCAATAGCAAGGGGATTACTACTGGAGTGCGACACACGCTTGTGCGAAGTATCTTTAGTGCGAAATACGAGTGTGCGATATACGATAGTGCGTGTCATTTGTGCGAAGTATCGTTAGTGCGTAATACGAGTGTGCTATGTACGATAGTGCGACGTGTCATTTGTGCGAAGTATCGTTAGTGAGAAATACGAGTGTGCGATGTACGATAGTGCGATATGTCATTTGTGCGAATTAAGTATTGATAGTGCGACATATGAGTGTGCGATGTACGATAGTGCTATATGTCATTTGTGCGAAGTATCGATAGTGCGAAATACGAATGTGCGATGTACGATAGTGCGATATGTCATTTGTGCTAAGTATCGATAGTGCGAAATACGAGTGTGCGATGTACGATAGTGCGACGTGTCATTTGTGCGAAGTATCGTTCGTAAGTTACAATATCGTAGTCAACTTGCTTTTTAGGCGATATTTCAAGTAACGAAATTTAGGTGGGTATTTCAATAGCCACTACTTCACAGAAGTGACGGCCCTTAATACGTTAGTGTATTAGGCGTTCTGTGTACAAATCCGGCTGATTGATGGATCGACGTCCCGACTCCCCTTCGTCACCCCTCTGTCGCCCAACATAATCCCGCGCCTTCGTCGAGTATTTGTCACGCACAACGACACCTAAGGGACAAACTGTACGTAATATCTGGTGACGTTTTCCAAACTTTTTTCTTCTGGACAGAGGAAAAAATAAAATTTTGCGAGAAATGTTGTCTTGAGTAATGCGAGGAGTTGAACCTATAGGGTGTTATTTTATTAAATTAATGCAATTTCTGCTCAAGTGCCGGACATTGTTTAAATAATTTCTTTTTCTCAAACATGCTTGGAAATGTGAACATTATTTTGACAACCTTCTTCGAGTTAAATCGATAATGCTGTACTGGTAATATCTGTCGTGCTTAGTTGTCAAATCACACGACAGATATGAAATTATTATGTTTTATATCTGTCGTGTGATTTGAAAATTGAACGATCTTTTCATTATGAAACATGGTATCCACGGAGGTAGGTAACTTGTCAAAAGTTTAATTTAAATTTTGAATGATGCATGAAATTGCATTGAACCGATTGGTACATGGCCCATCCGGGGATCGAACTTCGGATCATTCGATATGGTAGGCCGCGTCTTATCCCCGACGACACTGACGCTCACATACGAATACATGCCTCGCGCTGCCTCCACCTGCCAACAAACTACGAGGCATGTATATTATATAAAATAATTATTCCTGCTAGATAACTGGTTACCTCTAGAATGGGTTATCTAACTAGGTTTTCTGCAAGGAAAAAGGGATTTATTTCTGTTTCTACAGATTCTCATTGTGAGACATATTCCTATTTGTGTTTTCTGTGCGAGCAGAGTAGGTAACTCTAGAGTAAGCCAATCGGGTGTCAATTTATCAATTCGCGCAGACAGCCCGCCGTGTTCGCTTCTCTGTCTACATGAGACCGTAATCAAATAACCACACACACCTGTATTAAGTGTGACGCATTTCCCACACAGCTACATGTAATTGAATTCTTATTGGGTCCTGTAAAATGGATACCCATAAATTAATGTGTCCTTAAACGATCATGCTTGCATGACATGCAACGTTTACGTGAATGTCATGCAGCATGATGGACCATCATGATTGCTATCAATCGATACAGTGAAGCAACGGCCAGCACGTAGTTTGCATGTCATGCACGTCAATCACTACAGCTAGACGATCATGCATGAGTGACAGTACGTATTGCATGTCATGCCGCATGATCGTTTAGGGGGCCCTTTAGAGAGCAGATTTGAGAGAGCTGTCAATATCGCTATACAGAGTATGGATATGACAAGTGCAATTTTTTAAAACTCTGTACGTTCGACCACAGAACACGGAAAAAGTTCGCTACGCTCCCATGTATTTCTATGCGTTCGACAAAACCAGTGTAACCTGGTCTCTCATAATATTGAAACTCCCTATCAGACCAGCTCAAGGTCAAAGTGTTTCCACTGGCGTGCGGTCGACTGTACTATTAAATGTTAATTAAGGAAAGTCCATCGATTAAGAGACGGTTCAGACGAAGCGGAAATTTGCCCATGCACTTATGACGTCATTGTCTAATAATGAACCATATCACTATACAATAAAGAACAAAATCGAAAGAATGACTTCGAGCGCGAGCACTTTTGGCATTTTATAATTATGAAAAGAATATTGCGAACATTAAATAACAATTTCTAATAGCAAATGCACTTGTCATATCCATAATAGTTATAGTGATAGCTCCTTCAAATCCGCTCTCTGACAGGGTTAGACAGAACTACTTACAGCGTTTTTAAAGGTTAACATTTTTGGTTAGGGTTGAAATTTGCATTAAATATCTTTTGACGAGGTTTAACTTGAAAACGGTTGAAAATAATAACATAGTTCCCATTTATACAAAGGTTACAGTAAGGTTAAGGTAACTTTTTATCATCAACAGCCCATTAATACTAGGAATATAAAAATTTCAAACTGTCGGAGATGTATTAAGCCATGGATGACTGCAGGAGTACTGCGTTGTATAAGAAACAGAAATAAAATGCAGATGACTTTACGATCTGACCCTGACAATGTAACATTAAGGATAACCTACAAGAGATATAGAAATTTCTGCAATAAGCTAATAAAAAAGGTGAAGCGAGAATACGACAGAAAGGAACTTGCCAGTGCTGCAAAAAACCCAAAAGCTCTTTGGAGTTCAATAAACAAAATAACTCACTATAAGCCCCCAAAACCGAAAAACACCGATTTACTCAATATAAAGCCTTGCTGTAATGACTCTGTGAAATTTGTTAATCATTTCTTTTCTATTATTGGGAGTTCACTCGCTGAAGATATTCTGCGGAAATCCGCTCACAAAATACAGCCCCTAAATTTGCCTTTTACTCAAGTATCATCCTTTGTACTGCTAGAAACTGACTCATTGGAAATACACAGCATACTTATGAATATGAAATCAGAAAGTGCACCTGGATGTGATAACATACCAACAAAATTTTTAAAAACTTGTAAAGACGTTCTGGTACCTATAATCTGTCACCTGTCAAACTTGTGTTTTAATCAAGGTGTGTTTCCGAAGGCTCTGAAGCAATCGATAATTACACCAGTTTACAAGGGAGGGGACAGAGACGATGTCAATAATTATAGACCCATATCAGTTCTACCGGCTATTTCAAAAATCTTAGAAAAACTTATAAATAACAGACTAATAAAATATTTAAATAAATACAATCTACTCTCCAACGCGCAATATGGGTTTAGAAATGGATTATCCACTGAAGACGCGATTTCAGCACTTAGCGCTCATATTGTTGATAACGTAGATCGAGGTAATAAATGTATAGCAGTATTTCTAGACCTAAAGAAAGCTTTTGACACAGTCTCTGTCCCTATACTTGTACATAAATTAGAGACGGTTGGAATTAGAAGCACTCAACTATCATTGCTCAGAGACTATCTTAGTGATAGAAAACAATGTGTTAAAATAGACACTCACGTCAGTTCTGAAGAAAACATTACATTTGGTGTTCCCCAAGGAAGCGTGTTGGGTCCAACTTTGTTTTTAATTTATATTAATGATCTGTGCAATATGGCAGTAAGTAATGGTCGTATTTTCTCATATGCTGACGATACTGCTATCGTATTTTCTGGGAGTACTTGGGATACTGTATGGAGAGCGGCAGAGGCAGGTCTAGCTTTAATAGCAAAATGGCTAAAATGTAATCTACTCACCCTTAATACCTCAAAAACAAATTTTATATCCTTCAGTATCTATAACCGAACGCAGCCAAATGATAACTTCAGTATTAGGATTCATGAATGTGGAAATTCATTAAATAACAGTTGCTCTTGTTCCACAATAGACCATGTAAATAGCACTAAGTATCTTGGTGTTATGATTGACCAGCGCTTATCTTGGCATACACATCTTGAATTGATTATGGGTAGAGTTAGAAAGATGATCTGGATTTTTAAATCACTTAGACACATAACTACAAAGCAACTGATAAACCAAATATACACATCTCTGGTTCAATCGATCCTGATGTATTGTATTCCTGTCTGGGGAGGTGCCACTAAAATAAAATTCTTAGAACTAGAGAGGGCTCAAAGATCGATACTAAAAGTAATGTATTGTAAAGAATATAGATTTCCAACTGAAGAACTTTATAAATGCAGCGATCTTTTAACAGTAAGAAAATTGTATATTTTGCAAACAATTTTAAAAGTCCATAAGACATTAGTGTTCGATCCAGGTATCTTAGATAGTAGGAGAAAAGATATTGTAGATTTTTCTAACGTAGTTAGTACATCTTTTGCTAATCGACAATTTCCTAAAAAATCTATTTACTTGTACAAAAAAATTAATAAGGAATTGAATATTTATCAAATGAAATTTTATGAATGTAGAAAGATATTAACTAATTGGCTTAAAACTCTTAACTACGATGACACCGAGTCTCTATTGCTAATTATATCCTAACTAGTTTAACCACAAACATTATTATAACAGTATAATAAAATTATATTAAACTGTGAATAATATTTTATTATACATAATATATACAACATACATACATAAAGTCTCTGACGAAGCGTTAATATTTTATTCAGATATCCAGTCATACATGCAACAATCTCTGGGAATAATAACATACACACACACACACACACACATACACACACACACACGCACACTTCAAGCTACTTATGTAATTTACATAGTAATTAAACTAATCCTATTTAAGTAAACTTAAATTTTAAATTGTTAAAATGAAATAATAGAAGAGCGGGTCCTTCAACACAAGTATAATCTATATACTTAAAAGAGGGTCCCAACAACTGTAAATTCTAAAATAATTTTAGTTGAAGAAATAAAACTTTTTGTATTTTGTATTTTGTATTTTTATTAATGTCCCCACTGCTGGGGCTCAGGCCTACCCTCTCAACGAGGGCGTTCGGGCTATAGTCCACCACGCTAGCCCAGTGCGGGTTGGTGGCCTAAGAACACATGCGCCTAAGAATTTCTTCTTCGGCGTATGCAGGTTTCCTCGCGATGTTTTCCTTCACCGTTTGGGAGCAGTCAGTAAATGTACTTAAGTTTCGAGAAAAAACCCATTGGTATATGGCCCAGCTGGGGATCGAACTCCGGACCTTTCGATATGATAGGCCGCGTTTTATCCCCTACGCCACTGACTCTCTCAACTTTTTATATTAAGAATTAATTATTGGTTTAATCCAATTACCCCAGTCTTGCTTTCTACAAATTTCGATTCCCCATTCGTCATCAGATTCTGGTAAGTACACCTAATTACTTCACATGCTCTTCACAGCAATACATAGATTGCTATCTGGCAAGAGTAATAGGTAAGAAGGTACCACCAGTCCCACACAATTTGACTTTTTTCACTGAAAGATCCATAATGCAATTTAACTGCGCCCATTTCGACATAGTTGCCCATTATAAAAGTGGCTATCGTAATAATGAACTGCAGAAGCACTGAAATGCCAAATATTTGTTGTACACTTGAGTGCAATTTTAATTGTACATTTTTAAAAACATTTTTTTTGTGACAGTAAGTTAACAAAGTATCAAAGTATTATGATTTTATAAGTATTAGTCATAATAGGTACTCTAATGAAAAATTTAAAGTAGTGATTGTCTTATTGTACCTACCGCTTACTTGGCCAAACTACGAATAGTTTGGCCGTTGAACATTGGCGATAAATCGTCTATCGCATTCGCATGCACTACAGGTAGAAAATGATTATAGGTATAAAATCTACAAATGAATCTATAAATGATTATAGGTAATGATTATTCAACCAGTGCGTCCTACCCGTAATGACCTACGGCGCCGAAACGTGGACACTGAGAGTGGGACTAGTCCGAAAACTCAAAGTCGCTCAACGGGCTACGGAAAGAGCTATGCTCGGAGTTTCTCTGAGAGATAGGATCAGAAACGAGGTGATCCGCCAGAGAACCAAAGCCTTTGACATAGCTCAAAGGGTTAGCACGTTGAAGTGGCAGTGGGCTGGTCACATCTGTCGGAGAACCGATAACCGCTGGGGTAGACGAGTTCTCGAGTGGAGACCACGACTAGGCAAGCGTAGTGTGGGACGCCCCCCGGCTAGATGGAGCGACGACCTGCGCAGGGCGGCTGGCAGTGACTGGATGCGGAGAGTCGAAGATCGGACTCAGTGGCGCGCCTTGGGGGAGGCCTATGTCCAGCAGTGGACTAGTGCAGGCTGATGATGATGATAGGTACCTACCTACCTAATAATGTTGAATAGTTTTCTAGAATATACGAGTTATAATAAATTATGATAGCGTTTTTATTGCGCTTATAGAGATCAACACTGTCCGCTTGGTGGAGCGTCATTATTAAATATTTGACTGAATACAGAAATACACCGTTTAGGGTCCCTTGTAGGTATTAATGTACGGATTGACGGTGGGCCGGATCCACAAGTTTTCGTCTCGCTAAGAAAGAAAGAAAGAAAAAAGAAAGAAAGAAAGAATGAACGAAAGAAAGAAAGAAAGAAAATAATTTATTTGCTAGAAACATGGTATAAAAGTTTGACAAATGTAGGTAGGTAGTGTTTCACATGTCTCACCAGGTTAATGGTATGCAAAAATGTTTCTTACGCTAAGGTTAAGATCGCTCAGCAAGCTGTGGAGAGGGACGCAGCGTGGGACGCCCCTCGGCCAGGTGGACCTAAGGTGAAGAAAGTGGACAGGTGCTGGATGCGGGGGAACCGGGAACCGGGCGTGGTGGCGTTCATTGTGGAAGGCCTATGTCCAACCAAACTTAACATTACCAACCTTAAACCAAAAGAAAAAGGGGCAGACTTAACAATAAAAGTTGTTGTTGTTGTTCCTTTGATTATCGACTCGAACTTTTATTTATAATGTACACTTTAATTGCTCGCGAGTGTATTTAAAATGCTTGAGTCAATAAATTAAAGAGCGAGCAGCGTTCGTTCGCTAAGACATTTTAAGTGCACTTTGAATGCATGCAAATCGACTGAGCGCGGATATTCTTTGTGCTTCGACGGACTTAATATTACGTAGGTATTCCTACAAAGAACAGAATATTAAAATGAATGTAAACGTGCCTTATGCACCAAAATTATGAAACATTGGACTTTCGTGTCGATTCGGAGGTGCACACGACTTAACTAAATTTAGTCTATTGTTCTCTTTTTATCTGTAGAAATAAGAAAGTGATGGTATGTATTTTAGAACTGTCAAATTAGTTTAGTCCTGTCCTGTTTTCGACTAATTACTATGTAGTTTCTACGTGGTCGTTATCGAGTATTGACGTTTTGTCAACTCGTGGTAGGTATACTGATTAAATTCCCATTTACACGGCGATCGCAGCATTCACATTACAATGTGTAAGCTAAACCAAATCCGTGATAATCTTACCTTAATGCTTCGAGACCGATCCCGGACGAATTTCCATACGGGACCCTGCAGAGTTTTTCGGCCAAAATATAAGTTACCCAATTTGTTATGTTGGGGCTTAGGCGCCCTCCGTCAAGGTAAGGGTACCCTTGTCCGGCGAACAGATTGAGCCTACGGGAGATGCGATGGATCAAACTAAAACATACATTCTTGGGATGTTGAGATGCGAATAAGATTATTTAGATTAGAGTAAGCGAAAACATCATGCCTGCTATCAATCAGTACAGTGAAGCAACGGCCAGCACGTAGTTTGCATGTCATGCACGTCAATCACTACAGCTAGACGGTCATGCATGAGTGACAGCACGTATTGCATGTCATGCAGCATGATCGTTTAGGGAGCCCATTATTACGCTTTTCATTTCTCTACTCACTATAGAAAAAGTTTTGTATATTGTCCGCTATGCGTTGTCAATACTTTTTTTTAACTTAGCTTCTAACATAGTTAAGTAAGTAGGTACTTAGAATCTATACAAGAGTACAAATTCAAGCCTATCGGGTAGAAACTTCCGTTACTTTGCAGAGCTTTCGAACCTGTCATATAAACTAAACAAATTACCCCGACTTTGTAGCTTGGAGGTAAACCTTCGAAGCGGCTGACGGAATCCGACTGACCTATCCCTCATATGCAGAACTAGGCCCGAGGGAATACCTGTTTTGCTTACCACGTTACCTGAGCTTTCATCGATCCTATCGTTCCATTTCGCCTTGTGTTCGTTTGCTTATATCTCGAGAAAAGGGTAATAATAGTGAATATTCGTGTCGATTAGGATGGTGCACGCTTTATCAAAATTTTAGTCTCTTGTTCTCTCTTTTTATCTGTAAAAATAAGAAAGAGATGGCGTGAATTTTAGAACTGTCAAATTAGTTAAGTCCTGTCAGACCGAAGAAAATTACCAATTTAAGTGTAATGTTTTAATTATAAAACATGGCGATTAAAATTAGAATTATTTTATATAATTGTTTGACAGGACTAAAACTAATTTGATAGTTCTAAAATTCACGCCATCTCTTTCTTATTTATACATATAAAAAGAGAGAACAAGAGTCTAAATTTAGTTAAGGTTTGCACTAGCCGAATCGACACCATATATGCGTAGCGAGCTATTTCCGTGTTCTGTGATATATACCACAGAAATTCTATTATTTAGTATTTATGTTATTAAGTGGTATGTTTATGTTATGGTTATGTTTATGGGGTATTTTTATTCTGCGTTCTGTGACAGAACACAGAATAAAAATACCCCACTAATTTCTTTAAAGAAACTGCTGCCATTTGAAGATAATTTCGACATCTGGAACTTAAAAAAAATAACATTTGCTAAAAATCATCAAGTTTTTTAAAATATTACATGGGCTAATAGACAGTCAAGATAAAGCCAAAGAACGCACATACCTAGCGGTGCCTATTTACAGTTCGCTGCTATTTTTTCTTTCTTTAATCAATCCGGCAATTAAAATAGACATCAAATATCCATTATTGAGTTTTGTCACAATGAAGAGTACTTATTTGAACAATATTGTGCTTCGTCTGAGGATAATATAATTTGTGTGCTTGAAGCTGCGACAAACATAGAGTCAGAAATTAGGTTTGTATCGAACGCTCGCGATCTCGGCCCATGTTTGACAAGTTATGTTCTGAACCTAGGGTTGTCTAAAAACCAATACCATTAACACCCACAAGTGTACAGCTAAAACAGACCTAGTCAAAATAATGAAAAGTATGCCCCAATCATTAGCAATCGCAGTAACTTAGTTTCGACAGTGTGTTGTAGATAGTCAGGCTCAACTCAATGGCTGTGCGGAAAGTAGTCATCTTTGATTTCTTCCAAAAAACATTGAAGTCAAGTTAACAATCAAAATGAATGTTAATGATTTCAAAGTAGGTGCTTAAGGAATTGAAGAAACAGAAGCAATAGGTACTACTTAAAAGATTGCAGCAGTGGAATTGAAATGAGACCATTTCATGAGAGATTTATTACCTCTACTAATTAGATATTCCTTGAGATGCCTTTGAAATTGAAAATATCACTCTGTAGACTTACCTAGTCGTTTACCGAGAAAAGAGTAATATAATTTTAACTACTACTAAGTTATGATTGAAGAGGACAGTTCGGACAGTTACAAATTAAAAGTTCCTATGAAGTCAAATACTAAAATTCTTCGACCGAACCTCGGGAAGAAGGTATATTTTAAGTTACTTGCGAAATTAATTAGTATCTGTCAGGCTGTCCCTTTGCTTGGGGACGGGTGGCCCCGAATGGGGCTGAGTGTTACGGGGACAGATGTGGGGCCAAATTAATCAAGGTCGGGGTCGGAACATTAGCGTACTTCGAATGGGTTCAACCCTACAAGTTTGGGGCCAGCAAAAACGCGTGCGCGGAAGCGATAAATAAATATATGCAATTCTATTTGTTGCTTCGATTTAGGTCAGATTTTAAGGGTCTAGCTTAATATTTCAGAAACGATCATTTGAGATGACACTATATGGATTTATGCACAATAAGGGCTAGTTCGAACTACATAGTCTACATAGCCATAGACTTGATGTCGCGTAAATGTCGAACTCGGTTTCCTTGCTGATATGAATGTGATAATTTGAGAACATCCATGAAGTCCACTGATTGTGAGCTCAATCGTATCAAAAATTATTGGCCGCATTTTGAAACATGTGTAATTCTAATCATGGATAAAAATATAAATTAGATTACTTGAATCGGTCATTCGAAAAGGTCACTTGTTAGATGCGTTTAACTATGTTCAACTCTTGCTATGGACTGGCCCAGTCACAATGACACTTGTAAGACATCCCTGAGACATGAGGCATTGAAATCTACTAGATAGATATATCTACAAGATATTATTATGCACAGGCACTTGATTTGATGAAAAAATTGCATAGGCAAACAATTGTAACAGTAACCTTTAAGAAATGACCAATTCATTTACATAAAGTAGTATCCCGTACCTACGAACTTTGTAGAGTGCTTTGGAGTTTCCGCTCTTTTCGAGGCCTCATGTCTCAGGGATGTCTTACAAGAGTTAATGTGACTGGGCCCGTCCATAACAAGAGTTGAACATTGTTGAACACTTCTAACATGTACTACATGTTGTGAGTATTATCTGAGACAATATTAATTTAGTTCGTTTTATGATGTGCATAGTCTATCTATGACAAACCTAATTTCAATTTCAATTTATTCAAGTAGTTATAGATAAATAAAAAGTTAAATGGGACCAACTTTGAAGTATCCCTTCGAAGGACCCTGTCTAATAAAAAAAGAATTATCAATATCGGACTGCATTGTAAAAAAAAGATAAGCGTGGTCATACATAAAAAATAAAAATAAAATAAACGGGTCGAGTTGAGAACCTCCTCCTTTTGTTTTTTAGTCGGTTGAACAGAAATGAACACCCGCCATGAACATGATTTTGTGTGATTCCAATATCGGTGGCTTTTTCTTACGAAATAGACACGTTCGTAATGAAAATAAGAGAGCGTCAGTGGCGTCGGGGATAAGACGCGGCCTATCATATCGAAAGGTCCGAAGTTCGATCCCCGGCTGGGTCATGTACCAATGGGTTTTTCTCGAAACTTAAGTACATTTACTGACTACTCTCAAACGGTGAAGGAAAACATCGTGAGGAAACCTGCATACGCCGAAGAAGAAATTCTCAGGCGCATGTGAAGTCCACCAACCCGCACTTGGTGGACCGAACGCCCTCGTTAAGAGGGTAGGCCTGAGCCATATTAATAAGCTGTTGATGATACTCGTAACTACTTTCCCATCTCCAACTATTGTTTATATTTGCATACTGGACCATTCGCAAAAGTTTTTGAATATGTACCTTTTTGAATACTTCAGGTTACTCACTTAAAACAGGGCTAAACAATTTTTCAGCTATAGAATGTTTTGGACATTTTTATTATGATTAAAAGCTTGCCACATCACGGCCGTCTTAACAGACAGCTCGATCGTTCCAAGATTAATTGTTGGAATCGTTCCCCATTGTGTCGGTTGTTGTCGACCAGTTTTTGGTTCGGGCGGACCCTTTTATGAATTTCGCGATCCATTGTTTTGGGGCGGATTCAAAAAGTTTAAAAAGTTCTTTTAAACGCTAAAGCGACTTGTCGCTCTCGACAAATCTGCAAGTTGGATTCTGCGCTTTATTCTCTAGTGCTACCATCACTGGATTAAAGATATTCTGTTTTCTGACTGCAGCAATTAAGTTTGTGCTCTAAATAACGAGGTCACGAGTTTTTTTTTGTTTTTGTCGGTCATTTAAAACTTTCATTAGTGAATTTGCGCGCGTTAACATTTTGCACTTTATTTTTCTTAGAGTTGTTTAATTAAATCGCTCTTGTGTCGCCGACTGCTACACGGGGAGTCAGGAATGTTTGTAAATTTGCCTCCGTGTTTATTAGAGTGTGAATTTTTTGTTCAAATTCTCGTCATTTTTTTCACTTCTACTATAAAGAAGACTTTCCTTATATTTAAAGGATCAAGTGGGTTGCTTGAAACCTAAATATAGGCGAAGGATAATATCGTGAGTTTTTGTTTTGACTTGAAATTTTGTCCCAGCTGCTGGTAGGTGGATTTCAGATGGGCCTAAGGATTTATTCATCGGCTTATGCAGGATTCACCGTTTAAGAGCAGTCAGTAAATGTAATTAAGTTTCAAGACAAACCCATTGGTACATGGCCCGACCGGGGATCGAACTCGGACCTGTCGACATGGTAGTTCGCTTCTTCCCCACCATGCCACCGACGCTCATATGATCATAATTATGATCGAAATAAAAACCGAAATACTATGTTTATATGTAAATTTCATAACCGTAGAGGTTAAGGGCCCAGTTTCGTTGTGATTTTGGCGCTATTTAAGAATAAAGCCCGGTAAAGGCGAGCACAGATTAAACATTCCTCACTGTGGACCCGTCCGCTCCTGTCCTGTCCCGTGTCCAATGCCTTCCAATTACCATCCCCCTGCATCCACCCCTACGTTTCCGTGCGAAATCTTTGCCAGAAAATAAACGTTGAAACTTGAAACTGGACACAACGGACGCGTGCTCGAGTTTCGACAGAGAATCGGAGAACGAGACGCGTCTAGGTTTAGTAGATAGTTAATTAATTATGGTAGAATAGTAAGAAGTGCGCTGCTGTTCGCTTGTGGCGTCGCCGGTTCAAACTGAGAATCACAAACGTACCAGAATAAATTAGTTTCTTAAATTACAGTAGAGAATCATGCCTCTTAATTAATGCAGCATTTCGTTAAAATGATTATTTATTTTCAGCTACAAAAAACACATTCACAACGATATAAAAATAAAAAAGAAATAACAAAACATGAAGTTCGGACGAAGTTGCCGCATTTCAGCTGTGTGAGTACGACGCAGGGAGCGAGTACGACCGGCCGGTGCGTGCGCCCTCACTGTGGGGAGGGGGCAGCAGTACTTAGCAGTAGCATGGAATATGTATGGGTGCTGCAGCAGCAAACAGGCCCCAGCTCAGCATACTGCTGCGCCTCGAAGGGCAGAGCACTGATTTTCTGCTGAGACCTCAGTTTCGGTATATCCGCCATTCGTGTCGATTCGGAATGCACACAAGTTAACAAAATTAAGTCTATTGTTCTCTTTTTTATCTGTAGAAATAAGAAAGAGATGGCATGTATTTTAGAACTGTCAAATTAGTTTAGTCCTGTCAGACAGAGGGAATTTTAATCGCCATGTTTTAGGTTGCAATATATAATTCTTGTGTCTAACTAATTTGATAGTTCTAAAATACAAATGCCATCTCTTTCTTATTTCTACAAAAAAAGAGCACAATAGACTAAATTTAGTTAGGTCGTGTGCACCTTCGAATCAACACACATGGCGGTAGAATCATTCAAACCTACTAGGTCATAAATACCACAGACCTGCGACGGCGAGGACTGCGATGGCCAACAAATCTGCCCATCAGCGTGGCCATTACCAGCATAACTCCCGACGAGTAACGACCAGATACCACGGCCCCGTTCCTACTCCCGGTAGCTCTACTATTCCTGGCTACGGTAGCGGTCTAGATAAAGAAGGTCGGAGGTGGCTGGACGCGGAGGACGGAGGACCGGGTGTGGTGGCATTCATTGGCGATGATGATGACGATTTTTTAACTCCGGTTCTAAAGGTCATAGAACTAATAGGTAGTGTAATTAATAGCTAGTGCTATTTGAGTTCGCTAAGCCGTCGTTATTTTTAAATAGAATAAAATTGATAATAGGCTTGGCAGTTTTAGGAAAAGAGCTCCAGACACCACTTGATCATAATTCCAGTAACTTTTCATCTAATTTAGAAAATTTGACTGTTAATAACAACAAGGCACGTAAATACTTGTAATATTGTTTCTGGGAGGTTTAATTCAAAAAGCTACCTTACCTTTGTGACGAAGGCGAGACAAAGGGTACCTTATCGCGGAGTTAATACATTTTAATTAAAGCTTTAGGGCGGTGCGTCATCCCGCATTGTTGGGATCCCGAATCGTACAGAGGATAGTTCGTTAATTAATAAAAGCTGATTTTGGGAAGTCTATACTGCTCTAATCTCTACTCGTACATTCGTTGTAAGAAAAGTACACTGCCGGTAAAAATTTTTTCATACAAATGTGGTAACTTTGAAGCCTTGGTTCTCCACCGGGATTGATCGGGGTGTGATCTGATGAAGGCTGTCTAGAGAGTGAATGGAGGAGGTACTAGACCTCTACTCCCCAACTGATCAAGCAAGTCACTTAGACAAGGGTTGTACATTAATAATCAGCAAAACAAGGCATCGAGCGTCAGTGGCGTAGAGGATAAGACGCGGCCTATCATATCGAAAGATCAGAAGTTCGATCCCCGGCTGCGCCATACCAACCAATACGGTTTTTCTCGAAACTTATGTACATTTAGTGACTGCTCTCAAACGGTGAAGTAAAAATCGTTAGGAAATCTGCATACGCCGAAGAAAAAATTCTTAGGCGCATATGAAGTCCTTCAACCCGCACTGGGCTAGCGTGGTGGACTATAGCCCGAACGAGGGGGTTGGCCTGAGCCCCAGCAGTGGGGACATGTTAATAGGCTGTTGATTTGATTTGAAAAAAATCATATGGCAAATCTAATAATAAGAATTCCACATGGTCTTGGGACCTCCTGATTCACTCTCTGAACGGCCGTCATCAGAAGAGTTGCTACGTTTGTATGAAAATGTTGCTGTAAATCCAAACTTTCTTTACCGGTTATGTTTTTAGGGTGGTTTCACAGCTGAGCGTGCCCGCCCCGGGTCGCTGAGAAGCGATGCTCTAGCGCCTCATGTATGTCTCCGCTCCGGCAGCCCGTACAGATGTGAAAACAGCCTAACGGTCTATGTCCGACCCACCTGATGATAAGCAAGACTCCAACACTTATCCTAAGCACAAACCTAATCAGATTGCGGTTTCGGCAACCGTGTTTCGTAACCGAAGTGTTGCCGCAAACGAAGTACATTTCTTTGTTCACAACTAGTTACAAAAGCTGGTAAAAATAACAAAATCCTTACTATTTATTTACCGATTTTAATAGAAAGTGCCAATTTTGCCTCCCACAAGGTGGACCGACGATCTGGTGAAGGTCGCGGGACCCAGCTGGATGAGGTTAGCGCAGGACTGGTCGTGGAGATCCTTGGGGGAGGCCTTTGTCCAGCAGTAGACGTCTACAGGCTGATATGATGATGATGAAAATCTGTTAAATTGATAAGTTTCAGACGACATTCCCAGCTATTCCTTGGGAAACTCCACACAAAATTTTGTCATTTATCATGTCTGCCTCAGGTAGCTAAGTTTAATTAATTTTACCGTGACTTTATATTATAATTATAACTAGTTTCTGTCTACGAGTCATTTGTCATATCTTCCTGTGACGGGTCTCGTGAGAACATTTGATAAATTCAACATTATGTACTTACAATGTGTAACCATAGCATGCATAGCAGTATGTATGTGTGGATGTATGTATGTGTGTGTATGTATGCATGTATGTATGTATGTATATATTTTGTAAAATTTGGTACAATAAAGTGGTTGCATACATACATATTATAATTTTACAAAAGCATTTATGAATAAAACTATGTATGTAAAAAACTGGTTTTGTTTCCACTGACGTGCGGTCGACCGTACACTAAAATAATTTAATAACACAACTGAACTTTGCATTAAATTAATGTAAAATATTATCAATAGGAAATGAACGGTTATTCGTAACGCTCTCGCTCGGGTCCCAAATAAACATTAAAACGCAACATTTGGCCTTAACGTACAGGATCCGTTGCTAATCTGTAGTCCAAGGTATAATCGAAGTTACTTTCAGGCAGATAGGAGATGACTTAGAAACTAAATTGTGAACGGGCTTTTCGCTCGCTCGGTCCCTGAGAGCGACCTTGGGTCATTTAAATGTTACATAATATTAATTAAGAGATTAACAGGGTCGGAAAAATACAAATAGAAAACAATAAGAAACCGGACAAGTGTGAGTAGGACTCGCGCCCTGAGGCTCCGTACAAACTTAATTATAGAAATAATTAGAAAATCGTTAATAAAATTTGTAGTTACATCACACGGTACTAACTTTTGTGGATAAGTTGCTCATACGCAAGGTTATGTTTGTTGGTACAAGAAAAAGATTTATTTGTTTGTTATTTAACTAAAATTTTAAGGTTTTCGGATTATTTCCATTACTTGTGCTTTAAGATATTGCTTCTTGCCAAATTTCTAGATTCTAGGTCTACCGGAAGTAATTGATTGATGACCAAGTTACTAAAAAATGGAGGCAAAATCGGCCATATCTTCCAACTGCGTTGAATTAGAAGTTTGATTTTTTCACAGCTTTAAGGGACTGCAGACTGCAATATTTGGTATTAATTTTAACTTGATATCTCCACCCGTTCTTGAGAAAAATGGTCTTTACAGACGGACAGACAGACTGACAGACGGACAACGAATTGATCCTTCAAGGGTTCCTTTTTCCACTTTTGAGGTACGGAATCCTAAAAATGGTTTATTACCGCTACTTTCCCCATAAATTTACTTACAGCCTGACAATCCTGTTTTGAATAAATCGAAGAATTTGATTTTGACACAAACATTTGCATCTCAGAATTCAAGCGCAAAATTGCATTCTTTCGTACAGTAATTCTTCTGCTTTGATTATGATGCACTGATGGCGAGTATATAGTTCCTCCTATGCCTTGGACCACACTACACCAGCCGTGGCCTAGTTTTGAACTAACTATTATGGGTTGCCACCTGCATTCGCGTCAATATATTCGGATTTGCTTTCAGACCCCAAACAATTAACGATTATAACTTTGAACTCCCTATATTAGCAGACAAAAAGTAAATGGCCCAATTTGAAGCAGTTCCAACATAAGATTTGTTCAGAATAGTTGAAATTATTTTAAGTTGTTGAGGCTAGAAGTTTTACTTTTGACCCAGCTACGTAAGGTATTTTTAATGTAAGTTGGTTTAATTGGCTATAACTAAAGGAGATTTTGTCTTGGAAGATGACGATTAATTTTATTTACTTACTTATGTGGTTTTGAAATCTCACACAATAGTGTGGTTGAGAAATGTAACAATTATACTAAGTGTTTTTTTAACTCTCAATTTATGTGTGGTTTAGAAATAATTGATCGACAAAAGGTGATTGATGACCTATTAGTACAGTGAATCATGGCTTAGGAAAGATTAGTGAATTTTGATATAGTGTTTACAAAAATTTATAAATTCTATTCTATTCTATTCCATTCCATTCCATTCCATTCCATTCCATTCCATTCCATTCCATTCCATTCCATTCCATTCCATTCCATTCCATTCCATTCCATTCCATTCCATTCCATTCCATTCCATTCCATTCCATTCCATTCCATTCCATTCCATTCCATTCCATTCCATTCCATTCCATTCTATTCTATTCTATTCTAAAAGCTTCCACAAACAAACAGTGAATTGGCTATCGAATACACAATCGAACGAAACAAATGTCGCAAAACTTGGTGGCGAGGAAACAGAAAAGCTTTATTTTTAAGCGCCAAAGCGTACCCGGGACAAAGTTGGCTTATTGTTCATACTTTTTTTTTCGCTCGCTAGTAAGCCTCACGCGGTTTCGTGCACTTCTGCGACGCCAAGTTTCTGCGGTTATTTTCCTCATACGAAATAATGAGACTGCAGTTTCTGCGTTAATGCAAAAATTCTTATTTAGTCTTAGCATTTTCATGGTTTTTGCAATTAAGATCTCTAGTAATATGTTGAGTCTGTATTGCTCCAACATGTTTCTACTGTTTCGGGGCGTCATTACTGATGGGCCCGTCTCAGGATTAACTTCATTAAGGGCGCTCGCCGCCGTTCTAATTCAATACACAGATTCAATAAGCAGCGGCTCGACTTGATACTGGGACACACGGCTTCAGCGGCTCGGGCCGTGTATGAAGTTTTTTTTCTTTGTGTGTAACCAAGTTACGAAACAATAATAATTATAATAATATAATTAAAATTAATATAATTATAATTAATTTTAAATATTAAAATTATTATTTTGATTGTAAACAGTTTAGTAAATTATTATAATGTAAACTTTCGATATAATTTGGTGCTCAATAAAGTATATTTGATTTGATTTGAATTTTATCGTTGTATGTTCCTTCCTTGTAATTAGTTACGATTGAAGAATTTATAGTGTCTTCGTTTGTAACCGAGTTGCAAACAAATAATTTTCGGAACTTAATTTTTTTCTTAGTTCTCAGTTATGTATGGCAGGCCTAAACGGCTGCGGTCGTGTTTGTAACGGAGTTTTGTAATTGTAGCTGGTTACAACAGTTACAAACGCGGTCTGAGCCGTTTAGGCGTGCCTTATCTACGAATTAAAAAATGAAGATACAAAAATTATTTGTTTGTAACTCGGTTACAAACGAAGACATTATAAATTCTTCAATCGTAACTAATTACAAGGAAAGATAAAATACAGCAATAAAATTATTTTGTTTCGTAACTTGGTTACAAACAAAAAAAACCTTTGTAGCTGGTTACAAAACTCGGTTACAAACACGTCCGGAGCCGCTTGAGCAGTTGACGAGCAAAAAACTAGAATAATGAAAATAAAAGTAAATAAGGATGAAGAATTGGAAAACTTTACCAAGTCACGTCTCAGGATTCTTTCTAATTCAAAGGATTTTATGAAATGGCTTAATATAATACAGCCACACACGGTCCTAGCGGTTGACGAACGATTGTGGCATTAACGACTGAGAGAAAATTATCACAATGATTGTGTTTATACGGCATTTGGCTAAGTACTTACTTATGAAAGAGGGAAAAAGAAGGATGAAAGTCAGTGAGAAAGAAAGAGAGAGAGAGATAAAAAGACAATAATGAGTGATACTAATTATAATTTCAGCTAAACTAAGTGATTAGTTAACTACACCTTCGAAGTATTTGAAAAGCGATAGATATAAACTGGTAACAACTATAATGTGAGAAACATTAATTAGTTTACTGACATTTCCAGGTTCCCATCAAATGTTTTATCTACGTTTTCGAAGTATTTCAAAAGCGATCGTCTTTACTAGTAACTAGGTACTATAAACATTAACAGTTTACTTATATTTCCATGTTATTGTATTTTTTTTATAACTAGCCTGTCACAGAAACTTACGCCTAAATTGGCTGGGATCAGAGTTAACTTTTATTCGTGTATTTTGCTAAAACACATTTTCAAATCTTACAGTCACCTTGAATGTAAAATAGAGCTCATCATTCTTCCTGACACTGTGTATCATGCCCTTGGCGTCTTTCTTACTATGTCTATTCTAAGAGGACATTTATTTTATGGGATCTCGGCTGAACAAATTAGGGTTTTGTTTGTTTATCACCCTAATTAAGGCATAATAAGACGTTAAGTAAATAACTGTGGGTGTTTTGGAGTAATGTTGCGATTGCAGTTTACGATGTGGTGGATATTATGGGTGTTATTCGTTTAATGATTTGATTATTAATATGCTTCCGGTATTTGGAATTCTCTATTTAGGAGTTTTAACTGTGAATAATGTGTATTCTGGTTATCGGTTGCATATCATGGAACTCCTGTCGACCTGATCGATCTCACTGCTGCCAATTGGCTCCAGAATAAAATGAATGATGATGTGATGATGATTTATTTGCCAATTAAATTATCTACCTACGCCATACGGTTATATAAATCTGATGCAATACAATACATCAGATTAAACTTTATTTCGCAAACAAACATGTTAATTGTGAATAGTGTGTCCTACTTCTATTAAAAGAGTGAGAATCCAAACCGCGCAAGACACAATTATTGATAACTAGCTTTTTCCCGCGGCTCCGCCCGCGTAGAAAAGTTTTTCCCGTATACATTGTGAAACAGCGCCCTCTATATAGGCGTTTTGTTACTTAGGGGGTATTAGCGGACGCCCCCCGACTTTGTCCGCGTTAAAAAGTAGCCTATATGTTATTCCAGGATATAAGCTATCACTGTACCAAGTTTCATCAAAATCTGTTCGGTAGTTTTAGCGTGAAAGAGTAACAAACATCCTCACATCCATACAAACATTCGCCTTTATAATATTAGTAGGATAGGATTCTTATATCTAAAGTAGGTAATCCTTTTATTTCAGGCAAACAACCATTGCAAGTAATTTGACTCAAGTAGCTAATAATTTGGTTTATATTCGGAGGTGCACACGACTTAACTAAATTTAGTCTATGCTCTATTTTTTATCTGTAAAAATAAGAAAGAGATGGCGTGAATTTTAGAACTGTCAAATATTTTTTTTGTTTAGTGCTGTCAGACCCATGGAACTAATATGTCCTAAGTTCCATGGTCAAACCATGAATCAAAAAATTAGCTACAGGGGGCGCGGCCGCCCACCAAAGAGATTCTATCTCTATGTGTCAGACAGAGGGAATTTTAATCGCCCCGTATAAGTCGCAATAGAAACCTGGTACATTTTCTTGTGTCTGACAGGACTAAACTAATTTGACAGTTCTAAAATTCATGCCATCTCTTTCTTGTAAGTCGTGTCGATACCATGTCGATACTAATCGACACGATTAGCATCATTTTTACCGACTTCCAAAAAAGGAAGAGTTACTATGTTCGGCTGTATGTATGTTTTTATATATATATATATCTTTTGCTCTATTTATCTGTGCAGCCCAGGCCCCAAGGCCCTGTCGACGAACCTGCAGACTGCCCTGTGCAGCCTCCTTATACCTCGCCTCATGCACTTCTGTGCTTTAACAACGATCTTCAGTCGTCGTGACCTGGAGCTGCCAGACTGTTCCACGTTCACTACTTTGCGCTTTTTGCGACGATGCATTTGGACCTCGACGGCGAGTGACAATGCTGCAAAAGACAGGTAAATTAAGGCTTGTTTTATGACCCCGTTGACCCCGCGTAACGGGAAGAGGCGAGGATGAAGAAGAAACTAGCATTTACTCCGCTCATTTTCGTAGGAGAACGCTTGGTAGGAACCGATTTTCCAGTGGGAAAATTAGTAGCCTAAGTCAGAACGGAGAATAATACCCATCAAGAAAATAATTTTAGAAATGGGTTCAGTTTATTACCTGCTAACGTATCGGAAGACGCAGTTTAGGCAGGCCTCCCACAAGGTGGACCGACGATCTGGTGAAAGTCGCGGGACCCAGCTGGATGAGGTTAGCGCAGTACCGGTCGTCGTGGAGATCCTTGGGGGAGGCCTTTGTCTAGCAGTGGACGTCTACAGGCTGATATGATGATGAATACCTGCTAATAGATGCCCAATGCCGAGCAGGCAGAACGCTCCCCTTAACATTGTCAAGGACACCGGTTGCAGACCTTTGGTAGATTCTGGTTTTTGTTCCTGTCAAAATATCATATGGGGTTTGGATTTGAAATGAAACGAAAATTGAAATTATAAATTATCGACACATATCTTTGAATACACAGCATATATTTTGTTTATATTATGTTATTGACCATACTAGCCATTATTTGGTGCTCTTTCGAAACAGAGCTACCTAATTATAGTCCAGAAAAAGTAACTCGTTAAAAAAATCTAGCAGTTCTAATAGTGTAGTTTTGTAAAAAAATAGTTCTCCACAGTTTTTCGTGAGCTTTTTAGTAGACAAGAAATGGGAAAATTTATGAGATATTTTTTAAATATATTAATATAAGATGTTTTTTAAGCCTATTACCAGCTGGCTGCTCATCACCGGCGTACGGTATTTGAGCCTAATCTGACTCGATTAGGTAAGATTGGTGCTTAATCTAATTACAGAGCTTTTACCTGGGAGGCAGTTGCTGGATCCCCAGTGAAGTCACTACTTTCTCGATCGCTCTCAGTAACGGGCTCCGACCTTCTAGACTGTTCTGGAAGGTTCCTGTACTCGTCTGTCGTCATCTTCGCCATTATACCCGCCTCGAACAGAGTCATCACCCTTTAAGTAGATTTGATGATGATCAATCAGTATTATGCTTTTCAGTTCAATTCACACAGAAATAAATCCATGTAATTTTCATTTTATATTGGGTAAATGTATATTAATGTAACAGCCAGACCAAGCAAATAAGCTGATTATGGCAGTACTAGGCCCATCTTTAGTGGCGCTGCTGCCCGCCACCGGTTCCTGATATTTATAACTCAGTTTGTATGCTTCTTTACAGCCTAACGAATACAGTCTCTACTCCAAAATGAATAGGCCCCAACTTGGTTCCTTCCGTTACGTATATTTCCGTCTTATTCCCGGAATCCGTTACGTCTATTTCTCGGAATGTCTACTTCCTCGAATGTCCACTTCCCTAAATGTGATAGCTGTGGTGTGGCCACTGCGACTTTAGCTTACTGAATAATTAAAATAAATTGATTTAAAATAACTAATTTTTAATGGTAGGTACCAGTGAACTTTATTAATTAAAGAAATACTACTAGGCCTTATAAATGATGACGTCAAAAGAGTCGCCGTGGCGGTGTCAGCAGTGGGTGATTGAGTATGAGGTAGTAAACATGAAAATGTATTATGTAGAATTCAATACAAGCAAATGTATACTTTGTCGCATAGTGATATGGTCTATAATCATCTAACACGCTTTGTTACTTCAGACTAATAAAGCATATCATAATTGCATTTGTTTTTATTCGAATCTCACAATTTAAAATAAATTTGTATGGACTATTACTTCTATACCTATTGAAGTTCGTTGGTAGGTACCTAGATATCTCAATTGAATCAGCTTCTTATAGATTTCTATAGGTAAATAACACTTACACATCATTAAACGTTTCTAGGAACGGGCAACCAATTTGCAGGGCAATAGCTGAATACCTCGTGTACAGTTTCTCGCTCAAGTGGAAATTGTGAGATCCTGAAACACCAAAAAAGCACAAAATTACAAATATCTTTACGTGTACGATTTTATATGTACCTTAAAAGTGAACGATTTTATCAGGTAGGTACACAGTTCAGGCAGGTACGTCAGTGGAAACACTTTGACTTTGACCTGGCCTGGCCTGCTCGGGAGTTTCAATACTATGAGAGACCAGTTTATATACTGGTTTGTTTCTACTGACGTGCGGTCGACCGTACCTATTAACCGCTCGCGGGAACAGTTTTACTCATAGTAAAAATAATACTATTTCATACCAATTCAATTTATTTTAGAAAGTGTCAAATGGCTGTCACTGTCATCACAAAAATCAATGTCATTTCATACCTACTTAATATATTATATTATTATATAGAGTTATCTATGTAGAGTTATGTAGAGCTAAAGAATTTAATAGCTCAGATCTTGAGGAAGGTTATAGGCTATTTAACATCACGCTACGACCCTTGAGAGCCAAGCAAAACGAAAGAAAGTCAGAAATATCTTACAACAGCTAGTCTAAAATAAGTAGAAACAGTTACCAAAACGTTCTGTGTCGTAGTATAGTGTTTCCCGTCCCCCGAGTATGGCGACATGCCTGCGCGACAGGACCAGCCTCACGCCGAACTCGACGCTGCGCACGCGCTGCACGCGCTGCCGGCGCATCAGCCGGGCGAGACGGCCGTACACTCCTGTCCCGTTCTGGTTACAAACCAACCCAACAAAGAAATTATTTCTAGTACGTACGTACGGCCACACCGCATAACTTGCTTACCGACTTACTTATCGACTGATTCCCCTTTTATTTTGGATACCGAGTAGACCTTTTTAGACCCCTATTGCTACTGACCGCAGTACAGGCATATTTTGGATGTCACAATCAATCAGATCAGGGGTTTATTTCATAATAAGACAATATTATGGGTAGATTTCGAAGAATAGGGCAACTTAACCTACCCCAGGTTAAGTTGCCCTATTTTTCGAACTGTAAGCATAGATGCACAGATCTGTAACATTTTCAATAATAAGCAGTCTACTTTGAATCGCAAGTTCATAATACAAATGACAGGAAAGAGACATTTTGTACTGCTGGTCTTAGTTTTTCAGCCATTTTTAAGATGTTTATAGCCTATATCTTGACCAGGGATATACACTATCACTATTCAAAGTTTCGTCAAAATTCGTTCAGCCGTTTCTGCATGACGCCTGAACAGACATACAGACATATAATAATTATACCTAAACGAAGTAGTTGTAAGGAAATACTGAGATACGAACGTTACCTGCAGAATAGCCAATGAAGAACTATGCCTTTCCACGACGAGCTCGTAGCCGTTGTCTCTCATGGCCTCCTCTAGAGCTGGTAGGGTTCCAATAGGCCTCTCCCTAGCTGGTCTGGCCAACAGACTGGTCAGGTTCGCGGAGTACATGTCTCCGATGACGTAGGTCGCTCCAAGCGATATCAGGATCGAAACCAAGCGAGCCTTGTGGGTGTTCGAAGGCTCTTTGCTGGAGGCTGGAAAACATTTTTGGGATCAGTGATCTAGCAAGCAATGGAGAAAGCCTTGAAAGGTAGGTAGTGACAGATATAACCAAGGAGATTCGAACCTCTTTTGTCGCGCGCGCGCTCCCTGTGGAGATCGCATCTTCCAAATTTAGTATGGGAAACGATGAAAAATTCTGTTTCAAAATCAGGGGGGGTGCGGACAAATGAAGCGGATTAGCGGGAGGAAGTTGCTCATACAAATTTATATGGAGTTTGAAAATGAGAATGTGTGAGTGAGTATCAATTTCGATATACATTTGGCACGATTTTGGCACCCCCTAAAATGATTTTGTTACTCATACATATGGGAGTACCTTTTTTTTTTAACTCATGGATATAACAGATTGACGTTTTTAATAGTACCCAATGTAGTTACTCACAATTTTCGACTTTGGCAAAGGGCACAGTTGCATTCATCGCTATTTGGCGGCAAACATGGTACAAACGACCTCACGTCAGTGGATACGCTTTCACCTTCAGCTGGCCTAGCCTATTAGGGAGCTTTAATATTAAGAAAGACCAGTTTATATTGGTATTGTTTCCACTGACGTCGCTCTATATAACACCTTGGAAGCGGTGGTAGATAAAAAATTGACGTTGTATAATGTACCCAGTGTACTTACATGCAATAAAATAGTTTTGACTTTGACTTTGGTCGACTGTACGAACGTACGCTGCAATAGATTCCTTTACCGTCGTGTCAAACAATGATATAATAATATATGTTTCAAGAGTAAGCCTCACATTGCCTCAAGAACAGTGTGGTAGTGAACCAGCAGCAGTTATTGAAGAGACTCAGCTGGTCGTGGGGCCGTCGTTGCCATAGCGACGGCGCGGCGATCACCGCCCACAGCGCCGGTCCTGTCACCAGCAGGGTCGCGCACACTAGTGGCCAGACCTGGGAATGGGACCAACAATACCCGCCAGAAGCGTCAAGAACGGATTCAGGGACCAATACAAGTGGACATAACACCTGTGGAAGCAAGTGGACCTACCAACTTTAGGTCTTAAGCTCCGAGTCCCAGCCCAACACAAAGTGAGTACTCTCTTGTGCCCAAAAAAAATAAGAAAGGTATGGCATGAATTTTAGAACTGTCAAATTAGTTTAGTCCTGTCAGTGTCATTGTCCTGTCAGACTGAGGGAATTTCTGGAAGTTTTAACCGCCATGTTTTAAATTGCAAATAAATACCTATTCTAGTGTCTGACAGCACTAAACTAATTTGACAGTTCTAAAATTCATGCCATCTCTTTCTTATTTTTATGGAAAAAAAAGGCACAAGACACTAAAATTTTGTTAAAACGTGCACCATACGAATCAACATCAATGTCTTGGATGTACCTATTTCTTATTCATATTTCTTAGATCTATCGATTTCATACATTTTAAATGCGCTAAAATGCAACTATCTCAGTCTGCGAGTAACGTACCTCCCACCGAAAAGGCCTGATGATGGCGAGGGTCTCGCTGAGCTTGGCTGGAGCGTGCGTGAGGAACGCACCGGAGTCAGCCAGCGTCAGGAACGAGAAGTCCACCGCTTGGAGACGCTCCCAAGTCATCGTGACGTCACCGAGGAAGAAATCCGCTTTCTAAGGGGAACACAAAAGAGACAAAAGATGGGTTGAAAACGTAATTTGGTGACAATCTGATTTTGTACAAAAATAAAACCCACTTCTTTCTTTGTAAAAAGTATGATTTTTGTACATCGATGACCCCCTATTTTTACCGACTTCCAAAAAAGGAGGAGGTACTATGTTCGGCTGTATGTATGTTTTTTTTAAATTTTAATTGTCCATAGGCTCCCTAAACGACCAATCTGCATGTCATGAAATTACGTGCTGTCACTCATGCATGAATGTCTAGCTGTAGTGATTGAAATGCATAACATGCAAACTACGTGCATGACATGCAAACTACGTGCTGGCCGTTGCTTCACTGTACTGATTGATGGTCTATCATGCAGCATGACAATCACGCAAACATAACGCATGTCATGCAAGCATGAGGGACCGCTTTAGAAGTGAAATATTGTTTTCAAACTGAATTGGGATCGCCTATTTAAATAAAAAAAAGAATTATTCAAATCGGTTCACAATCGACGAAAATACCGCGTAACACACACACAAAAACATAGGTAAGTACAGTCGAGTTGAGAACCTCCTCCTTTTTTGAAGTCGGTTGAAAAGACACAAAAGACGGGTTGAAAACGTAATTTGGTGACAGGAAATGAGAAAATTTAGAAGGATCGTTTCTTATACGGCGAAATAACGTTCTGTAAAAAAGTCAGCGAAATGTATACGTCAATGTTGTTACTTTGGAGATCTGAAGAAGCCCGGAATCATTCCCTTTAATCATTTATTTACTTATGTCATATACTCTGTGCTTATGTAGGTAAGTAGAGGTACATAGTACCAGACAGAATGTGAATATAAAAGTGTCCCTAAACGATCATGCTTGCATGACATACAACGTTTACGTAAATCTCATGCTGCATGATGGACCATCATGCTGGCTATCAATCAATACCGTGAAGCAACGGCCAGCACGTAGTTTGCATGTCATGCACGTAGTTTGCATGTCATGCACGTAGTTTGCATGTCATGCACGTAGTTTGCATGTCATGCACGTCAATCACTACAGCTAGACGGTAATGCATGAGTGACAGCACGTATTGCATGTAATGCCGCATGATCGTTTAGGGAGCCCTCAAGGTTAATATAAAACTGATTATTTGTGATTGTTTAAAGACTCATAAGTCTTTATTTTCTACAAACCACCCACACATTACAATGGTTAGGAAGATTAATTAAGTCAAATCTTTAATTTGTTGTGCACTAGCTGTTTCCCCCGGCTTTATCGCAGTAAAAAGTAACCTGTATCCAGCCCCAGGTTTAGGTGTGAAAAGGTAACAAACAGGCAAAGTGTTTTTCCCATTTACAATGTTAGTAGGGAAGTAAGGATTTACGTTGAACAACGTAGGATTTTTAATTTAGCCTCTTGTTTTATCGTTTAACTCGAAATCTAGATAAATTTATCGAAAATTTTGATTTACTCGTTTATAATATTATATAGTCTTATCTTCAAAAGTTTGAGTGGTTAATTTTGAACGACCTTCTTTATACTATTTATTACGAAGACATCGTAGTCAGTTAGCTTAGATATTCCATTGAAATTGTTGATACGGCATAAAACTTACCGAATCGAATATTATAGACGAGTGATTTTCAACAGAAAGTTGGATCGTAATATTATAAGTAATATTAATATTTCCCTCAATGGCGTATTCGATTTTGACCTACTGTTCGAGCGTAGAAGGTAGGAACGATCTGCCTGAATGCGTAGAATTAGAGGTACCATACATGTTCCATATGGAACCAAGGTCTCCGACATAGCTCAAAGAATTGCGAAGCTGAAGTGGCAGTGGGCGGGGCACATCGCTCGTAGAACTGACGGCCGTTGGGGTAGAAAGGTTCTCGAGTGGCGACCACGTATCGGAAGACGCAGCGTAGGCCTCCCACAAGGTAGACCGACGATCTGGTGAAGGTCGCGGGACCCGGCTGGATGAGGTTAGCGCAGGACCCGTCGTCGTGGAGATCCCTAGGGGAGGCCTTTGTCCAGCAGTGGACGTCTACAGGCTGATATTATGATGATGGTGATGATGGAAGGGGGCAGACAATACCTTAATGGAACCACATACTATATGTAGTCAAAGCACACGCGTCAAAAGGATGTTAATATCAATTTAAGCTTAATGTGCAGCAATAAATCAATGCAACTGATAAAAATTAAATGGAAATTGGAACTGTTGACTTATATTCGAGAAGTACCAGGAACTGTTGGGACTGACAACTACAGATATGCATGAGATTCATGTCTGTGGTGACAAATCAATAGTTCCACATGGTACTAAAAGTATGGTACTTATCTAGGATATATTCAACCAAAGATCGGGTTTAGCGGCGCGACTTGGGGAGGCCTAAGTATATCTAGCTTTGAATGATACTACGGGCTCTCGTTCATGTAGATGATTAGCCCGTCCACATTAGAAAATGTTAAGTAGAATAGACGTCGTCTAGGCAGATTTTCTAAAGGTGAATTTATCCATCACTGACTAATATTAGACCGATATAAAATATAGGGTTTTCGAACAGAATCATCTACTCCCATAGGTACAGTAAGGTTCTTAAGTGCAGTAGCATGCTAAGAGTCATTTTTCTGTACAACAGTGCGCACGACACCACGAATACCAAATTATCTGACCATCCAAGTTAATAACGTGTTTTAAACCTTATTGTCATAGCAATAAGTCGTCAGTTCATCTTAATATCCAGCAATATATTAATTATTAGTGGATATGTGCGTGTGTGGGTACAGATATAAAAGAAAGTCATAAACTGGTCTCTCAAGCAATTGAGTTGCGAAACTTACACTGCACTTATGAACCTTGACTGTACCTACAAAGGGTTTGTACCTTTTTTGTGAGTGTAGTGTTTAACTTACTCGTTTCCAAAGTAAGCCGAGAGTGCCTTTGAATGTGCCGTTACCAGAAATGCTTGAACCTTGACTCCTGTCTGGTGGATCGTAGTACCTGTATCTGTTAAAAAATGTTATTGTTATTTTGGCGGAGATTTTCATTAATTTTTTTTTTTTTTTTTCATTAAAAAAATGGACCAACCAAACTAGGCTATCGAGTTCGAACCAGTTACAAATCAAATCAGGGCCTCTAGTCGTAGTCAACTTAGCCCATAGCTCGGTCAGTCCGTGGCTGAGTTGGTGTCCGTTCACCTAGCGTACACATAAGAGATTCTGGGCTAGTTTTAGTGCCAATAAATAGTACCCAAATAGTACCTAAATAGTACCTAGATCAAATAAATAGTACCCCTGTGGTTTAAGAAATATACGCCAGTCTTAGTGTGTACGCTGGCGGAACGTTCCGCTGGCGTACACATGGCCGATCTCGAAAACGGCTTTGATTACAGCAACGAAATTACACAAAAAAATAGTACCCTAATAGTACCCTCGGTACCGGAAATCTCATAACGATTGCTCTTATAGGAACGGAGATATTGAACATAACTTTCAGAGCAAGCGTTCAGCCAGCGTACACATTAAAGTCATGTTGTTTTCATAAAGAAAGCGGACGCATCTAAATTTAAATGATATATCAATAAATAGTATTTCAAATAGTACCTCCGCTAGTACAAACATTTCATGTGAATTCACACGGGAACCATATCAAAAATCGATGTAAAGTTCTAGGAACAAATGTATTGACGAACAGTCGCACACAAAAGTGAATAAAAATGAACAACAAGTGATCGCCGTTTTATTGCTTCCAAGCGAGTCTAGAGTTAGCTGATCAGTAAATAGTAGGTAAGAGTCTATATTCGTATGTATGTTAAGAACCCTTTCATACCTTTCATCCACCCTTATTTTTTACAACCTTTTGTCTTGTTTTGACTCGCACCTCGCACTTAGAGATGTCAACCAATTACCAGTTTTAGCACCGGTATTTACCGATTAGTTAAAAAAAACGGTTTTCTTAGTTTTTATTATTATATGGAAACACTCAGCTCAGAAAGTAATAACATTATCAGAATTGTGAGTTTTGCTCTCACTTGTTTGTGTGACACTTCACCCTTTATTTATTTATTTTTGGACGCATAATAATAATAAAATCTTCGAAACGAAACGAAAGTTACGAAGAAAGCATGAAAATAAGTACCTACCTAGATGTTAGATGTGTGAAATGAAATTGCATAGTGCGGGGATTTCCCAAGTATTATAGTCAATCGTGTTCAGATACGCATCGATTAATTATAATTCAGACTATATTCGGATACAAATATCATTTTTTTTTTGTAAATAAGCAAAGAAAAAGTATTTTTTTAATAAAACCGGTTTAAAGAAAAAATGTTTTTAAAATTGATTTTTTGGACCGGTTGACTGACATTACTGCTCGATTCGCTCTTCGCAGAATTGTTACGGACGGATCGGTGCGATCATTGATTCGGTCATTTCGTTCTGTGATCGTTCGTGAGTTTTGAATATGTTAAGGGCCCTTGGGCGTACGCCCTTTCTAACAACCTTACTATTCAGAAATATAGTTATTTTAGTTTTTGTTGTTAACTAATACCTACCATTTCCGCCTATTCCAAAACCAAAACCGCTTCATCACATTGGGCGTTTCTTAATTCCCAACCGCCTATTACAGACATGGCTCCTCATTTTATGGTGGATACCCACTTACAGTACCAAAACCGCTCCACCCCCTTAGGGGGCTGTTCTACATTACGAATACTGTCACTAGTTACTACCTATGACACACATCGCTCCTCCTTGTTACCTCCTTCCAGGTACTGTTGCTCAGTTGCTCGTTTCGCTCGCTCCAAGGGTCACCAGTAACCTAACGAACCTAACTTTCGGGGTGCTCCAACTGCTACGAGTGACCGGAGTTACCTAACCTTATAGGTTTCAAAGGCTGCTTTTTCAACCAATCAGCAAAACTTAATACGATTTCCATCGGAGTGGCTCGTTTTAGATCCAATGAAACCTCACTTACACCAGATTGGTTGGTTTTCGAACCAATGAAACCTTACTTACATCGGATTGGTTGATTTTAGAACTAATCAATATCTCTTATTACGATTGGCTGCTTTACTCGCGTTGGGCGTTGCTGAATGTTCTGTAGCTGTTGTCATCATGTCCGAACCCAGCCAATCCTATTTAGGTGGTAGTCATTGGTTCGAAAACCAACCAATCTGATGTAAGTGAGGTTTCATTGGATCTAAAACGAGCCACTCCGATGGAAATCGTATTAAGTTTTGCTGATTGGTTGGAAAAGCAGCCTTTGAATTGAAACCTATAAGGTTAGGTAACTCCGGCCACTCGTAGCAGTTGGAGCACCCCGAAAGTTAGGTTCGTTAGGTTACTGGTGACCCTTGGAGCGAGCGAAACGAGCAACTGAGCAACAGTACCTGGAAGGAGGTAACAAGGAGGAGCGATGTGTGTCATAGGTGATAACTAGTGACAGTATTCGTAATGTAGAACAGCCCCCTAAGGGGTGGAGTGGTTTTGGTACTGTAAGTGGGTATCCACCATAAAACGAGGAGCCATGTCTGTAATAGGCGGTTGGGAATTAAGAAACGCCCAATGTGATGAACCGGTTTTGGTCTTGGAATATGTAATGAATAAATAAATAAATAAAAAATATGAGATTTTTTGTTTATTTAGTCATAAGCTATCGATATATAAAGGTTTCATCGTGTGAGGAAAAAATCGAAAGAAAAACAAAATGGCGGCGGAAATTATGCCAGAAAGGTTCCTATTCCTTAGAAAAACTTTTTTTTTCGCGATTACAATATTATACTTAGTACAGCTTCCTCTACCCTTACATACAAGTATTGAACACAACCTTCTCTGTGCGAGTCCGACTCCACTTGGTCGGTTTTTTACCTACCACCGCTTTCTAATTGTGATTTTTACTGAAGTCACTCTAACCACAAATACCGAATTTCTTTTTCTGCCTGTTTGACTGAATTTCTGGGTTTGTTCAGAATTAAAAAATAAACATACCTAATACTGTTAGCAAAGATAAGTCACTTTTGAACATGACTGTACCTCTAGTATGAATAGAACTTTACATCGATTTTTGATATGGTTCCCGTGTGAATTCACATGAAATGTTTGTACTAGCGGAGGTACTATTTGAAGTACTATTTATTGATATATCATTTAAATTTAGATACGTCCGCTTTCTTTATGAAAACAACATGACTTTAATGTGTACGCTGGCTGAACGCTTGCTCTGAAAGTTATGTTCAATATCTCCGTTCCTATAAGAGCAATCGTTATGAGATTTCCGGTACCGAGGGTACTATTAGGGTACTATTTTTTTGTGTAATTTCGTTGCTGTAATCAAAGCCGTTTTCGAGATCGGCCATGTGTACGCCAGCGGAACGTTCCGCCAGCGTACACACTAAGACTGGCGTATATTTCTTAAACCACAGGGGTACTATTTATTTGATCTAGGTACTATTTAGGTACTATTTGGGTACTATTTATTGGCACTAAAACTAGCCCAGAATCTCTTATGTGTACGCTAGGTGAACGGACACCTGAGTTGTCCTCTTTCAAAAATTTGTAGTCAACTTGGCCCGTACTCACGTAATTTTGTTGCAATTGTGAATTATTAAGTATTTTTTTAAATTTTGTTATTGTTGAATTGAGACGTTTTTGAAATAAGAACAGCGGGCTAAATTCACTACAATAAATTGTACAGGACGGCCCGCGCTAAACTTTCTCACCTTTCTTCATTTTTATTTTATTTTTAGAAAGAAAGAGTAGGGAAACTCATACAGCTTTGTCATTTTCTTTATATATTTTTTCGAGTCCGTCTGACCGAGCTGAGGGTGGAGTTGACTACGGCGCCCGAATAATTACCTGAAGTTCAATTTATTTGCAATTAATGCAAGTAATTTGTCATCTCGCCCACCCGTCACGTTCACTGTTGAATCGTTGTTGTACTTCACGAAGTGCCATGGAGGTGCCTGTTGACATATCCGTACAATATAATTAGGTCACAAGAAAAATGACAGACCAATATATAAAGAGAGTACGGTGAAGGGACGGCAAAAACATATAAACATTGAGCAAAACATCAAAAGTTGTTAAAAAAATCATTTCTATTAATATTATCCAATTTTGAGTCTCAGGCCTAGGTACCTTATAACGAGGGCACCAGGCTAGCCCAGTGTGTTTCTCCAACACGATTTCTTATCTTTAGAAATCTTTGAAAATCTTTAGAAAGCGAGTGAAGGAGCATTACCTCTCTCTTGATCCATAAGCATATATATATATTATACATATGTGTGTATATATTTATGTATGTAAGTATGTACGATAATATTTGTATGTATTATACTTTATGAATATTTTTGTTATAATATAGTTTATTTAGTATATTAGTACACACTGTCTGCCCTAACACACATTTTTCCTGTCACTGGTAGGCTGGCAGAAATCTCATAAAGAGATAAGCCTCACCATTTGTACATGTTCTTAATGTTTTGTGTGTACAATAAATTGTTAAATAAAATTAAAATAAAATATTAATCTTGTGTTATTGGAAAGTCCCAACACTCGCGGTATCCGCGGGTGTATTCGACGATAAATCGCGAGATTTTAGTTTATCGATCTCTGGATTCCACCCCGAAGTCAATTTAAAACAAACTTTAAAAAAAATTAAGTATTCCCTATTGAAACTGTTAAACTCTATTAGACTATTGTATTCACCTACTCCGTGGTTGTATTATTAGAGGTTGAAATGAAATGAATGTAATGAAGTCAAATAAAATTAAATGAAAATAATTGAAATAAAAATGAAATTAAATAAAATTATTTATTTGAATTCAAGTTTGTTTCATCTCACATGTAACACGGGGACATCAAAGATGCGACCCTTGAAGTCGTGGTACACCTTGTCAGTGGGAGGCAGCACCGGCGACTTGTACAGGCGTTCCGCCCACCAGTTCACTAAACTCAAGTGGTGCAGTCTGTTTGGAGATGCCTGGTTATAGTATACGCGAAACCTAGGCGAAACAAAGTCAAAATTATGGCATACTGATATATTATATTACTCTATGCTGACAAATAATAAATAATCGGGGTGACCCGCCCGCTCCCCACATTGCATTGAGTAAATATTATAACTGGCAACATTGCCGCAAGGTACTATTTATTCTGGGTGGCATTGGCAGCACTGCAGTAGCAAAGAAGCAATAGTGCTATTGCTACGGCCGACACCGCGGTGAGCGGTCGAGTTGCACGCGCAAACCCATATGTAATAGATCGTTTTATTGAAGACGCAAATACCCGGGCCACCACTAAAGTAAAAGAGATACACTGGGTACATTTATACACGTAAATTTTTATCTACCATCTCTCCCTAGGTGTTAGCGCCCGGGAAACACTTCCGCTACACGTCTTATAAGATGAAGTTTGTATAACATTTATTTTAAAGATTGTGCGAGGCTGAAGTAACATTAATTCTTACAAAGTTGTTTTATAATGTGATTCCTAAATTCTCAGTCCTTCTTAATTAAGATAACCCTCTGGTAGTTTGTTGTAGGAGCGTATACATTGCCCCGTGAATGATTTACTGACCTTACTAAGTGTGAACTTAGACACAGATATGTCTGTCAATTTGTAGGTAGGTACCTACTTACCAATTTCGGAGGATAATTTCCATTCAGTTTATGTTATTATCGTTGCTATGGAAATAACAAGTGTTGAGTGGGTCTCATAGGGCCCAGCCTGGCGCCTAGCAACCGTATTATTATTATATACTATAAAGCTCGACTACCACTCACTCACTCACTCACTGACTGACATAGTAGTTCTCCCAGAAGGAGTGATTGTGGACCAAAACGATGTAGGGGTGAAGTACGCAACCTCCTCTGATGAGTAGAGGAAAAGTCCGAAACTTGGAGATTCTGTCCATCTTCAGCTATCGTGTCAACGGCCCGCGGAAACGGTGCCAGATAGCTGGGGTGACCTTGAACTAAAGTTGTCCAGAATCCTGGGATCATTGATGAAGTCACTTTTTTTTTTCAAAATGGCGGCGTTTTCAAGATGGCGGAGCGCCGTTTTTTCGAGAAACTTTACCCGAATTGATCTCCCGGAAGGAGTGGTCATGGACCAAAGTGGTATAGGGATGGATGGTAGCCCATACCCCGTAGTATATGGGAAAATTCTGACATTTGGAGATTTTGGTCATCTTCACCCTTCAGGTCCACGGTCCGTGGAGTCGGAAACCGATATTTTGACTGACTTCGAACTAAAGTTGTACAGAACCCTAGGACCTTTGGTGACGTCATCTTTCTTCTAATGTGCGCAGTATCTTCTGGTGAGCAGAGTAAAAATATGAAACTTGAGATTCTGGTCATCTTCAGCTGTTGGGTCAACGGCCCGCTGAAACGGTGCCAGATAGCTGAACCGAGCTGGAACTAATATTGTTCAGAATCTTGGTAAATTCATGATGTCTTTTTTTTTTTTTCAAAAAGGCGACTTTTTAAAAATACACTACCACAAATTATAAGTAGTTAATATTGTAGTGAATGCCTGCTTTACAACGCACTGGCCACTTCAAAAAGAAAAAAAAATATGTAAAGCATACATACACGGACCTGTCATACACCAGCCAAAATAACTTACGTGTGTGGCTGTTTTACATCGCACAGGCCATCATTCTATACAAATTCAAATTACAGTTTGTTGTTGTGTTTTTTTAGATTAATTTGATAATTATGCGGCTTATTTATATGGCTGAAAATAAATTTTACTCTCCGATTGCGCTGAAAATTTGTATGTAGGGGTTCTAAGTGCTCCTGAATACAATTATTTACGAGCGAAGCGAGCACCGCGAGCAAAGCGAAACGAGCGAACTTTTTTTTCTTTTGATTTTCGATCTCCATACATACTATCTTTTTTTAAAATTTTGCGGCTTTTTTATTGCCGAAAATAAATTTTTCTCTCCAATTGCGCTGAATTTTTTATAATGTTTGCAATCTTTTCTGGTGAGCAGATTAAAACTCTGAAACTTGGAAACTATGGTCATCTTCAGCTGTTGGGTCAACGGCCCGCAGAAACGGTGCCAGATAGCTGGACCGAGCTGGAACTAATATTTTTCAGAATCTTAGGCAATTTGGTGATGTCATATTTTTTTTACAAAATGGCGACTTTTTCAAAATATTACGGCTTTTTTTTATGGCCAAAAATAATTTTTACTCTCTGATGGCGCTGAATTTTTTCATAATGTGCGCAGTCTTTTCTGGTGAGCAGATTAAAACTCTAAAACCTGAAGATTATGATCATCTTCAGCTGTTGGGTTAACGGCCCGCAGAAACGGTGCCAGATAGCTGGACCGAGCTGGAACTAATATTTTTCTGAATCTTAGGCAATTTGGTGACGTAATTTTTTTTTTCAAAATGGCGACTTTTTCAAAATTTTACGGCTTTTTTTTTATGGCTAAAAATAAATTTTACTCTCCGATTGCGCTGATTTTTTTATAATGTGCGCAGTCTTTTCTGGTGAGCAGATTAAAACTCTGAAATTTGGAGATTATGGTCATCTTCAGCTCTTGGGTCAACGGCCCGCAGAAACGGTGACAGATAGCTGGGCCGAGCTCAAACTAATATTTTTCAGAATCTTGGGCAATTTGGTGATGTAATTTTTTTTTCAAAATGGTGACTTATTCAAAATTATACGGCTTTTTTTTAATAGCCAAAAATAAATTTTACTCTCCGATTGCGCTGAAATTTTTATAATGTGCGCAGTCTTTTCTGACGATTAGATTAAAACTCTGAAACGTGGAGATTATGGTCATCTTCAGCTGTTGGGTCAACGGCCCGCAGAAACGGTGCCAGATAGCTGGACCGAGCTGGAACTAATATTTTTCAGAATCTTAGGCAATTTGGTGATGTCATTTTTTTTTTTCAAAATGGCGACTTTTTTAAAATTTTACGGCTTTTTTTTATGGCCAAAAATAAATTATACCACGTTTGTTCGCGGGATGGTTCATTGGTTTGTTAGCGCGCTTCGCGCGTTTGTTCGCGGGTTAGTTGGTTGGTTTGTTCGCGCGTTTCGCGCGTTTGTTTGCGCGTTTATTCGTGGGTTGGTTATGTGGTTGGTTTGATCGCCCGCTTCGCGCGTTTGTTTGCGCGTTTCGCGCGTTTGTTCACGGGTTGGTTGGTTTGTTCGCGCGTTTCGCGCGTTTGTTCGCGGGTTGGTTGGTTGGTTATTTGGTTGGTTTGTTCGCGTGCTTCGCGCGTTTGTTCGCGGGTTGGTTGGTTGGTTTGTTTGCGCGTTTGTTCGCGCGTTTTTTTGCGCGTTTGTTCGCGCGTTTCGCGCGTTTGTTCGCGCGTTTCGCTGGTTTGTTCGCGGGTTGGTTGGTTTGTTCGCGCGTTTCGCGCGTTTGTTCGCGGGTTGGTTGGTTGGTTATTTGGTTGGTATGTTCGCGCGCTTCGCGCGTTTGTTAGCGGGTTGGTTGGTTGGTTGGTTGGTTTGTTCGCGCGCTTCGCGCGTTTGTTTGCGCGTTTCGCGCGTTTGTTCGCGGGTTGGTTATTTGGTTGGTTTGTTCGCGCGCTTCGCGGGTTTGTTCGCGCGTCTCGCACGTTTGTTCGCGGGTTGGTTATTTGGTTTGTTAGCGCGTTTCGCGCGTTTGTTCGCGGGTTGGTTGGTTGGTTATTTGGTTGGTTTGTTCGCGCGCTTCGCGCGTTTGTTCGCGCGTTTCGCACGTTTGTTCGCGGGTTGGTTGGTTGGTTTGTTTGCGCGTTTGTTCGCGCGTTTCGCGCGTTTGTTTGCGCGTTTCGCGCGTTTGTTTGCGCGTTTCGCGCGTTTGTTTGCGGGATGGTTGGTTGGTTGGTTCGCGCGCTTCGCGCGTTTGTTCGCGGGTTGGTTGGTTAGTTTGTTCGCGCGTTTCGCGCGTTTGTTCGCGGGTTGGTTGGTTTGTTCGCGCGTTCGCGCGTTTGTTCGCGGGTTGGTTGGTTGGTTGGTTGGTTGGTTGGTTGGTTTGTTCGCGCGTTTCGCGCGTTTGTTCGCGGGTTGGTTGGTTGGTTTGTTCGCGCGTTTCGCGCGTTTGTTCGCGGGTTGGTTGGTTATTAGGTTGGTTTATTAGCGTTTGTTCGCGGTATTGTTGGTTGTTTGGTCTGAAGTAGTGAAAGAAATAAAGAACAGCTCAAATAGTAGTCTTTTAACGCGAATGAGGTCGCGGGGGTCTTATAGTAAATTTGTATTTACGGGTTTGAGGTGCTCCAAATCAGATTCAGGTTCCCGTCAAAAAACAGCTCACAACACAGCAATCACGAAAGTCATGAAAGTTTGTTTTACGGCTTTTAGGTGCCCCCACTGAAGATTTGGTTTCCGGCCAAAAACTAAAACGTCGAAACTCATTTAAAAAAATTTTTTTTAGGATTCCTGTCAAAAGAAAAGATCAACACAGCCGACCTCCGCGGTCCGCTTGCGGGCCGCGGCACCCACCGAAACACTAGTTATATACTATAAAGCTCGACTACCACTCACTCACTGACTGACATAGTAGTTCTCCCAGAAGGAGTGATTGTGGACCAAAACGATGTAGGGGTGAAGTACGCAGTCCACTCTGATGAGTAGAGGAAAAGTCCGAAACTTGGAGATTCTGTCCATCTTCAGCTATCGTGTCATCGGCCCGCGGAAACGGTGCCAGATAGCCGGGGTGACCTTGAACTAAAGTTGTCCATAATCCTGGGATCATCGATGACGTCACTTTTTTTTTTCAAAATGGCGGCGTTTTCAAGATGGCGGAGCGCCGTTTTTTCGAGAAACTTTACCCGAATTGATCTCCCGGAAGGAGTGCTCATGGACCAAAGTGGTATAGGGATGGAGTATAGCCCATACCCTGTAGTATATGGGAAAATTCTGACATTTGGAGATTTTGGTCATCTTCACCCTTCAGGTCCACGGCTCGTGGAGTCAGAAACCGATATTTGGACTGACTTCGAACTAAAGTTGTACAGAACCCTAGGACCTTTGGTGACGTCATATATTTTATAATGTGCGCAGTCTCTTCTGGTGAGCAGAGTAAAAATATGAAACTTGAGATTCTGGTCATCTTCAGCTGTTGGGTCAACGGCCCGCAGAAACGGTGCCAGATAGCTGGACCGAGCTGGAACTAATATTGTTCAGAATCTTGGTAAATTCATGATGTCTTTTTTTTTTTTTTCAAAAAGGCGACTTTTTCAAAATACACTACCACAAATTATAAGTAGTTAATATTCTAGTGAATGCCTGCTTTACAACGCACTGGCCACTTCAAAAAGAAAAATAAAAATGTAAAGCATACATACACGGACCTGTCATACACCAGCCAAAATAATTTACGTGTGTGGCTGCTTTACATCGCACAGGCCATCATTCTATACAAATTCAAATTACAGTTTGTTGTTGTGTTTTTTTTAGATTAATTTGATAATTATGCGGCTTTTTTATATAGCTGAAAATAAATTTTACTCTCCGATTGCGCTGAAAATTTGTATGTAGGGGTTCTAAATGCTCCTGAATACAATTATTTACGAGCGAAGCGAGCACCGCGAGCAAAGCGAAACGAGCGAACTTTTTTTCTTTTGATTTTCGATCTCCATACATACTATCTTTTTTCAAAATTTTGCGGCTTTTTTATTGCCGAAAATAAATTTTACTCTCCGATTGCGCTGAATTTTTTATAATGTGCGCAGTCTTTTCTGGTGAGCTGATTGAAACTCTGAAACCTGGAGATTATGATCATCTTCAGCTGTTGGGTCAACGGCCCGCAGAAACGGTGCCAGATAGCTGGACCGAGCTGGAACTAATATTTTTCAGAATCTTAGGCAATTTGGTGACGTCATATTTTTTTTTCAAAATGGCGACTTTTTCAAAATTATAAGGGTTTTTTTTTAACGGCCAAAAATATATTTTACTCTCCGATTGCGCTGAATTTTTCATAATGTACGCAGTCTTTTGTGGTGAGCAGATTGAAACTCTGAAACCTGGAGATTATGGTCATCTTCAGCTGTTGAGTCAACGGCCCGCAGAAACGGTGCCAGATAGCTAGACCGAGCTGGAACTAATATTTTTCACAATCTTAGGCAATTTGGTGATGTCATTTTTTTTTTCAAAATGGCGACTTTTTCAAAATTATACGGCTTTTTTTTAACAGCCAAAAATATATTTTACTCTCCGATTGCGCTGAATTTTTCATAATGTACGCAGTCTTTTCTGGTGAGCAGATTGAAACTCTGAAACCTGGAGATTATGGTCATCTTCAGCTGTTGGGTCAACGGCCCGCAGAAACGGTGCCAGATAGCTGGACCGAGCTGGAACTAATATTTTTCAGAATCTTAGGCAATTTGGTGATGTCATATTTTTTTTTCAAAATGGCGACTTTTTTAAAATTTTACGGCTTTTTTTTATGGCCAAAAATAAATTATACCACGTTTGTTCGCGGGTTGGATGGTTGGTTGTTTGGTTGGTTTGTTCGCTCGCTTCGCGCGTTTGTTCGCGGGTTGGTTGGTTGGTTTGTTCGCGCGTTTGTTTGCGCGTTTATTCGCGGGTTGGTTATTTGGTTGGTTTGTTCGCGCGCTTCGCGCGTTTGTTTGCGCGTTTGTTCGCGGGTTATTTGGTTGGTTTGTTCGCGCGTTTCGCGCGTTTGTTCGCGAGTTGGTTGGTTTGTTCACGGGTTACGCGCGTTGTTCGCGCGTTTCGCGCGTTTGTTCGCGGGTTGGTTGGTTGGTTATTAGGTTGGTTTATTAGCGCGCTTCGCGCGTTTGTTCGCGCGTTTGTTCGCGGTTTGGTTGGTTGGTTTGTTCGCGCGTTTCGCGCGCTTGTTCGCGCGTTTTGCGCGTTTGTTCGCGGGTTGGTTGATTGGTTGTTTATTTGGTTGGTTTGTTCGCGCGCTTCGCGCGTTTGTTCGCGGGTTAGTTGGTTGGTTTGTTCGCGCGTTTCGCGCGTTTGTTCGCGAGTTGGTTGGTTTGTTCGCGGGTTGGTTGGTTGGTTATTAGGTTGGTTTATTAGCGCGCTTCGCGCGTTTGTTCGCGCGTTTGTTCGCGGTTTGGTTGGTTGGTTTGTTCGCGCGTTTCGCGCGCTTGTTCGCGCGTTTTGCGCGTTTGTTCGCGGGTTGGTTGATTGGTTGTTTATTTGGTTGGTTTGTTCGCGCGCTTCGCGCGTTTGTTCGCGGGTTAGTTGGTTGGTTTGTTCGCGCGTTTCGCGCGTTTGTTCGCGAGTTGGTTGGTTTGTTCGCGGGTTTCGCGCGTTGTTCGCGCGAATCGCGCGTTTGTTCGCGGGTTGGTTGGTTGGTTGTTAGGTTGGTTTATTAGCGCGCTTCGCGCGTTTGTTCGCACGTTTGTTCGCGGGTTAGTTGGTTGGTTTGTTCGCGCGTTTCGCGCGTTTGTTCGCGAGTTGGTTGGTTTGTTCGCGGGTTTTGCGCGTTGTTCGCGCGTTTCGCGCGTTTGTTCGCGGGTTGGTTGGTTATTAGGTTGGTAAATTAGCGCGCTTCGCGCGTTTGTTCGCGGGTTGGTTGGTTGTTTGGTCTGAAGTATTGAAAGAAATAAAGAACAGCTCAAATAGTAGTCTTTTAACGCGAATGAGGTCGCGGGGGTCTGATAGTAAATTTGTATTCACGGGTTTGAGGTGCTCCAAATCAGATTCCGGTTCCCGTCAAAAAACAGCTCACAACACTGCAATCACGAAAGTCATGAAAGTTTGTTTTGCGGCTTATAGGTGCCCCCACTGAAGATTTGGTTTCCGGCTAAAAACTAAAACGTCGAAACTCATAAAAAAAAAATTTTTTTAGGATTCCTGTCAAAAGAAAAGATCAACACAGCCGACCTCCGCGGTCCGCTTGCGGGCCGCGGCACCCACCGAAACACTAGTTATATACTATAAAGCTCGACTACCACTCACTCACTCACTCACTGACTGACATAGTAGTTCTCCCAGAAGGAGTGATTGTGGACCAAAACGATGTAGGGGTGAAGTACGCAACCTCCTCTGATGAGTAGAGGAAAAGTCCGAAACTTGGAGATTCTGTCCATCTTCAGCTATCGTGTCAACGGCCCGCGGAAACGGTGCCAGATAGCTGGGGTGACCTTGAACTAAAGTTGTCCAGAATCCTGGGATCATTGATGAAGTCACTTTTTTTTTTCAAAATGGCGGCGTTTTCAAGATGGCGGAGCGCCGTTTTTTCGAGAAACTTTACCCGAATTGATCTCCCGGAAGGAGTGGTCATGGACCAAAGTGGTATAGGGATGGATGGTAGCCCATACCCCGTAGTATATGGGAAAATTCTGACATTTGGAGATTTTGGTCATCTTCACCCTTCAGGTCCACGGTCCGTGGAGTCGGAAACCGATATTTTGACTGACTTCGAACTAAAGTTGTACAGAACCCTAGGACCTTTGGTGACGTCATCTTTCTTCTAATGTGCGCAGTATCTTCTGGTGAGCAGAGTAAAAATATGAAACTTGAGATTCTGGTCATCTTCAGCTGTTGGGTCAACGGCCCGCTGAAACGGTGCCAGATAGCTGAACCGAGCTGGAACTAATATTGTTCAGAATCTTGGTAAATTCATGATGTCTTTTTTTTTTTTTCAAAAAGGCGACTTTTTAAAAATACACTACCACAAATTATAAGTAGTTAATATTGTAGTGAATGCCTGCTTTACAACGCACTGGCCACTTCAAAAAGAAAAAAAAATATGTAAAGCATACATACACGGACCTGTCATACACCAGCCAAAATAACTTACGTGTGTGGCTGTTTTACATCGCACAGGCCATCATTCTATACAAATTCAAATTACAGTTTGTTGTTGTGTTTTTTTAGATTAATTTGATAATTATGCGGCTTATTTATATGGCTGAAAATAAATTTTACTCTCCGATTGCGCTGAAAATTTGTATGTAGGGGTTCTAAGTGCTCCTGAATACAATTATTTACGAGCGAAGCGAGCACCGCGAGCAAAGCGAAACGAGCGAACTTTTTTTTCTTTTGATTTTCGATCTCCATACATACTATCTTTTTTTAAAATTTTGCGGCTTTTTTATTGCCGAAAATAAATTTTTCTCTCCAATTGCGCTGAATTTTTTATAATGTTTGCAATCTTTTCTGGTGAGCAGATTAAAACTCTGAAACTTGGAAACTATGGTCATCTTCAGCTGTTGGGTCAACGGCCCGCAGAAACGGTGCCAGATAGCTGGACCGAGCTGGAACTAATATTTTTCAGAATCTTAGGCAATTTGGTGATGTCATATTTTTTTTACAAAATGGCGACTTTTTCAAAATATTACGGCTTTTTTTTATGGCCAAAAATAATTTTTACTCTCTGATGGCGCTGAATTTTTTCATAATGTGCGCAGTCTTTTCTGGTGAGCAGATTAAAACTCTAAAACCTGAAGATTATGATCATCTTCAGCTGTTGGGTTAACGGCCCGCAGAAACGGTGCCAGATAGCTGGACCGAGCTGGAACTAATATTTTTCTGAATCTTAGGCAATTTGGTGACGTAATTTTTTTTTTCAAAATGGCGACTTTTTCAAAATTTTACGGCTTTTTTTTTATGGCTAAAAATAAATTTTACTCTCCGATTGCGCTGATTTTTTTATAATGTGCGCAGTCTTTTCTGGTGAGCAGATTAAAACTCTGAAATTTGGAGATTATGGTCATCTTCAGCTCTTGGGTCAACGGCCCGCAGAAACGGTGACAGATAGCTGGGCCGAGCTCAAACTAATATTTTTCAGAATCTTGGGCAATTTGGTGATGTAATTTTTTTTTCAAAATGGTGACTTATTCAAAATTATACGGCTTTTTTTTAATAGCCAAAAATAAATTTTACTCTCCGATTGCGCTGAAATTTTTATAATGTGCGCAGTCTTTTCTGACGATTAGATTAAAACTCTGAAACGTGGAGATTATGGTCATCTTCAGCTGTTGGGTCAACGGCCCGCAGAAACGGTGCCAGATAGCTGGACCGAGCTGGAACTAATATTTTTCAGAATCTTAGGCAATTTGGTGATGTCATTTTTTTTTTTCAAAATGGCGACTTTTTTAAAATTTTACGGCTTTTTTTTATGGCCAAAAATAAATTATACCACGTTTGTTCGCGGGATGGTTCATTGGTTTGTTAGCGCGCTTCGCGCGTTTGTTCGCGGGTTAGTTGGTTGGTTTGTTCGCGCGTTTCGCGCGTTTGTTTGCGCGTTTATTCGTGGGTTGGTTATGTGGTTGGTTTGATCGCCCGCTTCGCGCGTTTGTTTGCGCGTTTCGCGCGTTTGTTCACGGGTTGGTTGGTTTGTTCGCGCGTTTCGCGCGTTTGTTCGCGGGTTGGTTGGTTGGTTATTTGGTTGGTTTGTTCGCGTGCTTCGCGCGTTTGTTCGCGGGTTGGTTGGTTGGTTTGTTTGCGCGTTTGTTCGCGCGTTTTTTTGCGCGTTTGTTCGCGCGTTTCGCGCGTTTGTTCGCGCGTTTCGCTGGTTTGTTCGCGGGTTGGTTGGTTTGTTCGCGCGTTTCGCGCGTTTGTTCGCGGGTTGGTTGGTTGGTTATTTGGTTGGTATGTTCGCGCGCTTCGCGCGTTTGTTAGCGGGTTGGTTGGTTGGTTGGTTGGTTTGTTCGCGCGCTTCGCGCGTTTGTTTGCGCGTTTCGCGCGTTTGTTCGCGGGTTGGTTATTTGGTTGGTTTGTTCGCGCGCTTCGCGGGTTTGTTCGCGCGTCTCGCACGTTTGTTCGCGGGTTGGTTATTTGGTTTGTTAGCGCGTTTCGCGCGTTTGTTCGCGGGTTGGTTGGTTGGTTATTTGGTTGGTTTGTTCGCGCGCTTCGCGCGTTTGTTCGCGCGTTTCGCACGTTTGTTCGCGGGTTGGTTGGTTGGTTTGTTTGCGCGTTTGTTCGCGCGTTTCGCGCGTTTGTTTGCGCGTTTCGCGCGTTTGTTTGCGCGTTTCGCGCGTTTGTTTGCGGGATGGTTGGTTGGTTGGTTCGCGCGCTTCGCGCGTTTGTTCGCGGGTTGGTTGGTTAGTTTGTTCGCGCGTTTCGCGCGTTTGTTCGCGGGTTGGTTGGTTTGTTCGCGCGTTCGCGCGTTTGTTCGCGGGTTGGTTGGTTGGTTGGTTGGTTGGTTGGTTGGTTTGTTCGCGCGTTTCGCGCGTTTGTTCGCGGGTTGGTTGGTTGGTTTGTTCGCGCGTTTCGCGCGTTTGTTCGCGGGTTGGTTGGTTATTAGGTTGGTTTATTAGCGTTTGTTCGCGGTATTGTTGGTTGTTTGGTCTGAAGTAGTGAAAGAAATAAAGAACAGCTCAAATAGTAGTCTTTTAACGCGAATGAGGTCGCGGGGGTCTTATAGTAAATTTGTATTTACGGGTTTGAGGTGCTCCAAATCAGATTCAGGTTCCCGTCAAAAAACAGCTCACAACACAGCAATCACGAAAGTCATGAAAGTTTGTTTTACGGCTTTTAGGTGCCCCCACTGAAGATTTGGTTTCCGGCCAAAAACTAAAACGTCGAAACTCATTTAAAAAAATTTTTTTTAGGATTCCTGTCAAAAGAAAAGATCAACACAGCCGACCTCCGCGGTCCGCTTGCGGGCCGCGGCACCCACCGAAACACTAGTTATATACTATAAAGCTCGACTACCACTCACTGACTGACTGACTGATTGACATAGTAGTTCTCCCAGAAGGAGTGATTGTGGACCAAAATAATGTAGGAAACAAATACGCAGCCTCCTCTGATGAGTAGAGAAAAAGTCCGAAACTTGAAGATTCTGTCCATCTTCAGCTATCGCGTCAACGTCCCGCGAAAACGGTGCCAGATAGCTGGGGTGACCTTGAACTAAAGTTGTCCAGAATCCTGGGATCATTGATGACGTCACTTTTTTTTTTCAAAATGGCGGCGTTTTCAAGATGGCGGAGCGCCGTTTTTTCGAGAAATTTTACCCGAATTGATCTCCCGGAAGGAGTGGTCATGGACCAAAGTGGTCTAGGGACGGAGAGTAGCTCATACCCCGTAGTATATGGGAAAAGTCTGAAACTTGGAGATTCTGGTCATCTTCACCCTTCAGGCCCACGGCTCGTGGAGTCGGAATCCGATATTTGGACTGACTTTGAACTTAAGTTGTACAGAACCCTAGGACCTTTGGTGACGTCATATATTTTATAATGTGCGCAGTCTCTTCTGGTGAGCAGAGTAAAAATATGAAACTTGAGATTCTGGTCATCTTCAGCTGTTGGGTCAACGGCCCGCAGAAACGGTGCCAGATAGCTGGACCGAGCTGGAACTAATATTGTTCAGAATCTTGGTAAATTCATGATGTCTTTTTTTTTTTTTCAAAAAGGCGACTTTTTTAAAATACACTACCACAAATTATAAGTAGTTAATATTGTAGTGAATGCCTGCTTTACAACGCACTGACCACTTCAAAAAGAAAAAAAAATATGTAAAGCATACATACACGGACCTGTCATACACCAGCCAAAATAACTTACGTGTGTGGCTGCTTTACATCGCACAGGCCATCATTCTATACAAATTCAAATTACAGTTTGTTGTTGTGTTTTTTTAAGATTAATTTGATAATTATGCGGCTTTTTTATATGGCTGAAAATAAATTTTACTCTCCGATTGCGCTGAAAATGTGTATGTAGGGGTTCTAAGTGCTCCTGAATACAATTATTTACGAGCGAAGCGAGCACCGCGAGCAAAGCGAAACGAGCGAACTTTTTTTTCTTTTGATTTTCGATCTCCATACATACTATCTTTTTTCAAAATTTTGCGGCTTTTTTATTGCCGAAAATAAATTTTACTCTCCGATTGCGCTGAATTTTTTATAATGTTTGCAGTCTTTTCTGGTGAGCAGATTAAAATTCTGAAACTTGGAAACTATGGTCATCTTCAGCTGTTGGGTCAACGGCCCGCAGAAACGGTGCCAGATAGCTGGACCGAGCTGGAACTAATATTTTTCAGAATCTTAGGCAATTTGGTGATGTCATATTTTTTTTACAAAATGGCGACTTTTTGAAAATTTTACGGCTTTTTTTTATGGCCAAAAATAAATTTTACTCTCTGATGGCGCTGAATTTTTTATAATGTGCGCAGTCTTTTCTGGTGAGCAGATTGAAACTCTGAAACTTGGAAACTATGGTCATCTTCAGCTGTTGGGTCAACGGCCCGCAGAAACGGTGCCAGATAGCTGGACCGAGCTGGAACTAATATTTTTCAGAATCTTAGGCAATTTGGTGACGTCATATTTTTTTTTCAAAATGGCGATTTTTTCAAAATTATACGGCTTTTTTTTAACAGCCAAAAATATATTTTACTCTCCGATTGCGCTGAATTTTTCATAATGTACGCAGTCTTTTCTGATGAGCAGATTGAAACTCTGAAACCTGGAGATTATGGTCATCTTCAGCTGTTGGGTCAACGGCCCGCAGAAACGGTGCCAGATAGCTGGACCGAGCTGGAACTAATATTTTTCAGAATCTTAGGCAATTTGGTGATGTCATATTTTTTTTACAAAATGGCGACTTTTAGAAAATTTTACGGCTTTTTTTTATGGCCAAAAATAAATTTTACTCTCTGATGGCGCTGAATTTTTTATAATGTGCGCAGTCTTTTCTGGTGAGCAGATTGAAACTCTGAAACTTGGAAACTATGGTCATCTTCAGCTGTTGGGTCAACGGCCCGCAGAAACGGTGCCAGATAGCTGTACCGAGCTGGAACTAATATTTTTCAGAATCTTAGGCAATTTGGTGACGTCATATTTTTTTTTCAAAATGGCGACTTTTTCAAAATTATACGGCTTTTTTTTAACAGCCAAAAATATATTTTACTCTCCGATTGCGCTGAATTTTTCATAATGTACGCAGTCTTTTCTGGTGAGCAGATTGAAACTCTGAAACCTGGAGATAATGGTCATCTTCAGCTGTTGGGTCAACGGCCCGCAGAAACGGTGCCAGATAGCTGGACCGAGCTGGAACTAATATTTTTCAGAATCTTAGGCAATTTGGTGATGTCATATTTTTTTTTCAAAATGGCGACTTTTTCAAAATTATACGGCTTTTTTTATGGCCAAAAATAAATTATACCACGTTTGTTCGCGGGTTGGATGGTTGGTTGTTTGGTTGGTTTGTTCGCTCGCTTCGCGCGTTTGTTCGCGGGTTGGTTGGTTGGTTTGTTCGCGCGTTTGTTTGCGCGTTTATTCGCGGGTTGGTTATTTGGTTGGTTTGTTCGCGCGCTTCGCGCGTTTGTTTGAGCGTTTCGTGCGTTTGTTTGCGCGTTTGTTCGCGGGTTGGTTGGTTGGTATGTTCGCGCGCTTCGCGCGTTTATTCGCGGGTTGGTTTGTTCGCGCGCTTCGCGCGTTTGTTCGCGCGTTTCGCGCGTTTGTTCGCGCGTTTCGCGCGTTTGTTCGCGGGTTGGTTGGTTGGTTTGTTCGCGCGTTTCGCGCGTTTGTTCGCGGGTTGGTTGGTTGGTTATTAGGTTGGTTTGTTCGCGCGCTTCGCGCGTTTGTTCGCGGGTTAGTTGGTTGGTTTGTTCGCGCGTTTCGCGCGTTTGTTCGCGAGTTGGTTGGTTTGTTCGCGGGTTTCGCGCGTTGTTCGCGCGTTTCGCGCGTTTGTTCGCGGGTTGGTTGGTTGGTTATTAGGTTGGTTTATTAGCGCGCTTCGCGCGTTTGTTCGCACGTTTGTTCGCGGGTTAGTTGGTTGGTTTGTTCGCGCGTTTCGCGCGTTTGTTCGCGAGTTGGTTGGTTTGTTCGCGGGTTTCGCGCGTTTGTTCGCGGGTTGGTTGGTTATTAGGTTGGTTTATTAGCGCGCTTCGCGCGTTTGTTCGCGGGTTGGTTGGTTGGTTTGTTCGCGCGTTTCGCGCGCTTGTTCGGCGCGTTTCGCGTGTTTGTTCGCGGGTTGGTTGATTATTTGGTTGGTTTGTTCGCGCGCTTCGCGCGTTTGTTCGCGGGTTAGTTGGTTGGTTTGTTCGCGCGTTTCGCGCGTTTGTTCGCGAGTTGGTTGGTTTGTTCGCGGGTTTCGCGCGTTGTTCGCGCGTTTCGCGCGTTTGTTCGCGGGTTGGTTGGTTGGTTATTAGGTTGGTTTATTAGCGCGCTTCGCGCGTTTGTTAGCGGGTTGGTTGGTTGGTTTGTTCGCGCGTTTCGCGCGTTTGTTCGCGGGTTGGTTGGTTTGTTCGCGGGTTGGTTGGTTTGTTCGCGCGTTTCGCGCGTTTGTTCGCGAGTTGGTTGATTGGTTGGTTTGTTCGCGCGTTTCGCGCGTTTGTTTGCGGGTTGGTTGGTTGGTTATTTGGTTGGTGTATTAGCGCGCTTCGCGCGTTTGTTCGCGCGTTCGTTCGCGGTTTGGTTGGTTGTTTGGTCTGAAGTATTGAAAGAAATAAAGAACAGCTCAAATAGTAGTCTTGTAACGCGAATGGGTCGCGGGTGTCTGCTAGTAAATTTGTATTCACGGGTTTGAGGTGCTCCAAATCAGATTCCGGTTACCGTCAAAAAACAGCTCACAACACTGCAATCACGAAAGTCATGAAAGTTTGTTTTGCGGCTTTTAGGTGCCCCCACTGAAGATTTGGTTTCCGGCCAAAAACTAAAACGTCGAAACGAGTCGTTTTTAGGTTTCCTGGTAAAAGAAAAGCTCAACACAGCCGACCTCCGCGGTCCGCTTGCGGGCCGCGGCACCCACCGAAACACTAGTACGTATCTATATAATTCTTAGGCGTGGACCTGACATAGACTAACCTTCACAACTAATTTAAATTAATCCAACGTAATCTGAATAAACATCTTGGCGGTCTTATCACTAATAGCGATTTATTTTAGAGAACCTTAACTTATTATTTATAAAAGTCACGACACAGGTCCAATGTGTTGATTCATGTAATTCAGAAACTTCTAAGAATTTGTTATCAAAATTTTCCTCACAGAACTCTGAGCATATACAATGTAAGAAACTTACCTAGGTATATCTACTTATTTAAACTGTTTGTTGAAGAAGTATTACAATGGAATATTGGAATTAGAATTTGCAACGCTGAAAAGTGACAAAAAAATTCAATACAGGCCGCCGAAATAAATGATTTATAAGAAAAAGGAGAACACAAATTGTATATTTTCCTGGGCATTCCTAAAATATGTTTCAAGCCAATAGCGAATGGCGTCGGAACCAATCGAATTACAAACCTACGTGATTGTCCGAGCTTTGTATTCTTGGTACAGCCTTTGTCAGGTCCGGAGATAGGAGTTATAGGGGGAAAACTGTTCCCCCTCTTTCCTCCTACAGACATCTTGTTTTGCTGAATTTCCAATAGTGAATTTAAGCAAGTCTTCCAAAATTAACTACCTACACGAACTTCGATGGATTTATGTAATAGGGTTAATCGTTAATTTTTTATTAGCATTTTCAAACTGTCTATAGTTTCAGTAGTTTTGTTATTTAGTAAAAAAAAAACAGCTTATTAACACGTACCCACTGCTGCGGCTCACGCCTACCCTCTCAACGAGGGCGTATGGGCTATAGTCCACCACGCTAGCTCAGTGCGGATTTGTGGACTTCACACGCGCCTAAGAATTTCTTCTTCGGCGTATGCAGGTTTCCTCACGATGGTTTCCTTCACCGTTTGAGAGCAGTCAGTAAATGTACATAAGTTTCTAGAATAAACCCATTGGTTCATGGCCCAGCCGGGGATCGAACTTCGGACCCATGATAGGCCGCGTTTTGTCCCCGACGCCACTGACGCTCTACACGATATTTTTGATTAGAAAATTTGAATTCTTAGTTACAGTGTTTACAGTCTTCGCCAACAATCTTAAACTGACCTTACATTTTTGACTACGGATCTGACTATAGTTCTTTATCTCCTTAACTGACCTTTTATTTTGGCTACGGACCTGACTGTGGCTTATTGAACTGCTGTGTACACAGTACAGGCGAAGCGAAATTTTTAGAAATACCCCTAGGCGCACAGGGCAATCAGCCGCCCGCTCGGACGCCCGGGCGCGGGTAAAAACGAGAAAATTAACCTTTCGTCTGAAATTTCAACCGGACGCGAGTGGCCTGTAAATGTCATTTCGTCATCGGTTTGATTCGTTAGTAAATTCAAGGGAAATTTTAAAAATCTTAATTAAAGAAGTGAAAGAGTGACTTTCTTTAGTTTTCCTGGAATATGTCACGGAAAATATGAATGAAACCTGAAATAAGTACATAAAATTTCCACAATTGTCTGCCAGTTCCATAACAGTCTGTTTTAGCTCAATATATCCAGTAATATTCATATTTATCCAGGAGATAGACAGACAAACAAATCTTAGCTTCTCTTTAAGGGTTTGGACGGATCTTGAAAATATGAAGTCTTGTGAATTAAAATAAGAATCTGCAGTGACAAAACGGCTACGACAATTAGTTCTTATTATCAGATGAGAACGAATTTTCTCAGTCGCGGTAGACCACTGTTGGGCAAGCGACACCTTCGAAATGCCAAAGTACCCTCCCATCTGGCCTCAAAAATTATAAATTAAACACATGATTAATGCGATAAAGCCACCATTTGGTTGATCCCTAGTTTATTATATTGTCGTAGTGTACATTTTTGGATTTAATATTGGTGCTTAATAAAGTATATTTTGATTTGATTGATTTGATTTGATTAGTGTGATCGAGTGAGACTCACACATGCAAATGGACATTTTCTAAAATTTTGTTTGGATCTCGTTGTCTAGTTTAAATTGCAAGTCAATGATAAATCTGGATAATTACACGCTGGGTCTCGGGTTGGTGATGACAGCGACCTTCATGGCTTCGCTGAGGGCGGCAAGGAACCTCTCGCTCACAGCTCCGTAAGGCCAGTAGAAGATGTACAGTATCATGCGGTGGATCAGGTTGCTTTCTGTTAACTGTAAGAAAATAAAACGGAGTTATAAATTGTCACCCTGGGACTGTCATATTCATTTGTAGGATCACATGATTTAGCAAAACGTCCATATTACTAAATTTACACAAGGAAAAATTTTCTAAGGGAACACTGTTCACTTACTTGTCCACAACTGAAAAATAGACATACTTTATAGAAAGCACAGAACGTTTTTATGAATACAGTAACATGAAATACATATCTGTCATTTTTGTGGGATAGAACTGGGTGACATAATGGGAACACGCCGGAAAACAACAAAATAATTATTTTTATTAGGTTTCTTGTAAATAGTAAGTCATTATTTTATAATTCAATTGGATAAACTTTTAATTGAAGTTGATGATTTTTTTTTTACCTCCAATAAAATGTTTTCACATTCATACGGTTCACACAGTATGAGGCTTGTCCTTTCTTCGGATATGTCCAAGGCTTTTTTCAAAAAGTCGAAGTACTGAAACAACATTTCTGTTACATTTCACACAAGGTCATATCCATGGTCAGATATAAGCATAGGATCAGGGGCAGATCCAGGAATATCTGTTCTAAATCAACAATTTCCAAAATATTTTTTTACGGAATAAAGTGACGAACGGGCACAGAGGACTATAATAGTGAACGGGCAAACAACGCATTTTTAAGTATTGAATAACTAGGTACTCGTAATTATGTTTATGTAAAGCCCCAATTATTAAACCATAAAAAATCATAGAAAACCTAACGGATTATTAAAAAAAAATTAGGTAAGTATCATCACTCTAGTAAACCTTAGATTCTACCGGTAAATGTTACGATTTACCGTCGTGATGTTGTTATAAATATTTTAAATATTATATATTCACCAACTTTAAATATTAATTTTCGTCAACCTGTTTAGAAAGCTCGTTTCACAAAAAAAGGACATAATAACTCGTTAGGTAAGTATTACATGAGTATTTGTAGCAAACAAGACAATCGACGAACCTTTTCTTTGTTTTCCTTTGTCTTTATGTCTAAATTGATAACAGGAACGCTGTGTTTACTCAACAGGCACAGCAACTGGTATATGTCCGCGGATCTAAAAAATATCTTAAGTTAGGGTTCTGCTATGTCTGAAATCCTATTGGATTGGCGAAGGTCTTTCGTCTACGAAACTACATACTAAATCTAGGCACGTAGGGAGATGTTTTCAGGAATGTACAGTAGGTTTCTTGGGTTAGGCGATTTTGGTCTAAAATAAAAATATGTCTAGGATATCCAATTGATGATTGTTGTCCTAATAAATATACACATTTTTTTCTTTTATTACTTACTTTATGCGCTGAAATACATGCACAGTCAAGGTTCATAAGTGCAGTATCAATTTCACAACTCAATAGATTGAGAGACCAGTTTCACTTACGACCTTCTTTTATATCTGTACGTTATGTACACTAATATATTCCTGGATATTACGATGAATTGATGATTTATTTATATGACAATAATGTTCAAAACACTCAATTGATTTTGGTGATCACTTATACCTAATTGGTTATTGTGTTGTCGTGCGCATCGTTACACAGAAAACTGACTCTCAGCGTGCTACTGCACTTATGAACTTTACTGTACGTCTACAAGTGTAATTATACTCGTAACGTAAATTTTGAAGTCTGTTAAAACATTCTATGCAATATAAAAACTAAGAAAACTGCCCCAGCCCTTCGCGAATTCCATTTCTTTGATAATGAAAAAGAAATACCTGATATTAGTGGAGTTTCCTCTAACAACAATCATGGTTTTTGCCGGCAACCCCTCGGCTATATCCTTAATGGCCAACGAGAAGCCTCTGGGGAGTTGCGACATCGTCATACTTTCAGATATTACGGTTTGTATGTCGAAGAAACTATGAGCCGAGCCCACCAGGAGGAAAACGGGCAATATTTGTTTCATTTTCATTGAGTTAATGTTATTAGGTGGATCACTTTTATTGCGTCTTCGGTATTAGTTTTAGAAACTTCGTTGGGTGCTTCTTAACCTTCTGTAACTACCTAACGTGTTAACATACTGTTTTATTTATTTAAATGTGAATAACTGTCTTATTATTTGAGGTGGGTATCTTTCAAGGCTTATCCAGCCTTGTATCACTGCGACCATTGCTGATCTATTGTGATCGCCGCAATTACTAAAGTTCAGTGTTAAGCTTTGAATCCGTTAGGAACTTCAACACGCTTTTGGCACTAATTAGTTTTACTTCACCGGGTTGAAGGCGCTTCTTTTGTGCATCAGTGGGTCACATTCGCACAGAAGGTGTTTCCTCTGCCTCTTGGCAGAGTCTGCACCTTTTAGTGTCCCGGTCATTGAGGTTGAACATGTGTTTGTTCAGGCCGCAATGTCCGGTGAGTGCTCTCACTAGTTAGTGTGCGTAAATTCTTCCTGCTCAGCTATTAACTGTCATGCTGGGGCCACACTCGACTTCGACGAAGATTTGCGTTGTCGCGACACGTGTGGCCGAACGATTCGTTATATCGCGAATCATTCTGGCGAACACACGTAGGCCCTTCGCACCTCTATCCCGGTATAGACCTACCAAGTTATCTGGGAAGTGGCAGAATCAAGAACTACGCAGAATGTCATTCGGCCGTCAGAACAAAATATATAGAACGACGGGCATGGAACGATGGCAGAGCCACCCTTCAGTTCACAGATAACTTGGTAGACCTATAATGTGGCCACTGCATCTGTTGTAGAACGAACACGAAGTTGATGTGATGTGGCCTCAGCAATAGCATCAGAGTCACTTCGAAAACGAACCAAAACAATGTGTTTGTATCAGCGAACTTTTGTGACAGATGACAGTCAAATGATTTCGCGGACTTTAATAATTATTCAAGCGAAACAAGAGCTACTCTTATTATTTCAAAAGCACTTTTTAAATTTCATAAATAATATTTAATTTCTGTTCTTTTCAGCGCCGCCGGTCAAATATTGTTTTAAGAATGAGATCATTCACTTTTTCAGTTATGTAAAATATTTAATTTTATGAGATCTTCGTAATGATTTTGATTAATAAAAATACGTTTTACTAAGCATTTGAATTAACTAAATGTTCTCGAAATACGAAGGTGTATTATAGAGCGAATGAATTTGAAAACTGATACCTAGATCGTTCACTGTCTATTAAATAATTGCGGCTGATATTTCTGATGCTTCAACGTATTATATTTCAGTTAAAGATGAATATAAGATTGTAGACGGGACAGGTCTGTGTGTGCCTACTTGTAACTTAATTAATTTAAGTTAAACGGGTATGATGAAAAAAATAGGATCGTAGAAATATGATAATTTATACACATCTCATTATTTATGTATATGTATGATAAGAGACATGATCACAATATATTTATAATATAGACACAAACTATTTGTGTAATATAAAAACTTTTTAACAAAAAAATTAAACCGTCGAAAAAAAGAAACTGAAAAGCGAAAAATAATAACAAGTTACCTTGTTAGTCTATAACTACGCTCCTACACTAATGTAAACCTAAGTAATTTTGAGTCGGCGCCCAACACACATACAAAATAATTTCTTTTATTTTTATTACTTACTATTACGTTTTTCGTACTTTAATTTGATGATCTTCTCATTGATTGCTTGTATCATTCCACTTTACGTCAACTTGACTGCCATCATTTCACTTTACGTATCAACTTTAATTAATTTGCTTGTTTGTTAGGCGCCGACTCAAAATTACTTAGGTTTACATTAGTGTATGAGCGTAGTTATAGACTAACAAGGTAACTTGTTATTATTTTTCGCTTTTCAGTTTCTTTTTTTCGACGGTTTAATTTTTTTGTTAAAAAGTTTTTATTTTTTACTTTTTTGTGACTAAAATATACTAATTCATTCCCTCGACAGCCTTCCGTCTCCATCTTCACCCATAGATGGTAGTCGTAATCGAATAAATCATAAGTTAGGTTTAAAGTTCTCATTAAGATGAATGAATAAGCCCAAACACGAGGTAGCTGCTGTACACCGTTGAAGAGTTCCCTCAACTGTCTTCCGTCTCCGTCATCAGATCAAGTTCAGGTCTCCGTCATATTGTAGGTTCATTAGAACTACTTATTTGTGCCTAGTTTCAACAGAATAGGTTCAAATATGAAAATTTAGTAGGAATTTAATCAGTCATCCCCTAATTTTCTACCCTTAGGGTAGAATTTTTTTCTTCAAATTTAAATGGGACCAAGTAGACCCTATCCAATAGAAAAAGAATTATCAAAATCGGACTGCTCTGTAAAAAGTTATGCGTGGTCATACATAAAAAAAATAAAAAAATATATATATACGGGTCGAATTGAGAACCTCTTTTTTTTTCGTCGGTTGAAAATAGCCCCTTGATATGTTGCAGCGCTGACGTTTCATTTTTTAAAGCTCGGACTACACCATTTATCTACATCGTATACCTGACACACGCGGCCTGCGGTGGCGGTGGGGCGGCCTGTTGTCTTCCCTTGCAATGTACGTGAGACTTCAATGGCAATAATTTTTATATTGAGGCTGCCGGTGTGTCTGGGATACGCTTTATCCATTTTAGTTTAAGTTCGAATACCTAAACCCATTAGTCAGATCATGTCAACCAATACCTTTCTATCTCATCAAAACCTTGTCTCGTCTACGAGCTACGTACATGTTATGGAATACTCTTTGGTCATGTGCAGTGGACTATAACCCCTTCCCCTGCGCCCCCTCGCCCCGGGCTCGAAGTGGATTGGCATTTGACGAGGTAAGTGGGTACTTTTCATCGGAAAGGCCTACATGACCGATGGTTTAAAAGCTTTGCCGTGTTGCCTTCTCGGTGAAACACCTTGGGTGACTTATGGACGGCTGCATGTGGGATAGAGGCAGCAGCGAACTTTAATAAGTATAGAAATACTACTAAGACTTAAGGCCGGGTCAAACCGAATGCGTATGCGGTGCAGCGCAGCGCGTTGCGTCACACCGGCCAGTTGTCGCGGCGTGCTGTGCCGCAACGCAATCGCCGCACGCGGTGTGACGTCAACTAGTGAGAGCCATACGATTACAACGTCATCACGGCACGGTCTCTGCGTGGCTTGACGCACGGATACGCGCGTAGCTGCGCAGCGCTGTGCAGCATCGTGCGTTGGTGTGTCCTCGCTCTTAATATTCCATACATTTACAACGTCATAAGCCGTGCTGCGCTGTGCTGTGCTGCGCCGTGCTGCATTCGGTTTGACCCGGCCTTTAAAAATGATGATACCAAAAGAGTCGCCGCACTGGGACGCCTTGGGTGAGTAGAGTATGAGTAGTAAACATGAAAATATATTATGTAGAATTCAATACAAGCAAATGTATACTTTGTCGCATTATGGTTATGGTCTATAATCATCTTACACGCTTTGTTACTTCAGACTAGCATATCTTAATTGCATTTGTTTTTATTTGACTCACACAATTTAAAACAAATTTGTATGCCGTTTGTATGAACTAAATACTCACTGAGAGGCAGGGATTAAATATGTGATGAAATGTTATTATTTAATTCAGTGCGCATTGATGTTTTATGGAGAAATAAACGTGATTATGTATTAGGGCGCTTACCTTTCGTTAGGTACCACGTGTGACGACCTGTCATTCAAAACAGGTTACAATGACTTTGTGTTCGTTTTCTCTTCTTACGTGTTACCACAGAGTAAGTAATTGTCATAATATAGTATTTTCTCACTCGCACCATTTGAACGTCTATATATTATGTACTTATTTAAGATGATTGACACAAGCAGCAACTGTGATTTTAAAATAAAATTCTGCGGCTGCGACCGAGTACAGCCTTACTCATTTTACTTAGGTGCATAATTATCTTCGCACTATGTTTCAATTTAATTTTTTTGCGAATTCCATCGTTCAAGGCAACGCCGCGCAGCTTACGTAAAGATTGAATTTCTACAGCATTCATCTTATCTTCCGTCGTCTTCTGTCAAACCCAGGCTTCACTAATACAATATTTATAAGAAAATGTGTTACTTGTCCATTGTGAACTAATGCATAACGCCAGCCGTGTATTACGTATCACTCTTCATGTCGCCGGCTCGGAGGCCGCCAGCGGACGTCGGATAACCTCAATTATTCAGTGCACGAAAATCCTTCATCATTTGTATGTAACGCGTAAATAAGTAAAATTAGTGTGCTCGGGATATAGACAGACACGGCGTCAGGGTACAACGAAATTCAACGAATACGTTATAAACACAATAATGAGCATCAGTGGCGTCGAGAGCGTCCGTGGCGTCGGGACAAGACGCGGCCTATCATATCGAAAGGTCCGGAGTTCGATCCCCGGCTGGGCCATGTACCAATGGGTTTTTCTCGAAACTTAATTACATTTACTGACTGCTCTCAAACGGTGAATGAAAACATCGTGAGGAAACCTGCATACGCCGAAGAAGAAATTCTTAGGCGCATGTGAAGTCCACCAATAGGAGAACCAAGGTCACCGACATAGCTCAAGGAATTGCGAAGCTGAAGCGGTTTTGGGCACATCGCTGGTAGAACTGACAGTCGTTGGGGCAGAAAAATTTTCGAGTGGCGACCACGTATCGGAAGACGCAGCGTAGGCAGGTCTAAGCTCCCACAAGGTGGACCGACGATCTGGTGAAGGTCGCGGGACCCGGATGGGTGAGGTTAGCGCAGGACCGGTCGTACCACGTAGACAGTAGTACAGTCGAGTTCAAAAGTGCAGTCCTACCTTAGAGACACATTTGGCTTGCAATAAATAAACTATATGTTGTCTGTTATGACGATACGAAGCGCCATAAACGATTTATTTCGCCAACTAGGACTGCACTATTGACCTCGTACCTAACTGATTACGTCTCTGGCCCAAGCCCTTTCACGCCGTTCGACAGGGCCGGCCGTGTATAACGCACGTCTGAATCGAGGGTCTGTCAACGAATTATTAATATTTTAAGGGCTCACCGCTACCTCTACTTAAGAGTAACATCGTCATATCAAACACAGCATTTAATATTCAGTTGGATAAACAGGACATCAGACAGTTTGGTCCTAAAAAATGAGCGTACAGATTTAGAATTTATTTTGTAATAATACCAGTTCATATTATAGATTTATTATGTTTTTGTTTAATGACTTATTTGCTCCTCTTTGTCACCTAAAATTAGTCATTGCGCTGAAATCAGCCAATTTCATAAGACCGCCAAAAACTCTACAGGAATATAACCGAGCCCCACATTGCAGTGACCGAGTTTCACCTAGTAGTAAATGTGTTTCCTGCAAGTTTCAAAGTTTAAAACTAGATATAATTTTTTTTTATGTATTTTTTCATACACGTATTTTTGTATTCTACTACAGAACCCTTTTTAAAATCATACTTACGAATACTTGTATTTGGGTGGGGCTCACAAAAGAATGTACCATTCGACACACGTGTGTTATGGCTTATGGTACATTCTTTGGGAGCCCCCACCCATTTAACAAGAATAATGAAAGTTTCGAAAGAAGCTAAAGTGTAGCCTGGCCTGTTGGCGTAGTTGGTAGTGACCCTGCCTTCTGCTCCAGAGGTCGTGGGTTCGATTCCCACCCGGGACCAACATTTGTGTGATGAGTATGTCTGTTGGCTTTCGGATTCTGGGTGTTTGTATGTATTATTTATTTGAAGTATATTAAGCATGTTTATCAGTTGTTGAGTAGCCATGTACAAACGTCGGCTTAGTTTGGGACTAAACAGCCGTGTGTAAATTCGTCCAAATATTATTATTATTATTATATCTTTCACAATGTTCACCCCAGACCTATATTCTATGTGAGACCCATATTCTATTAAAATTACTTAGGAACAGAGTATTATAGGTAGGGGGATTAGAGACTTCCTCGAAAACGGAGGAAGCTGTTACCGGTGGTCCCAACTTGCAATATTGATTGGATTTTATCACTGAAGCTTAAATAGAGCACCTGGATAGAACGTTAATATAAAGCCGATAGATTTTATAACTATAGATAGCATAGTACTTTATAAATAAGGCTGACAGATTAAGTATATGCTTACAAATATATATTACAGAAATATCAAAAACCAAACTGCGTAAAAAACCACCTTTACCGTGGAAAAGCGAAGTCTTTTAGATTAAGGGAATGCGCAGACCACGCGGAGAAATGCTCGCGCACATTTTGACGTAATTGTCAAATGAAACATATCATTATAGCCTAAAGAACAAAATCGTATGAATGACTTCTGTACGTCGGCGTCGCCTCGCGCTCGAGGTCATTCATACGATTTTGTTCTTTAGGCTACCGTGAAATGGTTCATTTGAGAATGACGTCAAAATGTGCGCGGGAATTTTTCGCTTAGTCTGCGCATTCCCTTAGGCGGTCTTATTATTTCAAGCGATTCAAATTCTGGTCTCAAATGAATTTTTCACTTCATCATTCTTTTAATTTTTATATTCGACTGGCCTGTTGGCGTAGTGGTAGTGACCCTACCTACTGCGCCAAAGGTCGTTCGATTCCCACCCGGGGCCAACATCTGGGTGTTTGTATGTATTTAAGTATTTATTTAAAAGTATTTAAGTATGTTTGTCAGTTGTTGAGTACCAATTTACAAGCTTCGGCTTAGTTTGGGACTAAACAGCCGTGTGTAAATTTGTCCAAACATTATTATACTAAATAAAAAATGTTTTCGAAACGAAAACCATTTCGCAAGATTCTGACAAAAACAAAACATTATAAATACGATATGAAAAGGTTTGAGTGATTTAAGAAAACTTGTGGACTCGAAACAATAGTTGTTGTAATAACGGAGCAGTGTTCGCGGAACGATCATTCTTTTCCTTGCAACGCGGTTCACAAAGCGTGGACATGATCAAAAATACTGCGTGACTATAAGTTAGAGAATTGTAATTTTTTCAATATGTATTTAACGAAATATAACCCTGTTTTGTTAAGAAAATGCTTTCCTTAAACGCATTGTCGACATGCTACACCAAAGTCCAGAAGTTATTTAGACTGTTTTACATATTTCTGTCTCTCTCTACATTATCTGATAGACTATAATGAGGAACATTTTGAGAAACAAACATTTTTAATAAAAATTACTAAGTACAACGGATTTCAAATATTTTCGTCCTAGCGTTACTTTCTCGAAAGTTTTTCTCGATGACATTTACTAACTATTCTCGAACCTGCATACCGCCGAAAAAGAAATTCTTAGGCGCATGTGAAGTACACCAACCCGCACTGGGCTAGCGTGGTCCATGCTGTATGCCTGAGCCCCAACAGTGGGGACATATTAATAGGCTGTTGATTTAAGTGTTTTTTATTTATTTATAGCTACGGGGGCAACAAGCAAGCGGGCCTCCTGATGTTAAGAGGTCACCGCCGCCTATAGACACCTGCAACACCTGGGGGGTGATGGTGAGTTGCCGGCCTTGGTTGAAGGGCTCTTTTCACTCTCTTCTTGAAGGACCCCATATCATAAATAGAGTGTGGGGTAGATACATCATTTTGTGTGTCGTGTTATACGTACACCCACAGCGCCGCGGCGAGCCTGCGGGCGATCGCCCCAGATTCCCCCAACCGCTTGATTTCCCGTTTTTTTTTCAATATCCCCGCTGTTTATTGCAAAGAAAGTTATTTTGGACATGAAAGAATAACACAGTTTTCTTCTGTAATCAACTTAATAAACGTTTAATTAATAAAACGTTAGGTGTTTCCTCGCCAATTTGAGAGATAATTAAGAAGTTTGTATTTTTTATGTGCCATTAATTTTAATTATAAATTAAATTGTAACAGCCTAAAATATTGACGACAACATTTTAGGGGTTTTAATGGTTTTGACATTTGCGATTTTTCTGTCATATTGCTTATCATAGTATACAATTAATCTAAACTCCATAACAGTTTCAAAATACGTTCTACTATTAGCCAAAGACTGGATTTTAGTCTACAAAAAGTTCAGAATTTCCCATTTACTTACATGGGGAAAGCCAATAGAGATTGCTGGTATATAATAAATTAAAGACGAGTTTGTAAAAGTATATGTTTGGCAAACTGACGCGTAAAAAATCAACAGCCTGTTAATATGTCCTTACTGTAGGGGCTCAGGTTTGCCTTCTCAAGGAGGGTGTATGGGCTATAGTCCACCACGCTAGCCAGTGCGTTGGTGGACTTCACATGCGCCTAAGAATTAATTTTTCAGCATACCTATGCAAAATTTCTCACGAAGAACGAAGAATTTACCGTTTGAGAGCAGTCAGATGTCACTGAAGTTTCAAGAAAAAGCGATTAGTACGGTCGACCGCACGTCAACGGAAACAAAGCCAGTATACACTGGTCTCTGATAGTATTGAAATTCCCTAATAACCCCGGCCAGCTCAGAGTCAAAGTGTTTCCACTGACGCGCGGTCGACTGTATATGTAATGGCCGGGGATCGTACTCGGACCTCTCAACATGACAGACTTCAACATGATCGACTTCTGCTCCGATGCTCTTTTAATAAACCATGAATCAAAAAATGTAGCCACTCCCATATGGATGAGTAATAAAAGCATCCTATGGGTGTCAAAATCGTGTCAAATGGATTACAATATTGTAACTCACTCACACATTCTCATTTTCAAACTCCATATTTTGTATTAGCAACCTCCTCCCGCTACTCCGCTTCCTTTGTCCGCACCCCCTCCGGTAAATGGCACCATAGGTTCCGATATTAAATATGCGAGATGCTATCTCCACAGGGAGCGCGCGCGCGACCAAAGAGATTTGAAACTTCTTGTAATAAACGGAAAGTGTATAAAATTGTTACAGTAATCCGAACGTCCGGTGCGGGCGGCGGGCGGCGGCGGCGGTGGGCGGAATCTCGCCAAATGCCCTGCGGTCCGTGGAATTCTGTTATTGCCACGCTTGGTGAAACAACCACAATACCGCTGGCTTTTTTTGCAAAAAAAAAGAAAATTCCTGTGGAAATTACAGCCGGAGAGCTTAGGTCGCAATTGAATAATCACCCAGGTTTAAACAGAGGAGGGATTTTCAGTTAGGAAAACAAATGGGACGGCCACATCGCATAACTTTCTCATTCACGCAATAATCGATAAAAAAAAATATCGAAAAAACTGAGTTTATTTAGAGCGATTCAGGAGAACAAACAGAGAAATCGATTTAATTTATTTATATGGAAACCGGCGATCGTAAATACAGTCAGTATTCCCGATCGCCGATGGAAACGTTAACAACACCAAAGATAATAAGAAAAAAAATATTCAAATTTTTAAACAATTACGGTTCGTTCTTTCTTTCCTCCTCTACTTTCTTTACTCCTATCCTATACTCGTACGAAAGCAAAAATAGACAGCAGCTATCGTTCGGAAGGAAGATTATGTATGTGATATGACGTTAAAACCAAAAGAATTTGGAAATAAACAAAAGAATAAGTATGTCCTTTTGTTCAATTCCAAATTCTTTTTGTCTATAGTTAAATAACATTAATATAGTAGAGATCTAATATAAATCGGTCTAAGTTTCAGCAAAGGGAGGAATAAGGGTACCTATATACTGTTTTATTTTTATCAAATCTAATAGGGATTAATTATGTAAATATTGTATCTCTTCTATTTAATATCAAGTTTAAGTTTTTTATTGTTATCCTATATTTATTTAGATTTATATTATATTGAACAAATTGAAATTGTTATTATGTAAATTAAATACAGGAATTACATTATGTAAAGGAATACCTTGTTCAGAGGATCGGCCTGGCCATCCAACGAGGCAATGCAGCCAGCGTCCTCGGAACCATGGGTCCATCGCCCAGCCACGAAGATTTTAGGTAATTTTAGTTTTTATATAGGTTTTAGTTTTAAGATAATTTAGTTTTTTAATTAGTTATTTAATTATTGTGTACCATCTATCTTAATAAATGGTAACAAGTTAACTTGTAAATTAAATAAATAAAAAAATAGGTATAAAACTGTGGAAAACATAATTATATTATATGAGTATGTTTATCATAAATATCATACCGTACTTCATAAACCATAATAATTCCACCAGAATCCCCACTCGACTGTCAATGTAAATCTCTATTTCCGCAGCTAATTAAAACAAATCCGCGTTTAAGTGGGACATCAACAGTGCTCAACGACAATCGGGCGGGTAATGCCCGGGTGATTACCGCAATAATTAACGCAATAATTGTCCGGAGAACGGGGAACGACTAATTTAATATCCGGCTCGTTTTCTGATGATTGACAAGGTCTTATGAACCGGGGAAGTAGATAATAAAATAATACCCGGGCCTTACATATTAATTTGTTTTTCATCTTTCACTGGCGTTTGACACCATGAAGCTATAAGTTGGTGGCTAATCCGGGGAACGGGGAATGACTAATTTAATATCCGGCTCATTTTCTTATAATTGACAAGGTCTTATGAAGTGGTTATGGAAGTAGATATACCCGGGCCTTACATATTAATTTGTTTTTCATCTTTCACTGACGTTTGACACCATGAAGCTATAAGTTGGTGGCTAATCTGGGGAACGGGGAATGACTAATTTAATATTCGGCTCATTTTCATATAATTGACAAGGTCTTATGAAGTGGTTATGGAAGTAGATATACCCGGGGCTTACATATTAATTTATTTTCATCTTTCACTGACGTTTGACACCATGAGGGTATAAGTTGGTGGCTAATTTGGGGAACGGGGAATGACTAATTTAATATCCGGCTCGTTTTCTGATGATTGACAAGGTCTTATGAAGCGGTTACGGAAGTAGATATTAGTACCCGGGTATTACATGCCGATTTGTTTTTCATCTTTCACTGACGTTTGACAGCATGAAGCTAAAAGTTGGTGGCTAATTATTGTCCGGGGAACGGGGAATGACTAATTTAATATCCGGCTCGTTTTCTGATGATGGACAAGGTCTTATGAAGCGGGGAAGTAGATAATAAAATAATACCCGGGCCTTACATATTAATTAGTTTTTCATCTTTCACTGACGTTTGACACCATGAAGCTATAAGTTGGTGGCTAATTTGGGGAACGGGGAATGACTAATTTAATATCCGGCTCATTTTCTTATAATTGACAAGGTCTTATGAAGTGGTTATGGAAGTAGATATACCCGGGCCTTACATATTAATTTGTTTTTCATCTTTCACTGACGTTTGACACCATGAAGCTATAAGTTGGTGGCTAATCTGGGGAACGGGGAATGACTAATTTAATATTCGGCTCATTTTCATATAATTGACAAGGTCTTATGAAGTGGTTATGGAAGTAGATATACCCGGGCCTTACATATTAATTTGTTTTTCATCTTTCACTGACGTTTGACACCATGAAGCCATTAGTTGGTGGCTAATTTGGGGAACGGGGAATGACTAATTTAATATCCGGCTCGTTTTCTGATGATGGACAAGGTCTTATGAAGCGGTTACGGAAGTAGATATTAGTACCCGGGTATTACATGCCGATTTGTTTTTCATCTTTCACTGACGTTTGATACCATGAAGCTAAAAAGTTAGTCAGCATTTGAATATTTAAAGTGAATTTTTTGCTTGAATTCACCCTTGCTTATCCTCAATATGCTCACATATCACAATAGGTAATTTGGCATTAATTTATGATGCAGACGAATAATAATAGTAAAATTAAAAAATAAACTAAATAAAAATAAAATAAAAATATATTTTATTTATTGAAATTGGTAGGTATTAAAAATCAGAACATCTCGGGAATCACAAACAAAACATAATTAAAAGATGATCAACGTTATGTTTATTTAGTTTTATTCTCCTGTGCCAGCCTGGTGCCACCACTACCAAAATAGGTAAAACTTTTATCACAAAATTTTTAAATATTTATTATCGAGCTTTAAACGCCACTTGTGTTAGATGGTTTTGCCTTCGTGGGATCTCAGGCTTTATTGTATTAGCAAGCTCTTATAGACAGGTCTTTAGTGGCTACATCTTGAAACCGTCAAATACCAAGCATCTAATATTACTAATAGCTGCCAATATTACACCATAGTTTGAAAATCTTCCAACTGGGAGAATTTAATATGAAACTTGTTGGAGCGCAGAGTTCATGTATTAGAAATCACGGTTAGAATATGTTCACTGATATTATAATGACGAAGTGGTGGTAGGTTATTACATGTTGAGGTTATTTCGAATACGAGCTCGTCAGCCAACAAAAAATAAAATAAAAATGATTACCTCTTTTGTATGTTCTATATACGTTTGTATACGTATACCTACTGATAAAATAATATGTAAAGAAACATTTTTTTTTGCTACGAACAGGATTTTAAGACAAGTTGAACTTTTCAGGGGCCTTAGAATCGTGTTAGGACACTTTACGTCGCTTTCTTAAGCGTTTTGTTATTCTACCAAGTAGTACAACGTAAAGAAAAGTTTTGCCAACGTGTCGAGTATATTTAAGCACTGTTTTTTGTGGCCACAATTTGAGCACTGTTATAAATTCAGTATCTGAGTAACATTTAATCGAAAGACAATCCATTAAAAAAGATTTAAAATCTCGACTTATTTTTTTTTCTTATTCTAAGAGCAAAGTCAAAAGATCGCGGGAAACAGCATGTTTATTGAACGTGTGTACACAGGTGCTTTCAAATGCAAACGATTTTTCTCTAACGAAGTCAAACGCACCGAAGCGCGGTAGAGAAATTGAATTCTCTCTAACCGCTGAAAAACTGTGCCGCGGTCAGCCGACCGGCACTGATACGATTTGGAAAAGTTCATGTCCACATTCAGTCGCGACTCCAGAACGATTCAAGTATTATTGATATTTAAGGCTAGTTTTGTACATACGCATTGGGTCTGCTATTGTATTTTCACGACCATTGCAACTAAAAAAAGTTACTTAAAATTTGTATAGAGCGTCAGTGGCGTCGGGAATAAGACGCGGCCTATCATATCGATAGGTCCGAAGTTCGATCCCCAGCTGGGCCATGTACCAATGGGTGTCTTCTCGAAATTTACTGACTGCTCTCAAACGGTGAAGGAAAACATCGTGAGGAAACCTGCATGCGCCGAAGAAGAAATTCTCAGGTGCATGTGAAGTCCACCAACCCGCACTGGGCTAGCGTGGTGGACTATAGCCCGAACGCCCTCGTTGAGAGGGTAGGCCTGAGCCCCAGCAGTGGGGACATGTTAATAGGCTATTGATGATGATGATCAAAATTTGTATAAAATTTATTAGGTACTTACATAATTATTATGTATTCTACTTATCCCGCTATCCATACTAATATTATAAATTGGAGAGAAACTCTGTCTGCTTGTCCGTTACCTTCGCTACATCTAGCCGGGGGGCATCCCACTTTACGCTTGACCAGCCGCGGTCTCCACTCTAGAAGTCGTCTACCGCAGCGGTTATCTAATTCTAATCAATGATGATCAGTTTTTTTAAAATTTTTGCAACCAAAAAAAAGACCACCTACCCCGGGAGGTAATGTACCGAATATACGCGGGAACCCCACCGGGGGCGCGATGACAGAAATATCGCCCTCCTGCGAAGTAACGGCCCGAGATCGACGAAACCTTTTAAGAGATGAGATCAAGCTGCCTATAGACCGGGCGGCGATTGCAGCTAACCGGTAACCTACTTACAGTATTACTTTTGAATATCGGAACGACGGTTGTAGGTTTAATAAACTGCCGATGTAAAGATTCAGCCTAGAATTCAAAGCGGCTGAAAATCGATAAGTTTCAATTCTAATTTGGGAAATTGTAAAAAAATGAGGTTAGCGCAAAAACGTGACATTTGTCAATTCTCAAGCATAGTAGGTTGTGTGTACGTACGTACAATCATTATACAATATGAACATTATTTTTTGAATAAATAATAGGTACAATAAAACTACACTAACTATAACCTAAACTAAACTAGGTTAGTAATGTATGTACAATGTATGTACAATTCATGTATTACCTATTATGTAATGATCAAAAAATAAATATAATAAATATCGCCGCCTCGGGGTAGGGTGCCCAGAATGCTAGCTCTCTGGATGGCCAGGCTTAAGCGCTGGCCGAGGTACGCGCCAGCTCTCTGGTCACCCGTGGCTTCAATTCTCAAGCATCATCCTGGGTAATTTAATTAAATCAGTTTACAAATTTTGCCGCTGGAGGGCGCGCTCCTAATGGTGGCTTTCTTCATAGTAGTGATACTCGATGAAATGGTGTTACTGCTGTCGGCTCCCGGTCTATCAGATCAGCAGGTTGTGCTCCACTGGGCGAAGGTATCAACCATTGTGTGTTAATATATTTTCAGTGAGAGTTATGGGAGGTAAGGTTACATAACTCCAGTTGGTACTGTAATGTTATTGGGTAAATCTGCGATGAGTGGTTTTTCGTCGTCCTTATAATATGCTTGAAGCAACAATGCCCTCGGCTCGAGCCGGAGAATTGACTGGCCTGTTGGCGTAGTGGTAGTAACCCTGCCTACTGCGCTAAACGTCGTGGGTTGATTTTCGGATTCTGGGTGTTTGTCTGTATTTAAGTATTTATTTAAAAGTATTTAAGTATGTTTATCAGTTGTTGAGTACCCATTTACAAGCTTCGGCTTAGTTGGGACTAAACAGCCGTGTGTTAATTTGTCCAAAACATTATTAATATTAATTATTAATTGACGCTATACAAAACAGTATGTCGTTTTTCATGAGGGATCTATGTAGTACACAATAATGCACAACTTGAACCTACCATGTCGCTATGCGAAACACACACACACATAACAAATCGTGACTTGTCCATCCAGGGTTTACAAATACTACGCAATGAATGAATTGTATACAATACTGTATATTATTTGATGAACTTTGAACCTTTCTCAATAATGCTTGGAAATGCGAACATTATTTTGATAACCTTCTTCGAAATGAATCGAACATGCTGTACTTACTAGTCAAATACATGCTAGGAGGCGGCCGGCAATGTTGTATGAAAATCCATTTATGACGTGCTTAGCTCCGGATAAATTACTATGAAAACTCATATCTGCCGTGTCATTTAAAAATAGAATGATCTATTTAACTTATCAAAAGTTTTTAAAAATTTCGAATGATGAATTAAATTGCATTGCGGATGAAATCAATGCCTGATTATGGTCATGGCTTGAATAGTACTTTTTTCAAGTAATGCGCGGAAATTCAAACAATATCAAAACATATCCAAAGTTTTATTAAAATTTCGAACTGTCTGAAGTGAACGATCACGAGCTAGGATTGTCACAGTACTTTTAAAGTTAATTAAAATAAGATTACATAAAAATTTTGGCCCTGTGGTAGTTTAGTTTAGGCTGCTTAATTTTTGCTGCTAAATTTACACGTTCATCCATTAATGCCTCTGTTGCGGGCCGCTGCAGTAATGTACGTTATTGTCTTACCTTCCACAAAATGAACGAAATCCAAATACAAAGCCAGCCGTGTCAGTCCCGACAAAATTTTCTCTGGAAACAGTACAGATAGTATTTTGCAAGTACGCGACCGGAAGTGACGACAGGAGACCGCCGCCGCGGCGCTCACCTCACTTCCGGCGCGGCTCAAGGAAGCCGCGTACATCTACATTTGTATCTGAAATGTATATTCGGGTATTTGCAAGTATTTGGGTCAGCTTACTTTCGAATGTGTTCGGAAAATTCACTAGGTAGGTATTTGTAATGCCGTATTGTAGTTTCTATAAAGGCTTGTCTTTTACTGATACTGTGTTTGAGCTCACATTGAAATGGGTTCTTCCCCTGGTATCCAACTGATTCAGATATCATCATATCAACCTGGTAGACGTCCACTGCTGGACAAAAGCCTCCCCCAGGGATTTCCCCGACGACCGGTCCCACGCTAACCTCATCCAGCCGGGTCCCGCGACCTTCACCAGATCGCCGGTCCACCTTGTGGGAGGCCTGCCAACGCTGCGTTTTCCGGTACATGATCGCCACTCGAGAACTGCCACTTCAGCTTCGCAATTCTTCAAATATAATATTTGATTATTAGAACACATTAAATTCCATTCCCCTTCGTACGGCCGATCGCCCGTCTGTGGAAACAAAACATGCACTCACCTGCTTACCATAGACCTAAATAACGCCAGAGTCTTACAGATATATAGAATCCCGAAAAATGCAGCTTGTAAAATATGGAGGTAACCTCTAATGCCCAATAAAGACCTTGTCTCAACATGTCACGTGTCAGAGAGGACAAGAGGCCATTAATTGTACTATTTAAGCACCCGTACTTACAATCACGCTGAACACAACGTGGGATTTGGCGACACGTTTCTAATTAGGCCGGGATCAAAGGGCGACAGTTTTAATTGCGGCGAGGTTTACAAGGCCCGCGATTCCATATTGCGGTGCTTCACGGGAATAATTTAAAGTGACCTGTCTTTATAACTTGACTGCGACATGTAGCGCTTTATTTATGCATCACATGTATCATCAAGACAATCTGACTTTTTAAAGTGAAATGCAGAATAGATGTACCGTAACGAAACTGATAAATTGTCACGAAACTGGTTATCAGTTTCGTAACAAAACGTAACGAAATTTATCAGTTTCATTACAATTGCAGTTTCATTACAGTACATCTATTCTGCATTAATTTACCCGTTACACAAATTAGAAAATGATTGTATATCGACTACTTGTTGGTTCCCAATTTTTTTTTTAATTATCCACCCATTGGAGTGTTGTTTTCAAATTGAAATGACACCACCTTTGGAAGATAGCTTATATATTCAGTAAAAAAACATTGAAAACGCAAAAAATATTTATACGCGATATTTCACAATTGGGGAATTTCGCGTATAATCATCATCGAATTGAGAATATCTTACAATGCGTTTGTGAACAGTTTCGGGAGTATGACATCTCAATATCTAACATTTTCTTCTTCTACTTATAAGTCGTAATCCTCTAATGATCTGTAATATAATTTTTTTTTTCAATTTAAAAAAACTTCTTATTGTACCTCGGGCTTGAACGACGTCATCCGTCGGGCCCTTGCCACCGCCGCCCGAACGGCCTGGCTCACGACTATGGCAAGAGGCCGGACGGCATGACTCTCGTTCCCTGGAGGGTGGGAGGCTTCCTAGTTTGGGATGCTACTTGCGTAGATACCGTTGCACCGTCCCATCTTCCAGCTTCCGCGTACTGTTGAGGACCTCAAACGGCGCAAATATGCCGTTCTGAGTTGCGACTTCATGTTTGAGCCGTTTTGGGGTCTAGACCTCAGGACTGGGAGCTCACCGTCTCTTTCGAGAGATCTCCAAGCGCCTGGTGGACGCTTCCGACGACCAGAGGGGCATTACCTCGCTCAGAGGATCAGCCTTATCATTCAGAGGGTAATGCCGCCAGCCTTCTGGGCACGCTCCCAGCGGTAAGGAGCCTCGAGGGGGTTTTCTATTTATAATTCATTTGTAGTTTATCCTCTAATGAAAATAATAATTTTCTTTTCTTATTTTTTACCCTCTTAAGTATAAATAACTAACGGTTCCTTAATTAATCCTTGATGTGTGCTTAGGAAGGTATTTCGTCTAACAATTTAAAAGCTCATAATAAAGCTTGGGTCCCCAGACGCTGTTCTCGAAAACATACTTCTGAAGGTAACATAAAACCCACTTTGGAATTTTCCGCGTTTTCATTTAAAAAACTCAGCGAGGTAGAAAACTAAGTCATGCGTAAAGGTGTCATTTTCCTTGAAAATGCTTGTTTTAGAAGACTGTTATGAATAAAAACTGTATCTAAATCCGAGTCCTTACATAGCCGGCGAGTCCGGTTTCCGGCTGCTGTGTGTTTCCCCCTTAAAATGTGTAAATCCTAAAACCCTGAAACACGTCATTATTTATTTATGATGAATATTGATACAATTCCAATTTTCGAATTCCCAATATTCCCATGCAAACTTTCACTCCCCCGTTTCCCTCTTTAAATGTGAAAACCGAAAAACCCAAAAACACATTAATATATGGGACGCAGTAGCGACTGTAATTCAAATTTTCTTGTTTCTAACTGCAATGAACAATTATTATTTTTCATACATAATAATAATATCTATTCACACACAATATCTTTCACTTGACTGACCTGTGGCTTAGTTGGTAGTGACACTGCCTACTGAGCCTGAGGCCGTGGGTTGGATTCCCACCCGAAGCTAACATTTGTTTGATGAGCATATCTGTTTCTTTTCAGATTCATGTATTTAAGAATTTATATATAAGTAATGATTATGTATGTTTATCAGTTGCTGAGTGTCCATCCCCACAGCTTCGGCTTAGTTTGGGACTAAACACCCTTGTGTGAATTTGTCCAAATATTATTATTCCAAAGTTATTTCCTCCCCCCCTTAAAGTTGAAAATTTCAAAAATTCTTTCTTATCAAATGCTTGTATAAAACAAACCTACTTATGTTCCAAATTTCAGCTTTCTATACTTAGTAGTTTTGGCGTTGATAGATCAGTCATTCAGCACTAAGAATTTACAAATAGAAAATACAAATATTTTATTTAGATCACAAAATGTATAAGTGTTATTGACATAATATATAAGTGTGATTGAAATACATAATTATTATTGATCCGGCTCGAAGGACCAATGATGGGGCTTGATCTCGATGGCAGTGTTAAAATGGATGAAAATAAACGTTTTCTTGACATCACGGTGGTTTAATATAGTTAAAGAAATAACTTTACAAAAATTTGCATGCTTCCAATTTCAATAAATTTTCAATTCAATACTCTTTATTGCACATAATTAAAAAAAAAACAGAACAAAATAATACAGTAGACTAAGAAGGTACATCTGGGCGGTCTTATCGCTAAAAGCGAATTTTGTGTGTTGCCAGAATTGAAAACGGGTAAGACCATATATTAAACAATAAAAATGAAACCCTGGTTTTAAGTGGCGTTAACACGGTGAATTCTTCTTCTTCTTCCCAGTTCTAACACCTTGGAAGCGATGGTAGATAAAAAAGTTTTGACTTGACTTGACAGATTTTATAAGTTTGTATGCCTTACAGTGCAGCATGGTCAGAGCAGTAACCCCGCCCGTGGCATGATCGAGGCGGGGTAAGTCTTCGCAAATTGAATAAACCGCCGCCGGCCGCGGCGCCCGCTATAAATTACCGAGTTACCAAACAGCCGCGCCTTCGAATCAACTCAAAACTAATTTATTAACACCCAAGACGTTATTATCAATGCCATCGCCTCGACAAACAGTTTCTGGGGAACAGTGGCTCCGTAACATCATTATTTAGTCCAATTTGCAGAATTAGCTTGATAAATGTGTTTAAATTACCGTTCGGCGCGATTGCGCGCGCCGAGACCGCCGCGTAGACCCGCTACGGGCTCAGTCTACGCGCGCCTCTCGTAGCAGCCGCTACGAACGTCGCGGTTACGGAACCGTCGCGGGGTTACGAACACGATTTTGTGACAGTTTATTTTAGTGATAGCCTTTGGTGATGTGTTGTGGTCTGTGACAGTGACTTTGGTTTGAGGTAAGATTGTGTGTGTTACCTATGAATTCATTATATTTGTTGTAAATTGATATTGTAACAGGCTGTTATGGAAGGGAAATTGAATTTACATTTAATATTTCCTTTGACACTTTATTTTGACGAGGGATTTCGGCGGCGATAAGTGTTATTGTGTTACTTTTTATTTGTAATGCCGTCAGTTCTCATATTATCTTAATTACATGCCTTTCAATCGAACATAATAGGGAGGTTAGGTTGGTGAATTTGATCGAGATAATCTGTGGAACTATTTGACTGGTTTTATGTTAAATACTTATGCGGTAGAAGTGGGACCCCAATTGCAAGGACTAATAGTTAATATTGCAGGTAGATTTGGTCTGAAAATCTCAAAAAATTTGTCAAGAAAGCTCTGGGTCTGAACGACTTAACTTTGATCCTATCAATCCTATATCATATAAGGCTATTAATTCATATAATGCTATAATACTATATATTATAATACTATGTTTTAAGTCGTATAAACTTCGATTGAAAAAGTACCTAGACTATTTAGACATAGAAGACAAGATTGCTTAACCAGTAACACCCTTAACAAACAAAAAAAGTTTATTTCGTTAACAAAAGGTTGCCTATGATAAAGATGTTTTAGTGGTTGGGCACTATCAGGCTAATTGATTCGCCTGTGACAGGAGCCCGCTCTTCCTTAGCACTATACTTAGAAAGTATACTTGAAATAGTTATATGAAACTTAGGGACAATAATAAATCTAATATGTTATACTAGGTACTTAATAAATGAAAAAAGGATTATCCAAATCGGACCGCTCTGTAAAAGTTATGCGTGGTCATACATAAAAAAAAAAAATTATATATACGGGTCGACTTGAGAGCCTCCTCCTTTTGTTTTCTCGGTTAAAAAAATAGATTGATTTTGATGAGCAATATGTCATTATGACAGTTTAATTGTTTTTGATCATGAATGCAGATCTGTGGGCGACAGTGACCGCTTTGCGGCGGATTATTTGATGGTTTTTGCCATGAATTTAAAAAAAAACTACTCCCATATGGATGAGTAACAAAATCATTTTAGAGGGTGCCAAAATCGTGCCAAATGTATATCGAAATTGATACTCACTCACACATTCTCATTTTGAAACTCCAAATAAATTTGTATGAGCAACTTCCTCCCGCTAATCCGCTTCATTTGTCCGCACCCCCCCTGATTTTGACATAGAATTTTTCATCGTTTCCCATACTAAATTTGCAAGATGCGATCTCCACAGGGAGCGCGCGCGCGACAAAAGAGGTTCGAATCTCCTTGGTTTTTGCCGTAGAACAGTGATCATTATAATATAATAAATTTCAATTATTACTAGAATAGTAATTTAATTACTTGATTGTCCCACGACAATGATATAAACCCAACCACTTAATTCCCCTTATTATTTTGAGTACCTAGTACCTATACGTGCAGTTTTGATTAGCATCAGCTCAATTGAGTTAATTCTATTCCATATAATTAGTCGTAAGTAAGGAAACTTGAAGTCCATAATTATGTGCAGCTTAGGCGTGTCTTTGTAATCGAAAGAGTAAAATATCTTTAAAAAATCTTAGGGTATTGTAAGAAAATGTTAGTATTCCTTTCCTTTAGTTAAATAGAAAAAGCTAGCGTCAATTACTGCACAATTTATACCTATTTGTACTAAATTAAAGACTTTGCTGTCCTCTACGTTGCAAAAGCCAGAACGCTATTAAAAGTCCACATTTGGCAACGCAAATTCAAAGAACAAAAGCAAATTGAAACATCGTAAACCTTTATGAGATACTGGCTATTGCCCGCGGCTTCGCCTGCGCGGGACCAGTAATTTATAGCGGTATAAAGTAGGCTATGTCCTCGACGGATGTATCTTCGCACCAAATTCCTTCAAAATCTCTTCAGCTGTTTAGGCGACGAATAAATAGTTATTATTCTAAGTCAATTTCCTAAGTATTTTGATATCAAAATAAATATAATATTAGGTGACGGACAAATACCAACAGACAGACACACTAAAATTGTATGAAATCGAATGAATGTCCTGTATAATTGAGAATTCTGGTAAGATGATAAGAGAATTCTTATATTATTCTAAGGGTCGAACCACACGCAGCGTATGATACGCGACGCATGTTGAGTCACGTTACGAAACGTCCCTATATTATGTTTCATAGAATTTCTACCCACCCACAATTACGTAGTTTTTAGACTACGTAGATTAGTATTTTACACTAGTTACGCGACGCATCGTACGCTTTCGTGTGGTTCGGCACTTATTCTTAGACAGTGGTGGCGGTCCCTGCACTGACTCCATGAAAGCGGGAGTTTTGTGCAAAGCGGGAGTGAGAGATAAGAGAAGTAGGTATACGTATTTTGAGCGTTATGATTTAATTGTCAATCTAATGTCCTAAAACCCTAGTCGAGTTTGAACTTTGTTTGCATTAGCACAGGTTTCATGTTTGCTTAGGACCAGATGACAACCAGATGATTAATTATCTCCCTCCCCGCCGCCCCCCGCCGAAATGTTTACCGACACTTGGTACCTGGGGATAAACCATCAATCTTGTACCGGGGTATTTTGAACCGTCCCGGTAGGTGCAGAGTTCAAAAACTTTCTCAGGTTTGATTTATAACTGTCGTCGTGAATGACGTTTTAATTTATAAATAGCTCGCATCATTTGAAAAGTTGAGAAATTGGGGGTTTAAAAAGTAAATAAGGGAAACTTTGCGTCAGAGCGTCAGTGGCCTCGGGGATACGACGCGACCTATCATATCGAAAGGTCCAAGGTTCGATCCCCGGTTGGGCCATGTACCAATGGGTTTTTTCTCGAAACTTAAGTACATGTACTGACTGCTCTCAAACGGTGAAGGAAAACATCGTGAGGAAACCTGCATACGCCGAAGAAGAAATTCTTAGGCGCATGTGAAGTCCACCAACCCGCACTGGGCTAGCGTGGTGGACTATAGGTTCGTTAAGAGGGTAGACCTTAACATTAACAGGCTATTGATTAAGGCGCCTTAGAATTTTTTCGGCATATGCAGGTTTCCTCACGATGTTTTCCTTCACGGTTTGAGAGCAGTCAAATGTACTTAAGTTTCGAAAAGAACCGATACATGGCACGACCGGGCTTCGAACTCGGATCTATCGACATGACAGCTAGGTCGCGTCTTCCCCTCTACGCCACTGTATATCTAGATAGTATCAAAGAATTATAAACTATCGATAGGTTGATTGATACGTATACAAGTGTAGATTATCGTTCACGAGCTCCCGGACTATAAGGCTCCCCCAAATGGCAGTACACACGTGTGCACTCAATAATATTCGTGGAGAGAGCAGTAACAGCGCTTGTGATTGGTGGAAATGTCCCGATATTGTACATTATTGTATTATTTTTGGTGTCGCGTCGCGTATATTGCGCTGTTGTTTTTACCGACGACGAAATATAATGAAACTATAGACCACGGGCTTGCGTACTATTATTTTCGGTTGGGTTCCCAACTTTATTTTTGTATCGAAGTATTTTCGGTTTCTGGACGAAAATTGTTTTGTTTTGCGCTTCGATATTTCTTATTTTCTTTCATGAAACATAATTATATGTAACTAGCAAACGCCCCGCGACTTCTTTCGCGTTAAAATGCTACACAGACTCCCTCCTCCCCCTCCACCTCACGATCCCTCCTCTCCTTCCCTTCTCCTCCCCTTCCCCTCCCCTTAGTCATTCAGTATAATCGATTTTATAAGTTTAAGATATTTTTGATTATTGAATTATTTATCGATAAATTTCTTTTACAAGTTTCGTAGTCAACGATAAAACGCTCATGCACAGTTAGCTTCATTGTTATTTATTTAAAGTCTTGACGCAAATATTTAATTTCCGACCAAGTGAAGAAAAGTATCGCATCATCTTCGCTTTTACACGTTGATAAATTTTAATTTCTGCCGACTTTTCCGAAAAGTTACACATTTCCGAACTGATGGGCGTTCGCGGCAAATCTCTCTTTAATTTCACCCTAACTTGCTCCCCGCGGTTATGGTAAAAGTTTAAAAGTTGCCACGGAATGTCACTCACGTCTTACTTAAACAAGATGTCGTTCATTTAATGGCGTGGCAATGTTTCCCTTGTTTTTCTTAAACACAAAGGTAAAGTATCAACATTCAACGAATTAACTTTTCGTTATTATTTTTTTACCTCACTCGCTCGGAAGGCTATACTTTCTCATTCGAAATCTGCGTGGAAAAATGCTTCTTAACCGCTAGCGTGGAAAGGTTTGGACTTATATCTCTCTAATCTGTGGAGAAGGTTTTCAAAATTCTAACCTTTTATAAACTTTGGAGCCTTGCATAACTAATAACTATTATTTTCATATCAAATTTTTGCCTTTCACTCGGTGCAGTCGTACGGCGGTACCCCGTCAAATGAACCGACCACTTTAAGAAGGTAGCCAGAAGCACATGAAAAATAATAATAGAGGATCGGGTGTGGTGACTCGCATGAAAATTAAGGCTTACGTCCAGCAGTAGATCACTCAGTACCGATTCATCACTATTATTAAATTTGTAAGACTTTAATTAAACGATAGAAAATACGAAATCAATGTGTCTGGAAGCAGATTTTAGGGTCTGAATCCAATGCAATCGAAGATTGACAGTTCTAGAAATAATATTTGAATTTAGAGAGGCGTATTTATAGTGATGTAACTTACTACCTAAAAAATAAACTCAAAGCCCACAAGAACATCCTAGCCGGCACACTGGTCTCCCCATATATCGACAGCCGTATACAGGGTGTTACAAATCAAGTAGTAAAGCCGAAAGGAGGTTAAATGGGGCCTTATAACGAGTCCATTCACATACCCCAAAAAATATAAAAAATATTTTTTATTTATTTATTTTCACTGTTGTACGAAAAACTAAAAATAAAAAATATTTTTATTTTCACTGATATGCAAACCCTATTTAGAAAAACTATTTGGGTCCCTGACATGACAGCTTACTAGGATTGGCTTTGATGTTTAATTAATTTTTTACGGGGTATTTTGTAACATGGTGTATATCGACTGAAACGGCGAAAAATTTTAGACACATCACTTAATAATATGGCCACAATAAGGAAGAGTGAAGTCGGTGGACTCCACATTCCACAAGCTAAAAGAACCCCAAAAGATCCGGTCTAAGGACCGATCGCAGATATATAAAAAAAACTTAATGAACAGCTTACCTGTTGTCTACACAGAAGCTATGTACACCTGAGCTGAGCCATAAGGCCCGCGACTGGTAGATTTCTTCCCATTGCCCGTCGACTCGAATCTTCCCCCTCGATTTGTTATACCCAATCCACCCCACTACCCTCTACTTCTGATTGACTGTCCATCGATTACTATTGTTCTGGCATCGCAACTGTTATCGGGAGGGCTCAGTCTCCCCTAGTATTGTGAACCCCCATTGTTTAGGAGTTGGGAGATAGTAACGGGGCTGACTTGTGTTTGACACAACACAACTTCGCTTGCTATTTGATGTATTTGTGAGCTCGGCAAATACGAGATATCCCTATCGGGAGTAATCTGTATTTGTTTATCGAGTGTCGTAACTACCGAGGGGAAAGAATAACTTAGTTTCTTGCGTTAGTTTGGGAAATATTCACTGAATCATGTGAAGCAATTTGTTTATTTAAGTTTGTTAGGAGATGTAGATAAGAAAAAATGCGGTGATGTTTTTTTGTTAATGGGCCCATTGTATTTACATACGTATAAGGTATCTTTTCGAAAAATTTTACTTGTAGTTACACTTATTATTTTGACAGTAAAGTTAGATAGAATTTAAATCCATCGTGTTGCCTTTAATGTAAAATAGAAGTCGGTTTATATCACATCGTTCACTGAGTTAAATGTAAGAGAGAATTTAATTAAATCTCCGTCTTCCGGTCATAAAACCACATTCAGTAGAGGAGTGCCAGGGGATTTTTAAAATTAGGTACCTATATAAAGTAGATGACGAAGAAAGTGATGTTCTTTCAATAACTGGACTAACTAGTAATACCTACCACCCGACGAAACAAATCACTATCACAGATAGAGGAATTGGAGGGACTGATGTGAAAAATAACTCGGAATTTAATCAAATAACTTTATTTGGATAAAAACCCTATGGATTAGATTTTTAGCAGAAGGAAAAATGCACAACAACTAATTCATTAGGTATTCGTATATCTCACACTGCGCTTCAATCTTGGAAAAATGTAAGTAAATAATATAATTCAGAAGCAGTTACAAAGTAAATAAATAAAACAAATTGCAAAATATTGTTGAAGGTCCGAAATTACGTAAGTGCGAAATATTCCTGACATTAGATCTTCCTTATTCCACAACCTTCCTTTGTACCTGAGTCCCATTGTGTACTTGAGATAACCGTATTGGAGCGAACCAAATAAATTACTTGACTCCGATACTCCTGTCTCACGGAGGCCCGGACCAGGGCCGGACTTGTCTTAGGCCTCACAATGGCGACCTTAGGCGAGAAAGGTAGGGTCGCAAGAATCCGTGAATCTGAATGATGATACTTGATAAGATCCATGATTCATGATTCTCACTTTTATTAGAGTTTGTAAATAATAAATGTTTTTGGACATATTCACATTATGGATGTTTTTATTTTATTTTATTGCTATGGGGCAACAAGCAGGCGGGCCTCCTGACGAGGTCACCGCTGCCTATAGACACCTGCAACACCTGGGGGGTGCTGGTGCGGCGCCGGCCGCGGTTGAAGGGCTCTTTTGACTCTCTTCTTGAAGGACCCCATATCGTAGCGCTGTGGAAAAGCGTCAGAGGGAAGTTTATTCCCAAATTAAGCCGAAGCTTGTCCTATGGGTACTCTACAACTGATAAACATACGTACAAATACTTTTAAATAAATACTTAAATACACACAAACATCCAGAATCCGAAAACCAACAGATATGCTCATCACACAAATGTTGGTCCTGGGTGGGAATCGAACCCACGACCTTTGGCGCAGAAGACAGGGTCACTACCAACTTAGCCAATAGGTCAGTCAGTTAAACTGTAATGTGTTTGCATTTCATACAATATAATCTTTAAGTGGATTTTTATTGCATGTACCATAAAACATAAAAAAAATTATATTAAATAATTCATTCGCGGATTTAAACCTGTGACCTGGGCATTTTAAGATCTGCTAGTAGACGTTGACAAATTCGCTCGCAAAAGTTCTTGTCGCGATAGCTCAGTTGGTAAAAGAGGCCCCAGAATGAACCTGCGACCTGCAGGTAATTTGTTTTTATATGTCTTAAATAAGAATAATCTTTCATTAGATTTCTTCCAGCTTCATATGTTATCTCCAGTCAACGATAATGACTGTCGAAAAATGTCACTAGCAACCACTCCGGCCGCTTTGCGCCCTCTCTCAAATAAATTGAGGGTCGCAAATATGACCTCATTCCACTCTGACGCCACTGTAGGGTCGCCTCCCAAAACCCTTAAAGTCAAGCCGATAACTTGCACCCAATAACTAATATTACAGATATTTGATAACTGATAAACCGAACCGTGTGCTCTATCAGCCATCTACGCTCTATTGTTTCCGCAAGACATCTCACTCTAAGGGCACAGCTACACACAAAGCGATAGTGAAGCGATGTATTTTTACAAGCTTTTATTTAACTGTTTTGTTTAGTATGGGTCAAATCTTGCAACTGAATTTGCACATGCAAGGGTTGGTTTGCCGAGAAAAGTATACAAAAATAAACTGACGTCACAAAAGCTTGTTTTTGAAAAGTTTTTTAAAATTAATATGATTATTAATTTATAGTTATTTAATATTTTATAGTTACGTCTTCTAGTTACATCATCATCATCAGCCTGCACTATAGTCCACTGCTGGAGATAGGCCTCCCCCAAGGCGCGTCACTGATTCCGATCTTTCACTGCCAGCTGCCTTACGCAGATCGTCGCTTTATCTAATCAGGGGGGCATCCCACACTCATTCTGAATTTTGCGACAAATTAAAAAAATAATTTTGATTATTATTATTTTATTTATTTTGATTTTAAGCATTTAATATTTTTTTTTGCAAAAATACGATAAATTTGAGGTAATGGCTCATAATTACGATTATTATGATGTGATGAAATAAATGGTAAATTCAGATTTGAGTTAACAATCTTGGTACAGTCGACCGCATGTTAGTGGAAACAAAACCAGTATAAACTGGTCTCTCACATTGTCACAACTCCCTAATAGGCTAGGCCAGCTCAAGGTCAAAGTGTTTCCACTGACGTGCGGTCGACTGTACCTTTCCAAAATCTCTTTATCCTCACAATCGCCTATAGCGTTAAGTGGACGATAAACTCTCTACCTAACTTGAACACTTGGGGAAGCGAAGTCATTGTGTTCGTTTATATCTATTACTATTAAGGTGAGATGAGTGCCGTGATGCCACCGGACTACATGTACTGTCAGTTTGTACCATTAATGGTACAACCGCGGCATTCATTTGTACGGTCGAGTGCACGTCAGTGGAAACAGAACCAGTACTTATAAACTTTCATAGTATTAAAACTCCCTAATAGGCTAGGAGACAAGAACATCAGACATTTGATTCCGAAAAAAGCGGCCTAACCAAGAATTATTTAATTTTGCAATACATAATAGCTATCTCTACTACATTTTAGACTTTCGCGCTTTGTATTCATAATTATATAATTATTTACGGGTCTTACACACGAAATAGTTTTACGTGCGTTGATGTATTGTGTACGAAATAAAACTTTCGTGTGTAAGACCCGTAAATAATTATGTATATTGAGAGTAAAATTAGCATATTGTAAATCCTCATTATTGGCAGTATGAGCAATGTAACCTTTAATAACTATTATTTTCTAAGTGCTGTGGATTTTGTGATAATAAATAAAATAAAATAATTATATAATTATAGCTATCTCTACTGTTATAAAACTGTAACGGAAGTATTACTGTACTTTGAAGGGTTAAAAATAACAATTGGAATACGTTATTTAAGGCTTAACTGACACCAAAACACTATTCAAAAATTTTCTTGTCTGTCTGTTTGAACTCGCATCACGCTAGAACTACTGGCCCAAAGGAGATTCGATCCTCTTTTGTCGCGCGCGTGCTCCCTGTGGAGATCGCATCTTGCAAATGTAGTATGGGAAAAGATGAAAAATTCTGTGTCAAAATCAGGGGGGGTGCGGACAAATGAAGCAGATTAGCGGGACGAAGTTGCTCATACAAATTTAAATGGAGTTTGAAAATGAGAATGTGTGAGTGAGTATCAATTTCGATATACATTTGGCACGATTTTGGCACCCCTAAAATGATTTTGTTACTCATCCATATGGGAGTAGCTTTTTTTTTAAAATTCATGACTGGCCCGATTTGAACTGCTTTTGTTTGTTTGAAAACATGTGGTCTGACATAAAATCTGGTGTACGTGGATTATTTAAATTGCATCCCTAAATGGGTGAAACGGGATGTTAAAGTTAATTTTAATGTTAAAGTTTGTATGGGGAACAAAAATTTACAAATCTTACATGCAGTTGGTGAGCCGTGGTAGCCTAGTTGGTTGTGCACTCGCCTCACGTTCATGAGGTTGTGGGTTCGATCCTGGCCCGTACCAATGAGTTTTCGAAACTTATGTATGGTTTATTTTAGTACCACAGGTTTTTCGGTGAAGAAAAACAGCGTGAGGAAACTTGCATACGCCAAAGACTGGTATTTACTATTCTAAGGCGTATGTGAAGTCCACCAAAAAAAGGATTGGGGCACCGTTTGGCGGACAGGGGTTTGGCACAACAGATCCCATAGGGTCGAAGGTCGCCAGGTATTCCTGGCCCCCTCAGAAGATAAGATAAGATACATGCAGATAAAGTGTCCCTAAACCATCATGCTTGCATGACATGCAACGTTTACGTGAATGTCATGCTGCATGATGAACCATCATGCTTGCTATCAATCAATACAGCGAAGCAACGGCCAGCACGTAGTTTGCATGTCACTACGACGGTCATGCATGAGTGACAGCACGTATTGCATGTCATGCCGCATGATTGTTTAGGGAGCCCATTAGTAACGTATAGGATAGTCTCGGGGCATAAACTAGTAGTTCATAATATTAGGTTCATAATAGTAGGTACTTGTCATTTTATTTTTATTTATTCAGGAAACCAACCGTTAAAAAAAAACAGATATACATAATAGTACATTGTGCAATAAGGGTAGTAAGTAGGATATTACTAACGAGAGTCTGATAGAAGCCCGACGCCGAAGACGGAGGGATTTTAATGACTCGAGTTTTTCATCACATTTGCGAGAAAATAAATACCTACGACACAAGGGAACAAATTTATTTTCTTTGACTTTGCTGAATTTTTTAAAGTGTATTACTTAAATTAAGTTAAATTTAATTACCTTAATATAACTCAAGTCAAGTTTAGTCAATTTAGTCAAACTAGTCAAGTTTAGCCAAGTTTAGTCAAGATTAGTCAAGTTTAGTCAAGTTAACTAGGTACTCAATTTAACTTAATGTACAGCCAGCTACACATTACAGCCCTAGGGGTATAATATTGTACTGATTTTCATTATTCTCCCGCGGGTATATATAGGCCATTGTGTTTCTTTAGGCACTCATATAATAAGACCCTTAACGAGCAAGTGTGATGAAAAAGATATTACTAAACGGAAGACAATTATAGGTTTCCCCAACTTAAAAGATTTTTTTTGAGAAAGATTTATATTTGAGATTGAGATTGCTGTAACCTCCTCACATTTTGGTGACACACTGCAGTTCCGTGTCACCAGTTACCTGCGCGACGGCGGCGGCGGGCCCTTGACTCGGTTCGGTAACGAGTCGCGCTGCGCCCGAGTCACCGAGTGCCTCTCCAGTTAAAAATGCATGCGAACGACCCACACTTTATGAGCGCCTCGCTAAGTGATAAACAGGTTGTTTCACGGCGCACTGGGAGGGGGATTTTAAGCTAATAGCCGTTTGAAAAGCGTTGAAGCACCCTTTGAATACTTGATCGCACTGGCCGACAAAGGTATTTGTTCCGGAGTGAAAGTACAAAGTACTTTCTTGTTATTTTTACTTATATATACTTTTACAGAAAAAAAATTAAAATATCCATTACTTCTCAAAAAAAAGATATAAGTACTGTAGCGGGTAGAATGAATCGATGTCGTAGTCGATCGAATCGATGTTGTAGTCGAGTGAATCGATGCCAGCTCCTATATAAACGAGCTGTAACGGTCGCGCACGATCAGTTACCTCTCGAGCTCTCGTGCGATAACGAAGAGTTGTCCGTTTACGTTTTGAAGCGTTTAACGTCTAAAGTGACCTCATTATTCATCTCTTAATGTTGTTTAATGAGTTTGTTTTTCTTAAGCTAGAGTCGCTTACAGTACCTATTAAAAATATTTTGAAACATTTTTTTCATGAATTTATTTATTACTAGCTTTTTCCCGCGGCTTCGCCCGCGTAGAAAAGTTTTTCCCGTGTACATTGTGAATCAGCGCCCTCTATGTAGGCGTTTTGTTACTTAGGGGGTATTAGCGGACGCCCCGCGACTTTGTCCGCGTTAAAAAGTAGCCTATATGTTATTCCAGTATACAAACTATTACTGTACCAAGTTTCATCAAAATCTGTTCGGTAGTTTTTGCGTGAAAAAGTAACAAACATCATCACATCCAAACATCCTCATATATCCTCAAACTTTCGCCTTTATAATATTAGTAGGATTTCACAGTTTCGAATTTTCTTAGTAGTTTTGGTTTAGTGTTAGGTGTAGCGAGCGACATTTTAGAATATACAGTGACGTCACCTTTCGAGTCAAATCCTCAAAGCGAGTTCTATCAACTCCTTTCAAGAATGCGACAGTCACATACGCGCGGGAGTGCGGCCGTGCCGTACCAACTGAGCGACGCGGCGGTAGATAAATGCCGACAAAGCGACATCGCTACAAAGAGCAACAGACTCTCTTTGTGCTCAGAATGCTCTCGAATCTCGATACTGTCGACAAATGACTGAGTATTGGACTTTTCGTGCTCGGTGGCGTTTTTAAACTGTGGTTACATCGCCACAATAATAACTAGGACAAAATAAGACCTGGATAAAATAGACTTTTGGATTTGGACAAAATGAGACTGGATGGAATTGATAATAATGCCAAATTCCCAGATTGACCAATTCCCAAAATGTCCAAATCCCAGATTGACCAATTCCCAAATTGGCCTATTCCCAAAATGACCAATTCCCAAACCATCTAATTCCCAGATTGACCTGAGTATTATGTAGTATGATTATAGCATTGGAGTACAAAAGAGATATATTAATCAGATTATAGTTGGGTAGAGTATTGGTAAGTCTGGAAACTATAATTAGACATTCTGGGATTTTGAGATTTGAGGATTAGGACATTTTGGGACTTGTACAAATTTTCGACAAATTTGATCATTCTGGGACCGATCCGTTAAAATTCAGAATTTTATTATCTTTGTTATCACAAGGTGAATAAGCATGCACCATAATTAGTAATTTGGAGGCCTGGACGTTTTGCTGTTGAATTTCCGCATTAATTATGTTCTCATATTTCACAATTTCCTGAGAAAATTACTTTCCTTAAGCTCACTCACGTTAATATTGGGAGTTTTATGAAAATTACATCAAACGAGAAAATATGGCGTTCGAAAAACACAATATTCGACTGCCAGGCCCGATGGTTCGGGCGATGTGGAGCTTTGATGCGATTCCTATTGGGGACAAGTTTGTGCTATCAAGTGGGTCCCATTGTTGTTATTATGAATTACTAGTGGACTTTGTCAGCGTCACTTCACCGAGTTTCGTCAAAATCATTCAGCCGTTATATGGCGTGATTTCAAATATCCAAACAAAACATTCAAACTTTCGCATTTATAGTCGTGAGTGGGATGCGTGCATTCCTATATCATAGAAATTATAGGTTTCTCTTTTCATAGTACCTACAGCACAGACCACAGAATGCGCACGCGCGCGCTTAGCCGCGCGGCCCTACGCCGGCGGCTACCTAAGTATTCCAAACTCTTTGACCTACAGGATTTAAGTAGGTAGGTACATAGGAACATAGATAAATATTGTAATGACCAAGCTATATGTATAAACTGTTTCTTCCCTTCGGTGACGTACAGATGTATGAGTAGTTTTAGTTTTAGACAGAATTGACGTCAAAAAGAGAATATTGTATTCCAATTTTGAATAAACGAATTCTCATATCATTTCATTTCATTGTTGTACAGTCGACCGCACATCAGTGGTAACAAAACCAGTATAAACTGGTCTCGCGTAGTATTAAAACTCCCTAATAGGCTAGGCCAGCTCAAGGTCAAAGTGTATCCACTGATGTGCGGTAGACTGTACATAACAGATCTTCACGCTATGTCCCTGGCGGGGTAAATCCTGACACACTTTTCGCTTTGCTCAGTCTTATCATTCTCTTCCAAAAAGTTTCAAACCTCTTTGGTCGCGCGCGCGCTGTAGTATGGGAGTAGCTTTTTTAAAAAATTCATGTTCTCTTCACACACGCTCGCCGGGGGACGTGACTGTGAAGGCACAAAGTTAAAATAGCTATTATATTGTTTCTATCACTGTCACACAGTATTATAAAGATAAGGTCGGCACTAATTTAGTGCTGTCAAAGTTTTTCAGAATCGGGACAATTATGTATGTTAATTTATAATTGAACGCACTATCATATAGCACACTCGTATTTCGCACTATCGATACTTCGCACAAATGACACGTCGCACTATCGTACATCGCACACTCGTATCGTATTTCGCACTATCGATACTTCGCACAAATGACATTTCACATTATCGTACATCGCACACTCGTATCGTATTTCGCACTATCGATACTTCGCACAAATGACATGTCGCATTATCGTACATCGCACTTGTATTTTGCACTATCGATACTTCGCACAAATGACATGTCGCACTATCGTACATCGCACTTGTATTTCGCACTATCGATACTTCGCACAAATGACATGTCGCACTATCGTACATCGCACTTGTATTTCGCACTATCGATACTTCGCACAAATGACATGTCGCACTATAGTACATCGCATTTGTATTTCGCACTATCGATACTTCGCACAAATGCCACGTCGCACTATCGTACATCGCACTTGTATTTCGCACTATCGATACTTCGCACAAATGACATGTCGCACTATCGTACATCGCACTTGTATTTCGCACTATCGATACTTCGCACAAATGACATGTCGCACTATCGTACTTCGCACACCCGTACTTCGCACTAACGATACTTTGCACAAATGACACGTCGCACTATCGTACATCGCACACTCGTATTTCGCACTATCGATACTTCGCACAAATGACATGTCGCACTATCGTACTTCGCACACTCGTATTTCGCACTATCGATACTTCGCACAAATGACACGCACTATCGTACATCGCACACTCGTATTTCGCACTATCGATACTTCGCACAAATGACATGTCGCATTATCGTTCATCGCCAGCGATCATCTATAATTTTTTATGCTTGTGTTGTAATGTTTAATTATGACATGGCGTATAATGTTATCAATAAATGACTGAAATTGAAACTAACTTCTATAATCTGAAATCTTCTTAATAAAATTCCCGGCTTCTTCGTTCCGGCTGTGAGCGGAAGTCACTGGGACGAGGGAGATCGTCGCGTTCCTTCGTTGCGCCTGTTTCCGGCCGTCCCCATCGCTCGGGCATTGTCTGGCCCATTCGGTCAATTTCGCGGTCCAAAGCAGCTCTGCTGTAGCGGTTCAAACGTTGATCGTTATTCAAAAAGATTTAGCCCACTTTTTCTTTTTTTCATTAAAATCATTTGTATTTTTATATGTCGATAAATATACAGGGTGTATCAAAGGTCGATACAAAGCCTCGGACGTGCAGGACGTCATTTAGACTGCATTATGCCAAAACCTACGTACAAATTTGAGATATTTTGTAGTAATTTGATGTTTTACGAAAAAGTATTTTTTATATTTAATGTGATTCATAACTTTGATTATTTGTTGTGTTAATTCACAGAACAGATCACAGTCTAGTGTTTTGAAGTTTGGCCGAGCTGTAATGTTATTAAGGCGAAAATATTGTGACATAAAAACACGAAAATCTATAAAATTTTGTGCCATATAACGTATGTTTAGTTTAATGCAGTCTAAATGAAATTTCCTGTCACATCCGATCGACATTCCAAACACAATGCATTTGCCATAAGGAAGTAAGCTTAAATTTCTCAATGAATTATTATTTTAAAAACTTAACGATCAAAGATAAATGAAAAGGTAGATGCGGAAGTGGTTCTAAGAACCCTGTATTAATTTCTTACCATCGTTATTTAAGAGTTTTTTTTAATTAGGAATAAATAAAGCGAATAATCAACAACAGTTCCGTGAAACAAAGCACTCAGACGAGAGAAAACAATATTAAAATCAAAAGCAAACTGAAAACATTTCTCAGAATTCTCACAGGAGCCTCCGTGGCGTAGAACTCTTTGGTCTTACAACTAGAAGTGACATTTTCTTTTAAAGTAAATCAAATTTGTCTTTTACTTTTCAACATTCAACAACTATTGAACGATCAAGTAACTCAATCTTAAACTAGCTACCTACGATGAACTGTATCATTCACACTCACTCGTTCTTTCGATCCATCAGATCATCGTTCAATAAGACATTCACTCTCAACTGTCAAACAAAACTGCAATACAAAGTAATGGAATAAGGAGGTTGCCTTTTATTTGTCTCCGAAAACCAACAACTGGTTGTTCGATCGATAACTGTACAATAACAACATAAACGTTGTACCTACTTAGTTGATTTTACTTTAGGTATTTTGAGTTCCCATTCCATTACACTTTCCATTTCGGAAATATTGTGTGCAACTGTGTGCAATGCTTTGATTACGGAAGCATTAATCATAAAAAAGGCGAAATTGTTATCCGGCTCGAAGGACCAATGTTTGTTTCTTGATGAGTGGACTAGGAGCACGTCAGCACGCACAAGAGAAAAAACATTAAAAAAGGCGCGAGTCCTCGTTGTAATTTTTTATTATTAAAGAAGATGTTTTGTTTGAAGATTGATTGTGAAACTAATTAGTTTGACAGAAATTTACAGTGAGTGACATTTAACAATTTAGTATTGCCTGCAACAAGTTCGTGTTGTAACAAGAGTGGTACGTTCAGTATTTAATGTATATGTCTTATCTATACAGAATGAACCGAGTAATTTGTTATCTGTGTTCCACAAGGCTTTCCCTTTCTTTATTTTTCTTTTTCCACAGTAGAATGGTATTCAAGAGGCCGCATTAGCTCGGCGGGCCTTTTTATAACAATAAAATTAATGTCGTAACCTCCAGGGCACTAATTAGCTGCCACTATTTCTACATTAGCGTCCCTTTGTGTGCAGTTCCTTCTGTTTAAGGCTGGGGCTACACTGCCCATAAAGAGAGAGTAATGTTGTTACTTGATATTGTGCTTTTATATGTCTGTTGGCGTAGTGGTAGTGAGCCTGTCTACTGCGCGAAAGGTGGGTGCGTGGGTTCCCACCCGGGGCCAACATCTGTGTGATGAGCGTAACTGTTGGTTTTCGAATTCTGGGTGTTTGTATGTATTTAAATATTTATTTAAAAGATATAAGTATGTTTATCAGTTGTTGAGTACCCATTTACAAGCTTCCGCTTAGTTTGGGACTAAACAGCCGTGTGTAAATTTGTCAAAACATTATTACTATTATTATAAGTCTTAACATACGGACATGAATAACTCGACTACTACGGTACCGATTGAGTTGAAACTTAATACATGAAAATGCCCGGCATATTCTGGGAGAATTATGGAAATTTTGGCTAAAAATATTATTTTTCGATCCATTTTGGGAAAATTAAAATAATAAATAACAGAATCCGCATACGACGTACGCTTTTCTGACTTTTCCGAAGATTTTTATTTATTTATGTATAAATTGTTTTATGTTTGTTTCTCAACAAACGTAGGTATACTACAATATTTGTTACGTTTCATAATACTGCCTCACTGTAACGTTCTATACATCGCCTCGGCTTAGTGGCTTATTTAATGACTGGAACATCAGGGTCATTGGTTCAATTCCCACTGGGGACTGACAACTTTGTCTATCTGCACAAGTTGGTCCTGATCTATCAATATTCATAAAAGAAGAAACTCACTGACTGACTGATCAAGGCAAACCGCTGAGCTTAGAGACAATTCTTCACAAAGGTTCGTCATATAGCTCTGACGTCCACTAAGAAAGGGTTTGTTTTCCGCGGGGCTTTTCTACGCGGGCGAAGCTACGGGAAACAGCTAGTGTATTTATATTTATACTTGTCATTCATTACACTTCACCCTGTCCTGTGCACACCCGCAGTGAGGACGCTATCGAATCCAGCGCGCAATAATCCGCGCAAGCTACACAAATCTCCCGGAGCCGGCTGGCTGTCTCAACAGATGGAAAGCTTAAACCGTGCTTAGGTTCTACTGCTTAGAAATTGAATTAAGCAATCCTGGCACCAACTTGGTTCGGTAATCTTCAACTTAGCTAAGTTGTGTTGAATACTTGAACACTTGTGTTGTGGGTGCTATAAATTTGCTGGTGGACCCTGGAATAGCACAGTTGCAGAATGAAAAGGTTCTTCAGTTCGGTTTAAAGAACTTTATTCTCATTATAACTTACAAAGTCACTTAACATGAGAACTACATATCTTAATTAGTTAAGTTAGGGCTTCTTTCACCACTTCCTGATATTATTACAGATAGTAATGTTAGTGATAAACTAATCTATCAGATAAATCTGTGTGATAGACTATATAAAATATATAAGATATAGGCAATCAGATACCTGTGAAACCAAAAAATAGGCTATCTGTCAGATAACCAGCAGATAGGGTATCTGGGACTTTATCAGCAAGCGGTGTAAGAGGCCCTAAGTGTCCATATAAACAGGCAGAAGGTAAGTGTAAAATTATGAATGGACTATGATAGCCGACCAAAATAACTAGGCGCAAGTGTACCTTATGCATGCATACAACAGTGCGCCCAGCTAATTCGGTCGTCTAGTCAGTAAGAAACAGAACTGGTTTTGAACAAGCAATAGTACAGGATGATATTTTATTTTATGGCAAGTAGTTAAATGAGTCGTATAATTTTCAAATGTGACGTAAATATGAACAGACGTGACAAGATGTTTTAAGATAGTTTTAAGGATACTTAATACTAGTATAGCCCTCAGAGTGTTAAAACACCCGATCGGGTTTTATTAATATTGTCAGCAGAATGTGACGCGACCCGATCGGGTGTCGTCGCTGTAGGCTATTATCACGTATATATATATATAAGTATGAGTGATTTCTCGAAAATCAAAAAATGACGTCCACATTCTGCGGAGTTTTCAACTTTTGACAGCCACATTCTAAAGGATAAATAGGTTTATTTAACTCTCCCAAAAATAGTGACTTTATACCAAAACTCAGCGTTATGCGTGGGCCATACAATGTACCAATGGTTCTTTCTCGAAACTTAAGTACATTTACTGACTGCTCGCCAACGGTGAAGGAAAACATCGTGGGGAAACCTGCATACGCCGAAGAATAAATTCTTAGGCATGTGAAGTCCACCAACCCGCACTGGGCTAGCGTGGTGGACTATAGCCCGAACGCCGTCGTTGAGAGGGTAGGCCTGAGCCCCAGCAGTGGGGACATGTTAATAGGCTGTTGATGATACCAAAACTCTAACAAATAAAACTCACTATTGCACGTACAAACGGCTAAGGACTTATATAGAAATGGAAGTCAATTAAATTAAGCCAGACTTATGCCGAAAGGAACTAACTCACTAATTACCATGAATTTTTTAAAAAAAGCTACTCCCATATGGATGAGTAACAAAATCATTTTAGGGGTGCCAAAATCGTGCCAAATGTATATCGAAATTGATACTCACTCACACATTCTCATTTACAAACTCCATATAAATTTGTATGAGCAACTTCCTCCCGCTAATCCGCTTCATTTGTCCGCACCCCCCCTGATTTTGACACAGAATTTTTCATCGTTTCCCATACTAAATTTGCAAGATGCGATCTCCACAGGGAGCGCGCGCGCGACAAAAGAGGTTCGAATCTCCTTGCTAATTACTATTGAGTTATTACTACTCAAAAATATTACATTAAAAATCTACGACCTCAATGCAAACATAGACATCGTCGAATCCAACTCGGCTGGGCAGCGTTCGGGAAGCTACGCAACATCTTCTCGTCCCAAATACCGCAGTGTCTCAAGACGAAAGTCTTCGACCAGTGTGTGTTGCCAGTGATGACATACGGTACCGAGACGTGCTCCCTCACTATGGGCCTCATAAGAAGGCTCAAGGTCACGCAGAGGGCAATGGAGAGAGCTATGCTCGGAGTTTCCCTGCGAGATCGAATCAGAAATGAGGAGATCCGCAGGAGAACCAAGGTCACCGACATAGGTCAAAGAATTGCGAAGCTGAAGTGGCAGTGGGCTGGGCACATCGCCCGCAGAACTGACGGCCGTTGGGGCAGAAAGGTTCTCGAGTGGCGACCACGTATCGAAAGACGCAGTGTAGGCAGGCCTCCCACAAGGTGGACCGACGATCTGGTGAAGGTCGCGGGACCCGGCTGGATGAGGTTAGTGCAGGACCGGTCGTCGTGGAGATCCTCGGGGGAGGCCTTTGTCCAGCAGTGGACGTCTACAGGCTGATATGATGAATGCAAACATTACATCTACTTACATCAAATTACGTTCTATACTCGTAATTGCTTGTTTCTCCTTGTTTTAGTACTAAAGTTATTTTAATTTATCAGATTTCTCATTGTAGTAATTCCCCGAGTCTCGCGTCTTCTCTGGAAATTCCCCGTTCAAACGATGTCAAAGTAGGTATTATGTCTGTAACGCCCTTTACTAACGATTGTACTACAAAGGACAGCAAGAAAGGGGTTTCATAGAAATAGCATTTTAAACGTACTTTGAACTGCTGTCTTGTTCTAAGAGATATTCGAAGTAGTTAGCAGTATCTGGAGGCGAAATGCGGACGCAATTGTTGCAGGAAATGTCAGTTAATTAAATTAAACTACTCTGAAACTAATAGTCTGAAATACTTGTAAATGTGTCAGAAGGTTTTTTAATTATCGCCGACTTTGTTTTTCTTTACACGGCTCCTAAGGGTCGTAGCGTGATGTTTAATAGCATACAACCGTTCTCAAGAATTGAGCTATCAAATGCAAAAAGATTTTTTCAAATCCGACAAAACATCAACAAAATAGTTCATTTAACATAGAACTGGTAGATTAAACCAAAAAGAGTGAAGATACGTAACGTAGGTACTTACTGAAAACGAAACTCAGCTACGTACGCGATCAAGAGATGACCATTTTGGTCTGGACAAAATATATAGTTACTTATTAATATTTGGGACTACCAACAAATAGTGCTAGTTCTAAATGTTGAACTATTGAATGAACTGCTTTGTTGTTGAATGTTGCTGTTGGTTGAATGTTGTTGTTTGCGTAATAGACTTGTGTATTTGACATTAAGTTACATTTTCCCGTGAATATACTTCAATAAAGTGAAACGAAAGGCCTGATCCAACACGAGAAACACAAATCTCTCAAAGCCTACATAGACTGTTCTGCAGATGGAAAGATTTATGTATGAACATGGAAAACAGTCCAATCTTTGTTGCTTTCGTTTAGTCGCTGTAACTAATAAGCTGATAATAATAAAAACAATATTAATCACAAATATAATAAACTGATGAATATATTGACCAGACTTATGCAGAAAGTAACCAAACCACATTTATGAGATTTGAAGTTTGAAGAGTTCTCGAGTGGAGACCACGACTGGGCAAGCGTAGTGTGGGACGCCCCCCGGCTAGATGGAGCGACGATCTGCGTAAGCAGGCAGCTGCGTAAGGCAGTGACTATATGGATGCAGAGAACCGAAGACCGGGTTCAGAGGCTCGCTTTGGGGGAGGCCTGTGTCGAGCAGTGGACTATGATAGGCTGATGATGATGATGTTCTAATTTAATCAATTTTTCTATTTTCTCTACATATAGAAAAGCTGTGTAAAAAACCTAATAGGCATCAAAATTATCGTATAATTGTAGCTCGATATAGATGTACCAAGTTATCTGTGAAGTGGCAGAACCAGGAACTACGAAGAATGTCATTCGGCCGTCAGAACAAAATATATAGAACGACGGGCATGGAACGATGGCAGAGCCACCCTTCAGTTCACAGATCACTTGGTAAGTCTATACATTGAATCAAAAAATTTAGCCACTCCCATATGGATGAGTAATAAAAGCATCCTATGGGTGTCAAAATCGTGTCAAATGGATTACAATATTGTAACTCACTCACACATTCTCATTTTCAAACTCCATATAAATTTGTATTAGCAACCTCCTCCCGCTACTCCGCTTCCTTTGTCCGCACCCCCCCCCCGGTAATTGGCACAATAGGTTCCGATACTAAATATGCGAGATGCGATCTCCACAGGAAGCGCGCGCGACCAAAGAGGTTTGAAACTTCTTGGTCTATACCGTTAATTTACTGACAGTTAAATGTCAATAACTTCCAAGCTTACCAACCTTCAAACAACAATGTAACACATCACGCGTAACTATTTACGTAGAGTAACAGTAACGTATGTCTGTAACTAACATGAATTCCAATAACGTTGACTGCTTCGGCCGAGTTTCGACCCTCCGGCCGGAACAGTAATCTTCGAACCACACGGAATTTGTGGACATGGAGTAACGAACCGTTATGGAGCAGGAATCCTATAGATTCTTCCTCGGCTAAACGGCATCTCATATGGAGCATTAATAAGCAGTTATGAAAAGGTAAGGTTTTTGGATTTATGTTTTATACATAGCATTACCTATCAGCCGAAGAGGGTCGTCTTTAGAACACGACACGTTAGATACCGAGATCATGTTTTTTTATAGATAGTACTTGATGGTAGGTTTAACATATATAAAGCGCTACTTACGAAAATTAGTAGTTTTAAAGATATTAATTTTTGAAAATTGAGTTTTATAAAGCAATTTCACCATAAACTGTGCAAAATAAATGGATACTGAGTTTATATTTTTTTATAGATAGTATTTCATGGTAGGTTTAATTACGAAAAGCGCTACTTGCGAAAATTTGTACTTTTATAGATATTAAATTGTTACGTTTGTTAGGTTACCCAGAAATGTAGTCATACCACCCCGAAGGTTAGGTGCGAGGAGCGAAGCGACGAGCATGTTAAGTTACTGGTGACCCTTGGAGCGAGCGAAGCGAGCGACAGTACCTACGTGGAAGAGGGTGCGACACAAGAGATTTTGATGACCTTTTTTAAAAGCGATAGCTGTACACTACATAGTGACTTAACCTCAAAATTTTCAAAAATTCATATCTTCAAAACTACTAATTTTCGTAAGTAGCGCTTAAGGTATGTTAAACCTACTATCAAGTACTATCTATAAAAAAATTATGAACTCGGTATCTAACGTGTCGTGTTCTAAAGAGCTTCCGCCGAAGATATATCGAGCGAATGTGATTGGTAGTAGGAGCCCGGGACGGGACGACCATGAATAACACGAAGATCAGATAGAGCGGGTGCTCACACACGGACAAAGAGCACTCGCGTCCCGCGGCGAGTTTGTGAAGAGAATGATGAGACTGAGCGCAGCGAAAGACGTGTGTCCAGGATCGCGCGATACTTGGGGCTCTGTTCTCTCTGCCTACCCCGCCAGGGACATTGCGTGAAGATAGTATGCATGTGTACATGTATACATAAATCAGCCCTTCAACGTCCACTGTTGAAGGGCAGATTTATGTAATGACTTCCCCAGTGAACCCCACCACACCCGGTCCTCCGCCTCCGCATTCTACCGCTTTCGGCCACCTTCTTTAGGTCGTTGATCCACGGTGGGCTACAATATATTTAGGCATTACTATAATTTGTTAAGTATGAAATACCTATATGCCATGATATAGAGAAGAATGTGCATTGTCTTTAGATAGATAGATAGTCCAAAACTGAGTCGGGCCCTCTAGCATGCTGGCACAGATTAGGGGTCAACTATAAACTACATGGGTCGTGGGTTTAAGCGGAGGCGGTGCGTGTACGGTTGGGTGTCCGAGTGTGGGATTATGTAGAAAGTACCACATTGACCGGTCGTCGTGGAGATCCTTGGGGCCTTTGTCCAGCAGTGGACGTCTACAGGCTGATATGATAATGATGATGACCAGATTGTGAAATAATTGCTCTCGCTATGTTGAAATATTTTTTTTTACTGCTACGGGGGCAACAAGCAGGCGGGCCTCCTGATGTTAAGAGGTCACCGCCGCCCATAGACACCTGCGACACCCGGGGGGTGCTGGTGCGGCACCGGCCTTGGTTGAAGACCTCTTTTGACTCTCTTCTTGAAGGACCCCATATCGTAGCGCTGTGGAAAAGCGCCAGAGGGAAGGTCATTCCACAATCTGCACGTGCGCAGCAAAAAAGAATGTTGCAAAAAATACCTTGCAGTGTGCGAGAATCCTAAGGAAATAGCGGAAAAGCGTCGAGTGGCTGAAAAACTTCGGACCAGATAACAAGATGTAGTTAGAGGAGAAAACTTTTAACCAGGGCCTCGCCGAAACGAGAGTTCCGATGTTTCCCACTTAACGCTTCAAATAATATAGACAACAGCAAAGTTGTTTAGTAGCGATTTTGTAGATATTTTTTGGATATCTTTTTGTCCAAATTGTCCGATTCCGAAAACTTCCGCACTCCAAAATGACTACCTACTCTTCCTTTGTACATATAATGTGGTGTTATTTCTTTAGGGAGCTAGGGGCTGCCTAGTGCCTAAAAGACCCCTAAATTATGTTTCTTTTACTACCGTCTTTTTAGGTCTATCTAAGATGTACCTCAAACTATGATATATATATTTTGTTATATAAATATATTTAATATTATTATAATATATAATTATAATATATTTATTTACATGTTCGAGTAAGTACCTAAATACACATCCCGGTAATTTCTCAATTGCTACTTTCTTTTCTAAAAAATATTCTTTTTAATATTTCCAAAAATACACTTTGCTTGGCCAACTTATTTTTCTAAGAATGTTTAGGTACTTTTATATGAAATGAATGTATTTAAAAATAAACTTACAGAAAATATACGCTGAAGACTCTGCTTCTTAATACAAACATTTGAAAAGACAACTTAACAAAAGTTGTTCCTATTCATAGACTTCTTACTTTTTAAGTTGCTTTATAAAAGTTTAGTATTTTACTGAGCAGCAGATACAATACGGAATACAATCCTAGTTCAGAAAAGAATCGCCTCAGCTTCATTTTTAAATTTAAAATATCGGTATTAATATGTAATTTGAGTAGTATTTATACATAAATATCGCATAGGAAAATAATCTATATACTAAGTTTAATTTGACTAACAACAATCATAATTAAAAATGATTTGCACAATTTTTACTTTTATATTTTTTTCCAAGTCAAAACTCATTTCAATGTGTCACTAGGCAGTAAGATCTTAGATGTCTTTGCCATTTGCCACAAGGAAAATTAAAACAAAACCCACCTTTCAATTTGAAGTAGTCCAGCCGGTCGTTTATCCACGCCTCAGTTTTCTTTGTTCCCATATTAACAATTCCGATCACCTCTATAACCAATTCTCGCTGCCGAGTAGACAAGGGCGCGCTCGCGATACGTAATATACGAGAGTTGGGAATACATAGCCCTCCTTTGACCTAAACTCTCTATCCAAACTTATCTGAGATGCAAAGGAACCATAAGATTCCATCAATTGACACTCAGCCTTAACCTCTGTTGGGTATAGTTGGTTTTAGCGGAGCTAACCGTGTAAATATGTAGCTAGGGTTGCCACAACTTTCATTTATAGATTTTTACTTACGAACGACTAGTCTATTTTTGTAAGCTTGCAAAAATCGTAGTTTTTGATGATTATCGATTCTATTACCTACACATAAAGAGTTGAATATAGACGATACTAAAAATAAACTAGTGTAGCGATTTGTATGAATTTTGTGCCTATGAGTATTTCGTTAATAGCTTCAAGGATTCTATTTAACTTTAAAATTATGGAAACCTCCCAGAAAAAATAGATTTTTTAAAGAAAAGCGGTAGTCCTTACTAACTTTTTTTAGTGTCGAAACTGCAGCTAATAAAAGATTTTATTAGGTTTCACTTTCAAATACTTAGGTTTCTATTATAATTAAAAATAACAATAAAACAATGTTTGAAAGAATAAAGTCCGCTCATTTTTGTAACAAGCTTGTTGCGTTTTGTAAAGTTGGCAGCCCTAGTAGTTGGGGACGCTAGTTTTATTTGGTGCGCTCTCGCTCGATACCCAGCGAGTTGCGATACGATCGGGAAAGGCAGTTTTGTTTCCTCATATCAGCCAATACCTTAGACCCGTCGGTGCTGACGCTGTTTTTGAATTACAGTGACCTTTTGAAATACGTACTTTGTTCTCTTAAGATAGAAGAGATACTTATAATGCTTTTAGAAACCTGTCGATTAACTTTTCATCCATCTCATTAAGGAAGGTTGTTTCCCTCACCGGCCCACCGGCATTTTTGCGTCCTTCTGGACAGCTCTGACAATGGATCCCCAAGCCCCATAGGTAAGTACTGACTATTTTTTTAACGGGGTCAGTACAAAAAATAGTAGAATTATGTGTATTTATGTTGTATATCTTTGTATTGTTTCCTTGTGTTCTGGTGTATGGGTACAATTACATAAAACTGTAAAGGAAAACATCGCGAGAAAACCTGGGGTTCTTAGGCTCATGTGAAATTCGCCAACGCGCGCTGGTCTAGCGTGGTGGTATACTATAGCCCTAACGTCCTCGTTGAGAGGGATAAATACCATATATCGACGGGGAAGTTCTAACAACTCCTAACTTACAAAAACCAAATTTTGCGAATTTCAACTTAATTCATATACCAGTAGACGCGTTTATCGAACTGCATTCATAAGTCGTTTTCTTAAAAAAATGTAAGTTAGGAGTTGTTAGCACTTCCCCGTCGATATTTGAAATGTGGCCCTAACGTCCTCGCTGAGAGGGATAAATACCTATATATTTGAAATGTGGTAGGTCTTTAGGTAGGTATATTGGTGGTCACGATCATCTTGGTTGTATAAAAATTCCACATTTACAACCCTTTTGCATAAATTTCAGTGGCTTTTAATAAAAATGCCACCCGTCAGGATTCTTTCCTGGATTTACTTAATGTATGTTTCAGTCGTGGGGCATACGGTATTCATCGCCCGCTCTGGGTATAATCAGCTTAACTCTATCGGGATGAAAAGAGTAATGGACTGTAAAATCGGTTGTATAGTGTTGAGCTTTTCAACATGAACCTGCATTACAATTTTTAAAAGTTTTTACATTTTATTGTCAACATTTTTAATAACTCAGCTTTACCAAAAATAATGAATGAAAAAAGAGTGTACCTACCTACCTAATAATATAGGAATGGAATTTTAATTGTAAATTTTAATAATATAACAAATAATAGTATGGAATGATGAGACTGAGTGAAGCGAAAGAGGTGTGCCAGGATCGCGATACTTGGCGCTCCGTTCTTTCTGCCTACCCCGTGAGGGACATCATCATCATCATATCAGCCTGTAGACGTCCACTGCTGGACAAAGGCCTCCCCCAAGGATCTCCACGACCGGTCCTGCGCTAGCCTCATCCAGCTGGGTCCCGCGACCTTCACCAGATCGTCGGTCCACTATGAGGGACATAGCGTGAAGATATTATTGCGTATGTACGTATGTAAGTAAAAAATGCCGCAGTTCGTACCGCCGTATAAGGCGGAGTGGTAAGCAGTCGACTAATTGTCTGCGTCGCCGACTAATTAAGAGTTATAGCCGCCGAGGAGCCAACAAACAACGCACTTCGCTGATTCATTACGACATTTAGACAATTGCCACTTAGTTATAGATTGGGGTCCAAAGTTTCTGAAGTTTTGCCCCCGGGGGTCAGACTGGCGTATTTGTATTGGCAGGGGGTGAATGAATATCACTGTCAGTGTGGAGGGGTGATACCATATCAGACATGCCACCTGCACGGTAGAACAATGTTTGCTGACTAAATTGCAATAATAGGTTATTTGTTATGCAAGGCTGGAAAGTTGGTTATTTTGTGCGGGTACAAGTATTGAAAACTGAGCAAAGCGCCCTTCTAGGATTGAATCACGAGCGAAGCGAGTGCTTCAAAGATAGAATCCTGAGCGTAGCGAGGGTTTCAAGGTACGAGCCGCAAAATAACTTTGCTGCCGAGCGCAACACACAATTTTTCACCTCACTACAGCGAGGAAAATACTACGTGAATTGAATCCTTTCGGCGGTTTAGAACCACAAACAATAATAACCACAATTAGAATTGACCACTTCTTTAAATGTCCACCTTCTACAAATTAGAAGAAAAGTTTTAAAAAGTTTTTTTCCAGGTGCAGTTTTCCACGCAGATTTCGAATGAGAAAGTATACTCTTCCGAGCCGGTGAGGTGAAAACATAATTATTACCCATAGAGATAGGACTCTTTGGTGGGTGCTCGCGGCCCCCTAATATTACCACTGGACACGCTATCCTATACAAATGACAGCAAAATGCAGATTATAGATGTACCAAGTTATCTGTGAAGTGGCAGAATCAGGAACTACGAAGAATGTCATTCGGCCGTCAGAACAAAATATTTATAATGACGGGCTCATGACGGGCATAGAACGATGGCAGAGCCACCCTTCAATTCACAGATAACTTGGTCTGTTTGGTAATGTCCTATGTACCTTTTTTTATATATATTTATTTATAGTGTACGTTTTACTCTCCTTCGTGATATCATTTTGGTACCGAGCAACAATCTTAACAAAAAAGGTGTTTTCTTAGAAACCGATCAAAGTTGCCCCACTGTGTATTTTCCACTACGTGACATTGGCGGAATTATTGTGCCTTAAACACAATACAAAAGGCCATTATTTAAAAAAAAAAAAAACTTGGTAAGTCTATAACGCAATTTGTTTTCGAGAAAACGTTACATTTATCGTTCTAGCCTTGGTAGGTGTAGGTACCCTTCGTTTAAAATACCATCAACAAGCTTATTTCTATTTGAGTACCTATTATTACTAAAATAACCAAAGTCTGCTCAATTTAGCAGAAATCAGCTATTTTAAGAATGAACAATTCTAATCTTTTGCTTCACTCGCTTGACGTTTCGTTTAAAAGTATTATTTTTAAATTAGATCCCTCGTTCATCCCTCACCGCCTCCCAAAGGGAAAATTAAATTAATCCATTCCAACCCTGTACCATGTTACCCTTTTGGGTTTTTCCCCTTCGGACGCGAAGCATTAGATTTATCAATACCAGTGCTATGGCTCGCACACACCGGGAAGTTTTGTGTCGGCACAAGGTTCGTTTACGCCAAAGGAATTATCATCAGCCTTTTAATGTCCACTGCTGGACATGCCTTCCCCAATGAACGTCCTCCGCTCTCCGCATCCAGCCGCTTCCGGCCAGCTTCTAGGTCATCGGTCCACCTGGCTTGAAGACTTGTCCCGCAATACAGGTGCCCTCCGGTGTATAATTACAAGGAATTAAGGGTCGTAATCAGCCCATAGACCTCTGCTGGAGGTATTTTATGATACTCCTCATCTAATCGTGTTCTGTTACCTTTATCAAGTCCATCCATCTGATTTGGTGGGCGTCTGTTCTATTCGTTAATTTCAGTCGAATTTACTGAACAATATTTTTATTCCTGAAATTATGTTTTAGACATACTTAGACATAATTATTATTTATTGATAACTTTTATTTACATGTCATTTACATTGAAATCAAATCAAAAAATATAAACATAAAAAAAATTCAAACATGTGTTTGTTCCAAGTTAATGATGGTTCGCTGCATCACCAATAACACACACACAGGCACACACATCCATCACTATAAATTTAATATTGCATGAACACAATAACTCATCATCATCAACCGCCTATTAATCTCCCCACTGCTGGGGCTCAGGCCTGCCCTCTCAACGAGGGTGTTCGGGCTATAGTCCACCACGCTAGCCCAGTGCGGGTTGGTGGACTTCACATGCGCCTAAGAATTTCTTCTTCGGCGTATGCAGGTTTCCTCACGATGTTTTCCTTCACCGTTTGAGAGCAGTCAGTAAATGTACTTAAGTTTCGAGAAAATCCCATTGGTACATGACCCAACCGGGGATCGAACTCCGGACCTTTCGATATGATAGGCCGCGTCTTATCCCCAGGGCCACTGACGCTCTGTAAATACTAAAATAGAATAAATACCTGTTAAAATAATATTATTGTTACCTGCTGTCATTAGTTGGATTATTTTATCTTAGTTTGTTTTAATATGTATAAGTTATTAAGTATATATAATATAATATAATTAATAATAAGTTAATACTATTAAAACCATACCATGACTATGGAAGAGCGGGGCCTTCTGGTACAGGTGTTTTACCACCTAATAGAAGACCTCAACCTAGTTAAGGAAACACTTTATTGGTTGCCTAATAAACAATTTTTCATTTTCATTTTCATAAAATCCTATTAAGCAGTTTAGGGGTAGGTAATCCTCAGGTTCAGGATAGGTTGTACCCGGTAACTCCCATTTGTTCTATGGAAAAGTCATAGTCATAGTGAATAATAGTTTTTATTAGCCCACAACAATCTCCGAACAATAGTTGGGATCGTCGGTTGTGTCGCGGCAATAACTCAAGTCGTTCTCAACTCCTAATGCCCATTTTTCATGTTACACCCATTTTTATCTGGGAAGTCGGTTGGCGCCGAGTTAAGTGGACTTTTGACTTCTGTCCCGCGCTGTTTTAAATGTAACTGCCACTTCATAATATAACGTTTAACCCGTTTATGTACTGCTGGATTGCTAGGTAAGGTTTATATATGCTTTACTGAGAGTTTCATCATCATCATATCAGCTGGACAATGCCTTCCCCAGAAAGTTATCACGACTACAAACTCTCAGAACCAAAGTCGCCGACATGGCTCAAAGAATTTCGAAGCTTATGTGGCAGTGGGCTGGGCACATCGCTCGTAGAACTGACGGCCGTTGCGGGCAGAAAAGCACCGGAAGACGCAGCGTAGGCAGGCCGCCCACGAGGTAGACCGACGATCTGGTGAAGGTCGCGGGACCCGGCTGGATGAGGTTAGCGAGGGACCGGTCGCCGTGGAGATCTTTGGGGGATGCTTTTGTCCAGCAGTGCACGTCTACAGGCTGATATGATAATGATGTTTCGTCGTGAAACAATATTGTCAATTACTAAAGCGAATTTGGACCAAATACGTCATTGTTTACATGAGAACAGATCACCTGTCGGCGTGCTCCAGATAGCATCTCAAATTGCTCACAAGATTTATAGTCCATTTGTACGAAGTTTTGATTTGTTTCTCTGTCTCGAATCTGTGAAGGCTGGGTTTGGTGCCAAATGTTTTAATGACAAATTGGAATATGTATTCGTAGGGCGGTTTAGTTAGAAGTGTTTTGGGTGGAACGGTCCAACTAAGGTACCTACGGACATTACTTCAGTAGGTTTTTTGTGAAGAAACATAATTAGGTTTTTCAATATTAACTATCCAAACTTTGGCAGAATTACATAGTATTCGGTAAGTATGTAATGTAAATATATCAGATTTGATAATCGTCTAGATTTCAAGAAAAACGATAAAATAGTTAAATTAGGTAAAAAGTCCCACATTATTCAACGTACTTAAGTGAAATAATTATATAATAATATGTACTTACCTAGTATGAACAAAATGACGAAAAATAGTGAAAATGTTTTGAAATGATACTACAAATTTTTTCCGTTTAACGTAATAATTAGATACTCGGATGTACATAAATACTTTAAAGTTATACCTAGTTAGTTTTGAAGTTTTCCGTCTTGCATAAGCAATAAAAACTATGGCGAAGGTATGACGTGAATAGGTCAATCAATACATAGATAAAAAAATAAATATAATTATATTTTTTAAATTTCTAATACACAGTTCAGTTCTAAAATACGAGATTCCACAAAAAGGCTGACCGCACAAAATAGAACCGATAACGTCATACTTCACTTAATTCATACATAATACTGTGAAAGTAACCTTGCACAAAAGTGTCAAGTGTAATTCGTTGCAAATAAACGGTACACGCGGCGTGATAGTGTCAGTCGCAATCGCGACGCCCGGAGCGCTCGCCAGTGTACGCGAAATTACACACAATGCATGAGTTTGCACGATTGCACGAAATTTCACGAGATAGCTTTCACATTGTATCCTGTAAAAGGGTTCTGTTCTTTTTGTACAAAAAAGTTGCACGTTTCACTGGCGTACTAGTTTAGGGTCTGTCTAGTTAAGAACAATACACTTACTTGTTCTTACATTCATATCATCATTATCATCAGCCTGCACTAGTCCACTGCTGGACATAGGCCTCTCTCAAGACGCGCCACTTACTCCGATCTTCGGCTCTCCGCATACAGTCACTGCCAGCCAGTAGTCGCAATACATATTCACCAACATACCGACATATATAGATTTTGATTTATTTAACTCACAATACAACTACATAATAACTTTATACAACAAGCCAAAGCTTCTAGTTTATGTTTCAATTTTTACTTAGACACTTTGTAGTAAAACGAAATAACCTTTTCGTACCGTGACATAATAATTAAGTTTGCCGAAATATGTTCTACTGCTCTATATTTGGTTTATCTCGATTCTAATTTGACATTTCGTTCCAATTTTAGGGTTCCATAAAATCTAAGGTATCCTTAGTTTTTGTCAGTTTGTCCGTCGGGTAAAATATAATGATTACTAAAGAATATGGGTGTCTCAAACGGGAAGGAAAACATCGCGAGGGAACCTGCATACGCCGAAGAAGGAATCGTCAAAAAAACATCGGCGGAACCCGCATAATAAAATTGTCAACGACGCGACGCACACTTTGCCGACTTTTTCTTGTAGGTAAGTATAACGGCAATCCATTAATATCGCCAGCCAGATATGAAGCAATTCAGTCGATTTCTCTTTGAAATATGATACGAATACGGAGTCACCCCCACAATTTTTATTGGACAGATTAAAAGCTTTCGAGATAGAGCCGTTGGACGAGGCACGTAGAGCGTCGAGAAGGATTAGTTTCTTTTAAGGATTGATGAGTGTCTTGGTGGCGAAAATGCTTAGCTTGCCAGTATTATGATTTCAGCCTGTAATGATCTACTGCTAGACATATGCCACCCCTACGCACATACCACCTCTATATACCAGCATATACCACCCCTATGCGCACTACTGAACTCGATTGGTTCTCTTTATCCAGTCACTGCCAGCCGTCTTTCGCAGATATATTTTTCTATATATTTTTTTTTCTATATATATTTCTCTCCATCTAGACGGCGGGCTTCCCACCATGTGACCAGCCTATGCCACGTCAACGTGCTAACTTTTTGAGCTATGCCGAAGGCTTTGGTTCTCTGGTGGATCACCTCATGTCGGATCCTGTCTCTCAGAGAAACCCCCAGCATGGCTCTTTCCATAGCCCGTTGCGTGGCAGTATAAGTAGGTTTTATTACGGTACGATTTCGACACTGCCCGCACGCAGCGAAATTGTAGCGCTGTGCAGACCTAAACTCACTTATAAAGTTGATGAGGGTGCGTACAGATGACAGGTCTTGAGGCGTGCTGTCCACTCGTAATGATGCCGTTTGTACGAGATAAGGACTGACCCCTTTCGGACTGACTTCTGTATCGAGAGCACTGTACCTAGTATGTATCTTTTTGTTGTTATTTCTAATATAAATAAGTGTGTTCATATTTTAAAATAATAATAATGTTTAATAATGTTTAGGATAAATCCACACACGGCTGTTTAGTCCCAAACTAAACCGAAGCTTGTAAATAGGTACTTAACAATTGTTAACATACATAAATACTCTTAAATAAATATTTCAATACATACAAACATCCAGAATCCGAAAACCAACAGATATGCTCATCACACAAATGCTGGTCCCGGGTAGGAATCGAACCCACGACCTTTGGCGCAGTAGGCAGGGTCACTACCACTACGCCAACAAGCCAGACAAATTGTTTCTTTGACGCTAAAATTTTAAAAGTTAAATTCTCGACATGCCATAAAAACCTATTAAACAATACGGACGCTCCGTGATTTCGTCCGCGTTAAAAAGTATGTACCTAAGTACATACATGATCCACCTATTTTCGAAAACCTTGTTCCGGATGCTTTCGATGTAAAAACCTTCAGATTTCTTGATCAGTTGGGCAAACAATTTTAAAGTCTATTAGACTTGAATGTTTGAATGGTATGTAGTGGATTTAAAAATTATGGACGCTACCTAATAATGTCCAATCTGAAAAATGTCCAACCGTTGAAAAACGTCCAATCTGAAAAATGTGCAACATTTGGAACATTTTACACTATATAACCTTAAAAACCGCTATTTATTTATTTTTCAGATTGGACATTTTTCAAGATATATAAGATATAATATAAGAATATAATATAATATAAGATATAATATATAAGAATTATAAGATATAATAATTGCAAATTAGTTGTGTACAATAATACGCGACCGGTCGTCGTGGAGATCCTTGGGGGAGACTTTTGTCCAGCAGTGGACGTCTACAGGCTGATATGATGATGATGAATAAAATCGTAAATAGAATTTAAATCTTTTAGATATATTTTAAGCAGCATTTTAATTTCTCTTGAATTATTTTTTAGAAAATACCTCACGAGTCGTAAGTTAGGATTGACTTAACAATGATGCTGATGTGACGGCTACACAAGTTATATTTATGCTAAAAGGGGTCCGTCATTCAGTACGTGTGGTCATTACGAGTGGGCTGTCTCCACGCAGACCCTTGTCAACTTTCCTCAGACTTTTCCTATCATTATAAGTTAGCAAAGTTTATTCGTTATCTTCAACAACTCGTCCTTTTAAAGTATAATAAAAGCTCTAAATTATTACTCGGTTATATTAATATCTCGTCTAATAATGAGACTTTATTAATCAGTGCCTATAGTTTGAAAATTATATAAAACTTATTATTAAAGAGAATGTTGGGATATAAATAAATTAAGGTGTTTTTCAACTAAACGCTTATGTGTGAATTTCTTGTGAAATTGATTTAACAAGAAAAATGAAATAAAATCGAAGTAAATATAAATTTTATAAACACATTTTCTATCGTTGTCAATGAATTAATCAGAATAAAACACATAAAGACCAAAGGATTTTATGATTATATTACATAGGTATTACATACTTCACGCTATGTCCCTGGCGGGGTAGGCAGAAAGAATGAAGCGCCAAGTATAGCGATCCTAACACACCCATGCATGTCGCTTCGCTCAGTCTCATCATTGTCTTCACACACGCTCGCCGTGGGACGCGAGTGCTCTTTATGTGTCCGTCTGTACGCACCCGCTCTATCTGATCCTCGTATGTCAGTCTAGGTCGTCCCCGGCTCCTATCACCAATCACAATCGCTCGATATATTCGCGTCGTCATTCGTTCATCACTCATTCGCTCAACATGTCCGAACTAGGCTTATATTATTTTCTCAAAATAAAAAAAAATCGTCTTGACAGACGGACAGACAGACGGACAACGGAGTGATCCTATAAGGGTTCCTATTTATTTGACATTTTTGGATTATTGTTGTTATTAATGTTTTTGTAGTTGTATTGACATGTTGTATTGTATTCATTTAGTTTAAATTGTATGGTTATTTCAATTGTGTGCCATGTATAAACCTATAAAGGTTTTTTAGCACGCACTAATGTACGATTGTATTATTACCTATGTATTGAACAATAATAATAATAAAAAATGTTGTCGATTTGGTGGACACTGTAATGACATCATGAATTGTATATTATTTAATAAATTAAATTGAAATATTTTCCTCTCTTGAGGTAGGTACGGAGCCCTAAAAATAGTGAAAAAACTGAAGCATGGACGTAGTGAGTATTTAAAGTTAAGAACGGGTTTGTTACTTTCGTGCTATTTATACAAGAAGTTTCAAATCTCATTGGTCGCGCGCGCGCTCCCATGAGGAGATCGCATCCTGCAAAATTTGGTATCGGAACCTATGGTGCCTTTTACCGGGGGGGTGCGGACAAAGGAAGCGGAGTAGCGGGAGGAGGTTACTAATACAAATTTATATGGAGTTTGAAAATGAGAATGTGTGAGAGAGTCATAAATAATTTTATGATTATTTTGACACGATTTTGACACCCATAGAATGCTTTTATTACTCATCCATATGGGAGTGGCAAAATTTTTTGATTCATGTATTTATAGGAGTACTTATTTGATTATGCATAACACACTCTTCCACAAACCTTTTTAATTAGAAGACACCAATCGGACATGCTCTCCCAGATTCATTGCTATTCAACCTTCATCAAACCGACAACCGTCTCGAATGAATTGTAAAACGTCTCTTTTAACGGACCTATTTAATTAACTCCTGCGGGGTATTATGACCGGTTTATACCCGGTTTTATACCCGGATCGTGCATTGTGGAGACTCAATATCGGTTGGTTTATTGTCGATCGGCCGGAGTCTGGATTCTTTGTTAAGTGGCGGGATTGAGCCCGCTCTCAGTAACATGCAGCATTATGTCGGGTTGAATTGTTACGGACCCTAGTACTTTATAGATTGCAAAATGTTGAGAGGTTATCGGGTAAACCGTTAGTCTCTATTTATACGCTCTGTTAAGTATAAATGGTTGAGATATTTCAGAATAAGGAATTGTTCGTGACCTACTTGATGTAAATATAAGTTTGTGAGTTTCGTCATTTGAAGTATAAATAGTTGTTTGTATGATTTCGAGTGATGATATTTCGCGGCCAACTATCGACATGTTTTATAGAGTGTAATCTGTTGGCCAGGGATATGCCAATATACAAAGTTATGTTAAGTTATGTTTATCAATATACAAAGTTATGATAAAATTCGTATAGTGGTGTTTGCGTGATGCCCGAACAGACAGATAAATAGATGCTTTATAGTCTTCTATGTTGGCCATGGATACTATCACTGTTGATATATTCAAAGTTTTGTCAAAATCGGTTCAGTGGTTTTTGCGTGACACCCGAACAGAGTCTGTTCGGGCAACAGACAGATAAAAAGACAGACAAAAAAGAAAAAAAAGCTTGTCGACTTAGTGTTGCTATCTTAATTGTTAAATCTATTGTCTTGAATATGTTGCCATGAAGAGCTGTTGATTTCTTGTTGGTACAACAGGTAAAATATGCTTTTTATATCATGTGACAACTATAGGGACACTGACGAGTATACCAGGGTCTACCTTAAAGACAACTTTTCCAGAGTTTTGTTACGCAGGTAAGTATACATACAGCGGCAGCGGCAGTGGGCTGGGCACATCGCTCGTAGAACTGACGGCCGTTGGGACAGAAAGGTTCTCGAGTGGCGACCACGTATCGGAAGACGCAGTGTAGGCAGGCCTCCCACAAGGTGGACCGACGATCTGGTGAAGGTCGCGGGACCCAGCTGGATGAGGTTAGCGCAGGACCGGTAGTCGTGGAGATTATACAGTGGACGTCTACAGGCTGATATGATGAGTACAACGGATAATTAGAAACAGGGCAAGATTTTCATACACTAGATGAGCCATTTGGTAGCAGCATCGTCATGTAGAAAAAAAACTGCAAAATTGGATAAAACTGTATGAAAATCTTAAAGTTAAGGAATCATGACGCTGCTGCTCTCAAACGGCTGATCTGATCAGTTGGATATCTATGGCCATCTAGAAGTCTTCCATCTACTCTCTCGATGACCATCATCAGATCACGCCCCGGTCAATCCTCCACGGAGAACCATGGCTTCAAAGTGACCTCGATTGTATGAAAATCTTGCCCTGTTTCTAATTATCCGTCCACCTGTATACATAGATTCTTTTAATTTTGTCGAACATTTTCTAAATCAAGTCAAAGCATTCTGGAGGGTAATACCCTTAAAATTCCATCTCTCTCGTATCTACGAGGAGCTAGCGGGGAAGTTTCATTTTTTATCACTTGTTCCGGGCTGGTCCCGTGTCACGGCGATCAATCATTTACGGTGTAACGCGCCTTTACATTGGCGCCGTAAATTCCCTGGAATGAGGAAAATGTAGTTTTTTTCCTTTTAGGTAATCAGATTTTTAGGTTAGGGTAAAAAGCATGCAAGAAATTGAGGAGGGGTGTTATGACGCGGTTTATGGTCGGAAAAGTGTGGTGTAATGCCAATGTGCTAGCTGATGGAGAAGTTAGTTTTAGTTTTTCAGTCTTTATTCGTCAAAATGGATACAAATATCTTCCGGAGTCCTGGGAGAAGTGAACGAATTTTTATTTTTATGTTTTACGTTTTGTTTTATATTTAATTTTTAGTCCTCAAAAGAAGTCAACGCTGAGTGAACGTCAAAAAATACAAATTATTTTATGATTAATATTTTTTTTATGTGTTAGTTATGTTTTATTTTTAATGTTTATGTCCTCAAGCGAGACCGTGGGGACCCAGGAGGATATAACAGTATACTAACTTACAGTTATAATAATGTTTGGACAAATTTACACACGGCTGTTTAGTCCCAAACTAAGCCGAAGCTTGTAAATGGGTACTCAACAATATAAAACATACATAAATACTTAAATATATACAAACACTCAGATCCGAAAACTAACAGTTGGAATCGACACTGGGAATCGAGTCCACGGCCTCTGGCGCAGTAGGCAGGGTCACTACCTCTACGCCAACAGGCCAGTCAACGATAAACTTTATGAAACATTATAATTTATCAGGCTGATGACATATCTAGGTCTGTGGATGGTACCTTTGAAAGCTTGTGTCTATAAACATTATATTTTCACAGACCAATTTTTAAACGGTATATAATTTTGTTAACTAAGATAACTTATTACATGACTGGTGTAGCAGTGAATTTTGATCAGGAAATGTTTCGTTAACCATTAAGCTACCAGAAGCATAATGGTTAACGAAACATTTCCTGATCAAAATTCACTGCTACACCAGTCTTTTAAGAAACCATAGACGTTGTTACTCGTAAAATAAGTTTTAATTTTCCAGCTGGTTCTGATTTTCCTGTTGTAAAATCGACTCGGACTGTATTGTACATCAGCCTTTACAGGTCCACTGCTGGACATAGGCCTTCCCTAATGAACGCTTCCTTATCGCATCATAATAAAAATTGTCTTTATTTGTTTCAGGTGTCAAAAGGTGGAGCTGAAATAATGGAGATTGTACAAAAACCAGCTTAAAGTCCATTTTTGTTAGTAGTTTATCTAAAAATATAGTGATGTGACGCAATGCTGTCGGTGGACGATATAAGTTCGTGTAATGTGGTGACGATTAACAAATGGGAATAGAGAAGTGATGAGAGTTCGAAACATGGGGACGGTAATGACCAGTGTTCCGAGGAAGGTGCTCGGATTTATCCTGCTGGGCTGGATAACCAGTAAGTTATTTATTTAAATATATCAAATAATCTGAATTTTTACAAAAAAATACATTCAAATTTTCTTTATTTGTGATTTTATGTATTACAAAAATGTTATTATAACTTAAAAAGTCCCTTAAAATCCGTCATTTCGACATACAAATTGCGCACAATAATATTAATAAAATGAAAATACAATTATTGTCAAAATTTTCAGTACACTCGGTCGGATTTCGAGTTATTTTGGGGAAAAACGTATACTTATCTTATAACTGTATATATTTGCTTGTTTGTGTAAACAAACAGACAGACAATAAAGCTTCGCTATAGAAGCGTACCTATCCGTTTTAACAGATGTCTAAGAACACCTCAAATGACTCAATTCCAAGGGCCATAATGACACCAAAACTCGGGAATACCTATAAATATAACTTGACAATCATCATATCAGCCTGTAGACGTCCACTGCTGGACAAAGGCCTCATAACTTGACAATAGCAACACATATTATAATTATATCACACACCTGTGATGATATATAGAATTTGTAGGCGTTTGGCCCCAATAAAAGGTTAAAAGCTCGAGACGTGGGTAAAACCGTGGGCGGGTAGTTAGTCTAGAGAAGAAATAATAAACGATAATTAAGGTCAATAACTCGCTATTAATAGAGATTACTGAAAGGATCCTACTCGTAGTACCTAGCCTTTCGACGTATATGACCAAGAACACAAATGGAAATATCATAAATTTATGGCCAATTGCGTATTTATGTACTCGTATTATAAAAAGTGAGGGCAATGGAGAGAGCTATGCTCGGAGTTTCCCTGCGAGATCGAATCAGAAATGAGGAGATCCGCAGGAGAACCAAGGTCACCGACATAGCTCAAAGAATTGCGAAGCTGAAGTGGCAATGGGCTGGGCACATCGCTCGTAGAACTGACGGCCGTTGGGGCAGAAAGGTTCTCGAGTGGCGACCACGTATCGGAAGACGCAGTGTAGGCAGGCCTCCCACAAGGTGGACCGACGATCTGGTGAAGGTCGCGGGACTCAGCTGGATGAGGTTAGCGCAGGACCGGTCGTCGTGGAGATCCTTGGGGGAGGCCTTTGTCCAGCAATGGACGTCTACAGGCTGATATGATGATGATGATGATTATAAAAAGTGCATTTCAGACTTCATGTTATTAGCAACTTAGGCTGCACTTGACTATTTGTATGTAATACACTATAATTTTGACAGTGTATTTATATTTTGACATTTATTTTAAAATAGATGTCACTCATTGGCTTTCTTTGTATGTAATAATTTTATTTATTTGTTATCAAAGAAGTTGAAAAAAATTTATGTACCTCTACATACGTAACTCAAACAGGTACAATTTTGTAAAAAATTTGGAAGTTGTTAGTTATTATTATTAAATAAATAAATAAATAAAAATTAATGTAATTTTGTGAAAATTTAGAAATCTAAACTTAAACCTTTCACGAATGTAGCATCCATTGCCCTAGCCGATATCACAATTATAAAGCAACAAAAACAATTAAAAAATCTTCAATCCGCTATAAATTAACTCGTTTCTTAAGCCAGGAAGTAAAGAAGCAAAAAAGGCTTTTAGCTGATTAACTTTTCAACGGGCACTGGAGGCACTCCAAGCGGCATAAATCATGAATAACACAATTAGAGTTAATCTTTGATTAAATACGGAGTTTAACGCTGTTCCAACTTGGCCCCGAGCGGGAACTCGCGTTATTTATGGCGATCGAAGAATGGTGTTACTTTATAAATTAGGGATTAAGAAAAACAGTAATCTATTAATGAAAATAGGGGCCGATATTTTTCAAAGTTAATCCACAGTTAAGTTAAGACTATTAGTGAAATTGCTAGGTATTCGTTTATTTTTTACTAAAAATTGGTAACACCAAAACCACGTGAAATATGTTGTCAGCAAATGTATTTGAAAAAAATTTATAATAAGTTTCACATCTTCCTCTTTAATTCATAAATTAAATTATATTTTTCATCATAAGAATCAATTCCTTCTAAATAACTTAGTATCAGGACTACTTATTTATATTTACTTACTTATTTAAGAAATAAATGGAAGTTTATTCCTTCCTACAATATTTCAAGTAATTTCCCTCCGTGCTCCATTAGCCGTGTAGTACGTTTTTTTTCATGATTCAACTTTATTGCAAAGCCACAGGTTAAAAGATGTCAATATACAAATAGGCCAGTACATGTGACGCCCTGTAAGGGCACAGCAATATGGGGGCCTAACTAGTTGTGTCAATAATAACAATAAATTCTTACATTAAAAAATTATACATTGTAAATTATGTTGTGATCTACTCGTATTTAATATATTTATAATAATCTTTTGCATCATTAGTGTCATACCTACTTACATATCTAAGTTATTTATTAGGCTATCCAAATTATTTTTGGAAATAAGTAATTTTCAATGTCATTTAATTTTGTTTATAATATATATTTGTATTACTGTTTATAATAGTTAGTGGGACATCCTGTATAAGAAGAGATTGACAGCATGGAATGGGCACGCTAGGTAACTAAATGGTCCATTTGGTTACCGACAGTATACGAGTATATTCCGGGTCGTCGGTAACCATTGAGATATTGCACCTGCAAAGCACTCACACGTAGACAGGTTTGAAGCCGGAGCGAACCGGTTAATTTATGTCCAAACTACTGGATACTGCAGGAGTTGCTTTTATTTATAGGTATAGACTATTTTTAGGAAAAATACAACGAATTATAAAAATACACTGACCGGAAAAAATATATCTGGTAAAAAGATAGCCACAATCATCGATAAAAAATTTTTCGCTACGCTATAAATATGTTACCATAGAATCGGCTACAGCTGTGCCTATTTGATTAACGTCATTTTGGCGCTGGAGGCTATACCTATTGTATATACTGTGCTATAGCTAGTTCTGTGCTAGTGCTATATAGTTCAAAATGTTAAGTTCCTCAGACACATATCACTCGTCAGTTTTGAACTATTTTGGCGCTGTATTCCTTGTTAAACGTCAAAATTAGTTCTCGGGACACTCGCGGGTGGCGTTTTAAATTGGCACACAAAATTAGATGTAAGTAATTTGTATGGGAACGCTTGTCCCGAATTTATTACAGGTCAGTTTAAAAAATGGCTCTAACCTCCCGCTATTTTGGGTGAGGCCTAGTCTAGTGGTGGTATTTTATAGGCTGGCTGTCGGCAGGTTGGCGACCATATATCCAGCTTTTAGAATTGGCCAAAGCCTGTCCTATTGGTGAAAATCGAACTCAGATATAAGGTCTGTAGCTAACACGACCCCCGAACCACCAGGTCAATGTAATGGTAAAAATATTTTATCCGTAATATTTGGTAACCTTGTAGTCGTTTTGGTAACACTATAGTAATTTTGGTATCACTGTAGTCATTTTGGTAAGTATCACCAATGATATATGATTAATGAACGGATGGTAGTTGCCATTACAACTGTTTTTTAAAAATAACTATACAAAATATGAAGACAACAAATTAAAAACAGTAAACAATTGAACAATACCTATATCCAAGAACGATTTGCTGAACATTATATAGTTTAGAAGCCCGATACTACTAGGACATGACGGCCTCGTTAAGTGAAATAGGTCGGAGATCGCATGCAGTGGAAACCCTATACGTCTGTAACCCCTACGTATTACGTAGCTATACTATTGGTGGGACGACGAGTAAACGCCCTTGTTTTGATTCAAGAATCAATACATTACCACAAAATGCAATGTCAGTCAGTTTGGTTTACAATATGTTTTAGGGTAGCAATCTTTCTGTACTCAAAAACTGCTGGTCCGATTAAGCGGTGGAATATACAAAAATTCCGGAAAAAATCTTTGATATTTTAAGGAATGAATAAATAATTAATTAAAAAAAGGCTGTGGTGGCTACCATATTGGATGTAAGCTTAAAGGAATGAAGGTATCAAGACCAAATAATAAACGTAAGAGATTTTGCTTCCAAAATATCCATACTAATCGTGGTGACTCTAGTGAAAGCATTGGCATCCGCGCCGAATTGTTACCTTCAGAAGAAACCAATAAAAATTTATGAACTCTAGGTTTTTTAACATGGAACTGAGATATTAAGAAACGGCTCCGTTTAGACGGGCCATTCGGGGAATATTGGCAACGGCGAATAATCCTAATAATGGAGGGAGTTGGGTCAAAGGAAATCATTCCGAGGCGGCAACTTTGTACGGAGAAAACTTTTCTTCAATATAACGAATTATTGGATTTGCAGACGCGGCGTAAGAATTTCTCCTCGGACATTTTGAGAATGATATCTTTTTTCCGCGAAACTTTATTTGGTGATTTGCTTTCTTTTGTTTGATTACGTTAGTTTTGTTGTTGTAGCAAATAAACGAGATTAGTGCTAACAATACGCGCTGGAACAAAGTACCTATATCGGGTCCAAAGGTGAAATCTATCTGCGTCGCATTGTATTAGGACAAGCGTTTTACGTCGAGGGTCATGGCAGAAGTTATTTGCGATCCCAAAGAGCAGGACCAATTTGCTTACCGACAGCATTATAGATACTAAATGAAATTAGTCCAAAAATTGATTTGTTTAACTGTACACTGGCGGGTTTAGAACAAACATAGTCCTAAATTATTTAAGTAAGTTTCACAAATGAAATTGTATTTATGGCCTACCTATTATATTGACATGTTTATCTCTTGTAAGTATATTGTATACAATTGTAGTGGCGTTATCGAATTGGAAATTGACATGTAATGATAATCATCATCATCATATCCGCCTGTAGACGTCCACTGCTGGACAAAGGCCTCCCCCAGGGATCTCCACGACGACGACGTAATGATAATGTCTGGCTATAAAAAATATTTGGATCAATCAGTTTTGATATTTTATAAAAATGTAACCACAACTTTATTTATTCAAGAAGTATAACAATTATGAGACACATTCTTATACATACTTAATTATAATTATCTCCAAGTGTTTGAGCATTGAATTAATAAAAATAAATAAATAACAGCTTAGATCTTTCAAACTACTCAACGGATTTGGATGCAGATTTCACTATCATTCGGATAATTTCTTCCGTATGGTTTATAGGTACTTGTGCCATGCGGGCGAAGCCGGGGGCAACAGCTAGTTAAATATAAGACAGGGATATTGGACCTGCTCTTAGTTACATCGGAATCGGTTCAGTAGAAACTGGGATATACTTCTATGGTATTTACTACTGTCCTGTTGGCGTAGTGGTAGTGACCCTGCCTACTGCGCCAAAGGTCGTGGGTTCGATTCCCACCCGGAACCAACATTTGTGTGATGAGCATATCTTTTGGTTTTCGGATTCTGGGTGTTTGTATGTATTTAAGTATTTATTTAAAAGTATTTGTGTATGTTTATCAGTTGTTGAGTGCCCATTTACAAGCTTCGGCTTAGTTTGGGACTAAACAGCCGTGTGTAAAGTCGAAACTATTTATTATTATTTTCTTTACGCCAGTCCATACAGAACTACATCGTATCATGATCCCGGTTAAGCGGCTAACATGGGCACCCTGTATACCCTTTCAGCTTCTATATCTGTTCGCCTGTATAGCTATTTACCTCGTAAACAGTTAAGTGATCCTTAGAAAAAAGTAGAAAGTTAGAAACATTATTTTTATTACTGAATACAGTCTCCCTTTGAGTCGCGGTTCGGGGAATAAATTTTAACTTCAAAGGTTCTTAGATAAAAGGTTACCCGATAACAGGGGTTTTGTTATGGATATTCTGTTGCGATGTTCTTTTTTATCTTCTCTAAGGATATTATTGGTAACGATTCTCGGTAAAATACGTAGGTAGACATCTTTAGTGGGTAACCACCCTTGCCTTCCTTTTTGTATGTTATTTCAATTTTGCAATCGCTAGTATGCTACGCCAATGGAAGACGTATACTCATAATTAACCAGCGGACACCCCGTTGTCTGCGCAGCCTAATTGAGTACACCATTTTTGAAGTTCCTATTTTTTAAAATCCGATACTTCCACAAAAACTTTTACCCCCGTTTCCCCCTTAAAATGTGAAAATCAAAAACCCTGAAACACGTCATTATTGACCGAGCGAGAGAAGCGAGCGAAGCGTCTAAGTTTCGAGATTGGGCAAAAATGCTAATGTCCGTCTGTCCTTCTGTCTTTCTGTCCTTCTGTCCTTCTGTCTTTCTGTCTGTAATTCTCTACAGGTCGCATTTTTCAACCGATTTTGACGAAAATTTGGCATAGGTATAAATTAATTAAACCGAAAAATGAGTAGAATAAAATTTTGAAAAACATTTTTTTTAGAGTGCCTACCATACTCGCAAAGTGGGAGTGAACTTCTTTTTTCTTGTGAATCCCATAGTGTGGGATATCGTTGGATAGGTCTTTCAAAAATAATGCTGGTGTGTAAATACCATTTTTTCGATTTAGGGATCCGTTGGCGAAATATTAAGCTTTAAAGCGGTAATTTTTGTTAGAGTCACGTGTCCCCGCCCCCCCTGCCAGCTAAACGGTTGCTTCTGGAAAAGTGAAAAAATTCACGGCAGTAGCATATATAACGTAGTTACAAGGAAAACTATGACAGCTAAGTAGGTTCTATTAGTTTTTGAGTAATAGTCAATTAACTTAAGAAAGTCGAAAATTTTAATTATGTTCATAGAACTGCATACGAAAAATGGAAAATAATTTTTTTTCGCGTGAATTCCATGGTGTGGGGTATCGTTGGATAGGTCTTTCAAAAATATCGCGGGTGTGTAAAAAACATTTTTCGATTCAGGGATTCGTTTGCGAAATATTAAGTTTTAAAGTGCTAATTTTTGTCACATTAGTACTTAATCTGTCTCCAACTGCAAAATTGACTTCTGTTCGTTTCTTTTGGGTTTGGTTTATAAAGGCTGGCGAGGTCTACTGTTCTCACGGAACTACTAGTTTATTTACGCTCAGTAGCTGTACCTTAATCAGATTTTGCCGTAAGATTTTCATACAACGCCCCCCCCCCCCTCCCTTCCCCTCCCCATTAAAGTTTAAAATTCCAAAATAAGTATGATACCTGAACGTATATTCCAAATTTCAGCTTTCTAGACTTAGTATAGTTTTGGCTGGTGCGTTGATCGATCAGTCATTCTAACGATTTTATAGGATTAGATTTATAAAGTAACCAGGTCAAGAACAATAGATGTGAACTCAACTAATGATTTTTGGACGCAACCCAAAATTATTTCTAAAAGCACACTCTACTGAGGCGCTAAAAACTTCCAACAAAGGTGTCTATAAATCCCAAAGACACTAGAGAGGTTTACTCTTAAATCGGTGAGACAGTGCGCCTGTCTCTGAATCAGATAGAGCTTTTCTCGCAAACATGTCGATCGCCCAGACGGCATAGATGTAATAAATCTACGGCGAATTGCTTCCGAGTCCAGTCCTGCTGAAATACTGCCCGATGGACGTAGATCTACCTATAAATCTACGTTTATATATTTTGTAGGTACACTCAGGATGTATTTAGGTTACAGAGCATACGGTGTAGAAAGATTACGGCGAATTATAAAACTAAATAACTAATGGAGCTACCTACGAGTAAGAGCGTACCTACAAACTAAAATGAACAATTTTTTTTTAAATTTTTAATCCTTTTTTCATTTGATTTTGCCAGCCACTTAGTGCAATGACGTTATCTTAGGTTATCATTATATGGACATTCCCTTTTCCCTCAAATTTGAAATAAAGTTACTTTGGCTAATTTACCTACCTAATTAAATTTGTTAATTTATTTATTTAACATTTTATATTTTTAGTTTCATATTCCTATTAAATATTTATACATTCTTTTTACGGATTTGTTCAATAACTACTTACTCAACAATTTATTATTATTATTGTCTTCTAATTTTAATAAATTTTAAGAACATTAAGAACATACTTACAAAGAGATTAGCGGCGAAGAAATTGGTAAAGTATTAATTACAGCATTAAAATGACGCGTCCGAAGTCCGATCTTCGTAAAAAGCGATTATTTGTATCTTAAGCCCTAAATATATCCACATGACATATTTATTGTATTTCACATAACTTCACGTCCGGATTCGTCTATAAATAACGAAGGAAAATGAAAATGTACGTAACATCCAATCGATAGGCCGGCAGCTGACTAAACCAGAAAATGATACATGCAAATAGCCGGCCTGTGACCCATATAGCGGGCTCCTAAGTCGAAACGGTGTATCTTAGAAAATACGTTATGTAAAACATAAGGGATTAAGATTTCCCCTTAATCCTTGAGGAAACCAAGTTACATAGCCAGAATTTTTAAGGGGAAAATAATTCCTACTAGATAACCAGATAACTAAAATCTCATTGAGATTTTCAAGATGATGAGGATAATACCGTATTACGTACTGTATTTTTAGTTTTCTTAATTCCTATTTTAGTAGGTAGGTTTTTAGAAATTCTCATTGAAGAAATCTAAACGTTAAAGTTCGTGTCACATCCATAGTAATTCTACTAATATAATAAATGCGATAGTTTGTAGGGATGTTTGGATGTTTGTTATTATTTCTCCAAAAAACTACGGAACAGATTTTGATGAAACTTTACGGTAATATAGAAATAAATACGTACGTAAAATAGTACGTGTTCATCGTTTTTGAAACATATCTAGCTAATCTATATACGCGTGCGATGCTAGTACGTACATAAAGTATCTAATACGTAGTATACGTACCTACTTAAAATACTTGACGTCGCGTTATTTCTTTAGAAAATACTTTTATAATTTAATAATACGTTAAATTGATGAGATTAAGCATAGTTTTAAAAAATAAGAAAATAATTTCGTTCGCATTTAGAGCTCTATTTCACTAATTCAATTGTCCTTGCGGAAACATACTTCCCGAAGATACAGCCTTTTTGTTTTGTCACTGTAGTACACTGCTCTGTTGCGGCTAACATAAATTACGGGGGCAATTGTTTCCTATAGCGGGGCCCATTGTGTCCCCATCGCTGGGATATAGCGGCTATTCCGTTAAAACGGCTCGCGCATTACTCTTTTATGCTGTAAAAACGCGATGATGTTCAAAAACAGAGTGCCTCATACGTAGTACGTCATTTAACGTGATGGTTAATGGTCTACTAAAAATTAGTTTAAAATCAATATGTCAACTAATATTTTAACGGACATCCTGTGTAAGTCTTAGTGCAATAATGCCCTCGGGCCACATGGTTCGACAACGTTGTCCGACATGTCGGACGACGAGGAATGTTGATTCCTTGCTGTCCGACATCGGACTATCAGGATTTTTAACCCACTTAGTTCGACCGTCGGACCAAGAGGATCATTGAATTCCACTTGGTTCGACCCTGAAACTACGAGGAATATATTTTCTTTGTTTAAATTTGAATATAGCAATCCTCGTATTATATAGTCGAACTAAGTGGAATTCTATAATCCTCTTGGTCCGATGGTCGAACTAAATGGAATAAAAAAATCCAGTGTAACCTGGTCGAAACGTCGGGCAAAGGTAAATAAAACTGGTTCGTGTGTAAGACCCGTATATCATAATATAATTATAAAAAAATCCTTATAGTCCGACATGTCGGACAGGAAGGAATAAAAATTCCTCGTCGTCCGACATGTTGCACAACGTTGCCGAAACACGTGGCCGGAGGCAATAACAAACAGACAGACATAGCCACTTTCCCATTTATGATATTACGAGGAAAGTATGTATTAATAAGTACAATAAAACCAAAACAATTGTAGTTAAAGAAAATTCTCACTTCATTTTATTCGAGTGTATTGTGAAAAACAACAAACACGAGGGTTCATTCCCATTCGCACCACGTGCCATCATGATGCCAGTATGTAAATAGTAATTTTGTGACCTATTTGTCAGTCCGACCCCCGTCTATATTTTGTGTCATCGTCGTCGGCGTGGCCATTGTTCTCGCTCGCTACCCCAACGGGGAAGAACGGAATTTACACTGGAAACAGTAGGTATAAATAGTCACTTTTACACATTATTCAGTTTGGACATTATTTAGTTCACTCGCACATGGTCGTTGGACATTATTATCATAAATCGTTTGTCAATACAGTCAATTACTCTGCTTTGTTATATATAAAGCTCGGGGCTTGTAAAAGCCTATAAATAAACAATGTGGACAAAGTGCGAAAGACCAGAATTTAAATGCTGTTTCATAAGGCAAGTATAATAATGTTAAATGAAGTCGTCCTCACAAATTGTAGGGTTATTTATAATTGGAATACAATATTATGTTTATTAACTATTTATAACTTATCAATATTTCAACTCTAATGGTGGATTTTTATTATTATTTTGACATACCTATAGAATTACATACAATTAAATGATTAAAACTAATAGGGTTATAATTAATTTAGTTTTCTTTTTTCTCGTTTTTAATTTTATTAGACGAATACAATCTTTGTTACACCGGCATATTATAATTGGCAAAGTTTGTGCAGTTAATTTTGAAAGACATCAGTAGTTAAGTACAAGTAGGTGGTACTAGAAGTTTTGTACAAATAAGTAGGTACTCTTTCACATTTTTTGCATAAAATCTACCCACTCCGGGTGCTGTAAATATTATAAGAAAAAGTTTTTTTCGAATCCTATGCCTCTCGGGAGCTAAATTCTGTTTTGAAGGGGGACTTCCACATCCAGTATTACACGTTTATCATTAGACTATCGTGTTTTGGTCTGTCCGCTTTGCAACTTGCCTCAGTAATCTGTCGCCACCATTTCTCATTAGAAGAGTTAAGGGGACATTGCTTTGTCTATCTGGTCATTTTGCGATCTAATCATGTGATATACCAAGTCCCATTTTCTTGTGACGTTCGTTTTCTTCTCGCATTGATGTTCTGTGCTGCTTTTTTGGCTAGACGTGGAAATGTCTGTCGTATCTGCTAGTTTCGTACTTACATGGCTCCTCTCATACGCTTATTATCCTGTTGACGTGTTTTGACCAACAATATGATGTATGGGAATTGCTGTGCTATTGTTTGGCAACTGATTTCCATGTTTTGCTCGCCGTTAGTAGCTTGAAAATATCCGTATGACATTGTGTGCCGAAGTTCTGAAGCCAGTAGGTATGTTTGTACCAGTCAATCATCCCGAATTGCGCGGTTGCTCATCATCAGCCTGTCACCGTCCACTGCTGGGCTCTCACCTTCCCCAATGCGAGCTACAAGGGGAAATAGGACTCTGCCCGATCTCTAGCTACCTTCTAGATTATCTCATACCACACATGGTAAAAAATCACTAATCACTATGATAGTAGATTTTTCCTTGAGAAATTACTGAATTTTTATGCGAAAGTGTATTTCTAATGTGTGGAAGTAGGTACGGTCGACCGCACGTCAGTGGAAACAAAACCAGTCTGGTCTCTTGCAGCATTGAAACTCCATAATAGACTAGGCCAGGTCAAGGTCAATGTGTTTCCACTGACGTGCGGTCGACTGTACAATACATTTATAGAACGGGATATTTTTTCGCCATGGTACAGTCAACCGCACGTCCGTGGAATCACTTTGACCTTGAGCTGTCCTAACCTATTAATTAGTTTCAACACAATGAGAGACCAGTTTATACTGGTTTATTTCTACTGACGTGCGGTCGACCGTACTACCAACCCATTTGGTCAGGAAGCTTCGAATCTCTTTGGTGGCGCACGCGCTTCCTATGGAGAAAGCATCTTGCATATTTAGTATGGGAGCCAATGGTGCCACTTACAGGGGGGGGTGCGGACAAAGGAAGCGGAGTAGCGGGAGGAGGTTGCCAATACAAATTTATATGGAGTTTGAAAATGAGAATGTGTGAGTGGGTCAAAATTTTGTGATACATTTGACACGATTTTGACATACCATAGAATGCTTTGATTACGCCTCTATAAGGGGCCGCGAGCACGCACCAAAGGATCTTAACTCTATGCATTTGGTAGATTATTTACCCCTACTATTAATTTTTTATTTATTTCACCTGTTATAATGATGCTTGGTGATTATGTTTTTAATTAATTACTTGATTAAGTACGTACCACCATAGAGGTTGATGGCACCACTGGTAAGTACCACAGCTACCACAGGCGCAGCGTACGCTTCTGACTTGCAACTTAAGCCCAGTAGCAGCTGCTTCGTATGCCGCTATTAAGGCGATAGTTTGCGAAACAATTTGCAACTGACGTTCCGATCTTAAAGTTTGCATGTAACGTCCTGAAATTACGGTTCGGGAGCGATTGACGCGGAACTAATGCGCTTATGGCGCTGTAAAACAACTATGTAGCGCCGCAGCTTAAAAAGTTCTGTGACATATTGTTTGGTTAACAACAAAAGTCGTCCGAGTTTGTCATGCTACTTTATTTGAAAATTTTATACGCACGTATGTACGCGTACATACAAAGGTGGACGGATAATTAGAAACAGCGCAAGATTTTCATACAATCGAGGTCACTTCGAAGCCATGGTTCTCCGTGAAGACTTGATCGAGGCATTGTCTGATGACGGTCATCGAGAGAGTAGATGGAGGACTTTTAGATTGTTATAGATATCCAACTGATCAGATTTGCCGTCTGGAAGCAGCATCGTCATAAAGAAAAAAACACGCAAAATGATATAAAAATGTATGGAAATTTTTAAGTCAAGGAATCATGACGATACTGCTTCCAAGCGGCTCATCTGATCAGTTGGATATCTATAGCGATCTAAAAGTTCTCCATCTACTCTCTCGAAGACCGTCATCAGATTACGCCCCGATCAATCCTTCACGGAGAACCATGGCTTCAAACAGACCTCGATTGTATGAAAATCTTGCCTTGTTTCTAATTATCGGTCCACCTATAAGTGCGTAAAGCCCGTACATACGGACTCTGAACCAATGTACATAAAAGTATTATTTGATTATAGTTTTTTACGACATGGCACCTCGTTTGAGCGGTCAATCAATCAATCAATATTTTGGTAAAATATATAATTATTCAGTATATACACTCAATTCAATACAATAAATATCACAAAAAGGTCTTTGTGCGATGTCCTATACAATCTTAATCTTTGCTTAGCCTATGTTGTAAGGATATCACCTAGGAAATTTATCTAATCCTATGATACTAGGTATGTACTTTTAATATAAAATTAACAATGTGTTTACGTATGGGAAGACGCAGCGTGCCTACGCAAGGCCTCCCGCAAGGTGGACCGACGATCTGGTGAAGGCCGCGGGACCCGGCTGGATGAGGTTAGCGCAGGACCGGTCGTCGTGGAGATCCCTGGGGGAGGGCTTTGTCCAGCAGTGGACGTCTACAGGCTGATATGATGATGATCAATGTTTTTTTATTTTTTTATTTTGTTTTGCGAGTGTACGAATATACCACTAATATATCAAGATTTTTCCTTAATTTCACAATGAACTCTATTCACCGTATCTACGTGACAATACCTCGGGTAAGTTTGCAAATCCAAAAATAAATATAAATATAAAGAAGTTCCACAAGGCACTCCAATCCACCAATGGGAAGCATTCGATTAGCCTCATACATGCATATTTATAAAGTCCGCCCCAGCACTCTCGGTTCCCAACGCCTCAGCGGGATCCCAATATTATCACAATTTTATTCTTAGGGCTTCTTTCACCACTTCCTGATATTGTTACAGATAGTAATCTTAGTGATAAACTAATCTATCAGATAAATCTGTGTGATAGACTATATAAAATATATAAGATATAGGCAATCAGATACCTGAGAAACCAAAAAAATAGGCTATCTGTCAGATGATCTGTAGATAGGGTATCTAGTCAGTTAATTTAGACTCACTTAGGAGTTGCTGCTGTACCCTCCGGAGTCCTGAGAGAAGGGAAGGAAAATTTTTTTTTACGGTTTTTAAAATTTTATGTCATCAAGAGAATTGAACGTATATTTTTTTATGTTTTACGTTATGTTTTTTTAAATTTTATGTCCTCAAGCGAGGCCGTGGGGTCCCTAGTAAATAGAACATTATTTAACTCTACGTTGTCCAAATCTCTAACTAACCCGAGAAAATAAGCGAAACAAAGAGAATTCCAAGCCGGAATCCGTATAACCTCAGAGTAATATATGAGAATAGCCCACCAGAGTTATTTACCGCCACGTTTATAGGTTTATTTTTCATACTAACCGCCTCGTGAGGGCTATTCAATAATAATAAGGGCTAATTCGGGTGTATCTAGGGTGCCGTAGCACAAATATTTTGAATGAAAACAAGAAAGTTGCGGGATATTTATAGAATTTCTCATGATAATAATATGGCATTCACACACATACACACACACATAAAATGTTCATACTGAAAGCATTTATAAGCCGACTGAACAGCCTTCTTAGACATCTTCCAAAGAACGATTTTTGTATAATAAAATGAAGTACGCTCTTTTATAAGGAATGGAGTGGCAAATTGGCAGATCGTCCCACCTGATGGTAAATAGATGGGTATGTCGCCATTAATGCCATTTCGCCAAAAATTGCCTTTAATAAAATGGATTTTTTTTCGCGATTACAATACTTTCTCTAACCTAAGTAAGTAAAAAGTAATACTTCTGAAAACCAGGACAAATAGCAGTCATGAAAAATTTGTAAATGTGAGAATGCTTGCAATAAACCCGCGGATCAAGGCAATAACATTTATTTTAAAAATTAGCAACAGATCTCGATGATTAGACAAAAGTGGAACAGGTAGGAAAGTCGAAGTTAGGATTAAGAAGTGGATGAATTTAGAAAAGTTGACGATTTAGGATTGGGAAGTGGATGAATTAGAAAACTGGACGAGTTAAGAAAGTCGACGAGTTAGATTAGGAGGTGGATGAATTAGGAAAGTAGATGAATTAGAAAAGTGGGCGAGTTAGGAAAGTCGACGAGTTAGATTAGGAGGTGGATGAATTAGGAAAGTAGATGAATTAGAAAAGTGGGCGAGTTAGGAAAGTCGACGAGTTAGATTAGGAGGTGGATGAATTAGGAAAGTAGATGAATTAGAAAAGTGGGCGAGTTAGGAAAGTCGACGAGTTAGATTAGGAGGTGGATGAATTAGGAAAGTAGATGAATTAGAAAAGTGGGCGAGTTAGGAAAGTCGACGAGTTAGGATTAGGAAGTGGATGAATTAGGAAAGTAGATGAATTAGAAAAGTGGGCGAGTTAGGAAAGTCGACGAGTTAGATTAGGAGGTGGATGAATTAGGAAAGTAGATGAATTAGAAAAGTGGGCGAGTTAGGAAAGTCGACGAGGATTAGGAAGTGGATGAATTAGAAATGTGAACACGTTAAGAAAGTCGACGACTTAGGATTAGGAAGTAGATGAATTAGAAAAGTGGACGAGTTAGAAAGGTGGACATATTCGTCCGGAACGACGTTGTTCTTGGAGTTATTGTGAGTCGATAGACAATGACAGCTCAGAATGTTGCCAACTTCAGCAATAAATTTTTTTATACCTACCGAAAAATCTCTCATTCATAAAATAACACTTAAATCTTGTTCAACTTGTACTTACAAGATTATCATGAACACGTATCTAGATAGTTGAATTGTTGGTATACAACTTAAACAAACAACTTTTATTGTTTAAATGACTATTTTAAGCTTGTTTGTGTTACTTTGTGAACTTAACTAATCCCAAAAGGTCTGTAAACCCATTTCTAGTACCTAATAACGCGTACAAAACTCTAAAGTTTAAACTTTACCATTTCACCCTGTCCTTTTGTAAATCCCCATCTTAACCCTTGGTAACGATCTAATGGTTCAGTACTTGAGCAATAGTTAATTTGGCACCCACTACCCATCAAACAGGTTTGGACATCTGATGAAAGAGAGTGATACTCCGAACTGTCAGGTCTGTGGGGTTAATGAAAATGTCCAACACCTGCTTTTGGAGTGTGACAGGTTCAGGAGTAAGAGGGAGTTAATGATGAGACGACTTAAGCTGAATCGTCTGGATGTAGGTTTGGCTCAAACAATTTTGTCCAAACCTGCATCTGTGGCGGCACGATCCTTATTAGTGTGAGCTCCAAGTGAAATTGAGACAACTTCCGTGGGACTCACCTCCGCCATACCGACTACTGGTATGTACGTATTCGGCATGTTTTCCTGAACACGAAAAGTGCGGTAGTCTCTTCCTAAGTATATGGGGGGGGGGGGGAGCTATGACGTAGTAAAGATGGCGGCCGGGCCTTTCTATTATGCGGTATTTCTTAAATAAGGTGTCAAATGAAAGACAATGAGGAGCACTTTAGTTAGTTTCATACATTCGTTCATGTAAAGCTAATACCAAATGAAATATTTACAAAAAACAACATTTTGAAAAATAATTTAATTATTATTATGTAAATAGCTGGGTAACCATCATTACCATTTTTGAGTCGCCTCGTCAGTAAATCTCGGTTAGGGTACGATGGGACTGACTTGTGGTTCCCAAAATAAATAAATAAGGTTCAGTACTTCCTCTTAAATACTTTCCTAAGTATCTACATCTGACTACACACATACGCTATTATTAGATCGTATTGTCTGTTTGTCGAATAGTTTTTGTGCTTTCAAATTTCATGTTCATAGATGAAACTCCCGCAAAGTTGTTATATCGGATACTTATATAAAATTCCCGTCGGTAATTTCCCGTTTAGCTAAAACCATTTTTTTCTCTCAGGAAGTTCTGAATTTTTTATCATCTCTCATCATTCGCGCTTCTTACGAGCTTATGTAGGTACCTGTAATGTTGAAATAGACGTGATTCATGGCCAAGGCACTAAATTTGAATCTTAAAAGTCAGTAAAGTTACTGCTACTTGTTTTTTTTTAATTTTTGGTTATTTATGTAATTATTATGGTTTTCAAATAATTCCATAGGCTTTATAATAACTATGAGAAGTATCCACCTCTCCTACGCGTTTAAGCGGAACACAGACAGGGCGGCGGCGGTGCGAAAGCGTTGCGGTAATTTTTTGTAATGTTCGAAATAGTATGAAGCCTTTTACATCAAAGCGGCGCGGCGGCGGTGCGGCGCGGCGGCGATGCGACGGCGAAAGCGACAAAACCGCGCGCACAGATTTGACGTTTTGATTTAACAGATTTGCACAGACAGGCGTTGCGGAGCGGCGGCGGCGCGTTGTATTCCTTTGTAGTGTATTAGAACCCCTACACAGAGCGGCGCGGGCGCGGCGCGGTGCGGAGCGGTCTTCATACAAACCGCCGCCGCCGCTAGCGGTATTCCTGTCTGAAGGGCTCCGCTTTTTATTCGCTTTCCGCAGATTCGCCGCCGCAACGCTTTCGCAACGCCGCCGCGCTGTCTGTGTTACGCTTTAAGGTTAGTCCAGAACACAAGTTGGATATAAGTACATAACTGAATTTAATTGTGTACTTAGTAAAATCCCCAGGTTTCCCCTTTTTCGGCATCACACTTTAAAAAAATTTGGATATCAAAATTTATGTTTAAAGCATTGTGATTTTTTAACTTTAAAAAACCGTAACATGAAGAAAATGGAGATACCCACTTACAAGCTTTTTCAAAGTAGTTGATTTTAATTTCAAAGAACTGCAAAAAACAAGATGTGTATAGTTAAGATAAGTATGTAACGTCAAAAACTCATAATTACAGCATTTTATCGTCCACTGCTGGACATAGACCTTCCCCAACGAACGCCACCAAAACGCAGAACGTTCAAAAAGTGAAATGTATACCAAAACCTTTTCACAAAGTTTTCCCAAAAAGCCATCTTAGTATAAATTAAAATGGTCAATCCATTTGTCTCTTTCTAGGGTAGATAGATATAGCTGCCATTCCTGCGAATGGTGCGTTTAATGTCACACCATGTGTATACTACAGGGTGTTCTAAAACTCTCGCGTTACATAAAGGGTTTTCGTCCATTGATCGGCGGAGTATAGTGATAAATCACCAGCGCATTACGCTTACACTTCCAGACCCGCGACCGGCTGGCTGCAAGCTACAAGCGGTAGCGGTTGTAGCTAGCTCACTGGCATGTATGGTCCTCCGCATCCAGCCACCTACCTTAGGCCGCATATTCACACTGTGGAGGGGGGACTTCTTACCTAGACGGTAGCTAGCAGGAAGCTAGAAACAATGTTTTAAAAATAAAATAATAATATTAACAATTACACAGAGGGCAATGGAGAGCTATGCTCGGAGTTTTCCTGCGAGATCGAATCAGAAATTAGAAGATCCGCAGGAGAACCAAGGTCACCGACATAGCTTAAAGAATTGCGAAGCTGAAGTGTCAGTGGGCGGGGCACATCGCGCGTAGAACTGACTGCCGTTGGGACAGAAAGGTTCTCGAGTGGCGACCACGTATCGGAAGACGCAGCGTGGGCAGGCCTCCCACAAGGTGGACCGACGATCTGGTGAAGGTCGCGGGACCCGGCTGGATGAGGTTAGCGCAGGACCCGTCGTTGTGGAGATCCCTGAGGGAGACCTTTGTCCAGCAGTGGACGTCTACAGGCTGATATGATGAATAAAATTAATCGACGAACTAAAGTAGGTGGCCGGAAGCAGCTAGCTGCGGAGGACCGCTCACCGAGGAAGGCCAGACATTGATTTATATTTCTTGCAAAGTTGTATTCATAAGTTCGTAGTTCAAATGCGCACTGAATCGCTCCCGCTACCGCTCGTGACTTTAAACAGCGCCAAGACGGGCAGAGGGGGTACTATGACGTTCGATTACATCGTATCTGGAATATTAATAGAGCGGCGCAGCAACCCTATGGAACATCACAATTTTATGTGCCATCGCTCAATTTAGCACTATAAAGTTTTCGGTCGTCGTTAGAATACCATTAAGGTTAGTGCTGTCAAATTATAAGTATCTGTATGTGCCTTCAGAATCCGGCTTATTATTGTACTATGATTATGAACAAAACAAGTTGAAGATCCGAAGATCCAAGATAGTACAGTCTATCTTTGAAGTAATTTAATTATTGGTGGACTTCACATGAGCCTTAAAATAGAAATTCTAATCCTTGGCGTATGAAGGTTTCCTCACCATATTTTCCTTTAGCTAAAACCCTGTGGTTTTATAATAAACCGTACATAAGTTCCGACAAACTTATTGGTACAGCCCGAGGTTCCAACCTACGACCTCAATGAACGTGAGGCGAGTTCACTACCAACTTTGCTACCGGCCACGTGGTTCGACAACGTTGTCCGACATGTGGGACGACGAGGAATTTTGATTCATTGCTGTCCGACATGTCGGACTATCAGGATTTCTTTATTCCACTTAGTTCGACCATCGGACCAAGAGGATATTTAAAATTCCACTTGTTTCAATCAGCGAATCACGAGGATCATTGAAATCCACTTGATTCGACCCTCAAACCACAAGGATTGCTATATTAAAATTTAAACACATAAAATATAATACTCGTTGTTTGAGGTTCGAACCAAGTGGAATTCATTGATCCTCTTCATTGATTCCGATGGTCGAACTAAGTGGAATAAAAAAACCTGATATTCCGACATGTCGGGCAGCAAGGAATCAAAATTCCTCGTCGTCCGACATATCGGACAACGTTGTCGAACCACGTGGCCGGAGGGATTTAAACTAAGCTACTTAATTCCAAAATAAAAATAAGGAACAAGAGAGTTTTCCCTCCGCTCTGTCTACTCATAATATTATTCCCAGAAACGATTTGGTATTGTTACCCTTCTAGGGTAACAACCTCAACAATTCCCTTGTACATATAACACGACCCCGGTTATCGTCTAGTATCGTATTTATCGTTGTGAAGACGCAGTCTGGTTGATAAATGAGGCTGGAAATTGGTTCCGTCGCGCTACAATTGCTTGAATCGCGCACTTGTTTACTATAGGTGCTCGAATAAAGCTGGAAACCAGTGTTGATCGTAGGAAATCCTTGGCTGCTGGTTTTTATTTATTTCCCAGCGGGAAGAATAGGACAGCAAGACGGGACTTGTTTGTCTGATTTACATCGGAGTACGATTCTGTGACTTGTATTTTGTCATCTTTTATTGTTGAATTAAGTACATTTTATAAAGTATGTATAATGGTTTTTCGAAAAGGCAACCTTAAATGCTATGAACGGATTATCGGAATTTTATATTGTTTATTTGTAACACATTTATGTAAAATGTACTGTGCCTACAACTTTTTTCGTGTAATGAATAAACAATTTTAAGGTTAATGTGGGTAAATGCGTCCGTGGGGCAAATGCGACAACATGTAATTATTCTGCAAAGAGACTTGTAGTTAAAAATCCACGAACGAAAATCACTAATTCATACCAGGATTTTTGACTTTGTGGTTTTACTGAGTAATTTCATTTTATCGCATTTGCCTCACCGGCGAAATTACCCAAATTAACCTTACTAACATAAGTTTGATTGTTGACTAAATATGCAACCGATCTTCATGAAGTTTTGTATACACATAGCCTTCGCCACGGAATAAACACAAGGCAAATTTTTTCCATAGGAAAAAATGTTCCCATGGGAAAAGAAAACTTTAATTAGTCTAGTATATCTTTGAAGCAACGAACAAGTCCTAGTCTCAAACTGATAATCATACGGCAAAATACGCACCAAATCGCATTCCTCGTTAATGCATTGCAGCGAAAATACGTTTAGAGTTTTGCCATAATGTTCGGTAAATAATGCTTATTTATCACACGGCCGGAACGATGTTGTATGTAAATTGCTAATGTAACGATTTATGACCCATAGCTCTTTGCAGATAAATTCACACGTTCGCACAACCATAAAGTTCCATTTCACAGAGAGTGCGTAGTTTATGGAAAGAGTGAAGAACACTTACGCCTACCATGAGTTGACAACGTCAATACAAATTCAAATTCAAATTCAAAAGTATTTTATTGCATGTAAGTACACTAGGTACATTTATACAACGTCAATTTTTTATCTACCACCGCCTCCAAGGTGTTATATAGAGCTGGGAAGAAGAAGCGGCGCAACAAACTTCCGCAACACATCTTTTAAAATCAAGTTTGTACATAACATTATTTTGTAAAGATTGTGCGAGGCTGAAGTAACATTAACACCAGGCATCTTTGTCATTTAGATAATCGACTGTCCTATAATAAGCTTTCTTACAAAGTTGTTGTTTAATGTGGGTCTTAAATTTTCTGACATTCATATTTAAGATTTCTTCTGGTAGTTTGTTGTAGAAGCGTATACATTGCCCCGTGAATGATTTACTGACCTTACTAAGCCTTAACTGTGGTGGTACAAGTCGCTAGCGACTAGTCTTTCGTGACTAGTTGAAAAGAGACAGCACTATTACGTTTTTACGCAGTCGTTAGCGAGTATCGACGCTGTCAAATTATGGTAGAGGTCTGTTTGTCCATTGACATCGTCGATACGTTACTGTAGAATTTCAATTTCAATTTTCAATTCATTTTTTACACAACAAAATACATTGTGAAGGAAATTTAGAAGCAAATAAAACAATAAAATACTAAGGTCATCATCATCATCTATCAGCCAAAATACATCCACTGTTGGACAAAATCTACTCGCAGGGATATACGAATTCAATAATATTCAAGGTCAAATTACTCGTTCCAAAATGCAAATTACTCAGTTAAATATAATAAAAAAAATATGCCAACACAATAAAATAAAATTTCCTACAAATTCGTCAATCTTATAATAGCATTTTTGCAGGAAACCTTATAGCGAATCTTTAAACAAATGTGGCTAATTTACTGACTTAGGTCATTAGGCAGGCAATTGATGATAATTGTTAATCCTAGGTTTACCGGAAAATTTTACCTAGCGATAACATGAAAAGCATGTAAAAGTGTGAATTTACCACACAGTCATACTTACCTATTAAATAAACCTAACCTAATCGATTATATTAAATTTGTTTAATATCTATTAACTAAACTAAATAATAAGTTAACTTTATAACCTTTATTAGATTCATGAAAAATAAATAACGCCGAAGAAGAAATTCTTAGGCGCATGTGAAGTCCACCAACCCGCACTGGGCTAGCGTGGTGGACTATAGCCCGCACGCCCTCGTTGAGAGGGTAGGCCTGAGCCCCAGCAGTGGGGAGATTAATAGGCTGTTGATGATGATGATGAATAATAAGTGACAACAAATTAATTTGTGTAAATAATAAAAATAAAATAAAAATACTAAAGGTAAAATATGCAGTCGAGATGGTCACTCTGGGGCGTTGTATATAATCGATTATTAAGAACCGTTTTATAACTTTTGAACATTGTAAATTCGGCAACAAACTAGACTATGCCAGCACTTGGCTTCGCTCGTATGATAATTCTGATTCAAATCTCACCGAAATACATCTATTCACAAAGCACACGCGAGGCGGCAGTCCGCAGAAGCAATCTCATACCGTTTACCATCACAATAGCTCCGGCTCTCGGTCTAACATGTAGGTACCTACGTAGTACGGCCAACAAAAGGAATATTATTCGGCCAGTTGTTTCGAAAATTTGCGCTTGCTGTGACCGAAAATGGTCTTGTTATGTATTTACTTCTATTTTAGACAGACATGGATACTTAGATCTGGGTGTAGTGTCGAAGCATTTCTTACTTACCGTTACAACATAAAACAATTCTACTTACCTACATCTCAAAGGCTAATTTCAAAAATAAATAATACGTTTTAGGAAACCGAGGTAAGTCAACAGATAAATTAGACTTCATACGCCTTCACTTTTCGTCTAACGCAGATTTCCGCACGATGTCTTCTTTTATCGTAAAACCTGTAGTATTTTGTACTTTCACTCCGGAATTTGTCAAAGCGCCCACCGCCTTTTCAAAGAAATATCCAAAAGGCTGGTGGAGAACACGCGGGACCCCCGAGCTGGCGGCTATTTTGCCCAACGGATAAGCCTCGCGATCCAGCGAGGCAATGCCGCCAGCCTCCTGGGCACTCTGCCGGCGGAGGCGGGGGACGAGCTGGGGCAAGTTTTTTATTTGTAAATAGGTAGGTATATTCGTTTTTATAATTTTTATTTGTATATAATTTATATTATATATTTGTATATAACCTTGTACATATTACTGTAATAAATTTAGTTATACCAGTTATGTAATAAATAAAGGATTATGATATTTTAGAGAAAAAAAAAACAATCCACAATATATTTAGTATCCAATTGCCGTAAGTTTAGTAAGACCAAGTATATTAGCTATTGTCCATGTACCTATTTCTTTCTATAAATTTATTTCAGTCACGCGTTGGACTTCATCGTAGAAGTTATCATGGAGTAACGACTTTAGCTGAATTGCAATGAAAGAATTTCTCGTGCCGGACGAGTTTTGTCTTTGTTCATGAGTAGAATATTATTCTTTAATCCTTTTGCTGGTTTTAGAACTTGGTTTTTATCGTATTTTATTACGATGTTGGTGGGGGCTTCTAGCGGCCTAGCCAGCACCTAGAATTAGAGGATACTTCTCATATCATCAACAGCCTATTAATCTCCCCACTGCTGGGGCTCAGGCCTACCCTCTCAACGAGGGTGATCGGGCTATAGTCCACCACGCTAGCCCAGTGCGGGTTGGTAGACTTCACATGCGCCTAAGAATTTCTTCTTCGGCGTATGCAGGTTTCCTCACGATGTTTTCCTTCACCGTTTGAGAGCAGTCAGTAAATGTACTTAAGTTTCGAGAAAAACCCATTGGTACATGACCCAACCGGGATCGAACTCCGGACCTTTCGATATGATAGGCCGCGTCTTATCCCCAGGGCCACTGACGCTCTCTCTACTGACTTCTCATATGTTTATCGCCAAACACAAATACTGTATTTTTTGGTATCTAGGATACAATTGATGGGAACCACAGTTGGATACAATTTGTAGGTTTTATATTTACTACCTTCAGTTATTATTATTTATATTAAAATCCGAGTTTTGAAGTTTTTCGAGAAATAAGCCGTCTCGAGAGTTAAATTTATACCTAGTTTAGTGGATGAATGTTGAAAAAACTGGAATAAACAGTAACATTATTACGTGTACCCACCAAACTAGCTATAAACTTAACTCTAGAGTCAGGTTACAATTTTAAGGATTTGAGGTTACATTTTCGAAAATAACTGGCTTTTGATTTAAAAATAATAACTAGAGGTAGGTAGTAATAGATTATTTATAAACTGTCTCAAGTTTCCAATACCGCCAATACTTTCATTGACATTGTTAGGTATATCTCTAAAACGGAAATATTAACTTACAAACACTTCAGTTTAGTTACACTCGTCTTTTAATTAATGGTCCCTAATATGAGACTGTTTGAGCAACCGCTCTTGAGGATTATGAAGTGCTACGGGGTAGCAAACCCGTAGCAAAAAGCTACGGTAAAGTTTACAATATTGTGCGTGGTTGTGCTATGATTTTAATTAAATATAATTACGCCATACTTATTTCTATCCCACTAGGTAAGTGCTATTAATGTACATCCGAAAGCTTGGATGTTTAAGAGATCCTCGGACGGGCCCATGTACAATGGGATTTTCTCGAAACTTAAGTACTTACTGACTCAAACGGTGAAGGAAATCTGCATATGCCGAAGAAGGAATTTTTAGGCGCATGTGAAGTCCATCAACCCGCACCGGGCTAGCGTGGGGCCCGAACGTCCCCGTTGAAAGGGTAGGCCTGAGCTCCAACTGTGGGGGCATTAATAGGCTGTTGATTTGATTTGAACGGCTCTTGAGGATTATGAAGTACTACGACGTAGCACACTGCTACGCCGTGCCGTAGCACTTTGCTAAATACTTAACTTTATATATAGGTACTTTTCCTTTAAGCCACTGTACCCTCAGTGCGCGAGGCCAACTCGCACTTGGCCGTAAATTTTTTTTTGGACTAAGTAGGTACAGTCAGCCAATACAATATCTATAATGTTAAATACTTAACTTTATATAGGTACATTTCCTTCTAAACCACAGTACCCTAAGTGCGCCAGGCCAACTCGCACTTGGCCGTAAATTTTTTTTTGGACAGTCAGGTACAGTCAGCCAATACAATATCTATCTTTTAAATGGGTGTTCTGTGAAGCATTTACGTAAACGACCGTTGATGTTATCACAAGCCAGATACGGTTAGATAAAGTTTTCCATATAAATTGCCTGTAGCCCCGCTTGTAAAACACGGAGCGTAAAGCGGTGATGACTCACTTGGGAACGACCTTCGCAAACTGGACTTTTGTTGGGTCGAATCCTGACAAAGACCTTTACAATACGCAATACAAAGTTACTTGAAGGCAGCCTGAAGGTAACTACTTGATTCACAGTGTATGGCTACGGTTTTGATCAACTTGTAAAATTTGCAAGTGAAGCAACTTTACAAAGAAAAGCTTGAAAAATTATAAATATGTACAATGATCGGTAACATGGAAAAAAAACTACAAAAGAATTATTTTAAATAAGCTTTTTTAAGCCCTTAATCGCAAAGCTCGTAAGCCGAACGAGAAGATAGATCTGATCCATTTATTTTACTTTTACATAATTAAATTCATTACAAATAATCATTTATTTTGTAAAAACGATCGATCGTCGTAACATTAATAGTCAAAATAAAAATAAATTACTATGTCAAAATCAGAAATACAGCAATAATAAAATATGTTAGAAAACTTAACATTAATGTCAATAAATAATGTTGATGCCAGAATACGCAATACTTGGTAGGTATCTAATAAAATAATATTGATTTTAACAAAAATATCCTTTTTAAGTACGTCATTTCTGTGAGTCTGAAACGATAACGCCATGGAAATGACAAACATTACGTTCCTCTTACTTACAGACATATTAAATTTCAAAGCGCCAACTGTAATAGGAACACATTTGACCTAAAGTAGCTTATTCCCTTATTCCGCTTATTTTAACAAGGAATTACTGTCACGTGACCGTCAACTTTGTTACGGAACTGACTTCTTCTGTCCCAATGAACGTGACAAATGGCCCTGACACAATCTCTAAGCTACACCGAAACGTCCCCCGATGAATAATGAAAATTTTTTGTTATCAAAATCCGGTCCGCTGATTCTTTTACAATTTCCTCTTGAAAAAGTCAGTAGAAAAGCGTTGCCTCCGTCAAAGAGTTTATTTTGGTCACGCGCGGGCCTGTTAATGAAAATAATAGGAGAAAAAGGACCGCCCCGGGAATTACGTCGGCTGGATGTGACTTCGCGCCGCGGAAATTAAATTTCTCTACATGAGTGGGCACTGTGGGTAATAAAATAGTTTGGGTGAAGCTTTTTGGTCTACGTTCGGAGTCAAAATGCGTTTTCCATTTCAATTTCTGATTTATGGTATTGTACAGCCGATTGTGTGTGAATTTCTGGCTCTATTTATGTGAAATAGATATACTTATCTACCAGAAAGTTAATGCACAAATGTTGTTACCAACTTTAAATAGTTAATAAATAAATTATCTAGATAAAAGACTCTACGGACCACTTTTCTAAGTATTACAGGATGTTATAATTTGAATTGATTGATTATAATTAATTAATTACATAAGATTTTGACCAGAAAGTATTTGAAAATGGTTACCTACTTATTAATATAGTATGTAAGGTTATTTAACACGGGCTTCGGCCAACTTGGACCACTTCTTGAAATAATGACTTCTTGGAATGACCATTCTAGAACAATAACAACTTTGTGATACGTGCTTGTGATTGTACAGGTATTGCGCTTTAAACTACGTTCGACATAAGTCGCTATTACCCTACGTCACACTCCGTGACTGGATGTGACATGGTCCAATTTAAAAAACCATACTGTTTGTTCATTACATCAGTTTGATCAAATCAAATTACATAGTACATGTATTAGATTATTGAGGAGGTTGATTTGTGATGTTTAAACGTCAAATCAAATTTATTAGTTGGATGGGTACTGTAATGAACAAACAGTATGGTTTTTATAATTTGGACCATGTCACATCCAGGCACGGAGTGTGACGTAGGGTAATAGCGAGCGCGTGTCGGTTCCAGTAGGACGTCACCTCCGCGACTCACCGCGGCGGGGCGTGTGTCCCGCTTTGTATTCACCCGCGGCGGTGGACAATAAGGGGCTGGCGGTCCCCGGGGAATGATGGCGCTGTCACTAAATATGAACTCCTTTTTTGCCACATACTGAGTTCCATCGAGGACTTTTTATATGCGGCGACAGGTTCTTCTGATATTCTTCGGCATTTCCACGGCGATAAAATTTAAACCAGCCAGTGCAGTCAGTGAATTAACTCTTTGACTCTCATTTTTTCCTAGGAATTCACAAGTTTTGGACAAATTCACTGACTGGCTGGATTGATCTATCAACTCACAGCCAACACTATTAAATGCAGAAAGCTGAAATTTGGAAACAAGTTTATTTTATAACTTAGGGAGTTTTAACGCGGACGAAGTAGCGAGGCGTCCGCTAGTAATCACAAAACGGAAATTGAATCAAAGAGCGAAACAATTTCCGTCATTTAAAATTACACTTCCCAATTATTTATCTTTTCCATGCCCCATAAAGACTGTTCATAAATAAGTAAACAAACAAAAATACGCATTTCTGTCCGAAATGACACACAATCTATCACAGAAGGTCGCGACCTCGCCGCCTGGAGTGGCGTAACAAACAAATGGTTCTACAATGTCGCCTCTCGGCTTCTGCGCGCGGAATTCTAAAATGAAACATAAATCAAGTGTCACTTGTATTTGTAAAGTGCACTGTGGATACTAACAGGAGACATAAACTTATTAGTCAGCTGACTGCTCTCAAACGGTGAAGGAAAACATCGTGAGGAAACCTCCATACGCCCAAGAAGAAATTCTGAGGCGTATGTTAAGTCCACCAACCCGCACTGGGCTAGCGTGTTAGACTGTAGCCCTAACGCCCCCGTTAAGAGCGTAGGCCCAGCCCAGCAGTGGGGACAATTATTAGACTGTTGATTTGAAATGGTACTGTTACAAACTTTTAAAGTTTCTCTAAATTTATTTACATCTTTTATAATTTTAAAGTTCCGACAACGTTTCGAATGAACTTTCCTAAAGCCCCGCGTCTGTCAAAGTTTCAAAACGCCACGGTTCTCCCCAAGTTCCCCTAAAAGGAGAATTCACACTTTACTTTCAAAGCGTAGTCCACATTCACCTGGAAGTTAAACATTCACAAAGCTAGATGGCTGAATTTCATTTAGAGAAGTTTTATAGTTCTTTCCTCGGAGAGCACGTAAGGCGTTCAATCCCGGTTATAGGACGTTTACGACCGAACTGAAACAGTTAAGTGAGTAACTGACCTTATAAATCTATATATTGCTACCAGATTGCTAAATCTATGGAAGATGATTAGGTCCGTAAAGATTTCGTTCCAGAAATTACTTTTAGGACACAAAAGAGGATTGTTTTGTGTACTTCTTTATTTTCTAAGTTTCTCGCGCAGCCTAAAACTATGCCGAAGATCTAATTTGTCCAGCAATGATAACTCAATTCGAATGCATTTAGTGGTTTGGAGAATAGTAACTCATATTTAAACACTTTACACTCTAGGGCATACCCAGAGTTGAAGGGGGGGCTGATAATGTGTACCTATGCCTAAGTACTGATATATTTATGAAATTGTAGACGAAGTAAAAAATTATAGGTAAGTATTTCAAAATGTTCATTCTGACTCATATTCGAGATTCGAGAGTTACGTTGACCCCCCCCGGCAAAAGCTGTGCGTGCCCAAGTTTAATATACACACTTGAAATCTACCTCATTTGTATAGTGGATATATCAGACGATAGCGATCCCGATCACTCCCGGAAAGATGCTAAAACGAAGCCCACACGTGAGTATGATATATATTCTAAGTTAACCGCCACATTACTTACAAAAACATACTACAAACACCCCGCCACTCAACAACAGACCAACATTTACATACAAAGAGTGATTTCATAAACCGCGGCGCGTTGCGCGGTGTTGTCTCGCCAAACATGGCGGTGAGGGCCGCGAAGCCAGCGGAATGACGTAGCTGAGGTAAATGAGGTAGGGGACTGAGTCATTCCCCTGGCATCTCTCACTACCGCTAGGTACCTTAACCTTAGAATACTAAGGGCTTCTTTCACCACTTCTTGATATTGTTACAGATAGTAATCTTAATGATAAACTAATCTATCAGATAAATCTGTGTGATAGACTATATAAAAGACATAGGTGGATACCTGTGAAACCAAAAAAATAGGCTATCTGTCAGATAACCTGCAGGATCTGGTACTGATCAGGTATCTGGGACTTTATCAGCAAGCGGTGTAAGAGGCCCTAAGACGACCAATGTGTGCGAGTAAGAAAAAAATAATAGTAAATTTTTATTGACGAATAAGCCTAACATACAATGATAACTAGATTAATTAAAATACTGATATTAAATAAGCTGAGGGTTACACAATATCGTTCTCCTGACCTCAAATAGAGAATTATCTGTATGATGATAATATAATTTATGGTTTATTTCCACAGTACAATGCCATTGTAATTTGTTTTTAATTATTAGGTTGTGGCACAATGGGGCACGCTGGTACGTATTATATACGTGGTGTTGCTTTGTGTTATCTTATCACTTTGACAAATCAAAGCTGTTTCAAAATGAAAGAGCTGCAATTCTGTACTTTGTATTCATAGAAGATAAACAACTTATTAATACTTTAATCACGTCATGAGTAAATTCTTAGCCGTCACTGACACCGACGACAGCAAGCTTTAAATATTAATTTTATTTCTGAAACAAATAAATTATGTCATTTTTTTGTCGTAAGTTTCGTGGCCGCAAACGCAAGCGGAACGGGAATGATGTATGGCGCGGTAGTGACGATGATACGTTTGTGTTAACTACGCCTGTATGTAGTCGTCTCGAGCTGTTTTTGTTTTGTTGCCGCTTCTCTAAAAATAGTATGTTGAGCAACCCTTTTTTAGAATCGCTCGCCTCGCTTCGAACGGTCGATTCTACTAATTTTCCTTTTGATAATCATAATAAAACACACTAAATTAGCTTAGTTTGTTCTTTTGATACGATAAGAGTTAGTAGAATAGTTTGGACATTTCTTCCCAATTAGTTCTACTGGTTTTGAGCGTCAGTGGCGCCGGGGATAAGACGCGGCCTATCGTATCGAAAGGTCCGACGTGCGATCCGCGGCTGAGCCATGTACCAATGGGTTTTTAGGGTTTTTTCTCGAAACTTAAGTACATTACTGACTGCTCTCAAACGGTGAAGGAAAACATCTTGAGGAAACCTGCATACGCCAAAAAAGAAGTTCTTAGGCACATGTGTCCACCAACCCGCACAGGGCTAGCGTGGTGGAGTATAGGCCAAACGCCCTCGTTGAAAGGGTAGACCTGAGCCCCAGCAGTGGGGGCATGATAATAGGCTATTGATTTGATTGCTACTGGTACAACATTCAGTAGAACTGATTGGAAGAAGTCCGATTTTCATCAGCCCAGTGTGGCAAACACCAAAAAGCGTTTTAAAAATCGGTTAAATCCTCACAAATTCAGTAAAAGAGCAGGTTGGCCCGGTTTCAAATCGGATTATTAATTAAGAGCCCGTGTAATTCATTTAATTGTTTTGTTATCACACCTCGTAACAGATAACGGAGTTAAAACAACACGAACATTTTGAGTTGCAAACCGTACTTACATTTGAGGGCTCATCAGGTGTGGCTGACGTGTAAATAATATAATAAGATTAGGAACACACGGTTACATCTGTATATAGAGCCTTTAACTACGGGGAAAATGTTTACGGAAACTGGGCTGAAGCCCGCTGTTGTATCTAACAGTTGCGTATTTATTTTAAGCTCCAAAACTTGACTGTAACATAAACCTAGCGGCTTCGTAGTCAACACAGCCCGCGGGCTGAAGTTGTACTTACACTTCCATTAAAAAATAATTGTGGCTATACTTAGCCCGCTGTCCTTATTTCTGAAACGTCTTTATCACAAAAACATACAAAAAAAACGAACTAAAATATGGAATTTTATAAATGTTGTTCATACTAAAAACGCAATTTATCAATGCAGAAGTAACAATGTCAGTGGGCTAAGTTGACTACAAAAAACAATATTTTTGATAGTTGACATATTAGTTGACGTAGCCGACATAGCTCCAGTTAAATATATAGATAAACATAAGTGAAATAAATAGTCTAAATATTTCTTACATGCCTACTCTTACGATATCAAATACCAAACTAGGTTTTTCTCCTGTACAAGTAAAAGTAAAGGACTGGGACCACACTTAGATAAAAGTTGTCTGTACTAGTGGGAATGGAACCTACTGACCTCTTACTCAAATCCAATGTCCAAGTAAGTAGTTTAATTGCTTTACTGTCGTAATCACATTACAACACGTATTTAATGACGGCCCGCGCAAAAACCTACACCTCTTTTTTATTATTAATAATAATTACAAACAATAATACATAAATTGCAAATAACAGTCCTCTAGCTGAAACCTAAATAGGTTTATTTAAAGAATACAACAATGTTCATTAAGTATTTCATAATCCCAGTCAAATAACAATAGCAACTAATGACGCTCCAATGATCATGTGACATTTCGTTCAATTCAAACTCTCATTACCACTCCACACACAATTAAAAATAATGAAAGGATTTGCGTCAATGGAAAAAAAATAGACCGTGCATTTGGAATACTGGAATACAATGGCTCGACGGCCCACAGGACTGTGTCAACTCAAATGAGGTTTCATATTTGAAGTTGTTTACCTCACACACCCTTTTAGGGTTCGCTCGTTATTCCGCGGTACCTACATCATTGAAATATGCCGAGGGTACCAGCAAAACGGGCTGGAACTGTGGCATTATGCTATCAACATATCCCGTATCTGCAAAAAATTGTAAAGGAAACTCTTCCCGGGGTTTGCAAGGTTTTTAGATGCGGTTTTTTGAGCGCTGTCGGAAAGTTGATTCGTGGAAATAAATGATGATTTTGTGTTTCGATTTAGTAAGTAAATTGAAATTCATATTTTGCGTTATTTATTGCGCCTGCACAACCAAAAACTGTAAAGAAAGGCGTAGTAAAAACATATATACAATCGAATCAACTAAATCAAGCATTCGAAGCCCTCAGCGAAAAAATCGTTTGAAATCGTGAAAACAGATAAAAAATATTCTTCTGTTACCTTATCCTCGTACGGCCCAGGCGTATATTGACTTTTGAGATCTTTGGCACAAGCGCCTTGTTGAATGACCAATACCTAATAAGTATCATAGGACCAAAATTTGGTCCTAGAATGAGATAAAATCGATATATCAAAAAATTGCTCTGGATCGAACGATTACTTAACTTCAATTCAATGGCCTTACAAGGTGAGGCACTTACGCCTTTTTGAATATCAATGAAACCGGTGTTAGTCTTTACCATGAGGTTTCAACCCGAAGAAACCTCACATTATTTAAGTCAACCCTCCATATGAGCGGCGACGGTGCGGCGGGGCCTCCATAAAAAATACCGCGTTGCAGTTCGAGCCTTGCCCGTGTTAGCTGCAACCGCTACCGCCCTAGTATGGATAGCTTTAAGCTACTTTCGAAGCTCTCCTAAAGCAATTTTTATTTGCTATTGTACTATAGGTAGCCTACGTTAAATTGGTATCGCGTGCAGTTAATTATGTTTTGTTAGAAGATGGAGTAGCAAGCTGAAGTATGCAGTTATTGTTTGTGCATTCAATTAAAACGGGAATTCATATTGTGGATGGATACATGCTTGCGATGGGTTGTGATTGGTTCTAGTTTACTTGGAAGGTATAATACTACGCTGACAATAAAAAAGTTATCACGTAAATGATGTTTTTTACTAAACTAATCAACGTAGGTTCAATCCGGGTCGAAGGACCATGAAACATCTGATCTGGTCTAAATAAATGTGTAGCGGAGTGTTTGAGCTGGTTTCATCAAAGATGGATGAAGATATTATAGAGGCTAAACTTACACGAATGGCAGAAAAAACCAAAGTATAAAAATAAAACATATAGAACCTAACCTGATAAACACCCGGCATTCAAAACCACGAAAGATATTCCTATAGCTATGTAACCTATTCCGATCTACGCTATAGAATTTGACGACACACCGCACAAATTTTCAATGAAGATATATTGACGAAGGTACAAATCCATTGGCAATCCACCACCTAGCGTGGCTACGCTAAGAATTCAGAGCGAAACCCCTGGGAAACGACTCTCAAGTTTATTTATCGTTGCTTACCGTTTGAAAAATGTCGGCAATAGAACTTTGCACGAACCTTATTTCCACCTAGTAATTCTAGGAATCATTAAGGAACCGCTGTTCACTTATTACGGCCATTAGAGGAGAAACTAACGTTAATCTCGCCCTTGACCGAAACAAAACCAATTATGTTTTCTATAAATCACTAAACGTGTTGGTCAGGCTTCGATTCGATATTGGTTTGTCTCGCGTCTGGAGTTTGGACTTTAGAAAGGACGGTGGAAGGTTTCGTTTTGTTTGGCGGTTAGGTGGTTTTATTTTTCTGTTATGTTGTTTTGTCTATTCTTCTCGGATATCTAGTGTCTGTAATAGATTTGTTTTCTTTATCGAAAGTGCCTTTGTTACTTGTATAATAATTGCTTTTAGCGGTGTTAAAGTTATGAAAATATACCTAGGTATGTTTTGTAAGTCCATTGCTTGTTTCTTGCTTTAATTTTACAACGTTGTCGTAAACAGAAATCAGTAAAAGCTTACTATTCAAATGTGTCAAGTTTTATTGTACATAAGTAACTTTAATATTTGTTAATTTATACACGAAAAAAAATTTACACGCGTATTTCAAAAATGAAAACACTGAAATTAATTTATATAAAGTAACTATCAATTCTAGTGCGTTCTCGCTACTAGTCAGAGTTTATTATTTTGTGCTCCCAATTGATCATAGAACAGCTGGAGCCGTATCTGGGAATCGTTTGAACGATGAATCCTGTGACGTAACACAATCACGCCCCTGTCACCGCTCGGCAGACTTCAAAGGCGTCGATACGATGATGCCTAACCTAATAAATTGGAGTGCATGAGACACACGGATGTCGCAACTGGTCAACTAATGAGGCAACAGTACTGAACAAAAAGATGATTGAATCAGCTTAGAACTCTTGATTGCGATAAAGATAAGGTAAAAGCCTACCTACTTTATTAAATAGAAGATATGTATACTAAATATCTGTAACACTTACCAAACACACTGCAATATTCCCATACTTAGGACAACTATAGAAAATTTTGTGAATAAACGAATAACGCAAAATAATTTATATCTTATTCCTATATTTGAACAGGTTTGTAATTAAAATGAAACACTGCAGATCCCGAATTAGATACTTAAACCAATTAAAGACGAATCAGGATAAAAAAATCTTGCATTTGTAGTGTCACAGAATTCTTTAGAAATCACGCATCGAAACCAAAAACAATCCCGTAATATACATTACTACAAATGCAAGAATTTTCTTATGCTAACTCAACTTTATCTGATAATCATAATCACTCAAATAAAGACAGTTTCCGAAATCTCAAGTTTGCTGACAGATGTGGCAGTATCTTTCAGACGTTAGTAAGACTTGCCAAATGCAATGCCGGGCTACTGAGACACAGGGCAGCTTTGTTTGGCAAATAAGCTGCCAGTTGTTGTTTGACATGCCAAGTGTTTGTAGCAAAGGTGGACCGAACGTGCATGTGTGTCTAAACCGAACCTAGATCTATCTGATTGTTGATTTACAATCAGATTGTCAGTGATCTTTGATGTTGATTCAATTGACTGGCTTGTACGAAGTATATGTCTTGTGTCTTTGGTAATTGTAACAAATGGAAGGAAGAAAGATGATCAATGAAACACACTTAATACATGTGACAGAGTGTATTGTATTTTATTAATTTATATATTTTTATTTATTCAGGAAACCAACAGCTTATAATTAAACAGATATACATAAAAGATACAGAAGATTACTAAACAGAAGCCAATTATAGGTTTCCCCAATTTAAAAGAACTTAAAAATACGATACAAAAAACAAAAACAGAGATTTCACATTTAACAGATAAACAAAAAAATATATAAAACACTGCAGCTAGTAATTAAGCTAGTTAGTTAGTCTTTTAATGCTGTATTCGCTTAAGATTTTTAATTTTATATTCGCTTTGAATTAATGAAGGTTTCAAATGGTAGTAGGAACTGTACAATATAGATATATCTATGTCTGTGACCAGTAAAGAGGAAAGCAATATGGATACGACATGCTATTAATATTCTAAAAACAAGATCATAGTCTGAATTCAGTAGTTAAAGAATGTTTGAAAGTCGATTTTTGTTAAAAATTTTGCCCACGAGGAAGGATTGAACCGCGCTATTCGGCGAAGGTTACCGTCAGCTGTCACTATAACGAAAATATTAACACTATTAATATAAAAAAGTCCCCAATAAGCCTTATCGTAGGCTAGCAGCCGGTCGGCTCGAGGGTCGCCCGAATAAATATGGATTAACCAAAGAAAATATGAGCAGAACATCGTCCAAGTAAACCCTTGTTAACCCTGTTCAAATGTTACCAACGTAGTATGCAATATGGCGGAAGAAAAGAGGTTTCTTTTGTCTTTATTTCTGGAAATCTTGTGCTTTGAGAACTTCTTTGTGAATGAACTACATAGAGTTGAAAGCACGGTACCATTGCTGCTAGCACCTGGATAAAATTTCCTCCTATAACCTTAAGTCGGTCGCGTAGTAGGGAAGAGCTGCCTGTCACGTCGAAAGGTCGAGTTCGATACCCGGACGTGCCATGTACCAATGGGTTATTCCTCAAGTACATTTACTGACTGCTCTCAGATGATGAAGGAAAACATCGCGAGGAAGCCTGACCAAGTAGATATGATTCATGCGAAGTCCAGCAACCCACCCACTCTGGGCTAAGGTGGTGGACTATACCCCGCACTCGCTCATTCAGTAGGCCTGTGCCCCAACAGTGGGAAAATGTAAGGCAGGGATAATATCCTTTTCTATTCGAAACATAATCAATCTGAACTTATAAAATCATTTCTCCTGATTCTAACTGATCTACCTCAAACCCAAAACTACTAAGTGTAGGAACATCGGTTTATTTTATAAAGTATGAAAGCTAAGAAAGGATTTTTGGAAACAATTTTAAATGGTCTATCTGTCTGTCCGTCCGTCCGTCTATTTGAACCCGCATCACGCTAAAACTACTGGTCCAATTTGAACCGGGTTTTTTGTATGTTTGAAAGCATGTGGTCTGACTTAAAATTACAGATCAACATGTACATGCCGAAGACAACAGTTTAAGTAACAATATATACGAAACATTTTAATGCAAACGAAAAAATTCAAAATTTCAAAATTGTTTTTCAAAATTTGTTTTATTTAAAAACCTTGCTTTTCACAAAACTAGATATATGCCAAGGTCCGCTTGTTAAGCATAAAATACACCTGTGTTGGAGGACCTAAAACGGACCTAAACCAAGTCTCGAATCATAAGTTAGTATTATCTAATAATAGTTATAGTCATTTGTGACCCTGGTATCTACTATCACAATGATCAAACCTACGTTGATGTTGACTCCACGCCTAATGTAACACGTCATGTTCACTGGATCTGTGATCTGACACTAATTAAGCAATACATGACATCCGTCAGATACACTACATCCCGCAAAGCGATACGAGTACGAGCAATTCAATTTGCGGCTGCAGTCGCAATACCATGTACGCCAGTGGCTTCGTAATTATTGATTACATTCCCAGTTTGAATGTCATCGCTGGTGATATTAATAGGCAGTTCGTTTAATAACGAAACCAATGGTCAACGCCTCAACGTACTAGGTGAGATGAGACTAAATAAAAAACAAAACACAAACGACAATAACCCATTTCAGCCAAAGAATGCAAAACCAACCAGTTCAAGCACAATATCAAAACGAAACAATTAAAGAATCAACATGCACTAAATTCCTAGGCGTGCACTTCGATCAAAAACTGAATTGGAAAAATCACAAGGATGAGCTTATAAAAAAACTTAACTCATACTCATATATTCTTTATCAACTCTCCAAAATCGTTAATCGAGAGACTCTATTAACGGCATATCACGGGTTTGTTTCTTCAAGTTTAAAATACGGCATTATATTTTGGGGTAACTCTTCAGAAATAATCAACGTATTCAGAGCCCAAAAAAGATGCGTCCGTGCAATGTGCAATATTAAACAAATTGATAGTTGTGAACCCTTCTTTAGATCCCTACGACTACTAACGTTAAGCGGGGTGTACATTTACGAGGTCGGGATTTTTGTCAAAAAATATATACATTTATTTTGCCCTTCAACATACAACTCAAAACGTCTAGCCGCACAAAGAATACACGAACTAAAATTACCTAGATGTAACACTGCTCTTAAACGTAAATCTATTTTTTATATGGCTCCTAAAATTTATAATAGAATACCTAATGAGATAAGAGACATAAATATTTTACCAGTGTTTAAGAAAAAATTGCGCCTTTTTTTATTAGAAAAATGCTACTATAATATAGAGTCGTTCCTGACAGATCCATTGTTAAGTTGACTTAAAAAAAACGTTGTGCCTGTTACCTAATGACCTACTAAGTTTTAAAAATCTTTATGTTCTGCTTCAAGTTCCTTGTGTAATCTTATATTTGTTATTATATATTCTTGACAACTTTTAAGAATTTGGATTAACTTAACTGTAATGAAATTAATATTAATGTGCATGATCATGTGTGTAATTTTGTAATCTAAAAATAATTTATAATTAGTAATAATTTGCATGATGTAATAACAATACAATATTAATGTCGTACGCCTAATGGGCAAAACATAGAGACACCATTCTAATGTTTCACCATCTTTGTACCCACCTATGTTTACGAATAAACAGTTTGAAGTTTGAAGTTTGCAATAGATTCAAAGATTGTTAGAATGGTACTCAAGTATCCGCAGCGGCGGCTCCGATTCTTTTTTTTTGCTACGGGGGCAACAAGCAGGCGGGCCTCCTGATGTTAAGAGGTCACCGCCGCCCATAGACACCTGCAACACCCAGGGGGTGCTGGTGCGGCGCCGGCCTTTCTATTATTAACTAGCTGTTGCCCGCTACTTCGTACGCGTAATTTTGGAAGTAGGTACCTATCTGTGCTATGTATAAACATCGCCTAGTTATAATTTTCCGTTGGTAAAATCACCAGATTTTAAGTTATACCTTCAGGAACGCAACTTTGAAAACCGTATCCAATTTGGTTAAGTAGTTTTTGCGTGATGCCGGAATAAACATAAAATCGATAGACAGAAACTCTAAAAATTATTGTTTTGGCTTCTATTGCTCTTAAAAAACCTCTTAAATCAATTTTTCTTAAATATCTCCTATTTCTATGAATATCGTCTAGTTACGTTATATGATTAGATATAGAGCGTCAGTGGCGTAGGGGATAAGACGCGGCCTATCATATCGAAAGGTCCGAGGTTCGATCCCCAGCTGGGCCATGTACCAATGGGTTTTTTCTCGAAACTTAAGTACATTTACTGACTGCACTGCTCTCAAACGGTGAAGGAAAACATCGTGAGGAAACCTGCATACGCCGAAGAAGAAATTCTTAGGCGCATGTGAAGTCCACCAACCCGCACTGGGCTAGCGTGGTGGACTATAGCCCGAACGCCCTCGTGGAGAGGGTAGGCCTGAGCCCCAGCAGTGGGGACATTAATAGGCTGTGATGATGATGATGATGATGATGACGTTATATGATTTATCTGAAAATAACGATTATTGATTTAAATGTAAATTTTCGTGGTCTTACTTTAATTTAAGATGTTATGTTTGTATGTTACTTAGAAGGAATTGATTCTGATGATTGACCCTTTCCAGTGATGTCATAAAAATACAGGATGTTTTTTTTAAAAAAAATTCGGTTCGATTTCCGGCTGAGGCAAGTGACGTTTCATAAATCTTTGGATGCAGTTTTATTTAATTTGGAAATAAAAGAATCCTTTGAGTAAAATGTGCTATCTTCAGTATTTAGAATACTTTCCCACCAACTACGGTCCATAATTTCCAACCTTACTTACTTATAATGAATACTCAAATACCTACTTACAATCACCCAGAATCCGAAAACCAACAGATATGCTCGTCGCACAAATGTTGGCCCCGGGTGGGAATCTGGGAATCGAACCCACGACCTTTAGTTCAGTAGGCAGGGTCACCACCCATAGTCACCACTCACCACCAACAAAGCCAACGGCCAGTGTAGAAAACAAATCAGTAGGTATTCGATACCGAGAGCCCCTGGAACCGGTCACTATAGGGATTTTGTTACACCTGTATGTCAGTCAGTCAGGGTTTATAATAAAACTGGCAGACCCCCGCGACCTCATTCGCGTTTTAAAAGAAGGCTATATACATGACACACTATTAAGCTGTACATGCAATGCTTCCAACCAACCAAACAACCCGCGAACAAACACGCGTACAAACGCGCGAACAAACGCGAAAAACAAACCCGCAACCAACCAACCGAAAAAAAACAAACAATTAAACAAACAAACAAACAAACAAACAAACAAACAAACAAAAAATAAACTGAGATTCAGCACCCCCGACAACCTAGAAAATGGTAAAAGCATCGCATCGGTGCGTTGCCCGTGATAGCCACCAGATCAAATGGTATCGAATCTTCTTGTGTTAGTACTCCTTGCTAAGTAATAAATAAAGTCTTCTACTTTTTACATGAAATCCTTTTTCTTCATATGGAAAGCCAGTTGCCGATTTGCGTACATTTTGGTTGCCATGGAGATATTTCTTGTTATTTTGCCTAGTAAATAATTAATTTATTTGTTTATTAAGAAATACGTGTGATTTCAAATTTTGCACATATTAGTTCTCGATTCAATATTTGTATATTTTTTTACTGAACAATTTGGTATACAGAACATTCAAAGTTACGATTACAAATGTCAACTTACTAAAGCCTAACGTCCTGATGAATTTCTGAAATATTCGCCGACTTACTACACTTTATTACATTTTGTGGCTGCTCCTTTTTACAAAACCCAATACCAAATATTTTATGTTCATTCTCTAAGAGTATTACCTATCCTACAGCGAAAGAATTATTGAGATCGGTTCTGTAGTTACAAAGATTAGCTCCGTCACACATCCAAACATCCATCCAAACAAATTTTACCTCTTTATTATTAGTATAGAATACCTATGGTAGATTGCAGAGCAGACATTTTCAAATTAACCAGGCTACTCTGACCTGTAAGTTCATACAAATTTTAGGAAATGAGAGGTTTTTATTGATGGTTATTATTTCTCTACCATTATTTGAGATTTTTGTGATTTTTTATGTTATCCCGGGATATACACTGTCAGTATACAAAGTTTCGTCAAAATCCGTCCAGCGGTTTAGGCGTGATGCGCGTTCAGACAGACAGACAGACAGACAGAAAGACAGACAGACAGACAATAATTTTAAAAACTGTTCTAACATGTTCAGTTACTCATTTTAAGTCGCCCTGGTTGGTTTTTTTCCGAATATATTCAATGTACAGACTTTTTGGACTTTACGATTTTATTATATGTATAGATATTCATTCTAATAATAATGTAATGTACCTACTGAAAAATAATTGACAAGTAATTTAAATTTATTTAAATCTAGCATGAAGAATCAACCTTCAGTCTTAAAACGTGACTAAACCCCTAGCTTGTTTTGAAAGATTTGTTGATGCAAGATGCAAGTCATTTCTAGCCTTTAAGATTAGGTTGAAAACACGAATAGGTTGAAACAGACCAGTGAGCAGTCCTAACTCATATTTACGTGAAGAAATTAGTTTAAATTTTTTTCAATTATCCATCATTGTTATGAAGATTTAATGAAGAAATTAGTTTAAATTTTTTTCAATTATCCATCATTGTTATGAAGATTTAAACCATTTGATTGTTTCGAATTTAAAAAAAAACCAAGACATAATACCAATAAAATTTTAAAATGAAATACTTCTTTATCTAACTGCACAAACCTACCTTTCTCTGATATTATTTCGTCTTATTGTATCTGTGTTTTTTTTATTTTGCAATAAACAGTAATGAATTGAATTGAAGAGTTTGCTGTGCTGAAAATATATTCATCATCAACAGCCTATTAATGTCCCCACTGCTGGGGCTCAGGCCTACCCTCTCCACGAGGGCGTTCGGGCTATAGTCCACCACGCTAGCCCAGTGCGGGTTGGTGGACTTCACATACGCCTAAGAATTTCTTCTTCGGCGTATGCAGGTTTCCTCACGATGTTTTCCTTCACCGTTTGAGAGCAGTCAGTAAATGTACTTAAGTTTTCGAGAAAAAACCCATTGGTACATGGCCCAGCTGGGGATCGAACTCCGGACCTTTCGATATGATAGGCCGCGTCTTATCCCCTATGCCACTGACGCTCTTATGACGACTGAAAATATATTATCTACAACAAAAGTATTTTTATCTTAGTGGATTATTCCTATTTTTATATATTTAACACGTTTCTACCGGCTCCTAAGTAGGAGGTTGTTTATAAAGATTATTCGAAAGGGTATGTATGTTACCCAGTGGTTAGTTTAGGGTTTAAGGCCGGGTCGGCCCGCTCGAATGGGCCCTAAAGCCGAATATTTAAATGAAACTTTTGGGTTGAGGCCAGTGGCATGTGTGAGGATGTGTATTAAGGGCAGTTGTTTTACTTACTGTGGTCTGTGGAAGGGTCTGTCTTGGTTTAAGTACTAAGCTAGACCTCAAAAAGAGAGTGCTGTTTCACTTTTTCGGTATGATTCTAATAGAGAAGTCATATTAAGAGCAAAGGCTGGATTTACAGGAACAGGAAGTGCTGCAGTGACAGAAATAAACTGACGTCTAACAGTGCGATGACAAAAGTGTCTAAGACGTATAGATAAAAAATAAATACAAAGAACTGATATCACTGACTAAAATGAACTCACTTCCTCCTGACATACGCGACAGCCAGTCTGTCGCAATTAGGTACAAGTTGGCAGCCGACCGCAGCAGACGACGTGTCGCTCGACTTCATGTCGCTCGACGACACGTCGCTGGCTACAAAGGGAATTTCATACACATACATAGAAACCAGTAGTGTCGCTGCGACACGTCGTCTGCTGCTGCTGTGTGCAGTCGGCTACCAACTTGTACCTAAGCGAGTGAAAGAGCATTTCCTCTCTCTTGATCCATAAGCATATAGGTACCTATATATTATATATATGTGTGTATATATTTATGTATCCATTTTGTATGTAGGATAATTTATTTATATGTATTATACTTTATGAATATTTATGTTATATTGTAGTTTATTCAGTTTATTAGTACACACTGTCTGCCCTATCACACATCTCTCCTGTCACGGGTAGGCTGGCAGAAATCTCATAAAGAGATAAGCCTCACCATTTGTTCATACTTTCTGTTTTGTATTTGTATCCTGTTAATGTTTTGTGTGTGCATTAAATTGTTAAATAAAGAAAAACAAATCAATTAACAAAAACCTAAATAAATTATATATTTTTACTTCCCATGACAATCTGCTGCTTTTTCTTCTGGAATCTTTCTCGATGCATACAGATAGTAAATGCTATAAGAATAAATTCGTATTCCTGTTACCGCAAATCCAGTCTTTAAATATGAGGCAGGAAATTAGGGCAGGCGAGTGAAGGAAGGCTTTGAAAGATGGACCGATCACCTGAAAAAGGTAGTCGATAATGGCTGAAGGAGAAAGGAGGAACGCCAAATTGATTCGTAAAAAAGTGAAACCCCTTCTGACTCTATTACATAACAATAGTTTAGGCACTCACTGTACTTCGTAGGACAAAATGATATCCCGTTAAAGCATCGTGAAATTGTTAATAAACGACCGCAAAGAATATCTCAATCCATTCAGAATCATAAAAAAAAACTGTTATAGACTATAAATTACATATTATATGAAAGTCCAGCAAAGGGATTTGCCCCGCTGATTCGTCCTATTGAAATCTTAATAGTTTTCCGGACTCTCTGGGCCGAAGTCCCGGAAACCTTTGGCCAAGCGAGGACTTATGAAATTCTTTGAGTTTTTTTCACTTAGTGGCCTTACCGTAAACCTTTATTGGCGGTCTGTGGTTTTTTTTTTTTTTTAATAGTTTTACGGCCAATTGAAAACTAGTCCAAGGCCAAATCGTAGTTTATAATCACGAATAGATAAAACCGCAGCACGGTTGTTCACCGAACGGCACTAGTTGTGCCCTGGAGGGCACAACTAGTGCCGTTCGGTGATCCACACTACAGCTCACACCGCACTAAACTGATAGTAGATTTTATGTCGATTTAACAAGGGACAAATTGGAACAACCTGGTAGAGTCGTTACACGCTTTAATTTAACTATCCCTCACAATATAAACTTTATTAAGCACTTGTTGCATAAAAAACTATTACAGTTATATACCAAAAGTACCAAAACCTACATCTCTGTCAAAATCCCACCAAAAAGCCACTGTGGTTATTAAATCGAATTCATCGTGCTGTTATTTTGACGTGAGAGGATCTTCTGTCAAATTAAACCTGACATTAATATTCTTAATTGAGGTAATGATACCTTTCTCAAACTGTTTTAATGCTACTCTGGGTACTTCTAGAGTACTCAGACTCTGAGAATTATTTAAGCTTTGAGTAGTATGTCCTTGCTAAAATCTGAAGTTGGAATGACATTATAATCAAAAGCGCCTCGTTACAGAGTGACCTGTCCACAGCCATTTCAGCTTCGTAATCTTTTCGGCTATGTCGATAATAGTTCTTTGTTGGATGTCCAACGTTGATCTTCTATACTAAAGAGGCACGACAATGAAAAAATACCTATATGGCGATGATTGTAATGGGACTTCTAGAACTGAAATATTGGTTTTCACTTGTTTCCTAGGACGAAATAGTGCCAGTAGTGATGAAGATTCCCCTTAGTCCCATCATGGGACAACACGATGGGACCAAGGGGAATCTTCATCACTACTGTCACTATTTCGTCCCAGGAAACGAGTGAAAACCAATATTTTGGTTCTAGAAGTCCCATTACCATCATCGCCGTATAATATTATTTTAATGGCACAGGACGATGTATCATAATAATAATTGTGGGACCATTCCCAGGAAGCTGTATGAGCGAGGTATTAGTTGAAGGTTATTTACCTAAGCACCTGCCCACAGAGGGATTGACTTAATTAGGGGTCTTCTAAGCTGATTGTTTGTGGCCTGTCTGTACACATGGACTCCCAATGGGTTCTGTAGTTACTTAGTATATTTACATTGTTTAATTATTATGATCTAAAAAGTGCGTAACGAAATAAAATACATAATTTTCTAGTTGGAAATGCACAATGAAATATTTTTTGAATAAGTAACAGTTTTGCTGCAATATTTTTAGTTCAGATATAAAGTGCAAGAAATAGGTATACAAAAAATAACTTGTTTCTTTTTCGAAAAGTTTTGGTGTTATATATATAGTTATATTAAGTTTAAAGTGTTAGCTTCAACATCTTAAATCACGTTAACTTCTAACTACACTATCAATTAATAATATCTTATAATTAGTCAGTCTTATAATTAACTTTCCAAGAAAAGTTAGGTAGGTACTCATAATTTGTTTTGACCATGCTCTTAAAAAATCTATCCGTACCTATATATCTCCTAAGTCATGTTTTAGAGTTAATTGGCACTAAAATGCCGAAATAAAATAACGTTTGGAACGCAGTTATTGCGAAATTCCCGTAACAAATAAACTTAAAAGGGGGAAATCGCCATGAAAACGTAATTAAAGCGGAGACATCAACTCAGCCGCCCAATATGACTACTAATGTATCATAACTCACTTTATTTTCACGATAAAAATAAAAGCAATGTCCAATCTTGTAGAAAATGCGACATTAAAATTTCGAAGATAATATTACTTGCATAAAGTTTTGTTTTTCACTGGAAATATAGCAGTAAAAGCTCTAACATGACTATTGTATACTATTAAAACACACTTTTTCAGTCATGAAATGAGAGTCAAATATACAAATTGTATACATTGTTGGTTTTGCAATGGAAACAACGACAAAAAAATAGATGATCACTTTAGCGAGAATAGTTCCGCAACTGACATTAATAGTAATTATTCGGCCTCACAACTTATTTTTCCAATGTTGGACATAGGCCCTCCGCAAAATTTTCTCCAGTCCTATTACTTATTTAAACTAAATAATTAAAATGCTTGACCTTGCATTATAAAAATGTGTTAGCAGCAAAATTATTTATTTTAAGTACTTGTTAAAAGCGAGTTTGGTTCGAGAACTAGTAGTAGAGCAGCGGAGCGACAGAATTGGTCGGGTTTATTACTGGGGCGACTTGTAAATGTCGGTATGTGATGCAGTTTCATTATTTTCGGTTCAATTACGACCTGAGATGGCACATTAAATGTCAGCTTTAATTTAAGATACTCAGATTTTTGTTTTTAAAACAATCGTAATTTCTGCTTTCTGCTGCTTCGCCGAGTACCGAGTAGCTAGGTCACGGAATAGGGAATGTCTCCTGCTAACCGGATCTGGAGAGGTAAGACTCCCAGTTATCCATGGATGCCTTGATGAGCTCTAGAGGTCTTCTTCAACGAGCAGTAGGACGCGAAACGAAGTTTTTTTTTTTGCTACGGGGGCAACAAGCAGGCGGGCCTCCTGATGTTAAGAGGTCACCGCCGCCTATAGACACCTGCAACACCCGGGGGTGCTGGTGCGGCGCCGGCCGCGGTTGAAGGGCTCTTTTGACTCTCTTCTTGAAGGACCCCATATCGTAGCGCTGTGGAAAAACGTCAGAGGGAAGGTCATTCCACATTTTGCACGTGCGCAGCAAAAAAGAACGCGAAAAGCGCACTGTGATATAATATATTTGTTTGTTTGTTTGTTCGTTTGTATTATGTTTGAACGCGCTAATCTCTGGAATTACCAGCAGATAAAAAAAAAATTGCATTTGATAGGCCAATTCTTGAGGAAGGTTTATAGGCTATTTAATATCACGCTACGACCCTAGGAGCCGAGCAAAATAAAAGTCAGAACTACTTTAACCCTTTATAAGGCAGAGGCGATTTGGATACCACTTAGTTAATAAACATTTACGGAGAAGAACATCCTCTTTTTTATTCAACTATATTGGTATTATATAGCGAATATATCTGGCTTTCTTTCCTCATTCATTCAATGTCAATGAATATGTGTATGGGAAACAGATCATCTGAAAACTCAAGTGCACTAACAGGCTGAGTGCATTTATTTACCACATGTTTTTTTCTTAATGATTTTTTTTGCCGTAGATGTGTTCCCCAGTGCATTACAAACATGGTAGTGTATTTAACTTTCACGTAGCATATCTGTTTAACTGGGGCCTCATAAAGGGTTAAGAAAGGCGGGCGAGGCCGCGGAAAACATCTAGTTCATCATCATCATATCAGCCTGTAGACGTCCACTGCTGGACAAAGGCCTCCCCCAAGGATCTCCACGACGACCGGTCCTGCGCTAACCTCATCCAGCTGGGTCCCGCGACCTTCACCAGATCGTCGGTCCACCTTGTGGGAGGCCTGCCTACACTGCGTCTTCCGATACGTGGTCGCCACTCGAGAACCTTTCTGCCCCAACGGCCGTCAGTTCTACGAGCGATGTGCCCAACCCACTGCCACTTCAGCTTCGCAATTCTTTGAGCTATGTCGGTGACCTTGGTTCTCCTGCGGATCTCCTCATTTCTGATTCGATCTCGCAGGGAAACTCCGAGCATAGCTCTCTCCATTGCCCTCTGGGTGACCTTGAGCCTTCTTATGAGGTCCATAGTGAGGGACCACGTCTCGGTACCGTATGTCATCACTGGCAACACACACTGGTCGAAGACTTTCGTCTTGAGACACTGCGGTATTTGGGACGAGAAGATGTTGCGTAGCTTCCTGAACGCTGCCCAGCCGAGTTGGATTCGACGATTGACCTCTTTCTCGAAGTTGGACCTACCTAACATCTAGTTAATTATATGATTATAATAACTGATTATAATTATATTATTATAATAACCGTCCACTTAAATTTGTATCACTAGGATTCCTTTTTTCAGTCTCGGGCCAGTCTGGCAGTTCAGTTCGCTTTTCAACTTTATTTATTTCGCATCGCTTAGAAAATTCTGCATAGTTACTTTAAAGAGAATCTCTATGAGAAATATTTTTCAACCCGACGGCGGCGTCGCCGTCGTCTTTTATTTAAATAGGTATATTTATTAATCTAAACTGGCGGCCGATAGCGTTTGATGCTCTGATACATATTGATATAATATTGCAGAGAGCACAAGATAGTAAGCTGTGGGTTGCCTGTTTAATTGAAGCCTGGGAAGGCAGTGTTGTAGATAAAGCAATATCAACAATGTCGTGGAATAATTCCCAAAAGTATAACTACTTTAGTGTAGTTTACTTTAAAAAATCGAGTTTGGCAGAAGTCGGGTCGTACCGAAATTTTGAGAAGTTCATAAGTACTTGCATGTTTTTAATTATGAAATTTTTCTTAAAAAATCACATAAAACACGCTCATACAAACCCTTCCCCCATTAGGTAGGATTCCCTCCTCCCTGTTTCGCGGGTGGCATGGACACATACAAACCATCTAAGACCCGAGACAAAAAGTCCCGTTTCATAAATGCTTGTCGATGGCTACAGTTGGAAATAGGATGGATTCAGATATCTATGTAATAACAATGGAATTTAAATGCCCATAATTTGTTAACAATTATAAAGTTTATTATGATAATAATATATTATTATGAATTTGAAAAGACCAACGATTATTACGCTGCGGTATCCTCGGTTTGTATCAAAGCGCCGCCGACCGCGGCGGGCATTAATTTGTGGACGTAACGGATATTTAGCCAATTATTTTTGGTGCTCAAATATTATTTTTAATTTAACTTAACCGTATCACCGGCGCTCACGCCTGTTATAGGTACAAATTAATTTTTAATGCGTGATGAACGAAAATATATCGAGCGATTTCACATTGGACGATAACTACACGATATCGTCAGACTGGTAGTTTCATGCATTAGTACTACAAAACGCCTTCATACTGTGTCTGAGAACAAAAGTTGTCTGGAAGAACTCGCTCTTAGCGATAACATCGCCTAGATGTACATTACTGCATGTTTTTGAATTTTTTTGTCTGTAATTTTTTAATTATTATTAACAATTAATATATTTTATTAACAATTTTAAATCACGTCCAAAAATGCAAACAAAGATTTACAAACAAGAAGTAAATGTACCTACAAAATTCTTTTAACATCTAAGTGCTTTCTGTTTTTGCCAAAACATTTCTTCAAGTGCGAAGTTTTGGACAAATTGCGGGTCAACCGGACCCAAACGCAATAAGCGTAAGTAAATGATTCGGACCAAGCGTTCCTGCGTCCGTTACCGAAATAGGTCCGAAATAGGATCCTCTGGCCGATCGGGGGCCAATTATGTTTTCTATAAATCTCGTTGCTCTGTCCGTGCGTCGCTCTGTCCGTATTGATTACGTTAGCGTAACTAAGTTTGTCGTGGAAGGCTATGACTTTTAGTAGGTATATAAATTCGAACTTTGGAGTAGAGAAAAAATTGAAAAAGTATACGGCAACCAATAAAACTAGATGTGATTTTAGTAGACTTAACTATCATCAGTAGGTATATATGAATCTTAATATTTATTATATTATATTATATTATATTATATTATATTATATTATATTATATTATATTATATTATATTATATTATATTATATTATATTATATTATATTATATTATATTATATTATACTAGCTGTTGCCCGCGACTTCGTCCGCGTGGATTTTGGAAGCAGGTACCTATCTCTGCTATGTACAGACATACATCGTCTAGTTATAATTTTCCAATGGTAAAATGGATCATTCTAAGTACCTTCACCATAATTTAAGGTATACCATACCTTCAGGAACAAACTATGAACACCGTATCCAATTTGGTGAAAACAGATAAAAATTTAAAAAATTGTTGTTTTCACTTCTATTGCTCATAAGACTTCTCATATCAATTTTTATTATACGTGTGTATTTTTTAACTAATACAGTATGGGCAAAACTAAAACCATAGGAGATACAGGGAAACTGTCTTAGGAACCTTTAGGTATTTTTTCGTGATAACAATTTTGACATAATAATCGGAGCAGCTGGAGTTCAGATGGCATGCATGAATAAGTAGTAAGTTCCTAAGTACATTGCACAGTCTGTTTTATAAGAAAACATTTTATTAAATTTGACTAACTTCTGCTGCTTGGATTTTTTTCTTCCGATACAATAAAATGATTCTAACATGAAACTAAGTCGATACACATTTTTTAAAAATAATAAAAATTATTTTTCACTGGCGTTCTATGAGAAAACATTTTATTGAATTTTACTAACTTCTGCTGCTCAGATTTTTTTCTTCCCATATAATGAAGTGATCCCTACATGAAACTGAGTCGAACCGCATTAAAAAAAATATGTGCAAATTGTCTCATGTTTATGGACAACACACGCTTGACCAAAAAATTTCTATGTCATAAGACACTTTCCCTGCATCTCCTATGGTTTCGGACTTGCCTATACTGTCCCAGTTAAAAAAAACACTGATATCTCCTATGTCTATGACATCGTCTTGTTACGTTAAATGATTTATCTGTAAATGACGATAACTTTTTTCGCTGTCATCCGATTTCAATGAAACAAAGCCTATAAGTTGCGCCAGGCTGTGCTTAATCTACCTGTGAAAACCGCAAGAAAATCCGTTCAGTAGTTTCGGAGATTAGCGATTACAGACAGACAGAAAGACAGAAAGACAGACAGACAGAAAGACAAAAAAATTTAAAAATGCTTTTTTGTGTTCTGTTACTCTTTTTTTATCGTCCACACTCATTTTTTTATAAATTTATTCAAAGTACAGACACACGGTTTCTACAGATTTATTATAAGTATAGATTATATTATATTATATTATATTATATTATATTATATTATATTATATTATATTATATTATATTATATTATATTATATTATATTATATTATATTATATTATATTATATTATATTATATTATATTATATTACATTAAACTTACCTACCTACTATTGTTCGCTATTTAACAACGAACCGCTAACCGCATACATAACTGCTAACCGCATTTGCACTTTTGACCAATTCAACAAGATTCGAAAAACGAAAGCTTTGTTAATTTGTAGTAAAACACATTACCTAGAAAGCGTTCAATGTACGTCGAACATGCCACAGAGAACACTAGAATTTCACGAGAAATATTCTGTGTTCCCCTTTATGACAGCAAACATCGTTCGTCGAGCACTACACCAGCACCTGCAGGACGTGTATGTAATTACGAATAAATCGGGGAAGCGTCGGTGTCCTAATTGCGTTAGGTCGCAGGCGTCGCTTGGTGTAATGTAATTGTTTGCGGTCACAGCGTTCATTACCGCCGCATTACGTGTGCGCGCGAGTTGCGAGCGAGAGCGGGCGGGTTCATACGCGGCAGCGGCAGCGGCGAAGTATATGTCTAAAGGCTGTCATCATCATCATCATCAACAGCCTATTAATCTCCCCACTGCTGGGGCTCAGGCCTACCCTCTCAACGAGGGTGTTCGGGCTATAGTCCACCACGCTAGCCCAGTGCGGGTTGGTGGACTTCACATGCGCCTAAGAATTTCTTCTTCGGCGTATGCAGGTTTCCTCACGATGTTTTCCTTCACCGTTTGAGAGCAGTCAGTACATGTACTTAGGTTTCGAGAAAAAACCCATTGGTACATGGCCCAACCGGGGATCGAACCTCGGACCTTTCGTTATCATAGGTCGCGTTTTATCCCCGAGGCCACTGACGCTCTCCTAAAGGCTGTAATAATGTCCAAATGACCTGCTGTAAATTTCTACAAAATTACGTTAATTTCGGAGAGTTCACGTTCGGAAGTTACCGATATGTTTGAGACATACTGAGACATACAAACATTTAGCAGATGAAAAATATGCGGTGGTGTACATCCTGATTACACACTCACAAATCATTATCGGAAGTTTCCTTATAAAGAAAACTTAAAGAAAACATAATTGGCCTTCGATCGGCCAGAGGTTTATATTTCAGTGGACCTACCACTTTCGGTAATAGGCGCAGGAAGTCTTGGTCCGAATTTGAGTATATATTGCGTTTTCCGGTTGACCCTGTGATTTCTCCGAGATTGCTCTAGAAATTAAATAAAAGATTGTAAAAAACAGAACATATATTTTCCCCGATCGGCCAGATATTTCGGACCTACTTCAGTAATGGAGGCAGTAACGCTTGGTCCGAACCGATCAGTCTCAGAATGTCCGAATTCCCAGATTAACAAATTCCCAGATTGACCACTTCCCAAAATGTCCAAATCCCAGATTGACCAATTGCCAAAATATTAAGTAGTAGATTAGAAAGAAAGAAAGAGCACACTTTATTGACACCATTGCATCATCTACTAAAACATAAACACATACAACTATTGTTTATACAGGGTGAGCAACAGTGTCAAAAGGACGCTGCCTCAGCTTTTTGCCGCAGAGTAATCTGCGACACTGATTTTCAGGCAGAACCTTAGATTTATTTTGCCAGGGATCACTGGGGCCACTTGTCACTGACGCTTAAAATAATATAATGTTATTGATAGAGTAGTATAGAGAGAGATATATATATAAGTGTATTTATAGGTGCGTAAACGTATGTGCTTGTAAAGATAAAATGTCAAAGATTTGAGGAGAGATTATAGCAGTTGGAGTACCAAAGAGATATAGTTGGGTATTGGCCAATCTGGAATTTTAATTAGGCATTCTGGGATTTTGACATTGGGGGTTTGATTCGTATGTATCACGTATAGTTGGACATTTTTGGACTTGGAAATTTTGGGAGTTAATCAATTTTCCAACGAGATCGGCCGTCGACTCAGGGACAAGGGCTTGGACCCCCGCTCCGGTTCGTTCCTGGTGCAAAGGTTGTCCATAGCGATACAGCGCGGGAACGCCGCTAGTGTTATGGGCACCTTTGCGCCAGAATCGACACGGGGCGGGATTTTAGAATAGTTAAGTTTAAGTGTACGTTAAGACAATATTTAATGATAAATAAACTGTTTTCCATAAATTAAATGATAGTTTTCCAAAAATTTTCCAACAAATTTGGTCATTCTGAGACTGATCCGTCCGAACTTACAATTGCGTTTGGATTCCCGATCTGGATACGGTGACTCTCATTTTTGTCGTGTACTTACAATTTAGTTTTAAAACGCTTCCGCTTTTGACGATGGCCACAATTTCAGCCAATATGCGTCGCTCGACTGCGGCAGGAGGAATAAGAGGAAAAATACGGCATCCAGCAAATGTTTTTGTAGGCTTCGTTGCGAAATTGATTTACTGGGCTATTTAGGTTCACATATTGGGTTTTGAGGGGCTTTAAGTGGTCTTCACTTAACGTTAGATACTTTGGATCCGCACATAACATGTTCATTTTCAGGGTTCCGTACCAAAATTGTAAAAAGAAACCCTGGCCCTAGTCCGTCTGTTTGTCCGTTTGTCACAACTGCTTATTTCAGCAACTATTATTTACTATCGGCTTAAAGAATAGTATCAAATTATGCTTTAGTTGCAATGAAAGAATTTAAAAACCTTAAGTCCCCATGAAAATGAGATACATTCAGTGAGATTAAATTTGAAATTACGTTACATTTCCCTCGTGGAAGTCGTATGTACCTACGGCTAAAGGCTAGCAACACTAGCTTTTTCTCGCGGCTTCGCGCGCGTAGCACAAAGTTTATCCCGGGAACATCTTTTCCCGAGAAATAGAATAACATTCTACATTACTGTAAAGTTTCATCCAAATCTGTTCAGGTTATGATCATATCGTCTAAAAAGTAAGTTATTTGACAACATTTAACGCAAGTCCTTCGTTGTTTCAGACGCCATAGCCCTCCGGGACGTGCAGATGATAGCCCCATCAGCCGTGAGACTCGGCGACACCGTGCTGCTGGGCTGCACGTGGAAGCTCGAAGGCAACGAGACCCTGTACAGCGTCAAGTGGTACCGAGGGAGGCAGGAGTTCTTCAGCTACCTGCCGAAGGAGTATCCGTTCACAAGAATCTTCGCACAGCCTGGCATTGATGTCGATGTAAGTGAATTGCATTTGTGGTCGTTATGTCCAGTTGCCCATAATTTACTCGGAAACTTGTCAAACTCCCAAAAATGGCCAAGTCCCAAAATGTCAAAGTACTCAAAATCTCCAAGTCCCAAAATGTCCAAGTCATACATACGAACTAACCCCCAGTGTCAAAATACCAGAATGTCAAATTAATTTCCAGATTGACCAATACCCAACTACTAGCTATAGTCTGCTTAATATAATCTCTTTGGTACTCCTACTGCTCTAATCTACCTACTTCTTAATATTTTGGGAATTGTATATTTTAGACTTTCGCGCTTTGTATTCAAGGTAAATAAAACTATTTCGTGTGTAAGACCCGTAAATAATTATATAATTTTGGGAATTGGTCAATCTGGGAATTGGACATTTTAGGAATTGGTCATTTTGGGTATTGGTCAATCTGGGAATTTGGACATTCTGGGAATGATCGGGTAGGTAAACGTGATATTAAGTAAAAGAAAAAAAAATAGAAATAGGTCCTTAGATGATATCACCATTTAAAAAAATATATATTTAAGTAATGAGTAATGAAAAATACCTATCTGATACTCTGTGTATATAAATAGTTTGTTTTCAAACTCCTTGAACGCAGTTAGGCAGATACCTATTCAGTTTTAAATTATTAACTGTGCCATCGCATTCGCTCGCATCCAGTTTTAAAACTAAAATTTCCACCTCATTTTTCTCCAAACTGAGAGGTAAAGTTTCAAGCCAACTATAAAAACCCAACTTCAACTGGGTTATTCATTAAAAATAAGCGAAGTGGATGCTCAGCGGAATAACACAATTTTGAAAAATGATTATCCCGCCCCGCATTGCATAACTTACCCGAGTTCACTCTTAAACTGTTTAAAAGTTTTGCCTGCTTTGCCAAAGAGTGCCGTCTTACTAGTGTAGCTTGAAGATTATAGTTTTCTACCCGGACTAGCTTCAAGAAATCAGCCAAAAGCCATTAATTGTAATTTTCCGTAAACATTTTTCAGTAATTTTTCCATTATTACCAGACTAAGTATTTTAGTGCGTCATAAAACTTTAAACCGTCAAACTTAAAACTTTGTATTGACTGTGACGAATTCTTTCCGTTGTTAAGATTACTTTTCCATATTAAAATGAAGTTTAAGTTTTAATCTCAAACTACTTACATCCTACAATATTTCATGGAGATCACTTGTTAAAAAGAAGCAGAGAATCAATCAAACAAGTAAACAGATTTTACAGTAGCCCACTGATGCGTAAAATAAACCCCCATCTGATGAGAAGCTACTTAGTTCAACCTGATGAAGTAACAAATTAGTTCCAAAAGCCTGCTGAGCTGAAGTTCCTAACTGACGCATGACGGTGGTGATCACACTAGATCAGTATCGGTCGCAGTGATACAAGGCTCGGTAAGCCTTGAAGAGCCCCGTCAAAATAATAATGAAGAGAAAAGAAATCTGCAGATTTTACATTAATAATTATGTTTGGGAGTTCCCCACAAAAAATTTTCAAACCTCGACTGGATCAAGATCCGCTACATAACAATCAAACTTACGTAATTATGACATAACGATAAGAACTGAGGGTTATCGCGGGTTCTTGAAAGCAATCACCGCGCACACGAAAAAGCGGCGAAAAAAAGTAGTCCCATAAAATATTATGTGTTTGTAGAATCACCCTGATTATAGATTACTAGAGGGTTACAAAGAAAGTATACGTAATCCATTCTTCCTGTTATGATCGTTTTGTTAGAAAATATTTTGACAACTTCTCTTCTTGTTGAGTTGTAGGTTATGTACATAAAAAATTGGAAAATTAATAAATTAGGTCGGTACTTAGATTATTTAAATAAATAAATGATTGAAAAATGATAATTAAAAAAAACTGATATTATTAATACGCAAAACGATTTGCATTCTTCAGTATGGCTTGGATGAATGAAAGTGTCATATTAAGATGGTAAAAGGCATACTCCGTGAGAGTGGTAGTAAGAGTCGAGGTAGACTGACATACCAGGGTCAGATAGAGCGGGTGCTCACAGACGGACACGCGCAGAGCACTCGCGTCTCGTGGCGAGCGTGCGTGAAGAGAATGGCGAGACGAGCGAAGCGAAAGAAGTGTGTCAGAATCGCGAAACTTGGCGCTCCGTTCTTTCTGCCTACCCCATCAGTGACGTAGCGTGAAGAATGAATGTGTATATTGTGGTGGCTCGGGTATTTGGGCTCGTAAATAATACGATATTTAGGGCCTCTTACACCGCTTGCTGATAAAGTCCCAGATACACTATCTGCAGGTCATCTGACAGATAGCCTATTTTTTTGGTTTCACAGGTATCTGATTGCCTATTTCTTATACATTTTATATAGTCTATCACACAGATTTATCTGATAGATTAGTTTATCACTAAGATTACTATCTGTAACAATATCAGGAAGTGGTGAAAGAAGCCTTAAGTTATGGGTTTGTGCGTGTGACTCGACCGCTCGGCGCAGTGTCGATCATAGCACTGCTCCAGTGTTGCCAATGCTCCAGCATAGACAGTACATTGGGGCAATGTTGTCAGTTTACTGGATCACTCGATGAAATGCGAGTAGCGGCGAGTCACTCCGGCTATTTATTATGTGTCATTATGCCACATAGGTATATGATATTCTAAGTAAGTAAGTAATTACTTATGTTATGCCATCGGCCGCGAGACGTAGTACTACAATGGCCAGAACGTCTACCCTGGGTGGCCTATTGCACTGTGGACTTAAAACCTAACGAGACTTTTATGGACAAAAATATCCCATTGCATCGTCCGGCATATTTTCCTGCCATTAAATCTGTTGATACTAAAAATATGACAATAAAAATATACGTTCGTAGTTACTTATTTATATGTTACGAGAATGTTTTAGTGGCGATCGTAAAGCGCATCTTCCTAACAACGGTGGACAATAAAACACGAAAAGTGCGTTGACGGCCGATAAAACCGTGTTTACTGGTGGCCGTTAAACCGATCGGGCTTAGAAAGGAACAGGTTTGTGATCGAGGATTGTATCAACATACAACACATGCTATTGTACCTACACGATGTCTTTGACTGGACCGGAAGCGTCATTATAAGTCACCCATAGTCTGTGCTGGAGCGTCGACCGCACGCACGTCAGTGGAAACATAACCAGTATGTACAAATTGATCCCTCATAGCATTGGAAGGTAGTTCCAATACCTAGGGATTTACGCGTAGTATGTACCATTGAGTAGTACCATTACAAATGACACAACTTACTGTAATAAATAATGTACAATCAGAAAAAGGCTAGGCCATCTCAAGGTTAAAGTGTTTCCACTGACGTGCGGTCGACTGCACGTCGCAATCCATCCTACCCAGCTGCAATACGGGAGACCGGGCGGCGGCGGCACAATTCAAACATCTTTGATTTAAATAAAAACATTTTTCTAAGTAATTTCTGGGTTGGTTCGGTTCTGTTATTTTTTCGTCTATAAATTAGTCTTATTCATAGTTATTAGACTTATTTTTTACATTATACCATTATCATTATTTGAGGAACAAGTAATTAATTCAGACAACATTTTCTATCGTACAACTATAGTCTCAAGCAAGAAGCCATTTTTCGGGTCAATGAATTTGTATTAAATTTTCGGTAACTTTCCTGCCAGTTCAACCTTCAGTCTACAGATGTAGTACACCTTACAAATAGATCACGATTTTTACAATCGTATTGGAAACATAACCCGGCGATGTTTTGCTACAGGAATTTGTAAACGCGCTTATTGTTTTTCTTATATAAATATGTTTTTTCCAATATTTTTTTAATTTATCCCTCGAGTATTTTGTAGTTTCCGAATCCAGTCTTAACTCAATACCGCGCCACTGGACCCTTTTGGCTTGGACGGCCACAAATATAAAACTATATCCTACCAACTAACTGACTAAACTCAAACTATTAGTAGATTTAGGCAGGCCAATATTATGCTACTGAAAACAAAATGTCACCTTAATTTTTTTTTTAATATTGAATATTTTTTAATTTAACATTACTTTCTTCATTTTAATGTTGATCAAATGTGCTAGACATTTAAATCAAACAATCATCATCATCATCAGCCTGCACTAGTCCACTGTTGGACATAGGCCTTCCCCAAGGCGCGCCACTGAGCCCGATCTTCGGCTCTCCGCATTCAGTCACTGCCAGCCGCCCTGCGCAGGTCGTCGCTCCATCTAGCCGGGGGGCGTCCCACACTACGCTTGCCCAGTCGTGGTCTCCACTCGAGAACTCATCTACCCCAGCGGTTATCGGTTTTCCGACAGATGTGACCAGCCCACTGCCACTTCAACGTGCTAACCCTTTGAGCAAACAATGTTCAATTTTATTTATATTGATTTTTGTGTTTTATAAAGTTTTATATGATGACGGTGTAGGCAGAAATAACGGAGTGCCAAGTATCGCGATCCTGACACACCTCTTTCGCTTCGCTCAGTCATAACATTCTCTTCACACACTTGAATATTTTTGTAAACTAACTCAGGGTTTCCACATCCTGTAGTGGAGACAACGTAGTAGTTTCGCTAAGGGATAATTGAATAGATAAGGTTAGGTCGAGTCGCAAGCCTTGCTCGGACGGGTAACAAAAAGGGACTATTTTGGACATGAGCCCAATATTTAGGTAGCTGGGAGATCAATACGTTACCAGAATTAGGGTTACATTGAATTCACTGTAACCTTTTTGGCAAGGTTACTTCTGAGTCTTACAGCTCATTTAAGTGCAATTGCCATGAATAAAGTGAAGCAAATCTCACATGTAAGAAATTTATTTAAATTCTATTTTTATTTCATACTTAGCTGCGAAAATTCTTTATTATTAGGTACCTACCTATTCGCCTATAATCCTAAAAGTGAACACATATTGTTATTGTAGATCTCATCTCTTCAATGGGGGCCCCACATAGCTTCACTAGCTGGCAGACTAAGCTCGGCCGCCTACGCCGTTAGGAAAATTAGACAATTAACAGATATTCTACTGCGAGATTAGTCTATTTCAGCTACTTCCACAGCATCATGTCATACGGCATCCTACTGTGGGGTCAAGCGGCAGATATAGAAACCATCTTTATTTTGCAAAAGAGAGCTATTAGGGCGATCTATAATCTACGTTGTAGAGAATCATTAAGAGAAAAGTTTAAAGAAATTAATATATTAACCGTTGCCAGTCAATACATTTTTGAGAATATTTTGTATGTCCGCAAAAATATATCTCTCTTTTTGAGGCACTGTGATATGAACACAGCTTATGTTACAAGAAACAAAAACAAACTTGTACCACCACAGTTAAGGCTTAGTAAGGTCAGTAAATCATTCACGGGGCAATGTATACGCTTCTACAACAAACTACCAGAAGAAATCTTAAATATGAATGAGAGAAAATTTAAGACCTACATTAAACAACAACTTTGTAAGAAAGCTTATTATAGGACAGTCGATTATCTAAATGACAAAGATGCCTGGTGTTAATGTTACTTCAGCCTCGCACAATCTTTACAAAATAATGTTATGTACAAACTTGATTTTAAAAGATGTGTTGCGGAAGTTTGTTGCGCCGCTTCTTCTTCCCAGCTCTATATAACACCTTGGAGGCGGTGGTAGATAAAAAAATGACGTTAATGTACCCAGTGTACTTACATGCAATAAAATACTTTTGAATTTTGAATTTTGATGTTGAAAAGAAAATATCAAGTAGAACAGCAAAATAAATAAAGTCCATTTTTGGGCCACGACAATTTACACTATATTACACCTTCATGCAAATTTTGAACTTAATTTTTTTATACCTTTAAATACGATTTTAAACCACCTGGGATTTATCCTAAGTCACTTCTACGACATCCCTACCACAGCAAGTGTATGAGATAATTTAATTAAAAAGGTATTATATATTTACCAAATTCCCTTATTATTTCTGCAATAATTAAATTTAAACAGAAATAAAGTATAAATATTGATAACCCCCCGGCTATTTTAAGGTAAAGGGCTAAAACTTTCCGTGTTCGGTTAATTTGTGCTGCGGAGGCGTCAGGATAATCCTGGGGCAGCCCGTCCAAATATTTGTTTTGCGAAGTAGCCCTTTCCAGTCTGCTTACCCATCACTATGCCTGAGGATTATGTACCTTTAACATAATCTACACAAATATTGTGGACTAACAGAATATTGAGGTGGTTAGCGGTACAGTGCCCGTCTTGTCCTTCGTGATTCAAACATGCTCCTTACACGTGTTAAATTACCACTAGCTGTTTGCCGCGGCCTCGCCCGCGTTTTACAAGTTATTTCTGGCTTTTTAGGGTTCCGTACCTCAAAAGAGGAAAAGGGAACCTTCGTTGTCCGACTGTCGGTTTGTCAAGACCCTTTTTCTCGGGAACGCGTGGAGGTATCAAATACAGGAATTAATCCGACAACCGTAAATTTGTAGTTACATCACAAAAAAAAAATTTGTACCAACAAACTTAACTTTGCGTATGAGCAAGTCATCTATATACGTTAGTACAGTCTACCGCACATCAGTGGTAACACTTTGACCTTGAGCTGGCCTAGCCTATTAGGGAGTTTCAATACTACGCGAGACCAGTTTATACTGGTTTTGTTACCACTGATGTGCGGTCGACCGTACCTACCATGTGATATAACTACAAATTTGATTATCGATTTCTCTAATTAAATTTGTACCTCTTATACTTAACCCTCAGAGCGCGAGTCCTACTGGCACTTGTCAGGTTTTTTTATTTGCTCGGTTCCTAGGTCGTAGCATAATGTTAAATAGCCTATTAACCTTCCTCAAGAATTAGGCTAGTAAATGCAATATTTTTTTAAAATCCGACTGATATTTCCAGAGTACTGTTTCGATTCCCAACTAGTAACAGGCAACCTTCTACAACTTTCACAATTCCGTCCTGGTCTGAACGTTATATTTGCGAATTATGTAATTCCGACAGCACGGGAGAAAATCGTAGTCTATAATAATGTCTTTCGGATAACCAATCTCAGCGTCACTTTGATCTATTTGATCCAATGTCAATCCGAAGCGAACGTAGGTATACTATTGCGGAGCTTAAAAATATTTTTGCTAGCAATCTGATAAACAGAAGACACCAATATTCCTAAACATACTTCACAGGGTTATCCGATTAAAAAGAGGCTGTTACAAGCCAACCTCTCCCGTGGCCCCAAACGGGGGCAAATCTAATAAACAGCCTATAACGCTCAGCGCAATGAAGGTGTTAGTGTAATCGCTCCAATCCCATTCGAATCGATTCCATTCGGAATGGGCTTCTATTATTATGGGTATACTTATTATGTTTGGTAATGGTTTGGGGTATCTTCAATGAGGGATGTTAATTTATTTGAAAATTCGGGTGTAGGAGGGGATTTACAATACTTGCTTTAAAATCTATCTGACTATATGATATACAAAAATAAACTAAGAATTTAGCAGATTCTTTGGATAAATTGAAATAAACAAGAATTTATGCAGACAAACTGGAATTTATGCAGACAAACTAGAATTTATGCAGACAAACTAGAATTTATGCAGATCAACTAGAATTTATGCACACAAACTAGATAAACTAGATTAATGTAAAACATGCGATTTTGCACCGTATTTCTTTACCAATAAACAGTGTAATATTGGAAACAATGCAATTGTTTTAGTAATTAACTCGATGATTAAATCTCTAATGTACCCCTTAATAGCACTTACCAATAATTAACTGATGTATCAGCTGTAGGTAACTCTGATGTTAATTATTACACAAGTAACAAAGATTTAAACTAGGAGAATCTGTTTAAAAAATTGACTAGCTGTTCCCGCGGCCTCGCCCGCGTTTTATAAGTTATGTCTATCTTTTTCATTTTCTGACTGTGATATTAAATAAGTAAGCGCATTTATTCATTCAAACAAACAAATGAACATACAAACAAAAACATTTGATAGCCCAATTTTTGAGAAAGGTTGTAGGCTATTTAACATCATGCTACGACCCTTAGGAGCCGAAACAAGCCGTAACAAGACAAAAGTTAGATTGAGATTATGTGACGTTTACATGAAAAAATGCCAAACTGTAATTACAGTTTATTGGCAACATGGTAGAATAATTCTATACTAGGTACATAAGAGAGGTTTTCAAGGACATTCGAGGTTTTGGAATTTTTGTGGCGTGTAATTAACTATTGTAGAGGATTCTTAAGTCCCTAGATAGGATCGTTTTTGTAAAACACCCTTCAATAATATTATTCTGCATCTTACGCTGTCTTCTGCTAACTCAACTTACAAGATAACAGTCTGCTGTGAAATGTTAATCTCACAGAATATAACACTGAGATCAGCATTAGCCCGAGCGTCAGCGATCAACCTAATGGCAGGATTATAACGTTAACGCCGACCGATCAAACCGAATCCGTCTCGTCTGTTAATGTAGACACATTAACCTGTTACGATTTCATTAGCCTAATAAAGCAGATTATCATGTCAGGACCCACTACCTTTAAGGTGTTCACCTATTACAACCTGATACTACAGTACTCTATGTAATAAGTGCATGGTACTGCGCCTCCGCCAGATGGTGTAGGTATATAAACGCACCTTTAAGTAAAACACATAATAGTCCAGTAGAGATACGATTTTTTTCCAATAACCTATAACAATTCTAAAGTTTTATTTTATTTTTGTTGAGTGGATATCATAAGTGAATTAATTATCGAAGGGCACATTCTTCTGTCTACTGGACTAATAAACTGGCGTTGTAAACGCAAATCGACGTCTTTGCCCTTCAGCGTTCTAATCGAACCTAGATAGAACACGCATCTCCCGTAACGATTTTGTAAAACTAATATTTATTGTGCAATACAGTGATTTCCCCAAATCCACGTTTTATTAAAATATCCATAGTGCAATGCAATTTAACCAGAATCATCAATAACGACAGCTAGTCTTGGCTAGCCCAGTGCGGGTTGGTGGACTTCACACGCGTCTGAGAATTCCTCCTTCGGCGTATGCAGAATTCCTCACAATTTTTTCCTTCACCGTTTGAGAGCAGTCAGTAAATTTACTGCTTCGAAAACAACCATTGGTTCATGGTACGAATGGAAATCGAACTCGGACCTTCATGTCAGGCAGTATCGTCCTCACTATACCACCGATACTATTCTCGTAAATAACTAACGATACACTTAATACTAGCAAATATGTAATTTGTAGCGTTTATCTTTGGAATTACGGAATATTCCGAGCTTATTTAAAATAGACCCTTGGGGCCAGACAATGCTATTCATAGTCTCTTGCAAATTACTTACTTGATCATAGGGTACATGAATGAACACAAGTTAAGCTGCATAATGTCCATTTACTCGGTCCCAGTCCTTTACTGGTGTTATAGAGGTGGGATGAAGCTATTGTGAGGACCCTAATTGGCTTGAGATGGCTTCATGTACCTGAATGGTAAGTTAAGCAAGATTTACAACGAATATGGCTTTATCGTGAAAGGGTTTATTTAGACACGATCTAAAAATGTATATAAATCTTTAGGAATGGCCCATTTGTGTTCTACTTAGGAAAATGTCCCAAATTAAACTCTTCGTAAAATATTAAATTCTACCAAGGAACTTCATATGGGTAGACAGAATGGTCTTTCAACTTTTGTATATTAAATTGTTACCAAAAAAAATTCAAATAGGTAGTTCCTTTTTTCTGACGATAGGTAATGAATGATTTTAATATAAATACCTAATGTAGGAATTATAATTCAATTTAGTTTACAATGGAAAACTAGATGATTATACGAAAAATAAATTTTTAACAAAAAAATAAAACCGACTTCAAAAACACAAAAAGGCTCTAAAAAGCGTAAAATAACTTTTTTCTAATCCAAAAGACAGAAGCCTGTTACCTATTCTTTTAACTAAAATATTATTATAATTATTTGCTATGTACTGATCTGTTTTACCCACAGAACACGGAAAAAGCTCGCTACGCTCCCGCTCACTATATTTCTATGGTTTTACCGAACTACGGTAGATCCTAAGATTAACTTAAACCCAACTTAAACTAACGTAAGATTTACAGCATTCGTTCAATGTACCTAATATATACCTATTCTCTTCTATCTCTTTTTTATTAGTAAGTAAATAAAAATGCAATGGTACAGTAATAGTAGGTGATTTGGCAAGCAACAAGACCCCATAGTGGATGTACGGGACATTCAAACTATCAAGGGGGTCGTTTTCGCTCACGACTCATGTCTCGAGGATACGACTGAGAACTCTCTGTATTTGGGTTAAATAAACAATAAACTTTGAGATTAATAAATGGGTTTATTTAAATACGTCCACGTATTTAAATAAACATCTTACCTAACCTACATCAAAAAATACTGATTGCACATTAATGCATAATCAGTATATTTGATCTGCATTTTATGACATAACTGAGCATAACTGTTGGTTTTCGGATTCTGGGTGTTTGTATGTAATTAAGATAATTAGAAAATCGGAAATAAAATTTCATCTGCAAAGTTGAGTTTGTTGGTATGTACATACTAGGTCAACTTGAAACCCCATAGGTTTTCATGACCAAGATACTGAAAAACAAGACGGACAGACAGACAATGAAGTGATCCTATAAGGGTTCCATTTTTCCTCTTTTGAGGTACGGAACTCTAAAAACGTTATGATTGTTGTAGTCGGGTTTCTTCTTTCTCTACAAAATTTCTCTATGTGGTCATGGTTTTATTACATCCCTACGTCTCGTCTTTATACGTTAGGTCTTCACCAGTAAACCATTACCTCCCTTGGTTCACCGGCTGCGATGGCCAACTCTTCTGCCGGTCGTGAACATTGACATTTACTTCCACAATCTTTGTTCAACAACACTTTAAGCTGATGAAGAAGACGAATGCAGTTCAATCAACGACCAAGTCAAGTTTAATATTACAATTTTTTCTTTGTCATTTATTTATTATTTATTTTATTTTATTTTATTTATTTGTAATCTGTAGAAACTGTCTCTGTCTATGTTCTATTATTTGTTTTCATTATTATTTGTTCTCCTTCTTTAGACTGTAAGTTTCCTGAATAAAATAAAATAAAAATAAAATTTTCTCTACAGAGAGAAACACGTCAACATGATTGGCTCTTTATTTCCTAATTCCCTTGTACTCCAAGTAGTTTGTCAGTAAACAGAGGGGGAGCTAACTCGATTACAAGCGTGAATATTCATGGCCTCGCCGGGAATCCAACGCAAAGAGCGGAAGGTCACTCTATCCGAATTACGGAAGTAAAATCATTTTCAGCCAGGGACATGGCAGCACCAGACTCGTAGTCTGGTTTTATCTGGAGGAGGCCAGGCCTGCTTTCTGCATATTTTGTTATAAGATTGTATATGTTATGTTAAGATTATAATTTATATTTGACTTGCAGTTAATTTTGCAACTAATACTTGATTTTACCTATATAAAAAAAACATTATTATACCTCGTCATTTTAGACCAAAGTCGCTTAACCCATTTAAAAGATGTATTCTGACAAAAATGTATATCGTTTTTAAAAACTAATAATTGAAAAACTAATCTGGTCTAAAATGACAAGGTATAAAAATGTTTTTAGAGCAAATTAATTTGCTCTTTTAAACTATTTAACATCTATGTCATTCCCAGCTCCTATGCCAATGACATTAGCTCGATATATTTTTGTCGTCATTCGTTCTAAACTCATTCGCTCATTGTTTTCTTCCTACATAATAAAGTACTTTTTCGTTCCTGATTACGGCTCTGGAAGGGAGGTCTAATGTGTGTGGTAGCCTCGGCAAACGTTGCGGGTTTGCGGATGTTCTCATGCTATGTTAAGTAATTTTGTATAGTCGGATATATCCTGTTATGATGATACGAACGGATAATATGATAATTTGTGTATTGTAATGTCGATAATGTTCCCTAAATGAATATTTTTCTTAAATAAGACTTTTATTATTTAGGAAGATATAAAACAGAAAAAATATCTAAATGAAAAAGAAAGGAAGATTATAGTAATTAATAAATTAGAAATAATAAATTGGCTTTGAAATTAATAGAATGAGAGTATGATACCTATACAAAATTTATGCTGCGTTTAGTTAAGAGCTTGAAATTTGAAGTTAGTTTGAAGCTATCTATCATTTCAAAAATATATACCTTCATTGTAATTCTGCCAATTTTTAAATAAATCTATTAGAGATCACAGACTACAATTGTAATAATAATAATAACAAAACAATAACTCTTAATGCCCAAACAAGCATGGAGATTCCGAAAGCCAAAACACTTTTATACGGTAGATTTTTTATAAAGGGGTCTACAAAAACAGGCCCACAAAAGAAGGCAATAAAGGGGCGTTCAACTCCGTCATTACAGACATATAAAGATGGGGAACATCGTGAGAAATTAAAATGAGCAGGCAACGTGGTCAGTGTAAACAAGTGGAGAAGGGTGGAGAAGGGTGGGTGTAAGGCGGTGGGAGAGGGGGAAGGTGATATTATTTTCCAATGTCTGATCGATACAGAAAAGTGGGACGCAGGATATTGCTGGACATTTAAATAAATTAAAAATATATTAACAGGTTCTCTGCTTTTAATTTTGTTGCTCGAGGGTCGGTGAGTGTAGTTCGATCCCCGGTCATACTATGTGGCAATGGGTTTATCTCGAAACATAAATAGATACGTACATTTACGAGTGCTAACTGTTGTCAAACATCGTGAGAAAACTTGCATACGCCGAAGAAGGAATTCTTTGGCGCATGTGAAGCCATCAACCGGCATTGGGCTAGTGGTGGACCCTGTCTTGACGATCTATCAACGCTCTGTACTTACCTTAAAGTTTCTTAAATGTAGAAGAAATTTTAAAAAATCTGAAGTTCTATGCCCAAAAAGTTTATACTCCCCATAGATAAAATTAATTCTTGTTTCTTCACCGTATCAAATTCATTAAAAATCTATTTGCTAGTCAAACGTTAACGCAATTCCGTTTTAAACAGACCGATCAATTCTGCGTCCAATAAACGAGGGATTTCGGATTTAATCCCCGACTTACGGATCCCTAAAAGCGTGTTTTAATTACGCACGTCGCTTTGAGGAGCGTCGGAGTGCTGAAACTGGCTGAAACTTGTTTTGTGGCGACCGAGGCATTTATACACTCATTTTCTCTTAGCTTACTAAAAGAATTTCTTTTGAATTATATTTTCCTACCGTTCAACGTAAACAACGTTTTTCATTAGATACAGGAAAGGCGACAAAGAGACAAAGGAGACTATCATATCATAGGAACAATGTTGGTACTTAGATGACCAATTTATCATTAATTTATCGATTTTCCGTGAGCAAAATCCACTTCCGCATATCGAGAGGTCCGAGTTCGATCCTCGGCTGGGGTTTTCCTCAAAACTTAAGCACATTTACTGACTGCTCTCAAACAGTGAAGGAAAACATCGTGAGGAAACCTGTATACGCCCAGGAAGAAATTCTTAGGCGCATGTGAAGTCCACCAACCCACTAACGCCCTCGTTGAGAGGGTAGGCCTGAGCGCCAACGTTGGGGACATATTAATAGGCTGTTGTTTTGATTTGATCTGTGATGATGATGAGATAATGTAGCCGTCATTTGTTGCAGGTGTCAAGGTCAACGTCGCACCAGGTGGTGTTGCGCGAGGCGACGCGCGCGCTGGCCGGCCGCTACCGCTGCGAGGTGTCCGCCGACGCGCCCACCTTCCACACGCAAGTGCGCTCTGCCTTCATACACGTCGTGGGTGAGTTGATTGATACCATACAGAACATAATAATCGGATTTTTACAAAAAACAAAGCCGTCTGAAAAAAAAAATTAGTAGGTACATGAACTATTTATCCTCTTAACTTTTTTTTTGGTGAAGATATCGCGTTAACATACACACACAAAAATACAGCCGAATTGCAAACCTCTGTATTTTTTGAAATCGGTTGATTGAAAATATTTTAAAAAATTTGGTAATTTTTATTAAAATGCACAAAAAGAAAAAAAATTAACCCTGTTCACCACCTACTTATCAGAAAAGTACTCATCGAGAAGTCTCACTGCATTAGCAGTAAAAAAGTCAAAGTAGTCCTAATAAAAAAAATATTCCCCAAAAGCAATGTAATGTACGCCTCCAAAATATTTACGCCGTACTTCATTCCACCGGCCCCTATAGTGTTGAGCCAGCGGATTGGCCGATCGATGGGTCTCGCATGCAAATCGTTTCGGCCCCGCTCGTATGTAGCGAGCGGACTACTATATTGATGACGTATTCGTATTGCAGATTGCCCGCTTTCGCGTTATATTCCCCTGGTAATTTTTATACTAGTAGTTCCGTGAGAACAGTAGACCTCGCCAGCCCATATAAACCAAACCTAAAAGAAACGAACAGAAGTCAACTTTGCAGTTGGAGACAGATTTAAGTACTATGTGACAAAAATTAGCACTTTAAAGCTTAATATTTCGCAAACGGATCCCTGAATCGAAAAATGTGTTTTACACACCCGCGATATTTTTGAAAGATCTATCCAACGATACCCCACACCATGGAATTCACGCGAAAAAAAATTATTTCCCATTTTTCGTATGCAGTTTTATGAACATAATTAAAATTTTCGACTTTCTGAAGTTAATTGACTATTACTCAAAAACTAATAGAACCTACTTAGCCGTAATAGTTTTCCTTGTAACTACGTTATATATGCTACTGCCGTGAATTTTTTCACATTTCCAGAAGCAACCGTTTAGCTGGCAGGGGGGGGCGACACGTGACTCTAACAAAAATTACCGCTTTAAAGCTTAATATTTCGCCAACGGATCCCTAAATCGAAAAAATGGTTTTCACACACCAGCAATATTTTTGAAAGACCTATCCAACGATATCCTACTCTATGGGATTCACAAGTAAAAAAAAGTTCACTCCCACTTTGCGAGTATGGTAGGTACTCTAAAAAAATGTTTTTCAAAATTTTATTCTACTCATTTTGTCGGCTCAATTAATTTATACCTATGCCAAATTTTTGTCAAAATCGGTTGAAAAATGCGACCTGTAGAGAATTACAGACGGACAGAAAGACAGAAAGACTGACAGACGGACAATAGCATTTTTGGCCAATCGAAACTTAGACGCTTCGCTCGCTCGGTCAATGAGAGCGTCGGTGGCGTAGTGGGAAAGACGCGGCCTGTCATGTCGAGAGGTCCGAATTCCATACCCCGTCATGCCATGTATGACTGCTTTCAAATGGTGAAGAAACACAATGCGAGGAAACCTGCATTATCTCGAAGAATGAAATCTTAGACGCATGTAAAGTTCAAAAACCCTGGGCCTGCGTGGTGGACTTATAACCCGAGAACTCCTCTATCAAAGGCTATCTTTTTGACCTAAGTCGAAGCCTGTCGGATCATTTTGACCTATGTCGAAGGCTGGATCTCTGGCGGATCATTTTGACCTATGTCGAAGACTGGTTGTCTGGCGGATCATTACGTTTCGGATTCTGTCTCTCAGAGAATCTCCTAGCATGGCTCTTTCCATAGCCCTAAGTTAATAAGTAGAGAAATTCACATAAAAGCTTTCAGCCTTATGGACACCAGCTGTTCTATACCTACTTTCAGTTTCTTTTTAGAATGTTTCAGAAATGGCATATCTTTGTTTCGTGTAGATAAAACCAACTGACTGATTTATACCCTTTGGTATTTCCCAATGGTGCCTTAACATTTCGCTCGGAGACTCTTAGACCCTAGGCAAAGGGAAAGGGAGTTAGCGAGATTCAACTTGAATATAAATCGCCTTATTAAATCACGTTTCTTTACACTTTGACTTAGCTTTCCGGTAAATGTATTTCAGTACCTAAATGTATTAAGCGAAAATTATCTAAAATATAAGGTTTGTCTAAACATTTTTTTAAAACAACAAAACCTCATCAAAGGAAGAGCTTAAAACGTTTTAGAAATAATTATGTAGCTACATTTACCTCATTATTTTCAGTCTCAAAACTTTTTCCAGGTAAAAAATTATCTTGAATTATCTGTTGCCAGCGACATAAGTAGAAATTCTAAAAAGTTGCTGTTGACTTTCGTACAAATTGTGTCTTCATTGGACTTCAGTGGGATTTTGGGAAGATCACACGAAGAAGTAAATAGAGACCGTCATGACAGTGCCCTACGATATTACCAGGTTCGTTCACATGTTAATCATCATTGGATAGGTGAGTCTATAGTCTCAGTAATTCGGTTGTTTTGTCCGGTACCGAACTACTGAGACTTCTTTAGTCTCAGTATTTAGTTGTTTTTGTTACAACAGAACTGCCGATACCAGGAAGGTACAGTAGTTCGGTTAAAGATCAATATCACCGATCACTATACCCCGTTATCAAGCGGGCAGTTTGGTGGCTACCTAACATTAGTGACTCAGCCAATGAACAGTTTTCACAAATAACATTTTAAAGTTACCATACATTGCTACAACCTCGAGACTTGGATAGGTTGTCCTGCATCACTAATGTTAGGTAGCCACCAAACTGCCCGCTTGATAACGGGATATGATCATCACTAACCGAACTACTGAGTCTTCCTAATCTCAGCAGTTCGGTTGGACAAAGACATGCAATTACTGAGACTACTGAGACTAAAGAAGGCTCAGTAGTCGATACCGTACAAAACAATCGAGTTACTGAGACTAAACCGATATGTGCTGAGATTAGTCATTTAATATGGAATGTAGAATTTGTCACTGTACTTTTAATGTACACATTCTTCTGTACATTTTAAAGAAATAGGTAGTGAATTTCACTACAGACTCTCTTTATAGCAGTAATATCACTAGAACATTACGTTAGACCCATATGCATACAAAATAAGCTTTTATTTTCCGATAAAAGTCCCAACTCGCTCTCTCCATCGCGAAGATGTAATGAGAGGAAATTTATGTTTTCCCGTCCGAAAATTTCGGTCAGCATTTTCGTATGCGGAATTTTTTTTATGGGCAAACTTATTGCGGATCGAGAATTGAAACATGCCATTCCTTTGAATATATCTAATTTAGTGGCTTCGCTGGCGGTCGGGAGTTTTTTATTCGGCGGAAGTTTCGCCGATAGTAATTTTGTTTGACCGAATAAAAGGGTTGTACGTAGGTATGTTTTGGTGTATGGTGATTAGACGTCGATGTGGTACTTGTACCTGTGAGTTTGTTCGTTTCACAAAGACTCTGGTTTTTCTCATGGAAACTATTTTATATTTGGTTTATTTAAGTAAACATACAATCTAACCGTTTAATCTATATTCATTATTACTATTTATTAGAAAACATATTTTTTGGAAAATAACACCACGCCCTTTTCTTGTAATTAGCTTATTACAGTACATTCGCGCGATACTGTACTTAATAATAATTACTCTTCAACAAATTGTTACTCTTTGTACTTAGTAATAATTCTGTGTGCATAGCACTTTGTACTTAGTAATAATTCTAGGTGCGTAGCACTTTGCTACGACAGGAACGCATGTGCAGAAAACTCAACACTTTTAATTTAGTCAAGCGGCTTCAAAAACTTGAAAACAGTAATCATAATAATAACATTTATTTTACATTTTATTCATTTCTTTTAGTACTCAAATAAATTCCGTGGTACCTATCAGAAAACGCATTAAACAAAGTTAGGTAACCATTTTATTCAACAGTTCCAAGTGAAATGGAACGGAAGTGTGGTATACAGACAGGGGACGGATCTAATAAAATCTGTTTTACTACTCGCTCGGCTGCTTTCAATGAATCCTGTTTCAATTGAAATTTTGTGACCGGTGAAAATTTAATTAAATATTCATTATTTACATTAATCATTTTGTTTAATCTCTTATCGAAATATGCACCTTTTCTATTCTAAAGCGTGCCGTGGGCATGAAGGCGTATCTCGTGTCAAACCTACAGTCTAAAGTTAACCTTAATGTAACAAGTCAAGGTCTATTTTAGATTGGACTAATTCACAGATGATGAGACGGTATACTGGCTGTCCACAGCTGCTGCACTTTCGCACAAATAACAAGCTTGAGTAAGGGAAAGTGACTCAAACATTATAAATGCAGCTAGCAGTTTTATTTGAGAAAATGTACAGCTTCCGTTCAGACCATTCTGCTGTGGTATTATCATTATTTATTTATGCTATAAAATAGTATACGAAATTTAATTGCTTTGATTCGATTCTTCTGTCATGGAAGTCTTCTGTCTTTATGTCATAGAAAGATATGAAGCCACGAAGCTAACTTTCCAAGACAAGTCAAAAATTTTCACTCCATAAAAAGTGAGGCAATACAATTTAGACCGCCGCCGCTGGTAGGGTTTTCATTAAGCACACCTGCGTTTTTCCTGGTTTTTCCACATGTTATTATTCGGCGGTTTGGGCGGTTTAAGCGCCACGTAAACGAGACTACTTTCTCATAAACCGGTGGAGGACCAAGCGGCGGAATACTGTTGGGTTAGGGTATGGGATACACTTGACAACCATTTGACGCTTTCTGGAGAATTTTTATTTATTTATTTTATTTATTTTCACAAAATCCACATCACTTAGAAAAATAATAGTTATTAAAGGTTACATTGCTCATACTGCCATTAATGAAGATTTACAAAAAATCGCTAGCAGGATCTAAATCAGTAATTCTCCTGCCTAATTATATAATTATTTACGGGTCTTACACACGAATATGTTTTATTTACCTTGCCCGACGTTTCGACCAGGTTACACTGGCCGTGGTCACGTGCTGACCACGGTCGGGCAAGGTAAATAAAACTTATTCGTGTGTAAGACCCGTAAATAACTATATAATTATGAATACAAAGCGCGAAAGTCTAAAAGGAAGGTACTATTTTCCTACCTGATGGCTTATTTGGTTGTGACGCTTCCTACTACGCCAGAGGTCGTAGGTTCGATTCCCACCCGGGGCCAACATTTGTGTGATGAGCATATCTGTTGATTTTCGGATTCTGGGTGTTTCTATGTATTTAAGTATTTATTTAAAAGTACTTAAATGTATATTTATTAGTTGTTGAGTATACTTAATCCACGAGCTTCGGCTTAATTTAGCACTAAATAGCCGTGTGTGAATTTGCCCAAAAACATTATTATTGGACTCGAGCGCCAGAGATTGTAAGTTCGAACTTACAATTGTCAGTCAGGCCCAAGTCAGGACTGACTGATGAGCTAATGAGAGCTAACTAAGAGCTAATCTTGAATGTGTTCTCAAGAATTGTTATGTTTTGATCGGCTTCTTTTGTAAATGCCTTTCATTCGAACTTTCAATTCTTGGTGAGACTGCTTTTGGAAAAAAAATTAATGTAAAAATAAATTTGTCGTAACTTCTGAACGAACGGTTTTTAAGTAGTTTTTAAACAATAATTTAAGAGAAAACTTGTTTTGATATCGCAACCCGTGTAGTCCCATCCTTACTACCTATATAATATTTTACTCGGATATTTGGTCCGCGTCGTGAAGTAAAAAAATTACGAACGCCTTTTTATACGTTGAGTTCAACTTTATGGAAGCTTGTATAGGTTATGAAAATTTAGGAGTCGGCTCTCCCTACTTTCAGTGAAAGGAGTGTAATTTTTTAATTATTTCATCTGTCGTTTCGTTTTAGTACTAACTTTTGTGTTTAATTTTTACTTCTAAAATAAAATTACTAATGATCTAGCTTTTAGGGTTCGAAGTCTTTCAGTCTTGCGTATTGCAGGTTTGTCATACCTATTTTGATGCCATTCAAATTCAAATTCAAAACTATTTTATTGCATGTAGGTAAGTACAGTGGGTACATTTACACAACGTCAATTTTTTATCTACCACCGCTTCCAAGGTGTTAGCACCTTGGTTACCATAGTTATCTATGGTGAAGCGTTAAGTGTCTATGGCACTCTGGTTCTTCTCCATCTGTATTCCGGACAACCACGAACACGAAGATTTAAGAGCTCAAAGACCTCGAATGTAGGAAAAAGGCCTTGTAGCCCTGATGCGGTTTTATTGCCCGTGAGAAAATCACTGTGATTTTTTTATTCACAGTGAGAAAGTCATTGGAAATTCGACTGGAACTAGTAAATACTATGACATGAAAATTGTTCATCGGAAATGGACAAAAATAAGAGGGAAGTAAGCGAAACAAGCTGCTTTAGCTCCGTGAACTGCTCGCAATCGCGAAGCTTTATTTCTCAGTGCTCGAGACGCGGCCGCCGTGACGTAAGTTACAGTCTTAATAAACATATAGCTGCGAAATTGTTGACGGAGCCAGAACTTCTATAAAATCTCCTATAATAGGTAGGTACACGGGTACACACGACAAAAATCATATTTATGGATCAAAAAAAAATTATATACTGTTTCCCGCGGGAACAGCTTTTCCCTATGTGTTATTTCGATGTATCTACATTACTGTAAAGTTTTAGTAAAATATGTTCCATAGTTACAAACATCCAAACTCACAAACACTTAACACACTTTTGCGTTTATAATATTAGTTAGGACTTTTATTTATCTTTGCCCTATGTTTCGAGCCGGTTACACTGGCCGTGGTCACGAGCTGACTGGAGGCGAGCTGTCAGCGTTGACTACTTACTGTTGGTCTTGCGTTATTGGGAAGTCTCGGCACACAACACTGGCGGTATCCGCGGGTGTGTTCGACGATAAATCAGTCAGTGTAATCTCGCCAAAACATCGGGCAAAGTTACATAAAAGTGTGTAAGACCGGGCAAAGTTACATAAAAGTGTATAAGACCGGGTAAAATTACATAAAAGTGTGTGAGACCCGTGTCTAATACATAAAATGAATACAAAGCGCGAAAGTTTAAAATGTACAAAATTGAATAGTTCTGATCTCAGGGTGCCCGCTATTTATTAGGCAAAAACTATCTACTCCTACCTCTTCATAGCTAAAGATGGCTAAAGAGACAAGTTACTTGGATAATATTGTTCGTAAAAAGCAACATGCAGCTATAAACTTTCTTCTTCGCCGAAGGTTAAATAAAAGCTGAGTTACAGCCTATTAAATCTCTCGTTTGCCTAAAAAGCCTTTCAAGTTGCTTATTTACCTGTAAAATGAGAGATAATTTCATTTACTTAATTGCGACCGCTGCAGCTTAATGGTGATGTTAATAAGGCCGGGTTTAGATTAAAGTCTTTCAACTTCTTTTTGTTGGATAAATTGGAAAATACCTCTTGTCTGTGGATTTGAAGTCGCTTATTCGCTATGATGTAAGTTTTTTTTAAATTATTTGATAGGATTAATAATGTATGTACTTATGTATATATCTGGGAATCCTAATTCTCTCGTGATATCTAGATGGATGGATGAACAGAATATAGTTTGAGCGATAGAGTAGGTATGTCTTTTTCAATGATTTTATTTTATGTTAAATTGTAATTATAGAAAGTGTATTTATTATTAATCTATGTATCACAAGAAAGTTTGTGCAGTTAGATAAAGAATATTAGTACAGTAAATGCAATGTTTTCAAATGTATAAACATACACTTTAAAACTGCTAAACAAGTCAATTTATGTCAATATGTCGTTATATGAATCGTATGGGCTATAACATACTATAAAATTGACATAACGCACACCTGCTTCAAAAGTGACACAAGTCAAAAAAATAATTTTCTGACTTCTGACACTTTTGAAGCAGGTGATCTGACCCAGAAAATGAGAATTTTTGACTTGTGTCACTTTTGAAGCAGGTGATCTGACCCAGTAAATTAAAAAGTTTGACTTGTGTCACTTTTGAAGCAGGTGATCTGACCCAGTAAATTAAAAAGTTTGACTTGTGTCACTTTTGAAGCAGGTGATCTGACCCAGTAAATTAAAAAGTTTGACTTGTGTCACTTTTGAAGCAGGTGATCTGACCCAGTAAATTAAAAAGTTTGACTTGTGTCACTTTTGAAGCAGGTGATCTGACCCAGTAAATTAAAAAGTTTGACTTGTGTCACTTTTGAAGCAGGTGATCTGACCCAGTAAATTAAAAAGTTTGACTTGTGTCACTTTTGAAGCAGGTGATCAGACCCAGAAAATTAAAAAGTTTGACTTGTGTCACTTTTGAAGCAGGTGATCTGACCCAGTAAATTAAAAAGTTTGACTTGTGTCACTTTTGAAGCAGGTGATCTGACCCAGTAAATTAAAAAGTTTGACTTGTGTCACTTTTGAAGCAGGTGATCTGACCCAGTAAATTAAAAAGTTTGACCTGTGTCACTTTTGAAGCAGGTGTGCGATAAGAACTTAACTGTCTCACACGTTTAGCTGAATAGCTCCCGACTACTTACGCCGCCGCCACCGCCGTCTGCCGGCCGTATTTTAGTTCTTTTGTCGGTTTATTTCATTCTTCCCCCGACAAGCGGCCGACTGCAATCCGATTTGTGTGCCTCGAGCCCGGATCGGACCGGCACAATGTGCACATGTTTGGAGTTTCGCTATAAGTAGGGTCGGTTTACTGTCCGTTTCTCTGTAATTTCGGGAAATACCTACTTATGTATTTAAGTAAGTGGTGGGGAAACTCAGTGGAGGTTTACCCCAGACGTTTACGTTGACGGCTTTGGTCGAGGCGTAGTAGTGCGATACCAAATCAACATTGCCTATTAATCCTAATTAGGTTCTAATCTCTTTGTTTTAAACTTTTTATTGGGCATATAAAAATTAAGAAATAATAAAGAAAGAAAAGCAAAATGAGATCCAGGGCCAGCTGTACCCCGTAAAAGTACCTCCGGGGTACATTGTGGCACTATAGTTATATCCCTGTAGTACCCGTCGACATATTATTATTTCCTACGAAAGGTGATGCTCTTTGTACCTCTTTCATGTCAATGCAATATACCTTTAGCCGGGTTTTGTTCCCTTTGGACTAAGAAGAGTGACTGAGTACATCATGCACTCCACACATTTGTGCCGCTGTGTTATTGACCGAGCGAGCGAAGCGAGCGAAGCGTCTACGTTTCGAGACTGGCCAAAAATGCTCTTGTCCGGCTGTCTGTCTGTCTGTCTGTCTGTAATTCTCTACAGGTCGCATTTTTCAACCGATTTTGACGAAAATTTGGCATATGTATAAATTAATTAAACCTACAAAATGAGTAGAATAAAATTTTGAAAAACATTTTTTTTAGAGTACCTACCATACTCGCAAAGTGGGAGTGAACTTTTTTTTTCTTGTGAATCCCATAGTGTGGGATATCGTTGGATAGGTCTTTCAAAAATATTGCTGGTGTGTGAATACCATTTTTTCGATTTAGGGATCCGTTGGCGAAATATTAAGCTTTAAAGCGGTAATTTTTGTTAGAGTCACGTGTCCCCCCCCCCCCTGCCAGCTAAACGGTTGCTTCTGGAAATGTGAAAAAATTCATGGCAGTAGCATATATAACGTAGTTACAAGGAAAACTATTACGGCTAAGTAGGTTCTATTAGTTTTTGAGTAATAGTGGATCGACTTAAGAAAGTTGAAAAAATAAATTATGTTCATAGAACTGCATACGTAAAATGGAAAATTATTTATTTCCGCGTGATATCCATGGTGTGGGGTATCGTTGGATGGGTCTTTCAAAAATATCGCGGGTGTGTGATAAACATTTTTCGATTCAGGGATCCGTTTGCGAAATATTAAGCTTTAAAGTGCTAATTTTTGTCACTTTAGTAGGTACTTTTTCTGTTTCCAAAGTTGACTTTTGTTGGTTTCTTTTAGGTTTGGTTTATAAGGGCTGGCGAGGTCTACTGTTCTCACGGAACTACTAGTTGTATCTATAGTTCACTTTTATTAGAAGTTTAAAGTATGTAAATAAATATGGCTGGGACATATCCGTAACTGCAAATTAAACATAGGTATGTTTTTACGAAAATTTACAAGAATTGTGTATAATTGCGTCTGAACGTATTAAAAACAATTAAGATCTAATTGTGACGTGACCAAGTACTTTGTTTACATTATTGGTAACTTCTAATGAAAGTGACTTTACTTAAATGCACAATTTTCTTTCAACAAAATGAAGATGTATTTTTCATAAATATTTAATTAAAATCAGTCTCATAAATAAACATTATTCAAATTAACCCCCGGAGCGCAGAAGGGGAAATTAAAAAATATTTCGACGAAAGACCGTAAATTGGGAGCGAGCGGGGTAATCGATAAATGATTCGATGTCAAATCAACGACCGCCCCGGGGAGCGCTCTCGCGTGGCTATAGAAAATGCATGAGGCGAAATACGAGCTCTTTATGCTCCGGCGATGTGTAAAATGCAGAGATTTCGATACTGTTTTGTTAACTGGAGTTTTCGCTTTTACATTTTTATACGTTTCCGAGTGCACTTCATCGCTTTTAACCCCGGACGCGTCGCGACGCAACTAAGGGGTGGTATTTTATGTTTGACGCTTTGTGTCTTCGTGGCAAGAAGGTTTCATAGAGCTTCGTGGCTTCGGATTTTGATGCATATTTTAAAGTTAAAATATTAATATGTTAGGGAATGTTTTTAATCACATTTGATCAAATTAGTTTATTGGGACCAACTGGTACAAGTTGTTTGTCTCCAGTGAGAATCGAATTCACGATCCAAGTCACTGAACCAACAAGGCACTAAATGTCTACCTATATATTAACGAACATACGAAGAAGTAAATAACAAAAGAAAATTTATTACGAATATTATTAATAATATTTATTAATTATTAAAGACTTTTTTGCCGTTTACTGTACCGTATCTATCGCTCAAAATAGTCTTCAAATCATCGTCTTCTTGGAAAAACTTTTTTCTAATATTATAATGGATTTTACTTTTCGTTGCTATGGTAATTCGAGATACCTACCTATATAACATAGCTAGAAATATTATCAAGTAATGTTTTTCTATTTAAGTAGTGGTTTTATAAGATTTCTCTCTTTTCATTGGCTACCTTAGCCCTAAAGATTGGTTTTGACATTTAGAACGATTCTGAATTTAATTCATTACCAGTTCGCTTAAAGTGCTTCTGAAAGCTAAATGTAAGTGAACTTGTATTGAATCGTCTATCACTATCTCCCTCTAACCTTCTATTCAATTAATTATTCAAATTCTTAGCAAAACAGTTGCTACGACCTCATTAAAAAAAAATTAAATATTTTTTTCGTTTACAACGTCTTTTGAAATTAACTATACCATGAATTTAAAAAAAAGCTACTCCCGTATTAATGAGTGACAAAAGCATTTTAGGGGGTGCCAAAATCGTGCCAAATGTATATCAAAATTGATACTCACTCACACATTCTCATTTTCAAACTCCATATAAATTTGTATTAGCAATCTCCTCCCGCTAATCCGCTTCCTTTGTCCGCCCCCCCCCCCCCCCCACCCCTACCGGATTTTGACACCAAATTTTTCTTTGTTTCCCATACTAAATATGCAAGATGCGATCTCCACAGGGAGCGCGCGCGCGACCAAAGAGGTTTGAAACTTCTTGAACTATACCTACAAAAATGTTGGTAGCTTTAACTATATGCTGTAACAAATAAATAGGATTTTATATAAATAATTCTGGCAGTGGCTGGGGTACCGAAGATCGGGTTCAAAGGGCGCGCCTTTGGGGAGGCCATCTCTAGCAGGCCTATGCAGTATACTAGTGCAGGCTGATGATGATGGTGAAATGAATGAATGATATACATTAGACATGTCATGTTTAATCTTAACTTAGAATTCTCTCTTGCAGCCTGCGATCATTATATCGCAGCTTGCAGCAGTTAAAGTGCTAACTACTGCCACCGCTCTGCATGTAACCTAATAGGTATTCGAGGTATTCATATTGGCAAAATTATTCACATTAAAGCGCTTGAACCGCTCAAACGTCAGTATCGGAGTCTGTAAATCAAATTGACTGGTGACCCGATTGAAATCTATTATTGATGGCAATCCAAAATGGCGACTATTCATTTGTTCCTATTCGGTGTCGCTTTATATTCACATCGAAATCGATTCACATGATCGATTCTGTATTGGAATATAATGAGAATTGGATTAATTACATTGCTGGATAATGCTGCGTTTGAAATTGCGTATTTGACAGGCTTGAGTTAAGGGTTGTTACCAACGACCAGATTTGCGGTGGCAGGTATACGTAGTTGATAGTTTTTGAGTAAATTATCGATAATCTATCGAAATTACACCAAGATAGACTGCAGTGCACTCACAAATCACACTTCGGTTAGAAATGCCTCGCAGATAAAAATCTGTCGTGGTACAAAGTCAAAAATGTAAAAAAATAAAAAAATTCGAAATCTATTGCTGCAGGTTTTGACTGCCCCATCCAAAAACATTGGGTGGAGGTAGGGTTAAATAAACTTTGGAATAAGATACCAACATTATTTTATAAGTTTAAGGGCCTCTTACACCGCTTGCTGATAAAGTCCCAGATACCCTATCTGCAGGTTATCTGACAGATAGCCTATTTTTTTGGTTTCACAGGTATCTGATTGCTTATATATTTTATATAGTCTATCACACAGATTTATCTGATAGATTAGATTATCACTAAGATTACTATCTGTAACAATATCAGGAAGTGGTGTAAGAAGCCCTTATATTTATAAGTACCTACTAACAAACTTACTATATGGACTGTTTAATAGTCTGAAATAAAGTTTTATATAATTGATCCCCAAATGTTTTAAGTTTTACACCCCTAGAGGTGAAACAGACAGTTGAATTGAGAACCTCGTTTTTGAAGTCGGTTGAAAATGGTGGATCTTGTCAAAGAGACAATATCCTACCCGCGTTTCTCAAACTGTGAATTAATCACGTACAACCTCCACGCAGTACAGTAACGCGGCGGCGGCGGCGGCGCATCCCCAAGTTCGGCCAGGTGGCGCCCCCGGCTTCCGGCAGGCGGCGGCGCCTCGGGCCACTTACACCTGCAACCGGATGTTATACCTTACCGCATAACACTTTACAAAATATCGTGTCAAAATTCTTCTGATCCATCATATCAGCCGAAAACGTCCACTGCTGGAGAAAGGAACCCCCCAGGGATCTCCACGACGACCGGTCCCGCGCTGACCTCATCCAGCAGGGTCGCACGACCTTTACCCGTCAAAAGTGTAAAATTTAAAAATGTTATTTGCTTCATCATATCAGCCGAAATACGTCCACTGCTGGAGAAAAGCCTCCCCCAGGGATCTCCACGGCGACTGGTCCCGCGCTAACCTCATCCAGCTGGGTTCTGCGACCTTCGCCAGTCAAAAATGTCGAAATGAAAAGCTTAATTGCATAAGAGTACACTTGATACATTTACAAACGTAATGTTTTTACTGCCGGTAAGAAGAAGAATCGTGTTCTAACTGGGGTATTAACGACAATTAACGACATATAAGTACCTATATCAAAACTGAAGTACGGCTTACCTTGACACGTTGGCGGTTGTCCCTCACGTATGACGAAACTGAAGAACTCCTTAAAGTTAAAGCTTGAAACTGATTGTCCATCTATCGCACACACACACACACACTCACTCACTCACACACACACACACAACACTCTCACACTATACACATGCATGTATATATATAAAATAGAAATAATATTATCATAGCATATACGTAAAAATAGAAATAATATTTAAGTTTTCACTAACTACCTGTTTAATATATATTATTATTGACCGAGCGAGCGAAGCGTCTACGTTTCGAGACTGGCCAAAAATGCTCTTGTCCGGCTGTCTGTCTGTCTGTCTGTAATTCTCTACAGGTCGCATTTTTCAACCGATTTTGACGAAAATTTGGCATATGTATAAATTAATTAAACCTACAAAATGAGTAGAATAAAATTTTGAAAAACATTTTTTTTAGAGTACCTACCATACTCGCAAAGTGGGAGTGAACTTTTTTTTTCTTGTGAATCCCATAGTGTGGGATATCGTTGGATAAGTCTTTCAAAAATATTTCTGGTGTGTGAATACCATTTTTTCGATTTAGGGATCCGTTGGCGAAATAAAGCTAAAAAGCTAGCTAATCAAAGTAGCTAGCTAGTTAAGCTTTAAAGCGGTAATTTTTGTTAGAGTCACGTGTCCCCCCCCCTGCCAGCTAAACGGTTGCTTCTGGAAATGTGAAAAAATTCATGGCAGTAGCATATATAACGTAGTTACAAGGAAAACTATTACGGCTAAGTAGGTTCTATTAGTTTTTGAGTAATAGTGGATCGACTTAAGAAAGTTGAAAAAATAAATTATGTTCATAGAACTGCATACGTAAAATGGAAAATTATTTTTTTCCGCGTGATATCCATGGTGTGGGGTATCGTTGGATGGGTCTTTCAAAAATATCGCGGGTGTGTGATAAACATTTTTCGATTCAGGGATCCGTTTGCGAAATATTAAGCTTTAAAGTGCTAATTTTTGTCACTTTAGTAGGTACTTTTTCTGTTTCCAAAGTTGACTTTTGTTGGTTTCTTTTAGGTTTGGTTTATAAGGGCTGGCGAGGTCTACTGTTCTCACGGAACTACTAGTTATATAAATATTTATAACCTACCTATTTTAGATTAAGATTACTAAAAATATGTATAGTATGCATTGTATCGCTTTTTCCGTGGGTGGAGACCTGGTGACCTGGATCACAGACTACTATGTCTAGTTCAGGCATCAGTCTTCACAAAAGATGACCACTTACTAAAACATATTGTTTGTACTTTATTTTAAGTTTGTATTTGTGAAGACTTTTGTGAAGAAACAAATAAAGATATTATTATTATTATATCTATCCCACACTGTTGAACAGACCAAGACCGAGCCTGTGATGGGTTTGATACGGGCTCAGTCCGGATATTTTTTTATTCTTTTTTTTGTTTATGACTCATAGAGTTTGATACTCAGACTTCGCAATCTGATAGTTAGAGATATCTTAATTGAAAGAACATAAAAATTGTACAATTTGGCCCCCAGTTTTAATCAAAATGAAAATCAACTGGGCTAGCGTGGTGAACTATAGCCCGAACGCCCTTGTTGAGAGGGTAGGCCTGAGCCCCAGCAGTGGGGACATTCATAGGCTGTTGATGATGATGATGATGAAAATCAATCAACCACTAAGAATACAATTTTAATTTTTAATTTTAATTTATTTATTTCAATTACAACGGTTTAACCAATTATAGTAATCAATCTAATAATCAAATTGTAAATATCCATACAGAGCAGTGTCATAACATAATATAAATCAAATAATAATAATAGAATGTCAAAATTTTACAATGAACATGTCAAAACTTACAATCACTTAAACATATATAACTTCATTCATCCATCCTTTCGCAAATCTTCAAACATTCCCCAGACACTTTACTCCATACATCCACAAACAGATCACATTCAGGCGTCGCTTCCAACAGTGTGTTGAGGCCGGTCTGCATACGGCATAACGGCGAGTGCGCGCGCGCCACCGTGCGGCAGGGGGGCCGCGCGAAACAAAAAACTAAAACTTTTTAATGAGATAAGTATTTCAGTAAAACTAAAAAACACCATAGCCGCTGTACTATTTCCATATAGCTACCCACTCCGCAGTTATACAATTCCGCTTTGAGAGGATTTGAAATGTTAGTTCTAATAATAACATACGTTGAAGCCTCCAAGTGTTTGTTTAGGTACAAAATTAAGCGCTTTAAATTCCGTTTGCTGAACTACCTACCTTTTACAGGAATCCCACATTTTAAATTTAATATTGTAAACTAGCGACGCCCCGCGACTTTGTCTGCGATAAATGTACTGTACGATAAATGTAATGTAGAGCGTCAGTGGCGTAGGGGATAAGACGCGGCCCCCAGCTGGGCCATGTACCAATGGGTTTTTTCTCGAAACTTAAGTACATTTACTGACTGCTCTCAAACGGTGAAGTAAAACATCGTGAGGAAACCTGCATACGCCGAAGAAGAAATTCTTAGGCGCATGTGAAGTCCACCAGCCCGCACTGGGCTAGCGTGGTGGACTATAGCCCGAACGCCCTCGTGGAGAGGGTAGGCCTGAGCCCCAGCAGTGGGGACATTAATAGGCTGTTGATGATGATGAAATGTACTGTATATTGTAATCCTGGATATAAGCTATCACTGCACCAAGTCTCATCAAAATCCGTTCAGCCGTTATAAAGTGATTGAGCCACAAACATCCAAACATTCGCATTTACAATGTAGTGTAAAAGCGAACCTGGTGCACCAAAGCCTTTGACATAGCTCAAAAGTTAGCACGTTAAAGTGGCAGTGGAGAACCGATAACCACTGGGGTAGACGTGTTCCCGGGTGGAGACCACGCGTGGACAAGGTTAGTGTGGGATGCCCCCCGGCTAGATGGAGCGACGACCTTCGTAAGGCGGCTGGCAGTGACTGGATGCGGAGAACCGAGGATAGGGGTCAGTGGCGCGCCTTTTGGGAGGCCTATGTCCAGCAGTGGACTAGTGCGGGCTGATGATGATAATGTTGAAGGCATACAAATGATAAATTAGGAATTAGAAGCAACTGAAATAGAAAAGAAACTATATTATTTCTAATATATTTGTCCGATTACAAAGTTAAAATTTGAACTAAAATTAGCTTCATTTTTAACTTTATAATACTGTGTGACAATGATAGTTAGCAACATATTTAGTGCTGTCAAATTTTAACTTTGCGTCTACAGAATCGCGCCTATTAAAGAGCTTATTACTTACCACCAAAGTTAATAATAAATTAACATAAATCACCCTCAAGTGCCTAATCTAAATCACTCGGTAACTGTCCGGCATCGGCCTTTGCACCCGGCTGAATATGTAATTTGAATATAATGGCTTCATCGTCGGGTCGAAGATCAAGCCAACCTCACACTGGGGCGAAGGAGGCATCGGTCCGCGCGGGTACTGACCGTCTCAACGTTACCGCTCTCCCGCCCCTGTGTATTAGAAGCTTATATCTGACCTGACGCGCCTACGCCATCATTTGTTCATAAATTATTGAACGATGAATGGTTCAGTAAATTTTTGACATGGCCTACATATTTATATTAGTTCGTACTGTATACAGCTCAGAGCAAGGAACTGAAGTGATAAAGAGAGCAATGGATATCGAAACAAATCTACATACATTTAAACTCTTTGCACGTTTAGGACGCGTAATAAGTGTAAAAAGGATGCCTATATAGTTCACTGAGAGGTTGTATAAGGTTTTGCAGTCCATAGATAACTTTTGTCATGCATATTTAAATAGTGGTGTAATTATTAAGCGGAGCAACAAATTTCCGCAACACATCTTTGAAAATCAAGTATCATTACCGCAGAAGTAACTTTATCAGCTAACATAATTATAAGTATTAACATTAGGTAATTCGAGTAGGTAGCTACCTAACGATTTACAGTAATAATGTCCAATCTTAAAAACGTCCAACGACCATGCTCGAATTGAAAAATGTCCAAACTGAAAAACGTCCAATCTGAAAAACGTCCAATCTGAAAAATGTCCAAACTGAAAAACGTCCAATCTGAAAAACGTCCAATCTGAAAAACGTCCAATCTGAAAAGCGTCCAATCTGAAAAATGCAATAACATTACTCCGAATAAACAACTCAAGAGTAAAATTATCTGTATCAAATGAATTGAAAATTCTACACAGAGAGCCGTTAGATTTCATAAATTATTAGGTTTTAGTTTCTTAACTACCTTTGTTCGTAATTCCGTTCAGACAAAGACAGTTTCAGGGACGAAACGACTCGCAAACGCAATACAAATTAAATTGGCGTCTTGGATTACCAGGGTAAATGGTCCAATTAGTGTTTTGGTGGGTCGTTGTAGCAGTTGGAGTGAAGACAAACGAGATTGCCTGCTGCAGGCACCTGGCCCGCTGTTTACGGAATGGAGTTCTGTACATTCGCCTTGATTCTGGGACGCTTAATTTGTGACTGCCGCTATGTGGATAGCAATTGGGGAGTTTACCCTAAAATTTTTGATTGAGCGACCTAGTGTTTATTCTGGTTCAAATTGGGATTTTTCGAAAAGAAATAAATGTATTTGTAACATTTTTGCTTGGCATTTGATTAAAGGTCCCTAATTAATCTAATAATCGAACTCACCGAGTCTTAATTTTACAATCAAAATTTTTTTTCAATAATACATTAAATCTTTTTTTTTCTTATCTAAAGAGCTTAGTCGCTAAAGCGACTATGTCGCTCTATTGGGAACATTAAATCTTAATCTTACTTAATTCTACTACTAAATATCCTCTAACGAAAACCAAAATAATTGTTTATCTGTGGATGACGACTCCGCGATAAATAAGATAAACAAACGCAAAAATTACAATAACAAAAGCGAATACAAACAATAAGTTGTTCAGAACGAATCAATATATAGTATGGATTCGTTCATCTATAAAGTTCATTCGTTCATTGATCTCTTCTCGCTCATTGACACGGGTAGCATTGTCATTCAATCTTTTCATTCAATATATCAGTTTAAAGTTTCTTAAAAATTACGTTTAAGTAACTGTTATAGTTTTATAGTAAGCACTTACTTAATTTGTTTTATGTTTACGTAAAGAATAATCAATACAAATACTACCAATCCCACATTATCGGATAAACGACGATTTAGATCAAATGACAAATAATCAATCTCTTGTTCTCCTAATTGTTTTGAGCAGTATCTACTTAATATAATTGAGAGTATTCAGAAACCATTTGCCGTTTTATTCAAATACGCTGTTCAAATAACTCAACCCAAATAGTTAACGTATGACACAGCGTACTGTCAGCATTAGCAATTTAATGAAACGATAATTGGAAAGCCTATTTGTTCCGAAATAGTGTTGTGCGCAGAAATATCGATACCTACGCACTTCGATCGTTTTTAGGCAAAGCAACGAGTTGAATAATGATTTCAAAATTTGACTTTGATGCTATCAATAATATTGGTTCGTATTGATGAGGCCTATGCTATATCGATGGTATCAATTTTTTAAGGTTTTGCGTTAGTTTTTAAACCTTTAAGTCATCATTATTATCTTAATTATCTGGATAATAGTCCTAACTATTCATACAAAAATTAGGACTAACTATAGCTATTGCGTTTGCATCGCACTTGACATCGTCACTAAAGGGATAGTAGGTACCTACCTAGTTTTATAATTGAGGACAATTTTAGAACGAACTGCAAGAGATGACAAAATTCCAATAACACCTTGTCTCAAAACGACTGATTTTCTCAATTGTAATATCAAAAGTATCCCGCTACTAAACGAGATTTTTATTTCAGGCTCCGAAATTTGGCTTCGAAAGGGGTATAAATACCTACATAAGTACATATATAAAGAAAATGAAAGAAAAGATCGATAGATAGATATTTGGGTCAAAGCAAATAGGTTAGGGCTTCGATAAATGAACAAAATATGGATCAATGGAAATCCGAAATAAAGAATTATGTAATAGTCATATACCTATCGACAATCAATCCAAGATATTCGCACAACACTAGGTACGTAGGTACCTTTATGTAGACAAATAGTTAACCAATTCAAAAAACTAGTACGAATATTAGCTCATTCTAACCGTTATTTTCTAGTGCAATGTTAGTCACAATGCGGCTAAATCCGTAAATAGGCAAAGTACCGTCATTAAGCAGTTTTGTTTTGTATTCGTAAAGTTTTGTTGATGCAAACTGTTGTTGATTGAAAAGCAAATAACAGCAACGTGGAAGTAGATAGACGAATTAAGGTTATCATGTACGATGGGTTTTTCTCGAAACTTAAGTACATTTACTGACTGCTCTCAAACGGTGAAGGAAAACATCGTGAGGAAACCTGCATACGTCGACGAAGAGGCGCATGTGAAGTCCACCAAACCGCACTGGGCTAGCGTGGTGGACTATAGCCTTAACGCCCTCGTTTAGAGGGCAACCCTGTGCCCCATCAGTGGGGACATATTAATAGAATAGGCTGTTAATTTGACATAATTGATATCATTAAGCTAAAAACCTTGCGCTGGCTTAACGTTGAGTTTATACGAGTATTGTTTTTATGACGCGCGGTCGACCGTACAACAAGACACAAAATAAAATATTAAGAGACTATGTGGAACGCTACAAATTAATCTATATAATTTAGAAACTCCCATGTTTATAATCTACAACAATTTTAAGGTAATTGGTCTTGAAGTGCAGAGAATAAACGAATTTTATCTATTGCGCAATTGGAATAGAGCTACGGCAATTTCTGTGAAACCCAAAATTCAATTCACAGACGAAAAAAAATTTCGCCCAAAAACTAAATTAAAATTAGTAAAATTTTGGGACATGTTTTATTTATTTATTTGTGTTCAGTATTAGCAGTATATTTACCTCCGTGAATAATGGCAAGCATGCAGATTTACACCCTGTATAGACGATGTCAATTGACATTTACGAGTTTATTGAGAAAAAGTCAAAATTGACCAATCTTCGTAAGTCGACCGTACCCGTCCGTAGCAATTTATAAAAAATATAAAAATTCAGTTTCATCACGATTTCACTCTGAGTCTTGTACACAGAATTTTAACTCATTTGACCGCGTTTAGCATTCGACGCGGGTGCGAGCGTGTTGAGCATACCGCCGGGAGTTTTATGAAAATTCTGACCGCTCACGCTGCCGGTGACATCTTGAAGCTATTTCGCGGACGAGACTGTTCACGAGGACAGTACTCGCTCAACTACTGGTGCCAGTCAGCTCGTGACAGTAAGTGTAACCTGGTCGAAATATCTCGCAACGGTAAATAAAAATATTTGCGTGTGTATGCAGGCAGGGTGGAAATTTCGAATCTACCTAACCCTAAATAAATATTAAATCTAGCAAAAATAATAACTTTGTAGACCAAAGACCAAATAACTTGATAGACCAACCCAAATTAGGTCTACAATAAAAAAGTATTGCCAGAAACTTTATATTGTCAACTACCTACTTAAATAAAATGTTCGATTTCTCATAAAAAATGCGTAAATATTGCATAAAATATTGTCAAAGCTACTACTGCTACTACCGTTTGGAAACTCATATAATCCTCTGTGGTACTGTCCTGGAGCGCTGCTGGCATCAATACTGGCTTCACTCTATACTGTTAGAATACAAAGGGGTAATTACGCGTAGAAGATGGGCTAAGGGCATTATGCAAATGCACTCCAAATTCTCGCACGACTGGTCATCGGCGTGGCACGGGGCTGTCATAGTCCATAATAGCTTGCTTGAGGAATGATTTATATTATAATCCTAAAGAACTGAATGAAAGTTAAAGAAGGGTGACGACCTGCGAATGGTTGAAGTCAGTGAGTGGATATTTATAATTAATCATTGGAGCTCTTGAGCGAAGACCACGCGTGGGCAAGCGTAATCCCCCGGCTAGATGGAGCGACGATCTGCATAAGGCGACTGGCAGTGACTGGATGGAAACGGTGGCGACCCTTGGTGGAAGGCCTAGGTCCAGCAGTGGGCTAGTTCAAGCGATGAGAATGATGATAATTATGCTAACTGTTCTCTCAATGTTTAGAATTTCTTCTCCAAAGTCTATAATGTTGATTGTTTGACTTAATTAACAGCGTATATAGGGTGGAAAAGAAATACGGTAGTTGGAGGGAAAGTACCCTAAATATGGATGATCCCAAATTTTACTAAAAGCAAACATTCCCTTAATTTCAAAAATAAGTTCGAAAGCTCAAAGCTAATCGTATAAATTATACTTAAATCTATTATGCAGTGGAAAATTATTCAATTTATGCATTCGTGCGGCCACTAGTCAAGCGCAAAGCCAGTTACGTGTTATTAATGCGAGGTTGAACTCCATAATGGTCTAAGCTGACCACGCTTCACTAATGCGGTTAGAAATCAGCATAAAACATACACAGTAACACTAAAAGCATTTGATGACTAAGGCACCTAGTCACAATTTGTGACGGGAAGTCCTGCGTTGGACAGTGAAGATTGACAGGCTAATGATGATGAAGCGGCAGGGAGAGTACTGGTGTGATACCAATCCTACATAAGACACAAAATGATCATACATCTGTACATTTACATAAAATCCTAAATTTAAGATCAGTAAGTATTTTAGAGATAACTTTGTTTTCTTCCATCGAGATATTTTTAAATTATACTTACAGGGTATTTTGACGGTCGATGCAAAAACTTCGGAGGCGACAGGGGAGATCATAGCCAAACATATCTACCTTGTTGTTAGTATAGTTGAAAGGTAAAAGTTTTAAAAAGTTCTTGCATTTGTAGTAGGTGGTGTCATACATATTTACGGGTTTGTTTTTTGTGTTTTATTATCAGGGTTGTTGTTAATTAAACATCAAAAAAACTGAGGAAAACTTAAATAACCACTATAAGCTTCAATCTATTCAGTGGACGCGCCTCTAGACCTGCCTGTATCCATGTTTATGAATGTAAGTAGGTAACTGCCCTACTATGTTCGACCACCCCTTACTCTGTTGTAAACAGGTTTTCCAATTAATTTCCTTTCCATGCAGTTAGACTCGCCAACGACCGCCAGTTCTTTTTAATATGTGTGCTTTACGATCCAGGTCAACGACTAACCCTGTCCCAGTGCATAAAAGTCAATGGTCAGGTTAACTGTCACAGTGGCATCATGCCAGCCCAGCTGATCTTTGGACAGTTCCACTTGCCAATTGTAGACTAGACAGCCAAGTGGAATATAGTTCAAGAAGAAAATTGAGAAGCCTTAAGCGGTTCCTAAACGATCATTCGGCATGACATGCGTTACGTTTATCATGCTGCATGTTGGACCCTCATGCTTGCTATCAGTCACTTAGTACAGTGAAGAGTACGCGCGATTGTCAATCAACGGCCAGCACGTAGTTTGCATGTCATTCGCGTTAATCACTACAACTAGACGGTCATGCATGAATGACAGCACGTAATGCATGTCATGCCGCATGATCGTGTAGGGACCGCTTTATATTTGTGTTGGAAATTGATTTTGTATTGTTCATTGGTTTCTATTGGTTGGTTGTTGTTTAAACGACCCCACAATCGAGTGTTTGTCTATGTTCTTTATTTTAAGAATATCCGATGAAGAAAATTTTTCACTAACGGAAGACGGCCTCTAATTTTGCTCTTCTGAAGCAGGTTCGATATATTTATTGATGACTTTTGTAATTTTGAAGTCCTACTTTTCTTTGTAGCACTCTTCTATGAGTTTTAAAAATCCTTAGACTAGTTTCCTGAGGAATCCCTTATCTTCCGTCTCCTTTTATAAGTTAAACATGCCTTCATGGTGTACAGACCTCTTAATCCTCATCGCCCCAATAGAGGTATATAAAATCTGATTGAAAGTTCTATTAGTTACCTACTGTAATTTAAAGAGCATTAAGCATAAAATATATTTATAAATCTTTTAATATTTTACATCTAGAAAGAAAGAAAGAAAGAAAGAAGAAAGAAAAATAATTTATTCGACAATCACAACAAATATATTAGTAAAATTAATTAATTGATTAACCTGACATACCTGCACCCAGGAGGCGCAGCGCTGGTTTTCTGCTGGGGGCCTTAGCTAGAAGAGAGAGAGAGAGAGAGAGAACATCTCTGTAACTTCTTTCATTTCACTGTTGTGGGCATGAAATTCAAGGACATTAACACCAATTATTATAACAATTAAACTTGAATCATTCACTTAAAAAACTCGTTAATTGGCCGCGGTAATCACGTGTTACAACCAGATATAACCGGCTATAACCGCCCTTGTCCGGTTGGTGCGCGGTTTACTGTTATTGCTCCTCCAACTGTTTTATTGCATCGCCCGTATTGTTTATGTTTCACCACTACCGCGTATTGGGCAATTAATGGTTTTATTGAAAAAGTTTAAACGGTTTCAAGCTTTTTAATCTTTTGATTATGTTCATAAATAATTGAACGCTCTTAGATTATATTACTCCTCGCGTTTCACTGCCTTTTTGTGTTAGTGGTTAAGTACGTAGCAAAATGGTTCAAAATCTCATGTTCAGCTATTGACAATGACCAACTTCTTTCTTACTTTAGCCTTATCATTATTGGTTAAAGTGGAACTGCACTTTAGATTTGTTTGTTACATTTTAATTTAATTTTAATTTATAATTTCCTAGTAAATATATTTTGTTGGTTTTAGTTAATTGTGAGAGTATTTATACAATATGGTGCTTGTGTATTTATATTGTGCGGAAAATTATAATAAAAGCGTGTAACAACTCTTTCAGCTTGTACCAAAATTGGAATCGCTTTAGTGAGGATGTGAACTTTAGTGAAAATCGCCGTCGTGCCCTGGTTTTGTGGAGGCTGTAAACGCCGATTTTTTAATATGATTATTTTAAACCTGTGATGGGTTTAAAGGGGCTTTGTTTCCATAATTTCAATCGCTTCGAGAATCGTTTCTAATTATCACATTAACCATTTTGTCTCGAGCCTCTTTACTTTCAAATTACAGTGAAGTTCTTCTAAAAACAGGTCTGAAATTTAGATTTTCTTGTTATTCAAGGGACGTTTTCGTTTCTTCGCTACATTACGCAGGCTTTATCTTTTTCCTAAGTTTATTTACCTAGTCTTTATTTGTTTTATTTAATTAATTGCAAACTTTTTGAAAGACTCACTTGACAGGCCACAGATTATTTAATAAACATGGCTATGAAAACCAACACACACATACACCACATTGAATGTACATGTCTCTGTTGTGGGGAGTCCAACCCTTATGCTGTTTTGTCCAATCAAATGTAGGTAAATATATCTGATATTTCACTATTATTGTAATTCAATTCAATCGTATTTTTTAAATCAATTTATTTATTTATATTATTATTTTAATAAAAAAATCAATGTTTGTATGTTTGTTCCCTGTGCGTTGCGAAATAATGTTTTTAATAATGTTTGGACAAATTCACACACGGCTGTTTAACCTTAGCCAACCAACCTAAGCCGAAGCTAGTAAATGGGTACTCAACAACTGATAAACATACATAAATACTTTAAAAAATAAATACTTAAATACATACAAACACCCAGAATCCGTAAACCAACAGTTACGCTCATAACACAAATCATTGATGAGATTGTAAATTTGTGATGAAACTTTGATAAAGTGTTCCGGCACGCCCGCTACGGTGGCCATAGTAAAAGAAAAGGAGACGTGGCATTGCAACGCATGCCAGGTACAGCTAGTTATTTATAATTATTTATATAGCTTAATTATTTCTTTATGACTGAGTAACTAAACTTATACAAGGAGAGCGGCCCAAATAGGCAAGTCCCGACACAATTACAAAATTAAATGCCGATGGAAGATTTTGTGTTTTTGACAACGCCTATAGGTAACACAAATTCAAGTCTATGCAAAGAATTCCCCATTGAAATAGCAAATTTGAAAATTGAACTCCTTTCATAGAGTAAAATGTAAATGTGAAATGCCCCTGGAAATTGAAAACGTTTGAATGAGAGAGGCGTCAATTGCACTTGATTTTTTTTTTCAATTTTTAAGGACTCTCAATAGGCTGCGGTGGGGGCGGTCTTTCATCCGGAAATGTTACATTTATGAGGGGGATGTACAAGTCAATGTAAACAAGAGCGCAAAATAATTTTTTTCCACCGCTTTTCAGCGTATATGTACTTCAGTCTTCAACTCAAACACAATATTAACGAGTACGTATTATGAACTATTCAAAAAGCGTTTCTGATAATAATAACGTTATTTTCAATAACAAATACGAAATACCATAAAAATAATAATTTTTTGTTCAATTCCCCGGCTCGAATAACTCTCTTATAGAGATCGGTGTAGAGCCACATCTGTGGTAGGTTCCGCGCGGAACGTTCCGCGACTGAACTATCGGTCGTAGTTTGGACGTAATTTCGGCTGATGTGTCATAGGTAACTTGAAAAACACTGCGAGCGTATTCAGTGGAACGTTCCGCGCGGAACCTACCGCAGGTGTGGCACTACACTTAGGTTCGCCCTTATTTATAAATACCTATCTATTTTGATTTGTTTCATACATACTCGTATTATGGTATTAAAATCAATAAAAACCAATGTCGAATGGCCTCCAACGAGGAGAAATATTTCACTTGGGCGATCATATGATACATTTAGACGTCGAAGAAGTCAGGAATAAAAGAGCGAGTACTGAATTTATGAATCCAATGAAGCGTGAACGCAGGCAGTGGCTCCGAGCCGCGCCGCTCGGGGAGGGGACGTGCCGGCGACATGCATATTTGATTCCGTCATAAACTCAATTTACAGCTAATCTCATCTCAGATTGTCGAAGAAATAAAATTTCACACGCCGTTGGCTCACTCGTGAATGTAAATAGGGTAGGCGCGGGGTATGTGGAGCTGGAGCTCGGAGGGGGAGGTAGGGGAAGAAGGAATAGGAGGGGGGGGGTCACTAATAAAATATACGCGGCGGCGGCGTTCACGGCTCATTTGGCAGGAGACGGTCGCCCCAGCAAGACCGGGCTCCAATTTTAATATTTCGCCTTTAATTCCAGGCACTAAATTAAACCCGCCTTGGTTCGTAATCGCGAGTTCGCCGTTAAATTTTTGTCCTCCCGTGATCAGTATCGCTTGGTGATCGATTTAACGGGCCTACCGGTCCCCAGTTCGGTACGGTTGTAACTTTTTAGTGCTCCTTTTATTACGACAAACGATTTTAATCAAGCGAGTTTTTGTTCGAGGCGGACGACATTAGCGCCTGGAAGTCGGAATAAAATTCGGAGTTTAGTCGTTTTTGAGACTCGAGAATTTGCTTTTAACTTCGTTTGATAGGTCGCTACGGACGCGTTTACTGACCTTTAAGTTTCGGTATAAAATAAATCTTTACTCGCAAACGGCATTTCCTTCAAAACCCTTTTTATTGGTAACGCTACTCGTGAATCGTTGTTCTGCATTCGATTTCGAGCATCAAAAAGAAACTAAATTGCAGAGAGTCCTCGACTTTGGCGAGCAACTACTTGCAAGTCGAATTTCGAGGAAATCGCTCGTGAAACTCTCATTCGAGGCTAACTACCCTCAGAAGCGAAGAGAAGAAAGTTTGGCGACCAAACGACCCCGGGTGGTTCTAAACTAGCTCTCTTATTGGGAGAATGGTAACTTATCCACTATCCAGCCAAAAATGCATACTTTGTTAAGAACTTCTTTAAACTTTGTTTACACGACTGCGTAAAAATGAACTTCAAATAAAAAACTTTAAAAAGGGAAAAAAAACAAGTCCAAGTCATCGAAATAGATTCATGATCGATACACACTAGAACAATTAATTAATTCTAATGCAGAACATAGCGGCAAAAATAATATAGTAAAATAAAATAAATTGAATCTTGTGTTCTATAATAATATGAGTTTGCGATGTAAAGGAAAGATTTGAAAACTGAAGAACTTTTTCATACCACGGCTGACATGGCAGAGCTGGGTGTGAGACCGAACTCACATGTAACTACCTACCTTCTACAGTTGCACCAGTCGGTCCTCACACGTCTGTGTGTGTGCGTAAAGGCCGGGTCAAACCGAATGCGTATACGGTGCAGCGCAGTGCGTTGCAGCGCAGCGCGTTGCGTAGCACGTCACACCATCGACTTGTCGCGACGTGCTGTGCCGCAACGCAATCGCCGCACGCGGTGTGACGTTGCCAGACCGCGCGCGCTCGAGTTGTCTCTGCGTGGCTTGACGCACGGATACGCGTGTAGCTGCGCAGCGCTGTGCAGCATCGTGCGTTTGTGTGTCCTCTCCCATAATATTCCATACATTTACAACGTGATAAGCCGTGCTGCGCTGTGCTGTGCTGCGCCGTGCTGCATTCGGTTTGACCCGGCTACCAAAAGCGAGCGTGCTAACAGCGGTAGTCGAGTGCTGCGCGCCGACTTGGCCGCACCGTGGAGGTCGGCGCGTGCGGCGCGGGCAGGTGGACGCGCACCTTTATAGTCTCTTCTATACATAGTGATAGTATTCTCTCCTTAAACTATTCAGTGCTTCGCGCTCCACGCCGCAGAAGTGTTCTCAAAAACAATTTTGTTATTCTTCTCGTAAAGTGGTACAACTTATCCACTTGTTCTACTATGTATGCTTCAAAATTCCAACTTTCCATATGAAAACTCCATACGATGTTCGGAGAAGAATTCCAGTTGGAAAGTGATTTACCAGAATTTCCAACTGTGAGCGTCTGAAGTTTCAATTTTTAGTTCACATAGTTTGTAATTCAGGATGTTTGAGGCGATACTTTATGTAATCAGTAGGTATAACAGTTTGCTGAGAAACTTCAACATTGTTTATTGGTGTATCTTACACGTGGCGCCCAGAGCTATTATTCTAGCCAGAACGTTGACTCGATCAAAATAGGTACGGTCAGCCGCACGTCAGTGGAACAAAACCAGTATAAACTGGTCTCTCGTAGTATTCAGGCGCCGTTGAGACAGGTTCCCTACGTGGAATACGTCTTCAAACTCTGTAATAGGCTAGCCCAGCTTAAGGTCAAAGTGTATCCACTGACGTGCGGTCAACTGTACCAGGTAAATATACCTACTTATTTGCACCAAAATATTTTTGTTTGTTTTTTGTTTGAACGCGCAAATCTTACTATCAGTCGTATTTGAAAAAAAAAACGCATTTTGATAGCCCAAATTCTTAAGGAAGGTTAAAGGCCATTAAACATCCCGTTACAGCCCTTAGGAACCGAGCAAAAAAACAGACAGAAATAACTTACCTATAAAACGCAAGCGAGGCCGCGGGAAACAGCTAGTTTCATAAAGTTTCTTAAAGATTTAAAAAAATGTTCAATTAAAATAACTACTCAGCAAATAATGCTTTAAATTGCCAGTCACCAATACGACAAACAATCATCTCACCTATACAACTACATAAATAAAAAGCTTGATATATATCCAAAAATAATTTACGAATGCAAAACCTCAGTGACTACATGGCTTCAGACACTAAACTATAACGAGACTGAAGCACTCATGCAATTCATTATTTAATCTTTATTTAATCTTTTATATATTTACAACAATTGATATAATTATATATGTACACCATTTATGTCCAAAACACACACACACACACACACACTTGCTCACACGCAGCCAACCACAATTTCACATTGTTTGTACAAGATTATAGTATAGTCCCACTATATCAATAACAAAATTATCTAAATAAAAATGTGATTAACTAACTAAACTTATTTACTAACTTTAAAATTACTAAAATATACTTTACCTTTAAATGTAACTGATGTAATATCTAGTTAAGCTATTTGATATTTGTAAGGAAGAGCGAGACCTCCTGCCACAAGTATTTTTTATACTAACTAGGAGGTCTCAACCACTATTGTTTATAGCTATTAAGTTTAACGAAATAAACATTTTTTCATTTTTCATTTTCAATGCTATATTGTGTTTTTTTAATTATGTGCAATAAAGAGTATTGAATTGAATTGAACGCTAATAAAATAGGGGAATCTCTAATAATCATAGAGATAGAATCTCTTTGGTGGGTGCTCGCGGCCCCCTACTAATAATCATCTTGTATAATCTACATACTCTCTACATACATTTTGATACTCTACATTATTTTACATAGTTATTAACTGAACACACTGACTTCCCAGCAACATAGTAACATTACAAGGTATAACTCTACGACATTTAGATACGTCGCTCCAACAACAAGAGCCATCTCTGACGGAGCTCGCCGGAACTGAGGTATAAAGTCACAACTCCAAGACAATGTCACAAACCTTCTCTCGCTCTAGAATTTCAGCATTTCCTTGAGGAGAAATAAACTGTTTCACTATGACATAGTATACTGTGGCATCATGTGCTTATGGACTTAAGTGCTTGGCTAGGTATGCAAACAATTTGCTTTCTACAGTTAGTCAAAGTCACTATGTAGACAGTGTGGATGGGATGGAAGGGGTAATTTAGTTAAAAGGTCTGCTTTCGATGACAGTACCTCCTACGTTCTCTCTCATGCCACTAATGTTTCATGAGTGGAACAATGCTAACCACTGTGGTGATATATTTAGGATCTATTTAATATGTCATTCTCGATAGAAGCTGGATATCATAAGTTTCAACGTGAAGAAATCAATTAGGTACGTCATAAAATCATCAATTTGTTGACAATGGGGTTAATTCATTACATTATCATCATGTATGTTATATATAAGATCATAATCACGATCATAACTCCTATCATATAATTATATAATCTGTGACGCAGCGAAGGTTTTTTTGCAACTTATCTGGTAATACTGCTTCTAATACATATATTCTACAACAAGAGTCGTTATCAAAAAAAGTACTTTGACCTTAACAAAGTATCGAAGACAAAGTGCCTTAAAGCATATCGGACCAGTCCCAGAATGTCCAAATTTGTCGGAAAAATGTCCAAATCCCAAAATGCCCACGTCCCAAAATGTCCAACTCTTCCGGCTTAGTAATCAGTAGTCCGATTATGTCCAACTATACATACGTACGAATCCATCACCCAATGTCAAAATCCCAGAATGTCAAATTAATTTTTAGATTGACTAATACCCAACTGCTATATCTCTTTGGTACTCCAACTGCTATAATCTATTACTTCATATTTTGGGAATTGGTCATTTTGGGAGTTGGTCAATCTGGGAATTTGGACATTCTGGGACTGATCGAGCATATTTGGGATAGAATTAGAAACTTCGTATGATATTATCAGTTCCAATAAGCAACACTGTGTGACATAAGCTGGTTAATGCTACCATAAGCACAGCTGCAGTAGCGGAGGTATATCGACCTAACGTTGATCTAAATTCACGTATCAAATTGACCACATAATCCCCTGGCTGAGAGCCCGAGTAACTCCAAATGGGAACATATTTCTGTACATTTATGTACTGGTTGGTAAGTAAACGATATAATGACGGTTTGAAAACGAAGTAATATTTTGTTCTGTGCATTATTAATGTAACTAGAGTTATCAAGATGTCGGAATACAAGTAAATATAGGCTATAGTTAAAACATACTGATTAAATTTTAACATGAAAATTCTACTTGTTTTGGTGCTGAGCCTAAGATAAGCGTAAACTAACGTTTTTGTCTATTGATGACAAAAGAAGAAGGTACGTAAGTTTTTCAAATAATTCCCTTACTAAAATGATGGCCTCACTGAAGCTAGATTTATTTGCGAGGTTCTAATCATTCTTTCTAATGTAGGTACCTACCTACTTAATACATGTGTAACTATTTCTTTAACATTTAACCATCTTCAATAAAAAATGATTATCTTACGTTATCATTCTCTAGTAGGTACTGATTATTCGTAACATTATATTCATAATATTCATTCTTTATTGGTAATTAATTAATAACACAACGTATTAGGACACGATTCACATAGGTTTAGGTGTACCATTTAGACCACTAAGAATACTTAGTTAATAATAACTTAACTTAGCTTAGTTAACTTATAATTATATATGTCAAAAAAGACAAAAATTAGCTTGTTTTTACACATTGTTTCTACATCGCACCAAAATCGTTCCTCGCAACGAGGCTGGTAAAATAGCAGTCCGGTTAGAAATCGCAGGTTTACCGAGCCAAATAACTGCGGCCGAGCCCGTGGAACCGGTGTCCGCAAACCTGATCTAAAGGAATGGACCGGACTCTAGTAAAAACTTATTGGATTTTCTGGACTAACCTATTAATATCCACATTGCAGCACATATGTGGTGGGTGGTATTATGTCAAAAGTAAAGTACTGAATTATGTCTGAAATAAACGATCCTCAGCAGTGAGAGAACAACAAAGAAGAAGCAGAATTATGGATAGAGCAGATTATAATAAAGCTACAACGCGAGAAAACCCCTTGACACGAGGACAGCTTCTAAGAAGATGAAGCAAAGGTGTCAGTGAACAACCTAAAGAAACCACTTCTTTCAATTCAAGACATGCTAACGTTTATTAATAAGCAAGGTCTACCATTACATAAGCTATAACATGTAGAACATCAGCTGTTTTCGTTATATTACTCGAACAAAACCCCTCATGCCGAAGTAAAACAAACCAGACAAGGAATCACAAAACGATTGCAACACGAAATCGTCCCTTAAGGCGCGGGACGCACAATTTAACACCCTCGCGTGCCCTCCGCGTACATTTCTGAGCACGATTGCCCATTACAAGGCGACGATATAAGAAATTTCAATAAAACTCGATAGAAGAGAAGACGGGGCCCTATACCCCACGCCAATGATATAGTGGCTATGACTACCAGGATCTACTAGAATGGATTATAGGTGGTAGTGACTGGATGCGGAGAACCGAAGATCGGGTTCAGTGGCGCCTATGTTCAGCAGTGGACTAGTGAAGGCTGATAATGATGACATTGTTATGAAGATGGTTTCCAATAATAATTTTTCATTTAATTGTTTTATACACGGGTCTGTTATTTGTACTTCTATTACTGATACGGAGGGATTTTTTCATGTATTCAAACATATTAATGGTAAGAATTCTCTCTAGTTAGAGGGTTTAGTCACTTTTTAAGACTTTGTAGGTCGATTCCTCGTGCTGGATTGATTATAGTTTTCAGTACTTTGCATAATATAGAGATTCAAATCGAAGCCAGACAATTGGGTAGGTTCCTTGTGAGAATAATTGCAGTTCATTCGTAATATTTTGGCCAGATATGGTCACCGCCTTAAAACAACAATTACATAACTCTTCTTGTTTCGGCCAAAGATCTTTGTGACAGACCTAATCTTGCGATCATTCTACTAGCGCCTTCAACGCCCCTAACTTACTTTTTAAGGAGGGGGCGCCTTAAAGTTATTGCAAATAACCGAGCACGATATGTTCAATCAGAAGTTACTCTAGCGGAAATCCGGGGAGGGGGACTTGATCTGATCATCGCCATGAAATATTCTCTTCTTTCAGCTTTACCTCTCATTGATGATGATAGTGAATATTCTTAGGCAATGAAGAAGCACAAAAGCCGATCCCTAGATGAAACGAAAAATAGGCAGATACTTACAATACTACCGCTTTTGAGTTTTGAAGTGATATAACGTGGGTGTCTCTAAAATACCTCCTATGTGTTAAAGACAGTAAAGACCTCATAAAAATCAACCTAATATTGTTGAACGAATGAACTTTATTTGCAAGACATAGTTACGTCTTGCCGATGAGGACATGTATACATAACTATAAAAAAACCGGACAAGTGAAGTGACAAGGACTCGCGCTCTTAAATGTCTTAAAATACTAAACTTAATGAATTTATCCTGAGGTTGATTTTTATGTGATTAAAATTCATCACATACGAAATATTTTATAAACACGATAAACTGAAGCAGAGCTGAAGAATTATTATTTAAACAAAACCACATGTCCTATATTTCACCGTTGATTTCAAAATGTACACGAAAAGCATTGTATTTCTGAAAATAATTCAATACCCCTTGTCCATTACTCATGAGAATAAAAAAGAACCAATAGAATGGCCGAATAATTCTTTCACTGCATGCTAACTTTCACGATTTATTATTTATAGATACTTACTTCAGTTTTTCGAATTCAGAGTTTCAGAGTTAATTTTAGCTTTAGCAATGTTTATTCCAGCGGTATTTCTTGATACAAATACCTACTATGTGCACATTACAGAGATTCATGCCAAGCATCTGACAAACTTTTGCATACCTACGGTATCAAGTAATATGTTTTCAATTCAAGCATTAGATTGATTGTTAGGTACCTACTTGAAATACATAAATTATATTCAATGCTAGCTTATGCCCCGCGACTTCGTCCGCATTAAAAAGTATCGTTTAAGTTACTAACTGTTGCCCGCGGCATGTAAATTTGATAGGTATGTAAATTTTTGTTCCCCAATACTTATTTTCATTTCAGTGATTTATATTTCTTTTGTTTTAGACTTCAGATTTAACCAGATTTTTAGCCATTGACTTCTACTTCTTCAACAGCTGTCATTTTGTTTTTCTAGAATTTTGTATCCTGAAAACTAAAGCACAACCCTGTGTGTTTATAAAATAACCTCTAGAAAAATTATGATTAAGGACTTTCTGTAGAGCTACTTCAGTAAGCTCTTAGGATCCAACATCACCATAGTAGGGGCAATGTATTCCGTTAGAAAAAGACAGAGAATTTGTAAAATAGAGGGGTCGCGTGCGAATAAATCATCACCATTTCGTCGTTCAGTCGCAGATCGCGAATAAGAAATATGTATGTGTCGTCGGATTTATTTATAGTCGAGCGATCGCCAGACAAAATTGTCTTTTTGGACAAAAATGAAGACGTGCATCTATAATATGCAGACTGTGATTGAAGAAGAAAGACGTGAATGAAGAGGGAAGCACATTAAATATTAATGATAGCAATTTTTCCTGAAATGAGACATTCCTTTAGCTTCAAATATAAGTAGAATTGCATTTAAAGATCTTTAAGAAACCACCTGTCTGAGCCGGGAATAAAACCGGACAAATGTGGAAAACTAAGTTGTTAGATACAATTTTCACTTTTTTATGTGAAAAAATGTCACTTCTTTAATTCCTGCTTTTTGTTTCAGGTAAGTCATTCGGCGGTACAGATGATGGGAAAAGGGGTTTGTGAATTTCATATTATGAGGTTCTGTCAGAATATTATAAGTAGCTTGTCACTTTATTACCTTTGCACTTAACTTTTATTCAATTAGTAATTGACAAATTCGCTCTTCACATTTAGAGTGACAAGGTACTAAATTGACAAGCTTGATGCTGACTGTACAAATAGAACGAAAATTTTCTTTAATTAAAAAATTTACTTAAGTTTTCTAATAGTTTTTCAAATTGTATGTAGGTACTCAATGTGAAATGAAAAACTCAGAAACTTGTGCTTGTTCCATTACCATCGAGCCGCAAATAAAAATGTCCTATCTCTGTTTCACTTTACTCTTTCCTTCCCATTTTGTTAGTAGGCGTACCCCATCAGTTGTTTTCGCTGCGGATTCCTAAAATGTGGAATTACTATGCAAATGTCTTCAGGTTTATATCGATGTGATGGGTTCCGTGACGGCGCGCAGTTTGCCCGGCTATTTTATTATGTCCCGCTATCGATAAGAATTGAATTTGGGAAACGGTCAAGTTACTAGCAGGAAGCGTGCGTGATTTAAATAATCTATACTAATATAGTAAAGTTGAAGTATTTGTGGTTTATTTGAACGCGTTAATCTTTGGAACTGCCAGTCGGATTTGAAAAATTCTTTTTGCATTTGATAGCACAATTCTTAAGGAAGTCTATTGGCTACGTAACATCACGCTACGACCCTTAGGAGCTGAGTAAAAAGAAAGACTGTCAGAAATAACTTATTCAACGCAGGCGAAGCCGCGGATAACAGCTAGTAACATTTGAAATAAATATTATAACTTTTGTTGTAATTTACGAACTTTATGCACATTAGGTCTAAAATTAAAGACTGTAGGTTGGATAGAATGTCTGGAACAGTCTCGCTCGATGCGAGTGAGAGACAGAATTACGTTATTTAGGGCCTCTTTCACCACTTGCTGATATTGTAACAGATAGTAAGCTGACAGATGAACTTATCTATCAGATAAATCTGTCTAATAATATTTTCGTGTTGCACACCTTTAGTCTCTATTAAAATATCTGACAGATAAAAAAATAACAGCCGCTTGATTCTTGACAGATAAGGCAATCTGATACATGTAAAACAAAAAATGCCTATCTGTGAGATAGCCTGCAGATAGGGTATCTGTGACTTTATCACCAAGCGGTGAAAGAAGCCCTAAATATTGTAAATAAACTATGTAGGTATTTAGCGATAATATTGAAGTAATTTTGCTTAAAACTTAATATTAATCCAATAAGAATCGTTTGGCGAATGATCTGAAATTATAATTTTATCTGTGACGACAGCAATATTTGCATTATGCCGCAAGCTAAATTTAAAAAGTACTTGATTTTATATCAAACATATATTTTTTTCTCAGAACTAACAGTCTCTCGCTAGAAGTCGGACCGCAACCTTATTCTTGGATCGAGGGTTAAATAGGGTCTTGCAATATATTTTTCTTTTTAACTCTCCAATACAGCATTTATTACAAGACATCTGATTGGATTGTTGCGTCCTGTTCTATTCGTTTACTTCTGTCTAGTTGTATAAATCATTACAACATGCACATATTATTATTATTATCGTTCTCAATGATCTAGTTTTCGAGCTCTAATCTAGTTTTCGTTGCAAGAGAGTACCATACCATAATTATCTTTCTCCTTTGGTTTGATATAAGGTTTCCCTGTATTTCTTCACCATCATCATCATCATATCAGCCTGTAGACGTCCACTACTGGACAAAGGCCTCCCCCAAGGATCTCCACGACGACCGGTCCCGCGCCAACCTCATCCAGCTGGGTCCCGCGACCTTCACCAGGTGGCTTGTGGGAGGCCTGCGCTGCGTCTTCCGATACTTGGTCGCCACTCGAGAACCTTTCTGCCCCAACGGCCGTCAGTTCTACGAGGGATGTGCCCAGCCCACTGTATTTCTTATAAACTCATTATAACCGGGAACTTTGAGGTTTGATTTTGTCTATGATTTAACTTTCTTATAGGCTTTCTTACTAACAAGCCTTGGATTTGGACGAAGTTTGGGAAAAGTTGGTAATTGAAACTGTAGTTTCAATATTTTACTTAAAACCGTTTTTTCAGTTTCTCTCTTTTATTAGCGAGATGTTAAATAGTCTATAACGTTTTTCAAGAAAAAGGCTTTGAAATGAAAAAAAAAACAAATCTGACTGGTAGTTACAGAGATTATCGCGTTAAAACAAACACATAGAAAAACAAGCTCTATAGCTTTATTATATTAGTATAGACAATTACGTTTCATATAGTTGACTATAGATAAAAAGTAATAAAAACATACGCACAAATAATAAACGTTAAACTTGAGAAACAAAACAAACAAAGTAAATTGGCAACCTTCTGCATTATAATTGAAAATTCGTCGATTTCTCGAACAAAGTGCGAAAGAAAAGACAATGAACGCTTCGTGGCATTAATCTCTTGATTATTTATGTAGACACGTGTAAAAAGAAAGATATAAACGTTACAAATAAAATGTGTAACGCTCAAAAGGTAAAGTGGCTGATTATATAATGTATACACGCGAAAAATCAATCTCAAAGTTCTGGTTTGAATGTAAACGGAGTCCATACATAAAACATCACGCAATCCAAGTGCGGCTCTCTGTCCGATGGGCATCGTATTTGCTTTAACATTTCGCAGAGTTGAGAACAAACTTGTGGGGTTTGGGATACTTTTGAACTAGAAAAGGTCGGATCGGAACTTGAGGTCGTCTTATTAATACATATGCTTAAGTGAACCACTAAGCAAATTTTCGCTAAGTTTATGTACCGAAGCTTTGTAAAATATTTGCATGTTTAGTTAATTTGTACAAACGTAACTAATTAACACAAAAAAGGTAAAATATCAAATTGTACAGATTTCAGCTTTACAGCAAAAAAAAAATTAATCTGCATTCAATATTAACTTTGAATTAAACGTATCAGTTTGACCATTCAACGAGGGAATGTCGCCAGCCTTCTGGTCACAAATACCCCGGTGTGACCACTTCGACGGCCTTTTTTATTTGTAGGTAGTTAGTTTTAGCTAGTTAGTTAGTCTATAATTTTTTTCATGAATTAAAAAAAAAAGCTACTCCCATATGGATGAGTAACAAAATCATTTTAGGGGGTGCCAAAATCGTGCCAAATGTATATCGAAATTGATACTCACTCACACATTCTCATTTTCAAACTCCATATAAATTTGTATGAGCAACTTCCTCCCGCTAATCCGCTTCATTTGTCCGCACCCCCCCTGATTTTGACACAGAATTTTTCATCATTTCCCATACTAAATTTGTAAGATGCGATCTCCACAGGGAGCGCGCGCGCGACAAAAGAGGTTCCAATCTCCATTATTTTTTTAGGTACTTATGTTTAATTTTTTAATGACATTACTAAATCTATACTTTGAATAATTACAAAATATAAAAATAATTTACTAGGTACCTATTTTATTTTATTGATAATGCGGTTATAAATTTTCTTACTGTTATTTATCACGCATGGTAGAATTTTGTGTATGAGTGATGACTTACTCGAGTGAAATCACAAAAACAAAGTCATGATCTGCGCAGAAAAATATCCAACACATTTTAATCGTGCCGACAAAAGTTGAGCTATAAAGAAGAGCGTCATCCCGCGGAGAAATGCTAATAAGTGCTAAATCACTTAGTGGAAGGCGAAAAGTTTCTAGTAATATATTCACGGAGGCGTCCCTCGGCGGGGCCGACGGATAATGGAAAAATTTCCTCCACATCAATATTCATAAGCGAACAACAATGTTCATTGGCTCTTCCGACCTTCTGTACTATCATTCGATACATAAGTGCGAATTGACCAATTCTTACTATTGCGTGTCAGCGATTTTATGTTCACTAAATCCACAGTCAATAACAATGTAAATTACAAGTGACGTTGGAGCGTCAGTGGCGTAGGGGATAAGACGCGGCCTATCATATCGAAAGGTCCGGAGTTCGATCCCTAGCTGGGCCATGTGCCAATGGGTTTTTTCTCGAAACTTAAGTACATTTACTAAATGCTCTCAAACGGTGAAGGAAAACATCGTGAGGAAACCTGCATACCTACTCAAGTGTCGGTGTCCCGGCCCCGGGACGGTAGAAAAACCGCTTCAAGTGTCGGTGTGACGGCCCCGGGACGCTTACGTCACGCGCATTGTTCTTTATTTATTTAACCTTTAGAGTGTGGCTGTCAAAATGCCAAAACTTTGTAGAATGTGGAACCCAAATGGGTGCCTACCACACACAGGGGTTTTTTTTTGCGCTTTCCCACTAAAATATTTTTTTCTCAGATTTTACTGAAATGCAAAGGTATACTTTAGGTAATAGACATAGCCAGATTAATAATGTACGTAGTTTCATTTTTTCCCTGTACTATTTGTCTGCTAGTAGTTGGAAATTATGACAAAACTTTTACAGTACTAATAAATATCAAGTTAAACGCAATTTTATTAAAATTTAAAGAAATTTCAGACTACCTTAGTATTTTATTCTACACTACATCCTATTAGAAATATGAGGAAACAATAAAACACCATACCCCAGTAAATTTTTTTTTAGTAACACATGTTTCAAATTTTGAGCGGAATGAGTCATGCGCTCGGATTCGACCTCAAGTGGGTGTCGTATTTCATGCCTATACTAATTGATAAAACAACGTAGCGGGTTCAATCTTGTATAAACAATAACTTGAGGACATTATCTAAGTACAATAAAAGCATCACAAGTGTAGATGTAATAGTTTATAATTTGCAGGTAAACAAAAAGTGGTCTAATTACGTTCATACAAATATCTGATTTTACTAAAATGTAAATAACATTAAAACTTGTTATTTATTTTGAACACAATTTATAATTCAAAAAGTGTGGTAACAAGGCTATAGTTTAAGTATATAAGTATATTAAGTATATAACTTATGTCATGTTTTTGTTTGGACACAATTTAAGCGATTGATGCTACAATACCTACTGTCGAAGAAGATCATACCTTAATTCCAATTTTAAAATGTGACTTTTCGTTTTACATAGCTTTTGTTACTAAGCTGTCATTCGCCTACCAAAAATTACAATACATATACGTTTTCACAATTTAGTTTCTTATTTTAAGAACATGTGGTCCATGTAGAGCCGGATCTTATAAAAAACGACCAGCGACCTCAGGCACAGCCTCCAGGTCGGGGCTCCAGTGGGTTGAATGCTGTGGGGCCAATGATGTCTGCTCGTCCATAGCCGCCTGCTAGCCGCACCAACAACGAACATACGAAGAAAATCACGAACGAACAACCGCCGTTGAAAACAGTTCTTGCTGCTGGCACTCTACCGACATACGCATAACTCGGGCAAAGGATTGTACACAGTGGGTCAACTGATCGGGTCAGGTTTTCATTTCATTATTTATTTTAAAGTTCATACATCTAATACGTCAACATGAGCGACGACGAATCTACTTTAATACGCAAAAGAGCATCAGTAAAATCACGTTTGACTAAATTCAAAAATTACGTAAATGCACTAGAACTCCCTCTTGATGACAAGACTCAATCGGAATTAAAACTTAGGTTTGAAAATATTACGAATTTACGGAACGAATTTGATGCAGTTCAACTCCAACTCGAATGCATGAAGTTGGACGACGAGACGGTCACCCAGCGGTATGAGGAGCGCTACCAATCTCACCACTTCAATTTCTACCCATTCAATTACCATCGCTACCATTTCAATCGCTACCAGGTAAACGGGTTGGCTCCACGGACTGTCGTCGTAAAAACATCAAATTGCCTACTATTTCTTTGCCTAAGTTTGACGGGTCATACGGTAAATGGCTAGAATTTCGAGACACATTTACGTCACTAATACACGATAACGAATCAATTGATTGCATGAGTAAGTTCCACTACCTACTCGCGAGTCTGGAGGGTAGTGCCGGACAAATCATAAAATCCATCGGAATCTCAAAGACGAATTATAGCATTGCATGGAACCTTCTATTAGAAAGGTTTAATAATTCTCAACTTCTCGTATCAAACCATGTTAAATTGTTATTCAATGTCAAGTCAATTTCCAACGAGTCTGCTTTGGAAATCCGAAATCTAATCGATGTGTTCAACATGAATTTAAGAGCGCTGTCATCCCTCGGCGAACAAACCAATAACTGGGATACATTATTAATTCATATGATCAGTTCCAAGTTTGACCGTGTTACTGCCCGTGAATGGGAAAAAACTAAACTGCAGTCAGACAAAAACACATACGATTCAATCATAAGTTTTATGAAGAACAGAGCTACTCTCCTAGAAACACTAGAATCAAACAACTTATACACTTACAAACAAAATAACAACAATGTAAATCACAAACCAAAACAACATAGCTTCGCGATCACTCACCCTCAAAAGGACAGCATACAAACACGAATCATTGAATGTCCTATGTGTAAAAAAGAGCACAGATTATATTGCTGTGAAGACTTTCGAGCGTTACCGATAAATGCGCGTAACGAAAAAGCGAAGCAGCTCAATGTATGCATGAACTGCTTAAGACCACACCATACAGCGTCAGTTTGCAGGCGCAATCATTGCCAGAAATGTACTGTCAAACATAACACCTTGTTACATGAAGATGATGCCCAAATGACTGATGACTCATCTTCTAGTGAAACTGAAAATAGTGTTGTGCTATCATCATCTGTTCCTAATGCTTCTAAGCAAGTCTTATTGTCAACTGCTTTAGTAACCGTATACGATATAGATGGTGTGGCGCACGAAGCTCGTGTGTTACTTGACAGCGGCAGTACATCCTGTTTTATAACAGAACAGTTTGAGAATACTTTGAAGCTTCCCAAGGTAAACACAGAAGGCGCTGTTTCTGGAATTAATAACGCTACCACTGTTATATCAGGCAAGTCAAAGGTCCTCATACATTCTCGAACCAACTCGTACAAAACACAAATTACGTGCCTAATGTTGCCAAGAATAACGCGATTATTGCCGTCATACCGCATCAATACTAGTGGATTCAATATTCCTGCACACATCCAGCTGGCAGATCCACAGTATTTCGAACCTAAAGACATTGACATTCTCATCGGTGGTGAACACTTTTGGGACTTATTAGGTTCGCAACAAATAAGCTTAGGTCGGAACAAGCCATCAATTCAAGAAACGCAACTAGGATGGATAGTTGGTGGCAGTGTTCTAACGACTTCTAAGTCAACATCAGCCGAGGTAAACTGTCATACTTCATTCATCGGCGAAGACGTACAACGACAACTAGCCAAGTTCTGGGAGCTTAAATACGTTCATGAAGCTTCAACTTGGCCGAACGAAAAACAAAAATGCAAACAACACTTCGTTGCAAACATAATACGTACCTCCGATGGTAGGTTTAAGTTCCGAAGTTGCATTCTAGTCGACATGTAAAATTACCTACATGTATTTCCTGATGCAACTGAACGGGCATACGGCGCATGCGCGTATGTTAAAACAAATGTTAATGATACAGTCCACACTCATCTACTCTGTGCTAAAGGCACGGTTGCATCGCTTATAGCAACTATACCACGTTTAAATTGTGCGGTGCACTCACAGCTACTAGTTTCAAATAACGTCAAACATTTTCGCGTTAATATCGATAAAATTGTATTTTAGACAGACTTGACAAGTGTGTTAGGTTTCGTTGAGTCTAAAATATGTTTTAAGGTGTAATCACAATATTCGAAATTCAAACAAACTACAAGGTGTTTTAAGAAGTAAGAAGTGTCTTAATATTACTAAAACATTCACAAAACAAATTCTTCAAATGTGAAATCGAACGACTGCAACAAGCCTTTACATTTACACAAAGATAGTCCGTTGATTAAACTTAGTCCGTTTTTAGATGTCGATGGATTACTGCGTGTGCGAAGTTCGAACATTCAAACTTAGAATACAATACTCGCTATACTACCGTACGCAAACTCAAATGATTTTTAGTTCAGAACGTCTCAACCCTATAAGCGAACCAGGACGTGGAGCCAAACTGGTTTAACCATATCTCTACGTTTTGATTGTTACTCTACAAATGCAAACGTCACAGGCATTCCTACTAGCGTTGAAACGGTTTATCGCACGTCGTGAAAAACCATAATATCACAACGGTTCTGATTTGTTGGGGCTTGGAACGAAATTCAACGCCTCATTTCAAATTTCGCAGGTGATGAGCGCATAGAGTTCAAAAGTATATCTCCTAGTGCTCCTCATTTCAGCGGGTTATTTAGCTCACGGGGCACGTTAGCTGAAAGTCGTTAGCTATATTAAATTCGTAACCCATAACTTTCTTATCATGTTCATCTGGCGATTTTAACCCGTTGACACCGATTCATTTTCTTATTGGTCGCCCACTGTCTGCTCTTCCTGAGCCTGAGTTTAGACGACGTAAACAATCGACGACTTCCAAGATACGGTCGTATAGAACAAATAAGACAATTGTTTTGGAAAAGATGGAGTCTGCAATACTTATCAGAACTGCAAGAAAGATCAAAATGGAGACAACATCAGAAAGATTTAAAGATCAACACGATTGTTTTAATAAAGGAAGATGGCCTTCCGCCATTGAGATGGCGTCTCGGCATAGTACAGGAACTTCATTCGGGACGCGATCACGTGTCACGCGTTGCTACAATTAAAACAGCGACTGGTCAATCAAAACGGCCGGTGACGAAATTATGTCCTTTACCTTGAAAATCAAGATATTTCAAGAGGGGCAGCATGTCGAAGAAGATCATACCTTAATTCCAATTTTAAAATGTGACTTTTCGTTTTACATAGCTTTTGTTACTAAGCTGTCATTCGCCTACCAAAAATTACAATACATATACGTTTTCACAATTTAGTTTCTTATTTTAAGAACACCTACTACTGGTACACAAGATGAATTAGTGTATTTTGACAAAAATACAAAATGTACATGTAATAAAAAAATACACAATTTAAGTTATTGATGACAAAGTACTACTGGTATGTACACAAGATGAATTAGGTAGGTAGTAAACAATAATTAAATAATAATGTAAATAAAAATAATACTGTGACTATTGACCTCACAGCTGAGGACTCCCGTAGTAGTTAGGCGTGACGTGACAGGCGCATGCCTCGCCCGCATGCTCGGCCGCGGCATGCGCCTGTCACGTCCATACCGACCGCGCTGCCGCGCGAGGCGGGCCGCGGCCGCGACGGCTCGCCCGGTCTGGACGCACCTAATGATATTTAAAAGACAATTAGCTACTTTAGTAGCATATAATTTACAACATTTTATGACGAATGTTAGTAGTAATACTAATAAGCTTATACATTTTTTAGGTTAGATACCATGACAATAAAAAAATCCGCTAATGATGGTTTATCAGTGTTAAACCAGAGGAAGGGATTATCTAGCTCAGTTATGACAAAAGGAAAGCACAATTTTATTCAATTATTACATCAAAACATTCGGGGCTTTTCTGACAGCAAAGTATTAGAGTTATAATTATATTTGGAAGAATACAAATTGGATATAATCTGTCTAACTGAACATTGGCAAGTACACGGCAGGCCTTTGTAAATTACGATAATTATAACGTTGTAAGTTCTTACACTGTGCTTTTCATTATGAATAATAGGAAAGTAAAAATAAAAACATGAATTAGCTAAAGAAAACATTTGTGTTAATACAAATCTCTGCAATACGGAAGTATAAACAAAACTCTACAAGTCGGAAAAACAAATGAAGATTGTTTTGGCGCTTCATTTAGCCATTATTTTTCATTTCCATCATTGAAGAAATTGTATTTTGCCCAAATCTATGTTAATTTAAAGAAATAGTTAAAAGTAAATTATAATAAAGTCATGTAAAAATATGCTTTTTACAATTATTACTTAACTTTATGTTAATTAAATTTTACATCGCTCTGTAATTGACTGGAGGTAATGAAAGTTGGAACATGGTTCAATAGAAATGTGAAAATAAACCAATTTAAAAAAAAAAGACAGCTGTCAGTTGAGAACCATTCTCCTAGGGCTGTAAAGTATTACTTTCAACCCGATATTACGATTTTTATGAAGAAGAAGATAAGCCAACAAGTCCACAAAGTCGCTAACTACAACTGTCATACAAAATTTACACATATCTCGTGCATTATTACATGATCTTCAATATATTGTGTAAATTTATTTTAAATACGTCTTTTACTAGATTTTTCCCAGACCAATGGGTAGGTATTACATAATTGAAATTAAGTTACATCAAAATTGTAAGCGCCGTTTTTGTGAAAAAAAAATTGCAATTTTTGTTGACTGACGGCTACTCTTCGGTTTGAAGGTGCAAAGAAACTGTTGATAATCCTTTGATAATATAAATTTAAACACTCTCCAAATTTGGTCCCAATCGGACCAAAGGTTAGCCAACAAAGCCAAGCCTGACGACTGACGTACGCGGACGGACGGGATTGAGCTACTTGGTTTTCCGATACCTAGTTAAATGTTATCGATACAGAACACATTTATGCGTAAATTGGAAAATCTTTTTCTTCGCGATTACAATACTTCCTCTGCCCGTAGTACGTACCTCTGGTACTACGGTCGAGAAAGTTAAAAAAAAGTTATTATGTACAATGTTTTACAACAGAGTTCCTTTTTCAACTTTTTAGTTTTGTAGAGCGTCAGTGGCGTCGGGGATAAGACGCGGCCCATCATATCGAAAGGTCCGAAGTTCGATATCCGGCTGGGCCATACCAATTAAAATGCCACCTTCCGGCTCCATCATCAGACCCTGGTAACCATCTACGATCAGAGTACCTGTCAAGACAAATCAAACGAGCCCAAACTCGATGGGTTTGCATGATTTTATTACAGAGTTCCCGTGGCCACCTTCCGCTTCCATCATCATATCAGCTCAGTGACACCATTATATTGCATTGTCATCCGACTTACATACGTATGTAATATTTCAGCTCAATTAAACATCAGGAAGTGGGTCAAAATTCACTTGCAAGATTTGACCCACACATACATACTAACAGGGCAAGTTAAAAAAAAGCTTAATTGTAATATAAAAAGAAGGAGGTTAGCAATTCGACCTGTATGGTTTAAAAAAAATAATTCCCTACTGTAGAAGGCACAGTGTAACGTTTTTGGATGCTTTACCCAGGTCACAGATTAGAATTTAGGTTGGTAGTGGGGTCCTTAAATGATTTACGAGAGTAATCAATTTAAATACGTTTATTGTTCTTCCTCAGTCAATCCAGATGAGTTAGCTTAATTATGATCACTGGCTTCAAGGTGGTAACGGCTCCAGTAGCAGGATCGCGGGGACACTCCGTAGAAAAGTGCCTCAACACCACGTGGGCTGTTGACCTCGAAATTCAGATAACTCCTTGGTAGGTTTTCATCAAGTTCCTGATGGGTGGTTACTTGGTAAGACCTTAGTCAGGCCGTGGTCCCTGGAATGAGGACATTCCGGTCAATATATATATGTAGGAACTCGACCAGGCCAGCTGCAGTGAGGAAGAACCAGTGATCAATGAAAAAGTAAGTAGGTAGGTTGGTAAAAATGCAGCTAGCCAGGCAGAAGTTTTTAAACAGCTTACATAGAATCTAGTTAATAAGATGAGAACTCACCCTAGAGGGGATATCCAGCACAACACAGTTTAAACAGTTTTAAACAGAAACTAGGTATGTAGGATTTAAAGTACTTATTCGTTTAGATTACGAAAATATTTCCAAATTCGGTCACGCGCTGGCGACGGTGAAGAGCGGAATGCCAGTCCACGAACGAGTCAGCGACGAGCCGAACCGATCTTAGCGCGCGGCGCGTGTTATCAGTTAGATCTATAAGAGTCCGCACGGCTGCGCGGGCGACGCTGCGAAATATTAAAACCATTTCTGCAAGGTGCATTTTAGACGGTATCGATTGGGTTCTGTATATATTTTTAGGATAAGTTTTATTAAATACGTTTTTAGGGTATTATTATTTATTAGTTTTAATTTATATATACTTAGTTATATTTTTCTTTATAAAATTATGTAACGAGAGTCTGCAACGTTACAACAGGTAGAAGGCGTATCCACATTATTACTTGTGTACGATTGCCAACTGTCAGTCCGCAAGTGTGGGCGAGACCCGTTTGGGTCTGTCATGACCCGTTACCGTTAGTTTGTTGAAATATCGTACATTACAGGTAAAAATATGAGTAAAGCATAGTATTAATAGAAATGTGACTAAATTTACTATGAGTAGCATCATAAATACATGTGGATAGATCAAACTTTATGCCAGAAAATCTAAGAAAAATGTCGTAGGAAAATGCCACGATCATGCCATGCCATCACTTCAACCACTGTTTTTTACTCAAAATGCAAACGTAATTACAATCTTATATAATTAAATTGATTGTTACTTATATTTCAGCAGGATTCCTTGTGATAAGTCTAAAATAAACTGTTTGAACCACGATTTGGTGACAATTTAGGGAGAGACAGCCGCGCCGAAACGGGTGTCGTATCAAAGATAGTTTTCTCACCTTTTTTTCACTAACAACCGCATTTTTACTGTTTTGGCAACGAAAGTATTTTATTCTGACCCATTTGCAGCAAATCAAAGCGAGTAAAGTTTAATATCGTCGCTTATTTCCGTACTAATGTGCCTGCGTGTCGCCGACGCCCATTTGGGTTCTTTAACACTCAGTGGACATTTGACAGGACACCCAAATGGGTCGATTAACACTCTAAGGGTTAATTGTCTAAGGGTGTTTTTTCATTTTTCAACAACCAACCCCTGACAGCGACACTTTAGGATTTTATGGATTTTTGACAGTAACGCTAGATTGGATACGCCGATGAAGAAATTCTTAGGCGCATGTGAAGTCCACCAACCCGCACTGGGCTAGCGTGGTGGACTATAGCCCGAACGCCCTCGTTGAGAGGATAGGCTTGAGCCCCAGCAGTGGGGACATATTAATAGGCTGTTGATGATGACGTTGGAGAGCGTCCGTGGCGTCATATCGAAAGGTTCGAAGTTCGATCCCCGGCTGGGCTTTTTTCTCGAAATTTAAGAAGAAGAAATTCTTAGGCGCATGTTAAGTCCACCAACTGAAAGTGCTGAAAGTCCAAAAACTGGGCTAGCGTGATGGACTATAGCTCGAACGTCCCCGTTGAGAGGGTAGTAGTAGTGGTGGGGACATGTTAATGTTTGAATGTACAGTAGGCTTATTATCACTTTATTGCACACACACACAGACAATGGACTGTGTTTGTGTGTGTCTATGCGTAGGTGTGAGAGTATTTGAAAAAAGTTATTCCTTTACCATAGGCTAAAGACATTGTCTACCGTACAAAGATTTTTACTTTACATAATATTGCTATTAATATTGCCATTTCATACATTACAGCTATTAGAGTATTTGAATTAAAATAGGTACATTGACTCCATCTGTAGAAAGAAGTCAGCGAGCGATATAAGGTTATTCGATATCTTGGTAGTAATAGATGGGGTCAGAGTACTTCTTTGTGAGTATAACCGGCACGGACTATAGCGACGACCGATGCAGTTGGTCAATCATAATTCTTTATTTAGAGTTTCTAATGACCATAATCTCATAGTATTCTATGTCTATAACTATACAAATCAGAATAATTAACTTTTTTAAATCTCCAATCATGTTGTTGGGAAGTACGGTAAACTAAGGCACTTGTTGTATAAATTATATTTGTTCAGGACAGTCATAAAAAGTCATGTATAATTTTTTGTCAACATTTGCATATTTTGTGCCTTAACTCATGTTAATTATATCACCTTCTGGTCTAAATATGTCAATAATATGTACTTTGTATAAAAATGAAAGCTAATGTATAAAAGTGAATTGTAAAATAACGGGTGGCTTTCACCTTACGGTATTGCCTCGCGGAAGGGGTACATTTTGTGTAAGAGAGAGAGAGAACGTCTCTTTCTCGTTCTCGTTCCTTGCACATACCTGTCCGTCTCACAGCTAGCGGCATCTCACTCAGTGTGCTTGTCTCAAACACCGCTAGTTGCGAGCGTAATCGTGGAGATAAAAATAGGTGAGGAACGGTCGAAAAATTAGTTCTGATCGAAACATTGTACTCCTGCCTTCTTACTAAGTCACTTCGTGGAAAATATTGTGAAGAAAGAAAATAAACGCTGCTCTGCTGAAACCTTGAAGACTCTTTCGCTCATCTCTCCGCGAACCCGGCACCGAAATTGCTTACACATATACCTAACTAAATTCGTTCTGATTTCATCTCGTCGTTCTCCTGGTAACAAGCTACTCGAACAAAATATTGTACACGTTTCAACGAAAATACAAAAGTCCTTCTATATCTCTCTAGATATCCAGGTTGGAGAGAAAAACCTCAAGGGATTTCTAATATGAAACGTCGACTTCTTAGAGTATAATTCAAAAGGTATCCACAGGGGGACACGTCAAAACGTTTAAGTCATCCCCAAGTCCTTAGCGGTAATCAAATAAAATCACCGTCCCGGATTAAGTCGACCGAATTTGCTATGGAGATGAAATATGCTTTGGGAGACAGCTTAGCATTCAACTTGAGTAGAAATCGGATGAATCGTTTACAATGTAAACGACGTTAATAATTTGCGTTTTATATTTAGTGAAGTGTAACGAATTACTAAATAAACTGCCGATCAATCGATGATTGTCGTCAAAGTCAATTTTCCAATAGTACAAGCACTAAACAATTAGCTAAGAGACAGGAAGTTGATCTTGAATTACATTTCAAGAAGATTCTACTGCATTCTTTGTAATATACGACAATGCTAGATCCTATTACAGTTGTCTTCAATTTCTTTCTTCAATCGCTACCACGCCACGAGCGCCGATTTAACATAATTTGTGAAAAGGCAAATTTTTCACATTCCTTTGCATGAATCTTGAAAATCTTTGAAAAGACAGTAATTCCTCACGACATCACTTTGATCGCATCCAAAATCTTTTGTGAACTTCAAGTCGTTATCTCCAATTGGATTTGTGGAATTAAGGGAGACTTTTGTTGGATCCTGTTAGCTTGATCCGTGATTAATGGTACGACTGTAGCTGTCAGTGGAGTGATAGTCCCTCGTGAATCAAGGGATACCAAAAGTTAATTTAGCTCAGATCAAAACGTGTCTCTGGAAGCTGTATGATTGAAATTGAAAGTTTCCTAGCCCTTGAGTACCTATTGATTCGTAAGACTCTGATTCCAGAACTACCTCGAATTTGGGAAGTTCAAGATGAAATGATTTCAGATGAACTTAAGTGAAATACTTATAACAGAGTTTATCCAAGTTTCCTCCAATCTTGAAGTGAAATCACCTTTCCTTGATATATGAGGTTTGGGAATGGAACAGAAGAAAATCGAAGGACACTCTCTACCGGAAAATTTCAAAGAAAATTAAAGTGTGAGAGACAAAGTGTGTAGTGTACCAAGAGAAAAACAAAACGCGTCAATACACTCGTAGTAGTAATAATAGAAAGTAAAGGGAAAATAAAGAACGTAGAAAACTACAATTGTCTTATTTCTTACAAATCCCTTTGAGTATCAAACACAAAAAGGACACTCGAAAACTCTTTATACTGAAACCCAATTTGGTTGGCTTACCAAAAGAGCTCTAGATTAAATCCGAAGCGAATTAGACATTGACAAAGGTTTATTCAATAAAGTAGCTACAAAGTATATATTACAAGTATAATAAATATTATGTTGTACTTGCTACAGTCATAAGTTCTGTCACATATTTATTGCGAAATAATTGAGACATGTTTCTTTACAGTAACCATTTATATACCAAAAGGAACTTACTAAAATATAGATTATTTTGCTAATTATATGCTTATTCAAAATGACCACCGCGATTTTGAATACAAGCCTTCAACCTCCGCGGCCGGTCGTCTCTATAGCAGCACGAACGGATTCCTCAATATCGACGGCTGTTTTGGTCAATGAATTTTTGCATAAAACGACATAAACTTCAAAAAAGTTAATTATAATTTAACAAGAGGCATGTGAAATGAGTCCCGGCAAGGCACTGGCGTTTCAATGAGCGGCAGTCGTCACTTCTTCATCATCACATTAACTAGCTCTTTGGTTAAGTTATCTTTAAATCCAAGAAGACTTGATGTATATTCGGGGGCACATTTTTATTTATTTTCCAGGTCACTTACATATTTCTGCATAATAAAGGTGAAGGTCACATTTCAGTTGACGCTAGCATGTAGTTTATTTCCATAAAAGAAACCTTATTCATCCCAGCAGGGTTTAAACTGCGAAAGTTTAACGATGAGGTCGACTTTTGTTTCAGCTAAGATCCTTGGTGAAACATTCAGAACATCGTTATGGTTACTAGGCTTCCTGAGTGCGGTCTTAATGACCCTTTCAAGTTAAGGCAGGGGAGGTGGAAGTAGGGCCTGCAAAACTTATGCGGTCCTGTTTCTTCGACCGAAGCATCGCTCCTTGCAAAAAAACTAAAACTAAGTTGCAAGGCTGCACATATGCTAAAGTTTTTTCATGCTGTCTCACTAAATGTATATTAACAGATGCTGAAGCCACAATATAAACTCGGGTCAGAGGCCTTTTAAGTACAAACAAGGTCACTTTGTGCCCTTAGATCACAGTCAGGAGACGATTTGCGGGAGATTTGATGGTGGGTGTCCAGAGTACGGATGGAGGTGGCCTAGAGAGTCATACACACACACTTAGTGGCCTAGAGAGCCATACGCAAACTATTTTAACCATAGACTATTCGGACTACTATTCAGACCGGGCAGCCATCAACAGATCTCACGCAAATCGCGCCCTGACGGAGATTTAAAGTTCAAAAGTGACTTCATTCATTCTTATGAGAAGGGGACCCGAATTCGACTTTATTTAGTAAAAGCCTCAAAATAAATCAAAAACTATACTTAATATAGTATAAATAAAAAAATGTACGTATGTAAAATTTTCTCAAAATTGGAATGGGCAGACCTTGTATATTTTTCTAGCCAGACTATTTGTAAAGTTTTTCTACAAATATCAAAAGTCTTCCCTGTAGCTGGATTTGGATAGATTGCATATTACTTTTTTTTTATTGCTACGGGGGCAATAAGCAGGCGGGCCTCCTGATGTTAAGAGGTCACCGCCGATTATAGACACCTGCAACACCCGGGGGGTGCTGGTGCTTTGGTACATTCGGTTCGCTTTTGCCTTCCGACCCGCTGTTATAAGAGTTTGCCAGCCCAGCAGAAAGTGTTGGAGCCACAGCAAAATCTATTATGATAGAGTAAATAGCTTTACTCCATTAGAGCGACATCGATGAATGTCCACTCTCGGTGCAGCCGGTAGGGTGAGGCGCGTTGTTGTTGACGCGTCGATTCATCCACATTAACATTCCGTCGTGTTACTACCGATTCTACTAGACTTGTCATTAACTCATTACACATTTTTTTTATTTATATAAAAAACTTGAGACGAATCGCTTTTAGTGATAACTGCCGAACATTGAATTAAAATGTAAATGTTGTTATTTCGGGAATTGTGAACAAAGAAATTAATAATTTTGATTGGCAAATAATAATCCGGGCACCTAATAATCTTGAAAGTGGCACCTAAAATATTGAACTGGGTAGGTAGGTTTAGATTTATTTTATTTCGCTAATACATCACAAAACAGTATACAATATTATATACAACATTATTATAGAGTCTTATGTGTAGAAGGGATCGTCAATTTGATACAATATTTTGTATAAATCTAATTAAATGAAATTATATATTGTCAAAATAAGTTAGGTTCTTGAATTTGAATTTTTAGGTGTCAAGTTTATTATTTCAGTCGCCATTTTGATTTGGTATTTACCTAGTAGGTATGTACGTTAGACGTATTGTCTTCGTTAAACGTCAATCAAATGTTTCTAAACATGGCCGAAGGAATAGAAAGGGATCACATTTAATAAATATAATATGCTAAGTAGTTATCATATTGGGTACTTTGACATAACTTTGTAACCCCTTTTATTGAAATCGCCTTAAATCTTATTCTATATTGCACTTGCACAGTTCTGTAAAGCGACCGAAATAAAATTTTATCTTAACATTCCGACCGTGCAAAATGAAATTTAACAACGTACGTTTTATCCCCACTATCTCGTAAAACTGTGCAATGGAAGTCACGAAATTTATGTTCCAAAATTAATATTCCGCGGAGCCGGTACCTTGTTGACGGCTGCCATCAGTCAGGCTCGCTGAAATAAGACATGCCAACTCTTGTTACGTTTACCCCAATAAAGTTATATTGCGAAGTGCAATATACCACTATCCTGTGAGGCGACGGGGATGGAAGTGGCTCATTAAACTCGACGGGTTTGAGCTTCGATCAGACTGGAGCGGGTTGGTGGGAGCTCTGGATGTAGGAGAGCTCATTTTCTAGGAGGAGGAGTCGACGACATTGGAAATTGGAGTCAATGACTTTTATTACTTGTCATTCACAAAATAAAATATTTAGCAATAAATTTACAGTTAATTGTAATTATCAGTTTACCTAACCTTGTTATTTTTAATGCACCACCTAATACTCTAATAGGAGACTACAAGTCTACAATGCTATTAATATTTTGTGTTCTTTAATAAGTAAGACTGTTTGTAATCTATACATATAATAAAATCGTAAAGTCCAAAAAGTCTGTACATTGAATATATTCGGAAAAAAACCAACCAGGGCGACTTAAAATGAGTAACTGAACATGTTAGAACAGTTTTTAAAATTATTGTCTGTCTGTCTGTCTTTCTGTCTGTCTGTCTGTCTGAACGCGCATCACGCCTAAACCTCTGGACGGATTTTGACGAAACTTTGTATACTGACAGTGTATATCCCGGGATAACATAAAAAATCACAAAAATCTCAAAAAATGGTAGAGATACATCAACCATCAATAAAAACCTCTCATTTCCTAACATTTGTATGAACTTACAGGTCAGAGTAGCCTGGTTAATTTGAAAATGTCTGCTCTGCAATCTACCATAGGTATTCTATACTAATAATAAAAGGGGTAAAATTTGTTTGGATGGATGTTTGGATGTGTGACGGAGCTAATCTTTGTAATTACAGAACCGATCTCTATAATTCTTTCGCTGTAGGATAGGTAATAAATACTCTTAGAGAATGAACATAGGATATTTGGTATTGGGTTTTGTAAAAATGCGCAGCCACAAAATGTAATAAAGTGTAGTAAGTCGGCGAATATTTCAGAAATTCATCAGGACGTTAGGCTTTAGTAAGTTGACACTTGAAATCGTAACTTTGAATGTTCTGTATACCAAATTGTTCAGTAAAAAAATATACAAATATTGAATCGAGAACTAATATGCGCAAAATTTGAAATCACGCGTAATTCTTAATAAACAAATAAATTAATTATTTACTAGGCAAAATAACAAGAAATATCTCCATGGCAACCAAAATGCACGCAAATCGGCAACTGGCTTTCCATATGAAGAAAAAAGATTTCATGTAAAAAGTAGAAGACTTTATTTATTACTTAGCAAGGAGTACTAATACAAGAAGATTCGATACCATTTGATCTGGTGGCTATCACGGGCAACGCACCGATGCGATGCTTTTACCATTTTCTAGGTTGTCGGGGGTGCTGAATCTCAGTTTATTTTTTGTTTGTTTGTGTAATTGTTTGTTTTTTTTCGGTTGGTTGGTTGCGGGTTTGTTTTTCGCGTTTGTTCGCGCGTTTGTACGCGCGTTTGTTCGCGGGTTGTTTGGTTGGTTGGAAGCATTGCATGTACAGCTTAATAGTGTGTCATGTATATAGCCTTCTTTTAAAACGCGAATGAGGTCGCGGGGGTCTGCCAGTTTTATTATAAACCCTGACTGACTGACATACAGGTGTAACAAAATCCCTATAGTGACCGGTTCCAGGGGCTCTCGGTATCGAATACCTACTGATTTGTTTTCTACACTGGCCGTTGGCTTTGTTGGTGGTGAGTGGTGACTATGGGTGGTGACCCTGCCTACTGAGCTAAAGGTCGTGGGTTCGATTCCCAGATTCCCACCCGGGGCCAACATTTGTGCGACGAGCATATCTGTTGGTTTTCGGATTCTGGGTGATTGTATGTAGGGATTTTAGTATTCATTATAAGTAAGTAAGGTTGGAAATTATGGACCGTAGTTGGAGGGAAAGTATTCTAAATACTGAAGATAGCACATTTTACTCAAAGGATTCTTTTATTTCCAAATTAAATAAAACTGCATTCAAAGATTTATGAAACGTCACCTTGCCTCAGCCGGAAATCGAACCGATTTTTTTTTAAAAAAAGCATCCTGTATTTTTATGACATCACTGGAAAGGGTCAATCATCAGAATCAATTCCTTCTAAGTAACATAGCATCTTAAATTAAAGTAAGACCACGAAAATTTACATTTAAATAAATAATCGTTATTTTCAGATAAATCATATAACGTAACTAGACGATATTCATAGAAATAGGAGATATTTAAGAAAAAGAAGAGGTTTTTAAGAGCAATAGAAGCCAAAACAATAATTTTTAGAGTTTCTGTCTATATTATGTTTATTCCGGCATCACGCAAAAACTACTTAACCAAATTGGATACGGTTTTCAAAGTTGCGTTCCTGATGGTATAACTTAAAATCTGGTGATTTTACCAACGGAAAATTATAACTAGGCGATGTTTATACATAGCACAGATAGGTACCTACTTCCAAAATCCACGCGTACGAAGTAGCGGGCAACAGCTAGTAAACAATAAAAATAAAATAACATTATGAGCATTATCTTCTTAATTCATCATCATATCATCCTGTAGACGTCCACTGCTGGATAAAGGCCTCCCCCAGAGATCTCCACGATGACCGGTCCTGCGCTAACCTCATCCAGCTGGGTCCCGCGACCTTCACCAGATCGTTGGTCCACCTTGTGGGAGCTTAGACCTGCCTACGCTGCGTCTTCCGATACGTGGTCGCCACTCGAGAACTTCCCCAACGGCTCAGTCAGTTTGTCTTCTTAATTTTATTATCGGGCCAGAAATACCTGGCGACACTTCCACGCTTTTGGGATTGGTCTAATCTAAAAAATTAAACAAATAAGTAGTCGAAATTGTATAGTCGTACTACTGATTTGAAGCTGCAGTTCAAACGGTGCATTTCACTGTCATGTGAGAGAAGCTTTATTTTGACCAGCTATTCCAGCTTTGTTCAATCCGTGAAGAAATATTGCAGGAAAAATACTAGAGAACAGAATGAAGCTAATTTAAAACCTATGTGTAGCTAAAAGGTAAGTGCTTGTTTGAATGAAATAAAATTCCTTTAGTTTTCTTTTGTTTTTATACCGGTTCCAAATTCACACGCATCGAAAAATTTGTAAAGGTTGTCTGGAAGAAATCGCTCTTAGCGATAAGACCGCCTAGATGTAAATTCATTACTGTATCTGTTTTTATCTTTTTTCTGTAATTTTTTAAATGTGCAATAAAGTGTATTGAATGAATTGAATTTCAGTTTCATAGACAAGAATTATCCAAAGTGGACATTCAAACTGGCCATCATTAAACTCTATATATGTATTATTCCTCTTTATTCTGTATTTTATTCATGTATTACGAATAAGTAGGTATATATTTGGTCATACAACATGATTACATCAGTGTATAATTTTTCCAAACAAAGAAAAATATTGTAAGAAAAAATATGTTAGGGAAATGACGAAGTTCTATGAGTTTACTCGTTCTTTAAAAAAAAGAAATCTCGGGAATGTTTAGTGCGGGCCGCCGTACAATTATTTTTTATTTATTTTATAAGAACTCGGTCCAGCAATTGGTTACGACCGACACCCTTTATAAAAGTTAGGAACGCATTCGAAATTCAAATGTGTGAATCCGGAAAAGGAAGGGACAGGAAAGCCTGTTGGGAAATCGGGTTGCGCGCTGCTAAAAATTCGGTTATCGATACTGCGTGGACAAAACTTGCTTACAATTTGCAAATGTCTAAATCTATACAAATAGCAAAAGGAAAAAAAAAACAGAAAAGTGCGAAAAGGACTCGCGCCCTGAGGGTTCCGTACAAACTTAATTAAAGAAATAATTAGAAAATCGTTCATAAAATTTTCTTACGCAAGATAAGTTTGTTGGTACAAAAAAAATTTTTGATGTAAATACAAATTTACTGTTTTAGTATGTTTTCCTTTACTTGTGCTGTAAGACCTTGCGTCTTGCCGAATTTCAAGATTCTAGGTCAACCGGAAGTACCCCATAGGTTTTGATTACCAAGACAGTCAAAAATGCTGCAAAATCGGCTATATCTTTTGACTGTGTAGACTTAGAAGTTTGATTTTTTGAAAACCGATGGACTAGAAACTCGAATTTTTTACAACAATTATTTTCCTTAAATATCGATTAACGCAGGATTTTTTCCTTTCGGCCGCCAACCAAACCCGCCCATACCCCTAGCACAGACCTGAAAGATACAGGTCTGTGACCCCTAGTGAAGTGCCATAGGCGGTATATCCGTTCAAACGTACGATTGTCGATGAAAAAGAAAAAAAATCAAAAGCCAGCCGCTGACAAAGCTAGGAAAATATTGTCCGCGATTCTTTTGATCGGCGCGTGTATGGAAATATTTGCCAGGAATGTACGAAATATTTCATTCGTCAGTTGGTAAAGCCTCAGTTCGCTATGTCGGTAAAAATACTTACGGCTTCTTTCACCGCTTGCTGATAAAGTCCCAGATACCCTATCTCCAGGTCATCTGACAATTAGCCAATTTTTTTTGGTTTCACAGGTATCTGGATGTCTGATCTGTCGTTAAACTAACAGCAAGATCGAGTGCTGTCTGTCAGTTATTTTATCAGAGACTTGAGGTGTGAAACACGAAAATATTATCAGACAGATTTATCTGATAGATTAGTTTATTTGTCAGCTTACTATCTGTAACAATATCAGCAAGCTGTGAAAGAGGCCCTTACTGTTTATTTTATTATAATATAGTTTCGATTGTTATTTGGTGAAATGCAATGATGAATTTTTTTCGAGTGCGTTGGTGTCGTATAGTGGAGAGGTTGCCGTCTATCCATGTCGAGAGTTCCGAGTTTGATTCCCGGTCGTACCACGCAGGTTTACTCGATACTTAAGTACATTTGCTGACTGCTCTCAAACGGCAAAGGAAAACATCGCGAGAAAACCTGCATACGCTGAAGAAGGAATTATTAGGCGCATGTAAAGTCCATCAACCCGCACTGGGCCAACGTGGTGGACTATAGCCCAAAGATAAATGATACCCTAAGCGTTCTCACTTTACCATTTAGGATTAAAATTTACAATATTCTCTAAAGTACCGTATATTTGTTTTTGCGGTTAGCTATTTCAGGGATTACAAATAGCTTTGGTCCCAAGGGACAGTCGTACCAAAACTACTGCCTTACCCACTGTCACAAAATTAGGGTTATTATAAATCTCCTAAGCCCTAAATATAACGTAACATCCCAAGAGTGTAACCCTAACCTGTTTTACGCATAATATTTCGACGATAAGAATGATTGTCACAGCCTGCTAAAGTTTGTGTATACCTACTTAGTTAATTTTGAATGAACTTTTAAGTTTGTTACCAGTAACAAGCTGATTACTTAGGGCTTTTTTCACCGCTTGCTGATAAAGTCCCAGAAAACCCTATCTGCAGATTCTCTGACAGATACCCTATTTTTTTTGTTTCACAGGTATCTGCTTGTCTTAACTGTCAGATAGACAAACAGCAAGACAAAAAAATATCTGTCAGATAATTAACAGACTTGATGTGTGAAACACGAAAATATTATCAGACAGACTTATCTGATAGATTATTTATCTGTCACAATATCAGCAAGCGGTGAAAGAGGCCCTTAGTATTAAATAAGTATTAGAAACAACTCAAAGTGAATACAAATGTCTTTATCACGAAAACGGAGTCAAAATAGGCTATTTCCACGTTGTCGGTACCTTTCCGCGGGACTCGCTCCTCCTATTTCTCACTCGTAGCTTCACAGAAAATAGTTGGCGACACGCATTCATCATAGCCCCTACCATTGTATTTGATTATTATTTACGATATTAAGGGCTTCTTTCACCACTTGATGATAAAGTCCCAGATACCCTATCTGCAGGTTTTCTGACAGATAGCCTATTTTTTTAGTTTCACATGTATCTGATTGCCTATATTTTATATAGTCTATCACACAGATTTATCTGATAGATTAGCTTATCACTAAGATTACTATCTGTAACAATATCAGGAAGTGGTGAAAGAAGCCCTTAATTATGAAAATATTAAAAATAAACTCGGTCATGGGAGTCCTTTTTAATACACACTTTGGGCCTATAGATTTCGTCTGGGAACGATTTGCTTTAGATCTGATGGTGGCTGTTCGTAGGAGGCCCAGAGAGCCATACACATTTACTGATCAGGCAAGTCGGTTTTTACCACGACTACTCAGAATCCTGCGTATTTGTATTGCTAACTGACAAAATAATCTGGATGGTGCAAACGACGGCGGTGGTATACCGAACGAAAACATTGAGGAAACTAAAAATCTTATGAGTTTCTGTCGAACTCGATTTAAATTCAAATTCAAATGGATTTATTGCTGGTTATAGGTATACAATTTTATGTTATAAAGTACTTTAGGCCAATTTCCTCTCGCGCGTTTCATACAAACGCCGCCAGCGCGCGCCGCCCGCGCGCCACTTGTATGAATTTTCCGGCACGTATGCGCGCCGGGCCGGGACGCGGGCGCAAACACGCGTGACAGGAAAATGGCCCTTAAAGCATGCAATTAAAACTTAAGTACTTATCTATCGCCTATTAAATCGCAGTAGTACCTAGTAGGTATCGAGAACCAATGGTAGTGGTAACGCAACCCCGTATAGGCTCCGATGAGTTACCGCCCACTTACCGAGCGAATTCTGGAAAGAGCAAAGTTCCCTAAGTTGCTCTATGGTAATATCATGGAGATTTATAATAATTTCGCTCCCGCGTCATGGCGGTCGCGTTTTTATGGGGCCTACAATTTTGTCGGCTAATGCGTGCAGAATATGTATTTTCTTTGCGATTTTTCTTTCAATTGACTACCTACTAGTTTACTACCCAGTAGTTTTTTTTTCCGAGGCTTTGGACCATTGATGTCCATGCGAGCCTCATAGGGAAACACAAGTCCTTCGGAGGATTATGCAGACAGACAGCGCTTAGCGAAATCATACTCAACTCATCCGAACTTGGGTTATTTAATATCAGGTTATGGCGTATCCCAGACACACTGCGACCTACCGCAAGCCGCAGCTTCAATATGAAAACGCAGGCCGCGCGTGTCTGAAGTCTCACATACATGGCGTATGGAATACAACAGGCCGCCACCGCCACCGCAGGCCGCGTGCGTCTATGATACGCCTTATTCCGCCATTATGACCAGGTTGCCGCCAAACAAACGTTGTCTCTCTGCCGCCGTTCGACCATACTGCACCAACTAATGAATGATACACATGATCAAGTTTTCCATAATGGCTACATAGTAGTGGTGATTCAGCCCTCCCTATGAGATAGTAAAATTTATTTGATGGAATGTTGTCGGATAGTAGGTTTTTGCATTTCATTTTTACAAGCCTATATGTAACTTGATTTCTAGTCTGTCTGTTTTTGACCCTTCCTGATATCCGATCATGCTCAAATTTTACTCCCACGATATTAAAAAAAGAGAATTCAAAATTTTACAGAGAGATAAAACAAGGATACGTTGCTAAAACCCCTCAGGCCGGTTTAGTCCTGTTCTTCCTTAAAATATAATGGGCGTCATAACCACAGAACACGAAAAAAGTTCGCTACGCTCCCGCTCGCTACACTCAAAGTACAGTCGACCGTACGTCAGTGGAAATATAACGGTCGATTCTACTAATTTTCCTTCGACATTCGATACAAAAATCTGTAAAATCCACCGCTCAAAGTGAGGAAAGCGATTCAAAAATAGAGCTAGCTGGTTTTATATTTCTATGGTCATAACCAAGATGTTTTCAAAAAAAAATTTGGTTGGATCGCATATTTAGTATCGGAACCTAAGGTGTCATTTACCGGGGGGGTGCGGACAAAGGAAGCGGAGTAGCGGAAGGAGGTAGCTAATACAAATTTATATGGAGTTTGAAAATGAGAATGTGTGAGTGAGTTACAATATTGTAATCCATTTGACACGATTTTGACACCCATAGGATGCTTTTATTACTCATCCATATGGTGTGTGTGGAGTGGCTAAATTTTTTGATTCATGGTCATAAGTAATAATTTTTTAAAAATAAAAATTATTACTATAACTCAAGCGTCTAAAAAATCAAATTCACCTGTCATAATCCAAATCTCGCAAGTGCCAAACCCTAAACGCACTGACATTACAGAAATCTAAAAATAGAATTAATACACGATCTTGCTATTCACAGTCCCTGGGACTCATATCCAATTGAATAATTCTGTCGGGCGGGCGGCGGTTAGATCTCACTTATATTCGCCGCGCGAGGTTTCGTAGGGCATGAGATTTATCGAATCGAGTATTCGGCACGAGTGGGTCTGAATAGCGACATGAGTATGTACCTACGACTGCGAGAGGGTTATGGTTGGTTTGGGTAAGAATTTGTGGTAAATAAATGTACACACTTTAATAACAACGATAGCTTACGCTTCATATAGCACTAGGATTACTTATAGCATGAAAATATTAACGGGTCGGCTTAGGGGTATCCCTAGATAAGATACGATAGGATAGGATAGGATAGGATAGGATAGGATAGGATAGGATAGGATAGGATAGGATAGGATAGGATAGGATAGGATAGGATAGGATAGGATAGGATAGGATAGGATAGGATAGGATAGGATAGGATAGGATAGGATAGGATAGGATAGGATAGGATAGGATAGGATAGGATAGGATAGGATAGGATAGGATAGGATAGGATAGGATAGGATAGGATAGGATAGGATAGGATAGGATAGGATAGGATAGGATAGGATAGGATAGGATAGGATAGGATAGGATAGGATAGGATAGGATAGGATAGGATAGGATAGGATAGGATAGGATAGGATAGGATAGGATAGGATAGGATAGGATAGGATAGGATAGGATAGGATAGGATAGGATAGGATAGGATAGGATAGGATAGGATAGGATAGGATAGGATAAGGGTATCCCATACTTTTAGTTCAAAGTCAAAGCATTTATTTGCAATAACATAATTATTAACATAATTATATACATGGTAAATTTTATGATATTATATGTTCTGCCAACAACGGCATGCAAATATTTTTATTATGGAAAATCACTAAGAAACTTATATACCTAACAGAGTAATAACATTTGTTCAATAACCACTCTGTAATTTTGAAGTGAGGAAGTAGATGGCTCTTAAATTGATTTGACAGTTTAATGTACATACGGATAGCTATTCAAAACAACTATTATTATAAGGACAGATATCTCAAACCTAAAAAGTATACCAGCAGTGCCATATAGATTGTAATAGTATATGCGTACGACTTTTCTTCAAAAGGATGTCAATGTTAATCTAAGTTCAATGCAGCAATAAATCAAGCATCATAATTTAATGATGAAATTTAAAATGTAATAGGAATGTTGAATTTTTCATCCTAGAAGTACCTATGGAACTGTTAGGCTCGGCGCAAACGGGCCACCGACCACAGCTACCGGTGGCTGTCGCGCGCTACCGCCACAGTGTCAGAAGCGAGCGAGAGCCACCGGTGTCTAGAAGCCGCCACATTTTATAACCCGCTCGTTGATGCGCAGTCAACTCTTTACATCAATAGAACGAATCATTTGCTTATAAATGATCCAGGAGAATATATATCAACGTAGAACGACGGACGGCTAACTGCGCGGGGGGTGGAGCAGTGCGACGGTGGCGGGTGGCGGCGTTTTGTGTGGCCCGTAGCGACCACTAGTCTCGAGTCGCGGACACTACTGTAGCGCGTGGCCGCCACCGGATACACGTGTGCGGCGCGTCTTTACAAAATATACGAAAAAGTGTGTTAAGTCGCCGTCGCTGGCCACCAGTGGCTGTGGTCGGTGGCTCGTTTGCGCCGAGCCTTAGGGACATTTACTAGATAGGTGACAGGTATAGTTCCTTAAGTACTAAAAAGTATGATAATATACTTCCGGGATACGCACTCCGATTTGAAGGGTAAGCCAGTGTAATGATGACACACGAGGCATTTCAACCTAATACATACTGTGGCAACGCACTTGTGATAATTATGTGACAGTAGCTTTTAAAATGCCATCAGGTAGAGTGTCTACTCAATTTTTCACTAAAAGGACGTACCATAGATATACCGGTCATTCCTAGTGGTCAGAGACCAGGAGCTCTATTTTTGAATCGCTCTCCTCGCTTCGAGCGCTCGATTCTACTGATTTTCCTTTGACATCCGATACAAAAATCAGTAGAATCGATCGCTCGAAGCGAGGAGAGCGATTCAAAAATAGAGCTTCAGGTGGGAGTTGAGAATAATTCCCAGAATCAGGAAAAAAAAAACATCCTGGAAACATACTAAGTTGTATGTTTCCAGGATGTATGTATGAGGACGGTGTGTGGTGGCGTTCATTGGGAAAGGACTATGTTCAGAAATGGACGTTGAAGTTCTGCCATGATGATGATGATGTTGTATGTTTCCAATAGGAATCGAACCTTGTTCTCCTCGGGGCAAAGCCCGAATCTCCAACTCCACCGATGAAAATAAAAAAGGTTTATAAAAAACACGGATTCTTTCTTAATTTTTTATGTTCCCATCGTCCCAAAACCCCATCCTTTTAACATTTTGTTACTTATTATATCCGTGAGTCGCATTCATCAAAGAGATGAGAAAATTATGGTAACTAGCCAAAGAGTTATAGCCTGACCATCTGCGTCCTAACAAGAGACTACTATAGGACAGTGCCATTCCTAAGGTTTCGACAGAAGTCAACGAATTTGTTTGAAATACGAGTTGAGGAAGAAGAACAAATAAAATAACAGATAAGAACAATATTATTACCGTCACATTTACAATATTTAATTTTGCTAGGGTATGCAATTATTAATTACTAATGAAGAATACAGTTTTGATTTGATCATCATCATCATCAGCCTGCACTAGTCCACTGCTGGACATAGGCCTCCCCCAAGGCGCGCCACTGAGTCCGATCTTCGACTCTCCGCATCCAGTCACTGCCAGCCGCCCTGCGCAGGTCGTCGCTCCATCTAGCCGGGGGGCGTCCCACACTACGCTTGCCTAGTCGTGGTCTCCACTCGAGAACTGGTCTACCCCAGTGGTTATCGGTTCTCCGACAGATGTGACCAGCCCACTGCCACTTCAACGTGTTTTTGACGAGGGCTTTGGTTCTCTGACGGATCACCTCGTTTCGGATCCTATCTCTCAGAGAAACTCCGAGCATAGCTCTTTCCATAGCCCGTTGAGCGACTTTGAGTTTTCGGACTAGTCCCACTGTCAGTGTCCACGTTTCGGCGCCGTAGGTCATTACGGGTAGGACGCACTGGTTGAAGACTTTTGTCTTCAGGCATTGTGGTATATGCGACGAGAAGATATGACGCAACTTCCCAAATGCTGCCCAGCCCAGCCTGATCCTCCTATCGGCTTCCCTCTCGAAGTTGTTTCTACCTAACTGCATAGTTGATAGTTGATTTGATCAGTCAAGGAATAATTGAAAATTATTAAATAACTACACTTTTAAAATAGATTATTTATAATTTATTATTTATAATATGTATATTTCTCCGTAATCATTTACTGTTTGGGCTCTATAGGCAAACCACATAACTCGCGGGACGCCCGCGGGGCAAGAGGTAGGTGGGCGCGGGTAACGATACACACGTAATTACTTGTTCCGAGATAAATCCAGAGATATATTACTCGAATGCAAAAGAAGATAATGAACTTTGTCATTTCATTTCATACTAGCAGAGCCCCGCGACCTCATTCGCTTTAAAAAGAAGGCATGACATACTATTGAGCTGTGCATGCAATACTTCAAACCAACCAACCTACCAACCAAACCAACCAACCAACGAAACCCGCAAACAACCCGCAAAAAAAACCCGCAAACAACCGGACCGTCCATCTTCAGCGTTCATCTTGGGAAATATCTCTGGAAAATTAATCTCGTGTAGATTTTGTTCCGAGCGTCCGTAACCAAAAAGCCGACTGCACGCCGCGGGAGCCGCTAGCGTACTGAGGAACGTCACTTGTGCTCCCTGCCGCGCGCGCGCGCCTTCACCTCCGAAACGCCTGAGAGTTCTTCCGCCTCCACCTACTTCTTGCCCCGCGGGCGTCCCGCGAGTTAAATGGTTTGCCTATAGTTATTCTATTTAATTTATTTACTTATTTTAGGTAATTTTAGTTTTTATGTAGGTTTTAGTTTTAGGATAATTTAGTTTTTTAATTAGTTATTTAATTATTGTATTCTATTCTAATAAATAAATTTAAATTATTTACTTGAAAACACTGCACAAAATTGATTTAAAAGAGTGATGTAAGTCAGAACCATCGAGGCACGGGCACCCACCAATAGATCCTAGCTCCATGGTTAGAACAATGAGACATAATTATTTTATATTTAGATATCTTTGAGGTCGCTGCTTGCAGGTGAGAAATGAAACGACTGATGATCTGTAGATGCATATTTTATTATTTTTTTTTTTTTTTTTTTAGAATTGACTTTGCTATTGGCCTTTCTTTGACCGTCACAGCTTCACCGGAGAGATGAGCGATCGCCAGATGCGTTCGGCTCTAGCTGGCGCGGAGGGCGCGCAGCTCAACCATTAGGGGGGGCAGCAGGCCTAAGGGCGCCCATGGGGCACGGACCTCGGCTTAGGGCGCTGCTGGCGTTATTTGTCGTCGGAGAAAAACGGCCGGAGACGTGCCGATATCTTGAATACGCGCCTGGATTTCGATTGCGCCGCCCTCGCCGGCGGGGGCGGTACGTCGGTGTAGTGTGCCTATCTGGTGGTGTTTGGCGTCGGATCGCCAATGTGATTGCGTCGTCCGGGTCTCCGAGTACGTGTCGCGGCCTACGTTTTCGAACGTTAGTGATTTCGCGGGGGTGGTAAGTGACGGCACTCACCACTCGCGGATTAGAATGAGCTGAAGCTATGTCAAAAAAGCGTATAGAGTTTTGTTTGAGGTATTGGGCGATGGTTGGGAGTTGGAGGTCCATGTGGAGGTTTTCATTGCGCAGAAACCAAGGGGCTCCCGTGGCTCTGCGCATGAAGCGGTTTTGGAGGGTTTGGAGCTGGTGGATGTATGAGGGTGCAGCGTGAGCAAACACCGGACTGGCGTAGGTGAGGATGGGTCGGATGCAGGTTTTGTATAAGGTTATTTTGTTCCTAAGTGACATTTTGCTATGACTGCCTATGAGGCAACCGAGGCGGCCGAGAATATGGGCTGCACGGTTGCGTACACGTTTAATATGAGAGCGAAACGTAAGTCCTGCGTCGAGCGTTACTCCTAGATATTTGACTGACCTTTCCCAGGGGATCGGTCGGTCGAAGAGTGTTATTTGGCCGAGATCGCCCCTGGGTCTGGTGCTCCGAGTGAAGTACATTGCTGCACTTTTCTCGGGGTTCACCTCGATTCTCCATTTCCGGAACCAATCCCCTAGGGCATTGGCTGCGGTCTGGAGTAACCGATTGACTCTGGGGCGGTCTTTGCCTGAGGTATAAAGCGCTGTGTCGTCTGCGAAGAGCGCTAACTCTACACCAGGGGTACGTGGGATGTCATTGGTGTAGAGTGAATATAGGAAGGGGGAGAGGACTGAACCTTGCGGGACTCCGGCCCTAATCTGACGGGGTCGAGAGAGCGTTCCTTCGACGCGATATCTGAAGGTTCTACCGCTGAGGTAGTCGCGTATGATGAGGACGAGCCGGTCTGGCAGCCCGAGCTGGTATAGCTTGTATATCAGTCCGTTATGCCAGACTTTGTCGAACGCTTTGGCTACGTCGAAGAAAAGCGCTCCCGTTCCCGTTGAGCGCCTCCTGGAGACGAGTTCGTGAAGTATGTGCTCCGTTATGCGGAGCACTTGTTGCACGCACGAGTGTTTGGCCCGAAACCCAAACTGCTCGTGGATGAGAATCCCTCGGGACTCAACGAAGTCCTTCAGGCGCGAGAGTAGGAGGCGCTCGTAGATTTTCCCCATAACCTTGAGGAGGCTGATGGGGCGATAGCTAGAGGGGTCGGAGCCATGCTTGTTCGGTTTGCGGATACCTATGACTATTGCTTCTTTCCACGCTCGTGGAAAGACGCAATTCCCTAATGCTGCATTGAAGATGCTGACTAACAAAACGATTAATTGTGGTGAGAATAGTTTCAGGACTCTGTTAGAGATCCCGTCAGAACCCGGTGACTTACGTGCATGTAAATTTTTGACTAGTGATTGAACCTCGTCAGAGGTGACCGGCGCGAGTGACTCTGTTGCGGGGAGGGCAGATCTCCGTTCTACTTCGCTGTCCACCGTGTGAAGGTGGACAGGGTCTATTGGTAAGGTGCTGGGTGAGCATTGGGCCTCGAGACTGTCAGCCAGGCATTCGGCCTTCTCCTCGTCAAGAAAGGCAGGCGGTTGATTTGAACGAACTAGGGGGGGCATCGACGTGACTGTGTCTGATTTGAAAGTTCTCGCCAGCCTCCAGTAGGCCTGGTGGGATGGCGAGATCTCGCTCATCAGGTTTTCCCAGCGAGTCTGACGGAAGTTTGCGATGGCACGCTTTACGTCCCTCTGTAAGGCGCGTAATCTGATTCTGTTGGGCTCGCTGGGAAAGTAGTCGTAGGCGCGAGTAGCCGCGTTCTTGGCTCTCAGCAGTTCCCTCACTTCGTCTGGCAGGTTCCAGCGACGCTGATCGGCCGCTGGGACCTGTCTCGAGCATTCGGCGACTATAGTTTGGGTGTGGTTGCTGAGAGCTTCGATTGCGACATTGATGTCCTCTAATGAAGATATATTGTCAGGAATTCTGTCGAGTTGTTCGGAGCTGGTTGACTTGAGGGATTCCTCAAGTTTGTGCCAGTCCACTATCGTCACCCTACGGGGGGGGATATCTATGGGGGGGTTTAGCTTTAGGAGCACTGGTCGGTGGTCTGATTGTAGTTCGTGTATCACTTCTATAGAATGTAACCGGAGGTTAACGTTCTTTAGAAGTGCGATGTCCAAGATGTCCGATGAATGCTGCACATTATAGGGGAAGTGGGTGGGCGTCATTGGGGCTATGATGTCGAAGTTGAGTCTGTCAACTATGGTGTCGAGATCCCTGCCTTTACGATTTGTTGATGAAGAGTTCCATCTAGGATGCTTGCAATTTAGGTCGCCAGCCAAGATGACTGAACCTCCTAGTTCAAAAAGAGCTTCTAAATCAGAGCTAAGAATGTTCCTTTCTTCAGAGCAAGAAAGGTAAACTGAGGCTATGACGATAGGTTGATGACCTGTCATGGCTAGCTGACAGACTGAAGCCTCAATGTCCCTGAGAGGTGGAGTGTCTAGCGGGACACAATGAAGTGACTGTTTATAGTAGATGATCGTTCCTCCCTTCGCAGAGCGTGTCCTATCGTTCCGAATGATGTTGTAGTTAGCTATTCTGGGGTCCCGGACCCCAGGCTTGAGAAGCGTTTCTTGGACTAGCAGAATATCGACTTGGTGGTCCTGCAGAAAGTTGGAGACTTCGTCGCGTTGAGCCCTAAGGCCGTCCGCGTTGAAGTAGGCTAGGGAGAGGGATCGGGGTTTGAGCCTGCTACTGTTAGGGCTTAGATCCATTAACGGGCCCGTGAGTTGAAATCCCAAATGGCGGCAACGACGTGCGCGTATCTTTGAGAGATAGCGAGTCTCTCCATGGGGTTGGAATCTGAGGCCCTGAGGGCCTGGGCCATCTCGCGCACTTCGTTAGGGTCAAAGACGCTAGCGAAGCGGCAGATAAGCGCGAAATCATTCTCGGGCCCGGAAGTGGATCCAAGCCCTTTGGTGCCGGCTGAGGGGGGTGAAGGTTGGTAGGAGGGGACAGGGTGGGGGAGTGCGGCGGCTGGGGGCGCTTTGGCGCAAATGGCTGGGGGTTTAACCCAGGCATTTGGCCTCTGCGGCCGCAGGTCCGCATTGAGGGTTGGTCGAAGGGGGGGGAAGGAGGATGGTGGGGGTGCAGGCCGTGTCGATGGCGCAGTTGAGTTATGTGGCGGGGCGCGCTTCGCCTGCCCGCGGGCCCTGCGCGGCGCCCTGGGGCAACCGCCGTAATTGGCGGTGTGCCCCACCGCGCCGCACAGCACGCACGCTGGAGGCTCTTCGCATCCCTTTTTTCGGGTACACTCGGACGTGCCGTGGTCGCCCAGGCACTTGACGCACCTGGGCTTCGCGAAGCAAAAGCGAGAGCTGTGGCCGTATAACTGGCACCTGTGGCATTGTCCAGGTGTACCCGTTTTGTTTGGAGCCTCAATCTCGACGGCGAGATTGACGCACGCTTTTAAGTTGAAAATTTCCTTACCCGCGGGGGTTCGGTCTAGAATGGCTAGCACTAGGTCGTACGGGGCCTTGGTGCGTCCGCTGTACATCCGGTGTACTTCCCGGATCGGTAGATGACGCTCCAGGAGGTCGTCTTTGACTGAGTCTATGGCGATCTCTTTCGGGATGCCTTTGATTACCACCCTTAACAGACGTTCGTCTTCTAGGGCGTATGTATGGAACGCTATGTTCTCGGTGCGGAGGGCCCGAGTCAGCTTACGGTGGTCGTCCGAAGTGGACACCTGGACTTTTATACCATTATTGGTATTAGTGTTGGAGGCGTTAGGCGCACTGACCTTAAGGGTCGAGATTAGTTGGGAAACCCTGTTCCACTTCTCCTTATCCCTAATGTACAGGGGCGGAGGTTTGACGTTACGCATGTAGCGCGGGAGGTTCTCCTCGCCCTCTATGGGCGGAGAATCGGTGCTTCCCTGGGAAGCTCCGATGGCCTGCGGGGGCTGAGGGCCGGCGCCGGAGGCAGAATCGCGGTTGCGGTTGGCCTGAAGGGCGGTGCCGGGGGTCCCTGGGGAGGGGGCGGCGATCGAATCCGGCTCTCCGGGCGAGAGCGGAGACTCGCGGTCGAAAGGGTTTCCGCTCTTGATTAACTTGGCCTTATTGGCCTTACGGCTGCGCTTCTTGCGCTTTTTCGAGTTGATGACCTCCTGGAAGTCATCATTTACCGACATGGGTTCCTCCATGTCCGACGGATCATGGTACTCACTGGTCGTAGAGCCGTCCGAGCTTTCCGAGCTCACGGAGACGGTGCCAGTGCGCGGCTGCGATGAAGACGATGCCGGGTCAATCGGTTGATCCGGCAGAGATAGTCCTGGGTAGTCCTTCCGGAAGGACTCCAAGACGCTCGGGGCTGCCTGAGCTAGGTGCTCAAGCAGTGCTTTTAACAATTCCATTGCTGGAAGGTCGGCCATTTTGCTTCCTCCGAGTGGAAGCGTCTAAAACGTCCCTCCCTGCCCGGCGGCAGGGGGGGTTGAGTCCCTAGGGTGTATCCCTAATTAAACTAAAACTAGCCTGTTTCCACCTGTATTGCTGAGGGGAAGAAACAGCAACAAACCCCCCAGCACAGGGCCCTAACTTGGTATGGTGTGTCCTTTACGCTAAGTGCAATGCGTAGAGGGGGAGTGCCTAACGGCCCTAGCTGCCCGAAGTGCAGAGGGTGGCTTTGAACCGGGGTTCTTAGCGCCCAAACAACACTACGAGAATAGGATGGCGGGACGGGTGGGGTGGGAGGGAGATGACTGGTGTCGGCGAGGGGCCACCCCCAAGGCCGGTGGTTCCAGTCCCGTCCGGGTTTGCGTTTCTCAGAAGGAGAACCGCGGCGTCCCGGGGCTACGCCTCACCTAGCTTCGTTGGCACGGTTACGTATCCACTAGGCGACCACTAAACCGTGGATTTTGATGTTTGTATTTGGTCTGACGATGATCGAGCAAACGCACTGTCGTACAGTGAAAACTGCTTCGACAGTGTTGATTGCGACGTTGTCCGACGACTGAAGGCACGGCTCGATGACTCGGCGTCCTCGGCGAGGGGCGGGGTCGGTCGACAGCGGCCTGCAGGAATGCAGCGCAGGTAGCGCGGCGGGTTGCGGCACAGGTAGTGCGGCGGAGCGGAGAGTGCAAGGGAACGTGACCGTCCGGAACGGGTGTTCGTTGCACACTGTCGGCGATATTTTATTAACAATTGTCCTTATTATTATTTACAATATTAGGTTCGCAACCGGCGACGGTTGAGAGGAGCGCTTAACGTTAGAAAGAGATAGTAATATCTTGTGTCCCCACAGTATTCCCCCCCAAGCGACAGCGTACATATATACACAGATCTAGATGTATTATTATACAATATAATTAAGGTATACTTAACGTTACCTAACTATTTGCTGTACAATTATAGTAAAATATTACCATAAGAATACTAATTCTATACAGACAGATTTTTTTACATCGTTTGTATATACATTTTATCTACGCGCGAGTCAATTTGTGCTTCGTTGCGGCGCGTAGTGGGAGAAACTGGCTAGCGCGGTGCGGGGCGCGGTGCAGGGCGCGGTGCGGGGAGTTTGTCCACTGCGCCATCATTTGGCCGGTCGGCGCGCGCGCGACGCTCAGTCGGTTCGCTGCCTTCGCTCGCTTCCTCGCCGCGTGCTTGATAGTGACGACTCGTCGCATTTCTTTTTAACTGCGCTTGTTATTAAGAGTGTCGTCACTATGATATGTACATGAAGATTGAAGATGCGTGCACTTAGTAGTCGTCGAAAACGTTCTTTTCAGAGCGACTGCGCTTCCAAATGCGAATATAGTTTCTCGACTCCGCACCAAAACGTTCTTTTCAGAGCGACTCATTGCGTGACGTCATAATATAAACTGCTCTTTTCAGAGCAAATTGCGTGACCATAAAAACTGTTCTTTTCAGAACAATGTTTCATTCGCCTGAACGCTTGAAGTCGTTGTGTGTTGACAGTGATACTCAGTGCTTTTTAGGAGTGATCTATAGTTTTGTGAAGTGCTTAATTTTGACGTTTCAGGCTTGTGTTGTTTTTTGTTCGGTTCGTTGCAGTTATTCAGTCATGCTGTTCCCCGAGATGCGTACTAATGCTATCATGTCGGTGCCAGCCGGGTAGTTCATCCATGGTTTCTGTTTTGGTATTTTTTCGTTTCAGGTGTCCAGCAGGTACGATTGGTTGTTTCATAAGGTACGCTTGGTTGTTTCTCCTCTTGCTGGGAATAGGTAAATGGCGAGTCGCGTCTTTTTTGTTTTAGGTTGTATAGATATATCGATAGGAAAGTAGCTGCTTGTTTAAAATAGTGGATCGTTATTCCATATGCACGGTGGGCTGCATTTATGTGCTCTTTTACCGAAACGGTCGTGGTAGAAACAAACTGCGTTGGGTGTCACGGCTTGCTCAGTTTGTGGCGAATTGCGTAATATCTTGGCTTCTAACGCTACGATTCGTCTTTTCAGCTGTGCTAATTCTTTTTGAAGCTGCCTTTTTTTCCCGATGCAGTCTTGGCGTTGGCACTCGTCTTCCGTGGGCCGGCTACATTGTTGAAACTGTTGGGCGATCTTTGTCATTATTTTTCTCACGTTTGCCATATTCTTCTCCACCTCCATGGCCTTCTCCTCGAAACTAGCGGACACATTCATGGTTGTGGGCTAGTTGACTGATGCTAGGGTTTTATATTGATAACTTGGTTTTGAGACATGATGTTATTATTATTTGTTGTGGTTCGCAACTATCGATAGTTGAGAGGAGCGCTTAACGTTAGAAAGAGATAGTAATATCTTGTGTCCCCACATATCTATAGTATTAAAAAAATTATGAAACAAATATGTACTTGCACTTATTATATTTTAAAATAAATATTTTTAGCACGTATCCCCAGGAAATCATTTAACGTATTATTTTATAAGAAAAAACATGTTTTTCAACACACAGTGTTATCAAAACAACAAAACGTGACACCACAGAACATAACCCCGCAAGCAGTAAGCACTAATTAGCAATGCAAATTTCGGACACACATGTGGGTAGGAAAAGAAATTCTCTTGCCGTACGTTACGCGGATATTCGGGATTTAAATTGCAAAACAGGATTCAGGAATAGACACGCTTAGTCAGGGAGTATAATATGTATCAGGGAGTCAGTGTGGCGAGATTGATTGTTTTTACGTTTTTGTATACTAGATAAGCTCTTTTATGCATCAGAGTAAATTAAAAGTGTCCTCTTTAAATGTGTCAGATGACCCATATTAACTCAGATGGGTGATTCTACTGGGAAAAAAATATTTTTTTTTATTATAAAATCAACAAAACTGTTTATTTTTTGTTTTTTAGAGATCAAAATAGCATTAATATAAAATTTAATTAGCATCATTATATGTTTGATTATCTGTTGCATAATCATCAGTTCCAATATCTCCTTCAATATCATTTTCATTGTCTGTTTATTTATCTGTACCGACATCTCTTTCATTATCCGTTATATTAACAGTTAATGTAACTGTTAATGAAAGAGATACTGTTGCACTATTTGTACTAACCGTCATTTCTGTCTACGCTATGTCATTTCTGTCTGCACGCAGTGACAGAAATGACATAGCGTAGACAGAAATGACGATCTCACGTTAGTTTGATCTTAACTAATCTTTAATTTATTAATGGTCGGTGTTGGCTACCTGATGCAGATAATATTGGTTTCTGTGCATAATTACAACCAGTTATTAAGTCACAAACCGCAAGAATTTCAAAGATATTTAACCTGAACAGATTTATGATTTCGTAGTAGAATGACCGAGATATCAAATTAGTTTCAATGTCGCATGGGCCGTTTTATAAAGTTGTAAAAGCTAGGGTTAAGCTGTAAATTGATAGCAAAAGCTGGTTTGGACGCACTATAAAGGGTATCTAAGGCTATCTGATGTCTTTAATCTTTAAATAAAATAAAGATAACCCACTTATTAGTTGATTCTGCTTATAATAATGCTCAGCACAGTTACTTTCCAAATTGAAGATCTAGTTTCGATGAATGTTTACTGGCTATGCCACTCATGTTTTCTGTTAAGTTCTAGCTTACCCGATACTGCTACGCCATTTCGTTTAAATATTGACTATTGACTTTCTTTGCTTAGTTACCAATTACCTACTTCTAATCTTATAATATAGAGATCTTCTTTCGATGAATGTTTACTGGCTATGCCACTCATGTTTTCTGTTACGTTCTAGCTTACTCGATACTGCTACGCCATTTCTTTTAAATGCTGACCATTGACATTCTTTGCTTAGTTACCCACTACCTACTTCTAATCTTATAATATAGATCTTCTTTCGAAGAATGTTTACTGACTGTGCCACTTATGTTTTCTATTACGTTCTAAGCTTACCCAATACTGCTACGCCATTTATTTTAAATATTGACTATTGACTTTCCTAGCTTAGTTACCCATTACTTCTAATCTTATATAGAGATCTTCTTTCGAAGAATGTTTACTGACTATGCCACTCAAGTTTTCAGTTACGGTCTAAGCCTACATGATGCTGCTACGCCATTTCTTCCAAACACTAACCAAGACTTTCTTTACACCAATATTTTTTCTATATACAAAAATCGTTAGCCATTGTTCAAAAACATTTGTCGCAGTTAAAGGAAAATCCTTGTGCCTGTGTCTGCATCGCATCGTCGCCTGGCGCAAAAACTCGAGTGATTGCTCCTGTGATAGTGATTGACACGAGCTGATAAGCTACATTCTTGGAGAGACTCAGGCTCACGGTGATCGATGAAGGGAAGGGGGTACGTGAATTACTGGTGTGTTGTGTGCGAAGAAACACTATATTAATGTAGTAGGTATATTATATGTAAGATCATTTGGGGTAAAAGGGGAAAGTAGAACCAGAAGTCCAGATCTAACAAACTATGAGTCCAGTCTACTCTGTTCTAGTCGTTTCTCCTATTTTTCAGATTGAGCATTTTTAAGATTGGACATTTTTCATTGGACGTTTGTCAGACAAGACATTTTTCAGATTGGGTGAGCATTTTTCAGATTGGACTTTTTTTTAGTTTGAGAATTATTATTGGACATTTTTCAAATTGGACATTATTACAGTTAATGTTTATCAGTTATCACTATCAATCATTAGATAGTACTTACGTCAAACATACTGTCATTAGACGAGTATGAAAACAGATACAATTACTACATAATGTTGAATATTAGATCATTTATTTTACTGTAATAATGTCCATGCTCGAACTGACAAATATTGCTTTCAGCGATCTTAATGCAACCAAATCCGTGTAGAACAGCTATTCTATAAACTGTAGCGAAGTGATCTTCGTCTTCCGCTGAGTGTCGTTTCGAATGACACCATCAGACATTGGTTCTATTTCCGGTGGCGTTCAGATCGCATGCTCCGTTTCACTTAGGTCTTAGACTAACCCGCTTTAGGGCTGGCGACAGATTCCAAGAGTTATTGCTAGGAATAAAATGTCCTAGCAGAACGAAGTACTTACGTATTAAAAGATTTGTATTTAAATCAGAAATACCCGTAGATTAAATAAAATATAAATAAAATTTAAATAAACATATTATAATCTAACCTACGTAAAAAATCTGACTTGCACATAAAATAATACTGATTGCACAAAAATGCGCACTCTGATGCGCAATTAGTATATTTGGTTAAATTTGCGTAATAGTCATAAAAATATAAACAATGTATTAAGGTTTATTTAATTTCTATATTGCAAAGTCCCAATTAAACTAAAATAAAGATTTTAAAAAAGCGCAATTAATATTTAATAATTCTTAAAACTTATTTAACTAATTTTTAAAAATCTAACTAGATTTTTTTTTAAAGTGTTAGGTATGGCTGTTATTTGACATGTAAACTTATAGTAAGGAATTTTTATTAAGGCCTGAATGGACCTACGAGCGTGCGTGCTACATAAGGATGCGTACCTATGCGTTGTAATGGATGAAACTGTATGGGAGACGCCGCATCGGTATCTGTAGTCACGTTCCGCACATGCCACGTAGCCGGTTAAACATCTCCCATACAGTTTTATACATCACAACTGAGTTGCCACGCGACGCACCGCGACGCGCACGCATGCACGCCGCAATAAGTTCCAGTTTTTATAGATGAGTAACAACCCTATACAGTGTAAGCCTTGCTGCTGCTACGGAGCAAGGCTTAAGTGAATTGCTTGCACTTGAAATACAGAGGTGTTTTCTTTTGTACCTACGCAGACTTTATCTTACTTTGAACAATTTAAGTCTAAGCCGACCAGTTGATCCGTAAAATTATTTTTTTTAAACAATCAAAGTCAAAGCAAACAATATTTTATTCATATATATGATCTTACTTTCTGACTGGAGCGAAACATTTTACTATGCTTGGAAATATTAAGCGAAATACTAGTACTTTCACTAATAAGGTTGGGTCAACCAGGTTATTTCGTTCATGTTTCCACTAAGTACCTACTGAATGGAAAACTTGCATCCTTTATTTTCTTCGCTTACTAAAGAACATAGTATGGTAATAATACATTTTTAGGTTTCCGTTACCGAGCTAGCGCTATTGATTTCGCTACGCCGTCTGTCCGTCTGTCTGTCTGTCTGTCCGATGTTCAAAGGGAATCTCCGCAACGGTGATATGTAGCGAGCTGAAATTTTCACAAAAGACGCGTACCTAAGGCGCATCCAACGACAAACACTCAAAATTAAAAAAAGTCCAAATCTAAGGGGGCTGGAGGCCCGAAAACCAAAAATATAAATAAATAAAATAATTTCATGAAACTTGGCATAGTGATAACTTATATCCTGGATGACATATTGGCTACTTTTTACCGCGTTAAACTTTTCCCGCGGGAAAAATATTTAATTTTGATGAAACTTGGTACAGTGATAGCATAATAGTGTGGCTGACGGAACGGAAACCTCCGTGGGCGAGTCTGACTCGCACTTGCCAGATTTTTATAAAATAACTATGATTGTTGCAGCCATAGAAATAATAGCGAGCTTTTTCCGTGTTCTGTGGTTGCAGCCAGTAGATGTAACAAGCCAGTAGATATTAATTTTAATTACCCTGTATTAGGGATAATGTATATAATCAATACACCAGCATTCAATCAATGCGCCCAAAATACCTGGGCAAAAACCCAAGTGCCCTATATTGGTACTATAATACGTAAGTATAGACTTTACTGTCGTAGATTTTATTACGCAAAAACCTTGAATGACTTTGGTAGGTATAACATTCGTAATTAGATTATGCTTCACCTGACACTTTGAATGCGTGGATACGACAGACGCTGAGTACTCTGGCCTAAAATATTTTACGCAGCAAGATATTTCGCTACGAAAGTAAATACACCTACGTTTGAAGTAATAACATTCTGAATAGACATTCTTGAGTGCGTAATGTAATGAAGTCACAGGAGAGATAGATTAGTTATTATATTCTGTAATATAAAATGACGTCATAGAAGGTAAGGCGTAAAGGTAAAAGTAAAATCCAAAACGCGACACCCGCTTTTAAGATTTTTTGTATTTACATTTAAAAAAAATTAGTTTTGAAAATAATTTTTGTACACTGATGACTTATTATTGATGTTTTTTTCATTACCTTGCGAAATATATATATTTTTAATTGATGTGGAACGGTGGAAATATAGCCCATTCATTAATAATAATAAAAAAATATTCAAATCGGTTCACAAACAGTGAAGATATCCCGTAACATATGCACAGAAAAAAACGTACAGTTGAATTGACACTATTTTGAACTAGGTTGAAAAATTTGAACGTTGCATAGATGTGTTCTCCAATGTTTCTACTCGACTACCTCTCTATTCCAGCACATAAATATCGATATTATCAGCACTGCACTAGCAAAAGCGTAATAAAAGTGTAGCGCGATATCGATTATCCCGACCGGCCGAGCGAGACGATCGCAGCAATCGCGTCGATAAATCACTCGATATAACTCGAATCGAATGTGCCAGCGGTAACGGATGATTGCTGCTTGATTTGATACGCTCTCGTGTCGTATCCTCAACTGATGAGAGCAGCGTTCTGCACTTCGATCTAGCCCCTATTGCACAGATGAAAGGAAAAATTCAGCTTAAGTCCCACTGCTATGGGGCATGGAGGGAAATAATTACATGACAATAGAGAGCGTCAGGGGCATCGGGGATAAGACGCGGCCTATCATATCGAAAGGTCCGAAGTACGATCCCCGGCTGGACCATCTACCAATGGGTTTTTTCTTCGAAACTTAACTACATTTACTGACTGCTCTTAAACGGTGAAGGAAAACATCGTGAGGAAACCTGCATACGCCGAAGAAGAAATTCTTAGGCGCGTGCGAAGTCCACTAACTCGCACTGGGCTGGCGTGGTGGACTATAGCCCGAAAGCCCAGCCCGGAACGGCGCGGCGCGTTCTTCATACAAACCTTCGCCGCCGCAACGCTTTTACAATACCGCCCAGTGTGTGTCACGCTTTAAGTTTAGAAAAAACCCATTGGTACATGGCACGGCCGGGGATCGAACACGGACCTCTCAACGTGACAGAATACTTACATGTAAATGACAACAATGCTCCCATCCTTCATGTACCATTTGCAAAATACTCGCGAATTCAATTAATCCAGTGCCGCGCTCAGTAAGTGGGCGTCGTCGGCCGACCCATCAAACTCCGTTCGCAAGCGTTCGACACCAAGCCTTGGCCCCATTGATACTTCTACTTGGAAATGCGAAAGTTTCCACTCCACAAATGTGTTTTTCTTGTTACCCCTAAGTTTGATATTTCACCTATTTTACATTCAAGAAAGGTAAGGCTGTAAAACGCCCGTGGGTTGCAAAGTTAAGGCAATTTTACTATCGCTATTCTAATTCTTGATTTGAGTTGAGACAAGTTTAGACGCTGTTACTATTTATTTAGATACTTACTAGTTTTTTCCCGCGGCTTCGCCCGCGTAGAAAAGTTTTTCCCGTGTACATTGTGAAACAGCGCGCTCTATGTAGGCGTTTTGTTACTTAGGGGGTATTAGCGGACGCCCCGCGGCTTTGTCCGCGTTTAAAAGTAGCCTACATGTTATTCCAGGATATAAGCTATCACTGTACCAAGTTTCATGAAAATCTGTTCGGTAGTTTTTGCGTGAAAGAGTAACAAACATCCTCACATCCTTACAAACTTTCGCCTTTATAATAGTAGTAAGATGGTAAATGCATTTTGAGGGCAGTCAATTGTACCTATCTATAGACAAGATCAATCAAAATTGACTAGGTATACAAAATTTACTTTTTAGACGTAATTTGTCGTTTAACTAGTTTTCTAGAAAATAGAAATAAAAGTACTTAGTCTAAATTTAATGGAATTTCAACATAAACGTCTTATTTAATTGTATCAGGCGTTACTTTGCGGAAATCCATTATATAACAATATTGTGGTTATTAATTTGCTTTTCCCGCGAATAAACTTTATGTTGTTATATATAGTAAGTAATACAGAAATTAAATTACAATTCTAATATTAAGTAATTATAAATTTTACAAGTCTAAATTTATAAATAATATCATGCAAATTACTATTCTAAACAAAATGTTTTGGTCAAAATTTACTAATTTATAAATTACAAAATAATAATAATACTAGCGAAAAATATACTGTATAAAACAACATAAAATAATATAAAATCGACACGTGTTTCACCTCTCTACGAGGCATCCTCAGGATGTTGACAGAACGGCAGCTTACGACCGAGTGACTGCTCGTATGCACGGCCCTCCCTTTTATATCGTCGCCGTCGCCCCACTACTCCCACCCTGTGGCAATAATGTGACATAGTAAAAAGTATTTGCAATCATTACTAGGTACTCCATTTCGAAATTGTTAAAAAAATTACACTATGTACAACCGTACACATGCTACGTACGTACCGTGGACACGGCCTATCATATCGAAAGGTCCGTAGTTCGATCCCCGGCTGGGCCATGTACCAATGGGTTTTCTTGAAACTTAAGTACATTTACTGACTGCTCTCAACGGTGAAGGAAAACATCGTGAGGAAACCTGCATACGCCGAAGGAGAAATTCTTTGGCGCATGTGAAATCCACCAACCCGCGCTGGGCTAGCGTGGTAGACTATAGCCCTAACGCCACCTGATGTTAAGAGGTCACCGCCGCCTGATAGACACCTGCAACATCCGGGGGGTGATGGTGCGTTGCCGGCCGCGGTTGGAGGGCTCTTTTGATTCTCTTCTTGAAGGACCTTATATCGTAGCGCTGTGGAAAAGCGTCAGAGGGAAGGTCATTTATTACAATAGGTTTACTACAATAACTTCATTTAGAGATTATTGACGATAGTGATCACAGGCGGGCTCAATATTCAAAATATTATACTATGATTATTTAAAGCTTCCTCAGTTTTTATTATGTTATCTACGGTTTCAGAAACTGTAGATTGCGGTTTTCTTATTAACTGAAGAATAATAAAATTAACCTGAAGATAAATGCTCGAAAATGAAATTGTCTTAAATAAATAAGTAATGTATATCCTAAGACATCATATAATATTCATATTTCATTATTACATCCACAGAAAGTTTCGCGTAGATAATTAATGACATTAATTTGTGGGAGTATAATTGTGATTATCTTATTTATAAATGAATCCAATTATGTGATATTCATACAGAGAATTGTGAGATTCGTGTAACATGAAATAAATACATGTCTAGTACTAATTTTTGTATGTTAGGTACTGAGTGGTAGGACTGTAATGGAAGGTGGTTTTGGATGGTACCACTTTTTAGAGATCCCTTATAACGGATACCTCTATACCAAAGCATTTTTATAAAAAGCCGGCAAGTGCGAGTCGGACTCGCCCACGGAGGTTTCCGTTCCACCAGCCGAACAGTATATGATGATCGAAACTTCATTCCTATTCTAAATGTTCACGGACTGTATTTAACATTTAAATGTATATATAAAAAAAAATGTTTGGACAATTTTACACACGACTGATAAGTCCCAACTAAAAAACAAAACACAATAAACTTTCATTTTACCGCGGTAAAAAGTATCCTATATGTTATTCCAGGTTTTTATAGTAACTTATTACACTGTAATAGCATGTGAATTATTTTAATGTAATTGCCATGCCCCCGACAAGCTGTCCTACCACTCCTTGTTTTTGTCGCAGAATATTAAAACACTACATTTTCCCTAAATCTAATATTCGAAATTTAAATATCGCAGCATCGCCTTAACGGTGTACCTGGGGCCGGGTTGGATTTGAATTACAAAGTCGACCCGCGCCTTCTCACCGCCACCTGTTATGTCGCTACCGAGGAACTGCCTGGCCAGGGTTGCCAGCAGCCAGGTCGAATTTGTCCACAATTTCTGCATGTCACGGAAACTGGCTAGCTCGACTTATCACGCCTACCTGTAGTTTATTTATATACTGTGCTATGTATCTACAAAAGCGTACACTCTGATCTGTGCCCGAACTGCAGCGCAACTACAAACTACCCTCACGCACCTTTCAAAATATTTTCTTGTAAAAATAATTCAATATGTAGTTCATATCAAATTTTATTTTCGTGTCTATTTCATTAACGCCTTTTGGCTCTGACGAGTGTGGCGACTAGTGATGGTTGTCCATGGAACTAAGCATTTAGAACTATTTTGGTGGTGATTTCCTTAAAATTAGTTCTCTGGGCACTGACGGGTGGCGTTTCAAATTGATTAGCTTCCATTTGTAGGTATGTGACAACCAGTCTAGTGGTAATATATTGCAGGTTAGTTGTCTGTACGCATGCAAGAACTCTTGACCATTGCAATGTTTTTCATTCATTATGCATCAAAACAAAAATGTTGTTTTTAAACTTCTATGATTGGTTTTAAAAAATATTGGGTTATTAAAATTTTTGACAGCCCTGCGCTGCCGCTGCGCCACCGCTACCGCGTGAAATGCGAAATATGAGGTTTACGAGGTAAAGTGGTCTACTGCTCTTTGTAAGTTTGGACCTGGATTTAATAATGTGGGTTGCGACGTGGGGAGATCCAAAATCAACTAACTAATAACACGACTTGTTTTTGTATTTTCGTTCTTGCTCAAAATTAAAGGGAACAGGAAAAAGATAGGGGCACCAAACCGTAAAAGGATTATCATACATCATTCATCATCATCGCCCAGAATCTCTTATGTGTACGCTAGGTGAACGGACACGGCACAGGGGCACATTGCTCGTAGAACTATCGGTCGTGGGGGCAGAAAGGTTCTCGAGTGGCGACCACGTATCGGAAGACGCAGCGTGGGCAGGCCTCCCACAAGGTGGACCGACGATCTGGTGAAGGTCGCGGGACCCGGCTGGATGAGGTTAGCGCAGGACCGGTCGTCGTGGAGATCCCTGGGATAGGTCTTTGTCCAGCAGTGGAAGTCTCCAGCTGGTCTCCAGATGATGAACCACACTGTGGACCAAAGCAATAGTCCTTTTCTATTTATAATTATGTTTCTGCATACTCTTTCTGCATCGGTGCCGACATTAGAATATTATATTCTAACATGGGTTTTATTATAGTGTACTTACAGATGAAGTTCATAATTTGTTTTATTATTGTGTATAGTACCGAACGCTCTCAATATGGGTGCAGAGTGTTAAGTGCTCAGAGAGTAAGTAGGTACTTCTTTAAGCGGAATACAGACAGGGCGGCGCGGCGGCGGTGCGAAAGCGTTGCGGTAATTTTTTGTAATGTTCGAAATAGTATGAAGCCTTTTACATCAAAGCGGCGCGGCGGCGGTGCGACGGCGAAAGCGATGCACAGATTTGACGTTTTGATTTGACAGATTTGCGCAGACAGGCTATGCGGAGCGGCGGCGGCGCGTTGTATTTCTTTGTAGTGTATGAGAACCCCTACACAGAGCGGCGCGGGCGCGGCGCGGTGCGGAGCGTTCTTCATACAAACCGCCGCCGCTAGCGGTATTCCTGACTGAATGGCTCCGCTTTTTATTCGCTTTCCGCAGATTCGCCGCCGCAACGTTTTCGCAACGCCGCCGCGCTGTCTGTGTTACGTTTTAATCTTATCATAATATTAACTCAACAGACTATTATTCTGGTAATTTAAAAATAATTTAATTAGTTTGAACTCTTGTCCACGGCGAGCGTACTCTCAATTTAACTACCTTCGTGTTTACTTAAAAAAACAACTCCGCCTGCGAGCTAAGTTTAATAAGTTAATCTACATTTGTTAGTAGCGAGGTCTTTCTAATTATTTCTTCATAAGAGCCTTTTTAGGTTGCTTAGAGCGAACTTTAAAAAGTATAGAAATACTACTAGCCTTAAAAATGATCACACCAAAAGGGTCGCCGTACTGGGTGAGTAGAGTATGAGTAGTAGACATCAAAATGTATTATATAGAATTCAATACTAGCAAATGTATACTTTGTCGCATAGTGATATGGTCTATAATCGGCATATCATAATTGCATTTATACCATTGTCACTCTAAAAAGAGTATTTTATTCATCGAAAACAGTGAATAAAACTGTCTTTTAGTCACTAGAGAATAATAATAAAAAAATTATCATTGTTTCTCGAAAACAGTGAATAAAACTTTCTTTTAGTCACTAGAGAATAAATAAATAAGAAGATAGCTGGCTAGAGAGCTATGTTCTAATTTCACCATGAAGCTAAAATCTCTTTGGTGGGCGCCCGAGATTTCGAACCTTCCTTATTTTATATCTGCCTGATAAACTAACAGCAGGATCAAGTCGCTGTTATTTTCTAATCTGTCAGATAAGGATTGTTTTTACAACCTTCCTATTCATATAATAAAATGTGATAAATGTAAATACCATACTACTATTTATTTTCTCGCAGTTAATGGTATAAAGTAGAGTACACAACTCGTGAAAAAAATAATTCATCACGGTCCTTTTGTATCCCTCGCTCCGCTCAGGATTCTAATCTAGAATCCTTCGCTGCTCTTGGGATCCAATTAAGTCCCTCGAATTAAATTCCCTTTTTACTCACTTCTCGTACAATCTACTATTGTTTTTATTCGACTCTCACAATTTAAAATTTGTATGAAAATGAAAATGAAAAATGAAAAATGTTTATTTCGTTTCTCATTAAACTTAATTATATAGGACATTGGAGCCTTCTATTAAGTAAATAAATTACTTGTAGAAGAAGGCACTGCTCTTCTAGAAAATAACATTTTTAGATACTCCGAATTTGTAAATAAAAAATACAAAAAAATAAAAATAAAGTCCAGAATACGAAGTTAATGGCTATGTATGAAATAGTGTAGAGTGTACATGTGGAGTGTGTAATGTATACTTGTGTGTATGTAAATAAACGTGTTATCGGAATAAATTTTATGGAGGTATCTATAATGTAAATAAATAAAATGTAGCTTAGGTAAAATGGTATTACAATATTAATTTTAATTTATTTTATTCTTATACGGGATATATTAATAAATTCTCTAATTCGTCATAACTTAGTTTTTTAATCCAATCAATTATAGTACTTTTGCATTTATGCAAGTTTAGTGGGTAAATTTTGAGCTCCTTGTTAAGTTTATTATAAAGAAAAGTGGATAATCGGTTATATTGATAACTAGCGAATGCAGTTTTTGTAGGATTGGTGTAGGCAACAATATCGTTTCTTCTTTTATTTATGAGATTATTATCAAAGGTCAAGCTTTTGTGTCTTTTGATCATAATATTATGAACTAATAATTGTATGAACTAATACTTCTATATTTATTAAAGTTCGCTGGTTGCTTACCTCTTAACTTTCATCCCTGTCGGGTATTCGCAATGTTTTATATTCGTTATATCATTTAATATTCTTTTGAGTATTTTCTAAAAATAGGGTTCGTTCCTCGTGGTCCCACCTATATATATGCCTTAGGAAAGAAAAAAATGTCTCAATTTCGTCGAATTAGTCTACTACGTTCGGTTCTCCAAGTGTGGCTAGAGCAGGAACTCTTATATAATCTGTGCTAGAGCTATTATTAACATACCCTTTTTCTGTTTACCTAAGTTTTATATCGTCAGTGGCCTCGGGGATAAGACGCGACCTATGATAGTTCGATCCCCGGTTGGGGGCCATGTACCAATGGGTTTTTTCTCGAAACTTAAGTACATGTACTGACTGCTCTCAAACGGTGAAGGAAAACATCGTGAGGAAACCTGCATACGCCGAAGAAGAAATTCTTAGGCGCATGTGAAGTCCACCAACCCGCACTGGGCTAGCGTGGTGGACTATAGCCCGCACGCCCTCGTTGAGAGGGTAGGCCTGAGCCCCAGCAGTGGGGAGATTAATAGGCTGTTGATGATGATGAAGTTTTATATCTAACAAATATCGGTCAAGTGTGGGTCGGACAGTATATTGTAGGGTTCTGTATTTTATAATGTTCTTTTCATATAACTTGTTCATCACAGGGGAAACGAAACTTTCTATATTTTAATTTTATTTATCGGGGGCTACTGAAATCGTGGTTCACTGGAATGGGGGCACACGCCTCTTAGCTAAATAATTTTCATTAAGAGTTCCCACCATGGCGTATTTATGTATGTGATTACAAGTTTCTAGCTCTAACAGTTTAGACATTTTGTCATTTATTTCCGGATTTCCCTTGTAGAAGAGGGACACACTGTTATCGACTTTGGCTGAATATGTCTCGCAAATGGTACGGTAAATAAAAATAAACGGTATGGAAACACTATCCTATCTTCGTTATAAAGATCTCCAATGATCTCTCTTAAAACATGCGCTCAATAAAAAATCATATGGGGACTTAGGTACTCCTAACGCCGAAAGTATCCTTGCACAAAACTTCATTCATTTCGGTTCGGTTTCGGCATGCACTGGACAATTTTATAAGGGTTTCTTGTCGGACTACGGACCCCTAAAAACTGGCCACAAACAATTCATGTTATCCGTCTTACAACCCGAATACGCCACTTACGCGAGATGGATTCCGGGGCGCTGCCGGGCTCACGCACACTTATCAAGCCGACTTAGCGTCCGACCGACGTGACGGACATGTGTCGAGCGGCTGACTAAAACGAATGAACTTACCATCATTGTTGAATTAAGCGGCTTTTTACCCGACTGCGGCGAAGCCAAGAGGGCTTTATCAGTCTATGTATTACTATATGTGTATGATTTTATGAATGTAGTCTTGTCTTGACTACAATAAATAATACTAAACCTCTCCGAAACTATCGGTCCACTTTCCCCATCGGTCAAATTTCCCCATCGGTCAACTTTCCCCATCGGTCGACTTTCCCCATCTGTCGACTTTCCCCATCGGTCAACTTTCCCAATCGGTCAAATTTCCCCATCGGTCAACTTTCCCCATGGGTCAACTTTCCCCATCTGTCGACTTTCCCCATCGGTCAACTTCCCAATCGGTCAACTTTCCCAATCGGTCAACTTTCCCCATGGGTCAACTTTTCCAAACGGTCTACACTCCCCATCGGACTACTTGTTTTTCCACCGCTACCTACTACTGGACCGATTTCGAAAAGCGAGATATTATTATTTTTTTTACAGTAGGTACTTGCGTTTAAAAATCGTCAATAAAACAAGTTAAAACGTTAAAACAGACAATGCTTATCAGACGTCCACTGCTGGACATAGGCTTACGCCATTGAATTTCATCACACCCGGTGCTCCGCCTTACGCATGCAGCCGCTCGGTTCCGGCCACGAGCCAAAAGCAAGTTTTTTTAGATAAGACTAAAAATTCCTTCTATGCCTCTGTCAGTTAAAAAATGGTGGGTGAGTAATGTATAGGGAACGCACGACCAACGGCGTTATTTTTTCGCATAAAAATAAAATAATTATAGATAATTATTTTCTTTAAAAACTTGTTTTCATTTTTTTCGATGTCGGCTTTTTAACTTATTTTCTGTTTTAATGAAGTGGGTGGGGTCATGCTTCAGATGGACCGGAGTTTCTAAGTTTACTGGCTGTTAAGGGACTTGTCCGTCTAATTTAATAAAAACTTTTAGTTCAGACAAAGAAATCTTTTTGATAATTGCCAGGTATATTAAAGGTTTTTAAAAAATATTAGTTTTATGATTTTGATTTTTTTTTCAAGAATAATTTTGTATCCAAGTGTAGCATAGCATACCCTTCCAAAATATGATTTACTGTAACAATGTCCAATATGAAAAATGTCCATCGACCATGCTCGAACTGAAAAATGTCGGAACTGAATAACGTCAAATCAGAAAAATGTCCAAACTGAAAAATGATGTTAAAACAGATTTTAAAATAAAATTTGAAAAATAGGCCTTTTAAGTTCACAAATCACCAGACACTGAAAGGGATGTGTGGAATTTGTGGGAATAATCCTATTTTGTATGAATGTAAATCGCATTAACATTTCCGTTCCAAAATTGAAACAACTTCCAATGCCAAAGGAAAGTTTCCCTTTACAAACTTAAGCCGTAAATTTATAGAGTTATAAAATAGGTAAATATTCTCATGAAAAATTGTAAGTGCTTCGTTAATAAAACACGAACTTTGGACCGCAAATGTGTTTTGTTCGTGAATGATGTTTACATATTTTTAGCTTTCAGATGGAAACTGTTCTGGGAAAGATTGTTAGGTTATTTTTAACGTTTCTTTCATGATAGAATCTTACTGTGGGTGTAAACCTACCAACACTGCGAAGGAGTAGGAAGGGGGTAACATAGGAAGGAGGCAATTACGAGACCAGCGATGTACATTATTTAGTATTCCATGACAATACATTACAACCGCGGTAATATGCTCCTTTAAGCACTGTAAACCGAAGACAAACTGTGAAATGTTTGTTGCGGGTTGAAGCCAGTGTCGCTATGAAAGTTCTATGGATCAGTTGAAATACTTTCAAATTCAACCATTGTTAAATCTTAAGGGTGTGAAATGAGAGATTGGCTCAGTCTGCTTATTAATAAAAACACTTTGCTAGACTCGTACTTATTAGTGTATAATTAATCAATAATTCGGCTTTTAACCTTCTCTTCATCAGCTAAGGAAAAAGTAATAAGTCTAGAGTCAAAGTATCCGGTTTGACAGGTAATAACGCTTTTCTCGTACGTACCTACGTACTTTATTGCGCGAAAAAAAATTATTTCCAATTTTCACGAAAATCTGTTCAAACTTCAAACTATTATTCGTCAACATCGGTTTACAACTATTTAAGATGGTATACATAGACATAATTTATTGATAATATTCATTACAGGTCATAAACTTTATAAACATTCTTACTTAATTGTAATTGTAATAATGTCAAATTAATAAAATGTCAAATAAAATAAAATAATCTTAATCTAAATGTCACAGTGATATTTACTTACTAGCTTTAAAAGCTAAAAATTCATTATATGTGTAGAATGCCTGCTCGACAAGCCACTTTTTAATTTTGTCTTAAAAATGGCGTCACTGGACGCCTCTGTTAAGGTCCCTGGGAGCTTATTGTATACAGCGGGGCCCATGGCGCGGACGGTGCGGCACGCCTTCTCCAGGGTGTGCGGGACCGAACAGAGTTTAGTGGCGCTACGCAGGTTGTACCTGTGGTGGTCGCCGCGCCACCGCGGTGGTTTGAGTACTTGGTGGTTACTATATTTTATGACTTGGACATTTTGGGACGTGGGCATTTTTAGGCTTGGACACTTTGGGACTTGGACAAATTTCCGATTAATTTGGACAATATGGGACTGATCCACACGAGCGAAAAAATTTGGTTTATTTCAGGCAATTCCTCTATTAAGTAGTATCTTCTCTAAACCAACGGTGTCTGCAGTCTTATTTTAATAGCTCAATCTGTACAAAATTACTTTACCATTGCGGGAAACTCCCGACAAAACCGATTTGAATTTCCCCAAGCATTAACATTTTCACATAAACATTATATTACGGTCGAATCAAATATAACTCGGCCACTTAAAGTATTCGTCCAGCAGCCGGGCCACTTAAAATATACGGGTTGCATATCAAAGCTAATAGGAGGTCGGCCAGAGCCGACCACCGCCGCGATATTTGAATTTCGGGACGCGGTCCTCGGTGTGAAATGCGAGCGGATCACCGAAAAGATCAGTTGGTACAAAAATAGAACGAACATGAGCTTACTCCACTTATTTTCAAGTTCGTTATAAAATGTGTATGTATGTATGACGTGTGCATGTATGGGTCGGTATTAATGAGCCGTGGTAGCCTAGTTGGTTGTGCACTCGCCTCACGTTCATGAGGTCCTGGGTTCGATCCTGGCCCGTACCAATGAGTTTTTCGAAACTTAAGTATGGTTTATTATAGTATCACAGGTTTTTCGGCGAAGCAAAACATCGTGAGGAAACCTGCATACGCCAAAGACTGGTATTTACTATTTTAAGGCGCATGTGAAGTCCACCAAAATAACGGGTTGGGGCACCGTTAAGCGAACAGGGGTTTGGCACAAGAGATCCCATAGGGTCGTAGTGTCGCCAGGTATTCCTGGCCCCCTAAGAAGATATGATGGGTCGGTAGCCTTAATTGATCTGTCAGATGGCAAAAAAAACAATGGCAGTAATCTCAAAATGGCGTGTTTTACATTGCTGCGACAATCCAAATGTCTATTTTACCCCCTGGCTAGGGGGGTAACTCTAATCTGTGGCGGGGTAACAGTTATCGCTTCTGCCTGTCGTTTATCCCGTCCGCTCCCTATTCCGACAACAGCTAACCAGTTATAGATCTCTTCCATAATATATTCATCTTGAGCCCCTTATCCGCCTGAATTTGTTTCGAAAGACTCTTGTAGGGAAACCTTAGGGGTTTACGTACGGTGGCCTCTAATACCCGTCCTGTTTCGGATTGTTTCTCTTTTCCTGAACACGATTCCGGTCGTATACATACATGTCTAATGTACTTCAATGGCTTATGTAAGGGTTCGTCACAGTATGCGTAACGGTTTAGGGTTTGTCATGCTCATATTCTTCCACGAGATAAGTAGGTAAGTTACCGATAACGGCTGGGGTAGACGAGTTCTCGAGTGGAGACCATGACTGGGCAAGCGTGGGACGCCCACTGTCTAGATAGAGCAACGATCTGCTTAAGGCGGCAGGGACGGATGCAGAGAATCAAAGATCGGGTTCAGTGGGGCGCCTTGGGGGCCTGCGCCTAGCTGTGGACTAGTGCAGGCTGATGATGATGAGGTGCTTGGATTGGTCAGTCAAGCACGCAACCACAACTTCATTGTTAGGTCAGGTGGAACAAGAAGGACACACTAGGGGAATGAGAAACTAGAGACCAGAACTTACCATCTATGGAGTTTAAAGGTTGGACCATATGTCAGCACGGAATCGCACTTTTGCCGTCAGTGCTGCGGCGTGTTATATCATGCTGTAGCACGCTATCGCTTGAAGTGTATTGGATACCTTTGCAGACACAGACTTCACGCTTCTGATATCTATGGACCTTAAAGACAACTAGCCTACTGATACATGGATGATGTGATGAACTATCTACATACTTATTCTTAGACGGGGGTGGCAGTCCCTGCACCGACTCCACGACAACGGGAGTTATGTGCAATTCCCCCCGGGCCGTCAGTCCAGCCATCCCAACTCCTTGAAGTAATGGAGTAGGAATTCTGGCTGACGGCAGCACTGTTGCAGGTTGCTCGTTGCCGAGAGGTCGGGATCTATTGCCAGGCGCGTTTCGGATCTGAATTCCTGTGTTGCGGGACAGTGAAGCACTGCATGCTCCACCGTCTCGCTCTCCTGCAGACTCTAATGATTCTGTGCCCTGTGATGCTATCTACATACATAATTAAGTTTGTATGTACGGACCCTCAGGGCGCGAGTCCTACTCGCACTTGTCCGTTTTTAGGAAAAATACCGCGTATATTTTTTTCAACAATCAAGCTTCTGTATATACACATCCCTCAGGGATCCGCGTCGTATGTAACCGCTGATTGAATTGAACATTTTGCTCGGGAACCATGTTCATGTTATTTCCCTTATTATGCGAACGGGAAATTATTATAAATGTACCGCAAATACTGACTGTAATTTTAACAACGAGCGGCTTCGGAATTCCAAATTTTATTGCAATCAAAATTGATACACATGTTACAGGTTGGAAACGATAGTATGTCCAGCAGCCAATTCAGTATTTCGATAATTAAACAGATATACACCACTTTGAACTGATATAGGTACTAACTTGTGTCGTTTCATAAAAAATACTACCGACTTATTAAAAAAAAAGGATATATTCTGTATATCGAATTTTTTTAAATTATCCAACGATAGAGGCGGTCAAATTCATATTCAATAAAAAAATCATTCAAATCGGTTCACAATCGGCGACGATATCCGTAATATAAACACAAAAAAACATCTTACTGTTGAATTGGGAACCCCCTTTTTCAAATTGGGTGAAAATAATGTCAATGTTGAAAATTATTTTTATTTTTATTTTCTAAATCAATGTACTTATATTTTTGCATGGAGCTAGGATATCTTTGGTGGGCGCCCGGAAAATTCGAACCTTCCTTTACTTTCGAATTAATACCACATTGTAAGGAAACGAACGTATTATTGGGAGTTGTGATAAAAGAGCGTAATAAGAGGGATTTACTTATAAGTGCGCGTTCCACTCGAAACTTAAACTCACTTTGTGCCGTTTCCTACATTCAGTATTCCAAAGTGTATATATTAGAACAGTATCTATACTAATAAAAATTGTTTTAAAAAAATAGTATTTTTCTTCTTTTCTAAATCAACTACCTACTTAATATTTTCGAATCAATACCACATTGTAAGGAAACGAACGTAGTAATGGGAGTTGTGTTAAATGAGAGCGTATTAAGAGGGATTTACTTTTAAGTGCGCGTACCACTCGAAACTTAAACTCACTTTGTGCCGTTTCCTACTTCTGTTTTCCAATTTAATGTAATGTAGAAAAGTAGCTATATCCAATAAAAATTGTTAAAAAAATTGTATTTTTCTTATTTTCTAAATCATGTACCTACTTAATATTTTCGAATCAATACCACATTGTAAGGAAACGAACGTAGTAATGGGAGTTGTGTTAAATGAGAGCGTATTAAGAGGGATTTACTTTTAAGTGCGCGTTCCACTCGAAACTTAAACTCACTTTGTGCCGTTTCCTACTTCTGTTTTCCAATTTATTGTAATGTAGAAAAAAATCTATATCCAATAAAAATTGTTAAAAAAATAGTATTTTTCTTCTTTTCTAAATCAACTACCTACTTAATATTTTCGAATCAATACCACATTGTAAGGAAACGAACGTAGTAATGGGAGTTGTGTTAAATGAGAGCGTATTAAGAGGGATTTACTTTTAAGTGCGCGTTCCACTCGAAACTTAAACTCACTTTGTGCCGTTTCCTACTTCTGTTTTCCAATTTAATGTAATGTAGAAAAGTATCTATATTCAATAAAAATTGTTAAAAAAATAATATTTTTCTCATTTTCTAAATCAAGTACCTACTTAATATTTTCGAATAAATACCACATTGTAAGGAAACGAACGTAGTAATGGGAGTTGTGTTAAATGCGAGCGTATTAAGAGGGATTTACTTTTAAGTGCGCGTTCTACTCGAAACTTAAACTCACTTTGTGCCGTTTCCTACTTCTGTTTTCCAATTTAATGTAATGTAGAAAAGTATCTATATTCAATAAAAATTGTTAAAAAAATAATATTTTTCTCATTTTCTAAATCAAGTACCTACTTAATATTTTCGAATCAATACCACATTGTAAGGAAACGAACGTAGTAATGGGAGTTGTGTTAAATGAGAGCGTATTAAGAGGGATTTACTTTTAAGTGCGCGTTCCACTCGAAACTTAAACTCACTTTGTGCCGTTTCCTACTTCTGTTTTCCAATTTAATGTAATGTAGAAAAGTATCAATATTCAATAAAAATTGTTAAAAAAATAATATTTTTCTCATTTTCTAAATCAAGTACCTACTTAATTTTTTCGAATCAATACCACATTGTAAGGAAACGAACGTAGTAATGGGAGTTGTGTTAAATGCGAGCGTATTAAGAGGGATTTACTTATAAGTGCGCGTTCCACTCGAAACTTAAACTCACTTTGTGCCGTTTCCTTCTTCCGTTTTCCAATTTACCTCCGCCGCCGCGCGCCGAAATAATATTTGCCATGAGCCTCGCCGAGACGGGCTCGTTAGTATAGCTCTGCAGTTGTGAGTGTGTTTACTTTGCCAGTTCGTTGGAGCCAAAGGGCAATGTTTTTTTTATCTGACGACGAGTTATATGACGCGCTCTGTACGTTTACAGCGTCGATACTCGCTAAAGACGTAGATACGTAATAGTGCTGTCTCTTTTCGACTAATTACAAAAGACAGAGATATATAGATAGGTGGACGGATAATTAGAAACAGGGCAAGATTTTCATACAATAGAGGCCACTTTGAAGCCATGGTTCTCCGTGTAGGATTGATCGGGGCATGATCTGATGACGGTCATACAGAGAGTACATGGAGTACTTTCAGATCGCTATAGATATCCAACTGATCAGATGAGCCGTTTAGTAGCAGCATCGTCATGTAGAAAAAAACCTGCAAAATTGCATAAGAATGTATGAAAATCTTAAAGTTAAGGAATCATGACGATGCCGCTCACAAACGGCTGATCTGATCAGTTGGACTTCTATAGCCATCTAAAAGTCCTCCATCTACTCTCTCGATGACCGTCATCAGGTCATGCCCCGATCAATCCTTTACGGAGAACCATATCTTCAAATTGACCTCGATTGTATGAAAATCTTGCCCTGTTTCTAATTATCCGTCCACCTATGTAGATATAGTTTTACGTAGTCGCTAGCGAGCATCGACGTTGTAACACGGTAGGCGTACTGTCATGTTCATTATTAATGCTTCAATCACCATGTTACACCACGAATGCGGAGAATCAGCGTTTTAATTTGGAATCGTATCGAGGCTTGAAGATTCTAGCTTTAAGAGCTCAAGCCTTTAAGACTCTAGCTTTTAGAGTTCAAGTCTTCAAGACTTCAGATGCTCCAGATTTCAAAGGCTCCAGATTTGATAACTCAAGCCTTAATTAAAGGCTCCAGATTTGAGAGCCCAAGCCTTCAAGGCTATCTAGCCACAAAAATACACATTAGTGTTATGTAAGTTTGTTTCGGCTTTCACACCACTTTTAAAACCTTGTATGAAGACAATAATAAAAAATAAAATAATGGAAAAAAATGGGTGAGCGAGTATGGTTAATTTAAATAAACAAAACTGAATTTTGAAGAAGGTTTTGATAAGATCTCATTGTCTAGTTTTTTTTTTTTTTAATTATATAGGTCAATGAAATCGTACTATAAATAAATTTGTAAGAAGCCTTCTTGGATTCCCTGGAAATAACATCGAACAAAGGAATTCAAATGAGTTGCTAATGCTAAAAATAACTAATTATTGAAATAGAAATCCTCATAGAAATCGTTTTCAAAATCAAAAAATCAATTCCAAACTTCAAAGGCGCGTTTCGGTAATGGCGGCCCATTTTCCTTAAAACGAACTCTTATACCGCTACGTCATTTTCTTTACCTTTTTATGAACATCAGAAGATTGTTATTTTCGGGGCTGCCAGGGAAACTTGGATTGCCCTGTTAAGCGCTACAAGCAATCATCTGAAAACATGGTATCGATTTTAAATTGGTACCTTGGGTGCTCAGTTGAGCTGCAGAACGTAAACAACAAGAGCGTAATTTACATTAGAACATTTTACTCTTCTTTGCTATGTACAGTCAATGTTATAAGAGCAGTAGCAGTTTCGCAACTCAATAGATTGAGAGACCACTTACGACTTTCTTATACAGTGTGGAAAGATAAGTCGGGCCCTGGACTACCTTAAATCCAGAGAAATTTTATCTTGAATAATAATACTATCGATTAGTATAATAAAATAGGGAGTGTTTGTTTTTTTAATTCTAGTTGGTTCGTGTCCCGGGCTAGGCAAGCGAGTTTTAGAAAATCTTTGAATGCAGTTTTGTTTCTTTTTAAAAATAAAGGAATGTCTCCTTTAAATAAAATGAGCCAGCTTAAGGATTTAAGGTAGTTTCCCTCCAGGGCCCGACTTATCTTTCCACACTGTGTATCTGTACCCACACCCCACACGCACATAATCCACTAATATTTTCCTTGATATTACGATGAATTGATGACTTATTACTAAGACAATAATGTTTAAAACACGCTTGACTTGGGTGGTCAGTTATATTTAATTGGTTTTCGTGTTGTCGTGCGCACCGTTGTACAGAAAAATGACTCTTAGCGTGCTACCGCACTTAAGAACCCTACTGTACATACATGCACACTCATCATCATCAGCCTGTATAGAGGCGTCCCACGCTGCGCGTACCGGTCCGCGGTCTCATGTTTACAATATTAATTAGTAGATTTTATTATTAAATACTACTTTCTCGTTGTCAACAGAACTACCCTCAGAGAAACCGACGATTAAGGCTGAGAAGGGCTGGTACGCGTCGGGGGATTCCCTCAGAGCGCAGTGCACCTCGCCTCCGGCCGATCCGCCTGCGAACCTCACTTGGCTGCTCAACGGAAGAGATGTGAGTATTCCATTTTTAAAATTAGATTTTACGGCCCTGGAAACCAAGTCATTTTAGGCCAATAATAGTTTTAAAATATTCATTTAAAAATAACCGACGACGGTTACACCACGGCCTCCACAAAAATTAGGGTATCCCACATTGTGAACAACTTTGGCGGTATATACGCAAATGTTAACGTGTTAATGGCTGATTTAAAAATATATAATTGTATGGAAACACTGCCTCATTTGAAAATACCAGCCTCTTTAAAAATGATCATCAAAAAGCTACTTCTATTCCTTCAAAAATATGTAGATAGCTTACATTAAAATTATTCTTGTACAAAATTCGGATCATAGTTCTAAAATTAATGACGGTTTGACGGACAGACTGGTCGATTTTACTTCTACGGACTACGGAACCCAAAAAAATATGTTACGAGTGCCTCTTGCCGCACATCTGGCTGATATCTAGTGTCTATTCTCTCTGACATAATAATGGCATCGAAGATTACTTGTGACGTCATGCGATCCCGGGATAACGCGTTAATCCCGGGAACAGTCCGGGAACACGTTTTACTTCCCAACAGTAATTAACAGGAGCGACTATTGTCAGTGATGTGTGACTTATAATTACTGGCACTGCCAGCAAATGCCTGGGATTATTGTTATGAAAGTGCTTAGTGTGTACTAGCGATGTGTTGGATCAGTCAGATCCATTGATCCAGAAAAGGATCATCGTGTGATCAGTGATGGAAGTGTTATTTTACATCACATTATACATGGCATCTATAATTCATTATCGTCAATTTTTAATAAACTTTTAATTAATTATCTTTTTAATTATGATCATTTAAAAAATAATTTATTCTTACCATTGTATCATATTTTTCCGCTTTTTCTTCTCAGCACTAACTTCGTGGTAGATGTACGTGTACTCATATCCAAAAAAATATTTTGACTTTGTACGAAATACGACAGATAATAAATTTATGTAACTTGACCTTTTTCTGATACGAGATTAATACAGAGCACAGAGCGGCAGTTCCAAATTCTTTGGTGGTTAATATGTCAGAGTCACAGACATAGATCTAAGTATATCTGTGGTCAGAGTGCTATAGAAATTGCATTGACTCTTTTGGTGGTTACTATTAGTGAGGATAAGGACCTTAATGAAAATCGCCGACTAACTCTAGTCGTACTCTGTTTTTATAGAGGCCGTGCTGTAACCGCCAGTTTATAATTATAGATATAGGAAATAAGACTTTAAATTCAAAATAAGATATGACTTAAAGGTATCTCGTTACCAAGCCAAAACCTACTTTAAAAAAAAGAAATTGCATTTTAAAAATTGGAATACATTTTTAAATTCGGCTACGTACGTGTGGCGGCATATCTATTCTGTGGTGGCGGTTCAACTTTATTCTCAGTTTTTCTTGCACCAATCAAGTTAATTAAAAATCTAATACTATGGCATTTGCTGCAGAACAATAATTATCAATTAGTTCCGCGTCCCGCCCGGCGACGGCGCTCGACGTCGAGTGACGTCCGACGTGACGTCGTCGGGACGTCGCTTGATAAATGAGCACGCTCGACGACGTCGCAATGGATAATGCCTCTTTATTCCAATGTAATTATACTTCGGTTACAATCTGGCTCCATGCTTTTGTTTTTGTGTATAACATGAAAGGGCTATGTACAGGTGGACGTTAAACGGCTGATATGATGGATGATAATAACATGAAATCAAAATCAAATCAATAGCCTATTAATATGTGCCCTCAGTTGGGGTTCAGATCTACCCTCTCAACAAGGGCGTACGGGTTATAGTCCACCACGCTAGCTCAGTGCGGATAGGAGGACTTCACATGCGCCTAAGAATTCCTTCTTCGGCGTATTCAGGTTTCCTCGCGATGTTTTCTTTCGCCGTTTGAGAGCAGTCATTAAATGTACCTACTTATATTTCTAGAAAGACGTACAAGGCATGGCCGAGGATCGAACTCGAATCCACGACGTCTGGCGCCCGAGTCCAATGACAGCTGAGCCAATGAGCCCATTAAATATATCTTGTACTAGCCGATGCCCCCCGACTTCATCCGGGTTATAAAGAATACTATTTAATGTTGTTGAATATATTTTTTTAATTCGTTCTAATCATGCCAGTTTCTTAGTTTCAAAGTTTGTCAATAGATGGCGTTAGGTGTATTTTACAGCCCGCTATTATTTATTTGGTTCATCGCAAGATATAGATATAAGATAAGCGTGCAAATTATCCACCAGATTTTACCTCTTTATTATTAGTAATAGATAAAGTTAATGACAGCAGACAGGAAAGAATGAAATGGAATTAGCAACACAAAGAGGCGCTCGCGGACGCGGCGGGAATAAATTTGCCCACACGTGACTTTTGCGCCGCCATTTTGATATTTTTGGTATTCCATCGCAGATCTGTATTTCTGTTGCGTATGAATATCATGGCAATTGTGAAAGATATACTTCAAATATAAATATACTCCAAATGGTTAATTTCTCTTTTGTTACGCGAATCTTAGTCTCTAGCGTTACAATTTTTTTAATGAAAAACAATAGCATGTTTTTTACAAAAGACATAAAATCAAGCAACACCGCGGGGTAAAAATCTAGTAAAACTGAATTTCATATTCATAGAATTTGCGTATATTTAGTCAATTTCTCATACGGTACCTGTGGAGTTGTAAACAACATAATATTAAATTTGCAACAGACATATCGAGTGAATTCACAATAAGGCAAAGGGAATACGGAAATGATGACAGAAATGAAATTATGTTAAAGGAATACAAATGAGTTGAAGGAGATACTTGCATGTTTTGTTTAAACATGTTTTATGTATACACTGAGAACTGAGAGGGTTCAAGTATCTCTAAAGCACTAATTACACCACACAACTTAGGCGTACGCCCGCCAAGGTCTTGTTAGGAGGTCATGCAAAACTGTCGTGAAAAGGCTTACTATACAGCAATAATTATTATTATTTGCTCGCACGACGTGCAGGATGTGTGCTGGACCTAACAAACTCTAACGTTTTTAAAAAGTAGGTTTTGGCTTGGTTGGACTAGACTTTTAAGCCATATCTCAATTAAAATATCAAGTAATAAGTCTTGTAACCAAGCCAAAACCTACTTTTGCTTGCCTATGCCTTGCTGGATGCCTTGCTAGGTGCCGCGCTAGATGGTGTAAATGCTACGTCTAACATGACCTTCTAACATGACCTTGGCGGGCGTAAAACTGACGTCAGATTGATGGCGTCATGACGTCCGCGTCATCTAGACGGGCAAGCAATATCATCCAATCAAGTTCCAATACTGTCTATCTATAGTAATTATTTTTATTTGTTTGTTTGAACGCCCTTATTTCTGGAACTACTGTCGGATTTGAAAATTTCAAAATTAAAAAAAAAATGTTTTTGCATTTGATATACTTGAAGCTAGACATCACGCTACGACCCTTAGAAATAAGTGAGAAATCTTTATAAAACATTGCTGAGGTCGCAGGCAACAGCTAGTATTACTATGAAAGTTGATGACATGAGTGTTTTATCTCCATTAATGTCAATGTTTATTATACGTAGGCGCTCATAAAATCTCCATTTAATTTGCGTATTAATTAATTTAAATATTCAACGTTGTAACGTTCCAAAAGTACACGAAATTTTGCAATTTTCCACTTTGTTACATTGTTTTGTGTTGTCCAAACGGAGTTACGAAACATCACTCACTACTTCACAATACAGCGATTTGTCGGTACAGCAGTAGAAACAAAGCAAAAGGTGTATCGTAAACTCGAAAGTTTTATTTGAAAACAAAGTTAGTGAAAAGGTGCTATTTAAAGATAAGAAACTTTACGGTGCCGCCTCTGCTTCGAGGGAGAAGTTTTTGGAATTCCGTCAAAACGGAGACCCTATTCATACATTTTATTTAGAACCCTGATCGTGATCAATACCTATTTAATCCCGTCCCACTACTATATACAGGGTGCAAATCTGCATGCTAGCCATATTTTCAGAGACAATAGTAAGGAACGCTACAAATAAAACTATATTATAATTTTGAAACTCTCATGTTTAAATCTACAACCTTTTAAGTTAGTTTTTTTTTATTAAAATTAAATTAAATCAATTTTATTTCAGGTATACACCCATAATACAATACAATCATTAAAAATAAAAATAAAATGACATACCTACATTCACAAAAATAATCAGAAAACATAATACATTACAAGTCAGACACAAAATTCATTCTGCTGGCTTACTAAAGACCGCATATTGAAAATTTCCAACTTTCATATATTTAAATTTCGGATTTTGTTGAAACTTTGTTGTACCTACAGTGATAGAGTATACTGGAATAACATATAGGAAACATAGAACGCGGACAAACTCGCGGGGCGTCCGCTAGTGTTGAATATAATATTTGTACCTGAATGATGCCTCAAATCTCGCAAATTATCCAACATTAAATTTTGTGACATTTTAGTTTTATGTAAGAACTGAAATGTTTTTGAGACTGCCACTAGCAATAATTTTAAATGTTATGAAGGGAAAATGTTAATAAAATTATCGATGGAACCCAAACTTGTGTACGGCGCACACTTTTCTGATCCTTTGTAATTCAATTCAATACACTTTATTGCACGTTTAAAAATTACAGACAAAAAATAAAAACAGATACAGTAATGTACATCTAGGCGGTCTAAAAATAATAATAATTAATAATACTAAATAATAATAATAATTATCGGCGGTCGGTAATAATTATTTTCAAGTACACATGGCATGGAACACAAAATATTATCATCCACTTTTACAATGATATTTCTTCAGGTTTACCTACTTTCAGTTCTGTTTCATTTTATTTATCAACCGACGAAAAAAAAAGGAGGTTCTCAATTCGACCCGTATATTTGTTTTTTTTTTTTATGTATGACCACGCATAACTTTTTACAGAGCAGTCCGATTTTGATAATTATTTTTCTCTTGGATAGGGTATACTTCGAAGTTGGTCCCATTTAAATTTGAAGAAAAAATTTCTACCTTAAGGGTAGAAAATTAGGGGATGACTGATCGTTTACCTACAAAATTTTCATCTTTGAACCGATTCTGTTGAAACTTGGCACACTTAGGTAGTTCTAATGACACTACAACATGACAGAGACCATGACGGTGAAGTTGATCTGATGACAGAGACGGAAGACAGTCGAGGGAACTCTTCAACGGTGTACAGCAGCTACCTCGTGTTTGGGCTATTCATTCATCTTAATGAGAACTTCTCTTTCTCTGAGAGATAGGATCCGAAACGATAGGTGATCCGCCAGAGAACCAAAGCCTTCGACATAGCTCAAAGAGTTAGCACGTTGAAGTGACAGTGAGCTGGTCACATCTGCCGGAGAACCGATAACCGCTGGGGCAGACGAGTTCTCGAGTGGAGATCACGACTGTGTAAGCGTAGTGTGGGACGCCCCCCGGCTAGATGGAGCGACGACTTGCGAAAGGCGGCTGGTAGTGACTGGATGCGGAGAATCGAGGATCGGGTTCAGTGGCACGACTTAGGGGAGGCCTATGTCCAGCAGTGGGCTAGTACAGTCTGATGAGGGTGAATGAGAACTTTATACTTAACTTATGATTTATTGATTATGACTACCATCGATGGTAGAGAGAGATTTGCATGTGTGTTTGGCGCCGACTCAAAATTAATTAGATTTACATTAATTAGTGTCGGAGTTTCGTTAGACTAAAAATATTCTTTTTTATTATTTTTCGCTTTTCAGTTGCATTTTTTCGACGGTTTAATTTTTTTGTTAAAAATTTTTTTTTTAGGTTTTAGTCATTCCTCTGTAAATGTTAATTTATGCAATGTCCAGCACATTGCATCTTGCAGTGAACATAATTCTGATTTCTGATACTAAACTACTTACGTATTTATACGAAGTGATAATTTCAAGAAGTGGTTATTTCAAAAAGTGGCCCTTGTCTTCCTAAGTTTTGACGTATTCAGTTTCAGAACAAAGTAACTCAAATTGTTCAAATCCTTTGATGAAACAGTTCTTACCTTATCTTCTGAGGGGGCCAGGAATACCTGGCGACACTTCGACCCTATGGGATCTGTTGTGCCAAAACCCTGTCCGCCAATTTTTTGGTGGACTTCACATACGCCTTAGAATAGTAAATACAGTCTTTGGCGTATGCAGGTTTCCTCACGATGTTTTCCTTCATCAAAAACCTGTGGTATTTTAATAAACCGTACTTAAGTTTCGAAAAACTCATTGGTACGGGCCAGGATCGAACCCACGACCTCATGAACGTGAGGCGAGTGCACAACCAACTAGGCTACCACGGCTCTTTTGATGAAACAGTTACACAGTTAAATACTTATTTAATTCGAGCAACAATGACCATTGCTTCCTGACAGTTGATACCATTCAGTAAAGACCGAGGTAATCTATTTAGTGTATAAACCTTTGATCTTTGCAAAGGATGCCCCATTTAATTATGTCTCCGGCACTGGGCTACCCTTGGAGGGACCCGGCTGACATGCTTGTGACGTGGCCTCAATGCGGCTCTGGTTGACCTCACACCGTGGACCCGCCCTGACTACGTAAATCATTAAGCAGCATTTGATAAATGATTTTTCTTAAGTTTCATTTTACACTATTATTTTTTACTAGCTTATGCCCCGCGACTTCGTTCGCATTAAAAAGTATCGTAATAATGTTACTAATTTGCCCGCGGCATGTTAATTTGATTTGTAAGTTTTTGTTCCCATACATACCTTAATATCCCTTTTCACCCCTTTAGGGTTAGAATTTTTAAAATCCAAGTACACCAGATTTTAATGCTTTGTTACTAACTATTGCCCGCGGCATGTATATTTGATTTGTTTAATTTTTTGTTTCCATACATACCTTAATATCCCTTTTCATCCTTTTAGGGTTGGAATTTTAAAAATCCAAGTACATCAGTTTTTAAGTCAGACCACCTGCTTTCAAACAACAACAAAAACGGTTCAAATCGGACTAGTAGTTTCAGCGTGATGCGGGCACAAACAGACAGAAAGACAGACAAGAAATTTTTCGAAAAGTGTTCTGGGGTCAGTTATGCCTAAATAACGTATTCCAAAAGTTTTTTTAAAATCCCTTCAATGTACAGATTTACTCCCGTTACGATTTTATAAGTATAGATGACATTTTACATCAGATTATACGATTATGCTTTGTCAGAATGGGAATTCGTCAGTCTTTTGCCGTTTGACGATTGCAAACTTTCAGTTTACGTATTTAATACTATGCGCGTTATACGCATAATGTTGTAAAATATCTACCATTCATTTTAATTCCACTCTGTTCTTTTGATGTGGGTTACAAAAATGCAGTACATATTTTTATATCGCCAAAAAATCCCAAAAAGATCAAAGTAAACACTTTTAGCCCAATAATATTATATTGACACAAAATCCATAAGTAAATAGAATGTGCAAACAGTTTTACCGATATTGCGCAGACCGTTTTCGTAAATTTTCTCTTTGTAATAAAAAAAATTCAATGACATCTATTGTGTGGTTCGACAAAGCGGAGTCCGGTCTGTTTCCCCCACAATTTAACTTTGTCCAACAAAAAGGAGTTTTGTTATGTAGTGAGACGGGTCCAGAATTCGGATGCAGACGGGACAATTTGGTCCACTGCGTTACCACATACTAAAACCACACTACATTTCACAGGGTGATAACTTCAATGCGTAACATACGCCCTATTCGCTGACAATCGAGGCAAGTGATGAAACGGTTGTAAGGATGTCAATTTTGTTACCAGTTTCAAAAATAGAGTTAAGTAATTTATTTATTTAACACTTTATTGCACACACACAAACATTTACAAAATATTATAGATAAACTTAAGTACAAAGGGCGAACTTATCTCTCAAAGAGATTTCTTCCAGCAGACCTGCGAGAGAGTTAAATTATATAAATTATGAAGGCAGACAAGTGTGTACATACTTTAAATAGAGGAGAAAAATTATAAAAACTATACTAAACTATAATATATAAAAATATATATAATAATAATAAATAAATACTTATAAATGAATATATACTTAACCACTAAATACATATTGATATGATAAATATAATACAATAAACAATAATAAATAAAATAGTAATACATACGTAAAATACATAGTTAAGGATATCAATTGTATGTTAGTGACAGATAGTGCTCTTTATCGCGTTTCTTGAAAATGTAGTCAGATTGAACGACAATAATTACGAAAGTAAACTTAACGTACCACTCAAATTATTTAGACCAATCGGCCCCCTAGCAAAGTGATGGCTAGCAGGGCGACAGCCAACACGATGTTTTGTAGACATAGTGGACCTTAACCATGCTGGTGATGATAATTATGATGATACTAGCTGACCCGACAGACGTCGTTCTGTCAAAAGGTAAGTTTCATCCTCAGTTCCTCCTCCCTCCCCCCTTAAAATGTGTTTTTATGATACATTTCCAATTTTCAAGTTACTAGTCTAGCTTTATTTTCGCTAGCTGTTAAAATATACTTTTACTTCGATTATTTTATTCCGAAAATCCCGTCTTAGTGGTTGTGCCTATAATTTGCTCATGGAACCCTTACATAAATCATTAATTACCGACTCTATCTAAAGTTTGTATAGGCATAGAAGTCTGAGCTGTACTTAGCTTATTACGATTATATCGATACTAGCCGATGCCCCGCGACTTCATCCGCGTTATAAAGTATACTATTTATGTGTTATTCAAAAAATTTTCCCGTTCTAATCATGCATCAGTTTCTTAGTTTTAAAGTTTGTCAATAGATGGCGTTAGGTGTATTTTACACCCCGCTATCATTTGGTTCTTCGCAACATATATAAGATAAGCCTGCAAATTATCCACCAGTTTTTACCTCTTTATTATTAGTATAGACTTAAAGATATAACATTTGTTGTACAGTTGCTAACTCACAGCTTACGCCATGTGAAATTGACTGTGACAGTATGTGTGAGACAACCCTAAAAGTGTTGTATAATTCGATTCGCGGGTCGCGTGACGACGTGTCAGTGTGACAGCCGCGTTACACTTGCGTTACGCTGTCCCGCACCGCGACGAAACATCTGTCAGCGGCAGTTACGTTAAAAAGGGCTCGAGTGTTTTGTGTTGGTCTCTACGTGGGTGACATAGCAATGGAGCTAAGTGGAGGACAACTTTGGTGGTGACGTATTGGGTCTGTGTGAAGAATTCAAAGAGATGACGGAGGCGCTTTTGTTCGCAAATGTTTTTATTTTCCGGTTTCATGTTGTTACAAACGTATTTAAATATAAACTAGCTGTGCCCCGCGGCTTCACCCGCAGTTTAATTGAAGGTTATTTCGTTTTCGCGTTCTTTCAGTATTTTTCTTTTTGCTCGGCTAATGAGGGTCGTAGCGTGATGTTAAATAACCTTCCTCAAGAATCGGACTATCAAATGGAAGAAAGAATTTTTCGAATTCGATTGGTAGTTAAAGATTAGCTCGTATAATGAAAAAAAAAACAAACCCTTCTGCTATACTATATTAGCATAGGTAGGTAGTAGATAGATAAGCATTGAATTTTTGCGAAAATGTCAGAGGTTTTCATTAAATTACAGAAACATATTCTGCCAATTTTCAAAAGTAAACTAAGGTAAAACAAATCACTATAGTACAGTCAACAAAAGAGATAGGTATGCAGACACATTACGGGACTATACTACGTAGTGTGCCTGCCTGCATACCTATCTCTTTTGTTGACTGTACCTACGACATAAACAGTAGCTTTCTGTATTTAGGAGTTTCAGCCACTTATTTTATTTGAATAAAATTGAATTACGAAGGTGGAATTTCAAAAATCTCCCTAGAGCGTCGAAAAGCTTAGTTTATGTTAGCAAGGAGCACACTTCCCCAATAACATAGCGGATAATAACTGAAATTTACGAGGCATTGCCACATAATAGGCATCGAATGACAGTTCCGTTCATAATAAACCCGACAGGGTAGCTCGTTTATATTTTAGTGAAGGCGCTAAAGGTATCGGTAAAATTATTTTCGGCTAGTTTTTTGTCCCTCAGCACAGCCCAAGACTATTTTCTTGCGGTAAAGACGTATAAAGGTGTAAAAAGTCTTGTTAGTCCAGAGATTAACACTTGTTTATGATTTTACTTCCCTTAGTAAAAACAGCATAAGCAAGTTTATACATCACCTACATCCCATCCCTGCCATTCCACTGCTTTATTAAAAGCAAAAGTTTGAATGTGTGTGAGTTTAGACTTGTGTTGCTCAATCACGCCATAACACTGAACAGATTTTAATGAGAATTGGTACAGTGATAGCTTAAAAATAACATATAGGTAGGATACTTTTTAACGCGGACGAAGTCGCGGGACGTCCACAAATGTTTTTAATTAGGTAAATACTTTTAGTAAGTCACACTACAAAATATTAAATAATTTAAAAACAGTCTTTAAATATCTGTTAGGCAATAAAGAGTTCACATACAAATTCAATTTTAAGTGACTGTCAATTATTATTAAAAACACATAGAATAACTAAGCATAATATAATGCAAATCCGTAGAGCTGCCAATAGGACCGTGAACGTGTCTTGAATTTATTCTTTGGGATATAAGTTTAAATTTTCCAATGTTTATCGACTATCGATAATGTCCGTCATGTCACTGCACTAGCCGCCCTGCCGTGAGCGATGACAACACTCAATCATCGCACCCGCCTCTATCGCCGACTAATTCTGCGAGTGATAAACTGTCCCAGTATTTATCATGGTCAAGACGACCGCTTGTGTTATATGATTTAATCAAGAAGTTTCAAATTTCTTTGGTCGCGCGTGCGCTCCCTGTGGAGATCGCATCTTGCATATTTAGTATCGAAACCTATGATACCATTTACCGGGGGGGGGGGGGGGGGGGGGTTGTTGCGGACAAAGGAAGCGGAGTAGCGGGACAAATTTATATGGAGTTTGAAAATGAGAATGTGTGAGTGGGTCATAATGTTGTCATTAGTTTGACACGATTTTGACACCCATAGAATGCTTTTATTACTCATCCATATGGGAGTGGCTGAATTTTTTGATTCATGTATTTAATAGTAACTGCTTGCAGCTTGTCTGACTTGCTGTTGTTTACTTCATCATCATCATCAGCTTGTACTAGGCCACTGCTGGACATAGATCTTCAGTTCTCCGCATCGAGAACTGCCAGCCGCCTTACGCACATCGTCCATCTAGCCGGGGGGCGTCCATTTCATTAAAATCTAGCTAGGATTATCTCCTGCCGAAGGACCAACGTCCTGAAAACGGTAGTCCAAGAATACTACAGCTTTTTCGGTGAAGGAAAACATCGTGAGGAAACCTGCGTACACCAAAGAAGTAAAGTTTCTAAACAGTACGTGAAGGCGACCAAAAAACGGATGGGGCACCGATGGTGGAAAAGATACCAAAACGGTCGAGTTGTCGCCAGGTTTCTATCCCCTTAGGAAGATAAGATAGAACACAAATTAAGTAATCCCAAACCTAATTTTAAAAATAAAATAAATAATTTAAATACTTGCAAGCGTAATTAGATAAAAATCCATAAGTATAACGAAGAAAAATAATTAGAAATCACCGCTTATTGAGCGATTAAACAATTTCCCCTGCAATTACAAGCGTTTATCGAATAATTATTACTTGGAGGACTATTTCCTCCGCTCTTAATTTGTAATTTGGGCGGGCGGTATCGCTCGAGCGACCTGCGCCTACGAACCGCTCGCCGGCCCCGGGGATTTTAACTGTAATGGAATTCGGAGACGTTTCCATTCCGTTACTATTTGCTTCTTTTCCTATTAAGCCTTATTTGTCGGCAATTGATAAAACTTTTTGTACCCACGATGGACGGAACGGAACGGAGGCGGTATAATTAATTATGCGTTTGGCGTTGGAGGTTGTTCGTGTGTGTGTGTGTATGTCTGTTACCATTTTCCTCGAAAACTGTTGGCCGATTTCGTTGCGGTTTTTTGCATTTAAAAGGTATCATTTCAGAGCAGGTTATGAGATATGTTTTACAGCTGTAGACCACCAGGGGGCGCTGCAGCAGCCAAAATGGTTGGCGCTTTAATCCTTTTTCAAATACATCCGTCGCGGGTTTTTTACAAATTTTAAATTTTGGTTTTATTGGTTTAAGATTGGTTCGGTTTTATTAAATTTAAAATTAATTTTAACGGCGATAGTATTACAGTACAGAAATCGTTAAGATTATTACGTTTACCTACGTCTACTTGAACCATTCGTATAGTGTCCGGCTCCCTTATTGTATGTTATTATATATTGACGTCCCGTATTCTATCTCGAATACCTAGATTGATTAGATTTGACAGGATACTCCCTTCTAGTTGGACTGACCTGTTGACGTAGTTGGTAGAGGTCGTGGGTTCGATTCCCACCCGGGACCAATATTTGTGTGATGAGCTATTACTTTTCGGATTCTGGGTGTTTGTATGTATTTATGTATGTTTATCAGTTGTTGAGTACCCATTTACAAGCTTCCGCTTAATTTGGGACTAAACAGCCGTGTGTAAATTTGTCCAAACATTTCATTACATTATTTCTTTTCGTATGCCTTTTCCATTGGAATGTAATATACCTATGTATTTTTTCATTACTCATACTCTGAAAGTAGGTCTGAAGTTGCCTGAGGAGCGGGTTGAAAGTAATACATCTCAGCCCTAGGGAGAATCGCTTCCAACTGACAGCTGTCAAATTATATATAAAAAAAACTAGTACTATTTTGACATTTCTATTGGACCATGTTCCAACTGTCTATACAGCCACTCAATTACAGCGCGATGTAAAATTGAAATAACATAAAGTTATGTAATAATTAAAGAATATATATTTTTAAATGACTTTATTATAATTATTACTGTCAACTATTTCTTTAAAATAACATAGATTTGGGCAAAATATTTACAATTTTTTCAACGATGGAAATGAAAAATAATGGCAGAGTAGCTGGCCGGCCACAGAAAAAAAACAAAGTAGACGGGAAAGCGGCAATCCGATCTTCATTTGTTTTTTCGAGTTGTAGAGTTTTGTTTATACTTCCGTATAGCAGAGATTTGTATTAACACTCATTTTATGTATTTGTTTTTACTTTCAGTGTATTCTTAATGAAAAGCACAGTGTTTCCCTCGGGTTCAAGACTTATTTAGAGGTCCCTCGAACTATTGGCGCCCTCGCTACGCGTCGGGCGCCAAACCCCGTTTCGGGACTTAAATAAGTTACTTTCACACCTAGGTTAACAATGTACTATTTCCACACGAGGACGTAAATAAATATTGTTAAATGTGATGAGTAGGTACTGTTTGTCTCGTCAGCGAGCTGGGCTACCAGTAACAACATGTTTTGTTACCACAACTTTCCGAACAATTTTCGTGAAACTTTGTGAAGGGAAATTATCAAAATGTTCATTCTGTTTCAGTACTTCAGTCCCGAAAGTCCTTAGTTTCGCCACCGGTTGACATTTGTTAACTGTGACGAGGTGCTCCCTGGTGGTGTTCCGTAAAATTCATTCATTTAGTTTATTTTAGCCACAAACTAGGCCCGCCGCTGCGGGAGTTTGTGACGAGAATTGATTACGGACCCCGAGATTCGGAAGATGACAACCTTTTTGCGCCGATATAGTAATGGTATTAAATCACTAGCTGTTGCCCGCGACTTCGTTCGCTTGCACAATGGTATCCATACCACAGAATAAATAATAGTCCATACTAATTTTGCGGGGTGAAAGGGATTCTAAAATAAAATCCTGAGTGCAGCAAAGGATTCATAACGTCGCCCGAGGTAAAGATTAACTTTCCGGTCGAGTGATACACTCTACTTTTCATTCCCTATATCGATTAAAATTATCGTCTAAACATGTTACCTTCAATTTATCTTTTTTCGATGTCTCCAGGACCAGCACTCATTGAGGAAGACTTATTATTATTATTCATCTTCCTCCCAGCCTTGTGTCACTGCGACCATTACTGATCTATCGTGATCGCCACCTTACTATAGTTCAATCCTCAGCTTTGCGTCAGTAGAAACTTCAGCACGCTTTTGACACTGATTGCTATACTTTATCAGGTTAAAGTGTATAGGCCCAAATTAGTGTTTCTTACGCATGCAGTGAGCCACACTCGCACAGAAGATGCAATGGTTCGTCTGCTTACTGCTTTAAGTCCCCACTGCTGGGACTCAGGTACCCTCTTAAGGAAGGCGGTCGGGCTATAGTCCACCACGTTATGCCCAGTGCGGGTTAGTGGGACTCACATGCGCCTAAGAATTTCTTCTCCGGTGTATGCAGGTTTCCTCACAATGTTTTCCTTCACCGTTTGAGAGCAGTCAGTAAGTGTACCTTTCGATCGAATATGATTGTGTGAACGTTCATATTTTTGTTTACAGATCCAGGGCAAGCCAATCATCCAGCAGCGGATCCTGCCAAGTCCAGCAGTGTCCATTGACGGGCCGCACCCGGGCCGCAGCACAACCGCCCCTGTCGAAGAGAACAGCAACATCATATTCAGCCCGTGGAAGGCTTTTGGGCCGTTTGTTGACACAATACAGGTTGGTTAGATTCTTACATTGAAGAAGGTTTGTGGAGAACAGGTTAGAATTAAACACATTGTGTATTTGTTAGTATTTTCAGCAAGTAACAAAATCTGGGTTCTCGAGTGGAGACCACGTATCGGAAGACGCAGCGTAGGCAGGCCTCCTATAAGGTGGACCGACGATCTGGTGAAGGTCGCAGGACCCGACTGGATAAGGTTAGCGCGGGACCGGTTGTCGTGGAGATCCCTGGGGGAGGCCTTTGTCCAGCAATGGACGTCTACAGGCTGATATGATGATAAACATAATCTTCCTATTTAGTTTCATAAAAAAGTGTACATATAACAATGATTCTCTTTTGTGGACCAACTGCAATGTATGTACATACAACTGGTTGTTCCACAAGGATATTTTTTCCCCGTGGACTAACTGTTTAATTGTGCATTAATAATTAAATTGCTTATTAAGCAAGTACCTACACGCGCACATAAATTAACCGGCTGAAAACATCTGTACAATATACCTGGTACCTTGGTATTTAGCTAACTTAATTTCTGCCAACTTAATGGCCAATTACGTGGAACGGAACGTTGATACTTAAACCAACAACAATAAACTAACATCCTCAAAGATTTCCACAAGCCCTTGTACATTTTAATGATCGCTAGGCGTTCCACCATCCGAGAGGTTCACAGAGTGGCATTGCTAGAAGATACTCGTTGCTAAATACTTTATAATAGATTTTTAAGAGTGAAGTTGTTCCAAAAATAGTTTAGTTGAGGAATGAAAAGGTTCTTAGGTTTCAACTTTCGGTCCACTGATGCGTGGTGAAGTTCCTTACTGATGCAAAGCTTAGCACTGAACTATAGTAAGGTGGCAATCACAATATAGATCAGCAGTGATCGGATCTAGGATGTAATTTGGGGTGAACGACCTCAAACGTAAGGGTTAGCTGGAAGAGATTTCATAGAAATAAGCTTAACCCTTTGTATAATTCTCTGTAATTGTTTTTATTTTCTGTGTGTACAATAAAGTATTAAATAAATAAATTAAACTAATTAATTGCTTAACATAGATGTGACTCGGGCTTTACCTCACTATAACTAATTATTCTTTTAAAACATACTTTACAAACGTCGGGTAATAAAAGCATTATGTTTATTTTACATTTACATTACTAATGTAAAATAAAAATGATGCTTTAATTATTCACATTTATATCTAAGATCATTTTTCTTTGAGTTTTGATTCCCTTGAGAGAGGTAAGACTCGCGGGATTATTTATAACCATGTTAAGGTAACGGACTTAAATCCCGGGATTTAATCCTAGATCCGATCACTGTAGATCAGCAATGATCGCAGTGACACAGGGCCGGATAAACCTTAAAAGAGACCCATCAATCACAAACCTATACTCATAAAGTGAAGCTAAGGTTGTTTGTTTGTTTGCTTATCTCAGTAGTCAAATTTCAAACATTATTTTTGCATTTGATAGCCCAATTCTTGAGAAAGGTTATTGGCTAAAAATTAAAGGCACGCTACGCTATTTTCATACAAAGAAAAAAAATCTTCCTACGAAACCGGTTACGTAGGAAGAAAAAAAAGTATTCGTACGAAACTGATTACGTAGAGCGGGTTTCGTAGGCGTCCGAAGGGCCCTTAGGAGCCGAGCAAAAAGAAAACATTCAGAAATACCTTAGAAAACGCAGGCGAGGCCGCGGGAGACAGCTAGTATAAAACATACTACTCTTTTGTATCTAGGGGGCTGCTTGGTCGTTTGAAGCTTCAGACTTGTTTTTTTCCAGGATGGTGAGCTTCTGGCTAGTCAAGACACAGTGGTGTTGCCTACGCCGAGGCATCACGACCTCTCCTTAGATGAGGATGCCACAGATCCATTACCTACTACACAAACTTCAAATAAGGTAAACATTCTTCACACTCAGATCTATATCTGGCTTACAAGTCTCCTAAATAGCTAGCCTAGCATTTTCGGGGTGAATGTATTTACGGGGAAACTGAATATTGGCTTGATGCTGAAAATACATCAAATATTGCGTATATAGTTTATGCTTGGGAACTAAATCCTCAGGTGAATGCTGTATTATAATCCTACCACCAAATACACAGGTGACCATCTCCTATCAGAGGTTCATTCCCCACCAATTCCAAAAACTTTTGTTCTACGACTGTTTTTTGTAAAAAAAATTTTTGATCATTCCTAGAAATTACTTCGTCTTCCATTTTTCTAGAGAACATGATTTTGTATGAGATTTTTTTTTCTATTACTTACTTTTTAAATCAAACAATGTTATGTGTTACTCTCGTCTTTGGATGGGCGCTACCATTCAACACGGTCAATTCAGACGTATCAGAAAAGTTACATTACATTAGATCCATTAAAACATTACATCCCTCGCACACATTCCTCGCTCGCATCCCTCGCACACAACTCTAGCTTTTGTTTTATGTACCATTTGTAGCTTTTCCACCAGAGCTGCACTGAGCGAGGCTAGTAAAAATGATACTATTGGTGGGTCTTTCCTCGCGCTCCGCTCAGCTTCCTCGCACATCTCTGATGGAAAAGCCTCAATTTATCATCAGCGTAAATTTGTGGTACTTCCACAGGTGGCGTCAATAAGCCAGCTGTCGTTCATGGTGCGGCCTGACAGCTTCGAGGGTGGGCAGCTGCGGCTCACGTGCATCTCGTCGGTGCACTCGGTGTACAACGAGCAGGCCGAGCTGGTCATCAACGAGGAGCGGCCGCAGATCGCGTCGGTGCTCGGCACCAGAGACGCCGCAGGTAGGGTTTGCCACCTTCTTATCACAAGCTTTTATCGGTTATGATCGTATCGTCTAAAAAGCAATTAGCCTATATGGCAGAATGCCTAAAAGGTAAATGATTATCAACATCAACAGCCTATTAATGTCCCCACTGCTGGGGCTCAGGCCTACCCTCTCAACGAGGGCGTTCGGGCTATAGTCCACCACGCTAGCCCAGTGCGGATTGGTGGACTTCACATGCGCCTAAGAATTTCTTCTTCGGCGTATGCAGGTTTCCTCACGATGTTTTCCTTCACCGTTTGAGAGCAGTCAGTAAATGTACTTAAGTTTCGAGAAAAAACCCATTGGTACATGGCCCAGCTGGGGATGGAACTCCGGACCTTTCGATATGATAGGATAAGGTAAATGATTATCAAAACGTCTAAAAAGCAAATTTGCTACGAAACAAATTGCATAGAATGTATGACGAATGACATATGGTAAATTGTTTTTTTTAGACGTTTCGCAACAGCTGGTTCCAGATTTTTGACATTTTACAAATAAAGGCAAATTGAAATTTAGACGATTAACCACTTAGGCAACTAGAGTTTGAGGCATTTTATTAATAGTCATTCTACAATTTTGACATTGATTTTAGGCAAATGGCTTTGTATATAGGCAAATTGCTTTATGACGATAGTACGATCATACGCTTTTTATTTATTTATTAACATGACGAAATAAATAAATAAAATAAATAAATAATTAACATGACGAATGACGACGCAAATATTTCGAGCGAATGTGATTGGTAATACTAGCCGGGGACGACCTAGACTGACATACGAGGATCAGATAGAGCGGGTGCTCACAGACGGACACGTAAAGAGCACTCGCGTCCCGCGTTGAGCGTGCGTGAAGAGAATGATGAGACTGAGCAAAGCGGAAGAGGTGTGTCAGGATCGCGATACTTGGCGCTCCGTTTTTCTGCCACCCCGCTAGGGACATAGCGTGAAGATATGTATGTATGTATGTATGTATGTATGTATGTATGTATGTATGTATGTATGTATGTATGTGGAGCCTACTTACCTACTTCAATTCAAAATGTGATGTGAACATTATTAATTGGTATAAATTGTATAAATATTATTGAGTAGGTACAATGTAGTATGTATGTATGTATGTATTAACTTGCAATGTTTGTATGTTAGTTTGTTTAGGTGAAATCTTGCAAGCTCATTAGAACACTTCCTCATAACCTACGGAGTTGTATTTTTACATGTTGGTTCAGTTCCGAGGACAATGCATTTTTAAATCACGAAATACGAACTACGAAATACACATGCGAAAAGAAATCACTGAAAAACATTTGCCACCACCAGAGTTAAACCAACTTTCTGACGCTAACTCCAAATAAACAAATTCATAATCCCCAGATTAAAATGTGTATTGGAATAACTGAAACATCAGTTTGTATCAACAAAAAAGAGAAAAATATTAACAGAAAACAACCGCTTAAACATTTTTGTGGTAACTGAAAATACAGTAACTCGAATTTACTTTTAAGCACTTTAAAGCCATATTTAAACCAAATTCGACATTAATCACCAATAAATCCCTGGGGGCTTTCATCGCTCGTCAAGGCTCAATGAACAGCGTTCGATAATGTTCAGCATTATCTTGAGATGAAGTAGAAAATTGCTTTCTATTTAAAATAAATAGTTGTCAGTCAACGTCTAAATAACTTACTAAATTGCTCGTTGTTGAGAATCTGAAGGAATCATTTTATCACAGGTCAATGAACGCCGAAGGTGGTTTTAAGGTTACAGAGCTGGCTTCTCTCATGGATTATCTCAATAATCTAGGTTCGTTCCCTTGTCCGTTTGCTTGTTTGTAAATATGCCCATTACAACATTCCAGCCGCAAACTCCCAATTATAAGTAGGTATTTTATAAGTCAAAGTGGTTGGATGAACTAGGTTTAAGATTACAACGGAAATGGTATGTGTTAATTTAAATAATATAATTGGTCGATACCTATAACTAAAGTTTTATCCTAAACAATAATCAAAATCCTATCCTTCGAGTGTGACGAAAGTAGAATCTGATAAATAATAATTAAGGTATTTTATATTATGTATATGTATGTAGATATATATATTATTTGCACTACAATTTATATAAAACTGTACTGTTTATCTGTAAGTGTAATAATGTGTTTTCCTACAAGACCACTAACTGCAAGATATTTTAAAACACCCAATAGAACGCCCGTAGACCGAGCTCGTAAAGAATTTTTATTTCTCGATGTAAACAGTGCATCTGAATTCGTTGGAAGCAAACCAATCCCACTCTACAATTCAAATATTTGCCGCCGCTAGGGTGGCCAGGTGGCAAACTTACAACGTACAGTTTTTGCTTGACCAGTTACAGTGGCATGCAGAATGAAACTCTGATAGCATGCTGAAACTGATATTATGTTGTATGACTAATGAAACTCCAGTGGCCGTAAAACAAAAGTTGCTCAAAATTTTGCTTTGTCGTGTCGGCTATATATAGCACGTTACACCCTGAATGTAACACAACCAAAAAAGAAATAAAATATATCACATTATTTGATGCACCTGATGTAAAAAGACGAGCAAGTAGCACAAAATTGATTTACATTATTTCCCATCATTGCCATTAGGTAATTTTGCATGTATTTAAGTTTTAGCTCAATAGACAGACAGACGGACAAAATATCTTCGTCATCATGCCATTAAACTAAAATTTGTCGTAAACTATGAGACTTGCATCGTGGTAAAAATGCTGGGTTCCACGTTTGCTATGGGTTTCGAGAGGGTTTCAAAACACATTACCATTTCGTTGAAAAACTCGTCTCCAACTCTCTATGAAAGTCCTGGCTCCTGGTAACCCTACTCGCAACCGACTTCCACTACAATTTGCGAGATCTTTTGAGACGAATCAACACCAACTATAAAGTGTAAAATGTGTGTAAAGTAAAAACTGTTTCCGACGGTAGCGTAAACATTATTTAGAACTACATTGAAATTTAATTTGGTAATAATCTTACTTCAGTCTCGCACAATCTTTACAAACAATAAATAATTCTTAAACACACTTGATTTTGAAAGATGCGTTGCGGACGTTTGTTACGCCGCTATACTCCTCAGCGATAACACTTAGCAAGTGGTGGTAGATACAAAACTGATGGGTACACCCAGCAATAAAATTAACTTTGACTTTAAAAAAATTGCCTGTCGACGTTCTATGTTGGACAAAGATTTTTCAGTCTCCCCTCTACTCTCCGCCGCGAGTGGGAAATAATACGATAATTATAATAATTCCATAGTGCTGAGTGGGTCCCACAGGGCCCAGCTCTGCGCCTCGAACTGTTGAAAGCGCAACAAACAAACTCACTTCTGCATAATATTTAGAATTAGAATTTAACGCTTCAACGATTCTATGAACTCAACCTGTCTTTTCGAGAAAAACGTTTTCTACCTTTGAATACTGAGCAGAAAAGTGTGACAAAAACAATGTATGCGGTTGACTTAACTTAGGTACAGTAAGGTTCATAAGTGCAGTAGCACGCTAACAGTCATTTTTCTGTACAACGCTGCGCACGACAACACGAAAACCAATTAGATATAACTGACCACCCAAGTCAATATAGCGTGTTTAAAACCCTATTGTCATAGCAATTAATCATCAATTCTTCGCAGGAATATTTAGTTGATATTATGTGCGTGTGTGTGTACAAGGATATAAAAGAAGGTCGTAAGTAAAACTGGTATCTCTATTGAGTGGCGAAACTGTTACTGCACTTATGAGCCTTGACTGTACCTACTTTCTTTCGGGACCAAAAATTTGGTTTCAATTTCTGTTTTTAAAACAACGCTTCGTATTCGGATGTCGAAGCCTACCGCAATGAACGTAAGTGACAGGTGGCGGGACTCCATTGGCACGGATTTCAATTTAGGTCGCACGTCGACATGACAAATTAAAAAAAAACGGTGGGCTGTTTTGAGACTAATTTTTTTAAAGTTTAAGAGATGTAGTTTAAGAAAAATCGGACAATTGCGAGTAGGACTGAGGGTTCCTTACAAACTTATTTAAAGAAATAATTAGAAAATCGTTATTAAAATTTGTAGTTATATCACAATTTATCACATGGTTCTAACTTATATGGATGACTTGCTCATACGCAAAGTTAAGTTTGTTGGTACAAAAAAAAAAGATTTTTGTGATTTAATTACAAATTTACGGTTTTCGAAATTTATCCTTTACTTGTGCTATAAGACCTTGCTTCTTCCCAAATTTCATGATTCTAGATCAACGAGAAGTACCCCATAAGGTTTTGATTACCAAAATACGCAAAATCGGCCATATCTTCTGACTGCGTTGATTTAGAAGTTTGATTTTTTCAAAGCTCCAAGGGACTGCAGACATGAATATTTGGTATTAATTTCAACTTGGTACCTCTACGCGTTTCTGGGTGTCGTGTCCTAATAAAATCACTATGCCAAGTTTCACTAACATCGGTGGAGTTTTTGTAACATAAAATTTACACTTAGAGTAACGCATGTCCTTGCGGTGTGCGGTTGCTTTATGCACTTAGAACACTAGTTCCATTTTATAAGGAGTCGCTCCATCTGCAAGTTCAGTGTAAAGTGTAGTGCCATCCCAAATCGCCGATATTATCTACGTTCTGGCAAATGCCCATATCGCGAGCGAACCGACATAACGGCGCGCTCAGCAGCCCTCTTGTGTGCATGCAATCACTCAAATATTTGCTGCCAGCTCCTGCGCCATCCGTGTTTGTCGACGCTGATATTCCGGCCGGGTGAGCAAAGGTAATGTTTAGCGTAGCCAATGTTGTTCCCAGTCTGTTTGCTCGGTATTGCTATGCGCCAATGCGAGCGGAATGCCCCGACTTGTGTCTGTCGTTCGCAACAGCCATATACGAGTAGTCTATCTGTTACTGGTAAAGCCCGAACCGGTAAAACCTAAGATTTGCCGGCAAAACCTAAGATTTTCCGAAAAAAACCTAAGATTTACCCATAGAACCTAAGATTTACCAGTAAAACCTAAGATTTACCAGTAAAACCTAAGATTTGCCGGTAAAACCTAAGATTTGCCGGTAAAACCTAAGAATAGTCCTTTAATAACCACAGGGTATATAAAATCTTAGATTAATCAGATGACTGCCGTCAAAATTCCGAAAATAACGATCAATTCGAACTTTTGCCATCACTTGGTAAATCTTAGGTTTCGCCAGTAAAGCCTAGGATTTACCGTATAGGCTTTTACTGTAATATATCGATATGTTAGATAGGCCCTTCAGCTGGAGACACTTAAATTTGGAATCACTTAGGTGCTTAGCTCTATCTTCCATAATTAAATGACAGTGATGAGATGTGAATTAGGCTACCCACATTTTATCAATTATCTATCGTAGAATGGATCTTGCCAAGTCTCATTAACGATTGTAACATAATTAACAACCAGTCTGTCGCACTTATAGAGTTAACGCCGCTCAGGAACAAAATGTTGAATTCTCATAATGTTGAATTCTCAAAATGTTGGATTCTCAAAATGTTGAATGTCAAAATGTTGAATTCTCAAAATGTTGGATTCTCAAAATGTTCAACAGCCATCCGGTGTGCAGTTGTTTTATGCACTCACAATACAGTTTCATTTTGCAAATACTGCAAGAAATTCAAGGTAACCTATATACAAACTTAACTTAACTTTCGCTTAAATTTAATTGAATCTCGACGGCGTGACAGCCGCTTTACAAAGCGGGCGAACTATTGCTAACTTTTATAAACAATTTAAATTAGTCCCGACCTCACGCCTCCCAACACCGCGCTCTGCATTCGACAAGGAACTTTGCTAGTTTTAATTGGTTTACTGAAAGATTTAAACAATCCTAGTACATACAGGTAGTTGGTATACGATTCTGCTACGAAAGATTGCTACTGCGTAGCATGCGCAGCATTCATGACCATTTCTATTATTTTCCGTTGTAATTTTTTACTCTTCAAGGCAGAAATCTCAAACGGCTTTTGTAATAAATATTAATAATCATGACCGATTATTTCTATATCTTTCCATAGTATAAAACAAAGTCTCTTCCCGCGTCAATACGATTAGAACTTTTAAACTACGCAACGGATTTTAATGTGGTTTTCATTATCATTCACATAATTTCTTCCGGATGGTTTATACGAGGGAAGCCGCGGGCAACAGTTAGTTGTATAATGAATATTATTTTTTATGAAGTAATCGAATTGAACACTTTCATACAACTGGCTTAGACATCCGGAATCGTGTGTATTTACTTTTTTACCGCAATGTCAGTGACGTCACACCACACAGCTTCTGTAGTGAACACTTTCATACAACTGGCTTCGACATCCGGAATCGTGTGTATTTACTTTGCAATTTTTTAACGCAATGTCAGTGACGTCACACCACACAGCTTCTGAGTATCTAAAAGCTGTCTACAGGAAAGTCGCAAATATTCCTCCCAGGTAAGCAGGTAAAATACGATTGTCATTGACTGTCAAATTATCAGATGAGGCGGCGAAGGAATCGACGTGGAGCGTTCTCGCGCGGTCGTGAATTTATTCCAGTATTGAGAACGTCATGAAGTTATCTCAGAAGAGACGTCTGGGGTTCCACTTGAAGTCTCGCAGAATGTCTTTGTTATAAACGTTGTGGAAATGTAGAATTTTAAAATCTAATTTTTATAGGATATTGTGTAAAACTTCCTCGAAAACTACTAAAGCTCTCTCAACCTTGGAACATAATAAATGTAAAGTTGTCTAAAAACAATAGGTAAAACAAAAAAAAAATTTTTGCAAATAATAAACGACGGATCCTGCTTATTGTGTACGACTCGAATTCTCCGTCTTTAACACTGCATTTTCTAGCTAAAATTTTGGGTGGTAGATAAAAAATCACGTTTTACCCAGTGTACCAATTACACAATACAATATTATTATTATTATTTATGCAATACAATATTTTAACTTTGAAACAGATTTTGGTCGTTTACATACAAACTCGTTTCTTCACGCCATTTCTCGAAAGAAAAAAGGTTAAATATTTTTATTCCTCTCTATGCAAACACTCCGGCTTTATTGCCAGTTTATATGAAAAACACGACACGCCAGCGCGTCCGGGCACGTTACGTTATTACTTCCGTTTTAGCGCGTCGTCGGCACGCGATAAAAATATATAAAAATTTCGCTTGTTTTGTTTTAATACGGCTCATATATTCTTGGAACTATTGTCCGTAGATGACTGGTAGTTGGGAATTGTTTTGGGGAAATTGTGGGATTTGAAGTTTGCATCCATTTAATATGACATTGTTGTATAATGTATACTTTTTTTTTCTTTATTTTTAGAGAGGGTTTGTTCTCTTTAGAATATACCACTATCATTGTTACATGCATAACATTTAACCCCTACTTTTTATCGCTCAGGAACGAAATGTTGAATTCTCATAAAGTTGAATTTTCAAAATGTTGGATTCTCAAAATGTTGAATCTTAAAATGTTGAATTCTCAAAATGTTGAATCTCAAAATGTTGAATCTCAAAATGTTGAATTCTCAAAATGTTGGATTCTCAAAATGTTGAATTCTCAAAATGTTGGATTCTCAATACATATACATAGGCCTATGTATACAATTTTGTATAGTATCTTGGCAATGATTACTCTATACTTCCAAATGCGTGCTATATATAGCATAGAAAAAGTATTAGTATTCCGTCTGTTAATTCGCCTAGAGATAGCTTGAAGGTGCTTATTTACCTGGTCTTCATCAGATCTTCAAAAAGAATGTTTGAGGGTTTGATGACAACCATGTGGTAAACGACTGGTTCTTAGGAATGGTAAATACGTTAGGAGCTTCAGGTTTGAACATGGTGTAGCTCGCACACTCTTGAAGGTCTGACGAAGAGCAGATAACCAAGCACCCTCAAACTATCTGACAGAACGGAATAGTTTTGCTGTTTAGTCAAACCCATGAATTTTAAAAAAAGCTACTCCCACATGGATGAGTAACAAAATCATTTTAGGGGGTGCCAAAATCGTGCCAAATGCATATCGAAATTGATACTCACTCACACATTCTCATTTTCAAACTCCATATAAATTTGTATGAGCAACTTCCTCCCGCTAATCCGCTTCATTTGTCCGCACCCCCCCTGATTTTGACACAGAATTTTTCATCGTTTCCCATACTAAATTTGCAAGATGCGATCTCCACAGGGAGCGCGCGCGCGACAAAAGAGGTTCGAATCTCCTTGGTCAAACCAATCGAACTGTCTAACAAAACGGAATATTTAGACCGAAAAAATAACAGTTATAGTACTCCTATTAGCAAGACAGACAAGTTTTTCTAGCGCGAACAAAATTTTCATAGTGATTTTGTGTAGACGATATTTTTATCGATGAAATCAAATAAATAAAATGATGACATCTTTTTCGGCAATAAGTAAATCAATTTATGTTAGTTTCCCGTACAAAATACACATCCACAAGCACTTATTGTAAATACTATCACAATTTAAACATTAAAACTTGCAATAAATAGGTAAGTACCTACATATTTTAAGGAAAATAAAATATGAGAGACAAACATGACATGTCGGTTCCCGCCAAAAGAGTCCTGCTTCTCGTAAACCTCCGGCTTGACATGAGCCTTAAATATTATCAACTGAACATGCCTAAAAGCCGGCTAAGTTGATACATAAATCAGGAAACAAAATGGAGGCTGTGACACGACGCACTGGCGGAAACACAAAGGCGGAATTCCAGTGGGTCAGGGTGAAAGCGAAAGTGGGGGAAGAGGGAGGCTGAAAGAAATATCTTTATTAAAAAGCTTTGTTTTGTAATTAGGAGGGCGTTGTGCTCTGGCGAATCATTAGCGTAATAGCGTTAATGGGCAAAGAGACGGACGGCAGTGACGGGACGTGGCCATTTTTGTTATCGATATTTTTTTTACACTATTGTAACTATGTTTGGTAACCAGCTTCTTAAAATTTGACGATTTTCACAATCAGTTTCTAAACTAGTTTCGTAAGCATTAATCTCGAAAATGGACACAAATAACATAAAACATAATTAATCTTTATCCGTATTTAAGCTGATTCTAAAATGGAGGAAATCGTCAAACTGGTTACGAAAGTAGTTACGAAAGTGAATTAAAGGTTTTCTTTAATCATCGTCATCATAAGAGAAAGTTTCTATTAAACTTACTCCTCGAATATACTAACTCTACTCTCACGCCCATTACAACCCCGTTTTTGGGAGATGTACTATAATCATTGCCCTAATACCTATTGTTGTATTGTAACTGGGAATTACCAGTTACCATTATTTTACAGTATAAATTAGTATTACCTAGCCATGTTTTCAAATATAACCTTTCATATAATTATCCTACCTTCTATTCGATCACATTCAAGTCGTCGATATCCGAGTACATTAAGTAATAATTTAAAATTATTTATTTGAGGTCACGTATTTTTTGTTTGTAGCTGTTCTGTTTCCTATTAACTTTTACGGTTGCTTTTGATAACTAAGTACTTCTTCAGTTTATTAACAATAATTTCTATGAAATATAAGGGTAAATAAATTCGATAAGTGTTCTCAAAATAATCTGAGACGTTTTATCGATATCGACAAATAAGTACCGTAACCTGATCACGTGCCTACGTACCTATCTTACTCCGCCAAAAAGTGCTAAGGCTTTCCAGAATTTTTTCTCGACGAAAGAAAGAGAACGCGATAATTCCTGGTAATGAATATTTAATTATTGTTTTCGTTTTCAGCTTGTTGTCGCGATTTTCAACTAATTAATTCATCTCTTGCACGTTTTTCCACTTAATAACAATTACGTTACAATAGCATTGCAGACTATATTATCCCTAACTAGCTCTTGCCCGCGATTTTGACCGCGTGATAAGTAAGTACTTTAATTAAACATTTTAAATGTTATTTAATTTTTTATTATTGTTATGTTGTGTTATGTAACAAATTATGGAAGCAGCAGTCATTGGACTGGCTGCATTCAAACGTCAAAACTGTACAATACATACGATTCGCTTATGGTTCGTGGACTGATCGCAAACAGTGATTAAATATAATAATAATAATAAACATTAGGTACCGAGTACAGCCTGCCCTACTTTTTATAATCTTTTGCGTTTCCTATACGGATTTTTTTTCAGATAGATAATCCGACAAAAAATATGACGAATAAATTGTGTATGACGTTTACTTTTAACAGTCTATCTCGAGGTAATTATTTATTTCATGTACCTATTTTATTTAATTGCAGGGTGTTAATTATTGACAATGATAATTGCCCTAGAGTACAATGTGCGTAATTGGCTACACTGTTGCATTAATTATCGTAGTCGCTTGGGAATACAATTCCATCGTGAAACTAAATATCTATACATAAATAAACTATATAATTTTATTAATTAGATTTTATACTCAACTCAAAAATATACTCTCAGTGTCTGCAACGAATGTAGATCACAGTCCTAACTACGTGTACACTATACCACAATTTTATAATGAATACAAAATGTTAGCTATGTTATTATGCTACGGTCAACTAGTAGTTTCGGGCTTTAAATCGAACACGTCAGCAGGACTCCATAATAGGCATCCAGGGAACATCCCTGAATAATGTGTCCCATTAAGGGTTGAACCCCATAATCGCGCGTCACAATGAGATGCTTTAGCACGCGTCCGCGTGTAGTAGTGCGCTTTCGCGTGCGGCCGCACCCTGCCGCCCGCGGCCCCATCTATCTTATATTCTTAGGGGGGCAGGAATACCTTGGCGACACCAGGCGACACTTCGACCCTATGGGATCTGTTGTGCCGAACCCCTGTCCGCCAAACGGTGCCCCAATCCTTTTTTTTTTTGGTGGACTTCACATACGCCTTAGAATAGTAAATACCAGTCTTTGGCGTATGCAGGTTTCCTCACGATGTTTTCCTTCACCGAAAAACCTGTGGTATTATAATAAACCGTACTTAAGTTTCGAAAAACTCATTGGTACGGGCCAGGAGCGAACCCACGACCTCATGAATGTGAGGCGAGTGCAGAACCAACTAGGCTATCGCGGCCCCATCTACCTCCGTATCGGTTTATTCGTTCGTGCTGGCGGCACGTTGCGGTGCGTCGCGATGCATCGCGGTGCGGTGCAGTGAATGCGCGCTTGTGTATGTAGCTCAACCCTCTGGTCCTCATTGAGTTAATAACTCTGCATATCGCAGTAAGAAGTTATAAAACTCAAACAATTTCCGCGCATTATTGCGAGCGCAGCCCTCAAGCCAGTAAATTAAAAAATATTTTTAAAAGTACGCTTCCGCAAACAATTTCAGTAAAACAACATAATAACCTTTCAGCGCTTCTTGGTCCCATGCGTTTATGTCAACTAGGACACTTAATTTATTTTTGCCGCGTTTCGTCTCCTACACCTAGGGTTGTCGACTGAAAGTGGATTATTGGAAAAAAGTTTGTTTTTTTAATTGAAAATCTTTTTACACAAAATAAATAAATGGGACAGAATTTAAAAATTACAAATAAAACTATGACAATTTTATTAAAATTGTAAAATGTAATCGAAAATATCGTACCTATTTAAAAATATTATAATAGGTAGGTACCCAATGTCATTGAAGAAATAATCATCTAACTTTAGAAATTATAACAAACCACTACTTACTGCATCCACTTAAAGGTTTAGATACATCAGTATACATTGCAAACTAGGCGGCCGACGTTTAAAAAGGTATGTGACAACCCTAAGTGCGCTCAATGCACTTTGAATAATTAATACATGTTGCATTACCCGGTTTTATTTACGGAGCGTCGGAGGTTATGTGCACTCGCATAATGGCTTAAAAGCTGTGTCTTCAAGACTCTTTTTGCATATTTTAACACGACTTTACGGGGAAGGAACTACTTTGCTCGTAATAGGTTTCTTTCCCGCTGTGTTACATATAAGTATCTCGCTTTCAGCTTAGGATATAGAATTTGTTGCCTGAAGTTATTATGTTTGGTTGTACATTTTAGACTTTCGCGCTTTGTATTCATAATTATATAATTATATACGGGTCTTACACACGAACAAGTTTTATTGTTTTTTATTTTTTTTGTTTTAAATAAAACTTGTTCGTTCGCGGCCACATTGTGATCTGTTTGCGGATGGATGGGTAACAGTACAAAAGGAATGCCTGAGATATTGCGAGACGTATAATAGAGCTTGTTTGCCATTGATATTGACATACATAATTATTTTTAAGCTATTGACATGATATTTTCAATAATTTGTTTTAATCTAATTTGTTTAATTGCAATTTAAAAAGAATAAACTGTAACGCAATGGTTTTTTACTGTAAGTTAAGTTTATGTGAAATAAATAAGTTTCAATTTGAATTTATTCGTGTGTAAGACCCGTATATAATTATGTTTGGTTGCTCTTTAAAAATGGCTTAATTGTACGAAATAACTTCCATTTTTGTATCTGCCTCCATAATCAAACTATTTGCCTGTTGGCGTAGTTTGAGCAGTACAGTACAACGCTGCATTCGAACAAAGCGAAGTGTACTGGAGGCTTCATTTCCATATTCGAAAACAGACCGGTTCCAATTTTGCAGAGAGGCAACGTTGCTATTGGCTTGCCCAACAGTTTATTGGGGTGAAGTGGAGCGTGGACCCATCTACGTATATGTAGGTAGTACGTATTAGTGAGAGAGGCATTATACCAAAGGAAATAGTGGAATTTTTAATGCATTTTTAAAAACGCCATGAATTCATTAGCTGGACTTACAAGGTTACGAATTATGACGTTTTAATCGCAGGCAGAAATCTTGGATCTATAGCAATCAAATCTTGTGATGCAATTATAAAGGCTTAAAGGTTAAGTTATGTCGTGATCGACCAACTTTACCTTAAGGTTGCCATAGAAATTTGGCGAGCATGGTCATGGTATTGTGTTGGACATTTTTCAGATTGGACGATTTTCCGATTGGACGTTTTTCAGATTGGACATTTTCAGTTTGGACATTTTTTGAGATTGGACGTTTTTCAGTTTGGACATTTTTTGAGATTGGACGTTTTTCAGTTTGGACATTTTTCAGTTCGAGCATGGTCGTTGGACATTTTTCAGATTACATATTATTACAGTAAATCTGTGAAACAAGCTTTTTTTGGCAGCTATCTTGTCGGATTCAACCAATCACAACCGTCTATTCCAACCGGTTCTGCTGACCATTCTATCAGTAAAATCAGTTGAGAGCTTGGGATATTTTGACAAGTTAAACATTATAGTAACTGGAAACCTTTTTATCTATGTAAAAGAAATCACCGACCGGCAATAGAGGAGCGAGTGAACGAAACAAAATGTGATGAGTGAGCGACGTCAATGAAAGAATGAAGACCGATGAGTGAGTTATGGTCTGCGTTCCATTCCATCACTTTTATAAGGCAAAGCGAGACTAGCGTGTAGCGATAGCGTGGTTGACCGAATCCGAAATAGCTGCCCATTGTAAAATCGATCAAAAAACTACTGCACAACCCTAAGGTTGAAATTCATTTGTATGCTATTAAACAAAAGGTCTATTTTCAGTGTCACAACAACACTAATGCTGCCGAATGTAAATTATTACAAAACTGAGTCAAAACTGATACACCACTTTCTGAGCCTTCGAGACCACATGAAGCTTTCCTGAAGAAATCGAATAACATTTTAAGTGCAACGATCTAGTGGCGGAGACAGCTGCTAAAGGCTTCATCATATCAGCCTATAGACGTCCACTGCTAGACAAAGGCCTCCCCCAGGTATCCCCACGACGACCTTCACCAGATCGTCGGTCCACCTTGTGGGAGGCCTACGCTGCGTCTTTCGATACGTGGCCGCCACTCGAGAACCTTTCTGCCCCAACGGCCGTCAGTTCTAAAGGCTTAATGATGGTCAATCACTATCGTTCATGACTGTACCACTCGATAGCACATAAGTAAACAGTCGCACAGAAATTCGCAATCAGACCCAATGTAAAACAGTTTATCCAACATTCGGAGCGGTCCTGGGAGAATTAATTTCCGATGTGGACGTCCGTAATGAACCAGGGCTGATCATTTGCGCCGACGTTCCGGCGTTTAGCGAAATGAGCGCGCGGCAAATTTGCCGCACGCATCCGAGGGCCATTCGGATCGGATCGCACCGGTTATGACGTCAGTGTTAGTTGATTCTGGAAATTAAATTTCGGTACAGCAACCAGTAAAACCATTTCCGGCTGTCATAGGCAAAATTTCCTAGCAGAAAAAATCACGCTTCATCTTCAAACACAAACAAATCCAATTATTTTATGATATCAATGATTTTATTATTGAGTCCTGTAATGCCATGATCATCAAAATTATAATTGTTTTCTAATCCCTGTATTCCATATCTATATCCTCATTTAGAAAGGGCATGTTCGTTTTATCGGATTATTTTTTCATATTATGTCTTTCGTAAATCTTTATAATGCTGACATAGTACATCAATTTATTGATACAACGTCAAATTTGATGAATGGACCAAATATGTTAGAGTTAATACCCCAAAACAATCTATCTGAATAATATAGTGCCGTCCAAAGTTCTATCTACCCAGGACTCGTAATTACAAACGCGGATGCACCACAAACATCGATAGTCTGTGCTGCACCGTTCTACAGAAAAATGAATCTTAGCGTGCTACTGCACTTATGAACCTTGACTGTACATATTTTTTAAATAGATCCATTGACTTTTTCCAGAAAGGTTCGCATATCTTTGATGGCGCGCGCGCTCCCCTATGGAGTCTGCATCTTGCATATTTAGTATGGGAACCAATGGTGCCACTTACCAGGGGGGGGTGCGGACAAAGGAAGCGGAGTAGCGGGAGGAGGTTGCTAATACAAATTTATATGGAGTTTGAAAATGAGAATGTGTGAGTGAGTAACAGTATTGTCATACATTTGACACGATTTTGACACCCATAGAATGCTTCTTTTACGTCTCTTTATGGGGCCGCGAGCACGCACCAAAGAGATCTTAAGTCTATGACTTTTTCAGACAATCTCCGTGTATTTTCTCATTTTCATCAGCCACTTCACATGTCTTTTCTCACTCGAAAGCCACGGGTGGTAAACATAAATCACTTTTTACACTCTCCCACGGGGCATTCCGTTCCCACTGAAATGTTTAATGAAACAGTGTTTAGCCGCTCAAATAAAAATGTAAGTGACACTCAGAGCCATTTGTCACGGTGTCTTATCTAGCTGCAGGGAGACTTTGAATCGCCGAGCGACAGCCGTGAGATTGTGATGATAAATTTTGCCGCTCTTCAATTATTGAGGGTTCCGATTCACAAAGTGAAATTCAAAGTATACTCTCCTACAGACGGACTTTCATAAAATAAGTAAATGTACTGTCACCGCCGGGGATCGAACTCGGAGCTCTTGACGTGACAGGCTGTCTTCCCCACTACACACGCCACCGATGCTCCTAAACATAACGCACATCCTTATTTATTTTATTTAAAATGTAATAAATAAACTAAATAAATGTTCTATTGAACCAATAAAAAAATCATTTTAAAAAAGACTTTTGAGTACAAAATATTTATTTTATTACCTAGCTAAACATTTCTGCAAATATATTCAATAAAGCTATTTCGTTTCAAATCAAATTTAATCCGAATTTAATATTACCAGGCAAAAAATATTAGCACAAAATATTCGAAATTTTCATATCAGACCTCGATATCAGTGGGTAGATCGATTAAATTTCAATTTCGGTAAGTGCAGCGCGGGAATGGGACGATTTGTACACAGCAGCTAGGGTTGTCCCAAAATCTGTCGTTTCCTGGTCTTAGGCCGTCCTGCATGTATCATTCAATTTTACATTATTGTAGCGTGCCTATTTGTCACCATCGCCTACACAATTCCAAAAATCATGCGGTTCATCATTTTTGAATACCTACTCCGTCATTATAGAATTTATGATTTTAAAGAATGTATGATTGACAAGTTATTTATTAAGTCTTTTAAGTGTTCAGCAAGTCAAAAAAATTAGGAAACAAGTTTTACCAAATTTTAATTTAAAAATCATTTCGTAATAAAAATTTTTTTAAATAATGGCCTTTTGTATTGTGTGTAAGGCACAATAATTCGTAATAATTAATGTGTGAAGTGTGTATTCGATATTGTTAACCCATGTTCCACATTTAAATACTCACTTAGACACTTTAGTTCCTTAACTGCCAACCCTACTAACAGCCTTTCGGAACATGCCCTGGAATTCGGCAAAACATGTTGGTGGTAAACAAGAATGTTCAAGTGTCAAGCGAGAGCGGAAGCTTATGAACCAAGCGTCTAGCCGTCATAACCAAGAATAGCTAAGTGATTTTTATGTAGAATGCAAAGAAAATTCTTCGCATCATAGCATTGAAAAATTCTGTGTAAGTAGTCAAATTTTGAACCTTTCTACCCTACCGGTATCAGCGATCCTTTATAAGTTATTTTGTTGTAAATTTCACTGTCCTATTTCTTGATAAATGGATATGCATAGTACATTAGATTAATGATTATGTTCCATGTGAAATCTAATACAGTAATCTTAACAAAATGTTTATATAACTACGTTGAAAATCACGTTACCTTGAAAGTCTGGCATACTGTGAGGTTGGAATTTTTTAAATACAAATACAAAATTCCCCCAAACCATTATTCCCACTTCATATGTTGAAATATGAAATAAGCACTTACCTACAAGAATTAATTAAAATTGTCACTAATTACTAGTGCTAACACAAAGTTCTATCAGCGGGCTCTGGAAACAAATCAGAACTTTTAATTGGGGTTGTTACCATTTAAAGTTTGCTTTTTGAGGCAATCGCACGAACTCTTCACGGGTGTACAGGGCGGTACTGAGGCACAGAACTACGAGACACCTCTTACCCCTTACCACCACTTACCACTTGTTCAACCCCCAAAACCCTTGGGTAAACTTTAAACAGGGTCGATTTTTGTTTAAATCAACAATCATCAAAGCGGTTATGATCTTATCGTCTAAGCAATTTGCCTCAAAAGCAAAATGCCTAAAGTCAATGTCTAAATTGTAGAACGCCTAAGTATTTAAATGCCTCAAACTCAAGTTGTAAAACGTCTAAAAACAAACAGGCGCAAAAGAGTTGAATTGTGAGATTATAATTGCATCGTTTGATTTATAGAGAGTTAAAATACAGTAAAAAGTCCAATAAACGAGATACTTTTTTGTTAAAATCATTATTCACTGTAATAATTTTACAGGGACATATTAACTTGAAGATATGTATGTAGGTATTACTCACTGTTGTGGAATAATATAAGTACAATACTAATAGGAGTTTATTAAGACCAACAAACCTATGAGCGCCGAAAACCACACTATATCAGATTTGAGGAACACAGGGGCGCTACTAATTGCGGTCCTGGATACAGTACTGACGCAAACAGCACTTGTTTTCACAAAACGAGAGATGAATTTCGCAAATTGCAAGCTTAGAGCTAAACTTCTCTCAGCATTAAACTTTAAAAGCTTAATAGCCTATGTAATCCGTAATTAATTTAATAAAATATTATTAACATCGTGTTGAGATTATTGGTACGGATCTATCTTCTTAGGGGCCATGGCGACACTCAGACCCATTTGAGATCTGTTGCGCCAAACCCCTGTCCACAAACCATGCCCCAATCCGTTTTCCATTGGACTTCACATACGCCTTAGAATAGAAATTCTAACCTTTGGTGTATGCAGGTTTCCTCACAATGTTTTCCGTCACTGAAAAGCCTGTGGTATTGTAATAAATCGTACTAAAGTTCCGAAAGACTCGTCTCCACTGCTCTAGACGGTAGAATGTATGAAAATAATTTAATATACACTCTCCGATGCCCCGCGACTTCATCCGCGTTATAAAGTATACTATTTATATGTTATTCAATTTTTTTGACCCCGTTCTAATCATGCCAGATTTTAGTTTTAAAGTTTGTCAATAGATGGCGCTAGGTGTATTTTACACCCCGCTATCATTTGGTTTTTCGCAAGATATATAAGATAGGAGTGCAAATTATCTACCAGTTTTTACCTCTTTATTATTAGTACAGATAAAGAAAGTATTCAGTCATCTGATTAGCTCACTCTACATCATAAAAACATAATTGGTGAAACAAAATACTTGTAAAATAAATCAAAACATTTTTTGTAAAAAAAAAGTCTTCAGACGTATTGGACCGCTCGCGGTAACGCTTGTATCTATTAAGAGTTTTTTTTTCCTATGATATTTTGCCAACATGCAATCGGTCATCAGACCGCAGTTATTTTATTTGGCTGACAGTGGCGTGGCAGGCATGCCCTTCCATTGTTGGGTTGCCTTCATGCAATGGCTACCTATGACTTATCCCATGTGTGGGATCGCTTCAGGCGCCTTATTTGGAGAGTTAAGTTTTTTTTTTCCTCTGACTTCGATACTAGTTCGTCGACCATTTTGTAGCCTCGAGCAAAAAGAAAACGTATTTTATAAAAAAATACGGAGTCTGAATAAAAATCACTACATTTGTCACAGCATAAGAATTGGAATTAGACAAATTCGTCCGTTAAATTAAGGCCATTCCGGGATGGGGAACGGAATTCGATTTGGGGTAAATCTCCCAGCCGGCTTGGGAAATGGGGAATTTTCCTTTACCGCGCGCCTCGCGAACTTAAGCGTTGCCCTCGCACGTGATTGGATAAAATATAAAGTGTATTTACTTCTAATTTGATTTTAAATTGGATACAAATGGATGGCGACTTTTTTTACTTAATCCGTCGAAAATGGGTGCTTTGAGTAGATTATGCGGTGAGGGGGAGACTGAAAATTGAATCGATCTATCGATTTAAAAGATTTAAACAGCACAAGAACGTGATTGCAAAACCAATGACTTCAATTTTGTACTCTTTACGAGCTTCGGTTTGTATTAACGCCAAAACCTTTTTAGAATTAATAACATTTATGTTATAATATTATTTACGACCTCGAGGACTGTCCTTCGAAATAATTAACCGTACAACTATAGCAGTTTTTTATTTAGCAAAAACTTTTACAAGCAAACATAGTCCCAAAAAACGATATTTCTATAGAAACAAAATCTATCAAAAATGTTTTCTAGAGACTCTCTTTAATGTTTTTGCAGTCGATGAAATCAACTAAAATAACGTTTAATATGTTTCTTTAAAACTCGCGCTTGGCGGTTTTTTAAAGTCTGAAAGTAAACTTTTGTCGGCAACTATATTATGTATAGAAACGGAACGGTTTTCAGTTATAAAGTTGTTTACCAGTGCATTACCCAGTAGTCACTTCATCCGAAAGTACCCGAAGACTAGAGATGTAGTGTACCCATATACCGGTTAAAGTACCGATACAAAATATTTTCACTGATGGATGTTTAAAAATTTATTTTGTTTTAATTTTATAACCATATATCCAACAATTTGTGATAAGCATTACCTGCCACTGTCCACCAACCCGCACTGGGCTAGCGTGGTGGACTATAGCCCGATCACCCTCGTTGAGAGGGTAGGCCTGAGCCCCAGTACTGGGGACATCTTAATAGGCTGTTGATGATGATTACCTGCGTTTGATCATGCTTATGATTCTTAGTTATGACTAGTTATTAGATTAATGAGCGTCGGTGGTGTAGTGGAGAAGAAGATGCGGCCTGTCACGTCGAGATGTCCCGGTCGTGCCGCATGTACCAATAGAGTTTTCTCGAAATTTAAGTAGAGGCACTAAAATGCTCTCACACGGTGAAGGAAAACACCGGTGAAGAAACCTGTCTACTGACTTTGACTATAGAATAAGTGTGTACGTACCTATAGATAATAGATTGTGCTTATCCTTTAGAATGTGGCTGTCAAAATTAGAAAACTCCGCAGAATGTGGACGTCATTTTTTGATTTTCGAGAAATCACTCATACCTATACATAATTATATATACGTGATAATAGCCTACAGCGACGACACCCAAACGGGTCGCGTCACATTCTGCAGACAATATTAATAAAACCCGATCGGGTGTTTTAACACTCTGAGGGTTATCGGTAAAATAATAACCGGTGATTGGACACATACCCAGTCCAACCCTAGCGCCTGAGACGTAAAATCTTGGAAAATATCCAACGTATCACAGTTTTATCCGAAGCGACTGTCAGGGGGCATGAATTAAACAGTTGCATAAACATGCCTGTTCCGCCACGGGACTTGTTCTCTTGAAAAACTTTATAATGCCAGTGGTTAAGGCGATAAAGTCCGCTGCGATATCGTTTATCGTGTTTGTACAGAGGGGAAAGATATACTTTGTGTACCTGTACAGAATTTTGGTGAAACTATGTAGGAATTTAAGCGTAACGATTAAGAATTATTATTCTGCATGTTTTTAGCCAGTATGCTTAGGTATATGCAAAGTTTAATTGCAAAATAAACTCATCTGCAATAAATTCGGGGAACCTTTTCACACAAACAAGATCACTCTGGGCCTTTAGATCTCCGTCAGCGAACGATTTCGGTGAGATCTGATGGGGACTGTCCGGAGTAGGGATGGAGTGGGTCCAGAGATCCATACACACCTACCTGATCAGGCCGTTTTCATCCTGCGTACCTATGCGGTTTTCTTATATTTGATGCCACTTTAGATCTTTTTTTTATTCTGATTAGTTTATGGTGAAAACGGCTTTCCTGATCAGTTAAGTGTGTATGGCTGGACCTTCTCCATCCGTGCTCCGGGCAGCTACCATCAGATCTCACGCAAGTCGTTCTCAAACGGAGGTCTAAGGGCACGAAAGAAAAGACCATTTAGATACTTACCAAGTTTTAGCTCAATTTATGAGTTTAATCTATCGGACAGACAGATGGACAAAATATCTTCGCTAAAAAGTATAGTTATGGCTCATGTCGTGTTTGTTACAGATAGAGATAATAAAAATTTCTTAACAATTTAGTTCCAGTTCATATTTTAGTTACACTGGATCGCCCATAGATGGCGACGTTTGAAATTACAACGCACTATCGTTTTGTCCAGGAACAACATACAAGTATAGCTTGTATTATGTCATTATTCAAAATTAGTAAGCTGAAGTGTGCATTGTATTTTTCTAAGTGCACCGTTTAGGGCAACCTAAACGTGTGCGCTTGCGATTAATAATTTATTTGACCTTGACCGCCTCCTCGTTAACGCGTCAGAGGTAGTGGGTTCGATTCTGAGTCCCGCTAGGGAGGGACAGACAACTTTTCGACTTTGCTTCACAGACTTTTGTCAACATTCTCGCTATATTACATATTTTTTAATTTATTTTTTAAAATTTAATTTAATTTAAATATTTGACATTTGATGATACAGATACAGTCAGTACCACCGCGAGCACCCACCAAAGAGATCCTATCTCTATGGTCAGTACGATCAATCGAGGTTTTTGGTACTGTTTTTTTAAATTATTGTATATTTTTTATTTTATTAATTTATTTACACATTGGAAAATCGTTGATTAGTGCAATTTTACAGAAAACACAAGTTATTACATAGGTCCTGGTAGATAAAAAATTTACATTGTTTTGTACCTAGTGTACTCAATGCAATAAAATATTTTGGCTTTGACTTTGGACGAAAAATCGTCCCGCCAGTCCTATCTGCCGTGGACGACAGGACGACAAATGGCTTTTTTGCCAATGCAATCCCCACGACGTCCCCATAAAACATCCAAAACGTAATATGTCTCTTAAGCTGTACATAAAACCTTAGCGAAATGAAATGGGCCCGCTATCTGGCTGCGGCCCGTCAATCTTATTGTCATTCAATTTGAATTTCCTCGCTGGGCCGGTTTTTGCCAGGCCTGGTGGGGCTACGAAAATTTTTAAATAGAGTGGTTTAGACCAAGCGGAAATTTGCCCGAGCACTTTTTGAAATTTTGACGTCATTGACAAATATCGCTATAGCCTAAAGAACAAAATCATATGAATGACCTCGAGTGCGAGAAGACGCCGACGGGCAGAAGTCATTATACGATTTTTGTTCTTTAGGCTATAATGATATGGTTCATTTGACATTGACGCCAAAAAGTGCGCGCGCAAATTTCCGCTTGGTTTGCGCAGTCCCTTACTGTATGGTTGAATACAAAAGGCCACTCGTCTTTTTTATTCATTCAGAAAACCAGCAGCCAATAATTTTGCAAAACGTTCGTTCAGTTAGTGTTATTGAACAAACAAAAATACAATTTCAACAAAAATTGTAAACAATATACAAAAAGGAGATTCCACAAAAGTGGACAGGTAAATAAATGTAGTAAGCTAAGCAAAGTGAAAAAATAAAATAATAACAGTAGACAGATATAGAACAGTAACACAGAGACAAAGCTGCCGCTTTGGATTTATCATTTAGACTCATAAGACATCAGTCCGGAAGTAGCATTCCGGGTATACCACAATAAACACAAAAACAATCGTGGATACACGTCTTCCCCTACTCGCTTCCGCCTTTGTTTTGAGTGAAATTTCGTGGCCTTACTTCGTGTCACACCCTGAATCTGGGGCCGAGAAAAACCTTACATTTGTCACTGCATCGGAATCTGTTGAATTAGACGCCTCACGAGTTCTGAGAGAGGAATTTGGGCTTATTTTTTGTTTCGTCGCAAACACTAATAGCAATTGCTTTACTATACATTACTCGGGCAAGGGATTTCGGGTTGGGAAAGTCCCTTGTGAGTAAAATCACACAACATAATTTTATTTTGTATTTAGTAGGCTAAGTCGGAGTCAGTTTGTGGCACCCTTACCGGGATTCTGGGTGATGGGTGGAAATAACCGAAGATGAGGATTAAGAAAAACTCGAAGATTTTATAGAGTTTATTATCGATTAAAAGTACGCTGATGAAAAGAAAACAAAATCCTCTGACGCTTATACTTAGGGCTTCGTTGTTATAATAAAAACAAATCGTGTTATTTACGATAAAAATAGCAGTCTAGACGACGTCAAAAATAGAAGTGATAGATAATTCATAATTATAAAAATGCTCGATAGAAACGAACTTTTTATTTTAGGCCGATAGACTGATAAAACAAAAAGGTTGGACGGGCGTTAGCGCCTTGTTACAAGATGAAGCATCTTAGGGTAAACATTGCAATGCAAGTAAAGGGCACGCAAAAAATTAATAACAAGTAAGTAATAAATGCTGGATGCGAAAGGCAGAGGAGCGGGTGTGGTGGCATTCACTGAGGAAGGCCTATGTTCGGCAGTGGACGTTGAGAGACTGATATGTATGAATCTAATCTGACGGCTCTCAAACGGTGAAGGAAAACATCGTGAGGAAACCTGCATACGCCGAAGAAGAAATTCTTAGGCGCATGTGAACTCCACCAACCCGCTCTGGGTTGCGTGGTGGACTATAGCCCGAACGCCCTCATTGAAATGGTAGGCCTGACCCCCAGCGGTGTGGACATGTTAATAGGCTGTTAATATGTATCTAATAATATAACTTAAAAAGTATCGAGAATTGCCCAGAGCAGCAGAACAACGCTTAGTATATTATTATCGGACCTCGGAGCAACAGTCGACTCCAGATATTTGCCAGTGGCCAGAAACCTGGATTCAGTTCATGATTTAAGTTATCCTGCTTGTCCGACCTGACCTATCGTAATTAAACGCCAAAAATCTACTAAATTGAAACCCGAAACTTTGCATCTTTATGTCGGCAAGACCAGAGGGCGTTCAAAAATCGTAACTCACGACTCTACGAGGTTAAATTGAATTAAACGATGGCGATAAAAGTGTAATTACCATAAAAATGTACCCTGTGTGAGGTGGAGTACTAGTGGGAGGGGGGCGGCATAATTATGGAGGATCCGGACTTTTTACCCCAGATTATGATTATATTTATTTAAAGACTTACAGGCAAAAAATATAGTCCGATTTGTCGTAATCCTCGTTCACTCGCTGTTTCCTTTGTTGAGTACCTACCTGGTCGTCTTTTTATGTAATAAGTACTTAAACCTTTTTTTTATGAAACGTAAAAGAGCTATATTATAGTCTTAGGTTTTTATCACAATTTCTTAAGGTCAGTTGTTTGCATTTAAAAGAACTTTCATAAAGATCTGTAATAAGCTCACTTCACTCATTCCGTGCACCCTTATTGGCAAACAGCTTTATTTATTTTAAAGAAATAATACACAGGCTGTAAGGGTCAGTTCAGACCAAGCGGAAATTTGCCCGAGCACTCTTTGACGTGAACCATATCATATATCCTAAAGAACAAAATCGTATGAATGGCCTCGAGCCTCGCGCTCGAAGTCATTCATACGAAAAAGTGCTCGGGCAAATTTCCGCTTGGTCTGAACTGACCCTTACAGCCTGTGTATTATTTCTATAAAATAAATGAAGCTGTTTGCCAATAAGGCTGCACGGAATGAGTGAAGTGAGCTTATTACAGATCTTTATGAAAGTTCTTTTAAATTTAAACAACTGACCTTATGAAATTCCTTGTATTAGCTTAATATAATAATTGTCAAAAGAAAATTGTTATAAAAAGCTAATTCTTCAAGTACTACCTACATATTGAAGGGTAACAAGGCTAGAGCGATAAATATCACAAATCCAACTTTTCAAGATATTTAATGTTAGAAACTTCACTACGCAAACACCTAACTTAGCTTTAAATCCCTGTTTAAAAATTGCATTATTTTATCATCGAATATCACTCCACTTTATCTAATCCACAGATCGCTGGAATATCAACGAAAACTAAGCGAAGCATTTTCCTATTCAAAAGCATCGACACGATTTTGTTTGCACATAGCTCACCCATATTCGCATTCCGCTTCGAGTGTTTGAAGAGTTTTTATTTGAATACTACTAGAGTTTGCCCGCAGCTTTGCTAGTCTCTCTTCTATTTTTGTTCAGCTCCTAGAATTCTTTGAAAACTACAATTAGAAATGCTTAGTTTAGATCCAAAATCAATTTAGTGGTTTTGCTAGAAAAAATGTACCTTGTTATATAGAAGTTCAACCTATTTATGTATACCTGGTATTTTATTTCTATCAAGTTCGCGTTTTGTCCATAACGTTAGTAATTCCTTATTCTGTGACGTTAGCTAAAAACAGAACAATAACGAGATCCTTACTTTGACAGAATTCTTAATAGAGAATTTTCCCGTCTAATTCTGGAAGATTAGAATTTTTATCAGATCGTCTGAAGCTAAGGTCTTTAAATCTTGTCTAGAAGAAGTTATTTGGATATGAGCAAATAGCACGGTCCAGGTTTTAACCTGGGCCATAAATTAAGGCGCACAATACACGCTGGATAAATCGTTGTCACGTAAGAATGTCGCATTAGGTGTGGATGGGGGTTGGAACAGGGCTGCCAGGTGGGGAAGACGCAGCTGAATAATCAGTAGTTGTATCCAGAGAGTTTGCTGAAAGACACTATGTAAAATTTAAAAATATGGGAGTGAACACCTTGAACAGAAAATCTTCAGATCAAATCTTCAAAAAAGAGTATGCAGGGAGTATCAAGTATTAGGTATTCTCTACCATTTCACCTTTCAGTTTGAGTCATACCAAACTAACGAATGAAATGCAATTTTATGGCTTATAAATGTTTTCACTATTCGCCACTGACAACCCTGGGTATGAAGCATTCAGGACGAGAGGTGCGAAGTGAGGAGGGGGGGAGGGGGAGACAGAAGAAGAGAGGTGGCAAGCAATAACACTGGCACGCCGCAGTTAGCCCGCAGTTGTTATTGGGCTGTATTATTTATGTGAGCTAGGTGACACTTGTTTTACTGGGGGTCGTTGGCCGACTGCTGCGACGAGTTTCTTCTGATGCATTTTGTAAGATGCTATTACTGAACCAACTTTATCTGTCTGTTGTGTAGAATAAGACAGCATTTCTTTGCTACTTGCACATATTGAATTTGGAGAGAGTTCTGGAGTGGAGATCAAAAGGTGACCACAACACCGTTTAATGGGAAGGGCTATGTCTAGCAGTGGACGGATAAGGTTTGGCTTAGTGGCTTCAACGTTGGACGATTGCAATTTGATTCTGGACTCGACGTTGTCTGTGAATCGTCCTATCCTTGTCAAATTCTTATATAGTCCAGAGAATCTTAACTTGGTATGTGTTGAGGCGCTGTTTATTATGAAGACCTCAGTCAGTACAATGTATTCCACTATATTTGGACACAAACAATTGTACGATAGCTGCAGCATCCCAATGTAAATATCGCTTCCATTTTTGACACATGTAACAAATGGCCCCAATTCCACAAGTCACGCCAAAACTTGCATAACACTTGCCGTCCAAGCGGCGGGAACAAATGAAAAAAAAGTTAGTTAGAGGCAAAGACAAAAAGGAAACAGCCACGTCTAATGGGCCCAAGTTCGGGAAACACTTTGGCTAAACATCCGCTAATGGAAATGGAAGCCAGCCAGCGGGGAAGTGTAGTAACCGTGGAATCAGTCGCTTTTTTATACGCACCACGTTTGCTGCCAAACTGTGGGTTCGCTTTTTGTTTTGGGCCGCTCCGGACATTAGTACGACAAAGTATTTTTGACGATTTATTTCTGTTATGTTCCAGTTGCAGCGCTTGTTCGTGGATTTGAAATTCTATTACCGCCGCGCCGCTTATTTCGGCAATTTACAGAAATTGGGTGCGCATTTTTTTTTTATCATCAATATGTTCACAAGCGGTTTGTTTCTTACACTTAGAGTAAAGAAACTGAAATGGTGATGGAGCAGAACGTTGATGAACTGGTTCCCAAAATACGATAAACGGATTAGGGGGAGACAGTTAGAAAGAGGGAGGACCAACTAAAAGATTATCAGGGAAAACATATACAAGGATAGAGAGAGATAGAGGGGAGTGGAAGAGGTCAGATGTGGCCTTTCCAAAAGTAGGCAATTGATTGTTGTACAATGATTGTTGTAGCATAAAATACCGTTTATGTAAAAAAATATCTGAAATAAAGGCTAATATTATAAAAACAAACGAAGTAAACTAAAAACTTAATCGTACATAGTAGTAAACATTGTATTTTTATATTTAGAGAAAAACAGCATGTTTTTTTTCTACATACAGTTCGCAATCCTTGTGTTACGAGTGCATGCAGCAAACTTACAAACTTAACTTCTGTCCAAATGCAGCTTTGAAGGGGAAATGAAACTACTAAAAACTATGTAGGTACTAATAAAACCTCTGATAATTGGCTCTTTAGTAGACTATCAAAGTGCAGTCGACGCGAATCGGACACTTTAATTAGTCTGCACTTCGTACTTTTAATCTGAAGAGTAGCTTTCCAGTTTCCTTTGCTCTATGTCGGATCCACCACAAAGCAGAATCTTTAGTAAAAGTGAAGTGAACTCTTTAATAAACTTCATATAACTTGGTCCGTTAATCAGAGTACCTATGTACATTGAAGGTGGGTTTTTGGATATTGAGATTATTAATTTAAAATTATCGTCATCAGCTGCTATCTTCGGAAGATTATTGGTGATATTATTTAAATCTACATTTTCCAGGATCATTTCTCTAATATTTTTACATTGAGAGTTAAAACAGTAAGCTATTATTATGTGGTTTTGTTATCATGTATGTCAGAGGTCTACTACCATTAATAACTCTTTACAAACTTATACCTGCCTTCTCATGTATTTGGTCTAGCTAAGAAACTATGTTTTGTCTAAAAATAGTGTATTTATTTCATCACAATATTCTATTGCTAGTTAGTCCTTAAATTTTTCGTCTTTTGTAATATAGGTACTAATATTTTAAATATCTTTTCACATTCTTTATTGCATTGTTCTTTTACTTCATGTAAGGTTCCTTCACCAGTCCGACTGTGAGCACATACCGATATCTGATCTTTTTCGAAACGTCAGTCTACGTTGCGTCGTCCTCTGCATCTTAGTGTCTCTCACATTCCCTCTATTTATTACCTTGACTAATAATTTCCAACCCCCTTTCCAAATTATTGCTGAAATTTCCAAAAGAAAATTGAAACACAAAATTTAGGATGATCGCAATAACTCACTTGAACTTTTAACGTTGTGAAAGTAAAAAGTAATATTTTAGGAAGTGGCCACCGGAATCAGGTGTTCTTAACTGCACAGCTGATTTACTTGTGAACTTGGTAACGGTTTCGCTAAACGTTATTAGCCGTTAAAAATGCTTTTTAGCCGTTATGAATTTTTCTGATAATGTTTCAGCAAACTTCGCGATGTGGTTTCAGGGTAATGGTTGTTACGTTGATCAATGAATTTAATTAACGGTACCGTATAAATTGAATAAAATTTAAATTTCTAAATGCGCGGTCCAATTATTTACACACTTAAAATTTTACTGCATTAAAATTATCTCTCAAGCAAGATATCAGTGCCTATCTATATTTGACAAGAAAAATACGTAGTGTTTAAAGTGGATGCTTTAAGAATAGAAAACTGAATTTATTTAATTTATAAACTGTGAAATTTTAAATGAGGATACTGAAGGCTTTTGTTTGTACGTCTGCCTGTCCACCGAATCACTAAAAAACTACAGGTTTCATATTTTTTCCTGTTATTATCGGGCATAGAGACAATAGTAGAAAAATTTTCAAAAATCCAAATTCCAATGAAGGTCCATAAATATAATTCGACGCAACCCAAAATCTGTGTACGACGTACATTTTTTTTCGCGTAATGCTTACGGCCCCAATAAACGCACGTAAATCTGGGCCGGAACCGCGAACGGTGCCATTTTTAATTTCACAAACAAGTTCCGCAACTGCCGCGGCGGAACTGCCCGAGTCCGCGGGCCGTGTTATGAATTTTGTTTTGTTTTTATTCGCGGTTTAAGGGAGCTATGAATCAGGGGACTCTGGGAACTGGACTCCTGTTTTTATTAAAATACTAACTGAACTGAACTAAGTAAAACAGAAGTTGGTAAATGGTCAAATAAATAAAAAGGTACCTATGATTTGAAAACACTCGTTCTCTGTTATGTTAATGAAATGTCTCATTGATTAATTTGGCAGACTGTATCATTGGGTAAAGAGCATTCGTTCAGTCCATTTTGAATAAATTGTCATTATAACGTTTTTCTTAAACTTTATTGGTGTAGCAATAGCTTGGAGAAAGCTCTACGCTGCCTTGATATATTGGGAAGTAGTCATTTTGGGCAATTGTCAATTTTAGGAATGTCAATCATTGGAAATGTGTCAATCATTGGAATGTGTCAATAATTGGAAAACAGATAGTATACCTTCTTGTATTACACCTACCCACTCAATGAATTTAGTATGAAAGTTCGCTGTGCCCCTGCAGTGTTATAGCATAGTGTGTATAGCATTCCAAGACCGCCTTAGAGTTTAATTCAAAGTCACTGTAACAAGGCCCTTATTATATGCCGCACTAAATTATCGGCAGAGCTAAGTTTTGTTTCGAGCTTGTTGTTTATTTGCAGAGCGCTGTTCCAACGAAATTGTTTTACACGAATAACTTTGGAGATTCAATAAGTGGCTCGAATTACTTTTGCGTTGAAAAATGTTACTTTGCGAAAGTTTGTTGTAGGTACATGGTGTTCTACTTTGTTTGCAATCGACTGGGGAGGTATTATTTTTCCTTATCCAATTAGAGTCTCCGAATGGGCTTAAGCCGTTCAAAACAGTAGGAACAGGTTTATTTTCACGGAATATTAGTATAACCGAGCCGAGCCGTGCGACATCATCAATACATTTTATTGGCGTAGGTTTCTTCTGACCGTTCAATCAGATTCCGTGTCGATGTGTTTAGGGAAATCTTCAATTTAGAGAATTACGGTCGTGCAGTCTACAATCAGCGTTAGTGGCGTTGGGGGTAAGACGCGGCTTATCATGTCGAAAGGTCCGGTCCGGAGTTCGATTCCCGGCTGGGTCGTGTACCAATGGGTTTTTCTCGAAACTTAAGTACCTGACTGCTCTCAAACGGTGAAGGAAAACGTCGTGAAGAAACCTGCATACGCCGAAGAAGAAATTCTTTGATGCATGTGAAGTCCACCAAACCGCACTGGGCAAGCGTGGTGGACTTATACCCCGAACGCCCTCGTCGAGAGGGTAGGCCTGAGCCCCAGCAGTGGGGACATGTTAATAGGCTGTTGATTTGATTTGAGTCTACAATAATAGGTCGATTTAGTCACCAAGTAACCAGTTTGAATCTAAGATGACACCAACAATATGGTACTGCGACACCTTTTCAGGGTTCTGTAACAAAATGATAGCCTTTTGGTGCGACTTCGTGCATCTAGTCTGTTAATCCATCTTTTACAGCTGATTATCTCAGCAACTGCCAATTCGATCTACTTGAAATGTGGAATAGTTTTAAATATTATTTATACCATTGTCACTCTAAAAATAGCATTTTATTCATCGAAAACAGTGAATAAAACTCTCTTTTCGACACCAGAGAATTTTTTTTTTAATCATTGTTACTCGAAAACAGTGAATAAAACTCTCTTTTAGTCACTAGAGAATAAAAATAAAAAAGATAGCTGGCTAGAGAGCTATGTTCTAATTTCACCATGGAGCTAAAATCTCTTTGGTGGGCGCTCGAGAATTCGAACCTTCCTTATTTTATATAAGATCAAGTGGCTGTTATTTTTTATCTGTCAGATAAGGATGGTTTTTACAACCTTCCTATAATGTAATAAAATGTGATAAATTTAAATACCATACTACTATTTATTTTCTCGCAGTCAATGGTATAAAGTAGAGTACACAACTCGTAAAAAAAATTTCATCTCGGTCCTTTTGTATCCCTCGCTCCGCTCAGGATTCAAATCTAGAATCCTTCGCTGCTCTTGGGATCCAACTTAGTCCTTCGAATTAAATTCACTTTTTATTCACTTGTCGTATAATCTACTATTTCCCACCTTAAGATAAGATTGGTCCTCCAAGTCTAATTAGACCTCTGCTTTCACTTTGACGGGCCACAAAGAAGTACCTTCAACAACTTCAAACCCTAACGTTCAATATTTAGCAGACAGGCTAAATAATCCCCTAAGGCCTTCCAATGCAGACTAAGCCTTAGTTACGTATTGAAATAACTTCGCGTCAGCTGAGCGCTGCTCGGGAACTTTACTCTAATTAGCATTCAGTTATCAAAAGTTGTTGAAGCATTTGACTTTATTGTATGCCGCTGCGAGTTTCCTGCGACGCATTGAAAAGTCACCCTCCAGGTGTTACGTCATGTTACTGTGTACGTCATTTACCAAGTGATTCTTTAGTTCTTTATAGACTGCTCTCAAACGATGAAGGAAAACACCGTGAGAAAACCTGCATACGCCGAAGAAGAAATTCTTAGGAGCATGCTGAAGTCCAATACGCACTGGGCTAGCCTGGTGGACTATAGCGCAAACGCCCTCCTTGAGAGGGTAGGCCTGAGCCCCAGCAGTGGGGACATGTTAGTAGGCGTTGATTTGATTTTGTGATTTGAGGGCAAAAGTCCAATAGATGACCTAATAAATAATGATTAACTTAACCTAACCGATGCATCATGAACCTGCATTAGTCCACTGCTGGACACAGGCCTCTCCCAAGACGCGCCAATGAACCTGATCTTCGGTTCTCCGCATCCAGTCACTGCCAGCCGCCTGGTCTCCATCTAGCCGGGGGGCGACCCACACTGTGCTGCAAAATCGTGGTCTCTACTCGAGAACTCGTCCACCCCACTGGTTATCGGGTCTTCGACAGCCCACTGCCACTTAAACATACAAACTTTTAGATCTGGCTTTGGTTATCTGACCTACGATTCCTACCTACCTAACCAATTACTAAATAAACAAAAAAATACTTTTGACACCCACCACTTTGTTTTTCTCCCAAACTGCGATAATTTAAAAATAATAACAATATATAATTTTACTATTGGTCGTATTTCACAGATTAATAAGGAATAAAATGTCGTAAAACTTATTTTGACTTTAGATAGGTACTAGGTAATACTATAAAAATTATAAACTCAAGTTCTTGTTTCCCTCTGCTTTATTTCAACGTCAAAACAAAATATTAATTGTCTTGCATCCAAAGCCTCCAGGATCCCGTGCCCTTAACGTCTCAGTCCAGTTAAAGTCCTCAAGGCAAAAATTATTACTTTATGTATATTAGGCGACTGTGCTTGGCCTCTTAATTCACCTAACAGCGCAAAAGTCACGGCTTCTATGAATAACGTTTGATTTTAATTAGCTTCGTTCCGGCTTAAAATTGTGTAGCAATATTGTTACGGGAACGTTTAATGATATAATTCTCGGAAGCTTAGCGCTCTTGGAAATAAGGTAGGTATTTAGGTAATTAAAAAATTGCTTTTACAACGTTTCATTGACACCGTGAAGGTATTCCCTAGGTATTTATAAGAGCTAATTATCGGATACAAGTTTGTTGTTGACTATTGACTGTTGACTATTTCGTTTTTTCCATACTTCGATCATATATTATTAATAATAATATTGTTTATATTATTATTAATGATAATATATTATTAGAGGTATAATTAAGTTCCAGACACATTTTAGGTAATTATGTATTTAGTGTTTTCTTAGGTAAATTTTATACTTAGTAGTTTTAGACTTAATTGATGTCAAAAGAGAATATTGTAGTCCAATTTTGAAGAAACGAACTGATTGATTTGTTAACATGTTTAGCATTGATGTTTATATTTAGCGGCACTTTGCAATTCATTTCTCGAAGCCCCTTCGTTCCCCTTTCTGTTCCCGAATTGTGCAATTTCAATTTAAAGCCCAGTTCACACGTGTTGCGTATTACATATCATTATGCGTGTACACGGTTCTTAATTACAGTGGCATCCAGCCGTGAGGAGCCACTCCCACCGCGCCTTTAAACTAAGATTATCTTCGTTTAACTCCGCTCGCTAGACACGTGTTTGGCAATCTTAATTTGCGTTAACGGAGCACCAGGGCCGGAGTGGGGAATCGTGCTGGGGGGTCGTACGTTTGGAATTTTTAGGTTATAATCAAAATAAAGTTCCGTATTTTACAATTTGATTCCAAGAGTGCGTTCATCACACGATTCCCGAAGTAGTTTTTTTTTCAGAGTTCCCATCACGACCCACTTATGCTGGTACAAAAATGTTTGGGGCAAAAAGGTTAGGTTAGATCCTAGAATTTTCGCCCTGTGTCTGGGGCAACGAATACAGACACGGTATACCCTGACTGTCGTACAAGGCGACTAAAAGGGGTACATTTACTGACTACTCTCAAACGGTGAAGGAAAACATCGTGTGGAAACCTGTATACGCCGAAGAAGACTTAGGCGCATGTGAAGTCCACCAACCCGCACTGGGCTAGCGTGGTGGACTCTAGCCCAAACGCCGTCGTTTAGAGGGTAGGCCTGAGCCCCAGCAGTTGGGACATGTTAATAGAATTTACGATAATAATGTCCAATCTGAAAAATGTCCAACCGTTGAAAAATGTTCAATCTGCAAAACGTCCAATCTGAAAAACGTCCAATCTGAAAAACGTCCAATCTGAAAAACGTCCAATCTGAAAAACGTCCAATCTGAAAAATGTAGGCTATTGAAGAAAATGAATCTGACGAATATCGTGACCAGCATCTGCAGGCGGGGCCCATGTCCCCCCCTGTCTACATCCCTGGCTGCTTCACCATAGGGGGGAGTATTAGCGAGATTTGAGCGCAATCTCGCGCCGGTACCACCGTACATTAATCAAGCAAGCTCTTATTACTTGTTTAAGGGGTGTGTGTCGTGAGGAATTTGCATACTCTTCGCGGGCTATAAGCGCAGCTGAGCCAGTGTTCAGACCATGCCCGCATCACAGACTACCCATTAATTCTGTTGAGGATAAATTACTTGAAAAAGCTATGGGAGAGAGACTTGCAAGCAGTATCAAGAGAAAATACTATACAAAAGTGTCTATAATATAGTCTCAGTTCGATTGTTTTGTCCGATACCGAACTATACTGACAATGAGCCATCTTTAGTGTCAGTTGTACAGTCGACCGCACGTCAGTGCAAACACACTTTGAACTTGAGCTCGTCTAGCCTATTACGGAGTTTCAATACTATGACACACCAGTTTGCACTGTTTTTTTCCATTGACGTGCCGACCGTACCGAATTGCTGAGACTAAACAAGGTTCAATAGTTCGGTTAGTGATGATCTTTGTCATTCGGTTATACAAAGGAACCGAACAACTGATACCAAAGAAGGCTCTGTATAGTTCAGTACCGGACAAAACAATCGAACTACTGAGACTAGATGTTGCAGATGCTATGCGGTTTCATGTGTAGGAAGCCGATGCAACAAGGGTAAAATTTCGAAAATCAAACTTTCTGGACCCCAGTGCGAAATGACTCTCAGGTCGTGACGAAATGTTGTATGAAATTTCATTTCGTACTCGGTTAGGTTCTTTTTGAGGTAAGTTTGTCGAGACGCTCGAAATTATCTCGCGGTCGCGTAGTTGGCAAAATGACACTGGCTGGGTCGCCTTTGACTTACGTCGAAACTACGTTCATCCCTCGGTTAAGCAAAAGCGTTATTTTGTACTCGGTACGAAATACACTATTTAAGTCTTTGGACGGCGCCATCTATCGGATTTTTACGGAAGCTAGCCTGGAAAACGGCTCATTGGCCTCCTGAGTTGTAAGCGAGGAAGTCCATGCCCGTATTTATTTCATTATATGTGTATCTTGTGTTTCAGGCGTCCGCAAGTGCACACAAATTGTAACCGCGATCGGATGTGCTGTTTGCGCAGCGCGCTTGTTTAGCGGATAAGAGAGAGATAAAACAGTATTCATTGCGTGTAATGTTCCCCTCCCTAGTATTTGCCTTTATCATAAAACAACATTCGCTATTTGTTGAACGGTCTGCGGAAAGATATTTTCGTATCACAGAGTTGCGCGTTTCGCATCAAGTCTTGATGGAAACTTACTCATTTTTCCATCTCGGAATCGAATGTCGACTTCAGAAGATTATTATTAGATCACGAGCGTAACTGGTAATATATTGGTGAACATTGACAACTTTCATATCAGCTAAAGATGTTTGTCACTTAAAAACATGGACGTTTAAATAAATAGGTCTTAGCTGATGAGCAATGTCTACTCGTATAATGTTCAAATCATTCTTGGAATTATCTTATCTCCTTACGGAGCCAAGAATACCTGGCCACTCTTCGACCATATGGGGATCTGTTGGATTGTAAAACGTCACATGCCTTGAATATAAATTCTAATCTTTGGCGTATGCATTTTCCTCTCGATACTTTCCTTCACCAAAAAGTCGGCTGTATTTAGTTGCGAGAAACCCTGGTGCGAGCCACGGTTCGAAGTCACGGCCTCGTGAACGTGAGGCGAGTATGCAAACAACTACGCTACCACCGGCCACCCTGACAAAATATATCACAGTATCGTCATTATCAGCCAATCATGACTCATGACACATAGGAGCTATGCACAATTTGATACCTATTATAATTTTCTGGACGACATTACACACATCATCGCATCAATCAATCATTTACAGAGAACCATGCGGGTCATACATTTAATAATCCCAGAGGTACTTGCGAATGTCTACTCCGATAGCTAACAATAGCATCAGTTACTCCGACCATAATTTCCCGACATCCCGTTATAAGAGAAATAATCATCTCCTGCCGGTTGGAGCCGTGATCGATACAAAGATATTGTGCGCCGGTGACAAAGGTCGGCGAGCTCCCAATATTTTACCGAAAGGGCCCTCCCTAATATCCTTCTTGCACAACCCAAATCTATTGTTCATTTGATCAAGTTTATTAAATAAAGATCCACCAGTCCGGTGGCAACATGTGCTGAGACCTTCCAAGAGCAATATTATATTTTTTCCACGAGTGTATATTATTTCTTGATCTCGCTAGGGTTTCTTTCCTTGTTTTTACAGAAAATAATCATATTTTTTCTGGGTTTCGGATCCTGTGACGAAATACGCTGTCGTTTAATTGTTTTGGGTAGTTAGTTTTAGTCTATTTGCTACTCGCGAATAGACTAAAAATATCTTTCAGACAAGGTCCATTAGTACCTATGTTAGTAAACTTGAAAGTACTTACTTATCTTTGTGAGTCCACTTACTTTTGTACCATTTATATAATATAATGTTTGGACAAATTTATACACGGCTGTTTAGTCCCAAACTAAGCCGAAGCTTGTAAATTGGTACTCAACAACTGACAAACATACTTAAATACTTTTAAATAAATACTTAAATACATACAAACACACAGAATCCGAAAACCAACAGTTATGCTCATCACACAAATGTTGGCCCCGGGTGGGAATCGAACCCACGACCTTTGGCGCAGTAGGCAGGGTCACTACCACTGCGCCAACAGGCCAGTCAGATATACTTAAGAACTATTTATTTTTCAGGTTAAATTAATTTAAAGAATTCCTGAAAATTGTTTAGTGTTGTCACATTCAACATTTACAGATGTTGCGTTATGTATGTTGCTTTCCTTGTTATCTATTCTGCGTCATTGTTATCAGATACTTTCAACTGGTAAATAATACGATTACGTTTAATTAAGCAGTGCTTAAAGTACTCGGAATTCTCGGGAATCCATCATAAATGTAAAAGCCTTTATGTCAATATTATGGATTGATTGAATCCGGTTGATTGGATTGGGATCCGTGTAATTTGCAGAATATATTCACACAAAACGAATCGGTGTGGATCGACGCACAGGGTTACTGCAATGATATCAGTCAGTTTTCAGCCTGTCCACGCCCACTGCTGGATAGACTCACAACTCTAGTATATTATGCACCTCTTAATATCCGATTTTTTTCCTTCATCCAGCCGCTTCCGTCTGCGACATTCACGACTCGGTCCATCGGCTAAATACAAATAAAAAAATATGTTTGCCCTTGATTGATCTAATTGAAAGTGTTTATTTTATTGTATTGTGTAAAAATCTTTTTCTATTGTTCACAGGTCCCGTGGCAGCATCTGCGCTACTGACTGTACTCTACTCCACAATCACATTCTGTGACGCCATATTAAGGTGGGTTTAGTAAAAGTTAAAAGAGCAGTCTCCACTCCAGAACTCGTCGGCTCCAACGGCCGTAAGCTCTGAGACAGACGTGACCTGCCCAGTTCCACTTCAGCTTGCCCTTTCGGGTATGTCGAAACCTTAGTTCTCCGTCGGATCTCCTCATTGCATATCCTCTGAAGAAACTTCGAGCATTAATTAAGCCCTCTTCCCAGCTTGCTGAGCGAATTTACTTTGTGGATCAGACCTACAGTCAGTGTCCACCTGTGAATAAGATTAAATACTTTTGTCTTTTCAAATTCAAATTCAAACTCTTTATTCGTAAACATAGGTGGTTAACAGTATTTGAAGATGGTACACTTTATTTGGCTTCTCTATGTTTTGCCCATGGGCGTACGACATTAATATTTTAAGAAATTACTTCATGCACATTATCAGGCCTAATATTAGTTGCCATCTCTAAATTATTATTATTTCATATTAAAATCAATAGCATTTACATAATATACAGTTTACAAATGTGAATGGAATTAAATAATAAAAAATACATAAAATTAAAAAACGAGATAATTATAGGGATGTCAAAACTAAAAATATAAAAACACATGTCAAAATTACATTAAATTTTTATCACCTAAGAAATCAGCTAAGGTATAATAACACTTGTCAACTAGAATGTCAAACAATTTGCGCTTAAATCTTGGTAGCTGTAATATTTTAAGCATGAGGTGCAGATTTGCGCAGTTTTCCAAACGCTGCCCAACTTAACTGGATTCTTCTGTCAGCTTCCCTATCGAAGTTGTTCTTCATCAACATCATCAACAGCTTTTTAACATGTCCCCACTGCTGGGGCTCAGGCCTACCCTCAACGAGGGCTTTCGGGCTATAGTCCACCACGCTAGCCCAGTGCGGGTTGGTGGACTTCACATGCGCCTAAGAATTTCTTCTTCGCCGTATGCAGGTTTCCTCGCGACGTTTTCCTTCACCGTTTGTGAGCAGTCAGTAAATGTACTTAGTTTCGAGAAAAACCCATTGGTACATGACCCAGGCGGGTATCGAACTTCGGACCTTTTGATATGATAGGCCGCGTTTTATCCCCACGCCACTGACGCTCTCTTTCGTTATTCTTATCTAAAGAAAATGTTCATAAATGTATTTGGTATTTCAGGCAGATCCTGCGATGATGTCAAGCCGCAGGCGAAGAGCTGTCAACGTAGATCTTAGCATGTATTTGTAAATAAGAATTTTAACTGTGAACTCAGAAGGGTTAGCAAAAACTATACTATTACATTGTAGAGAACCGTGTTCGATTACTTTCTTGTTTAGACATTTTACTGTTTTATTTTTTGGTCTAATTAAATACGAATAATACAGGTACGTTACAATATTATGTTAATTAAAAACTACTTTAGATAAAAAAATATTAAATGAACGGCTACTAATAAATCTGACCCAGAGAGTTGTTAGTATACATAGAGCGCGCGTTAGCAAGTTTGAACTGTAAGCACGGGTTTGAACAGTCTCGACATTTTCGGAGCGACGCTACTAGTCACAACACGTCAGTAGCGCTGATTGTTGATCGCGCCGGTATTTATTAAGATTTGGAGTAATCATGGTAAAATGTGCAGTGCCAAGCTGTAAACACGATTCACGGAAACAAACGATCTAGAAAAAAATCGATATTGAAGCGTCCATAGAACACCTGCTTACACTTGGCACAATGGGCAATGAGCGATGCGCGCACTCTATAGCTAGTATACTAACTCTATGGTCTGACCCAACGTAATAAATATTGTATCCGTGGACTTAATTCTTCTTCAACTTTTGCAGCTTAGAAAAAAACTAAAATCCCAAAGCTAGGCTATGCCTAATTTTATTTTTATTTATCATTTATTAATTTGGTAATTTAGATATTAATTTAGGGATTTTATACATTTGATATAATGTCAGCCCCATAAGTTATTTTAATTATTATAATTCAATAAAATACAAGCTAATAAATAATCATCTCTAATCTGGAAAATAATAGAATTTTTTTAAGAAAATCTCAAAAAAATGGATTTTCACTTGTAAGTAAAATCAAAGATGATTGTGCTATTTGTTACACCCTGTTAAACTTTTTTTACAATTCATAACTCTTAGATGCTAAAATCTTAATTTATTACACAAAAATATTTCCTGATCTTGTACAACGAATAATTCATATAGGTTATTACAATTTAAGTAAGTAATTTATGTTAAAAAGCGAAGCGTTAAGTTCCCTTAAATTAATTTCAAAAATCGCCGTAAGAAATGTAAATATACGTTTAATGTAAGATATAAATAACAAACTTAGGTACATGAATTATATAAACAATGTAAATTTTAATCAATTTAAATTAATGTTCTTGTAATAATTGTGTGATCCGTAGAAGATTAAATTGGTAGCGGAAATTAGGAGAAAATTAATGTAATTACCTACCATTAAAATGTAATTAACATAATTTCCTTATGGGTATAAGTAATTAGATCTGTGTTCAGTCCTTCCCTAATCGTGAGGGGTTGGAAGTATACGCATTTCTTGCAACGAAACTTCCATTTGGTTAAAAGAATTGCCAAAAATATTACAATTGTTAAACTAGCATGATGTGGAGAAGCATTTGGGTGTACTACTGAAGCTCAAAGTAGAGGATAGTCTTGTAAGGGTCACTAAGGGTCACTAATCCAAGAGTTAGGAAGTTTGAAGGATCATACGAGAAGGTATAAGATTTGAATGTTAAGCCGCAGGTATTGGGAGGACCTCCCTTCTGGATCTGCTATGTCTCACCCATTTGAAACACGTTTGCTAACTTCTATAGATTTCTGGTATCACTGAAACCAAATTCTCTAGCAAAGGAGAGAATAAGACAAAACTTGCAAAGTTATTTAATAGTTACCTACTTATCACATTATGGACTGTACAGTTTGACGCGCGTAGCACTGGGTAGCACCCTTATAAAAAATATATGAAAAAAAAACAGAAAAGTCCACGATTTTCAAATTTTAAGTGGGTACTACTACTGTAATAATGGTAGGAATGTAACAGGAATTTCTGGGTGGGTTTTTACTTATTTCTTATTACTGGGTTCCGGTTTACAAAGAAATCTGATTAATGGTGTTATTACAGCACACGAGACTTTCTAAGAATGTTAACGGTGATAATCCGAAATCACAGGTGGATTGCCAGAGCTAATTTCCGAAAAAACTACGTGCTACGTCGTAGGAGTCTTTCGCGGTTAGTGGTAACGGGTTTTGACTACATGGCGCCGGTTCCGGTTGGATTGTCATACATTCGAAATAATCGAGATTTAGTAATAAAATATATGATTATTTGAATTACCTTTGTCATGTACCTTTGTACTACAGGTTCGCACACAGAGCAGAGAATGCGCGTGCGCGGTCACTGTCATAAATTTGAAACCTCTTTTGGTTCGCATAATCTTTTGAGTATTGTTAAACTAACTTGATTTTAAAAGTAGTGTCGCAGTGTTATTTGCGCCGCTTTTTCTTCACAAACACTTAGGGGGCGGCGGTAGTGAAAAGAAATTGACGTACCTATAAATAAATTTACCAAATGTACTGTGGCGTTCAAAATCAAAAGGTACGTTTAGTTTCAGAGATAATCAAAGTTTTGTAAATTGACTCAAACGACGACACGATCGGGTCGCAAATTTTTTTATAAAAACAACCTACGGGTTTGGAGGTTGGTTCTTGGAGAGTTAGGTATATTTATGTAGTTTTCAACCCTGTAGATAACTCATTTCCACCACAGGGTCCTTTTTGATTTGGAACGCCGCCACCAGCAAAGAAGATTTTGACTTTGGCTTTGACTAGAACGAGTGTAAGAGATAGCTGGACTTGCCTCGTGTAGTCTGGGCTATGTGGTGTTACTATTTGTGATTCCCTTACATCTGGCAAACGATGACGTTAAAATGTTATTTAACTTGAGTCTTAGACTTTGTTATTGACAAAATAACCCCGTCAAATGACTTTCTTTGTCATCATTATGTGTATCTCAGAGGGCTCTCCTTATGTAAAATGTTATGATATTCATTGACTTTAGCATCTTATTGCCTGGTTCGAACGATTGTGTATCGAATGCTAATAATATAGTCCACCGTGTTCCTACTTCAAATCAAATTATAGCCTATTAATATGTCCCCACTGCTGGGGCTCAGGCCTACCCTCTCAACGAGGGCGTTCGGGCTATAGTCCACCACGTTAGCCCAGTGCCGGTTGGTGGACTTCACAAGCGCCTAAGAATTTCTTCTTCGGCGTATGCGTAGGTTTCCTCGCGATTTTTTCCTTTACCGTTTGAGAGCAGGCAATAAGTGTACTTCAGTTTCGAGAAAAAGCCATTGGTACATGTCCCAGCCGGGGATCGAACTTCGGACCTTTCGATATGATAGGCCGCGTCTTATCCCCGGCGCCACTGACGCTCTATTCCTACTTGACACATGCAAAAGTTTTTTCATTTTCAACCGACGAAAAACAAAAGGAGGAGGTTCTCAAGTCGACCCGTATTTTTTTTTACATTTTGGGCGCCCTCTGTCACGATTTGGTCAAGTTATATAGTTACTAACTCTATTGTATGTATTGAGATTGAAGTAGACAATATTTGTGTAAGGAATCTATGAAAAAAAACTAATAATATAACTATTGTTAGAAAAAATGTGTCTCTATAAAATTATTGTTTATTTGTTAAACTGTTTTCATTTAAAATAGCTATTAGAATAGTTACAGCTGTATCATTTCACGAAGTCTCTACGTATCCATATGAAATGTGTGAAAAATTGGAGAGTTCGTGACATGAGAATGCAATGTTTCGTTAATTATTGAACGAATTTTATACGATGAAGTTTCACGGTCTACATTGATTTGCTCAATGACGATGTAATTTCTTTTAAAGGAGTCTGTTAAATAAATTAATATAAAGTATTATGCTGTTTCATTTTAATCCGTATAAAAGGTCGCGACTTAATTCCACTGAATCTGGCGCTACACACGTAATAATAAATTATATTGAGAACCACTGGTTCTTTCTTGCCGGAAATAAAAGGAATACTTACTTCACCACCACCCTTATCAGCCTATAATAGTCCACTACTGGACGTAGTTCTCTCCGAAGGCGTGCCACTGAACCCGATCTACGGTTCTCTGCATCCAGACACTCCAACCGCCTTACGCAGATCGTCGCTCCATCTAGCCGGGGGGCGTCCCACACTACGCTTGCCCATTCGTGGTCTCGGCTCGAGAACTAAGTCTACCCCAGCGGTTATCAGTTCAATAATACATTCGTTTAATACTAGGTACATACGTCAGTTAGCTCTATTTTTGATTCATACGCCGCGCTTCGAGCCATCGGTTCTACAAATTGATCCATACGAGCGAATCAAAAATAGAGCTCCCGACATATGAGACCAGTCCACTGCCACATCTATTATTTTGAGCTACGTCGAAAGCTTTGGTTAGGTATTGCTTAGTTTGGGTTATTCCCAACGAATCATATGATCCGTTCGGAGTTGCATCTGATCACACAAAAAGTTCCAATCGGATCACATGATTCGATGCAACTAAGAAATTGTGATTATTTTGCCCCAACCGATCATATGATCCGTTGCAACTGTTTTTTGAATTGAATATTTTCCCAACTTATCACGGTTACCCGAGATGGTTACATTAATAAATAATAATATGCTATATAGTATAGGTATAGGTATAACTTTTGCGAGGTGTATTTCCAGCTAGGCCAATCGACTAAACAACAGACTCTCGGCAGACCCGAAGCTGGAAACCGGATTATCGTCCGGCAGTAATGCGTAAACGTAAACTCCGCAAGATAGCGCAGTGTATAAAATCTTTCGCTACGTATGGCCACGAAACAAGCGGCGAATATCGCTCTAGTCGCAAGAGCGTGTGAATCTACAGATATGGGGTAAGCTGGTGATTTATCCTACTAACATTTCGCATCTGCGTCAAAAGTGACACAAGTGTGCGTTCGCTGAGTACGTACGACCAATGATCGAACTCAGTAAATTAAAATTTTTGACTTGTGTCAATTTTGAAGCAGGTGTGCGATTTATAAACGCGAAAGTTTGTAAGGATGTTTGGATATATGTTTGAATTGGAAATTATTACTCTTTCACGCAAAACTACAGAACAGATTTTGATGAAACTTTACACTAATATAGATTATACATCGGAATAAATACCTCGGGAAAAGATGTTCCCGCAGAAAAAACTTTTGTACGCGGGCAAAGCCGCGGGAAACAGCTAGTCTTGTATAGTATTTTCACCTCTGCAGCTCGAATAGGCAGGCAGCAACATTTGCTCACTGAGTGAAGCAAAGTAATTTGAATTTCGAATGTCGCTTTTTCCTTCATTTAGTCTAGGTACGCTATTTAATTACCTTACTAATTTTTAAATACACTTTTACAGCACTAGACTCGCTCTAAGCATTTTTATAAAAACTACGCAGTACTAGTACCGCTGTGCGCCGCGTAGCAATCGTTCAATTCAATTCAATACTCTTTATTACACAAAAAAACAGATCACAATAATACAGTAGATTTAGGAGGTACATCTAAGCGGTCTTATCGTATCGTATCGTTATCTGTCACCTACAGTTGAGCTGAGCTGCCATCGCTTGCTTCGTGGCCCCACCATCACGCGCTGTTTAGACGTCCGTTACAAATATTACCTGGCGGAATTACCGGCATTACCGCGGAATTACCGCCGCCTGCGGATACACTGAGACATTACAGCTCGCTGACAGATACGCCGGAGGTATTTCATTTTTACGGCACTATTCAAAAACAAGTGAAACTTTCACGGACGATGGCATTTTTGATAGCCTTTGAAAGAGCGATCGGAGAAATGAAACAGCATCGCTATTTGTTTATTGAGGTAGGTTAGGTTAGGTTTGTAATGAGTTCTACGGAACTAAAGTACGGTTTATTTATTTTTATTTATTTATTTATTTTATTCATATGGAAAGGCAGCTAAAGCTGATGCTTCCATATCAGCAGTCGACTTGCTTTCATAATATTAATTTATTGCGTCTTTTTAGATTTGAGAAAGGTGTCTAGTCTGTTCTTGAACATGTTTACGGAAGTGGAAGATACAACAGATTCTGGCAGATTATTCCATTTGGATGCAACCCTGTTGCTTAGAAAATTTCTGTATTGGTTCAGCTGTGCATTGGCTCTTTGTATTCTCATGTTGTGCCCTCTGAGTCTCTCTATGGGGTTAAATATACTATTATACCAAAGGCTTTTCGGTGAAGCATGACAACGCGAGGAAACCTCCTCGAAAGATTACATTTTCTATTCTAAGGCGTTTTAAATATTAATCTAATAATATTAATAAATCTAATTCAGATCAGCCGTTTGGGAGCAGCATCGTCATGATTCCTTAACTTTAAGATTTTCATACATTTTTATGCCATTTTGCAGGTTTTTTTCTACATGACGATGCTGCTACCAAACAGCTCATCTGATCAGTTGGATATCTACAGCGATCTGAAAGTCCTCCATGTACTCTCTCGATGACCGTCATCAGATCATGCACCAATCAATCCTTCACGGAGAAACATGGCTTCAAAGTGACCTCGATTGTATGAAAATCTGGCCTTGTTTCTAATTATCCGTCCAACTATGTATGTGAAGTCTACCAAAAAACAGATACAATAATATAGTATCCAACATTAGTAGTATCTACACCTAGGCGGTCTCGCCGCTAAAAGCGATTCCTTCCAGACAACTTTCGGATAAGCGCACTCTTTGCAGTAAGAATGTGACTGTACGTACCTACATATGCACATAATCTACATGTGACTGAAGTACCTACTAAAAAAACAAATCAGCTAAACCCAACCCAAATCTCAATCCTCAGTACAAGTAAATAAAGGTACGGAACCCGCGTGTTCAGATCTTGTCACACGTAATAAGCCCCTTTGAGTGGCGTTAGTCACGTAACAAATGAAGGAATATAAGAAAATATGCGAATATTTCCCCTTCTTTTGACGTGCCTTCGATGTTTGCGTTCCGGGTAATGACTACGCATTCAACCTAGTACTGTAATTGAATAAATACCACATCAGGGCTAGACCCGAGCAATTTCAGGGCATTATATTCGGGTAGTAGCGCGCTTTGGAGCAATGGATTAGTTGGTAGTATAGTCCCCGTAGAATTTCTTGACGGCCGAACGAATAATATAGTCAAAAAATGTTTGCTGCACATCGCTGACAGTGTTTATAGTCTGTGTGCGTAAGCGAGATAGTGTGCTACATAGAGATGTCCAAAAACTTTTGATTCGATTGACCGAAACCATTAACTATTTCTTGTAATTGAATGAGCGTCTCTAGTGAACACAGCTCCCGTTTGACACCTAAAATTAGTCATTGCGCAGAAACCAGCCAACTTTTCACACGGCCGCTATTAAACTCTACGGGGACTATTACCATTCCTACCGAATTCAATTTGATTAAATGGTGTCCAAAAACTAGCCGCTCAGAAAGCGACAGCGCCCCACTCTCTCCCACTGGAGCGAACGAGTGGGGGAGCGAACGATCATCGAGGGCTGGAGGTTAAACTCTACGGGGACTAATTACCGTTCCTTACCGTATTCAATTTGATTAAATGGTGTTCAAAAACTAGCCGCTTAGAAAGCGACAGCGCCCCACTCTCCCCCACTGGAGTGGAGGAGCGAACGATCATCAAGGGCTGGAGGTAGACTACCAACCGCCCGCCTCACGCTCAGGGTGAAGCGCCACATCAACGCAGCTTCTCATATAGTGTGAAATTCGCTTGAAGAGCTTACTATAGAAATGATCCTATGAAGTAAGGACTTAATTCGAACGGTTTCATCTGAAATACTTATAATATCACGTGCGTCGAAACGATAGCGCGATGTAAAATACAAGTGGCGCCATCTAACGACATTTGTGTGAAACTTCTAAAATCCGATGTTTTAGGTATTTAGATTTTTATGTTACATAGATTAATACTATGAGGGTGATTTTCTTACTAGAAAAGCCCTCTCTAAATAAAGATTTTTAAAAATAGCATATGCTATCGACATTAACTGAAGGGAGGCGAGTTACGGCGTCTGCGTCAGGTCGACGCGCGGCATGCCTGACGTCACATACTTACATACAACCCAAACACGCCTAAGGAGTGGGGGCGTCTCTTCTAAGAGTAACATTCCTGCTTTATCTGCAGACTAAGCGATGAGGGTTAGGATTATCTTATCTAATAATAATACGCCAGGTTCTCTTAATTATCTCTTCTCGTTTGTGGTAAGTACCTATTCAACGTTTGTCGAAATTTTTTGACATTTTAAAAGACAAACAAAAAAGGCCAGAACCTATGGCCAGACCCCGGCCTCTTGTCATCATTCTGCTAATTATACGTTAGTATATTCCAAATTAATCAGAGTATAAGGAGTGGGGGCGTCTCTTCTAAGTGTAACATTCCTGCTTTATCTGCAGACTAAGCGATGAGGGTTAGAGTTATCTTATCTAATAATAATACACCAGGTTCTCTTAATTATCTCTTCTCGTTTGTGGTAAGTACCTATTCAACGTTTGTCGAAATTTTTTAAATTTTAAAAGACAAAAAAGGCCAGAACCTATGGCCAGACCCCGGCCTCTTGTCATCATTCTGCTAATTATACGTTAGTATGTTCCAAATTAATGTGAGTATAAGCAGCGGGGGTCTCTTCTAAGAGTAACATTCCTGCTTTATTTGCAGACTAAGCGATGAGGGTTAGGGTTGTCTTATCTTTTAATAGGGCAGGTTCACCCGGTGACGCTGCGACTCTATGGGTTCTATTGTGCCAGCCTCTGTGTTTACCTGTTGCTCTCCTCAAGTATTCGCTGCACAAAAGCTAATTATGCAGATAAATAAGAGGTAGAAGCCTGATAGTCTTCGGGTTCAGGATAGGCTGTACCCTATACTCATTTTGTCTTGCAGCTAGTGCATTGCATTGGTACAGCAGTTGTTTCGTCCCGCTGTCCTGTGAACAAGCTTGATCTTGGTTGGTGTGAAACGCTTTGGCCTGACGCTTGTACCGAGAACAAACACGTCGGATTTTATTGATGTGCCATTGTATTTATAAAATACATTTAGGTACCTTGCCATATACGTAATATCCCATTTTATATCTGCATTACGTAACCTAATTCAAATTTGCGGTAGAATGCTTTGCGAAGTTGCGACGTTCAAATTCGGGTCCTTAGTGAAACTACCTACTATCGAATATATTGACCTGGAATTTACCAAGAGCCAAGATGTAAGTATATAAATTATATAAATTTACTTACTACAGATTCTCAGTCAAAGAAAATATTGTGAAGGAACAAACCTGCAAGCGCTGAAGAATGGTTTTTAAAAGTTTGTCTCTAAGGCGTGTTTGAATCACCGAGTCAAAATAGACAAAGGATTTTGATTGTCTTTTCTCGTTTGTGGTACGTGTACACGTTGTTGAAATTTGTAAAAGTTTGAACGACAAACATCCGCTTATGGCCAGAACCCGGTCTCTTATCATTATTTTGCTCAATAAAACTTTCTAATCGGATTAAGTGGAATATACTAAATATTCCACTTAATCCGATTAGAAAGTCAAGAACATTTTCAATGATGGTAAATCTTTATAAAAACTATGCAAACTATTCTATTCTATTTCCAATAGATTTTCAATATCCCAAGTCGGAACATTCGCGTTCCAAACTACAAAGTAACTCGAGCTCAGCGCGATGTTGCAGGGAAACTTGGATTTTCGGATTTCCCAACTTATGACATGTCTGTACAAAAGTTTTGTTTGTTGTACGTACCTACCTAGTCGGAGATCAGAAGAATTGTCGCCGTCGTAGGCTTTGACATGACATCAATAATGTTTCCGTATCGGTGTTTTACTATAAATGTTGTCTCGAATTGTAAAAAGAGGGTAACGACTTTGGTAAATACATTTTTAGTAGGTACCAGGGTTAAAAGTTAGTTTAAAGTTAAAAGTAAGTTAAAAGTGCGTCAGTGGCGTCTGGTATAAGACGCGGATTGTCATATCGAAAGGTCCGGAGTTCGATCCCCGGCTGGGCCATGTACCAATGGGTTTTTTCTCGAAACTTAAGTACATTTACTGACTGTTCTCAAACGGTGAAGGAAAACATCGTGAGGAAACCTGCATACATAGTAATAAGTAATAATAATTGTAATTTGTGTTGTAATTTTTCATTATTTTCAATTAATTTAATTTTCGTATTTCCGTGTTTTTTTTTTATCAATAATTTTTATTTGTATTTTAATTTCGTAATTGGCATATTATTATTTCTAATGAAATGAATGTAATTATGGTTTTTTTTATGCTGTGAAATTAAATAAATAAATAAAATACGCCGAAGAAGAAATTCTTAGGCGCATGTGAAGTACACCAACCCGCACTGGGCTAGCGTGGTGGACTATAGCCCGAACGCCCCCGTTGAGGGGGTAGGCCTGAGCCCCAGCAGTGGGGACTGTTAATAGGCTGTTGATGATGAAGTTAAAAGTTAGTTCTGAGCTAGCAGACTTAGGTAGTGTGATTAGAAAGCTTCTTGTTCTGTAAAGGTCTGACAGAGATGAGTCATAGCGACAAGACCGCCTAAATTGTAAATCTCCAAAATTGGAACTACACATTTTTGTACAATAAAATATACAAGGCTGTATTGTATTAATGTATTGTCTGTATACAACATAAACAAACCTCAACAATTTCGCATGAATGTGATTACCGAACAAGACACCGAGCTCATGGTAGAACATTTTCCTGCCTTTCCTTGTTGTTTTACGAATTTTATTGTATTTCTTTCTTTCTTCGGCAGCCATATAAAAGGACTGTCAGGTAAAGCCCAACTATTCCTCATTCCGGGCAGAAATAGGTGAAATTGTGAAATATATGTGAGCCGTAAATTAGTGTTAGGAAACAATGGAGTCGCGCACCACAAACCGCGCAGTTTCACGGATTTTTCAACGTTTTACAACAAAGGGTGTGCGGTGGCCAAAGTTTCGGAAAACAAGGGACACCCGCTTGGTATCTGTTGTTTTGAACATGGCGCAAAACGATTGCATTGTTCTGTATGTTTTGTTATTTATTTTAGTAAGGACGGCTGGAACATTGTTGAACTGATCTAGCAAATACGCTAGTTCTTTACATTTCTGCCCCAGTATGCACAGAAATTTGCAAATTGTAATGTCAAAAAATTTTTTAAAATGAAATCAACTTTATGTCATGTATTGTTGATTTAGTAGCGGTTAGTCCGATACACGTTTGGTCAAATACGCGATTACGACTAGTTTACATTACGCAGTAGGTACACAGAGAATTTGGTACGCTTAAGAACAAAACCTTGTGTACTTAAGGTATTGAATCAAATGAAATCATTATGTTTGATGAATAAAATAACAATAACAAACATTTAAATTATAATACTAATAATTATAACTCACGCAATACGTTAAAAACTAACCGTTGAAAATCTTTAATACAAAATAACGACATCTACCGATATTTATATTTTAGACTAGTCACTATAAATAGTGTCTCCGAATTGTTAAACACAAATTATTTTTCATCGATAGCGAATACAATCTATCCACAGTTATAGATATTTCGAAGTCACCCTACTATAAAATAAAAGTGCATTGGCTGAAAGGAGCGCGTACACTCACCGTCCCCAGGGTATATAACTGCATTAAACTAAGACAGTCTCCACAGAAACCGGTTATAAAAGATATAACGTTCAAAAATGTTTCACTAACAAGCAAGTTATAGAGTTGCTCAGAAAATTTACCATTGTTTTCAAAATATATAAAGGATAATTTTAAAAATCGGATCTTTGCGTAAATCCTAGGAAGATTGAAAAAAGCCGGATAATTGGAGTTTAAGCTTGAATTTCGTTATCGTCCGAGCTATTTTCAGGATCTTCCCCATCCCATATCATTTTCCGATTATCCTACGATATCATGAACAATCAAACGGGACTTCACGGACTTGATAGCCATTGGTCATTCGGCAAGAGTTTTCATAAAAGCACGTAGCTACACAATGTCAAAAGTCCACCAAAGAGATCCTATCTCTATAGTGAAAAGCAGGAAGGTTCGGGCGCGGACGCCCACCAAAGAGATCCTAACTCTATGGTCAAAAGTGAAAAAAAATATAATGAGTCAGGAGTTATTTCTTTCAGTTCAGCAGTGGGAGAAGATATTGGTTCATTGCAGTCCATATTCGGCCTCACTTTAGGCACGTCACTGAACCCAATCTTCTGTTCTCAGCTTCACTTCCTTACGCAGGCCATCGCTTCATCTAGCCAGGGGGCGTCCCACACTACTCGAGCACTCGCTTACCCTAACGGCTTAGCGTAAATAATAATAGTATAATTATTTCGTACACTATGCTAACGGTTTACATTTCGTTGGCAGATGTGACCAGTCCAATGCTTATTTCAAATTGCTATGTCGATAAATTACTCCTTAATTATAAAATTCCTAGCATTATTTTAAATTTTCCTTAAAGAGACGAGTGTTTCCACTAATATCTTTCATATTATGTATTTTCAAATCACTAAACAAACATTTCAAAGCTTATGTCACATACGGACGCCAGTATTTGTCCTGAGGTGGCATTGATACTGATAATGGTTTATAATTAAATCATTAATATTTTCCAACAGCCAAGTGAGCTAATATTTGATTGATAAAACACCCTATTCCAATAACGGTCGCATCACGGTGACATACTTCAACTCAGTCTTTATTACACGTTCTTACAAAATGGTTACAAAAGAGGAAGAACCTTTGAAATCTCAAACGAAACCCAAAAAAAAGAGTCTCAGAGAGAAATATCAGCACCTAAAAGAAAATATCACCGTAGAGCCAGTGCTCGCTTGCTACGTAATACCTGGTACATTATCGAGACTATCAACTCAAAATCTCAACTTGGATAAAGCATGTCGGGTCAATATGGGATATGGAGACCTCGTCTGCAACGCACTTATTGCAAGAGAAGGAGCTATGTACCAGAAAGAAGAATATGCCGTACAAGAACTTGTAGCTGGTATGGAAGTGTGGAAGAACATCCTTTTAACAGCAATACCGAGTTTCTTAATCATATTTCTGGGAGCATGGAGCGATAGAACAGGAAAAAGAAAGCTGTGCATATTACTCCCAATCGTGGGAGATTTACTGGCATGTCTTAGCAATATACTGAATGCATACTTCTTTTACGAGTTACCAGTGCAAGTTACTATGTTTTTTGAAGCGTTCTTTCCAGCCATCACAGGAGGTTGGATAGCCACGTACATGGGAGTTTTCAGTTACATAAGTGATATATCCAGTAAAGAGTCAAGGACATTCAGAGTAGGAGTAGCAAATCTCTGTTTGACCGCTGGTGGTCCTATAGGATCGGCTCTTAGTGGCATCCTTCTAGATCAAATCGGGTATTATGGAGTATTTACTTTGAGTTCTTTGTTGTATCTCTTTAGCATCTTTTACGGATGCTTCTATATCAAGGATCCTGAGAAACCAGCTCCAGAGAAAGAGGTATGAGGTATTAATAATTTACTTGTTTAGTTAATTAAAAACTAATTAATTGAAATTACTCTAGATTTTTTATTATGAAATTACTAAGATTTAACATTGACGTTCAGTTTAATTATAATTCCTCTTGATTTCATAAATTGCAGGAGAAATCACCCGGAGTCTTGAGTTTTCTCAAAACTTTTTTTGATGTGAAACATGTGAATGACACAGTAAGAGTGGCGTTCAAAAAAGGACCCAGTCGCAGAAGAACTAAATCTATTCTGGTGTTGACATGCATAGCATTTATATATGGACCATCTTATGGTATGTAAACATTTCTTAATTTTGCAAATTTTTAGACTGAAATAATGATTTTTCTAGTGATTCCCAGTGGTGACTAGCAAGCTTCCGTAGCAAATAGGAGTTTTAGTCTCTCACAATACATACAATGATTGCCATGAACATGATTTAATCTGTACAAATATAGAACATCTTTTAGAAATTTTCATTTGTCACGATGATTTTCTAAAACTACATTTTCCAACCATTTTTATTTAGGCAGTTATTTAGCAATTGAATCTAGACTTAAATCTACCTTATCAGCAATGTCGTAAAATATTTTTTTTTGTGTTCCAGGCGAATTCACCGTTCGCTACCTCTTCACCCGGACCCGCTTTAACTGGGACGCCCTCAAATACAGCTTCTATAGTACATTCTATATCTGTATACATGCACTTGGTAATTACTTTTTCAGTGTTTACAACTTTATCTTCATTAGATCAATCATACTCAGCTTCACTGTTACCTTGGGCTAACGCAACGCATATATTTCATCCTTCAAAACAAACTTGGATTTTTTTAAATCGGTATTTTTACAGCATCAATTTCTTCTTTAAAACTTTACTCATAGTGCGTTTGCAAGTATTTTTGTTTGGTAATAACATATCTTATTGCATTCAAGGTTTCTTTATAACTAACGTTGTATTATAGTGAATGTCACAACGTGCCCCTTATTCAATTTTCTTCACATAATTTTAAGAGGATTTTTTTATCTTTTGTCATCTTTTTTCGTAATTTACTTCATGTGTAAAGAAAATTTTATTTTATTTTTCTCACTTTATTTAAATTTGTAAATTCCAGGTGCATTGATCTCAATAAGTCTGTTCAGTCGTCGTTTCCAATGGGACGATTCCGTTCTGGGCCTCATATCGAATGTAAGCAAGATCATTGGTGGGATTGCTACTGGTCTGGCTCGAAACAGCCTGGATATGTATCTTGGTAATATAATTTGTCTTACTACAGAGTGCAGTGCAACGAAATAAAACTGGTTCATAAGTTGAGCTTTCAAATTCAAGATTTCATGGTTTTCCTTTCATTTAATTTATCAAGTTTGTTAGAGAGATTTCATACTTATAATTGACCCTAACGATCGATGCAATACAGGGTGTAATTTTTACAGATTTTAGTCGGTTCGATTTCCGGGTGTGGCAAGCGAATTTTCAAAAATCTTTGAATACAGTTTTCTTTCCTTTCAAAAATAAAGGAATGTTTTCTTTGAATAAAATTTTCTATCTACAGTATTAATAGTACTTTCCCTCCAGGTGGCATTACAAAATTAAACCCTGTATGTCACTTTTGAGACTCTGTTTTCGTAGTAAATACTGACCTACATTGTTTTCTGCTTATTTTTCAAAAACGTTTATTGAAATATTTTCTATTTTATTTTCAGCTGTGGCCATTGAAATGTTCAACGCCACATCGTTCACTGCTCTAAGATCGATCTCATCTAAACTTGTCACTAGTGATGAATTAGGTAAATGTTACTTACTTAGTACAATGTCATTCGATGTTAATCGTTCATCAACGCTTTGATTGTCATCTACTGCATTGTCACTTTTCATAAAGTTGCTGACTCTTACAAACTTCACTACAGTAGAAAGAGCTCTTCTTTATCACACAAAAATCAACCACCTGGTTTATACCTAAAAATTTAATGAGATGGTCTGAAATTATGCAGAAAAAGCTGCAATTGTCTGTAGTCAAAATATAATATTATTGCATACGACATTAATTATACACGTCAATTTTAATCTACCACCTTGTAGAACTCCTAAATGCCATAGAGAGAGAAATAACCTAATTTATTGCTCAACCAGATGCATCACGAGATTAAGCCTACTTATAATATTATGTATAGGGATAATGGTAATACTCGTATAATATAAAGTCATTTAGCCACCTTTAGTCCATAGTTTATCATCAGACGTTCCGGTGTTAATGTCCGGAGGTCGCGGGACCCAGCTGGATGAGGTTAGCGCAGGACAGGTCGTCGTGGAGATCCTTGGGGGAGGCCTTTGTCCAGCAGTGGACGCTGATGATGATGTTCCGGTGTTCATCTTTATAAAAAAATATCTTGTTAATTGATTTAGATCAGTAATATCCTCGTGAGGCCAAGGTATATTTTTAGTATTTGTGTATAACAAACCTAGTGGAACCTAAAAGGACCAATAATCATTAGTAGATTTTGTTCTAGAAAAAGGTTCGGGTCGTTGGACACATAAACTTACATTTTGCTCTGGATCTGAACGACTATAGAGCTTTAATCCTAATAAAGGACCGTGATCCGGAAGATATTATACGCACTAAGTACTTACTTATACTCAAGCAATATTTTGCAGGTAAAATGATAGCCATATTCAACTTGATGGAGGTAATAACATCCATGGTGTTTGGGCCCATATACTCGTGGATATATATGAAGACCCTGCAGATTGATCCAGGATTCTTTTATTACGTTAGCACCGGACTTACGTTACCGCCTATACTTATTTTTGGGTAAGTACTCGAATTTCGTATATAATAAAATACCATATGACATAAGATTTCAAGACAAAACTACATAGGTGGCTGGCACAGAAATGCTTTTATTCTGTAAGAGAGTTCCTTGACATGAAACATTAATTTAAAACTCACCTTTTTGTGAGTAGGACATCAAGGGCTAACAATAATTATAATTAATTTATTGACATTATGATTGTTAATTGTCACATCGACTTCGCAAAACATAATTTTAATTGTAATGTAAATTTTGCATGCCATTTAAATGGTGAAGCATGAGATCCTGTGTAAGCATAAACTCCATACAACTTATTACCATGTTTCAGCAAATAAATTCATTCATTTCATCTCATTTCATTTCATTTACCGAAATGACATTCCACTAGAAAATTTGCAGACCTTACTTAACGTGAACAGGTCACACTGAATCAATCTCTTCTTCATGAATGTTTTTATTTTATTTTAGATGGTTCTTCAAACAACATAGAATGAGTCTTCACAAGTCTAAAAATACAGAAGCTGCCGATAATGGAGAAGAATGTGAAACAGGCGACAAAGAAGCAAAAGAGAAGAAAGATATTCCTATTATAAATAGCATCGACTTAGCTGATGAGAAAATATTTATAGATTAATTGAAATACCTACATGTATAATTTATTTTATATTCTACAATAAAATGAACTTTTAAAATAATTGATAAAATTAATTTACTAGTTTCCTATTACTTAGCTACCCAATGTAAAATGCTAATCTTGAAAAGTTTTACATCTTATACATAATTTTGAAGATTACATTTATTTGCCTAATACTCTTTCTTTACCACTGCGTCATAACACACGTTACAAACAATAAAATCATTTTGGTCACAAAACATAAATACAATACCGGGTTCGGTTTTCGGAGTTAGGACATAGTACATTTTGGATCTCTTTAGAAATAAGAGGAGTATATAATATTTTCGTCTGGGTACTCTAAGTGCAGTCCGTCCATCTTCTGGCTCAAAATCATTTGCCATCGATGAAATTAAAATCAAGTGTAAACCATTTACAAAAATTGGGTGTCAGAACAGAACACAATGTTCAAAGTTATTATTGTCTAATGTTTTCAAAACTACTTCATCATGCTTATTGGAGACATCGACCTAATGAATGTAGAATTACAATTTTGAATAACTGTTTACATCATTGTATATTATAGCATTATCCTTATTCAAATATGTATTACCTACTTGACAGATAGAATCGGCCGTAATTTTATCAGACTCCGTCGATGCATTTGCTAACAAGTAGTTAAATGGTTTAATTACTGTGCAAACTAACCAGATAATTATAAACAAAGGGTGTTTTAAGATTAAACATAACATACTGCAGTGGAATGTAAATCCCGAAAACTCGTAATCAAATATTATGAAGGCTAATACATAAAGAAGAAAATTCAAATTCTAAGTACTTTATCTCTAAGACTAAATTAAAAGCTGACAATGAAATAGGCCAGGTCAATGAATATCAAGAAGGTCTCGAAAATGGTTATTAATGAACAGATTCCAAGGACTTACATACATGAAGGTCAGAAATAAAACCCAATCATGACATAGTGAAATTACTAAGGCTGAAAAGATTTGTATTTTTGAAAGGTATGTATTTTTAATATTGGTTTGTGAAAGTATCACTTTGCAATAAAACATCATCCTATAAGTGACCCCCTTTTAAATAATCTTTGTTTTAGGGTTCCTCGAGCCCTTTTCTATCCCTTCGTTTATTTGTTCGGTCTAAAAAATAACTCTTTTGACCCGATAGCAGAGATATTTGAGGTGTTAGTATATTATTATAAAAGTATTGAATTTAAAAAATATGTGAGAAAAAACAAAGACGGAACCCGTGGATTCATTACGACGTACCCTTTGGTGACTTTTTTTAATAAGACGTTTATTATGAGTAAAGTAAAAGTGATTTATCACCAGACAATTATAATAATATCTCAAATAGTGCGTTAGTCTTATTAGTGCCAGTAGTGTATCAAACGATATCACAGAGTTTGAAAGTGTTAAACATAATAATAGGCCGACTATGTCTTCCGAAGAAAAAGCAAGTGCAAACCCAGAAGAACAACCACTTAAAGGCGAAGAAGAAAAGAAGAAAGAATTTCAGTTTGAAAATAAAACTTTCATCGAAAAGCTATGTTACTTAAAATCAAATATAACGGTGGAGCCAATAATGGCTGGCCTCATCATTCCTTCAATGTTAGCGAGAATTGCTGTACAAAATTTGAATCTAGAAAAAACCTGTCGAATCAAGCTACAACTGGGTGAGAAAATTTGTAATGCTATAATCAAAAGGGAAGGTAATTTGACAGAATATGAAGGAGATATACAAAGAGTAATAGCCTCAATAGAAGCATGGAAGAGCATAATACAGACAGCGCTACCCACATTACTGGTGATTTTCATGGGGGCATGGAGCGATAAAACTGGAAACAGAAAACTGGCCATCCTTTTACCAATTGTAGGAGAATTACTAGTCTGTACAAGCAATATAATTAGTACGATATTCTTCAATGAAATATCAGTTGAAGTTACTATGTTTTTAGAAGGAATATTTCCGGCTATAACAGGTGGTTGGGTGATGGTGTATCTAGGAGTTTTCAGTTATATAAGTGACATAACAGATGAGGAGTCCAGGACGTTTCGGGTGGGCTTGGTCAACCTGTGTATGACAGCTGGGGTCCCCATAGGAACCGCTCTCAGTGGAATTCTGCTCAATCTCCTGGGTTACTATGGAATTTTCGCCATCTCCGGTTCGATTTATTTGATGACTTTGTTATATGGTATGATTTATTTGAAGAGCAAAACTAAACCTGGCGCAGAAGATGATAAGGTATGTTTATTTTTTAATTACAGTAAAGTTGCATTAAATCAATTAACTGAATTGTTCAATTGGAAAATATAAAGTGCTGTATAAAAGTCTCAATTACGAGTATGTGATTTGTGAATGTCGGAAATCGTGCATAACATTATAATGACCGTCGAAAACAAGCTTAATGATAACAATGGAAACAAAGCGACATGTCCGCTGAAAGTTATTTTACAACGATATTTAATTCAATATAATAGTTACATACTCTGATGTACAATGTAATCTAGAATTACCTTATTAAATCAGACTTCATCATCATCATCATCAACAGCCTATTAATCTCCCCACTGCTGGGGCTCAGGCCTACCCTTTCAACGAGGCCGAGGGCGTCTTACTTCACTTACTACTTACTGGGAATCAGACTTACTAAGGGTTAACATCAACAGCCTATTAATGTTCCCACTGCTGGGGCTCAGGCCTACCCTCTTGACGAGGGCGTTCGGGCTATAGTCCACCACGCTAGCCCAGTGCGGGTTGATGGACTTCACATGCGCCTAAGAATTTCTTCTTCGGCGTATGCAGGTTTCCTCACGATGTTTTCCTTCACCGTTTGAGAGCAGTCAGTAAATGTACTTAAGTTTCGAGAAAAAACCCATTGGTACATGGCATAGCTGGGGATCTAACTCCGGACCTTTCGATATGATAGGCCGCGTCTTATCCCCTACGCCACTGACGCTCTCAAGGGTTAACAATTGTAAGTAAATGAGGCCATTGGAAGAAAAAATCGGTTCTGTAGAAACAAAACGTATAATCTGCTTTCCTAGGTACCGCTTCACCACATTTCAGAAGCTTTGTCGAAACATTTTCGTGACATAATATTCTAAAAGGGCTTCATCTTATTTTTGTAAACAGCTTTATAAGCCTTACTTTTCCTTTCAGAATAATCCTTTAACGTGTTCGAGTCTAACATCCTTAGTGAAGAAGACAGGGGCCGTGGCAGTGAAACAGAGGAAGGGGAACACAAGGATAAAGATCCTACTGACACTTTTGGTGGTAGCCATAATTTACGGACCTAATCATGGTAAGTTGCTGATACATCCAACAAAGTCACGAATGAAGTCGATGGAAGTATTGTTATTATAATATGGATGTCGTGGGATGATCGTAGAATTAGTTAGATCGTGATATGCCTAGGCATTTCATTATCACATTTCATAACGCCCTTAACTCAAACTGCTGGTAAATTTTCCTTTTATCCTATTTGTTTTATTGGGTAGAATAATGAGATGGCAACGGCTTTTTTTATTTTTCCTCCAAGGGGTTGAAATTCTTCTATTATCATAGATTTATAGGTACTTAATTAATTTTAGAGAATGCGCCTTACAGAGTTCCACAGGCAAGACAAAATGACACGATAAATTGAGTGTGTCAGTCAACACCAAATCACAAGGCGCAAAGTCTCAGATGAAACCAATTCGAGAAAGATACGTTACTCATTTGACCGACTCGTTGGCTTAGTGCTTTGTTGACCGACTTGTTGGTCCCGGTCTAGATCTAGATTGCTCTACCCTTGTATAATGCTCATAATACACGAAAAAACCCTTGCTTGGGATTATGGAAGTGGTTATTGGGTAATAGTGGTTAGTATAGGTAATGTAAATGAAATATTTGTCTAAGTACTGTAAATTTTTACATTATACCTTTAGTGGAAAATATCGATTGGTGCCCGTGGTACCACCATTTAGTAATTTTGGTATAACCTAACAAGTAGTAATACTTGCGTATGACTAGTACTTACTGATGAATATGTGTTTGTGTGTAATGTACTGCCGTATCTTCCTTCTTAGCTTTCATCAGCGCATGTTAAGACACATTACTAGCGCTCGTTTGTTTTAGTTTTTTTTTAATAATGGCCTTTTGTATTGTGTTTAAGGCACAACAATTCCGCCAATTTCACGTAGTGGAAAGTACAGTTTGTTTTAGTTACAGTAGTTATTATCTCGAATTTAAGCTTCGTTTTCGTTAAGCCTATAGAATTATTGATAGATAAGATTACTGTATCTACTCGCAATGGTATTATCTCATTTTCAGCGTTTTAGGGGTTTTACAAGAATCTTAAATAAAGACTATTTATTAATTAAAGACAAATTTTTTTTTCACAGACCTCTGTCTTTCATCTCAAAGATATCATGATCTAAAGTTGGTATTAAAGGTTCAAGGACCCTATGACCATATTGTATTGTCGTCAAAATCACGGAGCTAGTCTACCGACGTCATACTGTTGGCTTGCAATGTGACATGTGACAGTAATCTACGTTATATTGACGTCATCGCTATGCTACAGTCAATTTTAATTTTGATGTAAAACACGGTCTAATCCTTAGCTTATAAAGTTCTGGTTCCTAGGCACGATGCTCAATAGTCTCCGGATGTCTTATGAATGACATAGCTAAATCTACTTTGAAAACTGCTTGGTAACTTCATCATCATCATCATCATCAACAGCCTATTAATGTCCCCACTGCTGGGGCTCAGGCCTACCCTCTCCACGAGGGCGTTCGGGCTATAGTCCACCACGCTAGCCCAGTGCGGCTTGGTGGACTTCACATGCGCCTAAGAATTTCTTCTTCGGCGTATGCAGGTTTCCTCACGATGTTTTTCCTTCACCGTTTGAGAGCAGTCAGTAAATGTACTTAAGTTTCGAGAAAAAACCCATTGGTACACTTTACTTCACTTGGTTACTTAATGTGTGCCTACCCTAATAATATCTACAAGTCATCGTTTTGCCTACACTTAATCGCCTCCATTATCATTTTAATTCACAAAATGCAATCAATTTTAGCGAATCTCTCATTAACCTAATTTCACTGTGAAACCTATAACCTACCCGGACTTGAGCATGCTTTCTTTCTTAATTCTAAACTAGACTAGCTGGTACTTGTATAGTGTATATTTCCTGTGGGAACTGAATGAACTGATTTTCCAGTGGTAAAAATAAACATTTATGTTCATCTTCATGCTACGGACTATGTGTATGCAAAAATCCAATCATCTAGACTTACTGCTTTACTAAAAAAAACGTTTTTGCCCAAGTCACGAATTTGAAAACACAGTGGGATATCTCGAAAACTGCCTTACTACTTTTTACTAAGGTCTCTTGATGGGTTGGCGTTGAAATTTGGGTCACCCGTCAAAGACTTAAATATAGGATTAGTTCGTTGTTTAGGAAAAACTAGTCTAAATACCAAATTGTTTCTGCGACCTCTTCTATTTCTTACTTTTTATCGTGATAATAATTGCTAATAATAGATAATTAATCTATATTCTGTTAAAACCCATTTGTTAAAACCTAAATTAGGATTCACTTGGAACATTGTATTACTTGGTTTTATTTTGTTCATACAGGGAATCGAACGCACCAAGCTGGATTAATCTACAATTCCTAAATCTAATCCATTTCAATTTCTCACAATTACAGGCGAAAGGATTGTATTCTACTTCTATCTACGGTATCGCTTGCATTGGAACGCTGTCAAATACAGCATGTACAGTACCTACTCCATCATCACACATTCTTTGGGTAAGTAATAGGGCTTCATCATCACCATGAGAAGGCGTGCCACAGGACCCGAACTTCGGATCTCCGCATCCAGTCACTGCCAGTCGCCTTACGCTGATCGTCGCCGCCGTAGCCGGGGGGCATCCCACACTACGCTTTCCTATTCGTGGTCTCTAAGTATACCTCAGCGGTTATCAGTTTTCCGATAGATGTGACCAGTCCACTGTCACTTCAATGTACTATGTTTTCGAGCTACGTCGAAAGCTTTGCTTAGATACTTACTTAGTTTTATCTTTCGCGAGGTGTATTTCCAGCTAGGATAAACTGTCACTAAAAATACGACAGTAATCCAAAGCTTAATTTACGATTTATTTCGAACAGACTATACATAGTGCATATTTGACCTATTTCAGCAACGCGCACATCATAACTGATTATAAAACAATGCTTAGAATATATCTAAGCGCCGTTTTGTTAGTTATTATGATTGAATTCTACGGAACCTTTAATATTATTAGAGTCTAAATTTGTACCTATTTAAATTTCCCGTCGTAAATTATCTACGATTAGGGCAGATAAGAGGAAAGATATTGCTTGAATTGTTTTATGTCCTATTTCGAGGAATATAGAAAAACACGTGTGTACGTTGAAAGTCGCGTTACTGACGCTTATCAGCTAAATATTTGGGACGCAAGGGGTTATAAAGAAAACTAACGAAACTAACGAAACAAAAAAAATACTGTCAGCGCAACGCAGAGCAGTGCGGCGGATTTTACGCTGATAATAGTATTTAAAGTGTTAAAATAAAGTTAAAAATTGCATGAGGTAGTATGTATAGATAACACAAACATGTTTGTCTCTAGCTTTGTATCATCATAACTTCAAATGTTTGCTTTCAAAAACAAAAAGCCGTATCATGCAACAACAGCAACCTTCGATAAGGCTGCGTCATCATTACAACGCACAGTGATGATGTATCTTGTCTCATACGGCGACATATACCTAACAATTATAGTTGATTTCACCATTTGTTCAGAACTTGTTCTCTTTTCTAACCTTTTATTTTTGCTTAGCGGCCTTCAACATTCACCTGAAGCTGCAAGCAAAGCAGCACTGACGATGATGAATCATTCATTACACGTAACAACGGACAGATTACTTCCTATTTAAAATAATATATAAATCACGAGTGCACGAGTTACACACGAATTTTTTTGTACCTTTTTCTAGTATCGAATCTACTATTACTCAAAGGCCTTTTAGTATTTCGGGTAGTACTAAATAACCAAAAAATGGGGTAGAGTACCCTAGTAGTAGAGTACCCTACCATGGAAATCAAACAAGGGCAAGGTCCAATCTCACATAGATGATTCAAATCAACGGCGTATTAATGTGTCCCCACTGCTGGGGCTCAGGCCTACCATCTCACGAGGGCGTTCGGGCTTAGTCCATCACGCTAGCCCAGTGCGGGTTGGGGACTTCACATACGCCTAAGAATTTCTTCTTCGGCATATGCAGGTTTCCTCACGATGTTTTCCTTCACCGTTCGAGAGCAGTCAGTAAATGTACTTAAATTTCGAGAAAAAACCCATTGGTACATGGCCCAGCCGGGGATCGAACTTCAGACCTTTAGATGTAATAGGCCGCGTCTTATCCCTGACGCCACTGACGCTCTACTTATATGATTAAAATTTATTTATTATCTTACTAATGGTATTCCAGGAGCGTTATTCTCAATCAGCATGTTCAGCAAGCGATGGGGCTTCCACGACTCGCTACTGTGTCTCATTTCCATCGTCAGCAAACTGGCTGGCTCCATTCTCATCATCTTCGTGCAGAACGACTTTCATATGTTCATGAGTAAGTAATCTACCTATGTTGGCATCCTCATTTCGGTCGTTTGAATTTGGCACGTGTTGGTCTTACGTTACGTCTACTTATTTCATGAGCGCCAAATGTCCTAAATGCAAAAAGTCTTCAAACTACTTTATGTTCTGATTAATTTGCAAAAAATTTGAGATGCATATTTTCATCAGAGTTGTTTTAAAAATCCTTCATTATCTTATTTCAAAAAACTTTTTGTTAAAATTATAGTTTTAGGTCAATAGATCATTAGACCACACGTGTGTCTAGTAAGGTTCATTGGGGAAAGCCTATGTCTAGCAGTGGACATCTACGATATGATGACGACCAAGGAAGTCTATTTAGATTTTCCAATTTTTTGTTTCAGTACCCCTAGTGGAAATTTTAAATGCTACAACATTTACGTCGCTACGGTCAATGGCGTCCAAATTGGTCCCTAGTGAGGAAATGGGTTAGTATTATTTTAATTTTGATTACAAAAATAAAGCTACTCTTACCTCCAAGCCTCCAACTGATCCTATAGTTCTATGCTGCAGTTCTGTGTTCTTTTCTGCTAGAATAGAGGGCGAAACCACAGACTTACATGGGTGAACATTTCCCAAACAACTGACAGATTTTCAAAATGTTAAATCTTGACGAAATCTTGAAAACACTCATAAATAATCAGCTGTCACACACAGACAGAAAAAAGTCTCATCAGTCCGATCATCGGACTACTGATACTAGGCCGAACTAAAAGGCTCAGTGGTCCGGTTTTCTGTATCCCAGACCTACTGAAACGAAAAAGTCTCATCAGTCCCATCATCGGACTGATTAATCGGATTACTGATACTAGGCCGGATGAAGTCGGACCACAGGGGTTCCTTTTTAGTACTTTGATCCGGAACCCTAAAAAATTGTGATATATCGCGGAAGTTTGTTGCACCGTCTCTTCTCAGCGCTAGCATCTAGGAAGCGTGGTAGATAAAAATTGGCGTGTATTAATATATCAGTACTGGTAGGGATATCTTGGTAGGGATTGTACCAGCCGACTTATATTGACTTTGTATTGGTCCCTAAATCATTTCATTGAGTGTGAGATCTGTAAACTTTTTATATATTTTCAGGCAAGATGAACTCTTTATTCAGCCTGGTGGAGACGCTGGCAGCCCTTATGTTCGACCCCACGTACTCTGCGTTGTACTACGCTACTGTTAAGATCTACGCCGGCGCCGTATTCTCATTCAGCGCTTTAATGACTCTGCCTGCCATCTCCATTCTTATGTAAGACGTTATTTTTACATATTTTTGTACCTTCTACTAGAATCAGAAACCTATATCATACTTTTTCATATATTTTTGGTTCGATTAAAAAAAGATCTCCGTCCGTCTAACCATTTTTACGTTTGTTTTGTGATTTTATTTATAAGTTCGAAAATCTGTCTTTTCTCATATTTTCAATGAAAATATGTCGTATGTTTAAAATTAAACATTTTCATCGACAATGTATAAAAAGACATACATACTCGTACATACTCGAGTTCAAATGTAACAGGACATGATCTTACAGTTTTAATGTAATTAAGGCTTAGTTAGACGGACAAGTTCTAACAGAATAAAACAGCATTTTGGTCGGCTATTTGAGATTTGGACGAAAATCTATGAAATCCTTTGTAAAACAAGTAACTATGTTTTTTTTTCATTTATTTGCCACATACATTAAAATATGTAACTTAAAAAATATATAGCTAGATACATAACTTAAAACATGCAGCATACATTAAGCAATTAAAGATAGTATCTGCCCACTGCACTGGTCGACTAACTGTTACGTAGGAGGCAGTGTCCATTTATTAAATGTTTGAGTTACAAATATTAATTTTGTACATTAAAAAAGTTAGTTACTAAAATATAAAATTTTTAAATAGTCACGGAATAGTTACTTCATCACGGAAGTACCGATGGATACAAATCGAAAGCGATTGCAAACTCGTATTACTTAATTCAAATGTTTTAATAACATGGTTCGTTCACAGATGGTTTTTCACACAACACCAGAACGAAGTGAAACAGAGGCGGACTGAGGCGAAGATGGAGCAAAGTGAAATAGTTATTGCGAGACCCTGAAGTTAGTTTTAAGTTAGTTTAAGTTAGTTTTAACATAATGCAGAGTGCTTTGTAATTGGCGTGTCTGACAAATTTTGAATCTTTTGAATAGATACTTTGAAGTAATTTCAATAGGTTCTGTTATATCGCTAGGATAGCAAAATAAAGGACAGACATGTTAAGTATAAAAATTTGTATTCAATAACATTAGTAAAGATTTCAGTACTGGTTGCTGTTCTTCTACGCTTTTCTTTATATTAATGTTTTTTTTATCTTACAGGGATAACTGAGTTGGATGGAAGTTTAGCTTTCTATGTATGTATACTATCATGTATATATACATGCCTGTATAAATGTTTGAGAGTACATGTATGTATATTTTGGTGTACATTATGTATAAATTTGCTTAGTCATTATTTTATGAACTTATTATTCTCAAAAAATTTGTTATGACGATGGGTCAAGATGAAACTAATTCGCGTAATATCAAAATCACAGTCGTAAAATCACATTAGAGTATTAATTGAATGTAATAGATTATAATTATCCTCTGTGGTAATAGTTTTTAACAATAAGTAAAATAGCGTATTTTAAACCATATTGAAAGATTCACAATAAGTGCTCAAGAAATATATTTTTAAAACTGGTTTTTAATAAATAAATATTGAACTTGAATTTAATGGTAGTCCTTAGTTTGCAATCCGGTCTTATGAGTAAAGTGATTAAGTTTAACCCCGTACTAGTTCTTCGACGAGTGAGATTTAAGTGCTAGCGCGCGCGACAACCTTTCGACGATTCCAGGCGTCCTTACATTTGCTTTCATAGAAACACAAGCCTTAATTAAATTTGGCCTGTTTGTATGCAACTTCGGAGGTTTTAGGTCAAGGCTCAAAGATACAACAAAATGAAGCCGATCTGACATCACAGTTAGTTGTCAAAGATGGTTAATTATGTAACTACTAAGATAGAAAGGGACAAAGTTAAGTCGGTTGTCCTTAATGGGTTCACCGATTTATTAGTTTGGTAACTTCCTGAGTAAAGGTTCTAGTTTTTTGTGATTATTATTAGATGATGGGTGGTTTGTATATTGTCTAAGGGTCACGCACGTCGATCAAATCGGCATTTTATTAGAAAAAAAGAGATTTAATGTGATATCGTTTTTTGGGGGGGTTTAGTACACTTAATAATAATAAAAGGCTGTTTATGCATACAGTGGTAAGGTAGAGCAAATTATACGTGTTGATTGATAAGGTAATAAACGTAATATGAAGTTAGTGTTCTATAGGCGTCTCTGTTCCGTGGAATATTGTTTTCATATAGATATAAAAACATCTCTCTGACTACACCCCCGAAGCCGCGAATAGTCGCGACTAGCCGCTGCGTTTGCACGGACCTTTATTCCTAAAAGGCCGAGATCCTTTAAGATCAAGAGCCTACAGTCTTCCATACCAAAGGATAACTTGTTTAGTGTCCACTTTTAAACTTAGTCCGCGCTTATAATTATTAAAAGACAAACGTATTGGTCATTGTGACTTTATATATTTATTTATTTTTATCAATTAAAAGTTAGGTAGGTATTAATTTCTTTTTGTTTAAATAACTAACTGTATTGTGAATTGTGATAATAATTAAACTTTTTAAAAATTTTAACTACTGTTGTTAACTATTTATCTACTATGATAATATGTTTAAACTTTTTAATGCCATTTTTTTAACTTTTGAAAAATTCAAAATTATGTTAAATCCTCTATCCTAGTTCCTCCACATCCTAACTCGGCCACTTTAGCCGCGAAAGCCAGACAGACAGACATAATAACTAACTTAACATAAAGATACAATAACTCGTGTGATTACCTTCGGTCGGAGCCCTCTCGTCCTTTAACCTTGACATTTACTTAAGGTAGTACAAGGAGTACAGAAAATCAGTAGGAGTAGTTGTTGTAATCATTACTGTATGGACGCAGGAAACCGTTCAAGTAGGTAATTGGCCAAGAATACCGTGAATTCAACCGTTTAACACAGTTATTGTATAAGGTAGGACGACTGATAACGCTCACACAGTTTGCTTCTGGCTTTTTTTGGGTTAAATACACGATAAATTGGGTACCTATTAATCTGTCAATATTTGGACAAAGAGGTTTTAGGTAAGCTGTGAATAGAGACAATTTTAAGTGCAGTGTATGTGAAATCCTGTGAAGTGTAGATGTGATCCCGCATTTAAAAACTGAAACATGGAATAGAAGACTTTAAAAACTAGAAAATCCTGGATCAAGGGAAACACAGCTTAGTACAAAAAGTTTTGAAGTGCCAGTGTCAAGTCATGTGAATTGCTAAACAAGAGGTGATGTGGAAAATAAAACAATAGTTCAACCTCACATACCTGCTAGTAAACTTTCAAATAAATCCTAAATCGTGGGGAAAAACACAAAAGGCAAGCCTGGAACCGATTAATTTTTTGTAACAAATACAGGCTCAAACAATTAATTAGCTCTAACCAGTTAATGGTTATGATGATGAAAGTAATCACAAACTCGAAATAAGAGACGAGACTTAGAAAATCAAAATTAGAAATTACCAACAAATGGTTTAAAACACAATAAAAGAATACTTCCAAATTGCGTACGGCAATATTGTTGTAGGAGCAGCTGCGTAGTAAGACTAGTAGTTCCGTGAGAACAGTAGACCTCGCCAGCCCTTATAAACCAAACCTAAAAGAAACGAACAGAAGTCAACTTTGTAGTTGGAGACAGAATAAGTACTAAAGTGACAAAAATTAGCACTTTTAAGCTTAATATTTGAAAAAAAAAAAAAAAAAAAATTCGCAAACGGATCCCTGAATCGAAAAATGTTTTTCACACACCCGCGATATTTTTGAAAGACCTATCCAACGATACCCCACACCATGAATATCAAGCTGAAAAAAACAATTTTCCATTTTCCGTATGCAGTTCTATGAACATTATTTATTTTTTCAACTTTCATAAGTTGATCCACTATTACTCAAAAACTAATAGAACCTACTTAGCCGTAATAGTTTTCCTTGTAACTACGTTATATATGCTACTGCCATGAATTTTTTCACATATCCAGAAGCAACCGTTTAGCAGGCAGGGGGGGGGACACGTGACCATAACAAAAATTACTGGTTTAAAGCTTAATATTTCGCAAACGGATCCCTAAATCAAAAAATGGTTTTTACACACCCGCAATATTTTTGAAAGACCTATCCAACGATACCCCACAATATGGGATTCATAAGAAAAAAAAAGTTCACTCCCACTTTGCGAGTATGTTACGTACTCTAAAAAAAATGTTTTTCAAGATTTTATTCTACTCATTTTGTCGGCTTAATTAATTTATACCCATGCCAAATTTTCGTCAAAATCGGTTGAAAAATGCGACCTGTAGAGAATTACAGACAGAAAGACAGAAGGACAGACGGACATTAGCATTTTTGGCCAATCTCGAAACTTAGACGCTTTGCTCGCTCGGTCAATTAATAGTTGTAATCGAGATACTACTCGAAGTAGGACCGCATTCGACACAATGATACTGCCAACATCGCAAATGGAAAAAGCACATTTTTGTTCATTTGCGTATATACAGTATATTAAAGTGATAATAACGAAAGGGATCAAATTAGAAGGAAGTAAAGACATCAAACGAAATTATTGATATTCAAAATTTTTCTATGTAACCAAATAGAAAGTATGTTTTGGCAATATGTGTTTCTGACATGTGTAACATGTATGACAATCTGCGTCTTTCGCTAAAGGTTTTGATTCATCGCTTATATAGATTTTTAAGCGTGTGTGACGCTACGCGTTTATGGCTATTTGCGTTTCTGGCACTAGGCGTCGAATCGGGTTTACCTTTTACTTACAAGTAAAAGGTACCAGCCGGAACTAAATGGGGGAATGGGTATGGTATTAGACACTAAAGAAAGGCCTATGAATATACTTAAACTTTATTTACTTCAAAAGTTACTCAATCGAATTTCTGACACCCAAAGTAGTCTAGCTGTTTTATATACCAGTGGACATTACTGCTATCATATACTGATGTAACAATTGTGCGTGACAATAATATGAAACAATATGTATTGTACAGTGTGAATGTGTGTGAATGTGTATTGTACAGTGGCGATGTTCTTTTGTGAAAGCAATGTTATGAGTTGATACTCAAATCATCGAATCAGTTACGTCGGCTATGTGGTGATGTGGGTAGCTAGATGTTTACAAACTAAGAAATTCAATCACAGATTTTTTTCTGTAGAGAAAGTACTTACATTAAATAGGTACATTTAAATGTCTGCACCCAACACCTACACTCCTTGAAGATTTCAACATCACCCTAAGGTTGCCTGGAAGAAATCGCTGAAAGCGATAAGGCCGCCTTTTCATTGTACACAGTTTAGTAAATTATTATAATGTAAACTTGATATAATTTGGTGCTCAATAAAGTATATTTGATTTGATTTGAAAGTAATAGAGCTTCGGTATCGCTGTTGGACGAACAATGGCTACGGAGCGGAACCAAAAGCATGTACTTACTTAATAAGTAAGTAAACAAGAAAAGTGCAAATCACCATCATTTTAAAAGCAATTTTCGCCTAAAAACCTGTACCATGCTTCAGTTATCATAGGTACATTACATTGGTGTTTGAAAACTTACAAATTTTGGGAAATATGCACTAAATGCCCCAATTAGCTTTATGTGTAAATAATTGCTTCATCATAAATCGCTAGTCGCTATACTGTGAAATATATTTATTTCGTCACCTTTCGACTTTGATAAAATTTTCAACGCAAGTTGTAATTTGGACTGCCGCATAAAACAGTCAGCTTACAAAGTATGTTGTCACCATACCACTCTTTAAACCAGAACTATATAGGTACATCACATAAAATTATTTTAAATTAAGTATATTATGAAAAAGGTATGGTGTTATATATTAATTGTCATTCATACGGGGGTGACATAGTCAACCATGTGACTAAACCCCCTAAACTAATAAAGAAAAAGAAACCCGAACACAGAAATACATTATTGCTATTTGGGAACAGAAATTGGTAGGAGGGGGGGATACATACTCGGATACTCATCCAGACCTATAAATATCAATATAGGTAGATATAGAGATATAATATCTATATAGATCCTATAAATATAATAATTAAATAAACTTCAAAATAAATTATTGCTATGTAATGTTTGGTTCGAACAGCCTAGTTAATTATTGCAGCTGTTCATTCTAACTTTTCTAAAATAATTTTCTAAAAATTATAAACATTTTTCCAACTAACCCTGGTTTTAAGAGGCCTGTCAGAGAATTAATTTAGTGAACTAAAAGCACGGTAGTATGTGCTACTTATTATTCTGAGATGCAAGTCATTGCCTATGTAGTTTTTTTTCCTTAATAATTATAAACGCTTACGTCGATTAGATTACTAAAGTTCACATTTTTCCTGTTTACACATCATGGTCAAAGTTTCATATTTCCTTTCACCTTCACCAGCCTATCGTAATTGTTGACGACCAAAATGTAAGCAAACCTAGTGAATCCAGCTAGTGTGTGGACAGACAGTATCATGTAAACACATCATGTGTTATTACCGATCATAGCAGCACTCACAATTATGGCGCCTGCCATAGCAAATTTTCGCGATCATCGCGCGTGACGGTATCCAATACTGAACACCTATAACACTCACGGTCCGCGACATATGGCCTTGTTCATATTTAATACTTACAACGTGAGAATGTGTGATAAATAAAAAATAATTTCGAAAATTTTTCTGAATCGAATTTCTGAAACTTTATGTAAGTAAGTTCATGAACTTATCGATACCTAGTGATAGTAATAACCAGGTTATTAAAAATTCGGTTTTAAAAAATAATTAAAACATTGTCATAAATAGTAACAAACACAAAACAAACCCTAGTTATGTAAATGACAAATAAGTTGAAATACTTTTTAAATCCAAATTGGATATCTTTTAGTATAGGTACTTATAAAAGTGTCACAATTATATTACAATTATATTTGCTCTTCCTTTTAAATGTAAAAAAAACACTTTTAAAAACAATGTCCTGCTTCTCACATAGAAAAAAAAATCGATGAAGATTTTCCGTCTGAATTTGAGTAAAGTGCTAGTTTTAAAGTATTTATAGTCCCAAGACCGATAAGCAAACATTATGTCCATTTTCTTTCACAAAATCATATTACTTACAGATTTTTTTTTAATTGTGTAGGCTAGGTTTATACAATTTTTAAAAATCTTATAATGTTTTATTTAAATTTTAATAGTACCTAGTCAACATGACAAAAGCAATCCATTATTAACTAATGTAGCTATTAATTATATATTCTGTGCTATTACTTGAACAGGATCCAGCAGAGATTTAGGTAGCATTATTTACAGTTGCTAAGGAAAAGACAATTGAGTAAGCAATTGACACACAAAATCATTAGCTAACATCGTACTTATAGATCCGACACAAAACAAAAGCTACTCATTTATCTACCGCAGTCTGCTTCTTTATCATTAATTATCTACGCGTAATTGATATCAAACAAATAATATCGGACAAGTCAACAGTAAAAGCAATTATTACGTCTATAGACGCCATTCATAATGTAACATCAAACATTGCAACAGTATCATTCGCTCCATTTAGTGCAGTGCTGACGTTATAAAGTATAAACAATGAACACCACAATATTACAACAATAGAAGTATTGAAAATATTAGTGTTAAAAATACTTGCGACACAAATAATATCAAAATGGCAGACGAAAAACCAAAAATCGATAACGAAAAAGAAGAAAAGCCTTTAAACCAAGATGCTAAACAAAGGTTTAAAGAGAAGACTCTTGGAGAAAAACTGTCTCACATCAAAGATAATATTACCGTCGAACCGTTACTTGCTGGACTTATAATACCCAGTGTTATATCTATGTTTACCATGGTAAATTTGAATTTGGATAAAGCTTGTAGAGTCAATTTGGCATTCGGGGACGAGATTTGTGATGCGCTAGTTAAGAAAAGTAGTAATAACTACACAGATTACGAAAAGGAAATCCAGAAACTGATCGCTTCGACCGATATCTGGAGAGGTGTGATCCGCACTCTACTACCCTGCATCATGATAATGTTCTTGGGAGCATGGAGCGATAGAACAGGCAAAAGGAAACTGTGTATACTTCTACCGATTTTCGGAGAATTAATGACATCCATCAATAATCTTATCAACGTTTACTTCTTCTACGAAATCCCTGTGGAATGGACAGTATTTCTTGAGACAATATTTGGTGCTATGACTGGTGGTTGGGTCGTCATGTTTCTTGGAGTCTTCAGTTATATCAGCGATATTACCTCAGAAGAGACCAGGACCTTTAGGGTTGGTCTTGTGAACTTCTGCATGACGGTGGGGTTCCCGATCGGAATCGGCATGAGTGGGTTCATGCTGCAAAAGTTGGGGTACTACGGAGTATTCGCGATGACAACTGTACTGTTTTTCCTGGCTCTGATGTATGGATGCTTCGTTTTAAAGGAGCCAGATCAGTTGCTGAGAGAGCAAGGGCATCCTGTGGTAAGTTTTACCAAGTTGTTAAGTAACTAAATAATTTTTAGAAATAAGTAGGTATGTATTTTTATAGGGCCAGCAAATCGCATAAATCCTATTTCGTTTGAGATCAATTAAATGCGTCCCATTCGCCGTCGAGACGATTGGTGGTTGGTGCGCAGCAGCCAAGGGCCTCGTGCGCGACATCGGCCGCCGGCTGAGGGACAGGGGCGCGGACCCCCGCTCCGGCTCGTATCTGGTGCAGAGGCTGTCGATAGCGATACAGCGCGGCAACGCCGCGAGCGTTATGGGCACCTTTGCACCGGCTACGAGGCGAGGCGGGCTGTTCGACTGATAGGGTCATATGTACATAGTTTTATCTTTGTATTTTTGTTGTATTATTATGGCTATTATTGTAGGTATGTGTTTTGAAGCATTAAATGAAAGACTGTTTAAAACTACTAAAAATAACTCTTATAGCGATCTTCTTTCTCTGTCCGCAGTATCAAAACAATCAAAACTACTGGACCGATTAACTAAAAAAAACAGGAATATTGTATTTTCCGAGATATTAAATTTAAAATATTTTGAATTTAACGTTTGCGCCATTACAAATTTTTAGACCCTCATTATTTAATTCTCTCTCTTTGTCTGCATTTTTAAAAAGATAGAAAGTATCACAAAACTGCTTAGGTATGCGTGCTTCCGGAGTAGTAGCCATTATAAGACTAGCTCTAGATAATGTTTAGTTTTTATTTGTAAAATAATTCTTATCCGAAAACGTGGACGATTATTGCGTAGACATTATAAGGTTATCATTATCAGCGTTATCCCGTTTGTTATCATGATAATCGCAACAATAACACAAAAAGATTGCATATCCATAAATAAAGATTACTGTATTTTTTATGCCTTATTAAGCAAATTAGTGTCATATCGTAGGTTTATCTAATGCTTAAGATGTTTATCATAAAGCCGCTTTTAAACGGTAAACCTAAATGAACGATCATGTTATAGCATGTTGTTTGTAGGTAGAATAGTACATTACTGCAGCGGCCCGCAACTGAGGCGTTGATGGACGAACGTGTCCATACGCGAGTCCATCAATGCCTGGTTGTGGCCAAGGCTTGTATAGTAGTTTTCTCAAATAAATGCGCGGAAATTATTGCCCATGTAGAACATATTAATTCATACATCATACCATAGAGTTTGGTGCATGCTCGCGGCCCCTTAAAGAGGCGTAAAAGAAGCATTTTATGGGTGTCAAAATCGTGTCAAATGTATGATAATACTGTGACTCACTCACACCTTCTCATTTTCAAACGCCATATAAATTTGTATTAGCAACCTCCTCCCGCTACGCCGCTTCATTTGTCCGCACCTCCCCCCCCCCCCACCCCCACCCCCACCCCCAACCCTGTAAGTGGCACCATTGGTTCCCATACTAAATATGCAAGATGCAGTCTCCATAAGGGAGCGCGCGCGACACCAGAGATTCGAACCTTCCTGCATCATACATACATTTTTGGCAGCAACAAGTTCTTCTATTCGGCTTTTGCCGCCTCTTGAATTTCATGTGGCATCATTATAAGAACATACTTTGACGCTTTATCATAAATCACATAACACTCACTGTGTTATGTGGTTGCCATGTTTCAAGGTCACACGACAGAGTTTTCATAGTAATTTATTCAGTCGCTAACCAAGACAGATATGGAATTTCATACTCACATTACCGGCCGCCTGCTCGCTTGTATTTGACCAGTATTTACAGCATTTTCGATTTATCTCGAAGAAGGTTGTCAAAATAATAATTACATTTCCCAGCATGTTTGAGAAAAGTAGTTTTGAAGGATTTTAATTCTTCTTTAAAGAAATCTCTAATTCCTTTCTTCTTTTGCTTGTAAATAAAACAATCTTTCATCAAGTTTTTTTTCATTTAGAGAAAAAATTTGGACACCTTTGTATGTGAAGTTTATATTTCCGCACTCAGCCCGTGAGGTATGGACTATTGCACTGCACACACGGGGTGGACTATGTGAGCGTAGGCCTGTGCCCAAAATAATTAGGCGAACAAAGTTTGAATATTGTAATTTTTTAAATATTTGCAAAGTGAAAATAATTTTTTGTGTTTTTATTATTAATCTATTATATACCATAATTACTAAAAATAAAAATAATATTTTTCATAATCTTTACAAACTAATGCAGTGTGGGCGAAAAACAAAGTAGTGTCTAAAGAGTATGGGCTCTTGATTCCTCTTCGGTTCAGACCTAGGTTAGAACCTAGAAAGGAGAGTTACGTATTATATTTTTCTGATAATAATAAAACCAGCAGAAACTCACAACGCTGTACCTGAGAAGCATGAAACTGTAAGTGCCCGTGGTGTATACCTACTGATTTAGTAGGTAATACCAGTAGGTATACACCACGGGCACTTACAGTTTCATGCTTCTCAGTTACAGAACGGGCCTCCGAATGCTACGTGCGGCGGCGGCGGCGTAGCACGCGTAGCAACTTGTTGCTATGACGGTACTCAATACTCAACCCTCAACCTCATGACATGAACTTTAACTTATGCGAAGCTTGTGGCGTGGAATCAATCCGCATACCAAGATTTTTGATTACTAGTTCAAGTTACTTGTTTTCGTAAATAATTAAATAAAAAATAAAATAAAGATTAGATCTATGTCCAACACTGAACATTGGTACGGACCTTAGAGTATACATCTAGGTATACTCTAACTTTTGGCGGGAACTGAAGTGTCAATCAATTCAATTCAATACTCTTTATCGCACATACAAAAATAAAAAATAGCTAAACAACATGGTAACCGGTAACGGATATAATAGTACATCTAGGCGGTCTTGTCGCTAAAAACGATTTCATCCAGACAACCTGTCGTAGGTACGTTCTTTAGGAAAATAAAATAGAAGAGACGAACACGACAGGTTGTCTGGATGAAATCGTTTATACATCAAAACCCGCTAGGTATATACCTAAGTCCTAGGTATATTGGGGGTTTTGATGTATAATTGTGTTAATATATTGTGTTATACAATGGTTTTTAATAGTGTGCGGAAAATTCAAATAACAGCGTATACTCTTCAAGCTCGTTCCAAAAATTGTCCGTTGTAAAAGCTACTTTCATTTATTGCGGATGCAAACCTTATAGCAAAACGCCAACTAGCTCTAGTTGAGGTCTTTAACAGCCCGTTAATTACGACGGGCGTAAAATGACTGTTTCCAGGGCCGTAAAATCATAACCATAAGCATATAACCTGTTCATCTCATCCATTTTAACAACTTTGCCCACAGATAGAGCGAGATACCAGCAAGAAAGTGTCGTTTTTCAACCTGTCCCACGTGGCCGAGACGATCACGGTCGCGTTCCGGCGACGCGTCTCCAACCGGAGGGTTAAAGTGCTACTCACTCTTTTCACGGTCTTCATTCTCTATGGACCTACGATGTGTAAGTTTATAAAGCCTAGCCTGTATGTTATTCCAGGATATAAGCTATCACTGTACCAATTTTCATCGAAATCTGTTCAGTAGTTTTTGCGTGAAAGAGTAACAAACATCCTCACTTCCAAATGTCCTTACAAACTTTCGCCTTTATAATATTAGTATCAAGGATAGTAGGATTTTGAAAATCCTGTCACCCGGTGAAGCGACGGTTTTTATAATCATGTGATCCTACTAATAATTTAAAAGGCGAAAGTATGTAAGGATGTTTGTGAGGATTGATGTTTGTTACTCTTTCACGCTGTAACGGCTGAACGGATTTTGATGAAACTTGGTACAGTCATAGCCTTTTTAACCGCGGTAAACAGTTTTCGCGGGAAAATCTTATACCACGCGGGCGAAGCCGTGGGCAACGGCTAGTGTCAAATATGGCGAGAATGTGAACGAAAACCATAAAACTGTTTTTTCTAAACTACAGACAAAAGTATTTCACCATGTCCTTGAAGTTTCTCATTTGATAACTTTATAGTAACGCCATTTGCCAACCTCATACCAAAGATGAGATACAATTTTTTTTTAATTAACAGCATTTCAAGGTTATATCACAAACTTTTAGAGGAACAAGTTATTCCGGGAATAAGCTCAAACGGGCATGTTTTGAAAGGATTGTTTTAACACTCGATTTGGACAGAATTCGTGGAACGGCGTGATTTCTCATTCGATTTCCATTTGATTGCTATCTATTTCTTAGAAATCATGATAAAAGTTTGGTAATGCTTGTAATCAAAGTACTTACCTATTAACTTCCAGACTACCTTGAACATACTTACTTGACTTTAGAGACACGTCTAGCCCTTCTTGACTATCAACATATACTTAAAAAAGAAGAAGCTTCGTATCTTCTTAGGGGACCAGGCACTTCGACCCTATGGGATCTGTTGTGCCAAACCCCTGTCCGCCAAACGATGCCCCAATCCGTTTTTTGGTGGACTTCACATACGCCTTAGAATAGTAAATACCAGTCTGTCTTTGGCGTATGCAGGCTTGTATTGTTAAAAAGTAAGTCTTATTATATATGTACAATAATATGATTTTTAAAGATGTTTTGCGGAGGTTATTGCGCCATTGTTCAATGGTTGCGCTGATGCTTTTACTCAGACACCTAGAGGGCGGTGGTCGATAACAAATTGATAATATTACACACGTGGTACTTACATTTCATTCAGAAGAAATTTTTTTTTCAATATGTTCTAAATTTCAGGTTAATCGGTTTCTGAGTTATCTAGCGGACAGACAGACAGTTAAATAACAAAAAAAAGCTTTTTGCTAAAGGGTACCTGTACCGTTTTTACGGCACCCTAAAAATAGCTCTAGTATCAAACTCAAACTTACAACGTGCTGGCTCAACTTTTCTTCGTGTCCATTCTTGCAGCGCGAGTTAACCCTACACGTGCGGGCGGGATGGTTTGATCGATTCGTGAAACAAGTGTCACTTTCAATGTCACTCACGTATCGGGGTGAGAACGGCCGAGTACAATCGGCCCGAGAAGTGGTTCGTCACCTATAAGGACTGGCTATATAATCTCGCATCGCACTTTCTGTTTTATCTATCGTAATTCTTAATCATCTAACGACCTTTGACCTTAACTGCAAATTGTCATTTGTTAATTCTCATTAAGTTTTCTATCAATGTGGATCGCCGACTGGCATTTAGTTGTGCCCTATTTTTGTGGAAGCCGTGATGCAAGCGCCGATTTTTTGTTGTCTTAATATTTAAAACTAAGACTAGAAGAACTTTGTTTCCATTTAGCCGTAAAATCTGATGGGCATAAATCATCTAACGACCTTAGACGGTCCTTAGCTTAGTGTAATGACGAGAAAATTCTGTCACTTCGGATGCATGTTAAGAAACCAAAACCTCACATCATATTCATCACAGTTATGTATGAGCTAACTAAAACCATAAACATAGCAACAAAAAAAGAAAAACCGCTTTTTTGTAAATTCTAGCTAACAATTTCATTGCTTTCAATAGATTATGATTGATTAGCAATCAAAGAATAAGTTTTTGACGAACTACTTTCGGTGTCGACTGTTGCTACCAAAGGGTTAAATCATTCTCGTAGGGTTGTTGGAAATTTGTTGTATGCTCATGGACATTCCGAGGGGGACATGTATATTTTGATGTTAAAAAAGTTTTTGGTATGATGGAAAGAAATGCTATGATATTTCTTTAATGAGGTTCACCTGATTATTTCCAGCGGAGCATTCAGTGTTCTACCTGTATGTGAGGAACCGGCTGAGCTGGGACATGGTGAAGTTTGGTCTCTTCACCAGCTACTCCATCGTGTTGCATTCCTTTGGTGAGTTGAGTAGCCTTATTCACTAAGATCCTATCTCCTATCCTTAAGATAGGTACCATAACATAAATAAAAGGTTGATCGAATAGGTGACTGACCATCGCTGTAAAGACATGAAAAGCGTATTTTTGTGATATTTGATACCTCTATTAATATAACTAGATCTTAAAAGAGGTATTACTTCTAGTACCTTTTTCGGTCTATTTAACAGGACGCCTCCTGCCCCATGCTGTCTTCATACCAAAATGTTCTGGAAATGTGGTCTGCCCACGGTCATTTCAGCTATGTCAGTGATAACTAACTAAAAATATTGTCAATTTTAAATTGCAGGTGCGATGTTTTCGATAACAGTGCTAAGTAAAAAGATGCAAATGGACGACTCGTTGCTGTGTCTGATCTCCGTCGCGAGCAAGTTCGTGGGGTCCATCTGGACGGCCTTCGTGCGGACCGACCTCGAGATGTACTTAGGTTGGTAGTTTGGTACATTTACAACTTACAAACTAACACTGTCTGTCTATATTTTATTACTAAGTAAACTTTAATGGATTAGGCCTTCTTATGACTTAGTAATATCAGTAAATCGTTCACGGGGCAATGTAAGTATATGCTTCTACAACAAACTCCTAGAGTTTGATTTCGTCTATGTAAGTGAGTCGTTTGAACGAAGTCAAGTTTTTGTTTATTCAATGTAAGAAATACCATATCTTCGTCCTGTGATTTCACCTAAGGACGTTGCCAAATTAATAGAATGTTATAGTTCCTATGAAGAAACAAGCAAGTCTGGTGAATGTTGTTTTTTTTCATTTCAGTACCCGTCGTGGAGATATTAAATGCAACCACGTTTACTTCTCTGCGTTCAATTATATCCAAACTTGTGGAAAAACAGGAAACTGGTAAGTAATCAAACATAACATAATTATGTTAAGAAGCACAATGTCTTCATTGGTACTGTCCATAGCAAACCGCTTTCATCATCATCATCAACAGCCTATTAATGTCCCCACTGCTGGGGCTCAGGCCTACCCTCTCCACGAGGGCGTTCGGGCTATAGTCCACCACGCTAGCCCAGTGCGGGTTGGTGGACTTCACTTACGCCTAAGAATTTCTTCTTCGGCGTATGCAGGTTTCCTCACGATGTTTTCCTTCACCGTTTGAGAGCAGTAGCAAACCGCTTTAAAGGTACTTATTCCATGAGCTCGGCTACTAGAATAGAACACTTATTGATAGTCGCGAAACGAGACCAACATATCTACTACAGCCTAACTTCAACTTTCAACTGCGTTCATAGTGCAACTTTCTTTAAAAGGTTACCTTTTACCAGCGATGCTTGAAACTTTCAAGCTCAAACTTTTCAATTTTAAGTGTTGTGATTCCCAAAACATTTCCTGCTTTGGGCGTTTCAAATGCATGTCGTCTAAAATCTTCTCTTCGCGTCCTCAAACAATAAATAGTTACTTTTTTTGTTGCAGCAAAAGTGAACTCACTGTTCTCTCTGACTGAAACTGTGGCATCCCTGCTCTTCCACCCGTTCTACTCTTGGCTGTACATGATGACTCTGCACGTGCTGCCAGGAACTGTCTTCCTGGTCAGCGCTGCACTTATAATACCTGCTTCTGTCGTACTTATGTGAGTAGAATACCTGTGATTTTTCAAATGCTCATCATCACCAGGCTCCGTCTTCGTACATGGGCCTTCCGAGATGAGTAGAAACTTACTTTACAGGCCTATATTTGCCATGATATGGGCTGATAGGGCTGACTAGGGTTGCAGGATCATAGGGGCGGTCTGTCATTTCGAAATAAGTATCTATGCAAAAGCCTTACGTAAGCCCGTTATATCTAGATTTTCGTGACAATAATTCGGCAGTAAACATATTTTCGACACACTTCAAGATATTGAAATTAACAAAGCTTAATGTTACCACTGATTGCCTTTTTAGTCTGTTAAAAATATTGATATCTGTATACTCGTTTTAGAGATTATTTATTACGTACAAACATAATATGAACAAAATCGTAAAATCTGATTTTAGTTTATGTATCATCACCTAAGTGTTTAAAGAATTTAATATTAATAAATTATTTTAGTAAAATGCTGATAAATACCAGTAAAAATATATAATAATCATATCCTGGGATTAAAATATTGTAAAATTGACTTTTTCCAGAGCGTTTTACGTCCAACACAGAAATGAACTCAGAAAAGCAAGAAAGAAAGCACTCGATGCAGAGGAAACGAAAGAAGGAGAAATGAAGAAGGCAGAAATTCTGACCAACCAATTCTACGTACCTGAGATCATAGAAAAGATACCAATAGACATGGAAAAGAAAATCCCTTGAAATACAAAGCTTCAGAAGCTTAGGATATAGCTAGTTAAGATATAAGTATAGTTGAATTAAAGTGTGAAATCATTTACCACTTCCATCGAAGTTTCAGTCCAATTGGGCCACCACATTGCTGCTTCGAGCTACATTCTGGAACCATAAGGAACTACATCTCGCAATCAGAAACGCTATTGCAAAAAAGGTGTTACGTTATTTATGCTAATACAATTTTTGTATGTATATAATACTTTTAAAATACGTAGATGTAAAAATATGACAAATATTGAAAACTGTGAAGAAATACGAGGAAGAAATAAAATAAACTGCCTGTGATGAAAACGTACTTTTATTTACTTGAAAAATAAAAACACAAAATGTAAGACGCAATTCTGTAAATAATTTCATCTTTAAGGTTCTAAACATTCATTGCACAAATACGGGGCGAGAAATGTATATATTCTCTCTATATATAGCTCTCTGGGAAAGTTATGTTATCGTTCAAGGCTCCCTTTGAATAGATACTAGAAAAAAACCGTCTGCATGTTATGTAGAAGTCATCAATTTGCCTATCGGGCATTGCAATATTCTGCACAGGTCGTATTGATAAACAATAGGTGCACTTTTATCTCGGAAAAACCTGAAGATTTATTAACTAATCTTATTGGAGAATGCCTTATTGCAGATACACTAGCAAATTGTATGTTTATATTACAAATTCTGTGTGCTATTCATATTATTATCTCTCATCTTGAGCTGTTATGTTAATTATAAATCATTTCTTATTTTATCAGTCGACCTTGGGCGTCAGCATTGACGATGGTGCATCCATACAATAATATTATATTAAAAGATCAAGTTGTTTATAGTTCCCACATATTTAAACTTTATTGATATTTCAATTTTATGATCCTAATAAACAGGTCATACCTACATTAATTCAAATACAAAATACAATAGGATTGTAAAGATATATTTAGAGAAACATAAACACAGGGTTGTTACGCTATAGAGTGACTGTTAAGTACAGTACTAATATTAACTTATCTTATCATTGACTGCCAATTCTATCGAGACTGTTAATTCGTTACTCCTAGTGTCCTGACATTTAATTAGTTTAAAAACTTTATATCAATTCTTGACATCCCCTTTGACACTTTAAATTCAATTGAGCCTGCAAAAGTGACTGAACGATTACTTAATTAATTTAATGTGATAGTGCATAGTGTTGATAACAAACAGAATTCAGCCGATGATCGGATGATTCATCGTAAAAATATAGGAAAAAATCATAAGAATAAAAATATGCGTATTGCAATCCATTGATACTATTTAGAAGTAGAAGAAGATTTAACGGTTTATGAAAATTCTAATTTAATTCTAATTTGCTATAAATTCTCTACCCAAAGGTTGTCTGGAAGAAATCGCTCTTAGCGATAAGACCGCCTAGATGTACATTACTGTATCTGTTTTTGTTTTTTGTCTGTAATTTTTTTAAACGTGCAATAAAGTGTATTGAATTGAATTGAAAATTCAAGAAACTGGAGGTCGTTGCTTCAAAATATTCACCTTTAATAAGTAAATAAACCCGAATAAATAATATTTGGGTTTTCAGTTCCAGCCTCGCTCGCGTGATTTTTTTTCTTTCCGTAAAGTTTACGAAATAAAAGGATTACGGAAAAGTGTTCCCAAATATGTTCATTTTGTATTCATTGATGACATACCCATGATAGGTATCACGTTTAACTTGGTTGCCCTTTGCACAAGGAAAACAAACAAATGTTATTTGATTATTGACCGGAATTAGTGCTATCTAAATAATTACTCATATCTCATTGAAAAGTTATAGCAGTTCCGATAAGTCTGCGATTAGTCTGCGTGACACTAATATACACTTTTATTTTGTTTCCGTACGGCCAAGCAGTCATGTGTTTACTTGTGTACATGTGTTGATTAACATAAATAATATATTATAAGCCGTGGATACTACAGACCAGTAATTCCATTAGATTTGTAAATCTTTTTAAGATGAAAGAAGAAAACCATTCAAATGGAACCGAACCAACCATAGAATCCACAGAAGAAGATCCCCTTCAACAAAATGGGACGAAAGAAGAGAAAGTTGAAAGAAGTCTCAGTGAAACATGTTGCATGTTGCAACATTCTAACGTGCTAAAAAATGTGTCAGTGGAACCGAGTATGATACTATTTATAATACCATGCATACTTTTAATGTTAACAACACAGAATTTAAGTTTGGAGAAAGCATGCAGAGTGAACTTGAACTTCAGTAGTGAAATTTGTGACTCACTCAAAATGCAACAATTAGAAAGTGAGAATCAATACGAGAAGGAGACGCAGAAGTTGCTGGCGAGATACCTTGCATACAGAACTTACATAACAGCAACGGTGCCAAGCATTTTAGCACTGCTAGTCGGTTCTTGGTCCGACAAAACTGGACGCAAGAAGATCTTTCTCATCATACCAATCGTAGGACAATTACTCGCTTGCATTAGTAACATGATTAATGTCTATTTCTTCCATCAACTTAGCTTAGAGGTCCTTATATTCAGTGAGGCTGTACTTGAAGGATTTTCTGGCGGTTGGTGCCTTGCCTTCTTCATTATGTATGCTTATATAAGTACAATTACAACGGAGGAAGCTAGAACTTTTCGTATGGGCATGTTAAGTTTCTCTATGACAGTTGGGTTTCCAATTGGAATGAGCATTAGTGGTATATTATTGAAGAAAACTGGGTACTACGGCTCTTATGGATTGGCTTCATCTCTGCATATTTTAAATCTTATATACAACATCTATATTTTGAAAGACCCAGTGAGAAGCGTCGACCAAAAACAGGTAATTTAGTATTTAGTCGAACTAAAATGAACAGATTATAACTATAACATTAAGAGCACGGGCATCACTTTAATCATTGCATTAACATAATCCAAATATTGTCATACGTTTCTCTATGCATGAAAACAAGATAAGTAAATCACAGTTCACGGACACCAATAATAAGAACAGAGTATTTGCATAAACTTCAAGTAATATTTCAGTGAGAATCCGATCCATCGCCATGTTAGAGTTAAAAGCCACAACCACTAAGCCGAGGGACGGGTGCATTAGATGTTGCAAAATATTGGCAATAAACTGAAATTATATATGTCATCATGATGTTATTGGAGTAATTCGGTGTGGTATGATGTAGGATGTATCCAATAAACCATAGCGATAAGGGTATACAATAACGGATCAGTGTTATCCGCGAATTATACAATTTATTGAGCGATTAGTGGCATGTCACGTAGGGCATATTTAATTGCCAATGCAGTAAAAATTCTATGATTACCTATCTAAATTGTTGGTCATGACATTATCAGCTACATGGGATGAAATGTGCCATATGGGCTAACACCTAGAAAATAGTAGTAGAAGATTAATCGACTTTATGGGTTTAACTAAATACATTCTCTTACTTTGGGGCTACAATTTTTCATTGTTTTTTCATATTTTATCTGCTGGTTTAATGTGAAAATATTCCGACCAGATTCCGGTCTAGTAATCTTTCAATATGCAATGTAATGATTCTAATCTTCTCAGTGCTATGTAGAAAATTTATCTCTAAATTGTTTGTCAGAATACTAAGTATCTGATCTCGATTTTATAGTAGTAAACTACAAGTGTGAACCGTTTCTGAATCTCAACCTACCTTACCTTTTTTTCAACAGCATGACAACAAGGGCTTTCGTTACTTCTGCCGCACGTTTTTTGACTTGTCGAATATAAAAGACACCATTCAAGTGGTTTTCAAGGACGGGCCCAACAAGCGGCGCCTGCGCATGTGTGTGCTGATGGTCGTCGTCAGTGTACTCTTTGGACCTATATTCGGTAATGTAGTAATACTAAACTTTATATTCAAATTCTATTTGCCTGGTCATTTTAACTTTTAACGTTATGGTTGCGACACCACAGACACTTGTGTCCGAATGACTGAACATTGTCGCAGAAACCGGTACCGGTGTCTTAATAAGGTTCCAATTCTGCTCGGTCAGAATATCAGGACCAGAGGATGAAGCTCTCCCCAGGGATCAGCTCAGGGATATTCACGAGTCAGATAGAAACCATAAAATTCATTGTTTTTTGATTATTAATACTTTTTTTCCAGGAGAAATTTCGATATTGTACATGTCTACACGGTTACGATTTAGCTGGGACGAAGTTCAATTCAGCATATTCCAGAGCTATAACTTTGTCACACACACTGTCGGTTAGTTTTATTGCGATGGTCCTTTTCACATTATTATCAGACATGCACTCTTAGCTTATAAGCCTACGTCAATGCACAACCGGTTCTCCACTTTCTCCATTACAAAAAGGTTTAACATATTTTATAAATATTAAATATTTTTTAATCTATTCCACATGATTATTAATCAATTAGTCAAAGCCTTACTACAGTTTTTTCATCACTAGTCTCTCTACTTCCCTGTCCAACGCCTTTTTCAACACCTATAACCAGCTTGTTCTCAAAATGGCTGGAAATTTTAATTATTACTAATTTTGTTATTATTACGAATAAAATATCTATTTTTTGTATTCATATCCAGGTACAATATTCTCGATAACTGTGTTCAGTAAATACCTTCAATGGCACGACTCTATTCTGGGAATTATTTCAACTGTGAGCAAGATCGCTGCATCGTTTATCTTCTGCTTCGCTCCAAACGCGAAAATCTTCTTCATAGGTTTGTATGAACTGCCATATATTTTCTTAAACATTAGTCTTATAATATTCTCTCACGCTTATAAACAAACCTACAATATTCGTCTCTCTCTGTACTGATGTCCACAGCTATCTATCATCAGCTCATCATCCGATTTCCATTGTATAATATTATAACTACCTTTTTTAATGAGGATGAGTGAAAACTTCTGATAAGACTTGAACGATAATGACAAGTGTTGTACTAATCCCGCTATAACTACTTGATAAGTGATCAAGTGATTCAATAACAAACATTAACAAAGATAGAACCCAGCAAATTTTCAATGACAAGTATGTATCGTTTCTATTTTTAACTGATTCCTAAAACATTACTTTATTTCTATGGCAAATATTTAGTGTTCTTAGTTTGTGATGGACATGATGAATACTTTAAATACGAGAATAGTATTTATTTGTGTCTTATTTTTTATCTAATGTTCCTGTATATTAATATTTAAGATAGCTGCACAGACGTAGGTAAAAGGTAGCTATCCGAATCTCTATCTTATCAAAAGAACTATTTCGTACACCAATGAGTAACCGAGACAATGTTTATCACTATTTTTAAAAATAAACTTTCCGTTACATTTCTTGGAAATGAGATTGAAAGTTGGCAGAGAGATATAAAAAGTTATGGTTGGGGAAAAATTAAACTGGGTAATTTTACTACTTATGTATACGTAACTAATGCATGTATCCTAATATAAACTTGTTTAGGTATGTCATGTTTATCTTTCATTTAATTAATGCTTTGACCTAAATTAATATACCCTATTGTAGATTGTTATTAATATACGTGTTCACCTAAAGTCGGGTACGAAGCATTTTTATGTCTGTAACATATAAATGCTTCGTACCCTACTTTAAGTGAACACAGAAATCCTATCGTCTTAGTTCACTTTACAAACGTAATTCAGAAGATGATCAGGACTTAAATTCTAAAAGCATATTTTAGTACAATTGATTTAGAGAAAGTTTATTTCTAGGTACCTGGAGCTCTATTTTTGATTCGCTCGTAGGAAATTGTATCGTCGCATGCGACTTATGTCATACTCGACTTCCAAGTCGCACGACGCTGATTTTCTGCATTTTTGATTCGCTCGCGTTCGGTGTTGCCAATAATATTAGAAATGTAGAATTTTATCCGTTTCACGCAGAAAAAATAAAAACCGGCAATTACCGAAACGTAAAGCGGAACGTAAAATGCTCAGTAATGGTCGAAACCATAGAGACTGTATATGATATTAACTTTGCCTTTTGTTAGAAAAAGTGAACTAAAGTGAAGTGTCAGTGATAGTTGTTTCCACATCGTTGTTCTTTTGTCATATGGCATTTGAAGTTTATTCTACCGCTCGGCTCGTCCCAAGCGACGATTGGTCGATACCACTCGTTGCCGTTTGAGCGGTTCAAAAATGCGGAGTCGAGCGAAAATCAGTAGAATCGAACGCTAGAAGCGAGGAGAGCGAATCAAAAATAGAGCGCCTGTTCGTAAAAGTCAAACTGACTTAAGTTGTATTGGGTTCTTAATATTCAATTTTGGTAACTAGTTCTATCGCAAGCTATGGACATAAAATATAGGTAAACAAAATGAAATCAATTCATAACCGAGAATTTTTATGAAATTACATTAGAGCTAGACTCTGTTTCATATCTTAATAATTACCTACCTCTTGAAGCTGAATACGTATCGATTTGCTGCATTTTCTGATACTTTCATAAAATATTAAAATATTTCTCGCAAGTGCCCGCCATATTCAATGTAAAAAGAGCATAGTAATTTTTCTTCAACGATTTCATTCTTTGTCTATTTTCATTTTAATTATAGTTTCTCTTTCTTTCATTTCTATTACATTTTGATTTCTTATTTTCAGCACCTTTGGTTGAAATTTTAAATGGAACATCATTACTAGCTATGCGGTCAATAACCTCAAAATTAGTGGCACCGAATGAGCTGGGTAAGTTATTGATGATAAATAACAAATCTGCCTCCAAAAACAAAACAATAAAAATCTAATACTAGTGTTTATTATTCATATTATATCAATTAAAGGACTTTAGTGCAGGATATTATGAAATATCTCCCATTTCTCATTTCTGCAGCCAAATGCATGCATTGCTGTATTTTGGATCAAATGGTAAGAGAGCCAGTATCTTCTACCATGCGTGGCGTTCCATCGGATTTCTCGGTCGCTGCAACAGTATGCAATCTCCAGTGCATCTTTTGATTCAATATGTCTTGTCTCATCATCATCATATCGGCCTGTAGACGTCCACTGCTGGACAAAGGCTTCCCCCAAGGATCTCCACAACGACCGGTCCTGCGTTAACCTCATCCAGGTGGGTCCCGCGACCTTCACCAGATCGTCGGTCCACCTTGTGAGAGGCCAGCCTACGCTGTCTGTCTTGTCTATCTTTATCAAATCTCTATATTTATACACAAAATGTTTAAATAGTTAACGGTTATTACAGGTAAAGTGAACTCAATATTCGGACTGACAGAGAACTTAATGCCATTGGTCTACGTGCCGCTGTACACGAACGTGTATAAAGCGACTATGGATGTGCTGCCGGGAGCTGTGTTCCTCATGGGAGCTGTAATGACCCTGCCAGCTGTTTTTGTTTTCAGGTCAGTTGACTAATAACGATTTACTGATGCACTGTTGTAGCGTGGATACTTCTTTCTTCTCGTCTCGTATGGGAGTTCCTTTCAGGAGTTGTATACGTCACTTTCGGATCATCTTTATTTAAGCGGTATACAAAGTATCCACTTAAATTATTTAACGTTGTATCTCTGACACAGCCCGCTGGTTTTTTGGTACCATTGACACAGAGGTGATAACATTTTGGTTTTGGTTGCGATACTTCGTTACTGTCCAGATAGCTAACATAGTGTAATGTAAATAATAGCTACCATAGCAGAGCTGTCCACTTTCTAAATCATGAACTGCAAAACGATCATCTGTCGAACATAAGAAATTTGCTTTGAAGCTTTGCTCGTGACGTAAGAATTTATCAATCAGTTTACTTATTGACCCTTGAAAAAGTTTATGTTTTTTCTTTACAGCTGGTTATTACATGAGCACAGAAAAGGAGTGAGAAGATTAAAACATTCAGAACCTGAAGCACCTGTCAAGGAAAACCTGCTTAAGTCGAAATAATATATTTATGTAAGGCATTGTGAAGTATTTATAATATGGTTTTTAGGTTATAACAGTTCCTGTTTTTATATATAGACTAACAAAAGTTAAGTTTGTTTTATTTTGTTCTCAGCTTTAGTCACAGGTTTTTTTGTAGTTTAGTGATTAAATTACGTTACATCTGCTTTGACAACTTGATCATTCCCTTATCTAGACCAATCATATTTATAAATCTAAATAAATATTGAATTACACACAGCATTATACGTGTATATCATTGATATCAAGCAAATAGTAGTAATACAAATAGTACGCAATTTAGAAATATTATCTGTATGATGGCATTCGTTTAACTACTGACGATCGAGAAGCAAATCTATTAGAAATGTAAGTCGACTATAAAATAAACCCTTATCCCATTTAAAACAAGGCGCAAACTATAAACAAAATGGATTCACCGATAGATAATCAATACGAAAACGATAGTGAAGAGTCAAATAAGGACAAAACAAATGAGTTGTCACCATTGAAACCAATAACAGAGGAAAATGAAGAAAAATCAAAGAAAGAAACAAGAAGGAAACTTACTCTAACTGAACGGTTTCAATTGATTAAAAATAACATAACCGTAGAACCCGTGCTGGCATGCTATTTCTTTCCCAGTGTTTTAGCATCGATGGCAACACAAAACTTAAATTTAGAGAAAGCCTGCCGCGTTAACCTTAACTTTAGTGCTGAAATCTGTAACGCTTTAAAATTGAGACAAACAGATAACTACACAATATATGAGGAACAAGTCCAGACACTTGTAGCCAATGTTCAAACCTGGAAAAACGTTGTGCAGACGACAATACCAGTATTTCTCATATTATTTGTCGGTGCTTGGAGTGATAAGACTGGAAGACGAAAAGTCTGCATCCTACTCCCCATTGTTGGCGAGTTTGTAACTTGCATTGCGGATATTGTAAACACATATTTCTTCTACGAACTGCCTATAGAAGTGGTAGCGTTTACAGAATCAATATTTCCAGCTATTACAGGAGGATGGTTCGTTAATTTTGTCGGTGTATTTAGTTACATAGGTGATATTACGACACCAGAAGAGAGAACCTACAGAGTGGGTCTTGTGAATCTATGCAGTACTTTAGGCTTCCCTATAGGTAGTGCACTAAGTGGAGTATTGTTGTCATGGATTGGTTATTACGGGGTATTCTCAATCTCGGCATCAATGTATTTATTCAGTTTGACATACGGACATTTTTATTTGCATGACCCAAAAAGGAAACCTAAAGAAAATGTAAGTATGTTTTCGATCCCTAAATGTTTATCAATAAAAGTAGGCAACAGGTACCCATGCAGCGAACTATTCAAGTTCGCTGTAACCATGCCTTTGGGGCTCAATGCCTGTCCTGTGGTGTAGACTTGGTTGAAGGATGTTGCTATAATTTGTCCTTCTGTTGTATTTCTTAATCCTGAAAACTGTAGGGGTACTATCTAAACTCTACATAAAGTATTACCTATGTTTCCAGAAAAATGGAGGAGTGTTAGTATTTCTCAAAGAATTCTTCGATGTGAGATTGGTGTTAGAAACCCTAAAGGTGGCATTCAGGAAAGGGCCTGGCAACAGGAGGCTTAGAGTAGCTTTATTACTGATTGTAGTGTGCGTAGTATTTGGACCACTGCAAGGTGAGTAATTTACAGAAGAAAATATGAAATGAATTTTGAGTGATTATTGTTTATTTTGAACCTGAATTCAAACCAATATTCTCAAGTTAAAAAACTTTATTGAATTACTGTGCGATATTTTTGCGTGACACTTTTTAAAAGTTATATAATATAACAATATGTTATTATAGAAACTTAAAGTTATTGTTTGAGTTCAAAAAATACACGCTTGAAATTGATAAGAATTTGGTAACTACTTGTATGAAGCTCACTTAATGACATTAAATAAAACAATTAAATTTGATTAGACAGAAATATTATGTTAACATTACCATTCATCAATCATCATCATCAACAGCCTATTAATCTCCCCACTGCTGGGGCTCATGCCTACCCTCTCAACGAGGGCGTGCGGGCTATAGTCCACCACGCTAGCCCAGTGCGGGTTGGTGGACTACACATGCGCCTAAGAATTTCTTCTTCGGCGTACGCAGGTTTCCTCACGATGTTTTCCTTCACCGTTTGAGAGCAGTCAGTACATGTACTTAAGTTTCGAGAAAAAACCCATTGGTACATGGCCCAACCGGGGATCGAATCTCGGACCTGTCGATATCATAGGTCGCGTCTTATCCCCGAGGCCACTGACGCTCTCTACATTACCATTATTGTTGACAATTAAAAACCAATATTTACTAGAAATTTTGTTGTAAATGATATATTAATAATTTGAAGCGTTTCTTTGTTTATGAATTCATTGTAGCCAACAACAATGGACTTAATAGTTATTTATTTGTTTGACTTCTCTTTATTTCTCCAGGTGAATGGAGCATCATGTATCTTTTCACTCGATACAGGTTCAACTGGGACGAGGTACAGTTTAGTATGTGGAATACTTACTGTATTGTCACAAACTTACTAGGTAAGGTGTTTTTGATAACTGTAATTAAATAGCTTATTTGATTCCGATAGAGCTAATCAAACTGAAATAATAGTATTGGCTTCTGAATGTCTCTATTTATTTGTGAGAAAACCAGATAAGTGTAACTTCGCATAATTCGGTTTATATTTTTAAATTCATGCAAAAGATGGAGTACCATAGAGCGACCACCGATTTTTACTATCCCATCTATATTCCCGGAGTCTTTTTATAATGTTCTTTTTGACAGTTTATTCTTAAATTTATACTTCGAAACTATAAAGTATTTCCATTTAAACTTGGGGAATTTTGTTTTATTTATTTAATCTGCACAAAACATAATTTTAATAAACTAAACCTAAATAAACAAACTTAAAAACTAAATTTTTAGTAGTTTGTATAATTTTATACTAGTAACACCCTAAGCGTTGCGTTTTGTTTACATTTTGACAACATTTACTATATTACATTACCATTGCCTTATTTTTCGTTTTAGGCACGCTGTTCTCCATAAGTCTATTTACCAACTATATGAAGCTAGACGACACTTTGCTGGGCATCATATCGAATACCAGCAAAATTGTAGCCGGATTCGGTTATGCTTTTGCTAGGAACAATCTGGAAATATATCTGGGTGTGTGTTTTGTTATGTGTCGGGTAAAACTCGGTAATACGCCCCACTTGCCAAAACGCCCCCTCTCACCTAGCACGCACACTAACGCAATAGCACAATAGAACGCAAATAGCTATCATAGTGAGAGCTGTAATGGAGCGCTTCCATACAGAACCTTTAAATTTTTCATTAAGCTATGAGCTTCACCACATTTATTCTTCAAGTAATTCTAAGCATTTCTAGTCCGAGCCACAAAAAAAATAATGCCGCTGCCGGGGGCTGGGGGGGTGCAAAGGTGCCGGCCGCCCACCTTCTTTTAAAAAAATCTGTACGTTTCCAGCTGGCTACTGTGGCAAGTTTGGTATCATTTTCGTATAAATTGAGGACGTAGAATTCATTCCTGGTATTTATTTTAATCATTTTAGTAGTAATTTTTCGAATAAATCCTAAAAAAGTGAAAAGTTTGCAATGATTTTTTTACTTTGACAGCTAATAACTTTTGAATAGCAGAATAATAACTCAAACAAAAAATACTCAGTATAGCGTATTTTATGCAGATTCTAACAATATCAACTTCAACAATCTTCTTTTACAAAAAGTTGGTGAAAAAAAATCTGTAACCTCGCAGTGGGGGCGACTCGCGCTAGGAGGATGATGAGCCACTTTTGGAAAAAATATATAGGTACGTACCCTTTATCTATTGTTCACAGTTTCCGGCACAGAGACATAAATTCTTTCCATTTTAATTTTCTTATAAAGCCGTTTGCAACGAATTTTGCATCCTGTCTAACATCCTGCACCGAGTAAGTTCTAAGCATACACTTGCTGCGACATCAGGTAAATCTGACCAATGAGGGGTCCAAATACTCTCTTTCACACTCCAACCCCAAGAAGAAGGACTTGGAAAGTTTTGGTTTGGCACTAAGGCTTGGCCCCAGACATGGACACCTCGGTACATTGCGCGAAGTGCGTGCTGTCTGTCGTACATTGTAATAATAAATTCCCGTATATAACTGTCAGCTTCTGCCAATTTCTCTTCTACCAATGCCTTAAATCCATAAGTTGCGTCAGGGTAGGCGTTCCAGGCGTCAAAAGCGGGCTTTTGCTTTTTCCGTTGAAAGTACTTCAGCTCATTCTGGTTGAAACAGTGTGTAGTTTAGTTGGTATGCATTAATTTTTGAAACACATCACCCCTCATTGGTATGATTTACCAGATATCGCAGCAAGTGTGTGCCTGGAACTTACTCGGTGCTGGATGTTAGACAGGATGCAAAATTCGTTTCAAAACTGCTTTATAATAAAATTAAAGTGCAAAGAATTATGTCTCTGTGCCGGAAACTGTGAGCATTATTTAAAGTTATGTATATATTTTTTTCAAAAGTAGCTCATCATCCATACGTTCCTGCATGGTTAGGTCAAAGTTTTCAGTCCACTGACGTAAATTAACTACTGTCATACAAAATTAAATACTATCTAGACTGGTATCGTAGTTGTATAAAAATGATATCATTGTACTTTTAGAAGCTCTGATGGTGAACTGTGATCAATTAGTCCACACTTGAGATGTATACAAGAATCTCAGAAGTGTAGCTCGGATTTCGGAAGCCAGCCATTTAACTTACAGCCAAGTCACCGCTGTTTTTTAGGGTTCCGTACCTCAAAAGAGGAAAAAGGGAACCTGTCTGTCTGTCAATACCCTTTTTCTCAGGAACGCGTGTTGTCATCAAGTTGAAATTAATATCAAATACTAAGGTCTGCAGTCCCTTGGAGCCGTGAAAAAATGAGACTTCTAAGTCAACGCAGTCAGAAGATATGGCCGATTTTACCGCATTTTTGAGTATCTTTTTAATCAAAACCTATGGGGTATTTTCGGCTGACCTAGAATCTTGAAATTTGGGAAGAAGCAAGGTCTTATCGAACAAATAAAGGAAAATTTCCGAAAACCGTAAATTTGTAGTTACATCACAAAAAAAATATTTTTTTCTTGTAGTAACAAACTTAACTTTGCTTATGAGCAAGTTGTCCATATAAGTTAGTACCATGTGATGTTTAACTACAAATTTTATTAACGATTTTCTAATTATTTCTTTAATTAAGTTTGTACGGTACCCTCAGGGCGCGAGTCCTACTCGCACTTGTCCGGTTTTTTCTACAAAGGAATTAATAATAATATTTGTGAATTAATAATAATACAGTGAGATAGGGGAGATAGGTCGATCGCCTCCTAGAGCGAGTCGCCCCCACTGCGAGGTTACAGATTTTTTTCACCAACTTTTAGTAAGAGGAGGTTGTGGAAGTTGATATTGTTAGAATCTGCATGAAATACGCTTTACTGAGTATTTTTTGTTTGTGTTATTATTCTGCTATTCAAAAGTTATTAGCTATCAAAGCAAAAAAAACATTGCATACTTTTCACTTTTTTAGGATTTGTTCGAAAAATTACTACTAAAATGATTAAAATAAATACCAGCAATGAATTCTACATCCTCATATTATACGAAAATGATACCAAACTTGCCATAGTAGCCAGCTGGAAACGTACAGATTTTTTTAAAAGAAGGTGGGCGGCCGGCACCTTTGCACCCCTTTAGCCCCCGGCAGCGGCATTTTTTTTTTTGTGGCTCGGACTAGAAATGCTTAGAATTACTTGAAGAATAAATGTAGTGAAGCTCATAGCTTAATGAAAAATTTAAAGGTTCCACGCATTACAGCTCACACTATCAGTCGCCCGAACAAGTTGGAATTGTCTACTACGTTGTATGGCTACTTGCGTTTCTATTCGTGTGCTACGTAGCTTTGTTAGTGTGCGTGCTAGGTGATTGGGGCATTTTGTCAAGTATTGCCGAGTTTTACTCTATCTACAACGTCTGTCTCAGACTCTTAGTGATTTCTAACTATATCTCCCAAATCAATAATTGGAAATGCTCAGTCATTTACTCATACACGTACTGGGCACTGTGGGTCGTGTAGAAGCCTAACATAAATATGTTAAGCTTCTACATCGAACTGCCAGAGTAAATCTGAGAAATGCCAGAAAGTTTAAAAAACACCAAGCAAAAACTTAGTAATTACTATACGATTCTATAGATTAATATAGCAAACACGCCCAATGTTACGTTACAGCTTCTAACAACCTTTTAATCATTGTACAGTCAACAATAGAGACAGGTAAGCAGGCACACTACAGAGCTCTATAGTAGCGCTGTACTGTGCATGCTTACCTGTCTCTATTGTTGACTGTGCCTACACTGCAAAATGCAAAAGATTATTTAGGTTGCCGGAACTTTCGTGGTTCGTTTCTTCATCATACCTTCCGAAGCCGTAGATTAGAAATCTATTAGTTTGATGTGCCAGTCACTGCTTTCATACGCAAAATTGATTTTGATTTCTTAGTATGACCGTAGCGAAACACGAGTCAATTTAGATGTCGAGCGTCCTAAGAAACCCACACGGCTGTAAACTACAATTTAATTCATTAAAGTAGAGAACACAATCCCGTGTACGTTAAATGCCCATAACTTTGACTAAACATCAGTTTAGTAAAGTTTCCAAGCTTCATAGTTTACGGGCAACTGTAGTAAGTCCTGCACGAATTTAGCTTTGAACTTCACTCGCATTGCGTGTCTTGATATTGGATCTTGGATCTGCACACGATCATAAAACCGAAAGGAAAGGTAGTCCTCAAAACCTGGCGGTAAAACTGTTCATATGTTGCCGGCAGATCTTTTAAAACTGTCAAAAATTTTATGTATTTAAAGTAAAGTTGAACGCATACTACTATTGGAAAAGTGTTGCTATTCAATTGACGATTTTAGAGGAATTAATGTTTTATTTTCTTGAAAGCGTTGCTTTGTTTTGATTTGCTGCTCTGCTGTTGATTTGATTTAATTTGAGTGTTTTATTTTCTTACATATGAATTAACTAATCGTCTGATCAATTATTATTTTAATTAGGCATGTACCTTAACATTTATGCCATTAAATTTATTTTATTTTCATGTTTTAATTGTCAAAATGACGGATTAAATTCACTTTTCTCGGGTTTTTTTTTGACTTCGTAAATTCCACTTGTAAAATCTAAACTGTTAACAAAGTGTCACAGATAGAGGTAGATTCTGCGATTTATTTAATCACGTCAGCTACATAACATTGTACACTGAGTGTAGTTTAGTCTCAGGCGGCTGTCTTACTGTCAAATCCTTTTTTATTCTCCTCCATCCTCCAAGAATATTTTTTTGGTTGTAGTTAGGCCTAACATTTATTTTATTATTTCAGCACCGCTTCTTGAGTTACTTAACGGTACAGCGTTTATAGCAATGCGATCTATAGCTACGAAACTCGTGACCGCAGATGAGTTCGGTAAGCGATAATGAAACGGCCAACCTATTCTATTAGTACAAATAGACAAACATACAAACAGACAGACAGACAGACAGACAGACAGACAGACAGACAAACACAGACAAACATACAGACAGACAGACAGAGAGACAGACATACAGACAGACAGACAGACAGACAAACACAGACAAACATACAGACAGACAGACAGAGAGACAGACATACAGACAGACAGAGAGACAGACATACAGACATACAGACAGACAGACAGACAGACAAACAGACAAACAGACAAACAGACAAACAAATAAACAAAGGTATATTTTTTTGGTGTCATAAGTCAGTTATAATTGTTTATTCACATTCCAGGCAAGGTCAATTCGCTGTTCGGATTGGTAGAGGCGATGACGCCGCTGGTGTATGGTCCGCTGTATACCCAGACGTACACGGCTACTCTCAACATACTGCCCGGGGCGGTCTTTCTGTTAGGGGCCTTCCTCACCTTACCTTCTATTTTTATTTTCGGGTAAATATCCCATAAATTACAAACCTATTAAATTCATGACAGGGTGTTGTGATGACTTTACGTGGAATTCTTTAGACTTGTTTTAAAATTGTGAATAACACAAATTTATAAAATATACAATAAAATGCAGAAAATGTTTTCTCTGTGCAGAAGTTTAGTTTATCTAGCTTAATTTTGTATTTTACAGCTGGCTATATTTTGAACACAAGAAAGATATTGTGAGAAAGGAGGCAGCGAAGACAGTCGATGTTGAGAAACAGCAGTTATAGCAGAACTTAAAGAGTTCGTACCTAATACATGGAATGATAAAAACGACAAAACGAATCCACGACTAAGTAACGCTTTAGTATGAAACATTCTCTCCACTATATAAACATGTACCTACCTATTTAGAAAATATTAAGTAAACAAGATTTAGAGCTTTTGCTTTTCAGTAAAATAGTTCCTGTTTTTATAAGTATGATTTAAAATGTGTTTTATTGTAGTCTTACTTAATTTTAGTAGGTAACTGTTTCTTTTAGAAATTTTATAATGTATTTTTATTTATTAAATAAGGTTTTTAAAGAACCACTCTTAAAGCGTATAAGTTATTTTATTGTACCTATCAAACCAAATCAAGTATATTATTTTACATTTACATTACACCTTAATAATGTTACTTTTTTTTATTTTTTTTATCTTTATTTTATTTAGGGACTTTTGTGTTCTCCACTTGTCAGTCCCATCGTACCCTGACCAAGATTTACTGACGAGGCGACTCAAAAATATCATACAAAGATCGTGCCGCCACAGATGCAGGCTTGGACAACATTGACTGAGCCAAACCCACATCTAGTGGATTCAGCTTGAGTCGCCTCATCATTAAGTCCCGCTTATTCCTGAACCTGTCACACTCCATCAGCAGGTGTTGGACATCTTCAACAAAAATTGAATTAAAATAATAAATTTAAGTATTTGTAAAAACAGTAATTACATAAACCCTATGTAATACAAACTCTACTAGATACCTTTGATGAGAAAAAATTTATAATTTAATTATTAATTAAAGTTATGTGCAGGAGATACGAGTACCTATTCTCGGCACTTCAATGATAATAATTTTGCCATCAAGGTTTGATAATACCATCGTAAATACAAATTTGTTTCTAAACAAATTTTAAAACGAAAACATATTATCTTTATTATATTTATTATTAAAACTCTCTCTCGATATCGCAAATTCTCATAAACAAAATACCTATGGGGTTTTGAGAGGATGGCAAGTGACAACAATGCTAAAATGAAATTACTAAAGTACATAACTAATACAAAAAAGCCTCCTAAGGTTTTATTGAAGGTGTTCCGCAAGGAAGTGTTCTTGAACCTATTTTGTTTCTTAACGTAATACCCTGTCACCATCATTAATAGTAGATTAGGCAGGACTCTAACAAACACCTAAATTCTTATAGAACACACCTAATTCATTAACATTATATTCTATTCTGCTTTGATTTATTTTGTTTTAGGTATTCAAATTTATAGTAGGTAGGTAGGATTGCGTTACATCTGCTTTGACAACTTGATCACACTCTTATCAAGACCAGTCACACTTATAATAACTAAGTAAATATTGAATGCATTATACTGTATTAATTATATCAAGCAAATAATAGTATCACAAATAATACGCAATAAAGCAATATTAGTTTTTATATAGCATTCGTTAAACTGGTGGCGACCGAGAAAGAAAGATATTAGAAATGTAAGACTACTATAAAATAATCGTGAAATCGAAAACAAAATGGATCCACCGAAAGTTACACAACATGAAAACGACAGTGAAGAATCAAATAAAGATAAAACCAATGAGTTATCACCATTGAAACCAATAACAGAGGAAAATGAAGAAAAATCTAAGAAAGAAACAAAAAGAAAACTGACACTGTTGGAACGTTTTCAATTAATTAAAAAGAACACAACCGTTGAACCCATACTTGCTTGCTACATAACGCCCAGTGTTTTAGCATCAATGGCTACACAAAATTTAAATTTAGAGAAAGCCTGCCGCGTTAACCTTAACTATAGTGCTGAAATCTGTAACGCTTTAAATTTGAGACAAACAGATAACTATACAATGCATGAGGAACAAGTCCAGACACTTGTAGCCAATGTTCAAGCCTGGAAGAATATTGTGCAGACTGCAATACCAGTATTAATCATATTATTTGTCGGTGCTTGGAGTGATAAGACTGGAAGACGAAAAGCCTGCATTTTAATTCCTATTGTTGGCGAGTTTTTGGCTTGCATTGCAGATATTGTGAACACATATTTTTTTTACGAATTGCCTATAGAGGTAGTAGCGTTTACAGAATCAATATTTCCAGCTATTACAGGAGGATGGTTCGTTAATTATGTAGGTATATTCAGTTACATAGGTGATGTTACAACTCCAGAAGAGAGGACCTACAGAGTGGGCATTGTGAATCTATGCAGTAGCTTAGGCTATCCCATAGGTAGTGCACTAAGTGGAGTACTGCTGTCATGGATTGGTTATTACGGGGTATTCTCAACATCGGCAGTACTTTATTTATTCAGTTTGACATATGGATATTATTGTCTGCATGACCCAAAGAGAAAACCTAACGAAAACGTAAGTGTTTTTTTATTCAACTTCGTTTCGTCGATGTCACCATGATGTCACCTAATCGCTTCTATTTACGAGCAGTCTCTTACATTAGACATGACTGACGGTTGTCTCTTGTCATGTCTTTAAAACTGTATACATAATATTTTCATGCATACATTCACGTATAGTATATTTAGTTGTAATAACTATTTGCAGAAAAATGGAGGAGTTTTAGGATTTCTCAAAGAATTCTTCGATGTAAGATTAGTGTTGGAAACTTTTAAAGTGGCATTCAGGAAAGGGCCTGGCAACAGAAGGCTTAGAGTTGCCCTGCTGCTCATTGTGGTATGCGTTGTATTTGGACCATTGCAAGGTAATTAAAATATACCCTAAAACCATTATTGGCAGTTTTTACACATTCACAACAATTCATAGTAGAGTAGACTAGATCGAGTTCATCAAATCAAAGTGTTTACATTACAACCTTTCAAAATTAAGTACTATAATTAATACTAGGTACACTACACTAACTTTGAGGCATTTATGTGTATAAAGTTTAAAGTTTGTGTATAACTTTAAATGATCTTGTCTGTAAAATCATTATTCTAATAATTATTAAAAAACAATTACTTATTCCACAGGTGAATGGAACGTCATGTATTTGTTTATGAGATACAGTTTCAATTGGGATGAAGTACAATTTAGTATGTGGAATACTTACAGTATAGTTACAAATTTACTAGGTACGTTTAATATACGGTAGATTGATAAGTTTATCGGATATCACATGTTTTTGACTAAACATAAGTAGGTATGTATGCTCAAAGCTATTTTAAACGGTGTTAATGACATTGTTTTCACTTCAGGTACGCTTTTTTCTATAAGTCTATTTACCAATTATATGAAGCTAGACGACACTTTGCTGGGCGTCATATCCAATGTCAGCAAAATTGTGGCCGGAGTCGGTTACGCTTTTGCTAGAAACAGTCTGGAAATATATCTGGGTAAGTGTTTTGTTATGTCTATAGTAGTGTAACATACAACAGCTCTCAGATTATCGGTGTGTAAGCATGAATGTGTTTCTTTTTTCTTAGTCTATGATTATCAATGTTAGGTAACTCCAGATTAACCTGATTTCCTTTTTAATCGTCATTTACAATAGTAGATCCTTACTTCTATGTGTATTGGTTTGTTAAGCTAGAAACGAGGATGTTTGCGAGCAAAGCAAATTCAAATTAGTAGCAGATCCAGATTTTGTTGATTTTATTTTATTCATTATCATTGAAATTGTTATTTACTTCCATTTAAATGATAATAAGGTTTTATTTAATTTGGTTTAATAATTACTGTTTGTTTGTTTGTCCGGGAACCATACGATCGATTTTCGACCATTCTGTATATCAAAATAAAATTAGCACCCACTTTTGATTCTGAAGACAACACACCTTATACTAAATTTTATGTAAAAGTTGTATTTTAAAAAAAAATATTAATATTATAAAGAATAATAGACCCAAGGTCATCATAAAAAAACAATGAGTGTAGTTGTTGTTACGTCATAATTTTTAAAAACATAACTTTTACATAAAATATGTTTATTGTAGTCCATACAAATTGTACATATTTTTGTTGTATATTATTTTTATACAAATTGGGCCTGAAATTATTTTCAGCTTCACTTCTTGAGATCCTCAACGGCACATCTTTTATAGCAATGCGATCGATAGCTACGAAACTCGTCAGCGGCGAAGAGTTTGGTGAGTGACCAAAAATTAACACAAAAACCATGCTACATATCTTTGAAAAGGCACCTTTGAATATAGGCAACTGACTTAATATATCCGATAAAATATATCCGTTAGCACTAACGACAGTTTTATAAATAGAAAAGTATACGTGGACCCAACGCGCCGCCTTGTTCCACGCACTGTGCTGTGATTGGTCGGCTGGTACTGTTACGCTGCGCCGATACTACGCTAGTTGAGGATTTGCATTTTGCAACAAGTCTTTTGTCTTTGCAAATACATTGACGTCACCTCAATTACCCAACGAGAGTTTTTCTTTGTCACGTTACCTCCTAAAACATTAATGATGGTTTAAATAAACCATCGGCGAGGGTGTATGAAGAGAATGATGAGACTGAGTGAAGCAAACACACACACACAAAACAATATTTTTTCCATCGCAAAGTAACAAAGGTATATTTTTTTGGTGTCATAAGTCAGCTGTAATTGTTTATTCATATTCCAGGCAAGGTTAACTCGCTGTTCGGATTGGTAGAAGCGATGACGCCGCTGGTGTATGGTCCGCTGTATACCCAGACGTACACGGCGACCTTGAAAATACTGCCCGGGGCATTCTTTCTGCTAGGGGCCTTCCTCACGTTACCTTCTATTTTCATTTTCGGGTAAGCATCAATCATTAAAAAAAATTCATGTTAATTGATATAGTTTTATGAATATAGTAAAATTAAATTAAATACATGTACCTACTTATCTATATTCTATACTAATAATAAAGAGGTAAAAACTAGTGGATAATTTGCACGCCTAACTTAAGTATATCTTGCGAAGAACCAAATGATAGCGGGATGTAAAATACACCTAGCGCCATCTATTGACAAACTTTAAAACTAAGAAACATGCATGATTATCATTGGGTTAAAAAAAATTGAATAACATTTAAATAGTATATATACTTTATAACGCGGATGAAGTCGCGGGGTATCGGCTAGTATTATTATAAATACCTAATTGGAATTTTTTTGATAATTTCGTGTTTGATTCACAAGTTTTATTTATTTCCAGGTGGCTGTATTTTGAACATAAAAAAGATATTGTGAGAAACGAGGCAGCGAACAAAACTATTATTGAGTGACAGCATTTATCATGGAACTTGGTTCAGCGCAAATGAATTATGCTTATTTATTGCATCAAGAAAAAAGAATGAAGAAAAAAAAATGAAAAAAGGATGAAGTAAAGTATAATGATGACAATTTCAATTCACTAAAAAAATTACGCTTTGTTAACCTTTCTGCTTTTTAAAATACAATTTACATTTGTACAAGAAATTTGTATAATAATAAACAAGGAATAAGAATGATCGCAATCGTTACCACCTTATTCAATAATTCGATCGATCCTGCAAGGCAAGTCATAATAAATAATAGAGAAATAAAATTACTTGTGCGAATGAGTGATGAACGAATACTTATTCGATATTGAGAGGTAGTAGGAGCCGAGGATGAGCTCTTGTCAGTTTACTGACATACCAGGATCATAATAAGGGAAGAAGAGAATGATGAGATTGAGAAACGAAAGAGATGTGTCAGGATCGCGATACTTTTCGCTTCGTCGTCTCTGCCTACCAAGGGATAGCGTGAAGATTGTATTTTGTATTTGTATTTATTTATTAATCACAACATAATACAAAAAAACCAGACTCGATTTTATGTGTACTTCATAATGGATGTAAGAGCAAAATGACGAGAAACCACAACAAAATCGACAGTTTCTGAGAGATTTCAATTAATTTAAATTAAGATGCAGCAATTAATAAAACTTTAGTTTTAAATTCCAACGAAATCTGTTTTAACATCTTAATTTTATTATTCTCGGATTCTTATGAAAGATGATTTTTTGAAGCATACTGGGTCGTTTGTAACAAAAAAAAAATGTTCATTTTTAACCACAAGTTTTATTTTGGTAGCAAGCCATATGATAGCTCCACTGTCAATTGAAATCTCTCAGAAAGTGTTGGTTTTCTTCTTGTTTCTTGTCATTTTATTCATTATCACATTACATGTGATACATTGTGTATCTGTGTTCCATTGTTACTTCAGTCTTAAGGCCGTTGTGAAGTCCTCAGCGTGGTCGTTAATTTGGCCCTTTGTGAGCCCTGCGGCGCCGGCGCGCGGCGGTGAGTGCCTGTGTCAACGACAAGTTTCGCGTTGAATGCTATCTCCTCATTAACCTGTCTGCAGCAGGTTTTGATGAAGGTAGGCCCACAAATGAGAAAATCTGAAAACGTGTTTAGCCAACGGTGTGTAAGCTATGCACATTAGTATGGGGTTTTAACTGAAATAAATCCATTTTGGATACCTAATGGGTATGGTACCAATTGCACGGAGTGCGGAACTGTTGAAGATGTGTACGGTGGACCGCACGTCAGTGGAAACAAAAACAGTATAAACTATGGCCTCTTATAGTATTGAAACTCCCTAATAGGCTGGGCCGACTGTAGGTCAGTGTTTCCACTGACGTGCGGTCGACTGTACCATATCTTAGTGAAGTGTGATTTATAATTCATTAGATTACGGTCAATGCAATAGTGTCTTGGCCTCTTCGATTTCCGAATAGTCCAAGATATTACACAAAATCTTTAGTCTTGCCTCTATGTGGCAATGCAATAATAGAATAAAGAATAAATAAGTATATTATGCATGTAACAATGAGGGTGACATGTTCTAAAGAGAACAAGCCCTCTTCACAAAAGCATAATAAATCCACATGTGTTTATGAATAAAGAGTTAAATTTGAATTTTAAACAAAAATGAAATGAACCTGCAGCCCTTGGAATTGTTTTGAGCAACCGAAAGTTCGCAACCTTTGCCCTGAGAAGCAAATTAATTTCTAACCAACTATTTCGCCTAACGAATTACTCAGCATAGACTTACAATATACTGGTACGAAAATCGGGACCAATCCTATTACATAAAAAAAAACATACAGCCGAACATAGTACCTCCTTTTTTGGAAGTCGGTAAAAAGACGCCAGCTCCTCCCCGGTAGCTCTAATTTGTCACTCAGCTATGCAAAACGAGATTTATTCGCATCCACCTGGAGTTTTCTAAAGAATTTACGTAGGATCCAATTAAAGAATCCGCGGAAACGCGAAGTGCGAGCGAAGTCAGCACTTCGCGGAGTTAATGAAGTAATTTACCAAAGAAAACAACACTAGAAAATTTCTACCGCAATGCTTGAGTGGTGGTTTTGTTCTAACTTACTCACTACTTAATCAAACTTTTCTGAGTTGAAAAGATAGAGGAATCGCGGCCAGATAAAATTAAATATTATCAGGAAATATTTTCATGAATGTTTTTGAGGACATGTTATTTGTAATAGTACATTTAGACTTTCGCGCTTTGTATTATATAATTATTGACGGGTCTTACACACGAATAAGTTTTATTTACCTTGCCCGACGTTTCGACCAGGTTCACGAGCTGACCACCCCCAGATGTAACCTGGTCGAAACGTCGGGCAAGGTAAACAAAACTTATTCGTGTGTAAGACCCGTAAATAATTATTTAATTATTCTATTTGTATACTTACTATATTTTTGCAGGATAATGTAAGCTGGCAGTTTTTTTTTTTACCACCAACACCTATTTTTTGCGAATTCATGTACTTTATTGTATGGTATTGTAATACTGGTCACAACATTACACTTCAGATTTTCGCGTTTTTTTTCTTCATTAATAATATTAACGGGTTTTACACACGAATAATTTTTATTTGTGTATCTTTGCCCGATGTTTCAAGCAGGTTTAGAGAAACTCCTACTACCTATAGGGTATTTAGAGAGAAAATCGTTATAAAAATCCCCATAAAAATCTATGCTATCCTGCTATCGCGATGCCATCCGGACCTAATGAGAGCTATACAATGTTCTATGGTTAACCATCATTTAAAGTCATATGTGATAAAACTGAAGCGTAACCTCACAAAACGCCATAACATCCCAAACACTCATTAACGATCTCACGCTCGTCGCCTCGGGCAGGGCCGGTTTCAGTGGGGCCCCGTGCATTCTAGTCTGCAAGGAAAATATGGCAACGCTATTGAGCTTGCTGTACTAAGAGGCAAGCTCACTTGCCCTCAGTCGGGAGGAAGGAACAAATGTTTGGTGGTATAGTCGAATACGGTTACTTTATATTTATACATGCAAAACTTTGGACAGGAAGATTTAGATACATTCACATTAATGCATAAATACCTAGTAGGTCAATGGGCCCCAGGAAAAGGATGACAGTCGAATCTAAAGACAAGGAAAGCAGTAAGAGTAAGAGAATAAGCAATAAGTGTGGCTAGATCTATCACCCCATCATTCATCATCATCAACAGCCTATTAAGATGTCCCCACTGCGGGGCTCAGGCCTGCCCTCTCAACGAGGGTGTTCGGGCTATAGTCCACCACGCTAGCCCAGTGCGGGTTGGTGGACTACACATGCGCCTAAGAATTTCTTCTTCAGCGTATGCAGGTTTCCTCACGATGTTTTCCTTCACCCTTTGAGAGCAGTCAGTAAATGTACTTAAGTTTCGAGAAAAAACCCATTGGTACATGGCCCAGCCGGGAATCGAACTCCGGACCTTTCGATATGATAGGCCGTGTCTTATCCCCGACGCCACGGACGCTCCTATCACCCCAATTTCGATAAAAAAAAACATAAGATTTCCGTTGTTCATTAAGTTCTTGATGTACAAGTTAGACACAAGAAGCGCCTGTTTCCTTTGAGTATAATTTGCTTCTTAAATTTTAGGAGACTTTCCCTCCAAGTGGCGTTCGAACTTTCCAACCCATTATGACTCCCTTTCCTCTGACGTGGTCCCCTCCAAGCCTGCCTCGAGCCGGCCCTGGCCCCGAGCTCGGAGTGTGAACACGCACTAACTCTGTCGTTATGCCGCATGTTATTAATTTTGTCGAGCCTCCATCATTATCGCTCCCCTTTTAATTACGTTAAATGAATAAGCGAAAATTACCTTTTGTATTATTCCAAACCCTTTATGTGCCGCGGCTCGTGCGTATCTTAATGAGGTTTTGAAATTTTAAAGGCTGTTTTGAAAATAATTAACGATCTTGGTGAATAGAGCTTTGTTGATCCGTCATTCTGGAGCTTTATGGAAGTATCATGGCTGGTGCTGCCGGGAATTAAGGTCAGTACATCCATTGGATTCAGCAGTAAATTGGATAGGCAAGTGAAATACTGGCAAACATTTCGCATTTTTAAGGCAGTATGGGACCGATGTCAGTGACGTCGGAAATAAGACGCGGCCTATTATATCGAAAGGTCCGAAGATCGGTCCTCGGCTGGGCCATGTACCAATGGGCTTTTTCTCGAAACTTAAGTACATCTGACCGCTCTGAAACGGTAAAGGAAAACATCGTGAGGAAACCTGCGTACGCCGTTGAAAGAATTCTTAGTCTTTGAATTATTGTTTTTCTGATTCCTTATTAAAAATTGTAAATCTCAAAATGACTGCATGGCAAAGTGACTACATAACTTAATAATAAATAAATAAAATAAAATTCTTTTATTTCAGACCACTAGATTGCCCATAATTGTTATTGTTAATGACTACATAACGTCACGAGGCGAACGAGCGATTCGCGACATCGGATGGCGAGATCCCAGAACCAATTGGTACCAAAATTAACTAATTTTTGTGACATATAGTTATTTTGAGATGTAGTCATTATGCGATGTCGTCATTATGCGATGTCGTCATTTTGCGATGTATTCATAATGCGATGTAGGTAGGTAGTCATTTTGCGATGTAGTCATAATGCGATGTAGGGAGTAATTTTCCTATCTAGTCATTCTTAAACCGACTTCTAGTCTGCGATGTCGTTGTACTACCATTATTATAAACACGCCGACTAGTCAATAGAATATCTCCAGCTGAGCAGGATCATGGGTTCTATTCTCGTCCGTGAAAAATGCTTGAGCTAACATTCAGACAGACCCTCAGACAAATTTGCGCTTCATAAAGTGAGAGAATAAGTAAAATGACTTCATCTTAATGCTTCCGGCGTCCTCGCAAACAGCTCCGGAATTATGTAATCGATTAAAGATTAATGCTCTGCGAAGTTAATTAAATTTTATTGAGATTTGCATTTCCTTTCTCATCTCACTGTGAATTAACGCTAAGACTCTCGGCATAATTAACTACACGACTCCATTGGGAACCAGCTGAGGTTGCCGTATTTGATAGGTACCTACAGGTGCGCCTTAAATAGGTGAGCTTTTAATTTAAATTGCTATGTATCTAAAAATCCTTTAGGCCCATAACGCCAAATACAGAAAATGCCAAATTCTCATAATGCCTTATACGCGAAATGCCAAATGAACAAACGCCTATATAATTATTTATGCAATAGTTCTCTAGATGTATATCGTAGGCATGATCTCTCAGCTACTTACATCAGAAGTGGAATTATTCTACAGCCAGGAATCAACTAAACTAAAACTGACTAAAATTTGCTTATTCAATATTTAAGAGTTAAGTAGGTAGTTTTGAGTTCACTCAATCGATCATCCGAACCGAATCAAAATTTTTGGACATCTCTAGACATCTCCCATCAGCATTACAATAAGTCAATTGAGCAAACATAGACTGAACACTGTCAGCGATGTGCAGCAGTCTGTCACTCAACCGTCAAAAAAAATTTACGGGAGTACACGTAGTACAGTCGACCGCACGTCATTGCAATCGCTTTGACCTTGAGTTGGCCTAGGCTATTAGGGAGTTTCAATACAGAGGCCAGTTTACAGCTGGTTTTGTTTCCACTGACGTGCGGTCGACCGTACAAGGGCACGTAATAATTACAGCCGTATAGACAAGTTTTTACGACGTGTGTTACTCGCGTCGGACAATTTGCGAACAGACCCCTTTTACTGGAGGACAGTAAACTACACTCCAATAAATTTATGTTTACACGCACTTAAACGACTAACTAGTATACATATACATTGTCTATCTATACATATAATAAAATCGAAAAGGCCAAAAAGTCTGTACATTGAATATATTCGAAAAAAACCAACCAGGGCGACTTAAAATGAGCAACTGAACATGTTAGAACAGTTTTTAAAATTTTTGTCTGTCTGTCTGTTTGAACGCGCATCACGCCTAAACCGCCGAACGGATTTTGACGAAACTTTGTATAGTGACAGTGTATATCCCGGAATAACATAATAAATCACAAAAATCTCGAAAATTTACCGAGAAATAACAACCAGCAATAAAAAACTCTCATTTGCTAAAATTTGTATGAACTTACAGGTCAGAGTAGCCTGGTTATTTTTGAAAGTGTTACAAGTGAGCCCAGTTCAAAGGATAGGTAAGGGCTACTCTGCAAACTACCATAGGTTTTTTATTATAAACCCTGACTGACTGACATACAGGATGTAACAAAATCCCTATATTGACCGGTTACAGGGGCTCTCGGTATCGAATACCTACTGATTTGTTTTCTACAGTGACTGGCCGTTGGCTTAGTTGATGGTGAGTGGTAACCACGAGTGGTGACCCTGCCTACTGAGCTAAAGGTTTTGGGTTCATTCCCACCCGGGGCCAACATTTGTGTTCGCGCGTTTGTTCGTGCGTTTGTACGCGCGTTTGGTTGGTTGGTTCGCGCGTTTGTTCGCGCGTTTTGCACATTTGTTGGTTGCGGGTTGTTCGCGCGTTTGGTTGGTTGGTTATTTGGTTGGTTTGTTCGCGCGTTTCGTGCGTTTGTTCACGCATTTGTTTGCGCTTTTGGTTGGTTTTGGTTATTTGGTTGGTTTGTTAGCGGGTTTCGCGTTTGTTCGCGCGTTTCGCGCGTTTGTTCGCGCGTTTGTTCGCGCGTTAGTTGGTTGCGGGTTTGTTGGTTATTTGGTTGGTTTGTTCGCGCGTTTCGCTTGTTTGTTCGCGCGTTTGGTTGGTTGGATGTTCGCGCATTTGTTCGTGCATTTGATTGGTTGGTTATTTGGTTTGTTCGCGCGTTCGTACGCGCATTTCGCGCGTTTGTTCGCACGTTTCGCGCGTTTGTCGGTTGCGGGTTTGTTGGTTATTTGGTTGGTTTTTTTCGCGCGTTTCGCGCGTTTCGCGCGTTTGTTCGCGCGTTTGTTCGGGTTTGTTCGCGCGTTTCGTGCGTTTATTGGTTGCGGGTTTGTTTGCGTGTTTGGTTGGTTATTTGGTTGCTTTGTTCGCGCGTTTCGCGCGTTTGTACGCGAGTTTCGCGCGAATGTTCGCGCGTTTGTGTGCGCTTTTGGTATGTTGGTTGGTTTGTTCGCGCGTTTCGCGTTTGTTCGCGCGTTTGTTCACGCGTTTCGCGCGTTTGTTCGCGCGTTTCGCGCGTTAGATCGCGCGTTTCGCGCGTTTGTTTGCGCATTTCGCGCGTTTTGCGCGTTTGATCGCTTGGTAGGTTAGTTGGTTTGTTCGCGAGTTTCGCGCGAATGTTCGCGCGTTTGTGTGCGCCTTTGGTTTGTTGGTTGGTTATTTAGTTGGTTTGTTCGCGCGTTTCGCGTTTGTTCGCGCGTTTCGCGCGTTTGTTCGCGCGTATCGCGCGTTTGATCTCTTGGTAGGTTAGTTGGTTTGTCGCGCGTTTCGCGTTTGTTCGCGCGTTTCGCGCGTTTGTTCGCTTGGTAGGTTAGTTGGTTTGTTCGCGCGTTTCGCGCGTTTGTTCGGGTTTGTTGGTTGCGGGTTTGTTCGCATAATTTTATTGTAACTAGACGCTGTCTGAGTATAGGAGAGATAGCTATACCTACTTCCAAAATCCACGCATACGAAGTTGCGGGCAACAGCTAGTTATAAATATAACAATAGCAGTTACAGAAGGCCCCTCGTGGTCCCCCTCCTATAAAAAGATTTCTAAAAATAAGTACCTACCTATAAATAAATAAATAAACTAGCTTCCAAGCCGGTTTGTCACCGTGGAAGATCAAGACAAAACCCCCCCAACCTCAAGATAAACATACTGCCCGAAACACAAGCTTAGGAAAAGTTGGAGGAGGCCTTTGCCCACACGTGGGATTACCTGAAACAAAAAGTACCTACTACCAAACCTAGATTAAAATATGTTAATTTAAGTATAATATAAAAATATAACAAAATGTTATCTAATAATTTAAAATAATGAATATTGTACAATTTATTATTATTATGATATACCTAGCATTAATTTAGAATTTATATACTTACACTTACTAGATTCAGGAGAGCTATAAATAAATAAAAAAATTATAATTATATAATTATTTACGGGTCTTACACACGAAATAGTTTTATTTACCTTACCCGACGTTTCGACCAGGTTACACTGGCCGTGGTCACGAGCTGACTGGAGAGGCGAGCTGTCATTGTTAATCACTGTGAGTAGTTTCTAAAACTACCCTCTGCTGATCTTGTATTATTGAAAAGTCCCGGCACACAACACTCACGGTATCCGCGGGTGTATTCGACGGTAAGTCACGAGATTTAAGTTTATCGATCACTGGATTCCACGACGGTGACAATTTAAAACCATCTTCCCTATTGAAATTTTTGAATTTCTTGATTTCAATAGCTGCTCGCACTATCTGTCTATTATATTATATTATATTATATTATATTATATTATATTATATTATATTATATTATATTATATTATATTATATTATATTGTATTATATTATATTATATTATATTATATTATATTATATTATATTATATTATATTATATTATATTATATTATATTATATTATATTATATTATATTATATTATATTATACTATATAATATTGTCTATTATACTCTATCTATAGCTACCTTAGCATTATGGAAGTTACGGTAAGTTGACTAATCACCAAAAATCTTGGTGAGCTGAGAGAAAAGGGTAAAAACTAGTTGCCTTACAATTTTCCTGTGAAACCAGACCGTAATATTGTAAGAAATGAGGCAATAATTAGTAAGTTAATAATAATGTTACAGCAAAATTATAATTTTCCGGTTTTGATATTACTCCTGCACTAGGCTCGCGTGGCTATTGCCTATTGCCCGAACTCCCTCGTTGAGAGGGTAGGTCCTCTATGAAACCTTCTTGGGTAGGCCTGAGCCCCAGCGGTGGGGACATATTAATAATAATAATCTTCGCTAGTCCCGTATCTGCGGACTAGCGAAGATCTAGCTGATACGCACTCGATCATGTACTGTGGGGCCATCGCGGCGTGTCGCGTGGCTCGTGTCAAGTTTCCGGACGCTGACCGAGCACCGCGGCCCGCCGGAGGTGTCCCTGCGTGGCAGGTGCGGATCGAGAGGCGTATCACTACCTTCAGGACTCTCATAGCGAAGCTGGTCTGCTTCAGCCGGGGCAACCATCGTCCCCGAGTGGTGCGTTTCGTGGCACAGGCCTTTGCTGGGACCGGTACTAGACCCCACGAGTACATGGCGTGTGCTACGGAACGTATTGACTTCCTGAAGCAGAAAGTCTATGCGTGGGCAAACCGTATTCGCCGCTATAGAGAACGTGTCGATAGGTACCAGCAGAATCGCCTCTTCCAAAGCGACCAAAGGAAGGTGTACCGTAACTGGGAGGGGACCGACCAACGTGGGACCGGCGGGCGGCTGCCGGATGCAGACGTCATGAATGAATTCTGGCGTGGCATCTGGTCGGTGCCCGTCGAGCACACGGAGGGTGATTGGATGCGTGTCGTCGAGCATGCGTGTGAGCCGATCGAACCCATGGGGTCTATCGCCATAGACCCCGAAGACGTAAGTTGTGCGATCCGTACGACCCAGAACTGGAAGAGCCCTGGACCGGACGGATTGCACAACTTCTGGATTAAATGGATTAGATGCTCACACGGGTGTTTGGCGATGCAATTCCAAGAAGCCCTTGAGGCTGGTTCGCTCCCTAGTTTCATGACAACTGGTGTCACCTTCCTGCTCCATAAGTCCGGTAGTACCGCGGAAGCGAAAAACTACAGACCCATCACGTGCTTGCCTACGCTATACAAGCTCCTTACATCCATTCTGAGAACAAAAATAGACTCGCACATTGCTGCGAACAATATTTTGGCCCTCTCTCAGAATGGATGTCGGGTTGGGTCCCGTGGTACTAAGGAGCTCCTCCTCATTGACACGACCATTTGCCAACAGGTCCGGCGGAGCAGAGGGGTTCTCTCGGCTGCTTGGATTGACTATAAGAAGGCCTATGATTCGGTGCCTCATTCATGGCTGGAGAGGATCTTGGAGTTGTATAAAATAGATGCAACTCTGAGATCCTTTCTTAGCACGTGTATGGGGCGGTGGACCACAGTCCTTCGTCAACCAGGCGGGGGAGACAGTCCCTCTGATCCGCAGCCCTTGATAAGGATAGAGCGAGGCATATTTCAAGGCGACAGTCTGAGTCCCTTGTGGTTTTGCCTAGCATTGAATCCTCTCAGCACTCTGCTGGAGGACTCAAAGCTGGGCTATCGGCTTCGGAGAGGGGGTGAGATCATTTCTCATCTGCTGTACATGGATGACCTCAAGCTGTTCGCACGGCAACGCCAGCACTTGGTGGAACTGTTAAAGATCACTGAGAACTTTAGCAACTCCATCAAGATGGAATTTGGTGTGGACAAGTGTGCGGTCATACATGTACAGCATGGGAAAGTTGTAAATTCTACGAATATACAGCTTTCCGAGACAATGATTCTCAGATCGCTCTCGGAAGCCGAAACCTACAAATACCTGGGCATGTCAGAGTCGTTGGGTATTTCAGTAGGGGACGTCAAGCAGTCGGTGAAGGACCGTTTCTTTTGTCGCCTTACAAAAGTCCTTAATAGTCTTTTGTCAGGTGGCAACAAGACGCGTGCCTTCAACGGTTGGGTGATGCCCTTACTGATTTACTCCTTTGGCATACTCAGGTGGACTCAGACCGAACTGGACGCCCTGGACAGAAGGGTCCGTCAACTGCTCACGTCGCATCGCATGTTGCACCCACGTTCGTCGGTCATGAGACTGTACATTCCGCGGAGGTGGGGGGGTCGTGGCTTTTTAAACGCCAAAAACCTCCATAACCGCGAAGTGTGCAGTCTCAGGGAGTACTTCCTCGGCAACGAGTGTGGGATGCATCGCGATGTGGTAGCAGTTGACAAGGGCCTCACGCCGCTCTCCTTGGCCAACGGGAACTGGCGTAAACCGGTGGTACTTAGCACCGATGACCGCAAGGACGTATGGAAGGGCAAGGAGCTGCACGGGCGGTTCTATCGGGCCTTAACAGGGCCCGATGTGGACCTGCATGCGTCGGTGAACTGGCTACGATTCGGCGACCTATTTGGGGAAACCGAGGGTTTTGTCTGTGCAATTGCGGACGAAGTTATCAAGACGAATAACTACCGGAAATATATAATGAAGGACGGTACGGTCGACATATGTCGGGCATGCCGCCGTCCTGGGGAATCTCTTCGTCATATTATTTCCGGTTGTTCTCATCTTGCTAACGGAGAGTATTTGCACAGACACAACCTAGTAGCCAGGATCATCCACCAGCAACTTGCCCTTCAATACGGCCTTGTCGAGTCGGAGGTGCCGTATTACAAGTACCTACCGGGGCCGGTTCTCGAAAATGGTCGTGCTTTGCTCTACTGGGACCGGTCTATCATCACGGACAGGACTATTGTAGCCAATAAGCCTGATATCGTGCTGATAGACCGGTCCCAGCGCCGGGCAGTGCTCGTTGACATCACCATTCCGCATGACGATAATCTCGTGAAGGCTGAGAAGGACAAACTCAGCAAGTACCTTGACTTGGCTCACGAGGTCACCGCCATGTGGAATGTTGATTCAACGAGCATTGTCCCGATAGTCGTTTCGGCGAACGGCCTTATAGCGAAGAGCCTCGACCAACACCTCGAGAGGCTCTCGCTAGACGGCTGGATCAAGGGCCAGATCCAGAAGGCAGTACTCCTGGACACGGCGCGTATTGTCCGGAGGTTCCTCACTCTGCGGCCCTAACCACCGGTAGCTTGGGCCCTGCCCCGCTGCCGGCGGCACTCTAGGTTAGGTTTTTTATAATGTTTTTGTAATTAGTTTTTTATAAAAATATTATAAAAAATGTATACTTGAGAATATAAATAAATAAGTGAATAATAATAATAATAAATCTTTATTGCAGATCCAAGATCCATATTACACACTATTACAAAAAATTGTAAAAATAAAATAAATACAAAATAAAAAAAACTAAAATTGGAAGGATGTTCGAGCAGCTTTACGCTGCTATGTCCATCCAACGTCTGTACATTTCTGATGTGAAGAGTCTGCTGCTCAACTCCCTAATGATTGCGTTATTACACCTGTCAACCCTGGCCATAAACGACGCTATTCGGTGTCTCACGATGGCATTAAACGTGTTCACCTCGGCTCCCAGAAACATGCCGGAGGCGCTGCAGTGCCGCGGCAAACCCATCAGCTGCCGAAAGGTGTTATTATATTGAACACGAATGCCATCGTGCGACCTTTTAGTGTACCTGGTCCACAGTTGACAGGTATAAAACGTTTGACAATAGGACTTGAACAGCATAATCTTCACATCATTGTCAGATTTATAAAACCTCCTGGCGAGCATATTCCCCACCACTGAGAGGGATCTACGCTGCCGCTCAATGTCCGCATCGTCCTTCCTATTCGAGGAAAGAATATGGCCAAGGTACTTGAAATTGTCAACGACTTTGACAGCCTGTCACTAATCGTTATCCTGATAATAAGCTGTTGATGATACTACACCTGGTAAGTACACTTGTGGTCGAGTCTCCTAGAGACGTCCTCAAAACTCCTGCTGCACCTGGTTATTCTAAACTAGAAATTCAATTTAATCTAAAGTTAGATATTCACAAACGCAGTACTTAGTAATTTTGATTAACAAAGTTCATTAGTGTCATGACGGACTCCTAGGCAAGGGACATGCAGACAAGTTAAACAGAGTTAACTCTATGAAAGGCGCTCAATGCTTGAATTAGAGCTGGGATGCACTGGCGCAGTTAACTAAACCCGCCGGCCACCCTCGCTGGCAATTATAATGCGTGGTTGCCATACATACTGAATTAGTTTCAATGTTTTTGAACTTATCTTGCGGTTTGATGTAGGTACAAATACCTAAGTTCAACAAAAATGGCCGCTCTCTATAACGCTGTAGGTTTAGCTTTACACAGGACAGTCTGAAGTTAGCTGCACATGCGTGGACCTATAGCGCAAAGCGATCTGATTGGTCGACTGGTATTGTTACGTTTCCGGCCACCTTCTTCAAGTCGTCGGTCCTCCTGGCGGAGGTGTCCCACGCTGCGCGTACCGTTCCGGATGCGGATAGTGGAGGACCAGGTGTGGTGACGTTCATTGGGGAAGGCCTATGAAGCCAAAGGCTGATATGATGATGGTGATGATTGTTACGCTGCGCCAACACTAAGCTAGTAGGTAGCGAATTTGCATTTTGTCTAGCTAAGACCTTTGTTAATAAACACTACTTCAGCTCACTTCAGCCACACAAATCGAGTTTTTAATGTTAGTTTTAGTGGTTTTTAAGTTACATTCATCATGCATATTGTCTTTCAAAATTAACACACAACATTGCAGGATTTATCCACTGTTAACCACCTGTCTACATTTAACAATGTTCTTAAGATTACATCCATAACTTCTAAATTATTTAGCAATTCCATTATCGTTACCGTTTCATCCTCGTCTCGTCCGTCCTAATCAGGGCGCTCACACGTACGGCGAGAGTTCGGAACTGGAAAGTTGTCCGTATTAATTCCAGACTCGGCAAAACAACGAGTCGAATTTATAATTGTACGCTACGCCGACCATTATTTAGATTTAGGCAAATCAGTCCGCACAAAACATCGCTTTTCACTTACACGCGTGTCGTTTGTCTTCCAGTTTTTGGGGTGCCTTGTACGATAGGGGTTTAGGGTGCCGCTACACAACTCAGAGAGGCGTCAGCGTAATATAAAGACATGTTACTTCGTTCTCTTCTGGGACTTAGTGGGTTCTAAGTTCAGTTTAGAATTAGGACACATCGTAACCTATGACCTTCCCACCAGGCCACCACCCCACCAGGCCACCACCCCCGATCCTCCGCTCTCCGCATTTGGCCGCCGCTTCCGGTCAGGAAGAAGAAATTCAAAATTCAAAAGTATTTTATTGCATCTAAGTACACTGGGTACATTTATACAACGTCAATTTTTTATCTACCACCGCCTCCAAGGTGTTATATAGAGCTGGGAAGAAGAAGCGGCGCAACAAACTTCCGCAACGAAGAGGTTACTAGATGGAGAAATATTTGTTGGGGGTTCTTAGCTAGTGCGCTACGACAGTTTTGTTTTTTAATTCCATCTCTAGCGCGGTGGGACCACGGGGAATTTTTTTCCCGGGGTCCCACCAGTGGGTCATAGGAGTGGGTCCACGGGAAAAAACCCTTCTTGGCAATATACGCAAGTGGAGTGCATAAGACGATTTTTTTTACAAGTCATTAAATCAGTAAGATCTGATGATCCGGTAAGGCGATTAGGATTTATTGAAATCTGAATACATTTTAATCTTTAATTTCACCCAAGGTACTTTTCTAAGGCGTGAATTATATGATTTCATTTGTTTGTTCATTTCTAAAGATATAACGCTTACTAAAAATACCTGTATCAGGCCTCACCAAATGATCCACTTAGGTTAATTACCCTTCTTTAGCGATTAACATATTCTCCTAATAAACTTGAAAGTTCAGGTCGTTATATTTCACAATGTAAGCAACAAACAAATCTGCAGTGATATATTGGATTCATGGATATTACATTACCATAATCTTTTAGTCAGTAATAATTTAAAATTTTGCTGAAAATACAAGTCAAACGTCATTGCAGCATTTTAGTCACGTTTAGGTGAAAGTCACCATACTCATGCGTTCCTCGCTACCAAAGGTACAAGACCGACAAGACTGGTCATGTAATGTATAGAAAAAATTTCAGAGTATTACGCTTCAGAAGAAAACATTATGGCATCCGGGTCGAAGGACCTTGATTTTGTACAAACAACTTTGACTAAAGTGCTTGTTATTTACGGAAAACTAAACAGATCAAAAATTAAATACGTATATTTATTACTGCCACCAAATACTGCGTCATTAGAAACAAAACTACGCAACGTTTTCTTAATGGGGTATCTTATGTTAAGATGCCCCATTCTCGTTAGTCGACGTTCGTCGCAAACACCCGAAGTTCATCCGAAGTCTGTCGATGCTCGATTGAAGCGGTTCGCAGCGTGCGGGCAGACACGATCGATCCTTGCTGGTAACAGGACAATCTACAGGTGCTGGAGGAGTAACTGGAATGTCCAGTCTTTTCTCCTTCTTGTCTTTCTTGTGCTCGCGGTAGAACCAACTAGAAACAAAAGCGCAATCATTTTTGGCCGTAGAGGAAGACGAGTTCTGGAGACCACTGACCTAAAGAAGTTGTAGGTACCGGGTGTGGCGCTCATTGGGTAAGACAGAAGTCGACGTTGAAGGACCGATAATGATGATTTTTTCATCGAATAATGTGGCTAACTGGTAGACAACCCACCTAATAGTGGCTGGCTAATGTGACTCATTAACCTGCAGATTCCGATTCCGATACAAATTCTGATGATACTTTTAATTACCTGAAGATCCCAAGAGCCGGCAGCGTGGCCAGTACACTGATGAGGAAGACGGACCCCGGCAGCACGTGCAGACTCAGAATGTACACTCGGGAGTAGAGAGGGGAAAATATAAGAGGCATGATGGTTTCCGCCAATCCAAACAGAGAGAACACTTTGCCTGAAAAATGGATTTCGCAAATTAGAACAAAAGCAGTTTAAATTAAGTGGTTCACTGCTCTAAGGATATATATAATTTGGCATCACTCATTTGACAGACGATGGTTTAATTTAAGGATGAGCCACTTGTCTCCAAGTGGTGGTGACCACTTACCACATATTGTCAAAAATTAGATTAGCCGACAGGTCATAAACCATAGTTTACCTAATTCCTGGTACGAGACGAGTTTCGAAGCAATTGCTCTTAGTGCGATGGTTGTGGTCCCATTTAATATTTCTGCAATTGGAGCTGTAACAAAGACATTAAGCTTTAACAAGTTAATATAATAAATGCATTGTTGATTATTTATTTAGCTTCTGGTATTACAGCCTCTTCTTCTTACTATAATACTACATAAAAAGTTTTTCACGCTAAATTGTTGAATCGGCAAAGAGGTACAAACAAGGATCATGGTACACCATTAAGGATTTTATCGTCTCAAATAAATTTCTAAACGGAAAATAACCTTTCTCTAATGCGCTGCCAATACGAGGTCTTCAGTCTTTGCTCCTTCAACTATGATGAGCATAAATGTTTGAACTACACCTTACCTTTCCACTTAAAAGGAAGGCTATGTACGTTTTAACATCACTGTTACTTTTAAATTTATGTTGCCTTTGGCCTTGTTAATATTCTCGTCCAAAACGACTTAATGGGCGTTCTTCGGCAAGATTTTTGACAGCATCTATTAAGGGTTATCTGTGAGCGTAGCGAGCTTTTTCTGTGTTCTGTGGTCATATCAGTATCAAAGTATTTAGCTACCTATTATGTACCTACCAATGTAAACTTCCATGTCATTTCTAGCGAAAGCGAGAACCAATGCACCACATATCTTGCTGGAAGTAGATATGATGCCCAGAACGGCATCGTCAGCTCCTAGTTTCTTACTGAACACGCTGATTGAGAATATTATTCCTGAAATTTTACATAAAAATAACTTCATCGAACATTTTTTTGTGTCTTTTAATCTTCCAACTATTCTAGTTTTTTAATCCAATCTTAACCCAGTGGTTACTGAACGCTTTTGGCTTGGACGGCCGCAGATGCCTTGATTTTCATTCATCATCATATCAGCCTGTAGACGTGCACTCCTGGACACAGGCCTGCACAACGACCGGTCCTGCGCTAACCTCATCCAGCCGGGTCCCGCTGATGGACTTCCCGCGGGTTGTTTTTCATTATTAATAAGTAGCTGGTCATTATTCCGATCAGTAGGTTCTGTTGTCTCGATGAGAATCTAGAGAGGTACTCACCAAGGGAATGCGTGACGAGACTGTAAGTGGAGTATATGCTGTACTTCACCTCATCCCAGTTGAAGCGGTAACGCGCGAATATGTACATTATGCTCAGCTCGCCTAAAACATATCAAAGGTGTTAGCAAGACGTCTTCAGTTCTAAATTTAGAGTTAGAATAATGTCTGACGACCAGACTAGATGTCAGTTTTCATTCATCAATATTCACCTCCAGTGTCACGCTAGAATCTAGATCGACAATTACCTAATCCAAACTGACGTGTGTGACCACTTTGCACAAACTGAAAATCATGCAACCGATACCGACCCCAACTCTGAAGATTTTAAAAATATTACCCGAAATTTTTAACTTAGAATCTACCAGGTTAAGGAATATTACTGTAGATTCGAAAGGGGAGTCAAAAGTGCCATGTAAAAATCATCAAAATCCCTCAAATCAAATTCTGAAATTAGTATTCTGTCGAAAGTTTGAAAAAATGAATGAAGGTAGAGAAAGCAAATTATAATATTAATAATATAACAGTAATTGTAATAGTAACAGTTACAGTAACAGTAACAGCAAGAGTAACAGTACCAGTACAAGTACCAGAAACAGTAACAGTCTTTGTATCAGGATTCAAGATACATTACAATCCCATAAAATACAATATAAGTACACCATTCAAATAGTACCTCTTCCTTTCTTGGAAGTCGGTAAAAACGAAAATTATAGATGGGAAAGTAAATATGAAAAAAACTTATTACACGGGAGCGAAGCCGGGTGAAATAGCTAGTACGAAATGTGGCAAACGGCAGGTAGTCCTGAACTCCTGATGATAACTGGCCGCGCACTAAGTGTACTTTCATAAGGTCTAAAGTCCAAGTCTTGGGCTTTATTTAAAACTGGTACATTGTACTATTATAATTTAATTGAAGTATCTAATATTAATTTACTGTCCTGGCCATAAATCTCAAACGTATTTTTAGTGATCAATCCGGTCCAGTCGCCATCGCAACGGAGTTTTGTAACCAGTTAGATAGAGGTATAACTTTTCCTTATTTCCGATATATAGAGTAGGCAAGGCACTACTGGGAAAAAAAAATTTCTTTCCTCAATGCGCAAACAATTTTTTCACACAAAAATAAATCGAATTTTAGTCGCAGACCGCAGATGTGTTGTAATAAAAAATTGCGATTCCGTCCATTGTTTGACGCTATTATAATATTTTTATTTAAAGCAGTACTTACCTACATGTTGATGTAGGTAGGTACTCATTAAGTCATTAGTTACTCATTTTACTACTTGAGTTAGGTATATTATCTTCTCTCAAGCACAGAATAGATAATAGGACAAGTCTCAAGTACACTGATGATCTATGTAACATGTAATAAAACATATTAAAATATAACCCTGGTATATCTAAGTAAACTTGGAAACTCTAACAAGTACAAATTGGCAAAAATCTACTGTGTAAAAAGGTACTAAATAAAAAACTTGCACAGTTTAGCCGGTCTTATCGCTGTAAGCGATTTCTTCCAGGCAACCTCATTTGTCCTGTGAGATTTTCGGGATTACGACGAATCTAATGAATAATAATGATACTTCATTTATTAAAATCCATCCAGCCGTTTGACTGCTACGGGCTACGAGGGAACAAACATATCCTAGATATACATAGGTGGACGGATAATTAGAAGCAGGGCAAGATTTTCATACAGTCGAGGCCACTTTGAAGCCATGGGTCTCCGTGAAGGATTAATCGGGGCATGATCTGATGACGGTCATTGAGAGAGTAGATGGAGGACTTTTAGATCGCTATAGATATCCAACTGATCAGATGAACCGTTTGGAAGCAGCATCGTCATGATTCCTTATCTTTAAGATTTTCATACATTTTGATGCCATTTTGCAGGTTTTTTTCTTCATGGCGATGCTGCTTCCAAACGGCTTATCTGATCAGTTGGATATCTAATAGCGATCTAAAAGTCCTCCATCTACTCTCTCGATGACCGCCATCAGATCATGCCCCGGTCAATCCTTCACGGAGAAACATGATTTCAAAGTGACCTCGATTGTATGAAAATCTTGCCCTGTTTCTAATTATCCGTCCACCAATGTATATTACCTATATACCTAATAATCATAAATAAAATTAATCATATTTATAATTTTTACTTATTAGATTACAATTACAAAACATAACCCCAACTTTGTTGTCGGGCAGTCCGAGTAAAAGTATCTGTTATGTAACTATTTAAGTGTAACATTTGCGGACAGCTGTTATGCCGATGCCTAAATGTTGACGTACTTGTCCAACTCGTTTTAAAGAGGAAAAAAATCACGATTTCACGATTATGACGATATAATGCTTATTATTTTAGCAAATATTATATATTTTATATACGTACCCCACATAGGTCCAAAAGTCAAGCAAACCACGGTCAAAATCAAGCAGATCCTCAGTCTCCTGTTCTTTGGTCCTTTCTTAAAAGCTATCTCCACTGTCGTTTTAAGGCCTTTCATATCGAAAAATTCCAAAAGAAAACCTATACAGCCCGTTCGTTTTACCTGCAAACAGTGACTGATTGAGAAATCATGTCGTTTAAAATAAATTATCTGAGAGAATAGAGAACAACAAACCTTTTCAGTATTTTGAAGCCAGACGTGATCTTCGATACAAAATATCACATAACATAAATTAATGAACTGAAAGGTGCCCGATATAATGAAAACCCCATAATACCCTAAATATCTTAATAACACTCCGCTCAATCCCATCCCTACTGGAAACCCGACTGTCAAGCACAAACTCAAAATACCTAAGCGGAACGTTCTCGTCTCCTTTGAAGTGATGTCTCCCAAGTAACTGAACGCTCCGAGGAACATTGTGTACCATCCCCCTGTCAAGGCTTGGAATATGACCTCCATAAATACAGTCAACTCTACTGGGATTGCATAGAAAAAGTAGGTGTTGATCATGTTTAATAGGCATGTCATTATCTCCCCGAGTATGGGCATCAGCATGCATATTTTCCGTCTGCCTGTCTTGTCGCTCCAGGCTCCCATGAAGAGCATCAGCACCGTTGGAACTGCTGTGTGTATGACACTCTTCCAGGCCAGCACTGACGCTATCAATTTCTGCACCTCATCTTCTTCGAAAGTGTGGTTAGCTCGCTTCCTCATACTCAGGTCATTGCATACACTGTCATCAAACCCCAAATTGACTCTACAAGCCTTTTCTAAGTTTAAGTTCTGTGTAGCCAACATCGCCAGCACACTTGGCATAACAAACAGAGCTAAAACAGGTTCCACTGTTATATTCGTCTTCACATACTTTAACTTCTCTGTGAATGTCATGTTTTGTGCTTCCACTTGTACCCCAGTTTTTAGCGGTAACACTTCATTTGTTTCCTCTTGAGGCATTTTCACTTGTGTTTCCTCTGGCTTATCCATTTTGATTGATATTTATTCCAAAACAATTACAAATTGAAATTTCTTTCTTTTTATATTTTTAAATTCATTATTCAATGTAACGTTGTAAAGGAAACTGTTACCTTAATTAGGTTGCTGCTCGATCAAAGTCCTTATGTTCAATCACATTGTTGTGGGAGAGTGGAACCACCGAGGTAAATATTATAGACGATCTAATATTGAATTACTGCAGAGTTGTCGGCGGCGGCGCGTCCGCCGTCGGGACGCAGCTACACTATTGTTCGGCTTATGTAAGCAAACACTCTTATGTTGCCATATCAGTCTTTAATGCGTCTACAAACACGCTGAGAGGAATCGAAAATAAACACACCACGACCGATATTAAATTCAAACAACTACGATCGATTGCGTGGGACCATATCTCAAATCATAATATTATTGAGCCTGTATCCCATCACTTTCATTTTCAATATCAAGGAAAGCCTTAGTTCAAACACGACTATTTTTATTTCGCTTAAAGTAAACACTGTCATATTATTTGTCCAATAACACTTTCACTTTATATAAATCTTACTGTCATGCACTAAACGTCTTTGTTTACATTGTCCATTTCTTCCACTTGTTTGGTGTCCTCTTTGTTTTGGAAGTACATCCACCTGTAATTAAAATGTTAGACTGACGAGAGAGAAAATTAACCTTATGTTTACACGTCCGCTCGAATGATTATAACTCGTACACATAACGATGGTCCGAATGAACTCATGCGTAAATGTAAGTGGTTGTTTGACCACTATCAGTAGAACGATCAACACTGACCATTGTCCTGACTATATTTACCTTTCTAAATGTATCATCACCAGATAGGGATGCAATGTTCTTTGTGCTCTAATATTTGAACTCTATATCTCATAAATAACAGACATGGACAGTAACTGTCAGTCTTAGGCGCGGGACAAACACATGCGGCGTCGGGCGCGGGCGCGGCGCCGGGGCGTGGCGCGGCCGAGGCGCGGGTGCGGCGCCCGCTCTTTCGTTTTTCATATGAATTGTATAGAAGCGGCGAAGAGCCGGACATATATACAAGCGGCGTGGCGCGGGCGTGGTGCATGAGTGAGAGGGGTGCAATTCATATGAAACACGAATGAGAGGGCGCCTCGCCCGCGCCTCGCCGGCACCGCGCCCGACGCCGCTTGTGTTTGTCCCGCGCCTTAGTCAATGTTTATCCTTTCTAATTTAATTAGGACGGCTTGATTGGTGCAATGGTGTCTCTAAACGTGACTGTATCAAGATCCAGAAAGGCCTCGCACTGTGATCATCTTTAGATCGCATAAAAATACATCTTTGACACCAGGAAAATTGTCGTGCTGATTTCCCAAAACATACTTTAAAATTTTTGAACAAGTGGTGGTCGATTTATAGTGATCTTGAATCAAAAAATGGTAGTGATAATCATATAAATACAAAATCTTCTTCACTGATTACAAGCTAATGGATATTTAAAATTGGTTTTTACCCAAAAATGGCGACAGCTGGGACTGTCATAGCGGCCCCGAGAATGAAAACCGCTCCAGGCATTATGTTGAGGGTTGCCATGTACACCCGGGAGTACAGCGGGCCGTACACCAGCGGCATCATCGCCTCCGCCAGACCGAACAGAGAGTTGACCTTGCCTGGAAAAAATAAGAAGATCAGATGCAATTACAATAATAAAAGTAAAATAATTGGAAGCGGTGGTAGATAAAAAATTGACGTTGTATAAATGTACCCAGTGTACTTACATGCAATAAAATAGTTTTGACTTTGACTTTGATTTTGAATATTATGTATCCATCCCACCCACAAGCTTCAGCTTAATTTGGGACTAAACAGAGGCGTGGGAATTTATCCAAAACTTTAGTATCTATTTACCTATAAGTACAGGTTGGAAAAAAATACTTTAACTGGAGGGAAAGTACTCTAAATACTAAAGATAGCAAATTTTACTAAAAAGAAACATTCCTTATTTTCAAAAATAATTAGAACTGTTTCAAAGATTTTTGAAAAATCACCTGACTGAGCCGGGTATCAGACGGGACAAACATGGAAAAAATACACCTGTATTATTATGATACCAATCAAAAGGGTTAATCATCAGAGCCAATTCTTCAGAGGAAACATCATATTATCTTAAACTAAATAATCGTATAAGTATTTATTGTATTGTAAATTTAACATAATTATGTAGCCTACTGTACTTTGATTTCCCTATCCGTGAATTGTTGTAACTGTCACCCTGCGAGACGGCCAGCAGGTCAGTGCAGGTGACAGAAACCAATTGTTATTTTGGACATGTTACATTTGTTTTGTTTATAATTTTGTTTGTGAAAACAGGCTCGCAATCACCGTTTGATCCATAATAATATGTACCTATCCATTATGTTGTTAAATTAAATAAATATTTGTATTTGTATTGTATTTGTAAATAAAGACCATGAAATTTTACAAAACGTAAAGTCATTGAAACTTATTCCATCATGAATATCACTATGATCCTTATGGTACGATATGGGTAGTTTACATAACTACTACCCTACGTGCCAGGAGCATTGAGAATAAAGGCCATCGACCCCGTTGTATCAAAGTTTAAAATTCGAATACATTATTATGGGGGTAGTTTACTAAAATATTAGTAAAACTAGTGTTCGCAACACAGAAGGCTATAATAAGCCGCTTTGCAGCTTTGTTTAAGCCATGTATTTTCTAGGCAACAATTGACGCGCAACATGTTTAGCAACATAGCACAATGGCGCGCAACATTACGCGTGTCTTGTTGCTTGTCGCACATGACAACGACTGTTCATTTATGAACAGACGGCGTTGCTAAACAAAAGTTCAGCGTGGTCGCTCCATATGCTGGGCAACATGTTGAGCAACATGTTACCAGTGATTGATTGTTGCCTACTGAAACGAGGCTTTAGTGCCGCATGAAACATGAGTGTCATGCCTTGTATCACATCTTAGTTATTTTGGTGTGCCGACACAAAAGTACCCGGTGTGTACGAGACCGTATTATCATATTAATAGCCATTAATTACTCCCAGATAAAAGGCATGAATAATTTTTTGCATAGAGAAGGATATAAAAACTTGATTCGATCCAGGCCTGCTTTAGAAAATTAAAATATTTGATAAGCGCTATGCAAAATACTACGACGACCTTCTAATCACAGCCTGGTGGACTTTGGACTTAAATTCCTGATGTCATCATTGAAATAATGATATGCCATTTATCAGTACAAAGTGCATTGGTTTTATACAAAAACTGTAAAGATCGCCATCCACCAAAGTAGAGAGAAGATTTATTTTTATTTTATTTTATTTTAAATGGAAAGGCAGCTTATAGCTGATGCTTCCATATCAGCAGTCGACTTGCTTTCATTATTTATATTAATTTATTGCGTCTTTTTAGATTTGAGGAAGTTGTCTAGTCTGTTCTTGAACATGTTTACAGAAGTGGCAGAAACAACCGATTCTGGCAGAATATTCCATTTGGATGCAACCCTGTTGCCTAGAAAATTCCTGTAGGGGTTCAGCTGTGCATTGGCTCTTTGTATTCTCATGTTGTGCCCTCTGAGAGTCTCTATGGGGTTAGGGTTAAATATGTTCCTTATGTCAGATGAGTTGTAAGGGTTACTCAGAATCTTGAATGTCTCAATTAGGTCCCCTCTTTCTCTGCGTTCTTTAAGTGTAGTAAGGTTCAGGCGCAAAGTTCAGGTTTTGTCAAAATTTAAACTAAGCTACTCTCCTTCCCGTTTTTAATACAGTGTCCCCCGCTGTTGGCGCATAGCCTACTCTCTTGTATTACGGGCTATAGTCCACCAGGCAGCCCAGTGCGGGTTGGTGTACTTCCTTCTTCCACGTATTTTTCCTTACGATGTTTGTCTTCACCGTTTGAGAGCAGTCAGTAAACGTACTTGTTTAAAAGTTTCAAAAAAACCCTACTGTTCATAGCACGGCCGGAGCTCGAACTCGGACCTCTCAACATGAAAGGCCGCGTCTTCCACACTACGCCACAGAACCGACCCTGGGATCAGATGCCCGTCGTCTCACCTGCATATTGTCTTTTAATAGTTTTTACGTTGATTTTGCATAGTTTCAGATATTTCGGGTAGATTTGTAATAGTTTGCAAGCTATCACGTTTCTATTCCTTATAGTCCTAACCGATGTTATAAAACACAGACACATTTTCGAGTCTGAGCAACAGATGCAGCAGAGAGAAAATACCAGAAGAATGGATCTGCACACGATTATACAACCCAAACTAAAGATAGTCGAACTCTGTCCGCGACACCAGGCAGTAAAACTGTTTAATAGGTTGAAGACAAAACTTAAAACCGTCAAAAGTTTAAACGTCTTTAAAATAAAGTTGAAAACATTACTGTTGCAAAAGTGTTGCTATTCGATTGATGATTTTTAGCGAATTAAGTGTTTCATTAATTATTACTTGACATTTATTTCATTTAATTAATTGTATATTTTGACATGTGTGAGTTAATTATTAATCGTATCTATCTTGACATTCATTGCATATCACATTTAATTTGGCTGCATTTAACTTATAATTTTAATAATTAGGATAATAATTTAATTAATCATAGTATAGTATTGTGTTTTGTATATTTTGAAATTGTATTTTGTAAAACATTCGAATACAATGTAATATTGTTAGCGAATAAATAACTTGAACTATTTGAAAGTAGACCGGAAGTTTTTTTATTAAATTTTTTTTTACTTGGGGTGGGGGAGGTCAAGGGGTGGCTAGCTAGTTATGCTGTAGGTGGACGTCTGGTCTAATGCGACATGTTCGACGAGGTGATTGGCCGGCATTGACTTCAACTACAACACAACTAACTCATCCTTCTTACTAATATTATAAAGGCAAAAGTTTATAAGGATGTGAGGATGTTTGGATGTGAGGATGTCTGTTACTCTTTCACGCAAAAACTACCGAACAGATTTTCATGAAACTTGGTACAGTGATAGCTTAAATCCTGGAATAACATATAGGATACTTTTTATCGCAGACGAAGTCACGAGGCGTCCGCTAACACCCCCTAAGTAACAAAACACCTACATAGAGGGCGCTGTTTCACAATGTACACGGGAAAACTTATCTACGCGGGCGAAGCCGCGGGAAAAAGCAAGTAGATCATAAAGTAGAAGAAATATAGAAATAAAACCAAAGTAAAATCTAACCCAATTCTTCGCTGGTCACCAATTTTGAAGCAATGGAGCGCATCGCAATGAAGGATGTACCGTTGAATATCTCCACGAGAGGTGCTGGAACAAACACAATCAGATTTAGTAATAGGTAATAATGTTTGGACAAATTTACACACGGCTGTTTAGTCCCAAACTAAGTCGAAGCTTGCAAATAGGTACTCAACAACCTGATAAACATACATCATCATCATCATATCAGCCTGTAGACGTCCACTGCTGGACAAATGCCTCCCCCAAGGATCTCCACGACGACCGGTCTTCTGACGGGGATCTTAGATATAAATGTGAATAATTAAAGCATTATTTTTATTTTACACTAGCTTTTGCCCGCGGCTTCGCCCGCGTAAAAAAGGTTTTCCCGCAAGTTTTCCCGCGGTAAAAATACATTTCGTAGTAGACATCACAGAGGAACCTTTCTGCAAAATTTCAAGTCTCTAGGCTGAGCGGTTTAGGCTGTGCGCGTTTCTTCCCCTATTTTACATACTTAGGGGTGGAATTTTCAAAATTCGCGAAACACATCATTATTGTTTTTAAACTAAAAGATTAAATATAAAATTTCACGTTCCTAGGCTCAGCGGTTTGGGCTGTGCGCGTTTCATCACTAAAGCGTAACACACACTGCGCGGCGGCGTTGCGAAAGCGTTGCGGTTTTTTTCTGTAATGTTCGAAATAGTATGAAGCCCTTTACATCAAAGCGGCGGCGGCGCGGCGCGTTCTTCATACAAACCTTCGCCGCCGCAACGCTTTCGCAGCGCGGCCGAGTGTGTGATACGCTTTATTTTACACACTTAGGGGTAGAATTTTCAAAATTGCCGTCATTATTGTTTTTTAACTGAAAGCCTAAATATTAAATCCGGTCGCCCACGGATGTTTCCGTTCCGTCAGCCACACTAATATGCTATCACTATACCAAGTTTCATCAAAATTAAAAAAAAATCCCGCGGGAAAAGTTTACCGCGGTAAAAAGTTGCATAAATGTTATCCCAGGATATAAACTATCACTGTTAGGTTTGGTTTGGTTAGCCAAGTTTCATCAAAATTTAATAATTTTTCCCGCAGGAAAATTGTACTGCGGTGAAAAGTAGCCTATATGTTATCCCAGGATATAAACTGTCACTGTGCCAAATTTTATGAAAATTAAATATTTTTCCCGCGGGAAAACTATCACTGATGGTTAGGTTTGGTAAGGTTAGGTTAGGTTAGCCAAGTTTCATCAAAATTAAATATTTTTCCCGCGGGAATACTTTACCGCGGTAAAAAGTTACCTATATGTTATCCCAGGATATAAACTATCACTATTAGGTTAGGTTGGTTTTGGTTAGGTTAGGTTAGGTTAGCCAAGTTTCATAAAAAATAAATATTTTTCCCGCGGGAAAAGTGTACTGCAGTGATAAGTAGCCTATATGTTATCCCGGGATATAAGCTATCACTGTGTCAAGTTTCATCAAAATTAAATATTTTTCCCGCGGGAAAAGTTAACCGCGGTAAAAAGTTGCCCATATGTCATCCCAAGATATAAGCTGTCACTGTACCAAGTTTCATCCGAATCCGTTCAGCCGTTATCGAGTTTCCCGCGGGAACAATTTACCGCGGTAAAAAGTAGCCTACATGTTATTCCAGGATATAAGCTATAAATGTACCGAGTTTCATCAAAATCCGTCGATCCCTTCTTGAGTTATAAATTATATATGAGAATCTTTGCACCCCTATTTCACCCACTTAGGGGATGATTTGAAAAATCCTTTCTTAGTGGACGTCAGTGCTATAAAGAGGAACCTCTGTGCCAAATTTCAAGTCCCTAGGCTCAGCGGTTTGGTTGTGCGTTTCATCCCCTATTTTTCATACTTAGGGGTGGAATTTTCAAAATTCGCGAAACACGTCTTTATTGTTTTTAAACTAAAAGCCTAAATATAAATTTTCACGATTCTAGCTTCAGCGGTTTGTGCTGTGCGCGTTTCATCCCTTATTTTACATACTTAGGGGTGGAATTTTCAAAATCGCTGAAACACGTGTTCATTGGTTTTTAACGAATAACCTAAATTAAAATTTTCAGGTTTCCAACTTTAAAAATGAGGGATTTTCATACAATCTTTGCACCCCTATTTCACCCACTTAGGGGATGATTTTTGAAGAATCCTTTCTTGGTGGACGTCAGTGCTATAAGAGGAACCTTTGTGCCAAAATTTCAAGTCTCTAGGCTCAGCGGTTTGGGGTGTGCGTTTCATCCCCTATTTTTCATACTTAAGGGTGGAATTTTCAAAATTCGCGAAACACGTCATTATTGTTTTTAAACTAAAAGCCTAAATATAAATTTTCACGATTCTAGCTTCAGCGGTTTAGGCTGTGCGCGTTTCATCCCTTATTTTACATACTTAGGGGTGGAGTTTTCAAAATCGCTGAAACACGTGTTCATTGGTTTTTAACGAATAGCCTAAATACAAAATTTCAGGTTTCCAACTTTAAAAATGAAGGACTTTCATACAATCTTTGCACCCCTATTTCACCCACTTAGGGGATGATTTTTGAAAAATCCTTTCTTGGTAGACGTCAGTGCTATAAGAGGAACCTTTGTGCCAAATTTCAAGTCTCTAGGCTCAGCGGTTTGGGGTGTGCGTTTCATCCCCTATTTTTCATACTTAGGGGTGGAATTTTCAAAATTCGCGAAACACGTGATTATTGTTTTTAAACTAAAAGCCTAAATATAAATTTTCACGATTCTAGCTTCAGCGGTTTGGGCTGTGCGCGTTTCATCCCTTATTTTACATACTTAGGGGTGGAATCTTCAAAATCGCTGAAACACGTGTTCATTGGTTTTGAACGAATAGCCTAAATACAAAATTTCAGGTTTCCAACTTTAAAAATGAGGGACTTTCATACAATCTTTGCACCCCTATTTCACCCACTTAGGGGTTGATTTTTGAAAAATCCTTTCTTAGTGGACGTCAGTGCTATATGAGGTACCTCTGTGCCAAATTTCAAGTCTCTAGGTTCAGCGGCTTGGGCTGTGCGTTGATCAGTCAGTCAGTCAGTCAGTCAGTCAGTGAGTGAGTCAGTTTCGCCTTTTATATATGAGATTAGTAATGTAAATGTAAAATAAACATAATGCTTTTATTACCCGACGTATGTAAAATATGTTTTAAAAGTATAATTATGTAAAATAAACAACCTAAAGATAGTGAAGATTTTAATTTTGTTTCATTAATTATTATAAATAACCTATTTCCCAAAACCCCGGGAAAGCCGGAGTCACATCCATGTAAAGCATAACGTTTGGGGTCGTTCACCCCAAATTGCATCCTGGATCCGATCATTGCTTAAAAGTCACTTGAAGGGATTTCGAGTGCTCATTTGTGAGTTCTGTGGTCTTACGATGCGACTTACCGATGTATATTTCAAAGGTGGTTGACGCAAAGGCGTATATGAAAGAGGCGAAGATCTTGCTGGTGCAGGAGATGATGCCGACCAGCGTGTCGTCCAGCTGCATTAAGTCACTGAAGATGCTTATCGAGAACAGCGTTCCTGTCAGAACAGAAGGATTCAAACTAAAGTGAATTCCTCAAAACAGATAACCTATAACTCGATTACTACTGATCTTTAGCAGCAGACCCGACGATGATGATGAAATAAGTAACTTCGAGGATCATGATAAAGTAAGTGTGGTTTGATGCCAAAGCGGGGAATCGTAATAAAACAATGATGACTATTCTATTATTATAGAGGCTTGAAGGCTAATCTACTATGAAGGAAGCGAATATCTTACTGGTGAAGGAGATGATGCCGACCAGCGGGTCACTGAAGATGCTTATCGAGAACAGCGTTCTGTCGATGCATATTTATTTACAATTTGGTCTAAACCATATTGAGTTCGCAACTGGTGGCTGGAGAGTAAAAAGTAACTTAATGCTAGACAGAGATTACACTATATATTGTGTCTCCGCAAATGTATTATTAAAGATAGATCACCGTATATAACCGCAAGGTTTGAAGGGCCAAATGAGTTTCGAATACTACAAACATTAATTGTAGCAGCACAGGATAATAGACCGAGGAACTCTAAGGGCTCTAACTTAAAACCCCAAAGTGACCTCGAACGTACATAACCAAAGAAGCTGGTATATGTAATGTATGTGAAACACACCTAGTAAGTTGGTGATGATGTTGTAGGTGCAGAACATACTGAACTGCACCTCGTCCCAGTTGAACCGGAATCTCATGAAGAGGTACAGCACGTTCATCTCACCTGCATACACAACAATACAAATCATTATTAGTTGCACTTTATAATAAAGCTAACAAATCTTGATCTTACTGAAACCATAAAGAAAATCGCCGACTAACTCTCTAGTCGTGCCATGAAACGTGCGCGACCAAAGAGATTTGAAACTTCTTGAGTCGTGCTGTGTTTTATGGAGGCCGTACTGTAACAGCCGGCGTCGGTTTTTTTGTATATCAATATTGTAAAACTATGATTGACCTAATAGGACTTGTTGGCCGTAAACCCCATTATAAAGGAAAACATTTAAGGTTACTTGAAGGCCAGACGACAGCTGACTGGCGTATCATCATCATCATCAGCATGCACTAGTCCACTGCAGGACATAGGCCTCCTCCAAGGTGCGCCACTGAACCCGAACTTCGGTTCTCCGCATCCAGTCACAGCCAGCCGTCTTACGCAGCGCTTCACCTAGCCGGGGACCCAGTCGTGGTTTCCATTTGAGAACTCGTCTACCACAGCGGTTATCGGTTCTCCGAAGTGTTCGAACTTTTTGAGCTTATTTTTTATTGCTACGGGGGCAACAATCAGGCGGGCTTCCTGATGTTAAGAGGTCACCGCCGCCTACAGACACCTGCAACACTCGGGGGGTGCTGATGCATTGCCGGCTTTGGTCGGCCCTTCAGGCTCTTTTGACTCTCTTCTTTAAGGACCCCATATCGTAGTGCTGTGGAAATGCGTCAGAGGGAAGGTCATTCCACATTTTGCACGTGCGCAGCAGAAAAGAACGCGAGAAGCGCACAGTGCTGGTCCGCCAGGGATCTATGTAATGTGGGTGAACCGTATTCTGACGGCGCGCGGTGCTGTCGTGAAAACTGGTGACTGGCACCAGATCAAACAATAATAAGTCTAAGGCTTTTGATCTCTGGCGGATCGTTTGGGATCCTGTTCTCAGAGAATGAGAGCAATCCTGCTCTCAGAGAATGAGAGCATGGCTTTTTCCATAGTTCTGGCGTACCATGTAAAGGTCCAAATATGACGCAGACGACGACGATGAGCAACGAGACCCTGAGCCGTCTCCGGCGCGGGCCGCTCCGGAACGCGACTGTCAGCGTCTCCCGCACGTGCCGCGCGTCGAAGAAGGAGCTCATCCAGCCCCGGCAGCCCACTGGCTGGTCCTGAAACATAAGCAATGTCGCTATGATAATCTCTTGACAAAAATTCACATCGATAAGTTACATTTTTTTGTCGCAAGAAGAAAAACCAATGAACTATACCACTTCTAGATGGCGTATAAAGATAGTAAATTACACCAGACTTTAAGTTAGACCTTCATAAACATTACTGTGAAAACCGCATCCAATTTCGTGCAGTAGTTTTTGCGTGATGCCAGATCAAACATACAGACAGACAAAAATTCTAAAAATTATTGTTTTGGCTTCTATTACTCTTATTAAGACCCCTCGTATCAATTTTCCTTAAATATCTCCTGCGTACAGATCGTCTAGTTATACATCATTATCCTTAATACATTGAGTTGCTCGTTGTATACGTTGAGTTTCCTCGCAATCGAAGTGAAAAGCAGAGTGTATAACTCGTTCATAAAACCCATTTTACCCTTGACTTAACTATCCACCATAATTTTCTATCTACTTTTTTTTTAATTATTGTTCTCTGACTTTTGACTTAACCAAATTTGAAAGTCAGAAAAAAATTAAGCAGGAGACACATTTGGAAACCGTGTAAAGTGAATGATACACCAGACACAGTAATGTTGGCGTTATTAATTCGGGGCGGGGGGAGGAGGCGGGACACATAAGTGCAGTTCCGAGTTTTCGCGACCAATCCGACAATGATCCCAGATTTATTTCGCAACACTTCTCCCATATGAAAAAGCAAAATGCTTTTTGAGAGTGTTATTTATTTTTTTAATCCTACATCTCTTTGAATTACGAGGGTAAGTGAAGTAGTATTGTATGTTGTAGGTATGAACGTTTTATCGGTGCGATGTCTGCCTTCGTAGGATACAAAAACTCTACAGTAAAAAAAATGATGCTCTGGGTCTTGAGTACTAAACTTTACCATTTAAAGGTGAGGGTCTTACGAGGGCAAAATTGGAAATACCTATATCAAAAAGATTTAAAGTCAGAACATCAATCAATCAATCAATATCATTCACACAAGAAGAAACTGACTGACTCACTGACTGATCAACGCACAGCCCTAACCGCTGAGCCTGGAGACTTGAAATTTTGCTCAAAGGTTCCTCATTTTGCTCTTTCCTAGTGGACACTACAAAAACCCTTTCTACGCGGGCGAAGTCGTAGTAAGTAGTAAGAAGAAGTAATAGTAGTAAGAAGAAGAACTAGTCAAGTACAAAGGACATTGACCCGAAATTTTAAAATTTGAATAAGGACATCAGTATTAGGGGTCATTGCACTTATTCTCAATGTTACTGCCTCTGTCCTGACAATAGTCATATTTTGAGACCACCTGGTATTTAACTTATTTCAGGCAATTTGTTGTTTTCCACACCCAAAAATTCAGGTTTTTAATGCCATAATTACCGGCTTTAGCATTCGTCATAGAAAAATTTGAAAACAAAAATCCTATGGGAAGAAAACAGCACTCCCAAATATTTATCCTGAACTAATTATTTTCTAATTACAAAATTATATCTAGTCCGTCATTTGTCATGACTTGTAATTAAGACAGGATTAAGGGCAGAATTTGCAGTTTCAGTTTCAACGTATTTGTTTGTAACGCTATCTATAAATCGAAGCCGAAACCTGAGCGAGTCTCGCGAAACGTAAACCCGTTGATTGCGTTACGATGTCCCCCTCGTTCGAATTTGCGTAGCTGTGGGCAATTTATCACTTAGACGTAGGACTAACCGGGCTGTCGGGACGCACAGAGATGATGTATGTATGTCCTTTGCGCCCTGCACCGCATATCGCATCCACTGGCACGGGAACACTAGATTTTGAGCTGGGAATGATCAATACTAATAATAATGAGGTAAAACTCCGCAGACTAGCTGTTGTCCGCGCGGAATAAGTTTTTCCCGCGGGAACAGTTTACCGCGGTAAAAATTAGTTAGATTAGGTATAGTAGGTATATCTACAGATATGTTCCTATGTTGAGAAATAATACTGAGCAATCTCTCTAAAAATTTCCCTTTGATTTGTAAGGATCCTCAAAAGATATAAACGAATAAGTATGTACAATTTTTAGAAAGAAAATTGAGTTGTGAAGGAGAATCGTAGGCGAGAAGTGTGTACAAAATGAACCAATCGATTTGGAACTTACTCTCTGTCTCTCCTGAGATATAACCGGATCTTTCAGTCGTATGTATCCGTAAATGAGACTCGTGAAGTACAGGCAATTCGATATGAAGAATATCCCGTAATAACCTATCTGCTGTAACAGTATCCCACTCAGAGACATCCCTAGAGGTATTCCGAGGGACATACATAAATTGGCCACTCCTACTCGGTATGTCCTCATTTCTTTTGTAGTCACATCCCCTATGTAGCTGAATACTCCGACGCCCACGGTTATCCACCCTCCAGTTAGCGATGGAAACAGGTCGGAGAGAGCCGTGATCTCCAGTGGCAGCTCGTAGAAGAAATACGTATTCAGCATGTGGCTAGTGCAGCACAGCACCTCTCCTACGATCGGGACCAGAATGCACGCCTTCCGCTTCCCTGTTTTGTCACTCCACGACCCCACAAACAACACCAGTATGCAAGGGAACGTTGTCTGCACGATATTCTTCCACGCTTGCACGGAAGCAGTCAACTTCTGGACTTCTGCTTCCTCCAATGTATAGTTTTCTGTCTGCCGCCTGTTCAGCGCCGTGCACACCTCGTCACTATAACCTAAATTAACTCGACACGCTTTCTCTAAATTCAAATTCTGAATGGCTAGTCCCGAAAAGACATTGGACATTATGTAACAGGCGATGATAGGTTCGACGGTTATGTTTGATCTAATCTGTATTAGCTTTTCTCTGATGCTTGTCCTTTTGACTTTAGGTTCATCTTTGACGGTTGCTGCCACTCCTGTTGCAGGTTTCTCTGTGGAAACACTTATTCCGTTCATGATGTGTGAATCTAGGTAAAGCTTCTAATCAACAATCATCGTAACAAGTGAAAGCTTGTTGGTCGGTTCATGTAATATCATTCATCGTAACAAATTCCTTCAATACGTCACTTCATGTTAGTATCACTGTCACCTCGCGCTTCCCACGGTCGCGTCGAATGGAGTGAGCAGCTCCACTGTGTCACAAGTCAGGGAGCAGACTGGAGGATCCTGTTGTCTTAAGAGTTGATTGGACGGATACGTGTTCGAGTGGTGTCATTATGGCAAATTGGTCGCAGCGTAGCGTCGCGCGCGCGGCGTCCGACGCTAGTGGCCGGGGCCCGCAGCGCCCGCGCCCGGACTGCCGCACACAACCTTGCACTAAGCAGCCGTTTATCCCATTATACCAATGTCTGACATTATGTGAAACAGTAGGTACGCGTCATTAGCACACGGTCAAGTTACAGGAAAGGTGTGGGAAGAAAATTACTGTAGTTTACTTGTTTCAGCGCGACACCGTCTGAGCACGAATCGGCCTATTTCCTAATCACACGGAAATATTAATTTTGGGAGCTGTCAACGGTAATTTATGCGTGGTTCGTCGCAGAATTTTGCGGATTGAGACCATTCTTGAGGAAGCATCGCGTCATGGCAACGGCCAGTGAATAAATATCGTTGTATTTACAAACGGGGCAGAACTGTTTCACACGGAAGCTCCCTGAAAAAATATCTGTCTCTGAGAAAAAACATCTCGTGAAGGATAATTCGTATTGCAGGGCGTCGAAGCAAAGCTACTTTAGCTACAAATGTCTTCCACTAGAATGGAGGTACGTAATAATGGGGAAGCGGAGGAAACATTATTCAATATGAATGGTTTCCTCTCACGGGCCCCGCCAAAACTATTGGCTCACTACTTTCGCTCCGTCGAACTCTGAGACCAAATTAAGAGGAGTCATAAAAAATAGGGAATTAAGGTTCCTATTACTGCAAGACAAAGAAATGGGAAGTTTTGGCGTTATTGTTTACGACCGTTGATATGAATGGCGTAGGTAAGAATGAAAAACTAATTATTATTTTAGACAATAGAAAAATAGAGATTACTAAACAGGTCTTTCAAAATTAACTAGGTACCTACACAAACTTTTTAACATACCATCATTTCTAACATAATTATCATCTACTTACTACAGACTGAAAACACTAAATAAGATTAATACTCATACACAAGCTTTGGCTTACTTTGGGACTAAACAGCCGTGTGTGAATTTGTCCAAAAATATTAATAATATAATTAAATCGATAAATTACAGATGCTACATTATTCAACGTAAATGAAATGAGTAAAAAGAGCTAGGATCTCTTTGGGGGGCGCGCGGGAGTACCCAATTTTTTTTCATTCATGAGTAAAAGCAACGACAATTAAGTTTTAAAAAGTATTCTGCAAAAATACCTACTACCAAATTTGGAAGAAACAATTACTAACCCATAGATTTTGATGAAAATGTATACAGGCAGATACTTACCCCATAGATTTTGGGGAAATTGCGACAGATTTTTTAATGTTACCTTAATACCAGCTTTCATACTTTTATAATGCATATGCATGATACCTCTCTAAGTTTGTATTTTGTATCAATATTATCATTGTTAGTAGTTCATAGTATTTAGTTTTTAGTTTGTATTTTATAGCTGACAGCTACAATTGAAATTGCAATATGTAAAATCTCTTTTACTGGCTTTCAGAATGTTAATCACTGTTGTAAATTGTAATTTTTGTGCTGTGAGATTTTCTAATAAATAATAAATAAATAAATAAATAATAAATACATTTTTGCCCGTTCTCCTTTCATACAGGCCCCTGGGTCGGTAAAGATAAAACAAAGGTAATGCAATCAAAACGCCATACGTCACGCGGCCCACCGCACCGCACTTACCCGTGCCCGGTGCGCCCGCACTCAAAACGCGGCCATCACATCAGATATTACTTACGTTTTATCGCCATGATTTACAACACCATTAAACTCGAATAAAAATCATAGATCCCGCTTTTATTTTTATGCAAATTGTTTCGTTTCATTGTGCTCGTATGAATGTGAAATTTATGTCGTGCGCTGTAAAATCTCTGTAGTCTGATTTCAGCGAGAAAATTGAAGGGTGTTTTATTTATGTTATACTAGCGGGCGACCCGCGACTTCGTCCGCGTTAAAAGTCCCTGTTTAGCTGTTTAGTCTCAAATTAAGCCGAAGAACTTAAATACGTCTTAAGTAAATAATTTGTAGTACAGCGGCGGAATGAAAAGGTTCAACAGTTTTAAAAAAATTCCGCGAGCGATGATACATTTTAAAACTATTAGGGCTTCTTTCACCACTTCCTGATATTGTTACAGATAGTAATATTAGTGATAAACTAATCTATCAGATAAATCTGTATGATAGACTATATAAAATATATAAGATATGGGCAATCAGATACCTGTGAAACCAAAAAAACAGGCTATCTGTCAGATAACCTGCAGATAGGGTATCTGGGACTTTATCAGCAAGCGGTGTAAGAGGCCCTAAAGGTTACAATTAAATATCATTATTATAGAGCGTCTGTGGCCCTGGGGATAAGACGCGGCCTATCATATCGAAAGGTCCGGAGTTCGATCCCCGGTTGGGTCATGTACCAATGGGTTTTTCTCGAAAATTAAGTACATTTACTGACTGCTCTCAAACGGTGAAGGAAAACATCGTGAGGAAACCTGCATACGCCGAAGAAGAAATTCTTAGGCGCATGTGAAGTCTACCAACCCGCACTGGGCTAGCGTGGTGGACTATAGCCCGAACACCCTCGTTGAGAGGGTAGGCCTGAGCCCCAGCAGTGGGGAGATTAATAGGCTGTTGATGATCATTATTAAATTCTTTATTCATTCATTAATTTATTTTCGGTTAAAGTCTTGAGTTATTCGAATGTGGTCAATTACTATTTCTCGCAGTGTTACAATTACAAGCAATAATTGACTAATATGACGAACCTTTTCATACCGCGACTGTAGATAATAATAATAATAATATGTTTGGACAAATTCACACACGGCTGTTTAGTCCCAAACTGATAAACATGCTTAAATACTTTTAAATAAATACAACACCCAGAATCCGAAAACCAACAGTTATGCTCATCACACAAATGTTGCATCCGGGTGGGAATCGAATCCACGACCTCTGGCATAGTAGGCAGGGTCACTACCAACAACGCCAACAGGCCAGTCAAAGTCGAATGGAATCTGGTCAAAGTCCCGGGAACTAGCTGGATGCTGACAGCGCAGGACCGGTCATTGTGGAGATCTTTGACTTTAACGATGACTGGCCTGTTGGCGAAGTGGTAGTAACCCTGCCTACTACGCCAAAGGTCGTGGGGTCGATTCCCACCCGGCACCAACATTTGTGTGATGAGCATAACTGTTGGTTTTCTGATTCTGGGTGTTTGTATGTATTTAAGTATGTATTTAAAAGTATTTAAGTATGTTTATCAGTTGTCCCATGTACAAGTTTCGGCTTAGTTGAGGTAAATTTGTCCAAACATTATTATTATCTTTGGGATAGGCTTTTGGCCAGCAGTGGACGTCTTCCAGCGGGTGCGTTGTGAATCCACCTTCATTTGTGCGGAGTTCACACACGTACGAACGTTTAGTCCACCGGGCAGTCGGGATCGGTTCGTTACAGTTACAGCACAAGTTTCGTGCGACTAGATCCTCGTACCTGCGCCAAATTGTCGGCACGTGTTCTCACTTATTTATTGCTGGAATTTGTCTGAAAACAGTTCAAGAAAAAAAATTATGACCTAGAATATTTTAAATGGTTGGTTTGTTCTGTTCCAATTTCTAATTTAGTCTAAGCCAATTTTAAATCATCCAACGGTTTATTTTTGTATGTTATTACAACTTTTTATTGTATTGTATATTTTGTGCTATCCTATTGTTATGTCCCCACTATTGGAGCTTAGCCCTATCCTCTCAATATAAGGGGTATAGTCCACCAGGCAAGCCCAGTGCGGGTTGGGTCACATGTGCCTAAGAATTCTTTCTTCGGTACACCGAAGTTTTGAGCATTCAGTATAAAGTTTCTAGGAAAACTCATTGGTAGATCACGGCCGCTTCTTTGACGCTCTTAAATAATAAAGAAACTGCATTAGAAATAGTGATAAGTGAAATCGCGTATTTAATTATTCCAGGCGACTAAAATATTCACTTGTATTCACTACGTATAGGGACTGAACAGCTGTATCTATGCGAGGTATAGTAACTCCTAAATGATATACTGTAATAATGTCCAATCTGAAAAATGTCCAACGACTATGCTCGAACTGAAAAATGTTCAAACTGAATAATGTCCAATCTGAAAAATATCCAATCTGAAAAATGTCCAATCTGAAAAACGTCCAATCTGAAAAATGTCCAATCTGAAAAACGTCCAACCTGAAAAATGTCCAATCTGAAAAATAAATAAATAGCGGTTTTCAAGGTTCTGTAGTGTAAAATGTTCCAAATCGGACATTTTTCAGGTTTGTAATTTTTCAGGTTGGACATTTTTCAGATTGGACATTTATCAGATTGGACATTATTATCGTAAATCGCCTAAATACAGTTGTAGCTACAAGACAACGGAGCTAGCTAATCCGTCCACCCTTCAGCCGTTCGATCCAGGGCCGCTCAGGAAGGAACGAGGAAGCTCCCAATTTGCGGGCCCATAAACATGCTTTACGGCCTGGACCTCAGTTGATGGACACGCCGCCCGCCGCCGCCACACCGCTCTAGTGAAACGGTTGTTAGCACATAATTTGCTAACAGTTTGTGTTGCTACTCGTACGTCATTTTATGGCGAGGTTATGGCCCCTGTTTCTGTATTGTACGGGTGTTAATCTTTCCTTGTAGATACATAAACTGCTCTAAACAATTACCTAAATAGGGGATGAGAGCTAGAACAAATAATGGACAAAAAAATTTTTTTTCTAGGCACGCGAATATTTTTTATATGCCTCTGCCCGACGAATCGACAAGGTTTCTCTGGCTGTGGGCACACGCATTTGTATTATACTTAATTCTATCTAATAATCCAATGTAATGTTCTTTCTGCCTACCCCGCCAGGGACATAGCGTGAAGATATGTATGTATGTATGTAATCCAATGTAAAATGCAATATATGTAATTACAATATAGGTACTGAGAGAGGTAAGATGCTTAGAGTATTTTTAAGCATTAGTTTGTGCCACGATTCGAGCAATTCTGGGGGGTGTATGTAGTAACTGACGCTGGGTACGTGTCCCAAATACGTCCTCACAAAATACCAGCGACCCCGATATTAATTTGACAGCGTCGTATCCGTCCCATATTCGGCTCGGGGGTGTTGACGGCTCGTATCGGCACTAACCCTCAAGTTCGCCGATTGAGCGCCCAATTCGACGATTAATTCGACGGTCGGATCGAGTTGTAAAGCGTAAGGGTTAATGTGCGATTTGTTCGATATTGATTTAGTATTTCTTCTGGTATGAAGATGTAACGTACAGTCAATGTTATAAGTGCAGTAGCAGTTTCGCAACTCAATAGATTGAGAGACCAGTTCCACTTACGACTTTCTTTTATATCTGAACCCACCACACACTTATCCACTAATATATTATTTATTGAAATTACATGGATGTTAATATTAAAATAAAAACTAATCTACTACAACCTAACCTCTAAATATAATTTTAGCAAATGAACTAACCCTAATCAAACAGTAAATTTTTTATTTATTTATTAGTTGTTTCGTATAAATAGATCTACGCACGACAACACAAAAACTAATTAGATATAACTGACCACCCAAGTCAATAGCATGTTTCAAACCTTAATGTCATAGTAATAAGTCAATGACATATTCCTATGACGAGGTTCAACAACTAGGTTTAAAGGGTGGTCAGTTACATCTAATTAGTTTTTGTATTGTAGTGCGTAGATCTACCCACATGAAACAACCAGTAAAGATTGACTTTGAGGGAAGGAAATCAATTACAATTGGTCGACTGTACATATACAGGGTGTGTCTAAACCAGGGGCGATTAATTAGAGACGCAATCCGACGTAATCCTGAAATACGTTCAGTTTCCGTTAGCCGTAGAATAGACAGTAATATGTGTACCTCGTGACTTCAGTATTAATTATTATTGCATGCTAGGTGTAACAAAAATTACTGTGTATAACAAAAGTTAATACAAGTCAGTTATTGTTAAATTACGTATAATTTTATTTATTTATACTTTACATTAAAGAACGACATTAAACAGGCTTCTCAAATAGTATACAGTCAATAACAAAGTATTGATAGAAAAGAAAAGAAAACAGAAACTAAATGCAAAGTTAAACTACACTATTCAAAAGTAATAAAAGGCAGTCGAGGTGATAAAACTGTTGCATTGAAACATTTCCAAAAAAAATATTGTTATCATTATTTAAAACTGTTTTTTTTTCACTCTGTATACTAGACTCGATCATGAAGTTCTACTATAGGCAAACCATTTAACTCGCGGGACGCCCGCGGGGCAAGAAGTAGGTGGGCGCGGAGGAACTCTCAGGCGTTTCGTTTGGAGGTGAAGGCGCGCGCGCGCGGCAGGGAGCACAATATAATGAAATGAAGAAAGTTTATGAAGAAAAAAGGTTTTATGTAAAAAGTAGAAGACTTTATTTATTATTTAGCAAAGAGTATAACACAAGAAGATTCGATGCAATTTGATCTGGTGGTACTATCACGGGCAACGCACCGATGTTATACCATTTTCTAGGTTCTCGGGGGTGCTGAATCTCAGTTTATTTTTATTGTGTTCGTAATTGTTTGTTTGCCGGTTTGTTTGCGGGGTTTTTTGGCAGGTTTGGTTGGTTGGTTTGGTTGGTATGTTGATTGGTTGGTTGGTTTGAAGTATTGCATGCACAGCTCAATAGTATGTCATGTGTAGCCTTCTTTTTAAAGCGAATGAGGTCGCGGGGCTCTGCTAGTATGAAATGAAATGACAAAGTTTATTATCTTCTTTTGCATTCGAGTAATATATCTCTGGATTTATCTCGGAACAAGTAATTACGTGTGTATCGATACCCATCCCCACCTACCTCTTGCCCCGCGGGCGACCCGCGAGTTATGTGGTTTGCCTATAGTTCTTATTAGTATATACTCGTAGTAGCAGCAAAAATAGATTTGTAAGACTTTGCGGTCCCTTTAGGAACATCATCTATTTGTTTATTTTGATTTTAAAATGCAAATGCGTTTGTTTTCCTAGGGTTATCCTAAACTATTTCTATTATTAAAGATGCTAACTTTCAATAAGTATATAGGTACTTTGTATACGTATCATATACTTTGAATATAATTTGAATAGACCACTTTTCCATGCTATTACAACATTACTCGTATGTTATCTCACTTTAACAGTGATATATTTTATATAGCCTTAAATCTGTACCGTGGTATTACTCTCTATCTCGTCGTATCTCAATTTCAATCTAAACTTGTTGGGAAGTTTTCAATATAGGAATGGGAACCAGCGCTGCATCAAACACTTAGCTTGATTCACCGCTCAAGTTTACATGGAAGCAATGCAATGCATGTGCATATGCAAACATGCAGCCCGGAATTTGCTTATTAGCAAAGTACTAAAGTTTTCACAGGGTATTCGCCTCGGCAGTATTAGTAGAGTTGCGGAATTATAAACTTTAGGGGTTTCAAATCAAATATCATGGGCATTATAATTTTGCTTATAGGACTCTTCTGTGAACTCTGCTGTGATTGGTCGGGGGGTAGTTACGCTGCGCCGATACGACGCTGGTTGAGAACTTGCATTTAGCTAGGGATACCTTACCTTTCCACAGTATACCTTAAATATACACGTACGATTAATTAGCTGTCAATTGTATACACAAGCTACTATACTATAAACGAACGATTCCCTCCACATCGAAGTCACCACACAGCTTTCCATCAAAATTCAAAGCATTAAATCCAACTCTGTATCTGTTAAACCCTAACGTGACCAAATTTAATCGCTGCCACCTCCTCTCATATCACATGCACGGGGTGTACCAACATAACACGTCAGGCGACTACTCAGTAGCCGGCTGGGGCCCGAAATACATGGGCGGATCCAGGGGGTATATCTTGGGGAAGTAAGGGGGTACTCTTCATGGTCAAAGTCAAAAGCATGTACACTGGGAACATTTTAGGTATACATGTTAGTTTGTATCTACCACCGCTTTTTAGGTATGAAGGCCGGGTCAAACCGAATGGGTATGCGTGCCCAGACCGCGCGCGCTCGGGTTGTGTCTGCGTGGCTTGACGCACGGACACGCGCATAGCTGCGCAGCGCTGTGCAGCATCGTGCGTTGGTGTGTCCTCTCCCATAATATTCCATACATTTGCAACGTAATAAGCCGTGCTGCGCTGTGCTGTGCAATGCTGCATTTTGACCCGGCTTTTAGCGCAAAGAAGAAGCGGCGCAAAAATTTGATAATTTTCAGAATAGTTGGTACTGAGTAAAAATCGGAGTGATTTAGGGAAAATGCCCCGACATTTTGGAAAAGGTCTGTTGATTGATAATGTCTGGTTCAGGGTAACTGGGTTACACTTCTGCTCATCATCATCATCAACATAATATCAGCTGGAAGACTTTTTGGGAGGGGGGCATATACACTTAAACCCTCCTCCTAGAACCGCCCTTTCTAAGACTTAAATAATTCCCGGAATAAATTCCCGGCAGTCCGGCCGTAAGCTGATTATTGATTTAACTCCGACTAGCCGGTATAAGTTGGCTTAGGGATGGGAGAGTGAGGCAAACGGGAAATAATTATCAGGGCTATGCAGGAAGTATTGAAGGAAAAAGGGTGATTTAGCTGATCGGTCGCGGAAACGTTTTTCTTTCCTTAATCATAATTTTGCTAAGTATTTCTCCTCTGTATTTATTTGTATTTTGTATTACCTACCTACTTTGTTCGTGTTTATTATCCTAATTAACACTATCAATCCAAAACTGTGTTAATTTGATGGAAATCATACGAAAAAATACGAAAATTGTACTTAGGTATGTTATCTCCCCTGTCACTTCTGCAAGGCAATGAATCCACTCTGTTTTTCGTCTACTGTGCTCTGTATCTTATTGAGCATTCAGGATACGAACCTACCTACCTATAGGGATTGTCAGCGATAATTTAAACTGCAAAGAAATACAGAAAACTGGCTGAAACGGACCACCTACCACAAATATCTACGTCTCAAACAGATTTCATTGTTACCCATCGATTGAAAGGGACAAGTTATATGTTACTGACATATGTGCTTCTCTCTCGATCGCAGTGAATGGCAGAAGTATTTAGTGCGTACTAACACAAGTACTTTAGGAGATGAGTAGGTACTTATCGCTTCTTTATATTAGTAAGTTTGTGAGTATTCTTTGTCAAGCTGTCAAAATAAGAAGCAGCGAACGATAAATAAATGGAATACCCCTATAAGCCTATAAAAATCCCGGCACGCACAACCCTATCCGCAGAGGCATAAACATAACTTGTTGCGTCGATATGACGCGCGCGGGAATTCCGCGGGATTTTCCAAACACGGGCGGGATCTTCCCTAACTGCCGCCCGGACTTTGTTTGTTGTTTTATTCTCGACATTCCCGGATAAGTCATTTATTATGGCCGATTTGATTGGGTATAAAGTTTTTATGGGATGCGTGCGCGTGGAGGAATCAATGTATTGCTGATACATTCATGTAGGTACCTTCTTTTCAAGGACCGGAATCAGGATGGAACTTCGGAATCGATCGCTATGGCCGTTTTCGTCTGATTCGAAATATCCTGGATCAGTCATAAAATTCAAATTATTTTATTTCACTAATTAATCTAAGTAGGTTAAGTACATAAAATCTACAGCGTTACGATTTATTCAAAATTACAGAGTTATTCAGATTTATTTAGTTTTTTTTAAGTTATTTAGTTACAATTACATCATTATTCAAAATTACAAATTAATTATTTAGTTACAATTACATAATTATTCAAAATTACAAGTTAGTTCGTTAGTTAGGTCTTATACCTACGTACTTTTGTCAGCGTGGGAGTGTCTAAGTATCGCGATTAGTTCCTTCGTGTTGCTTCAACTCCAAATCTGACCCCAAAACTGCGGGAATGTCTTTGAAAATTAAAATTTTTATTGAACTATAAATCATTGGAATCGCTATAGATCTGGAACGTGCGTGATTTAGTGGCACGCGGCTGTTTTGGTGCCCTAAATTATAAACTTCTTACAAAGTGACGGGCAAGTTTTCTAACAAGTGCTTCAAACTTTAAAGTCAAGTAAAGATGAAATTCGTTATGAAATAGGTAATATTTGTGGTAAATATGAGGAATTTTTTAAATAACAAGCGTTCTTCTCCATTTACTGAGTCGGGAAAAAAACTAATTTCAAAAAGTTGCTTGTCAAACAACAATATTACCTATACATTATGTTTTTTTTACTTTTGATTTTCACAGATAAAAACAAATTGAGACAAAATCTGTAAAAAAAACGACCGCGTAAAAAGCGAACTAAAATAAAAGATCAGATAGTGTAGGTACCCTACTCCGTGGTAGGTACACATACAATTCAGGCGGTCTTTCTCAAGCAAATTTTCCAGACAACTTCATACTTATAGGTCATTCTCGCTAATTACAACGGATCTAATTGACACCTTATTCATAAAAATCCGTCCAGTCGTCATAGTTCTATCATTATGGCATGATTTCAGGCGGGAAGCCTTTAGTTGTCTTTACTTTTATTTTGTACTGAACTAACTAATATTGTTTGCGTAAATATTACGTATCTAACCCGCAACGTGTCGCCAAAAGGCGAAACTAATCGTGTAGTTTTTATTCCCCGCGGGGAGCATCAATTAGCCGCACTTGCCTCAGCCTTCAGATTTTAGGAGGTCCGGGGCTAATCCACACGTGCTGTAATAACAGCCGCGCTGGGTCGCACCCACCGCGCTCATAGTTACACTGGAATGGACAGTTACTGCTAAAAAAATTAGGTACTGTTTATTTATTACGATGCCCATAAATTTAGTGTAGGTACTTATTACTTAACAAACAAATTGTGATTCGATAGCAAAACTATTCTGAGTGGTTATACTTAGCAAAGGCAAAAAATCATATCTCATACGTTCAGATAGGCAATTATGATTTTTTATGACGTTATATAAACTCATAGAGTCATCCACTGTTAATAAATCAACCCCAAAATATGACATAGACCGTGCATCAGAACCTTTTACGGGAACCCTATTATTACTTTTCGTTTATTTTAGCTTTTTTACGCGATGTACACAATATTAGTACCGCTCTCTGAATAATCACGACTGAATATGCTCGAACGTAGGGTTACAATTTCCAGTAGTTCGCCGCGACACAGGTTCGGAAAAACAGGTTTCCCTGTCAAAAGGTGATAAGTTTTGTGTTACCACTTTCAGCGTGGTTTATACGAAGCCACACAGGTTCAAGGCGACTTATTAAAACGGTCGCTTTAAAATATGTCACGTTAGGGCGCCGCCGGCGCATAAATAATGTCCGGCGGTCGCCCGGGGCTGGATGAGCCCGGGGAGGTGTGGCCCCATCCCGCGACACGCCGTCACTTTATAGGGGATAAGACCGTCCAACTTATGGACAGTAGGTATTGTAAGGTGTCAACAACACTAGTGTGGTACTGCCAGGATTAGTTAATCTGTGGTACTGCTCTATGGCGTAAAAAATGTCGGTTTTGACTCATGTCATGGTTTGCTGAATTTCTTTTTCGGAATTATTGTCCCCTCTAATGTCCAAGTGCTCAAAAAGTCCCAAAATGTCGGAGTGATCAAAATGCCCGAGTCCCAAAATGTCCCAAGTCCCAAAATGTCCAACTATACATACGAATCAATCCCAACATTAAAATTTTTGAGGAAGGAAGACAACACCATTTAAGTCATCTCCCAAACTGGGCCGGCAGAATCAGAAAAGTCAGTTTCTGCACTAACCATATCTTCAAAGGACAAGGAAGATGCTGTGATGTAGTCATTACCCGAGTTTTGTCATTTTGGGAATTGGAAATTGGGACTGATTCCAATCTGACAAGTTGTCGGTGCCAGAGGCTTCAGACTACTTCAGAACACCCAAGCTATGTCACCGCTTCAGCCAGCACCAGCTGTTCATGATAAACAGCGTGGTCAGGTCCACATTAACCTCGCGGCCCCAAAAGGTGACACGAGTGCTGCCAATGGCGCCCACCCTACACCACAGCCACTAATACATATTTGCACTGTAAATTCTATCCCCAATAACGAACGGGTCTAATAATGTCTTCAATATTTATAGGGAAGTAGCATTTAGGTCCAAATTACCCGCTTGTGTGAAAGTTGAATTCTGCGAAAATGAAGAGACCATAAGACACAAATAGCTAAACGTCGTATCTCATTTTCACTTACTGCATCATGAGAATTTTTCAGTATTAGGTAAGTGAAAGTAGGTAATGCAATTAGGTAAATTTACCTGTGCTTATGCATTAATAATATTCTGTACAAATTCATACACGGCTGTTTAGTCCCAAATTAAGCCGAAGCTTGTGGATGGTTTTTTTTTTATTACACAGGTTTTTAAATAAATACTTAAATATATACTAAAATATAGCAGTTAAGTATTACAATGGTGTGATCAGTGTTGCGACTAATTTAATTACCAAATATAAAAATAATATATGACCCTTGCAAAAAAGTTCCACGAAATAAACAAAGTAACTCGTCCTTAAAAATACAAAGTAAATAGAAGCGTACTTTATATTGTTTGTTACGATAGCCGTGAGACCGTGATGTGCATCCGAGTGGAAAACGAGTGACTCGCCTCGGCCCACTCGACTCGACTCGACTCGGATAGCTCGGCCCCTTGCAGCGGAGAGTCATGCATCCAGGGATGACAAAAAACCTTGTGATATTCGCAGCTTTCAAACGAATGCAGAAACATTTTCAAAACTCGTCAAACTTTCAAATTTTGTTTGTGGATCTGAAATATCTAGCCGCAATTTTTTTTAGTCTTCAACATAGCTCAGAGGGTTCACACATTGAAGTGACAGTGGGCTGGTCACATCTGTCGGAGAACCGAACATCCGCCCATCGGTAGACGTGTTCTCGAGTGGAGACCACGGATTGGCAAGCGTAGTGTGGGACGCCTAGATGGAGCGACGATCTGCGTGAGGCGGCTGGCAGAAACTGGATGAGGAGAACCGAGGATCGGGTTCAGTGAGCGCCTTGGGGGAAGCCTATGTCCAGCAGTGGACTAGCTGATGATGATGATGATGATGAAATAGGAAGAAGAAAACATTCTCCCGCACTGTGGGAATTAAACACTTTACAAATATTCCTAATTTCTTATACGGCGTTGATTCACAGAACGGTCGCCATCATAATCTTTCTATGCAATACCTTAATTGCAAGCTGTTTAATTGCTAGACACAGACTCGATCTCATTGGCTACGAAAACAGTCTGATGAAACTCCATCTCGTATCCAGAAATTACTAATTTTCACTTTCCTTGTCATTCAACCGTCGAAATATAGCATCCAGACCGGGACCAAATTGTACAGAGCTGTATGTGCCCAGTGGGAATCGAACAAGGGACCCCTGTCACTCGAGTACAATGACCAAGCCACTGAGCAAGAGAGGCGGCCTGGTTAGCAGTAGAAATCATAGACCAACTTATATACGCAGAAATCAGTAAATACTTAAATCCCAGCCCTAAACCATAACCTACAATAGTATCTCACCGATAGTCTACACTTTCTTCCAACAACTCTGGTACACTGAAAGACTAAGGGCCTCTTTCACCACTTGCTGAAATTGTTCCAGATAGTAATCTGACAGATAATATTCAATCAGATAAATTTGTCTGATAATATTTCGTATTTCACGCCTCAATCCTGATAAATTGATCTTGCTGTTAGTTTATCAGACGGTTTATTTGACAGATAAAGCAATCAGATACCTGTGAAACAAAAAAAATTACTATCTATCAGATAACCTGCAGATAGGGTATCTGGGACTTTATCAGCAAGTGGTGAAAGAAGTCGTAACTCTATTCCCCCTACTCTATGCCACAAACACTGCCTTCACTACTCATCATGAAGTTCAGAATTCCAAATATTCGCGCTGTCAAGGTAAGCTACGCGAAATCCGGGGCGAGCGTGGCAAGCAATAATGGCTCTTAAGGCTGGTTACGTCCTAAGAAGAAAGGGTTTAATTTCCTGTGTAGGATTTTGGGGCCTGGACACGTTTTACAACATATAGGCTACTTTTTACCGCGGTAAAAACTTATTCCACGCGGGCAAAGCCGCAGGCAACAGCTAGTCATTGATAAAAAGGAACCCGTAAAAATTATACGGTGCGACCCAAAAGGGGATTATCGTTATACTTATTGCGAATACGGAATCCTAATCCTCAAGCCCAATTTCAAAATGAATCCGTAATACCATTGCCAAATATAATAAAAATCATTTAAATTTTCGTACGCTATCTTTCCTTATAACATGTGATAAATTAAAAAAAAAACGTTTGAAATCGTTCCTACCTTATTCCATCGCCATAGAGATCAAATTCGCACTAAAAGTAACATAATAGAGCTAAGTCTTAACTCACGCGATAAATTTCACTGAAAATTATATGGCAAAGTAACAAACAGATACGGTAGAGAAAGACCCTCGAAATACACACACACCAAACACACTAATACAGAGTAAATAATAATATGTACAATTCACTAAATAATGAATAATCTCACTCCTATTGAGCGATTGTGACCACCCGTAGGAGTTTAACTCTTCGACTATCAGCCTGCTGCATGTAGCAGGATGACAGCTAGCTAGTTTTGTTTTTGTTTTTAATGGTTTAACGGCCTTTTGGAAACAAGTCCTTATAGGCCAAATCGTAGTTTTAAATCACGAATACATTATACCGCAGTACGGCCTCCGGCAACTAGTGCCATTTGGTGATCCACACTGCAGCTAACACCGCACTAAACTGATGGTAGGTTTAGTGTCGATTTAACAAGGGACAATTTGGAACAATTCGGTAGAGTCGCTACACTTTTATTTAATTATCCCGCACAATATACACTTTAATAGGCACTTGTTGCATATAAAACTATCACAGATATACACCAAAACCTACAATATACATTTTTTAGGAAAACTAAATAAAAAAGACAACCGACTCCGACAAATTCCCGCCAAAAAGCCTCACAGCTAGCTAATTATTCTGCCGAGTATTATTATCAGTCACTCAGACACCTGTCATTGTCATATTTGTCTTGACCAATTTTATCGCGGTTACGTTTCAAAATGTCATTTTTTTAGTGACAATGTCAGGGTGTCTGACTGACGTATAATACTAGAACTATTATCTAATCTGTGGTAATACGTCCAAGTTTCAAAGGTGTTTAACCCTTTATAAGGCATAGGCGATTTGGATACCACTTAGTTAATAAACATTTACGGAGAGGAACATCCTCATAATGGTAATATATAGCGAATATATCAGGCTTTCTTTCCTCACTCATTCAATGTCAATGAATATTTGTATTGGAAACAGATCATCTGAAAACTCAAGTGCACTAACAGGCTGAGTGCATATATTGACCACATGTTTTTTTCTTAACGATTTTTTTTGCCGTAGATGTGTTCCCCAGTGCATTACAAACATGGTATTTAACTTTCACGTAGAATATCTGTATAACTGGGGCCTTATAAAGGGTTAATTATGCTCTGAATCCTGCTAGCCAAAGGGTTAAGAGACGATTATTTGAATGACAAAGGTGCCGTTTGTTACTTCACCCTCGCACAATCTTTACAAACAATTGATATACGAACTTGATTTTAAAAGATACACGTGTGTTGCGGTGGTAGATAAATCTTTACGTGTTTAAATATTAATGATCGCAGGTTTAAATGTACATACCACTGTTGACTTTGAATTTGAGTTGGCTCGGTGTGCGTTCAGTTCCCGTACTATTGCCACAATAAAATTATACTGTGATTTCCACCCTCGCAGGTATTTGGATCTAATTTCAATTTGCTTTGCAACGGTTTCCCGTCAATCTCTTTGTATCGAAATGATGTCGAAACGTTGCTATTGATCGAACGTAGTCATTTCGTTTCGACGGCTGCGGCCTTCGATCATAACATAATGTACTAGGTACCTAAATAAAGCACTTCATACAAATGTTACGCAAAATTATAATACGTCCGTAATCCAAAGTGTTGCGATTTATTTGGAACATCTACTTGGTGCAGTTTGAAAAAAAGAAGTGATGATGATTTTAAACCAGTGACTACGAGTATGTCAAACCGTTCCTATAGAGACACGCCACTGTGCGCCGGCGCCGGCGCCGTAGCTATACGAGTAGCTATTTACTCCATAGAGTTAGGCGTCACTAAAAGGTACGCGGGGAGTGCGGCAAATCACACTTGACAGATTCCCTGGTAGCTGTCAAGCATGAGTTGGTCAGCTACTCAGATGTCAGCTAGTACAATACCTACAATCTATACATAAATTCCTCGAAGTTAGTGTAGTTAGTTAATTTCGAATGATATTTCTTACAATTTCTGAAGATTTAAACATTGATATTTAATTTGGTCGCTTGATTGATGCGGTATCTGTGTAATATATGATCGACATGTGCGGCGCGCCCAGCCGACCGCACTGTGCATAATCAACCCACGATATACAATAGTAATAGTAACAAAGCGAAAGGTAACTACGGGTGAATTAACCGTCAAAGGCACAATAACAATTAATGATTGCTTTGATTCAATAATGCGTGGAGGTTAATTGATTCAGGCATGGAACGTCCGATCCCTCGAATGTCATTACGTCCAATTCCTCAAACGTCCAATATCTATTTCCCGGAACGTCCATTTTCCCGAATATCTATTTCCCCCAAACGTCCAATATACTTCGCACCTCCAGTACTAAAACGTCAGAACTGTCATTCTGTAAATTTTAGAGGAGAGCGTTTAAGATTTTAATATTGTTCAGACTAAGTTCTGGCTTTAATAACGCAATTTTGCAAATTTTGACAATTCTGACGTTGTAATACTGGAGGTGCGTGTTGACTTTTGATTTCTTTAGGGTTCGATTCGGAATTTTTCAGTTTAAATTAGACGTTCGAGGAAATTGACGTTCGGGGGAAATGAACATTCGGGGAATTGGACTTAAACGGGGAATAGATTTCAGTGACTAGACGTCCGAGGAATGGGCGTTCGAGGCTTGAATCGTTTATTAGCGTAATAATGTCCGTGTGGTACTATACTAGTTTGATTTCTTTAGGGTTCGATTTGGAATTTTTCAGTTTAAATTCGACGTTCGAGGAAATTGACGTTCGGGGGAAACGAACATTCGGGGAATTGGACTTAAACGGGGAATAGATTTCAGTGAATAGACGTCCGAGGAGTTGGCGTTCGAGGCCTGAATCGTTTATTAGCGTAATAATGTCCGTGTGGTACTATACTAGTTTGATTTCTTTAGGGTTCGATTTGGAATTTTTCAGTTTAAATTCGACGTTCGAGGAAATTGACGTTCGGGGGAAACGAACATTCGGGGAATTGGACTTAAACGGGGAATACATTTCAGTGAATAGACGTCCGAGGAGTTGGCGTTCGAGGCCTGAATCGTTTAATAGCGTAATAATGTCCGTGTGGTACTATACTACTACCATAGAAGGTGCTAAAACGTTGGTATCCCCGCCCTAACGCGATATTGTGCAGGTATGAACAGTTTGTAAAAGCTCTAAGTTATTTACGGCGTCTTAATCCCGCAACGCGATGTCTCGGGCGCGGGATAGTGTCCATACCGCTTCGGCTTTGGCCTTCTGAATTGTTAACTTTTCGACCAATTTCAGATTGGACCGAATGGGGGTAACTACTACAAATTCGTGTAAGGTTTTTAACTAGATTGTATCAAACTTTTTTTTTGTTACTAGGTAAAACGGGTATGTTAAATTGTCAGTCAATGATGGGAAATTTTCAGAAAAAATATTGTGCTAGACATTCCGGGGAAACAATATTTATTTGCCCGCAACCGCTGTCTGTCATGTTTTTAAATTACTACGTTTTGCATCACAATCAGTGCTGCACACCAACAGATAGGGTTCTTTTTTCCAATAAGTTTCCCTACCAATGGGGATAGATTGGTGGGGGCAGATGGAACGGGAGCCATGTTCTAAGTTCTAAGTCGAAAATTCGGTTTCGGTCGAACGAAAGAATACGCACTGTAGGTCAGACACTAGCGCGGAAATATATAGCAGCGGGGATTCTTATTTATCGCTCGCTCCGGACCGGGCGGGGGTCTGCGAATCCACGTGTTTACGATTTTTGGCTCCAAGGCCTTTGGTGAGATCCTGCAGTCTACAGTTAGCCAGCAGGAGCAGCAACAAATAGATACCCCTGTTCTTTTTTTTTAAAGTTTATTATTATTAAATTATTTACATACATACATAACTTCACACTATGTCCCTGGCATGGCGGGGTTGGCAGAAAGAACTGAGAGCCAGTCCCATGTTATTTAGACATTGCAAAACCTAAAACCGGCCGAGTAAAAAGCTGTTATCATTTTTTAATGGTTTCGGCAGGTTTCAATTTAAAAATAGGTAGGTACATGTTTTAATTGTCCCCTACAGGGTCATAGCGTGAAGATATGTATGCATGTCTTTAATATGTAGTAGGTATCTAAGAAAATACTTTTTCGCTGTAAGTATAATATATTTTTTCCGATTATTTTTCAGGCAATATTAAATGCGTACGTTTCAAGTCTTATCTTATTCGGCCAAAGGTATTCGTCTCTATAGATTATTCGTAAAAATGTGTAGGTAATTCAAAATAACGCAAACGAAGTTTAAGAAGTATTTTTACGAAGTATAAGTCGATGGACGAAGAATACACAGCTAATAAATGCCATAACTAGTTTAATAAATAACTCACAACATCATATCTCCAGATATGAAATAACTTAGATGCTACGTGTATTAAATGTTTAGTATAACATTGTATTTTCTTTTCTTATGAAAATACTTATTCTCTTTGGTAACATTAAAAGAATAAATACAGCACAGTAAGAAAATGTTAACCCAAGAGAAGTTAACAAAGAAACAAAAAATAAACAACAATTTAATTAAAGATATATATCAAGATAACTGTGAAATGGCAGATCATGAACTACGCAGAATATCATTCGGCCGTCAGCACAAAATATATAGAATGATGGGCATGCAACGATGGCAGAGCCATCCTTCAGTTCACAGATCACTTGGTAAGTCTAAGGTTTGATTCTGAAGTCCCACATTTAAAATTAAACAGCACTGAAATGACTTAATTTTAGTTTAGTACTTAAGACTTGGCATTCTGAATACGCCAATTCTTTTTTTGTTTTAGTGCCGGGTTCTCCGCATCCAGCTGATTCCGGCCACCCTCTCGTCGCCGATAGGAAGCCTTATACTATTATGAAGGGCGCTAGCTACTAGCTAATAATATAAATTGCTAGTAACAGTTTTATGGGTCTGTTCTCAAAGGTAGATGCAATACGGTAAGCGATGCGACCGCACACAGGGGCGAAGCTAGGGCTCCAAATTGGGGGTCAACTCCCACCGCATGCACTACACTCGATACTGTGCGAAGTTGAAATGGTATTATAGGAAAATACCCTTCACCGATAGAACGTTTCGCCGAAACCACTATATTAGAATATTACTTTTACGAAAAAATTATTCATCAATGGATGCTTTCCGAAACCATTCTTCGCCGATGCATTATATATTATTACCTATATTAAAGAACTATACCTATATTAAAAAAGAGGTTTGTAAATAAATGCTATAATCATGATAAATAAATGTTATAAAACAATATAAATTACAACGAAAAGCAAAAATGCGTGGGTTTTCGATCTTCATGGACCGTTTTGACATATATAGTATTTCCGACGTCACCATATTCCTCTTTAAAACATGTTTAAGATACCTACAATTGAAAATTATACAAATTATTTTTATAGATCTAAAGTTTACTTAAATTATAATTATTTTCGTAGAAATATATTATTCATGCTGCGTATTTCAACAATATGTCTGCCTTACCGGTGGTATCGATGACATACGTAAGAAAGCAAGCTGATGAAACCCTAATTTTAATGCCATAAACTGTCAATGTCACACAATAGGTTAAAAAGAGAAGGAAATTTCATTTCCGGATGTGCGTCTCTCTCTCTTGTCTGTGTTACTGTGACAATCAAAAAGGCATTTAAGCACAGTATATAATTGATTTGAGTGTATCATAGACACACGCGGCCTGCGGTGGCGGTTGCGGCCTGTTGTCTTCCCTATGCAATGTATGTGAGACTTCAGACACGCGCGGCCTGCATTTGCATATTGAGGCTGCGGCCTGCGGTAGGCCGCCACCGCAGGCCGCGTGTGTCTGGGATACGTTAAAAAAACTGACTTTCTCTGAATCCGACCCTGGCACGCGTCGGAAATAAAACCGGTGCGAGTAAACTGGGCTCTGTTCAATATTTATGAAAGGCACTCGCTCTAGGGTTCACCTGTTACTCGGTTTTCAATAAAGCCCGTTAAACCCTATTCTATTAAATACCAATTTTTAGTGGACTGCAAATACTGCAATGCAATACCAACACACAAGCGCCAAAAACGCGCTTCACGTAAAACTGCGCTGTACAGAGTAAAGTCTACTTAATTTGTTATAGGCGAATTACCAGAAGTTTAGGCGATATTCATGAAAGTAGTTATTACACTGTTAGTTTTTTTTTAATTCTGAAAGCCTAATAAATACTTTTTGTTTACCGACTTCCAAAAAGGAGGAGGTACTATGTTCGGCTGTATGTATTTTTTTTTTTTTTTCCTTTTATGTATGTTCACCGATTTCTCCGTCAACTGTGGACCGATTTCAAAATTTTTTTTGTTTGTTTGAGAGGGTCCGATCCCGAGGTGGTCCCATTGTCACCAAGTTAGGATCTGATGAAGGGATCCGATGGAAATCGAGGAAAACCCTCAAATTTACATACATAGTTCGAGTTACGGCACAGTAGGTGGAGGGCATAGGAGGGGAAGGGGAGGGGGAGGGTAGGGGGAGGATTGGGGGAGGGGAGTGGAGGGTGTGGGAGGGGTTAGGGAGGGAGAGGGGGTCAGGGAGAGGGGGGAAATGGAGGACATGGAGAGGAGATAGGGGGAGTGGGGGGGGCAGGGAGAGGAGATAGGGGCGAGGGGAGGGGGGAGGGGGGAAGAAGTCTGTGTAGTATTTTACCGCGAATGAAGTGGTAATGATGATGAAATGCTTTACAACGCTAAAGCGCAATACAGATAGGGCGGCGGTGTTGCGAAAGCGTTGCGGCGGCGAATCTGCGGAAAGCAAATATAAAGCGGACCCCTTCAGACAGGAATTGTATGAAGCGGTTTGTATGAAGAACGCTCTGTACCGCGCCGCGCCGCCGCCGCCGCTCTGTGTGGCAGTTCTCATATCATCAACAGCTTATTAAGATGTCCCCACTGCTGGGGCTCAGGCCTACCCTCTCAACGAGGGTGTTCGGGCTATAGTCCACCACGCTAGCCCAGTGCGGGTTGGTGGACTTCACATGCGCCTAAGAATTTCTTCTTCGGCGTATGCAGGTCTCCTCACGATGTTTTCCTTCACCGTTTAAGAGCAGTCAGTGAAATGTACTTAAGTTTCGAGAAAAAAACCATTGGTACATGGCCCAGCTGGGGATCGAACTCCGGACCTTTCGATATGATAGGCCGTGTCTTATCCCCGAGGCCACTGACGCTATCAGTTCTCATATACTGCAAAGGAATACAACGCACCGCCGCCACACCGCACCGCAGCCGCGCCGCGTGGGGCGTATCCATCTGTGCGCGCGGTTTTGTCGCTTTCGCCTTCGCACCGCCGCCGCTGCAGCAAGTTTTGCGTTGTACCTACCTACCTTGTTCTTTTTACGGGGATTATTAGGGGTGCAACGAATACTATTATAAATACATTAACACTAAAAATGGAAAAATAAAAAACTTTTTAACAAAAAATAAAACCGACTTCAAAACCACAAAAAGGCACTAAAAAGCGTAAAATAACTTTTTTATTTTAATCCAAAAGACAGAACCCTGTTACGTATTATTTTAACTAATATATTATTATAATATGTGCTATGTACTGATCTGTTTGAAGTCGGTGCCAAGACCGACACACAATAAAACTTAGCAATACGAACAGCTTAATTAACATATACCGGTCGTCGTGGAGATCCTTGATCCCTCAAGGATCTCCACGACGACTCTCTGATCGATCTCCTCCCGGCCTTTGTCCAGCAGTGGACGTCTATAGGCTGATATGATGATGATGTATTAACATATTATGGAATGGTGCACGGGAGACTTAGCCTACTACCGGCTTGGCACCGACAACAAACAGATCAGTACATAGCACATATTATAATAATATTTTAGTTAAAATAATACGTAACAGGGTTCTGTCTTTTGGATTAAAATAAAAAAGTTATTTTACGCTTTTCAGTGCCTTTTTGTGGTTTTGAAGTCGGTTTTATTTTTTGTTAAAAAGTTTTTTATTGGTATTGTAAACTATGTACTGTATGTATTTACATTTTCTTGACCAAAAGATCTGATATTGAAACTTTTTTGATATTTCCATCCAAAAAAAGAAACAAACAAATTATTAATTTTGTTTCGTTTCATCAATTTATTTTCAACAATATTATAATGGCCAGCATTATTGTGATTAGAGAATACACTCTACAAAAATATATTCCTAACAAAAGAACAAAATTCGAAAGTGAATTCGTGAACGCGATGAAACAAAACTGGCTGAAAGGTCTTGAATAAAAAGTTTAATTGCCATTAGCGTGAAGGAAAAATAAATATGTATACTTTTTCATGAGTTTAATGGCTTCGAGACTTTTCAAACATAAAACTAGCCAGTATTCCGGTCTAATATTTGCGTATACAAACTTTTTAGTTAGATTCATATACTTTTTGATTGAACACATAGAGATAGGATCTCTTTGGTGTGCCGGCCGTGTATGGGAGTAGCAAATTTTTTTGATTCATGATTTAACATGTTTTGAGCCACTTTGGAAACCTTTTACTACCTGTAACCAGAGAAACAAGTTTATTACAAAAAGGGAATGTTATTTATTTAAAAACTATTTTATTTACACATGTCGGCTGGTACCTACACTGTCATACGCACCGCACGCGCGGTATGCAACGAATTTTCGTTTGCTTTGTATGAATTTGTATGGAGCTGCGTCCACCTGCCCTCACTGCACCGACTTCGACCATACAATCCGTCGGCGCGTGCGGGGCAGCCAAGTCGACGCTTTTAAATTGTTGGTAGGTGACAAGACATGTGTAACCTTTAGTCGGTAAATAATCGTTGATTTGATTTGGTCGTGTTGCTTTAACATATCACAAATTCGCCTCTAGCTTCGTAACACCCTGTACAGCGGGTGTGGCCGACGGGCGCGCAATATCGCGGCGCGCAAACATTTGCCGAACCCACTCGGTGTACAAATGCGGCGAGGGCGTCGCATTTGAACACCATGTATGTGAATCGGAAAAAGTTTATTAAAAGGGTTTTTACGGATATTTTTAGACTTCTAACATTGAAATCGTTGTCAGCCGGTCAACGCCCACTTGGGGCAGTGTTCGGTGGCAACAACTAACAGTGTGATCTGTGTTGCTTTTTACCCAATTTTTACCCGACTGGGTACGCGACAAATTCTTATATCCCTCGCAGCATAAAACGGCTGGATAAGGTGACAATACATTAGCTTCGTCATAATTCCGAAAGTGACTTAGGACAGGATGAAGGTCTCGAAGAAATCACTTAAAACCGCCAAGATTATCCTTCATCAACAGCCTATTAACATGTCCCCACTGCTGGGGCTCAGGCCTACCCTCGCAACGAGGGCGTTCGGGCTATAGTCCACCACGCTAGCCCAGTGCGGGTTGGTGGACTTCACATGCGCCTAAGAATTTCTTCTTTCGGCGAATGCAGGTTTCTTCACGATGTTTTCCTTCACCGTTTGAGAGCAGTCAGTACATGTACTTAAGTTTCGAGAAAAAACCCATTGATACATGGCCCAGCCGGTGATCGAACTTCAGACCTTTCGATATGATAGGCCGTGTCTTATCCCCGAGGCCACTGACGCTCTGATGATTATCCATACCTTTTAGTTTCTGTTTGTTAGCTACTACTTTTATGTAGTAATGTTAGTGTTGTTTGACCCAGTAGGTATGTAGTGGCAAAGGTGCTGCGTTCAGTTCGTTCAGTTGGCAGTGCGAATTTAAAAAAGTTTTAGGTTGTATGATGGGAATTTTATATACTTTTTATGATCAATGTTGCTTTTATGATGTTTTATTAAGAACATAAGAACCCCCCTTCCACCTCAGCAACGCCTATCCCCCCCCCCCCCCTCCTTTTTCCCTCTCTGTTTTGCAGCAAACATTTTACGGGCGCGCACGTCAAATGAACTGTGGATCGTAATTTTCATATAAATGTTTACATGGATCGTGAAAAAGTATTACAAAATACTTGTATGCCACCAGATTTGCTGAACTCTGTTTATCAAAAAATTTTTTTGCATTAAACTGTCACTTTCGCTCAATGACAAGACAATAGATGAAGACACAAACGGGTCGGCTACCTACCTAATAATACGTGTATAATACGTGATTTAAAAGTTGAAAACCTGAAAAACATGCGGTTCCACAGATTGGAGAAAGTTTTCGTTGTGGACCACATGATACAGTGAAATTTCTAACTTATTTTAAACATTCTAAAATGTTCTCATCGAAAACAATCTTACCAACTTTACAAATCAAAATCCATAGACAAATCAGCGAACTCTGATTTTTGGAACCCTCGTGCCTTCCCCTTCCCAAATCCATCTGCTGGCGGTGTTAAACACGCCATATATCTGCGGGGAGGTGCCGGTAAATCAACCCGCGAAAAACAATAGAGCCTCCAGCCCGGCTGATGGCGGGAGAAATCATAAAAACACCATTATACAGCCACCGGCGCCGTTAGCGGCTCAATACCAGTGTCTGTCAGCGTAGGCCAGAGGTTCGACGCTGTGAACGCGCCGCTTAATATTTTGAAACGAACGCGAACGGTTTTGGGAGGTAAAACTTCCACCGCTCACTGCTAGGCGGCGCCACTATCGCATGGGTATAAAGACCACTCTCAGTGTTAATATTAAACTAGGGAAACCTATAATAAGCTTTACGTTTAATTAAGATCTTTAGAGTAATTTATGTTGTGTTTAATAAGCTGTTGGTTCTCTGAATAAATAAAAAATTAAAATTAAATATTATAAAGCGTGCTTACTTCACTTCCTATTGTACAACTATGAGTCACCTAAATCTACCTAACGCGCACCAACATTATTTAAACACATCCACTCTTAATAAATTTCACTTAACCTATTCAGAAAAACAAATTAAATCCGTATTTTAAGCTAAGGTAAGTATCAATCTATCATTTTTCCGTTAGATCTTTACTTACGTAGTAACTATTAATAATCCTCTGTGTCTTTACTAAGAAACTTTCATTAGAGTCTAGTTTCCTCTATAAGAAGCCGGTGCCGAAGTCGCACCATCACCATCGCCTCCACCGTATTGCCATCTAGAGCCATATGCTCCTGTAGCCTCCTTCCATTCGCTTCAAGACACTTTTTCGGTCCACCTGGACAGTCACAGAATATATTATAATAGTCCAGATTGGCGGAAAGTGCGGTAGAAAGCCGTTCATATCGATAAAACTCCAGCTGCGCACGATTGCTACGGTACGTAGCGCGCGTAGCATTGCATGTCTACTTAATTTTAAATAAGTCCTAAGTAAGTGGCAAAGTTATTTACGTAGGTAATTTAATCAATCACAATACAGGAGACAGAATAATATTATGTAGCTTGTTGTTTTCTCGACAAAAGTACTATGTGACAAAAACAATCGCTTTAGCCACAGGCCTACAATGGTGGCGTCTTTATAACGGAGGGACGTGAAATACCGCCGAATGTCTTATTATTTATTGTGAGTCGGTGATTCAGTTCACTCACGAGTGAGTCTAATGGAACATCTTCACGTGAACTTCACGCTTTTTAACGTCGCCTCACACAAAAGAGGATATCGACCGCCTAGTTGGCTTAGTGGCTTGGTATTTCGACTTGAGCGCTAGGGGTAAGGGATTCTATTCTTACTGAAGACACACTACTGCGTACAAGTTGGTCCCAGACTGGGTATTTCTTCCATTTGCATAGTTCAGGACAAAATCATACCTAATCCGCAAGTCGCACCCCAAGTATAAAAGAAAATACATACATTGAATTAAATTGTATTTATTTCTGGGCTTAATACTTATCAGGAATCATATTAAGCACATAGTAATTTAATCATATTATTACAAAATAGGACTTTATTTTTTATTTAGTAGGTATCTAAATGTTGGATATAATATGCACCGGGGCAATTGCAACTGAATATGGGGCAAATGCAACTACATTGAATGTTGGGACACCAGTACCTACACTCACTGGTACGTAGGTAATTGTCACATTGACATTAACAATTTCAGCCGTGGCGCTGTTGGTACGCGAATGGAAATTTTTAAAATAAATATTGAATGTACCGAAACAAACATCGGAATTTCGTCGCCCAAATAAATTACACAAATTGTCGCGCGAATTTGGCACAAACCGGAATAAATGACGGACCGAAATTGCGACTCTTTTTCAACAAAGTAAACTTTTACAGTAAAAAATACATGAAAAATGCACAACTGTTATCTATTTACTTTCAATATAAGTGCCTACCTGGTGATTGATTTTTCAATTACTTTTAATGGGTTATTCCCATCTGATCATATGATCAGTTCGTGGTTGCATCTATCACGCTAAAAGTTTCCATCGGATCAAGTTATCCGATGCAACTAAGAAATTGTGATAATTTTTTCCCAACCGATCACGTGATCCGTTGCACAATTCGCACAATGTCTTAGTCGGATAACGTGATCCGATGGGAACTTTTAGCGTGATAAGATGCAACCACGAACTGATCATATGATCCGTTGGGAATAACCCCTATTTTTAACTGTACTGTGAAATACTGAATTTAGTCGGTTCCATTATGGGAAGTACTATTAACTAAAATATCCAAATGCATGTCAGTTTCAGACCCAAGGACTTTTGGTTAGTTTTTGGTCTGACCACGATTTATTTTATATTTTTTCTGAATTTAAACCTGAGAACAAAACACTTTATTTTTCCAGTAAAAGCTAAGGCAGTAATTACGTCAAACAGCCTACTGGATATATCAACATTGAGCGATTTTACAGTTAGCTCTATAAAAACACTACATTTCCAAAAACCTCGTTATATGCCACTGACTCATTTTATTAAAAAATTGTCAATTATGGTGAAAATACCTATTAGGAAATTAATAAAAAAGAATTTTAAGAAAGAAAAGATTTAAATAAAAATTAAGAAAAATAGCTATAGATGTACGCAAATTACGGTAGTTAGGTATATCTGCACAAAGTAAGTACATACAACGAGATCCCGCCAAAAAGTCCAATAAGCAGGTAATCAATGTTGCCAGTGGTTCCAAAAGTTTCGTCAATGCACACTGTAGTACAATGTAGCCCGGCATTGTGTACCCGCGGACGCAAATTTAAATTAAAAAACTTTCCGCAGAACTGAAGAAAACTACATTTTGAGAACCAGCGCTTTATGAATGTCTGTTTTAAATACAACTTTGTTGTTCTTGGACCGCGGTTTGTCCGTGTTTAATTTATTTAAAAACGTCAACTTAAAGTTTAAAAGTTCGGTACGTGTTGCATTACTTAAATTGCAACAGAGGTAAGTTAAATTCAAGACCGCCTGGTCTTAATTATGCAATATTTGTTATATGTTATTTTATTTATATTATTATCATCGTTTTTAAGTTTAGTTTAGTATATACTTTTAAGTTAACTTTAATTTTATATTGTGTATTAAATAAAAGATATAATCTATACTTAAAAAAAATTAAGCAATAAGTACCTATCGAAATTTTTTTAAGAATTTTTTTCAAAGATATTTTTTGTTATCCTAGTAATATTATAAACTCGAAATTTTATAAGGAGGTTTGTGAGAATGTTTGTTACGCTTTCACGCAAAAACTACAGAACAGATTTTAATTAAATTTATATTAATCAATCCAATTTCTTCAATCGCCTAAAGAGTCAGTCATCAAAACACCACTTGATGAAACACTCTGTAACACTCTGAAACAACTGGTACCTATGTGTTAGGTACTGAAAAGTTTCATTTTAGAGTAATACTTAGTTTAATAATAACTTAGTTAGCTTACCTCGGGAAAAGCTGTTCCCGCGGGAAAACCTCTTCTACACGGGCAAAGCCGCTAGAAACGGCAAGTATCTACTAATAAATTCCATACTTACTGCTTCATGTAAGTGTTCAGTTGTAAGTGGCAGTGTGCGAACGGAGGTAGCAAATGCTATCCAACTTTATCAGTGGAACGGTGAGCGAAAACAAAACCCAGAAAACAAACGAAAAGCTCCAACTACGAGCTTCAAATGGATTATTCAAAGTATAACATAACTTTAATTTAAATTCAATGTTCTTTTGTTTCAGTCAGTACCTACCTACGTATGAATAGTAATAGGCACGTAGTTTGTATGGAAACTACATAATACAATTACTGAAGTATTATTAAGTACAGTAAGTTAAACCACAGTGTAAATATAGCTTATTAATCTGTGCTACAAAATTAGTATAGGTACTTGTCTACCTAGGTATTGTTCTTTTGTTTCCAGTTTCCATACAAAAGATGTTACGTGTAGCTATATTATCAAAACGTACTATCAATAGTGGTTCTGTGAGAACAGTAGACCTCGCCAGCCATTATAAACCAAACCTAAACGAAGAAACGAACAAAAGTCAACTTTGCTGTTGGAGACAGATTATGTACCTACAAAGTGTCAAAAATTAGCACTTTAAAACTTAATATTTCGCAAACGGATCCCTGAATCGAAATAAGTTTTCCACGCACCCGCAATATTTTTAAAAGACCTGTTCAACGAGACCCCACACTATGGGATTTACAAGAAAAAAAATTCACTCCCACTTTGCGAGTATGGTAAGTACTAAAAAAAATGTTTTTCAAGATTTTATTCTACTCATTTTGTCGGCTTATCTAATTTATACCCATGCCAAAATTTCGTCAAAATCGGTTGAATATACAGAATTACAGACTGACAGCCGGACAAAAGCATTTTTGGCCAATCTCGAAACTGAGACGCTTCGCTCGCTCCGCTCGCTCGGTCAATAAACCTCTGTAGGTTAGGCTAATTACATAGTCAATATTGATTTCACGTGCAAAATCCAAGACCAGTACCCACCCCAGCACTGAAGTAATGCATGTTCATGACTGAATTTACTTTGCAAACATTATTTAAAGTCAAACCACCACCCTTAAACTTTTTAATTATTTAGGGGAGGTCAAACATCTTATAAACCCTAATCGTGCCGAAATTGTACAAATTAAGTAGGTACCTAAGTTAATTTAAGACCTAAACATAATATATCTCTTCTATAGGCAGGGAAACCGGTTACTTTTCTGTACCGGTTTGAATATACATATTTTTAGAGTTCTTAGATTGGAATTGATAATTAAAGCGGATACATTCGTTTTTATAGGTTCGCTAATGTCGGTAAATATTTGCGAACGTAATTAAGGAACGAAACCTTTTAATTATATATTCTTTGCTTTTTAACCGGTGATCGGTTTTTTTGTAAGGTAGCCCTATTTTTTAATCGCTCGCTTCGCTTCGAGCGGTCGATACTACTAATTTTCCGTCGACATCTGATACAAAATCCGTACAAAATTAAAAGAGTCGATCGTTCGAAACGAGGCGAGCGACTCAAAAACAGGGCTCCAGGCCTACAGGGGTGTTGACTTAGCGACCGATACACTGAACCTATTTATTATATTATAGTTCATTTCGGTTGTGCCATGAGCGGCGGTGGGGAGCCTGCGCTCGTATGAAACCAAATTAAATAACCGGTTAAACTTAAACAAATATCGGTTATTTCAGAACCGGTTTCAAGCCATCCTTAGATGTCCAACTTGTACACTATAACTTACTTATAAATGCTAGGAGATACTCGTAGAAAATACGACCGAGTAATGAGTACGATAGTTAGTCTCGTCTAAATGGCTTCGAGCTACGAGATAATAATCGTTTCGCAGAATCTCCTAGACGCATGGTCTTTGAACTCAACTAAGAACTAATAAAAATACATGTACGACCCTTAAAACACTTCATAGCTCGCTAAGGTGAGGTCACGTCCCTATAAAATACCTACAACTGAAGCCAAACGATCTCAGACTGGATAATAACGTAGGTGGTAAAACCATTATTTGAATCTTTGAACAAACAAAAAGGAGTCACGAAGATAGTGTTTCTTTGCATGAATGGTGAAAATGTGAACTATTCTCAGAATAGTCAGACAGAAATAAAGAACAAACCAGTTAGGTACTTCTGTGTTCTGAGCATGTTTATTAGGTACCTAGATGATGTTTATCAGGTTCGTATGTCTGTTTATTATGGTGGGTTCTGTATAATTCTTGTTTCGTCATCTTATCACAGATCAGCATATAGCAACCGCACGTTTCTAAACCGGGCCGGGAAGAATCAGAAGCAGTGTCATTTTACTTGACTCGGTTAAATTATATTGTTGAATTTTTAAGTTTTAGATGATTTTCTACTAACTAAAACTAGACTGCGTAAAATGATTCAAAGCCCGACTTATTATTGAGCAATTTCAAAACGTTTCTTATAACGTCAATATCTTTTTTTTTTCAAGTTTTGCTTGGTTACTAGATCATTAAGCCATATCTTATTTATAATATTATAGTCTTATTTAATAAACAGAGACGGTTACACAGTACAGCAGTCCACAAAAATACGGTACAGCTAGAGCTAGTTGGCGACTTGCACTAATAAGAATGAATGAACGATATTTATTTCAAAAACATCCACAACCTTTAAGAAGATCCAAATGTGATATTTGGGTTCCCGCCAAAATAGTCCGTGTCAAATGAAGTGTCACTGTCAGCCTGCCAAGGTCAGTGTTGTCAATTCTCTCATGCGTGTCAATGTCATACGTCCGGATCGCCACACTGCCTGCCAGTGTCATGACAGTGAGTGAGTGACAGTGACAGTTATTCAATTTCATTTCATTACACTAAACTTTCTCCGCTTTTACTGAGAAAATGTATTATTGATTCGAATATTATAGTCAAGAAATAGTTTTATAATACATTAAATTGTCGCAGTGGTGATTTATCAGCGGACTCTTTTATAAAGTTACGGCTATTTTAAATTTCTGACCTCAAAATTAGGTTAGTATGACGCTGTAGTCTTATTTTCATCGTATTTGGTATGGTATGGTTTTCTCTGGTTTTCAGAGGATACTCCAGCTTTTATTAAACAAAATGTCTTCTCTGTCTTCTGCCACTTTGTTGCCGGTTGGCGTTCGCGGTATGAAAGTGCTCGATCGTGAGAAATTCTTGCGTAATATTCAAGTTTCAATTTTGAAAGTGAGTGAGGAGAAACTTTCAAAGGTCACTCCCCTGTGCAAACCACTCTTCCTAAAGCTTCAGAACTTCAAGCCTATGCAGGACTTCCCAGATGAGTCATTCAAGAAGTGCATTCATTTGAACCCAGAGAAGGTGTCACAATTTACAGACATACCTGAAGACATACGTGTTGGTTTTTCTCAGCATGGCATCAACGAAACCAATTTCACATCTAAAGATATACAGTTGGCATATGGAAATTGGAAGTTTGATGACATTTTTAAAGCAGTTCTACCAGAAAATGAAGAAATTGTAAGCAGTTTCTCACAAATCGGCCACATCATTCATCTAAATCTCAGAGAACACCTGCTTGACTACCGATCCCTCATTGGCCAAGTACTTGTGGACAAAATAAAGACTTGCCGCACTGTCGTGAACAAAAGCAACATCATAGATAACACTTACCGAAATTTTCGGATGGAGGTCATCGCTGGGGACGAAGACTTCTTGGTCACTGTCAAAGAAAACCGTTGCAATTTCCAGTTCGACTTCTCGCAAGTTTACTGGAACCCTCGCCTTTGTAAGGAGCATGAGAGAATTTTGGCCTTTTTGCATTCTGGGGATGTTTTGTTTGATGTGTTCTGCGGAGTTGGCCCGTTTTCAGTACCAGCAGCAAAACGTAAATGCAGAGTTTTTGCCAACGATTTGAACCCTAACTCATTTAAATGGCTAAATCATAATGCACAAAGTAATAAAGTCAACAAGTCACTCTTCAAATCATACAATCTGGACGGAAAGGACTTCATTTGCAACATATTTAGAGATTACCTCATTGAATACTGCAAAGGCAATGAAAAACTGGAAACAACCGCTAAGATACACATAACGATGAACTTGCCGGCGATGGCTGTGGAATTTCTCAAATACTTCAACGGGCTTATTAAAGATGCTGAATTACTTGATAAATTAGATAGAGAAATCGTTGTACATGTTTATTGTTTTGCTGTTGGTGACACACCGCGTACAGTGGCTGCAGAACTGGTAAATGCCAATATTGGATGTGACATATCGGCAGAAGTTATTGACATATTTGGTGTGCGGAACGTGGCTCCCAACAAGGAGATGATGCGAGTAACGTTCAAGTTGACAAGAGACATTATTTTAGGGCAGAATAGTGATGCTTACAGTGAACCACCAGCAAAAAAAATGTGTGTTGACAATAGTACAGTCGACCGCACGTCATTAGAAACAAAACCATTATAAACTGGTCTCTCATAATTTTGGAACTCCCCACTAGGCTAGGCCATATAAAGGTTACAGTGACGTGCGATCGACTGTAAGTACCTACATAGAGTAAAGCTTATGTCAATCAAATTAAGTGCATTTAAATATGTTTAAGTAAAAATTGTTTCTGATAAGGAAAATACCTAAACAACAGGGAATTGTAATATCTTTTACAAATACTACTAGATTCGTGATGTTATGTTTATGTTTGATAAAATAAACCTTTTTTTACATTGTAATCTTCATTGTATGATGATAGATTTAGCCATGAAACTGGGGGAATTGTGCAATACTCCCGCTTTCGTGGAGTCACTGCCCGATCTAAGAATAAGAATCATGAAAAAAATTCACTTATCAAATGTATAAATTTCAAATCATTTTCCACATCAGAAACTGGTCAACAACAAAATGTTACTGGGATACCAACTTCTGGGATTCTTTCATAGTCTGGTTGCAGAGACCAAATCACAGAAACATGGCATATTATGCTTTGACTCTTTTGATGTATTGTTCTGTTGCCACAATATAAATGGGTTAATGATTACTTCTTACATTGATTGATTAACTATATCGGACGTCGCTGTCACAAATCATGTTCCTTGGATTTTACTGATAAAAATGATAAACCGACAGTCTAAAACTGCCTAATCAGATTTTGTTATTGTTACCTACTGTTACACTAATAGATAGGTAAGTATCACATAACCAACTTTGGAATTCTGTGCTTTTTTAGACTTGGAATGTACTTACTATAGTACATTATTGCAGAAGCACAGAATAATAGCACAAGTCAGAGGCCGCGAAATAGGCAATTGCAAGTCGAATGAGTTTGAAGGCCGAGCCGCAGGCGAGGACTTCAATGGTACGAGAAAGACAATTGCCATTTCCATCGAGGCTTGAGGCGACTAGTTTCAAAACCCGCTAAAACGATATCAGTCTGTATGGCATTTTCCTCCCTATGATAAGAATATCTTAAGGAGCTAAATGCCATACAGATTGTTATCGTTTTAGCGGATTTTGATACTAGACGCCTCATATACCTAGTGATTAAACTTTATTTTATTTGGAACACTTACTTATCTTACTAATATTAGCTATTTACGAATGCATACAAAACTTAACTATCATTGATTAGTGTCCACAGCTAAATTTGGTACATACCTGTACACCAACATGGTACATACCTATGTACCATGCCTCGATTCTTCTAGCACACAGCTATTCAATATTACAAGCCCTATCAAAATCTATCTAGTAATTAGGTATTTTGATGCTCATACAAACGACATTAAATTTGCAAAGTTAGTAATTAAAATCAAAATCTTCAATTTTGTTCCTACCTAAAAATAGCTACGAAAACTCGCATTGCCACAAATTGGAACGAACAAACCACGTCTGTCCCCAGTAATGAATGTAATCGTACAAATAGATCGACATAATTGACTGAGCGGCATACGGTCGACCGCACGTCAGTGGTAACAAAACCAGTATAAACTCGTCTCGTATAGTATTGGAACTCCCTAATCCGCTAGGTTACATTTCTTCACCGTTTAACATTGTTTGAAGATACTTCCAAAATTCGGATTCACTTACATATTTCTTAATATAAGGTAGCCCATTTGGGAGCCTTGCGTTCATGAGATCAAGGGTTCATATTCCCAGGTCGTGTCATACCATAGGCTGCTAAACATCATCGCGAGAAAACCTAAGCTAGTATTATTTAGTATTCTGTGGCTAGAGTATTACCTTAGTACTTCGATAGAGAAGAGTTTCTTAGAATAGAAATCAGCCACATGGTGGATGACGCTGACTTGTGAGGGTAGGCCCTTGCCCAACAGTGGGATGTGTAGTCCGTTAAATCGTAGGAGCTGTTGAGTCAGTGATTCGTGAGTTTGCCTATCTTTATCTTCACTAAGGATATTGGTTTATTATCGAACAAACAAGCATATCTGTGTGCCGTTAACTTTCACACGATTCACGCTCTGGCTGAAGGTTGTGGGCTAGACAATGTACGTCTCGGATATCTACCTATTTGTCCTCAATGACCGCATTGTATAATTTTTTTTACATCAGCAGTCGACCAAGAAAGTGGTCTATCAGATATGACAAGTTTTCAGTTATCAAATAATTTTGCAATAAGGAACGCATTAGTAATTTTCTGATTATTTTTGACAGTGAAATAGACTATTTTGTAACGTGCAAACGAATTTCCGCCTTAGAATGTTAGACCACTTTTTTGGCTGGCTGTACATACCAGTCTTTAAAACAACTGCTCAAATATGCAAACATGTGAAATCGACCGTAATCACAAAATTTGCCTGTTTCCTTTTAATTTATAGTTTCGCTGAGTTAATCTCTTTACTACATATTAATCCTTATTGCTTTGGCGTAAGGTTGATATTCGTATGTTTGTTGAACATGTCAAGGTGATGTTTGAACGGTATTCGTGAACTGTTTTCAGTATATTGGCAGAGATGCCACAGCAACCTAAAGAGACCAGTATGGATCTGCCAGAATTTGAAGGAGTTCTACAAGAGACAGAACAGGTAAATTGTCAATTCAATATTCTTAATTACAGATAGATATGCTGGGTTGGGTACTAAATATTTAAGCCTGAATTTCGCCCTGAAAAGTATTTCCATGTCGTCCCACAATAATTCTCACACCAATCTCATTCATTTCGGTCCACATTTTTTAAAGACGCTTTCTTCCAATCCAATTTCTTGATTGTTTTATCGTATGTCGTAACATCATATCAGCCTGTAGACGTCCACTGCTGGACAAAGGCCTCCCCCAGGGACCACGACGACCGGTAAATGTAGTTGAAATGGAAGTAACTATTACTTAAGCTGTGGTAATAAAACCAAGTGGGACGAGATGGGTCTTTTCGCCATTGAAGCCGCTAGAAGGACGAAATGGGGACAGATCTTTCGAATCTTCCAGACCTTTTGTCAACTTTCAGATACTCAAAGAGTGCTTCAAACAATTCCAACTGGAGGAGGTGTTCATATCGTTCAACGGCGGGAAGGACTGCACAGCTCTGCTAGACATAACAATAAACATAGTAAGGGACCTGTACAACCGGCATGACGTCGGCCACCAGCTCAAAGTCGTCTACATCCGCACCAACGGGCCCTTCAGGGAGATAGAGACGTTCGTTAAAGGCATAGAAACACATTACGGCATCAAGTTAAAGGTGATAGACGGAGATTTGAAGGAGACGCTGACGCAGCTGTTGGAGCAGGATGGGAGATTAAGAGCGTGCCTCATGGGAACGAGACGGACAGATCCTTATAGCAGCGATTTGAAACATATGCAGGTACTAGCTGTTGCCCGCGTGGAATAAGTTTTTAAAGTGGTCTATATGTTATACCAGAATATAAGGTATGACTGTACCAAGTTTCATCAAAATCCGTTCAGCCCTTACAGCGTGAAAGAGTAAAAGAAAGAAAGGTCTAAACTACTTTGACAGATCTAAAATATGTACATGCCTTCCCTTTCTTTTTTCTACAGATAAAAAAGAGCACAATAGACATAGAACAAGTATCCAATAGAACCCCACTCAGCGTATAGCATGAAAAAGCAATAGTCTTTTACCCCAATAATTTGAGAAGACAATTCTTATATGGCGGGATCAAACTGAACAAACACTATCTATTTTAGGCGGGCTGTCGTTCGTTGACAGTTATGGTTTGTTGTTACGTAGAAAGAGATAGAAGATATTAGATCTGTCTAGCTTACTCTGACCACTTTTGTAATAAGTGTCCCTCTCTGATTATTATTGTTATTTTACTGCGTCCTCTATTGCTTTCTCTCTTTACGACAATAGACTAAATTTAGTTAAGTCGTGTGCACCCCGAATCGACACGAATGTAATCCAATTTTGATTAAACGAAATTTGAATTTGTTTTGTGCAGAGCACAGACGCGAGCTGGCCGGCGATGACGCGCGTCTCGCCGCTGCTCAACTGGTCGTACCACCAGATATGGAGCTACCTGCTGCGCCGGCGCGTGCCCTACTGCTCGCTGTACGACCAAGGGTGAGTCACCAGCGGGACACCGTACTGGTATAGTTCAGGAAATACCGGTATTCCGTAGGATAAAGAAAAGTATGTCGGTATTTAAATTTTGGACAGGTCACTTCAACTTAATAGAATACGTCGAAGTGTACTTGTCCTGAAAGAGGTACATGGCAGTGTAAGGGGGGGCGCTGCAAAATTCGGTCAAATATGGGTCACGTGGTTTATTGTCAACCCGTTACCAAATCTCACTGGAGGGGGTGGTGGGGGGGTTGTCCCCTTCTTCTGGCCCTTCCAACCTTGCGATTACGACGGCCACCGAGGGCTAGCATGGTGGACTATAGCCCTGACGATTAGTGACGATTTTGATTTGAAACACTGAATCACTGAGAGTGCTCGCTAGAGGCTCTTTCCCGATGCACTCATACATTTCCTTTCCCTTCTATTAAAAACCTCTCCCCCTTCTGGGGCCCGACTTTACACCACACTAGTCCTCCAACACAGGCATGTTCTTATGCTTAACAAGAGGACCTTGGCATAATTTTAGTCTATGTAAGGCAAGGTTTTAAATAAAACAATTTTGTGTTTGTATTTTTGTACTAGTGGGGGAGGGGGGGATGAGTTATTTGCTGGATGCCCCCTTTATATAAATGTGTTGTAACACAGGTACACGTCGATAGGCAGCGTGGAGAACACTCTGCCGAACCCTGCGCTGGCGCACGAGCGCGGCGGGCGCGTGTCGTACTGGCCCGCGTGGCGGCTAGAGGACGCCTCCCAGGAGCGTGCGGGCCGCACCGCCGCCCCCGCCGCCCCCAGGGGCAAGTGCAACGGACACTCCAGCTAGTGTTGGACCTCCACAACTATATTCCGTTTTTCCTTAACTGTCTTATAAAAACTAACTGTATTTGCGTCTCGGCCACATGTGCGAGCAAGGTACTGTAGCAGCGAAAACAAGTTTGTATTACCATGTAAACTTTGCGGTCCACTTGTGAACATCATCTATAGATTATTTTGCTTTCGGCCGCAAATACGTTGGTTTTCTTAAGACATCTAAGGAAAAACGGATTATAATTTATCTTTATGGTCCAAAGGGTAGAGAATGCCATTTGGTATTAAGTTCGCCTTTTGTACAATTTAGTGCAATACAGTTTTAAATAAACCCGCACTGGGCTAGCGTGGTGGACTATTGCCCGTGCGCCCTCGTTGAGAGGGTAGGCCTGAGCCCCAGCTGTGGGGACATGTTAATAGGCTGTTGATGATAAATAAAATTTATTAGCTGTCATTTAGATCAAAGAGTTTTGTTATAGCACTTTGGTTTGTATTGTAATGTATGAAACTGTATGGAAGACGTAATTGCGAGATACGTTCTAGATAGACAAGAAAACGTCATAGATTTACTAGAAGCTGCCACGCGCAAGCATCCGGCGTGCTCCGGCCTTAATTGATACTTAACGCGGCCTTGCCGTTAAAATGTGATATTAAAATCATACCATATTTATAAATATTGAAGTTACTAAGATTTTTTTAATTTTTACTGCGGAATACAATTCCTTGAGGCAGTTGACATACTTAAAGTAATAATTTATTATCTACAGTCGCGGTATGAAAAGGTTCGTCATCTTAGTCTATTATTGCTTGTACCACTGCGAGAAACAATATTGACCACACTTGATTATCTCAAGACTTAACCGAAAAGAAATGAATGAATAAAGAATTTAATAATGATATTTAATTGTAACTTTAGTAGTTTTAAAATGTATCATCGCTCGCGGCATGTAAAGGAAAGAATTTTTAAACTGAAGAACCGTTTCATTCCGCCACTGCACTACAAAGTAAGTAATTTACATAAGACGTGTTAAGTTAACTTATTTTACTTTTACGAAAGTATCTCATTTGTTATTGAGAATTATTACCGAATTACCCATTCGTCATTAACAATGATCATTATGAATCAGATTAACGTTTTGATCAAATTGTTACTAATTACCGAGAACTAAAGCCACATAACGTGTTTACTTGTTTTAGTAATCGTAATAACTAAATAAATTAAGGTTTTACGTTCACACAATTTCTTCACAAATTAATCCATGTAACAACTTGTTGGAACGTAATTCAGTAATTATTGTTTTTATATTTATTACTATTTATATTTTTTTGTATTTCTAACAACATATTTCTAAAACAATGCAAATAGGAATAAAAAAAATGTGTAAAGTATGTTTTATTCTCCACTATTTATATTAAAACATGACATTTCATTTTACTTTTAATTCTAAAAACAATTTCTGTTTGTAAATACGTGACGCATTTAGTTTGAAATTTATTCGTCTTTAAAGCTTTATGAAATAGCTGTTAAGTATCTATTTTTTTACAACTTATTTCATGCACGTTTGTATGGCACTTGAGAATGTATAGACGTGAGAGCCTGAATGAGGCATCATTAAATTTCTAACGAATTTTTATCATGTAATAATTATGTCGCCTCTGATGACCGGCGAACAGTTGCGAACGGCATATACTATATTGTGCTTTTTATATAGACAAGTTGTCGTTAAGTCTTGACCTTAAGTAGAGTCATTGCCGAGACCTATCTATATTTATTTTATATTAATAATATGGATGTTACTAAGATCACAGCTCTGGGTGTGGTAGCACCTTAATTTGTTTTTTTTTTCTATTAAAAACTGTTCAACGATAATTTCTTTTATTTTCTTTAAAAAAACTTACTCCTATATTTACAGATCCTTAAAACAACCTTATCACCTGGGCATTAGGTTTTGTTGCCGCTGTCGTTTGGTTTCACGTGTTTCCTGATGAACTCCTGGAACATTTCCACGTCTTCTGGCTTATCGTCTGGAAATTAAATATAGTGTACTATTAGGTCTCTTTCGGAATGGTATGAGGTCTCTATTAGAATGAACATCACACTTATAGAGACCGAAAAAAATATTATTAGAACTCCAACTTTCAATTGGATAGTTAAAGAAGATTGGGTGAGGCCTTTGTCACCGACACAACTCAAAGAATTAAGCATAAGTGGTCGTGGGCGAAGCACATATCGCTCGTAAAACTGACGGCCGTTGGGGCAGAAAGGTTCTCGAGTGGCGACCGCGTACCGGTAGACAGCGTAGGTCTCCCACAAGGTGGACCGACGATCTGGTGAAGGTCGCGGGACCCAGCTGGATGAGGTTAGCGCGGGCCCCCGGCAGTCGGGGAGGCCTTTGTCCAGCAGTGGACGTCTTTCGGCTGATATCATTGATACAAGGCCGTAAAAAAATTAAAAAGGTAACCTTGTTCGTGGTGCGCCTCGGTGCCTTCGTCGTCGCTGGAGCTGCCGTCCCCGGGGTGTTTCAGGTACACGTCGCTGAGCTCCCGGCCCGCCGCCACCTCCTCGATCAGCCCCCTCTTCTCCATAACGGTGTCGGCTTCCGGTGCGGCTGCGGTCGGAAAATACTAGGTACAGAGCCCGTTAATCTTTTTGGCGGCTATGTGATGTTGGCTGACTCCTGCGCAACGACTAATTTTAGGTGTCAAAAGGGAGATGTGCTGCTAGAGACGCTCATTCAACTTCAAGATAAATAATACTTTCTATTAAAGTTCTTACTTGTTATTCAAAGAACTAAGACTTAATAATTTCAAGGTAATTGAATCGATGAACCGAATCAAAATTTTCATATTATTGGACATCTCTACGCACCGCATAAACTAAACACTGTCAGCGATGTGCAAACAATCTGTGACTGTATTCACGCAACCGCCAAAAACATTTACGGGGACTATAAAAACTCGTAAGAGTACTCGCAACCTACAAACTTTTTTGGTGTTGCAAGGGACAATTCCCAATCCGAAAATTCAGTAGAAAAAAATAGAACCTAATTTTCTGCGTCAGTGGTCCTGGGGATAAGACGCGGCCTATCATATCGAAAGGTCCGGAGTTCGATCCCCGGTTGGGTCATGTACCAATGGGTTTTTTCTCGAAACTTAAGTACATTTACTGACTGCTCTCAAACGGTGAAGGAAAACATCGTGAGGAAACCTGCATACGCCGAAGAAGAAATTCTTAGGCGCATGTGAAGTCTACCAACCCGCACTGGGCTAGCGTGGTGGACTATAGCCCGAACACCCTCGTTGAGAGGGTAGGCCTGAGCCCCAGCAGTGGGGAGATTATTAGGCTGTTGATGATTGATGATTTCAAAGCACCTGTAAATTCACTTTCCAAGTTAACATACCTGTGTTACCTTTCTTCAGTTCTTCTTCCTTCTTCTTTTGTTCCTCCAATCTTTCGGCGCGCATCCTGAGCCAGTCAGCCCTGTACTCCCTGGAAAGCATTTTATTATCAAAATTAATTATATTATATATTATATTTTTTATCATAATTTATTTATAGAGGATTTTTATAATTTAAGCCACCCTCATCGTGGCTCTCTTACAATATGTAGCCTATATAATACATTACTAGCTGTTGCCCGCGACTTCACCCGCGTCGAATAAGTTTTTCACGCAGGAACAATTTACCACGGTAAAAAGTTGCCTAACGTTATTCCAGGATATAAACTATCACTGTACCAATTTTCATCAAAATCCGTTCAACCGTTACAGCGTGCAAAGTAACAAACATCCTCACAAACTGTCAAACATTCTTTACAAACTTTCGCTTTTATAATACTAGTTTTTTTAATATAGTAAAGTAACGGAGAATAGTTTTTTTTTCGTGTACATTGTGAAACAGCGCCCTCTATGCAGGCGTTTTATTACTTATGGGGTATTAGTGGACGCCCCGCGACTTCGTCCGCGTTAAAAAGTATCCTATATGTTATTCCAGGAGATACCAGGATATAAGCTATCACTGTACCAAATTTGATGAAAATCTGTTCGGTAGCTTTTGCGTGAAAGAGTAACAAACATCCTCACATCCTTAAAAACTTTCGCCTTTATAATATTAGTATGATATCTACGTTATTCTATTATTAAGACCTAACTTAACCAATTCATACAGCATCATAGCCATTCCAGAGTCCGGACTAGCTAAAATGTTGTTTAATGTTCCTACATTATAATTTTAAAAAATATATATTATATATTAATAATTTAGAAAAATGTGGTAAATGTTAGCTATTTTATTACCTTTCGTACTCTTCCGCTGCTTGGTCTACTAATTTGAAGAACTCGTCTATTCCCTGTAAATGACATATGAATTGAGAAACAGCCAACACAAGTTCATAAATAAGAAGAGAAATCAATAATAGTAAACTTGGTATAGTCCCCGCGGAATTTCTTGGCGGCAGAATGAATATAGTCACAAATTGTTTGCACATCGCTGACAGTGTTTATAGTCCATGTGTGCGTACGCGAGATAGTGTACTACATAGAGATGTCCAAAAACTTGAAAGTATAATTCGGTTGATCGAAATAATGAACCATTTCTTGAAATTGAATGAGCGCAAAAATCAGCCAACTTCACACAGCCGCCATTAAACTCCGCGGGGACTATACCTATGACATGACCGGGACTCGACATGACAGGTCGCGTCTTCCCCACTACGCCTGACTGACGCTGCCACCCTTCGCCAGCTATGGTACTAACTTATTCTTAGACGGGGGTGGCAGTCCCTGCACCGACTCCACGAAGACGGGAGTTTTGTGCAATTCCCCCCGGGCCGTCAGTCCAGCCATCCCAACTCCTTGAAGTAGTGGAGTAGGGCTTCTGGCTGACGGCAGCACTGTTGCAGGTTGCTCGTTGCCGAGAGGTCGGGATCTATTGCCAGGCGCGTTTCGGATCTGAATTCCTGTGTTGCGGGACAGTGAAGCACTGCATGCTCCACCGTCTCGCTTTCCTGCAGACAGCCCCTACACAGGGGGCTGTCTGTGATGCCCAAATTGAGCATTTCATTTATTTAATGCTTATTGGTTTACAGAGTTACGTCTCCAAAGCACCAGAAAGTCATACATTAATAATATAAATAATTTCACATTAAATTCAATATAAACATTAAATAAAATTGTCTATGTCATTAAACATTAAACAAATACCAAGTCAATATTAAAATGAACATTAAAAAAATAGTCAAATTCAATTATACAATAGTCAAATAAATATATACATTCCTAAGGAATGTTCCAACGCCATCTGCAAATATGTCAATGTCAACGTTCTGAGCGAGTATGTCACCGAGCAAACGGAGCGCGCGCGCTGTGGGCGCGGTGCGTGCGCGGTGCGTGCGCGCGGGCGGACCGGCGAACAGCCGCGGCGCGCGGCGCGGCGCGGCCGAGCCGCACTCGTCCCTCGACACTCGAGGCACCCTCAGGGCCATCTGCTCTAACACCGACTGGTTGTCGAACTTACTATGTAGCACCGAATAATAATGCACCACTAACGCTATCTTCCGACGTAGTGCTACTGTGTCTAACCCGACCATACCCGACACAAATAGAGAGGGATACAAAAATGGATAGTATCCGCAGACCCGCTTGTATAGCCACCGTGCATGTGTTTGTTTAGGTTACAGTGACTATGGTACTAACGTCACCGGTGTGCGCGCTGACGCCGCAGCACTTGAGGTCCGTGTAGAACTCGTCGAGCGCGAGCGCCATGGAGCGCGCCAGGTTGCCCGCGTACGTCTCCCCGCCCTCGCCGCCCTCCCCGCCCGCCTCCAGCGCCTCCTGGAACGCCTCGAAGTCGCGCATCCACTCCACCGCGTACGAGTTGGACACGACGTCAGTCTATACTTGCAATGAGAGTGAAAAAAAAGTTTATTTTTTAAAATCATAATTATAGTTAGCTTATGCCACGCAACTTCGTTCGCATTAAAAAGTATGGAATATGTTACTTACTAACTGTTTTTTTTATTATTTTAGTTAAAAACCTTGCTTTACAAAAAAATTCGATTTATGCCAAGGTCCTCTTGATAAGCATAAAATATAACTGTGTTGGAGGACCTCGCTCTTCCCCGAACTGTTGCCCATGGCATGTAAATTATTGTTCCCATACAAAACTTAACATCCCTTTTCACCCCTTTAAGAGTTGGAATTTGAAAAATCTAAGTACCCGCATCAAAAAGGGACTCCAACGCTTTACAATAAACATTGTTTAAACCAAGAACGAAATACATTATTATACCTTTACCCACCTTATTCATGACGACAATGAACGGCAGCCTTGTCTTGTACAGTATAGAGCACGCGTACAGCATGTTGGACATGAAGGTGACTGGCGACACGCTGCGCACTGTGTCCATGACGTACACCACGACCGTCGGGCGCGACGAGGCCAGCGCCTCCGACACTATCGTGCCCGACGCCGACCACGTGAACACTTCGATTTGACCTGTTGGCAGAAACACACTACCTGTAAAATAACTTAGATCAGACTAGTTGTTTCCCGCACCTTTGCCCGCGTAGAAAAGTTTTTCCTGTGGTATCTATAACATATGTTTTACTGGTTTAACTGTCTGATATTGTAAAAATTTTCTTTGGTACAATAAAGTGTTTACATACATACATACATACATATGTGTTATGTTATTCTGATGTATAATTATATATATTTATTTTCCATTCTGTATCTTTAATCGTAGCAATCTGTCATTTTTAACAATAAGCTATGCTGGTGTCTGTTTTTAAAATCTGATTGGGGTCAGTTCTAGTTAATAAGAGAGGGATGCCTCTCTTATTTATGATGCCTGCTATCCTAGTCATTGGAATCGTTCAGACAGCAATCCCACGCATTTTTTTTTTTATTCTGGCGAATTGTACGCTTTCCGTTTCCTTCAGTTGAGCTGCCAGCTCATTAAGATGATTTGACAGTCAGGTTTGATATTTTTTGCTATATAACCTGATTACCTGTTTTACAGTCCAAAATCCTGAGAACAATCACTGGTGCCCTATGGTGCATTCAAATGAGATACTTCACGACGACCTCGATATTCGCACCATACAGGATGAAATAGTCAAAACGACAGTCAGATATAAAAAAAACTAATGGATCACCCCAATGTACTAACACACGGCTTAATGGCTGAAAAAGAAGAACCGCGCCGGCTAAAAAGAAAAATTCCCCAAGACAATGCTGCTAGAGATCCAACTCACACCAGACTCTAGCTAGCCAATCGGGATGCGCCAATGGGCGTATACCTAGCAAGAAATTAGAATATGTCACACGTTTTACTGAATGTCTGAAAAAAAAGGTGACAGATTGTAAAATTAAAAGAAAAAATATATATTGTGGTTTCATCAAAATCTGTTACATAGTTTTAGTGTGAAAGTGTTACAAACATCCTTACAAACTTTTGCACACACATTATAAATCAATTCGGTAAATATATGTAGTTACGGAGTTTTGTCCCCAATAGAATGAAATAAACTGCCATGTTACCTGGTGTGTCTATGATACAGTACTTGTGCTTCTTGCCAGCCTTCTCTATGAGATCGACCACCTGTCCGAACTTGGTGGAGAACAGGTTGAGGGCGGTCACTATCCCTCCATTCGGCCCCAAGCCGTACTGCTTCATCACTTCTTTGTAGTTCACCGTGTCTCTGATATCTGAAGTAAATAACCTTTTAAATAAATGGTTGCTTATAACTTCGAAAGCCTATAATAATATAAGGTACCTAAGTAATAAAGTTAAGCATCTTTACTGTACTTTATTATTCTTACCCTATTTATTTTGTCAATGCTCTCACTGTGTTATCTTCGTTTGCGTGAAATAAATTCTATCCTGTTCTAACAGCCAAGGAGGCGGTCAAGGTTTGTATTTATCTGTGGACCCGCCACATATATACAACTATACAAGGGACACAAAATATTAACTATAGAGTAGTAATAAAATATAGATAAAACTAACCTATATTAGCTGGGTAGGGTACTTCTCTACAAGCCGGATCCAGATTTATCAGATACGGTCTGGAGCCATCGACCACCTTCCCGGCAAGACGGCGCGTGAACGACGTCTTCCCAGCACCAGCCATTCCTGTTTAACCACCATAATTATAACAACAACAAAACTTTACTTTGAAAACAAACAACATCGCAGTTAGCGGTTTCTAACCTAAAATGATCAGACAGACGGGCCGCTTGGACTCGTCCTCGGCGGCTGCAGGTTGGGCTTCAGCCATTTCAAAAAAGAAACAAAGTATTTGTTTTATAAAGTTTTTTACAGTTTTTTTACGAGAAAATACTTCGATAACCTACGCCGCGCGAGTGGAATTTTTTTTTTCTGAACGAACGGATGTCGGATTACGGACTGACAGTGACAGATCGAACAGAACAGAGCTGGCAGTGACAGCCTTGACCTTGATACTTGACATTTCTAAACAGTTCAGTAGGGGGACATTCTGAGGGTCAGACCTCTTCACTCTTGTTTTTCGGTGTAGATCGAATATATTCTGAACGATAGAATATTTTTATTTAATAAGCGCATCAGCGATGTATCCTACACTAATTATTTTTGCCCTTAGTTACTATGATTTATAGGCACAATAAGTCCGCCAGTAAAAGTTATGGAGGATGCAAGAATGAGAGAACCTGGCTGGTCTGTAAAACTATCCTCTATGGGAGTTGAAAAGGGGCCTTTACGGATGAACTTATAATTTTGCAAGCTCCTCGGAACGTGCCTTTCGGGCATGACAATATTAAAGGCAAAGGTTGCTAAGATCATACATTCTTGTTTTCATAACGAAACAAATAAGATTTCTTCAAAAACGTTTAGTTCTATAGAATAGATTTGTATCGACGATCCATTATGATCACAATCAATACACATGTTATGATCAATACGATTAAATAAATGAAATAGTTTGACGAATCTGTTCAAATAGAATGTCCAGCAGTGAACGTTAGCTGCGACGTTAGTATGGTGATGTGAATGATAAAACAATGCTGTATCAAGATAGGTAAAATAAAACATTATGTAGAAAGAAAATAGGCACTTTATTGTTCCATCTTATGTATTAACTATTTACAATATATACATCTAACCTGTAACTCTACGAACTGGGGACCAAACTCACAGGAGAATCAAATACCTTAAAACTTTTTGCTACCCTAGATCTATTGGAAACATAATGCGCGGTATCCATGTGTATACGAGTTAATTCGCAGGGACAGCCAGCATAAATTAAATACATATATTTTTTGGGGTTCCGTACCTCAAAAGAGGATAAAAGGAACCCTTATAGGATCACTCCGTTGTCCGTCTGTATGTCTGTCCGTCCGTCTGTCTAGACCATTTTTTATTACACATGACAAATTCCAAGATCCAGACTGGTTTAATAACATCAGAATTGATGAACGTGACTTTCGTAAGGTCCGGTGACGTAATTCCAGTTCGGAAATCAATGCTCTAGATTTATCTAAGTACAAAATCTGATATTTGGGTACAAAACACATTTTAGGTACGTACCATATCCTGGTTCGTCGTGTCACGATCAATACTGACTAGTCGGAAAAATGGTCGCGCATGCTCTAGACCGCGCGAGGAGTTTTCCGTTTTAAGCTCTAATGTAAGTGAAATACAGTTGTTTTTTCTTTAGCGGCATAAAAGTGAGCATTTCTCCGTCTAGTCTTTTTTTTATTATTGCTACGGGGGCAACAAGCAGGCGGGCCTCCTGATGTTAAGAGGTCACCGCCGCCCACAGACACCTGCAACACCCGGGGGGTGATGGTGAGTTGCCGGCCTTGGTTGGAGGGCTCTTTTGACTCTCTTCTTGAAGGACCCCATATCGTAGCCTGAACTGACCCTTACGCACTCAGTATTCTTTGGTACGAATAGGGCCCTAAGCCCAGCGCAGATGGTACTAGAGTTCTTTGTGGAGGTTGAGAAACATTAGTGGGTACAGGTGACCCAGGGTGGAGATCCTCTTCTGTATGATGAGCCGGAGCGTGTCCGTGTAAGTGGCGGGCGGCTTGCACGTGGCCGGGTCGCGCCAGTGTAGCCCTGACACAACAAACAATTAGCGATTATTATAAAATAAAGTTAGAGAACCAAAGCCTTTGACATAGCTCAAAGGGTTAGCACGTTGAAGTGGCAGTGGGCTGGTCACATCTGTCGGAGAACCGATAACCGGGGTAGACGAGTTCTCGAGTAGAGACCACGACTAGGCAAGCGTAGTGTGGGACGCCCCCCGGCTAGATGGAGCGACGACCTGCGCAGGGCGGTTGGCAGTGACTGGATGCGGAGAGCCGAAGATCGGGCTCAGTGGCGCGCCTTGGGGGAGGCATATGTCCAGCAGTGGACTAGTGCAGACTGATGATGATAAAATAAAATATAAAATAATAATAAAAAACTTTTCTTTTCTGTTTTTACAAAAAAGTCTAAAAGTAAATGTTTTAATCTTATTTTTTGTCAGGAACCCCTTTCCGGGTGAAGGCCTCCTCCAGTTTTGTCCTTTATTAGCAAAATACGGGGGAAAATATGGAGCAAGGATGTAAGTATAAGATGCAAGTAATTAAATAAAGTTAATAATAGTAATTGAATAAGAGCGTCAGTGGCCTCGGGGATAAGACGCGACCTATCATATCGAAAGGTCCGAGGTTCGATCCCCGGCTGGGCCATGTACCAATGGGTTTTTCTCGAAACTTAAGTACATGTACTGACTGCTCTCAAACGGTGAAGGAAAACATCGTGAGGAAACCTGCATACGCCGAAGAAGAAATTCTTAGGCGCATGTGAAGTCCACCAACCCGCACTGGGCTAGCGTGGTGGACTATAGCCCGCACGCCCTCGTTGAGAGGGTAGGCCTGAGCCCCTGCAGTGGGGAGATTAATAGGCTGTTGATGATGATGATGAATTAAATAAAGTAGGATATCAATACATAAAAGGAAACTGACGGGCTGACTGATCAATGCACAGACCAAACCGCTGAGACTAGACTTGATATTTTGCACAAAGGTTCCACCCCATGTCTCTGACCTTTTCTATGCGTGTGAAGCCGTGGGAAACGGCTAGTTCTAAATAAACTTTTAAAAATATTGGATCCCACTTAGCTTTAAAATTGCATTTTATTTTTAATACTTCTGGCTTCAAATTTCATCCTCATAATTATATGATTGTGACCACTAGGTTTGAACATGCAGAATTTAGCAAAAGTACATCAATAATGAAATTTCATCAGGAATAGTATTTAAAAAATTACCAGTAGAATCGCAGGTGAATAACGCAGGAGAAGGTACGTTGTCTCTGGTGTAGTTCCACAGACAATCTCTTACCATTTGTACAATCTGAAAAAAAACGATAAGAATAATTATAATACCTAGTCCTAAAAAAAGTTGTGAAAGCCGTGCGGTGACCGCCGGGTTTTTTTTTATATATTTTTTTTTTAATTAGGACGGCTCTGGAAGGACTATGTCCCCAGGGCCGTAAAAGCGTGGTTGGTACCTCTGTGACGGTGAGGTGCGGCGCCAGCTCCAGCATGTGGCTGAGCGGGTGCGGCAGCAACTGCCCCAGCGCCATGGTGGCCAGCAGCTCCTCCAGCGCGCCCAGCTCGCGCGCCATGTCCGCCGTCTCCGAGTGACGGTCTGTGCACCAATGAGCAAGGGAAAAGTGAAAAAAATTTCATTTTATCATAAACGAGATTGGGAGCGGGTTTTTTTAATAAACAAATAAAATATGACATTTTAATTTTTTCTCTAGCCCCTGAAATAGCTTTACAAAATTTTTAAAAAGATTTATTTATGTATTTGTGGTATGTACATAAAAGGGGGGCACCTCGAAACTTAAGTACATTTACTGACTTCTTTCAAACGGTGAAGGAAAACATCGTGAGGAAACCTGCACACGCCGAAGAAGAAATTCTTAGGCGCATGTGAAGGACACCAACCCGCACTGGGCTAGCGTGGTGGACTATAGAACGAGCGCCCTCGTTGAGCCCAGCAGTGGGAACATGTTAATAGGCTGTTGATTTGATTTTGATTTTGACAAACGGGGTGTGACGGGGTGGGATGGTGTTGGCAACCCAGCCAACACAATTAATTCATTCGTTCGTTTTGTTTGTGATTCATTCATTCATCTATCATTCATTCGCTTGTCTGTACGCCTCCATTACTTGTACACGTGAAAAACCTTTAATAAATTGCAGTGCAAAAGAAAACTCTTTCTCTGTATCCACATACACCAGCATTAAAGATACAAACAGATGGGTGGAGTGGGTGGGGAGCACGGGGGAGGGTGCTGACTACTGACCGAGCGAGGCGCGCAGGCGGTGCAGCAGCGTGGCGGCGGTGGCGCGCAGCAGCGCGGAGGCGAGGCAGAGCGCGGGGCGCGCGGCGGCGGCGCGGCGCAGCGCGGCGCGCGACACGGCGCACTTCTCCAGCGCGCCGCGCATGTACAGCTCGCGCTCGATGCTCACTTGCTGCACACAGATTAAGTAAAATGGTTGAAAATATATGTTAACATCTCCAGTCAATTGCTTTCACCATTAAACACCACACATTCATAATTATATAATTATTTACGGGTCTTACACAAATGAATACAAAGAATATGAATACAAAGCGCGAAAGTCTAAAATGTACTACCACACATTCACTTAAAAAATTAGTCACCCTCCCTCGCTACAGATCATAGATTATGTAAGGTGATTGAAACATCTGCTGTCACTTGTTTTTTAACTCCACATTCACCATTGAAATTAACCACACTTGCCCGCCACAGATCATATCTCAGTGGAACTGAAATACATCTCAACCAGCCTACAAACTGGTACAGTCGACCGCAGAAACATTTAGACCTTGAGTTTTGACACTATGACAGACGGTTTTGCTTCCTACCTTAGTGAAGTCTTCGTCCGGCCAGGGCAGGCCGTTGTACATGACATCGGGCGACACCAGCTCCACCAGCAGCAAGGAGACTGCCGTCGCGCCCTCCACCACTCCACTGTTGCCGTCCTGTCGACACAACATCAAATTAATGTTTTATGCCACAGCTTCTTAAATGTTCTGTCAAAACGGCTACCCTGTTATTATACCCCCTACTGCTGGGCATACAAAACCTTAAGAGCCAGCGGGCGTTTCGCACTCTGGACCAGCTTGTTAAACTCTCGGCGCTGCTGGTAGTACTCACTATGCAACACATTATGGCGCTACTAACATGTTCGATCCTTGTCTATTGTGAGATGTGGGTAGATTTATTTCACTCATCGAGAAGGCGACCCTCCATCTTGAAGCCGTAGACCTTTGCTTGCGCTCTCAGCGTGAACACGTGTACCGTGGTGCTGCATCGTATGTAGTCCTCAACTCCTTAATCTGCCGAAATATTGTCGCCGTGCGTGTATTGAAGCTATTAAGAACACTTTGTGAAGTGCTCCTGTGATATATGGATTTTTACTTACCTTGAACTCTTGAAGTCGTGCCGTGCCCGATTGAGCTGGTCTTCACCATCAGAGCTGGATGTGGAAGCTGGAAAGGTGGGTGAATTTTCTATCCATTTATTGCGTGGACAAGGATCGTATCCTACTTCTCAAATCTCAATTATTTTACATTTACTTTTTTTATAAACTTTATTGCTCGTAGCTATCGAATACATACTTAGGTATGTCATATTCCAGAATCAGCTAGTTATACCCCAAACATTGGTCCTTCGAGCCGGATTTAAGGCTATTTTTCTATATATATATTATATAAATTTAAATATAAAAACTTATCAAAATTAAAATTTAAAAATAAAAATTTAAGGTAGATAAATTTTTTTCTTAGTCAATTTCATTGCCTATTAACCTAAATTCAAGCTATTATATTACTTATTTATTTACAAATTCATTTAAATAACTAAGTGAAAACATTTCTTTTATTATTTTTCGTCTATTTTGCTCACGAGTTCGTTCGTAACAGCTACTTGCTTTGTTCGTCATTTAAGATGGCAGGCGGTAGCAACGCGAAAAATGAGGATGAGGACACTCTCAGTCCTCAAGAAATACAGGCATTAAAAGAGCTTAATGTCAAGACTGCTCTAAAACAACGGATATTTTGTCAGATTCAACAAGTTTACGATATGATTAGAAAAGTTGAATCCCACCCGGGCGTGAAAGAGTTATTTCTTGTTCGCGCCAAAGAGATTGATTCACTTCGTAATAGATACGAAGAAGTGACCCTCGAAAGGTATCAATTAGAGCTGATAGTTGATCCAAGTAAGCAATTTGAAGGAAATGAGTTAGACAGTTTTGACGACCTGTATTATCGCATCAAACTCGCTGTGTCTCAAAATGACAAAATGGCGGACGGCGCCGCCGGTAACAGTGATGGCACCGCTAGCACGATGACCACTAAAACATCTGAATGTCGGCCCCGTCTTCCCAAAATTGAATTATTTTCATTCGACGGAGATATTGAAAATTTTACAACATTTTATGAAACCTTTTGCTCTTTGGTTCATAACCAAACCGGAATATCCAAAATAGATAAATTTCATTATTTGTTATCGTGTACTAAGGGTTCTGCACTTAGTATTGTGAAGAGTGTGCCCATCTCATCCAGTAATTATGATGTGGTGTGGCAGGCATTGCTTGATAAATACCAAGACCAACGGATGCTTGTAGCTAAATATCTAGATAAAATGTTAGGCTTCACACCGCTTAATAAAGAATCGTCTGTGAATTTAAATACTTTTATCGAAGTTTTTGAACATTCGTTTAAGGCCATACAAGCCCTCAATGTTCAAAATTTAGCAAGTTACATTTTGTGTCACATTGCACTTAGAGGATTAGATCCTAACACGCGAAAATTATTCGAGCAAGGTCTTGATCAAAAGACAATGCCTACCTATGAGCAGCTGATGGCCCACATTCACAATCATATAAAAGTGTTGGAGCATTCCGCGTCGTATGCTAGCCACCATGCTAGCGGGCCCGCGCCTAACATGCCACGCGGCAAGCCAGCGACGTCGAATAATAATGTAAACAAACCGCACGACAGTCGAAAAACTTATTCGCAGACTAATGATTTTAAAAATAATTCTAAAAGGATGACGTGTCTTCATTGTGGTGATAATCATATGATTTTTCGTTGTGACAAGTTTCGTAAACTGTCGCCTAAACAACGTATCAGCCGTGCTGACACCCTCAAGTTATGCCGTCAATGTCTAAAATTAAAATCTAGTCATTCGTCCGCCGACTGTCCCAGCACGTTCAAATGCATTATTTGCAACGGTCAAGGTCACCATAGCCTACTGCATGTGGACGCCGCTGATAAGGAACCGGTTTCCAGTTCGCTCGCCGCGGCCGCTCCCGCCGCCGCTCCTGCCTCGGTGCCACACGTAAACAACCAGACAAGTAATGCGAATACTTGTCATGCGTCGTCTTTAACAAATAATAATTATGTCGTGTTGCTCGGCACGGCAATAGTGCATGTCATTGATGCATTTGGTAATGAAAAACCGTGTCGTGTTTTGATTGATTCAGGAGCCCAGTCGAATTTTATCACTGTTAGCTGCCTGGAACGGCTAGGGTTGTCACGACAGAAATGTCCGTTTAATATTTTCGGTCTAGCTGGCGAAAACGTTAAAAATTATGGAATGACGTCGTGCACAGTTAAACCTAGGCATTGTAACAATCCGTCTTTGACGATTGATGCAGTAGTGTTGCCACAGATAACTTCCGATTTACCTACAGTTGAAATATCGGAAAAAACTGTAAATGAGTACAAAAACTTATTATTAGCTGATCCGTTCTTCCATCAGCGTTCTCCGATTGATATTATTTTGGGAGCCGATGTGTTTCCAGAACTTTATGATGGGAAGAAAATATTTTTCAATTCCCCCATACCTGCAGCACTTAGCAGTATTTTTGGTTATGTTGTTACAGGCAAACTTGGAGTACCGTGTACTTCAATTAATAATTTTACTAGTGTAGCGTCCACTACCACTAGCCTGGTGTCGTACACCACAGATGATGATCTCATCAATAATTATTTGAAGAATTTTTGGGAGGTCGAAAGTTCACCGTGTGACATTCCTCTCGATCCATTAGATCAGTTGGCTGAAAATATTTATACATCACGACATTATCGTGATGAGAGCGGTCGGTACGTTTCACCGCTGCTGCTCAACCCTGATCATCCGCCGCTCGGTGACTCATACAGTCTCGCGATGCGGCGCCTGCAACAACTAGAGCGACGTCTCGCTCGCGCGCCTGACCTGCACGCGGCCTATGTCGACTTCATGCGTGAATACGAGCACCTGGGTCACATGGCACCGTACGGAGGAAGCGCGCCTACTCAATATTTTATACCGCATCACGGCGTCGTGCGCGCGTCCAGCGCGACCACACCGCTGCGTGTTGTCTTTGACGGTTCGGCGAAGACTACGAACGGAGTCTCGCTAAATGATATTCTGTTGACTGGTAGAAAGCTTCATCACGATTTATTGAAAATTATATTTAATTTTCGCTTGTATGACGTTTGCTTCACCGCCGATATCGCCAAAATGTATCGTCAGATTTTGACCGATCCTACTGAAAGAGTATATCAACATATACTGTGGCGAGAATCCCCGTCGGAACCTGTCAAAATATATGAATTGAATACAAACACGTATGGTCTGCGCAGCGCGCCCTACGTGGCCGTCCGCACGCTGCAACAGCTGGCGCGCGACGCGAGCGCGCGCGAACCGGTTTCCGTGAGCCAGTCGGATAAGCGCGCGCCTGATACTGTTTGTACGTCCGTCCGGCACAACTCCAGAACTCCTGAAATTTTATTACAAGGATTTTTTGTTGACGATTTGTTATGGTCAACACAAACTGTTGCAGAAGCCTGTACGTTACAGGATGAATTGATAGCACTTCTAAAATCAGGGGGTTTCGACTTGCGTAAGTGGGCTAGCAACACGCCCGAACTGTTAAATAGGGTTGACGCACACCAAACTGTTGGTATTGATTTTAGAGATGATACGTTATCACCTCTCAAAGTCTTAGGACTAAAATGGCTACCAAATGAAGATTGTTTTTCGTACAATTACAATCTAACTGATAACACGTTGACAAAGCGGTCAGTGTTAAAATTATTGGCTAGTATTTTCGATCCAGTTGGATTTTTGACACCTTGCACCTTCCTGGCAAAATGCATAATGCAAGATTTATGGAAACTCAACCTCGGTTGGGACGAGCCGTTGCCTCACGACCTTCGTGAAAAATGGGAAAAGTTTATTTTGGCGTTACCACGTCTGTCAGACCTTCGCATTGAACGTCACGTTTTAATTCCAAACTTCACCGAAGTGCAATTAATTGCATTTTGCGACGCTTCGACTCGTGGTTATGCGAGTTGCCTATACTTACGCAGTGTCAATAAAAACAACTGTGTCAAAACCAGACTCCTCGTGAGCAAGTCCAAGGTGGCTCCGATATCACCACCGCACTCCGTGCCCCGGCTGGAGCTCATGGCAGCCGTGCTGCTTTCCAAACTTGTGTCGTTTGTGAAACAACACATCAAGGATTTTGAATATCAAATTATCGCTCTGAGCGATTCGAGTGTCGTGTTAGCCTGGCTACAGACACCACCCTACAAGCTCAAAACATTTGTGTCGAGCCGTGTAGCCAAAACCGTCGAAGTCGTACCTTCCAACTGCTGGTACCACATCAGCAGTGAGAATAACGCGGCTGATGTGAGCTCGCGCGGCGCCATGCCGCAGCAGCTGATCGATGAGTCATCGCAGTGGCTGCACGGACCGGAGTGGTTGGCTGACGACGTTCGTCAGTGGCCGATTAATTCGTTTTATGTAAAAAACGACTCTGAAGTTTTGGAATTAAAGTCCAAAGTCGATACATTTTCACTTGCATCACAAAACACAAAGGATGAGCCAAACGATTTGGAAAACGTTTTTTCAAATTATTCATCGTTTCGTAAGTTGCAACGTGTTATGAGCTGGTGTTTGCGTTTTATAAACAACACGCGTCAGAAACAAGATGACCGTGTGAGTGGACCGCTCACTACCACGGAACTAAATGCTAGTCATGATTTGATTATCAAAACAACGCAAAGCACTCATTTTCAAAGTGAAATTGATCAATTAAAAAATAACAAAACTTACATTCCGTCGCTTCGTAAGCTGTCGCCCTTCGTAGACAGCCACGGTTTCCTCAGGGTGGGGGGTAGGCTGTCTCAGGCCGACCTACCTTATGCAACCAAGCACCCTGTGCTGCTGCCGAAGAAGTGTCACGTAACCACCTTGCTGATTGAGCACTATCACAACGTTTACTTGCACGTGGGCCCACGCACACTGCAAGGCATTTTGTGTAAAAAATATTGGATCGTCTCTGCTCGTAGCAAAATACGATCAGTGTTGTCAAAATGTGTGAAGTGTTTCAAATGTAGCCCGCGAGCTTCACAGCCGCTCATGGGCACGTTGCCCGAGCCGCGGCTGAAGCCCGACAAGGTTTTCAGTCACGTAGGATGTGACCTTGGCGGACCTTTCTATATAAAAGAACATACGCGACGCAACGCTAAAATACAAAAGGCTTATTTATGCTTATTTGTCTGTTTCTCCACTAAAGCAGTACACCTGGAGGTGCTGAGCGATCTATCAGCTGATTGTTTTCTTGCTACACTTGATAGGTTTGTAGCTCGCCGAGGCCTATGCGCGTGCCTCTACTCAGATTGCGGTACTAACTTTATTGCCGCTGGAAAACACTTGAAAGAAGTCAGCAACTTCTTTTTAACAAAGTCTAACGATGATGCTATTACTGACGGTTGCTCAGTGCGACAAATAAATTGGAAGCATATCGCTCCAAATGCTCCCAATATGGGCGGCCTGTGGGAAGCTGGTATTAAGTCGGCAAAACACCATTTGCACCGATCTGTGGGTGAAAAGGCTCTCACGTTTGAAGAACTTACAACTTTGTTCTGCAAAATAGAGGCAGTGTTAAACTCACGGCCTCTATGTGCCTTGTCAGACAACCCAAATGAGTTTGAAGTGCTAACCGCTGGCCACTTCTTAGTTGGTCAAAGTCTGTTGACTGTACCTGAATACAGCCTCGATGATATTTCTCTGAACAGGCTGTCTCGCTGGCAATTTGTGCAGAAGGCATCACAATCATTTTGGAAGAGATGGTCAAATGATTACCTACTAACTCTCCAACAGAGAGCCAAGTGGCAATCCTCACCATCCAATATAAAAATTGGTGACCTGGTTTTGATTAAATCAGAGTCAAGCAAACCATTGCAGTGGCCATTAGGCAGAATAGAACAAGTCCATCCCGGCCCTGACGACATTGTTCGAGTTGTTACGTTAAGAACTCAGAAAGGTCTATTTAAAAGACCAGTGAACAAACTGTGTCCGTTGCCTTACTTTAATTAAATTGCCTAATGTTTACACTTAAATATATATTTATTATTATGATATGTATTATGTATAATAATTACTTTCTTAATTTTAGTTTTATTATATATTTTTTTTAGTAATAGGCAAACTATTAACTGTCTATTCCATTTTCTTCATTTTTTGAGACGTTCTCAAATATTTTCGTTTTTTTTTCATTTGAAATCAAAATATTGATTTCGGTGGGGGGTATGTTCGATCCTTGTCTATTGTGAGATGTGGGTAGATTTATTTCACTCATCGAGAAGGCGACCCTCCATCTTGAAGCCGTAGACCTTTGCTTGCGCTCTCAGCGTGAACACGTGTACCGTGGTGCTGCATCGTATGTAGTCCTCAACTCCTTAATCTGCCGAAATATTGTCGCCGTGCGTGTATTGAAGCTATTAAGAACACTTTGTGAAGTGCTCCTGTGATATATGGATTTTTACTTACCTTGAACTCTTGAAGTCGTGCCGTGCCCGATTGAGCTGGTCTTCACCATCAGAGCTGGATGTGGAAGCTGGAAAGGTGGGTGAATTTTCTATCCATTTATTGCGTGGACAAGGATCGTATCCTACTTCTCAAATCTCAATTATTTTACATTTACTTTTTTTATAAACTTTATTGCTCGTAGCTATCGAATACATACTTAGGTATGTCATATTCCAGAATCAGCTAGTTATACCCCAAACATAACACTTACCATGCAGCACATAACGCTGCTGACACTCACCATGCAGCTCATAACGCTGCTGACGCCCACAGCGCAGCACATGACGCCGCCGACACTCACAATGCAGCATATGACACTGCTAATACTCACCATGCAGCATATGACATTGCTGATAATCACAATGCAGCACATGGCGCTGCAGACAGTCACAATAAAGCATACGACTCTGCTTACACTCACCATGGAGCACATGACGCTGCTGACACTCACCATGCAGCTCATGACGCTGCTGACACTCACCATGCAGCACATGACGCCGCTGACACTCACAATGCAGCATATGACCCTGCTAATACTCACTATAAGGCACATAGCACCGCTGATACTCGTTAGGCAGCATATGACGCTGCTTACACTCACCATGGAGCACATGACGCTGCTGACACTCACCATGCAGCACATGACGCCGCTGACACTCACAATGCTGCATATGACCCTGCTAATACTCACTATAAGGCACATAGCACCGCTGATACTCGTTAGGCAGCATATGACGCTGCTTACACTCACCATGGAGCACATGACGCTGCTGACACTCACCATGCAGCACATGACGCTGCTGACACTCACAATGCAGCATATGACCCTGCTAATACTCACTATAAGGCACATAGCACCGCTGATACTCGTTAGGCAGCATATGACGCTGCTTACACTCACCATGGAGCACATGACGCTGCTGACACTCACCATGCAGCACATGAGCGCGCCCATGAGCAGCTCGTTGTTGGCGGTGAGTATGGGCGGCACGTCGGTCGCGTCGCCCGGCCCGTACGCGCGCCGCACGCCCTTGCCGATGATGCCCGCGTGGAACACGGACGTGTGGCTCTGCGTCAGCTGAGTTATTGGGCCCTAGCGACAACGAATAATAAAATATAAATATTATATTCAAATCAAAACAACAGAAAACACACAACAAAAACTTGGCACAGTGATAGCGTATATCCTGGACTAACATATAGGATACTTTTTAACGCGGACGAAGTCGCGGGGCGTCCGCTTATACCCCGTAAGTAACAAAACACCTACATAGAGGGCGCTGTTTCACAATGTACGCGGAAAAGCTTTTCTACGAGGGCAAAGCCGCGGGAAAAAGCTAGTTACTAATATTACATTAACATTGCTTGCATGACATGCAACGTTTACGTGAATGTCATGCTGCATAATGGACCACCATGCTTGCTATCAATCAATACAGTGAAGCAACGGCCAGCACGTAGTTTGCATGTCATGCACGTAGTTTGCATGGCATGCACGTCAATCACTACAGCTAGACGATCATGCTAAAGTGACAGCACGTATTGCATGTCATGCAGATTGATCGTTTAGGGAGCACATATAAAGCTGCCTTTCCTGTCACGCGTGTTTGCGCCCGCGTCCTGGCCCGACGCCGCCCGCGCGCCACTTGTATGAAATTGGCGGCGCGGGGCGCGCATAAAGTTGCCTGTTGGTTTGAAACAGGGGCAAGCCTCTCCATACTCACGTGCTTCTGGTTGAGGTGTATGAGCAGGTCGCCGTCGGCCCAGTGGCTGGCGTCCACCACGGTGTTGGCGACCACCGTGCGGCTGCCGAAGGCGCGCTCCTCCCGGAACATGGCGGTCTCCAGCAGGTCGCGCAGCGCCACGGCGCGCGCCAGCTTGCTGTGCACGCACAGCTTGCGCAGCAGCCGGCACGCGGTCTGCACGCCGCGCAGTTTGTCCATTATGTCTGTGCATTACAGAATCGAAAGAGCGAGTAAAAATCAGAAATGAGGAGATTTGTTTAATTTTGTATTCTGTATTTGTTGTGTCTGTCAATTTTTTATATATTTCTGCTGTGTATAGATCAAGAAGTTACAAATCTCTTTGGTCGCGCGCGCGCTCCATGTGGAGATCGCATCTCGCATATTTAGTATCGGAACCTATGGTGCCATTTACCGGGGGGTGCGGACAAAGGAAGCGGAGTAGCGGGAGGAGGTTGCTAATACATATTTATATGGAGTTTGAAAATGAGAAAGTGTGAGTGAGTTACAATATTGTAATCCATTTGACACGATTTTGACACCCATAGGATGCTTTTATTACTCATCCATATGGGAGTGGCTACATTTTTTGATTCAAGGTATAGATATATAGTCCGTCACTGTGGAAATTGGTTAACTGTTTTTAATTTAAGTTTGTATGTTGTATTTGTTTACTGTAGGTTTTCCAAAGAAATTAAAATAAAATAAAATACAGGATCGAACGAGCGAGATCGATTCAGAAATGAGGAGATCCGCAGAAGAACCAAGGTCACCAGCATAGCTCAAAAAATTGCGAGGCTGACTGGCAGTGGGCGGGGCACATCGCTCGTAGAACTGACGGCCGTTGGGGCAGAAAGGTTCTCGAGTGGCGATCCCTGGGGGAGGCCTTGTCCAGCAGTGGACGTCAGATTCAGATTTCCTCACGATGTTTTCCTTCACCGAAAAAACTGTGGTATTAAAATAAACCGTACTTAAGTTTCGAAAAACTCATTGGCACGGGCCAGGATCGAACCCACGACCTCATGAACGTGAGGCGACTGCACAACCAACTAGGCTACCACGGCTGTCTCTCTTGGTGTCGCTCAACTGTCGTTTGCAGCAGTTTATCGTCAACAACTGTCTATCCTCACCGTGCTGATGCAGGCACATGAAGAAGTAGTGCACGGTGGCCTGCACCACCTTCAGGATCACCTCCACGCTGGGCGGCGGCGCCTTCATGCCAGATATGTCCACGCGGTCCAGCACCTAACACACACAAAACAGATTGAAATATGTGAACCAAATATGGTTCCAAATCAAAAGGGACCTTGTGAAGGAAATAAGTTATCTACTTCATCATCATCATCATATCAGCCTGTAGACGTCCACTGCTGGACAATGGCCTACCCCAAGGATCTCCACGACGCAAGGTCCTGCGCTAACCTCATCCAGCCGGGTCCCGCGACCTTCACCAGATCGTCGGTCCACCTTGTGGGAGGCCTGCCTACGCTGCGTCTTCCGATCATCAAGTTATCTACTTGGCTGAAAACTATATAAACATACCTAACCATAGATCCAAGAACCAACCTCCTAACCCTTATGGTTATTTTTTAATATATATAATAAATCTAGTGACCAAATCGTGTCGTATCGTCATTGCGATGAGTCGTTATGCAAAAATCACCCTTAAAATGTGGAACGTCAATAGATGACGCTAGGTGTATTTTACACCGCTCTATCATTTGGTTCTTCCCAAGATATATAAAATAAACATCTTCCATTCGGCGACATACAGATGGAAACAGAGTAGTTTTAGTTTTAGACAGAATTGACGTCAAAAAGAGAATATTGTACCTATTCAAATTTTTAATAAACGAAATTTTCATTTTCATGCGTTTTATCCACCAGGTCCAGTTTTCACCTATTATTAGTATAGATAATACTATTGAAGCTGTATGTTTAATACAAAATCAATATGAATATAGCAACTGACCTCCGCAATGGCGTGGCAGGTGGTCATGTCGGGGCACGCGGCGGACGCGGGCGTGCAAGCGGGGCGCGCGCGCAGCAGCGAGCCGTAGTGCTGGAACGCGCCGCCCACGCGGTACAAGTTCGCCTCCAGGGCGCGCGCTATTCGCCGCTGCCGGAGGTGCCCCACTCGACCAGACTTCTCCCACCTGAGTTATACACTCTGCTTTTCACTTCGAATACGAGGAAATTATACAGCAACATTGCAAATGTTTTTCTAAACGTGACACTTTTAACTAAGGTCGGAATACATAATGCGCAATTATATATTACAAGCTTTAATTTTTTCATTGCCAAGTTTTACTTATTTAGATAATAATAGAACAAGGATTATAAAAAAAACTTAAGAAACAAGGCGAAAGATTTTACTTTATGCACTAGAGCATAAAAACTTTTTATGTCGCCTACATCCAGCATATAAGAGCATGAGGAGTGAAAAAATCATTATCATCGCTTGTGGGTTCGATTCCCATCCGAGGCCAACATTTGTGTGAAGAGCATATCTGTTGGTTTGTGGGTTCTGAGTGTTTGAGTATTTATTTTAATAGTGTTTATGAATGTTGATCAGTTGTTGAGTACGCATCCACAAGCTTCGGCTTAATTTGGGACTAAACAGCCGTGTGGGAATTTGTCTAAAAACATTATCATTAATGTTACATCGCATATTAACTTGCGATGGATCACAGTTGGCCGACTCTCCCATGATGCATGGTTTATAGTTCATGCAAACAAGCGTGCCTGTTTCCACATCAGTGCTGGGGATAGTCCTGACTGGCAATTTAGACATGAACGCCGGTGGACGTTGCTCCACAACAAATTTATAGATAATATCAGAGAATTTGCCTAAAGCGGCTGGCAGTGACTGGATGCGGAGAACCGAAGATCGGATTCAGTGGCGCGCCTTGGCTGAGGCCTATGTCCAGCAGTGAGATAAATTGCGTGCCACTCTGCTCTTTGCTGTAGACAGTCTTCCACTCCAGACTCCAATTAGGTCAATTGACTCCAGTTCTGCGATACATGTGCCTCTTGCCACATCCTGGTAGAAATCTTAGGTGTTTGTTTTGGGCGGTAACCAGAAGATGACTATAGATAGAAGATGTCATCACCAGCAAAAGCGTACTCAAAACAACTCACCTCAACAACTTGATAACATTCAAGCAATAATAATGCAAATAAGTCTTCTGATCTTCTGGCGCGTTCTCTTCTAGGAAACATCTTTTGATCTGCTCGTCTGCTATCATCGCGTCTCTCAGCGCGTACTCCACCCCCGTTTTGATGAAGTTCTGGTATCTCTCTGTGTCCATGTTCACGTCGGAAGTGTCGTTCGGGGTGTGCATGGTGATGGTGCCGGAGATGATTCGCACCAGCAGCGCCAGGGTGGTGTCGCTGCGGGAATGCACCAGCAGATAGCTGATTGTGCTCACAAATTCAGACGGGAGATTGTAGCCTGAAATTAAATTTTGTGTTAGTTCAAGTGAAAACAAATCAAATGTCTTACTTTTCTACATCCAAATATATTTTTTTAAATTTTTTTTTTATCTAGACAGGTAGGTATTTTGGGATGGTTTAGTTTATTCTGATAAATTGGAAAACCGGAGTGTTTTGTTTATGACAGGTGTCTAGGTTTCAGAGTAGCTATTTGGCTTTTGATGCATAATATTGTAAGAACTTGCGTAAAAAAGAATTACGATTCAGCTGGGTTGTAAAATCTAGAATCAACAGTGTGGGCTTTTTTGGATTTCCAGAAATATCTCGCAAGACATTTTTTCCTGAAATTCCCATTGCCCCGGCAGTTATCAGGGCGACAGACAAATAGACAAAAAGCTTCTCTATATAAATATTTGACGGATCATAAACAGCCTGAACTAGTCCACTGCTGGGCATAGGCCTCCCCCAAGGCGCGCCATTGACACCGAACTTCGGTTTTTTGCATGCAGTCACTGCCTTACGCAGGTCGCCGCTCCATCTAGCCGGGGGGCGTCCCACACTACGCTTGCCGAGGCGCGTCTCTACTCGAGAGCTCGTCTACTCCAGCAGTTCTCTGTTCTCCGACAGATGTGACCAGCGTGTGAGTAAACGAAGATAATGAACGAACTGATAGATCGAAAGAACGAGAATGAATGTAATGTGAATGATACAACACTATTATATAACAGTAGCTAGTTATTAAGTTATCTTATCTTGTAGAAGGGGGCCGGGCTCACCCGGCGCCACTGCGACCCTATGGGATCTATTGTGTCAGCCCCTGTGTTTACCTGCTGTTCTCCTCCCCAAGTGTTCGCTGCACAAATGCTATTGTGCAGCTGAGGGGTAGGAGCCTGTAGTCCTCGGGACCAGTGATAAAGTTACTTGCATAGTACAATAGACGGCGAGCAACACCCACTGCCACTTGAACGTATTGTCGGATTCCTAATCATCATCATCATCAACAGCCTATTAATGTCCCCACTGCTGGGGCTCAGGCCTACCCTACCAACGAGGGCGTTCGGGCTACAGTCCACCACGCTAGCCCAGTGCGGGTTGGTGGACTTCACATGCGCCTAAGAATTTCTTCTTCGGCGTATGCAGGTTTCCTCACGATGTTTTCCTTCACCGTTTGAGAGCAGTCAGTAAATGTACTTAAGTTTCGAGAAAAAACCCATTGGTACATGGCCCAGCTGGGGATCGAACTCCGGACCTTTCGATATGATAGGCCGCGTCTTATCCCCTACGCCCCTGACGCTCTGGTTCCTAATAAAAACAAAGAAACCCTAATAACTGATGTGTTACTCACACACTAATATAAGTATCCTGGCCAACGAATACTGCTCGAGTTGGTTGCCCACCAGTAGCTTCTCCCGCACGATGTTAATTTCTTCGGCCGCGCTCGTCAGCAGGGGCAGGTTTCTCTCAGTGAACAAGCATTCGTATTCTAACTTCTGCAGCAGATACTCTGTGGAAAGAAATCAAGTTGTATTACTCGAGATAGCAAGCGTGAAATATAGGGTTTTTATCGAGAAATGTATAGATCGGGATCTGCTACGGATACGCGCGAATTGTGTAGAAACAGTACACAGTTAAAAGTTTTATAAAACCGATATTTTTATAATGACTTGTGCCAATATGATCTGAAAGGTAAATAAACAAGGAGGATCTATGCCGCATTACACCACTGCAGCACTGTACTACTGTAGCACTGTACCACTATACCACTGTACTCTCTATCGCAGTTCTACTGAAGCACTGTGACAGTGTACTATTGTGCCACTGTACCACTGCAGCACTATACCACTGTAGCACTGTACCACTATACCACTGTACTCTCTATCACTGTACTACTGTAGCACTGTGACAGTGTACTATTGTGCCACTGTACCTGTCGCGACGAGCGCGAATCTTTAGGTGAGTTGACATGATTTGGAAACGTTTGCCTTATAAGAAATAAAAAGAGGAATAGCGAGTTGTCTATGGAACGACTGACTGATGACATTTCGGTGCGCGCGAACCCCGAGTGCCATAACCGGAAGCATTTCACAGTACGACGGCGCGATCTGCAGTAGCTGGTCGACGTGAGTGAGTTGAGTATATCTGTCGCCGTCGTGTTCGTATCCAGCAGAAGCCCCGAGCCCTGTAGAGTAACCTGCACGAGCTGCTGGGGCAGCTCGCATCGCAAACACCTGAAGTTGAGTATACCTGTATCATGCGCAAACGTGGATTGTGTGGTTAACGTTGTGATCTCTGCGGTGCTCGCTCTTAAAGTTCTCTTGTGTAAAGTGTCGTCTATGATTTGTGTGAATAATCACTGTACCGTTTCTATTTACAGCATAGGATGCATGCCCGCACACATGTGCGGGATTCATCATTGTTTGTCTACCTATCTTGTATCAACGAGCCGAGCTTTGGAGTGCTACCCAGGTTGGATATCTGACCAACACACAAGTGGAGGCAGATCTGGGTAACCAGCCCAGGATGGACATCCAGTCCCACACAAGGAGTGGACTGGATCTGGGTGTTTAAGAATCTTGGGACGGCGCCTAACCAAGTAGTACCTATAATCAGTTATAGTGTGTGGGTACCGGAGACGTCTGGTCGGCCTGCCGCTGCTCATGGAGCACGCTTGCTATAAAGAAGCAGTTATAGTGTGTGGGTACCGGAGACGTCTGGTCGGCCTGCCGCTGCTCATGGAGCACCCTTACTATAAAGAAGCTCGTGGAGTGGCCTGTCGCTACTCGTAGAGCACGCTTGCTATAAAGAAGCTCGTGGAGTGGCCTGTCGCTACTCGTAGAGCACGCTTGCTATAAAGAAGCTCGTGGAGTGGCCTGTCGCTACTCGTAGAGCACGCTTGCTATAAAGAAGCTCGTGGAGTGGCCTGTCGCTACTCGTAGAGCACGCTTGCTATAAAGAAGCTCGTGGAGTGGCCTGTCGCTACTCGTAGAGCACGCTTGCTATAAAGAAGCTCGTGGAGTGGCCTGTCGCTACTCGTAGAGCACGCTTGCTATAAAGAAGCTCGTGGAGTGGCCTGTCGCTACTCGTAGAGCACGCTTGCTATAAAGAAGCTCGTGGAGTGGCCTGTCGCTACTCGTAGAGCACGCTTGCTATAAAGAAGCTCGTGGAGTGGCCTGTCGCTACTCGTAGAGCACGCTTGCTATAAAGAAGCTCGTGGAGTGGCCTGTCGCTACTCGTAGAGCACGCTTGCTATAAAGAAGCTCGTGGAGTGGCCTGTCGCTACTCGTAGAGCACGCTTGCTATAAAGAAGCTCGTGGAGTGGCCTGTCGCTACTCGTAGAGCACGCTTGCTATAATGAAGCTCGTGGAGTGGCCTGTCGCTACTCGTAGAGCACGCTTGCTGTAAGTAACTAACGGTCTAACTTGCCGCGTTCATGACGTGATCTAATGCAGAGTGTTTCTGTCACAGTTGTCTAAGAAACGGAGCACCGGGGAGAGTCGCGGGTTACCGTGACGCTCCGCAGCCAGATGAGTGGCTGCGATCGGATATACTCATATCACTTTTCAATGCAGGTGAAAGAACATCTCCACCGGTCCAGCGTAACCGTACATTCAAGCGAAGCAGATCCAATAACAGGAATTATAAGAGCCCAGGTATGTGGACACCAATAACAACCCTCACCATATCGAAAAAGCACTCTTCGTCGCGATAATACTCTTCGTCGCGATATGGTGAAGGTGCTGGTTTATTACGCCATATGGACATCAGTGGAGATCTTAGGCATCATAACAAGCATTACAGCATACAAGGAAAACAAAATCGTAATGCGCGCGGAACGTCGTTGCGTCAGCAGACTCGTCACCGATTGGCCGCCGCCGGAGGTTCCTTCCAGGAGGAAAAGCAGTTCTACCAACATTACACACATTTCCGGAAGGCAGCGCCGTGAGGACGAGTCCGCCGTGAAGTTCGGCATGTACAGAAGCACGTAGTAACAAACTTACTACATAGATGGCGCTACTCGTATCATTTATAGATATAATCGATATATTTTTTGATTTCTCATACACATTTCAAATTATGGTGAATTTTTTGTCTGGTTATGCAAGATAGCGTAACCTAAGGTTATTTATTTGTCTGGAACAGGAGTTGAATGGATTACTCCAAATGAAATTATATAATTTGAATCTCGCGCGTTTGCGTGACCAACATGGACGGAATGAAGTTAGGCAAATGGCGACCTATAATCATTTACGTCCCTTTTAATCCCTTCGGTTAATATTAACAACGAAATCGTTTTGAAAACACGTAGATAATTCGTTTAATCGATTTATGAACAAGTACGAATATAATTCAAACGGTTACTTTGTTTAATAGTTGTATTGTGAAAAGGGAGCGGACGGTTATGTTACTCTATGGCGGACGGTAAGGAGCGGAGCGAAAATTCATTCAAATTCACTCACTCGCTCGCAAGAAAATTTTCTTGTGAATTACACGCCACTGTCATTTGTTCGAGTTTCATAAACTTTGTCTTACAAAGTTTAAAACCCAGTGTTGTGACCTGTGACTTCAATTTAATAGATTTTCTGGATATTATAAACCGTAAGTTAAGTTTTATACGCAAACGTCTTGTGAAACATCTTACTAGATTCTTACAAGAAACTACGATAACGGCTTGGCATGGAGGCCACGAGGTTTCGAATCGCATCTTTAAGTAATCGTAGATTTTAACACTCATTTGAAAAACATAAATCAGGATTGTTTTCTTTGGAAACACGCTTACTGCATTGGTTTGATAGGTACATACCATCAAAAGGCTATTCGAAAGCCGCCATTTGTGTTAAGTACCTACTTTTTCCTTCAGGTATTAAATGAATCAGGTACTTAAATGCAGTAGGTAGGTAGTGGAACATGCCACGTACTACCTACCGTTGCGTTCGAATCACATAAGATTTTGATAATACGGATAGATGCACATCTAGTATGTGACATCAATAAACGTATGATGTTTCGAGATGTAATCGGTCGTTCAATAAACCTTGTTTTAGCAATACAACAAAAGGAAGAGGAACTGGTCAGTTTCTTAGCTAAAAGAGGAGCAGTTTGAACCTACTGGGAAGTGGTTTCACTACAAAACAACAAGCAGTGTTTATGTAAGTAACAGTAATACTTACCTACTTACAGTTCAGTATTTAGTGTTTGTGTGATAAATATAACTAAATTTGAACTATGGATAGTGTCATTATAAAGGCATTCAACCATGCGTTGTGGTTTTTTCTCCCCTATAAACTTCTTTATATTGGTGATACCACATATATCTCTCTAATCTGTGGGTGATACATTTTAAAGTTAGTGTTTATCATAAGTTCATAATTATGCTGAGCATTTTGTTGACTTATACAGATAAACTTATTAAGTACAAATGTATACTTAAATGCTTAACTGTTGAGTATGAGAAATTAAAAAATATGACTTAGTACTAATAGGTACTTACTTAATTTGATGCTTACTTACCGGTCATACAATAAATATTTTTATTGTACGGCATTCTCATAGCGATAAATTGTTATATCGGTACGAAAGGTGGATAAATAATTCCTAGCGGACGTTAGAGGAACTAAAAGGATGGTAACCACTCATGAGGCAAGCGAAGGACAATATTAATTTAAAAATTCTAAATTAATTACAGAATACAATAAAATGGAAAGTGAAGAGACCTCGAGTTTGGAGAATGTTGTCAAATTAAGACTCTTTGAAATAGCGCAAAGAATAAATGTTTATAAGACTGAAGCTGAAACTTATTGCAAGGAAGGTAGTGATGATGACCAGAAGGCACGTGTATGTGCATCAAAATTAGAATCCATGATAAAAAGATTTTCATCTGAACTAAATGAGTATTTCAGAATTGCAAACCACCCATCGGCTGATGAAATCTCAGATATGAGCAACACTCAGTTAAACGGAGAAGAGATTTTGGCGGAGCTGAAGTGTCGATTGAACAAGGACAAGGTGGAAAATAAAAGCAAAGATGGACAAACCCGTATTTTCTCAGCGAAGCTGCCCACACTTACATTACCCGAATTCAACGGAGATATTCTAGCGTGGAGCGAATATTGGGATATTTACAAGTCAAATATTCACGACAGGTCTATACCGGATGTAGATAAATTACTCTATCTCAAGTCAACTTTAAAGGGAGAACCTCGCACGATTATAGACGGTTTAGAAACCACAAACAAGAATTATACAATTGCCATACAAATACTGAAAGACAGGTATGGTAAACAGTCTCAAATTATAGATGCGCATTATAGTGCGCTCAGTAAAGTGAAGACTGCAGATAAAACCATAAGTGAATGCCGCATTGTACTGAACGAGATAGAACGTCATCTCCGAGTCTTACAGTCACTCGGAGAAAACACTAGTCAAAATAATTTGAGATATCTTATCATAGAAAAGTTCCCAGAAGATATAGTCTACGAGATGAAGTTAAAATTGAAGGAAGATACTCTAGAAGAAATGAGAAAACAATTAGAAATTATAATAACAGCTAGAGAGGAGGCTAACAGGATAAGACAAGAAAAGAATAGCCAGACGGTACAAGCTCTGCATACAACAGATAAGCGTATCATGCATAAGCAGACAGGAAGGTATGATAGCAATGACAAGAAAGATAATAAGACTAATAGGCAATATAGAAAAAGAGAAGACAGAAAGTGGAACAATAGAGAGCGATCACAGTCACCGAGCTCATTTGAAACCAGACAAATTATATCTGGGAAACGCAGATATGATCAGAGAGAAGATAGAAGTCAGGAACAGAAAGGAATATCAAAGGAATCTACAGAACAGAAAAGAAGCAAACCCTTTTGCATATTTTGTAAAAATGATCACTACTCTGACCAATGTCAAGAATATAAAACTGTCAAAGAAAGAAAAGCCAGACTGAGGAACCATTGTTTCAACTGTTTAGCAGGAAGTCATTTTTCTCGCTCATGCAAATCAAAAAGAGTATGTGCCCATTGCCAGTCAAGAAAGCATCATAGATCCCTGTGTCCAGTAAAATTTCAAGATAAGACAGATACTGATACTGACCGTAGCAAATAGCTATGAGTTTACAATATTACAGACCGCGATAGTAACAGTGAAGGATAAAAAATGTAATCAGAAACCTATTAAATGCAGATTATTGCTTGATTCAAAATTACAAAGATTATAAAATGATGAATTTTGATAGATGTGTTGCGGAAGTTTGTTGCGCCGCTTCTTCCCAGCGCTAACACCTTGGAAACGGGTGTAGATAACAAATTAACGTATAAATGTACCCAGTGTTATTATATTGTACTTACGTGCAATGTAATATTTTTTGATTTTGATTTTATATTATTGTTTATCAAGAAAACTTTCACTTTATTTCAATGGCCCCGAATTCCTGAAAGAAGAGAAAGACAAATAGCTAAATCCATCTGTACCAGAGCTTCAAGTATTGGCGTCGGGGCAGGGTCCTTCGGATACAATATTCCATGAAGAATGCGGACTGGTCTTTCGATAAACGACATCCTATATTGATGCTTCATGCGACATCCTAGATTGTAAATTTACCTACGACTTCGTCATGAAAACACACAGAAAAAATTATCATATGGGAGTCAATCACACATTAAGCAAAGTGAGAGTTATACTGGATTCCAAAAGGAAAAGGATATATACAGCGAATACTGAGGAAATGACCAGAGTTTATCAAACACAATGGAGGTCCTTTCAAGCTGCCTCCCGCATCGGCTCTACCTCCAGAGAGAGTAAACTACACAGCACCCATATAGAAATATAAAACGTAGCGAGCCCTTTTTATATTTCTGTGACAGCGCCATTCACCTACACAGGTGTGGATTATATGGGTCCTCTCCTAACAAACAATGGAAGCAGTAAGAGATGGATTTGTCTCTTTACCTGCCTTGTAGTGCGAGCCTTGTACACCTTGAAGTGGTTCAAGACCTCACAGCTGAAGAAGGTTTACTAGCATTACGACGGATGATTTCTACGAGAGGAATACCAACACTAATAACGTCGGACAACGCTCAACATTTCAAACTTATCATCATCATCATATCAGCCTGTAGACGTCCACTGCTGGACAGAGGCCTCGCCCAAGGATCTCCACGACGACCGGTCCTGCGCTAACCTCATCCAGCTGGGTCGCGACCTTCACCAGATCGTCGGTCCACCTTGTGGGAGGACTGCCTACACTGCGTCTTCCGATACTTGATCGCCACTCGAGAACAAACTTATAGCAGACGTCGAGAAAAACACACGCTTAATAACAACCAACTTTCAACTGGAATAAAGGAGATAGAGGCTGAGATTAACTCACGACCTCTCACCAGCGTCGACTCTGAACCAGACTATTTAATGAAACCTTCAGACTTCCTGACTGTAGGAAGAGTAATGAGGCTAGAAGAGCCTGAGAAGGACTTTGAGCTTCAAAGTACATCAGTAACAAAGACAGAGCTGATACTAGGATGGAAACGAGCACTTAGTATACTAAAGGAATTTAAACAAATGTTTACAAATCGTTATTTACTTAGCCTTCGTGAGAGATATCATCACCTACCTCGAGAACCGCGGATCACTTCCAAGCTGACTCCGAGCCCCGGTCAAGTCGTACAGATCAAAGGCGATTCAAAGGACAGGAATGAATGGAAAGTGGGAAAAATCACGTCATTAATCCCAAGTGTCGATGGGCTTCATAGAGCAGCTAAAGTTCAAGTGGGAAAAATTGAGTACATACGGTCTATTGCTCATCTCTACCCACTTGAGATAGAAGACGCTCCAGATTCCATCACGAACATGGACAACGAAAAGGAAGAATCTCGTCCTGTTGAATTACCTATCTCTGGCCCAGTCAGCACAGAGAAGGAAGGGAGTAATCAACATACAACAGCTGATATACCACCATATGAACGAATTATCCCATTAGAAATGACCAATGAAGTTTTAGAAGAAGAATCATCGTGTGAAGACGAATAACCTTTGTCAACGGAAAGAGAAGATAATGCGCTATCTAAAATAATAGAGTCAAATGAAATAGACACGAACCAGAGGTCGAGAAGACAAGCAGCTATCAGGGCAACTGAGAAGATTAAGGAGTGGACGCGAGACCTGACTGCTCTTCTGTGTTACGCCAATTCTCCGCCGTTGGGGAGTGTCGCGACGAGCGCGAATCTTTAGGTGAGTTGACATGATTTGGAAACGTTTGCCTTATAAGAAATAAAAAGAGGAATAGCGAGTTGTCTATGGAACGACTGACTGATGACATTTCGGTGCGCGCGAACCCCGAGTGCCATAACCGGAAGCATTTCACAGTACGACGGCGCGATCTGCAGTAGCTGGTCGACGTGAGTGAGTTGAGTATATCTGTCGCCGTCGTGTTCGTATCCAGCAGAAGCCCCGAGCCCTGTAGAGTAACCTGCACGAGCTGCTGGGGCAGCTCGCATCGCAAACACCTGAAGTTGAGTATACCTGTATCATGCGCAAACGTGGATTGTGTGGTTAACGTTGTGATCTCTGCGGTGCTCGCTCTTAAAGTTCTCTTGTGTAAAGTGTCGTCTATGATTTGTGTGAATAATCACTGTACCGTTTCTATTTACAGCATAGGATGCATGCCCGCACACATGTGCGGGATTCATCATTGTTTGTCTACCTATCTTGTATCAACGAGCCGAGCTTTGGAGTGCTACCCAGGTTGGATATCTGACCAACACACAAGTGGAGGCAGATCTGGGTAACCAGCCCAGGATGGACATCCAGTCCCACACAAGGAGTGGACTGGATCTGGGTGTTTAAGAATCTTGGGACGGCGCCTAACCAAGTAGTACCTATAATCAGTTATAGTGTGTGGGTACCGGAGACGTCTGGTCGGCCTGCCGCTGCTCATGGAGCACGCTTGCTATAAAGAAGCAGTTATAGTGTGTGGGTACCGGAGACGTCTGGTCGGCCTGCCGCTGCTCATGGAGCACCCTTACTATAAAGAAGCTCGTGGAGTGGCCTGTCGCTACTCGTAGAGCACGCTTGCTATAAAGAAGCTCGTGGAGTGGCCTGTCGCTACTCGTAGAGCACGCTTGCTATAAAGAAGCTCGTGGAGTGGCCTGTCGCTACTCGTAGAGCACGCTTGCTATAAAGAAGCTCGTGGAGTGGCCTGTCGCTACTCGTAGAGCACGCTTGCTATAAAGAAGCTCGTGGAGTGGCCTGTCGCTACTCGTAGAGCACGCTTGCTATAAAGAAGCTCGTGGAGTGGCCTGTCGCTACTCGTAGAGCACGCTTGCTATAAAGAAGCTCGTGGAGTGGCCTGTCGCTACTCGTAGAGCACGCTTGCTATAAAGAAGCTCGTGGAGTGGCCTGTCGCTACTCGTAGAGCACGCTTGCTATAAAGAAGCTCGTGGAGTGGCCTGTCGCTACTCGTAGAGCACGCTTGCTATAAAGAAGCTCGTGGAGTGGCCTGTCGCTACTCGTAGAGCACGCTTGCTATAAAGAAGCTCGTGGAGTGGCCTGTCGCTACTCGTAGAGCACGCTTGCTATAAAGAAGCTCGTGGAGTGGCCTGTCGCTACTCGTAGAGCACGCTTGCTATAATGAAGCTCGTGGAGTGGCCTGTCGCTACTCGTAGAGCACGCTTGCTGTAAGTAACTAACGGTCTAACTTGCCGCGTTCATGACGTGATCTAATGCAGAGTGTTTCTGTCACAGTTGTCTAAGAAACGGAGCACCGGGGAGAGTCGCGGGTTACCGTGACGCTCCGCAGCCAGATGAGTGGCTGCGATCGGGTATACTCATATCACTTTTCAATGCAGGTGAAAGAACATCTCCACCGGTCCAGCGTAACCGTACATTCAAGCGAAGCAGATCCAATAACAGGAATTATAAGAGCCCAGGTATGTGGACACCAATAACAACCCTCACCATATCGAAAAAGCACTCTTCGTCGCGATAATACTCTTCGTCGCGATAGTACCACTGCAGCACTATACCACTGTACCACTATACCACTGTACTCTCTATCACTGTACTACTGTAGCACTGTGACAGTGTACTATTGTGCCACTGTACCACTGCAGCACTATACCACTGTACCACTGCAGCACTGTGACAGTGTACTGCCTGCCTTTAAAAAAAGATTGCGCGCCTGGCTTGTCAAGCAGTCATTCTACAGCTTTGACGAATTTTTAAAGAATAATTTTATTTGACTCTTGTTTTTATTTGATTATTAATAATTTTATGTTTATTTGATTTTTGATTATTAATGTTGACATTGTTCATAATGAATCTAATGACGTGTATCAAAAAATATGAATAAAAATATGAATAAAAATATGTCTATGTCTAGTATTGTGCCACTGTACCACTGCAGCACTATACCACTGTAGCGCTGTACCACTGTACTAGTGGAGCACTCACCCAGCAGCTGCCTGCAGAACAGGTTGGTGTGCGCGTGCCGCAGCAGCAGCAGCAGGCAGCGCGCGTCGGAGCGCAGCAGCAGCGCCACCAGCGCCGCGGGGCCCACGCCCTCCCACGCGCCGCTGTGCCGGTACTTGGCGCACACGCCGCATACGCGCTCCATCACCTCGTCGGTCACTGGTAACATCACCACACTCGCTCACCCAGCCATGTTGGACCAACAGCAGACCGACATCGACTGTCTACGGTCACTAGGCAGGTAACCTCATACATTTTCAAATCAAATCAACAACCTATTGTTTGTTTGTTTTGTTTTTCAAAATTCTTTATTCGTCAAAAAAATAAATACAATACGAATAGTATAACAATAAACTTACAGTTACATAATAGAAGAAAGAAAGAAAGAAAACAAAATAATTTATTCGACAATCACAACAAATAGATTAATAAAATTAATTAATTAAACCTGACATAAAATTAGGTGGTAGACGATGCTGTGATCGTGAAAAGGTCACCAGCTCAGCATATTGCTGCACCCGAGAGGCGCAGCGCTGGTTTTCTGCTGGGCGCCTTAGCTAGGTGTCCCCGTGTGTGTATATATATGTAGAAGCATAAACTAGTAAATACTTTATCAGGCTGATGGCATCTTTGAAAGTTTCAACAGCCTATGAACATGTCCCCACTGCTGGGGCTCAGGCCTACCCTCTCAACGAGGGCGTTCGGGCTATAGCCCACCACGCTAGCCCGGTGCGGGTTGGTGGACTTCGCATGCGCTTAAGAATTTCTCCTTGGGCGTATGCAGGTTTCCTCACGATGTTTTCCTTCACCATTTTAAATCGCAGTCAGTAAATGTACTTAAGTTTAGAGAAAAAACATTGGTACATGCCCCAGGCGGGGATCGAACTTCGGACCTTACGATATGATAGGCCGCGTCTTATCCCTGACGCCACTGACGTTCATAAATTTTAGGAAATGTTTATCTGTGTGCAGTCGCGGTACGAAAATATATTTCTCGATTGTTATTCAAGTGTTACTCACATGTTTCCTCAATGTCCTGTGTAAGGGCCTTTAGTACTATATCCGATTTCGACGAAAGGTTTAAAAGATACGGTATAACCTCTCGCTTTTTCTCAACCTTACTGTCTTCTCTGATTGCTTCCTGTGACACAAACAAATGTGAAGTCAAATTATTCAATTCAATACTCTTAATTGCACAATAAAATAACAAAACAGATATTTGTAGTGTATGTTGTTACTTAGCATATATAATTACTGTTTTATATAAACAAACTATCTTTTTGCGCCTACCACTAATTTATCTGCATGGCCCAAAGGTCAGCTGGTAGAGAATGCCGTTGGCATTAAGTTCGCCTTTTGTACAAATTAGTGCAATAAAGTTTTAAATAAATAAATACAATAATGCAGTAGCTTACTTTAGTACAGTCGGCCGCACGTCAGTATAAACACTTGACCTTGAGCTGGCGTCACTTAATACTGGTTATTGTTACCACTGACGCGCGGTCGACCGTACATGTAGGCGGTCTTATTGAAAAAGCAATCTCTACAATTATTTGCATGACAAAAGCAATTTTGCAGAATTATTGGCTGATTGTAGGGTTGTGTGACTTAAATATGCGCGAATTTTTATAGGACATTCACTGTTAAGTAGCCAAGGATTCCGGTGAAATCCTGTCAAATAAATCATTCCACACTGCTGTAAAGAGGCTGCTATAATTAACATCTGTTGACCTGCGGTGACCTCTAATAATAGTATATTATTGTCATGTCATGTCATGACCTTTCTCAATTACACCTACATATAGTTCTTACTTTCCATCTGTCACACTTGCAAATATAGGCGTTTTGAAAATACCAGTATTAATATCGGTATCGAACCAGTATTTGTAAACGAGCACCGGTATTGTCTCTGGTACCGACACCAGAGGAAGGCGATACACATTAACAGCGAAATGGTATCGTAGTGATTCCCAAGTTTGCTGGAATGTGGAGGGCGGAGGACCGGGCGTGGTGGCGTTCATTGGGGAAGGCCTACATCCAGCAGTGGACGCTAAAAGGTATGTTGATGATGAGATGATAGTGATAGTTGAGTAGTTACGTGAAACAAGTCGACAAGTGCCGCCCTGATGTGGGAGAGCGCCGGGGGATGGTGCGCGAGGTGGGCGAGCACCGCGCGGGCCGCGTCGGCGCCGAGGGCCAGCGCCCGCGGGGCCACCAGCGCGGGCTCCGCCCGGCCCACCCAGCCCACAGCCCACGAGCACGCGCGGCACCCTGCCCACAACATTACCACCATTACATTTCAATTCTATACTCTTTAATAATTTCTTTACATTCTTAGAAGTACATTTAAAAATAATCACAAAAAAAACAGATACAATAAATAACACACTAGCCAAAATAATAAACAACCTTTCTATTTATTATACATACATATATGCAACTGTTGTCAAAAATATGACAAGGTACATTGGAAAGGGTCTAAGTCCAGAAGGACTATTATGATGATCAAAATTTGAACCCTTACCTATCATCATGTCAATGCATTTGGCTCTTTCCTCCGAGTTGAGTAGGGTTAGATTTTGTGTTGTTATGTCGAGCAGGACTCTTACAGGATCTGTGCTCTGCAAAGTTGAATCTAAAACAATAAAAAAAAGGTTCACAATCATAGTGGTGTTAGTTAATCAGTTTACTTCATAGAAATATTAGTAAAAAAAGTGTTACAATAAAAAATTACAAAGGAAATTAAAATTATACAATCACACAATCATTACAGAAAAATTCATATGTATGTACATACATTTCTGTTTCCCGCGGCTTCGCCCGCGTAGAAAAGTTTTTCCTGCGATAAACGCTTTCCCGGGGTATCTAGCTATATTAACGTAAAATTTCATCAAAATCTGTTCAGGAGTTTTTGCGTAAAAAAATAACAAACATCCACACTTCCTTACAAACTTTCGCGTTTATAACATTAGTAGGATAGAATACTGCTCATCTGCTACTCATCTGTAGGTAGATATTCTTAGAAGTACAGAAATGTTCTTTTTTACATTATTATTATTTTATTGTAGAAGGTTATAGATGTGAAGTTAATATGCTAAAGTTAATTCTTGTTGTTCATATGGACACATGATTTTTATTTCGTGTAAAATACAGCAAAAAAAAAACAACAATATAATCTTACTTGGCTGGTTGGCATGCTCAGTGGCGATGTCCATGATGAGTTTGATGCACCACGGCGCTATGAAGGCCGCCCACGACTGGCCGAGGTTACTCAGCTCTGGTCCGATCATGCTCACACTCTCCAATGAGCCGTTTGAACTTGGGTCGTTCTATAAACAAATAATACTACCTACATAGTAAAATCATAGAAAACTAAAAAATACAAAAGTTTTTAAGTGGGGTAAGTGTGGATAAAGTCTATAGGACACACTGACAACATACCACACTGATGTGCAACCCTAATTTTAAATTATTTTTACCATACAATCTTTTCAAGTCATTAGTAATGCCTGTATTTAAAGTAAGAACTTGTCAGCAAATAAAGGCTTATTTATTTATTTATAAGTGTGGACAAAAGGGGGCGCAATGAAAAATTAGTACTCGACACAAATCACTCTTCCTTGTTACCTCCTTCCAGGTACTGTCGCTCGGTCCATGGGTCACCAGTAACCCACAAGCCTAACGTTCGGGGTGCTCCGACTGCTGTCACACATTTTTTCCCTCAGCGCCCCCTTTTCTCCACTCCAACCCTAAGTTTCCCCAACCAGCTAGTTGCTTCTGTTCTCACAAAATATAACTCTATCGGAGAAAGTCATAATGCTAACCTCATAATCTGACTGGTGGACGGAGACGTTGACTGCCTCGTGGAACACCATGGCGAAGTACTCGAGGACGGCATCCCTGGCGGCCGGGAAGTTCTTCAGCAGCGAGATGCCGATCTTGGTCAATTCGGCCGCGTTCTGGAAGTTCCGTCTGGACACACCGTAAATGAAACTGTTGAGGTCTGCAGACAGAGCCGTCGGTTTGTTCTGAGGATTCATTTCGATTTTCGGTGCGAGTTTCTTTAATAACTTCAGGAAGTACACGAAATACAAACGTTCATGCCGCACTCGGATTAGAACTGGTATTTAATCTGAGATGAGATGCCGCACATAACCATAACACAAATAAACGTCAAAGTCAAACTTCAAATTGACGTAACTTTATAGTCCGGATACATAATACTGTACAGATCCCAAAAATGTAGTCCACTAATGAAGGTTTCAAATAAAAGAAACCATTAAAAGACGAGAAGATAGATAGATTTTTTCATTTCAAAATATCATAGCTCCTAGAAGAATTCTTCTGAATTTGCAACACCGCGTTGTAGGAAAGAACACAGCGCCATCTAGTATCGGGTTGCTAATAACCTAACTTGATTTAGTACAATTTATACATGGCCTGGTACAACCACGGGGTACAACATTGGTACATTTACAATAAATAAATAATTTCATTACATATCGCTCACCATGGACAAAATGTCCATATAAATCTGCTCATTACAATGAAATAAGTATATAAAAAAGAAATTAATATGTTTACGTGCAACTAAAAATGGAAAACCAATCTACGAGTTAAGGCTTCTAGTTGTATGCTTCCCCACAATCACTCAGAACCCTTTGACCCTCAGTTTACTACATCAACTATAGTATTGTTGCGCCGCTTCTTCTTCCCAGCTCTATATAACACCTTGGAAGCGGTGGTAGATAAAAAATTTACGTTGTATAAATGTACCCAGTGTATTACATGCAATAAAATAGTTTTGACTTTGACTTGACTTGAGTAGGATGACAGTTAACTAGTTATTCCGCCGGGTGTCTGCTGGTTATTTATTTATTTATTTTTCACAAAATCCACAGCCCTTAGAAAAAATAGGTACCTAACTATTAACAAAGGTTTGCTCATACTGCCAATAAATAGGATTTACAATATGCTAAATTTTACTGCAATATACCTACATTTATCATAGACAGTCTGTTGTTATGTCAGGTTGTCTGCTGACTGACGCGAAATACTCAGGGTTTCAAAACTGTTGCGCTCTGAATCTTTCTATATACGGTTAACTGCCTTAATAAAGGGCACTGCTGGACATAGGCCTTCACCAATGAACGCCAGCACACTATACGAGCTATTCTTGAATCGCTCTCCTCGCTTCGAGCGATCGATTCCGACTTTCCTTCGACATAGGCCTTCACCAATGAACAAGTTCGACCTATAATGTTTAACGAAAGAACGTGTGTAAAACTTTTTCTCGAATGGTGTTTCTTCAACAATTACATTACCAACATTAGAGAATTTATCAAGAGAGCCTACCTAATATAATAAACCCGAAAGTTTGTAAAGATATTTGGACATTTGTTACTCTTTCACGCATTATCTACTAGATTTTAATGAAACTCTACAGTACAGATTAAGTACCTACCTACATACATCAGAATAACGGAAAATGCAACAATTGTAACAAATGCAACAATTTAAATACCCATATTACTATGTAGGTATGGGCGAAATTCAATATTATTCAAGATCAGAATTTAAAAAAATTCTAAAAAAACCTTGTTTGTCCAATGGAATTCATAGATAAGTTACAATTATTTGCCAGAGATTTTTATCTTACCTAACTAAATGTTTGAAAATCCACGTAGGTACCTATATAACGTCATTGGTATAACATTTATTTATACCTAGCTACATAATTATGACGAGCGTAGGTTAGGTAGGGGGATGATAGGTATCATAGAGTAACATATATGATAGGTATGCGTAGTAAAGTGAAGCGTGGGGGTGTCGGTCGGCGAAGAAAAATCAATATGCGGTGCGCACGCGATCCGCGCAAACCCCCTCTTCACAACTAGAACGGGCTAGCGAGTAGACACCAAGGGTACGTAATAAACGAAGTATATTATTAATTCTATTTTGAATTTTATTAACATTTTTACATAAAATAAAACCGACTGTTTCATACTTTTCATACGAAGTACTTTTTCTAATTGAAATTGAACCACCTGGACAATATGGCCTATTCAATAAATAAAATAATCATTCAAATCGGTTCAAGATCGGCGAAGATATCGCTCGCGTACCTAACATAAGACAAAAAAGTCGAAATGAGTACGTTCTCCTTTTTGAAGTCGGTTAATAAACCAGGTACGCATGTTATTACGCATGGTTTCAGGATACTGGTAGCAAGTTTCATCAAAATTCGTTCAGCCGATTTATAAACACTATGGCAATTTTTTTATTAGGTACTGTGATTTATATGTGTTACTTAACGTTTTATAGGTACCTACCTATTTGGTGTCCAGTAAGTAATTGATATTTCCTGTTAGGTAACCGGCGATGGGTTACCTATCAGAATTTACGAGATATTGTAATTTTTTTGACTTGCATGTACTTATTTACCTACTACTTCTTAACTCTTCTGTGCTTATCTCTTCTGTGAAAAGTTTACACTAAACCATAATATTACGTGTTTTGTAAATTATTATTAATAGGGTAGCTTCAAATATCGATGAAAATTTTTAATTTATATTATAGATACTGTTTCCCCCGGCTTCGCCCAGGTGTAATAAGTTTTTTTCCCGCGGCAAGTTTGTCCCGGTAAAAAGTAGCCTAAATCCTTTAGCAGGGCCAGGGTTCGATGTTCTCCATGCCGTATCAAGATCCGCTAAGCGGTAGGCGTAAAAAGGTAGGTAATAAACAGACAGACAGACACACCGAGTTACTCTACCATTTATTATATTGGTATATTTTTATTTTTTTTATTATTATCTTTATTTCAGCCCATAAAAGGCCATATTACATAAACACCATAAGCTAGTAAATACATATAAAACTTAATTAAGGCTTAAATTAAGTATGGATTGTCAAAGTTCTCTTTCAAAATAAAACTGGGGCTTTGTCGTAGATACAGGACCCTGATCATTTTCAGTAGGTACTATCGTGTTCTGAGGCAAAGACAATGACGCGTAGGGCTGAGCTAAAATGAAAAGGCAGCAAGCATCGCCTCGGAATATTGCTAGTATAGATATATTTGAGACGCAATTTGCGCGTGAACCGGCCGGCCGGCGGCAGGGCGGGCGCCGCCGGCGGGCGCGCCCCTCGCGAGCCGCGACACGACGCAGGCGCGCGCCGCAGCCGACGCTTTCCACCATGGATCGATGAGATAAACGCGCAACCCCGCGTTTCACATTAAATCAATACCAGTCCTATCGATTTTCGCAGCCGCAGCCGCCGCACACCGGATCCGAGGGTCGCACGCGGTGGTTGCGCGCTTCATTCATAATATAGTTCTCACCAATAGAATATATCTTTAAAATGTGATTTGTGCATAGTTTCGATAATGTTGCTGAGAAAGTCGTTAATTTTGAAAGTTTTTAACGACTTTATTGGTTGCCGGTTTTTTGAGGTAAACATGACTCTATTTTTTGTTCGACAACTAAGTACCTACCAGGAAGTAGATTATTCTATGTTATATTTAAATTTTTGAAAAATTACTATACTAATAATATATTTCCTAAAGTTTTATTTGAAGCGAATATGATTTTATTTTAACTAATGAGATTTGAAATTTTTGCAACAATTTTAATAACAACACAAAGATAATTTGAATTTTTCCAAATCGGAAGTATCTTTTCGGATCGCTTACGAACAAACAACGACCAATGGCGTGTGGCGGCGGCATTCAAATGTTCAGGTTCACAGAGGCGGTACCATATTTCTGAAACTCGATCGAACTTTTCGCGTGTTATCTATCCTTCTCTAACTCGAATTTCGTCCAATGAGAGAGAAAGAGATAGTAAATGGTACAATAAATAAGTGACAAGTAAATGAGTTGCACTTGGTTGGATTGAACTTCGTTCGTTCTCGGTTTGTTTTTGTTTATAGTCAATTTGAGGCTTTGAGGTTAGATAGGAATAGTAAAAAGTTGTTTTATGTCGCAGATGGCGTAAATAAGAGATGACTTGAAGAAGATGACGTCCACGGACACGTACCAGTTGAAATGGCACTCGCACAGCTCGCATCTGAACGGTTCTGTAGCGGCGTTGCTCCGCTCAGAGCGGTTCACGGATGTGGTTCTGTGCACGATGGACGGCTCGCAGATCCCGGCGCACAAGTTCATCCTGAGCTCCTGCAGCGTGTACCTGAGCAGCCTGTTCGAGGGCCAGCGCTCGGTGACGCGCATGGGCGGCATGCTTTACGTGGTGCTGCCATCGGAGATATCCACGAAGGCGCTGAAGATACTCGTAGAATATATGTATAAAGGTCCGTGGATATGGGTATTATTCTTGTTAGTGAAGCTTGTTAGTTCATATAGGGAAGCTTTTTGGGTTAACTCCACTCTGACCACATAACTACTGGTATCCGGTATTTGGAACACTAAAATGTCATAACACTAATGAGCAGGTCACATCTGTCGCAGAACTGAGGACCGGCAGACGAGTTCTGGAGTGGAGAACGCGGACCGGTACGCGCAGCGTGAGACGCCCATCCGCCAAGTAGACCAATGACCTAAAGAAGGTGGCTGGAAGCAGAAAAGGACCGGGTGTGGTGGCTTTCAATAGGGAAGGCCTATGTCTAGCAGTGTCGTGGGTTTTGCAAATTTATTTAATGACCAAATATAGTAGCATGTTATTTTTTAGTTAATGTTTTAAGAGACTTTAAATTTAGCTATATCATTTCCAGGTGAAACAACAGTTTCCAATGAGGTGCTGGACATGGTACTAAAAGCTGGTGAGATCCTTAAAATCCGCGGGCTATGGCGGCAGACAGACGAGGCAGGCGGAGACTCCGCCCCAGCAGAAAAGACCACCACACAGAATGTTACAGCCATCGTCAACAAGCAGGCTGCTCAGAAGAAGCCTGACGACCAGGCGCCCAAAATAGTTGTGAAGAAAGATGATAAATTGCTCAAAACCTTCACTCCGATGCAAGCCGGGGGAGTCACTAGGTGAGTTTTTTTACTGTCTAAAGTGACAAATTCACAGACAGCCTGCCAAATGTTGAGTGGCCACAACAATGCTGTTTAGCACACTGATATGGAAACCATATTGGTGGTTTCATGGTAGAAAATAGGCAAGAGGGTAGCCACTATCCAGATTTTATTCTTATTATACGGGGGTGACAGTCCCTGCCACCACTACGCGAGTTTTATGCAAGAAACGGGAGATTTGTGCAGTGCAAAAAAAATACGAGTTTTGTGCAACAAAACGGGAGTTTTGTACTAGATTTGAAGAGTATTAGTCAAATGCACATTTTGCAGACTGATGATTTGCGCAGATAGAGAAAATGGAACTGATTATTGATCACAAATATCTCAAAAAGTCTATGGCTGCACAATTACAAGACCTCTGGTGTTAATACTTTACTGAGTCATCAAATACCAATTTCTAGCACTTCAATTTTAAATTTAAAACATTTGATTTCATGGAGTTCCTTTAATTTGAGATACTATGTTGCTTTGCTTAGAAGGAAATGATTTTTTTGATTGATATTATAAAAATACAGGATTGTTCTACTCATCAGTGTCAGACAGGTGGTTTCTTAAAATGCAGTTCTAAAATCTTTCCTGTCAGTAAAATTTACTACATACTTAGTGTAGTATATATCTTGTCTATTCATTCTTTATATCACTCCTCAGGCCAATGTTTATCGGTCCGCCCAAGCTGGTCTTCATCAAGACGACCGAAGGCGGCACGCAAGCGGCGCTCCGCCCTGGTGTTCCCAAAGGGCAGACCATCCTCGTGGCCCCACAGCCTACAGCTGACACGTCGATATCTGCAACAGTCACTACTGCTAAAGTCACGACGTCCGCGACCCCAGCGCCCACCGTCAGTGTTGCCACGACGACGATAGCCGATGACTCCCCCGATGAGGCGCCGGTGCCCAGGATCCTGAGAAGGCATGCAGCGGAGAGGAAGTATGGCAAACGGCAGAAGACTGACACACCTACGGACAATGATGATGGGAAAGAGGACGATAACGCTTCTGTCACTTCAAGTGAGTTAAAAATGATCAGCATAATTAAAAATAATAGGATTTCCTAGTTGACATTAGTCCAATTTCATTTCACTTACTGATTCAGGTGATAGAATAGAGCTGTGAAATAACGCACAAAATCTTCAGACAACTCTTCGACTATTCAATTTCGAAAGCAAGCAATTTCGTTTTCGTCAGAAAAAAGACTAGGTAACATATAATTTTTCAAACAAAACTGGACTCCGTTAGGGTTTACTTTTGTCTTAAATCAGAGCGTCAGTGGCGTCGGGGATAAGACGCGGCCTATCATATCGAAAGGTCCGAAGTTCAGTCCCGGGCTGGACCATGTACCAATGGGTTTTTTCTCGAAACTTACTGACTGCTCTCAAACGGTGAAGGAAAACATCGTGAGGAAACCTGCATACAACGAGAAGAAATTCTTAGCCGCATGTGAAGCCCGCGAACCCGCACTGGGCTAGCGTGGGCCCCAGCAGTGGTGACATGTTAATAGGCTATTCATTTGTTTTTTTTTTGAGAGTGACAGTAAATAAATAGAGTGTTTTTGTCAACAGAGAAGTCGTCCCAAAGCAACAACACAGTTGACATCCAAGTGAAGGACGAGCCCGAGTGGGACGCCAGCAGCATCGAGGAGGAGGAGCGCTCCATCGCGGAGATGTTCCAGGCGGAGATGAGCGTCAAGTCCGAGCCCCTCGACGACATGGATATAGAGGAAGACAGCTTGGTGAGTAACCAACCACCTTAAGACCGATTAGTGATTTTATGCAGCGAACTTTAAAGTTCACTGGTTTTATGTGAGCCATGGTAGCCTAGTTGGCAAATTCTAAAAAAAAACGTTCTAATCTTAAATGACGTTTTTCTATGGACTTAAGGCAGTCATTATAATGATGTGATGTATGTTATGTAGTACAGTAACGAACTGAGTGTGTGTGTTGCGCGCAGATATACAGCCCGCTGGCGTGCGAGCTGTGCGCGGAGGTGTTCACGGTGCCGGCGGCGTGGGTGCGGCACGTGCAGGGCCACGGGCTCGACCAACACCACGCGCGCAAGCGCAAGCATCGCTCCGCGGTCAGTATACACTACAGTCTAGCTACTGCAAATATTGAAGACTAGCTGTCTCCCGCGGCTTTGCCCGCGTAGAAGACTTTCCCGAGGTATAATTATACATATCTTCACGCTATGTCCCTGACTGGGTAGGCAGGTATACTTAGGGGTGGAATTTTCAAAGTTTAAATAAAAGTCTAAATATAAAATTTCACTGGACTTTCATACAATCTTTGAACCCCTATTTTTTACCCACTTAGGGGTCGATTTTTGAAAAACCCCTAGTGGATTATAGAGCTATGTGAAAAACATATTTTAATTTCCCGCACAATATACACAACCACAAGCACTTATTGTGTAAAGTACTATAACAATTATACATTAATACGGCAGTAAACAAACATTATTGTGGCGCACTTATATTTCATTATTACATACCATTTTACTAATCTAAACGATAATTTTCCCGAATAGAGCGACGACACGGAAGAGACGATGGCACTTCTGCGGTGCGACCTCTGTCAGAAGCACTTCCCCAATCCGGGCGAGTGGGTGCGTCACATCCAGAGCACGCATACGGAGTCAGGTCAGTACTGAACAGCAATGATGCACTTTTTTTTGTTACTTGTAAGTGAAAAAATTGTGTAAGAAACATGGACATTGCAATACATTGTGCCTAATGTTCGTGTTTTTCTAATTTTGGGGATTTAGAACAACTGGATCAATTGAGCAGAAAGTGTGTAAATGTTAATTGCCAATTGCCCGGTACTAATGGGAAATTTATGGATCTCCATTGACGGAATCCGCACTTTGTATACTATTGGATAGTGACTTAGGTACTACCGGGTTGACTATCTGTCCATTTGCTACCTACTAAAGTCAGTAAAAAAACCAGTGAGGGTTTTATAAAAATGAATATCCTGGCTCTAGTGTTTAGTTATGAAATAATTCCACAAATGACAACATATTATTATAGTCTAGGAAAGTTGGGGAGTTTATTTTTTAACTTACCATTAGTGGCAGAATATTCCTTTTTATTAAACGGATATTGGTGGCAGGCAGTCTAGACACTTTCAACATTAATTGTAAGCTATGCATGATATATCTTTTTCAGGTTTTAAACAAATTACTAACATTTCTAACTTATTTAAAAAATATACTAATCTATATTTTACTAACATAGCTGAAACATGATTGTTATGCTTATGTATGTGGCTAATTCTCGACAAACGGAACGTCAAGTCACAACAATTTACGTTTCATTTACGCAGATGTTTTGTATTAAACCTCAACTTCCTTGCTTGCGATGTATTTGTTTCATTTTATTATTATTTTTGAACACCACACCCTCATGATAATCACTTCAGTTATGTTTTTAAAGAAATATGTCGTCTTGGAATGCTTTGTTTGTGCACTTAAATATTCCTGGCACCGATATTTTTCACTTTTTAAGTATTTGTCTTCAAACACCAACAAAGTCCTTTGAATAAACTAAGAAAAGCTATTTATTTTATTCTTACATAGCATTACAGAAAAAATCCAAAGCGCCATGAGAAACATTTTTGTCGGCAAACAAAGCATTGCAACATTGTGATTGTCTTATAGCTGTTGTGATTTTGGGCTGCCATCTGTAAAGTAACTTATAATTTACCAAGTCCCAAACCGTTTCGAATCAGTTAGGGTCTAAAATTGGCATATTTTATGAGATAAATAAAAATCAAAATTAGGGAGGAAACTTTTATTAGTAATAAACACCATTGAAAGCTATAGTTTTAAAAACCGGATTTGTCCTCATGTTTGTTTATACGAATATAAACATCTATCATCAGCATTTTGATTGTGATTAAAAATTCCTAACGCACGTGTGTCAAGGGTAGATCTCCACTATAGCGCGTCGTGTGGTACTTTGCATATTCAAAATGAGTATTATGTATAGGTAAAGTATTGCGCGACGGAGTGATTGAGTGGAGTTCAACCCTAATTCTGTTTAGCTTTTTGTACTCTCTGCCACCCCGACCACTTCTGTATACATTATAAATCTTTTATTATCAACATTTTGAATAGAATAAATTTTGAATAGGTATAGAAGTCATATACGCAAATCGTTATGCCAACGTTAGAAATAAACATTCACAACACAGTTAAATCAAAGAAACTCGTACTATTCGTTTGTTGCCCGTGGTACTACCAATTCTACTACCAGTAGTGACACAGGTATGTTTACCCCCTTACTACCGCCTCGGTAGTATGTGGGGTTATTTTTTGGGGTTTTATTTTGGGTTTGATTTTTGAGTTCATTTATTGGGCTGTAGTTACGGCTTCGTTAATAAGAGTTACACCGACCTCAGCCATGTATTAACTTCATTTACCCCACTTACTACCGACCACCTCAATAGTATGGTAGGGGTTATTTTTTGGGGTTTGTTTAAAAACCATGACTGATGCGGTCGGCCGGTAGTAAGAGGGGTAAAAAAACATACACGTGTTACTACTACTGGTAGTGTCACAAGCAATAAATGAGCTTTTTCGAAGCCGAACCTAGGCAGATGGCAGCCCTGTTGTGAGCGAACTGAACCCTAACCTAAAGTCGTTCGATGTCGGTTGTCTAGAATTGGCCATATCAAACAACAGTCAGCCACCAAAACGTCACAATCGTTTCACAGAGGGCGCGCAAAACAAGCGCTGCGTCCACTGCAAGAAGGCTTTCCCATCGCACGCGTCCATGCTCATTCACATGCGTACGCACACAGGTGAGTACATTACGGTTCAAATTCAAAGGGGTTAGAACATATTATTTGAGATTTTTATGTTTTCCTTCACTGAAGAGCTTGTGAAGGTGGTATAAACCGTACGTTTAAATTATTTGACCTTAAGCGCAAATCTATACTATTATAAAACTGTAACGGAGCATTTCTGTACATTGAAGGGATTTAAAAAAAGCTATTGGAATTCGATATTTTGGCTCAACTGTCACCAAAACACTTTTCAAAAAATTTATTGTCTGTTTGAACGCGCATCACGCTAAAACTACTGGTCCGATTTAAATAAAATAAATAAAATTCTTTTATTTCAGGCCACTACATTGCCCATAATTGTGAATCAAGCATACCTACTTAAAAACTATATTAGTAAACAATTGGAAAAAATTTTTGAATTATTATTAGCACACACGACAGACAGAATCGACGAAATTCCCCCCACTTGCCAGGCTCACCGCTTCGCACGTATAACGTGCAAATCGGTGAACCTTTGGCAGGTTCACCGCAGGCTTGAATCCAGTCTCTCGGCAATCATCTTCAGGATTCCGTTTGGGCTCCCCCGCACTCGCCGCACAATTGAGGCAGACATTTTACGCATAATTGCGTAAAAGTCGTCCACTCTGTGATCAGCAAACATGCCTGAAGCGCTACAGTAGCGGGGAAGCCCCAACAGAGCCCTGAAGATGTTATTATATTGGATTCGCAGAGCACTGTACGCCCGCTGTGTAAAGGTGACCCATAGGCGGCTTGTGTAAAAAGACTGACAGTATGCCCTGAACAGAGTTAGTTTGACATCCACTGAACAGCGAGCAAACCTATGTGCCACCATGTTACCGCGGACTGACAGCGCCCTGAGCTCCCTTTAAATATCCTGATCATCTTTCAGGTCCTCGGTCACAATGTGTCCGAGGTATTTGAAACTTGAGACACGGCTCAAAGGTACCCCATCAGGAAGAACAGGTGGAACAACATCAGGTCCTTTATTGTTTCCTTTGAGGACCATTATCTCGCTCTTCTTGTTGTTATACCTCAAGCCGTGCTCAGCAGCATAAGTTTCACAATGATTAACCAGTTTCCTAATACCCCCGACCGTTGGGCTCAGCAAAACCATATCGTCAGCATAGCTGATGTTGTTAACACATACATCATCTATGTGACACCCGATATGCATGTTGCTGAGCCCAGCGATCAGCTGGTTAACATACAAATTTAAAAGTCTTGGAGAGGACAAACCTCCCTGCCTCACACCACACTCTAATGAGTATTGATCAGAATATACTTCTCCCCATTTTACCATATTTACCTGGTTTTTATACCAGTACGAAAAAATATGTACAAGTTCAGCAGGGACACCTGTCTCCTCCAGCAGATTTGAACCGTTTTTTTTTTTTGTATGAAAGCATGTGGTCCGATTTAAAATCTAGTGTACTTGGTTTTTCAAATTCCAATCATAAAGGGGTGAAAACTTGGAAAGGGATGTTAAAGTTTGTATGGAATAAAAATTTACAGATCAAATTTACATGCCGCGGGCAACAGTTAGTAAGTAACATAGACGATACTTTTTAATGCGAACGAAGTCGCGGGGCATAAGCTAGTGTATAATATTACTGTAATGTGAAGTTTCGTCAAAATCTGTTCCGTACTTTTTCCGTGAAAGAGCAACAAAAAACTTTCGTGTTCATATTATTAGTAGGATTGGACTAGTTTTCGAGGTGACTATAGTGTCTTTAACCATTATAAACTGTTGGGTTTTTGTAGGCGAGCGTCCGTTCGTGTGCGGGCTGTGCAACAAGGGGTTCAACGTGAAGTCTAACCTGCTGCGGCACCTGCGCACGCTGCACGACCAGCAGATCAGCCCCGCGCGGCTGGACGACGAGCCGGAGGACGCCCCCGCGGCGGGCCCCTCGGACGTGAAGCGCGAGTCCTGAGGGCGCGGAGGGGGGCCGGGGAGAGCGCGCGGCCGCCGCTCGGCGTACGTCGCCGCCATGGCGGACGCCAACCGCCGCGCCAACCAGAAGAAGGAGCCCGCGCAGCCGCCGCCCAGGAAGCAGAGCTACTCGCTCTTCCTGAAGCAGCGCGCTGTGCTGTTCTCCGCTAAGAAGTGGAAGCAGTAGGCCGGCGCGGGGTCGCTACTGACGGTGTCGTAGAAATCGCGTCTTGTCGCCGTCTAGTGACGGTGGGATTGTGGAAATCGCGTTTTGTTGCCAGTAAATACATTTATTTGTTTATTGATTTTTTATGGTTTAACGGCCAATTGAAAACAAATCTTTATAGGCTAAATCACGAATACATAAAACCGCGGCCTCCGGCAACTAGTGCCATTCGGTGATCCACATTGCAGCTAACACCGCACTAAACTGATAGTAGATTTAGTGTCGATTTAACAAGGGATAATTTGAAACAATTCGGTAGAGTGTATCAACAGTAACCTGATTTTTTACGTCTTTTTAACGGTTAAGTTTTCACAAAAGGTTTTATCTTTTTCGTTTTTTTTTCACCGCCCATCTTGTAGAAATCTACTGATCTCAAGATACTCATTTCTACACCTCAACTACCTCTGATACTATAGAAATATCTAGCGTATCGCACTCTCGCTGAAAACACAGCATCGATCGAACAAACAAACATAATAATTGGTCTTTAAATATTTTTAAATATTTAATAATGAGATTATTAACTACACCTACAAAATGCGATTTCCACAGTCGTTGGCAACACGGGATTCAGAAACGTTTCGCTAACTCGGCTTGCTGTTTCCCTCGCACTGGCTAGTGGATGAGAGAAAACATGATCGCATGTTGGCGAAACAATAGATCTGATTCACAAAGAAGGCACAAAGTTAAAATTTGACAGCACTAAAGCATGTATACCTGAGCAGAACAAAAAAAAACAAGGATTGACGAACTACAAGAAAAGAAGAATTAGAATTGGCTTCGGCCTTATAATAATCAAATTAATAAAAATGATACAAATATGACTTGGCTGTATAGTCTGACGACTTTCGCCTGTCCATCATTGGACGAAATCAACAAAAAAAAGCTTCTATCCCTGTCACACAGTATTATGAAGATAAGGACGTCAGTAATTTTAGTTCTGTCAAAATTTAAATTAGCGCCTTCAGAATCGGACCTAAATAAAATCTACCTAAATGTCAGTGTAATCTCTCATTGAGTTGGTATATCTGATGTAGCGACGACGCGGCTGTCTGCTTACTCCACTTTAAACTTCCTGCCCACCCTCCTTACACTTATTTTTAAGGTTTTTAGTACTTACTACCACTATGACTTAATTTTATTTGTCAACATTAGTCATTTTCCTCAATTTGTCTATAGTGTTTTTTTACTATAGGAGCTATTATTTGACATTTTGTCCAAGAGATGTATTAAATTACAATTATTTATAGTAAAAGGTCCGTTCTAATTTCGTTAATTCCATGTCGTCATTTCTTGACGTAGAATAAGCCTTGGACAGTGTGTGTTTTTGGATAAATCTTTATATCAATTTACCCTTATTTTCCGGGATAATTAAGTACAAATGAGTACCATATGAAAATTTATGTCGAATAGTAGCTCTTATATTGGTGATTATGTCAGTGTAAATTTTAAGCATGTTTAATTTTAAGTACCACTTAAAGCCACCCCGCACTGAGGCGGTCTCCACACACAGTAGTCAGTGTGAGGGGTCATACAAGACAGCTGACCGCTTCAGTGTGGGTGTCACTTAATATAGTTCGCAACGTAATCAAGTCTAGTCGCATTAAAGTTAAAGAATGTGATTAACATTTGAGTGATCCGCCTGTTGGAATGTAGGTTAAAATGTTTGGAGAGATTCTTGATAATAAATGTGAAATGTAAAATCTGTTATGGTTGATTTCATCAAATGAATCGCGTATATCTTAAACAACCAAAGTGCGTTTCAGTTTTACGGGACAGAAATATTTATACGATTCCGGAAATCCACCCCATGGGTGGATTTATTTTTTGGGCATCAACACATCATTCCAGAAATCCACCCATGGGGTGATTTTTTGGGGTGGATTTCTGGAATAATTCAAAACTGTGTGAATAAAAAAATCCATTTTTAATTTTTTTGATTTTAGTTGTGTTCAAATGGCATGTAATAAAACCGGGCGCCTAAAATAAAGTTGGCACCTAATAATTCAAATTCAAGGTATCTAACCTAACCAGTTCAATGTTTTAGGTGCCACTTTCAGGATTATTAGGTACCCGGATTATTATTTGGCTTTTTTAAATTTAAGGTTTAGTAAGGAAGTAATCAGTCTACGTATTCTGGTTGTTCAGTTGAAACTATGTATTTTTAAAGCCAAGAACGAAAAGCAATTAAAAAGTGATGCGAAATTGTGATCCTGAAAACTTTGGTTGTTTTCGACATAAAAGCGATTAGATTTCATCAAATACAAATAAAATAACAGTACCGTTGAGAGAATACTACCGGGTTATCATATTCTGAACGTTTTTTAAGACGGAAAGAAGTTAAAATTGTGTTCAAATTCTATTTTCCGCTGGAAAAAGGAAAAAATCGCTGTTTCCACATTGTATACAAAGATACATTTTATTTTTATGTTCATAAGTTTTAATTTAAAACGAATGATGATAATTTTATTCCTATCCAAGTGATGATAAAAAATGACATTCCATTTTAATTTGACATTTTTTGCCATAAGGTTATTTAGATTTAAGCATTTTTAAGTTGTGTACCTAGGTATGAGTTTATGAAGCTTCAAATTCGACATTCCATTTTGTTAGTAGTAGGGTTTACCTACAGCATTTCAATGTAGCTTCTATTACCGACACGCAAGGTGCCGACATATGTAGCGGCATGTGTGGTCCACTATACTTATTTATTTTGTTCTGTATTTATTTTTAATTACAGGCACATTTCTTCTTCAACACTCATGTAAAACATGAAGAATATGGTTTTAAATTTGTACTATTTATGGATAAATACATTATGTGGATAATAAATATCTCGAAAATTCACATAAGGTTTTTACTTAACATTAAAAAAACTAAAAAATATGCTCTTGGATTTTACGTACACAATAGAAGTCCTAGTAAACGCCCCTACGTACTCCGACAATGATTTGGCCTAGTGGTCTGTGCGATTGGCCTCGAACGTTGTCATGACACATGAATTTGATTCATCGGGACAGTCGTTCCTGGGGTGTTAATATATTTATTGTGATGTCTAATGCTCATTTGAGAGGGGAGAAGTTTTTTGGAAGTAATGTTAAAAACATTTGTATTGCTTACAAAAATAACTTTATTCATTTATCTTATCTATCACAATGCTATTGTAGTTATGTAATCGGAAACAGTGGATCTAATACTTATTTTATAACAAAATTGGTAGTCTTCCTTAGCAAAGTTACCCTAACAGATCAATTTTAGAATTTGAATTAACAAGTAAAATTTTTGTCTTGTTATTAATTAAAAATCATTGCAAGTGAAATAAACATAATCCTACCTTTGTACTAAAATAGGATTAACACAATACACACAGTAAAGTAAATATTGCCTTAACAAAATATGTAGAATATGTAATCTAACATGATTCCTAAGACCCACATACATATTAACTGTTCCAACACATCTTTGAAAATGTTACGAAGTGGGCTGCAAAGTTAACGTGGTAATACGAACTTGTTTTTGCTGCTAATGTAAAGGACACTAGCACACAGTTTGTATATCACACATGGGTATTGTGTGAGAGAGATATTGGTCCGATAACCGGACCTGACAGTGCGATGGAGACGTCTTAGTAGTAATAGTGCATTTAATTGTATCACATTCAACTGTCGTCCTCCTCGATCTTGGGCGCCAGGTAGTAGCGGATGTGGCCGATGTCCGGGATGCGATATTCCACCACCAACGGAACGTCGGCCGACATGGACAGTTGCACCTGGAACATGGAAGTAAGATATAACATCGATGGGTTATCTTGTTGGGCCAGGAATTCCTGGTCACCCTTCGATCCCACAGGATCTGTTGAACCCATAGAGTTAAGATCTCTTTGGTGCGTGCTCGCGGCCCCTTAAAGAAGCGTAAAAAAAGTATTCTATGGGTGTCAAAATCGTGTCAAATGTATCACAATACCTCTTCAATTTCTTTGCATTGCACAATACTGTGACTCACTCACACATTCTCATTTTCAAACTCCAAATAAATTTGTATTAGCAACCTCCTCCCGCTACACCACTTCCTTTGTCCCCCCTTTGGTTCCCATACTAAATATGCAAGATGCAGTCTCCATAGGGAGCGCGCGCGCCACCAAAGAGATTCGAACCTTCCTGGTTGAACTGGACCCAAACGGTACCCAAATTCTTTTTTTTTGGTGCACTTCACAAACGCCTTAGAAACCTCCTTTGGCCTGTGCACGTTTCCCCGTGATGTGCCTTCACCGGAAAGCCTGTGGTTAGTATAAACCTTAAGTTCCGAAAAACGAAAAAAAAAATTGGCAATACAGTTCGAACCCACGACCTCATGTGAGGCGAGTGCACAACCAACTAGGCTACCACTTAACCCTAGGACCATGGTTGCTCGCATTTCCACATTTTACAAGTATTAGTTTCAAAATGTTAAGCTTAAGTTGTAGTAGTTGCTCACAGAAAGACACGTAAAGCACTCGCGTCCCGCGGCGAGCGCGTGTGAAGAAAGAATGATGAGACTGAGCGAAGCGAAAGAGGTGTGTCAGGATCGCGATACTTGGCGCTTGTTCTTTCTGCCTACCCCGTCAGGGACATAGCTTATATACATAGGTGGACGGATAATTAGAAACAGGCAAGATTTTCATACAATCGAGGTCACTTTGAAGCCATGGTTCTCCGTGAAGGACTGATAATGGCATGATCTGATGACGGTCATCAAGAGAGTACATGGGGGACTTTCAGATCGCTGTAGATATCCAACTGATCAGATGAGCTGTTTGGTAGCAGCATCGTCATGTAGAAAAAAACCTGCAAAATGGCATTAAAATGTATGAAAATCTTAAACTTAAGGAATCGTGACGATGCTGCTCCCAAATGGCTGATCTGATCAGTTGGATATCTATAGCGATTTAATGTCCTCCATCTTCTCTCTCGACGACCATCATCAGATCATGCCCCGATCAATCCTTCACAGAGAACCATGGCTTCAAAGTGACCTCATGAAAATCTTGCCCTATTTCTAATTATCCGTCCACCTATGTATGTAAGTGTTTAGACAGTGTGTTATAATATACCTGCGGGCTGAGCGAGGTGGCCTTAGTGAAGTAGTTGAGGTACTGGCACGCGAACGTGAGCGTGACGGGCTCGTCCATCTCGATGACCACCGCCTCCTCCTCCTTGTCCACGGACGCCGTCTGCGCCAGCTTTATGTTCGCCGAGCCGATGTCGCCGGACGCGGAGAACTTCACACCTAACAAACCAAACAACGTACAAAGTTACAAACACGTTGCAAGAACAGTTAACTACATTCACTGCTGGATACAGGCAACGGACGCGTTCAGGTCATAGGCCGTCATAAGTGTCTCCACGTCAGGACTCGTCTGCCCCAACAGCCGTCGGTTCTGCCAAAGATGTAGCACGGACACTTTAGGCTAGTTTCACAGCTGTACAACCCGTGTGTCACCACACAAGTGAGGAGCTAGAGCATCGTTTCAAAGCGACCCGGAGCGTGCGAGCGTAGTTCCCGTACAGCTTTGAAACCAGCCTTAATCCTTTCGATTTGATTTAACGCACTAAATAAAGGTAGCAGGTTCGAATCCTGCTCATAGAGCCACGGTGCAAAAAGGTAGGAATAATAACCATTTCTTAATCTTATTTTGATTCAAACATATGTCAATAAAGGTAGACAATAGGACTACATAAGTTGTTTGAAGTAGACAGATAATATAACTTACCCTCTTTTGTGCAGGATATGACCATAGACTCGCCGAACTGTGACAGATCGCGGCAGATCCGCGCGAACTCGCCGCTCGGCATGCGAATAGTGCAGCTGTACTCAGTCTCGGGAATACCTGTATACAAAAATAAGCATATTTTTTACAGATGGATTAAGTACTCTATTCTTACTATCTTCATTTGAAATGTAAACACTTTCTGGAAATAAATAAATAAAATAAAAATGCTCATGCTTGCTTCCTTGCTTAACATATGCTTGTCAGACTTGGAAATTCACAAGAAGTTTCAAATCTCATTGGACGCGCGGGCGCTTCCTGGGAGTGGCAAAATTTTTTGTTTCATGGAAATTCACAAGCAAAGTAAACCAAAAAATCACCACATGCCAAAGAAGAATGGAACTATGGACTAAAATACGATCAGCAACCAAAGCGGCAGACGCCCTAAGCTACGCCCAAAAACTAAAATGGAAGTGGGCAGGACATGTTGCACGTATGAAAGAAAGATGGGCAGCAAGAATAACTAAGTGGAAAGGACCACAGGGGAAATGTCGAAAGGAAAGACCACTACCACATTGGGAGGACGAAATATAACAAACATCGCCGTTGGCTGGATGAAGCCAAGAATCGTGAGGAATGGACAAATCTGGAGGAGGCCCTCACCCATAAAGGGGTTCCTGTCAAATAATAAGAATAACATTTACTTTTAGACTTCTGTAGAAACAGGAAATAAGGCTTTTTTTTTTTCTGGAAATAAATGGGCTTTATTATTATTGGCATAACCAGGCGTGCATAGTGCTTACCTAAGTGCTCAAGATCAAGATTCATGAGTTTCATCTCGTAGTCGGAGACCTTCTCCTGGTTGGGGCTCTCGAACACGAATGTGACGGTGTCCGCGTTGTCCTGAGCCTTCATCGTCACCGTGTCCTTGTCACCAGCACACTTCAGGATCTTTGACATGCTGTCAATTAAAAAAAACTTTGTGAATGTCAATATCATATCAGGCTATAAGAGAGCTCTTCTGCCCTAACAGTCATCAGATCTGCAACAGCTGTGGCTGCCTCTTCAGCTTGCTAATCCTTTCTGCTGTAGGTAACTCTAGTTCTTCATAGAGATTTATGACAATAATGTTAAACTGATCTGATAAAAATGCCTTACCTGGACAGATTCATGCCCATGGAAATGTTCCGGTCACATCTGTATTTGTCGAAGCCATCTGCTCGGAGAGTGAGGGACACAAGAGACACATGAGAGTTGTCCATGGCCTGAAACATAATAATAGCAATTGATATACTTTTATCTTAAATACCAAAAAAAATTTATACCTAAAATATATCAAAATCCATACTAAATTGTTTATCTTCCATTGCATCTTAAAATTGTCTGGGTAGATCCTGAGCCTGAGGAGACTACAGGCTCTGTGGCTGCATAATAGCTTTTGTGCAGCGAACACTTGGGGTGGAGAGCACCAGGTAAACACAGGGGCTGACACAATGGATTCCACACATAAGGGCCATGATTCGGCCATTATGATTGATTACAGTTGCACCATGATTTAAAAAATAAAAATGTGGAGGTTGGTGTGGATTCTTGGTAAAGCCATTCATGTCAGTAGACGGAGTCCTGTCTGTTTGCTAGCAGAGGGCACCATGTATGGTCTGTTAGGGTTTATCTGTGGCCAAAATAATTGGCCCGACAGATTGTTGCACAAACCAATCTAAACTTACCTGTAGTTGTATTCCATTGTCATCACAGTCGAATGTGGCTTGCGTGAGGAGATCCTTGATGGCTTCCAACACCTTCTTTAGGATGGAGCTCTTAAGCAGACGTGCCTCGAACATTTTCTGCAATACAACAGGTTTTAGAATATAGAGTAAGTCCTTCAAGAAAGATCAGTTGGAAAAGTTATAAGCTAGGTTATGTGTATTCGGTTCGGTCGTCGAAATGCAATACTAGGAAAAATAAGATTACTCACGTTTTATTTAGTGAAATCTAGGAAAACTAACAGAGAAAACACGACGCCTCCAAGTCGCTGACCTCAACGAAAAATGCGAGCAAAGCTGATTTTGTAGTTAAATGAAACGAATGACAGCCGGCCAGCGGGAAAATATGGCGCGAAGCAAGGTGTCAGTGTCAGTCAGTGTCACTGCAGTCAAAGGCGTTTTTGTAGTTCTTCTTGTACTAGGATTAAACAACTATAAAAAGTGGTGGTGCGGTATTATTTTATTAAACAGCAACAAACATGCCACAAGAAATAGCTTCTTCTATATAGTTTTTAGGTACAGGGTATAAACTTCATACAGCTTCTTTGTTAGGTACGAAGTAATTTTTTAAAAATATATTTTTCAAATATTAATTACGAGGTGCAGATTAGTGATTGATGTAGTATCTACGACATCAACAGTTTTTAAGGTGACACAAACATAACTAATCGATACATTTCCTGAATTTTCGTATGAAACGAATCCTGTAACTTCATGTAATATTAGTAGGTAGAACCTATCCAATCCATGGTAATTAGTTGTATTTGCTGCCAATGTAGATAGGCTTTCTATAATTAAACGCCACCGCATCCGGTCCTCCATTACCACATCTTCCAACCACAGTCGTTGGCCTATCTGAACTGGTGGTGGAGGGCGTCTCAGGCATCCCACGCTTCCGCGTACCGGTTCGGACACTCCAGAACTCTACTGCCTTAACGATCGTCTCACATCCGCGATGTGGCTTGCCCACTGCCACTTCAGCTTGCTAATTCTTTCAGAAATGTCGAATATCGATGACTTTACTTCCTGGTTGGATCTCCTCAACAATACTCGGAGGAGTTAAGACCTTATGAGGTAATGATAATTGGGAGCTTCCTAAAATTATTCTATTATAAATAAAATAAAAGCACCAATTCCTCACAAAGTAGGCATTTATACTTTATTTCCAATTTAACAACACAACAAAGAGAGTGAGTGTCCAGCCCTTAAGAGTCCAGCCCATTTATTTACATAAAAAAAACAAAAGTCAACAGGAAAGTTGGACAACTTGATCCTGACCAGGATAGGGTGGCAAAGATAAATCATACTTCGTAATGATGTCAGGTGGCAAGAATCTCCCACCCAGGAAATGTTTGGCGTCATCTAGGATTTCAGGCCTAGCACACAACTTGGGGGCTGATAGAGATATGAGCATGGCTGGCTTCAGTACTGGTCCCTGACCACCAGGGCTTCGATTTGGACCACTCTCGACATCCCACCCGCTAGGAATATCGACACTGAAAAAAATGGAAAAATGAGAATCTCATACACAAATTGATTATGAACAAATGTAAAAGTAATTGTTTTGTAAACTTCAACCAAATATTTAACTCTAAAAGCAACACAGGGAGTCACTATTCAGGTTTAGTCCACAAATCCCCATGAAGACTTTCTGGTGTTCCCCTCTGCCAAAAGGTTATGTTAGGTTATGAATATGTTGTTCCATTTGTTGTGTGTGTGTTATGTAGCAATAAGTGTGAATAAATCCCCAAAAAGCCACGGAATCTTTCATATGTCCAGTGTAGTAAAATTGTACAAAAATTAATTACCTGCAAACTGGTAACCCAGAATTTATTAAAAGATCCAATACCGGCTTCAACTCAACCCTCACTGGTGGCTTAAAGCTGAACCCAAACAGTGCATCCACTAGCACTTTGTAATCTTTCTGCATTTCACTCACAATCGGCAAGGTGGTAACAATATTAATTCCATATCGTTTGCATTGTTCTAGAAGGTTTTCGTACAAAGGTTTAGGTGTGCGTTTCGGGTAGTAGACTGATACGTTGAAACCGAATAGTGCCATGTGCCGTGCAGCCACTAAGCCATCTCCACCATTGTTTCCTGGTCCGCATACTATGAGAGCTGTCTCAAAGCTGTGAATGAAAACACTTCATAAGCACCCGTGTAAATAAACAAATGAAAATAATACAACTAACAAGACAAGTGAACCTTGTATCTTGGAATGGATAAATACTGGCTTCGAGGAACCTGTATTCAAGCCATGGCTGGCTGGCGGTGGTGGTGGCAGCCTGCGCTATTCCCGCGTCAGTTTGGGATTTTTCATACAATCCCATATATCAGTAGCCGCCACCGCGCTGAATGTCTGGACTTTGCAATTCTTACATATTTAAAAGAAACTAACGAAGTCGGCGGGTAGGCGCGCGCTACAGCCGTCGCGACGCTTAATCCAGCCAGTTCCATCAGCTGATCCACGCTGAACTTGTACTCATTGAACAAGTCCATGTCGAGAGCCGTGGCTTCTGCTTGAGTCAAATACCGCATCCTGCGGTTGCTGCAGTCCTTCCCACCGGTCGCCATCGCACTCCCAGCACATACGCTTGCCATACGAAACTAGAAAAGTAGTATATTTGAAAACAGAAATTGAACACCCGGGTCCGTAGGTCGGTGGAAGGAAGAAGACTAACCAATAAAACACCACCGATTAATCTATTTAGTAACATTTACAATTTGCTAAATGTTTCGGTGGAATCGCCACGTGACAGGAAATGAGGATTTTGATTTGGAATGGGTATCACTGAGAATTTTATCAGCAAAAATAACCACAATGCGACCAAACAGTAACCTTGTTTTGATTATTTTGACGTTTTGGTTTTCGTTCGTAAATGAACAAAAACCGGTAACGAGGCATATACCATTGTCCAAATTAAAAATTCAAGATAAAGCAAGCATTTATTACACCACCTGCAAAAGAAGGTGGGTTTGCTTGTATCCGAACGTAAATGCCGTCAGTTGTTGATTGACACTTGATTTGTTTGACAGGTTTGTTCATCCGTCACAAAAATGGCTGCGCTGAGGGTTTTTAGCCGTAATTTACCATATTTACGACAGCAATTTTCTGCATTACTAGGAAACACATCGCCCTCAGTGAAATTCATTTGCGTTGTGGTTTCTATTGGATACATTTTATCGTTCTCCCGCAATGTGGTTGACGTGCTCAGTGTCACTCCAGGGTATTTGTTGCCCCCTTCTTTTCAGCTGTGGTCCACTTTCACGTTTTGGTTTCTCGAGATACATTTGTGGGAGGTGATCATTGATATCGTGACAGTGGGACTATGTGGGAAGCTGATAGAGCCGCTGTGGGGGCAGATGGAGATGATGAAGTTTTTCTTCTTGACGAACGTGGGGGTGGCGTTCTTGACGACGTTTTACTACTTGGTGATATTCGCGATCACGGGGCAGACGTCGTACCTGTTCGATATCCACGTGCACGGCCTGGCGGGCTACCTGGCCGCCGTGTGCGTCGCCGTCAAGCAGATACTGCCGGATCATTTACTGATAAAAACACCATTAGGTAAGAAACTAAGAACATGATTGATTTGTCAGACTCAATAAAAAAAAGACAATCTACAGCCTACTGCTGGTAGAGGCCTACCTTCATAATGAGGATGTATGGTCTATTGTCTGCCACATCACATTGGCCTAGTGCAGGTTTGTGAACTTCACATGTCTTTGAGTCTTTGGCAAAGGTATGCAAGTTTCTTCACAATGTTATCCTTATATAAACTGTAGTAAGATAAACCCTACATAAGATCAAAAAAAATCATCAGCAATTCAGGTTATTGAACCCTAATTATTCTTTGGGTTTACACAAGAAATGTTAGTGCATTTTCTATTAGATTTGTATTGATTTTTTTATTTATTTTAAATGGAAAAGCAGCTTATAGCTGATGCTTCCATATCAGCAGTCGACTTGCTTTCATATGTTATATTAATTTATTGTGTCTTTTTAGATTTAAGAAAGTTGTCTAGTCTGTTCTTGAACATGTTTTATTCAGTCTGTATTTGATATTGTTGGTTAACACTTATTTACTTAAATTCAGTGAACTATGTAAAATTGCAGGAAAACTTACAAACCGCTCTCTGCCACTACTTATACTGATAGTGGCCATCATATTGTGGGCGGTGGGAGCCCTGGAGGGCACGTACCCCTGCATGTGGGGCAGCGGGACCATCCTGTCATGGATCTATCTCCGCTTTTGGCAGAGGCACAGCAGTGGGTCCAGGGGAGACATGGCCGATAACTTCAGTTTTGATAAGTGAGTCTTTGTCATGAAAACTATTATAGGTAGATAGACAGTCTACATCGGTAATGACAGCCACCATGGCCAAAATGAATTCAGTTATATCGTTGATACACAAATCAAAGTCAAAACCTTGTAATCACTACGTATATTTATACACATAATTTTTCTACCACCACATCCTAGGCCTCACTTAGTCATACGTAGCATCATAGGACGCCTCTCCTCTAAAGAACTGATCCCAATCAGATTTTAAAATCAGACACAAGCATAGCTTATTGTTAATAATGACAGATTGCTAAGATGAATGATACAGAGATAAAAAAAAACTTAGTGGTGTGAAGAAATGGCGCAACAAACTTCCGCAACACACTAAATATAAGATATAATCCATAGCATATATGGAACAAGCCGCCATAGGATGTTATACATGTTGTTCAGCTTAAAAAAGTGTACATGAAATAAAACAGTCTTTTTGTGAAATTACTCTTTAAACAAGACTTAAATACTCCAGCCTAGCCAGATATAGGCATAACAGCAAACTACTGCTCGCCTATTCATCATCATCATATCAGCCTGTAGACGTCCACTGCTGGACAAAGGCGTCCCCCAAGGATCTCCACGACGACCGGTCCTGCGCTAGCCTCATCCAGCTGGGTCCCGCGACCCCATATTATTACCCCATAATAATAATATACACTTGTTTGTTGCCAGCTTTTTCCCCACGGTGCTGCAGCCGGTGGTGCGCGGCGTGCTGGGCCCGCCGCACCGCTGCCTCGTGCGGCTGGGGTTGTGCGCACCGAGCGCGCGCCGCGTGCACCTCGCGCTCAGCCCGCGCGGCGTCACCATCTCTATGCCGGGCGTCGAGCCCCAGGACATGGAGAGGCGCAGGTAACTCCCCACGGGGCTCCGGACCTCTCGGCAACGAGCAGCCAGACAGCAGCCCATCAAGGAGTTGGCTGGACTGATGGCCCGGAGGGAATTGCACTAAACTAGATAGAATAGATGCAAGGAAGCTTTTGGGACAGCACAAATTTATTTTATTTATGGCAGTATGGTATTCCTTACTACAGTTGACCTTTAGGTCATACAGATAATGCCTGGTAGGCCAAAATCAATTTTTAAAAGTTCGTTGCGTCACTACGTAATTATTAACCTTTGGAAACCTGGTAATTTTTTATTATTTACTAATATTAAAAGCGTGAAAGTTTGTGAGGATGTTTTTTACTCTTTTATGCAAAAACTAAAGGAAACACCCCGCGGGAACAGTTTACCGCTGTAAAAAGCAGCCTATATGTTATTTCAGGATATAAGCTATCACTGTACCAAGTTTCATCAAAATCCGTTCAGCCGTTACAGCGTGAAAGATTAACATCCTCACTCACAAACATCCTTACAAACTTTCGACTCTATAATTTTAGATACATCAGAATAACACAGGCTATAATTCATAAAGATACCTCGGGTAAGGTTGTTCCCGCGGGTAAAACTTGTCTACTCGGGCGAACCCGCGGTAAACGGCTAGTTTTATATATTGCTGTTAAAGAGCTAACGTGTGCTTTAAGCGTATCACAGACCTGCGGTGGCGGTGGCGGCCTGTTGTATTCCCTATGCTTTTGCCGTATTTATGTGAGACTTCAGACACACGCGGCCTGCGTTTGCATATTGAGGCTGCGGCCTGCGGTAGGCCGCCACCGCAGGCCGCGTGTGTGATACACTTACGTTTCACAAATGTTGACAGGCAAATCGCTCTGAAAGCGTTGAGCGAGCGATTATCAAAGACATCTGAGCAGACGCGACAGAAGAACCTCACGACTAAAGTGAACATGGACGCGGCGAGGAAGATGCCCACGCAGCACGTCATACCGCAGGTAAAACATATTTCATCATCATCATATCAGCCGAAAGACGTCCACTGCTGGACAAAGTGCACTGCCCCAAGGATCTCCTCGACTACCGGTCTCGCGCTAACCTCATCCAGCCGGGTCCCTCGACCTTCTCCAGATCGTCGGTCCACCTTGTGGAGGCCTGCCTACACTACATACACATAATATACTGCATAAAACTTTTTAGTTTTTTTTTTAATTAGCCTTTGCCCGCGACATGGTTTGCACGGAACTTACATGGTGGTGAAATTTAAAAAGTTGCGTCCGACCGTTCTTTCGAAGCTCCTTCAATATACATACAAACTCATATTTGTTTATTATTATATTTAACCTTAGTTATCTTGTTATTAACAGAAACCTCTTTTTATCTCAAGTAGTTATTGTTGACTGAGTTTTAAAAAGAAGGTTCTTTATTCTGTGTTCGAAACTAGTTTCGAAAACAGAATAATTTTTCTTTTTAGGCAACCTGATTTCGATAATATGTTTTCGCAACTGGTTTCGACCAAAATGAGCGATTTTCATACATCCCCATCGCATTTATCAAATGTAAATGTATACTTTGCGTCAGTTCGCGAGCTCGGAGCCTGCGGAGACGCACGCGCCGCCGCCGCCCGCCGACGCCACGCTGGTGGACCTCGGCCCCCCCGCGCCCCCCGGACCCGCCGCCAAGCTGTCATGATCCTCGAGTCACACATAGACAAGCAAGACTGTTCACAGAGCCATAGCAGGAATATCGTATATTCCAATCAATGACAGTTTCCAGTAGGCACTAAATTTTGGGCAATAGATGGCGTTGCATTGACCTCAACTGTCACTGTCAATCGAGACTCGACAACTATAACCCTATACAGGACAAGATCAAATTCGGTCAGTAGAATTTTTTTAACAATTTTATGGCTTCACGGCCTTTCGCGAAAATTATCGCATATTTTGATAATTGATGATACGGTTAGTATCACCTATCGAGGTTATTATTATTATTATTTATTTACACTTACATTATTTTATAACAGCTGTCATCAACTTTAAATTAAACCCTTTTCAAATCAAAATAGATTGTTATAGGGTCCAGTGAATTGTAATATACAATTTGTAAGTTTAAATTGTTGAAAATAATCGAATGGATAACATGGGTCAAAACAACGTAACATCCTAACCAATCCAATCGAAAGGTCAATGCAACCGTAGCGAATTTTTTATTGCCAGGAAGTTTCTTTTGGTCCTAATATTGTCCGAGCGTATTTTAATCTAGACTTCCGTGTCTGTCCGTTGTTCCCAATGTAGGTAATAACTGGCCGCTGTTGCTAGGTGAAGATGCACAAGCTTGTGCCACCATGTGCATTTACGTATTACGAAGATTTAGGACTCGTCAGATTTAGCTTTCGTCAGAAAATATATTAGTAAGTTTTTTTCTGAGGAATGTGAACTAACAAATATTTCCTTTTTCGATTGAAAAAATAAATAAAAGTGTCGTATAGACATAATCATCAAATTAGATATTCACAAGACGGCAGGCCTACTTTCCGATTGGAAAGTATATATTGTACATATTCTATAAATGTACCCACTGTACTTACATACAATAAAATAGTTTTGACTTTGAAGTAAAAAAAGTCTAATTTTGTGCAGATTAATTTAGATATTCACCAATTATCTAATTAACTGTGAATTTCATTGCTACAATTCTTATACTTAATGTTGCCATCAGCAAAATGTGCACTTCATTTTCCGACGAAAGCGGCATCTGACAAAAAATCAATTCAGTTTTCGTCAGAAAAAAGCCAGACATTTTTTTCTGACGAAATCTGACGAGTGTGTTAAATCATTTACGAATTTAAAGATTGCATTTCTGCATTGGATCTGTGAATGTGTATAGTATTTTTTGTTTTATATAAAAGTCCATAGCATATTTTCAGTAGGCATGTTAACAAGTTGTGTGTGTCTTAACAAGATCTAGTCCCCGTAGAATTTTTTGGCGGTTGTGTGAAGCTGGTCGATTTCTGAGCAATGAACTTATTTAACTGTCAAATGGGAGCTGTGCGGGGGTTCACTAGAGACGCTCATTCAACTTTAAGAAATAGTTCATTAGTTCCATAAACCGCATTGAACTTTTCAAGGTTTTGGACATCTCTATGTATCACACTATGTCGAGAGTTTATTATTATATATTTATATATTAATTAGACGGTTTATTATAATACCACAGGTTTCGGTAAAGAAAAAACATCGTGAGGAAACCTGCATACGCCAAAGACTGGTATTTACGTATGTAGGCGTATGTGAAGTCCACCAAAAAACGGATTGGAGCACCGTTTGGCGGACAGGGGTTTGGCACAACAGATCCCATAGGGTCCAAGTGTCGCCAGGCATTCCTGGCCCCCTAAGAAGATAAGATCACACTATGTCGCTTACGCACACATAGAATGTAAACACTGTCAGCGATCTGCAAACCACCTGTGACTATATTCACTCAACCGCCATAAAATTCTATGGGGACTAAGTGTGTATGTTTATAAAAGAATATGGAAAATATTTTTTGCAGATTTTGATGCATTTGTTAATGGTTGCAGTATGTATGGTGAGTGTATGGGTGAGACTACTTTGTAAATATAATTGATATTGATTAGTGTTAAATAAATAAATATCCAATCACTTGTAGTTTTAATTTTATTTCGTTAAATTATATTTAATTAAACACTAGTATTTTGCTTGTGTACAGTCGGCCTCGGGTAAACATGTTCAACATCCTTTCTAGATTGTTGGAATGTAGCAGATAATATTATTTACAATGTACACATTAAAACACTGTTGTCTTGTTTGAATACTTCATAAAAATATACAACATAGATTCATTTTTAAGGCTGTATTAATAAAATACATAATTGCGGTAGGTACAGTGGACCGCACGTCAGCGGTAACACTTTGACCTTGAGCTGGCCTAGCCTATTAGGGAGCTACAATACTATGAGAGGCCAGTTTATACCGGTTTTGTTACCACTAGACGTGCAGTCGACCGTTCCTTTGTTCACAATTCTTAATTTCTAGTAGAAACAGTCACAGACTGCGTAAAATACTCTTATAGATAAGTACTGTCAATAACATAACATTTTATACATTAACAAAAATAAGCTGGCAAGTAGTGAAATTGAATCGCTATACACAGTTTCGAAAATGAAACAGGACGTCCAAAAACCGGCTTTTGCTTATGCTCTTGCCATCAATAGTGGGCAGAGGTGCCATTTTAGTAAAATAAAATAAGTCAAATTAAAACATGACATATACGCGACACATACATGACATCATGAGCGTCAGTGGCGTCGGGGATAAGACGCGGCCTATCATATCGAAAGGTCCGAAGTTCGATTCCCGGCTGGGCCATGTACCAATGGTTTTTTTTCTTACTTAAGTACATTTACTGACTGCTCTCAAACGGTGAAGGAAAACATCGTGAGGAAACCTGCATACGCCGAAGAAGAAATTCTTAGGCGCGTGTGAAGTCCACCAACCCGCACTGGGCTAGCGTGGTGGACTATAGCCCGAACGCCCTCGTTGAGAGGGTAGGCCTGAGCCCCAGCAGTGGGGACATTAATAGACTGTTGATTTGATACACGACATAGATACACTAAATAAACTGTTACAACTCACTAAGTTACGAACTTGTTTATATTAAAATGCACGTTCCTTACACCTCCCGCATCACTACACAAGACTATCACCTCTCCGCACAAAGCTACCACTTTCTTACACAGAACTCAATACAATTTTTCTAGTTTTTTGATCCAGTTCCCCATGCAGTAGCCCCTAGTGTTTTTTTGCACCATCAGTGCATATAGTGCTACCTATCTCCCACTTTCCTGCATAAAACTACCACTTCTGCACAAAACTACCACTTTCTGCTCAGAACTCAAAATACAAAATTGTCTAGTTATCTCACCCAGATCTCCATTCAGTAGCCACAAATTGGTTGCACTATCAGTGCGCACAGTGCTACCTAACTCCCACCTTCCCGCACTACGAATTTTGTACTTCTGTCTAAATACAAAATTCTCTAGTTTTCTCACCCAGATCTCAAAATACAAATTTTTCGGTTTCTTATCTAGTTCCCCATTCGGTAGCCACAAATTGGTTGCACCATCAGTGCGCATAACCTATCTGCCAAGTTCCTGCACAAAACTACCACTTCTCTGCACAAAACTACCACTTTCCTGCACAAAGCTACCACTTTCCTGCACAAAACTACCACTTGCGCAGAATGACAATGCTAATTTTCTAGTTCGCTGTTCACCATTCAGCATCGTCAAGGTGGTAGTGCTATCTGTAGTAGTGGTGCTGCCCCTGCGGCCAGGGCTGCGCGGCGGGCGGGGGCGGCGGGTGCTGGTAGCCCGCGTCCGGCCACCGCGCGGGCTCCCCGCCCGCCGCGCCGAGGCCCACTGCCGGCGGCATTGCCGACACTCCCGCCACTGCCGTGCTCATCGCGACGCCTGCACCTGCGAGTGTGGAGACAGTTACTTACTGTTAAGCCAAGGAAATATTGCACAATTTATTTACAAATTACAATTAATTTTATCGTTTTGCACGGTTGTTTTGCATGTTAAATAGCCTAATTTCATACGCAAAGTTAAGTTATATTTTTGTGTAACTACAAAACTTTACTTGTGCTAAAAGTGTCAAATTTGAAGATTCTAGGTCAACCGGAAGTACCCCATAGGTTTTGATTACCAAAATACTAAAAATGCGGCGAAATCGGCCATATCTTCTGACTGCGTTGACTTAGAAGTTTGATTTTTTCACAGCTTTAAGGGACTGCAGACCTGAGTATTTGATATTAATTTCAACTTGATACCTCCACGCGTTCCTGAGAAAAATGCTCTTGACAGACCGACAGACGGACATACACACGGACAATGGAGTGATCCTTGGGTTCCTTTTATCCTCTTTTGAGGTACGGAACCCTAAAAACTATATTAGTATAGACTAGCTGTTTCCCGCGATTTCGCTCGCGTAGAAAAGTCATTCTGTCATGTCACCAACTGGGCCAGCAGGCCAGTCAGATATGTGATCCAAGGATGCGAGTCTGCCAAGGGAACACTGACCGGGCGGGGGCGCGTAGTGCTGCGGCGGCGGCGCGGCGTACTGCGCGTGCGAGTAGTACGGCGGGGGCACGCTCATCGAGTGCGCCAGCACCGGCACCGCGGACACCGGCGCGCCCACCGCCGGCGCGGGGACACCCACCGGCGCGCCCACGCCCACCGCCGGCGGCTGCGGGAACAACAACAGCATATTAACATATCCCCACTGCCGGGTCTCAGGCCCACGAGGGCGTTCGGGCTATAGTCCACCACGCTATCCCAGTGCGGGTTGGTGGACTTCACATGCGCCTAAGAATTTCTTCTTCGGCGTATGCAGGTTTCTTCCTCACGATGTTTTCCTTCACCGTTTGAAAGCAGTCAGTAAATGTACGTAAGTTTCGGGAAAAACTCATTGGCCCAGCCGGGGATCGAACTTCGGACCTTTCGATATGATAGGCCGCGTCTTATCCCCGACGCCACTGACGCTTTTTTAGTTTATTCAATTGATGCAAAAAATATATAAGTAAATGGAAATTGTACGAATTTGTTCATAGATGTAATAAGGTTATTCTGACGATTATTTGAACAACAAAAATGCCTGGTGATGACTGATGATGTTACTTCAGCCTCGCACAATCTTTACAAACAATAATTATTAAACAAACTTGATATTAAAAGATGTGTTGCGACATATTCGTTTCGCCACTTCTTCCCAGCGCTGACACCTAGGAAACGGTGGTAGATAAAAAAAATTACGTGTATAAATGTACCCATGCAATAAAATATTATAACTGACTTCTTGGCACCAAATTTTTTATCTTGTTTACTTGCATTTTTAGCTGTGTTTATACTGTGGTTGTCCCATTGACAAACTTCCCTCCGTACCACCTTAAGGCTTATTATTGCGTGCGGCTACTGAGCGCCGAGTGACCGCCTGCTCAGACCATTGTCCTCGCTACACAAGATCGCCACATGCAAGCAACAAAATTTTAAAACTGGTAAGGCGGGAAGTTTGATGATAGTACTTACCGGATAGTAGTTGTAGTACGCGTGGCTGTCGGCCTGGTCCTGTATGGGCACGGTGATGAGGTTGCCGCGCGAGGGCAGCCCGCGCGGCAGGCCGCCCCCGCCGCCCGCGCCGCCGCCGCCCGCGCCCGCCGCCGCGCCGTGCCCGTGCGCGCGCGGGTCGCTCGCGCTCGGCGGCATCTACCCACAAACACAAGCGTACGTGAACCACTGTGGGGACACAGGATATTGCTATCCCGCTCTAGAGCTAAGCACTTCTCTCAACAGTCACCTGTTGAGAGTTAAAATAATGATAAAATAAGAATGTAAATATAAATAGTGATAAATGTGATTGAATTCATGCATCTACAGTTGTATCATTTCCTAGCTCCAACCAGCTGACGCCAAAGCACCTTAGCTAGAGTATCCTGATATGTATGACTAGCTGTTGCCCGAGGCTTTGCCAGCGTAGAATAAGTTTTTTTCCCGTGGTAACAGTTTACCGCGGTAAAAAGTAGCCTATATATTATAATCCTCTGTGCCTATATGTTATTCCAGGATTTGCTATATTCCATTTTTGTACCAAGTTTCATCAAAATCCGTTCAGCCGTTACAGCGTGAAAGAGTAACAAACAGCTATAGTGGACTATAAAAATTTTAGAAGTTCGTTACTTATCTATACCGAATGTGTATAAAATACATTATCTCACCGAGATGGGTTTGACCATGGCGACCGAGCTGGTCTGCTCGGGCTCCGGCTTGCCGTCGCCGGCCGACGACACGTGGCGGTGGTTGAAGTGCGCCTGCAGGTCCCTCTGCCAACACCACAATTTATTTTTATAATAAAATTTACGGCGCGGGAAGCAAAGTACTTCCGGGCCGACGAACTTTTATATTTACAAAAAATTTGGAGTACAGAATGGCCTCAATATCATTAGGGGCATGCATGACCTCAGTTCGTTGGAGATTTGCACTGAAAGTTCACATTCTCACTAAACTGATAGTAATTCATCATCATATCAGCCTGTAGACGTCAACTGCTGGACAGAGCCTTCCCCCAGGGATCTCCACGACGCCGGTCCTGCGCTAACCTCATCCAGCCGGGTCCCGCGACCTTCACCAGATCGTCGGTCCACCTTGTGGGAGGCCTGCCTACGCCGCGTCTTCAGATACGTGGTCGCCACGTAATAGTAATTAGTTACTCCATTTCATGGATATTTACGTTACAACAGATAATTTGGAACTACACAGTTTCTCACACAGTATACACTTTTATAAGTATAACAGATATTATAATAATAATAATAATAAACGTTTGGACAAATTCACACACGGCTGTTTAGTCCCAAATTAAGCCGAAGCTTGTCATATGGGTACTCAACAACTGATAAACATACATAAATACATACAAACATCTAGAATCCGAAAACCAACAGATATGTTCATCACACAAATGTTGGCCATCGAACCCACGACCTCTGGCTCAGTAGGAAGGGTCACTACCAACTAAGCCAACAGGCCAGTCAATATACATTGAACAAACCTCACACCTATCTGAGTCTCAGAATATATGTTAGGTGTGAGGTTTGTCTTCTCAGAATCTGAGAAGAAATAAAAAACTATTATATACAAGAGACTTTTATCTGATAAGATACAAGTTCCAGGCCAGTAGATATATACCTGTTACCTTACCTGTGAAAGATACGTCCGCCTGCACCCAGTATTGCCATACCGCGTGCCCGCGTGTGTGCACATAAATACCGTGCCCAAACCAGTCTGCTCCACTCTTAACACCTACAAAACAAGTGCCAATTTTAATACAAATGATTCTGATACTAACTGAAACACTTCGGTGGAGATTGTAAATTATTGTAGACTCAATACCTTCTCTCTACAACGAGGGCAGTGAGTATGGTCAGCTCTAGCACAGGATAGGCAAAATACATGTTTGCACGGGATCTGAAACAGAAACATTATGTGCAATGATGCAACCCCCTAAATAAGAAACTTCCATTGTCATTATACTTATTGGTATGGACGTGATTTGAACTCTCAAACTCATGAATAGAGTAGTTGTTATTATAATACATATTTTGAAATTCATCCAAAAAGAATAAACAGTCTTATAGTTTTAATTAAAATATTTTTAACTTACCATCCTTCCATAGATAAGTATAGGCTTGGAGCATATATCACAGCAGTAGATCATGGGGTTGAGAACCTTCTCGCCAATAAGTGTAGCACGGTGGCTCCAGTCCAGCCTGAGCATAGGCTCCGGTGGCCCACGCTGCAGCGTTGTGAACACTGGCGCTTCCAGCTGGGAGATGTCTGAAGGAACTTCCACTGTAAATGTAAGGAAAAATAATAAGAAGCTCATGAGCAATCCTGTCAACTCCAAAAAATGGAATTTAACAGAGCAGTGGTGGGGTCACAAACAAGCATAATACTATAAGTAATTTTATTAATTATTGGATAATAAAAGGTGGTTAATAAAAATGATTTTGCAGGTTCTGCTGGATTACCATTGCTAGTCCAGAACCATTTAGTCCATTTACTTGGTTATATTATACTAACATTTTGGCGGCTCGGTTGGTTGAATCTCCTGCTTTGGTTCTTCAATGGGTATTTCCTCCGGGTCCTGTGAAGTTTCTTCTATGGAGCATTCCTCTTCATCAGATGACATTACCTTAGCCACCTTTTTGCCGCGGCCCCGGCCTCTGCCCCTGCCACGGCCGCGACCGCGACCGCGGCCTCGGCCACGGGTATTTCGTTTTTCACTGTTCATTTGGAAAAAAACTACTTTTCTTTGCGCTGACACATAACCTCACTTTAGATTAACAATAACTTTATAAGTATAGTACTTTAAAAGCAAAAACTGAACTTTATTGTAAATAGAGGATGACTTATTAGAAAATTAGAGTACGTTGCGAAGAAATGCCACTAATAAATTGTTAATTTCTTAGCATTGGGAGAAAAACCTTATTTCGTTTACGTATAACGAATTTTTAAAAAACGTTTTGGCTTGGGCACTAGACTTTTAAGCCATATCTTCTTAAAAAAAGTATAAAGTCATATTTCGTATTGTCAAATAAACAATCATGCCAGCGTCAGTCAATTCCATCAGTCATGACTGATATTCAAAAAACCTGATTTTCGTCAGTCACCCACCCGCGTTGACTGTGGTAAAACTGACAGCAAAACCCAATGTAATGGGCGCCTCAGATCACTTCAGGGGACACGTGACGTTAAGCGTCAGCGGTGGTAGGTTTTCTAGTATACATTCGATCGATTTACATTAGGTTTTGCCGCCAGTTTTACCACAGTCAGGCGGTGACTGACGGACACAAACTATATAGTATGCTGACGGATGAATGATCGTCTAATGCAGTGACTGATAAAAATCTGCATACTTAGTTTTTTTCATCATTCCACCATCAGTCATGACTGATGGAATTGAATGACGTTTGCATGACCGTCTTTACTTGTTCGAATCGTCAAATCTGTATTTGGAACCACTACTACGGCATCACGTTCCATTCTACAAATTAGCTGTTTCTTGTAGTTCTAGTTTTAATTTTTTTTATTCTCAAAGGTAGGTAATCGATTTTTATTTATTCTTTAAAAATTAATACCAACCGAAGTGACATTTATATTTTTAGACTTTTTCCTAATTTGTATTCGCCATTGCAAGCTATTTTTCGGATTGACAAAATAGAAATGTTTGGTTCGGTTTGAATTGTCTTGTCATTTGTGTCTGTCAGTCACGTCAGTCCGTCAAGTGTCTAAAGGCAGTCAGCACTGACAGACAGAAATAAAACAATGTTTGTCAACAAAATAACTAGATTAGCCAAGCCGGTTTGTCCGAAAATCTAATCTAAATCTTTCTTTCTGTAAGTGTTGCTTGAGGAAGATGAGCTAGGATGGGTGAACGAAAAACTGAAGTCATTTCCGTAAGTAATCTATTATTTCTGTAAACTGAATTCGGAAAAGGCGTGAACCGGCCGGCGTTGCAGAATTGCAGATACACAGAGCCAAACTCATTAGTGATTAGAAACCTGGTTATTTTAACACTAGAGTTAGGTACATTCTTCATGAATTTATGACTCGTTAGTGCTCTGGTAGTTGCAAGACAAGAGGCATAGGCACCTACCTACATATTTATTATTGCAACAAGAACTTATTTTTTGCCCAAGGTCCGCACACTGGTGGTACTTATAACTTGGTAGGTACCTATGTAATAGAAATGGCTTATGGACGTCAATAGGCATTAGATGTAATCCAAATTATAGGGACCGATTTCCTAAATAATAGTTCTCAAGTAGGTAGGTAAATAAAAGTCTAGCCTACACTATATTGTACCTACCCTCCACCAGTCAATAGACAGTAGATTAGATTAAATTATTTCGGCTCTACGTGGCTCTACAAGGTCTTAGAGGCTTTGTAAAAGATAAGTAGGTATTATATTTATTTTAGTAAGACTACTTACGCATAATTTTAAACTCATATTAGACAAAAAGGAAGATTTTTTCATTCAAATAGGTACTTATTTATTCATACACCTCAGTTTACTATAATTTCCAATTTTATCAAAAAGGTAAAATTATTAAACATGAACCATAACATTTGTATAATGATTGTGTTCATCCCTGAGTGTTCCACAATTCATGAGGTCAATGTCAACGCCCTCCAAATCCTAAACGAGGGTATAAATAATGTGAAGAAAAACTTGTTTTTCTCAGAACAGAAGTGCTTTAAGTAAAATATTTTTTTGTTAGCGGTAAGTTTTGAGCGTTTTTCTTGTGTTGTGTATTTGTAATTTTTTAAGAGCCAACCATTTTATATCTAATCCTAAGCTAGGTAGTATATCTAATTCCCTAATATGGGAAATAGGACACCACTACTTGCAAACATAATCCACAGAGCAGGCTGCAGGACCCAAGAAACTTATAGTTAATTTTAACAATGATAGCAATATTTTTATAGATATGTTGAGCTCTTAGAGTATAGATAAGCACTCTAAGGTTGAGCTATAGATTGTGCATGAAAAACTGAAAAGTAAAATACAAACATATAGGTAAATACATTTACAATAAGTACTGGACTAGCCAGAAATTGTATCAGAAACTGTTGAAAAGGATGATCTTAAAATATTTTTCAACACACTTTACGAGCAAGTGAGTTGAAAAACGTCGTATGATACGCTTGAACGTTGGTCATTACACTTCTTGGCTTCATTACACACTCGGCTATGCGTCATGTGTAAGTACATCTAGCCTCAAGTGTAATGACCAACTTAGCTTGTATCATAATGTACTATTACTACTGACATTTACATTTACTGACTGCTCTCAAACGGTGAAGGAAAACATCGTGAGGAAACCTGCATACGCCGAAGAAGAAATTCTTAGGTGCATGTGAAGTCCACCAACCCGCACTGGGCTAGCGTGGTGGACTATAGCCCGAACGCCCTCGTTGAGAGGATAGGCCTGAGCCCCAGCAGTGGGGACATTAACAGGCTGTTGATGACTACTGACAACTAAGTAGCCACTATAAATAAAAGATTGAATGGTTCTTAATTGATATAACATTAAAAGACTGCATGAAGGTCAATAACTCTATGTATGAATAAAGCTCATTGATTCACATTTTATCTTGTCTGATTTCAGACATAATGCACCTAGAATTTTATCAAGATCTAGGTCTTTATTAATTAAATTATTATTATAATCAATGAAAGATTATTAGTCTTAGACAAAGGTGCTGATGTACCTACTTATCTATTTATATAGAAAAAGAAGAAACTGACTTACTGACTGAATCACTGACTCACTGACTTTAAGGCCCAAACCGCTGATTCCAGAAATTTGTCATTTTACACTAAAGTTCCTTTTAGCACAGGCATTAACAAAGGGGTTTTCACCCTTATGGAGAGGTTAAATACAAAACCGAAAAAACATTTTTAAATTACCTATTCATCCTACTATAATTATACATAATCTATAATTACCTACTTTGGGAAAACTGATCTGGCGGGTAAATATAATCTTCTTAGCGCTAACACCTAGCTGGTGGTAGATAAAAAAATTTACTTTATATAAAATTACCCAGTGTACTCATAAGCAATAAAATATTTTGACTTTAACGCGAGCGAAACCGCGGGGTAGTACAGTTAGTGTTATCTAAAATATTTAATCTGGTAAGCTTAGTAATCTTAACTCTATATAGATAAGTATTGGTCCAAACATGTAGGTAGGTAATGTATTTCTAAACGATTCATCATTCGTAATTCGTAAGTGGAGACGACTGATGTGACAATTTTGTAGAATGATTATTCATCATCATCAACAGCCTTTTTAACATGTCCCCACTGCTGGGGCTCAGGCCTACCCTCGCAACGAGGGTGTTCGGGCTATAGTCCACCACGCTAGCCCAGTGCGGGTTGGTGGACTTCACATACGCCTAAGAATTTCCTTTTCGGCGTATGCAGGTTTCCTCACGATGTTTTCCTTCACCGTTTGAGAGCAGTCAGTAAATGTACTTAAGTTTCGAGAAAAAACCCATTGGTACATGGCCCAGCCGGGGATCGAACTCCGGACCTTTCGATATGATAGGCCGCGTCTTATCCCCGACGCCACTGACGCTCTCAGAATGATTATTATTATAATTTTTATTTACTTATTTTTTATTATAATAATAATAAGAATGATTATTATTATAATAAAAATAAGTAAGTCCTACTAAATAACGTATTCCAATAGTTTTTTGAAAATCCCTTCAATGTACAGAAATACTCCCGTTACGATTTTATAATAGTTTAAATAGATATAATTTTTCGGACACTATTTTAATACTTACCTATTTAAATAACTCTAAGTAAGAACATAGAGCAAATGGAAGCTTCTGCTTCTATTTCATTCAAACCCATTCTAGCATGACGTGACAAAACCATGTATCGTCGGAGGAAATTTATAGAAATTGCGCGAATAAATCTACAGCAATGGCGCGGAAACTCCCGAAACATCGTCCGGAAATTATAATTTAACGCTTTGTTTGTTTACAGAAAATTTTCACCGTTATTATTGTTTCATTCCAGCATGCATTGGTGAAAAAATAATGATTTATTCTGTTTCTAAAAGAAAGACTTTGAGAACAAAGGAACGCTTCGGAACTGTATAACAACAATACATTTTAATGCGCCCGTAGGCATTCTGAAACGTGAGGTATGTTTTAACGAATGCCGTCCTCGACACAAACTCAGAATGGGCTATAGATCTATCTCTGTAGGGTTTAGTATTACTCGTAGGGGATTGTATCTAACCTAGGTATATGAGAAATGAGCACCTGACTCGATCTAGCCACTCAGATCTAAATTTGACCTGTGGCCTGCGTTATCAATTTGTTGTCAATGGTCTACCAATCTATTGGGGTATTCATCTGCTGCGCTCGCGGCTTGCAAATCAGAATCAAGATTCGTACCTATTCATTTTACAATTCGATAGTTAACCCAATTGACCTCAAATACATCACGATATCCTAAACGATACGCCACGATATTGTGAGACACATGATTCGTCAAAACTGATTTAAAGTTTTCCTACGCCGCGCAACAATGGCGTCTTTTAGATACCCAGTTACAGAGTCGTACACTCTGGTACTTACCTGTACCCACTGACATAGCCTACCATAACTTCTTGGAAGCTAGTCTGTTCTGAAACTTCTTAGGTGCCTGATACTTGCTCGATGGATTGAGAAAATAATAGGTACCAATCACCAAACCGCGAAACTGAAAGACTGTTAAAGCTGCCTGTTAACAACCTCATGGGTCATAACAGCGCTATTTTGGAGTGACTGGGTTGATATCAGCAGAGTCCGTTCTGGCCAAGACCTAACAAGAAATAAAACTAATACTTATCGAACACAAAAAAAAACCAGTTAAAAATTCTTATCTAAATACAGTGAAATAGCGTATGATATGCCCGCAAATTGCTTGGAACGTGGGTGCTGCATGGTGATAGAATATTTCACTACACTGGAGTAGTTTAGTTTAGTGCTCGCTTCAATATGTTCACATGCTTTATTGTTTCCACTGTTTACCGATTATTTATGAATTCAATTCGTGTCTCAACTTCTACGTGTGACTGTTTTGTAATAGAGTGCCTACGACACTTTCTTTGTTAAAAATTCTTTAGTCCTCATTGCTTTTTGCTTACACAGAAAACGTAACGATTTTTCGATGATGACAGGACTTTTAAATTGGCTCCAAATGGATTAGCCCTATAATTAGTTCCCATCTCAATCCTTGATTGTAGTAAAGTGATGACATAGGGTAGGTAAATAATTCACTGAGATTTTTGTCTATTAAAATGCTACCTACATTCAAAGATTATAGAATCGAAACATTGTTTTCTAATGATTATATTGGTCCCGATTCTGAAAGCATAAGTCTTAAAATTTCACAGTACTAGAATTATCCCATGTTTCTAATAGAACACGAAGTTAGATACTAGCATTCTACGATTCCTGTCAAAGATGTGGACGTAACATATAGTGCTATGAATTTTTGTGTACCAGAATAATTCCGTTGGAAGTTAAGGGTTGCCTATCGAGATTATCCTATCCTTCCTGCTAATATTATAAAGGCGAAAGTTTGTAAGGATGTAAGGATGTTTGTTACTCTTTCATGCAAAAACTGCCTAACAGATTTTGATGAAACTTGGTACAGTGATAGCTTATATTCTGGAATAACATATAGGTTACTTTTAAACGCGGACAAAGTCGCGGGGCGTCCTCTAATACCCCTAAGTAACAAAACGCCTACATCGAGGGCGCTGTTTCACAATGTACACGGAAAAACTTTTCTATACGGGCGAAGCCGCGGGAAAAAGCTAGTATTATAATACACATTACCCACAGTGTAAATAGTACCCACATAATAGTTACACAAGTACAGCTTAGTGGCTGGGCGAGGACGGACTGTCGCTGGCAGTACGCAACGCGGTCACGGCCGGTTGTCGCTCCGCACTCCGCCCGCTGGAGTTGAATGGAGCACACCGTGCCTGGAAAACGCCGCAAAACCAGCGGCTGGCGGTCGAAACGCATATAAAAACTCCAGTTCCTTTCGCTATGACAGGCACAATAATTCACATCGGAAATGCTCAGGTATCTTCAGGACATATCGCGAAGAGTCGTGTCGGTCGAGTCCTATATATACAGTTACACTTTTTACGCCCTAGCTCATCAAATGATCGCCATGCAAGTGTCTGGAGTATAGCGTGCGATAACAAACTCCCTTCCAGAAATATAGAGAGATATATATCAAGTATTTTTTGCCGAAACAGAGAAAACATAAAATGCACTAACTCATTCAAACCGCTATTGCATGAAAGAATTTGTTTTCAGTTCTGTCTGTTGCATTTACACGTCTGTATTGCGGGGATTTATATTTTTATTATCATACCAGGCGGTTTTTTCATGGACCAGAAAATAAACTTTCTACACTGCGTGGAAAGCGCAGCGGAACCGCCCATTTCGTCTTACTCTAATGTTTCCATTCCCAAAGTTGTTACCCACACAGCGACTGGAGGAGTATCATAAACGCAATCACTTGCAGCCTGCAGCCCTACTTCGGCCAAACGTAATTACGCTCAAATAGACGGTCAGGTTTTTATCTCGCTGCGAATAAGTGCGCACATATTCTTGTAACATATATACCTACTCTCCTATATAAATGACTACCACAGACGTAGCTACACTAGAAAAAATGACGGATTTGTCCAATGACGAGTACTTATCCCAAGCTTTTAATAAAATCCGAAAGTGTGACTCGTTATTCCGAGGGTAATGAAAAGCCATTTTGTACTCGGTACGAGCGTAACTTTTTCTACTGCCTGGAAATTCCGATAAAATTAGAACTATACGGCGTGTAAAACAAAAAACTGTGTGTACAGTCGACCGCATGTCTGTGGAAATACTTTGACCTTGAGCTGGCTTAGCCTTTATGGAGTTTCCATACTATTAGATGCTATGAGAGACCAGTTGATACTGGTTTGGTTTCCACTGACGTGCGGTCGACCGTACAATACAGAGGCATGTAGTGTCGCCTGCGACACTAAACAGTTGGAAATTCTAAAATAATTAGATAAAAACTCGGTCTTGTTGTAAAGTTGTTGAAATAGTAGCCGTAAAATTTTATAAATAAAATTATGTTCTCCAAAGCGTAACATCGAGGCAGTGTGCCTAAAATGCTGGCGGCGTAACTGTAAGGTGTCACATCACTAGTGTGCACTGCTCTATGGATATTAAAAAAGAATAATAAAACATGTCGGCGTTGATCCGATCTGCCAAACATTATGGTTTGCTTAATTTCTAATTTCCTATTATTCTACAGTGTTAATTAATACAAGGTATTATAAGCCAACCTGTACAGTAACCTCGTCGGATCGCCAGACGTATACGCTGGCGTCCCATGATCGCCTTTTGATGCTTTTGAGCCAAGCCTCGAAAGTCGTTTAGTATCCGAAATCTGAATACCTCACAAGGTACTTAACAGGTCCCTATGTAATTACATAGAGTAGTAAAAACAAACGTGCCCGTCAAGAACGGATACTTGGCATGTACAGAAATAAAGTTGGCAAACATTTCCCACTTCCTTGAACTATTCCACTTTCCTCAGTGACGTCTTGCCAGTTTCCAAGAAAATAGTACAAGAATACATAATTATAAGTTTGGCAGACTGACATATCTACACTATTACAATTAATAGGTAGAATTATGAACTAAGTACCTACCGAACTTTCACTGGTGTACTGACGTGAGATGGTCGTTGGCTATTTTTACTCCGAAAAATGGAGTCTTGCGGGATTGCTGACTTAGTGTCGGGCTTAGAGTATAAGTACATAGATTATGTATACTCTAAGGTGTTGGGTAAAAACACGGGGTATAGAAGGCTGGTTTAGTTATAGTTTTCAATTTTAAATGTATTTCACGTGAAGGAAAACATCGCGAAGAAACCTGCATACGCCGAAGAAGAAATTCATAGGCGCATGTGAAGTCCATCAACCTGCACCGGGGTAGAGTGGTGGACTATCAACCGAACGCCCTCGTTGAGTGAAAGGGTAGGCCTGGGCCCCAGCAGTGGGGACATGCTAATGGGCTGTTGATTTGATTTTGATTTGACATATTGCACAAAGAGTTTCCATTGCTTTCAGCCTAGATTTTATGGCTTTGTTCAAGGCATTAGCAGCGATGCACGGTTGTCTCCCGCCTTTAATACTGCGGTAATTATTGAATATGGCACAGTTAGTTGTAATTTTAGGGATGTAAACTAATCTAAAGACTAAAATGTTTTGTAATTATTTTTCTCCATCGCAATGTGCAATCCCAATGCTGTCGAAGGGATCTATGGTGTCAGTGTGTTGCCGTACGGTGGCGGTGGAACGGTGCAGTGCCCTCCTTTCACCTTCGGCCTGCAGAACCCTGAACTCGTTCGCGACCCGCACGCCTATGATTTTTATCAATTACTAGCATATTCTATTCCACCCGCGACTTAGTTCGCGTTTAATTCCTTTTAGGCATAAGGGGAGTGCAATTATAAATTTTTGACTACCTGAATTTTTTTTCATTTTTTTAAATTCATTCATATCCTAGCTACCTACCTACCTATACATACGATTATAGGTAGTCGTTGGACATTTTTCTTATTACAGTAAATCATACATACTGCTAGAATCTGTTGTATCTGCCAAATATTTAAACTTGTTTAAGAAAAACCAGCAAGTCGACTGCTGATATGGAAGCATCAGCTTTAAGCTGCCATTTTAATAAAAAATAAGCATTCCTGAATATCTCATTTTCGCTTTCCCTTGCGAACTCAGGTTTCCTGGATAAAAAGTATTAGTTTAATTGATAGCTGGCGCTTCATATTTAAGTATCCTTCATGTTACAGAGCGAGCCGTGTAAATTACACCATCTGCCTTCCTTCGATTTCACTTTGTTAATTCTAATTTCTGATTGTTCCTTGCACATTTGTAAACTTTTCGTTTGGCTCTATATTGTCCTTAAGGACTGTTTCTTATTGTTTAAGATCTATATTAAACTCTGTCAGACTTTTCAGCTGGTGATGTCCTGGGAATTTCTATCACCATACCAACTCTGGTTTCGCCATTGTTATTTATTACCGGTAGTAGAATTCTAAAATCGACATTGACATTTAATCTATGAGCTTGAGCGTTGTCGAAATTATCATTAATCCAAATTAACATTTCATTGTTGTTGAGTTACGCGATATGTACGACCTTTTGAATTCATTCTCTCACGAACTGGGTTAGTCAAGATTACGGGCGTATAGGTTATTCTACGCTTTGGCGAATAAACAAGTTTATCTCTGAACTGTATATCACCTTTGCGATAGTGTTCGGAGTTATTTACCTTCCCGATATGTAGTTCCTCAAATTACTTGATTTCCGTGAAGCTGTTATTCTGTAAAGTGTAGGTTAAATAACCCTTTCATGACTTAGGAAAGATATCCGAGTTATTCTTTTTAATAACATTAACATTACCTACCACGTATCATACTCTGTGCACGTATCGGAGGACGCAGCGTAGGCAGTCCCACAAGGTTGACCGACGATCTGGAGAAGGTCGCGGGACCCGGCTGCATGAGGTTAGCGCAGGACCGGTCGTCGTGGGGGATCCCTGGGGGAGCCCTTTGTCCAGCAGTGGACGTCTACATGCGGATATGATGATGATGAACATTACCTACGCAACCAGACCAAGCCACTAAGCCAAAGAGGCGGTCAACCTAGTAAAGCGGTTAGATATTAGTACAGCCATTCCGATTTGCTATTCAAGGTTGTCTGGAAGTCACAGCCTATAGCGATAGGACTGCACAGATGTAATACTGAAACGAACCTTTAAAGTGCAATATGAATTATTGAAAACAAACACACCATGGGATCGCACAAACCTTCCAACCAGGGAAATTCGACTCAAGAGAGTTTTGTTGATGAAAACGAGCGCCTTTGCAAGTATTTGATACGGTATTCAGTTAGGGGAAAGAAACCGTCCATTTATTTTTAGAGAGGAAATAGAGAAATTACCGTATAGCTAATGACAACGAGGACGACATCAAAACTTTAGGAATACCTACACTTTTCTGGTTCCAAAGCTTTTTATCTTAAATTCGCAGTTTCAATGGCATTGTGAACAAAGCAGCTGTTCTAGAATGTGTTGTCAATAACTTAGCATTTTGATTCATGGAGTCATCGTTTATTGATTATCAGGCGCCATTACTATGGTGTAAAATCAATATTATGTCTACTGTGTGTGACCTACGGATACTAAGCAATGTTAAACAAGAACTGGGCAGCAATTTATGTGTTTAAACACTCGCGATGAAGTCATTGTTTACTCAAATGTTGATGGTGATTTGAGCCCATGATGGCCCCTCTTCATCAGTTAGATAGACCTGATGCGGCTCATTTACGATAATGATATAATATAATGCATTATCCACACATTTCAGGGCTTTAGGAAGTTTTTGAAATTAGTTTCTGTCTTCTACTCAAAATATTTACTTCGTTCGGGTACAATAAGTTATGTCAATAACCATTTAGATTTATATTTCTAGAAAAAATGTGTTATAAAAACAAATGGCTACTGTTGAAACTCATTCCGATATTGAAAAGAAAGGATGGACTGTTATAGTTTACACAACTGCTGAACACGTGTACAACTTTGAACTCATTACGTCCCTCTCATAAGTATTGCTTTACACAAGGGTTAAAGCAGGACACTGTATCAGACACACCTGAGGGGCAAATTGACAAATAAAAACCAGTTCGGCTGCTTTCAAGCAAGGTCGTATGACTAAAAGCAAACTTTGACATATTTAACCAAAATTCCCCGTATTTTATTTGATCACAGGTATTCCCATTTTTTCTAAGAATTATCATCATTCTTCTTTAGTCTTTCATTTCAAATACTGGCGCAGTGTTTTGATACCTATCAGTTTCTGGATTCTGGCGGTCTCCACTCCAGAACTCGTCTGCCCCAAAGGTCGTCGGTTCTGCCACTTCAACTTGCTATCCTTTCAGCTATGTCGGTAACCTTAGTTCTCCTTCCTTCTCCTCATTACGCATCATATCTTTTAAGAAACTCCGAGCATAGCCCTCTCCATAGCTCGCCGAGCGACCTTAAACTTGTGGATCATGCCCACCGTCCGTCCTTTCGTCAGTGTCCACATCTGTGAACAATTTTATGAATCGTGATGTCAAACCGTAACCCCCCTTTTGTTAAATTATGCAAACACACCCTCGTATACCATGTGCTACTTATAGTCTTTGAAGGAACACTCCTAATTCCATTCAAAATTCGCGAACGTATCTTGAAAACTGATTTAATTATTACATTTTCAGAAGTCATTTACTTATGCATAGCAACAATGTTCTATGATATCAGTAACGTGGTTTATAAACCTGTGACCTCTGGGATTGTGCAATTTCTGACGCAATCCCGTCGACTAATTGCATTACTATTTTTTTTAACAATTTATATTGTCTATTCAAAATGATTCATGCAATCAGTTGTATGGCTTTAGAATATTTGATTAGAACTTTATTGTAATTTTTCATATCGACTTGTTGGGTTTCATATGAACCTTGATCCGATTTCAAATGATTTACCTTTGTATATTTAATATTTACTTCATTTGTATTGATTCACGTTACTTCTTGTACCGTGTGTATATTTACTTTGACTGCCTTATTGTGATTTCGTGTATCTGATGCCAAACTTCCTCCATCCTTTAATGGATCAGACGCTTAATACAAAAAAAACCAATCATTTAACTATGCTTATTTTTAGCAAAATAAAAACATTGCTTTTTGCCCTTCAATAATTATAAAGATTATCATGATATTTATTAGCGAATTTATTTTTAGTGACCACCAGACTCGTAATAACATTATCTATGTACACGTATGTAGGTTGTACATATTGTATCTGTTATCAGAATTGCTAAAAGTAGTACAAGTACAAGCATATTCGATATTTACGAAAAGCTAACTGAAATCGATAGACTACGCGGCATTGACCTCTTTCACCCAAATTTTAATATTGTTTGCTTATCTTTCAAAAGCCGTTGTTAAGCAGTTTTATCGCAGATTTTCCTTTTACTTAGCATTTCCAACATTGACCTACTTATTACCTACTCGTACATCTTACGTTACAGGCAGTGTTTACAAAACTTTCTTTAGGTTTAAATTTTCCAGATTCTGAAGGTTTTTGAACTTTGACTCGAGCAGTGGAGATTGAATTACATGTCCCTCTTCAAAATTTATAAGCTGTCCCCTGTATAAATGTTAACAGATGCCCTTGCATAATATAGTTGGGGTTTCGTTTTCCTTATCTCCTGAGCTCTTTGACCTTTAAAATATTATCATGTATCTTGAAATACTCATGAATTATTATTTGATTCTTGGGATATATTTCATAGGGGGTTTCATTTCCAAGTGAGATCTTGCTAGATGTTTGAACCGTCAACATTTTTTATGAACACTCGAGGTCAATAAACCTGAGGTACCTACTAGGAAGCGATTGATTCGTTTCAACTTTTTATTCATTCAGCTTATCTTTAATATTTTTATACACCCAGAAAAAGTGATATTATTAATTCCAGTTGTAATCTGTGGTTATGTGTTTGTCTATTGCTTTTGTTCTGTAGCTGTCTCTCTCTCTCTTGTTATGAGATTCGGTTTAACTCCAGTGTCATGTTCAATCGGCAGCCTTTGTAGACGTCCTATTATAAGACCCAAGATAATCCTCTTAGCTTCAAAGTGCTGACCATTATCTGCCACGCCGGCGTAGTAAAACCGAAATCTGGTTAGACCCAGTGTAGATTAGGACACTTCGTAGTTTACTTTAGGTACATAGTTTACATTATTTAATAAAAATAAAATTGAAATTACTGCATCATAGACATTGTGCACGCACTAACGCACTGTGTACTTCACCAAGTTTATAGTGATCATGTGCGTAGAATTTTATCTAGACATTTTTAGAAATGTATATTACATCATTCTAGTAGTTTTAAAAAACTGGTCTTATCAGGGTTTACTGCTGTATTGTCTTTCTGTATTTGGTTTCATTAGTATATACCTTGATCGGAAGGTCGGATTTTAATACAGTTTGGTAAATGACAGAGCAACTTGTCGATGTTTCAACGTTGTTGCATCATTCTGACTCTTCAGAAACCTGTTAAATGTCCAATTTAGTGCTATTTTCTGTGGATTAATTGGCGCTGGTTCTAAATCGGATGTAATCCTTGACCCAGTGCCCGCACAGTGTGCGACAACGTCCGCCTAATAGCAGCGGTTATTGGCATGTTTATTAGAGATACTCGTATTTAAGCTGAAACCATAAAACATCGCGCTCTAGTTTACGAAAATCTTCGCTGGATCGTTGCTTCTAATCTGTAGCACATTTTTAGAGTTCTCTGTAAATAATAAACTAGACTGAGTTATCCACGCGGCTTTGTCGACGTTTGATTGCAAGATGCAGTGTATGGTATCTGGAATAAATAAGTTTTATTTTAATAAACTCAGGCAGCTCTCCTGCCTCCATAACCTCACACAAAATGTAATATGAGAGTTCCGTGAATGTTATTATGATGGCTACGTTTTCCTTAAATATCCCAGAAAGTGGCGATTGTTTTCTCAAGTTTTCCATTATGGCAGGGTATTTTTTACGTACATTATTTACAAATTTTTTTCTTGATATCATTATTTTAGTTAGTAGCTTTTGAGACAGACAGACAGATGATTTAAAAAAAGTTTGGTTTTTTATAGTCTTAAGGGCTTAAGGGAATTTGACAAGAGAGCGTGGAAGACACTCACAGAGAAGATAACAGATATTGACTTAAATTTTCTTCCCCAGCGGATGCAGGTTTCCCTTTATCGAAAATCCTGTGCTTTGATAGTAGTTGGTATTAGTTTTGCTCGGGTTTGATTGAATACCGAACGTAACGTGACTGGCGAGAGTTTGTCTGTCTCTAAAAACCCATGACTATTTAAAAAAAATATCGACAATCAACAGAATGTTTGTCACGTATGATGTTTTGTTTGTATATTTTTGATAAAACTGCGCAGTACCACAGCTTATAGAACCGGTTCCCCGTCGAACAGCGACAGAAATAACCGAATTAGCGTAAGCGAATTCAATGGACATAATTAATTCAGTGGCGTGGACGTACCGAATGGTTTCCGGCACGATACCTAGAGATTTTATGTTTTTATTTTTCTATGATTCTATTTTATGGCGCATATCGCAGGTTCTAGGGATTTTCACTTTGGTGTTCGAGGGTTTCTTTACAGACTTTATTACTTACTTTTGTTTTATCATAAACTTACCTTAGTTACTTACCTGTGTTTCTCAGCTGAATCGATCTCTTTAGTCTCCATAAAATCGTCAACGTTTCCTGTACGTTAAGTCACTGTTGTACACACTCCTTTTCCAAATGCATGGAAGTCTACACGTTCAGTCTTCGTGATCGGAGTGACGTTCACTTTCCTTCGTTGTTCTATGTTTTTAGATGATTTGTTACCATTATTAACTTATCTATTGATAATTCGCGTGATTATTCAAATACAAAGGTGGGTCTATAAGTGAATTGCGTGCCAATACCTGCGATGAATAAACTTCAAATTACCTTACTATTACTATAACCTCCTATACATAAGCTAGCTTATGTATACTCTAAGATAACCTCTAAGTATATAATTTTACTAAGATACATAAATCTGTTTTATTCACGTTCTCTGTGGACTTGGCTAGTTGCGATTCGCTTTGGCTGTTGAATCATTTCCGAAGGTTCTAGATCTTATCACGCGGGCGACGACATAGTTGTCTGTCTATTGATCATCTAATCAATAATTCGGTATAATGCAGCAACATGTCGTATCTATACGTAATCGATGAATACTGTAATATTATTTTTACTAGATTGTGATGAAGAGAAATAATTATTTTATATTATTAGCTGGCCACGAGTGGCGGGATCGCGGAATTTTTTTGCGAAATTTCCGCGTGATGTCTACGCAGCGCGTTTAAGTAGTAAATTTATTGCTAATGGCCCATGCTGTTCTGGATGAAGATAGCCAAGGTTGTATCAATATCGCGAAATAAACATTTTGACGAGTAGCAAATTGTTCTTTTGGAGGTTGCATGCAAAAATAAACTGATGAAGACCTCCCTCAGACGAGAAATGTTACAGAAAGAAAAGCCTGTCGTGTAATATATTGACGTTTGACGAGGTCCACTAACTTAGATTAGTTTTAACATCAATGAAGCCAAAAGAAAAGATATTGATAGCGACGACCATTGAGCCATATTTTTGTATCGCTCGCCTCGCTTCGAGCGGTCGATTCTACAAATTTTCCATCGACATCCGAAACAAAATTAGTGGAATCGACCGCTCGAAACGAGGCGAGCGATTCAAAAATAGGGCTCCAGGTTACACATTGTTAACGATTAAAAAGGTAAGACTTAGAACACGAAAACAATATGATTTGTCATAATAATACCAAGCCACACTTTATCCCAATAGGAAGGTATAATAAGGTATAGCATAGAGTAGATAACAGTAAGGACTAAATCCGTCCTACCACAAGAAAAATGGCGTCCAAAAAACGTGGCCAGCAACAAAAGCGACATTGAGCCAGCATTTGCGACAACTACGTCTTCCTGTGCGTAGGTCACGGGTCATGTGAGTGCCTTGTTATAAGTCTAAAAGTGGTGCCACTTATTTTGCAAGTGTATTTTTATAGGTGACATCCTTTCTGGTCACGCTGATTTTAGTCAGTTGATTGGGTTAGATGTATAGGGCAGTTGAATTTTGACAGTTCACGAGATCTAATTTTAATCATGAACGAGCGACAAAAGGGTAGAGCCTAACCTCTATGTGTGATGATGTCATCATAGTATGTTTTATCCTTTATCAGGTAGGTACAGAGAATTAAGATTAGGAAACCCTAAAAGAAAATATGCTGGAAGAATATACACAATTTAACTTGAAAGGGTTTTTTGAAACCTGAAAAGGAATTAATTCTGTGCTTGTACGTGCACTAACGGATCAAATATAATGAAATAAAATGAAAGGATGGAGACTTGAGTTTTGTCGATAGCGAGCGAAGTCTTTGTACTACATGATTTTGTTTTTGGTTTAAAATAAACAAATTTTAGTAGTTTAAGTAACCGAGTTAATAAACTGCATCTTTGCTTTCGCTTTGGAAATATTGTAGAATTTTGTTTGTCCCTTGATTTTAAAACCATGCATTGCCACATTTTACATGTACAAATTGTTGTACGTCATCATCATATCAGCCTGTAGACGTCCACTGCTGGACAAAGGCCTCCCCAAGGATCTCCGCGACGACCGGTCCTGCGCTAACCTCATCCAGCTGGGTCCCGCGACGTTCACCAGATCGTCGGTCCACCTCGTGGGAGGCCTGCCTACACTGCGTCTTCCGATACGTGGTCGCCACTCGATAACCTTTCTGCCCCAACGGCCGTTTTAATTAGCCCCTTATTATTTATTTTTGTTTTAATTAGTTTAAATTTTAGCCCCAAATTGTTGTACATCTCTTATTTATCTTAAACGGATGTGTCTTTTATCTAAAATGCGTCACGGAAATGTAAAACTGTAGTTTTGTTAACTTGCTTAACATTTCTGAAGTCAAAAGTTAATTAGCTCGATGGTAGTGTAAGCCGTACTTTCTTTCTTATCGGCTATCTTGATGAGGAAATGATCACCGGCCAGGCGGCGAACGACGCCATGGCCAGTGTGTACTTCCTGCCAATGATTTTATGTGGAGATAAACGTGTTCCGAGATCATTTTGGTTTATTTTTTAATGCCTTACTCTTCCTTATTTTTCGTCTATATTTGTTATACACAGTACAACACGTCTATAGAATGTAGTACACGTAGTGAATGGTGTTTATTTTAAGGCTTCGTTTGAACAGATGATGACTTAGTTTGTTATATTTATTTAGAGTTAATTTTATTTTTAGTCGTATCCTTTCTTATTGAATTGATGATTCCTTCATATCTTAAGATTTATTCTATGAATGAATTGAATGAAAATACATTTTCTATGTTCATTTATTATTCATTTTTACCTTTTTTTTTCATAAATCTGATAATCTCGAGTAGACACGACAGGATTCTTCAGCTCTTTCCTTGGAGTTGTTTTATGGTTCTTAACAGTTTCTATCAAATGTATCAGACGGAAGGAAACCCGACACCGGGATCCCGCGAAAGACTGACCTGGCAGTATCCCCGCAATGTGTCGATTCTCAACTGGGGTTGTTCGCATTTTTGACACTGTAAACAGATTGTCGACCTAGTTTCCAGCATTGTTGTGCGCGGGCGCAAGCACCGCGGCGCCTAGCCAAATCTATTTTGACTTTTATCTACGGTGCACGGGCGCGCGCTGTCTGCTTCATCTCAATTTTTGCAGTGTTTACCGTGTTACGCACTTCGTAGTACCCGGCACGCGGCCTGAAAAATACGCTGATAAATGAGGGAAGACTGAAGCACAAAAATAAGATCCTGCTACACTACACATGCTCCCTATTTTTACTCTGATAACGATAAACAAGCTCATTCTAGACTTTCTGGAACTTTGACCACGTGTAACGATATCCGAAATTTTACATTACATTCGATTTAGCTTAATCATATTCGGTGAAAGACTTGCTCACTCTAAACTTATTGTTATGATTTATTCTATTAGGGACGGTGGTTATTCGGTTGCTACTATCATGTCGACAAAGAAAGGAAACCTCAAAACCAGAAATAACTATTGCAACACATTTCCGAAACTTCATTAGCTGTTACTTCTAATAACGAGATATTTATTATTCTTAGATACAACTAGCGCGCAGATCGCGTAGGCAGTAAAATTGTGATAGCTTGGTTTAGGTGGTTTCCGGCAGCTTGGATCGTTGCCCGATTCCTTTAAAATTTGCGTCAATTCCATCTGTGTACGCGCATGTGAGGTTGTTAAAATACGCATGTTTCCATGGAGATCGCTGTTGGAAACTTGCCTGGGACCTGGACATGTCCACTTTAGCTCAGTCTTGACTATCTTGACTAATGCAGACAATCTTGACTAACTTTCTTCAAGTTTGCCCTTAAACTCATTAACAAATATACCGTTTCAAGTGTAGGTATACGAAAAATGTCGTAGGGTTTCATCACTCCATAATTATTATTTTCCTAAGTGCTGTGGATTTTGTGAAAAAAAAGAACTGTATCAAACTTTTGGGGTGCTGGGCGGGCGGCCCAAAACAATAAACATTTACATTACTCTGCATTGTTCATTTGCGAAACCTGTATGTAAAATTTTCAAGTTTCTACACCCAGAGCGGTTTGAGCTGTGTGTCGGTTGATAGATCTAAAGACAATGATGATCTATTATCCTGATGTTTCCGTTTTCGCAGGTTTTGAAAGCTGTCTGCATAGTTGCGTGTTCTCAATTTGATATCTTCCCCGGGCCGTGAACTGACATACCAAGACTGCGTGTTGTCCACCGGTCTGACTGCAAAATTTCAAGGTACATCCGTTACTATATCTTTCTATTATGAACGTAGATTGTTTTTTTTGCAATAAAAATCATGGTACATGATCACATCGAAGGGAAGTGCGTTTGTTGTCACGAAACTTATTTGAAAACTTAGTGGGTATGAGAACTTTCATACCCTTTGATTTTGATGATTTGTATCGCTCTCGAGACATTTCGAGTCTTAATTAAAACAGTCATCTCGTTTACCTCGACCGACTTCAATTTTACATTGTTTTGTGTTGTTTTGAAATTCTACTAATATTATAAACGCGAACGTTTGTAAGGATGTTTGTGAGTTTGGATGTTTGTTACTCTTCAACGTCCAATGCTGACCATAGGTCTTCCCCAATGAATGCTCCCTCCGCATCCGGATACTTCCGGCCATCTTCTTAGATCGTCGGTCCACACGATCCGATAATTTCTGTCTGTTTCTATCTAGATTACCACTTCCGTGCCACATAAAATAACTATAAAAGATTCGTGCTCTTTCTAATTAAGTTCATTATTCTCTATTATTAAAATTAATGATGCTCATGTCGTATTTAGTGGCGTGTCTCCCGCTGCGGCGTTCGCTGCCAAAGTTTCATAGAGCGCGCTATTTTCGTGCGAACCGAAAACCGCTGACGCACGCGCTCGGTCAAAGCTCCGCGGGCTGACGTTCGCCTGTCAAGTAACCATACTGTTTGTAGCTATATCTGGTCGTTTATTACTTCCCGTCATTAGTGCGAATTTAATTCTCTTGCGATTAGTTGTTCCTGCATTAGTTTCTTCGGTCGGACGAGGTTAGGCTATTTTATCAACGGAATGGTTACGTGGTGGCTTATACGAGCGTTTACTCTTCCACTGATCTTTGTTGTTAAGACTGTTTACATTCTTCCACAAACATATGGTCCTCGTCGTCTGTTGGTTTAGTATCTGTTTGATTGTCCGTATGACCAAGGTCTTGTTATTTACAACTTCATTTACTCTTTTTACCTATTGTGACCTCCACCTATTTATGTACATGGATGTAGCTCTTAGTGCTAGACCCTTTGTATCTACCTTTATTATAATACCAATTTTAAACTAATCACTACTTGCAGCTTGCAGTCATGTGGTTCGGCAGCATCAGTTTTGTATGACTAAAATCGTCTCATTTAACGGAATTCTCTAAACTTTCATCTTACATTTCGTTTCTAACAACCCTATTGCGCGGATCCAACCGCCACTCGTGACCTTTTCATTATGCACCCTCTGTGCGCAGCCCCGACTGACAGTGTTCTGCTGCGTGCGTCCTACTACGATGTTGATCCACGAGGCTTCTGTGAAAACTGGGCCAGTGTAGGTCGAACCCTCATGAATATTCTAGGTCTAGTGGGCGAGATAGTGAAGTTCTCCAACTGTTTAGTAGGGTGGAACTATAATTACTTTCCGTCGTGCATGCATCGTTGAACATTCTAGGAATTGAATCTTTTACTTTTCCCATCGATTTACTCTTCATTTCGATTTTAGACATTATCGACAGACTTCAAAAAGGAGAAAGTTTTTAATTAGTTTTTTTTTCGTTTATTTGTCTGTGTATGTTATGTTACCTATCTACTTGTTATCTTCGCCGATTGTGAACCGATTTCAGTGATTCTTTTTTTATATTTCGAGGATGGTCCCATTTCAATTCGAAAGAAATATTTCATCTCCAAAGGTGGTAAATATTTTCTTTTAAATGGGAACTCAATAAGTCGTCGGTGTACAAAAATCATAATTTTTTTACAAAGAAATCGGTTTTATTTTTTGTAAAAATTCAGATTATAACATAATTATAGTTTCATTAAAGCTAGCTTTGCTTCGAGTTTAGTCTCGCCCAAGGTTTTCAAACGATGAGCCTAAACAATTTGTCTATATCTAATACGTATTGCTTCTATTCTTCATATACCTAATCGAAGACCAGTTTTATAAAGACAAAGTGGCGTCGCAAGTTAGCTACATCCTGAAGGTAGGTAGGACCAGTTAGGACAGGTGCGCTTCCCACTAGTTCCCCCTCCCCCGTACGCTCCAAGTCGTACCCACCCGTGACCCACTGTTGATGGAAGCCAGTATCATTATCGTCTTTACCCTTTTGTAACGGTCATTATGCGGCTGGATGCGAAGAGCGGAGGACTGGGTGTGGTGGCGTTCGTTGGGGAAGGCCTATGTCCAGCAGTGGACGCTAAAAGGCTGAAATGATAATAATGAACGGTCACTGATTGATCAGCACGGATACACAGAATTAGAGAAACAGACCAGAAAGTTTCGAAATAAGTATAAAACAATAAATGAGACAAATATCGACAGAGTTGAGCTTCAAAAAGTTATAAAAAGATAAAACACATTATAAGATATTCCTAACTGCGTTTTTAAGAGATAGTATTACAAAATACAGTGATTTTTATGTGCAAGTACAGCTGGCATAGCTACGACAAAGTTAATAGGCAAAATGTAATTGTGATTGATTACTTTCCTAATTACTTTCTCACTTTCCCTAATTTCTGTGTGTGACACCGAATTAAGAATTGCTACGAAGAGCAAACACAGCACAAGAAGTATCCTCTGACTCAACAAATTGTCAGATACATGCTGGTCAAAATAAACCTATTTATACATAATCTAGTGAACCAAAAATTATTATATTTTAAGCTCCTTATAAATAAACATGTCTGTCCTATCCAAAGCAAGTCTAAAATGTACTATCATAACCACATCACAAGACCTTCAAAACGCGAACTGCCTGCTTCGGCAAACCATTCCATCGATTAGGATTTAGGATTAGGATTAGTTAGGTTAGGAGAAAGAAATCGATGCGGCTGTAGAAACACAAATGAGAAACAATAATAACTTAAATGAAGAAAGACGAACAACCAAAAGCAGTACTCCAATATACAAAAACAGAAGATTACAGAAAAAAATACGTCAACAGAAGCAAAAAGTCAAAAGATTAGAAAATGAGATCAAGAAAATGAATAAAAATCAGAGGCATCTAAACTCCGAAAATGGGGAGATAAAAAATGATGTAATAGAAGTGAAAAACAAATTAACAAATAAGGATGACTTTAACCCTAATAGAAGGATCGTCAGTCAATCATCTGAAAAACAAAATCAAATAAACGTGCTCATTGAAAACGATAAGAAGAAAATTGAAGAAGAGCCAAAAAACCAAATGAACAGCGGCAGAAAAACATTGCAAAAGATTGTAATAGTAAGTGACGAAAGCGGAAAAGATATTTCATCTATTATACGCGGGATGTCGAATAATCCAACAGATAGTTTGTGTTATTGCTATCCAAATGCGACACTTGATGTCTTGCTACAATCAGCAATAACAAAATTGAATACACTTAATAACAGTGACACCCTAGTCATCTTATCAACAATATTAGATCCAAAATATAATAATTCACACTATGTTCAACAAATCACAAATATTTGTAATATTTGTGCTACTAAGGAAATATCACTAGTTATTTGTGGAATACCGTATTTATATGGCATCACAGACAATGCGTGTCGTGTGAACGAAGGTATATACAAGCTGAACACATTTATTTATAAGACTGTAAATAGTTTATACAATGCCACTTTCATTGATTTAAATATCTTCAAAAAAAATTGCTTCACAATGAACAGCACACTTAGCAGAGTAGGTAAAAAGATTTTTTGTAATGTTATTATTAATGGAAATGTAAGCCAAAGGACATCTAACTTGAAATTCATAAAAACGTCAAATGACATTAGTACGATCAACGATCTTAAATGTAAAAACATATCGACACAAATTGTAAGTGACAATATTGCATCAAACAGCACTTTTTTAGGAATCGACTTATTAGGCTTAAACCGAAATTAGTACATAAGTTCAAAATAATGCATCAGAACGTTCGAGGTATATCTGGCAAGCTACTTGACATAGGCCTTGCATTGCAAGAAGATGATATAGACGTACTTTGTTGTACGGAAACGTTTAGCAAACAAAACAAAAACTTATTAATCGAAGGATATAACTGTAAAAGTAGGTATGACAGGATGAACAGGAAGCAGGGTGGTACAGCAGTATTTATAAAGAAACAACTAAAGGCCCGGGAAAGGACTGACATTCTTAATCTTAGTATCGAATTTCACTTTGAAGTTGCTTGTATTGAAACTGCCGACTGTGTTATAGCCTCTATCTACCGCTCTCCTGACGGTGATCTAGATACATACATAAACCAAATGGAATTACTGCTGCAAAAAATTACCAAGACAAACAAGCATGTCTTCATATGCGGAGACTTTAATGTAAACTTTCTTGGAAATAATGACACTGTAGAATTGGAATCTCTATTCAAATGCTTTAATTTGTGTCGAACTATAGATGAGCCCACACGTGTAACTTCGACATCGGCTACCTGCATTGATAACATATTTACTGACTGTCCACACATAGTCAAGGCCGAAGTTGTCTGTAGTGTAATATCGGATCATTTCGGTCAAATTGTTACTTTGAGAGTGGACGTCCAGACACTTAACAAGGCAATACCTTATAAAACTAGGCTGATTGCTCCCGAAAAAGTTCAAAATCTAAAAATAGCTTTACATCACTCACTAAGTCATCTGTCTGATGTAGAGGATGTAAATGAATATTTTAAAGAATTCATGTCGAGGTTATTACAGGATCTGGACACTCATATACCTTTAACCACGATTTGTCCCAAAACAAAAAGTAAATTCAACGAATGGGCTACAAAAGGTATTTTGATTTCACGCAAAAGGCTCTTCGAGCTATACAAACAAAGAACAAAAAATGATAGTATAGCAGAGCACGTAAAGAAGTATAGTGTAACGTTCAAAAAGGTTTGCATTGCCGCGAAACAAAACTATATTAGTGCTAAAATAAAGAAGGCAGGTAATATAATCAAAGCTACGTGGAGGGTAATAGGTGACGAAACCGGAAAGGTAACAAAGCAATGCTATGAAAATGAAAATTTTCCCTGTGTAGAGACACTTAATGATTATTTTTCTACAATAGCTAAAAATCTTACCCTCAACCTTGGTTGTTATGATAAAGCTCTGACATTAATGAAAATCTCTAGTGATGACATTGTAAGTAATTTTAAATTTATTCCGGTTACTGGTAAGCAAGTACTTAAAATATTTAATGAGCTCAAACAAAAAAAGTGCTTAGACTTAAATGGAATCTCTACAACGATATTAAAGACCATCATAAATGAGATATCAATCTCGATCGCTGACATATTTAATAGATGTATTGAATGTGGTATTTTCCCGGACGCCTTGAAGTTGAGTAAACTTATACCACTTCATAAGAGCGGACCCAGATCTGACTGTAATAATTATAGGCCTATTGCAATTCAACCTACTGTAAGCAAAATTTTTGAAAAATTATTACTTTGTCAACTTAGCAAACATTTCTATGAAAATGACTTGTTTGTTTCAAATCAATATGGGTTTCAAAAAAATAAAAGCACCGACGATGCTATTGCCAACGTACTTACAACTGTACTGGAGTCCTTGGACCAGTCACAGAAGACTATAGGGGTCTTCTGTGACTTGTCAAAGGCTTTTGATTGCGTTGACCATAAAATCTTAATAGGTAAGTTGGAGCGCTATGGAGTAAGTGGTACTGCTTTAAAACTTTTGCGCTCTTACTTATCCTGTAGAAAACAATTGACAGATATAAATGGAATCCAATCTGGTGCTCAAATTTGTGATTATGGAGTACCACAAGGATCAATATTAGGGCCATTTTTATTTCTAGTCTATGTCAATGATATGCCGAGTTGCATAGGTAAAAAGGGCACCGTCACAATGTTTGCTGACGACACATCTATAATATTTCAACATCGGGACATAACTGAACTGATTCAAATAGTAAATGACTCGATGGAAGACTTAAATAATTGGTTCTCAGCCAATAATTTATTATTCAATGTAAGTAAAACAAAAGCTATGCATTTTTGGTTAGGGACTCGTGAAATAGATATACCCGCCGACGTAGTGATTGGAAATCAGATCATAGAATTTGTTGACGTAGTTAAGTTCCTTGGCATATATTTAGATAAAAAGTTAATGTGGGAAACTCACATAGAAAAATTGGCCTCAAGACTATCATCAGCTGTTTATGCAATTTCTAAAGTGAGACAGTTATGCGGCACCAAGACTGCGAAACTTGTATATCATGCCTATTTTCATTGTATAATGACCTATGGGATTAAGTTCTGGGGAAATGCTGCAACCGTTAACAAAATTTTCGTATTGCAAAAAAGAGCCATTAGAACTCTTAACAAAATACCACCACACAAGTCTTGTAGAGGTAAATTCAAAGAGGCCAATATCTTAACTTTTTATGGTGTGTATATTTTGCAAAATCTTCAATACGCACGCGGCAATCTAGCTAGGACTCCTACATTCTCTGACATACGCATGTACAACACTAGAAGTAAAGATAAACTGATCCCAATTCCATGTAGACTAGCAAAAAAATTCAAAAGTTTTATTAATAAAAGTGTGCAGTTCTATAACCAAATATCGAATATCGTGGGCGATTGTAATAATAGAACCTTTAAGACAACTTGTAAAAAATTTTTAATTGACAAAGAGCCTTATACTCTGACTGAATTTATGAATATGACTTAAATTTATTAATTCTGATGACAAATGCCCCTATACAGCAGATAATTTAATTATTTTATTTTTTAATGTTATTATTTTGTTACAATGTATTCAATAGATTATTTATTTTTATTTTTATGGAAATAGAATTATGTAAATAAATAACAAATAATTAATAGTATTATAATACATATATTATAAGACGTATCTAAGTGCACTCTACGTGCCTAAAGATAAGATGATATAAAAAAAAAAAAAAAAAAAAATTATCTCACGTTGCAAATATTTTGCTGTGCTTATGTTATGTATATCGTTATGGCGCCTTATTGGTGCATAGAATCACGATTGCGAGAAGTTGTTCTGAGCTTAGTTAGATGATCATGGTAGCTGCATGTACAGTCAGCGTCGAAAGTAGCTTGTCACTTTAGTACATTGTCACTCATTTTACTTGTTACATTAGAGTGACAAGGTACTAAAGTGACAAGCTACTTTTGACGCTGACTGTACATGCAGGTTCATTCCATGGAGCTTGGTCGTGTAAACATGCCTTACTTCGTGCTGGTTCCTTAACTGGAGTATAGTATTTTCCGTATATCATATTCGTTCATCGATTTCTCTCGCTTGATAAGAGCAGAAACATATTTCTATCTATTAATTCAATATATCAGTTTAAAGTTTAATAAACAGTTAACATAAAATAATGTAAAACGTTGACAGAATTACGATTCGAGTATTATATCACTTTACTATGCAGTAAATAACAAAGTACCTACTTATAATGCCAGAAACAACGAGATTTACAGTTAAATGCCACCACAATTAAATCAGTCGTAATATTATAGTGGAAATGTCATAATATCTAAGGGAACCATGCACGTATCTGAGTGGGTTAAAAAGTAACGTTAATCTCAGACTAAGCTATTATTCATTTCGACGTCACTGATGCGCACCAAGCATTCAAAAACTAAATGCACATTTGTGCGTATTTTTATTAGTATTTTAAGTAATGCATAGGTTATTAAAATATCGCATCGCTAGAGGAAAACTGGACACTAAAATTGATGACATCGTAATTTGCGGTGAAAGCAAACCTAAATTTATTGACAAAAATTGACAGCTAACTAGGTAAATGTTGTTGACTTAATTATGTAATTCATTAAGCGATTCGAGCAGATTGATACTCCGCGTGACCATAAACATATATAATGAACGGAAATGCTGTAATTGTTAGGAATCAGAATGACTAACGGAAACAAACTTTCATTTGCGTCTCGTGAACTAAATACTCAATAGAAAATGAATATGATTTTCAACCGACGAAAAAAAAAGGAGGTTCTCAATTCGACCCGTATGTTTTTTTTTTTTTTATGTATGACCACGCATAACTTTTTACAGAGCAGTCCGATTTTGATAATTCTTTTTCTATTGAATAGGTTATACTTCGAAGTTGGTCCCATTTAAATTTGAAAAAAAAAATTCAACCCTAAGGGTAGAAAATTAGGGGATGACTGATCGTTCACCTACTAAATTTTCATCTTTGAACTGATTCTGTTGAAACTAGGCACACTTAGGTAGTTCTAATGACACTACAACATGACAGAGACCATGACGGTGAAGTTGATCTGATGACGGAGACGGAAGACAGTCGAGGGAACTCTTCAACGGTGTACAGCAGCTACCTCGTGTTTGGGCTATTCATTCATCTTAATCAGAACTTCTCTTTCTCTGAGAGATAGGATAGTGTGGGACGCCCCCCGGCTAGATGGAGCGACGACCAGCGAAAGGCGACTGGTAGTGACTGGATGCGGAGAACCGAGGATCGGGTTCAGTGGCACGCCTTAGGGGAGGCCTATGTCCAGCAGTGGACTAGTACAGTCTGATGATGTTGAATGAGAACTTTATTCTTAACTTATGATTTATGGATTATGACTACCATCGATGGTTAATGATGGAGACGAAAGGCGGTCGAGTGTAATAAATAGTATATTTTAGTCACAAAAAAGTAAAAAATAAAAACTTTTAACAAAAAAATTTAACCGCCGAAAAAATGCAACTGAAAAGCGAAAAATAATAAAAAAGAACCTTTTTAGTCTAACGAAACTCCTACACTAATTAATGTAAATCTAATTAAGGAGTTTTATTATTTTTCGCTTTTCAGTTGCATTTTTTCGGCGGTTTAATTTTTTTGTTAAAAAGTTTTTATGGTACAATAAACTGTTCACATAAAAAGGTTGTAGATAAATATTGACGTACCTAACGGTATAAATGTACTTATAGATCTACCAAGTTGTCTGTGAAGGGCAGAATAAGGAACTACGCAGAATGCCATTCGATTCGGCCGTCGGCACAAAATGTATAGAACGGGCATGGAACGATGGCAGAGCCATCCTTCATTCCACAGATAACTTGGTAAGTCTATACCCAGTGTACTCAGCAATAAAGTATTTTGACTTCGATCAATGTGACACTAACTTCAGAAACTTGCAAACAAGTTGGTTTTAACAAACTAAACTTTGCAGTCGGCATTCCTGTAAGATCTATTGTTTATCTTTATCGAGACGCCAGTAAAGTTGGTTTTCGTTTGTTATTTTGATTGGCGACGAACTTCAACGTACTGCGATTTCTTGGGACAGAAAATTCGCTTGGGCAATGTTCATGTCAAAGCGTTATATTTTTAAAATTTAAAGTGACGTCTCAGTGCCAGCATTGACTAAGAAAGGGTATTTCTTTCATAAGACGCTATTTTGTTTTCTCACCTTGTAAACTTTTTTCTATGGGGTGTTGTCTTCTCTACAATGGTTTTTTTTACCATTCTCTTCTATTCTTCTTTTTTACCATCTAAGGTTTCATAGTCCAATATTTCTGTATCTACTTCCTTGTTCCCTTTTGCGTTGAATCTCGAAGAAACTCGTATAAAGACCGGAACGCACCAAATGCGTACGTGCGTGGCAATGTATGAAATTGTAGCGGTACTGAAACGTGTATGCGAAGCCTAGTCCAAAGATCTTCCAAGGTGGTACGGGCTATGTAAATGTAGTGGTCTATAGCAACCTATGTACCTAAGTGCTCGGTACAAATTGTAGGCGTGATTAGAATCCGTACCGGCCACCGGTGGCGCAGGCTCCATTCCAGCTAGATCGTGGTTAGATTAGTGTTATACTTATTAGTGTATACTAGTGTTAAACTATACTAAGTGTATATCACATGGCTACATAGACCACCTGCTCTGTGCATGGCTATCACAAGCTCAAAGTGCAAAAAAGTAAAGAAAGTTTATAAATTACATAGTACTTTGTAATAGTACATTTTAGACTTTGTATTCATACTTTGTAATGTTGTTGAGGACCGGGTGTGGTGGCGTTCATTAGGGAAAGCCTATATCCAATAGTGGACGCTAAAGGGCTGATATCATGATGATGACTAATTCATGTTGTTTTAATTAACCTCGTGACTTGTGCAAACATGTAAACATACACGTTTTGCATTATTAAAGATAGTTTAGCTCGACATAGAATCAACGTCTGCTTGCGCAAGTTCCTTGTAAAATCGTGACGCATTACTGGTATCTTTGTCATTAAAATCAGATCAGTAGTTGAAACAAAACCCTCTTACTTTGATTATACTATGTATAATTCCACTGGTCACATCTGTCGAAGAACCGATAACCGCTGATGTAGACCAATTTTTCGGGTGGAGACCACGACTGAACAAGCGTAGCGTGGGACGCCCTCGGCTCGATGGAGCGATGATCTACATAAAGATCCTGGATGCCTGGATCCTTTACTTGTGCTATAAGCTTTCTTCCTGCCAAATTTAAAGATTCTAGGTTAACCGGAAGTACCCCATAGGTTTTGATTAGCAAGATACTCAAAAATGCGGCAAAATCGGCCATATTTTCTTAGAAGTTAGATTTTTTCACAACTTTAAGGGAATGCAGTGCAGACCTCAGTATTTGATACTAATTTCAACTTGATACCACCTACTAACTTACATCGACGATTTCAATAAACGCAAAGTTGAGATAAATAAGTATTGGGTTCAGAGGCGCGCCTTGGGGGAGGCCTATTTCCAGCAGTGGACTAATAGTACAGGCTGATGATGATGATACTTCTTGGCGTAAGTACTAGGGTAAATACGTCTAAAATCGCGAATGTAGACGATTAAAGCGGCATCAACAACCATAAAATGAAGGATTAAGTCAACGAATAGGCAAATGAACCCGCTGGCTTCCTTCCAAGTTTCGCTCTCAAAACATGGGCTCGGTAATGTGCGTGCTACTACTAATTGCAGTGCCAAGTACCAATTTTAATTTGCAGGTGGGTAAAGTGGCAATTACTCATTTTTGCGTTATCCTCATCATCATTCTCATGACTATCATGTAAATTATGTATGCGTGTATTACATGGTCACCTGAAAAAATATATTAAAACTGCGTGTAGTCCTCAAAATTTCATTTGGTGGTCATACAAGAAATTCCTTTATTCACAGCAAACACGCAGATTGTTAAATTGTCTGGCCTGTTGGCGTAGTGGTAGTAACCCTGCCTACTGCGTCAAAGGTCGTGGGTTCGATTCCCACCCGGGACCAACATTTGTGTGATGAGCATAACTGTTGGTTTTCGGATTCTGAGTGTTTTTATGTATTGAAAAGTATTTAAGTATGTTTATCAGTTGTCGAGTACCCATGTACAAGCTTCGGCTTAGTTGGGACTAAACAGCCGTGTGTAAATTTGTCCAAACATTATTATTATTAAATCCGCCAAACTTTAATGCAGTTTGTTGGCAGATATTAGTGGCTCTCTTGTTAAATAGTATTATCAAATTTCCTTCCAAAATGTACAATGGTTTGATGCATATGTAGATGACTTAATAATAGCTTAATCATTTCACTTCGATGTACCTTACGTATAATCTAAGCTAAAATGCGGTCGCATGGCTTCCCTGCTTCATCATTGCAAAAGTATCGCGACTACAACGATGCAAAAATTATCTGTGTAAGTACCAGTAAATCATCTGTAAATGCGCAATCCAAAATGGAACTTGATATAACACGTTAAGGCGAATTTTAGATTGTACAAAGACAGTTGATGTAGGACCATTATAACAAAGAGAATGAATGAATGAAAATATTTATTTGACGCACACAAGAGCAACACAACACAGAACAAAGAAAGACAAACTTTATTTTTCGACATGAAGGAGTGTTGCCGTGCAGCGTCAAAAGCGTCTCCCTCTCTGCATATGCTGCAGGATCTGCAGTGCTGGTTTTCAGTGGAGCCACCGAGTGACACACGGACGCAGAAATTTACATAAATTCCATAAATACAAATAACTAGCCTATAACAGAAATATCCTATCCTACTAATATTATAAAGGCGAAAGTTTGTAAGGATGTGAGGATGTTTGTTACACTTTCACGCAAAAACTACAGAACAGATTTTGATGAAACTTGGTACAGTGATAGCTTATATCCTGGAATAACATATAGGCTACTTTTTAACGCGGACAAAGTCGCGGGGCGTCCGCTTGTACCCCCTAAGTAACAACGACTACATAGAGGGCGCTGTTTCACAATGTACACGGGAAAAGCTTTTCTACGCGGGCGAAGCCGCGGGAAAAAGCTAGTAATTAATGTGTTCAAGAGGTGCCGGTAGAGTGCTACCTGCCTTTAGCATAGGTACCCAAATGGCTACAGTACCCTATTTGCCTTGCTTGTATAATTTCAAGTCTGTAATCGCGGTTTATGCAACACTGGTAATAGCATTTGTGATGACTAAACCATTTACATTACGCGCAGTCACGACATTCGTGTCAAATACTCGACCTGTATCCACGTCCACATATATTTATACAAAAAATACATTATGTCGTGTATATGTTGCCTTAACTGCCTATAATACCGTGGCTTTAACACACGTATTTATCTTTTGAATTGCGTTTAGGGCTTTTATTATTTTCTTAGATGTTGTTAAGATTTATTTTTAAACTCGGAGGTATATTAATGCCTACCTGTTAGGCTTGGTGTCTTGATTGTAGGATTCCAGTGCTAGAGGGCGTGGGTTCGATACTTGTGTTTTATATTTGTGAATTGTTCTGACCTTGTCCGCAGCTCCCTGCTCAGGACATTTTTAAAATCCTCTAAGTATAGCTTATAAGCATAGCCTATAATAACTTCCACAACCTCACGTCAGTGGAAACCTTTTGACCTTGAGCTGGTCTAGCCTATTGAGGAGTTCAATATTATGAGGGACCAGTTTATACTGGTTTTGTTTCTTCCGCACCTTTCATAGTTCCTGCGGACGTGGTGAAACATCCACTGCGATTTCACACACTGGTAATTTGAGATAAACGGGTTTCCATGTATGAAGGCAATTTGTATCTAAATATATGTGGCGTAAGGTTTAGAGATGATAGGGTATCTTAATATTTCATTAGAAGCGCGTGGCAGTAATTTAAATGTATTTTTAGCTTGCCACGGCAGTTAATTCGTGACAACTAGTATTGGTAACATAACTTAGTCCCTAATTAAACAATGCATGGAATTTTGACCACAAAGAATTAATGCTCATTGGTGTTTAAATCTAAACTATTTTACGCTAAAAACTCTCGCGCGTTTCAACCCTGTTTGCCCCCCGCCCGCGTCCCGTGTCTCCTCCCCCCCTGCTGCCATCACTAGCTAGGGTTGACAAAATATAATAAATGTAAGTAAACATCCATCAGAATTGCCAAATTAGTAATTGCAGGTGACTAAATCTAAACCTGTATTAATTAACATGTAATATTTATGACTTTTTATTATGAAGTAGGTATGTCTAATTTGGTTAATTTACAGTTCTTTACTCGTATAGCGTCCACATCGATTTCGTCACGCACGAATTAGTGTTTTCAACGGTTATTGTAACAAGGGAGGGTTGTATTGTAAGTATACTGACTCATATTATTATTGTCTATTCACCTGGAACAACTGTCGGTTTTATTTAGTGAATCATTGGATGACTTTATCTTAGTAACCGGTTTGTTTATTTTCGTTTTGATGTAACTAGGTGTTATCTGTTTTTGATTACAGAGCTAGATATAAATGCTTTTTGTCATTTCTGTTTGTTAATATGTTCATGTATTGCTGGTTCTTTAGCCGATGAGTCTATTGTATGTTTCTAATCTCTGTTGTAGGGTGTGTGGGTGTAATATATTAATTTTTTGTATCTTATATAAAATCCCACTTTATGGTTTGTATCTTGTTACAACGCAGATATTTGACGTCTATGCCCAAGGTCAAATGAGTCCCATTTGTATAAAATTGTATGAGTGATTTAAGGTGGCACCTGCAATGAACTCTATCTTCTTCTTGTCTCTCTGGGTACTGTTTTCTTTCTACTGTCTCCGATTTGCTCATTCTATCATCCTTGGCCGCGTATTTCTAGTAAGTTTATTATGTAAGTAGTTTCGTTTTTTCGATACCGTCTCAGACTCAGAGTAAAAACTTGATAGCGCTGTAGCAATAAAACTAGGAGGCGAGTCGTCAGGAAAATATGATCCTCAGGCCATGTGGCGCGATTCGATTGGTGTTGCCATGTGTCAGCTTTTCCCCTGACCAAAATAACGAACTGCGCAGATGGATCCGAACTAGCGTCTAAATATACATATTGTACTTACGCTTCTAGAGATAATGTTTTTACATCCTAGGGTATCGTTCATACAATGTTAGACTATTAACAAGTTTTGTGGACTTGCTTTGTTCCATAGCGTTCTATATCTATATTAAGTACCTACTTTGTGTACACTTTAGTTTTATGTGTATGGGAATCTCATTTACATTGTATTTTTCCCAGTCTTGTGACTTTGATTTTTAAATTACTTGTTTGAAAATAAAACAGTAGGTAGTCTTTAGTTTCATACCTATTATCATCGTCAGAAACGTTATACCATTTAGCTATTATACAATAAGCATTTCCAGTTTCCTTGGACTTGGATTTACTTGGCAACATAATATTATACACATTCAGATTTTACCCTGTTTACGTATATATCAAAAATAGAAGTCTTGAGACCTGTGCCTATTAGACGGTTCAATTGAATAAAGACTGTCTATTAAAACGACCGTCTTATTAGCATCATAAATAACAAATAACTTATCTGAAACATACTTATATCTATAATGTGTCATGTTAATGCAGATATATCAAGGGGCACACCTTCCTAGCCATCTTCAACCGACGATCTAATTATACCACTAATAGCAATTAGTTTTTAGGAACATAAATAGCCCTCAGGGTAGGTACGGATATTATACCACATTTTCAAAGCACGAATGAATACTTAGTGAGATAACCCGCATACTCCAAAGTAGAAATTCTAAGGGGTACCGGGCTAGCGTTGTGGACTACAACCCGTATTTCGTCATTGAAAGGGTAGGGCTGTGCCCAAACATGGGGGTCAAATTATAAGGCTGTTGAATGACTGATAGATTATATTATACACTCTTTTTGTTCACTCAGAAAAGTCTTACTACAATGTATTTCCACTTTTGTATACTCGTACATGTGAATTCCACTAATAATATAGAAAAAGCTAAGAGCAACAAACGAATTAAATACCTGCTGTTAAACTAGAAGAAGAAGGAAGAAACGCCGAAGAGAAATTCTTAGGCGTAAGTCCACAAACCCGCATTGGGTTAGCGTGGTGGACTATAGCCCGAACGCCCTGGTTGAGAGGGTAGGCCTGAGCCCCAACAGTGAGGACATGTTAATAGGCTGTTGATTAAACTAGAAGAAATAATCATCAGTCATAGAGTTGTTTAATTACATCGCAGCGTCCATAACTGCAATTAAGTGTTAATTTTAATGCCTTTGTATTATTGATAGCTTTAGAACTCACCTGCCTGTAATGAATATTAATGAAGCGACCGGTTTAAAATCTAATTCCAGAAGTAGTAAATCTTGGATAGACCTATTTCGATGCAATGTAAATGTAACTTACAATTAAGGGTTCCCAAGTGTCCGGCTCCGACTTGATTCTAATATGTATATTTTGTTCTAGAATATACCTACTGAAAAGTGCGACAAAATATACATTAAAACATTATATTAAAATGAATCAAATCAAAGCCGGACACTTGGTACCTTTCCTTGTAAGTAGTGGTGTATGTTGCAGCCATTTCGTTTATTTTTTTATAACAAGCTTTTTTCCGCGGCTTCGCCCGTATAGAAAAGTTTTTCTCGTGGGATTAGCTTTTCCCTAGGTATTAGGTAGCTATTATAGATAGAGGATTATAGATAAGAGCGTCAGTGGCGTCGGGGATAAGACACGGCCGAACATATCGAAAGGTCCGGAGGTCGATCCCCGGCTGGGTCATGTACCAATGGGTTTTTCCTCGAAACCTAAGTACATTTACTGACTGCTCTTAAACGGTGAAGGAAAACATCGTGAGGAAACCTGCTTACGCCGAAGGAGAAATTCTTAGGCGCATGTAAAGTCCACCAACCCGCACTGGGCTAGCGTGGTGGACTATAGCCCGAACACCCTCGTTGAGAGCTTAGGCCTGAGCAGTGGGGACATCTTAATAAGCTGTTGATGATGATGATTATAGATACAAAGTAGGTGACATTGTGAAACGGCGCCATCTATGTATTTTTTCTGTATCAGCCACTTCGATCACCAATACTACTAGCCAGCATCATGCAAATAGTTCTAAATATTTAGTTCGTATAAAAGTTCCCATGATAATCCGTCTCCGCAATAAATTTGGAACGCCTAGTTCGTTCATTAAATGCCGGCATCATTAGCCATACAACTTTTAACGAGAAGGCAAAATAACTGTCCGGGCAATTCTATGTGGTTGTCGTGTGCTTCTTCTCAACAGGCTTCAGCTGTCATGACTGTTGATATTAACCAAAATTTTGGTTTTTCTGTCGATACAGACTAAATAAATCAGCAAAATGCTTCTTCGGATAATAATATCCTTCATTTAAAAGCGGAAAATGATGGACCTACCTATGTAGTCCACGACTAATGAGTTAATTGTAAATGTTATTGTTTTTCCCTGTTCTAATCTGGTAACTCTACTGCGCAGTAGTAGTATTGTTATTGCCGATTATTTAATTAATGTAATGACAAAACGATAAATAATCCACATAGTCTAGACGGGCTTATTGACTTTTTATTATCGGTTTACTAAGGTTTGCTCATAACTGTAAATCAAGACCGTAGTAATCTATAGTATGTCCTTCTTCATAAATTATGGTAAGGCTACTGTAACTCTCTCTAAGACTAGTAAAGTAGTAACTGATAAAATTTCAGACTAAATACCAGGCCAAACCCAAAGTTCAAAGGATAGTAGTTAACTTCAGAAATATATTCTTCTTAGTTATAGCACAAGTATGTAATAGTATCCGTTATAGCCGTCAAACTTCTTGAATAATGACCTGGACTGCGCAGAACTGAATTATATGTCTCTTTGGCGGCGGGGTGCGACCGAATCGAGCGCGCTATTGGTAGATCAGCGCGAACTTTCCTCCTCTACGTCACTCAATGTTCAAGAAGTTTGCCGGCTACTATACCTGGCTTTGCATCAGAATTAGGAATGTCTCTTTCATTGACGAAACAGAAGCATAGCAGACCTTTAACTGCTGCTGTGGTTTTGATTTTGTTACTCATGGTAACTACTACATGAGAATTTCTAGTCGGATTTTTAGTTGTATCATCATCAACTTGTATGAGTCTACTGCTGGACATAGGCCTCCCTTAAGGCGCTCCACTGAACCCGATCTTCGGTTCTCCGCATCCCGTCACTGCCAGCCGCCTTACGCGATCGTTGCCCCATCTAGCTAGGGGGCGTCACTCATGGTCTCCACTCGGGAACTCGTCTACCCCAGCGGTTAGCAGTACTCCGACAGATATGTGATAGGCCCACCACCACTTTAACGTACTAATTTTTTGAGCTAAGTATGTCGAAGGCTTTGGATTTTAGTTATTATAATGTGACGATTTTGTATCGAATTACTAGAATTATGCCATGATTGTGCGAAAATCTAGATGAGTCAAGCAACGTACAGTTGCGAGGAGTTAATCAGATATATTCTTGTTGCGCTGGTCACTTCAGTGGATCGGTTCATCGAGATGACGTTGAGGCGTTATCTGAACCACGACATTTTGTTATTCACACTAGCTAGAGTCATCTATGTTCTAGCTAGATATATTACATTAATGTTTCCAGCTTTCTTGAGAATGACCTGGCGAAAGGTGTTGGCAATGTGCCAAGGTATGTTATGTACTTCGAATTTGCTCGTAATCTTGAGGTTATTGCAACTTTGTAAAGGAGATTTTTTTCTGATTGTTAACGTCTATTAATAATCTCTGACGCAGAGGGATTTCATTAAATTCACACGTGTTTATATTTATCTGTATGTGTCTTGGCTTCTTTCTTTTGAGAAGTCTGATTATGAAGCAGTTTCTTGGAAATATTACGTTTTTAAGTGTACCTTTGCACTTAAATAATTGTCATCGATCGGTTCAAGGAGTTTTCTGTTTTATCTACGTTAAAAAAAAACGTATAATATGCATGTATTGCCGGGTTCAATGCTTCATTCTATAAGTCTTTAAAGTATAATAGCTTTATATTTAATACTAATCTTTATTTTATTGCCTTCGGCATTATGAATTAATTGTTCTTTTCTGATGAAATAATTTCCGTGATTTAAATCATCCAGATTTACGTAATCTGCTTGTGTAAAATGCGAAAGTCAGAAATGTGAAAATTTATCTTTGATAGCTTCAATCTCGAGGCGTGTGACGTGGCGCCCAATAATTTTGATCCAAGACGCTCTGCCGCCGCTTCCTGGTGGGTTTCCTGCGATGACGTCCGTCCATTTGATATGTTGCGCAAAACTGTTGTATATTAATAATATTAAGGGCGAGAAACGCGTCTGTGCTAAACACAGGCTTACACATCTGGTTTCTTTTAAATCATTGAGTATTTTTCTTATGCTTTACGTTCAGAATCATGAAGCTAGGTAGGATCTTTTGATGGGCGCCCGCGCCCCCTAGAAGCTTAATTCGATCTTTCCTGTTCAGAATAGAATTCGAAATAGCATTATTGTCTCCATTCCTTTATCAAATTATTTTAAATACTTATTTTGCTATAAGTATTTTTCATTGCATTGAGAAAGTTATTTCTTTTTGCTGCTTGCGTCATTCTGGAGATTATCAGTTATCTTTCAAGGAGTCCTACATCATCTATGTAAATAATAATATTGTATTTATCTGACGTAGCAACACCAAGCAGTCTTATAGGGTGCAGTATGAGTGGTCCATGATAAGATTTAAGCTAAGTGAACATAAAAGTAAATCTGTAGCTTTAGATAACGTTTTTCTCATTTATTATGCGGGCGCGCACGTGTTTTGTTTGTTATTTAGTTTTCGGCGACTCTGATGACTTCTTCACTCACATTTTGCTAGACATAGGCCTCTCCCAAGACGCATCATTGAACCCGATCTTCTGCTTTCCGCGCCCGTCGCTAGTCGGTGCCAGCGGCTCACGCAGGTCGTCGCTCTATTCGATGGCGTCCCACGTTTCTGTCTAGTAGTGAGTGATGCCCACACAATATAAAGTGTATAAAGAAATATCTCTAGAAGTAGCATTTAGTATTGCATAAAGAACTACTTTGAATATTCACAGTTCTTTTGCCTTTGATCGATAGTCCCCTACCAGCTAAGCACGATGCAAGACAAGGAAATTAAGAAAAGAAGGGTGAATACGAGTTTGGTGTATTTAAAGTGCTGATCATTTTCATCATGCTAACATCGGTCACCTCCTCAAGTATATAGTTGTACTGGTAAATGATGAAATTAACACTCCGTATAAAGGAACGGCTCTAAAACCTAGCAAATAGAAATTGTGCGTGCATTTGCAGGTAGGTGATAAATGAAATGTTTTCCACACGGCACTGCTATCAGACTATTCGATGATTAAACTTGATTGTGTTAAGAAGGTTCAGTATGGACTGGTGGGTATATAGACACATCATGGCAACATATTTTTGAGCCCCTTTAAATGAGGCCCACAATCAACAGTAAACTTTTGTCTCACTTTTTAATTTAGTTTTATAAGGTCGACTTTTCTAATATTGAGATGCAGCTTCTTTCAACATTTGTCAAACTCAAACAAAATAATTATGTTGGATTAAAATATCATATACATTATACCTAGGTACATAATGTGTGTTTTTTTGTAACGCCTTTTTTGCAATTGCAATGTAGATCAATATAAATTTCATTGACATACTTATTTTAATATGTAACAGCAATTCAAAGTCGGTTTATGTAGAGTACACCTGTACCCACTGGACTCGTTTTACAACAAAAAGTAACCGATAAATAATGTATGTTTGTCTATAGCTCTGAAATGATAGGTCAGTCAATACTTATTTTATATTGAGGTCTACACCGTTTACTCCAAATTTCTTAAGTTTGTTAATATTGATGTAGCTATATTATTAAGTGCATTATGTCTTAAGTTTTGACCCAATTTAGGTTTGTTTTTTAACTTTAAACCAACTCTATTTACCCGTCTACAAAGTGAGACAACCATTCAGTGTACATCCAACATAATAACTTGGCATTCTTTTAATTTTAACCTATCTTGTTTAACTTACCTTACCCTTTTTAAATAATGTTTTGTGAAATATATTGTATAATACGGATACTTTCTCCATTGTCATGCTGCTATAAATTAAATTCCATTTCTGTAAACAATGTCATACTCTATTTAGTTGTTCCCATTGATAGTTTGAAATTTTAATGCTTTCTCGTAGTTTTTAGGTTTACCTATCGACTAGTTGGGACTTACGTTTTTCTTCTTCGTCCTCGCCTTTTCCCGTTACGTTGGGACTTACGTTAAATTTCATAATAGGATTGTCTTTATGGGTGTAGCCAAACCTTGACCATCATTGAGTTAAAAATATTTTAAAGCGTGCTTATCTGCCTTTATAAAACAACAGACGCAGTCTAAATTTAGTCAACACTTTCTCGAATCTTTTGGCAGCGTTAGCCGAAAACAACATTCTACGTCCATCGTGTAATAGCCGAAAGCATTGCATTCAATAAACATCTAAGTACTCCCGTATAGCTACCTATTTAATAGCGACGAAGCAACTTTTTATGGAAAGCGGCTAGGAAGGTCGCCAATGAACTCTGTTATCTTTGGATAGTGCGTGAAACAATTGCAAAAGCTTCAAATGCGTAACATACCTACCCTGTGATTTCGGCTTAAACGTCTTCAAACTGGTACTTGATATTTAGCAGACATGTAACTTGGATGGGAGTGTTTTGGCAAATGTCTTAAAATGTCACTACCTATTATGTTCTATGCACTTTTTTCCTGACTTGAAAAGATTATAGTCTTTGCCTCTACGTCATCAATCAACGCTGTTTTCTTTTCACATTTTTCGTTTGAACATTTAATCGTGCTTACAATGTTGTCACTCACGCAATATTTGTTCTTACGTTCCCACTATCAATTGTTTACGATTGGCTGATGTGTGTTTATGAGGTGGGATCGTTCGATCGCTGCGCCTGCGCGTCTCGACGGTATATCTTCAGACAGACGCAACGAGTCATTAGGTATTAGCGTTTTTATGGCATTCGAAAATTCTGTTGGTTTAAAACATTCGAAGTTTTTTTAGGATGCTTAAGTTCACGAAATGTACAATTTACTGTATAAGTGTACATGCGAACGCGATCAAATATTTTTTACCTGCTTTGTCAACAGATTTTTTGGCAGCGTCAAATGCCATAAAGTACATAATAAAAACATTCAGTGTTTTTACAACCCTATTACTTCATGATATAAGAAGACGCAATCATGAGATTGTAAACATTTTCTGATCTCAACTGTAAGTACTACACTTTTATTACTTTATTCTCAATCTGGAGAACGTACACTAACCATTTGATGATTTGTACGATTCTTGTCCTTCTAGCGAGCAGTCATTCTTTGTCTGCTCCTTCTGGTTTTCATGACTTTTGATCCTGAGCACTTTGACGTTGCTATTTACTCTGGACCGTTTACTCTAATTGTAAATTATCACTTCAAAAGATTCTTAGAATGTCGCCCGGTGCATCCTCTGATGCGGATATGTTTACTGCAATATCGGCTCATAAGTTTTCTTCACGTCGCTTGTTGTTTGGACCAAACTCAGTGCTGGCGGTTGATTGACGCACACACAGTGTTGACAGTAGAATAGATAGGGTCATATTCGTATCGGCGGTGTTGCGTGTGCGCTGCTACAGAAATACAACTGTTTTGATAATCGATAGATACTATGTTGATTGTTTGTTTCGGCTTCCTTCTACCCAGTTGCCAATATTTAGAGCAAGTACACATTGGGGCGATATAGGTACTAACCAAAGAGTATTCGGAGCTCTTTAGTTCACACGCCGTTTTTGGCCGATCGCGCGCTGCATGATTTGAAGGCCGGAACGCACCTGCGTACGTGCATGCGTGACGTTTGCGGCGCGTCGCGCGGCAGCTCCGTTTCAATGTATTGGGCTCCCTAAACGATCATGCGGCATGACATGCAATACGTGCTGTCACTCATGCATGACCGTTTGGCTGTAGTGCTTGACATGCAAACTACGTGCTGGCCGTTGCTTCACTGTATTGATTGATAGCAAGCATCATGCAGCATGACATTCACATAAACGTTGCATGTCATGCAAGCATTTAGTTTAGGGACACTTTATGAAACTGTATGGGAGACATCGCACCCCGGTGTCTGATGCCGCGCGTCGCACACGCAGGTGCGTTTGCTTACTGCGCGATTCGAGAATCGAGATACATACGCCGCCATGAAGAGACGTTTGTTGTAGTATTCCAACGAGCGCTTTCATGAAAATTGGATAAGCTTTTTGATATTGATTTATTTATCGACGAAATCCAAAAAAACTTAATAAGTATTTGAGATAGATAAATCTTAATTGTACAGTCTACCGCACATCAGTGGATACACTTTGACCTTGAGCTGGCCTAGCCGATTAGGGAGTTTCAATACTACGCGAGACCAGTTTATACTGGTTTTGTTACCACTGATGTGCGGTCGACCGATACGCTGTGTGCATGATGAATGATGGTGACGCAAGCAAAAAACGCCTAATGTATAATCTTTTAATGAGTGCACACGAAGAAAATCATGAGTAATTTCCTTTTTATATTACCATCAACGTTTCACAGTCTATTTATGTCTCAGTAAGTATGTAGGTATGTAGTTCTACTTTATCACGAAAATCGAACCATAAAATACATCTTTTCTGTGACTCATGATGTCATGTTGGAGGTATTTATATACTTCGTTCGTTAACCAAGAAAGTATCTGAGTTAATTTTCTACAGAATGCTATGCAGCATAAACTTGTGAAGGCGTCGTCATCGTCGGCCGATGGGTGTGTTTGCAAACGCTGCATTTCGACCCTTGTTAGGAAAGTTATCATTTTTAATAGACCAAAGCATCGGAGCTTTGAGAAGGCTTCAGTATTAAGCAATACTGTGTAGTTATTCGTAATAACATCCATATACCCTTTTGTAATTAATTCGGGTCAGAAAGTCTTTTTCATATAAACGAGGTCACTTTGAGCCCTTAGATCTCCGTCAGGGAACGATGGCATGAGATCTGATGGTAGCTGTCTGGAGTACAGATGTCCGATGCCAGAGGAGGTCCAGAGTGCCGTATCCACGTAACTGATAAGTCAAGCCGTTTTCACCACAGACTAATGAGATTACTGCCATTGTGGTTTTCCATACATTATGATGACATTTTAGATCTTTTTTATTCCGATTTGTTTATGGTAAAAACGGCTTGCCTGATCAGTGAGGTGTGTATGGCTCTCTGGACCTCCTCCATCCGTACTGCGGACAGCCATCAACACGTCTCACCCAAACCGGAGATCTAAGGGCACAAAGAGATCTTGTTTGTATGAAAAAAGCCTCCTCGCCCGAACTAATTGCAGCCGAGTGTAGTTCTGATCCATTCCGCGCAACAAGTTCTTATAGTAAATGAATCAGTATTAGTAATTGGTAGTACCTAGGTATACTGATTCATTCATATATCTGTACCAATATACGCGAGCCAACACATCGCCTGATGCTGTTACCAATTGCAACCTGTTTCATCATACGTTGACAAGCCAACGCACGTGAGCCTAACCAGTAACAACTAAGTTTTAGTTATTACATCAGTTGACTTTATGTTTCGCAATTTCTATATTTTCGTTAGTATGTAATTACTTTTTTCATAAAATGCAACATTCTATTCTATATTATTAAATAAAATAAATTGAAAACGTCGGTGATGTGTCCAGCCAATATCCACTGCATGACTAAAGCTTTACCTTTGGAGGAATGTGCACGGTTGTGGCATTTGATGTTGTTTAGCTCCTATGCATCCCTAACACGCGGATCATCGTCATCAGCCTGCACCAGTCCTTTAGTCTTCCCACACATAAGCCAAGGCGCACCATGGAACCCTATTTCCGGTACTCCGCATCGAGTCACTGCCAGCCGCCTTACTCAGATCTTCGCTCCATCTCGCCTTGGGGTTACTACGCCTGGTCCACTTGTGGTTTCCACTCGGGAATCGTCTACCCCACCGGTTATCGTTTATCTCATCATAAGCTGTCTATATAGTTCTTAAAGCTCCCAGTCGTTCAATTCATTCAATCACCTGTCTTCTCAGCCCATCCTCTAGTCGAATTTTGTCAATAGGTTGAGGCCAGCTGTTATTGACGTGACGGTGCGTAGACAAGGCCAGAGCACATGAGTAGAGTGCGTACGTGCTCCCGGCAACGCGGGCCGCTAATCGCTTCGGCCGGGGGGACGCGCTCGATTTCGGCCTCCTGATAATAACGGATGGGCTAATGAAACACGGACCTAATCGCTTCTGTTATTTATGTCGTAATTAGTAAATTTTCCATCGCCACACCTGTATACCTTCATGAGGTGAAGGCAATTTCAGTGGGAGTACTTTTAGTCATACATTAAGGAAGGAATACGATGATGCAATAAATCTTAGTCAGGCAGAGTTAGATCGGGTTCTTACGAAATACCACATACGGTTTTGAGAATTCTAACACTCCTGTGGTATGCTGATTGTTCTAATAAATTGCCATACGCTATTTTTATCCCAGAAAAATACCGAGTTCCCATGATCTAAGGGCAACGTCGCAGGGCGGAAAGATACTACAAAACTTTTTGGTTTTATCTTCGATGTACAGAATCAGATTTGGGGGGTTATTTGATTCTATGGACCTTATTCTCCAATAACACTCTATTAAATAAACATCCTAAAGCTTTCGACTAACCTAATTCCGTCCTTTGAAGGTTTCTTACACCCGAGGGTATCCATCCACTCTACAATTCCAGCACCCAGTTACTCGCAAAATGGGATCGCTCTCCATCCCCGAGTGTTCATTCACCTCACCTGCCCCCGATAGGGGTTGTTATGTAGCGGGTCGTTGCCCTTGCAGCCTCGGGGCCATTGACCTCCGGCTGTCAGCTGTTACTGTTGCACACAGCTGTAGGCATCTCGCGTCTGACCCAGTTTGCACACATTGACAGCCCGTCGTCGTCTATACGTGCACCGATCGGCGACAGCTGATTTGAAAATTTTCCACTCATTTAGAATTGATTTACGTTTATAATTGTGCTACCATGTACTTATGAAATAGGTATTTCGATTGCATCTGTCACAGTTTAAGTTCGCGAATCTTCTAATGATTTGATTAGATCTTAATTTTGCATAAACTAATTAACTATAGGTAGTTGTCTGATTGGTAGAGCGCTCGCCTGAGTCAGGGCTTTCAGTGAAGGAAATCGTCGTAAGAAACATGCATATACTTAGATAAAGATACGGCAAATAATAAATTTTATCTAAGGCTTTTAACTCCACCAACTTCCACTGGCTCAGCGAAGGGAGTCCACGTTCACTAGTAGAGTAGCCCCGACTGAAATGTTTCATTTGTAATTTTATGTCTCTTACGATATTAGTGGTACGGACGACCACAGGTATGTTGAAACAAAACCAGTATAAACTGATCTCGCATCGCATAGTATTGAAAGACCTAGGCTACTTCAGCTCAAGGTCAAAGTGTTTCCACTGACGTGCGGTCGACTGTACATTAAAAGCTAGTTTCCATATCACATCCATTTTGTATGTAGCACGCTTAGCTTGTATTCTTTGAGTTAAACAGTTCTTTTTATAAATTTTATAATCATCCTGAACATTTTATAAATGACATCTCTATTTTCTAACTTCTGCGCCAATCAGAAACATTTTTACACAAAACCTGCTTCTTTTTTCTTATCGTGTATTTTTGACCTATTTAAAGCATTATGTATTTCATTACATCACACCGTTAAGCGTTATATCGTAATTTATGAGTAGATTTGGTAAAAATACCTACTAATTGTAGCGTTTTTATCGGTAAGTCGAGAAGATAGGTAATGAATTAGCGTTATTCAACTATATTTACAGTTGTTGAGTATAATACCTATCTAATCATAGGACGGAAACTGCGCAGTTTGAAAATACCAAAGATTAACCGAAGAGACATGTGTAATTTAATTAAGAATACACTAATATGTACCTACTAAGTATAAAAGTTAAAAACCCCTCGGTGTTTTACCAAAATAAATAATTTGTTCATTAATTTTGGAGTTTTCCCCTCCCTCCTCTCACATACAACACTTACTATACACACTCACACACACGCCTTCTAGGGCCATTCATTGGTTTTTTTTCACCAATATAAATTTTACTTAATAATAATGTAAAACTATTTATTGCACGTACTATGTTCAATTACGATAGGGAAACCTTTTATTAGCTTTACGTTTAATTAATATCTTAAGAGTAATTTTTGTTGTGTTAAGCCATTAGCCGTTGGTTTTCTGAATAAATAAAATTTAAAAAATTAAAATGAGTGCAGTGTGGTTGCGATAATTGAGAAAATGCTTGATATTACCAGAATTCATAGTCGGGTACCTAGACTCTTAAGCGTAACACACACAGCGCGGCGGCGTTGCGATAGCGTTGCGGCGCGGCGGCGAAGCTGCGGAAAGCGAATAAAAAGCGGAGCCCTTCAGACAACATATACCGCTAGCGGCGGCGGCGCGGCGGCGGTTTGTATGAAGAACGCTCCGCACCGCGCCGCGCCGCCGCCGCTCTGTGTAGGGGTTCTCATACACTACAAAGGAATACAACGCGCCGCCGCCGCTCCGCAACGCCTGTCTGCGCAAATCTGTCAAATCAAAACGTCAAATCTGTGCTCGCGGTTTTGTCGCTTTCGCCGTCGCAGCCGCCACGCCGCTTTGATGTAAAGGGCTTCATATACTATTTCGAACATTACAGAATAAAACCGCAACGCTTTCGCAACGCCGCCGCTCAGTCTGTGTTACGCTTTAGAGAGGGTATGGAGGGTATGGTGTATATACAGGATGTTTGGTGTATCGATCAAGAAACTTAAAAGAATAAAAAAGTACCTACAAGTCCGATTTACACAAATTTCTGTTTCAGAATATAAATAAAAAATATGGGCAAAAATATTCTATTAACCTTCTATAACATCCTCATTAATTTCTACATCGATCCACAAAACACCCTTTTTAAGTAACTAATAAAGGTTCATGCAAAACTTGCATAAAATAAGAATACTAGCTTATGCCCCGCGACTTCGTTCGCATTAAAAAGTATCGTACCTATATGTTACTTACTAACTGTTGCCCGCGGCATGTAAATTTGATTTGTAAATTTTTGTTCCCATACAAACCTTAACATCCCTTTTCACCCCTTTAGGGTTGGAATTTTGAAAATCCAAGTGCACCAGATTTTAAGTCAGACTACGTGCTTTCAAACAAAAAAATGCGGTTCAAATTAGACGATACTTAACTTACATTGAAGGATGTTTAAAAAAATTACAACGCCATTGTAGTGCATTCAATGTACGAAGTTTGTGTGTTTTCTATGGTCGGGCTAACGTAGCTAGACTTTGGTAGGCCCCCGTCAGAAAACAGAATAATGTAAGTAGGTACTTATTATTTAATTTTAGCACATAAACGCGGAAAACAGAGAGCATGAAGACCAAAGACTATTTCTAGTGAGGTATCTGATAAACTTTTGCCACGTGCTTTTTAGTTTCTGCGCAGAAACTTGTTGTTATGTCTGCACTAGGTATAATATGCTTTTAAAATATTTTATTTTGCACCCCCCTTTATCAAATGTTTACATTTTAAAACTGCTGCGGAGTAGTTTTTATCTTATCACCAGTCGCGAAATGTAAACCGGCTGTTTTGTCAGTCCGCTAATCAACCTATCGCTCATATAGTTTTGTCTGCTCTGTTGTTTTTCACAAATATCTATGTGCCATTCTGTCTATCTATACTTCTATAGTTACGTTTGTTATGTAAATGTTTTATATCGTGTTTGCGAATCTCGTCGTTCAAGGTCGCCTATGTTTTGCTGGAATCGTTTCCATTTGCTATTAATACCTATACTTTTTTTTCTTATTTTGTTCACCATCGATCTTTCGATTTATATTTATGCTTTTCTATTTGCAACTGTTTTCATCTACAGAAATGTATTTAATGGCTTTTAGCTATTATTTATTGCACTGTGAATGGAATGATATTGCTATTGCTTTGTTGTTGCTATCAGTTTTGATTAGAGATTAGACCAATCAGAAGCTTTATGCTTTTAGTTTCTCGCGTATTGATTCTTTATATCATCTAGCTATTCAATCGATTTAATAGGTGCATTGATAGCGTTTATGTGTTGTGAATTTTATTAAATTGTGTTGTTACCACCACCTCAATCAGCTATCAGTCTAGCTGTTTTGTTTTGGTTCCCTGTCGCTATTCTACTAACGACTCAGTGAGTCTATAGACAGAAATGATTTCTTTGTTTACACCGACAGTAATCTGTCTTGGTATCTATGTAATCTATGTATGTAGCCATAAGTTCCTGTTTATGCATTTCATTGTATTCCAAAATCACCTGATTCAATTGTTAACTTATATAACCTTCATTAGACATTAATGATATGCAACTATGTGGTTATCGCACAATGAGTAATGCTTGTGTTTAGTGGGTTATAGGTAAAACAATTCCCACTATTAATATATTGGTTGGTGTTTATTCGTTGAGAGGTTACAAAGTACATGTCCTCATTTTATATTTGCCTTTATTCGTCATTAAATATTGTAGGTCAGGTGTCTGTATTTGTACGTTTCTGTTGTCTTAATTCTCCAGACGGTGCGTCTGTTAAATATTCGCGATATGAACCTCTACCAAGTTCATTTCGGTGTCGTGCATGGAAAATAAAATTCCTAACTTTCATAAAATAAAAGTTTTGTTGTGTAAAAAAACTTCACTAACAAGGGAAGCTTTCGGAAACAAACTCTCCGAAATGGACGAAACTTTGTAGGGATGTGGGACCTATAAAGCTGGTATTTTTTTTAATTTGTAAATTTACAAAAAAATCACAAATTAAAAAAAAAATGTTTTTTTTATAACAAAACTTTTATTTTATGAATTTCATTTTTAATGCAAGACCGAAATTAACTTGGTAGGTTTATATCATGACTATTTAACAGACGCACCGTCTGGAGAATTAAGACAACAAAAACGTACAAATACAGACACCTGACCTACAATATTGAATGACGAATAAAGGCAAATGTAAAATGAGTACATGTACTTTGTAATCTCTCGGGTCCGTAAGCTTTATTGTAAGCTTGACTTTAAAAAGTACATTTGGTAAGATCGGGCCCCAAAGCGTTTAAATCAAATCCTGCACGCGAATAAGTTTTTTAAGAGCATCCAATGTCAAGAAGTTTATTTTTTAGTAGAAGGTGTGGTGCATCAACATTTTTGCAATAATAATATTATCTGCTCCAATGTACTTAATGTCATACAGGTAGCCTCAAAAATCATAAAAAAATTGCTGCTTGTGTTTTATAAACCACCGATTAAGTTGAACGTCATAGCGCGACTGACTTTCAGGTTCCACGATGACCTCAGTAGGTACGTAGTGGATACTTTCGATAGGTATTAATAGTTTATTCACAACGTTATCGCATACCTACTCGTGTATGGGGGCACTCCCAAAGAGGTATATGAATGTAAAACGTTGGTTTTCATGCGGTTTGTCTCGATACTTTATGTCTTTTTCATTGCTCAGCGGTTGCCGCGGCATTGCTCGCGTTGGATAAGCTTCCAAGCCAAAACCTTGCCGAAGATCTAATATCTACAGACCTAAAGTTAGATTCAGTTCTGTTCATGGATATTAATCCATCAGCCTACAGCCAGCAGTCAATCCTTCAGTGGTTTTGGAGGAGAAGAGAGACAACGCGAGTAGCAACTCTCTTATGTAGTTAAGATGTTGATTGATGCTTCATGTCTTAAATAGAGGTGATAATTAAATGTAGCCCGTTTCTCTAAGACTCCAATCGAATATTAAGAACCAACTGGGTTTCGAATTACCCAGTAGCAAGTAGAGTGTAGGTTATTTCGAGTTAAGATCAATCCTCGATGCTACGAACCTACTGCTGAGATAGTAAGAACATACATACAGGGAGTCACGAAGTAAAAAGTAAGAAAACTTCAAAGTATATTAAATGCACTTTTAAATTACAAAAAACCCTTTAGGCTTTCCTTACCAATTGTACCGCTGCTCGGAAAATGATATTATCTTGACTTAATTATATAATTATTTACGGGTCTTACACACGAAATAGTTTTATTTACCTTGCCCGACGTTTCGACCAGGTTACACTGGCCGTGGTCACGAGCTGACTGGAGAGGCGAGCTCTCATTGTTAATCGCTGTGAGTAGTTTCTAAAACTACCCTCTGCTGATCTTGTATTATTGGAAAGTCCCGGCACACAACACTCTCGGTATCCGCGGGTGTATTCGACGATAAGTCACGAGATTTAAGTTTATCGATCACTGGATTCCACGACGGTGACAATTTAAAACCATCTTCCCTATTGAAATTGACTTGTCCTTCGACAAAAGTATTCGATTTAGTTGTACTGTGTACCTATATGCTATACATTTGCATAGCTGACAGACATATTATTTATTATGTAGATGAAACATAGATAAACGAACGAGGTGTGATAGTCTGAATAAACAATGTTACGTAAGCAAGTACATACACAAAGGAAAGTAAGTTGTAGATACGATAATGTATGGCAGTACTAAAGTACGTACGGCCTCTTTTGTAACGTTCTTTAGCTTGCCTATTTGGGGGGCTACACACGACACGATGCAGCAAATCCGTCCGACCGACTTTGACGTGCGAGTAGCTCTGGCCACAAATTGATAGAAAAATTTTGAGACTGATAGAATAGTTTTGTGCGGCTAATATAAAACGCTAGCTGCTGCCCGCTGCTTCGCCTGAGTTTTATAAGGCGCAACCTAAAATCTTGACGAAGAACCAAGCAAACCAACAATGAAAACTACATTCGAATCCGTTAAGAGTAACAACGCAGATAGTTACTCTCATTTATAAATAATGTATCTAGTAGATTATGGTATGGTCTTCTGCTACTAAATCGCGCATGCTCAGTTTTGAGCTATAAATGATATCTATTAATTAAAGTTAACTTTGACTTTGACTATTTTTGTTAATTTTGTCAATTGTTGTTAGCAGCTTGAAATTGCTCGAGCTGTTTTCCAACAGGACTGCGATGGCCTTAGACGCAGTATGACTCACGACGACGCTGATCTTCCACACGTCCGACCTAATCCCACCGATCGGATCTGTCCTGTCAGAGCAGATGACATTGTGTAGCGCCCATTATACAACAAACAAAGCTTGCATGTACATAACTAATTAGTTGCCTAGTCAGGCGGAATACGTAAACCTATACCAGAAGTAATTATGCAGAGTAAAGCTAAAAACCTTTTTACGGAGGCATTCAATGTACCTAGCTTGATTGTCAGCCTGTCCATTGCTGTTCATAGGTCCTCCCTACTACGGGAGTTCTAGTTGGTAAACATGTTGGCCAACGCAGTGTAGATCCTATCAGTATCGTTAATCGTTAAGCTTTTAAGATTTATTATGTTTCCTGCAAATTTGGGATAGGTTTGCTCGAATGTAAGTTAAAGTAGTAATAGTGTAAAAATCAATGTCGATTTTTTATATTGTGTTGAGAAGACTGATGATTAAAACGACTTTTTGCCTCAAAGGCGAATAACAAGTCTAGTGGAGACAAAATTGCGAATGTAGGAAGAACTTAAAAGTGACGAAGACATTGAAAACGAATAGATTATTATAAGTATAACGAAATAGATATACATAAAGTTTTTGTAAAACAAAGCGACATTTCTATACACCAAACGTATAAAGATCCAACAATTGACATTACCACAACAACTGGGCTCGGATAAGCAGGTCATGGATATCAAACAACATGGACAAAGTTGCGCATACAAACGCATACAATGATAAATAATTGCAAACCGTTGCATTACTATGTAAATTATTAAACGTTAACTATGGAAACTCGACTTCCTCGCCTCATGCGTTCAAAATAGAAGAATATAGGTACTTAGGTACTACAAACTTAGATAAATCCAAATAGAGACAGATGTTCATAATGATTTTATATTTACAATCAAAATGTTCGGGCTGTCAGCAACTAAGTATAAGTAATGTTACTTGCTAAACTTGTCACCACGTTGAGTCTCTGGAAGCTTGAGGATCTCTAATGTCCATGGCGACAGCTGATTAAAACGGAATTGCACTGGTTTACTGGTTTTATTTGTGGATTATTTAATTTATTTATGCGACTAATACTTTACAGCACCATTATACAAGGGCAATAAACTGACATCACAATAGAACAAAGCCAATATTAAAGTATGTAGATCACAAGATAGAAAAGAAAGGAAAACAGACAAAAGCTAACCTCCACAAAACTAGAGTAGGCTTGAGCCTTACAGGGGGACATATTAATAAGCTGTTGATTTGATTTCATCCCATCGTATACTCGCAAATGCGACTCAATCGATGAATGACCCAATTACGAAACCAAACATGGCTTTCGCGTAGGTGTTGCTAATTACACGCCAGCTTCTGAATAAGGGAAAGGTCATTCTTTACGTTCTTAGCAACAAGCTACTCAGATAAAATCTGATTTGTTTGCTTCGCGATCCGCGGTAGGTATATCATTTGGGATTATTTTCCAAAGGTAAAAATAGTGGATATTGCTTTCCTAAATAAACATCCGTTAGCTGTTGTGAGAGCCCATGAAGGTGGAACAAATATTAAAATGGAATTTGGATTGAAAATAATATTTCCTTCTAAACTTTGTCTTAAACCTTAGCGAAAAATGACTGAACCGAGGTGTCTTTATGATTTTATGAAGCGGTTGGTTCATTGACATTTAAGTTAATCTGAACATTCATATATTTGCTGTTTTAGTCCGAACTCCGAATATTAATATAGCTTAATCGATAGCTTATCTAGATGCCTACTTAGTAGTCTCCAATATTAACTTAATCGTCATCAAAATTATCAGTTTCACGTGCCGACTTTATCTCGTGTTGAATTTTTTTATGTCAGATAAAAAGTTGTTGTTTCTGTCTTTGGCCTCAGTATTTTGGTTGTATAATAAGCGGTAATGGGTTGTTTTGTTTCGCTTTACTAACGCTCACTTCGCTATCGGTTAGTGCGTAAGCGCAGGTTATCATGACAAGACAACCAACATCTGTATCTTTCTCGGGAGATTATGTTACCTACGTCTGTGGCATTATGTTTTCATACACCAGTATAATTTAAGTTTGTAATCATGCTAGCTCTTGATGAACACAATTTAATATTGTTACCGAAAATGAAGTGAGATTGATTCATCACATGAACTCATTACTTATCTATTTTCTAAACTACCATCGGTGGTTCCCGCACTAATGATGAACAAATGATATATTCCTGTCTCTTCTTCTGATCTGTCTCCTTAGAAGACAAGACAAGAAGAGTACAGTCTTTCTCTGCCACCACAGTCTCTGTCACTGCGACCATAATGTATTGACTGTTACCTTTAATGTTACTTTTTATTGTATTATTTGACTCACTAACAGTTGTTACATTCTTTCCTTTACATATTACGTCCCGATTGACATATTATTGACCTAATGCACAACTTCTTAAAGATGAATACACCATACACTATAATTATCATAATAAACAAACTCATAGGCTAATACAACAATCTTAAGTTAGGATTAGGTTTATTACCTTTTTAAAAATTAAGCAAGTGAATTTAAAAAGATGTCCGTATTGTCACTATATTTATTGTACAGTTAGCAAAGGCACAATGTTACCTACTAAGAATTCTAAATAACAATATGGAATTTGTTAAGTTCAGCTACAAGCATAAATTCAAAAACATTTATGCCCTGCCTCAAAACCATTATCGCACGAGCTTTGATAAAAAAATTGGCTGAAGAAATATCAACGCGTCTGATTCATGATATCTTTAGGCGGATTTGGTATAACTGCCGATCAACCTTGACCGAAATCGAAACGTGATCGAGGAATTGGATGTAGATTTTTTTTAACAACCAATCTTGTTACAAAAACTTGTTTATTGCTTGAAAACGCCCGCTCTTTTTTCCATTGGATAACTGGATTTTGATTCATTTCCTTTTATTCAGTAGTCAGCAAAGCAAGTTTTGATTTGAATTTGATAAACCCACGACGCTCTGGAACTTTCCATTCGGTTATAGAATCAATTTGTACGTGAGGATCACTTTGAGTGAGCAGCTACCTACATACGCTACACACACTGTTTAACACATAAGTAAGTTAAGTTGGGCTACACTATGCAGTACATACATAGACGAGAATCGATATATACTCTGTGTTGACGATGACATCATACGACCGGACCAAGTTGTCAAACTTGTTCTGCTCGCTTTAAATTAAGTCAGAAAATCGAAATGTTCTAAATGCAGTTCGTAATTTGTAATGCAAAATGTATTTACCTGATACCCAATACTTTAAATAGCTTTCAAACATTGAAATATACATAATAATATAGTGTTTAAGGTTAGTAAATCGTCATATAGCTAAGATGAACTGATAATGTATAATTAAGCGGTGAAGATACTCCAAAGTTATATAGAAAGAAAGATAGTTTTAATCCGATTCGATACCACAAAACTGAGCTCTAACTAAACCAACGTGACTGGATACTCAAATTATTTTCCAAGTGACAGTTTCAACATGGCCGCCATCGTATCTCTGATGGCAGAGTGCATCGAACCCAGAATATCAACTTTTTGTTTGCGCTGATAGATTATGGTGATTTTTGGCCATCTGAATTTCTAATAGATTTGTCCTTGACCGTAGGAATGAGCTTTGCAGGTGAAATAAACATGTGACATCAATCTACGTCTCCGAACTGACTAGTTTCAAATTGTCGGTTTCAAAAGACTAGATAGATACCTAAATCGTATCATATGACAAGGATCCATGATTTTTTGTTCAACCTGTGCATAATTTGTCTATTTCCATCCGTTGCTACTTGTTTACTTCGTAAACTTTTTTAAAAGTCAAAGTCAAATTATTTGATTGCAGAGATGAGCTGATACACTGGGAACATTTTACATTTACATTTTTTATTCGTTTTTTATAATTACCTATAGTTTTAATTTTAGTTGGGTACATTTAGACACGAAATTATATAGATAGGTAATTTTATATTTCGAAATTATTCTTACAAATAAAAGATAGTATACTTACCATGTAGTTTCTTATATTTTTACCCGTCTGTTAAAACATGGTTATAACCCCATGGAGCTAGGATCTATTTAGTGGGCGATGGGAATTCGAACCTTTCTGGTTATAACTGTCTATTCTTTTAACTGTTTTCTTTTTTTTTGTTATTTTGCATTTTGTCCATGTTATTTTATTTGTGTTACGTATTATTAGTTTCTGTTTCTAAGTTTACTCTTTAAGAACTATCGCAATTAATTGTTCACAGCTTAATTAAGCGCTTTGTTTCAATATTAATCGTAAAATCTATTAAGTAAATAGCGAAATCGTGTTTCTTTACCGCAGCGGCAAAGTATCGTGCAGTTTTGCTTATCTGTAGAGTTTGCGGCTAACCGCTGCGCACACGACCTAATTATACTTAATAATTGATTGTCATTAGCTTTAACTATAGTCTGTGGCTGTTTCGGATTAACCAGGCCATTGTTTACCTTCACGCCACGACTCCTTAAGCGACTCTCATATTAAGACTATAGCTATCGGTAAATAGTTGATCAATTGAATCGTTTCTAGAAGTATCTATACCTACTTGCTTGCTCTGAACACTGACGTCATTATCAATTATAAATTCTTGTTGTTACTCGGTTGTTATTTCCTTTAAAAAGTCTAAAACTTTAGTATAATATCTATTTTTCGTTTTGAGTACAATTGGAATATTGTTCAACCCTCCGCTTCAGTGGGTAGTTTTCTTTCAACATGAACTCAAAAATTCACTTCAAAAATTTCGAGCCCAAATTCAAAAAGCACGAACTTAGGCAATCACCAAGGGGTTACTATACCTTAGTGCAGTCGTTACTTCGAAAGTCATTACTTCGATTCGATGATGATAGTCGATAGCTTGTTTCGAAGCGTTTTGTCTGTGACAAGAAAAACGAGGTGTTTTTTACCGTACGTTCATGGGGTTGTCGACACTAGCTCTCCGCAGCGGGCCCCACATGTTTAAAACATCGCCCGCCACAGCGCAAAAAGTCCACATCAGCAATGCAAATGTCTCCCCGTGCCCCGTAACCTTGGACCGGGTGACCGTATACCCAATACATACACTGGCTTTCAAGATTTCTAAATGTAAGCTAGTCTCGAATAGAATCATTTCCTGTTTTGTAACTTCTGGAAGGTTACAAGAACACGTTGAATTTTTAAACCCTACACTACACGTGCCAGAATAATAATATAAGTCACCTATTTTGTACTATTATTTAATCTGTGCCTATTTGTGTAATTTAGAGTTTCTCGCTTAAGATCGGGAGTCCACCACAGTGAAGCGAGGTGGAGATGTTTTACAGCTAACAGGTTTTCGTTAGTGCTAAGAAAAATCCTAATGGCTGATGATTACAAAAATCTCGTATTTGTGGGCACTGGGGCGCGGAGCCGAAACCGATCGTTAAATTTTCAAGTCATGTATGTGACCTCCCAGTGACACGGAGATGCTTATGATGCAATGGCATGTAAAACAATCCTGCCTAGTAGCATACGCCCGAACATCGGTATTGGGAAAACTAACGAAAACGCCAATTCTATTAGAAACGCAGGTTCATTTAGATTGTTCTTCATGATGTATGGCTTCGAAGGCATGCGCATACAATTTGCCATCCAGTGTATAACTGTGAGCTATGGTAAACACGATGCCTAGTATATTATTTCTGAAGTCGCTATTGTAATAAAGTTTCTTTGACAGCTCATGGAAAATAATATAATGTCGATTTATTGTCATACAGTCTCAGTCAGTCTGTTTTGCTAAATATTGCGCCTGAATCAATATGAGAGGCCATCAACAGATACTTTGCTGGATATGGTCGATCGTTTCATTTACTTGACACAAAAACATTATAATTATGAAAAAAATCTAAAATTTTCTAAAATTGTTCTTGTTACAAAATTTTGCATTCCTAACTTAAGGCGCCACTACAAATTAGTCGATCTACCAATTTTGTTGTGTATTCATTTAGTTTATGGAGTACCTGTAAGTATAGCTATAGTTAGATTCCATCTTTTATTGTTTATTGTACAGATGCATAATAATCTCGCTGACACGGTACGTAGTTATTTTCTTAAACTACCTTGTAAGTAGTAACCTTATACTACGCTCTTAGTAACCTTATATTTAAAATATGCTCACTTAGTACTTACAACGAACGTCTCACCACAGTCTCCATGATCCTGTTTGTTGTTTGCTCAAGTATTTTAGAGTTAACCCGCTAAGTGTTTGCTAGCAAATTGTGAATTACGTAAATCACGGCGAGCCGCTGATACCATATCGTTTTAGAGAAATTTACCATCAATTCCACCAATTTGCGGAATTATCGCTGTAACTATTGTTGTTATCACATTATTGTCACACTTTGTTGGTTGTTCCCCTCTTCGTCAATACCATTATCTACCTTAAATAAAAGGTGTATTAACTATTTGGTTTGGGGTGATTTAATACATACATGATCAAAGAATACATGCCATAAATATGTATATTATCGTATATCTTTTGACGTTTTCTCTGACTGGTTGACGCAAAAAAGGCTAATCCACAAGCCAATGAAACGCAGGTATTGTTAAAGTAGAAACTGAGACGCACTTCACACTCTGTTTAGTACAAAAAGGAATTAAAAAATAGTTTGACAAATAAACAGTACGCGCTTTTGTATTTGGTACTGGTGAAAATTAAGTTGATAACAGAATAATAAGTTGATATTTCTTAGGCGGTTCCAGACCTTTTCGCACGTATTCTGAAAGTGGCTATGTGGTAATTATTTAGATCCGATTTTGTATAAAAACTTGTTTCTTACCAATGCCTTTGATTGAAGACAAGTCAGGTGCAGATGGTGTATGTGGAAAATTACAAAAAATGCCTACGTGACGACGAACATCGATCAGAAAACCCTAAATTTTAAACACAAAGGAGTACCTACTTAACAAAAAATTGTTCTGCGGGAATACCACGGAGCAATCCCATCCCACGCCTGCCCCTATACGAAGGGCTACAGACAGAGCAAGTTATATATTTTCACACAAATATGAACTCTATCGCGATGACTGAAGATGCTACCGAATATAGTTTGTTAAGTTGCCTCTTGATGTATACTATGCTTTCCTATGAATGTTTTGGGGAACACTGTTTCAAAATAGACTTTAAGTAATGGTGATGAGGTTTAAGTCAGCTTAAGAGATCTTGAAGAGGGGCCAAGTGATAAATTTACGATGAATAGATTCACAGCTATATGGCTAGCTATAAACGCCTCTTGAGGGTAGAGTGGCGAGAGTTACGTAAATAGCGTTTTGCGATTCAACATTAGGACAATATGCTTAGATTAGTATTTAGAAATCTTTGTTTTGTTGCAGGGTATATTCAGTATGGACGACGAGGAAGTGCTTAACGCCATCATTCGAAGCGTTTTTGGAAAAGGTTAGCGATTCCATTAATACAAAGCAAAAGAAATACAAGCTGCATTGCATTGATTTTCGGGCACCATGCTTCGAACCCTTGATATGTTGTAATCTGCGATCATTAATACTCGGTTGTAATGTAACAGCTGTGCGACCAAACATTTCGAAACACCAGTTTCTGGAAGACAATTGCAATTTGTTAATACATAATATCGATGATCCAAATATAACCATAGTACAGATAGCCCTATATAAAGCAGAAATTGTAACGAATACTATTTGTGGAAGATTATAAATAACGACCTTTACGCAATTTGAAGCTAAAGTTACATTATTTTGAGAACAAAGGAAAGATCCCGTAAATTAGGAGTACCAAGCCCAAAGCTACCTGCCCCCACCCCTGTAATCCCTTTTATAACTTTACTGGCTCCAACGAATTTGGCCCTTCGAGCTTGGAGCGAGCGTAACGATTCTTGGAAACTACGCATCGGGTGGTGCTCCCCATTTTTTGCGTTACATCAATAAATGAAAGTGTTCCAATGAGAATCCTAACAAAAGTTTCGGAATTGACATGTCTAAATAATGTTAACCAATTAATGAGGTTATAGGAATTGTCTTTGCTGTAATATATAAGCAATCAATAAGCGTATCTAAGCAAACATTTACACTGATTTGGTCTACATCAAATCCTTGTTCAGACCTTTAAGAGTATAAATACACTAACAAGCTTAGGTTCAGGCAAACAGCCAGGAGATTGAACTCTTGAGGATGATGTAACTTTATTCACATGGGGTAATTTTAAGGCGATGATGATGATGAGTCATGTATTGTGATGTCATAGCTATCTAATTCATCACCGAGATTGTCTAATTTACCCGTCATCATTATCAGTGTTCAGCTTCGAGCAAATTTTGTCACCTGACATGTTTTCGGAGATAAGCATAGATCCGGTGCTAATCATATTTATCACCTTGATGACTTTGGTCTCAGGTGATCTAAGTTCTAAGTCTCTCTAACTATCTAAAGCCTTATAGCAAGTATCCTACTAAACTATGCTAATAGACGAAATTAAAATACAGCAAAGTTGTGGGGCCCGATTGTTATAATGCCCACGAAACTAGAATACAGAACTACTAAACGAAGCTGCTAGAAGAGGTGTAGCGGTTCTATTTTGTAAGGGTTATGTTATTGTTGTTGTTAGTCACGTAGGCCGCGAGGGAGACGGACGAGGAGTGACAGAGATGGATGTTGTTAGAAGAGCGGAGCGTGGTGCAAGAGAGGGACAGAGGGGTGGCGTGACAACAAACATGGCGGGGCCGGCAGCCGGTCGGGCCGGTTGGCCCGCACCACGTGCGATTTGCGTCGTGCAACCGCTCGCGCTCGCTCCTGGCTTGTTTGTCAACAAACACCCTGTGAAGGTCATTCATTGAAGGGCTAGGAAGACAAAGGAATCCCTATTGCATAATAAGCCAAACAAAAAGAAAGAGGGCTCCGAGAACAAAGGTTCGACCGGTATTCCAAGAGCTTTGGTATATAAAAGTGGTAGCGGAGTTACTATTCGGTAGTTTTTGTGTTCGCTTGTTTCTTTGTTCCTCTGGAATGCCGGTTACGCGTTCTTGTTGGAGATCCTAATAATTGGAATCGCTAAATTTGAAAACAAACCTGATTTATTCATGAAGTTCGAAGTATTGATAACTTTATCAATTACAACTACAAGATTAAATGTTGTTGACTCACGAATCATGCGATATTTAAAATGTATTAGAAAGATATTCACCATAATCACAGGCCTAAATTTAATCTTAGACGTGGAATATTTTTAATCATTCAAATTTTATCCTTCTAGAATTAATTATTCTGATGTCCCTATCATAGAAGTTGCTAATGATTACAAGTCGTTTAGCAGTAGAATGATGCAATAATACCTAATGAATAGAATATTCCTTAGCCAAATGCTGCAAAGCATGATGAAATTGCGACTGAATGAAGAAAACTATGAATAGAATAGCTGAGCTTAAAGCACATTGCTGTGCGAGCTTCTCGTAATGAACCTACGAAGATCGAAGACTATTGCGTTTTAAATATCCCAGCATCAAACATCTGGTTTTTGTATCCCTACATGAATAAGAAGATATACCATAACATACACTAATGGCATAGCGACGGGCAGAAAAATAAACGACAAAAAAAAACATAAACACGTCAGCAGCGGTGTGAGCGAGTGCGCATGCGCGGGCGAGAGGCCACAACGACGCACTGCTGGCGGGGAGGGCAGGGCGGCGGCGGGGGCAGGGGGAGGCGACGTGCGCCGCGCCGAGCCGGCTCCGCCGCCGGCCTCAACTCCTCAGTTGGATTTCAGAACATCGAACGGGCGGGCGTGTGTAGGATGGATCGCTAAAGACACCAAGTAGTTTTTTTTCATTCCGCCTTCTAACAGTGTTTGTTTATACCTTCCTCCGGCACACTTTCCCGTAAATCCTTCTCGACGGTGGTGCTTTATGATTTTAGATTTTGACGTTTTATTTTCTATCTTACTTTTAAACGTTGTTCCGATTTCACGTCGAGAAGGCGGCCGCACAAGTTTGAAAGCGGCTTTTCAAGAGTAGAATCGTCTACTCAGTTATATCTCAGCACCAATCAACGCGTCAGGCAACCATCAGCATGGTGAAGAAGATCTCCGAAGAGAGTGTAGATAGCGGTGAGTTGGAGCTTTGTATTACTGTTTTGGGTCAGTGTGGACAAAAGGGGGCGCAATGAAAAAAACTTAGAAAAAAATCACTTTTTTGGAATCCGACGCTGCCCTGGCGTTGTTAGCGTCAGAGTGGACCAAAGGGGACGCAAAAATTTTTTTTGAAATTTTTGATCTGGACTTAGAAAATTTTTCAAAAAATTTCGATGTCAGTATAACACACTACTTTTTTGATGCCAATCGATAGGGGGCATCAAGATAAGCAACTTTTGTCATATACTTTTTTCCCCTGCGCTCCTCCCCCTGGGCGCTAGAGGGGGTCAAAGGGGGCGGCCTTATATATAGGCGAAAAAGACTTAGAAAAATTTTCAACAGATTTCGATGTCAGTATAACACCCTACTTTTTGGATGCCATTCGACAGGGGACATCTAGGCAAGCAACTTTTGTCATGTACGTTTTTTTCCTACGCCCCTCCCCCTGGGCGCTACAGGCGGGGGGTCATGCTCTATGTTATAGTGACCCCCCCTTTTTTTGGGGGCAATCGACAGGTCGCGTCATGGACAATAACTTTTGTTTGAACCGTTTTGCTGTGCGCCCCTTATTTGACCTTCTGAAGAGGCACAAAGTGCCTACACGGTGCGTATGTAGCAAAGGGGGCGGCCTTATATATAGGCGAAAAAGACTTAGAAAAATTTTCAACAGATTTCGATGTCAGTATAACACCCTACTTTTTGGATGCCATTCGACAGGGGACAACTAGGCAAGCAACTTTTGTCATGTACGTTTTTTTCCTACGCCCCTCCCCCTGGGCGCTACAGGCGGGGGGTCATGGTCTATGTTATAGTGACCCCCCCTTTTTTGGGGGGCAATCGACAGGTCGCGTCATGGACAATAACTTTTGTTTGAACCGTTTTGCTGTGCGCCCCTTATTTGACCTTCTGAAGAGGCACAAAGTGCCTACACGGTGCGTATGTAGCAAAGGGGGCGGCCTTATATATAGGCGAAAAAGACTTAGAAAAATTTTCAACAGATTTCGATGTCAGTATAACACCCTACTTTTTGGATGCCATTCGACAGGGGACAACTAGGCAAGCAACTTTTGTCATGTACGTTTTTTTCCTACGCCCCTCCCCCTGGGCGCTACAGGCGGGGGGTCATGGTCTATGTTATAGTGACCCCCCCTTTTTTTGGGGGCAATCGACAGGTCGCGTCATGGCCAACAACTTTTGTCTGAACCGTTTTGTTGTGCGCCCCTTATTTGCCCTTCTAAAGCGGCACAAAGTGCCTACACGGTGCGTATGTAGCAAAGGGGGCGGCCTTATATATAGGCGAAAAAGACTTAGAAAAATTTTCAACAGATTTCGATGTCAGTATAACACCCTACTTTTTGGATGCCATTCGACAGGGGACAACTAGGCAAGCAACTTTTGTCATGTACGTTTTTTTCCTACGCCCCTCCCCCTGGGCGCTACAGGCGGGGGGTCATGCTCTATGTTATAGTGACCCCCCCTTTTTTTGGGGGCAATCGACAGGTCGCGTCATGGACAATAACTTTTGTTTGAACCGTTTTGCTGTGCGCCCCTTATTTGACCTTCTGAAGAGGCACAAAGTGCCTACACGGTGCGTATGTAGCAAAGGGGGCGGCCTTATATATAGGCGAAAAAGACTTAGAAAAATTTTCAACAGATTTCGATGTCAGTATAACACCCTACTTTTTGGATGCCATTCGACAGGGGACAACTAGGCAAGCAACTTTTGTCATGTACGTTTTTTTCCTACGCCCCTCCCCCTGGGCGCTACAGGCGGGGGGTCATGGTCTATGTTATAGTGACCCCCCCTTTTTTTGGGGGCAATCGACAGGTCGCGTCATGGCCAACAACTTTTGTCTGAACCGTTTTGTTGTGCGCCCCTTATTTGCCCTTCTAAAGCGGCACAAAGTGCCTACACGGTGCGTATGTAGCAAAGGGGGCGGCCTTATATATAGGCGAAAAAGACTTAGAAAAATTTTCAACAGATTTCGATGTCAGTATAACACCCTACTTTTTGGATGCCATTCGACAGGGGACAACTAGGCAAGCAACTTTTGTCATGTACGTTTTTTTCCTACGCCCCTCCCCCTGGGCGCTACAGGCGGGGGGTCATGCTCTATGTTATAGTGACCCCCCCTTTTTTTGGGGGCAATCGACAGGTCGCGTCATGGACAATAACTTTTGTTTGAACCGTTTTGCTGTGCGCCCCTTATTTGACCTTCTGAAGAGGCACAAAGTGCCTACACGGTGCGTATGTAGCAAAGGGGGCGGCCTTATTCATAGGCGAAAAAGACTTAGAAAAATTTTCAACAGATTTCGATGTCAGTATAACACCCTACTTTTTGGATGCCATTCGACAGGGGACAACTAGGCAAGCAACTTTTGTCATGTACGTTTTTTTCCTACGCCCCTCCCCCTGGGCGCTACAGGCGGGGGGTCATGGTCTATGTTATAGTGACCCCCCCTTTTTTTGGGGGCAATCGACAGGTCGCGTCATGGCCAACAACTTTTGTCTGAACCGTTTTGTTGTGCGCCCCTTATTTGCCCTTCTAAAGCGGCACAAAGTGCCTACACGGTGCGTATGTAGCAAAGGGGGCGGCCTTATATATAGGCGAAAAAGACTTAGAAAAATTTTCAACAGATTTCGATGTCAGTATAACACCCTACTTTTTGGATGCCATTCGACAGGGGACAACTAGGCAAGCAACTTTTGTCATGTACGTTTTTTTCCTACGCCCCTCCCCCTGGGCGCTACAGGCGGGGGGTCATGCTCTATGTTATAGTGACCCCCCCTTTTTTTGGGGGCAATCGACAGGTCGCGTCATGGACAATAACTTTTGTTTGAACCGTTTTGTTGTGCGCCCCTTATTTGCCCTTCTAAAGCGGCACAAAGTGCCTACACGGTGCGTATGTAGCAAAGGGGACGGCCTATATCTAGGCAAAAAATACTTTGAAAAATTTTCAAGAAATTTCGATGTCAGTATAACACCCCATTTTCTTGATGCCAATCGATAGGGGGCATCAAGATAAGCAACTTTTGTCATATACTTTTTTCCCCTACGCCCCTTTCCGTATACATATTGAAACAAAATTAATTGTAAAAAAAACTTTTTTTAAATTTTATTCAAATGCTCTGATAATAAGAAAGAATTAAGTAAAATAAGAATTTAAATTCACTAAAAAGAAAAATAACTTATAAGGGATTAACAAAAAATACATCATCCGCCATCTTAAGGCGGTGGCTATTTTGAAATGGCGTCACTCCTTTCATCGTTTCTTGCTTTTCAAGTTCATTTGAATATTAAGGTGGTTATCAAAAAATACATCATCCGCCATCTTGTGGCGGCGGCCATTTGGAAAATACTACAATATCAGCTTAGAATTGTGAAAAGGTTTTAAAATTATTTTTATTTATTGATGTAGTGGCAATATTAAATACAATGTGACGACTTTGGCGAAGGTATTCAAAAAGTTAATGTCATTGTCACTAACAATGACTTTATCCTAAGCATAATAATATTAACTGTAAAATATATAAATAGTGTCTACCTTCCTGGGATGCAGACGTGAGTAATATGTACGAGGTGTTTATGTACGACAATGTATGGATTCATGTGGTGTAGTTGATACATCAGTTACTGTTTTATATATAATTATGTATGTGTATGGAATGTGCAGCGCACACAAACCTCTATGATTGATGCATGATTTTCTCGCTCTCTTTTCTATTTGTCTCTTTCTTTGTCCAAGCGCTCCCGATGTCATGACGTCACCGGCCGTGTCAACTTAATATCTCGTTTCCTCAAAATAATCATAAGCGAGTGAAAGCATGTGCAAGAAAGAGACAGATATATTTTCCTCTCGTGCTTCTACTTATTACCTGACGGCAATTACTTTTGTGTCCTTATTGTTCACTAATTCGGTAATCAGTCTACTTTTGTAGTGTCAAGTGCAGGACGTGTTTGCTGTTGAGACTTCGTAAGTGGTGAGAGGTTGCATTGCATTATTATTATTTGCTTTTCTTCGACAATGCCAATAACTCCTAGGCAGTTATACCTGGTTAGAAATTTCAACTTGTTTAATTATGCAATTGTTATTTCTACCGAGGATAATGCCATACAAGCTGCTATAGATTGGAAACTGTGTCCATTTCGGGCACCGCGCTGCCCTACCTGCGGCCACCGGCTGAATCAGGAAGTAAGAATTAGTTATAAATTTGGTTACCGTTGGCGTTGTCGTAGAGTCGGCTGTAATGTGTTGACACACCCCTTAAAGAATACGTTTTTTGAACGCAGCCACGTCAGTTTTTTGGCCACACTGCGGTTGATTTACCTTTTTTTTATTCGATTCAAAGTTTCCGAGGCAGCCGAGCACGTGAATGTGGATAGAAAGACGGCTATTCAAATTTATTGTTTCTTGCGAGAGGTGTGTGAAGTGGCAGAAGCCCACGACCGCCAGATGATCGGCGGTGAGAATGACGTTGTAGAAGTCGACGAAACGCACCTCTTTACGAGGAAGTACAATCGTGGCCGACTTCTACAACGGCAAACTTGGTCGTTCGGTTGCATGAGCCGACTAACAAAAGAGGTGCATGTAGAACTTATCGCCGATAAGTCTCGGTCAACTTTAGACCCCATCATCCAGGCCAACGTCCGGCCCAACTCTTATATTATGTCGGACATGCACCGATCGTACGTGGGCGTCGATTCACGCCTAGGGATGCGTGGTCACTCTTCCGTGAACCACAGCGAAACTTTCGTGGCAGGTACCGTCTCCATCCCGGTACACCCATCCCTAGGCACTCCAATCCCTGGTTCCTCTGATGTATCGGTGCAGGTCCACACCAATACATTGGAGCGCCAGTGGCTGGAGTTGAAACGCCACACGCGCACCTGCCGTAGTGAGCACAGATTAAAATGGTATATGGGCGAGTTCATGTATCGAAATAACATTTTGAAACGGCTTCCATCCGACGCCGCTCGTTTTCGTCGCTTCCTCCGGGATATTCACCGTGTTTATCCCGGATTTGGAAAGAATCCCATCCGGATTACAGACTGCCTCTGTTCACCGGACTGTCCGAGGCGTTAGATCGATACATGAGGTTGCTCAGGGGTGTGTCATGGATTTCTTTGTTGATTTTTGTGATTTTGCATGTTTTTTCTACACTTTGGTTAATCGTTGCATAGTGCATGTTATTATCATTTTGTTAATTGTTGTACTTTACATGATTTATTTTGTTAATTTTTGTATACTTTATATGATTTTTGCTAGTAGATTTGGTTAATTGTTTTTTATACATCGCATGCCTTTTTAAGTATATTTACAGTATACTCACGTTTGCATCCCATAGGGGTTATGCAGGTAGACACTATTTATATATTCTACAATCAATATATTATGCTTAGGGAAAAGTCATTGTAAGTGACAATGACATCAACTTTTTAAATACGCCAAAGTTACCACATTGTGACTATTGCCACTGCATTGTTCAACAAAATGTTTGTATAGACTTTGTTGCAACTTTGACCGTCCTAAGCCGGTTCAAGTATGAAGGAAAAGTTGGAATGCATCTCAAAATATTATGTTTTTTAATACAATTGTACAGTTTTTTCTACAAGCGTTAATTTAACTTGCAATGTTTGTTATCTCTCCTTAATATGGGTTTCAAATGAAAGAACTTGAAAAGTAAGAAACGAATTAATAAGTGACGCCATTGCAAAATGACCGCCGCCACAAGATGGCGGATGATGTTAACCTTCTTAATAATTGTGTTATTAATGAAAAAAACTTGAAAAGCAAGAAACGATGAAATGAGTGACGCCATTTCAAAATGGCCGCCGCCGCAAGATGGCGGAAGATGTATTTTTTGTTAATACCTTATATGTTTATTTTTCATTTTAGTGAATTTAAATAAAATATGGTTTTTGAAAATGTATTTTTTTCCATTGATTATGTCTGTATAAAGAGGTATTACTAGCAGACCCCCGAGACCTCATTCGCGTTAAAAGACTACATGACATACTATTGAGCAGTGTATGCAATACCAACGAACCAACCACCCAAACTTCAGCGCCCCCGAGAACCTAGAAAATGGTAAAAACATCGGTGGGTTGCCCGTGATAGGTACCCCAGAAAATTCAAAAGTATTTTATTGCATGGTTAAGTACACTGAGTACATTTATACAACGTCAATTATTTATCTATCCTTTGTCTTAGAAATGGCAAGTCATTTATATATACAAGAAAAAGATAAGGACCCAAAACTGAGCCCTGGGGCACCCCCATTTTCACAACTGATCCAGATGATCTAACTCCATTTATATCAACTTTTTGTACTCTATTTTCAAGGTAAGATTTAAGTAATTCGAATGCTCTGTCTTTCACGCCATAATGTTTCAATTTAAGCAGCAGGGTTTCGTGATTAACGCGATCAAATGCTTTGGAGAGATCGCAGAAGATGCCTATTGCATCATGTGAAGCTTCCCAAGCATCAAAAATATGCTTAACAAGCAGATCAAATAGAACTGAATGTATCGAATCTTCTTGTGTTAGTACTCTTGACGCGACCTGTCGATTGCCCCCCAAAAAAGGGGGGGTCACTTTAACATAGACCATGACCCCCCGCCTGTAGCGCCCAGGGGGAGGGGCCTAGGAAAAAAAGGTACATGACAAAAGTTGCTTGTCTCGATGTCCCCTGTCGAATGGCATCCAAAAAGTAGGGTGTTATACTGACATCGAAATCTGTTGAAAATTTTTCTAAGTCTTTTTCGCCTATATATAAGGCCGCCCCCTTTGCTACATACGCACCGTGTAGGCACTTTGTGCCGCTTTAGAAGGGCAAATAAGGGGCGCACAACAAAACGGTTCAGACAAAAGTTATTGGCCATGACGCGACCTGTCGATTGCCCCCAAAAAAAGGGGGGGTCACTATAACATAGAGCATGACCCCCCGCCTGTAGCGCCCAGGGGGAGGGGCGTAGGAAAAAAACGTACATGACAAAAGTTGCTTGCCTAGTTGTCCCCTGTCGAATGGCATCCAAAAAGTAGGGTGTTATACTGACATCGAAATCTGTTGAAAATTTTTCTAAGTCTTTTTCGCCTATATATAAGGCCGCCCCCTTTGCTACATACGCACCGTGTAGGCACTTTGTGCCTCTTCAGAAGGTCAAATAAGGGGCGCACAGCAAAACGGTTCAAACAAAAGTTATTGTCCATGACGCGACCTGTCGATTGCCCCCAAAAAAAGGGGGGGTCACTATAACATAGAGCATGACCCCCCGCCTGTAGCGCCCAGGGGGAGGGGCGTAGGAAAAAAACGTACATGACAAAAGTTGCTTGCCTAGTTGTCCCCTGTCGAATGGCATCCAAAAAGTAGGGTGTTATACTGACATCGAAATCTGTTGAAAATTTTTCTAAGTCTTTTTCGCCTATATATAAGGCCGCCCCCTTTGCTACATACGCACCGTGTAGGCACTTTGTGCCTCTTCAGAAGGTCAAATAAGGGGCGCACAGCAAAACGGTTCAAACAAAAGTTATTGTCCATGACGCGACCTGTCGATTGCCCCCCAAAAAAGGGGGGGTCACTATAACATAGAGCATGACCCCCCGCCTGTAGCGCCCAGGGGGAGGGGCGTAGGAAAAAAACGTACATGACAAAAGTTTCTTGCCTAGATGTCCCCTGTCGAATGGCATCCAAAAAGTAGGGTGTTATACTGACATCGAAATCTGTTGAAAATTTTTCTAAGTCTTTTTCGCCTATATATAAGGCCGCCCCCTTTGACCCCCTCTAGCGCCCAGGGGGAGGAGCGCAGGGGAAAAAAGTATATGACAAAAGTTGCTTATCTTGATGCCCCCTATCGATTGGCATCAAAAAAGTAGGGTGTTATACTGACATCGAAATTTCTTGAAAATTTTTCTAAGTATCGAAAAAAATTTTCAAAGATATGAAAAAATTTTTTTTGTCCCCTTTTCTGTACCTCAACCAGGAGGGTCGCGTGGAAGTGATTTCTGGTGATTTCTGAATATTTTAAGAAAATTTTTCCTTGGCGCCCCCTTTTGTCCACTCCAACCCTGTTTTGTGTGTTGGCGATGGTTCCAGTTGAGCTGGTGCTGGTGATGCACAAAGTAGGAGCAATTGGGTTGATACTCCACTTGATTCGCGCGACCGGCTTTTTGTGCCCACTGCGTAGTTCACTGTTGCTATACGCGGTACAGAGGTACTGGCCAGCACCGGCACCGGCTTGCTTGCGACTGGTACCGCGAACCAAACAGCCATCGCCGACTCGCAACACTGACTTTCAAATTTATTGTTAGCCATACGAAACTTTGTGATTCCATGTAGCTTTATTTCTTCATATCGCTTGTCTTCATCTACAGTTCTTTTCTAGATTTGATTGTGATCTTACCTAGGTAGGTATCCACTTTTGCAGAGTCAACTGTCGTTAATTTGTGAATTGATTTGACTTTAAACAACTCATCGGGTGCTAATGATAAAGTCTGCAGCCTGTTTGCTTTACAAATTCCTCTTTGAACAATGAATGTGAATGCGTCCTTCTGTTCATTACATCATTCTCCTCGTAAGTAACATGTAAATTGTTAGTTTCATTCATATGAGTCATACTTTTTTGTACAAATTGTTTTTACTATGTTTTTAATACTTGTACCTATTTAATGCCAGGTAGCCTTAATCTTTGATTGATAAAAATAATTTTTTGCTTTTTGATGTCTAAAAAGTTTCTTGTGCATTATTGCAATTGCATTACTGACCATGCACAATCTGTTGCAGTTTGTTCTCGTAAGTTTACGATCTAACAATGACTTGCCTGACTGTTACCAGTAGGTATGTTCAGTTTATAACTCAATTTAAATTTATTGTTTTCTATTCTTCTCTAAGGTTAGCCAGGTTAACTATTCAAGGTTTAAAGTATCTAAAATATGTATGTATTCCTATTTGTGTAACCCAATTGCGTATTTTATAAGATTAAAGTAAAAATAATATCAGTTTGTTGGAGCTCAAAACAGTTTAAATGTGATACTGTTTAAAATGTCAAAGTTCAACGTGTGTTACGAAAGTTGCCAACTCAAGACCATTGACCGGTACTGGCTATTGCATTACTTGCAATTCTGTTGTCTTATTGCGGACTTTTAAGGAGTTATTTTGGTCTTAATTCGGTTTCTGTTCGGTTGTGTTTATAGTCATTATTTTCTTTATTATTAATGTCACCATGACTCTTTTGGATGCAGTAAGATGTAGTTATGCTTTCGTTGAGTATTTTAAGCACTTCTAAAGTACTGACACCACCAACGAACGTTCAGAGCGTCATTTTGCATGTAATTCAATAACTGAGTGTTGCATTTCTTGTCATTTAGAAATAATGTCAGTAGAAGCCAAGCAGTCTGCAATACGAAACTCATTGGAGTTGTTTTCATATTCGTATACTCCAGTTATTCCAGTCGATACCATGTTCAAATGTATTTGCAATTCCAAAACCTTTTTCAAATGCACTTCTTATTCAAATTGTTATTATATTCGGCCTCTTCAGCTATTCTAGTTGTTACTATGTTATTTGAAGTAAATTGAAAATAGGTGCTGAAATCGATGTTCTATGTCCTGCTTGCATTTCTAACCCCCTTTTCAATTTACGAGTACTTGCCGCCATTATTTTGCTAATATTTGTTACTGTGTCAATTGCGGCAAATTTAATACTTAAATCAATATTTGTTATACAATTTCCATTTTGATTTCACTTTCAATCGATTCTCTATGTAAGCCCCATGTTATCTTATTGCTTATTATGCAGTTAGTGTTTGGAAAATGGCTAGGAATGCGTTTATAATTTGACGCAATTTGATAATTCTCCTCGGTTTCATTTCAACATGGCCACTGAAGCGCGACGCCCTACCGTGCCCCAGCGTTCATTGCCAAGGTCACCTACTCTAAACATAACAAAACTGCGCATTCAACTTTGTATTTGGATAATTTCTTGGGAATTATCTCACTGCATTGTTATGTGTAGGTAAATATTTCTTAGATTGCGACTGGTGAAATTGTATTAGGCTATCAATTTCGGCTACCTACTGTGGTTTAATTGAGATTTTGAGATTCTATATTTTCGATGTAGTAAGGGGTGTGTCTTCAATGAACGCCCATTATTTTCTATTTTTAATTTTCACGTGCTGGGGTGTTATGCAATTCTAACGTTTCACAGCATCTCGTATCACTTGTTTTCAATCAGCGTTGATTGGAGTCAGTCATTCGTATCTGAGTAAAACGGAGTAACCTTGACCGTGGCTGCCTTGATTCCGCTGCGTAATATCATTGCCCCGCTCCCCAGGCCAACCCCTCTTGACTCCAGCAGAATCGATTTCCTACAACGTATGAGTAGCGTTGGGTTCCCTCCCAGGCGGTTTCTATTGTGTACGTTCCCACGTTTCGTGTTGAATCGATTGACTCTCGTTACTGACAATTTAATTCTTTTCATCTAGAATTTCTAGTCGCATTCATCGCCACGTTTATTTATTTCCAATTTCCATTGTGTGTATTTTTTTATAATTTTTGTTTTAGTATTTTAATTTGTTTTGTGTTCATCCGATATGAATGAAATATCTTGACTTGATCTGGGTGCAGCGACGCCGGCCTCACCGTTGCACAACTTGCACGATATTTCATGTTTAATATGATCACATTTGCCACCAATCCTTTCTAAATTAAGGCCTTTAACAAGTTTCTAAATATTATATTCTTTATTAGGCATAGGGGCTAAATCAGTGAAACTGGTTTGGTATGCGCTGCAGTTCTAACCGCCCCCGTAGGAGTTTCACCAAGATATTATCTGGTTTAGTGCCAGACCCACTTGGCAGTTTACTCAATACTACTACTACACCTCTTGAAGTCTTGACTGAACTAACCGACTTGACTTTGCACTCAGATGATTATGACGGTTTGCGAGACACATTTAGAAATGACTTCAAACTTGTCACAAATTAAACATGTAGATATTATACTTTGCTCTCAGTCACTTACAGTTTTGTTATCAAAAACAGTCGAGACGAGGAAACGCGCCAAAGTGGTCAGATCTCAAACATTTGCCACGTAATTTTTGATACAAACGACCTGGCACAATTCTACTATTGCAATGGATAGAGAGCAATGGAGTGATCGGTACTGTAAGGGCATTAATTTGCATGCAATTAGAAAGTGACTTGTTCTCGGCTTAGAGGGTACAACAAAAGTATAATGGGCCTACGATCGGCAAACTAGAGAGACTAGAGAGTGCATTCGTTCGCTTCGTGGCCAAGCGTAAATGCCACTAACCAGAATAGAAAGTAGAAACCTCCGAGGGCAACAGTTTGGTGGCGACAATTTCAGCACTAAAACAAAAGCCTAGTAATTACTCTATCAATATTCCAACAATCACTGTGTTTAGGCATGACGAAGAAATGGTAAAATCGCATAAATATGCATTGATTTTCTTTGCATGTCGATTCAATTGATTTGCGTATCGGCGACGTGTGCTTTGAGTCAGCTAACATTTTCACTGATGAAGATAATTATTGCATTAGGTATAGTTTGATCAAACTGTTTGAACGAGGTTTTGGTTTGTAGGCTGCCGGCTGGTCTCAAATGGAATGTTTATTTAATCGTCACGGACGAAAGTTGGAAACTGGATTATTTGTTTTAAAATAAAATCCAATGGTCGTTGTTTGAGCAAGTTGTCAGCAGCCGACTTATTTGGGTCAGTCATTGTTTCTGTTCTAGCAACGGCCTCGTGTGTTCTGAATTGAACCAACTTCTGTAGGCTTTTTAAATTAAAGTTTTGCGTTTGTGGGGCTGCTGTGTACTGAGCTGGGCTGTTGCCGAGGCAGTTTACGTAACGCGCTTCCACGTGGCGCGGCACTCGGCCCGCAACGTGGGCCGCAGCCACGTCGAGGTGTCACGCACGCCTCCAGCATGCCTCTTGTTCACCGCATTTATGTGGTTTAACTTCGTTGTTACAAACACACTCTTATTATATACTCGTTTGTACCTTAACAACTGGAACTCTTGCTCATTAAAGTCTTAGACTTAGAGACTCTGTTGAACTCTTGGACATTTTCCTTGAATTTCATTTTCATTTCAGTCGCTTTCATCTTGTCATGATAAGTTTACCGAAGACTGACTATATTTTCTTACGAATTCCTTTTAAGCGACGGCTTTGCGTCTCTTCTTTGTCTTTCTGAATGTAGTTTGTGCCTTATTTTGTTCAAGGAGAAACGTGGGTGGAGATTTTTTCTGAGGTATTGAATTTGGGTCTGTACGATTAGTGGCGTGTATCAGACTCGATGAGTCATTACATTTAAGTTCTATAGTAGGTACACTATATCGTTGTTTAATTGAGAATGAAGGTTATAGCAACACGACACGAAGCTTTTTGTTCTGTGTCGATTGAGCTACTCCATTGCTTCACAGTTTATGTTTAGGTATTATAACACTGTTGACAAACAAAGCCTTACATACACGTTATTGGTCCAACATAATTCAATTTGTATAAGAGTTTGGAGTGGTTTCGGTATAAACAGGAAGTTATGTATGTCGAAACGGGTGATTGTCTGATTGCATCCGTAGGCGTGTCTCGAGCCTCGAACAATCGCTGCGCATTTGCCGGTTGCTATGTACAATATGCGCGTCCCACGGTGAGGTCATCGCGTGCAATTAATAGCCAAGTTTCGCTTTTATCACTGAACCGAACCATACACGCAGAACATACTGAGGCACGCATACGTTATCTACATTTAAACGTATGTATGGCTTAGTTAAACCCTCGAACAAGGAAGATGCCTTCGTGAGTCATTTACGGAACTGCAATTGTTTCAACTGCTCTGGCGTCTTCCTTAGCGTCAATGTTGTCAACGCACTTTATCACTTTAATTGCTCGTTCTTCAGCAGCTCAGATGTTCGCCTCACGTAATGTGGTGTTAAAATGTAAGATATGTTATCTATGTTTCAAAAGATTAATCTGTGTAATCCCTTGAAATGTTGCTCAGTAATCTCGATTGTTCGATGTCAGAATGTGGTACAAATTATAAGAAAAGCGGCAGCGATCTATATTGTTAATTAAGTATTGACCATTTTTCAACCTTTTGAATACCATTGCACTCGTTTTGTTTGAAAAATTCTTCAGAAACTAAATGTTATGTGATTATAAGAAGAGGTTATGCGTTATGTAAATTCGCGGAAGGAAGCGTTTTCATGCCGCTATTAAGAGCGAAGTCGCATTCGAAGCAAACTATTACCCAATCTAGTATTGCTGTAGAGGTTACTACGGTATCGATGAATGATTTGTTTATCAAACCTTTCGGAAGTTCCAAAATGTTATATAGGTATGAGTAAATAATAAAAATAACTTTCCCTTGGACATTTGAATCGATTCACTCAATATGTGGGATAGCGTCGGAAGATCCGTAGAGGCTTTAACGAGTGTTCCCGATTCCCAGACAGGCCGCAGTGTGTTTTTACGCCAAGCCGTTGAACGGAGCGATCGCGTAACGTGGGCGCGTACGCAGCTAGTGGCTGCCGGGCGCGGCCATGTAGGTCGATGAACCGGCTTTGTTTGCCAACTCAGCCTGGCCTGTTCGCTCACGCCGCACACACACTATTATTATTATCACCGATGACAGTGTGAGCCAGAACCAGACAATTTGTGTTCCGGGACTAAAGTTATAACGTCATCCCGGGTTAGTCAACGAATCAGCTGATTGACGCAAAACTCCACCCGTCAAGGTTTTTTGTCCTTCAATACTACGCGTTCATTCACTATTCTATTCTGGAAACTTAAGTACATTTACTGACTGCTCTCAAACGGCGAAGGAAAACATCGTGAGGAAACCTGCATACGCCGGAGATGAAGTTCTTAAGCGCATGTGAAGTCCACCAACCCGCACTGGGCTAGCGTGGTGGACTATAGTCCTGACGCCCTCGTTGAGAGGGTAGGCCTGAGCCCCAGCAGTGGGGACATTAACAGGCTGTTGATGAACGAAACGGCAATTTTACAGTTTCAATATCGAATGCACCTGGTGTCACAGAGGAATTCGAGTTTCGGGCGAACAAACGAAGCAGGCGCATTACGTATGCGCCGGCGCATCACTACAATAACCACTGGCCAGTTGCCGGCGGCTCTCACTTCGCTTTTGGTGGCGATGGCGGCCCATTGTTGAAACGTTTTCACCATGTTTGCTTTTCAAATAACCATCGTTACGTTATGCATGTTTGGGTTTTAGAAAACCGTTTTCGTTGCTAATGCTGAATGATCCGAACGTGAAGGCCATATTGTTTGACTCGTACGGTCGACCGCACGTCAGTGGTAACAAAACCAGTAGGAACTGGTCTCTCATAGTATTGAAACTCCCTAATAGGCTGACCAGCTCAGGGTCAAAGTTTTTTCATTGACGTGCGATCGACTGTACAACTTTTATATCTATTGTGTGTACTCCCGGCTCGCACACATACACAGCGTGCGGGACTTCCACAGTGGATCATAGAGAGGGCACTCCAAGTATTCATCATCATCATCAAATAACCCTGTAGACGTGTCCTCGACGACCGGTCCTGCGCTAACCTCATCCAGCCTCAGCCAGCGTAGGCAGGCCTCCCACGTGGAAGGCCTGCCTACGCTGCATGTTCCGATACGTGGTCGCCACTCGAGAACCTTTCTGCCTCAACGGCCGTCAATTCTACGAGCGATGTGCCTCGCCCAAATATCCAAGTATTGATCAGCTGTTATCATCCGAACTGACGACAGTGTTTGTTGTGACAGGCGTGGGGCGATGCAGCAGCCAGTCCGGCAGCGAGCGCGAGTGCGAGGAGGGCCCGCGCGGGGGCAGCGGGGGCGGCGCGGAGCCGTCGGCGCCGGTGCCCATCCCCGAGAGCGAGGAGCTGCAGCGCCGCAAGGAGGAGGCGCGCCGCAAGCGCCGCAGGAAGAAGCGCTCCGGCAGCTCCGTCGTCACCTCGTGCTTCCAGGGTGAGTGCTATAACGTCGCAAACAAGATATTGGTAGCCCCTTTTTTATTAACCTGGGGGACATCTTGCTGATACCTCATCCAGACTCACGGCGAGAAGTCTCGGCGAGAAATCTCGAATGAGTGAGTATGTCAGCTAGTATGAGGCGAGAACGAGACGGCGAGAAACTATTCACATTAACGTTTCTCGGGGCTTCTCCCCGTGAGTCTGGATGAGGCATACCTCATCCAGAAATCTCATAAGATATCCGACGTCCTAAGAGGGGGGAACACTGTGTTATGTGGGATTTCTTTCTACCCACTAACCCCCCCCCCCCCCCCCCCATCTTGCTTCTTATGATTCTCCGGGAACTCCTGCGGAACTCACCGGAGCCTCTCACATTCACTGCGCCGAAGCTCTCTCCCGAATAGGACACAGCATTGTCCAGCAATTGGCAGCACATTGCCATTTCTGCTGTCGTTTGCATTAAGCCACAATGGCTGTTAGTGTTCACATCCCCCAACGATAAAGATTGTCTCTTAAACGTTGAACCACTTCGGTTTATGAAAAGAGGCAGATGGACATCTGATCGTGAGGGGTCGCCGTAGTTTTTGTATCGACAGCTATTATTATTGTTTGACCCCCTTTATCTCCCCTCTCAATTCAACGACATTGGAAACTAATGTAATTCCAAATAGATATATGATTGCCTAGATAAAATACATTAGATAAAATTTCAAAAATATAATATCTAAACTAGAACCAAAGTTTTAATCGAAACCACGACCTCTGGCGTTCAAATCACACTTGGGAGCACTAGGCCATCACGAGCGAGTTATGAAAGTGCCGCGACTACCGAACGTGCTTCTAACACATATCACATAGAGGTTATCATTTCGATCTACCGCACCACAGTAGAATGTCAATGTGAATTAGCACCAGCGTCTCAACAATGCAACCCATCTGTGTCACGTATCGACGTATGACAGATTGCAGTGTCATCTCACCTGCACTCACGACATCTGCGGCGCCCTATATTCCAGCTTATTTATTGCCCCCACTCGAGGACCGGTTTCCTTGACCTCATGCGGTATCTTTATCATTGCTATTTGTGGACTCATTAAATCTCAATGATAAAAAATTAGTACGCGATACCAAATTATAGTGATAGTGCGAGTTTGAATCCTATTGTGTTTTGAGATTTCGCAACTGTTTAATAAGTTCGAATCTGATGATTATTTAAAGAAGATTAATAATAAAAAAAGCCGTTAGTGGTATGGACATGTGACTTAGGGCTTTGCTAATGCCCTAAGTCTCATCTCCATGCTATTAGAAACTACTGTTTCGTTTAGGTTAAGATTCCTCAAAATCTTCCATTCCTAAAATGTTTTCCATACCAATGAGCAATTTTTAAAAGGATCTATTTTCAAAAGGACTTGTTGAAGATGCCAACAACATCGGAACAGGCGTAACTGACTTCCTTAACGTTGTCAACAGACTTGTACAAGCTGACGGGCGAGGTCCTGGGCGAGGGCGCGTACGCGTCGGTGCAGACGTGCGTCAACATCTACACGGAGCAGGAGTTCGCAGTGAAGATCATAGACAAGGTGCCGGGGCACGCCCGTGCCAGGGTGTTCCGCGAGGTGGAGACCTTCCACTACTGCAAGGGACACCCGAACATAATCCAGCTCATCGAGTTCTTTGAGGACACGGACAAGTTCTACCTTGTCTTTGAGAAGGTGAGTGTTTTTATGAAAAAGAAACTAGTACGTTTCTTCCTTATATAGTATAAATAAAGTGGCTTCCCACGCGCGTATCTTTTTATCTACGCAACGGACTTTGATGCGGTTTTCATTCAGATAATTTTCTCCGGATGGTTTATAGGTACTTATCCCATGCGGGCGAAGCCGCGGGGCGTTTCGCTAGTATGTTATAAAAGTTTCTCAGGGACTTATTCTTTGAGGACAACAAGTTTTCTGGTCTTCGAAAATAGTGCGTTTATAAAACATCATACTGAAGTTGACTCCCGAATATAGGTAATCCATCTCATGGAGTTCTTAGAAAATATTGTATACAAGGTACCTATACGTATAGGTACGTAAGTTAATATGTGTTTTACGAGGCTCTTTATTATGTCAAATATTCACAGAGTATACATACAAAGTATCAAAAAACTTTTTCAAACACAATTGAGCAAACGGAAAATTTTAACTTGTCGTGTTTACAGCATAGATGAAAAAACATTCATATTGAAATCTGCCATTTTCATAATAATGAAAGATATAATTAACAGAATAAAAGCATCCACAGAGAAACAAAGAGAACAGTTCATTCATTCATTCATAATTCAACGAGTCATTATCTCCGCTCCGCTCCGTTAGCTTCGCTCGCACATGTAATCTTACGTCCTGACACACGGCCGTGGAATTTTCATATTTCATCGCCTTACAGTACCTAACCAGTCTAAATTAATATAATGCATGACATCAGTTTAACTTTAGACACACTTTATTGTAACCAATGCAATTGTTCCAACGGTACGGTTAGCGACTAATGATTTTCTTTAATATTAATTACTAGCCTATGCCCCGCGACTTCGTTCGCATTAAAAAGTATCGTATCCCTATGATACTTACTAACGCGCGACATATAAAGATTTGTAAATTTTTGTTCCCATACAAACGTTGACATCCCTTTTCATCCCTTTAGGGTTGGAATTAAAAAAAAACAAGTAGACCAGATTTTAAGTCAGAACGCTACATGACACCTTGATGTGATGATGATTTTATCATTATTGAGGCCTGATTATGACTGCTGTACACACATAGGTGGACGGATAACTAGAAACAGGGCAAGATTTTCATACAATCGAGGTCACTTTGAAGCCATGGTTCTCCGTGAAGGATTGATCGGGGCAGGATCTGATGACGGTCATCGAAAGAGTAGATGGATAACTTTAAGATCGCTGTAGATATCCAACTGATCAGATAAGCCGTTTAGAAGCAGCATCGTCATGAAGAAAAATCCCGCAAAATAGCATCAAAATGTATGAAAATCTTAAAGTTAAGGAATGATAACGATGCCGCTTCCAAACGGCTTATATGATCAGTTGGATATCTACAGCAATCTTAAAGCCCTCCATCTACTCTCTCGATGACCGTCATCAGGTCATGCCCCGATCAATCCTTCACGGAGAACCATGGCTTCAAAGTGACCTCGATTGTATGAAAATCTTGCCCTGTTTCTAATTATCCGTCCACCTATGTACATGGTAACCAAACTAGCACAGGCGACGTCCCCGATTTCGCTCGGTGACTGCTTGACTAGGTTTTTATTCAAACAGAAGGTTGTTTGCATTGTGACCAATTGTTGCAGTCACAGTCACAACAAAACGATTTGTGGTTTCACATTTAATTGCGCGTATGGCAAAGTAAATCATCACTCATCGCCGGTACTAACATGTTGTAGGTATCCCACATTTTAACAATGAAATTTTAACTACGTTTTTATTTTTCCGCAAACAATGTTTACTTTGTTATGTAGTACTTAGGTATTTAATTTACATTATGTGCGCGTTAACAATAGACATTATTGTGTTTACAAATTTATTCATATATTTTGCAAACAAACATTACTCATTTGGTGCGCCTTTAAAAATTACTTGACAAGAAATGACAGCTCGTATTACACGACCACAGAATAAATAACACAAGTACCTACCGACTTGCCGTATTTTCGTATGATATCCGTATTCTCTTGGAAAAAGCCCACTTCGAGAACTTTGGTAGGTATAGGTATTTATTTTAAAGTCATAGAGATATCCTAAGATAGAAGATAAATTGAGTTAGTATGGAAATACGATTTAAACAGTAAGTGATCGACAAAAAAGAATTGTATTTATTAAAATTAAATCAATTTTATTTCAGGTATAAACCCTTAATACAATACAAATGAAATAATAAGTACAATAAAAATAATTAATTTATATATTGAAGAGATACATTTTATGTAGGTACCTACTTAGGTATGCATTCTTATGCTTTGTACCAAACTGCTAGAAGTTTCTACCAGTCATTCATTTACATTACTCATTTGATACTTACAAACAACTGCGAATAACTCATTTACCTTTTTACAGCTTTTAAAATATTATTTTTCATTTAAATAGGTACCTATTTAATATTTTCCAACAATCAAGTCAGTAATCATAACGTACCTATAGAAACTATTATCTAAGTAGTTTCGCGTTGTCCTCCGTGTTATAAATCTATATCATTGTTGATAAAAACCATTGCCCTGAATGTAGGTTGCACGCATATTTAGCAAATTACCATGAAGTGTATGTATATAAGCGATCGTACAAAAGTGATTTTATAAGTTTAAATACAATTCTGGTCTATATCACGGAAGCTACCGTTTTATGGTAGGCAAGACTCGAAGATTTTCTTGTTTCTTTGACTTCAAAAAAAGCCTAAAACAATACAATGTTGTGTGAAGTAATAAATTATCTGCTACCATTCCAACCTTGTCAATCAATGATACGACTGTCGAGTAACTTTGTTACCTATTACAATTATTTTACTAATATTACGTTACGTGCCGGTCTCGTCATTCCGACGATGCTGTGAGATCATTGACATGCACTGTAACATTATTGTAGGTAGTAAGTAGGAAATGTACATTAATCTTAATCATATTTATTGGTACCTAAAAGGTATTTACACGTCAGATGGTTAAACATAATCAAATATAGAATACATTTAGTAAGTAAATTAAATAATGTCAATTAATAACTTAAATAATTAATAATAACAGTGTCAAACTTACGATAAAATGACTTTGCCGTACATGGAGGTAAGTACGGTCGGCCAACGGAAATGTGTATAAAAATAAATATGCATAACTAAAGTGTTAATTTTAACTCATTGGTAGGTAACATATTGGTGCAGTTTAACATTCTCAAACCCAAAATTTTCAACTTTCCATACAAAATTGTCGGTCGAACGAGAGGTTACAATTGTATGGAAAAAAATTATTTTTGAATTTCCAAAACCGTAGAACTAAACTCACACTTAGGTAGGTACTAATTACATGTCATTCATTTTCATTTTGTATAGTTGTTGGCCTTTTAGGGGCGAAATTACAAGAAATCTAAGAGCTTATTTTCGGTTTAAATGTCCACATTATTTATTTATTTTATTTATTATCACAAAATCCACAGCACTTAGAAAATAATAGTTATTAAAGGTTACATTGCTCATACTGCCAATAATAAGGATTTACAATATGCTAATTTTACTCTCAATTACATATTAATAAAATATATTTACATTGATTGATAAATACACAAAGATTTCTTTGACTTGAGTTATGAAGCTTTTGTAGGTGACAATACGATTGTCTGCCAGACGATAATGTAGGTTATACCTACAGCACAATTTCTTACCGATTTAATTATGATGCCCAGTAATCGTATCGTATATTATAGACGATAACACTTGAACTGTCGCGGTGAAGTGTCCACGCGGTAAATTACACGTGATAACAACGGCTCGGGCCGGGTAAATCCAGAATCGTGCACGGACTGATAGGCGAGCGTTGCTTTTTCATATCAAGTTTATTTAAAAGCTCCTAAGGCCGTAGGTACGCTAAAAATTGCCGCGGGCGAAAAATGTATGCGCGAGTTTTAATACTGCCTAAGGGCCGTGGCGTGACTTTAAAAAGCCTATAACCTTCCTCAAGAATTGGGCTATCAAATGCAAAAAGAATTTTTCAAATCCGACTGATAGTTCCAGAGATTGGGGCGTTCAAACAAAAAAAAAAAACTCTTCAGCTTCCAACGACCATGCTCGACCTGAAAAATGTCCAAACTGAATAATGTCCAAACTGAAAACGTCAAATCTGAAAGATGTCCAATCTGAAAAACGGCCAATCTGAAAAAGATAGTTTAAAGATGATATTACGTGGCAGGCAACATTTTCATTATCTGATAAATGAAATCTTAAACTATATTTATTTACAAGTACCCTAAGTATACATAAATTACTTATCATGTAAACATCTTACGTTTTTAATGGCATACAATAAGATATGTGTATTTTATGAGGCAGATATCATTACTGCATCAAACTCACACCCTATCAAGCATAGTTGCATGTTTAATAATGTACCATTAAGACAGGCATGAAGTAAACTAAAATGGTGTTATCACAAAAAATTTGCTTCGGTTGCAACTGTTATACAATAATAATATAGCCAGTGGTGTTTTAAATAGGATTAAATAACCGTACACTACACAACAAAAAGGTTTAAATCTTGCTAAATATCTCGTGCAATAAATACACGCACCTAACGACCAGCTAGACTAGCGGCTAGTTGATTTCCGCGGCTTCACCCGCGTTTTACAACTTATTTCTGAGTTTTTTTCTTTTCGTTCGGCTCCTAAGGGCAGTAGCGTGATGTTAAAATGAATAATGACATATTACCCGGCGGAATAACCAGGTAGCTGTCGTCCTGCTACGTGTAACAGTCTGATAGTCAGAGCTAAACAACTGATGTTTATGTGTGTCGTTGGTTGTCCCCAGATCAATGGCGGCCAGCTCCTGTCACGCATCCAGGAGCACCACTACTTCTCCGAGCCGCAGGCCGCGGAGATCGTGCGCGAGCTGGCCAACGCGCTGCACTTCCTGCACGGCAAGGGCGTGGCGCACCGCGACCTCAAGCCCGAGAACATCCTGTGCGTGCACCGCGACCGCCTGTGCCCCGTCAAGATCTGCGACTTCGACCTCGGCAGCGGCATCAGCTTCACGTCCAGCCTCGCCAGCCCGCTCGCCACGCCGCAGCTCATGACGCCGGTGAGTTACAGTTAGCTAGTCTTTTTGACACCGAGCTCCAAGCAAAATGTTCCGTAAGTTCAAATTAGCTAGCCTTTTTGACACCGAGTTCCAAGCAAAATCTTCCATAGCCACTCAAACGTCCCCCCCGGGTGGCCCCCCACTCAACTTTGAGTTTGACAGTCAGATAACCCCTTGACCTCCCCCACCCCCAAGTGAAAATTTTTCATCTTTCAAATCGGTTCACAATCAGCGAAGTTAACGCAAGAATAACGTAATAATAACACAAAAAAAATACCGTCGAATTGTTGAGAATCTCTAAGAATAGAAAGCACCTAAAATGCCTTACAAATTATAATGTTTTATAAACCTTTTTGAATACGTGTTTGTCATTTATGTATCGTAGACATACATGTTTTATCTATCAAAAAATTTTTTTGTATATCAAATGTTTTCTATTGCGTGATTAGTAAATAATTTGACAATGATAAAATACAGTAGCTACCCAAGACATAACACCGTCCCACGTTGTCTCCCCTCCCACCCCCCATTGTTACATAACACGGGGGCGAGCGGGGGTGTGGCAGGGGTGCGGCAGGCGTGGGAGGAGGCTTTTAAGTTATGTGGGAATGCCTTTGTTGTTATAAAGTTATATATAATAGAGAATATGTTATAATATTATACCTTTCAGTTACAAATCACAATGATACTAGGTATAATTTGAAAATTGGTTTAAATTATTGATAGGTACCTACTAGAATTTTCAGACTTTCGCGCTTTGTATTCATAATTATATAATTAATTACGGGTCTTACACACGAATAAGTTTTATTTACCTTTGCCCGACATTTTATTTACTTTTGGTTTATTTTTGGCCAGTGTAACCTGGTGGCAACGTCGGGCAAAGGTAAATAAAACTTGTTCGTGTGTAAGACCCGTAAATAACTATATAACTAGAATTTTCGTTTTGAAAAACCGGTAGTTTTCTGCCCTTATAACTTGGTTTTTCCAAATAGGACTGATGAATAAAGTTTTCGAATTTTTATTGTGTACTATAACTATAAATAATCCTATTAAGGTTATTTATTTTATAACAATGGCAACCTCCAAACGATTGCAAATATTTATGATGAGCTTGGAAAAATGATATCATCGATTGGAATAAAAATGAAACGTGGAACTTGTGATAATGATTAAAGATACACACATGCGTTCCAAATGACCGTTTTACATGTCAATTTGCTTTGCCTTATCATAACAGATATCTACCAATTATTTTATTATTTAAATTGATCTGGGATATGAATAGAAAATAATCACATTGATTCGGAATCCGGATAAACTGAGTAAACACGAGAACGTCACTTTATAGACTTTTTGTTTGAGAGATACCTACTATCAAGTACAATTATTTTCTTATTATAGCAGAGTACACAAATGACGGTATTAAACTACAAAATAACACTAAAATATATAATTGGCATGACACCACGTCGAATCACGACAGCTGCCAGGTTTTCGACGCAGACAATAGGCGGTAAACAATGTCTCCAATTTACCAGAAGCCACCGACTATGTGACCAATTGTTGTGGCGTTTGTTTCCCGCGGTGCTACCACTACTGCCAGTATAGTAACACTGGTGTTTTTTACTTTTCTTACTAGTCGCTGACGGACCGACTGCCCCAGTGTGTTAGGTACACCAAAATACCCTCAAGAAATAAACCCCATCACCACCGATTTATTAGCGGTTGCTCCAATACGCGTTTAGTCAATCAATGCGGTCTAACGCCCTTCGTTGAGAGGCTAGGCATGAGCAGTGGGGACACTTTAAGAGTCTGTTGATTTGTTTTTTTTAAAAGAATGTTGTAGGTATTTACCTAAGTCTACAACTTTAATAATGGATCAAAATATTGCACTAATTTGAAACATGCCCCAATGTCTAGCAGTTCGAACAATGTTACAAAGATCCTCCAATTATAAGTATAGTTTGCAATGAAGCTCAGTGGTAGACATTTTTGAACGTAATGAGTAGAATAGAATATATTTAACGTGCACAATGAGAACACTTTTACAGTGAGAGAATTTAAACAAACTAAAATTTAAGTAAGTAATACTAGATGAGGTCGCCAAGTGAAGTGATACACGACCAATTCGCAATTTGTAGTGGAATAGAGCGCAATCAATTAATTATACACGGTTTGGTAACGTTCCCTAGCTTGCCTCACCACCTCCCCTGCGTTCGACGCTCTAGAACTTTATAATTATAATGCTCCCAACACGAGTTAACATGGCGCAGCCGGTAGGATATAATGAAGTGAGATATAAGCGTCAGTGGCCTCGGGGATAAGACGCGACCTATCATAACGAAAGGTCCGAGGTTCGATCCCCGGCTGGGCCATGTACCAATGGGTTTTTTCTCGAAACTTAGGTACATGTACTGACTGCTCTCAAACTGTGAAAGAAAACCTCGTGAGGAAACCTGCATACGCCGTAGAAGAAATTCTTAGGCGCATGTGAAGTCCACCAACCCGCACTGGGCTAGCGTGGTGGACTATAGCCCGCACGCCCTCGTTGAGAGGGTAGGCCTGAGCCCCAGCAGTGGGGAGATTAATAGGCTGTTGATGATGAATGAGATATAAGCTGTATATAATGAAGTGTGTGTGTTTGTTGTCCCGCAGGTGGGCAGCGCGGAGTTCATGGCGCCGGAGGTGGTGTCGCTGTTCGCGGGCTCGGCGGCGACGCACTACGACAAGCGCTGCGACCTGTGGTCGCTCGGGGTCATCGCGTACATCCTGCTGTGCGGGTACCCGCCGTTCCGCGCGGACTGCGGCGCCGACTGCGGCTGGGAGCGCGGCGAGAACTGCCGCGCCTGCCAGGACCTGCTCTTCACTTCCATACAGGTAACAGATAGTTCTTGTATTACTTTTGCTATTGCACTGGTCGGTTTGTGAATGCCACCGGTCTTCAGGTTGTGTAGCAGCCGTAATCAAGGCCCTTCGGGGACTACATGCAATAAATTACCGATGGTAGATCTGGATACCGCAACCCTCTTCCTAATCATGCATGCATTTCTTTATTCTGGTTTGAAGCCATTGTTTATCATAGACACACGAGGCATCGAACCTAGTACTCGGAATGGCAATGCACTTGTGGCGATTGTATTGTTTCACGCAGCAATCCAGACTCTGCGGCTTACTATCAGATGTGCCGTCTGCCCGTTTGCCACTTCATTATTTAAAAAAAAATCTGCCTGTAAACGTCCAATGCCGGACAAGGCGTCCCCCAGAGATGTCCACGACGCCCGGTCCCGCGCTAACCTCATCCATCTGGATCCCGCGACCTTCACCAGATCGTAGACTGTATTAACGTGGCAAGAGAGTCAAAAGAGCCCTTCAACCAAGGCCGGCGACGCACCAGCACCCCCCGGGTGTTGCACGTGTCTATGGGCGGCGGTGACCTCTTAACATCAGGAGCGCCTGCTTGTTGCCCCCGTAGCTATAAAAAAAATGCTGTTTGTTGCAGGAGGGTCGGTACTCGTTCCCCGCGGAGGAGTGGGCGCACATCTCGTGGGAGGCGAAGGATCTGATCCGGCAGCTGCTGGTGCGCGAGGCGTCGCACCGGCTGAGCGCCGAGCGCGTGCTGCAGCACGCGTGGCTGCGGCGCGCCGACCCGCCGCCCGCCGCGCGCCTCGCGCACCCGCCCCTGCGCACCGCCACAAACATCAAGCGGTTAGTTGCAAGCAACGTTACACCACCTCCCCCATCTTAATGTCGCTGTCATTAGATTTTTTTAGGAGTTTGTGGCTTGCTTGCAGGACCTTTAAGCCATGTCTTATTTGAAAACTTTCACACAATTCACTTTTATCACTTTTAAATTTTCAAGACAGTATTTTTTATATATATACAGAGGAATGTAACAGTCTTTATTGTTCAATAAGTCTATCAAGCGGTGGGAGGAATTATTTGTTATTTCACTTATTTCGCTGGCAAGAACTAGCCTGTCCAATGAGAACTGTCATTAGAAGGTTAGGTAACCAAAGCACTCGGTACCTAACCACGGTCATTTACAATCGAAGATCGATCGATCAGCTGGTCTAGCCTTGTAGAGAGTTTCAAATTCAATAGGTAATATGAGATAAAAGTTTATACTGGTTACTACCAGCTCGTGCTATTATTGACGGCAGTCATACTGCCAATCGATGAAAATGTAGCATTCCATTTTACAAAACCATAGTTTGCCTTTAACTTTGATTCTCTGCGTTTTGATCGAAGAGTGCTAAATGCTAAATGTGTTGTTGTTTTATCCGATTTGTCCCAGTAGTTCCTTTGAAGAAACTACCGCTACTTTTTTTTCGTAAAAAAGTGGGAATAATCCGTTTTAATCTTGGACTGATGAAGCATATCGATCGACATTACTTTTGTTCGTAAAAAGTGGGAATAATCGGATTTATTTTATCGATCGACAGGACTTTTTTCTTATAACAGTGGGATTAATCGTTTTTATGTTGTACTAATGATGTATGTCTATCGGCAGGAACATGTCCGCGCGGAACCTGTCCAACTTCGCGGAGTCGGCGATGGCGGTGAACCGCGTGATCCAGCAGCACTTCTCCATGAACTACTCGTACATGGACCGGCCGGCGGCGGGCGCGGCGCTGCGCGGCAGCAAGTCCTGCTACCCCAGCCCCGACGCGGTGCTGGAGGCGGACGAGCTGGAGCGGGCTGCCGCCGCGCTGCAGAGGCTCTGCAGCGAGGAGTGCAGCCCCCCGCTGGGGCTGTCGCCCCCCACGGAGTCGCAGCTGCTGCGCCGGCGGCTGCAGTCCGTCGAGAAGGCGCTCCCCGTGCACTAGAGCACGACCCTCGAGCGCCGAACCCACCGCACGACACTCTGTGCCAACCGGATAATATTCCACCAGTGATATACGTCCGATCGCAACTCGTGAACGGCACCTAGAGCTGTAACAGTTTTATTTGAGCCTTTTAAAGATATATTTTTATGAATAAATAAAAACGACTGAATAGTTTTTATCGATATGTAGAGTATTTGTGAATTTTATGTAGCGGGCGCGCGCCCGGACCCCGGTCGATAAAAGTCGTATTATATTGTGAGATGTTGCGCTGATCAACAAACATACAAACTGTCGACTGCAGATAAATTTATTTACCGTTGGATTTATGAAATCCGAAAATCTATTGAAGTTGAGCTTATTTGTGTAAATGCCTTTCGTTCGTGGCCTATATCTATCCATTGCAATAATTTTGAAATTTCGTTATTCTCTATAGCGTTTTCGGATGTGTACTAGTCTGTTATGTGATCGTTTTTTGCATTTTTTACCAACGATGGAAAAACCACATCTCATTAATTAAGAATGAATCAACTATGTTTTTTAATAAGAAAGTTTACGGCAGTATGTGATATTTTTGTACGGTTGAAAAGAACATAGGATTACTGGACATTCTACTTATTCTTTGATACGGGTTATTGGTGGGTGGTTTTAATTTTTTCTTAATGTTCATACTTCATATGAAAAATACATGTAAAAACTAGTACATTTTAGACTTTCGCGCTTTGTATTCATAATTATATAATAATAATATAATTAATAATTATATAATTATTTACGGGTCTTACACACGAAATAGTTTAAACGTCGGGCAAGGTAAATAAAACTATTTCGTGTGTAAGACCCGTAAATAATTATATAATTGTAAAAACTATATTCTGGACACTCAATTATTAGTTTTCTGATACAGATCAATGAATGATCAATTTTAAAGGTAAGTGAATGCCGAAAAAACTGAAAGAATTAAAACCACCGAAACTAGGAACCACTCAATTTTGACCCCTAATTGATAGGGTTAACTTATTACAAATGACCTTAAACATAAGCCGTTTCAAGGATTAAGTCACCCTATGTATTATGTATGGGTCACGCGTGACCGTTTTGTATGGAAATATGCCATAGTGCCGCGTCGTCGATCTGTGTTGGTAAACATGGCGTTTCTCGGAACCGCCATAACATTGTGATCAGTTTGAATACTTTTATATTGCTGAAAGAATGAAGTGTTGAACTAGTGTTAAGTGTAGACCTGCTAGAGCGTACTGTACCCTGCGTAGAATACAATGATTGGACAAAGATCCGCGTCTCCACCGCCCCGCGTCACACACACTATTCGAGTTTAAAGTTTCACAATTTTTTATGTTTTGCAATCATTGAGTCAATAAAAATTAATTAAAACATTCAATTCCCTTGTATATGATCTGGTGGCTTTCTCCAATCACTTCTTAACTTAACTTACGCAGTACTTTGTTAAAAATTTTGTTTTCGACTATAAATCATTGATTTGAAATGTCATTGAATTGAAATACAGATGTTTGAATTTTTATATTTTGTTTCATTACTTGATTGAACTATGATCAGATCATTGATCATCAACCTAGCCTTTCTGGATATCACGGCCTGTAAATAAATGAATGAGTTCTTTAAATATCACTTAATATTAAATATCAACCGAAAGATGTCTACTGCTGGACAAAGGCCTAACCCAGGGATCTCCACGACTCCATTAAATTAACGACTTGTTAAATATTTTTGCTAGAAATTCCTGTTGAAATGCAGGACTCAATCCAGAGAGAAAATACTCCGTGGAAAAATCTCAAACTGAGTTATACCGCCATCCACTCCACAAGGTTAATTTACGAACTTAGGTGATAGTGCTGCCATCTAGAATCGCAACAATGTAAGCTTGTATGAGATAGGCGACCCCATTTTTTTCATAGTTATATAAATAGAAGGCAGATGGCGCTGTATTAAATTTAGAATTATGTAATCTCGAAAAAAGTATTGTAATTAATAAATTATTTGTTCATTTCACATCAAAGGTAAAACTAAATTACCTAAAACTAAACTAAAATAACTATAGTTGAAGTCAAGAATTAATTGGGATGAAAGGAACATACCGTTGGTGATGTGCTTATTTTTTTATTTGATTCCACGTTAGATAGAGACAAAATATAACACATTATAGAGCATCGTCTCGGTTTTACACAGCTATAGCTACTGAAAACCTGTATAAATAAACGCTCCAAAGTTGACGTGACATGTCAAAAAAATTAACCTAGAGGGCGCTGTAAATTTGTCAGCCACGTAAGTCAGGGTCGTAATTTTCTGTGATTTTATTAGAAAATTAAGCTATTTTAGCTTCCCTGAGATAATTTGTGATAATGGTCTAGAAAGACTATAGTGTGCCTACGGTTTTTTTGTGTTTTTACTTCGTCTAGACCGCGGTAAGTCGATCTGTATTTACCCGTCCGTCATCTTACCAGTGAATTCGCATGTTTAATTGAATATCCTCGTCGATAACACATCTTTTATCACAATACAAACACAACTCGATGTGCTGTTCACAATGCTTTCATACTACGCATTACAATTGTAAAAATGGTACGAATACTCGCATGACATTGAAATTTCATGATTCCAGATTGACAAGCCATGTCTAACTTACCACCAAACACTTACAACATCGCCGGACCGCCGCCAATAAACGCTAATCCGAGTCCGCAACAGAACCACAACCACTCCTTAAATCAGGCGCCATTGGGCCAGCTGCCACCAGGATACGGAGGACTGAAGCAAGATGCAAACTCGAATAGCCCTCTACCGTTACATCCTCAAAACAGTGCAGTCGGTCAAGTGAACAACTACAATCAAAGTGGTAGCAACTCTCCAGCGTTCAATCATCCAGGAATGATGCCATCAAATCGTGGCTTGCAGTCATCTCCAATGAGGCCACCAATGAAGCCAACAATACCCCTTACTTCCAACGCTTTGCCTTCACACGTTCCTCTAGCTTCAACTGCAAGAACTATGACGAATGCTAATGCCTCGCCCAATCCTTTTCCCCCTAATTTTCAACCTCAGCAGATTAATGATAATGCCCCTCCACTCATTCCTGCTAGTCATAATCAACCTCTAGTGAATGGACCTCCTATGTCTGGACCAGTGCCTGTTATGCATCAGGCCCCCGGTCAGTACCCAGTGGCCTCAAATGCTTTTGGGCCTCCGTCGGGTAACAGACCTCCTGTAAGTGCCTCTAATTTTGGTCCAGGTCCAATGAATCCGACTTTTGGACATCAAGGACTACCCCAAGGTCCTCCCATGCCTAAACCACCTGGCCCGGGTCCAATTAGTCCTCCTAATGTACCTTTCTCAGGTCCCTCGCTTTCAGGACCTCCAAGAAGTAGTCCTCTAATACCTGGTCCTCCTATAGGCGGGCCTCTTAAAACTGGGGCTCCAATTACTAGTGGACCTCCCCTTGGCCTGTCTACGACAGGTCCTCCATTGAGTAGGCCTCCAGGAATGAATGGACCTAGCAATCTAAGTGGGCCTCCAGGTCCTCCAATGCTGGGGCATGCAATGGGTCCTCCTAAAGGTCCAGGATTACCTTCAGGACCCACAGGTCCTCCCATTAGCGGACCTCCTGTAGGGCCACCTGTGAGTGGACCACCAATGAGTCAGTCATATCCAGGTTTACATAATAATGGGCCAGTAGGGCCTCCACCTGGTCCAATGGGTCCAACAGGTCCTTTATCTAGTGGTCCCCAAAGTCCACCAATGGGAATGCAAGCGGGTCCACCTCCATCAAATGTGCCTCTAGGTCCTTCAATACCGCCCCATGGTCCTCCAAGTGGGCCAATGGGTGGACCTCCAAAGAGTAATATGCAGGGCAGATACCCCCAGATGCCACAAAGTAATTATGTAAACCAGCAGCCTCTTCCATCGCAGCCAAACCAATATCCTCCTGAACAATATGGCGCACAAGGTGTGACACATCAGATGCAAAATTTGAGTGTGACAAAGCAGGGGTTCGACCAACTATGGGGCCACCACCTGGTGGACCTGATGAGCTGCAGGCACATCTTGCCTGAATACCCTGAGGAGCCACCGGAAATAAAACTAGACCATCAGTTTGCTAATTCGACAAATTGTAGCCCTGAGTAAGTATTTCATTCAAGACATAGCAAGTATATGAATCAAAAATGAATACTCAAATCATGATGCATGATGATGAAACTTCAAATATATATCATGAAACATTATTTGATTACAGTCTTTAAGTCTATGCACCGTAATTGTAATTGAAAAACAGTAACATATGGACTCATTATTGAATTTATTTATTTAGGTGCTATTCATAGTGAGTGAGACATTGTGTTAAGTAGACAAAAGAGTCCGGTTTCTTATCAATCAATATTGTAGATAAATTTTGTCTGCTATATGGTGTTACAAAATCCGATCAATAATCTACAACATTAAATGCATAGTAAATTTTCTATGTTTTTGTAACTTTATCTGTGATATCTTGTTGCCACAACACAAAGAGATCAAAGTACATTCTTTGTCCATAATAATTTACGTTTTGTTTTGATAATACAATATGATACACGGGCAATGTATTCAGATGAATCAACGTAATTTATTAATAAATTACTTTCACTCAAGTAGTTTATAGGATAATGTTTGATTAATAAAAATGTATACAAAAATATAATTCATTTTACAAATAAAAATAGAAATACAGGCATAAATAAAAAAGTTTCAGTAAGTTTTTTAATGTAAGTTAACAGTTATGGAATGATAATTATTAATTAGTATGGTGTTAGTATTGAAAGGCCTTAAAAGGTTCACTGGCCTCAATTTTAGGCTTGTTATTTTCAATAGAAATGTTGATTCACCAACTGATTCATCCAACAAGCTATGGTCTAAGGGCGTTTTTAGATTGCAGGCTGATGATGAAGATGTTATTTGATTTTCATTACTCATACTCTGAAAGTAGGTCTGAAGTTGCCTGAGGAGCGGGTTGAAAGTAATACATCTCAGCCCTAGGGAGAATCGCTTTCAACTGACAGCTGTCAAATATAAAAAAAAAAACTAGTACTATTTTGACATTTCTATTGGACTATGTTCCAACTGTCTATACAGCCACTCAATTACAGCGCGATATAAAATTGAAATAACATAAAGTTATGTAATAATTAAAAAATATATATTTTTAAATGACTTTATTATAATTATTACTGTCAACTATTTCTTTAAAATAATAAAGATTTGGGCAAAATATTTACCATATTTTCAATGATGGAAATGAAAAATAATGGCAGAATAGCTGGCCGGCTACAGAAAAAAAACAAAGTAGCCGGGAAAGCGACAATACGATCTTCATTTGTTTTTTTGAGTTGTAGAGTTTTTTTTATACTTCCGTATAGCGGAGATTTGTATTAACACTCATTTTATGTTTTTGTTTTTACTTTCAATATATTCTTAATGAAAAGCACAGTGTTTCCCTCGGGTTCAAGACTTATTTAGAGGTCCCTCGAACTTTTGGCGGGACATAAATAAGTTACTTTCACCCCTAGGTTAACAATGTACTATTTTTAAAGGCATAGGCAAAAAAAATCGTAACCATAGAGACCGTATTGAAATGACTGATATATAATATGCTTATGTGATGGTTCCAGCATCTTCCGGTGTACGATTAACCGCATCCCCGAGACCAACAGCCTGCTGCAGAAGTCGCGGCTGCCTCTAGGCATCCTAATACACCCCTTCAAGGATCTCAATGTGAGTCTCATAAAGTCATAACATCTCTCATACTTAATCATAATAAAGCACGTAGTACCAGGTACCTTGTAAAATCCTCTGGTTAATTACATTCACTTTAATTGTATCGATACTTAGATCTATTGTTTTAATATTCGGTGTAAAAGGAAAATTATGAAAAAAGGAAACCCCTGGATTATACAAAATACAAATACAATTCTTTTTTAAAATAATTTGACAGCTGTCAGCTAAAAACGATTTTCCCTAGGGCTGAAAATTATTACTTTCAACCTACTTCCGAGTATGAGTAATGAAAAATATTTCATGATTAATTGCACTCGATGACGAGCGAAAACGTAATGTGGAATGAACGAATGGTCGCCGCGTCGCCCGCGCGCATAACGTTCGGTTTTACGAATATCATCCATATAGATCGCCGGATTCATTTCGGCGGTTGTGTGACGTTGGCTAATTTCTGCGCAATGGCGGTGTCAGCGGTGAGCTGTGCGGGGGGTCACTAGAGACGCTCATTCAGTTTCAAGAAATAGTTCATTGATTCGATCAACCGAATCAAACTTTCAAGTTTTTGGACATCTCTATGTATCACACTATCTCGCTCACGCACACATAGACTGTAAACACTGTAAGCGATGTGATAACAGTTCATTCAACCTCCGAAATGAATCTGGCGATATGAATAATAGCAACTTCAAATCCGCTCTCTCCTAATAAGGTGTAATGCAAGGTGTTTGTTGTCTGCAGCACCTGCCCGTGATCCAGTGCACGACGATCGTGCGGTGCCGCGCGTGCCGCACCTACATCAACCCCTTCGTCTACTTCGTGGACGCCAAGCGCTGGAAGTGCAACCTCTGCTACAGGGTCAACGACCGTCAGTACACTCGTTACTTGTTAAAGCCTATGTGTTATTCTTATGTATAATCTTATATTGCTGTTAAGTTTGATCAAAATCTGTTCCGTAGTTTTTGCGTGAAGTGAAAGCGTAACAAACATCCTTTCAAACTTACGCGTTTATTTTTAATAGTAGTAGGATATGATATGATCACTTGCTGGCCCTACATAACAGCCCTTTTACCGCCACTGGCCTTAGACCACATAGGCCTTCCCCAACGAACGCAAACCCCGACGGTAGGGCTTCGCATATTGCATCTTGCACGCTCTGGCGGGATCTCGGTATAGGCAAAATGAGAGCCGTGGTAGCCTAGTTAGTTGTGCACTCGCCTCACATTCAGGAGGTCGTGGTTTCGATCCTGGCCCGTACCAATGAGTTTTTCGAAACTTAAGTACGGTTTATTATAACACCACAGGTTTTCGGTGAAGGAAAACATCGTGAGGAAACCTGGATACGGTAAAGACTGGTATTTACTATTCTAAGGCGTATGTGAAGTCCACCAAAATACGGATTGGGCCACCGTTTGGCGGACAGAGGTTCGGCACAACAGATCCCATAGGGTCGAAGTGTCGCCAGGCATTCCTGGCCCCCTAAGAAGATAAGATAAAATAAGATCAAAAATTCCCTCCGACTATTTATTACGTGTCAGTATGCCACAGGTACCTAGCTCGATATCTGTGTTTCGAGAGGGTAACGGCAGATGTTGCTAGATTGAATCAATTTGTGAGTAACTAGATAATTATAATGTTTCAGTGCCGGAGGAGTTCCAGTATGATCCCGTGAGCAAGTCCTACGGCGACCCGTCGCGGCGGCCGGAGATCAAGTCGGCCACCATCGAGTTCATCGCGCCCGGCGAGTACATGCTGCGCCCGCCGCAGCCCGCAGTCTACCTCTTCCTCATGGACGTGTCGCAGATGGCCAGGGAGTCGGGATACCTGCAGGTCACTCACTCACTCACCCACTCACTCACTCACTCACTCACTTGTTTATTTAGAACATAGAACCGCACTCAGCGTATAGCATGAAATAGCAATAGTCTTTTACCCCAGTAATTTGAGAAGACGCTTCTTATATGGCGGGGTCATACTAAACAAACACTATCTATTTTAGGCGGGCTGTCGTTCGTTGACAGTTATGGTTTGTTGTTAGGGTGCAGTTTTCGCATACGTAGATAGAGATAGAAGATATTATATCTGTCTAGCTTACTCTTACCACTTTTGTAATAAGTGTGTTCCTCTCTGATTATTATTATTATTATTTTAGCGACTGTTCTATGGGATATTTTTTCTTAGATTTAGAACTGTTTCTGTATCTAGCCTATGTGTTATTCAGATGTATCTATATTTATTACTGTAAAGTTTCATAACAAACATCCAAACATACATACAAAGATCTTTACAAACTTTCTTCTTTATAATATTAGTGGGACTAGCTGTATCCCGCGGTCTCGCCCGCGATTTATAACTTATTTCTGACGTGTTTTCTTTCTGCTCGGCACCTAAGGGTCGTTACGTGATTTCAAATAGCTTCAAGAATCAACCCACCTTCCTGAATTGTGATATCAAATGCAAACATGTGAAGGCTTGTGTGAAGTCCACCAAAAGGTTTGGGATTTGGGGCACCGTTGGTGTTTGGCACAACAGATCATGTAGGGTCGTAGTGTCGCCAGGTATTCCTAGCTCCCTAACAAGTTATGGAGAGTTTCGCCGCTTCCTCTCAGCGCTAACGCCTAGGAAGCGGTGGTACATAAAAATTTACGGGTTTAAATGTACCCAGTGCACAATAGTAGCGACCAACCATCCTACAGGTAAACCCAGTGGTTTAAGTAGGGCGGTATGAACAAATTTTATGTAATTTATATGTATTGGTTAATAATAATTTTAAAAAATAGACAATAAAATATTTGGACTTTGTATTTTGTATGAATAGTTTCCTTTTGGTTGCTCGGCAGGTGTTGTGCGACACGCTGAAGGCCAACCTGGACCAGATCCCGGGCGACGCGCGCACGCAGGTGGGGTTCATCTGCTTCGACGCGCACGTGCACTACTACCTCATGAGCGACGGCCTCACCAGACCCAAGGAGATGACCGTGCTAGACGTTGATGGTGAGATATGCGAGGTTAAAAACGGCGGCCGACAATCGTAGTCAGCCGACAGTCGGTTGAAATAGCAGACATTCGATCGACATTTTAATAGGCTGTTTATTTGATGTTGTTCTTTTTTTTTTGTCTATTTTGTATTGAGGCTTATGACTCAAGGAAGTCAATGCCAGCCTCGTAAGGAAACACTGCTTGCCATGTTACTCAGACCTCAGTCTGAGAGACAACTTTATAAATTTATATAATTCTTTTGCCTTGTCTGACAACGGGCTGCTCAATATGAGGTTTATCTCACCGTTGTGGCCGAATTGTTCTTTTGTGTAAGTATGTGCATAATATTGTTTGTCAGACGTGTTCCTGCCGTCCCCGGAGTCGCTGCTGGTGAACCTGGGCGAGAGGCGCGAGCTGGTGCGGGAGCTGCTGTCGGTGCTGCCGCAGCGGCACTCCGGGCCGGGCTCGCCGGGCTCCGCCCTCGGCGCCGCGCTGCAGGCCGCCTACAAACTCATGGTGAGTGGAACTGCTAGCACACACACGGGTCTAGCTACGGCGCTCCAGCGGGCTCCCAAAGTCTTCTAGATATGAAAACAGTAGGAGTCCTATTGTGTCTAGGCATCCGCCGGCGAAGCGTTCAATTATTATTATAAGCGTTTAATTATTAATAAATGAATTATGAATTATTTAAAATTAGTCTGTGTCTATAAACGTTTATCTATTTCCAGGCGCCTACAGGCGGTCGCGTCACCGTGTTCCAGACGTGCTTGCCGAACGTCGGCCCGGGCGCGTTACAACCCAGGTATTATACTCGCATGTGAAGTCTACCAACCTGCACTGGACTAGCGTGAGGGTATAGCCCTCGTTGAGAGGGTAGTTCTGTGTCCCAACAGTGGGGACATTAATTGGCTGTTGATTTGATTTTTTTGTTGTTGTCGCGTGCCAGGGAGGACCCCAACGCGCGCTCCGCCGCGGAGGTGTCGCACCTGAACCCCGCGACGGACTTCTACAAGCGGCTGGCGCTGGACTGCAGCGGCGCGCAGGTCGCCGTCGATCTGTTCCTGCTCAACTCGCAGTACGCAGACCTCGCCACGCTCAGTGAGTCGCTCATAGTCACAGATTGTTTGCACATCGCTGACAGTGTTTACAGTCTCATCATCGTATCAGCCTGTAGACGTCCACTGCTGGACAAAGGCCTCCCCCAAGGATCTCCACGACACCCGGTCCCGCGCTAACCTCATCCAGCTGTGGCCCGCGACCTTCACCAGATCGTCGGTCCACCTTGTGGGGAGGCCTGCCCACGCTGCGTCTTCCGGTACGCGGTCGCCGCTCGAGAACCTTTCTGCCCACTGCCTACATAAGCTTTGCTTCTATGTCGGTGACGTTGGTTCTCCTGCCGATCTACTCCAGACAGTCATAATGTACATCAGCAACTCCCCATTTAGTCTATGTAGCGGTGACAAAACTTGAAAAGTAATTGAGTGCACTATTTATTGAAATTAAATGAGCGTCTCTAGTAAACCCCCGCACAGAAATTCACATAACCGCCAAAAATATTTTCGGGCAGTATAAGAGATCCGATGAAGATTACCGACCTGTATAAGATAGATAGATAGGCATTTATTCACTGACACCACAAAAACTCACAAACAATTAAAAGATGTCTTAAGGTACTACTAGCTTAAATTAACTGAACGCTTCGCGGGCACCCAACGAGACACAATAGGACTCCTAACTGTTGTCTTGCCTAGAAGACGTTGGGAGCCCGCGAGAGCGCAGTAGCCTTGTTTGTGCCTGTGTCTCGTGCCAGGGGAAGGGCTCTGACTCAGCATATGTTGCAGCCGGCGGTGGCTGCATCAGACGAGGATTAGCGTTATGTGTTTTGTTTGTTTGTCGGCAGGCGGCATGAGCAAGTTCTGCGCAGGCTCCGTGTACCACATCCCGCTGTTCCGCGCGGCGCGCGCGTGGCAGGCCGAGCAGCTGGCGCGCATGCTCGCGCGATACCTCACCAGGAAGATAGGCTTCGAGGCCGTCATGCGGGTGCGGTGCACCAGGTACGTAAGCACGAGCGGGTTTGAGGAAGTGGGAGGTTGGTGCGAGAATGAGGGAGTTTTGTGCAGAAATGCGCACGTGCAAAATGTGGAATGACCTTCCCTCTGACGCTTTTCCACAGCGCTACGATATGGGGTCCTTCAAGAAGAGAGTCAAAAGTGCCCTTCAACCTTGGCCGGCGCCGCACCAGCACCCCCCGGGTGTTGCAGGTGTCTGTGGGCGGCGGTGACCTCTTAACATCAGGAGGCCCGCCTGCTTGTTGCCCCCGTAGCTATAAAATAAAAAGAAATGCGTGGTTTGTGCCAGAAATTGAGAGATTAGTAATTTAACTAGGTTTTTGTGCAGAAACTGTTTAGTTTTGTGCCAGAAAGTCGGAGATCCGTAATAAAACTAGGTTTTTGCGCAAAAATGTTTGACATTTTGTCAAGTTTCAAGTGAAAGTCGCGGGACCCAGCTGGATGAGGTTAGCGCAGGACCAGTCGTCGTGGAGATCCTTGGGAGAGGCCTTTGTCCAGCAGTGGACGTCTATAGGCTGATATGATGATGATTAAATGAGTTTGTGCAAATGTTTTATGTTAGCCTGTATTTTGGTATTTGCAGGGGCATCTCTATCAGCTCGTTCCACGGCAACTTCTTCGTGCGCTCGACGGACCTGCTGTCTCTGCCCAACGTCTCCCCGGACGCGGGCTTCGGGCTGCAGCTCGCCGTGGAGGAGTCGCTCGCGGACCTGCGCCAGGTGTGCTTCCAGGCGGCGCTGCTCTACACCAGCAGCAAAGGTACACCTGGGGACTTCCTCATGCGTCATGCTTCTGACGTCATACAACATTATACAATAATACATTGTTTTGTGGCGCAGGCGAGAGGCGGATACGAGTCCACACGATGGCGTTGCCGATAGCGAGCAGTCTGACGGAGGTCCTGCACTCGGCGGACCAGCAGTGCATCATAGGGTTACTTAGTAAAATGGGTGAGTGGGCTTGGTCTGTCTTGTGGGCTCCCTAAACGACATGCAATACGTGCTGTCACTCATGCATGACCGTCTAGCTGTAATGATTGACGTGCATGACATGCAAACTACGTGCTGGCCGTTGCTTCACTGTATTGATTGATAGCAAGCATGATGGTCCATCATGCAGCATGACATTCACGTAAACGTTACATGTCATGCAATCATGATCGTTTAGGGACACTTTTTACTTGGATAATTATGTAAACATTTTGCAAGGCATAGTAAACAAAAACGATTGGTAAATATTCCTATACTCATTTTTTTCTTTGATGCAAATATTATTTTCATAATTTTCCCAATGGAGCAAATTTATGTACAACACACATGCAATTTTTTCCTAAACGCCCTAATTCAAGTCGTTTTGTGTAAGTGGGCGCGTGCGAGTGTGTGTGTGTGTGTGTTTGTTGGTGCGTACGTGTGCGAGTGTGTGTGTGACTGCGTGCGTGTGGGGATTGTGGCGATATTACCAGGAAGGTTCGAAGGCGCTCCCTATGGAGACTGCATCTTACATATTTAGTATGCGAACCGATGGTGCCACTTACAGGGGGGGTGCGGACAAAGAAAGCGGTGTAGCGGGAGGAGGGTTACAAATTTATATGGAGTTTGAAAATGAGTATGTGTGAGTCACTCACAGTATTGTCATATATTTGACACGATTTTGTCACCCATATAATGCTTTTTCTACGCCTCTTTAAGGGGCCGCGAGCACGCACCAAAGATAGATAGATAAATCATTTATTTGTGGCTTCGACACATACAAAATACAAAAAGGTATACAAATATAAAGTTTACAAAATGAAATTAAAATTAGTTAGGTATGTGTCGCAGCAACAAAACGGCGCTGGCTCAGCATAATGCTGCAGCACACTACGGCACTAGTGCGCGCGCGCAGGTACTGCGCTGTGTCAAATTCAAAAGTATTTTATTGCATGTAAGTACACTGGGTACATTTATACAACGTCAATTTTTTTTTTTTTTTTTGTAAAGAGATCTTAACTCTATGGATATTACCCACCACGCTAGACGCCTATCAGTACGCAGTGTCAGTTGTACAGTGGTGTAAGCGTGCGATGTGTTTGCAGCCGTGGACCGGTGCGCGTCCGCGTCCATGACGGAGGCGCGCGAGGCGCTGATGACGGTGGCGGTGGACGCGCTGAGCGCGCTGCGGCTCGCGCAGAACCTGCCGCCCGGCGCCGCCAGCGCGGCCCTGCACGCGCCGCACTCGCTGCGCCTGCTGCCGCTCTACCTGCTCGCGCTGCTCAAGCGGGTCAGTACACGGCACAGCTCTGGCACTACTACACGAAGTAGCCTTCCGCTACTCGTGACAGCTCACTGCGTCACATAGGCGCTTTTCGTCCGTGGTGTTCAAAACCAGGTGGCCAGGCTTCTCTTGGTCACACCAAACCCCCCAACCCCCATTAGACCTTATTAGGTCTCCATTTCTTTGCTACACTCCCATTTGCTAGAGGGGAAGTGGAAACTTTTTCCTACTTCTTTCCTTTAATTCTTTCATTAATTTGTCTGAGGCCCAAGGTAGCGTAGAGTCAGTCACCGGTAGGTGTTTTTGTGTTGGTACCCCTGTTGATCCTCACAGTAGAGGAGTGGCAGGGGAGAGGTGGGGTGGTGGGAATGCACAGCACTCGCAGCGTTCGCGTCCATGACGGTGGCGCACGTGCTGAGCGCGCTGCGGCTCAAAATTTAAATGTCTTATTTCAAGTTTGAAACTGGTATAAAAAATAATAATAAATTAAACCATTCCCAATGTCATTAGGCCTCTTAAGCCCGTTGTGCGTGATGTGGCTGGTCGTTACTCCGTCCATCCAAGCGTAACCATGAAGCTCACAAGAAGTGCCACAATTTTTAAGTTGAAACTTGTAAAGAAAAGTTATAAAAAAACCTTGCGTGCCTGTTTGAAAGAATGCATTTTCTCTCCTTCTGGCGCCTCCAACCTTGCGGTTACGACGGCCAAGTTGCATGAGAGTGCACCGGTTCTCGCCACAGGCTCTTTCCCGATGCACTCCATACATTAAACATTACTTTTAGGTCACTTCTCCCCCTTCTGGGGCGTGACTTCACACCGCACCAGTCTCAGCGTCGGGCAGCTCCATACATCTTCGTTTTTTGTGCCAACTACGACAAAACGCACGCCCTCGTTGAGAGGGTAGGCCTGAGCCCCAGCAGTGGGGAGATTAATAGGCTGTTGATGATGATGATGATAATATTGGTGTTAACTGTGTGTGTGTAGCGAGCGTTCCGCACGGGCACGTCGACGCGGCTGGACGACCGCGTGGCGGACATGTGCGACATGAAGGCGCTCCCGCTGGCGGCGCTGCTGCGCGCCGTCTACCCCGACCTGTACCCCGTGCACGCGCTGCGCGAGCACGCGCACGCGCACAGGGACGCCGACGAGGAGGTGGAGCTGCCCGACCCGCCGCGGCTGCACCTCTCCGCAGAGAGGTAATAACATCTGTCGCTTTTATACCATGAGTTATTATTATCATTATTTCAGCCACTATAGGGCCATGTTACATAAATACTAACAAATACATAATAACAATAACGCTATTGCTCACTTGTCGTGCAAAACTGTACGCTATTGCTGACTTGTCGTGCAAAACTGTACGCTATTGCTTACATATCGTGCAAAACTGTACTTTTTGCTGTCTTGCTGGCAAAACTGTACGCTATTGCTGACTTTCTGTGCAAAACTACGCTTTGCTGTCGTGCAAAACTGTACAGTTTTGCTGACTTGTTGTGTGTGTTGCCAGGATAAACTCAACGGGCGCGTACCTGCTGGACGACGGCGAGACGATGATCGTGTACGTGTGCCACGGCGTGAGCGCGGCGTACCTCTCCGACACGTTCGGCGTGGCGGCGTTCAGCCAGCTGCCCGACGAGGCGCGCGCGCTGCCGCGCCTGCCCTCCGACGGGAACGCGCTGCTGCACGCCTTCATAGACAAGCTAAACGACGACCGACCATACGCCTCCAATCTCATCGTACTCAAGTCAGTATACTATTTAATATGCTACCTGCTGTATGTAACATGTTTGCGCCATTGTATCAGAATGATATTTAGCAATTGGTCCTATGTCGCTGAACAAAGCAAAAAGTAACAAAAATAATGATAATGAAAGGTTGTAAAAAGTGTAATATTAATAAAATAAAATACAAATAGCCTTAAATTCTAAAGCCAACATCATGTATATACGAAAAATAAATAGAAAAAATAATAATTAGAAATTGACTTAAGATTCATTTTTGATAATTAATTAAATTTATTAATAAAAAAAATAATTTAATTGGCTTGGAGAGCCTTTGGGCCCCAGCCTCCTCCAGCTACGTCTTGTCACTCTTCTGTGTATTGGTCCATCTCCTTGTTCCAATCCTTTCTGTATCCATTTATTTCCTATAGTTTTTATTGAATGACACATTTTTCTGACATTGTTAATACCAAATTTTTATTGAAACCTGACATGCTGTATTATTTTTATTAAGCTAGCTAATTAGACATAAATTATTATTTTTGAATAGACATATAAACTATCAAATATTTATATATAACTTAACACAAAAATACAAAGATAAATTTATTAATAAAAAAAATAATTTAATTGGCTTGGAGAGCCTTTGGGCCCCAGCCTCCTCCAGCTACGTCTTGTCACTCTTCTGTGTATTGGTCCATCTCCTTGTTCCAATCCTTTCTGTATCCATTTATTTCCTATAGTTTTTATTGAATGACACATTTTTCTGACATTGTTAATACCAAATTTTTATTGAAACCTGACATGCTGTATTATTTTTATTAAGCTAGCTAATTAGACATAAATTATTATTTTTGAATAGACTATTAAATATAACTATTAAATAAACTATCAAATATTTATATATAACTTAACACAAAAATACAAAGATAAAACTATGTACATACGACCCTATCAGTCGAACAGCCCGCCTCGCCTCGTTGCCGCGCTGTATGGCTATAATAATAATAATAATAATGTTTGGACAAATTTACACACGGCTGTTTAGTCCCAACTAAGCCGAAGCTTGTACATATGGGTACTCGACAACTGATAAACATACATAAATACTTTTAAATAAATACTTAAATACATACAAACACCCAGAATCCGAAAACCAACAGTTATGCTCATCACACAAATGTTGGTCCCGGGTGGGAATCGAACCCACGACCTTTGGCGCAGTAGGCAGGGTTACTACCACTACGCCAACAGGCCAGTCTATGGACAGCCTATACGAGCCGGAGCGGGGGTCCGCGCCCTTGCCCCTCAGCCGGCGGCCGATGTCGCGCACGAGGCCCTTGGCTGCTGCGCACCAACCACCAATCGTCTCGACGGCGAATGGGACGAACAAATAATTTGCGGACAGCGCGGCGTATTTGCCACATTTTTTAATAGCGGCATTTTTTATAGACATATTGAAATCATTGTTATTTACGTTGACATTGGAATTATATTACTAGTTAATAATTAAATTCATATTAGCCCCTTGTGCCATTTATGTATATAATTATATTTTCATTTTATTAATTACTGTGTGCAATTTGTATGTAAAAATGACAGATTTTATTACCTGAAATCACAAAAGCAAATTTTGAATTTGAATATTAAAAGAATTAAATTACACATTATTTTTACAAGCATTCATTACCTTTTTTTTGTAGCTTTGTTCAGCAACATAGGACCAATAGGTCATTCTCTCAAGATAACATATAAATGGCAGCTCTTCTTCTTGCAGGGACAACTCACCAAATCGGCAGACGTTCACGGAGCGTCTGGTGGACGACCGCGTGGAGTCCTCGTTCGCCTACTACGAGTTCCTGCAGCACATCAAGGTGCAAGTGAAATGAGTGCGGGCGAGTATCGAGTGAGTTCGCGCCGGACGGCCGGTGTGTTGTGACGATTGCCAAAGTATCGGAATGTGCTGCGACACTGCCCCTAGCTTCGGTGACGTTTTTAGTAAGGCGATCGAGTTTCGTCAACCAATGGTTGGGGTCACAGTAAACTGTAAAGTGGTCCCTACACGATCATGCTGCATGACATGTATTACGTGCTGTCACTCATGCATGACCGTCTAGCTGTAATGATTGACGTGCATGACATGCAAACTACGTGCTGGCCGTTACTTCACTGTACTATGTGATTAATAGCAAGCATGAGGGTCCGTTATGCTGCATGATAATAAATTCACGTAAACGTAATGCATGTCATGCCGCATGATCGTTTAGGGACCGCTTAACGCATTTTTCCTTAGGTGTTTTAAGATAACAAACGCTTTTGCGGCTGAAAGCAAAATGTACGATAGACGGTGGTCCCAAGTGGACCGCAAAGTTAAAATGGCAATACAAACTTGGTTTTGCTGCTAGGGTGCCTTGCACGCACATGCAAACGAGACGCAAAAAGCGTTTGTTTTCTGACAGATAAGGAAAAACTAAAATCATTTGACGTTTTCTTTAGTACCTATTGTAAAAACAATTACGGTTACGTAAGTAATAAGTAGTCTGTACCGTACCATGCGTTGACAGCGTCGATACACGCTACCGACCACGTAAACACGTAATAGTGATGTCTCTTTTCGACCAATTACGAAAGACAGAGAAATACAGATATAGTTTTTACGTAGTCGCTAGCGAGTATTGACGTTGTTAAGTGGTCCCTACACGATCATGTTGCATGACATGTATTACGTGCTGTCACTTATGCATGACCGTCTAGTTGTAGTGATTGACGTGCATGACATGCAAACTACGTGCTGGCCGTTGCTTCACTGTGTACTAAGTGATTGTTAACAAGCATCAGGGTCCATCATGCAGCATGATAATTCACGTAAACATAACGCATGTCATGCCGCATGATCGTTTAGGGAGGCGATAGATCGCCGTTTAGAGACCGCTTAAACCAAGGGTAGGGTTACTGTTACCCGTACCACGTTTTCTCGATCGAAACTCGATTCGAGGAGCATTATATTGTCGTGACCATAGGACTTGTAGTGTCGTTTAGTTCGACGTGAGACGTGTGACGTCATCATATTGTATACTTGTAAATTATCACATTTTTTTGTTTGTCTAAAACATGTACAGTCGGCCGCACGTCATTGGAAACACTATGACCTTGAGCTGGCCTAGCCTATTAGACAGTTTCAATACTACGAGAGACCAGTCTATACTGGTTTTGTATCCTCTGACGTGCGGTCGACCGTACAACTCATGTACGCGGTGACGTGTTTTCGCCTGTATTTGATTCTGAACACGGCTAATTTAAGAAGTCAGTAAAAATATTTTTTTTACTGAATATTCTCTTTAGTTGAGACTAAAATGTTTACCATTGCTTGAGTCTATTTTGAGTTTTACAAAATATTGAAGTCTGTTTTTTATTTGAATGCGAATTTCACACAATGAGTGGGAAAGAGAAGGAAAAAAGTCCTTTACAGTCGGTCGTCTGCATAGAGTTAGTATACTAGCTATAGAGCGCGCGCATCGCTCATTGCCCATTGTGCCAAGTGTAAGCAGGTGTTCTATGGACGCTTCTATATAGATTTTTTCTAGATCGTTCTTTTCCGTGAATCGTGTTTACAGCTTGGGACTGCACATTTCACCATGATTACTCCAAATCTTAATAAATACCGGCGCGAGCAACAATCAGCGCTCCTGACGTTTTGTGACTAGTAGCGTCGCCCCGAACATTTCGAGACTGTTCAGACCCGTGCTTACAGTTCAGACTTGCTATCGCGCGCTCTATGTATACTAACGACTCTCTGGTCGTCTGTCTCTTTCTTTCACACTGATTGTGTTACACAAACAGCCGTTTTTACGCATAATGCCAAATTTTTTATTTATTACACTTATTTTTAGCATTGGCAAAAAATAAGCTCCCACCAACCCAATGGTAGTACAGTCGGTCGCACGTCAGTGGAAACACTTTAACCTTAAGCTGGCCTAGCGTATGTTTCAATACTGTGACCAACCAGTTTATACTGGTTTTGTTTCCTATGACGTGCGGTCGACCATACAAGTACTCCCCTATATGTTTTTTAATGAAAATTTATTTAAATTCTAAAGACAGGCCGAAATATTATCAATTGTCATTAAAAAGTAGGAGGAGGAAGCACCATCGAGGGGGGAGTCTCCCGATAGTAACAAGCAAGTGGCCAAAAACCCACCGGCCACCACAGTTTCACAGTTTCGAAAGCACAGTTTCGAAAACAGAATTAATTTTATTTATTCGAAACCAGTCCAAAAATAAAAATAAGTCTGTCTTAGAAACTGGTTTCCAATACAGACTAAAGAATCTTCTTTCGAAACTCATTCAAACTACGTTTCGAAACAAAAATGTGTATTTTTTTTGGCGTTGTGCGTATTTGGCATAACCGACCTTAGTGGTTCAGAACCAATTTAAAAGTAGAGTTCACGTGCACTAGTTATAAAGGACATTCTTTTACTTTATTATCATGATATGACTGTGAGTGAGGTTAGAGTATTCGCACGGAATAAAACTTAGGCAGCGAAGTCAGCAACTCTTGTGTATATTTTACTTTTAATTAAAGCGATTTTTTATAATATGGCTCCTATTTTTTGTTTCGTGTAGAACTGACTGGTTCGTGTGAGCGGAGAGTGTTACGATGTTATTTAGCAAGTTAGCAGAGAGTGCTCCTAATTCTCATCGGTTTTCAGAAGGATTTTTTCTTAAACATGCTTCTAAATGTGAGCAGTTCAGAATTATTAGTACCCTTCACAATCATCGGTACCGTTTTCAGTTCAGACAGTTCGAAATTTAAATAAATTTGATATGTTTTGTTTTAATATTGTTTGAATTTCCGCGCATTATTTGAGAAAAGTACTATACAAGCCTTGGTCATGGCCCACAACCAGGCATTGATGGACAACGTGTAAATGTGGGCCAAGGCGAAGCCGAGTCTGTTGCGGGACGCTGCTGTAATGTACTATTTTAGCTCTACATTATGTCCAGGGAGCGTACCATAATATATCATAAATTATGATTGCTTATCATAAATTTTGATTATGATTCATAATCCATTTAAAAACGCATGGTTTCATAATTAAACGTATAACTCCATCCATCATGGTGTAAAAATAAGGTATTCTAAATACACATACATACATACATATCTTCACGCTATGTCCCTGGCGGGGTAGGCAGAAAGAACGGAGCGCCAAGTATCGCGATCCTGACACACCTCTTTCGCTTCGCTCATTCTCTTCATACACGCTCGCCGTGGGACGCGAGTGCTCTTTACGTGTCCGTCTGTGAGCACCCGCTCTATCTGATCCTCGTATGTCAGTTTTCGATTATAATATCACAATTGCCACAAAATTGTAGGTTTCTCAAAAATTTTGGAAGACGGGATTCTTACCATGAATTTAGTATTGATTTTCAGATATTTTTATTGTTTAAAAATCTTATAAATAATAACAGCCGCGAAAGTTTTAAAAGTTATCTAAGGTTTGTTTTGAGGTCGACATTTTGATACATTGGACTTTTTAATATATAGTGTACATATATTTGCATTGGACATTAAGCGACTGTTTTTACATTTGCCCCCCACCGCTGTCGTGAGTTAGGAACGCTCTCTGTTAAGTGGTCAAGCTATATTTTTGTCAACATTTTATTTTTCTAGGGCATGTTGGGTCTCTGCCGGCGCATAGTGAATATGTTTAAGTTCTTTTTTTCCAATTGAAGCAATAAAATTATATTTTTTATTGTAATTCGGTATTAGGTGTATGTTGTAAAATAATTTTTATTGTGTATTTATCTTTGATATTACTTGTAAATTGAATATAACTATTTATGGAATTATAGATAGACGGTTTTTTAATGAAATGAGCTATGACCGTGGACCGGAGTAGGTTGTGCAGTTTTATGTGCAAGCAAGTTAGTTGATGCTAGCGTAATAGTGGTGGATGTATGTAGCATTGAAATGAATAAAATATAGTTAAATCGTTGCAACTCGAAATTTATGATAGTCTTTTAGAAATAGTATGTATCTTAGAAAGGACACTGTTGACAAACTACTATGCAAGAAATTTGACAGTATGGGTTTATATTGGCCAGAAAATATCCATGTTAGTACTTTCGTGGCAAGTAGGTACCTAATATTGCATCACCTATTCCGATCACTGCTTATAAATAAAGCATACTTAGTATGGAAGTAACAAGAAAACTCTAAATGGGGAAATGGTGTATTCTTTATACAGGCTGGCTGTAATCCCAGCTGATACAGTGTAAAATTGTTGAATGAAAATATTGTTCATCGGATGCCGTTTTAAAGTTGCGGCTAAGTCGCCACCCCCTGTATTTTAATTTACAAGGTACATTTTTATGACTTATTTTGTCATAAAACCAATTGGAAATACAAAAGTTAGCTATCGTAGTGAAAATTCGAAATTACACTATTCATACAACATTCATCAATGATTTAATACCATAATCACTCCGTAGAAAGTATAACGAATATACATACTAACATTGTTGAGTAATAAGTAATGAATGAGTAATAAACGGAACTGACGCGAAGTAAGGTACACTGGGGCAATATATACAGGGTCAATTGTAACTAAGGGGAAATTACAACTAGGGGGCAATTGCAACTATCTATGACTGGACGGAGACTGAGTAAGATGGAGAATATCTTGTCTAACATCTAGTTAGTATATAATTTTTTTTATAATAATAAAAAGTATATGCAAAAAAATATGTTGACTGATAATTAACGCTTTCATTAAAAGTTTTCAATGTAAACAAAGCATCTTTACAATGTTAAATCACTCAAATTCACCTACAATCGAATATGGTGACTTTAGAATCACATTCTACCTTGTTATACTGTATTCAGATAAAGTAATAATTTGATATTTTCATATAGAAATTAGAAAAATATTTAAATTACACTTGTGCTTACCTACTGGTATTCAAGGATACTTCCTAATTGGATATTTTTTTATATAGACAATGTTTTTTTCCAGTCCAGTCATAGATATAAACCCTGGTTGCATTTGCCCCACAATGCACCAACCAGGACCAACTTGAATGTCTGTCCCCAAAGCCACTAGGCCGCTGAGTCAGTTTTAGAAAGCAAAATGTTACTTCTAATTACTCGCCTATGTGTTAAAGTCTGAACCTATCGCGACTGAAATGTGAAATAACAAGATATGCCTGTAGCGATAAATATTGTATTTAATTTATTGCCACTTAGCGGACTGAATTCAAAGCCTTGTAACTTGTTTCAATATAAACAATCTAAAATCAACTACTTTTTTATTTCAATATCTACATCTGTGAATTCTCCTGTAGGGATGGTTGAGAGGGTTTAACCTAGGTATAGTCCGGGAAAATGAAAGTGAACAGTAAATTTAACGATTTATCTTAAATGTGTCAACCACATCACTTTTCACCGTATCTTTAAGTTCGTCCTCAGTTTTCTTCGCGAGCAGAATGCCGCAGCAGTTGGCGCAGTCTATCGAAAACGGCTTGATATCCAGCTGGAAGGGCCAGTAGTCTTTGGGCGCGTACTCGCTGCGTTTAAACATTTGTTCATCGAGCACCATCCACGCCCAGAGGTAGGTCCGGGCGCGGTTGAACGCCGCGGTCGCGTCCAGGACGGCGTTCACGGCGCGCGTGCACACCGGGTCCAGGTGGTAAGGCGTGTTGAACGCCAAGAAGTTGACGTTGCAGCGAAACACCTGCGATCAGAGGTCACTTTATAGCCTAGTCTGAGCGAAACACCTGCGATCAGAGGACACTTTATAGCCTAGTCTGAGGGAAATACCTGATGCGATCAGAGGTCACTTTATTGCCCAGTCTGAGCGAAACACCTGCGACCAGAGGTCACTTTATTACACAACTAGCAACGCCTCGCGACTTCATTCTCGTCAGAAAGACTAACCAGAAAATGAGCTGTACATGTACATGCTCATAAATAAATACTTCAAGACACAAACTTACCAAACCTCATAGTTTTTTGCGCTCCTCCAGATTTCAAATCAGAGGCCGTGGCTCTGCCAAGATGACGCATACCCCTCTCTCCTAATATTATACAGCTATATAGTCTGAGAGGAGCATCTACTATCAGAGGTCACTTTAATTTGTTTCATTTCATTCATCATTTCTTTCATACTTACAGTCCCAAAAATATAAAAGGGAGTTGCCATACTCAAACTTACACATCTGTCAAACGAGACCAACTTTACTGGTCATGCGCCTAGCTCGGTCGTTTTAGAAACGGACTATCTGACTATCTAGGCAGTTCCTACAAAGGCGGCATTCAACAACCAGCCTGAGAAATGTCCAAGAGTTAAGGAACTAAACCTAGCTATTTTTCACTTCACACGACACTAAACTACGTAAACAGTAATAGGGTGCTAGTAACCTCATGCCCACAAACTTCGATGACGCAGCAGTTGATGAGGTCTACGGGTTGTATGTTAACACGATAGCTCAGCGCCCGGAGACGATCTGTAGAGCGAAATAAGTAATAAGTCAAGATCTACCTATAAAAGAGATCCCACACACACGCGGCGGCCTGTTGTATTCCCTATGCAATGTATGTGAGACTTAAGACACGCGCGGCCTGCGTTTGCATATTGAAGCTGCGGCCTGCGGTAGGCCGCCACCGCAGGCCGCGTGTGTCTGGGATACGCTTAAGTATAGTATTACCTCTGAGTCCGGTGAGTTTCTGTGGTTTGTAACTTAAAGTATGAAACGTATCACACGGCCCATAGTAAATTTTGACCAGATATGTACTCATACTTCATTAACCTTAGCAATACTAATGTGCAGTTGTTTTGTTCCGAATATATGTATAAGATTAAGAATACTCTAAATTAGAAAATAAATTGTTAAAAACTTTGGTAAAATACTAAAAATATTTTGAAGTGTGATCAAAAAAAATAAGTGACTTTTTGTCTCTTTCATAGCTAATGAAAAGAATTTCTTCAAACTTGCCAAGGAGATTTTGCTATGTAGGTTTTAAATTTAAATGATTACACCTCTGCCAGTACAACTTACATAATGTCATAGAGTTAGGATCTCTATGGTGGGCGCCCGCTCTGCATTTTTTTTCCCTTTATGCTTAATGTCATTCTCCCCAAAAACACAAAGCAAAGGAGGGGGAAAAGTTACTATTTTACCTCCGACTTATTTCATTTCATAATTAATAAGTTGAATTGAATCCACTGCTTTCATAGAAAAATAAGGGAAAATATAACATTATTTTATTACGTTACGCAAAAACTTTTATTGAAACATAAAAATATAAAAGCCTAAGACAAAACAAATTATTTGATAAAATTATTGCTTCAAACCTACTTTAAAAATAATAAGAGTCTATTTAAATTGCGAATATAGTCTTTTAGTAATTAGTTAATTACTTTTCACCTTCTCGGGGTTAAATATGTAGTTGCCAAGAAAATGAAAAATAAACCCGTTAAAAATACCTATAGTTACCTAACCTATACCTAGACTAAAATACCTATTCGAATTTTAACAATTGATACGATTATACACCGGAGTTACGGCCTTTAGTCATTTCATAGTCCCTCCTCAGTTTCTTCTCCCAACTCTTCATCAGTCTTCTTCCTAACATGGATGCCGCAGCAGTTGACGCATTCCAAAGAGAACGGCTGGAAGTTGACGTCGAACGCCCAGTAGTCTGTGGGCGCGTAGTCGCTGCGCTTGAACAGCTGCTCGCCGATGGCGGTCCACGTCCACAGGTAGGTGCGCGCGCTGTTGAACTTGTCCGTGGCGTCGAGCACCGCGTCCACGGCGCGCGCGCACGTCGCGTCCACGCCGCATGGCGTGTTGAACGACAGATAGTTGACGTTGCAGCGAAACACCTGCGGATAACTGTTTACTTAAAATTTTGAATAGAATAGAATAGAACAGAACAGAACAGAACAGAACAGAACAGAACAGAACAGAACAGAACAGAATAGAACAGAATAGAATAGAATAGAATAGAATAGAATAGAATAGAATAGAATAGAATAGAATAAAATAAATTTATTTAGCACACACAAAGCAACACATTACAATAATTTTGTACACTTATCTACTATCTAGCTTACCTATGTACAGTCAACCCGGAGAGCGTCGGCCAGGGACAGGGCTTGGAACCCCATAGCCCGTGGTGTCCACCAACGGATCGACTGCACGTGGCGGTGTCGCAATGTGGCACCAAAAGGGACTCCGCATATGCTGCAGGGGCTGCAGCCCCGGTTTTCAGTGGAGCCACCGTGACGTACCGTACGGACGTAATTTGAATTTAAGGCCTAAAACGTTTTTTACCACTGAACTACTGGAAATTTTCTTCATAATATCAGCCCTTAAACGTTCACTGTTGGACATAGGCCGACCCAACGAACGCCAACACCCCGGTCCTCCGCCCTCCGCATCCAGCCGCATTCGGCCACCTTCTTTAGGTCGTCGGTCCATCTGGCGTCCCACGCTGCGCGTACCGGTCCGCGTTCGTCTGCCCCAACGGCCGTCGGTTGTGCGAAAAATGATTTAAAGAAACTTCGACCATTAGCCATCTACATAACTTCCCAATAACTACATTGTTATATAATAAATATGACCTATTAAGTCATGGTGTTGTCTTATTTGCAAAAGTGTGTGTGTGTGTGTTTTTGTGTTCTTATTTAAACAGGTAACTTTTTCGAGCCTGGTACGTAGAAGTAACAACTACGTTACGTTACGTTATACCTCGTGCCCGCACATCTCTATCACGCAGAAGTCGATGAAGTTTATTGGCTGCATGTTGACGCGGTAGCCTCTCCTCCGGAGCTGATCTTTGGAACACATTATTATTAGTATAGGCATCGGTAGTATTGCAAGACTCGTGCTCGAATCTTAATAGTATATTTCTACAATTATCGAACAGGAGGACTCGATTTTCGAGTATTTCTGCGCTCGCAATGATTTTACGAATGAATTTGATTTTTTTATAAATTCATGAACGATATTTTACGAATCTTTAATTACCTGTTTCAGTTCTCATCGTATTTGAGTCTTACAACTAAACTGAAATGAAGTTCCAACTTACTTAATATAAGTCGGAACTCTATCGAAACTGGAGTTTCAAATCGAACTTGAGTTTTTTTGAGTTGTTTACAAGACTCGCTCTCGACTCGAGACTGCTTATTATTTATGAGTCTTTATAACAATAAGTGGAACCACGAATCTTTTGAATTGGAAGCTCTTTAGAACACGACACGTTAGATTTATAATTTTTTGACCGAGTTTATAGTTTTTTTATAGATAGTACTTGATGGTAGGTTTAACATACCTAAAGCGCTACTTACGAAAAATTTGTAGTTTTGAAGATATGAATTTTTGAAAATTTTGAGGTTAAGTCACTATATACTATAGTCACTGTACAGCTACCTATCGCTTTTAAAAAAGGTCATTAAAATCTCTTGTGTCGCACCCTCTTCCACGTACTGTCGCTCGCTTCGCTCGCTCCAAGGGTCACCAGTAACCTAACATGCTCGTCGCTTCGCTCCTCGCACCTAACCTTCGGGGTGGTCTGACTACATTTCTGGGTAACCTAACAAACCTAAAAAATTCTTTAAAACTACAAATTTTCGCAAGTAGCACTTTTCGTATATTAAACCTACCATGAAATACTATCTATAAAAAAATATAAACTCCGTAGGTATCCATTTATTTTGCACAGTTTGTGGTGAAATTGCTATATAAAACTTAATTTTCAAAAATTAATATCTTTAAAACTACTAATTTTCGTAAGTAGCGCTTTAGGTATGTTAAACCTACCATCAAGTACTATCTATAAAAAAATTATGAACTCGGTATCTAACGTGTCGTGTTCTAAAGACGAGCCTTTGAATTGACCGAATTGTTATTTGAAACTAGTATTGCACAACGCTAGCCGCTTAATTATAATCATTCTTTATTAAAATAAACCTAGAATTACCCCTGAGTCCTCGCAATTTCTGCGGCCTGTGACTAACTGTGTGGTACGAGTCACACGGCCCGTAGTAAATTTTCACTAAATGCGTACTCATACTGTATTTTATTTTATTTTTGTCAGATTAAGTATTAAGTATTACGCACACTGATTGTCGATAATTGATTAATTAAAATAAATTCCAGATAGTAAAAAAAATTTGGACGTATGTATCTCCTCTCTGACGTATGCAAATCAAGGATCATTTTTAAAAATTTTTAAACACTCCTTTGTACGATGACAGGCAGCAGAAAATGGTTGTCATCTCGTTGTCATGCGTTTTTTTTATATGTATTATAAAATTCAAAAATATATAGGTACTTACCTATTTGTTATATAGAGGTGGTCACAAAAGCGAGAAGGTTCTTTTTACAGAACAAAATCCCTTCGGGCCATATTCGCAACACGTGTCGGAACCAGTAGAAGAGGGACTTTTCTTTCTTCGCAACTAGTGACGAAAGAAGAATTTTTAGTTGTACCTACAACATGCTCCTACGTAGCAGAGATCTTGACTACTTGATTTGATATGACCTACCTCACCTCTAACAATGTTGACACTGCAGTCTGCCTATAATAAAACTATTACATTACGCGCTGTTCAAAACAAGTGCCAAGTGCATTACAAAATTAAACATATCCATAAAGTAGCGGCTCAAACAAAGAGAGCTTAAGTTGCTGCCAACTAATAAATTACCTACTCCGAAGGTACTTCGATTGTTTTCGAAATGAAACAGACCTTAAAAGTGTCCCTAAACGATCATGCTTGCATGACATGCAACGTTTACGTGAATGTCTTACTGCATGATGGATTATTATGCTTGCTATCAATCGATACAGTGAAGCAACGGCCAGCACGTAGTTTGCATGTCATGCACGTAAATCACTACAGCTAGACGGTCATGCATGAGTGACAGCACGTATTGCATGTCATGCCGCATGATCGTTAAGGGAGCCCATCTTTGAGGACCTTTCAAGAGGAGTGTCATTCTTGATAATCGTCAGCGTTTTTGAGCTGTGTTGTGGCAGATAAGGGTTAAAAACGCAACGCTACAAACGCGCGTGTATTTTGAGCTCGAGTGTGAGGGATGCTTTAATGTTATCTATTCTGTGATAATTGTATGGTAAATCAAATCAACGGGCACTGGCTTGCCCTCTTGACGAGGGCGTACAGGCAGGCTACCACGCTAGCCCGCCCCGGTGTCGGTTGAGGACTTCACATGCTCCTAAGAATTCCTTTCTCGGCGTACCTATTTATTCCTTACGATGTTTTCCTCCACCGTTTGTGAGTTGTCAGTAAATGTTACTTACTTTTCTAGAAAAATCATGTATGTACCTACATGTCTACATTCCCCGGCCGGAGATCGAACTCGCACCTCACGACATGACGCGCCTTCCCACTGTGCCACCGACGACGCTCTCTTATTTTCATTTAAATTTATATTGATATGAAAATAAATACAAATACCTACTACATTCTTGATGTCTCAATATCACGAGCGTGAATTAACTCGCTACAGGGTGTTGCAAACCGTAATGTGCGCAAATTGGCACCGATCTTGCCAACACTTACTCGTGTGAGAACATTTCATACAATTTATTTTCAGTGGAGCATTATTTTATGGATTTTATAGCCGACAAACAGTTTGACGGGGAATTGTCTTAGGCTTGGATTAGTTTAGGGTTCCTTATTATCGACTTTATAGCTAGGGGTTCGTAAGCAATCAGACTAATATCCCATTTTCTGGAATTCTACTTTGAAATACATTCAAGAAACATGACAAATTATTAAAAAAACACATTAAAACAGTATAGAGGTGAAAATCCAAATTTTAAAAAATGTATGCTTTGCTGATGGGTGATGAAGGCCTAAGTGATAGGATCAGTCATCATAACTACGGTGAAAAACATTAAAACAAAACGTATCATAGAGTGACGGAATCTGAGGAAGATATGGGCGATATACACTTAGCTTACATTGCGGCAACAAATCTTCTTTGAATTGCAAACTACCTCCCACGTAGCAACGCACAAAACATTAGTCTTAAAGGAAATCTCTCAATTAATTTAAATGGTTAATGCGATAAGAAACAAATACGAATACGAAAAGACTTTTAGGCAATTAAAAATGCTGAAATTCCTAATTAAGACATTTAATTACTTAGATAAAAGAAAATTACATAATTATTATGAACTAGATAAAAAAATGTATTTAAGTAAAAGGTACAAAGTATTTATAAATCGATGGAAATAGCATTAATTGACCGAGCGAGCGAAGCGAGCGAAGCGTCTACGTTTCGAGACTGGCCAAAAATTCTCTTGTCCGGCTGTCTGTGTCTGTCTGTAATTCTCTACAGGTCGCATTTTTCAACCGATTTTGACGAAAATTTGGCATATGTATAAATTAATTAAACCTACAAAATGAGTAGAATAAAATTTTGAAAAACATTTTTTTTAGAGTACCTACCATACTCGCAAAGTGGGAGTGAACTTTTTTTTTCTTGTGAATCCCATAGTGTGGGATATCGTTGGATAGGTCTTTCAAAAATATTGCTGGTGTGTAAATACCATTTTTTCGATTTAGGGATCCGTTGGCGAAATATTAAGCTTTAAAGCGGAAATTTTTGTTAGAGTCACGTGTCCCCCCCCCTGCCAGCTAAACGGTTGCTTCTGGAAATGTGAAAAAATTCATGGCAGTAGCATATATAACGTAGTTACAAGGAAAACTATTACGGCTAAATAGGTTCTATTAGTTTTTGAGTAATAGTGGATCGACTTAAGAAAGTTGAAAAAATAAATTATGTTCATAGAACTGCATACGTAAAATGGAAAATTATTTTTTTCCGCGTGATATCCATGGTGTGGGGTATCGTTGGATGGGTCTTTCAAAAATATCGCGGGTGTGTGATAAACATTTTTCGATTCAGGGATCCGTTTGCGAAATATTAAGCTTTAAAGTGCTAATTTTTGTCACTTTAGTAGGTACTTTTTCTGTTTCCAAAGTTGACTTTTGTTGGTTTCTTTTAGGTTTGGTTTATAAGGGCTGGCGAGGTCTACTGTTCTCACGGAACTACTAGTTATTAGGCGAACGACAATTTCCATTACCTATATTTGTTATCTAATTAGCTCTGTTAATTAAACAATTGAAGAAAATAATGTAGATATTTTATTAACAGAAACAAATAAATTAAATTAGAAAATAAATAAGATTTAATTATAAGTCTTTCATCACACAATTGTATTATCTATCACCCAAACTAAACCTAGTAAAAATACTCTTAAATTCAATCAAAAACATCCAAAAACAGCAACGGACGCTTGTAAACAAAGTAGCGTCACCATTCCGTTCAGAAATAACTGTGGAATGCCGGATATTGCATCCCGAAGTGTCCCAGTACAGGTGCCCGGCCTCAGTGGTACACCGCATGCTGTAGGCCAGCTCAGTTCTAACCCGCATCACGGAGGGAACGAACGTCCACTCCCAAAGAATCTGCCACTAAAATCGATATTAAACACGATCCTAAACTTGATTGAAGTGCATTTGAAATTGAAATCTTCAGAGATATCTATGGTGAATAAGTGAAAGACGATAAACTTTTGGAAGTTGAAACAGATAGCAGTGATTTAGAGACAATGAAGGTTCTTGTTAACGATACAGTGTGTGTTGGAGATGAGAATATACCAACTGTAGAGGTGGAGTCACCGAAATTGACTAAAGAAGAACTGAACAGGTGAATGGAAAAGGAATACTTTGCTGCAAACATAAAAATTATTGTGTTATCGAACTGAAATTTAAAATAATAATATCTAGGATTTCTCGGCTGAACCCACCACATAGGAAATGAAATCTTAAACCGCTTTAAAAAATAATAATCCATTAATTAAACAAGGTCAATTCATTCCACGTTTATTATGATGAAGTTTGATACAATTTGCGCCCAACTACAACTAGGGCTGGACTTATTTATTTGTATAGATGTCGATTAAATTGTTGTTGGCATTTCAAGAACTGATATACCTATACATTATTTTGTCTCTATATAGTGTATTATTTGATTTTATATGTTTTCTTTCCATACCATTTCTTGACAAAGACTTTTAATTATTAAATTTAATCATTATTCATACATTGCTTTATTTGTGTACCTATCTAATTTTGTTGTAGTTCTGTTACTTTTATACCACTTTCATTATTCTGCAAAGATGTGGTGATTCCGAGATAAGTAAAATAAAATGAATAGGTTACGTAAGATAAGATTAAGTAACTAGCTGAGTATTATAATATTAATGAATTTGCTTAATTTATTCGCAATATTTTATTTTTAATAGTCAATGGTAATCTTTAATTTATTTACTACTTACAAAACCTATCCATCTCTGACATTGACCTATTACAGATCTCAGAACTTTTCTATTGCAACTATTGCACTCAACACCTAAGAAAACAAAAGTCCAGTCCAGAATTATGATAGTGGTTAGTAATGACGATGAGTCACTCATCACTGATGACAGAGTAATAATGATTTTAATCCCGAATTCCTTTCATCTTATAAACACACCTGTAACATCTTAAATGTAATGGTTGGTTTAAAAACAACAAACAAACTATTCGGCAAAGTATTCGAAAACATAGAAAAGGCGTTAGAAGCGAGCAAGTTCGCTAGGTCAGACGGCGCTGGCGCACTGCCAGGTGACACAACCGCGTGGCATGCGCTGTTTACGCGCCAACGTGGACGCTTGTTGTCCTCTTCCACGCAGGAATGCTCTGCTGTAATAATGTTGTTTTCAACTTCTCTCATTTTCATACGCTCATACGTCTCTGACAGTTCTTGTCGCTACATTCTTTCATTGACATCTCCATTAATGAGTTGTTTTAATTAAAGTTTGGTCTTTATCCAAAGATAGATGATTAATTATTTCAAGTGTATACCAAAGTTCATATTTATCTACAGATAAATCATTACTTTCTGCCAGCTTAACCTCACCTTCATCGACAGCTTTGTCAATCATATCTGATCCAGGATGTTTCTCCCCAGAGGCTGTCCCCTTGGCGTCTCCCGGGTCACCAGCTCGGTCTACGTATGCGGGGCTCACGCTCTCCCCGGGGCCGTGAAAGTGCTCCGCCCCGGGCTGGTCGTCAGCGCAGCCCCCGAGCTCCCGCCGCCGCCTGAGGACTACGTGCCCAGACATTATGTGCCTCTCCTCGACACACCTAACTCGGACATGCACCCGTTTATGGAGAGAGTTGCTGACCTTATTAATGAGGTGAGGGTTTGTTGAAGAAACAATGTAAATTAGTGCTTTCTATTAGATTTCTATATACGTTTCCTTGCAAGTTTCTTGAATGTTTTCTGTAAATAGGTTCATTGTTTTCATTTTTCTGATTATTAACTAAGTCAAATCACCTAATTTGTGTTCTCTTTATCTACTTAAAATCAGCTGATCATGGTTTTCATCGTAGGTGGTCACAAATGGTGAAGTAGTACTGGTCCACTGCGTGGCTGGCGTATCGAGATCTGTCACCCTCTGTCTGGCGTACCTGGTGAAATGGCACAAGATGACACTCAGAGACGCCTATCAGCACCTTAAGCAAAGACGGTGAGTGATTCCAAATAGTTATTGCTAGAACATTTTTTAGTCTTCTAAGCAATAGTGAAATTGCGACTTTTCTTTGACTATCTCTCAAGCGCCTAACTTGAGTTCTTCTTTCCAGACCACAAATTCGACCAAACACAGGATTCTTCAAGCAAATGATCAAATATGAGGAGAGGCTATTTGGTGAAGCTTCCGTGAAGATGGTCTACTGCGAAGCTATCGACAAGGAAATACCTGACGTATACGAGCCCGACTACCGAGGGATGACTTGGTTCAGGCAAAGATATGGACCGATTGAGAAGAGCTGAAGAGGAAGCGATAATGATAGAGAAAGTGACTACTGATTAGGAAAAGTATAAGGTGAATGGAGACAGGATGGAAGGATGTGAAAGAACTGAAGTGAAAATATGAAAGGCCGAAATATGAATTAATATAAGACTGAGTGAATGAATGACTTTGTTAGTGAAATGTGTTAAGAAGAAGATAATGTAAGGAAACTAAAACTGATACAGAGTTACGGGAACGAGTGATGATAAACATATTTACCTATAATAAAATAATCTTATAAGGAATAACAATTAAAAAAAATGTTTACCTTTCTCGCCTTGTAACAGTTGTTGAGTAATTAGTATACTGCTAAGATACTTCGCGTTATCTAGATAGAAATGTGATATATAATTTAATTTAAGGCTCTAATTTAAATATATTCGCCTATTTATTAAATTAATTATGTAATGGGACCAAAATAAATAAGAGGTGATTTGTCAGTCATTGTTTTATTGTCGTAAACAAATACAAAAATCGCACAGCAGAAGTAGAAAAAGAAATGGGTCTGTGAAAGAGACGATTGAGAAAAAAAAACACGATAAATGCTTCAATCAAACGAACCTGACACCTAGATTCATTTACTCAACAAAATTTAGACAACCGATAACCACAAAGTTTAGCAAAAGTACCGTATGATCCATCCTTACCCACAGCTAGAAAAGAATTCAATATGACATCATTCTCTGGGCTTCCCCTATAAAAACGGTCAGCTGAAAGTGGTTCTGTTACACGTTGAAACGTGACGTGATCTCATCATCAGCTAACACAAATGACAATTGAGACATTTTTCATACAACACATGAACATTTTATTATTTATTTAGCCAGCTCAGATACTAATTGCAATAGTAGAGTAATGAGTAATCCCATTGAGGCGAGTTGTTGGCCCCGTGGCATTGAGCGGCGCCGGGACGGAAATACTCCGCGGGGCGGGGGCGGCGGCGCGGGGGGATCGCTCAACAATCCACGAGGTGCGCGGGCGCTTCCTCATTCTGATGTAACCACGCATTAATCTGGATAAGATCTGATGCCAAACACTCTGACAGGCACATCACTGAGAGAGTAGCATTTTTCATTGATTTGCAGAGGATTTAATAAGAAAATCCGCCTAGTGTAGGGTTCATACATATTTTGGCAACAGCATTATTAGACATGTCAAATCACAACAGCCTTGGTTGCATTCTGCATATGCATTAGCCTGCACCAGTCCACTGCTGGACAAAGGGCTCCTTCGCCTTACGCAGATCGTCGCTCCATCTAGCCTGGGACGTCATACACTACGCTTGCCTAGTCGTCGTCTCCCTACATTATATCACTAAAAGAATTCAATACATGCTCTTGAACCTAATACGAGATACTGGGCAAAGTCTAGATAGAGGTCTAGCACATCTGTTCTTTCATCTGACTTGTAAGGTTAAGCGTGGATAATATTGGTCTTGGTTTATTGCCAGCATTGATTGCGCATTCTTCGCGTCTGCTTTTTGACGAGTTGTGTGCAAAAATAACAATTTTCACAACTACAGATTTGCCATTCAATATCATCACCAGTGTACTCTTTGACTTTAGCAATAAGGTGTATAGTGATACAAAAGTTAGTTTAGCATGTTTCAGTTTTTTGACAGCACCTGATGGTCAGACTTGGCTTGTTGGCAAAGGCACGTGTTTCAAGTTCAATGTTTTCGCTAATTACCACACCTACTCGCGTATATTATTATTGTTTCTTGTATGTGAACGTTGATGAGGAACTTTCCATAGAAATTTCCTAAAAAGCTAGTTTATACTCATTTTGAGGCTCGAAATTGTGTTGTGTGTACCGGACGACTTATTCTGGTTGTCAACAAAAGCATAAAATAATGAAAGTTTAGTTCTTCGTCGGATCTATTCGATTTAATTAAGAAACATATCCTTCAAGAAAACTCCCCCTTCCTATCTCCCTGAGCGACTTCCGTCCAAGTTGGAGTATTTACTTCGTAGAAAGGATGAATCATCTCATTTTCTTCCTTCCACGTTGTCATCCTGAAGACAAATCTGACTTGGCAATTATTTCGCTTCTCTTGGCATAAGTTAAGCGAGTACGTTAATGACGTTTGGATTGTTCCCAAACGATGTTTTCAACCTTGCTGTAACAGGTAGGTGTACTTACTTTATTTCTGTCTTGATGACTATGCATAATGCTACTTGGCAATAATCAGACCGGTTACTTTGTTAGGTGTATCAAGACTTATGTATTGGGATATCAATCAGACATTTCATAAAATTTCAGAATCACTGGTGTACCTACTGTAATTTCTAGTTTCTTTGCATGTTACAATTGTTACTTGTTTACTATAGACTTCCTGGCTCGTGTGTTTAGATGGGGTGGCGGTTCTTATACAGATAGAGCAATTCCCCAAGCCAACTAACCTTCTACTTTCTTCAGTTCCTTTAATTATAGGAGTAGGTTTTCTTATTTAATTGTATCAGGCGTTACTTTGCGGAAATCCATTATATAACAATATTGTGGCTATTAATTTGCTTTTCCCGCGAATAATCTTTATGTTGTTATATATAGTAAGTAATACAGAAATTAAATTACAATTCAAATAATAAGTAAAAATAAATTTTACAAGTCTAAATTTATAAATAATATCATGCAAATTACTATTCTAAACAAAATGCTTTGGTCAAAATTTACTAATTTATAAATTACAAAATAATAATAATACTAGCGAAAAATATACTGTATAAAACAACATAAAATAATATAAAATCGACACGTGTTTCATCTCTCTCTCTCTCTTCGTTTCGAGGTAAAGCAAATTAATAACCACAATATTGGTAGGTTTTCTTGCTCCCATACTCAATGTTAATGTTCTAAGGGTATCGATTTCAATTTTATTAGCTTTCTTCTTAATTAGTTTTCGAGTCATTGCGATTGACATTTTTGGGAGTCTCACTCTCTCATAACAATTGATGCAAAGTCTGGCTGTTCCTTGCTGCAGTTGAGTTTGCTTCCAGCAGGTCACTTCCACCTCTATTTATAAGAGAGAAATGCCAGTAAAATGATGTAGCCTCCATTTCGCATACCTTCCTTCATTCTATACTATTTCCGTCTCCGCTCATAATCTGAAGGCGACATGTCATACTCGCAATGAAAATAATTCACGAAAAACTTTACGACTCAGAAAACAAGATAAGGTCGGCAAATGTGTTTTTATTTTGTACTCATAAATTGTTCGTCGCATCGTTGTCGTAAATAAATATAACTAGTAAATGTATCAAATAGGTATAGAAAGCAACGTGCATTTTTGATAAATGAGTATAGAAAATTTATATTGAGAAACCCTATACAGCATAATTTAAGTTAAGGTAGACGCTGGTTTATGTATTCGTCAGTGTCAATATAGTCGTCGCATGATATAAAAAGCATATTTAACCTGTTGTACATTAAAAGAAAGAAGAAAGAAAGAAATTTATATAATGTGACAGATGACTATAGGGACACTGACGAGTATACCAGCGTCTACCGTACGTAAGTAGGTATTCAAGTGACGCTCCCACCTATTATTTATTATTATTATGAGATGTCTGAACATTTGAACGCTTGATATACCTGACTCATGCCTTTTTCTCCTTCATCATGGACCTTACCTGACAGTAATTAATGTCAGCAATCAACATTACTAATGACTACTATTTCCGCTCCAACATTATCAAAGGATCCTTTGAACTAAATTTGGCGAGAGGTGTGTAATATTAATAGGTGTGTCATTTAGAAAATATACTTGTTATTTAAGGAATCTTCTTACCTGACATCTGTCTGACGTATCAACGTTAACAGAATATAATTTTCTACATCTTCTGTTGTAAATATAGTATGAATACAGTTTAGCACTATATTTTATTCACTAATATCTATTTAGGTACTTCTACTTTGATTTTTGTATTGAAAAAGTAGGTAGTTGTTTTGTAGGTTACGGGCCCAGTATTTATTACCTACTCACAACAGTAACTTTTCGATGCCCTATTTCTTCTGTGTCTTGGTAAACTCTAAAATGTTTTATCAGTCACTAGCTTTTATTGTATCTTTGGCAAATGAAACATCGAAAATTTAACAACCGCACTTCAGTAACTGATTTATCATTAACTTATGATATCATGAGTAAGACCAAATGACGTATGTGAAATCGCGAGGAAACGGGGAATTCGCATTGAGTGGCTAATTCAGAGAGCGAGTGGAACCAATTAACGCGTCTATGATCAGAAGTGGTCCAAGTGGAACACCAAATTAACAGGAACACCTTACCTACATGATTTTATAGATTCGTTGAGTAAACACAGAGAGTGCTTCGCAGAAATGTAAAGTAATTTCTGAAGACTGGAGTTGAATACGGCCAGAGACGGAATAACTGGCACTACCTTACGTAGTTAGTTTTCATGTTGTTCATCTAGATCGTCGTAGAAGTTTCGTTTTTGGCGGTGGACGTCTATTTCTTAAAAGAACAGATTCTCTATACCTCAGTTTCTTCTTAGATCAGATGCTAAGATAAACGAATAGTTTTAAGAAAATGCCATTGAAGAGATGGCGTAATGAAAGAGACCTTCAAGACATGTTCTAGAAGTTCCTTTGGCGATGCATTGGTGTTCCAGCATTCTCGCATTGTTACGTTAGTATTTTTTCAACATACATACATACATATCTTCACGCTATGTCCCTGGCGGGGTAGGCAGAAAGAACGGAGCGCCAAGTATCGCGATCCTGACACACCTCTTTCGCTTCGCTCATTCTCATCATTCATACACGCTCGCCGTGGGACGCGAGTGCTCTTTACGTGTCCGTCTGTGAGCACCCGCTCTATCTGATCCTCGTATGTCAGTCTAGGTCGTCCCCGGCTCCTATTACCAATCACATTCGCTCGATATATTTGCGTCGTCATTCGTTCATCACTCATTCGCTCAACGTGTCCGAACCAACAGAGCATACCTTTTTTCATCTTAATGATGACACTTTCATTCAGTCCAGCCATACTGCGTATCTCTTCGTTGCGTATCCGGTCGGCCAAGGTAACTCCGCACAGCTGACGTAGAGATCGCATCTCCACAGCATTTAACTTACTTTCAGTCGTCTTCTGGCAAACCCAGGTTTCAACATAAATATGGAAAACTAATAATACAAATCGTAGAAACGAATATTTAGAGCGTATCCTTCGAACTTTTTGCAAGACTATTGAATTGATCCATTGTGAGACTCGAGGCGTAATAGAAAGTCTCGCGCTCGACGCGACTCGAAGCTTCGAAGCTATGAGCACACCTATATGCGGGTGACTCTTTAAAGTTAGGACTCGAGGCCTCGAGTCTGCAACACTAAATGCAGGTGAAGGGCGGTGACTGCTCACACCATGTGGCTGGTCTATCCGTTTGCCCCAGTTTAAAATAAAATCAACGGCCTGAGTTCTTAAATATTTTTTTCTTAAACTTTATTTCTCCAGATGCTCTACATTATTTACATGATGTTTGTTCTACAAAGAGTCTGCATGTATGTATGTGTGTCCACAGTCGCATGCCTAAGCGCATTCCGATCTATTTTTAACCTGTGTCTATCGGCCGCCCATCGCGTTCTGTCACGCGCATTCCTTATCGCTGCGATATGAGGCAGCGATATGTGCTCTGTGTGAGTCATCATCAGTTTATCGACATCCACTGCTGGACTTAGGCCACCACACTCGGACCTCCGCTCTCTTTCCGGACATCTTTTCTCAAGCGTTGTCGGTCCATCCGGCATGGAGACGTTCAAGCTAATCGGTGCGCGGTGTCCACTTCAGAAATCGACTGTTTCAACGGCTTCGAGCTTTCACTTAGACAGGAAGAAGGCTCTCGGTCTATTACTGCGACTTCTGCAGGCTTCTGGAAGCCTCTCTTCTGGAAGCCTACGGAAGCGAACTTCTGCAGGTTTCACGAATTTATTAAGAAGCAGGCTAGAACGTGAGGAGTAGGTACAAATGAGAACGCCCGAGAAGTGCGATGCGACGACAAAAGTGTCTTGCCCAGAAAAGTGGCCCTGCCCACGGGAATGACCGGTTTGAATAAATAACTTGTAGGGCGATCAAGAAGGGTACCTCGGGAAAATACGCCTGAGCAAGTACATATATACCGACTCCTCCTCCATCGACCTCTCCCATGACCTTGATATAGACTGGCCATACGTGGTGGTGCCTACAACGTATCGGAAGACGCAGCGTAGGCAGGCCTCCCACAAGGAGCACCGACGATATGGTGAAGGTTGCGGGACCCGGCTGGATGAGGTTAGCGCAGGTCCGGTCGTCGTGGAGATCCTGGGGGAGGCCTTTGTCTATTAGTGGACGTCTACAGGCTGATGATGATGATGGGTAGTGAGTGGGACGGCCCTAAGGGCCATGGAATGGACGTTTTCACTTTGAATATCGATACGACAACCAACATGTCGGCCCGACAGACGGACCAGAGTGGGTACTACGTATAATTATCGAAGTGTAAAATACGTGTTTAAGCTCGAACCAAGGAATATGACCAACTAAGGCACTTGACGAAGGAAGGATTGATGAAACAAGGATATGATGAAAAAGAGACTTGGGGAGGACTTCCATCTTCATCTCTAGCAAAGTGAGAGTTAAGGCCACGTCCACACCTGCCCGGCGATAGCAGCAGCCCTGCGCGACGCCAGCACTTTGGCCCTGCGCCAGTGGCCGAGGAATGCGTTCACACCGACACCGCGTTTATTCTCATAACTGTGGTCCCGATGGCGAAATTAGGGGACATTCTTCAGGTGAAGCGCAGAGGAATGCGCGCAGCGGAGATATTTTTGATGAATGAAAGAATTTTGGAAGGATCACTTTGAACGAATAAGACTACAGGTGTGGTTACAATAAAAGTCACTGAGACTAAGGTGTTTTGGAGAGAGTCATCACAAATCGTCTTGCAGGAGATAGGTACTTGACTAAAACGCGACTTTAGTCGTATGGCGAATTAGGTAGTTATTGCGAAATAGACATATAGCTAATAGTCCAAACGCTATTTAAAAATGAAAATTAGGCCTAACGCGACTTATATTACACCAATTGCGTTTTAAGCATACAGAGTACAGGCGATGAGGTTCATTATAAAGAAGACTAAAGAATATCCCCTTCAGATGCGCCGTTCAGGTGTGTATTATAAAACCAGTGTTATTTAAACCACTCCCATCGTTTCCAATAGTTTACGCTTGTGTTTGATCGAAGCTAAACATGCGCGGCGTTGATGAATGATGTTTGACAACAGCTGTCGAGTGAGCCGTGAGTGATGAATTGTTGCTAGCAACACTGCAACATGTACACTGTGCTGACGCGGCAACACGGCCAAGGTCGGCACTAACAGCTTTACGTAAATTTAGGTGATGTCTTAGGAGCTGGGAGTTGGAAGCTGTCAAATGCCTACAGAGGTAGGGAGATGTTGTTATGGAAAAGGAATATAGGGCGGGTAAATATAGAGGAACGACCAGACCAGAGCACACTGGACGTTTATAGAATTTAACTCTATAGTTGTTAGATCTGGTCTCCTAGCTCTTCTTTCCTCGGCGTCCCCCTTACCTAGGAAGGATGGGGGCGGGCGCCCAACAAATAAGATCCTAGCTTCATGCTCTTACCCCATAAATGTACCCAGTGTACTCATATCTTCTCTTAAGCAATATATAAAACAAAGTCGTGTTAGTTAGACCACTTATAACTCAAGAACGGCTGAACGGATATTATATACAGGGATAGCTTATAGCCTGGAATAACATATAGACTACTTTTTACCGGGGTAAACGGTTCCCGCGGGACAACAGCTAGTAAGCAATAAAGTATTTTGACTTTAGCCCAACCTCACTGGTCAGTTGGGGTAAAAGGGACACCGTGGAAAAGAGGAACTTAGAGACTAATAGAGAACTAACAAACAACGCAACAATCTATAGTTTTAATTCTATTAGTCATGCAGTCTGCTCTGGTTAGATTATTCCTCATTATTTACCCACCTTAAGGACAATCTTTGTTCTTTCCCTTGACCCTTCTACGTTCCTAATAGCTCAAATAGGTACAGTAGCAGTCCGGCGGACAGCAGACAGAGACGAATAAAAAGCTTCGGTATACATTTTCCGAACCTAAACACACAATAACTTATACCTGTTAAAATTGAATCTCAATGATAAAGTCATTACTTTCCAAGGTTTGTAAACAAGACGAGCACCGGAATGTTTCCAGCGAGCTGCATTCCGGCAGTCCGATATAGACGCGCCGCGCGGCATCAAACGCATTCCCGACCTGCGCCGGCGCCGCCCCGTCCTCGCGCGTAAACAAAGTCAGCTTTATTGGCCTTCATTTTCATGATACATGATGTCACTTCTAGTGTTGACTTATTTAGGTTGTGATTGTGTGGTCTGAAACAGAGAGTTGTTTGTAGTATACTAACTCTATGGGTCTGAAACAGAGAGTTGTTAGTATACTAACTCTATGGGTCTGAAACAGAGAGTTGTTAGTATACTAACTCTATGTGTCTGAAACAACAAAATGGTTTGCCTAGATATACTGTACTTATTTTCTTTTAGAAGTGGAGGATTTTGTTTATTAATATTGAATGAAGAGATTGACGAGACTGAGCGAAGCGAAAGATAGGTGTGTCAGGATCGCGATATTTGGTGCTCCGTTCTTTGAGTCAGCCCCGTCAGAGACGCATCAATATAACTCATGAATCAGGTATTGGGCTAAAATCAAAAAACAGGTTAAACTATTTGTCGGTTCAATTATAGGTAGAGTTAGAGTAGGTAGATTTTTAGGGTTCCGTTGTCGCAGCGTCATTCATAACTTTTAATGAAATGCTTAATACAAATGTTGTAAAAAAAGACACTTTCAATGTGTATCTGTATAAAAAGTCTTCAATTTGCAAAAAATTCAAACAGAGTTAGAAAGTCTGTCTGTTAAAAAATATAAAGGTAAAAAATGGTTGGGCAGACAAGTTGCAACAGAAAATAGCATTAACTTTAAACCGGCTAATTCAGATTTAGACTAAAAAAGCAAAATTAAAAACTTTGAAAAAACCCACGACGGTAATTGAAAAAGGATGAAATAAAATTTTGAAAAACCCCGCGACGAAATGGAAGTAAGTGACGAATGCCAAATAAACGTTCTAAAAATAATTTAATTTGTCGCGAGGTCTGTCATTAGTCACTTAATGGTCTGTCATTGGTCTGTTTTGTCTAGATAATAATATAATTACAAACCCAAGAAAATCCGTCGGGGCTGCCCTGAACTAACTAAAATTTTGCAGTTTTATGATAAAAATGTATGAAAACAGGATGTAAGAGTAGTGTTAGTGTAATGTGACCGTTACGCCAAAACAAGATTAGTTATACCACATATCATTTTCGCACATACTTACCTTAAGAATAGCGGACAGCCGACAAATGTGGTGCATTTATTAGAGACCGATTCGCGGCTCATTACACAATGTTCCAAGTCGAGTTGCGCAAGAGTTTAGAAAAATATAACGTGACTAACGGCCGGTGTCGGCCGCGCTGGGAGTTTGCGTCGTTTATATCATTAAATTATTGTGTTATTTAATTTATTCAAATAGGTTTATTAACCCTAAACTTTTATTTTTTAAAAATATTGACGGCTCATCTCATGTAACCCTGTCTCTATACATAATTGCTGGGATTTTGTCGTTCGCGGCTTTTGAAGTCGGCTGCACTCTGTTATGAAGTCATGTAGGTAAATGTAGTATTACAAGGGTTTACAGTTCTGCGACTTTATAATATTCGTAATTTTTGTAGTTTTTCCTGTTTTTATTTCTGATTCGTGAGACATTTAAAGAATTCGCTTACGCAAATCGCAAGCCTTGACATACAAATCGTGACTATTGCTGTCCGTGTCCACAAATATATATAAGTTTAGTTACACTACAGGGCCGTAGTTGGTCATTGCAAGCTTATGGCGCCCTCACAAGTAATACGTTTATTTACTAGCTCTCGTTATAATAATTATAAAGTAAGCAAGTAGGCATGACAAACGGCCTAAAATCCCACCTGTTGGTAAGTAGCTTTTGACTACTACTGTATGCAAAGAGGTAACAATGATTATGATACCACTGCCCAATCTCTCTTAATGACATTCATCATACATTGTCATCCTCGTGTATATTTGCCCCCAACGCTCCACCGTGATGGACTGTCCATCCACTTAATTATTTAGCCATTTTATGGCCGACTGATCTCCCAGAGAGGGTTTTCAAGAAGTTTATGGATTGTCTTTTGATATTTATTGCCATTTTTGCGCCCCGTTAAATTAGCGCCGGCTCCGGCTCTCTCCGGCTCTGGCTTCTGTACAATTAACCTCCTTCTATAACAATAACATAGTGATGTATACAAGTTTATTCAGGTTTTTGTCACAGCTACTTCGATGCTTACGCATATCGTAGATTTATGAACAGAACTTTATACATGTCGCCCTAGAATCCAGTGATAAATGTACCAAATGTTTGTGTTTTAAAACGAATCGTGCGACCTCGTTATAGGACTTTTATTTGCGAAATAACGTGACCTAATTTTAAACTGGTTAGCCATAATATATGTGTTTAAGTTTGTAAACGGATCATGTTTATTTGTGAGATGCGTGTACTCTATTGAAAATTGCTTATACACTTTTAATCGGCACATACCTTGACATCATTGATATAAATTACATCATTGATGATAATGACGACCGATTCAATATTACAGGTAAGTTGAGGAGATGAATATACCTCATGCTCAGAGAATTGAAAATACGAATTGAAAATCTAACCGGTTGCAGGTACGAATTCTTATCTTCTGTACGTCTGTGTTGGTACGATTATCAATTGTCAGGTTAAGTATCTACCTACCTATATACAGATGTAAAGATAAGATTATTCAGACAATTCAAAATACATCTACTAGCCGAATCAACAGCAAATAAAGAAGACGAAGAAGTTAGCAACTGTTAGTAGAAAAGTAAAAGTACAAAAATGTAGTCTACTGTCGTATGTAATTATTTACAATAACACGGCCAAACTCCACAAAATACGGAGGGACCACAATATAACAAAAGAAATCCGGTTATAGGAGAGCATTGGTGTTGTCTTCCATACGGAGCCAAAACATGGACAGTGAGAGTACTCTGATGACGGAGCATTATGCGCTCGAAATGCTGAACTAGGCAGTTTAACAAGGACCCAATACCGCATGACATGAATGTCTCTATTCTCAACGAACTCCTCGTCAAAGAGAGACTTCCGACGTTTGATCCAGACCACTTCGATACTTCGGCTACGTGACGCGACGGCGACTCTATGAAGCGGCTCGTTGTCTAGCCTAGAGCAGAATAAATGGTTCTTGATGCATGAATGCTCTACATTGCATTTGACCAGATCTCCGATGGTCCTGGCCAAATCTCTGATATAAACAATAGGTACTCTAAATAAATGAACGCCCAAGACAACCCTCAGCAAGGGACAGATGCCGTTAGGTATTGCGACGTGTCTCTCAGCCTAATTGATCACGACTACATTGCCAAGAGTAATCGACTGAGAGGTACTTATGTGGGCTGGATCAAAGATATGTTCGCCATTTGAAGAGCTCTCGATCTGGCGCCATTAGCGATCGAGTGTGACGGCATTAGTCATCGAGACCTCTGCTGAACCGCATTCCATCTGCGCTGGCGCATCGCCAAGTATAGGGCTGGCAGTATTCAAGCATTCTAGGGAAGATCACCCCCATCGCTGTGTCATATATCATCGTCTCCCACTGAAGGATATAATTTATATGTAGATATATGGAGATATGCGGAGTTAAGGTCGTTTGTATTGATCAACACGCGATTGTATCGCCTGAGTTCCCAATGAAGGTAAATCTATTTATCTACGCGCACAATTCCGCATTAATCAATAAATTGAATGCTTTCGAGATGTGGATTAAAATCAGAATTTCGTGGAGTGATGACACCGTTTTTTTGTAGTTCTACACAAACAAATTAGATTTCAAGCACAAAATAACGAAAAGGAAGCCATATTTTGGACAAGTAGGCGACAAGTACTGCAGCAAGATCTGTGATGCAAGCAAGAGCAGTAGAGTACCCAGAAAATTAAAAACTTGGCTTAAAAGTTTAGAGAACGTTTCAGGAAAAGCAGACACTCTCCCGTGGTGCAGAATCCAGAGTGCAAATCGCCATGACGGTCGCCAACTATAGTTGAGAAGAGGCACACTGAGAAGAATCTATTTAGCACCGACCCGTGTGCTCATTAGGTGTGATGTGAACTTCAGCATGCCGCCAACGTGAGTCAGCGGCCAGGCATTGTGGTGCATTTACCGAATTAGAACAAGAGCCGAGGTGCGCTGCACGAGGTATATTTAGACCAGCAATACTGTAGGTGAGAGCTGAAGAATGTTCGAGTGCATTCAGTGGTTAGGTAGGGGTGACAGAATGTAGTTTCTCTTGTTTTTCTGAATATAATCCTAAATACACAAGTACGACAAACCGGTACAGCCTACTGCCTGATGGACCAACGGCCTAAACGGTGGACGTGTCTGGATGCAGAGGGCGGAGGACCAGATGTAGTGGAGTTCATTGGGGAAGGCCTAGACAGAAGTGCACGTCGGAAAACATAATATGATGATAACAAAATAGACTATAGAAGCATGGCTGCGAATATATGTGGTTGCCTCACGTTCAGACACGGACCCGTACTTGGAAACTATAAAGACAGTTAATAAACTATTGGTGTTGTAAATAGCAAGACGATTTTTTCTTGGAATCCGATTTTTTTCCACAAACACACATTAGCTTGTAAATCAATCCCTTGGGCGCCGGACCTTGATTCTGTTTAAGCTTAAAACAAAGGAAACAGCGTTCCGCTTCTGTCAAACGTCCTTCACTCATTGTAACTGTATCTGTTCAATGTAAAATAATTTTTGGGGTTCCTGTGAAATCGGGAACCAACTGGGAAATCAACCGCCTGTACGATAAAATTATTTATTATATTAGGTTAAACCAAGAAAGTCCTGACTACTGACTCAAAACATTTATTGTGGGTAGAAATAGAAATTATAAATTCAGGCCACTAAAAAGTGGGCCGAAATACTAAAAAATGTTTCGGAATTTAAGAAACAGACTTCAAATTCGGACCGCTAAAAAGTAGAACGGAAAAATAACTGTCCGTTAATTTTCAACTTGTCTTTGATACAACAGTTCCTAACATTTGAGATGAACATTAAATAACACAGCTCACCAAGCATGATCATCGTAACAGCCTATCGATGTCCTCTGCCGTACGAAGGCCTTCCCCAATGAACGCCACCACACCCGCGTCACATCTTTGGGAGGATCCTCCTGGCGGAGGGGCGTCCCTACCCGGGGATTCTCCGCTACGGTAGGGAGAAATCTAAGCACAGACGCTTGGTCAAAAATAAATGGAACCCGCTCTTTTCGTACTACGTTTAACACTTTCTTCTCTCTATTGTCGCCATAGATCTGATGACAAGACCCCGCATTCCTGCGCCGTCTCCTTTGAAACTATGAAACATTTGTGCTAAAATAACCGCGCGGTGACACGCATAGTTTAAATGTTTCTACTTCATGACGTAGTTTGTACTTCGTGACCACTTCATTTTTATAAGAATAGCAGTAGTTATGTCTGTCTGGGCGGGAAATGTATCATCGCATCGGCTACAAGCCGCTGACCTGAGTCATTGGCGTTTGCAGGAAACTAAAACTTAGGTAAGCCAGTTGGTGAGACCCAGTGAACTGAACGCTTTCAGTCCGGGTTTATAATGTCTATTTCGCAAATGTCTACCTACTTCTCAATACGTCTACTTTGCTATAAGCTTGTCTTTTGTTTTTAGTTCTTGAGTTCGAAGTAGGGAGAAGAGATACGCCAAATCTTGTACTCTGTCTAGTACAAAATTAGTCTTAGGTATCTATTTGATTATTATAGTGTTTTATGTTATTCCGTTTTCAAGGTCTCAATTTCATGGTTAACTTATAGGAAATTAGTAAAAATTGTAAGGATATGAACTAAAAAGACAGGATGGACAATTACGTAATGATTTATAGAATTATGATTCCTTCCGTTTTCTATTTATTACGTGTTCTAAGTGTTCTAAATCCTAAGACAAATTCATCAATATCAATAAATAAAACAATATTTAAACCGTATTTTTAAATTGTCATAACAAACGCCATTGATTGATGTTGATGATTACATGAAGGAAGGGATATGTCGTGAAAATATCTGCATCATTTGAATTTTGTCAGACCCGTTAATTTTAGAATAGACTACAGTTTTCGCAGCTAACACTACATTTAAATTTCCCTAGGGATGAGATCCAGAATTTCAAAGAAAAAGCTTGAGACGGTGTTTCATGTTTTTTAGGTATTTTGTTGACGACAAGGGCGTTCAAACAACAGAAATATACCAGTTTAAAAACAAAACTATATTTTTCACACATTATTATTTGTTTGTGTTCTAGAGTAAATTTTTGGCTGATGCTATGGGCAAGTAGCATATCTTAATACGCTTAATCGTTACGTGAGATCAGGTGATTATTTCGTAATTAAAATAGACTAGCCGATGCCCTCCGACTTCAACTAGGTTATAAAGTATACTATTTAATGTTGTTAAATTTTTTTACCCGTTCTAATCATGAGAGTTTCTTAGTTTCTAAGTTTGTCAATAGATGGCGTTAGGTGTATTTTACACCCCGCTATCATTTAGTTCTTCGCAACATATTTAAGATAAGCGTGCAAATTATCCACCAGTTTTTACTTCTTTATTATTAGTATAGACAGGAAATAATATTATTAATATATAATATAGACAGGAAGGTTCGAAGCGCAGCCGCCAACCAAAGAGATCGTAACTCTATGTATATAGATATCAAATGAGAAATTACTCCTTTCGTTTTTTCGTCGGTTGAAGACTTTAAAGTTTTAACTAGAGTAAAATGACACACTACACACTACACTTTTGTGTTAAAATACCTAAATCGAGTGGTACTGTCCAAAATTTTGACTAAAAACACTACCTACCATAAGAATGCCACCACCATGCCATATACACTTTGCTGTGGCACTCTTTAGTTGACCACACTGAGATGAGTCAGCATTTGTGAGCATTTAAAAACCTGAAAGTTTTTTTAAACAATGTTTATTATACGCTCTCAATTCGACTATTTTCCGATCTCTATGAAATTTTATCACATTTTTTTATTTACAGCAGGCCCGGAATTGTCACAGTGAAAATTTTGTTCTTCTATCGACTTTCGACCTTTGAGTATTTATTCTGGTTTAATACTCAAAGCTTTCGACAGTATCGACGTTGGCCCACTGCTTGTGAAAAAGAATAATGAAATTATTAAGTAACAACTAGACAGACGATATGATCGCCTTTATGCGTATTTGGCTTGTCTTCTAAATAAATATTACAAACTTATAATAAAAAGACTGTATTTATTTTGACTGTCTATTTTTATCCGTCCAGTATTTTCACACTCGCTGTTCCAAAAATATATGATTGAGAAATATATTTATAACACATATGTATTCGAATAAGAAAGCGTTCTCGGCTCGTGTAAGAGTCATCGAGGTGGAATTTGGCCGCGGTGCAAGGACACCAGAACATCTTTGTCCACTTGAGTTGTCTGTTTGTTTGCGGATTAGTTTATGGCAGACGGAAATATAGGTGGCATTGTCACCTGCTTCGTTTATGATATTTTCAACCGACTAGTCAAAGTAAGACTTCTCAATTCCACTTGAATTTTTTTTGTGTGCGTAATCAAAGAAAGAAAGAAATGGATGACTCTTTTTTATTGAGTAGGCCTGGAGTAGGCTATATTTCGAGGGTGGTCCAGCGAACTTTAATAAGTAAGTTCGCTGGGGTAACATCACTAAGGGTAAACAATTAAACAAATTAGGGATCAAAAACTCATCGATGTAGGTACAATCAAGGTTGCGGCTACCTACCAAAAACGTTATGCTGCATGTCACGTTTGGCAAACCTTTACAAATTCAAATGTGTGGAGCGGGTCTGCCGAACGTGTACATGCAGCATAACGTTTTTGGTTATGCTTTGGATTTGGTGATATCGTTCAGAATTAGCGCGATTGGGCCCCAGAGCAGGCGGTCACTCGGCCCGACGACCCTATGTCAAGCCGCGGCGCTGTAGTCTACGTCAAAAATACAGCGCATATCTGAAATTCCCCGTGTCTTCGACAGTCCATTGCCATCAAGAAAATTTATTGTATCCAGACACTTAAATTCTCTTCTTTATCACCACTAAACGTCCATTCAACCCGGGCCCACCTAACACTCTGGAGAAATACACCAGCAGTTAACATTCCTACGCCTAAAAGTGGATTTTATTGCAGAAATACCCGCAAAAACTCCGCAACACCAATTGGCACATGTTCTCAAACAATAAACGCGAGATTTAATACTTTAAAAAGATTTATTGCTCTGACAAACTTTAGGAGATTTGGTATGATCTCTAATCTAAGGCTAGTACGATGTATGAGCGCGCATCGTCAATGTTTAATAGAGGCCTACTGTACGCACATACCTGTTTTTAAGGCCCATAAAATGATAGAATTTATTTAATGTTCCACTTTTCTAATATTGGTAATTGAAATAAATAATCTTATTGAACCAAGTTTGTACTATTATATATTCTGGGCTCAAGTAAATATTTGTTTACGAAGCAAAGGCTTATATTAGATTATTTTAATTAATCATAAGTTTTGATTAGCTTCTCCTTTTGGACATAATTCGCTCATCGGATTTTAAAATTGTTGTTTCTCCTTTTAGGTATTTGCCTAACCTATCCATCTTTCTTTAAAATGTGTAAATTGATTATTATAACAATCAGTTGACAAAATCTAGCTGGTTTGCTAGTCATATTATGAGCGCTTAAATAGTATGTACCTAGTTGTTAGTAGTGCATTTTAGACTTTCGCGCTTTGTATTCATAATTATATAATTATTTACGGGTCTTACACACGAATAAGTTTTATTTACCTTGCCCGACGTTACGACAATTAATCAATAGGGAAGATGGTTTTAAATTGTCACCGTCGTGGAATCCAGTGATCGATAAACTTAAATCTCGTGACTTATCGTCGAATACACCCGCGGATACCGTGAGTGTTGTGTGCCGGGACTTTCCAATAATACAAGATCAGCAGAGGGTAGTTTCAGAAACTACTCACAGCGATCAACAATGACAGCTCGCCTCTCCAGTCGGCTCGTGACCACGGCCAGTGTGACCTGGTCGAAACGTCGGGCAAGGTAAATAAAACTTATTCGTGTGTAAGACCCGTAAATAATTATATAACTAGTTGTTAGTAGTTTGCAGAAGAATCTGAATCGTATTTAGACTTGATTTATAAATGGTAGTATCCTACGAATAAAGGCGTAGCTACAAATGGCCAACTTTTCAGTAGGTTTTTTGTGTTAGTTAATTAATTAATGTACATGGCTAGCCTTTTTTAAACCTTTTTTCTAGGTGAAAAAAAAGTCTTTCCGTTTATTCAACGAATGTGATTGTAAAAAGAATCGTAGATTTCTAATCGACAATAAAAACAAAAAGCCATAAAGGCATTTGTGGCTCTTTTCGGAGACTAACGGACGCCCCGCGACTCTGTCCGCGTTAAAAAGTATCCTATGTTAATCTAGGATAAAAGCTATCACTGCACCAAGTTTCATCAGATCCGGTCGGCCTTTACAGTGTAATAACAGAAGAACAAATTACAAACTCTCGAATTATATTTAGTGAGATGGGATGATGTTATGAAATTATTCATAATCCACTGCACTGACAAGGATGAAACATATTTTTGAATTATGCCAATCATCATCATCATCTCAACCTTTTAGCGTCCACTGATGGACATAGGCCTTCCCCAACGAACGCCACCACACCCGGTCCATCGCTCTCCGCATCCAGCCGCTTCCGGCCACCTTCTTTAGGGCGTCAGTCCACCTGGGGGAGGGGCGTCCCACGCTGCGCGTACCGGTCCGCGGTCTCCACTCCAGAACCCGTCTGCCCCAGCGGCCGTCGGTTCTGCGACAGATGTGACCTGCCCATCGCCACTTCAGTTTGCTAATCCTTTCGGCTATGTCGGTAACCTTGGTTCTCCGTCGGATCTCCTCATTACGGATCATGTCCTTCAAAGAAACTCCGAGCAGAGCCCTCTCCATAGCTCTCTGCGCGACCTTAAACTTATGGATCAGGCCCACCGTCAGTGTCCACATATCTGCGCCGTACGTCATTATGCCAATAAAATAACAATGTTGTAAACGAGCCACTATCGTCATTAAGCCGTTTTCAGTGTTGCGGAAGCCGCCTGCCTACACGCGCTGGTAATTACGTCAATTTCGCATAAACGTTCCTCTACACCTCCCACTTCGTCATGTGATTGAAACGCGCCGTAAGGGGACGTTTACACGCGTCATCGGCTCTCGGTGGTCTCAGGGAGACGTACTTACTACAAACACACTGCTACCTATCTATCAGCTAACCCAAGGACTACAGGCCCCTGCCCCTTGGCTGCATAACAGTGTTTATGCAGCGAAAAATTGAGGATGAGAGCAACAGGCAAACACAGGGTCTGACACAATAGGGTCGCAGCGTCGCCGAAACACAATTCATTCGCGAATCGTAACCACTTACTGCTAATGTAAAATAATACCTACCAAATCGTGTTTTTATTTTATTATCAGAAGTTGATTAAGTTATATTTTACGTGCATAATTACATACTGATATCTTCACGCTTTCCTGACGGGGGTAGAAACGAAAAAGAACGGAGCGCCAAGTATCGCGATCCTGACACACCTCTTTCACTTCGCTCAGTCACATCAATGATACTCATCTCTACACGCGCTCGCCGCGGGACGCGAGTGCTCTTGCCGTTCCGGTCTTTCGTTCTATCTCTCTGATCTGTGTATTTAGTCTAGCTCGTTCCGGCTCCTACTGCCACTCACTTTCGTTCAATAATTATATTTGTGTCGTCATTCGTTCATCACTCATTCGCTCAACATGTCCGAACATAACTGAGTATGACACATTTATTTAGTCCATAAGTTATCTCTTGCTTGTCTAAGTTTGATCCATAGACAAATAAGCTTATGTATTTATTGAAATAACTCCATTCATTCACTCACAAGTGTGTAGACTTGCTAACGTGACGTCACGCGTGTGCGGGGCTCGCCTACGAATTGTGGAGATGAAAAAAATTGGCAGAAATATTCGCGTGACCAAACATAATGTAAAAATAGTTATTTGCTGCGAAAACAGGTGGTTGCGTGAGCGTGTTTGTGATTACAGAACAACGTAGTTAGGGGCCTGTTTCCGTTGTCCTGCGATGAATGACTAACCCAATTGCAATACGAATAGGCATGTTTGTTAGTTTTAAAAAAAAGTAAAAAAATGTCAATTCCCAAGCCGAAATTTCAGAAAAATCTTAAACTGTATGGTGTGTAGCTACCACTATGGCATTATTTTTATTACATGTCTACTACTAAGCCGTTTTACTATAATATTATTTTTCAATTCATCTTGCATTAAAGGTATCTCTATCATAAACGATCCTTTTATATCATTTGCTATCTAGATCGATAATTATTTTGTAAATTAACTTAACTTACTAACTTAAATTTAGCCATTTTGTAACTTTCTTTACTTCAATTAGTTTGTAAGTTAGTTTAATTTTGTCAGTAATCGTAAGTTTTCATTTTAAAGTAGGTACGTAAGTACCCACGTTATTTATTAAGTTGTAAATGTTAATTATTTTAAATAGAATTTTATGAATGAGAGATTAGGCTTAAACAAAGTTAAGAAAAAATAGATTTTAACCAAGAGTGATTTATGTAGGGGAGATGTATGATGTACTCGGGCATAGAATTTTTAAAAATCATATTTTCATCTAGACTACTACTAGACTATAGACCGATAACCGCTGGGGTAGACGAGTTCTCGAGTGGACACCACGCGTGGGCAAGCGTAGTGTGGGCCGCCCCCCGGCTAGATGGAGCGACGACCTGCGCAGGGCGGCTGGCAGTGACTGGATGCGGAGAGCCGAAGATCGGACTCAGTGGCGCGCCTTGGGGGAGGCCTATGTCCAGCAGTGGACTAGTGCAGGCTGATGATGATCTAGACTATTAACTTTCGCGTACATAACTAATGTTTTTATATTAGTTGTCATGATGGCATCTACGAAAAAAAGTTTTTGTACTACCTGTAGAATATTTTCTGGAATGTAACGTATCGCGTGAAGCAGTGTGACCAGTATATATTTTCGCCCCATTGATGTCCGACTGTGTTTTATGACGGGCGCAGAGCGTTTGCAAATCACGTCGTTACATCAACACTAAACCGTTTTAGATGAATGGAATGTTTTACAATAACACGTGATAAACGGAAAAACAAACGGTGCATTGTAATTTTATTTACAAGTAGCTTTTATAAGTTATTTATGGCTTTTTTTGCTCGGCTCCTGAGGGTCGTAGCGTGAAGTTATATAACCTATAACCTTTTTCAAGAATTGGGCTATCAAATGCAAAAAGATTTTTTAAAATCCGACTGGTAGTTTTAGAGATTAGCGCGTTCAAAGAAACAAACAAACTCTTCAGCTTTATTCGCAGATCAATTGGCGTTGTCCAAATTATTATTTAGGATTATTTATTTGTAGTTATTGTGTATTAATGTTGTGTTGTGTAATAATAAATAACGTTTTGTTTCTGGTTGAATGTGTTTTATGAAATAACGGAAGTATCGTATTAATGTATAACATTTATTGTGAACGGAAACCATCAAACGTATGAATGAATGTAAAATGGGTTAATATGATTTTTATGATATAAATGATGTTCTCAGAAAAGTTATAGGTACCTACTTAATCGTCGAAAACGTCAGTGTCCACCACAGAACACGGAAAAACCTCACTACGCTCCCGCTCGCTACGCTATTTCTATGGTGTCCACGATTCTGCGCTACTAGACAGGCCTAAAAGCTCAGATTAAAGACTTTAATCTGCACCTAAAAGTATCCAGGGCTGTAAGACAGTCATAAAAAATACTTTCTGACCTTGTTTCTGACACATCGTAACTTTTGGGGTTATTTATTTCCCGCAAATTTCACGATTTCCTGGATGTAAGACATCGGGCGACATCTGTGAGTGAGTTATTGTATCTTTTTGGAGTTCCAGCAAAGCGGTCAGAATTGATTTGGTTACGAAAGAAACTGCTAGATGGCGCTGGGTGCCTAAACAAAGTTCGTAGCCGGTCGTAGCCATTCGTAGACCAACATCTACGAGAGGTTACAAAATATTGTGCGCGCAGTATTTTGTCTACGAAGAGAGGCGGTCGTCAAAATAAAAGTTTATGAATAAAATCTGAATTTAATAGCTTTTCAATAAATAAATTTAGTATGGAGAATCGACCTTCAAAGTACTAAAAAGTGACTTTGTTTTGAGGGATTTGTTGAAGCAAGTTACAAGTTATTTCTTGTATTTTTGTTATATAAAAAAAATATGTTATTTAAAAGTATTTATGTATGTTTATTAGTTGTTGAGTACCCATTTTACAAGTTTCGGCTTAGTTTGGGACTAAACAGCCGTGTGTAAATTTGTCCAAACATTATTATTATTATTCGTAAATATGAGAAGACCGCTATCAAACAGCTGATCGTAAAGGCAAGAAATAACTTTGCATTTTATTAGAACCTGAGCTACTACCGCACCACGAAGACCACGATTTCATTCACACGGTATAACTTAATAACGAAGTAAGTTAGCGACATAAATAACTTGAAAACTTTAAATTTTCACAAATTTCCTCTTTGGCGCGTATTTAGCACCATTCCTCAGAGTTACATTATTGAGTTACAAAAACAGTGTTATTCTGGACCACAGAAAACCTCGCTTCGCTGTCAATGTAGTTTTGAATATTGCCATATCGCGGAGCATCGGCTATCAGGTGAAGTTTGAACGTTACAATTTTAACTATGAACGCTTGATTTGTGTGTTGATTTTTTTGATAGATTCTTTGATCGCAACGGTCCCGTTACCAATAAAGAAAAAACACTCTTCTTTGGTAAATGATTGCGAAATTCAGTTGCCATGATGGCAGAATCGGAGCCGATTCAGAAAAGTTCAACTTAGTTTAATGCTAATACTTATGTGGTTTTTTTAAGGAATGTCTTTCAACAGTTATAAAGGACGGAAATAAATAGAAGCATAACTGCTTGCTTACAGTTCAATTTATACCCCCAAGAATAATCGTCTTTTAAAACTGAATGTTTTTTTATTCGTTCTTTGACATTCAATTGCATACGATGCTGCGTATGCATTAATAGTGCCTTATTTAAGATGCAAAAGCTAAGTTGGTCATTCTTTACAATAGAAGCTGGATATCACAGCAGGACCCGAAGGCGAGGGCGTAATTAAACCGAGAGTATAACGACAAATGCTCACATGTGTCATGCGACGTATTTCAACACACTTGCGAGGAAAAATAAAATTACTAATGTTTAGCTAGCAGAGTTTTGAGGGACCCCTAAAAACTCGTAGAGTTTGGTGCTGAAAATAAGTATTTTATAGCCCTGCAATTATGCCGGATTACCGCTGAACTGTAGGCAATGCTGTGTCTAAACACAATTAATCATTACCATCGCCTAACATAATACGGACTCCAGCTAAAAGAGCAAGAGCGAGCGGTAAAAATCTGCATAATCGGCGAACCCGCGGGAATTCATTATGTTGTCTGCATAAATAAATATATATTTGGATAACCCAGGGCAGCAACAATGAACAATTTATTATTTAGATTCCATTCTGGGGTTTTTATGCAAATAACGGCGCTGGTTCGAGGTTCCTTTTCGTGTTTTGTGCGACTTGCGGTGATTAATTGGAATACAGTTATTGTTTATGGCTTAGTCAATCCGTACCTACGAGTTATTTATTTATTTATTTTATTTAAAATGGAAAGGCAGCTAAAGCTAATGCTTCCATATCAGCAGTCTACTTGCTTTCATAACTTATATTAATTTATTGCGTTTGAGAAACTTGTCTAGTCTGTTCTTGAACATGTTTACAGAAGTGGCAGATACAACAGATTCTGGCAGATTGTTCCATTTGGATGCAACCCTGTTGCCTAGGAAATTTCTGTAGGGGTTCAGCTGTGCATTGGCTCTTTGTATTCTCATGTTGTGCCCTCTGAGAGTCTCTATGGGATTAGGGTTAAATATGTTCCTTATGTCAGAATGGTTGCTCAGAATCTTGAAGGTCTCAATCGAGTTAGCAGAAGTTTTTAGTTTTCATTTCAAATGATTTCTTGTCGACACTATCTTATCGATTACTTATGTTTACTCGACAATACAGGCATTTAAAATTGAATTTATCTAGATGGAGAGCTATGCTCGGAGTTTCCCTGCGAGATCGAATCGAGAGAGAACCAAGGTCTCCGACATAGATCAAAGAATTGCGGAGCTGAAGTGGCAGTGGGCTGGGCACATCGCTCGTGGAACTGACGGCCGTTGGGGTAGAAAGGTTCTGGAGTGGCGACCACGTATCGGAAGACGCAGTGTAGGCAGGCCTCCCACAAAGTGGACCGACGGTATGGTGAAGGTCGCGGGACCCGGCTGGATGAGTTTACCGCAAGACCGGTCGTCGTGGAGATCCCTGGGGGAGGCCTTTGTCCAGCAGTGAACGTCTACAGGCTGATATGATGATGATAGAAGACATCCCGCTTCGTCCGTCAAGAAACCGAAAATATAATTCCGTGGTGTGGAAAGGCCCTAAAGACAGTGTTGCCATCCTTCGAGCCCGTTTACTAACAACTATTTGTTTTAATTACACAGCTCCTTTTATTGACTTTGAGACAACTAGGTTCGTGACGATGATTTTCAATTAACGAGAAACGGGATTTAATTAGAATGGCGTCAGAGCGGGAGACAAAGAGATAATGAATTCCTGTTGTCTTCCATTTAAAGACAGTCTAGTTTTTTGCAAGTACATTCGGCGGAAACGACTATTTTTTAGTCTGTGTGATAGAAACTTTTATCTTCAGATGTTACCTACTGCGTTTGTTGTATTGTTGATGGTTTTAATGAAAGTTTGTTTGGTTTGGAAGACACTATATTTTACTTTTAATTTACAGAGATTGCAACGTGCGTTCACAAATGGTTCGAGAGGAAGTGTAGCTGTCAATTTTTACTTTTTTTTTGTTGATTTGTCCTCTATTGAGGACGGGCAAGGGAGCTTCGTCCATACAGTCCTGTCTTATTTAAAATATTATTTCTTATATTTATTTAAACCGGCGGTGTCAGTACGGCCTCCACAAAAACAGAGCACGACTAGAGTTAGTCGGCGATATTCAACAAAACCACAGCACGGCCTCCACGAGGGCAGTGCCATTCGGTGATCCACACTGCAGGTTCATGTCCGCATTAAACCGATAGTAGGTTTAATGAAGAATAACAAGGGACATTTTGGAACGATCCGGTAGAGACGTTACACGCTTTTATTTATCTATCCCGCACAATATACACTTTAATAGGCACTTCTTGCACATAAAACTATCACAGATATACACCAAAACCTACAATATACATTTTTTAGGAAAACTGAATATAAAAAAAATACAACCGTCTCCGACAAAATCCCGCCAAAAAGCCTTTTTACTTTTTAAATAATTGCCTGAGGAAGCTACACACACTTATGGGTGTCCGACTATTAAGGGTGTTCCACACTACACTATAATGTTAACTCACCTAATAAACAAATCTTATGCAGGTTTTTCCTGGATCTGCGTAAAGGCCATGATCCAGGCCCCGATCGGTATAGGGTCCCTACCAATTGTCGTGTCAGTAAGCAAGTTGGATGGTAGTGCCGGGCCGGTTATAGTTGACGGTTGGGTGCCCTGACTCCCAACTTCATAGATCGGCCCTACAGATTGGCGCGTGAATGAGCGGCCCTACCGATCGGGAGATTTAACGTAAATTAGATTTTTTAAATTTACTATTTTTTGAAAATAATTACAATAATTAAAGATTTCAAAGTTTTCCTTTAATTTATCAAGTTTGTTAGAGAGATTTCATCCTTATAATGGACCCTAACGATCGATGCAATAAAAGTAGTGTGCAAATTTTAGTCGGTTCGATTCCCGGGTGTGGCAAGCAAATTTTCAAAAATCTGTGAACGCAGTTTTCTATCCTTTCAAAAATAAAGGAATGTTTTCTTTAAGTAAAATTTTCTATCTACAGTATTAAGAGTACTTTTCTTCCAGATGGCATTACAAAATTCCAGCTTGTTTAAGTGAAGTATTCCAACAGTTTGTTCCACTTCCATACAACGCACATACGTCATTATGTGTTGCTCTTGTAGTCTCCCATGGAAGACATGCCATTAGCCTGCGCAGGCTTCGCGGCGACAGTGACGTCACGAGGCTACATACAGCGTGTAGCGGATCAGATTTATTGCTCCGAGTTCCAAGTCGCGCCGCGCTCGCCTCAGTTTATCAGACAGAGGAAGAATTATGGAGAAGGCATTTTGTAATAAAATTTCTAGTCGCTGGGTTAGGCTAAAGTCAGTTGCGTAGGTGGTTGGAGGGTTGGTAAGTCCGTAATTACGGAGGTGACTTAAAATGAATTAAAAAATATCATATTACTGTGGAAAAATGTCATATTAAATATAAAAACTAAAAACAAAAATATCATTTATTGTCTGGACCAGCTGGATGACTTTAGCGCAGGACCGGTCGTCGTGGAGATCCTTGGGGGAGGCCTTTGTCCAGCAGTGGACGTCTACAGGCTGATAAATTCTTATGCACATGGCACTTATTATGATATTTTTCACTTCATGAAGTCCATCAACCCGCACTGGGCTAGCGTGGTGGACTATAGCCCGAACGCCCTCATTGAGAGGGTAGGCCTGAGCCCCAGCAGTGGGGACATGTTAATAGGCTGTTGATTTGATACGAGTCTTAAAGTGTCCCTAAGCGATCATGCTTGCATGACATGCAACGCTTACGTGAATGTCATGCTGCATGATGGACCATCATGCTTGCTATCAATCAATACAGTGAAGCAACGGCCAGCACGTAGTTTGCATGTCATGCACCTCAATCACTACAGCTAGACGGTCATGCATGAGTGACAGCACGTATTGCATGTCATGCCGAATGATCAGGAAGCCCAACGTTTACAAGCTGTGACAGAAATTACTACTTGTAAGTGAACCAGTAAAATTACCCGATCCTGTTACTTCTTGGTTCCAAAAGCGCCAGTTCGGAAGGACATGGCAGCGTTTGTATAACTTGCTAATTACTTGATCAACATTCCTTTACCCTCCCCGCAGCCAGTCCTTTGTGCCCTACCGCGGCGGGTTCCGTACAACGCTTTAATTATGTTGTAATTGCCATAGTTGTTAATGTTATAGGCTTAGGGATACGTAACAGCTATTGTTACGATGTGGTTATTGTTTGTAGCTAATATCAATCTAGCACCATTTTGTATTGTATAGCTTCGGCGTTTGATTGAAGACTAGAATACGTACGTATGTTCTATTGCTTTTCAATATTAATAAAGCGAATACTAGCTGTTTTTCGCGGCTTCGCCCGCTAAGAAAAGTTTTCCCGAGGTATCTATAGCCTATGTTTATAGTTATGTGTTATCTATACCAATATTGGTTCGATTCCCATCCGGGACCAACATTTTGTGTGATGAGCATAACTGTTGGTTTTCGGATTCTGGGTGTTTGTATGTCCTTAAGTATTTATTGACCGAGCGAGCGAAGCGTCTAAGTTTCGAGATTGGCCAAAAATGCTATTGTCTGTCTTTCAGTGTGAATTCTCTACAGGTCGCATTTTTCAACCGATTTTGATGAAAATTTGGCATAGGTATAAATTAATGAAACAGACAGACGAAGACAGAATGAGTAGAATAAAATCTTGAAAAACATTTTTTTTAGAGTACGTATACCATACTCGCAAAGTGGTAGTGATTTTTTTTCTTGTAAATCCCATAGTGTGGGGTATCGTCTTTCAAAAATATCGCGGGTGTGTGAAAAACATTTTTCCGTTCAGGTATCCGTTTGCGAAATATTAAGCTTTGAAGTGCTAATTTTTGTCACTTTAATACTTAATCTGTCTGAACTGCAAAGTTGACTTTTGTTCGTTTCTTTTAGGTTTGGTTTATATGGACTGGCGAGGTCTACTGTTCTCACGGAACTACTAGTTTAAAAGTATGTTTGTTTATTAGTTGTTGAGTACCCATTTACAAGCTTCGGCTTAGTTTGGGACTAAACAGCTATACACTCCATGGAATTTTATATCATTTAGGTAGTCATTTAACTAGTGAGTGAGTGACAAACATCCTCACAAACAAACATCCTTTTACAAACTTTTGCGTTTATAATATTAGTCGTAGGTATATCGTGCGAGGCCCTACCTGCCCGCAGCACGAGCGCCATAAATCCCGGCGGCGAGTGTCGTCGAAGCGCCAATATACGAGAGTTATAGGCCAGGAAATTAATTCTGTCGCCGCGAGTGGGGTTACGGGAGTCGCGGGAAGCCACTAGTGTAGCCATACGGTTAGCGCCAAACACAGATTACTATAAAGCATTTTTTCGTGTTCTGTGGTGCTAAACTTTAAAAAAACCGGGCAAGTGCGAGTGGGATTCGCGCCGGTTCCGTACAAACTTAATTTTTAAAAATTTCGAAAATTGTTAATTAGGTATTTATTTATACATAGATGACTTTGATATGTAACTGCAAAATTAAGTTTGTTCGTAATAGAATAAAACTTTTTTTGTAACTACAAATTTACTGTTTTCGGATTTTTTCCATTACTTTCCTGCCAAATTTCAAGATTCTAGGTCTTTTAGACCTTAATTTCTAGATTCTAGGTTTCGGGCTTGAACTGGTCTAGCCTATGGAGTTTCAATACTATGAGAACAGTATTGTTTCCACAGACGTGCGGTCGACCTTACTATAAAGTATGGAATTTCTGGGATACACCCACGTAATTTAAAATTAATATTTTTCAATTTGACATTCTTGATATTTCCTTTGGAATTCAGTCTATCAATAAACTAGACGACAAACGGACTATCTACTTACGGAAAGACTTCACATTCTTGCCGTAAGAGCTTATTGTGTTGTCGCATTTTTGCAATGCACTGTTGTTAAAGTGTACCTAAACGATCATGCTTGCATGACATGAAACGTTTACGTGAGTGTCGTGCTGCATGATGGACCATCATGCTTGCTATCAATCAGTACAGTGAAGCAACGGCCAGCGCGTAGTTTGCGTGATGCACGTAGTTTGCATGTCATGTACGTCAATCCCTACAGCTAGACGATCATGCGTGAGTGACAGCACGTGTTGCATGTCATGCCGCATGATCGTTTAGAGAGTCCTTTACATTTTGTAACAAACGCCGTCCCTTGTAGCAAACTACGCAATATTTTCTAAGAGAGTTCTCTCATCGCGGCCAACATTCGCTACTGTCTCGCTGTCTTCACGTCGCAAACGTGTGGAGGACGTTTATACAGTGTGTTGCTAGAAATACAGATTATAACTCTGACAGTAGTTGTTTCAGATTTTCTTTAAAATCAACCAACTATCATCATTTACCATTTAAAATTTCGTCTTTTCTATTAAATTTTCTAGGTAAGTAAATATTTAGAATAGTTAAGTTTATTTTCAATCTTACTGAAAACTATTTTTTGAATGAAAAAATACACTAGGGTACGAATTTAAATATAACAATCCTATACATATTGGTTCGAAAAAACACAAATAAGTGAATTACAACTAACGTTTTCGCGGCCATTGACTACATACAAAAGCGAAAGTGTGTTTAATTGTTTGTTGATCAATCACGCTACAACGGTTGAACGGATTTTGATGAAACTTGATACACGGATAGCTTACATACTGGAGTAGTTATAACGTAAGATAAACATCTAGAACCGGATGTTTGAAATTACTTAATTAACACATTTGAAAAATACCACTAACAGTTTCAGCGCAACCAAGCGTTCTACTAATTTACGTCCGTTTAATTATAATAATAACTAGCTTTTGCCGCGGCTTCGCCCGCGTAGAAAAGTTTTTCCCGTGTACATTGTGAAACAACGCCCTCTATGTAGGCGTTTTGTTACTTAGGGGGTATTAGCGGACGCCCCGAGACATTGTCCGCGTTAAAAAGTAGCCTATAGGTATGTTATTCCAGGATATATATGCTATCACTGTACCAAGTTTCTTCAAAATCTGTTCGGTAGTTTTTGCGTGAAAGAGTAACAAACATTCTTAAAAACTTACGCCTTTATAATATTAGTAGGACTAGTAGGATTTAAAAATACCACTGTACTAACTCACACCCTGTATGTTTCTTGTTGAAGACTGTTTAAGGATCTGGTAAAAGGAGTGCGAGCTGAGAGCAGTCTAAAGAGCTGTGGTCATTACTGTAAGGTACGTTTAGCCTGGAGCCTGCGAAGTCTGGCAAAGCGGTTACTTTTGTTTCCACTCATAGTCGAGTAGTGTGTTTGACGGTAAATATTATCACTTACAGTAGGAGTTACAAAAGTGGTAAAACTCCCAGTTCTGTAGATCTATTTCAAATGTTACGTACCAAAAACTTTTGAACAAATTCGCAACTGTTGAGGTTCTATTGCATTGACTCTTAGATGAAACCGAAAGGAGGATGATACGATACTTTACTAATTGTTCTACAAACTAAATACATAATACTTGGTTCTGGTCAGTCCTGCAGAGAACGACGATGATTAGATTGCATATCATTTATAATTATTTTTGGTTACAGTGTCGATTTCGTACCAAAATAAATAATTGTGTGCCACGCACGGGTGACCAGAGAGCTGGCGCGTACCTCGGCCAGCGCTTAAGCCTGGCCATCCAGAGGGAACGTAACCAGCATCCTGGTCACATTACCCAGAGGCGACCATTTGGGCACATTTTTTATAACATAGGTTTTAGTTTAGGTTGTAGTTAGTTTAAAACTATGTAACAAATAAACCTGTACATAATAAAATCTATATTTATTGTCTGTCATTACAAAAAACTACAATAAAAATTTACATTCGTTCGTTATTGGGCACCTACTGTTTTTTGTAGAAAATACCGTAATATAATATTTGTATGGACGCAATTTTTATTTCAGTTGAGGGCGTCTACTTAAAAGCATGTTGGTAGCCGTGCACAGAGCCTAGTTTTCGTCAATTGCAATGTAAGAGAGTACCATATCGTTTTCCTTTGGTTTCGTCTAAGCATTGAGTACAGAATATATTATCTATATACATCTACCTGTCTTCATATATTTACCTGCGACACGAATTGGGCGGGACGCGGCGGAGGGAATTTATTGACGGGTGGGTGCGTCTACATTATCTATTTCGTTTTATTTTGTACAATTTTAAAGTCAACATATTACCAGAATCGGTTCCGAAACAAAGTAAATGATTCGGATTCTATGTCAGTCCGAGGGTTACGAAATTGATTTAAATGACGTCAGCAATGGATCCAAACGGTAACATGATTTTTATGTCAAAAATAAAATTGTTTGTGATTTTTAGTACCTCTAGTCCTAATGAAGACACTGACTGTTATATCAAAATAATGACAAAGACTTAGAGATACGCCAGAATGCTTGCAAAATAAAATTGTAACTACTGAACAGAAGTACTGAACAACTAGACTGAACTATATTCTCTCAGAGGTTATTCTTGGGAGTTTTCCGAGTTCATTCATTCATTCCGTGTTTCGGGAGACCACATAGGTACGCCTTAGAATAGAAATTTCACCATGTTTCCCTTCACCGAAAAGCCTGTGGTATTTTATTATAGACCGTACATAATAAGTTCCGAAAAACTAATTGATACGGGCCAAGGCTCGAACAAGGAAGGTTGTTCGTAATACCATACTTCTATATCTAATTATTATGGTAGGTACAGTCGACCGCACGTCAGTGGTAACACTTTGACCTTGAGCTGGCCTAGCCTATTACGGAGTTTCAATACTAGGAGAGACCAGTTTATACTGGTTTTTGGTTTGGTGGTTTTGTTTCCACTGACGTGCGGTCGACCGTACCTAACCTTTGAAAGATCGGTGAAATATTTTTAAGTTATACCTACACTTTCAGATGATTTGGAGATGGGGTGGTTTCACAGCCTCAAGTTTTACACGCTAAGTCTATAAGTATGTGAATATATAATGCGGAAAATTCCTCGACTAAAATCACATCTTCACAAACATACGGCAAACTCGGAGAACGGTTAACTGTGGGGGAATGTTTGAATGGACGGGAAATATCAATCGCTCCAAATTGTCCCCTCTGGGGGCCAAACCTTGAATACCAAACTCACAACTTGCCTAATGATGTATTACTTCGCATCCATAGATAAAACAGATTTCGTATTTATCTATGGTTAATGTTATGCCATTTGATTTTGAGTTTACGGTTTTGGACTTGGAATTCAGTTTTGAATGGTATTTCAGCCAATTCTGTTATCGATTGAAATGCTAAATTCAACTTTGTAAAGTTTGTTTGTAAATTGGAAGAATAATTTAGGAAAACTTACAGCAACTTTTTTCCTTCGGCGAAATAATAATAATCTATAGTTTTTTTTTAATCATTATTTTATTTAGGGACTTTTGTGTTCTCCACATGTCAGTCCCATCGTACCCTGACCAAGATTTACTGACGAGGCGACTCAAAAATGTCATACAAAGATCGTGCCGCCACAGATGCAGGCTTGGACAAAATTGACTGAGCCAAACCCACATCTAGTGGATTCAGCTTGAGTCGCCTCATCATTAACTCCCGCTTATTTCTGAACCTGTCACACTCCATCAGCAGGTGTTGGACATCTTCAACAACTCCACAGACTTCACAGTTCGGAGTGTCACACTTTTTCATGAGATATCCAAACCTGTTTGATGGGTAGTGGCCGGAACGCAGTCTACAAGCTAATTTAATTAGACTTCTATTTAACTTATGTTCATCGAACCAATCGGTAGTAAAACAACAGAATTTCGTTTCTGTGCATTGATTGAAATAAATATTCAGTGCCAGACAGTACTTGGTAGCATTTTTTTGACTGTCTGTCTGTATACTAATATAGGTATAATTTGAAATTTTTTGTAATGTATAATGAAGTGACGTATATAATGTTAAATTATCAATAAATGACTGAAACTGATTTTTTACGTTTTTTTTTCTTTTTCTATTTGCACTAATATAATTTCGTTGACTAGAATTGGATAAGTGTTTACTGAACATCTCAACTTTTTTGGGCAACAACTTGAAACTGCCTACAAACAAAGGTGAAAAAAGTTTAGAAGCGACCCGCATAAGTATTCTCATGCTGTGTGCAAATACCTAAAGTAACATTATTTGATTCGTTATTTTATACGGGCGGCGGAATCTCTAAAGTAGCTCAGTAAAATAGATAACGAAATAAAAGTTCGAAGACATCGCTTTTGAATTTAAAAAAAATGAAATCAATAGCCTACTAACATGTCCCCACTGCTGGGGCTCAGGCCTACCCTCTCAACGAGGGCGTTCGGGCTATAGTCCACCACGCTAGCCCAGTGCGGGTTGGCGGACTTCACATACGCCTAAGAATTTCGTCTTCGGCGTATACAGGTAGGTCTCACAATGTTTTCCTTCACCGTTTGAGAGGAGCGGCGATCGTCAATACTATTAATAATAGTATTAATAGTATTATAGTATTAATGATCGCAGGAGAGGAGTCATCAAATGTACCTACTAATGTAATTTAAATCCAACACCAATTTGTTGTCTCCAGTTATTTTTATTGGGAGAGAAGAAAGTAAAAAATGTAATTAAAATTAAATCTATAATTCTATAAAAGTTAATAAGGACCTACTATGAAGGTGTTTCCCGATTAGTCACCACGTTAATGCTTGTTTTGTTTTAAAGTTAAAAATAAAACTTTTTATTTAACTGCCGTTGTGCATTCCTAGTAATACAAAACGGCTTGCAAAGTCGGTTGGAGCAACTATTTATACAAAACGCACTGATTTGTAGAGTCCGCAGGTACTTGGTGGTTTGTCTGAATGTTAGTTTTGGGGCTGGAATGCTTAACGGGATCGCGATTTCGTTTAACCACGATAATTGTATGCTTTGGTTTGGTGTCTGTGCTTTTATGTATTTTCGGCCAGTTCTCGAGATGTTTTATAGCATGGATATACACCTATCACTGTGTACAAAGTTTTGTCTAAATCCGTTTAGTGGTTTTAGCGTGATATTGGCACGGACAGATGGTCACTTAAACACAGAGAGAGAGAAAGAAAATACATATTGTTTTTTTTTAAATTAATGTACTTAATAATTATACAGACACAACTTTTATATTTATATTTGGTACATTTATATACGTTATTTTTTTATAATAGATTTTTTTACAAAGCTACTTCCTGTCCTTGTTTCTTCTGGCAGTTTGTTCTACAGAATCGATGAAAAATAAAATTTAATAAGTATTACCTAAACTAAAACTTAGCAAAACTAAAACTAAGACTATCCTGAAAGTGTCTTATTTTGAAATAAAAAATATAGAACACCTGGACCTGAAGCAAACGTATGTACCTACAATCTTTGGAATCGAACCCTTTGTAAAAAGTGATACAAAACAACTCCCTTGTAAGCGACAGGGTCCATTAATCCTCGCACTCTGAAGGGCCTAACATTAAATGTCGCAGGGCATTCCGATAGATGGAAAGGGCGGCAAACATAGTCAAAGGGCTGTCTCGCAATTCCGCCCCTTGATTGGGCTCGAGTCGAGAGCGCACCTGTGTCGCCCTGACTAAGTGCATACCCTAAACAAAGGGCCTGGGGTGGTCTAAGCCACAGGCGACAAGCGGGAGGTTAATTCTTAAAGCGTTCAACCCGACAAATCGATGAAAAGTTATGTGATTGTAACGAAACATACTTAGATGTAATAGCAATAGAAATGACGATAAATATACTGATGAAATGTGCGGCTATATTTTTACCGAATTGTTTTACCCAATTTTGTTTCTCATTCCCTTTTTCGTGTGGTTCGTCAGTTTATTTTATAAAAACCGATTCAGCATATATATTTTGACGAAATAGAGTCTATTACCAAACTTTAATTTTGGCAAAGGCATTTTGACAAAAACCCTACCAACGAATAACATTTGTTACACAAATTTGGCAAAAATGTATTTTTGACTAAAAGATTTATTGACAATCCAATTTATCGGGTTGTATGTCAAAAAAAACAAATGATGACATTCAGAATATATTATGATATTTTATTTATTTATAACTATAGGATGCCCCGCGACTTCGTCCGCATTAATAAGTAATTAAGAATTTCAACACAAAAAAAAAACTCATTTAAGCGTAACACAGACAGCGCGGCGGCGTTGCGAAAGCGTTGCGGCGGCGAATCTGCGGAAAGCGAATAAAAAGCGGAGCCCTTCAGACAACATATACCGCTAGCGGCGGCGGCGCGGCGGCGGTTTGTATGAAGAACGCTCCGCACCGCGCCGCGCCGCCGCCGCTCTGTGTAGGGGTTCTCATACACTACAAAGGAATACAACGCGCCGCCGCCGCTCCGCAACGCCTGTCTGCGCAAATCTGTCAAATCAAAACGTCAAATCTGTGCGCGCTTGTGTCGCTGTGTCGCTTTCGGCGTCGCACCGCCGCCGCGCCGCACCGCCGCCGCGCCGCTTTGATGTAAACGGCTTCATACTATTTCGAACATTACAGAAAAAAAACGCAACGCTTTCGCAACACTGCCGCTCAGTGTGTGTTACGCTTAAGTAATTGTACCTAATTTAAATGTGTCAAATAAATTATTTTTCATTTCATTTTAATTGGCAGTGCTTGTGACTTGCGCCCGCGGCTAAGACGGCAGGTGCGTACTATTGTCGACGTCGGCACTTGAATGCTTGATGCAAGGGATTCCGTCGTGAGCTTTTAGCGTCGAGTGTCTGCAGACTAATCCGGTGGTGTGTGCGCGGCTTTATAGCTAATCGTTATTGGTAATGTTGCGTGTGGTCGGAACGTGACAGCTTGTTTCAATATTTTATTGTATTAACTGGCCTGTTGGCGTAGTGGTAGTGACGCTGCCTACTGCGCCAAAGGTCGTGGGTTCGATTACCACCCGGGACCAACATTTGTTTGATGAGCTGTTGGTTTTCGGATTCTGGGTGTTTGTATGTATATAAGTATTTATTTAAAAGTATTTATGTATGTTTATCAGTGGTTGAGTTGTTTACCCATTTACAAGCTTCGGCTTAGTTTGGGACTAAACAGCCGTGTGTAAATTTGTCCAAACATTATTATTATTATAATAAATTGGTAATTTCTGAAAATGCATATGAATAATGGACTTGGACCACCGGACTTGGAGCCTTCGACATAGTTCAAAATGTTGTACAGTCGACCGCACGTCAGTAGAAACATTGTGACCTTGAGCTGGTCTAACAATAATAAGGAGTTTCAATACTATGAGAGAACCTGGTCGCAACGTCGGGCAAAGGTAAATAAAACTTATTCGTGTGTAAAAGTGTCCCTAAACGATCATGCTTGCATGAGATGCTTTACGTGAATGGCATGCTGCATGATGGACCATCATGCTTGCTATCAATCAGAACTGTGCAGTGAAGCAACGGCCAGCACGTAGTTTGCATGTCATGCACGTCAATCACTACAGCTAGACGGTCATGCATGAGTGACAGCACGTATTGCATGTCATGCCGCATGATCGTTTAGGGAGCCCTTAAGACATGTAAATAATTATATAATTATGCACAATCTCTTCTCTATAATATGCATCTCTTGAGCCGTAATAATTAACGATTCATATTGTAATCGTAATGGCCGAAGGCATTCCCCTGCCCGAGTTGGATATGAATAGTGAATAGTTTATATTAATACAAGAAAAAATCTGCACAATATCGTCCCATAACATCACCTTTTCCTTCGGCATCCATCACTTCGCTCTCCAATTTATTATGCAGGTAATTCCGGGCTTTATTTGTGTCGAGAATTGCGTTTATAAATCACGGATATTAGGGCGTACTCCGCGGTCCATCCAGCGTTGGCCACAGAATATTGCAGTTTTACAGACATGACATAATTTGTAGGTAACTATGATGTTTGTGCCTACGGCCATGTCTGCCTGCTGTAGTCGGTGTGGTGGCGGTCGTCCCGTAGAAGAGAGAGCGAGAGAGACGGTAAGACGGTCTATGTCGTTCTTTGCAAGCTTTATGATGATTACGAAAAGAAGAAACCTACAATGAAAAATATTATGTCAAAAAATTAAACGTTTATCATTACTTTTTATCATTTAGGCGGACAATGTCCCGTTCGCAAAACGTCCCTCCGACAAAAATTGTCCCTTTCTCAAAACGTTCCTGACTCAATTTTATATTATAAATTACATATACGTAAATAAATAACAATAACATAGGTAAATTACATATAAATAACATAAAAATAAGATAGCTCTCTTCCACGACAAGTCACCTGTTATGTGTAATTAGCCCTAGAACAGGCCTCGGTCTTTTTGGGCTGTTACTGCAACACCAATGTCACTCGTACACGCGCGCGCTCGCCCCTACAGAGTACATATATATATATGTGTGGTGTATCATGTAGGATTTAAGTGTTGTTGTTAAATAAAATAAAATAATTAAGGATCGACCACACCTGTACTCAACCGTATTATATTATTTATACTTACATAATTATCTTTATACAGGTACTTACATAACTATCTTCACGCTATGTTCCTGACGGGGTAGGCAGAAAGAACGGAGCTCCAAGTATCACGATCCTGACAAAACTCTTTCGCTTCGCTCAGTCTCACCATTCTCTTCACACACGCTCGCCGCAGGACGCGAATCACACTCACAATCACTTTGAATCACAATGTGGCTATTAATCTCCATATATATTACTTGACTTGTGTTTTATGTATAATATGTATCTATCAGTATATATGTATTTATATATATATATATATATAATATAATATATATACCTATATATATTATATATTTATTTATTATTTATATTGTATTCATATGTCATGTACTTATATTATATACATATAAATGTCTGCACCCAACACCTACACTCCTTGAAGTTTTCAACATCACCCTAAGGTTGCCTGGAAGAAATCGCTGAAAGCGATAAGGCCGCCTTTTGATTGTACACAGTTTAGTAAATTATTATAATGTAAACTTTTGAAATAATTTGGTGCTCAATAAAGTATATTTGATTTGATTTTGATTTGACGCGAGTGCTCTTCGTGTCTATCTGTGAGCACCCGCTCTATTTGATCCTCGTATGTCAATTTTACGTCACCGGCTCCTGTTACCACTCACAGTCACTCGTCATATTTGCGTCGTCATTCGTTCATCACTCATTCGCTGTTATGTCTACGCTCAATATTGTTTAATCTATGTCGAAATATCTGTAAAAACACGCGCCGCCACGGCACACACTACTCACCGCTTTTATGGTAATTGTTTGGAACGGCCGCGGTGTAACGCAGATGTTTTGCATTTTTTATCTAGAAAGCCTTCGTGGCGACCAAACTGCCGCTGTAGGTACCCACTGTGCCAGTTTTTATGTGGAATGGGACACGAGTAAAATGGAAACTATTTTATTGATAAATGGAACCGTTTATGCTACATAGTAATTTTGTATGAGGTAAATTAACCCTAACCCCATAGAGAGACTGAGAGGGCACAACTTGAGAATACAAAGAGCCAATGCACAGCTGAACCCCTACAGAAATTTTCTAAGCAACAGGGTTGCATCCAAATGGAATAATCTGCCAGAATCTGTTGTATCTGCCACTTCCGTAAACATGTTCAAGAACAGACTAGACAACTTTCTCAAATCTAAAAAGACGCAATAAATTAATATAAATTATGAAAGCAAGTCGACTGCTGATATGGAAGCATCAGCTTTAGCTGCCTTTCCATTTAAATAAAATAAATAAATAAATACAAAAGGCTAAAGTGTAAACTTACGTTATATATTGTACAGTCGACCGCACGTCAGTGGAAACACTTTGACATTGAGCTAGCGTAGCTTATTAGGGAGTTTCAATACGAAAGACCAGGGACCCTATTTTTAACTCGCTCTCTCCTCTCTTCAAGCGGTCGATTCTACTAATTCCGAAAATACAAAAGTTAGTAGAATCTACCGCTCGAAGCGAGGCGAGCGATTCAAAAATATAATAGGACTCCAGTTTATACTGGTTTCGTTTCCACTGATGACGTGCGGTTGACCGTACCTACATAGAAATTACATGCAATAAAACTGTACAAAGTTGGGTCTGTACATTGAATAGTGTTAAAAAATTAGGTCGGGGGTACATTCCGAACAATACTGACGCCGAAAATCAATTTTTATTATTTTTGGCTGGTATCACGCAAAACCACTGAACGAATTTTGACGTAACTTTGTACAGTGATAGTGTATATCCCTGGCCAACATTAAGACTATCAAACATCTGGAAAATGACAGAGAAATAGGAACAAGCAACAAAATAACAATGGTACTAACAAAATTGTGTCAACGGCCTTTCATATGTAAACTGGTGTATTCAAATTGCTCCAGGAAAGGAAGCACCATTAGCAAAAACCTAAAAACAATCGTAACTTTTAACATTATAATTATAACTAAAAGTAGGCACATACTAGCTAACGTGGTCCATAAAGGTAGACTATAATATCAGCTCATTTATCTATAGAAACTTTAACTCGCCAGGTTGTTGTACGGCCGACCGCACGTCAGTGGAAACAAAACCAGTATAAACTGGTCTCTCACTGTATTGAAACTCCATAAGGCTAGGCCAGCTCAACTGACGTGCGGCACCTTTAATCACCTTCTAACTCTGTTACATTTGAGCTCAAAAACAGATCCGCAAACTTAATTAAAGTGAGGGCTCAGCGCGATCCGATCAAGATAATTTTCCCCTTCGATGGCAAAGAAAATCTTCTTACGTGTTAGCTACATACACTTCCACACAAACATACAGAGTGTCGCAAAATTCAACGCGGTACGCGGTGTAATATGACAGCTCATGACACAGAATATATAAATGACTAATTAGCTTGTCTCATTATGACTTCAGTCAGCATAAAGCAAAAAAATATTCTTTGATATATAGTTTTAACAAGGGACAAGTCTCTCTCGTCTTATTGTATTACTATCACAGATTATAAACACCAAAACCCACACCATTAATTTTGAGAAAAGACTATGGGACAACCAACTCTGACTAAATCCCGCCAAAAGGTCACGTAGGTACTATCGCTAGGTTTTTAAAAATCAATTTTACGGCCTTACTTCACAGGCTTTTCTCAACATTCTTGCCATATTAATTGACATTGATGTACCTACAATCACTGTCACCTAACAAGGTTTTTGCAACTGTATTAGATTTTTAAGAGGCACGGAAAATCGCTCATTGTATTATGTATAGACCATTTAATGCAATCTATAGCAACGAGGAGCTTGCCAAAAGCCAATGCCTCCACATGCGGGTAGACGTGTCAATGGTAGACGCATAAATCAGTGCGCGCGTAGCATTAAATCTATCCGCGCTCTTAGGGCGGCGCCGAACTGCCAACAATGCGCGAAGGCGAAAACATCGGTACTCACTCGAAATTATTCTTTCTGGACGGATTTGTCAATTTTCGTAATTTATCCACTTCCTAACTCGTCTACAACGAATTCCTATCTCGTCTACAACGAATTCCTATCTCGTCTACAACGAATTCCTATCTCGTCTACAACGAATTCCTATCTCGTCTACAACGAATTCCTATCTCGTCTACAACGAATTCCTAACTCGTCTACAACGAATTCCTATCTCGTCTACAACGAATTCCTATCTCGTCTACAACGAGTTCCTATCTCGTCTACAACGAATTCCTATCTCGTCTACAACGAATTCCTATCTCGTCTACAACGAATTCCTATCTCGTCTACAACGAATTCCTTTGAAAATTAAATTAGGTATCTACTCGTCTCGTCTACAACGAATTCCTATCTCGTCTACAACGAATTCCTTTGAAAATTAAATTAGGTATCTACTCGTATTTATGTAAACCGAAATAATTTTTTTTGGTCAAATTTGTTGCTGATTGTACTTTTATTGTAGGAAGACTTAAGACTTGAGGTCTCCCTACAATTACAACCTCCCCGGCCTCCTTTACAGCTGGAAATGTGTTATTTAGCTCTTAATACGTCCGACGTTAAGGTTCATTTACATTTAAAAGGCGTTAAAATATTGTGAATTTGTGAAATATGATAATCGTACGGTGCGATGATGCCCATAGTTGGCGGTAAGGTAAGATGGAAGCCTTACATGTAAGTGCTAGGGGATCTGGTTACAGGATATAAGAGGAAACCACGCAGGTTTGTGTAAAGAAAAACCTTAGAGGAAGAGACTAGAGGCCAACGAACTTCATTGCTTGAATCCTAATAATATTTCATAGGGTGTTTGGATGTTTGGTAGTTTGGACGAATGTTTGTTACTCTTTCACGCAAAAACTACGAAACAGATTTTGATGAAACTTTACAGTAATAAAGATTATACATCAGAAAAACATATAGGCTATACGATTTTACGAGACATATAATTTTATAATCCTTTATCAATGTAGATAGAAGCGTGGCGGACTATATATCTGTACCTGAGAAGCATGAAACTGTAAGTGCCCGTGGTGTATACCTACTGATTTAGTAGGTAATACCAGTAGGTATACACCACGGGCACTTACAGTTTCATGCTTCTCAGGTACAGATATAGCCTTTTGATTTTGAAGCATTATTACAATATGCTTTGAAATCAAAATGTTAAGGTAAAATAACGCCAACATTTCCTTCCAGTAGAACATTCCCAAAAAGTCTTAAGGCATAATCCGCCTCTAATCGGATTACGGTTCCACTACACGACCCGGATTTGATAGGTACGGTTTTACCGGACCGCCTGTACGGCCGGTACCGCGGAAAATAGAAACATTTTCGGCAATATAAAGCTGATATTGATTACGCTTTATTTGGTCCCATACACTATTAGCAGCTCGACCGCGAAATTCGCTCAGCTCAAACAAAACCTGCATAAGGATGGAACGTATATTTTGACAAGTTGTGCAAAACGTCGATAGATAACTTCGAGGTCTGGTATTAAACGGTACAACCTTAACTTTAACGCAAACTTAAGTTATAATGGCGCAGGATCCTCAGGTTTCACTGCGCCCGGTGAGTCGAGTAACTTAATTATAACTCCTGGCGCGAGCTGAGCATTAGAAGCTTAGGGAGACAATAAGTAAAAAGTCAGCCAAGTGACTTGTACGTACAACTCGTACAGAATGTTCAGTGATTTTTTGGTGTTTTCTGAGAATGTATAAGAGCGAGCGTCTGTGGTGTCGGGGATAAGACGCGGCCTAACATATCGAAAGGTCCGAAGTTCGATCTCCGGCTGAGCCATGTACCAATGTGTTTTTTCTCGAAACTTAAGCACATTTACTGACTGCTGTCAAATAGTGAAGTAAACATCTAGGAAACCTGCATACGCCGAAGAAGAAATTCTTAAGTTCATGTGAAGTCCATCGCACCCGCACTGGGCTAGCGTGGTTGACTACCAAACGCCCTCGTTGAGAGGGTAGGCCAGCAGTTGGGACATATTAAAAGGTTGTTGATTTGATTTGAAGTAAATAAAGCATTAATTTCTTTCAATTTGCCTTTATGAAAAGTAAATTGTAACCTATTTTTCAATGGCTTCATAACATGTTCAGGGTTTCAATTAAGTCAATTTTGTGCAGTAAATACGACTAGGTATGCCGTCCATATAAAAGTTAACGAACAAACCAACCTGTTGTTTGGATCGCGTGCTCTTGCAAAGGTACGTTCCACTTGGCAACTCGCCTCCGACTCTAATATTTTTTATGCAAGAGCACAGAATACATAATACTACAGAAGTTTGTCTTCGGAAAACATTTAAACAAATAGCGACTCTTGCTACGATGCATAAAGTGCAATTCAGCGCTCACGCAAAATTCCTACAAAGATATTTACTTACAACTTCCCTCTCTTTCTATCGCGTCACTGACGCAGTAAGGGTTGTCTCTTGAGAAGAATAATAAATCTGAATATTTAATTAAAATTTGTGTTCCTAATTATCCACTCATGTGGCAAGAGGCAAATTCTATTCTGATTTTTTTATTCATATTTAAATTTCCAAATAAATTTATTCTTCTTTATAAATATATTTTTATTTTCACTGTAGAATAGAACTAAAACTAAACTTACAAATAAATTATAAGGGCCTCTTTACCTCTTTTTTATATTTCAATATATCATTATCATCATCAGCCTGTACCAGTCCACTGCTAGACATAAGCCTCGCACCAAGGCGCGCCTCTGAACCCGATTCTTGGTTCTCCGCATCCAGTCACTGCCAGCCGCCTTAAGCAGGTCGTCGCTCCATCTAGCCGGGGGGCGTCCCACACTACGCTTGCCCAGACGTTGTCTCCACTCGAGAACTCGTCGAACTAGAATTTCAATTTATTTTTGTAAATAAAGAAGTAGTTTTTATTTGTTTTCATTTGTTTTTGATAAAATTGTTTCGATCTAATTGCGAACTAGAGCAGTGAGTTAGCGGCCCTACTGTCTTGTAGCGCCCGAACTTGGGTTCGATTGCATATACTTTTTTATTTTATTTTATTCAGGAAACTTACAGTCTAACAAGGAAATACAATTTATTTATTTATTTATTTGGTAAACCAACAGTCGTTACATCATGTTTCGGGATTATATTCTACAATATGGTATTACAATGAGATGTACAACTACTTATCTAAGGTAAACACAACATGCTGAAATTAACTGGAGTGAAACAGTAATCTTATAAATTCACATTGTTTAAGTGTCAAGTAAAGCGGAGTCTTTTCCGAAGATATGTTTTTCCGGAACCTGGATATGGAATCAAAGTTGATGTCACAAACATTGCTGTATCTATTAAGGAGCCTACACAGTTGTGGGACAGGAGAGTTGGCACCTAACACTGTTCTTCTAAAAACGGGAGCGAGCAAGTTAACTTTGTGTCGTGGATATCTGTAAGGAACACCGATTCCAAATTTAACTAAATAATGATGACAGATAATAGAAAATAGACAGAGACAGTTTCCACAGATTACAATTTTACAACTTTATTGGACATTATTACAACTTTGTACAAGTTCATCCTGGTCCGAACTAGCCAAACTAGGGCTTTCCTGTACGATGAAAAAAAAACATATGACAGTTTACAAACACAAATCTACAATATTTATGTATGTGTAATTTATTTATTTAAATTTTGCGTCTTAGCAAAAAACATTATTTTATTTATTTATGTATTGCACTTGCATACAGGGTGCATTAGAGGACCCAAGTAGAACTGCACAGCGGCTGTCACGCTACAACATTATTCATAGCGATTTACGACCTTATCGTTTTATTGGGTTATTCGGTTAGCGGTGTATATCCAATTACAGCGCATGTTCTTGGACGTTTTAATAAGTATCGCGTACTATTTGTAGAATAAACTTGTAGCAAGATTGTAGTGAACTACTCTATCCTTTTGCTAAACGCCACGGGTGACGGAATTTTCTTGTTGATGTCTGAAGTGACAATCAGATAAGGTGATGGTAAGTGCCTGCCTGGAGCAAGGCCTGGCAATAAGCGTGTTGCCACCTTGAAGACTCAGTTGGCTTGTCTCGTGAGTACGTGGTTACAAAGGCTCTATTTTGCCTTCAAACCGGAAAATAGAAATACATGCCTTGCTGTTTGGAGTTAGAAATAAGTAGGAATGTGGGAAATAAAGCGAATCGGAGGCGTAGTGAAGACGAAGGCTGTCGATATGTCCTAGTTCGATTCTCGTCCGTGCCATGTACCGATGACTTTTCTCGACATTTTATTACATTTGCTTACTGCTCTCAAACGGTAAAAAGGAAAACATCGTGAGAGCAAACCTGCATAAGAAAAAAAATCTTAGCCGCAGGTGAAATCCACTACTGGGCTAGAGTGGTGGACTATATCCCATACGTCCTCGTTGCAAGAGTAGGCCTGGGCCTCATGATTTGCAGTAATCGGACCTTGCCTCCGGTTTTTATTTTCACCAAGATGAAAATAATATTAGTCCAAAATTCTAAACCGTAGGGTCCGTAGATATTAAATTGTTTTCCACCCACAAATAAGAGATAGCGTGAAATTACATGGAGGATTATGACGTCACTGTAGCAGCCCCAGACGGCCAGCACAATTACAGCCTTTGATGGTCGCCCCTATAAGCAAGGCGTGGTAAATTTGTATATTAGAACCGAATGAAAAGACAACTTCGATTGAATACTTTCACATCTGGGGACCTTTCTATTGTGCTCGTTGACATTACATTTTACATTGTAAAGTAACGACTTTTGTTGGGTGGTGGTGCCGAAAGGTGTGGTTAAGACCTATGTCCAGCATTGGACACAACAAGCTCCTAAATAAAATAATGATAAACAATTAACTATACACCTTACTAGGCGTCATAATATCAGCATTTTGACGTTGACTGCTGGACATAGGCCTTCCGCAACGAACGCCACCACACCCGGTCCTCCGCCCTCCGTATCCAGCCGTTTCCGATCACCTTCTTTAGGTCATTGGTCCACCTGGGGAGGGGCGTCCCACGCTGCGCGTACCGGTCCGCGGTCCCACTCCAGAGCTCTGAGCTCGTCTGTCCCAACGGCCGTCGGTTCTGCGACAGATTTGACTTGCCTACTGCCACTATCCTTTCGGCTATGTCGGTAACCTTAGTTCTTTGTCGGATCTCCTCAGGTCATATTCTTCCAAGCACAAAAGACTGTAGCAAAGGCTGAACATTATCAATACAAACTTCAAGATCCATGAATAGATCGTCAAGTACACCAGGGAGGAATACAAAATTGAATCCGCAACTCCGCAATTGAATTCAGCGCAATAATCACTTCTAATTGTACTCAGCCGAAGGGCGAAATTTGCATAATTTTTGAACGCTCTGACCCCGGGGAGAATTTTAGCCGGTTTGCATATATAAATATAAATGCAGGCGAACGAGGCGCCTTTTGATACGGAATCAGTATCGAGTTTGCAAGTAATACGCCTCGAAAGGGAATTTCCGAGGCAGATTTTTAGCTCGTACAAAATTTGTGCTCAGTGAAGTTTGAAGTATTTCATATCTTTTCGCCTTTGACGCGGTAGCTCAGTAATAGACTTCGGTTAGGTCCAAGCCGGAGTGGTAGCAGGTTGTCATCCTGGCCGAAAAACGACTGCAGTCATGAATTTTACACAACACAAATACCCAGTTGATTCAAGAATCTGTCATTTCGAAGATATAGGGTTCCATGACAACATTTACTCCTTAACATGGTTCCTTATAACAAATTTTCTATCACCATAATATAGTTACAGACATCCCGACGATTGACCCATCTCGATGTGCCATCCTGTATATGGAAGCGAGAAGGGAAAGACTCTAAATATCCTAACCTATGCGTAAGTTCGTAAGGATGTTTGTTTGGTTACTGTTTTACGATGTAACAGGTGAACGGATTTTGATGAAACTTGGCCCAGTGATAGCTTATATCCTGTAATAACATACCGGCTACCGCGGTAAAAACTTATTCCACGCGGGCAAAGCTTTCGTTGAAAACTCAACATTTTCACCTCACATTAATTCCGCAAATATTTATATTGCCGTATTAAACATTCATCTGTTTTGGTAGGTATACTCACCTCCCTAATCCGACAAACACATCTATAGGGCTAAGGACAAACATCAGAGAAGGTATTAACGCCTATTGTGTGAGGAATTAGACAACGCGATGGTAAAAAAAGTAAAAAGAGTGCTTGCGGGGCGGCGCAGAGCGCCCTTTTGTTTGCGGTGGGCGCTATTGCTCCATCTACCGGGGGTGATATACTCCGGTTAAGGTAGTCGCTTTATATGCTATGCTATGCTGCATAAAAAGCGACTACCTTTATATGCAGCATATATATAGTATATATGCTGCTGCTATGCTGTTGAGTCACCGTTGACGGGAAATATAGACAAATTGTGTACGCCCGGGTTCAAACATTTTTTCAGGCCGAGGGACCGATTTAAACAACAAATACTAATAAAACACACATATCTATAATACATATATATAGCATATATATATATTATACATATGTGTGTATATATTTATGTATCCATTTTGTATGTAAGTATGTACGATAATATTTGTATGTATTATACTTTATGAATATTTTTGTTATAATATAGTTTATTTAGTATATTAGTACACACTGTCTGCCCTATCACACTTCTCTCCTGTCACTGGTAGGCTGGCAGAAATCTCATAAAGAGATAAGCCTCGCCATTTGTACATGTTCTTTTTGTTTTGTATCTTGTTAATTTTTTGTGTGTACAATAAATTGTTAAAAAAAAAAAAAAAATTTTAAAAGTGAAATGTATACTATATTGTTTTCTTCTTCGGGAAACAAACAGTAAAAAAATGAAAACAAATTTTAAAAACTAAAATGCCTAGAGTTTTCTGTTCACGATTAAGTCAGCATTATCGGGATGGCGTGGGTGCATTAGTTGAGCAATCTATCTATCCGCTGAATCTATTCTTGTATAAGGTGACCGCATATTTGTATGCGCCGAGGGAGCCGAAATAATTTAATTTTAGAATTGGTTGTATTAAATCCTATGACACCTCGCACACCTGTCCGCGCCGTCGGACGAATCGCCCGAAAGAATTCCTATGGTATTCGCTTCCTTCGGCGCGGTCCATACTTTCGGCGCGCACAAACGTGCGGTCACCTTTCGATTCACACTTTGAAATGTCTGAATAAGGTTCAAATGCGATGCGGTCACCGCGAGTGCTCGCTAAATCGTCGATTGTTTGACGTCGGCATTAAAACAGCGAAGTGTCAATATTTGTCGGCGGCTCGGAGGGCTGAGGGTCGTAATCCCTCCTCCTGGCAAATACTCCGAGATCCGTCGAGGTCTCGCTACCTCCTGCCAACGTCTTTGTTTCCAGCCTCATTAAAATGTGCAAATTATGGCTCGCAAGGCAAATTACTTTGGCTGTTTATATTTTTACACTCTAATTTGGGAAAGGATGGTGTAATCAAATAGTATTTGTAGCTGTATAGTGTTCTCGTAGCACTCTCGTAGCGCTCTCGTAGCTGCGTAGGCCTATCGTAGCAAATAATTTAAACAAACAAATATGCTTAGAATTGGATCTAAATCTTTCAATTCAATTCAATTCAATACACTTTATTGCACGTTTAAAAATTACAGACAAAAACAAAAACAGATACAGTAATGTACATCTAGGCGGTCTTATCGCTAAGAGCGATTTCTTCCAGACAACCTTTGGGTAGAGAATTTACAGCAAATTAGAAGGTAGGTTGTGCAATTTTAGGCATATTTTAAAAATCTACATACACTAAATACATAGGTATACAAAAATATATATATACATACACACATACATGCATACAATATACATACATACATAAATACATACATACAGTGTAATCGATAACAACAAAGTTCTAAGCAAGTGAAGGAAAGAGGGAAGTGAAGTGATCAGACACAGTCGGTGAGAAAAAGTCCCTATGTATCTAATATGTAAATCTTTATACTGGTCTCTCATCGTATTGATACTTCAGCTGAAATTCTAGGCCGGCTGAAGGTCAAAATGTTTCCACTGACGCGCGGTCGACTGTACAAATCAATATTCAAAAAGAGATACGTATCGTAGTATTTGTATGTAGACTAGCCTAAAGACTTGAAATTATTTTATTTTATTTTATTTTATTTTATTTTATTTTATTTATTATCACAAAATCTTATATATTCAAATCAAATTATATCAAAATATTATTGCACAAACAGTTTTCATTTCATAATAGCTCTTACGTTCTAAGAAAGATTTTTCCGCGAGAAAAAGCTTTTCTACGCGGGCCTATCTACAGGGCCTATCCGTCGCCGAATCAAACTTAATTTTACCTTCATAGTTATGCAGGTAGGTACCAATTTTTCTCCAATACGGCGGAATACAGAATTGGACACATTCCTTCTCACTTTTGTCATTTCCCCCATAAATCAGGTGATGCTGAACGGACAAAGGCGCCCGTGGAGTGAGTAATAGGTCACACTGGAGGGTATGAGTGATGTGGGGCCGGGGCTCCCCACAATTGATAACAGTTCGCGACCAGTTTGCATTTTTCTGTTTACAAGTGTGAAAAATATCCTTCGATTTGTCACTGCTGGCCTGTATGTATTCTAGGAAATTGTCATAAACATAATGTAAAAGTGTCCCTAAACGATCATGCTTGCATGACATGCAACGTTTACGTGAATGTCATGCTGCATGATGGTCCATCATGCTGCATGACATCCAGCACGTAGTTCGAATGTCATGCACGTCAATCACTCAGCTAGACGATCATGCATGAGTGACAGTACGTAATTCATGTCATGCCGCATGATCGTTTAGGGAGCCCATAACACGCCTGCAAATCGTCTTTGATTTGATCGACTTTTCCTATAATATTGGGCAAAAGCATGTTTCAAATTCAAAATTTAGGTCATTGAAGCGGAATCGGTGGTAGTTGAAATTTTTTCAGTAAGTATAAATCTACCCACTGTTCTCTTAAGCAAAATTCATAAGCAATAAAATATTTTTTTTTTTTTTAGAAGAACTATTTAATTAACCTACCACTTAAGTCTTTACAATAAAGCCTACATAACTATCAAATAATTATATATAATTTAACACAAAAATACAAAGATAAAACTATGTACATACGACCCTATCAGTCGAACAGCCCGCCTCGCCTCGTAGCCGGTGCAAAGGTGCCCATAACGCTCGCGGCGTTGCCGCGCTGTATCGCTATGGACAGCCTAAAATAGCATAAAATATTTTGACATTGACTCTACGATCAGTTAGTTTCTACAATTTGATCTATCAGAAGTGAGAACTGTATATGTTTTAATTTTAATTTAAAAAATAGTTATTTTCACTTTTACAATATGACATTAGCTAGAAAGCAAATGTCTATATTGATAATATGTATCCTTGTACTTTCATGCATGTTGGTTGTAACGTTTGGTGTTCGTAGTACTCCGTCACAGAAGTAGGCTAGAGGGGTTCTTTAAATAAATTACTAGAGTAACAATTTATGGCGTTTATTGTGTTTCCTGATCGTCCAGATGAGTTAGTTAGATTTGTATCACTGGCCTCGAATGGTAGTAGTAACTCCAGCAGCAGGATGAGCCGTCCGTAGGATTTGCTTGAGTGAGTAGATAGGTGGAAGGTAGCAGTAGTGGTGAGACCACCCGAAGCCACGTAGAATTTAGCTTCTGCCTCAGAGTTAGGAACCTGGGTACGTCCTCGTGAGGTTCTGGTAGTACGGTAGCCCTTGGACAAGTCCTGATAGTCTTGATCCAATTCTTGTGAGGTAGGTTCTTAAAAAGTCCTTGGACCCTGGAACGAGGGCATTCCGGTCATGATGTGTAGGAATTAATCGACCAGGCTAGCTGCAGTGCTCTAATCTAAGGCTCTGTGGGACGGACGCCTGGGTGATCTTTGGGGGTTAATTCTTTGTCGGACTACGGATCAATAAAAACTATAGCAATACGAGTAAATATAAATCCTTGCACATCTGTTCCTTTCCCATATAAATAAACAACAACTAACATGGCATCGCACAGCTTTTTGCACTATGACGGTAATTTACTGCAATCTGATGCCTTTCTTTCAAATCCTTTGACAACCGAAGTAAAGGAACATGTACAGTCAACTGCACGTCAATCTTTGTTCCTGCAATTTATTTCCTTGCAATAAAACCGACATTCACCATTCACTACAATAAATCTACCATTAGCCACACGTGAAACACAAGCCTCGTGTTTCACAGCACATAATTATGGGCTATTTACTAAACACTTATTGAACAAACTACTGTTATTTATTATGCTATTGGCGGCTTAAATTGACTGAGAAATAGTGGTTTACTTATAAACGTTACGTTTGTTTGTCGAGTAGTTTCTGTAGTATTTTCAGATATTAAATTACTACGGTCAGAATTAGAAGTGGCTTATAATTGAGAATGTCGACTCGGTGTCGGCGGCCTTAGAGGGCGCGGGCGCCCACCAAAGAGATTATAGCACCATGGCTGCCTATGTCCAACAGTGAACGTCGACTAGTTATTTAAATAAAGATTTTAAAATAAATAAAAAAATTCAATATTGTATCAAATTGTGCCATCAATTATTTATATTTCAGGCTACAGCATGTTTATTGAGCTTAAACAGAAAAGAGTTTTCAATGTTAGTAATCTCTGATGCAAAGAGCTTCACAACGAATGTTTTCCTTGAAAAATGATGCACAGGGTGGGGAGGGGACTGGGGAAGGTGCTAAATAAATTAAGGTTCTCTCCTAAAACGTTGGAAATCCGTCAAAATACTAAAACGGAAGTTAGACGCAGCCGACCGCGGCTGAAGAAATAGGCTCTCCTGCTAGCTCCTGTAATCCCTTAAAGTGCTCAGAGAGAAAATAAGGGTTAAGTTTTAAAGTACTTCGCACTGAATTTTGTGTGGGTTAAGTGATAAATTGCGAGCGGGGTGACTAGAGATGGGTGATTCTACTGGGAAAAAATAAAAACAAAATTTTATAAAATCAACAAAACTGTTTATTTTTTGGTTAATTCATCACATCAAAATAGCATTAATATAAAATTTAATTAGCATCATTATATGTTTGATTAACTGTTACTTAATCATCTGTTCTAATATCTCCTTCAATATCATTTTCATTGTCTGTTTTTCCTTATCTGTACCAACATCTCTTTCATTAATCGTTACATTAACAGTTAATGTAACGGTTAATGAAAGAAATACTTTTGCACTATTTGTTCTAATAGTCTTTTCTGTCTACGCTATGTCATTTCTGTCACTGCGTGCAGACAGAAATGACGTAGACAGAGATGACGATTTCACGTTAGTTTGATCGTAACTAATCTTTAATTAATTGATTCTTGGTGTGGCTAGCTGATGCAGATAATATTGGTTTCTGTGCATAATTACAACCAGTTATTAAGTCACAAACCGCAAGAATTTCAAAGATATTTAACCTGAACATAATTATGGTTTCGTAGTAGAATCGATCGTCGATCGTCAGTTCGGATTTACTAAGGGACGATCAACCACCGACGCAGGAGTCATGCTTGTTAAGCATATTTTTGATGCTTGGGAAGCTTCACATGATGCAATAGGCATCTTCTGCGATCTCTCCAAAGCATTTGATTGCGTTAATCACGAAACCTTGCTACTCAAATTAAAACATTATGGCGTGAAAGACAGAGCATTCGAATTACTTAAATCTTACCTTGAAAATAGAGTACAAAAAGTTGATATAAATGGAGTTAAATCATCTGGTTCAGTTGTGAAAATGGGGGTGCCCCAGGGCTCAGTTCTGGGTCCTTTTCTTTTTCTTGTATATATAAATGACTTGCCATTTTTAATACAAAACATGTCCAACATAGTATTATTTGCCGATGACACTTCTCTGATTTTTAAAATTAGCAGAAGAGCTTGTGATCTTCCTGAGGTAAACAATACTCTCACACAAGTACTTAACTGGTTCAGCATTAATAATCTAGCATTAAATACAACACAAACTAAATGTATTAAATTTTGCCTACCAAATGTAAGACATGTAGTTAATAATGTAACTTTAGGTACAGAAAGATTAGAATTTATCAAAAGCACGGTGTTCCTAGGTATAACTATAGACTCATCTCTTCAATGGGGGCCCCACATAGCTTCACTAGCTGGCAGACTAAGCTCGGCCGCCTACGCCGTTAGGAAAATTAGACAATTAACAGATATTGCTACTGCGAGATTAGTCTATTTCAGCTACTTCCACAGCATCATGTCATACGGCATCCTACTGTGGGGTCAAGCGGCAGATATAGAAACCATCTTTATTTTGCAAAAGAGAGCTGTTAGGGCGATCTATAATCTACGTTGTAGAGAATCATTAAGAGAAAAGTTTAAAGAAATTAATATATTAACCGTTGCCAGTCAATACATTTTTGAGAATATTTTGTATGTCCGCAAAAATATATCTCTCTTTTTGAGGCACTGTGATATATACACAGCTTATGTTACAAGAAACAAAAACAAACTTGTACCACCACAGTTAAGGCTTAGTAAGGTCAGTAAATCATTCACGGGGCAATGTATACGCTTCTACAATAAACTACCAGAAGAAATCTTAAATATGAATGACAGAAAATTTAAGACTCACATTAAACAACAACTTTGTAAGAAAGCTTATTATAAAACAGTCGATTATCTAAATGACAAAGATGCCTGGTGTTAATGTTACTTCAGCCTCGCACAATCTTTACAAAATAATGTTATGTACAAACTTGATTTTAAAAGATGTGTTGCGGAAGTTTGTTGCGCCGCTTCTTCTTCCCAGCTCTATATAACACCTTGGAGGCGGTGGTAGATAAAAAATTGACGTTGTATAAATGTACCCAGTGTACTTACATGCAATAAAAAATACTTTTGAATTTTGAATGACCGAGATGTGAAATGTCAGTGTTATATAAAATGACCGTCCAAATTGAACGAGCATAATTGACTTTAAATTTGACATGTTTTGTCCGGACAGTTTGGTCATATGTATATAGACAGATTTGTCATTTTCGTTAACTGAATTAAATTATTGTTAAATGAAGACTTTTAAGGAGTTTTAAATACATATTAATTAAAAAGTACTTATGTGTGAGAGTGTGAGAAACAAAACAATGTATCTGAAATATATAAATATATTAAACGAAATGACGAAATTGCCTGGAATATATCGAAAATGACCGTCACTATGGAAATTGTCAGACATTTTACATCTCCTGAGGTGACATTATTATAATACTAGACCCTATTGTATGTTATAGGATGAATAGAATACAAGAATTTTGAATACTTTTTATTTATTGATCTTTTTGATCATTATATGAACAAAAAAATTACAAGAATATAATTTCCTATCACGAAGCTAAAACTTGAAAAAATAAAAATGATTTTTTTACATTTAGGTTTAAAGTTATGTGTAAATAGTTAATTATCTATCAAAAAGCTATTTTCAGATTTTTTAGCCTCTAAGCTAACTTGTAAGCTAAAATCGAGCTCAGCCTTTAACTTCCAACTTGCACCAAACGAGCACGGGTACATGCGACAATCGGATCGGGTTTTAAATAAATAATGAGGGAACCCTAACAACTGGTGCAAACGGCGCGTCAGGACACTTCAGTGCTTTAACTTTTAATAACTATGTACGGAACACCGCTGTGCCGGAATGTATACTTAGACAAACTATCAACTTAAGAATTAACAATTCAAATTACAAAATGGCTCTATTTCCTGCTATTAAAAACGTAAAGTGGAAATATCCAGCTCATAATTATGACCTAGTTTAAAAGTTTTTGTTGTTTGCTATTACAAATCTATTACTTTCTACTACCCTACCTATCAGAAACTTTAAGCAAACTTTGCATAACAGTTAATCCAGCTTTTAACTGAATAAATTACTAATAGATCGTAACTATACCTGTAGTAACACCTTATTAATTTAACTTGCTTTTTATGTTTACATCACAGCTGTTTTTCCACATTGAAGTTCTACCACATGTGGACTACTAATTTATAATCATTAATTACATAATATCAAAAAACTGTCTGACTATTAACCGCACAGCCCAAAAAGTCATTTTAAAAGTTAGAAACGTGAAATTTTATATCTAGCGTTTTAGATAATAAACAATATTGACTTCCTCTTTGTACTTTCGCCTAGGGGTAAAGAGACAAAATAATTCTTATTTTAAAGCTTTAAAAGTAAGAGAGCGTCTGTGGCCTCGGGGATAAGACGCGACCTATCATATCGAAAGGTCCGAGGTTCGATCGCCGGTTGGGCCGTGTACCAATGGTTTTTTTCTCGAAACTTAAGTACATGTACTGACTGCTCTCAAACGGTGAAGGAAAACATCGTGAGGAAACCTGCATACGCCGAAGAAGAAATTCTTAGGCGCATGTGAGGTCCACCAACCCGCACTGGGCTAGCGTGGTGGACTATAGCCCGCACGCCCTCGTTGAGAGGGAAGGCCTGAGCCCCAGCAGTGGGGACATTAATAGGCTGTTGATGATGAAGCTTTAAAATAAGAATTATTTTGTCCTCATTTAGAAAATTTTAAATAGACCAGAACATTTTATTGTGTACGTAAAGAAGTGGCATAAATTATGACGTTTATTTCAACAACTTATGGAATATTTAAAGGTAAGTTTAGTGCACATAATCTACATAAAGCGTGGAACTTGCAACTGAAGTGAGCAACTGCCTCGTATATAATGGGAAAAAGCATTCCATACAATTCCATACAACCCACAAAGGGAAAGTTTGTCCCGGTGTTGCGCGCATTGTTTACGTCGCGGACACCGGAGCTCGTTCTGCCAAAGAAAACAACAGTTACTGGATATGACAGAATTTTTATATTAGTTGTAGATAGATGCTCTCTGTTTTAAGCGTATCCCAGACACACGCGGCCTGTGGTAGCGGCCTACCGCAGGCCGCAGCTTCAATATGCAAACGCAGGCCGCGCGTGTCTTAAGTCTCACATACATTGCATTGCATAAATAGGGAATACAACAGGCCGCCACCGCCATCGCAGACCGCGTATGTCTGGGATCCCCTTTAAGGTATCTGTCAAAATGCGAGGATTTTTGTTCGCCTGTGAGCCCGTCTGTCCCCTGGATAACTCGTATATTCCTGAACGGATTGTGCTGAAATTTTGAACACACTGTAAAGTTGACTGGCAATAATGAGACATTTCAGGGAATAATTATTGTTTCCTGAAATATTTGGCTTGCTGATGTTTTCATATCATTAAATAATAAAAGAAAAAATTGGGTGTAAATTGATGTAAAACATATTGTTATATAAAGGCTACTGAAGGTCTATCCAATTGCAGCAGGACTACCACTTCATCTGTAACAAATTAGGCAGTCACAAACTTCCAACACTTCCAGTCACAATTTAGTTTTCTGCTCTATATCTGTGGACATGTGTTTCGGACACGTGAGTTGAGCGATAAATTCTGCGCTTTGTGTACTCCGAGGTTTTTACGATGCATTTTATAAATGCTCATATTATAATACAGGGACACCTGTAAAATATGCCTGCGTCTTCCTTCCTACATAGCCGGTTAAAGTATGGATTCACATTTTCATACAAACATAACTTTGAAAACCTTGGTTGAGTCGTTTCCTACGTGGTTTTACATTTCAATTACATTTTTACTGGTTTTTGTGCTGAGAATTTATTGTATTGGTGTTTTACTTATGTTTTATGACAGAGCATTTAATTAGATCCCAGATTTTTAAAAATTATTTATTGTAGTGCCTACTTATGCTTTTTCTAACTCCCATAGTAGGTACAGCGATCCTTTAAATTAATATACGTTGTTTTACACATTGATTTTTAGACTGCAAAATGGCAGCCGTTGCACCGTGCATACACCGCATCAAATAAATTTAAAAATTATGCACCATACTTAAATAAACAAATGTTTCTCCTCAAAATGTTCTCAAGTGGAATATTTCCGCTAGAAAATGCGACGACGTCACATTATGTCCCGTCGAACATTACGTATTCACGCTACCTCTGCCTGCAATACAGCTTTAGACTCCGAGTTTGCTTGCTTTTCACCTCGACGCAAGATCGAAGTCCTAACTTGGACCTGTGTTCACGAAAGTCGTTAAAAGGACATAATTTTTGGTCCACATCTAAAGTAGCCGGCCGAAACGATGAATATGTATTTTCAACATTTTATTAAGAAACAATGGTTTTAAGTCTATTATCTATTTTGACCTGTCCTGGGTTGGTATATTTGACCTTGATGGTTGCCATGACATAAATAGGTAACTATACTATCTACCTAGTTTATACAGAAGAGAGAAATAAATGATCAAATACATACAAATAATAATAACCATAATTTTGTGTTCTTGTGTGTGATTCAGTCGGACAGACAGACAGAAAACTTCGCCATAAAAGTGACAGGCGGATATTATTCCGGCTGGTACACCTATCTCTACCAAGGTATCAGTATTTAAGTAGGTATATGTAGGTATGAAGATACTTCGTAGAGACGGGCATCAATCTTTAACATGACAAAGAGCCGGCTGCCAATAAAACTGCAGCGAGGTGATGCATTCTTCGCTCCACGTCGACGTTTCTCCGCCATTCAGGGTATTTGAAAAGCGTTGGATTTGTGAGACCGTTCGGGGAATATGGAATTATTTGATAAATGATTGTCGCATGCTGAACAGTCCTTATGGTCTGATGGTTGCATGTAGGGCTTTAGATGTAGGCGACTAAGAAATATTGTTTCAAACTAATATAATTTCTATAGGTTTTTATCGGCGATCGGGAATACTATTATTATCGGGTTTTTATTGATTCACGATAAGAAAAAGTCTTCTTCGGCTAGGCTAAATAATAAACGTTTATAAGATTTAAGGGCTGTCCCCCTTTTAAAATAAGGTAAATTATAAATCTCATTTGTCAGAAAATTACACTTCTAGAATGGTTCTAGAAATATATTTTTAAAATAAATACATGTTTTTTTATTCTTGCTTTTTCGGGGTTTGTCCTACGATCTTGTATTGTTTCTCTCCAAAATAATCTCGTATTTCAATAATTAAGTTTCGAGCATTTTGAACATTATTAGACATAGACATATTTATTCATAATCAATCGATTACAGGTCACTATACAAGTTATTATAATAAATTGAATTCATATACAAATTATTAAGTATACTTATACGTTTTAAGGATACTTATAACGGAGTACTGTTTGAAATAAAACAGGAAACACTGTCTTCAAATACACAAATAAGTTCAGAAATCAGTAAACTGAGTAATGATGTAAACAGTATATCGAGTAATATTTGACATGTTATTATGGGTAATTTATTTCTTAATGATGTAGATATTATGTATCTAGTTCGTCAACACAGGTAAGGTATCATTATTAGTAGCAATAATAATGTTATTCATAATAAATCATAATACGGCGGGATGAATCCCTGCCGTCATCTTAATGACCTAATTAATCCAGTTTCTGTTTATTGCGACAGTGTTTGTATGTACGTAATCAACCCAACTTTTGCGTCGGTACATAAACAGAATACAAATGCCTTATTAGTCAATATTCAGGGATATAATAAGTACCAACATACATTTATATACGGTTTATTTACAACACCACAGGCTTTTGGTGAAGGAAAACATCGCAAGGAAACTGTCGCTATAAAGAAATTGTAAGGTTTCTAAGGCGTAATTGATTTGCACCAAAAATTTAATTGGAGCACCATTGGATAGGGGTTTGGCCAACAGATCCTGTGGGGTCGACGCAAGGTATTTCTGGCCCCCTAAGAGGATAAGATAAAAGAAGTATGATAGAAGTCATGTATATCTTGGTTACAAATATTAAATATTGAATAAATTGAAAAAAAAAGATGAGATGAGATGGGATAAGATGGGATGGGATGGGATGGGATGGGATGGGATGGGATGGGATGGGATGGGATGGGATGGGATGGGATGGGATGGGATGGGATGGGATGGGATGGGATGGGATGGGATGGGATGGGATGGGATGGGATTCGATTCGATTCGATTCGATCAGATTACATTAGATGAGATGCGATGAGACAAGGCGAGATGAGATGTGATAAGAAGATAGGCTGTGCGTTGATGTAGGTACTTCGCCCTTCCGTCCATCGGGGTGCTTGGACAATAAAACACGACGCCAGTAACGACGCAGTGAAAGCCTTAATGAGAACAAATGGAATGACGACACAACGAAAACAAACAAATCAGCTGTTAAGGCACGTGTAGACTGTACATGTACCGGCAAAAAGGGCAACTTTGCCATTTTTCAAATTAAATTCATGATTTTAAGGACTAACAGAAAAGTTGAAATATGTAGTCAATCTTGCTCCTGAAGTTTCATTGAACTTATTTTATAACATTTTAAGAATAATAAATAAAATTGACACTTTTGTTGCAAATTTACTAGCCTAAAGTGAAAAAAAAACGGCGCCGACACTCGTCTTTGCTATTGATTATTTTTCTAAACGTTCCCTTGTTCCCTTAGAGTGTGAAACAAGCCGATGGACTCGTCTCATTATTGTCAGTTGAATGTGACGGAAGCCGATCGGCTCTTGCCACAGTTAGGGTAAAATCTGTTTAGGAATCAACTTTTACCCGCTCTGAAGTACTAAAATCGCTTGGGTGAGTCAAGCCGAGTCACAGGCTAGTGTGTCCTGCTCATTTTGACAGCCACACTATAATAATATTCTAAAACAAGTTAGCTTCCCGTGACTGTACACTTAGATATTTTAAGCTACGCAACGGATTTTCATGCGGTTTTCCCTTTCATTCAGGTTTTATAGGTATTTATCCCATGCGGGCGGATTGGACATTTTGCAGATTGGACGTTTTTCAGATTGGACGTTTTTCAACGGTTGGACATTTTTCAGATTGGACATTATTATCGTAAATCAAAGAAACTTCTAAAATCGAAAAAATCCAGTTCTTTTTATTCTAGTCATCAGTGTGTCTGCCTCTTAACCCGGCATCAGTCGCGCTCGCGGCGCGTCGACACCTCCGAGTTTTGACTCTGGACAAATTAAATCAATTAAGGGCCTCGTTTTTTGCGAGCGCCAAATGTCCTCCATTTGTACGAATTAAGCCGACTTTTTATTTGTTACGCTCTCGTCCGTCGGCCTTTGTCGCGTGGCGTTTCAACAATGGCGATGGTAGCTTCGTTTCTTGTTTATTCACGTGGATTTGTGGTCGTACGTAATGTAAATAAAAATTATAATATCTTTATTACCCTTTCGAATGAGGCTGTGAAATAGGGTGGATGTCAGTTTTTTTTTCATTCAAATCATCTCTATCTAGACTTGGATAAGGGCTTCTTTCACCGCTTGCTGATTAAGTTTCAGATACCCTATCTGCTAATCTAAACAATATAAACAAATCTGTTACTTATTACTAATTAGCTGACGAGTTTGTTTTTTATTTGAACGCCCTAATCTCTGGTGGATTAGAAAAATTCTTTTGCATTTGAAGTTTTATTCTTGAGGAAGGCCGCATTAATTAACATCACTGTACGACCCTCAGCCGAGCTAAATGTAGAAAGTTAGAAATAAATTATAAAAACGCAGGCGAAGATAATTATTGAAATACAAATCAACAGATTTTATATTATTATTTGTGATGCGGCTCTTTCAAGGCTTTCCCAGCTATATATCACTGCGAGGCAATCGCCTGAAGCACTAGGCTATGATATTTAAATTTAATAAAAATATATATTTTTTGTTGTAGATTTTCGGAAGCGGGAATACTTTTATTTTTACCAAATCCGTGGCACTCAATGAGGAACCAACAAACGATTTCCTTTTCGAGCGAAAACAACAAACAGCCGGAAAATATTCTCATTTATTTGAGCCTCTAAAAGGAAGACTCACACGAGCCACCAGTTGAAAAAAAAAGAAACCAATGGGAAATGTAGGGAAGATAAATAAGATCAGTTTAAAAATATTTTAAAAACAAACTTTAATAAGTGCACAAAAAGAAAAGAACAGTAAACCCTGAACAGATCACCATCTGTCAGCTAACTACTCGTGTAATACTCATTGAGACTGTAATATTGTAGCTGCACACTGCACACAGTATGAACGAGGGTAGTTGCACATGCGTAGCCACACCGCTCAACGCGCCACCTTGTCCCGCGCACTGCGCTTATCTCATTGGTCAGCTGACATTAATCGCTCCGCCGACACCTCGCTAGTTGCGAACCTCAATTTTGTACAATAGAAGGCGATTGTAAATAAATATTCTTGTTTTTCTTACACACTCATCACGAGTTTTTAATTCTACAATTGCCACGCTACCAACTACCTACAACCCCTAAAAGACCAATCTCACGACAGGGCAAGGCTATCTTATTTCATTGCGGAGTTCCTATGGCCACCTTCCAACCGACTGCATCATCAGACCAGCTTCATGGTACCACATTATTGCATTGTCACCAAAATTACGTAAATATACCAAGTTTCAGATTTGTCGGACACCGGGAAGTGGTCCAAATCTTGCTTGCCTAAGTGGACTCATGCAGATTGATGATAATATTACGATAAATGTATGTATGTCGCGCGTATATCATATATTTTTCCTATGGACGTCCTTTCTCTTACTGTTATCTTTCTGTTTCATGTGAGTCAGCCTCAAACGTAAATACTCAAATGAATTCGACAAAAAAGTGAAGAACAAAACATCGATTGTGAGCGACGTGACAGATGCCGCTTCCCCGGAGAGGTTTAAAAAAGAAACGAACAAAATCAATGGAGAAAGAATAAACGAACTCAGAGTGATTGTTTATTTTACATTTGGCATCACCATTTTCACCATTTTAAGTGTAAAGAGGAACTTCATAGAGTAATTTAATATACAGAGTAACTTCTACGCCGTGTCTAATTGATTTAACTTTTACGGGTTAAAAACTATTTATGCTAACACTGTACTGAGTGAACAATGCCATTCAAATACCGTGGCATTATTCACTCAAAACTGTAATTTTTTCACATTACGACCTTTGACATTAATTCCGACGATTTATTTCCTTCATTGATGTCACTTTGTGGTTAGTTACTGAAACAACTTAGTTGGAACAAAAGTTCTGTGATACTTCGAAACGCTGAAGCCAAACAATATTAAAATTCCCTTTTAGGACATTTTGCGGTAAACCAGCCCGCAGCGAGCATTATGAAATGTTTATTTAGAGACAGACTGTTAAATGCTGTCCTGTGCCAGTGATATTTACTGCAGTGGCATAATAATGCTATAAAGATGTGTCTATAATTATTGCTGGAATGTGAACATAATCTGAATACTGTATGCAAATAAATTCAATGATCAAACGAACTTACCTGAAGTGAAGTTCGATCTTGATTATCCTGTCTTCGTCGAAGAGATTTAAAATAAGTCTTCACCGGTGAACACACGGGTATTCCGGTCCTCTGATAAATAATTAATCTTAATCTAATTGATTATTTCAATAACAAGTGGTAAATAAAAAACAACAATTACATTGTTATAGATAAAACATTTTCTCAAATTCTATGATGAAACAAAAAACACATTTACGCAGAAAAAGCCATCTCCTTTCATGTCGGTATCGCTCTCAATATTTTCCTTTTCGGAAAACTTGCCATCTTTTCTCGCTTAAAAACAATGGCGACGAAGAAAACCGTGGACACCTAACATAATCTCATTAATCTTGTGCTGACAGGGTAATTCAATGCCTGATAGATAGATAAGGAAGCAAGGAAGCAAAAATACGAGGTCAAAGTACGGCTCGAAGGCGCCGTTCTGTCGACAGACTGCACACGGCTCCAAGCACAAGAAACAAGCGTATTTCGACTAGTCTACTATTCCCACCACTAGCCTTTACACTGAGCTTTTATCATGGACCTGTGCATTCGTATCTATAATGGTACCACCTCCTCCAACTCCAGATCGTGATTGAAGTGATGAGTGAAGTTTTGGCGAATGATCATCAGCTCAGACACCACAAGCGGACGGAGCAAGCGTCAAAGAGCTGATTCGTTAGACTAAAGTAGCACAGAGGCACTGCAAGAAAAAGAAAATTGGGAAAACGAGTTGAACATCCGGGAAATTCGACCAGTCGGGAAAGTCGACCATTCAGGAAAGTAGACGATTGGGCAGTAGACCGATAAGGAAAAACAAGTAGTCAGATGGGGAAAGTAGACCGTTTGGAAAAAGTGGACCGTCGGTTCCGGAGGAAAAATAATGAAGAAGATGCAAGGTAGACGAAAGAGACAAATGAGGAGGAAGATAGAGACAGCCCTAAAAGTAAGATACGGCGACAAACTCTCTCTTGCCAACACGACGCTATCTCTCATGCCACGGACCATGGTGCGTCGATTTCCTATTCATTCTTGACCAAGATTGCTTCGACAGTTGACGTTTTCATCCTGATTAATGTATTCAGATTAAAAATAACAAAATACATCGAGAAAAAGAAATACTACGAAAGTAAATTGTTTTCATTACCACGTTGTTTTAACTTGGTTTTTGTCTGTCCGGGAGGAATCTTGCGATGGGTTTTTCGACTACTTTCCGATATCCGATCATGCTCAAATTTTGCACCCACCTTTAATTCTGAAGGCAATACAATAATCGTACGTGTACAGACTGCCTAAAGAAGTAGATGAGGAAGGTGAATAGGATACTGACTAGTTGCACCTAATATACAAATAAGGTCCTGTTTGAATGCAATGCAATGAATTTTTATTTAAATAAACCCACAGCATTTCTTAGAAAGAATTTAATTTACTTAAAAAGTTACATTAGAATTTTATACTCAAAAGGAAATCGACAATTTCTTTAGAAATCACTCTCACTCAAACAAATCGCTGAAAACCATCTTCTGTCCTATTTGCCGAAACTTTTGATCCTCCCATCTAATTCATCAAGCCGACACATTTTTTGATTATTACCTGACGCATATAAAAAGTGCTCTTTTTCTTTCTTCCTTGATTAAGGAAGAGGGATCCTTAAATTATCCGGGCTGGAGGGGCCGGTAATGTACCTTATTGGATTAGCTCGGTCTTTGATGTCAGTTCCGTCGTTTGCGAGTCGCTTACATCGCGTTAAGGTAATAAAAAGTAGGTAATTCTGTAAAGGAAGCCTTCCAAATTCGGCCTATCTAAGTGGAGTGTATTAGTGGATAAGGGACGTATTATGAAAGGAATTTACAAAGTGTTCGATGTTTAATTAGTGTAAGGGCCTCTTACACCGCTTGCTGATAAAGTCCCAGATACCCTATCTGCAGGTTATCTGACAGATAGACTGTTTTTTTGGTTTCACAGGTATCTGATTGCATATATTTTATACTTATAGTCTATCACACAGATTTATCTGATAGATTAGTTTGTCACTAAGATTACTATCTGTAACAATATCAGGAAGTGGTGAAAGAAGCCCTTAATGTTCTAAAACAGTTTTTGTATTTGAGAAATAATTTGCCATTTACATCAACATAAAGGTAGGGTGTATTTATAAGAATTCAGAGTAGAGCAGAATGTAAAAATAAATAGTACAGAATGTGGACTTACTTCGCATGATATAGGAAAAAAAATTGTAATAAAAAAAACCTGAACGCACTTTCTGCATTGCAACATTTTGAAAATTGGACACAATCCATGTTAAAAAAAAGAATGTTTCTTTTTCTGGGAAAACTTGCCACTAGGCTCTATGTACCTAAGTATTACAATTGACTGGCAAAAAATAATTTTGACAACACTATTTTCACCACGTTTAAATCGGTTTCAAACCCACATCGAGTTTTTTTTGAGACTTTTCAATTAAAACATTTCTGTAATTTTTTATTTACCTCGACGCAGATAAAAATACTTACACAATGAACCCGCATACATCTCGCTTCAGGTGAACTTTACCATCCCACTAATAACAAACAAACACAAATCCGTATTTCGGTTCCGAAATACTCGCACAATACGAATGCCCGCATCACGTTCGGATTCCAAACAGAATCGCCGATATAGCAGACAAACAGGCAAACACTGGGCCCAGGGTCGGACTAAGTGAGGCGCTATTAGAGCAACTCGGCCGCCTTCGGACGCTCTTGGCACTGGTTTGGCACCATGATCCAAAATGTTCGTATTACGCAGGGGTTTTCTCGCACCTTTTTAAAATCTAAGAACCAACTGTATATTATAAACATCAGTTTGTCACGTCGAGAGGCTTTTTTTCGAAACTATATTTACAATATTGCTCTTCAACGGTGAAGAAAAACATCGTGAGGAAACAATACGTCGAGAAATTCTTAAGCATATGTGAAGTCCACTAATCCGCACTCGGCTAGCGTGGTGACCGAGAGTCTGTGTCCCAACATTGCCTTTCATTTCCGGTATTTATCAAACTGCATGCTAATATTGTTATATCTTTGTGTGAGAAAATAAATAAAATTTGATTTGAATTGATTTGAATAGGCTGATGATTGAATTTTTATTTTTTTATTTGTAAGGTACCATCAGTCTGTACCATTGATGGTACAACTGGCACCAATATTTAGCATGAGCCAAAATGTTAGTACGCCCGCGTTTATCGCACTTACTAAAAATAATGGTACAAGTGGGACAAATCAGTACTGCTGCACCACCAATGATACTAAGTGGTCCGGAGGCACAATAACGCACACCAAACCATGACCACCGTAATAAGATTGAGCATGGATAATAAGAAATAGCTGCACATTATAGCACGCTATATTATTATTAAGTTTTTAGTTAAGTTTATTTGTATTTCTCTTTTGTGTCTAATATTTTATGTTTGGCTTTTTTATGGGTCAGAAATAAAGCTATTTTACTTACTATATTATTTAATACCGCCCCCGCTTACCGCACTTAGTGCGGCCCTGTCCTCCCAGCAATGCAACGCGACCGATGCATGATGGCGGTTGCTAATCAGCCATCTAACGATTGGGCCGCATTATGCGCGGCTGAATAATTGCGGGCGCATGCAAATGGGCGCTAATCTAAATGCGGATCTGGATCTGCGAGCTAATTACCATCAAGATATCAGTTGCTGCTACTACTGTATGCATGTGTAATGTTGGCTAAGTAAGTACAAAGCTATTTAAGTTGGAGGCTGATATATGAACTTCTGGTATTACCATAGAGCTAGGGTCTCTTTGGTGGGCGCCCGCGCCCCCAAAATTTTTTCCTTCATGGATATTTACAAGAAGTTTCATACCACTTTGGTCACGTGCGCGCTCCCTGTGGTGATCACATCTTGCATATTTAGGGCCTCTTACACCGCTTGCTGATAAAGTCCCAGATACCCTATCTGCAGGTTATCTGACAGATAGCCTATTTTTTTGGTTTCACGGGTATCTGATTGCCAATATCTTATATATTTTATATAGTCTATCACACAGATTTATCTGATAGATTAGTTTATCACTAAGATTACTATCTGTAACAATATCAGGAAGTGGTGAAAGAAGCCCTTAGTATCGGAACCTATGATGCCATTTACCGGGGGGGTGCGGACAAAGGAAGCGGAGTAGCGGGAGGAGGTTGCTAATACAAATTTATATGGAGTTTGAAAATGAGAATGTGTGAGTGAGTCATAATTTTGTGATTAGTTTGACACGATTTTGACACCCATAGAATGCTTTTATTACTCATCCATATGGGAGTGGCAAATTTTTTGATTTATGGTTATTTATATCTGCTACTTTCATATTTTACTACACTTGTGTCACGCTAGATTGACAAAAACAATTGAAAGTGTATCCGAAAGGAACGTGTTTGTCAGTTTTGCAAAAATGTTATTTTCCCTCAGGCCCGTTTGGTCCTATTCCCGGAATGTCCCCTCGGTCCGTTACGTTTGTTTCCCGGAACGTCTATTCCCAGCCCTGCTATTCTGTAAGCGTATTTGTGCAACTCGATCCTGAATCCGCAGTGAGATCGGTCTCTAACTCAATGATTATAAGTTCAATACTCACTTTACTTCGCAAGTGAAGTGTTTATTAAGTAGCTTGTATTTGTTTACACAATGCGACATCAAGGTCTTTCATGATCGGATGCGGAGTGAAGTAAGTGACTTGCGATGTGATGGTCGAGTTTTAATTCATACTTTACAGAATCACACAGCTGAATGTCCACTTTTTTTACTATCAATACCAAAATGTTAATCATACGATGGTCTGTCTGATAAAGTAGAAGGAGAAGATGTAAAACATGCTACATCAAGAGTTATTATTCCGACTGTTTTGTTTTCTCTATACATCATCTGATAGTCAATAGTATGATTAACATACAGATTGTAATTGCTTGTTATTTTTTACTAGTAATTTTGTAATTTTATTGCTTCAATATTTAATGTTTAAATTTATTTGTAGTTATTTGACGTCAACATTATCGCTTTGGTTATCCATAATGGTAATGATTGTACCTAAATAAAAATATACAATACAAAAAAAAACATTTTGAGATTGAAAAACATAATAATTACAGAAAAGATATATAAATTCCCTGTAACATTTAGTACTTATTCTATTTGTTTCGCTTGCTACACCAACTTCTGATGCTTCGTCAGCTAAACAGCAATTTGTTGGCAGAAGGGAATCTGCAAGTTCGCACGTATTCGCATAATTCCAGTAATTTTCGGGACCATTGGCCGGGAAAATATGATATCGTTGGCGATAGTTCAAAGGGATTAGGGGAATTAGCAGATTGACGAATAAGCGCATTGACTTACTTACTATTTGAACTAGATAACGAGTTCCAAACAACATCTTCCTTGAGTGCTTTTAAATAAAAACTTAATAAAAATATAAAAATAAATGTGAAATTAAATACCTATTAGATAAACAAGGAAAAAATTAATTAATATTTGATAGATTTTTGTTCCAAAAATTTGAAAAAATGTTGACGTATAATTTGTTTTGAGTAGTAAAGTATAACTTTTTTTATTGCTACGGGGGCAACAAGCAGGCGGGCCTCCTGATGTTAAGAGGTCCTCCTGATGTATAGACACCTGCAACACCCGGGGGTGCTGGTGCGGCGCCGGCCGCGGTTGAAGGACTCTTTCGACTCTCTACTTGAAATAAATTTATCATATTCACTCACAATAATTATATTTGTTTGTTAAATTTAAAATTTCTCAGGGTTCCCGCGCCGTCCCGGCTGAGCTCATAATTATTATTGTAAGCGTAGCTTAAATCTTGATCAAAGCTTTGATTTAAATTAAATAAGATGTCTCCACACATAACACTTTTGTGAATTATATTTCAGAAAAGTTTAATCAAATTAAAGGTAAACTTTTTGATTTTAAGTCCTATGATTGTGATCAAGAAGTTTCAAATCTCTTTGGTCGCGCGCGCGCTCCCTGTGGAGATCGCATCTTGCTTATTATATTTAGTATCGGAACCTATGATGCCATTTACCGGGGGGGGGTGCGGACAAAGGAAGCGGAGTAGCGGGAGGAGGTTGCTAATACAAATTTATATGGAGATTGAAAATGAGAATGTGTGAGTGAGTCATAATTTTGTGATTAGTTTGACACGATTTTGACAGCCATAGAATGCTTTTATTACTCATCCATATGGGAGTGGGAAAATGTTTTGATTCATGATTGTGATGAATTGATGATGTGTTTCAACGTTCGCTGTAGATGTGCTACGCTCGTAGCAGCAAGCTACATACTTCGTCAGAAGATTTTGCAGTAAAAACAGAATTTGTCAATTAAATGTCACCTTAGCCTCATAATGTTTCCATCAAGATTCCATCTCACAAACCAGACGAAATACCGCATGCGTCTACTTTCAAATTCCTTACAATCTGATATTTACAATTATAATTTGGTGTCTAATATAGTATAATACGGAGTTCGATCCCCGGCTGGGCCATGTACCAATGGGTTTTTTCTGGAAACTTAAGTACATTTACTGACTGCTCTCAAACGGTGAGGGAAAACCTCGTGAGGAAACCTGCATACGCCGAAGAAGAAATTCTTAGGCGCATGTGAAGTCCACCAACCCGCACTGGGCTAGCGTGGTGGACTATAGCCCGAACGCCCTCGTTAAGAGGGTAGGCCTGAGCCCCAGCAGTGGGGACATAAATAGGCTGTTGATGATAGTATAATACCTATAGTATTTATTTATTAATCACAATAAAATACAATGAAAATATATTACGGTGCAAACACCAATTTAAAAAAAAAATCCACAGATCGCATTGAGGTCGGTCGTCACTTGATGATTTTTTTTCGTGCCGGTCGCGCGAATTAGTGAGTGAGTCAGTGATGGTGAGTGAACGGTGTGAATGGGATTTTCAAATATCACGATAGCGCGCCGGGGGACCAATTATTTGTGATCGAAGAGCTGTGGGAATTTTAAGAATAATTTTTCGTTTTTTTTTTTAATGTGTTTTGTGTGTGTGTGTGTTTGTATGTGAAGTCAATAATTTAAGTAGACGAAGCTACATGCCTTTTACCATAGAGTAACTTATGTTGCCTTTTACGTCAAAACATTTTTTTTTAGGAGTTTGTGGCTTGGTTGCAAGACCGTCAAAACATTACCTCAGATGTACATGTAAAGTTAAACGATTTACGATAATAATGTCCAATCTGGAAAATGTCCAACGACCATGCTTGAATTGAAAAATGTCCAAACTAAATAATGTCCAATCTGAAATATGTCCAAACTGAAAAACGTCCAATCTGAAAAATGACCAAAATGAAAAACGTCCAATCTGAAAAATGTCCAACTAAGTAATTAAGAAATATAAGTTACGTAGGTATGTTTGATAGGTAGTTACAATCTTGAAACCAGGATGAGCAAAAACCCCCTTTCATTAGCCTCATTTAAAAGCACCCTTCCTTTTGCTACAATCTAACTCTTTTGACATTTGATCACTTTGCCTTTGATGACGACATCGTCATCACACATGATCATAGACCTTGATCACAGAGCTTCGTTAGGCCGCCACGTGTGGCGCACGTGTTGTCGCCAAGTGTTCTAATTGATATAATTTTTAGCCCCAATTTTAGCCCCATTTTTTCGAGAGCAGTTTTTTGAAGGGGGCATTACTTTCTAATTGGTATTGTCGCCTTTGTTCTTGAGTTATAGTGTTCGTGCTTATACTGAATATAAGTTTTACTCGGTGTAAAAAAATCATAATTATTTACAATTAAGTCTTATGACAAGTAATGTCCATTTTGTATACCTACAGACTGTCTGCACTGTGTAGTGAAAATGAAAATTCGTTTATTCAAAATAGGAATACAATATTCTCTGTTTGAAGTCAATTCTGTCTAAAACTACTCTGTTTCCACCTGTATAGCCGACGAGGGGAAGAAACCCAACAGCACAGGGCCCTTTTGTTTTGTTTACAAATTTTTATATATGTTGAGCCATCAGGCACCCCATAATTTTATCATTTAACTTTTATTATACTTTTTTGCACAAATTTGATTTAATGGAAGACTCATTTGTTCTCCGATTAGTAGATAGATACAACAAAAACCTTCTAAAAGTATTTCAAGATACCCTTAGATCTTTCTAAATTCAATAAACATTTGGGATTCCGTCATAAATTATTTATTAACATTGTCGGTAAGCCTGTTTTCACACGCCACTGACTGCGGCGTTTCTTTTCGACCAAATAAATAGGATTTTCGTCGACTCGTCGCAAATCTCGTCGGCCATCTGTGCCCACATCTTTATATTTTCGTGACACACTGCCGCCGGGGATCAACCAACAATGAACCGAGAACTGGCGAGAACGAGACGCCGAGAAACTATTCACATTTACATTTCTCGGGTGTTCTCAGGGATCGATTCTCTGCTGGATGAAGCATAAATTTTTTTTTTCATTGACTCTCAACCTACTACATGTAGTAAGATGACAGCTAGCTAGTTATTCTGCGGGGTAGTATGTCATATTATCCTGACATTGTCATATACATTGTCTTTGACATAATTATGTAAAAATGACAGTTTTTGAGTGACTATGTCAGGGTGTCTGACTGACGCGAAATACGTCCGAGTTTGATATGGTGTTCTCAGGGATTCTCTGCTGGATAAAGCATTAACTCTTTGACTCTCAACCTACTACATGTAGTAAGATGACAGATAACTAGTTATTCCGCCGGGTAATGTGTCTTATTATCCTGACATTGTCATAATATATACATTGTCTTTGACATATGTAAAATGACAGTTTTTTGAGTGACAATGTCAGGGTGTCTGACTGACGCGAAATACGTCCGAATTTGATAGGCTCTGAATCTCGTGAGCCAAAGGGTTAATGCATCGTTGTTCTTTTGTTTCTTACTCGTGTTCTTTTCTCGATTTCTTTAATCGTAAGTATCTGTGTGGTCTGTGATTGCTGTCTACAAGTTCTCTATTTTTCCGACCGTGTGTACAGTCTATAATGGATCGTTAAAATTCAATTGTTGCTGGTCGCCCCGCCGGGTCCACCTCGGCCCCTCTACATCTAATAACTCTATTGAGACTGCTTAATTGCAAATCATTTGTGGGTTTTTAGTCGTCAGTGCAGCCCGGGAAGCCGTATTATGCGGCCCCTCTAGCGAAATTCAAATTTCATTATGTTCTTTTCTTGAAATTGTTCGTATTCATCTCATCACATAAGTTTATTAAGCGTGATGACTTGTATATTTTTTAAAATGGGTTTTACGCCAATTGGAAACTAAGTCCTTCCAGGCCAGTCGTATTTTTTTATATTCAGAATACAAAAAAAAATTTATATACAGCACGGTTACAGTCACAGACCACCCAACCAACCAATTGACTGTGCATTAACGGCCAAAGCGTTCACCGAACATGTATTCTGTGACCGAGGCCATCGCCTAGGTATATTACCGGCGTCAAGCCATACTTGTTTTAGTGTGAGTTTGATTTTGCCTAAGGCAACAGCTCCGGCAAAAGTAGTTATTTGTGTTACAAGGGGACTTTGTTTCTTACCTTAGGCACAATCAAACTCACACTAAAACAAATTATGGCTTGATGCCGGTAATATACCAAAGCGGAGATGGCCGTATGTTCGGCGAACGCTGTCGCTATCTCATGCGCCGTAAATGCGCAGTCAATTGGTTGGGTGGTCTGTGGTCATAGTCCACGAAAATACGGCATGATAGTTACTGAGTTACAAAATATACTTGTAAGTTCTGATCACGTCTTCTAAGTCACCCTGTATATATAAATGTGTAAAAATACTAAAAAAAACAAATACTTTCTAAAAAAATAAGTACTTTAAAAATACCTTCTCAATACGGACTACGTAATGAGACGGTATTTCCTGGCTAAAATACAAAACAGCCCCTAACTTTTAGTTGCAATAAAGAGCGCAGACTTATTTTATTGCTAGCAGTAATAGTCGACATTACTATTCATGCGGATTTTACTTCCGGCTATTAAGGGCAAGTCTTGGAAGCGATAGTTAAGAAGTTAGTTCTTTCGTGAGGTCTTAAATGATCAAATCTGGACCCGTACCAATAAGTTTTTGAACACTTAAGTTAAATCTAAGAGATAATCCAATACATTCTATCTATCCTGGTCGTAGGTCCAAATCATGATTGCTAATTAATTAATCATTTCTAGATTTTGCCTGAGCTTAAGGTAAATTCCATTTAATGCGTTATTATCCCACTGGACTAAGTCCAGCAGTGGACTAGTGCGTGCTGATGATGGAATTCAACTTACGACATCTGTTTTTTGTCGGTTTAATTGGTGGGATCCACTAAAATCCATTGCTAAGATCCTTCAAAGGATCTTTTTGCGCTTTTATGTGCACTATGATTTTTTGGAGTGGATTTTTTAGAACTAATGTGTGTCTGAAATCCATTAAAAATGGTGCATAATTATTAAACTAACGGTCTATTATTCAAACACATCCAAGTTGTCTTTTCTCAGTCGGCTATCGACTGTGTTCGGCCTGGGTTTGAAATGTCAGTGCGTTGTCATCCGTACGACTGATACATTTTCCATGAACCGATGAGTCATGGTGTCCCCTAGACGCGGGTCAATGTCATACGATACCAACCACCTACACAATAAACTTTCCTTACGAAAACTCTCTTTATAGTCCTTATTGCCTAAGTTATAAAGTATAGTTTTGCGGATGCCTCATCTTAAGGATTAGCATTATGAGTTGGTAAGTAAAAGTTCGCGAGAACATCGAGTAGGGTGAACGCCAACATTCACATATTGGGGTGAGGCGTATGGATTTAGTATGTGCAAATTGTTTTATGAGACATGGTTGTTAGTATCTTTAACAGTAAATCTATTGATAGACTAGGTGTTTCCCGCGGTCTCGCCTGCGTAGTGAAAATTTTCAAACTCTATCTTACTAGACGTCAGAGCGTGCTATATTAGAGGAACAGGGCAAATTTTCAAGTCTCAATCCCAGCGGTTTGGACTGCGTTGATCAGTCATTGAGTCAGTTTCTTAAATACTTTTATATGCATGCGGCAGCTCCTTTGTAATGTATGAAACTGTATGGGTGTCTGTTGCCACGCACCGCACACGCCACGCAGCCGTTGCAACGTCTCCCATACACCTTCATAGATTACAATAGAGCTGCCACGCATTTGCTGCGTTCTTGCTTTTATTCATGCCCGCATATCTATTAGCAAAGTAGCGACTTGCATGTAAAAAGTGCAATAATTACTTGAAAGCCGATCTGCACTCCGCACCCTTGCAAGGGGCGCATGTAGCCAATTACGAGGGGCGCTAAATTCGTCGTGCTTAGCGCTATTAGTCCGGCTCACCCGGTCGCGTAATTACAAATGCGAAACCCACAAAACACCAATAGTCTGTGCTGCATCGTCTTGTGTACGGTGCACAACCGTACATACCCGTTGCAATACAGCTATGATATACTACAGAACCTTAACCTAAATAACTTTATTGTTGAAAATTTTCTTAGACATTTAGAGTGTTTTTAACCCTTAGAGTGTTAAAACGGATTTTGCGACCCAAAAACCAATATCAAATACTAGACTTATGTGAAGTCTAGATAAAGTTCTTTTTTCAAAAACCAAAATCTGACAGCCACAAACTAAGGTTAAAATAAATAAATAATGTTTGGACAAATTTACACACGGCTGTTTAGTCCCAAACTAAGCCGAAGCTAGTAAATTGGGTACTCAAGAACTGATTAACATACATATATACTTAAATACATACAAACACCCAGAATACGAAAATCAACAGTTATGCTCAGCACACAAATGTTGTCCCAGGGTGGGAATCGAACCCACGACCTTTGGCGCAGTAGGCAGGGTCACTACTACGGACCAGTCAATTATTTAATTTTCTGGGTCATTTCAAATTTCAAATATTTATTTCACATAAAATGTAACTTTACAGTTATATCCATTGCGTTACAATTTATTCAATTTAAAATTACAAGTAGACAAATCAAATTAAAAATATAATGATGATGTCCTTCAAAGAACTCCGAGCATAGCCCTCTCCATAGCTCGCTGAGTGACTGTCTATGCCGCAGCTGCATTTGTATTTACGCGACCCGCTTGTGTGTACCGGACTGAAGTAAGGATTACAGACATGATCCATGGATATTTGTCTATGGGATACCATTCGAATTACTCTATATTTCTTTGTGGTTAAGTACAGTAGGCTGTAGTTAAGAGTCGTCCTAACTTAACATGCTAACAAATATTTCTGATTGTAAGTACTTACATACGAGAAAAATACAGGAAATTAAAAATCTCCAAAAAGCATGCAAATTAGAACACAAAATTAAAACTTGTAAGGGTAATTAAGTACCTATTTAATAAATTTTAGTCATACTCCTCTGAGACTTATTCAGTTAGTTCAACTTTTTATATAAGTTAGAAAAGGTAGCTAACTCTATGATATAGAAGGAGAAAGACGTGTATTTTTTATCCAGCTTAGGTGGATTTATGTTAAGTTTTATTAATTACCCGACTGCGTCGAAGCCCAAATGGTTATGGGTTATGTGTTTAACGCGTATGTTTGTATGTATCCTTATCCTTTGTCTGCTCATAACTACTCAACGCCTCAACCGATTTTGATAAATAATACGTCATTATTTTATTTTATTTCTCTAGTTTTTAAATCTTTTGAAGTTTGTACTCCACTACTTAACTAATATTCATATATTTCTTATTTTTCTTATTTTATTTTTAAGACCTAAAAATACCCATCTATAGTTACTTAGTACAACTTTAAAAATTAAAAGTTGAACAAAGTGAGGCTTGCACGAATCGCAAGAGCAAGACTTCGCTAAGCATTACGCGTGTACCTCTGAAATAGAACAATGTAATTTCTGGCAACACAATACAGTCTGTTATTTAGCAGACTGAGCTCCCAAACACTGTCAATTAGCAGAGGAAATCCGACGTCCGATATTGCAATTCGGCAGCCAACATCAAGTATAAATCTGCGGACGCCACTGGCCAGCTTATCTGCGAGATGGTATCGGCCAGGGGGCCCAGTGCGGCCCCAGCGGGCCGCGGGGCCAGTAATTGGGCCCCCGATGCCGCGCCAGATAGCGCAGTCTGGCCCCCGCGCTCTGATTAAATGTGCAGGCAGATGCATATTTATGTTGTGTTGCAATTGAATTTGTTGGGTGGGGTAACTATGACAAGTGTAAGTTGGCAATTAAATTGCAATAAGGACTGCATAGTATGGTTTTGACAGCGAAAATGGTCTTCAGACGCATAGTACCAGAAACGCAAATTACACGTTGAACAGATGCGCATTTCGCAAATTACCAGATACGCATATGACCAGATTTTGTTTCGCAAATTACCAGATACGCATACGACCAGATTTTGTTTCTCAAATACCTACCAAATTGCATTGTATGAAGGTTTTTCTTTTAGTATAAATATAGGACTATCCCAGTGTAAGAAGAAATTCGCTATGAATTTATAACAATAGCTGGTGAATACGATGCTTACTTGGAAAGTTGGAACGTAAAATAAAAGGAATTAGAGGGTGAAAAAAGGTCCAGTAGTTCCTACATAGAGGCACTGTCAAAGGGACTACTTTGAATATTTGGATTGAACAATCAACAATAATACTTAAGCTAATGGATATCATCATCAGCCTGAACTATACCTCTGCTGGACATAAGCTACTAAATACGTTCTCCTGTCAAAATCCAAAACACTGAGTCTCCCTCCCCTAACTTTTTCTTAAGGAAGTCCTAAGATAATTAACTGAAAGATCACTGACGTGGCCGCAGTCTTTCAATCCAACCCTTTAGAAAACAATTTTGCTTACCACTAATGACGTCACGATGACAGTGTTGCCACTCTGTAATTACCCCGAATCAGGGTAATTCGGGATGCTGAGTACGGCGGGCTTTTTGCTCGTTAGGTAGTTATGGGGTGGGGAGTTATTGTTAGCGGATTTTTTTTGTTTAGAAACCTTCATCTGTCTATAACTTTATTTTTTTAAATTTACTGCTAAATATAATTAATTAAACAATATATTAAGGGCTTCTTACACCGCTTGCTGATAAAGTCCCAGATACCCTATCTGTCGGTTATCTGACAGATAGCCTATTTTTTTGGTTTCACAGGTATCTGATTGCCTATATCTTATATATTTTATATAGTCTATCACACAGATTTATCTGATAGATTAGTTTATCACTAAGATTATTATCTTTAGACTTTCGCGCTGTGTATTCATAATTATATAATTGGGGCAAGGTAAATAAAACTTATTCGTGTGTAAGACCCGTAAATAATTATATAATTAAGATTATTATCTGTAACAATATCAGGAAGTGGTGAAAGAAGCCCTAAGTATGCATAATGTAAACCTAAATATAAAATAATTCTACTAGCGCGTCCCCGCGAGGCATGGTGCCCAGAAGGCCGGCAACGTTTCCCCTTTGGATAATGAGGCTTATCCTCTGGGCGAAATAGTTGCCGGCCTTCTGGTCGCCAGCAGCCTCGCGGAGACGAGCTGAAAGTTCTTTCATGAATGATTTAGCCTCGGAGCCCCAGGGACCCATTGTCTCAAACCCAATGGGTGCGAAGATACAGCTGCCGGTGGCCTCCTGGTATTTCCGGTGCTTCTGGGCTTCGGCGTTAGCGGCGGCCGAACCCGTCTGTCTATTATAATTATTATACTATACGTATTTTTTACTAATTTTTATAGGATTCCGTTATAACACTAGGTATCCGGTTTTTGTCCGTTACAGTAGACATATTCAGGATAAAAATTAATTGTCAGTTCTTACTTTGATATTTTGTTTATTTCATCAGCAGCTCCAAATTAGTAAAAATGTATATATTCTTAAAAAAAATTGTAGACCAGTGTAATTATTTATTACTTTCTCGTTAGTGTTATTCCCGCTAGCAGTGTGCCCCCGAAATTCCGGACCATTGCGTACGTTTGCGCCGTGTCATCGCTGCTCCGATCGCCGGTGAAACTGGCCGTGTAGAGATTTACACGGTCGTGGTGTCGTTATTGAGTTACTTGTAAGTTAAGTTACCAATCCGGTTTTCCTTCGATTAACATCGGTATTATTTTTAGTATTAGGCCAAGCACCTTACCGCTATCTCATATCACAGAATAATTAATATTACAAATACTCATATTGATAAAAGTCAGGACCTTAAAATGGGGTTACTTTGCGAACTGGGGCCACTTTGATAATAAATTTATTTTGTGGTTTAAAAAAAATCAGCTATAACGGAGAGTATTTTTTTTGTGTTGGTAGCATTGACAGTTCGTCCATTTCTAAGTTACTAAAAAAACTACTATTAAATGTAGTAGTTTATACAAAATAGTTATTTGTTATGCAAGGCTGCAAAGTTGGTTATTTTGTGCGAGTACTAGTATTGAAAACTGAGCAAGCGAAGGGTTCAAAGATAGAATCCTGAGCGTTGCGAGGGCTTCAAGGTACGAGACGCAAAATAACTTTGCTGCCGTGCGCAACACACAATTTTTCACCTCACTACAGCGAGGAAAATATGAGGTGAATTGAATCCTTTCGGCGGTTTAGAACCACAAATAAAAATAACCACAATTAGAATTGACCACTTCTATAAATGTCCACCTTCTACAAATTAGAAAAAATTTAAAAGTTTTTTCAGGTGCAGTTTTCCACGCAAATTTCGAATGAGAAAGTATACTATTCCGAGCTTGTGAGGTGAAAAAAATATTACACACGATGTAAGAATTGGACCAACACAACATCAGTTAAAAATGGCAGTATCCATTTTTTTTTGTAAGTATAGGTAACGTAATACTTTCAGTTAGTTGCAGTCTAAGGCACTGCCAATGTAGTTAATTTTGAAAGACCCTTTGTATAAACTCCATTAAAGATCGCTTCTTAATAGAATAGAGTCGTCCTGCTCCTTCCAGCGATAACCGCTGTGCGATAGCGCTGTCACGGCAAGATTCCAGCGAGACAATTAGACAATAACCTCGCCATGAATGGCTTAATCTAGCAGCAACGCTGTTACGTTTTCCTTTCCTTTGTTATTTGGCTGAGCAGACGGGCAGTTGGAACGCAGACGTGATGCAGAAAAATGCGTTCAAAATCAGCTACACAAACTTCTAGGGATGCTAAAGTTTTTGCCAATTTTTTTAAACACATTAAGATTTTTTTTGATATAAACTTGCAAATCCCTATTTATTTCGCACATCTTTATAGTTAAGAACTTCGTGTTTTTTTTCTGCATAGATTTTTTAAGACCTTCTCTTTCCATCATAGATAAGGAGGAAGAGGTACCAATAAGGAATTTAATTTGGCACAGAGAGATCTTATTGTACAGTCGACCGCACGTCAGTAGAAACACTTTGAGTAAACACTTCTCTCATACTATGTATGAGAGACCAGTCGAATACTTGTTTAGTTTCCACTGACGTGCGGTCAAACGTACTAAGTTTCATTCATTCGTTCACTCATTCATTCATGCATTATTAACAATACTTAAATCTTCTTTCGGACACACAATGCACACACACACAAACACACTCGGGGACACCTAGCTAAGGTCCCCAACGGAAAACCAGCTCTGCGCCTCTTGGGTGCAGCATTATGCTGAGATGGTGACCTTTTCGCATCCACAGCTAATTTAGGTTTTAATTAATTTAATTTTAAATGTATGGCTGTGGTGGAATAAATTATTTTTATTTCTTTCTTTCTTTCATTCATTCACCCAGACAACTTTTAACTGACCGACCGGCTAAAACAACACTCGTGTGCATCAGTTCCTATTGTACCAAGCGCAGTGTCTCCGCGACCTGCTTTCGTCTACAAATCTCTCCACCGTCATTTGCACCTCCCTCGGTGGAAAAACATCGCGGCCGAATGAAAAATGGAATCTCACTCTCAGGCCCCTCTTTGTCACCGGAGGCATTCAACTCCGCAATAATAACTTAATTCTTAATTTGTCGAGGCCCGGAGAAGAAAAGAGATGGCTCTAGGAGATTACACGATTTTCTTTGGAACATATTCCGTGTCATCTTTTCATTCATTGTTTCTATTGTGGATGGAGAAGAAATCTTTGAATTTTTAATACATTTTCGGGACTCTGGTTCTACGTTAATATTTTTTTCACCTCACAAGCTCGGAAGGGTATACTTTCTCATTCGAAATCTGCGTGGAAAACTGCACCTGGAAAAAAACTTTATAAAACTTTTCTTCTAATTTGTAGAAGGCGGACATTTAAAGAAGTGGTCAATTATAATTGTGGTTATTTTTATTTGTGGTTCTAAACCGCCGAAAGGATTCAATTCACCTAGTATTTTCCTCGCTGTAGTGAGGTGAAAAATTATGTGTTGCGCTCGGCAGCAAAGTTATTTTGCGTCTCATACATTGAAACCCTCGCTATTCTATCTTTGAACCACGAGCGAAGAACCCTTCGCTTGCTCAGTTTTCAATACTAGTACTCGTACAAAATAACCAACTTTGCAGCCTTGTATAACAAATAACTATTATACAGTTTAGTGGACTTCCTTTGTGGTGTTGTTGTATGATGTACTTATTGATTCACGAGTAATCACGAGACGACGCTTCATGCCAAAAATATCTACGGCTGTCATTTACACAGTCCTCAAAGGGAAGGAAAGTTTTCCATTCGAAAGCACCAAAATGAATGACATTTTGTTGGTGTGCAAGTTATTTTAACACCAACTAGGAACTGTCTCGGATAAATCACCTCTAGGGAACTTCCGTACTTGAGAACTCTCCGAAACGAGCGAAACTTTATAGGAACGTACCGTATAGGTTATTCTGAACACAACTTTTTCTAATCACCGGTATATTTACGTACAGGCCTGCTATTCTGTAAGCGTATTTGTGCAACTCGATCCCGAATCTGCAGTGAGATCGGTCTCTAACTCAATGATTCACAGTTCAATACTCGCTTTACTTCGCAAGTGCGAGGTGTTTATTGTGTAGCTTGTATTTGTTTACACAATGCGACATCAAGGTCTTCCATGATCGGATGCGAAGTGAAGTGACTTGCGATGTGATGGTCGAGTTTTAATTCGTTTACAGAATCACACAGCAGTATTTACAACTAATGAGCAACCGTCGTTGTTCCGTGTTGATCAGCAAAACCGAGGACTTTAGTGGGACCTTTTTCTCGGAAAGGGCTATATCCAGCCAGTGGACATTGAAGAGCTAATATCATCATCATATCTTTAACCTTGTCTTTTTGGTTTCATCTAAGATCGCTGGATTTATTGATTTGAAACGCATATAGTCTCTACAAAGCTCGCGAGCAGTGTTAGTATCGATAGGAAATGGGAAGTGAAGCGTTATTAGCTATTGACAGTGATGCGAGGGGGCAGAGAGCAGAGTCATGTCCGATGCCTTAGACACAAGGGGTTCACCCCACCCTCCGTCTAAGACATACCCTATCGTGATGTAGCCTGGCCGTCTGTAGGATAATGCTTTGACAACACAATGTTACACAGAACGCCAATGAATTTAACTGCAGGAATAAATAACATTGCAGATACGCTATGAGTATTAAGGTCTATAGGTAGTCTGTCTGACTCCTTTACAGATATGAAATTAAACAAATTTAAAAAATTAATAAAACGATGTCTTGCTTAAAGGCGTTGCTATCACGTTCAGAAATATTTAACAATACGGATTGGCGCACTGTTGGTGGACAGGGGTCTGGCACAAGAGATCCTGTAGGGTCAAAATGCGGCCAGGTCAGGAGGCATTTCTAGCCCTGAAGATAAGTAACTTTCACAAAACGCAAACTGGTGAAAACATTCCGGACACTGCGGCCTGAACAAACACATGTTTAACTTCAAGCCCTGGTACACTAAAGTGTGCACACTCTGCCAGGAATCAGAATAAATCCCATTGCACCTTCTGTTGCGTAAACGCCTACTGATGCGTGAAGAACTGGGCAAATACTCATTCAACCTGATGAAGTAAAACAAAACGTCATCAACAGCCTATTAACATGTCCCCACTGCTGGGGCTCAGACCTCTCAACGAGGGCGTTCGGGCTATAGTCCACCACGCTAGCCCAATGCGGGTTGGTGGACTTCACTTGCGCCTAAGATCTTCTTCTTCGGCGTATGCAGGTTTTCTCGCGATGTTTTCCTTCACCGTATGAGAGCAGTCAGTAACTGTACTTAAGTTTCGAGAAAAACCTATTGGTGGATCGAATTTCGGACCTTGCTTGCTTCTAAGTATCTAACTGATGCAAATCTTAGCACAGATTTATTTAGTACGCCTATGGGCAAAACATAGCTAGAAGCCAAATAAAGTGTACCATCTTCAAATACTGTTAAACACCTGTGTTTTTGAATAAAGAGTTTGAATTTGAATTTGAAGGTAGCGGTAGGTCTGCAATGGTCGCAGTGATACAAGGCAGGGTAAACCACGAAAGAGCCCTACTACTAATAATACTCTCACAAACTAGGTGTAAATTGAATTAAACCAACGTACTAATCCCAAGATCAGGAGCAGCGAGGGGCGGTCATGTGTGTATGTGTGTATGGCATAAATTGCTGTTTCGTACCATTGACCGTTATTTATGCGACTGGCTGCGGCCGCGGCGTTCTCAGACGCATAAATACAGTTCTATGCCTTAGCTTTACAAGACCACTACTACTAAAAACCTATTCTTATTCTTAGACGGGGGTGGCAGTCCCTGCACCGACTCCACGTAAGCGGGAGTTTTTTTGCAATTACTAAAAATCTATTCTTGCTTAATTAATTTTATTCTGTTGGCGAATTTTTTAATCTGAACATTACATTGATTGGCTGGCCGGCCACAGAAAAAAAAACAAAATAAACGGGAAAGCTGCATTCCGATCTTCATTTGTTTTTTCGAGTTGTAGAGTTTTGTTTATACTTCCGTATAGCAGGATTTGTATTAACACTCATTTTACGTTTTTGTTTCTACTTTCATTGTATTCGTAATGAAAAGCACAGTGTTTCCCTCGGGTTCAAGACTTATTTTGAGTCCCTCGAACTATGTCTCGGGACTAAATAAGTTACTTTCACCCCTGGGGTAACAATGTACTAGAAAAATCTATGGATATCCGGTAGTGGTACGAGAGGAGAGATGGTTTCTTTTTGGGTTCGTTAGACCGTTTTCTCTAATGCATTTTTTTTCGAATCGCGTTTTTCCGCTATCGAATTTCCTAACTTGACACTTTCCTTGAAGTATACGAGGCTTGATTGACATACATGACGTTTGAGATCACAACGCCATCTATTGCCGAAAAGTGCAAATAAAGTTAAGCACATACACCCACAGAGATAGGATCTCTTTTTTGGTACATACACCACTCGCTCATTCTATGGTTGCCTTTGTTGTCGCGTGGTAGGGGTGCCTTCACGTTCCACCGCGCGGCTGAATTATAAGATGGTGCTAAATTTCGCAATTCAATTTATGAGTTATCGTAAATTTTGATGGGTCTTCGAAAAGGCCGAATTTAATTACGGGGTTATTAACATTTTATTGGCGTTCCATCAAATCGGGAAGTTATTGCTGAGTTCAATTAATCGTTCCAGAACACCGAAATGAATTAGATCTTGAAGTATTTGTAGAATTAGTTTATATATCTTAAGATATAATGAATATTTACTAGTAGTTCCGTGAGAACAGTAGACCTCGCCAGCCCTTATAAACCAAACCTAAAAGAAACCAACAAAAGTCAACTTTGGAAACAGAAAAAGTACCTACTAAAGTGACAAAAATTAGCACTTTAAAGCTTAATATTTCGCAAACGGATCCCTGAATCGAAAAATGTTTATCACACACCCGCGATATTTTTGAAAGACCCATCCAACGATACCCCACACCATGGATATCACGCGGAAAAAAATAATTTTCCATTTTACGTATGCAGTTCTATGAACATAATTTATTTTTTCAACTTTCTTAAGTCGATCCACTATTACTCAAAAACTAATAGCACCTACTTAGCCGTAATAGTTTTCCTTGTAACTACGTTATATATACTACTGCCATGAATTTTTTCATATTTCCAGAAGCAACCGTTTAGCTGGCAGGGGGGGGGGACACGTGACTCTAACAAAAATTACCGCTTTAAAGCTTAATATTTCGCCAACGGATCCCTAAATCGAAAAAATGGTATTCACACACCAGCAATATTTTTGAAAGACCTATCCAACGATATCCCACACTATGGGATTCACAAGAAAAAAAAAGTTCACTCCCACTTTGCGAGTATGGTAGGTACTCTAAAAAAAATGTTTTTCAAAATTTTATTCTACTCATTTTGTAGGTTTAATTAATTTATACATATGCCAAATTTTCGTCAAAATCGGTTGAAAAATGCGACCTGTAGAGAATTACAGACAGACAGACAGACAGACAGACAGACAGACAGACAGACAGACAGCCGGACAAGAGCATTTTTGGCCAGTCTCGAAACGTAGACGCTTCGCTCGCTTCGCTCGCTCGGTCAATTAAATCACCATATTTTATATAGAAAAGTTCTTATTAAAATAAAGTAAGTAAATTATCCTAAAACTAAACACAAATACTAAGCTACGATATATCTTGGACGTATTTATATATTTCGACGATATACGATTCTACGCCACCAGCAATACTCACTGAGGCACAAAATGTAAGTATTGCATGGTGTTATGTAAGGTTTTTTTCCTCCCTAAAGTGTGTTGAAAAACGTCGTAAAAGCACGCGTGAGCATTGGACACTTTTTTTTTAAATCTTTATTTTATTTAGGGACTTTTGTGTTCCACATGTCAGTCCCATCGTACCCTGACCAAGATTTACTGACGAGGCGACTCAAAAATGTCATACAAAGATCGTGCCGCCACAGATGCAGGCTTGGACAAAATTGACTGAGCCAAACCCACATCTAGTGGATTCAGCTTGAGTCGCCCCATCATTAACTCCCGCTTATTCCTGAACCTGTCACTTGTATCATATATATTATTGGACACTTGTATCATAATGTACTATTTCATCACCATCAGCCTGCACCACTGCTGGACATAGGCATCCCCCAAGGCGCGCCACTGAACCTGATCTTCGCTTCTCTCTCCGCTTCCTGTCACTGCCAGTCGAGGCTCTTCGTAAAGTTGTGTGAAAACGAAATTAGAAACTACATTTTGGGGTAGGTACCTACCTAAAAAATGAAATTTTCGTTCTAAATAGGCTACATTTTATCCGGCTTTATATTAAATTGAAAAAAAAAACTCGTACCTAATGAATTCTTTGCGATTTGTAAACGATTCAGAGCGAACGAAGTCGCGGGCGGTAGCTTGTCGAAAATAAAATTGGCGTCTATCATACCATCATAACAATAATAAAAAGAGGAAAGATTTGTATTTTTGTATGTTTGTAATGAATAAACTCAAAACTACTGTGCCGATTTCATCAATTCTTTCACCAATGGAAAGCTACATTCACCCTGAGTGACATAGGCTATATTTATTGCAAAAAAATGTCTTCCCGTGCGAAGCCGGGACGGGCCGCTAGTTATATCTAAAGACGTACATGTCTATGGCTGAGAGCTTGCGCACACAAAAACCTTGGTCCTTTTGAAAGGTCTTATCACTGTCAATATACGTCCCGCACACGTGGTGATTGATATTAATGGTGGGTCGTGTGCAGCCGGCCTTATCGCGGCTTTGTCGTGACGAAACCCCGTCCGCGGCCGGCCTTCACAAAAATCCCGGTTGTAAAGAGTTTGGGAGCTGTAGTGCCCGTAGAGTTTAATGGCGGCTGTTTCAAGAAATAGTTCAATGATTCGATCAAGAAGTTTCAAACCTCTTTAGTTGCGCGCGCGCTCCCTGTGGTGATCGCATATTTAGTATGGGAAACGAAGAAAAATTCGGTGTCAATTTCAGGGGGGGTGCGGACAAAGGAAGCGGATTAGCGAAAGGAGATTGCTAATACAAATTCATATGGGAGTTTGAAAATGAGAATGTGTGAGTGAGTGTCAATTTTGATATACATATGACACGATTTTAGCACCCCCTAAAATGCTTTTGTTACTCATCCATATGGGATTTTTGATTCAAGGATTCGGTCAACCGAATCAAACGTTCAAGTTTTAGAGATTAAAATATTAGAATAGAAGAACTATTTAACCTAGATATACCTACCTAGATGTACTTACATATAAACGAGTAGTTCAGTACCAACATAATTTAAAGTACCACGCCGCCGCCGGAAAGGCGAATACTACAAAGCATCACCTCGATTCCACAATCGTTTTTGCGCGGAAACTATTGAATATTGTACGGTCAGCAAATCGGGTGCAAAAACCACGGTATTGGGATTAAAGGGTAAGACCGCAATTAGTGGAGTAACGAGGCGCGTCGACTAATGGCGCGGAAGTTTTAGCCGCCCAGTAATTGCTGACCGTACCAGTGTGGTGCAAGCGAAAGACTGAAGAGAATTTCCTCCCCAGAATAAAATGATTAATTAAGTGTACAGTTAGTCTACACGCTCTTAAGTTGTGTGCCGATTTGTAACGCCACCCGTGAGTATCCCGCGAACTAATTTTGACGTTTAATATGGAAGTCCACGCCAAATTTATCTTACCTTATCTTGTATAAGGGGGCCGGGCTCACCCGGCGACACTGCGACCCTATGGGATCTATTGTGTCAGCCCCTGTGTTTACCTGCTGTTCTCCACGCCAAATTTAGTTCCAGGGACTCTCGTCACTAGTCGCGTCAAAATGGCGTTAATTAAACAGGTAAATATGATTTGACAGCAGCTAGTCCTTAGAGCCAGTCCAATGGTACTTAATACCTATAAATACAGGTCAGTGGCACCGATTCGATACCGTGTGTCGTTTTTTTCTTGATTTGTTTTGACTCTTTTGTTATCTTGACCCGCGGGTCTTGACTGACCACGCGTGGTCTTGACTGTTTCGTTTCATTTCATCGTCGATTAGTTCTAGTCGGGTCATCGATATGTGAAATCCTTTTTTTGGCTTACAGAATTTTAATCATTCATTTAAATTATTATTTTTGTACTGTGTGGTATTTTCAAATAAAATTAATTTAACCACCCCTGCAACGTCGCGACGGCTCTCTCCGCCGCGAGGTTGAAAATACCGAAACGCTGTCGCTTATGATTTAAATACTTAACGAATCTGATCTACTGGTATACCTGAAATACTCAATTAGGAAATGATTGGTGATAGAGAGAGAACGACTTTGCATTCTTTTTACTTTGACCTTTAACAATTACATATCGATATAGGTATTTAGGTATACCACCTGTACATTCCTCTAAAGTTTCGTCAATTTTGGAGAGTTCGGGTGTGAAAGCTTCCTCAGTAATTCTCTCCCATCATAACGCTGTGTATGCTCAGTAACTCAAAACTATAGGTCTATAATCCCCTCTCTCACAAACCACATTCTTGCAATGTTTCAATTAGATTTAGCGTTATCTGGTATCCGTATCGCACCCTCGCTCCGAGGGGCTGGCCGGTCTGCGATCTCTACGCGATAAAATGGGGATGGTGGCTGCACCACTGGTTTGTGTTACTGGTAGCTGGTAGGTATTCTATCTAAGTATTAGGGTAGAACCTCACTAAGAAAATGGTCAAAGATAGGTATAGAACAGAATCACCACTATGTATAGTCAGTGTCAACTACACACACATACCCGCTTACTCACAGATATACTTGGTCCTTACAGTGATATTCGTCTATTTCTGAGCAAAAAAAAAAAGAAAAATATATATAAAGATGGTCTTTATTTTTGAAACAAATCGTACTTTAGACCGCTGTTTGACATCTATGTGAGGCACATTAATTATACTCGGAAAGTAGGCCTGAAGCGGCAATCCGATCTTCATTTGTTTCTTCGAGTTGTAGAGTTTTTTTATACTTCCGTATAGCAGAGATTTGTATTAAAACAATGAACTAATTTTTTCTTTAGCTAATTCATGTTTTTATTTTTACTTTCCTCGTATTCGTAATGAAAAACACAGTGTTTACCTCGGGTTAAAGATTTATTTAGTCCCTCGAACTATTGGCGTCCTTGCTACGCTCGCGCGATAAACCCCGTCTCGGGACTAAATATGTTACTTTCACCCCTAGGGTAACAATGTACTATTGTTGCAGTTATAATATCGTCTTCAGTATTTCTTGGAGTCGTCTATCGTTTTAAATTAGATGATGAAATAAAATTGGTTAGTCCGCAGTATTCAAAGTGAATTTTAATTTTACAATAACTTTAAAATGTTGACAACAATGAACATTCCTCCGTATATAGGGTGATGTGTTGTTCGCATAGTTAAGCAAACGAGGCCACACAGTCGGGTCTCGTCAAAAGTTACGGGGATGACATGACAAAGCAAAAATGTTAACCTTCCCTGTCGTGTTTTTGTGTTTACATTTTGGAAAATTAATTTGAGCATAGCGTGGCTTAAGCCGACACTTCATATGCGATGAGAGTACTTTTCTGCTCAAAGGGCTCAGTTCCAAACAATTTTGAATAGATTAGCGGAAATATAAGAAACTGATTTAAGTAAGTAATTTGTTTCATGATTTTTCTTCATTATCACTTTGATCAATATCCATGTAATACTTGCTTAAAATCAATTACTCATTCATTTATTTTGCACCGCGTGAAATGAGGTTGACATTTGCGGCGTTTGTGTTGTAGTGCCCCTTTCAACACCGTTCATAATGTTGTATTATAATGTCTATCTGGCTCCCATAAATCCACGGCTTCCAAGGCCAACAGTCTCTCAAGAAACACAAGCGAAACTCTAGAAGGGAATTAGCGAAACTCCACTAGATAAGGCATAGGGCTCACTAGGTCCAAGGTTAAGCCTTAAAACAACAAGGTGAGCTTTGAGGTTGTTTTTGACTTGAGTCAAATCAAATCAAATATACTTTATTGAGCACCAAATTATATCAAAAGTTTACATTATAATAATTTACTAAACTGTGTACAATCAAAAGGCGGCCTTATCGCTTTCAGCGATTTCTTCCAGGCAACCTTAGGGTGAGTCCCTTAGGAAATGCGCAGACCAAGCGGAAAAATGCCCGCGCACTTTTTGACGTCATTGTCAAATGTACCATATCTCTATAGCTTATGGAACTCCATACAACTTATGGGTGTGTCCACGTGGTTCGACAACGTGGTCCGACGGTCGAACCAAGTGGAATTTTGATTCCTCGTGGTTCGACATATCGGACCATCAGGAATTTGATATTCCACTTGGTTCGACCATCGGACCAAGAGGATTTTTAAATTCCACTTGGTTCGCCTCTACGAGGAATCGGTTCGCCTAAAACGCAAAATATTACCATGTTTCAGCAAATAAATTCATTCATTCATATTAATTCATTCAACAAAATCGTATACGCGAGGCGACGCTGACGTCTGTGTTGGTATTCATACGATTGTGTTCTTTAGGCTATAGTGATTAATTGATTATAGTTCATTTGACAATGACGACAAAAATGCGCGAAAAAAAACAAGCGAAACTCTAGAAGGGAATTAGCGAAACTCCACTAGATAAGGCATAGGGCTCACTAGGTCCAAGGTTAAGCCTTAAAATAACAAGGGAAGTTTTGAGGTTGTTTTTGACTTGAGTCCCTTAGGGAATGCGGAAAAATGCCCGCGCACTTTTTGACGTCATTGTCAAATGAACCAGATTATCACTATAGCCTAAGGAACAAAACCGTATGCACGAGGCGACGCTGACGTCTGTGTTGGTTGGTATTCATACGATTTTGTTCTTTATGCTATAGTGATATGGTTCATTTAACAATGACGTCAGAAAGTGCACGGGCATTTTCCCGTTTAGTCTGCGTATTTCCTTCAAGTCAAGATAATTTTCTTTCTCCAAAAAATTTTAATGTAAAAATGACATGTGTCCCATATTTGATCAAAACAGAAAGTTTCGCCTCCCATGAACACCGGGCTTAAATGAAACTCGAGCCACTTAGGCGCGTGGCAACTCCTTGCAACTCACTAATTACTCGACCAAATATTTACTTTGCCCAGATTCTCTTGCAACGGGTTCTTATGGTAGCGGACTCGATGCGAGAAGCGGAGCGTTTGGCGGAGCGGAAAGGACTAGTGGAATTTGATAAGGCTGGTAGGGGTATTATAGACAGCGCCGCGCGGCGCGGTGATGCCTCTCTAAAAAGATTATAATATGGTTTATAGTATGAGACGAATTATATAAGCAGCGGCGGCGCCGCTTTCCAGATCTCACAGAGCAGCGGCGTCGCCGCCCGCCGCTGTCTATAATACCCATAGAGTTAAGATCTCTTTGGTGCGTGCTCGCGGCCCCTTAAAAAGGCGTAAAAGAGGCATTCTATGGGTGTCAATATCGTGTCAAATGTATGACAATACTGTTACTCACTCACAGATTCTCATTTTCAAACTCCATATAAATTTGTATTAGCAACCTCCTCCCGCTACTCCGCTTTCTTTGTCCGCACCCCCCCTGTAAGTGGCACCATTGGTTCCCATACTAAATATGCAAGATGCAGTCGCCATAGGGAGCGCGCGCGCCACCAAAGAGATTCGAACCTTCCTGATAATACCCACCTTTAGAGCAGTGCAGTGCTGAGCACTGAGCATGATCCGCGCTGCCATACATTTTTAGTCCGGGAGAAATAAATGGAACAATCATAAGGACTACTTTTAGTATACATAGGACTAGTTAAATGATATCTGCTGATGTTCGCTTTACGCTACTGACTATGGCAGCATCCTTAGAAATAGACGGAGCGTCTTTGCTACTTACAGTCCGCCGTTGGGACATTCTTGACAGTCTTTGAGGAGATTCAAACTAGATAAGGTTAATGTCAGCTGCCTTCAGAGGTGCTATATTGTCACTTTAGTATGCAAGATCATGGAGTTTGTTGTATGGGAAAAGGCTCAAACGGTGAAGGAGAACATCGTGAAGAAACCTGCATACGCCGAAGAAGAAATTCTTAGGCGCATGTGAAGTCCACCAACCCGCACTGGGCTACAGACCGAACGACCTCGTCAGGTCTACCCTAGGCCTGAGCCCCAGCAGTGTGGACATATTATTAGGCTGTTGATTTGATTTTATGTGAACTCCATTGCCCTCTGGGTGAACTTGAGCCTTTACTTACTCATTTTCATAATAATAAAGTAGGGGTCGTCTACCCATAAACTCTCAAAATGTAACTAAACCTTGCACTAGTATAATTTTATTAACTTTTTTAAATTTAATTAACCTTATCCTAAGTAAGTAACTATGTCACTTCCAAATTCTAAGAAGTACATGAAAGATGAATTACTTATTAATTAGATAAATAACAATTAAAGTTTTACAATATGTAATTAATATTCATATTTTGATGTAGGTATGTTGTTTTGGTTCATTTTCCTTGCTCGTAAACTGTCTATTTGTTTCAAACGCAATATTAGGAGAAACACGCACTATTATGTAGGTACCTAAAGTATATTTGAAAATGTCCCCATATCGATCATGTAGCCCTAATTGAGTAATGGCCGATATGGCATCAGGCCTGATTGATCGCGACTTCGGGACAAGTCCCTAAATATGACGTATCGGCCGGGACATGTCTATACCATGCATGAACTTTGATTAGTAAATTGAGCGGGACAAAGGTACAGTCAAGATTCATAAGTGCAGTTGCAGTTTCGCAACTCAATAGATTAAGAGACCAGTTTTAGTTACGACTTTCTTTTATATCTGTACCCACGCACGCACATATCCACTAATATGTTCCTGGATATTACGATGACTTATTGCTATGACAATAAGGTTTAAAATACGCTATTGACTTGGGTGGTCAGCTATATCTAATTGCACCGTTGTACAGAAAAAGGATTCATAACGTGCTACTGCACTTATGTACATTATTGTACCTATGCGATTTTCTCGTAAATTTTCTCAGATCTTTTCTTTTATGAGTTTTTTAACACCAATTGACGCAGAATTTCCCTTTTCACGCGGTTCATCTTCCAGATCTTCGCCTTCGTCAGGAGCTATAAAAGACTTCCTAGGTGGTGAGATCTGATAACATTTCGCACAGGTCCATTCGAGACTATCGGAGTTCCGTAGTGCCGTGATTTGTTTGGAGGTCAGTCCTGAACATAGGTTACTTGCATGCACCACTTTTTCACACTTACTACACTCCAGTCCAGGAGATCGCTTCGTAATCGTATTATCACAGATATCGCATTCACGCATCTTGAAAGAAATTGACGGTATTTGGAAAACAAAGTACAGAGTATGGCACACAACCGCTACGTTAGAGTAACGAACGACGAATGATGAATCGGACATAGTCAAAGATCGTCTGAGTTAGTCAAAGTATAGTTCCAGCTTACACAATCGTATAGTGGATGGTCGGTTCAGATTAAAAATCAGCGAATCATGTGATAGACAACTTTGTGCATTTCTGCATTTGTAGATACGCGTCCTGTTTTGGATAATTGTCGTATCATCAACAGCCTATCATCGACGGCCTACCCTCTCTACGAGGGTGTTCGGGCTATAGTCCACCACGCTAGCCCAGTGCGGGTTGGTGGACTTCACATGCGCCTAAGAATTTCTTCTTCGGCGTATGCAGGTTTCCTCACGATGTTTTCCTTCACCGTTTGAGAGGAGTCAGTAAATGTACTTAAGTTTCGAGAAAAAACCCATTGGTACATGACCCAGCCGGGGATCGAACTCCGGACCTCGATATGATAGGCCGCGTCTTATCCCCGACGCCACTGTCGTCTCTAATTGTCGTATACAAACAAGGTGGAAAGGAGGTCCCTAACAACGAAACAAACAGCCATGGAAAGAACCCTCTCGACATATTTCTTATTTCTCATCAGATTAAGAATACACAGATGTCTAGAAACATTTACCACTGTTTTAAACCTCACTCTAAAAGTACTAGCGTTAATCTTCCCGAGTATGCTTTGACAACTTTAGTTATTGCAAAAGTTAGATCGTTAGCACCACTCAGTCGCAAACGTGGCGTGCCTGAGGCAGCAAACATCCGATCAGCACGAGCTTGTCTCTATGTAGACAGAAGTCGTCGTCGTATCCGCTATCTCTGTTACTCGTATGAAACGTGATAGAGATAGGGAATATTCATTTCGCGCCGTTGTTGCTTTGGACTCGGGACTACACACGATGCGATTCAAAATCAAATTCAAAATTCAAATTCAAAAGTATTTTATTGCATGTAAGTACACTAGGTACATTTATACAACGTCAATTTTTTATCTACCACCGCCTCCAAGGTGACCGCCTCCGATTTGAGGACAGAATAGAATTTACCCAGAATGGAGCGAATTGTCCGAACAATATTACACTGTCTGGTACAGATGCCATAAAGGTAGGAAAAATTTCGCGCGCCCATATATTTTTAATATATTTTACGGCCTTGGAAACAAAGTCATTTTAAGCCAGTCGTTTATTATAGTTCTGTTCTTATATATAATCACACGTTGTACTAAAGGTTTGTCAAACGTGTACGGTCGCACGTCAGTGGAAACAAAACTAGTATAAATTGGTCTCTCGTAGTATTGAAACTTCCTAATAGGCTAGGCCAGCTAAACTCACAGTGTTTCCACTGACGTGCGGTCGACTGTACATGCAGCGTATTTGGTTTTGGTTTGGATTTGGTAATATCGTTCAGAATTAACGCGATTGGCCCGCGAGCGGGAGCGTAGCGAGCTTTTTCCATGTTCTGTGATTGGCCCCCAGGTCTCTCGGACCCGATCTGCTGGTGTGTAGCTCTCGACACAGCTAGGCAGACAGACAAAAGGTGTGCGCTGATTGGTCCAATTTGTCGCAAGCACGGCGGTACGAACGCCGCCAGATAAATTGTTGTGATTAATACGATTATTGTTGCGGAAAAATGCTCTTCGTTCGCAAACGCGGGCGGGAGATGCGGGAGATTAAAGAAAAATATTTATGGCGCTCGTATGAACAGCACATAAGCAAAGCAAGTGAAAACTAGGTACGTATGTAGGAAAAATAAGAACATTATTGGTTACTATTATCTTACCTACTCGTACATTACAAGTAAAGTTCTGAGGCAAAATGATTTTTAGAACCACGCAAAATTGCTTTTTAGGCAAATTGCTTTTTAGACAATACTATTATTGCCGGTCGATTTCTAAACTCACAACGGCGATCGGGAATACACTCACAACGAGTAGCAATTGATATCAAAAAAATAAATAATGAATGAATTGATTTGACGATGTTCTAGTAACAGATGAGATGGTAGAATGTCCGGAATTGACTGCAATTGAATTGTTTAATTAAATTGAAATGTTTTTATATCCGAAATTGTATAATGGTCATTTATTGGTCAGATATTTTTTATTTACAGTCATCTATAACTATTTATTTAAAATAATAATGAGTCAATTCATTATCGATCAAAATAATAATATATGTTTTAAGGGAAGGGTTAGCATTGACGTCATAGATAGTTCGAACGAAATGAAAGTTATCGAATTCACGAAAAAGAAATTTCTTCTTTTTCGTGAATTCTACCCACCTCGTTTTATAGTCTGTGTCTCTCCACACATTAAATAAGTAATGTGTCCTTTAGAATTCAAATACTTTTAAGTGCCCCTTAAAATCAAATAAAGAACTTTGCAGCCATCATTGTGGATTGACGACATTTTTAATAGATTTGGCAAAGGAATTTTATGGTTAGGTTACTAAAGTTTTAGTACAGTCAACAAAATCATCCTGCATGAAGGTATGGTATACACACTCATAAATAAGGGAACAAACTATACTTTATTCTTGCATTAACTTTTAATGTAAACCTGTGTGATTGTATAATTTTGTAAATTCACTGTACATTTCGACAAAATTATGGATAAATCGTGAATTATGGGATAAAATAACCTACAAATTCTTTTAGATTTTAAAAATATATAAATAAAAGCGAATAAAATGATTAGACGCCCTTTTTTACAGTTTTTATTATTATTCAGCTACTACCTATGGCAACTCTTGTTTGATAATTAATTGCCTTGTGTTGTCATCATAAAGTTAGTATACCTTAACTGTAAGTAATCTGTTAGATGCGTATCTGTGAGTATTGTCATAGATAATATCCATCTAAATAGAATCACGTAACTAGCCTGGGGGACAATCGCGCTAATTCTGAACAATATTACCAAATCCAAACCTTAACCAAAAATGTTTACGTAAACGCAAGTGCCGAGATTTTCCAAACCTAACGTTTTTGGTTATGGTTTGGACCCTAGTGGTAAAACCGCTCATTTTCTCACCGCGTAGCTGGTAGCACATTGCTACGAGCGTAGCAGGTCTACGAGGGGCGTAAATGATAGAACATTAAGTTTTAAAGGTTCCACTACATGATTTTCCTGTCTCGTAGCGGGGCGTAGAGGTCATAATTCATTCTTTCGTCGCAAGCGGCAAGAAAAATAGAACCAAACGCTTTATGACAAAGCACGATGTTCAAAGACAAAGTTGTATGATTTAATTGTGGCTTGAAGTAAAATCGAATTAAACGTCTACCAAAAGGCGGTATAATTTTAAAGATATGAAATTTTTTGTCGTTTGCCTGTTTGTAAGGATGTTTAGATGTTGGACGTTTGTTGCTCTTTCACGCAAAAACTACGGAACAGATTTTAATGAAACTTTAATATAGACAACACATTATCAATCAAGACTAAGTATATAGACTAGATTCTTCATTAAAGACTACAAAGAATCCTAGTCAAGAACTACTTTGAAGTGATTTGTGATCCCGACGATACTATTTTAATTTTACGGAATTTTTCTCTAAAAGATTTCTTAAATAAGTATTATTATCTAACATCAAAATCGCCTGTAGCCATTTGAAGTTAATATCTGTTTAAATTTCCAAGTAATTCGTTTACTACACAAGGGCTTTGATCCAAGATCCTTGCTAATCAAGTCGAAGGCAGAGCCGTTACTAGGGAGTATTAGCGCCCCTGTGAAATATGGCATTAGACAAACCCCTGCTTCACACCTTTGCCAAACGTGCAGTAATACAAATAAAAATGTGATTATTTTAAAACTATGATGGACCTAAAATAACTTTGTTTCCAATGCCGTAAAAGCAATTAAATGAAAGAATAAAGCCCGGCTTTTTGGCGGGATTTGTCGGAGACGGTTGTCTTTTAATTTAGTATTCCTAAAAAATGTATATTGAAGGTTTTGGTGTATTTGTGATAGTTTTATATGCAACAAGTGCCTATTAAAGTGTATATTGTGCGGGATAGTTAAATAAAAGCGTGTAACGACTCTACCGGATCGTTCCAAAATGTCCCTTGATATTCTTCATTAAACCTACTATCGGTTTAATGCGGACATGAACCTGCAGGTGGATCACCGAATGGCACTAGTTGTGCCCTCGTGGAGGCCGTGCTGCGGTTTAATTGAAAATCGCCGACTAACTCTAGTCGTGCTCTGTTTTTGTGGAGGCCGTGCTGTAACCGCCGGTTTAAATAAATATAAGAAATAATACTTTAAATAAGTCAGGGCTGTATGGACAAAGCTTCTTTTGCCCGTCCTCAACAGAGGACAAATTAACAAAAAAAAGCCCTGAAATGTCATAGAGAATCTTAAATTATGACTACCTGCGGCCCTGGATTTTGCTGTGCCAATCCACAGTTTCACCCAAAAGTCTTAAGAATTTAATTATACAAGGTTGGGGGGCGAAAAAGTCCGGCAATTGAGAATGGGAAAACAAAATGGAGGCAGTTAGCCGCCTAGTTAAAGACCGGCTTCAAAGGAATGTTTCTAAGACGCACAACTTAATTTCTAAGAAATAAAATCGTCCCGCATTTTTGTCTTGGAGATGGTTTTTATTGTCATTTTCGGAGTTCCTTTTTGGAAGCTGTCAGTTTGATCGTGCTAGAGATGACCAAATTACGATACCGATCGATACGATTACTTTGCGGAATCGCGTTTTATATTTATTGTTGTTTTATTTTTTATTTTCCTCCTTTTGGCATGTTCATGTTAATTTGTGATTAAATTTAAAGGCTATAGAAAAAAAAGCGATTCATTTATTATCAATTATTATTATTTATATAATTATTACTCAACCAATACTGTTAAAAACTAATAACAGTTATTTTAATAACTACCATCAAATTAATTCTGGGAATTACGACACTTTATTTTCTTTAGTCCATCTGCAACGGGAGACTCTTTTGGCAGGAGCAAAGTGTCATGGTCGTCTCTTCTATTCTATTTTTTACCGACTTCCAAAAAAGGAGGAGGTTCTATGTTAGGCTGTATGTATGTTTTTTTTAATTAAGTATTTTGCGGGTTTTAATGTGTATTTGTAATAGTATTATACATTAAGTGCTTGTAGTTGTGCGAGAAATAAAAATAAAAGCGTGTAACAACCTTAGTGAAAATCGCCTAATACATTTATAGTCATGCTGTTTTTATGGAGGCCGTGCGTGCTGTAACCAGGGTTGGAATTCGTAGTATAATTATATTATTTGTACCATAATTTAACGATCTGTAGTATGTAGTATCGTAATGCCAGTATACTACGCGAAAGTAACATAATTTAGCCGACTCGTTTATACCCTACAATTATATGGAATTTCCTTAGAATAAGCCTTATTCTTAGGGAATTTCGGTATGCATGGCAACATCGGTCTAGATTTTTTATCCCGGTTGTTGTGACAGAGTAGGATGGATGTATTTTATTTGATTTTATGTATTAGTGTGAGTGAGCCGATGATATGTACAAGCCTCAATTTAATAAAATTCGTTCATTATTCGTAGGATTTGTGAATATTTTCACAAAAAAAATCGCATACAAATCGACAAGAAACGAAACGTAGTATAATTTTAGGGCAAGTAGTATATTTTTAATTTCCAAAGAGTATAATTTTCTGAGGGTCTGATTCCAACCCTGGCTGTATTCGGTTAAATAGATTTAAGAATTAAGTTCAAAATAAGATATGGCTTAAAGGTGTCGTTACCAAGCCAAAACCTACAAAAAAAACTGCAATAAGAAGGTAATTTTCTAGTCGTTGCGGGCCGCGATGGCTTGTAAATTGATACGTCTCCAGGGGATAGACCTCGGAAACAATTAGAGATTCGTCGGGGCACGGACGGACGGAGGGGACGTAATGACGTAGGTCCCCCGGTGAATTACTTCGCGGTAGGGCCGGACCATCTTCCCAATTCAATTTTTTTGCTAATTTGTAACGAAAACTATAACCCTATACTACGAAAAGGAAAAAAAAAATGCCTCGATTTTTTAAAACTCTATATTACATACATACATAATTTAAAAAATGTAATTATTAAGTAATTACTACCTAAAAATATTAATATTTACATAGTAAGTACCTAGTTGGTATAAGCAAATGTTTTCTCGTAAATAAATGAGATCTTTTGGTCTTTATCATTCTTTGGGCATTGCTTACAAAAAGATAGGTAGGTACCTACTAATTGGTCGAAAGCCGAAACCGAAACGTGGATCGGGCTCTAGCAGGAGGTTTGACTAGGTTTAGGGGTCGTCGGGTATGACATTTGCTTTTTGTTGGAGACATAGGTCAGGATTTCCGGCGGTTGTTCTGGATGCGTCCACTTTGTAGGTAATGGAAAGAGAGATGCCTGAACATTGTATACAATAGGTACATCTGACATTTTATATGATTTGATTTGGCATTAGGTACCTACCTACATAGCTTAAACAAACTGACATTAGTGTGAGTAGGTACTTATATTATTTAAATTTTTATTGCTGTTTTAAATGATATTAAGAATGTTATATTTTCCTATTGTAATATATTGAGTTTGGGCTGTAATTGCGCATCTTACAAAATGCCTCGCCAGGCCTGTTGGCGTAGTGGTAGTGACCCTGTCTACTGCGCCAAAGGTCGAGGGTTCGATTCCCACCCGAGACCAACATTTGTGTGATGAGCATAATATCTGTTGGTTTTCGGATTCTGGGTGTTTGCATGTATTTAAGTATTTATTTAAAGGTATTTATGTATGTTTATCAGTTGTTAAGTACCCATTTACAAGCTTCGGCTTAGTTTGGGACTAAACAGCCGTGTGTGAATTTGTCCAAACATTATTATTATTATTACCTACTCCTGATATTACTCACGTAGTAGTAATATTTAAGTCGATGCTACACAACTAATAAAAAATTGTACATGGAAAATATCAACCTAGGAGGAATTTCCTTCGAGATATCAACCAATGCAAACTCTATCATTAAGGCTCTATTCAATCAAAACATTTTTTACATAAACGTAAAAAATGAGAACATCACAAACATGTCCCCCTCCCCCCTCTCCCCCCGACGCATTGTCGCATTCCCCTCCCCCCCCCCCACGTGTCAAGCAGAAAAACGACAAGCGATCATAGAACAGGAACTGAGATACAACATTGTGAATACCTTTGTTGATTTTAGTAGGCAAAATATACTTACCCGTAAATAGATTTTTGTCTCTGAGAGGCATTAGAGATAGAGAGACAATAGAGACTTTTCTTCATCTTCAGCCATCATAATGTAGTTGTTTTCCATAGATCTATATTTAAAAAGTAATGTAATCTATAATTTTAAATAGAGATCTCTAGTATTGTCTTATGCAGGAATAGTAATGTCTACTATTAGGCAACAGTAACACTCCGTTATTAGCTAGTTTGGTAATTTGTCTATCTCCAGTGGGAATCGAACCCACTACCTCTTGCACTGCAGTCTAATAACCCAAGCCACTAAGCAGACGAGGCAGTCATTAAGTAAAAAATCAGAATCTTTTATTGCATACGAATTCACAAAGTAGGTACCTACATTTACACACGTCAACTTTTATTTACCACCGCGTATCACAGACACACGCGGCCTGCGGTGGCGGTGGCGGTGGCGGTGGCGGCCTGTTGTCTCCCTATGCAATGGATGTATTTGTGTGAATAAATGCCATGGTTAGTAAATACAATAATAATAATAATGTTTGGACTTTACACACGGCTGTTTAGTCTCAAACTAAGCCGAAGCTTGTACATGCGTACTCAACAACTGATAAACTTACATAAATACTTTTAAATAAATACAGTGAAATACGATCAAAGATGAGAGATTTGTAAACGTAGCAAAGAGGCAATAAGTGCCTACGCAATGCACATACTTATTCTTTGGCAGCTTACAGAGGCAGGATATGGCGGAAATTTTTCAAAAGTTCGCTGCTTCCTGCCGGCTGATTGTATGCATCCAAGTGAAAAAGCCATTTTTTGTCTTTGTCCTGCCTTCAAAAGAATGCTGTACGAATACGAATGTATGTTATGTGAGGAATAGCATACGGAAATATAGCAAGTATTTAGTAAGTAGGTACCTATACGATTTGTTCGGCTGAATTCTCTCCAGAATATAAATAATCGCTTATTTCAAAAAAGTCCATATTATTAGGTATAATATTCCCCGTACGGAATTTCTTGACGACTGAATGAATATAGTCACAAATTGTTTGCACATCGCTAACAGTGTTTATAGTATATGTGTGTGCGAGATAGTATTCTACATAGAGATGTCCACAAACTTGAAAGTTTGATTCGGTTTTTCGAATCAATGAACCATTTCTTGAAATTGAATGAGCATCTCTAGTGAACCCCCCGCACAGCTCCCCCTTTAAGAACTTGTTTTAGTAATTGCGCAGAAATCAGCCCACTTCACACAGCCGCCATTAAACTCCGCGGGGACTATACTAAGATATGTTATCGACTGTACAAGTTTCGAACAGGTTGGAAGAATGGATAAAAGTTCCATTTATCCCAAATAACGGGATGGGTTTAGTTCACGACATCGACAGTCACTACATCGACGGTCGCTGTATCGAAAACGTTTCATCGACTGGTCACTGTAGCGAAAACGTTCCATCGACGGGTCACTGTAGCGAAAACGTTCCATCGACGGTTCACTGTAGCGAAAACGTTCCATCGACGGGTCACTGTAGCGAAAACGTTCCATCGACGGTTCACTGTAGCAAAAACGTTCCATCGACGGGTCACTGTATCAAAACGTTCCATCGACGGGTCACTGTAGCAAAAACGTTCCATCGACGGGTCACTGTAGCGAAAACGTTCCATCGACGGTTAACTGTAGCAAAAACGTTCCATCGACGGGTCACTGTATCAAAACGTTCCATCGACGGGTCACTGTAGCAAAAACGTTCCATCGACGGGTCACTGTATCAAAACGTTCCATCGATGGGTCACTGTAGCAAAAACGTTCCATCGACGGGTCACTGTAGCAAAAACGTTCCATCGACGGGTCACTGTAGCGAAAACATTCCATCGACGGGTCACTGTAGCGAAAGTACACCATATCGATGGTACACTTTAACGACAGTACACCATAATAGCCAGTTGGAATATAGATGGAACAGACCTCCCCTATACTTAGCGTCTTGAATTTTAACTTTTCGACTGTGATTTGCAAGGCAAGTGTACACGGCACGGGGTAGATCAGAGTCGTTAAAGATGCACCCACGTAACGCGATCCGTCGTTATATCAATCTTGCTTGACAACTTAATGGATTATAGAAATCGTCTCGGGGGGGCCAGATGCTGAGTACTCACTGAGAGACAAAAAACTTTCATAAGACATACCTACAAGTGTGATGCTTACCTATACCTCTCACCCACCAGGTGGGGATGTTAGTGTAGGAAATTTGAATAAAATCGTTCAATGAAATATTTTATCGTATTTTATTATACTGTATACTGTTATTCCTCAGCTGGGCCATGTACCAATGGGTTTTTTCTCGAAACTTAAGTACATTTACTGACTGCTCTCAAACGGTGAAGGAAAACATCGTGAAGAAACCGTTTGTACGTTTTATGCCAGATTATCAAAATGTCAAATTAGCAAAATGCCACATTCGCAAAATGCCAGATTAGCATAATGCCAGATTAGCAAATGTCAGATTAGCAAAATGCATACGCCGAAGAAGAAATTCTTAGGCGCATGTGAAGTCCACCAACCCGCACTGGGCTAGCGTGGTGGACTATAGCCCGAATGCCCTCGTTGAGAGGGTAGGCCTGAGCCCCAGCAGTGGGGACAAGTTAATAGGCTGTTGATGATGATACTGTTATTTATTTTTTATGTAGTATATTTATCAATTTATAGTATTATAATTATTGTTTTATATAAAACGATCTTTCTTTTTGCGCCTACGACTAATTTATCTGCATGGCGCAAGGGCAGCTGGTAGAGAATGCCATTCGCATTAAGTTCGCCTTTTGTACATAAAGTTTTAAACAAATAATTAAAGAAATTCAACGCCAAAACATATTTTTGGGTAATATTTATTTAAATAATCATATAATGCCACATAAATACGAGGAAATAATGCAAGGAAAATAATTTTAAAATGCGCTCTCCTCTCTCGAACTCGTCTGACCCAGATGTGACCTGCCCACTGCAACTTCAGCTTGCTAATCCTTTCAGGTCGGTAACCTTAGTTCTCCTTCGGGTCTCCTCATACCATGTCCTTTACATAAACTCCGAGCATAGCCCTCTCCATAGAGCGAAGGCAAGGTATAGGGAATGGATATCTTTGTAAATAATATAAGTTATGTGAAAAAGTGGTTTTTTATTTTCCTACATTTCTGTTTATATACTTATTTTCGGTTTTTTTGCCAAGAAATTAAAATAGATAAACAAAATGCCAACTTAAGCGATGGTCGAAACAAACAAGCAAATAAAATAAAAGTAATTCGCAGATGTGTTTTCTCTTTTTATTTTTACTCCCAACCAAAACCGAGATTCCCGTAATATAAATCCAGTTTGGCGCCACGTCGTCGCAGCGTTGCACCGCATTCCCGGACATTCCACCGTACTCCGGGATCCGGGATTTATTAGAATGGGATCCCGGGCTAAAAGCATGGGCGGAACGGAAACGATCTCTGTTCAATATAACGAGTGCATGTAATGAGATGTGAGACGGGAATTTTTGCATCACTGAGATTGAAAAAGAATTAGGTAAGTGCTTACTTACCTATATTGACCATGTTTTCCGCAAATAAACATTACTTACTTACTTACTTGACTGGACTGTTGGCGTAGTGGTAGTGACCCTAACTACTGCGCCAAAGGTCGTGGGTTCGATTCCCTCCCGGCACCAACATTTGTGAGATGAGCATAACTGTTTGTTTTCGGATTCTGGGTGTTTGTATGTATTTAAATATTTATTTAAAGTATTCATGTATGTTTATCAGTTGTTGAGTTCTTATTTTTATTTACAAGTTTCGGCTTAGTTTGGGACTAAACAGCCGTGTGTAAATTTGTCCAAACATTTAATTATAATTATATTTTCTACTAATAACCGTTGCATTCTGTGAAGCATTTGAGCCAAAATAAGTGTGTTATTTTGCCTAAAATTCATAATTAAAATACTTTGCATTGTATTTCAATTTTATTTTGTACAAAAAACTAGGTAATAAGTTGTACTTACTTTGTGAGCTCGGGGGATTAATTCCTTCTAGTTTGAGTTTTATCTCTCAACAGACGGTTGTATTCCGAGGTATCTACTTAGTTTTACCCTTCCGGCCATATTCGCAAGCACGTTTCGTAACCAGTTGCCGTAGAAGAAATGCTTCTCTTCTTTCGCAACTAGTTGCGAACAAAGAAACGTACTTCTTCTACGGCAACTGGTTACGAAACGTGCTTGCGAATATGGCCGGAAGGAGTTTTACGTCAGCCGAAGATGTTCCAACAAAACCTTTTGAATCCTATCAAGCAAAAACCCATGAAGGGTAAAGACTGAAGCGTTGTTTATTATTTATGAGGCTTGTCACTCGAGATGAAATTCAAATGAGAACAAATAAATTTTTATGTATTTGATGTTAACCCTCCACGCGACAAGACCGCGACGTCACATAAAACTTTACCGCGCCTCATATATTGTCACGCACTTACCTAATGTTTGGGTTGAACCATAAAAAATATTGAGTTTTCCATAGTCAATTATTTAGATTTTCATTTTTTTTGGCCCGTGGTCAACTCTGTTCACTTTTAAAAATAATATTATTTTTTGTAGTCAACTTAGAACACTGACTTTTGTCCAAAACCATCATAATTCTAGTGGTCAAATCAGGTCACATGTTATGTCGGAAATGAAAAAATAGTCCATACATTGTGACGAAAACAGAGTTTTTGATGTTTCCAAGTTTCCTGATTATAAAAAAAATGCATTTACATTTGAAGACAAGATAAGACCGAAAGTCCAAAGTCGAAGGTCGCCAGTAGAATTTAATTTTTTTAGCCGTTTTAAATTTGACAGCTGCCATCCGAAATGAAGATTCCATAAATCGGACATATTTCGAAAACCACTGGCCCTAGCTAATTTTGCCCAACTCTGGTCTGGTCTGAACTGTCTCTTCTTATTTTGCCTAATGTCTTCTTACTTGTGCTTAAATATTCTGATCCCTTTTTGGAACTACCTCATTGCATATCCCAATAATAAAATATGAATAATATTTTCTTTTGCGCAATATCTTTGGGAATATCGGTCGTCTTGCGCCACTGGATTACAATATTTCATAACTAAGAATTATTTTTCCCTCCGATTCCTTCCACAACATAAAATCTAGAGATAAACGATAATTTTTGTATTGTTCAAGTGTTCCGATGTAGCTGAATTAGAGTTGCTCCAATTTGGTGTAAGTGAAAAGTTGAAGGATTTTTTAATAGTTTTCATTTAGAAAATAAATAGGCAATGTTGTCGGGAGTAAACGGGAACCAGAGTTAATATTACAGTGAACGAGGAAATTGAATTATTTGGGTCTGATAGTGGACCGAATTTGTGATAGTCTGATAATCTCCCTTCGTTCAATCAGTTACATTGTTCCATATTAATTTGTTAAATACCAATAAAAAGAAAACATTTTTTAAAAGAAACTTTTAAAACTAATGCAGTTTGGGCAATATACAAAGTGATGTGTAAAATATGGGCTGACAGATGTATGAATACAGAATCATGAAATCCGTGTAAAGAAAGGCGAGTCCTTCTACGAGCTCTGGGGGCTCTGGTCTAAAATCCATAGATTAAGGAATAATTTACACGTAGGTATTAGTGAGTTAATAATGTCTCTATGGATTTACTTAGATAAAATTACAAACATGCAATCCGTTGTTTTCTAATTGTTTTAAGCAGTGTATTTAAATTAAATCAATTAAATATTATGCCCGATTGATAACAGAAAAGATTTTTACCGTCGACTTTGGCACCAAATTCGCTTACTTTGCACCACCTTTTGACGCGAGTGTCCCCACGCTTCAACGAACACCGCCTCGGTAACCGGGCGGGCAACGAACGATTCACGGGGAGAGCGGGCGAATTTGGACACTTTAATGCGAGTTTTGATGTTTCATGTTAATATCGCGCCGGCAACTTTGCCCAATAGTCATTCAATTCGATAAGTTGCCAACTTTAACTGTACACGTCTCCGTCAAAGTTGCGGAATTTAAGAGTAGTTTTATTGAAATTTTATTGCGGTTGAAAGTACGTTCGCTCACATATCCGAAGATACTGGTTCAGTACCAATTATAGCTATAAATACTTATGGTTTTTAATGCGTAAATAAATATTTTAAGCGTACTTTTTTTAATAAGCTTGTTCTGCTGGCTATTGTACTTTTAGTTTTATGAAGGCACAGGTTTACTTTTTGGATCTAGATGATAATTCCAAATTCCGGTTATGCCTATAGTGTAAGAGGTTCATTGACATTGGCACTCTCCGTAAGTTATCCGCGTACTTCTCTATGCTTTAATCAGCGGTTTGTTTCCTTTCAGTCGTTCGACAGTCTACTGAATGCATCATTAGGCGCCATTCTTACTTGTTTTTACCACAGGAAGTTTCAGAGGAATTCTGTGAACAATATTCTCATCAACTTTAAGAACAGTTAAGTCTTTAGTTGGTAGTTGCAGGAGGATGTGCGTACAGTACGGTCGCCGAAGAAAGAAATCGTCGTCAATCTCTTCTTTTATAATAAAATTTCTCGTTTGGATTTCCTAAATTTATAAGTATGATACCTAATAATTTTAAAAATATTTTATAAACTTGAAAAACGAGTTTTGTTACCTATATATCAAACAAGGAAATTGACTTGATGCACTTAATTGTTTAAAACTATTTAGAAAACAAAGTTCATTAGTGCAGCTACGGGTTGTAGGAATAAGGTATTTCACGAACCGCAAATTTAACTTTGGACACACTTTTATATATTTTTAGTATCGACTTTATTCGACACCATAAGCGTAACACAATCAAAAACTCATTTTTTTGCACAAATTCAAAATGCCTCCCCTCCTATTATAGAATAGTCATTCCAAAGTAAAAAGGCAGTCGTGAGCCTCAGTAACATTTCGTCACACGTCAGAAGTCAGTCTAATCGCAGTCCCCTCGTTCCGCGGAAGTGCACACGCGTCGAGCGGAGACTTTCCACGTCATCCGCTATATTGTGACGACTCTTTTGTCTTGCCGGGCGGGGGACGCGGGGGTGCGGCGAGACGTGAATGCACGTTCAGATTCGCCTCGCTGTCATCGTAGCGGGACTCGTGATTAATGTACGACTAACTTTTGGAAGAAAATCTACCCATAGATTTCATAGTAGGTATAGTCTTTCAAAATAATCCACACTAATTTTGGCAGTTATATCTACAGGCCGTACGGTATTAAAACATTTTTCGTTAAATTATCTAGTTTTCGTTAAATCGAAGTCTATACGTTAATAAAATAAAGTATTCTACGTAAATGTAAATAAATTAAAGAGATGACGTAATTAGAAAATAAAAAAATAAAATGTGATGTAGAAAAAGGTCTTGCAACGATACTAATAAATTTAGATATTTTTATGTAAAAATAAATTAATTATGTAATAAATCCCTCAAAATTAATGTAGATAGTTTCAAAAAAACCTTATAGTTTATACTTTGGCGCTTAGGAGACAATTTTAATAAATATTTAGTTAATCAAAAATTTCAGTAAAAAAATGGCATAAGGCTTTCAAACAGTGAAAGGTTAAGAAAATCACGATCAAGAAGTTCACCGAGAAAACTCACAAATACCTCCTTTTTATTTTAGTATGAATAGCTGTCAACTTTGCCTAAAACTGATTTTCAATAGTCTCAACCAATGTTTTGTTTCAATAAAGTATCGCTCAGTGTCAGTCAGTCAACCAGTCGCCAGGGGGAGCTTAGAGTGCAGAGTCGTGTCGGAGCCGCATGGGACCCGTGCTGTTTAGGCAAAACAACTCACATGGTCTAAATGGCCCATCTGGCGACATTACGGGTTGTGTAATGTGCCTTTAGCTTAAAAAGTATAACCTTTTATTTTTAAAGGACGAAAATATTTGGCATGCCCAGACTACATGTTTCAGTTACCTCTTGAAAGTCTCTCTCTTCGTGTTAATATATGACATTATTTAATATACGTCTGCATATAAGTATAATATGAGACTGATTTTATCATCGGAAAATATTTTCTTCCGAGAAAGATCCCTAAAAACCTAAAGGCACTTTCTTAGATTAAAAAATATATATTACTGGAGTACCTACTTAAATAAAGTTTTCGGCACCCACTAAGAGCCGTTAAGAGGTTTTCAAATTTATTCACCCTTCGATACTGGGAGGTTCTGGGCAAAGTTGAGGAAATTCAAACGATTAAATCGAGCGCAGTGCATGAAGTTAAGGGTTGAATTTGCATAACGATCGAGCGAATGTTATTGTATGGTCTTGTAATGAGTGAATTTTAAGACATAATCTACGTTCTTTAGGTATAACAACAATTTATAAGTACTCACGTATTACCAAATCATGTTGGCAAAGTTTTATATTGTGTGACGTCTGGCAATGTTAATGTTGTACAAGTTAGGTTTAATTGCATGCTTATAGAAAACCTTAGCTTCTGAACATTATACCTAAATTCTTCTTAAACTAGACGCAGTGGTTTGAGTGTTAGACTCGAACTCCAACGGTCGTAAGTTTATGTATTTAAGAAACAGTTTTATTTCAGGCTAACAGCTAATAGTTATTATCAATTGAAAACTTTAATGATACGAGCGAGCATGTGTCCTTGTATAACTCCCATAGTAATGTCGACCGCACGTCAGTGGAAACAAAACCAGTATAAACAGATCTCTCCTAGTATTGAAACTCCCAGGTCAAGGTCAAAGTGTGTCCACTGACGTGTGGTCGACTGTACAAAATACACACATACGTATACAGATAGTGTTCGTGTTACCACATCATTGGAGCGAAACGAGTGTGTTGAAAGCACGATTTGTTATCTTTTGTATGGGCGTATTATGCGCTAATGTCTGTAGTTTGTCTTGAGCTGCGCTTAGTGGGGGAAATGGGGGTTGTGGGGTCACGTGTGCTTCTTCCGTTTCCTTTTAGATACTGTCACAGCGGGTAAGGTAGCTCACCGATACTAGATACTTTTAGTTAAATAGTAGGTATTTGAAGACTGAAAATTTGTTATAAACAAAGAAGAGATGAAAGAGATATTTAGTAAAAATCGTACTAATAATAAAGGCGAAAGTTTGTAAGGATGTTCGGATGTTTGTTACTCTTTCACGCAAAAACTACGGAACTGTATTTGATGAAACTTTACAGTAATATAGATTAAACATCAGAATAACACATAGGCAAAGTATATTTTATAATAATAATACTAGTTCTTTCACGCGGCTTCGCCCGCGTAGAAAAGTTTTTCCCGTGTACATTGTGAAACAGCGCCCTCTATATCGGCGTTTTGTTACTTAGGGGGTATTAGCGTACGCCCCGCGACTTTGTCCGCGATAAAAAGTGGCCTATATGTTATTCCAGGATATAAGCTATCACTGTACCAAGTTTCATCAAAATCTGTTCGGTAGTTTTTGCGTGAAAGACTAACAAACATCTTCACTCACATCCTTACAAACTTTCGCCTTTATAATATTATATATAATATATAATATAATATATATTATATTATTATTAAGTAGGAAGGATAGGATTAGTAGGATTAGATACCTACCTCGGGAAAAACTTTTCTACACGGGCAAAGCCGCGGTAAACAGTATTAGTAATAAAATAATATCGACCACTGATGTAAAAATGATTATCCAAGAACCCTATTTGTCACTTTCCAACAATACTTCTGAGCATGAACTGTGAAAGCCTTAAAACCTCAGCTGACAGCGTCGACAAGACGTGTACAGGGCTAAGGGCTCGTCACGTAAGCGCCCTCCAATTAAGGCCTGCTCTTATAACTGTGTCCACAGGAAGTGTTTTTAAAACGACACCGGTGTTTTAGTAACTTTGTGAGTACGAAGTTTTATACCCGAGCGAGGCTGTATCAATGTGGTTACCTAGGTAGCCAGGACTCATAGAAAATTCTTTCATCAGACCTGCGAGAGAAGTATTTCACAAGAGGCAGACAACTAGTTAACCGCATATAAAATAAAGGTTGTCTGGAAGAAATCGCTCTTAGCGATAAGACCGCCTAGATGTACATTATTGTATCTGTTTTTCTCTTTTTTTGTCTGTAATTTTTAAATGTCCAATAAAGTGTATTGAATTGAAATATAAAATTTTTCAGATTGGACGTTTTTCAGGTTGGACATTTTTCAGATTGGACATTATTATCGTAAATCGTATTTTCGTTTTCCAAGATTCTAGTTTTATTTCCAGGTCGATATGATGGTATACTAGTTCAATTTGAAACACTCGCATACCACCTTCATCTTTATTAGAGAGGTTTCTTTAATACAACGGAAAGGTCTCGTGAAAATGCGCGGGCGGTTTAAACAATAAGAGAGAGCGTCTGAATCAGAGGGAAAATTGGTTAGTACGGTCGACCGCATGTGAGTGGTAACAAAACCAGTATAAACTGGTCTCTCATAGTATTGAAACTCCCTAATAGGCTAGGTCACTCAAGGACAAAGTGTTTCCACTGACGTGCGGTCGACTATACTGACAAACAAACAAATAATGCCCATACCGAAATTACTGCTCAAAGACTTAGTCTCTCCTAAGTCGAGATGCGAGACAGACGCTATAGTATCTACTTCTATCCTTTGAAATATTACAGAAAACTTACCTACTGATTACGAAAAGTAATAATAGGTGACCCGGCTATCCAGTGATAATTTAGGCTCATAAAATACTGGAGTCTTCGAGTCTTGCTTACGACGACAAACAAATCTTTGATAAAATTTCAACTTGAAGTCTAATACGCTACATAAAATAAACTACAAAATAATCCAGGTGAGTTTTCAAAGTTAGGACTTGAAGCCACCGCACCAGCAACCCCCGGATGTTGCAGGTGTCTATAAGCGGCGGTGACCTCTTAACATCAGTAGGGCCCGCTTGTTTGTTGCCCCGTAGCAATAAATAAATAAACTACTTCTATCCTTTGAAATCTTACAAAAAACTTATTTACCTAATGATTATGAAAAGTACTAGGTGATCCGGTTATTATATGACAATTTAGGGCCATAAAATACTGAAGTCTTCGAGTCTTATATTATTCGTTAGTCGAGTCTTGCTTACGACGACAAACAAATCTTTGATAAAATTTCAACTTGAAGTCTAATACGCTACATAAAATAAACTACAAAATAATCCAGGTGAGTTTTCAAAGTTAGGACTTGAAGCCAATGCACCAGCAACCCCCGGGTGTTGCAGGTGTCTATGGGCGGCGGTGACCTCTTAACATCAGGAGGGCCCGCTTGTTTGTTGCCCCGTAGCAATAAATAAATAAACTACTACTATCCTTTGAAATCTAAAAATCTTTTTTACCTAATGATTATGAAAAGTACTAGGTGATCCGGCTATTAAATGACAATTTAGGGCCATAAAATACTGAAGTCTTCGAGTCTTATATTATTCGTTAGTCGAGTCTTGCTTACGACGACAAACAAATCTTTGATAAAATCTCAATTTGAAGTCTACAAATAATCCAGATGAGTCTTCAAAGTCAGGACTCGAAGCCTCGAGTCTTTAGCAACACTATCGCTCATCGCTTATACCTTAGACATATCCAATATGGAGCTGTTCACAGAAGGAACGCGGTCTCAATTATTAAACAACGCAATCGTCGGTACAACCCTACGTTAATACTTGAATACCTACGTACCTAGTACCGAGTAACTAGTATTTGGGTCACGGGGCGTGGGAATCTCGTACTACGTCTAGAAATAATTCAGTGGTATCTCCACTTCACTTGATGCTTCGAATTTTTGTGCTTGGAATTTTGATTAAGGATATACGAGCGGTGTAAGGTGGAGCCATTTACCAACTGGGTCTTTTTACGGAAAGAATTTAGTATAGACGCTTTTACTACGTGAATCAAAGAATTTTGCCATTCATGGATGAGTAATAAAAGCATCCTATGGGTGTCAAAGTCGTGTCAAATGGATTACAATATTGTAGGTAACGCACTCACACATTCTCATTTTCAAACTCCATACAAATTTGTATTAGCAACCTCCTCCCGCTACTCCGCTTCCTTTGTCCGCACCCCCCCCGGTAAATGGCACCATAGGTTCCGATACTAAATATGCGAGATGCGATCTCCACAGGGAGCGTGCCCGTGACCAAAGAGATTTGAAACTTCTTGCTTTACTCGAATGCGGGTTAGTTAGCGACCCAACACTGGCGTAAAGGAACGAACTGGACTGACCGACGCGGGCTGGGCGGGCTGTACAATTTTGTACGGAACCTGCAGCCTTATTTTTGAATCGCTCGCCTCGCTTCGAACGGTCGATTCTACTAATTTCCTTCGACATCCGATACGGAATCCATACAAAATTAGTAGAATCGAACGCTCGAAACGAGGTCCAGTTTGTTACCACCTTCGTGGCTTTGTGGTGACTGGTGACTTAAAGCATGTGTAGGTACTGTCGGCCGCACGTCAGAGGAAACAAAACCACGATTAACTGGTCTCTCATACTATTGAAACTCAATAGGCTAGGCCATCTCAACGATTTGAATTTTAAAAGAGGAACAAAACATACAAGTCTGAAGAGCTGTCTGGGAAATATACAGCAGAAAGCCATTTAGGAACTAAGTATCTCTCAGAATTACTTGTAACAACAGGATTGTCAAAATAAAATAAAAAATAATAATTTCTAAACGTTTATTCGAAACTTTTTAAATCACTACCTTAAACATACTAATATACGATGCAATTTGTATTTGTTTCATAAATACCTATTTACAATTATAGTGTTTCATAAACATAATGTACTCTCCATTAAAATATCAAGCATTTCTAAAAAATACTGACTAAAACCTGTTTAAGTCTACTAATTTAATGTAAGTACAAAAATTTAAAACATGTTAGGTGTTCTCTACTATTGCCTTATAGATTACTATTTAAAAATATTATATTTTAAAGATACATTTAAAACATACTGTGTAGTTTTGAGTGGATGAAACAAGTATGTTTCAACGGTGAGCAAAAGTTTTATAAGGACTATTAAAACTTTGTTTTTAAAAGCATAGAAATAGCTGCAAATGTCTATATAGATCCTTTTTGTGTTAATCCCTCGATTTTTTAATTAATTTTAATTTCTAAGGACGCGTTCTTAAACGCTGACTCAAATCGTTTCAAGGTATTTCAGACAAATTTAATTTTGAAAAATCTTGCTGCTATTGAAGTCAGTAGAAGTGAAGTCTTCAGAAAATTAACTGGCAAAGCATCGTCTTTCCACTACAGTAGCGCAATCGATTCTGCCCATTTCCCTGAAAATCCTAGACAAATTGACCAGCATGTTCACATCATTGTGTCGGCACATCCACAGGTTCAGAATGTTCTCCGTCGGAGAACAGGTGTTGGAGAAGTAATAGTAGTATGAAGAAACTTCAAGCTTCTCAGCCAAGAGTCGCCAGTCATTCCCCTTCGAGCTTTGACTGTCCAAAAGTTTGCACAAAATCACTCTGTCAGACTTAGTCAACATATTGGTTCGATAATTGTTATCCACACTAAAATTACCTCTGAAATTACTGTTTTTATACACAAAGTCATATCTACCTTCCTTTTTAGACAGCGACGAATAATTAAAAGGATTCTCTAAGATATTCACTGTGTAACCCGTTTCAATGCTCGAAGAACTAAATCTTTTGCAACTGAAATTCGAATTTAAATCATTAGTCTTGAGATTAAAATTTACAGAATTAGATTGCTTTTGCTTCTGGTAAACACTCAGATTCAACTCCAAACAGTTGATCGAATCGGTTTGCTGTAAAACGAAACTGCAATGCAGAAATCTAGTTATGTTCCATACGTGTGAGTAGGACATCTCCTGATATTTCCCCCCAGACTGTATCTTCCATCCCTCTCCGACGTCGCGTATGTTAAAGCACAAATCCGAGCAGTTCTCTTGGAAGTGAACGGTTTTTGGGTCACACAGTAAGGAGTTTCCAGACCTCTTTTCAGATTCAACACATTCGTAGAAAGCGTACGGAGTATCATTAAAAACTTGACATTTAAGGCTGTAGGTGCCGTCGCCGAACCTTTTAGAAACAAACAAGGCCAGTTTCAACAACTTCGCGTCTATACCCGTGAAACTTCTCCCGACGAGAACGAAGTCGCTCAAGAATTCGCACACGAGGTAAACTTTCGAGTTGTCGACTTGAGCAAATATCGGGGTGCCGGGAGTCTCTTGGCCGAGGGTGAGGATTTTCCGCCATTCCCTGGAGTTGATGTCTTCGGGCTTCTGCAGTATCGACAGCAACCAACTGGTGTTTTTGAGCGATGCGTTGTGAGGAAAGCAGAGGACGACTCCTTTTCGAAAGTGGAAGTTCTTAGGGCTGCATCTTATGACGGGGCTCAGCTGGGTTTCGCCTGGGAAAAAGTCGTATAGTTTTTATATAGAACTAGCCAATTATGTTGTTTAGCTAGATATCTAATCTGTAGTGACAAAACGTCAACGTAAATGAGCTCGCAGTGCTAGAGGTGATTTATTTATACATATGCGAAACTTTTTGAACCACGTATAATTTAGGTAAATAGTAAAGCACTATTTACACCACACTTCTCGGGCGTACGCCCGCGCAAGGTCATGTTAGGGCTAGATGCAAAACTGTCGTGAAAAGGCTTGCTATACAGCAATAATAATTATTATTTGCTTGCACGACGTGCAGGATGTGTGCTGGACCTAGCAAGGCATAGACAAGCTCTAACGTTTTTAAAAAGTAGTTTTTGGCTTGGTTGGACTAGACTTTTAAGCCATATCTCAATTAAAATATCAAGTAATATGGCTTAAAAGTCTTGTAACCAAGCCAAAACCTACTTTTTAAAGCTTGTCTATGCCTTGCTGGATGCCTTGCTAGGTGCCGCGCTAGATGGTGTAAATGCTACGTCTAACATGACCTTCTAACATTACCTTGAGCGGGCGTACGCCCAAGATGTGTGGTGAAAATGGCGCTTAAGTCAAGCTAGCTTATTTCGCGCCGTTCCCGTGGCAACTTAGTATTTCTCTTAGTTCTGATATACTCATAGCATAGTTTACATCAAGACACAGAATGAGTCAGCATTTCAACAGTAAAAGAATATGGGGCCATCTGTCCCTAAGAAACTTGAACTTTGTACATTGCAAAAATGTGTTTGGATTGAATAAATTCAAAACTTAAAAACTATACCAGTATTACTACCTAGTACCTACCTATCTATAGTCATGTAGATCTCAATAGATGAATTCCGAAAAGCTCCAATACAATACTATTTGACAACAAGAGAAGTTAATAAGTAATCCCTATGTGGGGCAGAGAATTAAGGCCAGCCGAACCTAATACAGCCAACCTGTCTATTGTTAGGGGTAAGTCGGTCCCAGACGAAACCAAAATAGGATTACAGCGGCTGTGACCTAGATGAGAAATGTCAGGCCGCTCCGACTGGGGCAGGTTAATTGCATTCCGCCTTGTTTGGTTACAGACTACTGTTCCGCACGTAATTCACATTGATTTACGTGATTGCCTTCGCTTTTAGAACATTTTTTATTAACTACTTACTAACTATTTCATTGTTTCATTTCTTTCAATGTTTCATTTCTACAGTTACTCATTTTCTGTGCATGCTGCCAGGTTGTGGAATTCATTACCGCCCGGCGTTCGTGATAGTCAATCTGATTACACTTTCAAGAAACGCGTTAAAGTGCACTATCTGTCACTCACATATAATTGATTTCCATATTTATGTATTTTACGTTTTTACAGGCTGAAATGGCAAAACCTGGAGGAGGCCTTCACCCGAGTAGGGGTTCCCGACAAAAATTAATAATTGTTTTCTATTTATAATACTTGTGTGCACGAATGTTGGGAACATTAATAAAGGCTTTTTATTATTTTATTTTATTATGTATTTTACGTATGTATTGTATTATATATATTATTATTTATTGTATTATATATTAATATGTATTTAGTGTTTAAATATTTATTTGTAATATATTTTTATATTATTATGGTTTTTGGATATATTGTTTACTTTATCGTTATTTAAATGTATGCACACACGTTGTTTGCCTTCATTATCTATAAATTTTCTCTCTCGTGGGTCTGCTGGAAGAAATCTCTTAGAGAGATAAGTTCGCCCTTTGTACTTAAGTTTATATATATTATTTTGTAATGTTTGTCTGTGTGTGTGCAATAAAGTATTAAATAAATAAAAAACTACTTTAGTATTAATAGAAAATGTGAACACTGACAACTGACGTGGTAAATGCCTATCGTCAATTGTTTTCCTATACCTAATGTTTTCTGTTGCTTGTTGATTTATCGCTAAAGTCGGTTTTTTTATTTCAATGCTGTCAAACTGTCCACTGTCCAATGCGAGATAGACATTCGATTGTAAAGGAAATATCATTTCCTTCTCATTCCCACCCATTGTGTGACATTGACAGTTAATCGAACATTAGAAACAGACTAGCTTTGTTTCGATGCTAAATAAAAAAGTGGGCGTTATACCTGTGCGTGGACCAACTGTAAGAGGTAGGCACCAACCTTTAAATTATACTAGGTATAAAGTACAATTACTATTTCGTAATTTTACTTTATGTCCTTGTGCTGTAGTGAAAAAAGTTTAGTCCAAAAACGCGGGATCCCTTGTGGTCTCCCGTTAGGAGTCACCAAATCCACGAAAAATTTATGGTGGTATGGTCTAGTTGAAACCATAGGGGAATTGAATGTTTTGTGATTGCTTTTTCATTGTTTTATGTTGAATAATACCTCGTTTACTTACGTGTAAGGAAAAAACCAAAGTACCTATCAAAAGTTAAGCTATAGGAAAAAAAAGGTTATATTCCTCACCTTCCTGCAAAACAGGCCGGTTCCACTCTTCATCCGTCACCTCCACGGAAAACAACTCTTCTCCTTTATCTATCACCCCATCAGGAACAAAAAGGCTCACTCCACACTTGTGCAAATTAAGCCAATCCCCGTCGCTGCTGACAATCTTCGAACTAGCGAACTCCAAATGTTGAGGATTGAGAAGCTTGGAGTCGACTGACGTGTTGTTCTTTAGGGAAGGAGACATTTCTACACTTTCGTTGTATGATGAGCCCGCTGGAAAGGAAAGGAGTGATCAGTCTCAGTACAAGATATTGGGGTAAAAAATGACATACTAATCTTTAAATTATTGGTTATTGAGCGTTTTTCCAGTGAGTACTTTTAGGTGTTAATTGCTGATGCTGTATTGATCTATATATCAATCAAGGCTCGAGGAATCTAAGAACGTTAATTGGTAGATTTTAAAAAATCGTAATTTGATGCCGTTGCTTGGCTTTTCTGACACTTGATGATACAGTCAGTACCATCTATCAAGGAATTTAGAACTATTTAAAAGTGATATTTACATGAAAATTGCCCATTGAACGAAAACTGAAAAACTAAAATTGAAAGCATTTAAAGCTATAGTGCAAGAGGTGATGTGGAACTCACAGCTCATAAAGCAACTGGAGTCAGACCGATCTGACCCCAGGTCCTTGCAAGCGGTCCTTGTGCTGCTGTTACCGGTTCTTACCTCGTGGTCTATCGGCGACATGTAGCTGAAACGAAATCATTACATTATAATAACAAAGTCATATACGGAAAAACACTTCTTCCCTGCCGTGCATCGTTTAGGGGGTTTCGGAATAATACGATTAAAAATACATCATTGAACTTCATTCACATTTAGTTTCCCATTGATAGGTCAACTTCATCATATTAATTAGCCTTTCAACGTCCACTGCTATATATATAACTTCCCCAATGAACGCTACCACACCCGGTCCTCCACCCTCTGCATCCAGCCGCTTAAGACTACCTTCTTCAGTTTGTCGGCGAAGGAGTCCTACGCTGCCCGTACCGATTCGCGTTCGCGGTCTCTACTCCACAAGTCTTCTGCCCGGCGTTCAAGATTGGGGTCTATTCAGCGACAGATGTGACCTGCCCACTGCCTATTCAGCTTGCTTATCCTTTCTTCTATGTCGGTAACCTTGGATCTCCTAAATTAATAAGTAAAGCTTTACCTATTTGCCAATTGCGGTACTTCATACAAGTGTTCATTCCGTGCATTTGTGGATGTGCTCATGTGTCTTTGTTTCCTCGTCGAGTCTATGGTTTGGAACTCCTCGTGTATCGTTAGGTCCGGTTGGTTGGTCAGCGTCCTCTTTATCACATTCCCAAAGTAATTTGTACCTGAAAAGAATAAATCTAATAACCATCGAAAACCTAGGGAAGTTATTTCTTTAAGTAAGTAAAAGCAACTCTTATAATCATCACCGTCAAAATCATCATCAATATCCCGAACCTTGGTTTACCTATTCTTGGACGTTAGGCCTTATCAAGACATAGTTTCATTGTCAATTAAACATTAATCATAATAATAAATCAACTATGGTATCGCTAAAAATATGTGGTTAAAAAGCAATCTGTGTGAGCCTCTGACAGGAAGGATATGTTCACGGATACTTAGTATTAGACATACGAAGTCAGTCCTTACCTGGAGGTGGTTTCACGTAAGGCGAATTCTCGGTAATCTTTATCTTCATATATTTCATTACTAATATAGCAACAACAATGAATATAAGAAATGCAATTGACAACGCTATGAACAGTGGCCAATATGCTGATCCTGCAAACATAAGAACCAATTAGTTTAAACCACAATATTGTACGAATACTTGTTAATATAAACCTACCATCACTAATAAGGTCAGATTTGGAAGTCCTGACGCATAAGGGACACTGAGCCACCTGATAGTCTTTCCCAGGGCAGTCTGTAACAAGATTGGTCAAACACCGTCTCCGTCTGCTCTGCAGGCAATCAGAGTCGCATCTCGACCATTCTGACCACTGCGACCATCGCGTCCGGGGTATGTTGCCCAGTATTATATCTGTAGACTCATCGGCCAACTCATCTAAACCATCAACGTACAAATCTGAAATAAAAAGACTCGTTGAATCCACTGCAGAAGTTCCCTAATCTTAGCTTTACCACAAATGAATGATCCCTTTGAATCTATTGTTCTAAGTACCTAGTCAGTTTTTAGAGTTTCTCCCTAGAAATTGACTCCAATTGATTTGTAGGTGCTGTAGTATTCTTACCTAAATCACAATCGATACAGTCGGGAGTCTTTTGAACACTAGCTCCAACACACGGCTGACCTCCGTTAAGAGGGCGAGGCGCTGTGCAGGTCCGCTCCCGCCTTCTTCCTGCGCGGACCTCCCTGCAGTAGCATTCTGTCCATGAAGACCACACTGTCCATCCGCCGTTTACTGTTGCATAAACAACAGATTGTAGTTTGCTTACAATTTACAACGATGAAGTCTTATTATTGCGTTTTTATGATTATTTTAATTTCCCTACAAATTGCAGTTAACTTCATCAAACTCACCAAAAACTGTTAATAAAGCTGGATCGGAAATTCTTTTCCCTGCAAAATTTTCAGCAACACACGTGTAGTTAGCCATGTCCTAAAAAAATTCCACAATCAGACAAATTGCAGTAGGTAGTGGCTTATTATGGAGTGAGGATTTGGTGTTTCCTCTTCTATCAATCTCTATCATGTATAAGATCATTATGTATCCATGGTGCTATGTCAATTTACAAACTAGGATATTCCACATGGTGCTTACCAACAGAGTCGCCTGTTTAATAACCAAATCTCCTTCCTTGGTGATCTGTACATTATCGTCAACGACGACTGGGGCCCCATTTTTGAGCCAGTATTGCTGAGCGAATGGCGCGGCGGGGGGCGGCTCGCACCGGAATGTCACTGGGGAGTTCTGCTTCACTAGTTGCGATTGAGGCGCTTCAGTGAAGTGCTTCTTTATGTCTAGAATACAATGATGTTCAAATTAGAAACTAGATTTCTAATTAGAAAAAAACGGCAATGCGTATGAGATGATTTGCGCTCAATTCGGACAGCACATTCAAAATGCCAAAGTGTCATTTAGACCTCAAAATCAGATAAACAAAACGAATATTAGTGTGAGTGAGTATATGTAGCGTATAACTATGGATATTTTCTTATGAAGATTTTGCTTGAAACTCTTTTGGGTATCCTGTAGCGAAGAAATAGTTTTCTAAAAGTATTCTGTAATGACGCGCGCTTTCAAACCCAATTAATAACATTATAAAATAAACCAGAGACAACAAAACGACCTAATGATAGTAAGGTAGGTAGGTACATAGTTCAGCTGGGATTTAGGTAAAAGTTAAAGAGATGCCGAAAACAAAAGAAAACATTGGGAAATTTTTGAGTTAAAATGCAGATGGAAATAACTTACAAGCAAGTTCAATAGTTGCCGGTTGACTTCGAATATGTCCTCGGCTGGTCCAAGCGAAGCAGGAGCATTGGAACTTTTCACTGCCAAAGTACTCCTCCACCTGTTCCCTGGTTACTTTGTTCTCCCCCTCTATGATCCTCACTCCAGTTTGGGGATCAACGAACTCAAAGTGGACTGGTTGCGTTTTTATACCATTACATTTGAAGTACACCTATAGAATTTAATGAAGATTAGATTTAACTAAAATAAAGGTGCACCTTTTTGGTTGGTTGTATGTTGTTGTTGTTTACTTTACGAATATTCTTTGAATTCATTTCATCATACAGACAGTATGACCAGTGTAAAATCAGTCAAGCTTCCACTTACTTCCAAAGCGTTAGCAGCACGACACTTCAATGTCGCCGGCTTATTTTTCACAACATAAGTATTTTCAGGCTCCAACAGAAACATAGGCAAATTGTCTTTCGTCGTGTGAAGTGGTATTTTGTCGTCCACTGTTAACTCGCTACTTTTCACCGTCACTAATTCTGGCGAGTCTTTGTAATTCGATTCTTTCGCTTCGTAATCGTAATCTGAATAAGCAGTTTCCTCGTCTTCGTCGTCTTCTTCGTCATTCTCGTTATTTGTGAAGACAGGGGGTAGGAAATAGTCTTTGGCGTCATTTGTTTGAGGTTTCGCGAGGAATTCTAAGGGTTTGTCAATGTGTTCGTCGTTTGTTTCTGCTTTCGCTCGATTTTCGTCATCTGAATGATGATGCGTGCCTACAAATGCGATACTTTTGTAAGTTTGATAAATCGTTAGTTAGTTTACAAACTTTACTTTCAAATTACAACTAGAACATACTGCGTATACCTCATTACCACTATTTAACTAATCAACCTTTTCAAGTAATGAATATTTATTACAAATTATAGATAGGTATCTTACCTTTTGCTGTATTTCCCTTTGCATAAATCACCGATTGCACTAAGAAGAGGCAAGTCAAAAACTTCACTTCCATTTATAAATTTAACTTCATTCAAAACGATTAAAAAACCAAGGACCGATTTGTTGTGGCCATTTTGTTCCATCACTGACCTATGCTTTGCACTTCTTTACATTTCATAAGTTTCTGTTATCACTTTCATTAGCATAATAATAATTTGTGTCAATTATTTTGTTATTTAATTTAATTTGTTTTTATGTTTATAAATAAATTTTCCTATAAATAGATCAATAATAATCAAGTCATACATATTTTATCACTCGTTATTTATAATTTTTATGTAGAAATCCGATGTTTTTACAATGCATGTAAATATTTATAAGATATAGTTTAGTTACCTATACTAGTTAAATAAAAGAAAAGTGTCCAATAAACAAATAAAAAACAATTTTGACTATGACAACTCTAAGTTTAAAAATATATTATACGCTACAAAATAATTACAAGAGCTTTAATTATGTTTCCAATGCCTTTGTCCTACGACAAAATTCGATACATTTCACTTTATCTAACTTTAAAGTTTCCAGAAGTTGTCATAATAAAAACTGTTCCCAATTTATAATAGACACCACCTATTTCATCTGATTTGAAACTTTACTTTAACAAAAGCGATTGCAAACAAAAATAAAAGTAATATAATAAATTAAGTATAAGTAATTATTATAAAAGTAAGTATATTAATAAAATAAAAGTCGTAAAACTTTACGAGAAGAACGAGTTTTAGTTGGACACGAGTCAACCCTTAGGCGAATGGTATTCAACTGAGGATTACGGGGGATGAATGAAAGCGAATTATTCCCCCACTGGGGACTGAGTCGTTCTGCGCATGCCCCAAACTTTTAAACACTTCGTAACACCAACTTCAAGTTCATGCATTATGAAACGATGAAATGTATAACATTGAGAAAATATTATTTACGCTAATAAATTTTAACTAGACGCACCACAAGACTAAAAAAAAATTTTTTTATATTGGTCTAAGTATATCCAGTACTCAAATACTTTTAACTTCCTATCTCGTCCACTTTCCAAACTCGTTTAGTCGCTTTTCCATTTTTCGAAAGTATAGGTAATTTACATACATACATATTATATCTTCACGCTATATCTCTGACGGGCTCAGCAGAAAAAAGCGGCAAGTATCGCGATCCTGACACACCTCTTTCGCTTCGCTCAGTCTCATCAAGGTTTTACCAGTAATTTATATAAACGCAATACAAATTTCTATTTTTACATTATCTGTATAGTCATAAACTAATTCTTTGATGTTTTGTTTACCACGGGACTTATCCAGTAGACTAATAAATTGGTCCAGGTTTATGGGGAAGTTCATATCACAATCAATTTCTTTCACACTGTTTTCTATATCTTTCCAAACTTGTTCTTCGGTTCTGGTGTCTACGTTTTTTGTTTTCTTCTTTTTTCTAGGGTTTTTGGCTGTATTCCATCCTTCTTCTAATGACATATTACTGCTTGTGTCATCCGTTTCATGTTCTATAATGTCAGAATCCTCGTCCAGGATCGCTATCTCCTCCATCTTTGACGAATCAGAATTTGTAATAGAATGTATGCGTTTATTTCCTTTACCTAGCGGTAAAGAATACTGCCGTTTTTCAGGTGGTGGTAGATGTATATCCGGTGCTTTCTCACCTCCACTTTTCTTACTATTTTCAGATATTTCCATTTGGGGGATTTTTTTATGTGTATCACTCACGATTTGTGGGCAGTTCTTAGCTATATGTCCTATAGAATTGCATGTAAAACATTTGAGTGAGTCGGTAGAAACATAAATCCAGTAATTAGTACCTTCAAAAGTAACTTGGAAAGATTCTGGTAGTTTATTTTCATCCTTATAGTTATGTGTAACAAATTGCATTCAAAACTGAACACAAACTTAAAAAACAGATGCTCACGCTTAACCAGGAAATTACATGATATAATGAATCTCACCCCCACTGCAGATAAACCGTAGATTGTAAAAGTATCGTAATATTTATAAGGAATCTTGATGTTTATAGATTACCAACAGAATTAAGATAAAACTTCTATATATAAAATTCTTAGACATATTGCAATGGAATGTAAATGGTTTCTATACCCGACTAGAGAATATCAAATTGTTAATTAAGCAGTTGGATCCAACTTGCATTTGTATACAAGAAACTAACTTTTCTTTATATCACTGTGGTGTAATTAAAGGATATGAGAACTTCTATAAAAACCGATTGCAAGGTAATAGGGCTAGCGGAGGGGTAGCTATCTTCATTAAGCCCCACACTTTCCCGGAACTAGTAAAAATTAATACAAGTTTAGAAGCAGTTGCCATAAAAATTAAATTTCCGATAACTATCACAATTTGTAATATCTACCTTCCAAACAGTATTCCCTTGAACATAGACGAATTGAATAGAGTTATTGAACAACTACCTAAACCTTTTATCATTTTAGGAGATTTTAATAGCCATCACTTCTATTGGGGATCAGAAAAATGTGACCAAAGAGGACGTATACTATCCAACTGGCTGGATACACAAGAAAACTTGGTCTTATTAAATTCCGATCAACCAACACACTTTGATAGTAAGACAGGACGGACTAGTAACATTGATTTAACATTTGCATCACAAAATGTAGCCTCATATTTTGAATGGAATGCTTTTGAGGATCTATACGACAGTGACCATTTTCCAATTTTGATTAAATCCACTACGTCGGAAGACACATCAAAAAAATTTAATTTTCCACAGAAATGGAAATTTTATGCAGCTGATTGGCCCCTGTTCAGGAAAGAAATTGATGAAAATATATCTAAGTTAGTAGACTTAAAATCTTGTGGTGATATCTCTGTTAATTCTATATTATTACAGTTCACTAATTTTATTCTTGAAGCGGCTAAAAAGTCCATCCCTCAAACATCTGGCAATTTTAATAAGAAACACCTGCCCTGGTGGAATGAGGAATGCAAAATTGCAGTGAAAGAATCTAAGAAGGCGTTAAGAGTATTCAGAAAAAATTTTGACAACGACCCCAATTCATACTATAAAACTGAATATAAGAAAAAAAGAGCGAAAGCGAGAAGAATCTTAAAAGAAAATAGAAGGAATCACTGGGAAAAGTATGTGTCATCAATTAATAGCCAAACACCAATAGGTGAAATGTGGAAAAAGATTCAAAGAATAAACTGTAACAAGACTAGATTTAACACAATCGTTTTGGAAAACACCGATGGTAAGTTAACTTCTGACCCATTTGAAAACACCAATCTTTTGGCAGGAACATTCGCATCTAATTCGAGTTCAAACAACTATGACGAGACATTCATTCCATACAAAACATCACAAGAAACAGATGACAACTTTAATATAAACAATAATAGTAACTCAATTAACAAGGAGCTGTCAATCCATGAACTCCTGTTTGTACTTTCACAGTTGGGAAATACCAGCCCAGGTCCAGATAATCTTCCAAATAATATTATTAAGAACCTACCAGTTAGTGGAATTAACTATTTGCTTGAACTGTACAACTATATATGGCTCAAGCAAGTATTTCCAGATAGTTGGAGAGAAGCCTTAGTTATACCGATTCTGAAACCTGGAAAAATACCAAGCTCATCAACCAGCTTTCGACCTATATCACTAACGTGTAACCTTTGTAAAATTCTTGAAAAAATTATAAGTAAAAGAATTAGATGGCACCTAGAAATACATAAAATAATAACACCATTCCAATATGGTTTTCGCCAATTCCGATCGACAATTGATCACTTAATGAATATAGAGGATGAGATTCTACAAGCTTTTGCGAATGATTATCATGTAGTTGCGGTAGCTTTGGACATCGAGAAAGCTTACGAAATGGTCTGGAAACATCGAGTACTTAAGTTGCTGCAAAATATTGGAATCGAAGGCAACACTTTAGCATTTATTCAAAATTTCCTTACTGATAGAACAGTCAAAGTGAGAATAAATAATACACTATCAAACCCTATTCTCTTAGAAAACGGATTACCTCAAGGATCTGTTCTCAGTGTGATACTATTTTTGTTAGCTATAAACGATGTTCTAACTGCTGTTGAAAAACCCGTTAAAGGATTTTTGTTTGCGGATGATTTAACAATTACTTGTAGTGGTAGGAATCTCAAGCCGACAATGAAACTGATACAACATACACTACATAAATTGGAGAAATGGTCAGAAACAGCAGGTTTTAAATTCTCAAAAGAGAAAACGGAGTTTATTGTCTTCTCCAAGGGAAAAGAGAAAAATGAAATTCCATTAAAATTAAAAGGACAGAAAATTAAAGAAGTCAGTAGTGTTAAGATTTTGGGATTAAACTTTGATAGGAAGATGACATGGAAACCACATATAAAAATGTTAAAAACGGAGTGTTATAAAAGAATAAATATAATAAAAGTATTGGCATCAACGAATTGGGGATCGGACAAAACCTGCCTATTGGACACATATAGAGCTATAATCAGACAAAAAATAGATTACGGCTCGGTTATTTATGATTCTGCAAATATTGGAACCCTTAATACACTTGAGAGCGTACAAAACACGGCACTTCGGCTAAGTCTGGGTGCTTTTAGAACCAGCCCCATTAACAGTTTACTAGCGGAAGCAGGAGAAATACCTTTAAAATTTAGAAGACAAGAACTTTCTTTGGTTTACGCAGCTAATATATTATCTCAACCTAATAATCCAACTTATAACTACTACACCAACAAATCTGATGCAGATATCGAATATCAATTGCGCCGCGGATTATCACAACCTTTAAGGATAAGAGCCGCAAGATATATGAAAGAATGTGATTTGTGTATGCCTAATGTGCTTACCAAAAAGATACTGACTTCCCCACCATGGGAAAACCCTGACCTCCCAATTAATCTAGAACTTGCAGATAACCTTAAAGAAGATACACCACAATATATATACAAAAACCTTTTCCATGAGCTAAATGAAAAATATAGAGAATGTAAAGCATATTATACTGACGGATCAGTAATGAATAATAGATCAGGGTGTGCTATAGTATCGGGCAATGAGCGTTATAGATATAGACTTCTAGATTTCCATTCGATTTTTACATGCGAGGCAACAGCTATACTTAAAACTCTGGAATTAATTCAAAATGAACCACACTCAAAGAAATACATTATTTATACGGACTCGAAATCATGTTTAATGGCCTTAAAAAATATTAACAATTTACACACACTTATTAAAGAAATTCAACAAAAGATGATAAACCTGATTGAACGTAATTATAATTTTGAAGTGATTTGGATCCCTAGCCATCAGGGTATTATTGGAAATGAAAAAGCTGACATTGAGGCTAAGTTGGCTACCAACGACGAACATATTGACAACTCTGTGAAATCTAGTCAAACAGAAATTAAGAAGTTCATTAAAATTAAAGTCAAGAAGTTATGGGATGCTGATTGGAAGGCAGATAATACTAGCAAACTATTAGAAATTAGAAAGTCCATTTTTGAAAAACCTCAGATTTCATTCTCTTGTAGAAAAGATCAGGTAGTAATGACTAGACTACGTATTGGCCATACTAACTTAACACATATCCATATTATTACAAAATCAGAACGTAATAAATGTAAATGCGGATTAGACATAACAGTAAAACATTTGTTAGTAGACTGTCCAGAGTACAATAATGAAAGGAACTCGTGTAGATTGGCTAATAATCTAAATGAATGTTTGAACCAAAAAGGCTACCGCGAAACGATTGAATTCCTGAAAATAACCAATCTATACAGTTCCATATAATGTTAACGTGGTCGCTAATGACCTCAGTTGTTGAAGCGACCTTAAATAAATAATTAAAAAAAAAAAAAATTTCTATTTTTGTATTGGATATACAAATTATTTGAAAAAATACCATTACCTACATTAAAAAAAACTTTAAGTATCGACCAGTTTCATAAAAACATTCTAAAGTAGGTGGCGAAAGAAAAAAAAACTTTTTTTTTTACAAAATTTCTAATTATTTTAAATTAGTGTCAATTTGGTGTGGACCCGCGAATACGCCGGAAAAAAGCTGCTGCCTGCGAGCCACCACGTGGTACAAGAAGGGATGATCCGCGATGAAGTGTCTACCAGCCACCGGAAGAGCTAGTAACATAATTTCTAGCGCTGGAAATTGAAAAAATTGAGCGCTCAATGATTTATACAGGACTACCTGTTTCACTAGCTTCGCACGCGTGGAATAAGTTTTTTCCCGCGGGAGGGTTTTTCGCGGTAAAAAGTAGCCTATATCCTGCCGATCCTGCCGATATTTAACTACACCAAATTGCAACAAAATCCGCTTAGAGGTTTAGGCGTGATTATGTAACAGAGAGACGGACTAACAGGGCACTTTCCCGTTTATAAGTATTAGCATAGTGTAAACAATAATAATTACAAATTGCAAAACATTATCATAATTTTCATTTTGATGAGAATTAGTCAAGAAAAGTTTAACTAGATCTCAGGTAGATACACAAAAATAATAAACAGTTTATCTCTTCATGAAAACCTGCGTTTGTAAAAGTTAACAGAATGATTTTTGCAACCCGGTTAATCAAAAAATGTTTATTACCGTAAATACTCTTACTAAATAAATTTTAAATGCATGTGATGTGTGAGCAATAAAGTCGGTACGTCAGTAGGTATGCAGTCCAAAACGTGATACCTAGGTAATTACATTTTCTGATCGTCGCCGTATTTAATTAACTTTCAAGACCATAAGAAAACTCCCAATTCAATATGTTAATTTATAATGTTTATTGTTATCTATATTCTACGCTGATTTGACGAAACTGCCCGCAAACAACTGCTGGCGTTTGCACATGACGAAGAAAAGGAAAGGGTGATCGGCTTTGAAAAAAAAATTTGTGAACGCCGATCCTACTCCCACGATAGCTGAAATAGTAAAACAATCAAAGCCATTAAGGTCATGTGGGGTAAGTGAAACGCAGAGGAACTAAAACTCCCATAACTGTCTAGTAACTCCCATAAGTGTCTAAAAGAAAACCCTGACCTTATTGACAGATGTAACAAAATTCCTGTAGTGATCGATTACAGGGGGCCCATCGCGCTAATTCTGAATGATATCACCAAATCCAAACCGTAACCAAAAACGTTATGCTGCATCCAGATTGATCCACACGTTTGGCAAACACAAATGCAAGCCAAACCACTGCTGCACACGTTCGCGTTTGCCGAGGTTCGCCAAACGTTTTTGGTTATGTTTCAGTCAGGCCCCCTGGTGCACTTGGGGGCAACAGCTAATGGGTTATAACCATGAATCAAAAAATATGGATTACAATATTGTAACTCACTCACACATTCTCATTTTCAAGCTCCATATAAATTTGTATTAGCAACCTCCTCCCGCTACTCCGCTTGCTTTGTCCGCAACCCCCCCCCCCCCCCCCCCCCGGTAAATGGCACCATAGGTTCCGATACTAAATATGCAAGATGCGATCTCCACAGGGAGCGCGCGCGCGACCAATGACATTTGAAACTTCTTGGTTATAACCGTTCCTTACCAGACGCGGCCGCTGCAGTGGTTCCAGTCTCCGTAACTTCGATGACGGCCTTCTGCACGGCGGTGGACACGACTACAACCTCATCGTCCACCACGCCGTTCAGACCGAATTTTCTGTCGAATATTGCTTTTACACCTACCTGTAAATGCGATTTATTTTAATTTCATACATAAAGTGTCCCTAAACGATCATGCTTGCATGACATGCAACGTTTACGTGAATGTCATGCTGCATGATGGACAATCATGCTTGCTATCAATCAATACAGTGAAGCAACGGCCAGCACGTAGTTTGCATGTCATGCACGTCAATCACTACAGCTAGACGTTCATGCATGTGTGACAGCACGTAAGGCATGACATGCCGCATGATCGTTTAGGGAGACTTATTTTTTCAATCCAAAAGGGGTCTGTCGACTTTTCTTTTATCTGTGACGGATAGGCAATGGTGTCATACAGTCTGTTCCTATGTTTGAGATTTCAGATTTTTAATTTGTTACGGTTTACGGTCATATACACAGTACCTATACGATAGTGTAGCTAGTGAATACCTAGTTAGTCTATCGATAATATCATGAGTGACCTCAAAAACATAATATCAATAGGAAACATACTAACTAATAAAATAGGAAGGGTACCCACTTTTTTATACAACGTTTCTAAGTTGAGTGTCGCTTCGACTTTGAACTTGGGGATGGTGACACTGACGGTCTCGTCTTTCATTTCCTGTAGCGCCTTGTCGAGCAGCTCGGCAGCAACCCTCAGCGCCTTCAGGAGGACTGGGAGGCCGTCCCTGGCGTTCGGGAGGACTATGACGAAGGACGAGCACCCTCCCTCATAGGGGAGTGATAGTATCTGAAGGTTGAATGAGTGAATGAATGAATGAAATGTTAAATAATGAACGAAATTAACGAAAAGAATGAAATGAAATATGAATGACATATTTATTTACCAGAATGATTGTAGGTAAGTAACAAAATTATCTAAAATTATACTGGTACAGAGTGGACATAAAAGTGTCACCAATCATTATTTAAATAAAGATATCCGCATAAAATTCAAACTGGTCTATCTAACTATCAGACCACTTGATGCTCAAAAAGATGTAGGTAAGTAGGTAAGTATAACCACGGAGAGTATAACTAAAAACTCAATAGAAGAGAGAGATTTTACTGAGACAGGATGTGGTATGCATTTATCTCGATACAATGTCAGGGAGGTTGACCAGGAGATGTGCTCTCATTTCCAAACAGTTGTATGAACACGCAGTCCAGAATGAACTGGATGTTAACGAAAATGTTTCAGTTTGTCCACACGAGCGAAGTCGCGGCAACAGCTAGCTGAAGATTATTACCTGTGAATCTAACGCTTCGCTCTTCACATACTTGTACTTTCCTACTCTGCTCATCATCGTCAGAATCTGCTCTCCCGAGGGCGAGTAAAATGGACCGTGAGCAGTGTTTTGAAAAGGGTGGATCCATTGCGCCTGTAACATTGAATATTACACGAAGAATAAAATATGGCCTAAAATATTCTGTTTTCTGTTCTAGGACTTGTCCGTCTAACCAAAGCTCAGGTCATATTTGTCCTTCGTTTTTTAATGAGTCTGAAAATCTGTTTTAATATTTAGCATAGTGAAGAATGCTAGAGACATGTAACTTTCAACCGAAAGTAGAATATTTTTTTGACCGGCTATTTCAAATTATGACTAAATTAAATGTTGTCTTCTGCTTTATAGGAGAGCCTCTCCTACATGTAAAGATAGCTTTTATTATTATTTAGATAACCTGGATCAACCCGTACCTTAAAGTAGACAGCATTGACCAAAATCACGGACGACGATGGAGATATCTGATCGGGTGTGATCAAGTTTTGTATCATGCTATGTGTTTGCTTCTTCACCTGAGCAAAACAAAACAGATCTATTAAGTGAGGTGTAATAAGTATTCAGATCGCCACTAACGTAAGTAAACATTTTAGTGCTTTCCCGAGAAGGTATCCACCCAGGTGGAGAAGGTGGGTGGTTAGGAACATTTATTCCTAACTGCCCACCCAGGTGGACAGCTCAGGTGGGCAGTTAGGAAGGGGAGAAAACAAGCAAAGTGATGTGCCGGCCGCGAGTATCCGTATATTTTAGTTTTCCATAAATATATCGGAAAATAATTATTTCCATTGCCAATTTTACATCAAGTTTGAGCTCAATCGGCCATGTGCTTAAAATAGTTTTCGAGTTATCTATCTGTCGGACAGACAGACGGATATAATCTTAGCTATACAGTCAGGTATGCGTTTGGTTATTGTGGAGATCCCTGATAGGGGAGGCCTTTGTTCAGCAGTGGACGTCTTGCGGCTAATACGATGTTATGTATCAGGAAACTCACCCATGCATTGATGGTTCGAGCGGCTTCCTGCGAGTCCTCCATGTTAATCTTCTGGCAGCCGGAGCCGAACACATCCCTGGTCTCTTCCTGGAACTTGGAGTTCAACTTGCTGTCCATGCTGACGTAGATCCTGCTGGCTATGTCCAGAGACACGCCAGGAAGTCGCTTCAGGGTGCTGATCAACTTCTTGAATTCCGTCTTGAGCTGATTGGAAGAAAGAAAATACATAATTAATAAATATTATAATTTCGAGCTTAAAAACCCATAACAATATACCTAATCTGAAAAACAAATTGAATAATTTTTTTCTAAATACAATTATAAGTTTACACAAAATGGCTTTTCATTAGCCTCGGAATAAGTTTTCGACGTCCGCCTTCAGCTCACGTCGAAACTAGCTTCCTCCCTTTTTGTACTCGGTTTATTCTTATTCTTATTCTTAGACGGGGGTGGCAGTCCCTGCACCGACTCCACGAAGACGGGAGTTTTGTGCAATTCCCCCCGGGCCGTCAGTCCAGCCATCCCAACTCCTTGAAGTAGTGGAGTAGGGCTTCTGGCTGACGGCAGCACTGTTGCAGGTTGCTCGTTGCCGAGAGGTCGGGATCTATTGCCAGGCCCGTTCCGGATCTGAATTCCTGTGTTGCAGGACAGTGAAGCAATGCGTGCTCCACCGTCTCGCTCTCCTGCAGACAGCCCCTACACAGGGGGCTGTCTGTGACTACACAGGGGGCTGTCTGTGACACAGGGGGCTGTCTGTGAACACAGGGGGCTGTCTGTGAACACAGGGGGCTGTCTGTGAACACAGGGGGCTGTCTGTGAACACAGGGGGCTGTCTGTGAACACAGGTATGAAATATACTATTCTTGGAACTACATCCTCACCGCTTCGCGAGTATTCGCGCCAACAGCCGCCAACAGCTCCATAGCCGTCGCCTTCCCAGCTCCCAGCGCCAGCTTGCCCAGGGGCAACAGGGCGGACAACGGCGAGCAGATCACGCTTTCTCGTGGACTCAACTCTGCTGCTTCCTGGATTTAGGCACAAAACCCTGGATCATATTCATAATTTACCGTGACCTCATCACAGATCTACCGGCAGATGTGACCAGCCCAGTGCAAATCTACAGCTTGTGAGCCATAATCACAATACAAGGTCAATATCCTCGGGCAGGTATGAGGTACCTAGGGTGGGTAATTACTATGGGGATAGAACCTGTAAAAAACGCCTACCCTATCTACTTAACAGCTTGCCCGGGGATATTAAAGACGAGTCAAACAAGAAAAAATTTTAAAAAAAGTTAAAATTATACTTATTAGAGAGCATGTGTCCATAGAAAGTAACAGAAAACAAATCATTTTTATTGTACCTAACAAAATTTAATCGATGATGAGACTGTACGATCCCCCAGTCAAACCGACAAGACGGTTTTGGGGGACAAATATATACTATTATGCTTATGTATTTGATTAATAAATAAATAAATAATAAATAATTCAACGTGCTAACCCTTTGAGCTATGTCGAAGGCTTTGGTTCTCTGGCGGATCATCTCGTTCCGGATACTGTCTCTCAGAGAAACTCCGGGCATCTTTCCATAGCCCGTTGAGCGACTTTGAGTTTTCGGACTAGTCCCACTGTCTGTGTCCACGTTTAAGCTTAGATCTTTTAAACTACAAAACGAATGTTGATGCGGTTTTCACTATTATTCAGATTATTTCTTCCGGGTGGTTTATTGATACTTATCCCATGCGGCCGAAGCCACGGGCAACAGCTAGTAAGTACATAAATAATGCGAACCCTGCTTTATTTGTAAAGGGATAGTATAAAAATCGTACAATTGCAAACTGCTGCTTCAGGTTTCCAGTTAGGTCCATTCCTTTGCTCCTTCTGTTGCCGGATGTCTTTCTCGAATCGTTTCTGCCGCACATCACTATTGATAGTACTGAAGCTATAGTCACTGCAAAATTGGTAAAAAACATGTCAAGGTAGGGTAGGTCTTATGTATGGAAACCAGCGATGGAAACTATTTAGACTGAAGTAGATAAACCACTTGCAGTAATTGTCCAATGTAAAGAATTTTAGGTTCTAAGGCAGCTAAAATAATAATAATAATAATGTTTGGACAAATTTACACACGGCTGTTTAGTCCCAACTAAGCCGAAGCTTGTACATATGGGTACTCGACAACTGATAAACATACATAAATACTTTTAAATAAATACTTAAATACATACAAACTCCCAGAATCCGAAAACCAACAGTTATGCTCATCACACAAATGTTGGTCCCGGGTGGGAATCGAACCCACGACCTTTGGCGCAGTAGGCAGGGTTACTACCACTACGCCAACATTAAAGGCCAGTTGACATATAATGTTTACTTAATGCTCATTTGCTACTTGGTATTTATATCTAAGCCATTTTTTTTCTTTAAATTAACAAACAGTTCATTGATTGCAGGTGATTTAATCTACGCAGTACGTACTTAAATTACCTTAATTCTTAAAAGAAATTCATAGTCCATATCTACTTACTCTTCAGTCAGTGAAACAAAGTAATAAGTTAATTATTTTGTAACCAAGTAGGTTGTTCCGCTGGCTACCAGTACTATAAATATATAAAAACGCCTGTGCAACACTTACGAGCAATTGCTAATTTCATTGTATCGTGATAAATTTTTCACTGACTTTTCTTCCACCTTCGAGAACCGAAGTAGGGGGCAGACACAATGTTATGTATAGATTACTGCAAGCGCTGTATAATTCCCATTTTTTTATTTATACAGGAGAAAATTTTAGTATGTACGGAATTAGACAATGTTACATCTACATTTTAATTGGAAATAAAGAGGAAATATTAATTAATCAGCGCACAATAATTTAATCATAAAACACACATTAGAACAACCAATTGCAAAAATGTTGATTTTCTAAAATGTTCGCTCCAACTTTACTGCTTCAACTATTTTACGAGAATGACTTACTGAAATGTATTTTATTTGAGAATGACTACTATTTAATTTCATGCCTTTTGCACCAGTTTTATGGACGAACATAAAAGTACCCAGCACAGATTATTGAATGATATACCTAGTGTGTATTCTCTTTGCATAAAATCGAACCGAAATTCAGAATGAAATAGAATTTTACTATTTATTTTGATTTTGAGAGATCGACTCAATTTTCTGGTAAATAATTATTAAATTAACAATAATAATTATTATCGTTGACGTATAGTCACAAGTGACGTATAGTCGTATGTACAAATTACGTAGGTACGGTAGATTAAACTTCGCGTTGATTTATGCTTCCCGCGAGCTTCCCGCGCACTGTGCAATCCTAAACCTTGCCGTAAAAAGAAGTATTTCTAGGTAGAATTTGGAAGCTGCAATTTCTCTTCAGTCAAACTAAAAGTTTTGTATTTTTCCGCCAGCAGCGCTAGGGAGAATCTTTGCATTGGCTAGAATAGCATAACTTAAAAATTATTCTAAAGCTTATTTATCGACGTCAGATAAAGCTGTATGGTTTCAGATACCGTTTACTTACAATAACTCTCTGACTTGACATTTGACAGCTGTATACATACAATGCAATTGCTTATTTATTACTTTAAAAACAAACAGCTTAACTGTAAACTGCGGTTGGTTTTAATTTACCAATTTTCTGAAAGAAATTGTCCAATACTGTACATAGATATCAATCATTTATCTTCGTTTTATGTCAGCAAGCAAGAGTAATCAGTAATTACACAAGTACTCTGTCAGCAACGGCTGGTTCGAGTATCTCTGTTTGCTGTTAGATAAATCGATCGTGCAGGAATGATTCCCAGTGAGATTTTCGCCGAGGACCTGATGAGCACGGTGATACGGTACGGGCTGTACATCGGGGCGGCCTTCCAGCTGGTCTGTTTGCTCGCTTGCGTCACTCTTACGGACGAGCAGAGCGAGCAACATCCTTATGAGAAGGTAAATAAACCGGCGGAGAAAGTACCTTGCTTGTTTATTGCAACTCTATAACATTGTACTGAAAATACTATGAACTTCGTGAAAATACGGTAAGTGTGGACAAAAGGGGGCGAATCGGACACTGCCCTGGCGTTGTTGGCGTCAGAGTGGACCAAAGCAATCTGCCAGAATCTGTTGTATCTGCCACTTCTGTAAACATGTTCAAGAACAGACTAGACAACTTTCTCAAACTTAAAAAACACAATAAATAAATAATGGGCTGAGTGGTGATTAAAAAATATACCTAGCTGTAATTGTTTTTAAAAAAAATTAATGGATTGATTACAGACTTACACAGACAGCGATGAATGCAGCTCTGAGCAGTCGTCTCCGGGGCATCGAGCAACCATGTCCCGTGCGCGACGGCATGACAAGAAGAAGAGACGCTAGCTCAGATGCAAGTCTTGGAGGTGAAATACTGTTACATAATCTATACTCTTATTTAACATGATAACACCTAGGCCTAGAATATCTAGTAATACGAAAGCTAGTCCTGGCACACTTTCCATCTCCTTACTCAAAATCAGAAATGAATTAGCAGAAAATCAGCTTTATCTTTATTATAAAGATTTATTACTTACTAGATCTGCAGTAATTACAATGTTATGTTTATTATTTATTGATTTACATAAATATCCCATTATTTTTTACCATCTAAATGCATTAAAAATTACAAAGGTTGACTAAAATATGATATATAATAGATGATAACCGACGTAATTTGTTTTCAATAGGAAATTAAATGTTAGAAATACCTAACTTACTTTAATGATTACTTACTCATAAATGATAAGTATCCAAGTCAGAATTTTTTTTTTAAAGTAATACATAATCTTAACTGATTTATATGTAAATTTTTGTACATCATGTGATAGGTTTACCTTACTCATTGCGTGGTGTGATTGAGTTATTTATATTAGGTATAAGTCAAAAATCATCATACACTTAGTTTAAAATTTAAATATATTTAGTTATTATTATTTTAAGTATGCAAGTTTAAAATTATATACCTACTTGCAATTTTCGAAAACATCAGATGCTCCTCCATGGATGTGATAGATTTTCATGTCTTTACACAGATATGACAGACTTTTATGTATTGTTTATGTACAAACTTATTTACATAATATTCTGTAGTTGTAGAAAAACATCTGTATTAGCTTATAAAAATAAAGTATGTAGGTGATACTGAATATGTACTGAAAATAATAGTAAGTAGCAAGTGATTTTTTGTATTTATGATAATAGATTAGCCATTTTATTTATGATATAGATTTAAAAAAACCATCTTTATGTCAATACTCATTGTATCTCACTCAATATATTTAAATGTAAAATAAATAAAAAACTAAATTGTTTAAATTAAAAGCATTTAATTTGTGACATTGACTAGAAATCTTAACAGCATACATAATCATTTATTACACATCGCACTTATAGAATAAAAATCTCCTTTAAAATTATTCAACATTTTGTACAATTTAAGCACAACTTAAGTACGACGTTTAAGGCACTGTTTCTCTTCTCATATCTCTAAATAGTACTAAGTATTATTGTAAATATTTATTATTTTATATCATTTAGGTATGTTTATTGCTATATAATTGTACTTTTTGTTTAAAAAATTACAGAATTATGGCACATTTTACGTTATCATTTTTAAATTATAATTCTAATATTTATAAATACTTTATGCTTTATTTTCTTGCTAAATAATATGTTTGTTCTTTTAGAAACTATCTTCTTATATTAGTTGCTTTAGATATATTTTGTTATGTTATTTTTGGTTTATAACAAACACTATACCATGTTTACTATACATTGTAAAAACTTACTAAACATCAACGGAAGTATTTATATAAAATACTGACTATTCTAGATTGCACACAATAACAAAGATTACCATAACAATATTTATGAGGACAAAAACAAAAATTTTCAAAGATAAAGATCACATAAAAAGTACATTAGATAGTGCTTAAAATTGCACAAATACCTACTAAAAACAGTCAGTAGCGAGCGGAAGGTAATGCAAGGAACTCGGATCTGTAAGTAAATGCAGTATTTTATAAAAGCGACTAGTTATGTTAAAGACTTGTGGTTAAATTAAAGTTATGAGCTTTCAAAGCTTGAAATAATTCGTTTTCCGAAAGAAACTGTTTCAACGCCTCTAGTTTCTTGAAACATATAGTTACACAGCATGATTTAGATGAACCGTTGCTGCACTCTCCATTTGTATCGTTGTTACCACACCCTCCATTAATGTTATTGCCGATACACCCTCCAGGTTTAGAGCAGCCGCTTTCTCTCTTCGAGTCATTGGAGTTGCCTTCCTCTTTGTTTGTGTGATTGCAGTTACACTTCAATTTGTCAATAACTGACGTTTCTTCATCGCATTCGTGAAGAGTGTAAACGCCTAGTTCCTCTAAATTCGTATTATTGTGCCTACGGTGGTAATGCAGGAATGTGTTGTGGTTATCATCTGTTGCTCGTCCGCATCCGGTAACACATTTCATAGTTGCATGATCGCATTTACAGTCGACACAAGTGCACGTGTCCTCAGTGCAACATCCAGTTTTCTCGATAGGTTCATGTTCGCTGCAGTTTCTGCATTCCCCATCAGACGGATCACATTTGCAATCTGAACAGGCACAAATACCAGCGTCAGCTGCTAACTGCTTGAGAGCATTTCTTTTGGCAATTTCCTTACCGAATATGTTCTCTGTTCTTACAACGTACATGTCAGATGGCGGTTCGTTATCGAATAACAATGTGTCTTCTAAAGCCAAGTCTGTGTTGAAAAGAACAGATATAGCCGGATTTATTTCTATTTTCTGCTGTACTCTAGATGGAGGTGGAGTATTCAAGAGCCTTTCGCTATTAGTAGGACTTTTTAGGAAGTTGTCACTGAAAAGGACTAAATCAACTGGGTTTATTTCTATTTTTTGTTGTTCTTTTGAAACTGGTATAGTATTGATGTTTCTTTCATCACCTGAACTATTTAAGAAGGTCTCGTTAAATATTGTAACGCTTTCCGTGTTTATTTTTGTCGATTCTACTTTGGTTGGAGGTGGTGTATTTAATGATCTATCAATTGACGGGCTTCTCAAAAAGTTATCAATATCATCAATCTTACTGGATTCAAGGTTTGAGATGAGCTCACTGTCATTGAAGACTTTATGATTGACATCAAGTATTGTAGGAGTATCTAAATCAAAAGAGTTCTGTGACATAAGATTGGCAGTAGGCGCTATTTCAGAATTCAAGTCTATGTAGCTCTGCATATGAGTTGGCACAAAAGTTGCAAGCGTAAAAATGCTTTCTGGTGATTTCTCTTTAATACTAACTGGTGTTTCTGATATAGAAGCTGCCAGAGCACTTACGTCAACCCACGGGGCTTGAACTTCAATCTCATTAGCTAAAGCTAATTGCATTGCTTTTGATTCAACTTCCATTTTAACCGATTGTGGCGGTATGGACATTGGCTGTAAATTACTAACGTTTACCCAACCAGTTTCATTAGAAATTTTCTTAATATTTTTGTCAACTGCAAATGGTGATATTGCATCTAAATTGGCTAAATCGTAGTCTACAGTTATGTTATCAGTTTCGTTATCTTTCGTGGTGTTAGTAGCGTTATCAAAAAGCAGTTCGGTTATATCTACTGTGTTGCTGGAGAGAGGGTTGACTCTAGTAATGTCTTCTAAGCTACCATCAGTGGAGTTCGATTCTGTGGTTATCCTTCCAAACGATTCAAGTAGGCCATCCCAGTTCATAAAGTCGTGGACTATTTTTGAAGTTGGGGTTTCAGTAACTTCCACGGTTGGCGTCTCTGCTTCAATCTAAAATAACAATAAAAAAGTTTCGTTGATGGCCGTTCGTTTACAAGACCAGTAGATTTAGATTGAACTATGCATAAATACTACAAGGACGATTACTGATAAGATGTCGACTATTTGTCGACTATTAAGAACTAATAGTTAACTACTAAATCTAATGTAAGTTTTTTAAGAAACGTATCAAACTATCATAGTATTCACATTTAGGCACAAAGATATAAAGAGGATTGAATTAATTTGCGAATAAATTACCTGATGTTTCTTAGCATGGCTTCTAAGACTGGTCGCCGTGGAGAAGGTTCGGCCGCAGCCCTGAGCTGCACATATGTACGGCCGTGTATTTGAATGCGTCCGAGAATGAGCCTTGAGGTGGTGAGAGGCAGTGAATGATTTGCCGCAGCCGTCTGCTTTACACCTAGAAATGGAATGCTGTCATAAATATGTGCCTGGATATCCTTTAATAAATCAAACAAGCTTTTCGCCCTGCGACGTACGTAATCCTTTCTACCATATCCCCTGTTTTAAAATAGCCTTATGATATTCAGCATTCTAACAGTGCAAGAATGTTTAAATCGGTTAATTCAAGTTCCGAAGATTAACTGAACACGAACACATAAACTATATGTTCTTTGTTCACAAATAGATTATGAAATGGACTTTTCACAATTTATCCGCTACGATTCCTCACACCGGGTTCCATCACTTATCATTAAGTCAGAGATCAGGGGGTGGCCGTAACTTTGGCGTGAAAGATATGCCCTCACTATTATGTCTGGATTTTTATTTATTAAATCACGGTCATTCACGGTGCATAACTTTTCAAATCGATCTACGAAATGATAAATTCATTTGTTGCAAGACTTGTAAGTCAAGTTAAATCTGTGTTTACGCTATCATGAGATGTAATTATTGATGACTTGTACCATTATGGGTTTTTATTAGGAAGTTAATAGGTATTAAAAGGAAATTATTGAACTAACTTGTATGGCCGTTCCTGTGTGTGCGTACGAATATGTTTCTTCAGGTCGCTCAGGGTTGTGAAGAATTTGCTACAGCCATCCGCTTTACAATTGAAAGTGTCACCACTGTGCAATCTTTGGTGTGCCCTGAGCCTGAAATGAAAAGCAATTTCTTAAAGCCCCTAGGATTTGTTTATGTTTCATAAAATCCTGTCCGATTGATAAAAAGTGAGATTGGTGCTCAAATCATCTAAGAGTCAATCATTTTCCAAAATCATCATCTATGTATGCATAAAGAAATTAAGTATATACAACCATAGAATGATGAGTGGCTTATACTGTGTTAAAAATAAACAAGCAACCACTGTTATAAGACTCCAATGGAAATATGGTGGTAAAGAATCTTTTATGGCATGCGCTGAGATAACTGATAACACCGAATACTCAGCTGCTCCCAAGGTTAATAAAATACTATCTGGGATCAAATACTATTTAGAATCAAACACATGTGACAATATTCAGCAGGTGTTCACAAAAATAACCGCAAGATATTATCATGAACAACATGATGGGTACTTATTTGCTCTACTCATATTTATTGCAGCCCGGACTACCGGCGGATTTCTTGTCGGGTAAACAAAACATAATTAAGATAGTTTTAAATAGAATTTAAGAAAAATAGTAGTGACAAACACTGTTGAACGCTGTTTTGTAATTTACAGAGCTGCGAGTAAAATGTGTTAGCTACAAAATATGGATTGGCGTATTTCCAACTACACATTAATCACCAGTAACTTTTTTTGTAGATGTTACAATTTGTTCGAAATACAGAAATGGCAACATAAAACGATAATAGTGTTAATAAGCCCACAGAACTATTAGTGCCTGTATGGTTTTTATAGTCGGACTATATTGGTTTAAAAATAGTCAAGAGTAGAAGATGATCATAACATAACTGTTCATGAGAAGTTCTAGCAATCATCTTTACTGCAAAAATGTTTCTAAAACTTTTTGGTTTGATGTGGATTCGTCGATTTTTCTTGTAAGAGTTCAGTTTACCAAATCTGGCCGCTGTTTCTTTAAGGCTGGCAAAGTTTTAGTATTGGTAATTTAAATGATAGATTTGAAATTTATCAATTTGCATTATTGTTTTCAAAGTCTGTGTTGAGACTTGAAACTTGCTTCAAAAGGAAAAGTTATAATCACGTCATCGCGTTTTTATTATTATTTGTGCAATAAAGTGTATTGTATTATTAATACTACTCCATGCATTAGGTACCTACCTGTATAACGTGTTGAAAGCCTTGCGGCATCCTCCTATGTTGCAGACGAAAGGTTTCGATTTAGTGTGCGCCCGGACATGGATTTTGAGGCTGTATGATGTAAGAAATGCTTTGTAACATGACTGCATTGGACATTTGAACCTGTATTCACCTGAAATATGAAAAATGTCTTACATCATCTAAACCATACTTAAACATAGATTACAATATCTTCAATCTTTCCTCCAGTAACAGAATCAAATGAGAATGAAGAATGTTTTATTAGGATCGGAATTGATAAGATGTGGGAAAACTACCCAATATCTTATCTCATGTGCCACATATAAGTCAGCGCCAATTATCTAAATTGACAAATTACCGATAAATCTTTGGGATACACGAAAAACGAAAACACGTTTTACTATGTTTTCACGAGGTTTACGTGGAATCCTGGACTGCGCGTATCACAAAATCTGATACGCTAGTAAATACAAAGCTGCATTTATTTCTCCCGAGGCGGAATATATCCAATGCCGGTCTTTAGGGAATCTTCATTACAAGGACGATTAGGCGTAACAACTATGTACAACCTAAACATCATATCAAGGATGTAATGTCAAGGATGAGAAAGAAAAATGAAAAATGCCTTAAATGAAAGAGTATGGCTGACGGCTTTGAAAATCTTGTGGCATTATGTTTAAACGGAGGACGAGGGGAGGACAATCCACATTTAAGTACTGTGGATTTTGGCTAGAGGTGCAAGCGCTGGATGCAAGACTTTTAGTTTGATGGATTCGAGCTCAGGTCTTGACAGAATTAATAAAAGAAATATGTCAGGAAGAGGAGAGTCGATCGAGGAAGGGATGGGAGGAGTACTGCTTCAGACAATGGGAATAACGGTCGCTTATGGCAAGAAGACGAACATAAATAAAAATTAGGGAAAGGTTTCAAAGGATATTGTAGCGGATAAGTCATCACTAAGTAGGTATCCACAATAACAATGAAATAGCTTGTACACAACTAATTATGATACTAAGCAGTTACTTACATTCGGCATACCGCGAAAATCGGTATTTAGATTTTGAAGGCCTACAATAAAGCTTCCTTCCTACCCAGTATTTACTATAAAGTATTTTCACAAGGTATTGAGCTAACCTGAGTTATTGGTTGCCTTATTCTTTGCCTGCGTTAGTAGTTGGAGGTTTTATTTGTAACTTTTATTTTTGTAGCTGTGTTATTTCTCAATTCATCTGCATCAAGGGTACTTTTGCTTGTTGACATACCTTTATGAGTCTTCATATGTGTCCGCAAGTTTCCAACGGTGCTGTAAGTCCGTTCACAGCCCTCATGTTCACATTTGTACCTGGCGCTGTTGTCCTCCAGTCTCCTTTTGATTTTCTCCATGTCTGACTTTTGGTCGGCGTTTTGGTTTGGCACTTCTGATAGTCTGTCATTGTGGCTGAAAGTTATAATAATAATTGTTTTACTTGGATGATGTATTTGTAGTGCAGTGAATGAAACATTAGAGCTGTTTTTAGTTGAGTTTCTTTGTAATTTTTGTAGCAGTCGTGTTAATTTAAAAGTGTTTGATCCTTTTGGTTTATAGTTCTATCTAAATTCTAAACGTTACCCTTTTGTCAGTTAAAGAAAAACTGAAATATTAAAAATGTTAAAATCAACTAGGAATGATTTTCACGGGCATATTTTATTAAAATTGTTTTTTTTTTTAATCTGAATCTAAGTACCATTTAAGACGTCATGTTAAAAAAAAATGATTCTTTTTGTTTTTTACAATTTGTAAAATTCAATATTCTTTGTTAAGTTTTTATAATTATGAAAAACGCGAGTTATAGGTAGGTATGCTGTTATCTTGTTTGTTTCATGCATGATAATGATGTTCGGTTAGAAAATGCTTAACGTGAACTACCTAGGTACCTTATATTGTAACGTGTTAGAAGTGCAGCTTCTATGAACCTTAATAGAATCATTAGGCTGTAAAGTCTCAATATTTATTAGGTATTTTCCATGTTAAATGTTAGGTTAGTATCGATGGAACTTCTGAACAAGTAGGTATTCAATTACCTTCCCAAAATCTATTGGAGAATGTCGCTCCTCAACTCATTAGAGAACGTAGTATTGGATATTCGCATCGCGTCGTGATGGTAATGTACCAAAATAGAATGCCCAAAAATGAAACTTGACGAAACAAACACCACTATGTACTGTATACAACCACGGGTGCGACGGAGAGGGAAATAATGTTGACAAACAGCTGATTAAATAATTGATGAAAGACGAACGAGGAAGGGCGACCCGCGCTATTTGAAATACACCAAAGAATTAAAATGAAATACACATCGAGTTGTTTAAAACTTACGTTAGTAACCTTTGTTTTTCCGAAACACTGGCCTTGCGAGTCCCTTTGCTTTCAGACGTCACTTCACTTTTAGTAGTTTCCTCGTAACTGCACACCGAGAAGTCGCCGAAAGCCTTCTCAAACGACTCGTAATTTATTTCACCATCAACATTTACACTAAAACTCCCCGCGGGATTGGTTCTCGAATTGTTTTGTGCCGGAATAACGGGGGAGCCGCTGTCACAGAGCCATGCGGCCATGTTCGATAGTAATAAATAAAATAGAGGAATAGTGCTGTGACAATGACAGCTGACGTAAAACCGGTCTTTGAATCGGTTTCATTCGCGGTAACTTGAGAAGTGTCGTTGTGGTTCGCCAGTTTGTTGGTAGATGGCGCTGATTTGAATGTTGTCGGCGGAGAGAGCGGGCGGTTTGTATGGCAAAGTAGGCGCCCCGTACTCCCGGCCGAACTCCCGTTATAATGGACACCAACAGCACTTGTCTGCGCGGGCAGTGCGCCGACCGCACGCCCTTCCAATCGCGCGAATGTCTCATCCTCACACTCGGACGAAATTTCGCATATAAAAGTGTGCCGCACTAATTATTACGATATCATCTTTAGTGCAATTAGCCAAGAACAAATTAAACAAAATGTGTTCAAGAAGTATATCTGTCTGTTTTTACTTGGTAAGTTTATTATAATGTATAACTTTAATATAAATATTGTCCTTTCAACTAGTTTCGACTTCAACGTTTTGTATTGGGGGCACATAACTGAAAGCGGCAATAAGTTGTGCACGCAAATTGAATTGTTATTGGATTCCAATTTAAAGATATCGTAAAATTGTTTATTGCAGTAAATCTGTTGCTTCCAGTGATCATATAAATGGCAAGAATATACAATCTACGAGCTTTTAATTTGCCGTTTCTTTAAGCTTGTCTATGTTTTTCTTCCGTTTTTCCAAGTTTATAAACTCATGTGAAACTTTACCTATTGTTTGTGCAAACTGTGCATAGTTTGAATAGTTTTCACATGATTTTATTTAACGTCTCTATTACTCCTTACAGCAATTTTGAAAACAAGTTATTTTATTAGGGGTGAATAATTACAAACTACTTAAGGTATGCAATTCGTTAAATCACTTTGGCGCAAAAAGCAAGAAACAAGCTTGAAATTTTACGAAAATCGAGCGAGAAAACGATTTTCCGATTCCATTTAAGTGATAATGCGCTAAGAAACGGTTATTTATTCATGAATTGGAGGTATTTTGATGCTCATTTTTGGAATTTGCATTGCAATTTTGTAAATATCTACTTTAACAGAGACTTAAAGCTAGCTTAAACACGTACTGCACGCTCCACTGACTCATTGCCCATGCATTTGGAGCGAACGAACCGTTCAGGGAGATAGGTAAAAAAGGTATGAAACAGTGGGTGAAGCTTTATCTCCGGTTTACTGTTAGCCCACAGCACCCATCGCTCGCTCGCCGGCCGTTCTCCATCTAAGCGCATTAACGTGTCATTAGTTGAAGGTTGCTGACCGACATGGCCCATAACCTGGCGTGGTGATGGTGATACACCGATAAGGAAGGCGCTAAGGCGTCGGGTAAACGTAATTGCTGTCAAGCTGAGTAAATAAGACTGAATACACGGTCATTGGCCGCCTTTACAAAAACAATGCACAAAATATGATAAAAATACAAAATTAAATTCAAGCACAATACGAATGAATACGGTGAAGGGTGCAGCATCAACATTCAACAAGTCTAAATGTTGACTTTTCTAAATGAATCACGAATTTAAACTTAAATGTACAGTTGTTGCTTTTTGCATAGCTACGTCCTAAGTCCAAACTAGTTTTATAGCTGTAACATGAAATTCTATAACATCGCTTCATGGTGCTTATCTACTTGGTTATCCTTTTGCGGAAAAGCAGTAAAATTATAAAATTCCCTTCCATTATCATGTCGTTGACGTTGGAACTCCACGTGAGGTGGATTTATCTCGTGTGTTTCTGCATAGAAAGCTCACATAACTAACGTCTCACATAAACATAACAATATAGTTTTGTTGTGCGGTACGGTGAAACTTGGTTGAATCTTGAAAAGCTTTCGCCATCAAAACGCGCACTGCATGATCATTTGCTGGTCAGAAAACGGGCATTAAACTGTCGTCCAAGAACGTGCTGCCCATACAATGGATCCAAAAGGCTCAAGACACTAAACACTTTCGCTGATTTTTCTTTATACAAATTTCACTTTTGTATCAATCGCTTTGAGTCCACAGAGACTTGATGGTCGACATAATGAAGTAAGCCGTCCCGAGAGATCTAACGTTGCGTTAAATGGTAACGCTGTGAATTAATCAGTTAGAGGAAATAATGATATAACTGATGTGGGAATATGGGATTTATATAACTGCATAAACTAGTTATGCAAAAATATTTATGAAGCAAAACACAGTCGATTGTTAATGAAGTAAAGGAAGCCTATAAGGCAGATAAAGATGAGACAAAAGAAGATCCAGTTGAAATAACGTAAAGAGAGATTGCCTAAAGTATTATAGATTGACATAACAATTCAAACTATCATACCTACTTAAACCTCGATCTCATCTCGAAATCATTGGGATTAGAAGCAATGGCGCCTTTGCTTATAAACTACAGAGAACTTTACAAATAAATAAATTGTATAAAAATAAATTGTTGAGAACTTAACAAAAATACTACTGTAATAACTATGTAAGAAACAAATTACTTAGTAAAGCTTACTTGATAACAAAGAGAAACGTATAATTTCACTGAATGTTTTAGAATAGGTATCAAATGTCACAAAGTCAACCCACCTGACACCGGTTTTAGTTTCAAACAGTGCAATGACATGACAGTCATGCTTGAATGACACAGAAATGTGACTCGGTCACTTTCTTCTTAGGCCCTTGCCGATTCGCGGCAGCACTAGGTTACCCTTCCCATTTCCGGCGCGGGAATGCGCCGGATATAACCAGCACGTGGTGTTATTTCGCAAATCAATTGGAAAGTTTTTAATGTTGCTGCTGAGGTATACGTTAATTGCTTGTATGGTTATAGAAATTGAAAAATGATTGCCTGCATTTTGAAGAGCTATGAACGCTACAGTTTCTAATCTAGAAAATTTTCTGACACCTTATCTTCTGATATCTTTGCTTTTGTCTAACTAATCTACATGAGTTTCTGAACATTTGACTTACTAGGTATGACATAGGCACTCAACACTTAAGTAGGTATACCTTTTTGATATTTTCTTAAATTACATACACTTGATACAACTGTAAACTCACTCACGCAAATGACGCATCACTACGAAAAAGTTTGACCAACTTTTCACCGCTGTAGACCGTCTACCACAGCATGACCACAGCAGATACTGGTGACCACACAGAATTCTAGAAAACTAATCAATAGAATCACAAAAGGAAATGATGACATAGATGAACAGAGATCTGGAAAATAACATTGCAACAAAGTGTACAGAACACAGGACCACAGATTCACCATAAGGGCGACCCTTTAACAGATTGAAGGTCTCTAAAGGATGGGGTTGGCGAAGAATCAGGGAAAAAACGACATGCAATTGGTACATCGATACCTACAGAAAATTTGTGTTTAAGAAAATGTCTTGTAATGAAAGAGCACGAATTTTTTATCGACTTTCATCCAAAGCGTACCAAAAAGCTTATCAACGATCACGTTTTTTTTATCAAAACAGAATTTTCTGTTTAGTCACGACTCCCATTGTGCGCTCCCTAGAGCGTTATAGATTGCCTTTGTCTTACCTTTAGTTTATAGGGAGCATATTGATGCAGCAATGGATTGTGGTTTTGATCGAGAAAAAGGACGGGTTTGGTTTGAAGTTTGCGTGGCCCGGGAACTGGGTCATTCGGCCGCGGCACACATACCGCCCCTGAGGCGATAGATCCATGCGACGATCGATCATTTATATAGGTATATGATTTTCGATATTGAACGTGATCGATATGAAATTGCTGTCCTGTTTCTGCTTACGTAAATGATAGATTGGCGTTTAGAGCTGAGTTTGAGATTTACTTCTCACATAATTATTCGCAACTGGATTATGTATATTTCAAGAATACCTAGTAGTAGGTAATTATGTTTTCAGGGTTATTAAAGAAAATATTTTTGGCCGCTTTTCTGTCTGTCATTTGGTTAACACGAAAATTACTGAGGTTTCTATACCTATAAGTAAATTGGTTGTGAATAAAGGGAAATTTATGGAATTTTCAGGGAAAAGAAAATGTGATTTGAGAAAATATTTATGGATAATTGATCGACGTTTTACGACGTATTATCCCACTGATGAGCGAGGAACGAACTGTTTTTCTGACTTTTATAATAATTTTTGAGCTTATAATACAGAACCAAAAGGAGCTTATAATAGTGGCACATCCAAGAACAAAATGTTCCCATACTTGGCGCACACAACTCCGTCTATTTTGGTATTTTTGACTTTAAAAGGCGAATTGATTAGTAGTCAAATATGCTTTTTAGACCTTTTGTTATTTAGACATTGTACGTTTTAGGCCTTTTGCAAAGTAGACCAAATGCGTTTAAGGCAAATTGATTAATAGTGAATATGCTTTTTAGACCTTTTGATAATTAGACATTGTACGGTTTAGGCATTTTGTCTTATAGTCAAATTGCATTTTAGAACGAATGATCATAACCGAACGCGCCGTCTGGATCTATTAATTAAGTTATAACTTTTGTTTTGTGATCACTTTCCAGGCAGTAGCAGCAGGCTGCGTGGCATCAGAGTGCGGGCCGCGACTGAAGTACGCATGGGGCGACGCGTTGCAGGGGACAGAGTGTCCCGGTCCTGACGGCGCCCCATACCCTAGGTAACGCCCCACGCCAATCATTACCCAAGCAAGACGTCATTGATCATATTTGTAACGTCTAATTGTAGGTACCAAAATTTACAGAAACAATAGGAATAAAACTAAACATAAAACTTGAAAAAGTTGAAATCTACCACCACAGAGTAAGTAATTGCTACCACCAAGTAATTGCCATTGTAAGTTAATCTACCTAGTGGCGTTCCAAATCAAAAAGAACCTTCGCCACAGAGGAAATAACAGCTACTAGGTCACATCGCGGCATTTAGTTTTCGAGATAATTAAAGTCTTGTAAAACGACTCAAACAACGACACGTCATGATTGGGTCACTACTAAAATTATAACAAAAACCTCAAGGGCTAGGAGGATGGTTCTTGGATCTCTTTACGTATATTTATGTAGGTAGTTTTCAATCCTGTAGATGACTAATTTCCGCCACAAGGTCCCTTTTGATTTGGAACGCCACTAATATCGTCTTTAGCGTTAATCTAGCTAGCTGTACCTATATCACAGTCTATACTTACCGGCTATTATATTAACGTAATGTTAGATAGTTATCATATTATATACTTTAACGTACATTGACCTAGACCTAGTACCGGGGACGACCGGTATTTACTGATGATAAAGTTACAGCGGGTAAAACGCGTTCCTGCTGAGCGAGCGAGAGCGGCGAATGTTCGGCTTTGTCCGGTGCACTTCGGCCGCGTTCGGCGGCCATTTGCATTTACAGCTCTCCCCGCATTCGTGCCTTCCCCGGTCAGTGTGCGTCATATTGTCGGAAACAAAGTGGGTTTATTTTGTTATCTCGCGTCAGTTGTGAAACTAAAACACTGTTATACTTTGTTCAAAAGAACTGATAGTTTTGAGTAGTGTGGCTGTTATTATTGTACGATTTCACGTTGTAGAAAAACTCTGGTGGCGATTCTTGATTTTTTCGACGTTGAATTAAAAATGACGACTACGAAAGAGGACGGCGTTGATCGTAATGAATTTTACAGGCGAATCGATGAAGTATTGAAAAGCAAACAGGCGCCAAATACCTTTTTAGTGACGCGCGAGAGATACTATCGCCTAATTGAGCAGGTGAAAAGCGCTAAAACGAATTTCCCGAAAACGCCAGCCGACTTTCGCCGCGCGAAACGTTTTGAGGTTATCAATATGTCAGACGGAGATAGACTTTTCATGGCTCGTTACCTGGCCAAACCGAGCAGCAGATGTACGTTCCCGTGGAGGAAATGTACGATATCATTAAAAAATACCATTTGAAGCTCAACCACGGCGGGAGGTCCCGAATGATGTCGGCCCTCAAGAAGAAATACAAAAACATAACTGCTCAGAGCGTTTTGGTATATTTATCGCTCTGCAAAGGTTGTAAGGACAAAGCGAATAAACGCAGGACGGTCAATCCAAGGACTCGAACGTCGAAACCTGTAAACGATGCATTTAAACCTGAAGAAACTGCTACTCAAAATTCCAATGACAGTGATCCATTGGCGTCTGAATATCACGACGGTGCGGTACATTCAGATACAGAAGAAAACACTAGTGCTGTGAACCATGTATATCCAGAGCTCTACTCTCGAGGCCAGGTGGATATACTAGAAGTGACAACTGTGGCGACCGAGGAATTTAAATACATGTTGGTTTACAGGAACTTTGTAACGAAATTCATACATTTGATGCCGTTAAAGGAAACAGACGTGGACGACACGGTCGATGCGCTACTGGAGATATTCCTAGTGTTCGGCGCGCCGAATATTCTGCAGTCCAAGAATGGTATGTGCATGGCCAGGCCGATCTGCAGGCGCGTCATAACACTGTACCCGGAGATTAAAATTGTTGCCAGTGAAATAATTTTTTCAGACTTAGACTTCAGAGGGAAATCTAACAAAGACATTCTGAGAATGTTGAACGAATGGCTTGCGGCGAATAAGTATGCGAAATGGCGGCAGGGTTTGAAATTCGTACAGAATGCTTTGAATACCACGTTTCACGATGTAATGTGCAGAACTCCTAGTGAGTTAGTGTTTGGCACTAAACCGAGTAGGGGATTAGCCTCGGTGATGAGCAACTATGATGGTTTGTCCACTGAGGATGACTTGAGGAAGGCGTTGGACCGCAGCGAGCACGAGTCCAGGTCGCCCAAACGCCTCAAACTGGAAGAGTCGCTGATACTTCCGTGTAATTTCATTAAAAAGGAACCGGAGACGGACAATATTGATATTGTATTGATGAATGATGACGATGAATAAGTTATTAGGTATTATTTCTAGCGTATTTACGTTATTTTCGCTTAAAAAGGACAAAGTTGTTTTGAGATTTCAAAATAGAAGCAGATTACAGTCGACTGATATTGTAGTCATTACGCGATAGTTTTCCTTTCCTTTCAATAACTCAAGTTGAAACCACAGAGTAAGTAATTTGAAACTGTGGAACATTGTCGAATAAATGACGTTTAATTATTAGTTTCATTCCATAATTTGTGTTTTATTGATTACCTATCTAGATGATTATCATAATTTAGATCTAAATAGATCCCGCCTCATGATTGGGTCTTAGCTAGGATTCGATATTTGTTATAATTTACTTGGAAAAAAGGACTGTTGACTATAGATTTATTTTTTAGTATCATGCAGCTAAGCGAACCTCTTAAAAAGGGAATGGAAATTAACAATTCAAAGAAAAACAATTCGGTTAAAAGATAGCCATACATACACTCAATAAATATACTGATACTACAGTCGGAACTCACTGTACAAATAAAGTAGTGTAATTTACATTGTTAAATACACTTAATTCACACCTGTACACTTTTCCACTATAAGAAACGCGTAAATGCCCACATAATTGTGCCTCAGAAAGTTCCCATAGATCCCGTTAATCGCGCAATCTTCACCTCTCGGGAACTCTCCCACGGCGCGTCAACCTCCAGTTGTTTACCGGCGGTTTCCTTCCACTTGTAATTTGTTGTGATTCTAGAATTATTGCCATTATCTCCGCACAAAGCGTAACGGAACGCGAAGCTAATTTGGCTTAGCGCCATCTGTTGCTATTAAAAAGCAATATGGTGGCAGCACTTTCTTCTTGGTGGTCTTTTGTTTTGTTGGTAGTTTTGGTGATTGCGTACAGGTGGCGTGTTTAAAGTAATTACTAATTTCTTGGTCACTCAATTTTTTAGTATTTTGGTGTCAAAATGGCTACGACGGATATTTTTTGTGATGTTACTACAATTTTACGGTTTTCGGATTTTATCCTTTACTTGTGCTATAAGACCTTGTTTCTTGCCAAATTTCATGATTCTAGGTCAACGGGAAATACCCCCTAAGGTTTAGATTAACCAAAATACTCAAAAATGCCGCATAATTGGCCATATCTTCTGACTGCGTTGACTTAGAAGTTGCATTTTTTCACAGCTCCAAGGGATTGCAGACCTGAGTATTTGATATTAATTTTAACTTGATACCTCCACGCGTTTCTGAGAAAAAGGGTCTTGACAGACGGACAACGAAGTGATCGTATAAGGGTTCCATTTTTCCTCTGAGGTACGGAACCCTATAAAGATAGAATTTTAAAAGGCGTCGTGAAATCCACCAACCCACACTAGGCTACCGTCGTAATGGACTATAGCCCGTTGAGAGGGCAGGCTGTCGATTTGATTTGAACATAATTTTTTGGGATTTTCTTTCATAATAATTATAATTATCAAGAAGCACCTAAATAAACTGCTCCTGTGTTGTGTTCCAGGCACCTAATAAACCGAGCGCTGAAGTCGGGACCATGGGGCCAGTCGACGCGGCAGGGTCGGCAGGCCAGGACCCTGGACCCGGCGATGATGAGGCGGGCGCTGCTCGACGCGCACGCGGGGTACTCCCAGAGCGCCGCCACCGCGCGCAGCAGTGGGGGCAATAGAACCGGTAAGATAAGGAGCTGAAGTCGTTATTATTACAATAACCTTTTATTCTACAACCTTGAGTAAAAAGTTCCATTTTATACTCGAAAATCGAACATTTTGGACCCCGGTGCGATATGACTTTCAAGTCGAGACGAAATATTGTATGAAATTTCATTTCGTACTAGGTTAGGTTCTTTTTGAGGTAAGTTTGTCCAGACACTCGAAATTATCTCGTGGCCCCGTAGTTGGCAAAATGACACTGGCCACTTCGAGCCGCACCTTGTTGCAAGGTAAAAGACCTAATAAAATAATAATAAGAATTTAACGAGAAAACATGGCCAGTTTTTCTGAAAGTGATTCTGTTCTGATGTGTATACTTATTCTTTTATTTTTTATAGTAATGTATCTGACTTTCAGGTAGTAGAAAAAGTATCGTTCGTATCGAGTACAAAATGGCTTTTCCTCTTAGAGTATTATACATAAGCTAGCTTTTCCTACCCTCGGAATAGGCTTTCGACGTTCGCCTTTGGCTCACTTATACTCACCTCCCTTAGGTATGAAACAGCGTCATTTTGTACTCGGTACGAAATATACTGTTATAGTTCGTCATCATCATCATATCAGCCTGTAGACGTCCACTGCTGGGCAAAGGCCTCCCCCAAGGATCTCCACGACGACCGGTCCTGCGCTAGCCTCATCCAGCTGGGTCCCGCGACCTTCACCAGATCGTCGGTCCACCTTGTGGGAGGCCTGCCTACTTATTTTTCAGGGCTATAATAAAGGACATTTACTATGTGTCTAACTTGCAGGTCGCGCCGCCAGCCTGTCCGGGCTGCCCGGCGGCGCGGCGGCGTGCGGTGCGGGCGGCGGCGCGCGGCTGTGCCGCACGCGGTACAACACCACGGCGCCCATGTACGGCGTGTCGCTCACCTCCGGCCAGCCAGTCACCATCGTGCAGAAGTTCCCCGACCTGCTGCAGCAGGTCGTGTTCGAGGTTTGCGAGTGAGTAGTTCATTCAGAAGCTTACAACTACATTTCAAATCAGAAATGAGGAGATCCGCAGGAGAACCAGGGTCACCGACATACATAGGTGGACGGATAATTAGAAACAGGGCAAGATTTTCATACAATCGAGGTCACTTTGAAGCCATGGTTCTCCGTGAAGGATTGATCAGAGCAGGATCTGATGACGGTCATCGAGAGAGTACATGGAGGACTTTCAGATCGCTATAGATATCCAACTGATCAGATGAGCCGTTTGGTAGCAGCATCATCATGTCGAAAAAAATCTGCAAAATGGCATAAAAATGTATGAAAACCTTAAAGTTAAGGAATCATGATGAGGAATCATCCGTCCACTTATGTAGCTTAAAGAATTGCGAGGCTGAAGTGGCAGTAGACAGGGCACATCGCTCGTAGAACTGACGGCCGTTGGGGCAGAAAGGTTCTTGAGTGGCGACCACGTATCGGAAGACACAGCGTAGGCCTCCCACAAGGTGGACCGACGGTCTGGTGAAGGTCGCGGGACCCGGATGGATGAGGTTAGCGCAGGACCGGTCGTCGTGGAGATCCTTCAGGGAGGCCTTTGTCCAGCAGTGGACGTCTACAGGCTGTTATGATGATGACTTCTTTCCAGCGCTAACACATTGGAAGCGGTAGTAGATAAAAAATTGACGTTGTAAATGTACCCAGTGTACTTACATGCAATAAAATATTTTGAATTTGAAGTAGTTCATTTAGAATGTTACAATGCAACTACATTTCAAACCGAGAAATCAAATCAACAGCCTATTAATATGTCCTCACTGTTGGAGCTCAGGCCTACCCTCTCAACGAGCGTGTTAAGGCTATAGTCCACCACGCTAGCCTGATGCTGGCGGACTTCACATATGCCTAGATTTTCAAAAAAAACTTATTGATACATGGACCGACCGTTGATCGTACTCGGACCTCTCGACACGACAGGCGTCTTCACCACTACGCAACCGACCGACGCTCTTATACGTTATGTAGATAATACAAAGACTAACTCAATATTTACTCATTCCAGATCAAGCGAATGCTCGCTAGTGCGGGGCTCGTGCACGCAGACGTACGTGCCGTACCTGTTCCTGGTGCTGCCGCTGGGGCCGGTGACGCTGACCGGGCAGGACTACGTGCTGGTGGAGTCTGGCTGCGTGTGCCGGCCCGACCCCCTGCCGTAGTCGCCGGGGAAGGTATTAGGCGTCGACTATTAAGCACAATAAACTCATGATCCGAGATATGAATTCTCATCTTCAGGCCTTGAAAATTGCCGATTGGTAGGGACCAATCGACATGTCAGTAGGCAAGTTGGCTGGTACGGCCGGTTAGTTGGCGGTTGGGTCGCCTCGACTCACAACCTCATCTAGTATTACATAAATCTTATTGTTTAGAATAGAATAGAATAGTTTCTTGTTATGTTTTATTCCTCTGCGCCTTTCTTGTTTATTTTTATTTCTTAAATTCTTTCGCTGTGTGTTGTCATTGTGTACGTTAAATAAATTCTTTTCATAGAGATTGGCCCGATCGGTAGGGCCGCGCTCATTCACGCGCCAATCTGTAGGACTTATCTATGAAGTTGAGAGTCGGGGCGATTCAACCGCAAACAAGTCGGCCCTACCAGCCAACTGGCCTACTGTCATGCCGATTGGTAGGCCCTACCGATCGGGGCCTGGATCGTGCCGTATAGAGACCTTAAGTGTGTGGGCCTATTAGTCGATGGTATTAGGTGTTTAGGTTCCTTGTGAATGAAAATGTTCGTTACTCTGAGAATTTGTGCTGGAAGCGATTTGTAAGTAAACTCTTCTATTCCAAATTGTATAGTTCTAAATTTGTCCTTTGTTAAATCGTCGAGGAGATCCTTGGAGGAGGCCTTTGTCCAGCAGTGGACGTCTGCAGACTGATATGATTATGATGATGAACCGCCAGTTTTTTGTATCATGATATTAAAAACTACGACTGGCCTGAGAGAACTGTTTCCAGGGCAGTAAAACCCCTTAAAATAGCTTTAGGTGCTGCCTCTTGCCATTGTAAACTAAATGTCGGTCTGTTTCCAGCAATTTGGATGGAAATATTTATTACACCCAATCTTAGTGTAAGATCCCAATAACTGTTTATGTTTTTGTGGACTGATACATTTCTCACACTTGGACCAATTAACGTGAGAATGTGAAATGGATATTGTATGCCTACCGTTATACGTAGCGAGGTCATATCACTTAATGGTTTACTACACATTTCACTCGGTTTTGCTTGCGTAGTTTCGGGACTCTAATTTATAAAGGTCTTAAAAAATTATCGAAAAAACGATAAAAGGTTAGTCTAAATTAAATAAAAATCTTGCATTTTAAATGCAGTATAATTTATAGAGATGACGTGATTACTGTAAGCTTAAACAAAATAAGGATAACGTAACTTAGTAAAAAATGTTTTGAAATGATTTTACATACCATTTAGAAAATATAAATCTAACTAAAAAAATATTCAATATTTTTATAATTTTGACGTTATTATAATTTAACCCCCTAGTTGAATTCGGTATAATTATGTACACTCCTTATAGTTTGTGTAGTTGATTTTTTTAAACCTATTTTCTGATGAATTAATCTAAGCAAATGATGGAGCGTTACCAGACTTTTTAAGCGACTTTTCGCTGAGATTCGTTAAAATGTACAAGAAAAAGAAGAATGCTGTTCCGCGCAAGTTTTCAGAGTAACCTTATAGGTGAATGTGCGAAGTCTTTCCAATTGGTGCCTATACTAAACGCGCAATCACGCGGGATTGGAAATGCTAGAGTGATTGTGCGCGTGAAAGAAAAAGTGAAGTCCTCGCGTCGCGCACGCAATCACGCAGTCTTAGTAGCGACGCAATCACTCGTCCTTAGGTAGAGTTTTTGATAATCACGAGAGCGATTAACCTATGGGTATTGGGAGGGTTGTTAGCGGTAAAGTTTCGTGCAATTTCTCGGGTAATCACGAGGAATAAAATTTGGAACACGCACCAATCGCGCGCGATTGCGCGTGAATCTCAAGGCACCATTTCTTTATTAAAAGTATCTTATTTGAAATGAAATACTGCTCTGTGAGCTATAGTGGGCCTATGACCAATGTTATTTAGATCTGAACCAACTATTATAGCTTGTGTAGATAAATATTATTTAGAAACTTGTTGCATTTATTTAATTAGTGACATTATTATATGGCTTGCATGTATATTGCATTGCATTATTTTTGAGCCATAAATAGTACGAACGAATGCATTTATTTTTCAATTGGTCTAGAAATTTAAATAGCTTTTATTTTAAGTAAAATTGCCGGAAAATTTTCTCGAAAATTAAAAGATTTGTCGGCCATTTTTCTTGCTAAAGTACATAAATTCTATTATAGACTGAATTTATTATTTGTTATTATATTATAGATTATTTATTTTTCAAATCTGTTGAAACAAAATCATAGTGCGAATGTTATTAGAAATAATAAATTGTATGTAGAAATATTATTTTAAATTCGTTGATAATTTATAATTTTCCCAAAACGCTCAAATGTTTTACTATAAATAGACTTAACAACAATTTGTATCAAAGATAAATAAAATTTAAAACCGAATCGTATTATTTTCATTTGAAGCAAAGGGAAGGGAATGAACAGAAAGTAATGTTTGAACATTTTTATTAACATTTTCATTCCATTTTCATACACACGATTGATTACGTGAACTACATTAACTATTTCCACAGCGTATGCAGTTTTGTTAATTCTTAAACTTAGCTGAAACAATAATTCAATCCAATTCCATTATCTTTAAAACTGTCTCAAAATGTTATGTTCTATACTTAAGTAGGTATGTTAATTTTAATGAAAAAATGGTATTTCATTCATTAAGTAACATTTCATTAACATGTGATTTAAGAGGTAACATTTAATTTAAATTGAATTTACAATCTTTACAGAGATGGCAGACCATAATATTGTTACGCAAACGTAACATTTTGTTCTTGAGCTTTTAGATTGAATGGAATTACTTATCACATAGAAAATCATCCAAATGTATCACATACGCATTCTATTCAATACTCACTCCACGAAACAATCACCTAAAATTAATACAAATGTGCCTTAGGACTCGTAATAAACTTTAGTGGGACTATAAATAAGACTTAGTAGGAATTGTTTCCTAAGTAAACTTAAAGTATTAAAAAATAAGTAATAAACAAGGCTTTACATAAAAATTCAGGATCATAAGTAAGAAGGAAATTTAGTTAAGAAATTGGATAGACTAGCAAAGTAGTTTATTTAACACCGGTCTGATCCATCTATCCCAAATATTACAATCAATTGAGATAAATTGATATTTTTCCATTCTTCCAACTTGTTTAAAACCTGTACAGTCGTTAACACAGCTAAAATATTTACTTATTATCTGAAGTACAGTCAGCAATTACTAATTGACACATTCGCTCTTGACATTAGAGTGACAAAGTACTAAAGTGATCAGCTGCTTTTGACGGAGACTGTACCTACTTCATTTCATTTAAGACAGTTTCTTCATACATAGGTTTCATAGGTACACACTTTCTGTTTTGTATTGGCTGGTAAACCGCAGTATGTGTACTTTAGCTATGGTTGGAATAATGAAAAAAAGTTCAATTTATCCCAACGGGATAGACGGAACAGACCCACCGTTAAAGAAAACAGCCACAGATTCAAAAGGCACTAATATTGTTTTACTTACGTACTGTGGTGGCTTAAATGTCACTTTTGCGGCTACAAGATGTCTCTTTCACATGATTCCGTTGAAAAAAAAGGGTCTAACAACTGTTGAATCTGTACATTGAAATGATCAGACACTTTACAATATTACTCCCTTTTGTTTGCGCAGTCGGCTAATCAGCGCAAGTAAAGTATTTTGGACAGTCTTTAGCACTAGGGAAAAAAGGAAGACAGATAGAAAGAGAGAAGAGGATGCAAGAGATTTCCAGAAAGCTAGAGAAAGAGCACTGTTTGTGCCATGGTTAATGTATCTAGTAATCCTAACATCTTTCGTCCAACTCAAATGGCCTACGAAAACAAACGCATTTGCGTCTCCAGAACAAAATAAACAGTAGATGGTGTTCCGAAGTGAACTGCAAAGTTAACGCGGTATTCATTTAGTGCCCCTTTCGTGTACAGTCAGATGCAAAAAATTTCGCTTTGTAGAAAACCAAGTCAGATAACCAGCACTCTACGAGGAAGATAATTATAACTGGTTATCTAGCAGCAATTATTGTTTTATTTCAATTTAAATTTATTTATATAGAATTATTGTAACATTACAGATACACATGCTTCGCGCTGCCAATTATTTTATGTACATAATATACATGCCTGGTAATTTTTTGACAGGTGGAGGCAAAATGAGGCATGTATATTTATTATAAAATAATAATTCTTGCTAGATAACTGCATATCTAGCAGGAATTATTTTCCTCGTAGAGTGCTGGTTATCTAACTTGGATTCCTACAAGGGATAAATGTATACACAAAATATGTAATTACGTCAGCTTCATTAGTACACATTTCTACATATTAAAGAAGAAAAATATGAACGTAATCTCACGTTCATATTTTTGTGACCACTGTGATAATCTCAGACGGATTGCAGATCTCAATTCAGCTGGGCAATTCATAACAGATCTGTTTTGTAAAACAGCTAGCGGTTTTGTAAAACAACTAATTAAGCAATGCAAATGTACATTGTATTTCCCTCTGACTGTACCCATGTTTTCGACACGCAAATAGCGTTTGTCTTCGTATTCAGAATGGAATATAGTCTATCAGTAGCGTATAGGCTACTGCTCGTAGCGGTAGTACTGAGGCGCTTGCTGCAGTTGTTGGTGCTGTTGATGTTGTTGGTGCTGCTGGTGCGGCCTGGGCTGCGCGTGCGGCGCGGGCTGCAGCTGAGGTTTGGGCGTGGGCACCTTTACCACGATGTCGGTCGGTTGGCGGGACACCTGGCAACACACAAGGTTTTAATGGTGGAATTTAATCATTTAACTAAATTTAGTCTATTGTGCTCTTTTTTATCTGTAGAAATGAGAAAGAGATGACATGTATTTTAGAACAGATAGATCCCTTTAGTCCTGTCAGACAGAGGGAATTTTAATCGCCATGTTTTGAGTTGCAATAGAAAACTGGTACATTTTCTTGTGTCTGACAGGGCTAAACTATTTATAATTATGTAATTATATACGGGTCTTACACACAAACCGTGGTCACGAGCTGACCACGGCCAGTGTACCCTGGTCGAAACGTCGGGCAAAGGTAAATAAAATGTGTTTGTGTGTAAGACCCGTATATAATTACATAATTATGAATACAAAGCGCGAAAGTCAAAGATGTACTAGGACTAAACTAATTTGGTAGTTCCAAATTAATCCTCTAAATTTAGTCTATTGTGCTCCATTTTTATCTATAGAAATGAGAAAGAGATGGCATGTATTTTAGAACAGATAGATTAGTTTAGTCCTGTCAGACAGGGAATTTTGTCGAGACATAACATTAGTTTTTTTTTTAACTAGGCTTTACGGCTCTGGAAGCAAAGTCCTTTTGAGCCAGTCTTCACTATTTGTTTTTTCTTCTTCTTTTATTTGACGTTTATTTGCACAGATTAATATTATACATAACATTAGTTTGGTGTGGTGTTACCTCAGCCTTGAAGCCCTCCTTAGGGTCGGCGGTGTATGTGACGGTGCGCACGAACCCGTCGCTGTCGACCACCGAGTAGGAACCCTTGATGACGTCACCGTCGCGCTGCTCCTTGCGGTTCTGGTAGTTGGTGTACTGGTCGTCGCTCACGTCGAAGCCGAACTGGTACGATGGGTGAGGCTGGGTGACAAGAAATATAATCTCATTTCAGATGACAGCTGTCAAACTTAAAACCGTTGCAACTCGGAAACTATTATTTGATCCTAGACTACTAGTTTCTATAGAGAAATGATAGACCACGAGAAGTTCTTCATTCCAGATGACAGCTTACCCAGGTGTACATTTAATCACCTGCAATAAGTTAGTTTTTTTATAAAACCAAGGAGGGGGGGGGACGGACGAGAGCGGGGCGTTCACGCAGAATTCCTTTCTTTTATGTTATTTGTTTAGCTAATAATTTTAAAATCTATTTGTGTTTTTTTACGGAGCCACTGGGATTTTTCAACAAAATCAGTTATTAAAGCAACAAAACAGCTCAAAATCGTTCAAAGCTCATTGTCTAGGTTTATCAGTTACGGCTTTTGGCCCTATCTCGGTTATTTATTTCATGGGCATTGACTCTATAGATCATGAATTTAAAAAAAAATGCTACTTCCATATGGATGAGTAACAAAATCATTTTAGGGGGTGCCAAAATCGTGCCAAATGTATATCGAAATTGATACTGTGTGATACGTTTGAAAATGAGAATGTGTGAGTACACATTCTCATTTTCAAACTCCATATAAATTTGTATGAGCAACTTCTTCCCGCTAATCCGCTTCATTTGTCCGCACCCCCCTGATTTTGACACAGAATTTTTCATCGTTTCCCATACTAAATTTGCAAGATGCGATCTCCACAGGGAGCGCGCGCGCGACAAAAGAGGTTCGAATCTCCTTGCTATAGATAATCCACTATTACTTACAGTTGCAAGCCAGTTGCTATAGTGAAAGTTATAAAACCGGCCGGCGGCGGCGCGGGCGGTCTCGCCGTTAATCTGATCCATCCGCATTATTTACTATCACTATTTTACTATGCAAGTGACGTTTAACGACTTCGCGTTAATATAGTTCCTTGAAAGTTGGGACTTCCTTATTTGGTGCTTCGATTATGAGGTGCGTAGGTCATTTTCGAAGTACTTTTTACTAGGGTTATCGCCGGTGTAAAAACCATGGCTATGGTAAACCCACAGAACTCGGAAAAAGCGCTCGCTACGCTAAACCATAGCTTATAGGGAATAGTAAAACATTAATTCGAATTATTTTGAAAGGTAAACTGAAATTATCAAAATCCCAAGATTTTTTTGATGCTCTATTTATTAATGGGTTTAAATTCCGATAAGTTTTGCTCAAATTTGTCCTGCAACCATTTTTTTAATGTCATAAATACATTCCGAACTAAAATCAAGCTTTGGCATTGACAAAATTAGGGTTCTGATATGTTTTTTGTCAATGACTAGTGTGAAAAACAAAGAGGTTGCAAATTTATGTCACCGACCGCCGCCGCGGCGACGCCCGCGCATGCGCATTCTGTGCTCTGTGGTGAAAAACGAACAGCCGCCCGTTGGCCGGTGCTGTGGCTGTTTGTTGAACTATAAACTTTGAATGTTATAGACGTCCAATGTATGCAAGTGAGAAAAAGATACTCAAAATTAAGAAAAAGACAACTCATGTAGAAGATAAGTAGCTAGTATTTGAATGAGAGGTAGGGCACGATGGAGCACATCATCATCATCGTCATCAGCCTGTACTAGTCCACTGCTGGACATAGGTCTCCCCCAACGCGCGCCACTGAAGCCGATCCTCGGTTCTCAGGTTCAAACCTCTTTGGTCGCGCGCGCGCTGCCTGTGGAGATCGCATCTTGCATATTTAGTATGGGAAACGAAGAAAAATTCGGTGTCAATTTCAGGGGGGGTGCGGACAAAGGAAGCGGATTAGCGGGAGGAGATTGCGAATAGCTCAGATTAGAACTGGTGGTTAATCTGAGGCTAATACTTAATATGGAGTTTGAAAATGAGAATGTGTGAGTGAGTGTCAATTTTGATATAGGTACATTTGACACTATTTTGGCACCCCTAAAATGCTTTTGTTACTCATCCATATGGGAGTGGCAAAATTTTTTGATTCAAGACCCCAGCGGTTATTGGTTCTCCGGCAGATGACGATGGGATGACGACACACGCCAATGATGTCTACGGTGTGAAGTATGTGAGACTTACGTCGTAGTCTTCCTGGGGGTCGCGAGCGGGCTGCGCTTGCGCCTGGTACTGGGGCTGTGGCCGGTACTGCGGCTGCGGCTGCGGCCGGTACTGCGGCTGTGGCTGCTGGTACTGCGGCTGTGGCTGCTGGTACTGTTCCTCCGCTTGAACTGCGTACGGCTGTTGAAGAACGTCGTGAATTTAATGAATAAGTTCACATTATTTAATGACGGTAATAATGTCGCTACTCAGAAGGTTCTCTGAAAGATATCGCCTAGTTTGTAGAGCGTATAGCCCCGTAGAATTTTTTGGCGGTTGTGTGAAGTTGGCAGATTTTTGCGCAATTACTAATTTTAGGTGTCAAAAGGGAGCTGTTTCACGAGAGACGTTCATATAATTTCAATAAATAAGTAGTCGATCAACCGAATCAAACTTTCCAAGTTTTTGGACATCTCTTTAAGTATCACACTATGTCGCTTACGCACACATAGACTGTAAACACTATCAGTGACGTGCAATAATCTGTGACTATATTCACTCAACCGCCAAAAAAATCTACGGGGACTAAACCCTGACTTTGATTTTTAAAAGATGCTTGTGCAATAAAGTGTATTGAACTGAATGATACATACGAGGCGGGCGGGGGGCGGCGCGGGCGCGGCGTGCGAGCGCGTGTACAGCTGCGTCTGCGCGGGCGCAGGCGACAGCTGCTGCTGCGCCGCGAGGTACTGCCGCAGCAGGTGCGGGGGGACCTCGGCCTGCTGGCAGGTACACAACATGGTTATATACACTGCACAAGGTAATTAAAAAAAGGTTTTAAAATATAGCATAGATTTGAATTTTCAGTAACCTAGAATAAATCAGGCTTCAAAATCGAGCTGCTAAGTCATAAATACAAAAACAAGAAAAGGTAAAACTTATCCTGATCTTTATGTAACCTGTCTTGTGTTTGATTGATGCTTTAAAACAATCTTATTTATTTAGTATTTCCTCTATCTGCTTAATGAAGCTGCTTAAGATTGTTTCAAACGGATTGTTAACGATCCGGAGGGTATTTTTTTTTAATTTCGCAAAATGTCCCAGTCCTGAATACCTAACCTGTCGCGAAATGTCCCACCAGCAAAATGTCCCGTTCTCAAAATGGCTCACTGGCCAATGTGGTTCATGAAGACGTCACAAACTGACTGAAACTGGACGGAAAAACACTTTCTCAATTGTATAAAATTATTTTTAGGAGATTTTTAAAGGATTTAAATCGCATTTGGAAGTAAAAGAGTTTCCGCGTGATATATGGCACGTGCGGACAGGAATGTACAGTTAGCGTTCTGAGCAGACAAATTGCACTTAAATCATCCGAGAAAGGGCAAGTTGTTACGGGCCGTTTTGAGAACGGGAGTATTCTGAGAACGGGACGTTTTGGGCATGCGGGACATTTTGCGAACGGGACATCCGGTCCGAATCGATTGATAAGTACTGTGGCTATCACTTGACAGCATTTAGTGACTTCCGATCCTAACAATATGTTGCGTGTTATCAAGAGGAACATAAAGGGGGCCACCCACTTAACCAGTAACCGCGAGTTAACGACCGCCAATTATACACTTACGTAACGCGACCCGCTCACAACCGGCTCAAATAAAAGGCTTACACGCCGCCGTTGCGAAAGCCTTAAACTGTAACACTTACGTTCCGATTTGCCCGATTAGCCACATGTCTTGGGTTGGGATCCTTTCACATTTGTTTATTTTCATATTACTTACTTGCATTTTTTTATAAACATTAATAGTAAGTCCTATAATCGGAATTGTTAATCATTTGACATTGTGATTATACTTATTTTTGAAACATAACTATATAATTACCAATTAATTAATAAGAAGTACCTATATCCTTTTAGAGCTTCCAGATCAGAGGCATAATCACACTCATTTTCATTGTTTTATTTAATCCCAGACCAAAAGACGGCTGTTAAATTGATACAATGTATGCGATAGACGTTAATTGTTAAGATAATGTCATTTCCCTCTCTTATAAACAACAACGTCTTGTTGGAACAATAACGTTTAAAATAATCGCCTCAGGAAAAATCGCGTGTGCACGGGCTGCGTGGCGTGACGTCTCGGTGATGCCACACACGACTACCTACACTAGACAGGTTATGCAAAGAAGCTTTTGTTGTGCCATTTTCCGGTCCACTTCTCTAATTAATTGACACTAAGTGACGAGTTATGTGGAGCGTCCGCGCCAGTCTGAACACGGGGTTTTCGCAAGTGATTGACTTGATTTTAAACTTTAATACAACTGGTTGAGATGAAGACTCAAGTTAATTTTTAACCTGTTAACTGTTTATTGACATTGATACTCTTGAAATCGTTGCATTGATATTAATGTTACCTATACTTTTTGACATTACTTACTTCAGTAATTTTGCATTTTGGACATTGTAAGTAGTTTTTAATACACTTCAATTGCTCGTAAAGTGGCTCTTATTGCACCCCTTTGAGTTACATAATGCAGCTTATAAAACACATGTGCTTTTTATTTTACATTAAGTACCGCACTAGTGCTTTTTACATAACAGTTCTTTTTAAATCTCAGCAAAGAGTTTTTATGCCAAAAAAGTTGTACAAACCCTTAAATATGTTCCTGTATAATTAACTGTAAAAATAACCTTATTCATATTTAACTGGTTCACAGATTATTGCAGTTGAAAATGAAATTGAATTTACAAACGTTTTAGTAAGTATGATCATTCTTCTTGGGAACACATACAAACAAATCGAGCTTTACCAATTATTGATCGAATCGATAATTCACGTTCGTGTCAACCAATAATTACCGTTTTCACTAGTTTGTGGAACTGATGGCCCGTGAATATTCAGGAACACGGCAATTAGGTACGTGACAATTTAATGTAATGTGCCTAAGTGAAGGAGAAACAAACGTTTTATTTTCCCGGTTACGATCCGGGCGGTAATCTATCGCAAAATGTCCAACAAACTTAATTAACCTGTTCGTGAAATGTCCAGTTCTTAAAATGTCCCGTTCGAGAATGTTGTTCATGAAGACGTAGACAGACGGACGGAAAAACAGTCAAACTAACTTCTGCAATTTATTATATTAATTTGGAGATTATATATAGGTAGTAGGTATTTAATCGCATTTGGAGTTCAAATATGTTTCCGCGTGATACGTACACACGTAGGTAGGGATGTAAAGGGAAACAAGTTCAAATATTCAGAGAAAGGGCAATCTAATTATCGGGCCCTTTTGCCCAAAATTCAGGATTTCACCCCTAATCCAAGTACACCAGATTTTAAATCAGACCACATGCTTACAAACAAAAAAGCCGATTCAAATCGGACCAGTAGTTTTAGCGTGATGCGGGTACAAACAGACAGATAGACAGACAGACAGATAAGAATTTTTTTGATGTTTTGGGGCCAGATAAGTCTAATTAACGTATTCCAATACTTTTTTTAATTCCTTCAATGTACAGAAATACTCCCGTTACAATTTTATAATACCTAGTATAGATCTACATCAGAATAACACTAGATCCCGCGAGAAAAACTGTTCTACGCGGGCGAAGTCGCGGGAACAGCTAGTTCTGCATTCAAATTCAAATTTATTTATTTCACATAAACTTAACTTAATGAATTAATGTCTAAATAAAGCAACTTACCTGTTGAGAGCCGTGGTAGCCTAGTTGGTTGTGCACTCGCCTCACGTTCATGAGGCCGTGGGTTCGATCCTGGCCCGTACCAATGAGTTTTTCGAAACTTAAGTACGGTTTATTAAAATACCACAGGTTTATCGGTGAAGGAAAACATCGAGAGGAAACCTGCATACACCAAAGACTGGTATTTAATTTACTATTCTAAGGCGTATGTGAAGTCCACCAAACCGTTTGGCACAACAGATCCCATAGGGTCGAAGTGTCGCCAGGTATTCCGGCCCCCTAAGAAGATAAGACAACTTACCTGTTGCTGTTGGTATTGATGCTGAGGAGACGGCATCGCCAGTACACTCCCCAAAACCGCCAATACAACGCACTGTCGTAACATAATGCCACTCACAAAACCCTTTAAATTTTATTTATTTATTTATTTTAGAAACGCAATAATATACGCACAGCACTCTCACTCGCGGATTACGTGTCGTATACGCGAGTAGGACACTCTCGCCTCATATATACACTCAACCCTACTTTGCGGTTGAAAGCGGGGGTGGTTAGACCACTTCGAAATTAAAAAATTAGAGCACCGCGTTTTGGATTGTGTTCTTAGTGCTTTTAGGTATCGGTTAGGTAATCACAATTTCTTTTTAATGATACCCAAATGATTTTTGAGGAATGCTGTTACGAAAGTGTAAATAATTAATTGTGCTGTCATGTCCAAAAATTATTTACAGGCTGGTCCATTTACAGTGGACCAAAATCATTTAATTTAATTTAATTTTAATTTATTTATTTCAATTACAACGGTTTAACCAATTATAGTAATCAATCTAATAATCAAATTGTAAATATCCATACAGAGCAGTGTCATAACATAGTATAAATCAAATAATAATAATAGAATGTCAAAATTTTACAATGAACATGTCAAAACTTACAATCACTTAAACATATATAACTTCATTCATCCATCCTATCGCAAATCTTCAAACATTCCCCAGATACTTTACTCCATACATCCACAAACAGATCACATTCAGGCGTCGCTTCCAACAGTGTGTTGAGGCCGGTCTGCATACGGCATAACGGCGAGTGCACGCGCGCCACCGAATTACCACCATTGGTAATTTGGAATTACCACCGAACCATTTAAAACCAACATTGGTTCCTTTATAGCAACTCTACTAAATGACACGAAAAACATGAAATAAGCCAATTTTCCGTTTATTCATAACTTCTTCTATTTGTCAAAGAAAGATTTCATGTTGATTGTTTTTCAGACCTACTGTTTTTAAATTACAGTAAAGCAACTGTACCATCAAATTATAGATCTCCAGTGGCGTGGAGATTTGTACAATCGACCGCACGTCAGTGAAAATATTTTGACCTTAAGCTGGTCTAGCCTATTAGACAGTTTGAACACTATGAGAGACCAGTTTATACTGGTTTTGTTGCCACTAACGTGTGGTCGACCGTACGTTATGCCTTTGCCTCGCGATTATGGGACAGGTTCATTAGGGAAATTGCAAAAGTTTTTTTTTCGAGATTTTTCAGAAAAAATAAACGGACGGATAGATTGTGTGCAATGTACGATTTGCTGACTGCTGAAAAAGAAGTAATTTTCAATTGATCATCAACAGCCTATTAATCTCCCCACTGCTGGGGCTCAGGCCTACCCTCTCAACGAGGGCGTGCGGGCTATAGTCCACCACGCTAGCCCAGTGCGGGTTGGCGGACTTCACATGCGCCTAAGAATTTCTTATTCGGCGTATGCAGGTTTCCTCACGATGTTTTCCTTCACCGTTTGAGAGCAGTCAGTACATGTACTTAAGTTTCCAGAAAAACCCATTGGTACATGACCCAACCGGGGATCGAACCTCCGACCTTTCGATATGATAGGTCGCGTCTTATCCCCGAGGCCACTGACGCTCAATTGATTTCAATTGATATAAAAGAGAAATTGATATCTAAAAATCGGTGCAAAAAATGACATATATATATTTTCTATTAGGTATGGTACTAGTCAATGGTACCTACTACTGACATAACGGGTACCTCGCACTGGCATTTCCTTTATTTGTTTTTTTTTACTAATTTACACACGGCTGTTTCGTCCCAAACTAAGCCGAAGCTTGTAACAGTTGTTGGGTACTCAACAACTGTTATACATACATAATACTTTTTTAAATACATACTTAAATACATACAAACAACCCAGAATCCGAAAACCAACAGTTATGCTCATCACACAAATGTTGGCCCCGGGTGGGAATCGAACCCACGACCTTTGGCGCACTAGGCAGGGTCACTACCACATTTAATGTTGGGATAAAATTACAAATTATAAGAACGTTGTCCTTTAGACATGCATGTTTGAGTCAGCCGCGTGAAAGGGGATTGTATTCAAATGGATTAATTCTAGCGCGCTGAATATAATGTCAGCGGCCGATCCGTTCGGGCGTCGGGGCAAATGCCATTCATAAATCAGCTGAGCGACCCCGCCGATCGGATCACACGCATAATGACGTACTGTCGACCGCACGTCAGTAGAAACAAAACCAATACTTATTATTAAAACTTCCTAATAGGCTAGGCCAGCTCAAGGTCAGAGTTTCCACAGACGTGTGGTCATCAGGATCGTCGATTAAATTCGAGATAAGTACCATAAATGCAAGATGACTATGAGTATGAAGCATTATGCCTTAGGTTAATGCTTTAATAGTGAAACGGCTTAGTAGTAACTAGAATGTCTTCAAAGCATAATGCCTAACATAGTCACTATGCGTTTAAGGCATACTGCTTTTTTAACTAGCATTTAAGGCATACTGCTTCATAGTCTGCTTAATAGTCAACTTGCATTTAAGGCATACTGCTTCTTTAACTAGCATTTAAGGCGTACTGCTTCATAGTCAACTAGCATTTAAGGCGTACTGCTTCATAGTCAACTAGCATTTAAGGCATACTGCTTCATAGTCTACTAGCATTTAAGGCATATTGCTTCATAGTCATCTTGCATTTAAGGTAACTATCATATGGGCATAAAATGATATTATAGGTAATAACGATGCAAATGCAAAAAGTAATATAGAATTTACTCCGAAATACGTAACTTATCTCACTGGACCATCATTGTTCTAACGTGACTTTAACTTATCAATCTTATCATTCATGCCAATAGGAACAATATAAGTATACTATCTACTTACTAGTAAGCGCGTAACTTTATTGTATTGATGTGAGATAGACAGGTTAATCTTGATTCATTAAAATTATTAGTGACCCACTTCGAGTAAATTTCAACATCAAAATGCTTATTCAGAGGTTATTTAGAAATGGTGTAAAAGTCGAAACACGTGTCAAAGGAATTTCAAAGCACTACGCTGAGTTGAGACCTTTTCCACGGCAACAACTACATTCAAGAAACCTATTAATATACATAGGTGGACGGATAATTAGACACAGGGCAAGATATTCGTACAGTCGAGGTCACTTTGAAGCCATGGCTCTCCGTGAAGGATTGATCGGGGCATGATCTGATGACCGTCATCGAGAGAGTAGACGGAGGTCTTTTAGATAAGCCGTCTGGAAGCAGCATAGTCATGAAGAAAAAAAGCCTCAAAATTGCATCAAAATGTATGAAAATCTTAAAGTTAAGGAATCATGACGATGCTGCTTCCAAATGGCTCATCTGATCTGTTGGATATCTATAACTATCTAAATGTCCTCCATCTAGTCTCTCGATGCCCGTCATCAGATCAGCCCTGCTATTCTGTAAGCGTATTTGTGCAACTCGATCCTGAATCGGCAGTGAGATGGGTCTCTAACTCAATGATTCACAGTTCAATACTCACTTTACTTCGCAAGTGAAGTGTTTATTAAGTAGCTTGTATTTGTTTACACAATGCGACATCAAGGTCTTTCATGATCGGATGCGAAGTGAAGTAAGTGACTTGCGATGTGATGGTCGAGTTTTAATTCGTACTTTACAGAATCACACAGCAGGCCCCGATCAATCCTTCACGGGGAGCCATGGCTTCAAAGTGACCTCGATTGTATGAAAATCTTGACAAGTTTCTAATTATTCGTCCACCTATGTACGGCTTTCTAATTGATTAAATCAGCTATGTCAAAAATATTGTACTTATATAATTAGTTGTTTCCCTAAAATAAAAGCATTACTTACTTACTCTTTTCAAAAACAACAACTTTTGTTAACTATCCATCCGTTACCATGTTACCCATTGTAATTTCTAAACTGATTGACCTAGAAATTTGTAATGATTGTGAGCCACGGTGAAAATATTTTTTTTAGAGTTACGGAGGAAAATGAATTCTTACTTACTTATTATCATACGGAACCTTACACTATGCACGGTCAGACACGCACGCCTACTTAGTTATTGAAATACAGTACTGCATTCAAAACAAATCGTTCGTTTTAAACGTTGTAGTCAAAGTCATCTTGAAGTCAAAGTCAAAACTATTTTATTGCATGTAAGTACACTGGGTACATTTATACAACGTTAATTTTTTATCTACCACCGCCTCCAATGTGTTAGAGCCGATGTTATTGATCAGACAGTGTTGCAATATTCAAGCTGATTACAATACATGAATAATGAACATCTCTTGTGCCTTATAATTACTGATGGCAACCCGATTACCCGAGGTAGGACATCCATTGTAGAGAAAATGTCAGTACCTATACCTACGTACACCTGTACCTACGGAATAATAATTTAACAATAATATTGTATTAACCAAGAAGGTTTAAATCTCTTTGGTGGCGCGCGCGCTCCCTGTGGAGTTCGCATCTTGCATATTTAGTATCGGAACCTATGGTGATAATTACCGGGGGGGTGCGGACAAAGGAAGCGGAGTAGCGGGAGGAGGTTGCTAATACAAATGTATATGGAGTTTGAAAATGAGAATGTGTGAGTGAGTCACAATTTTTCGATACATTTGACATGATTTTGACACCCATAGGATGCTTTTATTACTCATCCATATGAGAGTGGCTAAACTTTTTCATTCATGGTTAATACCAATCAATAAACTGAATTTAACTGCCAATTTTAAACTATAATAATATAGTTTGGACAAAACACTCGGCTGTTTAGTCCCAAACTAAGCCTTGCATGTCATGCACGGTCATGCACGTCTATCACTATAGCTAGATGGTCATGCATGAGTGACAGCACGTAATGCATGACATGCCGCATGATCGTTAAGGGAGCCCATTAGAAAATGATATACGACCAAACACACAGGATGGAGTAATATGCCACGTGTGACCGACTTCTTGCCCCTGCGCTCGAAATGACAACCGGCCAGTGTTGTGTTGTGTCACAAGTCACACCACACTTAAGTATAGTGATAGTATGTTATCAAATCGATAATCAGCCGACGTATAGAAAGTCGACAAATAACGAAAAAATCAACTTTGTATTTACGACATATTATTAATCTTTAATATATAAAACAAAGTCGTGTTAGTTAGACCACTTATAACTGAAGAACGGCTGAATGGATTTTGATGAAACTTGGTACAGGGATAGCTTATAGCCTGGAATAACATATAGGCTGCTTTTTACCGGGGTAAACGGTTCTCGCGGGAAAAAATTATTCCACGCGGGCGAAGCCGCGGGGCACAGCTAGTAAATACATAAATACTAAAAAAAAAATATCACGGACACATTTGTTCAACGAACCGGGATTTTAATGAATGACCTATTACTAAATTTCAACGACTCCTGTCGAAATCTCGCGACAAAAACTTAGACAAATTGTAATGTTTTCCGGAAAAACAGCCTGTAAAGTTATATAAATAAATATTACTTAGGTTATACTTTAAAGTTCGCTGCTTACAATAGTTGATACAGCATGTAAATGTGGTGACAATTTTACATACTTATTTACTTTTCCGGGTTACAATATTTTAATGTTATATGGGTACGCAGGTTTGTAGACAAAGTAAATTGTCACTTATCACTTGTCTCCTGTCATTGTAAATTCTATGATACAGGGCGCTGATCATACAAGCTGACTATGCTTTATCGTTCAAATCTTATAAGTACAATATACGACATAAATTTTGCTGTCTGATACCCGATTAGAAATAATATATATCGGTGTCCAGTGACAGTGTGGTGACATGTGAGTGAGCACGTGTTGCAACATGTTGCAACTACTCGCGAGTGGGTGCGGTCCACTGGATACCGGTGTCATATAAGTTGATTTTTAGCGAATGCAATAGGTACAGTCGAGGTTCATAAGTGCAGTAGCAGTTTCGCAACTCAATATATTAAGAGACCAATCACTTTTTAATATTTTTTTATTTTTTTAAACTATATTATTATTTAATTTACATACTTATATGATTATTTTATTTACTTAATCTGTTTTCATACCATCCTACTTAAACCCCTGGGTTTATCTGTTTTTACGACTTTCTTTTATATCTGCACACATGCACATATCCCGTAATGTATTCCTGGATATTAAGATGAATTATTGCTATGAAATTATGACTTATTGCTATGACAATAAGGTTTAAAACACGCTATTGACTTGGGTGGTCAGTTATATAAATCTAATTGATTTTCGTGTTGTCGTACGAACCGTTGTACAGAAAAGTTACTCTTAGCTTGGTACTACACTTATGAACCTTACTGTACGTATAATACAGATATTATTGTACATACGAAACAGTATCCTATAGGTAGGTATCATCATCATCAGCCTGCAATAGTTCACTGCTGGACATAGGCCTCTCCCAACGCCGCCACTGAAGGCGATCCTCGGTTCTCTGCATCCAGTCACTGCCAGCGGCCTCACGCAGATTCGTCGCTCCATCAAGCCGGGGTTGGGTTAGGTTAGGTTAGGTTAGGTTACTAGTTTGAAAGTTTGTTGCTAACACGATACCTATGAATGGAGTTTGGTGAATCTTGGTTCAGTGATGGTCTCAGGGAAAATCCTCTCTTCATCCATGGCTCTTTCCATAGCCCATTGAGCGACTTTTGAGTTTTCGGACTATTTCCAGTGTCCATGGAGGTATTGTTATAACAACATAACATGGAAAGAGCCGTGCTAGGATTTTCTCCGAGAGACGGGAGGGGAACGAGGTGATCTGCCAGAAAACCAAATCCTATATAGTGTGAACAACTAGGACAACACTCTCGAAAAACACTCTAGGAAAACACTCTCTTAACAACACTTAGAAATTTATATTTATCTGTGTAATCATAATAAAGGTAGTATTACATAATCTAATTCGTAATCAGGACAATAATTAATTCTAGAAATAACACTAAATAAATTAAGTAACAGTAGTCTTCAAGCGAGGTGAGCCTGCTACGCCGCGAATTTATTCCCGACATGGTGTCGGACGCCCCACTTGTAGTTGGCGTTCTTGTCGGTCTTGACGAAAGTGTGGACGGGGCCCGTGACGCCGCTGGACCCGTGGCTGCGGTCTCGGTCGTGGTCGTGGTCATGGTCGCGGTCGCGGTCGTGGTCGTGATGGTCGAAGTCGTCGTGATCACGCTTCGGGCGCTGCCATTGTAACTCCTCCGGATGTCGTGCTGGAGAGTTGCAAGGGGAAAGTTACGATCGGATTTCCCATTATACTTTACCGGACAATTGACCTTTCTATTAAATGTATTGTTTATTTGACACAACAAATACCTCATAGATTTGTAAGTATGTAAGTACTTACCTACCTATAAAAAAATTAAATCTCACAACAACAAAAAAGATAAACTAAAATGTGATTAGAATTCTGTGCGAAACTTTTTTAGATTCATACCTAAGTACTTACCTACATAATAAACAAATTTTTGTATTTAGGTATTTTGTATATTACACTTTTACAATTTTTACAGAAAAAGTACAAGTCCGATCTTAAGTAGGTAAGTGCTTACCAAAAACTTGTTTGTTGCAAAACATTCATTCCCTAAATTCTTTTGCTAAAAATAATGCGAATATGATTTTTTATCATCCCAAAAACCCCCACTAGTTCTATATTATTATTTTCTAGATCGATCCACAGGCAGCCTATAAGTTCGCCCGGGGCAAGTGTAGTTGACCAAAAAATTATCTGTTGTCTACATAGAGATTCTTTGGTGGGTGGTCGCGTGTCTACGTTACGTTTTGCGATAAGTACCTACTTTATTTAGCAGTAACAAGTTATTTTCAGTCAACTGAATTTGCCCCCTAGCTAGCTACAATAGCCCCGAGTGACCTTATATTTACCTATTTGTATTAAAATACCTGGTAGCCTATGATGCGGAGGCGGGTGCGCGAACCTGGTGATCCTGGGAGGACCTCGAGCCACCGCGGGGTAGAACGGGATAGACCACCCCGATGTGGCCATCACAGCGCAAGACAATACTAACTGGAAACAGACATTTACAATTTGGGTTTATAATTACAAAATAATTATAATATCATTACCTACAATTTATGTAACAATGTATTGTTACATTACGTAACTATAACACTAACAATGTGTGTGCCTACCTGATTAACACTTTATCAGTTTGATGTATTGACTTAATTATAAATGACTAACTGTTGCCCGTGACTTCGCTCGCGAGGCAGGAGGATATAGGCTACTTTTTACTACGATAAACCTGTTCTCGCGGGAAAAAGAACTGATATTACGCGGGCAAAGCCATGGGCAACAGCTAGTCATTTATAATTAAGTCAATAGGTACATCAAACTAGTAATGTATTAATTAGTTATGAACATTGTTATTATTATTAGTCTTGAATCAAAAAATTTTGCCACTCCCATATGGATGAGTAATAAAAGCATTCTATGGGTGTCAAAATCGTGTCAAATGAACTACAATACTGTACCTCACTCACACATTCTCATTTTCAAACTCCATATTTTGTACTAACAACTTACTCCCGCTACTCCGCTTCCTTTGTCCGCACGGAAAGAGATTTGAAACTTCTGATGTTTCATCAAAATCTGTTCGGTAGTTTTTGCGTGAAAGAGTTACAAACAAACATCCTCACATCCTTACAAACTTTCGCCTTAACATTAGTAGGATAGTAGGAGGTTACTCACCAAACAGCAGTAATCCATAGTTTCAAAATAAAAACGATTAACTTTGATGTCATTCGAGGTAACAGTGACAGGCGAAGTGTCAAACTGTCTCTTATAAACTAGAAGAAAACGAATTTAACACTTTCTAAGTTGGTCGATTTTCCGCTCGGTCGGCTCGCACCGTGCGGCGCAAACAGAGTCTTCCGACCCGAGATCCGGCGATAATCATTCAAATGAATCATTTACATAAAACAATAAGTTATGTGTTACTAAGATTATGGTGATATAGGTAATAATCTGGAAGAAATCGCTCTTAGCGATAAGACCGCCTAGATGTACATTACTGTATCTGTTTTTCTCCTTTTGTCTGTAATTTTAAAATGTGCAATAAAGTGTATTGAATTGAATTGAATTAAATTGAATTGAATATAAGATCTGTAGTAGAACTGGTTCTAACAATAATTATGTACCTATTTCTGATTTCTAACGTTTTTAAATTTATTGGGTAAATGTTTTTTTATAAATGTTTGATTAAATATAATCTTTTTTTGTTACTTGCCTTTTAGATACTAGCTGAAAACCGCGGCTTCGCTCGCGTAGAAAAGTTTTTGCCGCGGTAACAGCTTTTCCCGAGGTATCTTTATGAATGTGCTATTCTGATGTTTATGTAATCTAATAGGTATTACTTACTGTAATACTAATTTATGTATGGATTTAACTCTATGTCTGTGTCTATGTTCTATACGGGGCGGCGATCACAATAGATCAGCAATGGTCGCAGTGATGCAAGGCTGGGCTGTTGATTTTCTGAATGAATAAAATACCAAACATTCTGATCATTTTAATTTAAAATAAAATACAATCGATTGGTTTTTATCACAGTTTTAAAATGATTTTTTGTCCGATACCCTCGTAACTGAACTAAATTGTTTTAAGTTTTTACTCCGCGCAGCTCTAAGAGGAAACCTATCGTCTCGGAAACATTATATTATAGTTAAGGATAGTGGCACACCAAACCCGGATGCAAAAAAAACTAAAAGTTAGCGACTCAAACAAAATAGGTAAGTACCTAAGTATTCAACTACACACCTATATTATGAAGACTCTAAGGGCCTCTTACACCGCTTGCTGATAAAGTTCCAGATAACCTATCTGCAGGTTATCTGACAGATAGCCAGTTTTTTTGGTTTCACAGGTATCTGATTGCCTATATCTTATATATTTTATATAGTCTATCACACAGATTTATCTGATAGATTAGTTTATCACTAAGATAACTATCTGTAACAATATCAGGAAGTGGTGAAAGAAGCCCTAAATGTCAATTTCATATTACAGATTAGAGAGATGTTGTTTCGCGATTATTTATTTATATAACAAATTCATAATAAATATTCATTTACTTTTAAAAAATTTCAAGCTTCTACGTACTTTAGTTTCTTCTCTCTCTCAAATTATTCGTGGTTCAGTCAATCGTCAATACGGACCCTTATTGACTGCATGGCCGTTCTCCCATGGTCCTACTTTTTGCTCTACTAAACTGAACCCGCAAATAGCGTTTTGAACCGACTACAAAAAGGAGGAGGTTCTGAATTCGATTGTATGTTTGGTACCTTAGAACTCCGTAATTTTTAAACCGATTTGGAAAATTATTTTTATTTGACAGGATATTCGTGGTCACATTTTAATTGGAAAAATATATCACCTCTAAGGGTATATTAAAAAAAATTGGGGGTCACTAAGTCATCATCATTCTCTTCATCTCTCTCATCATTTACTTCTACAAGTAACCAATTTACTTAACAGAAGGCTCCCATGTCGTGTATAGTTAAGATTTTAATGAGAAACGAAATAAACTTTTCATTTTCATCAGTGTATAAAAATAAAATTTTTGGTTTTATTTTTTATGTAAAAAAAGCTTGCCTTTGCAAACTATACAATAAATATAGTGACAATACCGACATATTTTCAGATTCACTTGCTCAATTTAGAAAAAAATTAATTTGTAATTAACTTAATCCTAACATAATATGATTGTTGTGTTAGTCTTAGAGTAGTTTATTATGTTACCTATTTATAGTGCAAGGTGTATTCATCTTTAATTAGTTGTGCATTAGGACAGTAATTTTTAGGAAGAAAATTGAAAATGAAACAATGTAGCAGCGGTTGATGAGTCTATTAAATAAATAAATAAATAAAATTCCGATTTTTTCCTTCACTCTCAGTGTACCCCGGCTAGCCTTACGAGATGCAATAATTACGCGATGTTACGTAAGCGGCGTCTGGTTGCAGCACTCCCATTACACGGCCGGTGCCCGCCCCGGGCCGGCCGGTCACTCTGTTTTCTCCGCAACCTTTCGACGCGCCGGTTATCGCCGCCATTTTGCGTATCCGCTCCATTTGTTACAAATTACTTTCCTGCGGTGTGCACTCGACTTTAATTATGCACGTGGATTGCTTATTGTTAGTGCGGTGTGTTTTTAATCGTTACGTCATGTCGATAGGTCAAGATACAATGAAGAGAATGCAGCGAACTTTAAGGGCCTCTTACACCGCTTGCTGATAAAGTCCCAGATACCCTATATGAAGGTTATCTACTAGATTTTTTTTTCTGTTTCACAGGTATCTGATTGCCTATATCTTATATATTTTGTAATATAATCTATCACACAGATTTAACTGATAGATTAGTTTATCTCCAAGATCACTATCTGTAACAATATCAGGAAGTGGTGAAAGAAGCCCTTAATTGTGAGATTCGAATGAAAACAAATGCAAATAAGATAAATAATACATTTTCATGTTTACTACTCATACTCAATTCACCCACTGCTGACACCAAAAGAGTCGCCTATTTCTATACTTGTTCACTGGGAGAAAGTTATTTGCAAGGACGAAAGATATAACCATAGAGTTACTACTTACTACGAGTTACTTCTGTTACTGATTACTTAGTATTAGTAGGTACCTCTTATGGGGATAACTCCTACATTTTTCTTTCAGCAGAGTATACGGGCGAGATCTTTTACAAGACAGAATAGTTGTGAACGTAAATTATACAACCTTTAAGTCCGATGTTTATGTCACAGTTCGATACTTCAGTTTTTCTTTACATAAAAAATAAAATAAAGGTTATTTTAAATAAAATTTGATATCTTTATTAATTAGGGTAATTTCTCTTCAGGGGATCATTCGTCTATATTATCTGACAGACCATCGTCTGAGGAACGTTTTGGGATTGAAACAACATTTTTTGAAAGAAACTGACAAACACGTTTTTGCCTTTCAAATGAGGAAATCTTCACAGGCAAAGCTACTGGCGATTTCTAGCTTTTTGCATCGCGTTTACGAGGTCATGGGTTCGATCTTCGCTTTCAAGGGCCTCGATCACGAACTCAATTTACTACGTATTAAATATAAACGTGCTTTAGAAATCTTTGATTATGAATTTTTATTATATTTTTTCTTCTAGCTGTAGTACCTACTATCCGGAAGAAGTTATTTGACTGATAGTGGAAACTGCATCAAAATCCGTTGCGTAGGTAGTTCAAAAGATCTAGGCGTACAGTAGACAAGGCTAAAAGCGACTTTGTTTTAGACTATGTCAGGATTAGTCATAGTAAATATTTAAGAGTATGGTAGTGGTAATAATGAATGATATATGGATATGAATGATAAATGGTAGAAATGAAGCCCTTTTATGCGATTCCTCATTTGACCTAGTAACCCCATTTTAAAATTTTAACCCTCTTAACGGTTTCTTTTGCAATAAAATTAAAATAAGCATAAAACTTAAATTAATTCTATTAGCGATTTAAGTATGTTTAAAACTATGTAGGTAGTTCTGGGACAGACATTGGTGTGGAAGTATGGAACCCTCTAACAATATACCTACTCGATTATATTTTACAATCATTAATTTACAACTTGTGCTTTAAAAACTGTTAGATGATTGTTTACACTCATAAATTGGGAAAAAATTTAGTTAATTACTTCCTCACTTACACATGTAAGCTAGGCTGTAGCTTATTTCTTCTGTGGCTAGTCAAAAACCTATGTAATCGATGCATGTTTCTATTACTTTCTAGATCTGTCCAATGGCCTAGATCTCGTCAGTAAAATAAACTTGTCAACAAAACAACTGCCCGACGACCCAATGATGGGCCATCAGAGGTCCAGAACTAAAGGTATGTTTTGTAAAACTAGTGGAAAATTGTAACAAACTTGCCTGTGAAGTACAAAACTCAGTCACTGTCTCCCATAAATTATATCCTGGAATAGTCCATCAGGATAGGATAATCGGTGTTTGAATGAGGCTGCTTGTAAAGAGACTGCATGTAACGAGGGATCTCTATAATAGAGTTTACACTTAGTCTTTACATACTAAAAAGTTACAATAGATTTGTATGGAGTAGAAAAAGGTTTTGTGTAAATAGCTTTTGATTGTATTAAAATTGTCCAAATCTTTCAAGTAATCACAAAAAATATAATAGTGAATATTAAAATGTTGAAGTTGCCCGCAGTGTGTCACTACGAATGAAGATTTTAATGTGCCTAAGTTTAGAATGTCTTTTGAGTGTCTATATTTTATTATTATTTTAAGTTTCAGGCTTACCAAAGAGATTACATTATAGGTATTATTTGAATTACTGGCAGTCACTACGGTAATACGATTATTCCCAAGCCGTTTGCTTTTAATTAAAAATAAATCGTTTTCTTCTTTATTGGTGTCATCTCAAAAAAATTTTTCGCCGTAAAGCGGCCAGCTATTATAAAGGTGGAATGCACTTCTTACAACTAATGATGCCAGTGTGCCTATAGAGTGTTTCGTTTCGAATCTCCTTTGAGTGTTATAAAGTTTCACGCTTACCAAAAAGTTTACATGTCATTTTGTATTGAATTACTGGCAGGCTTTAAGCTAATACGATTTTCCCAAGCCATTTGGTTTTAAAAAGTAAATCGTTTTCTTCTTTTGTGTCATCCCAAAAAAATTTTTACAAAATAACGGCCAGCTATCGTATCTTACAGTTTGTAAAGATTTTTGTGACTTTGTGAGGATGTTTGTTACTCTTTCACGCTGTAACGGCTGAACGGATTTTGAGGAAACTAGATACACCCTATATCCATAGCTTAAATCCTGGAATAACTTAAAGGCTACTATACCGCGGTAAACTGTTCCCACGGAAAAAACTTATTCCACGCGGGCAAAGCCGCGGGCAACTAGTAATAGATACCAACTAGCTATAATCTAGTAATAATAACCAAGTTAACTAAACCGAATAACGGAGTCACTCTAATTGCATTTCAGCAATGCAATGCACGTAAATCTCGAAACAATTTTTAATTAGGTACAAATTACAAAAATATATTGAGAAATGATTTCGATCTCAATTGTTGACGACAACTGCTCGAGAGCCTTTGTCACCGCCCGTCCGTATAAATGAAAATAACGGCCACCATTCACTTGCACCCGTTACCAATAGCTCAAGATGTCACAACGTCTGCAAGACACAACGGTAGTAAATCGTTAATTATTATTTGTCATTAAATACTGTCATTGAAATGTGATGAATTGATTAATTACTAGTACCTACTCTGGGCTTTTTGGCGGGATTTTGTCAGGGTTGACTCCTTTTCTATTTATAAAAAAAAGAATATTGTTGTGGGTTTTGGTGTATCTGTGACAGAATGCAACGAGTGCCTATATATAAGTTTAAGTATATTGTGCGGGCAAATTAAATAAAAACTATTCGTCCAAACTGCTACCACTTTAGTGAGGATGTGAATTATTGTGTGGAAGTATCGCCGACTGGCACTAGCTGTGCCCTGTTTTTGTGAAAGCCGTGCTGCAACCTGCTACTCTGAATATTTAAAACTATACGAATGGCTTAGAATGACTTTGTTTCCAATTGGCCGTAAAATTCTTTAAAAAATAATAATAAATTACAGGAAGCTGACCATAAATTCTGGAAAATTGTGAAAGTGATGGTGAATGAAAACGTGGTATAGACATTTTTATAAAGTTTGAAATCAGCAAAGTGTATTATCTATAAATATTATAATGCAATCAAAAAAAATTACCTCATACAGTTCCGTAAAGTGAAGAAAAATGGTGTAAATCTTTTCATGAGTTCTTAAATTATCGAAAATGAGAATTTTGGTTTTTACCTATAAAAACTACAAAAAGTGCAGTGAATGAAATTATAATAAATAATTTTTACTTTTATTAACCCTGGTTAATTGAAGTGAGATACAAAATTGTGTTATTGATTTTGTAACTAACAGCGATTAGTCAATGTAGCCTAAGTTATTTTAAAACAAGTTATTTGAGAATATGAGCATTTTCATTATAATAAGGTCTTACTTACTTAAATTATGTTTCAAATTCAAAATATTTAGTTTGATAATAGGTTATTGTACAAATAACAAACACATCTTTCATTGTTCGTACATACTGAAAAATCAAATTGTTTCCACTTTCGAAAATTCTTAGGCAAATTAGAATGATCGGAAGCGGACGAGAAAGCGCAGCCCATTTGTAATGAGATTTTAGTTATTATGTTCTTATTGGGATTGTACTTACGAGTCTACACTAAGTAGAAAGCGATTAAAACAGAAGTCTCGTAGCATATATACTGTAATGAAATGAATGACTGAAAGGAGTCAAATGAACGAATAGATGTAGGTAATAAATTATTACCTTCGTTCATTTGACTCCTTTGAGTTATTCATTTTATTACAGTACGCTGCGAGACTTCTGATTTTTTAAAGTTTTACTGTTTCCGTTTTTTTTGCAATAAAATAAAATCTTACTAAGTTACACCTAATACCTAAACCTCAGGGCTTATCTGCCAAATCTTACATACAGCATAAAAAAAATATCATACAGAACATAATTATTAAGCTGTAGTAGCAATCAAGTTACTCTATAATTGTCTATAATTATCTACTTTTCACAGTTAACGTTTTTGAGTTGATTCGCCTCTGTAGGAGGCATTGGATTTATTAAGTGGTGGATTACCAGCCCGAACAGTACCCTTGTGGAGAAGTTGCTGTTTATTTGATCTAGATCGGTTTTTTATTTCAGAAATGGCTGTGGTGTGTTTTGGCTCTGTATTCCGGCCCGCTGTGGAGCCCCGTCAGATCTGTCACCGTTAGGCCTTCCTCTAAGATACCTGCCACGGTCGAGGCCCAAGCTAAATTCTTCCAGTAAGTACCAACTCCAGTGTATTAACGATCTGCTTGATAATATAAATCTACCTACCTATTTCTTTTCTGGTCCTAATAAACTTAATTTATAGAACATCGTTAAACTTCATTTATCACTCAGTTTTATATTTAAAGTTAGTACTAGATTATACCTTCAGCAGTTACAGACTACAGTATGTTATTATAGGATAAAAGCTATCACTGTACCAAGTTTTATCAAAATCTGTTAAGCCGTTATGACGCGATTCAGCAACAAACAAATGACTAAACAAATAATTATCGACACTTTTGCATTCATGTTAATAGCAATTTTGAACGTAGAAAGACGAAAAAAAAAGAAAAAAAAACGTAGAAAGCTTTTAAATTAATTTATGATTCTTCTGTTAATCTAGAGTTAATTAACATTTTGAACTACATTTATAGAAAAAAGAATAGTGTTCTTTTCCTGTATTTATATAAAAAAGTTACCTAACACACCTATTTACACAAGTAGAAATAATAGGTATCGAAGAACAAAGAGAAACCAACCTACTAACTAACGCACCACGTAAAGTTAAAGAGCTAACAGATACCTAACCTACAAAAGTTTCATCAACATTATACAAAAACTCCCTTTAACAAGGTTACCATTGCTATAAAACCACCAAAAGAAACCATAAACGTTGATGAAATCGAGTCTCCGAGTGGAGACCACGTGACAGTGAGGCATAATAAATATTGTGAATCGCCCTCGGCTAATAGTCGTATTTTTAATTAATATCATGGAGTAACCTGACAGGTGCTATACTTTCTAAAATAATGTTGCCATAGTGATGAATTCAAAACAAAAATCGCTCCAGTATACACGGCAATTTTACGGATTCCGGAGGATGGTAATGAAGATATACCTAATTTATATTGTCACAGGTCACACCACTGTTATTATTGTTTCATTAAACCCTGGCAACCCAGTAAACGTCAATTAACTACATTGTATTAAAAATACGACTATATAGATCTGGAGGATACAATACGCCTGGCAGTGATGACAGAGATGAGGTTCAGTGGAAATGTACATCTACTTATCAACTGACATAGGCTGATGATAAACGAAGTCACTAATTTACTTTATAGGGATTTTTTCTCAGTACAGCTAAGTCCGTACAAGATAGAGTTTGGCCACGTGTGTGAGGACCCTAACACATGGGAGCAGCGATACGAGAAGAAGGACTTTAAAAACCACAGGGACATGGGAAAAGTAATTGTTTTGTCTCGCTCTGTGCTTCACCTGGTGGACTAAGCGTGTTGGACGCCTTCAATTTGAGGCCGCTAACTTAAACCTAGCTCGCAGCTATTTAAAACTAAATAACAGAAAAATACTTAAATGAAAGATGAAATAATTAAAATAAAATTTCCTAATCTTACTGGTTACCTAAGTAAAACTATATAGGTACCATCTATACTTATTTATATTGTAGAGACATACAAAACCAAACGTATTAGGTACTTAATAATCTATTTCAACCCTTGCTTGAAAAACTGTGCCAAATTAAGATCCATTAGCTAAAACTTGCTAGTGTTTAAAAAAAATCTGTATATTGTCAAGAAATCGTTAGAAATAGTCGTAACCCGGATGCGGACTACCGTAATACAAGTTTCGAAACTTAGTACGGAGTCCTTGCAAATAATTGTAATGTGCTATTGATATTGGAAATAAATAAATTTTCAATTTTACAATTTACAAATTGACCATTCTATGAAATGAAAAACGTAATTTATTTCATGGAGGCACACGTAAAATCAGCTCCAGTTTTAAAGCAGCTAGAACTATGTCGATTTAAGAGAGAATCAATCCAAATCCTACATCAAGAATTCAATGATAATAAGTAGGTACACTTAGCGCGTTTTTTTCGGAGGGTACATTTAATAACTTTTTTTGTGGTCCTTTATGCTTGGTCCCTTAGTCCGCCACGGCCTCTAACCTGTCTCTATCTTTCTCTTATCTGTCGTGCTTCGCTTCGCTTCGCAAGGTACAGGCACTTGCCCACGCATGAGGACTACGACCAGGGCCACCGGCTGGGCAATGAGCGTCACTTCACTGAGCGCCACGAGAGGGCTCGGCCCGCTGACGGACTGTTCTCTGCTAAAGTATGCTGCTTCTGCTTCTAATTTGGCGGGTTGCACATCAGAGAAGCAATTTGCTTCCTTCTTCAATTATTTCCTTTTTGCTTCTGATCAAGCGTAGCAAGTTGGTCTCTGATTTAGCAATAATTACGACCTGCTTAAGACGATTAAACCTTTATTAAGTTGTCGATAGATTCTCGTAATGGTTACTAAATCTTTGCCAACAATTCTTTCGAGAGTGATTTTAGTTATTTACTTTTATAAAGAGTACTTCTCTGATGTGCTGCCTCCACATACATACATACATACATACATTTCATACTTACATTTTAATTTTTTTCTCGTCTCCTATTTTACATTAGGTAAGCATTATCTATATCTTAAATATATACTACTATTTTCTTATTGGTGACTTCTTGTTTCTTATAAATTTACCTACATAACCATATTCATAAAAAAAAACTTAACTCTATTAACATTTTTAATTTCATGCATAATGCAGCAGCAATTTGATTTAGCTAATTTTCTTTTTTCCTCCAACTAAAATTGTAACCGTACAATTGAAGTCTCGTTTTCACTTACACGAGTCTTCGTAAGATCCAGTACAGATATGTAATCTTTTGTTTCTTGTTAGGTACGGTGGGGGGACAAAAAAGGGGGGTATGGTGAACACTACTGGGATTTAAACCATGCTGGCCACGCCGACAACCATGGCGATGACAGATACGGTGACTCCGACGATGGCTCCTACAACAGCCATGACAATGAAGATCCATACGACGACGAACCCAGTGAACAATCCCCGAGTTATGACAATGAATATGAACCTGAAAAGTCATCCAACAACGATGAAACTAATAGAGCTAAACGAGCCCATTCGAGGGCCAAAGCCGAAAGAAAGGAAGAAGAAAATAAGGAAGACATACCAAAGGCAAAGCCGAAATATACTCGCAAGAACACCGAACAGCAAACAGCTGCCAGCCACAAAATAGAAGCAGCTGAAGAGAAGCAACCAGAAACATACAAGAAACCAGCTAAGCCGAAGCGTCAATACAGACCAGTACAGAAAGAGCTAGATTACGAAGAGGATTATCAGCAAGCAAGTTCACTGAAGGTGAAGGAAACAGAACCTCAAGAGCAACCGAGTCAGTACGTTACGAGGAAACAACCGGACCATTACGTACCGTACGAAGGCGGTGCAGGAGTGAGGCAGTATCAGCAACCAGAGGTCGCTGCAGCGTCAGCACCAAGACTCTTCCTTGAACCAGCGACGGGACACGTCGTGGACAGAACTACGGGACAAGCTTACATCCTGCAGCCCATAGTGGCGAATAACAATTACAATTAGAAAGTTGTTCAAATTAGTTTTTAGCTCGTTAGATTCGTTAAAGAATTAATAATTTATTTTTATAATTAAATTACTGTTATTTAAACCTTGTTTTATGTTACTATCTTTAACATCTTCATCCACAGCTAAGGAAAGTGAGATTACTACGAACTAGTCAGACCGGACCGATATGGAAAGCAAACAGCAAGCTAGCTAGCTGAAAGCAAACACAGTTTTCCAATTAGATCGACATTTTGCATGTGACCAACACATGCAACTATAAGTAAGTACATCTACAAGAAACCAATGCCTAATATTGCCTATCACTAGACTCAGTTCCTAGTTAGGAAAGGAACATAGCAATGCTCTTGCATATATTTTAAGTAGGTACCTACTAAGTTCAATGAGCTTCGAGATCAGTTTTTTGCTAAAATGCCAACAGTTTGTACCTATAAGTCCATTCGACCACTTTGAGTTTCTACCTTTTGCGGTTGAGACCCTTGGCTCGTGGTCACCTGAGGCTATCGCCTTCGCCAAAGTTATAGGGCATAGCTTGAAAGAAAAATCGGGTGACTCACGAGCCAGGGCTTTCTTCGTTCGCCGCATCAGTGTGGAGATTCAGAAGGGCAACGCTGCGAGCATTTTAGGCACTATTGGAAATCCGGCGGAGTTGGAGGAGATCTTCTACCTTAAGGAATTTTTTTTAAGTTTATTTTTTACTGTTTATTTAGGTTTAGGTTTAATTTATTTATTAAAATTATGTTCAGAATTTAGGTTGTAGTAGATTAGTTTTATTTTAGTTTTATTCATAACTGTATGTATCAGTAATATACTATTTAATAAAGAATGCCGATTTCTTATCTGGACAGTTTACTGAATTTGTGACAGAGATGACAAATTAGAATAAAATACATCATATTGTCACACACACGCATCTTTGTCGATTTGTACGTTCACTGAAAAAACTTTGTAATAGCGAAACTTCGAAAGGGGAAGAATTTAAACACTTAGGGGCTCATTGTTCACCGATAGATGCAAATCAAAGGGTCAGTGGAGACCTTTCCCACGTCTAAGCAAACAGGTTTTTGGACAATAGACTAGGAAGATTTATACATTTACTTTTTATGTTTTCTTTTAGAATAACCGACGGTTTCATTCCGTTACATGCGGGTAGGAGCTTATCTGTCTAACTGAATCATAGACACAAGCCCTTCAGTATAGTTTTAGGTACGGTCGACCGCACGTGAGTGGAAACACTGACCTTGAGCCCAGTGGGTTTGTTTTCACTGACTTGTACGTTAGTTCTCTAAAATCTGATGTTATTTCATACACAATGATTGCATTTAGTAGGTATAGGTTGACAAGATATTTCCGTATTATAGCTGGTAGACTAGTTGATCGTGCACTCGCCTCACATTCTTGAGGTCGTGGGTTTGATCTTAGCCCGTACCAATGAGTTTTTCCCAGAGAGTTGTTAGTATACATAGAGCGCGCGTTAGCAAGTCTGAACTGTAAGCACGGGTCTGAACAGTCTCGAAATTTTCGGGGCGACGCTACTAGTCACAACACGTCAGTAGCGCTGATTGTTGCTCTCGCAGGTATTTATATAGATTTGGAGTAATCATGGTGAAAGGTGCAGTGCCAAGCTGTAAACACGATTCACGGAAAAGAACGATCTAGAAAAAATCTATATAGAAGCGTCCATAGAACACCTGCTTACACTTGGCACAATGGGCAAAGAGCGATGCGCGCGCTCTATAGCTAGTATACTAACTCTATGGTTTTTCCCAATTAATAACTTATTCGCCCATCTTTAAATTAAATTAACAGAAATTGCATTAAAGTGTTGTTTAAATACACCAAACAGGTTAATTTTACGGTCATGGACCACAATGCGCCGCATTAAGGGAGCACCCTTCTCTTGGTACCATCATCTTCCTTTAGGGGAGATGGCACGCGACTGAGATGAAAAAATATGAAAGGGTTGGTCTAAAGAGAGGTAGGTATTATTGTTAAATTGGATTGTGATGCAGTTTACATTTCATCACCATTTTACTGAAAAGAGATGAATTTAAATGGATTTCTTACCATCCGTTTATTAGGAGATGGTATTTATTGTCAAAAAAGTCAAAATCCTATCCTACAAATATTATAAAGGCGAAAGTTTGTAAGGATGTGAGGATGTTTGTTACTCTTTCACGCAAAAACTACCGAACAGATTTTCATGAAATTTGGTACAGTGATAGCTTATATCCTGGAATAACTTAAGGGATACTTTTTAACGCGGACGAAGTCACAGGGCGTCCGCTAATACCTCCTAAGTAATAAAACGCATATATAGAGGGCGCTGTTTCACAATGTACACGGGAAAAACTTTTCTACGCAAGCGAAGCCGCTGGAAAAAGCTAGTATGTAAAATAATGCAAACGATTAAGTACTACCACCGATCAACCGTAAAATTTCATGAGCTTCCTTTAATTTAAAATACTATGTTACTTAGAAGGAATCAATTCTGATGATCGACCCTATCGATCAGTATCATAAAACTACAGGTGCGCTTTTTACACATTTGTCCGGTTCGATTCCCGACTCAGACAGGTGGTTTCTTAAAAATCTTTGAATGCAGATTTACTTAAATTTGAAATTAAAGGAATGTTTCCTTTGCGTAAAATTTGCTATCTTCAATTCTTAGGGTACTTTTCCTCCAGGTGGCCTCTGAATTTTCCACCCTGTATGCCAATCCTTGCGTATTTTTCATACAAACGGTATGAATAAATATCATCTGTACCTACCTAGACCTACCTAAGAACGTCAGTGGCGTCGGGGATAAGACGCGGCCTATCATGTCGAAAGGTCCGGAGTTCGATCCCCGGCTGGGTCATGTACCAATGGGTTTTTTCTCGAAACTTAAGTACATTTACTGACTGCTCTCAAACGGTGAAGGAAAACATCGCGAGAAAACCTGCATACGCCGAAGAAGAAATTCTTAGGCGCATGTGAAGTCCACCAACCCGCACTGGGGTAGCGTGGTAGACTATAGCCCGAACGCCCTCGTTGAGAGGGTAGGCCTGAGGCCTATTGATGTACCTATCTAGTAAATAAGTACCCAATAGCAAGTCGGACAAAAACTGCAATAATAATTTTAGCAAAACATTCCCATCGAAATAATCTTTGCGAAACCCCAGACCTCACGTCTACAGTCAGAAGTCCGGGTCCTTTCCCTGGCTATCAAACCAGTTTCACCAGTTCCAGCGTGGGAACCATTGTCCACTGTCCCTTCCTATGTATGCGATCCACCTTTTGGCGAAGCGAACTGGCCCTTTGAAAAGGTTGTCCCTTTTTCACCTGTTCGTAAGGAAGGGTGCGGTACAATGGTTGTTTATGTCCCTTCTTGTGATACACACTGCTTCTACGAGTAATAAACGGCCATATTATAATGTAATTTTTGCCAAAAATATGTTCTTCAGAAAACATTAACTAAATTAGGCACTGTAATTTTTTCAATAGGTACCCAATAATTAGTTGGAAATCAGATTCAAAGACTATAATTTATTAGTTATCTATTCCCTAAAAAGTTAGTGCTCTAGTAATAATTAGGGCTGATAATGTGATAATTTTAAAATCGTTTGGGGTCAATAATTTTGTACATTTGACTAAAAAGATCGGTAAAAAGATCGGTTACCTATTAAAATTTATCAATTATTCATGACTACTGGCTGGTAATGCAATAGAAAATTTTTTTGAAAGCCTTGTACGTAGGTACTATTTAAAAATAAAAAATATTTTTTCTTCTTCAGTGAAAGAGCATCATAATTAAAAATTTTGGGTGATGCTGCCAGTTAGCAATAATTAACGTACCTATGACTAAAGAGATGCCTGACCAAAAAGATTTGATACCTAGCAAAACCAAGATTTTTTTCCTTTTTGACAGCACGCGTGGACATACATGCCAGTGATTTGTAAATGAAGAATACACTACCAAAAACAAAATTCAAAATTAAAACTTCGATGAAAAGTTGCATGAAAGTTGTAATCGTGTGTCAGTAACAATATTGCGCTACATGCAAAGAAAGGGTCACTTCGCAGTGTCCTTTCCCACACGTGGAAGTGGTCAAACTGGTTTGCGGACGAACCCTTTTCGTAATCGAAGATAAAGCATCGCAAGGACAGTGTGGTGTCTTCTTTTCCTTCCTGGTCTATTGTCCAAAACTCGTCTGACCAGTTCGGTCATGAGAAAAGTTTATTTTTGTAACTTTGATTTAAAAAAAAACGACGGTGCCGGCGGCGGTCGGCCAGATTTATTGTGAAAGTAAGGCAACTAAAGCAATAGACTAAACTAGTCTAATAAAAAGTTCAGATGCACTGAAATTCGCGACAGGTTTTTAATTAACGAAATCTGTTACGGACAGCGAGCCTGCCCGCGGCCGACTGAGCGGCGTGCGTGTGCGAGCGAGACGGCGCAGAGGGAGATGGCGCGCACGAGAGGTTTTGGGAACCGCGAACCTGCCAGCGGCCAACTGAACAGCGCGCGTGTGCGAGCGAGAGGACGGAGAAGAAGACAGCACACAAGCCACAAGTGCGGCTCCGAACCTCTAGTAGTTAGGAACTTGTAAATAGTAGTTAAGTAGGAACATTTGGGAAATAAATGGTCGTATGGTCGTCTTTGAACAAGCAATCTTAGTTTCATTTGATCGAACAAGAACAATATACAGTCCACAAGATCTATCCACAACATCGTTGGTCCATCGAGTCGGATCTGAAGCCGAAACCAGAAGCCGGATCAAGCCTTCATCCAGTCATTCGTCTGCTGCACGTCGTCCGAACACGATGGTCGTCACCCGGAGCCAGGGAGACATCGCAGAGGCGGAACATCTGGAAGAACAGTGGAGGCAAGAGGAACTGGAGCGTCTGGCGGAAGAGCGAAGAGAACTTGCGCGTCGCAACCTAGACGCGGAGCGACGAGAACACGCGCGTCTCGACCTAGACGCGGAGCGAAGGGCCTACCTTCACAGCCTCGACATGGAACGAGTCAGGAGGCTGTCCGTGGACCAACTGGCGTTACCTACGCCGAACCCGACTGACACCGACCATCCGATCCGAGCGGTCGTTGGCACAGCAGCGCCTTCACGCAGATCGAAGTCGCCAGCGGGCTCGCGCCGAACTACTGCGAGCGCCGTCGCCCGGCAACGGCAAGCGGAACTGGAGGCCGCTGAGAAGCTGGCAGAACTAAGCCGGCGAGAGATCGCCATAGAAGCTGACCTCATCAAGAAGCGGCTGGCTGTACATGTCGCGTCGATTCACGACGACGAGAGCCTGCCCGACGAACATCGATCCACCGCCGACGATCATCGGAAGGTGGACCAGTGGCTGCGCGACAACCCGCTCAACCCACGGGGGGAGCGGGACGCACCGCAGCCCCCTGAAGACGTGCGCCGAGCTCGGTTCCAGCGAACCGATCGTTCGCCGACGCCGCCTCGAGACCGCCGAGGAAGATCGTCCACTCCACAACGAACCAGGAGGGGCATTGAGCAGCTGGCAGAGGCGATCGAGAAGATTACCAGACCGCGGCCCCGTCACGCCACCGAGCTACCTACTTTCTCCGGAGCACCCGGCGAGTGGCTGCCCTTCAAGGCCGCATTCAGAGATGCGACGACACTTTACGGCTTGTCGGCCGCTGAGAACCTGCAGCGGCTGAGACATAGCCTGAAGGGAGACGCACGTGACGCCGTGACCGCGTTACTACACACCGCCACGGACCCCGACACCATTATGAAGACGCTGGAACAATGTTTCGGGAGACCAGAGGTTATCATAGACCGGGCGCTGCAAGATCTGACGAAGCTGCCCAAACCAGGAGAGTCGGCAGCGGAACTGAACACCTTCGCCGTCAAACTCCAGAACGTCGTCTGCGTATTGACGACAATCGACCGGCGTGGGTACCTCTATAACCCCATGCTGGTGCGGGAGGTGCTGGACAAGCTAAGTCCAGTATTCCGGACGCGATGGTGCGACTACGCCGAGCGCTATGAAGGGACAGCCGACCCGGAGATAGTTATGCTATCTCGCTTCCTCATGCGTGAGGCGGACATAGCACTCCGCTACACCTACGCGCCCGCAACGAACGCCACCGCCGCGCCAGGGAGAAGAGAAGAGAAGCCCGCCGCCCCGACCACAAACGCCGTCTACAACGTCGCCGCATCTGAACCTGAAGAAGAGATTGACCGCTGTCCGAGCTGCGGCCAGACCCACGCGCTTCATCAGTGCCCGACCTACACGGCACTGAGCGTCGATCAACGCTGGGATCTGGTGCGAGAGAAGGGTCTCTGCTTCCGATGCGCCGAGAAGAAACACCGACGCTTCCGTTGCAAGGCGAAGCTATGCGGCGTGGATCAATGTCGCCGCCCGCATCATCCAACACTGCACGAGCGGGACCAGCCTGCTACGCCAAGCGCTACGCCGAGCGCTACGACAAGCGCTACGCCGACATCGAGCGACGCCGGGGCGGTCTGTTCGGTAGCGCCCCTAAACGCTACCAAGGCCGTGCTGCTGAAGGTGTGCCCGGTCGTCATCTCTGGCCCACGCGGCGCTGTAAACACTTACGCACTGCTCGACGAGGGTGCAACGATCACACTCATCGACGAGGAACTGGCGAGGGACGTCGGCGCCGAGGGTCCGGCACGACCGCTGCACCTACTCGGCGTAAACATGTCGCAGCAGGAAAACGAGAGCAAGATCGTCACCGTGAAGCTACAGGGCAAAAGAGAGAGCGCGCTACTTGAGCTGCGAGCGCGCACTGTGCGAGACTTGCGCCTCCACCAGCAGTCGATACCGAGCACACTGCTGGACCACGACCACCTGCGAGACCTGCTGCAGGAGGAGGTGTGCTACGACCTGGCACGCCCCCTCATCCTAGTGGGCATGGATCACTGGGAGATGATCGTGTCCCGGGAGCTACGGATCGGCGGCCCCGATCAACCGGCCGCATCCAGAACACAGCTGGGCTGGGTGGTGCACGGATCCGCGCCACGCGGCACCATCTACCACACAGAGAGCGTGCTGCATGTGTACGCGCCCGGCCGGCGCCTACGCGAGAGCGAGCAGCACGACCAGCACCTCCATGAGCTTATGGAGGCGCACTTCCGTATCGACCCGCTCGGCGTAGCTCACAAACCACGTGTGAGCGACGCAGATCATCGAGCCAAGAACATAATCGTCGAGAGCACTATGAAGAAGGTTGACGGCGGCTACGAGTTCGGGTTGCCATGGCCAAGCGACCATGCGACCACGACCCCGAGCTATGACGCAGCGCCCACGGAACGAGCTCCCGCCGACCAGGAGGAAGAAACCCTGCACACGAACACGCAGGACGAGCGGAAGGACGACTTCGTAGGCCGCTGCGCTAACGAAGAGGAGGCCCGCCGCACCGTAGGAGAACTGCGTGAGGTGCACGCGGCCGCCGGCTTCACGCTACGAAGCTGGAGCGCCAACAGAACGGGCGTGCTACGAGACGTGCCAGAGGAGCTACGAGCGACCACGCCCACCCAACTCGGAGCAGGGGCCCCTGAGCACAGAATACTCTGGCTTTGCTGGATTGCTCAGAAAGAAGAGCTGGGCTTCAACACCACGATGCATCGCGTGCTAGTCGAGGTGCGCACACAGACCAGCGCGCCGACCGAGCGGCAAGCGCTCAGCGACACCACTCGACTGCAACACCACGACGGCAGCGTGAGCGTCATCTTGGTCGCCGCTAAGATCAAGGTGGCGCCACGTCGCGCACAGAGCCTGGAGCTACAGGCGGCGGTCATCGGCGCGGGGCTTGCGAACACAAGAACGGAACACCGCATCGAGACCCCGCGGACCACCTACTGGACCGACTTAGTGACCGTGGTCCACTGGGTGAAGGACGACGCGCGCCGCTACACGCCTTTCGTCGCACACCGGCTGGGCGAAATACCGGAGCTCACTCACAAGGAGGAGTTGCGATGGCTACCGACCGAGCACAACGACGACGCTACGAGATACAGTCACGCGGCGATCGGTGAGGCTGGGCCCAGTTTCCTACGCGAACCGGAGGAGAGATGGCCCACGGAACGAGCTCCCGCCGACAAAGCAGAAGAAGTCCTGCGAACGAACGCGCAGGGCGAGCGGGAGGACGACTGGCTGCCGGAACGAGTACTCATGCGGCGCGCACAGGAGAGCTTCGGAATCAAGCTGAAGAAGATAGCAGCGGTCCGCCCCATCCCGAGGGCGAGCCGGCTGTACAGACTGGACCCAGTGCTGAGAGGTCGCCACTCCAGATATGAGGTCGCACCGAGGCTTCCAGCGCGTCTTCATCCCCGCTGCAAGCTCGCCGTCCTATGGAAAGGGAAGAGGCTACGCGGGCTGCGCCGGGGAGAGGATGTTACGGACAGCGAGCCTGCCCGCGGCCGACTGAGCGGCGTGCGTGTGCGAGCGAGACGGCGCAGAGGGAGATGGCGCGCACGAGAGGTTTTGGGAACCGCGAACCTGCCAGCGGCCAACTGAACAGCGCGCGTGTGCGAGCGAGAGGACGGAGAAGAAGACAGCACACAAGCCACAAGTGCGGCTCCGAACCTCTAGTAGTTAGGAACTTGTAAATAGTAGTTAAGTAGGAACATTTGGGAAATAAATGGTCGTATGGTCGTCTTTGAACAAGCAATCTTAGTTTCATTTGATCGAACAAGAACAATATACAGTCCACAAGATCTATCCACAACAAAATCTGTTGCTAATTGGTACTCGACCCCTGATGGTAAGTATGTAGTAACCATTCGAATGAAAATGGGAAAGGACATAAATTCAAGAGAGAAAAAAAGTCAAATTATTTTTTATAGTAAAATCCAGGCCAGGTGGTGTTACCTACCAAGGCTCACCACGTCCAGTTGAAGATGAAATAACTGGTGTACCGTCGTGGTGTACTTAGTATACTGTCGATGGAACGTTTTCGATACAGCGACCGTAGATGTAATGACTGTCGATGTCGTGAACTAGACCCTTTAAAATTCCCTGTCCTCTGTGGGAATCGAACCCAACGACCCTTGTAAGTCCAATGACCAAGCCACTAACTATACGAGACAGAATCATAACTTTTTACGAAGCAGTCCGAGTTTTAAAATAGTAATGAGCAACAAACAATCAAATTGTTGTAGCATTAAAGAAACAAAGTTAATCTGACGTTTCTGGGCAAAATTACCTAGGAATTTAACATTATGTACCTAACATGGGTACCTAACTACTAGTTAAGCCGATTTTGTTATTAGACGTGTCGAATAAAACTCATTTCATTGTTTTAATTTCAATGTACGTAATGGAAGTCAAACTCCTTTGCCTAGGTCAGCGTTCGTAAAAACAACGCCTTTGCTTAATCGACGAGCATTCGTGAACAGGCGTGTAAAAAATTGAGCGGGGACACGACCCTTTTCTAATCGAGTGACACAATAAGTATGCAAATAGGGATGTGACTTATACTGCATTCTTAGTGCGATGTCAGTAATGCACAGGTCGTTCCGGTGCGTGGATACTTCCGAACAGATTTGCATACCTAGGCTAGTTGGTAAAAGTGAATCAAAAACTATAGTTCCTGGTGATATATATAATTTTATTAATAAAATAAAGTTACGGACTAAAACTAAGGAAGGTAAGTGACTTAATGAAATTTTAACCCATTTCTCTAAGAATAATAATTTGCTAATATTTATTATTAATATGGTAATAGTTAATAACCTTTTAACCGCTACGTCTTCTAATTGTAATAAGTAATCAAAAATGCATTCTAAATAATGGTTCAATAAGGTCTGATATCGTACAAATTCCATGACATATTTATGGTTCATTGGCGGTCAAAAGATAAATTAAATTTTAATATTTTTTTGTTATTTTTATCACTTTCGTAAACTGAACTCATAAATTATTATCGCTTTAGTTAGCTAGGCAGGTAACCTAGACAAAATATAAACTGAAGTAAGACCATTATGCAATAAAGCCCGATTCTGAAGGCAAACATTTAAAATTAGACTGCAATAATTTTATTTTTATCCCTGTCAAACAATATTAAGAAGATAAAGGCAAGCCAATTTTAATGCTGTAAAAGTAAGTTAAAAGTAGACGGTGTTGCTAATTGTAACAATTAATGTGGAATAAAAATAATATCGGGTCATAAATTGAACTGAGATATAATTTATAGGTTTCGTAGTTACTTGACTTTGTTCCGATATTTTTGTGATTTTCTGTGATTTTTCTGTTTTTTTAATACTTTTTTAATGATTTACTCAGGCTCATTCATCCTGAGACGAGCGAAATCTTCAAAGACAATGTTATCCTCCTCTTCATTAGTGTACAGGGAGTTTTCATAACGGTGTCTCTCAATCGACTGCATTTTCTTCATTGCGTTGAAACGTTGACGTTCAATAGACCCTAAAAGTTAAAAATGCGCATGAATTAAAAGCTCGGCTTAGAGTCTTAGGCATCTGGTTTAAGTCAGAATAAGTTCAGATATTTACCTTCAGCTGGGTGCAGAAGCTTGAATGGAACATCAGTCACCAGCTCTCCTCCAAGAGTACCACAGTTCAGCTTCACGCGAACGGAGTACGATACGACGATACCAATGGCATCAGCTGGGCATTTGCCATCCGAGACGAGGGTCGAGCTGGCCAGATTCACGTCATCCTCCTTCAGATGTCCGTCCAGAGCAACGCCTTAAAATGAGAGAAGCAGTTAGCTACGGCGTCTACGGTTTACGGTTCTACGGTTTCGTCAAGGTCGTTTATTTTACAACGAAGTTTAGTCGAATGATTAATTGACTGTAGATACTAACCACGAATGTCCTTGTTGGTACGAGCCAACGGGACCAAGTAGAAAGTTTTCGACAAACTGGCGCCAGGGGTGATAGGGCAGCCCTCACGGCTTTCCAAAGAAGCAACATGGCGGCTGAATTGGGAGTTGATCATAGTAATCTCAACATGCTGCACGACCATGCATCTGATACTGCGCACAGATTTACGGGAGTTGTTCGATACAATGATGTTGGCAGCAAGCTTCTCGCCATGGTAGTAGATCTCCCTGTCCAAAGTCACTTCAAGATTGATCTTTCCATTGCTGAAGGTGAATCCTTTGCTCACCAGAGAGCTTGGAAGGCGACGCCCACGCGATGTTGGAGCATGTTGCAGCTGTGTAAAAATTGTTCAATGTTATTAAAGATGCAATAATGAAATGTATGATAGTGATAAATTTCAGCAAAGCGTACATCGGACACAATGTCCCGCACATTATCGATCGGTCAGTTTTAGTTCAAAAATATCTCAGAATATTTTTCCTGTAATTTTCATTATTTTCCTATCATTGCCAGGCATACATTATATACATTTACTATGTTCCAATGTTCAGCTCGTTCAGTAGTTTCGAGTAGTTTCGAGAGAGTACGGACAAAATATCTTCTCTAAAAGGTATCCGTTTTGACGGATCCCTAAAACGAATTGGAATTGATAGATTTCCATTAAAATGATATACCTAGCCAATTAGCATTTTTTTAAAAAGACCACTCTCAACTTTCATTTAGACAAACTCTAAGGCAAGGCCTCATTGACTTGTACCTACATAATGCTAATTTTGATAGGATCCTATTAGAAACTTGAAAATTAATACCTACCTTCTTGATGGCAAGAGTCACGGAGCTCCTCTTGTGGCTCTTCTGGTCTTCAGTTTCAGCGACGTAAGTCCTCACGCTGTAGTCTACACCCATAGGTTTGCCTTGGTCTTCCTCAGCAGGTTGCAGGGTCACCTGTATAATATAATTTGCGTGATGAGACGCCATTTTTACAAGAACCAGCTAAACAAGTTTGACTTAATGTAGTTCCCGAGAATAATTAGAACGTCCATAATATGCATTGAAGTAAATTTTATCATTAGCTAGGTAGGTACTTTGTTTCAGACGAGACAGTTTTATAAGAGTATCTGTGAGCGTTTTATTATCCAGAGGCGTAAGATTGACTGTTACCGAGCTGGGCGCCATTTCAGGGAAGTTGAAGGTGAAAGGATAGGCATTGGGTCCAAGCTTCTTCAACAGCTTCTCCTGCACTGGTGTCAACTCCATCTTCGAATTCACCAATGGCACAACTTGCTCCTGGCCGATGACCATTTCCTTGGAGAACTTCACTCCCATCACCTCATCCTCCTCCCTACCATAGCGGTAGGTAGTCACGAGCTGAATAACAATTTATACGTTAAATCCAAGAGTCATATTTATGCCGATTTACACAAGATAGTGTTAAGTACACACACAGTAGCGAGCGCTTAAATAGCGCCTAGCCAGTGACTGTTTAGTTAGACTTCTTAAGTGCAGTGATATTTTATCGTCAAGATGGTCAGGTGACAAGATTTTATGCCGAATACCTAAGCAATTTACTAAATTTAACTATTTACACAGTCAAGTAGCTATAGTGTCACTTAAAAGTGCTGGAATAAAGTTCACGACGGTTGCGAAGCATTTTTTATGCAATTTTGAACTCTATTCGAATACTTTAATCATTGTCAGCGTTATATACGCCACGCTGTTCTCCGCCGGGTCTGCGCCGCCCCCAGAAGCACTGTACCTACTAAACACTGTCCTGATATACTTAAATCGATCATTAGTTATAACTTCACAATTGCACTGCACTTTGGTAGGTACCTGGCTATAAACCTTCCTTCCTTTCAGGTACTCGGTGTCGACAACCACCACTCCATCGACGGGATCGCAATAATCCGAATGATCAATGAAGTCACGCTTGCCAAGGTAAACCGTGATTTTTCCATTTGGAGTGGTCTTTTTAAAGACTTTAACAGCAACCACGAAAGCCAAGGAAAGGTAATCAAGCATTTTGGTGCTTTAGTTGTAACAAAGAAGTAAAAGAAACAAAATTTAGGAAGCACAGGGAATATTAGGTTTCAAGTTCTTAGAAACTTGAGTTGTGAATGTTTTGAGGCGTTCACCAGAAATGATCTATGTCAGGAAATGTTACCTTTATATGGGGTAACATGTGAGGTTTCTTGAGTAGACTAACGGCCTAATAGGATTTAGTTCGTAGGCGTACAAATGAGATTAAAATCGTGTGAGTGTGACGCATGTTACTCGCATTCAATCGATTTGACGGCACATCACTATGCATGAATTTACGGGGCGCCAACCAAAACGTCATAATTTTTGACGTTTCTGTTTTGACAAACAAAACAAAGATTTTTAGATTTTTGAAAATACTCTATTATAAATTGAATCTAATACGAATCCACTAAGAAAATAATGTTATAGTTTGAAAATAGTGTTATTTAGGTTTGCGGAATTATACTTTGACAATCATGTTACTGTGAGAGAAGGTTTTTGTAAGTGATTTCCTTTTGGTTTATTGCTTAATCTACAATTCTATTTCACATTCACAGTTCTGGTCCATGTCCTTATTATTAATTATCAATTAGTCTGTAAACCTCATTGTTCAAACTTCTGGTCTTACGCCTATTTGTTGATAACCTTGCATTATCATCTTACAATTTATTAAGTACCTGTAAGTAGATACCTACCTATTTCATTTCTTTTATCTTCTAATAATCTGTCACCATCAGCACAACTAAACATGCATGACCTTCAGTCCTAACAACATATTGTTGTTATTTTTAATTCTACAAGATAACCTAACCTAGTTTTTACTGGACAGCCATGTACTTACACTGAGCCCTATTGTCAGTAGTCTACCAATAACTTTACACTGTTGTAGGTGACTTAAGAAAAAAGGGCCTAAAATAGACGAAATTCACCTAAGAGTTGGCGAGGTCCAGCCTAACGGAATGGCATATTCTCTGTGCAACTTTCAACAAGAAATAATGTGTAGTTAATTCTTAGAATATAGAATAGCCTGTAAACCGGTTTATACTTTAAAGTAAAGCAAATAATAACTAGATAAAAACATTTTAGTTTCATACTATCCCACCAATTGTGTTGGGAGGCATTCATTTTCATCAAAATTGTATACCATACACTGTTTCTAAACAAGAAACAGTGTATGCCATACACTGTTTCTAAACAAGAAACAGTGTATGGTATACAATTTTGATTGTACACACAATTCTGAACTAAACATACAGTTTTTGAAGATGTTTCTTGTAAATTCTTAACAAATTTATCATTCTAGTTACACAATCAGCATGCCTACGTTCCTCACGCCGGGCCGGCACGGCTACAGCGTGCGGTTCTCGCGCACCCGGCCCGATGTGCTGGCTGTGGCCACGAGTCAGTACTACGGCCTGGCCGGAGGTGGCACTCTGTTCTTTCTGGAGTTGGCTCCGGATGGTGGCACCCTGGTGGAGCTACAGAAGATAGAGTGGAGTGATGGATTGTTTGATTTGGTGAGTATAAATTAATAGATGATAATGATGATGATGAGATATAGTTTTATGGAGTCTCCAATCTTAGCTATCAATAACTTGAAGGAAGCACCTTCAAGGTAATGATACCCAGCTAAAATTGGAGAGTCAAGATAATACACATCTTTCCAAGAGCCCAGAGCAAGCTCTTACCCATGGGCTTGACAGAATCTCACTGACTGATAAAAGCATAAAAGTGTACCTTCCAATGTAAAAAGATCTTCAATTTCGCATGCAAGTTTGTGCAACTTGATAAATTTATGAACTGTTTGTTGCCCTCATTTCGTTTAGCTAGCTAGAGAACAGTTTTTCTCATCGTAAAAATCAACCTATGTTCATCTCCATGAGACCAGCTATGCATATCATATGGCAATACTTCATGAGGATAGATTGAATAGTCAAGCTGTAAAAGTGTAACAAAAAAAATTTTGAGAGGAATAGAATAACAATGTGACTGTATGTAGTATGATTGAACAATGTGTTATGCCATTTTCCAAATGGTAATAAGTAGGTATCAGAACAATCTTGTAGAGTGTTCTAAGCTAACTATAATCAACATTACTTAGACATTGAACACACCGTCAGCCCCAAAGCCCGAAGCCCCACCAGTGCGTTATGTGTGGGAACTGTTTGTGTGAGCCCATAATAGGTTTACCGCTTGCTTTTTATAGCCAATTGACTTGAGTCACCACAAAAATACTGGTTGTTTGACTTGATTTGTGTTATATTCTGTTTGGGATTAAACCATTTTGGTATTTTAGTTGTTTTTACTAGTTTACTGTCTCAATGTGTTGTAATTCTAATAATTTCCAGATAAACATATAGACTATACTTTCATGTCCAATGAATTGCTGGTTTTGTTGTATCTGCCATGCCACACCGAAACACACGTTTTATGCAACAAAATAAGCAAGTCAACTGCTTAATATGGATGGAGATATCAGCTGTGTTTATAGCTGAATTTGCAAATTAAATAATATAAAAATAATCTTGCTTCACTGTAGTCAGTTAATAAAATAGATAACCATAAAAAGATCGGTTAGAAAAGTATTTACTTATACTACATTATTTAGTTTTGATCATCGGTTTTAGCAACTGTTAGTTTTGTCTTTCAAGGCTTAACTACGTTGCCTTATACGTACATCCTTGTATACTGATCTATTGTGATCGCCACCTTACTATTTTTAGCACGCAGATAGAATAGAATAGAATGATATTTATTTGATCGCCCTTTTCACACTGATTTGTTTAGTTCCTAGGGTTTTAATAAAATGTATGAGTATTTGTGAGTAGTTGCCCAGATGGGTGTTTCTTTTACGCATCAATGGGCCACAGAAGATGCAATGGCGTATGTGATAATGATCCTTATTCCTTGCTTGTGTTGTACAGACGTGGTCGGGCAGCGCTACGGCGGAGGGCGTGGCGGCGTGCGGCGCGGGCGACGGCGCCGCGCTGCTGTGCCGGCCGGGCTGCGCGGCGCCGCTGCGCGTGCTGCGCGCGCACTCCAGCGAGGTGTGCTCCGTGGACTGGCCGCGCGCGCACCTGCTCACAGCCAGCTGGGACACCACCGTCAAACTGGTGAGGACCCCAGGAGTATCACAGTTCGACCGTTTGTCCACCGCCGCGCCGCCATCTCACCACTGTGTTTCCACGGACCGCACGTCAGTGGAATCAAAACCAGCATAAACTGGTCTATCATAGTATTGAAACTCTATTAGGCAAGGCCAGCTCAAGGTCATAGTATTTCTACTGACGTGCGGTCAACTGTACACCCTCTATACAAATTATGTATCTTAACATCACTTGAAATATAATAGGTGGCGCTACATACCTCGTGTAAAAAAATTATAATTTGTAATTTCTAAGCATGTAAGTAAAAATAATATTTTTCGAAAATAAAAATTAAATGTATTTGGTTTTAGCATCAAATAAATCAAATAATGTTGCATAAATTGTGAAATCAATGATCGACACGTCCAAAATAGCGACCTCTACTCGATGCCTTTGAACTTCTTGAAAATTCTGTGTATCGGTTTTGACAGATGTGCGATGAGACAAGTCTGCGCTGCGATACTCTAGCGCCACAAAATTGTTATTATTATTTATTTATTCATTCAACTTACATTATCTTAACAGTCTACAACCAAATCGATGATGAGGCAATATTTAAATACATAAACTAACATTAATACGTAACTAATAACCAAATTTGAATAAGTAAATTTATAAGTAATATTTTTATTATTGGAGACAAATGAAAATGTATTCGCTGCTTACAAAATTTTTCGGAATCTACTTCTTAAGTTGGACGCAGTTTGTTTTTTAAATCAATGTACAGAAACAATTTTTTACAGTTTTATTATAATTGATTAGCAGGTGGTTTAAGTGGACCTCTGGAAAACACTAACTTTGTACTGGCCCCAGAGGTTTTTTATTGCTGGTTTGTCATTTCTCGGCTAACTTTCGCATCTATCAAAACCTAAACAAACTCGTAAAAAAAAATCACCAGATATTTGTAACATCAATGGTTAACTGTTAAGACACAGCTAAAATGAGGCCCGTTCTCTCCCCACGGCTTCGGCGTGCTCGATGTGTGTTTTATTGGCACTCCCCCCCCGCTGGTCGAAGGCGAGGTAATATGAGGCCCGTTGTCTCCCCACGGCCTCGGCGTGCCCCATGTGTATTGTCCCGGCACTCCCCCCCCGCTGGTCGAAGGCGAGGTAATATGAGGCCCGTTGTCTCCCCACGGCCTCGGCGTGCCCCATGTGTATCGTCCTGGCACTCCCCACCCGCTGGTCGATGGCGAGGTAACATGAGGCCCGTTGTCTCCCCACGGCCTCGGCGTGCCCCATGTGTATCGTCCAGGCACTCCCCACCCGCTGGTCGATGGCGAAGTAACTTGAGGCCCGTTGTCTCCCCACGGCCTCACCGTGCCCCACGCGTATCGTTCTGGCACTCCCCACGGCCTCGGCGTGCCCCATGTGTATCGTCCTGGCACTCCCCATCCGCTGGTCGATGGCGAGGTGACATCAGGGTCGTTGTCTCCCCACGGCTTTGGCGTGCTCGATGTGTATTTTACTGGCACTCTCCACCCGCTGGTTGATGGCGAGGTAACATGAGGCACGTTGTCTCCCCACGGCCTCGGCGTGCCCCATGCGTATCGTTCTGGCACTCCCCACCCGCTTGTCGATGGTGAGGTGACATCAGGGTCGTTGCCTCCCCACGGCTTCGGTGTGCTCGATGTGTATTGTCCCGGCACTCCCCACCCGTTGGTCGATGGCGAGGTAACATGAGGCCCGTTGTCTCCCCACGGCTTCGGCGTGCTCCATGTGTTTTGTCCCGGCACTCCCCACCCGCTGGTCGATGGTGAGGTGACATCAGGGTCGTTGCCTCCCCACGACTTCGGTGTGCTCGATGTGTATTGTCCCGGCACTCCCCACCCGTTGGTCGATGGCGAGGTAACATGAGGCCCGTTGTCTCCCCACGGCTTCGGCGTGCTCCATGTGTATTGTCCCGGCACTCCCCACCTGCTGGTCGATGGTGAGGTGACATCAGGGTCGTTGCCTTCCCACGGCTTCGGTGTGCTCGATGTGTATTGTCCCGGCACTCCCCACCCGTTGGTCGATGGCGAGGTAACATAAGGCCCGTTGTCTCCCCACGGCTTCGGCGTGCTCCATGTGTATTGTCCCGGCATTCCCCACCCGCTTGTCGATGGTGAGGTGACATCAGGGTCGTTGCCTCCCCACGGCTTCGGTGTGCTCGATGTGTATTGTCCCGGCACTCCCCACCCGTTGGTCGATGGCGAGGTAACATGAGGCCCGTTGTCTCCCCACGGCTTCGGCGTGCTCCATGTGTATTGTCCCGGCACTCCCCACCCGCTGGTCGATGGTGAGGTGACATCAGGGTCGTTGCCTTCCCACGGCTTCGGTGTGCTCGATGTGTATTGTCCCGGCACTCCCCACCCGTTGGTCGATGGCGAGGTAACATGAGGCCCGTTGTCTCCCCACGGCTTCGGCGTGCTCCATGTGTATTGTCCCGGCACTCCCCACCCGCTGGTGGATGGTGAGGTGACATCAGGGTCGTTGTCTCCCCATGGCTTCGGTGTGCTCGATGTGTATTTTACCGGCACTCCCCACCCGCTGGTCGATGGCGAGGTAACATGAGGCACGTTGTCTCCCCACGGCCTCAGCGTGCCCCACGCGTATCGTTCTGGCACTCCCCACCCGCTTGTCGATGGTGAGGTGACATCAGGGTCGTTGCCTCCCCACGGCTTCGGTGTGCTCGATGTGTATTGTCCCGGCACTCCCCACCCGTTGGTCGATGGCGAGGTAACATGAGGCCCGTTATCTCCCCACGGCCTCGGCGTGCTCCACGTATATTGTCCCGGCACTCCCCACCCGCTGGTTGATGGGGAGGTAACAAGAGGCCCGTTGTCTTCCCACGGCTTCGGCAGTCCCCATCCGCCGTTCAGTAACACAGTGAGTGCTAAGAGCACGCGACTAAAGGCTATGGCGAGCATTTTAACGCCGAGCATAGTGTGAAATTTGCGCGGCGCGCTTGTGCCTTATATATCTACCAGCATGTTGTGGCATTCAATGCAGTACGGTATGGGTTGAAACGCCTAGAATTTCTTTTTCCAATCCGAATCTGCCTTTCCATCGGCCATTTCAGATGATCAGCCTGTACTAATCCACTGCTGGACATAGACCTTCCCCAAGGCGCGCCACTGAACCCGATCCTCGGTTCTCCGTATCCCAGTCACTGCCAGCCGCCTTACGCAGGTCAGGCGTCGCTCCATCTCGCCGGGGGCGTCTCGCACTATAGATAGTATCCCAAATTGGTACAGAACCGCAAAAACAAGGGATTTCTTCAAATGGCTAACTGCTGAAGGTGCCTACTACAAAGTCACACTTAATCCTTTGTTATATTATTGTTAGAATATGGGCAATGAGAGTCCAACAAAATTGTACTTATCGGCGTGACACCTTTGCCTTGCTTGATATTCGATAACAGGCCGTGAAACTGCTCCGTCCGGAACTAATATGTGAATAGCATCATTTACTACGATAAGCAACAAAATTACAAAATAAATTTTATTTATTTATTTATTAAAATGAACAAGATATTCTACATGGAGTTTCTATACTAGTCCCCACCACACAAACCTCTGAGGTTTATCGTTTATCTGTGAGGGGGGAAATACATAGTGTTTGGCGGATCGATTTGGAAATGTAATGGGATGATGTAGGTTATTCAGAGTTTTACGTTTAATAAAAATTTACATAAATCAATATAGCCATATAAAATTGAAATGTTTTTTTATTTAATAAAAAAAATATTGATAGGCCGAAAATTTTACAAACAAAATAGCAAATAGCTTTTCCTACCGCCGCTTTTCCTATGCTCAATTGTGGTATCCAATACAAAGACGTGTTCAGGATGCTGGTAGGACTTCAGCGCTTCTGTAGTGCGTATCGACGCACGCACAGATGACTTCTACGCGATCATGCGTAAAAAAGCGGCGTCTGTAATGATGAGAATGCGCGGGAGCACTAACAGCATCCTGAAAGTGATAGCGGAGAGATTTGACAGCCCCTTCACTCGTCACTGGGTGGAGGTTGCTGGTCAGTAAAAATAAAGATTTTTTTTATTTTTATTTATTTATTTATTTAACAATTTATTGTACACACAAAACATTAACAAGATACAAAACAAAACAGAAAGAACATGTACAAATGATGAGGGTTATCTCTTTTTGAGATTTCTGACAGCCTACCAGTGACAGGAAAAATGTGTGTTAGGGCAGACAGTGTGTACTAATATACTAAATAAACTATATTATATCAAAAATATTCATAAAGTATAATACATACAAATATTATCGTACATACTTACATACATAATGGATACATAAATATATACACACATATGTATAATATATATATATATATGCTTATGGATCAAGAGAGAGGTAATGCTCCTCGCTTTCTATAGATTGCGACAGACTGGCTGTCGCGTATGTCAGAAGGAAGTGAGTTCCACAGCCTGACCTTTTTAATTAGTTTTAGGTACCTACTAACATAGTATAATGTGTGCGGCGTACTAACAATTTATGGATCAATGTTTTCCGAAATAGAAATTTTCATTTCATTTATTCATTTCATTTCAAAGGAACAGAACCAGCAGTATTGCTATAATATGGTGTTAACTCGCTGTGCAGTGGGACCCCGAGTCGGAGGCGTGCCTGAGCACGTTCTCCGGGCACTCGCAGCTGGTGTACACGGCCGCGTTCTCTCCGCACTCGCCCGCCACCTTCGCCTCCGTGTCGGGCGACGGGCACCTCAAGCTGTGGACGTGCGCGGAGCCGGCGCGCCCCGCCGCGCAGGTCAAGGCGCACGACGCGGAGGTCAGATGTTAAAGATTTTTTTTTCATGTAACCTTTACAGCATATAAAATAACAGAAAAAAAAACCAACAAGCAGTTGCCGGTGGCTTCGCCCGCGTCGGATAAGTTCTTTTAAGGACAGTTTATCCCGGTTTTCACCCCTTTTTATATCTAATTTAAATTATTATTATTATTTATCTTACCTATCCAAGTACACCAGATTTTAAGTCGGACTAGTAGTTTTAGCTTTGTTGCGCCGCATCTTCGCTAACACCTTGCAAGCGGTGGTAGATAAAAAAATTACGTTGTATAAATGTACCCAGTGTAACAAAATGTACCCAAAAAATAGTTTTGACTTGACTTGACTAGCGTGATGCGCGTTCAAACAGACAGACAAGAATTTATTTAACAAGTGTTTTGTGCTCAAGATAAGCCTAAGTAATGTATTCCAATTGTTTTTTTATAATTCATTCAGTGTTCAGAAATACTTCCGTTACAGTTTTATAATAATATAGATAAAATTCATTCAGTGTTCAGAAATACTTCCGTTACAGTTTTATAATAATATAGATAGAAATCATGAGTTCAAGCCCCAATACTCTCTGATTAAGTGTGATAATTTACTATTAAGTTTTCCATGCAGGTGTTGTCATGCGATTGGAGCAGGACGGAGACGCACGCGCTGGCGACGGCGGGATCGGACGGTCTAGTCAGGGGGTGGGATCTACGGAGACTCACTTCGCCTATGTTCACTCTCAAAGGTATTACAATTATCATCATCATCATATCAGCCTGTAGACGTCCACTGCTGGACAAAGGCCTCCCCCAAGGATCTCCACGACGACCGGTCCTGCGCTAACCTCATCCAGCTTGGTCCCGCGACCTTCACCAGATCGTCGGTCCACCTACAATTATTATTATTATTTATTATATTAATGTACATTGCACAGCTTACAGTTGTTAACCAATGGCCATTGCAAGTTAGTCAATAACATTAAAACTAAATTATATATATACTAACTAAATAACATGTCAATAATTATTAAGTGATCAAATTCATAAATACAATTTAACAAGTAGGTACTACACAAATTTACACATTAATATTATTATATTATTGAGCTTTTTGTAACCAGAGTCTGTATGAACCGCCTCAGCTGATCGGGCAAAAGTTATTTCGCTACACATGAAAATATCCAAATCAATATCAAATGCCAGTAGGTATTACAATTACATAATAATAATATACAATAATAATAATGTTTGGACAAATTTACACACGGCTGTTTAGTCCCAAACTAAGCCGAAGCTTGTAAATGGGTGCTCAACAACTGATAAACATACATAAATACTTTTAAAATAAATACTTAAATACATACAAATACCCAGAATCCGAAAACCATACAGCCATACAGTTCTTTACAAAACGCAGTTACATATTATTGCCTATTTCTACAGAAAAACTCGAGACCAGGAAAGTTGGTTTCTTGTTCAGAGATAAGCCATTTGAATTGCTTTCTATAGTTAGTCACTTTATCAGATACTATTTTTAATATTATTTAAATTATGCATACTAACAGAATTATTAGAATAATATAAATAATTTTATAAGAATTTAAATTAAATAAATTTTATAAGAATGTAATTTTTAAAGATTATTTATAAAAAATGTCTGCGGAAAGCACTGGAAAGTGTAGGTTTCAGTAGCACCATATCGTCTCTTGCCGATAACTGCACAATCTCTTGTTGACGATAACGATGTTTGTATGTTTCATTTTTCAGGATGCGAATGTGCCGTCAGAAGAGTTCAGTTCTCCCCACACGCACCTTCGGTTATTGCGGCCGTTTCATATGATTTTACTACGAGGTAATTTGTAAAAATGATCGTTATCTCCTTATCTTAACACTAGCGGCTCGACCCGGCTTCGCACGGGTGGACATGTAGCTTTCCAACTGTGAAAGAATTTTTGAAATCGGCACAGTAGTTTTTGAGTTTATTCATTACAAACATACACACAAAGATACAAATCTTTCCTCTTTATATTATTAGTATTATAGGCAGTAGTTTAGTATGTAGCTACCGATACTGATAACCGCTGGAGTAGACGAGTTATCGAGTGGAGACGACGACTGGGCTAGATAGATCGACGATCTGCGTAAGGCAGCTAATTTCGAAGACTTCATAAATTTATTTGCGTCTTCAGTTCCTTAACTTAGCTGCTTTATTTCCAGGATATGGGACCTAAAGCGCGGCTGTGATCCGCTAGAGACAATCAGACATCACTCCGAGTTCACTTACGGCCTCGACTGGAACGCGCTGAGGCCGCACCAGATAGCGGACTGTGGGTGGGACTCGCTGGTGCACGTGTTCACGCCCCGCTCTCTAGCCTGAGGCCCGGTGAGTCCACTGTTCACTCACGACCTCCACTGGAACGCGCTGAGGCCGCACCAGATAGCGGACTGTGGGTGGGATTCGCTGGTGCACGTGTTCACGCCCCGCTCTCTAGCCTAAGGCCCGGTGAGTCCAATGTTCACTCACGACCTCCACTGGAACGCGCTGAGGCCGCACCAGATAGCGGACTGTGGGTGGGACTCGCTGGTGCACGTGTTCACGCCCCGCTCTCTAGCCTAAGGCCCGGTGAGTCCAATGTTCACTCACGACCTCGACTGGAACACGCTGAGGCCGCACCAGATAGCGGACTGTGGGTGGGACTCGCTGGTGCACGTGTTCACGCCCCGCTCTCTAGCCTAAGGCCCGGTGAGTCCAATGTTCACTCACGACCTCGACTGGAACACGCTGAGGCTGCACCAAATAGCGGACTGTGGGTGGGACTCGCTGGTGCACGTGTTCACGCCCCGCTCTCTAGCCTGAGGCCCGGTGAGTCCACTGTCAGTTCACTCACGACCTCGACTGGAACGCGCCGAGGTCTCACCAGATGGCTCGTGCTCTAAAAACTAACCGTTATATCATAGCTATGGCCATTGCACTGCATTTTCCGGTCAGATTTTATCAGTGTCCCAAGTGCCAAGCTAATAAAAAGTGCGATTTTGCACTCGTGTAGTGAAAAGTTTGTCCCTAAAGCAGTATTAATACATCTAAACTTATCGTATTTTCTTTTCCAGATTGGAACAAGTCAGTGTTCAATATTATTGTAGTGTCAAAATGAAGGCTGTGTAAGTGACTGTTGTGCCAAAAGGTACCATGTGCCGAAACTCGTATCGAAGTGACACAGAGTTCATATTCGCTTGTATATTTGGCGAGTAGTTTGATGGGTATGGATAGAACTATATAAAACAGGGATTATTTAAGTGAAAGAATATTTTAAAGTGGTTGGTGGGTTTACATAAAATATGAATATCTGTATTATTGTATAGTATCTGTATTGATGTTTATTCGTGATGTCATTTGGGATCGAATAATACATCATTTCCTTGTTCTATAAGTGGTCGATGTATACATAGATAGGTTTAAGTGGAATATTTTTTTTCATTGTTAATTTATTTTTAAGTTACTAGACCGGGAGGCGATCGCAAATAACACTATTCACCGAGTATCAGACTTCGTTATATACTGAACACAATCGAATGTTTCGACCTTAAAATTGAAGTTGACGACAGGTCAGATTGGTTCGGTTCGGGCTTCATAATACACGTAGTGGGTTTTAAGAAAAAAAACATGCAAACCCCACACCACACTTCCGCGCAAAAATAATGTAGGCAGATACTGCCTGCCTTCGCCACCGCTCCTGTGTGGGGTCCTTCTTTACAATCCCTTATTGTTAACTGGTCACCCCAGTGACTTATTTGTTAAACGATTTATAATGTTATACCTCTCTTCTTTTCTGGTTGACAGTATCGTTGATTTTTGTATCATTTTCACTTATTATGAACTAGCTGTTGCCCGCGACTTCGTCCGCGTGGATTTTGGAAGTAGGTACCTATCTCTGCTATGTACAGACATACATCGTCTAGTTATAATTTTCCAATGGTAAAATGGATCATTCTAAGTACCTTCACCATAATTTAAGGTATACCATACCTTCAGGAACAAACTATGAACATCGTATCCAATTTGGTGAAGACAGATAAAAATTTTAAAAATTGTTGTTTTCACTTCTATTGCTCATAAGACTTCTCATATCAATTTTTATTATACGTGTGTATTTTTTAACTAATACAGTATGGGCAAAACCAAAACCATAGGAGATACAGGGAAACTGTCTTAGGAACCTTTAGGTATTTTTTCGTGATAACAGTTTTGACATAGTAATCGGAGCAGCTGGAGTTCGTGTGGCATGCATGAATAAGTAGTAAGTTCCTAAGTACATTGCACAGTCTGTTTTATAAGAAAACATTTTATTAAATTTGACTAACTTCTGCTGCTTGGATTTTTTTCTTCCGATACAATAAAATGATTCTAACATGAAACTAAGTCGATAGGCATTTTTTAAAAATAATAAAAATTATTTTTCACTGGCGTTCTATGAGAAAACATTTTATTGAATTTGACTAACTTCTGCTGCTCAGATTTTTTTCTTCCGGTATAATGAAGTGATCCCTACATGAAACTGAGTCGAACCGCATTAAAAAAAATATGTGCAAATTGTCTCATTTTTATGGACAACACACGCTTGACCAAAAAATTTCTATGTCATAAGACACTTTCCTTGCATCTCCTATGGTTTCGGACTTGCCTATACTGTCCCAGTTAAAAAAAACACTGATATCTCCTATGTCTATGACATCGCCTTGTTACGTTAAATGATTTATCTGTAAATGACGATAACTTTTTTCGCTGTCATCCGATTTCAATGAAACAAAGCCTATAAGTTGCGCCAGGGTGTGCTTAATCTACCTGTGAAAACCGCAAGAAAATCCGTTCAGTAGTTTCGGAGATTAGCGATTACAGACAGACAGAAAGACAGACAGACAGAAAGACAGAAAGACAGAAAGACAAAAAAAATTAAAAACGCTTTTTTGTGTTCTGTTACTCTTTTTTTATCGTCCACACTCATTTTTTTATAAATTTATTCAAAGTACAGACACACGGTTTCTACAGATTTATTATAAGTATAGAAGATTGGATCAGTCTTTTGAGATTTTTTTAGAACTAAAAGTTCACTAAAATGTTCTCCAAATTTTAATAAAATCGCCAAATTCAGTTGAAATCTAGGCTCATTTCGTTTGTCACGTCATTCTTTAAAAGCAACCCATGTTTTCTATGATTGACACATCTAGGTGCTTGAACATATCGTGTTCTTTACGGTCTCCTCCCGGCCTATGAACATTATTATTGACTTAAAAAAGAATATTGTTTGCATTCCAATATTACATTCTCAATTTTATATTATACCTATGCACTACAGAATTATACAATATCGTGTAAATATATTTATGTTCAATAGATTTTGTATATACACTTATAATCATTGTATAAACAATGTACTTCTTGTTGTAATATTGTATTGTATAATTATAAAAAGCTTATAACTACGTTACTCGTAGTGTATTACTAAATAGTTAACCTTTTAAACGCTACCGTAGATCTTAAAAAGTATAGATCTATTCGGAATTTGTCGACTTTCACCCTTTGCTGACTTTTTTCCTATTTCATATTGTTTAGTTCGGTATAAGTCAGCGAAATACAAAATTCGAGTATTTACTAGAAAGTTGGCAAAATTCGAAACAAAAAATTGAAAAATTTGAAGTCTGCAATGGGAGAATGTTTTAACTGGTTTTAACGCAGACGAAGTCGCGGGAACTCCGCTGGTGTATGGTCTCAATTACTTACATGAATAGTCGTTCTTTTTATGTAGGACTGTAAGCAAAATATAAGTTAATATAACTTGTTCACATCCTCTAAAATAAAACAGGATAAATGGTAATATTTATTTTATTTTGACGCAAACAATAGCACGTACATTTACATAATCCGAAAAAAAATCACAAGCCGCATCTGCGAAACATCAAATTTACCACCCACTCTCTCGGTATAAAATTCCAACACATTCTCAACTAATTTGTCAACAAAACAATGGACCCAAGATCAATTAAATTTTTTCATGTAACTTATACTCTGATACTAGACAAGACAGATGTAACGATATTATATTAAATTTATCTACATAAAATAAAAATAAAACAAAATATATAATGCAAAATTTTGAACCTGCATTTGTTGGTTCAAATTCTGGCTCAGGCCTGAAATATCCGTTTTCCTAAAATGTATTTTTTCGCAAAATGTCTGCTATTCCAGAAAGTGAGCACGTCTTTTGCATAATGTCATATTGAAAAGCTGATATTTTGCGAAAGACGTGCTCACAGTCTGGAATAGCAGACATTTTGCGAAAAAATACATTTTAGGAAAACGGATATTTCAGGCCTGAGACCAAATTCTGCTTACTTAAAGGGGATCCCAGACACACGCGGCCTGCGGTGGCGGCCTGTTGTATTCCATAAGCAATGTATGTGAGACTTCAGACACGCGCGGCCTGCGTTTGCATATTGAGGCTGCGGCCTGCGGTAAGCCGCGTGTGTCTGGGATACGCTTACGAACGTTTCGTCCGGTTAGTTGATGGAATTCCGCTCGTCACTTCGGCAAATTTCCCTTCAACCTGCGCATCCTGCCCTCGATCGCGGTGAGCATGTAGTAAACCGACTTCAAGTCCTGCTCCTTGCCTCGGCAGATGTCTGTGAGGCTCATGGCCGGTGACAGGAAGCAGCAGGACACGGGCCTGGGCAGCCTGGGGCGAGGGTGCGTCTGGCACGCCAGCGTGTCGCGCCCGCTTGGCTTCATGGTGCACGCTTCTTGGCAGTGCTCTTTGGGAAATAAATCCCATTGATCTGGGTCCGTTGGGGTGTGTTTGGTGACTGGAAATGAAATTTATTTATCACAATTACTACTAACTTATAAATAAACCTCGAAGATAAAATGAGGGGTTCTTTTGCTAGAAAAGATTCATCGTAATTCGCAAACTATTTGACATAAAAGACAATGAAAAACTATTTTAGAATGTACAAATGAAGCCTTTAAAATTTCGACCTATTTCGGCTCCTTTACAATGAAAACAAAAAAATCCTTTCATTTGCAATAAAGGTTGGGCAAGGTGGAAATTTTAAAATATTCAAAATTTCAAGTCGCATTAGTATTTGCTGAAAAATGCATCTGTGACGTGGCAGACGGACAGACAAACAGAAGCCTAATAAAGTAATGAAAATTAAAACCATTGAACGGAATCGGATAGGGTTTATTGTTGGATAGCTTGGTTCTTCGGCAGGATTTAGGCTGCACGGTTTTTGGACAAAAATCAAACAAGTGTTACAGTTATTGGTGACGCGGCCAATCTGCTCGGTGAGCAGCTTGCGGTAGTACCGGCACGACCCCACCAGGTGGCTGGTGACGCACTCCTCCACGGATCCTGGTAACAATAATCATCATCAACAGCCTATTCATATGTCCCCACTGTTGCCACAAGGTGGACCGACGATCTGGTGAAGGTCGCGGGACCCAGCTGGATAAGGTTAGCGCCGGTCGTCGATCCTTGGGGGAGGCCTAATTGTCCAGCATTGGACGTCGACAAGCCAATCAGAGACAACAATCTTTTGAAGAATGCAGTAACTCCAATTCGTGATTAGCTTGTCCGCTGGCTACTTTAACGCAGTTGATTTGAGTGTACCTCCTGAATCCAAATGGTGTAGACGGCAGCGCGGCGTCTCCAGAGTCTCCACCACCCTGGCGCGGCAGCTGGAGCAGACCTGCGTGCCGCCGTCCAGCATGTTGGAGCAGGGCAGCTGACGCAGGATCTCGGAATCTTGGGAGTAAGCATGAGGGTAAAATGGGTGTCCCCGGCGGCCGGCCGTATTGAGGCAGTATCGAGGCAATATCCATTGACTTTCGTTTATGTCGTGCCAAAAGTAGGCCTGTGGCACCTCGAAGTTTAGGAACGAAAACGGCACTCTCGTGCATGATCATCGAGATAGCACTAAATTGAGCTGTCGATAAAATATGAGATAGAAACATTCAGTACCGTTAAAATATATAGTTAGATAGGTAACCAATTAATCAAACAACCATCAACCAATCATCAATATATGTAACCATCATCTCTTTCTGATTCAGGATTCTTTTCCAAGAGAATTTGGATCAGTTAGGAAGTAGACTACTTAATAGGGAAGTCGACGAGATAGGAAGTGGACAAACCAATTAAATTTCTTGACTACAAAATGCTATAACCTTTCATAACACCTTACCTTGCCCTGTGGCCATGTCACGAACATAGCTGCACTGCGTGGAGCAATCGAAGTCGCACCGGGATGTCAGCACTGACGCAGACTGCTTTTCTGGCGTATGGGTTCTGGTACAAGCGGCGTTTTCTGCGAACAATACTCATACAACTTTAAATCATACCATGTGGTGGACTATATATGTAGCCCGAACACCCTCGTAGAGAGGGTAGGCCTGAGCCCCAGCAGTGGGGACATGATAATAGGCTGTTGATAAAGTTCTTTACCTCCACATGGAAACTTGCAGAAGCAGCGGTAGCCGTCGTAGCTGCGCTGTGAAGTCAAAATGGCGGCTGACAGCTTTTGGGGCGAGAAAATGGCGGGATCATTCTCTGAAATCAAACAGAAGGCCTGTAATCTGCGTTATTACAATTACTATCTTATTGTGACTAGGTAGATAAACTAAGTGGGATCCGAAAGAGAACAATAATAAGTGAGTGACGTGGTTCTGGGCTGTAAGTAGTCGAGTTACAATGTGGATGAGTTAGAGTCAGGAAGTGAACGAGTTTGGAGTGAATGAATGAGTTAAAAAAGTGAACGAATTAGGGAGTGAACAATTTTGGGAGTGGGTGAACCAAACGGTTTATAGGCTTGTAGGCATTGAGAGGTAGAACCGAAGGAACCGCAAGGTACGTTGACGAGAGCCCTGTTCAAATAAGCAAGTCCTATCAAACGCTCGCGGGACTAATTTTGTTTTTAAATAATTGATTTCATGATTGCCTCTATCCAAAAAAAATTACGGACAACAGAAAATTGGCCACCTGTAGGTACATACCTACTGGAGGTAATTAATTATTATTTGCAGTTCCGGATGTACTAACCTGTTTCCCCCAGCAAGGAGTTTGTGAAGTTGCTTTTGATGGAATATGATTTCGTGTCCATCTTAGTCACATAATTCGTAGTGTCGTAATGGGCTTTGTATACTGAAATCAAACCGGAAATCATCATCATCAACAACATCCTAATAACATGTCCCCACTGCTGGGGCTCAGGCCTACCCTCTCAATGAGGGTGTTCGGGCTATAGTCCACCACGCTATATAGCTCAGTGCGGTTTGGTGGACTTCACATGCGCCTAATAATTTCTTCTTCGGTGTATGCAGATTTCCTCACGATGTTTTCCTTCACCGTTTGAGAGCAGTCAGTAAATGTACTTAAGTTTCGAGAAAAAACCCATCGGTACATGGCCCAGCCGGGGATCGAACTCCAGACCTTTCGATATGATAGGCAGCGTTTTATCCTCGACGCCACTGACGCTCTTGATGACCGGAAATGCTTCGATCATAATAATATTAGGCACCTAACGCGTCAGTGTGTGGGACCACAGAATAGATTAGATATACTAAGCAGTTTTGTATTCAATTGTACCGTGCGCGTCGCGCGCTGCGGCCGCGTGCGGCGCTGCGCTCGTGTTATGTTTTATAATACCTATCTTTCTGACATTACTTTTCCTTTTAAATTTATAACTATTTTACGTTTGGTCAGGGTTTAACTAATAAGACACATGACACTTTTTAGGATGCGATTGGTATTGTAATTCAAAGCTCAAAAATGTTGTAAAATTTCCCGCTTATTATGACAAATAGCCTAATACGTATACTTGCTACTATTATATTTATTATCTTGACTTCTTTAGGAAATGTTGCCATTTAAGTAGGTACCTAAGTATCTAAGGGCCCTTTTCCTGTCACGCGTATTTGCGCCCGCGTTCTGGCGCGGCGCGCATGCGTGCGCCCACAATCCAGTCCTTTCGTACAAGCTTTTCCTGTCATGCACGCCGCCCGCGCGCCACTTGTATGAAATTGGCGGCACGCATGCGCGCCGGGATACGGGCGCAAATACGCGTGACAGGAAAACCAGCCTAAGTACTATCTCGTCAGTGTAATAAGTAGGTCTGGTAGTCATCGTGAATTCATGATGGTGGACTCTCCCATACACTCCTGACAGCTACCTGTGGGCGACAGGACCTCGCTGGCGCCGCCCTGGTTCCACGGCAAGGCGCTGCAGCACGCGGTCACCAGCCCACTAGTGGAGCCCGCGGCTTCGTCCACCAAGTGCTCCAACTTGCACGCCTCGGACTCTAAATGAAATATTAAATGACATAAATAAGAAATGAAATAGGACGAGATGAAAATATACGGAATGAAATATGAAATGAAATTATGAAATGAAAATATGCCATACAAAATCAATAGTACGGTTGACCGTGGAAATAAAACCAGTATACTGGTCTCTCATAGTATTGAAACTCCCTAATAAGCTAGGCCAGCTCAAGGTCAAAGTGTTACCGTGCGGTCGACTGTACCCATCGCTCATTGTGACTAAACTTTTGCCCTAAAACTATCAACTAACGAACTATTGACGTCTGTAAGTACTCATCTGGACCAAACATGTATCATAATATTATACTCATGCGATGTCATCCCTTGTAAATTTTTTATTGGAGCGGAATGGAGTGAATGGTTTCTTAGACTTACCAACATCATGATAAGAAGGGTATATCTGGACCCCAGCGTCGGTTTTAGACTTGTGCACTATGCATCTCGGCCTATCGTAAACGAACAGGCAATCTGAAGGCAATTAAAACACAATGTTAAATGTGCGCAAAATTATAATTAGGTACTTACCTATAGACTTAGAATTTCAATAACTACATATTAAGTCTTCAATTCGATCATAATTGCCCACCCAGATACCGCATCAGTGCTCAAATAGTGACCCGACAAAACAGTGCTTAATCCTCAGTGTCCATCTTCAAGTTTAGCCTTACAAACAAAAGCTAAAATATTCTGGTCCATATACCTATCTAAAACTTTTTATCAACAACTACTTCCCAGATGTAGGTAGTCGTGTAATACCAAAAAAATCCGCTTCCCAAAATCTGTGCACCCAAAACAAGTAAGTACGTTACCACACAAAACCCCCATTCCTAACCAAGGCTTCGTCCAAATCATTTCTTATACCACTGGCAGAAATATCGAAGCCTAACTTGAGGCAACAGCCTGCACTCTTACAGTGCAGGGCCGTGGTCGAACAACGGGCTGCAACCCTTCCAGAGGCCTATCGGGACGTGAATAAACTGGTTTGCTTCATGGTTGGGCTTGGCTCACCAGCCATATCACGGGCCCAAGGGATATAAATGCGGAAGAGCCCAGGAATCAAGAAAGAAGCCTCACTTGAGCAGTTCTCTGTGTTGTCGTAGATGCAACGCGCTGTCGACAGCACACACCGAGACGTCACTGCGCTTGCTGACTTCTGCTGCCTGACTGCTGTCATGCTGGAATCCGTTGCTGCAATAGATAAAGATAATAAGATTTTGTCAATCGTTGCACGATCCAGGATTCAGGATTTATCCAGCGGCTCTGGCCAGGAAGCGGTTGTCCAGGTAAGAGTAAACATTTGGGTGTTTGAAACGAACGAATCCAAACATTTGTCGATGGCGAATAAAACGAAATAGTTAACTTTAATGAAAATGTTAAAAAAGATGATTACCGGCATCGCAAATATCTGGAGATGCTTGAAGCTCAAGTTCCCTTACATCTTTTGAAAACAGTGCTCCGTCTGGAAATGGAGATATATTTAAATAGAAAAAGTCAGTTTCTTTTTCAAAATAAGGGCTTTCTTCACTATGCGCGCAATCGCGCGAGATTGCGCGTGCTAGTAACGCGTGCGATTAAGAGGACCTGTTTTTCAAAGCCGACATAGGGGTTTCTCTATCAGCGAGTCGGCCGTTTGTCGTATAGAAACTGCCAAAAACTACAATAAGTTAATAGTTAGGTTAGGTAGGTACCTGAAGTTATATTGTCTACCATCAACACTTTTCTATCTTTTGTAGTTTCCTGCGACGGTAATACGTCTGCCAGACTGTCCTTGGATACTGTTAACAATGGTTCTGGAATTGCTGAAATAAATAAAAATTCTAAACTTTATCCAGACGAGTCAAAAATATCATCATCATCATGATATTACCCCTTCAACGTTCATTGCTGGACATAGGCCTTCCCTAATGAACGCCACCACACCTTAGCCCTTCGCATCCAGCTACTCACAGGCACCTTCTTCAGGTCGTCGGTCCACCTCTGTCCCATGCTTTGCGTGCCTGTCCGCGGTCTCCACGCGAGAACTCGTCAAAAATATGAAGAGATTCTATCACTTGTACCGGAATTTGTTAGTTTCGGCTTGCTTGGATCTGCCGGCATAATATGAAAAGCTTTCGACGATTTCTTCTGCTCATACTGAGGAGCTTTCGATGAACTTGGATCAGATACATCAGCGTCCGCTTCTTCGGTATCAGCTCGGTTCAAAAATTCTGAAGTCACCTGCTCTAGGTCATGTAGTGATTGGAATTCTGAAATGCATTTTTAAGTGAAGTGTCTGTTTATTTTTAGCCGCCAAATCAGTGACTGAGGTACCTGATACCTAATGTTTTATTAAAGTTTGATATCGCACAAATTGTATAAACAAGACAGACAACTAATAGGTCCATGGCGTTAAAAAGATAAAAGTTGACAAATCATGTCCTGGAGAATCTTTGACCTATAATTATCATTATACGCAGAAAGAACACACCCATTTGCAAAAACTGTTCTTACGCAGATCGTCGCTCTATCTAGCCGAGGGGCGTCCCACACTACGCCTGCCAACGCGTGGTCTGCGCTCGAGAACTCGTCCACTCCAGTTGTGACCTTCGACGTCAGGTAGGTAGGTACTTAACTTTTTGAGCTAAGTCGAAGACTTTAGTTCTCTGACGGATCACCTCGTTTCGGATCTTGTCTCTCAGAGAATCTCCCAAAGGTACTAAGATGCTCGACCTGGATATAATACTTTAAATCTACCTTTATCTACAGGAAAGGTGCACCGTTTGATCCATTTAGCTGCGTTCAGTTTGCTAGAGAGCACTGCGTCAGGCATTTGCTCGGCGGGATTGGCGGTTGGCGATTTCTTTTGACTGATTAATCGCCAAAGGTTTACCAGACGGTCTTCCGTGTGTCCTATGAAAAAAATACTACTATTAATAGAACATTATTTTAGAGGTCCGGAAAATAGGAGATTGCCTGACGCCTATAAAATGAGGGAGGCAATCCCCGTTTCCGCCGAGGCGTGTATAGTGCTTTTCTCAAACAATGTACAGAAAATATAACGACTAGAGTTAGTCGGCGATTTACATGAAATTGATCGTTAGTTACTATTTAAATTGGCTTTATCGATTTACATTATAATGGAGTATACATACTGTTATCGCTTCGGGATTTAGGAGGTTGAAGAACTAAATTATTGCGTGGGGTGGTGTGGCTTGACAATGCTTTGGGGTTCAGGGTTCGGCGGACGAATTCACAGGTCGGGCAGTTGAATCCTGGTGAGATAAGATAGTCTCAACACATAAGTACGTATCTACATGAAGTTTATTTCATCGGATCGTTGGCTTGGTAATTGGACTCGATGGAGATCGTGGGTGCATGCTGCTTCATTTTCCTTGCTATGTAGCTTGCTACAATAATAGGTGGCTACATAAAGGTAGGGACCCAATCATAAATTTATAATAAAAACTATTTCAGTATTTTCTAATTTTATAAAATCGTTGTACTAAATAGAGCTGTTATTTATGTTCATAAATTTGACAATAATTTATTAGACTATATTTATAAATGTAAATTCACAATGTTACTCCACACAGGCCGAATTTTAATGGGCTCGGATGCCTAAAAATAATTTTTCTTAGCTTATGCATCAGGTGAATTGTAAGTAGCACAATTATTTAGTTTGTTAGTCTTAGTTACTGTCCTACAAAAAATAAATTGGTCTGTTCTGTGTAAATAAAAGGAAATAAATTATTTCATCATTCAATTCCTTACCCTGCTCGTTAGTATACTTAGATATCTACCTAGGCTGGTGATTCAAAGCTTACGTAGCACATGAATTACCTACTTAGTACGCTCAAACAGTTTGGGTCGGTCAGGGTTTCTGCTTCGCTTTCGTCTATGTGGTCGCAGCAACACAGCAGGACTGGACCTGATTGAGAAACAAGAAAACATTCAATCGCCTTTGCATCAGGATGACTATCAGCAAATTGTCCCAACAACCAGAACTTCCTAAAAGCAAAACATTCCAAAATTGGTACAGTCGGTTCGGTATTATTAAAGAGAGTACTACAATAATACAACATGAGTTTTATAAGTTTGTTTAAAGTATATTTAATTTTAGGATGTTATAATCATCATCAACAGCCTCTACTGGTCCACTGTTGGATATAGGCCTCCTCCAAGGCGCGCCACTGAACCCGATCTTAGGTTCTCCGCATCCATCCAGTCACCGCTAGTCGCCCTATCGTCGCTTCTTCTAGCCGGGGGCGTCCCACACTACGCTTGCAAAGCCATGGTCTCCTCTCGAGAACACGTCTACCCCAGCGGTTGTCGGTGCTCCGACAGATGTGACCAGGCAACTGCGATTTCAACGTGCTAACTTTTTGAGCTATGTCGAAGGCTTTGGTTCTCTGGCCGATCACCTCATTTCGGATCCTATCTCTCAGACTTGACTCTTGATCTCTTGGACTGATATGATGAGGAATTATTCTGAGTTCTGTGATTAAATCTAAGTTAGACTTGTCAATGTCTTACCACCATCCAAAATACTGCCAGGCTTCGTGTCGAGAGATGGTGATGGGGCAGTATCACGGTCCAGCGTGTACGTGTAGTGCGAATTGAGAGGGTGGTGAGGCAAAGTACAAGCTGAATCGGGCTGGAGTGGAGTTTGAAGTGACGTGGAGTGAGGTGCGGCACTCTTGTAAAGTAATGCGGGTACTGGCACGGAGGATGTAAATCCTGTAACAGACACGCTATTTATAAGCAAGACTGGAATTTTCGTAGAAAAACATTATTAAGACTATCGATTTTTGCCACAGACAACCCATCGAATTGACTGCGTACTAACGGCGAAAGTGTTCACAGAACAAAACGGCTATTGACTAGGTATATTACCGGCGTCAAGCCATACTTGTTTTAGTGTGAGTTGGATTTTGCCAAGAGGACTTTGTTTTTACCTTAGGCAAAACCAAATTCACATACAATTTAGTTTGATGCCGGTAATATACGAATGCGGAGATGACCAGTGAATGCTGTCGCCTTCATGCGCTGTCAATGCGCAGTCAATTGGTTGGGTGGTCTATGATTTTTGCATAGTGCTTAACAGTATTTTTTATCGATATCCGTAGTTAATGAAATTGACTTAGGGTACTGCACTCTGTTTGACCAATTTAAGCAATAATAAATTATAACAATACCTCTTGAGGATTCATAGTGATCTTTGGTCATGGCATTCAAATATTACATAGGTAGGTACTGAGTCCGAGTTTTCTGGATTCAGTGTCGCGGTTCAGAAACAGTTATTGAAAATTTTGCAAAAAGTTCTATAAATCGTAATTCTAACTAGATGTACTAACGACAGTCTCCGTAGCATTTCAGAAAATTTAAATAGAAATAATATAAAAATATATATGTATAAATGATAAGGTATCTTGCTTGGTGAACCAACGTAAAACTCCACCAAAGTACGGTTCAACGGCCGGTACTTTAGAATCATCAGCTAGCCATCCCTTCATCTTCAAATATACAATGTTGCTTTTTAGGGTGCAAAATAAAAGGTTTTCTAGCTGTTCTAATTGAATGAAATCAGACTATGTTTAAGGGAAAGATTCCATTACATAAATGTGCTTCAAACCGGGTCAAATATTTTATTATTGTACATTTACGTCATAGATTTCCATCTGCCAACAAGATTCTCCCCTTTTCTTCGAGAAAAGCAACACATGCCATAAATCCATCGCAAACACCGATATATTTCAATGTGAATGAAAAATAACCTCCTGTCGTTCAAATAATCTAACCTTCCGTGCCATTAGACGCAATTGTGAAGAATTTCCCGAATAAAGGGGTGAAAAATCACGCTGTGGGTATATTATGAGATGTTTCGGTTACTTTGCGTCGGTTCCCTTGTGATGTGAGGTGTCAGTCATAAAGATTTAGGATAATAATGGGTTTAAAGTTCGTCATATCACATCTTTAAAGCTATCAATATCTTCCGTTAGTGGAATCAATAACCAACCCTGAAGGTAAAAAAATGAGTTGGTGTCGCCGGCGGCGCTATGGAGGCAGTATCACGCATATTTGCGTTCATATCTGACAATTTGGCGGTGCCAATTTTGGAGGAGTTTTTGTTCAGTTTATGTTACTCGTTGCTATGGAAATAGCTCTTCATAGTGTGTTGAGTGAGCCTAGCAACTGTATTCATTCATGCATTCTTAATAGGGGCGGCGGCGCTCACCAAGAAGATTAGCTTCATGGGTGATACGCTCCATGTATGATTAGAAACTCAATTCTTCGATCGTGTCGCGTCGGTCGAAGTCTTTTTTTTCGGCCTAGCTCTCATCAAGAGTGTAACGTGCAATAAGGAACATCGTTCCAATATTATTTGATAGTTACTTACCAGTACGCCAACCCGCGCCTCCTGGCACCGCCGTCGCCGGGTCCGACTGAGTGGACGCCTCGATGACCGAAGAGTTCAGCGTGAACACCGACATCAGTCGACTGTGCCCAATTCGTGCAGAACGTTGCACTGCAGACAAACAATTTTTTGTCATTATCTCGGACACAAATAACTGGCCAATACAGGGGAAGGAATACCTTTTTCTAAAAATATCGTGTGATATGACAAATTAGTATGACCACGAGGAAACGCCCCCTTTTTCATACATTCGAGATCACTCTGAGCCCTTAGATCTCCGCCTGCGAATGATTTGGGTGAGATCTGATGTTGGCTGTCCGGAGTACGGAAGAAGGAGGTTCAGAGTGCCATAAGCACCTAACTGATCAGGCAAGCCGTTTTGCACCATAGACTAGTCATAATAAAAAAGATCGAAAATGGCACCAAAACGTATGGAAACCCACCGAGGTACGGAGGATACAGCTGTGTGATTCTGTAAAGTACGAATTAAAACTCGACCATCACATCGCAACTCACTCACTTCACTCCGCATCCGATCATGAAAGACCTTGATGTCGCACTGTGTAAACAAATACAAGTTACACAATAAACACTTCACTTGCGAAGTAAAGTGAGTATTGAACTGTAAATCATTGAGTTAGAGACCGATCTCACGGCGGATTCAGGATCGAGTTGCACAAATACGCTTACAGAATAGCAGGGCTGACTAGGCTACGTGACATTAAGGTCATCGATCGATGAAAAGCAGCACATTACTAGTGAGATGACCAAAATGGTCATAATAATGGCCATTACCACATTGAAGGCATGCCTTTATTGACAGACTGATGATAGGTTTGTTGCAAGAACACGAGAAAAAGAAAAGAACCTAACCATTTAATTCATGATGGACGCACTGTACTTCAGTATCAACTTTACATATTTTCTCAGTAGATTTTTGCCGCAACTCGGATGTGATTTGTCCAAAGGAAATTGATAAGTCCCGCCCAAGATTGACGTTTATACCTATAGACGTACACTCGCGGCCGGATGCTGTATAAAAGAAAAATGATTTACACTTTTAGTTAGATGAAACAGAAGAAAATGAGTGACTCAACTTATTTAGATAATATAAGAGAACAGAGGAAGAAGAAATGACAGCATTGAAAGAGATAAAAAATTGAAGTGAAGAATAAAGATTATCACGCAAGAGAAACTTAATAACGAACTAACGATACATAATTAACTCTACACACGTTTCGGTGAAGGAAAACATCGCGAGGAAACCTGCATTGTAAATACTTGTCCAGACAAGGATTTCCAATTTGTTTAATCCTCTGTATAATATCTCTTAGCATTAATGATTTTGTAGAGTATCTCACCATTGGATTCCTGGCATTGACACACATCGAATTTTGTTCTGCTGGAGCTGGCAAGTGGAGTGGTTATTGGTGAGAGACCAGTGGATACCCTTGCAGCCGTGCATGTGCATGTACCAGTGCTGGCACAGCGTTCGGCACACGACTCTTTTTCAAAATAAAAACATTAAAATTTGTATTCGGTCGATGAACGAAACATCTTGTTACTTAAATAAAATAAAATACAGCAGTTTATTTCTCGCCATAGGGTATTTTTGGAGTAACGTATTGGTCGGTATAGGATTAAGAAGAAGCAAATAAAAACAATAAAACCTTTGCATACATAATAGGAACTATTTTAAAGAGTTGGAAAAGAAAATGTAGGTACTAAGATCGACCCAGAAAGTGATTAAATGGACTTAGACTAACCCGTAATATTTTGAAAACCGGTGTATTGAATGCAAGCGTCAACAGATTTCCGTTCTGCAGAGCGAACTAAGATTACAGAAGTCGCCGTCGATTGCAGACGGAGGTGGGCACTAGCTGCTGCATTGACATGCGTGCGATTGAGTTCTAAAATCACAATCATACATTTAGTATTAATTAGTATTTGTGATGGGGCTCTTTCAAGTGTATCACCGCGACCATTGCTGATCTATTAATTGTGATCGCTGCCTTACAGTTCAGTCATAAGCATTCTTCAACTTTAGTACGCTGGGCACTGATTTGTTTATCAGGTTGAAGTGAGTAGTTGCACAGATGGATGTTTCTATTAGGCATCAGTGGGCCACACTCGCTCAGAACGTGCAATGGTGTCTGCTTTAACTCTTCTCAGAGTATGCACATTTAGTATAAGTCCTGCAGAAGAATCTGATAAAACTGCAGGCGACTTATTGGAGTATTTCTACGTCTACAATGGTGAATTTTAGTGTAGGTGCGAAAGACGCACATTGTGGGGAAGTGATCACTTTATTGATTGGTCGTTTTAAATGGTTATTTTGGGAAGTGGAAGGTGTAACCGAGTCGACGGAATAAATATATATCTAAGAACCTTTCGTTCCATATGTTCTTTGTTACTTCTAGGATATTCATCACCTCTGTATAAGACGTACGCATCAGTTTCTGTATTAAATACTGTTTAGTTATTCTACGGTAGTATTCCATTCAAGAACTCGTCTCCTTCATGACAGTGCTGCGATTTCAATAAGTGATTCTCAATTATGGACCTCACCATTAATTCCTTGAAATTCGCTGTATTGAATACCAATATCAGTTGTTTTAGGTTTAGGTTCTGAAAAACCTAGTACTAAATTCTTGGAAGTCTTCGCTGATTGCGCTCTCAGGCTTGCACCAGTAGTAACTCTAGTAGTAGCACTGACTGGATTAATTTCTGGAACAATGAAACATCTAGATATAATTGCTATTTGTACACAGTTCAAACTATTTTGTCAATTTGACAGCTGCATCGGCCATTGGTTCTGCGACGCATGTGCCTGCTCTGCCACTATACTAGCCAATGTAAAAGCCTAACTTACCATCATTTTCATTGTACTGAACTTGGCTATCTATCATTATAGTTGGGCTTCCAGTGCGATTTTCTATTATTGGCTTTACTTTTGAAGGACCTGGTGCTTCTGATGTCATTTGCCCGACGGATTTAAATGTTGATAATCTATTGCAAGATGCATGCTTGGAAGACAGTTCTGGAATATGATAAATATTTCTTATTGCACACTAGAGTGGTAATTAATCAATTTAAAAAAAATACCTTTCTCATTTGGAGTCATTATTCGTTTTCACACTTTGCTGCCTTTTTAAAGTCAAAGAAAAATGAAAACCATAACAGACTTACCCAGTTTATGTTCTATCGTACAAGCCGATTGTATTGTGTTATCCGTTGATGTAGATGCAGAAGCAGATCTCTCATCTGCTCCAAAGGGTGCTGTGCCTGATGACAAACACCTAGGCGATTTTAAATAATCTATTGAAAATAACTTACACCGGCAGGGACTTCAAAATGCAAGTTTACTTACTTGTTTCAGTAATCAACGGATTGCATGGGATATCGACGTGGAAATCGTCAAGAGTTTCGTCTTTTTCAATGAAATCCACATCAGAGAAATCTGGAATTGGTGGGAAGTTTTAGCAGCATAGCGTAGTGGTAGGCTAATGTCGGGATGACGTTATGAAGGTAGGGCTCGTACGTATTAAAGGCTAATGGTTGGATTCAGATTTAACAGTTGACGACGCATAATGCATTTCAAAAAGATCTTTACATACTACATGCTTCAAGTGTGTGCCTTAAAAATCTCTCCCATTAATTTTCTTACCTCTGTCAATAAGATCCAATAGATATGTCAACTCAGTTGTAGATGTTGTTTCATCACATACAGCGGCACTTCTGCTAGTTGTTGCTGATTTTGCTTCAACACAATGAAAAATAAATTTAGTTAAATAATTGTTAACATTTACAGAGTTTATAGAGTTTTCCTTGTAGTATCTACATCTTTAGAAGTCTGTAGTTTTACAATATCTTCGATCAGCGACCACTTTGACAATATTATTGATGTTAATGATATTGTTTAACAAAAGCTACGGTTTACATAGTATATACGAACAAACCTGTATTGTTAAGCATTTGGTTAGACATGGCTGTACTCGCTGGCAATTTCGTTATTTCCGCAGACGATATTGACATTACGTTCACACCTGAAGTTCAGAAAACCAAATAAAAATGTCGTTTACATATCTGTTGTTTCCACCCACTTCGATTTCTTTTTTGGAACGTCCTATTTTGACAGATGTTTTGTGTTCTTAGTTTGCAATCAATCCGCCGGTGTCGATAATATTGACATGCTTATAGAAAAAATAAAAAATGTTTTGTATGAATCTGAACATTAGATTATTTCCTTACGCAGTCATTTTCCATTCTAAAGCTTCTCTGTTTATTTTTATTTTTATATTACTCATCTATTTTACATTACCTAGATTAGAAAAGACTAAATACGTACCTGTGTAAGAAAAGTGACGGTTGATCGGATCGGTTTCTACAGCACAATCTTTTTTCGAAAAATTCAAAGTTCCACCTGAAATTAAAAAGAAAACTATGACTAAAGCGACGAACGTGTATTCCCGTCTTGTATTATAGCTTAACTTTTGCTTTTATTTTATCGGCGTAAAAGTGCCCGAAAAATTTTCAGCATAGTTTGAATTTGAGTAAACAACGTACTTGGTCCATTCCTTGGGAAGATACTAATTTTGTCTTGAAATCTTTGTCCTAACGTCGATTGACCAGACGTCATGTTGATAGCAAGCGGTATCATTGGCACTTGAGACTCCAATGGTTCTGTAACAAAGAACAAGGAAAATTGGGTAGGGTATAGCTGCAGCGGTTGAAATGAAATGAAATGTATGTTGAACATGAAACGTCTATGTTGATGACCGAATCGTCTAAAAGCAAATTAAAAATATTATTAGGTAGGTACGTATGTTGATGACATCCTTACCGGACTGACAGGATTCCTTCGTTACGTTGCTGGACCTCGCTACATCCACTAAACCGTTTAGATATTTCGTTTCTGAACCTCGGGATGTAACTGCAAGAAACGAAGCTGGCTTGATATTCATTACTTTTAACCTAAACATGTCAAAAGCTTGCGATAAAACCGAACTACGTAAAGCTGATGTTAAGAGAAATGGGCCACCAAAAAGAAAGTATCTTAGTCAATATTATATTAATAGTGAATTTTAAAATTAATTCTATTGAGTTGCTGTCTGATTGTGAATGAGGAACTGACATAGGTAGGAACATTAATATATAAATGAGTACATAAAGATAACCTATAGAATACGTAGAACGCTCGAATTGTATTAATCTCACCTGGATTAGCAATGTTAAGTCTATAAACATTAGTATTCATGTCGAAACTGGATGTCAAAGTTACAAAGGGATCATTATTGGCTACCCCAGTTGCTAAGATGAAAAAAAAATTAGTTACTGAAAGGTGCTGCGCAGAGGGAGGTTTTTCCGCGGATAATTTTTCCGCGATGATAGAATCTCCGGAACTTACGTTTGTTTCCGGCAGTCTATTGGTCCTACGTGTGCGTTATTGCATAGATTTTCAGTACCTACCTGCTAGGGGTCGCAAACCGGGATCCCGGATACCGAAAATACCGGGATACCGGACGGAAAAGAAGCCATTTTAATCCCGGTATTGAATTAACGAATACCGGGATTTTCGATATTTTCGGTATTCGTTACATACGACTCTGAAAAGCATTCCTCAAACAAGTGTAGAGGCAGAGAGAGCGTTCTCTGCATTTCAGAGCTATTTTTGTAATCATTTGCGGTTGAAATAAGTGATAAGACACTTGATTGATACTCTCTCATTTTATTTAACTTGCCTTGTTAGTTAGTATGGGTCAAATCTTGCAAGTAATTTTTGACCCACTTTCCCATGTTCAATTGAGCTGAAATTTTACATACGTATGTAAGTCAGACGTATGAAACCATGCAAACCCATCGAGTTTGGGCTCGTTTGTTTTGTCTTGACAAGTACTCTGATCGTAGACGGTGTCCATGGTCTGATGATGGAGCCGGAAGGTGGCCACAGGAACTCTATAATAAAACTATGCAAACCAATCGAGTTTGGGCTCGTTTGATTTGTCTTGACAAGTGCTCTGATCGTAGATGGTGTCCAGGGTCTGATGATAGAGCCGGAAGGTGGCCACAGAAACTCTTTAATAAAACCATGCAAACCAATCGAGTTTGGGCTCGTTTGTTTTGTCTTGACAAGTACTCTGATCGTAGACGGTGTCCAGGGTCTGATGATGGAGCCGGAAGGTGGCCACAGGAACTCTATAATAAAACTATGCAAACCAATCGAGTTTGGGCTCGTTTGATTTGTCTTGACAAGTACTCTGATCGTAGACGGTGTCCAGGGTCTGATGATGGAGCCGGAAGGTGGCCACAGGAACTCTATAATAAAACTATGCAAACCAATCGAGTTTGGGCTCGTTTGATTTGTATTGACAAGTACTCTGATCGTAGATGGTGTCCAGGGTCTGATGATGGAGCCGGAAGGTGGCCACAGGAACTCTATAATAAAACTATGCAAACCAATCGAGTTTGGGCTCGTTTGTTTTGTCTTGACAAGTACTCTGATCGTAGACGGTGTCCATGGTCTGATGATGGAGCCGGAAGGTGGCCACAGGAACTCTATAATAAAACTATGCAAACCAATCGAGTTTGGGCTCGTTTGATTTGTCTTGACAAGTGCTCTGATCGTAGATGGTGTCCAGGGTCTGATGATAGAGCCGGAAGGTGGCCACAGAAACTCTGTAATAAAACCATGCAAACCAATCGAGTTTGGGCTCGTTTGATTTGTCTTGACAAGTACTCTGATCGTAGACGGTGTCCAGGGTCTGATGATGGAGCCGGAAGGTGGCCACAGGAACTCTATAATAAAACTATGCAAACCAATCGAGTTTGGGCCCGTTTGATTTGTCTTGATAAGTACTCTGATCGTAGACGGTGTCCAGGGTCTGATGATGGAGCCGGAAGGTGGCCACAGGAACTCTATAATAAAACTATGCAAACCAATCGAGTTTGGGCTCGTTTGATTTGTCTTGACAAGTACTCTGATCGTAGACGGTGTCCAGGGTCTGATGATGGAGCCGGAAGGTGGCCACAGGAACTCTATAATAAAACTATGCAAACCAATCGAGTTTGGGCCCGTTTGATTTGTCTTGATAAGTACTCTGATCGTAGACGGTGTCCAGGGTCTGATGATGGAGCCGGAAGGTGGCCACAGGAACTCTATAATAAAACTATGCAAACCAATCGAGTTTGGGCTCGTTTGATTTGTCTTGACAAGTACTCTGATCGTAGATGGTGTCCAGGGTCTGATGATGGAGCCGGAAGGTGACCACAGGAACTCTGTAATAAAACCATGCAAACCAATCGAGTTTGAGCTCGTTTAATTTGTCTTGACAAGTGCTCTGATCGTAGATGGTGTCCAGGGTCTGATGATGGAGCCGGAAGGTGACCACAGGAGCTCTGTAATAAAACCATGCAAACCAATCGAGTTTAGACTCTTTTGTTTTGTCTAAAGGAACTCTGTAATAAAACCACGCATCCCTATTAAGTTTGGGATCATTTGTTTTGTTCTTGGCAAACATTCTGATTATTTAAAGGAACACTGTTATAAAACGATGTAATATCTATATATTTTTTTGGTTTAGAGGAATTCAAACTAAACTTCTTAACAAAAGTAAAAAGTTGAAATTAAATAAATAATGAAAATATCTTTTTTAAGAACAAGCTTTTATTCAATAAAAACTTTTTAACAAAAAAATTAAACCGTCGAAAAAAAGAAACTGAAAAGCGAAAAATAATAACAAGTTACCTTGTTAGTCTATAACTACCCTCCTACACTAATGTAAACCTAAGTAATTTTGAGTCGGCGCCCAACACACATACAAATTAATTTCTTTTATTTTTATTACTTACTATTACGTTTTTCGTACTTTAATTTGATGATCTTCTCATTGATTGCTTGTATCATTCCACTTTACGTAAACTTGGCTGCCATCATTTCACTTTACGTATCAACTTTAATTAATTTGCTTGTTTGTCAGGCGCCGACTCAAAATTACTTAGGTTTACATTAGTGTAGGAGCGTAGTTATAGACTAACAAGGTAACTTGTTATTATTTTTCGCTTTTCAGTTTCTTTTTTTCGACGGTTTAATTTTTTTGTTAAAAAGTTTTTATTTTTTACTTTTTTGTGACTAAAATATACTAATTCATTCCCTCGACAGCCTTCCGTCTCCATCTTCACCCATCGATGGTAGTCGTAATCGAATAAATCATAAGTTAGGTTTAAAGTTCTCATTAAGATTAATGAATAAGCCCAAACACGAGTTAGCTGCTGTACACCGTTGAAGAGTTCCCTCAACTGTCTTCCGTCTCCGTCATCAGATCAAGTTCAGGTCTCCGTCATATTGTAGGGTCATTAGTAGGAATTTAATCAGTCATCCCCTAATTTTCTACCCTTAGGGTAGAATTTTTTTCTTCAAATTTAAATGGGACCAATTTCGAAGTAGACCCTATCCAATAGAAAAAGAATTATCAAAATCGGACTGCTCTGTAAAAAGTTATGCGTGGTCATACATAAAAAAAATAAATATATATATACGGGTCGAATTGAGAACCTCCTTTTTTTTTCGTCGGTTGAAAATTCAGTTAAACTAAAATGCAAATAATAATTTGTTGTGCTGATGAATGTTAATAAAGGTGAATATAATGAAGTAGATCGATCGAAAGCTGCTTATTTTATGTATATGTAGTATAGATTTACCTTCCTTTAGTTTTACTGCAAATTATTGTGCTTATTTGTGTGTGTGATCTGCTGAATTCATTTTAACTTACTTTAGTTTTATTACAAATTATTGTGATTTTTTACTTGTGATCAAATTTCTGATCTCTCTCTCTGTTTTTAGGGTAACTCTGATTTACGGCAAGAATTTTTATTTCATTGAGCGTTTTCAGTGGTACTAAACAGTGATTTTTTTCCAAAATCCTCTTTTATTGTTTTACTACCTGTACTGTAACTCTTCAACTTCATCAATAACTTTTGACTCGCTCTCAAACTCAAAAAATAAAAATTATTTGACCAAATATCGAAAATACCGAAAATACCGGAATCCCGGTATTAACTTAGACTCAATGCCGAAAATACCGGTATTGAAAAATGGTACCGGTATTGCGACCCCTACTACCTGCATTATTGTTTGAAACCATTTCTGTGTAAGCATCCATTGGCGGCGCACAACTCAAATGCATCATCGCACTTATGATTTTGTCATCCAGAGGTAAAGATCTACCAGCTACAAATGTAAAAATATACTTAAAAAAATGCAAATAAACCTATTAATCATTAATTTGCACGTGGATTAGAGCATATAAATCTACTACTAACGCTTCAAGAGACTGATATTGTGCTCGAGGAAGTCGAGGTCAAGGAGAACGAGGAAGCCATTACCACAGGAGATACTGCCACTTTAAAAGGCACAATCAGAGAAGGATACAAATTCCCTTGTTAGATATCATAATCCGTACTAAACCAAAATTACCATGTTCTTAATAAGTCTATTCGTAATGAATACATTTAAGAGAAGATATCAAGTACGAGCACCTGTAAAATTCGAAACCACTGAAAAAGTGATATTGATTGATGAAAAAACAATTCAGGAGATTCTTTGCGTGTTTACCAACCTGTGGATGTGTCGTTATTTATCATTAAATTGCCATAAACCCCACTGGAACCTACTGCAACATCGGTAATATATGGAAATGATTGCATAACTGAAAAATAAGAAAATCCTTTAGAATTGACATTCGGAACAAAGTAAACAGCTTATTAGCACTCACCGGACCCTGCGGTCTGAACAAACACATGTTCAACCTCAAATTCTGGGATATTAAAGTGTACAAAATCTGCCAGGAAGCAGAGGGAACCCCATTGCATCTTCTGTGCGAGTGTGGCTCACTGATGCGTAAAAAAACCACTCACCAGGGAAACCCTCACTTCAAGCTGATGAAGTAACAAATCAGTGCCAAAGGCGTGCTGAAGTTTCTAACACACTGAACTATAGTAGGGTGGCGACGAGCGATGATAATATAATATCAGTAATGGTCGCAGTGATACGAGTAACCTGGGTAAACCTTAAAAGACTGATAATAATAATCATTGAAGGAATTTAATAATGACTAATGTTAATACCTATACCTACCCTAATCTACGAGGTTTATGAATGTTCAGAGTTGCTAGACATTGGAGCTTCTCTTTGACTTTTTATTTCTGAACTATAAAACAAGAACTTCCATACCAATACCAAACTGACAATGATCGTCAGTCGTGCAAGCGTTGTTCTCCTTGCTTGTAACTTTTTCAGATTTTTGACCGAGGACTCCATAAGGTTTGCTTTGACCAGGGCAGCTGTTAGGCCGAGGCACGTCTACGGTAGGGTTTTTCATAACTGGGCGCAGCGATGCTACCCCTGAAAATCATTATTCGAATTTAGTAGAGCGTCACTTTGATCCGTGTCGTTTGCTATTTAATTTAGTTACAAGACTTGTTTTTCTTGAAAAGCCGAGCAAATAGTAAATCAGTTCTAGTATACAAATGCGTTCTTGATCTCTACGCGCAATTTTCTTAGATTCCAAGAAGCCTATAAATTATAAAACTCAGAAAAACGTTATGATCAAAATAATATGGAAACGATGAGTTCTTACTTGAGTGTGGGAAAAGCGGAAACATTGAAGGACCGCTGTATTTCCATTTCAATTCGCTATTTTTAGACACTGCTCCTGTTTAATAGGTATGTAAATTATAGATAAAAATGCTTTAAAATAGTTCGGTTCTAGATAGCAGTAACAGAGCTGAGGCAATAAGCAAATAATTTTTAAAAACCACCTTCCAGGTATATAGATAAGCAAAATATACTTTTGAGAAAACTTTAAGTACCTAAAGAAAACAAATAGAACAAATAAATCAAACCTGAGCTCTTGTTATAAATTGAGAAGAAAGAATTCAGTCTAAGAGAAGTGTTTATTGCTGCAGATCTTTGATCTCTCATTCCGGAACCAGTACCTAGAATGTAAAATAAAAATCTTAGTCACCTATTCCTGTATGTTTTTTGGGCCTATGTTTATTGGAAACAAGATCAGTGTAATCAAAATCAAATCTAAGATCTTAATGGGCGTTATAATTAGCTATATGCACCAGACCACTTTACACCGAAAGGATTTATACAAAGAAAAGTATTTAAAACAAAGATATTTAAGTATGCAGGTCTCCAGATTTGTTAAATATAATCGCATTGGCTCATATCAAGAGAGTTTTGAACTCTTGGCAATTCAATTATTGAGAGTGAACTGTTCCATTTGCGAGACTCGATTGCAATTCTACCGCGTACTATAATTTTGCTCTTATGAATTGCGATTCCAACTAACTTTTATCACCAGTGAAGGAAAACTGAGACATTATCACGTTCTCACGTATAAAGTAAATTTATTAGCGGTTGGAAACCGATTTAAATAAAAAAATACCACCAAAACCTCTAAGTCAGCAGAAAGAGGACTGGATACCACAGGAATGTCGACAATATAGAGGTATATGGGCAAAGTCACGGTAAGAAAACTACTACAAACATAATAGAATTAATCATTTTTACCTGTCTCCCTAAAGAAGTGCATTGTAGTTTGAGCATCAGCATCTTCCCATACAAACGAGCGTTGTAGATAAAGTAACAAGCGAACTGAAAAAATAATGAAATGAATACATTTCTTAAAAACAATTTTATTACTGTTATGTTCGCGATTTCACGCATCTGGCGATACAATACTTGTTTTCAATTAGGTACCTACATACATGTTTGTCGTTTCACAGAATCGGATGACAGTCGCCTAATTCGCAACGGTTCAAAATAGGCTTAACTTTACCAGTCTAGTACAATTTGCAGATCGTCTAATATCCTATGCTAAGCAATTTGTCATGTTCTAATATGATAAATTGATAATTTTCTCTTCTATTCTCGGTTCGGCTGTCATTATCATCATCTATAAATTCTAAAGATACTCATCTCTGTAACCACCGAGATAATTCCAAAAATATATTTTACTGCTGGATCATTGATTGATGTCTGACATCATTTTTCTACAATCCAAATAAAGGTCAACATAATTTTCCTATAAGAATCTGTGATTTCTAAAAACACAAATCTCATCGGCTTCAACATTTTTAAAAGTATTGTCTGCTCTAATGTCATATGTTTTAAAAGTAAAATAACTAATTTTTAAAAAATCGCTGCAGTTGTTCGATTCATGAGATATTAACTTACTTCTTTTGAGTCGCGAAGCTGATTTCGGCCAGTGCGTCAGCCGATGGGTGGTTTTATGCCACACGTGGTCCCAACGGCGCCTACAGATCCGCCGGATCTTGCAGAGAGGTGGCCAGTTGTTCGACATGGAACAGTTCCCCCAAAAAGTTCCTTGAACGCAACAACCAACCAAATAATATCAAAAATTAAAAAATCAATAAAACGTCATCATAATTTTGTAAGTAATAGTTCTTCTTTTCGTCTTCACTTGAAGGCGAAATTGTTGAAAATAATCTCAAAACAACTATGTTTAGGCAAATATTTGTGAAAAATGGCGAGCGAATTTCTTTTTCGCGCGTCGTGCCTGTGGTACCTAAACATAAAAACTTTTCTCTGGTGAAAGAACTAAAATTAAAAGCACTCGTGTTTTATTAACTGCATTTTGCACCTAATAGCGGTGCAATAAGAATCATTTTACGAGCAAGTATAACTTTATAATAATTTTTTGAAATTTCCCTACTAAGACTTGGGGTCCTTACTTTTGTATCTGCCACCGAAAGCATGATTTCTTGTCCAGGAATCTCCACAGTAATGTTTTGCGTACATTCTTCCATTTAATTCTTTTATCCAATGGTGGCGCTGGCGATAGTTTCCTGAAAAATATTTTAGTTTATGTCAGTCGTTGGAATTATAATAAAATTGTCTTCGTGCTCCTACCAATAGGATCCCAGTACGATCATGAGGAAACGCCTGACTACGGGCCAGATCTTAAATAGGTTGAAAATGAAAAGAAACATTACCTGTATCTTTATTTGCATGTGAATACTGTTTACAATCATGTCCTCTGTGATACTTGAATGGACTATCGCAATTCTCCGTCACCTCAGTAGGCGCTTGGTTCGTGAGCGTACTCTTAGACTTGTGATCGCAATCGAGCTGGTCCTCTATGTACACGTCATCGTCCATCTGTTCCAGGGTGTACTGGCTGTAGGCGTCGCGGATTTCCATATCAGTACCCGCTAAGCTCTCCGTCACGTGTGGTGACACATATCCTACGAGATCATCAGATAGACATTCTTACACAAAATTGGTAACATTACACTTTTAGTAGGCCAGTGAGGTTTTATACTTTCCATTTTGTTCAAAGTATTTTTAAATACGGTTATATTTAATACCAGGTACTTATTATTAAGTTTAAATGTAGTTCCAAGTAAAAAAAAACAACAAAAGGCAATGGTGAGGTTTGCACTAAGATCATAATTTTCATGCTCTGATATGTCATGAAAAGACGCATCGCCAGTTAGCAGATTATCCATTAGGTACTTCACCGGACGTCACCATCATCATCAGCTGTTCGAGTCCACTGCTAGTAATGTACCTTCTCGAATGGACTTTTAGCCGCTTCAGACCATCTTCTTTAGGTAGTCGGTCCTTTCGGCTAGGGGTATCCCACGCTGCGGTCTCCACTCCACCTTTCACATATTTCATACCAAAAACCTCCGGAACGAAACGAGGCGTAGTCTAGACGCATAGAAGTGTAGTCTTACCATCCACTTCGAAATTAGTGGTTCGCTGTATCATCTCCGAAGGATATTCGACGTAGGACGGAACATTTACTGTTGCGTTTTCACTGTCTTGGCAGCCGGCTTCTACATGTGACGGGTATTGGAAACTTTTACTGAGATCTGTAAGTTAAATTCCATTTATTTATTCTCTGCTAATTCGCCAGAGTAGTAGTCTAATAATCATCGCCATAAGGCTAATCAAGGTGATAACCCTAGATGCATCAGGCGCATCAGCATTCTTAACTGTCTGACAGATTATTTTGTCTACTATAAGCTACTTGCACTATTATATATTCCTTGACTATGTCCGGAACATAGTAAAGAATTACCATATTGTCTTTAGTTAGCACATTAATGACGCTTTTATCAATAAATACCTTGTTTTTGAGTTTCATCAAAGTCTGCGAATCGCATTCTAGTAGAAGAGTTGTGCTGTGTGATAGTTTCTTTGAATTCCTGGCAGCGCGTTCTTACACATCTATTGTCTAACTCACGGACGTCTAAAGTGTCACCATCCGGTTTCTGCATGCTGATTACTACGGTAGGCTTCTTGCTTAGTTGTGAACCTGCATCGAGAATACAGTTTACATACAATATCTTCACCTATGACCCTGACGGGGTAGGCAGAGAGAACGGAGCGCCAAGTATCGCGATCCTGCCACACCTCATTCACTTCCATCAGTCTCATCATTCTCTTCCCATAAGCTTGCCACGAGACGCGAGTACTCTTCAAGTGTCCGTCTTCGAGCACCCACTCTATTTGAATACAATTTACGCAATGTTCTTACCTAATTCTGCGTAATATCGAAGTATTCTTTACACAAGATTATACCTATAAAATTGTGCAAGTCAGACAATAATTTTTGGGTAAGATTGTTTCACGGTCAAATATTTTGGTCACACTCAGATTTTCCGCTTCCGTTTTGTCTTTAATGTATGCATGAAGTGAAAATTAATATCATTTTTCGAATTGAAATTGAAATAACTACATTGTGGTTACCTGCACTGCTAGCTTTCTCTGATTCTTTGTACAGCACCGATTTTTCCGAACTGCGTCTTGTAGAAAAACTAGTGTCGTACGTGTCACGAGATTGTTTTCCAACTGGTGTGGCGGCGTCTCCGTGGTCTGACTGTTTCGATTTGATTTTATTAGCAGTTCCTGTTGGACTCATAGAGCGGTACCCTGGAAACAATAAGATTTGTATCCTGAAAGATGAGATCAAAGAAAATATCAAAGTCAAAGTCAAAACTATTTATTGCATGTAAGTACACTGAGTACATTTATACAACGTCAATTATTTATCTACCACCGCTTCCAAGGTGTTATATAGAGCTGGGAAAAAGAAGCGGCGCAACAAACTATATTATGTGTAGGTTCTCAGTATATGATATACTCCGAATACGATAGTAATGCTCAGTATACGATAAATTGCACAATTAAATTTGATGATCAAAAAGCTGATGACAGAGTGCGATACAAAATCACAATCCCTGTTATTCTCACGCATGGTTAAGCTGCAACGCCGCATGGAGATTTGTCAAATGCTGGAATTAATATTGGACCACAAAATGCTTTACGAGATTAATCCAATCGGAACAACTCGTTTCCGATTTTCTCTGGCGGAATTTGTCATTGGAATTTTGTAAGTGAAATGCCATGATAAAAATAAAACAAAAGCGAGGGAGAGTTCGTTCTATATCCATCTAACGACAAATTGATCACGTAGCAAAACACGTTAAATAAATAATACCGATTTTATTTGCAAACTAAACAAAAGCATTATGTATTCTGTGACAAAAGGCAGGAAGTTTTCGGAAAGTGATTTATAGGTTGTCCAATACGTTATTGGATCTCCAAGTATAGGAAAGTTAGAGATAATGAGAAAAATTTGTGATTTGAACTTTTGGCTTTCATCATCATCACCGTCTCAGTCTTTTAACGTCCACTGATGGACATAGGCCTTCCCCAATGAACGCCACCACACGCGGTCCTTTGGGCTTTACTTATCTCAAAACTGAATAAAAAATCTGATAACTTTCAACCTAAAGATTTTCACGCGCAATCGCGCGGGATTGAGCGTGCATCAAATGCTGATGTAGTACATTCAGTATTACCAGATTCATTCTCCTTGGTGGGATACTCAATTTCACTGCACAAGCAATTCACATTCTGGTTAGCTGTTTCGATAAGGCTCATTGGCCTGCTCTGTGAGGTGGACTGTACGGCGCTCGATGGGAAGGGATCAGGACTGGAGACGTCGGCAGCAGTGGCTGGTGTCTCCATACTGTCGCGGACGGTGCTTTGGTTCTCTGAAAACCAGTTTAGTTTTGGTTTAGTGCTCATAGGGATTTTACACGGCAAACCAATAAAAACAATAGGTAACAGAAGAATAGAATAGAATAGATTTATTTGGCACTCACAGGGCAACACATTACAATAAATTTATTTATCTAACTTACCTATGTACAGTCAACCTGGAGAGTGTCGGCCAGGGGCAGGGTTCAGGAGACTGCGTGCAGTCAAGTGACCCGTGGTGACCACTGACCCCGGTTGACTGCACGCGTCGGTGTTGCAATGTGGCGCCAAAGAATGTGTGGTCTTACCAACAACTGCAAAGTTCGATGCAGTATCATGGTTGCCACCGGAGCCTCTCCTGGTTTTCATGTCCGATGCTACGGAGTTTGCTGGGTTCAGGTATTCGTCGATTGACTCCATAAGCCAATCTGGAAGAGAGTTTCCGATGGTTAAGACGCATATGATCCTGTCCTCAAAATGTCTTGCTCTGTCTCTTTTTCAAACGGGACATTCTCACAAACGTCCCGGTTTCAAAATGCCCCTACCAGAATATCATTATGCATCTAAAGATGCTCAGGTTTATCTCAGCTTCCTAAAATGTTGAAGAGATATTTGACTTACCATTCAGTCGTTCGTTCTGCAAATTATTCCTTTGGAAAATGTGTCCCAATGTTGGAACAGGCTTAGCGGCAGCTAGAGATGCCGGCGTCGCTTGCTCTCCGTCGTGTGCGAAATCTAACAGAGGCACCATTAAAATATTTATAAAATTGATACATTGTGTTTTATTTTCTGCGTTAGTATTGAATTACTTTTCTGAGTTTACCATCAGATTAAGATTAGAAGCATCCTTTTCCACGTCGACCAGAGCTTGAAATCTCATAACTTTTGATAGCTTACCATTTAATACCCCGGGTAAAGGTAAGGCAGGTTATTAATTTTCATAGATAAATACATTTGTAAACGCAGCGTAGGCAGGCCTCCCACAAGGAGGACCAACGAACTGGTAAAGGTCGAAGGACCCAGCTGAATGAGGTTAGCGCAGGACCGGTCGTCGTAGAGATCCCTGGGCGAGGCCTTTGTCCAGCAGTGGACGTCTACAGGCTGATATGATGATGATGATGACAGTTGTAAACAGGAGCTTCTTTGATTTAATTTTACTTCCAGTAATTTTCTACGCCTTTGAAACTTATAAATTACCTGTACTTATGTTTACAAGTTGAACTCTATGAACATTCTTGGATGGTATTGAGAACCTGCGCAAAGTAGGGCTGGTTTCCCTTGAGAAGTCTTTGCTATGATCAGCGGGTTTAGTTTTAGAGTCATATACGCTTGAACTATCATTCGGTGGAGATCTGCGTCGATATGAGGATGACGATCTCGGTATATGACTGTTCTTCGTTTTATCAGTTTCATATCCTGAAATTCATTGGGGTTTTAAGTATTGCCTTTACAGAATGTAAGTCGACAGCACAGACCACCAAAACAATTAGATCATTCCAAAGATACATATTACCTACATCTCATTGTAATGAAGTCATTTTAAATTAAGATGTTTCAGATTTATTAAATATTTTTAAAGAATCAATATTTGCTTGCTTAAATTATACAAAAAGCGAATGCTTTTGTTTAACTTTGCTCGACGTTTCGACCAATCGTTTCGTTTCAATATTTAGTTGTTATATACCGTCAGTATTAGCTTGCAATTATTCTTACAACTTTCATCTGAATCTGTAGAATGTCTAATGGAAAGTGATCTGTGATAGACAATTAACATCAATTTACTTTTCTGTAAGCATTGCCTAAATCTCAATAACATTATAAAAAAGAAACAAAGATATGTTATTGTAGTGTAAAAAGCAATGAATTTACGTGTATCGTCGTTTCTGGACATTGGCATTCTACTGGTTCCTGCTCCACTGTCGCCTACAAAAAAGAAACGTGCTATAAATTAAATTAATCATTATTTATAACCCTGCATGACAATATCTTACAGGAATTATTAACTTCACAGCTAACTGTACCTCTGTTAGAATTAGGAGTAGGCATCCTAACAAGCCTAGGTATTTTTCTAGTGACATTCTTTCTCCTATCTATTTGTTGACTGTTTCTTTCTGTAAAAATCATAATTACTAAAAGTGTAAGGTAGAACAACAATTTGGCATTGGCGGTGATACAATATATTAGTGTGGGCGTATCCAACAGTAGGCGTCGACAGGTTGATACGATGATTATTATAATGATGCTATTAACAATGGAGTTTCAATGTAACGGATTCTAATAAAATTAAGACAATTATCAACAGCGGTCCAAGTAAGGCAATTGTGTCTGAGATTTTGCCCCAACAATTCAACTAGGCAGTGAAAAATATAGTTTTATATTTTTGCACCCTGATGTTTTCAACTAACTGCACTGCGTTGTTTGTTGCTTTGAGAACCGGAAGTTTAAACGTGAAAACAATGCAGTGCTCCGACTCACTCTGTTTACGACCCCTTTGAAAATTTTCATACTTTGTAGAATTGAGAGAAATGTCCACAAAACTTCAAATTTATCACAATTTGATCGAAACAAATATTTGTATTTTCTCCTAGCAGTGATTCAATTGTGATTGCCTGGATGGTCTTTTAGATAAAATGTTTACTTGTGATGTTAGTTTTAGCTTATTTCGATAGGAAATTTATGCTGACATGGTAACATCACAGCGTAGAATTGTCATGACGAGAATTGGTAGAAGCATGTTAGTTTTCCTTGCCAAAACTTATGGCAAGCTAAACAAATTTAAACACTACAAACTAGTTAGCAACAAAGGACTATACGATTCCATAATTTATTATGTAGGTGCTCTAGTCTGATTGTAGATCACAATGACATCCACTTGCCGGCTCGATTCGCAGATGCCAAATCATTTTTTCCGATGCAAAACCTATCAATGTTGCGAAGCACGACCACATCGATATATGTGACCAAGATTTGCACCTTTGGCAAAGGGTTACACTACACCTGAAGTATGACTAAGTTATTTTGAAACGTGTATCTACCTGGAGATAGTTGTTTATTTGGATTATCCTTATCCAAGACAATTTTGTTACCAAAGGCGATAATGTATTCTTTTGTAGACGACATAGGGTTGAAGGGTTGTTTCGCATCAGAATCTATAGTTTGATCCATTGTATCTGCAAAGATGAGTTGTCGTGTATCCCTCATATTTATATGAGCAAACAGCATATTTATTTATCTTGCATCACCATTTTTTTAAACTGTCGCTTTGATGATACAAGACATTGACTCTGACTATAAAATAATGGTACAGTGATAGCTATATTCTGGAATAACATATAGGATACGTTTAACGAGCGTACGAAATGGCGAGGCGTTCGCTTGTATTATAATAATTGTAACAGCTGCTTCTGTGAAATATAAAATTATTTTGAAGAATTTGTTTTGTTAGTAGGTTAACATGAGTTTACTCAAACCCAAAACCATATACTTAATGGAGCCTACAATATGTTCAGAAATATTTGGTTTCCTCGACTGTATAGGCATTTTGATGCTGAATGTGTTAACAAGTTTCCGAGTATTTTGCATATCACCTACCTCTTAAATTTAAAAGGCGTCTGATATATTTCCGCGCAGTGCATCGAACACAGCCAGGATTATTACAGTGGGGTTTAATGAGATGTTGATATAGTCTCTGGAATTTATCTAAAAAATGTCAAGATTAACTAAGTTTATTATTATTTTTAAAAGCTTGTTTTATCAAATCAATCGTTAATAATCTCACCAGACTCGTTGGAACTTTTTTCAGTATCAAATTTATGATTTCCTTCAGAAATATGCACTCCTTTCCGCTGGATTTTATATTTATAGAACTTTGGGATAGAATTACCTATAAAATTTTATTTAATAAAATATTTGGATTTGTCTTTTATAATATTGACGATATTTTCGGCCGGCGGCGTTGGACCATGACTTTCCGTAAGAAAATTATTTTTTCCTTGGGTGTTTGATTAATCTAAGGGTTCAATATTTGACGGAGATTTCAGAATTAAATCATATTTTTGTTGACCATAAGCCTCTCCTATCTCTGCAATGTCCTAAGGTTGTTTCACGACTCAACTTCTAGCAGGGTGACTACGCCTGACTATGGAGGTTTCGACATACTAGATAGATTTAGGCCTATATTACACTATACTATATATATGATCTTATATGTATGACTCATATATATATGATAGTCTAATACCAACATATGACTACTATCTGTCTACGTCATATAAATAGTATCCTACTTGACAGCATGTCGTGAAATAGGATCCTATCTGAATAAGGTATTTTTGGTGAGATTTGGAGAGATATTAATTGTCTTTTTTATTTATGTCTATTCTAGTTAAGGAATATTCCAGATTCTGGGATGGAAATTTCTTACGCTTAATAGGCCGCTGTTCAATGACTATAGTTTCTTCAGTATTGTTGTTCAAAGTATACAGTTGCGTTAATACCTCGTCCAGAATCTTGTTGTCATTGCTTTGCACTGCAGAATTCGAATGCTTATTTACCTTCACAGCGACTACATACTAACCTAAATTATTTTAAAACTTCAGTTCAAACAATCCAAAGTATTGAAAAATCCTTACTTGTTATAATTAACTACTTCAGTGATAGAAAATAAATATCAAAGGTAGTTTTTGGTTCATTTTGTATTTTCACTCAAAATTTTGTGTATTCTAAAATCTAATACATTTTATTTTGACAATGAAAATATTGACAAGCGTAAAGTGTCTACATTTTCTTTCGTTCTGCCAGTATTTTATATGGAGATTTAATGCGGTGCCATTCTTAGTTCGCTACTTCGACCTTTTCTTCAATTTGCCCTTGCGCTAGATGCTTGGCGGCTCTCTGTTCCGCTTTTAGTGCTTCTAATTTTTTTATGAGATCTTCTTGAACGCTGTCCACTATTTCTTTTAGATTTTTAGCTGTAAAGAAGGTAATTATAGTAGTTTACATGCAATTTTAGTACAAAAACTTAGGGTTGGGCAAAAAATTATTTCTTTTTCCACTTTTATGAGTTGTTTACTGTGATCTTTGACTACCAGCCCTTTTCTAATACGGTTTGTTACAGCAAGCCCTCTGCTTTCCTCGGTCAGTCACATTCAGAATTCTTTTTCAGATCTTGACGTGTTCTTATGATAGAGAGAGAGAGACATCTCACTCTTTATTTACCGGCGCTACGCAGTCTCCTTTTAGAACTCATTTGTCTTAACCATCGAGATATTGAATCTAATGGCATCAATACATAGTATGAAAAATTACCTGTTTTTTGATTAAACTCCTCGGCTATCAACGATATCTTTCGCAGCGTGTTGACGTGTTTCGAGATCTCACTTGCTACATCACGATCACCACCAGTATTTACCGCTGCATCTTGCATAGTCACTGGCACTCTTTTTTTCTCATGTTTCATTATATCACTTGTTATTACTGGCATTTTGGGCATTCTGTATCCTGATTTTGGTGATTGTTTTTCTTCTACCATAGTCACATCAGAATATTCTGGAGCTGATATTATGTTTAATGTATCATTCGGCATTAGTTCCGGTGCTAGAGCTTGTAGGTTTTCGATTTTCACGGGAGAGTCCTTCTTTTCTAGTGACTTTATTGAGAAAACTACTGGTAAAGCGTTAGTTAAGCTTTCGATTATAGTTTCTGTGAAATCAATTTTAGTTTAGAAAAGAGAATATGATGATTGTTCTAGAGTTCTAAAAGACGATATCTATGCGTATGGTAAAAGTATAAAGAACAATAAGTAACAAATAGTTGTCAAATGTGAAATATTATGATCCAATGTAAGATCTACTTAGTTCTCCTAAAGAAAATAAGATGAAGTGAAAGAACAGACCACATCTGTTGTAGAACCGATGACCGTTGGAGCCGAGTAGGTCTAGAGTACAGATCGAGTACCAAATAATGCTACTTAAAGGTTTTAAAAGTAGCGTTATATCAGAGAAGTAATATTTCTAACAATGAATGAAAAACCATCTCTCCAGACGGTTTCTGCACAAATAGAGTAATCTCACCGGAAAAGAGTATCAACAAATTGCAAAATCATCAGTAGACACTTACGCACGACATTCGTCGGGGCTTCTTCTTCTACCTCCTTCCTTCTGTGTACTAGTTTTCTCGTCAGTTCGGCCAAAAACATAGAACATGTTGGCCCTGAAAAAAATACGGTTTCTGGAAAAATTCTGTCAATGAATAAATAATACCAAGTAATAGCGATTTCTACGCACCACTTTCACTTTTCCTCTTCTTCACAGTTTTGGGCTTCGCTGCCGGTTTCTTGGTCTTTGACTTATATCGACCTGACTTACCCGGGGGTTCCATAGTTCTAAAAATACAATCATCATTGATTTATCAATAACTTAGCCCGTAAGTGACAAACTTGGAAAGATTTACATTATTATAATACCTATACTTGGTAAACTCATTAAATTAATATATTATATCAAATCAACAGCCTATCGACATGTTCTCACTGCTTCAGGCCTACCCTCTCAACGAGAGAGCGTTCGGGCTATAGTCCACCACGGTAGCCTAGTGCGGGTTGGTATGAGATACTTTAGCTACCTATATACTACGGATAACTTCGCTTCTTTGGTCGTAATTAAAAGATCAAATATTTTAGGAGTCGCTTGGTAAGCTTTTATATTGACTTTCAATACGAGATCGCTGTAATTGTCGGATCAATACTCACATAAAATATATATTCCGGAAAGTCCCTTCGCGACGGGACTTCCGATAAAAAAATCTACTATTTTCTTTATTGACAAACCATTTTGTAACCGTGTATTTTCTTTCTACGTTTGTAACAGTCAAGTAACATTGACAGCAGTCTGAAAGTTGTCGGTTGTAGTATAATATTAAATAGATCGTAATATATTATTAGTTTTATTATTTTTTCAGTTACCACAGCGTCTGGACCTAAAGCCACACCCACACTGGGGCGGTGACAAGATGACGAGATTCACGACTGGATTTGTATTGGATTGGTCCAAATGTCATTTTTAAAAGACATTTCTAAAAGGCTATTTTATATTCATTCACATTTTATTCATAAAATATAATGACGTATTTAGTAAAAAGAGCGTCAGTGGCGTCGGGGATAAGACACGACCTATCATATCGAAAGGTCCTGAGTTCGATCCCCGGCTGGGCCATGTACCAATAGGTCTTTTCTCGAAACTTAATAAGTACATTTACTACTGCTCTCAAACGGTGAAGGAAAACATCGTGAGGAAACCTGCATACGCCGAAGAAGAAATTTTAGGCGCATTTGAAGTCCACCAACCCGCACTGGGCTAGCGTGTTGGACTATAGCCCGAACACCCTCGTTGAGAGGGTAGGCCTGAGCCCCAGCAGTGGGGACATGTTATTAGGCTGTTGATGATGACGTATTTAGACCAAAATGCGTATTGACCAAACGCGTATTGGACCAACTGCAACTAAATCGCCCAAAAAGACATACTAAAGAAAAAAGAGGTATCAGTTACAAGTTTTACTTTATTTGATGTAGTGCTATTATATCCAGTTTTTCTTCGATGTCGTCATAAAAATATGGACGTTTTACCTGAAACAATAAATTATAGTATAATAAAAAATGTATTATTACCTAATACAGAATTGTTCTGCAGATAGATACTTCAAATCAACAACGCTGTTTTCTCGCGGACCCACTAATTTGACCCACTGGTGGGGCCACGGGTGAGACTTATTTCTCGTACTGTAAAAACTATCAAATGGACTAAATTGGACCAAACTGTATAAACTGGGCTACAGTGGACCAAAGTGTACCAATTGGACTAAATTGGACTAAAATGAACCAAACTGTTTAAATGAGCTAATGGATGGGCTAAATACGACAATAATGCCCTCAACGAGGCGTACGGGCTATAGTCCACCACGCTAGCCCAGTGCGGGTTGGTAGACTTCCCATGCGCCTTAAATTACTTCTTCGGCATATTGAGGTTTCCTCACGATGTTTTCCGTCACCGTTTGAGAGCAGTCCGTAAATGTACTTAAGTTTCGAGAAAATCGGTACATGCACGCTCCCAACTCAGACCTGTAGACGTAAAAGGCAATGTACCACCGACAACGCTTAAGGGTAGAAACTTACGAATGCTAAAACACCGGTGCCGAGCGGCAGGCAAAATTTTCAATAACCCTCCACCGCGTACGTGTCTGTGGGGTCACAATTATCCCGATTTTGTTGTCTGAAAATCCCTTCTCAGTGGTTTTTATTTGAGGAACCAATATTATAAAATTTCAAGCTTCTACACCCACGAACAGAAAGGACGAAAAAAAGGCAAGCGTATTGAGCTTCAAGCTCTTTTTCGTTTGACTAGACTACCTATTGTAAACTCCATAAATAAGTGCTACCACAAAATACGTACTATCGCAGAATCCGTTCACTTCGACGGAGCTACAGGTTTCTGAAACAGAGAAAAATCCAGTGACCGAAAAATAACTACACCGATGATAAATAAATCCTAAGACGACGGATACTCCTGTACCGTTCAATGTCCCTCCGACCGTGAATTTCCGCGTCATTCGATCCGTTGTGATAATGGCAGCCTTCGCATAAGCACGAAAACACCGGAACATAACGCAAAAACCAGCTCTTATGTGCCATGATGTATTACGTTACAACCTGCTAGCTTAGTATGCCTATGTCTTCTGTAAGGTTTTGATTTAGCAGAAAATTTAATATAGTATCAATCTCTTCATCATCATCAGCGTGCACTGGTCCACTCCTGGACTATAGGCCTTCCCCAAGACGCGCTACTGAATCCGATCTTCGGTTCTCCGCATCCAGTCACTGCCAGCCGCCTTATAGTATAGGCAGTATAAACAGTAGAACAGTATTTTCATGTTATATGAGACTAGCTTTTTCCCGCGGCCCGCGTAGAAAAGTTTTTCCCGTGTACATTGTGAAACAGCGCCCTCTATATAGGCGTTTTTTACTTAGGGGGTATTAGCGGACGCCCCGCGACTTTGTCCGCGTTAAAAGTAGCTTATATGTTATTCCAGGATATAAGCTATCACTGTACCAACTTTCATCAAAATCTGTTTGGTAGTTTTTGCGTGAAGGAGTAACAAACATACTCACAAACTTTCGCCTTTATAATATTAGTAGGATAGGATAGGATTCTAGTTTCGCTTAAAATGCAGGAGATAATCATCATCATCATCATTTCAGCCTTTTAGCGTTCACTGCTTGACATAGACCTTCCCCAACATGAGAACATTAAGAATCAGAGCGGTTCTCGCCGTAGTTAGTACGGTTTGCATTAGTAGTTGTTAAAATTCTAACAGTGATAGTAGACGAGGTGTTGCGAGGTGTCGAGGTTTGTTGACCAGACGCAGGCGGCGCCTTCGGAGGTCCATGTTCAGAGTGAGCCAGCACCAGCGCTGTGGCGGCTGCCGGGGCGACCACGCTGGAGGTTTGGTTTTCTGGAAACAATCAGACCTCATACATACGCAGTCGGGTGATAAATAGAAACTAATTAAGTAATCAAATGATTTAAAGCAGGAAGGTTCGAATCTCTTTGGTGGCGCGCGCGATCTGGAGATTGCATCTTGCATATTTAGTATGGGAACCAATGGTGCCACTTACAGGGGGCGTGCGGACAAAGGAAGCGGAGTAGCGGGAGGAGGTTGCTAATGCAAATTTATTTAGAGTTTGAAAATGAGAATGTGTGAGTGAGTTACAGTATTGTAATACATTTGACACGATTTTGACACCCATAGAATGCTTTGTACGCCTCTTTAAGGGGCCGCGAGCACGCACCAAAGAGATCTTAACTCTATGATTTAAAGTTATTCTAAGAGATGCGACGATGGGATCCTTCTACCTATCCACAATTCTGTCACGGTTTTGTATCAAAATAGATACTGGCGTAGCGTTCAGTGGCGTTCCTAATTCGATACAAAAACAAACATGCGGTGAGCGACCTGGGCTGTTGATGCTTGATGATAATATTGATAATCTAACCTAAACACTGTACATTGCATTATGTTATTTACCTTCGCTCGGCGGATGGAACAAGTCGCACTCGCTTTGTTGACGAGCTGACATGGAAATTAGGCCAGTGTTGTTAAGTGCTTTGAATACGCTCATGATCTCAATTCCCTCGGAATATGAGATTATTAAAATCGTGTAAAGTTTTTGAAATATGCCAGTGGGCTGTAAGAGATTAGATTTGATGTCGATTTGAGGATTTTGTTTTTGGACACAGGGCTCTTGGCTCAGAATTTATTTACCTCGGTACATCCCGTACAGTAACATGATCAAGGAATATCGGCTCTGGTGGTATATTCTCATATTTTCCTCTATAAAAGTAGTAGTTAGTGTTAGTACTCTGACCAAGGTGGAATGTGATGCAAATCAGTACCTAGCCTATCACTTGCAGCCAGCATCCGCGAGGAACTATACTGCCATTATTGTGGTCTTAGTATTCGGACCATCGCCTCACCTGGTAGTTCGTGGTAACTTCCACGGGCATCATAAAACTCCTCCTTGGCAACATTTAAGGGGTGGCTCGGCAGAGAAGCTTCGGACGGGCTGCTCGATGACGAGGTCGCTTGAGCCTTACTGGTCTCTCTCCGCTTCTTCTTTAGTTTCTTCACCTTATCTGGCGGAGGGCTCTCCGCCTGGGCTTCCGGGTTGTCCTTTTGTAGGTCGTGCAGTTCAAGGACGAAGGTATGGTTTGTGAAGAAATTTTTGTTCGATGCGGAAGACGATGAAGAGGGGTTCGATGATGTGTCAGTTGAATCGAACATTTTGTCTAAATCTGCAAGTTATTAACGTTATCATAATCAATTTTATTTATTTATTAGTTTATCTACATGGCAGGAATAATCCTATTCTGAGCCTACCGGTGCGTGGTCTCCTTGTTAAGAGAATGATGAGACTGAGCGAAGCGAAAGAGCTGTGTCAGGATCGCGATACTTCGCGCTCCGTTCTTTAGTAAGACTAATAGGTGAGTTTGTATCTATCTATCTAGGTATGTCACTCACCATCTGGAGTGACCAACTCACCCAACCTGTCATCCATGCTAGAACTGCTTTGGGGTCAGTTGGTTCTGGTTCTGTTTGGGTGGAGGAGGGGTTTCAACTGAGAACCATTGTCGTTTTGAAAGAGTCCGTAAGGGCTACTGTAAATACATTTTTGGTTACATTAATTCACGATTAGAAATATTATTGTCGATTGACGGTAATGTTAAGTCAAATTCGTTATATTTGAATTTAGAATTTGGATTTTTTTTTGACGTATAGGTACAGTCGGTACAGGTCGTCTGAAAAGTATTTCTACAAATATAAATAAATAAAAAGTACTTAGGTACTCAGCCCATTTTTCGTGCATGTCTGATTGTGAGTCAAAATTTTTTATTGCAAACACAGAGATTTTTTTATCTGTTTAGGCCGAAAGACTGCTTTTGTTAAAAAGCTAAACATAAAAAATACATCATGTTTTTGTTAGTGAGCTTATTTGTCTAAGGTCCAACATCGCACGAAATAGGTATACATGGAAGATTCACATTGACGATTACTTTTATGAATGAAAAAGCGTAGAGATTCGTCAATTACTTTTTTCCTGAACTTACCACAATTTTTATTATAAAGTTCCAAGTTTATTTAAATAGACTAGGTATGTAAAACTAAAATACTACTCTAAATTAAACAAGGACCAAGTTTTTTTTAAAATTTGAAACAAATCGTTATATCAAACCATCAAATATCGATTTGTATAACTTGTTTACATATTGTTTTAATATCCAGCCAGTCATATCAAAACCTAGGCATTTATATTTATTGTCTGACTATTACTTCCCCCAATATCAAGAACATTCAAAACCAAATTCAAATTCAAATTCAAATTCAAAAGTATTTTATTGCATGTAAGTACACTAGGTACATTTATACAACGTCAATTTTTTATCTACCACCGCCTCCAAGGTGTTATATAGAGCTGGGAAGAAGAAGCGGCGCAACAAACTTCCGCAACACATCTTTTAAAATCAATTTTGTACATAACATTATTTTGTAAAGATTGTGCGAGGCTGAAGTAACATTAACACCAGGCATCTTTGTCATTTAGATAATCGACTGTTTTATAATAAGCTTTCTTACAAAGTTGTTGTTGTAAGTGTAATTGATATATTTTTATTTCTTGAGAAAACTTGTCATTTTTCTGGAAGTGTAAAAGATCATGGTCCTTAGTATATATTGAGTATACAAATATTTGAATGAATAGGTACTGTAAAGGAAAAGAAAATAGTGTTACTTTCTCTATAATATTTATTTACTTCTCTTGAAGTCTCGATTTCTCTTTGTCATTCTATATTGAAACATTTTCTGTTATTGCCTTAACCATTTCTCTGATTTCTTTCCCTTATATTTTCCTGTTCACTCCCCTTTGTATCGCATTATTGGATCGGAGAGATAAGTCTTAAACACACAATGCAATTGACATCTTTGAAGATATTTTGTTATCGCTGTCACGGTTTTCGTTACAAATTCTGCTTTCTTGATGATTGCTTACTACTGTATTGTTATTTATAGTGTTAGGTATTTTATACCCACTGTTTCAAGATATCTGAGGGGTTCCTTATAGATTTTTTCCCTTATTCCTCGTATAAAACCAAGTTAGATAAACCAGCATTCAACCGTGAATGAATAAATATTATTTTATTATACTTGCATGCCTTGCTATGCCACAACCTTACAGCATCTTTTACACTAATGAGAACAACTTTTGTGGTTTAGTTTGTATTGCCTACTATAATTTTAGAATAAATAGGGCTTTTACACCGTTTGGAATTGGCCAGTTACCTGACACACGCGTTCATACGTTGGCAATTTCGTTAACCATTGTATTTTAAATAATAAATTTATCATTAAAATGTATCTCTGTATACTCTTTCATGTAAAAAAGATGAAAATAAACCCATCTGTAGGTATACAAAAAATATGACATTTATTGTTCCCCTGAAAAAAGTCGATCAGGGTTTGAAATTTCCTCTCTTCAAATAGGTAGACTTACAGTGCAGCAGAAAATAAATCTCCGCCTACGAGTCTAGAGTAGTCTAGACTGGTCATGATTATTCCATTAGCGACTTCTGCGCACGTCGAATGTTGACTTGGGGATTAGTTGCAGCGGCGTCGTCGAGAGAATTACAAAAATGTATCTGCTGGGTTGCGTTATCAGCGCAAAAGCTATTTTTAGATTTCTACAGAGCTTAGTGCATTATAATGAGCCAGGTATATCTGGCGACAGTTCGATCCCTTTGGGACCTTCAATTCATTTCAATACACTTTAATGTACATTTAAAAAATACTTAAATACTTATAAATATATACTTAAATATATACATTCTATACATAGCCTACGCTGAACACTTTAGTAAATAAAAAATTGTGTAAGTATCTTTTCTACACACATCCTCCATATGTAAAGTTGCTTGCTACTTATAATTCTGTATAAATTTTACCTTATTAAGAAAAAATAAAAAGCACAGTGTGAAAGTAGGTACTCTAGTAAGTAGCTAGGGTGTTATAAAATGTAGCTGGATACACGATATTATGGAGATAGCACCGTAAATGGACGCGAACATGAAATACGACCATGGAAGGCACAGGTAGCTACATGAAAGTTGAGGCCCTTAACACTCGAGAGATGTAATGGAAAATGAGAAAATCTTTTTCGAACCTATCCATAGTTATTGTCATTTCTGTGGATGCTTTCACCGAAACAATTTCATATTTCTCAAACTATAAGTAATATTTAGTGCCCGTTAACACACTTAATAAAATAGGTTACTTAGGGCCTCTTACACCGCTTGCTGATAAAGTCCCAGATACCCTATCTACAGGTTATCTGACAGATAGCCTATTTTTTTCGTTTCACAGGTATCTGATTGCCTATATCTTATATATTTTATATAGTCTATCACACAGATTTATCTGATAGATTAGTTTATCACTAAGATTACTATCTGTAACAATATCAGGAAGTGGTGAAAGAAGCCCTTAATGTACCTGACATAAAAAAATTAAGATAGACCTTAAAATTAAAAATATCACCGAAATTAAGAAAAAAATTGTAGCTGTTGAAATTGACACTTAATATAATATTTTTATTTTTATCGACATTTATTTAAAACGGCTTTTTGTACGCTCAAAATCAAGGTTGGAAAATGCTTTTATTTCCCAAAAAATATGACTATTCCAGAAAGAAAATGTAGCCCTGGCGTGACGCTATAACTTCCCTTACTGGATACAAGCAGAATAGACTCGTGGCCATTTTTATATAGTCTATAAAACCCGCAACGAGTCCTGCCCTCTGTCCTTTGGTTTACGATGTGATTGACACTGACCTCTAGGCCCTATCATAACGGCGGAAAAAATAAGCAATGTTCTTGGGCGGCCGTTGACCCGTGAATGACGTCGTGTATATAGTCACGGAAGATAGTGGTTACCACAACCATGGTTCAATGACCTGACAAAAAATATTTGACACATATTTTTTATAGCTGAAAATGTACCAAAAAAACTAATTATAGTATTGACTAGTTAAACAAAACGGCGGAAAACTAATTAAATATTGCATGTAACAATAAAAGAATATACTCGTACGTGTTTAATGACTTTTATGAGTATAGTATCAATTCCACGATATTCTCAATTTTAATGAAACCCCCAACTTTTCCATCGAGCCATCTGGTCTAGAACTAAAAAGTAATAGAGTTGCTATTAGCCAGTTTTACGATTAAGGCTCAATATTGGTGTTGCTGGATTGATCGTAAAAACTGGGCGATTTTGCGATAGATGGACCAGTTTCCGTTAAGTGTATTTTAGTACATGTTTAAGTAGATATCTAAAATATGTATGATCCGCGGTATAGTCCACTAGTAAATACTGTCACTGTCAGCAATTTGCAAACAATCTGTGACTATATTCATACAGCCGCCAAAAAATTCTACCGGGACTATAGCTTATAGTTGGTTGTGCGCTCGCCTCACGTTCATGAGGCCGTGAATTCGAACCTTGGCCCGTAAAAATGAATGTTTCCCGTACCATTGGTCAAGGAAAACATCGTGAGGAAACCTGCATACACATATATTTAACGCGTGTATGTCACTGACTTCTGAATCTCAGAAAGATAATGCAATGGATCTACCCACAACCCAGCTTTATTAAAAAAAACATGTACTAGGTAGGTACTGATGTTGGGTTAGCATAATGTGCAAACAGCCCACCCGTCTTCCCGGGTAGAATGTGTGACGCACGCGGCGAGGTGTTAACATTTATTTACCTCCTTCGGGCAGGGATGTAATCAGATACAGCCCTCTGGTCGGAACCCACGAAAAATAACAAAAATATGCTCTCCTCATTATACTTTTGATTATAAATTTGATTTCGATTCTTCATAATCATGTCTTTTACCTGTAATAATTCCGAAACACATCAGAGTTCAGGTTACCTTAGTTATGATTATGAAGCAGAAAATCTTTTTGTTATTCTAAAAATATGAATAGTCCAGTTTCGGAGAATACTGAGTCCAATCCCACTTCTTCATTTTATAGTTTTTCATCTTGGTTAGTACAGGATACTTGAATGAACTGAGATTTTGTGATAATTCACAACAATCGGCAAAAAAAGAAAGCCGAATAATTCATTTACGTATTCGGTGTGCTCACAATGTGCATTATATTTTCGTAACTGCTCTCATATTTTGTAAATTTTCTTGGGGGGTCATGACCCACCTTCCGGCCCCCTGTTCATGCGCCTCCCTCTCACGTAGTTCATTTCCCCCCGATATTTCGCGGCCGATCCGGCGCGCAACGAGCCTCGACTAACGGCTAGTGTTATTGGCTGCTGTTTCTATTCAAATTCTTTTAAAAACTGCGGATGAAGATATGGGGTGACAACGCTTTTGGAGTTTCCTGGACACATTTTTCGGAGTATATGTGACGTAATGCAAACACCGGGCGCGCGGTGGGGAAGACACTCGTTAGCTGTCAGCCGGCCCGAGCGGACGTGCGGCCACGACCGCAGTGATAATATTAGAAGTTGTTGTCTAATTTATTCTGCCTAGCTAACCACCCACTTACCCCAGTGACCAGTATTATACCTGGAAGCAGCATCGTCAGTAAGAAAAAAAACCCTGCAAAATAGCATCAAAATGTACGAAAATCTTAAAGTTAAGGATTCATGACCATAGGGGAGCGTAGCGTGCTTTTTCCGGTGTTCTGGTGGTGCTTCCAGACGGCTCATCAGATCAGTTGGATATGTATATCGATCTAAAAGTCTATGACCATCATCAGATTATGCCCCGATCAATCTTTCACGAGAGAGAAACGAGCGTCAGTGGCGTAGGGGATAAGACGCGGCCTATCATATCGAAAGGTCCGGAGTTCGATCCCCAGCTGGGCCATGTACCAATGGGTTTTTTCTCGAAACTTAAGCACATTTACTGACTGCTCTCAAACGGTGAAGGAAAACATCGTGAAGAAACCTGCATACGCCGAAGAAGAAATTCTTAGGCGTATGTGAAGTCCACCAACCCGCACTGGGCTAGCGTGGTGGACTATAGCCCGAACGCCCTCGTGGAGAGGGTAGGCCTGAGCCCTAGCAGTGGGACATTAATAGGCTGTTGATGATGACAATCCTTCACGGAGAACCGTGGCTTCAAAGTGACCTCGATTGTATGAAAATCTTGCTGTTTCTAATTATCCGTCCACCGAGTACCTACATATCTAAAGGACGCTGCGTCCTACATATTACAATTCGGGAAGTCCTCATGCGAGCAAGAAAGCAATTTTGGGACGTCGTCGGTAGGTATTGGAGCGCCGTTGATTTATTGGAGTTGCCACCGATTGCGAACTTGTTATGTCTCTGACCCTATGTTCCTCCCACGCAGTATATTCTGTTACTGCAAATAGTACTTGTATCAGACTGTATCTCTATAATTGAATACTCAAAGTGACATATAGACGTGGCTCAAGAATCTATTTGTACAGGATTTTCTCAGATCTGCCTCCCGGTTACAGCCGAGTTGCATACGGCTGTGAAATTGTCTCCATTTGTGTATTTAGTAGTGCTTTCGGAGGATTCATTCACTGGAGATGTCGTTTGTTTTAGGATGTTGCTATCTGCTGAGGTATTAGAGGTATACGTACCTGTGATCTTTGATCATATAAAGTGTCTTGTTTGCCTTTTCAACCGACGAAAAAACAAAATAGGAGGAGTCGACACGTTTAATAAATTTAAGAAATGAGACTAAACTTAAATAAGATATGGCTTAAATGTCTCGTAACCAAGCCAAAACCTACTTTTAAAAAAAACAAAGCACAGCAATAAACTTTCCCTGTACGTCCTCGCTGGTGGAAATATGTATGCGTTGTTGTGCATTCCACGAAATTTTCCCCTTCCATTGTATGACCGCGTTGAACTGGAGTAATAAAAATTCCTCTCGCATTCCTCAGTGATTTCCCCTTATAAATTAGGTCAGTTGGTCGCAGCCAAGGACTTGCGGTGTTATTACGATTTACCCTTTGTTGCTCCACCAATGCACCCTTGTTAGGATTCTGTTGTGGACAGCAACCGGAGGAAGATGCTTCTATTTTAAAGACTCGGTTACATAACACTGTTGCAATCTATACATGTATTTATGCCTCCTACTAATATTATAAAGGCGAAAATTTGTAAGGAATTATGTGAGGATACATGTTTGGATGTTTCTTACTCTTTCACGCTGCAACTGCTGAACGGATTTTGATGAAACTTGGTACAGTGATAGCTTATATCCTGGAATAACGTATAGGCTACTTTTTACCGCGGCAAATTGTTCCTCTTCCTCAAAGCTAGTTATCAAATAAATAGACTGATCTTTGAACAGTTTCGAGGCATAGTACCTGCACTAGAGTTTTAGTGTTGAATAAAAACCGGTTTCTCTCTAGTAGCCCGATGTAAAATACACGTTTTTTCACAGAAAATTCAGAAGTAATTCTTTAACGGGAACTTTCGTGAAATTCTCCCGAATATCTCATTAAAAGTACAATCTGACATGTAAAAACTCAAAAATTTAAAAGAATGTATCTTTTCCAATCCAACTTTAGTCCTACCACCAGTAGTATAACATGATTCAATTCAATTCAATTCATTTATTTTAAGCTTACAAAATACATGTCTACAGGTAGAGTCCCAAGGCGACACGATAGTAAAAGTTATCCACTTTTCATGCAGTGATATAGATAATGCGATAAAATAAAATCCTTCTTGTATTCATTATTATTACACAAAACATAATACGATATGATATGAATCTGAAATCTACCATTCTAGTATAGGACAAACTTCGTAATTTCAAGACTTTGTACAATACCGTTCTAATAATTCTGTAAAGTCATTTTATTCAAAAGCTTTTAAAGCTCTTCCGGAAGAGCTTATAAAGCTTTTACATAAGTAGGCGAAGTAAAATTACAAGTTACTTTTGATACATTAACTGAAAACACGTGCGTTTGAAACTTTTGTTTTACCGCCCGACGTTTATGTACACATCTCAGGTACAGTCAACAAAAGAGACAGGTAAGCAGGCACCATACAGAGCTAGTATAGCGCTGTAAGTACTGTACATATACTTACCTCTCTCTTTTGTTGAATGTACAGTGAGTCCCCGTAGAGTTTTTGGCGGTTGTATGAAGTTGGCAGATTTCTGCGCAATGACTAATTTTAGGTGTCAAAGGGGAGCTGTGTGTCTACTAGAGACGCTCATTCAATTTCAAGAAATAGTTCATTGATTCGATGAACCCAATCAAATTTCAACTTTGGACATCTACACTATCTCGCTTGCGCAGACATAGACTATGAACACTGTCAGCGATGTCCAAACAATCTGTGTCTGTATTCAGCCGCCAAAAAACTATTACAGTCAGTCTCAATACCCGCGAAACACAACACGTTACAAATGTTGTTGAGTGGCACTGTTTCAATAGCGGTCTGCGATCATTAATACTATATATTAATAGTATTAATGATCGCAGATAGCGGTATAACAAAGTTGTAAAAAACCTTTCAAACTACCGGAAAACCAAGTGGAATTATAAATCGTTTCCAGATTTTGTGGCTAAATGTGCACGGTCTATGAAATCAGTCAAGTCAACAGCCTAATAATATATCCCCACTATTGGAGCACAGGTTTATCCTGTCAACGAGGATTATAGTCCACCACGCTAACAAAATGAGGGTAACTTCTTCTGTGTATATAGGTTTCCTGCTTGTTTTCCTTCACCATTTGAGAGCAGTTAGTAAATGTGTGATAGGTACTCGAGAAAAACCTATGATACAACCGTTGACTGAACATGGACCTCTCGACATGACAGGCCTCGTATATCCTACTACGTCAACGCTCATGGTGGACCGTGAATATACCTAGGTGGTGAACCAAAAATAGACACGTTTCGTAAATGATTTATTTCAAAGGCGAGCAGTCGCACAGTGGAATATTTAATTCTATTTCACGAATTGTTAATTAAGTCTCCACTGGTTACGCGACTGTTAAGCGCAGAGTGTCGTAATGGTCTAAGGGTGGAACTTGCTCAAAAGTTTTACTCACTGAGGTCGTGGTCCCATTTAAAATGTCTACGCAAGTGACAGAAGCAGTGCAGCTAATAATTTCTGCTCTAATATCTTAAAGTTGTGAGTTTGAGTTTGCGCAGGATAATATTTTCACAAGAGCGTCAGTGGCCTCGGGGATATGACGCGGCCCATCATATCGAAAGGTCCGAAGTTCGATCCCCGGCTGGACTATGTACTAATGGATTTTTCTCGAAACTTAAGTATGGTCGGGAAACCTGCATACGCCGAAGATGAAATTCTTAGGCGCATGTGAAGTCTAGCGTGGTGGACTATAGCCCGAACGCCCTCGTTGATAGGGTAGGCCTGAGCCCCAGCAGTTGGGAGATTAATAGGCTGTTGATGATGATGATGAATATTTTCACAATATTTGAAAGGAACCTTTGTACAGTCAAGGTTCATAAGAGCAGTAGCAGTTTCGCAACTCAATGGAATGACAGACCAGTTTCACTTACGACTTTCTTTTATATCTCTACCCACACACGCAGATATCCACCAATATATTCCTTGATATTACGATGAATTGATGACTTATTGCTATGTCGTTAAGGTTTAAAACACGCTATTGACTTGGGTGGTCAGTTAAATCTAATTGGTTTTCGTGTTGACGTGCGCACCGTTGTACAGAATAATGACTCTTAGCGAGCTACTGCACTTAAGAACCTTACTGTACATGGACTGTTTTTAATATCATCATCATCGTATCAGCCTTTTAACGCCCACTGCTGGACATAGGCATTCCGCATTGAACACCACCATTTCCGGTATTGAGGTTGTAAGTCCACCTGGCGGAGGGGCGTCCCACTCCCACGCTGCGTATTCTGGTCCGCCGTGGTCTCCACTCTAGAACACGTCGGCACCGAGTGTGGTGGCGTTCATTGGAGAAAATCTTCGTCCAACAGTGGATCTTGAAGAGCTGATTATGACGTTGATGATGATTATGTGGTACTGGTGCGCAATAAAGTATATCCAATCCAATTCAATTGAAACTTTTTATTATAAGAAAAAAATTCACACAAATTCTGTTTGAGTACGCGTGTTCATTCAAACTACTCAATAAAATGCAAATTTCCCGCAAGGTATCACACATGAATAAAGATGGCGTTCTATTGCGATACAGGGGGTAGCGTTGAATAATTCAATATAGGGGGACATAAGCTCATCCTGGTTTTATTAGCAATAAAGTATTGTTGTTTTGCCGCGATGAGTAATTTTGTCGATTAATTAAACTACACGTCATATATCTTATCTTATTAAGAAGCCAGGAGGCGACACTTTGACCTTACACGTTCTGTTATGCCAAACCCCAGGCCACCAACGGTGCCGCAAAACGTTTTTTGGTGGACTTTAAATACGCTTGGAATAGGAAAATCTGGTTAGATTTGCGGTATGCAGGTTTCCTCACGATGTTTTCCTTCAGCGAAAAGCCTGTTGTATTATAATGGTTTAGAACTTGCACTTCATATTTTTTAAGGTTCCGTATCAGATCGGTCCAAACAGAGCCAGCATTTCGACGCGTGCTACGCCGTAGTAGTTGTCCTCTGCTACGCCGTAGCAGTTGTTTTCTGCTACGAACTAAATGAGGAAGCCTTATGTTATGAACTATACCATACAAATAATTGATCTGTATATTATGGTCGCGGGACCCAGCTGGATTAGATTAGTATGCGACCGGTCGGTCATCGTGGAGATCCCTGGGGGAGGCCTTTGTCCAGCAGTGGACGTCTTGCTGATAATGATAAAAATAATTATTACCTATTATAATAATTTTTGGACAAACTTACACACGGCTGTTTTAGTCCCGACGCTTAATATACTTACATAATATACTTTTTAAATACATAAAAAAAAAAAAACAAACACCCAGAATCCGAAAACCAACAGATATGCTCATCACACAAATGTTGGCCCCGGGTGGGAATCGAACCCACGACCTCTGGTGCCGTAGGTAGGGTCACTACCAACTACGCCAACAGGCCAGCCCAGCCCAGGTCTGACCCTCCTCGGAATCGATCCCACAATCTCTAACTTTCGAGTCTAACGATAACACTACGCCAACGAAATAGTCAATTTAGTTAGTATCGTGAAAAATAGAATTTAGAACAATTGCGGAATTATAAAATCAATGTCTCCCGAATGTACCTAGTTGATGTGAGGACAAAATTGAATATTTCTCATTCCAATATTCGCATCCCGAAGGATCTTTGAAATGAAGTAAACAAGTACACGAAAGTAGACCATCGCCAATGTACGTGAAGGAAACAGACATAACTTCTACAATTTATTGGTTTCATACTTTGGTTCAAGAATTACGGGTAAGTTACAGTCAAAAGTAAGCAAGTTTTGTAGGTTACTGTGAATATAGTAAGGGATACATACGTGCTTCCCTATACTCACCAAATAATGAAGTCTAGGGATGTGGTGTTTGTAGAAAACAACTCCAGAAAATCTGGGCCCATAACCTAAAAAAATGTTAATACGACGTAACTACTTTATATTAAAGAAAGTTTGTATACTGAACAGTTTACACAATTCACAGAGGCGGCCATAGACAGAGGGTTAAAAACGGAAAAAGAACCACAGACAATCATTACGTAACAACGTTGAGTGTTGCTACTTACAAATAATATTTATACATTAATACCTGTTATTCCAACAAATCCTTCCGTAAATCGTTTCTGCTGAGACGGCAAAGGTTATACATGGTGTACCTATACTGGTGTCTTTCGTGTCTACTCAAATGGATCATCTTTTATTCTACAACTTTTGGAAAATAATGAAAAGTCAAACTTTATTGTTGAAATCTGAAAGTATTGTAAATTCCTGTCTTTATCAATGACAAGATATTATGTCAAGCATGATTGTTGATGATGATGTATGACTAATACATGACTTTATGTATTACTAGCATATGCCCCGCGACTTCGTTCGCATTAAAAAGTATCGTTTGGGTTATTCCCAACGGATAAGTTATAGTTACTAACATGTAAATGCGGCATGTAAATTTGATCTGTAAATTTTTGTTCCCATACAATATGTATGGGATAATATCCCTAATATCCCTTTTCACCTCTTTAGGGTTAGAATTTTAAAAATCCAAGTACACCAGATTTTAAGTCAGACCACATGCTTCCAAACAAAATCAAAACAACGCGGTGTCAAACAGACAGACAGACAAGAATTTTTTTCAAAAGTGTTTTGCGGTCAGTCAAGCATAAATAACGTATTCCATAGTTTTTTAAAATCCTTTCAATGTACAGAAATACTCCCATTACAATTTTATAACAGTACTAGCCGATGACCCGCGTTAAAAAGTATACTATTTAAATGTTATTCAAAAAATTTTATCCCGTTCTAATCATGCCAGTTTCTTAGTTTTAAAGTTTGTCAATAGATGGCGTTACGTGTATTTTACACCCCGCTATCATTTGGTTCTTCGCCACATATTAAGTTAAGCGTGCAAATTATCTACCAGTTTTTACCTCTTTAGTATAGATAGATGATAAACTTACGGCCGGTATTTTAAAGTGTGTTGAGTGGGTACCACTCGTATTTATGGTTTCTCAATTCCTCACAAAACGTTGACTCTGACGCAGATTCGTGCGAAAATGAAATTCACTTTTTGTCGCATGCGATATTATTTGGAAGATAAAAGGCACCAGCGTGACTGGCGAGGATCGGGCCCGGCGACATTTGTTTTATTTTTTATCTTTCGCCCGAAAGGGAGTTGTGATTTCTGTCCCACGGTCCTTTCATAGAGAGATCTCAATATCATACTTTCACATTTTATCAGAAAATCACACGACCTGATTTTTACCTCCAAGATTTAATTAAATCTGAAATTAATTTCCGCCGTTTTAAAAGTTTGTTTAGCTTCATTTTTCTCGTTGTAGCATTCGACTTTTAATTAACAAATCAAAGATCGCGGTGCAATGTTTTTAAATTGGAATTTTCTTTCCTTTTCTAAATCTTTTTTATATATTACTACGGCTTTGGTCGCGTGGAACAACTTTTATTTTATTATTTTACTATTTATTATTACCGCGGTGAAATTCCAGTATATATAAGCTATCATTGTAACAAGTTTCATCAAAATCAGTTCAGCCGTTACAGCGTTAAAGAGTACCTTTGCGTTAAAAACTTTCGCCTCTATTATATTACTAGGATAGGATATTATGGTTTATGGGATATAGAGCTGCTTCAGGTACATAAGTCAAAACTAATGGATTTAGTAGAGTAAGAAAAGTTTTACATAACATGCCACCTGCAAGACTTTATGTCATAAAGAATAATTTATGACCCAGTGACGTGCTTCAAAGCATTCCTCTATTATACCCACTTTCAGCGGTTCTAGTAAACACAAGCGAATCGAAGACAAAGCAGTTTGCAGTTAAAGGCAGCCGGGATCAATAGCGAAGGAACTGCAAATTATATCCGACGCGACTTTGACCTGATTTCCACCGGGTCACGATACAATGAACTATGAAAACAACCGCCCATTTGGCGACGTTTTAGGGCTCGGCTTTAGGATCAGGAGCGCAGGGACGGATTTAGGGTGACTTTGCAATGGGGGGCCACACTTTGACTTAAAGAGTTAGCTGTAGACGAGTTTAGTAATGTTAGTAAATAAGTGGAAAACGGGCAGACAACTCCCCTGATGGTAGTTGTGGTCTTTGGCTATAAGTTTGTTGCCACTCGAGTGGCACTGAGGATTAGGTTAAAATGTCATCAATCAATCAACAGCCTATTAATATGTCACCACTGCTCGGGCTCAAGTATACGTTGGTTCTTTTACTCTTCAAATTGGAACACAGCAATACATGTACTTTTGACAGAAGTAGAACGAAAATATCTTACGATATTATGTACCTATAGAAATAGTCGTGCTTGAGTGAAGTGGATTCCGAATAGATATGTATAAAAATTCAACTATTATTAGTTTCTAGCTCTGTTTGACCTCTTAATTTGACTTCTGTGGGATATTTTCTAACATAAGTAGGTACTACGTCTAATAAAAATAATGCTATATGAAAGCACCGCCTCATTTGAAAACATCCCCGCTGGTTCCCCTAAAAAGTAAATGGCTATGTAAATACTTCAAAACGGGTCCATGTCAAAATTAAGAAAGGATTTTTAATTATATTATTATTTACGGGTCTTACACACGAAATAGTTTTATAAATATAAATAAATAATTATATAAATATAAATAAAAATCTAAAATGTAAGAAAGGATTTTCTCAATTTGACATGGCCACATTAAAATAAAAAAGGGATCTTAGAAATATTCGTAGTAGTAGGGGCCACGACTCTAAGAGCACCTTCCGATGCGGCCCTCGAGGAAACCATAATTATACGGTTCAAGTCACATTATTGCGCACATATATTTCGGTATAATCTGGAAGGCCTTTTATGTTTACGCTCGGTTTGAAATCGAAATGAGTCTACGTTAGGAACATCAGTTCAGATCGCCTCTGGGGGTTAGTGTGATGTTTGTTGCACTTTTAACACCACAAGGGGCCACGTGTCTGAAGAGGTAGGTACTGCGATTGCCGCAATGTGTATCGGCTTCCGTGTTTACAATAGCAATTCCGATCTCGATGGTTATTTGCCGTTACCTACTTGGAGAGTTCTTTAGGGTTGCTATCGCTGTTTGAGAGCCATAAGTATAGCTTAAAGTATGTAATCAAAACTCATCGGAGTAAAAACAAAAGGTTTTTTTAAGGTTTTGAGTATGGAATTCATGTATCATAGGTCTTACATTATAAAAAAGCTTTGTAACTGTTTTGACCGATGTATTATATGTATGAATCCATACGCCATAATGTCGGTAGAATGTAGAATAGACAACTTCGTTAATGTTGCCAGTTATAAATAGATAATGTATTATTAATCATATCCCTTCAGCACGATGTGTCAGTTTTCCCACAGTATCTATTAAGGCGTTAAAATAATAACTAATGAAATAATACCTATAGTATACTTGGTCTATTGACGGCTTGTCATTGTATATCTTGCTTGATGGTATTTTTCCTGTGTGGTTTTTCCCCTTGTTATTTGTGTGTGTGATTGGGGTAGGTACCCAAAATAACTTTTTTGTTGTAATTAGGTTTATTGACCTAAACCTAAAGTACCTACGGGAATAAGTTTACCAAGTGTACAATCGAACGTCGGTGGAAATACTTTGACATTGATCAGGATTTACTATATTATATACAATGAGAGACCAGTTTATATTGGTTTTGTTTCCACTGAAGTGCGGTCGGCTTTACACGGACCTTTTACACATTTGGTTGAATGGTTGGGAATCGAACCTGCATCTCTTTTTCCAAGAGACTGCAATGTTTGACTCTACAAACACAAAAAATTTCACAACATTTACCACCAAATCCAAATCAAATAGATTTGAGGAACATCAAGTCATGACCGCAATTAAATATATAGGGTGTCCTGATCTGTAATTGCCTCTCGCCCGGAATAGAGATGGAAACTTCCAAACTGTCGTTTATACAGGGTCGGCAGTAATTAAGAGGAATCGAAAAGGGCACCGATAGGTAACTATTTTGACATAGGGGTGGTTGCATTATTCATACAAAGGGATTGACTTAATTACGGGGCAAAACGATTTTAACATTAATGTGCTTCAAATATTCAATTCAATTCAATACTCTATAGGTATACATATTTAAAAAAATATTGATAATAAAAAACATACAGATTCAAAACGGAACATTTTGGAAAGGACTGGCAAATTGTTAAAATATTCGCTTTTTTCAGTTTCCCAATAACAAAATTCGACAATCATTTTTATATTTTCATCATTTTTATATTTTAGCGTTCGGTATTAGCTCAAAAATACGTTGAAGTGGCATGGGCTGGTCACATCTGTCGGAGAACCGATAACCGCTGGTGTAGACGAGTTCTCGAGTGGAGATCACGACTGGGCAAGCGTAGTGTGGGTCGCCCCTCAGCTAGTAGCGACGACCTGCGTAAGGCGGCTGGCAGTGACTGGATGCAGAAAACCGAAGACAAGGTTTAGTGGCGCGCCATGTGTTAGGCTTTTGTCCAGCTGTGGGCTAGTCCTAGCTGATTATAAAGCATTTATATCAATAAATACTATCATAAATTATACTTAAAACCCGCAACATACAATGTTTTATGATAATAAATAGAAGAGACGAACATGACCATAAACAAAGCTCTTGAAGTGAACTCCGAATTGTGTCAGAGAAGTTTCGCGGATCGCAGGCGGGGTGTTAAATTGCTTTCCATCACGGGTAGGCAGTAAAGTTTACATCTAACAGGGCCGCATTTAGACCTGTTGCTAACTTCACCACTCCTATAGGCCGGAATCTCTCTCTGAATTCATAATCTGAATTCATATTATTAATTCAGAAAGCCCAGAATTGCATACTATTTAATTAATCACCACACACATTCTAATTTTTCTGATTATAAATTTTTCAGATCGATCTGTAAATTGTATGCGATTCCGGGCTTTTTTAAATTAATAATATGAATTCAGATTAGGAATTCAGAGAGACATTCCGGCTGTGTAATGCCAGCCTTAGAGAGTGGAGCAGGGGGATGGGGTGTCACATAAACTTTAAAATCCTTTATTGTTTTCATTTTCCTTATTTTGTAAGATATATAAAGAATTTTTACTGTTTCATGCAATTTTATTGGAATTTTCCGCCTGAAAATTATCAGATATCCATTACAAAATAAGTGTAATACTCTTCCATACGCCTCGGCGAGACCAACTCAATTTTACCTTCACCCTTAGAACTTCTATCCTTAACTTTTAGGGACCAGGAATGTGACACTTCGACTCTATGGTATCTGTTGTGCCAAACCCCTGTTCACTAACAGTGCTCTAAGTCCCCAATCCGTGTTTTGGTGGACTTCACAGACGACTTAGAATCGATAAGATTCTAACCGTTGTCATATGCAGGTTGCCTCACGATGTTTCCTTCAACCTCTAACCGACCCTGGCGTCACCTCTACTGTTTACATCTTGCATTCACAAAAATTTTAGTGGAAACGTAAACAGCCATCAACATAAGTAAACAATTTTCCTCCCCCCCCTTATTCTCTGCAGTCACTTCCTGTACCTGCCCGCATTAATGGAAGGGACGCCGCCATTTGCGGGAAGAATTTAATGTGCCGAATATACGGCGGTAAACAATTTATGAGGAACAATAAAAAAACTGTTGGTCCAGCTTATTTTTCTTGACTTTTAGTTGTGAAACGCAGGCTTGACAAATATTTGTATAAGGACAGACTGAAGTTAGCTGCATACTTTGTCGCGCACTGTGCCGTGATTGGTCGGCTGGTATTGTTACGCTGCGCTGATACTACGCTAGTTGGGAACTTGCATTTTGTACATAATCAAAATATGCAGAGTGCGTGTGTGAAAAGATGATGAAACAGAGCAAAGCGAAAGGGTGTGACAGGACCGCGATACTTGGCGTTCCGTTCTTTCTGCCTACCCCGTCAGGGACATAGCGTGAAGATATGTATAGATACGAGTATATATAAGATTACACACACTATCAGGGTCAGCGTAGACCCAGAGGAAAACAGCTTGAGCAATTTCATGTTGCTAATGTGAAAACCACCGTTTTGTTTGATTTGTATATTTCATAGCAAGAGCCGGAAGCTGCTCCGTGTGTGCCGATTTCAGCTGGGTCTGCGCCGAACCTTACACTTCAGACAGTATGCACATGTCCCCAGCACTCTAGCGACCACTTCAAGCCTCATTTGCCGGAGCGAAACTAACCGTGACAATCCCGGGTAACTGCTACTTGTAACTACTAGATACTCAAACAGCACTTTAAATGTTCACTTAAGTACCTCGCAAATGTAACTCAAACGGTTAAGCGGTATCACGACATAATTGTTATACAGGATCCTTCAAAATTTACTTCACAAACTTTGTCAGTTTTAACTGTAACTGGTACACACTGGTGTATCAAAGATTAAATAAAAAAGAAAAATATTAACGATCTGTTGTGGCTGTTTTAAAGGTAACTTCAAATCAATAGCCTATTAACATGTCCCCACTGCTCAGGCCTACCCTCTCACGAGGGCGTTCGGGCTATAGTCCACCACGCCAGCCCAGTGCGGGTTGGTGGACTTCACATGCTCCTAAGAATTTCTTCTTCGGCGTATGCAGGTTTCCTCACGATGTTTTTCTTCAGTCAGAGCAGTCAGTAAATGTAGTTTCGAGAAAAAACCCATTGGTACATGGCCCAGCCGGGGATCGGGTGGGTGCAAAATTCGAGCATGATCGGGAAGGAGTCAAAAAAATCGATCGTTTTCTAACGATTCCTTCACCGTTCAAAAGCAGTCAGTAAATGTACTTAAGTTTCGAGAAAACCCATCGGTACAGTTACAAATTGGATCGAAATCGGACCTTTCGACGTGACAGGCTGCGTCGTCTCACTACGCCAACGCTCTCTGTCTAGAGCTGACTGGTCCTAAATTAATTCACTAAAACTTTGCCATTCACTACCGAACACAAACACCATGAAAGCACAGCGGGGCCAATGCTCCCCATAACTCAGCTCCATGCCGCAGTACATCTCCCATCTCCTCAACTGGGGCGGTAAATCACCAACTACAGTACTGATTTGATATATTTTGTTTTGGAGATACCGTCGGTGTCGGCGACGAATGACTATTAGTTTCTGCGTCGAATGACTTGCGTAAACAGTTATTGCCTTTGTCCTTTTTGCAAAATGACCAGCGTGGCCAAAATGTCCCGTTCTCAAAATGTTCAAACGTCCATAATAAAAGACCATTTCTCGGATTATTTAAGAGCAACTTGTCTGCTAAGACTGGCCACCCCTACCCTACCCATGTTGTATGAACCACGCGGAAACCCTGATTCCAAATGCGATTAAATTATTAATAATAATAATGTTTAGTCCCAAACTAAGCCGAAGCGTGTACATATGGGTACTCAACAACTGATAAACATAGATATATACTTTAAATAAATACATACAAACACCCTGAATCTGAAAACCAACAGATATGCTATCACACAAATGTTGGTCCCGGGTGTTAATCGAACCCACGACCTCTGGCGTAGTAGGCAGGGTCACTACCAACTACGCCAACAGGCCATCAAATACCTTTTACACCTTTCTCTCTACCTCTACATAATCTTTTAAATTTTAATTTCAAATATATTAGGGTGCAGACTCGTGGTCACACTGTTTTGTCACACTAGTGTGACCAGAAGGATTTTTTTCCTCGTAGTCACACTATGTCTGGTGTGATCAATAGCACAAATATCGCTTTCACGGTTTGTAGCGCTACGGGCGGCGTAGAATCGCTACGATGACCACATTTTACCACTCATACTAATAAAACATACACAGTATACTTTATTCATAGAGTTAGTATACTAACAACTCTCTGACTTTATTGAACAAATTAAAAAAAACACAGAGTTACAATTTTGGAGTTAAGAGTATAATCTCAGATATAGATATCTATGCCTATGAGTACAATCATAAACCGATTGAACAATTTATTCCTGATATCTTTGAAGCTTAACTTACTTAGGACGCCAGGGACACCTGGCCAAACCTCGTCTCTACAGGATCTGTCGTGCCTTGGTGAACTTCAGATACGCCTTAGAATATAAATATACTGATCTTTGACGTATAGTATGCATGTTTTCTCACAATGTTTCCCTTCATCGAAAAACATATTTTCGTATTAAACAAAACGGTATATAAGTTCCGAAAACCCATTAGTATTGACCAAGGTCCGAACCCACAACCTCACGAACGTGAGGCGAGTGCATAACCAACTAGACTACCACGGCTTTCCTTAATCTCAGAACACTGACGAAAAGTAAAAGTCTATACGAAATCAGTTCAAAATGAAAAGTCCTATCCTAAGCTCAGCCGGGGTTAGGTAGAGTAACAAGTAGGCAATACAGGGCAGTCACTGTGACCTACATTATCATAGGTCGGTCTACTTCAAAAGGATATCGACTAACGATGCTAATGAGGGACCACTTTGTACAATGACCTCGATAGGAGGGTTCAAACATGCCGAAAAGTTTCAGAGAAATTACTACAAGTTGGTACTAAAAATAAGCTAATTTATAGGAATGCTAGATATTGTAGCTATACTGTTTCCCCGGGCAGTTTATCACGGTAAAAAGTAGCTTAGCTCCTGCTCCAGGGTTTGATGTATCTCCACACCAAATTTCATCAAAATCCGTTCAGCGGTTTAGACGTGAAAAGGTAACAAACCACACAGACAAAAATTAATATGGATAGATTTCTAATTTTTTTGGTGATGTGTGGTCACTGCCATGGCTCGCTTCCTCATCATCATCATATCAGACGTCCACTGCTGGACAAAGGTCTTCCCCAAAGATATCCACGACGCCCGGTCCCGCGCTAACCTCACCCTGCCGGGTTCCACGACCTTCACCAGATCGCTGGTCAACCTTGCGGGAGGCCTGCCTACGCTGCGTCTTCCGGTACGCCTCTCTCTTCCTACGTCATCATTATTAATGGGATCTGAAGTCTGGACTAAATTGCCATAGGGTTGTCGCTACACTACAATTATATACAACTAGCTGGGTGATATGGGTTTATCATTTATTACCGTCAAGACGTCCCGTGGGCGGCGGTGCCGGCAGGGGCGTAATCAGGATGCTTCCGAGTGCGCTTTACAGCTGCGCGACGAGGGTCCATCAAACCGAGTGTGGTTATCTTTTTATTGAATCCTTTTTTTCCTTGAATTTTTGTTTCCATTCGCCTTTTTTCCCTGTTTTTATTCCCTGATCCCGCCGTTTGCTCTTTATCGATTTTTTTTCATTCTCTCGTTTTATCAACATGATATTTTCCGGTCCCATATTTTCTTAATTTTCGTTTTTTTGTTCGGTAAAAAGATAGCCACACTCAGTCGAGTGCGATAACTTTTTAAACTCGCATAATGCTTATTCGCAGAAAACGGTGGCGGTCCCTGAACTGACTCCACTGACTCCACGAAAGCGAGGGTATTGTGTAATTCCCTGCGGTCCAGCCATTCCAACTCCTTGAAGTAGTGGAGTAGGGCTTCTGGCCGACGGCAGCACTGTTGCAGGTCGCTCGTTGCCGAAAGATCGGGATCTATTGTCAGCCACGTTTCGGATCTGAATTCAATGACAGTGGACAGTGTAGCAGCACTGTTCACAGTCTCGCTGTCCCGCAGACAGCCGCTGCACGGGGGACTGTCCGTGATGCCCAAGTTGTGCATGTGTTTGTTCAGCTTGCAGTGTTCTGTTATGATGCCAACCAGAAGTCTAAGGTTGCCTCGGTTGCGTTCATTAGAAAGTTTGAACTCTCTGATAGAGTAGGCGCCTGCACAGGGGACTGTCCGTGATGCCCAAGTTGAGCATGACTGTGTTTGTTCAGGTTGCATTGTCCTGTTATGATTCCAACTAGAAGCCTGAGGTGGCCTCGGTTGCGTTAATTAGCAAGTTAGAACTGTCTGATGGAGTAGGTAGGCAGAAAACGGAGCGACAAGTATCAGCGCTGCGCTCTCGGGCGCAGCACCATGCTGAGATGGGGCCTTTTGGTTTATTTATTTATAGGTAAGCCAATAAATATATTTTTCTTTCTTTCTTTCAAGTAGTTCATAATAGTTGCATGGACCATATTGGGGGGATATCCTCAAACCTTTCCTGACTACGGACCATAGTGAGGATTAGCATTCCGCCCCCGATGTCTTGTTTCAATTAAAATTTCCAGAAGATTACGCCACTTTCACAGACTAAACGAAATAAGCTCTACTCGGCCCTAGGCACAGATATTAAGAGGTTATGAGAATCTGTATGGAGCCTCTGGACGGAATTCTCCGGCGATAATATTTCATTTGGGAGACGTGCGAATTAATTGGGAAAAAGTAATTTATTTTACTCTCAAATAACTCTATACGTCCCGCGGTTGTGCCTGCTGTTTTATTTAATTTTGTTTTATAGTTTTGTATGAGATCCGTATTTCAGGAAATTTGTATTGAAGATCTGCGACAGTTGAAAACGTAAATAATTAAAGAGTTTTAGGGCCTCTTACACCGCTTGCTGATAAAGTCCCAGTTACCCTATCTGCAGGTTATCTGACAGATAGCCTGTTTTTTGGTTTCACGGGTATCTGATTGCCTATATCTTATATATTTTATATAGTCTATCACACAGATTTATCTGATAGATTAGTTTATCACTAAGATTACTATCTGTAACAATATCAGGAAGTGGTGAAAGAAGCCCTTAATGTTTTATGAACCGAGATAAACCAAGAACTGATAACTTGGAGTACCTAGACGAATTCTAGAGTGGGAACCACGCGTGGGCAGGCGTAGTGTGGACCTCGGCTAGATGGCGCGACAATCTTCTAGTGACTGGTCGCGGAGAACCGAAGATCGGGTTCAGTATATATAGCTCCAAGGAAGACAGGTACCTATATCCAGCTACAGTGCGCACTGATGAAGATGATGAATTTGCAAATCATCTTTAATGTCAAGACAAGCTCTTATTTTTACCCAACGACGGAACGGAAAAGGTATATACGCGTTTAGGGTGAGAGGATGTTAGTTTGTTTATTTGTTTGTTTACGCACTTCATAACTGCATATATCTAACTGTTTTGAGCAGATTTGGTTTCTGCTAATTTATAATTCAACTAACAAACAAACAATTTCCGTTTTATATATGAGTCGAAATACATTACTTCCGCGGACATAGGAATTTGCCGAGATAAAGTATTTTTTCAGAGAGGCAACTAGGATTTAAGGCTTTCGAGAAGGTTGTTTAGGCGAAAAGAAAGTTAAACCGCTAAACTTAGTGCGGCGGGTTCCCGTTGATAAGATGGGAGGTAATTTAACTCCGACTGCTGTCAAAGTTATTGACTGGTTCATTTATCTCTCTTGGTAGTTGCCGGAAAGTTTTATTAGTTCTAATAGGTAGGTATTGGTTTAGTTTTAGCCTAAGTCTATGGTATATATAGGTATCAGATGTTGTACATATACATAGACTTCAAATTTGTAATACAAAATCAGTGTTTTACACACATCTTCAATCTTCTCATGCTTTTAAAATGATCAAAAAGTGTCTTTTTAAAGTTTGAAATTATCCCATTTTTTAATGCATAAGATGGTGTCTCACTTCGGGACTTCAATTATTTGTTTTATTAGAAAATTAACGATAATTTAAAGCTAGCTAATAACTGGGTTAACGTACTATTTGTCAATAACTGAGTCACAATCAAGTGTTTTGTATTACCACTATGAAGTCACCCTGTATAAGCGAGCGAATGTGAGTGGAAAATTACCACTGGTAATACGTGCCGCGAACGACCTAGACTGACATACCAGGATTCCTCAATCCACCCGTCCAGGACCACTCTGATCAGATAGAGCGCGGCGGATGCTCAAAGACGGACACGTGCAGAGCACTCGCGTCCCGCGGCGACCGTGTGTGAAGAAAATGGCGAGACTGAGCGAAGCGACAGAGGTGTGTCAGGATCGCGATACTTGGCGCTCCGTTCTTTCTGCCACCCCGCCAGGGACAAAGCGTGCAGATAATGTATGTGTGTATATATGTATGAATTCTTTTTGAGTGTTTCCAATACGCAGTCGAATAATTAGTTTGTACGTATTATACCAGATTAGCAAAATGTCAAATTAGCAAAATGTCAAATTAGCAAAATGTCAAATTAGCAAAATGCCAGATTAGCAAAATGCCAGATTAGCATAATGCCAGATTAGCAAATGTCAGATTAGCATAAGTTTCTTTGGCTGTTTGATAAATTACCTTTTTTCGACCCAAAGCCAATGCCTAAGAGAAATTAAGTAACTGTTAATTTATTACTCTCTCTTGACAGCTCATTAATTGTGCCAAAATCTAATCTGTTTTATCTGTAAAGATTTATCACCTACTGTCTACTTATCTTTCCCTGTATTTTAGCTTTTTAAGACGAAGAATAATATTTTGTCATTAAAGAATCATTAAAGATTTTCTATATGAAGAAAAAACAATGTTTAAATGTAAGTACATAAATTTATTTCCTCTTACTCGTTTATAAATGTATAGTTTACATTATTACTACAATTACAAGTACTTACCTATTTAATTATAAATTAACACTAATGTAATAATGGTCTAGATACTAATTAATTCTCGATTAAAATAGAACACATTGCTAAGAGTTTAACTCGAATCCATTTGGCACCTTGACTGTCTATTAGAATTAAAAGTAATAAAAGAAAATCTATTAATAAAAAGTAATTATAAAATAAAAGAGAGCGTCAGTGGCGTAGGGGATAAGACGCGGCCTATCATATTGAAAGGTCCGGAGTTAGATCCCCAGCTGGGACATGTACCAATGGGTTTTTTCTCGAAACTTTAGTACATTTACTGACTGCTCTCAAACGGTGAAGGAAAGCATCGTGAGGAAACCTGCATACGCCGAAGAAGAAATTCTTAGGCGCATGTGAAGTCCACCAACCCGCACTGGGCTAGCGTGTTGAGAGGGTAGGCCTGAGCCCCAGCAGTGGGGACATTAATAGGCTGTTGATGAAAAGAAAATCTGTAGAAGGATCATAACCGGTAGCGATGGCCGTTGGGGCAGACAAGTACTGAAGAGTGGGACGCCCCTCCGCCAGGTGGACCGACGACCTGAAGAAGGTGGCCGAGAGCGGCTGGAAGCGGGGGGAAGAGGATCGGGTGTGGTGGCATACTCTAAGATGCCACCACACCCTTAGAGTATACATTATGTATACTCTAAGGGTGGCATTCATTAAGGAAGGCCTACGTCCAGCAGTGAACGCTGAAGGTCTGATAATGATGATGTAGGGGTCAAGCAGGATAGAAGATAGTCAGTACAGGTCACTCATCAGACAAACAGATAGACGTTTATATTGGATTAGGGATGTAACAACGTGACATGGATTGAGATTGTAACTATATTTGGTGATTTCTAGTATACCGCCAAATAGCTCTCTATAAATAGTTAAATCTAATGGTGACATAATGTTACTTAATCTATGTTAATTATTAACATTAAAAAGCCCTAACCGCCCACCGTAAGTGACAAAAAACATTTTCGTTTATTAGTTACAAATTCTATTATAGTTCAAATTATAGGCTCTTACGTTAAGTCGGCAGTTAGTGCTTATTTTGAATTATTTACAATATAGATTATATTTGGTTCAAGTAAAGAGATCTATTCGTCGTACAAAACTGTAGACAAATATGAAAAAGTAGACAATTCTAAGAGGTTAGTCCCTGTATTTTGTTCTCTATTCAATTACAATAAATTATAATTATTTTATGGGGTACTTAAAAGACACCTATTTCATACAAGTGCCTATATAATGTTATATTGTAAAAAAATACTTGTACCTAATGTAAATTCTTGTCTGAATTAGAATCAGATTGTTGCATTTAGTTTAAATATGCTACTTTTTAACTGTAAGTAACTTTTGTTGTAGCAAGTATCCTGTTATTTTTTTGTAATACTTTTTGTAGCAATATTAATAACTAATAATAATATAAATATTAATATAATTAATATTCATAATTTCGTTTAAAAAGTAATGTCACGTAACGAAACTTTCATACAACCAATAATATACTTATTAATTTACATAATTATACATTATTTTACATTGAATTTATAGGTATTCAAAGTAAGGGAGCGCTTCTATGCTAACATTATAGAAACAACCAGTGCTTATGTAAATTTAATTAAATTGTATGTATCAATTAAATACGATTTATGGTGTGGTGAAAGAGAATTTCAGTTACATACTTGTAGAAGTTATTTACATAATTAAAAATTCGAAACTGAAGGATTTTTTCGCTTATTAACTACAGCCGAAAGCTACAGTGGTGGCGTTCATTGGGGAGGCCTATGTCCGGCAGAGGATGATGAACTCACAATCCGCTACAATGGATAACTGATGTAAGATGATGATAATTATTTAATTATTTACGGGTCTTACACACGAACAAGTCGAAACGTCTGGCAAAGGTAAATAAAACTCGTTCGTGTGTAAGACCCGTAAATAATTATATAATTATGAATACAAAGCTCAAAAGTCTAAAATGTACTAATGAATATGATGCTTAAATTACCGTAACAATATTTGAGGTACTTTTCAATACTTAAGTGTGTATGCCAGCGTGACTACAAGAAGGTGTCGTCGCGTCTTCTAGGAGCGTGGCAGTTGTTGTTGATTTGGTTCTGTCCATCCGGCAGGTGGAGGCGGACCTTCCGCGAGTTGGTGCTGCCGCATTGGAGCACCCGCTGCTTTGGAAACTTAAGGCTGTCTTCTTTCACCTAGTGACACAATGTACATTGGTACCTGTTCGCATTTGGGGGAACATAAAGGAAAAGATTGAAATCTTGAGGTTTTAAAATACAATTCCGTTTTGAAGACAAAATTGTATAAGCAACATAGGTTGGTACGGTTGCGTGCGTTGGTATGAATGAATTGAATGAATGGTTCTACAGAATGCGAGCGAGTGAATGAGCGAGACAGCTAGAGAGGCGCTCGCGTCGGTCGATTCCGGTTGTTCCAAACGATAGGGAGGTGCTGACAGTAAGTACCTAATAGATCTATAATATCTACAGGGTATTTGGAAGGCCGATGCAAAGTATTGCGCAGGTTACAGTAGAGATCTTATAGACTGCATTATGTACAGTCAAGGTTCGTAAGTGCAGTAGCAGTTTCGTAACTCTATAGATTGAGAGACCAGTTTCGCTTACGACTTTCTTTTACATCTGTACCCACACCCATACCACAGAGTAAGTAATATGCCCATACCCACTAATATATTCCTCGGTGCTACGATGAATTGATGACTTATTGCTATGATAATAAGGTTTAAAACACGCTATTGACTCGTGTGGTCAGATCTAATTGGTTTTCGTGTTGTCGTCCGCACCGTTGTTACACGCAAATGACTCTTAGCGTGCTACTGCACTTATGAACCTTACTGTACGTACTGTATTACAAGAGGCGTGTGCCGCGCGTCGCGTAAAAACGGAGTTTGTATTTCATTTTAATTATGTAGTAGTACAGAGTGGACGTTTGAAGTCCTATTTGTACTACTAAGGGTATAATTAGAACAAACAGGACATTTTTAGTCCTTTTTGTACTATTAATAAGTACAGTCACGAACCGGGATTGTTGGGCCACTAGCTTATCATCTTAACTTGGTTGTGTTACACGAATGCCGCCGTAATTGAAATGTGACCATAGCAACCCTTTTGTTACCCGAATTGCAATACACGGACAAAATACGAACAGTGGCAAGTGGCTCAATAATCCCGGTTCGTGACTGTACTTAGAACAAAATCGTAGTGTGTAAAGGGGCCTAACCCGTTGTAATGTATGAGACTGTATGGGAAACTTCGCACCGGTGTGTTGCCACGCGCCGCACACGCCACGCAGCCGCTCGGTTTGCCACCAGTTTGGTGGGGTTGCCTGATGATGGTAATAGAGGCAGTTACTTAGCTAAGTTACTTACCCTGACGTCATGCCGAGTCCGCCGGTGCGATGACGTCAGCAACTCGGTGTGCGCACGCGACTCGTTCCCCGCAGGGCTGTCCCCCGTCTTTATCCAGCACCACAGCCATTTGTATGGTGGTATATTCCTGGTACGAACGATTTAAACATTTAGGGCTTCTTTCACCACTTGCTGTTAAAGTCCCAGATACCCTATCTGCCTATTTTTTTGTTTCACAGGTACCCGATTGCCTTATCTGTCAGATAAACTAAAAGCAAGATCAAGTGGCTGTTATTTTTTTATCTGTCAGATCAGATATTTTATTAATACTTGAGATGTGAAACACGAAAATATTATCAGACAGATTTATCTGATAGATAATAAATTTATCTGATAATTTATCTGTCAGCTTAATATCTGTAACAATATCAGCAAGTGGTGAAAGAGGCCCTTGATATTATTAGATCTTTCAAAACTATTTAAGGGGGTTTTATTTACAAGCCACGTATTTTTTTTCCTGTTTTCATAGTATCATATCCAAACCCTTTCCAACCAAGTTTTAAAAAAGAAAGTTTAAGAAAATTACGAAGTCATCCTGTATGTATTAGGATAAGGAGAAATAAATAACTTTTATTATTAAATAAATAACTTTTTATTATAAAAATCATGCGTTTTTACAAAGTCGCTTTTATTTTTTGTAAAAATTTAGATTGTCTTTAAATTTAGAATGTATTTTTCTTCATTTTGTAGGTAAGGTGTAATCCAAACAAAGGAATATAGGTAGGTAAGTATATAAAAAATCTCAACTGCTTTATTAAACAAAGGTTGAAAAAGCGGCCACATAGACCCTGATGCTCATTTAAAGATTCTCACACCAGAATACCCCGTTCCCCTTAACTACATACATAAATCTGGAGTAAGGGGCTCTCTTAAATTGAAACCATTAGAAATAATAGGTCTGAAATGAGACCTAGAATTAGGGTAAAATAAATAAAACGTCCAAAACGTGAGAGAAAAGTTGAATAAGTAAGAAATGTTATGTATCTTGTTTCATTATTAAATACTATACTTATTAATATATTGACGTGTTGATTATGATAATTAATTTAATTAATAACTTGACTTATGATTTTTATTTAATTTATGTCGATTAATGTAAACTATGAAACTTGTTTTTCGAAATAAAAATAATTTAATTTAAGTACTTACGTAATTGTAAGAACAGTTTTACTGACGCTAAGAAACGATAAATAGTTATAAATTGTAAAAGTATTATTATTATAAAGAAAAAGTTGTGAGTAAGTACATATGAAACAGTACAATAATACTTTAATCAAAAATCAATTATGATAACCAGATTTATGTAACCAAATAATTATTAATTATAATAGATACACAGTGCTATCTCAAAGGTAACCTCACGGTTGCTACGTAGCGTGAAATTTCTTAACTACACGTTATTGTAGTGTAAATTGTAAATTATAATTAATGGCTGGCTTTAATTTTCTCACAGCTATCAAATTAACGCTACCATGAACGCAGAATCAGCAACGCAAAATTTAATTATAACAACTCAGACATCCTAACATTTTATACGGGGCGTCCCACGGGTATGGGACATGAGACAAAGTAGGTATTTGAAATATTGAAGACTAAGGGCCTCTTACACAGCTTGCTGATCAAGTCCCAGATACCCTATCTGCAGGTTATCTGACAGATAGTCATTTTTTTGGGTTTCACAGGTATCTGATTGCCTATATCTTATATATTTTATATAGTCTATCACACAGATTTATCTGATAGATTAGTTTATCACTAAGATTACCCCTTCGGCCGTCTACAGAACCGGAGTTTCGGAACTGGTTCCGTACGAGGCTTTTAAATTACTTGTATGGAACTGGTTCCCTACGAGGCTTTTTTTTACCTGTATGGAACTGGTTCCGATCAAGTAATTATTATATTTCATCAGCCGTGTACGGAACTCATGAGTAAAAACACAGCGAGCGGACGCAAAAGCGAAAGGAACTGACATTGACTGTACTATACAAATTAGTAGGACCAATGCCCATACATAATTATGATTTTCTTGTTACAGTTCTACCGGTAGAACCACGAACAAAAAGAATTGCCCGTGGTACTACCAGTAGGACTACGCGGTAGGACCACGGGAAACAAATGGTCGAAGACTAGTGCAACTGTAAGCACTAGTCATTTACCTAAGTCTACACGGAGCGGAAAAAACCGCGGGCAAACTCGCTTAGAAATAAGTTAACAACTTTAAATTCAACAAAACTTTATTTCTGTTAACTTTGGATACCTACTAAGAGTATACAAGGTGGGTCCTGTAACATAGGCAAAGAATGTAACTGTAGGCTTGCTTTAGTTACAGGGCCCACCCTGTATATACACTCTGACAATCCATTATTCAATATCCAGAAAATCTAAATGAAAATAACCTTCTAACTTAGCTTATTAGCTTAAATATCCGCTATACTTCTACAATCTTAAAATTTAAAAGCCAGCCAGCCAGTTACTGATCATGAAAGCGTTTTACGGAGAAAATACTGCATACCCAGTGACACGGCCTTCATGCCAAACCTTTTTCAGTGAACAAGGTCTCACAGTTATATACAAGTAAATTAAAAGCCATGTACAGAACCAGTTCCATACAGGTAAAAAAAAAGCCTCGTAGGGAACCAGTTCCATACAAGTATTTTAAAAGCCTCGTACGGAACCAGTTCCGAAACTCCGGTTCTGTAGACGGCCGAAGGGAAGATTACTATCTGTAACAATATCAGGAAGTGGTGAACGAAGCCCTAACTGTTGTCCACGACTTCGTCCGCGTGGATTTTGGAAGTAACTATCTCTCCTATGTACAGACATCGTCTAGTTATAATTCTCTTAAGAGAAAACACATACAACAACTGTGAAAACTGCGTTGTAGAGAATCATTAAGAGAAATTAATATATTAACCGTTGCCAGTCAATACATTTTTGAGAATATTTTGTATGTCCGCAAAAATATATCTCTCTTTTTGAGGCACTGTGATATGAACACAGCTTATGTTACAAGAAACAAAAACAAACTTGTACCACCACAGTTAAGGCTTAGTAAGGTCAGTAAATCATTCACGGGGCAATGTATACGCTTCTACAATAAACTACCAGAAGAAATCTTAAATATGAATGACAGAAAATTTAAGACTCACATTAAACAACAACTTTGTAAGAAAGCTTATTATAAAACAGTCGATTATCTAAATGACAAAGATGCCTGGTGTTAATGTTACTTCAGCCTCGCACAATCTTTACAAAATAATGTTATGTACAAACTTGATTTTAAAAGATGTGTTGCGGAAGTTTGTTGCGCCGCTTCTTCTTCCCAGCTCTATATAACACCTTGGAGGCGGTGGTAGATAAAAAATTGACGTTGTATAAATGTACCCAGTGTACTTACATGCAATAAAATACTTTTGAATTTGAATTTGAACTGCATCTAATTTGATGCGTAGTTATGCGTGATGATACAGTCAAACAGATAGATAAACAGACAAAAATTCTAAAAAATATTTTTTAGCTTTTTAAGTAGGTATGTACATTTTCCTATGTACCTACATACGTATAATTTTATTATATTTACCCTTAATAGATAGGTTTTTTTTATTATTGAAGAAGGGAAATTTTACTAAAAGATGACTTCCATTTTGTTTTTTTTTCCATAATTTTATTGATATTCGATTCTTAGCTCAGGCAAGTGATTCCCCACGATGTTTTCCTTCACCGAAAAGCCTGTGACAGCCACATTATTATTAATTAAACAGTTCTTAAGTTCCAAGAAACTAATTGGTAGGGGCTAAGGTTCGAACCCACGACCTCAAATAACTAGGCTATAGTACCCACGGAGTTTATTGGGGGATGAAGTTGACTGATTTCTGCGCAACGACTGAACATAGGTGTCAAAGAGGAGCTTCGCGGGGGTTCACTAGAGACGCTGATTCAATTTCAAGAAATGATTCATTGATTCGATCAACAGAATCAAACTTTAAAGTTTTTGGACATCTCTATGCAGCACACTATCTCGCTTACGCACTAGACTTTAAACACTGTCAGCGATGTGCAAACAATTTGTGACTATATTTATTTATCCGTCAAGAAAATCCGTGTGGACTATACCACTGGTCTACATTTAGTTTAAATTATGTTTTATATTCCACCCATGTCCTAACTTTGATCTGGGAAAGCTTGCTCAAGACAACTTGTTAAACTTAGATTGACTTAGTAAATGTTACTCGACTTTAAGGCACAAGTTTGTCAGATATTGGATATTTTGTGAATCAAAGTGTCAAAGAATCTCCCTTCCAATTGTGTTATATCAAACATTAATACATTTTGATGTGGGTTTTTTATAATTTTCAAATCTTCATTTTGTAGTCTAGGTATGTACTTACCTAATAATTAAAAGTTAGTAAATTGTGGTGTATGTAATGCATTATGTACATACGCTGTAAACATACCTATAGGTTAGATTAAATAGGTTGTTAATAATTTTAATGTAAAGAAAATGGTTTCTATATCAAAACTACCCAGGATTATTTTACCAAAATTATCTAGAACAACAACAAAATGGGAATAAATGAAATTGTTTAGAAATAATTATATTAGAAAGGATTATAGTAGGTACTGTGCTGGAATATTTTCTTTATAAGCATTATAGGTACTTTTTTTCAAAAAATAAACTTGTGTTTAGGTAGGTCCCTACTACTGTAATTGTTTAAATAATTAGGATCAATGTACACACTTATAACATTAAATAGAAGTTATATAGGTGTCGCAACGATTAATGAGCGCTCGGCAAAAGTGGTGGGGGTGTTTGCGCAGGTGTACAGTCGCGCACAAAAATCTTAATACCTACCAAGACTTTTACAATGAGTACTAAAGGCCTACTTCAGCTCATTTCTTTTAGTCAATTTTTGAGATTTGACTGAAATAAATATAGGTACTTCTCATCAGAAAAATCGAAACACCCGTTTTTATGGTTTCTGTTTTTTATGGTTTTTATTTGTTTCTGTATTTTACCAACAATACACGACTTACTAATAACAAATATATCAACAAAATAAACAAGAAAAACAAACAGAAAACAACCAACAGTTAATAGTTAAACAGTATGTGTGCGCAACTGTACTTCAGGGGCGTGAGACGTGCGAGCGGGGCGCGGGAGCGGGAAGCGACCGTACGAACCAATAAAACGCGTTGGCGCCGAGTGGGGGGCTACCTCCCCGCGTCGCGTCTCAGTCCCCTCCGCCAAAGAGACCCAAAAAATGAATTCTGCGCATACAAGGTCAGCGCTCATAAACCGCTGCGATACTTGTACGGTCGACCGCACATCAGTGGTCACAAAACCAGTATAAACTGGTCTCGCGTAGTATTAAAACTCCCTAATAGGCTAGGCCAGCTCAAGGTCAAAGTGTTACCACTGATGTGCTTTTGATACCACTGATTTGTTTGTCAACAATATTTTTAGACCAAGAATCACTCCTGAAGCAACAGGGCCACTAAAACCTAACTCGTACCGTATAGCTCTAACTCAGTTAACGATTCAAAAAGTGTAGTATAAAATGCTGCCATTCGCAATTTTAGTGCAGTCGTTTGGTGTCGTTCCACTGTCATGGAATTACCGCTAACGATGTCGTTAGCTGAAACATTTAGTTCTGATCTGAAGCAGCATTTTAATGTGCTTTAGAGGAGTAGGCGATTCCAGCATTAACCTCAAAATGACACCTTCAAATTCATGCTTAAGTTCTTTGCCATTTATAGGGTTTCGTACCTCAAAAGAGGAAAAAAGGAACCCTTATATGATCACTTCGTTGTCCGTCTGTCTGTCAAGACCCTTTTTCTCAGGAACGCGTCGAGGTATCAAGTTGAAATTAATATCAAATACTCAGGTCTGCAATCCCTTGGAGCTGTGAAAAAATCAAACTTCTAACTCAACGCAGTCAGAAGATATGGCCGATTTCGCCGCATTTTTAGTAACTTGTAAAAAACTTACTTAATTTACCTTCTATACTTAACTGCGATCATTAATACTACGATCGCCGATACTTAGTTTTAAAGCGAATCTGAAAATTTTCAGAGTTTTCACAAATGTGAAATTTTAAAAGCGAATCGACTAAGTAAAAGCAATCTGTGTAGTTATATGGAAAGGGAAACGCTATGAGGCTAACTTCGAGAATTTAATAAGCCGTTGCGATGTTAACAATATGGCCGTAAATCATTTCCCGGAGACTTGAGGGGAACTTTAAGTGGGGCTTAAACTGCGAACAGATAATTAAGTGGGGATTGGGGGCACCAATTATGTACACAAAGATGATAGCTTTGGGCTTTGAGATATCTGTAAACATTATTGTAGCATGATACTTTCCAATAACAATAGCGTATGACTAAGTTTATGAAATACTTTAAAGTTATTAAAATGATTACTCATCATATCAGCCTTTTAGCGTCCGCTGCTGGTCATAGGCCTTCTCAAATGAACGCCACCACACCGGTGTGGATCGGTCCTCCGCGCTCCGCATCCAGCCGCTTCTGGCCACCTACCTAATGATGACTAGAAAGACATTTTTATATACATAATCTTCATGGGCAATTTCATTTTGTATGCGTTCGTGTCTTCGTAACTGAATTCTGGTGAGTTTCACCAAGTCTACATTTTTCTGCTGGTATTTTGTTCTACGACTGGTTATAGGATCTAGGTCACTTGACAGTAAAATACTTACATAAATCTCATGGGAACGTTGACTGATTTATTTAAAAGCGTACGTTGTTGATCCGTAATTTTTATTTCATGGAATTTTATTTATTTATTTAAACTTTATTGCACATGTGTTGTACAAGAGGCGAACTTAATGCCGGAGGCATTCTCTACCAGTTAACCTTTCAAATATTTTTCCCATCACTATTTATCAGGCAATTTTATTTCCAAGTTTCACATCAGTCACAGAAAACAGCATCGCTATAAAGGTATCCACTCACCTGAGACTAACGAATATCCTGTTAGAGAAAATGAAGTAAATGACCGGGTTGGCGGCGGAGTTGAGAGGGGCCAGGCTCTGGATCATGGAGGCGATGGCGATGTTGGACTGCGTGTCCGGGATGTACTGGTACACCTGCAGCAGGTCGAAGATCATGTACGGGGACCAGCACAGGACGAACACTGCGGACGAAACAAATGGTTAGAAATCACATAGAAAGAAGAGAGAGATAAGAATGAGAAAAAAGAAAGGACTGAAACGTGAAGGGAGAAACTATAGAGAGCGCGCTAAAATAACGATAATAATCTGAGAGGGACACACTTATTACAAAAGTGGTAAAAGTAAGCAAGACAGAAATAAAATCTTCTATCTCTTTCTACGTATGTGAATTTTTACCCGACTAAAATAGAAAGTGTTTGTACAGTTTGACCCCGCCATGTAAGAAGCGTCTTCTTAAATTATTGGGGTAAAAGACAATTGCTATTTCATGCTATACGCTGAGCGCGGTTCTATGGGATTCTTGTTCTTAGGACTGAAAAGAAAGAATAGAAAGAAAAGTCATGTAGCAACGACGACATTGTCAAGTATGGCTAGATATTAAGGGTGGTATTTAGACAGCGGTACCGCCGCTCTTATGAGATAACAGAGTTTGTATGAGGCGATTTAAGCAGCGGCGGCGCCCCAAGTCCAATATCGCAGAGCAGCGGCGACGCCGCCCGCCGCAGCGGCCGCGCTGCTGTCTATAATACCACCCTAAGGGCTTCTTTCACCACTTCCTGATATTGTTACAGATAGTAATCTTAGTGATAAACTAATCTATCAGATAAATCTGTGTGATAGACTATATAAAATATATAAGATATAGGCAATCAGATACCTGCGAAACCAAAAAAGTAGGTTATCTGTCAGATAACCTGCAGATAGTGTATCTGGGACTTTATCAGCAAGCGGTGTAAGAGGGTATAAGACTATAATAGTAACACAACATTCATAATATTATTATATTTATCAATAAACATAACTTAATATTTATAAGCCGCAAATCGTCGCCCCGCACGGGAATCGATTCCATTTACCCTAATTGATTCATGGTGCTTTTTATGCGAGAAGTTCGGAAGCCATAAGAATAACAATTTTGTCCACTTAGCCATAATGGCGGGCCTCGTAAATGTTTTATTGTTCCGCCAAATTTTGTCCATCTGAGCATGTTATGGTGTGCTTAAAGATGACCTTGACTGCTAAGATGCTGCCTACCAACTTTCGCAATAAACCCTAGTTATTTAAAGTTTGCGAAAACTTCTTTGAAACTCATCTAGTTGTAAAGTAAAGCTAAGCTAATCGTAAATAGCAAAAGCTGAACCAATTTCCAACTGGGTTTCTTTGTTCTTCTCTGGTTTCCATTAAACACCCCTGAGACGAAGAGAAGCAGTGATAACGCCTGATTGTGATGGTCCGCATATCTTTAAGGTTTTGAGTACCCACCTAAGTATATTTTGATAACTGTATATGTCCAGGTTAGGTTAGCTATAGGTACCTTACTTTATTATAAACGCGAAAGTTTGCAAGGATGTGTGTGACTCTTTCACTCAAAAATGCGCGAAAGAGCGATTTCCATGAAACTTAACCGCAATATTGATTAATATACACTAATTTATCTGCATGGCCCAAAGGACAGCTGGTAGCCATTGGCATTAAGTTCGCCTTTTGTACAAACTAGTGCAATAAAGTTTTAATTATATAAATATAGATTAAACATCCTACTAACACTAATACCCCGGGAAAAGCTGTTCCCGCGGGAAAACTTCGGGCGAAGCCGCAGGAAACAGCTAGTTCATATCTAAAACAGCTTAACTATTACTAGGATAGGAAATGTACATGCGGTTGTTAAAACAAATGAAGAATGTTTGTTTGATGGAACTATTTCGGGAGTTTGTTTATTTTAATTTGTTCATAATGCTGTATAAACACGGTCAGCGTGTCAGTGTAAAAATACTTATTATTCTAATGAAGACGTCAGAACATTTGAAGTGACATTTAAAGTCGGGAGTTCTAAAACAGTTAGGCGTATCACAGAACATGCGTTCTGCGGTGGCGGTCTACCGCAGGCCGCAGCTTCAATATGAAAACACAGGCCGCGCGTGTCTGAAGTCTCACATACATTGCATAGGGAAGACAACAGGCCGCCACCGCCACCGCAGACCGCGTGTGTCTGTGATACCCCAACCCCTACAACCGTTAAACTGTCCCTAAACCATCATACTTGCATGACATGCAACGTTTACGTGAATGTCATGCTGCATGATGGACCATCATGCTTGCCATCAATCAATACAGTGAAGCAATGGCCAGCACGTAGATTGCATGTCATGCACGTAGTTTGCATGTCAGGCACGCCAATCACTACAGCTAGACGGTCATGCATGAGTGACAGCACGTAATGCACGTCATGCCGCATGATCGTTTAGGGAGCCCATTAGGAATTCTTTAACCCTATATGTGCAGAACTGTTTCTTGACAATAAGCAAAGTATTTACGCATTATCTTAAACATTTATCGAGTACCTACACCAGAGTGCGTATCTGCTTGAAGATTGAACAATTTGAAGATTTAATTCATAGATAACTTTATTCTTAATTTGTCATTGTCATGTCATGACTCATGAGTAGCTCATGTCACCTAGTTGTCTAAGTGATAGAACATGTTACTATTTGTTAACGTTTAATTAGAACTAAATTTGTTTAAAAATGTAGATTATTAAGTTTTGTCAAAAAATTTAAAATTTTAAGTTCATGGCGCTCTTGAGACGTAGTTAGAGGGTTGTTAATCACGAATATCCAACAGTCAGGAACACCCTTTATACCCAAGATTAAACACTCAATACAAAATTAAACAACAACAAAAAAAATTTTGCGCCCAAAAAAAATTTTGCTACAATATGACAGAACATCAAAGAACTCAGAACTCACCGAAAACAATGACAAATGTCATTTTGACAGTTTTAATTTTGGCTTTAGGTATGATACCCCGACTGCTCGCTCTGCGGCCGTCCAAGTCGTCGCTGTCTGAAACAAAACATATCGTTTTACAAACAACATTTAACATTTTGACATTCTCAGACAGACAGTAAAAAGGTTGAGGAATTTAGTCTGTTGTTATTTATTTTAAAATCGTAAGAGGTTTTGACATGAAACAGTTTAGTGTTGTTTCGATGCAGAAACGAAAATATATACAGGTCTGTATAAGAAAGAAACTATCTGTTATACTATAAGTGATAGGTACTTGTATATTTTTTCATAATACCATAATACGCGAATTATCATAAAATGCAAATTTTTGACAACGTATGTTATGAAACATTACTATAGTCATTTCTGGAATTTGCGAAATTGAGTGATGGTCAAATGGTTATCTGGCAGTTTGTGAAATGAGTCTTGGTCAAATACAGGTTGCGTGAATGGAATTTTGGGTTTCTGGTGTAATGCGACGAAACGTTTTGAGTGATCAGTTGACGTTAGCCAACAAACGAACAAGGCGTAAAATATAAAATTTGTATATTGTTACAGCCTGTATAAGAAACTACCAAATTTTGCAAAACCTTGTATAAAGGGCTCCCTAAACGATCATGCTGTCACTCATGCATGATTGTCTAGCTGTAGTGATTGACGTGCATGACATGCAAACTACATGCATGACAATTGACATGCAAACTACGTGCTGGCCGTTGCTTCACTGTATTGATTGATAGCAAGCGTGATGGTCCATCATGCAGCATGACATTCACGTAAACGTTGTCATGCAAGCATGATCGTTTAGGGACACTTTAAAACACGGACCTGGGGGGCGTGTAATCATGATGACGTCGTCATAAATAACTATTGTCAATATTGTCCGTCATACGAGCGTGTGACGTCAAAAGTCATTGCCAGACTCCCAATCACGTGACGTGTCATTTCATTTACTACGCTGGCTTCCGTTTTGCTTTTTCTGTCCATCAATTTAATCGCTAACCCTTACGTTGACGGTTTTCGTGTTTTGCTCTAAAGAGGAAAAGAGAAATAAAATGAGGAAATTAAGCGGATTTTCCTTTATACCCCATTTTACCAATTCTGCGACATAGAAATAATTCTAGAGAGCTCTAAACGCTTTCATAAATAAATAATAAGGTTGAAAAAATCATAAATACAAGGGAAACCTTTTTACTATAGGGGTGCAATGCAACGGTGTATCGGAAACAGGGGGCTATCGTAATTTTTACAATTTAATAAATATATTATAATGTGCCACTTTAAAGCTTAGTTCCATGGACACTCGTTACCAGCGTGAATCAAATAGACAAGAAAATAATTTGGCATCAACCAGTCCAGTGGTAACAATAGGTCAGTGGTATCAACCACTTACTTTGTCTGCTGACAGTGGCGCGGCGGCCCAGCACGCGGTGGCTTTTGTGTCGGATGGTGACCACGATGACGCCGTAGCACGCCGAGATGGTGAGCGCGGGCGCCACGAACAGCGTCGCGAAGACACTGGTCACCCACACGCGCCACTGCAGATTACTGAGGCAAGCCCAGCACTGGGTGGTTCCTGGGTAAACACGGAAAGGGTAAAGACACACCATGAAAACCTATTAAACAAATTGCTTCCAGTGAAGGGGTCATCAGAACCATGTATAGAGCCCAGTTTCACTTCACACCACTCCTAAAGCCCAGTGTCACTTAATCTCACCCCGCCCAGAAGCCAATATATTTTATAATCCCTATAAACTGCGAGAACCCAGTCTCGCCTCATCTCACCACTCCTAAGACCAGTCTCACTTAATCTCACCCCGCCCAGAAGCCAATATTATAATCCCTAGAAACTGCGAGAACCCAGTCTCAAGTTAAGTATACGTACCTTCGATGTCTTGCTTGTCGAATAGAATCAACATTGGAATGCAGAACATGAAGCTGACGAACCAAGCGGCCACTATGAGAGCCCGCGCGCGCCGCCCTGGAGAGTTACAAGTGCTATAAACTCCTGAGGTACTTACAATTTCAAAGACAAATTACTTTTATTATAATTTGAACCATAACCTTTAATGTCGAGGCAGTCAGTGGGTCTAGCAAGTAAAATGGGTCGTAATAATGAGAGCGTCAGTGGCCTCGGGGATAAGACGCGACCTATCATATCGAAAGGCCCGAGGTGCGATCCCCGGTTGGGCCATGTACCAATGGGTTTTTTCTCGAAACTTAAGTACATGTACTGACTGCTCTTAAACGGTGAAGGAAAACATCGTGAGGAAACCTGCATACGCCGAAGAAGAAATTCTTAGGCGCATGTGAAGTCCACCAACGCGCACTGGGCTAGCGTGGTGGACTATAGCCCGCACGCCCTCGTTGAGAGGGTAGGCCTGAGCCCCAGCAGTGGGGAGATAATAGGCTGTTGATGACAATAATGAGATAATTAAAGTGCTTGGGTTATGTACAATTTGGCTGTAAAGCAAAATTCCTAAAATCAATGCCTAAATTGTAGAATTAGAATGCCTAAGAAATAAAATTGCCTAAAACCTATAATGTTTAAGTTGTGAAACGCCTAAAACGCAATTTGACATATGGCATTTGACATACATTCCATGCAATTTGTTTCGTTGTCAATTTGCACTTTAGACGATTTGCGTAAGTATTAGACATTTTACGTTGTAGGCATTTTGCAAATACATTTAAGTCAAATTGATTAGTGGTCAATTTGCTTTTTAGACCTTTTGATAATTAGACATTGCACGTTTTAGGCATTTTGTCTTATAGGCAAATTGGTTTAGACGATTCGATCATAACAACATGATCTTAGTCGAACTTACAGCTTCCAGTGAAGTTCATGGGATGCGTGATGGCGTCGCAGCGGTCCACGCTGAGAGCCACCAGGACATATGTAGAGGAATATGTTACTACACCCTAAAACAACAGCAGAAATTAAAGAATTTAAGTCAAAGTACCTACTTTCGTACTACCTACTAATTTTACATTAAGTGCCTTTGATTGATTGATTGAAGCTTAAACATAAAATTGAATATTGAATTTTCTTCAGGTGGGCTTGAGGTGGGTGCAAAACTTTAGTATTATCGAATATCGGGAAGTGATCGAAAAATCGATCGCAAAATCCCTCTTAGACAAAGAAAACAAACAAACAGAAAATCAAGTTAGAAATAAACAGCTTGTAAAAAAAATCATTAGTTTTACTAGTGACTTTTGTCCATAGAAATATAATGTGTAGCGAGCGCTTTTTCCGTGTTCTGTGCTTTTGTCCATCTGCCCGACTTTGCAAGAGTGTAAATGATATTTTGGTATTCCATTTCATTGGTGCGTGATATTGTCATATTAGGTTCACCGGAAGTGACCGGAAAAGCCTCCGGGTCAATCGACAGTGTTTCCCGTTCCCCCATATGTGGTGCTCCCTTATAGGAATATATTTCGATAAAGTTCGAGGCTTCTTCGGAGAAACTAAGTGCATTAGGTTCGACGTCGCACTAAGCAATTAGAACTTTGGTCTGCTCATTCCTATGTAACAAGATTCTTGAAGTAATCAGTTAGGAATACTATATTAACTCACTAAACTAAAATAATTCAAAGATTTCGAAAGAATCGAAATAAACTTTCCAGTAGGTGTTAGTATAAGCTAGAAATCAAATAAAAGCTAAAAGAAAACAGAAACAAAAATTTTGTAGTTTAATTTCAATGCTGAGTGGCGAGCAGGTATAGGAAGACGCAGCGTAGGCAGGGCTCCCACAAGGTGGACCGACGATCTGGTGAAGGGCGCGGGACTCAGCTGGATAAGGTTGGCGCGGGACCGGTCGTCGTGGAGATCCCTGGAGGAGGCCTTTGTCCAGTAGTGGACGTCTACAGGCTGATAATATGATAATGATGATGAATTTCAATGCTTGGAGATAACATTATAGTTTACGCATTTAGGCTGAAATCTAAATACAAACACTAACAGATGCAGGTAACGGTAATATTATTATGAGAGATACAAAAAGAAATTACCTGTAAATATTTCATCGATTTGCAGATGATGGATCCAGCGAACCACGTTATTGTAACTCGTTGTATCAAATCTGGCAGCACGCTTAGAAATCCGACCAACAGGTCTGCAACAAAATATTATGTCACTGCAAATTCCTTCGAACAAACTCAACCCAGAAGCTTATTAGTTGATGAGTTTTCGAACTAGATTCATGTTCACGAGAGCGTCGGTGGCGCAGTGAGGATGACGCGGCCTGGCACGTCGAGAGGTTCAAATTTTTCTCGAAACTCAGGTAAATACATTATTGACTACTCTCAAACGGTAGTGCTCTCTACAAGTAGCGGAATCGGCCCGTATAAACAAGGACATTTCATTTGCTCTCAAACGGTGAAGGAAAGCACAGAGGGGAAACCTGCATTACGCCGAAAAAGGAATTCTTTGGCGCATGTTGTAAAGTCAACCAAGCCGCACTAGGCTAGAGTTGTGGATTATAGCCCTAACGCCATCGTTGAGAGGGTAGGCCTGAGCACCAACAATGGAAACATATCAATAGGCTTAAATACTTGATAACAAAATTTGCCTGCGATTGCCAGCTGCATGATGAAGAAGTTCATCCGACTCTTCCTTGGCTTGGTGAGCAGTAGAGCCAGCACGACGGTCGCGTTGCCCGCGACGATCGCCACCAGCAGAGCCCACAGCACTGCCAGCTGTGCCGTCTGAGTAATGGACGAAGGCAATGTGAAAAACCAGTATGAAATTACAAGATATATAACAGAAATAGCAAAAAACATGTAAATCATCATCATCCACTGCTGGGCATAAGCTTCCCCTCAAGGCGCGCCACTGAACCCAATCTTCGGTTCTCCCAGCGGGTTCTCCATAGTCGCTCCATCTAGCCAAGTCATTCCAATCCTATAAGACTTAAATTTCACTTAATCATGAAATTGTACACTAAAGTCCATTTTTCCTAAGGCTCTCGTAAATGATGCTTCATAAATACCCGTCATATTGGACAAACGGTCTTCTCGTGACACAATGTGCACAGAACACTGCGCAATCCTTTCAAATGAGGCACATAATTTAATTCAAGCAAATAGAATACAAAGAATTTAAATAACGCACCCATCCTAATGGCTTTTGACGGGCTTAAAGTGAAAGAGCATAGCGGATTTGTGCAAAGAGGTTATAAGCATAGTCTTCCAACTGTTATAGCACATTCCGACACGGCCTTCTCTAATGCGCGCTATCATGCTAGGTCCTCCGCCTTTCTCATTGAATTGAACTCATCCACCTTCGTTTGTTGTCGGTCCATCACATAAGTACCGGTAAACGCAGCGTGAAACGCCAGTAACATGGACCGAACGACCAGAAAAGTTAGCCGGAAGCGGCTAAATAGCCAAGGGAGGAGGTGACGCTCATTGGGGAATGCATATGCCCAGCAGTCTCTAATGGAGACCTCGTTTGTTCAAAAAGCCGTGGATTTTGGGATTCCACATCACTCACAGCCTATGACTTGTCCAACAACAAGTACAGTGGCACGTTTAGCTGGACTCGTGTATCAGCGGGCGATTCTCTCACACAATTAACTCGGCCCTACACCCGGCGCGTATAATCGGGGTGATTTGTGAGAGCCTTGCTTATATTGAGACTCGTGACGTTTTTGAAAATAATTTTGATCCCTGATTAAAAGAAGGAATATTGATGAAATTTTATTTTGTACTACCACGTGGCCGCATCCCTCTATTTTACAGATGCTGCAACAAATTATTTTTGTCAAAAAGTAATTTTAATATTCATATAGGGAAAGAAGAATATAAATATATATATAAAGAAATTATATAAATATATATAAAGAATAAAATAGCAGCAGATAGCGATCTGGATTCCTTAGAATTACGACATCACCATTTTCCAACAACCTCGATATGATGACAATATTTTCAAATTGTCAATTATGGCGAGAATGTTGGCAAAAAGCCAGAGAAGCAAAGAGCAATAAACTTGTAAAAAAATTGAATACTGTTAATACCTGATAGAAATAGAACTTGTCGAGGGTGGCATCGGAGGAGTTGTCGTTCTCGTAAAGGCCGCATTCCTCCATGGCCCTGGCGCTTCACATCGTGCTTCTGATGACCTGCAGACAAAACCATACTATATTAACTAGTTCATGTGGCATCAGGAATCACTCCTGTCTTCTTGAGGAAGTTGAACGAGGCAACTAACAGTTATCATAAGCTTATTAGATTGCTAACAAACAAACAAATTTGTTAAAGTGCTGAGGTGGGGGGGAATGATGACGCCGGAAGGAATCAAGGAACTGCCTGCTAATTGGCTCTTGTCTTGTATTAAAAGTCTCTTAAAACATAAGCCTGATGTACTGCCAGAAAGTGTTCGACTTGTATGAGGCACCTGTGGGCTTATTGTTGATGATTGGATAAGATATACTACTATAGAAACTGCTCTGAATCATAAACCTCCAATAGTGAGGCCTGGTCTAGTAATGGACTGGACTATTTAGACTTAGCATGGTTACCACCATAGACACAATTCCAAAATCTATAAAATAAGTTCTGGTTTTGGGCAAAGTAAAAAACACTAATAATTTTACCTATATATAGTTACTATTTATTTGATATTTCCATCAATCTCCATTGATGATCACTGACCACCGAGACTAAAGACAGTCATATTATTTTTCATCTTGATTAGTTAAACTCGGATTTTGTCACAAAATGTCTATAACTGTTGTGCTAACACAAACACATCAACCGGGTTGCTCTAACTGAGGTCAAGAGCGGACTGATGTTTTAAAATGTCAATAGTGTCACGAAAATAAAATGTGACTTCGATTAAATATGAATAAGTAATTTTGTTTATTTATAGCAGATACAATTACTGACATAGGTATTTATTTTGTTTAATTAGGAAATATTGATAATGTTATCTGTTGAATGGATAACATACTAGAAGTTGGGAGACATGGTGAAGTAACTCAAAGGGAAATTATCAATGATAGATAGGAACAACCTAAAAGTGTAGTCAGTTTACATTCACAGACGATTACCCGAGTATATAATGACAAATGTCTACAATATAACTCCAACTTCGTAGTAAAACTAAAATTAAAAGCACCATAATTTTTCAAACAAGTTAATTCATTTTGAGAGCCAAATAGCAATGCATCAGATAGCCAGTGTAACTTTATTAGTTCCATTAAGCCTAATTATTACGAGGAATTCAAATTGAGACCAAGTAACTGGCAAAGCACTTCCATAATCTGAGTTATTTAACACCAAAAAAACAAATAGATTAAATAAAATTCAGACCATGAGATAATAACAATCGCATCTCTAATTCTAAATTGAATATGAATTACCCAAAGAAACTCGCTGGACAGTCACCTCAAAACATAATTTAGTATAAGGTCAGCGTATAAATATCAAATTCGGCACTATGAAGCTACCTACATCATCCCCAAAGTGTTATCAGACGGTAGAATGGTCAATTTCTTAGTCACAATATAGCTAAGAATTCCTTTTCTACGGAGAGGTCAGAACCTCTGTCCGACCCAGGGTTGTCAAGAGTCTCGTCAAATCATTTTGATGAAAAGGCAACCGACCCACTGCAATCGAATCCCAGATGTTTTATTATTTCTCAATCCTAAAGTGCTTGTTGAATTTAGATCAGTTTTCATTGAAAATCTTTGCTCTAGTTCTGCTGTTTTATTAAACTTTTCACGCTTACGTTGTACCTAGTTCATGTTGAATTTGCACTGCCCTGCTGCAATCATTTTCAACAGATTCGTTCGCGCCTGGACCAATTTGAAAAATGTAGTTTATTTACATTTTCTTTGATTGAAACATAATAATTGTAATATTAGACCTTCTAAATTACACTGAAAAACGAAGAAGTTAAAATTATATTACAAAACGCAAAATTAAAAATTTTATACTGGCATAAGTAAAAAAATCTCACGTGAGTAAGTTTCAATAATAACAAAGCAAAGTATATTTTAAATTCACATTCAGAGACTGTTTCGGTCTTTCTGTTATAATTTACAATAAATCAGGATTTCATTTCTCTTATTTCTAATAGGGCGGTCGCTAACCCTGGACCGAGGGTGTCGGTTGTAGTTTTGCTACTTTAAAGTCTGCCCTGGCGTTCCCCCGCTGCTCTACGCAAAACATGTCTATTAAGTGGAGTCAACGCTCTCTTTACTGGCCCTCCATATGGAGAATTAGTATAGCCTTCAATGTATTTATTTCGCTTTTATTATCTACTTACGATGTAAATTAAGTGTTGTTAAGAGGTTTTATGTTACAGTGTCGTTATCTTGGTCATTATGCTGTTACTCTTACTTATATTCTGAGCGTGACTTATTTTCATTGCTGTAGCTTAGTAACTAATAGTAGTAAATGTTTACGTTTTGACCGCTGCTATAGCAAAGCGATTTTTTATAACACGTTCAATCTCTGTAAGAAATGTATTCGGTTTACAAAATAATCGAAACTAATTGGAGAGTGAGTTTATCTTGAGGTCTATTTCTCAATCATCGTCTCATCGTTTGCGTCTCTAACCACTTGGTGTTCAGGATCCATCTGGATGGTCACCACGTATATCTGCAGCAATGTTATTTGCTGTTTGAAGAATATGAGCCGGTCAAATGCTGCAGGTCTATGGGCGACGCTTACAGCAGACGGGTTGTCAGTTCGTTTGCGTTTCGTCAGACTTTTCTAAGCCTTTTTGAACAATTTAAAGTTCCATACCCTCGCGATTGTCAATAAAATTTTCGAGATAACATTTTGACAAATCTCTTATAACAAATTTCTGTTTAATGATCCTCTCAGCTGGTTCAGGTCCAATATATTTTGCATTTTGCGGACATTATTCCCGAATCTGCAGCCAACTGCGAGAGGCTGTGAGTGCGAAGGAGATAAAACTAGAATTCATTGCCCCTTATTGGAAATTTATTGGTAAAGCCCCAAGATTGTATTTATAATGGTTGGTTGCAGATTTTTTACCATTCTATACAGAAAAAAATATCTGAAATGTAGTTTATTGGAATATTTTACCAATTTATGGGTACGTGCAGATGATAAATAATGAAGATAATTTCTTTTCCATTTTATTTTGTCCAAAATCTATCTGTTTGCAACTTCAGAATCTCTAACACGTTTCCCTAATAATAGGTCCAAAGTAACCCAAAAACCAAGAAAAAAGTAGTAGTTTCAATAACATTGATTTCTAATGACAAACATGATGCAGAGCAGAAGAAACCCTATCGAAATTAAACATTGACGCAATTCTAGCTAATGGCAGGCATTTGCTTCGAACTTTATGAGTTCAAGCCAAACCGAATTTATCATTCACAACACCAAAGGAAACACCAGCCCCGAAGGAAAAATCCTTAAAACCAAAGTCGCAGCTCACGTTTTCACTTTCACCTGTGTAATCTAAGTAGGTAAGTGTGAATGAAAAATCCCATTCACGAAGGGTAAGCGAAGCTGCGTCTTCCAATATTGTTTACAGTTCCGGCCGCGATCCATCATCCTGGCAGCTGATTGACAAAGTGATCTACTTTATCAATTTACCCGCAGGGCCCTTGTAATGAGCCGACGCAGAACAGGTGCCATATTGTTTTGTGATTTATTTACTCGCATTAGAATCGATTTGTTTGTTAGGATTGAGAAGACAATGTTGTTTTTCATCCGGGTTTGGTGGAAGAAATTTTTATAGAGATACATTGACCAAGTGCGTATTATGAATAATGAACCTTACGCATCTTAAAATGTATGATGTTGTTTGGATACTTAGGAAGTAGAATAGTTCTTTGTCGGTGGGTTGTATGCTGCGAAAAAAATCTAAATTCTATGATAGAGATATATTCCACTTCGTCAACATAGCGTTTTGTTTCTATAATAATATGTTATCTTTTCCCGTCCCTCTCGCAACCGTTTTGTAAAAGCATCATATCTGTTTTTAGATATTATTTCACACTTATCAAAATAACTACAAAATCGATAGCTACTTGTTCTGCATTACAAATTTATTTTAAAATCTTTTCACCACTTTTAGAAATATAGAATCCTGAATTGGCATACATATTTTACATGTAATAGGTGTCTACTTCACGTAAAAATGGCCCGTAGGATAAGCATAAGAGTAGAGCGAACGTGCTTTCCTTGTGTACCAGCTAACATAAGGTACGCTTGAAGAATTTCTAACTATTCCTTTAGGTCCGTAGAAGCATCTTTTATTTTTCTAATGCCTTTGCCTTTGAAGCTAATATTTGGTGCGTTTGTTATCAACATACCTATAGAACCATGTCTATACCTTGGAAGTTTTAACAATGATATTGTCAATACTGTCAGATGTGTTAAATTAAAATATAACTTATTATACTAACTCAACAAACTAAACTGGCCACTATTTAAGTTTCAAATCAGCGAAAACATTGGATTTAATAGATAATGTACTGTATGTATGTAATGTAGGGTAAATGAGTCCTTGGGGCAAATGCGACAAAATGAAATTACTCATTGAAGAGACAACAGTTGAAAATCCTGATATCTCTATTAAATCTACTTAAAAATGGATCAGTGTTTCTTGATCGCGGATTTTTAACTATAATAAAGATGTATTTTCACTGAGTTATTTCATTTTGTCGCGTTTGCCCCACGGACGCATTTACCCAAGTTGACCGCATCATTTAAATCACCGTACACATAGTAGTGTGGAAAATACCGTCATTTTCACAGTAATTGAGCGACATTAAAAATGAAGTTAATCATCAGCTGTGTGATTCTGTAAAGTACGAATTAAAACTCGACCATCACATCGCAATTCACTTACTTCACTTCGCATCCGATCATGAAAGACCTTGATGCGTATTGTGTAAACAAATACAAGCTACACAATAAACACCTCGCACTTGCGAAGTAAATTGAGTATGTGAATTGAGTTACAGACCGATCTCACTGCAGATTCGGGATCGAGTTGCACAAATACGCTTACAGAATAGCAGGGCAGATTCGATACACATAATACCCTAATTAAGCGACCCAGAAACCCGCCACCTGTTTCAACAGAGAACCACAGAAAATGATGCCAGTATTTGCGGAGAGGGAAAAAAGCGTTCATTCTCGCGCGAATTAAGACCTTGCTCTCACGACTTATTGTCCCTTTAATTCTCCCCGAGTGGTTTCCCAGAGAGAGTGGCGACTCGACGAGGATGACCATCTGTTGAAGTTTATTCCGGACCTCTTCCGGGTATCCTTTGCAACTTTCGCAATATTAAAGACAGCACGTATTTGGAATTTCAATTGGAAGGAAACTATAGGCAGAACTTTCGGGAGCGGGTATTATTTAGTGGGCGCAAAATTAGTTATGACGGGGTAATCCTGCTGAATCCTGATCAGTGACTTAACAATGGTTGGATAATAATTGCAGCCATTAGGAATGGAGAAGAAAATATAAGTTTAAGGACGTCGCTGTTAATTGTGTTAAAATTATACATATGTATATTCCAATCAAAGATTTAGACATTTTTATGAATTATATGTCCGATATATTGTATTTATATGGGAGTATTAGTTTAACCATCTAATTCTGCAAGTAACAGTAAACAATTGTGATAAAACCAAATCAGAATATCACAGACCATGACGACAGACTGCTACGGCATAATACGAACTAGAAGAGATGTTATAAAAATATCAAATTTTAATAAAACAAAAAAAGAAAGTCTCGACATTTAAATATTAAAGTGGGTCACCCTAGTCTCGTTTCTTGTCTAATTCAATTTGGTTCTCTTTGTATTCAAGGCAATGTTACAGGGAAATCACGACTTGGAATCGAGTGTCGTACGGTTGGAATATTATTTACTTAGGCACTTATTTGATTTCCAAAGTTGTATAATATAATATTTTCTCCAACTAAAAATACCTTTAAATATATAAGTAGAAAACTGCGATCAGCACCGCGTCACCATAAAGTTATTATACGTGTAAACTTAAACAATCATTCTCAGTATAGATTACATACAGTACCAACTAAGAATTAGTATTTAGGAATTTAAATCAGAAATACAACATTTTACGAATTTAATATTTTGAGAATTCAACATTTTGCAAATTCAACATTTAAGAATTCAATATTTTAGCGTATTTCTACTGAAGGGAATCAACATTGGCCCAGCGAATTCACACAGTCATCACATTAACACATATAATATGTGAAATTCCAATATGTTTTCCTTTACCATTTGAGAGAGTAAAATTAAATGTAGGTACAATAAAAATAATAACTTCACGATTTTGGCAAGTGTCTAAAAATAACATAAAGAAAAGTATGAGGAGTGGTAGAAATGACTCTTATTTATGATTTTCTTTATAAAAATAAACCATTCGGAGAAACAAATCCATTTCGCAAAACACGAAAGCTATAAATAAGCTTTGAAATACAAATTCTATCAAATGGGTACCTCACGTATTTCTATACGAATTTTGTTTTTCGAATTAATTGCCTATTATTTTAAGGATCTCATTGCGAATATATTTTGTCCGATTTCTTTCTGGCAAACTTTGATAAAACAGTAGGCGTAGCGACTTTTGAAAAATAAAGAAATCAGGTTATTGTAAATTTAGAACAGTCAGTAATTTAGAAAATTTTGTTTAGCTACTTTTAACGCTGATTTTACCAACTTTTGAACTAAGTATGTCGAAAACTTTGGTTCTCTTTCGAATCCTGTCTCTGAGAGAAACTGCGAGTATAATCACAGAGTACGTAATGGTACAATCTGAATATAACGCAGTCAAATACAGGGTGACTTCAAATTGGTAATACAAAATCAATGTTTTACACACCTTCCCCAAACTGAGCCCGTCCACTAAGTCTCATGCTTTTAAAATGATCAAAAGTATCTTTTTTTTTTGTTTTAAATTATCCCATTTTTTATGCTTATGATGGTGTTTTTTTTATTGATATCGATAACAAAATTAATAACTGACATGATAAAATCGAGTGACAGATATGACAGTTAGATATTGAATGTGGGGTAACCACACTTTGGGACATTAATTATTTGTTTTGTTAGAAAATTAACGATAATTAAATCCAGAGCTAATTTTAACATCTGAGATAACGTAATGTACTATTTGTCATTAACTGAGCCACAATCAAGTGTTTTGTATTACCAATTTGAAGTCACCCTGTATAATAGGATACAAACTAGACAGAGTTATTGGTACGGAACGTCACAGTAACAGGATAAAATCTCCGACAAACTGGAGTCAACCCAATTCATTCGCGAAAGACATTGTCTAGATCCAAAACAGCGTTTAAACCCCCAACGAACGAAGGTTTTCTTTGTTCCTTTAACAGGATTAAAATTTCAAAAGAGATCGCAGAAAGCTAAATTGCTGAATGGAAAAAATTTTCAAGGTAAATTTTATATTCATTCACTTTCCCTAGTGTTATTGTACTTAATACTAATGACAACACAATCGTCACAGAAGTTGATAATCATCCATCACCTTTGCTTTGTGATGGAAACCCATCACAACATTAGGACCCGTTTTGTTATTTGAATAGGTCATTTCTAAACAACACAAGTAGCAAAGTGTTAACGATTAATTTTTTGCCGTATTCGTATAATAATATGAGGGGACACAATTACCTAGACGCTGATGCAGATGTGTTGTTTTTGAAATCACAGATTCAAATACAGGAACGCCAGATAAATACTAGTTACGCTAAAGTAACAGTATCCCGTAAGACCCGGTCCGTATGCCACTTTGGACGCCAGCCTAGAGCCTCGAGAGCTATTCTTAGCTATAAGAGGCTCTATAGGTAAGGCAGTGGTTAATTGAGAAATACGGTCTCTATGATACTGATTCAATGAACCGTGTATATCACAAATAGATCATGGTACGGGGCTTTGGTGTTTATTTATATAGGCTTGATATAGAACTGTAGTAGTATATTTAAGTAGAAGTATTTTGTATTTACGCCTTAGCTATTTTCATCTTAGAAGCTGTTATAAGAATATTACATATACAAGGAAAGCTTTACACGTAACTGTGAAAAGAAAGATGAGAGTGAAAACCGTTCCGTACCTTGGAAGGAAACGTATAAAAAGGTATTTAGTTAAATTCATTTCATCTACCGCCTAGACCCACAAAGAGACCGAGGATAGCCTCTACCTTGTTCGTAGCTAGAGAGATGATTTTTGGGAAAGCATAACTTAGTTTATGTTGTAAAGATTGTTTGCTGAGTCTAAAAGAACTGACAGTTCGAGACATTGTTTTATTTTTAAACTTCCATCAACTTTAATTATTGCAGATTTTTTCGATTTGCACGTAGATAAGGATACTGTATAATTTTCCTGGCCTTTAATATAAAATGTAGTCAACATTTCCAACAATATCCGTCCGTAAGTTTCGAACCCAACATTGTTTCTTTCAGATAATCCCGTGAAAATCGCTATCTGACCCGCGTTCGTTCGCTGAATTAACATATTTTCGGCCAGCCCTTTCGTATGGTAAGCGCAGACGCCAATGTCGTTATTTATTCATTTTTCCTCCTGCTATAAGACAGCATATTTCCATGGATATTCGGTGGTAAGTGATTGTTTAGTGTTTATATTAAATCAACTGCCTATTTATACTCACATTATCTAAACCTGCTAGAAAATGTAGGTAAGTTTATTTAAAAAACAAAGATCACATTTCTGCCAACGTGTGCGGATTTCTTGAAAACATCCATGTTTCTCTTGTGAATTTAGTTTTTAAAGTTATTTTGAGCTTATTTCAGGATATCCGGTTAATTACTTATTATACGTATTCTACAAGCAGGCTGTCTAAACTACAGATAGACGGACAAATAGTTTGATACATATATTATATTTTTTTCTTATAATAATATAGACAACAGACTACGTATGGTAAATTAAAAATTCTACATATTTACACATCAAGGTAAATGTAAAATGAATCCACGAACTTAACACAGTAATTATTTTAAATTTATACCAAAAAATAAGAAAAAGAACTTTTTTAATTGATGAATTTATAACCAAGAATTATATAAACCATTTACCTACTTATATACTTATAGGTAGGTACGCCAGGGCTCAAGTTCAATCTGATATGAATGTAATCACTGTATTTACATAATCATGTACGCCCATTGTCCCCAAAACAAAAGGCCTGATTTCCAGAGCCGTAATAGTCAGTTTGCTTTGCGCCTTCTAGTGAGAGAAATGTAGAACTGAGTCTGTCCACATTCTCAGTAAGGGTTGGACCACATCTATCAGCACCGAATCGCACTTTTTCATATCTCTATCCTTTTCTGTCGTTCAAGAACGTCATTTGCTAGAGCGAGAAACGCGCGCACCGGGCCGTGCGCCCGGCAGCACGGCCAAAAGTCGATCGCCGGTGGATGGAAAGCTGACGGGTGCTATTAGATTGCCGGTTTTTTTCGGCGGTTGAATGAACAGAGTGACAGATTGTTAGCACATCGCTTACAGTGTTTACAGTCTATGTGTGCGTGAGCGAGATAGTGTGATAGATAGAGATGTCCAAAAACTTGAAAGTTTGATTCTGTTGATCGAATCAATGAACTATTTCTTGAAATTGAATGAGCGTCTCTAGTGACCCCCAGCACAGCTCCCCGCTGACAGCGTATAATAGCCATTGCGCAGAAATTAGCTAACATCACACAACCGCCGAAAAGAAACAGGCGATCTATACCGCGCGCTATAGCACACCGGCTATGTTTCTCGCTCTAGCAAATGACGTGTTTGCCAGGCGATCGCACGGGTTAGCATGCTATAACACGCTGCAGTACTAATAACTGACGGCAAAAGTGCAATTCCGTGCTGACAAATATGGTCCAACCCTAAAGTCGTTACAGAGACGTCGGTCGAACATGGAGGTTACCAAAACTACTACTGCATTGATCGCTCCTGGTCGGCGATCGGGAATCTCCTGGTACCACTGAACGAGATTGACATTGAGTTTCCATCATGATCCCAGTCAGTTACTAAACGCGTGGTGCGACGTGAAAATTTAAACGAAATCCTCGAGTTTAGTCATACCTTTACCTTTTTCGAGAAATGTATTGTATAGTATTAAACAAAATTCATAATTATATAATTATTTACGGGTCTTACACACGAATAAGTTTTATTTACCTTGCCCGACGCCTTGTGTGCCGGGACTTTCCAATAATACAAGATCAGCAGAGCAAGGTAGTTTCAGAAACTACTCACAGCGATCAACAATGACAGCTCGCCTCTCCAGTCAGCTCGTGACCACGGCCTGTGTAACCTGGTCGAAACGTCGGGCAAGGTAAATAAAACTTATTCGTGTGTAAGACCCGTAAATAATTATATAATTATGAATACAAAACGCGAAAGTCTAAAATGTACTATTAAACAAAATTTTCGGAAATGTGAAATATTTTAAAATATTGCTTCCCCTGTCTCAAAACTGAATAACTCACGAGGTTTTTGATATACCTAAGTACTTTTTGTACATTCGAATCGCCCCGCCCCTGACTGCGGCACTGTGTTTTGCACTGTAAGCTATTTCCAGCTATTATCGCCGGCTCAAGCGGTAATTTTAGATCAACAGAGCCTATTATAACTCTTATAGGGGATTATATACGGATGTGTTATTCTGATATTTGCAAATAACAATAACTTCTAGTGGCGATGATCTTATTTTAAAAGATTGTTGAGTGGATGTGTCGAAATTTATACACCACTTACTGTTCATCTTGGTTGGTGGTCGGTTATCTATTTTATGAACATGTTTGGCTGAACAGTACTCACCCATGACAGGCCTGAGTCATGAAGTATTGATAGACTCACAGAACTCAGAATAAATAGATACTAGAATTGTAATCATAATCACTGTCTAATTAATTGAATGGCCAGTTGGCTTAGTTGGTAGTAGTGACTCTGCCTACACGCCTGAGATCGTGGGTTTGGTACCCACCCGGTGCCAACATTTATGTGTTAAGCATATCTATTCGTTTTCGGATTCTGGGTGTTTGCATGTATTTAAGTATATGTGAATAACAGTTGTTGAGTACCCATTTACAAGCTTCGGCTTAATTTGGGACTAAACAGCCGTGTGTGAATTAGTCCAAAACATTAATAATTATTAAATTCGGAAACAAGTATATTGGGTCTCATGTTTGCTTTCTAGACTTTCACGTTTCTGGTTGGTAACGTAAGGTACTCTAAAATAGGGGACCCGCATTAAAGTGTGATCCAAAATACTAAGATGATCTGTTTAAAAAAAAACACGTCGTGTTTTTTCTTCGAAGCTGGAAAAGTAAATCCATCAATGACAACGTCAATTTTTTCTCGGTTGAGGAGAAACAAAGACCTCTCTCGAAAATCTACTTTAAATTATTTTAATAGTAGGTACACGAGCCTAAGTCCCTTTTGAAAAAACTACTTCAGAATTTTCCCTACAAAAAACTTTTACCTTCATGGCAACGTATTTCTACTCATATTTACAACATATTGTGCCATACGGCAAGTAAATAACATTTCAAGAAGCTAGGCAAATACGCTTAGCGTCGACGAAATCGGTTTGTATTTACTGAAATATTCAGAAATCATATCGTAGGCATAGTCTTTGAGAAAATCGAATTTGCCATTTCTTGTGGGGTAGGTACCCGTAATTCTAGAGTTAGAAAAAAAGAAAAAAAACCTGGAGATATGTATTTACAAAATACTCACAAATACAAAATTTTATTAAAATTCTTCCCTCTTAAAGAATGGTCGTTCGAAAGAAGAAAAAAAAAAGAAAAAAATGTCATGATTTTTTTTATACTTTTTATTCTTTTTCCGCGCAGCTTTAATTTACATAATAGGTATAATTACTCAACAATTTTACTGGACAATGAGTCCAGGGTGAGATTGAAGGCTCTTCAAAAATCTGAATAGACCCACAAACTTTTGTTAAGTGTTTTTGAGTGGTCATCCTGGTAATTAGTCTCGCGGCGAACAAAATTACAAAAGTATGTTCTTGCTGGGAAAAACCACAATAAATTGTTCAAACATTTCAGTATTTTTTGTCATTAATCTTCCGACGGAATTATGGGAAGGAATACTCCAGCGCTGGACTCGCATGATCATGGCTTTATTCCTATTATTAAACGGGGGTGACGGTCCCTGCACCGACTCCACGAAAGGGGGGTTTTGTGCATTTCCCCCCGGGCCGTCAGTCCAGCCATCCCAACTTCTTGAAGTAGTGGAGTAGGCCTTCTGGCCGACGGCAGCACTGTTGAAGGTTGCTCGTTGCTGAGAGGTCGGGATCTATTGTTAACCCCGTTACGGATCTGATTACCTATGTTCCTGTAAAATCTCGCTCTCTTCCAGACAGCCTTACACAGTGGGCTGTCTGGCATGATCACGGCTTTATCATACTACATTTTCGTCTGGTCAATGCAAAAAAATTTCAAGGATTTCTGGCTTGAATTTTTTAATCAAAAGTACAGTAATCTCTTGAAGTACGGTCGCCCGCATTACACGAGTCGCCAACGCAACTTTGCACCAACAATTTATATAAGAAAATTATACGACTTTGCCGCGGAAATCCGACCAATCACAAGAGTCGTAGCTCCGACCACTAATCCCGGGAGGGGGGCATGTTACGTGCTTGCGGTGTAACAGTTTGCTTCAACGAACCTCACTTTAGCCTACGTCACTCAGAATTGAACTTCAGTACGCCTACCATGGGTCAATACTCGCTAGCGAATACATGAAACATAATACATAGGTACATATCTTCAGGCTATGTCCCTGACGGGGTAGGCACAAAGAACGGAGCACCAAGTATCGCGATCCTGAAACACCTCTTTCGCTTCGCTCAGTCTCATCATTATCTTCATGCACGCTCGCCGCGGAACGCGAGTGCTCTTTATGCGTGGCCCAGATACACGCGGCCTGCGGTGGCGGCCTACCGCGGGCCGCAGCTTCAATATGCAAACGCAGGCCGCGCGTGTCTGAAGTCTCACATGCATTGCATAGGGAATACGACAGGCCGCCACCACCAACATAGGCCGCATGTGTCTATCCGTATAGGAAAAACTATAATATCTAAACTATATACCTACGTAAAAACTTTATCTATATCTCTCTGTCTTTCGTAATCAGTCGAAAAGAGACAGCACTATTAAGTAGGTATTTACGTAGTCGTAAGCGAGTATCGACGCTTTCAACTCTTGGTAGGGGTAGTCCAGAACTGAAATGACGTGTAAGTTAAGTTATGTTAGGTACCTAAGTTAAAAATGTAGATACCTTTACCCGGGCAGTAGTCCAAGAAAAACACAATCTAGGGTTTTATCATGAGTGAATGATTGAATGTATGAGAGAATGTCTTTACAACTAAGTTAGGCTTGGTTACTAGACTTTTAAGCCATATCTTTTTAAAATATTAAGTTATATAATTTCTTAATTATTAAACCGGCTGTTACAGCAAAGCAGACCACAAATATCGGCACAACCCAACTAGGTGAATGGTGAGTGTCAGTTAATTTAACTGTGTAGTAGTTTTACACTAATAAAAAAATCGTAAAGCATTCTTTGATACGAACAAAGCCCTAACAAAGCCTAAAACAAACGACACAACTGCAAATCCTAGATCAACGTGGGTCAAACCGCAAAAAGCAGATATTAGGAAGATATATCAATGTCCTGTACCGCCGCCGGCAGTGAGGAGTTAGTAGAAAAAATCTTACCTAACGGTCTGTACAATAGACAATATTAGGAGTATTCGTGCGTGAAGCCTTAACACAGTATAAATTTAAGTATGAACACTTCTTCCTAATCTCTATCGAAATTCACAATATACGCTACGGCAATGCACCAGAAACTTGCCAGGGATCTGTAGATTCTTCTGTCTATCTACTCGTAATAAAGACTAAAAAAATACTGTATTTTTATGATACCAGAATATTTTTCCCACATTTGTCCCGTTTCGACTTCCGGTTCAGACAGGTGAATTTTCGAAAGTCTGAATGTAATTCTACTTATTTTTAAAACTAAACTAAAGTTTCCTACATCTTCAATATTTCAAGTACTTTCCCTCCGAGTCCCATAGTCGTGGGACATCTTGTATAATCATAACTGTACAAATTTTATGTGCTTAGTTTCAATCTACATTGAGTCCATTCAGGTAAAACATCGCAAGTGCCAAGAACAAAATACTCAATTTCACACCTAAACACACATAAACCTAACCATTACCTATATAATTTGTCTGAACAGGGTTTTAGTAACCAAATTGCAAACGAACTTCAATTAAGTCTCACACGGTCTTCACCATAGAGGAGAAACAAAGGTATTCACCTAGATTAGCTACGATTGGCATGTATTTACGAAGTTGCTGTACTGTAAGCTTACACTGTGCATCTAGTGAGGCCGTATTTATTATTCCAGTGAGGACATCCGAGTACTCAGAAATGCCGGCATATATCCGCTATTAGGACCTCTTGTTCCTTCGATGCACGCATGTTTCTCTACTGGATACATGTACTAGGTCGCTTTTTAATAAAAGGTTAGAATATACATTGAAAATCCAATATGTTGAGTTTTGTAAAAGGTAAATTTCCATAGTTTTGAGCTTTTTACATACTGAGCTTTTTTTTACTAATAATGAATATTAAATACAATAAGTCCTAGAAAAATAATTTCTATAGTCATTCTGCAACAAAATATAGGTATTTTCCAAAAGGGGTTCATAGATATAACTAAGTAGGCCTATTCGTATTTATATCGTTTTTTAGCTCTTATAAAAATCGGAGAAAAGTGCAATACCAACCATGTGTTAAGCCAATGCCAATATGTACATAATCGTTTTTAATACAGAAACTAAACCGATGGATTTAACAAGGGAAAATTGTTATTTTCTTAGACTATTGACACAGAAATACAAAACGGAAGCGGTGCGAGTTAAGCTCGAGTCAAACCGCATCCAGTAAGTTTTAAAATTTCATAACCTTAGCGTGTAGTTTACTGGAAGCGTGCCCTAAATATTTTCCTAGAGCACCGCCAAGTTATGGGGACAAATTGCAATATCTGGTGGCACAAATTCATATCTTGAATACCTAGTCAGCGCTTGTCGTCTTGTTCTACCGCAGGGTTAGCGAAAGAGATGAAAATGAAAAATTATTTCGTTACCATAAAGTCATTCCTTAACTAGGTTGACCAGTGACAGAAGGCCTCGGTTCTAATTTTTTTTCATTTTGTTACAAGTATTTATCCATACTTGTGGCCATAGATTAGACGTAATGGATTTGATAGTACACCGGAAATTAAGACTTTATGATTACACCGGGAAAAGGTTCCAAGAATTACTGTTATTAATTTTCCATATTTATTTATTAGGTACCATGCAACTTTTTCCCCGACCGTACTACATGTTTGTGAGAAAGGAAATCTCTGCTATCTGTCTAGCTTATCCTCCCCGGTGTAAAACTTTGAGCGGACGTCGCGGCTAAGTCGGACACAGAACGGCTTTTATGGACAGGTAATGTGTGTTTTGTGTCTATGTCGTTTAAAACTTAGCTCACACGTCCTAAGTAGAGCAGATTTAGTGTCACAGATGGCAGTATGGGCCTTAATAATAATGTTTGTCAGGATCAACTATCATACTTTTGGGACTGGAATGCCGTGTAGATGATGATAATGATGATTTTTGGTAATTAATTCTGTAAACTTGCTTATTTCTTTACTGTCTTAGTAAATTGTTGGTCAGTAAATCGATCACAGGCAATTTTCGCTTCTACAAAAAAATAATACCCAGACGAAATGTAAAAATTATTAGAACAGGAAGTTGAAGAATCATTATTAAAATTAACTCCGTAAAAAATTAGGCTTAGCTTCGCAGTTTGTCATTGATTAGACGATTGACAAAAATGGCTATAGCTTCTTCTTCACAGCGCTAAATATGTCTAGGAAGCGGTTATAAGCGGTTTTTTGAAAGCTGATGACAGATCAACCGGTATAAAGAGAGGAGGTCTAGGCTGGTTTCACATAGAGACCCACTTGAGGCGCTAGAACACCGTGTCACAGAGACCCGGATTATTCCGTGCGGGACCCAGATGCGGGTCTCGGGTCTCCCGTACTGCTGTGAATCCAGCCCACTTTTAACGCACGATTTATTACGTTTGTAACACAGTAGACACCGGATTTTGGTACAGAAGAGCCTAAATTCAATCTCGTGGTACCAATAAGGGTATCTATAAAGATTTGTCATTTCCACTTCGAAGGAATACATCGCTAGGGAAATATTCTTGGCTTAAATTTTCCAGTACAAAAAAAACAGCCAAGTGTGAGTCGCACCGGGGGTACCGCAACTTCAAAAGAGAAGTATTTTTGGAATGTTATTTTTGTTAAATTTATTTACCGCCGTAAAAACATTATGAAAAATATAAGAATCATACTTATGATTCATGAGTTAAGTTATACCCACTTAGGTATAACTTAACCGCGTACTATGTATACCTAAGGTTATTTGGAAAGATTGCTGATTTAAAAAAACTGTTCTAGTTATCTCGAATCTATCTCTAATTATAATCTTTTTTCTTTTTCCTGCAATATTTATTTTAATGCGATCCGTCTCAGGTTTGATAGGTGTGTTATTTTCGTTGGTACCTTAGCTGCCATCAGATCGTAAAACTAATAGCCCCTGTTGTTTCTAACTTTTTATGGTCAGTTACGTGACAAAATTATGGCTATAAGTAGAGCTCAGATGTTATGTACCATATGTAAGTGATTTAGCTTTCTGATGTGATTGTTTTATCGCTAGGACATTATGGCTGACTGGCTTTAGTATTTTCATAGTTCAGACTGAAAGCGGTGAAGGTACACTACGCTACCGCGATATACCGGTATAAATACCTGGTACTTAGGTATGGATATACCTATAATTATCCTTTATAGAGTTGAAATTAGTACTGAAAAAAAAGAGAACTCGCGATTTTGCCAGCATCGTACATACTTACGAGCGATAGCAACGCAAGGCGAAATGAAGAAAGCCTTTATTTTTTTAGGTAGCGTAAAAAGTAACGATTCATTTATTTCATTTTTACTGACTTAAATTAATTGATTATTTACGTAACTGTCATTATTTTTTCAAAAGGGATCGCTTAAGACCAATAAGTCAAATTAAAAATACAAAACAAATTACAGTGTCATAAAAACATAAATTATTAAAAAGTCAAAAAGTGTTCACGATGTCAAAATTAATTTTATATCAGAATATCGCATTAAAAAGGTAAGTAAGTACTTACCTACCTATTAGGAATGAAATAGTATGCTTATTACGGTTTTTTTAGGTCAAAACTTATTTTTCGGTTATTCAGTCCATGGTTTGAGTATCCTTGCTTATTAGTAAGATAAGCCTATACCATGTCACAGTCAATTTAAGTTGGATGGTCTATAGATATACAGTCTATCAACTTAATTAATTATTAATTAACTCACTGTAAACAGGACGAACGCCTTGTGGTTACTTCTGAAGAACTCTCCGCTTCTGGACTCGACCATAAGTCACAATTATCTACAGGTGTACTCAAATTGAAGAAACGTGTCCACGCCGGAAGTTAACCACAAAAAAAATTATTATCAGCTTTTCAATTTTCTACTACGCTTTGTTCTAATTTAAAACTTCATTCCGCAAAAGAAATTCGATTACGCCCCATCAACTGTTTTATATCGCTTTAAAAAGTTCATACACTGTACCACATTTTATTTATAATCAAGCTTTTATTTTAACACTAATACCTACAAGTATTTTAAAATTGACAAAATAAATATTAAATTAATCTAATACTAATTTAACTTTTAAAATAACAAAAAATTAACAACAACTTTGAAGTAAAATGCTTGAAAGTTCTGAATTTTCGTTCGTAAGGAATTATCCGCTCGCGGTACCGGCGGGCGTGCGGTAGGTACAGAAGCTCCCGACTGAGTCGGGCGGGCGGCAAAACCGAACGTCGTCCGACGCGACTCGAAAACAATAAGCTGTAATCTTCAGGAAACAATGTTTGGAGCCAAAACAGATGCAGTGACATGGGAAAATTTTCACGCCACGGTTCAGAAAAGTTCTGGTTAAAAAATGAGGGCATGGTAGATTATTCAACAAAGAGTTCAGGGCCTGATCTGCCTGAACAGGCATTTTGAAAATTTTCCAAAGGATCAGTTTTAAATACATATCGTCACGCTATAGAAAATTACCCAAGAAGTTTCGAATCTCTTTGGTGGCGCGCGCGCTCCCTGTGGAGTTCGCATCTTGCATATTTAGTATCGGAACCTATGCCGCCAATATTATTGGGGGGGGGGGGGGGGGCGACAAAGGAAGCGGAGTAGCGGGAGGAGGTTGCTAATACAAATTTATATGGAGTTTGAAAATGAGAATGTGTGAGTGAGTTACAATATTGTACTAATCCTTTGACACGATTTTGACACCCATAGAATGCTTCTTTTACGCCTCTATAAGGGGCCGCGGCCGCCAACCAAAGAGATCCTAACTCTATGATATTACCTATTGCCTTTGATAAATGTAGGTACTTATGTACATATATTAAAACATACAAAACATCAAACTGGGAAATTTTCCAATACCAATAAAACAACAGATTATTAACTCCGTCCGAATAGCTAATCACTTCGAAACAATTAGATTCGAAACTAAAGCCGACCGCTTGACTCCGATTTCAATTATCGGGTCGTTCGCAACTGGTCGCCATTCGCAGCTTGTCCTATTCGTAGGACGTGTTTGCGATCATAGAACTGACGGCCGTTGGGGCAGAAAGGTTCTCGAGTGGCGACCACGTATCGGAAGACGCAGCGTAGGCAGGCCTCCCACAAGGTGGACCGACGATCTGGTGAAGGTCGCGGGACCCAGCTGGATGAGGTTAGCGCAGGACCGGTCGTCGTGGAGATCCTTGGGGGAGGCCTTTGTCCAGCAGTGGACGTCTACAGGCTGATATGATGGTGATGACATTATACATTTCACTTTACATGTATCACATAACAATATACCTAGTGAATTTCAAGGCTCAATCACAAAAATAAGTTAAAAATTAATAAATGTTTCAATAAATTCACCTCTTTTTTAATCTGTTAACGAACTGCGAATGAGACGAATTGCGAACGACCCTAATTGACTTCTAAAATTAAACCATTTGACAATGAAATCGCCTCAACCTGTTTGTGAAAGCGACCGTAATCATAAATTGAATAGCATTGAACAAAACCTTTGGACTGGACTGGACTGGGGTTAGCGTGAAAGCCTTTATATTTGCTTTTCACAGTGGACAAGGGATAGACTATATTAAATTATAGGAATGGAGATTTTTGAGACGTTAAGAATGTGAAAATAACACGCACGTCGTACAAAATGTAACGAGATTCTTAAATTTTTGTTTTCCTCAACACAACAAATGAAAATTTCATAATTTCCCATCATTGTTATGAAATTTTACTTTTACAATCTTATGATTTCAGGTTCTCTCTTTAATATCAAATTTTCAGGTATATTTTCCTAGATAAATCGAAAATCGACGTATGTTTTACTGACTTAAAAAAATTCATCATCATCATCAACAGCCTATTAATCTCCCCACTGCTGGGGCTCAGGCCTACCCTCTCAACGAGGGCGTGCGGGCTATAGTCCACCACGCTAGCCCAGTGCGGGTTGGCGGACTTCACATGCGCCTAAGAATTTCTTCTTCTTTGTATGCAGGTTTCCTCACATGTACTTAAGTTTCGAGAAAAATCCCATTGGTACATGACCCAACCGGGGATCGAACCTCGGACCTTTCGACATGATAGGTCGCGTCTTATCCCCGAGGCCACTGACGCTCTCGCGTGGATGATTAAAAAAATTATCCATTAGTATTTCTTAGAATTGTCTGGCAGAAATTACTAACCGCCTGTCAAAAAGAAATGTTTTCTACCTCCCATCAGGCCCCTGTGTATGAAATGTCATTCCCGTGCCTTATATTTATATTTCCATGGCCCCGCCGAACCCATGTTCCGCCAGGACATTTATGGGCAGTTACAAATTACCCACCGTAGCTGCCGCGGGCGAGCCTCCATTACTCTTCGCTAAACAGGTGGTCGACCTGTCACGGGGAAGGAATTTAAATTTTTCACTGTCTTGCCGTGGAATCTATGGATTCCGAACTTATCTAATGAAAAATGGGCCGCATTCGGTATTTTAATTAGAATAATGATGCACATTCTTTATCATAAATTTTCTTCATTGTCAAGTGTGCAATGAAGAAGAATTTATATTATTCACCACAAGATGAGACTATCGGAGACCGTCATCTGTAGAGCTTGTGGAGAAGACAGCGAGACGATGACACGCCTGCTGTTCGAATGCGATGCACCAGCTGAAAGGCGAGTGAGAGTCCTGGGTACAGCCTATCCTGAACCCGAGGACTACAGGCTGCATCATAGCTTATGTGCACGAACACTTGGGGAGGAGAGCAACAGGTAAATACAGGGGCTGACACTATAGATCCCATGAGGTCGCGATTAGCGTGTAATTTTATATTGTTTGGCAATGGATAAATTGTAAAACAATAGTTATTTGTTATGCAAGGCTGCAAAGTTGGTTATTTTGTGCGAGTACTAGTATTGAAAACTGAGCGTAGCGAGGGTTTCAAGGTACGAGACGCAAAATAACTTTACTGGCGAGCGCAACACATAATTTTTCACCTCACTACAGCGAGGAAAATACTAGGTGAATTGAATCCTTTCGGCGGTTTAGAACCACAAATAATAATAACCAAAATTAGAATTGACCACTTCTTTAAGTGTCCACCTTCTACAAATTAGAAGAAAAGTTTTAAAAAGTTTTTTTCTAGGTGCAGTATATCCTTCCGAGCTTGTGAGGTGAAAACGAAATTGTATATTATCTGGTTCTAACATTTAAGAAAAAAATATTTATTACCCCACAATACACCAAACGGTGTTGAACGTGCCAAGCCAGACACACAAAAACCATGCTTTACATTTACAATGTTTTATATCAAATGCCGAAAATAACCAAAATTACTCAATGCCAAGTAACAGTCAATAAATTAATGGCTCTGTAAAACGTAAACCGGTTCTGCTTCAACTGTAGCAAGGAAGGCCATAACGCAAAACAGTGTCGGTGAACTTGTAAAAGTTAAATCACCATAAACTTCGCATTGTTGGGGAAAGACGAACTTCGCTTCATGCTCAAGTCCGTGGGGACTGTTTATTGGCAGACACTGTGCTGTACAATGGCTTGTATTGACATTTGATGTCAGATGACGTCGTTTTCTGTATTAACTCGAAACTGCAGTATTTAATGGTTTTAGAATAAAGTATCCAGATAGGTATATCCATCTCTTTGAGTTAGATAGAATTTAAGAAATTTTAAATTATTTTTGACAATTTGGCTGTACATTTTTACTTAATATAAATCATTAAAGAATGTATTTTTTCTATTCTTCGAATTGCTGCACGTGTCTACGCAACAAAAACCAACCAATCAAGATCAATGATTATTGGTGTTTTTTTATGATTTTGATTGGTTGATTTTTGATGCATCAATGTCGCGTCGATGTGTGAACAGTCCTTAATCGTAGCTTAATAATTTCTAAAGGCTACAAATCTCAAGCTATATCCGTAACGGGGTAGACGCCAAGTGACTAACCCATTAACTAAGAAAAGAAACATGTAAAGTAAGGTAAAATAATAATGATGTAGGTATTTAGGTATACTTTTTTATGCAACATCCAAAAAATTTACCGATATAGCATAAAACACCTTAGTATAGCATAAAGCATTTTCAGTCCTATAAAACATTTCTGTAATACCGCGCCAGAAACCACAAATTAATTCTTTACACTATCTTGCGGAATTTTTTACAACTCTAGGAGCATAAAAAGTTTAATATGAAACCTAAGTTATTTCAATAGCTCCGAAACACCTATAAAATTAGAAACGCCTATTCTGCAGAATATTTTTGCTTACATTTAGACGTAATTTAGCTTTTACGATATAATAAACTTCAGGCACAGTTTTGTGTATTTTGTCATAGACACATACCAAAATTTAAAGCTGCAAAATGACAATACAGGACAGAATTGACAACATTGACAATGTTGTATAAATGCCTTAAATGTACAATTTGGGTACCTAATTATTTTGTAGAGTAACTTGATAAAATCATGCACCAAATAAAACCACAGCGGGTGTAATCACTTAATAATTGTGAGGCTATGTAGAGGCTATGTCTAATAATAGGCTTGTATCACTGCGACCATTACTGATCTATTGTGATCACCACCTTACTATAGTTCTGTGTTAAGCTTTGCGTCAGTTAGGAACTTCACCACGCTTTTTGCACTGATTTGTTTTACTTCATCAGGTTGAAGTGAGTACCTAATTACCTACCTAGTGTAGGCGTTTCTTTTACGCATCACAGAATGATGCATCACATCAATGACATCACAGAAAGCCTCGTAATTATTTCTCGCAATTAAATTTGAACAGTAAAATCCAATTATGTTACAAGAAATAATTTACAGAGAAGTAGAAAAATAAACCGCAGAATTTCCATCGTCAAATCTTTTGTTTGTGCGTCCCTTTTATGGAATTTTGTATTTAATAAGATTAGTAGGTATTACGTACCTACTTACTTTTACTGACTGCTCTCAAACGGTGAAGGAAAACATCGTGAGGAAACCTTCATACGCCGAAGAAGAAATTCTTAGGCGCATGTGAAGTCCACCAACCCGCACTGGGCTAGCGTGGTGGACTATAGCCCGAACACCCTCGTTGAGAGGGTAGGCCTGAGCCCGAGCATCCCCAGGGGGGACATGTTAATAGGCTGTTGATGATTAGTAGGTATGCGTGCGAACTCGGGACAAACGTTCTTATTTGCAAAATACAATTCAATAACAAAAGCTAATGATACAACGGATTAATCAATTCTAAAAATAATTACACATACTGCGTGCGAGTTTGGCAATATAGGTTTTGGACTATTAAATGCGACTTGGACAAACGCTGTATGATTTCTAAAATAAATAAATCGTAACGTGATAACAATAACGAAGCAACAACCAATTTGAATTTTCAGTTGTGTCTCTAAGAAGGAATCCTACTTTGTGGTTAGACAAGCATCTATGATTTATGTCCGTACAATTCCCATTAGACATGCATATAAATCATAGATTTCAGTGAAAACAGAATTACCCCAAACGATAAGTTCATAATAACAATTGAAGTAGATAGTAGACTGTCTATTTTCTATTCATTTTCATTACAAAACATTTCCCAAGACGCGGATAAATCACCACTAAACTAAAGTAACTTGCAAACTAGATAAGAACGAAAGAGTAAATCAAACAGAGTTGTCAAACCTTTGTTTTATACTTACGAACAATAACTGCTATCTGTCATTCGACCTTTCCCTTGGTTAACCTTGACGAGTTATAGGCTGGGGACGCACTTTGGTACATGTCCCGCGGCGTCCCGTTAAAATCCCCAGAGAAGCTTCTGTTTTATGGTTCAAAACAAGAAGTTCTATCTTCCCTAAAGGGGAAGACCCCTCGGTTGACCTTGACATAGAGACAGCCATAGGCCGTGAACTCACTTGGGATGTGTCTCGAGACTTTCCCCTTTCCATAAATCAGGAGACGAAGCTTTTGTTTTATGGCGAACAGTTCCATCTTCCATGCTTCCTTTTCTCTCACTGCCCTTGACAATGAGACGTTGGGTTTCCTTGTAACTTTGCTTTTGTCTTCAAGGTTTAAGAGATCCGTGAAGTCGGTAAAGAAAAAGTTTGTCTGTCTTTCTGTCTGTCTGTTTATCCCCCGTATATCTAGAAAACTACTGGACTTTGTAAAAACTCCCAACAAGGATAGGAAAACTATGAAAATTTCGAGATGAAAAAAATATTTAAAAAGAAAACTGAAAATATTTTTATTGTCCCCCTGATAATGCTAGAACTAGTGGACCTAATCTAGGAAGTGTAAAATATAATATAGGTAAAAAGTTAGGGATATTTTTGAGGACATGTTCTTATTTTGCGGGACAATCCCTCAGTGACCACCCCACTTTGATTTCAGGCGTAGCGTGACGTAGATACGTTTTTATCAGATAACAAAGGGCCCAAAAGGGCATGTATAAAATACGTGGCAGTGACACAGCGACGACAGATGACAATGGAAAGGTTTCCACATTTTGTTTACACATAACTTTTAAACACAAATGAAGTCGACTTTAGGGAATCCTTATCCGTTTTCTGTATCTATCTACATTAATTATGGAGCTTATGTCTATTTCGTATCAGAACCCCATAATTGATTTTATTAAATTAATTGTTTTGATTTCATTCGATACACCCTTGCTGTAATTTGCTTATTCTGTGTTAAAATTGCTTCGAATAATCTTTCTTTCACATCAAATCTCAAATATTGAACTATACCTGTGATGTTGTTAACCTGTTGTTCTCCTCTTGGGTTAGAAAGGGAAGTTACTTTACCGTCCGAACCGAAGGTAATATTTTGACAGACGACCCCTTAATTGCCTCCTTCACAGTTTACAGTTGCAACTACTTTACGAAGTAGTTACTTACCTAACATAACAGTAACAAGAGATAGTACTTCCTCCATATCTTTTTATTATCCATGAGCTCCCATGGGAGGCATTATTTTGAAACGTGGCGTCACTAGTTCATTGCTCCCTCGCTGATAGTTGTGATATGTACGAACTTCGACCAATATGAAATGAATAGACCGGCCATACGCGCGGTTTGAACCGTTTAAAGTAAGCGCACGCACTCACCCAATATAAATGCAACGCGGGGTTCACATTTATGTACAAGATTTGAGGATGCAATGAAAATTGTATGCATTTGCTGTAATTCTAGATCCAATCAAGTATTAAGTAGTTGCTAATAGCAGTGTATTAACCAGTGAATTTATTTGAAAAATAAATTTAACCAAAACAGGCGGCAACTTCCATAGGAAATATCTATTTATCTTAAAATAAAGCTGCTGCGGATTAATCTAATGAAGTTTTGTTTAACTAATTTTGTGTAAAATAACATCGATAAAATCTAATTTTTGTCATCAACAAGTTAATAGAACAAACTGATAACGCTTACCCTCTAGATCGTGATTGTTCTGCTTACGTTTGTACACTAGGCCGGTCGATTCATTTTTATTGATCGAAGTGTAGCATCGGTCATTGTAGTGTTAAAAGAGAACGAGTAACTGCCATTTTATAGTTCACTACAAATGCCCCTTGCATACATAAACAGACCCCAAAGCACGCCGTTGTATGTCAAAATATCTCACGTATTTGCCGCTGTTAATAGTCTTTTAAATGGATCTATTATGGCTTATAGTTTCTCTGACCTGGTCAATGTCCTCGACTACTCCGAAGTCACGCTGGTAGTGGACTGCATGAGGTCCGTTTAGCTGGGGTGGGTAACTCTAGGCATGAACAAAATTACATGTCATAATGTAACATAGTTAAAAGTGTTTTGAAAAGATACTACAAAACGTATAGTGCGAATATGCTTGGCTTGGTAATATGGGCCGGGGACGCACTAGACTGACACTCGGATCAGATAGAGCGGGTGCTCACAGACGGACACGTAAAGAGCACTCGCGTCCCGCGGCGAGCGTGTGTGAAGGAATGATAAGACTGAGCGAAGCGAAAGAGGTGTGTCAGGATCGCGATCTTGGTGCTTCGATCTTTGTGCCTACCCCGTCATGACATAGTGTGAAGTTAAGTATGTATGTAACTAATATATGTACAAATTTAGATGTAAATACAATTTTATTTAGTTTCGTTTTATTTTATTGTTGTTTATTTGTCTAGTCGCAACAAGCGAATACAATTAATACTAGTAGTTCCGTGAGAACAGTAGACCTCGCCAGCCCTTATAAACCAAACCTAAAAGAAACCAACAAAAGTCAACTTTGGAAACAGAAAAAGTACCTACTAAAGTGACAAAAATTAGCACTTTAAAGCTTAATATTTCGCAAACGGATCCCTGAATCGAAAAATGTTTATCACACACCCGCGATATTTTTGAAAGACCCATCCAACGATACCCCACACCATGGATATCACGCGAAAAAAAATAATTTTCCATTTTACGTATGCAGTTCTATGAACATAATTTATTTTTTCAACTTTCTTAAGTCGATCCACTATTACTCAAAAACTAATAGAACCTACTTAGCCGTAATAGTTTTCCTTGTAACTACGTTATATATGCTACTGCCATGAATTTTTTCACATTTCCAGAAGCAACCGTTTAGCTGACAGGGGGGGGGGACACGTGACTCTAACAAAAATTACCGCTTTAAAGCTTAATATTTCGCCAACGGATCCCTAAATCGAAAAAATGGTATTCACACACCAGCAATATTTTTGAAAGACCTATCCAACGATATCCCACACTATGGGATTCACAAGAAAAAAAAAGTTCACTCCCACTTTGCGAGTATGGTAGGTACTCAAAAAAAATGTTTTTCAAAATTTTATTCTACTCATTTTGTAGGTTTAATTAATTTATACATATGCCAAATTTTCGTCAAAATCGGTTGAAAAATGCGACCTGTAGAGAATTACAGACAGACAGACAGACAGACAGACAGACAGACAGACGGACAAGAGCATTTTTGGCCAGTCTCGAAACGTAGACGCTTCGCTCGCTTCGCTCGCTCGGTCAATTAAGTTTTAGTTTGACAAAAAGAAAAAGATAGAGAGGAAGACAGTACTGTAGATGGGAAGATGACATGAAAAGGGTTGCAGGAGGAACCTGGATGCCAAAAGCAAGGTACAGAACTGACTGGAAAGCTCTGGAAGAAGAGTATAATTTGAGTTAAAAACATTATGCAATTTAAACCTCTGCATTATATAACATTAATAAATAGTTTTGAAATAAAAGTAGACAAGTTAATTCCATTATCTTTTGCTTGCTGGATTCCTTGAACTGACTCGTTCCATATTCCTGGTGACGCCACCTACTGTGTATACTGGCTAATGCATTTACTCGTCGTGTATTCGTCTGTTTGTTTGTTCGACATCTGTGGCAGTTGCGGATACTTCAATAAAACTGTATAAATCGACTGGTTCAATGATAGTGTTTTTACTTAAAAAGCAAAAAGTAAAAAGCACCAGGTTTTTAACTAACTCTCTGACACAGTGAAGACTAAGGCCCGTATTGTTTATTAGTCTATAAGGGTCACTACGTAAATGTCTTTCGGCTGATATGATTATGGTGGGTCACTTTGTGAAGCGAAATAAAATCTAGTGAAATCCTAGTCTATAAAAGAACACTATAAGCCTTTTCAATCTAGTAGATTCATTTGCAAGTTTACTAGTACTCCAGCATTTGAAAAACAAAACAAATAATTACAATCCCACAAAAGATTGAGACCAACCTAAACCATTTAAAAAGGTATTAAGTATGGAGTTTCAACAAGTCATCGACGTACATGAATCATATTTTTTACACAAAGAATTCGGTTTTATTTTTGGTAAAAAGGCTGATTATTCTGATGTTTGATTGGCAGGTCGTTCCCCGTGAACTACTGGGACAAGTTCGTGAAGAAGAAAGTGCGCGCCAAGTACTCGGAGACAGTAAACAAAAATCTGAGTTCAAACCTGTAAGTTACTTAACAAATATACATTCATATCTCCACGCTATGTCCCTGACGGGGTAGGAAGAAAAAACGGAGCGCCAAGTGTCGCGATTCTGACACACCTCTGTCGCTTCGCTCAGTCTCATCATTCCCTTAACACGCGCTCGCCGCGGGACGCGAGTGCTCCACACGTGTCATGTGAGCACCCGCTGTTTGAAGCTTAACAAATATTAAATTCCCATTAATTTTATTTAACACACATCCGCGCGATGATTTGGGTAATTCCGTGAAACTTGCCGCTAACGGGGGCATCCATCTCAATTCCCGCGACCTCTGTCTAAAGTGTCCGACAAAAACGCTATTTCATCGCACGTCGGACATAAATAATTGTTTGATGGCATGATAACATCACTTTATTATTCTTGTTTATATCATTTTACCAGCCGATTAATAATTTGAGAGCGTCAGTGGCGTAGGGGATAAGACGCGGCCTATCATATCGAAAGGTCCGGAGTTCGATCCCCGGCTGGGCCATGTACCAATGGGTTTTTTCTCGAAACTTAAGTACATTTACTGACTGCTCTCAAACGGTGAAGGAAAACATCGTGAGGAAACCTGCATACGCCGAAGAAGAAATTCTTAGGCGCATGTGAAGTCCACCAACCCGCACTGGGCTAGCGTGGTGAACTATAGCCCGAACGCCCTCGATGAGAGGGTAGGCCTGAGCCCCAGCAGTGGGGACATTAATAGGCTGTTGATGATGATGAATAATTTGAGACCTGTAGTTATTTTATTTTTCAACCGACTTCGAAAGGAGGAGGCTCAATTCCACTGTATGTTTTTTGTGTGTATTTTGATGAACCGATTTGAATAATTCTTCTTTTATTGAATAGGTTACATTTCGAGGGTGGTCCCATTTCAATTTGAAAACAATATTTCATCTCTAAGGGTGGTAATTAAAAAAATAGGGACCAATAAGTCATCGATGTACATAATCATATTTTTATACGTAGAAGTCGGTTTATTTTTGTAAAAAAATAAGATTATTGTTCAAATATTTAGTTTTTTTGATAGGATTGGTTATGGCCAGGTCACATAAAGTGAGGAGATCTTCAAATTCACAGAATGAGGAACAGAACGAGGGAAACAAGAAACTTCCCTACTCTTAAGGCAACGAGTCTACCTTGACCGTGGTACCCTTGTTGCACTCACCAATGAGTTTCTCGGTGTGAATATGAGTAACGTTTTGATGTTAATATCGACTTCATAGTTTTATTTCGTCTTAGTTACCGTGCGATCAAAGTTCCGAAATTTGTTTATACCACAGGCATTTCGGCGAAGCAAAAAAGTCAAGACAAAACCTTAGTAAGTACTTCTATTAAAGGGCGTATGTGAAGTCAACAAAAGAAAATGATTGAGACACCGTTGGTGGACAGGGGTTTGGCACAAAAGATCCCAAAAGGGTCGAAAGCCCCCTTGGAAGATGAGTTGAGGGCATATCTAATCAACACGCGGAAGACAGTGGAGTCGTGAAAAGACCTGCATCAAACACCAGACATAATTTCAACATTGCGCCCTAAAGGCCGAAAAGATTAAGGGCATCTCTCACCACTTGCTGATAAAGTCCCAGATACCCTATATAAAGGTTATCTACCAGATATCCTCTTTTTTCTGTTTCACAGGTATCTGATTGCCTATATCTTATAAATTTTATATAGTCTATCACACAGATTTATCTGATAGATTAGTTTATCACTAAGATTACTATCTGTAACAATATCAGGAAGTGGTGAAAGAAGCCCTAATTCTGATTGTTTACGCATAAACCTTTTCTGATAAACGTTCAGTAACTTCTGAGAGCTTGCATTGAAGTTGCCGCGTTATAATAAACACACAAAACCGGGCGCGGTCTTCATTACTCGACTGTTTAAACGAGAATTTTATTATAATACAGCGTGATTCACGCATAATGGATACAGGGGGAGGAAGAATTTGCATCTGCATAAAACATTTATAGTGATGAATTGGGATTCATAAATAGTACTAACAATTTATACTAAGAGCAACGTCTGTATATGTTTAAAATATAGTTTTAATTCAAAAGCTTATAAATTATTTAAATGCAATTTTTGTTCTTACCTAGGAAAATAATGACAATTTTGTATAAGTACCTACCTAGTTTCTCTAGTAAAAAAATTAAGAATACAACCCTGTAAGAAAGCTTATTAAAAAATTTACGATTTGAATGACAAAGTTGCATGGTTATTGTTACTTCAGCTTCGCACGGTGCTTGCAAACAAATAATTGATAAACAAACTTGATTCTAATCAAATCAAATTATTGCATTCCACAATGTAAAATATTCATAATTATATAATTATTTACGGGTCTTACACACGAATAAGTTTTATTTACCTTGCCCGACGTTTCGACCAGGTTACACTGGCCGTGGTCACGAGCTGACTGGAGGTTGCGGACCACGTCATTAACGCTGGGACTGACCACTGGATTGAGCTCCACCAACCTAAAATCCTGTCCACCGATCGCCACTACTATCCGCGGATAGTGCGAGAAGCTATTGAAATCAAGAAATTCAAAAATTTTAATAGGGAAGATGGTTTTAAATTGTCACCGTCGTGGAATCCAGTGATCGATAAACTTAAATCTCGTGACTTATCGTCGAATACACCCGCGGATACCGTGAGTGAGTGTTGTGTGCCGGGACTTTCCAATAATACAAGATCAGCAGAGGGTAGTTTCAGAAACTACTCACAGCGATCAACAATGACAGCTCGCCTCTCCAGTCAGCTCGTGACCACGGCCAGTGTAACCTGGTCGAAACGTCGGGCAAGGTAAATAAAACTTATTCGTGTGTAAGACCCGTAAATAATTATATAATTATGAATACAAAACGCGAAAGTCTAAAATGTACTAATGTAAAATATTATTATTAATAATAATAATAATGTTTGGACAAATTTACACACGGCTGTTTAGTCCCAACTAAGCCGAAGCTTGTACATATGGGTACTCGACAACTGATAAACATACATAACAACTTTTAAACAAATACTTAAATACATACAAACACCCAGAATCCGAAAACCAACAGTTATGCTCATCACACAAATGTTGGTCCCGGGTGGGAATCGAACCCACGACCATTGGCGCAGTAGGCAGGGTTACTACCACTACGCCAACAGGCCAGTCAATTTATTATATTAATTAGGTAATGCTAAAAATTTTGGTTAGCATTTATAGGTTAGGTATGTACACCTTTCGTAAAGAGAGATATGAAGTTCTATTAAATATTTAGATACTACCCAAAAACATTTGTCTGTTTTAGTCAACACCAAGGATTGTAATAACCTCTCACAAATCATCGCATACATGTTTCCAAATATTCCATCGCATGTGTCGTAATTGTTGTTATTTTAACTCCAATCATGGTTGACCCTTGCGTTCATAGTGGTCTCCCCTTTTACCACCCAAAATATAAGGAGAATCAGAAGCAGGGTAGTTCAAATAATGCTGGCGTTTGTGGCTAAAGTTTGGCGGTGGCCCAAAAGAGCAGTGTGTTTTCGACAGAATTGATTTATTGTAATATACCTAGAGCACATACATTTTCGGTAATTTGATATGGCTGTTTGTGATGACTTGTCTCTTTGATTTTGTGTTGCTTTCATATCTTTTATGATTGCTCTTTGTGTTGAGTTGAGTGGCCAGTCTTTATCTTCTTTCGAATTTTTCTTCGGCCTTAGGTATAGCCCCGTACAATTTTTTGGCAATTGAGTGAATATAGTCACAGATTGTTTGCACGTCGCTGACAGTGTTTACAGTCTATGTGTGCGTAAACGTTATGATAGAGATGTCCAAAAACTTGAAAAGTTTTATTCGGGTATTCGAATCAACGAACTATTTCTTAAAATTGAATCAACTCTCTTTTGACAACTAAAATTAGTCATTGCGCAGAAATAAGCCAACTTCACACAACCGCCAAAAATTCTACGGAGACTTTCCACTTCTGATTTATTATTGACCACCTTGTTGGCTTAGTGGCTGGGATTATTAAACTCAACTCAAATTTATCGGATGTCGAAGGAAAATTAGTAGAGTCGACAGCTTGAAGCGAGGAGAGCGTTTCAAAAATAGGGCTGAAGGTATGACTTCCACTGCGTAGGAACAGGCTCGAAGTTTCTTCGAAGGACATGACCCACAAACAGTATATACGACGTAGAACCAAGGGTTCTGAAGTCACACTGTCGACGCGCAGCACTGACGGCCGTTGGGGCTTGACGAGTTCTGAAGTAAAGACCGCGGTCTGGTTAAGGCTTCGAATCATGTCATAATTAACTTCTCATTCTCGCTAAATATAGTGAGAACAACAAACGGACCGACCGAGCGATCGGCCATCGATCACTTGTTATCTCCGTTCCGCCAGAGAGCGCCGGGACTTTGTCGAACAATTTATTATTTGCTCAAATTCGCGCCGCGACAATTGGAAGACTCGACGGTGTGCTAAAGCACTTCGTCCACATTTTGTTGCAATATTTTTGTTTAATCTTCATTTTTTGGGTAATTTAGAAAGTACCTGTAATTTGATATGACTGTTTGTGAAGTCTTATCTATCTCTTTGATTTTGTGTTGCTTTCATATCTTTTGAGATTGCTCTTTGTGTTGAGTTGAGTGGCCAGTCTTTATCTTTTTCGAATTTTTCTTCAGCCTTCGGTATATTCCTGTAGAGTTTTTTGGCGGTTGAGTGAATAAACGGCTCGGGGGTGCAGGGCTTACAAATTCACCTTTACCTAATTATTTGTGAGCTATGACGTCATTGTCTGCTAATGTTATAGGGAACTATGTTACGGATCACTGCTTGATCAGGCCTACTTTATACTGCCAGATGCGCTTTTAGCATCTTCTCCAGTGTATTGAATTACTCACGATATTATCTTACGTAGGTTTAAAATCTTTCTTTCTTTACTTTCGTTTCGAATTTATCTTTTTATGTACGAGTATTTTGAACATACCACGGATTAGCGTATGACGCAAAGGTGTTATGTTCGCCTTTTGTACTAAATTGAATGCAATAAAGTTTCTAATAAATATACAATAGACTTTCTGTGGACTATCGACCGTATCGCCCTGATCGCCTCTTATCGCGTCTCTGACTTCAGTCATATTGATAGCGCTTTTCCGCATGCGAATACAGCCTAAATGCACTTCCTTTCAATTCCATAAACCAGCAAAGTTGTTCTTTCTCCACTCTTCATGAACGTAACATAAAAATGTTTTGACGCAGACGCCATTATCGCTTCTTTTCCGTGACAACGGGCTTCATGAGCGTGCAGAATTATGCGCACATTCCCCCCTCCGGCCCTAGGAGGGCATCGGCAACGGAAGGGGAAGGTCGGCCCTTGACCTTGTCCGCCCTTGACTCGGTGGATCCCGCTTCCGGAATGGAGGTAGGTCCTCGCCTATAGAAGGTAGCTTTAGGAAATGACATACCTAGGCCTAGAGACAATATTTGCAACTGGTCAGCACTGAGTAGTCATTTGCTGAAATACTGCAATTAAGTTTAGGTTTGTTTGTAAAAAAATCCAAAATCTTTTTTCTTTGAAGCAAATTTTCCGTTCGCATTTTTTCGCAAAAGTTATTTTTAAGTCTCAAATTTTCTTTTTGCATTATTTCTAGTTTCCCTTTTGAACATTTCCAGTCCGTTCCAGATGTATAGGTACGTCATGTTTCAAACGCTCAATAACTCTACGGTCTAGCAGTTTTCAAGTTATCCGCGACTTAGACGGACAAAATGCTTCGCTAAAAAGGTGTAATTGTCATTCGCTGTCGATGACAAACTGACACTTTGTTTATTAAAGGCCCCTTTCTGGAGCTCTATTTTTGAATCGCTCGTAGAGAATTGTATCGTCGCATGCGACTTAAGTCATACTCGACTTCCAAGTCGCACGACGCTGATTTTCTGCATTTTTGATTCGCTCGCGTTCGGTGTTGCCAATAATATTAGAAATGTAGAATTTTATCAGTTTCACGCAGAACAAATAAAAACCGGTAACTACCGAAACGTAAAGCGGAACGTAAAATGCTCAGTAATGGTCGAAACCATAGATACTGTATATGATATTATCTTTGCCTTTTGTAAGAAAAAAGTGAACAGAAGTGAGTGTCAGTGATAGTTGTCTATTTTCTTTTGTCATATGGCATTTGACGTTTATTGTACCGCTCGGCTCGTCCCAAGCGACGATTGGTCGATACCACTCGTTGCCGTTCAAACGGTTCAAAAATGCGGAGTCGAGGGAAAATCAGTTGAATCGAACGCTCAAGGCGAGGAGAGCGAATCAAAAATAGAGCGCCTGTTCTGCCCTACTGTAAGAATTCCTCCTTTAAGACTTTTCTAGTCTCAGCTCCTCCGACCAAGACTGGATGGTACCAACAGGTTTTACGAGAGATTTTATTACAACGCTTGTGGCAATCCTGTAGCGTGCGGGCCAAAACAAATTTTCAATAAATAAGACATACTTAATTTAGCCGGGCTCTATGGGCGGATTATGCGGCGTTTACGGCGCAGTTGGTTTAAGTAGGGTTCGGTGTTTGCTTACGGTTAGTAATTTTTCTTAAGTAATCTATAGCTTCATGCCCCTGGCAGTGACTAGATGTGGAGAACCGAAGATGGCCTTGGGGGAGGCCAGCAGATCCGCATTGATGTGATCTGAAGGAGAACTAAGGTTGCCCACATAGCCGAAAGGATAAGCAAGCTGAAGTCACATCTGTCGCAGAACCAACGGCCGTTGAAACGATCCTCCTCTAGGTGGACCGACGACCTGAAGAAGGTGGCCAGAAGCGGCTGGTTGTGGAGGGCGAAGGATTGGGTGTGGTGGCGTGCAGTGGGTAAGGTCTGTGTCCAGCAGTGGACGATGAAGAGCTGATATTGTGATGATGATACTTATGTAATTTCGTTGTAAATAAAAACTGGAGGTCATTCACTATACTCAGGCGGGCGTTCCCTTTTACCAAAGGTACAGTCAACCGCAGCGCACTTTAGTGGAAACACTTTGAACTTGAGCTGGCCTAGCCTATTATCGAGTTTCAATACTGTGAGAGACCAGTTTGTACTGGTTTTGTTTCCACTGACGTGCGGTCGACCGTACAAGATCATACGCCATATCGATTTCCGCTATGGGTAGAACGGGCGGGACCAAATCACCAGGTAATGTTCCATAGGCTGAAAACAAACAAAAAAACAGAAGTACCTTACCTGAAATTAACTCCATAGGTGGGTACCTACTATCTACATAAGATTTTTGTTATAGTACATTTTAGACTTTCGCGCTTTGTATTCATAATTATTTAATTATATAGGTACGGGTTTTACACGCGAACAAGTTTTATTTACCTTTGACCGACGTTTCGACCAGGTTACACTGGTAAATAAAACTTGTTCGTGTGTAAGACCCGTATATAATTATATAATTAAGATTTTTGATGTTGTTATTTTGACTAGACTATAAAAATAATGTTTGCAACTGAAGAAAATGATGAATTGCTTTAAGATTAAGACCAAAAACACCATGCAGGTAAGTACTTTCCGTTATTTAGTGAAATTACCTCTCAGTATTTCATCTTACTATAAGAAAACGTGAAAATCGTTGGCACATCCGCATAAAACGCAAACCCCTCTGAATTGCTCGCAATTTGCTGCGGAATAGTATTAATCAACCCCAAGTCGAAGCGAAATCATAAAAACCTTACAAATTACAGTTCATTGAACTTTGATTTTATTTACGGCCCAGAGTTTTACGGGTCCATAAAAATTTTCTCTCATTTCCGACAATTAGGGCCGGATTGCGGTGGGTGCAGCTTAGCGCCGGCGAGTTACGACCAATATAGTTTATTAATTTTTAGACCAAATGTTTACTGTTGCTTTATTAGTTTTGGGGTACTTACCTAATCCATTTTTTATATAATTATTATTATACATAATTATATAATTATTTACAGGTCTTACACACGAATAAGTTTTATTTACCTTCTTTTACCTTAATTCGTGACCACGGCCAGTGTAACCTGGTCGAAACGTCGGGCAAGGTAAATAAAACTTATTCGTGTGTAAGACCCGTAAATAATTATATAATTATGAATACAAAGCGCGACAGTCTAAAATGTACTATTATTATACATATTTCATGCTTCATCAACAGCCAATTCTGCCGTGCAGTCCCTAAGACGCAGTAAAAGGTTTTTTTTGTGGTTTTTGACTTGAATGTGAACTTTATTCCACACGACATGGCGGTCATGTGTATCTAACCGGTTTGTCATTCAGAACACGATGAGATAGGGAAAACAATATGTGTATTTGCAGTAACTGATCATTACCAATAGTATAGCGTTACTAATTAAAATGCAGTAACAATGTCTATGTGTATTTATGACGATTACTAATTAAAGTGCAGTAAGGTCCTAGGATACTGCAGTTTACTTAGTAATTTAAACTTACTTTGACATCAAAATCAACAGCCTATTATCATGTCCTCACTGCTGGGGCCCAGGCCTGCCCTCTCAACGAGGGCGTTCGGGCTATAGTCCACCACGCTAGCCCAATGCGGGTTGGTGGACTTCACATGCGCCTAATGATTTCTGCTTCGGCGTATGCAGGTTTCCTCACGATGTTTTCCTTCACCGTTTGAGAGCAGTCAGTAAATGTAGGTACTTAAGTTTCGAGAAAAACTCCGACGCCACTTACGCTCTTCTCTTTCGATTCCATTTTTATTAATAACTCAAGTCAAAAGAGAGTCATCAGAGCCCTTCAACCGCGGCCGGCGCCGCACCAGCACCTCCCGGGTGTTGCAGGTGTCTATGGGCGGCGGCGACCTCTTAACATCAGGAGGCCCGCCTGCTTGTTGCCCCCGTGGCACGTCACCACTATACTATCTAGATAAATATCTATTTTACAAAATAAAATTAACGAATTAACACCAACGAAGTCGCGGGTTGAAACTAGAGTATAAATACTCCTCTGCACGACAGCGACACCGTCTACTCTTTCGTACATTTCCGTTATTAATGAAACGCAGTGGAACGTTGTCGGAATTCTTAATGCACGAAGTGATGTTGTAGCGAGCATTTGGCGGCCGGCCAAGCGATTAACAACCATTGAAAAGTGCAGGGGCCTGATGAAAGGTTGCTATACAAGATTATACTTGCAAAATAAAACATTAATACTGTTGTTTGGCAAGTGGAAGTTTTTTTCAGAATTAAAAAAAATGTTTGGACAAATTTACACACGGCTGTTTAGTCCCAAACTAAGCCAAAGCTTGTAAATACCAAAAAAGTAAAAGCAACAACTGATAAACATAGATAAATACTTTTAAATAAATACTAAAATACATACAAACACCCAGAATCCGAAAACCAACAGTTATGCTCATCACACAAATGTTGGCCCCGGGTGGGAATCGAACCCACGACCTTTGGCGCAGTAGGCAGGGTCACTACCACTGCGCCAACAGGCCAGTCAAAAGATTATACTTGTAAAATAATACATTAGTACTGTTGCTTGGCCATTTAAAGTTTTTGGCAGAATTAAAAAGGCGACATAATATTCTTAGCGTACGTCGTAGCACAGTTTGTCTTCTAATTATTCTGTGAAACATCTAATGTTTTGGCCAGAGTCTTTCAAAGTTCTTTTCACAAGTTAGTTTGTTTTTATTTATTTAAAACTTTATTGCACTAAATTGTACAAAAGGTAAACTTAATGCCAATGGCATTCTCTACCAGCTGACCTTGTTTGTATGTATTTTCAAATATTTTACTTTTCTATGCGTACAGTGCCATGTATTTTGTGTGTTGTGTGCCTGACCTGAAATAAAGACTTATTTAATTTAATTTTCATTTAATTTTTTAAAATTTAAATATTCATTTATTACGTTGTAAACCTAAAAGATAAAGCTTTAATAATACATAATTAGTTAATATAAAAACAACAAAAATTTAAAAATAATATAAAAATGATAATTTAAACATGATTACGTAGTTCAAAGTTAGAGCAGTGTAAATACAAGTACTTAAACGTATCTTCCTTACAACGAAATGAATTAAACGACTGGCCTGTTGGCGTAGTGGTAGTAACCCTGCCTTCAGCGCCAAAGGTTGGAGGTTCGATTTCCACCCGGGACCAACATTTGTGTGATTAACATAACTGTTGGTTTTCGGATTCTGGGTGTCTGTATGTATTTATTTAAAAGTATTTATGTATGTTTATGTTGTTGAGTACCCATTTCCAAGCTTCGGCTTAGTTGGGACTAAACAGCCGTGTGTGCATTTGTCCAAAACATTATTATTATTATTATTATAATTTCAGCGAAACTCATAAAGGTCGTCATGTCATAATTTAATAAATATATGTTTCACACTCGAATTCATCCAAAACATACCTATTATTGGTACTTCAATAACAATTCCGAAACTTTCGCTATAAAAACTAAGACGTCACAATTACAGAGTCGCCAAGTATTTTACTGCCTTTAACAGGGTGTTTGTCGGTATTACAGAGTACTAAAAGTCTAGAACGACATGGAAATAAAGTTCCTCTAATCTTAGTAAGTACCTACTTACTTGTACGTACTGCTCTATCGAAAAACATCGTAAAGAAAGTCGCAGCAGGCAGAATCAGAAACCAGGTGATCCGCCAAATAACCAAAGTCTTCAACATTAAATAAATAAATTACAATAAATTACATAGCTCAGTGGTCACTCTGGCGGAGAACCGATAACCGCTAGGGTTGACGAGTTCTCTAGTAGAGACCACGACTGGGCAAGCGTAGTGTGGGACGCCCCCCGGCTAGATGGAGCGACGGTCTGCATAAGGCGGCTGGCAGTGACGGATGCGGATAACCGCCTTGGTGGGAGGCCTATGGCCAGCAGTGAACTAGTGCAGGTGATAATGATAGAGAAAATAATCCAGTGGTTTCTACACATAGACCAAGAGAATGAGAGAAAAGGAAGGCATGAAGAAGAATACTACTTGGTGGCTTTAGATGAAACCAAAGGAGGAGATACAGTCCCGCCTTACGTTCCACAAACGACAACTAGGCTCGGTGCACGACTACATTCAAACACACCACACAGCTGAAATCAAAGTAGCGTTTGTACCATAGAACACGGAAAAAGCTCGCTACGCCTTATATAAGAATATGAATATGTATAATGGTAATTTATTAATTAGTGTGTCTATTTATTTAATTTAAACTACATTATGTTTTTGCTTACAGTTTCGAATTGGACACGTCTGTAATGATACTGTAACTGTTTTCATAAATAAATAAATAAATAATAATAAATAAATATTTCTATGGTTTGTACAATCATCAGTATTTTCCAATAAAAATAGTGAAAATTTAAGCGAATGTAAATGACATGAGATCAAACCGTCGTCAATTCGTGCAGGGAAGTAGGTACTTACTATGGTTTTGTACGACTATTTTCAGTGAATAAGTAACCTACTTTTTCCCATTTTTGGTTTCAACTAAGAGGTAATGCGTAATTTTTACTCGACTGAGCGAGCCAAAATCATATTTTGCAATTAGCATTAAATACGGTTAATAGACCATTTTCTTTTCGTTGTTCTTGCATCACAAAAAGAACACACAGTCAGCATTTTCAATTAAGCAATAATGGAATGATAATTGAAAAATAAAATTCAATTTTCATTTCAATTGAATTCACGTTTCAAACTTACCCAATTGTTAAAATATAAGGTGAGAGAAATTTAAATCACAGCTCTCTCGCAAATCAATTAAACTTTTTTCGCTGACGGACCGCAGTTCTTTGTTCTCAAACTGTCATTTGCACTCGGCTTTTCAGTTTTTGCTGCTTGGTATTTTTAGGGTTTCTTAAAAAACTGGAATATTCGTTGTATATTATAGTAGGTATGATTTACGATAATAATGTCCAATCTGAAAAACATTTACCACAAATACATAGAAAACAACCTAACCGGTTAATAATTAACATCAAATAATTGAAAATAAAATTATTTTATTTGATTTCACAAAATCCACATAACTTAAAGAAAACGATAGGTATTTATTATTCTGGATTTTATAGCTATTAAGTACAGCCAATGATGGATTTTCAATACAATATCATAGATAATATAGAAAGATAAAAATATCATAGATAGTCTGTTTCATATTATATTGTGATAGTATTTTATCATCACCACTTGGTAAACCAGTTTTACCGGTTAATCCCCAGGATTTACCGTAGTTCGGACTTTTACAGTAACATGTCAAATATTAATTTAATTATTTAATTTCCGCAGTCTATCGCATTATATTAAAATGGCTTAGTTTTATGCGTCTTAATGAAAAATTAAACAAACCAAGGTCTCCCTTTATCGCAGCGAGGAGACGATTTTTTGAAGGACCCCATCTACATAAAAGAGCTTATTAACATTCATCAGGGGTAAAATGTCGTTTTTCACCGTAAGCTTCGCTTTGATATTTTTTAATAACCACAGAATTTTATTTTATTCAATACTGAAAGTTGCACTCGGCTTCGCTCCCCTTTCAACTTTCTGTTAGGTATTAATTATATTATTTTCGTACAGATGAATTACATTATACAAAAAATTTTTGGTTTGCATTACACTTTTATTATAATGTAGTAAAACCACAAGCTTTTATTGAAACTATAAAATTAGATTCAGATTCAGATAGTTTATTGCTTCCTTGTACATTAATATAACATTAGATGGTATTTAGTTAGGAGGTACAACAAGGACCCTGTGAGGGCACTGCAAATACATACTTAAGCTTAAACTAATGCAATTACATTTGGACAAATACGTTACAATTACATAAAATTAATTGAATTACATAAATAATATTAAAGGTATACTACTTTATTTCTTTAGAACCAAAGCTGGGTCACAGAATATTATGTATAATAGTACAGTTGGCTGCAAAATTTGAACATGATCGGATATCGGGAAGTGATGGAAAAGTCGATCGCAAGATTCCTCCCGGACAAACAAACATACAAAAAAAAACAAAAAGGAAACCAAGTTAAATAAAAGCTTGTAATTTCTTCAAAAATGTAATCCGCCGAGCCTGAAATCAGCAAGACACGGTATATAACAATCTCGGCACAAAGTCATAGGGGTCGAAATGTTATCGATGGTCTCATGACCGGGTCACCCCTGTTATCACAGGCTTACGGCTCTTGTTGTCCAACCGCTGTGACTTTGAACTTGACATTTTAACACTAGCATTTGTTTAAGTTGCAAGCTGATTTTAATAAAACTCGATGAACACTTGGATTTCTTTTATTTTAGCAATTTTGCAATGTAATAGCCCATCAATGGGGATCTAGGATTATGTAAACCGACTAAAAAGGATAGACAAAATCAATCGTGGCGCCCTCTTACAGCCTACTTAATTTAGTGTCATTTTACATAAGGTGTTGCCAACACGGTGCCTCCATCCGTTTTATTGTGGACTTCACATACCCCTTAGAATAGACATTCTTATCTTTGGCGTTTGCAGGTTTCCTCACGATGTTTTCCTTCAATGAAAAGCTTGCGGTATTAAAATAAACCGTACTTAAGTTCCGTAATAGTACATTGTTAACCTAGGTGTGAAAGTAACTTATTTAAGTCCCGAGACGGGGTTTGGCGCCCGACGCGTAGCGAGGGCGCCAATAGTTCGAGGGACCTCTAAATAAGTCTTGAACCCGAGGGAAACACTGTGCTTTTCATTAAGAATACACTGAAAGTAAAAACAAAAACATAAAATGAATGTTAATACAAATGTCTACTATACGGAAGTATAAACAAAACTCTACAACTCGAAAAAACAAATGAAGATCGGATTGCCGCTTTCCCGTCTACTTTGTTTTTTTTTCTGCGGCCGGCCAGAACTATTCTGCCATTATTTTTTATTTCCATCATTGAAAAAATGGTAAATATTTTGCCCAAATCTATGTTATTGTAAAGAAATAGTTGACAGTAATAATTATAATAAAGTCATTTAAAAAAATATATTCTTTAATTATTACATAACTTTATGTTATTTCAATTTTTCATCGCGCTGTAATTGAGTGGCTGTATAGACAGTTGGATCATGGTCCAATAGAAATGTCAAAATAGTACTAGTTTTTTTTAATATAATTTGACAGCTGTCAGTTGAAAGCGATTCTCCCTAGGGCTGAGATGTACTACTTTCAACCCGCTCCTCAGGCAACTTCAGACCTACTTTCAGAGTATGAGTAATGAAAAAGTCATTGGTACGGGCCAAGATTCGAATCCATGACTTCCGCCAGAGATCTAAGGTCTTCGACATAGCTCAAAATGTAAGTACCTACGTTGAAGTGGAAGTGGGCAGATTACATCTGTCGTCGATCCGATAACGCCGTGGAAGGGCGTAGTGTGAGACGCCCCCCGGCTAGATGGAGCGACGGTCTGTGTAAAGCGATGTGGTGAACCGAAGATCGGGTTCAATGGCACACCTTGGACTTGGGAGAGACTACATCCAGCATTGGACTCCTCATGCATGCTGATGATGATGATCGAGCTGGTATGATGATGGAGGTGAGAGGTGGTCATATAGTAACTGCTTATAGGCTAGCGGCAAGTCAACTTCAAATCAAAATAAATCAACAGCCTATTAACATGTTCCCACTGCTGGGGCTCAGGCCTACGCTAGCCCAGTGCTGGTTGGTGGACTTCACATGCGCCTAAGAATTTCTTCTTCGGCGTATGCAGGTTTCCTCACGATGTTTTCCTTCACCGTATGAAAGAAGTCAGTACATGTACTTAAGTTTAGAGAAAAAACCCATTGGTACATGGCCGAACCGGGGATCGAACCTCGGACCTTTCGATATGATAGGTCGCGTCTTATCCCCGAGGCCACTGACGCTCTTATGCGCCTAAGAATTTCTTCTTCGGCGTATGCAGGTTTCCTCGCGATGTTTTCCTTCACCGTTTGAGAGCAGTCGGTAAATGTACTTAACCCTCAGAGTGTTAAAACACCCGATCGGGTTTTATTAATATTGTCTGCAGAATGTGACGCGACCCGTTTGGGTGTCGTCGCTGTAGGCTATTATCACGTATATATATGTACAGGTATGAGTGATTTCTCGAAAATCAAAAAATGACGTCCACGTCATATTCTGCGGAGTTTTCTAATTTTGACAGCCACATTCTAAAGGTTAAGTTTAGAGAAAAAACCTATTGGTACAACGCATTTTTTTTTGATCTCCAAAGTTTACCCAGCCGCCTTGCGTGCTTTGATACGTATTCGCTCTAAAAACGGCTCCTTCATCGTCTGTGTGAAGGGGGAAGGGAGGGTTTGTATGAGGGGGGAGGTCCAAACGACTATTTAAGAGTTTTCTTTTGTCACGCCTACATACATACATCCTGACGTCGCACACATCTTTAGTATAGGATCAGAGTTAATGACACCAAACTTTTATGACGACGTTTCAAGTGTCTATAATTCAATAATAGTCGTGAACGCGAGGAGACTTCTCTACAAACTGCCAGTTAAGACACTGGTACCAATTTCCTGGTTACAGCTGCATGCGTCATATTCCCTTCACCGTTTGAGAGCAGTCAGTAAATGGATAATACCCATTGGTACTTGGAGCAGCCGGGGATCGAATTTCGGACCTTTCGATACGATAGGCCGTGTCTTATCCCCGACGCCACTGACGCTCTTCAATTCACAGACTAAAAAATTTCTTCCAAAAAATCAAATTAAAACTTGTGGTTCTGTGAGAACAGTAGACCTCGCCAGACTTTATAAGCCAAATCTAAAAGAAACCAACAGAAGTCAACTTTGCAGTTGGAGACAGATTAAGTACTAAAGTGACAAAAATTAGCACTTTAAAGCTTAATATTTCGCAAACGGATCCCTGAATCGAAAAATGTTTTCTGCACACCCACGATATTTTTGAAAGACCTATCCAACGATACCCCACACTATAAGATCTACAAGAAAAAAAAATTCACTCCCACTTTGCGAGTATGGTACGTACTCTAAAAAAATATTTTTCGAGATTTTATTCTACTCATTTTGTCGGCGTGATTAATTTATACCCATGCCAAATTTTCATCAAAATCGTTTGAAAAATGCGACCTGTAGAGAATTACAGACAGCAAGACCGAAGGAAGGACAGACGGACAATAGCATTTTTGGCCAATCTTGAAACTTAGACGCTTCGCTCTCTCGGTCAATTAGTCAAATTTTCGGACATGTGTTTTTTTATCTAATTGTGTTCAGTATTAGCAGTATATTTACTTCCGTGAATATGGCAAGCATGCAGATTTACACCCTGTATAGCGACGCTATGTTTTTTTCTTAAAACAATTCTCGATTAGTTTCTTTGAAACTGACAATGCGAAGAGAGAAATAGAGACAATAATGTAGACCGTCCTACAAATGCGCTATAGACCTGTTTACAACTAACACGGAGTCATAAAACCACTGGAACTGGCTTAAAATCACAGAGAATTGCAAAATTATGGGCAATAACATTCAAAAGTTATAAAAATGTCGTCACATTGTTGGCTCGGAGTCAACTGGCGTTCTTGGAAGACCTTTCCTTATACCTTTTTAGGGATCCGTTAGAAAGTATAAAATGAATGAATGAATGAATTTATTTGCTGAAACATGGTAATTAGTTGTATGGAGTTTGTGCTTACACAGGATCTCATGCTTCACCATATATATGGCATACAAAATTTACATTAAATCTATAATTATGTTTTTCGATGTCGAAGTGTCCCTAAACGATCATGCTTGCATGACATGCAACGTTTACGTAAATGTCATGCTGCATGATGGACCATCAAGCTTGCTATCAATCAATACAGTGAAGCAACGGCCAGCACGTAGTTTGCATGTCATGCACGTCAATCACTACAGCTAGACGATCATGCATGAGTGACAGCACGTATTGCATGTCATGCCGCATGATCGTTTAGGGAGCCCTTAAGACTGCCCATTGAATTGAAAGTGAATATGAGGTTAATTAACTAAAACATAACGTTAACGAAGTACACAGGTAATATTTATTAAACAAAACTTATTGTAACATTAAAATGAACTAATTGGCTAAAACCTACAAATAAACCTACAAACCTACAAATAAAAAAGTCCGTCGAGGTGGTCACACCGGGGCATGGTGCCCAGAAGGCTGGCGGCGTTCCCTCGTTGTATGGCTAAACTTATGCGTTGCCTGAGGTACTGGCCAGCCCTCTGGTCACCGGAGGCCTCTATGAGGCGCGATGAAAGCTCGTTGATGAGCTTTCTCGCCTCCGGGCCCCAGGGTCCCAGTGTCTCCATCTATTCATAATAATAATAATAAAGCTGAAAGGTTTGTTTTTGTTTGAACGCGCTAATCTCCAGGACTACCAGTCGAATTTGAAAAATTTTTTTTACATTTGATAGCCCTATTTCCGGCTATCATCAGCCTAATAACATGTCCCCACTGCTGGGGCTCAGGCTTACCTTCTCAACGAGGGCGTTTGGGCTATAGTCCACCACGCTAGAGCCTAGTGCGGGTTGGTGGACTTCACATGCGCCTAAGAATATCTTCTTCGGCGTATGCAGGTCCTCGCGATTTCCGGCTATAGGTAGGCTATTTATTAACATCCCATAGGAGCCTTGCAAAAAGAAAAATGTCAAAAATAACGCAAGTGAGACCACGGGAAAGAGATAGTGTAAGTATTATTCATATTAGGATGATAGCTTGTTTCACAGAAATCATAAGGTCAGTGGAGAAATTCTATGAAATGATTTTGTGTTGTTTGTTTTGCGACATTACTTACCGAATGAACATTTTTATATCGCGGTAAAAAGTTGCCTATTTCATAGTTGCGTCAGTGGCGTAGGGGATAAGACGCGGCCTATCATATCGAAAGGTCCGGAGTTCGATCCCCAGCTGGGCCATGTGCCAATGGGTTTTTTCTCGAAACTTAAGTACATTTACTGACTGCTCTCAAATGGTGAAGGAAAACATCGTGAGGAAACCTGCATACGCCGAAGAAGAAATTCTTAGGCGCATGTGAAGTCCACCAACCCGCACTGGGCTAGCGTGGTGGACTATAGCCCGAACGCCCTCGTTAAGAGGGTAGGCCTGAGCCCCAGCAGTGGGGACATTAATAGGCTGTTGATGATGATGATGTCAGGGTTCGAAGTATCTTCACACCTTTCATCAAACTCCGTTCAGCGGTTTAGGTTACACAGACGGACAGACAGACACTGTTACTTTCCCATTTATAAATGGTATATTATAAGTATGGATACGTACATAGGTGGACGGATAATTAGAAACAGGGCAAGATTTTCATACAATCGAGGTCACTTTGAAGCCATGGTTCTCCGTGAAGGATTAATCGGGGCGTGATCTGATGACGGTCATCGAGAGAGGAAATGGACGACTTTTGGATATCTCTAGATGTCTAACTGATCAGATCAGCCGTTTGGGAGCAGCATCGTCATGATTCCTTAACTTTAAGATTTTCATACATTTTTATGCCATTTTGCAGGTTTTTTCTACATGACGATGCTGCTACCAAATGGCTCATCTGATCAGTTAGATATTTATAGCGATATGAAAGTCGTCCATGTACTCTCTCGATGACCGTCATCCAGATCACGCCCCGATCAATCCTTCACGGAGAACCATGGCTTCAAAGTGACCTCGATTGTATGAAAATCTTGCCCTGTTTCTAATTATCCGTCCACCTATGTATATAAGCTACGCTATATCAACATTTAGGGAACATACGATTTTTCTGTCTGTTAATAAATACCACGGAATTTATTTGTGGTATAACTTTATTAATAGTTTTGTAAAGTATGTGTTCATGAACTTGCGTTGCTGACTGTACACGCAAAAATCCCGACACGTCAGGTAGAGCAAAGAATACGTCCAAGACAGTGGGAGGGCGCAGAACGTGATCTGAAAGCGGCGAAAGCCAGACGGAAGATTAAAAAGTTCCAATAAAGAGATATTAAAATAATTAAAATGAATTCTGCAGTGTTAGGAGTCAGCTCAGTGAGCAGGGATCTTTTAAATTTTTTTGGAGATAGTTTTTTCTCGTCTATCTATCGGTTTAGTTCGGAAACGGTTTGTTTCAAAACTGTTTAAAAAGAACTATAGACAAACTTTAATTTGTATTTCGATTATACTTATCTTCTGGAGTTATTTGGTGCAGTGGGTGACACGCGGCCTTCTATTAGTACTTCAAAGTAATCATCATCATCAACAGCCTATTAATGTCCCCACTGCTGGGGCTCAGGCCTACTCTCTCAACGAGGGTGTTCGGGCTATAGTCCACCACGCTAGCCCGGTGCGGGTTGGTGGACTTCACATGCGCCTAAGTATTTCTTCTTCGGCGTATGCAGGTTTCCTCCCGATGTTTTCCTTCACCGTTTGAGAGCAGACAGTAAATGTACTTAAGTTTCGAGAAAAGACCCATTGGTACATGGCCCAGCTGGGGATCGAACTCCGGACCTTTCGATATGATAGGCCGCGTCTTATCCCCTACGCCACTGGCGCTCTTCAAAGTGATGATAAAGGAGAATATTCTGAACATTGCTGCACCTGCCCTAGTCCACTGCTGGACATGAGGACCACTGAACCCGATCTTCAATTCTCCGCATCCTGTCACAGGAAATACATGGCGATACTTCGACTCTGTGGGATATTTGGTTTTAAACCGCTGTCCACCATCCGTGCCCCAATCCGTCTTCGGACCTTCGCACCTTGATTAGACCTAGTCCCAACCACACATCGTCGTTTCCTTATGAATATAGTTGGCTTATAGTTAATAATGTAATGTAAAGGTGTCACATCTCTAGTCGCCGCCATTGCACTTTTGCCTTCACTACAGCAAGTGGTGCCTATGTAGGTACTCCTTTAATAAATATATTATTACTTATGTCAGAAGTGGGATTCAATTAACGCCGTATTTAATGAACGGGCCAGCCAATCAATCAATTGGCATATTAAAAACTAAACCAATGCAATACAATAAACAACAAAAACAAAACAACAGTTTTTTGTAGTAAGTGAGGCACCACTACATACAATGAACTATTATAACTTATTCAACTTGATAGCTTTGATAAATGATGTAGAATGTAATATAATAACTTTGAACAGGTATTTAACGGTATGAAATATTGTCCAAGTTAGATTGTTTCTCTGCAGTAAAATGCAGAGGGTGTATAACAATACCGCCTATTATTACGAGCTATATCTCTCTCCTAAAAACTAAAATGCTATAATAATATTGTTTGGCCTATGACATTTACAGAGTGAACGACTCTGTTATTTATCGATATCTATACTTCAAAGTGATGATGAAGGAGGATATTCTGAATATTCCTGCACCTGCCCTAGTCCACTGCTGGACATTGGGACCACTGAACCCGATATTCGGCTCTCCGCATCCTGTCACTGCCAGCCGCATTATGCGGAGCGCCGCTCCATCTAGCCGGGGGCGTCCCACACTACGTTTGCCCACTCGTGGTCTCCACTTGAGAACTCGTCTACCGGTTATCGGTTCTCTGACAGATGTGACCACTTCACTTCAATGTACCTACTAAGATTAAAGCATCATCAACAGCCTATTAATGTCCCCCTGCTGGGGCTCAGGCCTACCCTCTCAACGAGGGTGTTCGGGCTATAGTCCACCACGCTAGCCCAGTGCGGGTTGGTCGACTTCACATGCACCTAAGAATTTCTTCTTCAGCGTATGCAGGTTTATAGCATACATAAATGAAAAATGTTTTTTAAATATTGGTCTTTAGATTTTTAGTTTGTATGAATACAAATTTAGCTGCTCGCTATGTGCTGTGGTTCCCGGATATCCAGCCCCGCTATTCTGTAAGCGTATTTGTGCAACTCGATCCTGAATCCGCAGTGAGATCGGTCTCTAACTCAATGATTTACAGTTCAATACTCACTTTACTTCGCAAGTGAAGTGTTTATTAAGTAGCTTGTATTTGTTTACACAATGCGACATCAAGGTCTTTCATGATCGGATGCGGAGTGAAGTAAGTGACTTGCGATGTGATGGTCGAGTTTTAATTCATACTTTACAGAATCACACAGCAGGTGGCTATGACAGAATGACGTTATCCTGGCATGGCCACCAACAAACCCCTGTAACTTTTAAACGGCGCGCACCGACAAAATCTAGTTTTTTGCGACAAAATTCGATAAATTAGCGACAATTTAGATATATATTCAAAATTGCAGTTTGTGATGGTGGCCATGCTAGGATCATCATCATCATATCAGCCTGTAGACGTCCACTGCTGGACAAACGCCTCCCCCAGGGATCTCCACGACGACCGGTCCTGCGCTAACCTCATCCAGCCGGGTCCCGCGACCTTCACCAGGTCGTCGGTCCACCTCGTGGGAGGCCTGAATACGCTGCCATGCTAGGATCACGCCTACTATTTACAACTACATGAAGCTTTGATTTTAACTTATTTTAAAATAAATAAAGTATAAAAATTAGCTAAAAGGTCCGAGGTTCGATCCCCGGTTGGGCCATGTACCAATGGGTATTTCTCGAAACTTAAGTACATGTACTGACTGTTCTCAAACGGTGAAGGAAAACATCGTGAGGAAACCTGCATACGCCGAAGAAGAAATTCTTAGACGCATGTGAAGTCCACCAACCCGCACTGGGCTAGCGTGGTGGACTATAGCCCGCACGCCCTCGTTGAGAGGGTAGACCTGAGCCCCAGCAGTGGGGAGATTAATAGGCTGATGATGATGATGATAAAAATTACCAAAAATATTCAGAATAACTTTCTTGTCTACAATATCCAGAAGATATGAATGTTTAGTTAATTTAAGGTAAGATAGGTAAGAAACGATCCCATAAATCCTGCAAACACCCTGTAGGTACGATTGCAGTACGAATGTCCATTACAGTTTTGAAGCGTGACCAGTACCCCTACCATTAGTTTACGGTCTCGACACTCGCTATTAGCAGAGTGAACGAGAGTGCGGAAACTCAGAACAACGGTTCTGAAACGTACGCGTACGAGCGCAGTATTCACCTAAACGTCGCAAGCTATGGGCCAAGTTCTACTTCCCCGGGATTATCTCTGTGTGCTAGTGTAGGTGAACACTGCGCAAGTGCGCGTGCGTTTCAAGAGCTCTGTTTTTGAATCGCTCTCCTCGCTTCGAGCGGTCGATTCTAATGATTTTTGTATCGGATGTCTAAGGAAAATTAGTAGAATCGACCGCTCGAAACGAGGAGAGGGATTCAAAAATAGGGCTCCAGAGCGTTCGGTCTGCGTTTCTCGTTCTCTCTGCTATTAGCGACCACGTAAATACGTAACAACGCTGTCTCTATCCGACTAACTATAAAAGGCAGAGAGAGATAGATAACGTTTTTACAAAGTAGCGAGTTGACGGTGGAAACCCGTTGTAGGTGGTACAGTTAAGTTTAAACTGAACTGGGAACAGTTATACAACAGTTAAGTCTTGTTGTTTGCTCTTGGCACTTCGTCTCGGGGGAACTGTATAAAAGCCTTTATATAGGTTTTGTTTTATGGTTTCTGTTCGTGGAATAAAACGAACGGAATAAATAGTAGCAGCGCCGAGAGAGAGGAAGTTATTAAATATTAACTTGAATTTTGTCTCATTTTTCAACTGATGCTGTTTTATGGACTAAAATAAATATTTGTGCAGCAAAATTTATGATATTAGCCTATAGTAATGAAAAAAACTTCATGTATCTCGCCTAGTTATTATTGTCTGAACAAAAACGTATAGGTATCTACACAGATGGTGAAATTTGTTAATAATTGATGATTTATCTAATTTATGGTCGCCCTACCGCGAGGCAGCGAGCTGGACGGTGTTTTTTATTTGTAAGTTTTTTATTAGGAGATTCCTTGTTAAGTAATAAATACTTATTACTACATTTTAATTAAATTTATTTATGGTGGATAACAATAAAAAACTTATTATATAAAACTAAAACTAAACTTAAAAATAAATTATAAATAAAAAAACCCCTCGAGGCTCCATAATTGATTAATATTTACAACAAATTATAATACACTTAGGGCCTCATTTACCACTTGCTGATATTGTTGCATTACAGATAGTAATCTGACAGATAAACTAATTTAACAGATAAAGTTGTCTGTTAATATTTTCGTGTTTCACACCTCAAATCTCCTATAAATAACAGCCACTTGATCTTGCTGTTAGTTTATAAGACGGTTTATAAGGCAATCAGATACCTGTGAAACAAAAAGCGATCTGTCAGATAACCTGCAGATAGGGTATCTGGGACTACTAAGATAAGATGTGTACCTACAATCATCGTGAGATGACGTCTAAATACTAGGTCCGATCTTCACGACAAAAACAACCCAAACTCTTCACGATGCTTTATTTTTAGAAAGGATTTTATTACAAGCATTTATTTCTTTTGTTCCAAACAAATAAAGCAATTGTCGGTGATAAATTTTTATTTGTACCGATTCATGGTGTGCCGAACTTTTGGCGACTATAGTTTTAGTTTATGACTACTTGTTTCTGAATCGACTATAGTCATGAGGACTACAAGTTCGGTCAGTATAACATCAGCCTATCTAGACCTTTTGTCCATCGGTTGTGAGCGAAACTGATGGTGTAGTCCCCATAAACGTTTTTGGCGGTTATGAACGAAATGAAGAAGAAAAATGAAGAAGTTAACTGATTTCGGCCGAAAGACAAATTTTGTGTGCCAAAGGGATCATTGAATCGATCAATGTTCAAAAACTTGAAAATGTTTTCAAGTTTTTGAACATCTACGCACCACATATTATGTCAATTACGCACACATAGAGTATAAACACTACAGCGATGTGCAAACAACCTGTGACTATATTCATTCAACCGCCAAAAAGATTTACAGGGACTAGGTATAGTAGCTATATTATGTACCACTGCTACGACGTAATAGCTACGAACTTTTCTACGTAGAGTGCTACGAACAAAGATCTCAATATGGGACACAGAATGGAGTCGTTTCGTAGCATCGCGTTCACAATTTGCCATTCAATATCACCAGCGAAGAATATCCTTTCTACTTCAAAGTTGTTACTCATAAGAGTAAGTTTTGTTAGAACTCGATCTTAAGAAAACATATCTTTAATTAAATTTAATCAAATTGCGATGAATAATGCTGTAAAAAAATCAAATCAGCAGAAAATTAACATGTCGCCACTGCTGGGGCTCAGGCCTACCCTCTCAACGAGGGTGTTCGGGCGCCACGCCAGCTCATTGCGGGTTGGTGGGACTTCACATGCGGCTAAGAATTTCTTCTTCGGCGTATGCAGGTTTCCTCACGTTTTCACCGTTTAAGAGCAATCAGTAAATGTACCTACTTAAGTTTCGAGAAAAAACCCATCGGTTCATGGCCCAGCCGGGGATCGAGCTTCGGACCTTTCGCTATGACAGGCCGCGTGTTATCCCCGACGCCACTGTCGCACTCAAATAATTCTGTAATCTAAGTCAATAACGCAGTATATTTCGGGTAACTGGAACGTTTTTTTACCGAAAGTAAGCGAAGGGATTGGTGGTCTACTTGACACAAATCGTGTTTTATTGCGATAAAAATGAGGTTTTTCGCGAGGCAACGGCGGAAATTACTTTAGGTCGGTAAAGTGGCGTAATGAATTGGTTTATTTGAGGATTTTGAGATGATTGTGTGAGCTGCGGCTTTAATGGAAGTTTAGTTTATAATGGAGATATGTGGATAAATAGGTGGTCGTTTAAGAAGTTTATTAAAACCAGCATTAGTTATATTAAACTGGCCCGGAACGCTGGCGCGACAGTTATGCCACAACAAAACGATAAATATGTATTATTTTGTGCCACATGAGTAGGGAAAACCTGGAACAAGCCTAAAGGTTTTCTTTATATAGATGTAATAGACATAGACATAAATAACAGTGCAAGTATCTTTTTATATTATATTTTATCTTTTTTAATGAACTCTTTTTCGTCAAATATTGAATGTTAAAAAAAACTTCAATAACATTTGTACCAGCTCGCATTACTAATGCTGCCCATTGAATATATTCAAAATCATTCACATAAATAAAGAATTTATTCGCCGAACCGCAGAACGCTGAAAATATATATTCCGAAACATTTGAATGAACGAGTGATTTTGAATAAAAATTCTAACATTTATGTTTAAGCATTTTGTGGTGCAAAAAACGAATAGATTCGATCTATTGGAGCGAGAGCATTCCAAGAAACCGCTCTCGCGCGTAACGGCTTTGTACAAGATCTTGTCTCATGCAGCATTACAAGCCCACAGAGCCGTATCTAGGAATGGGGGTCACTTTATTGACCATATTATTATTCAAAATAATTTATTTCTACGTTTCAATGTTTAATTGTTGTCCTGGATACGAATTAGAGTATCCTACCAATATTATAAAGGCGAAATTTTGTAAAGGTGTAAGGATGTTTGTTACTATTTTTTTATGAAACTTGGTACAGTGATAGCTTATATCCTGAAATAACATTATAGGACACTTTTTAACGCGGACGATGTCGCGGGGCGTCCCCTAATACCCCCTAAGTATTAAAACGCATACATAGAGGGCGCTGTTTCACATTGTTAATGGAAAAGACTTTTCTACGCGGGCGAAGTCGCTGGAAAAAGCTAGTATAATTATATTATTTAGAGCATCGGTGACGTAGAGTGTCTCTGGTTCGATCCCCGGCCGCGCCATATACTTAGGGACCGATGGGGTTTTCTCGAAACTTAACTACATTTACTGACTGCTCTCTAACGGCGAAGGAAAACATCGTGGGAACCCTGCATACGCCAAAGAGGGAATTCTTGGGCACATGTGAAATCCACCAACCAGGTGGACTATAGCGCGTAAACCATCGTTAAGAGGATAAACCTGAGCCGTAACAGCGGGGACATATTAATACGCTGTCGATTTGATTTTTAATATTCATTAATACTAGAAGCATTATAATTTTACACTTTTACTCATAGGGGAATAAATAAGTAAAGTCCGGACGTGGAGCAGGAAGAATTTCGTACAACAGCCCTCATAACCTTGTCACTCGCGAATAAACGTATTGCTGTCGCGCTCTCACGGACGCAGTGCATTAAACCTGTGTGAACGCGACGGCAACATGTTTACTCGCGAGTGACAAGGACAAGCGATGAGGGTCGTTGTACGAAATTCTTCCTGCTTCGCGCCCGGACTTTACAAATTTATTTATTTTCTTACACAATAGAGACAATTTAAAGCCATAACATAAACTTCAGTCTAGGACTATTAATTTTTTTTTTTACAGATTTGCAATGACTCACTGGACTATTAATTATTCCCATGCGAGTAAAAGTGTCTAATTCAAGGTCACCTACACTAGAACCGGCTCTGTCGCAAGGATCAAGCCTTATCGTTTTATTGTTTCGTATTTTCTGTTTTACGTACATTGCGTCCTATTGTAAGGATTGTACGAATTGTAACATCAAGATATCCACTCAAAATAACCTGGATTTAGGTTGGCGGTAATTGAATTGTTACTCTCTAAGTATAAACGTTAGATAGATCCAATTCAGAAGTGCTTTCATAAAGGTATACGCGTATAACCTACCTTCCTGTTAGATCTTAATTTCATTAGGTACCTAGGGGAAGTTTATGCGTAATTGGCATTTCGCGTCAAGAGCGTCAGTGGCGTCGGGGATAAGACGCGGCCTATCATATCGAAAGGTCCGGAGTTCGATCCCCGGCTGGACCATGTACCAATGGGTTTATTCTCGAAACTTAAGTACATTTACTGACTGCTCTCAAATGGTGAAGGAAAACATCGGGAGGAAACCTGCATACGCCGATGAAGAAATTCTTAGGTGCATGTCAAGTCCACCAACCCACACTGGGCTAGCGTGGTGGACTATAGCCCGAACACTCTCGTTAAGAGGGTAGGCCTGAGCCCCAGCAGTGGGGACATGTTATTAGGCTGTTGATGATTGATGATGGCATTTAGTATGAGAATTTGGCATTGTGCGTACCGTTTTACATCTTTGGTATTTTGAGTATTTGGCATTGTACTTGGTATTGTGTAGTGTAATAGTACAAAAGATACAAGTGAGCTAAGTTGGTCATTACACTCGAGGCTGGAATGTACACGAGGCTTGCCAAGTGTTTGAATGAAGCCGATCGTACGACGCTCACGCGTATCATACGACGGTTTTCAACACACTTAATTGCGAGCAAAATATATCTGATAGTATTGAAACTTCCTGATAGGCTAGGCCAACTCAAGGTCAAAGCGTTTCCACTGACGTGCGGTCGACTGTATCTACACTACTACTAAGACTTCTATAATCCCACGACCTTCACTCAATATCATATAATTTAACCACTAACCCGAAACAATCCAAACATACTACCGAACTATGTCAATGTTACAAACTTCTTTCGAGTAGGTAATAACCAGCACTTTGAACATGACGCTCCCAATTGGTTCAGTATCTCCTTAGCACCCAGGGACGAACTCAGGCAGCGAGGGATCTAATGCCAGGGGGTCTAGCGGATAAAGCGAATCAGTCCCAGAATGTCCAAATTTGTCGGCATATTGTCCAACTCCCAAAATGCCCAAGTGCTGAAAATGTCCAAGTCCCAATATGTCCAACTATACATACATACGAATCAATCCACCAATGTCAAAATCCCAGAATATCTAATTAATTTCGAGATTGACCAATACCCAACTACAATTGGACATTTTGGGAATTGGTCATTTTCTGAATTGGTCAATCTGGGAATTGGTCATTTAGGGAATTGGACATTGGGGAACTGATAATAAAAATGAAAAAAGATAATAAATCCAACTGAGTCCTCAGGGACTAAAATGTATTCATATCCATTACAAGTCAACATACAAACAAATAAACAAATAATAATAATTCAAATAGTAATAAATAAATTTAACTATACAGATTATATAGGTACAAATATACAATAAATTATATACAAAAAAAATTGAATTGAACAAAATATAAAAATCAGGTACCAGACGATGCCGTGGATGTGAAGAGGTCGCCAGCTCAGCATAGTGCTGCATCCTGCAGGCGCAGCGCTGGTTTTCTTACCTCGGGTGTCCCCGATATCTGGTTGGGGGACCTCTCGTCACTTTCCACGTCCCTGTTAAGCGTGAATCTGGGTTGAAACGCAGAAATTGTAATTACGGTTTGATGACAAGGCTCGCAATTTGTAATAAGGGTTATGCTAATAATGAAATGTATGGTGTGATCTATGTTTTGAACTAATAAATTTATGTATTAAAGTATTAGGGTGCTGTTTTTTTACAGAAACTTGTATATCTATAACATGATAATAAATTGTTTTAGTTCTTTCAATTATCAAGACAACTTAATTTCTACTTCAAATCAATCGATCAAAATCAGCGGCCTACAATAATTATGTCCTCAGTGCATCGTTGGGTCTACTCTAAAAGGATAGCCCATCTCGCTTGGTGGACTTCACAAGCGCCTTAGAATTTCCACTTTGATATGAGTCTCCTTCAATCGTCGGAGAACATTTTTCCATCACCGATAAACCTGTCGTTTTATATAAAGTTCACTGTATAAGAAAAAGAAAAGTTTTAAGAACTTTAAGATCAAATAATCTCACAAACTTTCGTACCGCATCATATTGGCAAGTCAGTTGGCGTGAAATTAAGCTCTCCATTCTTCGCAGGTATAATATTGGTGTTTATCATAGAGTTAGTATACGAGCTATAGAGCGCGCGCATCGCTCATTGCCCATTGTGCCAAGTGTAAGCAGGTGTTCTATGGACGCTTCTATTTAGATTTTTTCTAGATCGTTTGTTTCCGTGAATCGTGTTTACAGCTTGGCACTGCACATTTTACCATGATTACTCCAAATCTTAATAAATACCGGCGCGAGCAACAATCAGCGCTCCTGACGTGTTGTGACTAGTAGCGTCGCTCCGAAAATTTCGAGACTGTTCAAACCCGTGCTTACAGTTCAAACTTGCTAACGCGCGCTCTATGTATACTAATAACTCTCTACTCTCTGGTGTTTATTAAGTAGCTCTTTACTCTATATTATCATACCGATTATAATGATTCTCTTTTATTGAATAAGATCTATCTTATCTTCAAAGCAAAGTAAATCTAAAGTATTATAAGTAGGCTTCTAGATACGAATACAATTTTAATAACTAATACTTTTATTTTATGTACTACAGGATAAGTACTTAAATCATCATCATTATCAACAGCCTATTAACGTCCCCACTGCTGGGGCTCAGGCCTTCCCTCTCAACGAGGGCATTCGGGCTATAGTCCACCACGCTACCCCAGTGCGGGTTGGTGGACTTCACATGCGCCTAAGAATTTCTTCTTCGGCGTATAGGTTTCCCCACGATGTTTTCCTTCACCGTTTGAGAGCAGTCAGTAAATGTATTAAGTTTCGAGAAAAACCCATTGGTACATGGCGCAGCCGGGGATCGAACTTCGGTATGATAGACCGCGTCTTATCCCCGAGGCCACTGACTTACCTACTTACTTTTGCAAGTGTAAACGTAATGATATTTGTTATCAAGACCTTCAAATGTCTTCTTAACTCCTTGTATAATCCTAACAAACCCATCTTCTGGCTTTGTGAAACCTAAGTCCGTTTTATTTCTAGCCAACTGCGAAATGTGCTTACTTTAATTGAAATAAACTAACTTCCACCTCTAACGGAATAACAGAGAGGTAATAAGGTGATCCCGATCGCCGGATTTTAAATAATTTCGCTATGGCTTTTGGGGAATCATTGATTTATTCACTTATTTGTTCGGTCGATCGCACGTCAGTGGAAACCAAACCTATATAAATAAAACTGGTTTCTCTGGTCACTCAAGGTCACCGACATAGCTCAAAGAATTGCGAAGCTGAAGTGGCAGTGGGCTGGGCACATCGCTCGTAGAACTGACGGCCGTTGGGGCAGAAAGGTTCTAGAGTGGCGACCACGTATCGGAAGGCGCAGTGTAGGCAGGCCTCCCACGAGGTGGACCGACGATCTGGTGAAGGTCGCGGGACCCACCTGGATGAGGTTAGCGCAGGACCGGTCGTCGTGGAGATCCTTGGGGGAGGCCTTTGTCCAGCAGTGGACGTCTACAGGCTGATATGATGATGATGATGATGGTTTCTCTGGTCTTTCTAGCATTAAAACTCACTAATGGCTACTACACAGATATGCGTTATCTTGGCAGAGCCACACCCTCTGATTTGAAATCTGACAAGGCAGAAGAAATGTACCAATTATGTACTAATATAATGGTGTGAGCGTCAGTGGCGTCGGGGATAAGACGCGGCCTATCATATCGAAAGGTCTGCTGTTTGATCCCCGGCTGGGCCATGTACCTAACAATGGGTATTTTCTCGAAACTTAAGTACATTTACTGACTGCTCTCAACCGGTGAAGGAAAACATCGCGAGAAAACCTGCATACGCCGAAGAAGAAATTCTTAGGCGCATGTGAAGTCCACCAACCCGCACTGAGCTAGCGTGGTGGACTATAGTCCCAACGCCCTCGTTGAGAGGGTAGGCCTGAGCCCCAGCAGTGGGGACATATTAATAGGCTGTTGATTTGATGCAATAATACGTACTCAAAAATTATTATTATCCCTCAGTGTTAAAACGGGTTTTGCGACCCAAAAAACAAGTTCAAATACTAGACTTATGTGAAGTCTAGATAGAGTTCGTTTTTCAAAAACCAAAATCTGACAGCCACATTCTAATGATTATTAGTACTTTAGCCATATAAAAGTACAGTGGTCTATTTGTGGCTCCTAAAGGTCCCACTCGACTGTGGCCTCAGCCTTAGTTCGTTCGGCTGACTTTGTCCATTTTACGAGCTTAATTGCTTCAGGAATGGGACTCTTGGGTGTTTGAATTTATATTTAGTCCCACGTTTGCGGCCAAAGTAAACTCACTAGTGGAATTGGTTATACGGTCCACAATTATCAGGATTTTTAATGAAACTTACTCGATTTGAATCTGAATTTCAGCTCGACAACAGTTTTAATGGCTTAGCAACAATGGTGTGGTCTGAAATAAATTATTTTAATTTAATTTAATTTTTATTTATTTTCCAATTGCTTTGGGTGGGTTCAGTCGGCCTGAAAAATATTTGCTAATAAACAGAAGGTATATACAGTCATTTGTTGCAAAATTGAAATCAGTTTGGGAAAGTGGTAATTTTGGGAAGGGGTCATTTTGGTAAAGGAGTCATTTTTCTTAAAGGGGTCCCACTGGCCCTGAGGGGCAGAACAGAGGTTCTGGGGTGCGAATTTTTCTATATAATGAAGACAACTATCTCGAATTTTTCTTTATTTTCTTTTCTTTCCTCCAACAATATTTTCGAATGTTTTCACTTGGTTTTAAAATCTTCCTCTGTTTGAACCGGGAAAATCAAGTCCGCTTTATAAATATTAGATACTCTATGGTACGAAGCTCGGTCGTTGTGTGTTTAGTATTATATATTCTGTGGTATAGTGAAGGTAAACCTATTACAATATTGTGGGGATGATATTACATTGTGACCTACTGGTTTGTCGCGATTTGTGAATGTAAATGTTTGTTAAATATATATGAACAGAGCGTAAGTGGCGTCGGGGATAAGACGCGGCCTATCATATCGAAAGGACCGGAGTTAGATCCCCGGCTGGGCCATGTACCAATGGGTTATTTCTCGTAACTTGAGTACATGTACTGGCTGTTCTCAAACGGTGAAGGAAAACATCGTGAGGAAACTTGTATATGCCGAAGAAGAAATTCTTAGGCGCATGTGAAGTGCACCAACCCGCACTGGGCTAGCGTGGTGGACTATAGCCCGCACGCCCTCGTATAGAGGGTAGGCCTGAGCCCCAGCAGTGGGGACATGTTAATAGGCTGTTGATTTGATTTTTGATCTACGATGGCCAGCGAATAATAATTATCCCACTGGTAACCATAGATTATTTAATTGATGATGTGAGATTTCCGCATTTATGTAGGTACAGTAAGGTTCATAGGTGCAATAGCCCGCTAAGGGTCATTTTTCTGTGCAACGGTGCTCATAAAAACACGGAAACAAATTAGCGTAACTGACTACCCAAGTCAATAGTGTGTCGTAATGTAAACCTTATTGTTTTAACGACCAGTCATCGATTCATCGTACGTAAAGGGCCCCCTAAACGATCATGCAGCATGATATGCAATACGTGCTGCCACGCATGCATGATCTTCTAGCTGTAGCGATTGACGTGCATGACATGCAAACTACGTGCTGGCCGTTGCTTCACTGTATTGATTGATAGCAAGCATGATGGTCCATTATGCGGCATGACATTCATGTAAACGTTGCATGTCATGCAAGCATGATCGTTTAGGGACACTTTAACACTCAGGACTATACTAATTAGTTGATGTGTGCGTGTGAGTACAGAAACAATTTGATATAGAAGAAGGGGTAAGTGAAACTGGAGTCTTATTTTTAAATCGCTCGCCTCGCTTCGCGCGGTCGACTCTACAAATTTTTGTATCGGATGTCGAAGGAAAATTGTGGAATCCGCCACTCGAAGCGAGGCGAGCGATTCAAAAATAGGGCTCCTCCTCTATTGAATTGCGAAACATTAAACGCTACACTGTACCTGCTAAAGTGCACAACGAAGAAAATGATTGACTGGAAAATCGATCATTTTATTTTATTTAATAATTTATTGTACACAGAAATAAAAATAAAAAAACAACATAAAGCAACAGAAAATTATACAAAGGGTCAAGCTTATTTCCAAGAAATCTCTTCCAGCTGGCATCTATTTTCATCATTATCTATTTTCGGAGAATTAATTAGTCACTAATCTGTCGGGGAGTGATCCGGTCCTCTGTCAACATGACCCCTTAATAATTGAGTTGTTTCAATCGATAGAGGAGTCTATAATCGAATACCTATGTAATTCGCCTTAATCTTTGATTAATTGATACGAAGAGCCTACTAATTTGATGTTTGAATTTGTTACCATGGAGAATGTAAGGATATTGATTGGTTATTTTGTAGTCTGAAATGAAAACGTACAGCCGGCCAAGTAGGGTAGGTACCGCCCTAAGGTTGGAATTCGTTTGCACGTCATTAAACAAGAAAACATTTTTTTTCTGATACACACATTTAATTATTTCTTTGAATATATTTTAAATACAACTTTTATGTACAATTAGAATTATCTAACATACAGGCTGATGTTGAAATATTTTTTTATAACTGGCTTTACTCTTACCTGCTTTGTAACCCTGTCTGAAAGAAGACTCAAAACACCATATAACTAAATTGATAGATGATAAATAACAAATTCATAACAGGTATGAGTTACTTATCTGTAAACCTCTGAAATTGTAAAATAGGTATCTACCTATACGTGGGTAACCTAATTATTTTGGCTTGGACTTAATAATTATTAAATTACAGATGCACTTTTGGTACATTCTTGTACTTACACATATTTTTCAGTTACCTTTGATGAAAGTAAGGACTTACTTATTAAATAAAGGTGGGATACCTTTATTTAATAAGTAAGTCCTTACTTTCATCACTTGTGTTCAATAACTTCAAGTTATTGAACACAAGTTGTTAAAGTGATTCGCCTATACCGATTTAAATATTTATTTTATTTCAATATCAACCTGTACATAACAAGTATAAAAAATAAGTACTTATAGATTTCCAACTAGGTATTTCATGTAACTATAAGTACGGAGCTTAAATATTATAATCTAACAATAAATTACAAAGGTATGATAATAATAATTATTCAGCTTATTTATAAAATACAACAATTTTAATGATTTTTTATTAATTATACGGGTCTAAATTCAATTAGGGTGGTTTCACAGCTGTGCGGGAGTCCCGGACGGGGCTCACGTACGGGCTGCCGGAACGTTCACAGCCAAAAAGTTTCAAATCTCTTTGGTCGCGCGCGTGCTCCCTGTGGAGATCGCATCTTGCATATTAAGTATCGTAACCTATGATGCCATTTACCGGGGGGGTGCGGACAAAGGAAGCGGAGTAGCGGGAGGAGGTTGCTAGTACAAATTTATATGGAGTTTGAAAATGAGAATGTGTGAGTGAGTCATAATTTTGTGATTATTTTGACACGATTTTGACACCCATAGAATGCTTTTATTACTCATCCATATGGGAGTGGCAAAATTTTTTGATTCATGGTCACAGCTGTTGTGAGACCGTGTGAGACGCTAAAACATCGATTTACAGCAACCCGTAGATCTATTTTTGAATCGCTCGCGTCGCTTCGAGCGGTCGATTCTACTAACTTTTGTATCGGATGTCGAAGGAAAATTACTAGAATCGACCGCTCGAAGCGAGGCGAGAGATTAAAAAATATGGCTCCCGGAGCTTGTCCCGTACGGAACAATCCGCACAGCTGTGAAGCCAGCCTACATAGTATTATTATATTATTAAATTAACATAGAAATAGATTAAATTATATCTATGTAAAGAGAAATTGTATTAATCTTTAATTCTATGGTAACTAGTCTTTGGTAATACAAATTCAAATTGGTATTCTCTCTTGACTTTGTAACGCTTGAACGGGCGCAGACACGGATACGAACGCAAGCAACGGAAGCCGTACGGAGCCGTTTGTATGCGACGACATTCGACATTAGTATCCCATAGAACCGCACTCAGCGTATAGCATGAAATAGCAATAGTCTTTTACCCCAATAATTTGAGAAGACGCTTCTTATATACCGGGGTCAAACTGAACAAACACTATCTATTTTAATCGGGCTGTCGTTCGTTGACAGTTATTTTTTACGTAGATAGAGATAGAAGATATTATACCTGTCTAGCTTACTCTTACCACTTTTGTAATAAGTGTGTTCCTCTCTGATTATTATTTGTATTTTAGCGTCTGTTCTATGGGATTACTTTTTCTTAGACATTCGACATCCTGCCGGACGCGATCGACTGTCGCCGCATCCGTTCGTATCCTTTCCGATTCGTTCCGATGCGTGCCGTTTGGTGGAAATTAAGTGTAGGTCAAATAGCTTTCATTACAAGTTTACGAACATTGTACAGTCTACCGCACATCAGTGGATACACTTTGACCTTGAGCTGGCCTAGCCTATTAGGGAGTTTCAATACTACGCGAGACCAGTTTATACTGGTTTTGTTACCACTGATGTGCGGTCGACCGTACGTTAAATAGTTAGTTTACGTAGCAGCGTAGGCAGGCCTCCCACAAGGTGGACCGGCGATCTGGTGAAGGTCGCGGGACCCGGCTGGGTGAGGTTAGCGCGGGACCAGTGGACGTCTACAGGCTGATATGATGATGAATTAGTTTACACGTGGGACAGGTTTATTTTTCCGCGTGAATAGTTTGTCGCGATAAAAAGTAGCCTATGCCCTGGGTTTGATGTATCTCCATACCAAATTTCATCAAAACCCGTTCAGCGGTTTAAGCGTGAAAAGTAACAGTCAGTCAGACAAGCAGAATTACTTTCAAATTTATATTATTAGTATGGAAGTTTGATTCCATTATTGTTTCATACTTAAGTCTGCATCTTGTTACAAACAATGTTACAGTGAATACAATGCTGATAGCACCGTCTCATCAACAGCCTATTAATGTCCCACTGCTGGGGCTCAGGCCTACCCTCTTAACGAGGGCGTTCGGGCTATAGTCCACCACGCTAGCCCAGTGCGGGTTGGTGTACTTCACATGCGCCTAAGAATTTCTTCTTCGGCGTATGCAGGTTTCCTCACGATGTTTTCCTTCACCATTTGAGAGCAGTCAGTAAATGTACTTTAGTTTTGAGAAAAAACCCATTGGTACATGGCCCAGCTGGGGATCGAACTCCGGACCTTTCGATATGATAGGCCGCGTCTTATCCCCTACGCCACTGACGCTCTTATAGCACCGTCTACGATCTGTAATTGCGTTTGGAATAAATATACTTACAGTGATGTTAAAGAGCTTTGTTTTCTTATATGAAAACTTCTAATGAAAGCTTAAAGGCCACGAGCAAGCATACTTCTAATCTAAGTGACATTAACGACATACCAATACTTATTTGTTCTTATGTCTACGATACAGTTAAATAAATCTTTCGAATTCTCGAATATTGAATTTTCATTCATTCATTCATTTGAACAACAAGTCTTTCGTCGTCCTTCAAATATTATAAACTATGTTCGCTTATTTAAATATATATTTAGGTACGTACAAAATATTTACATGTTTTGTCACTTCTTAAAAATTAAATTTGAAACATAATTAATAGATGGGTACTTCAAATGCGTAGGTAGTTAAATTCAACACTGGGTTTACGCAGTCACTTGCTAGAAGATCTATAGTAAGAACTAGTGCTGCAAGCGAATCAATCAATAAAAACAGTATCGATAGTAACGTGGCATTTCAATCGATATTATCGATAGCGCAAATGAGCAATACTGGACAGTAATATAATAATACTAACCATGCTATAACAAAAATCATGACGTTCTTGAAAAAAAATTACTATGGATCGACTCTTTTAACGGAGTTAACTCAATTATTTGCGATCTGGATCATTATTGCAAAATAGTGAGTTCTCTCAAAAGTAAAACTCCAAAAATGGATCAACCCACACAAAAGTAGGTAGGGTGGGGTATATGCCATAGCAACAGAGTGCAACCGTATGTAGTCTATTTTTTATCGTTTAATACTAGATACATGGATTGATTATTTACATTTTGTGGTATGTATCATTTGGCATAACTCGGTCCCTGAAATGTAGACGGTCCCGTGGTCGATCACCCTTCACTCCACTACAAGCAAACGAAGTCGCGGGCAACAGCTAGTAAATAATAAAATAAGTAATGAACTCCTAATGTATTTCTTTTGTTGTATTATTATTTATTTAAACTTCCCATTTTACTAATACCTTGAATCATTAGTCAACCCGGATCAACTCCATAGAGACATGGATCTCATGTTGGATCTAAACCAGATCCGGATCCAAGATCCATTCTTGAGTTGTAATTTTTAAGCAATGGGAGAGGATTCCTCGCAGCGATACCATGGACCATCATCACCTTGTTTTTGCCAAAAACTTAAAAGATAAACAAAATTTTAATTACAACACCATCACCCGAGAGTGCTTAGCATTAATTTCAAATATAAGTCTTAAAATTTAATAATAGTTTTTAAAATAGCACTTCACTTTTAGACAAGTCGTCCTCATATAAAGCGCAGTACAAGAAAATTACACATCGTCACAAACGCCAGCGCTGCCGCTCGCTTCCACGCTTTCGTACTGAGGCGTAACGTGCGTACTCCGTGGCATGCAGACGCACGCGCACGGCATTGGTCGCCGCTAGAGCATCACGTCACGCACCGGCTCCCTGATTGGTTGCTGTCAGTCGCGCGAAGATATCAGCACCAATAGTTGCGTACGGCGCGGGTCCGGCTTGGCGCGGGATAGGTTGGTGCTGTGCGTGCGGTTTAGTATCTGAAATTGTTTCACAATAATTTGAATCAGTTCGTGAAATAAACATGGACGCTTTCCAACCGCATTATAAAATTTTGTTATGGATGAAGCTTTACCATAGTCTTTTACTCCTACTTATGTACATAATATGAAATTATAAACATTATGCATATAACAGTATTGTTTTTGTAAGAGTATAACATAATCTCCACCTAATATTGGACTGTTATGACCTGATGTATGTAGTATAACTTTTGGCGCCCAACAAGGGACAATACCTAACTACCTACCGCAAAAAAAAATGCAGTTGGAACGCTCATATATACTCACCGTAGCAACGGAATGCCAACGAATACATACCGTAGCAACGGAATGCGAACGAATACTAATTACCGTAGCAATGGAATGCGAACGAGTACTAATTACCGTAGCAACGGAATGCGATCGAATACCTAATGCAGCAACGGAATGCGAATGAATACTTACCGTAGCAACGGAATGCGACCGCTTCGCATGCGTGGAGCTGAGCAGATCCGAGTTAGCGGTGGAGTCCGACCGGGAGCGCAGCGTGCCGCGGCCGTGGCGCCTGCGCCGACGTCCCCACCACAACCACCGGTACGGGGGCACTCGTCTGAAAACACAAATATCAATTAAGTATCTAACAATTCAAAGTATTATCACACAATTAATGTCAATATAGACGAATACTTAGGCCCATAACGCACTAAAACTCTTATTTTAAGGAATAATCACCTGGCAACACTTATCCTATCATATCCTACTAATATAATAAATACGAAAGTTTGTAAAGATGTTTTGGATATTTATAAGTTTGAATATTTATTACACTTTCACGCAAAAACTACTGAACAGATTTTGATGAAACTTTACAGTAATATTGAATAAACATCAGAATGACACCAATGTGTCATTCTGATGTTTATTCTATATTACTATATATACCTATATTATTATATATTATTGACTAATAGATACCTCGTGAAAAAATGTTTCCGCGGGAAAAACAGCTGGTCCTGTATAAATGCAAAAGTTTGGATTTTTTTATGAATTTATGAGTTTGGATGTTTGTTGCTCAGTCACAATCACGCTATAACGGCTGCACTCTTTTTTATGAATCTTGGTACAGTGATAGCTTATATCCTAGAATAACATTATAGGAAACTTTTAAACGCGGATGAAGTCCGCTAGTATTTTCTTATTATTAATGCCACAGGTGCAACAAGCAGGCGGGCCTCCTGATGTTTAGAGGTCACCGCCGCCCATAGACACCTGCAACACCCGGGGGGTGCTGGTGCGTCGCCGGCCGCGGTTGAAGGGCTCTTTAGACTCTCTTCTTGAAGTAAAAGTAAAACATAATACAGTTAATTCACTAGGTACTGTACTCACCGAAGACTGGTGTAGATGTGAGGCGAGAACATGCAGCATATGAGGGGGTTGGCAGCCGAGTTGAGGGGCGCCAGGCTCTGGATGAGGGTGGCGAGGGCCACGTTGGCTTGCGTCGGGGGGATGTGGTGGTACACTTGCAGCAGGTCGAACACGATATACGGAGACCAGCAGAGGATGAACACTGGAACGTTAAGTACATAACATCATTAAATATATTTAGTTTCATCATATCTTCAGCATCCTTCCGACTACTGATTAGACAAATCAATACAAATCGATAATACTTTCGCTGTGACCTGTGAAAGGTGGAACTTTCCAGGTTTCCAGGCATATAGAAAGTTATAATTCTGTTTTTTATATACCTACCTATTTAATTATTTCTTTCTTCTTTCTTTTCTAATATAAAAATCAGAAAGATTAGGATACAAAGCAGGTTATTTTCAGGTTGGTGGAAATGTAATTTCTAGAGAGTTTCGCGCTTTGTATTCATAATTATATAATTATTTACGGGTCTTACACGCGAATAAGTGACCGCGGCCAGTGTAACCTGGTCGAAACGTCGGGCAAGGTAAATAAAACTTATTCGTGTGTAAGACCCGTAAATAATTATATAATTACCCAGTATAGTATTTGCCCGAGGTAAAAAATAATCAAGTCCATCAACATAATCAGATAAGTAAGTTTTCAGAACTACCTCCAGTAAACTAGAAAATAAGCTGTGAAGAATAGATAGGTACAAAGTTATGTGTGTCAAGGGCTGACATTTGAGAGCTTTTAAAACAGCATAAAATCTAAGATATAATAATTATGTGGGTTAGCGGGAGTTTATGTAAATATAGTTAACTCGTAAAAATAATTCATCTGGATACCGTTAAACTAGATATCCGTTGCCAAAGGAAACACACCTATTTCTTTGGAAACGTCTGTATAATTTAATGGAATTTATGATGATCATTTTTTAAACTATTCATACTTATTCAATTATACATTGAAACCGAAGCGATTATTCATAATTTATCTTGTCTAAAAAGAACAGGCTGATTAGTCAGTTGGAGACATAATGTACTCTAACAAGTAATGTTCAATTTCCGATACCTAGACACGCATCAGCACGCTTCGGCATGCGGCAGCATACTTTAGCACGCGTCAGCACGATAAGTCAATGGGAACAAAAACATTCTGATTTAATCATTATTTCTTGCGGAATTGTTTTGTTTTTGATAATTCGGAGATTATACAAGCGCGGATCAGAATTCCGAAGTCCATAGGTAACTTAGATACGGTCGACCGCTCGTCAGTGAAAACAAAACCAGTATAAACTGGTCTCTGATAGTATTGATCTACGTGCGGTCGAGTGTACAAAATAATTGGCTGCCCGTCTTGTTCTTTTGTAATAAAACCAAATGACACGAATTACTCACCAAAAACAATGACGAAAGTCATCTTAACACTTTTGATTTTGGCCCTGGGTATGAGACCGCGCGAACTCGCGCGCCTGGAATCCGGGTCGCATTCCACCTGACCTGGAACAGTTAAAATTAGAACTTCAATCATTTAAATATACTCACCGGTGGTATTCTGAGAACAATTCTATAAAAAGATGGTCATTAGCGACTGTCAGAAAACGTGTTTCCTCTTACCGGCTTTTGTACAATCCGTGTCATTTTTTTCTCAACACTGCATTTTGATGTTTTGTAGGTATCCGTTACAGGCTGATATGGTGAGGTATCCGTTATGAGTTATGTATTCGCGTTTGAAATGGAATAACTTTTTATTGATACAATAATTAGTCTAACAAGTGATTTAAATACAGTTTCCTACCAAGAGGGAGATTATACTTTTGCGTACAGGAAATTTTTTTAGGAACATTTTTAAAGTCATTCCAATATTTTTTCTTTTATAAGGTAGATTACTTTATGAACACTGCCTTCTAACGAGTCAATTGTTTAAACTATTTCTGCAATCTGTAGCGACGTTAATTATTGCTGGGATTAGATCTCTAGGTACCTATTTGATTTTTGCAAGAGAAACACCCTACCTACTCATAATGAAAACAGCGAAAATAAACATTAAATGCGCCAAATAAATAAACAGAATGTCTCTATGTTCGTCGAGTCTTTGTCGACTCGCGTCTTTAATAAACAGCTCCAATTTTTACGTATGCCTATACGTATTAATTATTTTATATTTTTAAATATTTCTTAAAAAACTTGCTACGACATGAAATTTGTTTGAGATATTTATGGCAGTAAAATAATTGGAAAGAGTTTAAAATTAATTTATTCCAGCTGTGCACACAGAGAGCGGTGCGGGTTTAATACCTTTCAATCTATTTTCAAAGAGTAACATCAGTATCAGTAAAGGGCACCTAAGTAGGTTTCTATATACATAATATTATAAGCCTTTGCTAAAGCTTCGATGATATGTTCTAACCAAACAAATTAGGTAGGTACTCTATATTTCAGTGGTGTTATTCGCATGAAATATGTTTTGGGTGGATTTAAAGTCGTTTAATATTTTATAAAGTTGGAGTTTTTTCACTACTATTTACATAAGTTTGGCGGGTAGAGATTATGTAGTTATACCATTTGCACTCACGGCAGCAAACGTCTGTTGCTTTCATTCATTATCGACAGAAAACTGAATTAATGAAGTCTGAATTAATGGTCACAAAAAGAGACAAAAAACACACGAAGGCATCAAATCTCAGTGTCGTAATATCTTTTTCGAAAAATGTCCCGAGTGCTCAAAATCGTTCTTGAAATGGCCTATAAATTGCCTTTCTCGGATTACATTGCAATAAGACAGTCAAGCAAACCCAAGGCTCCACTCAAGTTTTGAGAAGTATAATAACTAGTAGGAAAGATTTTATAATTTTGAAAGCAATCCGGAAGTAGCTGGATGAAGAGGGCAGAATACCAGATGTGATGGCGCTCATTAAGAAGACTTCAGTTCAGCAGTGGAATTATAGGTGATACTAAAGATGGGCAGTAAAGATGGGTTTAAGACCTCTTAAATTCGCAAGTGATTTATTTGATTTTTTTCCCAACTTTAAGTTAAACCGGGATAAAAGGGTAAAGCTCGCTTTTGAAACTCGTATAAATTAGGTCGAGCCTATCGCCGCGATCAGAATCATGGTGATTTACGTCCCGTTGCAGCCTCTGCCGCTCGCTGGCTAATTATAACGAATTGTTGAATTGCGTGAGCTGAATCTCAACGATATTGCGACGGTAAACCCACGACATTTCCCGTTCATTGAATGTTTGAAAAAAAAATGACACAATTTTTATCAATAATAGTGTCAAAATTTTAGTGATTTTCAAATGCTAGATGTTTAGGAATTTGTATGCCGTGAAAGAAATTTAAGTACTTGTAATGTTTACAATGTTTTGCCACCATTTCATCAACAACTGTTTGTAACAAAGCAAAATTTTCTTATAGCAAATGGAAACGACGAAATTTTAAGTACTAAACTTTAAGTATAAAACATTAAACTTTCATGACTTTTTGCGACTTAAATTTTTTACAATGGCATCCAAATAATGCAATGAAGGCAAAAAGTTTCTTGTGAAAAGCCCTTTAAATGCTACAAAGTACTAACCATTCCTCAAAGTCTTAGTCCTCCTGGAGTTGACAGGAGGACTCATAACCACAGCCTTGCTCTTCGTCCATATCGTTAGTACAATGACCGCATAGCACGCAGCGATAGTCAGAGCCGGCAGCACGAAAATCATTACAGACACCAGAGTCATCCAAATCTGCCACTTCTGGGGCGTTCCTAGGTCTATCCAGCATTGTAGTTGACCTGGAATGCGAGAGAAAAAAAACTACAATATCCGTTATGAATAATAATTTATTATGTCGTCTAAATAAATTACACTACAATTTTCATCACTTGAGTGTTTCTGCTGGAATTCAAAGCATGAATGTGCAATAAAACGTGCATTAGGTCAAAACCAGATGACAGGCAAGTATTCCCATTAACATGTTTAGTGTTTCCAATAAATGTCGTTTGAATTGGAACCATAGATAGCTACTTGATGACACGCTGAAGGTCATGCCAATACAACACAATGTCCAAAACATACACTTTCATGTAAACGATTTCAACACCAGGCAGCTGATATGCTGGTCTTCCTTCAATGACTTTCTATAAGCTCCCCATCAAGAACCCTTTTTTTCAGACATTTATTTGTCATCACCAGCGATCCGAATTTTCATGAAATCCTTGTATTATCCTAAGTAAAATAATTCACAGTGAAAATATCTTACCTTGAACTTCTTTGACTTCATATAATATGAGGAGTGGAATGGAGAAGATGATGCTAATTAGCCAAGCTGTCACGATGAGAGCCCGAGCACGATTCCCTGAAAATTGTAAAATAAAAATATTCAATACAGTTTTGAAGTACAATCCTGTAACTGTGGAGCACAGCGGGAGTACGGAAAAATGTTCTTGATTGCTGTGACATAAATAAACACGATTTTACCGAACACACGTGGTATATTTAACAAAGGATACACGACTATTACTATTAAACAAAGGACTATTGCTATTGTATGCGGCGTGTTTCGCAGGCGATGCCGAGAGTGAGTGACCCTCGCTCGGCCCAGACTTCCTCGCTACCGGCCTACCTGCCGTCGGTGGCCGGGCGCGTCCCGAATCTTTCCGGTCATTTCCGGAGAGTTCCGACCTCCCGACGGCGGCGCTAGAGTTCGACGGCGACAGCTCGGTAGACAAGGAAGTCCGTTCAAGATCTCACTCACTCGGCTGGCAGACATGGGCAATTGTTTTCATGGACTAACCGTCAGGTTAAAGTAATAAAACTATTTGACCGAAAGCGGCTGGCGGCGGCTAAACAATAAACTGGCTATTTCATAGAAATTAAAACACCACGTTTAAAGCAATAAACTAAAGGAACTACACTATTACATATTAACATTACCTACTTAAAACTACGGAAACTATACTAAGTGCACTATACTATAAAGTCACTATTTACATCGCGAACATATCTCCCGCCGTACAGTTAACTGTAGTATTGTCTCTACGCGTGAGCGATGGTAGATCGATAGGTAGGACCACCAGCTTCTTTACCGGCCTTCGCAGCAGCCCCCCCTTGGTACGTACGTCCACCACGCCATCTGCTCCGGAGTTGACTTTCTCGATGACCCCCCTTGGCCACACGTTCCTTGGCAGGTTGCTGTCCGCGATGATAACTAAGTCGCCGTCCCGCAGCGTCGCCCCACGGCCGTGAGACTCCCGCCGGTTTTGGAGTAGCGGAAGCGCCTCGTGCCCAAAACATGTCGGCGAGACGTTGGGAAGCGCGCCACATAGATCGGCTATCAGAGTCTTGTGCGGTAAAAGCCCCTGGCAGCGGGACCTTCGATGCCCCACCCAGTAGTAAGTGGTTGGGCGTCAGGGCTTCTTCGTCTTCGGCTGAGACGGACACATGTGTCAGTGGTCTCGAATTGGCCGTGTGTTCCACCTCGGTGAGTAGTGTGTAAAGCACTTCTTCTCTTGGATGTCGCTCGTGCAAGGTGGTGGGCCAAGCGTTTGGGCGGTAGGTCGCCCGTCGGAGGCTGTGGCGGTATGGCACGTCGGATGCTGCAGGGCAGGCAGCGGCTCAGGACGTTGCGCACAGTGGGTCGTAGGCGCAGGACCCAGTAGCGCTGACGTACCTCGTTCGTGACGCATTCCACGCCTCCATGGTGCAGCTGGCGGTGTACCCAATCTATGTAAAGGCGGCTGTATGGGTGGTTTCCGTCCAGTATGGCAGGCGCGCGTTGTTCCGTTTCGATGTCTAAGGCGGCGGCGATGCGTGGGCGGAGGCGTAGTATGCCCACAGCGTCTATTTCTATTGACAGTCCACGCGGGATCTACTTCGGCGTTTCGCCGCGTGCGCTTGTGCGCCGCGGTGACGTCGCGGTGGCGGCGGCAGTGCTCGATGAACTGGAGCACACGCGCCGTGGTTCGTATGAGGCGCAACCACGACGAGAAACGCTCGATGCTCGGGAGTGCTTCTGCTAGGCTCGGTCTGGTGGTCTTACTATACGTCGCGTGTATACGTTCTTCTCCGGTCTCGGTGTGGCGTAGCGGCTCTGATTCCTGCGGCCATGTGCTTTCGTCCCCGTATAGGAACGACGGGCCGCAGAACCAGCGGTGGTCCGCCCCGAACTCGGGCGGGACTGTGCGCGTGGCGTCGTCAGCTGGGTTATGCTGCGTTGGTACCCAGCGCCACTCAGCGTCGGCGGTGTCCTCTTCGATTTCGGCTACGCGGTGCGCGACGAACGGCTTGTACGTTCGCGCCCCGTTGCGCAGCCAGGCTAGCACAGTGCGCGAGTCCGACCAAAAGACTCGCCGTGCCGTCGTGTGCTCTTGCTCGTCCAGCACGGTGCGCGCCAGTCTGGTCCCCAGCACAGACGTCTGTAATTCAACACGAGGTATAGACACGATTTTTAAGGGGTTCACACGTCCCTTTGCCGCCGCCAGCACGATGTGTGTTTTGCCTTCTAAATCTGTTATGCGCCAATAGCAGGCGGAGGCGTAGGCCAACTCGCTGGCGTCGACAAAGGTGTGTAGTTCTATATGAGTGGCGTGGCTGTATTGCGGATAGCACCGTGGTAATTCCAGGTCCCTCAGTAGGGCCAATGATGCCAGCCAGGCCACCCACCTGCGGACCAAATCCTCACTTAGGCGCTCGTCCCACCCCAGATTACGCCGCCAGGCGTCTTGTATGATCTGTTTGGCCTGTATAGTGACAGGTGTGACGAGTCCTAGTGGATCGTACAGAGACATAGCCGCCTTCAGCACTTCGCGTTTTGTCGGCGTGTATTCCTCTGATAACGTAGATGAGTTCACCTTACCAAAGTTTAGGTTAAAACCTATCGTATCGTTGTGGGGCCGCCATATCAGCCCCAGCACCTTTTCACTGTGTTCGGTAAGCGGCACGCTGCGCGGCGTGTCCTTGGCGGCGCCTGCGGTGGCTAGACCCGTGAGTGCCGCGGGCTCGTTTGACGGCCACCGCTGTAGTTCGAAGCGCCCTCGCCGGTGTACAGTGTCTACCGCTCGAGCTACGCTGTTCGCCTCTGAAACAGTTTTAAAACTTTGTAAGTATTCATCTACATAATGCTGTTTTACCATTGCATGCGCTGCCTCTTTTATGTCCGCAGACACCGCCACAGGACCCTGTCGGAAGCGTATCAAGACCCCCAGAAGCGGCTGTAACATGTCCGGTCTCTTTAGCAGCATGTCGTTCAAGCTGACGCCTTTGGTGACGGCTGCGGCGTCCAATACTATCCCCACTTTCTCCGGCTCGGCCGGGTTGATGACTCCAAAGTGTGGTAGGTGCCAGGTCTTGCCCAGCGGAGGTTTCGTCACTGCTTCCTCGGCATACCCGTTGACCTCTATGCGCTGCATCTGTTCATCATACCTTTGTCTGAGCTGGGTGTCCTTGGCGAGGCGTCTCTCGACGCCCTCCAGCCTCTTCAAGGTAGCTGCATAATTATCAGGCATGCATGTGTCCGCCTGCTTCCATAGCAGGTCCGTCTCGTAACCTCCGTCGGGTAGTGCTCTCGTCGTTTCCTCCAATATTCGGAGGGCTTGCGACTCTGGATCGGCGCGCGGGCGGCGTGTCTCCACTCCCAGCGCTTCCAGGCTAAAGTGATCGTGGAGCATCTGTTCTATGGTCTGGTCCTGTCTACTTACCTTTTGTAGAGCACGGCTTGGCGTGTCTACCTGTTCTGATCCGACGGCGGACGGTGGCGGCGGGTGCGTCCCTCCGCCATTACGCCCCGCCGGCGTGTAGCTTGGTGCGGCCGCGGTCTGCGGCAGCGCTCCGACCTGCGTGTACGGCTGCGACACGCCTCGTTCGTGGCTCGGAGTAATGAGGACCGGCGGCTGAGCCCAGGCGCCAAGCGGCGGTGCTTGGTGGGCTACGATGTCCTCATGTATTGTGGGCTCACCTCGGGTGGCCTGGCGCGTGGCCTGGGAAATAGCTATAGCAAATTCATTAAGGTTCATACTTACCTTTTGGAGAACACGGCTTTGCGTGTCTACCTGTTCTGATCCGGCGGCGGACGGTGGCGGCGGGTGCGTCCCTCCGCCATTACGCCCCGCCGGCGTGTAGCTCGTTGCTGCCGCGGTCTGCGGCGGCGCTCCGGCCTGCGTGTACGGCTGCGACACGCTTCGTTCGTGGCCCGGAGTAATAAGGACTGGCGGCCGAGCCCAGGCGCCAAGCGGCGGTGCTTGGTGGGCTACGATGTCCTCCAGTATTGTCTGCGGCGGCGCTCCGGCCTGCGTGTACGGCTGCGACACGCTTCGTTCGTGGCTCGGAGTAATAAGGACTGGCGGCCGAGCCCAGGCGCCAAGCGGCAGTGCTTGGTGGGCTACGGTGTCCTCCAGTATTGTCTGCGGCGGCGGCTGCTCCTCTTCGTTCGGCTGCTGCCCCTCGGCCTGACTCTGGCCGGCGGCGGCGTGAGGAGTCGCTGCTTTCACTCTCTGCGATCGATCTGCCTGTGATTCATTGAAGGTGAAGGGCTCATCATCGTAGCATTCGTCAGCTTCTAGCAAGGCTAGGCGGGCTGCGGCAAGTTCGAACCGCGCCTGTGCTAAAGCTATCCTCTTTATTTTCGAACTCTTTGATGAGCGGGCTGGTCTCATGGTGTCGTTCTTCGACCGTGTCCCTTCTCCTGGAGCCTCTTCAGTCAGTGTTACCGGCTGCTGCAGTGATGGTGACGGGAACGCTGGTGGCGGCGAGCGTGGGTGCGGCGCTGGCACGTGGATCTCTGTGGGGGCCTGGCCGGTCCCCGTGTTCGCAGAGTCCGCGGCGCCGCGACCCGAGGGTGGACCTTCCATGGTCCTGGCACCCCTCGCTATACTCGCCGCACCTGAAGTTCCGTTGGCTGTCACGTAGTCGCCAGTGTTCGATCTCGTTTTGACCATTGTTAACTACACACGTGCGCTTATTTTCCGTACTCAAATCACCACGCGCGTAATCCGGCTCGAAGGACCATATGTGGAGCACAGCGGGAGTACGGAAAAATGTTCTTGATTGCTGTGACATAAATAAACACGATTTTACCGAACACACGTGGTATATTTAACAAAGGATACACGACTATTACTATTAAACAAAGGACTATTGCTATTGTATGCGGCGTGTTTCGCAGGCGATGCCGAGAGTGAGTGACCCTCGCTCGGCCCAGACTTCCTCGCTACCGGCCTACCTGCCGTCGGTGGCCGGGCGCGTCCCGAATCTTTCCGGTCATTTCCGGAGAGTTCCGACCTCCCGACGGCGGCGCTAGAGTTCGACGGCGACAGCTCGGTAGACAAGGAAGTCCGTTCAAGATCTCACTCACTCGGCTGGCAGACATGGGCAATTGTTTTCATGGACTAACCGTTAGGTTAAAGTAATAAAACTATTTGACCGAAAGCGGCTGGCGGCGGCTAAACAATAAACTGGCTATTTCATAGAAATTAAAACACCACGTTTAAAGCAATAAACTAAAGGAACTACACTATTACATATTAACATTACCTACTTAAAACTACGGAAACTATACTAAGTGCACTATACTATAAAGTCACTATTTACATCGCGAACAGTAACAATCACCCTAATTTTCTAATCAATTCTTGTGTCTATAGAGGTTATCCTAAAAATAAATACATGTAGTTCATTGAAAGGGCACGGGGTAGCGCCGACCTTTGTGACAAATTTGCTTCTATTTTTACTAGTAAATGACAAAACATACCGATTATAAATAAAAGGTCAACCCTACTAAATCGATCTTTCACTTACTGACTCATCAATGTTTTATTATTGTAAATTAATAAAATATTATCATTAAGACATTTTAGATGTTAAGATTTTTATTATTATTTATCGACTATAATGAGTTATCATTGGCAGTGAAATTACGATAAATGTTGAAAAAAATTAAAATTATTTTGTTTAATTTAGTACTTATTTAAAATAAAGTTATGTAAAATTTATTATCTGAAATAAAATAGGTGCAATGTTGTATTTGAAATCCAATCGACTTTTTCTTCCTATGTAGATACTGTGTATCTGAAATAAATAATAATTAAAATTTCTCTGTTCAAACCGCTTAAATACGTGGTTTATTAGAACTTTTTGTACATTTCAAAGAAATACTTCTCTTTATTGAAGTCATTATTGTTTAATTAAAATTCTTAGAAACAAAAAAGGTATTTGGATTCTCGTTGAATTGAGTTGTAAAAAGTAACGTTCCGTCCACTTATTCTCGGCAAATGGAAAAATAAAATGTAAAAGAACTTTTTAAAAGGCTTTTAATTTTATTGACCTTAGCCTTTGTATTTGTAATTCAATTCACAAAAAGGAAACCGCATTTGGAATTATCAATTTAACATGGTCTGATGTTCGATTAAAAAAGGAAAAGCTGATGACGTCCGACACACATCAATTTGAGTAATTGTAAAAGAAGAAACTGACTAACTGACAAATCAACGCACAGCACAGCCCAAACCGCTGAGTAGAAACTTGAAACCATAAAGTTATTATACCTCACAGAATATAATAACTTTAAGCTTGACACTAGACTAAACATGAAATAAACTTTTTTTACTTTATTAATACAATTTAACTTTGAAGTCCTACTGTTGAAAAAAGGCGCCACTTTAGTTTCTGTTATTGGCCGTTCCTTTTCCAACTTTCCCTTTGAATGCTCAGAAACACAGGAAATACTGTATCCCCAAAGGAACGTCGATAATCTCCTTTGTTTGACGTACCCTACTTCTTTGTTGATTGTGCGCTAAATCAAATAAGGCGTAAGTCAATTATACTCACAGCTTCCTGAGAAGTTCATGGGGTTGGTGATGGCGTCACATCTGTCTATGCTTAACGCCACTAGCACGTAGGTGGAAGCGTACATCACCACTGCCTGGAAGAAATCGCACCATTATAACTACAGTTGACCGCACGTCAGTGGAAAAACTTTGGCGTTAAGTTGGAAGTTTCAGTATTATGTGAGACCAGTTTATACTGGTTTTCTTTCTACTGACGTATGAACACAAAACGGTAAATGAACTTATTTGAAGCACAAATTGAAATCTTATATTAGAATTGATTGGTAGTCTAATTGTAAGTCAGTAATCTCAAACTAAGTATTTGAGTTTAGTTTGTGTTTTTAGAAAAGAAGTGTTTTTGGATTATAGCCTAAATTGACTACAGACACATGTAAATATTATCAGAACTGGGACAACAACTCATCGCAAAACATTTTAAGACGAAAATAGAACAATCCCTAAGTAATGGAGTCGTTCATATTATATTTTTCAATAAGATTTACAACCGCAACCCAAAGTCGTCTAAAATTTTGTGAGGTTACCCATTCCCATCAACATTCTACGTAATTCTGATGGTTGCATGGCACCTTTGACCTCTCTCTGACACTTCATTTATTCAGCTTCTCTATCTCGGCGAATTTATGAAAGCGCCCACTTAATACAGTAGCAACTAGCGATTTTATAATGATTTAAAAATAAACAAATTTTATTAATGTATCTCTTGAAGTGAAACAAACTTTCTAGAGATAAAGAATAATACTATCTGCCATCTACCAATTCGTTTAACTTTAAACTTCTTTCTAGCTGAGATCCGAGATAAGACAATTTATTGTTGGACTCTACTGTGTTTTCTCTTAGTATTGTGTTCTTAGCATTAGATACTAAAAAAAATACTTTTAGAAGTGATAACAAAATATTATCTTTATATATTTTTTTTTGCAATTAGTTGCAAAGTGTTGAAAATTTACAGAATTAATTTCACAAATTGTTAATTCTATTTTATTGGATAAAAAGTAAAAAAGCGTATAAAGCGTTCGTCGTACGCAATATGCAGGATCCGTCAATTTTAATTTTCCTGTAATAGGGACGTACCTACCTCAGTAAATTTTTGTTACCTTTTCGAAGGCCCCTAACTTTTTATTGCACTCTAACCCACTAGCAAAATCCATGAAAGGATTTGATTCCACATTCTATGTCACTCCAATTTACTTCCGTGAACTGGTCATGAAAGGATTTGATGCCATATTTTTTTCGCTCCAGTCCACCGACGCTTTGGATTTTATAGTATTTTTAAATAAAAACAATATTATAATCTTCTGGTAGAGCTCGAAGTGGCGACATTGATTCCACTTTCTATGTCACTTCAATTTACTCACGTGAAATGGTTATGAAAGGATTTGATGCCATATTTTTTTCCCTCCAGTCCACCGACGCTTTGGATTTTATAGTATTTTTAAATAAACACAACACCACATTACGTACACCGTATTCAATAGATCTCATTTCATTATTTTAAATGAGTCTATAGCAGCGAACTTTAGTATGAAAGTTCGCTGGTCTATAGGTATCATTTCAAGATCAAGAAAGCTCCCGTAATACATCTCTATTGGTAATTCGGAGTGACTTGTAGGTACCTACTAAATAGTTATTTGCAGACCCTTCCCTTATCGGAGTACTAAGTAGATCTTGGTAATTTAGGAACAAAAAACCTGAAGTAAACGGTCAAACCATTTGTCTAACTTGGCACTTGTTTTCAAAAGGAAATGTCTTAGCATTTTCTTCCGTCACTCTTAGACTTTATCATTTCGCTGCAGGTTAATACAGGCCATCTATCTTTTGTGACGCTTTCGACGGTTTTCTTGCCTATGATTTTTTCCACCCCTAATATTACTCTCATTTGACTTTATCATAAGTTTTATATAATTATTTACTTTGTTTTGTTTAGTAGTTTTTGGGCCATCTTTATTTTTCCTTTCATCTGAAGATTTTGACACTATCTTCTTACCTGTAGAAACTTGACTAATTTGCACATGATTTCCCCAGCCAGCCACGCTATAGTGATCTTCTGTACTATGTCCACGAACACCAGTATTAGTCCCACGAACAGATCTGTAACCAAAAAAAAATAAAGACTCAACTTCCTTTTCTTCTGCTGTAATCCTTGTGTCACAACTTTATTCACTGGTAGGTATTTTCGCGGCACCTCATTAATATTCTTCCAACAATAAGTCAGAAGATATCTTTTTGGGTATTATAGGTTTCTATTCGTCATTTTTAAAGATTTAGCTAGAATGTTGTAAAATAGATGCGTTTGTAAATATTTAAAATGGTTATACAGTTCTTTTCCTATTGACAAATACTTGTTAAGACAGTTCTAAAGATACATATGAAACAATAGAATCGAATGACTACCCGCGTATTTACCAACATCTACACGAGGTCTCGATATTAACATCGACAAATCTTCCCTTGATCTTATTTCCGTACGTCGAAATAAATTGTTTACAAGTCCCGCAATCCTCGTAAATCCATCGTTATGTGCTCTGTAACAAAAGAGTTTTTTTCCTACCACATTACTAAGGCAACTACGTAAAACTGTAATATCCCTTGCAACTGAACACTTTAGGGGATATAACTGTTAACAAAACTGCTTTTTACAAGCATTAATTTTGACAGTTTGAAATGTTAAAAGTTTATTTACGAGCTCGGTGAGATGTTTGTTTTTTGGCAACACGGTGTCTGTCAGAACTTCATTTTCTCGCTTTATTTATGTGTTATTATTATGCAGAGAAAACGGATAAACTGTTAAATTTATGCGTTCTAAATAGATTATAATGTGTACGTTACGTTGGTATATTGTGGAGAGGTTAGCGTAACAAGTTTACTGTGCAGTAAATTAATGTTAAGTGAAGCGTCAAAGTCAATGTATTTTCGAACTGATGTCTAATATACTTTTCTCCAGTCTGCCTATTACACTGTTCTGTAAGGTAAGTCGTATTATTAACTAGGATTATCTGAGTTATGTTTTTAAATATCTTAACGGTTGTTTTCCTGTGGAGAAGCCTACATTACCTGCACCCTAAAATTATAATAAAAATAAATATCTGCGGGCAGCACAAGGATAAAAACTAGATTTAAATATTAGCCATACAACCGCCCTGTCATTTTGAATGACGAATCGCGTGGTCCCTAAACGATCATGCTTGCATGACATGCAACGTTTACGTGAATTATCATGCTGCATGAAGGAACATCATGCTTGCTATCAATCAGTACAGTGAAGCAACAGCCAGCACGTAGTTTGCATGTCATGAACGTCAATCACTACAACTTGACGATCATGCATGAGTGACAGCACGTAATGCATGTCATGCCGCATGATCGTTTAGGGAGCCCATTACACTCTACGCTAAGTATTTATTTATTTATTTAACACTTTATTGCACACACACAGAAAATCATTTACAAAATAATACAGGGAAAAATAAGTACAAAGGGCGAACTTATCTCTCGAAGAGATTTCTTCCAGCAGACCCGTGAGAGAGAAAATTTAAGTATATATGAAGGCAGACACGTGTGTACATACATTAAACTAACTATAAACTAGATACCTACATGCAAAAAATATAATAATAATAAATATATAGGCACTAAATACATCATCATCAACAGCCTATTAATCTCCCCACTGCTGGGGCTCAGGCCTACCCTCTCAACGAGGGCGTGCGGGCTATAGTCCACCACGCTAGCCCAGTGCGGGTTGGTGGACTTCACATGCGCCTAAGAATTTCTTCTTCGGCGTATGCAGGTTTCCTCACGATGTTTTCCTTCACCGTTTGAGAGCAGTCAGTACATGTACTTAAGTTTCGAGAAAAAACCCATTGGTACATGGCCCAACCGGCGATCGAACCTCGGACCTTTCGATATCATAGGTCGCGTCTTATCCCCGAGGCCACTGACGCTCTTATACTAAATACATAATAATATGAAATATATATGTAGTATTCATTCGGTGTTTTAATAATTATGCAGAGGCGGTCAGAGAATATGGCCAAGTTCTCATCAAAGTTCACTCAAGTCGCGGAGTTCTCTCCGAACTGAATAATTACAACTTATGGAATTACGAAATTTTACAGGAATACAAAATGGGGATTTAATGGGGCACGCTATACGTCATTTTCATGCAAAGGTCGGTGGAACTCATTGCATTACATAGGTACCTTTTAACATTTACTTACTTTTAATATTTATATAAAAATTTAACAAACTGTATAATAGTACATTGTTAACCTAGGTGTGAAAGTAACTTATTTAAGTCCCGAGACGGGGATTGGCGCCCGACGCGTAGCGAGGGCGCCAATAGTTCGAGGGACCTCTAAATAAGTCTTGAACCCGAGGGAAACACTGTGCTTTTCATTAAGAATACACTGAAAGTAAAAACAAAAACATAAAATGAGTGTTAATACAAATCTCCGCTATACGGAAGTATAAACCAAACTCTACAACTCGAAAAAACAAAAGAAGATCGGATTGCCGCTTTCCCGTCAATTTTTTTTTTCTGTGGCCGGCCAGCTATTCTGCCATTATTTTTCATTTCCATCATTGAAAAAATGATAAATATTTTGCCCAAATCTATGTTATTTTAAAGAAATAGTTGACAGTAATAATTATAATAGTCATTTAAAAAATATATTCTTTAATTATTACATAACTTTATGTTATTTCAATTTTACATCGCGCTGTAATTGAGTGGCTGTATAGACAGTTGGACCATGGTCCAATAGAAATGTCAAAATAGTACTAGTATTTTTTAAAATAATTTGACAGCTGTCAGTTGAAAGCGATTCTCCCTAGGGCTGAGATGGTTACTTTCAACCCGCTACTCAGGCAACTTCAGACCTTTCAGAGTATGAGTAATGAAAATGGAATTTACTGTATTGTAACTATTGTATTCTAATTATAATTACGACATGAGGTATTTAACAGGTTCTTGTTTAAATTATGACTTCAGTATTTAAAAAAACGTAATATATTTCAGCACTGTTCCCCTACTTACCTACTTACATAATTATTTTGTAGTTGTCATCTTCATTGATTTTAATAAAAGAGATAAAATTCTGTCCTCCTTCGTGCATTTTCCACTACGTTCACATTGGCAGATTTATTGTGCCTTATAAGCATAGTAACAAACATCAAAAATTTTTTTAAAAAAAAAAAAAAAGAGATAAAAGTGAAGTGGGCGTTTGTTTGTTTGTTGTGATGACTGGACGAACTGATTTTGATAAAACTTGTGACAGATTATGTTCTGATTAAACCCATAGAATATTTTGACAGCTTAATTGCGGTTAACATCGCGATGCAGAAGCTAGTTTAGTGCTAAACAGCGTGATGTCAAACTCTCCTGTAGAAGACAAGTTGACAGCATTCTCTTTGAATTTGGTGTCGAGCCAAACGCTCCGCGACCAATTCCAATTGACAAGCTAATTTAGTAATGTACCACTGGCATTATTCTTTTGGATTCCATTGTCATTTATCTTTTTATTAATGAACAATTTTCCAGTAAGTACCTTTTAAAAAAAACACATTTCCAAAAACATCGAAAGATTTTTCACTCGCGGGTGGGGTTTCAATTTGACTCAAAACTATTTAGGTACCTACTACCTGTTATTAGTTTAAGAGCTTACTTAGACTAAAAAGGTTATTTTTTGTTTTTCACATTTTAGTTTTTTTTCTTCTTTTTTCGACGGTTTAATTTTTATTTTTTAATATTAGAGAGACTAGTTAACTTCAAGTGTAATTTATTTTTTGTGTGTAAATAAATTGAAAATTTAACTAAAATCTTTTAACTGATGGTGCAATTTGGCACAAACATGCACTGGGGCGCGGGCGGCACCGGGGAATCCCCGGACATTAATCTTGTGACGTCACTGTCACCTCAAGTTAGTCCGCAGGGGAAGGCCGAAAACAAGGGTAGCGTCTGATTCCACCCCTTTCCGCCTAATTTGCTGGGATCGTGTTATTAAAGATTACGTGCCCTAATTGGCTTGAATATTAAATGTTGAATGGTGTTAGAATTTATGGTGGTATAATTCTAAAGTCCAAAAATATTTAAAGGTACGGCCACACCGCACAACTTTCTCACTCACTTACTTGAGGCACCCTTAATTTCAAAGTTTTTCGAAACAAAACTTCGTTCACTTCTGTAGAATAGTAGTCGTTTGAAAGTAGAGTTTTTAAAGTTTAGACTTATATCATTCATGGGATGAATACAATACATTTCATTTGAACCCAGTAATTTTGTACAGAAAATTCAATTGATTTGAAGTCTCAAAACTCTTCGAACCAAGTTCTCATTTGCCGATTAGGATTTTCGTCCCTAAGGGTCCGATTCTTTTCTCTACATATAATTAACACTGAAATCTCATTACACGGCACCGGCGATAATGGCGTAAAAACACACAGTTAATTCTGTATAAACATACCTACACGTTGGGCGGCGGCTAATTTGATCCTACCTAGCCCTTTTGAATATCTAAGCGTGGGTTAATTCATTGTCTCTAAATAATTAAGTTAAATTAAAAGTAGGTAAGTTCACTTAAAATGTTCTGTCTATAAAACTTGATGAGGTAGAATTTTCATTTACGATTTCATTCGCAAAGAAATAACCATTTAAAATAATTTCTTCCTTAGATATGTTTATTGACATTATTGTTTTTTTTATTTAACAATTAATTGTGAAGATAATTTGTGCTGTGATTGGTCGGCTGGTATTGTTACGCTCCGCGGATACTACGCTAGTTGCGAACTATGGATAACTACGGATCTTTGTAATGTAAATAAATTCTCTTCACTTCAACTACTCAACTGGAGTTTTTCTTTGTCTACCATACAACGCGGCTAACTCCTAAAGTTTAAACAAAAAATATGGATGTGAAAATTATTAATTGCCTTCAGATTTTTTTTTTTTAAATTAATTGACCTCTACCAGTAAGTGGAAAAGAGGTATTTTATAAGCAAGCACCTAAATGAAGTATAGGTAGGTTTCCTCAGCCCTGCTCAAAATACTGATTAAGTGTAATGTTCTACCCAAAACTTCAGTTTCCAAGTCGTTTAAAGTCACAGAGTCTCATATTTAGTCTTTCAGAAGGGGTGCCGCAAAAGTCTTTCCTTAACTTTCCTAATTTAGTCTTTTTAGTCTACATTTCCAAGTCGTGTCGTGTCGTCATGACTTATTGGACCATCATGAGTTGGAGCAAGACTGGACAGACTAATTTTAAATTTTTATTAGACAAAATAAACAATGATCTTTGTCAATTTTGCATAAAAACATTCAAAATTTCACAACTCATTCAGTGTTCACTAGGTGTATGTACTTAGAAATTTTATATTGACAAGGTGGTATCGGTCTACGTTTTTGCCATTGACAGTTTTTCATTTTAGAGTTAAAAATTTTTTGCTGTGAATTTTTGTAATTTTTAAATTTCTTTAACTCTATAAAGCATTGCAATTAGCAAAAATGACAAAGATATAATTTATTGTTTATCTAAAAATCCCCTGAATTTACCCGTATTTCTTTTCATATATCCTCGGATTATTAATTCACGTATGTTTGCGTGCGACATCTTTTAAATATAATTAAGTTATATATAAGGTATACTACCTACTTTCTGTCTGGAGTCGTGTCGTTTTGCGGTTCAGAATAAGTCTAAGACTTTGCGTTATTATTATTACACCTCGCCGTTCCGTCACAACGTTTCATTTGACTAATTTGCAAAACAACTTTAACCTTTTATAACTTTTGCTCTGAACTTGACAGGCCCAAAAGAACTGAGACAAAACGATCTAATCTCAAGGTAGACTTTGAAACTTCGCGACACGCGACAGCGACAATTGACGCGCGGCTTTGCTTTAGCTTTGGCATACAAAGTTCAGTCAAAACTGTCGCGATTAAAAGTCGCGAGACAAGTTTTTTCCCCTTTTTATTTTTACAATCTAAGACAAGTGCCGCTGTCCTGTGTCGCGGGAGCCCAAAAGTAGGTTAGGTTGTGAAGAGAAAATGAGTTTTTGGACCCTGAGTTCTATTACCTCATACTACAGCATCATCTATCATTGGCAGGTACCTACTATCGTGATCTCTTCTGTGGCAGTACCTTGCTAAACAAGTTCCAGCCAGTGGTATGATGATGGAGTGAGCACTCACCAGCTATTTATCAAGCTGCATGATGAAGTTGAGATGACGGAAGCGTTGTGATGCAAGTTCCTGCCAGTGATGAATGATGATGATGAGTAGACCTACTCACCAGCTATAGCCAGCTGCATGATGAAGAAGTTCATGCGGCTCTTCCTGGCGTTGGTGCACAGCAGCGCCGCGATGACGGACGCGTTGAGGACCACGATCAGCACGAAGAGTACCCACATCACCGTGAACTGGAGCCACTGGAAACAAACACACCAGCTGCAAACTAGGGATGAAGATAGTAAATTAAAATACTAAGGGCCTCTTTCACCACTTGCTGATATTGTTACAGATAGTAAGCTGACAGATAAACTTATCTATGAGATAAATCTGTCTGATTATATTCTCGTGTTGCACACCTCTAGTCTCTATTAAAATATCTGACAGATTAAAAGTAACAGCCGCTTGATCTTGCTGTTAGTTTATCCGACAGATCGGATACCTGTGAAACAAAAAAATTTGGGAATCTGTCAGATAATCTGCAGATAGGGAATCTGGTACTTTATCAGCAAGCGGTGAAAGAAGCTCTTAGTAAAGTAAAATTGAAAACGCCCCCATACTTGTTCGGAAGGCGGGGCGTGTTCCGAAGACCTAATTGCTTGTAGTTTATAGGAATTGGTCATCCACGCCGACTTGAAAAATTCACCCTGTATATTTGACTTTGGGTCAGTAGGGTACAGACGGAGGGACCCTTTGGGTTCGGAACCCTAAAAAATGAAAACTGAAGAACGTTTTCATTCATAACAACAGTACGCCTACAACGTCAATACTATAGCGACGACGTAAAAACTATAATATACTCTAGATAAACTATATCTCTCCAATTAGTCGAAAACGGACAGCCTAGCGAGTACCTATTGACACAAAAGAAGTGTGTCAGAGCTTTGGGTGGAGTGGGTCCGTATGACTCATGTAGACTCTTATTTTCAAAACTAGGCATACTAACACTAACTAGTATGTACATTTTGGAAATTGGGGAATTCGCAATTTCAACACCAAACCAAATACCTGGATTACGAAACGGGGACATGCTCCGCTACGTTACCCCGGCTAGTAATAGTGAGCTCTATCGGAAAAATTGTTATATGATGGTCTTCGTAAGAACCGATCCAGTGCAGCACAGGTCGGTTCATAAGAAAACATTTTATTAAATTTGACTAACTTCTGCCGCTCAGATTTTTTTCTTCTCATACAATGAAATTATCCTTACATGAAACAAAGTCGACATGCATTAAAAAAAATTCATCAAAATTACTTTGTACTGGGATTGTATGAGAAAACATAATATTATTAAATTTGACTAACTTGTGCCGCTGTGTGATTCTGTAAAGTATGAATTAAAACTCGACCATCACATCGCAAGTCACTTACTTCACTCCGCATCCGATCATGAAAGACCTTGATGTCGCATTGTGTAAACAAATACAAGCTACTTAATAAACACTTCACTTGCGAAGTAAAGTGAGTATTGAACTGTAAATCATTGAGTTAGAGACCGATCTCACTGCGGATTCAGGATCGAGTTGCACAAATACGCTTACAGAATAGCGGGGCTGCTCAGATTTTTTTCTTCCGATATAATTTTATTTATTTATTTTGTTTTGGAAGACCAACAGCTATAATAACAAATTATCGTAACTAAAGTATATAATACGAGGCCAATTATAGGTCTCCACAGATAGCAATAGTTTAAGCATCAATAAAAATAAATACAATCAGCACATAACGGACACGCATAAAAACGAACTAAAACAAAATAAAGCATCACCTACCTATTTACTTACACAATATTTTCTATTATTCTATAATGAAATAATCCTTACATGAAAGAGAGTCGATCCGCATCAAAAAAAATTTTGATCAAAATGTCTAATTATTATGGACAACACACGCTTGACCAAAAAAATTTTTATGCTAAAATTGTTTTCAGAAATAAGAACAAATGGTTCCTAAGACAGTTTCCCTGTATCTCCTATGGTTTCGATTTTAGCCTAAGTGTCCCAGTTAAAAAAAACACAATGTATAATAAAATACCATATGACATAAAATGCCTCTCCATTAAAGATTTCAAGACAAAACTACATAGGTGGCTGGCACAGAAATGCTTTTATTCTGTAAGAGAGTTCCTTGACATGAACTTGACATTATGATTATTAATTTTCACATCGACATCGAAAAACATAATTTTAATGTAAATTTTGCATGCCATATAAATGGTCAAGCATGAGATCCTGTGTAAGCACAAACTCCATACAACTTATTACCATGTTTCAGCAAATAAATTCATTCATTTCATTTCATTTCAGAGGAGTTAATAGTCTCCAAGTATTGACGTCGTCAACACATGGTAGGCTAACTGTACTCGCTTTAGTAACAGGCCGACTCTAGTTAAATCACGAAAAAGCCAGTAAATCTCACCGCACCCTCGCCCACGCTGGATTAGCTCTAATAAAACGTGAAAGGCTTAATCGCATAATGGACACCTGGTCCGCGATACGCGGTGACGTTATTATCGCAATGATACCGCGAGAGCCTGTCGCGATATCTGGTAGCAACGTACTTACATTGGTTATCACCCAAATGTATTTTGGTCAATCTTTTAACAGGGGATTATTACAGAAGTGCGACCACGAGTCTTCGATGTACGATAGGGCGACATGTTATTTGTGCGAAGTATCGTTAGTGCGAAATACGCGAGACTGCGATGTACGATAGTGCGACATGTCGTTTGTGCGAGGTATCGTTAGTGCGAAATACGAGTGTGCGATGTACGATAGTGCGACATGTCGTTTGTGCGAAGTATCTTTAGTGCGAAATACGAGTGTGCAATGTACGATAATGCGACATGTCGTTTGTGCGATGTATCGTTAGTGCGAAATACGAGTGTGCGATGTACGATAGTGCGACATGTCGTTTGTGCGAAGTATCGTTAGTGCGAAATACGAGTGTGCAATGTACGATAGTGCGACATGTCGTTTGTGCGAAGTATCGTTAGTGCGAAATACGAGTGAGCAATGTACGATAGTGCGACATGTCGTTTGTGCGAAGTATCGTCAGTGCGAAATACGAGTGTGCGATGTACGATAGTGCGACATGTCGTTTGTGCGAAGTATCGTTAGTGCGAAATACAAGTGTGTGATGTACGATAGTGCGACATGTCGTTTGTGCGAAGTATCGTTAGTGCGAAATACGAGTGTGTGACGTACGATAGTGCGACATGTCGTTTGTGCGAAGTATCGTTAGTGCGAAATACGAGTGTGCGATGTACGACAGTGCGACATGTCGTTTGTGCGAAGTATCGTTAGTGCGAAATACGAGTGTGCGATGTACGATAGTGCGACATGTCGTTTGTGCGAAGTATCGTTAGTGCGAAATACGAGTGTGCGATGTACAATAGTGCGACATGTCGTTTGTCCGAAGTATCGTTAGTGCGAAATACGAGTGTGCGATGTACGATAGTGCAACATGTCGTTTGTGCGAAGTATCGTTAGTGCGAAATACGAGTCTGCGATGTACGATAGTGCGACATGTCGTTTGTGCGAAGTAAGAAATACGAGTGTGCGATGTACGATAGTGCGACATGTCGTTTGTGCGAAGTATCGTTAGTGCGAAATACGAGTGTGCGATGTACGAGTGTGCGATGTACGAGTGTGCGATGTACGATAGTGCGACATGTCGTTTGTGCGAAGTATCGTTAGTGCGAAATAAGAGTGTGTGATGTACGATAGTGCGACATGTCGTTTGTGCGAAGTAGGTATCGTTAGTGCGAAATACGAGTGTGCGATGTACGATAGTGCGACATGTCGTTTGTGCGAAATATCGTTAGTTAGTGCGAAATACGAGTGTGCGTCAGAACGGATGTTATTGAACTTATTCCGTAATCCTTTCAATTACTTAACTCATTGTAGGTAGGTAACCTCTGACACTACCAGTCGGATTTGTTTTTTTTTAAATTATAGAACGCGGGTGAAGCCGCGGGAAGCAGCTAGTTTGTTATAACTATCGGTGTTTAAAATTTTACAGTGACATTATATACCAAAGAGTTTGGAATGGCATTGTATACAATGAACCTAATAGAGATCTATTGATGAGTACTGTTTTGTTCTAAAAGTAAAAGGTTCAGAAAAGGAAGATCCACAGTACAAAAACTTTCCTCCAAAACACAGCTTTCGTCATACAAACATTTTTTGAACACAATAGTGTCGACCTACAGAAGGATTTACGTATTTATATGGAATGCCCGAGCGCAGGCGGTGCACGCGTGGAGAAAACGATGTGCTTAGCACAGATTAAACCACAAACGTAAATGGCACAGTGGACAGTATGGAAAGCACCCACGGCTTCGATACATTTCCGTAGAATTGTTTGCTAAAGAACTATGCTATCCAATCATTCGAATTCATTCAGTGGTTTTGGAGAAGAGTGCCAACGCAAAAAGAACTTTGACCCCAAAAAATGGCACGGGAGCACTATAAAATCCTCCCAGTACAGTCGACCGCACGTCAGAGAAAACATTTAGAAGAAACCTTTATCTAGCCTAGCCTATGGGAATTTCAAATATTAAGAGAGACCAACCATACTGATTTTGTGTCCGCTGAGACTTTCCGCCGACGACCGCAAAACAAAATCTTTTGACGAAAAATCTCGGCTTCACGAAAATTCCTGGTCTCACGAAAATTCTTGGCTTCTCGAAAATTCTTGGTCTCACGAAAATTCTTAGTTTCACGAAAATTCTTGGTTTCACGATAATTCCAAGTAACTAGGTACTCACGTCATAGAAGTAGTATACGTTGAGATCACTGCCGGTGCTGTTAGTGAAGTTCCCCCAGGAGTGGTTGTGATCCTCGGAAGCGTAGAGGGTGGTGAGGAGGGGGCCGTAAGGGGTGGTCTGCTCCTCCAACTCCTGCATCACAGCGTTGGGTTCCATGGCGCTGGAACAAGAGATATATGCATTATTGATTTATCAGAGAGCTGGGGCTGTGTGGGCAGGCCTAAACCGAAAATCGGGGGCTACCCGATTAAGTGCTGATGCTTTGCGTGCTGGCTTGTGAAATTCAGTGTAAACGTCTTCACAAAACGACTATAAAATAATAAAATATTATTAAAGCGGCGCGTCCACGCAGGTACCTACTCTTTGTATCAAATCAGTTAGGTATCAAATAGAAGCACCCATCCGTAAATAAATTAATGTACCAAATCCATTTGCCCGGCAATAAATACATTTATAGCCGATAAGGGACGATGCGCAGTCAAGTTTGCATCACCCTAAAATAGCCCAGAAGTAGAGTATACACAAACATTGAGACTTGGGCTTTCTTCAAAATCTGTGGGTACATCAGTAAGACTTGACTAGGTACACAAAGTGAAACAGGTGTAGTCCCCGTAGAATTTCTTGACGGCTGAATGAATGAAGACACAAATTGTTTGCACATCGCTGACGGTGTTTATAGTCTATGTGTGCGTGGGCGAGATAGTGTGCTACATAGATATGTCCAAAAACTTGAAAGTTTGATTCGCTTGATCGAATCAATTAAATATTTCTTGAAATTGAATGAGCGCCTCTAGTGAACTCCCAGCAAAGCTCATCCTTTGACACCTACAATTTGACATTGCGCAGAAATCGGCAAACTTCACACAGCCGCCATTGAAGTCTACGGGGACAATAACAGACTATTTTGAAAGGACCTCAGTTAGTGTTCATTTTTATTTCCCATATCATTCGCATTTTGTTCTCATTTTATTTCATTTGTTCAAATTACAATCAATGCAGATACTCCAACGGTTGAAAGTTTCATAATTTAAAATACATATTTCAATTAAAACTTTGTTTCGAAATTGCTTCAGACCGGAGATTTATGAACTGCTCCCATTTTAAAAGTTTTCCGTTTGGACTTACCGAATGGTTTCGTGCATTAAATTGTTATTATAATAATATAATATAATATAATATAATATAATATAATATAATATAATATAATATAATATAATATAATATAATATAATATAATATAATATAATATAATATAATATAATATAATATAATATAATATAATATAATATAATAATATAATAATAATTGGACTAATTTACACACGGCTGTTTAGACCCAACTAAGCCGAAGCTTGTACATATGGGTACTCGACAACTGATAAACATACTTAAATACTTTTAAATAAATACTTAAATACATACAAACACCCAGAGTCCGAAAACCAACAGTTTTGCTCATCACACAAATGTTGGTCCCGGGTGGGAATCGAACCCACGACCTTTGGCGCAGTAGGCAGGGTTACTACCACTACGCCAACAGGCCAGTCAAATTATTAGAAAAATAATAAGATAATTTAAGGTGCTAACATATAAATATTTTTATAACACTGTCATCTTTATCACATACAAGCTGTTGTCCGCGACTTCGCCCGCGAGTTTTTGAATAAACTCAATTTTTCCCAGAGTAAAAATTAGCCTATATATTCATATCCACACAAAGACTATAATAAATTTCTTCTTTCTCGGTCGGGTCAAGTCTCAGCGAATCAAACAAATCCACTTTCAGATTTATTATTTTAGCTAAGAGCGTCAGTGGCGTCGGGGATAAGACACGGCCTATCATATCGAAAGGTCCGGAGTTCGATCCTCAGCTGGGCCATGTACCAATGGGTTTTTTCTCGAAACTTAAGTACATTTACTGACTGCTCTTAAACGGTGAAGGAAAACATCGTGAGGAAACCTGCATACGCCGAAGAAGAAATTCTTAGGCGCATGTGAAGTCCACCAACCCGCACTGGGCTAGCGTGGTGGACTATAGCCCGAACACCCTCGTTGAGAGGGTAGGCTTGAGCCCCAGCAGTGGGGACATCTTAATAGGCTGTTGATGATGATGATTTTAGCTAGAATTTCCTCCCATGCCATAGAATGCAGGAGTTATTCACGCATACTCTCTTCCACATCAATAAACAGGCTTATGGCGGACACGATCAAAACAGATCAATGCGGAAACAGCACTCATCACGAATGAAGATAATTTCATAAATCATAGACAAAGGTTATATAAAAATATGAATTCTAATTTCGTACTACAAGTGCTGCAACGCCGCGAAACTCCGAAGAAATAAACAAAGTTATAAACGTCGTAACATCCGCCTCGCGGTTCGCAAAAAAACTGAACGTTTTCTTTCACCCGACCAAATCTGGTGAGTTGTTCTTATGTGTGTAGAAAAATCATAGCTTGTTATCCCGGTACAAAATGCATGGATACACACGGCTGCAAAGGTTAGAAAGCATTATACAGTCATAAACAATTTCGTAATCAATTAATTTGGTGTTAGTTTCACAGATATTGAAGTGAAATGAATTAGGAATGTTTACATTAATATATTATATCAAGATATCGCAAATAACCACTGGGTAGACGTAACATTTGTGCCGGCACTTGTATTACGGCACAAACTATACAAAAAGAGTTGGTTTTTTTTACTTTTGTTTCGCGACTACTTATTCCTATTGGTTTTGTGTCAGAAACACCTATTGTTTCTTCTGTGCCATAACTGTGAGTTAAATTTGAAGCAGAGTAGAATAATATGTCATCTTTTTAATTATTTATGGCATTATTTGCTAGGTGTCTCATATCAACATGTCGGCAACTAGAAGTTGCATCCCTGCAAATCTCAAAATGAAATAAAACATCAAAACTAAAAACATTGATTTGATTCAAAATATATATATATATGAGGAGGATTGATTGTTTCTAGTAAGATTATAACTTTCCGGTTTTGACGATATTCCTACGACATTGACGTCTCAATTTTAATTTAATTTAACTCAGGTGGTCAGTTGGTTACGTATGTACGTAACCAACTGACCACCTGAGTTAAATTAACGGGGGATTAAATCCACGCAAATGTTTTTTGTCGGCCAAACAAACTGGCTCGTATAACACATTTTCAAGAATACTCTACTCATCGTTCGTGTATTATCGTATAGTGTATTTTTACCAGCCCGTGTGGCGATGGTTAGCGATCATTTGTTTGTAGACATGCTCTTTAATCTCAAGATTTATTCGCTGCAGATCAGTCATTTATCTTCGGGGTTTAGGGGCCGATTCCAGTTTTTCCATCCCATCTAAAGGCTGTTTGGATTTTGTATAAGACATTAATATGGATTATTTGTAAGTAGTTAATAACTCAGTTATGTCTTTAGGATTTTAGCAGTTGAATTTTTCAAACCACATAGGTTGTAACTTTATTTAATGGATCTAGGAATTGCGATCCGATCCAACGGGTTGGAATTCAGGCAGTTGCGGCAAACAGACAGTGTTTTGAGGTCAGATAAGCTTAAGTAACGTATTCAATAGTTTTTTTTGAAAATCCCTTCAATGTACAAACATACTCCCGTTACGATTTTTCAATAGTATAGATTTTTATCAATAAATATTCCCAGGAGACATGAAAACAGAAAAATACGTGTTGTAGAAAGATTGATTTCTGAATGAAGGTGTACTTTTTCCAAGGGTTGTTGTGAAAGAAGGTATTATGTTCGTTTCGACACCAACATATTTTTCGCTCTTTACTGATTGTGATTCAAACAGGTCATGTGCGAGTGAATTCCCAAATTCCCAGAAGTTTTTCAGTATACAATATATTATGTATTCCCAGCCTGCCTGTGGATAGCGTAAAAAAGGAATAAAGGATCCAGGCCTGATCCAGGCATAATATTAATTATACTGCGCTGCGATCAAGGCTTGAAATAGCGGTATTTATCAGGTAGCGGTGCCGATATTAGAGTGGATACCGGTATACACGAAAATGCCTGTATCCACTCTAATATCGGTACCGTGCCATGGTAAATAAATCGGCTTTTTACCGGTGTTAAATAACATACTTGAATGAATGAACGAATAACATATAATTACAAGAAACATATTGGTTTCTGGCAAGCAAAGATTTAGACGGTCGGAAAAGGACGTCCTGTATAACTAATCGCCGTTTTGTAACTTCAGAGCGCGGTAAGGTAAATCAAAAAGTTCTGCCGAGTCTAGACCATAAGTCAAAGTAAGTAATAGCCTATTTTCCTAAAAGGAAAAATCCATTTAATGCAAGAAATACCTTAAGGAGTCCAGTACAAATAAAGTGAGAAAGAAAATATTATTTCTCTCATAAATTGGAGACGTATATTTATTAATTCTCCTCGTTACAAATTAATCTTGTCTGAGAGCATTCGTTTGTACAGTTATAGTGTTATCATTAGGGTTCCGTAGCCGACGATGAGCAATAATTGTTGTAATTATAATAATTAATTGTTCTTATAATTATTAATTATATAATTATTTACGGGTCTTACACACGAATAAGTTTTATTTACCTTGCCCGACGTTTCGACCAGGTTACACTGGCCGTGGTCACGAGCTGACTGGAGAGGCGAGCTGTCATTGTTGATCGCTGTGAGTAGTAATCGCTGTGATGTGTGCCGGGACTTTCCAATAATACAAGATCAGCAGAGGGTAGTTTCAGAAACTACTCACAGCGATCAACAATGACAGCTCGCCTCTCCAGTCAGCTCGTGACCACGGCCAGTGTAACCTGGTCGAAACGTCGGGCAAGGTAAATAAAACTTATTCGTGTGTAAGACCCGTAAATAATTATATAATTATGAATACAAAGCGCGAAAGTCTAAAATGTACTTATAATTATTATTAAATTCTCCGGTCATCTTAATAGCAAGGATATAAAGTTATAGAGAGGGCACAGGCATCGAAAAAATATCTGGTGGAAAATAATTGAGATCATTTGGACTACTTTTAGTACAAAACGGGTTTTACAATATCTTAACGAGATTTTGTTAAATCCATTTTTTTTACATTTTACCCTATGATTGATAAAACACCAGTGGATGGAACATTACACTTTGATTATTATTATTATTTTTAGAGTAAGCGATTAATCACATTTAAATAAAATATCATCATCCACTTGCACTAGTCCACTGCTGGACATAGGCCTCCCCCACTGAGCCCGATCTTCGGTTCTCCGCATCCAGTCACTGCCAGTCGCTTTACACAGGTCGTAGCTCCATCTAGCCGGGGGCCGTCCCACACTACGCTTGGGCTGGCCCATATGTTTCACTAAAATAAGAAATTACAACAAAATTTCATATTGAATACCGTTCACATGAATCTCCAAATCAATCTTCCAAACAATATAAATGTAGGGTAAGTCCGGGGGAGACGGCCGTACGGGTGAGATGGCCAATCGTAAAAAGTACGAGATCTAACTTAAAGGTGACTTAGGTAATTTTCAACAAAGTTCGCTTATCCTCGCAGCCAGTAATAAGTTTGTTGAAAAAAACGTTGAAAATATAAATTCACTAATAAATAAAACCACTCCTGGTCATTCCGGGAGAGATGGCCAATCGACATCTTAAAAAAAAATTAATATGACCATTATTGTTAATATTGAGTGATTACGGTGAGATTATTCAATTCAATTCAATTCAAATCAATTCAATACACTTTATTGCACATTTAAAAATTACAGACAAAAAAAGAGAAAAACAGATACAGTAATGTACATCTAGGCGGTCTTATCGCTAAGAGCGAATTCTTCCAGACAACCTTTGGGTAGAGAATTTAGAGCAAATTAGAAGGTAGGTTGTGCAGTTAGCATATTTTAAAAATCTACATACCTACACTAAGATTTATGAAATATAAATAATGTTTTGTTTACAATCATCATAGTTTCCCGATAGAACGTCATCAAAGTTAGTAGGGCCATATCCCCGGGGGATACTTACCCTAAATAAATAAAAAATTATATAGTTTTTTTTGCTGGGTATTCGGTACGATGGTCGAATTATAAAATCGTCTTCAAACAAAAACTTTGTAAACTATTATAAGAGGAAACTGAATAAGCCTGTCTTTTCAATAAACTTGTTTGCAATATTCGCTCGATTCGCGTCGAACGGAACTTACTTGTTAGACCTACTGCATTAATGGGTAAAGTTTGACAACCAAACGAAAGCTGATTCAAACTGAAGTTTTATTTTCGATTCGTCTGTCGTCTAGAGTTTTATTCCTTATTTAATAGAAGTTCTGGAACTATGGACATCTCCCGCAAGATCTAGGTATAACCTGTCTCTAAAAGTTTTAAAAAACACGTTCTGAAAATAATGTTGGTGGAATTTCTATTTCTTACAACAATGTTTGTCAACCTACGACTATATCTGGAAATCGTAATTAACTGTTAATTTAAGTAGTTTATTAGGCTTTGACTTTGTTTATGGTAGGTATTTACTATAAGTGTTTTAGGATTCCGTACCGCAACGGAGGAAAAAAGGAATCCTTATAGGATCACTTCGTTGTTCTGTCTTCTTTTTTTTTACGATTTTATTAACGATTTTCAAATTATTTATTTAATTAAGTTTGTACGGAACCCTCAGGGCGCGAGTCCTACTCGCACTTGTCCAGGTTTTTTTAATTCAATGTGAAATTCAAAGTTACTGTCTTCATAGGTGTAAGAGAAAGATTCCCGATTGTAGATGGATTTTTTTTCCTTCTCTTTGCGAAAAAAGCGACGTTCTGATTATATTGCCTATTGATGATGATAATGATGATGAATTACTTTGAATACGACTTCCCTTCATCAGTTCTGCAACAGGCGACACAGCAAATACAAAACAAAGTACACGACTGCAAAGTGCCTCACAAAAAGAAAACTAAAATTGAGTTACCGATGACAATATAGCACGTAAAGTAACGCAATTTAGAAAAAGGATTCTGTTCAGTGAAGAAAGGAAAAGTATCAAATAAAGGGCGAAAAATTCCGAGGCCTGTGAACGAACCCAGCTCAGGATGTGGGAAATAATAAATAGTGCTATGTGTCTGGTTGTGAAGCGCAGAACTAATTTATCTTCTAAACCTGTCATGCAAAAAGGGAATAAGCGCGAAGTTATACGAGCATGGAAATCAGATAGTTTGCGACGTACAGTCAACAATAATAGAGATAGGTAAGCAGGCACATTACAGACCTCTATAGTGGCGCTGTACTGTGCCTGCTTACCTATCTCTTTTGTTGTCTGTACCTACAATAATACGGGCATACGAGTATTGTGTAAGCAACTTTTCAAAACCGGCAAAATTTACCACTACAGGTAAAATAAATAGCAGGTGAAAAGTCAATGGTACTACTGACATATAACGCGAAATAAATAGCTCTATTGATATTGTCGATAAGTGTAAGCAGGGAATTGTGCAAACATATCAAATAGGATTTCTATAGAATTCTATCATTAATTAATTAATTCTAATTATTCAATGAGGGATTGTCCAGTACGTCTTAAAAAAACAACAGTTCCAAAAATCCCTAGAGATCTAGTCTATAGGTACCTACTAATATAATAAAATTGAAGTTATTATTATTATTATTTGAACGCGCCAATCTCTGAACTACTAGTCGGATTTGAAAAATTCTTTTCGTATTTGACAGCCCAATTCTTGAGTAAGGTTACAGGCTACTTAACATCTCGCCACGACCCTTAGGAGATGAGCAAAAAAAAAGAACGGCAAGGGAAAACGAAGTAATAGCGCAGGCGGGTGAAACCGCAGCACAGCTAGTGCAAAATACATCGAGAATATTAGCAATAGCCTGTGAAGTAGACACAGTAATTTATCATAACATAACAATGATAAAACTATTTCTAATAATAATAATCCTCTAACTAATGGAAGAACAACAGAGTAAACTGACATGACAACATAATATGTATTCGAGCTTTAATCAGACACGTATTATTGGCCGTGAACGATAAATTACTTGCTAAGCACCGCACGTATCCAAACGGGGGCTCGGGAGGTCTGTACCCCCGTCCTAATGATTTGATCTATGTAGTAGTTAACAGCAAAGGGTATATTGAACCTACTGACTTGTTCTGAGAGGTTTTCTGCGGGTTGCATTTTATTATTGTGTAAAAAGCGCATAAAAATTATGGGAAAATTATTTTGTAAAAATGCTCAAAACATTGGGGTTGGGAGGAAACATTGGAAAACTTTGAAAAGGTGATTTCTCCCATTAGATAACAAAACAACTAGAACTGGTGGTAACACGGGTAACGCACCGACATAAGTCCCTAAACATGTTAGTGGGTTTAGACAATTTTATATAAGAGTTTGAACATAAATAAATCCCACCAAACTATGAAGTAAGAAAAAACGTTTCCCTTATTTTTAAAGATCTACAACATAATATGCGAAAACGAATCAATTCCGAGACTGACACCTCGGGTAGTTTCGTTGTACCACAGACAGGTTCAATTCAAATGCAAGAAATAGAGGTTTATTTGAAGATTACAAAGCCGTCTTGGATCCTACACTGCACCCTTCTAGCCTTTGACCGTATAAAGACTCCGAAAGACAAACAAACGATTATGTGAAGATACACGTCAATTGGCCTGGTTAATCGCGCCATTCAATTAGTCGGAACTAGGATGACATTTTGTGCGCGATTGGTGCGCGGGGTCGATGCATAAGTCTGATGTGTTACCAGGAAGTGTTCGCCTTGGCTGAGATGGTTCTCGCCCGAAGAGTGCGCCGGTTGCTCTAGTAGTTATCGGCTTTGTATGGATGGTCCACTAATTTCAGTGTGGATGACATCTACGACCTGACTCCACCCCTGGTCGACCTTCCGACCCAATAAATGCCTTTTGTCTCATACCGCCCATATTTCCCGTATTCGTGTTTAACTTGTTCCGTTATTGGATTTGTCGTGTTTCGTCCGATTTTCCGCACTTTTTGTCCGACACCGCAAGGTTTGCAATCATGCAGTACTGGTTAATGAAATTTCTAATTTTATCGAGTCCAAAATCCTTTTTATTTTCTTTAGAAGCGTTTTTAATTTGCACTATCGAAAATGAACAGGGATTCGGGGTTTTGTCCAGTTTGTAATTTAAATATTGAAAAGGAATTACTATACAAAAGTAAACTTTATATAAACTCAGGACCATAAATTATAATATGCATCTACATACATACATATTTAATACAAAACTTAGTGATTTTTTATCGAGGTTATATTCTATTTAATTAGTCATTTTTGCCAGTTTTGATGGGTTGGCGTTGCATTTTGGAGCAACCAGTGTGTTTATAGTAGGTTTTCTTCACCGTATAATATATTCGAAACAATCCGTACTTAAACATCCGGACGTGTAGCGACCCTTACTGTGACCCATATTTCGGTCTATATCCAGTTACAACTGGTTCTAACCCCTTATTACCAGAGTGGGGACCAATGACAGTTCGCGGAGTTTCGAGCATTCCATTGATTGACGCTTTTTCCTCTGAGATTGGATCTTTTATGGGGTTCTGCGGAAAGTTTCCTCGTTTTAGGGGTTCCGTTGAATCCGGAAACCTTTTAGGGGGAGCCTTTTTGCCCATCTTTCCGCCTATCTCGGATAATTATTGCGGAGAGAACAATGATTGAAAGGGATTTTTGCGATACCTCTGAAAGTCGGCATGACGAAAGTTATTCTTTTTGTGTTTTGCTTTCACATTGGTATAATTATGTTACGTATGTTATTCTTTCAATGCCTTGGAGTTATTTTAGGTACTTATTATTACCGACAAGTTTTGCAATTTTAGAAACTATACATAATACTCGCCAAACTGCAATTTGTTTTTCAACCAGCAGATGGTTCAAGTTCGTTACCTAATTTGTTCCTCTTTTTTATCATCTAGAAAGTTTCAATTGCAATTTTGGAACAAATTAATATTTAAGTAAGTAAGTACATCAATAAAATTATGCAAGTAATATTCGGACAGGTATGATGAGTGGTTTGCAAAACCTTTGTCAATAAGAGTACGTTCACTCCCGTTCAATTTATTGAATGGTTTTGATTGAGTGACCAATTAGCCAAACTACGTAATTATGCCACAGGCCACGACTGCGAACGAAGAGTACTCGAGTCTTCATCAAGTCAAGTCTCGGCATAATAGAGCTATTGGAGCAGTGAATGGTGAGCTTGAAGGCACTTTTGGCAAAATGCAGAGAGTTAAATAAAGGTATGCATTCGACTAAATGGCGGCAAAGTCAATTAACTTAGAAGGTCGAATTCCATCGCAGTTGTAGCTAACAGTATACTAGCTGGTTGCTATATAGGTGTATTCAGGTACTATTAGCTTTTTCCCGCGGCTCCGAGCGCAAAATCGAATAAAAGTTTCGGGCGATCGTTTTTTGTTGGACTAGAATTTGAATTTCCAATAAGGCAATACAAACGTCACCGCAGTTGCGTTTACGGATACAGTTGAAGTTTACGAATAAAAATAATGATTATAAAGGCAAAGGAAAATGCAAACAGAAATGCAAATAGAAAATGATCTCAATCCCCAATACTGACTAAACGAAGAGGTTGCATAAAATCTACCAAAATACTTTTAAAGTAGGTAGGTAAGTACGTTCTAAATTCAACGGCGAAAACAGGAAACCTCAAAGCTCGTCTGGAAAACGCGTCTAGCACCGGATTATGTGGGGAATCATTAATTATTCGACTATGAATTCGTGGAGGCAAATGATGTTTCAGTATTAACGCGTGTGCACGAACGAGAAGCAACCTTGATACTTTATTTGTCGATTGTTACATTTATTATGAGGTACAGAATCCAAGCCGTTACGTTTGACTAAGCCATTAGTTTTTCGGCACTTTGGTAAGTACGTAAACTCCGCCTTATACATACTTTTCGCTAAAAGAACAGAAGATAAGATAAGTGGGCCCGGAACGATCATGCGGCATGACATGAAACATTACGTTTACGTGAATTATCATGCTGCATGATGAAGCCTCATGATTGCTATCAATCACATAGTACAGTGAAGCAACGGCCAGCACGTAGTTTACATATCATGCACGTAGTTTGCATGTCATTCGCGTCAATCACTACAACTAGACGGTCATGCATGAGTGACAGCACGTAATGCATGTCATGCAGCATGATCGTGTAGAGACCACTTCAGAAGGCAGTGTCTATTTAAATAAATTAGGCCAGAATCTGAAGGCACAAAATTGAAATTTGGCAGCACTAACGTTGTTTCTATCCCTTTCATATAGTATAATGAAGATAAGGACGAAGCTAATTTTAAGCGCTGTCTTTTATAGGTGTCCCTTTAGAATCGATCCTATTATCTGTATAGGCACGCATAGTATCTTATAGACAGCAAAGTGTACATCGCAAAGAGCAAATAATTTTAGAGTTATCCAGGGGATAGACCGATAGATGGATCAAAAGCTTTGCATCCGACGAAATCTAAAAAATGCTTTTTACATGTTGATACACTTTGATTTTAAATAACTAAAGCGGTCTCTACACGAACATGCGAGATGACATGCATTACGTGCTGTCGCTCTTGCATGACCGTCTAGTTGTAGTGATTGACGTTCATGACATGCAAACTACGTGCTGGCCGTTGATTGACAATCGCTCGTACTCTTCACTGTACTGTGATCGATAGCAAGCATGAGAGTCCGTCATGCAGCATGACAATTCACGTAAACGTAACGCATGTCATGCCGCATGATCGTTTAGGGACCGCTTAAGAGTGTCCTTTTGAATCGGTTACCTTATTGAGAAACAGTGACGCGAAAATCTTCAACGCCGACATTTGATTCTGCCCGACGTAACATTCCGCTTTGAATAAGTAAATACTTTTATATGCCTTTGACAAAATCAAATTCTAGGGATCTGGGTACTTCTGTCCCCGATAGACTTACAATCGTACGAGAATACTGTTCGCGAATAAGATAATCTTTATCACAAAGGACTGTTCCATTGTCTGGCGACCTGACCTGTCAATTTCGCTTTATTGAATTCATGTGCTAAGACTCGTATTGAAATCTCTTCCATTTTGCCTTTTTGAATGCTTCAACAAATTGTTAGGCAAAGAAAGACGTATTTAATTTTGTGAATGCGAAAATTTGTTTATTTTATACAAGGAAAAACATATTGAATTATCTATTTCTGCTTTATGTGCATTCTGTATAATAGTACATTGTGCATTTAGGGTAGTATGTAGGATATTACTAACGAGAGTCTATTAGAAGCCCGACGCCGAAGGCGGAGGGATTTTAATGACTCGAGTTTGTAATACCCTTACTACCCGTGATGCACACAATGTTTTTCATCACATTTGCGAGGAAATTAATACCTACGACACAAGGGAACAAATCTATTTTCTTTGACTTTGCTAAAATTATTTAAGTTTATTAAATTAATTTAGTTAAATTAAGTTAATATTAGCTAAATTTAATTACCTTAATATAACTCAAGTTAACTCAAGTCAAGCGAAGTCAAGTGAAGTCAAGTGAAGTCAAGTTAAGTCAAGTTAAGTCAAGTTAAGTCCAGTTAAGTCAAGTTAAGTCAAGTTAAGTCAAGTTAAGTCAAGTTAACTACTCAATTTAACTTAATTAATTTGATAAACCAGTTCAGTACAGCCAGCTACACATTACAGCCTCTAGGGGTAATAATATTGTACTGCTTATCATTATTCTCCCGCGGGTATATACAGACCATTGTGTTTCTTTAGGCACTCATATAATAAGACCCTTAATGAGCAAGTGTGATGAAAAAGTCCTTTACGATGCAGTGTGTTATTTTTGCCCGAGATTCTCTGCCACATCAAAAGCCACTAATTTCAATTTGCAAAACTAACAAACGGTGCTCATTTAAATAAAAGACTTTTCTTTTATTACACTGGCACTGGAAGCCTGACCTTTTTTTAAGGTTCAAGTTTATGCGATTGGCACTCAACTTTAAGACGTCCTAAAGAACTGATCCAATTTTAGTATTTGGTCGTAAATTTAGAATCTTCCTATGTACTTACCAAAATATATATTTTCCAATTAAATATAAGTTAGTGGACCGTTAAAGAGAACCGATTGTTATAGAAGAAGTTTATGGTTTGCTTCCTTTGTAAAACCGAACTGTTGAGAAGAACTAGTATTGAATCGGGAAATATATTTCCCATTTCCTAACTACTAATAACAAAATTATGAACAAGGAAAATAAAGCCCTTTTCAGCTCTAGTGACGAAAGTGCAAAAAATAGTAACGTTTCATCACCAGCCGATTTCGGAATAGACCCTTCAAGAACGAGAGATCCGAATGATATCAGATAGTGTTGCACCTTTGTGACATGACACCAAGGTGATGCCAAAAGTATGCCAAATGTTGGCAGAACTTGGCATACTTGCATGGTCGAGATAACCGAACTTCAACCATGTTATTCCATAAATAACGAAGAAATAAATCACTGTACCAAACCCAAAACGAAATTCTCTGTCTCCGTTAACTTGATGATAACACATTTTTCTCCAAAACTGTTACCTCCAGTGACATTATCGCTTGAGAAGGCAATCTCCACGAAACGAGTGCAAATTTCTCCCAAATGCCATCACTCATTCTCGCAGCCTACTCCGAATAAGCAATCAATCGCTCGCCTACACACTTGCCAGAGGAGTTTCGATTTCGTGATATTTTGGGGGTAAAATGATACATCTAATTCGTCATGAAATTATCAGTTGCGTCAGGAGCGTCGGGGATAAGACGCGGCCTATCATATCGAAAGGTCCGAAGTTCGATCCCTGGCTGGGCCATGTACCAATTGGTTTTCTCCAAACTTAAGTACATTTACTGACTGCTCTCAAACGGTGACAGAAAACATCGTGAGGAAAACTGCATACGCCGAAGAAGAAATTCTTAGGCGCATGTGAAGACCACCAACCCGCACTGGGCTAGCGGGTGGACTATAGCCCTCGTTCAGAGAGGCCTGAGTGTAGGCAACAGTGGGGACATAGACCCGGCTGTTGTTTTAATTTGAGATAATTTTTTGGTTTTTTGTTGAAGGTGCTCTCATTCACATGTGGGCAAAGGCCTTCTCCATCTTTTTCCAGGCTTGTGTGTAAGTACAGCACTAAATTTCAAGTGTGACAACGACAAATTGAGTCAGCTTCGTCTGCGCAAAGTGAATAATCAACCTTCTTGACATTTACATTAAGAGGCGACATTATAATGCTTAGCCTCTCAAGTGCGAATATTATTGTTGATATACACCCAGCTAATATCCTTGGTGAGTAACAATTTGCACGTTAATTATAACAACAACAGTGGGCCTCTCACCTCGCCGCAAACTTTGATCAAAGTTAACCGTACGCCTTTATTAAGCTTCGGTTAAAATGTAGTGGACGGCGGCACAAGACGCTACGCGGCAGTTAAAGAACGGTAATATTACTCATTTTATATTGTCCTCGTAGAATTTTTTGGCGTCTGAATGAATATAGCCACAGATTGTTTGCACATCGCGGACTATGTTTATAGTCTATGTGTGCGTAAGTGAGATAGTGTGATACATAGAGATGTCCAAAAACTTGAAAGTTTGCTTCGGTGATCGAATCAATTAACTATTTCTTGAAATTGAATGAGCATAATATCTATTGAACCCCCACAGCACAGCTCCGCTTCGACACCTAAAATTGGTCATTGCGCAGAAATCAGCCAACTTCACTCAGCCGCCAAAAACTCTTCGGGGACTATACATCGATGCGGGAGCTGAGCTGACAGATGAAGAAATTTTATCTTATCGTCTTAGGGGGCCAGGGTACCTGATGACACTTCGACCCTTGGGATCTCTTGTGCCATACCCCTGTTCACCAATGGTGACTTCACTTTTAAGTCATATTCAGGGGGCCAATCGTGTTAATTCTAAACGTGTACATGCAGCATAACGTTTGGATTTGGTAATATCGTTCAGAAATAGCGCAATTCTGCCGTGCAATTTATAAACGCAGTAAGGACAATTTGACAGTTTTGAGTAAAACGCGTTTGAAATTTTGATTGTACGTTGCGTTGTATGGTGGTTTGGTGTTTATAGTTTTTGTTTCTCTCACTTCTATTACACGTAGCGAAAAACGGATCTTTGTTTCTGAAAAATCTCATCACAACGATATCAAATATCGAATAAAATTATAAGCGCAGTAAAGTGTCTTACTGCGTTTATAAATTGCTCGGCAGAATTGGCCCCAGCACGCTATTAACTGATTAGCAAATGCTATACTATATTTAACCATTCAAATTTATCATTAAACCGCCTTGTTTATCATCTACAAGGAGACTGAAACTGCTCATTTTCTGATCCGGCTGCCACTGGGGGCACAGCACATCACGATTGGATTATTTTAACACACGAACAGCTGACCTTGCCGCCATGACTGGCTTATTATACACGCGGTGCGTATGTAATCCAATAAGCCTGTATTTTGTGTTGTATGTTGTTTTTAATAACAAAGTGTCCGATCAATCATTATTTTGGCTTAATCTTCATTCATGCGCGCGCCATCGACGGCCGAAGAATGCGGTAGAGGCGCATGTATTTTCTTCTAATGTTGCTATGTTGATATGTATCTTTGGAAAATCAAGGAAACAATCAGTGTTTATTTAAGTCACCAAAATAAGTTACTGCTACGCCACTGAGCGAATATAGAGCTAATTAAGATCATTTTAGGTGTGGTAAGGTAAGATAGGGACACAGGGGAAAGAATAACTAGAAGACTAATCTAACAAACTATAGAGTTAGTCTATCCTGATCTGGGCGTTCCTCTTTCCCCGTTGTTCCTCTTATCTTACCCCACTCGACTTTACATTAAGTCCACTTCCCAAAACATTCTTTTTTTATTATTATTTTTTTATTATTTATATCATCTTATCTTTAGGCACGTAGAGTGCACTTAGATATGTCTTATTTTCGCTCATTTCGCTTCCCAAATCACTATTTTTTTCTACTTTCCAAAATGACTACTTTTCAAAATCAAGTTTGACAAGTTCATTCGCGCGGCTACTGACGCGTCATTACCGCACTGCCTCACCGCGCTAGTGTCACGTTACCTTTACTTACACTATGCTTCAACAAACAACTACAAACCACTACTCTACCAAGTTAATTCAACTTGAAGGTGTGCTTTCTGACGTGCTTTATTTTGGTGAGGTTTGAGGCTGTTTGAGTTACTTTTATATTTATATTCATTTATTCGTACTAATTATATTCGTAAAAATACAGGGTGAATGGTAATTTGAAGTATTGCTGGCAAGACGTGATAGGGGAGTTAAAATGCAACAAAATGTTACCTCTTTATAGAAGAAAATTAATAGATTTTGAGATTTTTGAATTATAATGTTTTAGCAGTTTTTTTACATTTTAGTACCTACATCTAAATATTAATAAAACCTTTTTTTATTCAAAAGAGAGAATTATTATTTTAACTAACTAAGCTGTGATAATTTCGATTTTTCAGTGCACCTAGCTCTAAGAAAAGTCCTTAGATCGTGACAGATATTTCTAGCCTTTGCAGTAACACCTACAATCTATTTGAGTGCCAGAGACCCTAAGGGAGTGTACATAAACTATGTGGTTCCGTGTTGCCCCTTGGCTTTTGAGATATGCTATTTATTCTGTGATTAACTTTAACCCTCACAAGAGGTCATATTAAGAATTATTTGAGGCTTTTTAGCTCTTTTAAAAAGTCTGAAGCAGATGTTACCAACTTTTTTGAGATGTGAGGTGAATTTAGAATAATTTTAAATGTATTATGTATAAAGCCATACTTAATCTACTCGTACCATGCGAGCTCAATGTAAATTAGTTGATTCATTTCTTTACAAATTTTTCAGCAGCATTGGTTGAATTTCTAGATCATTTTTAGCACTTAAGGTCTAGTCGCAAAATGACCATAATTTGCCAAAACGCATAATGACCTAAACGAAAAATTACCTTAATGCAAAATGACCTCAACGCAAAATGACCTAAAGGCGACCAAACCAATAAGCGACTAGACCTGCATTTTCGAAGAATTAATTTGATGCAAAGCAGCCAAAAGAAGTTGCATGGTTTTCATGGGCGATATAAGCCGCATAATGACACGTGCGGGCCGCTGTTTAACTTTGCAGGCCGTACGTTAACCATGCCTTACCAAACCACGTAAGTTCTCTTGGGCGTATAAAGTAAATAGTTTCAGGTAAAAGTGACCGAAAACTATTTACTTAATACACCCAAGGGGACTAACGGGTTACTTAATACTAAGTGAAGGCGAACGTAGCAAATGTAGAGGAATACATTTTACAGGTGGTTACCCTGTATTGTTTTAGTGTAAGCTTATACATTTTTTCTACCTATTACTAATTACCAAGGTACTAAACGCATTATACTAATCCTATCAGTCGACTGGAGAAGATTCCTAAATGGGATAAGTCGGTATTTGTCAACGGTTTTATTCCTATTTGTTAACTGTATTTATTAATTACCTAATAATTAGTATTCTTTGGCGAGGTTCTAAGGGAACCTGGTGGTTACCCTGTATTGTTTTAGTGTAAGCTTATATATTTTTTCTACCTATTACTAATTACCAAGGTACTAAACGCATTATACTAATCCTATCAGTTACTAAGGTCGACTGGAGAAGATTCCTAAATGGGATAAGTCGGTATTTGTCCACGGATTTATTTCTATTTGTTAACTGTACTTATCAATTCCATAATAATTAGTATTCTTTCTGGTTCTATTATGGGACCCTAACAAGAAAAGGTACCCAAGCGTCTTATAGGTATTATATCTTATTGTAGTAGAGTCATTTCATTTCAGCTTTTTAGCGTCCACTTCTGGACATAGGCCTTCCCCAACGAACCCCACCACACCCGGTCCTCTGCCCGCCGCATCCAGTCACCTTCTTCAGGTCGTCGGTCCACCTCGCGGAGGGGCTCGTCTGCCCAATGGCCGTCGGTTCTGTGACAGCTGTGACCCGCCCATTGCCACTTCAGCTTGCTAATCTTTCGGTTATGTCGGTAACCTTAGTTCTCCGTCGGACCTCCACATTCGGATCTTGTCTTTTCGGAACAGTCTCTACACTACCGAAAAGCTAAAAAACCCTAAAACGTTTCATTACTTAATACTTTTAATCTAAACTGTGACTATTAGCGTATGTTATACAATAAAATAGATGTTTAAAACCATGTCACGAATCATCATTTTCCATTAAACTAATTGAAATTTGATTGCAGTTTAATTTTTCGTAATTTACAAAATAAAATTTTCGGAAAATGTTTTTGTTAGCTATATAGGTAGGTATACGCTTTTAAGCAAATTAGAAACAGTTCCGTAAATTAAATTGCCTTTAAGGAATAATTATGTCAAAAGAAGTTACTTGAAATTTCTTTGTAGAATTTCCTTGTTATAATTTGTAACAAGATTATTTATTTCTACAGCTTTTCTACTACGAATAAGAAGTATCCGAACGTAGTGTGTAGTATGCGAACATGACTGGCCTGTTGGCGTAGTTGGTAGTGACCCTGCCTACTGCGCCAGAGGTCATTTCTCACCCGGGACCAACATTTGTGTGATGAGCATAACTGTTGGTTTTCGGATTCTGGGTGTTTGTATGTATTTATGTATTTATTCAAAAGTATTTAAGTATGTTTATCAGTTGTTAAGTACCCATTTATAAGCTTCGGCACAGTTTGGGACTAAACGGCCGTACGTGTACGTAACGTGTACGTAACGTGTGTAAATTTGTCCAAACATTATTATTATTATAGTCGTTTATCTTAAATAGCTAGGTGTCCAAATTTCAAAATCATGACAGAAAGGCGGAAAACACCCAACTTTTAAGTGCCGGTGACTAGTCGAAAAGTGGGGCAAATCCCGTAACATATATAAGACCTGAGTGGGTACCTACTAAATAATAGTAATAATTATAACCATAATGGCATAATATTATCAGTATTTAGTGAGTGATGAGATGAACGAACAAAGACACAAATATATCGAGCGAATGTGAGTGGCAATAGAGCCGGAGACGACCTAGACTGACATACGAAGAATCAGATGGAGCGGGTGCTCACAGACGGACACGTGATGAGCACTCGCGTCCCGCGGCGAGCGTGTGTGAAGAGCATAGAGTTAAGATCTCTTTGGTGCGTGCTCGCGGCACCATAAAGAGGCGTAAAAGAAGCATTCTATGGGTGTCAAAATCGTGTCAAATGTATGACAATACTGTTACTCACACACATTCTCATTTTCAATCTCCATATAAATTTCCAAGCAACCTCCTCCCGCTACTCCGCTTACTTTGTCCGCCCCCCCCCCCTGTAAGTGGCACCATTGGTTCCCATACTAAATAATATGCAAGATGCAGTCTCCATAGGGAGCGCGCGCGCCACGAAAATGATTCGAACCTTCCTGGTGAAGAGAATGAAGAGACTAAGCGAAGCGAAATACGTGTGTCAGGATCGCGATACTTGACACTGGTCTTTCTGCCTACCCCGCCAGGGACATAGCGAGAAGTTATGTATGTATGGCATTGATATGCGAAACAAACTCTTAATAACTCGGTCACCGTCTTCAAATTTTATAGATCAGGTCAATAGGTCATAAAATCTAGTCAAGCTCCAGTAAAGCCAATAAAAATTAACATGAACACGATCTTCCAGGGCGGTGTTTGTCGTAGTATCAGGCGGACGTCGGGAACCGAAGGCTCTATTTATCTGTAAGCATGGCACGTCTTCGAGCCAGGTGGTCAATTATCCAAGCACACGACTACCGATGCGATATTATTTCGAATGGCGACGTGAAATAGGTGCTTGGTAGCAAGCGGTGCTAGACTTTAAACTTTGTTCATTTTAAGATGTCCTGCGTAGCAGCTTTTATTGAGCGCTCTCTATGACGTAGTCCAGCTACAGCACCCGTCTGAATAGCATCTGCGCCAATAGCACCTAGCCTAGTCCACGAAGGGCACCGATCAATATTTTTGGCTGGTGCTATTAAGGAATTCAATTTAATTTTTACATTTTTGCCCACGAACAGCACTAAATCGTAGGACTTAGCAGCCTTTAGTTACCAACAAAAACACTGCTCAAAACTTACTTTGACTAGTAACTTATTCAATTCATCTCGTTTTAGACTAAATTGCAATTGTTTAAATAATATTAATTGCCCTCAGCTATTAGTTAAATTTGGAATCGGTGTTCCTTACAGATATCCACGACACAAAGTTAACTTGCTCGCTCCCGTTTTTAGAAGAACAGTGTTAGGTGATAGCTCTCCTGTCCCACGACTGTGTAGGCTCCTTAATAGATACAGCAATGTTTGTGACATCAACTTCGATTCCATATCCAGGTTCCGGAAAAACATATCTTCGGAATAGACTCCGCTTTACTTGACACTTAAACAATAGGAATTTATAAGATTACTGTTTCACTCCAGTTAATTTCAGCATGTTGTGTTTACCTATAAGTAGTTGTACATCTCATTGTAATACCATATTGTACAATATAAATTCAAAACATGATGTAACAACTGTTGGTTTACCTAATAATAATAAATAATAATAAAAATATTTGTTAAATGAAGTTTGAGAAAACCGCCACAAAACGATTCACCTACATACACTTACAAGCAGCGAAGCTTTTTTATCCAACTGCCCCCTGGATTACTCGAAAACTACTCGACTGATTGAGCTAAAACATACACATGTAAAATTGGTAATGATGGAAATTTCATAAAAAAATTGTCATTGCATATTATATCAGAATATGTCAGAAATACTTAAGTGAATGAAGAAGAAATTAGAGACTTCTTAAAATGAACGATTATGCATGAGTATACCCATTATGAATTTATAGGTCGGTACGCCATTTAATTTCAGCAAACGTATCCACCCAAATCTAGCACGTAGCCAATTAAATATAGCGTAGTTTGAGAATAGGTACCCAAAGGTGCCCCAACAAGTGAAGCTCAATTTGATCGTTAAAATTTACAGATCTTTAACGGCCGTAATTCTGAAGGCTTCACCTCATTTACATTGCAAATATTTAACTATGATTTGAACCTTAGGATTCTCCTCAGATGTATTTCTGATTAAGTCAATTCACAAAACCTTTTGAATATCCCTAAAGGGAATTTATCCTGCTAATAAATATAAACGCGAAAATTTGTGGGGATGTTTGGATGTTACTCTTTCACGAAAAAACTACGGAACAGATTTTGATGAAACTTTAGAGGAATATTAGATTATACAACAGAATAACACATAGTCTATAGATACTTTGGGAAAATCTTATAATGTCTTTGGGTAAAACTTTATTTCAAGTGACAAAAGGTACTTATTAAGACTAGAAAACTATACCTAGATTATGACTAACTATTTTACACATAACTATAAACCTAAATATAAAAATAATCTTCAATTCTTCTTTTATGTAACATTTATAATTACTGTTTATCGGCTGTGTTTCAGCCACCTTCTTTAGGTGGTCGGTCCACCTGGCGGGAGACCTAATTACCGGGGTGTCTGGCTGATATCACTAGGGTAGGGGTACTTCGAAACCTATACCTCTGTCTACCCTTTCATCATCCTTAACCTGTCTACGTTGTAATATAAGATAGTTTCATGTTGGCTATTCACTATTATTAATACCTACACGTCATGTACAGGGTCGCTGGAATTTCACATATTAAGATAACAAGTTGTTTCCCCCGGCATCGACCTCGTGATATGTTTTTTAGAACAGTTACCGGCGGTAAAACGTAGCCTATGTCCTGCCCCAGGGTGGATGCAACTCCACACCAAATTTCATCAAAATCCGTTCAGCGGTTTAGGCGTAAAAAGGTAACAAACAGAGGTTTTTTTAAATCTTTATTTATTAAAGAGGGTTTTAAACCAAATAAGTCACCATCGGTACATAATCTAATTTACATAATTTATCTTAGATCTAGAGCAGATTTCACTAAACTAAATAGCATTCTAGCCCTTACCGAAAGAGGGAAGGCCAGAATGCTATTTTTCATTACTCATACTCTGAAAGTAGGTCTGAAGTTGCCTGAGGAGCGGGTTGAAAGTAATACATCTCAGCCCTAGGGAGAATCGCTTTCAACTGACAGCTGTCAAATTATTTTAAAAAAACTAGTACTATTTTGACATTTCTATTGGACCATTTTCCAACTGTCTATACAGCCACTCAATTACAGCGCGATGTAAAATTGAAATAACATAAAGTTATGTAATAATTAAAGAATATATTTTTTAAAATGACTTTATTATAATTATTACTGTCAACTATTTCTTTAAAATAACATAGATTTGGGCAAAATATTTACCATTTTTTCAATGATGTAAATGAAAAATAATGGCAGAATAGCTGGCCGGTCACAGAAAAAAAAACAAAATAGACGGGATAGCGGCAATCCGATCTTCATTTGTTTTTTCGAGTTGTAGAGTTTTGTTTATACTTCCGTATAGCAGAGATTTGTATTAACACTCATTTTATGTTTTTGTTTTTACTTTCAGTGTATTCTTAATGAAAAGCACAGTGTTTCCCTCGGGTTCAAGACTTATTTAGAGGTCCCTCGAACTATTGGCACCCTCGCTCGTCTCGGGACTTAAATAAGTTACTTTCACCCCTGGGGTAACAATGTACTATACTAAGCCTACTATTAAGTCTTAATTCCTAAACTAGCTCTCTTAGATTCGACCCGGGCGATTTCCATAAGGATATGCCAGGAACAAACAGAGTTACTTGGCCATTTGTAATAAGTACTCGTATTTTATTAGTATGGATTTCCGACAACATAAATTATTATTATCAGAAACATTTATCTTCTATACCTAGGTATATATCCGTCCTACTACATAATAAATATTAAGTCATTATCACGGAGGTCAAAGTATTAAGAATGTTTGTAAGGATTTTGGATGATTGTGAGTTTGGATGTTTGTAACTCTATCACGCAAAAACTACGAAACAGATTTTGATGAAACTTTACACTAATACAGATTATACATCACAATAACACATAGGCTAATAGGCAAGTACTTCGGGAAAAGCTGTTCCCGCGAAAGCAGTATTTTCTACGCGGGCGAAGCCGCGTGAAACAGCGAGCTATTGTATATATTGGACACGGATCTTCCACGGCCTGATGTGTAACCTGGCCAAAACGTCGGGCAAAGGTAAATAACCGTAGGTATTCGCGCACATAAGACCCGTGCATAATACACTGTGTCAATATTGACAAGTTAATTGAATTGAACTTGCGGCTCCGTTAGGTACAGTTTCAGACATAAAACACTGAAAATTACCATTGCTAATCACCGTAACGGGTCAGAAGCGGGTTGATAACTACATTTAGCTGGCGATTAGCATGCAGCGGCGCGACATCAGCTTAAAATACAAGGCAGATAGCCTAAATTACAAAGTACATGTAACTCTTGGTTTACAAAGTGCGAGCTGATGATTATTTAAAAACTAAATAGCCGAGCTTCGATGACAAGTTAAACTCCTGGTTAAAAGAGCTGCTAATCATTCAACACCTATATGTGGCGGTAAAATCGAATATGGTAGATTTTTAGCTCAAACACCGACATAGCTCAAAGAATTGCGAAGCTGAAGTGGCAGTGGGCTGGGCACATCGCTCGTAGAACTGACGGCCGTTGGAGCAGAAAGGTTCTCGAGTGGCGACCACGTATCGGAAGACGCAGTGTAGGCAGGCCTCCCACAAGGTGGACCGACGATCTGGTGAAGGTCGCGGGACCCAGCTGGATGAGGTTAGCGCAGGACCGGTCATCGTGGAGATCCTTGGGGGAGGCCTTTGTCCAGCAGTGGACGTCTACAGGCTGATATGATGATGATGAGATTTTTTAGTCGCCTTATAAAAGGAAGATGTTTTTTTGTGTGTATGTTAGGCGATATCTTCGAATAGGCTATATTTTGAAGGTAGTTCCATTTCAATAGAAAAAAAATATTTCATCTCTTTTCAAATTGTGGATAAAAAATGTAGGTATATTTTTTGCAAAAATATTTAATATAGGTTTGGTAGTACAGACACAACTTTTTCGCAGTTCTATTATGTATCCTATTATTATTATCTTCCAGAAGATATATTTTAAGAAAACCTGTCGTTTTTTCAGAATTGTAAACAATCTAGTGAGCCTGATTTTGTTTTGAGTACATATACGTTTTACCTACCTACCTACCTAGTTTTCATTTCTTTCGTGAAGCGTGATCTACCAGTTCTGCCCATCTAATATCCGGAACGTCCGGATGTTTGGATGTGTTGGGGAGTTTGGTAAACTGAATGAAAAACCGGAGACCAGGATAGCACTTTATTGCCGTTCTTGAAGCACTGACATTAGTGAAAGCTAGAGACAAGAGAGAGAGTATTAAAAAATATACATAGGTGGACGGATAATTAGAAACAGGGCAAGATTTTCATACAATCGAGGTCACTTTGAAGCAATGGATCTCCGCGAAGGATTGATGGGGGCGTGATCTGATGACGGTCATCGAGCGAGGAGATGGAGGACTTTAAGATCGCTATAGATATCCAACTGATCAGATGAGCCGTATGGGAGCAGCATCGTCATGATACTTTAACTCTAAGATTTTCATACATTTTGATGCCATTTTGCGGTATTTTTTATTCATGACGATGCTGCTTCCAAACGGTTTATCTGATCAGTTGGATATCTATAGCGATCTAAAAGTCCTCCGTCTACTCTCTCGATGACCGTCATCAGATCACGCCCCGATCAATCCTTCACGGAGATTCATGGCTTCAAAGTGACTTCGATTGTATGAAAATCTTGCCTTGTTTCTAATTATCCGTCCACCTATGTGTATATGGCGCTGATGTAAAGTCACCCAGGGCTATAGTAGCTAGGGGGTAAATGTAGTTGACTGGACATTAAAATAATTATGTATTATTCCATAAAAATAGCACCTGCAGACAATATTGGTAGGTGCCGTTAGTGGAATACCTCAGGTGCCATTCGCTCAGGTGAAGTCAGGTACCATTGAGATAGGTGCCCTACGTGGAATAGGTATGACAAAACAACTCCTTAAAGAGTTATGTACAGGGAATTTGTATTTATGTATTTACTTTTTTAGAACGAGTGACGTCTGTGGCTTTAGAGATTAAGGAGGTATCTCTCTAAGGTTCCGGTTATTTATTCATGTGCTCTAAAGCCAAAGTCGTCACTTAAAATAAAAAGGAGTTATTTTCAGTCAACTACATTTGCCCCCTGTAGCTAGGGGGGTAAAGTAGATCGAATCAGAAATGAGGAGATCCGCAGGAGAACCAAGGTCACCGACATATCTCAAAGAATAGCGAAGCAGTGGGCTGGGAACATCGCTCGTAGAACTGACGGCCGTTGGGACAGAAAGGTTCTCGAGTGGCGACCGCGTACCGGAAGACGCAGCATAGGCAGGCCTCTCACAAGGTGGACCGACGATCTGGTGGAGGTCGCGGTACCCAGCTAGATGAGGTTGGCGCGGGACCGGTCGTCGTGGAGATCCCTGGGGGAGGCCTTTGTCCAGCATTGGACGTCTACAAGCTGATATGATGATGATGAATGAAAAGTCACACAACTTTACTGCAGCTGCCGATTCCTTCACAAACCGACCAAAGTGAATGTCTGATTTGATCGTGGTTCCAAAAAAAGTGTACTTACGACTGAATAAGTGGTAAGTGTAAATTATGTATGCCGAGCGCGCGTGTTTCATTGGTGTGCTAATGACTCGCTGATGTATTTATACGAGCCATTTAAATGTGGCGGGAGCGGGGAAAAGATCGTTACTCCTGTTAATGCCTTGAACGGTAAAGGCGGGGGCACAGTGCAGGCTGGAATTTATTTTAGATATCGGTTTTAGCCATAGAGTTAAGATCCCTTTGGTGCTTGCTCGCGACCCCATAAAGAAGCGTTAAAGAAGCATTCTAAGGGTGTCAAAAACGTGTCAAATGTATGATAATACTGTGACTCACTCACACATTCTAATTTTTAAACTCCATATAAATTTGTATTAGCAACCTCCTCCCGCTACTCCGCTTCCTTTGTCCGCACCCCCCTGTAAGTGGCACCATTGGTTCCCATACTAAATATGCAACATGCAGTCTCCATAGGGAGCGCGCGCGCGACCAAAGAGATTCGAACCTAGTAAGCCAAAAACCTCGAGGCTACCAGTAGTAATGTATTACGTATCGAAATAGTTGTATTATTATTTGATATGAGCAATCGGTTATAGTTTTTTAAATTTCATCCAATTTTTAATTGATTAATTTTTTTGGTATTTAATCATTGCAGTAAGTATTTTACATTGTCATTGACCGGTCAGCTGGGTAGGGTTAAAATTTTTCATTAGATATCTTATGGAGCGTAATTTGAAACCGCTTATAAATATTAACATTGGGAAAAAAATTGTAAAAAGGCAACACAATGATTTTTAGGAAAATAGATCATTGTGTACTTGTTTCGGTTCAATTGTAAATGATACCTAGTTAAAATATGACACCAAAAAAATAAATTAAAGAAAACAAAAAAAATCCTAGGTACCTACTTCCTTACCACCTACCTATACCTATTTTTAACTAATAAACTGAAAATGTGAAATTTATTCAAGAAAGTCTTAAAATGTCCTATAAATTTCTCGACAGTGGCAACTTAACTTTAGCCGAACTAAAACAAGCTAAACATATGGTAATGTGGTTGATTAAAATTCTACATCCTAACTAAAACAAATGTATTTATATCCGCACTATTTAGCAACCAAAATGGTCAAACGTGTAATGCAACTCAATGAGACAGTGGCCGACTGTTTCCATGGCAATTTTATTTAAATAGGCATCACCTTTGTTGCCTATATACATTGTGTTTAAGCGCACAAAATAGGACAGCGAAAATTTATACGTAAGAGGTTTTTTTAAAATAACTATTTCAGTCACTTATATCGCTCTTGTTTGACAACTATTTTACTAAATCACTAAGCATGCATTGAACAATTTTTTGTGTTTATTGTTAGTAGATAAAATTGGGTCCTTCAATGATACCAAAAAAAAATTGGACCACTACACACTGTAAATGGACAACTCTATTTCTTTGGCTCAGTTAATATTTTCAGTGCGTAAGCGCGCTAACATTGGGGACCCACCGCATCCATTCAGTCTCGATACATCTGGATTGTGAAATTTACTTGCCTGTTTTCACTTCGATCCACTCTTTGTGATCCGTATATCTTGCAGCACTGTAAACTGTGAAAGAATTTAAAGAGAACCGTTTGTTGAGTTAGACAATCCAAATGCGAATACAATTTCTAAACAAAGGTAAGCAATAAAACGCGATGTATACGCTTTGTTAGACTGATAGTTCGATTGGTCTAACAAAACGGAAAAACCATTCCGTTCTGTCCGATTACTTTTTTATTTAGGTTTGTTCTTTTCTCAAGATCGAACTAACAGTCGTTCGATCTTGAGGGTCTAATGGAGACCCATCAGGTAAACGATGACTGGAGTCAAAGCATTATTTGCAAGAACATAAGTAGTAGGTATAGTCAGGGATGTTGGGGAACTCCAGGTTTGGACTCAAATGTCAAGTTTAATGGTGCAGCTTACACTCTGAATCTTGAGGGTCTGATGAAGGTCGGATTTTTTTCCGGATTGTTAGACTAATCGAACTGACAGTTTAATAGACTTAAAACGGAATAATTAAACTGGATTTCTACTTATTGATTGTCTGAGCATTTACTTATTAGCTTAGGAACTTTCCTGCGAAAACGTTTGTTTTTGTTAGTGTTACCGTGTTACAGATAGAGCATTACTATTACACAACGTTTCAGATTTTAACAGATGTATTGCGGAAATGTGTTGCACCCCGATGGTAAATAAACAATTTTATTCACGTGTATAAAATTGTACTCAGTGTACTCATTATGCATTAAAATTAATTGACTTATGATACGATTAGTCAGGAAATATCTCACTCAATACATTATGCGCCAGCGCAGACACGTACAGTGGACCGCACGTCAGTAGAAGCACTTTGAACTTGAGCTGGACTAGCCTATTAGGGAGGTTCAATACTCTAATACTAATAATGAGACTACCACTGATACTGGTTTTGTTTCCCTTACGTCACGACTGTCATCCGTAAGGTGACGCACAGGTTCTCGGTCCCACTGTACATGTTTCCTCAATCGTTTAGCAATGTCAGTTAAGTATGCCGAGAATAAAGGTAAAACATGTATGAGGATGTGTAAGTATGCCAAAAGGATGTCCCGTGATTTCATTCAGTATTTTAGTGGACAGTGTATTGCGGTCAAAGGAAGTATTTGTTTTTGTAAACTTTTATAAAAAGCGTTGTCATTTTAATAAGCCACTACGTCCCAACACTACAGCTACTGCACCGTAGATGCCATTGATGGAATACCTTTTAAAAATATATAATAATATTCCACGAACGGCACCTGCAGAAAATATTGGTAGGTGCCGTTAGAGGAATACCTGGTGCCAAGTGCACTTGAGACAGGTCCCCTACGTAGAATACGTCGCCTGGAGCGCGTGTGATGAAGATGAACATAGGCTATTTTTACTATAGGTAGGAATTACTATGATGAGTCGGTAAAGAATAACTTATTCCACGCGAGCGAAGCCGCGGCCAACAGCTATAGTAATGCAAAATTGTAATGTAAAACAAACAAATATGCAAAGCGTATAAATGGTCATCTGTAAACCACTTTACACGCTTACTGTACATTAACCCTTTGACTCGCGAAACTATACCTTTGCAACTCGGACGTATATTGCGTCAGTCTGACTCTGACATATCACTCAAAAAAACTGTCATTTTTACTATGTCAAGGACAAAGCATGACAATGTCAAGATAGTATACCTTGATGGGGTAATACATAGAATAAGAATGAACTATAGAACCGTAATCAGCGTATAGCATGAAATAGCAATAGTCTTTTACCCCAATAGTTTGAGAAGACGCTTCAGTTCGGGTCCAACTGAACAAACACTATCTATTTTAGTCGGGTTGTGGTTTGTTGGGAGGCAGTTGGTGCATACCACCAACACACATACGTACGTAGATAGAGATAGAAGATTTTATACCTGTCTAGCTTACTCTTACCACTTTTGTAATAAGTGTGTCTCTCTCTGATTATTATTGTTATTTTAGCAGCTCTTCTATGGGATCCTTGTTCAATGGGGTAATATGACATATTACCATTACATAATAACTAGCTAGCTATAATCCTACTACATGAAGTAAGCTGACAGTCAAAGAGTTAATAAATAAAAAAGCTTAGTTATTTATTTGGCAATGTGCTCATTCGAGTGACATAAAATTTAATGCTTTCTTCGAAATTCATGACACGTGACGTCAGAGCGAGATTCCATATGGATTTCATACACAGAAAACTGTTTCAGATGTCACGATATTCCTAAATGTTGGTGAAAATATTTTCACACTCTATTTCTCCTGGTAAATTCGATCCAATGAGCACAGCGTGGCGCTTTCAAGCTGATAGGTACATAAATATTTTCACTGATTTAAAGCAAACTATTTGGATTTCTATATCAGTTACCATTTACCAGTGAATATTATATTATTTTTCTATCGCATCAAAAGAAATGGATGACAAATCGACGTTTTGGAGACAGACTGTTTTTTACACTGGGACCTGTGCAAAACTCTAGATAAACCGAAATAAGTAGGTACCTAATAGTTTTTAGTACAATTTTGTTTTAAATGGTCTGTCACATGCGAATTGTTTAATTAACGAAGCCATTGGACTTGTTTATTATAGGTTCTTCGTGATCAAAAACTCATGAATATGACAAAATAACATCGGTATCTATGTTGTAAAACAGATTAAATCTCTACGTTTTAGGAGACAGGACTTCCCAGCAAAAAAATACAATTTGGTAGAAGTTTCATTACCAACACTCGAATAATAAATAATATTGTCAAAAAAGAGTGCCAACCTAACGGAATGAATAGTGATAAGCGTAGTTTACCAACACACGAACAATAAATAATAATGCTGTCAAACAAGAGTGCCAACCTAACGGGGTGAATAGTGATATTTAAAAAGCTTTTTATTTCTAAGCTTTTTGATATTATTGTATTTGGGCCCTCTACATTCAAAAATAACTAAACTAATGTTTTTAATTTAAAACAATAACACATACCTATACTGTATTTCTATACTATTCAGACCAACAGAGAACTAAGTACCTAAACAACAACAAAACATTTTTACAATTTTATTGTTACCAACGTTTTGAAGATTTTGTATTCGTTATTGCCAAAGCTTGGGTAGTTAGAGACTGTATATAAAATAATTAAGAACACTTTATGTTGCCAACGAACAACAGATAAAAGTTCCAATAAACAACATGTTAACCGAACACGTGTAACTGATTTAACGGTGACCTTTCCCGTGATTGGCCGTCAACACGACCCGCTTCGATTCAACCCGGCGGCCATCGAGGGTGATCAATTTCATTCCACGAGTAACGTTTACGCCAATTTTTTCGCTACTCCCCTCGTAAACCTCTCAAATCGCTGTGGCGCAGTTTATAAGCGACGGCTTGCCACCACTGACAATCCGCATCCACTTCATCGCCTTCCTGACTAAGGGCTTCTTTCACCACTTCCTGATATTGTTACAGATAGTAATCTTAGTGATAAACTAATCTATCAGATAAATCTGTGTGATAGACTATATAAAATATACAAGATATAGGCAATCAGATACCTGTGAAACCAAAAAAATAGGGTATCTGTCAGATAACCTGCAGATAGGGCATCTGGGACTTTATCAGCAAGCGGTGTAAGAGGCCCTAATAGTCGTAACCATAGACATAAAAACGATTCGCTACATCCTAAATCTATGGTCGTAACTGACATTTGGTGTACATATGACATTTTAAAAGTCAATTTCGCCAAAAAATATTTAGGAAGTTTATTAATTAGGAGGGCGACTACATATCAAAACTGAATTTTCATTGACTCTCACTTAAAACGAAACTGAAGACCCTGCTGCGCGAATACGATGCACTGGGCTAGCTCTATAGATTCTACAAATTTTCCTTCGACATCCGATACAAAAAAACTCTGTAGAATCGACCGCTTGAAGCGAGGAAAGCGATTCAAAAATAGAGCTGCCATCTCCGCAGCAAAACGCATTGGCGTAGGTAACTAAATTTTTCCGAAAAAACTTTTAAGTAACGCCATAACGTGAGTTGGCGTTACTTACTGGGGACGATTTTGCGGTTACCGCCCGGCGCTACTGACTTGACCCACCTCCCATAATTCTGTTTCTTTTTATTGTGCGTTAGGTGCGAACTTGGACATTATTTCCAATCAAATCGAAATAACCTCTGCACTCCTTCGCGTATAAAGTCATCTGGGATGTAATTGGGTGACAAACTTTTTTGTGGCGAACATTTTTATAATACGAGCGCTTCACGGGGTTGCGCAGGAGCTGATAGCGATAAGCTGAAGGACGTCCCAATTTCTTACCTCTTTATTGTAACCGACTAAAATAAAGATAGACCGTAAAGAGAGAAAGCAAAAGAGGACGCACTAAAATAACAATAATAATCAGAGAGGAACACACTTATTACAAAAGTGGTAAGAGTAAGCTAGACAGATGTAGTATCTTCTATCTCTTTCTTACGTATGCGAATTTTTACAACAAGTCATAACTGTCAACAAACAACAACCCGACTAAAATAGATAGTGTTTGTTCAGTTTGACCCCGCCATATAAGAAGCGTCTTCTCAAATTATTGGGCTTCAAACTATTGCTATTTCATGCTATACGCTGAGTGCAAATCTATGGTAATACTAGGGCTTCTTTCACCACTTCCTGATATTGTTACAGATAGTAATCTTAGTGATAAACTAATCTATCAGATAAATCTGTGTGATAGACTATATAAAATATATAAGATATAGGCAATCAGATACCTGTGAAACCAAAAAACAGGCTATCTGTCAGATAACCTGCAGATAGGGTATCTGGGACTTTATCAGCAAGCGGTGTAAGAGGCCCTTAAAAAAAAGATTTTTTTAAATCCGACCGGCAGCTCCATTAGCATGTTCCAACAAACAGACAGATAGACAGACAAACAGACTTCGATGCGGCTCAAGACTAAAAATCTATGAGATAGACAGACAGATAGATAGCTACATTATTCACTGACACAACACGAACTCACAAACAATTAACAGATAAAATGTATTAAGTACCTACTAAGACTAACTTCAATTAACTGAACGCTTCGCACCCAACGAGGCACAATAGGACTCCTACGGTTGTCTTGTCTAGATGACGATGGGAGCCCGCGAGAGCGCACTGGCTGTGTGTGTGCCTGAAATTCGTTTTGTGACAGTAACGATTAGTCATTTTAACTCAAATAACACGTGTTCCCAAGATGACAAAATATTTCCTTTATACCGAGTACAGAATTTTACGATAAATATCATTAATGAACAGTTGGAACACGTTCCTTTTTATACCAATAAATCCCTTTTATTGGGTCATCCATAATTTACCGATCAAAGAGGTGATGCATTTTTTTTAATTAATGAGATTTTGGGTGTCGCACGGTCGGCATGAAAAGTGGTTCGTTTAAAATATATGCAAATTGTAAAAGAATTCGTTCTTTGGACTTTTCAAGTGGGCGTGGCTGGATCACCTAATCCAAATGGAGTCTCGGTTTTGATAAAAACCTAAACTGCATCATTACATTTTTGTAAAAATAATTCTCCTAGCCGGGATTCGAACCTATCATCATCATTATCATAGGCCACGATTCATCTTTGACAGATGTTTTTAGCCAGCATCCTGGCGACGACACCGGCGTTCGTGGCTGTATAGCCCTATTCGGGAGGAGACATGCCGTCCGCAACCTCGGCAAGTGAAAATGTTCCCGGGTGGTGGTGGGTCTGACGCGTGTGCGTGTCTACGGCTGCGTTTTTCGTGCAGGGTTCGGAACCAGGCTGCGTCGTGCGTGGTGCGCCCCTCCGAGACAAGCCGCTCCATTTGTCTCGATCATCCGCGAACTTCTCCCAATGACCGCTCTGGATGTTGAACGCGGCCATATCGCGTTTGGCACAGTCCTTGAACCTCAGCATAGTTCTTCCGAGGGAAACTCTACAATATCTCCCTTCTTAAATCCAAGCGACATCGCGAGTACTTATATATAGACAGTCTCCTATTCGAACCTATCGATGTTGAAAAATATACACAACTGTATTATTACTATCAGATAGTGTCGTTAATAATGTCAAATTCTGGATTTCACATACATAGTTATTTAATTCGCTTGTTCTGTGCCCCTATCATAGCTATTTACTTAACAGTACAAAATGATATTGACTCCCATTAGGAGGTCTTTGAGATCCTATCCTAAATAATAAGATTTCGATTTACAAAATACGTAAATGCTTTCGAAACATTTTTGATGAACATAAGTACTTAGATCCTGTTGAGAAGTTTGAAAATCAATTCAATAAATCCAATCAATCAACTTCATATCTGAACTTAATTCGTAAAACTTGCCTTGTTAAACGTAAAAGTTAGAAAGACCGAATATTTTCAAAGTTTATTCCGATTGTTTTTGTTTAATCAGGAACATCTAGATTACTCTCGAATCAATACGACCACGTGAAATAAATTGGTGGGTAGGCACGCCTCTATCGAGTTAGAACTTCTCTTAACGGGCTATAAAATGTTTCATTGAAGTAAGCGTCAAATACACCATCCAAGTAGATAATACTAATCTTGCCTTACCCACGGATTAACATAAACTACTACATTACTATGACTAAATAATTAAAGTCCACCAAATCGCACTGGGCTAGCGTGGTGGACTATAGCCCGTACGTTGTAAGTGTATTAGGCCGGTGCCACAACAGTGGAGACATATTAATAGGCTGTTAATTGATTGATTGATAGAATAATTAAATGATTGCTGCCACAAAAATCACATATATAAAAATTTGAGACAAAACATTACAAATTCGCGAGCGTCAGTGGCGTACGGGATAAGACGCGGCCTATATCTTATCGAAAGGTCCGGAGTTCGATCCGTTTTTTCTCGAAACTTAAGTACATTTACTGACTGCTCTCAAACGGTGAAGGAAAACATCGTGAGGAAACCTGCGTGCGCCGAAGAAGAAATTCTTAGGCGCATGTGAAGTCCAACAACCCGCACTGGGCTACCAAGGTGGACTATAGCCCGAACACCCTCGTTGAGGGGGTAGGCCTGAGCCCCAGCAGTGGGGACATTAATAGGCTATTGATGATGATTACAAATTCAGGAATAAGACACCTATTTTAGTACCTACTAACCCAAGCCGCCAAACCACTCAGCGAAGAATATAAAAAAAGAAACTGACTCACTGACTAATCAACGTACAGTCCAAACCTGAGCCTAGAGACTCTTAGAGTATATAGCTAGCTTATGTATACGCTAAGCTAGAGACTCCACTAAGAAAAGGTTTTCCCGCCGCAGGAAAAACTTTTCTACGCGGGCGAAGCCGCGAGAAACATACTAGTAAACTACAGGAAAACAATAAACCCAGCAGGTATAGCTAAATAAGTATGGCTAAACCTACAAAAGATTCGCTAACTCGGTGTATCAACCCCTGAAATAACTTTCTCGGTCGTAAACAAAGCCCTAATAATGTCGTATTCTTTTATATTCTTAGGTCTTGCCAGCTAATTGGTGTGATGTGGATGAAAAGACTGCGACAAACATTTGGCACCCGCCTTAACAACAGTATCATCTATCTATACTAATAATAAAGAGGTTAAGGGCCTCTTACACCGCTTGCTGATAAAGTCCCAGATACCCTATCTGCAGGTTATCTGACAGATAGCCAATTTTTTTGGTTTCACGGGTATCTGATTGCCTTTATCTAATATATTTTATATAGTCTATCACACAGATTTATCTGATAGATTAGTTTATCACGAAGATTACTATCTGTAACAATATCAGGAAGCGGTGAAAGAAGCCCTAAAACTTGTGGATAATTTGTACGCTTAACTTATATGTTGTGAAGAACCAAATGATAGCGGGGTGTAAAATACACCTAACGCCATCTATTGACAAACTTTATAACTAAGAAACTGGCATGATTAGAACGGGATAAAATTATTTGGATATTTAAATAGGTACTAAACAGGTACTAAAGTATACTTTATAACGCGGATGAAGTCGCGGGGCATCGGCTAGTATGTATATAATGTGTGTTTCAGGAATTATTTTCCTCCTAGAATACTGATTGTCATCTATCTTGGTTTTGTAACCAAGGAATATTGGACTTTTTCTGGCTATGATATTCCCAAAAAACACGATTCCAACCGACCTGAATTTTCCATTTGGATTTTCGAGTTTTGTATGACTTTCAGAATTATTTCATAAATTTATGTGAAATGAGCTGGAGAAACTTTGTCCCTTGGATGCAATGAAATCCAATGCAACAAATTTAGAAATAAATAGTATTATAGCGGGTAGAGTGAAGCAATTGACGTCACAATGCCAGCCGCTATATAAACGAGCTGTACCGGTCGCACGACACAGTTAGCTTCGAGCTCTCGTGCGATAACGAAGTGCTGTCCGTTTACGTTTTGAAGTGTTTAACATCTAAAGTGACCTCATATTCATCTCTGAGTGTTATTTTTGTAGTGTTGTTTAGTTAGGATATTTGTTGCTCAATCACTTGTAACGGCAGAACGGAGTTCGATGTGATGACACTTGGTACAGTGATAGCTTGTATCCTAGAATAACATGAAGTATATTTTTTGTAATATTTTCTTTTCTTTTCCAAAAACAGAACATATTCAACTCTATGGCAGTATTTTACACCCGAACAATGTGCCGATGCCGTATAAAGGCCGTAAATGTTCCACAGATGTGCCGTAAATGAAATGTTCTTCGTTTCCGTAACGATTCTCGTCAAGGTTGTTTATCCTCAATTGCTCATCACGAAGATCATCATAGAGTCACCTTGAACAAACAGTCCAATGAAAAATTTGAGTAATTATTATAATGACGTTAGTCCCTGCACTGACTCCACGAAAGGGGGAGTTTTGTGAATGTCAGTAAGCTGAATAATAGATTATTCTAAACTTGACTATTTAAAAATGCGTATACTGCCTTGAATAGTTAATAAAATGTTGAATTTCGTTGTCTTCCTTTATTTTAACATACTAAGGGCCTCTTACACCGCTTGCTGATAAAGTCCCAGATACCCTATCTGCAGGTTATCTGACAGATAGCCTGTTTTTTTGGTTTCACACATTGCTGATTGCCTATATCTTATATATTTTATATAGTCTATCACACAGATTCATCTGATAGATTAGTTTATCACTAAGATTACTATCTGTAACAATATCAGGAAGTGGTGAAAGAAGCCCTAAGTGACTTAGAAGGAATTGATTGTCATGATGAACCCTTTTAATTGGTATCTAAAAATGCAGGGTGTTTTTTCCGCAGCTAAATTTGAATCCAGTTCAGCTTATTAAAATTAAATATTTAGGAATTCAAACGTAAAAAAATGAAGTGCTCTATGAATAAAGTTTCCTATCTTCAATTTCCGGTATACCATCGCTTAGACGTGGGACAGCTACTTTCTTATTATACTGCCTTATATTATTTTGGGAGAGACAGCTCTGTAAGTAGACATCATTATAGGCCATTGAGGGTCTTTATCTATGAGAAATAAATTCAACTGTAGAATGGGGTGGGTCATAAAAGTGTATTTTGTGCCGAAGCTGAATTGATCCTTCAAAATGTACAACGCGCTTGGTGACGACCTTAATGACCCCATGACAGAATCATCATATCAGCCTGTAGACGTCCACTGCTGGACAAAGGCCATGACAGAATATTTTAATCAAAATGTGCAATTGGCATAAAGTAAAATTAGCAAAAAAATCCACTGATTGAATGATCCTATGACTAAATATTGTGATGCCAAAATGTAATAGTACATTGTTAACCTAGGGGTGAAAGTAACTTATTTAAGTCCCGAGACGGGGTTTGGTTCAAGGGACCTCTAAATAAGTCTTGAACCCGAGGGAAACACTGTGCTTTTCATTAAGAATACACTGAAAGTAAAAACAAATACATAAAATAAGTGTTAATACAAAACTCTGCTATACGGAAGTATAAACAAAACTCTACAACTCGAAAAAACAAATGAAGATCGGATTGTCGCTTTCCCGTCTATTTTGTTTTTTTTTCTGTGGCCGGCCAGCTATTCTGCCATTATTTTTCATTTCCATCATTGAAAAAATGGTAAATATTTTGCCCAAATCCATGTTATTTTAAAGAAATACTTGACAGTAATAATTATAATAAAGTCATTTAAAAATATATTCTTTAATTATTACATAACTTTATGTTATTTCAATTTTACCTCGCGCTGTAATTGAGTGGCTGTATAGACAGTTGGAACATGGTCCATTAGAAATGTCAAAATAGTACTAGTTTTTTATATATAATTTGACAGCTGTCAGTTGAAAGCGATTCTCCCTAGGGCTGAGACGTATTACTTTCAACCCGCTCCTCAGGCAACTTCAGACCTACTTTCAGAGTATGAGTAATGAAAAGTACATTCAGTAGTTCCTTTCCCGAAACCGGCGCCCGCGCTCTCTCAGTTGTTTCGCGACATCAAAACGTCGCTTCAGCGCGAACACGGACAAATTCGTTAATCTGTTAACGTCTCCAAAGAATCTTAGCTCGCTGCATGTGTGACACACGGTTACTGAGTTCCGCGAGCTAGCGGGAATCAATAAGCCACTAAGGCAACAACTATTGTTTTAATCATGGAGGTAAATAGAGTTGGTCCTGCTGACGGTTCCCTTTAAAAAATAGCTGCGAACAATGAAAATTACTTCTTTTACGGCAACTGGTTACGAAACGTGGTTGCGAATATGGCCGAAAGGAAATGAGCACCGAAATTTTAACCCCAACAGCTGTAAGTCATTTTCTGGGTCATGTGGCTCGCAAAATGTTCAAGAAGACAATTTTATTAAAATTAGGGGTATTAAAATTAAAACTATTAATTTTGAAAGCTATGCTTGATCTACTATTTTTAAAGTTCATTTTATATGCGTTTATAAAAATATGTCAACAAAACAAATTATTTTCAAAGCCGTAGAACAAAAGTTGGTCCATTTGGGGAGGAGAATGTAAAAACATAAAAAATACTAAATATATGCTAAAATTTCCATGCAAATAATTTTTTCGCAACTAAAATATTGAATTTAAACGACGTCTTTTTTTCGTGGTCTAGACTAGCAGCAGTGGGTGGACCATATTACGCTATAACAAGTTGAATGAACTTCACTGCCGTGTATTTACCTAGTGTTATGTATTTTGTGGCAGTGTGTCGCGCATTCTTCGAGTATTTCTGTTTACAAGTGACTTTGTAAACAAATGCTTAAACGCGAATGTTTCGCCGCCGCGCGTCACAGTAACTTTGTTCGTTCAAACATGCAAAATGCGGTTAATCTAATCTAGACACTTCATTCGGTGACGTTGTTTTCGTTTATCAATTTAACCATTTACCCATTTACTACGTACAGTCAAGGTTCATTAATGCAGTAGCAGTTTCGCAACTCGATAGATTGAGACACCAGTTTCACTTAAGACTTTCTTCTATATCTGTACGATTATAATCCTCTGTGTCTGTACCCACACACGCACATATCCACCAATAAATTTCTGGATATTACGATGAATTGATGCCTTATTGCTATGATTATAAGGTTTAAAACACGCTATTGACTTGGGTGGTCAGTTATATCTGTTTGGTTTTCGTGTTGTCGTCGCACCGTTGTACAGAATAATGACTCTTAGTGCTACTGCACTTATGAACCTTACTGTACCTACTTGTTTTACTGTTGACGAATTTTTAAATATGAAATTTACTTTTAGATAGATAAATTATCGGTCTCGTTTCATTAGTTTGGTTGTTTTATTTAAATGTGTTTGAATACGTATATTAAATTGTTTTCAGAACCAAATGTACCCAAAAACAGACAGACGGACAACGAAGTGATCCTATAAGGGTTCCTTTTTTCCTTTTTTGAGGTACGGAACCTAATAAAAGGCAAAATTTGAGCATGAATAGCACCAGTCAAAAATATTGTTGCCCTTCGTGGACTAGACAAGGTGCTATTGGCGCAGGTGCTATAGAGACTGGTGCTGTAGCTGGACTACGTCGATCAGTTAAGGGTGATCGAAAAATCGATTTCAAGATTCCTACCGGACAGACAAACAGGAAACCAAGTTAAATAAAAGCTTGTAAAATAAATCATAATTTTACGAGGCGATTAGTGGCGATTATGTTGTCATTCCCGCCCTATGGACAGCTCGCTCCGTCTTCAAATACTTACACTCTTTAGGGATCAGCCGAAACAAATACCCTCATAACTATAATGACATAAATATATTTAAATGTAAATTTGTATGATTTAGGTCGCTATAATATATCAGTGCCTTGGCTTCCCCACTATCGGAGACTGCCAGGGCACTATATAGGTTATTTAGGGTAGGAATCAACAGAAGAAATCTATAAGGTATATACCGGTAGATTTCTTCTGTTAGTCTATGTTGACTCCAATAGAGCGACATAGTTGCTTTAGCGACTAAGCTCAGTAAATTTAGACTAAAAAAACTATAAGTATAATAATTCGCAAGATTCCTCCAGGACAGACAGACAGACAAACAAACAAACAAACAAACAAACAAACAAACAAACAAACAAACAAACGAACAAACAAACCAACATAACAAAAAATAAACTGAGATTCATACCCCCGAGAACCTAGTAAAATGGGAAAAACATCGGTGAGTTGCCCGTGATAGGTACCACCCGTACCACCAGATCAAATGGTATCGAATCTTCTTGTGTTAGTACTCTTTGCTAAATAATAAATAAAGTCTTCTAAAGAAACAAACAAATAAACATACAAACCAACAACACACAAGAAATAGGCTTGTAAAATCAGCTGCCAATGACGGGAAAAGAAACATATTAAGGCAAAAAAAATCCGAGATACTAAGGAAAACTAAAATCGACGGATCCAACAATTGTTTCCGACGTACGCTTTGCCGAGTTTTTATCTTTACGCTTATTTATAAGTTTACGAGCTCGTAAAAGCTGGCTGTTTCGCAAAATGCCCGCTTTATTTGCGTTTCCGTTTAAATTGTGTTATTTATTTGGCCGCGATAACGAAATAAACATAGGGCTTCCTTTGAGACACTTTTTAAGATGAGAAGTGTCTCATCCCACTGTGGAATGCATCAAAATCACGTCAGACACCATTACATCTCTCTGGTCTCACTAGAGTTGTTTTGTCCGGTATGGAACTACTGAGCCTTCTTTAGTCTCAGTAATTTGATTGTTTTGTACAACCGAACTGCTGAGACTAAAGAAGGCTCAGTATAGACGTTCAGATTCAGTTCTATCCTTTTAACTGATGCTCCAATCATTTTCAAATAGAAAATATTTTCATCATTCAAACCTACCTATCTAAGTAAATATTACTACACCTTTCAAAGCTCAAAACCCTTTACATGTATAAAACAAAGTCTGTCCCTCTGTACGCTTAGATCTTTTATACAACGCAACGGATTTTGATACGGTTTTCGCTATCATTCATATAGTTTCTTCCGAATGGCTTATAGGTATACTTATCCCATGCGGGCAAAGCCGCGGGCAACAGCTAGTAAGAAAATGCAACAATGAATACTTTACAAAATCTTGGAATTTATAAAAGTCTGATTTGAGAGTTCCACGGACATTCTTTCAAACGTAATGTATTCGTCCATTATGAAGCTACTCCTTAGACTGAAGCAGGAAACTATTGGATAGAGAATGCTCTTGAAACAAAAGTGAATTCCCTAACACTTGAAGCGCCGTATGTAAATGTATAAGAGGAAATCTATAGATAGGTGCATACAGTATAGCTACTAAAGGTGTACCTCTCCGGAAATCTATCTCCGGCTGGGCCATGTACCAATAGGTGTTTCTCGAAACTTAAGTACATTTACTGTCTGCCTCTCAAACGGTAAAAGAAAACATCGTGAGGAACCTGCATACGCCAAAGAAAAAATTTTTAGGCGCATGTGAAGTCCACCAACCCGCACTGGGCTAGTGTGGTGGACTGTTGCCCATACGCCCTCGTTGAGGGTAGCCTGAGCCCCAACAGTGGGGACATATTAATATGCTGTTGATTTGATTTGATTTGAACAGCTACATTCCGGGAAATAGACGTAACGGGCCGAGTAGACATTCGGGGAATAAAACAAAGGGCCTAAGGGATTTCAATTTAGAAAAGAAGAAACAAGATTTATAAATCACGCATACACACGGTAAAATTAAAATAAAGTAATATGCAACAATTCGCGATTCACCTCTCAATGCAAACCCAAGAGACGAATACGTTGACAGCAAAGATGTCGTTAAATAAAGTCGACATGTGTACGCCTACAATGTGTTTAATGAAATTGATAGGTTTTTTTATATAATTGTGTTCTTTTTTTCCTAAAAGTAGGATAACGTCTACATAAACATTGGAAGATTGAAAGGACAGGAAATGTGGAGGAAGTAAACAGGAAAGCATACCCAGAAAAAAGCCGATGACAAAGCCAAAGTTATGAAAATAGGTACCTTTGTAAACGACGACAACGAAACATAATATACGTTTGAGGAGCAAGTCATTGCACTCTTATTTTCAGCGATATAATCAATACGCACCTTTACTGACCATCTTGTACTAATAATATACTGTGACAAAGCTGTTCTGTCGATAATTCCTATACATTACTATATGATATCCATTCGCTTTGGTGTTTCTATGCTACTTAGCTGTGTAAATATCAATATAGTTGGTAATTGTGATTTAATTCAGGTTATTTCAGAGACTAAAAGTGCAATTAGATAGGCAACATTTTCTTTGTCTGTATTGTTTTGCGTTTGTTGCGCCGCTTCTTCTTCCCAGCTCTATATAACACCTTGGAGGCGGTGGTAGATAAAAAATTGACGTTGTATAAATGTACCCAGTGTACTTACATGCAATAAAATACTTTTGAATTTGAATTTGAATTTGTAACATGTATCTGTAACTACATGAGTACAGTCCGATACAAGTCTTTTTTTCGTTCGTAGTACCTGTTGTAATGATACATAACTAATGTATGGCCAAGTAATACGATATAGGGAACTAAGTCTTATTTCAATGCAATAGAGCCTCTTCATTGTTACGCCTTGTCTTGCCTTCTTCTGCTCTCAAACATGTACACATTGCAAACATTTTGGATAATACCCGAACGATCTGACTGCAAAACGATAAAAACTTCAAATAATTTTCTTTCTCATGGCCACCGTTTCAATCCAGTCTACTTAAAATTGCCGTTTGTTATTAATTCTTGCCTTACTGTCCAACTTATCGCTTATTTAATTAATTATTGCATTTCAAAATCTCGGAGTGGCGACGTCCTATCAAGCACTCTCAACAAAAATTTGCACTAAAATGTTAATCAATGTGTTCAATGTATTTGGTGCCAATGTTTTGATATCGCAACGTTCTATCGAAAATAACATCGTGTACTGCCGAATAGCAACTAAGCACTACCGGCTTGTCACCCAGGGTCAACAGCCACTCCACTGAGTGTCGAGTATCGAGTATCGATAAAATAGCACCTTCGATAAAAGCTGTTTACTCTCGCGTATTTGGATTAATGTCTGTATTATTTTCAACGTTATTTTTGTTCCGCTGCGGACCTGCTGGGGATGATGCTGATATGAATTTGGGATTAGTGATACTTATCATACCAATATTATAAAGGGGATAGATTTGTATTTTTGTGTTTGTAATGAATAAACTCAAAAACTACTGTGCCGATTTCAAAAATTCTTTCACCATTGGAAAGCTACATTCACCCTGTGACATAGGCTATATTTATTGCAAAAAAAGTCCACCCGTGCGAAGCCGGGACGGGCAGCTAGTCTAGTATATACATGGTGTTTGGTCGATGCAAAATCTTGCGGAGATTAGTGACCTTAGTAGGAAAAAGCCAAAAAATAATCTAAAGAAGGAGGACCGACGACCCAAAGAAGCCGAAAGCTGCTGGATCCGGAGATCGGAGGACTGGACTCTAATCATTTAATTAATTTTAATTCACACAGTAGATTCAGATCGTTGAATTTTGTTAATTAGTAACTTATGAAAAGCGCTTTTCAAATGTATGTGAATGAGAGTTTTCAAGAGAACCCTGCCTTCCGATCAAGTTTCAATGTACTTGTTAAAGAGTTGAAAATTTAGTTTAAAGTTTAAATTTCAGAAATCAGCAGAACAGGGACGTCTTATTGCTTTACGATAGGAAAAAAAACCTTTACTCGAAATAGATAGAGTATAAAATATACGGGTCGACTTGAGAACCTTCTCAATTTTTTTTCGTCGGTAGAAAAATGACCTTTGCTGATTAAAGATGTTGATTGGAACCTGCAAATATCTCTCTAGTCTCACCAGGTTTGGTTGTTTTGTCCGGTATCGAACTACTCTAACTGAGCCTATTTAGTCTCAGTAGGTATTTAGGTTAGTCATCAATCCTACTAATATCCTACCATCCTATCCTACTAATATTATAATGGCGAAAATTTGTAAGGATGTGAGGATGGATGTTTGTTACTCTTTCACGCAAAAACTACCGAACAGATTTTGATAAAACTTGGTACAGTGATAGCTTATATCCTGGAATAACATATAGGCTACTTTTTAACGCGGTGAAAGTCGCGGGGCGTCTGCTAATACCCCTTAAGTAACAAAACGCCTACATAGAGGGCGCTGTTTCACAATGTACAAGCCGCGGGAAGCCGCGGGTAAAAGCTAGTATCTCTATAAACCTAACCGAACTGCTGAGCCTTTCTTGGTCTCAGCAGTGCGGTTGACAAAGGAATCGACATACTGAAACTTAAGGCTCAGTAGATCGGTACCGGACAAAACAACCCAACTCTGACACTAGAGCAAATCTTGTATCTAAATGAGTGTAGCAAAACATCAGCCCCTGCCTCCCCATTCCCCATGACCCTTGAAGCTGCTACCGCTTCACCTTACAATAGTCACTCCCTAACTCTTTAATAGGGTACTTACGAGTAGTGACCGGAGATTTTTGGACGGACTCCAAAATAACCAAGCGCCACGATAAGTCACGATTTCGTACATTTTGTTTGGGTTGCCGTTATTGGTTGAAATGGGGAAAAAATTATACACGTTTCTAACAATATCTAAGGTAACATTATAAAATGGAACGAATGAAATGGAATGAAATGAATGTTGTCTGTAAGAAATCAATTAAAACAGTTAGACCCCCTAAATTGTATACATAACCGTTTTAATTTTATTTGTGCAATCAGTATAGATCTGAATGAATGTAATTTTTAATAAATAAATAAGATGATCAGTAGATTATTTTTGCTTTTCATTATCTGGAAAAAATGCAAAGGCTTAATTATAAGATAAAATAAGACTTCTGCGATGTAAGTTTCGTATTACATCGTGTTATGAAACCCATTTATTCCAAATCTTTTGTTAATAATATTCATTAATTATTATTATTCATTCATCTGGGGCGCTTTTGTCCAGCAGTGGACGTCTACAGGCTGAATATGATGATGATCCATTTAGACTTATGACCAATTGAAACTCAAATAGGTATAGTAACTTAATAGTACTAAACACTCAGTCATTAAACTCTATCTACCTATACTTTCATCAGCCTGTATACGTCCACTGCTGGACAAAAGCCCCCAGATAAGTGACACTTGGACACAGTCTCGTCATTGGTAATGACGAGACTGGGCCCCATTGTCACTTACCCCCTCCGTACTTTATCCTCGCAGGTTTTGTGGTGAATCCAATTCCATTTCACACCGCTTTGCTTCGAGTAATAGAAGATCAAACGACCGTATCAGAGTGAACGGCTGATTATTTTATGTATGAAGAAGTTATGTTTGCTGAAAATATTTTTTTTACGTTCGTATTGCGTGTTGGATTTTATCAGAGGCGAAAACAAGAAATATCGAACGTTCCTAAAGTGTGAAAGAAAACTTGCGCACTGGGACGAGGTTTACTCATTACGACATAAAATGCAAACATCCAATCAACCGTACACTACTGGACATAGGCCTATCAAAGTCAAAGTCAAAACTATTTTATTGCATGTAAGTACACTGGGTACATTCATTACCACGTCAATTTTTTATCTACCACCGCTTCCAAGGTGTTAGAATGAACGCCTTTATACCCGGTTCACCGCATCCAGCCGCTTCCGGCCACCTATTTTGTCGTGACCAAATTGTAACATTTTTTTTACGCATACTTTGTATTCATACAAGTAAGTTTTGATTCGACATGACGTATCGAAACTGTGACCAAAGGTGGCAAACCCTACTTTGCCCTACCAATGTTTTCGCTGACTTGTTTGCGTTCGGCGCTCTGAACCCAGAGTCATTGTCATTAAAAGGTTATCGACACCTCCAGCCCTTAATCTGGAATTACACAAAGCGTGTCGCATCGTATTACATATCCTTTTGTTGCTTCGACATTAATGACTTCGATTGTGCGAACGAATATCAATATTTAGTCGGAGTCGTTACGTTTGCTGCTCGCCTCCGTAGTTGGTACTGACTCTGCCTGCTGTGCTCGGAGTCCCGTTCGAATCCCGGCCGGGGCAAGCATTTATCTGACAGATAAAGGCTTGTTCTCGGGTCTTGGGTGTTTGTGATTGTGTTTGTGTAAATTGTGTGTTAGTTTAAATAAATGAAATTGAAATTATAAAATTGTATGTATCCATGCCACCCGCGACATATAAGTGTGTGGCGTTTATTTATTATTTCATCATCAACAGCCTATTAACATGTCCCCACTGCTGGGGCTCAGGCCTACCCTCTCAACGAGGGCGTTCGGGCCATAGTCCACCACGTTAGCCCAGTGCGGGTTGGTCGACTTCACATGCGCCTAAGAATTTCTTCTTCGGCGTACGCAGGTTTCGATGTTTTTCCTTCACCGTTTTAGAGCAGTCAGTAAAATGTACTTAAGTTTCGAGAAAAAAAACCATTGGTATATGGCCCAACCGGGGATCGAACCTCGGACCTTTCGATATCATAGGTCGCGTCTTATCCCCGAGGCCACTGACGCTCTTTAGGCCTGCCTGGGTTTTAATAAGATAGAACGAATACCTTCATATAAAACAGTAAAGTTAAAGCACCTACACTCGAAAGGAAAACAGACGTTTGTGTGCTTTTTGTCAAATTAGGGAAAGTGAATAGAAGATGCGGCGGATGTAGGTTGAAATAATAATGAAGATGAGGAGAGATCTAAATCTAGAGGTTTCCTAGTTTGGAGGGCCCACGCCTCCCATTCGTGATGTTAAGCGTTCAAACATTCAAGAGAGTTTCTAAACTGAAGTACCTACATACATAATCTTCACGCTCTGTCCCTTACGGGGAAGGCAGAAGGAATATTGCGCCATGTATTAACCCCAAAATAAAACAAAGATTAAAAAACAAAAAAAAGTATCGCGATCTCGCGTCAGAACTTTTCGGCACGTTCAATGTCATCAAAATTCCACTTGGTTCGACTGTCGGACCACGTGGACGCACCCATCATTCTCTTCACTCACGCTCGCCGCGGGACGCGAGTGCCCTTCACCTGTCCGTCTGTGAGCACCCGCTCTATCTGATCCTCGTATGTTTGTCAAGGTCGTCCCAAACTGAATAACAACAGGTTAAGAAACTCATTTATTTGCTACTAGTGGACGTCCCGTGTCTTCTACCGTTTCCTTCATGTTATTCTGGGATATAATCTATCACTGTACCAAGTTCCATTGAAATCCGTTCAGCCGTTACAGTGTGATTGAACAACAAACATCCAAACTCACACACCTACATACAAACTTTCGTATTTAGTAAGTGTAATTAATAAGTTTTGCTTTAATAGAAATAAATACGTATTGAAGTTAGATTTAGAATTGAAAATCCTTTGAATATACGAGTTGCAGCTTTCAATGAACTCGCTGTGCAAGTATTTCATTGATGCAAGTAAATATTGCATCCAGTTCCCGGCGGCTTGCGGCGACCCTCAATTCCGCTCGGCACATATTGACCTCTACTTCCACGGTGCAGCACTAGTGCAACTGAGAATCGAGTGCAATGACTGCCTAAGGCAATATTTAGCCGCACAGACGGTCTGGGGTAATATTTAGCTAATCCCATTGACGGAAACAGTGACTGTCATGGCGATATTTAGCGTTTCGGTCCAATAAATCCTTTTCCCGAAATGCAATTTTCTCAAAATGACATTTTCCTATAATGTCCTTAATTATATAATTATTTACGGGTCTTACACACGAAATAGAATACGTGGAATCCAGTGATCGATAAACTTAAATCTAGTGACTTATCGTCGAATACACCCGCGGATACCGTGAGTGTTGTGTGCCGGGACTTTCCAATAATACAAGATCAGCAGAGGGTAGTTTCAGAAACTACTCACAGCGATCAACAATGACAGCTCGCCTCTCCAGTCAGCTCGTGACCACGGCCAGTGTAACCTGGTCGAAACGTCGGGCAAGGTAAATAAAACTATTTCGTGTGTAAGACCCGTAAATAATTATATAATTATGAATACACAGCGCGAAAGTCTAAAATGTACTATAATGTCCTTTTCCGAAAATGACCCTTCTATAAAAAATTCAATTCGAAAAATGTATCTGTTGTATCTACCTAATATCAAATGTGCTTTTCCCAAAACGTCATTTTCCGAAATTATGGGACATTTTCGGAAAGCACTGGACGGAGACGATATTTAGCCCCAATGACGTATCCAGTTTGGCTTCAAACAATAATTTAGGTCCGTTAACTGAATAAAGACGAGCGCAAAGATACGTAATGTCCATTACAGCTCAGAACAACTTAGCCTATCTTTCGTCATTTCAATTCTGTGATGCGTTAAAAGCAAGAAGTTTCAAATCTCTTTAGTCGCGCGTGCGCTCCCTGTGGAGATCGCATCTTGTATATTTAGGGCTTCTTTCACCACTTCCTGATATTGTTACAGATAGTAATCTTAGTGATAAACTAATCTATCAGATAAATCTGTGTGATAGACTATATAAAATATATAAGATATAGCCAATCAGATACCTGTGAAACCAAAAAAACAGGCTATCTGTCAGATAAACTGCAGATAGGGTATCTGGGACTTTATCAGCAAGCGGTGTAAGAGGCCCTTAGTATCGAAACCTATTAGGCCATTTACCGGGGGGGTGCGGACAAAGGAAGCGGATTAGCGGGAGGAAGTTGCTAGTACTACAAATTTATATGGAGTTTAAAAATGAGAATGTGTGAGTGAGTCATAATTTTGTGATTAGTTTGACACAATTTTGACACCCATAGAATGCTTTTATTACTCATCCATATGGGAGTGGATAAATTTTTTGATTCATGGTTAAAAGGAATTAAATATATGCAATGATTTTCAGCTTCCAGATAAAACGGGGCACGACCCTAGTAAAGAACTCTATCTTTGAACTGTTTCGTGATATTGTATAGGTACTTAACGCCGGAAAGTTTCTGAACCTATGGCGTCATAACGGCTGTTATCCCGATGGCTGGTTAATTGGTTTTGAAGGACAATTGAAATTATTTCGTGTACCTACTTCTATTAGTATATCGATGTATTAATAACAGTCTTGGTGCGGAGCTCTTATACGTGAGGTACGCGAATAATAGGTTCGCTATGCGATACATTATACTAAAAGACTAGCTTTTTCCCGCGGCTTCGCCCGCGTAGAAAAGTTTTTCCGTGTACATTGTGAAACAGCGCCCTTTATGTACGTGTTTTATTACTTAGGGCATATTAGCAGACGCCCCGCGACTTTTTCCGCGTTAAAAAGTATCCTGTATGTTATTCCAGGATATAAGCTATCACTGTACCAACTTTCATGAAAATCTGTTCGGTAGTTTTTGCGTGAAAGAGTAACAGACATCCTCACATCCTTACAAACTTTCGCCTTTATTATATTAGTACGAAGGACGCAGGACGCAGGATATACCACACAAAGTATAGCGGCAGTCTGAAATGCGCCTTGACAAAGTTTGTTTGTCGTGGGTGTCGACTGCTTGGTAGTTAAGGGAGAGGAAATATTCCAAGAACTATTCATATGTGCCCATTCATAATGTCGTATGAATGGAGTGCTTAATACGGTCTTTGTTGCTGGGCGCCGAATTATTACAGGGTGTCGACTTAATAGAGTTATTCAAGGGATCGAGGAATACGCCACAACGGGTTTCAAACAAAAGTTGGTGTTAGTAAATGGTGTATTTATAGACGTTATTAATAAAATATTGACGCAAACAGACAAATAAAATCAAGTGGCGCAATGCAATAGAAAATCGAACTTGAAATTCATCGACAGCGGCTACCTTTTTTTTTATTCTTATTCTTAGACGGGGGTGGCAGCCCCTGCACTGACTCCACGAAGACGGGAGTTTTGTGCAATTCCCCCCGGGCCATCAGTCCAGCCATCCCAACTCCTTGAAGTACTGGAGTAGGGCTTCTGGCCGACGGCAGCACTGTTGCAGGGTGCTCGTTGCCGAGAGGTCGGGATCTATTGCCAGGCCCGTTTCGGATCTGATTTCCTGTGTTACGGGACAGTGAAGCACCGCATGCTCCACCGTCTCGCTCTCCTGCAGACAGCCCCTGCACAGGGGGCTGTCTGTGATACCCAAATTGTGCATGTGTTTGTTCAGGTTACAATGCCCTGTTATAATGCCGACCAGGAGTCTGAGGTCGCTTCGATTACGTTTCATCAGGAAATTCGTGAGTTCACCATCGCTGTGAGGTAGCATGGAGCGCGCTTGCTCGCAGTCCGTTCTGGTTTCCCACAATTTTTCGTGTTCCTTGTCTGTGCTTTTTATCAGTAGTTTCCTGACCGTGTCTGCTGACGGCAGGCACAGTGGGTTTTCTTTATAATTTTCTTAATTTTTACCGACTTCCAAAAAGGAGGAGGTACTATGGAGGTGTTACAGTTTTCTAAAACTGTAACACTAGAGTAGGTGTTAACCTAGGAAGAGGTGGTAGTAAAAAATACATACATATCTTCACACTATGTCATGACGGGGTAGGCACAAAGATCGAAGCACCAAGTATCGCGGTCCTGACACACCTCTTTCGCTTCGCAGTCTCATCATTCTCACGCTCAGAGTTCTTTACGTGTCCCTCTGAGAGCGCCCGCTCTATCTGATCCTCGTATGTCAGTCGCGCTCGTCCCCGGCTCGTTCATAGACACGTTCGCTCGATATATTCGTACCATCATTCGCTGAGTCAAAGTACACTGGGTACATTTATACAAGTCAATTTTTTATCTACCACCGCTTCCAAGGTGTTATATAGAGCTGGGAAGAAAAAGCGGCGCAACAAACTTTCGCAACACATCTTTTAAAATCGAGTTTATACATAACATTATTTTTGTAAAGGTTGTGCGAGGCTGAAGTAACATTAACACCAGGCATCTTTGTCACTTAAATAATCGACTGTTTTATAATAAGCTTTCTTACAAAGTTGTGGTTTAATGTGGGTCTTAAATTTTCTGTCATTCATATTTAAGATTTCTTCTGGTATTTTGTTGTAGAAGCGAATACATTGCCCCGTGAACGATTTACTGACCTTACTAAGCCTTAACTGTGGTGGTACAAGTTTGTTTTTGTTCCTTGTAACATAAGCTGTGTTCATGTCACAGTGCCTCAAAAAGAGAGATATATATTTTACGGACATACAAAATATTCTCAAAAATGTATTGACTGGCAACGGTTAATATATTAATTTCTTTAAACTTTTCAACCGACGAAAAATAAGGAGGTTCTCAATTCGACCCGTATATATATATATATATATTTTTATGTATGACCACGCATAACTTTTTACAGAGCAGTCCGATTTTGATAATTCTTTTTCTATTGGATAGGGTCTACTTCGAAGTTGGTCCCATTTAAATTTGAAGAAAAAAATTCTACCCTAAGGGTAGAAAATTAGGGGATGACTGATTAAATTCCTACTAAATTTTCATATTTGAACCAATTCTGTTGAAACTAGGCACAAATAGGTAGTTCTAATGACCCTACAATATGACGGAGACCTGAACTTGATCTGATGACGGAGACGGAAGACAGTTGAGGGAACTCTTCAACGGTGTACAGCAGCTATCTCGTGTTTGGGCTTATTCATTCATCTTAATGAGAACTTTAAACCTAACTTATGATTTATTCGTTTACGACTACCATCTATGGGTGAAGATGGAGACGGAAGGCTGTCGAGGGAATGAATTAGTATATTTTAGTCACAAAAAAGTAAAAAATAAAAACTTTTTAACAAAAAAATTAAACCGTCGAAAAAAAGAAACTGAAAAGCGAAAAATAATAACAAGTTACCTTGTTAGTCTATAACTACGCTCCTACACTAATGTAAACCTAAGTAATTTTGAGTCGGCGCCTAACAAACAAGCAAATTAATTAAAGTTGATACGTAAAGTGAAATGATGGCAGCCAAGTTTACGTAAAGTGGAATGATACAAGCAATCAATGAGAAGATCATCAAATTAAAGTACGAAAAACATAATAGTAAGTAATAAAAATAAAAGAAATTAATTTGTATGTGTGTTGGGCGCCGACTCAAAATTACTTAGGTTTACATTAGTGTAGGAGCGTAGTTATAGACTAACAAGGTAACTTGTTATTATTTTTCGCTTTTCAGTTTCTTTTTTCGACGGTTTAATTTTTTTGTTAAAAAGTTTTTATCTCTTAATGATTCTCTACAACGCAGATTATAGATCGCCCTAATAGCTCTCTTTTGTAAAATAAAGATGCTCTCTATATCTGCTGCTTGACCCCACAGTAGGATGCCGAATGACATGATGCTGTGGAAGTAGCTGAAATAGACGAATCTCGCGGTAGCAATATCAGTTAGTTATCTAATTTTCCTAACGGCGTAGGCGTAGGAGCTTAGTCTGCCAGCTAGTGAAGCTATGTGGGGCCCCCATTGAAGAGATAAATCTATAGTTATACCAAGGAACACTGTGCTTTTGATAAATTCTAATCTGTCTGAACCTAAAGTTACATTATTATCTACATGCCTTACATTTGGTAGGCAAAATTTAATACATTTAGTTTTCGTTGTATTTAATGCTAGATCATTAATGCTGAACCAGTTAAGTACTTGTGAAAGAGTATTGTTTACCTCCATAAGGTCACAAGCTCTTCTGTTGATTTTAAAAATTAGAGAAGTGTCATCGGCTAACAATACTATATTGGACAAGCTCTGTATTAGAAAGGGCAAGTCATTTTCATACCAGAAAAAGAAACGTCCAAACCAACGGAGCAAGCCTTTATTCATAAGTTCATTAAAAAAATTATGTAAGTATACTTTTGAGTAGACGAAAATACCGAAAGACGGACAAAAGGGGCTTCTTTGTAAGGGTTACCGTTTTGACGGAATCCTGACAATTGATAAATACGCCAACTATTGTACACCAACGAATGTTTTATGTAAAACATGGGTTAGATTTGGATGCAACATAAATTATCTTGTTTATAGTTTGTGACATAGGTAACTACTAATACCCTTAATCCTACAGAAGGGTGCTAACCTTCTCCAATTTATGCTAACCCTGGACTCTCCGATAGGTACTATAATTTATCTTGTCCTAACACCATGGTACATTATTTACGTATCCAAAGCATGTATAACCTATACTCGTAGAAGATAGATAGCTAGCCACAGTACCTAAGGTTTTTATATGTTTATATATTATATGTACTATATATATATATATATTATATACTAATTTTGTATACTAAGTTTGTGAAAGCGGAAGATTTTGTTCCAGATACTTAACAATTTAGTTTACCAGTTACCGAGCTGGAGCCAATTTTCTGTGTCATACCTAAGTTGACTGGACCGTTCCGAAAATCGTTTTGTTATCATAGCAGACTAAACAGGTGCTTACTTAACTAGTTATGTACACGAAAATTTCCAAATTCAAAACTTTTTTACATTCATGGAATGCATCTTCCATGTAGATAACTGGTTATCAAACTTGGTTATCTAATATAATAATCTAAAACTAGGGCTTAATAAAACCCTGTGCATGATCAGATCAGTGAGGAAACAGCGACGTAACTTCGCGTTAGTTATGGGAAAACTTTTTGGTCACCGCGAAGAAATAGAGTAGCTAAGCGTAACGAACGAGGGAGCGACCGTAACTAACACTTATGGTCGAAAGCATTTATATCGTGGCCGTATACCTACGTTTGATTTGGCATGTTTACCGCGTCGCGACGCGTCGGTTAGATAGAGGTGGGTTCGGCGATCGATTTTGGTGTCTATGTAAAAGTTTGAAAAGTTATTCGGTTCGTAATAATATGCAGAAACGCGTTCACATGAAAAATGTTATTCTGAACTTTGATGGCTAGTTAAATGGATCAGTCCCCCAATTCCCAGATTGACCAATTCCTAAAATGACTAATTCCCAAAATGTCCAATTCCCAAATGGTGCCATGATGTGCCATTCCACATCTCTATGTTCGTCCACAAGACACAATACACTATCACTAATAAGCAATAAAACTCGAAAAAACTAAAATGCACATTTGGACATTTTGGGAATTGGTCAATCTGGGATTGGACATTTTGGGAATTAGTCATTTTAGGAATTGGTCAATCTGGGAATTGGATATTGGGGGACTGATCCACATATATATAGTACCGTAAATGTACCCAGCGCAATAAAACATTTCAACTTTACCTGCAATTCTGCACGATCTAATAGTTTTCTAGGTACCTATTGGCAAAACTTAGTATTTAGTAGGTACCTAAGTATGTGTTTTTTCTACATCTTTCAAACTTACTAGGTATTTCCATAATTTTTTACAAAAAAGTACAAGTCCGATTTACATTTTTTTTTCTTTCTTGTTCAAAATCAATTAAAAGCGCAAGACAATCATCATAAAAAAAAACATTATGCCCACAAATATAGGTACAGATTATTTTTAGGTAGCAAGAAACACAATTCGATATTATTTTAAAATGAGTAAAATCTAGACTGTGTGTGGAGACAGATGGAGCTAATGATGATAATGAAAAAGTTATGAAAAATTCAGCAAAAAATATATTTCAAAAACCTTTTAAAAAATTAAAAGGAACCAATGATATATTTTTTCATTTTGTTCATAGATCAGTCAGTCAGGGATCATTTTATAAATTGGATAGATTGTATTAACATAACAACATAAATAAAGTGCTAAATAAAAGCAATTAACCGAAGCAGTGTAATATGCATTTCTTCCATTTCCACTAAGGTCGGCACGGTGTGCCCTAATAGCAATTTGCGTCCTAATGACCATTCCTGAAAGGTATGAGACCCATGTAATGGAAAGAGTTTTGGGCAATGTACTCGATGTCAGACAAAAATGTCTGGAATTAGAGAAAATGTTTTTGGAAGAATAGTGAAAGGAATCTGGGGAGTGGATTCTCAGCGAAAGGCATTGAAGACGTTAAGTACCTAATTGGTTTGATTTTGTTCTTATTTTGACTTTCAATTTTGGCAATTATGGTGGCAAAGATACTCTTCTTGAAGACGTTTGAAAAGATTCAACTTAAATACCTATTTTTTTCATACAACTTGCACAATATTTTGAAAACCCTGAAAATTGCCTTTGCTTTTGAGACTCAGGAATAACGGTTCGTTTCTTCTCTTTAATAACCATGGGTATCATGAATCAAAAAATTTTGCACTCCCATATGGATGAGTAATAAAAGCATTCTATGGGTGTCATAATCGTGTCAAACTAATCACAAAATTAAGACTCACTCACACATTCTCATTTTCAAACTCCATATAAATTTGTACTAGCAATCTCCTTCCGCTAATCCGCTTCCTTTGTCCGCACCCCCCCCCGGTAAATGGCATCATAGGTTCCGATACCAAATATGCAAGATGCGATCTCCACAACAAGCGCGCGCTACCAAAGAGATTTGAAACTTCTTGATGGGTATAGATGAAAGAGAAAAGAAAAATTAATAAGAAATCTTTAAGTAACCTAAGATTAGTAGGAATTAACGTTTTTGTAAATAGAGAAATTAAACGCCGCCTATACAGATTCCTCCAGAGCCTTCAAAATAATTAAAATAAAAATAAAAATTAAGTTACTTTGAAAGTAGCATCGACAACATTGTCATCAACAAGAAAATATTCCTATCGAAAATGATCGATAGTCATCAACAAGCGTCGGTTGACAGGACGTTGAGTATTATGTTGTTTGAGTGCCTTGAGGTTCAGGCATGACTACGATACATGCATTATCTTCACACTGTGCCCCTGACGGGGTAGGTACCCACCTACGGGCGAGGTGTAATAACGATAAGGTCTAATAACGAAGTAACTTAATGATTTTGAAGGCTTCTGTAGGCGGCGTTTAATTTCTCTCTTTGCAAAAATGTTAATTCCTACTAATCTTAGGATACTTAAAGATTTCTTATGAATTTTTCTTTTCTCTTTCATCTACACCCATGGTTATTAAAGAGAAGAAATGAAAGAACGAAGCACCAAGTTCGTAATCCTGACACACGTGTGCTGCTTGAAGCGCCACCCGCGAGAGTCCCGAGAACTAATTATGACGTTTAAGAAGTTAGCGCCAAAATAGTTCTTTTAGTTCAAAAGACACTAGTCGCCATAGCTTTCAGCGCCAAAATGGCGATAATCAATTATGGCACGAAAATATTAGACCACGCCTCCTATGGGACTAGTAATTTTTTTCCTTCATGGTCAAACGTGTAAAAGTATTGTAAATGGTGCATCGATGCTAAAATGAGCACTCGAGATGCCGACGAAGCGTCAGGCGCCGACCATCTCCAGATATTAACATTCCAGATCGACGCTGCATGCAAACTACTGAATGAAAACGATAAGTGATCTCACTAGAATATTCTTAAATTATACAAAATAATTGTAAACCTATTTGCTGATATTAAAACTACCGCATAGCTTAATAAATTGATATGAATAACTAATCTAAGCTATTTATTTTGCATTTAACGATTTTTAATTTAATATGAATACTCTACAATTTATCGTTTTTCTCTAAAACTAGACGATTAAACGTAAATCGTAGATTCTCTGGGTAATTTTGAAAGGCTTTGTATTACATATTTTTATTAACTAGAGGATCCTCTTACATAAATGATTAAGTTTGTAGCTGTACACAGGACTGACGCTGTGCTGTGATAGGTCGGCTGGTATCGTTCGCTGCGCTGATACTACGCTAGTTGCGAACTTGCATTTTGTACATAGCTGGGGATTTGTAAATAAATTCTCTTCTCTTTCCCTCAAAACTGAACTCTAGTTTTACAACTCCACGTTCTCCTAAAACAGTGCGTGCGTATAACTTAGAAAGTACCTAATCAGGCACTTTCTTACGTGATTTCGGCTACGTGCCTGTTTTTGGGTAGATCAAACATCATTAGTACCGTGAGAGTATATCTCGTTACAACCCACGCGGTTTTCATCAAAATCGTAACGCCTTCTCTTCTCTATTTTGTGAACAAATCAAGGGCTATATCAAAATTAACTATTTGTAGTGAACTACCACACACATTTGTACCGATTTACCGAATATTATGTATTACTGATGAATGATAACCTATATAGTAGGTATTTAGTTTTAGGACTTGAGGTTTAGTACTAGTCAACTATGTAGTATCTACTTAAGTATTTATTAATTTGAATTGTTATTATTATATTTAAACTATTTGTTATTTAAGAAAAAATATGAAACTTATTTCTTATAGCTAAAGTAAATACAGTATGTAAATTTATCCAGAAAAAAAAACTATTGTAGTTTCCTTAAAATCGTCTTCCGTCTCTCTTTTAATTTAGCTTGATGGTGGAAAACTTGCATGATCATATAAATACCCCACCCCGCTGACTTTGTTCCAATAATCAAATTTAAATAAAAACATTTGTTCTACAGTGTATTTAAACTGGGACAAAATATTAGATATAATTTTCCTCTGTGATGTCATGTTCCATGAAACAATAATCGGGAGTCAGCGGCTTCTTGGTCAAAAATGAACAGAAATACATTTCAGAGACAGATTCAATAAACAACAGAGCGGTTCCAAGATTTCAATTTCCGTTGTTAATTTTTGTCTCGACGTCACCGTGAAACCCGTAAAAATAGGGAGGGTTGATAATTTATGAGTTGATGAGATATTTCAGCGACATTGGAGAGCCGGCGTTCGTCATTGTCACTAGCCGAGACTATTTGGGTTTATTTCTAACCAGCTGTTGTCAGCGTGGAATAAGTTTTTTCCCGCGGGAACACACACACGGTAAAAAGTAGCCTATATGTTATTCCAAGATATAAGCTATCACTGTACCAAGTTTCATCAAAAACCGTTCATCCGTTACAGCGTGAAAGAGTAACAAACATCCTCACATACTCACAACCTTTCGCGTTTATAATATTACTAGCTTTTTAGCGTAGAAAAGTTTTTCCTGTGTACATTGTGAAACAGCGCCCTCTATGTAGATGTTTTGATACTTAGGGGGTATCAGCGGACGCCCCGCGACTTTGTTCGCCTTAAAAAGTAGCCTATATGTTATTCCAGGATGTAAGCTATCACTGTACCAAGTTTCATCAAAATCTGTTCGGTAGTTTTTGCGTAAAAGAGTAACAAACATCCTCACGTACTCACAACCTTTCGCCTTTATAATATTAGTAGGATTCAAAATATCTCTATTTACCTTTACCTGTCAAACTTCGTAACACGCAAATATTGAGTCTTGACTTTGGCACAAAAGTGGCGGCCGACGAAACTGACTATCAAAGGGCTAACTTGTCTACATTGTCAAGGGGAAGGGTTACATGAGGTTTATTTAGGGTTAACATGGGCTCGCGAGAGACCTGTCCGAAGTTTGAGGTCCGCTGTCCGTCTATGATACTCGCATGACGGATGACGAAAAGGTTGTGCTACAGTGAATGACTGGTTCTATGCGTTTTATTATGTTTGGCAGTCAATCTGTCAGCCAGTCAGTCAGTATGTTGGTCAGTGTGATGTGTAATGTGAAATCCAATCTGACATTCTGCTAATCTGACATTAAGCTAATCTGACATTATGCAAATCTGGCATTTTGCCATCTGACATTGTGTCATCTGACATTATGCTAATCTGACATTATGCTAATCTGGCATTTTGCTAATCTGACATACTGCAAATCTGATATTCCGCTAATCTGACATTGTGCTTTTCTGGCTTAAAGCGTACAAACCGATTTAACATAATATTGTGGTTTAGAATATAATAAATAGTAGATAAGCAATAAATAGCACAGAATAGATAAATAGGGTAATAGGCAAGTACTTAAAGAATCATTTTTCTAGATCACAACTTTAGATAAAATTAATAAAAATCCCTTCAAAGTCAAAGTTAAAATATTTTAATATCATACCGCTAATACCGCTTCCTAGGTGTTAGCGCTGGGAAGAAACGGCGCAACAACCTTCCGCAACAACACATCTTTTAAAATCAAGTTTGTATTACAATTATTGATTGTAAAGATTGTGCGAAGCTGAAGTAATAGTAACATTTTAATACAGTGTACTTTTTTGTACGTCCACAGTTTTTTATACTGTGGACATTATGCGTCTAAAAAGGATTTTAGGCATCTTTGTAATTAATAATAATAATGTTTGGACAAATTTACACACAGCTGTTTAGTCCCAAACTAAGCCGAAGCTTGTACATGGGTACTCAACAACTTATAAACATACATAGATACTTAAATACTTATATACATACAAACACCCAGAATCCGAAAACCAACAATTATGCTCATCACACAAATGTTGGTCCCGGGTGGGAATCGAACCCACGACCTTTGGCGCAGTAGGCAGGGTCACTACCACTACGCCAATAGGCCAATCAATTCAATAAAACATCATTCTTACAAAGCTGTTTATAATGTTTTTTTTTTTTTTTACTTTTGGCGAAAAATCGCCTAAAAAGGGTGATAATTTTAATTCAACGAGTTTACACTTTCCATTGCCGGTTTCAACTTGTTGCCAGTAAAGTTTTAACGGGCCAACAGCGGACAAAATTGCGATTAAAATAAATCACACCATATTGTTGGAGACATTTTATAGTCCACTGGCTTATGAATGCGAGAAGTTGCTAAGCAGTATTTATGCCAGGTGACGTTTTTCACAATTTGCAAACTTTCAAGGACTGTCAGCTTAGACCCGTGCTCGATACCGGCGTCAAAAATACCGGTAACTTACCGGTAATATCGGCATTTTTGTACCGGAATTTGTTCCATCGAGGACGTATTTATAGATTGATTTGATTAGACGTCAAAAACACGGGTAAAGTAATTTCCTCCCTAAAATACATTCTAAATGTTAGATACATCGGAGTTAGGAAATGGGATATGATGAGGCATTGGTCTGTCCGCAATCATATTAGGAGCCAGTGGACCGCATCAATTGATTTCTTGTATCCCTTTCCGAGGAAAGGGCGTGTTAGGTTGATCCCGGATCAGTGTCCCTTAATGGATCACCGTGCCCCGTATCGGATCGCCGCTGAATTATCTTCAGTTATTCCAGGATAATGTGATGTTTATCAAAGGATACGGCTAGATAAATCTCGAGTGCAAAGTCTTATCGAGATAGAGACTGATATCTAGATTTGGACAGCTATGTAGCTAAGATTTTTGTTGGCGGAAACCCAATCTGATAGTAACGCTTCTGAGTGCAGGAATCAATGGTATGGAGTCATTGGTAACCAGCTTCCAAATGGGAAAAAATCCTGTGAGTATTGACGTAATAAAAATTACAAATAAACTTAGTACATTTTAGACTTTCGCGCTTTGTATTCATAATTATATAATTAACTGAGCTCCACCAACCTAAAATCCTGTCCACCGATCGCCACTACTATCCGCGGATAGTGCGAGAAGCTATTGAAATCAAGAAATTCAAAATTTTCAATAGGGAAGATGGTTTTAAATTGTCACCGTCGTGGAATCCAGTGATCGATAAACTTAAATCTCGTGACTTATCGTCGAATACACCCGCGGATACCGTGAGTGTTGTGTGCCGGGACTTTCCAATAATACAAGATCAGCAGAGGGTAGTTTCAGAAACTACTCACAGCGATTAACAATGACAGCTCGCCTCTCCAGTCAGCTCGTGACCACGGCCAGTGTAACCTGGTCAAAACGTCGGGCAAGGTAAATAAAACTATTTCGTGTGTAAGACCCGTAAATAATTATATAATTACAATTAAACTTCGCTGCTAAATTAATTAAATATTGAACTGTAGAGCCAGTGGACAGGAAAGAGAGACGATGACACGCCTGCTGTGCGAATGCAATGCACCAGCTGCAAGGCAGATGAGTGTCCTGGGTAAAGTCTGTCCAGAACCCGAGGACTACAGGCCCTAAGCTGCATCATAGCATTTGTGCAGCGAACACTTGGAGAGGAGAGCAACAGGTAAACACAAGGGCTGACACACGTCGCAATGTAGCCGGGTGAACCTATATCTATACTAATAATAAAGAGAATAAAAACTGGTGGATAATTTGCACGCTTGACATAAATATGTTGCGAAAAACCAAATGATAGCGGGGTGTAAAATACACCTAACGCCATCTATTGACAAACTTTAAAACTAAGAAAATGGGATGATTAGAACGGGTTAAAACATTTTGAGCGTCAGTGGCGTAGGGGATAAGACGCGGCCTATCATATCGAAAGGTCCGGAGTTCGATCCCCGGCTGGGCCATGTACTGATAGGTTTTTCTCGAAACTTACACATTTTACATTTTTATCATTAGTACATTTACTGACTGCTCTCAAACGGTGAAGGAAAACATCGTGAGGAAACCTGCATATGCCGAAGAAGAAATTCTTAGGCGCATGTGAAGTCCACCAACCCGCACTGGGCTAGCGTGGTGGACTAAAGCCCGAACGCCCTCGTTGCGAGGGTAGGCCTGAGCCCCAGCAGTGGGGACGTATTAATAGGCTGTTGATGATGAAAACATTTTGAATAACATATAAATAAGTAGTATACTTTATAACGCGGATGAAGTCGCCGGGCATCGACCAGTTATAAGATAAAATGGTCGACAGTTTCCAATATGGACTGCGTGTTTGTAACTGAATATCGTAAAATACTCGCAAGTACAGTCGTAATAAAATTAAATCAGTGGAAAAGACATTTGAATTCGTTATCCCTCGCATGAATCAGCGAATTTTTCGTTGTCCAATATCGATTTCCGGTCTATGTCGCCGTAGCAACGTATCAATAACGGAAGTGTATGGTATATACATAGGTGGACGGATAATTAGAAACAGGGCAAGATTTTCATACAATCGAGGTCACTTTGAAGCAATGGATCTCCGCGAAGGATTGATGGGGGCGTGCTCTGATGACGGTCATCGAGAGAATAGATGGAGGACTTTTAGATGCCTACAGATATCCAACTGATCAGATCAGCCGCTTGGGAGCAGCATCGTCATGATTCCTTAAATTTAAGATTTTCATACATTTTTATGCCATTTTGCATATTTTTTTCTACATGACGATGCTGCTGCCAAACGGCTCATCTGATCAGTTGGATGTCTATAGCGATCTGAAAGTCCTCCATGTATTCTCTCGATGACCGTCATCAGATCATGCCCCGATCAATCCTTCATGGAGAACCATGGCTTCAAAGTGACCTCAATTGTATGAAAATCTTGCCCTGTTTCTAATTATCCGTCCACCTATGTATAACGATACGAGATACAAATAACGACGTCCATACAAACGTATAATAATTTTTAGGACTCCAACATAACGATTGAACGACGATAAGATCTGATGATGCTCATAAAAAATTAAAGAAAAAGGCCGGAGTGTCTAAGAATGTACCATCATATAAAAACTTTGTAACAAAAAAATTAAACCGTCGAAAAAAAGGAACTGGAAAACGACACATAAACTTAACACAGCTTTCAGGTACTGCAGACCTTTGAGCTCGACCTTCCGTTCTCCGCACCTAATCACTGCCAGCCGGCTTACGCAGATCTTAATACTATAATTATTATTTTTTATGTGGTTTAATCATCATCACATCAACAGCCTATTAATCTCCCCACTGCTGGGACTCAGGCCTACCCTCTCAACGAGGGCGTGCGGGCTGTAGTCCACCACGCTAGCCCAGTGCGGGTTGGTGGACTTCACATGCGCCTAAGAATTTCTTCTTCGGCGTATGCAGGTTTCCTCACGATGTTTTCCTTCACTGTTTGAGAGCAGTCAGTACATATACTTAAGTTTCGAGAAAAAATCCATTGGAACATGGCCCAACCGGGGATCGAACCTCAGACCTTTCAATATGATAGGTCGCGTCTTATCCCCGAGGCCACTGACGCTTTTGTAGTTTAATATTAGTTTAATATTAAACCAAAAATCTCACGTCCCAAGTCACGACCATACGTAAGTAGACTACTGTTACAATAATCCAACGTTGGATTTCATTCGATCATTTCCCGAGGAAATTCAGTCCGATTGCCGGTCGCCAAACCATTATGTTTTTACCATTAATTTATAGCTGGAACATGAGCGGACTAATGGTAGGGTAGCCATATCGGATACAGTGATCAGGAATTCCGGACAAACTTTCCGGATATGTGGAATATTCGATTCGATTCGCAAATTATCATACTGGCTAGTATTTAAATTCGACCCGCCTACGCTTCGGAAACCATGATTTTTGATTTCCAAATGTAGCGCTTCCGTTTTTCTTTTTTTTACGGATTCGGAATTAAATATTTGTGTTGCTGATAAGTCTGTTAGACTCAGCCAGGGACAACATATTTAAGACCAATATAAAGCATTTCGTGCAATCTCTTATAACCCTTTCAACTTTAAAATAATCTGTCTAAATTCTAATTAGTCTTATTAAATATTTACTTTTGTATTCATTCCTTAAATATAATTTAATAGGTATAATATTTTATCCACGCAGAATGAAATGCGTGCTCTTTCAATATTCACAGACATCCAATAGGTATTCAAAATGATCCTACGAAAATGTTTTATTATAATTTATTATGTGGGATAATTAATTGCTTAGGGCCTGTAGACATTAGACACAAAATGAAATTTCAATTCTGTATTTACCTTAAATTACTATAGGATAATCCGGTATCTGATGCCCTTAGCTGTATTATTCAAGCTTGTAACTATGAATTTTTTTCATTTTAGATCTGTAAAACTTTTTCACGAGATACTTAGCAGACTATTCAAATTTCTAAATTTGTGGTTGCTTTCTTTTGGCTCAGCTCGAGATGTTTTTAATTACAGCTCTCTCAAAAGTGATAAAACAGACAGACGTAAAATATCTGCTTTTCTGTTTTTGTCTGCAATTTGAACCGATCAAAACCAACCAAGAAACCAAGTTACGTAATGAGATATAAATATCCCATTACGTAACTTGGTTTCTTGGTTGGTTTTCTGACTTGGTTTTCTTGGATAACCGTAACTATTGTTTCCCTGTTCATAACCAGCTACGAAATGGGAAATATTTGTTCCAGTTGTAAACCAAGTTACATATTGGGACATTTGTGTCTTATTATATTACACGTACGTAACACTGCGTCAAAACACAATATACTTACGAAAACGATAAGTAGCTATATTATTTTTACTCGCGTGTTCTAATGTCTAAAAAAGTATCTTTGAAACCAGTTACGAAACACCGGTTTCTTAGACGGCTGAAGGGATCTAGCGTGGTCACCCTACGGACTCATGGTGCGCTCGGCCTACATTTTGTGCGCGGAGTCCATAATGTTGTCGTTATATGAGGCGCTAAGATAGGGAGACATTGCGCCACGGGCGGGGCGTGGGGAATTCTTATGGGGTTTTGTAACTGTTGCGGGGTTTTAAGGGGTTTTGTGGTCTATGGGGTTAGGAGACGTAGGGAGATATTAAAGATATTCCAAGCATATGCCTACATTTAACACGAGGATAGGCTTTCGGCATAATCCAACGCGCAACCTTTTTTTAAAGTCTTTTAGATTTTAGTCTTTTAGACTTTAGTTTTTAGACTTTAGTCTTTTAGACTTTAGTATTTTGGACTGTTAATGTCCATGCCAGCCTCATAGGGAAACACAAGTCCTTCCGAGGATTAGGCAGATAGACACCGCTTAGCGAAATCAAACACCACTCGTGCCTCATCCGAACTTGATTGCGAGACTTTCCAAATCAAAATGGACCTTGTAGTAGATATTATGAGGTTGTCTACAGCGCTGAAACTACATAGACAATATTATACATTTATTCTTAATTGTATATTAGCGTAAACACATTCCTACAGACAGACAGAAAGACAAAAAATTTAAAAAATGCTTTTTTGTCGTCTGATACTCTATTTTTAACGCCCACACTTATTTTTTGATAAAAATCAATGTACAGTTAATATTTTCTTAGCTATTTATTTTTAAGCTATAATTATTTTAAAAAGAAGACATTTTTTATTTAAGTACAATAAAAATAATGTTAATATTATTTCAGATTGATAAATAAAACCTTTTATTAATATTATTGATAGTTACATAATACGGCGTCGAAGTAGAAGCCTCTAATAAACAGACCCACGGCTATTAATTCCTCTGTGCCCATGGTTTAAAATAAACACTTACTTCCTATTGCCACATTATTAAATTCGTTGAAGGTGTCGGCAATTTCCATAAAACACTCGACGAATCCACCCACTCCCAACCCGTGTCAGTCTCAGCCCCATGGGAATAAACAGGCAACGTAAAAGGTGTTTCGTTATTTATCTGTTAAATTAAAAATTCACACCTGCTCTAAGGATTTAATACAATTTTATTTGTACCGTTTTGTTTTGTTACGCGATGCAAGAACAAAACAATGAAAATTGATTTATTTCAAGCAATAGCTGTCACGATCACAACACGGTATGTTTTTGGGGGATCTGTCAACAAGGTTACCCATAATAGCAATAGCGAAGATTTTTTATTAGTCTGTCACACCCGAATAACTAGAAAATAAACTGTGTTAATTAATGAAGTAAGATGAATAAACATTTAATTTCATCAAATTATTTCTTATTGTCAACAAAATTTATCGTTATAAATATTAGGCACGCGTGAGAATTGGCCATTACACTCTCGGCTTCATTACGCACTCGCCTTCTGCTCGTCCTGTGCATTCCAGTCTCGAGTGTAATAATAAATAATAATAATAAATAATGTTTGGACAAATTTACACACGGCTGTTTAGTCTCAAACTAAGCCGAAGCTTGTACATGGGTACTCAACAACTGATAAACATACTTAAATACTTTTAAATAAATACTTAAATACATACAAACACCCAGAACCCGAAAACCAACTTAGACAATTAAACTAGTAGTTCCGTGAGAACAGTAGACCTCGCCAGCCCTTATAAACCAAACCTAAAAGAAACCAACAAAAGTCAACTTTGGAAACAGAAAAAGTACCTACTAAAGTGACAAAAATTAGCACTTTAAAGCTTAATATTTCGCAAACGGATCCCTGAATCGAAAAATGTTTATCACACACCCGCGATATTTTTGAAAGACCCATCCAACGATACCCCACACCATGGATATCACGCGGAAAAAAATAATTTTCCATTTTACGTATGCAGTTCTATGAACATAATTTATTTTTTCAACTTTCTTAAGTCGATCCACTATTACTCAAAAACTAATAGAACCTACTTAGCCGTAATAGTTTTCCTTGTAACTACGTTATATATGCTACTGCCATGAATTTTTTCACATTTCCAGAAGCAACCGTTTAGCTGGCAGGGGGGGGGGACACGTGACTCTAACAAAAATTACCGCTTTAAAGCTTAATATTTCGCCAACGGATCCCTAGATCGAAAAAATGGTATTCACACACCAGCAATATTTTTGAAAGACCTATCCAACGATATCCCACACTATGGGATTCACAAGAAAAAAAAAGTTCACTCCCACTTTGCGAGTATGGTAGGTACTCTAAAAAAAATGTTTTTCAAAATTTTATTCTACTCATTTTGTAGGTTTAATTAATTTATACATATGCCAAATTTTCGTCAAAATCGGTTGAAAAATGCGACCTGTAGAGAATTACAGACAGACAGACAGACAGACAGACAGACAGACAGACAGACAGACAGACAGCCGGACAAGAGCATTTTTGGCCAGTCTCGAAACGTAGACGCTTCGCTCGCTTCGCTCGCTCGGTCAATAATTAAATTTAAAAAATGACCAACTTAGCTCACTTGTATCATACAAAATGTACTATGACAGAATGTCTTGCATCGGAAGACGAAACTAAAAGCTATCTAAAATAACTATAAACAAAGAGCTCGTCGTGAGACGTCGACAAACATTTTTAATTATACGAAAACCGTTTAAAACTATTCATTCTCAGACGGAGAAACTTCATAATTATACAATTAAGTACTTTATGGCGAATCCGGCGACGATTTGCGCAAGGAAGTCTCATTGTATATTATTGTTCCGAGAGTAAACTTGCAGAAGTTATGGTACAGATTAATATTAAGTTAGTTACTTCGGTTACGGGGACAAACAGGGACCAACCCCTGGAGGTAACAACATAACAATAATATTATTCTAGAGCAAAGGGAAATTCTATTTTGGAATTACACAAGTCTAATTATAACAGACAAAGCTGTTTCGTGAAAAAGAAACACTCAATGATAAGACTGTTTAGAATTCCCTTAAACTTTGTATGTTAGATTTATATCGTTTATTTATTATTAAGTATTTATTTATTATCGTTTATTATTTATTTATGAGTATTACCGAGCCGTTATCGACCTCTATCTATCTTTCTTAATACTAATTTCAAACAGCTTAATCTAACAAAGTAGTTTTAGACAGCTTTGGCGTCAAAAAAAGAATATTATATTCCAATTTTGTGTTTTAACAAATATTTGGCAACATTTCACATAAATCTACAGCTATACCCAAATAAATTATACTAATTTTTTTTGTCCGAATCCGCTCTGTACCTCATTCTTTAAAAATGAATGAATTGTACATTATAATAATCAAGGCGCGGAATAAGCTGAAGCAACAGTTTTCAATTCCACTGAGGATCTTGGAAAAAATACGCTTTCTGTGGAGTGGACCCTGGCCGCGGCTAAACACGGCTTATACTTACTTACAGTCTCTCTGAGAACGGTATTGCTTTGAATTAAGTCCTTTTCTGCGTTCAACGAACTAATAATGCATTTGGAGCATGAATATAAATAGGCAAAGAAGATTTTAAGTCTACAAGTAACTATAATCTTATATTACTTAAACAAATTAGATTTTAAAACATATACCTACACTTACACATCCACATCCATAGAATGCACACAAACATTTTATTTTTAATTACTATTGAATCGACTGTATTGAAAAAACATAGTACAGTTAAAGTTCGTTCGCGTAGATACGGTCGCCTTTGTAAAAAGCCGGCGGGCACGCGCCGCCTCTACTCAAAGGATGCCGCCGCGAAAACCAAGGGCGCCGACAGCGGCATACACCCGCTGGTAAACTTGGCATTTTATATCGAGGCGTTCGTCGCATTGAAAGGGTGTGTTGACTGCTGCGTAAGTTTATAGAAAATGTTTTTTCGCCGTGGGAAGACAGTAAGATGTCTCAAAATGAAATTTCGGCTGAACCAAAAAAAAAAATTGATATCCATCGACATTGTGTTGAAATGAACTTGTGTACCTATATTGTTTACATTCGTATTTTTTCCTAAAGAAATAAATATAAATCCGCGGCCTTACCCATATTCCGTTCGGGTGTACCGACACTATCTAAGTGAACGAACTATAACTAAGACCCTTCGGCCGTCTACGAAATCTACAGCTTAGATAATTACGAACAGAATACTTTTTACATTAAGATGTTATCTTAAACGCCTCGTCTAAACGGTATTTAAACCTCAAATCTAAGAAAGAAAGTCAGTGAAAGTGTCTTCCTCTTCAGTAGGTACGTGTTTTCTGGTTTTAACTTTCGACCTCGAGAACATAACATCCTAAAAAAATTCCACGATGTAATTTCCACGATTATAGTCTACCCATCCAGGAATTATAAAGTTTGTTAACGCCGTAAAAATAGAATGTACAGTCATGGCTCATGAAACTCAGATTCACTGAATCGCCAGCTATGCGATCTTAAATCTAATTTGCCTAAAACTATCTTGAAGTTTCAATAAACTTTCCTTGGTGTTAAAGTTCAGTTCAGTTAGAGGCACGGCAGTGCACCCACCCGTTCTTAACTCTGTCACTTAGTTCGTAACTTGAGACGCGAAGTTTTATCACACCTTAGTGCCCTTTACGGTTTGAAAACTAGTTATATTTAAGTTGCTTTGGTTGAAGTGAGTAAGAGTACATTTTTACCCCAGGGGTGAAAGTAACTTATGTAGGTCCCGAGGGCGCCAATAGTTCGAGGGACTCTAAATAATTCTTGAACCCAAGGGATACACTGTGCTTTTCATTGCGAATACAATGAAAGTAAAAATTAAAACATGAATTAGCTAAAGATAAAATGAATGGTAATACAAATCTCTGCTTATATTATTTAATTATTACATAACTTTATATTATTTCAATTTTACATCGCGCTGTAATTGAGGAGCTGTATAGAATGTTGGAGCATGGTCCAATAGAAATGTGAAAATAGTACTAGTTTTTTAAATAATTTGACAGCTGTCAGTTGTAAACGATTCTCCCTAGGGCTGAAATGTATCATGTTCAACCCGCTACTCAGGCAACTTCAGACCTACTTTCAGAGTATGAGTAATGAAAAAATCAATGCTTTTTTGCCATAATATCTTACTTGCGGTAAATTGTATGTACCTGGCCTGAGTAAGTACCTGCTTATGTTAACAAACAGAACTGAAGTTGAGAAAGAAAAATGCGCAGGAAAGTTAGGTTACGTACCTACATTACATACGTAAAAATTACGTAGCCCGGGGTCTAAATACTTATAATTCCTGATCAAGTTGATTTAGGTTTGAAGACAAACCTAAATCAATCGACGTAAAGTTAAGAAGTGTTCTTACTATTGTTGGATAATGAACTTTATTCCGTTGACGAATTTTTAAATCTGAAATTTACCTCGGATTACCTATCCTAGTACTTAATGTATCGTGACATTATTATTTTATATGAAAATTCTTTAGACATTATGTAATTTAATTTAATTAGACTTAAACAAAATAATGTATTATTGACGATCCCTTTTACACATAAGACTTTATAATAATGTTATATAATATTGTATACTGTTTTGTGCTGTAATAGCGAAATAAATAAATCTAATCTAATCTACTGATCGAGAATATCTTGTTTATTAGGAAAATGTTGTCATTTTTTGAACAGGAAGGTATTGGGAGAAAAAGGGATCCTGATTTTCTGAGTTCATAGACCACTGGGGGCGCTAAAATGTTTAATAACTCCCTTAGTGCGGTCCTGATACTTCAGGAGGTAATGAAAGATTCATAATACAACTCTCATGAGGACGTAATTTTTTTCATCAATCTCTGAGCAATATAATATGCAGCAGGTATTAAGTCAACCTGGTGAAATCATTTCATAAATTCACATTTTAATTGACATGGTCTGATTTTAATAGGTACTCATTATCGATATAGGAAATTACCACAGTTGTGTGGTTGTTGGAATGAACGAATGAATGAAGGAAATATTATAAATCGAGCGATGATCGAGTGATGCAGTGACTGGGAGAGCCATTGATCGGGTTTAGTGGCGCGCCTTGGGGGAGGCTTATGTCCAGCAGAGAGCTAGTGCAGGCTTTGATATGATTTGATTTTGATGATGATGGTCATAAATGATGATGAAACAATATATAAATGCCTGCTTGATTAAACTCACGACCAGGACAGCAGCGACCAGTCAAGCGTTTTTGACCTTTATCTATTTCCAATCCGATCAACTAGCTAACTGATACTCAGACGTTAAGGGCTTCTTTCACCACTTCCTGATATTGTTACAGATAGTAATCTTGGAGATAAACTAATCTATCAGTTAAATCTGTGTGATAGATTATATAAAATATATAAGATATAGGCAATCAGATACCTGTGAAACAGAAAAAAAAAGATATCTGGTAGATAACCTTCATATGGGGTATCTGGGACTTTATCAGCAAGAGGCCCTAAATCTCGTCTTAACTTAAGAGAGCATTTCACTGTATCATTCCCTGTACCTATTTGTTTGCACTTGAGTTGTCTGAAGCCAAGGCCTGGACCTTGTGTTTAAAGGGCAAATGAAAATTTATTCGCCTCAGTATTGTTTGCACCCGAAATCAATTCAGAGACAATTTGTCGAGTTGTTCTTGTCTTAATAAATAACTCCTCTGTTTATAGCATTTCGGGACGGAATTGTTCCTTGGAAAATACTTTTCTAATAAGAGAGAAGCGGACAGAAGGCCGGGGCTTATCCCCAGGCGATTTGGGGAATTGTCATAATTTACAATAGCGTCCCTAATCAGATTTGCATCGACTTTAAATAAAATAATATCTTGCTTGGTATTAGTGATAGTATTTGAAATCGAAAGTACTTAATTTATCAACATCATCAGCCTGCGCTACCCCACATAGGCCTCCCCCAAGGCACGCCACTGAACCTGATCCTCAGTTCTCCGCATCCAGTCTCTGCCAGCCGCCTCACGCAGATCGTCGCCCCATCTAGCCGGGGGGCGTCCTACACTACGCTTGCCAAGTCGTGGTCTCAACTCAAGCGTGTACCCCAGCGGTTACCGGTTCAAATTTTTTACGGATCCTGTCTCTCAGAGCAACTCCGAGCATGGCTCTTTTCTTATGAAAAGAGTTATCTCAAAACTCAATATCACCCGTTGAGTGATATTGAGTTTTCGGACTAGTCCCACCTCAGTCCCACTGTCCGTGTCCACGTTTCCATTTATAATTAGGTTCTACTTAATACTAAGATCCGTAGATATAGACTAACTAGCTTTTTCTGTGAAACAGCGCCCTCTATGTAGGCGTTTTGTTACTTAGGGGGTATTGGCGGACGCCCCGCGACTTTGTCCGCGTTAAATAGTAGCCTATATGTTATTCCAGTATATAAGCTATCACTGTACCAAGTTTCTTCAAAATCTGTGCGATAGTTTTTGCGTGAAAGAGTAACAAACATCCTTACAAACTTTTAAGTCGATGGTAGGGGCCCGGCCGTATTTTCCTTCTGTGATAAATCATTTTAATTTAATCATTAGAATAGAAAATAAAGATCTTAGTTGTCTTAATTTTGATTTTGTTCAGTGATCTGATCACTGATCGATAATGTACTTGCATTCTTTTGTGTAACACCTACTCCGAGGCTAAAAATAGACATTGGCATTGCTGAATTGGTTAACTCAACTGTAGATTTATTGTCCTGATAACACAAGCTATTCGGCTTGTCATTATCGTGGGACATAATAAGAATCTCTCATCACACTCGTGTAAATAACATGTATTACCCACACAATACGTTCACTCATCTGTCTCAAAATAAACCTTATTTCTCCCTCTACCCAACGCATTGCACCCTCTTACATAGAGCCTTTTCATGAGAATACTACGTCATCTCAAGGGCTGGCATTTAATATTTTCTTCGAGAAAAAGTATTATAATAAGTAACGATATGGAATGAAAGAAAGAAAGAAAGAAAGAAAGAAAGAAAGAAAATTTTATTTTGCCACATGATTACAACAATGAATGTGTGTGACATAACTAGTGGATACTTAAATACTACTTAACTTAAATCATGCAGCTTATTCCATTAACAATTAGAATAGTATCTGCCTACTGCACTGGTCGACTAACCGTTACGCAGAAGGCAGTGCCCATTTAAAAAAAAAAAAATTAAGTTACACATAATAATTGTTCACAATTTAAAAGATATCTCTTGAATTTTAAAGTACTAAACTAAACTAAAACTATTTAAATAACAATGACTATGAAAAATTTGTCCAGAATATATTTATTTTCTTTATAACTATAGTATTAGAGATTAGGTAAGTGTGTGTGTGTGTGTGTGTCGTGAGTGTAGGGGGATTATGGTATTTGGAAAGGCTTGGGAATGAGGAGAGTGAAGGATATTTGACTTGAAAGAATACTTTCATTCTTACAAAGTATAAAGTAAATGTCAATTTTGTCCCAAAATTTACATTGCTGTATTTGTTAGTATTTCCACCTAACTTTATTTTTTTACCTTTTGATTTAAATTGACAGTTTTTTGCTTGTACGATACGAATAACAAAGATTTTTCCTTGTCTATATCCCTAATTCGTGTAGGATGCACAATAAGCCCCGGTTAGTGTTCCGAAGCTAACTTCCCTTATCACGTATTCCAACTTTCACATCAAAGCAGCGACGTAATCAGATATATTGTCGCCTAGAAAAGACCATGCAATTTTTGCGCCCCCTTAAAAATATTAAATTGTAATCTTCCACTGTAATCCTCCCACATACAAGCAATTATTTGCTCAAAGGAAGGTTCCAGAACCTGTCAAAAATTTTAAAAATTAAGTTACTAAAATAAATAATTTTTCATTTAAAAAAAAAATCTTCAGTGCTTATTACCGACATTGTACTCAAGTGTATTTATAATGCATGTACCTCCAAAGCTGAGGGAAAATCGAGAAATAACCTGGGACGTTCCTGTTGGTCAGAGCAGCTCCTGGAAGGTCAGGTCGCTGGTTCAAATCCTGTTTTTCACTTTTTACATTATACTTATTTGGGTAAGACCTGACAAAACTGTTAGTTAGCTAGCAGGTAGAGCCCCTAGCCTCTACTAATGAATAAGTGCTTAAATTGTACTGAACTTTTAAATTTTGTGTATTTTTTACAAAAACATAAATTGAGTGCACTACTCGGGAAGACACTGACTCATGAAATATAGATTGATTAGTTTGGAAATCAATGTTTTTGATAAAAAAAATTATAACAAAAAGTTTAGTTTTATGTTTACTTATCTAACGATTTAAATATATTGACGACTCCAAGAATGAAGTCATAGCCCCGATGGCCGTGTCCTAGATAAGGCCCTGCACCAAAGATCCTTTATCTCTCGCATCCGAGGCCAGATTTCTACGCGAGCCCCACTATCCTGATTTATAGTCGCTCCTAATATATCGCGCTCTGTACTCTATCATCTTACACTCGCATGGGCTACATACGGGTTGTAAGGATGACACACAATAACACAATGCAACAATGTTCTGACAACGCACAGTCGATGCAAGTAAAAATATATGAAAATTTAGTCAACAGAATGTTGTATAGGTACTTACCTACTATTTTTTAAAATATCAATCACATACCTTAATTAGTAAAAATTACTAAATCGAGGCGAAAATGTCTTCGGGACGGAGCAGACCAAGCGGAAAAATGCCCGCGCTCTCTTTGACGGCATTGTCAAATAAACCATATCCCTATAGCCTCAAGTACAAAATCGTATGAATACCAACGCAGACTTCAGCGTCGCCTCGCGCATACGATTTTGTACTTTGGGACTATACCTATTGATATGGTTCATTTGACAATGACGTCAAAAAGTGCGCGAGCAAATTTCCGCTTGGTTTGCGCAGTCCCTGGTTTCCTTTCAAATTTAATGCAAGTACCTCCAAAAATTTCAGTCAATCTTTACTTATCATACGTAACAAGTTACAAAACTGTTGAGGTATAACAGATTACTTTTTGGGCATAATTCATTTAGATAAACGTACTAACATTACCTCTATGGAAAACTTGAAGTCACTACAAGAATTTTAGAGACAAAGCTATTTAAAAAAAAAAGTAACATGTTATAATTTAATAACTCCGTGTCCAGCTTACAAAGTCTGATGGAGTTATTAGTCGTGCTTTTCATTTTTTGGATCTGTGTGTAGTTACATAGAACATTCAGAATGGAAACCGAGGGCGACGTACATCCCCAGAGGCCGCAGCTAGGCTTTCCTATTCCATACATAGTTTAGACTAGGTGGAGAATTATTATTCTATTACGTTAGAAGTTCTAAGAGAAATACGAGAAAAAACTAGACGGTTTTTTCACTAGACTCCCCTGAGTACGTATCTGAGTTTACCTAACGTTGGATAAATATTTTAAATAGAGATTTTTAAATCTCGACCCGAACTGTTTTTTTTTTAAATTTGATTTATTTTTAGGGTTCCGTACCTCAAAAGGAAAAAAGGAACTCTTATGGGATCACTTCGTTGTCCGTCTGTTTGTGTGTCAAGACACTTTTTCTCAGGAACGCGTGTGTAGAGTGGAGGTATCATGATTAAATTAGTATCAAATACTCAGGTCTTCAATCCCATGGAGCTGTGAAAAAATCAAATTTCTAAGACACATGTCAAAAAAGATTTTTTTCTATTACCCAACAAACTTAATTTTGCATATAACCGAATCATCCACGTAAGTTAGCTAAGTGCCGTGATACCTAAGTACTAGATTTTCGAATTTTTTAAAATTAAGTTTGTACGGAACCCTCAGGGCGCGAGTCCTTCTCGTACTTGTCCGGTTTTTAGATTCAAAAACATACATTTGTAAATATGCTCTGGACTAGTCTAATATACCACGATAACTTTGCAGTCCACTGCTGAACACCACATATTGTTTATTTTGTTTCCGAGAGACAAATTCATTTGTTTTCGTAAGAAATTTCATTTGGAATTGAATGTTTAATCTTTTTTTAAAAAAAATCTTGGAGCTTGAAGTTCTCCATAGAGTTTCCTTGTATCAAACAGTAGTAACAAGTTTTTAAATTCCCACCTCTTTGTGAATATTGGAATTTCAACGCGGAGAAAGCCGCGGGCCACATCTATAGTTACTGTAATGCTCACATTACATTATGCAAAACTCCAAGAGCAAATCAATGAAGGTTTTCCGTTCAGCTTCCCAACAAGTTACCCATAAAGCGGTACAGATAATATTTATGGCCGTGATAAAAATAAAAAGCCATAAAAAGAGCTCTTGTGAGCACAATGTCAAATATGTTATTTATTTTATCAATGCACTGATAGATTTATTACTTTAGTAGAGGAAACATGTATTATTTTTGTGTACGGCAGTTTCAGCTAACACAGTTTGAGCAATAGAAGAGTTTTTACAGCCGAATAAAAAATAGCCAAGCGTCAGTACTGTAGCAGCATTCGCACATACGAATACGTGGAATTCATTAATCAAACCTTCAAACATATTTTACCTAGTTAAAGCACTTCATACAAACCAAAAATGAGTATCGAACTCATTAAAATATAATTGCACTTAAAATACGAAGCAAATCCAAAGCACTACGATTTATTTTAATAATCGAGGCACTAAAATTTGTCAGCTCTAAAGTTGTTTCTATCCTAGTGCGGGTTGATGGACTTCATAAATGTCTACTTCGGCGTATGCAGGTTTCCTCACGGCGTTCTATTTCACCGTTTGATAGCAGTCAGTAAATGTACTTAAGTTTCGAGAAAACACCCATTAGCACATGAACCACATGGGATCGAACTCGGACCTTTCGATGTGACAGACCGCGTGTTCCCCACGGCAGTTTGTTTAATTACGTTTTAGTTTTTTAATGTGTTTAAAATAAAGAATGAAACAGAAAATAAACAGATAGAGGTACATGAAAGAGTTACTTTTAGTATCAAAAAGAAGCTCCGAAAATGAAATTAGTACAATAAATAACCTTTTAGCAGCCTTCCAGGAAATCCCCCTAGAATAGGCATTACTACCAATTATACAGCTGCCAGTGCAGTGGCGTCGTTGGGGAGAAGACGCGGCCTATCATATCGAAAGGTCGGAAGTTTGATCCCCGTCTGGGCCATGTACCAATGGGTTTTCTCGAAACTTAAGTACATTTACCGACTGCTCTCAAACGGTGAAGGAAAACATCGCGAGGAAACCTGCATACGCCGAAGAAGAAATTCTTAGGCGCATGTGAAGTCCACCAACCCGCACTGGGCTAGCGTGGTAGACTAAAGCCCGAACGCCCTCGTTGCGAGGGTAGGCCTGAGCCCCAGTAGTGGGGACGTATTAATACTGTTTCAAAACTCGGCTGTTGATGATACAGCTGAGTTTTGAAACCCAACTAGATCCTCTCTGACTCTGAAAACCCATTAAGGATGCAGCTGTTTGATGGATGAACATTTCCAATTACAAATTGAAACACACTTGGCATGACAGTATGGAAACAGATCGAATATTTCATCAACAACGACAGCCTTCGGCACCGAATGCTACCAAAATTTACGGCGCTACCAAATTAATACTGATAAATTTCGCGTATTGGTAGAAACGTACTCAGTACCAAAAAGTACCAGCGGTGGACCAAGTAAAAAGCTTCTATCTATAAAACAGTATTGATTTTTTCATCCAGCGATTATGAAGCTTTGGATCTTCCGCCAGTGAACGGTTTGGATTAAATCCATGGTATGTCCACCCTTTTAAAATGTGACACTGGAAGGGATAAGTATTCAAAAACTGTTTGAATGAGATAATAGTGGTATATATATATACCTACATCTATACTAATATAGGTACTTAACTAGTAGTTCCGTGAGAACAGTAGACCTCGCCAGCCCTTATAAACCAAACCTAAAAGAAACCAACAAAAGTCAACTTTGGAAACAGAAAAAGTACCTACTAAAGTGACAAAAATTAGCACTTTAAAGCTTAATATTTCGCAAACGGATCCCTGAATCGAAAAATGTTTATCACACACCCGCGATATTTTTGAAAGACCCATCCAACGATACCCCACACCATGGATATCACGCGGAAAAAAATAATTTTCCATTTTACGTATGCAGTTCTATGAACATAATTTATTTTTTCAACTTTCTTAAGTCGATCCACTATTACTCAAAAACTAATAGAACCTACTTAGCCGTAATAGTTTTCCTTGTAACTACGTTATATATGCTACTGCCATGAATTTTTTCACATTTCCAGAAGCAACCGTTTAGCTGGCAGGGGGGGGGACACGTGACTCTAACAAAAATTACCGCTTTAAAGCTTAATATTTCGCCAACGGATCCCTAAATCGAAAAAATGGTATTCACACACCAGCAATATTTTTGAAAGACCTATCCAACGATATCCCACACTATGGGATTCACAAGAAAAAAAAAGTTCACTCCCACTTTGCGAGTATGGTAGGTACTCTAAAAAAAATGTTTTTCAAAATTTTATTCTACTCATTTTGTAGGTTTAATTAATTTATACATATGCCAAATTTTCGTCAAAATCGGTTGAAAAATGCGACCTGTAGAGAATTACAGACAGACAGACAGACAGACAGACAGACAGACAGACAGACAGACAGCCGGACAAGAGCATTTTTGGCCAGTCTCGAAACGTAGACGCTTCGCTCGCTTCGCTCGCTCGGTCAATTAGAGTTGTAAAGAGTTTTTTTTTGTTTGATCGCGTTAATCGCTGGTACTACCAGTCGTATTTGAAAAATTCTTTTGCATTTGATAGCCCAATTTTTGAAGAAGGTATAGACTATTTAACATCACGCTACGTACTTTTAGGAGCCGAGCAAAGACAAAGAAAGAAAGAAGCGACATAAGTTATAAAACGCTAGGAAACCGCGGTAAAACAGTATAGCTGCTGCCAGCGGCTTCGCCTGCATGGAATAAGTTTTTCCCTCGGGAACAGTTTACATCGGCAAAAAGTAGCCTATATGTAATTCCAGGATATAAGCTATCACTGTACAAAGTTTCATCAAATTTAAGTTGTTTTCCCGCGGGAAGAGTATACCGCGGTATAATGTAGCCTACTTATATGTAATTCCAGGATATAAGCTGTCACTGTACCAAGTTTCATCAAATTTAAGTTGTATTCCCGCGGGAAAATAATACCGTGGTAAAAAGTAGCCTATATGTTATTCCAATATATAAGCTATCACCGTACCAAGTTTCATCAAAATCCGTTCAACCGTCACAGCGTGAAAGAGTAACAAACCTTTATTATAAGTAGGATTATCCTATTTCTTACCAAAGTAAAATGGCCTGGTTCCCGCGGTAAAGTCAATTAACCACGGACAAAGCCGTGGCACAAGAATCTTTAATTGAATATATTTTGTTATTAACCACAAAATTGCTTACAAGATTTTGCAGATCATCCTTCCGGCGAGATAAAATTTGACATTCTGTTATTTAACTTGGAAGCCCTGAGGCACAATACAAGTTGGCTAACTTCAATTAAAGTTAAACTTTAATGCGAACAAAATTAAACATAAAGTGGGTCGAGCAGTCGTTTTTATTGAAAAGCTAGCTGGTGCCCGCGGCTTCGCCTGCGTAGAAAAGTTTGTTCCCGCCGGAACAGCTTTCCAGGGGTATCTATAGTCTACTATGTGGTTCTTATTGCTGGCCTGTTGGCGTGGTTGGTAGTGACCCTGCCTACTGCTTCTACTATTGGTCTCACCAGATAGTGTGACTATACGAGGAAAAAAATCCATATATAATCCACTAGTGTGACAAAACGAATAGATATTCATTCTACTGTATTATTGTGTGCTGTTTTTTATATTTTGTGCAATAAAGAGTTGAATAGACTATTCTATTTCTATGTTTATATAATACACTTTATATAAATACATAGTTTAATTATTAAGAGATTTTTTTAATGTAGACTTGGCTGCAAAGCTTAGGGAGGCCACGGGTGATCCTCTGTGCAAGGAATACCTTGTTCAGAGGATCAGTCTGGCCATCCAACGAGGCAATGAAGCCAGCGGCCTCGGCACTATGGGTGCATCGCCCAGCCTCGACGATTTTAGGTTATTTTAGTTTTATATAGGTTTTAGTTCAGTTTTTTTAAGCAAATTTTTAAATTAAATTTTCAAAATATTTTTTAAAAATAGTCCACCCATTTTTTTTAACTATTGAATAAGTAAAATTTTAATTGAAATCTGTAATGTTACAGTAAATACATAATTTAATTAAATATTTCAGCTTTAAGTATAGATAATTGAATAGTTTTTGCGTGAAAGTATAATAAACATACATACAAACGTCCTTACTATACGAACTTTCGCGTTTATATAATAGCTATGGGATGTTTTAGTGTTTCCGATCGTTTCTGCTGTAACTAATAGTATTTTCGCATACGCCTGCGGCGGTCCTAGACCAGAGGGTTTAGTTTATTGGATACCTAAATCCTGGACTAAATCTGTGTAGCTGAAATTTCAGTCTGCAATATTGGCAAATGTTTGATTGACCAGCCAATATTAACTAGAATTTAAGTTTGAAAAAATAAGAAATGACTAAATAGTTGTGTTAAAACTCTTTTTCTTACTAAATTTAAATGATTTCAAAAATGAAATCTAGTTTCCAGAGCTAAGAACAATTTTCTACTCATTGAGTTTTTGATTGGCTTCTGTTAAATTATAATTTATAATATACTCGTTCACTTATAAATTAACTAGCTTTTTCCCGCGGCTTCGCCCGCGTAGAAAAGTTTTTCCCGTGTACATTGTGAAACAGCGCCCTCTATGTAGGCGCTTTGCTACTTAGGGGGTATTAGCGGACGCCCCGCGACTTTGTCCGCGTTAAATAGTAGCCTATATGTTATTCCAGGTTAGAAGCTATCACCATACCAAGTTTCATCAAAATCTGTTCAGTAGTTTTTGCGTGAAAGAGTAACAAACATCCTCACATCCAAACATCCTTACAAACTTTCGCCTTTATAATATTAGTAGGATTCAATATGTTTTATGTCATACGTGTGATAAATATTTAGGTAGGTAACTAGGTAATAATAATTATAATTTATTGTAAATGAATTACTGATATACACAATTTTTTATTTTATTTAAAAAATCGAAGCTGACAAAGTCGTTCGTACAAAGTGCCTCTAAGCAGATAATACTAATAAAGACGTATTTCTCGGCCAATTAGAAAAAAAACCTGGAAGCACTGCCGAGAACATGCTCAAATATCTTTTAGGCTACTTTATAAATAATAAAAATAAATAAAAATTTAAAAAGCCTTTGTTATTGTTCCCAAGTATAATTAATAATTTTTTTTCGGGATCCCCTACTCGGGTGAAGGCTTCCTCCAGGTTTTGCCATTTTAGACTATCATAAGCTACTGTCTTATAATATCCTATCTCATAGGCTACTTTAGACAATTTTATCCTCTGCTACTCATTTGTTAGGAATATGTATTTTTAAATTAATTAATTATTAATGCATTTATATTTTATAAATTTATATTTATATTAAAATCTAGCTTTCATTACTTATGTAGTGTGATGTAGATTTCAAAGTAAGTTAAGAGATAACTCAATTAGTTCGTCCGCCATTTCTATGGAGAAGCTTATACCGTACCTTTATCTATATTGAGACAAAGCAATGTTTTTTGAATTAAAACCTTTACGATATGTTACATCCAACTAAAAATCATGAAAAATTTATCTACAGGAGTTTTTATTTTTTATTCCATTACCTTTCGATAGGATTATTAAAGGTCACACAAATAACTCGAGGCGTTTTTTCTCTTTATTTAATTTTCCGTTAGTTATTCAGCTCAATGGTCCGAGTGACGACGGAGTTGCCGAGTTCTTTTCACGCATTACACTTACCTATTTGTTCTCGAGTCTCGATCGGAGAAGAAAATCTTTTCTTTAAGAACATTTTTCGTATAATTTTTATTTTATTTTTTTCGCATTTTTTTTTTGGAGCCTCGAGGGTTTTTTTTTTATTTATAATTTATTTGTAGTTTAGTTTTAGTTTTATAATATGGTATTTTAGTCCTTTATAGTTATTTAATGAAATAAATTACTCAAAATAAATCAAACTATTTTTAGGGTCACAATAAAATCATCATCATCTCAGCGTGTAGACGTCCACTGCTGGACAAAGTCCTCCCCCAAGGATCTCCACGACGACCGGTCCCGCGCTAACCTCATCCAGCTGGGTCCCGCGACCTTCACCAGATCGTCGGAATAAAATCATAATCATCAACAACCTATATAATGTCCCCACTACCTACTTGCCTACCCTCTCAACGACGGGCTATAGTCCACCACGCTAGCGCAGTGCAGGTTGATGGACTTAACAAGGGCCTAATTATTTCTTCTTCGGCGTTTCCTCGCGATGTTTTCCTTTACCGTTGGAGGTTTATTTGTTCAATGCGTTTTAAAGAATTTTTATGAACATGATCACATAAAATTTAAATAAGTTATTTTATAAGTAATCTGTTATTAAATTTATGAACGGATTTAATTCGTCATATTAAAGCTAAAAAACTAAAAATATAAACTAAATATACCTGTTATTAAATTAATTTTATTCAACACCTTTTCATGACCCAAAAACTTTATCAAAAGACAACTTTCTGAATTAAGGTTACCTTAATTTGAAATTAAATGTCAGCAACCAAATTAATTACTTAGTCCACCGCAAGTGAGACATAACACATTCAGAAAAACATAAATTACTTATTGGAAAAAATGAAATAAGTAATTATATTTCACGCTAAGTGTCTTAAGAAATTACAGGTAATAAATTTATATTGATATTGACATAATCCAAGGAGTGCAGGTGTAATTATCACGCATAAAATACCACTTGATAACTGCGTAATGTTAGGTGCGTGCTATTATAATAAGAACAAGAGCTACACTTAAAATAATTACTTACCTACAAGTCGGTCGCCTTATCTCCTTGACTCCAAAATTCCGGCCTCAAGAACCGCTTATCAAAAACCTTATTGTCAGAAAGTTAAATGTCGCGAACAATTTCACTTCCAAAAGTTAACTTCAAACTCCACACCTTTGCCGAAACGGAACTCTTTAAAAACTCTCCGAAAAGTTTCTCATCAAATAATTAGCGATTAAAACCGGCCAGAGTTTTTTCGGAGTCACTTTTTGGGACATCTTTACTTTTTTTAATTTCGCGGCGTCGCGGAGGCGAGCGGTTTGAGCTATTTCTGTGCCGCGAGCGCTCGCTCGGGCGGTGAGTTTGCGAGTGAAATGAAATGTACGGTCGGTTCCCACTTCGTCATCCTATCAAAAGCTATCCCGTCGTTTTTGCAACACCCGATCCGTGTCACTCAATTAAGGAAGATTACTCTTAGATTGGACGGTAGCAATAGTGTCCGTTTAAAAAGTGAGTGCCCCCTAAAAGATAAATCCGGATCATCATTATTTCTTTTCGTTCTCCAAAAAGATTCGAAGCGCCAGTGGCGTCGGGGATAAGACGCGGCCTATCATATCGAAAAGTCCGAAGTTCGATCCCCGGCTGGGCCATGTACCAATGTGTCTTTTCTCGAAGTTACTGAGTGAGGAAACCTGAATACGCCGAAGAAGAAATTATAAGGCGCATGTGAAGTCCACCAACCCGCACTGGTCTAGCGTGGTGGACTATAGCCCTAATGCCCTCGTTGAGAGGGTAGGCCTGAGCCCCAGTAGTGGGGACATGTTAATAGGCTGTTGATTTGATTTAAAATAGATTCGGGTTTTGATAAGAGCGATTGCCGCTATAGGAAAAGTTTCATGCGACATAACTTATAGGTAATCCATAAGAATGTAAATATGATGTAAAGTAATTGATGTTTAAATAGATAATAACAATAGGAATACCCTGTATACAAAGGCAATCTTGTCATTCAGGTGTCTCTAACAGTCAACCATAGAGTAACTGAAAGGATTAGTAGTATGCGTTTAGTGCCTACCAAAATTTTAGAGTAGTTGAGTAAACCTACGATATTTTGACTTTGACTACGAAATAATATCGTCATTTATATTATGTTAGTGACTTTGATATTGACTTTACGTCAGTTTACTAACTATAACTCACTCAATATTTTGCTCAAACCAAATTAAACTGCAAGACCGATAGGGCAATTATGAGAATACAAAGAACAAAGATCTGCACACCTAAGCCCTCAAAGAAATTTTATTTTATTAGCAACATAATTATGTATCCAGGTGGAAAAAATTACCGGCATCTGTTACGTCTGCCGCGTCAATGAACACATTTAAAAGAATATAATGGAGTCGACTTCTGATAGCAGGCATCGGAATTTTCGGGGAATGAATAACCGTCACACACAGCGATGTAAAATTGAATGCTATAATTTACATTTGCAAGTATCTTGGCACTTATTCACTCACTTACAACTCTATACCTACATGACTTTTAATATAAACTACAATGTAGCCGTAAAGGTGGCGTAAAACAACCAAGTACAATCATGAATTTTAAAAAAAAGCTACTCCCATATGGATGAGTAACAAAATCATTTTAGTGCCAAAATCGTGCCAAATGTATATCGAAATTGATACTCACTCACACATTCTCATTTTCAAACTCCATATAAATTTGTATGAGCAACTTCCTCCCGCTAATCCGCTTCATTTGTCCGCACCCCCCCTAATTTTGACACAGAATTTTTCATCGTTTCCCATACTAAATTTGCAAGATGCGATCTCCACAGGGAGGGCGCGCGCGACAAAAGAGGTTCGAATCACCTTGGGTACAATATTTTATCTCACTACACAACTATTTAGCAGGTAGGTACAAAGGAGGTAAACTCTAATAAAAAAATTGTATGCCCTAAGTTCCGAAATATATCAGTATCGATAAACTGTCGCATTCTGGTGGCAAAATGTCTGGAATGTCTGAATCCTTGTTAAGGAAAAATCAGCTATAAAATAAATATTTTAGAGTATATGTAATAAAAAAAATATTAAAGCGCACATCAAATACTTAATTGTAGACTAAATTATACTGATTGCGCATCAGAGCAGGATTTTTTTATGTGCAAATCAGATTTTTTTGGTGTAGGGTTAGGTTAGATGTTTATATAAATAATAATAATAATAATTATTTATTTATTTGTTTATTTGTTTCTCCACAGTACAATATTTTATAATAAAAAGACTTAAAGCAATTAATAGGTAAGTTTAAGTAATGTGTACATTAGGTACACATTATACAACCAAAGTGACTGTGGAGACTGATGCCTGATCTAGGTGAGCCTGTTTCTCAGGTCACCAGGTCTCCACCTCCGGACAAATGGTACAGTATTATAAAGAAACCTAAAGAAATAATAAAGAAATACATAAAGTTAATGTTAAAAACAATAAAGGAAGAACAAAGATAAGAAACCTAATATTTTCTATATATATATGTATATATATATATATATATGTGTGTGTGTGTGTGTGTGTAAGTGTGTATAAATACAACCCGTAAATAAAACGATACAAAAATAAATATTTTGCGTGGGCGGCACTGATCATTATTCTGAGGATATGACACCTTTATTACCTGCCCTTGTGGGCTGCTACCTTTCCTACCTACAGAGACATATGAAACTAAAGTTTCACGCTTTCAGACTTTTCTTAGAAATAAACTGATATTATGTACGATGAAGACAAAATATGGAAGCATAGGGCGTAAAGTAATGAATAATAATTTTAAAAAAAAGGATTTTTTTTTAAAGTAATGAATAATATTAGTCTTTGGACAAATTTACACACGGATGTTTAGCCCCAAACTAAGCCGAAGCTTGTACATGGGTACTCAGCAACTGATATACATACATATAAAAATACTTTCAAATACATATAAACACCCAGAATCCAAAAACCAACAATAATTCACTTGATTATGCTCATCACACAAATGTTGGTCCCGGGTGTTAATCGAACCCACGCCCTCTGGCGCAGAAGGCAGGGTTACTACCAACTACACCAACCGGCCAGTCGAAATGAAGAGTATAAAAAACTTTAAATTTAGCTAAAGTGACCTATTTAAGTGATTTCTAGTATCTATTGGTTCTGAGATTTGCGTGGACAACACGAACAAAGTCACGGGCAAAAGAAGGCTTCAATGGATGATTACCTGGGAGTGGCTGTTAATTTGTTTCTTGTCAAATAAAACAACTTTGTGATTAATTTTTAACAAAATTTCAACGCAATCTCCTAAGTAAACTGTCTTGAAATAGACTGCCGAAGATTATTTATGGCTAATAATATCTCGATTAGTGTAAAAGGTTTATAAGGGTTTAATACCCGGATAATCCATGGTAACACAGTTGAGAATGCCGGTGTCTTACCTACATTCACGACGTACAGAGTTCAAACCCGGGTTTTATTATAAAGTTGTACGGATTTTTTTGTAAAAGCAAAATCATAGAAACCTTTTAGAAATATAGGCATTTCTATACTTATACTTTCTGGTAATATTATAATTACAAACACAAGAAAATACATCGGGGGCTGCCAAATTTTTTCTTAATTTCAAATAACCAACTACCTATCTATAATTACAAACCCAACCCAGTTCAGGGCAGCCCCGACGGATTTTCTTGGGTTTGTAATTATAGTATTACCTAGACAAAACCAATGACAGACCAATAAGAGACTAATGGCAGACCTCGTGACAGATTAAATTCTTTTTAAAACGTTTTTTTGTCATTTGTCACTTACTTTCATTTAGTCGGGGGTTTTTCAAAATTTTATTTCATCCTTTTTCACTTACCGTCGTGGGTTTTTTCAAAATTTTTAATTTTGCTTTTTACATATTGACATTTGTAAATATCGTCATTTCTATATCTCGGCGATAAATAACCTTCGACAATTTAATTTTATAAATTCGACATTTTTATACATAGTATTTTTTCCTGATAGACCTAAGTCGCCAAAAGCAATAGAAGAAGTTCTTGCAAGTCAAATATTTATCCTGTTTAGGGATGAAACCTGAATGGAAGCCTCTATGCATCTCATAGATAGCGAACTAAATTCTACAGAACAATTTTGTAAATGGATTAATTTCGCAAAAAAATGTATTAATTAGTGAATTGTAAGTACCAATTGTGTAATCATTTATTGAACTGTAGGGTAAGTAATTCATTAAAGGAAGCACCAACATCTCTATTTATTATTATTTTCGTTTGTTTCACAAAATGCGACGGGAACTAAGAGCAAATAATATTATGACATACGGCGTCTCCCAGAGGAAAAGAGTTAGTGCGGTTTTGATATACTGCCTGCGTCTCCACCACTTCTGCGTGTGGTTTCAATTTTAATATTAAATTCACTGTCTGAAGACAATAGCACAACTTTTCTCTCATATTGATACGAGTAACTGGCTTTTCCCCCGGCTTCGTCTGCGTAAAATAAATTTCAGTTTATCGTAGTAAAAAGTAGCATGTCCTGCCTCAGTGCTTATTGAATCGAGTGTGGCAATTTTTTTTTTTAAAATTGTTCAGCGGTTTAGGCGTGAAAAGGTAACAAACAGTCATACAAAAGCGTTACTTTCCCGTTGATAATATTAGTAAAGAAACTATGGTTAATTTTCATAGGGTATGAACTACATCTAGGCTTTAACCCCAGGGGTTTTGCTCAATTCCGATCCAAGCATAATACTATGTTTCCCATGTTATTTTTCAACCTGTATGATTATTGAGGCTTTGTTAGAGCTTCGTGGATTATTATAACCCCGGATAAACATCGTCTATTTATGATTAATTTAATCTGCTTTTGTTTTCTCCTTTTTTGGTTTTATTTATTACGTTTGACGTCACTGGTAAATCCTTCCCTCGTTTAAAAATAGAAAAACTAATTGAGTAAAAACTTTTGTCTTTGTTGACTTTAATACGCATAGGTATACAACGTGTCCCCAGCTTCGGGACAAATGCGAATACTACTGGTTTAGTAGGATATTTAAAACCAAATTGCAAAGTATCATAACAATCGGTCCAGTATTTACCGAAAAACTAACGGTTTTCAATTTATCACTTTGGAGCAGCCTGTATGTAGTTGATTGGTCTAGGAAGTACCCAGAAGACTGCAAACTCTTTTAAATTGCATTAGAGTTCTACTTTAAATGACGGATTTTATTATTTAGTGTAGGTGTGACATTGTTGACATGTATGTGTCACGTCATGAATTGTTGTCATTAAAAAAAAAGACAGATGGATACAGTTTGTTGTATTTCATCATCATCATCAACAGCCTATTAATATGTCCCCACTGCTGGGGCTCAGGCCTACCCTCTCAACGAGGGTGTTTGGGCTGTAGTCCACCACGCTAGCCCAGTGCGGGTTGGTGGACTTCACATGCGCCTAAGAATTTCTTCATCGGCGTATGCAGGTTTCCTCACGATGTTTTCCTTCACCGTTTGAGAGCAGTTGTTGTATTTATTAGCGATTAATTTAAAATTAAATTTGTTAAAAAAAATTTTTTTTTGTTTTCTCGTCTAAATATGCAAATAACTATTTTACGATATTTCTGAGTTTCACTCTTATCCAGGGTTTCTTTATTTGTCCAGAGGCTAAGGTCACGAATATAACATTAGCGGGCGTCCCGCAGCTTTTGAAGTTGAATAAGTTTCCCGTTAAAAAAACAAACGTTCACCCCCCATTTCCTTAAAATGTAAAAATTAAAAACAACCTGAAATTTTTCCATCATTTATTTATGCTCAGTCGCTATAATTCAAGCCTTCGTATTTCTCACTTTAAAGAACAAAGACAACATCCATAAAAATCCCCCCTTTCTCCTGGTTGAACTTTCCAACAATCCATTCTTAGGGCATACTTACGTTATAAAATAAACCTCTGTTCCAAATTTCTAGACTTACAAGGGAGTTAGCAGTTTTGAACGATTTTATAATGATTAGATAGAAGAAAATATCATGATTGTAATATACAATACAAAACACAAAAAGCAACACATTAATAATGGCATTTTCGTACAGTCGTATTCAGGAGTGTTTCTTGCCTACGCACAGTCATTTTTCTCAGGATTTTATGACTATTTTGTGGCTGGCTGCAGACACAATAAACAGAATGTTACCGTACAACGCCGCATAGGGTAAAATAATAATAATGTTTGGACAAATTTACACACGGCTGTTTAGTCCCAAACTAAGCCGAAGCTTGTAAATGGGTACTCAACAACTGATCATCATCATCATCATATCAGCCTGTAGACGTCCACTGCTGGACAAAGGCCTCCCCCAAGGATCTCCACGACGACCGGTCCTGCGCTAACATCATCCAGCTGGGTCCCGCGACCTTCACCAGATCGTCGGTCCACCTTGTGGGAGGCCTGCCTACACTGCGTCTTCCGATACGTGGTCGCCACTCGAGAACCTTTCTGCCCCAACGGCCGTCAGTTCTACGAGCGATGTGCCCAGCCCACTGCCACTTCAGCTTCGCAATTCTTTGAGCTATGTCGGTCAGTGACCTTGGTTCTCCTGCGGATCTCCTCATTTCTGATTCGATCTCAACAACTGATAAACATACTTAAATACTTCAATACATACAAACACCCAGAATCCGAAAACCAACAGTTATGTTCATCACACAAATGTTGGTCCCGGGTGGAAATGGAACCCACGACCTTTGGCGCAGTAGACAGGGTCACTGCCAATACGCCAACAGGCCAGTCATCAAAATACTTAGTAAGTAGCTAAAGAATGCCTCGTTACTATCCATCCCCCTTGTATTGACAATGTTTATAGCAAGCAAGTAACCTGAGTAGCGTAGTGGGGGTGACGCGGGATCTCACGTCGAGCGAGAGGGCGCGTTCGATCCCCGGCCGTGCCATTTTCTCGAAACTTAAGTACATTTACTGGCTGCTCTTAAACGGTGAATGAAAACACTGCGTATATAAGTGAAGCCCACCAACATGTACTGGGTTATTGTGGTGGACTATAAGCCCTTACGCCTTCGTTGAGAGCATGAAGGAAAAAATTTGGGGGCGCGAGCGCCTACTTAAAAGTTGTTAGCTTCATGGTTATGGCTCCATAAAGACCCCAACGGTGGCCACCCAACCCACATTAACGTTTTTGAGTAATTTGGACTTAGAAGGTTCAAGTCCTGCTCGCGTCTGAACATTTTTTAAAACTTAAAGTTTATTTTTAACTTTTTGTAATTTTCTAAATCACTAGCTGCTAAGATCAGTTTTTCAGATCAAAAATACTGTTGCATTTACAAACACTTTGACACTCATATTTGGCCTTGAGTAAGTAAGTAAGTAATATTTATTTGCGTAAAACATGGTCGTATACAGATGTTTCTTATTCAATTCAATACTCTTTATTGCACATAATAATAAAAAACAGAACAAAATAATACAGTAGACTAAGAAGGTACATCTAGGCGGTCTTATCGTTAAAAGCGATTTCTTCCAGACAACCTTTGGTTACAGGATATTATAGAAGAGAAAGGTAGAACAAAATAATACAGTAGACTAAGAAGGTACATCTAGGCGGTCTTATCGTTAAAAGCGATTTCTTCCAGACAACCTTTGGTTACAGGATATTATAGAAGAGAAAGGTAGGTTGTGCAGCTAGATAAAATATATATATAATTATGTATTTTTAAAACTCTATAATATATACATAAATACATACATAATAACAATAACGATGACAACTGAACAAAGGTTCTAAATATTATGTAAAGGAAAAAGGGAGTGGAATGATCAGGTAGCGAGAAACAGTTGCTTAACTTGTCTCTTGAACGCACTTAGACATTTCGCGTGTCTGATCGGGACAGGTGAGGAGTTCCAAAGACGGATAGCGTGAAGTGTGAAGGAGTGATCATAGAATTTAGAGGAGTGAGGAGGGACATGAAGGCGAAGGTTTTCTGCGGAACGAAGAGGACGGTCGTGAGTAGAAGAAAGGAATTGAAAACGTTCTTTAAGATAGCTAGGAGTTGTTGGATTGAAAAGGACAGAATAGAGAAGAGAAAGAATATGAGCATCCCTGCGACGACGAATTGGTAGCCACATCAGATGTTTCTTATTAAAGTTCTACGTGTTTTACCAGCAGTACTTATACGACAAAATAACAACCTGTAGCTAGAGATAGCTTACGCGAGCGAAGACGCGCGGACGCATCTAGTTAAAATCTGTAAGATAGCGAGATAAATGATGGTAGTATTAAATACTGGTATAGAGTGGGAACTTATCCTAAGAGGTGCTTAGATCTCGGACAACATACTTCAACTCGTTTAGTATTCATGAGATATCTCCGACTGTTCGCGAGAAATGAAGATGGAGGGTTTATTTCAACAGATCATCAATTTTTTAAACGAACTCCCTTTTTATCCGGTGCAATTTTTACGTTTTTGAATTAAAACCTTGCACAAAAATTATGGATTAAATAGGAAACCGACATAAAGGTAACCATGAATGACACTACAGTTATTGGCGACTATCTATAAACAAATTGTACAAAATAAAATTCCCTAAGGGCCGTTTTCCTGTCACGCGTGTTTGCACCGCGCGTGCCGCTAATTTCATACAAGTGGCGCGCGCATGACAGGAAAGGCTTGTATGAAAGGACTGGATTGCGGGCGCACGCATGCGCGCCGCGCCAGGACGCGGGCACAAACACGCGTGACAGGAAAGCCTGCCTAATGGACCGAGCGAGCGAAGCGTCTCAGTTTCGAGATTGGCCAAAAATGCTTTTGTAGATAGATAGATAGATCGTCTGTCTATCTGTGTAATCTTCTACAGGTCGCATTTTTCAACCGATTTGGCGAAAATTCGGCATGTGTATATTCAAATTACGATTAGACTACGTACCATAATATAATTATTATGTAAAGTGGGAGTGAATTTTTTTTTCGGGAAACAAACAGTCACATACAGATTTGGAAACTAAAATATGGCAACAGACATACAGTTCCACTAATTAAAAACAAGATGAGAAGAAGAGAAGAGCATTAGAGACAGAAACAATACTTTACGGTTAATTATACATAATGAAATAGAAATTTAAAAATTACACTTAAATAGATTATACAGAATATAAATAGAGACAATGCAACACTACACTTACTCACTCACACACACACACACACACACACACAACACTCTCACACTATACACATGCAGATATATATATATAAACAATAGCAATAATATTTAAGTTTTCACTGACTACCTGTTTAATATACCTATATTATTATTATATAAATATTTATAACCTACCTATTTTAGATTAAGATTACTAAAAATATGTATAGTATGCAATGTATCGCTTTTTCCGTGGGTGGAGACCTGGTGACCTGGATCACAGACTACTATGTCTAGTTCAGGCATCAGTCTTCACAAAAGGTGACCACTTACTAAAACATCGCTTGTACTTTATTTTAAGTTTGTATTTGTGAAGACTTTGTGAAGAAACAATTAAAGATATATTATTATTATTATATTATTATTATTAATTAATATAATAATTTTCTCTCGTGAATCCGATCGTGTGGGGTATCGTTGAATAGTTTTTTCAAAAATATTGCGGGGGTGTGAAGTCCATTTTTCGACTTAATATAAAGTTTCGAACGTAAAAAATCTAGTGAAATCTGGTGTGCTGAGGGACCGACACCGGCCTGTAATATAAACCTCAAACTTTTAGCTTCAATGTCCAAAGTGCAATATTACGGAGTTCTAGCCATGTTATAGATGACCCCATTTAGAGTTTCCTCGACATTTTCTCCTTTATAAGTTGCAGGTCACGTAGCGAATATGTCCGGACCAAGCATCCCTTAACCAGTGGGACTTTATATTTTTTGGGTTGCGTCAAACGCATGCGAAGCTTTCTATTTTAGGTCGCACGTTCAAATCCGGCTCGCGAATGAATTGTTCAATTTAAATCACTAGCTGACCCGACAAACGTCGTGGTATCAAAAGCTAGGTATTCGACTGTGGCTGTTTGTCTACGCACAAAAGAAGTAATTCAGAAGATTTAACAGACCTATTACCTACGGAAATGTAGTATATCTAGACAAAATAATACATTATAATTCATCAATATTAAATAAACATGTCCCCACTGCTGGGGCTCAGGCCTACCCTCTCAACGAGGACGTTCGGGCTATAGTCCACCACGCTAGCCCAGTGCGGGTTGGTGGACTTCACATGCGCCTACGAATTTCTTCTTCGGCGTACGCAGGTTTACAATGTTTTCAATCAAGGTACAATGTTTTCCTTCACCGTTTGAGAGCAGTCAGTAAATGTACTTAAGTTTCGAGAAAAAACCCATTGGTACATGGCCCAGCCGTGGATCGAACTCCGGACCATCCGATATGATAGGCCGCGTCTTATCCCCTACGCCACTGACTCTCTCAATAAAATTATAATTAATGGGAACAGAAAAAATAAAATGTGAAATCCAAACAGCAGTCATTAGTTATAAATAAAATAATTTTAAATTTCCAAGTTACTGCATTTAAAGAAACCGATACTCCCGTGCAAATTTTCAGCCGTAGGTAGGTATAGGCTACTTTCTAAAGCGGTATACTGTTCCCGCGGGAAAAAAACTTATTCCACGCGGGCAAAGGTACCAATGAAATCAAAGCTTCGCTTCTTCAAATCGCATGACTAAATTTGAATGTGAGGAAAATTGTACTCAAACACGCACTTTTTACTTTCGTATAATTTCACTAAAGTGTGGCAAAAGAAATAAAGTTCCAAACAGACCTTTTTCTTTTTACTTCTTGTTACAATATACCTTTCTTTTATTTGTTGCTTATTTCTTCTGAATATAAAACAGGTTATTTTTTGGCTGAGCGCGGTTTTATGGGGTAATTGGTTTTATTTTCTCCATACATATTTGTTTAAACGACGTATTCCGACGCCTACTGTACACAAATCCTGCACAGTATGCTGATTTCGGCAAAGTTTTTTAGTAAAAATGTAACTGCGATTTTTTTAGGTGCTTCTGTCTTTTATCTTCGGTTAGTCAATTTCTTAATGCTTTATCACTAGTGCATGCTGATAATGATGGAAATATAAAAATATACAAGAGCAACATTGACGGTACCTACGTGATTGTAAAATGTATGTTACCTTCTGGCAAATCCAGATTGTAAACAAAACGTGACCGAACCAAGGTCACCGACATAGCTCTGAAGAAGCAGTTGGAGCTGATCTGTGAAGCTGAAGTGGCAGTGGGCTGGGCACATCGCTCGTAGAACTGACGGCCGTTGGGGCAGAAAGGTTCTCGAGTGGCGACCACGTATCGGAAGACGCAGCGTAAGCCTCCCACAAGGTGGACCGACGATGGTGAAGGTCGCGGGCTGGATGAGGTTAGCGCAGGACCGGTCGTCGTGGAGATCCTTGGGAGAGGCCTTTGTCCAGCAGTGGACGTCTACAGGCTGATATGATGATGATGATGAAACAAAACGTACCTACCTGTGCCTTGACTTTTACCACAGGTAGGCACTATTACTTATTCTGTGACTGTGCTACGAAGACTGCATAAACGAAATATGTGAGACGAAATAATCTGACATGAGAAACGATCAAAGAATCTGAAATGATTCACACAAGACTTGCCAATTTCACACTGGGAGCTCACGGACAATGGGTGTTTGCTTCCCATACCACATGTGCGTTCCCCTGTACGCAGCATGGCTGTCAGGAAATTATACTGTACCTTTATAATATACCTACTATAGCTATTATAGCCCTGCGACTTTGCCTGCAACTATTCTAGTTTGCGGGAACAGATTTTCCCGTGAAAATATTCATCATCAACAGCCTATTAATGTCCCCACTGCTGGGGCTCAGGCCTACCCTCTCAACGAGGGCGTTCGGGCTATAGTCCACCACGCTAGCCCAGTGCGGGTTGGTGGACTCCACATGCGCCTAAGAATTTCTTCTTCGGCGTATGCAGGTTTCCTCACGATGTTTTCCTTCACCGTTTGAGAGCAGTCAGTAAATGTACTTAAGTTTCGAGAAAAAACCCATTGGTACAAGGCCCAGCTGGGGATCGAACTCCGGACCTTTCGATATGATAGGCCGCGTCTTATCCCCTACGCCACTGACGCTCAAATATTAAACCTATGCAATAGAGAAATAATTCACGCGAGGATTTTGGTCCCCTGGGGGATCGAAATGTACTTAATAATCCACTACGATCCCATAAAACAAAGGTATTAAACCGTACCTACTAAAATTACAACTTCTTTCAGAAAGGCGCACCAGAGCCCGAACTGGGCTAGGGTGGTGGATTATAGCCCGCTACGCCCTCGTTGACAGGGTAGGCCTGTGTCTCAACAGTGAGGACATATTATTGGGCAGATTTAAATCAATGACAAGCGTGGAATGCATTTCACCACTGGGAAACTTGTATTTCATGGTACTTTTTAATAAAATAATCCGAAACGTTTAAAATGTGCGACAATATCTATTTTGGGCCATGGTATAAGTGGGACAAATCAATGCCAATTTTACCACCAATGGTACAGACAGACTGATGGTAAAAGGTCAGTTTTTTTAACCCTACGTCAATATCATGGGTCTCACTGCACGTGGAAAGAATATAAAGCATGGGAAATTAAATATACTTGCAGATAAGACTCGAGGCAGGAGTGAGGGTTGCAAATTAGGTTAATTAAAACCCTCTCATATCAGAAGTGGGACAGTTATAAGTAACGTTGAATATTTTACAAATTAAGAGTTGGAGAAAGCAATAAAAACATTCAATTTGCTACTAGCAACTAAAACATTACAGTATGTAGTTTTTTTAGGGATCCGTCAAACCGGACTACCTTATATGCGGTATTTTCTGTCCGTCCCAAGTAGTGCATGGTATATTCATCTATAATTAGTCGTGCATTATGTCAGTAATTTTTAGGATGAAATGTAAATGAAACAATGTAACAGCTGTTGATGAGTCTAATAAATAAATAAAAATACATAAACCGTACTTGTCCGCAACTTAAATCAGTTCTTTTCAAAATACCTTTGACCGCTGTTGTACCCCCAAGCATTCCTCTTCTTATGGTATGTCATAGAAGGAGGGAGAGCAAGGATACGGTTGTCCTCTGAACCTAATTTGGATACGCGTCCGCGCCTGAACCTTTGTTGAACAAGAATTTATTTATAAGACAAAAGTTCCGGCTGCCTGCGTGCGGTAAGAATGCTTTGTCAAGAATGTTTGTGGGCGTTGCTATTGGAATTCGTATTGAACAGCGGTTTCCACCCCTTTAAGGAAGAAAGGAAAAAGCACTAGTGCGGTAATGTATAGTACAAAGCACCCGTTTTTTTAAGCTGCAGTTTGCACCTGGCGGGGCAATAAGAACCACTTTACGAACAAATCCGATTTGAATACCATTGCCTGCCTGTTGCCATCAAAATCAAAGAGAAAAATTAGGGAAGTTTTTAACATATTTCTTTTTTTCCTCGCAAAGTACATAATTATGTTAAAAAACGTCGTGTGTAACCCGTCAGCATTGGTTATTACCCTCTCGATTTGATTACGCACTCGCCTTCGTGCAATCCAGCCTCAAGAGTTGAGTGCAATGACCAACTTTGCTCACTTTATCAAAATGTACATAAAAATACTTTGCAAATTGTTAAATTGCTATAATCCGTAACAGTACCTACCTACGCTTTTCTTTGATATTTGCAGATGAAAAATTTTAACATCTCAATTTATTTTATTTCATAAAAAAATAATCCTTCATGAATGTCTATCGCTCTTTTGAGTCCAGGGACTGTTATTAACAACAAGTTGCTGCGAAATAAAGCTTGCCGAGAGCCTACTTAACCGTCGAGACACCTGAATGACAATTTAAACATTAAAGAAAACTTTATTTCACCCCCCTTTAGTTCAATCTCTACACTTTATCAAAACAAATCAAGAGCTAAAATAATAATATTTTATTTAAATTTGTTTTCGGAGTCGTGGGAGCAATATTTCTGAAAAATTGAGAACTATTTGTATTTGGCCGAATCCGCATATGTTTTGAGTGCACTGAGGTTGGCATTTGGACCACTAGCTGTTGTGCCCCTTCACAGTCCCTTGGCACCTAGTCTTGGAAAGTTACGGCATCACTTAAGCTACACCGTTTTTTATTCATTTTCTACCAAACCAAAGCCAAAAGTGCATTAACCATAACTGCATCTGGAAGTGGTTTGTGATTCATGCACATGCACTAAGCTGTTATTGATTTAGTGCAATTGCTTTCGAGCAGCGTTTCATTTCACTCACGATATTTACTGCGTTTCGTATCTAACTAAATCCAGTGATGGATCTGGTATTTGAAATGTTTACGGTGCCCCTAAATTTGGGCAAAGTGTTTTTGAATCCATAAAACATTCAATTCAATTCAATACTCTTTATTGCACATAATAACAAAAAACAGAACAAAATAATACAGTAGACTAAGAAGGTACATCCAGGTGGTCTTATCGCTAAAAGCGATTTCTTCCAGACAACCTTTACAAAAACATCTTCATTAAACTAACAAAAATATGTTGATTTTAATTTGTGTTCGTATTGTGCTAATAAGACCTTGCTTCTTGAAAAATTTCATAATTCTAGGTCAACGGGAAGTACCCCATAGGTTTTGATTACCAAAATACTCAAAAAACGGCTATATCTTTTGACTGCGTTGACTTAGAAGTTTGATTTTTTCCCAGATCTAAAGGATTGCAGACCTGAGTATTTGATATTAATTTTAACTTGATACCTCCACGCGTTCCTAAGAAAAATGGTCTTGACAGACTCACAGACTGACTGACAACGAAGTGATCCTTTATGGGTTCCTTTTTTCCTTTTGAGGTACGGAACCTTAAAAATGATGTTTATATCTACAAATAAGCAACCAAAGGCAGCAACCAAAACTTTTCGTCAAACTAAACCCGGAAATCGCAGTGCAAACATTTCGCCCAAACTTAATTCCCGTATAAGATCGTGCATAACTCCAAAACTTGACACTGGAACTCCCAACTTCAATAATATTACAGTTTGGGTAATACCCAATGAACATTTGTGTTAATTTAATACACTTAATAACACTCAGAACTTGGAATTACCCTTCAATGTTTCACAACTTTGAAGGACTTAATTTAAATGAACTGTACTCTAATATTTGACGACTCTTGATTCAGTCTGAAGAATATCGCACCTCCAGTACTGTAACGTCAGAATTGTCAAAATGTGCGAAACTGAGTTAAGAACAACTTAGTCTGAACAATATTAAAATCTTTGAAAAGCTCTAATAAAATTTACAAAATGACACTTCTGACGTTGTAGTAGGTAAGGTTAACCGCACGTCAGTGGAAACAAAACCAGTATAAACTGGTCTCTCATAGTATTCATCATAATCTTCAGCCTGCACCAGTCCACTGCAGGACATAGGCGCGCCACTGAGTCCGATCTTGCTCTTCGCATCCAGTCACGTCAGCCGCCCTTACAGCTCGTCGCTCCATAGATTATAGTATTGAAACTCCCGAATAGGCGGAGCCAGGTCAAGGTCAAAGTGTTCCCACTGACGTGCGGTCGACTGTACTAGAGGTGAGATAACAATAATTTGTTTGATTCCTTCCATCAGAGCCTTACAAGGTCCACTATTGGACAATTACACCATATTCCTGTCATCGCTCTATCTGGAAGTATTTCCGATAAAAATCAAAACAAATTCGCAATCAAATCAAAATCAACAGCCTATTAATATGTCACCAATATTGGGGCTCAGGCCTTCTCAACGAGACCGTGCGGGCTATAATAGTCCACCTCGCTAGCCCAGTGCGGGTTGGTGGACTTCACATGCGCCTAAGAATTCCTTTTTCGACGTATGCAGGTTTCCTCACAGTGTTTACCTTCACCGTTTGAGAGTAGTCAGTAAATGTACTTATGTTTCGAGAAAATTTCATTGGTAAGTACTTGGCACGGCTGGAGATCGAACTCGAAACATGACAGGCCGCGTCTTCCCCACCACGCCACCGGCGCTCTCTACTCATAAATCCAAATTCGCAATGACGCTTCAAAATTTTTAATAATTTTATTTAAATTACCAAAAAAAAGTGTCAGTACTTAGATCCGTGGCAGGTTTAAATTATATTCCATCGACCCTTAAAATGTATGTCCAGCAGTGGACTGGTACAGGCTGATGATGATGATGACCCATAAAAAACGAACGCCCAAAACTCGTAGAGAAAAAATCATTTAGTATGGGATACTGAATGCCTCCGTAACAGTCCGTAACACCCCTTGTGTTAATTGACCCAGCAAGGTACGCTTTGCGACGAGATGAACCGTATTTCCGTAAATGTGACCAATTCGAAAAGTTTGTTCGCAAAGTCCGCGGATGTGGGGCACGCAGCCCATTATTGTCCTAGTAGTAGTATTGTCCGTGTAGCCCTATCGAGGTCGGATACATTTGACCCCATATTGACCTCTATATTGCGCGGATATATGAAGCTTAGGAGCAACCTTAATACCGAAACATTTCAGCGGCTCACGAGGAAAAACAGAGGATATGTTTTGGACGAAAAATATGAGAGTTGATTTTATTATGAACGTTGATATAAGTATTGATTTTTGATGGAAATTGCCTTTATTATGTTAAACGCTGATTGATGAGGGCTTATTGTTCCCACTAGGCTCCTTGGAAAATATACAAAATCGTCTATCCTTCGGTCGTAATTATAATATTTACCAGATACCGAACATAGATAAATATTTGTAATGAACAAGCTTTATGTATGAAACCAGGGCCCTGTGCTGTTAGGTTTGTTACTGTTTCTTCCCCTACGGGTGGAAACAGAGTAGTTTAAGACCGGTGAACGAATCGTTCACCATAGCTCCAAGCTTTCTACATAGCTCAAAGTACGTTGAAATAGCAATGGGCTGGCCACATCTGTTGGAGAACCGATAACCGCTGGGGTAGATGAGTTCTCGAGTGGAGACCACGAGTGGGCAAGCATAGTGTGATTATTCACGGGTCTTACCTACAATTTTTGTGTACCTTTGCACCAAGTGTCGAGCAGGTTACCCTGGCCGTTGTCACGAGCTGACTGCAGACGAGCTGTCAGTGTTGAGCACTGCGAGTAGTTTCTCCAGCTACTCATTGGTCTTAAGGGCTCCAGAAACGATCATGCGGCATAACGTGCAATACGTGCTGTCACTCATTCATGATCGTCTAGCTGTAGTGATTGACGTGCATGACATGCAATCTACGTGCTGGCCGTTGCTTCACTGTATTGATTGATAGCAAGCATGATGGTCCATCATGCAGCATGATCGTTTAGGGACACTATATGTTATTGGGAAGTCTCGGTACACAACAATTACGGTATCTGCGGGTGTATCCGAAGATAAATCACCAGATTTTCGTTTATGGATGACTGAATTCCACGCTGAAGACAGTGCATGTAAAACCATCTTCCCTATTGAAAATTTTGAATTTCTTGATTCCAATAGCTTCTCGCACTATCCTCGAATAGTAGTGCCGATCAATAGATGTTGTGTTTTTAGTAACTGCTAACCGAAGTATGGAAATCTGCCTGTCTGTCGGTACCTATTTGACATTGATGGCGATTTATCACACCCAAATATAGCTTGGGAAACCAAACAAAAGCGTGGTCCGGTGACGTCAGAGTGCAGCTTTCAATATGAGATAAATCTAAGCCTGATTCACAGTTTGTCTTGTATATATCGGATTGCGTGAAGATTCCCATCAGTGCGTCATCGCCGACACGTACTCAGGATTCAGTATCCGAGGGGGCAGATTCCTTCAACAGTATGATATGTACAGTCGACCGCACGTCAGTGGAAACACTTTGACCTTGAGCTGGCCTAGCCTATTAGGGAGTCCTGGACTTCCTGGATTTGTAAGTCGCATCACCGACCGAGTACATAAAAGAGGAGAGTGCCTGTCAAAGAAAGAAAAAAAAGAAACGAGATAGAGAATAAAAGAAGTAAAGATAAAAATAACTTTACTGTGTTTCGGAAGTTCCAGGTTGTGCCGACGAAGGCGCGCCACTGAACCCAATCATCGGATCTCCGCATCCAGTCGCTGCCTGTCGATTCGTGAGGCATCCCCTTGCTCAATCGTGGTCTCCACTCTCGAGAGCTCATTATAGGTACCAGGAAGGTTAGGTAATGCGAACCGATGGTGCCACTTACGGGGGGGGGGGGGCGGACCTTTGAAGCGGTAGCGGAAGGAGGGGAAAGTATCTCCTCACTCTTTCTTGCACATACAAATTTACTGGAGTTTGAAAATGAGGAGTTACAGTATTGTAATACATTTGACACCCATAGAATGCAAATTTTTTTCGCCTCTATAGAGGGCCGCGAGCACCCACCAAAGAGATCATATCTCTATGATAGGTACCTACGACAGTTGTGACCAACCAACTGCCACTTCAACCCTTTCTGAGCTATGTCGAAGACTGTAATTGTCTGGCTCTCAGATACCGCCGAACCTGTCTCTCAGAGAAACTCCGAGCCTTTTCGATAGCCCGATAACTGTAGTCCCACTGTCAGTGTCCACGTTTCGGCGCCACCGTACGGTATAGGTAGGACGTACTGATCGAAGACTTGTCTTCAGCCATTGATTTTGATATGCGACGGGATGATATGACGTAACATCCCAAATGCTTCTCCAGTCGGCTTCCTTCCTATCTAACTTCAGAGATATCCCGAGATAGACACTTCTTGATCTCGCATGATCCATAGGGGGCCTTATCTGAGAGCAGTACCTCCTAATTACGGCCTCTCCGTCGTCATGCGTCGTACTCCGCAGCCAACAAAGTGTTCTTGTGAGGATATTATGGTAGTGGTTGTATTGAGTTTCTGCAAGTGGTTGATTGTGCTGCTATTTTGGTAAATGCCATATAAATAAACCCTATATGAAGCTACACTACACTATAATATAACACTACAATATAATTTTAAAGCATTTCTACACAAAAGTTTAATTTTTTGTATTATTAAGGTTTAGAAACATAACAAGAAAGAAGGCCTGTATACAAAAAAAAATTACATATTTTTAATTTTATAATAAAGATCAGATAACATTTAAAACTTAATCTTAACTATTTGACTGGCCTGTAGTGGTAGTAACCCTGCCTACTGCGCCAAAGGTAGTGGGTTCGATTCCCACCCGGGACCAACATTTGTGTGATGTTGGTTTTCGGATTCTGGGTGTTTGTATGTAAGTATTTAAGTATTTATTTAAAAGTAAGTTATCGACTACCCATGTACAAGCTTCGGCTTAGTTGGGACTAAAACTAGTGTGTAAAGTCCAAACATTATTATTATTATAACTTAAACTTACCTAAGGATGTGAGGATCGCGATACTTGGCGCTCCGTTCTTTCTGCCTACCCCGCCAGGGACATAGCGTGAATATATGTATGTATGTAAACTTACCTACAAGTAAAAAGGGCGTTGAGGTGGTCATATTTGGTCATTGATCTCAGAAGGCCGGCGACAAGCCGTGAAAGAACCCCTCCACAAATAATAACTTCATCATCAGCCTGCACTAGTCCACTGCTGGACATAGGCCTCCCCCAAGGCGCGCCACTGAGTCCGATCTTCGACACTCCGCATCCAGTCACTGCCAGCCGCCCTGCGCAGGTCGTCGCTCCATCTAGCCGGGGGGCGTCCCACACTACGCTTGCCTAGTCGTGGTCTCCACTCGAGAACTCGTCTACCCCAGCGGTTATCGGTTCTCCGACAGATGTGACCAGCCCACTGCCACTTCAACGTGCTAACCCTTTGAGCTATGTCGAAGGCTTTGGTTCTCTGGCGGATCATCTCGTTCCGGATACTGTCTCTCAGAGAAACTCCGAGCATAGCTCTTTCCATAGCCCGTTGAGCGACTTTGAGTTTTCGGACTAGTCCCACTGTCAGTGTCCACGTTTCGGCGCCGTAGGTCATTACGGGTAGGACGCACTGGTTGAAGACTTTTGTCTTCAGGCATTGTGGTATATGCGACGAGAACTAACTTGTTCACAAATAATACTCCACAAATAATAACTTGGGCAGTAAATATGATCGCTTGTGAAGTACAGACAGCACAATAAAGACGATCAGCATCTATCTGCATAGATTTAATAAAACCATAGCGAGCTTTCGGTGTTCTGTGTCTATCAGTATGTTTTCGCTCATAAATGGCCAACTTTGTAACATCCTTACACTCAAGTACGGTCGACCGCAAGTCAGTGGAAACAAAACCAGTATAAACTGGTCTCTCACAGTATTGAAACTCCCTAATATGCTAGGCCAGCTCAAGGTCAAAGTGTACCCACTGACGTGCGGTCGACTGTACGAACATTAAGATACTTTTCTCCAAGTAAAATTATTACGCGGTCTCATTGAGATAGCCGAGAATATGCAAATGTGTTCATATTTACAGTGCCATTATTTAGGTGGATATCCTTTGTGCTGGCGGCCGTTTGGGGATCACATCCGTGGCGGGGGTGTCCCGCGAACATGGGGGAACTTATCCCTCGTATTCTTTAAACAAGATATTTCTACACTTACATTTTTTTAAATTAAGTTTGTACGGAACCCTCAGGGCGCGAGTCCTACTCGCACTTCATCATCATCATCAACAGCCTAATAATCTCCCCACTGCTGGGGCTCAGGCCTACCCTCTCAACGAGGGCGTGCGGGCTATAGTCCACCACGCTAGCCCAGTGCGGGTTGGTGGACTTCACATGCGCCTAAGAATTTCTTCTTCAGCGTATGCAGGTTTCCTCACGATGTTTTCCTTCACCGTTTGAGAGCAGTCAGTAAATGTACTTAAGTTTCGAGAAAAAACCCATTGGTACATGGCCGAACCGGGGATCGAACCTCGGACCTTTCGATATCATAGGTCGCGTCTTATCCCCGAGGCCACTGACGCTCTTGTTAGGTTTCTATAGGGTTTAGTTCCACAAATGTAAAAACGGAACACTTGGAGGATCACTTTGTTGTCTGTCCGTCTGTCAAGACCCTTTTTCACAGAATTGGGTAAAGTAGAGGTATCAGGTTGAAATTATAATCAAATATTAAGTTCTACGGTCCCTTAGAGATTTAAACAATTCAAGCTTCTAACTCAACGCTATCAAAAAATACGGCCATTTAAGTACATAAAATATGCAAAAGTAAATAAATTAATTAAATTCGAAAACCATTATTTCGACGGGGAAGTGCTAACAACTTGGTTTTTGTAAGTTAGGAGTTGTTAGCACTTCCCCGTCGATTTGTTGTAGAATGTTGATTAAAAAATATAATATATTATCATTTTCTTAAACATGCGCGGAAATATTGTCATTACTTTTGAATAAAGAACACGCGAAGCATCATATTTACGTAGACTGAGGGCTTCTTTCACCACTTCCTGATATTGTTACAGATAGTAATCTTAATGATAAACTAATCTATCAGATAAATCTGTGTGATAGACCATATAAAATGTATAAGATATAGGGAATCAGATACCTGTGAAACCAAAAAAATAGGCTATCTGTCAGATAACCTGCAGATAGGGTATCTGGGACTTTATCAGCAAGCGGTGTAAGAGGCCCTGAAAAACCAAAATCACTTCCCGGCGCGTTCTTTGAATTTGGAACGAAGAGCGCGCCGGCAATGTTGTATGAAACGGTGTGCTGTTTGAATTTAGAACTCTTTCATATATCGTACACATTGCGTTCTCGTGGCTGTATAGCCACAGATGCGTTTTTATTTAAACTTGACAAATCCTGAATGTTACACTCGACATTGTTTCCGCAGATCTTCAGCCACTCTTCTTGCTGATTCGGGAGCGAATTTAACTACTCTAAAAAGACACGGAGGTTGGAAGTCCAATAAAGTGGCTGAAGGCTACATCGAAGACTCTGTTGAAAATAAAACTGAGATAACCAATAAAATTAACCAAAACATCAAATTGCGACCTGTTAATGATTCGGAAACAACATCTTACCCACTCACCTCTTGCCAATAATCAAGTCCACAGCCATCCACTTCTAAACACCAATTAAGTTTCCAGCCACCTACCACTGACCAAGTATCAAATTCCCAGCCGCAAACGTCAGAAATACAACAAACGAACATAAATGTGCCTGGAAAAACAATAACATTTTCGTTCAATAATTGTCCTAACATGAGCAATATAACTTTTAATATTAATTAAATTTATTATGTAAAAGGCCCTTTTTTATTTCCTTGCATTTTTTTAAGAAAAGCACTATATATGCCTCGGCCGAAATGGCAATTGCCTATTTCGCTGCCTTTGCAATAATGTACTATTCCATCGTTATACATCCTTGAGATAGCAGTATTTGTAAAACAAAATCCTAGCTTGTTCAAAAATATAGAGGTCACGGCACCACATCTTCGCCCGCGTGATAAAACTAAAATTTGCCGTCAATGGGCAAACACAGCATTACTAGATGAAAGTGTATATGGTATGGCGTCAAAAATATATAATAAACTGCCTACAGAGCTCAGACAATGCCACTTTGGCAAATTTAGAAAGGAAATAAATGTATTTTTACTTTAAAAATGTTATTATACAATCAATGAATTTATGAATGATAAATTGTAATTTAGATTTAGATTTTTAGTTGAATATTTTGTTCTTATTATGACACTATAAATTAATTAATTATTGATTTGTATGATGTAATGATTGAATTATTTATGTTAATTAATGATTTCGACTTCTTTAATTTATTTGGTGAAATTTTGTATTATTATTATTTTAAAATTTGTACGCCGCAAGGTAAAACATGACGATACGATTATGCTAAACACTGACATCTGAATATTTAAACTCATGTTTTGACAAATAAATTTTCTTTCTTTCTTTCTTTCTTTCTTTCTTTCTTTCTTTCTTTGTATGATTTACAAAAATTTTACTAAACTTAAACTCTATCTATAATTCTATGTAGATCTTAGAACTTGGAAAATAATTTACTATGTCATAATTCACTATTAAGTATGCTAACTACCAATATTTTCTGCCACCAATAAAAATAAAACCAACCCTTTTTATTATAGTATTTTCTTTGTATTTTTTACGAAGCTTTTTATTAGACGCAGTCACAAAACCCCCGAAATAACAAAGCATCTCCAAATAACCCCCTAATATACACAAATATATATAACAGGAAAAAAACAGAAAGGGACCGCGGCAGTAAACACGTAAGTGCATAAAATGTACCCTTGATGAAGGCGGTAATATATTATACATGTGCGACGTGATGTATGGCACCAGTAGGTACGGTCGACCGCACGTCAGTGGAAACTAAACCAATATAAACTGGTCTCTCACAGTATTGAAACTATTTGAAACTCCCTATAGACTAGACCAGCGCAAGGTCATAGTGCTTCCACTGACGACGGTCGACTGTACATATACTTAGGTATCAAAACATTACATACTATTATTAAAAACGTGACATACTTGTATCTAAATCTTTTTCGAGCTTTGTCTAAAATGAAAGCTCGGGAAAATCTAGGAAAAATCATTTTTCGGTATTACTTGCACTATTACTTATTTATTCTGTGGTAGGTATATTAAATTAGTCCCTAAAAACCCACATCCACAAAGTACCTAATACCCAGATTAATAATTCCGTAAAATGTAAATTCCGTAACGTCTAATTTTCAAGTGAATGTGAATTTAATTCTATTATTTTAGAAATGACATTTTGAAACGGTGCTAAATAATAACTCCAACTAGCGTAGGTAGGACCTCTGGAGCTCAATTTTTTAATCGCTTGCCTCGCTTAATTCGAGCGTTCGATTCTACTAATTTTGTATGAATTCTATTTATAGAAAGAAAATTAGAATAATCGACTGTTCGAGGCGAGGCGAGCGAATCAAAAATAGGGCTCCAAAACGGTATACCGAATGGCAATGTACCTAGGTATGTTGTAGTATTTCTGCACACACAAAATGATGGTTTCATTCAATTTTTTCATTCATTTTTTCATTGAAGATAATTTAACTGAAGATGAAGACACCTCGGAGATGATGAATGAGTCAGTGATGACATGAGATATATAAACCGTAATAGTAAATAAACCTTGTTATATTTGGGAAGTGAAAATATTTAAATATTATTTAGGTAGTACGTAAATTAAAAAAGTTTTCGATTAGTTAGGATTTAAGAGAACGCCCAGAGCGGGACCAGCTGATCTTGTTTCCTCACTTTTAAAATAATAACAACAAAGAAAGGTACGTTTTTTGAAGTGTCTTTACCTATATAATTAACGTTATGTATAAAACCTAAGTATTTAGTTACATATTTATAATATATAAAATTTGTAAAATAATTTTTGAGAGCGTCAGTGGCGCAGGGGATAAGACGCGGCCTATCATATCGAAAGGTCCGGAGTTCGATCCCCAGCTGGGCCATGTACCAATGGGTTTTTTCTCGAAACTTAAGTACATTTACTGACTGCTCTCAAACGGTGAAGGAAAACATCGTGAGGAAACCTGCATACGCCGAAGAAGAAATTCTTAGGCGCATGTGAAGTCCACCAACCCGCACTGGGCTAGCGTGGTGGACTATAGCCCGAACGCCCTCGTTAAGAGGGTAGGCCTGAGCCCCAGCAGTGGGGACATTAATAGGCTGTTGATGATGATGATGATGTAAAATAATTTTTAAAAAATACTGAAAGGAGACTATTTCATTTTCAAAAATATGAAATTCCTACTATTTTTTTAGATTTTGAAATTTCAGTAGATTTTGAAAGAAAAAATAAAAACAGTTATTACTACTTATTACCATACCTATTTAAAACATTTGACCTAATAATCTATCTAAAACCACAGACCAGACCTAGTCCTATCCAGCCGTAAAGAGAGAACTATGTATCCAACCTAAAACAAATACTATGATTTCGCGTTTGTGGTTTTTTTGTCATTAATAGAGTGAATCTCACAAGCAAGCGGATTTTATTGAATCTGTGACATGCAGTATTTTATAATTTTTAAATAAAATAAAGTGTGCTAGTAAATTTGCTATCTCTAATATTTAAGGCACTTTTCGTGTTTTTCACCCTGCCTGCATGTTACTTTTTATTTATACCATGCTTTCAGCACCAAATTATGTTAATAAATAATAACCAATTTAACCCTAATTTTCTCCAATTTCCCTTTCATTAATACGAGGCAAAAACTTTCTTCCGATCTCTCGCAAGATTGATGAGCCAATGATTGATATACTTACAGAAGCATCACATAACATTGTAGGTGATTAGTGATTGAATAGGTTATTTAATTAAAATAATGATGACGATATATAAACTTTTTGGACAACCAAGGAAGTAGGTAGTCGTAGAACTGGCCAACACAGATTAGATAGGTAATATAAATGCTGGCCATGTTTTCTTCAAAAATCTTTTGTGACTGCCATTTTTGTCTATAAAAAACTTTGTTTAAATTTCATAATTCGTATTTGTAGTCTGTATTTGTAGCCAGTCTCATATGGAATACACTTTTTTTTGATAGGTACCAAATTGACTGTAAAAAAAAATAAAGCAAGTGCAAAAAAAATTCCAAAGCGTACGTTTTATGCTACACGAATACGTAGGTTTTTTTACATCCTGAATATCTCGAAGTAATATTATGTGGGTAATCTAACTATCGGTAATTGTGCCTAGTTTCAACTCAATCGGTCCAGTGCCTACATATCGAGATAACCGCCGGATAGACAGTCAAAAATACTTTACTTACCTATGTAGGTACGTAGCGGACTCGAAGGCGAATGCAATCAAAAAAAATCCAACGGTCTCCCTTTTCACTTTCCACCATTTCTTGCCTAATACTCTCTGGGGCGATAAAAACTCCTTATCACGTTATTCATTGTAATAAAATGACTCGCCGTAATGAGGTGTGTGCTACTCGCAGTGAAAAATTAGGTCACCCATATACTGTTACAGCAGCCAGACAACCCCTGCGTGACGCATCACTTTTCGCATTTTAAATTTTTATATCTCCCAAGCTATCTCATACGCCAGTCACCCTCACGAAATTGGAGTGCAGCTTCCTTTCCTATTATTACCTAAGTATATAAATAGCTGTGTAGTGTGTGAAGTAAGTAGGTAGGTACCTAGGTACCTAGTTTTGAAAAAGTAGTCTTGAAATTGAATGGTTTACGTCTGAAGTTATAACCTAAACTTTGCATTAAAAATAATCCCGGTGGTCTTGATTTAAATTAAGAGTACTTACTTACTATTCATGCTGTGGACTTAACTGTAAAAAATGACTGTAAACCAACTCAAAGATTCGATCATTACTTACTATCTAGGTACTTACCATAAGCGGCAAAATAAACCGGTCCTATAATAAAAAAAAGAGAAGTGTTCTTGTTTTTGGGGTAGGTAGGTAGCTACCTAACTTTACTTTTGAATTTCCCTCCCTGAGCCACAGATTAGTTAATAGTTCCTGAGCTTCCTACTTATTACAAAGAGCTGTCAAATTAGTATAATTTTAGTTTCTATCTTCGGCCGCTTGAAGCGTGAATGGTAATTTTTGAGTCGCCAGTGATAACGTTGGCAGGTAATAATAATGAATCCCTATTTTTGCGAAGGCCGTGCTGTTAAATTACGAATTTTTCTAAATTGATGTTGTAAAACTATAATGGTCCCGATGATCCTAAAATTGCTTTGTTTCCAGGGCCTAATAAATAAAACATTGACTGTGAATTGATTGCGCATGCGTAGCAGACGGATTGATTTGATTGATTCAAGTTGATTGCCGGATTTACCGTCTGGTAAATCCGGTGACAGTTGGTTGACGGGACGTCAACTGTCTTATTGTCAACACAACAAACAAAACAAAGTGCGAAAAGTTGAAATAAAGATGGTGTTTTCTCGGTTTTTCAATCATATTTTTGAACAAGTAAAGTAAAAAAGTTCAACTATGGCTAGTAGTCAAGAATACCAATACGAATACACACCAATATGGTCTGGAAATGGGTAAGTCTTTGCAATATTAACAATGGTTACTCGATTAGTATATCAAGACCGATTTCGAGTTTACAAAGGATTTATCACCGATTTTACAGTTATATAAAACCAGCAACATTAAGTTTATATTAATACATAAATAATATTTATTAAAACTTGAAGGTCGGCCGCTTTTGAGAAATTGACAAAAAGGTGTCAATATGATTTTCTGTAATTCTATGTTACCTCAGTTACTATCTAAAGAGCTTACCCAAATTTCGTCAACATAATGTTATTATAGTAATTTACGGTAAATACACAATTATCTGGTAATTTGCAAAATGGAGTACATGTTCAAATGCGTCAGGAAATTTGTGTAGGTACCCATGGGAATTCGGGTAAATTGCTTGACTGCCAGTCATGAGTTACTTAAACGTTAGCTGAATTGCCATTGGGAAGGTTGAGAGCAAACAAACTGACTAAGTACCGATGGGGCAGATGAGTTCTGGAGTGGAGACTGCGGACCGGTACGCATAGTGTGGAATACCCCTAGTAAACAAGCAACAATGTGGAAGCGTTCACTGGGGAAAGCCTATATGCAGTGAGCTGAGATGATGGTGATGTGTGGCCGGCGATCGGGAATACTATGATCGAAGTGTGTGGCAGGAATTTTGTGTTTCTGGCACTATGCTTCTGAACGATTCCCTGGTGCCAGTTAGTAGTAAGTTTGAGTCTAGCTAGCTCCTAGTAAGTAGATAGCTTTAATAGTAGTTTTAATAGTTTGAAATACTTCTATCCGGAACAAAGGGCAACGCTCCATCCATAACAAAAGTTTTCTTTAGCAATCTTCATTAATTTCTATTTTTTAACTATTATGGGTTAACAAAACAAACATTGTTGACATCTATGCCAACTAGACTGACAAATTATGAGGTAACTACACTTATCTAACTATAGTCATTGTTGACTTTCACAAGCAGCTCCTATCATCATTTTTGACTCACAAGTACTCTCAACACAAAATGTTAGTCATAGCTGTATCAACGGCTGTTGATATAAATGGGCATAAACATCTTATTTTTAGGTACCTAATATTTATAAATATCAGATTATTTTGATACAAAAGCAGATTTTTATTATTACAATTTCTAGATATAGTGCTGACTTGCTGTACTAACATTTTTGGGTTACAATTACAAACAAGCTAACTACCCTATACCAATTATACAAGGGAATAATTGTAAATATATTATATTTCTTGCTAGGATATTGATTTACTGTGTCTATGTCTATGACCTAAGAAGAATTAACTAAGTTTGATCACTACATTCATACACTCAGCAAAATTTCATTTTCACACAAAAAAATACTCAAGACTTGTAAGTACTAATTTATTAAAGCAAATAAATTATAATTAATTAATATGTACTCTAAATACTACTGGTCAACATTAAATACAAAACAATAAATTGAGTCAAATTACATTAAATAATTATGTACCTAATAATTGTTTGGGGTAAATTCATCAAAATAAATAATTGCAATTAGATAGAACATGACTGGTTAAGTTTTTTTATACAATGAAGTGGTAAGTCTACCTGATGGTAAGTCGCTAATGTATCGCCCATTGACCCGAAGCTCCCTTCAAATAAGGACCCAACCTTTACTATATATATGGATAGAGCCCTTTTCCTTTTATTTCAAAAATCTGGGATGGGTGACCATCAGACTTGACGGGAATTTCATAAAACTTCCACTTTGGTTCGATGGGGGGTCCCCCATAGATTAGATTAGATTTATTTATCACACATTACAAATACTAGTACATAGTGTCACTTACGTAAAAGGTCAAAGTTAATGAAGAATAAGAAAGTAATTTCACATGTTTTTTCTACTACAAATAGTAAAGAACGCACGTGACTCTCTAAGTAAACGTTAAACAAACCTGCCTACAATCTCTGACTGGAGACTATATGCATAACGGCGTTTGGTTATCATTATTATATTAGCATGGCTAACAGAGCTACCTGCAACCGAACCGGCCTCCGATAATGGCGTGTGTCCATTGCCCTAGCACTTTTTATTTAATTTCATATTTAACCCATCGAGGTAATAATATGTACCTCAACTTTTTTAATAGTAAATGTACTTAATTAAGTACATATATGAGTACATACATAATTGCTATTAAAATCTGTATGTGTTCTGGCTTTACCTCCAGTACAATTACAGGCGGCATATGCATCCATAGGAGCTCTGAGGAGCACTACTAACGCACTTGTCTTGTAGCCTTTGAATTATTGCACACAGCATTTCAAAGGTGTTCACTGTAACCGCTTACCATCAGATAGGCTGCCTCACAGTTTACCGTTTTGATCCGAAATATAATAACAGTATTTTCATATGTTATTGAGTGTAATACACAATCAAGCATTGTTTGACCTCCCTTTGTTGATTAGAAAGAAAGCCTTTATTCTCGTATCGTAATCAACAACGGCGACTTAACAAGTGGGGGGTAACAGACCGTGTGAGTGGGCGAACCACATCGGTTCAGTGCGGTGAGAGGCGCGGGCGTCGACTGCCGACTACAGTCCATTTACCTTCCCGCCGCCGGCGATTTAACGTAGGCATTCCAACTAACCGGCCTCGTCGAATCACCTTTAGGGCTCGACGGCAACCTCAACTGTATCTCTTGAAGTTAAAGTTCAGATTGTGTTCTCATGGTGCAGTGTTAAGAGCAGTGACCCAAAGTTTCGCAGTGGTAAAACGGGAATTCTGAAAATGAATGAAGATAATACAGTGAGTGAGGACCTGAAAAGGCAAGCGGCTATGTTCTACAATTCAACACAAAGGTTTGTTTATGTTTTCATAGTGGTTATGCCTGCATTGTTTTGCATTGGATACGGATGCAGGGTTATGTGGCAAGGTTTTTTTGCGGTCCGCAAAATCGCAGTTTACCTTACTTGGTGGTGATAAGACTGGCTTTCGGATGGCAAATGTTAGTTTTGAAATCGTGTTGTGGTTAATTTCAAACGTGTTTCTTCAAAGGTTATTCGTATGCGGATCATTTGCCTGTAAATGTCGCCGAAAAAGAAAGCTTAGAGAGTAGTCCTTGCTTACGTCATCCAATCAGCACATGCGCAAAATATTCAAAGGACGGACGTCATCAAACTACGGGGTATCAATCAAATTTCAGAACGACATGGAATATACCTATTACAGTTCAGTAATAATAGGTAATGTTTTGTTTACTTAGGTATTTTGTCTACCCTCTACTGTATCGTAAATCGTATTGTACCTACTACCTAGCCACTGTTATCAATGTATCATCTAGATGTGACCAAGTATTCTTTAATTTCATATGGTTTAAATAAATTGTATGACTAGTTGCATTCGTTCCTTGAATTGTGGTTTAGCCTGCGAGGTTTACCGCACTCTAGGCAACATTTCCATAATACCTACCACAGAATAGTTAATAGGACAATAATACTATCATACCTATCGTCGCCTTACTATCCTAAACTACTCTACACGTATGAATAAACTTTATGTGCACCAAAATAAAGTTTATATTATTATTATTATTATTTTTTTCTAATGATTCTGATGATTTTTTCTGCCAACTTGCGATCGGTCATCAGACCATAAGCAGTTATTCTATTTGTCTGATAGTGGCGTGGTAGGCATGCCCTCCCATTGTTGGGTTGCCTTCGTGAAATGGCTATGCGTTATCCCAGGTGTGGGACCGCTTCAGACGCTTTATTTGGAGAGGTTCGATCAGAGATGATGCCAGTCTATTTCGGTGGTTACTTATCCTGTTTTTATAGGCTTTGGTCAAGATATTTATTTCCTCCTCCTAGTTTATATTATAAATTTGTAATACGTGTAGTTGATAGTAGACGACGCTTTAATTAATTACCTATGTTAATTTAAATAAAAAATTTTTTGTTTCCTACGGCCCATATATATTTTCTTGTCCTTTCCCTGCAATGTTGGGAATATTATCGAAATTTCTGGGTTTTTATTTATTCTTAGATATATTTTAGGAATAGACGGAACCCGCTAACTGTGGACGACGACGTACGCTTTGCTGACTTTCATGCAATGACCTCATCTATCAGAATGCTTCCTGCAATTATGCACTTATAAACAGTTCTGACATAAATTAATACATAATCACATCCTATGATTAACTTATATACATAGGTGGACGGATAATTAGAAATAGGGCAAGACTTTCATACAATCGAGGTCACTTTGAAGCCATGGGTCTCCGTGAAGGATTGATCGGGGCATGATCTGACGACGGTCATCGTGAGAGTAGATGGAGGACTTTTAGATCGCTATAGACATCCAACTGATCAGACGAGCCGTTTGGAAGCAGCATCGCCATGATTCCTTAACTTTAAGATTTTCATACATTTTGATGCCATTTTGCGGGTTTTTTTCTTCATGACGATGCTGCCTCCAAAGGATTCGACTGATCAGTTGATATCTATAGCGATCTAAAAGTCCTCCATGTACTCTCTATTACCGTCATCAGATCATGCCCCGATCAATCCTTAACAGAGAACCATGACTTCAAAGTGACCTCGATTGTATGAAAATCTTGCCCTGTTTCTAATTATCCGTCCACCTATGTAGGTGGTAGGTATCTACATTGGAATTATGGAAAGCGTCTCTCTGTCCGCACGTTTAACTAGAAAATCGCTGGAAAGATATTGATGCAGTTTTCACTAATAAAATAGTCAATGATCTCTTAAAGGTTTTCGTGTAAGAATCCTCAGGCTAAGACAATAGGGAACTAAAGCGATATAAAGAAAGAGTCAACGAGGCAGACGAAACCGCGGCTAAAAGCTTGTAGTATTTCCCTCACGACTTATAGATTTTGCTTTGCTATTTAAAAACATTCAAGGCCAGGTCAGGCCAAAGGTTAGCAGTATTACCGCCCCTCTTTGGCATAGTGTTACACTGTTCCATGGGCTCTTATTAATAGTTTCCCATGGATACCTTTGCCTTTCTTGTAGTTTTCAGTATACTAAAACAATTAGGTACGAATATTAAAAAATGATTAGTTCTAATTTCCTCAATCTGTCAGCCAGTCAGTCAGTATGTTGGTCAGTGTGATGTGCAATGTGAGGTTTGTACGTTTTATACCAGATTAGCAAAATGTCAAATTAGCAAAATGCCAGATTAGCAAAATGCAAAATCTGACATTCTGCTAATCTGACATTATGCAAATCTGGCATTTTGCCATCTGACATTATGCTAATCTGACATTATGCTAATCTGACATTATGCTAATCTGGCATTTTGCTAATCTGACATACTGCAAATCTGATATTACGGTAATCTGACATTGTGCTTTTCTGGCATAAAGCGTACAAACCATTTAACCATATATTATTTATACCATTAGCTTACTTGTTAGTATACATAGGTACTTTATATTATCAATACTGATGTTTCGTAGTACCTAATCAACAAATTGATTAAAAATAATGATATTATTAGTACTTGTGGCTTATTTGTATTTTAACTTCTTGGTACAGATGAGGTCAATGTGCTTTTATGCAGATACGTACGTACCTATACATATCTATAAGTACTAGCCTTTGAGTATAATATGCTAGCACGTTGCCAAACTAGAATTCCCTGTCTCTCAAACGGTTCTTAGGCGCATGTGAAGTCCACCAACCCGCACTGGGCTAGCGTGGTGGACTATAACCCGAACGCCCTCGTTGAGAGGGTAGGCCTGAGCCCTAGCAGTGGGGACATGTTAATAGCTTGCTGATTTGATTGTAATGACATGACGCAAACCAACAAATAATATTTTGTGTTGATTTGAACTTTGTATTCAACCTTTTATCTGTTGTTCTTGGAACAAGCCTGAAAAAAGCCTATACGTGAACATCAAAGGGCACATTTTATTTCTTCGCCAGCGTTACGTATAGTATGAGTATGCTGGTTTTTAGGGGTCCGTCAAAACGACAATACCCTTATACACTCGTCTGTCTGTCTGTCCTCCGAATAACCAATTTAAATATTGTAATTATTATTGAAATAATTGTTGTAGGTAATTAAGGTACGTTTAGTATAAAGAAATCTATTTTACCCCGAGAAAACTCTGTTACCCCACCAGAAGTAACTATGCACCGGGTGAAAATATATATCAATAAAAAGTATTTACTTATATCAATACAACAACATCACGTAGAAAGAAAATAACAAAGGAAACAGGCCCACTCGTATGGCGAACGGCGTTCGGACTTAATTGCCCTCAATTACTTTTCTATCAGGGGTAATACCCCCAGTAAGTGACCCAGGGCGGACCAGCTCCCTGTGGACCTTTCGGCATCCTTCCTTAAAGCTTCACTCAGGTCTTTCTGTTGTGGGTCATGTGCATACTATTGAAGAAAACTGACGTCCCCATAATAGTCTTCTTTTACTATGTCCATACCCCCTTCATTGCTAGGAAAAGTCGGTAACACGTTTCAAACAAACTCATTTATATGCGTTAGTGTTCCGGGGGGATTTGTGACGTCACGATTTGTTATCCAAATTCCTCCCCTATTGTGGACAGACGGGAGTTATGGTTGGATTTGAGAGGACGGCCTTAAAGCGCCCAGTCGGTACTATTATTTATTCTGTGGCGCAGTGAGGCGGTCACATTTCATTCAGAGCGTAATCTTGGAGAGAAAGGAAAATAAATAAGATTTGCGAAATTAATAATGCCTGGTACTGTACGGTTGTCTTCTTTGTGATGTTTTTTTTTAATTCGTTGGTTGCAAATAGATTAGTTGAGATAACGTTTATAAGCTGTGCAGTCGGCAATGAATGTGAGTGACCTCCTAAGCGTTGAACTCCACTTGGTATAGTTTTATTCAGATACTTACATGTAATTTCAACCTTCTTCGTTTTGTCTGTCTATACCTACTGATAAATAACACTGAAGTGTTTGCTTGAATGTGCTTATCTCTGGAACTAAGTACCAGATTCTTTTTTCATTTGTTAGCCCAATACTTAAGGAAGATTATAGGAATGTTATGTCCGTGGTCATATATAGGATATATTTAATTTTAACATCACGGTACGACCCTAAGGAGCCGAGCAAAAAGAAAAAAGTCAAATAACTTATACAACGCGGGCGAAGCCGTGGGAAACAGCTAGTTAATATATAATATCGATTGCTGCTATGTAAAATGCTGCTGTTTCGAGTCAAGGTCTCTGATCTCAATGTTAACGCATTTCTTCTATGATCTTTCACTATGTTGTGTAATTGACCGAGCGAGCGAAGCGAGCGAAGCGTCTACGTTTCGAGACTGGCCAAAAATGCTCTTGTCCGGCTGTCTGTCTGTCTGTCTGTCTGTAATTCTCTACAGGTCGCATTTTTCAACCGATTTTGACGAAAATTTGGCATATGTATAAATTAATTAAACCTACAAAATGAGTAGAATAAAATTTTGAAAAACATTTTTTTTAGAGTACCTACCATACTCGCAAAGTGGGAGTGAACTTTTTTTTTCTTGTGAATCCCATAGTGTGGGATATCGTTGGATAGGTCTTTCAAAAATATTGCTGGTGTGTGAATACCATTTTTTCGATTTAGGGATCCGTTGGCGAAATATTAAGCTTTAAAGCGGTAATTTTTGTTAGAGTCACGTGTCCCCCCCCCCCTGCCAGCTAAACGGTTGCTTCTGGAAATGTGAAAAAATTCATGGCAGTAGCATATATAACGTAGTTACAAGGAAAACTATTACGGCTAAGTAGGTTCTATTAGTTTTTGAGTAATAGTGGATCGACTTAAGAAAGTTGAAAAAATAAATTATGTTCATAGAACTGCATACGTAAAATGGAAAATTATTTTTTTCCGCGTGATATCCATGGTGTGGGGTATCGTTGGATGGGTCTTTCAAAAATATCGCGGGTGTGTGATAAACATTTTTCGATTCAGGGATCCGTTTGCGAAATATTAAGCTTTAAAGTGCTAATTTTTGTCACTTTAGTAGGTACTTTTTCTGTTTCCAAAGTTGACTTTTGTTGGTTTCTTTTAGGTTTGGTTTATAAGGGCTGGCGAGGTCTACTGTTCTCACGGAACTACTAGTAGTACATTGTGCAATAAGGGTAGTAAGTAGTTTGTTACCCTTACTACCCGTCATGCACACAATGTTTTTCATCACATTTGCGAGGAAATAAATACCTACGACACAAGGGAACGAATCTATTTTCTTTGACTTTGCTGAAATTATTTTAGTTTATTAAATTAATTTAGTTAAGTAAATTAAGTTACATTGAGTTAAATTTAATTACCTTAATATAACTCAAGTTAACTCAGTTTAACTCAAGCTAACTCAATTTAACTACTCAATTTAACTTAATTAATTTAATAAACCAGTTCAGTACAGCCAGCTACACATTACAGCCCCTAGGGGTATAATATATGTACTAATTGTCATTATTCTCCCGGGGGTATATATAGGCCATTGTGTTTGTGTATGCATGCATATAATAAGACCCTTAACGAGCAAGTGTGATGAAAAAAGTTTTAACGAATTCGACATTGCGTCTAAACGGTCGAAGGTACAGTCGATTCACGTCTATAGTTATGTCAAACGACGGGTTACTGTGCTGCGAGGAGCGTTCCTTTTTATTATACAACGAACGGTTTGAAAGCAAAACCGGAATACACAATGCCACCAACGTGTACTTGTTGATGTTATATAAACGCTATTATGTCATTTGAAATGGCATGTCATATTGTATCATTACTACAATCCACAATACTTGTATTGTACATCTATACTGCAATTACGTTTACATTAGGTCATTTATTCAACGTCATATTAAGCCAACTGCTGGACATAGGCCTTCCGCAATGAACGCCACCGGACCCTGTCCTCCGCCCTCCGCATCCAGCCGCTTCTGGAGACCTTCTTCAGGTCGTCGGTCCACGCTGCGCGTACCGGTCCGGTCTCCACTCCAGGAACTCGTCAGCCCTATCGGCCGTCGATTCTGCGACAGATGTGCAAATAATGGGTGTTCAAATTTGGATGGTCTTTTTAAATTTTGAATTAAAAATAAAAAAATCATAATAATCAAAATATTTTTCATGTAAACGAACATACGTTGGTTCCGGTTAACCCTCAAACAATTCTGCACCTCAAGGAAAACATTATCCGTGAAATTGGACAATAATTCCATGTATGCCGAAACGTCATACAAAATTTTGCTAAAAGTATGGTGGCTTGCCGCAATTCCCAAGGAGGTCATTAACATACATTATTTTTCATCCATAACCGGAACCAACGTATGTTCATTAACATTAAAAATAATTCAGCATTATCACGATTTTTTATTTTCAATTCAAATTTTAAAAAGACCATCCAAATTTGAACACCCATTCATATATCTGAATATTTTAGTGCTGTCAAATTTTGAATGTGCACCGTCACAATCGGACCTAATATACATATAATTAACAAGGGCATACGTTCATACCTACCTGTGTGTTTGCTTCCTGTATCCGCATATTTCTGTAGCTACCTACTTGTATGGTATCTACCTCCACCTGTGTATATAAATAAATACGGCATACAGTGCATACTAAATTGATCAACAAATACCAGAGTTATTTTACGTCTCGTAAATTAAAAATACAATACTTGGTATAAGTCAGTAAGTCGACTGCAAAAGTTAACGTCAAAATCAAATCAACAGCCTATTAACATGTCCCCACTGCTAGGGCTCACCGCTCAGGCCTACCCTCTCAACGAGGGCGTTCGGGCTATAGTCCACCACGCTAGCCCAGTGCGGGTTGGTGGACTTCACATGCGCCTAAGAATTTCTCCTTCGGCGTATGCAGGTTTCCTCACGATGTAAGTGAGAGTTTCGAGAAAAAACCCATTGGCTATTACTTCCTCTGTGCCATTGGTACATGGCCCAGCCGGGGATCGAACCACATCGAACTTCGGACCTTTCTATATGATAGGCCGCGTCTTATCCCCGACGCCAACGACGCTCTTGTTAAAAAAGTTAATGCCAAATAGTTTTACGTCGGGAAAATCTATTTACACGATAAAATTCACCAGCTTTGCAACGCAAAAACATAGTAGAAAGAAACGTGTCCGTATATGTATTAGGCAGTAATCATTTTTACAGAAAGTGGCGTAGACTCGTTGGGTCTTTCAACCATGAAGTCTAGGACTACTCTACGTCAGAACTATTGAGCTAACTCAATATAATAAAATACTTAAGCGGCAAGGCAGACATTACGTTAATACACAAAGTTATGTAACCATTTCCGCACACAGATCATGATTGTGTCGTGGGAACGTAACGATAAACAACACAAACGATCCTTCTAAACAAAGAGTTGTCTAACGGAAAATCTGTGGGACACAATGCCCCGCATCCTTGAGTGCGTCGTTAACCAAATCCCCTGACGCCATTAATTTGATGGCCACCATAAGATGCCTGCCGATGCTGCAGTCGACCTAATTAGGTTGCGACCCAATTCTGTTTTAAAACCCCGAGGGAGAGAAATCAGTTTATTTGGCTGATTGATCGGCTAGGGAATGTATAGTCGTGGTTTTAATGAGCGCGGGGGTCACACGCTTATAGACCCGTTTCAGGAATTTTAGTCTAAGTCTGAATTCCAAATATTTCATTGCATATGGGTAGGTACACTGGGTACATTTCTGGTGCATTAATACACGTCAATGTTCTCTGCCACCGCTTCTTAGGTGTTAGCTCGAGAAGGAAGGAGCGGCGCAATAAAACTCGGAATCTGGAGTTAGGAGTCTAGTTTGTTAACTGAAATACTTTTTCTTTTGGTTCCCATTGAAATTCACTTACACGTAATTTTTGTTAATACTCATTAAAAAAATAATTAATGTATAAAACAATGAGAAAGCGCTTGATAATTGATTTAATGATTTTTAGATACAAAGAATTATTTTATGTTAGAGCAACTGCATCCATTTTTTGCCATTTTTGTGTTAATTAAATTGGTCTAGCACTTTAAAATAAAAAATAAAAAAAATAAAACATTTTTATTTCAGACCATAGATCCATAGAGTTAGTAGCACACACACTTATCCTATGTTAGAACATAAATCAAATTTTATTATATTTTAAATGCACATTGACCCAGTGGCCAATGAATCGGCTGTCCAGCCTGTCGCCTATGACTGCCAGGATGCTGTTGGTGCTGCGGCGCACTCTGCAGAGCGCGGCCGCACACCGCTTGCGGATCACTGCATAGAAGCAGTCGGTGTGGGCGTCCGCAAACATGCCTGACGCACTGCAGAAGCGCGGCAGCCGCAACAGCACCCTGAACGCGTTGTTATATTGGACACGTAGGGCATTGAACGATTTTTGCGTGTAATTAGTTCACAGGCTGCATGAATATAGTGATGTACAGTAGGCTTTGAAAAGAGTAATCTTTACCTGAGCTGTACACCGACTTTACTTCGCCGTATTTTTTTTGCAATCGTTATTTTAACAAATTCAAAGTCATTGTCCTAACGAAGTCACTCAGATGTTAAGATGACTCGGTAAAAAGCTAGTCAGCGTCCGTAACGCGCGCCTAATTCACAGAATTAAGGGTTTTTTTTTGAAATCAAGGTGTCACCTACACAAATTGGAGACAGAGCAAGTTAAATTATTACACCTTCTTTGTCTAAGTACCTACTTACTTGATTATGTTGGACCATTTTCAGTAAGTATAAGTTTAAGGGATCTTTTGCTTTCACTAACAAGGAAATATATATTTTGTGAATTATTTCCGATATCCACCCCAAAAAATATATACCAACCTATGTTTATGAATAAATATTTTTTGAATTTGAAAAATCCACCCCATGGGTGGATTTCCGGAATGCTGTGCTGATGCCCAAAAAATAAATCCACCCATGGGGTGGATTTCCGGAGTCGTATAAATAACGTAGAATACTGAAAATAATTGAAGTAAAATGTACGAAGTTAAAGGGAAACCTAAGACAGCTAAGTAGGTTCTATCAGTTTTCGAGTAATAGTCGACCAACTTATAACAGTACAAAAACGAAAATAAAGTTCATAGGACTGCATACAAGCTGACTATGCTTGTTCTAGTTGTTGTTCGTTGTTGAACTAGACTACGGAACCCTACACTGCGCGTGGCCCGACACGCACTTGGCCGGTTTTTAAGACTGAAGGTCGATTCCTTAAGAATTTGGACAGCAAAAAAACGTGTCAATTTATTATTGTTCAGTACTCTATCTACAACGTAATATTAGAAAGAATTAATTTGGAGCCGGACACTTGGTATAGATTAAATAATAGTTCGTAAACTTGGATACCTTGTAAGATGGAAACTATAAATTGATGATAGGTGCACGATTTTCATAGCGAATCGAGGACAAAAACACCCGGTAGGTTCGTGTCAATATTATCAACAAGTCTCATACGTTTAGTACGCCAAATAGTTATTTAAATAGTATGGTGATGACGTCAGTATGTTTACAATTCTAAAACATATTAATCGATATGTATACAATACATATTCTACATATTTCCAAAACTCCACCGCTCTAATAACATATTTAAATAAACCTGATTTGTTTGACTACTTCATAAGTTAGGTAAGTACAAAAACATTTTGCATAACTGCATAAATTAAAATAAGTTTGTATTTTTAGAAATAGGCATACATTTTATACAATACCACAGAATAAATCACAGTACAAGACAATACCTAACAAAACACATCTGACTTATCTGAGTTACCTCCGCCAGGTGGAACGACGGCCTAGAATAGCGTGTGGTGGCGATCATTGGGGAACGCCTGTGTCCAGGAGTGGACGTTGGAGGGCTGATATGATGAAGTTGTGTATGAGAATTTTGATAAAACTTGTTTTTATGTTTACATATATCTTGGAACATATACATAGGTGGATGGATGATTAGGAACTGGGCAAGATTTTCATACGACCGAGGTGACTTTGAAGCCATGGTTCTCCGTGAAGGATTGATCGGGGCGTGATCGGATGATGGTCATGGAGAGGGTACATGGAGGACTTTTAGATCGTTATAGATATCCAACTGATCAGATGAGCCGTCTGAAAGCAGCATCGTCATGGAGGAAAAACCCGCAAAATGACATCAAAATGTATGATAATCTTAAAGTTCAGGAATCATGACTGCTTCCAGACGGCTCATCTGATCAGTTGGTATAGTGATCTAAAAGTCCTCCATCTACTCTCTGGATGACCATCATCAGATCATGCCCCGATCCATCCTGCACAGAGAAACATGGCTTCAAAGTGACCTCGATTATATATAAATCTTTCCCTAACTGTTTCTAATTATCCGTCCACCTATGTAGATGTCTCTGGCGATGGCGTGCCTGAACTGTAGAGTGACAACAGGTCTAGTATATACAGGGGAACGTAAAATACGTAATTCGCTACGCCGACAAACATTATTACACCTTTCTTCACGCCTTGACTATAGCGGCCTCCATTCCATACATACGCATGCTATGTCTTGTTGCATTCGACCCTGCAAGGCTTGAATGTAAAATTTTAATTGAATTATCTTACTTCGTGTGTAGTTTAATATAAAAAAGTGTGGATAATTTTGTTTTCACCTCACAAGCTCAGAATTTGTTGTGTTGTTGTAATGTTGAGGTATACTTTCTCATTCGAAATCTGCGTGGAAAACTGCCCCTGGAAAAAAACTTTTTAAAACTTTTCTTCTAATTTGAAGAACTAGAAGGTGGACATTTAAAGAAGTGGTCAATTCTAATTGTGGTTATTTTTATTTGTGGTTCTAAACCGCCGAAAGGATTCAATTCACCTAGTATTTTCCTCGCTGTAGTGAGGTGAAAAATTGTGTGTTGCGCTCGGCAGCAAAGTTATTTTGCGTCTCGTACCTTGAAACCCTCGCTACGCTCAGTTTTCAATACTAGTACTCGCACAAAATAACCAACTTTGCAGCCTTGCATAACAAATAACTTCTGTTTGTTTGTTGCCCAGTCACGCTAACCAAACTGAGCCAGTGTTGTTGAAATTCTGTAGATCACAGCTCATTTATACACATTTTCTCTAATGTATGTATGCCATTCACCATCAACAGCCTATTAATATGTCCCCACTGCTGGGGCTCAGGCCTACCCTCTTAACGAGGGCGTTCATTCAGGCTATGGTCGACCACGCTAGCCCAGTGCGGGTTGGTGGATTTCACATGCGCCTAAGAATTTTATTCTTCGGCCTATGCAGGTTTTCCTTTACGGTTTGAGAGCAGTCAGTAAATGTACTAAAGTTTTGAGAAAAAACCCATTATTACATGGTCCAGCCGGGGATCAAACTCCGGACCTTTCGATATGATACGCCGCGTCTGATCTCCGATGCCACTGACGCTCTATGTATGCCATTATTGGGGAAAATCTCTGTACAAGGCCTAGATTGTTAAGCATTATCAATTATCATATTGAATTTGATTGTAGAGTCACTTTTTTGTTAGCGAATGGTGTTGAAATTTTTTCATATTACACCTACCTTTAATTTTTTTGTAGGTGTAATATGAAAAAATTTCAACACCATTCGCTGATTTGAGAAAAATTACCATTGTGAAGATGGTAACAGATAAATGTCCTGTTCGTTACTAAAGAAACATGACCGCAGTAGGTGAAAATATAGAATTTTAGAAAGAAGTTTTCTGTAAAATATTCTTAACTGCCATAGAATAGTCGTTCGAAAGTAAAAAGGCTTCAGTACCTTATCTACAATGAGTGAATGAGATGGAAATTTGGTGACGTTTTTCCGCGATAAATTAATTCGGCAATAAAACCAGCAGATAAGAGTCAAGTGTCTGGTTATTATTGTTACAGAAGCTAACTGGAACTCTATGGATAACGAAATATTCGTGGTTCCTTCTCATCCAATACCGCTTTCGGCTAGGTACCTTTTTAGGCTGGGCTTTTTCAGGCTGTAGTGGCGTGAGATTTTTGAGTTTTCTGTAAATTTTTAAAAAAGTAGCATTTTGCGTTTTTCAACTATTTAACAAAAAATGACTACCTATCCATCTCTTTTCTTCATCATCATCATCATGTCAGCCTGTAGACGTCCACTGCTGGACAAGGGCCTCCCCCAAGGATCTCCACGACGACCGGTCCTGCGCTAACCTCATCCAGCCGGGTCCCGCGACCTTCACCAGATCGTCGGTCCACCTTGTGGGAGGCCTGCCTACACTGCGTCTTCCGATACGTTGTCGCCACTCGAGAACCTTTCTGTCCCAACGGCCGTCAGTTCTGAGGGCGATGTGCCCAGCCCACTGCCATTTCAGCTTCGCAATTCTTTGGCCTATGTCGGTGACCTTGGTTCTCCTGCGGATCTATTATCTACTACTAACTTTCAATAGGCACTTACCGCATTTAATGTCATAAATTAAAAACGCAAGTTAAGCTTTGTAAATGAAATGAGAGGTGGTCGCTATAAAGAGTTTATCGTTAACTTTGCTGGATCCGCTTTGCCGATTGGTCATTAGTGTTTATTTGATTGACCTTCTTAATACAACAAGTGCGTCAAATAAAATGCATAAAAACAAAGTTTGACCTTTGCAAGACCATCAGAAGTTTGACCTTTGCAAAAAGCCAGTGTGCAAGATGTTTGACGGGGCATTTCTCGGCCAATTTTTGAGATGTTTAATATCCTCTATGTTAGCCAGGGATACACTAATGGGTACAAAGTTTAGTCAAAATCTGTGCAGTGGTTTTTGCGTGATGCCTGTACAGATAGACAAAAATGAAATATTCTATATTCGGCCTCGGTCGTATACCTATAGGTATTTACCTAACTACCCCTGACTTATTTTTTTCAAGAAATACTTAATGCACTTAGTTATAGACACAACTTTTCTACACTTTGATTATACAAGTATGTAGATGGATATCTGGGTGGGGCTCAGGAAGAATGTACCATAACACAAGGGAAATTGTATCACAGCGTCGTACAATTTCACGTGTGTTTATCGTACAGTCCGGGATTGTTGAGCCACTTGCCACTGTTCGTATTTTGGCCGTGTAATGCAAATCGGGTTACAAAAGGGTTGCTATCAAAGAGTTGTTAGTATACATAGAGCGCGCGTTAGCAAGTCTGAACTGTAAGCACGGGTCTGAACAGTCTCGAAATGTTCGGGGCGACGCTACTAGTCACAACACGTCAGTAGCGCTGATTGTTGCTCTCGCCGGTATTTATTTAGATTTGAAGTAATCATGGTGAAATGTGCAGTGCCACGCTGTAAACACGATTCACGGAAAACGATCTAGAAAAAATCTATATAGAAGCGTCCATAGAACACCTGCTTACACTTGGCACAATGGGCAATGAGCGATGCGCGCGCTCTATAGCTAGTATACTAACTCTATGGTTGCTATGGTCATATTTCAATAACGAAAAACGGCGGCATTCGTGTAACACAACCAAGTTAAGATGATAAGCTAGTGGCTCAACAATCCCGGTTCGTGACTGTACATTCTTTGTGAGCCTAACACGTCTGACAACTTGGCGGTAGGTAGGTATAATACTACCGATTTTGTAGGAGAATTTAATTAAGTTCTCGTTGCTATGAATATAACACGAAACTTATGTCATTAATTGCATCGTATGTTCAGTGGGTCCCACAGGCCCCTGCGCCTAGCAGCCGTAGGTACTCATTCTTTCGGAGCGGCGGGCGGCAAGCACCAACGTTTATACTAGCTTCATGGTGTAAGCATATGCCCAACTGTGGGCTGAGTTAAAGAGACCTTTGTAATTAATATTCCCTCCCAAAAATTGTTTTACGGAATACATTAGCGCTTGTATCCGTTTACTAATGGAAGTGGGGTGACGGCGGTTACGCCTAGAATACTTGGAGGTGTATCCGATTTCTCGCAGTCTCGAATGTCTACCTAGACTGTGGTGCTAGAACGAGACAATATGGTGTACAGACACTGCCAGGAGGTAGAGTTTCCTCTACCTCTACCATTGCACCTTCTGTGCGAGTGTGACCCATTGCCCAGATGGGTGTGTCTTCCTCAATCTGATGAAGTAAAACAAACCAGTGTTAAAAGCGTGCTGATGCAAAGTTGACCATTGAACTATAGTTAGACGGGCAATCACAATAGATCAACAATGGTCGCAGTGATACAAAACGGATAAGCCTAGAAGACTAAAATGAAGAAATACTGTTTGGCGCTTTGGGGCGCCTGTTCTTTTTTTTTTCTTAATTAAGGAGTAGCGCCTGTTCTTCAATCAAACGACTGGATCGTTGGTTCAATTATTGTTATATATTATTGCAATTAACATAGGTACATTAAATATAGGCGTTAGGTATAAATTAATAATAAGATAGAATTTTGCGACCATTGCGCGGGCGAGTCTCGAACGGAAGAAGACAGAGTGAGAGAAAAGAGATAGCTCGCCTGCGCAAGTGAGACGGAATGTCTTTTAATAATCGTAGGCAACAATAGCCATACAGCCTAATACAAATTGTATTATGTTTGTGCGGAAAGCTTCCGCCTCAACTGTTTTCAGTCTTAAAGTTACTTCCAAAATTTGTCAATTCTACTAAAAGTCAGTTGATCTCTAATCTGATCACCGAAATTGAATGGCGGTGGATCAGCTGGCCAGATTCACTCCCATCCTCTGCACAGGAGACAGCTATTGACTTGGGTGGTCAGTTATATCAACTTATATCTAATTGGTTTTCGTGTTGTCTTGTGCACCGTTGAACAGAAAAAAATGACTCTTAGCTTGCTACTGCACTTATGAACCTTACTGTACATTGTCATTGTTACAGAGAGCAGAGCATGGAGGGGCAGGCGACGTGGTGCTTCTGGCGGCGGCGGCGGCTGGTGGTGGCGTTGCTCGCGTTCTTCGGGTTCTTCAACGTGTACGCGCTGCGGGTCAACCTGTCCGTCGCCGTGGTCGCCATGACGGAGCCCGTCGAGACGAGGCTCGACAACGGGACCATCGTGTTCGTGAGTGTAGTCCCAATGGAGTTTTATGGCGGCTGTGTGAAGTTGGCTGATTTCTGCGCAATGACTAATTTTAGGTGTCAAAGGAGAGCTGTGCGTTGGTTCACTAGAGACGCTCATTCAATTTCAAGAAATAGTTCTTTGATTCGATCAACCGAATCAAGCTTTCATGTTTTTGGACATCTCTATGTAGGACACTATCTCGCTTACGCACACATAGATTATTGATTTGATTTTTTATCATCATCATCATACCAGCCTGTAGACGTCCACTGCTGTACAAAGGCCTCCCCCAAGAATCTCCACGACGACCGGTCCTGCGCTAACCTCATCCAGCCGGGTCCCGCAACCTTCACCAGATCGTCGGTCCACCTTGTGGGAGGCCTACGCTGCGTCTTCCGATACGTGGTCGCCCCTCGAGAACCTTTCTGCCCCAACGGCCGTCAGTTCTACGAGCGATGTGCCAATTTTTTGATAGCATTGAAAAAATTACCTGCGCAAAATGTTCATAAAATTTAATATTTATCAATTTATTAACAATGCTGCGATAAAAGTTTATGGTTGAGTCGAAGATCAGTGTACAAAGGCCGGGCTGCCATAAATTTTTATTAAAATATGGGCGAAAATGATCCGGCGCTCATAAACTTGTACTAAACTGAGCCTTGCGTCGAAGGAATAAGGATTTTATGTCACACTTGTATATGATGACCTATTTATTTGGCCTTAACCAGTGACCAAGTTTGCCGCTGAACCGACAAAGATACGTTTGCAGTTCAGAAACTGGTAAATCCAAGCATGTAGCTCCGGGATTTTATTTAGTAAAGGCAATGTAAGTTGGCAGGTCAGTTATAAGGGTGTGCGAAAAACCCTTCCGATTTGAGTGTCCATAAAAAACTTGATCCAGTAAACTCCGGTATAATCTCACATATGTGACTCCGAAGGACGGCGTGGTGGATTTACTGTTTGTGTACCAGCCTTCCTAAGTTCCTACTAATATTATAAAGGCAGAAGTATGTAAGGTGTGAGGATGTTTGTTACTCTTTCACGCAAAAACTACCGAACAGATTTTGATGAAACTTGGTACAGGAATAGCTTATAACCTGGAATAACATATAGGCTACTTTTTAACGCGGACAAAGTCGCGGGGCGTCCGCTAATACCCCCTAAATAACAAAACACCTACATAGAGGGCGCTGTTTCACAATGTACACGGGAAAAACTTTTCTATGTGGGCGAAGCCGCGGGAAAAAGCGAGTCTACAATAAAGAAAGTACAGATCATTTCGTAATATAGATTCAACATAATTATAATTTCACATTTCTATGACTACATCGCAGAATGGCTACATCGCACAATAACTAAATCACAAAACACTGTTCAATTTAGACCTGACTAATCCTACTCGAAAGTTTGTAAGGATGTTTGGATGTTTGTTATTCTTTCACGCAAAAACTACGAAACAGATTTTGATGAAACTTTACAGTAATATTGATTATACATCAGAAGAACTGAGCTATAATTCATAGAGATAGTATTTTGGTCACAGCTAGTATTAAATATTTGTTTCAACCCCCAGGTGCCCGAGTTCGACTGGAGCTCGCGCACGAAAGGGCTGGTGTTGAGCTCGTTCTTCTATGGGTACATCGTCACGCAGCTGCCGGGCGGCTGGCTCGCAGCTAAAATAGGAGGTAACAGGTTTGTTCTGTTTCATAGAAACACTAACAGTCTAACACACTGCATAGCGTAACCTGTTACACTTTTTGGACACATCACAAGTCATTACAGTTTATTTAAAATATATTAAAAATAAATATAATCTGATCGATCGTGACAAGAAATAGACTGACCCAAGTGCCGCTTTATTAGAGTTACATTATGAATCAGATCATTGACAAAATAATTAGTGAATACGATTCACTTTGTCGAACTTTATGAGGTTCAAAGATATTTATGCGGCTCGGAGGACCAAAAAATGTAGCGTATTGGAAGTGACATGTAAAAATGGATGAAATCCGTTCGGAAGGAGGTTGCTCGAATCGATCAGATCAATTTTTTTTATCATTTTCCCGAAACCTAAATGATTAAACGATACATTTTATTAATCAAATTCGATTGTTACACCCTGTATGTGTACTGCCAGACCTAATGCAGCTGCTCTTTACACAGTACGTAACTTTTGAAATCGTTATTTTTCCAGGGTGTTCGCGATAGGCATCGGGGCCACGTCTCTTCTGACCTTATTCACTCCGCCGCTGGCGCACATCAGCACCGGTCTGCTGATTGCTGTCAGGGTCATAGAGGGACTGTTTGAGGTAATCACAAAACTAGGTAGGCCATTTGCAAGGTGGAAAGTCCAGACGCCGCCTGGAGGGAAATATCACATTTTTATGATGCCGATCGAAATGGCCGATCATCAGAATCAATTCCTTCTAAGTAACAAGTATCTTAAATTAAAGGAAGACCATGAAATTTAACATGTAAATAACAATACGCTTTAGCAATACTAAAGATATCAACCTGCTCTCAAACGGTGAAGGAAAACATCGTTAGGAAACCTGCATACGCTGAAGAGCAAATTCTTAGGCGCATGTGAAGTCCACCAACCCGCACTGCGCTAGCGTGGTGGACTCTAGCCCGAACACCCTCGTTGAGAGGGTAGGCCTGAGCCCAGGAGTGGACTGATGATGAAGATATCAATCCCACAGTGGACGCTCTAATTATAGGTTAGTAGATTTAGATGTCAAAATCTATGAACTTTTAAGCTTACTTATAAAGCCTTTGACATAGCTCAAAGAGTTAGCACGTTGAAGTGGCAGTGGGCTGGTCACATCTGTCGGAGAACCGATAACCGCTGGGGTAGACGAGTTCTCGAGTGGAGACCACGAGTGAGCGTGGTGTGGGACGCACCCCGGCTAGATGGAGCGACGACCTGCGTAGGGCGGCTGGCAGTGACTGGATGCGGAGAGCCGAAGATCGGACTCAGTGGCGCGCCTTGGGGGAGGCCTATGTCCAGCAGTGGATTAGTGCAGGCTGATGATGAGATTAAACTTATATGTCGATATCGTATTCTGTTTCTAGTATAAATCAATAAATTGTATCACTTTCCAGGGCGTGACGTACCCGTGCATCCATGCGGTGTGGTCGCGCTGGGCGCCGAGCGAGGAGCGCGCGCGGCTCGCCACCTTCGCGTTCAGCGGCAGCTACGCCGGCACCGTGGTCTCCATGCCCGTGTGTTCGCTGCTCACCAGATACACCGGTTGGCCCGGCATCTTCTACGTGTTCGGTGAGTGGCTAGCCTAGCGCCAGGCCACGCGGTGATATCACCAGACCACGGTAAGGTCGACAGCTAGGAGCGCACAACAGCTCCGCGCAAGGATCTGGCCTCGTTCAAAAACAGATACGTCAGTACCGCGGGCTCCATGCTCCATGTGGCCGCTGCTCACCAGATAGGATAGATTGACTGTTCGTTGAATGTCTAGCGCCAGGCCACGCGGTGAGATCACCAGGCCACGCGGTAAAGTCGACAGCTAGGAGCGCGCAACTCTACGCAAGGATCTGGCCTCGTTTTAAAACAGAAACGCCAGTACCGCGGTCTCCATGCCCCATGTGGCCGCTGCTCATCAGATAGGATAGATTGACGTTTTCGGTGACTCTCTAGCGCCAGACCACGCGGTGAGATCGCCAGGCCAGGTGGTGAGATCTCCAGGCCATGCGCTGTGGTAGCATGGCAACGGGGTGTGCTCGCCAGGCCACGCAGATTGAATCCAAATATGGGTGGAATGTTTATTTTCTGACTTGAGCTTTGGTGTTTCCCAGGAATCATGGGACTGGTTTGGACGACGATATGGTGGATCGTCGTGAAGGAGTCTCCAGAGAAGGACCCTCACATAACGCCAGCGGAACTCAAATACATACAGGTGATTCTTTGAAGAATGTTTCGCACTTTTTACCCCCTATCCTCACTCCAGACAGCCATCATAGATCTTACCGAAATCATTCGCTGCCGGAGATCCAAAGGATCATCATCACATCTCCATATCAGCCATTCGACGTCCACTGCTGGACATATTCCTTCCCCATGAACACCACCACACCCCGTCCTCCGCCCTCCGCATCCAGCCGCTCCCGGCCTTCTTTTTCAGGTCCTCGGTCCACCTTGCGGAGGGCCGCCCCACGCTGCGCGTACCCACCCGCGGTCTTCGCTCCATAACTAGTCTGCCCCAACGGCCGTCGGTTCTGCGACAGAAGTCGCTCAAAATGATCTAAAAGGCCTGTCATTTTTGCAGTCTGTCACCGCTCAATGATCCATGATTGGTGTTGCAGGAATCGCGCGGTACGCAGATGTTGGAGGGCTCAAAGATCCGGCACCCTTGGCGCGCCATGCTGACCTCGGCGCCTGTCTGGGCCATTGTGGTGGCACACTTCAGCGAGAACTGGGGATTCTACACGCTGCTCACGTTCCTGCCTACCTTCATGCAGGGTGAGGCTACCGTATAGCTTACTGCCTCTCACCGGACACTGTAGCCTGAAACACTATGTTATTTAAATGTTAAATATCATGGTCTTCCTTTAATTTAAGGTACTATGTTACTTAGAAGGAGTTGATTCTGATGATTGACCCTTTCGATCGAAATCATAAAAATACTGTTGCTTTTTTTTTGCAGTGTTCGATGCCCGGCTCAGACAGATGGTTTCTTAAAGTCTTTAAATGCAGCGTTGGTTCTTTTTAAAAATAAATGAAAGTTTCCTACCACGAGGTGGACCGACGATCTGGTGAAGGTCGCGGGACCCGGCTGGATGAGGTTAGCGCAGGACCGGTCGTCGTGGAGATCCCTGGGGGAGGCTTTTGTCCAGCAGTGGACACAGGCTGATATGATGTTGTTTCCTTTGTGTAAAATTGGCTTCTCAGTCTTTGGAGTACTTTGCCTCCGGGTACGCTCCGAAAATTCCACCTATATATGGATTCCTTCCACATTGCAGACGTGTTCAAGTTCGAGACGTCCCAGACGGGCTGGCTGGCGGCCGTGCCGTACCTGGCCATGGCCATCGTGCTGCAGGTGGCCGGGCACGCGGCCGACGGGCTACTGCGCCGCGGCGTCCTCTCCCGCACCAACATCAGGAAGCTGTTCAACTGCGGCGCGTTCGTCTCGCAGGTGGGCCGATAACAGACTGCGATAGTGTCCAGACTGAGTTGGCGACGTCCCAGACGGGCTGGCTGGCGGCCGTGCCGTACCTGGCCATCTTATCTTCTTAGGGGGCCAGGAATACCTGGCGACACTTCGACCCTATGGGATCCGTTGTGCCAAACCCCTGTCCGCCAAACGGAGCCCCAATCGTTTTTTTGGTGGACTTCACATACGCCTAAGAATAGTAAATACCATTCTTTGGCGTATGCAAGTTTCCTCACGATGTTTTCCTTCACCGAAAAACCTGTGGTATTTTAACTAGTCACGCGTCGGTGTCCCGGCATCGGGACGGTAGAAAAAACGTTTAAAGTGTCGGTGTGACGGCCCCGGGACGCTTACGTCACGCGCATTGTTCTTTATTTATTTATTGTCTAAGGGTGTTATTTCAACAACCAACCCCTGACAGCGACACTTTAGGTTTTATGGTTTTTTTGACACTGTCGCTAGATTGGATAATAAACCGTACTTAAGTTTTGAAAAACCATTGGTACTGGCCAGGATCGAACACACGACCTCATCATGAACATGAGGCGAGTGCACAACCAACTAGGCTACTACTACGATACCTGGCCATGGATATAGTGTTTTTAATTGTTTCAGACAATATTCATGGTGGCGGCTGCGTACGCGACGTCGGTGGTGGGGTGCGTGGTGTTCCTCACCATCGCGGTGGGGCTCGGAGGGTTCGCCTGGTCGGGCTTCAGGTAATACAGACAGCTTCTTGAATGGAGGGTAGGCCTGATTTGCTTTATTTGAATGTTTGTCTGTTCCAGCGTGAACCACCTGGACATCGCGCCGGCGCACGCGAGCGTGCTCATGGGGCTGTCCAACACGGTGGCCACGCTGCCCGGAATCATCAGCCCGCCCCTCGCTGGGTCCATCGTCACCGACAAGGTGCCCATCACCATCAAATCATCAGCCTGCACTAGTCCACTGCTGGACATAAGCCTCCTCCAAGGCGCGCCACTGAACCCTGTCTTCGGTTCTCAGCATCCAGTCACTGCCAGCCGCCTTACGCAGGTCGTCGCTCCATCTAGCCGGGGGGCGTCCCACACTGCGCTTACGCAGCCGTGGTCTCCACTCGAGAACTCGTCTACCCCAGCAGTTATCGGTTCTCCGGCAGATGTGCTAGGGAATGCAATCTCGCGAGATTGGGGCTCAGGCGAGATCTCGCGAGTTTATGAATAACAATAGCGAGATTGGCAGTTTTGTGTTTATTCTTGCAAATAATCACAATATTTGAATAAATTGGAAAAAAAATTAATTAAACATTTATCATGTGACTAGCCCACTGCCACTTCAACGTGCTAACCCTTTGAGCTATGTCGAAGCCTTTGGTTCTCAGGCGGATCACCTCGTTTCGAATCGTACCCCTCAAAGAGAAAAAACTCTAACAACGGAACCTGATAATTGCAGACGGCAGAGCAGTGGCGGGTGGTGTTCTTCATATCGAGCGGCATCTACCTGGTGGGCGCGCTGGTGTACGGCGCGTGGTGCTCCGCCGAGCGGCAGCCCTGGGCGGCGGAGCCCGAGGTGGAGGCCAGCTTCGACACGGACGGCGCGTCCGTCACCACCGCGCCCGGGTACGACGCTAAAGGCTACGACAACAAGGCCATGGACCATAGCGAGATGTAAAGCGCTTTCATAGACCCTAGCGAGATGTGAAGCGCTTTCATAGACCCTAGCGAGATGTGAAGCGCTTTCATAGACCCTAGCGAGATGTGAAGCGCTTTCATAGACCCTAGCGAGATGTGAAGCGCTTTCATAGACCCTAGCGAGATGTGAAGCGCTTTCATAGACCCTAGCGAGATGTGAAGCGCTTTTATAGACCCTAGCGAGATGTGAAGCGCTTTCATAGACCCTAGCGAGATGTGAAGCGCTTTCATAGACCCTAGCGAGATGTGAAGCGCTTTCATAGACCCTAGCGAGATGTGAAGCGCTTTCATAGACCCTAGCGAGATGTGAAACGCTTTCATAGACCCTAGCGAGATGTGAAGCGCTTTCATTGACCCTAGCGAGATGTGAAGCGCTTTCATAGACCCTAGCGAGATGTGAAGCGCTTTCATAGACCCTAGCGAGATGTGAAGCGCTTTCATAGACCCTAGCGAGATGTGAAGCGCTTTCATTGACCCTAGCGAGATGTGAAGCGCTTTCATAGACCCTAGCGAGATGTGAAACGCTTTCATAGACCCTAGCGAGGCGTGAAGCACTTTCAACTGTGATTATATAAAAGGGTTATACAGTGTAAAACACACGATTCTTGTGAAACAACCGGTAGATTGGTTACTATCCTCTTGCAATTGGACCTCATAAATTAGTCCATTTTGTCCTAATTGACTGAAAAGGTAACATGCGAAGATATTTTTTTTTATATGAATTGCAGTAATATTTTTTTTTTAAACGTGTTTTGTGACCAACTTGACCCGAAACGTATATTTTATTTTTGTAAAACTGCATTTTATCTTTTAAAAAATATATTTGCAGTTAAATGTTGCCTTTTCATAAAGTGTTGCTCAGTGTATGTAATTGACGTTTTTTTTAGTTTGTGGCTTGGTTACAAATAAAGGTGGTCTCTGTTTATATTTAGGTTAAACAGGATGTCACAGAATTCAGCGCCAAACCCTTCAAGACGTAATAGTACCGATCATGCATGACTAATCAAACTATCTGAATATGACCTTAATAAAAAGACGTTAGTTTTCGACATATTCACGCTTTCGTGTTTTCCTAAAGTCATGACTTGGGCACAAAAAGCACCATAGTAGTTTTTTGTACTTAAAATTTGGAAATTTGTATTTGAAAAACTAATGTAGTATTTTCCCGAAATACATGAAAGTGCTAATCTCGAAAACTAAGGGCTTCTTTCACTTGCTGATATTGTTACAAATAGTAATCAAATCAAAATTATACTTTATTGAGCACCAAATTAGTAATCTGACAGATAAACCAATCTATCAGATAAATCTGTCTGATCGATTATATATTGTAATAGATAAGTTAAAAGGCAATCAGATACATGTGAAACAAAAAAATAGGCTATCTGTCAGATAACCTGCAGATAGGGTTTCCGGGACTTTATCAGCAAGAGGCCCTAAGTATTTTAAACTGAGTGACTAAGGTCATATTTATGAGTTGTTCTATTATTACCCCTTGAAGGATTGGCGTCGAATTTTGAGACACTCTGTATATAAAAGATCTGCTTCGAATTGTATTAAATAAATGTGATAATTTAGCCTTTAACTTGTAAGTAAAGAAGCTTCCTGTCTATTGTATATTTTGAAGGGAAAATGTAAGAAAAAAATGACTTATTTAGGGATGCAGTGAACGATTCTGCGATTACGATTGCGGTATGAATCGTTAATTATTACGATTAAAGTTGTTACGATTATTCAAAAAAGAAGAGAATGCAATTTTCTAAATGGTTTTATTCATTACTTTAACTATGTGGCTAGAAAATTAACATACAATAATTATGTAATAAATTGGTTTCTGGTTTTGACTTTTTTGGTATTTTTATAAAATGCCAAAATAATATACAGTTGGTTATTATTTTGGTAATTTATTTACCAAGACAAATTAAGTATTTTGCGACTTTGATACGTATTGTATCCGTATTTTGCGGTGAATCGTATCGTTTTTAATCGTAAAAATTCCGATAACCGCAGGTTTACGATTACGGTTTCGTAATCGATGCATTCCTACATATTGCTATAATTATTAAGTAAATGTTGAATGTTGTGAAATATTTTGTACAATCCTGTTTTATTGTATTATATTGGAAATGTGATGAGATTAAAGATTATAATAAATGTATTTTAATTCTACTATTTTATTTTCAATTCGATTCATTACACAATAATGCACATTCAAAATTACAGACAAAAAAGAAAAAAATACAGATACAATAATGTACGGTCGACCGCACATCAGTGGTAACAAAACCAGTATAAACTGGTCTCGCGTAGTATTGAAACTCCCTAATAGGCTAGGCCAGCTCAAGGTCAAAGTGTTTCCACGGACGTGCGGTAGACTGTACATCTAGGCCCTAGGCGGTCTTATCGCTAAGAGCGATTTCGTCCAGACAATCTTTTTGTTTATTTCGTTCTATTTTCATTGATTTTACAGTAGGTACTTAGTAATTAAGACATTTTAATTGCGGTCTTAATTTTCTTTTACAGTATATTGGCATGGACAATAGCCACTGTACATCTGCCACCAGCCTGAGTAGTGGCTTTCCACTACGTACGTTTCCACTTGGAATTCCTTTGAATTCGAAGGCATCAGGAGACTCGTATAACAACATACCTTATAAATAAGATTATAATACCTTTTCTCTCTGCCTACCCCGTCAGGAACATAGCGTGAAGACATGTATGTGGCGATATGGGATCGCCATATTGCCACTACGAAATATGCTGAGTGTTGAATCCCACTATAACGGCTGAACGGATTTTAATGAAACTTGGTACAATAATAGCTTAATATATCCTGAAAATATATATATATGTTAACCGCGCAATGCACCGGCATAATATACTAACAGTAACATAGTTAAATTATTAGACACCGCAACACAGAACACATTATAAATCAAATGAATCGAAACGAATGCCCCCTGTGGAGGGAAAGTACCCTAAATTTAATATTGAAGATAGCAAATGTTACTGAAAGGAATTATACCTTTATTTTCAAAAATGAGTATACCCAGAAATATAGTCAATATCAATATCATCCGAAGGGCCCTCGCCACTGCCAATTTGCCCGCAGTGCTGGAGCCTGCCGGCATCTTGCGCGGTGACGGGAAAAGGCCCGACGGCATGACAATCGGGCCCTGGAAACTAGGCAGACCGTTGGTGTGGGACGCTACATGTGTAGATACTCTGGCCCCGTCTCACACCCACACAACCTCTGCCAATGCCGGAGCCGCGGCTGCAACGGCGGAAAATGCGAAACGCCGCAAATACGCCAACCTCGGCACCAGTTACCTTTTTATACCTGTCGGGGTGGAGACACTGGGACCCTGGGGCCCGGAGGCGAGAAAGCTCATCAACGAGCTTTCATCGCGCCTCATAGAGGCCTCCGGTAACCAGAGGGCTGGCCAGTACCTCAGGCAACGCATAAGTTTAGCCATACAACGAGGGAACGCCGCCAGCCTTCTGGGCACCATGCCCCGGTGTGACCACCTCGACGGACTTTTTTATTTGTAGGTTTGTAGGTTTATTTGTAAGTAGGTTTATTTGTAGGTTTATTTGTAGGTTTATTTGTAGGTTTATTTGTAGGTTTCTTTATTTATTTCTGTTTTAGGTATTTTACTGAAACATTAGAAATTCCATAAATGAAGATGTAAAATAGACTACATTCAATTATTTGAATCAAAGCGCCATCTATGGATGCTTTAGCGTAATACACATAGAACTTTGGCGCACTATTATATACCTAGTTATTTATTCTATTAATTAATACGTAAAATATTAATTACAATGATAATAAACTCTATTTATAATTTTTTAAAAAGGATATGTAAAGGCTAAAATAACCTTTTTAGGGAAGTTCAAATTTTGAAAAGCGCGCCGTTTTTCAAAATATTTTATAAGTTGATGTAGGTAAGTATTAAAATAAAATATTATGGTAAAAAGTATTCGTATATAAAATTGATTAATCTATTTTAATAGTAGGCCTAATTCTACAATTAATGTAAATAAACAATTTAACGAAGATATTTTTATTTTTCGTGTAAATGAAACGTGAATTGACTGATAGGTACCTGATACAATCAACCTGTAACTTTTAACGATTTTATTTAAAATTTATATTTTAATTTTTTTTATTAATTTATCATTCTAGAAAATATTAGAAATATATATATTTTTTTTAAGTTTCCGAAAACACTAAAATTAACATTTCAAAATTGAAAGTACGAAAACGTTGCCATAATTTTTTAAAAGAAACTTTATTCGCTAGTTTGGTACACGGCATGACGTCACTACCGCCGCAAGTTCTTTGTCGCCTGTCGGCAAAGTACAAAAGGGCGCCGCTGCTTTGACGCGCCGCATTTTATTTGATTCTCGCACGGCGCATGTTAGTTTACCTCCAACAAAATCACAAAATGGGTGAAGCCATTCCATCCAGCCACGCCATGACGTACAAACTCCTGGACCTGATGGAGAGAACCGGCTACTCCATCGTTCAACACAACGGCCAGCGCAAGTTCGGGCCTCCGCCGGACTGGCACGGCGCGCCGCCCCCGAAAGGCACCGAAGTCTTCATCGGAAAGCTCCCCCGCGAGGTCTTCGAAGACGAGCTGGTGCCGATCTTCGCTCGCGTCGGGAAAATATACGAGCTGCGGCTGATGATGGACTTTTCGGGGTCCAATCGAGGGTACGCGTTCGTCACGTACACGACGAAATCTGAAGCCTTGAGGGCCGTGAAAGAGTTGAACAAGTTCGAAGTGCGGCCGGGGCGGCATATCGGTGTGGTGAAGTCTGTTGACAACTGCCGTCTCTTCGTCGGCAACATCCCGAAGACTAAAACCAAGGCGGAGATCGTCGAGGAGTTGTCGAAACGTGTGACGGGGATCGTAGACGTGATCCTGTACAAGAACTGCTTCGATCGCAAGCTGAACCGAGGATTCGCCTTCGTGGAGTTCACCAGCCACCGCGCGGCGGCCATGGCTCGCCGGGCGCTGGTGCCGGGCTGCCTCAAGCTGTGGGACCACGAGGTGATGGTGGACTGGGCAGAGCCGGAGCCTGACATCGACGATGATGAAATGAAGAAGGTAAGTTTTTTAACGTAATTTTTTGCTTGCGATGCTTTGCAGCGTTTATAACTAGCTTGTTACCTGCGGTGTCGCCCGCGTTTGGATTGGCCAATTTATATATCTTTATGTAATATTACTGGGTATAGTTTCATCAAAATCTATTCGGTAATTTTTGCGTGAAAGAGGTAACAAACATCGATAATCTATGGCTTTTTTAATAAAAGGACGCCCTGCGATTTCGCATTCACAAAAGATCAAAATCTTTGAAAATCTGTATTCCGGTATACGTATTCCGTGCAGGTATGTCCATCAGGTATGCCCAGCTTTAGAGCTTCAAGCTTGGCTCTATTTATTTTCTTTATTTTTTAATTTAGTATTAAAAATTAAAATCTTTAGGTATAGGTACTTACTAGATACCTTTTGTTTTGTTGGTTACTGACTGCGAATTTTATATTTTGCGAAACTGCTAATTTTTGCCTACGCTGCGTGCTGAACGAGTGAAAGTACCTAGCGAAATTGCCCACATAAAAGTAATGTGCATGCATATATTTTATGATAATTGATGAGCTAAATAACATTGTGGCTGATGTGCAAGAACTGCCAGAGAGTGTGGGTTCGACTCCCATTGATGGACAACCTGTAATCCTGATAGACTACAACCAGTTTCATCTCGATCAATATGCACAGGCTGATGGAATTTTTACCCAGCTTTTTTTAGATAAACCTAATGAAGTACCTTTGTGGGTACTTGCTGAAATAGGATCACTTTTTGCTCAGTGTTTTTAAAGTGGGTAGATGTATCTACAAAGAAAAAAAGGGTTCTCGAGTGGCGACCACGGTATCGGAGGACGCAGCGTAGGCAGGCCTCCCACAAGGTGGACCGACGATCTGGTGAAGGTCGCGGGACCCGGCTGGATGTTAGCGCAGGACCGGTCGTCATGGAGATCCTTGGGGGAGGCCTTTGTCCAGCAGTGGACGTCTACAGGATCATATGATCTACCTACCTACTGAAATAAGAACATTTCCATCTGCGTTTATTTCATAATCGTCATAATAGTGGTCCTGTTACACATTATTTATAATTAACGCGTCAGTTTGTTTAGCGCACTTAAATTTATTATAATGGGGATCTGAAACCACGTGTCGGGCGACATCGTTTGATTTGGCGGACTCGAGTTCACGAGCTTTATTTTTGAATCGTTCGCCGCGCTTCGAGCGATCATTTCTACTGATTTTTGTATCGGATGTCGAAGGAAATATAGTAGAATCGACTGCTCGAATAAGCGAGTCAAGACGTTCTTGGAACTTAGAAAACCTCTTGCTTTTCAGGTAAAAGTGCTCTACGCGCGTAACTTCCAAATAAAGACCACGCCCGAAATAATTCAGTCCGTATTCGAGACCGCCATAGGCGAGAAAATCGAGCGCGTTAAAAAGATATACGACTACGCGTTCGTGCACTTCCACGAGCGGGAGCACGCCGAGCGCGCTATGGCCAAGCTGCAAAATGCCGACATTGACGGCAGCAGCATAGAGATCCGGTGGGCCAAGCCGGTCAACCGCGAAGTGTACCGCATACAAAAGCTGGCGCGCGGCAATGCGAAATTTAATAACGGTTTAGATCTGTCTCAAACGCTTATGTTGTATAAACAGCACTTGGACAAGAGGGAGTACGCGAGCTCTCCCAAGGAAGACGAGGGGATCGGGTCGGCTTGTGGGTCCCCGACAGATCACGACCGCAGGCCCGCGGGGTACCCGCACAGCGGCGGCGCTGCCAAAGGAAACTACTCGTATTACAATATGGCACCCGCCAAGCTCGACTCCATGTGCAAAAGGTAAGACAAATTGACTGGCCTGTTGGCGTAGTGGTAGTGACCCTGCCTACTGCTCCAACGGTCGTGGGTTCGATTCCCACCCGGGACCAATATGTGTGATGAGCATTACTGTTGGTTTTCGGATTCTGGAGGTTGAGTACCCATTTAAAAGTTTCGGCTTGGTTTGGGACAACAGCCGTGTGTGAATTTGTCCAAACATTATGTTGAGGTTGTGGACGAATAATAGCTAGATGGAGCGATGATCTGCGAGGCCTGGCATGATCTGACCACTCAATAGTCCACCATGGGCTATAATTCACCACGCTAGCCCTGTGTGGGTTAGTGTACTGCAACGCGCCTAAGAATTCTTTCTTCGCCGTATGCGAGTTTCCTCACTTGGTTTTTCTTTATACCGTTTGAAAGCTGTCGGAATGTGCAGTTACATACATGGCACAACCGGGGCTCGAACAGATTCTCCGACAGACGTATTTGCGCCCGCGTCCTGGCGCGGCGCGCACGCGTGCGCCCGCAATCCAGTCCTTTCATACAAGCCTTTCCTGTCATGCGCGACGGGCCAGACGCGGGCGCAATTGAGCCATTTTGAAGACAGATGAACAATGTTTATTGTGATTGCAGAAATAACTGGGCGAAGCCAGACTACGCGTACCAGAAGTACGTGGACAGTACCGGCGCGGAGGTGTGGGTGGGGCGCGTGGAGCTCCCGCAGGTGGGCGCGCCGCTGCTGCGCGCGCCGCGCCGCCTCGGCCCGCTCGTCACGCGCGCGTGCTTCTCCGCGCAGCAGGCGCACGTAGAGGCCGCGGAGAACGCGCTGCACTACCTCAAGGTACACACGCATTTATCATATCAGCCTGTAGACGTCCACAAGGCATGCCCCAGGGATCTCCACGACGACCGGTCCCACGCTAACCTCATCCAGCGGGGTCTCGCGACCTTCACCAGATCGTCGGTCCACCTTGTGGGAGGCCTACGCTGCGTCTTCCGATACGTGGTACAGACGCATTCACTTTTTCATCTTTGGCGCAGTGGTAGTGACCCCGCCTGCTGCGCCAAAGGTCGTGGGTTCGATTCCCACCCGGGGCCAACATATGTGTGATGAGCATTACTGTTGGTTTTTGATGAGTACCCAATTTAAAAGCTTCGGCTTAGTTTATTATTACATTATTACTTATTTGTAACCGTGTCACATTCCAGCTGCTCCGCATGGACCCTGTGTGCTCGTCGCCGGTGCCCCAGTACCCGGCGGTGTTGCCCCCCGCGCCGGTACCCGCCTGCGTGGGCGTCCCCTACGACTACGTCGCGTCGCTGTACCCCAGCGCGCCCGCCATGGCCGCCATGCCCGCCGTGCCAGCCATCTGGAGAACCGTCTGAATGCACACTTTTAGCTTAGGTTTTGACTTTTCCTGTACCTAATAAGAGGGTAACCCGTACCTAATTAGTTACTTGACATTTGTTTTCGGGTTACTATTTGACATTTCTAGGCTAGGTAACCTAATATTTATTACTTTTAGGTACCTACTTAGTTTCGAAGCTTGAGTTACCGTCATTAGATTTAAACTTATTGACTTTTTTGACATCAGTTCCAGCCGTAATAGGCTAGGTTACCTAGTATTTGTAACTGGTAGGTATTTTACTTTACCGTATTTTTTTGGAAGACTGGTTAGGTATCTTACCTACTTATTGACTTTTACTGTATTTTTAAGACAAGTTCTAGCCGAGTAATTATTTTACATCAGTTCGTAATAGGCTAGGTTGCTTGCCTAGTATTTATAACATGTAGGTATTTGACTTTTTGGTATTTTTTAGAATTTTTCACTATACTCCCTGCTATCCATCACTCCTATTAGACTGGTTTACGAATAGACCATTTAAAAAGCACTAGTATGTAGGTACGGGATGCGGTTCACGCTTTCCTGTCTCCGGTGACCGGCGAACGGATGCGTACGACATCCCGTACAGAGCGTCTCGCATTCGTATACTTTTAATCATCAAAATTGTGGAACATGATCGATGAGTTAATTTCAATCAGTTTTGGCCAATGAAATGGTAATGCTATATTTTTGAAAAATATAGCATTTGAATTTAAATCTTGACAATGTCTATAACAAAATTATCATCGATCGACTTAAATATTAACTAGAGAACATTTCGTTTTGGGATGAAAGTTTCTGCTATATTTTTGAGGAATATAATAGGTGTAGTAATTTTTGTGCAATCGTTCCATGAATTGAAATGTTTCAAAGTTAAATAGTGACAAGACTTGCATCCAACAAATTATTTTTATTTAAATTTGTCTCGGCTAGTTGTTGACGTGAGAAACTGAATTGATGACAATCAATTCGGCATATAAATTATATTGTTGATACCCTACTAGGAATGGTTACCCACCCAAGGCACTTTCTGATTAAGTGACGCGCAATCATAGACCTTTCATTTAATTAATGCATCCAAAAAAAGAAATTTAAATTTTCTTGCCGATTCTCTCTTCATAAAAGTATAATTATAGTAGCTTAATGATTATTTAATTGTTAATTTTCTTGTGTAAATAATTAACTAGGTAAGTTTTGCTTTTTGTAACCAACACGAGGATCGTAAATTTTTTTTTTATATTTAAATCATTGCCCATACAGTCGGGTTTGTCTGGGATGCCGTCGCAATGACGCTGCAAGCGCGTTCCCGCCTCTGGTGATCGGCGATCAGAGGCGAACGGCTGCGAGCTCGTTCCCGCCTCCTATGATCGGCGATCGGAGGCGAACCACTGCGAACGGCATCCCGTACTACGCTTCAGCCGTAAGACCTACGGATTGAACTTTACCGATAAGATTCGACGCTCAACCCCTACGTCATTTTACTGCTTAATTTGTCTAATTGTGATTAGGTTAGGTACGTTTTGATTTTTGTGATTTGCGGGAGGATCAAAGTTGATTTTTATAGTTTAAATTATTGTTTAGTTTTATTCAAAGGCTTTATTTACGCGTAAAGTTGCCTTGTACAGCGGCTTCCTTGTGTTTACACCGCGGTGTAATGAGAGAGAAGACGCTGGTTGACAAAATTGTTAGTGCCCTTATATAGCAGGCCATATAAAAAAAAAGGAATGTATGTATACGTTTAGTTGACAGAGTTACTATTTTTCATTGTATTTACAAATAAAAACTACACCTTGTATATTCTCTTTTATTCCATAAGGCCAATATTCTGAAAACTTTTCTCTAGTCTCCTAATACTTTCGCTGAAGGTACCAGAGTTCAAAATCGAGCGCCATCTGCGTGATTTTCACGGAAGCTATAGCCTGGAAAACAATAACACAATAACACCTGAGCTTTTTGTTTTGTGCTGGAAAACAGCTCATTGCGGTGAACTCTCGATTATGTGCCTCTAGTAAACAAGGCTGCAAAGTTGGTTATTATTGTGCTAATACTAGTATTGACACCTGAGCAAGCAACGTTCCGCCAGCGTACACACTAAAACTGGCGTATATTTCTTAAATCACAGGGGTACTATTTTATGTGTACGCTAGGTGAACGGACACTAGGATTCGCTTCGCTCGTGGTTCAGAGAATTCTGAGCGTTGCGAGGGTTTTAAAGGTACGAGACGCAACTTTGCCAACTATTACTTACTCTGTGACTTTGCTGCCGAGCGCAACACAAATTTTCACCTCACTACAGCGAGAAAATTAGGAGTGAAAGAAAAACAGCTAACTTGGGGAGTTTCAAATCCAACTGCGGTTCCAGAGATTAGCGCGTTCAAACAAACTTCAGCTTTATTATTATAAAAATAGAGAGAAGATTTTATTGTAAGAGAATAGTATAATGCAATCAAATTAAATATAGACGGGGGTTGCTTCGTTGTCGTAGAACACCCTTCAGTTAAAATCTGGCGCGTTAGCCCAACTGCGGGCATTCCCTGAGGGGTAAACAGGGGGCACCCTCCTGCGTGCGGAGGTACCCCGCGCGGCACGCGCACGCGGCGTGGCACGGCTCCGGCTGGCACGCGTACCTCGCCACCAGGGACGAGCATGTCTCAGGCGGGCACGACTTCTTGCATACATCCATCGTCTCATTTTCCGAGCAGCTTTGATCTGTAAGATAGTTCAAATTAAATGGAACGTATGGAGACATCGATAGGTACCTACGGTCAACCGCACGTCAGTACAAAACAGTATAAACGGTCTCATAATATTGAACCCCCTAGACCAGCTCAAAGTCAGTCTTTCCACTGACGTGCGGTCGACTGTACTACCACTGCTGGCTTGGACATAAGTCTCCTCGCAAGCCGCCACTGAACCCGATCTTGCAGTCTTATCGTCTCTCCATCTAGCCTTAATAGTGTTCCGTACTCATGAATAAAACGTACATACAGCCGAACACAGAACTTCCTTCTCAAAGTCTGTTATAAATGGAATTCCGGTGCGACTCCGTTTGGTAAGGTCTTAATGAATTTTTTTTCCAGGGCCGTAAAATTAATTAAAAATGTATGAATGTTGCCTGTTGATAAAATAATCACCTGTGATGGTAGTGTTCGTTTCATCGCGTCTGTTTCGGGCCTTGGCATTTCGTTGAGCTGAAAAGTTATAAAAAATATAGGTATTGGTACTACCTGCGACATGTAGCACAGAACAATTAAATAATCGCTAGGCTCAAGGCTAGAAAGAGTAGTTTAGGTTCTATTTATGTTTACCTACCTATCTGGCTATCTAATGTAGTTCTATTATGCGGTCCCTACACGATCATGCTGCATGACATGCGTTACGTTTACGTGAATTATCATGCTAATAAACACTTAGTATTAGTACAGTGAAGAGTAAGCTTGTATTGCATGTCAATCAACGGCCAGCACGTAGTTTGCATGTCATTCGCGTCAATCACTACAACTAGACGGTCATGCATGAGTGACAGCATGCCATACAGCATGATCGTGTAAGTATCACTTTAGAATACACTTTTCATAATTCTGTGATGTTGGCAATTCCGATTGATCAAATCGAAATGTTCCTTATCTCACAGACTTCAGCTTCATGATCGAACTATCAATAATTCCATCGTTTTTGGTCATAGGGTAAAGAGAAGGATAGACACGTGGACCTTTAAGTAAAATTATAATTTAGTAATAAAACTCGTAATTGCATGCCATCTACTTTATTTGAAAAACAATTAGGTAACTAGGTACAGTCATGACGTAAAGTGAATGTTTAGCAATTAGAGGACCTTCAGAGCCGTTTTCCGGGCGCGCTTCCATAAAAATCCAATAGATGCCACTGTCCATGGACCCAAAAATATTTTTCTTCTTTTCTCTCAGTAATTAATGTAGGTAGTAATTCATGTCAGTGGAAATCTGGCGAATTTGCCAACTGCGGGCACTGCCTGGTCGGTATGCAGGGAGAGCCTTCCTCCTTCCTGAGGAAGCCTGGCCTGCAGGCGCACGTGTCCTCGCACGGCTGGTCGGCGATGCACGCGATGAACGCGACGATAGTAATGCAGGACTGTGGTGGACAGGGCTGCCTGCAGGTAAATTCCTCGTTTGGTCCTGTGCACTGCATAACTGTAACAAATATTTTTGGATTGTAAACCAGGCATTGTAGACGCGTTCTTAAGTGGTGATCCCGCGTGGGCAAGCGTAGTGTGGGACGCCCCCGGCTAATTTGAGCGTAATTCTGGATTAAATACCAATGTATACCACACAATTTTTGTAAACGATACGATAAAAACTATGGCAGCTATCGCAAATACAAGCCATAACTTGTGTTGTAGTTAAAGGCAGAGTGAGCGCATGACCTTGCCATGTGGCAAACGTTTTCACGTTAGTTTTATAAATAGTTTAAAAAATTAATTAAAAATAACTAACTAGGAACAATAATCTTGTTATTACAAAAACATAAATTTAATATGTACCTTTTCTAGTCGAATTTCTGTCTTCAGCATTGTGTGCATTTTCTTGAAATTTAGCTGAAAAATAATTTTAGTTATAAGTATACATATTGTATTGCATTAAATATTCAATTTGACTTTTACTCAAGTGTTTAAAACAAAATCAATCATTTCATTTTTAATAGACTGACCTTTGGTCGAATTCATATGAGCGACGGCCGACACTTTATTTATTTGCTTCAGGTAAGAGAAAACAAGCAGTCTATTCAGATAAGATTTTTATTTCGAAATTAATGTTGAACATAAACTTTAAAGACTAAATTCTTTTATCGAAATCCGGTGAATTTTCTAATTCTGGACACATCCTTATCGGTATACAAGGTGATCCGTACGCCTGCCTCAAGTATCCTGGCGCGCATGCGCACGCGGGCCGGCACACCTCATGTTCGTCGCACAGATATTCGGCATGAATAGAGCCGCACGTTTCAAGTGGACAGGACTTCTTGCAAGGAACAAACTCTTCGTTCGGCCCCTCGCACTTTTGTTGACCTGTATTTTAACAGATTGGAGGGTTTGAAAATTTCCGCCTACCTACACTGTCCGCCATTTTGAGGAAAAAAGAGGCGACCACGCATAAAGTCGTTTATGGGCCATTTTCCTGCCATGCGTGTTTGCGCCCGAGTCCTGGTCTGGCGTGCCAGGACAGGTTGCGAGCGGCACGCATGCGCGCCAGACCAGGACGCGGGCGCAAATACGCATGACAGGAAAAATATTGCCCTAATTCGATAGCCGACATCGATACTGCTTCCATAAGGCTTATTATAATGTAATTGTAATATAATATTGTAATGAAATTGTAATGTAAGCAAGAATTGGTGCCATGATTACCAGTCACCACTGACACTGATACCTAATACGAGTAAATTACTTACATTGTGCTTAATTAGTATACTTGGAGTTGAACATACCTATATCACCGGTGCGTAGGACACGACCACAGAAGTAATCACATCACAGGGAAGGCTTTAAAACTTTTGTAGATAGGTACGTAAAACAATAAAATGTATCTACTACCTCAATATAATACGCTAATTAGACATCAAAACAATTTAACGTCGGTTGCAAGTTCTGTTGACACTTACGACAATCCTCAATGGGCACGCAAACGTTCCCCGCGTCTCGCGCATGCCCCTCCTGACAATAGCACTTCGGGTTGCAAATCCCGTTCACAATGGGGCAGTTGGTCTGGTTCTGTTCGTGTAACGTCGCGCACACATTGTCGCACGCGCTGCCGCATGCGAAGTACTCGTGCGGCCCAGAGCATTGGTCTGGAACGTGTTTATTCATTATACAGGGAATAAAACTCGATCGGCACCTATTAAAACTATTGTTCTCATGTATAATTTAATTTTGTCTTCCATATACAATTTATGAGAGCTGGAATAAAGTTAGAAATGTATAATGATATTATCGTCTTAACACGGTGCGTTGGATTTTCAATCGATCAATCATTTAATTTTTATTTCTTTGAGTCGACTCGGTAATGAGACCATTGTGCCGTGTGACGATGGAAATTTAGAGACCGATGGACGTTACACGAACAGAACCCCTTAAACTGCCGTAAACAAAACGTTACGAAATGCTACTGGCTTGGCTACTGAAAGTATCTAGATGAACACGTGTGACGCGGCAAATACATCAAACATTTTTGTGTTGTAAAAGCATAATCGATAGTATACTAACTGCACATCAAATGAATTAAACTTTCCACATAATTTCTTTCGAATTTTTCAATTAAGTAGGTATATTGAACGACAGATAGGTTCATCGGTACTCGGTACCTACTGGCGAAGGTTCGAACCCGCGACCTCGTGAATGTGAGACGAGTGCACAACCAACTAGGCTACCACGGCTCTAGAATGGTTTAGGGTTATTTATCCTGAGTGTGGCGACCCCAAGTGAAGACACTTACGACACTCCGCAATGGGCACGCAAACGTTCCCCGCGTCCCGCGCATGCCCCTCCTCGCAATAGCACTTCTCGTTGCATTTGATGTTCACAATGGGGCAGTTGGTCTGGTTCTGTTCGTGTAATGTCGAGCACACGTTGTCGCACGCGCTCCCGCATGTGAAGTACTCGTGTGGCCCAGAACATTGGTCTGGAACGTATTTATTCATTAAATAGGGAAGAAAACTTGATCGGCTGTGAACTACTTTTGTTCATGAATAATTCGACTATTCCCAGTAATCCCTTTGACAGTAAAGTTCCTTTATAGGAAAAACTGGGATTTTTTTACGGCCAGTCAATGTCATTTTGGTCCCATAACCCTGCAGTGGCTTGACGGAAGTCGGTGAATGGGATAATAGGAATAGGTCGTTACCTACTCTACTGACAGGAAAAAGTCCCAGCAGTTCTTTCAAATGTTCAAAAGGACTACTGGGAATAATCGCAATAGTTTAAAATTTGACTTGCATACATGAGAGAGAACTGAGTAAAAGTTAGTATTTCCGCAGTGGTTATCGTTCTAAATGTCGTGTTAGCTTTTCGATAGATCAATTTTATAAACATATTAACTGTAAGTCTGATGTGTCGGTAACCCGGAACCAAATTACTCAAGAAGGGCTGTTATGTAATGTAATGCTGGACGTTGCACGAACAGAACCCCACCAAATTGCATTATACTTAGTAAACAAACCTTACGAAATGCGCTACTGGAAGAACCTACTTTCTAGATGAACTCGTGTGACGGGGCTAATACTTCAAACATTTTTGTATTGTGAATACCTATAGGATAGTATTTAACTGCTAAACAAAAAAAGCTAATGACCGTGACCCCAGCGGGCATTACACCACTACGAAATGCACTTCAAATTAGACTTCAATTAGGTACCTTTATTGAAAAACATGACCCAAAAAAAGATTAAGGTCGTAAAGTGAGCGCAGGTTTCCTCACGATAATTTCCTTCACTCAAATTCAAGTGGTATTATTAAAACGTATTAAATCGAGACTTTTCTGAAAAATTAGTTGATACGGGCTAAGATTCAAACTACTTCGAATCGACGACCTTATAAACGTAAGGCGAGAGTAATTAGGTATTACTAATGCCGTGGTAGCCAATTATGCTACTACGGCATTAGTAATACTTTAGTATTCCTTGTCCTGAGTATGGCTACCCCAAGTCATGACACTTACGACAATCCGCAATGGGCACGCAAACGTTCCCCGCGTCCCGCGCATGCCCCTCCTCGCAATAGCACTTCTCGTTGCATTTGAAGTTCACAATGGGGCAGTTGGTCTGGTTCTGTTCGTGTAACGTCGCACACACATTGTCGCATTCGCTGTCGCATGCGAAGTACTCGTGCGGGCCAGAGCATTGGTCTGGGAAAGAAGGGGGCAGGGGGTTTGTGGAAATGAGAGATTTTCGACAATTATTTGTCGAAAATTCTGTATTGTGACAATTTATCTACTGAATTTATGTATCGAATTCTAGCTATAGATCTAAAGCTGTATCTAACTCCAAGGACCATAGTGTCTTTCACTCACTTCGCTCTCAGAACAAGGAACTAGTACAGAGAGCATGGATATTGACATAAATCTCTATAATTAAACTTTTTATACCCAACTTATGATACGAGTAATATGTGTAAAAAGGATGTATTACATGTACATAGTTCAGCTGAAGGTAGATAGTTAATTGTATTTTTACATACCGCAATGTTCATTCGAGATACAATCCCCGCGAGGGGTCCTATAGAAGCCGTCCTTGCAGACGCATTTCGTTTCACACTTGCTGTCGTCCTGCACCAAACATTTATACTGAGCGTCGCGTGTTTCGCAAGTTCTCTCCGGAGGGCATGTGTCCACGCATTTCATAACCTCATTCCATCGGAAACAATGTGTTGGTGGTACTAGAAAAAGAAAAAGTTTTTAATGAATCTCGTTGTTTGGACTAGACTGTATGTTATACAATACTTTTGCATGTAGTCTGAAAGAAAAAAAATCAATTTTAGACTCTGAGTAAATTTGCTATACATTTTCAGTCACGACTGTACCGCTGTCAATGTCAAGTGTCATTAGTCATGTCAGACGTCACGTCACATCAATGTCAATGACTCAATGTTGGCCGGTCTGTCTCGTTTGAATGAAAAAATTGTAAACAAGAACCCAATTAGTGAAAATAACTTGAAATTAAATAAATACTAAGATTTACAACTCACTGTTTAAACCATAAACTTTATGCAAATCAGTCGTTTTGATAACTTTGTTTTGTTGCAACCATAACAAACTACAATGTGGAGGAACTGCGTGAAGTTTTTGCATAAAAACTGCATTCATACTGTCCAGTCAGCCATATCAAGATCAGAAAACTGTGCAAAATTACCCCATTGGGTTCACAAAGGGTCGAGTTATCACAGTCTATCGAGTTGTCAAAACATAACCTATAAGTTTCGTCACAGCGGTATTTGTACTGCAAAACTACACGACAGGAAGCCAAACATCGAAGACGTATGTACCGAGTCAGATTGTAATTCTTTTACTTATAGAACGCACACGTGTGGAGAATTACGACCCAAGAACGAGGGACAGAAAGTTGTGCTCTGTGGCTGGGTACAGTTCGTACGCCTATCCAAGTTTCTACTTCTCAGAGATGCCTATGGGCTAACACAATGCATTCTAGGGGACACAGACGTTAATCTGTCCAATATCCCTTTAGAAACAGTCGTAAAGATCAAAGGGAACGTAGCAGTAAGACCAAAAAAGATGGCCAATTCCAAAATGCCCACAGGAGAAGTAGAAGTTGTAATTAATAGTTTGGAAATATTGAATACTGCTGACAAACTTCCGTTTAATTTGAGAGATTATCAGAAACCAAAGGAGCAACTACGATTGCAGCACCGATATATTGATTTACGGTTTCCTGAAATGCAAAGTAATTTGAGACAGCGGTCTCATATGCTTCATAATATGAGGAGATTTCTTGTTGAAAAACACAGTTTTGTCGAAGTTGAAACACCGACATTGTTCTGTCGAACGCCAGGAGGGGCTAGAGAATTCGTTGTTCCAACTCATCACTCGGGATTATTCTACTCATTGGTGCAGAGTCCACAGCAGTTCAAGCAGATGTTGATGTCGGGCGGTGTGGACCGATACTTCCAAATCGCAAGATGTTACAGAGACGAAAGCACACGGCCCGACAGACAGCCTGAGTTCACACAGTTGGATATTGAATTGTCTTTTACAAGCTTAGATGGTGTATTAACTTTAATCGAGCAAATGATTTATGAAACATTCATAAAATCTGTCCCGAAACCACCATTCAAAAGGATTACGTACAAGGACGCTTTAGAAAACTATGGAACCGATAAACCAAATTTAAGTTACGATTTGCGGTTAAAAAACATCAATCATTTATTTCCAAAGAAAGTCAATGAGAATTTCGAAGCTTTCGTCTTGCCGTATCCAAGTGAATTGGGTGAACTATCTGAGGAAGTTAAAGATAAAATCAATGATCTCATCAAGAGGTACAATACTAAAGTAGTTCTAAATGAGAAGGTGCAACGTTTATTTGGAACATATTTTAGTAGTAAAATAGCAGAGTTCATCGGAGAAGGAAACTCAGCTTTAGTCTGTTTAGGAAAAGATCAAAATGCCCGATTATTTTTAGGAGAGTTCCGAGAATATTTAGCACCAATACTACATTCTAAAAACTTATTAAATATTAATGAAAATATTGAGCCGTTGTGGGTCGTTGATTTCCCATTATTTGTCAAAGGAGTTGAAGGTTTAGAAACCTGCCATCATCCATTCACTGCTCCGCATCCTGAAGATTGGCGTTTATTGGACACTGAACCTCTTAAAGTCCGGTCATTGGCTTATGATTTAGTATTGAATGGCAATGAAGTTGCCGGAGGGTCTGTCAGAGTGCACGATGTGGAACTACAGAAGAAATTACTGGGAATGTTGAATATTGACGGAGGCAGACTGACACACTTCTTGAATGCTTTGCAGAGTGGCTGTCCACCGCATGCCGGAATAGCATTAGGAATAGATAGACTAGTAAGTGTAGCGTGTAATGCTGAATCGATCAGAGATGTCATAGCGTTCCCTAAGTCTCATGATGGGAAGGATCCGTTGTCGGGAGCACCAAATGTCATCAGTGAAGATGACAAAAAGTATTATCACATTACTGTTGTATAAATATTTAAGTAATAAATATATATTTTTTTACATAATCTTGATGACTTATTTTATTTTATACAATTGGCGTTAGATTAATGTTATTGGTATTTGTGAGCTAAAAATCTTTTCAGATTCATTCTAGATACCTAGTGGGATTAGTTGACGTCCAGTGCTGGACATAGGTACTTCCCAAAGAGCTGCAACACACTAACTAGTTTTAGCATAGCAATTATTAGCTAAATAAATATTTCTACATCATGCTGGTAATGTAGGTACCTATGAGGGGACTTGGGGAATTCCCTTCAGTGTTTTCATTGTTATTGTTACCTTGGGTTTTTTAATAAACAAAAAAGTCAAGTATCAAATACTAAAACCTCGACCTTGGTTACGTTCTTTTATTTTTATTCAAAATCTCGATACCTGACTAAAACATATGTTTGCACATAATTACATGCAGCTTTTCCTGTTTAGTTAAGCTTGTTAGGTCTGTTATTTATTATATCATACCTACATCTCACTATCACTAGGTACCTGCTTGTAAATGCTAGTTGTTTCTCGCGTTTTTACAAAAGTTCCAAAACCATTGAATGGATTTGAATGTAGTTTTCATTGGGTAGTTTGATACTGGCAATGTTTTAGCTGCTTGGGAAACATTCATGGATATAATAGCTACGTTATTTTGTCCGTCGGTCTGTACCCCGATTAATTCCTAAACTACTGGACCGGTAAAATCGAAACTTGTAAGATAGGGTAGGTATTTGCAAAATTGCCTGTCAGTTGTGGGAAAATTATGTAAACCACACTCCTAATTTTCCGAGATATTTCAGTGAAATGGGGAACAAGCGGACTATCATGTCGACAGGTCCGAGTTCGATCCCCGGTCGGGCCATGTACCAATGCGTTTTTCTCGATACTTAAAAGTACCTACTTACTAACTGCTCACGAACGGTGAAGGAAAACATCGTGAGGAAACCTGCATCGTTACGCCGAAGAAGAAATTCTAAGGCGCATGTGAAGTTCACCAACCCGCACGGGGCTAGCGTGGTGGACTATAGTCCGAACGCCCTCGTTGAGAGGGTAGGCCTGTGCCCCAGCAGTGGCGACATATTAATAGGCAGTTAATGAATGACTTCAGTGAAACAACGATACGCCTTGTCGAATTGTTTTGATGGATTTGTTTAGACAACTCACCTGGGTCGGCCTCGACACTCGTGAACAGGAAAACCGCACTCGAAACTATTAAAAATGCACGCATCTTGTCTGGTTTGTCTCTAAAATGGTAGTGTTTGAGTCTGTCTGCGCGTTTCCTTAAATACAGAGCCAGGGTCGGAGTTACGGATGTCGTGAGAAGCAACAGAGACTGAGGGAGGTATTCAAGAGGGGGGCGGATTGATAGGTACAAGACAAATACAAAATACAAAATACATACCTTCACGCTATGAGCCTGATGGCGGGGTTGGCAGAAAGAACGGAGCGCCAAGTATTGCGATCCTGACTCATTTTGATGACCAAGATACTCAAAAATGCCTCAAAATCGGCCATATCTTCTGACTGCGATGACTTAGAAGTCTGATTTTTTCACGGCTCCAAGTGACGCATGCAGACCTGAGTATTTGATATTAATTTCAACTTGATACCTCCACGCGTTCCTGAGAAAAATGGTCTTGACAGACGGACCGACAGACAGACTGGCGGACAACGAAGTGATCCGTTATGGTTTCCTTTTTCGTTTTTTGAGGTACGGAACCCTAAAAACTAATTCTCTACCAGCGAACTACTTTTGCCGTAATAGATTAGGTAGGTACTTTAACTACCTATTTAAACCACAAACTGAAAACATTTTTTTTTTTTAAATCTTTATTTTATTTAGGGACTTTTGTGTTCTCCACATGTCAGTCCCATCGTACCCTGACCAAGATTTACTGACGAGGCGACTCAAAAATATCATACAAAGATCGTGCCGCCACAGATGCAGGCTTGGACAAAATTGACTGAGCCAAACCCTCGAAAACAATTATTATGAACTAGCTGTTGCCCGCGACTTCGTCCGCGTGGATTTTGGAAGTAGGTACCTATCTCTGCTATGTACAGACATACATCGTCTAGTTATAATTTTCCAATGGTAAAATGGATCATTCTAAGTATATATTATTCACCATAATTTAAGGTACCATACCTTCAGGAACAAACTATGAACACCGTATCCAATTTGGTGAAGACAGATAAAAATTTAAAATATTGTTGTTTTCACTTCTATTGCTCATAAGACTTCTCATATCAATTTTTATTATACGTGTGTATTTTTAACTAATACAGTATGGGCAAAACCAAAACCATAGGAGATACAGGGAAACTGTCTTAGGAACCTTTAGGTATTTTTTCGTGATAACAATTTTGACATAGTGATCGGAGCAGCTGGAGTTCAGGTGGCATGAATGAATAAGTAGTAAGTACCTAAGTACTTTGCAGTCTGTTTTATAAGAAAACATTTTATTAAATTTGACTAACTTCTGCTGCTCAGATTTTTTTCTTCCAATATAATGAAGTGATCTCTACATGAAACTGAGTCGAACCGCATTAAAAAAAAAGTGCAAATTGTCTCATTTTTATGGACAACACACGCTTGACCAAAAAATTTCTATGTCATAAGACACTTTCCCTGCATCTCCTATGGTTTCGGACTTGCGTATACTGTGCCAGTTAAAAAAAACACTTATATCTCCTATGTCTATGACATCGTATTGTTACGTTAAATGATTTATCTGTAAATGACGATAACTTTTTTCGCTGTCATCCGATTTCAATGAAACAAAGCCTATAAGTTGCTCCAGGCTGTGCTTAATCTACCTGTGAAAACCGCAAGAAAATCCGTTCAGTGGTTTCGGAGATTAGCGATTACAGACAGACAGAAAGACAGAAATACAGAAAGACAGACAGACAGAAAGACAGAAAGACAAAAAAATTTAAAAAAACTTTTTTGTGTTCTGTTACTCTTTTTTTATCGCCCACACTCATTTTTTTTAAAATTTGTTCAAAGTACAGACACACGATTTCTACTCCTTTATTATAAGTATATATGATCTTATAATATTGTCATATTATTTTAATCCGTTTTACTATTTCACTACTATACGGTACCTATACTAAGTAGACTTACCTATAAATCATCATAGGTATGCAATGTCAATATTTTACCTATTACATAACTATTCATTGGTGTTTGATGACAAAAAATATTGTAAACATTGGTGTTTCCAAGTATTGTTTTTGAAGACCAAACTGATTGGAGGCCTTAGTAACAGGTGGTAAAACTAAAAAACAACAATTTATATGAGTAAAAGAATTTATAAACTAAATATCAATTTAGTTACCTTACAAAATAAAATCAATGTCGGCGAGCACAGTTAGTAAATATAATTTTCATCGCGCGACAGAAAAGAATCAGTATTGCCTGCCTCCTGAATCCTGCCTGATGAATGAAATTTTTTACAGAAGCAGTGATTCCTCCAGATTTCATACATAAATTCGGATTTCGGATACGCGCTCGCTCGTCGCTTGGTACTTTTACGATATTTACGATACTACTACGATATTATTATGATTTAACGTGGTGACGCAAAAAGGCACTAAAAAGGGCACTAGGCACTAAAATTAAATTTTGAGCGCTGACATCTGTAAAAATGCACCAGATCTAGTGCCGAAAGCACTAAGTTGGCCACATTGATAGCAATACCAGGATTGACCCATCGTGTCTATACATTTAACTATTACTACCGCATAATATCATCAATGGAGCACTTTAACCTTGAGCTGCGTTTATACTGGCTTTGTTTTCATTGAAGTGTGGTCTACCGTACCTGCGAAATCAAGCCAGCGAGCGAGGCGCACAAATAGACGAATGTTTGTGAAGGTTGGGGCCAGTTTCCGGAAGTAAGAGACTTCCAGTTCCCGGTCTGGACGGACAAGTCGCTAGTCAATCTAGCCAGGGGGGCGCAACATTTGGAAAGTTTACAAATAAATTACGTAAGACGGTAAGGTCAGGTGGGGAAGATGGATACCTGGGAAAGAGGGACTACTACCTGTACTACATATTATACAGGGTGGAATTAATAAACGAACCATACCTACCTGGATGCAAAGTACCCAGTTACCCTAAATATTGCAGATAGCAAATTTTACTCAAAGTTAATATTCCTGTATTTTCAAAAATAAGTAGAAGTGCATTCAAAGACTACAGAAACCACCTGTCTAAACCGGGAATCGAAACGGACACATGTATATATAATTATGCCACTTCCTTAGAAAACTTTCTGGACAAACCGGCCTTAATATGGTAAAAGTTTTTAAAATAGACGAAAAGGTAGACCAACCCTGGCGCAGTTCAGGTGCGGTCAATCAACCCTGCGCACGCGCTTCCCGGTGCGGACTCCCGCGCCCAGTCCCCAGCGCGCGCGAGATCTAGCCGCCCGCGCACACCCACCTGTCGGCTCGGCACAGACAAGGTAAACACTAGATAAACATACATTAATCTTTTATAAAAAATTAAACCGCCTTCAAAAGAATTAAAAAAAAAAAGATTAGACGAAGAAAGAAAAACTAATGCCCTAAATAACGTAAGCGTGGAATCATAGAAAATCAAGTTCACGTAAGTGACGTTCAAGTATGAAGTACAGTAAACTTTTTCCTACAGATGCACTGCTTCATCTGCATGACGTACATGGTACTCTTCTGCACCGCCCACCCTACCACCAACCGAGACGTCTCCAATAGACACGAGAAGCGCTCCCTCTTCCGGGACGTCATCGAATCCCTGCGAATCCGCTCCCAGCCAGAAGAATCCAACCACGATGAAAACAACCTGTCACAATACTATGAGAGACACGGCTACGACAGCCAACCACCTCAACTGCCGAGCGACGCCGCTTTTATTCCCAGAAGAAACGATAGAATTGAAATGCCGTCTCTGAAATATCGTTTCCCGAAAAGTCTTTCAATCAATGAAAGCGATGAAGTGATTGACAATCCAAAGGAAGAAATAGTCGTTTACATAGACACGACTAGGGAACCTAAAACTACTACGCAAAAACCGAAGAAACAAAAACGACCACGACCTCCCGCTAACAAAAACAAGCCTAACAGATACAAGGATGAAGAGGAAGCAAGCGAACCTGATACTCAAAAACCTGAAGACTACGTACCTTGGACTAATACAATGGCTGGACAGAGTCAATTCGGCAATCGAGAGTCACAGATGGTTGTAAAACCAACAGTTATAGTCAATATTCGTGGCTCTGTGACTCATAGAGACAGTGACATTAGAATCGAAGGAAGGACCCACAATGAAACACATTTTATACCAGACCCTCCGCAAAATATCTTCAATATCAACCAAGAGATAAAACTTGAAAGAAACTTTGCAGGAATGGGCAGCAATGGTGGGAATAAAGAACCTAACGTGGTTAAGCAGGATGTCAAAGTAATGTCTGCAGAGAAAGACAAGGCAAGAGTTGAAGAAGACATGATGATGTGCGAGACGGCAACCTGGAATCCCGAAAAGAATAACCGCGAAAGTAAGAAATACGAAAATGTTTTACAAATAATGTTTTCCCTCTAAGAGTGGTAAAAAAAAGTATGTGAATGAGAAATATTGATTATTTAGACATATCGTAGCGTAGATTTCTAAAATTCGTTTAGAAGAAACTAAGTAGAAATAATAGTATAATATTTTGTGATCGAGTAGAAGCTAAGTAGAAAATAAGAGTTCCTAGGTTAAGTTTTGATTACAAACATGGTCTTATTTTTAGTATTTCGAAAATAAATTTCAAACATAGATTATCTATTATGATTTCATTGCCTTACTTGTGTTTTATTTATTTCTGAATTGATTGTTATTATTTTTTCGTTACCTACCCATCAAAAGAAAGATATGTACACGCGAGCAGGATTTCAGCCTTTTAGCGTCCACTGCTGGATATAGGCCTTCCCCAACGAAAGCACCGGTCCGCGGTCTCCACTCCAGAACCCGTCTGCCCCAACGGCCGTCGGTTCTGTCTGCGACAGATGTGACCCGCCCATTGGCACTTCAGTTTGTTAATCCTTTGGGCTAGGTATGTCAGTAACCTTAGTTCCCCGTCGGATCTTAGGAATTCAAGTTTATAATTTAATTTAATGTAAATTTTTTTTACGTAACAGTTTTTTTTATAATGAGTTTTGCAAACAAACTCCCGGAAATATTCATACAAATCTCGGAAAAAACATCTGCAGAGACATTAATTTTGACTTTTTATACAGCAGTTTTAAATTTAAATAACATTTCGGCGGTTTAGGGCCACAAATAAAAATGACCACTTTTGTAATGACTATTGAATCTAGGTACGGTCGGCCGCGCGTGTATTGATACCAGATAGAAATTAAACTAAACGCCAGTTTCTCGTCTCCGGCAAAAAATGGGAAAAAAATGAAAAATATTGTTTGTAGATTTTTTTACATACTTACATAGCCACACTCTAACCATAAGAATTACGATCGGCACGCACTGCTCAACTACCGCCGTCTGCGTAGTATCAGCTTTGCGTAGTAACATTCTCATCATCATCATCATATATCAGCCTGTAGACGTCCACTGCTGGACAAAAGCCTCCCCCAAGGATCTCCACGACGACCGGTCCTGCGCTAGCCTCATCCAGCTGCGGGTCCCGCGACCTTCACCAGATCGTCGGTCCACTTTGTGGGACGCCTACGCTGCGTCTTCCGATACGTGGTCGCCACTCGAGAACCTTTCTGCCCCAACGGCCGTCAGTTCTACGAGCGATGTGCCCAGCCCACTGCCATTTCAGCTTCGCAATTCTTTGAGCTATGTGTCGGTGACTTTGGTTCTCCTGCGGATCTCCTCATTTCTGATTAGATCTCGCAGGGAAACTCTTATATCATCAAATACTGTTATATTGGTTGCCAGGCAGTTTTTATTATCGTAACAATAAGGCTCTAGTAGGGTACGACCATTAAAGACCCGTACAGTGAACGCCTGCCCTTATAAGGCTTTCTTGCTGTCACCGTTACTGCCCCAGATGGCCTACGCCATCTCAATAAATACAATAAAATACTAATACTATAAATAAAAAAAGTTTTTCTCGATATTTTACATTACATTTTACCGACTTTGCATTTACTGACTGCTCTCAAGCGGTGAAGGAAAACATCGTGAGGAAAACTGCATACGCCGAAGATGAAATTCTTAGGCGCATGTGTAGTCCACCAACCCGCACAGGGCTAGCGTGGTGGACTATTGCCCGAACACCCTCGTTGAGAGGGTAGGTCTGAGCCCCAACAGTGGGGATATATTAATAGGCCGTTGATTTGATTTGATTTTTAGGGTTCCGTACCTCAAAAGAGAAAAAAAGGAAGCCTAGAATCACTTTGTTTTGTCAGGTAGTAGTAACTTTCTGTCCGTCAAGACCCTTTTTCTCAAGAACGCGTGGGGATGTATCAAGTTGAAATTAGTATCAAATACTGAGGTCAAAAATCAAACTTCTGTCAACGCAGTCGGAAGATATTGCCGATTTTGCCACATTTTAAAGTATTTTGGTACTTCCCGTTGACCTAGAATCATGAAATTTTAGAACCAACAAAATTAAGTTTGCGTATGAAATTTTATTAACGATTTTCTATTTATTTATATTAAGTTAATATAAGTTAATTATATAAAATTAAGTTAGTGCGGAACTCTCAGGGCGCGAGTCCTACTCGCGCTTGTCCGGTTTTTTATATATATTTTAGACACAAAGTCCGATGTTGTAAGAACATTACGTATAATTGTAATCTAATAAATCACAAAATAGGCAATAAAGAAAACGGTACAATCATTATAAACATTTAAGAGCAACATATTAGGATGTTTCCAATATGTTGAGCCAATTGTGCCAATAAAAAACGTTTTACGACCATGTTTGGCTCATCGCTTCCTTTCGAGAATATCAAATTAACTGTTAATATTTAATGTTTAGAAAAACCTTGTAAAACTTAGATTGAATATCGTATAACGTCTTCAAAGTCTATTCCGTGGTGATAGGCAAAGGTAGCGCTTTGACCATCTTGGTGATCATGAGCTGTGCTAGCCTGTTGGTTGTACACTCACTTTTAATTATGTTCAGGAGGTAGGTTCGAACCTTAGCTCATAACCAATGAATTTTTCGGAAATTTAGTACGGGTTTAAATACCGCAGGCTTTTCGGTGAACGAAAACATTGTAAGGAAACCTGCGTACGGTAAAGATTCGAATTTCTATCTAAGGTGAAGTCCACCAAAAACGGATTGGGGTACTGATGGTGGACAGGCGTTTGGCACAACAGTTTCCGTAGAGTAGCTATGTCGCCAAATACCTCCGAAATTTGACTACGAAACGGTCCAAAGGGGTATGATCTTATTGGTTGGCTCTAGAGAGTTGTTAGTATACATAGAGCGCGCGTTAGCAAGTTTGAACTGTAAGCACGGGTTTGAACAGTCTCGAAATTTTCGGAACGACGCTACTAGTCACAAAACGTCAGGAGCGCTGATTGTTGCTCTCGCCGGTATTTATTAAGATTTGGAGTAATCATGGTGAAATGTGCAATGCCAAGCTGTAAACACGATTCACGGAAACAAACGATCTAGAACAAATCGATATTGAAGCGTCCATAGAACACCTGCTTACACTTGGCACAATGGGCAATGAGCGATGAGCGCACTCTATAGCTAGTATACTAACTCTATGGTTGGCTCAGTGGCTTGGGAAGAATGCTGGATCTGATGGTGTATCAGATTGGTCCACTTTCAAATTCGTCTAATCTAAGGAGTTTTCAATTTGGAGGTTACGTTTATATTTTACGCATTTGTTTTCATGATTAACCTATCCAATTAATTTTTGTAAACATTTTCATGGTACATACAGACACGCAGATTTTACAGTTTTGTTTATTACAGAATACTCTACATACATAAATCATAGGCATTACCTGTACATACGCCCCTTTATAACAGCCTTAATTGAATTGAAGCCAAAGTGAAGACGGACCCGATAAAAAATTAAAGCACCCATTAATGGTTCAAAAGTCATTAATTAGCGAGAGAGCCGGACTTTCACATTCGCATCCCTGATCCGTTACTTCTGTAACTCGATGATAACTCGTCCATTACTCACATGAGCCCACTGAACATATTGTAGTGTATCTAACTTTAACTATACGAACCGTTTCAAAATACTTATATGTTTATTATCATAAGTTAAAAATCTTCTATAGGTAGGTACATAATATTGGGAATATCCCATTGCAAATGAAATGGCATACGAAAAGAAAAGCTATACGGCGTGTCTTCGAGCATTGGACTTATAGAGCAGTATTGGTTGTGGTCCTAAAACGGACCAGCTTTCGATTCACGACTTCGAAAGTAATGCATTTTCCTGACGTTTATTAATATCATTGTATTGATGAAATCAGTGGTGTTATCGTGAATTTTCTGGTCTTGTCGACATCTGGATGGCCTACATTGAAAATATACATACTATTTAGTTCGCTTGCAACAATTAAAATCATGAAAATACATTATTTTCAAAAGTTTTAAGAACTAAATTGCAATAAATAATCGCTTGGATTAACACACTTAATGTTATACCTAAAGTATTTCTGCGCACAGATTTCTAATTACGGCAGGATTTTTTTTTCCAATGTTTTTTTTTCACTTCAAAAACTATAATACAATCTCAAAAACTATAACATAATTCTCTCTCATAAATGAAGTTTCGAGAAAGTGTCGGTTGGTAGGCGCCGCCGTGTCCAACATTTAGCAAAAAGCTGCTGAGATGGATGCAAACTCGCGACGAGACCGCGCCGGCGCACGCACGCGCCACCAGTTTAATTTTAATTTTATTTATTTTAATTTTATCGATATATTTTTGGGTTGAAGATGTCACAACAATATTTGCTTGGATTTTTGGTGAGTGTCTTTTACAATTTTTTTTTTTTTTTAAATTGTTTACTCTTGAATTTCTTCAAGTACTATTTACGTACGATTCATGTTGTTTATGATATTTATATTTAAAAAAACATAATTACCGAATCGATATATTATCGATTAATCTTTTTTTTTAATACGCAATCAATGTTCGTAACTTTCGACTTTCTTCCTATGAACTAGTTAAAGTTTTTTTTTCTCTTTAGGGGTTTAGTTTACATTTTATTTACATAATTTGTTAGGTATGTTGGCGTAGTTGTTAGTGACCCTGCCTACTGCGCCAGAGGTCGTGGGTTCGATTCCCAGCCGGGACCAACATTTGTGTGATGAGCATAACTGTTGGTTTTCGGATTCTGGGTATTTGTATGTATTTTAAGTATTTATTTAAAAGTATATAAGTATGTATAACAGTGGTTGAGTATACACATTTACAGCTTCGGCTTAGTTTGGGACTAAACAGCCGTGTGTAAAATTGTCCAAACATTATTATTACTAATAATCCATGACTATTCAAGCCTCTCCCAAAATATTTCCATTTATAAATAGAAAGATAAATGTATTATCTAAGTAGGTATATCAATAAATTGAAAAAAATTCTGTAAATAATTTTTTAAAATACTTTAATAAATAACTTTAAAGGACTAAAAATAACTTATTACAAAACTAAAACTAAACTACAAATAAATTATAAATAAAAAACACCCTCGAGGCTCCTGCTTTTAAATTATAATTTTGTGTATTTTTATTTGGTGTACTTTTTTACATGCCTTTTTTTGTTTCCTGGTTTCCTTAGGCGGCAGATTTTTTTGCCACTTTATAGTCTGAAGTCACAAGTCGATCCTTTTTAAACGATCCTAAAAGCCTCGTGTGCAGTCTTTTGCACGAAATTTATTTCGTTTTCTTTTTTCATGTCTGCCACTTCTTATTGTAAACAGAGTGGGTACACACATCGGTTTGTTGACCTCCCAAATTATGGTAATTTCTTTGTCACTGCTAAGCACAATTTGTTTGACATTTTCTCGGATAAATATGGCATATTTGTTGAATACTTTTACGATCAAATAATTTTATTTGTTTTGCTGGAAAGTTGTACAAAGGTACACACAATAAAGTTACGAATAGTTACAATTTTTTATTTTGTTATATAGGATTAACTGTATAGAAATTTTTAATTTTTTTAATTTTAGAAATCACATACATACCCGACTTAAAGTTTATCCGAAGAAACCTTATATGCTTTTACTTAAAATATCGTATTATTACCTACTGGACAGTTGTTCTTTATCCCTATATAATACAAATCAGGGTGTAAATCTGCATGCTTGCTATATTCACGGAGGTAAATATACTGCTAATACTGAACACCAAATAAATAAAAAAACACGTCCGAAAATTGGACTAATTTTAATAATTTTTTTCGGCAAAAATTTGTTTCGTCTGTGATTTGAATTTTGGGTTTATCGTGAAAATTGAACTCACAGAAATCGACGTTTCGCTTCGTTTTGCCCATAAGGTCTATTCCCATTGCGCAATAGTTAAAGTTAGTTTTCCGATCTGTACTCCAAGACCGTGTTACGTTAAAATTGTTGTATTTTAAATATGGGAGTTTCTAAATTATATAGGTAGATTAATTCGTAGCGTTCCTTACTATTGTCTCTAAAAATATGGCAAGCATGAGATTTACATCCTGTATACTGTTGATATCCTACAAATATTATTAAGGATATGAGGATGTTTGTTACTCTTTCACGCAAAAACTACCGAACAGATTTCGATGAAACTTGGTACAGTGATAGCTTATATCCTGGAATAACATATAGGCTACTTTTTAACGCGGACAAAGTCGCGGGGCGTCCGCTAATACCCCCTAAGTAACAAAACGCCTACATAGAGGGCGCTGTTTCACAATGTACACGGGAAAAACTTTTCTACGCGGGCGAAGCCGCGGGAAACAGCTACCTAGTCTTTAAATAAGTGGCAAAATAAATGAATTTCTATTTCTAAATTAGAGTGAAACTCTGTCTGACTGTTTGTTACCTACCTTTTCAAGCCTAAATTTATTAACTATTAATGAATCTGTGCCTAAACCGCTGTACGGAATAGGCAGGGCATAGGCTACTTTTTACCGCGAGAAACTTATTCCACGCAAAGCCGCGGGCAACAGATAGTAAATAAATAAAGCCAGACAATCTCGTTAGTTAGCAACTAACAATTAAAACTGGATGCCTAATTAAAGCTGGTATATAACTATATGCTATACAGTCAACCAAACGGTATAGTACCATGATCTTATCATTACGAGATGTCTTCATCATGACAATGTTGTTTACTGTACTTGTGAGACTCGTCCCTAGATCTAAGACGAGATCTATGATGATCACAAGATGACCTGACCTGAGCTCTGTGGTCTACTTCCTACAAACATAATGAAACTAAACTAAACAGGTCCGCATACGGCCATTGTCTACGTTTTATAGTTATAGAAAGTACGTAGTTGATCAGTTTTCCAACAAAAAAGTAAAAAATTTAATGAGTGCTGGGTACTCTCGCTTTAGTGTGCAATGAATATAAAAAGTTGTAGGTACGTTAAAGTGGCAGTGGGCTGGTCACATCTGTCGGAGAGCCAATGACTGCTGGGGGCCGTGGCTCTGCCAAGATGACGCGCATATGGGGTAGAGTTCTCGATTGGAGACCACGATTGGGCACGCGTTAGTAACCGAAGATCAGTGGCACTCCTTGGGGGAGGCCTGTGACCACCAGTGGACTAATACAGGCTGATGATGATGATGTTGGATTCACAGATCACTATTTAGCGAGCTTTTTCCGTGCTCTGTGGTTGGAATAAATATACCTCTTCTCTTTCTATGAATCTATTTTGATCGATAACAATCCATCTGAATTTTTCGCTAAAAAGTACAAAGGTAAGTTTACTTCTACACAAAAAACACAGTAGTTTTTATTAGTACATTTGGGCGGTCTTATCGCTTAAAGCGATTTCTTCCAGACAACCTTTGGGTAGAAAAATAATATCAGAGAAATGTAAAGTGCATTTACATAATAGTGAGTACTTTCACTACTCCATTGATACAAGCATGAATTAAAAAAAAGGCAACTCCCATATGGATGAGTAACAAAATCATTTTAGGGGGTGCCAAAATCGTGCCAAATGTATATCGAAATTGATACTCACTCACACATTCTCATTTTCAAACTCCATATAAATTTGTATGAGCAACTTCCTCCCGATAATCCGCTTCATTTGTCCGCACCCCACCTGATTTTGACACAGAATTTTTCATCGTTTCCCATACTAAATTTGCAAGATGCGATCTCCACAGTGAGCGCGCGCGCGACAAAAGAGGTTCGAATCTCCTTGGATACAAGTGAGCTAAGGTAGTTAATCTCCAACTAACAACCATTGGCTGCATATCACAGCGCGAGCCGAAGGCGAGAGTGAAATGACGCCGAGTGTGTAATGACCAATGCTCACGCGTGGCATACAACGTTTTTCAAGACACTTAGCGAGGAATAAATAATTTATTTTCCTTCGATTTTGACGGCAATAGACTGTCACTACTAAATAAATAATAGCCCAGCGCCCTCCTCTCGCATCGCGATTACAATCTAAGTAAGCTATAACCTGAATAAACACTTTTAAGAAACTTGTAACCTAAACAACCTGAGATCATCGGCCAACTTCGCGAAAACAATACCTTCTTAGCAATAAGTAGGTGCTAGCGTAACGGTCACCATTCGTACATATTGTGGTAAGAACGGCTAACTGTTACCATCTGCGGCCGAGAGGCGACTTGCAAGCGCTTTTTGGGCCACCACCAAAGTAAGAGGCGCCCACTGTGATCAGACATGGATCGGTTGTAGATCGCCTATATACAGGACTAGCGACCCGTCCCGGCTTCGCACGGGTGGACAAATAAATATAGCCTATGTCACTCAGGGTGAATGTAGCTTTCCAATGGTGAAAGAATTTTTGAAACCGATTTTATTTAGTGGAACTGTAGGTCTATTTAGTGCCATAGATCAGTTTCCCTGTTTCCCGAAAAAAAAATCGACACAGTAGTTTTTGAGTTTATTCATTACTAACATACAAAAATACAAATATATGATATTAGGTAAGTATAGATGGAAACGATTGTGCACTCACTCGATTGTTCCTAAACTATACTTAAGTATTCTGTGACTATACGTAGGTAGCGCCACAGAATACATAATAGTAGGTAGCACAAGATATTGTAAAACTAGATCACAAAATTTCCATTGCTAACCATCTGAAAAAGAAACTGCATTAAAAAAAAGGTTAATTACCCCCATACAAAAATAGCGATTCATTCTGTGTATTAGTCATCATTTATTACGCGGATCCGTTGATGGTTTCGGTAACCGTAATGCCCTGGTTTAGTCATTGATTCTACAGCCATATACAGTCCACTACCGACGTAAAAAAAACTAATTAGATCTCTTTAAGATCTACTTCCTAACGTACAGCCTGAACCATATATTAAGTCTTTCCTTGTTTGACTATACGAAACAATAATTCTTACCAAAAACCATGAATCAAAAAATTTTGCCACTCCCTTAAGGATCAGTAATAAAACCATTCTATGGGTGTCAAAATCGTGTCAAATGTATCAAAAAATTGTGACTCACTCACACATTCTCATTTTCAAACTCCATAGTGAAAAGACACTTCCACCTCCTCCCGCTACTCCGCTTCCTTTGTCCGCACCCCCCCTGTAAATGGCACCATAGGTTCCGACACTAAATATGCAAGATGCGAACTCCACAGGGAGCGCGCGCGCCACCAAAGAGATTTAAACCTTGCCAAGAACTATGTTCCCAACAACCGTTCACGTGGGTTGAGAGTGGATTATCAACAGAGTGATAAAGGTTAAGACCGGTCATAAGCTTCGTGACGTAATTAAAGTACTGTAACGAAATTTCAATTTGGTTTTGAGGGGGGGGGATTATGGATGGCCCTTTAGTGTAGGCTGTTATCTTAGTCGCCATTAAAGAGTCCAAAAAAATTCTCCAAGAACTCCATTAAAAGTCACTCAAGCCCCGTCAGGCCGCCATGTTGTAAACCGGCTCCCATGCGCAGGCGCAGCGCGGCGCCCGAACAAATTTCACTTTGCACCGAATAAACCGCATCACTTTCCACTGGATCTAGAACCACTTTATCAACATTACCGGTAGAACTTGTAAATTACACGTGTTTGCACAAACGTGTTTTGTAAGGATTTTTAAACGGTGTGTTAGAAACTTAATGTAATGGCACGAAAATTTATTCTGAATATTTTTGGGCGTTTATTAACGTATTTTTTACGATTTTTTTTAAACAAAGAAGTTTTCGAAAAATTTGTATACGTTCATCACATTAGCCTGTCGACGTCCACTGCTGCACAAAGGCTTCCCGCTAGCGATCTCCACGACGACCGGTCCTGCGCTAACCTCATCCAGCCGGGTCCCGTGTATACGTTAATCGGTTGGTTGTGCACTCGCCTCACGTTTATGAGGTCGTGGGTTCAACCTGCCCCGTACTAATGAGTTTTTCAGAACTTAAGTTATACGGTTTATTATAATACTACAGGCTTTTCGGTGAAGGAAAACGTGAGGAAACCTGCAAACACCAAACATTAGAATTTAGTTAAGATAGTTCTAACAGTATCTTCCAAATGATGAATACCATCATATCAGCATCATTAGATTCGTTTAAATGTATTTTCGCAACGTTCAAAATGCAGGTGATGTTTGATCGATTGTTACATAGATACTAAAACGAATCCAGAAGCTTTTTAACCGGTCTTTTATACTAACAGTACCTAACCTTTTTTTTAAATTTCAGGTGTTGCTGACATGCTGCTTCCTGGAGGCTTCGACTCGACCGTCAAATAACGAGTAGGTTTCTACTTCATATTATTTATTATAACCTAAATTAAGTTAATAATTGATGGAGACAGAAATCAGGTTATCTCTTGTAAGTATTGTAGAAATAATAAGGCCACTGCTAAATTCGGAATTTCAATTTGTATTTCAAGTCGGTATCTTGTTGATCTAACAAACAGCCACAGACGGACCGGTTTTTGCACTTACGCTTCACCGCACGTGATTGTAAACAAAGTACCACCAACTTTTTCTGCGGGAGGCAAAACGTAGAACTAACGTACGGTCGACCGCGCGTCAGAGGAAACAAAACCAGTATAAACTGGTCTCTCATAGCATTGAAAGTCCCTAATAGGCTAGGCCAGCTCAAGGTCAAAGTGTTTTCACTGACGTGTGATCGACTGTACTACCTGTAGAGCAGACTAACGACAAATTGTCACCGCTAGCGCTACCATAGAGCGACAAAAGAAACTTGGTGGCACTGTAATTGCACATCCACAAAACACGAGCAAACTAACACAGAGTGAAAGGCTTTTAGCACTTGTGTGGACTCAAGAATCTAAACCGCAAATATTTCGGGCGCCGCAATGGTTCAAGTATGCTATTTACATTAATTTATGCTTTAAGTCACCGCTTACTTATTACACGCTGAATTAATAATACGCTTGGACTCGGTAATATAATATTTATAAACAAACATGAACTAAATATTATAATGTGTACGTTTCAGGTCAGAGACGCCAGTAAAAGTGGAAACAACATTTAAAGAGCTGCTCGAACAAATACAAGAAGCAGAACAGAGATCTCTACCGTATGATAGAGTAAGATACACAGAAATATCAGACGAGAATACAAGAGAAATTCTAGACAAAATTAAAGCAATCAATAACGGATTGAAGAAACCAAATCGACACCAGATCAACTATAACAACGCTCAGCCGCACACAGGAGGAGCATACGTTTTAGACGAAGAAACATTGGAGAAGATTCAGCAGATTATAGCTTCAGGGAAACTACACGGGGTATCTGCTACTCAAAAGCATGATGACACTAACTCTCTGATCAATGAAGATTTTGAAACAAGATACGGTAATGCGAAAGCATTGCAATACTTACAACCAACACTTACAAGTAATGCATTAACAGTAAATCAAAGACCGACAGCAGTAGCTGTAATGCCTATCCCGTATATAACGAGTGTTCCTGTCATGGTCATGCCGTCTATGAACGGTATGTATGGTGGATATCTTACGAGCAATGATGTCAGTTCATTACAACCTACAACATACCAGACTAGACAACGCCCTCCATCTCTTCCATTTCAATTACAATGGCCCTTGGCTCCATTATTCCCTATTCTTGTAAAAGATCCGCTTATACACTATTTCACCACTGGCAGTTTTGATAACCTTTTCGAGTACGGACAAAATGCTGATGTTTGTAACAGACAACAAAAGTCGACTGATGTTGATGATAATACAAAAGCAACAGAAGCTAGAGTTGAAGAAGACATAGCTGATAAAATTTTAGTAGAACCCATTACCTCTCCAAAATCAAGACAAGGAAGAGCAATAAAAAAGCGAACAGTTTCAAAATCAGCTGCTGCTCAACAGTTACAAGAAAACGATGACAAGAAAGTGAAGAAATTTTTCTCACAGCCTGTTACTACTCCAGTACCAGTCAAAAAGACGGAAAAAGTACAACATAGCAAAAGTCCACAACGCCCAAGCGATGGTGACGTGCGTTTTCCTTTCGGAGATTTTACTTGGTTCGGAAATAGAAAACCTGTGGCTCCCAGTCCAGGGTTCTTCATAAATAGGCTGAAGGTCAGAAGAGGTGGTGTGGCGATAGCGGGGCCGGGTGGAGTCGCGACTGCTGGGCGAGGTGGCACCGCGGTGGTAGGACCTGGAGGACTCGCCTACACCCAGCCTGGAGGTATCGCAGTAGCCGGACCAGCTGCAAAAGTCGTCGCACTGTCGTCCGGAGTAGACCTCTCGTCCATCGTGTCCCGTCTTCAGGAACAAGCAGCAACTGACGGTTCGGTTCCACGATTATTACAAGCAATACCAGAAGGAAAAGTTGTAGCCACTGGCCCTGTTATTTATTACCATCCTTACAAACCGCTTTAACTTCTATTTTCTTCTACTTTATCTTCTTTTCCATATACTTACTTTACTTCTCTTTCCTTCTTAGATACTACCGAGGACTACAAGGATACAGAGGATTACAAGGACGGGGAGGATGGCGACATGACAGCAGGAAGAGTACTGGGTTCAGTTGGCGTTCAGACGAATACCAGTACAACGGTTACAAGTATATGAAGCCATCAAAACTGGAAGATTCCTTCACGATATTTATTAAACCAGTGGCTCACGCTATAAGTGGTAAAGGACTTGCTATAGCAAATCCAGTATCTCATGTGGTGGTTGCTGCAGGCAGGAGAGGATCCATCATACACGCTCCAGTAGCGACGGCTGTGGTTGGACCTGGTGGGATAGCACATGCTCAATCAGATCTATACATTTACGAATACATTACTATTTAAATAGTTTAAATAAATAGAAGTCTGAATTTCGGAAAACATTTTCGACTTACCCCTTGAAACTATTTTCCGAACTGCGCCAGTTAAGAAATAAGATATTATTTAATTCAGAACTAAATAGGTAATAAGTATGGTTAATTTATTTAAGAAAATGACAATTAATGTTTACGAGATTGAAATTAAATGTAATTAGAATAAAAATTGTGGTTTTATTTACTCAGCACAGCATGTACACACAATTGAAATGAAATAACATGAAAATGATCTATTTCCAGCTGAAAGTAAGAACGTAATCGCGGTCTAATCAGCTCGTACAAAAGTTACTCACAAATTCATGAAAATAATTGTAACAAGTGAAGGTTTGCTAAACAGCAAAATACATGAAGCAACTTCACATCGCATATACACTTTGCTCGATACAGCCATATAGGTTGTTAAGTAAGATTGGTAAATAACATTTAACATAGCCTGAACTAGGTATAAGTAGTAAGAAAAAGTTCCGTCAAACGACAAAACATTTCTTGTTTTAATACTTATTAAATCATTTGTCCTAGACCTTCAGTACAGTACTTAACGTTTTACGGCGGAGCCAAAGGTCAATATCTAGAAGTGAAAAGGGATGCCGCAGGACTCATTCTAAGCGAGAAAATAGTTTCAGAAGAAAACATTAGCAGTGAAAACATCGTCAAACACAGCGATGAAAACCTCCTTTCCAAAGTATTGTCTGCTAACCTACAGAATCTAAGAACGCTTTCTTATAGTCTTTTAAAACTGCATAATAGAGGAAAAAGGGTTGGCCAACTAGATGACAATGAAAAGACTAGATTTAAAACTCAATTGTCTTCTCTTGGGGAAGCTGCATCGAACACTATTAAATTAATCGAAGAAATTGGAGACAATATCGAAGTTTTATACAAGACTAACGTAACTGAGAGGCAGTTTGAAAATGATGAAGAAGACGTAAGTTATTCATTTTATTTTATTAATGAGAATTAAACAATTTAGAATTAATCTTGAATTAAAGTAAAGAGAGTAAGCTATGCATTAAACTAATTTTATAAATGTTTATGCTATTAATAAAAATACAGTGGGAGAAGATTTAACGATATTAAAGATAGAACAGAAAATTAAAACAATATTTTAACCAATTTGGCGCATACTTTTTGCAACAAACGCCATCTTTAAATGATACGAGGACAAGCGTAACTAAAACCTTCGAGTTAACAATTGCATACGTATCAATTTCAATGGTGCCTCGCAAGAGGTCGCCACCAACTATACTTGTCTTGTCTGTAAGTCTGTAACAGTACCACTTTTCTACGTCCACTATTGCATAAAGGACTTTCCTCTTACGAGGGTAATGTAATTATGAGCCACTCTGGGTAGATCTTGGCCTTGTATCGCCCGAAAACAATTGAATAAATCTAATTAAATAAATCGTAGGTACACGTAAATACATAACATGACATACATCTATAGGTACTTAAAAACTGGCGACTTTTCTTGTATTTTTATTAACCTCTACTCTATTTCACCAGGTAGGGGAGGAAGGTGTCGGTATCGACTCATACGATGAGTCGGGAGTATCTGGGATATCAGGAATCCCATCAGAAATTCTTGCGGGTGCTACAATAGCTGAAGCTAAACCTATAGGTAAGGAAGGCCCAAAAGACAACCAAGTTGAAGAGACAATGGGCTGGTCTGATTTCAAAAGACAAGCATGTTGTGGGCCCTAGGATGGATAGCTGGTGAGATAGGTGGGATGTTAGATGGAGCGACTATCTACGTAAAGGTAGCAGTCGGATCTGAGCAGTCGCTGCCCGGCAGTCGCGGCCGGGCAGCAACGGCCGTACATGTATGTCTATATGGATTTGTATGGAGAACCGGCGCTGCCCGGCCGCCTGCATCGGACGGTTCTCCATACAAATCCATATAGACATGTACGGCCGTTGCTGCCCGGCCGCGACTGCCGGGCAGCGACTGCTCAGATCCGACTGCTACCTTATGGCGGCTGGCAGTGACTGGATGCGGAGAACTGGCGGTTCGGGTTCAGTGACGCGTCTTAGGAGAGGCCTATATCTTACTACACATACACATTACTATAGTTCAGTGCTAAGCTTTGAGTCAGTTAGCAAGGGCGGATCCAGCTTTGGCGCCAGGAGGGGGTCACATAGTCGTGGTCAAGTCAAGAACTTATAATTTAATTTTGATAATAGTAGAATTAGTGGTCCACCTAAGTCCTGAAACTAGCTCAGGGGGGTGTGTGTCATGGGGGTCATGACCCCCCCCCCCTGGATCCGCCGTTGTCAGTTAGGAACTTCAGCACCTTGTGGCACTGATTTGTTTTACTTCATCAGTTTGAAGTAAGTAGTTGCCCAGATGGGTGTTTCTTTTACGCATCAGTGGGCCACAGAAGGTGCAATGGTGTTTCCTATGCTACCTGGCAGTCTGCACACTTTAGTGTCCCGGAGCTCTATTAGTAGTTACCTATGAAGCAAAATAGACTGAAATGCGTTTGTATGCAATTTGTGTTGGAACAGAAGTCAACGAGGCGTGTTTCTGTCCGCAGGATTGGCAGTTATTGGAGAGAACGGTCTGGCCGCGTCCCGGCCGATGGCCACCGCGGTCGCGTCGTCGGGCATTGCCATCGCGCGCCCCATCGGCACCGCCATCGCCGGCATAGACCCGACCCTACTGGGAATCAACTTCCAAGTCAACCATTCATAGAACCCCCCATTCATTAACACTACTCAAACAAAATTATAAAAACATCTGGCAATGACATCTAAGTATTAAAGGATGCTACTTTGTCTAATATTTGGTTACTTAATTAATTCGGACACAGTCCAAGTATTTATATTGTATCCGAATTGTCGCAGAAAAAAATAAGACAATTAAAATGCCACAATTCGGACAAGTGTCCGAATATTTTGTGTCCGGATTGGCAGCGACTCAAAAAAATCGAACATACTTGGTGACAGACAGGGGAAGTTAACTTTTAGACTAAAACTTTGCTGACTTTCGGAGTGACTTATCATAGGTACCTTTAACTAACAAACAACACTATTTATTTGAACTTTTGTAACTACTTATGTACTTAGTGTTTATGAATCAATCGTGCAATTTCCTTCTTGCATTATTTTAATAATTTAATGGCGAAATATGTAATATTGTGATAGTAGGTCAATCAATCAATCATGTAATAGAAAAATATGTTAATTATAATAAATACCTAGGTACGTTTGCGAGTATTCGGTTTTCATTAATTTTCGTACCTACATAGGTGGACGGATAATTAGAAACAGGGCAAGAATTTCATACAATCGAGGTCACTTTAAAGCCATGGGTCTCCGTGAAGGATCGATCGGAGCGTGATCTGATGACGGTCATCGAGAGAGTAGATGGAGGACTTTAGATAGCTGTAGATATCTAACTGATCAGATGAGCGGTCTGGAAGCAGCATCGTCATGCGTCCTTAACTTTAAGATTTTCATACATTTTGATGCCATTTTGCGGGTTTTTTTCTTCACGAAGATCCTGCTTCCAGACGGGTTATGTGATCAGTTGGACATCTATAGCGATCTAAAAGTCCTCCATCTATTCTCTCGATGACCGTCATCAGATCATGCCCCGATCAATCCTTCACTGAGACCCATGGCTTCAAAGTGACCTCGATTGTATGAAAATCTTGCTCTGTTTCTAATTATCCGTCCACCTATGTACATCTCTAATCTCTATTCTATTTAATAGCCTTTACGTACACTTCCTAAAATGTGGCTGCCTTTGGTATCGTTTATTAAATTTATACATAAATATATCTGTTATTTTGGCGGTGCTGATTCTGTATAAGAGAATCTGGGATAGCGGGTACACTATCTCTACCCAGGTATCCCTACTAATTTCAATAAGTGTTAAGTTGATGTACCTACCTAATTCTCGTTGGTATAGAAATAACGCTATACAAGCCGTTGTGTTGAGTGCATGGGTCCCACAGTGCCCGGCGCCACCAAGCGACGTAGGTATAACCTTAAACATTTCTAGCTTCATGTCTTAGAGTTTCCTGGAGGTTATTCCCAAAATATAAAATAGCCGATGTCTTCCCACGTTTGTGTGCGTATATTCAATGAATCAGCATGGTATTACCTCAAACTTTTGACCCCATAAAACCTAATCCATTTTATCATATCAGGTTTTATAGGTTTCGGGTTCCATAACAAAATTAATAAAACTGTCAAATCTGTAAAAAGTTAAGGATAAAGTTCTATCCGGGAGGATGCTGCGGCCCCGTGTTGCATTTAATTAGTAGATCATACTTTTGCTTCTATACTAAAAACCCGAGAACGCAAAGTCGCTCAACAGGCTATGGAAAGAGCTATGCTCGGAGTTTCTCTGAGAAACAGCACCGAAACGAGGTGTTCCGCCCGAGAACCAAAGCATTCGACATAGCTCAAAAAGTTAGTACCTTTAGGTGGCAGTGGGCTGGTCACATCTGTCAGAGAAACGATAATCGCTGGGGTAAACGAGTCCTCGAGTGGAGACCACGACTGGGAAAGCGTAGTGTAGGACGCCCCCCGGCGACAACCTGATGCGTGAGGCGGGGCAGTGACTGGATGCGGAGATCCGAAGATCGGGTTCGGGCCTTGAAGAGGTCTAAATCTAGCATTGGACTAGTGAATAGGCTGATGATGTTTGTCTCAAGCCAACTTAATAAATCCAGGATTCCAATCCAGACATTGGTCTGGATTGGAATCTAGATATTGGTCTGGATTGGAATCCTACAATTCTAGTCTAGAGGGTATCGCACGTTGTCTACAAAATACAATACAAACTTCTTTGTTGTCTGTCTCTATTTATATTAGAGGCAAACGTTTGGCCAACTAGGCGGCCAAGTTAATTGACAATACATTGTGTGTGATACCTACGACCAAAACTTATTTTGGTAATGAGGTCTTGAGAGAACCACTCTTTATCACCAAAGCGTGTAAACAAACCTACATTTATGCGCAGTTTGTTTACCACTGCAACTGCACGTGTATCTCAAATTTACATTTTAATTATACAAATTGATACCTACGCAAAAAGTGAGAACAAAATGGACCACGCAATACCATTAAGATCAACATCATTGTCGATAGAATGCAAAAAAAATACTATACAATCTAAATTTTACGTCGAATGGATCTGACCGTGTGTGACATTCATTCATTTCAATAAAATCACCACCTACTTAATTAGAATAATATAAATAATGATTCACTATCATTACAGTACAAAATTAACCTGTCACTACAGTACAATAATTAATATAGTTCTAAATTTTAATGAACGTATCGGAAGACGCAGTGTCCCACAAGGGTGAACATAAAGTATTCCTTCACCGATAAGCTTACGGATAATATTAGGTAAGGTCTTACGAAGGTTTCATAATAATAAACTGTTGTTTGTCTAAAGGGAAAAGGTTCTATTTCGGAAAATTCATTCATACGTAGGTAAGTATACGCGTTTATTTACGAGTATTGCATACCGACAGGGTGCTCTAATTATACCCATGAAGGAAAAAATAGAGCTACCGCGAGCGTCACCATAAAGCTTTTAGCTTCTTGATTAAACCACCAGTGAGAATTTTGCTTCCCTGAATGACAAATTGGGTTTTACCTTTGTAAGACCAAATGAATAAAAATCGGGTACCTATTAACTCGATTTCTAATCATAAGGAACAAAAATTGATTTTATTTTGTATCTTCCCAAATACACTTTACTATATAGAATTAAGGTGCCCTTTTGGAATTACAAACGACGTACAGTCGACCGCACGTCTATGGAAACACTTTGACCTTGAGCTGGCCTAGCCTATAGGGGGTTTCAATACTATGAGAGACCAGTTTATACTGGTTTTGTATCCACTGGCGTGTGATCGACCGTACCTAGTGTTAAATGCGGTTTTTGGTTTCTCGTCACTTGTGGCTAGAACTTCCCGTCAACAAGTTTCTGTCGTATCACTCTGGTGAGTCGCTCACCCACAGGTCTGTGACCATGCCCACATCACACATACACGCGTCATTCACTTCCGAGAATCCTTCGGAACATAAAATGCAGTAACTACACAAAAGAATACTTCTTCCAGTTTTTACATACAACACTTAACTTGTAGGAAGTTATTCATATTAATGCTAATTGAATGACTTTCCGTATGTGAAGAGAGTGATGAGACTGAGCGAAGGGAGAGAGGTGAGTCAGTATCGCGATACTTGGCGCTCCATCCTTTGTGTCTGCCCTGTCAGGGACATAGCGTGAAGGTATGTATGTATGTAAATTACTTTCAACAACATATATACTCGTACTTGACAGCGTCGGTGGCGTAGTGGGCAAGACGCGGCCTGTCAGGTCGAGAGGTCCGAGTACGATCCCAGGTCAGGCCATTTTCTCGAAACTTAATTACATTTTACGGACTGCTTTCAAACGGTGAAGGAAAACATCGTGAGGAAACCTGCTTACGCCGAAGAAGGGATGCATAGGCGCTTGTAAAGTCCACCAACCCGCACTGGGCCAGCGTGGTGGACTATAGCCCGTACGGCCTCGTTGAGAGGGCAGGCCTGTGCGGTGAGGACATATAATATTTTTTTTAATTATTCATACTTCGGTATGGAAGTTTGACAGTTTCTGACATTAGTAAACTGATTCGTATGTACCTTCTTTAGATTGCTGGTTGATAATAGTGATAGTAGGTATGTCTATATTGGGCGGCAAAAATCGGCCATTTTTGAAGATGTATCAATCAATCAATCATTTATTCAGAAAACAATGTACATTGTATGCGAATTTGAAACAATGTCAATATAAAATTAAAAAGATAAGTTATTAATAATAATAGCTCCTAGATCTAAATTAATAATAATAATAAATGTCAAATTAATAAGTCATGCATTGACTTATAAGCTGCCTTATGTCATTAAACTTTTATTAGGTAGGTAGGTTAGGTACCAAACAAAGAATTTAAAAATGTAGGCCACAGTTTACACAATTGTTTAATAATGTAGAACATAATTTAAACTGGTTATACTGAGTTACTAAACTAACACACACACAGTGTGCTTTGTGTACTCTGTGACAAACATTAGTATTATAATTTATAATTATATATTATGGCATTTTTAGGCAAGTTTATATACCCTCATAAATGACTCAAGTCACGTCAAACTAGTTTAAATAAGAATAATAATTGGTCTACATATAAATCATATCAGCCTGTAGACGTCCACTGCTGGACAAAGGCCTCCATATTAGGTCTACATATTAGCAATTATAAATGAAGAAACTGACTCACTGACTGATCAACGCACATCGCAAGTTGCTGAGCCTAGAGACTTGAAATTTTGCACAAAGGTTCCTTATTAGGTCTGACGTTCACTGAGAAAGGGTTTTTCCCGCGGGGAAAACTTTTCTACGCGGGCGAAGCCGAGGTAAACAGCTAGTTACCAATATAACCGCAAAAGCATTAGCAACTATTATATAATCTGGTAAAAGCTTTAATCCATAACGATTTTGATGTCAGAGCTTGGTGGTTAGGACGTGGGTTTGATGTTTTGATACCATAGAGTGTTAAAGTGTCCCTAAACGATCATGCTTGCATGACTACGTGAATGTCATGCTGCACGATGGACCATCATGCTTGCTATCAATCAATACAGTGAAGCAACGGCCAGCACGTAGTTTGCATATCATGCACGTCAATCACTACAGCTAGACGTTCATGCATGAGTGACAGCACGTAATGCATGACATGCCGCATGATCTTTTAAAAATTTCTTATTACTTTGTTATACTTTGTTATTTTCTTTGAGGCCGCAGCGTGTTGGAAACATTAATATTTATATGGCAACACCGTATACAAGTGTCAAAACCTTACCACAGATAACTCATTGTTCTGTCTTGTCTATTCCATCGCAACCCGTCCGCTGTACCAACGCGCAAATAAGAGAAAGTTTTTCATACAATTTGGTTTACACTCACACAGTCCACTGGCTCGAGACCCCAACAGGGAGCCCATTAAGTTTGTACTTATTCACAGATAATAAACGTATCGTTAATGTCAAAGCAACCCTACTATTGCAGTTAGATAAATGGCAAGCCGCCAACTACGGAGTGGCACACGATAAATCCCTTGGAGGTTCACAATTTGTTCGATTACGATGTGATTTATACGATAGCGCATCGTCTTCCGCAATGGATATTCATCGGTTGAATATAGCTAGCTAACTATAGCAATAGCGGTGACTCTACATCTATAGTTTATGAAAAGTGTAGATTCTACACTCTTCATTCAGCTCATTAAGTGGCTTGGGCATTGGATTCAGATGCGAGAGATGGTGGGTTCGATACAAGTCGATCCCGGTTCGTCATTTATAATTGTATCCTAAAACCTACAGGAAACTCTAGTTTGGATTAGCCAAAATTATATTTATAAGACATTAGAGCGTCGGTGGTTTAGTGGGGAAGACGCAGCTTGTCATGTCAAGGAATCCGAGTTCGATCCCCGGCCGTGCCATGTATCAAACGGGTTTTAGGAAAACTAAAAATGTTACATTTTTTGGATATCAGTATCAGATAGTATACATATTAAGTCAAATATTTTACTTGTATTTTTACTTGTTTTTTTTTCTCCTACAAAACAATTCAATAGCGTCTCTATAGCTTACTTAAAAGGTATACAATATCTTTCCTTTTTCTTTTTTTTTACTTTCCTTCGTCAGTTTTGTGATAGAAAAAAGACTGTGATCCAAAGCGATTTTTCCCGTCCACCCTTGGCTCGCGTACCGCACATGTAACAATACGCAATATAAAAGACTGCGCATGTTTTGTGTCGCATTTTCCGCGCGGAAAGTTGCGCGCGCGCCGGCATCCTGTGTCTTGTGTTGTGTCGTGAAGATGGCCGGGTTCTTTGTAAGTTTCTTGTATTATTTTTATTTAATTTTTTGTTTTCGGATTGTATTGTATGAATGTGATGCTCAAAACCGGATGTGACGAAAGCGCACATATTATTATGTTTCCGCGCGGTAAACGACTGGACAATATTTGAAGTGACACTCAAATCTTTAAGACAACTTTTTTTTCTTTTTTTTTTACTATTATTAGATTTTTTTATTATTAACATTAGTAGGATCTTAATTGTAAGTAAATGAGAATTCTATGAAATGAATTTCTGGATCTTGAGTTCAATTGAAAATTGAGAGCATTTAAAAATACATTAAAAAAAGTGAAAAATCAAAATTTTACACATTATTTCATTATTTTTTTTGCTCCACTGGTTAACCAATATATTCTAATGAATAAACAAATCAAATCAAAAGCATATTAATCCCCACTGCTGTGGCTCAGGCCTACCTACTCAACGAGGGCGTTCGGGCTATAGTCCACCACGCTAGCCCAGTGAGGATTGGTGGACGTCACTTGCGCCTAAGAATTTCTTCTTCGACGTGTGCAGGTTTCCTCACGGTGTTTTTCCTTCACCGTTTGTGAGCAGTAAGTAAATGTACTAAGTCTCGAGAAAAACCCATTGGTACATGGCCAAGCCGGTGATCGAACTTCGGACCTTTCGATATGATAGGCCGCGTCTTATCCCCGACGCCAATGACGCACTTCTAAAAAACTGATTTTGAAAATCGAAATTAAAAGTATTTCAATCACACCTGTTAGGCATAACAAGGATTATCATGAATGTATTTGTATTTCATTGTATTTTATTTATTTATTTAATAGTTTATTTGTACACAGAAATAAAATAAAGACAATACAAAACAACAGAAAATTATACAAAAGGTCAAAGCTTATTTCTATGAAATCTCTTCCAGCTAACCCGCGATTGAGATAAATGATGAAAGAGAGGCAGTAGTCGTGCGTGTATTGTATTTTCATTTTTATTTGCGGTGCAATAGTGAGAATCATTATCATTAGACTGATGGCCATAGACATTCTCATATGCAGCTACTAAACTGGTACATATCATTTACCTAAGTTATTCCTGGATAAGCTATTACTGTACCAAGTTTCATCAGAATCCATTCAGCAGTAATAGAAACAAACAGAAACGGACTGAAAGTTAAAAAATAATTATTTTTTTTCGTTCAATTCTCCCAGGACTCAGGAGGATAAAGATGTGCTGCGGAAATTGAGCTTCCTTTTCACAGGGAGGCATTGGTAGTAAAAGAAAAAAATACATTTGGAAATTGTGTAACAACCCAGTGTAATAAAAATTTGATTATTTAAGACTAGTTTTTTCCCGCGGCTTCGCCCGCGTAGAAAAGTTTTTCCCGTGTACATTGTGAAACAGCGCCCTCTGTGTAGGCGTTTTGTTACTTAGGGGGTATTAGTGGACGCCCCGTGACTTTGTCTGTGTTAAAAAGTTGCCTATATGTTATTCCAGGATATAAGCTATCACTGTACCAAGTTTCATCAAAATCTGTTCGGTAGTTTTTGAGTGAAAGAGTAACAAACATCCTCACATCCTTACAAACTTTCGCCTTTATAATATTAGTAGGAAGGATCAGTTGCACAATGAGGGTCGAACCAAGTGGAATTTTAATTCCTCGTGGTCCGACAGTCGAACCAAGTGGAATTTTAAAAATCCACTTGGTCCGATGGTCGAACCAAGTGGAATGTCTAATTCCTGATGGTCCGATATGTCGAACCACGAGGAATCAAAATTCCACTTGGTTCGACTGTCGGACCACGTTGTCGAACCACGTGGACGCACCGTACAAATCCAGGTCGCCCAAGAGTACAGTCGGACGCAGCGGCGCGCAACCCCTGTGTCCAACCTGGCCATTACCTACGGCAAAATTGCAGTTTTAACTCGCTCGCCTACATTGTGATGCAACCAGGGAATTGCTGTAAGTGACAACTTACCGGCATACCACATGATTAAGTGCGTGTGACAGGCATTGTTGCGAAAGATGTCGCAACTTTGGGTATGGGAGGAGCAAGGGAAATTCGCTTTATGTGTTGACATCGGTGGTGCTAGGTTTTATGTTCTGGTCAATTTGATGGACATACAGAAAAGAAAATCTTCAACTCTCTATACTGTCGTGGTTGTTGTGACCCTCCTTAAGGTCCACCAGGGTCTGTTGAACATACAGGTGAAAGTAACTTAAACTACAGAATATTGTAAAACTTTATTTTTCAAACTTTTTTTAGTTTAATTTTTTTTGCGCTGCAGGTTCATGGGAATTTAATGTTTTTGCAATAGATACGTTTGACATATACAAATTTTTAAAAAATGGCGTTCTCTCACTTTTTTGTTGTATGGTGACAACGAAAAAGTGAGATAACGCCATTTTTTAAAAAGCTCTTTTATACGCGCAATTTGACAAAAAAACACGAAAATAAAAGTTAAATGTTAAGTTAAACAGGTTTACAATACTTCGTCAGACGGGTGCCATGAAACTAATAGGTCCATAATAATAATGTTTGGACAATTTACACACGGCTGTTTAGTCCCAACTAAGCCGAAGCTTGTACATGGGTACTCGACAACTGATAAACATACTTACCTATGTACTTTTAAATCAATAGTTAAATACATATAAACATCCAGAATCCGAAAACCAACAGTTATACACATCCCACAAATGTTGGTCCCGGGTGGGAATCGAACCCACGACCTTTGGCGCAATAAGCAGGGTTACTACCACTACGCCAAAAAGCCAGTCTAGTATGATCTAGTAAAGTTTATCGTTCAACGAGCTTCGGAACTGGCTAAGCCTGGAGTTCTTTTGAAGGATGGCCGATCTAGCTGTTCCGACATAAGCATGACTGACAATTTAGAGTTTAAATCACTCCGAGTCTGTAATTAGATTTTCCCATAAAGGTTCCTGACTAGAGGCAACCACTATGAAAGGAATTCATTTAAATTGGATTGAGTGTCGTGGGAATTTTCTTGAGCAAGGTTCATGTGAATTATTTTGACCCCAACGTTATTTTCTGTTTCGTCACTGTGGAGAGACTGGGTTATTTAATGTTGACACTTTATAAAACGTTTTTATTTCAATATAGACATTTGGTGTACTTTACGATCATGCGAGCGTCAGTCAATTCCATCAGTCATGACTGATGGTTGCAATTAAAGTATGCAGATTCTCATCAATCACCGCATTCATCCGACAGCCACCGCCTTGACTGTCAGCAAACTGACAGAAAAAGCTACCGTGTAAGTCCGTGTAATGGGTCCCTTAAAGAAGCAAGAGTGAACGAACCAGAATGAGATGAGTGAGCGACATGGAAGAAAGAATGAAGACTAATTGATGCGTTCCATTTCTTCAGTGGCTCGGTAAAAATGACCGATTAAATACAATATAATTTAACAGGTTTTTGAACGAACCGAAAAATATATACTCAGAGTTAGTAAAATTTTGGTCGGTCGTAACTTTTGACGCATGAGTCGCACTCGTGAGTATACTTTTATGTCGTAACGACCACATAGGGCGGAGGTGAATGCTTCCTTTATGTGGTGTCACCGGACGCCGAAAATATACGCGAGGCCAGGGGCATGGGCATAAAAAGGTGACTTATTGTATCTCGGTAGCGACGAGAGTTGTCAGTATACATAGAGCGCGCGTTAGCAAGTCTGAACTGTAAGCACGGGTCTGAACAGTCTCGAAATTTTCGGGGCGACGCTACTAGTCACAACACGTCAGGAGCGCTGATTGTTGCTCTCGCCGATATTTAGTTACATTTGGAGTAATCATGGTGAAGTGTGCAGTGCCAAGCTGTAAACACGATTCACGGAAAAGAACGATCTAGAAAAAATTTATATAGAAGCGTCCATAGAACACCTGCTTACACTTGGCACAATGGGCAATGAGCGATGCGCGCGCTCTATAGCTAGTATACTAACTCTATGGTAGCGACGGATGAGCCACTGTGGAATGTTTTGAAATTTTTCAAAAATGTCTTGAGTGCATCCAGGAGTTCCATACTTTTAGTTCCGTGTAGAACTATTTGGGGATATATAAATTATGACAAACCTAAAAAGTGTCCCCAGCAGTTTCTTGATAGCAAATTCCACGGGACAAAGGGGAATCCTCACTGTGTGCATCACGGGCAGTAAGTGTATTACAAACTCGAGTCATTAAAATCCCTCCGTCTTCGGCGTCGGGCTTCTAACAGACTCTCGTTAGTAATATCCTACTTACTGCCCTTAATTCACAATGTACTATTATCTATCCAATAACTTATGCCACATCTAGTTCGCTAAAGTGTCTCGTACGGTTAACGAGTGTTACGGTCGCGGGTCGATGATACACCGCGAACTGGGTGAAGGCTCCCACGGCAGCTACATACTAATACGAGTCCAGACGTGTCCGCCCGCGAACCCCGCAGTATAGCTGTAGCTAGTAGTGACCCTATAGGTAGATCTAGCTATTTATAAATTATCAAAAATCAAATGACATATTATGCTGGTCCCACTGGGGGTTGGTGGACATGCGCCTAGGAATTTCTTCTTCGGCGTATGCAGGTTTCCTCACGATGTTTTTCTTCGCCGTTTGAGAGCAATCAGTAAGATTTATAAATTAAAGAGTTGATTTCATCAACAGCCTTAACATGTCCCCACTGCTGGGGCTCAGGCCTACCCTCTCAACGAGGGTGTTCGGGCTATAAGTCCACCACGCTAGCCCAGTGCGGGTTGGTGGACTTCACATGCGCCTAAGAATTTCTTCTTCGGCGTACGCAGGTTTTCTCACGATGTTTTCCTTCACCGTTTGAGAGCAGTCAGTAATTGTACTTAAGTTTTGAGAAAAACCCATTGGTACATGGCCCAGCCGGGGATCGAACTCCGGACCTTTCGATATGATAGGCCGCGTCTTATCCCCGACGCCACTGACGCTCTTTATTATCGAGAGTTGATTTACCTACTCTCTATAATTTTCATATATAAGTTTCATCGTCTCTATGTCCACTCCACAGGCTCTACAGAACTGGAACTTGTGTCTAAATCTTATTTAGCATTCTTATTTTTTTAAAGAGTTCGATCTCCACTGATTTCTGTGTCCGTACTGTACTTACCTTTACTTTGCTACTATTTACCGGCATCCTTCCGACCAACATAATAGTAAAATTGCGCAAATTGTTGAATTGTGTGTTGGGTTCTTGTGACCTTAGGATGTCCGGTTGTTAGAAAAAGGGCGTTACTTATGCCTTAAGCTATACAACCAGCGCATGTGGACGTACACTGTTGGACGTAGGCCTTCATTATTCATCCGTTATAAACCTTTTCAGATCGTCATGGAAAGAAGACGTCATACTTTTCTAATAATCTTTTTCTGTCTAAACGGCTATCGGTTCTGTGACAGTTCTGGCTTCCCACTACCACTTGAGATACTGTGTAGCTGTCTGTCTGTACTTTGAGATGAGACCAGTGTATGTAGGTATATGCATATAGGTATATATTATATCTATTTACATACTTGTTATTTCTTTAGAAGTGCAGTAATGCGGTTGATGCGATCACAAAAATTCCTTCCTAATCATAGAGGAAAAAAACAGACAATTGCGAGTTGGCCTCGCGCTCCAAGGGTTCCATGTTCACCAAAAACAGACAGGGGTATGGCGACAAAAATCGCATAGGGTCGCCGGAAGGGAGAGAGGGACCATTGGATAGGGAGTACTCTGATTCGGCAAAGAAGGGTATATTTTTATTGGATAGGGAGTACTCTGATTCGGCAAAGAAGGGTATATTTTATTGGATAGGGAGTACTCTGATTCGGAAAAGAATGGTATATTTTATTGGATAGGGAGTACTCTGATTCGGCAAAGAAGGGTATATTTTATTGGATAGGGAGTACTCTGATTCGGCAAAGAATGGTATATTTTATTGGATAGGGAGTACTCTGATTCGGCAAAGAAGGGTATATTTTATTGGATAGGGAGTACTCTGATTCGGCAAAGAAGGGTATATTTTATTGGATAGGGAGTACTCTGATTCGGCAAAGAATGGTATATTTTATTGGATAGGGAGTACTCTGATTCGGCAAAGAAGGGTATATTTTATTCTAGGAAGGAAGGGAGAAAGGCAGGAAAAGAGAGAGGGACCATTGGATTCGACACAGAAGGGTATATTTTATTAGGGTTCATAAACGGGGTAACTCCCATAAAGGTTAGGAGTTAACTCCCAAAAAGGTAAGAAGATGAGACTATCATCTGCTTTTGTATCATCGCAAGCTAAGTACGTATCGAGCGGCGCTCACAAACAAAATTACTATTCATTCTTGTTAATATATGCCTCGGCACAATAAATGCCTATGGTAATTAAAACTTATCTCGTCTTAGCCATCCGTAGCCATCTTTTACATAATAGTTGTTTTTAATTTATTTTAATGATCGGTCGAGTTAATTCAATTTAACTCCCACTTTAAGATCAAATCAAATCTACAGCCTATTAACGGCTCAGGCCTACCCTCTTAATGAGTTTGGATTGAAGAATTTCTTCTTCGGCTTAAGCAGGCTTCCCCACGATGTTTTCCTTCACCGTTTGAGAGCAGTCAGTAAATCTACTAAAACGAGAAAGGAAATTCACTTCAAAGAAAAAATGGCAGATGGTCAGACGAACCTGTGAAGAATTAAATGTTTATTGATGTTGCAGTTAATGATTGCTGGTGTGTGCATGGCGGCGAGCGCCGCGCCCCCCGCGCCGCCGCGCCTCTACCAGCAGCATGCGCCCGCGCACCTGCACGGGATCACTCCGTATGTATCCACCCACCATTGTCACAAATTTACCTACCATTGTCACAAATTTACCCAACATTGTCACAAACTTACCCACCATTGTCACAAATTTACCTACCATTGTCACAAATTTACCTACCATTGTCACAAGTTTACCTACCATTGTCACAAATTTACCCACCATTGTCACAAATTTACCTACCACTGTCACAAATTGTATGCTAAACAACATGACGTATGCTATGTCTTTCACAACGAAAAAATACAATTATAAAAAAATGAAATCCGCTTACTTAGTTACATAGAAATTTATCTTAGAATATTTTTATATAGGTACTTTACCTACAAAATATAAGTAGCAAAGTACAAAATTCAAAAAAGTAATTTTTTTTTACTTTGCGAGAGGTGCCTTTCTGGCATGAAAATAGAAAAGATCGATGAGAAAAGTTGATAAAAAAAATAGAAATTGATAAAAATACTTAGTTGTAAATACTTACTTCTTGTTTTTCAGACTCGAATATTTCATGGAAAATTCTGAAGTAGCACACTACTACAATCAAGCGCAACAAAAGCAAGGTATAGTACCTAAATAAGGCATTAAACGTAATAACCAATATATATAAGAAGAAACTCACTCACTCACTGACTGATCAACGCCCAGCCCAAACCGCTGAGCCTAGAGACTGAAATTTCCACAAAGGTTCTTTATATAGCTTTGACAACCACCAAAAAAGGGTGGGAAGCCGCTGGAAACAGCTAGTATATGATATTTTTAAAAATATGATAGAGATATTTTTGTTGACCTGTTCATCTACATCTTGAATAGGACCTCTTATAAAACCTATCACAAGTACAGTTTTTTCCACATAAATTAAAAATAAGTAATAATCATGATTGAGAGATGAAGATGAGTGAGATTTCTTCGGAGACGGTGACGAATCTTTTCTGACGGCTTCCAGGGAACATAAACGGACAGAACGGGGCGCCCTCGAGGCTGGAGAGCCTGGAGCCCGACAGCGAGGTGGAGCTGCTACCCGGGGCCCAACAGCCCCAGCAGCCCCCGCAGCAGGTGACACCACACTTTTCACCAATAATTCAAACCAGGATAATCTGTATTAACTTAAATAAAGGATATAGAGCATTGAGACTCCAAAGAAATACAGGTGTGAATAATGGCTCAGAAAGAATACAGAACAAACCAGAAGGAGCGTACAATCATTATGAAGAAGCACTCACTGTGTAAAAAGACAAAACCACCACCCAATACAAATAATGTAATCCATATTACACTCAATAAAATTGTAAACAAAACTTCCATTTAGTCTGGTAGATCCTTTAAAGCAAGTAAGACACTCCAACACAAGTCTCGTAGGGTCAAGTAGGTACTTTGCACTTTTCATCGTAGAGATAGTGTAGTGCTTCTTGAGACGGTTGTCCCTATAATTCATGCCACTTTACAGCTGTTATATACTGTTACAGACGCCCGTGTCTCCCAACCTACCTGGTCTGGCGCCAGGACAGAGAGTGTTCATAGTGCACATGCCTGTTCCTGGATACAGGTGGGTAAACATCACAAGCATCGGAAACGAATTGGAACGATCTATAATAAACCTAATCTCAACATGACATTTGATATGCAGAGTTTGTACCCACTCTCTGGTTTCTAGATCATCATACCACAAGTCCTGTGATACATAAAAGATTATTCTCCTAAGAAATTGTGTAGGAATTAAGACCAATCGTGTTTTTTCAGGCCTGGCACGATAGGCGGCTATCAGCCAGTGTACATAGTGGCGGCAGCTCCGCAAGGAAATCCTGGCTACGCCACAAATGGTAGACAATTCACAACTGTTAAGTATACCACGGGACTTTCTATAATGCATGCCTTCACCAGAGAAGTCCTTTCAATTCCTTATGCACGCCGACCCATGTTATTTCGTACAGGTCTGAAGTAACTATTTGTATATCAATACCATTACCACTGAATAATGCAGAAATTAACTTGGTTAAAACTTTTCAGGTTACCAAAACGCCATTCTTCTGAACCCATCGGGACAAACGTATGTTTCGCCCTTTTTCGGGTACCAAGCAGCAGGAGTGGCAGGGCAAGCTCCACACTCCGGGCTGGTTGTGGGAGCAGCACCTTTGCCGTTCAACAGGCCTTTTGAGCAGGTGTACCACGAACCAGCTTATGGTTATCAGTAAGTACAAAGGGTCATCAGGCCACAATATATTATATCCGTATAATGTACCTGCGGCCTTGTTGCGTAAAATACACTGACTCCAAAATGTGACCGCCTCATTTAAACTCACTTAATCAACCTATCATCGTATTTTAACCCTGGCTCTTGAGTCATTGCAGCAGAGCTGCTGGCGGTTTACAATCCAATTTTCACTCTCTTCAGAAACTGTGTTGGCGAATCGCTCTTTAAGGAATGATCTATTTTCCTGATTAAGTACTAGATCGGAGACCGATTGTTGAAAGCGCAGCGTCTGTCGCCCCCCAAGTAAACAGGTGGTCTAAACAAGTTGAATTTGCTGTATGAAGAATGAGAAGTGAACTCTTATGAAATCAATACTTACTGCTAATACTCAATAACTTTCACGAGAATTCTCTTGATAACAGGCAAGCCCCAGGACCCCACGGTGCAGACGGTGCGCGAGGTGCTCTGCATCTGGCGCAGCTAGTCAACCTTCAGGGTCAACAGGGGCGTCCTGCCAACAACCCAAGGGCTACTGGCCAAGGTAAGACATTTTGATTACCCACATTATAACCTTCTTCAAAATACCAAACATTCCTTAGAAGAGTGAGATAGTAAGACTTGAGTTCAATCACAAAAAATATTTCTTTAAAATCTCGTTAAATAGTTTTTAGCTTCAAAGTCTTTTTCAATATTTTAACAAGTTTTAGATTAATTCCAAATATTTCAATAGAAGCGTCTCAATCAGCATCCAACTCTGATCAGAAGAGAGTTGGCGAAGCGAGTGACAGCGAGGAAACGAAAGAAGCAGAAGAGCCCAGACGCAACGCCAGGCCGGCGCCGCCGCACGCGCAGAATAGGAACAAAGTCTAGTATTATTTAGAAACTATAACGCCTTCCAGGAAAAATGATAAATTGTTATCGTTCGCTAATGAGGTACCTAGCTATAATGAAAATTGACTGCATATTGATAAAAGTTAGTTTCTGAAGTTTGTGAAACATAATTTATATCCAGCGATATCAAAGCTTTTTATCATTTCTTTTGGAAATAAATTAAGAGCCAAGGTTGTTGTTTGACAGTTTTAAGAATTTCACAGCGTTTATCGCTTTGAAGCACTGATAAAAATGAAAAATCTTGTAGATAAAAAAAATTAGATAGAATTAGTTGCTGTGAAATTGTAGGGTTTGCCAGATAAATATAAATATGTGATAGAGATAACTCAAACCGTCTATTTATAAGTTTACCTAGATGATTTACTCCGAAAGTGAAAACTTACTACAAACTTCAATAATTAATCAATTAATTACTAGAATAATTTATCAATTATTTAATTGATCACAGAGAAAGATAGTGGAGTAAAGATGTAAATTATTGCAAGTGATTGTTGTACCTGATTGCAAGACATCAGATAGAAGATAATGAAGTAAAATTTTAATAACACTATTTTGTTTTATTGTTTCCTAATTCTAACCCTGAAGCGTAACGGATAAATGCAATGAAAACGATTTATAGAAGATTCCTCAAATCTAATAAACTAACCTGAAGATACGGAGCAGAAAGCACTACCGTTACTGCACCTTGGGGCCTCTAGATGAAACCAAAGGAGAAACATATTGATCTCTCTTACATTGCTTAAATGAAAACTAGTCTCGGTGCACCATGAACTCACACAGCTGAAATCAAAATTTTGTTCGTACAATCATCAATTCATCAGCATTTTCCAATAAAACAGTGAAGAGCCTCGTTCCCTGCTTGACTGAGCAAATTAAGTAGGTACCATAGTTTTGTAGGACAATTCGCGATCCGGATCTTTTTGATTTCATCTAAGCCGCACCTTTACTTTATTACGAATGCATTAAGTGTACTCTTTAAAGTACGTAGATACTTAGCTACGGCGGTACATAATGTATCAACACTTATCCGGCTAAACATAGATCGATTATTTGCATACACTGATCCCAAAACTAGTGATGTGACTAACTTTGCATCAAATTACACTAAAATAGAAGACATTTCCAATTAGCCATGGATCTATCCAATTCAATCAAATAATATCTTACGTAAAATCAACTATCTAACTTTTATGTTCTAGTGGCAATAAAACTTTATTATTTCCTTTCACTCCAACTCTTAACGATTCTGCTATTACTAGATAACGCATTATCTAAAATGATCATTTCGCCCAGTTTACATTGTATTTTAAGACAATGGTGAACCTACAAACCGCATTTTGTTTATTTATCAGCGACCTGCATTGTCTGACCTTGATGCTGCGTCATTATTTAAACATCAATCATTTTTACTCGGACCTCCATCACCACTGACGGCATTAAATACGATCGTAAACCGATGTGCAGCAAATTGAGCATTACCAGTCACGGTTCCTTCAACGCAATTGCGTTTTTGTTGCGTTGGGTTACGGAAGGAAACAGCTGCGTCGGCGTCGCTAGACAGTATACTACAGTGTTCAATTAGTTTTATTAATGGCATCTCCGCAACCAGTCGACTGTGAGCCGCCTCGCTTCCCGATCAACTCCAAACTGTACAGACCGAGGGGTCCAGCGATAGATATTTGGAGCTCGCGCCAATTTGGGCTTCAGGTAATAACGTATCAAATAAGATGGAAGCGCTTTCCAAACGAAAGGTGTCGAGAGATCGCTGCAATTATCCGGCAGCTAGCGAGGTAATTATGATCTTTTTGCCGGAGACCCGTTACCTCGGCTTAGGTGCGCGGCATTAACGCAGCGGGCGCAGTGAGGAGCCTCCCGTCGCGCCGGCCGCACGCAGCCGCATCGCCGCCAGCAACATGTTCAGAGCCAGCGTTGTCATCGTGGCTATAGCCTGCCTCGGCCAGGCAGCGGCCCGGCCCGTCCGCAGGACCCTCAACTTCAACATGTTCGTCCTCCAGCCCGAGCACCAATCCCCTGACCGCGTGTTCCTAACCACCAACGGAATCTCTCGCTTCGGACCGCTCTTGGAATACCTGGTCCAGCGCGTCCAGGGCATGATGTCGGTACGACTGCCGCAAGAACCTATAGAGTTACCCGCTGTTCTGCAATCCGGGGAAATACCTGTAGTAGATGCTGCGGAGAACGAGGTGGACCACGAGTCCAGGATGCCCGGGGTCGTGGTGAGACCGTCCCAGACCAAGCCGGGGACGTACGAAGTGGAAATCAACGTGGTCGTCGACGACGGCCAGCCCGAAGAGAAGAACAGAAAGACCAGTTAAAAAAGACTGCTTTGTTTAGAAAATTTGGTGATAATTTAAGTTTTGCATTTATTTTAGTGTAACGTCGTGGCAGTGTTCCAGTCATATTTATACTGTTTATTTGTTCTTGCCATATTGTTAAGTTAAATAAATTATATTTTTCTATTGTTAGTTTTGCACTGTTATTTATCTGTGGTTTTGCTGCTAGATTTCATTGATAGTTTAGTTTAGATAGGTACCTAGTAGGTAGTGCGTCGATTTTATAACCTGGAGAAATACCATAATATCACTGTACCAAGTTTCATCAAAATCTGTTCAGTCGTTACAGCGTGAAAGAGCAACAAACATCCTTACAAACTTTCGCCTTTATAGTATTAGTGGGTTAGTATAGTACGGGCTATAGTCCACCACGCTAGCCCAGTGCGGGTTGGTGGACTTCACATGCGTGATGCGCCTAAGAGTTGCTTCTTCGGCGTATGCAGGTTTCCTCACGATGTTTTCCTTTACTGTTTGAGAGCAGTCAGTAAATGTTCTTAAGTTTCCAGAAAAAAACTATTGGTATAACCATGGATAAACTTCCCGCCTTACGGCCATTAAGGCTTATTATTGCGTGAGGCTACTGAGGAAGACTATTACTTACTCTGTGACTGAGCGCCGAGTCACAGAGTAAGTAATAGTCTTCCGAGTGACCGCCTGCTCAGGCCATTGTCCTCGCTACACAATAGAATAGCGAGCGAAAAGGGCTTAGCTACGATCGCCACATGCTAGCAATAAAAAATTTTCATTACGCATACTCTGAAAGTAGGTCTGAAGTTGCCTGAGTAGCGGGTTGAAAGTAATACATCTCAGCCCTAGGGAGAATCGTTTTCAACTGACAGCTGTCAAATTATTATAAAAAACACTAGTACTATTTTGACATTTCTATTGGACCATGTTCCAACTTTCTATACAGCCACTCAATTACAGCGCGATGTAAAATTGAAATAACATAAAGTTATGTAATAATTAAAGAATATATATATTTTTAATGACTATTTATAATATAATTATTACTTTCAACTATTTCTTTAAAATAACATAGATTTGTGCAAAATATTTACCATTTTTTCAATAATGGAAATGAAAAATAATGGCAGAATATCTGGCCGTTTACAGTTTTGTTTATACTTCCGTATAGCAGAGATTTGTATTAACACTCATTTTATGTTTTTGTTTTTACTTTCAGTGTATTCGTAATGAAAAGCACAGTGGTTCAGGACTTATTTAGAGGTCCCTCGAACTATTGGCGCCCGACGGTCTCGGGACTTAAATAAGTTACTTTCACCCCTGGGGTAACAATGTATTATTAAATGGTAAGGAGTTCACTATATCCATATAGTTTGTAGAGTACGCCGGCGACCGCTCGTCGTGACAGGCCGCGTGTCCTAGACTCTCTGAGTTTGTTATGAGTAATTAATTCACCAGAATTCGCAGAAATAGGAATTGATTGACCTATTCTGTCATTCATTGTGTAGGTACCTACCTACTTCATCATCAACAGCCTGTTCTAGCCCACTGCTGGACAAGGCCTCCCCTCAGGCGTGCCACTGAACGCAATCTTCGCATCCAGTCACTGGTACTTTCCCAATAATTTAATAACTACGGAACCCTAAAAACTGTTTCCTTATTCAGTTGTTTAGATTCCTGTGAAATATAAGTTGGATCTTTGCTTGTAAAACCTGTTACAACTAACATCTCTATTACTGGGAGCATTATAGTCTAGGAGCTCGTGTCGCATTTATTTTACAGAATGTATAACATTCAGAAGCTAACATCAACTTTATTTCGTTACTAGCAAACGCCCCGCGACTTCATTCGCATTAAAATACTCCCCCCCCCCCCCCTTCCCCAAGTATCCTATGTTCACACTCAGAGTATTAAATAACCAACAGCGAAAGAATTATTGAGATCGGTTCTGTAGTTACAAAGATTAGTTTTAACACACATCCATCCAAACAAACTTTACCTCTTTATTATTAGTATAGTTAGAGTTACAAATAGATAACATTTTAAATTATTGTTAAAAATAATGTTTATAAATAAGCTTTTAATAGATAAAATATACCGATTGAGTATGATCGGATATCCGAAAGTGGTAGAAAAATCGATCACAAGATTCCTCCGGACAGACAAACAGATTAAACATAAAAATTATTTAGGGAACATTTGTCTCGTGAATGATTTTTTTGTATCATAAGTGTTTAATTTATTGATTTATTTATTTTAAAAGTATAAATCTTGTACCTACCAATTTTCATTCTGGAAAATAGTTGCTTAAAATATTTAGACAAAAAGCAGAAATAATAGATTGGTATTAAAAATCTTTAGGAAACAACTCCCAGATAGCAATATAAACTTTCTTTCATCAATATCAACACATTTTATTGTATACCTACTGCAAAGAATAAAAAAATACTATAAATAAAAAAAATATAATTCATAGTAGGTAGTCAAAGTCAACAAAAAATTAAATACACTAAACATTATTAACATAACCAATTGAGATTATGGAAATAATAATAAAATACTATTAGTAAGTAGTATTTGAAGAGTAAAACACAACGAGCTCCCGGTCTAGAAGCAAGTCGGTCAGTAAATGGAGCGATAGCGCACCGATAGTGATAGACCGGGAGTCGAACCGGCTCTGAGCAGAATGCAGGTCGGCTTTCTACCCGCCTGCGCCTGCCCTATAATTTGCCAGCACGCCTACCGGAGGGCAGCGGATGTATTGACACCAGGAAATACTTAAAATCTAATAACTAAGAAGCTTTATAACTTGTAACGGGATTTTACGAGGACTTAGAATTCTAGTAACACAGGCACTTACTTTATCTATGTAAGCTAACAGTGGTATTTTTAATACTGGCAACATTATTGGTTGGAAATTCGCAAAGAAATTTGAATAGCTATTCAAATTTCTTTGGAAATTCGTCAGATTTTTTGACGGGATCTCGTCACAGTTGTTCTCTTTTATTCAGCTTTGTTTTTTTTAGTTCCGATGTCAAGGTAAAGACACGTTAGGTAATAATTTTAACATTAGAGTCAGTTTCCGTCAGTCATGATGTTATTTTACTTTTTAGTCATCATCATATCAGACTATAGACGTTCACTGCAGGACAAAGGTCTCCCCCACGGATTTCCACGACGACCGGTCCTACGCTAACCTCATCCAGCCGGGTCCCGCGACCTTCACCAGATCATCGGTCCACTTTATGGAGGCCTACACTGCGTCTTCCGATACGTGGTCGCCACTCGAGAACCTTTCTGCCCCAACGGCCGTCAGTTCTACGAGCGATGTGCCCAGCCCACTGCCACTTCAGCTTCGCAATTCTTTTAGCTATGTCGGTGACCTTGGTTCTCCTGCAGATCTCCATATTTCTGATTCGATTTTTTTGTAACGTCACTATTTTAAAACTTTTAGTAGGTTAGTAATCTGCTTATGTTCAACAAATCCGTGTATAAAGTTCAATAGAATCCTCATTTCCATAAAAAATAATCTGAATCTCAAAATTACCCCAAAAAAAAAAAACATTAATTTAAGTTTTAATTTTTATTTATTTAAATAAGTATATATTTGTATTATATTTAAGTAAGTTTGTTTTTAAGTTAGATTATTTAATTATATAGATAGATTTGCTGTTCGATTAATAAATTTATTTCAATAAAAACTAAAATTATAGCACAAAAATTTAAGTTAAATTTTCTGGATTTCAAAATGTCTATGGAAAACAAAGTTTTCCCTTTGCTGGATGGTTTTATTGTTGCTGTCTTAAAAGCTCCACGGGCCCACGGGCAACAGCTAGCAATGTTATCTGTCAGAACGAGTACCGTTGTCACTTAGACATTATCAAACAAAGTCTTGAAACTAAAAAGAAAGTCGTGGCAAGGTCAGAGAGTCCTGTCACTGTCAGTAGGCCAGTGTGTGGGTACATACTGTGCATAACAATGTCTCTCTGCGTATGCGCACACTTCCTGCCGGCCACAGTGCCGACCGCGGCCGAACTAAACACACCCTGTGAACACGAGCTTAGTTATAACTGGCGCGAATACTTTTGATAGTCCGGAAAAAGATAAAGCTGTTCAAAAAAATCGCATTAAATCCAAAGGGAGATTTAAATTTTGTAAAAAAGTACTTATTTTCCCCGGTTTTTTCAGTGAACTTGTTGTTACTTATGGAGATAAAAATGAAAAATAATTCATAACAATAATAAAGTAATAATATTTACAATATTAGGTTCGCAACCGGCGACGGTTGAGAGGAGCGCTTAACGTTAGAAAGAGATAGTAATATCTTGTGTCCCCACACTCTATAAAGGTGAATGTTTCTTACAATCGTACTTTAATAAAATAAAGGAATTTCCCAATTTAAAAAAGTTAAAAGATTGCGTCCCAGTGATGACGATAGTTTCCTTTTTAAAAAGTAAATAAAAACAGTGGAAAAAGACTGAGTTGAAGCCGTTAAAAATGTATTTCCGTTCAACTTTAGTGTTGTGCTTGCATATAGTTTCAATATTCACTGCACCGTTGCAACTGCACTTGCTGCAACCGATGCAGCAACAGACACCGATGCAGGTGTCCCAGCAGTCCTCGCTGCAGCAGCAAATGTTGGCGTTACAGCAGCTACAAGCTTTACAGAGGCTGAACACCGTCCATTCGCCTTCCATGTTGTAAGTATGACTATCTTACTCAAATGCATGACAATGTCATCAAGGCGTGCCACTGTACCCGATCTTCGGTTCTCCGCATCCAGTCACTGCCAGCCACCTTACGCAGATCGGCGCTCCATCTAGCCGGGGGGCGTCCCACACTATGCTAGTCCACGCGTGGTGTCCACTCGAGAACTCGTTTTCGACAGATTTGATGTTAAAAGTTTGCATTTATTTTGCAGATATTTACCACAACCGATGCTTATTCTGCTACCGAGTCCTCATACAGAAGACGTAACAGAAGAAATTAGCAAATTCAAAACCGCGAACGAAGACGGTTCCATAGACCACGATTTGAAACTCAGTGAAACTGAATACGTGGATGAAAATCTAGACTCTGTTGTAATCGAAGCTGAAACAAATGTTAAAAGAAAAAAAGGAGTACAAGAGCCTATGCGAGCGATTTTACTGGTTCCTAATGGAAGATTCAGCATTGGTGATTTTATTTCTGGCATTCCATGGCTACCGTTTGAAGTGAACGTTCCGGACACAATATCCTGGGCTTATAATGGTATTTCCAGTGGGATTGCGGGAATAATTTCCATTATTGGTCAGAGGTTGCCTTTTAGACCCTTTGCTACGATGAAACCGAAGGATATGAATGTAAAAATGTTTATGAAGCAATTGCAGATGAAGAAACAGAATTCAATGATACCGGTTTTAGTTTTGCCGTTGAATGGCTTGATGCAGGATGCACCGTTTGAGACAATGCTACCAATACAGGTGTAAATTACAATACCAGTAATGCTTATAGAAGTGTATGTATGTGCAGGCTGTAAAAACCCATAGTTATAAAAAATAAAATACATACATACATACAGAATATAATGCAGAAAATTATGTATACCGATAAAAATTAAATCAACCTAAGAATAAAAATCTTGTGATGCCTATGAATTAAGGTGCTTATGAAGAGTTAAATAACAACACAGACAAAATGCAAAATATACTGTTCTTTATTGTAGTAATTTCTGAAATTAAACAATTATAGACTAAATATACTGGCATTTTTTCTTGTGACTACAAACTTATAAGCTAGGTAGATCCTACTGGGCATGTAGTTACTAGGTACTGCTTCTGATGGTAACTAAACCTAATCTAGCGAGACCGGGTTCAAGAACGTAACTAAAAAAGATATCAATATAAATATAACTAATATTTAAAAAGTATTTGAAATGTTGTTAAAATAGAATTGATTAATTTAAATGCAAAGAGGGAAAGATTGTGTAGCTGAGGTACGAAATCTCACTTAAACGACATTTTCTTTATCATTCTGAGTGAGGAAAACAATCGTCGAAAAGCGAGTGTTCTTTACATCCTTTGACGTTAACACGAATCGTAAAGTTACACTTTCAAACACCGGTCGCGAACTACTAAGATCTACTCATCGTTATCATAACATGTATCTAACGACAGTATGGTGTAATTGTCATACATTTTATCACAGATTCACCAGAAACTGTTCAAAGAAATAATGTAACAGCTTAAATTAAAGAAAGATAATGCAAATGTTTACACTAGCATGTAAGTTTCATTAAGATGCAACAGCTGTCAAAGATATCACGCTACGAATAACAGATGCTAATCGTTAACATAATCTACTTACTAAAATGGCAACCAAATTACCCTAGCTAAGTCAACACATTAGAAACCGATTTGAACATGTAATTACATTCTTAGATAGTAATGTATTTGTCATGTATGGAGTCCCTCTATCAGCATACAAAGTTGACGGGAAGGGACATGTATGACTTAGAACTCATACAAATCGTTTCATTATCGACTGCTAAGGCGATCACAAACTATTCCTATAACCATTTTTGGTTTCTGCCTTCTAAATATGTCAGTAGGAGAAATCAAAACGTTGTAAGGAGGTACAACAAAGTTTAACGTAAAATAACTTGACCTTTACGAAAGATATCTTATCAGAATATTTTGAACGTTATTGCTGCATTCGTAAAGACGATTATTAATTGTCTATGTACCTACAATCTTCTTCTGCTCAGCACCGGCGACATTGAATACAATTTGATATGACTTTTGTTGTATTTAGTTTAATTTATTATGTTAACTTTTTGTATCGATCGATGTCATATTAATTTACATAGATTTTATGCATGGACGCCATTGGAAATAGCCGAAATTTTCAAAGACACCACAAAATCGAGTGTCACCGGACTTACGTATATAACTTAGAGACTGTAAATATATCGTAATAAAGTTCTTGGTCTAACATACTCTATGTTAACCTCGCTCGAGCGTTGATCCCAACGGTGTCATGATCCACATGCTGCCCGGGATGGACAGGTCCACTCTCACCCGCGTTCTTGGCCACGATGACGGACACGGGGTAGTTGAAGCTGTAGAAGAATCCTCGCGGCGGACCCTGAACAGTAATGTTCAATTACCACTACATTTTCAACAGAAATTTTGGTTACATTGACTGCATTATTAACAATCCAAGGGCTAAAAGTTTTGCCTTGGTGAGGTGTGATAACAAAATCTACTTACAGTAGGTTCAGGTTCTTCTGGTTTGCCCTGGTTTTGCTGTCCCTGTTGGCTAGAATGTTGGCCATATTGTGGTCCCTGTTGGCTCGAATGTTGATCATATTGCTGTCCCTGTTGGCTGGAATGTTGTCCGTACACTTGTCCCTGCTGACTGGAATGCTGGCCATACTGTTGTCCCTGCTGGCTAGATTGCTGGCCGTATTGCTGTCCCTTTCCATACTGCTGTCCCTGTTGGCTGGATTGCTGGCCATACTGCCGAGGACCCTGGGAGGTCTGAGCCTGTGCCTGGGCGCTGTAGTAAGCCTTGCCTTCACGGGGAACCTGGTTCGGGCCGGGGGCAGCTACTGAGGCGCCTTGGGGCTCCGACGCTGATGACTGGTACTCGTATTTTTCTGAGTATTCTCCCCTGAAAAGATGTCATCAAATATAAGAAATATATAGAAAAAAATTGGCTTGACCTATCTTAGTGGTTGCATAAACGACATTTTAGGAACCACTGTGGAAAAGGACATCATTTGGTCCAAATTTGTACTCAAAAAAGAGTTTTTTTGAACGGGTTAACTACTAGTCAGATTTTAAAAATTCTTTTTGCATTTGATAGCCCAAATTCTTAACGATCTTGGAAGATCAGGACATGGTTTGAGTGAAAGATGACAAATAAATACTGTGTTCAACTAACTGAGGGTCTGGCTGCTGCGCGGCGGCGGCGGCTGCCTCCTGCCAGGCTTTCTCGTGCGCCAGGCGCGCCTCCCGCACCTCCTCGGTCTCTTCTTGAGGCTTCAGCTCTACCTTGGGCAGGTTGTCTTCCTGGTGGAAGCCTTCGCTGTCGGCCCAGTAGCGAACCTGGCGAGAAATATGATGGAGATGTTTAGGAAAACGCAAGCGAAGATCTTCGTTCTACGGCTGGCAGTAACTGGATGCGGAGAACCGAAGATCGAATTCAGTGGTGAAGTCCATCAAAAAAAATACGCTATCTGTCACATTGTATATGGGACTTTATCAGCAAGCGGTGAAAGAAGCCCTTAGTTTAAGTTGATTGACACTTGCATATTTTAAAAAACTCTTTTCCAAGCTGATTGTGTTGAGCATACCTTGATGAGCTCATTGTTTCCGTCCTTGTAAGTGTATGAGCCGGTGACGTCCCCCGACTGCGCGCGGTTCTCCACCTTGGAGGACTCGGGCGCCTGGTAGCCATACGCGTACCCGCCGAGGCCGTCCTGCCCGTGGAACTGAGACGCGTCGTACACCTGACAACGTGAATAGATAAATCATCATCATCATTTCTTCTAGAACAGATTCTTGACTTCTAGCCAGCATCCTGGCGACACCAGCGTTTGTGACTGTAGAACGGGCTGAACGGATTTTGATGAAACTTGGTGCAGTAAAAATATTTGTGTAGTAAGTAAGTACCCTCAAGTATTAAGTAGGTACCTTTATTTCAGGCAAACAACTAATAAAAAAGAAAATATTTTTTACTTAGGACGTATGATGTTAGCCATTAGAAAGCTATACATTTTTAGGTTATGACTATGCCACTTCATTAAGACAAATTTTGCTACTATTTATTTATTTATTTTTATTTTATATCTTTATTCAATTTCACAGCAAATAAACAATTTATTACATTGCAATTCCATTAAAAAAAAAACAATATGCCAATTATGAAATTAAAGAAAAAATTAAAAATGATGTATAAAAACTTACAGGGGATACAAAAAAACAAACAATAAATTACAAATTAAATTACAATGAATTACAATTGAGATACAAATAAGATTGGATAAAATTCTAATTTAAACATTCATGAATGACGATGAGAGGTGTGTGTGAGTGTGTATGGTGAGAGGTGTGAGTGAGTGATGTGACAAATAAAATAAAAAGTGATTAAAAATGTGAATGAATAAAATAGTGGTTAGTTATCGGTCCGGTATACTAGCTACCCCTAGTCTCCATCCATCTGCTAACTAAGCTGAACAGGGTACCAGCCTCTGCCGATAACGGAGAGGCTAACACCCCGTTGCAGCTGCCGACCTCGTACGCGCTTCAGGTTTCTTAAAGGGTCTCAGCTTAGTGCTGCGGACATAGTGTCAGCAGCGCTGGTTTTCTGTTGATACTATTACAAAAGTCCTTGGTCAGACCCGTCGTAGTTTTAAATTATATTCGCTATAGAATTCTCGATATTTATTAAGAGTATAAATTAATTAATCACCTCTTCTACATAGTCGTCGGTGTTTTCGATCTCGTGGCCATTCTTCCAGTAGTGGCCGAGCGTGGGGCCCGCCTCGGCCGACCGGAACCTGGGGTCGTTCCATCGCACCTGAAATATTCCGCATATCTCATCAAACAACTGAGAGGATTTGCCAAGGCTTGGCACAAGAGGAGGAGATTAATTGAGCTTCTCGACGACGAAGTAAATGTTGTGTGACGTCACGCCCAGAAGGGCGAAACGTAAAAACAATTTTCGTCATGACAACACTGCAAGTAGCGGAATCGGCCCGTATAACCGCAAGGTTGGAAGGGCCAAAGGAGTTTCTTATATCTCATCAAACAATCAAAATACCTACTAACTTTTGAGATGTTTTTGTGATATTGTATACTTCAATCAATACTGACGATTTTTCTGAGGTGAACAAGGAGTTTTGAGATCCACCTTGGTTAGCACCCACCCTTACGCTCGTGGATAAGAGAGCATTGGCAAATCATCAACATAATCCAAACAAATAACATTTTCGATTCAAAAACCGTAAGGTTTTGTAATAATAATAATAATGTTTGGACAAATTGACACACGGCTGTTCAGTCCCAACTAAGCCGAGCTTGTAAATAGGTACTCAACAGCTGATAAACATACATAAATACTTTTAAATAAATACTTAAATACATACAAACACCCAGAATCCGAAAACCAACAGTTATGCTCATCACACAAATGTTGGACCCGGGTGGGAATCGAACCCACGACCTTTGGCGCAGTAGGCAGGGTCACTACCACTACGCCAACAGGCCAGCCAATAAAGTAATAAACTAACTACTAAACTGACGGCCGTTGGGGCAGAAAGGTTCTCGAGTGGAGACCACGTATCGCCGCAGTGTAGGCAGGCCTCCCACGAGGTGGACCGACGATCTGGTGAAGGTCGCGGGACCCAACTGGATGAGGTTAGCGAAGGACCGGTCGTCGTGGAGATCCTTCGGGGAAGCCTTTGTCCAGCAGTGGACGTCTACAGGCTGATATGATGATGACGGTTTTGTACTAAGGTAATATTATCACCTCCGCAAGGCTCTTCATCGACCTTCCAAACACCCTGATAAATGCCATAATATCATGGTGTACCAACCAGGGGCAGCACGTCGGTGCGGCCGGAGAGCTGGGGCTCTGTGAACGGCGGGCTGTTGAGGTACTTCTGCGCCTCCTCGGGGGAGATGTCGATCTCGAAGATGTTGGCCGGCCCTGGCGCCGCCGCCGCCGCCGCCAGCGCCACCTGGAAAGACAGATTTGAGGTTAAACAAGGCTGTATTTGTGCAACTAAGTGGGACTCCTGAACTTTACCGATTCTGATCTTTTCATTTATATCATGACTAGCTTTTTCCCGCGGCTTCGCCCGCGTATAGAAGTTTTTTTTGACATTGTGAAACAGCGCCCTGTGTAGGCGTTTTGTTACTTACTGGGTATTAGTGGACGCCCCGCGACTTTGTCCGCCTTAAAAAGTAGCTCACATGTTATTCCAGGATATAAGCTATCTCTGTACCAAGTTTCATCAAAATCTGTTCGGTAGTTTTTGCGTGAAAGAATAACAAACATCCTCACTCACATCCTTACAAACTTTTGCCTTTATAAATATTAGTAGGATAGGATTAAAAACCAACAAGATATTTTTGACGAAAGTGCTATGTAAAATGTACAGAGTATCTGTAGAGGATTATAGAGAACACTATACACCTGTTGGTATACAGTGGAATACAAAATGAATGAATGATGATGCATAGAACAAAATAATACCAATAAAAAATAAAAAAACCTACTTGGTATTTAGATATTTAAAAATTCCTACAAAGTTTCAGATTTTTATGAGTTTTCGGTTTGGGAAGTGTACATTTCAATACTCATTATAGTTTGTGACGTGATTCATGATTAATGAGTTAATGACTCATGAACTCGTAATTTAGTGGCCAAGTTCAATCCGTGGTTCATTCATAAACCGGTAATGTTAAACAACATAAGATACCTATCTACAGCATGTAGCAAAGTTACGATACAATATGCTTTATCGCACAAAAATATACAGATTTAATTTTGCAGTTTTGCGTTTTCATTATAGGCGGTTTGTGATATCTTCCAGATAGAAAATGTAGGTGGTACTGTAATGTCTTTTGACTTTAACTTTATTGCACACGTAATGCCTACCTTATTTGGCTGCCTATTTATTTTATTACAAACCAACTTAAAAAAGGAGAAGGTTCTCAATTCGATTGCATTTTTTTGTGTACTGTTACGCTGATATCTTCGTTCGCCGATTGTGAACCGATTATTATTTTATTTAATAGGCGGAATTTTGAGGGTGGTCCCATTTGGAGATAAAAAAATTCACCTCTAAGGGTAAAAAATGAAAAAAACATAAATTTTTACAAAAAAGTGAATTTTATTTTTCGTAATAATTTACGATTATTGTTTTAACTATTGGCTACACCCCAGAGAGTTGTTAGTATACATAGAGCGCGCGTTAGCAAGTTTGAACTGTAAGCACGGGTCTGAACAGTCTCGAAATTTTCGGAGCGACGCTACTAGTCACAAAACGTCAGGAGCGCTGATTGTTGCTCGCGCCGGTATTTATTAAGATTTCGAGTAATCATGGTAAAATTTGCAGTGCCAAGCTGTAAACACGATTCACAGAAACAAACAATCTAGAAAAAATCTATATAGAAGCGTCCATAGAACACCTGCTTACACTTGGCACAATGGGCAATGAGCGATGCGCGCACTCTATAGCTAGTATACTAACTCTATGCTACACCCTGTAGGTATATCACATAACGCAACGCAACCTTAAGCACATTATTGACAACGCCACAGGTGATGCGCAGGCGCAGAGTGTCGTCATTGAGCTAATATTAATATTGACTGGTTTGCGCTAACCATTCAACATACAAACCGTTTTCCTCTCAAACAACATTGAGAAAATTGTACACTAACAGTATTAAAAATACAGCAATTAGGTCCGATTCTGATTGCACATATTTATTTATTTTATTATTTTTTATTGAATATTTATTTTATTCAAACTTATCTTCCTAAGTAATACATATATACGTGCACTATATCATACAAGTATAATAAAATCGGAGCCGGACACTTGGGTATTTAGGGTAGGGTATTTATTGGGTATTTCTTGTTAGTATAAATTGAAGTAAATGTCCTCTTTCTTGCAGACAAACCATTTTGTCCAAACAACAATGTCGAAAACAAAGCTTCGTTATTCAATTTCAAAACAGATCTTACCTAAACAATACGTTTTTCCAATAGGTAATTAAGTGTGTAATATTATGTATTTATACATAAATTTATTCAAGTATTTTTTTGTTAGCTCAAACAATTCCGCCGAGCCCACGGAGATTAATGCGGTGGTCACGAGTGGACTCATCCATAGGTCACCGATATTTTAGATGCGGATTCTATTTATCGAGTAGCAGCCAAATAATAATATCGTAGGTAGGCTGGCAGAAATCTCATAAACAGATAAGCCTCACCATTTGTACATGTTCTTTCTGTTTTGTTTTGTATCTTGTTAATGTTTTGTGTGTACAATAAATTGTTAAATAAATAAATAAATAAATCGTTCTCATTCAAACAGTGATTTGACATTTGATTTGTTTAAGTCGTAGGATAATCGGAAAATTCGTATCTAATTCGTATTCGGATAATTGTAATGTAAGAATGAATTTCGTTATTATGCGAGATATTTTCAGGATCTTTGCAAAAAAACTGCGTATTTTAGGGTAATAGCAAATAGCCAAAAACGGCTCATTACCGACTTCCAAAAAGGAGGAGGTACTATGTTCGGCTGTATGTATGTTTTTTTGTTTGTTTCGTAAGTCTAAAGCGCTGATTGGCAGGCTTTAAACGTTACGCATTGACGCGCGAGAATTAACTAATCAGCCAATCAGCGTTCAAATTTCCGATCGGCGTATTAAATTGATTATTTTTAAAAGTGAAATGTCAGTTCATTTGTTAGCTGCGTACTTACTTACCTATATTAACGTGGGATATATTGTGCATCCAAGTGAAATAAAAGAAATAGAAAATATAAATTTAAAACAGGATTTTCTAAACACGCAGCAAAATAATACAAATTATGATTATTTATTTGTAGCCTAAATCATCTCTCTTAAGACTATGGACGGACTGGTATTATTTATAATTGTGACATCATAAAATTAGTCACATAATTCTAATTCTAAAAGAATATTCGAGAATAAAGAATTATTTTTTTATACATGAGATATCAATTAATTTATGTCATCCATTAATTTATGGCACAGTTAACGAAAGTGAATTTTATTTATTGGTCTACGACCAGGTGACTTCTTTGTGGTTTTTTAGTTGGGTCGTTTATAAAACTTGAAAGTTTACTTTTGCAAATGGTTTAGTGATACAGATAGGTAGATAACCACAAGCTAATATTATTACCTGTAGCATTTAAAAACTATATTTAGTATTTTTAGTTTCAGAGAAAAATTGATTGGCTCAAAATGAAAAAAAAATGCAGAAGGTGGTCTACGACCAGGTGACTTCTTTGTGGTTTTTTTAGTTGGGTCGTTTATAAAACTTGAAAGTTTACTTTTGCAAATGGTTTAGTGATACAGATAGGTAGATAACCACAAGCTAATATTATTACCTGTAGCATTTAAAAACTATATTTAGTATTTTTAGTTTCAGAGAAAAATTAATTGGCTCAAAATGAAAAAAAAATGCAGAAGGTGGTCTACGACCAGGTGACTTCTTTGTGGTTTTTTAGTTGGGTCGTTTATAAAACTTGAAAGTTTACTTTTGCAAATGGTTTAGTGATACAGATAGGTAGATAACCACAATCTAATATTATTACCTGTAGCATTTAAAGACTATATTTAGTATTTTTAGTTTCTGAGAAAAATTGATTGGCACTAAATGAAAAAAATTGCAGAAGGTATTGGACTTTAAGCTGATGATGATAAAAAAACAGAGCCATAATAATTTTCAACAAGTGTATTTTAAATAGATTATGCTAATAGATATTATACCAATTAACCTACCTATTATAAAACTAAACACGTCTGCAGTTTAAAGCTTGTTACAAACAAAACAAAAAACACCCATTATTATCTAGGTATCTGCTTGTCTATGCAATCTATATAGGTAATAGAAATAGACTAGCAATACCTACTTATAAAATGTAATACAGACACGCCATTGGCCATTAAATTCTCATAGCTCGGATACAAATGGAAAAATAATAATGTAGTAATCATTATTTTAAATTCTGATGATTGGCTTCTGCTGATCATTGTCCGGGTTGGCAGCTATATTGTTTCTCAGGCAAAGTTTCTAATAGTCTTTTGCAAATACTACCTACCTATCCGGCTCGACGCCTACCTAGAGTGTCAGTGGCGTAGGGGATAAGACGCGGCCTATCATATCGAAAGGTCCGGAGTTCGATCCCCGGCTGGGCCATGTACCAATGGGTTTTTTCTCGAAACTTAAGTACATTTACTGACTGCTCTCAAACAGTGAAGGAAAACATCGCGTGGAAACCTGCATACGCCGAAGAAGAAATTCTTAGGCGCATGGGAAGTCCACCAACCCGCACTGGGCTAGCGTGGTGGACTATAGCCGGAACGCCCTCGTTGAGTGGGTAGGCCTGAGCCCCAGCAGTGGGGACGTGTTAATAGGCTGTTGATGATCCGGCTCGAAGGACCAAAAATGAAGACGACTAGAAATTACAAATTAACGCTGGTTCTTGTTCAATTTTCAATAAAACAATATACCTAATGGTAAACAAAACGCAAAAAGCAAAAGTAAAAAAAAACAATGAAAAAAAAAGTTCAATCCTGCACAGTTCCGAAACCAATAGGTTTCGTGCCTTTCTGTTTAAAGCTTGGGGATGAATCAATAGAGATAAAATGAAAGCTTATAATGCAGGAGACCACAGAGAGTCACTTCAAATCGTATTTTTTGGAAATTTGGAAAAAATCTCAATTTTCATCTTTTAATACATATATTAGTCGTAGATAAATTTTTGTATGCACTGTTTCACAATAAGGTATTTCAGCACTCGTGCTGTGTATTGTGTAACTTTTAATAAACTAAGACTCGTGTTGAAATACTCTTCTTTGTGAAACAGTTGCATTTCATGAACATTATAGTCGTAATAAGTATTGACCTACAATACCTATTTATAAAGCGACCTCATAATAATAGGTGTTTGTCAGTTCGCTGATTAACACTAAACGACCGCAAAGGTCATTCGCTAGGAAGACGGACACTGCCACATTTATGAGCATTTATTATGATTATTATGATTAATTTATAAACCTGTACTTGGCAGGAAATATTTTAATCGAATTACCTTCCTTTGTAAAAAAATTTTAGACCTCCACATCTATACCTAGGTATTTATTGTATAATGCCTTTAAAATATAATTGTTATTTTACATGAAACACTTTAGTTATCTACGTAAATAAACAGAAATCTTATTATTTGCATTAAGTATCGCGATTCTGACACACCATCTCTTCATCATCATCATCATATCAGCCTGTAGACTTCCAGTGCTGGACAAAGGCCTCCCCCAGGGATCTCCACGACGACCGTTCCTGCGCTAACCTCATCCAGCCGGGTCCTGCGACCTTCACTAGATCATCGGTCCACCTTGTGGGAGGCCTACGCTGCGTCTTCCGATACGTGGTCGCCACTCGAGAACCTTTCTGCCCCAACGGCCGTCAGTTCTACGAGAGATGTGCCCAGCCCACTGCCACCTCAGCTCTTTGAGCTATGTCGGACCTTGATTCTCTTGCGGATCTCCTCATTTCTGAATCACCATCTAGTATTCAACTTCACAAAGCGGGGCGAGTCCTCTACATGTGTCCTATGTTACTTTGTTTGATTTGTTTCCTTAAGTTTTTTCATAATAGTAAATTTTTAGCATTTTCCTGGCGCCAGTTTTCTTGACCACCTAGCAAGAAATATGTTATCAATAGATAACAAACTTTAAAAAGCTATCAATGAAACAATGTTGGGTTTTACGCGCACGAATTATAAATTCAAAGATCCGGCATATCGCACCACTGTCCTTGGATTCACATTATTTATAATTAAATGTTACCTCCTGACTTCTGTGAAGTTTTATGAGGAAGCATGTGTTATATTGACAAGTCACCAGTAAGGCGTCAAGAGGTTAAATGTTTGTAGATTGTTTTCAAATACGATTGATTAATTTGTACACACCATATCAAAAATTACTTAGGTACTCATTTTTGGCCAATGTTCTAGCTGATGATACTTACTGCATAATTTTGTGATAAATTGGTAAAAGATTTTTTGATAAGTTGTGTTTTTATTATATTCTGAAATACCCAGGTATATAGGTGCTCAGAATCTGGTACAATGCTATTTCTAAACAGTAGAAAACGTAGTTTCAATGCCGTGTTTTTTCATATAATGCACATAACCTGACAAAGTTTTTTTCGTGATTGATTAAAATTTTAAGTAAAAACGAAAGAATCTAGGTACAAGTCTATTTTATTATTCTCTCCATCAAGCATTAACAAGTACATAAATTATATTGAATTTGAATTTTATAGTGTTGTATTTAAAAAAACTGGTCTCAAGAAGTGTCGCCGTGAACTTGAACGAAACGAACTTCTGAACTTTGGAAGGAGCACATTGGTTGACGATACAGATACATCATTATTAAATTTACGAAACGAACTATAAATTAGGCTTAGAACATAAGACTTTAAGGTCATTATTTTGTTAAATTTTAACTATGAACCGTAATTGTTTAAGATCAAATAGTGACTTGACTCCAGAAATCAGGAGAATTGCAGCGACGGCCAACTCATGATACGACCTAGTGATCTATATTTGGATTTCAGATTATCACTATCAACTTTTAAAGGTATTATTTAACTTTTGACTCATACGGTAGCTACTCATCCAGCCAATACAAATTAAAACTGTCAACATAACACCTTATTACGCAATGGCCCGATTTGGTCCGATCTACCAGTCTGTTTATAGGTATAACTATTTGTTATTCTCAATGCACAATTTTAGCAGTATTTGGGTTTTTGCGAGCGTATATACCAATAATTATCTGAATAAGTTTTAGACTGGTTTGGGAGGACCTTGGTTGTAACAATACTTATATCTATGAACTTTATAGCAGTTGGGGTCTAAAAATAAAGGATACCGCACGCAAAGTTTGGGAAAAAATAGATATTTTTTTCATTTCTTTGATACATCTCTCGGTGTAGGTAAAAGAATGAAGACCATAAACATTCTTTGTGTCGTTTTCGAGATTTGTTTTTTAAGTTAGACTACTGTAAAACAGTAGTCTTTATAATCAAAGATTATTAAAATAATAAGATTATTACACCCACGTGCCAGTAGTGTTTTTTACAACTCGGTAGAAAATGTTGTTCCTATTTATTGGATTGGAAATCGGTCCAGTTTCACCTTGTCGCTTTAAAGCGTTTTGGGACACTTTGATGTTCTTCTAGAAAACTGATGATGTATAGGTATTAGGTTATATTGGAAGTTAACTAATATTAGAAAGATTATCAGGATTTAGAGGACTAGGAAGTTATAATTGGTAACTTAACAACAAGCACTAAATCACAATAGCAAGGCTTTTAACTAAGCTATTTTAAAAAAGATGGTTTTCACCCTTTCTTAAAAGCGTTTTTTTTTCTGAAATAGAATAGAAATGACCAAATGCGAGTATTATATGTAAAATATGAAAAAAAGAGTCTGAAATGGCCGATGACAGTTTGATATTAAAATTTATTGTTTACTCCATACCAGACACCCTTGACGATGGTAATACACAGAGCATGGCGATCGTGACGCATCCTGCATTCATATTATTCATTAGGTAAGTACCTTTGCGTTTGTTCAGTCCGTCTGTCTGTCTGTTCCTGTGTAATGTATGTAATCTGCGCCGGCGCAGGCCTTGGCAGCGCCGAGGGTTACGGGTTCTTTGTACGGAACATAAAGGCTGTCATTGAGTTTTGTTTCATTAACGGAGTGTCACATGGGATGTTTCCTCGTCCTATCTGGTAGCTGTTTCAAGTGCCTAGTATCTCTTTTGTTTCAAGTTTCAGCTCAATCCAGTAGTTTCAAGTTTTTTTCCACAAATACTTACCTATAGCTAATTATATAGTAACATATATTTCTCCCAAACTTCATTAAAGTTTAGAGGGAGCGTATAGGAGTTGCTATATAAATACGCAACTAAATTTATGAAATTAATTTTAATCGTCACCGCTATGCTAGTTAGTTATTCGAGGGGCAGACAGACAGACAAAAAGCTTCGCTTTAAAAAATAACTTCATACCCTGTTAGCGTCTTAATGTAGTTCGTGTATTGTAGCGCCTTATTAAAGAAAAATAATGACCTATTTGAAAATTCCAATTGGGCACCTAAGTATAGCTAATTTACACGACTTTTTGTATTAAGCAACTTCCTGATAGGATCGTATATTAACCTAGCTCTTTCTACGCATCAAATTTCAAACAGTATTAGTGGTGATCTCACTGTGATTAATTATAGGAATAAACAAAACAAAAACATGAACAATGTACTAAAATATTCTATTCATACAATACATTATTATGACCACTGCTGACTAAAACAAAGTTTTTTGGAACTATACTTTGAATGAAAAACAGTTAAATTGTAAAATAATAACTAGCTATCAATCATTATTCGAGCGTCGTTAACAAAAAATATAACAAATGCTGTTATTTGGTTCTATTAGTTTTTAATTTTAGTATTTTGCTGATTTGTTCGGTACACTCATTCTAAAATTCGATTACTTATTATCCCCACGGAGTTTAATGGCGGCTGTGTGAAGTTAGCTGATTTCTGCGCAATGACTAATTTGAGGTGTCAAAAGGGGTGCTGTGCAGGGGTTCACTAGAGACGCTCATTCAACTTCAAGAAATGATTTGATTCGATCAACCGAATCAAACATACAAGTTTTTGGACATCTCTATGTAGCACACTATCTCGCTCACGCACACATAGATTAAAAACACTGTCAGCGATGTGTAAACAATTTGTGACTATATTCATTCAGCCGTCAAGAAATTCCGTGGGGACTACAACGAGTAAAAACATCTCACAAATTTTTTTTTTGTACAGTTACTTAATTTTTGCAACTTATCAGGAAATAAATAGCTTGTTAAAGTAATTCTTTCTATATTTGGAGTTGCCTACTGACAATTTAGTGAAATGTAATTGGCTATCGTATAAAGGTACAGAAGATGCATCTTGCAGAAATGCAGCTTGACCATAATTATTTTATAGGCAAGTTTACGGCTCAAAGTTGTTATAAAAACTCGTTAAGGTTTTTTTATGTAAAAACTCAACAATGTAAGTTTTTATTAATACTTTAACGTGGTTTATCATTGAAAACAGTCTGTCGTCTAACACAACCACTGGACAAAGATGACGGAAAAATTACCCCTTAGGATATTATATTTGATTTTGAGACGTAAAATGAATTTTTTTATAGTACATATTGTATACAATTGAGCTAAGTTGGTAATTACACCCGGGGTAGAAATGGACAGCATGAACCGAAGGCGAGTGCGTGATGAAGCCGAGAGTGTAATGACCAATGCTCACGCGTTTCTTTTTCAACAAACTTTGCGAATAAAAAGTAATTTAAACTTATTTTCCTTAGACTTCAATGATGAAGAATAGTCATTATATAGATTCGACGCTGCCAGAAGTACTTTCTGAGGCACAAAATGCAAGTGTTAGTACGTACTTGTTCTATATATTCTGTGGTGATAGCCTGTTGCTATCAAAAACAAAGAATCTAATTCTTTTCTTACTTATCAACATTTTGTTTTGATTGATAAACGTCGTATGAAACGCGTGAGCATTAGTCATTACACTCTCGGCTTCATTACGCACTCGCCTTCCGCTCGTGCACCCAACCTCGAGAGTGTAATGAAATTACCAACTTAGCTCACTTGTATCATACATTAAATGTATTTTTTTATTAATATTTTTTGTTACCGGTAAGATAACTTTCAATCCCTGTCAAATACCCTTTTTGGGCAGTGTTATTTTGGTGTTATTGGTATCAGATTCCGTCCAAAATCCGTAAGTCCGCGCATGCGTGACTTTGTTTAAGTAAGGTAAGTATATTCACGGACCGCTGCCATAAATCGACGTTTGGAACTGGTTTCCCAGTCTCTTGCGTGATTTAAGTCACTGCTCACGATTCGATATAGCATCATATTTAGTTACTTCGTAGAATTAAGGGCCTTTTGGAGTTTTGCATAAGTGGGTAATAGAGATGAGACTGTATTTAAAAATAATCTACAGTACAAACTTCGCTTACTTCAAATATAATATTCTTATTAGAATCGATAAATTATTTATTCTTCAATTTTAAAAATAAATATTTTTGACTGACGAAGTGTTGTTTTATTTGTAACCGAAAGGTAACCGCCTTCAGACAAAGTGTAGGCTTCAATCCTTCATCCTTAAATTGTTGAATTCTTTGGTTGAATGAGTCCACTTGAATGAGACTTTGTATGTAAAATGTGATTAACTGTCATACAGAATAGAAGGGATGCCTGTCACCGCCGCTATTTCTGTCACGGTGTAAATCAACATGTCACAAATCGAAGCTAAATTATGGTGAACAATTTATTGCAGTATTGTTGAAGAAATTTAAGGTACTTAGGTTTATTATTCATCATAATTATATAGATAATTTCATCCATGAGAGCGTCAGTGGCGTAGGGGATAAGACGCGGCCTATCATATCGAAATGGTCCGGAGTTCGATCCCAGCTATGCCATGTACCAATGGGTTTTTTCTCGAAACTTAAGTACATTAACTGACTGCTCTCAAACGGTGAAGGAAAACATCGTGAGGAAACCTGCATACGCCGAAGAAGAAATTCTTAGGCGCATGTGAAGTCCACCAACCCGCACTGGGCTAGCGTGGTGGACTATAGCCCGAACGCCCTCGTCAAGAGGGTAGGCCTGAGCCCCAGCAGTGGGGACATTAATAGGCTGTTGATGATATAGATAATTTCATCCATTCGCAATTGGATTAAAATTTTGAAGTAGAGTAAGTACCCTTGATATATGAGCTAGGCGGTTCAGGGGGCTTCACTGAGTCCTCCTATGATAATTTCAGCTGCAGGAAAAGCAATTTTTTTACGTGTACTAGAGCTATCGGTTCGATTCCCGGCTGAGGGAAGTGACTTTTCAAAAATATTCAAAAGCAGTTGTATACTTTTCAATAATAAAACAATGTTTCCTTTGGGTAAAATTTTCTATATTCAATGTTTAGGGTTACTTTCCAAAAAAATTCTTTTCGGCCGGTATTTAAAAAATGTAGTTATTAGTTATGTAAATTACCTAATTATTACCTTAAAAAGTTACAAAGTTACTCACCGCGACTGCTAAAACTGTCACAAACCGTAGCATCTTTCCTTCCTCTGTAGTATATGGCACTAGAATATCTCCCACGCGAGTACTAACAGTCGAGCGGCGCGTGCGCATCTCGATATATACAGCCTCCGTGACGTCATGCCCCCGCACCCCGCACCGCCGACCCCTGAAACCAGTCCCAGAGACTCATCTTCGCGACACTTGACCTTCATTTAGAGTACATCGGTGGTTTGAAATACATGTTTTGGTGTTTCTCTTTCGGACACTGCAATGGATTTGGTATTGAATTGTGAGGCAATGTCAATGTAAATTTATAAAGGATACTAGCTGTTTCCCGCTGCTTCGCCCGCGGAGAAAAGTTTTTCCCGAGCTTTGTTAATCTAATGTATTATCTATATTACTGAAAAGTTCTAATCTATCAAAACAAATCCTCATCATCATATCAGCCTGTACGTCCACTGCTGGATAAAGGGATCTCCACGACGACCGGTCCCTTTTTTTTTTTTTTTTACGTGTGGAAATGCTTTATGCATTCCCGGACCCCTCGGGGGAGGAGGCCAGGATATGTGGGAGTCTCCCTTACAGGGCATACCCACTAAAACCACACGGTGGCCATCTCAGGCACATGTAGTGACTCCGGGGTCGATGAGCTCGCTTCCGAAGCCACTCCAAGCGCCCCGCCGCTTTGCAGCGGCCCACCTCGGGGGGAGTGCTTCCTCCCCCCAGCACCCTCGCGGTGCTGCAGCAGCACGAGGCCACTCCGTGCTGCCGCTCTCCTCGGGGCCGCGTCAGATGTTATGGACGACCCCTTTTAGTCGGCTTGTACGACAGGCAGGGAATACCGTGGCTGTATTCCTCGCCCCAGCACACAGGGCCCACGACGACCGGTCCTGCGCTAACCTCATCCAGCAAAAAAAAACAAATCCTAATCTATTAATTTTTTTTTTTTTTCGATTAAATGTTTAAGAATTATCTTATCTTTTTTCTGCAGTGGCCCTTAATTTGTTTTGAGTAGCATTTAGTAAAGTAAAGGTGCCGTTAAACTTTAACAAAACATGTCAAAATAGGCATGACATCATAAAACATGTCATCATTGTGAGGAATTAAAACATTAGTACTCTGGAGGATATTAACATAAATGTCATAATCTATACTCTAATAAATATAAGTTACAAAGACAAAACAGTAAAATACAAAGCATGTTTTCTAACATTGGTTTAAAAAAAACTATCCTCAAATATACTTTCGACCAAGACGATCAAAAAATAAAATTTGTCTAAATAATTTCTTCTGTTTGTATTTATTTTGGACTAACCTTGGCAACGCTGAACAGAATATTGACGTGGTTTTCACAGATTTATAGCTTATCAATTATTTAGTAAACCTACCCATTTTTATCATATTAATTACATAACTTAAGTAGGTAGGTAAGTATTCAGAATTTGCAGTTTCTGAACTGCAAATTAACTGTGAACTGGTAAACTGTGATACTTTTCAGTTTTTCATGGATATGACATGGTAGTATTGTTTCGACCACAGTGCGTTCGTAATTTTTGAATGAGTTTTACTTTGGGGAAAATATTATATTACAGCGGTAAATAACACGCGAAGTCGCGGGCAACAAGTAGTGCTTCATAACACAAACAAGTGAATCATCATATTTCTGTCTAACATGTATTTGATTATTTCCGCCCTATGAAGTGTTCTATTTCCGCGTTTATTTCACTAGTTATTGAAAGTTATTGTGATCGTTGTTAAGGTAGCCTGAAGTCTTGAAAAGTAACAACATTTTACTGCGGGGATTTAGGTATTCTAATTAGTATATATATATAATAGTATAGTTATTAAACCTCTTTATACGGTTGACGTTTGAGACAGTCTGTATATACGAGATAGACAACTGTACGTAGGTACATAAAAAATATGCATTAAGTTGTCTGTAAAAAAGATAGAGCTCAATCTATCCAGGCTTTCGCCAGGGGACAGACATACAGACAAAGTGACAAAAGAGATTTGAAAGGTACACTACTTGTTGTGTTGCTCTTATGTGCGTCAAATAAATAATTTCATTCATTCATTTATTCACTTACCGTTAAAAATTTTCATACAAACGTGGTAACTTGGAACTTGGTAACGTGGTAACGTGGTAACTTGGTAACATTGGTTCTCCGCCAGGCAGGGTGTGATCTGACTGATGATTGCCATCCAGAGAGTGAATGGAATGAATGAATAAATGAATGAATTTATTTGGAGGTAGTCCAGATCGCTATACACACCCGAGCTGGTCAGATGAGTCGTTCCGACCTCCTCCATGCACTCTCTGGATGGCCAGATCACACCCCGATCAATCCCTGGGCGGAGAACGAAGCTTTCAAAGTTAGCACGTTGGTATGAAAAGGTTGCTGGGAATACAATTTTTTTACCGACAGTAGGTCGTATATTCATAGGTAGGTATCCGTTTTGACTGCTCACTAAAAAGTGAACTTTTTTAGACGTCGAAACTTTGGACGTCTAAGCAGTTATTAATCAGTGTTCGGTTTCTTCAAACAAATCGTAGGATCCGTCTTCTTTTCTAACTAAAGTGAGTCCGCTCCAAATGCATGCAAATTTTATGCCATGCCTTAGAGCTTTGCATTATCTGTGGTGAAGCTCCGGACAGGTACCTATCATAAGTACAGTCAGCCTCCTAAACTGTACAATAACGGCGAATGCTGGTTGTCACATGCGCACGCGAGCCGAATAGTAATGTTGAGATATGCGGTTGGATTTTCCAAAATACCTATAGGTAGGTAAGTTTATGCAAGTTTTGTTCATGATTTCCTTCATTGCAAAAGCCTTTGGTACAATAAATCTAGAACTTGATGAAATTAAAAGTAAAGGAAAAAAAAATTAAAAGCAGGAAGATACGGTATTCTTACATTGCAACGACAACAGGCTCGGTGCACGCCTACACGCACACACACTCACACAGCTGAAATCAACGTTGCGTTCGTACAATAAAATAATACTAATAAAATTTGAACAATTTCAGTTTCATCTTAGATCTAGAACAAGAACAAATTGGCATTCAAACAGTGAGACAATGCTTAAAATCGGGTCGGTGTAGTTCCTCTAACAAACTCACATCATTTACGACGCCTTTCTATATTGTACCTACTTAGGTCTCCGAGACTTCTAGTATCTCTTACCTCTTCTGTACCTTCGATAGATAAAAATGTGCGACCAACTGTACTGTTCAATGATCGTATCGGACGCATCACGGAAAGTTCAAGGTCGATCGGAGATCAGATCGTGAAGCACCGCGGAAACAGCAGATGGACCGATTTATAGGACCTGTGCAGACCCTGGGCCATGCTAATTTGGCATATGCCTGCCGTGCAACAAACTCCCCCCCCCCCCCTACAGTAATTTTGAAAAGCAAGAAAAAAATATAAAAATTTATCTAAATATCTCACTACAATTTTTGTTATTATTATTAGCAATATTTGTTTTTGCAAACATTTTAATACAATTAAATTAAAAAGATTTCTTTGTTTGTTATATCATATCAGTAATTTAACTAACATTTTTCCGGTTAAAATTTCAGTACATAACCTGGTCGAGGGTTTGGTGTGGCCATACCTTTTTACCCGTCTGATTATAAATGCCATTTTATGAGTAACTTTATCGGTCAGATTTTATACCGTGTCCTCGGTCGCCGATACTTGGAATTTGATTACGTATTATGTGGTCTTTCTCTTGAATATTGCATCATGTTAGGTTAATGTGACGTTAATATTAACACCTGTTTAAGGACTTTAGGTAGGTAAGCACCTATGAATTCTATGACGTACCGATTTCCCTCGAACACTGGAGGTCGGATTTCGTTTTCGCTTGGGTTTTATACAAGTGTCATCATCGTCATATCAGCCCGTTCAATGGCCACTGCTGGACATAGCCTTCCCGAATGAACGCCACAATTTTTGTCCCTGGCGTTTTTTTTCTCGAGAGTACAACAAAAACATTTCTTTATCAACTGAAGGGGAATTCCGGCCTGAACAGAATGTCTAGAGTAGTACTTTACTCTCTCTAAAGCCATAGACGTCACTCATTCGAAAAACGTAACAGTAACGAGTTATTTTCAGTCAACTACATTTGCCCCTAGCTACAATTGCCTCGGGTGACCTTATCGTATTTATATTAAAGTAAAGTGAAAATCCCCCGCCTGAACAACGTAACATAAACGTAATAGTCTTGAACTTTTGATTACCAGTGAACTTTGACTGCGAATTGTACCAAAGGGAACGTTTTTGGTTGTACCCGAATAGTTAGTTGGTAGTTATTTATTATTATTTGAGGTGGAAGTCTTATCTAGCCTTGTATCACTGCGACCATTGCTGATCTATTGTGATCGCCGCCTTAACTCAGTGTTGAGCTTTGCATCCGTTAGGAACTTGAGCACGCTTTTGGCACTAATTAGTTTTACTTCATCGGGTTGAAGTATGTAGTTGCCCAGATGGACGCTTCTTTTACGCATCAGTGGGCCACATTCACACAAATGTAATGGTGTTTCCTCTGCCTCTTGGCAGAATCTGCACATTTTAGTGTCTCGGAGCTTGAGGTTGAACATGTGTTTGTTCAGTGTCCGGTGATTGCTCTCACTAGTGTTCGTAAATTCTTCCTGCTTAGCGCTAAAGGCCTCATTCGCAGTTTTGCGGTAGTTGGTAGTTAGTCCATCGGGAGAAAAAACCTCACGTCAATGGAAACACTTTGAACTTCAGCTGGCCTAGCCTATAGGGGAGTTTCAATCAGGGGGCCAATCGCTATGCTGCATGTTACATGTTTGGCAAACCTTTACAAAGGCAAGCCAAACCCCTCCTCCACACGTTTGCGTTTGTAAACATTTGCCAAACGTGTACATGCAGCATGTTTTTGGTTATGGTTTAGATTTGGTACTATCGTTCAGAATTACCGCGATTGGCCCCCAGTCTCTGCTGGGATTTTTCCACTAACGTGCGGGCGACCGTACCACGGGGAACGGGGAACAGTTATCAAATGTGTGTTAACTTCATCCGGCCCTCTTGCAGGAAGCGGCTAATGATTCCCCCGGGCGGGGTTGGACTCGCGTCGGTTGCACATTCATGTCTCGTTTCGCCACATAAAGCAATACCGAGTCGCCATACTCAGGATATCCCCTCTAAACCCCTACCAAACGGCAGTCTAGGTGACAATTGGTCCAAGTTTCATTTCGTCTACACCCAAAAGTATCATTTTGTACAAAAAATTTTTTTTAAGTTAGTAAAGTGTATTAAGTATCTTTCTTGCTCTACGTTTCGACCAGGAGCTCTTTTTTTTTGAATCGCTCTCCTCGCTTCGAACGGTCGATTCTACTGATTTTTGTATCGGACGTCGAAGGAAAATTGGTAGAATCGACCTCTCGAAGCGAGGAGAGCGATTCAAAAATAGAGCTCCAGGTTTACTGATTAAAATATAAGTACAAATACTTTTGATTTAAACCTATCGAACGCTGTTTCCACTGAATGACAGGTATCAAAAATCTAGATTAGGTACCTAAGTAGGTACCTACCTACATTTCGAACGAAGCCATTATTTTCATCATTACAAATGACCCGTGACAACATACTTACAGCGCGGATACAATATAGGTACCTAATTGTTATTAACTTTACATCCTTTCTGACGGTCAATAAATAAAATTATGTAAATTCGTTGCAAAAAAGTAAATGGTAACAAAAAGAGGATGGAGTATCATAAAAAGAGGAACAAACAACCGCCCAATGAAAAAAAAACAGAGCGCTATTATTATTTATACGGGTATTGGCTAAACAGTTTTTTTGAGATACCTACTGACTTGTCCTTTCAAATCTTTCATGTTACATATTTTTATACCCACTGGACAGTCATCTCTAAAAACTTCATCATCATCATAATATCAGCCGAAAGAGCGTCCACTGCTGGACAAAGGCTTCCGCCCCAGGGATCTCCACAACGATTTAAAAACTTATGATCTTCGTATAGAAGTGGTCTCTATGAACCTAAAGGGTAGGTGTCGACCGCACGTCAGTGGAAACAAAACCAGTATCTGGTCCCCATAATTATTGAAACTCCCTAATAGGCTAGGCCAGCTCAAGGTAGTGTTTCCATTGACGTGCGCGCGACTGTACTATAAAATAGATACTGCGAGCGAATTTGTCGATCACCGATCGCGGCCTAAGTAGATAATATCATAATGTTGAAAAAAACTTTTCATTACTCATACTCTGAAAGTAGGTCTGAAGTTGCCTGAGGAGCGGGTTGAAAGTAATACATCTCAGCCCTAGGGAGAATCGCTTTCAACTGACAGCTGTCAAATTATATTTAAAAAAAACCAGTACTATTTTGACATTTCTATTGGACCATGTTCCAACTGTCTATACAGCCACTCAATTACAGCGCGATGTAAAATTGAAATAACATAAAGTTATGTAATAATTAAATAATAAATTTTTAAAATCACTTTAATATAATTATTTCTGTCAACTTTTTCTTCAAAATGACATAGATTTGGGCAAAATATTTACCATTTTTTCAATGATGGAAATGAAAAATAATGGCAGAATAGCTGGCCGGCCACAGAAAAAAAAACAAAGTAGACGGGAAAGCGGCAATCCGATCTTCATTTGTTTTTTCGAGTTGTAGAGTTTTGTTTATACTTCCGTATAGTAGACATTTGTATTAACACTCATGTTTTTGTTTTTACTTTCAGTGTATTCTTAATGAAAAGCACAGTGTTTCCCACGGGTTGAAGACTTATTTAGAGGTCCCTCGAACTATTGGCGCCCTCGCTACGCGTCGGGCGCCAAACCCCGTCTCGGGACTTAAATAAGTTACTTTCACACCTAGGTTAACAATGTACTATTGTGAACGCATTTAGTTACCCCCATGCTAAGGTAAAATCAAAAAAATTCATTCGCGAACAAGATTTTAACCTGGGATCTGGCCATTCCGGGCGACCTGGAGCTCTATTTTTGAATCGCTCTCATCGCTTCGAGCGGTTTATTCTACTGATTTTCGTATCGGATGTCGAAGGAAAATTAGTAGAATGGACCGCACGAAGCGAGGAGAGCGATTGAAAAATAGAGCTCCTGGTGCTCTTACCAACCGAGCTACTGCAGGCCGCAGGTCCCGCCGTCACCGCCAATATAAATGATAAAAATGCAAGCTGTTCAGGTACGAAGAACAAGATGGGAAGCGGACAGTCTGACCGCGCGTCGCACTTCCAGCGGCCAAAGGCCGAGACGGGCGCCAAGTCAGCACCGCCGGACCCCGACGAGCTCTCCGACCAGCAGGACCACCACATCAGCATCTCCAACAAAATGGGGAGATCTTTGCTCTGTTCCTATGGAATCATCATTATCATCAGCCTGTACCAGTCCAATGTTGGACATAGGCCTCCTCCAAAGCGCACCACTCAACCCGATTTTCAGTTTCTGCCTGCCGCCTTACGCCGATCGACGCGCCATCAAGCCGGGGGCATCCCTACGTCTGCCCGTCGTGGTCTCCACTCGAGAACTCATCTACCCCACCGTATGCAGTGCCACTTCAACGTACCTACTAACTTTTTGAACTGTGTCGAAGGCTTTGGTTCTATGGCGAATGGCTCTGCGACTTGTTGTTTCATAGATTGTTTTAATTGACCAATAGGCGTCCGTGGCCCCGGGGATAAGACGCGGCCTCATCATCATCATCAATCATCATCAACAGCCTATTAACATGTCCCCACTGCTGGGGCTCAGGCCTACCCTCTCAACGAGGGCGTTCGGGCTATAGTCCACCACGCTAGCCCAATGCGGGTTGGTGGACTTCACATGCGCCTAAGAATTTCTTCTTCGGCGTATGCAGGTTTCCTCACGATGTTTTCCTTCACAGACAGACAGATAACAGAAATCAAACAATTTATAAGTACCTATTGGTCATCATCAACAGGCTATTAACATGTCCCCACTGCTGTGGCTCAGGCCTACCCTATCAATGAGGGCGGGCTATAGTCCACCAAGCTAGCCCGTTTGAGAGCAGTCAGTAAATGCACTTAAGTTTCGAGAAAAAACCCATTGGTACATGGCCCAGTCGGGGATCGAACTTCGGACCTTTCGATATGGTAGGCTGCGTCTTATCCCCAGGGCCACTGACGTTTTTTCTACGAAACTTAAGTACATTTACTGACTGCTCTCAAACGGTGAAGGAAAAAGGCCTTAAAAGGTATTAACCCGCACTGGGCTAGCTTGGTGGACTATAGCCCGTCCTCGTTGATAGGGTAGGCCTGAGCCTCAGCAGTGGGGACATGTTAATAGGCTGTTGATGATGACCAATAGGTACCTATAAATTGTTTGATTTCTGTTAGCATTTAGCTTTAAAACAACTTCCCTTATCCACGGGAAACAGTTAAACATCTTTGCGGAATCTGAATTTGTCAACAAATTGTCATTAAAATTCCCACCACGCTTTCGCTAACCTGTAATATTCGTACCCACTATATTTCGTACGTATCTCCAGGTCGAGACGCGAACAATACCCCGCCGTAGAGTAACGGAACCGTTTCCTTTTAAGGTATAAGGATAATGGAATGTCACTCCGAATAAACATAATATGGCAATCGCTGTGGATAAGCAAGTCTTTTATATGAAGTTTAAAGAGTTCGCTTGATTTTATCATCGACTTTGCAATAAGGGTTCAGTCACTTTTAAGTCTCATCTATACTATGAAGTTTGCTTTTAGGGTTCCGTACCTCAAAAGGAACCCTATAGGACAACTTCGTTGTCCGTCTGTCTGTCAAGACCATTTTTCTCATCTCAGGTCAAAGTCAAAACTATTTTATTGCATGTAAGTACACTGGGTACATTTATACAACGTCAATTTTTTATCTACCACCGCTTCCAAGGTGTTATATAGAGCAGGAACGCGTCGAGGTATCAAGTTGAAATTAATATCAAATATTCAGGTCTGCAATCCCTTAGAGCTGTGAAAAAATCATTTAAATTTGGCAAGAAGCAATGTCTTATAGCAGAAGTATTGGAAAAACTCCGAAAACAGTAAAGTAGTTAAGTATATCACAAAATAAAGTAATAATTACTTAGATTTGCGTATAATGGGGAGTGTTCCGAGGAATTGTTCGATCTGGTGCCAGCCACCAGTTTTCGCCATCGCACCGCGCGCCGTCAGAATACGGTTCACCCACATTTCATAGATCCCTGGCGGACCAGCACTGTGCGCTTCTCGCGTTCTTTTCTGCTGCGCACGTGCAAAATGTGGAATGACCTTCCCTCTGACGTTTTTCCACAGCGCTACGATATGGGGTCCTTCAAGAAGAGAGTCAAAAGAGCTCTTCAACCGCGGCCGGCGCCGCACCAGCACCCCCCGGGTGTTTCAGGTGTCTATAGGCGGCGGTGACCTCTTAACATCAGGAGGCCCGCCCGCCTGCTTGTTGCCCCCGTGGCAAAAAAAAAAAAAAACTAAATCATCCATGTAAATTAGTACCTAAGTGATGAGTACTATAGCCGCCGCGCCGGCGTCACCAGCTCATTTACCATGCTGGTGGTAATGTCGGTAATGGTGGTTGCAGGTGGAGCGGCTGGTGGAGGACGCGGCGCTGGCGGGCGGCGCGGCGGCGGCGGGCGGGCGGCCGTGCGCGCCGCGCAGCGACCACCGCGACAACCTCTACGTGGAGAAACTCAGGTGCATGGACGACACGCACTCCGAGAAGTACGGGTAAGGGTACTGAGATGAGATGATGAGATGAAAGGGTCGATGACTCAGCGAAGCGCTGTTTTTCAGTCATCACCATCATTCGAACATCGCTAAATTCGAAGTGTGAAAGAAAGTGGTGATCGTCATCGCTGCCAAGAACTAAAGGGTCGGTCGACTTGAAAAAGACAACAGGTGCTTACAAATCATTTAACTAGTCGCTTAAGGTCCCCACTCTATCAAAATTTACACTATAAAATGTCCACTGTATCAATATGTCCAATGTATCAAAGTGTCCACTGTTTCTATACAGGAGAAAGTCTTACTTTAGAATCCTAATTATTATAAACGCGAAAGTTTGTAAGGATGTTTGGATTGTCTTTGAATTTTTGCTACTCTTTCATGCAAAATCTTTACTACGCGGGTGAACCCGCGGCAAAAAATAAAATGTATTTTATTTCGCTTTCCAATTTTTACATAAACTGTTTCGTCATTTGGGCACTCCTAGTGGCAGGCCTAGCTCACTCGGTCACGTGACCCCAGAAATATACCTACGCGGCAAGCGCCCGGTCTCGGCACTCGCCGTCAGTTGGTTGTCGCGCGCGCGCTCGGTCGCCCGCCGTTCGCTACTTACCTACTAAAATTATTTCATTCTATCCACCGCGTGGTTGTTGTGATCTAGGTATAGGTATAATATATTATTTATAATAGGTACCTAATACTTACATAGTATAATATCATGGAAAAGAAACGTAAATTTAATACGATAATGCATTGCCTTCGGGTGCCTAAATTCTAATAGAACAAAACTGGATTTATCTTATTTTGCTCTTTCGAAAGATCCAGAAAGGTAAGTTTGCTTTTATTTAGTTAAAGTACCTATATTATTATATAGAATGACTTATTATTATATATCGTTAATGATATTTCGTAAAGAAAGTTCTCTTATAATGGTTACAAACACGCCCCGAAATATTTGTAACAATTTTTTCAACAAACTAAGTATATTATTATTATCAACTTCTTACAATCAAACATAAACATGTAACTAATAGGTAGGTAAATACGTTATGAAAATCAGCATAATTCGCCGGCTCGTCGTTCGGTCGGCGCGCGGGGTGGGGGCGGCGCGACGAGCAACCCTAGCCAATGTTCACTGATTGACGTCATCACTCAGTCGTTCAGTGTAATATAACCTCTTTTGAATGCGCGCACGGTACAAAATGGCTTGTGTAGATTTTTTGTAGGTATATTTCTGAAGTGCTGGGACCGATTATAAAGAAAGTGAGCGCTCTGTTGAAGACTATTACTTACTCTGTGCTAGTAGGCAAATTAATTCTCCTGTGTCAGGAGAGCCCGGAATTAGACAAGTGTGTTTGTATGTTGTTTTGTATGAGGGGTCATTTTGACACAGATGGACATTTTGTAATGTACATTTTCATACAGTGGACGTTTTGACACGGTGGATGTTTTGATACAGTGGACGTTCTGATATAGTGGACGTTTTGACACAGTGGGTGGACGTTCTGTTCTGATACAGTGGACGTTTTGACAAAGTGGGTGGATGTTCTGATACAGTGGACGTTTTGACACAGTGGGTGGACGTTCTGATACAGTGGACGTTTTGACACAGTGGTTGGACGTTCTGATAGTGGACGTTTTTATAAAGTGGGTGGTCATTTTGACAAAGTTTGATACAGAGCTTATTAGGACGTTTTGATACAGTGGACATTTGCGACTGAGGTATCCGGATATAACTGACACTATTGCCAGGCTGACGATCGAAGACGTGACCGCGCTCGCCAAGCGCGTGGAAATGCGCACGAACGTGATGCTGAGCCCGGAGCCCGTGTGCGGGGAGTACGCGGCCCGCGTGGTGCGGTGCTACACCGAGCGCGGGGGCGACCCGCGCGACGTCACCAACTGCTGGGACACCGTCGGTGAGCGACCACTCCACAATTTACATCCCGTTTTACATCGACTGGCCTGGTTGGCGTTGGTTCGATTACCACCCGGAACTGACATATGTGTGATGAGCATATCTGTTGGTTTTCGGATTCTTGGGATGTAGCCTCCTTCCACAGCCTCCATGTAGCAGCGCATGAGCTGGCCGTGTGCCTCTCATAGTTCCCAGCACTTGACGGGCTCACTACACGAGTACAGGACTACGGTGACTTGATAGGGGTTTGTTATGTATTTAAATAAAAAGGATATACGTATGTTTATCAGTTGGTGAGTACCCATTTACAAGCTTCGGCTTAGTTTGGACTAAACAGCCGTGTGAATACAAAGCGCGAAAGTCTGAAATCTGTACCTGAGAAGTATGAAACTGTAAGTGCCCGGGTGTATACCTACTGATTTAGTAGGTATACACCACGGGCACTTAGTTTCAAGCTTCTCAGATACAGAAATGTACTAAACAGCCGTGTGTAAAAATCCCTTATGCGAGTATCAAAATATTCAAATTAAGCGGCATAAACGGCCGTACCTTTTAACTGCGTTGACTTAGAAGTTTAATTTTTTCACAGCTCCGTGGGATTGCAGACCTGAGTATTTGATATTAATTTCAACTTGATACCTCCACGCGTTCCTGAGAAAAAGGGTAATGACAGACGGACAACGGAATGATCCTTTAATTCCATTTTTTTCCTTTTGAGGCGCGGAACCCTAAAAAATAAACAATTATATACGGGTTGACTTGAGAACCTCCTCCGTTTTGTTCGTCGTCGGTTAAAAATAAACTTATTTTTCCCTTTTCCCACCCTCATTGTTCCAGGCGCGTTCTCCAAGTGCGTGCAGGAGGCGGCGGCGACGCGGCTGCGCGCGCGCACCGCCAAGGAGGCGCGCGAGCACGCGCGGCGCTCGCGGCACATGGCGCACGCGCGCGAGCACGCGCTCAAGGACCTCGCGCCCGCGCCCCCCCACCCCCAGCGCGACCACCCCCTTACACCCTGACGCCGCCATACTACACCTCCCACCAATCACTAATCATCCACTCGAGGGTCTGGAGGTTAACAGCCACCTCGCGCCCGCCGCCAATATAAATGCTTATTAAAAACAAGCTTAGTACTACGCTTGTCCTTGCATTATGAATACAGCTTTACTCCTACCGTGGTCCCTAACCGATCATGCTTGCATGACATGCAACGTTTACGTGAATTATCATGCTGCATGATGGACCATCATGCTTGCTATCAATCACTTAGTACAGTGAAGCAACGGCCAGCACGTAGTTTGCATGTCATGCACGTCAATCACTACAACTAGACGGTCATGCATGAGTGACAGCACGTAATGCATGTCATGCCGCATGATCGTTTAGGGTGCCCATTAGGTGTATCCCAGACACACGCGGTCTGCGGTGGCGGCCTACCGCAGGCCGCAGCTTTAATATGCAAACGCAGGCCGCGCGTCTGAAGTCTCACATACATTGCATAGGGAATACAACAGGCCGCCACCGCCACCGCAGGCCGCGTGTGTCTGTGATACGCCTTATGGAAGCCAATAATTAGCTGACGTGTATTTTATTAAAACTAGCATTTCTATTGCCTTAAAAGAACATTCCTCATTTGTATAATATTATATTTAGACTAGAAACATTGTGTAAGTAGGTTTGTGAATTTTGTGAAAAATAAATAAATCAAATACTTGATAAAATATCGTTTTGTATTTAAATTAGCACCTAATATCAGTTATCATACCACACTTAAATATGTACATTATTGAACACAATTTTGCCGTAAGTTTGATAAAAATAAATGGTATAATGTCTATTAAAACTTGTCCGTCTAAACATTTTTTGGGCACAATGTCCAAATTACCAATATTCATTTACAATAAAATGAACTAAGGAACGTTCATTGTAATTTGGACATTTTGACAATTGGACGTTTTGACAGTTGGATTGGACATTACGCCCATTATATAAATGTTTGAAATTAATGGTTTGCACTATAAACTAATAGAATATAAATATTTTAAAATGCACTTATGAAAATTGATTCTTAAAATACTTCTTGAAAATATTGTTACCTACCACAGTACTATGTGCCATCGCCCCAGTTTGTGGGGGGCTTTGCCTAAAACAAATCTATAAGTGTCCCTAAACGATCATGCTTGCATGACATGCAACGTTTACGTGAATGTAATGCTGCATGATGGACCATCATGTTTGTTATCAATCAATACAGTGAAGCAACGGCCAGCACGTAGTTTGCATGTCATACACGTCAATCAATACAGCTAGACGGCCATGCATGAGTGACAGCACGTAATGCATGTCATGCCGCATGACCGTTTAGGGAGCCCATATCAATAAACAAACATACATCAATTGAAGCACACTTTCTTCTTCACATCATCAGGTGCGGGCCTCGCCTTTACCGGCCTCGTCACGGCCGCCTCGGCGTTGTCCACGCTGGACCTCACTAGCCCACGCGTGGGCGACTGTGGGGTGGCTACCTGAAATTACATTAACAATAAATTAAAATAAACGCGACACACTCCACCGTTTTAGAGCGTCAGTGGCGTCGTGAGCAGAGGCCTATCATATCGAGAGGTCCTGAGTTCGATCCCCGGTCGGGCCTACCAATGGGATTTTTCTCGAAACTTAACTACATTTACTGACTGCTCTCAAACATCGTGAGGAAACCTGCATACGCCGAAGGAGAAATTCTTAGGCGCATGTGAAGTCCACCAACCCGCACTGGGCTAGCGTGGTGGACTATAGCCCGAACGCTCTCGTTGAGAGGGTAGGCCTGAGCACCAGAAGTAGGGAGATATTAATAGGCTGTTGATGTTGACGACTGATGACTTTTTGGCGGTTGAATGAGTATAATCACAGATTGTTTGCACATTGCTGACAGTGTTTACAGTCTATGTGTGCGTGTGTTAAATAGAATGTCCAAAAACTTTTATTCTGTTGATCGAATCAATGAACTACCTCTTGAAATTGAATGAGCGACTCAGTGAACCGCTCCCCAATATTCATTCATTCATTCTTGTAAGAAATTGTAATACATTTGTTTAGTTAACAAACAAACAAACCAACTTAATATAATATACTAGTCGCAGTGCTGATTCCATTTTTGCGGTGCCTACGGGGTGTCACATGTTTTTAACTTGAGATCATTGATACACCATGTGATATGCAAATTAATGAATTATGAACTTCATACAACATATTATAGTCCTAGAGTTTTTTGGCGGTTGTGTGAAGTTACATAATGTAACGTTACCTTGTCGGGTCCGGCGGCGGCGGCGGCGCGCGCGGTGAGCAGCGCCATCTTCCTGCGCAGCTCGCGCACGTGCGCGGCGCCCGCGAGCTGCGCCGCGCCGCGGGACAGCACCTCGGCGCGGAGCTGCTCGCACTCGCACCTGCACCCAACGGACACATCAACATCATCATCAACAGCCTATTAATCTCCCCACTGCTGGGGCTCAGGCCTACCCTCTCAACGAGGGCGTACGGGCTATAGTCCACCACGCTAGCCCAGTGCGGGTTGGTGGACTTCACATGCGCCTAAGAATTTCTTCTTCGGCGTATGCAGGTTTCCTCACGATGTTTTTCCTTCACCGTTTGAGAGCAGTCAGTACATGTACTTAAGTTTCGAGAAAAACCCATTGGTACATGGCCCAACCGGGGATCGAACCTCGGACCTTTCGATATGATAGGTCGCGTCTTATCCCCGACGCCACTGACGCCCCTACGGACACATGCTCCTATTTATTTCTTTTAATTCTTAAGTCGCTAAAGCGATAACGTCGCTCTATTGGGATCAGCGTAGATCAACAGAAGAAGTCTACCGGTATAGTACTACTGTATTGGGCTCCCTAAATGATCATGCGGCATGACATGCAATACGTGCTGTCACTCATGCATGACCGTCTAGCTGTAGTGATTGACGTGCATGACATGCAAACTACGTGCTGGCCGTTGCTTCACTGTATTGATTCATAGCAAGCATGATGGCCCATCATGCAGCATGACATTCACGTAAACGTTGCATGTCATGCAAGCATGATCGTAGGGACACTTTATGCTCCTACAGTTCCGTGCCAAAATTGTTAAGAGACCATACAATTTCAATAGGGAAGATGGTTTTAAATTGTCCTCGGCGTCTAGTACTGCGAAGCCCATCGTGGCCATTATGGGCAAAACAAAACTCCCAATGATGATGATGTGGAGTCCTGCGTATGTCGTTTTCCATACATTTTGATGCCATTTTAGAGCTTTTTTTTAATCTGACTAGTGCACGGCGAAAACGGCTTGCCTGACAGGTGTGTATGGCTCTCTGGACCTCCTCCGTCCGTAGCCACATCAGACAGACAGACACCATGAGATCTCACCCAAATAGTATCCTGACGGAGATGTAAGGCCTCACAAATCTATGAAAAAGGCCCTCTGGCCCATATTTTCTTTTGAGTAGTATATCGCACACCTGCTTCAATAGTGACACAAGTCAAAAAATTGATATTAAAAGGGCTTCATAGCTTACTTGAGGTGTTCGATGACGGCGGGCAGCCAGCCGGGCGCGGTGGGCTCGCCCAGCTTGCCGAACCAGCGCGCCAGCTCGCGCCGCTGCCGCTCGCACATACCCTCCAGCTGCGTGATGCGCTCCTCGTAGCCCTCTGGAAATTATCACATCAAGTCTTTTATTTTTAAGTAGGTTTTGGCTTGGTAACGAGACCTTTAAGCCATATCTTATTTTGAATTTATAGTCTTATTTCTTATATCTATTTAAACCGGCGGTTACAGCACGGCCTTCACAAAAACAGAGCACGACTAGAGTTAGTCGGCGATTTTCACTAAGTTTCCTCATCCTTACTAAATCGATAGTAACTTTAATGAAGATTTCCAATGGACAATTTTGGTACGAGCTGAAGTTTTGGTAAGAGTTGTTACACGCTTTTATTTTAATTTCCCGCTCAATATGCACAACCACAAGGACTTAATATGTAAAATACTATCACCATTACACATTAAAACCCGCAAAATACTTATTTTAAGAAAATAAAATAGAAGAGACGAACAAGACACTTCGCTCCCGCCAAAAAAGTTCCATCAACAGTCTATTAATACGTCCCCACTGCTGGGGCTCAGGCCTACCCTCTCAACGACAGCGTTAAGGCTATAGTCCACCACGCTAACTACAAATCCACACGCTAGCTACTCCTGCTAATATTATAAAGGCGAAAGTTTGTAAGGATGTATGTTTGTTACTCTTTCACGCCAAAACAGTTGTCTGCCGCAATATACAATTCTTTTATCATCATCAGCCTGCATTGTCTACTGCTGAACGGCGGACCTAGGGAAGGCCTATATCCAGCAGTGGACGCCGAAGGGCTGATACGATGGCCTCACCAATGAGCTCCCGGTCGTAGTGCGCCGACGCACCGGCTTGCTGCTCCCATATGGTTTGCTTCTCATGCAAGAGAGCCTCTAGCTCGGATTGCTTGTTTGCCAAATCTCTTCTTAACTGTAATCAAATCGACACAAACTTTAGCATCTGGATTTATATAAAATGTTGAATGAAAGTTCTGTCGTCAGCCAGAAGCCCTACTCCACTACTTCAAGGAGTTGTTGGCTGGACTGACGGCCGGGGGGAAATTGCACAAAACTCCCGTTTCGTGGAGTCGGTGCAGGGAGCGCCACCCCCGTCTAAGATTAAGAAAGTTTCAGTTTTTATAGCTTATTTCCAAGGCAACACACAGCATTCGGATGAGTAGTCTATTTTGGAGCCCATGACGTAATATTTTAGCACTTTTAAAAATAATGGATTAAACAAGTCAAGTGTATGTATATTATGAATTTTTAAAAAGGTTGTATTTAAAAAGAATGAAAAACTTAACATACCCTGGAATTTGTTTGTTTCATTTGAATAAGATTCTTTGCCATCTCTTGTCTCTTGTCTTCAACTTCAGCAAATATTGAATTTCCTTTGGCAGCTGCAAAGGAAAAATATTTCAAATGTAAATTGTATATAATAGGATCTTTGGCAGCTGTTGGCATTTTAGTGACAATATCAGGGTAACACGGTTCAAGACAAACTTGGACAAGATCTCTAAAATTGTCTGTCCGCCAAATAGGAATTGAATTCAGAAAGCCTGGTGCTCAAGGCCAAAGTCCAAGCCACTAAGTCAATAAGGCTTTTAATCATTACTAAGGGTTCAGCTAAACGGACAGCTTTATCATCAATTTGTCTATCTGCTTGATAACTCTGAAACTATTGAAACAATTATGCTGAAATTCAGTAAATAAATGTAAAATTTCTCAGCAATTATGGAAACACTTAGGTTTCCAAAATATACTCATTATGTATGATTCAAACGAGGAAAGGGGCATACAGAATAATTTGTATCATTGATATAAAGCAAAAACTAAAACATTTCAACTTAAAATTGAAACTCTAACCATGTGACTGCAAGTCCTGTGAGTCGGTGCACTGGTGCAGCAAGGCCCTGGCCTCCGCCAGGTCTGCCAGCGCGACCGCCTCTCGCTCCCCCGCTGCTTTCAACTCCTCCCTTCTCAAATCCGCCGTTACTCGCATCTCCCCCATTTCTGTCACCAATTCCTCCGTTTTCAGCTTCCAAGACACTAATTCTGCTTGAGCTTGTTCGAGCGCTGCTTTTGCCGCCATCGCATCCGACATAGCAGCGGTCAACGCGGCCTTTGCTTCATCTAGTTCTACATTATCACGTTCCGGACTCACCCTTTCTACTTTACTCGCCTGCTCATCTTTTAAACGACGAATTTCCGATTCAAACACCTTAACTTCACTACAATGACGCTCATTGGCTTCTGTACGCTCCTCACGCATCGTAGATATCTCTTCTTGGAGAATTGTAATGCGAGAATTGAGCTCGATTTTACGTTTTTCTTCATCAGCTTGATATCCTTCCAACTCCGCGTTCAAATGTCTCTGGACGTCCAAAGCTGTCTGGTAGCTTCGCCTGGTGTCGTGGAGCTCCTGCTTTATACCCTCATAGCTGCTGGACAAGTTTTCAAATTGTTTTTTCAGTAAATAAAACTGTTCACTCAGTTCTCCGTTTGTTAATTCCTCTGTTTCGGTAAAGGTGGTTTTGTTGCTGATTGTTGAGTAATCCATGATGAAACACTTTTCCTGGGCACTATTTGTCTCAAAAAATGTTCTAAATAATAATTGTAGGTACTAGATACGAAAAAGAAACAAGACTTGATTACAAGTTTTCATTTCATTCAATATTCAAAATAACGTTCTTTCTTTAATTGACTGACAGGTGTTGTTGGATTGGTTGGATACCTTCCTTTTTTTTCTACCTCTTAGGCGTACCCTACACGTCAATATTTGGATCGCTATGGATCGTGATATTTATTGATGGATATACCATTGGCGTTTGCTCGGCAATCAATGCATGTAAACCGCAGACTTCCATTATATATAGTATATTTATTTTAAGTCTGTGATGTAAACGTTTACCAACGCAAACACAAACTTCCTTTGAACAAGAAACTGACAGCGTTCGGAGCGGGCTGCGGCGGCGACCAGTTTAAAACGTGTGGATGCAGCATTAGATTTGTATAGTGTATCCGAACGATTATAATTTCAAATTGTCACTCTGACAGTACAGTTTATTTTGCGCGGTTTTTACATTGTTTGCTGCAACAATAGAGTGAGACTATGCAGTTTAGTATGGAAGTACATTCTTTACTCATATCGTTAGCGCTGTAATCGTAGCTAGAAACCAAAAATATTTTAGGTTGTTTTGAGGGGCGGAATTTTAATTGTATTAAAATAGAAAAACATTTAAGAAATACGTAAATAATGTCCTCGCCACCACCTACAAAGCCCCCTCGAGGGGTGAAACAGGGAAAAGAAACAGTAAGACATTTATTACTCAATTCCAGTACAGACCAAACTTAGATTTAGTGTTTCACAGAGTTCGCTTCTGAGATTAAAACTTGTTTTTGTTGTTTTAAACTCGCCAGAAGTGACCAAGACTAAAAATCTATTGATCTGTGTAGCGGCTGGCAATCTAAATTCCTTTGGTACAGTCATGCATATCTTGTTCTGCCAATGAATAAACATATAAATAGATTGAATAGCTGATCAGTCACACCTTAATGCATTCTCAGTGCAGCAACTCACACTATCAGGCATAAATTTACTTTCATAGGTATTGAAGTTGGAATATTTTGATGGAGGCCCCTAAAGCTGAGGTAAATCTTAAAAATCTAACAGGTAGTCTAACAGTTGATCTAAGAATTACCTTTAAAATAGGTAATTCTTATTATTATTATTATAACCTTTAATGACCTCATAGAGGATTGCTCCCGTCTTCGTGGAGTCGGTGTAGGGACTGCCACCCCCGTCTAAGAATAAGACCTCATAGAGGCATTTTGTGTCAAATACTAGACAACTTTTGAGCAAAAATTTTGTTAACCCAAAAAATGATTTTTTATGTTCTTCCTTTTTTTTTATACGAAGGCAAATTGTTTGTTCTCCTTTTGTGTAATGCGGGTATTTGGATATGCATTGACAGAGCGGGCTGCTGATGTCAGTGATCCGCACATTATCGGCGAGTGAGACAAACGAACAGCGAGAGAAAGAGAGAGCTAAACTAGAGAAGGAGTACAAGAAGAGTGACGGGAGGCTGGACGAGCTGGTCGCCGAACATGCTCAAGAGATCATGGATGTTATGCAGGTCTGCATATTTCTTTTCATCACTATCACATGTACTCTACTGCTGGACATAAGCACTCCACAGATTTATCATACCAAACAGGAATATAAAGAAAAACAGTGATATAATCAAATCTGTACGTATTATATCAGTCTACAAAATAAGCACAATCTTTGCCATTAAGAGGTTTAGTATCTGATAAAGAGATCATCAATCATGTTAAAGGCAAAGATAAAATAAATGTATATAGGTTAACATTATTGATATGTGATCATATTAAGTAATCCCATACATTTTATTTTTTATTTTATTTATTGGTTTACCATCAGACGTACACTGCATATACAAAACAATCTTATAACTAATATCCCTCAGTGTTAAAACGGGTTTTGCGACCCAAAAAACAAGATCAAATACTAGACTTATGTGAAGTCTAGATAGAGTTCGTTTTTCAAAAACCAAAATCTGACAGCCACATTCTAATGAATATTTAACATCCAAGGAACAGCATCCATATAATTGCTTGGGATAACAAGTCATTCATGCATGAATGCAACTCAACAAATGTCTACCGCACGACTGTCAGACAAATAAAATAACTGCTATGTTGGCAAAATATCGAAAAAAGTTTGAAGGTTGAATATGTTTTGTGTAGAAGTTCACGAGTGTCGGGGCCGCGCTGAGCTCTTGGGGGCAGCACTGCGACGCGGCGGCGGGCCGGCTGGCGGCGTGCCGCGGCCTGCTGCGCCTGCGCCGCGACGACCTGCGCCGCCTGTGGGCCGACGCGCGCACGCACCACTACGCGCTCAACATGCTCACCGACATGTAATACACTATACCTAACATCCTCTATAAATTAAAAAAAAAATACTAGGCTTAATGGCTCTCGAAGCAAAGTCCTTTCGAGACATAAATAAAAATAAAAGTTTATAAATATTAAGAAATAAAACTTTTATTGCCACAGATAAGACTTTGGGCCGCGGCGGTAGTAAAAAAATTACAAGCACTTAAGTTCTCTTTATCATGGAATATCTCAGTTGGCTGGCAGCCCAGGTCGGTTGAGATGTTTCCGTTGTGTGATGATGATTATCTTGGTTTATTTCCTCGCACTCGAAGAGAAAAGCAGTGTGTTGAACTCGGAACCCCCTTGTGAAATTGTTAACTCCTCTCTTGTGTTTGTACCCAGCGAGCGCGTGGTTGTGTCCGAGCGCGAGGCGCGCGAGCACGCGGCGGCGGGGCGCGTGCTGAGCGCGGCGCACACGCTGCGCGGCGCGCTCGCCGCCGCCGGCGCCACGCTCTCGCACGTGCACGCGCTGCACGCCACCAGGCAGCACCTGCAGGTGACACCCCGTTTCGAGAAAAAACCCATTGTACATGGTCCAGCCGAAATTCGGACCTTTTGATATGATAGGCGTCTTATTCCTGACGCCACTGACGCTCTAGTGGTATATGTATCCCGGTGTGTGGTGTGCAGGCGAAGAAACACGAGCTGGTGGAGCAGATCGTGCGGCGGCTGAGCGAGGGCGTGTACCGCGGCGAGCGCGCGCCGCTCTCCCGCCGCGTGTCCGCCCGACGCCGCACAGCGCTACTGCTCGCCGGTACACCACTAATAAAGTACAGTCAAGGTTCATAAGTGCAGTAGTAGTTTCGCAACTTAATAGATTGAGAGACCAGTATGCCTACTATAGTGTTTGTTTATCCAACGGATATCGTTGTCTCGAGCACACGAGTGGGGAGCAAACGAGCAACCTGCAACAGTGCTGCCGTCAGCCAGAAGCCCTACTCCACTACTTCAAGGAGTTGGGATGGCTGGACTGACGGCCCGGGGGGAATTGCACAAAACTCCCGTCTTCGTGGAGTCAGTGCAGGGACTGCCACCCCAGTCTAAGAATAAGAATAAGACTTATTGGTTTGAAAATAAGGTTTAAAACACGCTATTGTGGTCAGTTTTATCTAATTGGTTTTTGTGCCCACCGCTGTACCGAAGAATGACTTTTAGCGTGCTACTGCACTTATGAACCTTACTGTACCTACGTTAATCGGGAAAAGCTTTTCCCGCTGGAAACAATCTATTATGTAAGAATGGTCCGGTCGTCGTGGAGATCCTTGGGGGAGGCCTTTGTCCAGCAGTGGACGCCTGCAGGCTGATATGATGATGTTAGAATGATGTACTACCTCAACCCTTGTACTGCGCAGAGTTGACGAAGAGTTCTGAAGTGACGGACGCGTACTTGCAAGACATCACGCCCGAGTTCGAGGCGTCGCTCGCCGAGGAGGACGTCACGTTCGAGACCACCGCCATGATCTCGCTCGAGGCGCTCGGCGTGCTCGACCAGCTCAAGGAAGCTACCGAGGTACTTTTTTAAAGGACGTTTTGGCTTGGTTACTAGACCTTTAAGCCATATCTTATAGTCATATTTCTTATTTATTAAGCCGCGGCGGTTACATTACAGCACGACAGTCCACAAAAGTACGACGCAGCTAGAGCTAGTTGACGAATCCATTCTACATCGCGTTTGAGTCGATGCTGCATCGCGTATGAATCCATGCTGCATCGCGTTTGAATGCATTCTACGTCGAGTTTGATGCGACACTGCATCGCGTTTAATTCAAACTGACATAGTATTTACACGCTTTTATTTTAATTTTCCGCACAATATACACAACCAGAAGCGCTTATGTGTCAAACACTATCACAATTTTACATTAAAACCAACAATATTACTTAATTATAGCCTTCCTGAAATTCAACTTAAAAATTAAAATCAAACCTGAAATATGCAGGCAAAAAGCGGGAAAAAATGTTAAGACTCATGTCTACATTAACATTAATTGCAGAAATTCAAAGTGCAAATCCAGAACGAGCTGCTGGAGGTGATCGACTGCGTCTCCCGCCGCGTCATAGACGAGGGCGACGTGGAGGCGGACCCCGAGTGCGAGGAGGACGGCGAGTTGCCCGACGGCGAGGGAGTGAGCGAGACGGGCCGCCCGCTCGCGAGGCTCGTGGCCTGCCTGGGGGAGGAGTTCAAAGCGTGCGGCGCCAGGAACAGGAGGTAGTTTTAGTCAAAGATTGTAGTTGACATATATAAATCTAAGGGCTTCTTTCACCACTTGTTGATAAACTTCTAGATACCCTATCTGCAGGTTATCTGACAGATAGCCTTTTATATTGCTTTCACAGGTATCTGATTGCCTTATCTGTCAGATAAACCGCCATATAAATTAACAGCAAGATTCATCAGAGACTTGAGGTGTGAAACAAGAAAATATGATCAGACAGATTTATCTGATAGATTAATTTATCTGTCAGATTACTATCTCTAACAATATCAGCAAGGGGTGAAAGAGGCCGTAAATGTTTCTTTTCATAGCTAGGCGATAAAAGTTGTAGCCTTCCAAAAAGTAAAAAAAAAAAAGTAGATTGCGTAAATAGTGATAGTGCATTTTCCATTATTTACGTAAGATCAAAATTTGGGGTCCCGCAAAATCTCATCTGAAGGGGTCAACGAGATACTCGCGTCGACTTTTTTAATGTACAGAATATACACATTATTATGCAGACGAATAAACAAAAAAGCCGGGCATAGACAAGTTAATTATAGGGTCTCACGGAAAAAGAAATAGAAACTTAAAAGAATGATTTAAAAATTTTTGATTTGAGATTGAAAAGTTGTCTGGAAAAAATCGCTAAGACCGCCTAAATGTACTATATAAGCTACTGCATTATTATATTTGTTTTTTTTTTAAATCACACGTGCAGTAAAGAGTATTGAATTGAGTGTACAAAAATGTGCAAAAAATGCACTGCCATCATTTATTTTCCGTGTGAATGCAGACTACTGCAGCTGTGGCGCGCCGCGCTGCTGCGGCACCGGTACTCGGAGTCGTTCCTGCACACGGAGCAGCACTACTGGAGCGCCGTGCAGCAAGTCGTAAGTACATTTGAATATATGCTGCATCGCGTTTGAATCCATGCTACGTCGCGTTACAATCCATTCTAGATCGCGTTTCAATCCATTCTACATCGCGTTTTAATTCATGCTGCATCACGTATGAATCAATTATACATCGCATTTCAAATAGTTTCAATCCATGCTGCATCGCGTTTGAATCCATGCTGCATCGCGTATGTATCCATTCTACGTCGCGTTACAATCCATTCTAGATCGCGTTTTAATTCATATTGCATCACGTTTGAATCAATTATACATCGCGTTTAAAATAGTTTCAATCCTTGCTGCATCGCGTTTGTACATACATACATACATACATACATATCTTCACGCTATGTCCCTGGCGGGGTAGGCAGAAAGAACGGAGCGCCAAGTATCGCGATCCTGACACACCTCTTTCGCTTCGCTCTATCGCGTTTGTATCCCTTCTATATTGCGTTACAATCGATGCTGCATCGCGTTTGAATTCATGCTGCAGCGCGTTTGAATTCATGCTATTTCCAGTTACAATTGCTGCTGACGGAGTACCTGGAGATCGAGAGCGTGAACCTGGCGGCGCGGGCGGCGCGTGGCGCGGCGGGGGGCGCGGGTGGCGCCGCCGGGGTGGAGCCCCCCGCCGCCGACCTGCGCCTCTCGGAGTACTTCGCCAAGAAGCGCCCGCAGCGCCGCCGCGCCAAGCTCTTCAAACTTGCCGGTAATTGCACTTTAGTAATATCAATCAACAGCCAATATATCCTCACTGTTGGGGCTGAGGTCTACGGGCAAGAGTGTGTGGGCTATTAGTCCACCACGCTAGCCCAGTGCTTCGGACTTGACCGTACTGTCCCAGTTAAAAAAAACATACTGTATAACTAGGTTAACTAGGGTTCATTTGCTCGAGCCGAGAATTCCCGGGAAATCGTTGGGCTTTGTTCCCGGGAAATCAAGCTCGAGAAAAGTCGAGAACTCGAGAAATCATGTACCTATATAGAAATTAAATCGCCGTTTGTTGTGTTGCGTGGCGGCGCGGGCCAAAGCAGCGCTTGACCTTTAGTTTAATAGAAGCTACTTTTGTTTATAAGATCTAAATAACCAGCTAAAAATGGTGCTGTTTGGTCCACTCTGACGCCAACAACGCCAGGGCAGCGTCGGATTACAAAAAAGTGAAATTTGGTTTGAAAGTGAAAGTTTTTTTCATTGCGCCCCCTTTTGTCCACACTGACCTAATTATGTGTCTGTATAATATTATTTCTGTATATTTAAAAACAAAAAGTTAATTAGCTTATTCATAAGATTAATGTTTTTGAATATAATCAATAAGAGTTTTATAATTAATTTGATACTTTTATTTGAGTGGAAAACCACTGAATTTGTTGACGTTATTGGAACCAAATAATATGAGAAAACGTACGTAAATGTAAATTTCTCGAGACCCGAGAAATTGAAAAGCTCGAGAAATCATGAACCCTAAGGTTAACATATGTACACCACATGTGTTCCCTTAGCGCCGGCGGCGGTGGCGGGCGCGGGGGCCGGCGGCGCGGGTGGTGGGGGCGCGCGGCGGCACCGCTACCCGCTGGTGTGCCGGCCCGACCCCGCGCACCTGCACGCCGCGCTGCCCGCGCTGCACGCGCTCGCCGCACACATCGAGCCGCTCACAGGGTACATACACCCCTCACTATACCCACTACGTTGGAAACAAGTTTATATAGATTCAGAGCATAGTACCGGAAGCCGCAGTGTAGGCAGGCCTCCCACAAGGTGGACCGACGATCTGGTGAAGGTCGCGGGACCCGGCTGGATGAGGTTAGCGTGGGACCGGTCGTCGTGGAGATCCGTGGGGGAGACCAGCAGTCTAGCAGTGGACGCCTTCAGCTGATATGATGATGATAAGCAAATCGTTGTGACACAACAGTGTTTGTCCAGAGTAGCCCCAATAGATCATACAGTCCTTGCCAGAGTTCTATTATAGCTATATTATATATCTCTATCTAAAGGGTCAAAATGGGTCTCTCTCTGTTAAGACATAAGCCTACTTCACAAACGCCAACAACCCTAGGACGAGAGAGGGGGCTGCGCGGGGCGCAGAGGGCGATCGACCGAACGGACGGATCGCGCGGCAAACGCATCACTCATCAAAATGTCATACTACAATTAGCAATTCATTTACAACCGTCGCCGAGTGTGCGTCCATTATTTTATACTAATTATCGAAATACAAGTTTTTTCAAGAAAGTTTATATGTTTAATTGCTGAAAGGCAATCCACTAAACACTCTCCATCTTTAAGTTTAGATGTCTTGATGGTTATGACGCTTGTAAAACGACAGTGTTGTATGCGCAGGGGCGGCGAGTGCTCGCTGCGCGCGTTCCTGTCGGACTACGTGCGCGCGGGGGAGAGCGAGCGGCTCGCGCGCGCCGCCCGCGCCGCCATCGACGCCGCCATGCGCGCGCCGCACGCGTGGCGCGAGCGCGTCGCCGCGCCCGCCGCTGGCAGCGCGGGGTATGTACTGTCCGGCTCACGAGACCACTAAGCTGCCTCCTAGCGAGGGGCGTTTTTTTATTATTCTTCTTTTTATTACGAGCCTTTGGAAACGGCTCGCGATAAGATGTTTTTTTACGCGGCTTTGGACTATTGAACCAGTCCACGCCGGGTGCCTGGGAAGCTGTTAACACGAGCGTGCGTGTGTGTGTATGTGTGCAGGGCGCGCGCGCGGCGGTGCGTGGTGTTCTCGTGCTGCGTGTCGGGCTGGCAGGCGGTGGATGACGCGGCGCGCGCGGCGCGGCGCTGCGGCGCGTGCGGCGGCGCGGAGGCCACGCGCGCCGCGCAGCACGCCATCGCCGCGCTAGGTAACAACCACCACCTGCGTTCAGAGGTGCCTGAATTATGTGGCTTTGGATACGAGTTTATTTAGTCTCATACGTAGCCAGTGTCAGTCAGAAGGTCGTTGGGACCGGCTGGATGCGGAGGGCCGCGTGTGGTGGAGTTCATTGGGAAAGCTAGGCCTATGTCTAGCAGTGGACGTTGATGGGCTGATATGATGAATGTACATTACAATTATTAAAAGTTACCTTGTTCATCTTGTATGTAGTCATGTATAAATGTTTTTGTTCAAAGTTGGAACATCATAGAATTATGTATCCTAGGCAACCTTTATTTTTGCAATCACTCCATATTTCGACGGGGAAGTGCTAACAACTCCTAACTTAATTTTTTTTTTAAGAAAACGACTTATGAATGCAGTTCGATAAACGCGTCTACTGGTATATGAATTAAGTTGAAATTCGCAAAATTTGGTTTTTGTAAGTTAGGAGTTGTTAGCACTTCCCCGTCGATTTGACATCCAATAAATAAACACGAAAACTCTAAGTTATATTTAATTTAACAGTTTTATCTATGTATCTACATGTTGTGTTGTCAGCGACGCACTGCCGCGCGGCGCACGCGCGGCTGAGCCCCGGCGGCGCGGGCGCGGGCGGCCCCCGCGCGGCGCGCTGGCTCGCCGACGATGACATCGTGCGCTTCCTGCAGGCGCTGCCCAACTGGAAGCTGGCCGCCCAGGACGCGACGCACGCCAAGGGGCAGCCGCAAGCGCAGGTGCGCCCGACGACAACCTTCTAACTGATTTTGTGGCTAACTTCGGTATAGATCGCCGGATTCATTTAGGCGGTTGTGTGGCTGTTGTACGGTGTCAGCGGGGAGATGGGGGGGGGGGGGGGGGGTCACTAGAGACGCTCATTCAATTTCAAGAAATAGTTCATTGATTCGATCAACCGAATCAAACTTTCAAGTTTTTGGAAATCTCTATGTATCACACTATCTCGCTCACGCACACATAGACTGTAAACACTGTAAGCGATGTGCTAACAATCTTTCACTCTGTTCATTCAACCGCCGAAATGAATCCGGCGATCTATATAATACCTAGATTTTTTTATATCGTATTTTCCTACTATTTATTTATATTTATTATCCTATTTATATTTATTTTATTTATTTATATTATCCTAATTATATTTATTTCCTACTATTTATTTATTTTTATTTATTTATTTATAACCTTGCGGCTATTCCTTATATTTTTTACCATTTTTAAGTGTCTTATTTTTTAAAATTAAGTACCTAATTCGTATATTAAACATTTTTGATTTTGTGTATTTTACCAATACATATTTGGTAGATCCAAATATGTATTGGTAAAATTACACAAAGAAATATGTATTGGTAAAATTATACAAAAATAAATGTATTTCTATTTCAATCTTTTCACATTACCTCCCTATAACTAACTAATATTTCATATTCAAAATAACTTTTCACCTTCGTTATTTTGTGGACCCCCAACAATCAACTTTGTATCTAATACAATTTTCTTGACTCTGAGTAAGTGATCTCCATTAATAGTACATTGTGCAATAAGGGTAGTAAGTACTACCCGTCATGCACACAATGTTTTTCATCACATTTGCGAGGAAATAAATCAAGTTTAGTCAGGTTTAGTCAAGTTAAGTCAAGTTAACTACTCAATTTAACTTAATAAATCAGTTCAGTACAACCAGCTACACATTACAGCCCCTAGGGGTATAATATTGTACTGATTTCCATTACTCCCGCGGGTGTATATTATAGGCCATTGTGTTTCTGTATGTATGCATATAATGTGACCGTTTACGAGCAAGTTTGATGAAAAATGTATTTGTTCTGCAGGAGCTGAAGCAAGCGTACGAGCGCGAGGCGGAGATCCTGGGCTCGAGCCTGGGCGACGGCGCCGTCACGCGCTCGGAGATCATCGCCGACGTGGGCGCGCTCGTAGACCTCGCCGTGCTCACAGAGTCTATGGTAAGCCGTACTTTTTTTTAAAATGGTTGTACCGCCAATTGGAAACAAACTCCTGAAGAATCATGCCTGTTTACCTAGTAAAAGACATGACGTTTTTTAAATGTCGTATATTGAAATGTCATACATTTCTACATAAAGATACTTAATTCGGACAATTGATGCGGAAGCTATATGCGTTCACATGTTGCAGTCACTTACAGTGAGGCTGCACTACTATTTTATAAGTACCTAACATGTTTTTAAAGGAAAATTATGTTAGGCGCATGAGAAGTCCACCAACCAGCACTGGGCTAGCAGTGGACTGCAGCCCATACGCCCTCATAGTGGGGGTAGGCCTGTGCCGCAGCAGTGGGAATATATTAATAGGCTATTTTAGAATTTCGCGCCTTGTATTCATAATTATATGTATAATTATTTACGAGTCTTACACACGAACAAGTTTTCTTTGCCTTTGCCCTACGTTTCGACCGGGTTACACTCGTCAGCTCAGCTCGTGACCACGGCCAGTGTAACCTGGTCGAAACGTCGGGCAATGGTAAATAAAACTTGTCCGTGTGTAAGACCCGTACATTATTGTATTAACAGGCTGTTGACATAGATTTAGTATATTACCATACATTTGCACTCAGCGTATAGCATGAAATAGCAATAGTCTTTTACCCCAATAATTTGAGGAGACGCTTCTTATATGGCGGGGTCAAACTGAACAAACACTATCTATTTTAGTCGGACTGTTGTTTGTTGGGTGCAGCAAAATTCGCATACATAGAAAGAGATAGAAGATATTATATCTGTCTAGCTTACTCTTACTACTTTTGTAATAAGTGTGTCCCTCTCTGATAATTATTATTATTTTAGCGTCTGCTCTATGGGATACTTTTTCTTAGGCTGTTGATGATGATGATGAAAATAAATGACGTGTCGCTCCGTAGGACTGGCTGAGCGCGAACATAAAGACGATCCCTGCGATAGTGGGCGCGCCATCCCCCGGCGGCGCGGGCGCGGGGGGCGGGGGTGGCGGCGTGAGGCTGCCCGACAAGTTCCTCAACGACATCGCGTCCGCTGCCATGATCTTTGACGAGATCTCGCACAAGTGCCTGCTGCTGCTGCATCTTGAGGTATTATAAGGTGAACGCACACCGGGACGCGCCGCAGTCGCCGCAGTCTCCGCATTTGATTAGTATGAAGTTCTATGAAGCCTAGCACACTCATTTCACCGCTGATTTTGAATCGCCGCACGGTGCGGCGTGGGACGTTATCAGTACGGCGGTGCAAGGCGATGACTGCGGCGCGTGCGGGTGTGCGAGGCCGTCAACACAATGCGATGACTGCGGCGACTGTGGTGTGTCCAAGTGTGAGTTCTCCTTTATTCTTTTATTTTATTTATTTATAAACAAAGTCTTTCAAACATTATGTATTTTGACTTATACAAGTATAATTAGACCTATAGTTTCCTTAAAATTTAAATTAACAGGTACAGTTTATTTAATCTTACATTTGAAGAAGAAGAACGACTAATATTTATATATACATAATAAAACTTTATGGTTAAAGAACTCAATTAAACAATCCTAAAAACTTTTTTTATGTTTCTGGAAGTACAGTATTCTTCACTTTGTTCTCGCTCTCCGCCTTATTAATCTACCCTGCGGTTGAGCGTTTCGGCAGATTTTAAAAATTCGAAACTCGATTGCCTAAAAAAATAAAGACTTCGAAACTGGTTTCATAGTCAAATACTGCTAACATTCTAGCACTATGGTGCATCCAAAAATAGACTAAGATGACGAACCTTTTGTTACCGCGACTGTACATTTGATTGTTGTGTACAGATGCGCATCGAGTGCTTCCACTACCTGGGGCAGGAGGAGCGCGGGGGCGGCGCGGGCGGCGCGGAGGGCGAGGCGGCGGGCGGCGCGGCGCAGCTGGCGCACGCGCTGCTCGCCTTCCACGAGCAGGCCGCCAACGTGCTGGCGCGCAGCCGGCTCGCCGTGAGTCGAATCTGCACCGTGTATCTATTAGCGCTACGTAGGAACAATTTACGCACACTGACTCATGTTCAACCTCAAGCCCCGGGACACTAAAGTGTGCAGAATCCGCCGGGAGGCAGAGGAAACACCATTGCACCCTCTGTGCGAGTGTGGCCGCTCATGCGTAAAAGAAACACCCATCTGGGCAACTTCAACGTATGTAAGATCGCAGACTACATCATATCAACCTGTAGACGTCCACTTTTACAAAGGGATCTCCACGATGACCGGTCCTGCACTAACCTCATCCAGCCGGGTCCCGCGACCATCAGCAGATCGTCGGTCCACCTTGTGGGAGGCCTGCACTACACTGCGTCTTCCGATACGTGGTCGTCACTCGAGAACCATTGCCCCAACGGCCGTCTACGAGCGATGTGCACAGCCCTTCGCAATTCTTTGAGCTATGTCGGTGACCTTTTTCCTCCTGTGGATCTCATTTCTGATTCGATCTCGCAGCTAAACTACACATATCGCAATGAAATTAAGCGTCGGTTAACTCAATGTGATTTCCTGGAACTCATTGAGTGTTACCATGTGTCCAGTACATACTGAACGGCGTGGGCGAGATGATGTCCGCGGCGGTGGTGTGGCGGTGGCAGGAGTGCGCGCGCGGCGCGGGGGAGGGCGGCGCGGGCGCGGGCGCGCGGCTCGCCACGCTGCGGCACTGCCTCGCCGCGCTGCAGCTGCCGCACTCCGGCCTGCACCGCGCGCACACCTACCTGCATCTACTCACGTGCACGCCGGAGGTGACTCGCACACTCGGAGCTGGCATGCTCACTTGCACACTGGGACTAGCTGGCATGGTCACTTGCACACTCAGACCAGCTTGCATGCTCAATTGCACTCTCATACCAGCTTGCATGCTCAATTGCACACTCAGACTAGCTTGCATGATCACTTCCACACTCAGACCAGCTTGCATGCTCATTTGCACACTCATACCAGCTTGCATGCTCAATTGCACACTCAGACTAGCTTGCATGATCACCTCCACACTCAGACCAGCTTGCATGCTCAGACTAGCTTGCATGATCACTTCCACATTCAGACCAGCTTGCATGCTAATTTGCACACTCAGACTTGCTTGCATGATCACTTCCACACTCCGACCAGCTTGCATGCTCACTTGCACACTCAGACCAGCTTGCATGCTCATTTCCACACTCAGACCAGCTTGCATGCTCACTTGCACATCTACTCACCTTGCACACTGGCCTAGCATGACTAACACCTCCCGTATGTCCGCAGGAGATTATAGCATCAGTCCGTGAGAAAGGCGCCCAGTTCTCGGAGTTGGAGTACCTGAACGCGTTCAAAGTGATCGGCGCGCGCCGGGGGCTCCCCCCCGCGGAGATGCGCGCGCATCTCAAGCAGCTGTCCACGGCGCTCGGCCATGTCGGGGTCACCGTCTGAACATCACCAATAGATAGACTCGATCTAATGACAGCTGAGAATGAAAAAAGGCGGCAAATTGTTTATTTTTAATTTACTTGTTTGTATAGGCAACGGTGCTGCTGCTGAGCTCAGTCTGTTAAATGGTTTTGTAAAATTTAGATTCGATTATTCCAGCATTTTATATTAATATTAAAAATTTCCTTGAAAATCACGAGTGTTAATAAATATCAGATTTATGTATTTTTGTTTGCTGTGCACAGTATGCTTAGTATGAAATAAGTGATTTTAGCAGATCAAATTATTTAAAATAAATAGGTAAGCGAGAATTAAATGCATTATTTAATTAAATTGTATATTTTTTACTCCCATAATGAGGTTAAATAAATATTACTTTATAAATGACTAACTGTCGCCCGGTTAGTTTCCCGTGGGGAGCTTCTCCCACGGTAAAAAAATCCGCAATTTTGAATGTTGAGGTCCATAACACAAGCTATGTGCAAAGATGACCTCATTGGGTAGTTGATGGAAATAACTAGGTATGAAATCCGATTTTTACTAATTTTGGTACCTACTTCAGCGCTTAATTTTTCGTACACCAAACATTAGATTAGGCTGTATGGATTTGCAATCTTTTGCTTTTTAACGCAACATTACGTTTTAAAAAGATCACACTTTGTTGATTGTTATTTGTTTTGTTTGTTTACTTTTTTTGAGTTTTCAAAAATTTGCAGAGAAAGAAACCAATAAAATCTTGATTCTCTCGCATTTCCTTCTAAATAATTCTATTAAATAAAAACCATACCATATAATGGCAGATTCAGACCTCGCTGAGCTACGAAAGCAGTGCATAACTAGCCTATACGTTTGCGCCGACAACGTCTCGAAATACTTGGATGACGAGAAGGAGGCTGAGTTCGGCAAACTCAAGTCGTACGTGGAAAGTTATTGCGTGCTGGAAGCGCAGCAGGAAGTCGCCATACAGGCCTTGGAGAGGGCGAAAGTAAGTTAAGAAGAGTGAGAAAAGTATAACCTTAAACTTAACCAAATTTAGCTCTGGCAACCTAACAAGCCCGTCGCTTCACTGCTCTCCTCGCAGCTTGTAATATATAGTTACCGGAATGAAGTGGCACCGACGGCCCACCTGATGATAAGTGGCTATTTTCGCCTATACCTAACTCCAAATTTAAAGGCCACAAGTTAGTTGCTTGCTACCCTGAGGAATATGTTGGAATGTCCGGTGTTCCTACTAAATTACCTTTGAAACTGGAACACAAAGAACACAGGACCTATCCAGAAAGACCCAGCACAGCACAAGGGTCCGACCACCATTATAGGCGAGCAGCGATTCGCTGGTAGTAATAGTATTAATTTCGATTTGCTGTTATGTCATCAGAGGGAAACGGACACAACTAACGTGGAGACACTGCAGGAGCGCTTCACAGGGCACCTGAGCAGTCTGGCCGGCAAGCGGCTGCACGTAGACCGCCACCCGTACATGTTGGAGCTGAACAAACGCATTGAGAAGGGAGTGCAGAGTGCTAGGCGTAAGTGTCATCGGTGATCACAGTGACTCATCATATTATGTATTCATTTTTCCATTACCTTCTTGTATCGTCTCCGCGGATTGTAATTGCGGCTGTGTGATGCTGGCTGATTTCGACTAATCTTAGGTGTCAAAGGGGGAGCTGTGCAGATTCACTAGAGACGCTCAGTCAATTTCAAGAAATGGTTAATTGATTCGATCAACCGAATGAAACTTTCAAGTTTTTGGACATCTCTATGTACACTATCTCGCTTACGCACACATGGACTAAAAACATTGTCAGCGATGTGCAAACAATTTGTGACTACTCATATTCATTCAGCCGTCAAGAAATTCCGTGGGGACTCCCTCCTGCCGAGAAGGTCTAGTCATGCGCTATGTCTATGTGTAAGTGGACTCCCTGCAAAAATGCTAGTAAGTTGTGGAAGACAAGCTTATGGCGATGGCGTCTTTACCACCATTCGAGCAGGCGGCCCGGCCGGTGTTCTGAAGGCAGATAAAACAGATTGCGGCAAATTCTTCCATCTGGATGCTACTACCTGTTGCTTAAGAAATGTCATTATTTTTTTGTTTCAGAAAACTTGGATGAATCAGATTTAGCTATTACAGAATCGCATGAACAGTATGTAAGTACTAATAGCTTTTCTAAGACCCTTTTGGAAGAAGATATGCGTCATCTTGGCAGAGCCACAATCTCTGATTTGAAATCTGGCTATGCAGAAGAAAGCACCAAATATGTAGTTGAAAATTATTATTTGCACCTCAGCCGTCTAAAAGTTATCGGGGGCTATGGCGTATATCTCGATAACTTCTAAAAATATCCAAATTCTGTAAATGTAAAAGGAATGTACCTCAAATTGGGATGATCCAATCCGTTTTTTGGTAGACTTCCCATACGCCTTAAAAACCTTACTTCTTTGGCATATGCAGGTTTCTTATGTTTTCCTTCACCGAACCCTACTTAAGTTACGAAAAACTTGTAGGGGCCAAGATTCGAACCCATGGCATACAAATTCAGTCATTGAAGTCAGTAGTCACAAAAAATTAGAACTCTAACCAATATCAATCATGAAACTTGAACACGGTCTGTAATATTGCAGGTGGATCCAATAACGAAGAGACCAATAGTGGACCCGGTGAAGAATACAATCTGTGGTCACATCTACGAGAAAGAGTCTATCATTAATCTGATTAGTGTGAAGAACAGGACACGGTGTCCAGGTAACTAGAGATCTTGCTTCTTTGGTTTCATTTAGACTATTTTTACAAATGAGGAATTGCTTTGTATCTAGGATGTGAGTTCATAGCAGTCTTTGGTGGAAGATTTATAATGTTTTCAATTGTAATCAAATTACATACAAAGTATTACAAAAAGGTTGACATGTTGAGCGAATGAGTGATGAATGGGAGTGGCAAAGGTTTTTGATTCATGGTGATGAACGAATAACGCAAATATATCGAGCGAATGTGACACTTGGCGCTCCGTTCTTTCTGCCTACCCCGTCAGGGACATAGCGTGAAGATATGTATGTACAGTCGACCGCATGTCAGTGGAAACACTGACGTTGAGCTGTCCTAGCCTATTGGGGAGTTTCAATACTATGACTTATACTGGTTTTGTTTCCACTGACGTGCGGTCGACCGTACAAAAGAAGACATAAATCTTCCATCGGAACCTGTTACACAACAGTTACAGTTTTGCAACTCGGTTATGAAGAAAACAACAGTCAAGAACGTCCTCCTTGCAGGGCAGGTTAATGCAACCACGTGCATCTCCTAATTCCAGTGGCTGGTTGCGGCAACCGAGAGCCGGTGCAAAAGCAGCATCTACTCTCCGACGAGGAGCTGAAGTTCCGCATGACCCTCACGCAGCACTCCACCATGATCCAGGAACGATCCGTGATGGATCTCGACAACTCGCAGGATTGATACACTTGCGTTCTTTCAAATACACTGTGATGATTAATATAAGTTGATTAAGAGTAATTTTTTGCTTTATTTTCGGAATTCTGATCCAAAATGAGATCGAATCAGAAATGAGGAGATCCGCAGGAGAACCAAGGTCACCGACATAGATCAAAGAATTGCGAAGCTGAAGTGGCATTCCAGCATTGGACGTCTACAGGGTGACATTATCCAAAATGGCGGGAACCCTTAGGTCTTTTTTTGTGATAACAGTTTTGGTCTTAAATATCATTCGAAATTTATCTAAAAGACCTTAAACCTCGCAGCTGTAACTGACCTTATGAAAAGTGGAAATTCAAAACTGCTTTTCATTTGCCTAATAAATAAGTTGTTAGACTGATAAATAAATAAGTCGAATAAGTTGTTGATAAATAAATAAAATAAATAATTGTCATTTACATCGTTTCGAATTTCCGCTCTTCAAATCTTTGGCGAGAAAATGATAGATTACAGAGATTTAGAATGATTTTATTTCAGCAGAAATCTATATCTATAACAATAATGCATTGTTTTCATTTAATACGTTGCCATCAAGATAACATTCCATTATTTTGTGTATGTTTCTTTAATCACAGAATATAATAATAGTATAGGTTGAATGCACCCAATGTTTTACAACGTTTTGTTTAATAAATGATCTTGCATTAACCACATGGGATAAACATAGGAAAACAAGACTTCAATTTCAAGTCACTATTATCTTACTATGGCCATGTGCTTTTAGTGACTTCTTATTTATTAAGTTGTAAAACTATTTTTAACGTTCAAGTTGCATTTTCATACATAATTAAATACACATTTTTGACACACTTGCTCAGATACATATTTACGAACACAGAACTAAATCTTCACACTAAATTCTTCGGAGAATCTTTCGCCATTTGCCCCTAAACGTATATTTTATTTAAACCATTATTGCTTATAAAGTCTTCCCAGTGAAATTATTAGTAATAAATACAGCGTGTGGAAGAGTCCGCAACTGCATATTAGCTTACTAACAGGTGGCCGCGTAATTCTAGTACCCATTTATTTTTAGTTCTGTGTTTGTGAGGATATTTTGGTTCCTTGTTACAACCCAGAAAGATTGAAGGACTCTATCTTCCAAATTGGAATCAAAAGCACAGTTTAATTTGATACCATGATAAAAACGTATTAAATGTTATTAGATATTAAGTTTTGGTCCATAAAACTACTTCAATACAAAGTGCATAACAAGAATAAAATGTTTTTAATCTAATAAACTATGTGAAGCTCAAAATACTAGTAGGTATTATCTTTTTTACATTCACCATCGTTTTGAATATTCAAAATCTATAATCGAATGCAAACATTTTTGTTTGGAATCATTTTTCGACTGACAAGCAAAGCAAATCAGTAGAAAATAAAACAATTAATAAACCAATGAAAAACATTATCCTGTCTCAATCTTCTTATTATTCGTCCTAACTAATATCCGCGACGGTCATAGAAAAAAGTTATTCAAAAGCTATGTTATTTAATAAATAAAAGTGATATAAAAACGTTATTACAATAAGTTAAAATTGATAAGTAAATTTAATCTAATAGGCAGTTTCTCACAACTCTTTAATTATTATAGTAAACGTTTTCTGGTGTAATAATAATAAATGAACGCTTATTATAAAATAAACGAAAAATTCAATTAGCATGTTCAGCAGAGTACAATCGCTCTAGAAAGAGGTTGATTATTCTACCAACAAAATGGATACAGCGTTTACATAGAAACGGCCGTAGTTAGTGGGCTACGCGCTATCGCCCTATCATTTACCCCCTTGGGGATTATTTTTTACCAAATTCCCAATTGATCGTCCCCATTGATGGAGATTGCGGTAATTTTTTCCAAGTACAGTCGACCACACGTCAGTGGAAACACTGACCTTGAGCTGGCCTAATAGGGAGTTTCAATACTATAAGAGACCAGTTTATACCGGTTTTGTTTCCAATGACGTGGGGTCGACCGTACAATGGTGACTACAGGACTAATTAATTATCCCCGAAATCAATGTCAATTGAATTGCTTATTAACATCTTGAGCACTGGGGTAAAATCCGTTATTCCATTAATGGTGGTAGGTGGTAAGTCTCCATCTTGGGCGACCGTACCTCAAATGTTAAATGACATATTTCAAGCTTCATTACAACTATTCTATAGTAAGTGCACTATCGGATTTTCTTAAAACTTAATTTCAACAGGGCAGAACACGACCACCAACTACGTCACTTTCCTCCATAGGACCGCCAGCGACACCGATCCGTTCGTATATATCGGTGGCATCAATGCGCTCAAAGCCATAAATTCAATCAGAACATTTCATACCGTGGTCACGAGCTGACCACGTCCAGTGTAACCTGGTCGAAACGTCGGGCAAGGTAAATAAAACTATTTCGTGTGTAAGACCCGTAAATAATTATATAATTATGAATACAAAGCGCGAAAGTCTAAAATGTACTAGAACATTTCATGAACAGCTCAAGAGTCATGACCAGACATAAAAGTTTTAGTATTACTAATAAAAATTTCCTAGTAATGTAAATCAAATCAACAGCCTATTATTAAACGTACCTATGCCTAGATAGGCTGTAAAAGTCGTAATCTTCCTTTAAGAAAATAAATAAATATGTCCCCATTGCTGTGGCTCAGGCCTACCCTCTCAACGAGGGCGCTCGGGCTATAGTCCACCACGCTAAACCAGTGCATTGGTGGACTTCACATGCGCCTAAGAATTTCTTCTTCGGCGTATGCAGTTTTCCTGACAATGTTTTCCTTCACCGTTTGAGAGCAGTCAGTAAATGTACTTAAGTTTCGAGAAAATGGGCCGTTTAATAACCGTAGTCATTTTTGAGTCTACTAAGCCGGTGGTCGTGAAATGCCAAATAATAAGACTTAATACAAATACAAGCTATAACGGTGGCAATTACAATGTATAATAATAATTGTGTATTTATATATTTTAAATAAGTTTATATTACAAATCGCAAAACCCGTCATTAATTGCATGGTTAACGTCACATCGTGGTCACATCATAATTCCTGCTTAGTCAAGTTTGTCTTTTGCATAAGGTCGTAGGTTTGATTCCCACTGGGATAAGTCGTACGTCGACGGTGTAATTTTTTTTAAATACAATAAAACAACTTTAAAAAATAAATCATTATTAAAATCTTGGCGAAAAGTTATAATAATGCAAAAAAATAAATGTATAATTATGTAAAGTATGACGGGTTTTACATTATAAAGGTTGGATCACACAGAGTCACGAACGAACGCGACTAGCAAAATCTCTCGTACGAATACCTACTTTCAACGCGATCGATTTCTTTTTGAACTATGACCCTTGTGCACTTTACTGAATATTACTGAGGTCGAATAATCCGAGTATTTTTATATATTATTTTACGGCCCTGGACACAAAGACCTTCTAGGTCCGTCATATCTCAATATTCATATTTTGTCATTTTACGCATGAATAATATAGAAATATGAAAAAAATTATTTACATATTCTTGATACTGAGAAATCTTCTAAGTAAATTTTATCGTGATATATTATGCTGTCATAAATTAAATCGAAATTAAAGAACCCGAACAAGATTCATAAAAAATCATACACATCCAATTTCGGGCAGTAATATTCCGTACAGTGCAAACCCCCTAACTTCGTCGCATTCTCATCTCAAGTGATAACTAACCACACTACTTACACTTATATATACGCTACGGTAATACTTATATTTTATTACTAATTAATATAATTGTACTTTTGAGTATTACACCAGTATTGCTGTCATTTTGTATGTGATATGATTATGATTAATGTTTTAACCTATATATATCACGGTCTAAAAGGGGATTTGTTTTTCCCCTTTCTGACGTTATTATAATACCGTATCACTCGCTCGAAGAAGTTTGCGAATGCTATGACATGAGATACATGTCTTATATTCCGTAATTTTCCTTAGCTGTTTGATGAAAACAAACGATATTTGCGTCGTCTACATGTGTTGTATTACCATTTAAAATTTGCGGTCCACGTGGGATCATTATCTATCAGATATTTTGCTTTCAGCCGCAAAAGCGTTTGTATTCTAAGACACCCAAGGAAAAACGGATTATAGATACAAGTGTGCCTAATGTCGAATTCTTAAATAGCTGGAGTAAGCTGACAGGTGCTAATGTCAGTTTGTAAAACAATGTTGCCTTGTTTATCTGTCTTTAATGTCGTTTTTTAAATAAATAATAAATGCTCTTTATTTCAGGCAATAAACCCATATTTGCACAATATACAAAATAAAATAATAAATTAAAATGGCAATGGAAGATTGCTCATTAATGAGTGAGATAGTCTATTCTTTTGTCACACTATTTTTTATTTCATCAAGAACTGGCAACCCAGTAAACGTCAGTTTACTACAGCTAATTAAAAATCCATCAAATTAATATTTAATGTCACTAACTACACGGAATAGGTAACAAATAGAGACTTCTGGCAATGAGATAAATCACTATTTGCTACGGTCATTCTGTTCAGTAGTTCTCATAGATAAGCAGAAATATTTTTAAATAAAATAATTATTTAAGAAGCTGATTATCAAGTTGAAATTATTCGGAATGCAGATAATAGTAGTAAACAATTTATGATAAGTACTTATAAATCTAAAATTGATTTCTCTTAAAAATATAATATTTAAATGCAGGAAAAATTCTAGCAATCGTAAGCTACTAATCGATTAGAAACCTATGACTAGATACTAAGTTTAGGAAAGCGAAAATTTAGAATGTAAGTGAAATTTAACTTTTCTTTAAAAAGGTTGAGGCACACTCATCAGGCCTTTCGCAATTTTGCCGATGAAAATATCATCCTAAGACGCCTTTGCCGAGTGTGTTTTGACCTTAAATGACATATCAATTACCCAAAAAAACTTTTAGGATACATTAATTTACCTTTCAACAACATTGGGCCTGATCTGAAGGTACACATTTAAAATTTGAAACACTAAAATTAGTGTCGTCCCTGTCTTTATAGTACTGTGTGACAGGGATAGAAACAATTTTAGTGTTCATAGTTATATAATTATTTACGGGTCTTACACACGAACAAGTTTTATTTGTTCGTGTGTAAGACCCGTAAATATTTATAATATAATTATGAATACAAAGCGCGAAAGTCTAAAATGTACTAATTTTAGTGTTGTCAAATTTTACGTAACTTTGTGCCTTCAGTCAGAATCAGGCCTGATAACTCGATTAAGTTAGCACACAATATTACAACATATTAATTTAAAGGCCGTAAACAAAATACCTGTAGTTTCTCATAGAGGTATTTCTTGAACATGTTCTACGACTTTGGGAAATTCGCAAATAAATACTATTTACATCGATATCGTATCTCCCACACAAACCTAGGGTTTGAGGGTGCTAAGAACACAAAAAATTGTAATATAAATTTTGTTACATAAATCTATTCTACTAATATTATAAAGGCGAAAGTTTGTAAGTTTTGTTTGATGAAACTTCCAAACGGCTTATCTGATCAGTTGGATATCTATACCGATTTGAAAGTCCTCCATCTACTCTCTCGATGACCTTCATCAGATCATGCCCCGATCAATCCTTCACGGAGACCCATGGCTTCAAAGTGACCTCGATTGTATGAAATTCTTGCCCTGTTTCTAACTATCCGTCCACCTATGTATTTAAGATTTGAATTGTTTCACGATTTTCAAAAGTCGTAGAAGTCATTCAGAATGTCACACTTGTGTTACGTTTGTTTTTACACTTACACTCTGTTAATGATTATTTTTATATCACTCGTGCCTTTTCACATCACAACATTATCGATAAATATAATTATGTAGAGATCTCAACTGCATAAGTAATTACATTGGAAATTATGAATAGCCTTACGTACTCGTTGCATTACCAATTAATTTTATATGGACTGATAGTTTAGTATTCGCGACCCCATCGCCTGTTTCCTGGGGTCTAAAGCTCGTCCAAATGAATCCAGAAAGGTAAAAAATTTGCAGCTACCTACTGCAGAAGTGGAGAAACTTATTTTGTGTGGGTACCATTGATTTGAATGAATTTTTTCATTCATGTCGCTATGAAAATATCGTCATTTTAAATGATTTTGAACATGATTGTGACAAAGTGAGGTGACAGCCAAAGATTGGAGCGAGCTAACATTTTGATTTGATGAGAACAACCACATTTTTATTACAATATTTTTGTGATATAAACAATAGCATTTTTTTCGTTTGGGGCAGTATTTTGGAAATAATATAACTTGACCAGTAATACAGGGAGGTAAAATACACCTGGAGTTGCCCATTACAAAAGACATTCACTACCAAATACTAAACAACTTTTGTGACTGATAAAAAAGTTAATTTATTTATTTAATAAGTCAGGTCTGGATAATTTTAACACTTCGAGCAGTTCAGTGTGTTTTTCTCGACATTTGAATTGTTAGAGTCCTTGCACACTGCGACTTCTGGCGAAAGTCAGTGTAGAATAAAAGAATGGCGAGCGAAAGAAAGAGCGAACGAGAGTAAGGTAAGGTAGACTGACATCGCTGCCAAAAATCGGGCCATTACGATAAAAGTTGTTAAGTATCCAATACCGTATGTCACTGCAATATAGGTCATTACATATTATTATATTTGTGACCTATTACTCCATCTTTCCATTATCAGAAATAGTAGCAATCACCCCCACAATACAACTCTTCAGGTCATCACTCAAATCCCTCCTCGAGTCCATGAACTTCTGCAAAGACTCCTGCACCCTCGCCTCCTTGTAATCCGAAGCGATTTCATTCCTCTTCGAAGTTATATCGAGAAAAGCCAGTAGGTTCTCTGCAACTTCAACGGGTATCTTGGCGCAGTTTGTATCTATTAGTACTGACACGTGCTTACCGATCTCTGATTTGAGGAGTTGTGTGATGAATACCGCCTCGTAGTCTTCGTCGAGGGGTTGGTCAGATTGGGGCGCGTTGAGCGACTCTATTGCGAGGAGCGTAAGGGCTAATATGGCCTCATTCTGCATGACGGAGTGGCAGGCCACTAGCATGTTCACTAGGCTGGATATGCAGCCTTCCACCTGGAAATATAAACAATTTTATTTAGAAATCAATATATGTAATAAACGAGATTTACTGTCTAGATGAATTTTCCAAACATGAGATTGGCCTGATAATGACATCTAATATAACAAAGTGTTTGGTAAACCGCATACGCTGGTTTTTGTCTAGTGCATGGTGAATACCACCGTGTATATATACCTGCACTATGTGCCGCCAGTGCGGCTGGTGCCTCAGCTGCTTGACGGCCCAGGCGAGCAGGCGCGGCGCCTCCCCCGCGGCGCCCGCGTGCTCCGCCGCGCGCCCCCACGCCGCCACCGCGCCCAGCGCCGCGCGGTCCGCCGCCAGCTGCTTCGCCACGCCCTCTGCACGCAAACCAGTGCTCTTACTCACTAACCGGCTGGGCTATCCGAGTCGAGGGACCAACGTGCACTAGGCTATCCGGGTCGAAGGACCGATTAAGTGCACTAGGTTATCCTGCTCCAGGGACCAGATTATCTGGCTCATATCAGCCCACTAGGTACCGCAGCGATCTTGGTGCCGGTGGTGGGGTTGATGACTACTGCTACCCACCTTGGCCGTCCACCAGCATCCTGATGGCAGCGAGCAGCTTGTACGCGACGTGGTGGTCCCTGACGGCGGGCAGCGCGCGCAGCAGCGCGGGCGCGGCGCGGCCCCGCGCGGCGGCGGCCATCTTGTTCCCCCGCGGCACCGTCAGGTTCCGCAGCGCCGACAGCACCGCGTGCTGGATCTTGGTGACGGTGGTGGGGTCGATGGGGGCGGGAGACTCCGGCTCGCTCTGCATCCGCACGTGGAAGCCGTGGTACACCTCGAATATATCTGGAAATAGGTTGAAATCTATTTTAATTTCATATTCGTACTTCCTAGTAACCGTCAAGATGCCTACAATCACAACAGCGCGGTTCCTAGCCTAGTATCATTGGCACTTTTCCTTTACTTCTGAACGTCAAATCAGCAAGTGAAGTTCGTATTATTTATGACAAAAATCCGGGATTGAATTCTCTACCTCACGAGCGATAGGCCACGCACTACCTAGTAAGCGAGTACAGTAAATAAAACTAGTAGTTCCGTGAGAACAGTAGACCTCGCCAGCCCTTATAAACCAAACCTAAAAGAAACGAACAGAAGTCAATTTTGCAGTTGGAGACAGATTAAGTACTAATGTGACAAAAATTGGCACTTTAAAGCTTAATATTTCGCAAACGGATCCCTGAATCGAAAAATGTTTTTTACACACCTGCGATATTTTTGAAAGATCTATCCAACGATACCCCACACCATGGAATTCACGCGAAAAAAATTTATTTCCCATTTTTCGTATGTAGTTTTATGAACATAATTAAAATTTTCGACTTTCTTAAGTTAATTGACTGTTACTCAAAAAACTAATTGAACCTACTTAGCCGTCATCGTTTTCCTTTTAACTACGTTATATATGCTACTGCCGTGAATTTTTTCACATTTCCAGAAGCAACCGTTTAGCTGGCAGGGGGGGGGGGGGACACGTGACTCTAACAAAAATTACTGCTTTAAAGCTTAATATTTCGCCAACGGATCCCTAAATCGAAAAAATGGTTTTCACACACCAGTAATATTTTTGAAAGACCTATCCAACGATATCCCACACTATGGGATTCACAAGAAAAAAAAAGTTCACTCCCACTTTGCGAGTATGGTAGGTACTCTAAAAAAAATGTTTTTCAAAATTTTATTCTACTCATTTTGTCGGCTTAATTAATTTATACCTATGCCAAATTTTTGTCAAAATCGGTTGAAAAATGCGACCTGTAGAGAATTACAGACGGACAGAAAGACAGAAAGACTGACAGACGGACAATAGCATTTTTGGCCAATCTCGAAACTTAGACGCTTCGCTCGCTCGGTCAATTAACATTTAAAAATTTCCTTCATGCTTGTAGATATGCTATGCGCTTTTATATAAATTTCGTAAGCGATGGTCTATACCTACTTCTTCTACAATATCTAGTATTTAAGATAATATGTAGAAAGAGTTCTCATAATGGCGGAATAAACCTATTATTAAATAACCCAAGATCGGATGAGGCACGAGTTGTGTATGGTTACGCTAAGCGCTGTCTCTCTGCCTTATCCTCAGAAATACTTGTGTTTCCCTATGAGGCTGGCATGGACCTCAATACTCCAAAGCCTCGGTAAAAAAAAAAGAGTTCTCATGACCGAAATGTAAAAGGAACCCTAAATCAAATAAGCCGTGTTCCTAACCGACTACCTGATCGGTCGGCCGACCAGGTCAGCAGTACCAAACAAGTCCAAAGTAGTCCAAACTCACCGAGTAGCTTGTCAAAGATCTTATCGTCCATCATGTTGGTGCAGTAGTCGTCCTGGCGCGCGAAGTTCCCTATGGCCAGCACCGCGGTGGTCAGGAGATGGTAGTTGGCGGAGTCCAGCCACTTCACCATGGTTAGGTACACCTCGCCCACGCCGCTGTTGTACAGGATGTGCATCGCTTCGTCTGTTGTGGAGCAGAGACAACAAATAGACAACAATTGATTACCAAAAGGATTATATATATTTGGCCAGGCCAGTTCCGTTTAACGCTACCTCTGAAAATCTGAAAACAGTAACTCTTTTTACGCAGAAAAAATCGGAAGTTGCAACATTTTTATCCACTCAAATGTCCTGCATTTGCTAGCTCGTTCTTGACAAAAGTCATTAAGTATTTAACATCACGCTACGATCTTTAGGAGCCGAGCAAAGGAAACGAGTCAGAAATCAATCATGTATACTGACTGATCAATGCACAGCCCAAACCGCTAAGCCTAAGCTTGAAATTTTGCACAGAGGTTCCTCATATAGCTCTGACGTCAACTAAAGGGTTTTTCACGCAGGAAAGCTTTACAACGCGGGGGAAGCCGCGGGTAACAGCTAGTCATACATATCTTAAGGGTTGGATCTCATCTGTCAGCACGGAATCGACTTTTTCATATCTCTATCCTTTTCTGTCGTCCAGGAACGTCATTTGCTAGAGCGAGAAACATAGCGGGTGTGCTATTGCGCAATGCAGCAACAAGCAGGCTACGAATCGATCGCCGGCGGTGGAGTGCTGACGCGTGCTACCGCGCGCTATAGCATACCCACTGTTTCTCGCTCTAACAAATGACGTTCTGTCAGCACGGAAACGCGACATTTTAACACGCCGCAGCACAGATAGCAAAAGTGCGATTCCGTGCTGACAAATAAGGTCCAACCCTAAAACAGCATCTCACCACCAGTAAGCACAATGATGACGAGGTCGCACGCCTGCCTCATGACGGCGTCCACCTCCGACTCCTCGGCGTTGAGCTCGCCCGCCTCGTGCCGCTGCACCAGCTGCTCCAGACGGCAGCACACCAGCTGCACCCCTTTCTCGCTCGCCAGCAGGGTTTTTACAGAATCTGCAACGTAAAATATATGAAAAATTAACTAGCTACTAAGTTGTAACCTGATTGGGTATTGCAAATTAATATTTACTAGGCTTTATGGTATTGTGCTACATTATTTTCTTTTCGACTCCGCATTTGATTTCCAAAAAGATTTTTTATTTTATTTCTACAGACTTCCTCAAGCACAAGCCCAGTAGGCTTGTGCTTCAATGAAAAAAAAATTTTCTTATCAATAAAATCAATAGCCTGTAATATTAGGCACAGGCCCACAATGTGTACAGGCTATACAGACTATTGTCTGTGCCCAAGTAGGTTGATGGACCTCACAAAATTCTAAATGTTAAAATTTCTCTCTCCTTAGTACTTACGCAGGTTTTCTCAGGATGGCGCGCATTGGTTTTTGTGCATATTTTGTTTTTTATAAGAACAGGCGTGACTTCTTACTTTATTAGTTGAATGTTAAATCAAACAATTTAACAGAAACAAATCTTTAAAAATCATTTACATTCAAAATATCAAAATAAATGCTTGTAAAACTAATCAATTACTCACCACTTTCAGCTTGAGCATGCAAATGGTCAAGACATAACTCAGAAATCTCCATATTCGTTGTCTCTTTGAGCACATTGAGCACTGCAATATTGAGCTCTTGCTCGAATACTAACTCTGGTGTATTATCATTCACAACGCTCAGTATTAACATTGCAGTTGACACTATCTCATCACTCATATCCTCTTTTTCAAGTTCAAAAAGCAGCAATTTATGCAATAATTGTATCAAACCTCCTTGCGATATCGCCTCAGTGAACTCCTGCCCACCAATAGCAAAATTCAGCAATGTTTTACTTGTAAACATCTGTATTTCTCGCAACAATGAGGAATTTTCTTGTAAAGTTTTGTCTAGGAGTTCTACTAGTGTTGGTATGCCGTTGCATTCGAGTATTATTGTTCTGGCAGCGTCACAGTTAAAACATAAGTTGCCGAGGGATCTACAGCACTGTTTCACGAGTTCATTTGTTTCAGAAGTTAAATCTTTATGCAGTAAATTCAATATAGGCTCGATTACCTCTTTACTGGCGTATGATTCTCGTTTCTCTTCGCATTTGGCTAGTTCTGAGATGGCTTGGACGCTTAGAAGCACGATTTCCTGGTCGCTGTTTTTCAATAAAGACTTCAGACAAGACGAAACATCGTATTCGTAGTCTTTGCCGGTACGAATGATGTCACTCAATCTCACTTTCAACTCGTTAACATTTGTTATGTTCTGAATGACCAAAGTTTCCAGAGAGGTAGATTTCTTGGCTGAGGAACCTGCAATGGGGTAAAACTTTAGAATTACTGAGTTTCTCGTACGAAAACAAAATGCAAAATCATTGGAAACTTACCATACATTTTTTCAGTCGCGCTGTCTTTCAAGAAGGAAAAAGGACGTGAAAAGACAGAATTTACAAGAGGAACAGACTTAGTGTAATCATAATTAGATAATTCTATAAATTAAATAAAGAAAACGCAAGAAAATCCATTGACAGGAAAATCGATTTGCCGAATCTGTCAAATGCGTTTTATTCGTGCAGGTTTTCAAATAAAATTAATGCTGCGTTTTGTTCGTTGCCCTATCTTGATCGCAGGCAGAACGGGTAAAAATAAATTGTTATTAGAAATTACAATAATAATATTGAATTGTATCCATATTAAAATCGTGATCCATGGGGGAGGCCTTGTACAACAGAGGACATCGTTGGTAAAATGATGATGATGTAAGCCAGTAGTTTAGTTTCTTCGAAAAAGAGGAACGCCTGAGAGTAATTACTCCTCTTGGTATTGCTTTATTAACATTGGGAATGGGTCATTTTTTCGGTGGTGCATGGCCAGGTTTGGCAGAGGGGAGAATGTCTGAGCAAGGCGACTCCCCGTGCTGCTCTAGCGGTTTAGTGCTCGTAAAAAACCGCAAGTTGTAAACCGTATGATTTTTGCTCGTTAAAGTTTATAATTGAGTTTATTTTCATCTGAGAAAACCAGGGTAGAACAGTCTTAAATTTTTAATTTTGAGGATCATATCCAAAAAAGTTTTAGATAAATTGGCCCTCCCTTCATTGGAGACCATTAGAGGTGAACTGGCTATTAATTAAGAGCAATGCGATTACACATTAGACCGATTATCCAAGAGCTTAGAAGGGTCATGGGCGGTGGAAGGTTTAAACGTTACATGCTGAGTACACGTTGCATGTTACATACTGAGTATTACTGGTATTACTACAGATTTATGCGTGCACGTGGTAGCTCTTAATATACCTACCTGCTTTTTCTTTCGTAGAAATAGTTAGGTACTTTCTCTCCGGTGAAGCTGTGACGGCCAAAGAAAGGCCAATAGCAAAGTCAATTCTAAAAGTTAGGTACTTTGTTTGTTGTCTAAACTAAACTGAACAGAGCAAAAGTTTGATCCGAGAATTTTATTCTACGGCTTTTAAATACGTTAAATTAATAAAATCCGCTGCGCAGCTGCGCTGCTCTCCGCCACTGACATTAGCGAGCGATGTGAGCGCGAGACAAATGAAGTGAGAATGGTCAACAATTAATTCAGTTCGGTTCCCGCAGGATTGAGGCGGTTCTGACTAACGCCATGGTTGATATACAGCATGCTATGTATACTAGCATTAAAAGTCAGCGCTCGGTTTATTCGGTTCTGATTGATTAACCGGTTGGTATAGAGTTCCTGTGTATTACATATAATAAAATTATGGTAAAGTAACCGGTTCTTCATGCGTAAGAAACTCACCAGTGAAGTCAAGAGTGTCTGGTAGAAAAAATTACGAGAAATAATAGCTATTACTGTTCGCCGTACATAACTGTAGTTTAATCAACATCTGTTCAGCGGTATAGAGTGAATGAGCAAGAAACATTTAAACTTTCGCATTAATAGTTAATGGAATATAAGGTAAGTAGATAATAATTTATCTGCTATTTCAAAACCGGTTCCGAGATCATTTCATCCGATCTCATTTCACCTCACCTCACCTTACCTTACCTTAGGTACCTTACATAACCTCACCTTACGCCTTACCTCACCTCACTCACTCACTCTCCTCTTAACTCATTTAATTTCATTTTCATTTTTAAATGTGTATGTTTGAGAGCTTAAAATGTGATAGTTAAAACATCTATTGTAGATTACGTTAATCATTTTACGCCATCCACCGGAAGATGGTAGTGTTGTTAATTTTTTGAACATCCTGTACGTGTGTACGTCTACTCACAATCATTCTCGGCTCATAATAAGAACAAACCAATATGTCCAGTAAATAGTGCGCTTGTCCGCCGGCGTAATGTCACCTCTCGCATTATGACAATACCCTCCAAATTGTTTTCACATTTTTATCAATTTGTTGTTTATCAAGTGAACCGCTTGCGTCAGATTATTAAACTTACCTTGTGTTTATTAGTTAGTAATTGAGTATAAAGTGTGTATCTACTCGTGTCTAGTAGTGTATTTTGTGGTTGGAAATGTATTTGTGTAGTGTCTCCAACTTTTTTAGAAGACGCTGGCCGTCTATCGAAAGGGTGAGTATTACCTACATACCTACTTGTATTGGTAGGTATAGGTATGCCGGTTTGGTCACTATGTTTTTCTTCACCGAAAACCATTTCAGTAATGGGCTCCCTAAACGATCATACGGCATGACATGCAAACTACGTGCTGGCCGTTGCTTCACTGTATTGATTGATAGCAAGGCATGATGGTCCATCATGCAGCATGACATTCACGTAAGCGTTGCATGTCATGCAAGCATGATCGTTTAGGGACACTTTAAGATTTACCTGATTTGCGTTTTTAGGGTTCCGTACCTCAAAAGGCAAAAAAGGAACCCTTATAGTATCACTCCGTTGTCCGTCCGTCTGTCTGTCAAGACCCTTTTTTCTCAGGAACGCGTCGAGGTATCAAGTTGAAATTAATATCAAATACTCAGGTCTGCAATCCCTTAGAGCTGTGAAAACATCAAACTTCAAAGTCAACGCCACTGCGTTTTCGATTTTTTTTAAATTAAGTTTTAACATTGAAAATGTTTATGGGATCGATTTCACGAAATAAACAAAATCTGCGATAACTTCTAGTTCCATTTCGAAATAAAATATTGCTACCGCGAGATTAGTCTATTTCAGCTACTTCCACAGCATCATGTCATACGGCATCCTACTGTGGGGTCAAGCGGCAGATATAGAGACCATCTTTATTTTGCAAAAGAGAGCTATTAGGGCGATCTATAATCTACGTTGTAGAGAATCATTAAGAGAAAAGTTTAAAGAAATTAATATATTAACCGTTGCCAGTCAATACATTTTTGAGAATATTTTGTATGTCCGCAAAAATATATCTCTCTTTTTGAGGCACTGTGACATGAACACAACTTATTTTACAAGAAACAAAAACAAACTTGTACCACCACAGTTAAGGCTTAGTAAGGTCAGTAAATCATTCACGGGGCAATGTATACGCTTCTACAACAAACTACCAGAAGAAATCTTAAATATGAATGACAGAAAATTTAAGACCTACATTAAACAACAACTTTGTAAGAAAGCTTATTATAGGACAGTCGATTATCTAAATGACAAAGATGCCTGGTGTTAATGTTACTTCAGCCTCGCACAATCTTTACAAAATAATGTTATGTACAAACTTGATTTTAAAAGATGTGTTGCGGAAGTTTGTTGCGCCGCTTCTTCTTCCCAGCTCTATATAACACCTTGGAGGCGGTGGTAGATAAAAAATTGACGTTGTATAAATGTACCCAGTGTACTTACATGCAATAAAATAGTTTTTTGAAATCCCATGGAACTACTGAGAATGATTCCAAATATAGGGCTACGGGGTCATACGAGGGCTCAAAAGGCGCAGAATTTATCGAGACACATTATAGCGTTGACAGTTTGAAAATCGGTTGGCAATTTTTTTTGAAAATCGAAATAGTTTGGAAAAATCTGGGGATTTTTTGGGACGAAATTTCGAAAGGATTTTTTTTAACGAATCTATTTGGAATATTGAAAAAATAAAAAAAAATTAACAAAAAAATAAAACCGACTTCAAAACACATAAAGGCTCTAAAAAGCGTAAAATAACTTTTTTTATTTCAATCCAAAAGACAGAAGGCTGTTATTATTATTTTTATATAGACCTATTATTTTAACTAAAATATTATTATAGTTATGTGCTATGTACTGACCAGTCATTTTTGAAAAAATTTTTGAAATCGGTCCACGATTGAAGGAGAAATCGGTGAACATACATAAAGGAAAAAAAAAATAAAAAAAATACATACAGCCGAACACAGTACCTCCTCCTTTTTTGGAAGTCGGTAAAAAATGAGAAAAAAGCACATCTGCGCTTAAAGACTATCCAAATTTTTTTTTTATTATTTTATCTTTCATAGGTTCCGAGATACGTGACCCCAAAGTTGGGACATTTTGTCAATATCGCTGTGCTGACGTGATAGTTCGCCGAAAACTGAGCAAGCGAAAAAGATAGAATCCTGAGCGTAGCGAGGGTTTCAAGGTACGAGACGCAAAATAACGTACAGTCGCTCATAACCGTCTAGCTACTATGGTACATTTTCAATGTACTAAGATTCTTGCGTACTGCGTGAAGTCTGTGGATTTGTACATTTTAGACTTTCGCGTTTTGTATTCATAATTATATAATTATTTACGGGTCTTACACACGAATAAGTTTTATTTACCTTGCCCGACGTTTCGACCAGGTTACACTGGCCGTGGTCACGAGCTGACAGCTGAGCTGGTCAGCTCGTGTAATAATAATTATATAGTCTGTGGATTTTTTTAAAATTTATAGAGTAGCCGACTACGCGCAACTTATTTTCATATTATAATCATGTCACATAAAAATATATTTAACGACTATTTCGCTTTCTTTGTTGTCCGTTAGTTTCTCAGTTTCGTCCCAAAGTGTCCCGAACCATTCATTACAATAAAATGGCTCCGGATTTAGCGAACGAAATATTAATATACGCGTACAAATCGGTGTCAACAAACTAAAATAGCACGGGAGCCGAAGCTAGATTTATAATTAAAAATAAAACCTTTAGATAGATTCATCATCACCATAACAGCTTGTAGACGTCCACTGCTGGACAAAGCTGGACGACCGGTCGTCGTGGAGATCCCTGGGGGAGGCCCAGGGATCTCCACGACGACCGGTCCTGCGCTAACCTCATCCATCCAAATTAATCAACAGCCTATTAATATGTCCCCACTGTTGGGGCCTAACTTCTCAACGAGCACGTCACGCTATAGTCCACCACGCTAGCCCAGGGTTGGTGGACTTCACGAATTCCTTCTTCGGCGTATGCAGGTTTTCCTTCACCGCTTGAGAGCAATCATTAAATTGTACTTATACTAAGTTTTGAGAAAACCTTTTTGGTACATGGCCCGGCCGGGGATCGAACTTGGACCTCTAGACGTGACAGGCCGCGTCTTCCACACTGCGCCACCGACGCTCGCCAGGGACAAATACTGGTTTCAATTAGTTTGTATTTCACAAAGTTTTTAGCGCTCTATATCCTGGTAGCGAAGCTTTTGTTTGTCTGCCTGTTCGTCGGAGAACTCGAAAACTACTGTACCGGTGTTAAGCTGAACTTCATGGAAAAATTAAAAAATGATTGTAATAAACAATCATCATCATCTTTATTTCAGAAACAGTAGGTACATCACTGTGTGCGAAAATTTCATTAGGTACACTTAAAACTACAATTAGGTACATATACAATATACTTACATAATATACAAAACAAGATGTCAAATATCACAATATTTCCAAAACGTAGTCTTTTCATATATACATAACATAACATACAAAAATAACAATGTCCTACAAGAGTATGAAACAAAGCCATGTGCTGTTGGGTTTGGTCCTCCTTCGGCTATTTGAGGTGGAAACAGAGTAGTTTTAGACAGAATTGACGTCAAAAAGAGAATATTCTATTCCAATTTTGATTTGACTCAATCCTCCCCCCCCCCCCTTACCCCTCCCACCCCCATCATATTTGAAATCCTGGACCCGCCCTCCGGCGGCCGACTCCCGCGCTAACCTGCGGCATCGTCCGATCCAATTTTAAATGTCAGATAGATAATTGTGCAACGGCTGGCGTCCAGTCAACTTTCCCTCGGCCGTAGCCGCGTAGACCTGTCTGTAGCCGAAACACTTCAGTTCCCGCCTTTTAGCCGGAACAATCGGATACGTCGCGCGCGATTAAGTCGGAGATCCGAGATTGTAGTCGGCCGGCCGACCCGACTACTTACTAATATTGACATTTGACCACCGCAAGTAACGGATACATTTTGACATTTGGAAAAGTGTATTGTTTGCGATGTAATTTTTTGTGTGAATGTTGTTTTGTGTTTAGTTTGCGAAGTGACATGTAATACCTATTTGTAGGTTTGAAAAGTGTTGTTTTTATAGGACGTAATGGAAAGGGAAAGAAGAAGGTGATTACTTGGGAATTGGCGAAAATTTTCTCTATTTTCTACCTAAATTTGTATTTTAATCTCAGATCTATAGTTTTTTAAATTGCTTCAAGGGAATCAGATCTTTTAACTTCCATACATATTTTCTTTTAACATTTTCTACTTTTTTTTAGTTTTCAACTTTACAAAACTTTTTTTTTCATGAACAAAAACAATGACAACAGGCAATTTGTACCTAATTAATAAGTGACATGCTGCCATCACAAAAATAATAATTATCATGTTATAACTTTTTTGTATTCCACAATTTGTGACTCATGTATCCATGATTACCTACTCAAATATAAATTGATAATTTTTATCTGAGTCAATCTCACTTGGGGTTGAACAATATTGAGCATCGGCTCAGCGTATACTCAGCTACCGTGTTCCGCATCCATCGCTCATCCGCGAGCTATCCTCGAAAGCTTTCTGATACATCCGGGTATGGCCTTGGGAGAAACTTCCATTTTCCCTTTAACATCTGCTTTCAAAAGAAATCGACACTCTTCTTGCAGCTTCAAATTATAGTTCCGCACATTTTAATCACTACAGCACAACTTTGAATTAACATCTGTAACCAATCAGATCTGTTTATCATTGTCATTGAGATTGAGCAATCTTGGGTAAACTTGAGCGTCGGCTCAGCGTAGTGAGTGAGCGACCATGTTTCGTCCGTCGCTCATCCGCGGGATGTCGTTGGAGCTCCCTGACGTGTCCGGCTATGGCCTCGGCAGGAGCCGGCGCGCGTCGCTGTCGGCGGACCAGCGCCGCAAGCTGAGCATGCTGCGCACGCCCAGCATCCCCTCGCCCCTGACGCCGGTGAGCCACATTTACCATTTGGTACCCTGCCCGAGAAAGTGCTGCCATCAGGTACCTATAGTTTAGTAGCCCTAGTGATCGTTGTGGCTTGTGGCTGTGTTATGTCGCTGCTAAACTATATACACCGCTCGCCCTGTTACCTGTGTTGTCTTGCATGAAGTTAAAAATGAGTTAGAGTCTATGATGAAGACAGTATCATACTTTTATTAAAACATAATATTTCAATTTTATTAAAACGCATTACACGATCTCATTTGAGCAAACTTGGGTAATCTTGAGCGTCGGCTCACATTGTTGGAGCTCCCTGAGCTCCCTGACACGTTCGGCTCTGGCCTCGGTAGGAGTCGGCGCGAGTGAGGAACTTTTACCATTTGGTACCCTGCCCGAGAAAGTGCTGCCACCACGTACCTATAGTTTAGTAGCCCTAGTGATCGTTGTGACTTGTGGCTGTGTTATGTCGCTGCTAAACTATATACCCGTTCGCCCTGTTGCCTGTGCTGTGTTGCATGAACGTAGTTATAAGCACTTCTTTTCAGTTAAGTCTGAGTTATTCAATTATTTACAATACTGTTTCTTGCACTGTTGCAAGCAAATTTTTTCGAACCGATATTCAATTAACTAACCTTTTTATACCTATACTCTATTCTGAGTACCTAACCTACCTATCTGTAATGCAATATACCTACTCTAACAATCACTTCTAAACAAAGTTCAATGAAATTGAATCAATCCAGCAGTGAACGTGTGCCATCGCCAGCTCCTGTGATGTGTTCGACGCGCTGTCAAACCAAACCACCAGCGGTCCCGAGTGGATCTAACCCAAATATTGGGCCATAGACTAAACATTTTATCGGCAAGTTTACGCGACGCCAGGAATAGAACTTGGACCACCTGCGCAGTTCACGCATTTAGTATTTAATGACAATCGAAATGCATTGACGTAGTTCGGATTCGATTGTTGTAAAGGCGACTGCAGACTGCAGTTTGCGGTTGGCGGTGACGGGAGCGTCAGTGGCGTCGGGGATAAGACGCGGCCTATCGTATCGAAAGGTCCGGAGTTCGATCCTCGGCTGGGCTATGTACCAATGGTTTTTTTTTCGAAACTTAAGTACATTTACCGACTGCTCTAACACCTCGGACTATAGCTTGAACACCTTCGTTGAGAGTAGGCCTGAGCCCCAGGCAGTGGGGACATGTTGATAGGCTGTTGATGATGATGATGAATGACTGGTCGCAGAGAACCGTCTAAGAATAGGGTGCTGTGACGCGCCTTGGGAGAGGCCTTGTTTCTGAACATCTACCTCGAGTTTCCTTTTGTTGGTACCCTGATTGACAGTGGGATGAGTCAGAAAAGTAATCAAGGAACTACTATGGGAGGAGCTCTATGCTACACAAATAATAATATAACCCACTCGGGTTCTTTCACTTTCCAGAGTCTATTCAAAGTGGAAGAAGAAAGTCTAACTCGCCTGATATTCCTAATCATCATCATCATTTCAGCCTTTTATCGTCCACTGCTTGGACATAGGCCTTGCCCAACGAACGCCACCACACCGGTCCTCCACTCCCCGCATCCAGCCGCTTCCTTATGTCGTCGGTCCACCTGCGCGTACCGGTCCGCGGTCTCCAATCCAGAACTCGTCTGCCCCAACGGCCGTCGGTTCTGTCCACTGCCACTTCAGTTTGCTAATCCTTTCGATTGTGTCGGCAACCTTAGTTCTACGTCGGATATTCTCATTACGGATCATGTCCTCATTTATTTAACACTTTATTGCACACACACAGAAAAAACATTTACAAAATAATACAGGGAGAAATAAGTACAAAGGGCGAACTTATCTCTCGAAGAGATTTCTTCCAGCAAACCCGTGAAAGAGAAAATTTAAATTAATTATTTATAAAAATTTAATTTATTTGTTTGTCCTTCAAAGATATGCCTTTATAGATATCCAAAATACCCACACGGTGAGACCAAATCTCACTACTAGGGATGCTTTAAGTTTTTTGACTCATCATCATCATATCAGCACTGCTGGACAAAGGCCTCCCCCAAGGATTTCCACGACGACCGGTCCCGCGCCAACCTCATCCCGCGACCCTCACCAGATCGTCGGTCCACCTTGTGGGAGGCTTACGCTGCGTCTTCCGATACGTGGTCGCCACTCGAGAACCTTTCTGCCCCAACGGCCGTCAGTTCTACGAGCGATGTGCCCAGCCCACTGGCACTTCAGCTTCGCAATTCTTTGAACTATGTCGGAGACGCGTTGGTTCTCCTGCGGATCTCCTCATTTCTGATTCGTTTTTTGACTGAGCCCTAAAAATATAAAAGAACAGAATTCGTTACGTGAGAAATCCACGGTGATTACCCCAAGCCGCAGCGTGCACATACGTCAACGAACCAGCAATAACAGTGGTGCGGCAACATGTTCATTGTCGCGACAGATTTAGCACAATGTGCGCCCGCGCAGCTCAGGGCGAGCCGTGACGCGCTCGCGACCACCGACGAGTGACGACCACAGAACACGAAGCTCACTACTGATAGTAATCTAAGGTGACGACATTACGCCTAACACACCACTGGAGTAAATACATACATTTAATTTAATTTATTAATTTAATCTTACACAGCATAACGGAAAAGTCCAAAGCGCAATGAGATACAATTTGCAAATAATATAAATATGATGATTATGTATGATTATTTATTTCACTGTCAGCGATGTTTCAATATTCATTCTTCAATCGTACGCATACATTTCGAAGCCTTCTTGAAATAATTTAAACCACCGACTTACGGATGATGTGATGACTGAGCTCATATTATGCTCTTTCCCTTTCTGTCGTATTGAAATGCTCGTTTCAAATTCAAATTCAAAATTGTTTTATTTAAAAACCTTACATCAATCATACATCAACAGCCTATTAATATGTCCCCACTGCTGGGGCTCAGGCCTACCCTCTCAACGAGGGCGTTCGGGCTATAGTCCACCACGCTAGCCCAGTGCGGGTTGGCGGACTTCACATGCGCCTTAGAATTTCTTTATCGGCGTATGCAGGTTTCCTCACGATGTTTTCGTTTCCACCGTTTGAGAGCAGTCAGTAAATGTACTTAAGTTTCGAGAAAAACCCATTGGTACATGGCCCAGCTGGGGATCGAACTCCGGACCTTTCGATATGATAGGCCGCGTCTTATCCCCTACGCCACTGGCGCTCTCTTAAATTAAAAACGCTAAAAATTCTAAAATTAAATTAAACGCTAATTTAAAAACCTTGCTTTTCACAAAACTAGATTCATGCCCAGGTCCTCTTGTTAAGCATAAAATATACCTGTGTTGGAGGACCTCGCTTTTCCCCGAGTGGAAACATGGTTAGAGTCAATTTGGTGAATAATTAATATAAATTTACATTAGGGTAATAAAAGTACGTCAAAAATCATACGTATCGCAACAACAACTTCATACATATCCCAAATATACATATCCTTGCGCCATGTCTCTGGCGGGGTAGGCAGAAAGAACGGAGCGCCATTCTGACACACATCTTTCGCTCCTTTGTTTTTTAAAGCAATTGGTCTAACTTCATTTTTGAATAGCGTTTGGACTATTATGTATTTACATATTTGTCTATTTCCCCATGTAGTCACCTAATTCAATGACTAGGTCGTCTTTTGCCCAAACGTCATAATTGACGATTAAGAAATTAATGTAAACTCCCTTCATGAAAATAAATCGCTCAGTCTCATCATTCACATCTTCTGAGAAATCAGCGCATGATTAGATTAATATAATATTTTATATAATATAGTAAGAGCGTCAGTGGCCCTGGGGATAAGACGCGGCCTTTCATATCGAAAGGTCCGGAGTTCGATCCCCGGTTGGGTCATGTACCAATGGGTTTTTCTCGAAACTTAAGTACATTTACTGACTGCTCTCAAACGGTGAAGGAAAACATCGTGAGGAAACCTGCATACGCCGAAGAAGAAATTCTTAGGCGCATGTGAAGTCTACCAACCCGCACTGGGTTAGCGTGGTGGACTATAGCTCGAACACCCTCGTTGAGAGGGTAGGCCTGAGCCCCTGCAGTGGGGAGATTAATAGGTTGTTGATGATAATATAGTAGGTATAATCGACCGCCGTCCAAGCGACCGCCCGGAGTGCTGGCGCGGCTGCGGCCGCGGCGGACGCGGGCAAGAGGCGCAAGTACGCGGCCCTTGGGCAGGGCTACCTATTTGCGCCTTTTGGCGTCGAAACTCTAGGGCCATGGGGTCCAGAGGCGCGGCAACTTGCCAGGTCGATGCCTCTGGAGACCCGAGAGCGGGTGCCTACTTTGGTCAGAGGCTGAGCCTCGCCATTCAGCGGGGCAATGTGGCGAGTCTCCTCGGGACTCTTCCGAGCAATGGTGGCGATTTAGCTCAAATTTTTTATCTCAGTTAGGTAGTTGGTAATTTAGTCTAGGACTTATTTCTTTAGCTTTATATTTATATTAATTTTATGCTTTTATTGTTACAATAGTTTTTTGATATTTATGTTTAGTTATTAATATAAGTACTTAACTATATTTTATTTTGTATATAATTTGTAGGTATAATTATTAATAGGTAGTACAATGACATCTAGACATACACTAGGGCTATTTATTCTGACTTCTGTGAATTGGAATATAGCTTGAGAATCGCCTAACAGCTATTATGTTTTAGACACTTACTTAACATTAGCCCTTTCAACGTCCACTGCTGAACATAGGCCATCACAACGGTCCACCGTCTTCCCCTCGTTTTTACGCAAAAGGCTTTTTTAAAGGCAGCTGCTATTTTGGGCGTAATTTGGGGTCAAGTGCCATAATAACTTTGTTAAAATATTTCGAGCATCGAGTTTAACATCGAGACAGGTTAAAATCTTCAAGGAAATGTCAAAGTCTGTGGTTTCTCATTGTTTAAATAAGACGAATGATTCCAGACGGCTTGAATTATTTGGCAGCGTTCGTACGATATGTTGACTCCACGTTGTTTTAATGATTTGTGGTGTAAACACGGCTGAAAGTGGTTTATTCTTGGAGATAATTTTGTGTGACAGTTTATTTAGGGAGAGATACCATTATTTTGTGTCGAGAAAATTACCTACCTACGATTTATGTAAATTACGTACTTCAAATCGACAGCCTATTAATATGTCCCCACTGTTTGGAGTACCTACAGGCCTCAACCAGTGCGGGTTGGTGGACTTCATCAACATCAACAGCCTATTAATCTCCCCACTGTTGGGGCTCAGGCCTACCCGCTCAACGGGGGCGTGCGGGCTATAGTCCACCACGCTAGCCCAGTGCGGGTTGGTGGACTTCACATGCGCCTAAGAATTTCTTCTTCGGCGTATGCAGGTTTCCTCACGATGTTTTCCTTCACCGTTTGAGAGCAGTCAGTAAATGCACTTAAGTTTCGAGAAAAAACCCATTGGTACATGGCCCAGCCGGGGATCGAACCTCGGACCTTTCGATATGATAGGTCGCGTCTTATCCCAGAGGCCACTGACGCTCTACTTGGTGGACTTCATAAGCAAATAAGAATTCTTCATCGGCGTATGCAGGTTTCTTTGACATGTTTTCCTTCAACGTTTGAGAGCAGTCAGAAAGATTCGTAATGATTTTCTCCTAGACCCATTAAGAATCTTGCCAAGTATCTACTAGGAACGCAACAGTTCATTAAAATGTCTGCACAGGCTAACGAGACCACACAGGCTATATAGTCCATCGCGGTAGACTGTCTACTACAGGGCTGAGTGCTCATTTGACTTGACTGACTGATAATTATGGGCCCTGGCAGAATTACCAGCGTTGCAGCCACCGCCGGCTGCAGCACATGCTGAGTCAGAGCCCTTCCCCTGGCACGACACACAGGCACACACACGGCTACTGCGCTCTCGCGGGCTCCCAACGTCTTCTAGACCAGACAACAGTAGGAGTCCTATTGTGTCTCGTTGGGTGCCCGCGAAGCGTTCAGTTTAATTAAGCTAGTATAAGTACCTTATGTCATATTTTAATTGTTTGTGAGTTTGTGTTGTGTCAGTGAATAAATGCCTATCTATCTATCTATCTATCTATCTTATAAAACTCAAGGTATGAAAGGGAGGATTTCGAATGGCGACCATGTATCGGAAGACGCAGCGTAGGCAGGCTCGACCATTACTGATCTAATGTGATCGCCGCACTCTTAGTTCAGTGCTTAAGCTTTGCGTCAGTTGAACGCTTTGGCACTGATTTGTTTTGCTTCATCAGGTCGAAGTGAGTATTTGCCCAGATGGGCTTCTAGTATCCAAACATTGTAATATTGAACGATATTTACGCGCATTGGTTTCTAGTAACCGGTTACTCATATTCTGTCACTTGTGGCTTTTGTTCCGACGCTACGTTACGCAATGTAAACATCGCCCTTCCAACAAGCCGCTTTGTTTTGAAAGTCGAGATATACGCGACAGATAATAGTGCGGCTTTGATGTTCTCTAGTGTATTTTGGGATTACTCTGGTCTGGTGGCTTGTTTGTGATTCTCAGTCACGTGCCGCTAGAACCCCCCCTCCCTTTCATCATCATATCAGCCTGTACTAGCCCACTGCTGGACATAGGCCTCCCCCAAGACGCGCTACTGAATCCGATCTTCGGTTCTCCACTTCCAGTCACTGTCAGCCGCCTCACGCAGATCGTTGCTCCATCTAGCCGGGGGGCGTCCCACACTATTATTAAGACATCTACGGTTCTCAAGACAATACAATAAAGTATACCTATATTCAATTTTCGTTCCCGTGTAACGGTATAATTATATACCTACAAAGTTCTACGTTACAACAGAATGAGTCAGGCTTACAACCCGCCCTGGCCAAGCCGACGTATCCGCTAGTCGTTTACGTCCAAACCTCAGCGCTGCCGTAAATAATATACATTATAATAATATAAGTTACGATGTATAAAAAAGTAAAATTTACGGTAACGGCCGACTACTCGCCGCGAACGAGCCCGTAAAAAGGAACACCTGAATGCCTCTAAATTACATCAAACTAGCTTCTGACTCCGGTAGTCAGTCAGTGTGTATATTCAGTGCGTCGGCAAATTGAGCTGGCTTTTTCCCAAACCAATAGGTATGAGTTACCTCCCATAAAAAACAATAAAAAAGACTTATTTTTTTAAAAACTATGACTACAATTTGCACGAAAACGTATATGTGGTAAGGGTCCATACCTGGTCTTTATGTATACAGTGAATTGAAATGAAAATTAAATTAATCAAAATTGGAATACAATATTTTCAACAGAGTACTGTTGAGAATATTGTATTCCAATTCTGAATAAACGAATTTTCAATTCATTTCACCAGGTATCGATCCTTATCACATGTACGTTTTCGTTCAAATTGTAGTCATAGTTTTTGAAAAAAAAAGTATTTTTTATTGTTTTTCAAGGGAGATAACTACCCATAAGCAACCCTTTATTAAAATAAACTGTACGGCGGCCCGCACTAAACTTTCTCGCCATAAAAAGAAATCGTAAAACTGATGCAGCTTCGTCATTTTTCTACCAAAAAACTCTCATTGAGAGATCATCTTGCTTATCAGCGAAAACTGCACCAGCCGTTCTCAAGTTCTAAGCGAACATCAGACGGTCAGACAGACACATTTTTACATAGTGATAATAAAATTAGTGAACTCCGGAAGCATTTACTGTGTGCCAACAGGCCAACATGTATAAAATACATTTGAATATTTTAAAGAGCGTCAGTGGCGTAGGGGATAAGACGCGGCCTATCATATCGAAAGGTCCGGAGTTCGATCCCCAGCTGGGCCATGTACCAATGGGTTTTTTCTCGAAACTTAAGTACATTTACTGACTGCTCTCAAACGGTGAAGGAAAACATCTTGAGGAAACCTGCATACGCCGAAGAAGAAATTCTTAGGCGCATGTGAAGTCCACCAACCCGCACTGGGCTAGCGTGGTGGACTATAGCCCGCACGCCCTCGTGGAGAGGGTAGACCTGAGCCCCAGCAGTGGGGACATTAATAGGCTGTTGATGATGATGATTTTAAAGAGCCAATTTCAGCGTGTTTATTGTAACATAATGACATATCTATTCTCTCTGTATATCCATACTTCCTAATCGTTATTATCATAGGTAGTTATGGGAGAATTAAGAAGTGGTTTTCCATGACTTCATTTTAGACTAGGAGATCAAAAGTTAAAAACGTGCGGACAAACGTTTATAGGCGAAGATAAGAATATAAACATAAAAATATCCGTGACTAAGTAGTTATATTAAATAAATCGGTGTTCTTTTTCTAGATCTAAATCGCCGTTATTTTTAGCACAAAGCGGTATACAAAGATGTGGTTACATGACGTACAGAGTATTGCCAAGACGCGACACCTGATTTATTTATTTTTATTTCTTTTTATATTTTACGTTGTTTTATTTTCAATTTTTAGTCCTCAAGAGAAGTGAGCGTAAAAAAATACACTTAAGTATTTTATGTTTTTATTTAAATGTTTTACGTTATGTTTTATTTTGTTTGTCCTCAATCGAGGCCGTGGGGTCTCAGGAGGGTATGTTAAACCGAAAAGCTACTTTATATAAAATTTCCTATCTTCAAAATTTAAAGTACTTTCCCTTCTTGCGTATACCGCCGTTTGAAATCCAGTAGTTAAATGATTTGATACACAATAAAATATGTATATTTCTCTGAGAATTTTGCATTCTTGGCGTAATGCTGTACTATTACATATTCTGTGGTAATGCGTCAAAAGACGCGCGCCATGTGAACCGCGCCTAAGCAAATCGCTACGCAGCGACCAGCGGCTTCATAGAATAATTGCATCCGAGACAAACATCACATGGAGTTATTTTTAGCTCACTTCGCTCACCCACTGAATCAAACTGGACAAATACATTGTCCATTACGTATACTCTGGTTATACTACTATTGAATAGATTGGAGCACACAGCGTCCACTTCTGTTAAGGTCGTCGGTCCATCTGATATTGGTCCTTCATGAATTATCTCTTTATAGAGATATTAAATATATCTCTCTTTTTGAGGCACTGTGACATGAACACAGCTTATGTTACAAGAAACAAAAACAAACTTGTACCACCACAGTTAAGGCTTAGTAAGGTCAGTAAATCATTCACGGGGCAATGTATACGCTTCTACAACAAACTACCAGAAGAAATCTTAAATATGAATGACAGAAAATTTAAGACCCACATTAAACAACAACTTTGTAAGAAAGCTTATTATAGGACAGTCAATTATCTAAATGACAAAGATGCCTGGTGTTAATGTTACTTCAGCCTCGCACAATCTTTACAAAATAATGTTATGTACAAACTTGATTTTAAAAGATGTGTTGCGGAAGTTTGTTGCGCCGCTTCTTCTTCCCAGCTCTATATAACACCTTGGAGGCGGTGGTAGATAAAAAATTGACGTTGTATAAATGTACCTAGTGTACTTACATGCAATAAAATACTTTTGAATTTGAATTTGAATTACAGCCCATAATAAAAGCTATGCTTAGGTAAAACGTGACTGATTTCTATCAATAAACACTTATTACTTATTGTAGACATAATGGCATAGGAAAAACAATTTTCCTGCAAATGTTTATAAGTAGAGAGCGAATTATTATACTGTAGTATAAACAATATCGACACCACTGGTAGTTTTATCTCACACATTCTGATAATACTATAATAAAGCTACGTACCTATAGATACATTTAACACCATCCTTTATAAATTCGTGACTCTTCAACCAAATTATTACCTACAAATCAAGTTGATGTTTGTAACGATTGCGGGAGGCTGAAGTAATATTAATACCAGGCATCTTTGTCGTACAAATCTAATCGCCTATTTTTATTAAGCTTTTTAACCACGGTTTTTTTCGGTTCACCCACATTTCATAGATCCCTGGCGGACCAGCACTGTGCGCTTCTCGCGTTCTTTTCTGCTGCGCACGTGCAAAATGTGGAATGACCTTCCCTCTGACGTTTTTCCACAGCGCTACGATATGGGGTCCTTCAAGAAGAGAGTCAAAAGAGCTCTTCAACCAAGGCCGGCGCCGCACCAGCACCCCCCGGGTGTTGCAGGTGTCTGTGGGCGGCGGTGAGCTCTTAACATCAGGAGGCCCGCCTGCTTGTTGCCCCCGTAGCAATAAAAAAATAATAAAAAAAACAAAGTGCTTTTTTATGCACATGCGGGTTTGTTACGAACAATATCGACAGTGGACACATTTAGTGGACTTGCTCCAAACAACACGCGACTAAACGATAAAAACAAATTTAGTGTGACCTTCTAGCCAATTCATACACCTTGTTTACAAACAAACAAACTACCTACTGCGACTAAGGGCCTCTTACACCGCTTGCTGATAAAGTCCCAGATACCCTATCTGCAGGTTATCTGACAGATAGCCTATTTTCTGGTTTCACAGGTATCTGATTGCCTATATTTTATATAGACTATCACACAGATTTATCTGATAGATTAGTTTATCACTAAGATTACTATCTGTAACAATATCAGGAAGTGGTGAAAGAAGCCCTAAATATCCTATTGCTCAAGTAGAGCAATTGAGCTAAAAATTTGAACGTACTGTAGAATTTCCTGATTATGAGATGGGAAAGTGGAAATGTCAGGAAAAATATATTTTCCAGATAGTGTTTCAGGAAAACTAAATCTGACGGATACAGCATTGAGCATTCTGTAGATGCTGCGTTTTAAATAATGATGAATTTAATGTCTTACTATCAAATATACTTAGATCTAACTATGAATTGAAATATTTTACAGAAATCTAAATATCTTTCATATCTTTTCGAATGAAAAGTAACGCCACAAAGAAATTTATGAAGATGTATAAAGAAATCTAGCATAAGCCTAAGGCGTACCCTAGGCCGTCATACAAGCGTCATCCAATTCCATCAGTCATGACTGATGGTTGAATGATGAAAAAAAATAAAGTATGCAGATTTTCATCAGTCACCGCATTAGACGATCTATCATCCGTCAGTCACCGTTTGACTGTGGTAAAACTGACAGCAAAACCTACCGTGTAATTGGGGCCTAAGGTGTTGTTCAATAGTTGTATAGAAGTCATTGAACGAGTTGAAACATCCCACATCTGAGTCCTGCATCCTGTCTGCGCCTAGGCATTATAATAGTCTATATACAGCCCACATGCGGCAAAGTCCCTGTTAGTTTAGCTAGAGTTATGTCTCCTGTGTTACAGGCTAAGAATAGACCTGGCGGACAGACGGACGGACGAGCCCTCCACTTACAATTACGTGCATCATCCTGTACATACGTAACACTATAATTTGTTTAGCCCAGTAATATAGGCCCACACAGCGCAAAAGAGCGCTATATTCAAAAATTAATGTGTGATTCCGTCGATCATTTTGTATGGGAAATTACCTTTTTGAGTTCCGTACCAAAATGGTATAAATAATGGTATTAAAAAGCTAATAAACTATAAATATACATTGAGTAAGATTGAACGCCAATCGTAAGAAGAGTAAGTGTGCAATAAATATAGTGACAATACGGACTTTTCAGATTCAATTGCTCATTTTGAAAAAAAAAATGTAATCATTTTAGGACTCAGATTAGTTCTAATCTGAGTTTTAGGATGTAGGAATGTAAATGGCTCCCTAAACGATCATGCGGCATGACATGCAATACGTGCTGTCACTCATGCATGACCGTCTAGCTGTAGTGATTGACGTGCATGACATGCAAACTGCGTGCTGGCCGTTGCTTCAGTGTATTGATTGATAACAAGCATGATGGTCCATCATGCGGCGTAAACGTTGCATGTCATGCAAGCATGATCGTTTAGGGACACTTTATCAACTGTTGGTGAGTGTAAAAAAATAATGTTTCGGCAGTGACGCCGAGCGGAAAACTCTCGAACTAAGCAGGTTCTATTTTGAAACAGTTTTCAATGTTCGTGAAACTACAGTTTTCTCGCATCGACAAGTTTCGTTAAATTCTGTGAGATGGCGCTTTGGCTAAAATAAATAGGATAAATCAAAATGAAAACCTACGCTGGATCCTGACTCTATCTGACTATTAGTGAAAACGGTTTGCCTGATCAGTGAGGTGTGTACGGCTCTCTGGACCTCCTCCATCCGTACTGCGGGCAGCTACCATCAGATCTCACGCAAATCGTTTTCTGACGGAGATCCCAAGTGTCCTCGTTTGTATGGAAAAGGTCACCCGAATTCATTGCTGTCGAGATAATTTAAATCCATACAAGAATATTCAGACGCTGTAGCTTTATTTTTGAATCGCTCGCCTCGCTTCGAACGGTCGATTCTACTAATTTTCCTCTCACATCTGAATCCATACAAAATCCATACGATCCATACAAAATTAGTAGAATCAAACGCTCGAAGCGAAGCGAGCGATTCAAAAATAGAGCTCCTGTGTCTATAAAATCTAGATGCCTACGATAAGACGTAGGTATAGCCGGACCACGGAGCATCTCATTCAATTGTGGTCTAATTGGGTCGCCCACTGCCAGATAATTGCATGACTTCCTCCCACCCACCACTCATACCAACGTAACACATAGACATACATACAAATCCACTGCAAAACTCATTTTTAAACAGTCATAAAGAAGTTTTCTGCCCAACAGAATTCGGTTCTGCTAGATTACTACCCACTATTAAGACTATTTGCATTTTTAAGACTTTTGGATATTAGTTTAATTTTGTCCTTAAAATACATACATACAAACATTTAGGCTTCGCCGCAGTCGGGTAAAAAGGTTACTCATTGGATTTTTTTTCCAGGTATAAACCCGAACGGAAGCTGAACTTTTGTCTCATCGTTTCAAAGTTTTCTGATTCAGGCTACCGTCGTATGAATAGTCCCATTCGATTGGTATTCACGCTGCCGCTGGAGGGAAGCTTTTCACGGACCCCGTCGTTGGCAGAGTAATTGGCAGTATAGGCACATATAATAGGCCCTCAATAGATCGTGATTCATGAGACTTACACCGCTTTTCCCCCTCATAATTATGTCACATTCAAAGCTCGGCACCGATTCACTCACAGACGGACTGTAGTGTAAAAAAAACCCAGCAAGTGCGAGTTAAGTTTATATTTTTACAAATTTTTACAAACTTAATTGTAAAAATTTTCGAAAATTATACACGCATGATTTGGTTATACGCAAAATTAAGTTTGTTGGTAATATAAAATTACTTTTTTTGTGATGTAAGTAACTACAAATTTGACTGATTTGAAAGACATTGCTTCTTGCCAAATTTCAAGTATTCTAGTTCAACCGGAAGTACCCTATAGGTTTTCATGACCAAAAAATAATATTTGACTTGGTTGACTTAAAAGTTTTATTTTATTTTACACAGTTCCAAGGGACTGCAGATCTGATCATATTCCTCATTGGCATCATATTCCTTCAAAGAAACCCCGAGCATAGCGTCTCCATAGCTCACTGAGCGACCTTAGACTCAGGGTCAGGCCCACCGTCAGTGTCCACGTTTCTGCGCCGAAGGTCATGACTAGCAGAACAAAAGACTTTCATCTTTAATGATTGTGGATCTGCCAGTGCTGCGATGGAGGTTCCATTCCCACAAATAAATACAACCAACCCCCATTAATTTGCCCACTTTATCCAAAGACGATAAATTAGGAACGAAGTAGGTATTTATTGAAGGGAAACTGACCGTCGGCTACTTAAACTAATTTAAGGGCCACCCGCCTCGCGCATCGGTTCTGGCGCTCTATTTTTGATTCGCTCTCCGCGCTTCGAGCGCTCGATTCTACAGATTTTTGTATCGGATTTCGAAGGAAAATCAGTAGAATCTATCGTTCAAAGCGAGTAGAGCGATTCAAAAATAGAGCTCCTGGCGCTCTATTTTTGATTCGCTCTCCTCGCTTCTAGCGTTCGATTCTATTGATTGTCCCTCGACTCCGCATTTTTGAACCGCTCGAACGGCAACGAGTGGTATCGACCAATCGTCGCTTGGGACGAGCCGAGCGGTACAATAAACGTCAAATGCCATATGACAAAAGAAAAGAGACAACTATCACTGACACTTCACTTCAGTTCACTTTTTCTAACAAAAGGCAAAGATAATATCATATACAGTCTCTATGGTTTCGACCATTACTGAGCATTTTACGTTCCGCCTTACGTTTCGGTAATTACCGGTTTTTATTTTTTCTGCGTGAAACGGATAAAATTCTACATTTCTAATATTATTGGCAACACCGAACGCGAGCGATTCAAAAATGCAGAAAATCTGCGTCGTGCGACTTGGAAGTCGAGTATGACATAAGTCGCATGCGACGATACAATTCCCTACGAGCGAATCAAAAATAGAGCTCCTGGAGCAACGCAATTATAAGGGAAATCCACTTATAAGTCAACAACAGTTACTTAACTGTAGGAAGGAGTAGAATACTTCCAATTTCCATCAATACTGTTACATTGAGTTTGGTAATCCCATAAACTTGCTTCACACAGCACTTGAGACCTTAGAATTGGTAAGAGTCACAATTATTTTCATCTGATGCGACTTCTCATTCGACTGTGTTGATTTTGGATGTTTTACAACTTAGGCAATTTCAGTTTTAGGCATATTGATACTTAGGCATTCTACAATTTAGACATTGATTTTAGGCATTTTGCGTTTTAGGCAAATTGCTTTTTGGACGAAATGATCATAACCGGTTTTTTGTGTGTATTTTACGCGAAATCTTCGCCGATGTGAACCGATTTATTGATTAATGATTATTATATAAAATAAAAATATTTTTTTATTCTATATTTCGAGGGTGGTCCCACTCTGGTCCCATTTTAATTTCAAAACTATAATTCACCTCTAAGGGTGGATAATAATAAAATCAGGGGATCAGTGTACAAAAATCATGATTTTTGCAAAGTCGGTTTTATTTTATTATAAAAATTCAGATCGTGATCATCGATTCGGGTAGACCGTAGCTCATAGATCGCCAAGTCGCGCCACTGAACCTTCTCTATCTTCGGTTTTCCACATCCAGTCCCTGCCAGCCGCTTTAAGCAGATCATCGCTCCAACTAGCCGGGGGGTGTCCCACACTACGCTTGCCCACTCGTGGTCTCCACTCGACAACTCGTCTACCCCAGCGGTTATCGGCTCTCCAACTCTTATTATTTGAGCTATGTCGAAGACCTTAGTTCTCGTTTCGGATCCTGTCTCTCAGGGAATTTCCATAGCCCTAAGGCATATATCAAGTTAATGTTGTGATTTCTCAGATATATTGGCACTTGATACAATAATCGATTGGTTTGTCATTCATCTAAATCGCACAATAAGTACAGACGAGAACAAAGCAAGTAGGAAAATGAATGAATCCGTCCGAAGAGGTATTTCTTTCATGTCGATTATTGAAAGGCTCTCAAAATTGACTGATAACACGAACTGCCAAAAAGCTTTTTCTGAAGCTTCGATGTGGAAACAACGAGATAAATTCTCTCGATGAAATAAAACACTTAGCGCCTCTTACACCGCTTGCTGATAAAGTTCCAGATACACTATCTGCAGCTTATCTGACAGATAGCCTGTTTTTTTGGTTTCACAGGTATCTGATTGCCTATATCTTATATATTTTATATAGTCTATCACACAGATTTATCTGATAGATTAGTTTATCACTAAGATTACTATCTGTAACAATATCAGGAAGTGGTGAAAGAAGCCCTTAGTGGGATTGAGACAAAGGGAAAGAGGAAAAGGCACAAAATATTTTTCTGGGGACGTCCGTCCCCTACGGCGTTGACTAAATGGAGCTGTCACAGGAAATAGAAAAGCGGATGCGGCGAGCGGAGGACGGGGTGTGGTGGCGTTCATTTAGAAGGTCTAAGTCCAGCAGTGGACATTGAAGGGCTGATAATTATGTATTCAAATACCGCTCTATTCCTTTCATGTTTATCATTAGAATGTTTTACAATCTCTTGTATTGTTTCCACTGTGTGGATATATGGGATTACATTATTTGGGGTGTGATATTTATTACAAAGCTGTAAATTGGAAATCGATACATGCCTATACGTAGGCTTACTTTTGTTTCACAACAATTGCCGTAATGAACTAAGAGACACGTACAAGCGTCGTTAGGATCACCGGACACCAAACAAGACAAACGACAGAAGTGCTTATTTAAGATAGAATTTATATAAAGCTAGATTTCTTTGATTTAATAACACAGTTTCCACGTTTTAAAGTTATAGATGAGTAGGTATTTTCAAATTACAAACTTTTGAGTTCATTGAACTACGAAGCTATTTACAAAAGTACTGTAAAACGATCACAGCGCCAATACCATAAATAAAATAAACAAACGGTACATAAATATACATTAATGTTCAAGGCTAGAGCAATATGTTCATCGCTCACAATCGAACTTTTCGAGTTAATTAATGTGTATTGAACAGGAATAATCTGTCAGATAGAATTACGTAGCATGAAAAATATTACCGTATATAATAACAAAAAATCACCCTTCACTTTAATCCGAAATAAAAACCGAGCGGTTAATAACCGCCCGCGTTTGGCGTCTCTCCGTTCCGGTGTCAGCCTACGCGTTTATTTGTAGGGCTTCCTTCCTTCGCTCCCTCACTGCACTCCCGCCGCTCCAGAGGACTGATCGCGTCATCGGAGACCACTCCCGAGTTGTATACAGTTTTCAGTCAGTTTTTCAATTAAATAAACAGAAAAGTGACGAGATGCCTGACACAGACGAGAAAGGGGTGCAGGTAAGTTTGTGTTTTGTTGCGAAGTAGTTTTGTTTGGAAGCTTGGGGTGTTTTTGTGTATGTACTTGTGGATTGTTTGGGATTTCATGGGAAGGGGGTGGAAATGTAAACTTGAGATGGTAACTGATCAATACTTGAGAGTTATTTTTAAGTGTTACTTTTCGAAAGAAAATAAATTCGACGCAATTACGGTAACAAAATAACTAGGTACTTGTTAATATTGAGAATTATAATTCTAAGAATGTATTTGGCGGGTAAAGGTAAATAATTTTGTATGTAAATAAATATTGAAAAGTGGTTGAATGCATTTTTATAAGTTTTTGACTACTTTCTCGTATTACAGCTTTATCCCCGCCATTTCTCGGCTCTCTTTTGTTAAATCTTGCTGGTTCATTTAAAACATGAACTTAAAAAAAAGCTACTCCCATATGGATGAGTAACAAAATCATTTTAGGGGGTGCCAAAATCGTGCCAAATGTATATCGAAATTGATACTCACTCACACATTCTCATTTTCGAACTTCATATAAATTTGTATGAGCAACTTCCTCCCGCTAATCCGCTTCATTTGTCCGCACCCCCCCTGATTTTGACACAGAATTTTTCATCGTTTCCCATACCTACTAAATTTGCAAGATGCGATCTCCACAGGGAGCGCGCGCGCGACAAAAGAGGTTCGAATCTCCTTGATTTAAAACATCAAAACCTTCAAAGACTTATTATTCTTAGTAATAATATTTGGACGAATTGGTATCTATATTTTATTGAATCAATCTCGTATGATATTTGATATATTTCAAAATTATTTTCACACTTTGGCAGTTACAAGTTTGAAATTGGGAACAGAGATTCCCAGCCCCCGACGGATTTTCTTGGGTTTGTAATTATATTAATACTAGGTAGGTGAATATATGTGTAGTACCTATATTTAATTTTGATAATATTGCTGTTTCTATTTTTACGACAAACACGTACAAAAAGGTAAGAAGCACTAAGAAAAGTTATAATAAAGTTGTGTTATGACAGACTTTTTTAAACGTTCTTTTTTCATTCGTCACTTACTTCCATTTAAAAGTAAAAATACAATTCGCGACCTTATTTCTGCAGTTTCGGCCTTTTCGTCACTAAGCCATTGGGTCGGTCTCAGTCATATAATTTATTTATAACTCCAGTCATAAATATAAAACCCATAAATAATAATTGACGTTACGAGTAACTGGACGCAAATATTAAGATGTTTCTGAATAATTACAGCCGAAGTAAAAACTGGAATATTTATGGCTTCTTTCACCGCTTGCTGATAAAGTCCGAGATACCCTATCTGCAGATTATCTGACAGATAGCCGTTTTTTTGTTTCACAGGCATCCGATAGCCTTATCTGTCGGATAAACTAACAGCAAGATCAAGTGGCAGTTATTTTATCTGTCAGATATTTTATCAGACTATCAGATTTTTATGACTTGAGGTGCGAAACACAAAAATATTATTAGACACATTTATCTGATAGTTTATCTGTCAGCTTACTATCTGTAACAATATCAGCAAGTGGTGAAAGAGGTGTTTTATTACTGAAAGTATGAACTAAGTAGTTAAGTATAACATTAAAGAGTCAGTGTGATGGCACTTAGAAGTAAGCAGGTCTTAAAATTTTTAAGTTCAGATACAAAAATAATAATAAACTATTGAGATACATTTTTGTTTGTTAATATGTATTTTAAACATCAGTGCTGACATTTCTCATCATCATCATAATATCAGCCCTTTAACGTCGGCTGCTGGACATAGGCCTTCCCCAACGAACGCCACCACAATCGGTGCTCCGCCCGCCGCATTCGGCCGCTTCCGGCCACCTTCTTCAGGACGTCGGTCCACCGGGGCTGCGCGTACCGGTCCGCGGGTCGGTCTCCACTCCAGAACTCGTCTGCCCCAACTGCCAATTTCAGCTTGCTAATCCATTCCTTCCTTTCTCGTCCCAAATACCGCAGTGTCTAAAGACGAAAGTCTTCGACCAGTGTGTGTTGCCAGTGATGACATACGGTACCGAGACGTGGTCCCTCACTATGGGCCTCATAAGAAGGCTCAAGGTCACCCAGAGGGCAATGGAGAGAGCTATGCTCGGAGTTTCCCTGCGAGATCGAATCAGATATGAGGAGATCCGCAGGAGAACCAAGGTCACCGACATAGCTCAAAGAATTGCGAAGCTGCATGAAGTGGCAGTGGGCTGGGCACATCGCTCGTAGAACTGACGGCCGTTGGGGCAGAAAGGTTCTCGAGTGGCGACCACGTATCGGAAGACGCAGCGTAGGCAGGCCTCCCACAAGGCGGACCGACGATCTGGTGAAGGTCGCGGGACCCAGCTGGATGAGGTTAGCGCAGGACCGGTCGTCGTGGAGATCCTTGGAGGAGGCCTTTGTCCAGCAGTGTACGTCTACAGGCTGATATGATGATGATGATGATGAATCCTTTCGGCTATGTCGGTAACCTTGGTTCTCCGTCGGATCTCCTCATTACGGATCATATCCTTCAAAGAAATTCCGAGCATAGCCCTCTCCTTAGCTCGCTGAGCGACCTTAAACTTTATCAGGCCCATCGTCAGCGTCGATTTCTGCGTCATAATAAGCATGACTAGCGGACGCACTGGTTAAGGACTTAATTTCATAATGATTGCGAAATAGGCGACGATTTTTCTTAATAAATGTCGATAAAATAAAACATTATTTTTTTAACAGAAATTTTACGTAAGTCAGGAGGAGGCAGTATACATACAGATAAATACACAGTCAATGTTTCCAAAATGATTGCTATATGTTTATTATTATAATATAGTTTATAATTATAAACGTAGCAACAATGTCTTCTAGTTACGCGAAACAATTAAGGCCGTGGTATCGCTAGAAGCGACTTGTAAAACTTTGGCAAATGTATTAAAAGTTTTGAGAGTTCGTGCGACCCTTAGGGCAAGCACAGAATGTATGAGGATCAGTGGCGTCGGGGATAAGACGCGGCCTATCATATCGAAAGGTCCGAAGTTCGATCCCCGGCCGGTGCCGGGCCATGTGCCAATGGTTTTTTCTCGAAACATACGTACATTTACTGACTGCTCTCAAACGGTGAAGGAAAACATCGTGAGAAAACCTGCATACGCAGAAGAAATTCTTAGGCGCATGTTAAGTCTAGATTCTGAATTTGAATGATTCTTTATCTATTGAATAGGCTATATTTTGAGGATGGTCTCATTTCAATTTGAAAACGATATTTCACATCTAAGGGTGTACAATAAAAAAAAGTGGTGATCAATTATCAACAAGTCTTATAGGTATACAAAAATCGTAAATTTTTACAGCGAAGTCAATTTTTTTTTGTAAAACTTATTCTAGTATGCAAATCTAGAATCGGCTGGTGTAAGCCGGGCTTTGTGCGGGCGGGGACGGAGCGCCCCGGGCCTTGTTTACAAACAAAGCCACCAACAGGCTCTCGCACTACACGGAAATTGCTTCAACTTTTCGTGACCACTTGGGTTCTTGTCTTGTTAATTAATTTGAAAGTTTTTTAGGGCTCCGCATAAAAATAGTAAAAATATGTTATTGCATATGAGGTAGGTACTAGATTTTTCCTGCGAGATCGAATCAAAAATGAGGAGATCCGCCTAGTCATCATCATATGAGCCTGTAGACGTCCACTGCTGGATAATTTAAAGGGATCTCCACGACGACCGGTCCTGCGCTAACCTCTTCCATCTTGGTCCCGCGACCTTCACCAGATCGTCGGTCCACCTTGTGGGAGGCCTACACTGCGTCTGCCGATACGTGGTCGCCACTCGAGAACCCTTCTGCCCCAACGGCCGTCAGTTCTACGAGCGAGTGTCCAGCCCACTGCCGTAAGCTTCGCAATTCTTTGAGCTGCGGTGACCTTGGTTCTCCTCTGATTCGATCTCGCAGGGAAACACCGAGCATACAAATAAATGCCACTGCTAAAATCATAACCCTCCTCTTGACTCCGCCGTAGTCGGGTAAGTATAAGGGGTGTATACACGAGACACGCAGGAAAAAGTAGCAACATGTGTAGCGAGCAATATTTACTGCCTTTACCCGACATAAAACCTTCTTCAATAGAGACAGTATCCGTAGCTCTTCTACAGGGTGTACCAGCGGTAGCTGTAATAATCACTGTTTACTCTGGATTATCAGGCGGATTTAACGGATTTTTGAAAATCACCGAAAAATTAAGCTATAGTTTATCTTGAGATGTGGTTATATTCTGTCTTCCAAGTCGGATAATAAACTGACAATTATTATTTAAAATGACAAATAAGTACAACATTAAGGGGATCCCAGACACACGCGGTGGCGGTGGCGGTGGCGGCCTGTTGTATTCCCTTAGCAATGTATGTGACACTTCAGATACGCGCGGTCTGCGTTTGCAAATTGAGGCTGCGGCCTGCGTGCGGTAGGCCGCCACCGCAGGCCGCGTGTGTCTGGGATACGCTTTATGTACTTACTCTGTTGCTGTCGCTTACACATTACTTCATTTACTTTGATTGTTACTTTTTTTTTTTCATTTGTTTTGTTTTTTCAATTATTTTTTTCGATTGCCTATTTGAGTCATTGGTTCTGATTTTGGTTCGTATTTGTTGATTATTTGAGTCATTTTCCGAAAGGCTAATAATTTAATTTTTCATATTAACAAACATACAGAAAATTCGATTATTTTGGTCTAAGATATTTATTTTTATGTGTAATAATTTGTGACACCCTATATAAGCTTCCGGCAGCTTCCACCATCAGTCCCTTCCTTCCCTTCGAGCGAATAGCTCCGGCTTGTTATGAACTTTGACCTTTCGTGACCTACATAATACAGCCCTAGCGTATTTCCTCTCCTTTTCCCTCCTAAACGGACAATGGTAGATACCAAGCTGTCCATAAAGTTTACGTGATAAGAATATACGATCGCGTTTATATAAATTTTATGTGAGTGACATAAGAAATTATGGTATAAGCTACACTGGCTGTTGTCCGTGGTTCGCCCGCGTTGATTAAGTTTTCCGCGCAGCCTTTTTCATACAAACGAGGTCACTTCGGGCCTTTATATCTCGGCCAGGGAACATCAAGGAAAGGAGAAGGTCCAGAGAGTTGTACAAACCTAACTGATCAGGCAAGCTGTTCTCTCCATAGACTAGTCAGAATGCTCGCCGCAGCACCACACTGTGACTTGTTCTCGGATGGTATTGAAAGATTGACGAATGAATGCAAGGGAATGCTAGAAAGAGGAATGCATATTTCGTCCCTAGTTTAAACTTTTATTGTATCGCTTTAGATATTCAGGGCTTCTTTCACCACTTCCTGATATTGTTACAGATAGCAATCTTAGTGATAAACTAATCTATCAGATAAATCTGTGTGATAGACTATATTAAATAAATAAGATATAGGCAATCAGATACCTGTGAAACCAAAAAAATAGGCTATCTGTCAGATAACCTGTAGATAGGGTACCTGGGACTTTATCAGCAAGTGGTGTAAGAGGCCCTCAATCTGTAATGTTACAATAAGTTTTATTTAAATAAATTGAAATTGAATCAGAATCCTGCATAATCGGTCTTCTATACATTTCTATATATTTGATGCCATTTTAGATCATTTTCATTTTTTTATACTGACTAGTATAGCTGGTCTGACCAGTGAGGTGTGGATGGCTCTCTGGACCTCCTCCACCCGTACTCCGGAGAGCCACCGTCAGATCTCAAGCAAATGGCTCCCAGAGGGAGATCTAAAGGCCCGCAGTGACCTCGTTTGTATGAAAAAGGCCCACTGACCCGAATTCATTGCAGCCGAGTTTATTATGAAATGTTTATGAGGAGATCCGCAGGAGAACCAAGGTCACCGACATAGCTCAAAGAATTGCGAAGCTGAAGTGGCAATGGGCTGGGCACTCGCTCGTAGAACTGACGGCCGTTGGAGCAGAAAGGTTCTCGAGTGGCGACCACGTATCGGAAGACGCAGCGTAGGCAGGCCCCCACAAGGTGGACCGACGATCTGGTGAAGGTCGCGGGACCCAGCTGGATGATGTTAGCGCAGGACCGGTCGTCGTGGAGGCCTTTGTCCAGCAGTGGACGTCTACAGGCTGATATGATGATGAAATGTTTACAAAACGTCATGTTTCTGCAAGTCAGTCCAATATTTGTCAGACAACTCAATCGGCTAAGCCGTCGCATCGACCGCATCCCAAAATAGTCGGCTGCATTCGACTTGTTTTGTTTTGACTCCGCAATTTGGGTCGACGAGTCACGCCCAGCTGTAACGTGAACAGTGTGCAATTATACAATACCCTTACATCGAGTTTCAGGAGCGGGTAGACTAGACATGTTAACATAAGGAAAATTGCCGCTTCATGTGGTGTATGAGTCCGTGAATCCCGCTGATGGCGTGATAAGATCGGAATCAGCGCTGATTTTCTGTATTTCAATCAAGAACATGATGGTTTTCTTCACAACGCGAGTTTTCGTTTATAAATACAATAATACAATTAACTAAAATTTATAAGAGCGTCAGTGGCCTCGGGGATAAGACGCGGCCTATCATATCGAAAGGTCCGAAGTTCGATCCCCGGCTGGGCCATGTACCAATGGGTTTTTTCTCGAAAACATAAGTACATAGACTGCTCTCAAACGGTGAAGGAAATCATCGTGAGGAAACCTGCATACGCCGAAGAAGAAATTCTTAGGAGTCTTAGAAGTCCACCAACTCGCACTGGGCTAGCGTGGTGGACTATAGCCCGAACGCCCTCGTTGAGAGGATAGGCCTGAGCCCCAGCAATGGGGAGATTAATAGGCTGTTGATGATGATGATGAATATTTATTTATTGAAACCTACGAAAACGGTCAATAATTTATGCACAACAGAATATCTATTTAACTATTATATTTCCGCGTTGGATTTCCATCAAAGAGATTTATACAAAGGGGCCTAATTTGAATTCTAAAGGCGGTAGTATGAAGTGATTCTCTCTATAATACACAATTTGAAATTCAATTGAATGCCTCAGTAAGTTATTGGAGAAGAGGTTTATTTATAGCAATATGTCGAAAGTCAAAGATAAATCTATAGCATACATTGAGGGGCACTCATTCATGCATGATGCAGACCAAATAATGTTCCATGTAGAACTGAAGGGTACTTTTTTAGGTACTTGGGTAACCTTTAGTCCGCAAATAAAGTATGTACTAGTATTTAGAATGTGTAATAAATAATCTTTTCATTATTCATACTCTGAAAGAAGGTCTGAAGTTGCCTGAGTAGCGGGTTGAAAGTAATACATCTCAGCCCTAGGGAGAATCGCTTTCAACTGACAGCTGTCAAATTATATAAAAATAATCTGGTACTATTTTGACATTTCTATTGGACCATGTTCCTACTGTCTATACAGCCACTCAATTACAGCGCGATGTAAAATTGAAATAACATAAAGTTATGTAATAATTAAAGAACATATTTTTCTAAATGACTTTATTTTAATTATTACTGTCAACTATTTCTTTAAAATAACATAAAAATAAAATTTTTTCAATGATGGAAATGAAAAATAATGGCAGAATACCTGGCTGGTCACAGAAAAAAAAATAGACGGGAAAGCGGCAATCCGATCTTCTTTTGTTTTTTCGAGTTGTAGAGTTTTGTTTATACTTCCGTATAGCAGAGATTTGTATTAACACCCATTTTATGTTCCTTTTTGTTTTTACTTTCAGTGTATTCTTAATGAAAAGCACAGTGTTTCCCTCGGGTTCAAGACTTATTTAGAGGTCCCTCGAACTATTGGCGCCCTCGCTACGCGTCGGGCGCCAAACCCCGTCTCGGGACTTAAATAAGTTACTTTCACACCTAGGTTAACAATGTACTATTCTATAAGTTGCCCCGAGATAAATTCATATTCCTGTGTTCAAAATAGCCACCGTGTGAATTCAGGATTGTGTGTCAAAAAACAAATCCTCGTTCTTGTCTTAATGTTTAGAGACAATGTACATTTCATTTAAGAAATATTTATTTAGGGGAGCAGAAATACTGGCGAAACTACTACCCCTTTTGGGATCTCTGTTCTAAACGCAAATCCGTTTTTGGTGGATTTCATTTATCGCCTCAGAATAGAAATTTTAATCTATGGCGTATGCAGGTTTCCTTCACCGAAAAAACCTATGGTATTTCAATAAATCATACGATCAACTCATTGATACGGGCCAAGGTTTGAACCAACGCTTCATCAACGTTTGTATGAGTGTCTGTATCTATACGTTTCGTTCGTAAAACAACAGACTGTATCCCAGATAAAGGTATAAACTGTATCTCGCGTAAAGGCTATATCTTATTCCCCGCACGTATCGCAAATTCAAACAAAATAAAACGTAGGATCCAATCGTAATTTGATTCAACCAATAGTAATTTAATCAACTGATTTTGCTCTGTATTCCTTCATATTAAATTTGAACTTTACCTAGAGGTACCTTTGCCTTATCAATTTCGTGTTATTTTTTAATAATATCCAGAGGCATCTTTTTAAACTTTTTCTATTGTTGTAAAATTTTTGTGGCTGTTATTAAAATCAAATTATTTGGAAAAACATGATTCTTTCTTACCAAGATATTTCCAGATAATTCTAAATATATATTTTCTAATTTTCTTTGCTAATGTTTTTCTTTACTTCAATCAACAGCCTATTAATAATTATATCCCCACTGCTGGGGCTCAGCCCTGCCCTCTCAACGAAGGCGTTAGGGCTATAGTCCACCACGCTAGCCCAGTGCGGGTTGGTGGACTTCATTTCAAGAAAAACCCATTGGTACATGGCCCAGCCGGGGATCGAACTCGGACCTCTCGACATGACAGTCCGCGCCTTCCTACCACGCCACTGACGCTCTCACGTACGATTTCATTCTATCTCAAGTATGTAGTTTCTTTACTTATAAAATAAAATTACGCTCAATTTTTTTGGGGCAGTCGTGTAATAAAAGTACCTATGTATAAAATTAGCTTTATTTAAAGTAAGTACTTCCCTCCGAGTACGCTTCAAAAACTCTAGCCTGTATTTAATCTTTATTATTAATATTTTTAATAACTAAATAAGTATAGCGACACTTTTTTTTCAATCCTTTTCCTGTCATCTTCTGCCTCGTTTACACTCTTGCCAATACTGGGACAGGTGACCGAGTATTTGCACTCACTTCATTGATTTCCCCCGAGTCTCCTTGTGTGCCGGCAGCCTTATCTACTGCTGTCCTGGTCGCCACGATGAGGGCCATCAATTCTAACATCTCTAGGGAATGCTAAGGTCCGATCGTTTTTATCTTGATCGAATAGCGATTCATTTCTTTTATGTGTTATTTTTTCCATGTTATTCCCGGATATGCTCTAATGTACTTTATACAGTAAATGTACTTTCGCTAAGAAGAATAACAACGTCAAACAAAATATTATTATTAATATTTATCATCCACCCTGTATCGAAACTTTATCACGCGAATATTTTAACAAGCAAATCGAATATCATTTATTTTCGAGCGTCATAAAATCAACTTACTTCGGTACAGTTTCCAAAATTTTCCGCTTGGGGCGCGCGCGTAACCTTTTAACTTTCTAGGATTCAAATAATTAATTTTTGAACTAAAAAGTTTATTTAACAAATAGCCCTATATTACAAACTGAAGTACTGGCCACTTCTTTTTAAATAAATTTGGCTAAAGCCATTAAAAAAAAAAAACATTTTCTTTTCTTACCTGGCGATCACAATTATTTTTTTGCGCTATGATACCAGTTCTCTGTAAAGCAACCCACACACTAATTAAAATTTATGAATTGCCTCGAAAAGAGTTCTAACTTTTTATTTTACTTTGCCTTTATTCAGCCTTTAAATTGGTAGGTTTATAAATAGCTGTATAAACTATTTCTCAATCTCGTTTTTTTTCATTGGAAATAAGTCGGAGTGAAAAATTCTCTTTGCATTTGATATCCTAATTCTTGAGCAAGTTTATAGGCTGTTTAACATCACGCTACGACCCGAACCAAAATAAAAAGCCGTAAATAACTTATAAAAAGCGGACGAGACCGCGGGAAACAAGCTAGTAAGTAAAAATAAATAATTGCGCTGTTTAAAGTATCAGAGCAAGTTTTAAACTCTCTCTACTATATCCATTTACCGCTAAAAACGTAAAAGAAATCCTAAAAGAAATTGTATATTTATCCACACATCCTGAATGGCTTCGTTATCGTTGCCATTCATAACAAAATTCTTACCGAAAGAGCACTGTTTATTGACTCTCGGACGAGTCCATTCGCACTGGGAATGCACTCGATGTACCGAGGAATGTACATCTAATACAACTGTGCGAGTCGTGGACGCGCGGCGCTCCTAAGGGAACTTCCATAAACAACATAATCCGATTTTGGCACTACATTGACCCTCGTCGTCTTCTAGTCTTCTTCGTAACTCAACGAGGCAATAAAACGTATGCGTTTTAGGCGAGCAGAGAGCAAAGGCCTGTTGCTCTCCTTCTCCTCCCCAAGTATTTGCTGCACAACAACTATTATGCAGCTAAGGAGTAGGAGCCTGTAGTCCTCGGGTTCAGGGCAGCCTGTACCCGGGAGACTCATCCCCCCTGAGGCTCATGCATCGCATTTGCACAGCAGGCGTGTCATCGTCTCGCTGTCCTCTCCACAGGCTCTACAGACGACGCTCTCTGATAGTCTCTTCTTATGTAGAAGGCGCCTCACGTCGTGTGTCCTACGATGAGACGGACGGTTCTCTTGATAAAGACTAGGTACTTGATTTGCTTCATCATCATCATATCAGCATGTAGACGTCCACTGCTGGACAGGGATCTCCACGACGACCGGTCCTGCGCTAACCTCATCCAGCCGGGTCCCGCGACCTTCACCAGATCGTCGGTCCACTTTGTCAGGAGGTCTGCCTACGCTGCGTCTTCCGATACGTGGTCGCCACTTGAGAATCTTTCTGCCCCAAGGGCCCCAACGGCCATCAGTTCTACGAGCGATGTGCCCAGCCCACTGCCGCTTCCGCTACGCAATTCTTTGATTGATCTTGATTTGCTTACCCGTGGCTTATGAAAGTACCCTAGCTAGTGTACGGCAGTCAAAGAGTGAATTTCGCGTTTCTATTTCTGTTCGCTCGTTGTAAACAGCATTGTGCTCTGTGTGTGTGTGTGCGGTCAGCCGGTCTTGATTCAATCACACCGCACAATGGAAAGACGGTCTGAAGGAGATCTAATGGGAGGCTGCTATAGGATTTCTTCTACTGACTCGACCTCGTAAACGTAGTCAACTCAGCTGGGTCAGCCTGCAGGCTGAATTGTCCACTTTCAAAAATTTTATGTTTTGGATTTGTAGCCAACTTAGCCCGCTGTCAAAATTTGTCTTAATGATGTTAGATCAAATGTGCTACCTAATTTTATAGTCAAAAATGTGAGAGACATGTGAGGTAGGTAAGTAATATGAAAATCGAATATTTTGAATTTGCTCTTAGGACGATTTGCTTTGTAGTCAATTAGAAACACCGTACGTTTTGCCACGTAGACTACCTGATCCTGAATGTTTCTTTTTATGTCACTGGATGTCTATATAAACGGCTAAAGTCATAAAACGAACCATAAACAGCAATTTGCGCGGTGTCAAAACGCGGTAGCCATGAGGCCGTTACTGGCTAACTGCCGAGCTAACCCCATTCGGAAAGGTCTGCCAGTGGCGGACCAAAGGAGGGCTTCAAAGGGGGTCTTGACCACCCCCTTTGAAGATGTCCACCCTCTTCGAAGCATACATGTCTTCAGTCAGATCGGTGGCTTCGATGCTCATCGCGTTACTTGCAAAATCTGACTTTACATGCACAGTTCACTGAAATTTTTAGGGTTTACACAGCCTAAAGTGTATATATCTTATCATCATCATCATCATATCAGCCTGTAGACGTCCACTGCTGGACAAAGGCCTCCCCCAAGGATCTCCACGACGACCGGTCCTGCGCTAACCTCATCCAGCCGGGTCCCGCGACCTTCACCAGATCGTCGGTCCACCTTGTGGGAGGCCTGCCTACACTGCGTCTTCCGATACGTGGTCGCCACTCGAGAACCTTTCTGCCCCAACGGCCGTCAGTTCTGCGGGCGATGTGCCCAGCCCACTGCCACTTCAGCTTCGCAATTCTTCGACCAATGTCGGTGACCTTGGTTCTCCTGCGGATCTCCTCATTTCTGATTCGATCTCGCAGGGAAACTCCGAGCATAGCTCTCTCCATTGCCCTCTGCGTGACCTTGAGCCTTCTTATGAGGCCCATAGTGAGCGACCACGTCTCGGTACCGTATGTCATCACTGGCAACACACACTGGTCGAAGACTTTCGTCTTGAGACACTGCGGTGTTCGGGACGAGAAGATGTTGCGTAGCTTCCCGAACGCTGCCCAGCCGAGTTGGATTCGACGGTCAATCGTCGAAAATATAATCGAGAAAGAGGTCAACCTCTTTCTCGAAGTTGGACCTACCTAACTGGACCGTTTGTCCCAAGTATATATAATCGTCTACAACTTCGAGCGTAGAGTCTCCAACCTTCAGAGGAGTGGGTACAACACGGGTTATACAACAAATTAGGAGTGGGAACAACATATATCCTATAACGAAGCTATTTTGTTCGTCCGTCCGGCGGATAACGCGATAGCTACTGGAATGACTGAGCTTAAAATATAAGTGAAATTTCCCGGTAACGATGGGCCACACTCGCGCAGAAATTGCAATGGTGTTTCCTCTGCACCTGACAGAATGTGTCCGGTGATCACCAGGCCTCAAATGCAGGCTTTGATTAGCGCTTTTGAATGTTTCAAGCCTGGCCAGTGGGTCCAGTCAGCAGGGCCACCCCCGAGTCTGGAGGCTGAATCCGAGCCTGTCTCCGGCGCGCTGAGATGTCTCCATCGGTTTAACATTTGACTTATATAACGGTCAACATACTGTTTGACACGGGTTCGCTCAAGGTGCAATTGACATCACAAGCTTTTCCTTATGTCTGGAACTTTAGGCTGGAAATATTGAATTTAGAATCATCATCATCATATCAGCCTGTAGACGTCCACTGCTGGACAAAGGCCTCCCCCAAGGATCTCCACGACGACCGGTCCTGCGCTAACCTCATCCAGCTGGGTCCCGCGACCTTCACCAGATCGTCGGTCCACCTTGTGGGAGGCCTACGCTGCGTCTTCCGATACGTGGTCACCACTCGAGAACCTTTCTACCCGAACGGACGTCAGTTCTACGAGCGATGTGCCCAGCCCACTGCCACTTCAGCTTCGCAATTCTTTGAGCTATGTCGGTGACCTTGGTTCTCCTGCGGATCTCCTCATTTCTGATTCGATCTCGCAGGGAAACTCCGAGCATAGCTCTCTCCATTGCCCTCTGGGTGACCTTGAGCCTTCTTATGAGGCCCATAGTGAGGGACCACGTCTCGGTACCATATGTCATCACTGGCAACACACACTGGTCGAAGACTTTCGTCTTGAGACACTGCGGTATTTGGGACGAGAAGATGTTGCGTAGCTTCCTGAATTTTTTTTTAATTTTTTATTATTATTTATATTTTTTTATTTAGAATAATACTTTTTTATTATTATTGCTACGGGGGCAACAAGCAGGCGGGCCTCCTGATGTTAAGAGGTCACCGCCGCCCACAGACACCTGCAACACCCGGGGGGTGCTGGTGCGGCGCCGGCCAAGGTTGAAGGGCTCTTTTGACTCTCTTCTTGAAGGACCCCATATCGTAGCGCTGTTGAAAAGCGTCAGAGGGAAGGTCATTCCACATTTTGCACGTGCGCAGCAGAAAAGAACGCAAGAAGCGCACAGTGCTGGTCCGCCAGGGATCTATGAAATGTGAATACCTAACTAGAATTGAATACCAGCACAAGTGACGTATAAACCACCAGTAAATAATATAAGTCCAGAAAACCAGCGCTGTGCCTCCCGGGTGCAGCACTATGCTGAGCTGGCGACCTCTTCACATCCACGGCATCGTCTACTACCTGATTTTTATATTAGGTTTAATTAATTTTATTAGGTACCTATTTTATTGTATGTTTGTGGTTGTTGAATAAATGATTTTTCTAATTGTAAAATGAAATTGTCCGTCGTACCTTAGAAAGAAATGTATAAAAAATTATTAAGATTAAAAGAATAAGACCCAGGAAGCTCTACTGTCATAGCTTTTAAATTTGACTGTTTTTAATTTAATTTGGCTGACTGTAGGTAGCATATTTCCAAAGTACGAGTAAGTCAGGGATTAGTCAGTGTGTTGACTGAATTCGGTGCGGTTTTAATCGCATTCCGTGCGTCACTACAGCTAATGAGATTGGTCTACTTCGGCCCTATTTACTGGATCGATTGACTTTATTGACAGACAGACAGACCGACAATAGAATAATAGATGTTAGGGTAAACACTGGACTTGTTTAGTTAATTATTTATAGGGAACGAATGGCAGTCGGACCTTAGTAAATCAATGCAGGTATACCTACTAAAAGAGAAATTATTTCCAGGGCCAGCTAGTCTCCCAAACAAACTTGAAGGCCTGATTCTAATTTAACTTTTTACATCCAGCGTACAAAACTCCCGAAAAAAGCGTCCCAAAGTTGTTACAAAATATTATACGTAGCAATTATGAAATGTAAACGAAATTAATGCGGACATAACTTTCTGTGTTAAACGTTATTTCTACAACACTGCTTTTCACTACGTATTTTTGACTTAATATGAGATATTATTATGCACGATTCTGAAGGCACAAACAGCACTAAAAATGTTTCTCTCCTTGTCATAAAGTATTATGAAGTTAAGGATGAAGCTAATTTTAGGGCTGTCAAATTCTAAATGCAATGATTGCCAACAGGGGGCTTTTTGGCGGGATTTTGTCGGAGTCGGTTGTCTTTTTTATTTAGTTTTCCTAAAAAATGTATATTATGGGTTTTGGTGTATATCTGTGATAGTTTTATATGCAACAAGTGCCTATTTAAAGTGTATATTATGCGGGATAGTTAAATAAAAGCGTGTAACGACAATGGCACTAGTTGCCGGAGGCCGTACTGCGGTATAATGTATTCGTGATTTAAAACTACGATTTGGCCTTATAAGGACTTGTTTTCAATTGGCCGTTAAACCTATAAAAAAAAAAATGCCAACAGTCAGAATCAGGGTAGGTAGGTATGTCATCAATCGCTCGGATAAAGAAATAGTACCTATACTCTTTTCTTTAGGATTGCTTACATACAAGTACTTACTTTGTGTTTTGTTTCTCTTTTAGTTAGGACGCCTTTGAGCGCGGACACAGTCCATTGGTTAGTAGGTCAATGGTGTACTGAAAGATATTTTCTATTGTTTCAGAAATATGTCGTCAGCACGGACCGGAGTGGAGACATCCATGTCCATGTGCAGGTGAGTTTATAACGTCTGAGAGACCAGAGCGAGAGCAGAGGGTTTTGGGTGTTTGGCAAAACGTATTTTCAATAAGCAATTTTCAAACCCAGCTTTTTTAAAAAAAGCTCAAAAGAAGAAGTCCACTAGAGCTAAGATGAGGGTGAAATGTAGAATAGATGTACGGTAACGAGACTGAATATGTTACGAACTGATCAGTTTCGTAATAAATTTCTGTTTCGTGACGGTACGTCTATTCTGCATTTAACTGACTGATTTGCACTGTGTTTTAACCCGTCAAAAAGTCTGACAGGTTGAGATAATATGGCCAACATTAGCAACTAAAATGTGGTACTATTGGAAAATCTCTCAATGGGAGTTTTCTTCTTTTTTCAAATATTTGTTACCTAATTTGTTTCTCCTGGATGCATGATTCAAAAAATTTAGCTACAGGGGGCCGTCATTTCTCTATGCCTGGATGTGACGCTGGCATAAAGCTATGCAATTGCCATAAAAAAGGTTGCAATGCACTCTAGTTTTTGTTACATTTATAAAAAGCATGAGCAGTTTTTAGAACTGACAAATAGGTCAGGTCAAAAGACAGAAATATAGTTAGAAACGTATTTCTTGCGCCATGTTTTTCATAAATTCACTTTGTAGGTTATATGATAAATGTCGAAAACTTTTAATGAACAACCAACTTATTTGTGTAGGTATCTTTCAGTCCCGTTATCTTTCAGAATAATTTACATAACATTTTATAATTTCCTGGTTTTTCTTGAGAATAAAATATTTTTAATAAGGTAAGGTTTCGTTACTATTTAAGGAAATTGGGAGGCAATTTAATGTTTGTTACCAAATTAATTCCCCTCGGATACGTGGCTGTTTCCGCCTTGTCCTGTGCTAAATATAGAAAAAACGTCGCCGCGACATTTCAATTTCCCGCGCTGAATGTGGCGGGATAATGGGCAATAATAACGCCATCTTGAAAACCCAACGAATTATGTTTTGTAGATTGCATGGGGATATCTTCCCCCGGTGGTCTAACTATGGCCATAAAAGTTTCCGGAACAACAATTTTTATTTGGGTTGGGTGTGCTAGCACTACGGTACAACTTACATTATTCTTAGAAACTCAAAGGCTATCAAATCAAATAAAAACTAAAACTACACTGTTTCAACCTGTGATGAATGTACTTAAATTACTGCAATCAAGCCGTGGTTTCCTACTGGACTGGTGGTACTTGTTTTGTATTATCATTTTCAGTAAGTAAGTAAAGTATCTTCCAGTTTTGGTTTCATTAAAGTTTATGAAACTAATTATTTCCTGAAGATGACAGCCCTAATTAGACGGCCGTGGTGTCCGTTTAAAAAGATAAATCTCATGTTTTTAGTTGTCTTCTTTTTGTAATTTAGTTAATCTAATTAGTAAAGTGATGCTTGGTAATCCTACATAAAACTAACATAGCATTAAGCACAGATTTACTAAATAAAGTGTAATAAATAATATTGTAATAAAACAAAGTTAACTCTTGCCCGCGGCTTTGTCCGCGTGTAATTTAGTCTATGTTCGTCTCCGTCACACAAGCTTTAAGTGTGTGCAAAGTTTCATGGAAATCAGTTAAGTATTCGAGCAGTAAAAGCCTGACAAACAAACAATTTTTGTTTTGTTATAACTTATTGTAACATTGCTATTTAATATACTCAGGCGTTTCTGAGAATTTATTCGTATAGAAATCACTACCTGTATTTTATTTGTTTATTTTCACGCCACGTGTGCAGGGAATCATTCCAAAGCATACACAGGTAAGTTTGTTAAAAGATTTCTTTAAACAATAGTATAATAAATAAGTACATAACTTGATAGGCTTAAGTTAGTCCTAAGTTTTCTTGATTTCCTTTCACGTATAGACTATTCCTAAAGGAAGGAAAATGGTATTTCGTTCCTACGCAAGTTAGGAGTAGTTTCTACCTCTGTAATAGAACCTTTTATTATTAGCTTAGTTTAACAATCTAAGTTTCACAATATTGGAAACACTTGGTTCGTTGGGGAGTTTCGTGGAAATCTTCTCTTTGTATTCAGTCCTTTTACCTTAAATCCCGCGTTTATCTCGCGCCATTCATCGTATGACGCCGTATCCTTCAGGACCCTACGAAGGAATGAAAGGGCAGATCACGTTATACGAGAGGGAAAAGGACAGTGTAAGGAAGTGGTTTTGCGGCGCATATAATACGGAAATATATAAATATAGAAACGTAGCGTAGGTTGGGGTAGTACTTTTGCGTAGCGGGCAGGACGCTCTGCGGAGTTTATTGATCTTTTGGGGACTACGCAAAAAGGTTTGGAGCAAATTAGAAGTTTGGTTGCGTTTGTATTTCTGATGAGGAAAAGTTAACGGCTTTAAAACTTCACCCTTTACAAGGTGGCGATTAAAGTGGGGATGCTTACAAAGTGTTTTGGTAAAAATACGCGTAGGTATTTTTAATTTGATATGAACATGTTTTAAGACAATAAAACAACCACGCACACTGGATATAAATATGTATTGTCAAGACTTCTTGTCTACACGATAGCTTGTCGCAAACTGAATCCGTCGGCCGAGTGCCCCCGTTTATATCTAGTCAGCGATTACGAATCGATGAAATAAAGAATCGATTAAACTCGAATCGCTTGCCCGATTCCGAATACAAAATTGTGTATCGATATTTTAAAATTTAATCGTAAAAAGGTATGAAACCCTACAATGTATCGGAAGACGCAGCGTAGGCAGGCCTCCCACAAGGTGGACCGACGATCTGGTGAAGGTCGCGGGACCCGGCTGGATGAGGTTAGCGCAGGACCGGTCGTCGTGGAGATTCTTGGGGGAGACCTTTGTCCAGCAGTGGACGTCTACAGGCTGATGATGATGATCATTTATGATAAGATTTGTCTGTTGGCGTCATTGGTAGACCCTGCCTACTGCGCCAGTGGTCGTGGGTTCGATTCCCACCCGGGACCAACATTTGTGTGATGAGCATACCTGTTGGTTTTCGGATTCTGGGTGTCGGATAGATAACTTGAATGGACATCATCTAAAACGTGTAAAAAAGCTTTTATATAAAATAGACGATTATTTAAATGACAAAGATGACTAGTATTAATATTACTTCAGTCTCATTATTAAACTTACAAACTTGATTTTTTAAAATCTGTCGCGGAAGTTTGTGTGAACCTAGAAAGCGGTGGTAGATAAACAATTTTGGCGTGTATATATGCACCCAGTGTATTCATGCAATGAAATATTTTGACTTTGATGCACCAACTCAGTTGAAACTATAGGCGGCGGTGACCCCTTAACATATCAGGAGGCCCGCATGCTTGTTGCCCCCGTAGCAATAAAAAAAACACGTTCGGTTCCCGTAACTTTATTATTGTGTTTTCAGGGTGACTTGAGTCAGCAAGACAAGAGATGCGTCTTCGTTACTGTCCACGATCTTGGCACCAACCGTAAGTGTTAAATAGTGCTGCATTACACTGACGAGCAATAAGTAATCACTTACATCAATAGCCTTATAACATGTGCCCAGGCCTCCAACGAAGTCCACCAAACCGCACTGGGACTATAGGGTATAGTCCCAGTGTGGGTTTGGTGGACTTCACGTGCGCCTAAGAATTCCCTCTTCGGCGTATTCAGGTTTCCTCATGTTTTCCTTTGCTGTTTGAGAGCAGTCAGTAAATGTACATCTTAAAGTAGATGTACGGTCGACCGCTCATCAGGTCTGGTCTCTCATAGTATTTAAACTCCATAATACGCTAGGCCAGCTCAAGGTCAAAGTGCTTCCACAGGCGTGCGGTCGACTGTACAATGTCAGTACTTGGCACGGTCGGGGCCTCTCGATGTAACAGGCCGCGTCTTATACCCGACTACGCCACCGAATTCTAAAGCGCATGTGAAGTCCACCGACCCACACTGGACTAGCGTGGTGGATTATAACCCGTACGCCCTCGTTGAGAGGGTAGGCCTGTGCCCCAACAGTGGGGACATATTAATAGACTGTTGATTGGATTTGATAGTTAGTAAACGACTTGAAATTCTCTCCATTTGTTCTTCATTATGTTTCGTCCATTTTTCCTCAGACTCGTCCCTGGTGGACTTTGTGAACTGTCCAGCGATGTCGGAGATAAAGGAGCGATCGTGCTTCATCCACGTCGACGTGCCCGGCCACGAGGAGAACTCTCCGGATCTGCCGGATTCGTGAGTGAATCATTTCAGCCTTCCGATGTCCATCACTGCTTGAATTAGGCCTTTCCCAAAGCCACACAGTCATCTAGACTTAGAATGAGTCTTAGAGCATGTAGGGGCAACTGGTTTGGACCAATACTGTTGGAAAATCCTTATTCCGAGCATAGACAGCCCTCTCCATAGCTCTACGCGCGACCTAAAACCTATGGATGAGGCCCCCCGTCATTGTCAAATGAATTGAATTGAATTGTCCACGTTTCTGCGCCGAACGTATTGACATGGCGTTCGTAGCACCTTCAATTCCCGTTAGATTTTGAAGATTTTCATGTATATAACTCACAGCTACCAGTTTCCCTCGCTCCAAACCCTGGGCGAAGATCTGATCACCGTGCTGGACTTCCTCCACGTGCGCTACGCCGTCGGCCTGGGCGAAGGCGCCGGCGCCAACGTCCTGGCCAGGTGCGGCCTGGCCCATCCCCGGAGACTCCTCGGGCTGGTCCTCGTCAACTGCACCGCCTCCACCTCTTCGGTGTCTGACGCCTTCCGCACCAGGTTCTCCAGGTGGAAGGGCACCGACATCTCTCAGTCGGAGGAAGATTTCCTCATCTACCACAAGTTCGGACACGTGAGTTATGTGAAAGAGCATCTTGCCTATCGCTACCAGGTATTCTTCTTTTGTTTTAGTTACTAATTGAACTTACTAATATTTCGGTGCGTACATTTGGTGGTTTTACTCCTTACAGTTCAGATGAATGAACCACAAGATGATATGAATTTTTACAAGAAATAAAATCGACTTCTTTGTAAAAAAATATAATTTTTGTTTAACGACGACTTATTGATTTTTTAATTTTTCCACTCAGAGAGGTGAAATATTTTTTTCAAATTGAAATGGGACCAATCTGGAAGAACATCCTGTCAAATAAGACAAGGATTTTCCAAATCGGTTTATAAATGATGGAGTTCTGAGGTAACAAACATAAAAAAATACAACCGAATTGAGAACCTCCTTCTTCTTTTGAAGCCGGCTAAAATTTACTCAATATCAATGAATTAAAGATTTGGAAGCTGTGTTTATGCCATGTTTGAGATTATTTGCTCTGCTAACTAGAGTGTGCAATATCTTAGGTTGCTTTTAGATTTTTCACTACTTTACTAATTCACTAACCTTTGCTGCTTGCCTTGCTCGACGTGCATTTAGTAGATCTTGTTTCTGCAATTTAGTATTTTGTTAATATTATCTATTAGCCTTAGGGCCTCTTACACCGCTTGCTGATAAAGTCCCAGATGCCCTATCTGCAGGTTATCTGACAGATACCCTATTTTTTTGGTTTCACAGGTATCTGATTGCCTATATCTTGTATATTTTATATAGTCTATCACACAGATTTATCTGATAGATTAGTTTATCACTAAGATTACTATCTGTAACAATATCAGGAAGTGGTGAAAGAAGCCCTTAATCTTTTTATTTTTATTGTCAGGCAGATTGGCTTAACCAGATTTTACATTTGATGTTTTATGTCACATTTAATTCTCTAATTTTATGTAACCAAACCACTATTGTAATTTTCTTTAGTGTTTGTATTAGTTGTGTTCATTGTACTTTAATGCTTTTAATTAAACAATCATCAGCCGAAAGACGTTGACTGTTAGACAAAAGCCTCCCCCAAATCTCCACAAGGACCGGTTCTGTGCTGTCCGCTTCCAGTTCCCGCGACTTTAACCTGATCGTGGCTCTATATTGTGGAAGGCCTGCCTACAGTACCCACCTTTTCCGGTGCGTGGTCGCTACTCGAGAACCTTTCTGCCCCAACAGCCGTCAATTTCAATTCTTCAAGCTATACAATAGAAGTCGATCTTCTTAAATTCTCAGTTCTCCTGCGAATAAATATCCTTTTAAACAATGTAAACATATTAGTGTTTATCCTCATTTCTATTTAAACAATGTAAACATGTTAGTGTTTATCCTCATTTCTATTTAAACAATGTAAACATGTCAGTGTTTATCCTCATTTCTATATAAACAGTGTAAACATGTTAGTGTTGTGTTGCCCGCAGAAAATAGCAAGCGACTCGTGTGAAGTATCCGAGAAGGAGCGCATGCTAGGGGAGTACCGCTCGCGCCTCCGCGGGAACCTCAACACGCATAACATCAAGCAGTACGTGAAGGCATTCATCAAGTGAGTAACCAAAATATCAAATCTATCAAAGCTTGCAAAGCTATCAAAGCTTGCAAAGCTTGCAAATCTATCAAAGCTTGCAAAGCTATCAAAGGTATCAAAGCTATCTAAGGTATCAAAGCTATCTAAGCTATCAAAGCCATCAAAGCTATCAAAACTATCAAAGCTTTCAAAGCTATCAAAGCTATCAAAGCTATCAAAGCTATCAAAGCTATCAAAGCTATCTAAGATATCTAAGCTATCTAAGCTATCAAATCTAGCAAACCTATCAAATCTACCAAACTTCTAATTCTTTCAGTCGCAAGGACCTGGTCCTCAAAGGCTGCCAGCCCGACATCCTGCTCATCACCGGCATGCTGAGCCCTTACTCCGGGGTCGTGGAGAAGATGTACAAGGAACTGGACAAGGACAAAGTCACGATCCTCAAGGTCGACAAGACTGGCGACGTTCTGGCGGAAGCTGTAAGTAGTTTCAAAATATTGACATTACATATCAACTCATTCACTCACTCACTTTTATGGCAACAAAAATTCAATATGACGATGACCTCAAATGTTGTGAAGTTCAAAACCAACAGTGTACATCCAAGAAACATTAGACGTTTTTCCATAATGGACTGCTGAGTTGTCATGTCATGTATCATCATCATCATATCAGCCTGTAGACGTCCACTGCTGGACAAAGGTCTCCCCCAAGGATCTCCACGACGACCGGTCCTGCGCTAACCTCATCCAGCTGGGTCCCGCGACCTTCTCCAGACCGTCGATCCACCTTGTGGTAGACACTGCGTCTTCCGATACGTGGTCGCCACTCGAGAACCTTTCTGCCCCAACGGCCGTCAGTTCTACGAGCGATGTGCCCCGCCTACTGCCACTTCAGCTTCGCAATTCTTTGAGCTATGTCGGTGACCTTGGTTCTCCTGCGGAACTCCTCATTTCTGATTCGATCTCGCAGGGAAACTCCGAGCATAGCTCTCTCCATTGCCCTCTGCGTGACCTTGAGCCTTCTTATGAGGCCCATAGTGAGGGACCACGTCTCGGTACCATATGTCATCACTGGCAACACACACTGGTCGAAGACTTTCGTCTTGAGACACTGCGGTATTTGGGACGAGAAGATGTTGCGTAGCTTCCTGATGTCATATATCATACATAACAATCTTGTTCTGTTATTTAATGTGGTGTGATACGTAGAGATGTCCAAAAACTTGAAAGTTTGATTCGGTTGATCGATTCAATGAACTATTGCGTCTCTACTGAACCCTCCTCCTCCCCCTTTGACACCTAATATTAGTCATTGTTAGCAGCCAACTTCACACAACCGCCAAAGAAGTCTACGGAGACTAACTCCAGCATAGCCACGTCATGTCTCTAAAACCTTTGCATCCTCTATATTGTGCTGACTGTACCAATTTTGGACGTTTTGCTCTTAGGACATTCAGCAACATAGGACATCCAAATGCTAATGTGACCTATTAAATAGGTCAATATGTTACGAGGGTTATCAAAGCATAATGTTTTTATACTATTGGTAGAGTCAGTAACTTTGAGCAATTATTTAGTGAGAAAAATTTTGAACGACAATATACTATAATACTAGCTGTTGTCCGCGGCTTTGCTCGCGTCGAATAAGTTTTTTGTACCTATATAATTCAATTCATTTATTTTAAATTTACAAAATACATGTCTACAGGTAGAGTCCCAAGGCGACAATGTATAAAACACTAACTTAATTCTAAAACATTATTAAAAACTTAAAATGTCATAACAATAATATAAATGTCAAAATAGTACCCATGTCAATTCTCTATATGAAATTAATGCTAATTAAAATTAGTATCTAATATATTATATCTAATATATTATTTATTAGTATAAATATATTAATGCTAATAAAAAAGTATCGGTAGATAGTCTAGTCTTGAAACCATGACAAACAAACTCACTTTCTATTCGGATTTCTATTGATTATTTTGTTAATTTGATAGAAATTGATTTGGTTAAACTTGTTGATAGATGGAATAACCAAACTATAACACCATATAGCAACCGCATTCCTTTTGGAGTCTATCCGCCACGCGTTGCTTAGACAACATCTTCAAAAAACCGGCCAAGTGTGTGCCGGCCTCGCTTACCGAGGGTTCCGTACCTTGGAAGGCTCGGTAAGCGAGACCGGCGCCTCTTGCAATGAATATAAAATCTTTAAACTTCTTTCATATAACATGCAAATATGTACCTAAGGTTGGCAAGTATTATTTAAAACCATTTCACATTTCAAGTCGATAGCATTTGCTGAGATAATCAGCTGTGATAGACAAACAGACGAAGTCGGATCCTAAGGGTACAATTTTATACTATTTTGGTACGGAACTCGAAAAATACGGTGACTATTAGTTAATGAATAAAATTGAGAGTCACTGAGAGATAACCGGTTAATATTATACTCATGTGTACCTCAACTTTGACCTTGTAATTTAGGTAAAGGTACTAATAAAATGATAACCAGTCTTGTATGCTTGTACTGCCAAACTCAACAAACGCCAAGGCTTTATCAGTGTATTCTAGTGGTAAATTTTAACATAATTATTAATGTAAAAAAGTGTTTAAGTGTCAATCTAGGATATAGAAATAAAAATTCGTTTATTCAATATTGGTATACAAAATTCTCTTTTTGGCGTCAATTCTGTCTAAAACTACACTGTTGCCACCTGTATAGCCGAAAGGAAGAAAACAGCCTAGCAGATAATTGTTATTTAATATATCAGTGTCCAAATATCATCATAAATTGTTCAGCAATTGTTGTGTCATTTATTAATATAACTTCACTACCGTATCTTTAATTGATTTGAGGCCTTGTCTTTTATTGAATTAAAATCCTTATTTAAAAGAAGTTTGGATGAGAAATTTACGTTTTCTGACGTCATCCATTACACATAAAAACGTGTAGTGTAATGCGATTTTCATCTTAGATTTATTGGTCTAAAACTTTGCTGTTTTGTGTACGTTTAATTAAATTAATAATAAATAAAAAATACCGCACAAAAACACTTTGGTTCGGAAATGTCGGATACTGGTTAGAGTGAGTAGATCTATCAGTCTTTTATAGTTAGTCAAGCGCGATGTTTGTTTTATTTGGCGTACTAGCGATTACTGGTGTGGTATTCGCACTAGCACTAAGACTCTACCAGAAAACGAATAATGGAATTTGTAAGTCAATGAAAAGCCTCGAAGGCAGAACGGTCATAGTAACTGGTGGCACGGCGGGAATAGGCATAGAAATAGCGAAAGACTTCGCGGCGAGGGGCGCGAGGGTGATAGTCGCCTGCCCTTTCCAAGAAGAAGGCATGAACGCAGAAAAAGTGATAAAAGAAGAGACCGGCAACAAGAAAGTTACATTTGAACTGCTAGACTTAGCGTCCTTGGACTCAGTACGGAAATTCGTAAGAGATTTCTTGAAGACCGAAACCAGATTGGACATTTTAATTAACAATGCAGCCGTTGGGATACAAAAGAATGAAATGACGCCGGACGGCATGAGGTTCATAATGCAAGCGAATTACTTCGGGCACTTCTTGCTGACTTTGTTACTCCTGCCGCTGATGCGGAAGACGGGGAAGCCACAGGAGCCGAGTAGAATAGTCAACACATCATCGATATCTCACATAATGGGCATAATTGGCATTCACGACTTAAACAGACCGGAGTTTATAAAATTCCAAAGTTACGGTAAAAGCAAGATAGCACTTATTATATTTGCTCATGAGCTGGCTAAGAGACTGAAAGGGGATGTTGTGGTGAACAGTCTTGATACAGGTCTCACTGGAACGAGGATCTTCGAAAGTGCTGGGTGGGTTGGTGTCCCACTGAGACATTTGTTGAACATATTTTTCAAGACGCCACAGGAAGGAGCGCAAACTACCCTGCATGTGGCTTTGGATCCAAAGGCTGGTGAAGTTAGTGGACAGTTCTTCCTGAATTGCAAGCAGAGTCGAGCGGTCCCGTGGGCCTACAACGACCACACATCTAAGCAACTGTGGGAAGACTCTGTCAAGTTCGTTAAATTAAGCGAAGATGAACTTAAAAAGTGTTTGGGTTAATTCTGTTACATCTGTGTTTCTATTTGTGAAGGGTTCTGACGTTTTTGATGATAACGATATAGTATACCTATGTTCTTTATTCAGTAAAAGCTGTTGCCAAAAATATTATTATTATTTTACATGTCACATTGTTTGATTATGCTGAATCTGCTCATAGAAATGTTGTATTTATTTAATCGTATGGCGTTGAATTTTAAAAATAGGTAAAATTAGCTCATAGGTCAACATAGAAATGTTGTGAAAACTTTTGAGATAAATAAAATATTTTGTAACATTTTCAACTCGTTAATTATTATTAATGTAAATATCCCGTCATAATATAATTTACATGAGAATACCAAATTATTGCTTATTTTAACTGTATATTTATGTAAAAACAGAGATACTAAGACCAGAAGCAAAATGGCAGCATCCATCTCTGTTCAAAATAGAGGTACTAAAGGAAAATCGAATTTCATAGTCAAAATATTATTACACTGACACAATATGAGTACACTGGGTACATTTATACACGTCAATTTTTATCTACCACCGCTTCCTAGGTGTTACAAACTAAAATCATTGAACAACTTGCCCAGCCAACACATGTAAATATCGAATACTAAAAACGTCAGTGGCGATGGCGTCTGAGAGCGTCAGTGGCGTCGGGGATAAGACGCGGCCTATCATATCGAAAGGTCCGAAGTTCGACCCCAGGCTGGGCCATGTACCAATGGGTTTTTTCTCGAAACTTAAGTACATTTACTGACTGCTCTCAAACGATGAAGGAAAACATCGTGAGGAAACCTGCATATGCCGAAGAAAGAAATCTTAGGCGCATGTGAAATGCACCAACCCGCACGGGCTAGCGTGGTGGACTATAGCCCGAACGCCATCGTTGAGAGGGTAGGTCTGATCCCCAGCAGTGGGGACATGTTAATAGGCTGTTGATTTGATTTTGATTTGAATAGTAAAATGCTAATCCATTTTGTTGTTTGCTTCCAGCCAGCGAAGGTAGCTCAGTCGGCCCTTCTGTTCTGCCAGGGCCAAGGGCTGCTGACGTCACTGCCGCCGCCAGGAGTCGAGCGGCGCATGTCCCGCGCCATGTCCATGGAAGAGTACGACAAGCCCAACATCAGGCGGCTGTCGCTGACTCCCAACTCCTCAGAGTCACCGCCGCCGAGGAAATTGTAGGCTTCGGCCTTGGCTGCCATCGCTCTACCAGAGTAGGCAGCGGTACCTATTAGGTACACGGGAGATAAACTCTCTTGCTCGCATAGCATGGTCGGATCTACAAACAATATAAAATCAGTTGTTGGAGATTGGCGGGGCAACAGCCGATTTCCAGTGCTATGGAGTTTATTAACGGGGAACTCTAAGACAAAGATAACGGAGTGTAGTTTTTTTGGTTCAGACGTATCTTGCACAATGTGAGTTGACCTTTTGCGTTTTTCACAGTTCATTATAAAACCATGGAGCGTAGCGAGCTTTTTCCGTGTTCTGTGGCGTTTTTGGCACTATGCCTCTGAACCCTTTTGAGATTGTAGAGGTAAATATAAGCTGTCTTCAAAAAATTATAGGAATGAAAGGCGCTACTGACTCATGAAACGAGTATTAGGCTAGAGCTTAAAAATGTAGGTTTTGGTTTCACCTGAGAGTTCAGAGGCGAGTACATTCTAGATAATGATATGTTATGCTTGCAAGCTACCTTGTAACTACTGGAAACAATTAAAGGATTCACCAAGACATCGCTAAAAAAAAAGTTATCTGGCAAAAAATATTATACCTACCAAGACTTAAATTATCTCTAGAAATACGTTTTTCACAAGTTGAAAACTCCGAAAGCAATTCCATTTTTTTTGGATTGATTTCGTCTTATACTTACTTCGGTTATTCAGTTTTTATGTCATTACATGCAGTCATGATTTCGATGATGCCATCATTACTTAATATGGCTTTTGTGACTTTTTTATGACCAAACCAGTGGTAAAAGCTCAGTCACAGACTCAGTTGGCACTTGCATTTTACATTGACGACATCCTACAAGTTTTTCAAATCAAAACTGTTATAAACCAGCCCTATAATCGATTTTTTACGTGCATAGAAAAGTGTTAAATACACAACTTATTGTTAGCTAAAAAGTTAGTCTTTTATTTAAATCGATCAGTCGATGAATCAATGTCACACTATACTTAAGGGTGGAAAGAGGGAAATTACATTTCTCCACATTTTATTTAAAAAAGGGATGCCCTGTGTTTTTCACGCCCCTTGAGCTTTGACTCTATTTGACAAAATTTACATAAAAATGGACTTCACTAAATAGTTTTATGAAAATTAGAAATTTATAAGTAGGTTTTCATCTTATTTTAGAGTATTGTTCTTGAATTCGTTCATACGTTAGGTGAAACCTTTTTGGGCTCATGTAAGGGCGGTCATGTCATGATCTTTTCGCGTAAGATTAAAGACTTTTGTGACTATTAGGAAAAGTTATATTAAACACAATATACGTATAATATTAAATAATTATCATATGAAAGCCATATTATTTCTGTAAATTTACAATTTCAAATCGTAAATGACCAACTGAATCTAAATACCTAACTGACTTCACAAAATCCGTTTAACAAGACTAAGTGAAGGGGTTAAAGAAGGTACAAAAAGATCACATTTAAATATTTAAATCATGATGATGACTCGTCAATTGTTGAGTCAGCTTGAAGGTTGAAGATATTCAACCTTAAAACATTCCCATTTCCATAAAGAGAAACGGTGGGACCGTGATAATCTTCGATGGTTACACACGACTGTACTTTCTGGCAGTCTGGAGCACAGACACCTGTGATACCCCATGCTTTACCCACAATTTAGGTGGATTACCGAGTCCGCACCCGCATTTTTCTCACCCACGACTCAATTGACTCAAAAAGGGTCTTAAGTAGTCATAAACTCAATCTGAATCTAAAGTCTTGTACCTTCTTAGACCCCCTTACTATTTAATATTAAACGGATTTCGTGAAATCAGTGAACTTGCAATTGCGTTAGTAAATAGATCCTCTTTGTTTGTGCTACGGTGGGCTAGAGTTGCGACGCTGAGATGATATACACAGGGTGTTTTGTAAGGTCGATGCAAAGTGACAGGGGGAGATTATTTAGACAGAATTAAGCGTATCCCAGACACGCGGCCTAATATACAAATTATGGCCGCTCGTGTTTGAAGTCTCACATACAATTGCAAGGGAGACAACATCTGGGATCCCCATATTGCAGTCTAAATAAATGATCTCCCCTGTCACCTCAAGGCTTTGCATCGACCTTCTTATCTTCTTTGCATCGACCTTGCAAACATCCTGTATTTTAAAAGGTGTCAAGGATTGTTGTCGAATAGCTATAAGTAATAATGCTCGGTGTTAGAGATAGTTATATTGGTAATGTTCATGTGAAAGCTTTGAGCTTTGTTTAAGAGTTGAATTTGCACGTATCAGTATTGCACGGTTAGTATAACATGAAGGTAAAAATAAATTCGCTAGATTGTTGAGGTTACCGGTGTTTCCCATCAGCTCCTTAAAACCTGTGACGTCATAGAACAGATCAAACTTTTTGGTTGCAACCTCTGATCAAAGAAAAAAAAACTTTAGAATTACGTGGATTGCTGGATTTTATACCTTCAAAAAGTCAAAGTTTGGTCAAAATAATTTTTTTTGCCAAAAGTGTGGTTTTGTGAATATATTTAACCATAAAAATTTCCTCGACAGGGACATAGCGTGAAGATATGTATGTATATATGTATGTGTGGTTTTGTCAAAAGGGTCGTAACATACCTAAGCAAATATTTTTCGCCAAAATGAGCGTTGAACAATCCGACCTAAAATAGCATATTTGATGAAAAGCGTCATTTGACCAAACCTATAATTTTGGCAAAAGGGCATTTTTATTTACGAAAGCACCTTTGACTAAAAACTGACCCACTTAACCAAGCGCCACATACGGCCAAAATGTATTTTGACGAAAACCAAATACCTAGATTGCTGTCAAAATGACGTTCCTCATTATAATCACGTAAAACGAAAACTAGCTCCTCTAGCTTGGAAGTCAAGAGCATTGGGACAAAAAAAAGTAAAAATTTAACAGTTCTGTGAGGTCACAGTTCTATAGAATTTATGGGAGTGGGACTGATAGGACAAAAAGTAGGTTCACGACAAACCCGATATTTATATTCGTGACATTCTTCATATACTATCACCAAACTATCACCCATGTTTAACATCTCTATTTTTTACCTTCATGGATAGTTAATACATAATGAAAGGTTTATAAAAATGTGAATGTGAAATTTTAAAAATAAAATGAAGCAAGTAGGTATGTTCGTATGTATATTCTTTACTCTATGAAAGTGGAAAAAATATTGTGTAGGTACGTAATGTAATTTCGTAATTTCATTTCTTTTCAAATAAGTAAAATGTTTTTGTGTAGTTTCTTCCGCACGCCCCGATCAATTGATTTTTTTAGAATCATGTACAATAATTAGTTTTATTTGTAGATATTTTATGTACAAAGTGTATTTAAGTAGCTTACACAAAAATTTTGTTATTATTCAATCAATTTATCGTTGAAGAAAATATATGTTTTTATTTTATTGACCGTTTAATATTTCTACCAAACTTTTTTCCTCTGAATGGATACCATCACCAAAATGTTACCTTTACTTACCCTACAACTAGATGTAACAACTAAGTGTGCTTCGAAATATAATTATTTGAGATCTCAAACAAAAGCTTACGCACCCAATACAAAGAATTGAGAGGAAAATCTACGTAGTTTGGAACACCCTCAACATCTCTGCTGATGTTGTCACTATGACTCCGGCCTCGTACGTCCAATTCCTAGAATGTCTAATAGAATCAACGAAATCTATTCTCCGAATGTCCAATTCCCCGTTATGTCCAGTTCCCTGAAAAAACGATGAAAGTCGCCAAATAGCGAAAAGACCATAAAAAATCAGCTAGTAATACACACAAATTAGACATTCAGTGAAGTAGACGTTCAGGGAAAAGGGAGTATGTTCGGGGATATGGACCTAACTGACGTAAGTAATTAGACTTTCAATGAATTATTGGACGTTCGAGGCAGGAATCGTCGTTATTGTTCGAACTATGAGACTAGACCAATAAAACAGGCAAATGGAAAAAAACTGTACATTTTAATAACCGAGGACGTCAGACGGTACACTGTCAACTTTTTCATAGATTTGAACGACACAATAACTAACTTTCACAAAACAATACAATTACACTTAAAATAACATCGAAATCTCTCCCCACACTGCGACGCTATTCGCCACAAAACGTCCAAATTCATTTAAGAAAACTATGTCTAGATGGACTTATTAAAGAATCCCAAACGCTTCTCAGTCCAGTATTTGCTAAATAAATTTAGAGAAAAAAAATCAAAAAAATTAGAAAAAATCGTCGCAAGACTACTCGACGGAGAAACTGGGGAAAGCGGCGAGGGACCTGCACTCGTGTCACGCCGTTTCACAAAGGTGTCGATCCGGATGGTGCACGCTGGAACTTAATGTAATCTCTTTCTCATTTTTAAAGATAAAAAAGGCATAGAGACTAAAACCCTGACACACGTAGCTATAATATATATTAATATAATTATCATCGCTGGGCAATCATAGCTGGGCATAATAATTATAGCTGGACATATTATAATATTATTGCTTATCTTTCGGCTTTTCGCCTATTCGCCTTGTCGCCTATTCGCCTATTCGCCTTGTCGCCTTTTCGGTTGTCGGCTTGTCGGCTTGTCGGCTTGACGGCTTGTAGGCTTTTCGGCTTGTAGGCTTTTCGGCTTGTAGGCTTTTCGGCTTGTAGGCTTTTCGGCTTGTAGGCTTTTCGGCTTGTAGGCTTTTCGGCTTGTCGCCCGTTCGCCTGTTCGCCTATTGGCATGTTCGCCTGTTCGCTGGTTTACTTGGCCGTCCTTTGTTTGTCCGTATAAAATTGTAAAGAAAACGTGCGCCGAAGAAACGCCGCGTCGACCGTCAAAGATATGAAGGCAAAATAATTATAATAATCTAATGTATTATCGCTACGTGTGTGGTGCCTTGCCATATTGTTATATATTATAGCTGGGCATATTAATTTAAATTATAGCTACGTATGTGACGGGCTTAAAATTTAGTTAACGAGTGCACCATCCGAATGGGCACGAATAGCTGTCCAATGCTAAGGGACCCGAGCATCATCCGACCTCAGCGGACATTTTCGAACCTTTAAAAATTTTCGCAGTTCTGCCATACTTAATATTATAAAAAATTGCGGCCGCGGTTTAGTGGCGTCCGCTTCGGCGGCGACGCTTTAGCCTCATGCCACGCTCAAAACGGAAACATCGGAGCAAATTCACATGTCATGTATATGAAAAACTCAGTGTGGCTATGTATTTATTATAAAAAAATCTGCTATGAGAAAATTACTAAATGAACTATTTGCTACTAGGTATGTATGTCTGTAAATATATTCATAAGAAGAAAATAAGGGAATGTAAAAGGTATAATAGAAAAAAAACCATCGAGGTATGATAGGAAAAATGGTAACGAAATTATTGAATCTAGTTTTTTAAAAGTAAATACACAGGCCACACTCCTCTAAACATTGCACCGAATATAACCACCAATATACATTGGCAGTGGCGCAAATGCACCGATGTTACCGACCTGCAGAGGCATTGTGTCGCTGTTGCACCGGGGATCTCGCGGCGAGCGGCGTCGGGGGTGCGGCGCGGGGGACGCAGACGTCACAGCCCCAACCGGGCGACTGTGACGTCGCGCAGACGTCACAGCCCGAACCAGGCGACTGTGACGTCACGGAGGTGTCACAGCTCGTCGTCGCAGCCGGGCTGCATCTCCGACGTCTCGATGGCGACCTCGTCGTAATCCCTTTCTAGAGCGGCGAGGTCCTCCCGTGCTTCTGAGAACTCCCCCTCCTCCATTCCTTCGCCTACGTACCTGTGGGAGAGAACACCTAGTTCAGTCAAACCGGCAGCCATCAGTAGAAAGCAACGTCCGGTGTTGAACATTCGGCTCTTCGACAGGGTGACCTGCCTGGGTGTATCTCAGAAGACCTTTTAGTTCCATGTGGAACTATTGAGTTGACACAGGTCAAATGATTATACCAGCAGTTCCATATTATGGTACTTCCACGATATTATATACAAGTCTACATTCCGATCATCGTTTACTTCATACTGGTCATATAAATGACGCTTGATTTACTGCAGTATTGAATTTATGTATTGTACTTACACTTTACTGTACTTACTACAGTATTGAACTTAAGGATTGAAATTAAGTAATCGAGTATTTTTTTAAATACGAAAACTCGAATAATCTCACAAAGATACGTTTGGATTAATGCAGTCAAAATGATCTCTCCTGTCACCTCCGCAAGGGTCGACCTCCTAAACAACCTGTAGGTACCTGTATTCCCATTGTGATGACCGTTCAGGTCTTATAACATGAAGTAGAAACGGTTTCATGACTTCTTAAAACGAAGTTCCTTAACGAACGTTACAGTACAGAAACTTGGCGAATGCGAGAGCTAGGCCGAAAAAGTATGAGAAGTATGGTACAGTATATGAAGAAGTAAAGACACGACACTTCGCGATGTGTCCCGAGTTCCCGAGGATAGCAGAGCATTTCCGAAGATAATACCAATTTCAGTGTGCCTGTCATTTTCCAAAAATAGGTTTTGATACTAAATAGTTAGTGAAGGAAGGTCCATACCAGTGTACGAACGCCCGCTTGGTGTACATGAGGTCGAACTTGTGGTCGAGCTTGCCCCACGCCTCGGCGATGGCGGTGGTGTTGCTCAGCATCGAGGCGGCGCGCTTCACCTGCGCCAGGTCGCCGCCCGCCACCACCGACGGCGGCTGGTAGTTGATTCCAACCTGCAAGCGAACATAGCTTTAAAGCGGTCCACATCACATCCCACTCCTTCCCATTTTTGTAGATCTAAACAACTATTGTGGACACTTTGGGTGGGCTTGCCTTATCCATGGAGAGGGCTATGCTCGGAGTTTCTTTGAAGGATATGATCCGTAATGAGGAGATCCGACGGAGATCTAAGGTCACCGACATAGCCGAAAGGAATAGCAAGCTGAAGCGGCAGTGAGCAGGTCATATCTGTCGCAGAATCGATGGCCGTTGGGGCAAACGAGTTCTGGAGTTGAGACCGCGGACCTGTACGCGCAGCTTGGGACGCCCCTCCGCCAGGTGGACCGACGGCCTGTTCTTCAGTGGCCGGGAGCGGCTGGATGCGGAGGGCGGAGGACCTGGTGTGGTGGCGTTCGTGAGGAAGGCCTATGTCCAGCAGTGGACGTCGAAGGGCTGATATGATCATATGACAGAACTGTTGAGGCTTCAACAGCTTCTCATAATCTTTACAGACAATTGATATACAAACTTGATTTTAAAAGATGTGGTTGCAGAAGTTTGCTGCGCCGCTTCTTCTCAGCGCTAACACCACGGAAGCGGGTGCACCTAAATGTACCCAGTGTACTCATAAGCAATAAAGTGATTCTGATTAATTTTCTGAGCTAGACTTACTTTGAACCCTGTGGGACACCAGTCCACAAAGCGTATCCCGGCCCTGCCCTTCATGGCTGCGATGGCCGCGTTCACGTCCTTGGGCACGACGTCCCCTCGGTACAGGAGGCAGCACGCCATGTACTTGCCGTCCCGAGGATCACACTTCACCATCTGGTTCTGAGGCTCGAACAGCTCCGATGTGATCTCCGATACGGACATGCCCTCGTGGTACGCCTGTCAGCAAAAACACGAGTTGAATTTGTTTATTTTTAACCTGGCAGTGACTGGATGCCGAGAGCCGAAGATCGGACTTAGTGGCGCGCCTTGGGGGAGGCCTATGTCCAGCAGTGGACTAGTGGAGGCTGATGATGAACCTGGCATGACCTTGGTGCAGTGACTGGATGGACGATTGCGTTCAGTGGCGCCTTGGGGAAGACCTATGTTCAGCAGTGGACTAGTGCAGGGTGACGATGAAGATGACCTTGGTATTGGTAGGTATTTAGTATAACACCTTACTGCCTAAATGTTAGTTTTTGGACACGGAATTTGGACGAAATGCGGCTTAGATAAAATTAAGACTTGAACAATATTTTGGATGTGGATAAAAGGAATGGACGAATCTTGGCATCAGTACGCCACGCCTACCATGACTTGACAACGTCAATCATGGTATAGGCGTTCAGGTATCAGCCATAACAGACAATAAATCGTATACCAAATATTTATGATGACTATTTACGAAGGCACTTGGCATTAAGTATGAGCTCTAAGATTAATACAAGACTTTTTTGTGTCCGATCACGTATGTATATTTAGATTGTGTGGAGTTGATCATCTAAGGTATTTTGTTACACTTAGCCCAATCTGACCTTGTCAGCTGACACGACAGGGGCATACGCGGCCAGTGGGAAGTGTATGCGAGGATAAGGCACGAGATTGGTCTGGAACTCAGTCAGGTCCACGTTCAGTGCGCCATCAAACCGTAGTGATGCTGTGATGGAAGACACCACCTGTAGAAATAAATGATCAATCATAACATTTTACACGCAGTTAGTATCAGTATGAATTATGAGCTACTCCTGCAGTTTTAGGTAGCCTTATACAAAACCTTTTATAAAAACTACAGCCTGCTGGACAAGGCCTGTATAAAAGCAATAACGATGCTGGGCAGGTGACCGCAAACTGGCAGACAAATAATCAAAACCGCCAAATCGGGGGCTGATTAGCTAAATTGTTTTCTCTAAGTGTATTTATTGTTAATTAACAACTGGGTCTGCTACCCTTCAGATTAAAAGAGGGTAACAAGAAGTGGTCAAATCAAGAAATAGTCAAGGTCGCCGTACCATTACCTGGATTTATATTTTGGTCGCGTTGTACAAGATAAAAAAGAAGACGAAGAGGCTTCGGTCGGATCTAGCTTCTACATCTACTTTAACCTTACTTGTGAAATAAGCCTGTTGAGGTTAGCGTAAGAAGGTCGCTCAATGGAGAGCCGCCGCCGGCAGATGTCGTATATGGCCTCGTTGTCCACCATGAACGCGCAGTCTGAGTGGCCGATGGTCGCGTGCGTTGTCAGCACTGCGTTGTAAGGTTCCACCACTGCTGTGGAGACCTAAGGAAGGAAATGTTTAAGCTAATTTTGGTCTATCTTGGGTCTTGGGCGCATATTGCCCTCGGGTTGATAAAGCTTATGCAAATGATTTATAGTCAATTTCACTAGTTTGAATTTGTAAGAGATGACGCTGATGCAGCAGAGCATTCTATTCTATGTGCGGGATTTGTAAATTTTACATGAATTATCCATAATATTCTCAACATTAACAGGTAATTTCACATGAATGTTTCGATTCAATTGGTCCAGTAGTTTTAAACACTCACAGACGGGACAGATAAAACCCTATAAGGGTAACCGTTTTGACGGATCCCTAAAAAGTATCCTGCCTGTGCTAATTTAGGATGTAAATTAAACCAAGCCTATAATCTTTAAGTAAATATTGATAGGATCGGTTCATCAGTATTGGCGTGTCTGAGCAAAAATGGTCGCCAAACATCAAGCAGACCAACAAATCTTCACACACCACCTCCGACACCTTTAACATACTGATGCGAGAATCAGCTTACCTGTGGAGCCGGGTAAATTGCGAACTCCAACTTGCTCTTCTTGCCGAACTCTTCCGAGAGCTTCTCCATCAGAAGAGACGTGAACCCAGACCCAGTGCCACCGCCGAATGAGTGGAACACGAAAAAGCCCTGAATAGTACCAAAAAGAATTTATAAACCAGCACCATCATCAGACTATCAGTTTACTGCTGGAGATCTCTCCAAGAAACCATCTCTACATCCTAGTCGAGTCAGTTTTCTATTCAAATCGTCGTCGCATCCCACACTACACTGCACTATATGCACAACTCGTCTTCAAGAAATCATCATATAAGCAGAGTTGCATAGATAGACCTTCCTTAAGTTGTGCGCCTTCACAATAAGCTTTCTCTAATTACCCAGACACTGGCTTTACCGCTATCGCATACTACACGAGAGCCTCAGTGGCGTCGGGACTAAGACGCGGTCTATCATATCGAAAAGTGTTCGATCCCCAGCTGGGACATGTACCAATGGGTTATTTCTCGAAACATAAGTACATTTACTGACTGCTCTCAAACGGCGAAGGAAAGCATCGTAAGGAAACCTGCATACGCCGAAGAAGAAATTCTTAGGCGCATGTGAAGTCCACCAACCCGCACTGGGCTAGCGTGGTGGACTATAGCCCGAGCACCCTCGTTGAGAGGGTAGGCCTGAGCCCCAGGAGTGGGGACATGTTAATAGGCTGTTGATGATGATGATACTACTATGTTACCCTGTGCTTTTCGGCGCGTTCTAATAAACCTACATTTTTATTAAGTATCGTACCTGCAACCCAGTACATTGGTCAGCTAGTTTCCTCACTCTCTCCATCACTGGCCCCAGGACCTCGCGGCCGATGGAGTAGTGGCCACGAGCGTAGTTGTTGGCAGCGTCTTCCTTGCCGGTGATGAGTTGCTCCGGATGGTAGAGTTGGCGGTATTCACCGGAGCGAACCTCATCTATAATGATATGACGATGATGACCACTCAGGCCAGATGGGAGAAGTCAGCATATTGCACAGGGAAACCTGGGTTTCACTTATTCCGGTAAAATGATCAGGACGTTCTGTTAAATGTCGTGCTACGTTATTCTTTGACTGTCTGCCTAACTAACCAGTAGCTGAAATGAAATAGTAATACATACAAGTACACTAGCTTGTCATATTTCGAAGTGTTCAAAAATGATTTTTGAAAGAAGTACTCAGCCTCCTCGAAGTGGCAGTGGGCAGGGCACATCGCTCGTAGAACCGACGGCCGACGGGGCAGAAAGGTTCTCGAGTGGCGACCACGTATCGGAAGACGCAGTGTACGCAGGCCTCCCACAAGGCGGACCGACGATCTGGTGAAGGTCGCGGGACCCAGCTGGATGAGGTTAGCGCAGGACCGGTCATCGTGGAGATCCTTGGGGGAGGCCTTTGTCCAGCAGTGGACGTCTATAGGCTGATATGATGATGACTCAGCCTCAGTAGACCACCTGAAACCTGACTTACCAATGACTGTAGCCTCTAAATCCACCATCACGACCCTCGGCACCATCTTCCCCCTATCCGCCTCCGAGAAGAACGTGTTGAAGCAAGAGTCTGACGCGTTGGGGTCGGAGTCACACGTGGGCAGGGTCCCGTCCGGCCGGATCCCGTGCTCCAGGCAGTAGAGTTGCCAGCAAGCCACACCCATCTGGACGCCGGCTTGGCCGACGTGCACCGAAATGCATTCCCTCTGCTCAAGTTGAAAATGGTGGCACGTTATTGATCTTACTTTACGATAGTATTATAATGGGCTCCATAAACGATCATGCGGCATGACATGCATTACGTTTACGTGAATTGTCATGCTGCATGATGGACCCTCATGTTTGCTATCAATCACATAGTACAGTGACGCAACGGCCAGCACGTGGTTTGCATGTCATGCACGTAGTTTGCATGTCATGTACGTCAATCACTACATCTAGACGGTCATGCATGAGTGACAGCACGTAATGCATGTCATGCAGCATGATCGTGTAGGGACCACTTAAGAGCAACGTTTAGTCAGGTAAAGTCTTGAATCGAAAAATGTAGCCACTCCCATATGGATGAGTAATAAAAGCATCCTATGGGTGTCAAAATCGTGTCAAATGGATTACAATACTGTAACTCACTCACACATTCTCATTTTCAAACTCCATATAAATTTGTACTAGCAACCTCCTCCCGCTACTCCGCATCCTTTGTCCGCACCCCCCCGGTAAATGGCATCATAGGTTCCGATACTAAATATGCAAGATGCGATCTCCACAGGGAAGCACGTGCGCCACCAAAGAGATTTGAAACTTCTTGGGTAAAGTACATCCCGATTGGAATAATATAAACTCCGTTAAAGACAATATTGTATTCAAAGCAGAAACCTTAAAAAAAATGGCTTATCTCATAGGTTTCCTCACGTTTTCCTTCAAAAAGATTGCGTATCACAATAAACCGTACCTAAGTTCCAATAAACTCATTGGTACAGTCGACCGCACGTCCGTAGAAACACTGACCTTGAGTTGGCCTAGCTATTAGGGAGATTCAATACTATTAAAGACCAGTTTATACTGGTTAATTATTTACGGGTCTTACACACGAAATAGTTTTATTTACCTTGCCCGACGTTTCGACCAGGTTACACTGGCCGTGGTCACGAGCTGACATAATACAAAGTGACAATACAATACAAAGGGCGAAAGTCTAAAATGTACTATACTGGTTAAGTTTCCACTGACGTGCGGACGACCGTACAAGCCCGGATTTCAGCTGCACGCCGTTCATAATAATTAATAATAAGTTATTATCGCGTATACGATGAAAAAAAAAATTTTTTGGACACTACGTTGTCCATCACAAGATGAAAAACATTTTCTGAAATGACAGATTAACGACATTCATGACAGGTGACATTTTCAGGTTTCCTGATTTGGTTCCGCTGTTATATGCTGAGCCAATACCAGATCTAAGGAATTGGAAAGCTGAAACTCTGGATATAGGTAACTAAACCTAAGACTGATGCAAAGGTATCTTCTAGGAGGTACGGATCACAATTTATCCCGGGTATAAACAAAAAAGAACAATTTGTATTTGAATAAAGTTATGATACTCTACCCAATGAAATCAGAGCACACGGCAATTTTGGGCAAAAATTGAAAAAAAAACTTACCATGTTAATATGATCACTGTTACCTATTATGTTAATAGGGTTGCGAGGATTACGACAGAAAACCACACCTAAATACGGAAACTACACTTTGCTGAGAGAGAGAATTAAATTAATTTCTTACCATAATGATTACTAGTAATTTTGACGCGTCCGGTGTAAAAATAAATACAAAAACTTATAAATTAAAACAGTTTTCGTACGAAAATTTTGATCAGACTGAAATTTTGAAAAAAAATTGAGAATCAACGCCCCTGATGGGCCGCTTGGATCGATTGTTCTTTTGTTCCACGTTTGAATTTTTATATAAAATTTGGAAGCTGCCAGTGTGGCACGTTGAATCTCTTTCGAAAAAGTAACCAAAGAGGTTTTATTAAAATATTTGGTGAAAATGATAGTACAGCCGACCGTACAACACATTGAGCTGGCCTAGCCTATAGGGAGTTTCAATACTATGTGAGACCAGTTTATACTGGTTTGTTTCCACTGACGTGCGGTCGACCGTACGCCATTTATTTCATAACCGTGGTTGGTAGTTACGAAATGGTATATACAGTGAAAATATAATTTAGAAGAAAATAATGCTAGGTGAACGAATTACGTGTAGATTTTCCAGGCCAGATTCCACAAAAATCGCATAGATGGTGCTGTCTACCCACTGATATAAACTTTGACAGTTTGACATTTTGCAGGAAAGGCGGTTAACAAATAAAGTGATTTTGATTTTTGAAAAGCGAAAGCAAATTTGCAACATAGAGATAGGATCTCGCGCTGGTTAACAAATAAAGTGATTTTGATTTTTGAAAAGCGAAAGCAAATTTGCAACATAGTGAAGGGACTTTTCGGGGGAGATGTAGTATGATAACTGAGGTCGCAGTTTCACTGCCACTTAATGGAAGTGACTGCGACATACGAACGCATATTGCTTGAGCAGCAAAAACCTAAATAAGTTAGCATGTAGTTTAATATAACATAATGTACGACACTTCAATATACGACATTGAACAATCAACATGCCTTTTACTGGTTAACTCCGACAAGATATCACAATAGAGATAGGATCTCGCGCTGGTTAGCAATGAGCATAGAGATAGGATCTCTTTGGCGGGTGCTCGCATAGTAATTCGAACATTACTGGCAATGAGAGATTTTCCAGTAGGCACTGAATTTTAGTTGCTAAGCTTGGCAATAGATGGCGCTGCACTGATATCAATGATTTCAATCAAACTTGTAGGATTTTGATGAAATTTGGCGTGGAGATACATCGAACCCTGAGGCAGGCAGGACATAGGCCTTTTTACCGCGGTAAACTGTTCCCGCGGGAAAAAACTTATCCTACGCGGCCGAAGCGGGGGAAAATAGCTGATTTCTACATAGTTTAAAACAAAGTCGCTTATCGGGTCTGTCTGTCCCCCTCTGTACGCTTAGACCTTCTGTAAGTACGCATCGGATTTTGATGCAGTTTTCACTAGTTTAGATAATTTCTTCCGGATGGTTAATAGATTATAATTATTATAAAATATTATAGATACCTACACTTAATATAAACGCGAAAGTTTGTTATTACTTTTGAAAGGACTAGAATATAATAAAAAGATAAATAATTTGTATTTCAAAGCATTTCAATACCACTACCAGTAGAATCTGAATGTCTACTCTGTACCACTATACGTTTTAGAGGGTGCCAAGTGCAAGCGAGGTGGGGTCCTCGTGGGGTCCTCCCCCATAAGTCGGGGCTATTAGAGCACAATGGGGACCGACGGGGCCACGGGACCACGGGCCCTCGTCATGGGGCTACGGCCGGTGTAAGTTAATTTGCATTTTTCTATGTTCTCCGCTCGTTAGGGAATTTGGAATGATAGTTTTGGTTGATTTCATTTTGATTCTTGTGTATTTATTTTCTACCTATATACAGCGTGGTAAATACTTCGCTTTAGGTCTGTTCTTGCCAACGAGGTATATGGTTCTTGCAACACTATTTGAAGGGTAGGTACATAGGTAAGTACCTATATGGCTCCGAGTATGGGGACACTACGTGGAAAAAATGTGATTTGTCAGTTTTTTATTTCATTTATTTTCACAAAATGCACAGCATGCAAAACAATTATCCTATTATTATCCTTAGTTGCTTTCAAGCAACAAGTCAAGGGACTTTTTCTCACCGACTGTGTCTGATTACTTCACTTCCCTCTTTCCTTCACCTGCTTAGAACTTTGTTGTTATCGATTACACTGTATGTATGTATGTATTTATGTATGTATGTATATTGTATGCATGTATGTGTGTATGTATATATATATTTTTTGTATACCTATGTATTTAGTGTATGTAGATTTTTAAAATATGCCTAAAATTGCACAACCTACCTTCTAATTTGCTGTAAATTCTCTACCCAAAGGTTGTCTGGAAGAAATCGCTCTTAGCGATAAGACCGCCTAGATGTACATTACTGTATCTGTTTTTGTTTTTGTCTGTAATTTTTAAACGTGCAATAAAGTGTATTGAATTGAATTGAATTGAATTATTATTACCGATTTAAATACCACAGTTTATAATATGCCTACGATGGATTTACACTTAGAATGTAATACATACAATAGGTATATTTTAGTCGTCTATTCCCATGTTACCTACATTATAATATAAGTACTTAAATACATCGAGAGCGTCAGTGGCCTCGGGGATAAGACGCGACCTATCATATCGAAAGGTACGAGGTTAGATCCCCGGTTGGGCCATGTACCAATGGGTTTTTTCTCGAAACTTAAGTACATGTACTGACTGCTCTCAAACGGTGAAGGAAAACACCGCGAGGAAACCTGCATACGCCTAAGAAGAAATTCTTAGGCGCATGTGAAGCCCACCAACCCGCACTGGGCTAGCGTGGTGGACTATAGCCCGCACGCCCTCGTTGAGAGGGTAGGCCTGAGCCCCAGCAGTGGGGACATTAATAGGCTGTTGATGATGACTTAAATACATATTTTAGAAAGTGTCTATAGTTATTTTCAATCTCAAAATATTTCTCATTGTATTTTTTTAGATATTATGGTTACAAGAGAATACAAACGACACATACAGGGTGTTTATAATGTCGATGCAATGCCTTGATCTCTAACTCACAGATCATATTGTTTGCTAACAAACAAAAGAATTAAATCTCTATAAATTTTATCAAAAGTCGTAATCAAACAAACCAATGTCTTTTGTACAGCTAATTCTCAACCCGTAACCGCTTTGTGTGCTGTAAACATGTATTCAAATGCAAAAGTTGCATGAAGCCGTGTCGAGTGGATATTTTGAATATTTAATTGCGTGACATTGTCACTGCGGTGTGAGCAAACACGAGAAGTGCGGGGCAATCAATTTGATACGGCTGTATAGTCCCCGCGGAATTTCTTGGCGGCAGAATGAATATAGTTACAGATTATTTGCACACCGCTGACAGTGTTTGTAGTCTATGTGTGCGTAAGCGAGATAGAGCATAGAGACGCGGAATTGCTCAATTACGTGCATAGAGATGTCCAAAGACGAAATTTTGATTCGGTTGATCGAATCAATGAAATATTTCTTGAAGTTGAATGAGCGTCTCTAGTCTCACAGCTCCCTTTTTCCACCTAAAATTAGTCATTGCGCAGAAATCAGCCAGCTTCACACAGCTGCCAAAAAACTCCCCGGAATCAGACCGGTAGTTCTAGAGATTAGAGCGTTCATACAAACAAAGAAATCCTCTTCAGCTTTATTGTTAATAGTACCTATACCTACTTAGATCTAAAAATAATCTAAAAATGTTTTTCTTTACAAACTTTCAACCTCTTTTACCCCCGTGTTGGTTGATATTAGAGAAACCCTTTATTAGTTATGGATTACTTAAGGAAGCTTCTTGAATTTCCACATTTTTCCCCGTCGTCTCATTTGCATTTTTACCCATCTATTCTCATTCGCGGTTTTACTCATGTTCCCATTCGCGTTTTTACCCATCTTCTCATTCGCGATTTTCGAAAAATCCTCTCAAATGCTAGTCTTGGTAACACTTATTGAAACTAAAAATAAATAAAAATGTATTTCATTTCAAAGCTCATTAAAATCTTTCTATATAATATAAACCCGAAAATCTGCAGAAATCCGGCCAAACTTTGACAAATAACTGTCGCTGAAAAGAGCTTAGGGTAGATCGAAGATAAAATTGTGTCGACCGATGATATCTTATGCGATTACTGCTAATGGAAAGAGATAGGATCTAAATACAGGGTAAGGTGTCCCGCTTTGCTTTGTCACATATATTACAACAGTAAAGTCAGGGTACATATTTAGGGTATTTATTTACGAGCTGTGAGATCCAGAAGGACAGTTTACAGCTGCCAAAGACCGTGGCAGGATATTAGTAAAGCCAATGTGACCTTAAACGATTTTGTGCTGTTTTTTTGTAGGTACTTATACGCCGAAGGAATTCTTAGACGCATGTGAAGTCACCCAACCCTTACTGGGATAGCGTGGTTGACTAAACTGGATGGAATAAACTAACCGTAAGTACTTAGACGAAATCTAAGTATGGGTTTACCCTAAATAATGAAGATAGCAAGCTTTACTGAAAGGAAATTTCATGGTCTTCCTTTAATTTAAGATACTATGTTACTTATAAGGAATTGGATTCTTATAAAGACCCTTTTTATTGAATATGAGATTGTTTTTTCCTTTTTTGACATTTTTGTTCGGCTCGATTCCCGGCTCAGAAAGGTGGTCTTAAAACTTTTAAATGCAGGTCTAGTAATTTTTGAAAAATAAAGAAAAGTTTCCTTGTAGTAAAATTTGCTATCTTCGATATTTAGGGTGATTTCCCTCCAGGTAAAGTTTATTTATTCCACCCTGTATCCATCCATGGTCAATAAAAATAGTTCATTAATTGTTCGAGGTGATTTTTTGTAAGACTCTACTTATAGGCAACTTCTGTCATTATACGAAATTCAATATCAAATTTTTTGACAACAAAGACCTGGAATCAGAATCATCCGGCCCAGTGACGGGCAACAACGACAATGCCCGGAGGTGTGGACAAAATGAAAAATCCCATTTGGTCCACGGAGGCGGAATAATGACCGCTTTTTACCGGCTTAATCCGGATCAGATAGCTGCCGAACCCCAATGCGAGGCCCGTTTGATATTCATGATCATTCCCCGCGGATCCGCGACGGATTTTAAGGATCAAAAAGAATATAAACTATTGAATACGAGATCCAGTTTCGTTAAATCAATTTGGTTACATTTCTCTTTGCCAAATTTTAGACATTAGGGTTCTATTACATAGGTATACGTATCTAATAGTTAGTTATCGGTTGAAAATATTGTACCTACCTATATACTTGACAGTCTAAAAAAAGTCTACGAAGTCGTACGAGTCATATTTAAATACTTATTCCTGAGAGCATGGCCCTACAACTTCTTTCATATACATACATACACACTTATATACATACATACATGCAGCATACACACATACATATCATACATACATACACACATATACAATACATACATACACCCATAAGTACAACTTCACGCTATGTCCCTGGCGGGGTAGACAGAAGGAACGGTTCGAAAGTAAAAATTCTGAGGTAGGTATATACTTACTTGAAGTCTCAACCTTGCAAATGTAAGATGAGAGCCAGATGAGAGCACTATTCATCATCATCATCAGCCTGCACTAGTCCACTGCTGGACATAGGCCTCCCTCAAGGCGCGCCACTGAGTCCGATCTTCGGCTCTCCGCATCCAGTCACTGCCAGCCGCCTCACGCAGGTCGTAGCTCCATCTAGCCGGGGGGCGTCCCACACCACGCTTGCCCACTCGTGGTCTCCACTCGAGACCTCGTCTACCCCAGCGGTTATCGGTCCTCCGGCAGATATGACCAGCCCACTGCCTTTCAACGTAGAGCACTATTATTAAAAACAAAAGCTGGTAATCGAGATAAATTTTATGGCGAACATTTCTCGTCAGCGTTTGGAGAATAATAAAAATAAACAGTAGTAATAGCGTTCACCATAAAGGATAGTAATTAAATCTTGAGGGAGTCGGGCTTCGAATAAGGGAGGGTGCACACAATGCGAGCTCAAGCCAGGTGCCTGTACGGCCGTGCACAAAAGCTTTAGTTGACTTATTCCGTTTGGGGTACAGTGGCAGTTTGCGCTCTGGGCGAAATAAAGATAAACATGCCACATTTGAGTTTGTGAGTTTAAGGGCTTCTTTCACCGCTTGCAGATAAAGTCCCAGATACCCTATCTGCAGGTTATCTGACAGATAGCCTGTTTTTTTTGGTTTCACAGGTATCTGATTGCCTATATCTTATTTATTTTATATAGTCTATCACACAGATTTATCTGATAGATTAGTTTATCACTAAGATTACTATCTGTAACAATATCAGGAAGTGGTGAAAGAAGCCCTAACAGGCCCTTCTTAACAAGAGAAAAATAAAAATAGATAGATAAGATAGATAGATAAATCATTTTTTTGTGGCTTCGACACATACATACAAAATACAACAAGGTATACAATTATAAGGTATACAAAACGAAATTGATTAATTAATTTAATTAAGTACCTACGCCGCAGTAATAACTACTCGGTAATAAAGTGTATGGAAGTCTGCATCTAGTTTTTAGATTAACTCCTGGTTAGAGAACTAAATAACAGTAAGCATTTTAGAGAAGCTATAGGATTAAACAGCTTTAGCTAAAAGAATCTATAGTAATAATACTACATTTTGGAATAAGTTCGGTAATTAAAAAATCATTACTGGTCTAAGAATAATATTAATAATGTTTGGACAAATTTACACACGGCTGTTTAGTCCCAAACTAAGCCGAAGCTTAATTTAACAAAGATATCTATTTAAACCAAACTTTTAAAATAAGTTATTTTTTTTGTAATAAGCATTCTGGTGGGTTGCTTAGTATTACAATGACTGGATCGCAAATTGACCACGTTTCTCTTAGTTCAAATCTCAAAATGCCTAAATCTAAATGATTCGCTCTACGAAAGTGACATACGCGGATTGCTTTCGATCGCAGATATACACTGGGTTTCCAAGGAAAGCTTGTTAATTAACGTAAGGCGTAGTAAACAATAAACCACTTTGAAATGGTCAATAATAAACCAGTAATTGTAATTTTGACCTCTACTTTACCATGACCTATATAATTGTTCTGAGGCAGTATCTATTACTACTTAAAAAATCGTAACTGGAGTATTTCTGTACATTGAAGGAATTTAAAAAAAACTTTTGGAATACGTTATTTAGGCTAACCCCAAAACACTGTTCAAAAATTTTCTTGTCTGTCTGTTTGAACCCGCATCACGCTAAAACTACAAGTCCGATTTGAACAGTTTTTTTTGGTTTGAAAGCATGTGGTTTGACTCAAAGTATGGTGTACTTGGATTTATGAAATTTTAACGCTAAAGGGGTGAAAAGGGATGTTAAGGTTTGTATGGGAACAAAAAATTACACATCAAAACAACATGCCGCGGGCAACAGTTAGTAAGTAACAGATACGGTACTTTTTAATGCGAACGAAGTCGCGGGGCATAAGCTAGTTATTTAAAACGTAAATTTTGGTACAATAAAGCGTCTACATACATACAAAATGTGGCTAACATCAATAAATAAATAAAAAATTCACTCTATCTCCTCGCCAGTACGCACTTAAAATTACCACCGCGAACGATTCCCTGCGAACCATGTTTTTTGGGCCCGAAATCCATTTTTCCGATAAAAAATCGGCGCATGAATGCATTGCATTGTTCCCAGTGCACCGATGCATTGCTCGTTGCAGCGACAGATGTATGCCGCGGTGCGGCGTGGTGTTGGCAATAAGCGATAAGGGTAAACGGTTTGACACCGCGGCAATCGGTCAAAGTTGAGTAGGGAACTTCTATTCGGTCAATAGATTCTACTGGCTTCGGCTTAAACAACTCAGGCCCTGGCACCATAGAGATAGGATCTCTTTGGTGGGCGGCCGCGCCAAGTAGCAAATTTTTTTGATTCATGACTATACATCGGGGTAAAATAAAATAAATAAAGAGAGAAACAAACTTAAAATATGTCTATGTCATGTGAAGAATCCGAGTCTGAAAGTGCAACAACAATATTAACACCTCCGGATAGAGTGAATGCGGCTCAGTTGCTTAGTGAAAATTTGTTACCAGCAAAGTCTAAAGAAAATAGATTTGTTCCCTTGTGTCGTAGGTATTAATTTCCTCGCAAATGTGATGAAAAACATTGTGTGCATCACGGGAAGTAAGGGTATTACAAACTCGAGTCATTAAAATCCCTCCGTCTTCGGCGTCGGGCTTCTAACAGACTCTCGTTAGTAATATCCTACTTACTTCCCTTATTGCACAATGTACTATTTCTTTCTTACTTACTTACTTTCCCTGTCACGCATTATTATGAAGTTATGTACGATACTAATTTTTTTCTGTCAAAAGTTATATGCGTGCCTTCGGAATCGGGTGTATAGTTGTAGGTGCCTTGATAAATACACAACTTTTTGATCTCCCATCATATATTTAGTCTCTCCAATAGTGAGGGTTGGCTGGAAGAGATCTCTTGTGCAGATAATACCTCCTTTGATCACAATTTCTTGTTCGTTTTTCATGTTTTATTTGTGCAATATAGAATATACAATCGGTTTATAGAAGTTAATTTTAGTGGTCTCAATTATTAGCTATTGTGAATTTCGTAGAATATTAGGTGTATACTTACTTAAACTAAAATTTACCTTATTGTGTAAGACCATAAGACGCATACTTTGTTTGAGGTCTTTTCATGTTTTATAATGAAGGATATAGACACAGCTTAGACACTATTCCTTTAACTTATTAAAAATACATTACAGTATACCTATACTTAGTTAGATTGTTATTTTGTTTTCCAATAATCCGCATATTTATGCAATAAACCCATGAAAGCCATGACATGGTGTATTATTGGTCAATTCGTCACGCGTAGGAGTCGGACTGGCTTATTTAACGCTTGTTACGACCCTATTAAGTCCACTGAACTTAAATGGGTTGTTATTTACTTTGACAGTTTGTTAATTATTTTGTAATTGTAAATACGTAAGAATGTAATTATTTATTAAAAATATGAATCTACATTTTGGATATTTCTCATTGTATTTGAGAAAAGTTATTGATGCTAGTCATTTTACTCATTATATAGTAAATATCAAAAAACTTTGTTCTACTAGCAGATTAAAGTTTTTTTAAATATATATTTACGATATAATCACCTGACCACACTTTTAACTATTGCACCCTATACATCATCATCATCATCCCTTCAACGTCCACTGTTGGACATAGGAATTCCCCAATGTACGAGTAATTGATAGTATGCTTTTTAGATTAAATTGCTGAAAAATAGCTGTGTTTAATGCAACATGTGGTCATACCTCCAGGAGCCAGTTGGTGTTTGAAGTGTTTTATGAGTATCAGTGTCGCTCGTTGCGCTAATTTGTGTTGGATTGTGGGCAGTGCGGCGCGTGCACGCGCACGCTTTCGCACTCGCCGGCGCGCGGCGGGCGCGTGCCGCGGGCTTAGGCATCACTACCTACTGTAACCAATATGGCATTTAACTAAATCTATCTGCTAAACTTATAAAATCGTTTGTCCTGACTGATTGATTTATAAAACGCACAGCAAAACTACTGAGTGTAGAAAGCTGAAATTTGGAACACAGGTTCATTTTATATTAAACTAGCGGCCCGTCCCGGCTTCGCACGGGTGGACATTTTTTCAATAAATATAGCCTATGTCACTCAGGGTGAATGTAGCTTTCCAATGGTGAAAGAATTTTTGAAGTCGGCACAGTAGTTTTTGAGTTTATTCATTACAAACATACAAAAATACAAATCTTTCCTCTTTATAATATTGGTATGATAACGTAGGCATCCGCTAAGAAATTTAACTTTAAGGGGGGAAATGGGGGAGGGAACTTTATATTTTTAGTCTTCGCTCTTTGAAGTTGGAAACGTAAAATTTTGAATTACGGTTGCTGAGCATAAATAATATAATAATAATAATAATGTTTGGACAAATTTACACACGACTGTTTAGTCCCAACTAAGCGGAAGCTTGTAAATGGGTACTCAACAACTGATAAACATACTTAAATACTTTTAAATAAATACTTAAATACATACAAACACCCAGAATCCGAAAACCAACAATTATGCTCATCACACAAATGTTGGTCCCGGGTGGGAATCGAACCCACGACCTTTGGCGCAGTAGGCAGGGTTACTACCACTACGCCAACAGGCCAGTCATAAATAAATAATGTTTAACGTGTTTCAGGGTTATTGGATTTTCACATTTTATGGGGGTTTTTTGACCAACTCTGGTTTCATTCCCACGCATATTTTTTTATGCAATAAAAATGTGGTGTCAATGTTGTTGCGTGCTCTCAAATGTTAGTAATCCGGTACCTAAAATGACACTTCAAAACACGATACTCGAAGAGATGCGTGCCGCAAATGGCATAAAACGTTCCAGCGACACATTTACTGCCAAAAGCGGCACGCATCTCTTCGAGTGGGATATTGATAACAATTACACAGTATTTAAAAAGCCATTGTCACAGTTATAGGGTTAATTTCGCGTTTGTTATTCGTGCGAAAGTTTTGTCAATCCTACTTGAAGTGATCAATGATCATCGTATGTTGAGGCCAGGAGCTCTATTTTTGATTCGCTCGTAGGGAATTGTATCGTCGCATGCGACTTATGTCATACTCGACTTCCAAGTCGCACGACGCAGATTTTCTGCATTTTTGATTCGCTCGCGTTCGGTGTTGCCAATAATATTAGAAATGTAGAATTTATCCGTTTTACGCAGAAAAAAAAACCCGGTAATTACCGAAACGTAAAGCGGAACGTAAAATGCTCAGTAATGGTCGAAACCATAGAGACTGTATATGATGTTATCTTTGCCTTTTGTTAGAAAAAGTGAACTGAAGTGAAGTGTCAGTGATAGTTGTCTCTTTTCTTTTGTCATATGGCATTTGACGTTTATTCTACCGCTCGGCTCGTCCCAAGCGACGATTGGTCGATACCACTCGTTGCCGTTCGAGCGGTTCAAAAATGCGGAGTCGAGGGAAAATCTGTAGAATCGAACGCTAGAAGCGAGGAGAGCGAATCAAAAATAGAGCGATTGAAGTGGTGCGTTATGATTTTTAATAGGTGGTTTATTTGTCAAACCGTGAGAAATGACATCAACGAGGTTTCATACATTTTTAGTACAAACTGAAATAGCGGGTAAAAAAATGCAATTTTTTTGTTAGAACTGGAGCTCTATTTTTGAATCGCTCTCCTCACTTCGAGCGTTCGATTCTACTGATTTTCCCTCGACTCCGCATTTTTGAACCGCTCGAAGCGCAACGAGTGGTATCGACCAATCGTCGCTTGGGACGAGCCGAGCGGTAGAATAAACGTCAAATGCCATATGACAAAAAAAAAGAGACAACTATCACTGACACTTCACTTCAGTTCACTTTTTCTTACAAAAGGCAAAGGTTAATATAAAACCATTACTGAGCATTTTACGTTCCGCTTTACGTTTCGGTAATTACCGGTTTTTATTTTTTCTGTGTGAAACGGATAAAATTCTACATTTCTAATATTATTGGCAACACCGAACGCGAGCGAATCAAAAATGCAGAAAATCAGCGTCGTGCGACTTGGAAGTCGAGTATGACATAAGTCGCATGCGACGATACAATTCCCTACGAGCGAATCAAAAATAGATAGAGCGCCTGGTCCTAAGAAGGTAAGAGTCCGGCTTCGAATTGTGATCACAGAGCACAGAATGCGTATGCGCTGACGTCGCCGCGCCGGTGCGGCCGGTACCTAAGTATTCCAAACTCTTTGATCCTGATATTAGTTGTACATAACTCAAAAATAATTGACCACTGAGTCCTCAAATCTAGTATGAGGAATCGACATTCAAAGTAGGTGATAGAAAATTACTAAAACCCAATGATATTGCTAAACCCTCTCATTGTTTTGAGAGATTTGTTGTAGAAAGATGCAAAATATTTCTTGTTTTTTTTATTATGATTAAAAAAAATTTAAAACATGAAAAAATAACAGATCCATGTGTTCAAAATTTTTTGTATTTTTTAAATGTCAAATAAATGGCATTGGAATCACAACGATTGTTTTAAAAGTTGTTGAAAATAACATATTATTTCCACTACATAACTAAACGCATTAAACTAATCCTTTCAGTTACTCTACGGTCGACTGGAAGAGATCCCTCAGCGGGATAACTTCTCCTTTGTACATAGTTTTATTATTATTTATAATTGTTACTGTAAATTTTGTTACAAAAAAGCGACATACATACTAATATTACGATGCGGAGAATTTAAATACTTATCACAAAATTATCCTCATATTAAACTGTAAACACAACACACAGGGTGTGATATTTTATGGCTTGCGTGTGTGTGACGCGTGCCACGCACGTGATATCACTTAAAATCAACTAAGCAATGAGCGGTGTAACATCAGTTGATTTGGAAATGATGTTGGTTATAAAATACTAGCATTTGGTTATATAATTATATATGTTAAAGAAATATTTATTTATTTTACCAACTGCATTAACATAGAAGGGTTATAAATATTTTTAAATAGATTTAAACAGTTCTATGTGTACAATTTTTATTGTGATAAACGTTCATAATAAAGTAATTAAAGATGATTAATTTTCTTTGAATTGTCGAGTTTATAAAATCTATAATATGTATGTACAACAATAATTAAACTATCCCTAACAAAAAAAACATGAAGGAGGATAAATACATGTATATATTCTGTACCTAAGTACATGTACCATAATATATTGACAGGTTATAAATAAATAATGTATGGACAAATTTACACACGGCTGTTTAGTCCCAAACTAAGCCGAAGCTTGTAAATTGGGTACTCAACAACTGATAAACATACATAAATACTTTTAAATAAATACTTAAATACATACAAACACCCAGAATCCGAAAACCAACAGTTATGTTCATCACACAAATGTTGGCCCCGGGTGGGAATCGAACCCACGACCTTTGGCGCAGTAGGCAGGGTCACTACCACTGCGCCAACAGGCCAGGCCAGGTTGGAAGATGGGAACAAAAATGAAAAAATGAAACTCTTTGATCTATGTTCCAAATTTTTGATTTCTAGACGTTCTTCTACAGGTTCATAACGTTTTAGTGATGAGGAACCATTTGACAAAAAAATTGCCTTGTCACGGACGGGCCACTGTCCGGAGGTAATATAAATTGAATGTAAATGAATATAGGGTGGTTCTAGCCATCAGTTTTAAACGAAACACGCATACAATCGTTCAAAGCCGCTCGTCGTTCTGTCGACTCGTTGTCATATAAATAATAATTATAATTATATATAAGTTTATTATTATTTTCGGATGGCTTCGCGGACCACTTCGGAAGCTTCTGTAATGGGTCACAGCCAGGGGACAAGACAAAACAACGAATTGTTACAATTTGGTGTATTACTGTTATGAAGAAATTACAATTATAAAGTAGAAAACCGAGGAGTGGTTACAATAAAAGTACTTATACTTCTAGTTAGCCTATTCGGTAACTCTCTTGTGAACACACTGAAGTGAATTGGGTCAAGGCTCAATATATATTAGAGGAATACAATTAATAAACAATTATTACACAATCAAGTGATATCTGCTCATTTACACAACCTTGTCATGGAATGTGGCTGCTAATATTATATTAATTACATTTCTAATTAGGAAGACAATTTGGAAAGTTTCTTATACTATCTTGGTTACATCATTTAGATAAAATATAGAATTAATGGTAAGGTACATTACACCTCCCCCCTAAGAAAAAGAAATAATTGAAAATTATTTCGACCCAAATCAATTCAAAAATAAAACTTAAAATTAATAAAAATACAAAAATATTAAAATTAAAATAATAACAAACATGATTAAGTTTTCAACTTTGATAGTCGAGCACTCCTTCGTAATGATGTATCATTACTGTTAATGACTATTGGAGTTTTCTCCATTAGATTTTGTAATTCAAGATCTTCTATAGGAGCTGTAGGAGCATTCGAATATATCGGAGAGATTGGAGAATTTCGTTCTCTGTTTCTATTTCTGACATTAAATGTAATACAATTGGTTATACTACTACAACAATCATTATTAGTATGACGATGTGCATCTCGTCCATATTTGTACAATAACCATAAATGTTTAAAGAATCTATAAACAACATACACTGTTAGAATTTTAATAATAGTGAAAACATGAGGAAGAAAACTATTTCCAGTCATTTGATTGAATACGGAATTATCATTTTCGTACTCTTGAGTTAATTTTTCAATTTCATCTAATTTGTGACTCGTTAATTTAATAGTGTCATGATCAAGTTTATAGGATTGTAATGGTATTAAATCTAACTTTGTAAAGTTAAATTTATTTGGTTTTATACAATCGTTAATATCGAATGTAGGAAAAATTCTTAAATCAATAGTATTTTCATTATTTGTACTAAAAGTAGTTAACACAGAATTAGTAGTAAATATCTTGCAATTCTTATTAGAAGTTATAATTCCTTTTTCTTCTAACATTATATCTTTAGGTTGTGCTGTTTGACATTTCACAGTTGCAACGATTGGTTTCGGTGCAATATACAACCATTGATTTAATTTATTTAGTTTATAAAACAATTCATGAGTGAGTTTAGTGATTCTTATATTACAATTGTTTGGATTATTAACGTTATTTAACAAAATTTCAGTTTCACAGCTAGGTCTAGAGTGAGTTGAATACATTGCTCCTTTATTATTACAGATTCTTAAATCATCAGACAACATTTTACATTCTGTTAAATCTTTAAGAGTTACATAATACATTCTGTTTTCTGAAATCGACAAATATTGACTATCTTCATCAGGTAGTATAAAAGAATAAAGATCGTCATTTTTATGAATGGGTAGACTTATAAGTTTATAAGCATCAAACTTTTCATTAAATACCAATGGAACTGAGATGACAAATATAAGTTTATTATTAAATAAGAATACGTTTAATTTCAATACTGATTCTAATTTATAGACTTCATTTCTGGTTAAGTCTACTGGAAATTTAGTATTAGTTGGTAAGTAAGAAATTACTTTCTGAAGTTCATTTATTAAAACTGACGGTGAAACTATACTTGGATGTAATGTTTCTGTTTTAGCAAACAAAATAGCGTTAATAACAGTAGAATATTCTTTGTCTACTTCAGTAATTAGTAAATTAAGCAATTCTAAGTGTTCTTCCATGCATTGTTGTTTTTGCAAGGAAGTGATTGTATCTACAGTAGCTTTAGTAAAATTCTCTAGTCTTTTCAAGTTAAGATTGAATGTATTTAAATTGCGTTCGTAGTTTGTAATTGAAGAATTAAAATTCATAATTGTACTTTGAACAACTTGAGTTTGTTGTTTCAAGATTTTGACAAATTCATTTTTATCTTTACTAATTCGATTGAATGCTTTTTCGAAATGTTCGCCATCGTAAGCATCTAAAGTGCCAAAAACAGTTTTGAATAAATGTCCGAAGCCGTCAAACCAGCCTCGTTTTTCTCTATGATGATCGTCTACAGTGTAGTAGTTATAAGATGCGTCTTTATTGTTTGGTGTGTGACCTATCATATCTTTCAATGATTCATCTTTTGCTTTCAAAACAGGAATAAGTTTATCAATTATATTCAAAGTAGTACTGCAAACAGAGAAATTTGAGAAAGTTTTGTCATTGCATAATATTTTAGTATCGCTGTAAGTCAAATCTATCAGATCAATTTTGTTTTCTAATTCAGTTATTTCAATATTCGTAATTAATTTCCAGGTGTTTTCGAAGAATTCAATTTTACCTATTTGATCGTAATAGAGTCCAGTATTCAATTTTAAAGGATGTACTTGAATTAAGTTGCTATTAATGTCACAATTGATTGCCAATATCTGCATGAGCAGTATCCAGATGATCTTGGACATTCTGTAAACAAATTATTCGATTAGCATTAGTATGCTAATTTTAATCTATTATTATGAACTAATTTTCTTTTCTTTTTAATAAGAATGGTAGAGTTGCAATTTGAATTAACTTCAACTATTTCATAAGGACCTTCATAATTACTTCTAAGCTTTTTACTTTTGCCTTTAAAAGTTGTTTCGTTTAATAAAAATACTTTATCTCCTACTTTGAATGTTATAGGATTACTTTTTCTATCGTAATATTTTTTATTAACTTCTTTAGATTTCTGTATGTGATTTTTTGCTATTTCATTACTTTTTTGTAATTTCATTTTTAATTCGCTTACGTAATCATCATAAGTGTATTTAAATTCAGGTTTGGTTGTGAGACTAGACGGAATATTTGGTTTTACACCAAAAACTAATTCAAATGGCATGAATTGTGTAGAAGTGTGGACAGATGTGTTATATGAAAACATTGCGAAATCTATCCATTTGTCCCAGTCTGTCTGTTTATCATTAACATAATGTTTCAAATAGTCAGCTAAGGTGTGATGAGATCTTTCAAGAGCACCATTAGTCTGTGGATGATATGCTGTACAATTAATTTGTTTAATTTTAAATAATTTAGATACATTTTTCAAAAGAGATGAAGTGAAATCGGCACCTTGATCGGTAAGTATGGAATTAGGTATGCCGAATTTACATATAAATTGCGTGACAAATACTTCTGCAATTGTTAAAGCTTCATGATTAGGAACAGCATAAGCTTGTGAAAACTTAGTTAAATCATCTTGGAGTGTTAATATGAATTTATTGCCATCTTCTGACAATGGTAGGGGTCCTACAATGTCTAAAGCGATACGCTCGAAAGGCGTCGAAGATGTGGAAGTAAGTTCCATAGGAAGTTTATGTTTCTTTCGTATTAATTTATTTTTCTGACATGATTCGCATGATTTAATATAATTTTTAATATCGACTTTCATATTTGGCCATTTATATTTATCTTTCACTCTTTTATATGTTTTATGGAAACCAGCGTGTCCAGCTGTTGGATTTACATGGCATTCTTCGAGAATTTGTTTAATTTGATCTTGATTTGGTAAGATTTTTTCATTGCGGAAAATAATGACTTTAATTTTTGTATCTTTGAAGATATATCTCAGCATAGATCGTAATTTAGACCAACTCAATTTATCAAATTGATCTCCTAATTTTGGAATTTTTAAAGTACACTCTCCCCCATTAGTTTGGAGTAAGTGCTCCCGCACTTTGATCATTGTGTCAAAGAAATCTTGATATTCTGCTTTATTCCAATAATATTGTTTAATACAAAGGTAATATATGAAATGATCATTATGTTTTTTAATGACAATATTACCAACATCGACATCTTGTGGTTTGATATCGCTGAAATTATTAAATTTGTTTTTAATTTCTTTCTGAGAATCTTCAGCGCATTCAAGATCGCATGAGATTGGGATACAGACGTTACTGTCCAATTTGTCACAAATATTACCATTAACTTCTTCTATGTTGTCATTTAAAATCATTTTATGTTGAAAATCATTTAAGAATTGTTGATATTCAGAACGATTAACTGTTTGGATCCGACTTAATGCGTCAGCATTATGGTTCAATCTACCTTCTTTGTAAATAATTTCATAATCATAATCTTCTAATAAAAGTCTCCATCTGACTAGACGAGAACTTGGATCTTTGGCATTGAATAACCAAGTCAAAGGTTTGTGATCTGTATATATTTTAAATTTTCTTCCGTATAGGTAAGGTCGAAAATGTTTTATACTCCATACAATAGCTAACAACTCTCTTTCTGTAGTTGAGTAATTAGACTCAGCGTGATTTAAAGTTCTGCTTGCATAAGCAATTGGAAGATCATGAGGTGGTGAACCTTGAGAAAGAACAGCACCTATCGCATAGGCACTAGCGTCTGTGGTAAGTATGAATTCCTTTTCAAAATCAGGATACTGTAAAATTGGTTCACACATTAAAGCATTTTTCAATTTTTGAAATGAATCTTGTTGACTACTTGTCCAAACGAAATCAGTATCTTTCTTTAATAACATGGTTAAAGGTCGTGATAATTTAGAAAAATCTTTTATAAATCTTCTATAATATCCAGCGAAGCCAAGGAATGCTTTAATGTCTTTTTGACATTTAGGAACTGGATAGTTAATTATAGCTTCAATTTTCTTTGGATCGGGCTTAATGCCTTCATTAGTAATGAGATGTCCCAAATACATGACCTGTTTATGCATAAACTCGCATTTATCAGGTTGAATCTTTAAATTGAATTTATCTAGGCGTTGAAAAACTTCGATGAGACGTTTATTATGTTCTTGAAGAGAATCTGCGTGGATCACGATATCATCTAGATAGACGAAACATCTATAATTTTGAATTCCAGCAAGTACCGTGTTCATTAGTCTTTGAAACGTAGCTGGTGCATTTTTTAAGCCAAAGGGCATTCTATTGTATTGATAGTGTCCTGAAGGGACAGAGAAAGCAGTTTTTTCAGCGTCTTCAGGTGCCATTTCAATTTGATGAAAACCTGAAGTTAAATCAAGTGTTGTAAAATATTTAGAATGACCTAATTGATCCAAAATATCTGTTATATTAGGCAAGGGATAACTATCTCCTATCGTTGCCTCATTCAATTTTCTGTAATCTATTACCAAACGCCATTTTCTTTCACCAGAAGCATCAAGCTTTTTAGGAACAACCCATACAGGTGAATTCCAAGGGGATGTAGACGGTTCAATAATACCCTGTTCTAACATCTTATTAATTTGTTTATCAACCTCTTCTTTATGAACTTGAGGATACCTATAAGTTTTAACATTGATCGGAGGGGTATCCTGTTTAATTGGAATGTTATGGCTTAGGACATCAGTACTAGATAATTTATCACCTTCTAAATAAAAAATATGGTTATAGTCCATACAAATTTTTTCTAAGGACTCTTTTTCTTCCTTGTTAAGATGTGAGGTACGTAGATTGGACTTAATTTTCTCTAACCTTTCTGGAGAATGTGGTTCAGTTTTCTGATTTTTCTGAGAAAAGTTTCTGACCTGACCAACATTTTTAGAATTTTCATCATCTTTTAAACATTTTTCGAAGTCCTCTGATACGTATTCAATATCAATTTTTAAATTATTAATTTCAATAACTTTATCATTCGTATTCAAAATAGAAGTAACAACTTTTCCATTTATAACTTTCACAAGACTATCCGCGATAAAAGTACCATTTTCAATTTCCTTTTTATTTATTATTCCTAACTCGGAATTAAAATTCATAACATCAAATTCAACAATTTGTTCACAACGCGGCTTTAAGATAACTTTGTTACTCATAATACTTGGAATATTTTGTCCTGAAAGTTTATTTAAATTCTTTGAATTACCAACTTCAGGGATGTGAATGTCCTCTGAAGAGTTTTTTATAGAATCCTCGAAGGGAATATAATCAAATAATTGTTTAATGCAAATATCAGAATCCTCTAAGGGAATATCAAAATCCTTGTTGGGAATATTAGAATCCTCGATGGGAATTTTAACAAATGGAGGTTTCAGCACCGTGAAATTCACTCCTTTAGAATCCTCAGTGGGAATATCAGAATCCTCGATGGGAATATTAACAAATGGAGGTTTCAGCACCGTGAAATTCACTCCTTTAGAATCCTCAGTGGGAATATCAGAATCCTCGATGGGAATATTAACAAATGGAGGTTTCAGCACCGTGAAATTCACTCCTTTAGAATCCTCAGTGGGAATATCAGAAAAAGCATTTTCGCCTTTGCGATCATCAATGGGACTTTTTACCCTTTTATAAATAGTACAATTTTTTGAAGCACTCAATTCATCAGCTCGGGACCTTGGAGAATTTTCATTTTCGAGAGGGACATTAAGGGTCTCAATGAGCATAATTTCAATTTCATTTTCATCTAACTTCAAAATATTTCTTTCAAAATCAAGAGAGGCGTTCAAGTTTTTCAAAATATCGTTCCCTAAAATACCCTCAAAATCAATTGGGAAATCTTTTGCAACAACGTGGAACAGAGTTTCATATTTAGAGTCATTAATACAAAAATCAAGATGAGTATAGGCAAGTGTCGTATTTAAATCTTTTGTTTCGACTTTATCTATGCCTTTTAAATAGATTGGGTAATCTGTATAGCACATAGTTTCATATTTTAATTTATCAACTTTAATTAGTGAAATTGTGGCACCAGTGTCAAGCAATAAACGAACTGGTTCACTAGTTTGATTAAATTGAATGACTACATATGATGTAACAGCATTACAATTTACTGCATGGATCCGGCTTGGATCGATCGGGTTTCCCTCTGCACAGCCGGTTGCGGAGGACCCTGTCTGTTTAAAGACGAAGGTCCAGCCTGCTGTGACGAGTTTCCTCTATATTGACTGTTACGATTTTTGTTGTAGTTATTACGTGATTGATTATTTGTGTAATTAGTTCGATTGTTGTTCTGACTAGTTTTATTATTGTCAGAATTCCGGTTTTGTAATTTAAAACAGTTGTCTATAGTGTGATTGGTTTTCTTGCAATATTTGCAAAATAGATTAGAAACAGTTTGAAACACTTTGTTTTGATTATTATTTGATCTATGATCGTTATGAAATCGTTGCATCTCAAATTTGCTTTTTAATTGTTGCTCTTCGTTGAGTGCAACAGCGACCGCACTTTCTAAAGTGTCTGGCCTTTGTGACTTTACTAAAATCGTTAGATCTCTGTTCAACCCATTCAAGAAAACACTTAATGCTTCATTTTTTATCAAATTTACACAAGCTTCCCTACTTGTTTTATCTAAATTATTATCTAAGGAATTTATGACTTTTATATAACAAGACTCGACTTTGTTGGCAAAACACATTACTGATTCCTTAAAACCTTGTTTACAAGCATTTAGTTCCAGTTGCCATTGTCCGATGGTCCTTTTCTCCGAATACGCATCTAACAAATGCGTTTTTAAGGCTTCCCAGGTTGGGAATTCTCGGTTCCGCACGACGGCTCGAGCATTATCCGTTATTTTGGTTTCAATCAGTTTGAATAATATATCTTTGTACTCTGGATTAACCAGGTTCATTGCTTTATCACAATTATCCAGGAACTCGAATAGTTTGCTCTTATTTCCGTCGAACTTTATAAGCATGCGCTCCGCCATTTCAAGGGTTATCGTAGGAGCCATGATGTTTTCTTCAAATAGGAATTGCAAATTGTACATGCATAAACAATTTTGTGCTTACTTGCGCGGCTTCAGTGACCTTGTTGAAAGAGCACGGTGTTGGGGCTGCTGCTGGTGAACTCCTCGTTGACCTCCGAAGTAGGTAGGTAGTCACTCGATCAGCGTTTCTTCACCGTAGTTCTTGATTCGTTAAGTTTTGACACTTCTAAAACGAATTCTACCGATAACTGCGCCAAATGTAATGGGTCACAGCCAGGGGACAAGACAAAACAACGAATTGTTACAATTTGGTGTATTACTGTTATGAAGAAATTACAATTATAAAGTAGAAAACCGAGGAGTGGTTACAATAAAAGTACTTATACTTCTAGTTAGCCTATTCGGTAACTCTCTTGTGAACACACTGAAGTGAATTGGGTCAAGGCTCAATATATATTAGAGGAATACAATTAATAAACAATTATTACACAATCAAGTGATATCTGCTCATTTACACAACCTTGTCATGGAATGTGGCTGCTAATATTATATTAATTACATTTCTAATTAGGAAGACAATTTGGAAAGTTTCTTATACTATCTTGGTTACATCATTTAGATAAAATATAGAATTAATGGTAAGGTACATTACACTTCCAGCCACCACCAGTGGTCCGCGGACCACCGGTTTGGAACCACTGTTCTAGACTAAGTAGTTTCGGCCGTGCGTTCATAGTAAGATCAGTTAGGTCAGGCACAAGTCAGGCAGGACCAAGGAGTTTACAAGTTTAGATTAACGATAAAGTTTAAATTCCTTATGAATTCATTTAACTACAGATGGGCCCTCAACTCTATGACGTCATGGTTGTTATCTCCACAAGTCCACACAAAGCTATAGTTGGTTTTCAATCAGCCTCAAGTGGCGGGGAACTTCGGCCAAAGTGTACCAAATGTTATAATAACTTTTCGAAACATCCCCTATATACAAAACGCGCTTATCATGGAATTGTAACTGTAATTATATTTTAATAGAGTTCAATTTTACCTAAAATTTAGTTTAGTCAATGTACCAGTACAGTTTTCAGTTATAGTGATTCGTATGCGAAAGTAATAAGAGTGCTTTCAGTTGGTTTTGGATGCGAAGTAAAGTTTGTTTGTTAGTTTTCAAGTGTTTACGGTAAGAGAAAATAAATAATGGATCGACGAATGCAACTGTTTAGGAGACTGACAGGTTGCGTTTAGTGTATCTATCTGTTATTTTTAATTGGCCAGTAACCAGCTAAAGCTAAATGGTCAGATGTCATGAATTGTCAGATAAGTATGACATGATGGAAAAATCTCAAATATACAATAAATATACTTATCAATATCAATTATGTATACTCAAAGTCAAAATATGTAATTTCATTATGAGTTAATTTTACACACCTTGTTGTTTTTAATATGATACTTAAATTTTCGGTCAGTCGGTCATAGGTTCTTTAAGTTTTGGTAGTCATTATTCAGGATTTCCTTTCATAGTGTATTGCAGAGTTTTCTTACAAATCCGACATAAATCATGGAACACCATTTTTATATGTCAGTCAGTAAATATATTACTAGTAGTTCCGTGAGAACAGTAGACCTCGCCAGCCCTTATAAACCAAACCTAAAAGAAACCAACAAAAGTCAACTTTGGAAACAGAAAAAGTACCTACTAAAGTGACAAAAATTAGCACTTTAAAGCTTAATATTTCGCAAACGGATCCCTGAATCGAAAAATGTTTATCACACACCCGCGATATTTTTGAAAGACCCATCCAACGATACCCCACACCATGGATATCACGCGGAAACAAATAATTTTCCATTTTACGTATGCAGTTCTATGAACATAATTTATTTTTTCAACTTTCTTAAGTCGATCCACTATTACTCAAAAACTAATAGAACCTACTTAGCCGTAATAGTTTTCCTTGTAACTACGTTATATATGCTACTGCCATGAATTTTTTCACATTTCCAGAAGCAACCGTTTAGCTGGCAGGGGGGGGGGACACGTGACTCTAACAAAAATTACCGCTTTAAAGCTTAATATTTCGCCAACGGATCCCTAAATCGAAAAAATGGTATTCACACAAAAGCAATATTTTTGAAAGACCTATCCAACGATATCCCACACTATGGGATTCACAAGAAAAAAAAAGTTCACTCCCACTTTGCGAGTATGGTAGGTACTCTAAAAAAAATGTTTTTCAAAATTTTATTCCACTCATTTTGTAGGTTTAATTAATTTATACATATGCCAAATTTTCGTCAAAATCGGTTGAAAAATGCGACCTGTAGAGAATTACAGACAGACAGACAGACAGACAGCCGGACAAGAGCATTTTTGGCCAGTCTCGAAACGTAGACGCTTCGCTCGCTTCGCTCGCTCGGTCAATGAAGAATTTTAGAATACCTACTTTCATAAGCGAAGCCAGAATCGATCAGTAGAGTAGAGCTAACTACCAATCATTAAATATTGTCAAATATATGCCAATAAGCTTACGACTCCCTATTTTATAAGACCAGTGTAACAAGACTCACATTTACCCCTACTTCCCCTCTCATACTGACATAATAAGCATATGAAGCAGGGATCGCGGAAGCTCTTTTAATACCAGTTTTGTATTATGTCTTTGTTAAATTTTCATGGTATTTATATCAGTGGGACAAAGGTCCTTTTTCGACAGCTACGAATTAAATAAATAAATAGTAATGTCAGCTGGTATGTATAGAGGCAATTTGCGGTGTTGCCAATTCATCTTTCGGCATTGGATGCCGAATATGACGGAATTGATTTTATTAGCTTAGGTATTAATGGTTGGCGAGGGGACGGTGGTATTATGAATATTTTCTATTTCAATTTCTATTCCGAGAGCCGTGGTAGCTTAGTTATTTGTGCACTCGTTTCACGTTCAGGAGGTCATGGGTTCGAACCTTGGCCAATCAATGAGTTTTTCGGAACTTAAGTACGGTTCCATAATACCGAAAGGAAAATCGTTCAGGTTTTATGCTAAAATATGCGCTTTTAAGTCAGGTCTTGTCTCTCTCTAAACAATTTTAAACTTTTTCTTTTTTAGGGTCCGTACCACAAAAAAGTAAAAAGGAACGCTATAGGATCACTCCGTTGTCCGTCTGTCTGTCTGTTTTTATTTCAATTTGAAAATTTGTGTTTCCATACATTTACGATGAAAATGTCATACAAGTCAATATAAGACTAGTCATTTTGTTGAAACGGTCCGAAGGGATATTTTCAACTTGTATGTATGAAAAGATAGATTTTCTAACTCTAAATAGGCAAAAACAAATTTAAGCACCACAGCATATTTGGAGTCACAGTAACTGAGAAGTTCTAATGGAAATAGAATTAAAAATTGTTGGAGCTCTCTCTCTTTTAATTTGGACAAAAAAATAATCAAATAGAATCCTCATAAACCCTTCAACTTGATTTTAAAAACTTGAATAAACAAACTATTAGCTTAGCGGACTGAGCAAACTCTAGCTACTGCCCCCGGCGCCGTCTGCACGGGATGAATACCAAACAGGAGGTGCAAACATACACGCAGACAAACAATGAACCAATTAGCTCGCGGCTACGATCCTGGACATTTGATATTGGACATGTGGTTGGGATTTTAAATTGGGGTTTTCGATTAAAACAAATCGTCATGTTCTTTTTTAGGGTTCCGTACCTCAAAAGAGGAAAAAAGGAACCCTAAAGCGCGACACAGGCTCACGCGGAAGCGGTGCGTGACGTGTTTTTTTTTTAATGTTCGAAATATTACAAAACAAAACGCCACTGTCTGTGTCGCGTTTTATAGGATCACTCCGTTGTCCGTCTGTTTAAATAATGGATTTTATGGCAACAAACGCCATAAATAGGCCAGTCGTTGTTCTTTATATTCAGAATACAAAAAAACCATCGGTTACAACATGGTTACAGCACAGAAATAGTGCCAGTCGGCAATCTACACTACAGCTCACATCCACACTAAACTGATAGTAGGTTTAATATGAAGTTCTAACAAGAGGTAATTTGGAACGAACTTGTTGGTCAAGCTTATATTTAACTTTCTCGCACAATACTCACTTAAAAGTCACTTGTTGCATATAATTCCATTTGTGCAGGAATTTGACTCAGCTTTAGTAGTTCCATGGTTCTTTGACCAGTGAGACAGAAATGTTTCACTAGTACTTCATTTTCATACAAAAAACGTCCCACTAGTTCTACATGGTACAGTTCTATTACCACTGGGAACGAACTGACAAATACACCAAACCAACAATATACATTTTTAAGACAACTAAATAAAAGATCTGAGTAGCATTAATCCTTGCTCAGTTTATGCACCATAAATTGCTAAAATGCAGATAACAATTCATTAATGTAATCACATCTCCAAAATTAATAGTCGTATGTGTAGTGTGTCATATTTAGCCGTATCTCCCCACAATCTCGGCGGTATATTTCCATCAGTATTTACCAGCCGCGGCGGGTAATCCTGCACATTTGGCACAATCCCATTTATACCCCACTCCCCCACTGCTGGGGATAACCAATCAGATTGGTCGCAGTTAATAATAATAATTAAAGTGCAAGTAAATTATAAAATACTAGTTTTTTCCCGCGGCTTCGCCCGCGTATATAAGTTTTTCCCGTGTACATTGTGAAACAGCGCCCTCTATGTAGGCGTTTTGTTACTTAGGGGGCATTAGCGGACGCCCCGCGACTTTGTCCGCGATAAAAAGTATCCTATATGTTATTCCAGGACATAAGCTATCACTGTACCAAGTTTCATCAAAATCTGTTCGGTAGTTTTGGTTAATATTAGTAGGATAGGATCAGTTGAGAAATACCAACGCTAAAATGCACAAAATTCTCTGCTGCTATGATACCTACATGCGAAGCGAACAAAATTATACTTCGAACAATTTTTTTCGAACTTCGTTGTAAAAATAAATCAACACAGATGTGACCACAGAGCTGGCAGTTTTTTCGCCCAGAGAATCAGCATCGTAATTCAAAGGGGAAATGCTGCCAGTGTTTTGGGAACCCTGCCTCGATGTGGCGCGCTGGAGGATATTTTCTATTTGTTTTAGTTTATTTTAGGTTAATTTTAGTTGTTTTTATATTTATTTGTTCTTTTTTGTTTCCGTTTTAAAATAAATAAACTCATACGATAAAATAAATCCACAGCCTTTTAACATCGCTCCCCACTGCTGGGGCTCAGGCCTACCTTCTCAACGAGGGCGTTCGGCCTACAGTCCACCACACCAGCCCAGTGAGGGTCGGTGAACTTCACATGCGCCTAAGAATTCCTTCTTCGTCGTATATATGCAAGTTTCCTCACGATGTTTTCCTTCACGTTTGAGAGCAGTCAGTAAATGTACCTATTTAAGTTTCGAGAAAATACCCATTGGTACATGGCCCAGCCTGGGATCGAACTTCGGACCTTTCGATATGATAGGCCGCGTCTTAGCCCCGACGCCACTGACGCTCTCGTGTAGTATGCGATAGCGGTAAAGCCAGTGTCTGGATAATTAGAGAAAGCTTATTGTGAAGGCGCACAACTTAAGGAAGGTCTATCTATATGCAACTCTGCTTACATGCTGATTTCTTGAAGACGAGTTGTGCATATAGTGCAGTGTAGTGTGGGATGCGACGACGATTTGAATAGAAAACTGACTCGACTAGGATGTAGAGATGGTTTCTTGAAGAGACCTCTAGCAGTGAACCAATAGTCCGATGATAATGCTGGTTTATAAATTCTTTTTGGTACTGTTCAGGGCTTTTTCGTGTTCCACTCATTTGGCGGTGGCACTGGGTCTGGGTTCACGTCTCTTCTGATGGAGAAGCTCGCGGAAGAGTTCGGCAAGAAGAGCAAGTTGGAGTTCGCCATTTACCCGGCTCCACAGGTAAGCTGATTCTCGCATATCAGTCTAAATGTTATAGGTGTCGGAGATGGTGTGTGAAGATTTGTTGATCTGCTTCATGTTTGGCGACGATTTTTGCTCAGACTTAGGCTTGGTGGCAGATTAAAGGCTGGACGCCACTGACGCTCGATCGTTGTATAAATTTATAGCAAACCAAAAACCCAAAACCCACAAAGCAACGTAGGCATAGTATTGACGTGTCACTGCGCATGCGCCGAAGGGGTGTGCTGTGTGTGGCGACATTTATCCGCGGGTCGAGCCGTGACAATCCATTATCTCCGGCTATATTGACAGCGACGCGGTCGTTACTGATTTATTGTACTAGCTCCATACAACTCGTGGCTACCTAATTGGTAGTTCGAACCCTCCAAGTTTCGTAACCAGTTGCGATGAAGGAATAACTTTTCCTTATCCGAAACCAGTCGTCCGTTCCGATTTTGACTGTATCTGTCTGTATGTCGAACAATTCGGAAAATAAGTTATATTTTTTTGATAATCCGGAATAAACATCTAAGAATACTTTTACTTAGTACGGTAGAGGACATTCTTCTTCAAAGGGAACCCCCACCTGAACAGAATGCAGGTTTCGAATGTTTCGAAAGTTGCAAAAGTTTTCTAAGTTATCAACTGGTTTCCGATGAGGAAAGTTATTCCGCTATCGCAAGCGGTTACGAAACTGAGGTATCCGTTTTATGAGTCAAAAGAAACACTATATCCGAATTAAGTTGTAAAGATCGATGCGAACGAACTGATTATAATTGCCAAATTAAATAATTATCTTTCAACTTTGTTTCGGGAAGTCAATTTCCTGTTGTATCGTACAAATGCACCTTTACGAATCACGTGACAAATGTAATAATGCGTGACCAAAACGCAGATTTCTGTAATTACAAATTATAATTTGTATAACACATGTGGCAGTTGGATGTATGGCAGGTGCAGTTTGGTTTTGATTTATTTTGTTCTGGAAATGGTATTGTATTATTTGGTGCCACCAGGACGTCTGAACGTTTATGAACATGAGCATTTAAGTTCGAGGTCTCCAAAAGTTTTATGATCTTCCTCTACCTACCGTGCTTCGATTGATTGGGTATTTAGTTTTTATGCAACTACTTCACCTTGTTTCAATTTGAATTTACTCTCAAGAGAAGCAAACACTTACATACATACATATCACAGTTTCAACGTCCACTGCTGGAAATAGGCCTTCCATAATGAACACCAAACCCCTTCTTTAGGTCATCGGTCTGGCGGAGGGGCTATACCCACGCTGCGCGTACCGGTCCGCGGTCTTCACTCCATAACTTGTCTGCCCCAACGGCCGTCGGTTTTGCGACAGATGTGACCTGCCCACTGCCGCTTCAGCTTGCTAATCTTTTACTGTCGGTAACCTCGTTCTCAGCCGGATCTCCTCATTACGCATCATACCCTTCGAAGAAACTCAGAGCATAGACCGATTGAATCTCTTCTATTCTCAAATTCTTTCGTACTTTACTCATACTTTTTTAAAATCATCCATAAGTTTCTAAGAGACTCCGATATCATCTCATCATATCAGCCTGTAGACGTCCACTGCTGGACAAAGGCCTCCCCCACGATGTCCGGTCCTGCGCTAACCTCATCCAGCTGGGTCCCGCGACCTTCACCAGATCGTCGGTCCACCTTGTGGGAGGCTTGCCTACGCTGTTTTCCGATACGATATCATCTAAATGTGATATTTTAGAATTTTTGGGTTTTAAACTAACTGATGTGATTAATAATATTGACACAGTGTTAATCTGCACACGTCTAACAACGCTACACAAATCGATGACACCCAAATCATTGAACCAAATACAGATATAACAAAAATGGGTCGTAACGAATTTCCAATGCAAACAATATTTCTCGTAACTCGATCCAAACGGGTGCCCCTATACACCACCCCGAATCCTAAAAGGATCTGTCATACTGACTTCTAATGCATAGGACTTAGGGATCACATTTGCAAGAATGGAGTGCAAGACAGAGTTGGTGATTTTTCTAAAGGCTCAGAACAATGTTCTTGCGCAGGGGTGCGCCGGAGCATTCACAACTTTTCGCTCTTTACCGGCCATTGTTCCAGTTTGATTTATATTCATGGTTCTTGCTCGTATTATTATTTGATGGTAAATCAAGTGTGTATTTGCTCTCTTTCTTTTTAATTGCTGTCAGTTGTGTACAATAGATTTAATTTGTAAAAGGCATGGACATTGAAATATGCAATGATAGAAATTATTTTATTATGAAAATTTTACAAAAGTGACTAGATATACATTATAGGCTTTGGTAAATCGAACTTATTCTACATAAAATGTAAATGTATTTATTGTCTTTAAAAAGTTTAGCTTAATCTACTTTAAATAAAACTCCTCTATTAAATTTACAGAATGACTAGTATCAACGTTATAAACAAACTTTACGCTAGATTTGTGCATTTACAATATTATTTCTATTATAAAAGTTTCTGTAACATCTTTGGTCATTGTAATAAAAGTTATTTTGCGAATAATTGTTGTCTTCATTGTAAAAACATCTGTCGTTGTATCCGTACAGAGAATTGGTGTATTCTCCATAACTAACTGGATATTCGGGTTTCACATTAATTTTGTTATTATTCTTGGCATTCTCAAAGGCGTTTTTGAATATTTCATAATTTCTCTGATCGAAATACTCACCGCCTCCGCTGTTTGTACCACATTCATAGGCACCGTTGTTATAGTCAGTACAAGGTGCGTAAGGTCTTTGATGATAATAGTTTTGCTGGCCCAAATCATCACCGTAGCTGGTTGGATGTGTAAAGAATCCAGTGCCTGTAGTGGATGTTATACAATTTCCACCCGTATTGTTAACGGATACTGTTACATTACCAACATTGATGAGCACGCCTTCAGAAGTTTGCAAAAAATTAGAGCCATTTGGAAAAGGTTTGCTAAAGCCCTGGAAACTTCTGAAACCACCATCACCATTGTTTTCTTCATCAATTTTATTGGGAAGTAAAAATATATCTCTGAAAGCATCTTTTGTTACCTTTTCCCCGGCCGGGGATAAGTTCAGCAGCTTTTCATAATTTAAAGCGAATCCTTCAGAAGGCACTTGCCCAGAGTTGATATTTTCCAACGATTCTAAGGTTTGGCTTAGAGCGAATATGTAATTGTGAGCAAATCTTAACGTTTCTATTTTGGTCAGCTTTGTATCTTCGGGGAAAGTAGGTAGAACACATCGTAGTCTATCTAATGCTTCATTTAGCATGTGCATCCTGTTTCTCTCTCTGTCGTTTGCCTTCATTCTCCTATTTCTCTTTATTCTCATTATTTGCGACGGGCTTTTGCTACGTATCGTTCTGCCCCTTCCATTGGGATATTTCCGTTTAGGTTTGTTTGGGTCCTTAGGTTTCCTCTCTTTTGATTTTACAGGTGTTGACGTGTCGTCAAGAAGTTTAATATTAGCTTCGAAAGTTTTGAGATCTTGAATTGGATTTTGCAAGGGGATTCCAAACTCATCGCTGAAGAGTTTCCTTTTCACCCGAGACTGTTTGGTTGGAGTGATAGATATTTCCAAGTCCAGAGTGTCTTGTGTCAGAGGAGTGTCGGTAACAGAAGTGGGTGTTGCAAGGGGCTCCGTGTAGGACCTTTCGAAGCCGGAATCCTCGCTGCATATGCTGTCGTTGAAGTCACAATAGTCGAAATCGGTGCTGAACATTGTTGTGGAAATCTTGAAATCTGTAAAGAAGAAAAATAGAATTAAAATAATTCTAATGATTTACATAATCAATAATTTAAGGCTTTAAGTTTCTAAAATATAATTTCTCTATTTTGATATTGCAATGTTTCTGCAGCGACCTTTTAGGTATAAGACCATAGAAATGGGAGCGTAGCGAGCGGGAGCGTAGCGAGCTTTTTCCGTGTTCTGTGCATAAGACTAACGATGAAAGATAAAGTTTCTACCTCTTCTCTAGACATAGTCTGCCCTGGAATAAAAGGAAAAGATTCTTTCTACTTTTGATAAATAGCAGTTGGGGGAGGAGGTAAATCCACTAACAATACTAAAATTCACTAGGCTAGAGTAGAATCTAGATAGTAATCTAGCTAGGCTAGAATCTCAATAATAAAATAAAGGCATTTTCGTTTTTAGATCCCTTACCTAATGAGTGACATAAATCATATTAGTTTTATAAAATATTCAAAAGAACTCAGTGCACTCGTGTCGATAATGTTGAGTTTGTAGCAATTTTCATGTCAAGTTGTAACTGCAGGTGACCACTTTCACACCCCATTCTGTGATCCAAGGGTTCGCGTGACCGACATGGTACGGAAAGTCAGTTGAACTTTATCACTTCCGACTTCCGGTGTGTGATTTCCGGTTTGGGGGCTCAACTAGAGTTGTCTCTAGAAATTAGGTTTTTGAGTGGCATTTTATTTAGATTGCAAGTAAAGTTTCAGCTATCCAATTGTCGATTTTGCAATACATTTTCATTGTGGAGGATTGAAAGAAAACATCTATGAGGTAAGTGTTGTTTTATATTGTGACTAGCTGTTTCTCGGGGCTTCGTCCGCGTGGAAAAGTATTTCCCATGGGAAATGTCCCTTCTTAGTGCACGTGAGAGCTATATGAGGACCCTTGTGCAAAATTTCAATCTCTAGGTTCGGCGGTATGGGCTGTGCGTTGATCGGTCAATCAGTGAGTCAGTTCTTCTTTGACAGAAGAAACAACATTAAAAGGCACGACCATGAATCTAAAATAAAAGTCTGCACACAGATAGACGGAGAAAAAAAATTTACAATAAGAGTACCTACCTATCTGTTTTCCTTGTTCGAAATCTACAAAAAAAAATTTTTTTTATTAAATTTTCCAGCTTATGAAAACGCATTCTTTGTCTAACATAATTAAAATCAATTTACCCATCAATCTTAACAACGACAGCAGTTAAACGTGTTCCAGTTAAGGCGAGGGTGTTGCGGGCTCTGGTTGACCACCTGTGCCGGCGGCACGCGACCCGCACGCGGCTGGGGTTGGTCCACTGGAGCGTGACGGCCGTCGAAAAGTTAATGTTCCTGAGATTATGGTTTCATTGTTTTTGTATAGAGGGCATAATTATTTTGTATGTTATGGAGCCATGTTTGGTTATTTAGATGCTTACATTTAGTACCGGGTTCGAATTCGAGCAATTTAAGAGTGTTTGAGCGTCTGTGGCCTCGGGGATAAGACGGCCTATCATATCGAAAGATCCGAAGTTCTATCCGCGGCTGGGCCATGTACCAATGGGTTTTTTCGCGAAACTTAAGTACATTTACTGACTGCTCTTAAACCTGCATACGCCCAAGAAGGAATTTTTTAGGCGCATGTGAAGTCCACCAACCCGCACTGGGCTAGCGTGGTGGACTATAGCCCGTACGCCCTCGTGGAGAGGGTAGGCCTGAGCCCCAGTAGTGGAAACGTGTTAATAGGCTGATGATGATGAGTGTTAAGACCTTTATATCGTTGGAAAGACGGACGTAGTAGAAAAACATCTTCATATAGATTTACGTAATCATCAGAACCGAAAGAAGGAGTCTTTCAATATTGGAGGTCAAGATAGGAAGCTGGTAGAAGAATACAGTTGAGCTATGCGTCAAAGTCTTCACTTTGCTATTCCACAACAAGTGACTGCAAGCCCTGGTTCAAACCAGGGCTTGCAGTCACGACTTTCGGCGCAGAAAGGTGGAAACTGACGGTGGGCCTGATCCACAAGTTTAAAGGTCTCCCTAAACGATCATGCGGCATGACATGCAATACGTGCTGTCACACATGCATGATCGTCTAGCTGTAGTGATTGACGTGCATGACATGCAAACTACGTGCTGGCCGTTGCTTCACTGTATTGATTGTTAGCAAGCATGATGGTCCATCATGCGGCGTAAACGTTGCGTGTCATGCAAGCATGATCGTTTCGTAATTTTAAGATCGCTCAGTAGCTGTGGAGAGGGCTATGCTCGGGGTTTCTCTGAAGGATATAATCCGGAATGAGGAGATCTGACGGAGAACTAAGGTCACCGACATAGACGACAGATAAAAATTACACGGTGATTCCCGTGGGTAGTGTAGTGTAGATAATATAGATAAATGTTATTGGACGGATGGATTATTCCACTCGTGTTTTTGCTTTCTGCGATAACATTTTAAATTAATCAAGTTATAGTTATATTATTTTTAATATTAATAATGTTTTGGACAAATTAACACACGGCTGCTTAGTACCAACTAAGCCGAAGCTTGTAAATGGGTACTCAACAACTGATAAACATACTTAAATACTTTTAAATAAATACTTAAATACATACAAACTTTTGGTAAATGTTTTCATGAGGTTTATTGAGGGATTCAATTATAAAGTTCTTATGTCTATTTACGATTCTTGTCGCCTTTAATGAAAAAAATTAGCTACTCCAGAACCCACCAAAGAGATCATATCTCTATAATTTGAGTCTATGCTTGTCGCGATGCACTACCGGCCGCTCACAAAAGAGCTCCTAACTCTATGCGATGCACAGACAAACAAACATACCGAGCGAATCTTCGCGCGAGCATGTTGCACCGCGCAGCCAGTCTCACGTTCCCTCTCTATGTCCTCATGATCATTCCGGTCCTCCGTCAGGATGGGACCCAAGTACCTGAACCTTCCCACCCAGGTACGCCCTCGCGACCCTTCCTCATCATCATATCAGCCGACAGACGTCCACTGCGGACAAAGGCCTCCCCCAGGTATCTTCACCACGACCGATCCCTCACCAGATCGACGGTCCTGCTTATGGGAGGCGTCACAGAGCTAAACACCATCATTGAATTTAGTTATAGGTAGGTATCAAAGCCTGAAACATTAACTTACTTTTTCTGATACTTTCTGACTTTCTTCTTTCACAAATTGTTACACAGCACTAGTGAAGTTTTAAATTGATAACTTTTTTTTATCACAGGTCCACAGTGGTGTAATTAATACTGAAGTGAAATAAACTATTTGTCCATGACTAGAGGTTCGTAGCACTGTGCACGCGCGCCTGCGTCGACGCACTGTGGGCTGGACGCTTTGCCACCCCATTTTATGTGAAAAATAATACCAATAGGATAGGTGCTTGATGGGATACGCCCACTGCCTGTAGTTTTTTTAAATAAAGCAGTGTTAGTGGTGTTTCTAAATGTTTTTTATATAGATTTTTGCGTCGGGATATAGTTTGGTTCGCAATAAAACATTTTTTTTTTGGTCTTAAAGTTACAGCTTATCAACAGCCTATTAATGTCCCAACTGCTGGGGCTCAGGCCTACCCTCTCCATGAGGGCGTTCGGGCTATAGTCCACCACGCTAGCCCAGTGCGGGTTGGTGGACTTCACATACGCCTAAGAATTTCTTCTTCAGCGTATGCAGGTTTCCTCACGATGTTTTCCTTCACCGTTTGAGAGCAGTCAGTAAATGTACTTAAGTTTCGAGAAAAAACCCATTGGTACATGGCCCAGCTGGGGATCGAACTCCGGACCTTTCGATATGATAGGCCGCGTCTTATCCCCTACGCCACTGAAGTTACAGCTTATAAATAGGCAGAACTTTAGATAGGTAACGAAGCTTTCATTTTGGTGCTATCTATAGCTAGTAGGAATATTTATTTCGATTAAATATTAATTTGACCATTTAGAATCATTTGTCACCTAAAATTTGTGATTTAAAAATATGTTAAACTATTTGCCAAATTATCGTGCAATTTGTTTTGGTTCCTTGTGATAGTTTGAGTTTCATAGAAAAATGTACAGGTACCAAATTTTTTTACGAAAATAGTGAATGATCAGCGAACGAATGATTTTTAAAAGTTTTGTCATTTGACAGTAGAATCATTACAAATAGGAATTTAAGTCATTAAAATGTTACGAACTAGAGGTAGTTATGATTTCTTATGGTATCAAAATAGTATACCTACCAGTCTTCTACCAAAGAAAAAAGTTGCTGTGTGAGCAGCAACGTTGTCTGTGCATTGAAGCCTTCCTACCATCTGTGTTCCTACCTTTATTCAAAATCCTTGCATTTATGTAGATACCTACTACAATGTTATTATTTTAATATATTTTATGAATAAAAGCCCCCATCACGTGCCAGAGGACTTTACGTTGTGACTACCTAGCACCTACTAAAACTACATAATTCAGATTCTTTCTACATAGCATTGCGCTTCGTTTGCACTACGAAACACACGTAAAAGAGACGCAAAACGCTATTGTTTAATATGAATATAAGTATTACTCAATTATTTGCATACAATAATTTATAAATATTCTTCATAATATACGTGAAAAAACGATATCAAGCGGATTAATAGACCGCGTAGCGTAGGGCGCGCCGGTGCATGTCGATATGGTAACAAAAAATCACCAATAAAATTACCTGTTCGAGTCTACCTGGCTCCTTATCACACCACCCACTTCACTCACCTTCAATGTAAATAAGGATTACCTCGATTATCAATTTTATTGTGGCCAGGAACTGTTAAAATAGCCCATAATGGCCGATATCTGGGCAAAATCGGACAATTGTGCAAATAAATGCGAATATTTCTCTGTGTTAATATTTGTTTAGGGATATTGTTTTGTGGTTTTATTTTTTTATGGTTTTGCACGTGTATTTTGTTTAGTGCGGGTGCGGCACTAGTGGTGACGTCACTCAACCCTTCCGCGCCGCGCGCGCCGCGTAGCCGGTTGCTACGCGTCGCGTTCATATAATATCTGTCTGTAGCGCGTTTGTAGTCATAAAACTATTGTATTTTCTTCATATGAATTTTATTATTATAATTTACATCGTTTCATATACTTATCGACAATATTAAAATCAAATAAAATATGAAATAACTTAATTATAAAGCTTGTTACTTCGTCAATTCCAATATTTTTCACATTATACTTAGTAATACAAGTTAAGTTGTCAGAAAGTTAGCAAACAATCCTTTGTGAGTTAAATAAAGATTAAATCATCTAAAGATGTTAAAATATTGTAATGAAGCGTTTTATTAAAATTTTACAATTACAAGAATGTGAAAATAGTAAACAAACAAAATAGTTATTAGTCGTAAAGGCAACCATAGCTGTCATATTGTGTTACAACACATATTGCAATGAAATTATTTTATAAATTTTTAAAAAATTACCAATTTTTAAAATTTAAGGGACTTTAGTAATATCTGAATATGAAAAATCTAATAAAATTATAAGTGTAAAATTAACATAAATATAATTTTACGAATGAAGTCATACTGTCTTACTAAATCTCCTTCTAATTTAGAAATATATAAAAATGGATTTAAAACCAGCTATGAGTAACTTTTTAAACAAAAAATCGTCTGGTATTACGTATTTTAAAATATAATAATTTTGTTTTCCGTTCAAAAATTATGAAATATCAACAAATACGAAATTTTTAAAGAAAGAATAGACGTTTTATCGCTATAAAAATTCTTCTAATCAATTTAATTAAATCAGCAATAATTGAGAACTTTTCTTAACTCTATTTTCGATTACTACAATCCAGTAACAGTACTTATTTTAAATATAAAAATATAAAAACTAATATTAGCCCACAGTATGCGACTTATTCATTGAAACCGCAATCAAATCGTAGATACAACTTTGTGGATATTTGCAAACCTGTCTAATAACCGTTCAAAAAGTAATATTGCGAAAATTAATAAAGCCACTATCTGTCAATGTAGCACCTGTCTACTTGTAATATTTTCTCACGGATAAATCACACTGTTCTTTTTACAAAACTGCAATTATTTCGTTGTATAAACACTGCTCCAATATTACGCTCTCACTTCGATTTTAGTATTAATAGTGTCGATGTCATAATGTTAATAAAAATAACAAGTTTTGATGTCTTGTCAATGCCGTGTCAAGATAACGTCACTTGCATTTGATTTACAGAGAGTGGAAAGTGCAATTACTATGGTATCTATAGCTGGGTGCATCCAAGTGCATAATGCGTTTGAACAAGATTACTTATCCATTTATGACTTATTTAGGTAACTTTTTTAAATTCATAAAAACTACTTACGTATAAAATTAGACGGAGATTAATGCTTTTAGAACATCAGTAGATACTATATCTATACATATAATAAAATTTGTAATAAAGTGATTGACAATATTATAATAATACGTCCTATTTCTAAGCCTACTCAGCTAATGACATAACTTATTAGGATTCACTGAGAACGTACACATACTCTACATTTTCATTCCGCGTCTATATTATTTTTACATAAAGTTATTTTTAAATTATCATATTAAAATCCTCCTTCATTTGTTAATTTTAAGAAAAATATACAGGGCAGATGAGTAGATACCTATCTACTTGTTTTTCCTTTCCAATAGTTAAACGGTTGTTTTATAATATAGAACACTGCATCATTAGACATTAGGTGGTCTTTCATATTGATAGGTACTGGTATAGGAACAAGCACAATGGTTGTTACTCGCACTAGTGTTTTTAACCCAACCCTCTTCCCTTATGGGAGACCGTTTAGTTTTCTATAAAGAGTTGCACCGTCATTATTTACAACCCTTTTGGCCTAAGCCCTTAACAACAGTGCTTTTTAACATTTTAAAACTTCGGCCCACAATGGATGATGTATTGAATTTTTTCCGACCTGCCATGGATTACTCGCAGAAAGTTGGCTGTATAAATGTTTTAATATTTAAAAGATTAGCGTCATGTAGCGTATTTGAGTGTAGGTAAATATTGTTGGTATTAAAAACGGTTTTGTTTGTGGAAAAGATTTAAGAAGAAATTATGTTTGAAATGGAAAATATTTGGTTTTGTTAAATTGAAATATCAAACCAGGTCCTATTTATGGCGGTTGGTTTATTTATTTAAAAATTAATTTTAGACACTAAAATACTTACAAAAAGACAATGAAAAAAAAAGAAAATGATGCAAAAGATGGAGTGTAGTCTTCGTAATCATTCGTACCTATTAAATGTCTTTCCACCTGCTTTTCCAATAAACTCCACCAACTCTGGACCCAAGTAATAGATGTGTCTGTGTCAAGGATCTACCCTTAATACAAACACGGTCTATTACTTGGGTACCTATCGATATCAATGATCGAATATTAATTCAACAGTACCTACTTAATAAAACAACATCAAAGTTTATGTGAGTAAAGGTTTGTTGTGAAATGAGTAAAAGTTTACTCACATATGTCATTTATAATCTCTATATAATAATTATGACCTAGACCCAGGTCGATGTAATTGTAACAATCAAGCTTTGGCAGAATTTAATGTCTTTGTGTTTGAGCACATTTTCTTTTTGAAAAATATTAAATATTTTATCTCTATTGTATGTAACGACCTCTGGCACGTGCGTTCATGTCTCTGTTCTAATCCAAACATTTTATTAAGCTTGAAACAAGCAGGTAATTATCACTTCGCCAGAGCGACGGGTTAAGTCCGCAGAATTATGCTCGGTGGCGGGCTGGATGTTTGGTCCACGCGAGGGGCGCGCACGCACGCCAAAGGGTTAGATTTAGTGACGTGACAAACATTTTTGCGTCAGCTATTTATATCGATAATTTGTTCTGCTTTTATACCCGTGTAAGAGTTGTGCAATGTGTACAAAGGTGAAAAAGAAAAGGCCGAACGTCCTCACCGCTCGACAAATGAATGCTCTTACACTTAGGCTAATACACTTAGGAATCTGTGGTTGATAAAAAATTACTGACTTTAAGCGTCACGCTAAAGGAATAAAAAAGGCATTGAAAAATGAGAAAAAACAAGGTATTCTAGTGGCTTTGTTTGGCACATTGCTGTTTAAATTATAATCAATATTTTTTATCGACAACAAGCTGGGAACATCGTGTATAAAATAAAAATCTCTACTCGTCTAACCCTTCAGCTGCATGGAGGCGCATTTTAATGCATTCATGGGCTCTCAAGCGTGGCGACTGCAAAGTAACTAAACTGCCGCCCCACCCAGCCCTGATGGTGCTCGAATTTTTTTATTATTTATTATTTTAAACGGCAACATTGTAATTTTGAGATATGGACGCAGGGGTCGCCGCGACGCGTCGTTAGCAGTTATGGGTTATTTTATTACACCTGTCGGGTTTTGATTTTTATTTGCGCTAGCGGTTGTGGGTTCGGTACATAATAATATGGACAGACAACATCATCGTATCAGCCTTTCAACGTCCACTGTTGGACATAGACCTTCCTCAGTGAACACCGCCACACCCGATCCTCCGCCTTCCCACCTCCCGCTTCCAACCACCTTCTCTAGGTCGTCTGGCTGCAGTCTGGAAGCCATAATCCACCCGTAATGGAAAACAACTAAGACATATTTATTAATTTAATTTCTAATTCATTAGAAATTGAAATAATAGTTAAATATTCTTTAACGATACATTTTAATGTTTTTAATAATTTGAGTACAAATTATATAATTTTTTAATTTCATAATAATTGGAAAAGAGAAATTTTTTGACGACTTTTAATGTGGTAGTTGAAGGTTCATAATATTATTTGTAGTTACAGAAAATTTAGATGGATGATTATTATTGTTATAAATTTAAGTCTATTAAGTAAACGTTTTGTATTTACAGCCTTATGCCCATTAGATTACTTACTAAGTTGGTATACCTAGTAGTTGATAAATATAACATATTTTTCTTCATGAAATTCAATTAAATACTTTGAAAAATCATCATCATCATCAACAGCCTATTAACACGTTCCCACTGCTGGGGCTCAGGCCTACCCTCTCAACGAGGGCGTTCGGGCTATAGTCCACCACGCTAGCCCAGTGCGGGTTGGTGGCCTTCACATGCGCCGAAGCATTTCTTCTTCGGCGTATGCAGGTTTCCTCACGATGTTTTCCTTCACCGTTCGAGAGCAGTCAGTAAATGTACTTAAGTTTGGAGAAAAACCCATTGGTACATGGCCCATCCGGGGATCGAACTTCGGACCTTTTGATATGATAGGCCGCGTCTTATCCCCGACGCCACTGACGCTCTAGAAATTTGAAAAATAATTTGAAAAAAAGGAAAAGGAAACAATTTAAGAACGAATATGATTGGCTAATGTCTCCAACCCTTTGCCAGCAGTAGCGTGACGCACTTTGTCAACATTGTACTAGGATTCGCTATTGAGCCGTGACTGGCAGCATTTGGTGTTAAAACGTTCGCGTTTTGTTCACCAATCACCCGTAAAGATGGTGATTATATAATAAAGCAGGGACCGGCGCGTCCGAGACGAGTTTCCTTACCGCACTAGAACAAGATTGGTACGAACAGGCTTGTAAGGGATTTCTTAAGAGGTATCTAGGTACATCGTCATTTTTACATAGGTACGTACATGTGTGGGACTCACAATGTTGTGTGATCCGTTCAGTCTGCATTAGTGCACTGCTGGACATATGCCTCCCTCCCCCAAGGCGCGCCATCACCCGATCTTCGGTTCTCCGCATCCGTCATTGGCAGCCGCCACAGATCTGTGGCAGCCGCCTTATGCAGATATTCGCTCCATCTGTCCCAGGGGGTTTGCCCACGCGTGGTCTCTACTCCAGAACTCGTCTACCCCAGCGGTTAGTTCTCCGACTGAGTATGTGATCAGTCTGGTAGAGGCTTGAAATAGTACCTAGTAACTTACGTACTATATCTGTTTGAGCTATATAGAACCGAAGCCTTTGGTTCTCTGGCGGATCACCTCGTTTTGGATCCGGTCTCTGTTTCGCAGAGAACCATGGCTCTTTCCATGGCCAGTTGAGCGTCTCCCGAAAATATTCCGGAAAATATTTTCTTTTCTCATCATTGAAAGGCTATTTTACATATTACTAAGTACATTTTCTCAAACATGCTTGGAAATGTGAACATTATTTTGACAACCTTCTTCGAGTTAAATCGTCATTGCTGTACTGGTCAAATACATTAGAGCAGACGGGCAAATAATTTGAATGAAAATCCATATAGTGCCTAGCGGTCAAATAATGACCATATTTATTCTTAACATGTCATGTGACCATGGCAACCACGGAGGTAAAATAACAACAGTTTTTTTAAAATTTAGAATTGCCTTGCAAATTGCAAGCAGTTTAGTGTTAAAAAACAAATGAACATTTTGGCGCGTGGAAATTTATTGTTGTTCGTCATTGATTTTGGAATGTATATGTATGAAATAAAATGGTGTACATAGGTAATAGTTTGAATTTCCGCGCATTTGTTTGAGAAAACTACTATACAAGTCTTGGCCACAACCAGGCAATGGATTCACGTATGTGTGCCTCGGCTACCGCCTCGGCCCCATGCACACGTTCATCCATCAATGCCTCTGTTGCGGGCTGTTGTAATGTACTATACCTATGTTTAAAGTGTCAGATCAATCGATCCATTAGTTTTCGAGTTAATCGCGCAGAGACAGCCGGTAGGTTTATATAGTCACTATTTAATAGGGATCCTTATAAACTGATCTAGACTGACATACGAGGATCAAATAAAGCGGGTGCTCACAGACGGACACGTAAAGAGCACTCGCGTCCCGCGGCGAGCGTGTATGAAGAGAATGATGAGACTGAGCGAAGCGACAGAGGTGTGTCAGGATCGCGATACTTGGCGCTCTGATTTTACAGCCTACCCCGCCAGGGACATAGTGTGAAGATATGTATGGATGTATCTTTAAAAAACATATTAGAAAATGTATTATCTTTGTAGCCAACACGTGTGCGTACATTTAATAGCAGCGTAGGTACCTACTTTACCAACCAAAATACAAAAGCACAATAAAAAGTCGCCCCGAATCCGTGTCTGATCAAATATTGATATTATTTATTGCATGTCGATACCGACAAAGGGTTAGGCAATAAAAAGCGGCACAGTTTGCACGCGCTATTAAACTATTAAATAAATTACCCGCTCAGCTGTAACTAGTGTACGCCCGATCACGTTAATTTGAGTTTTCGTAAATGATTTCGGAAAATAAAATCTGAAAATTCATTAATTTTCCACATCTATTACCAAGCATACAAAATATTAAGTTCGTTTCAAGTTTCAGTATCGGTCCAGTAGTTTTCCAGTTACCGGACAAATTTTGTTTTTTTTAAAGTAGGTTTTGGATTGGTAACGGGACGGGATTATGATGATTATTGAGATTTAAATCAAATCAAATCAAAATGTCTTTAATGTGATTTTAGGTAAATATTACAAAAAATGATATTATAGTTTAGAAAAGTCCCATACAATCTGTCATTTCGACATACAAATTGCACACAAATTAAAATGAAAATAAAATTATAAACATAAATTGCACAAGCGGCTAACAATAATATAAATTAAATTATTATTTATTAAATTCAATACAATTCCAGCGCACTGGAGGACGTCTTTAAAACACTGAACTGGAGGGGACGCGGTATAAGTATAAACGGCGAGCACATCTCACACCTCCGATTTGCAGACGACATAGTAGTGTTGGCAGAGTCGCTGCAGGATCTTGCGGAAATGCTGAGCAGCCTCAACTGTTCTTCCAGACGAGTAGGTCTTAGGATGAACGTAGACAAGACGAAAGTCATGTCCAATTCACACGTCGACCTTAGACCGGTGATCGTCGATAATGTCGATATCGAAGTTGTTCAGGAGTACGTCTACCTCGGACAGACAATACAGTTGGGTAGGAACAACTTCGATAGGGAAGCTGACAGAAGAATCCAGTTGGGCTGGGCAGCATTTGGAAAACTGCGTCAAGTCTTCACGTCGCCTATCCCACAATCGTTAAAGACGAAAGTTTTTAACCAGTGCGTCCTGCCAGTCATGACCTACGGCGCAGAAACGTGGACACTGACGGTGGGCCTGATCCATAAGTTTAAAGTCGCTCAGCGAGCTATGGAGAGGGCTATGCTCGGAGTTTCTTTGAAGGACATGATCCGTAATGAGGAGATCCGACGGAGAACCAAGGTTACCGACATAGCCGAGAGGATTAGCAAACTGAAGTGGCAATGGGCAGGTCACATCTGTCGCAGAACCGACGGCCGTTGGGGCAGACGGGTTCTGGAGTGGAGACCGCGGACCGGTACGCGCAGTGTGGGACGCCCCTCCGCCAGGTGGACTGACGACCTGAAGAAGGTGGCCGGAAGCGGCTGGATGCGGAGAGCGGAGGACCGGGTGTGGTGGCGTTCGTTAGGGAAGGCCTATGTCCAGCAGTGGACGCTAAAAGGCTGAGATGAATACAATTCCAATGTCAAACGAGTGTTTCAATATGTCAATGCAAAATATAAAATGTCTAGCTAGCCTAAATAATAATACAATATGTCAGGTTTCAATAAAATTAGATATTAACAATGTCAGAAAGATGTGTCATTCAAAAATTCAATAACAGAATAGTGCGCTTTATCTATTAATAATGTTTTCAATTGTGTCCTAAAACTATTCATGTTATTCGAATCACGAATAGATTAATTTAAGATTTAATAGTTGTACTTAATTTAATTTTGTTGTAAGTAGGTACCTACCTACTTACAACAAAATTAAATTAAACCTTATTATTCTTATTCTTAGACGGGGGTGGCAGTCCCTGCACCGACTCCACGAAACGGGAGTTTTGTGCAATTCCCCCCGGGCCGTCAGTCCAGCCATCCCAACTCCTTGAAGTACTGGAGTAGGACTTCTGGCTGACGGCAGCACTGTTGCAGGTTGCTCGTTGCCGAGAGGTCGGGATCTATTGCCAGGCCCGTTTCGGATCTGAATTCCTGTGTTGCTGGACAATGAAGCACTGCGTGCTCCACCGTCTCGCTCTCCTGCAGACAGCCCCTACCCAGGGGGCTGTCTGTGATGCCCAGATTGTGCATGTGTTTGTTCAGGTTGCAGTGACCCGTTATGATGTCGACCAGGAGTCGAAGGTCGCTTCTGTTGCGTTTTATTAGAAAATTTGTGAGTTTCCCATCGCTGTGAGGGAGCATGGAGCGCGCTTAGGTAGGTACCCTACCAACTATTGTTTTAATTGGTAGGTAACAGTGCTCGCGGCATGTGAAGGAAAGAATTTAAGTTTTATTAAAAACGGAAGAATATTCATTTACTTAGGCAGTGCTATGTCCAGCAGTGGACGTTGCCCGAGTGATGATTTGATTGACGCAAGGCAAGGTAGGTACTAAATATCTTTAAGTGTTTTCCGTGTTACGATTACAATAAATAAGAAAGTAGATAGGTAGATAACTATTTAATGATGAATGACGTGACGTAGGTAGGTATTATTCCAAAGTCCAGACGACCGACCTAGCTACTCATATAAAATTTTATAGCCAAGAAATTGTTGTTTATTTGTGAAGCACCATTTGGACTTTGAAACGGAAACAGCAAGTAATATTTTTTTTACTAATGAGGTTTACGGCCCTGGAAACAAAGTCCGAAAAGTAGATCGTTCCATACTCTAAGGTTCCAAATTGTCCCTTGTTAAATCTTCATTAAACCTACTACCTATCAGTTTAGTGTGGATATGGACTACAGTGTGTGGATCACCGAATGGCACTAGTTGTGCCCCTGGTGAAGTCATGCTGCGGTTTTATTCTGATAATTATAACTATGAATGGCCTATGACATTGTTTCCAATTGGCCGTAGAACAAAAAAAAAAAAAGTAACCTAAAAATGTATCTATTCATTCAATGGGAGTTCAAATTTTATTTAAATTATAAAGCATTTCTTAGTGAAATATTAAATTAAAAACCGTAATTCTCAAGCTAAAAAGTAATCAGATAATTGTAATAATCGACTTTGACCTTACAGTGTCGTATTTTGCTTTATTTTCTCATCAAAATATTGCACCAACATTTGTCGTGAAAGATAAGATAAAAATCATTATAAATTAACGTGAAGTAAATCAAACTTGGATACGGCTTTTACAAGTCAAATGGCAACGATGACTTTTAAGTTCTTTGATAAGTTAATTAAGTTTGTGACCCGGAGTAATGAAGGTTCAAAGTCCTATACAACAGCACTAAACGTTATGGTAAGTAAATATTATTCTAGCCAATTAAATGAAATAAAATTCACAGAATTAGGTCAGTGTGGACAAAAGGTCAATTAGGTCAGTGGGCGCAATGAAAAAAAATTTGAAAAATTTCATTTTTTTGGAATCCGATGCTGCCCTCATTCATCATCAACAGCCTATTAATCTCCCCACTGCTGGGGCTCAGGCCTACCCTCTCAACGATGGTGTTCGGGCTATAGTCCACCACGCTAGCCCAGTGCGGGTTGGTAGGCTTCACATGCGCCTAAGAATTTCTTCTTCGGCGTATGCAGGTTTCCTCACGATGTTTTCCTTCACCGTTTGAGAGCAGTCAGTAAATGTACTTAAGTTTCGAGAAAAACCCATTGGTACATGACCCAACCGGGGATCGAACTCCGGACCTTTCGATATGATAGGCCGCGTCTTATCCCCAGGGCCACTGACGCTCCCTCATTGCGGCTCCCAAAAATACTCCAACCTACTATAAATGCCCATAGGCAGTTCTTTGTACGCTGTGTAGATATAAAATGCTAAGGCATACTGACACGGCTTAATATTATATAAAACTACAACCTTTGCCCAGAAGTGGGCTGCTAGTATATAAAATAGTAAACAAAAAATATTTTTTAGCAAGTGTAAAAATAAAAAACATAACTTTCATTTTATTTTATTTATAACTGCATGTAAAGGCATAGGTACTATATACTGCATAAAGGCCCACCTATATCTATTAAAACCAAAGGTCAATGTTTCAACCCGAACTGGTTTATAAATGGAGCTAACATGTCTGCGGTGTGGTCAATATGTGAAGTTCGTTACATGACACTAGGTCTACTATAGTTTAAATCCTACAATACTAAAACCGGAACTGACAGGAGCTCAAAACTACAGATTTCAGTAGGTATCTAAAATGCTGAATATACAACATAATTTCACAGAAAAGTTCCCCTTTATGTTGGTAAATGTGATATACAGGCCTATGTCTAGCAGTGGATATCAACAGGCTGATGATGATAGGGTCTGAACGTCCTAAATGTATGTTGTATATCTGCTTTACTATTAGAACTGAAATCAAATAAACCAACAGCCTATTAATATATAGCCCCACAGTGGGCGGGGCACTGGTGTTAAATGGGACCTTGGTCTGAGAACTGTTTTATAAACCTTGCCTTTGCTTCTTACTGGTATTTTGGATCGCGCAAGACTCCAGTTTAACATTCGCTATTTAGTCCATCCAGATGTTGTTCTGTGAGTTTATTTATGTCCGCCTCAATTGTTTTTTTAGTTCTGTTAGTTTTTTATTTGACAGGATATACTTCCAGATTGGTCCCATTTCAATAGGAACAAAATATTTCACCTCCAAGGGTGGTAAATTTAGAAAAATATAGGGATCAATAATCAGAAAAATAATGTTTTACAAAACAGTTGTTTTATTTTTGTAAAAATTTAGGATTACTATTGTTTATTTACTCTGTCACATACTCTGTACATCGTAGCCGCTTGCCGCTATTAGTTGTATTGGACGATATCTAATGAAATGAAATGTATTACCAAATATAGGTAGTTACTTATTAAGTACATAACAAAAACATTAAAAACAAACATAAAAAAATAGTCAATAAATCGTTAAAAGCAGTTTAAGAAAGTGGTACTAACAAGGGTTATTAAAACATGATGTGGGTTCAAAAAACGAGCCATAGGCGAGTTCTCTAACTCTATCTAGATCTGTTACACTAAGCAGCTTAATAATTACATCTAAAATTGCGTATCGTGGCACAAACGATTTGTTCGCTATACCGCTGTGATCATGACTTGCTGTGACGACGGTGTGTTGTTATTACAGAATGATCCAGTCGTAACAGTGAGACAGGGTAAACTAAAAGGTGCTATCAAGGAGCTTGTAGATCGAACCCCATATTTTAGTTTTAAAGGGATCCCTTATGCGCAACCACCTATTGGCCCACTAAGATTTGCCGTAAGTATTCTGCTTTTTCTTATTAATTTATTGCTGCTCTATTAAATGCCAAATTCTAAGTATTATAATATATCTAGAAAGCTTTTCTTATTGTTCTTGAATTATCCGCAAGATACAACCTTATTTCATTAACATAAAAATTTGTAAATGTTAATATTGCAGGCACCTCTCCCGCCTCAGCCTTGGCAAGGCACATACGAGGCTATTCATCATGGACCGATATGCCCTCAGTACAATATGGCTGCCAAACAATTTGTTGAAGGAGATGAAAATTGCTTATTCCTAAACGTCTACACAAAATCCTTGCAGCATGACTCCAAGTTACCCGTCATGGTATTCATCCATGGCGGAGCTTATTTTTCAGGATCTGGTAATGTCGACCACGGTCTAGGTCCAGAATTTCTGTTGCAGCATGATGTAGTACTAGTCACAATGAACTACCGCCTTGAAGTGCTAGGGTTTCTTTGCCTAGACACTCCTGAAGTTCCAGGCAATGCTGGCATGAAGGATCAAGTGTCTGCTCTTCGTTGGGTGCAAAACAACATCGCACAATTTGGCGGTGATCCCGATAACGTTACCCTGTTTGGGGAGAGTGCTGGTGGAACTTCCGTTAATTACATTATGCAATCGCCGATGTCAAGAGGGCTGTACCACAAAGCGATAGCTCAGAGTGGAGTGAGTCTGAACGACTGGGCGCAAGGTAAAGATGGAAAACAAAGAGCATTTAGACTGGGAAAAGAGCTAGGCAATAATACAAATGACACTACTCAATTACTAGAATTTCTTCGAAGTGTCCCTACGTCTAAGCTTGCTAGACAGACTTTTTTTACCATGACGGACGATGAGACACACAGGGGCCTACCGATACACTTCGCACCAGTTGTAGAGAAGAAATTCGACAATGTAGAGCCATTTTTAACCGAAGAGCCAATTGACGCGTTGCTAGCAAAGAGAATGAACGACGTACCCTTGATGCTTGGCTACAACTCGGTAGAAGCATTAGTTATGCTAGATGTTGCTTTGAAGAAGCTAGACTTCACAAATGCAAACCCACAATATTTGGTCCCAAGAGAGATTGCTCAGCGAATATCCGAGGAGAAGATTAGAGAATTCGGATTGCGAATAAAGAAATTCTACATCGGAGACAGAGAGTTTACCAAAGACGATGGGCAGATAATTGCAGATATGTTATCTGATATTCGTTTTGTGTACAATATTCACCGATTTGCCCACTTCTATTCTGCTATCCAAAAATCTACTTATTTGTACAGGTTTAGCTTTGAAACTGAGTTGAACTTAATGAAGAAGTTAGCAAAGTTATCCGCGATGAAAGGAGTCAGTCACGTCGACGAGCAGTTTTATTTGTTCGATGGTCCTTTGAATAAGCGCCTATATGAAGAGCAGGAGAAATTAAGAAAGATTGTATTTAGAGTGACCAAATTATGGACTGATTTCGCTAAAACTGGGTAAGTCTACGATCTGTTTTTGGTACATTCGTCTAATTGACATTCACACTTTTACCTCTAGGTGTTTTGACTTTAGCAAGCTATGCACAACGATAAAATCTTGATGACGACAATTCCCAGTACCTGGTCTATCATCGGAGTACCTATACATATGAAATTGAAACTGAGTAAACTACATTGTAATTTTTTTCCAGTAACCCCACGCCCGACAGCAGATCTGAAGTGAAATGGACGCCATACACGCTCGCCTCCAGACACTATCTGGACGTGGACCACAACATGTCCGTGGGACAGTACGCGGAGCGGGACAGGGTGGAGTTTTGGAACAAACTGTACTGCGAGGCTGGGCTTCCATGCTTAACGAAAAGTAACTTGTAACGTATTAGCAGTGCTTAAAGCCAAAATGGTAAAAATGAAAGTCGAGATTTTAACTTTAATATTTTTGATATTAATAACATTTAAAAAAAATATATAATAGTAATGTTGAACTATATTTTTAGCTGCTAGATTTTATTTTATTTTAAAGCACTGTATTTATATTTAATTATTTACTATGGTAACTATAATATTTGGTAGGTAGGTTAGGGGTGCTTACTATTTTAAGGTAAGCATAAAAAATCGTTAAACAAAATCATTTTATTGATGTTTTACTTTTATTTATCTTTACAAATTAATAAACTATTAAAACATTATTTTGTTTTTATTTTACGAAGGATTCTATAAGAAACAGTTACATTCATTAATATCTCGCTATCTTATATCTGTCTTGTTTTACGGAAATTGCACATTTGTATCTACTAAAGTATCCAGTGTCTATTTTTTGTTAAGTATGTAAAGTGACGTATTTTATACTTTTCAATTTAAAAAAATATCACTTTGAAATGATGCAAGGTGTTTTCCAACATACTCGTCATATCTTCAATCTGTTTTGTTCAAACTAATATTTATGATTAATGGCCATTTCTATTAATTTAAGACGCGTCTCTGTTTCGTTTACTTTGGGGAAAACCGTAGTATTTAGCAATTAACAATCATTAGTAGTAAGTACAATAAATTTTAACAATAATATAACTGACTAAATTTTTAAATGCTGATTGGGACATAGAGCTCTCACAAATTTGACCACCTGTACTTACCTAACTAAATATTTATAATTACAAGGTATTTTAGTTGTTTGTGCTTTTGAATGATTAAGTACCTATAGTATGTGTGAGCAATAATGTCTCAGGTCTAAAACCAGTATCTTACTTTAGAATGAAGGTACCTTTATCATACAAACTATAGTTATTGATAACGTCTTAACTCTATGTCTATTAATACTATCATGCGTAAAAAAACAAACATTTTAAAAGACTAACCTTTTTTTATTGCAGAATGATTCAATCGTAACAGTGAAGCAGGGAAAACTAAAAGGAGCTGTCAACAAGCTTCTAGATGGGACCCCTTACTATAGCTTTAAAGGGATACCGTACGCCCAACCACCTGTTGGAGAACTTAGATTTGCGGTGAGTACTATATTTTTTTGCTGTTTTATACTTCAAACCTGTATGTTTTTCCGATTGATTCCTAAACTTTTAAAGTAGGCTTGTTTTATTAGTTTTCTTTTAAATTGCAGGCCCCACTCCCACCACAACCTTGGCAAGGGACATACGAAGCGATTCAGCACGGACCTATATGCCCTCAATATGATTTGGGTCTTGGGCAATTGGTGGAAGGGGATGAAAATTGCTTGTTCTTAAACGTCTACACAAAATCCCTGCAACCTGAATCTAAGAGGCCTGTCATGGTATACATCCACGGCGGAGCTTACAAGTCAGGGTCAGGCGACTCAGACTACGGACTTGGTCCAGAATTTCTGTTGCAGCATGATGTTGTACTAGTCACAATGAACTACCGCCTTGAAGTGCTAGGGTTTCTTTGTCTAGACACACCTGAAGTTCCAGGCAATGCTGGCATGAAAGATCAAGTGTCTGCTCTTCGTTGGGTGCAGAGCAACATAGCGAAATTTGGCGGTGATCCCGATAACGTTACCCTGTTCGGGGAAAGTGCTGGCTCTAGCTCCGTTATTTATCACATGCATTCGCCGATGTCGAGAGGTTTGTTCCATAAAGCAATAGCTCAGAGTGGAGTTAGCCTGAATGAGTGGTCACAAGGAAAAGATGGAAAAGAAACGGCGTTCAAGCTGGGAAAAGCTTTAGGGAAAGAAACAGATGACACTTCAACATTACTGGAGTATTTCCGTGGTCTCCCTGCTGTTAAATTTGCTAATATGACAACTAAAATTATGACAGTCGACGAGAAATACAGAGGTCTCTACAAATTTGTGCCAGTTGTAGAAAAAAAATTTCACAACGTAGAACCTTTCTTAACCGAAGAACCAATTGAAACGCTTCTAGCGAACAAAATGAACAACGTTCCGTTGATGCTTGGATACAACTCGGTCGAAGCCCTATTCATACTTGGTGATGTTATGAAAAATATAGACTTCAGAAACGCAAACACACAATATTTTGTACCAAGAGAGATCGCTCAGCGAATACCCGAGGATAAGGTTAAAGAATACGGATTGCGAATAAGGAACTTTTACATAGGACACAGAGAATTCGTCGAAGACGACGCGCAAACTATTGCAGACATGTTCTCTGATATTCGTTTCGTATACAACATTCACAGGTTCGCACATTTCTATTCGGCGATCCAAAAATCTACTTACATGTATAAATTTAGTTTTGAAACCGATTTGAATGTCGTGAAGAACTTGGTATCAGACGTGTCGGATATGAAAGGGGCTAGCCACGCTGACGATATATTTTATTTGTTCTGCAATGCTTTGAACAAGAGCCTGTGTGAAGAGCAGCCTGAACTTAAGAAGGCCATATTCATGGTAACAAAACTGTGGACTGACTTTGCTAAAACTAGGTGAGTAACTTACACACAGATTGTATTTGATTTAATATTATGTTTGTTGTTTTTTCCAGACAGAATCTAAAATATTAGGTATTTACCAGTGATTTTTCCATTTCATTGTGGGAATTCATATCAACAGTCTGTTATAGACTACGACTGGACCAGGCCTTTCCCAAAATAATGGGAACTATCATCACCACGCTAGGATGCTAAAATCATGAGGATTTAAAATGAAGACTTCTATTTTTCAATTTTCACTTAAAATTACACACGTATAATGAAACAAAACATGAAACATTCGACTGCAGCGCGCGACGCGCAGAATACAACTGATTTCAAAACAATGCTTTTATTATATTTAAGCACTGGTTTGTCGTGACACTATTTGAGGGCTGTTAGGTATCGGTAGGCAATTTATGATTGAATATTATATTGTTTAATTATGTTAATATTTAATTATTTATGTTATGGTTTATTCTATTTCCAGTAACCCCACGCCCGACAGCAGTTCGGGAGTGAAATGGACGCCATACACGCCCGCCACCAGACACTATCTGGACGTGGACCACAAGATGTCCGTGGGACAGTACGCGGAGCGGGACAGGGTGGAGTTTTGGAACAAACTGTACTGCGAGGCTGGGCTTCCATACATAACGAAAAGTAGCTTGTAAGAAATACCATAAAATACAATGAGAGGTGCAAAATATATTTTGGCCAACGTAAATATTATCTTTGCTGGAGAAATTGCTCTATTTATTGTTTTACCGCATAAGTTAGCAAAAGTTGGTGATTATTTTATTTATTTCCTTCTGAAGAACAGAAACATTCCTTACCCAGTTTTAATTTACATATAAGCCCATTGTAGTACTTATATCTGCTAGGTATCTAAACTATACTCGTAAATCAAATATAGTAATAACTAGTGTATGAAATAACTGGTAATAAGAAACCCACAGCAGGTTGGTAGCTATATAATTTTGAATAATAAATTGTGTCTAGTTTGGTTGCTCCGTTTACAATATCTAAATAACGCTCTAGTCTTTTTAAAATGCTCTAGAAATATTTTTGTTCAACTGTATAATATAACTGGTACATTTATTATACTCATTTTCATGGAATATTTTATTTTACTATTATGGGAAAAGTAAAAGGTGGGCGTCTGCCCAAAGTAACAAGGTATAATTATAAGTCGGTGGAAATTGTTTAAATAATTAAGTTTTATTTATATTTTGTGATAAATATTGTTATGTAATATAATAACTAACAATAAAGTATTGAATTTAATGTGAATATTTTTATTTTAAAGAAATAGAGAACCAGAACGATTTTATTACATACTGTTAATACTGCTTTTAACAGTTTTCCAAACAATAAGAGTACAAATAATGATGCTTATTTCTTTATCCATTCCAGTACCTAATTCTAGTTCAACAGTTAAGTTTATTTTAATGTTATTTTGATAGCTATCTTTAAACTTAATTTTGGTCGTTATGAATTTTGGTAAAGTGGTAACTGAAAATCGTATTTTTTAAAGCGATACATCATCATCATCATCATCAGCCTGCACTAGTCCACTGCTGGACATAGGCCTCCCCCAAGGCGCGCCACTGAGTCCGATCTTCGACTCTCCGCATCCAGTCACTGCCAGCCGCCCTGCGCAGGTCGTCGCTCCATCTAGCCGGGGGGCGTCCCACACTACGCTTGCCTAGTCGTGGTCTCCACTCGAGAACTCGTCTACCCCAGCGGTTATCGGTTCTCCGACAGATGTGACCAGCCCACTGCCACTTCAACGTGCTAACCCTTTGAGCTATGTCAAAGGCTTTGGTTCTCTGGCGGATCACCTCGTTTCGGATCCTATCTTTCAGAGAAATACAATAATAATAAAGCGATACAATACAATAATAATAATTATATAACTAAAAATAGATACAATTTGCAGATATTAACATTTAGGAGGTATTATTGCGATATCGAATAATTCAGACAACTTTTAAATATAAGATTTTACGTGTCAAATGTTTTCTTAACAATTGACAAAAAAGTATAAGATCTTAAAAATAAAAATTATCAATAATTACTAAAGGCTACAAAACAATTTTTTCTATATCATACAAGTATCCTTCCATTAAATCTGATTTTCTTTTCCGTTGCAGAACGATCCAGTAGTCACAGTGAGGCAAGGCAAGCTAAGGGGCGCTACCCAGGAGCTTCTAGATGGAACCTCTTATTACAGCTTCAAGGGTGTACCGTACGCGCAGCCACCTATTGGGAAACTGAGATTTGCGGTGAGTATTTGTTAATATTTAATTCATTAGGCCGCGTGAAATATAAACTGCGTGAAAAGGAACATAAAAATATAAAATGTTGCAGGCACCACTTCCGCCGAAGTCTTGGCAAGGCACATACGAAGCTATCCAACATGGACCTGTATGTCCACAGTATGACATGACTCTAAAACAATTTGTAGAAGGGGATGAGAACTGCTTATTTTTAAATGTCTACACAAAATCGTTGCAAGCTTGCTCTAAGATACCTGTCATGGTATTCATCCATGGTGGAGCTTTTATGTCTGGATCAGGGAACTCAGATGTGGGATTCGGTCCGGAGTTTCTGTTGCAGCACGATGTGATTCTGGTAACAATGAACTATCGGCTTGAAGTGCTGGGGTTTCTTTGCCTAGACACTCCTGAAGTTCCAGGCAATGCTGGCATGAAAGACCAAGTGTCAGCGCTTCGTTGGGTGCAAAACAACATCGCGCAATTCGGCGGTGATCCCGATAACATCACCATATTTGGAGAAAGTGCTGGCTCTAGCTGCATTATTTACCATATGCATTCACCCATGTCAAAAGGCCTGTTTCATAAAGCAATAGCTCAGAGTGGAGTGAGTCTGAATGACTGGGCGCAAGGAAAAGATGGAAAACAAAGAGCGTTTAGACTGGGAAAATATCTAGGTAAAAATACCAATGACACTACAGAATTACTAGAGTTTCTCCAAAGTGTCCCTGCTGTCAAGCTTGCTAAGCTTACATTTAAGACTATGACAGCGGATGAGAAACACAGAGGCCTACCAATGCACTTTATACCAGTAGTAGAGAAGAAGTTTGACAACGTAGAACCGTTCATAGCCGAAGAGCCAATTGATATGCTGCTACAGAAGAAAATGAACGGTGTCCCGTTGATGCTTGGCTACAACTCTGACGAAGCTCTCATAATGCTTTATGATGCAATAAGCAAGTTAAATTTCACAAACGCAAATACACAATATTTAGTACCAAGAGAGATTGCGCAGAGAATATCCGAGGACAAGATTAAAGAATTCGGACTTCGAATTAGAAATTATTACACAGGAAATAGAGAATTTACCGAAGACGATATGCAGATAATTGCTAATATGATGTCTGATACTCATTTTGTTTACAACATCCATCGATTCGCACACTTCTATTCTGAGATTCAGAAGTCCATATACATGTACAGATTTAGTTTCGACACCGACTTGAATGTCGTGAAGAATTTGACGGGAATGTCGGAAATGAAAGGAGCTAGTCACGCGGATGAGCTGTTTTATTTATTCTGTAGTTTTCTGAACAAGGAAATTTATGAAGAGCAGGATAAACTGAAAGAAGTCGTATTCCGGGTGACGAAGCTGTGGACTGACTTTGCGAAAACTGGGTGAGTGAATATGTTGTGCCTTATCCTTCGTCGTTTTTTTTCCAAGACGCTTAAAAGTAGATTATTTTTGATTCGACAATTGTTGTTTTGTGTCCAGCCTTAGTGCAAAAATTGCATTCCGATAACAATCTTCTTTTCTTCTTATTTTTCCAGTAACCCCACGCCCGACAGCAGTTCTGAAGTGAAATGGACGCCATACACGCCCGCCGCCAGACACTATCTGGACGTGGACCACAACATGTCCGTGGGACAGTACGCGGAGCGGGACAGGGTGGAGTTTTGGAACAAACTGTACTGCGAGGCTGGGCTTCCATGCTTAACGAAGAGTAACTTGTAATGTATATTTCTTTACGTAATTTTAATAGTAAATTATTGACACGTACTCGCTTTGTAGTGGAAGATAGAAAGGTTTAATATTTAAAATGTTTTTGTTGGTACCTTAATCTAAGCACCTACTTACCTGACTCACGGGTACGAAATGCACAGGGAAAACTTAAATTTTTAAAAATATAACTAGGTATGTACTTGAAACTTTCAATTTATGGCGCGTAGTAGAAAAATACAGTTTTCACATGTAAGTACCTAGTGAATTCTTAGATGAATCCAAAGGAAGATACGGTACATTGCATAAACGAAAACTAGGCTCAGTGCACGACAACGTGCACACATATTCACGCATATGAAATCAAGGTAGTGTTTGTACAGTCACCAGTATTTACGTACAATGTTGTCCACCAAAACAGTTATAAAATAACGAATAATAAGCGAAAGTAAATGACATGCAATCAAGCCGTTTTGTGGGTTGACGAAAAACGGACTTGATGTTGCACTTGTGTTTGTAGGACCATTTTCAGTAAGTAAGTTAAATAATGTATGTTGTTCTTTTTTTGGTTTCATCTAAGAGTTAATTGTATTTAGTAGGTATGTAATGTATGTGAAAGTATCGTAGCTCTAGCTTGTAGAATTTAAATAGCTAAATGGATTTTGATAAATTATTTTCGCAAATGAGATTGACCGTAGAGATTTTTGTCTTATTTAAGTGAATAAATAATCTATTTTTAATTAAATGTTAATGTTTAATAGCAAATTTGTAATTTGACTAAAACCAGTCAGTTAAATTGTTACGATTGACCTAAATATTACGGCTTTGACAATATTCCTGCGATGTAATGTGTATGTTTAGGTATTTGTTTTCAGTAAAATATTACTAATTGTTATCCTGAAAAAACTTTAGTATTTTATTTTACGCATTCAGATAAAAACGATTGGCTTGTAAAGCACAGTTTGACGTTTTTACAGTTGACGACTACAGGTAAAAAAAACAAAAAAATACTTTAAAAATTGACGCAGTTTATTTGGTACCTACACAATAAATCTAATGCATGTATGCATCTAATAAGTGAATAAAGTTTATGTTTAATAATCGTTCTCTACTTATACTGAAAAGACCGAATTAAATCACCATTCTATAAATACAACTGCACAAAACATTATTACCCCATTTATTTAACTAATTTTTGAAACACACTTCTAATTCATCACTACTCAACTTCACCAGACGTACTGATTCCTCCCAAAGCCTTTCGGCTGTCTTGCAGTCGTATGCTGACCGCGCCGCTTCATTTATTCTGCAATCCATAAAGTGTTCACCAGTTTCTTGACCGGCTTCTGGATCTAAAGCTACATGAATACTTGTCTGAGCCCCTTCCCACGAATTTTTCGACAGGTAGCAGGCGATATGAGTAATCAGGTGTCCCGGTGCCCAGCGGACTTGGTGGAAGATCGTTGTACCTACTATTCCAGGGTGTACGCTGTTTACTACAACATGGTTGTTCCTCAATCTCTTCGCAAGCATCCTTGAGAACATTATCACACAAAGCTTGCTGTTAGCATATACTTGCACCGACGACCAGCAATCAGTCCTGTTCAAATTCTCCAAGTCAATCCTACCGATTCTATATAAATACGACGCTACATTCACTATTCTACTAGGCTCGTTAGGCTTGCCTGTCTTCCTCAAAAGAGGCAAGAGTAAAAGAGATAATAGAAAGTGACCAAAATAATTTATTTGCATCGTCATATCTAATCCATCTGATGTTAAACCATCTGGTAAGCAAACTCCGGCGTTATTAATTAGAATATCCAGTCTGTCTTCTGTGCCAAAAATGTCTACTGCAAATTTACGTACGGAGTCCAAGGATGCTAAGTCCAGCAACTTGAAGGTCACTTTTTCGTTACCAGTACTCTCTATGATATTTCTTTCAGCGTTCGTACCTTCTTCCGGGAAAGGGCAAGCGATTATAACTCGGGCTCCTCTAGCTGCAAAGTCTGTGGCTATTTCTAGTCCCATTCCAGAAGTACCACCAGTAATTATTGCAGTTCTCCCGTCGAGTCTCTTCTTCGACTTGCATATAACGTTTGTGTTTTTGTTGTAGAGTCCATAGATGACTGTTATCAATGATATTGTTAGAGTTACTATTATAAAGGCTAGAAGCGCAGACATTGTTAGACTTGAAATGGAAGGTCAAACGCTACGCCTGCGTTATATAGGCATGATTATTGTGCATTCAGGGTTCCTTAAGACTAATAATTTTACAAAATTATTCATTGTTTCCCATTAACCATGTCAAGAATTTATTTGATAGATATGATGAACTAATAAATGAAGGATTAAAAAAAAGTCCGGATAAAAAACTAAATAATTTAATTTTCTATATATACAACTAAAATCATCTCAATGTGCAATTAATGTTTGTGACTTAGATTTTAACAAAATTGTAGTTAATTTATATTTATTATCACACTATACTTATATAAATACGGACGGACATGAGATGACACATATTTTGTACACGTACTATGTTTATATACAGCAATATAATACTTTTAAAAGTTTAAAAACTTTAATTTTTAACGAACACTAAAATATATTTGTTTTGATAACATTGTATACACCAAGGTCAGTGCTGTAATCGGTGTAATTAGGCTATAAATTAGCGCTGGTATCTTCCTTAATAATTATGTGTGAAACAATGTAGTTGGATTGTGTTGTCATGTGGTGTACAATGGCTCGGCGTAGAGACGCGTGGGTATGGAGACGTTGCTCGACGCAGCGGCCGGAGGGTCCCTGGATAGTAGCAGAGCGTTTCGCGCCCGACTTTTGGCTGAGAGAAAGAAAGAACGATTTACGGTAATAATGTGCAATCTGAAAAATGTCCAACCGTTGAAAAATGTCCAAACTGAATAATGTCCAACCTGAAAAATGTCCAATCGAACATTTTACACTACAGAACCTTAAAAACCGCTATTTATTTATTTTTCAGATTGGACGTTTTTTAGGCTGGACATTTTTCAGGTTTGACGTTTTTCAGACTGGACATTTTTCAGGTTGGACGTTTTTCAGACTGGACATTTTTCAGGTTGTACGTTTTTCAGATTGGACATTTTACAGATTGGACTTTTTTCAGATTGGACATTTTTCAGATTGGACGTTTTTCAGATTGGACATTATTCAGTTTGGACATTTTTCAGTTCGAGCATGGTCGTTGGACATTTTTCAGATTGGACATTATTACAGTAAACCGGAAGAACAGATATGTCAAAAATCTGATGATTGTTATGACCTATGTAACCACTTAGTTTTTTTTTTCAAATACAAATTTATTTATTTTCTCCATGAATCAAAAAATTTAGCCACTCCCATAAGGATGAGTAATTTTTTTATTTTTTTTATTTTTATTAATAACCAATACATTTAAATTACATCAAATTTGTTCATACCGTCCTACTTAAACCACTGGGTTTATCCGTAGGATGGTTGGTCGCTACTATTATTATTACATGTTCGTTAGGTAATACCTTTTCACAGTACTTTTAGCTTTCCGCGCATTGCCCCCCAATATGTCATTTACTAAGCTCTTCGGCAGTTTATTTAAGATATCCGGTAATATATATTCATTTGTACGCATTCCGTATACATTATTGTATCCCGGTAGTACATACATTGGCAGATAGGAGATGTCGCGTAAGTTGCTAGGACGTTGTTTTATTTGTAATGTGTGTGCAACATGATGTTGTTCACATATAATAGCCATTTTAACTTTATCGAACACACAACTTTACAGTACTTCAACAGACCGTCTTCATTATTTTTATATTGTGTTTTAATTTTGTTTGGTACAATTGTTTTCAGTATACTTAACTGTAACCTGTATATGTGCTCAATATAAGTTTTATATGTGCGTCCATAGCTACTTATACTGTAGCTAATAATAGAATCTGCTAGGGACATGTATAATAATCTTAGAATATTATAAGGGAGCTTATATTTTAGTATAGATAATTTTGCATTTATGGCTCTTAGTTTTTTACATAGGCTTTCAATATGCTGTTTCCAGCTAAAGCTGCTATCTATTACAACACCCAGGTATGTATGCTGGTCTGTTAAATCTAGCGGTTTACATTTACATGAAACATAGTTATTATGTAGACACTGGTGTTCGTGGGCCACTATAGTCGGAGTTATGGGTGATTTTATGTATGGAGAATGTAAGTGCATATGTTTAGTTTTACTCGCATTGATAACCAGTCCGATATCGTGTGCCCACTTACATAGTGTGTTGAAATTTTGTTGTAATATCGTTTGAGCCTTAGTGATATCCTTATGGGTTGCTAGTAAACATGTGTCGTCAGCGAATTGGTATACAGAGCCCTCCGTGAATATGTTACACATATCATTGACGTACAGTAGGTATTCTGTTGGTGCTAAAATAGACCCTTGGGCCGAGCCTTCTTCAGTTACTATTTTGTTACTCAGTTTCCCGTCTATACTGACTGCCGTATATCTGTTTCTGTGATAGTCCTGGAACCATCTCAACAGAGGACCCTGTATACCATTCTGTTCCAGTTTAGAATACAGGGTGTTGTAATCCAAAGTTTCGAAGGCTTTGCTGAAATCGATGAAGACAATAAGTACATGGTTCCGGTCGTTCAGATACCCGTTGACCTCATTGCTAAACTTCGATAATAGTTGAGAGGTATTCCTTTTTTTTTGGAAACCAAATTGTTTTTCATTAATTATGTCATTTCTTATTGTAAACTTGTTTATTTCGCAACCAATATACCTCTCTACTATCTTGTCTATGCACGATAATATTGTGATCGGCCTATAATTATTTATATCTGTATATGAACCTTTTTTGTGGACTGGTCTTATTATACCTATCTTTAGTTTATCGGGATACAATGATGTGGTAATGCATGTATTAATTAAATGAGCAATAAAAGCATCCTATGGGTGTCAATATCGTGTCAAATGGATTACAATATTGTAACTCACTCACACATTCTCATTTTCAAACTCCATAAATAAATTTGTATTAGCAACCTCCCCCCGCTAATCCGCTTCCTTTGTCCGCACCCCCCGGTAAATGGCACCATAGGTTCCGATACTAAATATGCAAGATGCGATCTCTACAGGGTGCGCGCGCGCGACCAAAGAGATTTGAAACTTCTTGATTTTCTCACACGAATACAGAAACAATTTAAATCAATAACATAAAGTTTGATAACATATTTCAGAAACCGGTTTTTGTATGAGACTGGTGCCTATATTAGGATTGGTCCTGTTTTACAGGTCACCAGTCTGCAAATAAACATAAACTTTCACTTGACTGATAATTAATGTAAGAAACCCCGACTTTTAGATCTGATTGCCCCAGACTTATCGATGGGAGAAAGACAGGTTTTTCATGAAAAACAAGAAGTTAATATGAAACAGTATTTTCTTCTGCGTTTCAAGTAAGAGAACCCCGATTAATAAATCATCTAATTATTATTTTCTTGGTAATTTCCAGACCTTTTCCAGATTAAATCTAGAGAGTCAAATACCAGCGTGGTACTGAGATTGGGACTCAGTTTTATAAGTTGGCACCGTAACCTATACGAGAAATGAATTGTTAAAGCAAGACCCCGGTTGAGGTTCTTCTAATATTCCTCGCTGATATCAGTTGAAATTAAAAAAGAAATATACAGGTGGAAAGTTCAGACGCCACCTGGAGGAAAAGTACCCTAAATATTGAAGACTTTACTCAAAGGAAACATTCCTTTATTTTTAAAAAGTAGCTAAACTGCATTGAATGAATTTTCATAAATCACTGAGCCGGGAATTGAATCGGACAAATTTGTAAAAAAAAGCAATCTGTATTTTTATGATATCGATCGAAAAAGTCAATCATTAGAATACATTTCTTCTAAGTAACATAGTATCTTAAATTAGAGGAAGACCATGATATTTAACATTGAATTAAAATTTGCCTACCTTCAATATTTAAGGCACTTTCCCTCCAGGTGGCGTCTGAATTTTCCAGCCTGTATATGAGTCCCCTACTCGTATAAACCAGCAAAGCGTACGTCGTACACAATATACGGAATCCGTCTAGCAGTTTGAAGTTGTCCGAGGGACACACAGATGGGTAATATATATATGCTACAAGTGTATCGGGTGCGTAGACTCAGATGAACCAGTGATGTTAGTTACAGCTTACCACTAGAATGCATACAGCACAGAACAAGGGCAGCAATCAACGCTGCCACTGGTAATATTCCAGCTAAAGCAAGCAGAGCTTGCTGCGCCGGCGAGTGTTTCGTACGGGACACGCCGCAACTCGTTATGTTATGGACGTTAAAGGTCTCCAGGATACCCTGGAACTCCGTGCCCAAGGATCTGATGGTCGCTTTCATGGCCTTGGGGGTTAGGGCTTCACCTGAATCCATCTTGCGGAATTGAAAGCAGGGGCTGTAGACAAAATAAAATGACTTGAAGACTGAAGTTTTCATTTCCTACTGACAAGACTCTGTTCTTCTTCTACCTGGAAAACAAGATCACACAATAAAGTTTTGAATTACCCAGGATTGACATAGAAGGCGGTAGGCGCAGAGTCGTGCAATTGCATGCGTAGCCCGCGCGGCGCCAGCGCATCCGACATTCGGTCTCGCAGTTCGTTGACCCGTGCGCGAGAGCCGCCTGGCAGCACCAGTCGTAGCAGATCTCGTTCCCTGACCACCACAACCTTAAAAGAAACAAGAAAGTTGCTACCAAAGCCAAACATGCTTTATTGGAGCTCAAAAATATGAAATTCTGTATTATATAAATATGAAATTTTAAATATGAAATTCTGTATTTCGTAACTGTATTATTTATGGTAACTTAGCAATTTAGACGCCTTAACAAGTTACTCGTATGTATCTTACCTCAACTAAGATATCATTAAATCTTAAAGGCTCTGCAGAATTGTTGGCACGAACAGTCAACCTGTACAAAACATGTTTATTTATGAAATCCATTTGTTTAAATTATTAGGCTCTTATGGGATAAAATCTCTTTATTTTAGTGACAAATTTACCTGAATATGCCATCAGCATAGTGGATCAAATTCTTCATAATCTTCAATTCTCCAGTAGCATTGTTCAAAACGATTACATCTGTAATATTACTCAGTGATCTTGCTTTTATGGGCGATTCAAAACTCGCGTTTACTATTTTATAGTCTATGGCTAGAGATTCTGGGTCTTTGTCTATAGCTTTTACTGTTGCTATTATGGTGTCTATGGGTACGTTCAAACGAACTCCAACAGTCATGTTAGCACTTTCGAACTCTGGTAGATGATCATCTATGTCTATTAGTTTGACTAGAATTTGGATTTCAGATGGATCCTGGGAAAGAAAATTATTTTTATATTGCAGTCTTAAACAAATTCATCTACTTACTCATTATTGTGAATTTCATTTGCTGTTACCAGTCTGTTGTAATTTTTTTTCAGTCTGGGTGCAGAGCCATATTTAAAGCATTTCACAGTTAGCAATTGTTTAGCCACAACTTCTCTGTCAAGTCTTGCAGCTGCTATGATTTGAGCTTTACTATCATTTGTTCGTTCTAACTTTACTAGGCCAAGGTCGTTTCCACCTGAAAATATTTTTGAACTAGAATCTTATACCTAGTTTCATTATTTGACACACTTAAAAAGCTCTTACTGCCATTAACAAATCACTATAATATTTATCTACTTATATTATAATTATTGCATATTTGTTATTAACAATAATTAAAGGTTGTCTGGAAGAAACTGCTTTTAGCGATAAGACCGCCTAGATGTACCTTCTTAGTCTACTGTATTATTTTGTTCTGTTTTTTTATTATTATTTTGTGCAATAAAGAGTATTGAATTGAATTGAATTACCTACCGGTTATTGCATAATCAATGGCTGCATTTTCTCCGACGTCTTCATCAATTGCTTCTAACTTTCCTATGACTGTTCCAATTGGTATTTCTTCTTTTGTTGCCATTAGCAATGGCGCGTCATCCTTAAAATAAAATATTTTATTTTTACGATATTCTTGTAAATATTCTAAATGTTTAGTCTATTTAGTTAGATAATTACCAAGTTTCTGGCAAAATGTGGCTTATGGTCGTCTATATCAGTGACCGCTACTGTCACGATTCTAGTGCTTTGTTGCGGTGGTTGTCCTCTATCAGAGACCAGTAGCACCAGTGTGTAAGAAGCCTTACGTTCCCTGTCTAGAGTTTGGCGAGTTGTTATTAAACCAGAATGATGATCTGAAAATCAAAAGCGAAATTGATGCGGTACAATAAACGTGATTCATACATTTCATTATTAATATCTACGACGTCTATAGACGTTCCTGTCACATTGCAAACCAACGCAACGTCATGACGTCTATAGACGGTATTGTCCACGAACGTGTTAATTTTACCGTAAGATACCTTGTAAATAATGCATTAAATCTCTGCATCTGCCATTCATTCATAATCCTATAATTTATCCTTTCTATCTATTATATTATTAGGACCATGGTAACAGTGGATTTAATTAATTTGTCAGGCTTCACCACCAGAGGTTTTTTAAATATAATTTGGTACCTACTATATGTATTAACTTACCAATAGTAAAACTTTTAGCATCGGGATTGCTTTGTTGTATGGAGTAGTAGAGTTGACCAGACGGCTGTGTAGGGTCATCTGGATCACTGGCTACTACTTGGAACACTGGAGAGCCAATTGTGGCATTCTGCAAAATATTTGATGAAATGACATGACCATTCTAACTTTACTGTGGCTTTTGAATATAATGTACATACTACGAAGGTATAACCTTGATATACGTAGACATAATTTTTTCTATAGTAAGCATTACACCTACAAAATCGATTAAACAATTATAATTAACCGGTGTTTCTTTTTAATCATTATCTATAAGTTTATTATAATCATTTACTATAATTACCTCGCTAATACTTAGAACCTCTCCATCAGCAGGTCTAATGAACCTCGGCACGCCGTCGTTAGCGCTAACATCGCCGATGTACAGTGACAGCGAGGTGTCCCCACTGTGGCCGCCCCCATCCATGGCTCCTATTAAGAGCCTGTAGGGGTCTGTCCGCCCTCGCCCGGTCAGATCGCGACGAGTTCTTATCTCACCTGTTGTTGGATCTATCGCGAATAGACCTGGAAATAGGAACAAGAAATTGTTGAATTCTTGATTTATAGTTTTACTATTATTAGTACCTGTTTAGTTTTAACTAATGTTGCACGTGTCAATGTAGTACCTATCTCATTATAGCGTTGCATGTCTAGATTATTAATAATTAATGTCATATTAGTTACCATTGGCCTCGCCTTCATCCAAGAAGTCGTATTTAATTTCACCTCCTAATCCTTCGTCAGGATCACTTGCTGTAATTTTGATGACGCTTATACCAACTGGCACATTCTCCGGTACTACAGCTGCAAAATAATTAAAATAGACGTTAGCTTATCATCATTTATCATTGAACATCATTTGTTTGATTAATTCTAACACCTTCGTTTGGAGCTTACCAGTATAAATAGTTTTTTCAAAAATAGGTGAATTATCGTCTACATCTAAAACATCAACTAGTATAGTAGCGGATGACTTCAGACGATCAGCGCCACTGTTTGGGGTGTCGATTGCTTCTATTTCCATACGGAGAACAGATTGTCGCTCACGGTCTAGTATTTTATTTGGAGCTACCTGAAAATCCATCGTTCGATCGTGAAAACGCATATTTATTTTACCCCGGACCTGGACAAGTCGCAGGTTAAAAGAAATTTGTAGAACATTTAGTTCGTTGCTGATAATGTATGTTTTTAAATATACCTGTATGATGCCTGTTATATTGTCAATTACGAATAGATCGGAATTGTCTCCTCTTAATGTATAACGCACATCAGAATACCCTTTGAGTTTATCATCTTCAGTTAAAACTGCGTCTGCATCGTTTGCTTTGACTGTTAGAACTGGCTCTGGATACTTCACGGATTCTAACACACTTACTTTGTAAAGCTGAAAGGTTTATTTTAGTTATTATATCTAGAAAAACGATTGACCTTATTTAGACTTTATAGTCTGTTTTTATCCATACTTACTTCTTTTTCAAATAAAGGTGGATTGTCATTAATATTCATGACCTCAATTATAATTTTAGCTATGCTGTATTTACTGCCGTCATTGCTTGCAGCTTTTACAGTTAGCGTTAAATTAGGCGTACGCAAATCTTCGTAATCAAGATGATTTGTTAAAACTACTTGTCCACTTAAAGGATCTACTTGTAATAAACCTGTCTCTGAATTTATGACTTTGAAATTTGATATAACATGACCTGAAACTGGGTCTTCTGCCATCAGAACTAGAACAGTGCTCCCAATAGGCTGCTCTTCTTTTATTTTGTGGTATATAATAGGATTTGAACTTGTCCAACCAGAATTAACAAACTGTGGATTCTTATCAGCATACGGTTGGATGTAAATCGTGTGTTCAGTTACAGCAAATTGGTGTTCCTTGTTTATCTCTGCATTAACATCTACTACCTTGATTGTCAAGATGACGATCGATGCTTGACTGTAGTCTAAACTTCCATTGACAAAAATTTCACCTGTGTCTTCATTGATACGAAAAAGATTCTTAAAATTATATGGTGAGTTGGATTTAAGTTGAACACCTGCCTTGGAAAACGCTTTAAGAGGTTCTATTAAGCTATAGTTCAGCTTTGAATTAACATCTGTATCATATGCGACTATCTTTGTTACTAAATCGTCAATTTTAGTTCTTTCGGATATGTAGGTAGTTGATTCAGTAGTGTTAAACTTTGGAGGTTTGTCATTGACATCTTGTATGGTAATGAATACTGTTGTCGTGGCTGTTTCAGGAATAGGTACGCCACTGTCAACTGCAGATACAAGGATTTCGTAACGGTCGGTGTTGACGTCGCGATCTAAATTAGCATCATTTGATACAGTAATTAAACCAGTCCTGAAATCATTGATATAGTATTAAGATGAGAGAAGAATAAGCGTCACAATTACAATAGCAAAATATTGTCTTACTTTTCGTTTATAACAAAGTTGTCCTTAGAGCCTGATACAATATGATACGTCAACAGATCATCCAATCCATCTGGATCATTCGCTACAACCGTAGTGACATTAAGGCCAGGCTTAGCGTCTTCTTTGATACTAGCTTTGTAATTCATAGGGTTCAGATCGAACGTGAAATCTTCATTACTATCAGGGTTTCGTTGCGTAATAGTATACTTATAATGGTGGTAGTTTCCTTTGAAAGTAGGACGCTGGTTTCCTGGGACTCCAACTCGGATGTAGACTCTTGTTTCATTGTATAGAGGCGGTGTACCTATATAATAACAACAACAATTTATATTCAATAACTGAAGTATCAAGTAATACTAACACCATTTAGAAGCAATACTTGTAATTACCGTAATCGGTTGCTCTTACAACTAATTCGTACTGCCCTCGAGGCGTGTCCATAGTTTGTACTTTGTCAACTATATTAATTTCTCCCGTTTCTTCGTCTATCGCAAAAACATTTCCTTTATGGGTGATGCTGTTGTCAGATTCGAGTGAATATTTTACTCGACCGTCTCCTTGCGTCGGTCCATCGGCATCCGTAGCCTGTAACATGGTCAACAGTAGAAGTTGAAATATAAGATTTTAAATAATAATATTTACAACTGGGATAACAAAAAGTACTTACTCTTACAACAAACTGTGGTTCAAAACTAGTAGCGCCATCTCTAATAGTTCGACTATATTCTGACACTTCAAACAAAGGAGCATTGTCATTTACGTCAATTACATCCACATAGACACTAGCAGTAGATCCTTTTCCACCTCCATCTTTAGCAAAAAGTGTTAAACTGTAACTCTTTTGTTTTTCATAGTCTAACATTTGAGCAACATATAATCCCCCTTTGCTTTTATCAGTTCTAAACATATTGGATCCAAATCCAGTTAGTGTGTATTCTACTTCACCAAATATTCCATAATCTTTATCAGTAGCCTGTACGTCTCCAATCTTCGTAGCGATCGTAGCATTTTCAACTACATTAAACTTGTAACTGGATTCATCAAAAACAGGAGAGTTATCATTCATGTCTAGCAGTTTTATGTTAACTCTAGCTGAAGATAGATCTTGTCCATTAACAGATGTAACAATATCGAAACTAAACAGCCTTTTCTCTTCATTGTCAATATCGTAATCCAACCTTGAAGAGTCTTTAACTTTTATACTGATTGGAGTTCTTCCTTCTCCATGGTCTGCACTTATCAAAAACACTCCTTTAGAATTAAATACGTCACGGAGTCTTAAATCGTATTTACTGTTTTGTCCTATGTCATCGTCTTCAACATAAATGGATAATCCTGGAATAGGGCTACCATTGTCGATGTTCTCTGGTATCGATATATCGAATACATCTTTGTTAAACTGCGGTACATGATCGTCGACATCAGTAACGATGATTGTGATTGGTGTAACTGTGTAGTCTGATGGTACTTCATTGTTTATCATTTCCGTGGCCTAAATTAAGAGCACACTAATAAAATACTTTATTACTGAAGTAAAAGTTATTAAAATTAATAGCTACCTTAATTGAAAAACTGTATACTCCTCCGTTCTGCATAACAGCGTCGCTTTCTCTGTCGATAGGAATCTCTGTGGCGACCAATGTAGCTCTGCCGGTTGGTCTATCTGGTACTAGTCTAAAATACTGCTGACTGTCTCCTTCAAGTGTCAGTAGAACTGGTCGAGGATTAGCGGTGTCACCGTCCTTTGCTATGATATCCATTATGCTAGTATTCTGCAAAAAGTACGAATAAACGCATTTGAGGTTGATAAAGAGCTGGAGTAATAAAATCTTGTGGTATAAACTACTGGAAACCAGTTCTATCTAAAGCATTCACGAGATCCATCAGTCTATACATTCAATAACAGAAGGAGTGGTGGAATATAAACTTACTGGGGGAGTATTTTCAGGTACTGTTGCAGAATATGGCGCATTAAGAAACATCGGTGGTTGATCTTGCACATCTCTGACTGCCGCTGAGACACTTGCTATAGCTCTCAACGGCCTATCAGATACGTCTGTTGCTTCCAAACTTATAACATATGCTGATCTGCTCTCGAAATCCAGTTGTTGTTTTAGGAAGAGACGTACTTGGTACTCATTTGGAGTAACCTGAAATGATCGATCGATCTATGTATCATCCAATATTAAATTAGAACCGCCTCCTTAGGGTAGTGGCACCAGGGAGGGACAGACAGGGAGGAACTTTGCACAATTTGGCTCTAGTCTGAATGATTATTGATTACATTTTTTTTTCACTCGTGAATTGTACAACATACCATATCAGTAACAACTCTGAAGGTAGCACATGCTTCAGAATCGCTCCCTTTTTCTTTGGTAGAACAAGTCACTTGTATTTTCGCATTGTTTCCATCGTCTCGATCTGTCACTATGATTTTTGGATTCACCTGGAAATTGATAAATGTTTTAGAATGCTGTTTAAAATGTTTTAGAAGTAGGTTGGAGAATGGTGGAGGTAGTTGATAAACTTAGTTTTCGTTACAGTGTTAATATGTTGATTTACCTCGATTTCGGTCCCAACATTAGTTGCTTCACTGATGTTGACGATATAAGGTCTATTGTGGAACACAGGTGGATTGTCGTTTACGTCCTTAACAGGAATCACGCGACGCAGAGACACAGTGTTCGGTTCTGTATTTGCTATCCCTTCATCTGGAAACCAACGGTATTGCAAAATGAATTATCTGACGAATATCTTACATAATATTAATATAAACTCCATACTGGTACTTTTTGGTACAGGTATTAAGATGTAGGAAACTAGAGCACACATCTCGCAGAATCAATAGCGCACAAAGCAGACCAGTTCTTGAATGACTCACACACCAGAAGGCTCAGATAGAGAAATAGAACAATGATCTGCAACTGTTATAGGAATGGAGAGGATCGGGTGTGGTTACACGCACCAGGGAAGGCTGACAGCTACGAGTCTAATAGTGGACGTCGGCCAGCTGATAGATGATGATGATGATGATAAATATTATGAAGAATCTTTTTTAAGATATCCTCAGCAAACAAAGTTAGAGCATCTTACCTGTAATACTAATAATAACTTCAAGGGAATCTTGCTCCTCACGATCCAGTGTCCTTGCGAGAGTGACCACTCCCGTCAGCGAATCAACACTGAAGTACTGGCCCGATATGGAATACCGCAACTGTCCATTTTCGGGGTCGATACCTAGAATTAACAACAAGTAATCATTGAACTTAAAATTGATTACTGATAAGGGCTCTATTATAATGAGCGGCGCCGCCGCTCTGTACGAGATTACATGAGATTGTATAGAACGAAATATTTTAGCATTCAATAAAAGATTAATTAAAATATACATAAATATTATGTTTGAATTTTCTAAAACTTGAATTTCTATTATTTTTATAGGGAGTCAATTAGACCTTAAAAATCATTAGTCGGCTTTCTCGATTACTTCGCAGTGTCGCAGTAATAATTCCAACATTGACCTAGCAAGAGATTATCTGTGTAACTCCTGTTGTAATATTAACTTCATGCTATTTGTTATCATCTATAGGTATTTATAATTATTTAATTTACCTTTTAAGTGATAAACTGGTGTTCCGACTGGCGTATCTTCCGGCAAGCTGAACTGCGACATGTCTCCCACTCGAGGCTCGAAGTGAGGAGCTCTGTTGATAACCTGACTTACACATAGTTGTACTAAAGATATTAACAGTAATATTATCAAGGGATCCGGTTGTGTCAATACGGTAGCTACTTTCCGCCGTTGGAATATTATCTCTGCCATCTGTAATTGCAAGTACAACACTAGTATTTAAACAGAAAACACTTAGTAAATCAAGAAAATATGCAGCATTCAACATAAAAGGTACATTTACAAGGTGAACAGCTTCCAGCGATAGAGGAACCTTTTAACAATAGGCATATCAATATGCCCTTCTACTTTGAGACATTGCTTGATTTTATATGCTGCTGGTTTAACAGTAGGTGTAAGTTTATTCGCGGTACTATGAAACGTGGAAGGTTTTACAAGACTCAGGAAAATTATGTTTAAACAGTAATCACAATTTTAATTCTATTGCAAAGTATCGTCCATATTTAGGTAAGCTGTAATATTTTTGGTTATAGATTTATTTATTAAAACAGCGCGGTTTGTTACACAATTAAACGGTTCAAGTAAAACAAAACGTTTGGTGCAATTAGCATTAGATTATACAACTTCAGTGGGGCTAGTAGACCGACTGACTTTTGCGGTCAGAGCATTTGGAGTCGAAACAATTCGTTGCTTTATTACGTCACTCGACGTGAACGCGTTTTGTAATGGTCTTTTGTGTCTGTGACGGTCTTAAATAGAACACTGATTACTCGTGGTATTAATTTGCCTCTATGGGCTCTTCTTAGCTTAGACCAGGGTTGTTCATAAAAAACAGCAGATAAGACAATATATCGAAAAACTAAAACTAACACGTCCAAACTGGCTGGGCCATGTACCAATAGTTTTTTTTTTTAAACTTAAGTACATTTACTGACTGCTCTCAACCGGTGAAGGAAAAACATCGTGAGGAAACCTGCATACGCCGAAGAAGAAATTCTTAGGCGCATGTGAAGTCCACCAACCCGCACTGGGTTAGCGTGGTGGACTATAGCCCGAACGCCCTCGTTGAGAGGGTAGGCCTGAGCCCCAGCAGTGGGGACATGTTAATAGGCTGTTGATGAAGACCTCCGAACGGTCTGGTTGAAACGACTTGTGTACAGCGATCTGGACCTCCTCCATTCACTCTCTGGATGGCCATCATCAGATCATACCCCGATCAATCCCTGGCGGAGGACCAAGATTACTTACTCTGTGGACCAAGGTTCAAAGTTACCACGTTTGTATGAAAGTTTTGCTGTGAATCCAATCATTTTACCGGCAGTATGGGCAGGGGTGGACTATTAGAAGGAGGGAGATAGTTATTTTCCACACGAGTGAACTTGAGTGGAGCCGGTGTCAATCATTAACTAGTAAATCATCAGGCATCTAAACCGATCGCGTATGTAATTATCACACATAATGAATTGTGCTATTAACCACCCGTTTGGTTAATATTACACACGTTGCCTACAATTATCATTTTTACGTTTTTGCTGCGCAGGCGGCTCGCTTCGCGCGACAGACGTGCCGATTTCCTTATTTAATCGAATTATTTGACCGTTCGTGATCGAACACAATATTTTTAATCGATACGATAATGGACCTTTAATCTAATATACAAAAAGTTATGCGAATGTAACTATCTGTATGTCTGTTTGTTTGTTACATTTCACGCCTAAACAGCTGGGACAGGACATAGGCTATTTTTACCGCGATAAAATTGTTCCCGCGGAATATCGCACTTCATCTTATTTCATCTTATTCAATCAAAAATAATTTTTTTTTGTTCATGCTTATGAATTGATTAAATATAGGTCAAGAGATTGTAAGTATATTGTATTCATTGTTAAATGAGGGAAAGGGTTTCATTTCATTCATGATTGAAAATCGAAACTTATCTTTCTTCACTGTTCAATGATTTTATTCTTCTTTCTATGAACGTCCCAAAACTATAGTACCTAGTTCATTAATTAATGATCAAAGATTGAACGACAAATACTTCACTGTTCAATGATTTTATTCTTCTTTTACCAAAGCTTAGTAATTCATTTTTTAATGATAAAAGATTAACACAATTTTTCACTGTTCGATCAGTTTATTCTTCTTTCTATGAACTGCCCAAAAGTCATGAACATGTAAATGTAGGTTATGTGGTGTTTCTCAACGTATCGCCCCATGTCAGTGAACTATAGACAAAGGCCCGTGGGAAATGCGCTAATTGCCATCAACTGGCCGTAACCGTTTCTTGTCTACGGACGAACTTAGACATGGTTTTTGTTGGATAAAGAAGTTTTTTCATTGATAATTGATCATAGGTCAATGCTAGGTAACATTTTAATACGCTGCTTTGAGAAAGGTCAAGTGGGCCAAAGAAGAAAACACCGGGGAAAGAAGAACTAGAAGAACTGATCTATCAAACTATAGAGTCTATAGACGTCCAAGTCTACTCTAGTCTGGTTATTCCTCTTTAGATCTTTGGTAGATACAGAAGAAAGAGCTTACATGACGTGCTTTTCCTGAACTATTTTGCAAACTGTGCGTTCTACAATAACCTTTTTGTCGTAATAATTATATCTTAACTTGCACCCTCGATTTGTTGTTTTCATTAGGAATTTTAAAATATTTTTAAATTAATCTTTTGAATTAGGTATTTAAGTTTTATTTAGAAGCAAAATTCTTTAATATTTCGATTTAGCTCAGTGCCGTTAGTCGTGTTACTTTGAACATTGAGGTCTATAAACCTTCACCTATCGGAATTCCAATTCATTTTCAAATGAAGACCACAATTTTTACTGCTAGATTTTCTCTATGCTCGAGCACCTATAGTTTATGTCAATTTATATTCGCCTACTATAATAAGTACTCGATGTTTAGATTCTACCAATTAACTCGCGACAAGATTTTTTACGATAATTTCTTGCCAGTTCTTTTACGAGGGGATTAATAAGATCACAAATTGTTCAGATTATATATATATATATATATCACAAATTGTTCAGATTATATATATATATATATAATCTGAAAGCACTGGCAAGAAATGTTCGTAAAAAATCTTGTCGCGAGTTAATTGGTAGAATCTAAACATCGAGTACTTATTATAGTAGGCGAATATAAATTGACATAAACTATAGGTGCTCGAGCAATATATATTTAAATACCTAACTTATTGTAACTGCAATGCACATGTTTTACCTAAGTAGTACGTAGTACTAGGTACGTAATTGTCAAATTTTTGTGCGTTATTAAATATTTAAAAATCTGTGTCTAGTCATATTAAGGTCCCGTTCACTAATTTCGACATATAGGCTAAAAATCCGACCTTGGTGACTAACTTACACGTTATACTAAGAAAGTTCCGCATGTAAACATACCTTTACCGTTAGCTCAACAGTTATATCCAAATTCTTACCTTGATCTGCAGAAATATCCTAATTTGGTATTAATACTTATTTAACACTAGAAACACTTTCCAACACATTGTTTTTATAACTTATAAATTATATTTAGTCACTTTATTTTACACGAAACATCTTGTGATCTTACGAAGTTGCTGCCTCCGCTATGTTTGAAACGTACTATCAAAAACTTGCACCAACCGGTGTACGGCTCTAGATTGTATTATCCGTCTCTCTCAATTTTATGAGTAAAACAAGTGTAGAAGAGAGATAGAAAAACGATGTCGTTGTCGTCTGCTGGCCGCAACAGATAGAGCCTTTTTGCACTGGTAAAAGTAACGGGTTTTTCTTAAGATGCGTGAGCGGAGATAGAACGTGAGGTCACCTTTATGTTAGAGTAAGACAGCGTATATTAGGTCATGCCATACATAAGGGCGAGCGAAACATCTGGATTAAGGTCACTAGAGTAAAATTTCATCAAAAATCTGTCGAATTAAAAAAATCTTTTCATGGACTTTTAGAAAATGTATTTTTGTTCAACATTTTCTCTATCTGGAAAAACCTAAGCATTTATCTAGCCAATGATTTCATGGATGTTGTAATATTAATAGTGATTAACAAAATTACAGAGAAATGATTTCTTTGAGACCTCATAAAATATCATAAAACTTTTCTGCTAATAGCGCGTGCGTTTAAAATAAGTTTCCAAAACTAATGATTCTAGCCTGTAACGTGCGGTTCCCACAGCGGATGTATTCGATCCTTTTTTAATACAACTAGAAACTTAAGTGTGAATTAAATATTAACAGATTTAGTAAATATAAATATGTAAGTACCTACAGTCAAATTTATGATTTAAATACGAGAACTGTTTAAACCGCCATCTATGACAAACACAATGAAACTAGGCACTAAAAGTTGTGCTACCTGACCCCACTTAGCTAGTTCTGAGGCGCGTACGCATGCTTCAAAAATGTATTTGAGTTCGCCGTTCAGCCAACAGATGTATGTAATTGAAACAAGAATAATTTTAAACGTATATTTATTTACAAAATATTGTGCCCACGAAAGCAAACTACAAAATACGGAAATTAAATTATGAAATACAAAATTAAGTCGGTGGGAGACGGAAGGAATGAAATTGTCTGAAAACTACGAATCATTTTCGTTTTCGTCACTAGTATTTCTAGTATTGTTTCTTTTAATTTCAACATACTGTGATACGTAAGTGGACTTACGGAAACCTGTGACAGAATTTTCGAGTCTTCTTTTTCTATTACTCTCTAAATTTTCATCCAACCAACTGTTTATATTTCTTGAATTTTGATTCACACTTCTGTAATGACCGTTTATTTGAGGCACATATGTTCTCACTGATGTCGTCTCTGCCACTTCTTTACTTTTAGTTTCATTTGTGGTATCCTCAGTAGTAGTTTCAATTTCATTTTTAAGTTTTACGATAAGTGTTCTGGGTTCCACGTTAATATAGTCATCTTTCGTCTCAATATTCTCTTCAAAACTCCTTCTGTTTATTTCGGGTTGTGCGTGTCCATTATTAGGACTTTTATAGCTCCCTTTATCAACTTTGAACAATTCTTTATAGTGATCGGGGACTTTAGCGTCTTCGTGACTGAATTTAATTACCTCTGGTGACTTTGTAGTCCATATATTACTTTTTGTGCTAGAATAAGTTGTATCGAAAAATGGTATCATAGTTGTTACTGTGGGAAACATTGTAGATGTAGATATTGGCGGGGGAGGAGCAGGCGTTAATCTCGATTCTACAGGAATTATCCCAGAACTTCCGATATGGTAATCCTCAACTTGTGTGGAAGTTAAAATGGGTATTACTGTCACATATCCACGGTTATTTGGCTGCGTCGTTGAAGTAGCAGTTTCTCTTACAGTCTCATTGCTACCATCAACATTAACTGGAGGGTAAACGTTTACGTGAACAATCATTTTCGGTTCAGAATCTCGTATCTTTTCTTTTAAATTTCGTTTGTCATATAGACTATTGTGCAACTTTTTATTAGGGATAAACCTGGGTCTTTTATTTATCGTAGTAGTTCGCCTTATGGGGGTAGTAGATCTTCTTCTGAATTGTATTGTAGGCCGTGTCGTCGTCAAATAAATTTGGTTTATACTAGATTGTGTACTTTCTAATGGATTTAGCTTCTTGTGGTCAGTATTGAAAGGATTTATAGGAAAAAGATTTAATAGTACACTAAAAGAACTTGGTTTTTCAGTAGATGTCACTTTATTATTACTGATTTCTCCTAAATTATATGGATTATTTATTTTGCTCACGTTGTTTCCAATACACATAACTCCAATACAATTTCTTTTGCGCTTTGTAATTGATCTGAACATTGGAATATGAGATGGTTTCTCTTTTATAAGAATAGGCGTTGGTACTGGTGAAAATCTAAAGAAGCCGTCTGCTAAAAGATTCACATCACCTGGACTTTCCGGCTTAAAACTAAATAATGGATCTGACTGATGATTTGATTTAACGGTTTTGATACTGTTAGAACTCTGCGCTAGCAAATCTAAAGTAGGTAATGTTGGTTTCACTTCTTTTACGTCTTTAGCCATGGGCTCTACGTAAACACCGGAAAATGCTATGTGTGTGCTCGTAGGCAAAGCATACATATCTCCAAATTTTGCGTTGATGGTTTTCTCCAAATATTGTATGACTTGCTGAAGGTTTCGCAGTCTTTGTGCGTTACGATAACTTTCGACCCAGGTCCTGGATCCATAAGTTTTACTAAAAGGTGCTGGAGTCGGACTTCTGTACTCAAATATAAAAGGTCTAGGACTAGTTCTCCTAATTGATGCAAATCTATAATCAGTAGTTGTAGTAATCGTGGGTTTTGTATAATTTGTTAAAAGAAATCGTGCTCTGTGTGTTGGAGGCGTAATGTCTATAGCTTGATCGACTTGGCTGTTTTCTTGCATTGCATTAACAAGAAGTGGCATTCGTTCGTAATAATCTTGGTCGAATCCGAAATAACTTCGATCGAGTCTGTCCGCAACTGGATTGTCATTTGTTTCATTTGAATTGTTACTGATTACCCCTCTTTCTATTTGTACTAAGCTTGATTCTACTGCAATCGCATATTCGTAGATAAGCAGAATAACCTGAAACAAAATATTATTTTTATACAACTCTGCATTAAGTTACAATTACTTACATAATAATTAATTTAAATTTCTTACTCTGCCTTCCATGCATTGCTAATATTGAGGTTAATTTTGAATAAAGATTTAAAATAAAACTTTAAGGTCCCGCCGTTAACATTTTATTTAACAGTTTTAAGTACCAACATACAATTAGGTATATGTTAAATATTATTATTTTACGTCTCGTAGCGTTTGTTTTTTCATTTCCTCCGTAGCCGTTTTTGACGTATCTAGTCACACATTTATTAGATGGGATTAAAAACAATTATTAAATAACAGTTGGAAATATTCATAGACGAAATACTGTAAAATAAGAAATAATAACATAAGTACATAAAATTAAATAAATACAATATTCTGATTGGCAACTGTGTCGTAATCTACATTATCATGTTGCTTCCAGTCATGGCTACGATTTATCTCTAAGTAAGTTGGTCTGCTTTGCGGTAACATTGATTTCGAAAACGGTTTACTTTCCTGTTCCACGTGATTTTGTATCTTAAAATCAGTGTTAGTTCGATGTGGATCAAATTTATTGTATCGGATTGGTGTTTTTATGATATTCTCGACTTGATTTAAAATTTCTTGATCTTGAATATCATCTTCATTTATAAACATACTGTCGTCATCTTCCAATGCTTTTCTACGATGTTCTAACTTACTACTATTTCGGGGTATATTTCCGTCTACGCTAATATCAGATATGCTAGTTTTGTTAATGTATTCACTTCTTATCTCTATACCTTTTTCAGTTGTCGTATATTCAGTTTTTGGAGTTTCTTTGCCATTCTTAGTCATATTTTCTTTCACCTCTTTATGTATTTTACTAAAATGCATTATTTTAGGCTCTATAGTAGTTTTCTCATCTTTTATTGTTGTCTCTATATTTACGTTACCTTTTTTTGGAGGAATTATCAAATCACCCATTTTTCTCAAGGTAAACAAGTTTAGCTCCTTAATATTGACACTATATGGAGTATCAGTAACATCAGAAATCTCTTCGTTTATTCTGGACTCCTTTCCTTTATTTACAGGTGATATATTTTTTTCGAATTCTTCTAAATCAAACGTATCGATTTCGGTTGTAGACAAAATGTCAATATAATCTCCTTTAATGGCGTTTATCTGTAATTCTGGTTTCTGAGTGGTTAAAGTTATTCTGTCCTTTAAGTTAATATGGCCTTTATTAGCTACTTGATTTATTGAATGTATTTTTGTAGGTTTTGGCATAGCCTCTGTAATAGAGGGTATTGCATTTTGATTTATATTAGGAGCTTCTAAATATGCTTTAATGGTGGACGTTTGTTCATTATTTATAGTTTTTTTTGTATCATTAAAATCACTGTCACCTAAAACACTGTTATAAGATTTTATGCTATTGTAATGTTTAGTTTTTTGCATGTTTTGAGTATTTTTCACTTGGTAATTTTTTGTCTTATAAGCTTCATATTTTTTTTTGTTAGTAATGTACTTCCTAATTGATTCTGTAGAGGATGAAATTTCGGAAGTCTGTTCCGTTTCTGATGTTGATTTTGATGTATTATTATGTATATTGTGTGAAACTATAGCTTTAGTAACTTTTGTCGTAATTGCGGGAGGTTCTGTAGAAATAGTTACTTCATTATATTTACATAGCGATCTAGCAATCGTGATTTCTGGTAGAAGTTCTTGGATACTGGATAATAATTTATTGATTAGTATGCCTAAATTGTTTGGACATCGGCAATTCGGTATATATTTTCTGGGTATTCTATTTTGCGACTCTATTGTTTCCGTTTCAAAGTGCTGCGTAGTCTCTTCATGATTGGTTGTTGAGTCCTTTGAGTTATTTACAGTTGGTTGTGCGTATTCACCATAATATTTCGTCGGTGGACTTAAAACAACCACTTTGTCGCCCACCATTTTGTCAAAATAGTTTAAAACCCGTTTGTAGTCTCTTATTTTTCTGTTTTTCATGTAAAAATCTAGATTTTTCTTTGAACTTTTGTTATAAACGATTGGTGACGTTTTGTGCTCCATAGCATACATTTTTGGTCCTGGAATTCGCATCCAATTATTAGCTTTGGGAAAAACATTTGTTTTGTAAGATTCTTCTGTACTATCCGTATTTTTAAAAGTTTGGCTTGTACTAGAATCTTCGAGAAACTTTTGTAGATATCTGTTATGTTTTAAAGCCTTCAGTATTATTGGCAGCAGTTTGAACGTGGTCTGGTCGATGTTGAGTTTCGCCTTGTTGTATTTAACATCGAATGGTGAACTGTCATTCACAAGGCCGAACCAAATCGGCTTCCGGATATGCCGTTGATCGGATTTAGTTTCAGGATAGATGTTGTATTCGTAAATGAGAAGAACTGTCTGAAAAAATAAAAAAATAATTTTAAACTTTTAACATAAAATAAACAGAATATTTTGGTAATGACTTTAAGTATTGAAGCGACCTAAAATTATAAACAATTTGTTATAAATAAATAAATTACATAAGTAACAACAAAAAATTAATAAGCAACATTTACGCATTCAAAACAAACATTTAGCCATAAACAACTTTTACTTACTTTCGTTAAAACAAGTTAACTAACAAACTAACAATTATAATGAGTAAAAAAACATAGATTTGTTAATATTGATATCATATTTTGTAGACTAAGTAACCTGCAAGTCCAAAATATCCTCAAGTCCACGTGGTATTTTTACATTTTAACAATGAAAGTCCAATTTTTCTCTAAAATCCTAAACCTATCGTAAATCCTAAACATATAACGCCAGTAAAACCCAACTTACAATATACCTAACGTATACAGTCGACCGCACGTCAGTGGAAACACTGACCTTAATTGAGCTGGCCTAGCCTATTAGGGAGTTTCAATACTATGAGAGACCATATACCATATTTATACTGGTTTTGTTTCCATGACGTGCGGTCGACCGTACAAAGATTTTCTAACAAAAAAGCCTATTAAATAGAATGTGTTGATTTCACTTATTTATCTAACACAAAATACATTGTTATTAAACAGATGATTTAAAATAGCGTGCGAGAATTTGACAGATAATTGAATACTCCGATGTACTCAACTACCGTGTAACATGTAAAAGACATTACTTTAATATTAATTTAAAGTGTAACCTACAATTTTATGTAGGTAGGTATTTGTTTTATTGTTATTTTATAAATATATATAAGATTTTAAAACCTGAAGAGCGTCAGTGGCGTAGTAGGGAAGACACAGCCTGTGACATCGACAAGCCTGTGTCGCACAAATAACATGTCACACTATCGTACATCGCACACCCGTATTTCGAACGAAAGATACATCGCACAAATGAAACGTCGCTCTATCGTACATCGCTCACCCGTATTTCGCACGAAAGATACATCGCACAAATGTAACGTCGCACTATCGTACATCGCTCACCCGTATTTCGCTCTAACGATACTTCGCACAAATGACACGTCGCACTATCGTACAATCGCACACTCGTGGTCGCACTTCTGTAATAATCCCCGCGGGGATCGATGTCGCACCTTGCCCGTGCGCCGCCGTGGTGACTGACTTACCTCTGGGAGGTGGTAAAATTACAAACAATTTAAGTCGTCCTTCACGGCTCATAAATATAATGCCATACAATTAATAATGTGTATGAATTTAATTGCAATTGTTAGATGTTTCTGTAAAACGGACTGAAAATTGAAGACCGTAAATTAAAACTAATGCGCTGGAAAATATCTAAGATCTTTACATTAATTCCTGAGTAATTCATATAAATTATAGACGTTAATGACTTCATCAGACTTTTACGATCAGCAATGAATGTCGTTCATATATTTTTTAAATAAAATCTGTTTAGTAGGTAGGTACAGTTTATAGAATATTGCATGCTATAAATGTTTTTGTTGTTTTAAAACATATACTTACTAGCTTTTTGCCGCGGCTTCGTCCGCGTGGAAAAGTTTTCCCGTGTACATTGTGAAACAGCGCCCTCTATGTAGGCGTTTTGTTGCTTAAGGGGTTTTAGCGGACGGCCCGCGACTTTGTCCGCGTTAAAAAGTAGCCTATATATTATTCCAGAATATAAGCTATCACTGTACGAAGTTTCATTAACATCTATTCGGTAGTTTTTGCGTGAAAGAGTAACAAACATTCATCCTCACATCATTACAAACTTTCGCCTTTATAATATTAGTAGGATAGGATATCGCGGGTTTTCATTCCTGCCACAAAAATATTAATATTTCAATTTACAGTTTTTAAGCAATAAAACCTTGAATCCCAAAAATTTGCTACTAGAGGGCCGCGAGAACCCACCAAGAGATCTTAACTCTATGAATAAAACTAAAACCTCAACTCGCTATGAATGCCATAGTAAATGTTTAGATTTTTTGAATGCAATATTTTGTACCTATATTTCTAAACTACCTATGTTTATAATTATATAATTATGAATACAAAGCGCGAAAGTCTAAAATGTACTACCTATGTTTAAAAAAGTTATTGATGTCATTTTGTTTAATAATAGGCAACGTACTTTCGCAATCAGTTAATTTTTAAATGTCTCCATAATGCGTCAAATGAAGAAGTCTCCGTAACTAAACTGAAATTGTAACGAAACTGATAAATTTCGTTACCTATGTTTCGCTAAGTTTCATTACATTTTCTAAGTTTCGGTTACAATTTCTTTCGTTACGGTACCTACATGTATTCTGCATTTCACCGTAATATTTACGTAATATTGAGCGTCAGTGGCCTCGGGGATAAGACGCGACCTATCATATCGAAAGGTCCGAGGTTCGATCCCCGGCTGGGTCATGTACCAATGGTTTTTTCTCGAAACTTAAGTACGTGTACTGACTGCTCTCAAACGGTGAAGGAAAACATCGTGAGGAAACCTGCATACGCCGAAGAAGAAATTCTTAGGCGCATGTGAAGTCCACCAACCCGCACTGGGCTAGCGTGGTGGACTATAGCCCGCACGCCCTCGTTGAGAGGGTAGGCCTGAGCCCCAGCAGTGGGGAGATTAATAGGCTGTTGATGATGATGATGATTTACGGAATATCTACGTGGCCACATTAATCATTCTGTATGGGTACGTTACTCGTAAGTACATACATTTCTTAAATCATTTCATTCATTTTGTGGAAAAGTAGTTTTTTTATTTACTGGCCATTCAAGAATAATAAGGCTTTTGTATGAGACCTCCTAATGACTACCGCTTGCGGTGACGATGTCACGCTACCGTGGAACTCAGCCGCATGTCAAATGCTGCGATAAAATACAAAAGAAAGTAGACAGAATGTACTTTGTTTGTAAGACTGACCTAAGCATAAAATCTTGGAATAGCTTCGTCTTTTACTTTCTTTATAATGTGTGACAGGGATAGAAACAATTTTTGTGCGGTCAAATTTTAACTTCGTGCCCTCAGAATAGTACCCACTGTGCACATACCAATTAATGGACACAAGCTGTGTTAATTTTAAAAATTTATTTTTATTTTTTAAAAGTTTTTTTTTAAAGCTCATAGCCTATAGTACCTATAATACCTTGGGTTTTGGTTATTTACCATCATCAGCCCTTTAACATCCACTGCTGGACATAGGCCTTCCCCAATGAACGCCATCAGACACGGTCCCGTTTCCGCCGCATCCAGCCGCTCCCGGCCAACTTCTTCAGGTCGTCGGCCAGGTGGACCGACGTCCCGGAGGGGCGTCCCGGTCCGCGGTCTCCACTCCAGAACCCGTCTGCCCCAGCGGCCGTCGGTTCTGCGACAGATGTGACCTGCCCATTGCCACTTCAGTTTGCTAATCCTTTCGGCTATGTCGGTAACCTTGGTTCTCCGTCGGATCTCCTCATGTCCTTCAAAGAAACTCCGAGCATAGCCCTCTCCATCTCGCTTTTGTTTATTAATTAAAAAACAATTACGTGGAATCCTGATCCAACCGCTACCTTAAACGAGTAGAAAAGGCTACATTCTTATTCAGAGCGCACATAAAATAGCATTTCAGTCTAAAACCGCACCCGAGAGCGTGACTGCACTTACAATAGGAAATTAATTGTCAAGTGAAAATCATGTTTTTGTTGCAAAGTGATGTTTACGAAAAAGTAAGCAAACTGCCGCACAATTACGTAGAAAATGTCACTCGCTCGGAATAACACATTACGTTTGTTGCGTAATCTGAAACATTCAATGTTTACTTACAAGCGACTGAATCCGGCCAAAAATGTCTAGTAAACAATCAACATGAGTTCGAATGTTATGCGTCAGTCACTGGCCTGTTGCCTTAGTTGGTAGTGCCCATGTGTCTTCTGGACTGGGACCCAGCTGGATGAGGTTAGCGCAGGACCGATCGTAGTGGAGATCCTTAGGGGAGGCCTTTGTCCAGCAGTGGACGTCTACAGGCTGATATGATGATGATGATATGTCTTCGTGGGTTCAATTTCCACTCGGGACCAACATTTGTGTGATGAGCATTATATCTGTTGGTTTTCTGATTCTGGGTGTTTGTATGTATTTGAGTGTTTATTTAAAAGTATGTGTATATCGATTGTTGAGTACCCATCACAAGCTTCGGCTTAATTTGGGACTAGACAGCCATGTGTAAATTAGTCCAAAAACATTTTTTTTGAAGAGTCACGGCTCCCATTGCCCCTTGGGCTATGATGGAAGACTTTTTTTGGGATATTTCAAAACCTTATCCGGCATTCATAAAGAGAAGAGGTTGTGCAAATTGTAATTTCGATTACACAGATTTTCCTAATTTCTGTACGTGACACACATAAGAATTTGGAATATCCCTCAGAGTGTTAAAACACCCGATCGGATTTTATTAATATTGTCTGCAGAATGTGACGCGACCCGTTTGGGTGTCGTCGCTGTAGGCTATTACCACGTATATATGTATGAGTGATTTCTCGAAAATCAAAAAATGACTTTTTATTTATTTTTTATTTTATTTTTTTCTAAAGGATATAAACAAGTAAGGGAAATAATACAGTAATACACATATTGTCCATAACCTACACTTAAACTAAATTAACCTAAAATCCCGCCCCGCGTCGAAGCTGGGGCAAATGTGCCCATAACACTAGCGGTGTTCCCGCGCTGTATCGCTATGGACAACCTTTGCACCAAGAACGAACCGGAGCGTTGGGTCTCTCCATACATACAGTAATTAGGCAAAAATCGTGATTACATTTTGCGCAACTTTCGTAGCGAGAACTAAAGCCTCCCTAAACTATAGCGTCTGTGGCGTCGGGGATAAGACGCGGCCTATCATATCGAAAGGTCCGAAGTCCGATCCCCGGCCGGGCCATGTACCAATGGGTTTTTCTCGAAACTTAAGTAAGTACATTTACTGACTGCTCTCAAACGGTGAAGGAAAACATCGTGAGGAAACCTGCTTACGCCGAAGAAGAAATTCTTAAGCGCATGTGAAGTCCACCAACCCGCACTGGGCTAGCGTGGTGGACTATAGCCCGAACGCCCCCGTTGTGAGGGTAGACCTGAGCCCCAGCAGTGGGGACAAATAGGCTGTTTATGAAAGCCTCTCTACGAATGCCATCGTATAATTATCACAGTGTTCAAAGTCAAAATTTTGGATATTTCTCATTTAATAAAAAAAGGTTACTGATGTCATTTTACTCATTAGGTATCGTACTTTCATAATTAGTTTACGGTTTTTTGATTTCCCTTTTATATACGGAACAATCTTCTAGCCACATAACGACTACACCCTGTACAGACAACAACAAAAACAACAACATAACAAAAATAGTTAGGTGGTGCAGTGAGGTTATTTTTTATGTGTCGTCCTGATAACTCCATTTTTGCCCAAGTTTATGACTGGTGTCTGATATTACTGAGGACATATTGAGATAGTCATGATCTGACCTCTTGAAGAGATGTCGTTGGGACACTTTGTGTAGTGCGTGTGTACAAAGGCAGAATACAACTTGATTTTAAAAGATGTGTTGCGGAAGTTTGTTGCACCGCTTCTTCTTCCCAGCTCTATATAACACCTTGGAGGCGGTGGTAGAAAAAAAATTGACGTTGTATAAATGTACCCAGTGTACTTACATGCAATAAAATACTTTTGAATTTTGAATTTAATAAGGTAGGTACAGTCGGACAATAAAGTGGCCTTTCAGAAAAAAAAAATTCGTTTTGACAAAACTTCCTAGCTAATGAAAAAATCGGGAGATGAATAAGTTGTCGTTGTACAAAAGTCATAATTTTTTTACAAATAAATCGTTTTTATTTTTCTGTAAAAAATTATGATTATTAGTCGCCCAATTCATTATATAAGTCGCCTGTTGATTATTTCTGACGCTCCGTTTTGTACTGCCTTTTAGAAACAACGACAAACAAATACTTACAACTACGACGGTGACGGTGAGGGCGGTGGAGACCGCGGCGCACGCGCACCCCTGCCGGATCTGCCGCTTCCTGGAGAGCCTTAGAAACTCCTCGGTCCTGGCGTCGATGGTCCGGTAGAGTCCGAACTGACTGAGTCTCGAGCTGCTCGTCCTGGATTCGTCACTTGACATTTTGTATCACATCACTACTAGGGCTATGACCGCTAGTTGTATGTCTGTTTGTTTGTTTGTTTGTTTGCAGCGCGCGTGCCGGCTGCGCGTGCCCGCAAGAAAATGTGAATTCTTTGTGAGCGCGAGCTACATCGTGTTTTCCTTTGAGATTATTGTTGTTTAGTGATGAGGTGGGATGCTTTCGTTTTGTTATCGATGGATTAGATTCATATATATATTTTGCTTTTACATAGTTAAGTTTATTAGTTAATAGATGTCGTGACTTCTGTAAAAGGGATCGTCATACCATTAATATCAAAACAAGCAAAAAAACCGTCCGAAGGTAGAATAGTTAAATATTATGTTCTATCTAAGGAACCGTGTCGTCGATTTTATAGATAAGAAAAACTGCATTTATAGTTTTAAAAAACTCATACATTACTCGGGAATCAAACCGGGACAGTTAAAAAAAATCTTACGTTATTCTGTTACGGATCTTGATTGTGAAGTTTGTAAGGAGCTATAATCTAAAAGTAATAGAATGTGTTGTATATTATTTTATATATGTAAATGTTCGAAATAATAATTTTCTTAAATACAATCATCATTCGTTTACCTTCTTAAAAGGAACCGAATTTTTATTATTATCGATATCTCCGCATCCCAGCACTACTCTACTGCTCATAGTGCGCCGGCGCAGGGCAGCGGAGCGTGCCGCCTGCGGGCAGCGCCGCCCCGCATTGGAATATTCGCATTGACAAGTGAAACCCTGGCTATGTGTAATTTATTCTCCACTACACGACTCGGGTGTGAGTTACTAACTTTTATAATTGCAATTCTAAGAGTATGAATAAGCCTAATGGCCTTTCCCTTGGCACCCGTCAGTTACTTAGGTACGGTCGACCGCACGTCTGTGGAAATAAAACCAGTGTTAAACTTGTCTCTCATAGTATTGAAACTCACTAATAGGCTAGGTCAGCTCAAGGTCAGTGTTTCCATATACGTGTAGTCGACTGTACCCTCTTTATGTGCCTGCCTGTTTCGTTGTTGAGTTTGCTTCGTACGTCAGATTTTCTCTTCTTCTGAGTATAATTTTTATAGAAGGTTATTCTGGATATTATTTTTGACCATAATTTTAAAAATATATATTTTTACTTATTTACTTTGAAACAAAAAAAAATTGAATGAAAAAGTAAAAAAAAATGTATGTAAGTCGGATTTTTTTGGTTAAAAATTGAAGAAGATTTTTATAAATTACAAAGTAGTTAATTTTTCTCGACTTTTTTCTCGTTTTAAAAATTGATGATTTAGATTTTTTCACTGCATTGCTACTTCCGCAGACGATATTATGACCTCTCTAGCTCTCCCAACACTTTGTCCCTAACGAGTTTTTCCCATGCGAATGAAGTGAATTCTACGAATTCACTAAATTCTAGAGTGAATTAGAATGAAAAAGCTTGAATTTTCTAAAACCCTAAACTCTTTTTTAAGGAAACAGATGACAGGCAGACTGACGTTTATTGTAAAGCCCACCCATCATATGCTTTTCATACAGATTACATAATTATATCGATAGAATCCTCCCACCGGTTTTTAGGCGGTCTACTTAATTTTAAGACGTAAATAGTAGGATACATAAAAACACTGAAAAGCTATTGTGGTTTTGCTATTGCTATGTGATGAGTAATTCTACTTTATCAATGTATTGATCTTTCAAAATGATCTTACTTTCTCCTTTTTCACTTCAGTGGTTTAATTATAGCGAAGTTTCTTTTCAAAGTAAGACTTATGAAGCGGCTTTGAATTAAGATTCTATTCAACATTACCTCACATTATCTCTTTGTATTATTAGGGTAGACATTTGTGTAAAGCTGGTATCGATGTTATTGACATCTCGGATGGAACATCCCAAAAAAAAAGTTTTCAGTAATATACATTTTTTATTATTGAAATATATAAAAAAACAAAAAAAAAGAGCGTCAGTGGCCCTGGGGATAAGACGCGGCCTATCATATCGAAAAGGTGGTCGATCCCCGGTTGGGTCATGTACCAATGGGTTTTTCTCGAAACTTAAGTACATTTACTGACTGCTCTCAAACGGTGAAGGAAAACATCGTGAGGAAACCTGCATACGCCGAAGAAGAAATTCTTAGGCGCATGTGAAGTCTACCAACCCGCACTGGGCTAGCGTGGTGGACTATAGCCCGAACACCCTCGTTGAGAGGGTAGGCCTGAGCCCCAGCAGTGGGGAGATTAATTGGCTGTTGATGATGATATAAAAAAACTATAATAATAGGTTGCAGTATGTTTTGAACATGTTTGTGTCGCATTTTCACGTAGGAACGGTCGACCGCGCGTTATAAACTGCTCTCTCATAGTATTGAAACTCCCTAATAGGCTAGGCTAGCTGAAGGTTAAAGTGTTTCCACTGACGTGCGGTCGACTGTACTAGGTGGAGTCGTCGAAGAGAACCGTCGAAAAGTGCATGCAAGTCTCATCCCTATATCGTCATTTACAAAAACAATCAATCAAGATCTGATTTGTAAATTGAAAATTATTCCGTTTTTCTGCCAATAAATCTATCTAGTTCAATACTCGAATATTCATCGGTTTGTGGCAGTGACATAGGCCGATATTTTATAGACTTTGTGGACAATGATTAATTGCGTGCTCGCATGTGCGCCGCGCCGCGCCTTCCTATAGCAACGAAAGCGTGCATAATCGCTTCTGAGCTCTGACGCACTACATTATGAGAAAAATTGTGATGGCTCCATCTCGGTCCACATCCTATAAAACATCTGTCAATCTCCTCCATTTAGATGTTATCAACTGATGTGTTTCACATTTACGCTGGTTGCCTTTTTTGTGTACCATAAGATGGGGGGGGAATCTCATGATTTCAAGCAGTTATTTGAAGTTTCTCTAGCTGTCAAGCCATCATTGCCTGCTTTGCTTTTCTACCATTGCCAAAAATATATATTGAAAATATATAATTGGTATGTACCGAATAGCCCCATAAGTTCCAAATAGCCCCATCTTACGGTATTTAAAATTGAATGTACGGTCGACCGCTCGTTAGTGGAAACAAAACCAGTATAAACGGTCTCTCATATTACTGAAACTCTCTGGTAGGCTAGGCCAGCTAAAGGTCAAAGTGTCTCCATTGACGTGCGGTCGACTGTACCGTTAATTTATAATAATTGTGTAAGTACTTTCTCGCACAAGTTCAATTTAGCTGTCTTATTGCTTTAAGCGATTTCTTCCAGGCAACAGTAGGTAGTCATAATCTAGAGATACATACATTCTGTGGGTTCATTTAGTCAGTAGTCAATAAATTATCAGGAGGTCACCGATGATGACTTGATTTGGTGATACTTTTTAATATCTCCATACGTGATACCTTCGATTTCTTTTAAATCATACTTTAGAGGCTATAAGTTAGAGTTAGTAAAGATTTAGGCATATTTCCCAAATGTCCAATTCCCCGTACCTACTTATTTCCATTTCCCCGTTTGTGCTTAGAAATCCGGAACTTAATCGTAATCAAACCCGAATGGGAGACGCAACAGCTATCTTTAATAGACATTCGGGGAAGTGTACATTCGGGGAATTCGACGTTCGGGGAAATAGACCTAACAGTTAGATCTAACCGATTTACTAGAATAGAAAGACATTCAAGGAATTGGACTTTCGAGATGTTGACCGTTTTGGGAACATCTCGAAAGTCCAACAAATTTCAGAAAACAAATCTCAAGTCAAGACAAAAAGTAACTATATTTGAATTTTTTTTATCTCCTAAAATGCTACACCTACAAGTCTGTTAATAGAAGAAAATGTGAATAATTTGAAAGAGTCTATAGTAAGCAAAGCGTATCAGATAAACGTAGGAATGATGACCAGACCGCTAGCGTTCCGTCGCGTTTTCCATTTCCAGACATCAGTGCAGTGTAACCATTGTGCTCATTTCCATCTCGAGCTATGGTATTTCTAAACGTGGCCATCCTTGTACAGAAATTAGGACATTAATTGGGTTCAAGTCTTAAATAGCAATCTGTAGGATGGAACTTGTCCCTCTAAACCTATGGTCCCACCGCCATGACCCACTATTGGTGGGGACCACGGGTAATTGAAATTCCCCGTATTTATATTCCCCGTTAAATATGTGACCCTTTTTTCTCAGATGTACTTTTCATTATCAGTATCATCAGCCTTACGTCGTCCAATGCTAGACTTAACTCTTCTCGATAGACCTTGGACCTTCAATGGATGTAAAGCATATTGCATTCTGTGGTAAAATGAAATTTGCTGACATTATTTTATAATTTTTTTAATCATTTAAAAATATGTTTTTACAATCTTAAAACATAAAATTAGTTAAAGGCAGTGTTGATTTCACATTTCATATTTTTTGAGTATTATCAAAATATATAATGCACTTATATAATATCACTAGAATCGTGGTAACTTTATTACATATACATAAAATCGTCGGGTGACAAGAAAAACTCCGAAAGTACAAATTTTTGAAAAACCTTTTTTTTTCACTAACTCATAGACCATGGAGAAAATTAACATAAAAGATTTATTAATCGAAATTATTTACAATTTTTTTTATAATGGTTCCGTTGTATCTACCCGACGAATATAACATTAAATATATCACTTACATATCGTTAAAAACAAACTTAATAACAAACAAAACGCTTGCGACTCACGTACTTGGTAAGTACATTTTGGTATCACAATTATGGCAACTTAGTAAAAAAAATTACTTTATTTAGGCTAAGATACGAAGGGTACCAATGGTCGATCGTAGAAGTACCCTTGGTCTTGCACGAAGGGCGGTCGCGTCGAGAATTGGGCCCGCGTGGTCACCGGGGGTACATAAACTGGGGGGGCCCTAGTTGTAGGAGGGGGGACGTAAACAGCCCTAGTTGTAGCTGGGGGTATGTATACTGGAGGTTTTACGGGGTACGGTAGAGGGTTAGAGGGTTGTGGGTAAACGTAACCGGGGGTAGGTCTAGGTGGGGAAGGAGTTCTTGGCGGTGGTGGTGGAGGAGGAGGTGGAGGTCGCGGGGTTGTCGGACGCGGTGGGGGTGGGGGAGGATAAGTGCGCCTGGTGGTGGGCGGGGGAAGGTAGGTGGGCGGTGGGGTCCGCGGGGGCGGTGGGGGAGGTGGTCGAGTAGTTGGTGGTGGCGTCCGCGGGGGCGGCGGTGGTGGCGGTCGAGTTGTTGGCGGTGGGAATGGTACTTTAGGCTTAGGGTAGTCATAGCCAGTGGTTCTGTATGTAGGGAGTACGGTAGAGTAGGTTGGCGGTCTGGTGGTTGGTGGTGGTAGTGGGCGTCTTGTAGTAGTTGCTGGCGGTAGGTAGGTGGGCGGTGGTCTAGTGGGCGGTGGGGGTGGAGGTCTTGTAGGTGGTGGGGGTGGAGGTCTTGTGGGTGGTGGTGGCGGTGGTCTTGTTGGAGGAGGAGGTGGAAGGTAAGTAGCTGGTGTTCTGAAAGTCGGAGGCCTTGTTGGTGGCGGAGGAGGTGGTGGTGTTGGCCGGGTTGGTGGTCGAGTTGGTGGTGGAGGTGGCAGATATGTGGCTGGGGTCCTGAAAGTCGGTGGTTTAGTAGGTGGAGGAGGGGGTGGTCTTCTAGTTGTCGGAGGTGGAGGTCTAGTTGGTGGTGGCGGTGGAAGGTAAGTAGCTGGTGTTCTAAACGTTGGTGGTCTCGTAGGTGGCGGTGGTCTCCTTGTCGTGGAAGGCGGAGGAGGTGGGAGGTATGTTGCTGGTGTTCTGAAGGTAGGAGGTCGAGTTGGTGGTGGAGTAGGAGGTGGTGGTCGTCTTGTCGTTGGTGGTGGTGGTCTTGTAGGGGGAGGAGGTGGTAGGTAAGTAGCAGGTGTCCTAAATGTTGGAGGCCTTGTGGGTGGTGGAGGTGGTGGGGGCGGCGGACGTCTGGTGGTTGGCGGTGGTGGTGGTCTTGTAGTCGGTGGGAGGTAAGTGTTCGGTGGGAACGGCCTAGGGGTAGTCCTTGGTGGTGGTGGAGGCGGTGGTCGTCTAGTTGTTGCGGGCGGGAGGTAGGTTGGCGGGGGAGTGGGAGGTGGTGGCCTTCTGGTAGTTGGTGGTGGGGGTGGTGGCCTTCTAGTTGTAGGTGGAGGTAGGGTGAACGTTACCTTAGGCGTGGGGTAGTTATAACCGGTAGTCCTAAATGTATCTAATCTCGTTGTGTATGTTGGTGGCGGTGGAGAAGGGCGTCTTGTAGTTGTGGGTGGAGGAGGTGGAGGCCTTCTGGTTGTTGAGGGAGGAAGGTAAGTTGGGGGCGGGGTGGGAGGAGGGGGCGGTCTTCTAGTCGTTGGTGGCGGTGGTGGCGGGGGAGGCCTTCTCGTAGTTGGTGGAGGTAAAGTAAATTGAACCTTGGGTGTTGGGTAGTTGTAACCAGTAGTTCTGAAAACGTCTGCCACTGTAGAGTATGTAGGCGGAGGGGGCCTTCTGGTGGTTGTGGTTGTCGGAGGTGGAGGCCTTCTGGTCGTGGACGGGGGGAGGTATGTGGCTGGCGGCGGGGGAGGAGGTGGGGGGCGCGTCGTAGGCGGCAATGGGCGTCTAGTTGTTGTTGGAGGTGGCAACGTGAATTGTACTTTAGGTGTGGGGTAGTTGTACCCTGTAGTTCTAAATACATCTCCTATTGTCGAGAATGTGGGGGGCGGGGTAGGTCGTCTTGTAGTCGTTGGTGGCGGTGTTCGTCTGGTTGTAGTCGTTGGTGGCGGGAAGGGTATACGAGGGGTGGTGTACACATAGCCAGGAGTCGGTGGTGGCGGCGGAGGAGGCGGAGGAGGCGTTCTCGGCGGCGGTGGTCGTCTGGTTGTAGTCGTTGGTGGCGGGAAGGGTATACGAGGGGTGGTGTAAACATAGCCAGGAGTCGGTGGTGGCGGCGGAGGAGGCGTTCTCAGCGGCGGGGGTGGCCGCGGAGGAGGGGTTGGTGGCGGGAAGGGTATGCGTGGGGTGGTGTACACGTAACCGGGGGTCGGCGGTGGAGGCGGGCGGGGTGGAGGGGTTGGTGGTGGCGGTGGGGGAGGCGGCGGCGGAGTCCTCGGCGGCGGCGGCGGGCGAGGAGGAAGGGTCGGGGGCGGCGGTGGCGGGAACGTTATACGTGGCGGTTCATACACGTAGCCGTTCGTCTTCGGGGGAGGTAGTGTCGGTGGCTGCGGCGGGCGCGGGGGCAGCGTCGGCGCTGCGTAGAAGTAGCCCTCAGTCGGGGGCTGCCGGGGCGGCAGGGTCGGAGGCCGGGGCGGCGGGGGTGGTCGCGTGGGCGGCGGTTGCGGCGGCAGGCTCGGCGGCGCCGGGAAGGGGATGTTCGGCTTGGGGTAGAAGTACCCATCCTCGTTCAAGGGCGCATCGATGCGGGCGCCTAGCACGGCGTAGTTTTGGCCCGGGGTGTTGGGAATGGCCCGGGCGGCGCGGTCAGCCCGGCACGTGTGGTACACCGCCAGGAGGACCACTGCTATATGCAGTGACAGCCTCTGTAACACAAAAAGGAAACATAAGACACAACTTGTTACAGTTAAAAAATGTTTTTGGTTTTCTACAGGTGTAAAAATGAGTTAAAAACTACAACCCGAATACGCGAAAACGAAAAAGATCAAAGTGAAAACTATTTTATTGCATGTAAGTAAGTACACTGGGTACATTTATACAACGTCAATTTTTTATCTACCACCGCTTCCAAGGTGTTAGAACTGGGAAGATAAAATCATTTTTTTTTCTTTTTTCGTGGTATGTCTTAGACAACAAATAATGCCGTGGTCATGTGTTTTCCTTTATTTTAACAAATCGTACCATCTGCCCCAAAAAGTTATATTTTTGATTTAAAAATAAGTAAAGTGACTTTACTGCCGACTGAAAAAAGCGATTTTTTGAATACTTGTGCAAATGTAAATGCTCTCAGCCTTTCTGAAAAATCACTCCTCGTATGTAGAGTAGGTAGTATAAATATGTATGTAGAGTATGTAGTATAAATATGTATGTAGAGTAGGTAGTATAAATTTCATAACTTCGCAAGGTAGGTAGCAATATTTAAGTAAAACACGTTATTTAACCTCAGAGGTCAAAGCTTCTGGTCGGCAGGCATTTGATAGCAATTTGAGCAATACTTAACGCGATACTTATAAGTCATTATAACTTAAAATTCACCACATATCATTATGAAATATAAGGTTAAAGTAAACGTAGGACCATCATTAAATATTCTAATCATTATTTAATGATGCTTCTGTAGACATCGAACATAAAAAAATAATTATTTTATTTATTTATTTAAACTTTATTGCACATGTATTGTACAAGAGGCGAACTTAATGCCGGATTTTAATGGAAATTGAAAAAAGTAATTAATGTAAATAATAATTTAAGACCCACTTTTATAAAGATGCTTAACTACTTCAATTCATTTAATTGAACTTACATAAATCAGGTCAAACTGATTAATAGCATTGCAATGCTATTATGCATTGTTATTTTTATAAATACTTAGCTCGAATTTTTATAACCAAGCTACGTAATTTTCATAGCGAAAAGTTTATTTGTTTGTTTATTCATTTAGAGCCTCTTACACCGCTTGCTGATAAAGTCCCAGAAACCCCATCTGCAGGGTATCTGACAGATAGCCTGTTTTTTTGGTTTCACAGGTATCTGATTGCCTATATCTTATATATTTTATATAGTCTATCACACAGATTTATCTGATAGATTAGTTTATCACTAAGATTACTATCTGTAACAATATCAGGAAGTGGTGAAAGAAGCCCTTAATCTTAAACTCCTAAGAGATTTGTCGCACTACTGATTGTAAATACCTATACCTTTATTAGTCGTATACAATTTTTTATATAATTTCTTACTTAATTATGTAACATTATTGTAATTAAACTTATGAGTATTAGTAGTATTAATATGATGATTAGTTATTTATTGTTTTAGGGGACATCACGCTTAATAATATGTAGGTCAGTGTAAAAATAAGCTTCTTATTTTATTTTTATTATAAGTATACTTACAAATACCTAATGGACATGTAGGTAATGCGGAGGTAATGTGACAAAAATCGTCAAGTAATAATATCTATTTAAGTACATAAGCGTATGTCAGTATGTACATAAGTATTTATTCAGCTAACAGGGTCAAGGTCATTGTATTAAATAATGTTTAACAAGACTACTCTAATATAACCAATTTATAACATACTAACCGTTACGGCAACGTCAAGACAAAAATTATAACTAAAGGTCACAATCTCTTTAAAATTCTATTAGTGACCCTAAAAATAAATGGATTTGTCACGAATACGGACAGAGCAAATGTTTGTTTACTTATTAGATATGCCGTAACAAGACAAATATTGGATTTTAAGTTTTAAACTGACTAGGATGGAAAAAGGATGGTGTCAATTTGATCACTAGTTTTTGTTAGCGGGTTTGGCCGAGTTGTATTTATAAACATTTAGGGCTTCTTTCACCACTTGCTGATAAAGTCCCAGATACCCTATCTGCAGGTTATTTGACAGATAGCCTATTTTTTCTGTTTCACAGGCATCTGATTGCCTATATCTTATATATTTTATATAGTCTATCACACAGATTTATCTGATAGATTAGTTTATCTCTAAGATTACTATCTGTAACAATATCAGGAGGTGGTGAAAGAAGCCCTTAATCTAGGTATAACATTTTTTGTTACTTTAACCCTGAGTGCACGGTTTTCTTTAATTAAAGAGTTGTTCAATAATCACTGCTCAATAATAATTAGATGCCTAAGTATTTAGTGCATGTCAGTTGTGCCTAAATAACGTTTTAGGTTTAGTAGATATTCCATTTAATATTATTATATATTGGTCGCCATTGGCCTAGAGAGCGTCAGTGGCCTCGAGGATAAGACGTGACCTATCATATCGAAAGGACCGAGGTTCGATCCCCGGTTGGGCCATGTACCAATGGGTTTTTCTCGAAACTTAAGTACATGTACTGACTGCTCTCAAACGGTGAAGGAAAACATCGTGAGGAAACCTGCATACGCCGAAGAAGAAGTCCGCCAACCCGCACTGGGCTAGCGTGGTGGACTATAGCCCGCACGCCCTCGTAGAGAGGGTAGGCCCGAGCCCCAGCAGTGGGGAGATTAATAGGCTGTTGATGACATATTGGTCTGTTGGTAAAAATGGCTTTGTCAATAATTTTCATTTATGCAAAAAAATCGGATATACAATTTATAATCCTTAAAATAGGATCTCTATGCTTAGAAAAATAGGTTAATCAAAAATCATTTTAGTATGAGATACTGTATTTAATATTATTTGACTGTTAAAATAAAATTGAAAAGTTTGAAATCAGCTCTTAATCGAAAACCTACTAATATTAAATGTTACATCATAAATTTTTAATACCTTATATCAGAAACGCCTGGCAGGAATTTTGCTAGCAAAGATAAATCTCAGTGAAAATTGAAAAAATATATTGATCAGGCGTTTCACCTACAGATTCTGCTTGCTAGGTACCTATACAAACAGTCGTCACAGAATAAACATTCAAATTCAAATTCAAAAGTATTTTATTGCATGTAAGTACACTGGGTACATTTATACAACGTCAATTTTTTATCTACCACCGCCTCCAAGGTGTTATATAGAGCTGGGAAGAAGAAGCGGCGCAACAAACTTCCGCAACACATCTTTTAAAATCAAGTTTGTACATAACATTATTTTGTAAAGATTGTGCGAGGCTGAAGTAACATTAACACCAGGCATCTTTGTCATTTAGATAATCGACTGTTCTATAATAAGCTTTCTTACAAAGGTGTTGTTTAATGTGGGTCTTAAATTTTCTGTCATTCATATTTAAGATTTCTTCTGGTAGTTTGTTGTAGAAGCGTATACATTGCCCCGTGAATGATTTACTGACCTTACTAAGCCTTTACTGTGGTGGTACAAGTTTGTTTTTGTTTCTTGTAACATAAGCTGTGTTCATGTCACAGTGCCTCAAAAAGAGAGATATATTTTTGCGGACATACAAAATATTCTCAAAAATGTATTGACTGGCAACGGTTAATATATTAATTTCTTTAAACTTTTCTCTTAATGATTCTCTACAACGTAGATTATAGATCGCCCTAACAGCTCTCTTTTGCAAAATAAAGATGGTTTCTATATCTGCCGCTTGACCCCACAGTAGGATGCCGTATGACATGATGATGATGATCATTAAAAATGATACCAATTTAATTTAATTGCCGTTTTCGCTCGTTATAAACATCGGCCTTGTTATAGCATTGACAATATTAATGTAAATTACCATAATTCTTTGGAATTTCCAATTCGTTCGTACACGCACGAAATATTTAAAAGAAGAGGCTCAAGGCGTTCTGGTCAACATTGCTGGAATGTAGCTCGCCGGAGATTGGTCCAAGTAATACCTACAGTGGGCCACTAATTATAAATAACTTACACGAATGCTAAATATAATAATCACGTAACTTATAAGTAATATAAATCTTGTAAATGATTCAAAAACTACATTCCTAATTATTCTAAAATTTTTAAGTTAACGACAAAATTTATAAGTGAACATTTTTATATTATTCTGCTAAAATCGGGGGAAAATGCGAACGGAAAATATTCCTTAGAGAAAAAATGCGTTTCGGAATTTTTACTCTATTCGTGTGCACGTCGTAAAATAATAAGGTCTATTTTCACTGTCAAAACATGTGTCAAATTATTTGACAACTGAACACTTGCCGAAACTGATACATCACTTCCTTGACCTACGACGTCCTTGCAACTTGCACAGTTGCAAGGCGAATTAATATCTTGCGTACAGCCTGTCCTGAACCCGAGGACTACAGGCTCCTGCCCCTTAGCTGCATAATAGATTTTGTGTAGCAACCACTCAGGGGAGGAGAGCGCCAGGTAAACACAGGGGCCGACACTATAGATCCGATAGGGTCGCAGTGTCGCCGGGTGAACCTGACCCACTGCTGATAACTTGAACCACGCCAAAACTATACGGTCAAGTAACGTAAACCTAACTTAAAGATAAATCCAAGAGCTGATGAATGAATCATACTTTAGAACACAATGGTTTCATGTAAGCCCCGGTCCTCGCCTCACGTGTGGCTTGATTGATTCTCATCCGAACGTCCTTCGGGTTTAGCTGCGATTTGGGTTAATGACGTATTGTGAAACTTGGGAATATGAATTGCATCTCAGTGCTTAACTGAGATGGCTATTTTTTGTACTTATTTACTTGACGGCTCCTGTAAGACCTCTGACACGGTACTATTATTTCTTCTGTGCCTCTGATTACGTTTAATATGAGCTAATTATACTTAATTAGATTTGATTAACGATTTTGAGTGATTGCCTGGATTCTACCCATAACTGACAATGAAAGGTGTCCGTCATTTTAATAATAGGTAAGTAGGTTAAAAATAACAGACCAATATTTTCATAGCGGTCCTAACTCATATTTATGAATCGAACTTATTGAAATTTGTAAATTTAAAGACTGATTTCTTCACGTAAATATGAGTTTACTCAGTATTTCTTTTCGAGCAACCCCCTTTATCAAGCTTGGTTTTATAATTAATGGTTTCTACTTTAATTCAAATTACTTATAGCTTTATAAATTGTCTAATTGTCTTTTTTAAATATAATATTGCTGGTGATCCAGAACCTATGGTAAATAAAACTTGATCGTGTTTAAGACCCGTATATAATTATGATCCAGAACCTGACTTAGAAACATTCAGGTTCGTTAGGTTGCTGTACCACCTTAATAACAACGACAATAAAGCTTTCCAACAAAATTGTACACAAGCTCATCGTGTAATTGCCGACAATGAACACAATCCGCTCGGCATGCGCGGGCGCACCGCACGTGGGCACAATCGCGCCGATACTCACTCTCAGCATTGTCCTCTATGCAAATAGCTTGAACACAGTTTACGCGAATGCGTTGCGCATTGTTGATTAATTGTGTGGTGATAACTTTAGAGATACCATGTTTACCCATTACAAATATCGTCGGTTAAGGCTTACCCTTCTGTTTCCTTATGCTGGTTGACCTTTTATAAGGAAGCATGTATTCCATATGACCGCTCAACCAGCGCAAGGAGATGGAAGGCTGTTTTTGACCGACAAAACGCAGAGTCACTTCATTCTAAACAAGGATGATTGAATATTGTTGGTGAACGCCCGTATGCGGCTTGGCGCAGGACCGCGCCTTGTGGGACCCACTTAGCACATCCATCATCATCACCTGCACTAGTCCACCATTGGAGACAGTCGTACGCCTCCCCCAAGGCACGCCACTGAATCTGATCTTCAGTTCTCCGCATCCAGTCACTGCCAACCGCCTTACGCAGATCGTCACTACGCTTGCCTAGTCGTGGTCTCCACTCGACTACACGTCTACCCCAGTTTTTATAGGTTCCAGCCCACTGCCAGTTGAACGTACTAACTTTTTGAGATATATCGGAGCATTTGGTCATTTGGCAGATTATCTCATTTCGGATACTGTCTCTCAGAGAAACTCTGAGTAAAACACGCTATGCAGTAATCGCGTTATTTCCATACCATCGAGTTATCATAAACTTAATAGAGTTACCTACTTAATGATGAAACTGGTTACTCAAAAATTGGCACCACCGATACTGTCTCCATAGCGCCGCCGGCATCACAACTTCATGGTATGGTCACACCGCTTCTCGGAATGTTTGTAGGCTACTAGTTTCATCCTATATGTGTTACTGTGACTCAGTGTTACAAACAACGTAACAGAATGTTATTTCTGTTACAAAATATGTAGTAACGTGTTCCAGACATGTCGAACCAATTGTCGATGGTATTTCACCGGCGCATTGTTTCGTTTATTGTTAGTTTTTCTTCGCACAGCGGCGTCTAGTGTTACCTAAGCTGTGTGTCCGTCTGTCTGTTTGTCGAAACATCGGGGTCAGGTTCGTTGACTAGCCAAACTTGCGGTTTGCATGTATTAAGTTTGATCGTATGCTAAAGGGCTTTTTTTTATTGATAAAAAACCAAAATAGATCTAAGTATGTTACAATTCCAAGATTTTGTGGGAATAAATTAGTGTGCTGATAGCACTTTAGATAATAGACAAATTAAAACATACCACAATTGTCTCACTCTTAGCGAACACAATTTTGCGTAATATGAGAATAAGTTGGATGTGGAAACGTCTCAAGAAATTGAATAGAACTTGTTAAAAGTTCATGCAATGGAGGAATATGCTGGGAGAGATAAAGAAACAGACACCTTGGATGTCAGAAGTGAAAATGGTGGTACGACATCAAGAAGTGAGTCAGAGTACGCTATCGATCATGACCTTAAACAGAAGGCATGGAATCGCAAGCTATTTTGCTGACTGACCGCCAAAGACTCTGATGAATAAGCAATCAGAGTATTCACTCATCTCGTCAATTCAACCTTATCATTAACGACTGACACCGACCTTAGAGTCATCATCAAATAGATTCCCAGAAAAAATAAACAAATCAATTTGCAATTTTAGCACCAAATTAAACAATTAGCCAAACAATGAGTGATTTTTCAACACCATTCTATCGGCAATTAGTCGTGTGACATGAGGACCACTTGACACCAATACGCAGCCTGTTTACTATACGCTATAATGTGGTCCAAGTGATAAGAGACAGGCTCCAGCCAAGTTGCAAAAAGCAAGGCTAATAATTACAAACTACGAACTAAAATAAGTGCACAGTTTGCTCTGGAATTTGAAGCCAATGATTAAAAAGTACGTAATCAAAATGGTTTGGCGGAGAGCGTCAGTGGCATCGGGGATAAGACGCGGCCTATCATATCGAAAGGTCCAAAATTCGATCCCCGGCTCTGCCATGTACCAATAGGTTTTTCTCGAAACTTAAGTACATTTACTGACTCCTCTCAAACGGTGAAGCAAAACATCGCGAGGAAACCTGCATACGCCGAAGAAGAAATTCTTAGGCGCATGTGAAGTCCACCAACCCGCACTGGGCTAGCGTGGTGGACTATAGCCCGAACGCCCTCGTTGAGAGGGTAGGCTTGAGCCCCAGCAGTGGGGACATAGGCTGTTGAGGATGATTGATGATGAACATTGTTGATACGGTTGAAGTTGTAGATACAGGGCGGTTGTAGATTTTCGATAAAGGTAAATACAACAACTCAACTTATTTCATAACTTTCTACAACAATGTTGTCAATAGCCACTTTCGTTTCGATATTGCTGGCGCGAGAGAGTTTTTCGTGGAACAACATGCAATGTTTAGGCGAGAGATAAGTCATGTTTGCGAAGTTAGTATGACTTCGTTTGTTTCCAAGATTTGGCGAAAAGCAATAGCTATAAAAGCCAAGGTATACTCTGATTCCATATAAGTTTTATTTAAATAAATTGAATTGAATATAGTTATGTGAAGTCCTCAATGTTATGGAAGTAGTTTTCACGGCAAGAAATAATACTGCATTCTGTCTCATTTTGTTTTATTAGCCAAGTTGCGAAAAATACATTCTTCACTCGAAATTACCACTCTCGTTAGAAGTATAAACTACAGCAGTTAATAAACAGTAAAAGATACTGTTGGTACGGTAAGCACAAAAATTATCTCATAAAACATTATCAAATAACAATAAATACTTGATCATTCTTTTCGTCATATTACTGGTTTGGTCACGGACCGTATTTGGTCCGGGTCAGCCAGTCCTGCGTCGCCCGTTTGTGGTCCATTCATGATTGCACAATGCTCAATATGTCAGCATTTTGTTATCGGTAACCGGACAGCTGCAGTTTCGGACACGCTGTTTATTTATTATGTCACTGAATACACAGTCCTGACCTCTAGCAGAGTCAGATGTGCGTTTAGACGACTTTAGACAGGTGATTGTAATTTTTTTTACATTCCTCGTATTAGTGACGTAGAGGTACCCCGAAAATAGTACGTCCAAAAGTGGTTCCTCATGAACTCCACTGCTGCATATCGACCTTCACTCATGCATGATCAACCGCTTTCAGCTACCTTTTTCTGGTAGTTGGTTCATCGACAGAGGAACCGCCTCTTCTGTCTCACTTATTTTAATCTAAAACTGGAGATGAGTTTGCAGTCCACATGTGCTCATTAATAAATGATAATTAATCTATATCCGTATACCAACCTACTGTCATATCCTATTCCACCAAACAAGTCTGACTGCTTCTCAAACTTGAGACCAGGTCTTGACATATTACATTATGAGATCCTTTGACCTCGCTCTGGTAATCGCCCAGTTCATCACCGCCGAAGATCCGGGTCAGGTGAAGCTGTCAAATCTAAACCACAAGTTGTAGAGTCTTAGTTTATAATGAAATAATATTGTGGTCACTTTTGCAATCCAGTTTCACAATCATGTCCTTCTAGAAACAGTTATCTATCTATACTAATAATAAAGAGATAAAAACTGATTTGCACGCTTATTTTATATGTTGCGAAGAACCAAATGATAGCGGGGTGTAAAATACACCTAACGCCATCTATTGAAAATGTTTAAAACTAAGAAACTGGCTTGATTAGAACGTGTTAAAAATTTTTGAATAACATATAGTATACTTTATAACGCGGATGAAGTCGCGGGGCATCGGCTAGTTTTCAAATATAGATCTTAATGTTACATTAGTTAGCAAAAAAATGTCACAAGACTTCTAAGTTTTTGTTGGTAAAAATTTCGAAACTTATTTTTTCTTAAATTGTGTAAAAGGAAATTTTATTATTATAGGTAAGATCAACAGAAGTGGGTAACATAGGTATTGCGTGCCTTATTAGTGAAATGAAAATTAAATGATATTAAACAAAAGGTGAAATACTGGACAGAACATAACAGTAATCAGAGGTAGTCACGGTTTCGCAAGCCAAAATTACAACGGTTAGTTATCTTATTGGCTTTTGATTGCAGACGATACACTTGATGTCAACAAATTCGTTTTATATTGCGTGTCGAATACATCATGTTACGCGTACAAATTCATTGAAATTTAGACTTTATCACCATTAAGTAAGGTATGCTGGTCATGCTGGTGTAAGCTTAACTCTTTCCGCGATCGTTTATGAAGCATGCTGGAAAATGTAAGGTCGTAGTTCATTCAATCGTCGTCGTTTACGTGTTCATTAATTTACATTTAACACTAACAAGGATTAACCAACAGCATTGCGTCTAGGTCTTTCGATTTATTAAAATGTCATCGATGTAGGTGACACCACTATTTCATTATTATGATGAAGTTTTGACCCCAAATGCATTGCTCTATAATTGTAAGTTTTCCCATGAATACACATAAATTTTTATTTCATTACTCTCTATTGCATAATTATTATTATCCAGGGTAATTATAGAACAAATTAACAATAGAGAATTTTTAATAACCGTTTTTTAGTTCCAAAGATAAATTTTTAAAACGTTACAGTGATACCTAAGCATTCTAGCATTCTTTAAATTACTATCTAGATTAAGTTACTTTTGCGCTTTGGCTTAGATTGTCTTTGGCGCTTGCTTCTCGTACATACATTATAACCAACTAGTACCAGTAATGTACGATGGAAAAATATTCTTCGTACAGGACCGGTATCAGTTTGTATTCTCATTTTGGGTAGTTATACAATTGTTTATATGTTTTAAATAATGCCTTTGAGTAACTTTCTGCCAGTACAAGGTTACTCAGATGCATCTCAGACGGCAGACACTTGAAATTCAATGAAGTTGCCATCATCATGTCTCTGGCCATATCAGGCGCCATGCGCCTACGCAGCCACGCAATAGCTTCAATGTCGATCGGTTAATCGTCGGGTTGGCATGTTAATAGTAAACGAAGCCGCGTCGGTGTATTTTTGACGACATCTTCTTTATTCGTTGGTTTAATAAAAATACCCGCTCAGGAACAAAATGTTGAATTCTCAAAATGTTGGATTCTTACCCTGTCTTCTTGGAGATGTGATTGATGTGCTGTACCATCGTCATCTTCGACTATTTTCACCTTTTTGTTTGTGTTTGTTGGTCTATACACTATTGTGTTGTAGACGCCATCGTTCATGTCAAAATATTCAAATCCGGGAGTGACACCCACGGCTATATTCTCAGCAACCATGTGGTATGTGACATTTATTGGTCTTAATACATCATGTTCTTAAGTTGTGCTTAGAATAGTATCTTTTATATATATAATTATTATCTATACCTTGTTAGTTTACTTCAAACACTTCAGTTAACACAGCAACCACAATGACTAGGTATTTCCAATGAATTTATGTAGACACTTACAAAAATTGCATCTTCAAATTGTTGACCTGTAAAGCTTTCGGCATTTACCAAAATTCACGCCATCAGTTACTAACGCAACAGACAGTTTGAAATACAGATAACAAGCAGTAGTTAAGTACATTTTTATTGTACCTACTTGAGAAAAAATTTGACTGATCTAACAATGATTTTTCCGCGTCAGAAAAATATCAAGTCGCAAGGTATTGGAAGACAAGGGTCTTTCCGTAAAAACGCTGGAGTTCTATTTTTGAATCGCTCTCCTCGCTTCGAGCGGTCGACTTCGACATCCGATTCAAATATCAGTAATCGACCGCTCGAAGCGAGGAGAGCGATTCAAAATCCTGTTGATTTAAAAAAACTTTTACTGTTTGTAGGTTACTTTATCATCAACAGCCTATTAATCTCCCCACTGCTGGGGCTCAGGCCTACCCTATCAACGAGGGCGTTCGGGCTATAGTCCACCACGCTAGCCCAGTGCGGGTTGGTGGACTTCACACGCGCCTAAGAATTTCTTCTTCGGCATATGCAGGTTTACTCACGATGTTTTCCTTCACCGTTTGAGAGCAGTCAGTAAATGTACTTAAGTTTCGAGAAAAAACCCATTGGTACATGGTCCAATCGAGGATCGAACTTCGGACCTTTCGATATGATAGGCCGAGCCCACTGACGCTCTACTAAGTTACTTTAATTCTTCCGAAATTGTACTGGGGTTGTTAAAACTAAAAACCAAGTCAGTTCATTTAGCAATCTACGACTGGCGCGGCGACTGGCTTTACCTTAATATTGATTTGTAGTTTCTAAACACTTGCCTCATCCTAACCGCACATTCGCAAACACACAACACTTACTACAATGTCCATCTTAACGTCAATTATAGCATTTTGATCAGAGTTACTACAACTTTGCAACAGGTGCGAATGTCAATAAAATTGACAAACCGACATTTACGTGTGACATTTTATGCTTATGATATGAACAAGCAGTTTTTACTGTTAGGAAATATAGTCTGAAGTAGGTGCCTACGATTTTAATTATTAGCAGGAAACTGATCTGATAAACGTACCAGGACCACATAACTTAAACAATGTACTTTGACTTATTGACACCTAACTTTACTATGACATTAGGGTTATTTATTATTAACTTAAATGAAGTTATCTAGGAATGATCTGTGATACCCCATACGTGAGATCGATGTCTCTTAGACTAACAAAAACATTTGCTGAATATTGAAATGCATGGATTTACTAAATAAATGGAGAAGTATGATGACTTTTTGATAGAATTATTAACACAAATCTAGAAATAAAAGGTTAAGTAGAAGCTAACCTTTTACTTAAATATAAATGCCAGTTGATTAATGTTTTGAAGTCTATGAAATAATTTAAAGATTTAAGAATAGATAAGATGAGACGGATTAAATATTAGTACAATCGCGTTGCGTCAAACCGCAAATATCCCACGAAGTTAAGTTAAGTACGTACTTACCTACTTGCAAACAATTATTAATTGTGAAAATGTCTACTCTATGTTATTCAATATCTATGGTTAATAATGGAAGAAGGGCGAACTGGTTTGTTTATATGGATCACTAGCTTTTTCCCGCGGCTTCACGCGCGTAGAAAAGTTTTTCCCGTGTACATTGTGAAACAGCGCCCTCTATGTAGGCGTTTTGATACTTAGGGGGTATTAGCGTGCGCCCCGCGACTTTGTCTGCAATAAAAAGTGGCCTATATGTTATTCCAGGATATAAGCTATCACTGTACCAAATTTCATCAAAATCTGTTCGATAGTTTTTGCGTGAAAGAGTAACAAACATCTTCACTCACATCCTTACAAACTTTCGCCTTTATAATATTAGTAGGATTATGGTAAACTGATTGTTTTAGCAGGAAAAAAATAAATCAAAAATGAGTCAAATCAACAGCCTATAATACGAGGGCGTTCGGGCTATAGTCCACCACGCTAGCCCAGTGCGGGTTGGTGGACTACAAATGCACCTTTCTTCTTCGGCGTATGCAGGTTTGCTCACGATGTTTTCCTTCACTGTGTGAGAGCTGTCAATTAATATAGGTACCTACTTAAGTTTCGAGAAAAAAACGGCGCGACTGAGAGGATCGAAATCGAATCTCTGGACATTATAGGCCGAGTGTTCGCCACTACGCAGACGATTCTCTCAAAAAAGTTATTATTATATAATTAGATCTTATCTCTATTAAGATTTTATATAAATTATCGCATCGTATCCGTGTCGTGTGATGAGAATACGCCCACATTCTGGTTACATAACGCCTCGAAAGTTATGCGACCACACGGCTGGGTTCTTTGATACGAAGTTGCAAACTTGACCGCGCGACCTTAATATTGCTCACACAATAAAAATATGTAGGTATGTTTGATTAACCTTTCATACTTAATTTTGTTAAGTTTCTCCACGAAACATCCAGATGCAGATCATGATCAGACATGCAGATCCAACGTTTTCATTTTAATTATGTGATTGTAGTCTTGAAATGAATTTTTGAATGGGTGATTGATGGTAAAATTAACATTGACTTTACTTTTTGAGATCCGTAGCGGTATCCGTTGTTCAGAATCGCCCAATTCATTGAAACATGTGGTTAAAACTACACCCCGTATAATAAATGGGACACATCGTTATTTGACCATAATTATTTAATATTTTCCGCTTTTAACGTTTGGCGCGTGTAAAACAGGAATCAATTAAGTTTTATTACATAAATGAAACAAGCCGTAGACATCAAGTCGTCCAAGGTAATCGCGTCATCCGATGACCACTCAGAATAGACGCGTGGGACGCCATCGGGCTTCTTTATTGAATGTTGCTACTATATAAAAAGTCACCGAAGTAATACACGTACGCATCTAGTCTCAGTAGTTAGGTTGTTTAGTCCGGTACGAACTACTGAGAAATCTCAGAAGTACGGTTCCTTTGTACAACTGAAATGCTGAGACCAAGAGAGGCTCAGTAGTTCTGTTAGGGTTGATCGGTGTCATATTATGTGTTGAACCCTGAGCCTTTCTTGGTATCAGTAGTTCGGTTGTTATGTCCGGTACGAATTACTAAGCCTCCTTTAGTCTCAGCAGTTCGGTTCCTTTGTACAACTGAACTGCTGAGACCAAGAGAGGCTCAGTAGTTCCGATAGGGTTGATCGGTGTCATATTATGTGTTGAACCCTGCGCCTTTCTTGATATCAGTAGTTCGGTTGCTATGTCCGGTACGAATTACTGAGCCTCCTTTAGTCTCAGCAGTTCGGTTCCTTTGTACAACTAAACTGCTGAGACCAAGAGAGGCTCAGTAGTTCCGATAGAGTTGATCGGTGTCATATTATGTGTTGAACCCTGCGCCTTTCTTGGTATCAGTAGTTCGGTTGCTATGTCCGGTACGAATTACTGAGCCTCCTTTAGTCTCAGCAGTTCGGTTCCTTTGTACAACTAAACTGCTGAGACTAAGAGAGGCTCATCAGTTCCGTTAGGGATAATCGGTGTTATATTATATTGTGTTGAACCCTGAGCCTTTCTTGGTCTCAGCAGTTCGGTTGTTATGTCCACTTAGCCAACTTTCGCTCATAACCAACTTAAAAAATAATAATATAACCGTTCACACTATACACATTTATTTTTTTATTTCAATTATTTTCATTCCATAGAATTGGCAAAGTACTAATGTATAAAATTGTAAGCAATATGCGAAAGTTGTCTAAAACTGTTAGGTAATAATTATTTAGGTAAGTAATTTGCATTTTGTTCATCAAAGTTTTATTGTTATTTAATGTTCAGACAGATAGCATTCTATCTTTAAATGTATCAGTAGAGCAGATGGTACGTTTGAAACTATAACACCTTTTTTTTCAAATTTGTGCACTAATGGTGATAAATGTGTATTTTATTCAGTAATTACCAAAAAAATTAGATTTCAAAATGCTAGCTAAATTAATTGAGATGGTTTGTCAAAGTTCAAGTTTAAATTAAGAATTTGTAAGCATATTATGGATTTAATTTCTCATGTTAATTGCCACTTAGCATGCACTATGACGTAATTATGCGAATATTTCAAGCGGAACCGCTTCGAAAATGTGACTTAATGTAAAACAAATAAAGCTTTGATTTGCTTGCTTAGACCTCTATTAGATCCGTATTTACTTCCGCGTGGATTCCACAATTTTTTTACGTGGCAGTGGCTAAATTGGGTACTAATTCTAAATAAAGAATTTGACATGACATTGACAGGTAATGTTTGCAGCTAGCGCCACTCTAATCGGCAAAGTAAACTTTGTAGTACGACACTTGTTCGTCAACCTTTGACATATTTGTCAACATACGACATTGGAGGCGTTGACATTGAAATCTTCGACACATTATCAATTTGCATAGACCCGATGTTCTATTGATGTTTTATTTAAATGTTTGAAATGACTTCTGTTACATAAAAACTTTGACGGGCTTGTAAATATTCGTTAGATTGCAAAAAATCTAGATGCGTCAGGAAAAGCAAATATCACTTATGTACATATACGTTCGTTACAAGTTCTTAAAAATATATCTACACTTTATTAAACGAGAAAAAAAAATTCGTCTCGTAGCCAAAAAATTCCGAAAAGGTCATGATTTACTTACATTTACATTCAGTTCAATTTTTGCCTATTTTATGGGGTTCGGGGTTGTATGCCTTACCTATGTCAAATTTGCTTTTCGTCAGAATAAGTATATTTCTTTTTTTCTTTTTTTTTTGTAGCCCGCACGCCCTCGTTGAGAGGGTAGGCCTGAGCCCCAGCAGTGGGGAGATTAATAGGCTGTTGATGAAGTATATTTTTTGGCAAAAGTGCGTTTGGTCAATGGTGTGCTTTCGCCAAACTTGCGATTCCTCAATTATATATTTGCCTTTAAGCGTTTAGTCAAAGGTGTCGTGCGTCAGAGTTTTTAGACGAACTAAACTATAATACCACTTGACGAAAAGCGTCATTTGACTAAACCCATAGAGTTAGTATACTAGCTATAGAGTGCGCGCATCGCTCATTGCCCATTGTGCCAAGTGTAAGCAGGTGTTCTATGGACGCTTCAATATCGATTTTTTCTAGATCGTTTGTTTCCGTGAATCGTGTTTACAGCTTGGCACTGCACATTTTACCATGATTACACCAAATCTTAATAAATACCGGCGCGAGCAACAATCAGCGCTCCTGGCGTGTTGTGACTCCGAATAGCGTCGCTCCGAAAATTTCGAGACTGTTCAAACCCGTGCTTACAGTTCAAACTTGCTAACGCGCGCTCTATGTATACTAACAACTCTCTGACTAAACCTAATTTTGATAAGAAGCATTATCCTTGACTAAAAACTGTTTGACCAAGTGCACTTTTAAAAGCAATTTTGACTTAAGTCATCCAACCCAATTTATTTTACTGTTGAAAGTTGTCGAATGTGCTATTGTATAAGCACCTCATTTGTTTCTGTATAAACAAACACTGTGTGAATTGAGATTAATGATCAAGATTGGCTGTACCAACTATACTTTTGAACAATAGTTTGTTTTACATAATATGCAGAACGCCAACAAGATGGGCCATGGAGATTCCAAAAAGGAAATCCTAGTTTGAATCTTGTAGTTTTATGAATGATCCATGCAAAATGCTAAATCGATCTATTCATTGTATGCTACTACTTCATTGTATGTACTGTATTGCTAAGCAATTAGGTATTTTGCTAGCTGCTAGTTAGAGTTGCTAAGATTCCTGTACCCTACTTTTCGGATCGGAAAAATAAGAAAGCTGTGTTCTTTGAAAGATATGATCCGCAATGAGGGGATCTGACGATGAACTAAGATTACCGACATAGCCGAATTGATAGGAAAATGAAGTGGCAATGGGCAGGTCACATCTGTCGGAGAACCGACGGCCGTTGGGGCAGACGAGTTCTGGAGTGGAGACCGCGGACCGGTACGCGCAGCGTGGGACGCTCCTCCGCCAGGTGGACCGACGACCTGAAGAAGGTGGCCGGAAGCGGCTGGATGCGGAGAGCGGAGGACCTTGCGTGGTGGCGTTCTTAAGAAAAGGCCTATGTCCAGCAGTGGACGTCAAAGGGCTGATATGATGATCTCCAATTTAGATTAGCATTCCAGATTTAAGTGTATTTACCTAAAAATATCGTTAGCTTCAAGGTTGACAATATTTATATGCTAATGATGTATGTTTATTTATGTTATGAATATTTAATGGTAACATCATTAGCAGCTTATTAAAACAACCATTGACATTCGTTTAAAAAATATATTATTGGCTACTTCAGGCCAGCGCTTTATTTTATATTTATAATTGTATTTAACAAAGTAAGTATACATTGGTATACCTAACTCAGAAAACTTGTTTTTGGCCTTATGTTAATAAAATATAAGTAGGCATCGTAATTCAACATATATATATTTCATGCTAACCTTTAACCGTAATCGCTAATGATACCTTGCAGTTTATTCTGATCGCACAAATATTATATTTTGCAATATCAACTTAACATTTTGATTATGTATGTCCAAACTATGACAAGTTGATTATTAAGTCATTAAAATTTATATAGTTTAATCTCAATTGGTCCAACTTTTAATTTTCAAAATTTGAGAAGAGTTTAACTTTGAAAATTAAAGTTGGACAAAACGAGATTTGGAAGAAAGAAATCTATTCAGCCGCAAAAAAACAAACATCCAATCCACACATTCGCATTATAATATTAGTTTTTTATATAATAATAATAGTTATATTAATAATTTGGATTACAGAACAATATTTTATGGACATGCCGAATTTAATTGAAACTTAGTAACCTCTAACTTAATAAGTTGGCTACCGTTAATTAAGTCCGACGCGCGACCTCACGACATCGAGTGCACTTGCGACATAGAGTAGCATCTCCGACACGACATGACAGACCAACTTAACCGCTCCGAGCCAGCTCGAGACCATGCTCAAGGTGTACCGGTCGAATGTCTGACTTTCGTTAAAACCACCATCGATATTGCAACGTCTCCCCAATAAATATGGGTTACACAAGCCTGTGAGTCAGTGGATTACATTTATATGAAGGTATGGACAGCCCGACTCTGGGAAAGGCAGATTTTAAATGGTCGCTAAATATTTTAGCGAGAACTTATCAATGTTAACACTATGTGATACCAGTGTAAGTTAACTGTAACAAAGCTTTTAGGATTTATTTCTAATTTTGAAGCTCTGTAACTAGGTAAATAAACTATTTACATACTATATATAATATGTATAGTATGTAAAGTAAAATAAATTAGGTAAAAAACTCTTTACATACTATGCATAGTTTGTAATATGTATAGCATGTAAAATGTTTTTTTACATAGTTTCAGAGCTTCAAAATTAAAAATAAATCCTGAAAGCTTTGTTTGTTACACTCAACTTAGACCTATATCACATAGTGTTAACATTGATAAGCTCTCGCTAAAATATTTAGCGACCATTTGAAGTCTGAATGGTAGACTTTATAATGGTCGCGACGAGAGTCGGACTTAATATTATTATACTATACATACTTTTACATACCCATATTATGATCTTATTTCCATATGAAACCATCAAGCAATTTGTCTAACATTCGACATTTCAAAACACGTGTCAGCGACGCGACGACGCTCTGCTACTAGGCTTGCGCCACTCAAGTACACTCGCACTCAAATGGCAATTAGGTAATTATAGTGGTATGAAAACCCGTAGAAAGTTCAAACATAGATTTTTTTTCAATCAACCAATTTTTTTTCAATAATTATCAAGTATTAAATCTATAGTATTATCTGACATAACGTGTATTTACGTAAGTTTTTCGGTACATGAATGAATAGCTACTGATTGTAAGCTATCTGCTCTCAAACCAGAATCTAGAAAAGACACCGCACACCGAGTATGGATAAAAGCGAATTTTATAAAAAATATAAGTACTTACCTACTTAAGTTTTTATATATCGGTGTACTAATATAAAAAAATATCCAAAAATCTTAAAAATTCTACATGAGTAGAGTTTTAGGAATAAAACTTTAATTATACCTACGTTTTCCATACATTACTTAAGCTAAATATAAAAACCGATTATAATAATCGGTTTTTATATTTAGCTTAAGTAATTCTAATCTTTAATTGCCGAATTTTTCAAACGAATTCTATATAATATATTAATTTGTAATTACTTTTAGAACTTATTTATTTATTGACTGGCCTGTTGGCGTAGTGGTAGTAACACTGCCTACTGCGCCTAAGGTCGTGGGCTCGATTCCCACCCGGGACCAACATTTGTGTGATGAGCATAACTGTTGGTTTTCGGATTCTGGGTGTTTGTATGTATTTAAGTATTTATTTAAAAGTATTTAAGTATGTTTATCAGTTGTTGAGTACCCATTTACAAGCTTCGGCTTAGTTGGGACTAAACATCCGTGTGTAAAATTGTCCAAACATTATTATTATTATTATTTAATTAATTAATATAAATTGCCATATTGAAGGCAAGCCTCATAGCGATATATGGTGGGAAAACAAACAACGTATTAAATAAGTCGACACTTCTGTTTGCGAGTGTCCGGTCGACCGGTGGCAGTACAAAACAAAGCATACATTTACAAAACAATCTGTTCGTACATCTCGGTGGAGACAGCCTACAGTACCTTATGGTACAGTCGACCGCACATCAGTGGAAACACTTTGACCTTGAGCTCGCCTAGCCTATTAGGGAGTTTTAATACTACGCGAGACCAGTTTATACTGGTTTTGTTACCACTGATGTGCGGTCGACTGTACAAGTTATAAACTTGTAACTTTTTTAACTTAGGTAACTAACAACTTAATAGCTATATTATTTTCTTAGGGGTCCAGGAATATCCTGCCGGATCTGTTGTGCCAAACCCCTGTCCACCATCAGTGCCCCAATCCGTTTTTCGGATGACTTCACAGCCATAGAATAGAAATTCTAATCTTCAGCGTAAGCAGGTTTCCTCACAATATTTTCCTTCACTACAAAGCCTGTGGTATTACAACAGATCGTACTTTGAAAAGCTCATTGGTACGGGCCAAGGCTCGAACCCACGACCTCCTGAACATGTGGCGAGTGCACAATGAACTAGACCCCTTCGGCCGCCTACGATATCCGCTCTACGTAACCAGTTTCGTACGAATACTTTTTTTCTTCCTACATAACCGGTTTCGTAGGAAGAACTTTTTTATTTGTATGAAAAAATTTTTTTGTGCGTAATCAGTGTCGTATAAAGAATTTAAAATATTATTACGAAACCGTTAGTTACTTGCTATTATACTACCCCGGCACTGAATCCAATGTAAGAGATGCAGTGGATTATACTGTTACATTCACCCACACCGCCGGTTGCCGAGGCAAAGTTGAAACCACTGTGCCACCTATAGACAGTCAAACAAATTATCAATTAAACTCTAGATACGTTATGCCCCGTGGTACATTGCAAACATTTACATTATTCCACACCATTGTTTCTAAATAATGGGTGTAAGAAGTATTGTTTTGTTGTATCTATAATTGCTTCACGTCGGAGAAGAATGTGGTGACTTTAGTGTAGACATTAGACATAGGACTACATCAGTACATTTTAGACTTTCGCGCTTTGTATTCATAATTATATAATTATTTACGGGTCTTACACACGAACAAGTTTTATTTACCTTGCCCGACGTTTCGACCAGGTTACACTGGCCGTGGTCACGAGCTGACTGGAGAGGCGAGCTGTCATTGTTGATCGCTGTGAGTAGTTTCTGAAACTACCCTCTGCTGATCTTGTATTATTGGAAAGTCCCGGCACACAACACTCACGGTATCCGCGGGTGTATTCGACGATAAGTCACGAGATTTAAGTTTATCGATCACTGGATTCCACGACGGTGACAATTTGAAACCATCTTCCCTATTGAAATTTTTGAATTTCTTGATTTCAATAGCTTCTCGCACTATCCGCGGATAGTAGTGGCGATCGGTGGACAGGATTTTAGATTGGTGGAGCTCAATCAAAACTATTTCGTGTGTAAGACCCGTAAATAATTATATAATTAGGACTACATCATCCACGGAGTTGGGTCTACACGAGGTACGATATGAACTTGAGATCAATACGTAATGGGCTCCCTAAACGATCATGCGGCATGACATGCATTACGTGCTGGCACTCATGCATGACCGTCTAGCTGTAGTGATTGACGTGTATAACATGCAAACTACGTGCATGGCGTGCTGGCCGTTGCTTCACTGTATTGATTGATAGCAAGCATGATGGTCCATCATGCGGCGTAAACGTTGCATGTCATGCAAGCATGATCGTTTAGGGACAATTTAACAGGAAATCTACTTACCTACCTACATGGAAGAGTTGCAATAATTATATAGTGTAATGAATAATTATTCAAATAAGTACTTTTGCGGTACCCACTTATCTATGTCAAAACCTGATGGGGATATGAACTTTAGATAGTGAAATAATCATCATCAACAGCCTATTAATGTCCCCACTGCTGGGGCTCAGGCCTACCCTCTCCACGAGGGCGTTCGGGCTATAGTCCACCACGCTAGCCCAGTGCGGGTTGGTGGACTTCACATGCGCCTAAGAATTTCTTCATCGGCGTATGCAGGTTTCCACGCGATGTTTTCCTTCACCGTTTGAGAGCAGTCAGTAAATGTACTTAAGTTTCGAGAAAAAACCCATTGGTACATGGCCCAGCTGGGGATCGAACTCCGGACCTTTCGATATGATAGGCCGCGTCTTATCCCCTACGCCACTGACGCTCTCTGAAATAATAATGCTTTATAATTCACTAGCTGTTACCCCGGCTTCGCCCGTTTTTTAGGCCAACGTGAATCAAATACCAACAGTAATTGTATAATACTTCTTTAAAAGTTTATTTCCCTAAATACCATAGAACATATAATAACCACGGCTAATAAATAAATAATACAACATCTCAAGATCAGGTAAACGTGAATTTGATTACCATCTCTGATTGTAACATTATCTAAGTGAATTAAACAGCTTTGAAGCCGAAGCACATAATATTTTTTTATGCGTAGAATAATTAACATAATTACCATAAATAGATATAGAAATATAGATACCGAATCCGTCACACCCACGTTTACATTTTAAGTAACAATTTTGGTGACATATTGTGTTACATTGGCCTAATGATAAAGGCTAAAGTTGAAGGCAGTTCTGAAATGTAATAAGTTTTATTAAAATTTTATGTGAAATCGTGTTTCGCTTCGTGAATAATTAATTTGATAAATCCAGTGAGCTCGTCGCTAAGGCTAAAATATTTATTAATTCTTAAATTAAAATATCAGATAAGAAACGCTAAGAGATGAACAAAGAAATATTGACAAGGAGGAAGCAACCATAGTTTTTTTTCTAGAAAAGTTTCTGCCTCAAACATAAAGGTCAAATATTTTCAAAATGTTTGAAATAGTATTCAATTTCTATATATATATTTTAAAGTAGTCAAAATTTAATGTTGCTTGACCCACCAGGTCGTATGTCAAAACTGACATCGGTTTTAAGATGCGGCTTCTCAGAAATGTCAGAAAATGTTATTTGCAGGGCATAAATAGCTAAGTAAGTCATGTATGAATGCATATTAGGTATGCAATAAATAAAAAATTCGAATTTATTTTTAGGTTTACTTTTTTTGTACTTTATACAAGAGTCGTGATAGCCTAGTTGGTTGTGTACCTACTCGTAACGTACATGGGGTCGAGGGTTCGAATCTTGGCGCGTACCAATGACTTTTTCGGAACTTATAGGTACGGTTTATTAAATACGTTACTAGTGTACAGGGGTATGACACAACAGATCCTCTAGGGTCCAAGTGTTCCCAGGTATTCCCCAAGAGGATAAGATACTTTTTTTAGTATTTTGATTAGAATTTTGTATTTTTATAAGAGTAAAAAAATATATATATAACTACTTAAATTAAGTTCGTTAGACACAGATCGTGTCAAGAATTAAGTTAATGCTAGCATAAATAATAGCACCCTAAGATATTTTTTTTTCAAATTAATTAAAAATCCATTTATTTAACTAATGTTTAAATTTACCATATTCATAGTAGACGAACATCTTGGAAATTTATTTAAATACCACTCAGCTGTCTGCATCAAGGCTATAGATGTTATGCAAATGAAAACTAATGTCATTATGCCTTATTGATGATTTATTGTAATTAAATCTAGAGATGGAACACGGCTTTTTGATACTGGTTGGACTTATGCTTGAGCGCAATTGATATGAGATCGAAGATAGAACGCGCTAATCAAATTTAAAAAATACAGATTTTAAAATAAATAATTAAAAAGAGCAAATTATAAACTACTATATTTAATATTATCTTTTTTTTTTTAATTTGAATTTCTTTAGGTTAATTTTTGCCAATAAACTGTATTGCAGTTTGGCGGGTATTTACCGTAATTTATTTATTGTATTATGTACGGAATAAATGTATAGGTACTATTATATAACTGTAACGGGAGCACGGGAGTATTTCTGAACATAGAGGGGATAAAAAAAACTATTGGAATACGTTATTTAAACTTATCTGATTCCAAAACACTGTTCAAAAAATTTATTGTCTGTTTGTACATCACGCCAAAACCACTGGTCCGATTTCAACCGGGTTTTTTTGTTTGAAAGCATGTGGTCAGACTAAAATCTAGTGTACTTGGATTTAAAATTCCAACCCTAAAAGGGTGAAAACGAATGTTAAGGTTTGTACGGAACAAAAATTTACAATGCCGCGAGCAACAAATAGTAAGTAACATAAACGATACTTTTAATGCGAACGAAGTCGCGGGGCATAAGCTAGTTAATAATTAAAATCGATTAAATTGTGTTCCTTGCAGTAATATGTAATGATGATTATGACTCATTACGTAAACATTTGATGTCGGTATTCCGTGTGTGATTGATCATCAATGATCGCAGGTGTCAACACGTTGTCATCAACTCATCACGCCGATATAACTACATGTTATAGTCGGCAATATTATGTTGTAACTAGCTTTTTCCCGCGGCTTCGCCCGCGTAGAAAAGTTTTTCCCGTGTACATTATGAAACAGCGCCCTCTATGTAGGCGTATTGTTACTTAGCGGACGCCCCGCGACTTTGTCCGCGTTATGAAGTAGCCTATATATTATTTCAGGATATAAGCTATCACTGTACCAAGTTTCATCAAAATCTGTTTGGTAGTTTTTGCGTGAAAGAGTAACAAACATCCATCCTCACATCTTCACATCCTTACAAATTTTGCCTTTATAAGGACAGGATTAGTATGATAGGATATTGGAGTTAACGCAAATATAGATCAACTGCGCCTAAACGATTTGTTCCACGTAGATTTGTTAACTAGTTATGTATGTGAATGTAACAGTTGAACCTAACGCTAATTAAATTATTCACATCTGAGATCTATGACGTTTCACACGCTTCCAAGTTGTGACATTTTTAGGAAGCTTTGGACATCGACAATAATGTATCAAATACTTATTCCCGAATAGCTTTCTATTACGCGTACACTCTGGTGGTCATCACTCTGATCTAACGCCCAGATAACTATAAACTTTTTTATGCGAACAATACTTACTTACGTACAAAAAGAGTTGATAATATAATGAAATGAATGTTCTTATCTTCTCAGGGAGACAGGAGTTATTGACGATACTTCGACTTCTTAGGGATCTGTTGTGGACAGGGGGTCCACCAATGACTCTTTTGGTGGACTTCATATACGCCTTAGAAGATTTTTGGCATATGCAGGTTTCCTCACGATGTTTTCCTTAACCGAAAGCCGTAAGCCGTACTTAAAAGTCCAAAAAATTCGTACATTTTAGACGTTCGTGCTTTCTTAATTCGTGTGTAAGATCCGTAAATAATTATATAATTCCAAAAAATTCGTGGGTACGGGCCAAGGTTCAAGCCCAAGGCTGTCACGGTTTTGGATGAATGTTGGGTTCTTATATAAGTTTATAACCAAGTTACCTTCTAAGAACGTAACTTAGGTCCAAACTCGTATACTAACTTAGATTCTACCGGGACTGGTTAAGTGACCTTTACCTCTCGGCCTCTTGATGATAAGTTATGTCTTGTCCAGTGCTTTAAACACGACCAGTACCTAATGTTTATGCAATAGTAAGTTTATTAAGTTAATGGGTAGAGGATGGTAGACCAATTGGCCTAAACTGAGCAGAAACAACTAAGCATTATTTGTTTGTATTGTATAAGCGTCATTGTAAGTTGCTGAAGTGAATAAAAACTCTTTTAAGATAAGCTTTTACTTGCTAAATTTTAAGTTTACTGATAGTAAGTGATTAATAAAAATGAAATATTAAGTTTATTTCCTTACTATGTGTTTACTTTACTAGACTAGTAAATGCTAGTAAGTATTAACATCACCAAAAGTATTTTTGTATAGATAACTATATATAGCAGACGCCGCGCGACTTCGTTCGCGTTAAAAATGGAACACGTCATTATTTGTTTTTAATGGTTGATGAGTACCTACTACCTTTTAAAAAACCGATATTCCCATACCAAATTTTCACCCCCCATTTCGACTCCTTAAATGTGAAAACCCAATAAACCCTGAAACACGACATTATTTATTATGCTCAGTAGCTGTAATTTAAATTTTCATAATTCTAACTTAAAATTAAAAAGATTTTCTTTCATACAAAGTTTTTCCCTCCGTTTCTTTATAAATCCTTTCTAAGTTTATATAAAAAAAACACCGACATAAAACAAACAACGTTCCACAGCTTTCTAGACTTAGAAGTTTTGACTGCGTTATTTGATCAGTCAGTCAATCAGTCAGGATACATAATTTTATAAGTTTTAATTAAAGTTATACTTAGGTTATTTTTAAAAGTTATCGGTTAGTGCTTGTATCATTGTGTTTGACGCCTAGTTTTTCTATGGTAACTTAAAATTTAAAATTTTCTATTTACTACAGAAGTTTAAGCTTACCATGTTTCCTTGGGCTGTCTAGCACATACACTGCATAACGAAAGTCCACAGTACACGGGACGCGTCGGCCGCGCGCGAGCGTCGATACTACAGCCTGCGCGCGCGCTGCCCCCCGATATATAGCCTCGCACCGATAGAAGCCTTTGTTGCAGCCCTGAAACAATCGGTGAAGATTCGCTTTTCTTTGATCGCGTTTGAGCCGTCAACGCGACGAACGCGCCGGGAAAGCGGCTGAAAGCATACAGCTTTTGGTTTCTGTCGACTTTTGTTACGAAGTTTGGAATATGTAACAGTGTCCTGGATTTTTCCCCCATTTTAGTTTAACAACTGATTAGTAAGAAAGATAGTTTAGGTTTTGTTTAAGTCAATCCAGCAGTGAAATTCACGCTAATAAAATCAAAAAGAAACATTTATTTTATTTATTATTTATTTATAATGAAGTATTTCCCCAAATGCTGGTTTTTCCAATTCCTGGTTTGTTTAGTTCCCAGTTTGTCCGATTCCCCCGTATGTCTATAAAATCGTCTCCGTTCAGCCATTGATGAAAGGTACACAATTGTAGAATTTATCAAGTTTACCTAACATTAGGTAGTAACTTTTTACTTCGGTAAACTTTTCAAAACCATACGTTGGACGTTCGGAGAAATGGACCCAACTGATCTACTAGACATTCAAGAAGTTGGACGTTCAACGGCCGGAATCGTAGGTCAGTACTTACCCCTAAAAATACAGATTTTTTCATTTAAATTAAGATATAGGTACGTACTTTCAAGCATTTCACTCACAGATGTATATGTGGCAGACTGTACGATTTTGTAAGAGTTCCATGACTACAGAACACCAAAAAAGGGAAAAGTGATCAAGCAGACAAATATCTATAGTATCCAATAAGAGACGTTCGCGAGTAGCTGTCTTAATTATTTAAATGTAATTCTTTAGTTATATAAAAGTGATCTAGATCGTCATTATGTAATGCAGATTATTACGGATGTCATATAGACAGTAGCTTTGCATAAAAACCTGTCTCTCAAGTTCTTGGCCAGCGATTAGCAGAGATGATATAAGCGTTTTTCAACAATATATCACCTAATTTTACACAAATAACGTTTGTAAGTTTCCTCGAAGTTACTCTGGTACTAATAAACCGATTGAGGCTGTATAGGCTGATTTTGTACTAAAAAGACGGACTATTTTTTGTCTCGGGAAGTCCTGGAATCCTTGGGAAAAGTCTATTGCACTAAAAGCATTAATTTTAATTACGTCGGTTGAACCAAGGAACTATATAAACACTGCGCTATCTAATGTTTTTTAAAGTTTTATTATATTTAAAGACATCACACAATTGATAATAGAAACACAGAGTCTTTTATTTATAGGCTAGAGTAGAAGATTTAGAGCCTCTTTCACCACTTGCTGATATTGCTACAGATAGTAAGCTGACAGGTAAATTTATTTATCACATAAATGTGTCTGATAATATTTTCGTGCTTCACACCTCAAGTCTCAGAAAATACCAGCCACTTCATCTTGCTGTTAGTATATCTGATAGATAAGGCAATCGGATATCTGTGAAACACAAAAAATGGCTATCTGTCAGATAATCTGCAGATAGGGTATCTGGGACTTTATCAGCAACCGGCGAAAGAAGCCCTTAAGGTTTCTCATGGCTTCAGAAAATAGATGTTGGAGTGAATGGTGGACTATAGCCCGTACGCCCTCGTCGAGAGGGTATGCCTGTACCCCGACTGTGGGGACATATTAGTAGGCTGTTGATTGATTGAAATGCAAGAATAAATGACGCCTCGATACAAACTCATACTCAGACTTTCGGAAGGCAGATGCTTCGCCAACTGAGCCAAGTGGGTCGCTCTTCAACATGAAGGCACCAAACGTTTAACCTTTGACTTTAAACACAAAGATACAAACTCTATCGCAATCAATAACGCATATTCAATTAGACTGAGATAAAAATCCGAAGCATAAATTAACATATTCATCGTCAGCTTGTCAAGGTCCTCTGTTGACCATAGACCTTCAATAATACACGCTACTGATACTGCATCCTATGCTTTCTTCATCCTGTAGCTTCCGGCTAACTTGTTCGCGGGTTCGATCCTCGGATAGCAAATCTAATCAATCTATAGGCATGAATGTCTATTATCAATGGACAATTTCCATATTAATTGTCTAGATACACAATACAAAAAACTTGTATATTTTTAAGGTTCCGAAGTCCGATTTCTAAGCCTTAGAAGATAGTCCAAGGTGAAGAATACTCGAAGATGATAACCAAAGAACAGGAGATAAACGAGAAAGCAAATGAGCTTTTTACAAACCTACATTGCATTTCAGTTTAGATGTTTATCTAAATTAATTAATATTTATTTGAAAATAAATTATTAATGTAAATATTTCAAAGACAATATCTACAATATAATCTATTAGATAAAGATTAATTTTTTATCTGTATTTACTTACAAATAGGGATATCTATCTATATTATTTCCGAATAGACGCCGTTTCAATTTCGACAAGTTTAGTGTGGGGAGATCCCTACAGATCATTTCTAGCACGCCCATCATTGTGAGGGTATGACTACCTGACATGGGGACATGTTTTATAGGCTCGGGGACATAATTTTAAATTTTTATGCCACTTTATTTTTGACTTATTCTAGGTTTACACGGGCGACTCTAAATACCTACATTTCACTACTCAAGACAATTTTTGAGGTTTTTATTACCATTACATTATTAATATTATTAACTAAATAATAATGTTCTATTCATTATTTTTAGAGTTCCGTAGTCCGTACCTTAAAAGGAAAAAGAAACCCTTATAGGATCACTTCGTTGTCCGTCTGCCTGTCAAGAGCCTTTTTCTCAGGATCGCGTGGAGGTATCAAATTGAAATCAATATCAACTCAAGTCAATCCCTTGGAGATGTGAAAAAATCGAAGCAATGTCTTATAGCAAAAGTAATGGGAAAATTCCGAAAACAGTAAATTTGTAGTACAAAAAAAATGATTTTACCAACAATCTTAATTTTGCGTTTAACCAAATCAGCCATGCATAAGTACTATTATCGATTTACAAAAATTTTAAAGTCTGTACGGAACCCTCACAGCGCGAGTCCTACTCGAACTTGACCGGTTTTTTTCTACCATCAAGTAATACTAAACCGTCGTGTTGCGATTACAATAAATAAATAAATTTCACAATTTATTCCAGACGGTTTAATTTAGAAAATTGTCTATTCTATGCAATTCAATGTAATCAGATGCAAACTGCCATAAATATTTTTGTATGATATCGCAATATACAACAATAAATTCATCGAAACTTGCAAAATTGAATTTTAATTCTTCTTTATTGAGACCTAGAACCGAAATTTTATTGGTACATACGTATTTGTCAATAGACATAAAGAATAAGTGCTTAGAGACGCCTAAAATAGTTTTGAAGATTATGGTAGTGTAGAACACAAATTGTAGAGTGGAAATTCTAAATTGCCAATTGCAATAGTAATTACCTATAATGAGCGGCTTTGAATGATATGTGTAACGATGAGATCCGACGGGAAACTAAGTTTGCCGACACGAAAGGATTAGCAAGTTGAAGTGGCAGTAACAAACATCCATCCTCACAAACATCCTTACAAACTTTCGCCTTTATGATATGACGTTTAAGGCCAGAATCGATATTAGTAGGATTGCTATCTGTCCGAAAATGCCATAAACACTTCAATTTTATGACGGCTTTCAAAATGCCCATTAAATTATGTTACCACCGGCCGACCTTGCTATAGCTAGATGCCTCAGTTATTGACGAACTTTACCGGATTACCGCAGCGACGAGTCTCATAATAACTGAGATAGTCATCTTCAATTCATCACCCACTATTGGACCTAGCATAGTGTCCAAAAATTCAACGCTAGCTCTTCAAGAGATGATAGGACATTCTCATGACCAATTATAACATCTATCCTATCTTTTAGTAGGCAGCTAGGTTCACCCGGCGACACTGCGACCTTAAAGGATCTATAGTGTCAGCCCCTGTGTTAACCTGTTGCTCTCCCCCCAAGTGTTCGCAGCACAAAAGCTGTTATGCAGCTAAGGGGTAGGAGTCTGTAGTCCTCGGGTTCAGGATAGGCTGTACCCAGGACACTCATTCCCCTTGCAGCTGGTGCATCGCATTCGCACAGCAGGCGTGTCATCGTCTCGCTGTCCTCTCCACAGGCTCTACAGACGACGGTCTCCGCTAGTCCCATCTCATGCAGGAGGCGCCACACACCGACGTTTCCGGTGGACGCTCTTACGATAAGACCGACGGTTCTCTTGTCATATCTTAGGATATGTTAATGGTAGAGCCTGTGCCAGTTGTGACAGTGAACTATTTAGCGTGTTTCAGCTCCCGAAGTCCTTCCACTCTGCCAGGTGTCATCATCATGAACAGCCTATTAATGTCCCCACTGCTGGGGCTCAGGCCTACCCTCTTAACGAGGGTGTTCGGGCTATAGTACACCACGCTAGCCTAGTGCGGGTTGGTGGACTTCACATGCACCTAAGAATGTCTTCTTCGGCGTATGCAGGTTTCCTCACGATGTTTTCCTTCACCGTTTTGAGAGCAGTCAGTAAATGTACTTAAGTTTCTAGAAAAAACCCATTGGTACATGGCCCAGCTGGGGATCGATCTCTGGACCTTTCGATATGATAGGCCGCGTCTTATCCCCTACGCCACTGACGCTCTCCAAGTCGCCAGGTGTAGTTCCTCGGCAATTCATCATCTCACCCTTTTAGCACCCACTGCTGGACATGGGCCTTCCCCAACGAACGCCACCACACCCGGTCCTCTGCCCGCCGCATCCAGCCGCTCCCGGCTTCTTCAGGTCGTCGGTCCACCTGGCGGAGGGGCGTCCCGGTCCGCGGTCTCCACTCCAGAACTCGTCTGCCCCAACGGCCGTCGGTTCTGCGACAGATGTGACCTGCCCATTGCCAATTCAGTTCGCTAATCCTTTTTAGTTCTCCGTCGGATCTCCTCAATACGGATCATGTCCTTCAAAGAAACTCCGAGCCATCTCCACAGCTCGCTGAGCGACCTTAAACTTGTGGGTCAGGCCCATCGTCAGTGTCCTCGGCAATTAGAACATCTAAATATGACCTCAGTAAAAAGTCGTTATGTATTCTTCTAAACAAAGGAATTTGAAGGTGTATTAACATTTAAACCGTCATTCGTATATTGATTCAGGTTCTCCAATATCTAGTCTACCTCTGACATTTTAGAGATCTAAAACACTCGGAAACTCAGTTACGATAATGGCCATAGGCCGGCCTTGTTCGCCCATTTACATGCAACGACTATACGATATGCATAATTATATAATTATTTACGGGTCTTACACACGAATAAGTTTTATTTACCTTGCCCGACGTTTCGACCAGGTTACACTGGCCGTGGTCACGAGCTGACCATATATAATTATGAATACAAAGCGCGAAAGTCTAAAATGTACTATACGATATGCAGTCGGAATAATCGGATGAGAATGTTCAGAAAATATAAATAAATCGTATTATAGACAACCGAATTATTTGCAGTAATTGTTTGAAAATCTAAATGCTCAAGGGTTTTCTTAACCTTTCATGGTTATATCGAGCTACATTTTACGAAGGCTAGCTTGACTTCTTTGAGTCACAAAAAGAGACAAAATTTTATTTCACACAACTGCATCCAAAGCTGAGATCCAAAGTGGCCTATGTGCTTCCGTAAAAAGATAGATAGTGGCGCAGTCTATGTGATTATTACAGAAACTGGCCTGGAATAATCATAATTAATCATAATCATATTTATTGATAAAAATATTACATGTCTGAATGCCGCCAGCGTTTTTATAACCATTGGTTATATTAGGATTATTTAGATTAGTAGGTATTTCTATTTTTTCTGTTACTTATTTATTTACATTATTCATTAATGTCAATAAATAAAAATAAAATAAATAATAAACTCATTGTAGTTATCATTATGTACCTACTATGGATTTGGGTTTTTATGTTCGGCAAAAATATTAGGCCAAAAAATATTTTAAAAATTATGTCGTAAGGTCTAAAAAGGCAGTTCACTGAACATCAAGTATACGAATTTGTGATTTTAATTTCACGGCCGCCCAGTGCTATAAAGTGTGGAATTAATTGATACCCGGTGTTTCGGGCGCATCAATTCTCTATTAGATTGTGGAATACATTATACCTCACCCAGTGCCGGACTCAGGGCAGGAATGGTCTCCCCCTAATGTTTGGCTTTTTTAAGTAGACAAGTGGATTTTTACTGCCCATTTAAAGCATTCAATCAATGACCCATCACGCTGCGCTGTACATTCGACCGCACGTCAGTGGAAACACTTTGACCTTGAGCTGGTCTGGCCTATTATGGAGTCAATACTATGAGATACCAGTTTATACTGGTTTTGTTTCCACTGACGTGCGGTCGACTGTACAATATTTCATACACTTTCATTTGTCTCATCAGAAATTTGTAAGCCCTGTACATTCTTGGATTAAACTGGAAAGTTTGAAAAATTTAACTTAAAACTTACAAAAGTAATTTAATAAATATTAACGCGTAATCAGGACTACCATTTTTTTCGTGTTCAAATCCCTTCGAATCGAGAGACACCGTGTACCGGCTACATTTACTTACTTCTTACTTACGTACTTACTTCTTACTTACGTACTTACTTCTTACTTACGTACTTACTTCTTACTTACATACGTACTTACTCCGGAGTCCCACGGCGGCGGCACAGCAGCCCGCCTAGGGGGAGACAAGTTGTTTCAAGTTGGAGGTCCATTCGCATAGCCCCCCCCCCCCCTCTCTGTGCACGTGCTCTGTGGCGGCCCTAACTACGTACCTACCTACCTGTCTAAATACTTAAATTCAGTGTAATGTAATAAGAATTAAGAATAATATAAAGGAACACAACTGACAGTGAAAAATGTTCTAAGACAAAACGCATACGATTGAGGTATTTGATTGAGCAGTCATTGAGAAAAAAATACATTACCAATTTGTTAACGCATACATCTGTATTTAAAAAGCAATTAAACTGTAATTAATGATATTTCCAAAAAAAATTTAATGTTTCATAAACAGTGCATATGTAATCAAGACATCAATTCAATGAATGTATAAAAACAACGTACACTATTCTGCTTTACATATTAACATTTCCTTAAAAACGATGTAATAAAACTATCATTACCTATTTATCAACCCTTCGATGTCCACTGTTGGATATAGTGCTCCATAAATTATAAAGGTCACATTAGATCTCATAGGGTGGCAGTGTCGCATAAGTTAAACCTACATTTATAGGCATACTGTGAGATTATAGTCATCTATAGAGTTATGCTATTTAAAACAGTATTCAATCAATACCTGAACTGAAAATAATAAATGTAAATTATTTCTATTCATAGTAAAGAATGTTCAGTGAACCACAATACACACATACTTACAATCATCCTTGACAATAAAATTGCTTGTTAAACAATCAATCAAACGTCATTATTTTATTGGTTGTTTTTCGTATAATGATCTCAGTATTATTACTTCGGTAGCATAAAGAAATATTCAAACCTCAAAAATATTATTAAATCTAGTTTTTTCTCAGATTTCTCAAAATAACTATAAACCGTACGAAATTCAAGCTTTTAAGCTCATTCAAGCTATTAAAACTACTATTATTATTACTTACTAGCTGTTGCCCGCGACTTCGTCCGCGTGTATTTTGGAAGTAGGTACCTATCTCTGCTATGTACAGACATACATCGTCTAGTTATAATTTTCCAATGGTAAAATGGATCATTCTAAGTACCTTCACCATAATTTAAGGTATACCATACCTTCAGGAACAAACTATGAACACCGTATCCAATTTGGTGAAGACAGATAAAAATTTAAAAAATTGTTGTTTTCACTTCTATTGCTCATAAGACTTCTCATATCAATTTTTATTATACGTGTGTATTTTTTAACTAATACAGTATGGGCAAAACCAAAACCATAGGAGATACAGGGAAACTGTCTTAGGAACCTTTAGGTATTTTTTCGTGATATCAATTTTGACATAGTAATCGGAGCAGCTGGAGTTCGGGTGGCATGCATGAATAAGTAGTAAGTTCCTAAGTACATTGCACAGTCTGTTTTATAAGAAAACATTTTATTAAATTTGACTAACTTCTGCTGCTTGGATTTTTTTCTTCCGATACAATAAAATGATTCTAACATGAAACTAAGTCGATACGCATTTTTAAAAAATAATAAAAACTATTTTTCACTGGCGTTCTATGAGAAAACATTTTATTGAATTTGACTAACTTCTGCTGCTCAGATTTTTTTCTTCCGATATAATGAAGTGATCCCTACATGAAACTGAGTCCAATCGCATTAAAAAAAATATGTGCAAATTGTCTCATTTTTATGGACAACACACGCTTGACCAAAAAATTTCTATGTCATAAGACACTTTCCCTGCATCTCTTATGGTTTCGGACTTGCCTATACTGTCCCAGTTAAAAAAAACACTGATATCTCCTATGTCTATGACATCGTCTTGTTACGTTAAATGATTTATCTGTAAATGACGATAACTTTTTTCGCTGTCATCCGATTTCAATGAAACAAAGCCTATAAGTTGCGCCAGGCTGTGCTTAATCTACCTGTGAAAACCGCAAGAAAATCCGTTCAGTAGTTTCGGAGATTAGCGATTACAGACAGACAGAAAGACAGAAAGACAGAAAGACAAAAAAATTTAAAAACGCTTTTTTGTGTTCTGTTACTCTTTTTTTATCGTCCACACTCATTTTTTTATAAATTTATTCAAAGTACAGACACACGGTTTCTACAGATTTATTATAAGTATAGATTAAAGCTATTTATTCACACGTAATAATAATAATGTTTCTTTTTGTTTCAGGCAATAAACCCATTATACCTATCAATAAACAATACTTAAACCGTCGAAAAAAGAAAGCAACTGAAAAGCGAAAATTAAAAAAAAAACATAAATAATTCTAAGTCGGTGTATATTTAATTGTAAGTACCACATAAGTATAGCAACATAAGTCGGCACAACAACATCAAGCACTGCCAATACCAACCTATTGTGACCGAACAACGTCGGCGTTACCAGTCAAATCAAATTATAGCTGCGATCAGTATACTATGTCATAAGGCATAACCGATTCATTTCTACATACTATCGCAACTTGTACAAAATAAAAGTCAATGTCACGCCGTAACATCTCGTTCAGACCGGCGCGCGCGCAGCGCCTTACGTAACAAACATACAGACGGACTAGTGTTGCGAAAAATGTCGCAAAACGTAAACAAATGCAAGATAAGATGTTCAGGATAGTGAAGTAAATGCCGGTATTTGTCTAAGTAAATCCCATTACATCCATTTGGTAGATCAATGATGTAGGCATGAATCAAAAAAATATGCCACTCCAAGGGAGCGCGCGCCCAACCAAAGAGATTTGAAACTTCTTGGATGTAGGTATCCAGTGAGATTTTTATTTCTCTTTAGTCTCATTGCGTCGCCGGCGCAACCTGGACGAGACTAGCTGGAGAAAGATATGACTGGCGTAAAATGGAGGAGGCCTATGCCCGAAATTGGGCTACCCAAATGTAATGAAATGTAATAAATAATAATAATATAATGAATGAAATGTAATATAATTGAAATGAAATGTAAATGAATGTTAAATATTATTTATAATACAATTATTATTATTTGTATATATTAAAAGAAAATATAAAGGATATCTTATCTTATCTTAGTCTCATTTCTCATTATTTTCATGAGAATGGAATCCTATCTAATGCTTTATGAGTGTGTTGTGTTTATTTCTATAATTAAAGATTTGATATTTACAAATCTTTGAAATTTTATTAATAATTACATTATCTAAATTTTTTTTTTCTTGAGTATGATCTATTTTTACCTATGAAGTATAAACGGGGTTGTAATAATCCTGTATTAATTAACTTTCGAGGCATGTGTCGAATGCACATCTTTTCGAACAAATGTATTGAAAATTAGGTGTTACGGTGGTATCTCGCCAGATGCGCATTTACTACATATCTGTTTGTAGTTTACGCATATCTCATTAGGCATTAAGAATGTCAGCATGGAAAGAATGCTGTGGGAATACGGATCTACTTAATGAATTATGTGGATCATCTATGATTAAGCCATAAATATTCTACTAAGTATGATCCACTTGCGCTTATAAGGTATATTCTATATTCGTTGAGAATAATCTTAGGGCAGGCGTATACAGTGGGACGCCTGCCAGCTAGATGGAGCGACAAAAAACAGAAGATCAGGTTCAGGGGCGAGCCTTGGGGAAGGCTTATGTCCAGGAGTAGACTCGTGCAGGCTGATGAAAAGTACTCGAAACGGTTCTTGTAAAATCTATACTATTATAAAATTGTAATGGGAGTATTTCTGTACATAGAAGGGATTAAAAAAACTATTGGAATACGTTACTTCATTCCTAATTGACCCCAAAACACTTTTCAAATAATTGATTGTCTGTTTGTCTGTTTGAACCCGCATCACGCTAAAACAACCTATTTGAACCGGGTTTTTTTTGTTTGAAAGCATGTGGTCTGACTTAATATAGTGTACTTGGTTTTTCTTTTTAATTCTTTGAAAAGGAACGTTAAGGTATGAGAAAAAAAAATACAGATCAAAACAACATGCCGCGGGCAAAAGTATGCTAGTCATACCAATATTATAAAGAGGAAAGATTTGTATTTTTGTATGTTTGCAATGAATAAACTCAAAAACTACTGTGCCGATTTGAAAAATTCCTTCACCATTGGAAAGCTACATTCATCCTGAGTGACATAGGCTATATCTATGTCCACCCATGCGAAGCCGGGACGGACCGCTAGTTGTAAATAAAGACACAGCGAGAGCCTGCCTGAACATGGCTGGTTATACTAATATTCTAGTACTCAAAAACAGGTCGTGTATATTTTGCGTTCAACAGTTGGCATTTTACGTAACGCGATGTACTTGAATCTTTTGTTTAAATTAATTAAATTACCACATGCGAAGTCATTAACACTGCCTGGAATGCAATTTGACATATAGTGTAAAGTTATTTCAATGCCTGTAATATTAGAACCTAGCTATAAACAAAAACAATTGGCAATGATTTGTGCTAAACTGTTTTAGTACGTTTATTTACCTAAATCTAGTCCTAAATGTTTGCTGCACTAAATGCTAATGCAGCTAGGGGCAGGAGCCTGTAGTCCTCGGGTTCAGGACAGGCTGTACCCAGGACACTCATCCCCCTCGCAGCTGGTGCATCGCATTCGCACAGCAGGCGTGTCATCGTCTCGCTGTCCTCTCCACAGGCTCTGCAGACGACGGTCTCCGATAGTCTATTGACGCTTTTATTTATAACTTTATTAGTAGACTGCTCATCTGTAGTTAAACAATTGTAGTTTCTGAAGGAAAATTACTTTGGATTACAACCTTCGACTTCATGTGCGCAAGTAGAACTACTTTCCAATTGACCCATCACGACTAGATAAGCACGATGGGTGATGTTTTCCAATACTCGTACAGTCGACCGCACGTCAGTGGAAACACTTTGATCTTGTGTCTTGAGTCGGTCGAGCCTGTTAATAAGCGGTTTCAATACTATGAGAGTCAAAGTCAAAACTATTTTATTGCATGTAAGTACAGTGGGTACATTTATACTACGTCAATTTTTTATCTACCACCGCTTCCAAGGTGTTCCAACCAGTTTATACTGGTTTTGTTTCCACTGACGTGCGGTCGACTGTACAATGTGTATTATTAATCTGGCAGTATTCGGCAGACCTCAAATTTAATCGTGAATCTAATGAAGTGAGAGGATCCTTGAGACAAAGCGTTTTGTCGTTAAAATATAGAAATATTCATATTACCAGCTGGGATTGCGAAATAGGTCAGCATACCTACTATTGGACTAAATGACCGGCGGCTATTCTAACATCGATCGATATTTTATCTACTATACTATCTAGGTAGGTACCTACTTAATAATATATCAGTTAATTTTGATTAACTCGACTGGGTGACTCGATTTTGGTGAAAACCGACTGCAACAATTAAAGTATGTATTTAAAACTTTTAACCTATTGACAAAAAACATAAATAGAATTTGCAAAGGTTTTTGAAAATTCTTCTATGCAATATATATTTTTCCATTGACAAATTATTGTATCATGTATTTTCTTAAATTTTATTTTAATGATCTCTCTATCAGATTTCTCTGTAAAATTATGCAAAGTCGCTGTAAAAACGGATAAGTACATACATACATACATACATATCTTCACGCTATGTCCCTGGCGGGGTAGGCAGAAAGAACGGAGCGCCAAGTATCGCGATCCTGACACACCTCTTTCGCTTCGCTCATTCTCATCATTCTCTTCATACACGCTCGCCGTGGGACTCGAGTGCTCTTTACGCTCTTTACGGATAAGTAATTATTTAATTAATACAAACGTTAATTTAGAAGACTTAGGTCTTTAAATAAAAGGCGTGAGGCTTGTAATTATCGTAAACGCATAAAATATAGACCAGTAAAGATCCGACTACCACGGACCACAGGGAACTAACTCCCATTACAAAAATACTCCTTTGGAGGTACCGATAGGTATTTTTAAGTGGGGGACTTTCTCCTTAAACCTATAATTTTACGTGTCGAGGGCCTTTCAGAATACTCCCCCGTTCGGTAACAGATGTCATCACTAGGATTTAAGATCATAACATGGTTTGAATAAATTTTGTGGCCAGCACTGAAAGGTCAATCTAGCTGACCTTTGTGGAAGCAAGGCTGCCGATCGGGTGATTTGGAGATCCACCGACAAAGGAAAGGATATAAAATTTGCTCAGATTTTCAATATTTGAAACTAGTGGTACCCTAAATATACTCTATAATTAATAATCTAGCACTTAACTAGCAGTAATAGATGTTAGGGGCACAAACCAGTGCCACTTCTGCAAATGCCTATGTCCAATATTAAAGCGCCGGTGGGGCAGTATGGAAGACGTGGCCTGTCACGTCTATAGAAGATCCGAGTTCGATCTTCGTATTCATAGTTTCATAGTCTCTCATAGTATTGCAATTTTCTAATAGGCTAGGCCAGCTTATGGTCAGTGTTTCTACTGACGTGCGTTCGACTGTACCAATGGGGTGTTTTCGAAACGTGAGCGCATTTACTGACTGCTCTCTATCGGTGAAGGAAAACATCATGAGGAAACCTGCATACGCCGAAGAAGGAATTCTTAGGCGCATGTGGAGTCCACCAACCCGCACTGGGCTGGCGTGGTGGACCGTACGCCTTCTTTGAGAGAGTTGGCCTGTACCAACAGTGGGGACATTATTGATAGAAGAAACTGAATGAATTTTAAAAGAACCTGGAAACTTCAAATAGTATTTAATTGACATTGAGATAAAATATCTCTTGAACCTTAACAAAAAGTGAAACCCACAACATCATCCAGCCACATATTCCACAGAACTGGATTGGTTTTTATACAGACGCGACATTTTTATCTTTCACGTAAAATATTGAAATTGTTTTTAATTATTTTAATTAATTTTAATTCTAAGTTGTTCACCTTTTGATTATTTATTGAGTTCCACCTGTCATGTGTGTATGGTAATTGGAGCAATCAAGGCGTCTTCCAAATATAACTTATTACCGTCTTTCAACTAACATCTCAATGGCAAATACAACCACGTTAAAGATGCAGTTCGCTGGCGGCGCTACCGTCTATCCAAAGACACATTGTATATGGAACTTTCATACATATTTAATAGTTCCTGATTTCGCCGTAGTTATTCTTATGTTTGTCGCTTGGATTAAACGACAAAAATCGAAAGAGCTGCCCTCCCCCCTTTGAATACAGGTTTGGCCTGATTCCTAGGGAAGGTTGTATCAATATTATAGTTCATTTAATGTTGGTTTATAGCTAAGTTTTATAGCACAGTGCCACCGTGTCGAAGTGTCGAGTGTCTGTGCTGATAATTAAACATGATATAGCCTTTTCCGGGATATCTGAGATGAGTTTTATTTTGTTTTTATTCATGTTCTTAAATATACTTAGTGACACCAATGTCTAAATATCTCAACAACTTCGGAAATGCTGTGGATTTCTTCGACGGATTCTTCGTGTTCATCGTCACTTAGGGACCGTCAAACGCCACGCTAGCGGACGCCCCGCGACTTCGTCCGCGTTATAAAATATCCAGTAGTTCCAGGTTATTAGCTATCACTGTATATTCCCCTAGAGTTTATTGGCGGCTGTGTAAAGGTGGCTGGTTTCTGCGCAATGACTCATTTTTGATGTCAAAAGGGAGCTGTGCGGTTCACTAGAGACGCTCATTCAATTTCAAGAAATAATTTAGGAACGCATGTAAAGTCCACCAACCCGCACTGGGCTAGCGTGGTGGACTATAAGCCCTTACGCCTCATAGATAGGGTAGGCCTGGGCGCCACACAGTGCAGACAGTAACGCCCTCTGGCGGCTGACTAACGTAAACATTTCGTACCATGCCTCGACCTACTCCGTTTTATTTACGATAGATGTCACTTTTTTTCTATTTCTATCATTTTTAGGTCAATGGCCAGCTGTGGTGGATGAAGGTTTAGTTCCTAATAGACACAGTAGATGTCGCCGTGATGAATTATTGTATTGCGGTGTAAAAGACATCAACGCGATAGTTATTTTTTAAATCCATGAAAGGATTCGTGATATCTACCAGTTAGTTTACGTTAATGGCTAATGCACAACCTACTTTTAGGAATAGTTTTAATTATTAAATGGACCTTATTAATATTATTGCAAATAATTACATACTTATTCTAAATATATATTAATAACTAAACATAAATATCAAAAAACTATTGTAACATTAAAAGCATAAAATTAATATAAATATAAAGCTAAAGAAATAAGTAATAATTTAAATATTTAATAAGTTTTAATTTAAATAATTCTTGCCCACCTTTCTTGCAAAGGAAAGTATTTAAAATAAAAATTCATCACAAGGTGCCGAAAACAGGGTCGAATTTTTGGAGTGGGGTTACTAGCCCAAGTGAGAGCCGTGGTAGCTTCATGAGGTCGTGGGTTCGAACTTCGGCCTGTACCAATGAGTTTTTCGAAAACTTAAGTACGGTTTATTATAATACCACAGGTTTTTCGGTGAAGGAAAACATCGTGAACCTGCATACGCCAAAGACTGGTATTTACTATTCTAAGGCGTATGTGAAGTCCACCAAAAAACGGCTTGGGGCACCGTTTGGCGGACAGGGGTTTGGCACAACAGATCCCATAGGGTCGAGGTACCTATAGCCATTTTCGCTGTGTATGACTTTTCATACGTTGCCTTCCAAGCCACGGGACCCTGGCCTTCTTCATCATCATCATATCATCCTGTAGACGTCCACTGCTGGACAAAGGCCGCCCCCAAGGATCTCCACGACGACCGGTCCTGCGCTAACCTCATCCAGCCGGGTCCCGCGACCTTCACCAGATCGTCGGTCCACCTTGTGGGAGGCCTACACTGCGTCTTCCGATACGTGGTCGCCATTCGAGAACCTTTCTGCCCCAACGGCCGTCAGTTCTGCGGGCGATGTGCCCAGCCCACTGCCACTTCAGCTTCGCAATTGGCTGGCCTTTTTGGCCATTTTTTATTAGAAACAATGTACATTTTGTAATTACTGTAAGCATAGCATCAATTTATTATTTCCTCTGTGGCATATATAGCGAATGGTATTCCTACTGGTGCGATGAAGTTAAATAATACATCAGAAACTCCTCCAAAATTATGTATTTTAATAATACATCGGTGCTTAAGACTATTTTTACAATAACTAGGTACGTGAAGGCAGTGATTCGAGTCTTACAAATTATTAGGCATTACACTTGTCAATTCTACTTGACCTAGAGGAAATTAAAGACTTCCCCGAGGCTCCACCGGTCCACTGGTCCACTATTGGAGAAGATAATAATAGGGATTGTAGGTGATGGTGATGATTATACTTAATGATTATTTGCAAGTGCAATGGGAAGCCTCTCAGTCGATAATACCGATGACCTGTTATGAAGGTGGTTGGTACGGGACTGTTATATGAGAGCGAGGAAGGGTTATGTATGATGGATGATGATTATTGATGATGATAAAGATTATGTTGAAGATAGATGATTGATTATTGGATCTAAACAGAAGGTTGTATGAATGGATGGATGTATATCTGACTATTTTTATATGCTGTCTTTCAAAATTAACAAACTATGCCAGTTTTATGTAACAGTCAAATTATATAACATTTTTCTTTTAATCGGCTGGTTTTAAAACTAATTTGTTAATTTTGAAACACTTTATACAGTACGTATTTATATATTGCATTTGTTATATATATAAGGTAGGTATGTTTTAAAGAGATACAGTTTATGTAGGTATTTAGTATGGTTTTATATACACAGTCTGCCTAGACCGAAGATTTCTCTTTCATGGGTTGGCTGGCAGAAATCTGAGATACCGTCACTTTTTATATATGTACATTTAATATGTTTTATATTCTGTGCAATGTAGGTACATTTTAAATGATAAGATGAAATTTATAAAAGTCAGTGAATTGATAAATAAGCGTGCAATATAAGAAGAGAAATTGATGGAAAACAAAATACACACAAGAATGAAAACGTCGACAAATGATTTTAAGTTTCTATTAAGAAAACCTGTAGGTACAGTGGACCGCACTTCTGTGAAAACACTTTGCCTTGCCTTTCAATACTATGAGAGACCAGTAGATATTGGTTTTATTTCCACTGACGTGCGGTCGACCGTACAAATAGACTATTTGTCATTAACTTTTCTTCTTCTTTCTTTCTTTCTTTCTCTTTTCTTCTATCTTTTTTCTAATATATAAAACAAAGTCGTGTTAGTTACACCATTTATAACTCAAGAACGGTTGAGCGGATCTTGATGAAACTTGGTACAGTGATAGCTTATAGCCTGGAATAACATATAGGGTACTTTTTACTGGGTAAACTGTTCCCGCGGGAAAAACTTATTACGCGGGAAAAGCCGCGAGCAACAGCTAGTCTCTCATAATATCAAATTTTATCACGCAAAAATCAAGCTGACAGCACCAAACTTAACCAATGTGCCAATCTCTGTACTTTGTGGGACGTGAGCGAAATTCACAAATGTAATACCATCGAATGTCTATTTAGTATTCACCATTAGAACATTTTAAACCTTAATATTTACATACATACATACAATAAATACTTTTTTGTATATTACAAACGGCAAGTGCGATTTAGCCTATTGCATTTACAATGTGTTTATGAAACAAGAGTAAACTAAAAACCAGCGAGATGCATTTATTTCTTGCCTTGATATGTTTGAAAACATGACAAAATAACTTACCCGAGTTTTTATAGCGGTTTTAACTCATATTTTTACACTTGGGTACCTTTCCTTGTTATATGAAAGAAGCCAACAGAACTTCTTTCATTATTTTTCAATTTAGATCCTAAATGGGCTTGAATTGGAATTCCATAATTAATTTCCAACAATGTCATGAAAAGTGGCTAATAATTGAAACGTTTCATAAAAGGTAGTCAGTGAAAGTATAAAGATTCGTCGTTATTTACAACGATTAGCCTCAAAATACATGGAAACGATATATAAATATACTGGCATCCCCCTTAAAGCTTTACCACCAGTAGCCACCGCCGTGGCCGCCATAGAATCCTCCGTAGTACGGCCAGCCGTAGCCGTAGCCTAACCCATAGCTAGGGTAGCCCCAGGAGCTGCCCCAGTAAGGGTAGCCGCCGTAACCCCCGTAGCCACCGTAACCCCCGTAGCCGCCGTAACCCCCGTAGCCGCCATAACCCCCGTAGCCGCCCCAATGGCCGCCCCAGTGCGACGCCGCCGGCTTCAAGTCTTCCTTCTCAGCTGCCACCAAGTCTTGCTTCTCCGCTGGCACTGGTCGGTCGGCAGGGGCGGCGAGAGATATCGCCAGGAGTAGCAGGAGGCAGGCAGAGAAGAATGTGATCTGTAAGAAGGGATTCTCTTAAAAGTTTTGCTGGTACTGGGAGCAATTTATTACTTTACCTTATTGGGAGAAAATACCTTATATTCACAGTACATAATATTGTAATAATAATAGTAGGTAGGTATATCGGTGTACCTTTCTGACAACTGAGTTTAAATTCACGATAAAATTTTAAAAAATAATTTTTTTGCTTTAACTTTTTAAAGTTTATCGTTATACTCAATTTCGCTCTCCTGTAAACCAAGGTATGCGGCGTATGGCACAAACGTATTCTCACCCGACATTTTATGATATTTTTAACAAAAACAAAATCAGTTCGGCACCTTATAATAAGATTGAATTATAGGGTATCCCAGACACACGACGCGCGGTCGGTGTGGCGGCCTGTTATATTCCCTATGCAATGTATGTGAGACTTCAAACGCGCGTGGCCATAATTTGTACATTGAGGCTGCGGCCTGCGGTAGGCCGCCACCGCAGGCCGCGTGTGTCTGGCATACGCTTAACTTGTAAAGGAGCTTGGCATCTAGGATATGCGGAGCCACTGTACAATACAGCGACTAACGAGAACGAACCATTGAAATGCAATCTATCTTCTTTTGAATGCTGCGTGAAATTTTCATAAACATCAGTTAAAACGATGTAGTGAACAGTTAATTAAATAGATAGGTCAAGATCTAACTAAACGATCAAGTAATAACATGACAATTGACACCAAAAAAGTACCAGCACAAGACATATCGCACGCAATCTATTCAAAGGGACAACAGATTCGGTTCTCACGGAATGACAAAGATAATTCAACTAACAACCTTTATGTACCTATTACGTGTAGACTAGCTCGCTTTAGTACCCTAAGGGCCTCTTACACCGCTTGCTGATAAAGTCCCAGATACCATATCTGTAGGTTATCTGACAGATAGCCTGTTTTTTTGGTTTCACAGGTATCTGATTGCCTATGTCTTATATATTTTATGTAGTCTATCACACAGATTTATCTGATAGATTAGTTTATCACTTAGATTACTATCTGTAACAATATCAGGAAGTGGTGAAAGAAGCCCTAAAACTAGTACTAGGTAAGGTACTGAAGTATTAGTATTAAAAATTGACACCCTGATCATTTAAACACACCTTTGTTGGCAATAAATCATATTATAAGCACAAAACTTGAAAAAAAAATTGAAAATAATTTTAATATTAGTACAAAATTTTAAATCTAAAAGTAAAGCCTTTTTGGAATATTTTGTGTCAAATCCCACAACGGTGCCCCAAACCGTTTTATTGGTGGATTTCACATACTCGTACGCAGGAAGGTTCGAATTGCGCGCGCCGAAAGACCGAAGAGATCAGAAGCTCTATTTTGGAATCGCTCTCCGCAATTCGAGCGGTCGATTCTACTGATTTTTGTAGTGGATCATCATCATCATGTCAGCCTGTAGACGTCCACTGCTGGACAAAGGCCTCCCCCAAGGATCTCCACGACGACCGGTCCTGCGCTAACCTCATCCAGCCGGGTCCCGCGACCTTCACCAGATCGTCGGTCCACCTCGTGGGAGGCCTGCCTACGCTGCGTCTTCCGATACGTGGTCGCCACTCGAGAACCTTTCTGCCCCAATGGCCGTCAGTTCTGCGGGCGATGTGCCCAGCCCACTGCCACTTCAGCTTCGCAACTCTTTGAGCTATGTCGGTGACCTTGGTTCTCCTGCGGATCTCCTCATTTCTGATTCGATCTCGCAGGGAAACTCCGAGCATAGCTCTCTCCATTGCCCTCTGCGTGACCTTGAGCCTTCTTATGAGGCCCATAGTGAGCGACCACGTCTCGGTACCGTATGTCATCACTGGCAACACACACTGGTTGTAGTGGATGTCGAAGGAAAATCAGTAGAATCTATCGCTCAAAGCGAGTAGAGCGATTCAAAAATAGAGCTCCTGAGCTCCATGCTCGTACGCCTTAGAATAGAAATTCTATTCTTTGCCATATGCAGGTTTCTTTACGATGTTTTCCATCACCGAAAAGTCTGTGGTGATGGTACAAACTTTCTTGGGAATTCGGTAATGCCGGGATTTAATTTTTAAATAATTTGTATAAGTAAGTTACGTCTAATTTTTTTAGCCATTAGACAAATATGGTAGACGCTGGTATACTCGTCAGCATCCCTAATAGTCTTCACATGATATAAAAACCATACTTAACCAACATGACAACAAATATGTTGTACCAACATTAATTCAACAGCTTGATTTTTGATAAACTTAGAATAATTAAGATAGCAACACTAAGTCGACAACTTACAGGTTAATTATTAAGCTTTTTATATCATGTGACGACTATACGGACACTGACGAGTATACGGACGTCTATATCCGATTATTTGATCACTGATTACAATTATTTTATTTAAAAATAAATAAATTATAATATGAAACTTATACGTTTTTTTCCCGCGGGAACAGTTTACCGTGGTAAAAAGCACCCTTTTTCCCTGTCCCAGGTTTCCATGTATCTCTACACCCATAAAAATCCGTTCAGCGGGTTATGCCTGGAAAGGCAACAAGCAGACGAATTACTTTCCCGTTTATAATATTAGTATGGATGAGTATCCGATTATTTGATCACTGATTACAATCGATAATATTAAACTTGTAAGTTTTTTTCCCGCGGGAACAGTTTACCGCGGTAAAAAGCACCCTTTTCCCTGTCCCAGGTTTCCATGTATCTCTAATACACCCATCAAAATCCGTTCAGCGGTTTAGGGCGTGAAATTTAACAAACAGACGAATTACTTTCCCGCTTATAGTATTAGTAAGGATGAGTAAGTGCCACTTACTTTCGCGCAAGCCATGGCTGGTTAAGTCCACTGTCACAGGTGCACACTGGTGTGAGGCGGCCACTCCGCCGGTTATATATCGCAGGCGCGTCCTAGAACCGCACGGATGACTGGCTCGGCTTCCTTCGGCCCATTGTGTGGTGCCATTGACCTTTATTAGAAGGGGGTTAGGTTGAGAATGGTAAGGGATGGTTACGTGGAAGTGTCAGTGGTTTAGTAGGTACAGTCTACCGCACGTCAGTGGATACACTTTGACCTTGAGCTGGCCTAGCCTGTTAGGGAGTTTCAATACTACGCGAGACCAGTTTATACTGGTTTTATTACCACTGATGTGCGGTCGACCGTACAAATGCGGCAGGCTTTTTGACCTAATGGTTTGGGAGTCTGCCTCAAACTTACAAGTTAGTGTAGGTACTTATATGTTACCTAGACGCTTTGGTACGCTCTGGTGTGTTCCGTAGGATCCGGGGACTCCCAATAGTCACTGAAGGTGGCCACGGAGGGGGTTTTCCCCCTAGAAGGTCGGGTATCTCAGGAGTATTTCTCTCCGTGTTCAAAAAGGGTACCAAAGTGCCTACATTTTGCGAAATGTAAAAGTACTTCGGATTTCCAATTCTTTCATTTACATGTTGCGAGCACTTGATGTGCAATGTTATTGTTAGGTATATACGGTCGACCGCACGTCAGTGGAAACAAAACCAGTATAAACTGGTCTCTCATAGTACTGAAACTCCCTAATAGGCTAGGCCAGCTCAAGGTCAAAGTGTTTACACTGACGTGCGGTCGACTGTACCTTTCAAACTTGTACAATTAATACAGTACCTATTAAAATTAATCTATTAATGATGAAATTCTTCGTTCATTCATTGCATTTTGGAGTTAATCAAAACTTGCATTTTGCCGCGGCTTCACCCGGGTAGAAAAGTTTATCCCGTGGGAACAGCTTTTCTCGAGATTTATAGCCTGTGTTATTCTGATGTATATAGTCTATATTAATGTAAAGTTTCATCAAACATCCAAACACACATCCATCCTTACCAACATGTTAGCTGTTTCGTGTATTAATAAAAGCACAGACTCAAGACTTTACGGTTAACATGATACCACGAGGTTGGCATGTGGTCCGCTTGTTGTTGCGTCCCCTCATCCCATCGCATTGAGGTTATCTATCATGTAATTTTCCGGTCCATTGATTTGAAAATTTATGCGTTGCAATTGAGTAATCAATTATTTTTCATTACTCATACTCTGAAAGTAGGTCTGAAGTTGCCTGAGTAGCGGGTTGAAAGTAATACATCTCAGCCCTAGGGAGAATCGCTTTCAACTGACAGCTGTCAAATTATATATAAAAAAACTAGTACTATTTTGACATTTCTATTGGACCATGTTCTAACTGTCTATACAGCCACTCAATTACAGCGCGATGTAAAATTGAAATAACATAAAGTTGTGTAATAATTAAAGAATATCATTTTTTAAATGACATTATTATAATTGTAATAATGTCAACTATTTCTTTAAAATAACATAGATTTGGGCAAAATATTTATAATTTTTTCAATGATGGAAATGAAAAATAATGGCAGAATAGCTGGCCGGCCACAGAAAAAAAACAAAATAGACGGGATAGCGGCAATCCGATCTTCATTTGTTTTTTCGAGTTGTAGAGTTTTGTTTATACTTCCGTATAGCAGAGATTTATTTGTATTAACACTCATTTTATGTTTTTGTTTTACTTTCAGTGTATTCTTAATGAAAAGCACAGTGTTTCCCTCGGGTTCAAGACTTATTTAGAGGTCCCTCGAACTATTGGCGCCCGACGGTCTCGGGACTTAAATAAGTTACTTTCACCCCTGGGGTAACAATGTACTATTGATTGCACTCCGTTGAAATTCATAAACAAACTATATAAGTAGTGAATTAGCCTAACAATAATTTAGAGTAAGTAAAAAACAATAAATAAACAGCTACTTCTTGGCAAATAATACAATGATAATTTCCGATCTCCGAGAGAGCGTCAGTGGCCTCGGGGATAAGACGCGACCTATGATATCAAAAGGTCCGAGGTTCGATCCCCGGCTGGGCCATGTACCAATGGGTTTTTTCTCGAAACTTAAGTACATGTACTGACTGCTCTCAAACGGTGAAGGAAAACATCGTGAGGAAACCTGCATACGCCGAAGAAGAAATTCTTAGGCGCATGTGAAGTCCACCAACCCGCACTGGGCTAGCGTGGTGGACTATAGCCCGCACGCCCTCGTTGAGAGGGTAGGCCTGAGCCCCAGCAGTGGGGAGATTAATAGGCTGTTGATGATGATGTTGATGATCTAGATTATGACAAGGGCATCATTATAAATTAGTCCATTACCTATATCTCTGTAAAGGAAAGAATGTGTAAACTGAAAAACCATTTCATTGCGCAACTGTACTTGTATGTAAAAAATATCCAAAGGAAATTTAATTATACGCATAAATGATGCTGTGTTTGTAACGCAATCAACTTTTTTGTGGTGTGACTATTGGTGGAAGATCACCGAGTCATCGTTGGATTCTTTAGCACTTTTGTTACACCAAAGTGTTACATACATACACACACTCACAAAAAATAAAAATGCTGCAAAATCGGCCATGTCTTCTGACTGCGATGACTTAGAAGTCTGATTTTTTCACGACTCCAAGGGACTGCAGACCTGAGTATTTGATATTAATTTCAACTTGATACCTCCACGCGTTCCTGAGAAAAATTGTCTTGACAGATGGACAGACAGACAGACGGACAACGAAGTGATCCTATAAGGGTTCCTTTTTTTCTCTTTTGAGGTACGGAACCCTAAAAATAAACAGAAATGAAGTAAGTAAATAATTATTTCGGAACCTAAGTGCTGTTTATTCACCGGTATTGGTGAAGGGATTAAATATTTTCCCTGAAGGAAAACATCGTGTAGAAACCTGAATACGCCGCCAAAGCTTAGAATTTCAATCTAATTCGTATGTGAAGTCCACCAAAAACGGATTGGGGATTGTTGGTGGACTAGGATTTGGCACAACAGGATTCTGTAGGGTCGAAGAGGCATGTCTACCTAACAAGATAAGATGCTTTGAAGGGGGTCCAGTACCATCAATTTCATACTACCTACTCCTTAAATTTTTGGCGAAGAAAATCAATAAGAGAAAACCTATAAGATCATCATCATCATCCACAGCCTATTAATCTCCCCACTGCTGGGGCTCAGGCCTACCCTCTCAACGAGGGTGTTCGGGCTATAGTCCACCACGCTAGCCCAGTGCGGGTTGGTAGACTTCACATGCGCCTAAGAATTTCTTCTTCGGCGTATGCAGGTTTCCTCACGATGTTTTCCTTCACCGTTTGAGAGCAGTCAGTATACCTATAAGATACTACCTAATATACTCTGGAATAAAAATTCTAAGGCATATTGCGAACTAGCTTTTTCCCGCGGCTTCGTCCGCGTAGAAACTTTTTCCCGTGTAGATTATGAAACAGCGCTCTCTATGTAGGTGTTTTGTTACTTAGAGGGTATTAGCGAACGTCCCGCGACTTCGTTCACGTTAAAACGTAGCCTATATGTTATTTTAGGATATAAGCTATCATTGTACCAAGTTTCATCAAAATCTGTTCTGAAGTTTTTGCTTGAAAGAGTAACAAACATCCTCACATCCTTACAAACTTTCGCCTTTATAATATTAGTAGAATAGGATTAGTAGGATTCCTCCAATTTGACGAAGGGTGCGTGAAAAAAAGGTGCTATTAACCTGATAATTTTTTTAAATATGCCTCCGTCAATATAGTGCTTAGTTTATTATCTAATAACCGCTTCCGACACAACAAAATGCAGGTTCTGTCGCATTGTCGTGCGTGTAATGCTACGTTCGGAAGTACTGCAATTACTCGGGGGTCGCGGATTAACGCGAAAATTGACGTTTCGACATCGAATAAGGCTGCTGACTTGGTCGTTACGCGGTAGCTGTGAAACCTTAAAGTTGCCCGTGTTTCTCTAGCGCCCTTGTGCCGTTTTAGTGGGTAATAAATAAGAACTGAAGAGAAATAAGACTGGTCTGTTGGAGTAGTGGTGCCTACTGCTCCAAAGGTAGTGGGTTCGATCCCACCCGAGACCAACTTTAGTGTGATGAGCGATTACTGTTGGTTTTCGGATTCTGGGTGTCTGAATGTATTTAAGTATTTATGTTTGTATATCAGTTGTTGAGTACCCATTTACAAGCTTCGGCTTAGTTTGGGACTAAACAGCCGTATGTAAATTTGTCCATACAATATTTAATAAAAAGCCAGACATGAAAAGGACCAAGCTATAATTACAATATTTTTATTGTTTAAAGAGATTAGTAAATCAATCAATACACGAACGATTTAGATATAACATAATAAAATATCCAGACAATAATCAAATTGCAACATGCAAGTATGTCAAAATTTTCATTTAGCAATATGACTACAATATGTAAATGAAATCCTTGTGTATTTTTAAAATTTATTTTAATTTAATTGTTTGATTTTTATAGTTATTCCACTGAATTATAGATACAACTCCAAGTTAAATTAAGTCAAAGTAAACTACCCCTGTTTGAACTGACTTATATATTATCAAATATTTTACAAATAGTAAATAATAAGACTAATTTAAACGGATTACTCCAGAATTGTCACAAAATCAAGACCGGCCATTGATTCCAATGATCAAGCAATTAGGGTTTTAATTTAGGAATTTTGTATTTCAATCCCGCCTCCGCTTACCACCAAACCATCCGCCTGACCAGCGGACATACGCACAGTTTGGCATCGAACCTCCGTCCTTCCTTCCGGAGCCCTCGGCTGCGGCGGCAGAGGTCGCGTCCATTGCGTGTCATTAAGATTACTTATTTAGTTATTTGCTTAGATGAAACCAAAAGGACGAAGATACGTTACTTGTAGCTGAAGGACCGCTTGAGGAATGTGACAGTTACTTGGTAATGCGAATTTGTATTGAATGATAATCCTTGAGAGGGTAGGCCTGAGCCCCAGCAGTGGAAACATCTTAATAGGCTGTTGATGATGATGATAATCCTTCATATCTCATCCCACCTTATTCCCCAAAGGCTGATGTACTTAGGTACTGAAAATAGTCCTACAAAACCAGGTACAAGTACTTTGTTTTAGTCAGTACAACACGAAACGACGGCTCATTACAAGACACTTTCGCTATTTTATTACTGCTTAGTGGAAGATACTGTAAGTTTATTACTGGTAAGTGGTAAATAGTATTGTACGAATGCAACTTTGATTGCATCTGTTGTGAGTGAGAGTGCGTGTAGTCGTACACCGAGCCTAGTTAAGCGTATCTTCTTTCTTTGGTTTCATCTAAGGTTATTTGTTATGTCATTGAAGACAATTGAGGGTACTGTGTATAGTTGAATCAATTGTATTTTTGCGTGTTGCGTTATTTAACCACGTAGTAGCAATATGAATATCCTGCTCCCGAAGGGCTGATGTCCACGTTCAACGTACTCGTCTGGAAGATCAGTTAAGGCTGCTCAGCATCTCCAGATCCTCAAAGTCAAAGTCAAAACTATTTTTTGCATGTAAGTACACTGGGTACATTTATACAACGTCAATTTTTTATCTACCACCTTTCTTTTACTGACCTTACTAAGCCTTTACTGTGGTGGTACAAGTTTGTTTTTGTTTCTTGTAACATAAGCTGTGTTCATGTCACAGTGACTCAAAAAGAAACATATATTTTTACGGACATACAAAATATTTTCAAAAATGTATTGACTGGCAACGGTTAATATATTAATTTCTTTAAACTTTTCTCTTAATGATTCTCTACAACTGCTAAAAATGCTCGATCGACCGACCGACCGACCGGCTCAGTGGATCACGCGGTGGTGATGTGATTACGTATTAAATGCCATGCTATTTGCTGGATGCTCTGGGCCGCTCACTCCAATTTTTATGTATCTACCCTACCTATTGTATTGTTTATTGTGTTCATGTTCAACTTTTAATATCAATGTTATGCTTTCTTTACCTTAGTGTAATTTATGTCTTGTTTGCTTTAAATAACCGATGGACAGCACGAATGGTGGTGTTGGGACAAACCAATACACTGGTTTATCAACACCTCAATACCAATTGTCAATGTAATTCACAATGTATATTAGATTAAATAAAAAATAAAAAAAACGCCGATTATAGATCGCCCTAATAGCTCTCTTTTGCAAAATAAAGATGGTCTCTATATCTGCCGCTTGACCCCACAGTAGGATGCCGTATGACATGATGCTGTGGAAGTAGCTGAAATAGACTAATCTCGCGGTAGCAGCAAGCAAGTCTGCCATCACGACTATGTCAAATAGAAAGATACAGAGAGATGTGCTCGCCGTTTATACTTATACCCCGTCCGCATCAGTTCAGTGTTTTAAAGAACTCTTTTGCAACTGGATCGAACCTGTCTGCTGGTTCTGGAGTCAGGGCAGCGCTATACATGCCTCTAGCACCTCTATACAGATCTGTCAGTGTCAACATTATTACTATTTTTTATTGTAATTTTGTAATTAAGAGTGTCAGTGGCCTCGGGGATAAGACGCGACCTATCATATCGAAAGGTCCGAGGTTCGATCCCCGGCTGGGCTATGTACCAATGGGTTTTTTCTCGAAACTTAAGTACATTTACTGACTGCTCTCAAACGGTGAAGGAAAACATCGTGAGGAAACCTGCATACGCCGAAGAAGAAATTCTTAGGCGCATGTGAAGTCCACCAACTGGGTCTCCGCACTGGGCTAGCGTGGTGGACTATAGCCCGCACGCCCTCGTTGAGAGGGTAGGCCTGAGCCCCAGCAGTGGGGAGATTAATAGGCTGTTGATGATGATGACGATTGTAATTAGCATAATACGCCGCTACAGTACCGTCAAACCCTCCATCTTTTGCCTTTGACTGTAACTTTGGCCATATCCAGACAGTGGCTAAATTGGACACCGTAACGATGTAAGATGGGCCTAATGTTTAAAAATCATTCAACCGGTGTTCAATTTAGCCACTTTCTGGATATGGCCAAAGTTACCGTCAGAAGCCAAGATGGAGCGTTTGACGGTACTAAGTTTATGCTCTTTCTCCGAACTGTGGCCGGTAGTGCGCTGTTGTATAATAGCGACGTTCAATCCCCAAATACGTCGCAATGACCCCACAAAATACCGGAATGCGTCGCGAGCGGAATGCGAAATGAGGCGCATTAGAATGTTTGACGATTGTTAGTTGTCACGGGAACCACGTGTGACTTTTGATTTTATAGATACAGAGCGGCAAAGAAGACGTACTGCCCTAAAGTATATTATACTCGCTGATGCCTGCGGCTTCGCCCGCGTTTTTTTTTTTTTTTAATCTTTATTTTATTTAGGGACTTTTGTGTTCTCCACATGTCAGTCCCATCGTACCCTGACCAAGATTTACTGACGAGGCGACTCAAAAATATCATACAAAGATCGTGCCGCCACAGATGCAGGCTTGGACAAAATTGACTGAGCCAAACCCACATATAGTGGATTCAGCTTGAGTCGCCTCATCATTAACTCCCGCTTATTCCTGAACCTGTCACACTCCATCAGCAGGTGTTGGTCTTAATAGTTTATCGCGGTAATAATTTTAGCCTATGTCCTGCTCCAGAATTCGATACATCAAATGAAATGAATTTATTTGCCAGAACATAGGAAGAAAAAGGTATAAACAAAATACATAGCATCATAACAGCATAGTTCACCCGGTGACGGCATGCAAATTTTAACTTTTGTTATTAAAACATTATTTTAATGAGTAAAAGCATTTATCTAGGAGCCTATGTAATTTTAACCCTAAAACTATTAACAGGACAATAAGAGCGAACTTTAATATGTATAGAAGCATTACTTCATACAAATTTATTTGAAATTGTGAGATTCGAATAAAAACAAATGCAATTTTGATAGTCCGAAGTAACAAAACGTTAAGATGATTATAGACCATATCGCTATGCGACAAAGTATACATTTGCTTGTATTGAATTCTACTTAATACATTTTCATGTGTAATACTAATACTCAAATCCCCTACAAAGAGTCCGCCGCGGCGAATCTTTTGGTGTCATCATTTTTAGAGCTTAGTAGTATTTCTATAATTAAAGTTCGCTGCATAAAAGTTCATTAAAATCCGTTCAACGGTTTAGGAACAGACAGAGTCATTTCATCATCATCATCAACAGCCTATTAATGTCCCCACTGCTGGGGCTCAGGCCTACCCTCTTAACGAGGGCGTTCGGGCTATAGTCCACCACGCTAGCCCAGTGCGGGTTGGTGGACTTCACATGCGCCTAAGAATTTCTTCTTCGGCGTATGCAGGTTTCCTCACGATGTTTTCCTTCACCGTTTGAGAGCAGTCAGTAAATGTATTTAAGTTTCGAGAAAAAACCCATTGGTGCATGGCCCAGCTGGGGATCGAACTCCGGACCTTTCGATGTGATAGGCCGCGTCTTATCCCCTACGCCACTGACGCGCCGAGTCATTTGTGTAACATAAATTATGGTCAAATGCGGATCAAAATGCTAAAACATGCAAAATTTCTGAACGAAAAATTCGCTCAGTTTCTCCTTTCCCCACGCGCTCGCACTCCTCACGTATCCGTCTGGTGAGCTTCCGCTCTATCTGATCTCTCATATGTCACTCCGCTCGTCCGCGTATCACTCAAAATCAAATTCAATGTAGTCTGATTTATTTATAATATTTTAGTAGTATCTATGTATTTAATATATTTATGTAATATAAGTTTTTTTTTTTAATAAATTGTATCTATTTATCTATTTGTAGTGTATGTGGTTAATTATCATATATTACTCTTTTATATTATCATATTATTTTATATACACTATACTACCTATCTTTTTGCGCCTACCACTAATTTATCTGCACGGCCCAAAGGTCAGCTGGTAGAGAATGCCATTGGCATTAAGTTCGCCTTTTGTACAAATTAGTGCAATGAAGTTTTAAATAAAAAATAAATGAAAATTCGCCCGATATATTTGTGTTGTCATATGTACATCAATCATTCACTCGGCACCATGATATAAGAGCATTTTTTGAAGAATAGAGGTCCCTCCTTTTTGTAGTGGCTTGTTCCGCTGGCTTCAGTACTATGAGACGTCTGAGACCGTGCCGAATGCTCAATGCGAAGGTCCGCGCCACCTGCGATTGTCTCAGCCCAGGTGTCCGTGAAATGGTTTATGTCATCCGATTAGCAGATGGCATTCGATTAGCTTCGATCGGTCGATACGTACTGCTAGCTAGAGCCAGTGGGAAGGTCACAGCTGTCGCAGAACCGACGGCCGTTGGGCAGACGAGTTCTGGAGTGGAGACCGCGGACCGGTACGCGCAGTGCAGGTGGACCGGTGACCTGAAGAAGGTGGTCGGGAGCGGCTGGATGCGGAGGGCGGAGGACCGGGTGTGGTGGCGTTCATTGGGGAGTGAACGTGAGTCCAGTCAGTGAATCTGACCCTATAACCTTTCAACAACAAAATACCTAGTTGTATTCTCAAATTTAATGAATGACCGAAATTAATTTACGAGAAACATGGTAAGTATACAGCTTGATAAATACGGATTGGTGTTTCACATGTATCGTCAGGTTTATGGCATGCAATTTTTTTTATGTATAACTAAGGTTACCTATATACTTACATAATCTAACCCGTATATCGCTTTTGATAATATTAATACATTTTGATATTTACCCTTCAAATTTCAATCCACCTTTGTTTTTGCAGTAAATCACAAATACAAATGCAATGACATGCTAGTCAAATAATATAACTGTCAAATTCATTACATGCGCAGGCGCATAATTCTATGGCTTTAGCGCCACCGAGCGTGACGCGGGACCCGGCGGCTGACATCTCCTCGCTCGTTGTCATATCATCCATGTAACTTGAATGAGGTTAGAGATCGTAGACAGAGTAAGTAGGTAACCTTCGTCGAAATTGTTAAAAAACAGATTTTTGAACTCAAATAATACCAATGACAAGACTTACCAGTTTTTGTATTATCTGTAGGTACTATTATTTATTCTGTCATCATCATCATATCAGCCTGTAGACGTCCACTGCTGGACAAAGGCCTCCCCCAAGGATCTCCACGACTACCGATCCTGCGCTAACCTCATCCAGCCGGGTCCCGCGACCTTCACCAGATCGTCGGTCCGCCTTGTGGGAGGCCTACACTCGAAAACCTTTCTGCCCCAACGGCAACCTTGGTTCTCCTGCGGATCTCCTCATTTCTGATTCGATCTCGCAGGGAAACTCCGAGCATAGCTCTCTCCATTTATTCTGTGGTTAAATAAAATATGTTTACACGGACAAGTTTACATACTATTAGCATTAATTTATTGGCCAGCTGTTTCAGATTTAAACCAAAATTAAGTTATTCGCATTAATTTATTATAGAATTTAATGAGTAAGTATTAAACAATATTACTGACTTTAATGAGTAGCTATTTTTGCAAGGCGTAAGCGTTAATTTTGGCATTCAAAATCTAGGTCAATAGAATTTAATCCTATCTAACTGCTAACAACAAGCACTTATGTTCTTATGACAATAGCCGGTACCAGTTACGTACCTTACCTTTATACCTACGTGGGAATCTCTTGTTTACCATATGCCTGTCTAGACATAGATTATACAGAATTTCTGATAATTTTCTTATGAGTTCCACTGTACTTAGTAGGTATAGTATGTTAAAATGAAATATATATAAATATAAATCTTTTAAAATAATAGTTAAACCTAGGTGTACCCTATTACAATTACATCTGTGACCTAGGTATGTTTTTCTTATAAATTACGAAAGTAATTTTTTTTTTCTTGGATACTGTCTTCTAAACTACAGCTGTGGTTTACAATTATATAGTAATCCTATCCTATCCTACTAATAATATAAAGGCGAAAGTTTGTAAGGATGTGAGGATGTTTGTTACTCTTTCACGCAAAAACTACCGAACAGATTTTGATGAAACTTGGTACAGTGATAGCTTATATCCTGGAATAACATATAGGCTACTTTTTAACACGGACAAAGTCGCGGGGCGTCCGCTAATACCCCCTAAGTAACAAAACGCCTACATAGAGGGCGCTGTTTCACAATGTACACGGAAAAACTATTCTACGCGAGCGAAGCCGCGGGAAAAAGCTAGTATTTTAATATTTTAGTTCTTTCTTTTCTTGGAAAAAGCTGTCTCCGGATCCTTACGATACAGTGGCGCCACCGCTCCAAATAAATAACTTAGGAACTAAATGTCAACAAGCGGCGCCATCTATCGCAGCCACTGCTCAATCGGCGCGAAGTCGACTTCGTACGCGGCGCGGGCGCTAGACGGCGCCTGTCGCCTGAAGAACTCTGCGACATTGCCGCTCATACTGCCGTAAGGGATGCCACCTGAAAAAAAAAATTTGAACCTCAGAAGTGGAATTTGGACTGCAAAAAATTAGATTTAATTTCAATTCAAATTTATTTATTCAGATCAAATATCAATTTTTTTTTAGTAAAAAATACAATACTTACTTGTCTAGTGTTAATAACATTTAAAATATTTAAATAAATAATAATAATTCGGTCAATTCAAATAAAATAATAAAATAAAATCAATTTATGTATTTAAGTACTGATTAAAAATCTTCTAGTACAGTCGACCGCACGTCAGTGGATACACTTTAACCTTGAGCTGGCCTAACCATGGAGAGTTACAATACTATGAGGGACCAGTTAATACTGGATATGTTACCACTAACATGCGGTCGACCGTACAACCATTTAAAGCTGATACACTATTTTAATCACTATCTAGTGTAAGGTCGACCGCACGTCAGTGGAAACAAATCTACTAGGTATGGTCTATCATAGTAGTGAAACTAGTGATGAAACAATTACAGGTTAACAATTACAATTATTGAAATTTGAATTGTTTTTTTTTCTTTTTTCGTTATATTTAGAGGGGTAATAGTTTATAGAGGGTTATAGTTTTTTTTAATAAAAGTTCCTAGATTTCTTGAAAAAAGACTATTATATTAAAAAAATCAAAGCTTCAATTTCAAATTCGCTAATAAGCTAGGCCAGCTCAAGGTCAAAGTGTTTCCACTGACGTGCGGTCGACTGTACCCACACACTTAAATAAGCCGGTATGAGCAGTCAAACTTTAACACTCGATATCTCGGAAATGGGTAAGGGTGGGTTGGATCACTTCCACATGTCGGCTCAGTTATTGATCTTATTGAAATGGATCAACGGTCAGAAGAAGTTGACCGGAAGCCGCAGAATAGGGAGAGACCACAACAAAGTGATGTGATGATTGATGATGATAAACAGTACTTGCCATACGAAAGCCCTGGCGCTGGTAAAGGTACATGTCCCCCGCTATCTGGCTCAGCTGTTACAGTACCCAGTGTACACAGAGCACACAACATGCACACTATCTGTAATGTAAATAAACAACAGTGATTGGTGCCCATTCGACTGTTGCTCGCCTTTGCAAACTGTACAATAAATTTTGACTGGCATGTTGGCGTAGTGGTAGTAACACTGCCTACTGCGCCAAAGGTCGTGGGTTGGATTCCCACCCGGGGCCAACATTTGTGTGATGAGCATAACTGTTGGTTTTCGGATTCTGGGTGTTTGTATGTATTTATGTATTTATTTAAAAGTATTTAAGTATGTTTAACAGTTGTCGAGTACCCATGTACAAGCTTCGGCTTAGTTGGGACTAAACAGCCGTGTGTAAATTTGTCCAAACATTATTATTATTATAATAAATATAGTGACAATACCGACATCTTTTCAGATTCACTTGCTCAATTTAGAAAAATAATAATTTGTAGTTAACTTAATCCTAACATAAGACTGTTGAGTTAGTCTTAGAGTAGTTTATTGTGTTATTTATAGTGCTTAGTGTATTCATCTTTAATTAGCTGTGCATTAGGGCAGTGATTTTTAAGATGAAAATTGTAAATGAAACAATGTAACAGCTGTTGATGAGTCTAATAAAATAAAAAAACAAAACAAATTAATTGAATTGATATATTATATTCCATATGACAGGATATTATGACGGATTGTAAGAACTATTTGATTACTACAATAACATAGTTTTTTATAATGTGGATTTTGTGAAAATAAATATAATAAAAAATAAAATAAAAGGGAGATAGATGGAGTCTAATAATGACAAACTACAAATTAGAATAATATGCACAGTTTGCTTTAGAATTTGAAGCCAATTATCAACTTTGAGAGCGTCAGTGGCGTAGCCTGTGATGTCGTAAAAATTGCTTGAAACTGCAGCCGAAGAACGAATTCTTAGGCTCAGTGAAGGCACACCAACTGGCACTGGACTAGCGTGGTGGACTATATCACTAACGCACTCGTTGATAGGATAGACCTGAGCCCCAACAGTGAGAACTTTAATAGGCTGTTGATATAAATGATCTTTAAAAATTATAGATCCCAATTTAAAAAGCTTAGGTTTAAAATATATAGGTAACCATGACTAACCCATACCTAGTGTAACCTTGTGTATAGAATTGCAGGTTTTAACATTGTTGTTTTTTACATGCTGGCATGCGGATATCTGTTGTGAAAATATTTATTAAAGATACGCGAACGTTTAAGGTTACGAGCAAATCAAGCGGAAAAGCCTTGATTAGAGAAATATTTTTTATTGATTTAACTAATAGCTTTTTAAGAAAATATATAGCCATAGCTATCTATAGCTTTTTGTGTGAATGTTTCTTCATTTATAAAATCCCCAACAAATAATCTTACGTATCTATTTAAAAGTATTTATGAATGTTTATCAGTTGTCGAGTACCCATTTACAAGATTCGGCTTAATTTGGCACTAAACAGCCGTGTGAAAATTCGTCCAATCATTATTATTATTATCTCCTTTATCTCTCTCCTTATCTCACGCATACCCGTTTGGTCTTATTCCCGGAATGTCCACAGTTCGTTACGTCTATTTCCCGGAATGTCCACTTCCTCGAACGTCCAATTCCCCGAATGCTAACTTCCTAACTTAACCCCCAACTACTGATTCCAGATTTGTTTTTGCATTAATCGCTAAAAATCTATTTCTGCCCTTGCATCTTCGGTTATTTTTATTAATTTAAACTTGAACCTTGAACTTGAACCTTTAGGCGCATGCGAAGTCCACCAACCCGCACTGGGCTAGCGTGGTGGACTATAGACCGAACGCCCTCGTTGAGAGGGTAGGCCTGAGCCCCAGCAGTGGGGAGATTAATAGGCTGTTGATGAAACTTGAACCATTCCGAAGGCTTTAAGACATCACTATATCTATAGTCCTCAAGGTGCATCAGTACATACATCAATTAAATGTCACTTGTATCTTTATCGACTTATCTCATTGCTATGAGCATTGTCGGCTTCTTGACCTTAAAAAGAGCCTTACTAGACGCATTCTAGAGTGCGTACCTACAGACGTACAGCCGACCACATCAGTCGAAACACTTCTACCTTGAGCCTATTAGGGAGTTTCAATACTCTGAGAGACCAGTTTATACTGGTTTTGTATCCACTGACGTGCGGTCGACCGTACACGCGTGATTTATGTGTAGTATTGCAGAGCAAGGATGTTCTGTAATTGTCAGTTTGAGGCGTGCAGGTGTCTTGGAACTGTGCTAGTTGAGGTCATGATGTACGATGCTATATTATAGTCGGCATGTCCTCGCTCGCTGTGATGGGAAGCCTATGTATCAATGGCACGTAATAACTATAACTAGATAAAATATAAAATAAAAGGGAGATATATTAATTGAGTGTACACAACATAATTATAATCAATTATATTAATTATATAATCAATTATAACACAAGTATAATCTATATACTTAAAAGAGGGTCCCAACAACTGTAAATTCTAAAATAATTTTAGTTGAAGAAATAAAACTTTTTGTATTTTTGTATTTTGTATTTTTGTATTTTGTAATAAAGACAAACTACAGAATAATATGCACAGTTTGCTTTAGAATTCGAAGCCAATTATTAACTTTGAGAGCGTCAGTGGCGTAGCCTGTCTTGTCGTGAAAAACGCATGAAACTGCAGCCGAAGAAGAAATTCTTAGGCTGTGATGGGAAGCCTATGTATCAATGGCACGTAATAACTATAACTAGATATCTAGATAAAAGAGGTAAAACTGGTAGATAAATCGCACGCTCATCTTATAAATATTATATTAACTTGTGAAGAACCAAATGATAGGGCGTTGTAAAATACACCTAGCGCCATCTATTGACAAACTTTTAAACTAAGAAACGAGGACGTATAACCGAATCTCTGTCTATTTGAACGCATATGAAGTCGCGGGGCATCGGCTATAGACTATAAATTATAATAAGCTAATGACTTTGATTTTGATTCTATGTGTTCAAAACCTATAGCAAGTTTAACGTCCACTTCTGGACATAGGTCTTCCCCATTGAATGCCAGCACATCCGGTCACCGCATTCAGTCGCTTCCGGTCTCCCTTAGTTACATGTAACTAAGGAAGATGGCCATGTAACTAAGGATGGATGGGATATGTATATCAAAAATACCATTGGTTGCTATAAGCAACGCCACCACACCCGGTTTGTATTAGCAACCAATGGTATTTTTGATAATCTAACCAAAGAAGGTGGCCGGAAGCGACTGATGCAGTGACCGGATGTGATGGCATTCACTGGGGAAGACCTATGTCCAGCAGTAGACGTTAAAGAGCTGATTTGAGGTTATAATGTCTGTAACTTAATTTCATTTATTTCTACACTTTTATTTAACAAAAAATTGAACACAATTAAATCTTTATAAGTATTATCCCTTTTGTTAATCCCGTAATACCTTTAGTTATTTAGGTAAGGTTGGGTACCTTTATGCCCACTATTAGGCGTATTCCAGACACACGCGGCCTGCGGTGGCGGCCTACCGCAGGCTGCAGCCTCAATATTCAAACGCAGGCCGCGCGTGTCTGAAGTCTCACATACATTGCATGGGGAATACAACAGGCCGCCACCGCCACCGCAGGCCGCGTGTGTCTGTGATACGCATAAAGGTCACTATACAAAAAAAACAGGCAAAACTGATATGATTTTGTGTACCTACATATGTGTGAAATGTTACCGGTTACCTGGTTATACAATGGGTTGTTTGGTCTCATTACACCGGTTACCTGCAACCTGCACCTTCACCGGTTATTCGTGAACTTGAATGTCATGCGTATGAAAGGCCTACTATATGCAAGAGTTGGAGGCGTTTGAATGGTGGTGAGATACCTATCTTTAGGATAAATTTATAATTATACTTTTTTATTACGTTTTATAGTTGGGATTATTGGTATCTTTCAGACAATAAAACGGGTTCACATTACCTAAATGGTTCAAGTGATAAATAAAGTAATAATTTGTTCACCTAATTATGTTCAACTTAAATTTTTTATTAATACTTTGTTCTCCTTTGTGTCTGTTTTTTAGTCTATTTTATTTATTTATTAGTGCATAAAAGGTGTAAATCATCTGTTAAGTAAATAAATTAAAAATAAATAAATTTCAGATCACTACGTAAGTTGACCTCTACAAGGAAACACAACTGAACCGTAAAGGATTCAAAATATTAATGAATCCTTAAGCACCTCGTAAATTCGTAACTAAATTAAAGTTTGTATACTTGATGCCTAATGACAAAAACTGTAGATATTGGACACAAAGTTATAGTGGAAAATATATATAGTTCCTTAACCTAGACCGAATTGGTCGTACCTATCAGTCGTATATGATGTAAAGGGCAAGCAACAAAGGATGCACTGACCTGTATCCTTGTAAACATGGCGTAAGTGGCAACACAACCAGCCTTATAGCCTGCGCAGGAGTGAGCCGCGCGGGCCTCCGTTCACCATTTATATGACACGGCTCTCAGACTATAAAGTATTATTGCTCTAGGTTCAGCCTGTTAAAAACATTGTACAAAGTTAAATGTAAAATTAAAGATCTCAATAGTGACTAAGTCGCTGTTAAACACATACCCTAAAGCACTCACACACGCACGCTTTTTTATTGCTTTAGTCTAAAAATGTTATGGTTAGATAGTAATTTGGTAAACTTTTCTATAGCTAAATAAAATTTTTGCCACAAAACAATGGGGAGACTCACTTCTGAAATACACCTATAATAATTATAATTTATTAGTAAACTTTAGGTACTTACGTGTCAAATTTAAAAAAAAAATACATAATAATGAATCTTTTGGGAGCCCTAGCCATTATTCATTTTGATAAATTAATAATAAATTCCAAAAGTTAAAACGAACAATTATAAAAATATCCAGTTAAAAATATTCAATCAGAAAAATGGCCAACTATAAAAGTATCAATAAGATTTTTTTAAACCATTTCTTCCATCTACCAGAGCACATTAGTTAACAAGAAGAATGGTGCTAAAGTGTTAGTTTAAATAGTTTAAAAAAGTTGAAAAGTAAGATACCATTTTTCTAACGTTATCTCGGATCCATCCAGGGGAAACTGGGTCTCACATACAGTATTTCGTATCGCAGATTAGGCTAGTGCAAACTAGGAATTAAATGCTACAGAGCGCTAGCGTCTCCTACACGAGGAAATGCAACGTCCAGCCGTGGCCGTAGACAGGTTTGTGATGAAAGAAATCCAACAATTTGTCTTTCCTTTCACTCAGTAACTGACAGGCTAGTTTGAGAATTAAAAACAAGTCATGCATGGCACGAAAAATGTACAAAAATGTGCTGTGTCCACTGACCCGGTCAAAAATCAAGTTATATAAATTGAAATGTAACATTTATATATATATTAAGTAATATGTAATACGAATACATATTGCAGAGATGTTCCGATGCAATGTGATGCAACTCTGCCAATAATGCCTTTACCTAGCCAGTGAAGGTCACCAACCGATACATGTTTCAAAGCATCAAAATAGCTCCCATTGCATCTCCATCGCTCGTCTCAATAATGTTAACTCTAAGTCCTTAGTACCACCCTTAGGGGCTCCATAAACGATTATGCGACATGACATGCATTTCACGCTGTCACTCATGCATGACCGTCTAGTTGTAGTGATTGAGGTGCATGACATCCAAACTACGTGCTGGCCGTTGCTTCACTGCACTGATTGATAGCAAGCATGATGGTCCATCATGCAGCATGTAAGTTATGCTCATGCCTCTAGTCGAAGGTTCAAGTTTGTTGCGCCGTATCTTCTCACGTGGTCTCACAGGAGGTATATCTACCACCAAAAGGACCCTAAACGATCATGCTTGCATGACATGCAACGTTTACGTGAATTATCATGCTGCATGATGGATGGACTGCCAGCACGTAGTTCACATGTCATGCACGTCAATCACTATACAACTAGACGGTCAAATCTTATAAATCTATATAAGATTGACATATATATTATTATTTTATATATTATTTGACTGGCCTGTTGGCGCAGTGGTAGTAACACTGCCTACTGCGCCAAAGGTCGTGGGTTCGATTCCCACCCGGGACCAACATTTGTGTGATGAGCATAACTGTTGGTTTTCGGATTCTGGGTGTTTGTATGTATTTATGTATTTATTTAAATGTATTTAAGTATGTTTATCAGTTGTCGAGTACCCACGTACAAGCTTCGGCTTAGTTGGGACTAAACAGCCGTGTGTAAAATTGTCCAAACAATTATTATTATTATTATATAAATGTACCCAGTCTACTCATATGCTATAACTTATTGTGACTTTGACTTTACTCGGAGCAACTTTTTCCACACCCATGAGTTTGAAAATACCCAATGATCCAATTGAGTTATCCATCGACCTTGGATTAGACATAAAGTTTTGCTATAAAAATGATAATTTCACAGAGAAATCTCAACAAAGTAGTACAAAAAACACAGAAAGAATCATTGCTTATTTGCGTAAACCGGAACACGAGGGAACAAAAACATCAGTTCCTTGAGTCTGGTTTCTATTTTCCAATACGGGTTTGCAACATCTAGTTTCTGGAAAACAGATGTTTTGCTGAATAAATGTTAATCAACTGTGAACAAACTTAAATCTTAATAATGATTTTGGGTTCTGCTGTATAATGTAGACAGGGTATTTGGAAGGTCTTGCTTGTATACATTTATATAGAAAAACATATTATCTCATTTACTACCTATAAAGTTTAAGGGTTTTTTTAAATATGCCTGAAATATAACATATTCACATTATTATTATTATGATGTACAAATCCATACGGTTATTGAGATATTTGAGATTCTCGTATCAAAAACGCAAGTGGCAACCTTACGCCTTGGTTGTTTTTATTGTTTTTAAACTATACTGTACCTATGTGTTCTGTACAAAGGGAACTCGAAAAATCGAGATCAAATCGAATCAGCCATCACAAAGTTACACGAACTCTATTGTTTGTAGGAACTTGCGACCAATTTCATTGTTATGGTGGACTCTGTAATGGTGACCGAAGATAAAGCATTACAAAATGGTTATTTATATTATAAGGTACAAGGGCGTTTGTTTGGTAGGTTCCAACTTTCCATGCCACGGTGTTGCCCTCGCGGTTTTTCAAGTTTTCCCTATATTGCACCTCCGTCAGGATTTGAATCGAACTTCCAAACACCCATTCTAAAGTAACCTGCAGCAAAAGATATCATCTTCACCGTTGTCATCACAAGACAAAAAAAATCAAAACAATCTCAAAAAAAAACAATCTAAAATATTTGATGAAAAAAAAAATTGTTGTTTTATATATGGGGTTTTGAAACTACGAGTAGTCAGGTATTATTTAGTTCGTGAAGAATAATTAATCTTTCTTTATTCTTGACTAAGTTTCCCTAGGATTTTTCATTTCATTTCATTTCATTTATTTATCTTCACAAATACATTTGTCATTACAGGATTGCACCCAACTCGACAATGTCACAGCTTATATTCTAATTAATTTTACAATTACATTCTGATCTCATAAAATGTCAGCTAAGGTCAATAAATAATAATCAATACAAAAATAAATAACTTAATCCTACAATATTACATGTCAACAAAAAGAAATTGCTATTTACATAAATAATTTAAAGTGGCGTCTGCGAATCTCGACATTGAACAATGAAATAGGTGAACTTCCTTAGAAACCCCATTTAATAGTGCCAGTGCCTCCGTGAGCGGAGCTGAGGATATTGGTTCTGCTTCTCGGCAAGACTAGCACATCCTGCCGCGGCTCTCGTCTCAATCGCATATTTGGAACTAATAATGTTATTGACTCCAGCACTTGTGGATTGATAAGTTTTCCCATAAACACCTTATATACGTACATGGCTAGAGCTAATTTCCTTCTCACCTCCAACTTGTGATACCCAATCATTCCTAGTACAAACAGCAATTTAAATTTTTACTAGACTGCGGCGAAGCCAAAAGGAGCGTTGTAATTTATATTGCCAAGTAATAAATAACATTCAAATAGTGTCATAGATGCATATTAAATTTCCTTCTCCAATTCGACCTAGACCTAGGTCGATGACACAGAAACCAACAGATCAAGACAGACAAGTTGGTTTAAAAAGTGTCTCGCAGAAGAAATAGTTCACCAGTTTCAGTTCACTCAAGATGCGTCAAATAAAAAGCGGTCTAGTTCGTTTTCTTTCACGGAGGGTTCGGTACACAATTAATTGAAAATCATTTTTAAAATATGTGTAGTTTTGTTTTAGTGGTTTACTTAGTGTCATTTTGACAATCAATTTGGTATTGGATTAATCTTACGTAACACGGAATGTTTTGAGCTGGTAAAACTTACTTTGTGTCTGTACATTTATCACAAAGTTTCCATTATTATATGCCAACACCAGTTTTCCTCTAACACAGAAAATTCCTAAAATAATAAGATTTTCTTGTAAACGTATATTTTATAGGAGCCAGTGTTGCACTGTTTTCTTCACCATAAAATCTTTTCTTAAAAAACCATAATATTTACCTTCGTGCCTATATTTTTAAAGATCATTTATTCTGTTCCATGAAACATGATTATGCATAGGTACCTACTAGCACTTATTCTCATAAAAAAGACTAAAATAGTTTTAGTCCTGAACTGATAAAGAGTCTGCTCTCGCAACGACCTGGGACAATTCTTGTTCCGTGACGTTATTTCCATCGTCGAAGATTTCCACGCATTCACCGCAGACCCCCGAAGTCTTGCGTTACCGATCAAACACAATTACCGCAGTGACAACTGCCCCATTTGCGGTGATTGGTAACTCATTACATAAAGAACTCCCCTCGCCGGCCGGGTTGCACAAAGCGCTGGTTCGGAATTGTTATCGGGATTGCGTCAAGCAGATAAAGGCTTCGATTTCCATCAATTAGATACGTGCGCACAGGGCCGCTCGGAGGGTGGCGATGCAGCGGAGATCTGGGGCGCTAAAAGCAAAATCAAATCAAATCAATTAGACTTTATTCAGCACAAAAGTATATCAAAAGTTTACATTACGAAATATTACTAAACTGTGTACATTCAAAAGGCGGCCTTATCGCTTTCCGCGATTTCTTCCAGGCAACCTTAGGGTGATGTTGAAATCTTCAATAGCACCATAAGGATAGAACTTTTTGGGGCAGATGCAGGAGGTTTCTTGGTCGCTAAATATCATTAATTACTTAATAGATGAATCGTATTAACAAAGGTGGCAATCTGCCTTTTAATGACAGTTGAACTGACGACGATTTCACTTTTAGACTCAAATCTCGAAGACGATAGATAAAGACTTTGATTTTATAAGACTCGTGTAGTATTGATATTATCGATAATATTGTCTGTATATAGTGCTGTTTTTTAGTTAAGAAGTGTTAGATAAATCTTTGTTTTTTTTTTGTAAAATGGATTAATGATTAAGTCCTTTTTTTTAAGAAAGCAACTTTGTAAGAAAGCTTATTATAAAACAGTCGATTATTTAAATGACAAAGATGCCTGGTGTTAATGTTACTTCAGCCTCGCACAACCTTTACAAAAATAATGTTATGTATAAACTTGATTTTAAAAGATGTGTTGCGGATGTTTGTTGCGCCGCTTCTTCTTCCCAGCTCTATATAACACCTTGGAAGCGGTGGTGGATAAAAAATTTACGTTGTATAAATGTACCCAGTGTACTTACATGCAATAAAATAGTTTTGACTTTGACTTTTGACTTGTCCAAAATAGAAATATAAATTGCGTATGTGAACCATTCCTTCAATCTTTATTACAGACAGTCGCTACAATATTTTCCTGCTTTGCTGTTTGCAGTTTTCCTGTTTAGGTACCAATTATTACACCTTCAACCAGCCCTGTGTTTAAATTAAAATATCCAATGAAATTGAAATTTGTTATTATGTTCATTGCGTAACAAAAGCGTGCTCACAATTGCTTGGTTGGTGTAATAATTATAATTATGTTATTTATTATTCAAATTTAACTGATCTCCAATTGAAATTTAAATCAAATCATTCTTTCCTATCATATCGAAAGGTCCGGAGTTCGATCCCCAGCTGGGCCATGTACCAATGGGTTTTTCCCGAAACTTAAGTACATTTACTGACTGCTCTCAAACGGTGAAGGAAAACATCGTGAGGAAACCTGCATACGCCGAAGAAGAAATTCTTAGGCGCATGTGAAGTCCGCCAACCCGCACTGGGCTAGCGTGGTGGACTATAGCCCGAACGCCCTCGTTAAGAGGGTAGGCCTGAGCCCCAGCAGTGGGGAGATTGATAGGCTGTTGATGATGATTCTTTGCCGGGGCTACAATTTTGTGCTTTACTTACATACAATATTTAAGATAATTTTGAGGCACCTACACACCATCATGCCTAATTTTACTTACATGGTATACCTACTTACTGTTGCCCAAAAAATTGTTTAAAGTGGTCCCTACACGATCATACTGCATGACATGCATTACGTGCTGTCACTCATGCATGACCGTCTAGTTGTAATGATTGACGTGCATGACATGCAAACTACGTGCTGGCCGTTGCTTCACTGTACTATGGATTGACAGCAAGCATGAGGGTTTAACTAGCATGATAATCACGTAAACGTAACGCATGTCATGCGGCATGATCGTTTAGGGATCGCGTAACATCCTTAGTTGGTCATCAACAGCCTATTAATGTCCCCACTGCTGGGGCTCAGGCCTCTCTTAACGAGGGCGTTCGGGCTATAGTCTACCACGCTAGCCCAGTGCGGGTTGGTGGACTTCACATTTGGTGTGGACGGTATTTTTTGACCGACTGTACCTAGCGGCAGGAATTTCAAAATGGAGGATTTCAACTTATTCCGTTATCAAGACTGTTGGTAAATTCTGAAGTCTTAACAATTGTCTTTTCTAGATATATTTCGAATGCCTTTTACATTTTGTTCGTTACAGTTATTGGCAACCTCTTTGGAAACAAGTTAGTTACTATTTTGCTTTATTTCTTAGTTTCAATTCAGTTTCATCAAAATATGTCTGAGAAAGTGCATTAGAAGATTTTTATAATTATAAGTTATAATACAAATGCCTGAAGACAAAAGTCTTCAACCAGTGCGTTCTACCCGTAATGACGTACGGCGCCGAAACGTGGACACTGACAGTGGGACTAGTCGCTCAACGGGCTATGGAAAGAGCTATGCTCGGAGTTTCTCTGAGAGATAGGATCCGAAACGAGGTGATCCGCCAGAGAACCAAAGCCTTTGACATAGCTCAAAGGGTTAGCACTTTGAAGTGGCAGTGGGCTGGTCACATCTGTCGGAGAACCGATAACCGCTGGGGTAGACGAGTTCTCGAGTGGAGACCACGACTGGGCAGGCGTGGTGTGGGACGCCCCCCGGCTAGATGGAGCGACGACCTGCGCAGGGCGGCTGGCAGTGACTGGATGCGGAGAGTCGAGGATCGGACTCGGTGGCGCGCCTTGGGGAAGGCCTATGTCCAGCAGTGGACTAGTGCAGGCTGATGATGATGATGATGATAATACAAATTGTGAGTGGAAATGAACGGCTCGGTTGACTAATCAGTCTAATCACTTAGATGAAGTAGAAACTTCTTTGGCCCTTCCAACCTCACGGCTATACGGGACCATTACGCTACTTATCGAATTGTCTTCAGTTGGTTCCACGCATAGAGATATGATCTCTTTGGTTGGTTCTCGCGGCCCCCTGAGTAGCAAATTTTTTTCATTCAAGATTCCACGTGTTCCCCTTTCTGGGCGAGACGTCATATAACATTTACTTCATCTTCTAGCAGCTCAGTTAATCTTTTCTTCTATGTCAATCGTTGGCAAATTCTCTGTCGCGTGAAGTTCGCCTCCGAACCAAGAGGATCCGGAAAGTACACCGGTCCCGCATGCGCTCTATGCAATGAGTTCAGCATCTTGCGGCGTTCTTCCTCGTATACTCCGCATTCCCTCTGGTCTCTATACTCTTCGGCTTGTCTGCAGTAACATGTTCCCATTTCGCTCAGTGTCATATCCCGAAGCGTTCCCCTGAAGCACCCGTGGCCTGTCAGTGTTTAGGAAGTATGGAATCCAGGTTCCACCCAGGGGGAGCTGAGTCGAGTGACGACATCCGGGAAGATCTTATGTAGGTCCGGGGTTTCCCCTCTTCTGCCCACCGTCTCTATCATTCAGCCACTATTGTTGCCTTTTGCCTGTTGGCGAGGGCTATTTACTCCTTCGCTGGTAAACCTTGTAGCTTCTCTTCCACTCTACTTCCTGATCAGCCGGCAGCACCCCCGGGAGTGCTGCCGTGCTCATCGACCTGTAGGCCTTCGTGGGGAGTACAAGGGCTGGCCTGTACCTCGAACAATATGCTATGTCGCTCGTTTGTGCCACACCGCGGCGGCGTAGGTGATGGTGGCCACGTATATGCCTGGTGCAGGACACGTAGCACCCTGTACTTAATGCTCCAGGAGGACCTTTCACCTGGAGTAAATCACCTGGGTGATCTGAAGCCCGTAGAACTTAAGTTGACCCAAACCCCGACGCATTTGCAACCTAGCTCTATTTCCTTCCCTTCACTTCATGCAATATTCAATATTCCAAAAAAAATCTGAAAAACCTATACTAATGTGTTATTATAATATTATATCCTCGTCCTGCGCCAAATATCATTTGCAAATCAACTCATCAATCCTTTCTCTCTCCACTACACCTGCAATGGGCAACGAAAGCTCCTTGTGTTTCTCATGTAATGATCGTACAATATTTTTTCAATTTCATTCGTGTTCACTTGGTACAAGCGAAAGGCTGACGTATAAAACTCTACAGTGAACAAAAACAAAATAAAAGATTTAGAAAAAAATGCAGACATAAAATTTTGCAGTAGTGAATAAATTTTAAAACGCCAATTTAAATTGTCATTTTAGATGCACAAAATGTAAAGTAGAATAGTTCTCCAGAGATGGAAAAAAATGAAGTTTTTACTAGTTTTAAACTAAAAAAATCACTAACTAAATCGGGCTGGAAATTTAATTCAAATCAACGTTCCTGATTTCAAATTAGAAAGAAAGTTTTTCATGTTAACACCTAACCCTCCAAATACCAACGCAAGGTTCTTAAAACTGTGTACCCCACTAAAATATGCTCCACACTACTCTACTGTGCTGGCGGTATAACCATTCTAACTTCATAGGCCTTAAATGTAATCGACCGTTGGGCTCTAACGCCACCGTTGCAAGACAATCACCAACCACATATCACTAGCGTGACCTTAATATGGACATTATTTCAGTCAAAATTAATATAAAACAAAAAACAAACAAGCAAGTAAACAAACAAGCAAATAATTAAAACAATTCTTCATTGATCGTCATCTGACCACACTTCTGTCACTTGCACCGAGAACTAACTGAAGCGAGCGGCGACAATTGGTCCGCAACGACCGACCGAGGAGATAAATACGATCGCCGGCCCTCCGGCCCGCTCCAGTGTTCCGTCCACCGCGCACGCGCCGCCGCCGCGACCGTAATGTGAACAATGCACATGGCAACAGCCCTCGCCATCCTAGTGCTCGGTGACCTGTGCCTCGCGATCAGGGTGCCCGTGGTGTGGGGTGACAGTGCAGTGCAGTATGAACAGCAATCACAACCCTCGCAGGATTCCGTCAGCGGCCAGCAGAAACTGATACCGACCGAATACTTCGTCTACAGCGCAGAAAAACCCCAGTTCGCTGTGGACGTAGCAGCTTTTCACGGAGTTAAATCCCCTGAGAGTCACTATAAAGCGTATCCTGTGAGACCCTACACGGGAATAAAGAAACCTGAATTGGGCAGACATAAAATTCAGGATCATAAGAATGCTGTATTTCATCCTTTCCAAGAATTCACAAAGACAAGTGAAGCTTTGAAAGATCAACTATCCCCAGCGTCTATCGATTATGAAATATTCCATCCTTACAAAGCTGAGGAGCCAGCATTACAACAGATTTACAGGGATCCCGTTTTATCAAAAATCCGAAATGATATACGCAATAGTCAACAAAGACTTCAAAACTACGAGAATGAATCTGGCAAGCCGGACATTACAGAAGATGAATATTTAGAGAGTCCGGAAGAAACTGACCGGAAGAAGTTTCCACATAGAAACGTCCCTGTCCCATATGAAATACACATGCCACAAAGAAAACCTATATACTACAGACCGGCGCCGATACATAACCATCGAGAGCACGTTCTTAATCACAAATTCAAACATCCATGGAACCAAAACTATGCTAGAATAAGACCAGTGCATTACCGTCCATTAAAGAATCATATAGGATGGTTAAGGCAACACCATGCACTAAAATACGATGATGAGCGCAACGAGTATCCTCAAGTACAGCCCGCACAAAACTATGCTGAACCCGTGGATGGATATGATATTTATGAGAGAGGTAAAGATAAATATACACAACTTAGGAATAACGTCGACGAATCTATCAACAAAGCCGTGAAACAACATCGACCAATGGTTTCACAAAAGCTAGAGCTTCAAAATAATGAAGATAGAACAGAAAAGCAAACTAGTGACGACGATGAGGAATTCGTGCCTGTTAAAAATTATGCTCAAGTGAGGAAAACGGAGACAACCAAACATTTTCCACGAGAAGCAGCATTTAATGACGCGGATACTTTTGATGAGATACGTAATGCACCTCGCCTGAGGGAAGCTATTAAAAGTACTAAAGCACAAACAGTTTACACTGAAGAAGGTTATGAAGATGCAGCTTATGATCATGCCGGTGAACAAAAACACGCTGCCGAAAATGAAGGCCATGCCGGATTTTTAAAGGAAAAAGAAATAAGTGAAGGTAATTACAAAGCACCATCACTCACTGCAAGCTACGAAGATGGAAGGGGCAACGCTTACAGAGATCAAACTTTGCACGGTGAAAAATGGAAAAATAGTGACAAAGATAAAGAAGAAGAAACTGATTCAGATAATTATTCGGAGGATGAAAATGAGCAATCTATTGAGGCAGATATTTATGAAGATATTACAGGTGAAAGAAGTAAAAGAGAAAACGATTCAGAGGATAATGCCGAAGTTGAACGAACTAATAATGTAACTAAAATAGATAAGGACACCGAAGATAAATCTGAAATCAAACAAAACATATCACAACAAAATGAGTTGAATTTACAACACGATGTAATTAAAAGGGAAACTAATTTCAAAGTTCCTGAAATTAATTTAAACTCAACATTCTTGCAAGAAAGCGAAATAGATAAGATTTCCAAGTTGAAGGCTCAAATTAAAAAAGATGACCTAAAAAATAAATATCCCTACTATTTTAGAAATCTGGAAACAATACATAAAGATTCACCCCTTCGATACGCCGAGAATCTAAAGTTGATACCAAAAAAATCAAAAGGTGGTACTGAATTTTACGACTCCAGATCTAAATTTGAATGCCCTGAAGTCGATGACCAAGTAGATGCGTTACCTGAAAAGTTTAACAAGGATGGACATCCAGATGATGAAGAAGATGAAGACAGTGAAAATGATGATGATGAGCAGAAATCTACAAGAAAAGGGCAAGCCAATTTCGACCACATTAAAAAGAACCAGAGACTGAAAGGTCTTGGAGACAAAATAGATTGTTTCAAAGCTAAATACTTTGGGGAAAATCCTTTAGATAGTCCATTTTTTAAAGAAGAAATCATATCAAATCCGGAACCTGTAACTGCACCGAATCTAGCGGCATATATATTAAAGGCAAGGGATTCCATAATAACGGAAGAATCTAAACTCAATAATGTTTTCAATCTATCAGACAAACTGAAAGAAAATTCTAAGAGTGAGGTAACTGATTTAGTTGATAAGTTGAGAAACGGCCAGAAAGAATTACAAGAATCGTTAGTGAGAACGAATGACGAGCTAAAATTATCTTTGCTTCCTCAAAATACGTCAATACTTAGTAAAAGTTCTTCTCAACCCTATGTATATGGTGATGTTTTGGATAGTATAACAACTATTTTTCAAATACCTTTTTTAAAAGAAACTATAAGAGTTCCAAATAAGTCACAGTATTCTGATTCTAATTTAACCGCTCCTGGTAATAAAACTTATAATTTCTTCCAAAACAAAGAATATGTTACTAAACCCCCTTTAGTCGTTAGAAAAAAAAGAGCAACGCCTTTTGTATATGAACCATACAAAATAATTAGAGACGGGCAAGTACAAGACTCAAAGAAAACAACAACTACAAGCAATATAAGTCCGCTTATAAAACAACTACAATCCAGTAGAGTAGTTGATAGAGTAACAAAGACCAATTCAGATAAAGAGTCAACTGCTAAACGAAGTGTTGCTACACGGACATATAAGGATATTGGGAAAAAAGATAGAGAAAGGTTCACTGAAAAAGGATACGAAGAGCCGTCTGTTACCAGATTTGTAGATGTAAACGTTGATCAGCGCAGAGGAGAACCTCGATATGAACTACGACCGGCAAATCATAAATTACAATACACTCCCGTTGAAAACAAAAAAGCAATATCATTGGAGGATTATCAAGCACATGCAAACATAACTGATACAAATACTTTTGATATTGGAACAACTGAAGCCAAAGAAGAAATAAAAATTCATGCGCAAAGAAATCCTACAGTGGGTCCATACTTTGACGTTACTCAATTTCTTCCAAAACCTCAAGAAGTGCAAAAATCAGCCGCGTCTAACAAAATTAATAGAATTATAAGAACTACAACTCGTCCTCCTGAAACAAATTCAAAAAGATTACAATCACAACGAAAACCACAAGAAAATGAAGAGAAAATTGAAGTCGAGGAGGATTATGAAGAATATGACGACGAGGAAGAAGAATCTGCAACTACAACTTCTACTACATTAAAACCATCTTTCAGGAGACGAGTAACCAGCAGAGTTACAACTACCACTACTACAGTGAAACCCCATGAAGAAGAAGAAGTTGAACCAGAACTACCAAAACTTAGACTTGTTACAAGATTTCGGCACATTCCAAATGATAAGAAACTAGAAAAGAAAAAAGAAGTGACAGAAATAATACCTGAGAAAAAAAAACAAGTAGATGATACGGTGGCCCCCCAATACAGAGAAAAGAAAAAGAAAAGCAGTAAAAGCACTTTAGTTACCGATACTAAAACTTATGGCGATGGTGATGAAGAAGACGAAATAAGAAAAAAGGAAGTAGATCAGTTGATTGGTGTTCAACATGATATGGATGAGTATATGCCACATTATGAAAAGGAAGCTGAGCAAAAAGACAAAGAAAATCAAAGACAATCTTCAGGTTCAAGTGAAGAGAATGATGATGAGTACGATGAAGATGAAGACGATGAATATGATAGTGAAGAAGATGAAGACGAAGATGATGATGAAGAGGAAAATGAACCGGAGCAAATAACAACAACCCCTGAACCTACGAAACGAACTCTTCCTAGAACTACCGAGGCGCCTATTTCGACTACAGAAGCTCGTAGTGCTAGAATAGAACTAAAACCGATAGTTATGAGAAAGAAAATTGAAATACATAAAGAACTCCCCGTCAATAAATCTTCTCCCCACATCACACAGTTCAAACAAGATATAAAAGAAGTTGAAATTATTAAAGAGATGCCAAAACAGCTTACGAAAAAGAAGCCCCAGAAGAATTTAGAAGTACTTGACTTATATAAGGATGATAATCTTGCTAAAGATATTAATAAATTAGGAGGTGTGGAAGTATTTAAAGAGAATCTAGATCTAAAAACAGGACCTAGACACGGGGGAAATTACAGAAATGCTAAACTCATTGAATTGCAAGAAGTAATAAGTTCAACACCTCAACCTCTTCACGGTGGTAACTTGAAGGTTTCTAAAGAGGACGCTGAAACATCTCAGAGTGAAAACACAAAACATGTAGAAACAAGCGAGGTTCTACCAGCTAGAAGATTGCATGGAGGGAATTTAAAATCATTATCAGATGTTCAGCGGTCGAGAAATAGTGGTAGAATTTCAAGACTCGAATTAGGAGACGAAGTGGATACAAGCACAAACAGAAGACGTGGCAGTAATAGAAATGCTAAACTAACAGAGTTTGACGAACATGAAGATGAAGACGATTCAGAGAGACGCATGCATGGAGGTAACTTTAAATCTTATGGTAACTCAAGGCATGATGATCGATCCTTACATGGAGGAAATTATAGGAGCGCTAAAATCGTTCAAGATGTTACAAAAAAAGAACCTGAGAAGAAAAAGAAGAATGATACGAATGCAAGAAGTAATGCTGCGAAGCTTCTTAATAGTTTTGCGCAAGCTGTCCCAATTCTAACTACAACGCCTGCTTATATTCTTGATCCTAGCAAACGCATGTACTATTACGTAGACGCTTGATTGTTGCACATTTAAATTATTTAGAGTAGGTACAAAGTTATGAGCTAATTTAGAATTGTTGGTAGTAAGTGTTAGTCTGTAAGAATAGAAAGTGCCACAAAATTTATTTCGTATCATTTGGGGAAGACAAAGGTTGTGAAAGTTTGAACGAAATTGTTTATATCTTTGAATCACCTTATCATGATTCGTCATTTTTGTATATACCTACTAACTAAAACTCCTGTGATAGATAAATTGTTTTTGATTTACATTATAATGTTGTATATTATTTACGTTTAAGAATTTTCTTCACAATACGAGTATTCGTATCGAAATGTCTCAACGAACCAGATTTGTTGTGGATATTTTAACTGGTTCTGTTGAGTTTTGACGAATACTATACATCGAATGTATTTTACTATTTATAATTGTTATTTTTGTACTTAAAATAAAATCTGTAAAAAAAATGTTTTTTCATTTTCTGAGTAGAAAGTGCCATCTAATTTATATTTACTGATGAATGATATTAAATGATTTATTAAATTATATTTGTAGGTCAATGATTTCCGCAGCAATGTTTGCTAAACTTATTACCTATTATTTGATTCGGATAATAGGCATGAAATGTGTCTCGATTTTTCCTATTAACAACTGCTCGGTCTGTTACACATTTGGGTTATTCAAATGTGTCTCAATATTAACATAGTATACCACGTTTAGCAACCAATTGTTCCAGATTGTCACTTCACGTCTCGACTCGACCGTTCAGTTCTATACAAAAAGTCCATGGCACTTTCACTTTCATTCGTGACTATTGATAAGTCATCATTGGCTCTCGATTCTAGTGTAATGGCTCCTTAATTATTTTTGTTTGTTTGTTGAGTCAAGTTGGTTTTATTATTTCATTCAGTGCAGCTGATGTTTTTATTTTATTTTTAAAAAATACTCACTTTCAATTTATATATTTTATTTTCTGGCAAGTCTTTTAATATCTTATATCTATAGTATATCGTTGAGTTACATTCACACTAATAATACCTTTAAGTTATTAAAATAATTTTAAAATAATTTATTATAAATATTTCATTAATTGCAAAATCGATTTGGTTTCGTTTATAGTAGATAATAAATATTGTATTCTACTTAAAGCTACTTCTCAACAAAGTATCGCATAGTCAACGCTACATATAGCTATGTAACTTAATTGCTACTAGACTTGCATATCGTTTTTGAGAATAGATAATTCATTGACATTACATAAACATTTATTATATTATGTAACCTAAACAGTTTTAATTATTGTAATTACAGTTTAACAAACTTTGACCTATTTATGCTTCTTTCTTCCAACCAAATTAGACGTTTGAATATTTCTCGAAGGCAGATGATTAATAGGTTTCCATTCCGAGTTTATAGTTGGGACATATTCTGCCATTATGTCTTCTCTATCTACAGATTCACCTACTTCTTTTGCTTCTTCTTCAAAAAAATCTATTATAGGGTGATAATTATAGTTCACTCTCTTACCACTAGATGTAAAATTTTCAACAGTCTTTTGGTCATGTGGCTTAAAAGTGCTCGTTATCTTTTCTGTAGTGACTGCTGATAGTTTCGGAGCTATCGTTCCTCTCTTTGTTGGATTATTATTTATATTATGTTTAACTACTTCTGGTTCCTCCAAATCATCATTGAAATCTTCCATCGTCTCCAAGTTCTCGATAGCGGTCGTTCCAGATGATGTTAAGTCATCAGGTCCACCAATTTTCTTTCTGATAGGCCTGCGACGTGGCCTTCCTCTTTTGAAATGGTTCCCGGGATTCTTAAACTTACTGTTGTCTTTTTTGAAAAACGATGATGATGCCGAAGGTATCGGTGGCTCGAGGTAGCTTGGTAATGTTTCGGAATCAAAATTGGGCGCCGCCATCGGATTTCTTGGTAGAGGTCTCTTTACGTTTCTGACTGAACTGGCCTGATTAAAGGAATCAGGGAAATAAGTATTACCATAAGAGTCCATGGGACTTGATGGAGAAAGGTTACTATTTTCAAGTTCATCGTTGTCATTTAGTTTCGCGTTATGGAAAGGTATTCCTGATATCAAGTTATTTATATTATGGGAATCACCAAACGCTGGGAATGAGTCCAAGGGTCTTTTATGCGTGAAAGGCGGAGTCTTTGTAGGTCTGTGTACGGAGGACTGTACTTGTTCAAACGCCTGGTTGCCATGTTCTGCGGACAAGTCTTCGCCCGGGAAGTTTTCGTTTGATGTCTCATGGATTCTGTGACCCAGAGGTGGGAAAGCTACGCTGTAACCTTCGATGTGGCAGGAGCAACATGTTGGGACCTAGAAGATGATAAATTATTTTTTAATTCAAAGGTTTTTACATAGAGTGTCAATAATTATCTTATATTTTATTGAATTTAAAAATCCTACTTTGAATATATCCATATGAAGTCCATTCTGTTGGTCCCATGTTAGCAGACGATGGTAGTTGTAGACTTGGACACATTTAGATTTGAAGTTGTCAGTCAAATAAGTGCAAGATTCCTTGGGTTTTCTGAAATAATCAAAAACCAACATAAAGTTAACTTCAACAATGAAAACGTACCAACAACACAAAGAGTTAAAGATTTTATCATCCTTATAAACAAACAACGACAAAATAATGTTTGATAGAAATCGATAAGACTTAGTTATAGACGCTTTATAATTTTCATCAAGCTTACTGCTGATACAGAAATGTAAGTTCTACTTACAAGCACTTCTCGAGCCTGAGAGTCTGCGTATGCTCGCCGGTGTTGACGATATACTTCCACTGGCCTGAAGTGGCGCGCGCGCGCTGCGGCCGGGCGTACTTCACGGTGCTGGGGCACATGAAGCCAGCCTCGCCGGCCGTGGCGAAGTCTCGATTGGCGGTGTCGCCGCGCCTGAAGCGATGGGTATTGGATAACCAGATGAGATGCCAAATGGAGCGGAACCAGCGGTCGGATGGGTTAGCGAAAGAGGCACTCTAAGCAATGAAGTCTGACTTTCCTTGGCCGAGACGTTTGAAGCGCTCGGTTGAGCATTGGAGGTCGTGGATTTAATTATCAAGAGAAAAATTGATTAAGATATCTGAACTAATAATTATTGTGTTTATCGTCATAATCGTCAATAATTTGCTTTGTATTGCTAATTGTATTTGTAAGTAAGTACTTATACAAAAGTTATTATTAGTTTTGCTTTAGGTTTAGGCATAACAAACTTGGGGATAATGTAGTAAATCTACTCTGTACTTTCAAACTTACAGAAGTGCGGTCATGGAATTCATGAACCAGTTGATTTCGTTTGTTTTGTTCAAGCTAATCTCGAACAACTAGGAAAACAAACAGCAAATATATTTTTATCTAAAGAATCCTTTGTATTTTCAGAAATTGTTCCTACCGTGCCTTATTTTACCACAGCTATTTAATATAATTCTGTTGGTTAGTAGTTGCCTTAGCATCGTTGAAAGAATACCTATGTTTTTCAAGATTCTATATGCAGTGGTATATTCCTACCTGTTAGCCGCTGAAGCTGCCGTATACTTGGCTTCCTGAGCGGCCGTCACACCGTCTAGAGCTCCTTCTCCTGGATCCTTGAAGTCAGCAAGCAGGGCTCCAGCTGCTGCCTTGTTTCGCCTTATAGATTGAACTATAGCATCTCTGAAAAATACATTATGCAAGTTTAATCCCCAGATTATTTATGAAAGACGTTCGTTCGGCTCTTTTTGGTAATGCTCGGTTCTCGCCAATTGGCCGTCCTCGGCCTGCGACCCACCGTCTGGCATCGTATCGCCAGCCCGCGCTATTACTTTGTTTTCGCTTAGAGTTCCTTCTGATTTCTTTTCTTTTTCATCGGCTCCTAAGGACTGTAGCGTGATAAACAGCCTAGACCACAATTCGCAGAATTGGGCTATTCAATTTTTTTTCATATCCAACTGTTAACTTTCAGAGATTAGCGAGTTCAAAACAAACAAACTCTTCAGCTTTATAATTAGTATAAAGATTAAAATTTCTATAATCTATGTCGTCATTCTTTTCCCATCTTTGTCAGGCATCAATTCTACCCTTCATATAGTCCAGTACTTCTCAACTTATTCAGGAGATAGACCAAAATTTCTCCTCTATAACTGCAGTATCCGTTTTTACGGATCTTAAAATCGTCAAGGCCGTGCATGGTTTAATTAAGTATTTTGATTTCTAAACCTAAGTATCAATTAACATGTAATAGGTAATCGAAAGTTGTCTTGGTATGTGTAACACCTGACGATACAGTTTTGAAATCTACTTTCAACTTGTCATTTGGAGAACAAAATTTAAAATCTGGTTTTGTTCATGTATAGTTAAAGTACGTGTTTTCATTGTAAATGTCACTAACTTTCTACCATTGTAGACATAGTTCTCAAACTGAAACCGGTTAGCTGGTTTAAGATTAACAGTAACGCTACCTATAACGCAGAAATTGTTTTTTAACATCACATCATAACATAAATATCGCATAACCATGGTGTGATGCAGAAAAGTGGTATTACTTTCGCTGATCTTTCTGTCCGGTCGTTGTTTCTAACGGTTGTTTCTTTTTAGGGTTCCGTTTATTATAATAACAATAAACAGAATAACCTAGATAGTAGAATTTATATACAACAATGTCCATCCCATTTCTTCGATTGGTCGTATGCATATTAAACTGGTCATTAAAGTCAGAAAATAGAAATTTACCTAAAATCTTTTTACTACAATTTATCAGGAACGTTCAGACGCATAAATCATAGCTGTACTAATGAAAGCCTAAGAGCTTTAAATACTATTCCCGGATTTTAGTAGATTTTGGTTAAACTAGAAATTTTGCTATTATTATACGATAAGCACGCTTATTGGACTTAATAGGCCAAATAATACATTTATTATTTATTTATTTTTATTTTTCTTAATACATTTTCGTCTTGAGCCCTTGTGTCATCCTTCTCCAGTCATATAACGCAGAAAAATCTAATAGAAATATATAGTTTTCAGTAACTAAATACCTTTTGATAAACACAACGATGTATTAAGGAAGGATGAATTGATCACTTTCAAAAATATTTTAAAAACTAATTTCTAACTTCATAGAGTTGTCATAGAGTTGAGTGCAGAACCCTCGAGGAAAGAGACTAACACGTATTTTTACTCTCAGCCTCATAATGTTCTCGACTTACGCAATACAACATGTTAATGACCTTCGCTGGGTGCTTACAAACGAATCTAGTAGCTACTCGTATGCCTTTGGTTTTGGATAGAATAGAAACTACGACTATTGTTTTGTTATCAAACGCTGATCTTTGATGTTAACTCCAATTAACTTAACTAGTCTTTTAAGGCCAGGACAATATATACGTCATTGACATTTGATTAGTATCTTAGGAAACTAAACAATTTAGTGAGAGACGTTTCGAAGCGAACCTTTCGGAGATCGCTAAAGCCAAAATACTTATCGGAAGGCATTATATTGAAGGCATTATAGGCATTATATTCAAGGATTGAGAAAAACCGTCGGGGATAAAACGCGGCCTATCATATCGAAAGGTCCGAAGTTCGATCCCCGGCCGGGCCATGTACCAATGAGTTTTTCTCGAAACTTAAGTACATTTACTGGCGCTCTGAAACAGTAAAGGAAAACATTGTCAGCAAACCTGCATTCGCCGAAGAAGAAATTGTTAGGCGCATGTGAAGTCCACCAACCCGCACTGGGCTAGCGTGGTGGACTATAGCCCGAACGCCTTCGTTGAGAGGGTAGGCCTGAGCCCGAGCAGTGGGGACATATTAATAGGCTGTTAATTTGATTTGATGGGTGCGTGTTCACTGCCGAATAGGGCTTCGCAGTCACAAACGCCAGTGACGTCGCTAGGATTCTGGCTAAAAACATCTGCACAAGATGCAATAGCCTAAGATGAGACACTCCTAACAATCCTATTTTCTTCGTTATTCATTTACACTAGTTTTGGTCGTGTTTTAATCTTCAAACTTCATGTGTTTACTTAGCTATATCTACCTCTATTTTCTTCCTGTTGTTTATAAGGTAGAGTCAGGGGCAGATAATAGGTTTATTTATCGAAACTAATTATGATACTCCGTCTAGTTTTGTGTACTGTGGTTACTTACATGGGATAATCTTCGGAATGCAAACACAGGGTGTTTGTAAACAGCTCGCACTTGCCCTGGTCTGCCACGGTCGCTGGCAGCTTCCGAGCTGGAGCTGGTCTCCTTCTGGAGATAGGGTTGAGGGTCGGCTCCGCAGTCGTTCTTCGGGCGGCCGTAAAAGGTTTCGGAGGATACGTGCCGCGGCGGATGTGATTACCTGGAATGATAAAGAAGATAAATTAGTGGTTGAAATTAGGTTGGGAAGATTGGCAATCATTCATCGTCTATTTCATTATCTATGGATGTACAAAGAGACGAGAATGAGAGGGTTCATAAATAAATATGGTCACTTATTCATTTAATTATCTAATCCCAAATTAGGAATCTCTCCTGTACTTAACCAGGGTCAGCTTGTATAAAGTCATCTGCCCCTAAAGGGTATCTAACCAACAACGTTTAACGCTCGAGTCTAACGGACAAACCACTGGCTTTATTTTTGTAAACCTTACAGACTGACGGACCAACGAATAATGTTCTCATTGTGGTAAGTACAATTAAATTCTTAAACATGACATTTTAAAGGATTTTCACTTTTGATTTAATCTGTTTAATGCTGTTGTGAACTTTCACCATATTCAATTACAAAACATTTTCAACAGTCAGTTTGTGAGGCTCAATTTAAATTTGTTTACCAAATTCTCTACAATTATGGGCCGCTTCATGCGTATTACGATTCTTACGCGTAGTTGCTTCAGATAGAAGAAAATGTTTACCTTTTCTATCAATGAATCTATTGAAGGCTCTAAGTTTCTCAGCCACAGGCAGATCTTGCGCCAACGTCTGGTTGGTGGCGTCTGCCGTCAGATCCAGGGTTGCATTGTCTGGAACGTTTGATGTATTCGCTCCTTTGACCATGGGCGTTGTGGATGGTACCGCTTCAGTGGTTGTAAATGCTGATATTTTAGTTCGGTTCTTCTGAAAATTATGTTAGATTCAATAAGTATACCTAGCTGAGATAATTTACAAACAGTTGTTGCAATTTTTGTAGTGGCAGATTTGCAATAAAATAGAGAAATAATATAGTGAGGTGTTAATGAAGTGAAGATGAGATTCAGTTAACATAGGCAAAATTGATTTTTGGGTTTGTATCTTGTTGTATTGTTTGTTTTGTTTTCAATGGCTCCTCGGCTATACAGGTGGAACAGAGTAGTTTTGGTCAGAATTGATGTCAAAAAGAGAATATTGTACTCCAATTTTGGATAGAAACGAATTTAGATTTTGAATAAGATACCGCTCAGATAATTATTACGATTACTGCTATCAATCGTGCTGTAATTTTAACGATTCCAAAATCTTCTTTCTCGATAGGCAAACCATTATAGCTTACTAAACTCTTACTTACAGAATTATCAACAGTGTTTTCTATTGTATCACTAATGTTTTCTGCAGTGTTAATTTGAGTAGGGTCAATTGTTTTGTTCTGTTCTATTTTGTTATCACTGGTAGTGTTCATTGTTTTTGTTGGACTCGTTCTCTGTGGTCTGATCCTGCGTCTCTGTATTTGTGATGGTCTAGTGGTAGTGATCGGTTTGATTGTAGCAACGCCTATATCAAACGGTTCTTCGTCTAGGTAAGTGTCCTCAGTGAAAGACCGCCTGAGTAGCTGTGGCTGTGGCAGTAGAAGCGGCTGTCTGACTTCTCTGGGCTCCTTGCCGGATCGGACGGCGCGTCTGATCAGATTCGCCATGTCTAATAGGATCGGCAGCATCAAGTCTGACGTTGTGTTGTCATTGTTACCGAACATTGATCTCACCTGAAATTGAGAAGGAATTTAATTAGTTGGTGGCTATAGGCAAGACAACAAGATTCACATCACAAATAGAATAATATTAATAAAATAGATTATTATTATAATTATGATGTGAATCTTGATTCCTATTATGAATCATCATCAACAGCCTATTAATCTCCCCACTGCTGGGGCTCAGGCCTACCCTCTCAACGAAGGCGTGCGGGCTATAGTCCACCACGCTAGCCCAGTGTGGGTTAGTGGACTTCCCATGCGCCTAAGAATTTCTTCTTTGGCGTATGCAGGTTTCCTCACAATGTTTTCCTTCACCGTTTGAGAGCAGTCAGTACATGTACTTAAGTTTCGAGAACCCATTGTACATGGCCCAACCGGGGATCGAACCTCGGACCTTTCGATATGATAGGTCGCGTCTTATCCCCGAGGCCACTGACGCTCCCTCTTATCCCCGAGGCCACTGACGCTCCCTCTTATCCCCGAGGCCACTGACGCTCCCAGTACAATCGTATAGTAGCCCTCAAAATAGATATCTTTAACCGCATTTTATTCCGTTACGTGTATTATTATGATCCGTTACGAGTGAAAAGCCGGTTTTCTGAATACGCATATTTTGTAGTTCGCGGAACCATAGATCACGGTGCTTTCTTATTTTCACCATAGACGCTCGTGACTGATGTTTATAATGTATAACATTTTATAACACATAATTATACAGCATTATGTAATAAGTAATTTGTTTTTCGTTTTCCTCCATCTTAGTCTGCCGTTTCATTGCCGAGTTATTTGATCAATTCAATTAACAGCCTGTTAACATGTCCCCACTGCTGGGGCTCAGGCCTACCCTCTCAACGAGGGCGTTCGGGCTATAGTCCACCACGCTAGCCCAGTGCGGGTTGGTGGACTTCACGTGCGCCTAAGAATTTCTTCTTCGGCGTATGCAGGTTTCCTCGCGATGTTTTCCTTCACCGTTTGAGAGCAGTCAGTTAATAAAAAGTAAAGTCACCTCCATCATTCCTCTGTCATCATCAGATCACACCCGATCAATCCTTGGTGGAGAACCAAGGTTTTAAAGTTACCACGTTTGTATGAAAACATTGCTGTGAATCCAAACTCTTTACCGCCACTGTATAGTCGACCGCACGTCAATGGAATCACTTTGACCATGAGCTAGCCTATCCTATTAGGAAGTTTCAAATTCAATACTATGAGATACCAGTTTATACTGGTTTTGTTTCCACTGACGTGCAATCGACTGTACTTACCTACTATTTTGTAACAGTATTTTGTAGTTTCCATTCGATATTTCGATATAGATATTCCCCATTTAGTACCACTATACCTTCACTCAGCAGTCCACTACCACTACAGCATACACAATCTTTCAGTCGTCTCTATCATCTTAGTTCCTCAAGTACAGGTATCATCACCATCAACAGCCTATTAATGTCCCCACTGCTGGGGCTCAGGCCTACCCTCTCCACGAGGGCGTTCGGGCTATAGTCCACCACGCTAGCCCAGTGCGGGTTGGTGGACTTCACATACGCCTAAGAATTTCCTCTTCGGCGTATGCAGGTTTCCTCACGATGTTTTCCTTCACCGTTTGAGAGCAGTCAGTAAATGTACTTAAGTTTCGAGAAAAAACCCATTGGTACATGGCCCAGCTGGGGATCGAACTCCGGACCTTTCGATATGATAGGCCGCGTCTTATCCCCTACGCCACTGACGCTCTATCATATTAAAATGCAAATTTTAAAAAAATAGAGCGAACTGAGTTTTTAAACACATTTTTTGTTCCATACCTGGGCTTACAGAAGTAAGGCAACCTTAAAAAACCGTTTTACGATTTATATCGCAGTGGGTAATACAAAAATGTCAGATGCACGTACTTACTTATACTTTCGTTTTATTAACGACGCAAAAAACTGCTTTCGCCCGGTTCATGGATGTTAAATGTTGAGCCCAAGAGCCGGATCGCATAATTTATTACGTCACCGTAACCCGATTTAGTATGCGTGATTCATTCATAGAGTTACGATGATACCGTTCGTGTTTTAATCGATTGGTTTTACTTAGCGGGTGATATTTGAAATGAATGAAGTGAATATTGCGATTTGAAGTGAATATTGCGAAACAGCGCCCTCTATGTAAAACAGCGCCTTCTATGTAAAAAAAAAATGTAGGCGTTTTGTTACTTGGGGGGTATTAGCGGACGCCACGCGACTTTGCGTTAAAAAGTGGCCTATATGTTATTCCATAATATAAGCTATCTCTGTACGAAGTTTAATCAAAATCTGTTCGGTAGTTTTTGCGTGAAAGAATAACAAACACACATCTTCACATCCTTACAAACTTTCGCCTTTATAATATTAGTAGTATAGTAGTATATGTTACTTTTCTCATTTTGCTCGGCTCCTAGGGGTTGCAGCGTGATGTTCAATGGCCTATCACCTTCTTCAAGAATTGGGCTATCAAATGCAAGAAAAAAATTTCAAATACGATTGGCAGTTCCAGAGTTAGCGCGTTCAAACAAACAAAAAAACAAACAAACTTTTCAGCTTTATGGTACAAGTAGGGGGTCAGGTTCACACGACAACACTGCGACCCTGTGGCATCTATAGTGTCAGCCCCTGTGTTTACCTGTCTTATGGTTTCCAAATTATCACATAATAAACAAACTTTACCTCGTAACTTAGTACTTATAGAAAGAGATGTGTAGATAGATACAGAACAATACATACAGTGTAACATAAAGGTAACCAATGATAACCAACAAATAAAACAGTTCTCATGTTCTTTGACCATGAACGTTATACCTGACTACTTAATGTTATCTTAACATTATACTTCATAATTACCCAAATTATCTCATAATTAAATAATTTTATAGTTTACTTCATTTAGTGTGTGATAAAATGCAACAGTCAACTATATCTGTGTAATGTTGCCTAGAGGTTAGCATTGTTTTAGTATGTTTAATTCTTTTTTTTTTTATCATTTTTTTATGTAATAATAAATATTTTTTAATTTATTTATTATTATTAGATATTTTACTTGTAGGCACAGTAGATATATATATATATATTAGTGTAGGGCTGTCCCCTCTTTTTTGGTAGGTAATCTTTTTAGTTTAGTTTGTTTTCTTTTTTTTTTTAGTTTATCTATGTAAATTTATTTGTATTTTATTGATAATAAATAAATTAAAAAATATTCTATTTTAGTCAGATGTTGTAATAGGAAAATTAATTTTGATGTAATTAAATACTATGTAATTGTTATCTCACTTCGGGTGAGGAGCTACTAGTTATTCTAGGGGCTATTTGTTTATTTAATTTTGATTGTGAACGGAATTAATAATACCTCATCAACAGCCTATTAATCTCTCCACTGCTGGGGCTCAGGCCTACCCTCTCAACGAGGGCGTGCGGGCTATAGTCCACCACGCTAGCCCAGTGCGGGTTGGTGGACTTCACATGCGCCTAAGAATTTCTTCTTAGGCGTATGCAGGTTTCCTCACGATGTTTTCCTTCACCGTTTGAGAGCCGTCAGTACATGTACTTAAGTTTCGAGGAAAAACCCATTGGTACATGGCCCAACCGGGGATCGAACCTCGGACCTTTCGATATCATAGGTCGCGTCTTATCCCCGAGGCCACTGACGCTCTCAGCTAATAATACCTACGAGATGGAAAATGGAAAATTAAATACATTTTGAAATGAATATTAAAAATGCAAAATACATCCCATAATACGAGATTGATATTATTTAAAACATTGTGTATTTTTTTATTCATAATTTATGTGTGCATGTGTATCTAACTATTTACACAGATCTACGTACTTATGTGTGTGTAGTTAATGTACAGTTGCAAACTGAAGAGGTTCTTGCTTTGAAATTCTTTTCTTTCCTTCGTCTTTTATTTAGCCGCGAGCACAATTTTCAAACTACTTATTACAGATTACAACTTGTTACAATACTGCTTCGCCAGCGTGGTCTAAGGTTAAAGATGGGAATCCTTTTAATACCCCGACTGTACTTAACATTATTTTATGTAGGCACAGTCTGCCCTAAAACTTTCACTGGTAGATTCCTCTCGAGATAAGTTTCACATTTAGAATGTAATTATTTTTGTGTGTGCAATTTTTTTTTTTCATAAATATGTTTAAAACGTTCATTTAAAACATCATTGCAGTATTCATTTTCTAATCTCCGCTTGTCTCCGGAAGACAGTCGTCGGTTCATTGTAGATTACATCTGGCTGGTAGCGGCGGTAATTGATAAATATTCATTACGCGGTATAGTTAGAGAAATAGTTGGCCTCCATTCAAGTATGTCGGCTCATAGATGCCGAGAGCAGCGCGTGGCACAGCTTGCCTCACATTGACGCGGCAGAAAGCGCGGCAAGAGGCACGGCAAGAGACGCGGCAACAGACGCGGCAGGAAACGCGGCATTAGAATTTAGTTTAATTTAATAGCACCATCTATTATACGTATGTGGCATAGTGTAGGACAGACAGATTAGGTCACGAGATAAGAACAGTTATTGTCAACAGACTACCTAGGTATAGAAATATAATCAAGATGTTTTCTAAATTCGTAGCTGTAAGGAACTATTGAGGTAATAATTAAGGCCAAATGGCCAGTAGTAAAAAAGTCATTAAACCTTCATATTTTCCATTATTTTAATGTTATGTTACAATAATACTAGCTTTGCCCGCGACTTCGTTTGCTTAGACAAAGTAATTTATTCGATGTCAAGTGCCCCTGTAACCGGGCACTATACAGGTATTTTTTTACACCCTGTCTTATGTTAGTATTTTATAGTAAGACGCCGTGTAGTAAAGCCCGACAGAATAAAATGTACGAAAGTAAACGTACGTTGCCGCACAGTTGCCGCCGCATCAGCGTGAGGAAGGTTTAACAGAGAATCTCATGTTTGAAAGCGCACCTCTATTTGATATGTAATGTATGTAAACCAAGAACATATCGGCCAGATTTTTTTTAAGGAGTTTGTGGCTTGGTTGCAAGACCTTTAAGCCTCATTTGAAAACTTTCACACAATTCACTTTTATCACTTTTAAATTTTAGAGACAGTATTTTTTTATATATATAAGTATACAAAGGTATGTAACAGGGAATTTCATAAATTAGCACTTTCGACCAAATTAATTAAAATTAAAAAATAATTTTTTAATTGTTCAACGATCTAATTATAAATAATGTCAAATCAAAACTATTTTATTGCATGTAAGTACACTGAGTACATTTATACAACGTAAATTTTTATCTACCACCGCTTCCAAGGTAGTAAGGCGCTGGGAAGAAGAAGCGGCGCAACAAACTTCTGCAACACATCTTTTAAAATCATGTTTTAACATTTATTTGTAAAGATTGTGCGAGGCTGAAGTAAGGTTTCATAACATTTTTGTACGGTAAAAAAAACAGTATGAACTGGACTCTCATAGTATTCATCAACAGCCTATTAAGATGTCCCACTGCTGGGGCTCAGGCCTACCCTCTCAACGAGGGCGTTCAGGCTATAGTCCACCACGCTAGCCCAGTGCGGGTTGGTGGACTTCACATGCGCCTAAGAATTTCTTCTTCGGCGTATGCAGGTTTCCTCACGATGTTTTTCCTTCACCGTTTATGAGCAGTCAGTAAATGTACTTAAGTTTCGAGAAAAAACCCATTGGTAAATGGCCCAGCTGGGGATCGAACTACGGACCTTTCAATATGATAGGCCGCGTCTTATCCCCGACGCCACTGACTCTCATAGTATTGAAACTCCCTAATTAGGCTAAGCCAGCGGTCGTCTGTAGTACAAGGAACCTTCAAGCTTTATTTAACGACATTGACACAAAACTCTTCATAATGCACCTTGGCGTCTCACTCAGTCAAATGTTGACATAAATAAATCAAACATGTTCATTTATTCTCTTTACTGTAAGTAGTTTTTGGCTAAGTTTGTCGCTTCAAGCAATAACTATTATTTATTCTGTGCTTCAACTTATTTATCTTCTTACTAACTTCAAATAGTGATGTCAATGTTATAAAATATACGGTCTGGTGTTCCAGTCTATATTTACTGATGACCTATGACTAAATCCCAAAAATACCTTTTCCGAAAATAAATAAAGTGAAATGAAATAAATCCCTACTATAAAGGCGAAAGTTTGTAAGGATGTTTGTTACTCTATCAGGCTGTAACTGCTAAACGGATTTGGTGAAACTTGGTACAGTGATAACATAACCTATCATATCCTGGAATAACAAATAGGCTGCTTTTTACTGAGGTAAACTGTACCCACGGGAAAAAGCTTATTCCCCGCGGGCAACACCTCAAATAGTATAAATATCTATCTAAAATTATGAAACCATCGAGTCCTAGATACGACATTTTCAAGGTCATCATAATCTTTACACAATACAAGACAATCGCAATGGCACAACCAATCAATTTTTGTATTTGAAAGAAATAAATTATAAATAATATCAATTTATATTAAGAATTTCTGTCAAAATCTGTGTAAACGTCTCGGATCAAAATCGAATCGAAATTGCTTTCTTTGTACTAACTTGCTTAACTTACTTGAACAACAATGCAACAAGAATGTAATAATGCGAATTAGTTTGCAATAAACGCGTGAAATTATACACTTGGTGGCAAAAAAACGACCCAGTTCCGACATGTTGGATCTCGACTCTCGCGTTTGAGTGGAAGCTGATAAATCGGCCTATTTTGCGGCAATTTTGTGAGAACAATAGACATGCTGGATACGACAGCGATGTTGCAATGGAGTGACGGGTGAAATATCAATAAATTATCACTTTTAATGACGTTTTATAATTAACTGGTGTTTTCTTGCCACTTTGTTAGAATTGTGTCAGAAATGATTTTACTTAGTAACGGAACAGTAGATAGTACCTAATGCTAACACGTCAACACGTCAACCCAGCGTGGTCATAACTTCAATTCAATTCAATATGCTTTATTGCACATATAAAAAAATTACAGACAAAAAAAAATAACTTGCGTAGAGAGAAGGGCTAAGTGGAAGTTTGATAAATATTTTTTACTTAAATAAAAAAAATCTTTTTAAAATTTCCTTAATATCAAATCAGTTTAATCTAGGGTTAGAACAAACAGTTTTTAAAGCAAAACATCTAATCTAACACAAAATACTTAGGTTGACCTACGCAATGCAAAAATTAAATAACTAGCTCTAATGTTTTGATATGAAAACTAGTTAGGTACTCTCTGATTTCAGAGTAAATTTTAATAATCACTAAGTACATCGTCAACGTGTTCGTATCAATGATTTTTACCGCAATCAGTCAGTTCACATGGCTAATTGCATCATTAACAGAGAAGCGGAAAGTAAAAAGTGAATAATTGTGGGAACCAATTCTGTCACCGCGCCGCGCCGCGCGCCCGCGCCCGGCGGATCGTGTCGTGTCGTAAAATATAAGTGGAGCACTTTTGTTGTCCGCCAGTGTATTTTTAAAATGAGTTTAACTCACTACACTACGCCCACTAATTAAGGTCTTGGTTATTTGGAAGAAATCTCTTAAAGATATCAAAATGAACTACATAAATGGTTGACACTGTCGGGATTCGAACCTGGGACGCCGAGCACAGCAGGCCGAGTCACTAACAACTGGGCTACGGAGACGACACAATCTTAATGTAAATGAATCCCATTACAATAAGCACTTAGCTATATATAATCCCATTACAATAAGCAATAAGCACTATTCATACTTTAACAATTACCGAATAAATTACTTGTTAATTCTCATTATTTAATCATTCAAGGATGCTTTAGGATCTCAAGATTATTTCGTAAGTTTATGCATATTCATCCGGCTCACTTTCGTAAACGTAAAGAAACATTTGCATACACGAAGAAAGCGGATATAAGTGTCAATCATACTACGCCTTAGGTTTGTCCTAGTCATAGTTAACTATGTGATGTGACACTCGAGCGCAGTGGGCCTAGTCATAGGTAAACTGTCAATTCTAGTATCTTGCTTTTACACTTTCCCATGTGAATCAAATAGTTTTTCCAGGTATCTATAACAATATAGCATTTGTAATTGTACAAAGACAAGACTGAGCCAGTTGGTCTTCATACTTGAGGCTGGAATGTGCAGCACGAGCCGAAGTCGAGTGCGTAATGAAGCCGAGAGTGTAATGACCAATGCTCACGCGTGTCATACGACGTTTTTAAGCACGCTTTGTGAGAAAAAAGCACGAGCCGAAGTCGAGTGCGTAATGAAACCGAGAGTGTAATTACCAATGCTCACGCGTGTCATACGACGTTTAAAACACAGTTTGTCAGAAAAAAAAATTCATAAACTTATTTTCCTTTGGTTTTGATGGCAACTTCTTGATGTATTCTTCATCATTCGACTTCGCCTCGAACTGTGCAATCCAGCCTCGTGTGTCATGACCAACTTAGCTCACTGGTAGCCTAGTTGGTTGTGCACTCGCCTCTGAGGTCGTGAGTTCGAACCTTGGCCCATAAAAATGAGTTTTTCGAAACTAAGTACTGTTTATACCACAGGTTTTACGGTGAATGAAACATCGTGAGGATACCAGCATAATATGCCATAGATTAAATTTTTTATTCTAAGGCGTAAATATGTGCAGTTCATATAAAAACGAATTGTTCACCAACTGTGGGTTTGCAACTAAAGATCCCTATAGTGTCGAAGTGTCTCCAGGTATAATATTCTGCCCAATAAGAAGGTAATAAGATAAATATTATCAAAATTACGTTTCCCTGTTGTATTTATCAATATGAAAATTTATTCACCGAGGAAATTACAAACGCCAGCACAATTTCTTTCATTGATCACTCTTCTATGGTGGAAAGCGTATCTCCCACAAGAACTCTTGTTTACTTTTTGTTAATCTACATCTCTCACTAATTACTATTCATCTCCCAGCCACTTATTTCTTGATAATTACAGAAAAGGGACGCTTTTTATCAAAAAAATTGTTTTAGTAGGTTGTTTGATTACACAAAATTAAACGCCGCCAGCCTTCTGGGCACCATACCCCGGTGTGACCACCTCGACGGACTTTTTTATTTGTAGGTTTGTAGGTTTATTTGTAAGTAGGTTTATTTGTAGGTTTTAGCCAATTAATTCATTTTAATGTTACAATAAGTTTTGTTTAATAAATATTACTTATTAAATTAACGAAATTTCATTTAATATATTATTATTATAATGAAAATAAATAAAATAAATGTTTACTTATTTCGTTAACAAAAGGTTACTTATGTTGTAATAATGGTTTCGTTACTTGAAATGAACTTGAGAATGTGCTTACTTGAGAATGAGCGAAGCGAAAGAGGTGTGTCAGGATCGCGATACTTGGCTCTCCGTTCTTTCTGCCTACCCCGCCAGGGACATAGCGTGAAGATATGTATGTATGTATGTTACTTGAAATAGTTACATGAAACTTAGGGACAGTAATAAATCATAAATAAATATACACCTAGTACTAGGTAATTTTATTTATAGGTATGTTATAACGTAAGACGTCTTAAAGTGTACGAACACTATGTAAGACCACCATCATCATCATCATCAGCCTGTACTAATCCACTGCTGGACATAGGCAGTAAAGTAAGACCACTTGAAAAGTTCTTCCGTAATAAGTTTTACTGACTTATACATTAGTATCATGAACTTACTGACTTCCGAGGAAGTTAATTACTTATAAGGCAATTACCTAGGTACTTCTATATGTTCCCATCATATCTATTTCCATTCATCATACAATATTGGAGAATGTATTCAACATTGTCTCTGCTATTGTCTCGAGTTTCCTTCCGATGCCGATGATGTGAAAAGGGAAAATCATTTTATGGCTTTTACAGTTTGTGTTTGAAATTTTACATCGAAAAGAAAGCAATGAAAACGCTTCGTTCCCAGAAATGCCTAGAAATTTATCTTTAACAGATTTCGGTTAGGTTGTTGTTATGATCATTCGTAATTTCGTATTGTAGATTTTGAAATAACTATACCTAAGCGATCGCCTTAGACTTGTCTTCGAGTACGTTATCAAATACATAAGATTTCGACGATACTGTGGGGTCCAAAGCCCCCAGCTAACTTATTTAGCTCTACAAGTCGCAGATTAACCTAGCCAATTGACCACGTAATGGCAGTGACTAAAACTTGAAATTCACCTATAGAAGCAAAATGATAAGCATTTTGGCGATATACTCGTAGTCGATTTGATTTGCGACATGGGTATTCAGAGAGATACCTTTGCAGATCGGTGACGGCTAGCATTACCATACCGCTGCTAAGCCTAGTACTGCAATGGCCAAAAAATCTGTAAGTTGTAGCTATTTCTCCTGTAGAAGGTCTACATCCAACAGAAGACGATGACAGACTGTTGATACGAGGGCAATGAAACAACAATGTAAGGACAATACCTGTGCCAAATTGAGCGGCGACCTTCCAGGAGGCGTGCTGACCTGACTGGCCACGAGGGATGCCAGCGCGACCCGCTGGTTCCCCGACATGGCCCTGATGATGGGCAGGATCTGGGCAAACTTCCCCACATGGTCCTTCCTCTCTAGAGCTCTCAGCACCGCCTCCTTTATCATCCCTTCTTTCGCCCTTAACTTATGCGAAGACTTATAGTCCACTGAAGTCCTTTTAGTTGTTCCGAGGTAGTTAAAATCCTCGTTTGGGAGATCATCTTCAAACGAGTCCAAGTTGTACTGCGGTCGGTGTGAGTTTGTAACTCCATGGGGCTTGATTATCCTCACGGGCGGTTTCACTATGGTCTGGTACTGCCTCGACTCCTGCGCTATCATCACCTCCTCAGGTTCCGAGAACTCAAAATCCTGTAACTCATCCTCGGCTCTCAGAGATGCCGTGAACGCCACAATAAGGAATACTAGTGATATATTACACGCCATTTCGTTTTAACTAATTGTCATTCTAAATAAACTATTATGTAAACTTAGTTTAAACTCTTGTTTTAAAAAGTGATGTAAACATTGCGCGAAACACTCAGAAGCTTAACCATATTCACGGAAAATTAGAAAATGTAAAGTAAAAAATGTGTTTTTTGCGGGCGCGTTGAGTTCTAATGTATGGCGGTGCGCGGGCGCCTCTTCGCTTGCTTCGACGTAGAATGAACGCATGCGTACAGTGCTCCCCACACGCGCTCAGCTCTCGACTGTTTTTACAGGTGTCAGATTATACCGGAACTCGCGACTTTCTCCACCACCAGGTCATATCTGATAGGTCAGATTTGATAAGTCATCTTATCAATGCCATAACGATTACCATACAATATGGCATTACATAAAAATGACAATACGTCTTCAAATTCGACATACCATTTACTGTTGCGGTCAAAGAAACCAATTTTTAATTAATCTTCATACTTTACTAAAGGATTTAAAAGATACGGACAGCAAAGTTAACTTTGTAATTTCTTTGTGTCGTATCGATGATATTCGGTTTTACAGATGAATAAAAGAATGCTTTCACGCTTTAAATTGTTATGGAATAGTTATGAAAGCTGTACATAGGAGGTCGGGGCATTCAATTTGAATCTACAACTTTCTTTTGCCACTCGCAAAGACACTCTTGGCTTCACAAGTATAGAAATTAAAGTCATCTAGCCACGCACATAGTGATCTGCAACCGCAAACGTAATTTTGTGCTAACAAAGAAATTACGTTGTATCATTTAACAGTCTACGAAATTCTATGCTATTTCTTAATTTAAAATTAAGGTCATTTGTATGGCGAAAACACACAAGTCGATAAGGTCAAATTAATTTTATTTATACTGTTAATCAAAGCCTGTTAAAAAATAGTTTGGTAGTAATTTAAATGTACAAACAACAACGGAAAAACTTCATCCTTGAGCTGGCCTAGGCTATTAGGGAGTTTCAGTACTATGCGAGACCAGTTTATACTGGTTTTGTTTCTAATGACGTGTGGTCGGCCGTACCTGGTGTGAAAACATAACTAAGTACCTACAGAACGCTGAAAAAGTTAATTCCGCCTATTATTCTGATCTTTGCATACATTTTAATTATCCATAAAAACGGAAAAAAATCTTCAGATTACAAAAGAAACGAGAAATCACATCATATCTTCAAAATCGCTTCTGCGGTCTATCAGCAGCACACTATGATGTATTTAGACTTTGTTTATAGTACACACACACATATAGATATCTTTCCATTAAATCAATCAGACCGTAAATACCGTACCTACATAATTAGTGCTTTAATTAATTCTAGTAGGTATGATAGATCTGCACATCGCAGAGACCGGATTTGTAGAACCAATCAGTGTTAATCTGAAGTAAGTCACGGGCACGAGCAGTCAAAATTATTCATCATTCTCTCAGAAGATACATACATACATATCTTCACGCTATGTCCCTGGCGGGGTAGGCAGAAAGAACGGAGCGCCAAGTATCGCGATCCTGACACACCTCTTTCGCGTCGCTCAGTCTCATCATTCTCTTCATACATTCTCTCAGAAGATAATTCATCAATAACAAGTTTACTTACGCCTTTATCTTATCTTTTAATAGGGGGTCAGGTTCGCTCGTCGACACAGCGGCCCTATAGGATCTACTGTTTCAGCCCCTGTGTTGGCCTGCGCTCTCCTCTCCAAGTGTTCGCTGCACAGAAGCTATTATGCAGCTAAGAGGTAGGAGCCTGTAGTCCTCGGGTTCATGAAAGGCTGTACCCAGGACACTCATCCCACTTGCAGCTGGCGCATTGCATTCCCACTGCAGGCGTGTCATCGTCTCGCTGTCCTCTCCGCAGGCTCTGCAGATGACGGTCTCCGCTAGCCCCATCTCATGCAGGAGGCGCCTCACACTGAAGTGTCCGGTGGACGCTCCTACGATATGACGGACGGTTCTCTTGTCATATCTTATAATGTTAATGGTAGAGCCTGTGCCAGTTGTGACAGTGAACTCTTTAGAGTGTTTGAGTTCCTAAAGTGCTGTTCCTGGGCTTTTAAGGTGTATCCTAGACACACGCGGCCTGCGGTGGTGGCCTACCGCAGGCCGCAGCTTCAATATGAAAACGCAAGCCGCGCGTGTCTGAAGTCTCACATACATTTCGTATGGAATACAACAGGCCGCCACGCCATCGCCACCGCGACCTCGTGTGTGTGATATGCCTAAAGCCGTTTTAATGGTACTCGTGGAGAGTCCCACAAAAGATTATGGTCCGATCAGAGCCCGCTTTTAATAAAAACAATACACTGTTGGAGTTGGACCGAAAATACTTATCTTAAAATGATGAGCTACTGGAAACGGCTGTGACTCTACTCGTATTGCAGAAATATTACAAGTATTCAGTATATCTACCTGATTGCAGAAGAGCCCAGGCTGTAGAAATAACTATCTAAGTGTAATCTATAGGTAATCATAGCTCACAGAATGCCGCGTTAACATAACTATAGGTGGCAACACTTTCGTTGCCGACCGCAGACGATGCGCCTGCGCGTGCGCCGACCGACCGCGTGAGGCAATCCGTAGTTTGTTTGCTATCCGTTACCTACAGGCTGTTGTCGAGAATTTTATTAATTTTGAGAACTCAATAATAATTTGTGGTCACAATATTGATGTTTCGACCCTTGGGATCTTTTGTACCAAACCCCTGTTGTAAAGTACGTTCGTTCTCAGTAGATCCATTGACCAGATCCATCATGGATCTAGTGAGATATTTTTTTAGTGTGGTGAACCATTGAGGTATGATCATCGAGGCAACGTCATTATGAACCCCTAATCCGTTTTATGGTGGTCTTCATCTTATCTAACTTAAATTTATTTCATCTTACTTAAACTCCAAAAACTCATTGCTTCGAACCGACGAGTCCATGAACATGAGGCGAGTGCTTATCCAACTAGGTTACCACGACTCTCTGGATGTATGATAGTACGGCCGACCGCACGTCAGTGGAAACAAACCCAGTATAAACTGGTCTCTCATAGTATCGAAACTTCCTAACAAGCTAGGCCAGCTCAAGGTCAAAGTGTTTCCACTGACGTACGGTCAACTGTACATACAAATGGTCTATGCACACGGCGGTCTATGCACACCGCGGCCAATCTTGTTTAAAGCACGTCGGCGCGTCGTCAGCGCGTATAAAATACGCCGTGCACATAGGCTCTAAGAGCTAGAAGAACACCTTACCTATGTTTATTGTAATGCTGGTACTTCTTAGCAGATACATAAATATTAGCATCCTGGGAATTCGACTAAAAGACAAAGTAAGAGCAAGCAAAATCAGACAAAAAACCGAAATTATCGATGCAGTGAAACACGTATTAAAGATGAAATGGCTCTGGGCTGGTCATGTAGCCAGGATGCACGCACAACGATGGACTCACAGATCAACTATATGGCACCCGAAGGTTGGAAAAAGAAAAACAGGTAGACCCAAGACCAGATGGGAGGACGATATAACAAAGACAATAGGAAAGAAATGGATGCAGAAAGCAGAAAACAGAAAGGAATGGAACAAGGAGATGGACCAATACACAGAAGAGTGGCAAGAGGTAGCTGGAGGAGGCCGGGGCCCAAAGGCTCTCCAAGCCAACTAATTAAAAAAAAAAAAAAAAAATTATTTTTGTTCCATTCGCGGTTGAGACGATGGGCCCTTGGTCCGAGGACGCAAAGTCTTTTATACAAGACTTGGCTGCAAAGCTGAGGGAGGCCACGGGTGATCCTCTGTGCAAGGAATACCTTGTTCAGAGGATCAGCCTGGCCATCCAACGAGGCAATGCAGCCAGCGTCCTCGGAACCATGGGTCCATCGCCCAGCCACGAAGATTTTAGGTAATTTTAGTTTTTATATAGGTTTTAGTTTTAGGATAATTTAGTTTTTTATTAATTATCAAAAAAAAAAAACATAATTATTATTTATTTCAATTTTTAATTCTCTGTATATGCATGATGGCTTGGAAATAAAGGCTATTTCTATTTTTTATTTTATTTTATTACATAAATATTATAATAATATCATCCTATACACAGAATGCAATGCACAACGAACAAAGGTACAATCACAAAGAAAGTAACAAGTATCTCCCGACCGCACACTTTATTAATAATAAACGTTTTCCTTATTCGTTCCACTGCTTACAATATCGGGGACTTCCTAGCTCGTGCGAATATGAGCCCTATCGTAAAGCATTAAGGTTGAGTCTCATAGTTTCTTGAAAGTGCAGATAATTGTGTAGTTTTGTAGATGGAATGGATTGCTATTGCAAATCATTAGAATACAGAAATAAATAGAAGACGCGTTTGCGCTGGAATGTAAAGCCAAAAATACAATAGTTTCTCATACAAATATTACGTGCTGAACAATATGTCATCAAGTAATCGAGTTAGAGTTAACAAGGATTTATAAACAAACTAACGGACGACGAACTTTGTCCACATTGTAAAGTATCCCATAAGTTATTCTAGGATATAAGCGGTCACTGTGCAAAGTTTCATCAAAATCTGTTCAGCCATTATAGCGTGATTGAAATTTTCGCATAATAGGGGATTTGTTATGCGAAAATTTCATTTAAATATCATGTTACATGAAACCATCCCTAAGTATGTTTGAGATTTGTTTTAACAGTGGACAGGTCACATCTCTCGAGAAATCAACGAATAGAGTAAAAAAAAAACGAATAGAGTTGTTACAAGAGAAGATCGCCTAGAAGGGTAATGCCACAGATTAACTAATAGTTCCTTGCGCTTTAGAAAAATATAGGCAGGTATAATAAATGATAGACAAAGACAATTTTAATACATCACTATATTTTCATAATAAAATAAATCTTTCAATCTTACACAATGATTCAGATCTTAGAACAATCCAATACCATCATACCTCTTATTAAAGACTAGAAAGTAATGTTGAACTGAGATTTCAATAAACCGAAGAAAAATAACATTTTTAGTTAAACATAACAGCTTGTAAAATTTCAGTAATCTTGTATTTACAATAACACGGTTTAAAAAGTATTTAGCACCTTTAAGATCCAACAAAATATTTAGGTAAGTATGTATCTATAATGAAAATTGTTTATATTCACTGAAATAATAAAAAATACAGGTAATTCGCAGAATATTTATTAAAATTCTGAAAAATAGCTTACCATTTATAACAAACTCACGTGGGATTAGTCAATCCCCGTAGGTACCTAATAGTTGTCGAGAATTATTATTTTTATTTACATTTGTGCAGTTCTTTAAGTAATACAATATTTATACATAAATACAAATTATTTACAATACAATTACTTAAGAGAAGGAGTCAAACATCTCACAATATCTAATTAATTACAAACGAATACTGTTATAAATTACAAAATATATTTACAAAATATCAACGCAATTTCTAAGTTGCAGAATTTCAAGTTGATTGAAATTGTAACTTAAAAACTAGTTGGCCATGAGTTCACACGTGTGGTGGAAAGTGGAAACAAACGTCAAACTAACTGGTGCTTGGCAAAACAACTTTAATACGTTCAGAACTGAAATCGTGTAAAGTTTCTGTATTAGGAAAAATAAAGGAAAAGTTCAAAGGTGTTGAATCAAAAAATTTAGCCACTCCCATATGGATGAGTAATAAAAGCATTCTATTGGTGTCAAAATCGTGTCAAAATAATCACAAAATTATGACTCACTCACACATTCTCATTTTCAAATTCAATAGTGAAAAGATACTTGCACCCCCTCCCGCTTAATTGTAGTGATTGACGCGATGACACGCAAACTACGTGCTGGCCGTTGATTGACAATCGCGCGTACACTTCACTGTGCTAAGTGATTGATACCAAGCATAGGGTCCATCATGCAGCATGATAATTCACGTAAACGTAACGCGTGTCATGCCGCATGCTCGTTTCATCATCATCATCAACAGCCTATTAATCTCCCCACTGCTGGGGCTCAGGCCTACCCTCTCAACGAGGGTGTTCGGGCTATAGTCCACCACGCTAGCCCAGTGCGGGTTGGTAGACTTCACATGCGCCTAAGAATTTCTTCTTCGGCGTATGCAGGTTTCCTCACGATGTTTTCCATCACCGTTTGAGAGCAGTCAGTAAATGTACTTAAGTTTCGAGAAAAACCCATTGGTACATGACCCAACCGGGGATCGAACTCCGGACCTTTCGATATGATAGGCCGCGTCTTATCCCCAGGGCCACTGACGCTCGTTTAGGGACCGCTTTAGCCCTTGGCCACTCTGACAATAACACCATTAAAATTTACACGATTTCAAATCAAACTGAAGTTTTAACACAAATTTCTCATACATATTTCCGTGAAGGTACAAATGAGTTGGTATCACCGTGGCGACCGTATGGAGGCAGTATCACGCTTTTTGGATATTTGATTCACATTTTCGAAGAAAATTTCAATATGTAAGAATTCAGTTTATATTATTTCGTTGCTATCCAAATATACGACTATTAAAAATTGTCATTCCATATTGAGTGGGTCTCTCATGGCCTACTACCAACCGTTCATGGTTTTTCCATAGGGCCGGCGGCAACCACCGAAAACGTTTGTAGCTTCATGCTATTTCAGTCAAATCCTACTGAATACCACTTTTATTACCTACACAATACCTAAACACTCAAATGTCACACTCGAATTCGGATACCCTTTTGTTCCTTCCGTCTGGCGACAATTGGAAATGAGCGTCTCTCGCTCCAACTCTCGGGAACCCGTTAAAACTGTTCCTACTGACCAAAGTGTTATCTCTCTCCCTCTCTCTATGGAAACTAGACGTGGACAGCTTCCCGTCTTTCCGTTCCGTGAAATTCGTGTCGTTGAAATTCTTGTCGGCGAAACTCCGTTCGGCGAAGTTCTCGTTGAATTCGCCGTCCGAGAAGTTTCGGTCGTTGAAAGGGACGTCTCGGATGCCGAAGCCTCCCATTCTGGGGGTGCCGATGCCGAATTTGTTCCTGAACTCTTCATCTCGCAGACTGAAGGCTCGGTTGTCGAATTTCGCTTGACCTGTGTTTAATCTGAAAGAAAAAACAATTATTAAAACTGGTATCACTATATAACTGCATGGTTGCCTTCCTGACTCAGTGGACTTGTTTCATTTCACTTAATATAAGTATGAAGTGACAATCTATGTAAGGCGGCTGGTAGTGATTGGATTGGCCCGGAAGTGAAGATCGGGTTAAGTGGCGCGCCTTCGCGGAGGCCTATGTCCAGCAGTGGACTTAAACAGGCTGATGATGATGACATATACATATTTTTTGTAGATAACCTACATCTTATAGGTACATTACTCTTCGTTTATTCTTTCGAGCCTTCGTTCCTAGCGTATGCAGATTTTCTCATGTTGTTTATAATCCGCACATAACCTTCCCAATACTACCTAAGGCAGAAGAGTTCTGAAACATGTACCCAGCAGCAGTAGACGACTACAGGCTGGTCATGATGATAAAATCCTACAAATAGGGTTGGCCCTAGCTGACGATCGCAAGGCAAGCGAACTCTTAATTTGCAATATAACTCTACTTACTCTCTAAAAACCCGTCTCTCCCTGTCATACTCCGCTGACAGTCCGTCATCGTCATGTATAATGGCCGACGGATCACTGTAAACAGACGACTCCTGGTAGAACGAATCCAGATCCACGTAGTTTCCTTCCGATGGCTCGTTATCCAGGAGTTCTGCCAGCTGACTCTTGAGGACCGCGAAAGTGGGTCGCTGGGACGGGTCGGCGTGCCAGCACGAGTGCATGGCTCGATAGAGTTGGGGCTTGCAATGAGGAGGGCGCTCCAGGCGGTAGCCCTCCGTGACGGCGGCCAGGACCTCGCGTCCCGACATCGCTGCGTATGGCGTTGACCCTGGAATAAAGAGAAAATGTATCAGGATCAGTGAACGCAAATAAGATGATCAGGATATTGACAGATAGTTCGGTAAAATAACGTGTCTGAAGAAATGTGAGATAAGCATTCGGTTTCTTGAATTCTTGACATTACGGTAAAATTCGGTAACACGCCCCACTTAACAAAACGCAGCACGCCACTAACAAAGTTACGCAGCACACGAATAGAAACGCAAGTAGGCATCAGACGCCCGACAAGTTGTCTACTACGTTGTATGAGAAGATAAATCCAGAAGAGCAGGTACAAGGGAGCTGGGTTGACTCCTTCGGATGATTATTCCACAAATCCCGATTATTAATTGGATGTGGTGCAACATCAGTTCTGATAGTCTCAGATTTGTGGGTCATTTTCCTACATCGTTTGACAAACTCAGAAAGATGAGATTAATGGCAAGCTTCATTTCATTTTAATTATAGTACTCAATGAAGCAGTTTTTACCATGCACTAATCGAATCCTGCGTATGAGGGTTTGCATACATTTTGGTGTCATTTTTTTCTTGATTAGCTGTCTATTGTATTGAGGCATAATTTCGTACTTACCAAGCGTCACAATCTCCCACAGCAGTATCCCGAAGGCCCACACGTCGGTGTGGTGGCTGTACACGTTGTAGAGTAAGGCCTCCGGCGCCATCCACCGCACGGGCAGCGCGCCGCGGGATGCGCGCGAGCCGCCGCCCGCGCACCGCGACATGCCGAAGTCAGCGATCTTGCACAGCTTGTTGTGGTCCACGAGGACGTTGCGGGCGGCCAGGTCGCGGTGGACGATCTGAAATAGGAATTTTAAAAGATTTAGTAGGTTTCAATCAATCAATCAACAGCCTATTAACATGTCCCCACTGCTGGGGCTCAGGCCTATCCTCTAAACAAGGGCGTTTAGTACGTTTATCGTTCTTTTTATAGAGCTTGGGAAAGGTTTTATTAATAAGTATATCTACTTTCTTAAATTAAGACATTTCAATGTATTCTGTAGCGCTAAAAAGAATTTTAAGTTTTGCAAAAATGATCCCGCCATATTTTTTCCGTTGCGCCCGATGTGACGTCATAGCCGTATATACAACTCGAATCAGTAGGTACACATTTTCAACTTGCGGTATCATTGGGGGCTGTTAACCAAGAAACTTCAAGGAGAAGATGAGTATTCGGTAGTCGATCAGACAATCTCTTAGTAAGTTGAAAATTCAACGATTTCTATAAGTTTATCATGTAACCACTTTATTCCCCGCAATTTTTTTACCATCTTACGAGTACTATCCAGTCAAACGTCCGAATTTGATAACCAGCTACCCCTTATCCTCCCCCATTTCGAAGTTAATTTTTTTCCGATTAGAATACTCCGGTCTACAGTTCCAACTAGAACCGTGTTAAATAGTAAATTACTACAGTTCTACCCAAAATACAAAATAATACGCAAGAATAGCTGAAACTATACAAAATCAATGTAATGAATTCGATTAACCAAAATTATCTGACAGGCGGCAAAAGACAAAAGCTTCGAGACCGTGAGTTCCCAGGACTTTTTTAGAGGCTATAGATACTCACCCCTTTGGAAGCGATGTAGTCCATCCCCCTGGCGACGCAGTACGCGAACACGGTGAGGTCCCGCGAAGTGACGGCGCCGCTGCCGCTGAAGCGGTCGGGACGGGAGCGGCGCTCGCGCAGGTACGTCAGCAGCTTGCCGCACATCACGTACTCCATTATTAGGAGATACGGCTCTGAAACAAAAGAAACGGCTGATGACAAAGTATAGTTTCAAATATAATGAAGTAGGTATTGCCATAAACCGACAGAACAGATTGAAAGAGTTTGAGTAATAGCATACGCCGAAGAAGAAATTCTTAGGCGCATGTGAAGTCCACCAACCCGCACTGGGCTAGAGTGGTGGAGTAGTAGCCAGAACGCTCTCGTCGAGAGGGTAGGCCTGAGCCCCAGCAGAGAGGACATGTTAAAGGCTGTTGATGTGAGTAATAGCAAGCAATAAAGCAGGGGGATAAGATGATCTGAAAGTAGAAAAACTGCTACCTAGTTAAATACATTAAAACCTTAATGTACGGAAGATAAAAAATCAGTTCTAGAAAATGAATTTAGCTCGAAGCTACAAAAATCAATATAATTTTAAGCAATATCTTGCCGTCAATTGACGAACAACAAGAAGGTAGATCAATTTACCAAACAGTCAATTAGGAAAACAAGTATTAGTTAGATTACAATTATTTAATATACAAAAGCAAACCTAGTTCAGTACAGCACGCTAGAAGCGTCACGACATTGGGATGAGTCCCAATCTTCTGCATGATGTATATCTCATGCAGTAGCTCCTGCTTCTCCTTCTGTGAGGCTGTCTCTTTGATGCTCTTCACTGCCACCAGCCTCGTGAGCCCGTCGTGACCGTTCAGGTCATCCGCTTCTGCTTTCCACACCTGGAATATCAAAGTTACGATCTTAAAAAGACTTAAAGTATTAGAACGATACTAGATTTTTAAATAATCAAAAATATCGTGAAAACTATACAAATTTTTTTATGAAAAGCTGAAACTGAAACTTTATGACTTTAAAAATATGTAAAAATGGAAGTCAGTAAAGAGGTAAGAACGGTAAAAATAAATAAAATTGGCTCCACTCTAACTAAAGTCGTAATTGAGAATGTCGAAGGGTATCGAAGGTAATTTGTCAATCTCACCTGTCCAAAATTACCCTGACCAAGCAGCGTTTGAAGTCTCAACTTGTTTCTTGGGAACTCCCACTTCTGATCAGGTTTGGATGGCGTCGGCAGCGGCGGACGAGCTACAGGTGTTATTGGCGACTCTTTCTTGATCTCTCCATCATCAAAGTACCCTTCATACTCAGTATCTATCTCTTTGGTCTTTTTATTTAAAATATTCCTCATAACAAAAGCTATTATAGCCATAACTGGCAGGAAACCTAATCCAGCTAAAACGTAAGATGCTGTGTAGGTTTTCTCAGCTTCTATTACCACTTCTCCGTTCTGAGATTGGCTTGGTTCATCACTGTCTTCGACATTAGTTGTATTTACAATAGTATTGTTCTGAGGTTGATCGTTCGATGCGATAGGCATTGGCTTAGAACTAGATTCAGATGATGTTCGAGAAGTTATAATAACAGTTTTGAGCATACTTTCAGTAGGTTCCGCATTCTGTGTTATCAATGGACTTGACAAAGTTGATGGAGTAGTTGCTCGCGAGGCGACAACTGTTGGAATTTCACTAGAAGTTAAAGTAGGCAGGGTAGTAGTTGTACTAGATGTTGACGAACTTGTAGTAGTACTAGTTGTAGTAGGTCTACGTCTTCGCAGTATATTCTGAGGTCTTATCACGCTGCCATTAGTCGAACTTTCATATTCAGGTTGACGGAATAAATTTGCTAATCGTTCAGATATTCTCGAAGTTGTGGCCTCGTTTCTCAAGTCAGCAATATTTTTTGTGGATAAGTCACTGGTTTGCGGAGTATCAGATGATTTGAATGGATTAACCACAGGTACTGAAGTGGGCTGATTTACAGTGCTTTCTGTAGTTGTTGTACGGATTCTTATTCTATGTTTATATGTCCTAGGACTTGGAGGCAAAGATGTTGTAGTCGTCGTCGTTTGAGGAACCGAAGTGGTTTCGTTTAATAGTACTGCTTTAGGTATCGTGGTATTTTTTACATCACTGTTTTCGGTTACAGTGCTATTATCAATTTCTTGACCCATTGCATCAGTTTTATTATGTCCTTTCATAGATGAAGTTATAGATACTGACGTTACTACTGCAGTGTAAACTGATGTAGAAGCTTTTTCTGTAGTGGTATTTACTGTTATTGTGAATGGAATATTTTCTGTACTAGATGTTAGTCTAGATGGACGCCGACGTAAATTCAAATAGCTCCTAGTGTAATTTCTTGCTGGTGTTAAAGTTACATTTGTTCTATTAACTGAAGTATCTTTAAATGTATTAGTTATATTATTTTTTGTTAATTGTTCTCTTACTAAATTAGTACTATTCGTTCGATTACTATCCATGCTTTTATCTAAATTGCTTATTGTAGCATTTTGTACAACAGGTTCCGTCATATTCAGTTGTGTACTATTAAGGGGTTTAGACGGTGACTGTGTAGTGACCGGCTGTTTTCTATATGCATTTACTAATCCTACATGTCTTGCTGGAGCTGGCCCTTTCACAGTGTTCCTAATTTTATTCTTCTCAATAATATTTTTGACAACTGAAACATCCATTTCCTCATTGACTTCTTCCTCGTCAACGCTTGTATTTCTATATTTCTCCGTAGCAGAATATCTCGAGTTGTACTTTCGCTTTTCTAGAGGTGCCACGATGTAATTAACAGATTTAGTTGAAGCTGATAATGATGGCAAATTAGTCAGGTTATCATTTAAAGCTGGTCCTCCAAGTTTTTGACCAAAGAATATAAATGGGCTCATGTCTTCAATTGGCAATTCGGTTTCAAGTGGTCGGAAGTGATTGTAAATCTCATCAGACATGAAAAACGTTTGATTTTCTTTATATTTATCATTTTCTACTTGAATGAGTTTGGTGTTCTTCGTGTCTGTGCTGTTTGCAATTATGTTTGTTTCTGGTTTGTCTTCTCGACTATTATCATCTGGTTTTACTGTGGTATTAATTACATCTTTAGTAGCATTGCTAGGCGATGTTGTATTTTCAACTTTAACAGTACTGATATTATCTAAGATTTCATCTTTTGCAGTTGTTATATTTATGTTCGAAGATTGCGTTACATTGTCTGTGTCTGAATAATTTAGTAAATATAGTCCATGATTAGATTCATCAACTTGAAACTCATCTTCTTCAGGATCATATTCAATTTCCTTATCAGGGCCTTCTAATTTTTCAGGTGGTATGTATAGTACAGTACTTTCAGTGACTGTTTCAAGTACTGTGATATTTTTAATATCTTTTCTTCTATTATTTTTAAATCCCGCTCTACTTCTATTCTCCTGGTATATCTTGGGTATGAAAAGGTGCCTAATTTCGTGCGGTTTGACTTCCTGTCGTATTTCCTTAGTGCCATCAGTGGTTACTAATTTAAGTGTTGGTGAAAATTCATTACTCGAATTGTCAAATGTTATCCTTTTCACTACGGAGCTGTTTGAGTTTCTGATTTCTAACTGGGCGAACGTGGTGTTGCTTCTGTAATAAAAGAAACAGGTTTTTGTTAATGGCAACTTTAAACTAAAACAATATTTGAAATACATATATATATATATATAGGTACTGTTACATGGTTAATGAGTATTAAAAAATATCAACGAAGAAAATAAATGTATTGTGCTTTCGTTATTGATTGAGTTTAAGAAATTTACATAATTTGAGAAGTATTTAAGGTCATATTAAATTCATCAGAGGTCAAGAATGTGTAGGCATAAAAATAAATTAAAAGAGACTAAACTGTCTGTTTATATTTACTCTGTCAAATCATTCCTACACAGAATTTCCGGATGAAATTTGGTGTGCAGATAAATTGAGTCCTGGAGCAGTACATAGACTACTTTTTACCGCAACAAACAGCTAGATACCAGTAAATTATGACTATGATTACGTCATTAGGTATCTGATCGGGATGCATGGTCATGGTACTCACTTGTTCGGTTTATTTGCGAGTGAGGCTAGCGTGTTGATGTAGGTGGTGAGTCTTCCGTTCAGCAGCTGCCTCCGCCGCGCCGCGAGAAGGGACAGCAGCTGCGAGTCCCTCGTCGCGTTGGCGCTGCTCTGTGTCGTCGTCCTCTTCACTGAACCTGCAATGGAAGACGAATATTGTATTAACAGTTAGTCCTGTATGTTAAAGGTTTACTGAAAGCACAAGGGCAGAATGCGCATGAATAGAATAGAATAGAATTTATTTAACGTACACAAAGACAACACACAGCGAGAGAATTTAACAAATTAAAATAAAACAAACAAGAAATACAAAGAAACATAACAACAAGAAATAATAATAATAAGTAATACTAGATGAGGTCGCCAAGTGAAGTGACACCCGATCAGCCCCCACATAGGGGGGCTGGTCGGGTGTCGGGTTCTGTTCTGTTCTGTTCTGTTCTGTGCCCAGTATGTATGTATGTGGGTATGTATGTATGTATGTTCGTCTGTTCCCTCATAACTTATAAACTACTTATCATAATTTGACAAAATAAGGTATTGTTGGAAGCGTCTTGATCGTCCGCTGGTTATACGCTATGTGACGTCACATTAATGTACATCTCATGTTTATCTAACTTATTGGAATGTTTAACGGCTGTGTAATTTAATTAATAATAAATAAATAAATGATTGCCTCTCTCTCTAATACATCTTGGTCAGAAATAAGTTAAATAAACGAGCAGATAATTTTGAAACCCTTAGGCCCGTTTAGTCTTATTCCCGAAATGTCCACTCGGTCCGTTGGGTCTATTTTCCGGAACGTCCACTCCTAGAACGTCTACTTTCACGAAAGTCTACTTTTTCGAACGACTACTTTTTCTAAAGTCCACTTTTAAGTGCTTGTCGTTGTCCACAAAGGAGGGTTTGGTATTCAACAAATGGTGCCTATGTACTTATCTGGTACTCAAATATTTATTATTATTATGGACGAACCAGGGACGAACAGACAATATACGTAATGCAAATATGTACATCGGACCAATCTCTTTAACTGGCCAATCGCATGATGTCCGCGACAACACAACATAATTACGTCTAATCAAGTATCTCGGGTCCCAAGCACTTACTATTGTAAAATAAATCATATATCAAAACTCACTTCATACTCGATAATGAAGTTTAGTTTTACAAGTCCCATTCATTGGTACGTATACGCTCCTAATTTATGTAGTACTAGCGGACGTCCCGCGACTTTGTCCGCGTTAAACCGTATCCTATATGTTATTCTAGGATATAACCTATCTCTGTACCAAGTTTCATCAAAATCCGTTCACCCGTTAGCGTGATTGAGTTAATTGAATAAGATACCAAACCAACGTGAGTTAAAAGAGACGTGAATGGTAGTACCACCTCCAATCCCTAGAGATCGTCGCAGGCGCAGCCTTCACCCACAAACGGTAAGACAATAGCTACGAAGCTGCGACGCCTCAGTTTTTATGGACGTTCAGGCCTTGACATGGTGAAGAAAATTTCTTGACAAATATGAACTTCGTGATAAGACATGGCCAATCAAAATAGATGTATAGACAGCTTTTCTAAAGGAGACAACTTTTGTTTAACTGTTTCATTGTAAATGGCTCGAACGTCTAATTACTTTTATCTCTAATCAATGTATCTATTCCCCATTACGTCCAATTCCCGAACGTCGATTTTCTCAAACGTCCATTCCATGTCCACCATATTCGACTACGAATTTTCAGTAGGTACTTAACATTTAAATTCGACGTTCCGGGAGATGGACGTAGAACTTTAGGGGAATTGGACACAACGGACTGAGTAGACATTCGAGCAAGTGGACGACGAAATCACATGACACAAGAAAATAGACAACGAAAAATGGACCAAATCGTCTGAGAATTCTGACTTGAAGCGTAAGTACTTTGAAAAAATCTGTACCTGAAAATTTAAGTTTAGATCTAATAGTTTAGAATGCTCTAAACTTAAATTTTCAGGTACAGATTTTTTAGAAAAAAGCTAAGTAAGTATACTTACGTGTTTTTATACTTAAAATAATAATTAATTAGGTACGGTCGACCGCACGTCAGTGGTCACAAAACCAGTATAAACTGGTCTCTTGAATTGAAACACTCTAATAGGCTAATCCAGTTCAAAGTCAAAGTGTTTCCACTGACGTGCGGTCGACTGTACGATCTTTTTCCAGAGTCGTGACGATAGCTTCTAGGTATTATGAAAACGTGCGTTATAGTTTAGTGTTTAACTGCGATAGGTATCTACGAACGGACAGTTTACACTTTTTCCTTCTACCTACCACCTTTTCCGCCAAGTCTTTTGAAGATCAGCTTTTATCGCAGCATTAAATATAATAATTGCATAATAAAATTATACCTGATTCGATCAAGTCGCTAATTATCTCAGAAAAAACGTCTGCGGGCGGCGCGGCGTGTACATATGATCTGGTGAAATCACACACATGCACGCTACGCTGCAGACAATTTCTAATTGCACTCGTTGACTTGTTAATTATTGTAAATAGCACACTTTAACTAGATACGTGATGTGTAGCAGTGACGTTGATGAACCTTCCATCTCAATTCATCATCAAATTCAATCTTTGTTTAACCAAAATTGGAATACAATATTCTCTTTTTGACGTCCATTTTGTCTAAAACTACATCTGTTTCCACCTGTAGGAGTTTATTCGAAGGACATGATCCGTAATGAGGAGATCCGACGGAGAACCAAGGTTACCGACATAGCCGAAAGGATTAGCAAACTGAAGTGGCAATGGGCAGGTCACATCTGTCGCAGAACCGACGGCCGCTGGGGCAGACGGGTTCTGGAGTGGAGACCGCGGACCGGGACGCCCCTCCGCCAGGTGGACCGACGACCTAAAGAAGGTGGCCGGAAGCGGCTGGATGCGGAGAGCGGAGGACCGGGTGTGGTGGCGTTCGTTAGGGAAGGCCTATGTCCAGCAGTGGACGCTAAAAGGCTGAGATTATGATGATGACGTCAATTTTGTCTAAAACTACGTCTGTTTCCACATGTATAGCCGACGGGAAGAAATAGCAACAAACCCAACAGCACAGGGCCATGCCTTTGTGTCATACATAATCTTGTTCATTACAGTGATTTATATTTATCTATGTTGAGAAATCAGGTAGTCAATGGAATTTTATTATTCAAGTAGTAAATTAACTTATAATATTATTATTATCTCTTTATTCAATCAATCTTAAGTATAAATTTTTTATAATATTTTTCTATAAAAACTAATTTAAAAAAAACATTATAAAAAACTTAAACCTAGTGTGCCGCCGGCAGCGGGGCAGGGCCCAAGCTACCGGTGGTTAGGGCCGCAGAGTGAGGAACCTCCGGACAATACGCGCCGTGTCCAGGAGTACTGCCTTCTGGATCTGGCCCTTGATCCAGCCGTCTAGCGAGAGCCTCTCGAGGTGTTGGTCGAGGTCTTATTATTATTATTATTACTTATTTTATATGTAAATAGGTATATTCGTTTTTAAAATTTTATTTTATTTTGTATATAATTTATTTAGGTATAATATTTGGTCTCAGATAACTTGTGCTGGTGGGACTTTAAAGGGACACTTACCTCACTTTATTAACAACTTTATTTTTTTTTTGATACGAGTGATTTTTCAAAAACCAAAAACTGACAGCCACACTTAATGGAGTTTTTTGACTTTTGACAGCAACGCGTTTCTTCCGGAAATTTATTGTAATTACACAGAGCTCCCTATGATTATCTCTGTTATTCTTCTGTATACCTTAGTTTATCTGCTCACTCTACAACGTTACGTCTTTCTTCGAGGGAACCATGAAACCAGAAAATTTGCAACGAATGATTAATTTGGAAAAGAGAAGACAAGAATAGTAGAACATGGGGTGTGTTTATTTTTATTGTCAGTAAAGGAAAAGTTAGACTATTAAAGTCATCAAAATCTACTTTAAATAAATTCAAATCGACACAAAAATCCTAAAAACCAAAAAACCCAAAAAGGGGGATCTCTTTCGTTATCCTGCTCGACCCTTTTATTTTATTTTAGTAACTACGGAAAATTTAAAACTAGTTTGTCGTTAGTAAAGATTTTTATCATTCCCTTCCTATATAAAAAAAAACCTAGTGTGATATAATGATGTAGATAAGATAAGCATCTAAAGCGCTATCAAATTATTTGATGGACACCGATTTGACACTGATAACAATTTAATAAAATATTCATTAGCAGATTGTATCTATAATATTTCCTAAATTACACCGCAACTTTATTTATTTTATGATTTTTCGTTTTTCAAGTTAAACCGAAAACAAGGACGGTATTTAAATTAATTTTAAGAAGGGCTGATGAATTTTTAAATTTTTAGCTCTAAGATCTAGAGTCTAGATTCTAGACTCATAGATAAACATTTTGAATTAAAAATTGCTCTTCACTTAAACCACAAACAAAAGGGTTAACGGCAGAGAGTTGTTAGTATACATAGAGCGCGCGTTAGCAAGTCTGAACTGTAAGCACGGGTCTGAACAGTCTCGAAATGTTCGGGGCGAAGCTACTAGTTACAACACGTCAGTAGCGCTGATTGTTGCTCTCGCCGATATTTATTTAGGTTTGGAGTAATCATGGTGAAATGTGCAGTGCCAAGCTGTAAACACGATTCACGGAAAATAACGATCTAGAAAAAATCTATATAGAAGCGTCAATAGAACACCTGCTTACACTTGGCACAATGGGCAATGAGTGATGCGCGCGCTCTATAGCTAGTATACTAACTCTATGGTTAACGGACACTCGCTCGTAGACCATATCGTCACAGAATAGATGCGGACGTCATCTTGAACCATAGACAACTGTACAAAATGGCTGACGTAATGATGACATAACGGACTGCGGTCGTCACAGACCGTTGTGTTCAGGACAAAGACCTCTGGAAATAATTGATTTGACAGTCATTGAGAGAAACTTCTGTGGTATATTAATTGTTAACTGTTTTATTGTTTGTGAACCAGTGACGTTCAGATATAGTAGTACATTTTCTCAAAAGACCGTCGAAGGAAAAGAGGGCACTTCTATTATTCTTCCAGGAGAGCCTTTACTGTAAAGGTCAGGTATTTAAATTTTCAAAAAAAAAAAATTTCGACATTAAAGCGTAACACACACTGAGCGGCGGCGTTGCGAAAGCGTTGCGGTTTTTTTCTGTAATGTTCGAAATAGTATGAAGCCCTTCACATCAAAGCGGCGGCGGCGCGGCGCGTTCTTCATACAAACCTTCGCCGCCGCAACGCTTTCGCAACGCCGCCGCCCAGTGTGTGTCACGCTTAAGCGTCTGGAAGTTCTACTTGACATTAATGATTAAAACTATTTGAAGAATAACTAAGTCACCAGTGGAAAAGACCTGACAGATGGACCGATGACCTGAAACCGGAAGGTTGAATGGGGAGGGCAAAGGACCAAATACGGTACCTCTCATAAGGAAAGACCTTAAAACCATTCTACCGCCATCGCTAGTCCGACTGGGAGGAAAAAGCACTCTCAAATTATAATGATGACTTGATGAGATGATCTAAATGTTGCTAGAAAAATAAATTCCAGAAACAATTAAATTATATTATTACTGATGGAGGCGATGCGTCATCTGTATTTCAAGACCTTGAGGCTATCATTCAAAATTTTTCACAAATAGGGCTCACATTAAATTTTAATAAATGTGAGATTTTCATCCCTGACTACATCGCAGCCGGCACGAGATCGGATATTATAGCCAAATTCAATTCACTAACACCGAATATCACTGAACGTACAAAAGAGTCACTCACCCTACTTGGAGCCCCCATATTCGAGGATGCCATACCTTCCCTAGTAAATTCAAAATTAGATGATTTTAATCTCACGTCCAGACGCCTTTTCGAAATCAAACCACTTAAGGCCATCTTTATCCTAAGATTGTGCCTGTTTACACCAAAATTTATATATTTATTACGTTGCTGCCCTTTATGGAAATTACCTTCAGTTACATCATCCATAGACTTAACTTTGAGAAATACGGTAGGCCGAATTCTAAATCTACAGTTTAACGATCGCACCTGGACCCAAGCTACTCTACCGATTACTTTCGGCGGGCTGGGTATACGCACAACGTCCAGTTTGGCGCTCCCTGCCTTCCTGTCCTCCGCCCATAGCACGCTCGCTCTTATCAGTGGGATCTTAAATTCTCCATGTTCCACTGATGCTGTTGTGACGGGCTTGTCGGAGGCTAGGTCGTTTTGGAGTTCCAAATACCCAGGAGAAAACATTCCAGGGGAAGGGGCCTGCCAGAGCAATTGGGATCTGCCTGGCGTCAAAGCCACCCACACCAGACTCCTAGAACAGTGTCCCGACGATACCGAAAAGGCGCGCTTACTCGCGGTCTCAGTCAAGGAGTCAGGGCACTGGCTTCATGCTCTGCCGTCCCATAACCTTGGGACCATCCTGGACCCCAGCTCGCTGCGTATAGCCGTGTGCATAAGGCTCGGTGCAAAGGTGTGCGAGCCCCATCGTTGCCCTTGTGGCTCGAGCGTGGACCGACTGGGGCGCCATGGCCTCGCGTGCGCCAAGAGCGCAGGTAGGTTCTACCGCCACGGCGCCATCAACGACATCATCCGGCGGGCTCTTGCCACCGCCTCTGTCCCCTCGACCCTGGAGCCGTGCGGCATGTTCAGGGACGATGGCAAGAGACCCGATGGAGCCACTCTGGTGCCTTGGTCGCTGGGGCGTGCCCTGGTGTGGGACGCCACGTGTGTCGACACTTTGGCCCCATCCCACGTCCGGGGCACTGCCGCAGCGGCCGGTGCAGCGGCGGCCGCAGCTCAGAGTCTCAAACGCCGCAAATACTCGTCATTGTCAGCCGATTACGAGTTTGCGGCGTTTGCAGTAGAGACTCTGGGCCCGTGGTCGGCCGACGCCAAGGCGCTGTTGAGGGCCCTGTCGACCCGGCTGGTCCACGCCTCGGGGGACCCCAGGGCTGGCGCCTACCTCGCACAGCGACTAAGTATCGCAATTCAGCGAGGCAACGGCGCCAGCGTCCTGGGGACTATGCCTCCCCACGAGGGTTTGGACGGCGTCCACCATCTGTAAATATGTAGTAATAAGTAGTTTTAAGTTTTTATAATTACAATAACATTTTACTGAAAACTATACAAAATATTATTACTCAACAAATATCACATAATTATTTGTTGAGCAATATAATTGTACAGATAATTAATGTAATAGAAAAATCATTAATTACGGAGTGTCCCGTGAATGAAATCGACATTGATTAACACGTCAGTGGCAAAGACCGTTATAATTACAGTTTAATTGTAATTATTACAATTGTAACACCTTTTAATTGTATTGTAATGATGTAACGTTTGAGTGATTACAGACTGTGTGTCATGCCTTTCGTGATTTATGCATGCCAAGGCTGTTAACACTTTAAATAACTATTGCTGAAATGCTTTATCGTTTGGTTTGGTCATCTAATCTCTTCAGTGACTTTTTTTACCAAGAAATGTGTTTTTTTTTTAAATAAAAACAAAGAAAACGTTTAGTGGTTGTTGGCACTTAACAATACATGGTTTGCTATTATTAAATGTTAAGCGGCCCCTAAACGATCATGGGGCATGACATGCATTACGTTTACGTGAGTTATCATGCTGCATGATGAACCCGCATCCTTGAATATCAATCACATAGTACAGTGAAGCAACGGCCAGCACGTAGTTTGCATGTCATGCACGTCAATCACTAGAACTAGACGGTCATGCATGGATGACAGCACGTAATGCATGACATGCAGCATGATCGTGTAGGTCCCTACACTTTAGGTCGATAAAATAAACAGAGTATGGGACGATAAAAAAAAACTAATCGAGCAAGCACCGAACAGATTGTGAAAAGGGCATTCCATAAACGGTTCGTCGTAAACTCTCGTGCGTTCGTTTCGCAATACAAAGTTCTGTTTAGACTCCATCAGACTACGCGCCATAATATTACTTTTCAACCGACTTCAAAAAGGAGGAAGTCCTCAATTCGACTGTATGTTTTTGTGTGTATGTTACGCGATGTCTTCGTCGATTTGGTGATTATTTTTTTATTCAATGTGCTATTCAGAGGATGGTCCCATTTCAATTGGAAAAAAAATATTTCACCTACAAAGCTGAAGAGTTTATTTATTTGTTTGTTCGTTTGTTCGCTCGTTTCTTTGTTTAAACGCGCTAATCTTTGGAACTAAAATTCGCATATGGAAAATTATTTTTGCATTTGTTAGCCCAATTCTGAAATGGTATAATTAACAATTAATTATACATAAGTATACAAGTTATACAAAAGGAGTCGAGGAAATGGAAAAAAATAAATGATGTAACTTTTAAACATACAGCAAGGCATACAGCAAGATAATAAGTGTGATACTCCTCTACTTTGCGAACCAATTTTTACCTTCACAGTTTGCAAAGTCGAAATTCTCGTCCTACCGCATACAGAAGTAAATGTAGGTAACCAATTACTGCTTATACAGCAGGTATGGTGCGCTGTCTAAACTGCGATTTGAACTATGCAGGTAGTTGGGTATTCTGCAACAAGTTCTACGATAAAGGGTCCGAAGGCTGGGAAATTCGCAATGTCGAAACTAGAGCGGTGGGCATAAAATGTCGCTGTTAGGCTCTCACGCATTATTGGCGGCATAATAGGTTAATTAAAATGGCTGATAAATATCGCACACGTCCTATGTGGGTCATTGCAGTTACATAATACATGGCTTGCCAAGATTAAGCGCTGGTAAGACTTACCTAGACTTAAATTTATAATTATTTACGGGTCTTACACACGAACAAGTTTTATTTACCTTTGCCCGACGTTTCGACCAGGTTGGAATCAGCTCGTGACCACGGCCAGTGTAACCTGGTCGAAGAGTCGGGCAAAGGTAAAGAAAACTTGTTCGTGTGTAAGACCCGTAAATAATTATGAATACAAAGCGCGAAAGTCTTTAGTGTACTATAACTTATAGACTTATTAAGAACCTAAAGATAATAAACCACTCTAAAATGCGGCATCAAACTTCATTTAATGAGTTTTACACCAAGTAATTTAAATAAAACAATTTTAAATTATTTTTTTAGTAATACTGCATTCAGGCTACTTAATAATATACTAAAATAATGTTAAAAAAATTTTTTAAAGTTCTAATAGATATTTATAGAAGGAAAATAGGTGAACGTTTCGGAGATACCATTCTTTTGAACAAGAGAACCGTCCGTCTTATCGTAGGAGCGTCCACCGGACACTTCGGTGTGAGGCGCCTCCTGCATGAGACGGGACTAGAGACCGTCGTCTGTAGAGCCGGTGCAGAGGACAGCGAAGCGATGACACGCCTGCTGTGCGAATGCGATGCACCAGCTGCAAGGAGGATGAGTGTCCTGGGTACAGGCTATCCTGAACCCGAGGACTATATGCCCCTACCCCTTAGCTGCATAATAGCTTTTATGCAGCGAACACTTGGGGAGGTGAGCGACAGGGGCAGACACTCTAGATCCCAAAGGGTCACAGTGTCGCCGGGTGAACCTGACTCTCTACAAGAATCTACCATGCACGATGGCAGATTTTTTATTATTATTGGTCATTGCATTGGACGTTTTAGCGGCAACCGGCGAGTCTCACGCGCAAGTAGAGCAGATCTCAGCGCGTCCGTTCGCTGACCACATTCGCTTGCGCGCTTCGTTGCCGCGTTACTACACTCCAAGGCGCATAAATTGCGCGTCCACTCGACATATAGTCCGAAAGGAAATCGATGCTCGACATCGATTAGGATGCTTGCGAAATACAGATAGCAATCGTTTAGTTAAGATTTAGGATGTATATAGTCACAACAGAACTTGGGACTAAAATATCAGTTTTTTTCTAAGGCCTTACTAAGTCGCACACTAGTGAGAGCACTCATCGGACACTGTGGCCTGAACAAACACATGTTCAACCTCAAGCTGCGAAGGCAGAGGAAACACCATTGCACCTGTTGTGCGAATGTGGCCCACTGATGCGTAAAAGAAACACATATGGGCAAAATCAGTGACAAAAGCGTGCTGAAGTTATTAATAAAGCTCAGCTGGAGTATAATAAGTGGCGATCACAATTGATCAATAATGATAGCAATGATACAAGGTTGCGTGCTTGAGAGCTTCTACCAACACTGCAGTAAAAGATCGAATTGCCATAAATAAATTGACTTTGAAATGGCATAGGTCAATACTTATTCAAAATCAATCATCTTAATACTCAACGTCAATATTAAACTGCAAACAAACGCATTATTCATCGTAATTTCTGCGGTGGTGCATATGTGCGCGTACGCAGGCCATTTGGAGGCCGTGTGTGATGGCAGCTCGGTGCAAAGCGCAGTGCATAGGCGACCCCATTGCCGGTCACTGCTCGCAGAATAGCGCAGGTGCCAGCTGATAGGGATGGGAACCAGTATCACTATCGATACATTTAATATTGTAAAATTATTGCTTGTAATCTGACTCTAGCTTGGTATGTTTGGTGTGTTTACTGTTAATATTAAGCTGTTATAATAAATGAATTGAATTGAAATGTTCTAAGTATTTAAATATCGATATAAATATACATATCGTCGGTGAGCAGAGGGCGCAAGTCGACATTTTTCGGTTCCGGACAGTTTAACGCCATTGGATGCAGTTTCTTACCGCGCCTCCAATGGGATTAAAATGACGGAACCCGAAAAATTTCGAATTGCGCGGTGTTGTTTGCTCACCGACGATATACCGATATATCGGTGTACCAAGCCCTCAGACATTTATTTGATGTATGATTATTTTATTATTGTCAATAGATTGGACGAGATTTAGGGCTTCTTTCACCACTTGCTGATAGTGTTACAGATAGTAATCTAACAGATAAACTAATCTGTCAGATAAATCTCTGATAGATTATATAAAAACAGATAAGATATAAGACAATCAGATACCTGTGAAACAAAAAAATTGACTATCTGTCAGATAACATGCAGATAGGGTATCTGGGACTTTATCAGCAAGTGGTGAAAGAGGCCCTTATTGTAGTAATTGTGGTTTACAAAGTTTTTAAACAAAAAATCTTACAAAGTAAAAAAATACCTCGCAATGTACCCTTCTGGGCATTCAATTATTAAAAGTAGCACAGTAATAAAAATTGTAAAAATGTTATAATAAATACATACCTAGTACAGTCGAGCCTATCAGGGAGTTTTAATACTATGAGAGACCAGCTTATTGTGGTTTTGTTTCCATTGACGTGCGGTCGACCGTACAATGTTCTGACATAAAGTTAATTTCATTTTAGTATTATTTATTGACATTGACGTTATGCTTTGTCACATAACTTAAATAATTTTGTATTTTTTACATTGTATGTACATTCTTTTATATTCGTTTTGACTATAAATTACTAATTATGTAAAAGTGAAATAAATTAATCTAGTTATTCTATTCTGCAACTCATCTAGATCTCATCTTTGCTCATTTTAGAGACCGCTTTTCAAGTATTATTTTCATTGCAAAGGGTGCAGACATAATGCTTATCACTCATCCTTTTCGAATTCTGAATAATTTTCTGTTATCTTTGTTACTGTAAGTATGCTCTAGTTAAATTATATTAAAAATACTTTTATCGATAAGTAACATCACCGCACTACGGTAAGATAACGGAACGCCTGACTGCGTAGTACATGCGCTATGAAAATGCAATTTTCTCAAACGTAACTGATGTTTACTCCGGCCATAAATCCACAACATTAAAAAAATCGTAAATTAGGTAGACCAAGAGACCAGACATACGCGCAGCGTGGGACGCCCCTCCGCCAGGTGGACCGATAACATGAAGAAGGTGGCCGGGAGCGGCTGGATGCAGAGAGCGGAGGATCGTGTGTGGTGGTGTTCATTGGGGACGGCCTATGACCAGCAGTGGACGCTGAAATGCTGATGAAGTTAGGTATAGTTTAACAATAATTCGTGATTCTCAACTTGCGCCGTGACTGTGTAGTTAATCAAGATAATAACACGAGTTGGTTCTTTAAAAGGTATCGATAATTACGTATCAGAGGGGACTATAATAGTTTCAAAAAATTTTTGACGAGAGGAAAGTACCTATAGCCAAAAATGATAATTTTAATATAAATAAGTTACAGTTTTAAATGATAACTTTAATAGAAATAAGTTTAAAAAATTCTAGTGCAACTGAAGTAAGCGAAAGTACGAAAGAGACACGTCTAAAAGAAACTTGCGTACACGCTTACCACAGGCATGGGCGTTACAAACGCTGAGGAAATCGATACAACTAACAGGTAATATAATTGTTTCACACCGCAGAGCTATTTTCCCACAAACTGACACACCACAAAGTATGGATTGCACTCTTTTCCGTGATTTAGCAAAAACCTTACAACGCACCACCCATGATAGCTATCAAGTTATATGAGTGGCGATCGGTTGCCTACTGTACAATTGTTACAATTTACAATTACGCATTGTTCGCAACATTAAGTTAGAATTAAGTTAAGTAAACTTGATAATGGAGGTCTGTCTTTAGCTTGCCGTAAAACTTAATTTAGGGTTTGGAGTAAGTCAGAAAGCTTTTATTAGGTTTTCATGTTGGGTAACGTGTGAGTCTTGTAAATTGCCTATGCAAATTACGCTTTGTATGTAAGTTACAATTAAGTTATGCAAACTTTTTTTTGCATACATCAAAAAGATTTAAAAGTCGTGCATGGTAATTGGTAAAATAAAAGACGAATGCAAAAACATTTATTTAAGACATTAGCAATATAGGATTGTAATATTTAGGAATACTTTCAGAACGCACTGATTAGAGAAATACGATTGTGAAATAGGCGACGTGAAGCCTTGACGCAGTTTTCCAAATGCTGGCCAGCCCAGCTGGATTGTTCTGTCAGCTTCCCTATCGAAGTTGTTCCTACCCAGCTGTATTGACTGTCCTAGGTAGACGAACTTCTGAACGACCTCGATAGGTATCGACATTCGGCGATCACCGGTCTTAGCTTAGGTCGACGTGTGAATTGGACATGACTTTCGTCTTGTCTACGTTCATTTTAAGACTTTCATCTAAGATCTTCATTTATCTTCTTCAATTATCATCTCTTCATCTTAAGATCTACGATCGTCTGGAAGAACAGTTAAGACTGCCTCGCATTTCCTTGGTATTGAATTGATAATACAAAATTTGGAATTAATATTTTATTTAAATGAAAAAACAACCTACAATTTTGTGTAGCAAATTATGAGACAGTATATTTGTGAATAATATTGTATGCGTCATCTTGGCAGAGCCACGGCCTCTCATTTGAAATCTGACTATGCAGACTATGTAGTCTTCGAGTATATGGTGATCGAAGTATGTAGTCTAGTTTTGTATTTCTTTTTTTCAATGTTTTTAATAGATATTATTTAAATTACTATACCCTAACCGGGTGCCATGTTACCACCACCTTTAGATGGCAATGTAATAATAATAAAGAATAAAGAAATGTACCTTATATGTACCTATATGTACTCGAAAATTATCATTAGTACGTCAGCCGTTTAAAAGTTATAGGGTTCTATTGGGGGCTCTGCCAAGATGGCGTCACGTTGGCAGAGCCACGCTATATCTCGAAAACTACAAATGATAATAAAATTCTGTAAATGTACAACAAATGTACTTCAAAATTCGTATGTAAACACCGTTTAATCCTCGGTTAGACCAAAGTTATTATAAGGATAACAGTCAGTATGTTCCAACCTAAACTAATGTTGCTATTGGCAATGCAAAGCACGTACCACGCAATGCAATAGTGCGTAATGAACGACCGTGTGAATGCACCTTATCGCAATAGTTGATACACTCCAAACAAATCATATTATGCAGCTTTATGTGGTACCTAGCACCGGGTAATGCAAGATGCTTTAGTTCACATTGTTAAGTCATTTTACCTGCCTAGTGTTTTTGAAACTTAGCTAACATACATTTTTATAATTCTTAATGCGGTGACAATTAAAGAAATCATGGAAATGATTGTCTGGAAGAAATCGCTCTTAGCGATAAGACCGCCTAGATGTACATTATTGTATCATCAACAGCCTATTAATGTCCTCACTGCTGGGGCTCAGGCCTACCCTCTTAACGAGGGCGTTCGGGCTATAGTCCACCACGCTAGCCCAGTGCGGGTTGGTGGACTTCACATGCGCCTAAGAATTTCTTCTTCGGCGTATGCAGGTTTCCTCACGATGTTTTCCTTCACCGTTTGAGAGCAGTCAGTAAATGTACTTAAGTTTTCGAGAAAAAACCCATTGGTACATGGCTCAGCCGGGGATCGAACTCCGGACCTTTCGATATGATAGGCCGCGTCTTATCCCCTACGCCACTGACGCTCTTATTTGACGCATTATTGTATCTGTTTTTTTTTCCTTTTTTGTCTGTACTTTTTAAATGTGCAATACTACACTTTAAATTGAACTTACTGAAATGAGAAAACAATTGGGAAAGTAACGCGGCCTATCATATCGAAAGGTCCGGAGTTCGATCCCTGGCTGGGCCCTGTACCAATGGTTTTTTCTCGAAACTTAACTACATTTACTGACTGCTCTCAAACGGTGAAGGAAAACATCGTGAGGAAACCTGCATACGCAGAAGAAATTCTTAGGCGCATGTGAAGTCCACCAACCCGCACTGGGCTAGCGTGGTTGACTATAGCCCGAACGCCCTCGTTGAGAGGGTAGGGCTGAGTCCCAGCAGTGGGGACATCTTTATATAGGCTGTTGATGATAGACCGAGTTAGTATGTCTAACATAACATTTCTCATGTGTTGCCTAACGCCTTGAGCTAGTACATTATTCAAGCTACCTTTTCCACCTGGGCGTGCCACCCCGCGGCCTGGGCGGCAGTGCACGCATATGTCAGTAATTACTATGTCAGTTAGCTAGATTAACATTTAGAAATGCAACTGCAAAACCTTGCATGAGTAACTTATATGGAACTATTACTTATGTTCATTAATAGTCTTAAAATTAACCCAACTTTGAGGAGGAACTTTGATATACAGGGAGTAAATCTGCATGCATGTCATGTTTTCAAAGACAATTCCACAAATTAATCTAGATAATTTAGAAACTCCCATGCGTAAAGTCTACAACAATTTTACAGTAATGTGGTTTTAGAGTGCAGATAAAAATAAACCAATTTTATCTATCGCGCAGTGGGAATAGACAAAAGAGGGAATCCTTGACCTCGGGAATCGCGAAAAACTTGAGAAAGTATGATATTTAATGTGTTTTTTTAGCAAAAAAAAATTGTAAAATTTTTGGATATTTTATTTATTTAATTGCGTTCAGTATTAGCTGTATATTACATCCGTGAATATGCCAAGTATGCAAATTTACATATAAATTGTACCTGCTACGTTAAATGCAAAAAAAAAAATTGTAAACAAGTACTTAATTGTTTTTTTTTTTTAATTACTTTTCAATTTTGTTGTATCCTTGCAAAACATTTTGTGGTTTGATGTATCGTTATTTTGTTCATGATATAATTTAAGTTGCAGGATTTTTTGATCACCGTAGGACTTCATTCCTTCATTCCTACCGGTATGTATACTACATATTTTAGGCATGCTTGAAGTCTCGAGTATAAGCTATTATTTAATAATGTTCGCATCGAAAGCCCGCTAATGTCGCGCTTGCAACACCGCTTAGGATTGGCGTCGTGTAGCGTGAAATTAAATTAAACTAAAGGTGGCATGTCAGTCATCTAAATTGGACATAGTCTGATTGTTGCGGTCTAAACCGGCATATTATTTAGACTGTGATGAGCTATTATTAAGATCAACAGCCTATTATCATGTCCCCACTGCTGGGGCTCAGGCCTACCCTCTCACGAGGGCGTTAAGGCTATAGTCCACCACGCTAGCCCAGTGCGGGTTGGTGGATTTCACATGCACCTAAGAATTTCTTCTTCGGCGTACGCAGGTTTTCCTTCACCGTTTGAGAGCAGTCAGTAAATGTACTTAAGTTTCGAGAAAAAACCCATTGGTACATGACCCAGCTGGGGACCGAACTTCGGACCTATCGATTTGATAGGCCGCTTCTTATCCCCGACGCCACTGACGCTCTCGCTGGGCTGATTTAGACTGTGATGAGCTTTTATTGACGTCGAGTGGGAAAGTGTCCAGAGAACCATAGCATTCGACATAGCTCAAAATGTTAGTACGTTGAAGTGGCAGTAGACTGGTCACATCCATTGGAAAACTGATAACCGCTGGGGTAGACGAGTTCTCGAGTGGAGACCACGCGTGGTCAAGCGTAGTGTGGGACGCCCCCCGGCTAGATGGAGCGACGACCTCCGTGAGGCGGCTGGCGATGACTGGACGCGGAGAACCGAATATCGGGTTTAGTGGTGGCCTGTGTCCAGCAGTGGATTAGAGCAGGCTGATGATGAAGGTAAAATTTACCAAACTACTGTAGAAAAATAAAAAATATTGACGACTGTGTACGAACGTAAACTTTGATGTATATAGTCTCTTAAGACTGTTGTTCAATAGATAATTGACTAATGCATGATATTTTTTAATTTACAATGTAAATGTGTTGAAACCTTGATAACAAAGCCTGCGCCCGCGGCGCTGCTCGCCCCAGTGTTTACATAAATTAGAATGTCCGTCTCTTCCGCGATAGATATATCTTTGCGTATTGTTTTTATACTTTATCTTTGCCATAGATTCTTATCGATCGTTAGAGATCCATAACATTGAATGAACAAAGTGTCAGACGGCTGTCAACATGCGAAAGATATCCGTGATCTTTGCCTCGGAATCGGAGCTAGAAACTAAAGCATAGAGCATGGAAATCGAAATAAATCTCTGTATCAAGTCAACAGCCTATTAACATGTCCCCACTGCTGGGGCTCAGGCCTACCCTCTCAATGAGAGCGTGCGGGCTATAGTCCACCACGCTAGCCCAGTGCGGGTTGGTGGACTTCACATGCGCCTAAGAATTTCTTCTTCGGCGATGCAGGTTTCCTCACGATGTTTCCCTTCACCGTTTGACTACTCAGTAAATGTACGTAAGTTTGGAGAAAAACCCATTGGTACCATGGCCTAGGCGGGGATCGAACTTCCGACCCTTCGATATTGAATAATGTTATAGGCTATTTAACTTCATGCTGCGACCCTAACGAGCCGAGCAAAAAGGAAAAAAACCTGTAATGACATTTAAAACGCCGGTGAAGCCGCGGGGTACAGCTAGTTTTCTAATAAATTGCATTACTTTCGGTTTAGTTAACTTCATTTCATTCCTCTCCGCGCCCGGCGACAGGGGTGACATAGTGCCGTGACCTCAGCGGAGTGCCATTTATCGATACATTGCCTTATATCGACAGGGCAGGTTAACGTGCCGCGTGCTCTATCAGCACGACCTCTGACTCGCTGTTTGCTTTTTATAGGAATGAGGCATTTATATTCATTGCAGAAAATAAGTTTACGATAAAATAAAAATTAATATAAAGTCATTATACTCCGGAATAAAAATTATGTAAATATTCATGCATAGGCCTCCCACAAGGTGGACCGACGATCTGGTGAAGGTCGCGGGACCCAGCTGGATGAGGCTAGCGCAGGACCGGTCGGGAGGAACCACTCCCCCCGAGGTGGGCCGCTGCAAAGCGGCGGGGCGCTTGGAGTGGCTTCGGAAGCGAGCTCATTGACCCCGGAGTCACTCCATGTGCCTGAGATGGCCACCGTGTGGTTTTAGTGGGTATGCCCTCTAAGGGAGACTCCCACATATCCCGGCCTCCTCCCCCGAGGGGTCCGGGAATGCATAAAGCATTTCCACACGTAAAAAAAAAGGGACCGGTCGTCGTGGAGATCCCTGGGGGAGACCTTTGTCCAGCAGTGGACGTCTACAGGCTGATATGATGATGATGAAATATTCTTGAGCTGTATAATAATGTTCCCTGTAACAAATAAACCCCCAGGTCAGGGTGCCTATGACCTTATGTCTGCTAATGTCACTGTCACATATATTTAATGTCAGTACAAAAAATACTCAAGCGGTGTAATAATCTTAAATGGGCCATTAAATGTTGGAGTGGACCATAGAGTTAGTATACTAGCTATAGAGCGCGCGAATCGCTCATTTTCCATTGTACCAAGTGTAAGCAGGTGTTCTATGGACGCTTCTATATAGATTTTTTCTAGATCGTTCTTTTCTGTGAATCGTGTTTACAGCTTGGCACTGCACATTTCACCATGATTACTCCAAATCTAAATAAATATCGGCGAGAGCAACAATCAGCGCTACTGACGTGTTGTGACTAGTAGCGTCGCCCCGAACATTTCGAGACTGTTCAGACCCGTGCTTACAGTTCAGACTTGCTAACGCGCGCTCTATGTATACTAACAACTCTCTGGAGTGGACAGTTAAATAAATAGAATTGGCTTTGAAATGGAGTCGGACCACCCCGAGGGTTAGGTTACTGGTGACCCTTGGAGCGAGCGAAGCGATGGACAGTAACAACCGCCCAGAAATTTTCTTTAGAAATGCTTAGAGTGAATGCTATTCCGATTTGTTAACTGCCCACACATAACATTACATTTATTCAATTATTCATTTAAATATTTGTTATGACTTATTTTTATTTAGATAACTGCCTAGAGCCGTGGTAGCCTAGTTGGTTGTGCACTCGCCTCACGTTCATGAGGTCCTGGGTTCGATCCTGGCCCGTACCAATGAGTTTTTCGAAACTTATGTACGGTTTATTAAAACATCGTGAGGAAACCTGCGTACGCCAAAAGACTGGTATTTACTATTCTAAGGCGTATGTGAAGTCCACCAACGGCTTGGGGCACCGTTTGGCGGACAGGGGTTTGGCACAACAGATCCCATAGGGTCGAAGTGTCGCCAGGTATTCCTGGTCCCCTTAGAAGATAAGATAAGATAGTTAACTGCCAAAGTTCGCAACTTGTATTTTAAATAAACATGCATTTTGAAAAGGTTGTTCGCAGTTCGTCTGGTATTTCTAACCGACCAAAACTACAATATACAACAGCCACTTTAAATCAGTGTTCCTCGCCAATCTCGGTTTAGAACGTGGCATATCGTACTTTATTGGTAACTACTGTCACGATCGCACAGACAGTACAATCTCTAAATCCGCAACCGTGATATCAGTACAACTATGAGGTCATTTAACATTATTTATGGTATTTTTAACATTTCAAAGACCTTGTATATAGGCCCTTCAATTGAACCAATTGCCAAGGCTTGAATCATTCCAAATCCTTTTTTTAACGTGGGGAATGCATTCAAAGAACCAAAGCCTTTGACATATCTCAAAGAGTTAGCACGTTGAAGTGGCAGTGGGCTGGTCACATCTGTCGGAGAACCGATAACCGCTGGGGTAGACGAGTTCTCGAGTGGAGACCACGAGTGGGCAAGCGTGGTGTGGGACGCCCCCCGGCTAGATGGAGCGACGACCTCCGTGAGGCGGCTGGCGATGACTGGATGCGGAGAACCGAATATCGGGTTTAGTGGCGCGCCTTGGGGGAGGCCTATGTCCAGCAGTGGAGTAGTGCATGATGATGATGATGAATGCATTATATGCATACCTGACCTTCTGGGGGGAAAGCCGAGTGATGTGGGACTCGCACCCACTAAAACCCCACGGTGGCCATCCTCGACGCAAATCGAGGGACTCCGGGTACCGGCTACACACTCCGGAGTCCCTCTAGCGCCACGCCCCGACACAGCGGCCTGCCTCGGGGAGAGAACGCGAAGGCTTGAACCATCCAAAGCGCCAATCAAAGCCTACAACAACCGCAAAGTAAGAAGGACTCGGCGTAAAGTAGGAAAAATTTACGCACACAAGTGAGAGCACTCACCGGACATTGCGGCCTGAACAAACACATGTTCAACCGCAAGCTCCGGGACACTAAAGTGTGCACACTCTGCCAGGAGGCAGAGGAAACAACATTGCACCTGCTGTGCGAGTGTGGCCCACTGATGCCTAAAAGAAACACCCATCAGTCAGTGAGAAAAGCGTGCGGTACTTCCTCACGAGCAAACCGTAGCACTGAACTATAGTGAGGAGGCGATCACAATAGATCAATAATGGTCGCAGTAACACAAGGCTGGGCGAGCCTTGAAAGTGCTGCATCAACAGCCTGTTAATATGTCCCCACTGCTGGGACGCAGGCCTCCCCTTTCGACGAGAGTGTTTGGGCTATTATTATAGTCCACCACGCTAGCCCATTGCGGTTTGGTTGACTTCACATGCGCCTAAGAATTTCTTCTTCGGCGTATGCAGGTTTCTTCACGATGTTTTCCTTCACCGTTTGAGACCAGTCAGTAAATGTACTTATGTTTCGAGAAAAGCCCATTGGTACATGGCCCAGCCGGGGATCGAACTCCGGAACTTTCGATATGACAAGCCGTGTCTTATCCCCGACGCCACTGACGCTCTCGACGCCACTGACGCTCTCAGTGCTGCATCACACAATAATAATGACGCATTTCTCCTGATTTCGCAATAATGTACGACTGTCGGACAGAAAGGTATGTAAATCAATAAATTCAAATACCAACTTGTCATCTCTCAGTGTTTATTGATATTTGTCATACACAGGAATAGCAACGCATTAGGCAAATAGAACCTCGCAATGCAAACGTTCGAATGCCTCGAATGTATGTCACAGTCAATACCGAGGAAATCCGTCATTTATGCAAATAACTAGTTCCGACATCTAACTACCTATATAATTATCATGACGACGCGACGTATGTCCTTTCTCGACTTAAAGTTACAGACAAAAACAATTATTAAATAACCTTATTTTTCAATTTTAAAATTAAAAACCGGACAAGTGCGAGTCTGACTCGCGCACCGAGGGTTCCGTACAAACTTGTAGGTACGGTCGACTGCACGTCAGTGGAAACAAAACCAGTATAAACTGGTCTCTCCTAGTATTTAAACTCCCTAATAGGCTAGGCCAGCTATTATTTGATATTAATTTCAACTTGATACCTCCACGCGTTCCTGAGAAAAATGGTCTTGACAGACGGACAGACGGACAACCGAGTGATCCTATAAGGGTTCCTTTTTTCCTCTTTGAGGTTCGGAACCCTAAAAATAACCTAAATTGTATCAAAATTCGTTAAGCCCCTTATACTTACACCTCATCATCATCAGCCTGCACTAGTCCACTGTTGGACATAAGCCACTCCCGAAGCGCGCCACTAAACCCTATCTTCGGCTCCCGCATCCAGTCACTGCCAGCCGCCTCACGCAGGTCGTCGCTCCATCTAGCCGGGGGCGTCCCACACTACGCTTGCCAAGTCGTGGTCTCCACTCGAGAACTCGTCTACCCCAGCGGTTATCGGTTCTCCGACAGATGTGACCAATCCACTGCCACTTCTATATACTAATTTTTGAGCTATGTCGAAGGCTTTGGTTCTCTGGAGTCTGGCGGATCACCTCGTTTCAATTTCTTTCTCTCAGAGAAACTCAAGCATGGCTCTTTTCCTAAAAAAGACTCCCTGCTAAAAAACCCATCTACTATTTCTAATGTCAAATTTGAAATATCGAACACCTAACGTCAGTAACAAATTAGGCTTTTACAACAATATCTAAATACCGTAGCGGTCTGCAACGTCAATACATTAGGCAAATACTTGCTGTAGGAGGCGTGGTAGGTCGTAGCTCAGTTTGACAACCAGCCCACAGCCCCAAAGGCTGCAGGTTGCGGGTTGGCGGGTAACCTTTAGAGCATTGTACTTATTAAACAGCGCGGACAAGCAAAGCAACCGCCCAAGATAAGGTAATGTTTCATATTGCATTCGTAATCTAAATGGTTGATGAGGTATTTTGAAATCCAGTTTGTATTTCCATTTGTCGATTTGCTTAGTAGCCAACTAACGGTCAAAGTTTAATAATCACTTTGTAACAAGGAAATCGACTGTCTGCTATAAAATGCAGTAACTCAACTACAACGTATAGGTACAAGAAACTAAATAATGTCATAATTATTTACGGGTCTTACACACGAGCTCGTAACGGGGGTTACACGTCCAGTGTAACCTGGTCGAAACGTCGGGCAAGGTAAATAAAACTATTTCGTGTGTAAGACCCGTAAATAATTATATAATTATGAATACAAAGCGCGAAAGTCTAAAATGTACTAAATAGTGTCAATTAAAATCTTGCTCATTTATTGGGACGAGAGTAGACTTAATTAATATTTAATTATTTTTAGCTATTACTTTTTCATTATTTAAATATTAAACTTTATTATCAAGTGAAAATCAACATGCGAAATGAATTATATGCAACATAACAATTTTAACTTACAAAATACTTTGCCCTGACTGACTCACTGACCTATCAACGCATAGTCAAAACTACTAAGTCTAGAAAACTAAGGAAGGAGAGGAAATGGGGGAAAAAGTCCGGTAGTAAATCTATTAAAACGTTGCGATTCCGCAAAAAAATCGTATCGATAATTTTGTCAGCACTAGCTCGATCAAACCGACAGCTCTGCCAAAAAGGAAATCCGAAAATGAGTATTAGTCGTACCAGCACAAAGGCGGGAGGCGGGTCGCTAGAGTTATTTAAATAATCGCTCAAAACACAGTAAACTTAATTTGTAACATTCGCTCCCATAATCAACTAACCTGAGCTAAGCGTCGGATGTGGGTAACTAACCCAATTCTGACAGTTTAATGCAGCCTCCATTTGTCTACCGCAATTACAGTAGTGGATGAAGTCGTCAAAATAATAGACATTGTAACACATATAACTGGTATCCCATAGAACAGACGCAAAAATAATAAATATAATCAGAGAGGGACACACTTATTACAAAAGTGGTAAGAGTAAGCTAGACAGATATAATATCTTCTATCTCTATCTACTTAAGCGAATTTTGTTGGGATGCAGTGTAACTGCACCCCAACAACAAACTATAACTGTCAACGAACGACAGCCCGACTAAATTAGATAGTGTTTGTTCAGTTTGACCCCGCCATATAAGAAGCGTCTTCTCAAATTATTGGGGTAAAAGACTATTGCTATTTCATGCTATACGCTGAGTGCGGTTCTATGGGATACTAGTTCTATGTTGTAACATTGTTTCCGTATCTGTAATTAAGACACTTTGTTACTGAATTCTGTACCAAATTGTACGTCGTTAAGTATGACAGTTAAAATTATAACTGTGCTGCTTTCAAGGTGGATAATGATTGCTATCGTAAAAATAGTGAGATTGATAATGATAACCAGGCCCTTGTAATAGCTGAACGAATTAAAACACCAAAGAGCTACAGTGGTGTAGTCGAAGACGCAGTGCGTTACGTCGTGAGGTCCGAGTTCGATCCCCGGCCGTGACATTACCTACTTAAGGGATTTTCTCGAAGCTTAAGTACATTTACTGACCGCTTTCAAACGGTAAAGGGAAACATCGTGAGGAAACCTGCATACGCCGAAGAAGGAATTCTTAGGTGCATCTGAAGACCACTAACCCGCTTTGGCCACGTATCACGTAGACTTGACAGGTCATGACAATTTTTTTTTCGTTCAATTTATTTAAGTAGGTAGGTATCCCTTACGGGAAAGACAAAGGAATCTTAGTCCATACAGCCAAGTCTGAGATGTTAAATCATGAATTTTCTGTGCTGATAAAGGCTTGTGATCGCCATTTCACATCATTATCAAGTTCCTCCACAATAACACAATACACTATCACATCAACCTCGGAATCCTCATGGCGCGAGTCCTACTCGCACTTGTCCGTTTTTTTTAGTTTACTTTATTGCGTTGAGAAGAGAAACAACAAGGAACAACAAAAAATGTGATTGATGTAACACGTTTCACGAAATAAATACATGTAAATACGTCATGTCGTGAAAAGGAAGAGACAATAATTAATGATGACAATCATTCATCCCGCCACCTTCGCAATGTCATATTTACGCGTTCTGTCTGACATCAAGGCTGTATACAGGGTGGAATCAATAAGTGTGGTGAAAACTTTTTATTGATATTGAAACTACTTACGTCACTAGATGTATATGAACTATGTACATGAAAAAAAGAAACTGCAAACGTCCAAAATTTTGATTTTTCCTACTCCCATACGCTTTGGCATGGCACTAATCACATTTTTAATTTGTATACAATGATTTAAAAAAATTTAAACACTACTGCTGTGCCCTTGCAGAGCGTCACATGTACTGGATTATGTTGTACCCTGTGATTTTTTAACCTGTGGCTTTGCAATAAATTATCTAAAATTATCTGAATCTAATTACGAATAATTGAACATTTATTGAGAGCGTCAGTGGCCCTGGGGATAAGACGCGGCCTATCATATCGAAAGGTCCGGAGTTCGATCCCCGGTTGGGTCATGTACCAATGGGTTTTTCTCGAAACTTAAGTACATTTACTGACTGCTCTCAAACGGTGAAGGAAAACATCGTGAGGAAACCTGCATACGCCGAAGAAGAAATTCTTAGGCGCATGTGAAGTCTACCAACCCGCACTGGGCTAGCGTGGTGGACTATAGCCCGAACACCCTCGTTGAGAGGGTAGGCCTGAGCCCCAGCAGTGGGGAGATTAATAGGCTGTTGATGAACATTTATTAACCTAGCGACATAGTTTCAATATCAGTCAAAAGGTTTACAATAACATCTTGTATATTTTAGGAATAGTGGAGTGCGATCACCTATCGTTTCCACCCTGTATCTGTGTGTGTAATTACAGGAGGCAGTGGCCAACAGGAAGCCAGTGTCATTTGTCATGCGATCCTCGGATGTTATGTCCGATGGTTTGGTGTATTTTTGGATATTATAATTTTCATAATGCTGCGGACGTCAATTAGGGTTACCCACAAGGTTACAAATACGTAAATGCTGGGCCTAGGCTCAGGTCAAACTCATTCACGTATTTACAACCTAGTACGGCACTTTAACATATTTTTGAACTTTAATTATAAAAAAATGTAATGACTTTCAACTAAAAGGCTTAGGGTATGATGGAACTGACATGTGGATACCAAAAAACCCAAAATAAAAAAAAGATTTTAAAAAAAAACTAAAAGACCAGTAAATAATCACTTTAGGTAACTTTTGTGGCAACCTTACCTTAGGTGATGCATAAGATTGAAGTATACGGGATAGCTCAGACCATAAACCATGACCACAGATGGAAAATAAATAAATTATTAGATGAATAATGAGGATAGGTATCGGAAGACGCAGTATAGGCAGACCTCCCACAAAGTGGACCGACGACCTGGTGAAGATCGCGGGACCCGGCTGGATGAGGTTTGCGCAGGACCGGTCGTCGTGGAGATCCCTGGGGGAGGCCTTTGTCCAGCAGTGGACGTCTAGAGGCTGATATGATAATAGACAGGTACAGGCATAGCGAGGGTACTATTCCGTTAATAGCAACATATTTTAAAAGTGACCAAAAAATACGTATTAATTACTACAATAAGACATCAAAGACAAAGGATGCAAAACGGATTGGGCAACTCCGCGTCGCGGACATTGCAAAACAGCAATAATCTATTTCATTCAATTGCACTCAGTTTTTGTACTACCATAATTCTAGCTTAAGGTCATTGATTCCAAGCCGTATAATTTGTATCACGTCTACATAATTGCTATTCTCTATGGCACAGCAATTCGGACAAACACTTTAAACATAGCAATAATAATGTTCACATTACGTGCGAACACACACCTCTCATTCTACATTTATATGGAGTTTTACTGATATATAATTTAGGCGAATTTACAGCTCGTTGCAAATAACTAACGAGTTTGGAGTAATCATCGCCGAAGAGATGAATTATTGGCTATCAAAATAATATTGCGAAATGCTGCGCGATAGATTTAAAGGTTAATTTTAAGTTAATTTTTGAAATGTTTTCTATTGTTACATCACATAGTTATTCAAAGCTACTTCAGTTTAAATGAAACTTGATTGAATGCGTCCAGAACGAGGCTGAATGGATAGAGTTTTTAGTTTCTATTGCCTTTTGTAACGAATGGTTCTACTGTATGTTTCTCAGAAGAACAAAGCCTCTAATCTTACTTATAAAATAGTTTGTCCTGAACTGATGACTGATGAGAGCGTCAGTGGCCTCGGGGATAAGACGCGACCTATGATATCGAAAGGTCCGAGGTTCGATCACCGGTTGGGCCATGTACCAATGGGTTTTTTCTCGAAACTTAAGTACATGTACTGACTGCTCTCAAACGGTGAAGGAAAACATCGTGAGGAAACCTGCATACGCCGAAGAAGAAATTCTTAGGCGCATGTGAAGTCCACCAACCCGCACTGGGCTAGCGTGGTGGACTATAGCCCGCACGCCCTCGTTGAGAGGGTAGGCCTGAGTCCCAGCAGTGGGGAGATTAATAGGCTGTTGATGATGATGACTGACTAACTGATTTTTAAGGCACAGTCTCAATAGCTAAATATTTTTAAAAATTTCAACTTTAAGGGGGGAAATAGGGAGGGGAACTTTGTATGGAAGTCTTTGTTCTTTGAAGATAGAAACATGAAAATTGGAATTGTATAGCTACTCATCTTAAATGAATATGACGTGTTTCAGGGTTTTTGGATTTCGAGTGGAAATGGGTTAAAGTGTGTATGGGATTACCTATCAGTTTTTTAACGGGAAACTTATTCAACGCGGGTGAATCCGCGGGCGTCCGCTAGTCTTGTATGTAATCTATCTTGTATCCGTAACCAGTTTCGCATTTAGTCAAGCGTAAGTTGAGAGGAATGACATTTAGCGAAAAGTTACTGATTTCTAATCGTTATTAATTGCTATCTTTCGATCTAAATGACAATATAGCATTTTTACTGCCCTATTCAAGTGTCATTGTAACTAAGTACCTTTGCCATGGTCTGTGGTAAAACAATACTGAAATTGCTGTCAGAGATTTTTGAGATCAAATCAGTAATAGTTTGGAATTCAGCCTCGGCTATATAATTAAAGATTGTATTTTGGTATTGAGGAATGTTTCGGTACCTAATAGGTTCCTGAGTCATGACATTAACGAAGCTACTTTTTCATCAATAGCCTGATGAATGGTTGTTTGTGTTTGTTTCCTGATGAGTGGACTAGGAGCACGTCAGCACGCAGAAGAAGAGGAAAACATAGAAAAAGGCGCGAGCCCTCGTTGTAACCTTTTTATTGAAGCAGATGTGAATTGATTGTGAAGCTGCGATCATGAATACTATGATCTCAGTTGTGTTGTGAAGCTAATTAGTTTGAAAGATATTTGACAGTGACATTTTTGACACTTAACAATTTAGTGTTGCCTGCAACAGTTTTTAGGTGGTTTTTTTTTAACAATCCCCTCGACATGGGTAGGTTACGATTTCAAAACATTGTTACATTTGCAGAAATACTGACTCCTATTGTTCTGTTAAACTTTGAAAATGAGATATGATTTTATAAACAAAGTTTCCGCACCTCACTCTTGAACTTTTTACCCATTTCATAGTATTATACGAAAAATATCGTACATCAATAACACAACACACAATGACACCTTGGAAATTGGAATGACGTTTGTAAGGAAGGGATACCAGCGCGAGATTTTTAGGGTGGCTAGATAATTGGTGCTGCAGACTTAACTTTGTTCTGCTCTATCGAATGGAAGGGTAAGTATAAAGAGTAGAATTCAATAGGCTATGTGAAAAGCTTGTTTGAAAATCTTCGTTCTTTAATACTTACAAGTTTCATTTGGTTTTTGGGCACCTAATAGAAGACAAGATTATACAGGTGACAGGTGGGTTAACATATCTGTAAATACTTTACCATTAAATTACTGATCAAATCAAAAAATCAACAGCCTATCAACATGTCCCCAGTGCTGGGGCTCAGGCCTACCCTCTCACGAGGGCGTTCGGGCTATAGTCCACCACGCTAGCCCAGTGCGGGTTGGTGGACTTCACATGCGCCTAAGAATTTCTTCTTCGGCGTATGCAGGTTTCCTCACGATGTTTTCCTTCACCGTTTGAGAGCAGTCAGTACATGTAACTAAATTAAGTAAGGGCTTCTTTCACCACTTCCTGATATTGTTACAGATAATAATCTTAGTGATAAACTAATCTATCAGATAAATCTGTGTGATAGACTATATAAAATATATAAGATATAGGCAATCAGATACCTGTGAAACCAAAAAAACAGGCTATCTGTCAGATAACCTACAGAGAGGGTATCTGGGACTTTATCAGCAAGCGGTGTAAGAGGCCCTAAATGTACTTAAATAACTGTCAATGTAGTCAATGTTATGGAATGGTACGCTTATAAAGTTGTTGGTGCGTTACCATGGAGACTTGAAGAAAACTGGGAAATAAGTGATGTCGGCCCAATTTTATAATTCTAAATTTTTTTGGAATAAAACGTTTATAATCATTAGAATGTGTCTGTCAGATTTTGGTTTTCGAAAAACGAACTCTATCTAAACTTCACATAAGTCTAGTATTTGATCTTGTTTTTTGGGTCGCAAAACCCGTTTTAACACTCTGAGGGATAATGTGTTATTCGCGGCAGTTTTATTCGCAAAAGTCAAGAAGTTTCAAATCTCTTCGCGCGCGCTCCCTGTGGAGATCGCATAATGCTTATTTAGTATGGGAACCTATGGTGCCATTTACAGGGGGGGGTGCGGACAAAGGAAGCGGAGTAGCGGGAGGAGGTGGAAGTATCTTTTCACAATTGAATTTGAAAATGAGAATGTGTGAGTGAGTCATAATTTTGTGATTATTTTACACGAATTTGACACCCATAGAATGCTTTTATTTCTGATCCATATGGGAGTGGCGAAATTTTTTGATATATCCATATTCTGGATATTATTATAATTAAGTCATCTATTCAGAGAAAGACTCTCTTTCTTAATTGACTTTCTCTTTTTTATGTCTGTAATTTTTTAGTGTGCAATAAAGTGTATTGAATTGATAGACTGGGAGTGTACTAAACTAAATGCAGCGATAGGTCAACAACAAATCTATATAATGCCAAAATTAGCATGCCTTTTAGTAACGCAACAACTGGACCGATTCTTGACATTATAAGTGCAAGGAAAACCAGAAAGAACCAGATCAGAGCTAGCCGCTAATGCCATTGTTTGAATAGAGAACCAACCTTGCTCTGTGCTCCCAGAAACAAAGATATGAATAAATAAACATGCAACTGTACGTTTGATTTGCATACGCAGAGCTACGAATGCAAGAGTACAAAGTTGCAAGTAGGTTGTCACGGAGTGTTTATACTTGCGGTTTAATCGCTGCGTTTGAAAAAACATTCACATTTTATTTTATTACAACTAACGGCCTTTTATTATGTCTCCATTGTTAGGGCCTACCCTCCCAACGAGGGAGAGTCTATAGTCCACCACGCTAGTCCAGTGCGGGTTGGTGGTCTTACATGCGCATAAGAATTCATTCTTCGGGGTCGTTCATTCAATTCAGCAGTCATTAAACGTAATTAAGTTTCTAGAAAATACTTGGCACGACTGGGGATCGAACTCGGACCTCTCGCTCGACGGGACAGGCCTCGACTTACACACTACGCCACAGACGACGCTCTCTATAAATTAATAAGATATAATAATCAAAAATAAGCAATAAATTACACTTCAAACGAATTTACCATCAAGTTTGCAATTTGGACTAATATCTGACATTTTGATCACCTAAGAAGAAACAAAGCCTCTCATTAGTAAGCAAATACATACCCGTGGCAGTTAATGTTACGGTAGTTTTCCTGCTACCGAACTGCAAGTAATATTATTAATATTCTAAGATAGCGCGTGTAATAATAAGTGTATAGTTCCTTAACAATGGAGGCACACAGTATATGCAAATTCAAACTGTCACAGTTCGAGTTCAGATTGAAATGTCGATTACTGTACGCAGTTAATCTTGACACAAAGTGACATTGAAGCGCATGGCATTACAAATATAAGGTTCTATTTGGTGGACTTCACACGGTCAAAATTGATGGAATGTATTAAAGGTTGCCATTGTAACCTATCTATATCTATACTTATAATAAATCTGTAGAAACCGTGTGTCTGTACTTTGAATAAATTTATAAAAAAATGAGTGTGGACGATATAAAAAGAGTAACAGAACACAAAAAAGCGTTTTTAAATTTTTTTGTCTTTCTGTCTTTCTGTCTGTCTGTCTTTCTGTCTTTCTGTCTGTCTGTAATCGCTAATCTCCGAAACTACTGAACGGATTTTCTTGCGGTTTTCACAGGTAGATTAAGCACAGCCTGGCGCAACTTATAGGCTTTGTTTCATTGAAATCGGATGACAGCGAAAAAAGTTATCGTCATTTACAGATAAATCATTTAACGTAACAAGACGATGTCATAGACATAGGAGATATCAGTGTTTTTTTAACTGGGACAGTATAGGCAAGTCCGAAACCATAGGAGATGCAGGGAAAGTGTCTTATGACATAGAAATTTTTTGGTCAAGCGTGTGTTGTCCATAAAAATGAGACAATTTGCACATATTTTTTTTAATGCGGTTCGACTCAGTTACATGTAGGGATCACTTAATTATATCGGAAGAAAAAAATCTGAGCAGCAGAAGTTAGTCAAATTCAATAAAATGTTTTCTCATAGAACGCCAGTGAAAAATAATTTTTATTATTTTTAAAAAATGCGTATCGACTTAGTTTCATGTTAGAATCATTTTATTGTATCGGAAGAAAAAAATCCAAGCAGCAGAAGTTAGTCAAATTTAATAAAATGTTTTCATAAAACAGACTGTGCAATGTACTTAGGAACTTACTACTTATTCATGCATGCCACCCGAACTCCAGCTGCTCCGATTACTATGTCAAAATTGTTATCACGAAAAAATACCTAAAGGTTCCTAAGACAGTTTCCCTGTATCTCCTATGGTTTTGGTTTTGCCCATACTGTATTAGTTATAAAATACACACGTATAATAAAAATTGATATGATAAGTCTTATGAGCAATAGAAGTGAAAACAACAATTTTTTAAATTTTTATCTGTCTTCACCAAATTGGATACGGTGTTCATAGTTTGTTCCTGAAGGTATGGTATACCTTAAATTATGGTGAAGGTACTTAGAATGATCCATTTTACCATTGGAAAATTATAACTAGACGATGTATGTCTGTACATAGCAGAGATAGGTACCTACTTCCAAAATCCACGCGGACGAAGTCGCGGGCAACAGCTAGTAACTTAAATAAAATAAAAGGAAAATATGTATACCCAGTAAATAGTCATGTCAAAATTTGTTTTATATTAAAGACAGAAAAAATACTTTTGTAAAAAAAAGGAAAGATTTTTCATCACTACTTATTAATGTCATGTATTAAATAAAATAAGACTTTAAATTCAAAATAAGATATGGCTTAAAGGTCTCGTTACCAAGCCAAAACCTACTTTAAAAAAAAGAGGTGTCACATCCCTATCTCTATGTCAGCCAGTGTGTGCCTCTTTACTACTATAATAAATCCACATTTATAAAAGCCATCGAGACTTTCAATTGTATTCAAACCAGTCAACCTTACTCGTACAGTACTACCATTTCTTCTTTGAATTATAATAGAATTGATTCATCATCCATCACATCACTATTACTTTCTCGTTAATTTCTATAAAAATTTGGTCAATAAAACCAAACGCGAGAGAGAGACTAATACTATAAACGTACTATTATAACCAATAGTACCGCGAGAGGTGCATACGCAATGATCGCTATTCCAAATGATGTACGTACAAATCAGCTTATTACTGTCTATAATTGGGTCATGCGTATGATTTTGGAGTTTGATCTAGTTTTGATCCAGTTGTGTCTATTTGGAGGTGAGCCACTGCTTTCCAAAGATCATTAACATTTGATGTAAAAAGGCTAATGGTTTTGTTTGAAATATTGAATGAACAGCATGAAATAAGGTAGTCGTCATACCTGAAGGACATGCAATTAGTTTCTTTAATGATTCATCGTCATCAAATATCGATGATCGAATTATGCGCAATATGGCGACCCCTGTTGTGTTCTAAGCAGAACTTATGTTAAGTAGATCTCAAGTCGCCTTAACTTAATAGGTAGTGGCTGGTGCCTATACGTATACTGTTTTGTTCGAAACAAACAACTTCCGAAATTAACCATGGCCCATGACTGATTTGATGAATGGATGATCAATTGATACTATTAATAAAATTGACAAAAAATGATTTTGGTCGTTTGGTACTTCCATTTTTTGATGGCCTGTTGGCGTATTTCACTGAGAGAAAACTTCGGTTGAATTAACAAAAAACCAACCGAAATCCCTGTTGATATAGCGCCAATCAAGATTTATGTTAAAGTAACAAATTTGAATTTGTTATTCTAACAATAAACTTTGATAAAAATAACACGGAAATTGGTTAAATCAATTGTTTCTCTGTCACAGCAACAATTATTCTCTTTAGTAACAACAAACACATATTTGTTCTAACAACAATATTAGAAATGGTTACGATTTTTCAATATAGGTTTGGTAAATTTAACAAAAGTTTATTTTGTTAAAGTAACCAAGTATTGTTTTGTTACTCTTTCTTCTAAATTACTTAGTTTCTTTGTAATTACAATCGAATTACTACTTGTTTTGTGTATCACTGAACGAAAACTTCGGTTAAATTAACTAAACTCTAACCAAAATTCCCTGTTTATATAGCGTCAATCAAGATTTTCGGTTAAATTAACAAAACTCTAACCGAAATGCTCTGTTGATATAGCGCCAATCAAGATTTTTCGGTTAATTTAACAAAACCCTAACCGAAATTCCCTGTTGATATGGCGCCAATCAAGATTTTCGGTTAAATTAACAAAACTCTAGTTGATTCAACCAAAAATTTGTTTATATATTTTAAATATAATTAACTAAATCGGTTGTACATCTAGTATTTATGTTAATTTAACCAAAATTATTCTGTAGAAGTAACATATTTTTTTTGTTATTTTAACCAAAAACATTGGTTATATATTCCGAACAAATCGGTTTAACATACTAGTAAGTAGGTCACTTTAACCAAATGTATTCTGTAGAATAAACATAAAATATTGTGTAATTTACTGCAGTTCCTTGTTGATTCAACCAAAATAAACGTGCAACTAACAAATACCTTCGGTAGGATATACCTATATATTTGTTACATTTAAAAAGTCACATATTATTATTGGTTGAAACAACCAATAAAGTTATTTAACCGAACCGAAATCATCTATTGAACCAACAGCTTTTGGTAAGACCTACCGATAAACCCTGGTGGATTTAACTGGTATGTCGGTTAGAACATCATTTTAATTCTGTTTAAGCAACAAATACTTTCGGTAGTAAATACCGATAATATTTGTTAGATTTTCTGAGGCATTGTGGTCAGAATAAAAAATAAAATTCGTTTGATTAACTTTGAGATTTCGGGTAAACGAACAAAAAACTTGTTGAATTATTGGTTGAAACAACCAATAAATTTCTTTAAGTAAACCAAAATCCTCTGTTGAACGAACAAAAGCTGTTGGTAAGACCAACCGATAAAACCTGGTGGATTTAACGAAGGATTACGGTTGAAGCAACAGTTTTTTTCCTGTTGGCATAACAAATATTTTCGGTAGTATACACCGATAATATTTGTTAGATGTACTGAGTGTTTGTGGTCAGAATAACAAATAAAATGTGTTGGATTAACTGTGAGATTTCGGTTAAACGAACAAAAAAAATTTCAATTATTGGTTGAAACAACCAATAAATTTCTTTAATTAAACCAAATTCCTCTTTGGGACGAACAAAAGTTTTTTGTAAGACCAACCGATAAAACCTGGTTGATTTTACTAAGAATTTTGGTTGAAACAACAAATTTTTCCTGTTGACCTAACATATACTTTTGGTAATATACACCGATAATATTTGTTAGATTTACTAAGAATTATGGTTAGTATAACAAATAGAATTCGTTGGATTAACTGTCGTATCGGTAAAACGAACAAAAAACCTAGTTGAATTATAGGTTGAAACAACTAATAAATTTGTTAAATTATACCATAATATTCTGTTGACCGAACAAAAGGTTTTGGTAAGACCAACCGATAATCTTTGGTGGAATTAACTGGTATTTTGGTTAGGCCAACATATTTTTTCTGTTGAAGTAACAAATACTGTCGGTAGTATATACCGATAATATATGTTAGGTTTACTGAGGGGTTGTGGTGAGAACAACAAATGAAATTCGTTGGATTAACAGTGGGATTTTGGTTAAACTAACAAAAACTGGTTGAATTATTGGTTGAAATAACCTATAAAGTTGTTTAACTAAACCAAAATATTCTGTTGTGTGAACAAAAGCTTGTGGTAGGGAATACCGATATTTGTTGAAAATACTAATAAAGTTGGTTCATATAACCACATTAATCTGTGGGAGTAACAAAAGTTTTAGGTAGGAGTTACCGATAACATTTGTTGAATATACTGTAGGATTTTGGTAACAACAACAGCATAAAATGGTTCGAAATACTGTTTAATTTAACCAAAAAACTTGTTACATTAACAAAAGCCTTTCAGTTGGATGGACCCAAAAAATTGTAGGCCTCATTCGAGCTAATCAAACACATGGCGTGTTCGTATATCGCCATGTGTTTGATTTGCCCGCGCATCCTCGAGCCGCGTCGTCGCCGGCGGTCCTCGAATGAGGCCTACCATTTTTTTTGGGTCCCTCAAACTGAAAGGCTTTTTTTGGTTAAATTAACAGTATTTTAAACAATTTTTTGCTGTTGTTGTAACCAAAATCCTATAATGTAGTAAATTCAACAAATGTTATCGGTAACCCCTACCAAAAACTTTTTTCACTTCCACAGATTAATGTGGTTAAATGAACTAACTATATTAGTATTTTCAACCAAAAATTCAATGACCACCGTGGATCAGTTATCATTGAATGATCAGATCAGGCAATGACTAATACAGACCCATAGTAAATAATGTCTTTACAATACAAATTTGGGTATACCAAGCTTTTTCGATCATACAATAATTAAACAACTTTACAATTATTTCCGTTCGTCAGTAACCCAACAAGTGATTCCTAAATACAATGTATTATTACAATTATTTATTACATTAATCCAACGAATTTGTTCTCTCTCTATGACTACCCAGTTAAACGTAAGTTTGATATGAAATAGGTTTGTAGCAACGTGTTGTTATACACAATTATTTTATATCGAATATACATACTTACAAGCAAATATAAATTTTGTAAAATTACTGGGTGATCATAGTCATTATTAAGATCATAGAAAACAATAAATAAGTTTAATTCTTTAATTGTCATTAAAAACAATAATACACAAACAAATTTTACAATTTTAAAAAAAATAACCAATGTTGGTATTATATGGGTCTAACAACTATCAATTGGATAAACGGTAAGTTAAAAATACTTTTAGAAATATAAAAAAAAACTTTTTGAAGACTCTCTAAAACTAAACTAAAGACTATACGGGTTGGACACCTGGAGGAAAGTACCCTCAATATTAAAGATAACAATTGCATTTAAATATTTTTGAAAAGACGCTTGCCTCAGCCGGGAATCGAACAGAAAAAATAACAAAGTATTTTTATGATACCGATCTTTACTTAACGGTGCCCTACTAATTACCTGATTAAAATTTTAAATGCAATGTCAAATCGGTATCATTAAATACAGAATGGTTTTTTTAGTCCGGTTCGATTTCCGCCTCATGCAGGTGATTTTTCATAAATATTTGAATGCAGCTATAATTGTTTTTAAAAATAATGTTTCCTTTGAAAAACCGATAACCGCTGGGGTAGACGAGTTATTGAGTCAAGACCGCGATTAGGCCGCCGTAGTGTGGGACGTCCCCTGGCCAGATGGAGCGACGATCTGCGAAGGGCGGCTGGAAGTGACTGGATGCGGAGAACCGAGGACCGAGTTCAATAGCGCACCTTGGAGGAGACCTATGTCCAGCAGTGTAACCGCTCATGGATGAATACCAATGCAACGTTACATCAAAAAACGCTAAAAATAACAAAAGAAACAGGTGTGTTTATCCCACCATGTATACGAGTTAAAATCAAAATATAAAAACCGCTCATGGATGAATACCAATGCAACGTTACATCAAAAAACGCTAAAAATAACAAAGAAACAGGTGTGTTTATTCCACCCTGTCTATGATTTAAAATCAAAATATAAAAACCGCTCATGGATGAAGACCAATACAACGTTACATCAAAAAACGCTAAAAATAACAAAAGAAACAGGTGTGTTTATCCCACCATGTATACGAGTTAAAATCAAAATATAAAAACCGCTCATGGATGAATACCAATGCAACGTTACATCAAAAAACGCTAAAAATAACAAAGAAACAGGTGTGTTTATTCCACCCTGTCTATGATTTAAAATCAAAATATAAAAACCGCTCATGGATGAAGACCAATGCAACGTTACATCAAAAAACGCTAAAAATAACAAAAGAAACAGGTTTCTTTATTCCACCCTGTATACAAGTTAAAATCAAAATATAAAATCCGCTCATGGATGAATACCAATGCAACGTTACATCAAAAAACGCTAAAAATAACAAAGAAACAGGTGTGTTTATTCCACCCTGTCTATGATTTAAAATCAAAATATAAAAACCGCTCATGGATGAATACCCATGCAACGTTACATCAAAAAACGCTAAAAATAACAAAAGAAACAGGTTTGTTTATTCCACCCTGTATACGAGTTAAAATCAAAATATAAAATCCGCTCATGGATGAATACCAATGCAACGTTACATCAAAAAACACAAAAAATAACAAAGAAACATACCAATGAAAAGAAAGAAAAAGTTGATATTATTATTACGAGTAGGTACCGACGTAATAACCTACCTGAACATGTTAGTCCAGTCGTCATAGATTTTTACCTTACAAAAAATCTTAATTTAACGAAACTTTAGGATGTTGTTTGTGATTATACAGTAGTGCAACATCCAATATAATTAACCTATTGTGTGGAGTATCAAAAGAAAGGGCTTCATGAGCTGATTCCAAATATATACTACGAGTACATCATTACATTGCAACTACCTGTTTTTTAAACAGAAATACATTTTCAAAACATACCAAGTTTGGGCTCCTGCAGGTAGAAAACGGCTGAATGTAGAGTTATTTGACGTATGTTTTATTAAAACTTGGTATGTTTTGAAAATGTATTTTTTTTACAGGTAGCTGCAATGTAATGATGTAGCATACATTTAGAATCAGCTCATGAAGCCCTTTCATTTGATACCCCACATGATAGGTTTTAGATTATTATTATTTTCATATATAAAAAAAGATGTATTTAAATTTCCACATGCTTTATTTTTTCGGAAAATTGGGTGTGCAACCTACTGTATAACCACAACCAACATCCTAAAGTTTCGGTAAATTGGGATTTTCGCAAGGTAACCTACCGATTTAAATCTATGACGACTGGACTATGTAGGTAGTATAAGATGCTAGATAAATCTTACCCTGCAGTATACATCTCCGTTCGATAAAGAATGTGCAGTGCAGGGAAATACAATTATTTGACTGACATCAATTACAGTCAAATCAAAGCCAACATCAGTAACATTTAATTGATAAGATCTTAGATGTTCGTTAAATCCTAAACAAGTAATTCTTACACATAACAAATATACTTCATCAGATGTCGATGGAAGTATATGTTTCACAATATAAAACTCGTATTCGCCGGTTGTAGTCAATATAATTATATTATCAGTAACATATTTAATACCATTGTATTTAATCCATTGAACTGTATTTTTTAAACAAAGATTAAGTGGGCCATAATTCTGATTATCTATTAAGTTTATTAAAGCAGAAATGTCAGACTGGTCTTTTTTTCCAAGGATAATACTTTTCCTTAATTCTTTTCCGTTTTGCATTCTACCCGCTACGTTTAACTGTTCTTTTACTATTAAAGTATAAGGCAAATTTTTCCTGGAAGAGGTGTTGTTGGCTATATTTTTTAGTAACTTATGCTTTGCCTCAAACCGCATACACCATAAATTTCTTAGTGGACCTAACTTTCGGATCACATAGGGATAGTGTATCATGAAATGATGTTTCGGTTTTAAATTATCTTTAAAAAGAAGTACATACTGAATGTTGTGTTCTGCAATCAAAGATTCTAAATGACGTATTGATTCCTCATTAGCACTTCTTTCTAAAATGGATTCCACAATTTGGACAAGAATTAATAAAAAGTTCCATACATCATCATCAGTAGGTACTAGATCGCCAACCACAAGGGGAAAATGTTGAATTAATGTCATCATTTCAGAAGCACTAGTGTGCAACCTTTTATGTAACAAGTGTTCCTTTTTTATTATTCCTGGAATGTTTGTACATGTAGAGTAATTAAACAGTTGTATTCGATTATTAAGAGTGTTCAGATCGAATATCTTAATATAATCAATGTAATATAAAATTATATGACATAGGTCGTAATGACAAACACCCTCAAAGATGTCATGCATAATATCAACACTTAAATTTTCCACAACGTGAAATGACAACAATGAGTTAAAAACACATTCCTCGCGAACACCCGTTTTACTTGGGTCATTTGAACGGATATCAGTCTCATAATTTGCTCGAGTGCGTAATAATTGATCATTTTGTTTACTTGCTGTAGACATAGTATTTTTATGTTCTTTACAAATCCTGCAATAATAATTACTAGAAAAAGACTTACTAAATCCAAGAGCAGTATTTAATCCTAGGTTGTCACCTAAAATTAAGGCCAACTTAAAATGTAATTTAACTGAACCATTGGGACCCTTAATATGTACACCTTCCTGTTCCACAACCTTTAAATCTTTTACAAGTTCACGAAAAATAACACCATTGCCAAATGACTTGTCTGAAGAATAGTGAAGCATTAGGACAAATATATTTTCTAACATAGCAGAGTACTGCGGTGGAAGACAAGCAATTTGACAGTACGTTGCCGCAACTGACTGTCTTCCGGCGCGACTTCCCAACGGATTACCACACTCGAAGTCATCAAAGTAAATATACAATGGAATTATAACGTCTTTTGACCCCAACTCATTGTTTATTTTAGTTTTCCAATAAGATGACTGGACAATATTAGAAATGGATGAGCTTGTATCGGATTGTAATTCTTTAATATATTCTGTAACTACGCTATAAGTACCTGGCCTTTCAAAAAACTGTTTGAGAGTTTGTGCAAGAGGTAAAATTACGCCAGTTTTTTTTTTCGGTAGGAGTCTCAATGCAGAGTTTGCATGTGTTATGTTTATGGAATTATCAATAACAAAAGTGCGCGGACAAATGAAATATCCTTTAGTTTTTAAGTTTTTTATTAGTTCGTGTTCTGTTGACACATTACTAAAAGGATCATTGCATATCTTAGAAATTTCCTCTAAACCTGATCTTATAGGTGTTTCGCTAACAAGTGGCATAACTTTTTCAGATAAAATGGTCCCAATCGGTTCAGTAACATGCTGTTTTACTCGAGCAAGAATATCATTGGCAGTTTTTCTGTTCAACTCAGTATGACCATATAGCCATAAAGTTAAGTGTTCTAAGGAGTCCTTAATAGTTTCCTTGTAAGTATTGTCTTCTACCTCAAATGACTCTTTTCTTTCATAACTATTCAATGAAGCATTAGAAGACTGAATGATGTCCGAGGTGTAAGTGGAACCAATTTCGTTATGGGAGTCGGAGGAATGTGTGGTTAAGTGTTTTCTAAAACTTTTAACAGTGGTATATGTCCTGCCACAATTATTTTGACTACAACTGTACGAGGAATCTGCGGCTAAACTATGTATAACTTTTAAATGAAGAACAAGTCCTTTGATGCTATCAAGCTTACCGAGACAAATATAACAATTCCACATTTTTTTTATTACGCCTGCAATTCTTTGATGAAATTAGACACTTGAGAGAATTTTTTATCAGTTGTAAGCTGAATATCATAAAAGTAGTGCTGAATAAAAAGCCACAATTGTTCACACTCCTTTGGATAAGTGAGGTTCAATACCATGAAACACTTGAAACAGACGTCCACTGCTTTCCTCAAGAAATCAAACCGGTATTTTATGTCATCGATCACGACGTAGAATCCATCAAGCGCTGCAGGTGTACCAACACATATAATCATTGGTTGGCATGTTAATCCTTTTCTATTGTAGGACCGGCGTCTATTCACCAAAGTTTCGTCTATATCGGCGTAATTCTAGAACAAATATAAGACTAGGCTTTAGAAAGAACTTAAGAAATTAGCGGACTTTTAAAAGGTACGAGACCTTATCTTATCTTTATAGGGGCCAGGTATACCTGGCGACACTTCGACCCTTAGGGATCTTTTGTGCCAAACTCCTGCCCACCATCGGTGCTTCAAGTCGATTTGGTGGACTTCATATACGCCTCAGTATTTCTTCTTTGGCGTAAGCAAGTATTAATTGGTACGGGCCCGGGTTCGAACTCACGACCTCAAAACGTGAGGCGACTGCACAACCAAATAGGCTACCACGGCTTTAAAGAGACCTTAACGTTACACAAATGGAAGGAGCAGTTAACAATAAAATAACTAATGACTTACCTTGACAAGCGTTATAAAAGCTTGTTTTGATTCCACGATTGAGACTTTGTTAAAGCCTTTTTTATCAGTTTTTGGTAATTTCGATGTTGGCTTTATTTTGTGCGCCAGCAGACTTATAACTGCAAAATCCTTAGTATCTGAAACAAATAGAAAAGTCAATCTGCTGTCTCTTTTCTTTCGGAAATAAACGAAAGTGACATGTATAACCAAAATTTAGTTTAGTTGGGCGTTAGCCGAATCGACACCAATATCTTGCTTACATCTGTGGTTATACACAATGCCGTTCGTCTTAGTGCGCGTTCACTCGAAGCGACTCTTGTGCTACGCGATCGCAACGCGTGCGCCACGCGGGTGCTGGGCGTGTCAAGGGTTTAATGCAATTTTGAAATTTATTTACTGTTTAATAACGTTCATATTAGCGCGCGTTCATAGATGCGATTCTTGCGCGACGCGTGCGCGACGCGGGCTCTGGGCGGGCGCTGAGCGAGTGCAACGCGTGCGCGCTTGCTTTCGATCGATACAATATGTACGTTATTTAACAGTACATAAATTTCAAATTGCATTTAACCATTGAAAGAGTTCTGCTCGTGCGCGACGCTCGCGCGGTGTCGCGCCGAAAAAATTCGCGTCGTGTGAACGCGCGCTTACGGTCCTTCTGTCAATACGTTAAAGTCGATATTGGTGCGCTCTATAATATAGACAGCTAAAAAAAAGCGAACTGACTTATGACGGGCTGGCTTATTGCCTATCTCAATGGGAATGAGAATGGGCTTCATTTTGACATATTTTGATGTAAAACCTATGAGCAATACGTCAAAAGACGTCAAAATGAAGCCCATCCCCATTCCCATTGAGTTAGACAATAAGCCAGGAGTTTAGGTATGTGTGAAAGAAAAAAAACACTTACTGTCCGTGCCCTCTTTCAAGTACTGATTTAATTCGTGCTCGACTTCAGCTGCAATTGAGTCGGAAGCTCGAGTTTGAAACGAATTCCATTTAGCAAATAATTGCAAGCATGCATCCGGATATAAGTATGCGAAGTCGATTTCAATCTAAAAAAAGTAATACACAATGAAAAACCAAATCTATGCCATTTTACATACATTTAGATATCTACGTATTAACTATAAATATAATATACTAGCTGTGACCACGGCTTCGCCTCATAGAATAACTTTTTCCCGTGGGAACATATTTTCTGGGTAGCCTATAACTACAAATGTAGTTTTAGACCTGGAATAGGAATTCCAGGTCTAAAACTACATTTGTAGTTATTTTCAACCCAATCGGCTCTGTAGTTACAGCGTGAAAATGTAAGAAACATCCATCCATTCATAATATACAAACTTTCACATTTGTAATATTTTTATTATAAGTAGAAGTACTGAAGTACGTTAATTAATTCAATGAAAAAAAAGGTAGGAGGCAGAAGCGAGAAGGGTCTGTGTACAGCAGTGGATGCCTTAGGCCTCTGCCTCGAATCTTGCGGGCGGCGGGGCGGCGCACAGTGGCTCGAAACTGCATTATGGAGGACTTGCGTTTTTTTTTTTTAAATTTGCTTTTTTGAGTATATCAATCGACAGAACTTAATGATTATAATAAAACTTGTAACTTGGTCTTTTTCGCTAAAATGTGTTTTTATATGAATAAAATGCATTTTCCTTTTTTTTTTATGGAGCGAACACTAAATGTCGTATTTCAGGCAAATGCTACCCGATCTCGGCTTGGGACAGACTGGACTTTATTCTATGACTGTTTCTCGATAGCGCTGCCCGCAAGATTCGAGGCAAAGGCCTAAGAGCTGATATGATAACGATTCGGGTTTTGGTGCTCCTCATACGTGGTACGGTACTTTTACGGTGGTATATGGCTATACCGTCACCCTCGCCATAAGCGCGTACGAACGAAGTGGGCACAGCTAGTATTCTATAAAATTGTAGCAAAAAACGTACAAGTTGATATCCTATAGAATGTTTCAGGCATGGCCAATCATTAATAACATCAGATAAGGGTATGTCACTTTGATAACAATTTTTTTTGCGATAAGCGCATGTCTCTCGCCATTTCTCTTCTACAACCGGCCAGGGGTCACGGTTAAATTTTAACCATGTGTGCTTCTCCTTCATCGGTTCATCGGTATCTGTATAGAAAACAACAATTATACTTGATAACCACCCTTTACTCCCATTTGCCACCTATGAAGGTGGTGGTAGTTGGGAATAAATAAAGCCTACTAGTGTGAGCCTTAAAATATAATATGATTTAACAAATACATATGTGGGGACATCACACACACGGACGTCTGACCCCAAACAAAGCAGAGTACTAAGTCGGCTCCGTAGCCCGTGGGTAGTGCACCTGCCTGCGAAGCTCGGGGTCGCGGGTTCGAATCCCGCCCAGGGCAAACATTTGTGTGATGAGCATTTGTGTTTGCCTTGTGTCTGGATGTTATTTATCTATTTAAGTATGTATTTATTCAATTATATATATGTATGTATATCAGTTGTCTGATACCCATAGTACAGGCTCTGCCTAGTTTGGGATCAGATGGCTGTGTGAAATTACCCGACATATTATTTATTTATTTATTAATGGGTAATTAAATGAGCAGTTTCAAGCTGCAGAACGAGCAGTTTTAAATGACAAGTTAAAAGGGATTCTTCAAAGACATAAGTTGGTTATAGACATGAAACAAAGGGTCTAAAATATCATTAATTCATTAATCATTACATACCATTGTCCGTGCTGGTTTCATTTTCGCTTGTATTTTCACAATTAACTTTTCGCTTTTTGGGTAGGACTCCAGAGCCCCGCAGTCTACGTAGTTGATTGTAGTAGCGGTCTACTAGCTTACCTTTTGCCGGGATAGTGACTTTGGAACCTATTGTTCTACACGGCACATAATATGTTTCCTGAAAATATTGTATAAACAATATTAGCTATCTAGCTTCAAAAAGAACCGGGAGAACCGGTAATTATATGTTTGGTACCGGTACTACGAATATTTCAAAAGTATCAGGATTTCTCGGGAATTACAGAACCGGGATTTTCCGGGAGCATGCCCTCATTACTATACACAAGTAATTCAGTGAACTGAGCGTTCCAAGTCGCGGGCTACACATATAAAAATAAGTAATAGTTGTTCAAACTAAGACTAAATACACAGTCTAATTTCTAAACTACAAATCTAATTTATCTACGAATACTCGTACAGTCGACAGCATATATCACGCACGCGAGACTACCAATAGGTATACAGGGACTTTCAAAATTAACTACACAGACTTTGGCAGCTACATCTACAGGCTGTAACAATCAAATTCAATTATATGAATTTATAAATATAAAATATAATATATATTTTTACTATCATGCCGGTATACAAAGTATTAATGTTAACACTTGATGTGCGGTCGGCTGTACATAACAGAATTTTTATTAAACCTTGCATTCTTTTGGGCACAATTGCACAATCTCTCCGGTGATTAATTCAAAATCAACTTTTGATATCTTATGACAATTTTTGATGTAATAGTCTACAACAGCCTGCACTAAATTGGTCCGTGCTTTAGAGTCAACTTTATTATCTTTCATTGCCTGAAATGCTTGCCTGCCTTGCATAGAATCTTGCAATATGTCTTGTAAATTCCACTACGAAAACAAACATATTCAAATAATGTAAAAAAAAATCAAATCAAAAAAATTATCAGACACTCCAAAAACAAGATAACATTCTGCTTACACCCATCAGTAATTCAATGCCATTTATTTTATAAAACTGGGTATACCATGAAACCCATTTTCCGTCCATCATATGTTAAGATCCCACTGCTTTGTGGCACCTATCAGTTATTTAATCGAAAAATAGGCACAAGTACAATTTTTTTTTCTTGCCTTACCTTAGTTATTCGTCAGATTACTACATACCTTTTTCATACATTATTATTATTATTAGCCTTTATTCAGATATCATTACATTACAATTGGTACATTAAATAAAATAAAAATTCAAATAACATTAAAATAAGATTATAGTAAAATTTAATTTCTTTTTCTTTTCATTATCAATCTGTTTTTATTATTCCTCTTCATCTGTTTGCCTTGCGGCACTTACCTTTTTCATACATAAATAAAAATAAATAAATACTTCATTCATAGGATTCATACATACCTTTTTACATTGGCCTTTTTGACTATTATCATTGAATACTATAGACTCCAGTGAGTCAATGGAACCACCCGAATCAGAGAGTGTATCACATGAGTCAGTGTTCTGAAAAATATAAATTAATAATATTTAAATAGAACTGAGTTCTGGAGTGGAGACCACGGACTGTCTGTCACATGCAGTGTGGGACGCCCCTCCCCCCTGGACAGATGGACCATGACTAGGTATCCCCTCCGAGTCTATAATGATACTTCGAGAGACACTGCATCAAAGAACGCAATATTGAATCAACTTCAGAACTACCAATCTGCAGTTCGAATGAATGCTTACACAATGAATGGAACATCGAAAATAATAATTACAGATTGTCATCTAAACATTTAGTTGGCTGGGTATTGTCGTTCTGAACATCAACCAAACCGCTCCTCACTCCCTCAACTCTTCGTCTATCCTCACTTTGACATTTCTATAACCATTGACCAATAGATGGCGCAGTAGTTGATTCCGAAAATTTGAACGCTGCAGTAAAATGTTAATTTCTCAGTAAATACTTAGTTTATAGTAACATTAGTGGTGAAATATGGATTCTCCATAAAAAACCCACTTTTATGGTCGCATTGGACAGGTGAAGGATCGCACTAGGAACAATGTTTCCCCATACCATTTTTTTCTGCGCCTCCTCCATCGCCCCTTGGAGGGCTTTACAAATTTTCTATAATGAATGACGGGTTGGCTATAGATATATATATATATTTTTGTAGGTTGGTGGCGTGAAAAGGGAGGGGGTGGCCGTAGGAGAACTCCCCCCTGAAATCCTTTTTTCTAGGAAATGTATAGTTTTTAAATTATGTTTTTTTAATCAAACTACTAACAGTGGCGGGAGCGACCGAAGCGAGCTCGAACTTTCAGAGCACCCCGACTCGGACTTAGGTTAGAAGGCCATGGCGGTAGCATGCGTAGCGAGCGAGCACGCTACCGCCATGGCCTTCTGGTAGGTAGACATGAACCCTTGGAGCGAGCGAAGCGAGCGACAGGACCTAGACGAAAACAATACATTTCATAGACAAGATGGGGGGTGGCAAATTCAGGTACCGGGTATCTTTAGTATTAATGACCTCCCCACGCACTTTTTTGTCACATTTGGATAAAGGCCAGATCCCACAGCCCCCCTCCATAAAAAAGATTGTCAAGATTCGATGAAAATATTACAAGTCCAGTTCGTTTTACAAGTGGTTATGTTTTTCTACAATTTTTCATCATCATCATCAGCCTGTACTAGTCCACTGCTGAACCCTTTCTTCGGTTTTCCAAATCCAGTCACTGCCAGCCGCTCTTAGCAGATCCTTGCTACATCTGGCCAAGGGGGTGTCCCACACTATGGCGGCCTAATGTTCGACAGATGTGACCAGCCCACTGTCACTTCAACTTGCTAAATATTTGAGCTATGTCGGCGACTTTGGTTCTCTGGCGGATCACCTCATTCCGGATCCTGTCTCGCAGAGAAATACTGAGCATAGCTTTCTCCATATCTAATTTTGAATCTGTTGTATCTGTCGCTTCAGTAAACATGTTTAAGAACAGACTAGACACATTCTTAAAAGAAAATGAGCAAGTCGACTACTGATATATCGTGATATGGAAACATCAGCTACGAGCTGCCTTTCCATTAAAAATAAAATAAATAAATGGGGATATTTATTTATTTTTAATTTATTTTATTTTTAATGGAAAGGCAGCTCGTAGCTGATGTAGCATGAGCAACTTTAGGCTTGTGGACTAGTCCCACTGTGAGTGTCCACCTTAATTTAATCAACAACTTACTACTTAACTCGCTTGAAGCATCCAAATGTACATAGCAACTAAACTCGCTAGGACGGCACGTTAACTCGCTACTGTACTTATCGATGTGTCCAGCAGTGGACTAGTACTGGCTGATGATGATAATGGGCATCCTCTGGCTGATAAGATTTATATTTGACTTACCGCATCGACGACTGCCACATCCTGTTTATAGTTTTTGAACCCAATTTTAAATTTTATCCGGTCCCGTAAGTTGTCTGGTATTAAAACTTTTAATTCCTCGTCTCCGATACCATCCAGGCACGAAATATCAATATTGCTATCTGAAAACAAGTTTTAAAATACAAATATTAATAATAGAAACGCGGACAAGGTTTGAGTCCCTAAGCGAGCTATGGAGAGATCTGATGAAGAATGTAGATCACTGTCATACCTAGTCATAGAAAGAATTAGCAAGCTGAAGTCCGCACCTGTCACAGAACTGATGGCTGTTGGGGGCAGACAAGTTCTGGAGTGGAAACCGCGGAACAGCGCGCGCAGTGTGGGAAGCCCCGCCTTCAAATGGACGGTGGCCGGGTGTGGTGGCCGGCCACAAAGTCCACCTTAAGGCACACGGGCCACATTTGACAGCCACAAACGCTGCCACTTGATTAAAATCATATAAGCGTGTGGCACTAAGGGCTTATATGATAATAACAAAATGCAACAAACAATTGATTGATCCAACAAAGAAATCGGTTAAAATAACAAATATTATTTGTTATGCTAAGTAGGTAGGTACCAGGTGAACAAAGGCCCCTGGGAACTTCACGCCACGACGGTCCCGCGGTTTTCTCACCAGCTACTTTCCGCCCATTGGCGTCGTTCCACTTTGTTGAATGCTTGCCTACTCTACAGGAATAGAAAAGTTAAATTGCAATAAAAGCTCCCATACCTACTTACCTACGAAACATGAAATGGAACTTCCAGAAAGCCCCCAAGCCTCCAATAGTTCTTCCATCACAGCAATGCACTTCTTGTGCAGCAGCACACAGATGCACTTGACTGATTCACAGGACTGATGATCAAAATAATTTGCGCCTACAAGCTGCGCCGACGACGACGAACAAAATGACAGATAATAGCGCGGTTTACTTTGACAGCGCGGCTGTCAGTGTTGCCGGCAGTCAAACAAGAAAAAGTCTGAAATCGAATCGGAAACTTCCTGATTTTACCCATTTTGTATAATAGTATTTTTTTAATATTAGACTTGGTTAAATAAAATATTATCAAAACGGTTTGAGTCAAACCAAACCTTACGTGTTTGAATCAAACCGTTTGACCGTCTCGGGGGTCCTTAATTGCCAATATAACTACTGACATAGTACAGTTGTTCAAAAAAATAAAATAAAACTCATTTTTGCGCCCCCTTTTGTATATTCTGACGATGACGCCAATTCCTCCTGCCTTTCGGGCCGAAAGTCTTTTTTGGGCACCTTTTTGTACACGGTGACCGACATACATGGCGAAACTATAAAGAGTAATCAGTAAAAAAATCCCCGAAAATGTGATCGGCAACCCTTGACCCTACCATTCAAATTTTCAGCGCGATTTGAGCAATTAAATTCTACGCAAATTTGAAAAAACCCGCCATGTTGAAAAAAATTAGAGGTCATGAAATTGCCCTGGGTTCTCATCATTAATTTATGTCAAATAGCTATTTCTCTATCTGTCACCGTTTCAGCGGGCCGTTGACGTAGAAGATCAGGATCATGATAATCTCCAACTTTCGGATTTTTCATAATAAAAAATAAATAAAGCACATGTATGTATGTCTACTATATTTTTAAATACCTAATCTTTACCAAACAAGGTCTGTCTGGAAGAAATTTCTTATTTTAGAGATAAGCTACACCTGTGTATATGTCCTTTCGCTGTGATTATTTATGTATGTCTTTCTGTTCTATGTACAATAAAGTTATAATAAAGATATAAAATAATGTCCACCACCCATATAGAGTATTATCGAATATATGAGATATGAATATTTTTAAGACATGAAAATATACAGTTTAACAGTATTGGCAAGAAATTGGCAATACTACCTCGAAACGGTTGAATCTTTTGTTGTTGTTGTTGTTGTTCATTTGTCCCTTGCGGGACGGGCAAGGGATTGCTCCATTTTTTCTCTAGTTCGCTTAAAGGTAGGCAACGAAAATTGTTCTCATACAGCCTTGCGGTAAGCATACGTAAAAATAAAGAGTTGTAGCGTTGTAGCCTATTGGGTTGTGCACTCGCCTCACGTTCATGAGGTCGTGGGTTAAACCCGGGCCTGTACCAATGAGTTTTTCGAAACTTAAGTATAGGCTTCTCGGTGAAGGAAAACACGTGAGGAAATCTGCGTACGGCAAAGAAGAAATTCTGAGGCGTATGTGAACTCCACCAAATCGACTTGGGGCACCGATGGTGGACAGGGGTTTGGCACAAAAGATCCCTAAGGGTCGAAGTGTCGCCAGGTATTCCTGGCCCCTTAAGAAGATATTAAGCATACGTTATCCCAATAATATCATAAATGCGAAGTTCGTGTGTGAATTAATATGTGTTTTCACGCTGAAACGGCTCGGCTGGTCGGATTTGGATGAAATTTGAAATGGAGATAGCTTATTCCCTAAGTAAACACATACTATCTTTTAACTAGCTACTTTTACCTAGCAGGTTTCACCGCGAGACCCATTCCCCCATTCACACTCTGGGTAGCCGACAAGTGAAGAGGTACCCCCCAGCCAGGTCCACACCTGACCCGGTCAAGCCGAATACAACTCACCCCATATCCGAACCTACATTGGCTCCCATAATTTTCTTATAAGAACGAAAATAGGTTCCAAGTTGAATCGAGTTTACCAGAGGGCACAAAGTTGTTGGGAGTAGGTAGACACGCTCTGGGATATGGCGGGGATGACCCATCAGCCGCAACTAATAGGCCACAATCAGCCGACTAAGTATTCAGTCTATAACCAATCTAGGACTTTAGGTATAAACGGGTATCAACGGACTGGGAATGAGCGTTGATGTGGTGGTGATTCTTCAAATTGGATTCCTTTCCCTCGTATAGATGTTCATGGTTCTTGAGTGGAGTGGCATTGTTTTTTTGCAATATCAACAAGAATATTGTTTAAACTGAACAATTAACTTTGTTACAGCTACTGTATCTCTTGGACTGCATAAATTTAGTAATATCAACAAGAATATTATTTAAAATGACAAACTAACTTGATTATTTCAACTGTATTTCTTTGTTACAGCTACTGCATCTCATGAACCGCATCAATTTCGCTCCGCAGCCTAGTCGGTAGTACGTCTGCCTACGAAGCTCGGGGTCGCGGGTTCGAATCCCGCCCAGGGCAAACATTTGTGTGATGAGCACTTGTGTTTGCCTTGTGTCTGGATGTTATTTTCTATATAAGTATGTATTTATCTATTCATGTATGTATATCAGCTATCCGATACCCAAATCACAGGCTCTGCCTAGTTTGGGATCGCATGGCCGTGTGTGAGATGTCCCCACATATTTATTTATTTATTTATTTTGTAATATTAACAAGAAAATTGTTTAAAATAACAAATAAACTTGGTTAATTCAACTGTATTTCTTAGAAACAAAAAGTCTAATATTTTCACCATATTTTGAAAAAAGGTACCTATATTTTAAAATAAAAATAGAACATCCCAGGAACCGCAAACGCAAAATGAAAATAGTTTAATTTCCTGAATTCTATCTGCGATATGATGACAAGGGCATGCAATACCGGTTTACCGGTTTTGATTTTTACCTGTAAACTGTGCATATTGCCAGTCAGTAAATTACCGGTAAATAAATCCAAAACCGGTAATTAACCGTTTAAATTACCTAAATAGTTCAATATTCTCTATTAGTGTTAATTTCTACTCGTTATTAATGCCTAAAATAAATTATTAATAATATTATTTATGCTGTATTTTTATGTTCGCGTCGTGTGGTATGCGGCGAATCAATGTTATCATTTTTGCAAAATAATTTTTTTTTGGGTCTAACAGGCATAATATCCACGCCCTGCGCACCGCAAAGCGCGCGTATGCAGGAGGCCTCTTTCCTTTCCTTGCTAATTAATTGTTTTTGTCCTTTCTACCGCAGAGAAGCATATTCAGAAGAAATTTTATTGCTATCTCGTATCTTACTTCTACTTAGCCCTCTGTTAAGTACTCAGATACCAAAATAAGCATAGGAAAAAGTATGACTGTGGGAATGTGGTAATATAAATATGTAAGTATTTGGTGCGCAAATGTATTGGCTTTTTGCTCAGTTACTCAGCTGTACAGAAAACTCAGCGGCAGAGTGCTGGACACTACTGGCCGCGGTCCTAGTTTTTTTAAAATAACTGTTAACGCCTCGGATTATGGCTATGATGATACGTGCTGCTCTCAGATAGCACATTATTTTGCTCAGCGGTCGGTTCCAACGATCAGCTATTGTTTCAGCAAGGTTTTTTATGAAAGAAGACATCTGTGGTGCAAAGACTCCATCGACCGATGTTACTAGGGGAGTGAAGGTTGCATCTCGCATTTCACAGTGGTCTGAGTATTTTCTTTTTTTCTCCTGTTCAGCAGAGCGAAGGACAGAAGCTACCGGACGTGAGATGTAAGAAGGAGCGTCAGTGTCTACAACACGGATATCAAACAACGCCTCCCTCTGAGCATCCCACACACCCCGACAAGCTAAGTCACCTTGCAGCATGCACTCACCCTCGGAGATAATTGGTTCTTTGACCACATTTCCCCAAGCCTGTTGACAAAGTTCACAGAAGAGATCCCTTATTTCATTGTGTCGCCTTGTTATTAAGCCACCAGTTTTACATGAAAGTGCATGGTCAACGTCAAATTGGTTGTTACCACAACCATCACAGGATTTCGGCATAGAAACAGGTGTTCGATAGTATCGAATTGATAACGCATCTCTAAATTCTAAGGGTGACAGGTCGAAGTGATCATTTCTTGTTGGTATAACGGTGAGCCAACTGGATGATTTCGTTTTCATTTTTGTAACAATTGATCTTTCTATGGCCCTTCGTTTATTGGGTGAAAGTTTGTTTAGGATTTCATCCATAAGTTTATTATCACGTATGTCTTTCACCTTATGACCATCTTTTCGTGCATCTATTAGATGTTTGTAAGATCGTTGGTGTTGTGTAAGATCTAACTGTATCTTGTCTGTTAAGACTGCAGAAAGATATGCACATCCTTTCTTAGAAATTTCGAAGAGTAGATTGTTCGTGTTATATGGATCAGGAATTGCTAAACCACCTTTATGGACGGGTAGGGTAAATAGATCGGCTTCTGTAGTTGAAATATCACCGCCTAGAAGTGTCGGTAGAAATTTGGTACGTAATATTTTTGTTATTGGTTCGAAGGATTCTTCCGATTTACTTAAAACTCTTAGAAGGAATGACCATTTAAATTGAACAGCTTTTGTGAGGACTGTGTAAGCCGCTTGTGGTGATTCGTTGCAAATATGTGATATTTTTTCAATCGTGTTCACCCATTTGTTTACTTTATTTTTTATGAAATGTTCTCTTCCTTCACCGATATAGCTTCCTAAAAAACGTGTCCCTGAAACTACAGTCAGGCAAGTGCCCTTGAAGATCTTGTTGGCTGTGTCTACGTTACTCTCAGAAGTGATTAAAAATGATTTATTTCCCTGGGGTAAGTATCCATATGCAGGGCCTATTTCGCCTATTTTATCCCACCATTGGCGCAGATTCTGGAACGTACCTTGGGCCGAAGAATCATCTGCATACCAGTATTGGGTGGTAGATTTACCCATATTGAGTTTTTTTTATCATAGGCAACGTTGCAAGGGCGTACAGTGGCTTAGCTAGAGGGTCTCCTTGAGTTACACCTTCTTTACTATAAAGCCTTATGTCGGAATCACGTATTACTAGCTCTGCGTGACCGTTATATGTATTATATAAAAATCGGGCGCAGTGTGGCCAGTGTGTTCTTGCTTGCCATAAAGCAAGTTGCCTGTTTACGGAGTTAAATGCATTATTTGCATCAACGAGGATCATCCCCCAGTTTGAACGTGATTGGCTTTCCTTTTGGTATAAGTCATTCATAGCATGTATTGCGCCTTCAATGCCACTGCTTAATCCGCTACAAAGTTGTAGTACAGCACAAGCCTCGGTTACTTCGGATCCGGTGACTTCGATCATGCATTTTGACAAAATTCTTCGTAGGCATTCACCGATGCCAATCGGTCTCACACCAGGGCATTTGTCCAGGGCTACAAGACGACTTGACATTAGTGCTTGTATTTCGTTCCAATGTACTTGTTCATTGTTCAGTTTCATGGTTAACTGGGCTACGGCCTTCCTTAAATGTAAGCTTGCATCCTCGAAACGGAGTAAGTAATCTTTCCAATTCTCCGAAGTGGTACCAGTTGGGCCTCCACCTCCATTTAACTTTCTGGCCACAAAGTTCAACATGGTCGCTTGTTATGTCAACATCTAATAATGGTGGCAAGCTGGTGAAGTCATCTGGCAGTGTGAATAATATCGGGTCAGGAGTAGTGGGTGGGGGATGTTTTTCATTTACTTATATTTCCGTTATACTTACTTACTTTACTTGTTAAAACAACGAAAGTGCCGTGATATAAGCAAAATAGTTTATTCGGTTGTGTGAACCGAGTATATTTGTTAAATTTGCATAGTTTTGGTTGATTGCACCGACTTTTCTTGTTTGTAATAACTAATAGTTTTGTATAACAACATCGCGACTATTTTGTTATTTCAACAAATAATTTCCGTTATACTTACACACTTTCCTGGTTAAGACTACTAAAGTTCATGTTGGTGACAGCAACAAAGTTCCTTCGACTATACGAACCAAATCTAATTGTTAAATTTACATAGTTTTGGTTGATTTCACCGACTTATCTTGTTTAAAATAACCACTTCTTTTGTTTAATTAAATCTTATCTGTTTTGTTTCACCAACAAAAGTTTATTTTATACACACCTACTTTCCTTGTTAAAACTACGAAATCGTTGAGGTAAAAGTAAACAAAGTCTTTTCGATTACATGAACCAAATCTATTTGTAAAATTAACATAGGTTTGGCTGATTTAACCAACTTGTCTTGTTTAGAATGACCAACAGCTTTGTTCAACTTAATCGAATCTATTTTTTTATATCAATAAATGGGTTTTGTTACGCTTAAATGGTTTCCTTGTTAAACCTACGAAAGTAGCTTCATAAAAGCAACAAACTTCGTCGATTACGTGAACCAAAGATAATAGTTAAATTAACATAGTTTTGGTTGATTTGACCGGCATGTCTTGTTCCTCATACCCAATGGTTTTGTTAAACTAAATCTCATATATCTTGTTATATAAACAAATAGTATTCGTTGTACTTACCCACTTTCCTTGTTAAGACTACTAAAGTACCGTAGTGACAGCATCAAAGTTCCTTCGATTATGCAAACCAAATCTAGTTGTTAAATTTACATAGTTATGGTTGAATTCACCGACTTATCTTGTTTATAATAACCAACAATTTTGTTTAACTAAATCGCATTTCATTGTTATATCAACAAACAGGTTTCGTTACGCTTACATGTTTCCTTGTTGAACCTACGAAAGTGGCTTGATAAAAGCAACAAAGTTAGTCGATTACGTGAACCAAACCATATTAGTTAGATTTACATAGTTTCGGTTGATTTGACCGGCCTATCTTGTTCATAATAATCAATGGTTTTGTTTAGATAAATCACATCTATTTTGTTATATCAACATTAAGTACTCGTTGTACTTACCCACTTTCCTTGTTAAAACTACTAAAGTACCGTGGTGACAGCAACAAAGTATCTTCGATTATACGAACCAAATCTATTTGTTAAATTAACATAGTTATGGTTGAATTAACCGACTTATCTTTTTTATAATAACTAACAATTTTGTTTAACTAAATCGCATCTTTTTGTTATATCAACAAACAGTTTTCGTTACGCTTACATGTTTTCTTGTTGAACCTACGAAGGTGGCTTGATAAAAGCAACAAAGTTAGTCGATTACGTTAACCAAACCATATTAGTCAAACTTACATAGTTTCGGTTGATTTGACCGGCCTATCTTGTTCATATTAATCAATGGTTTTGTTTAGATAAATCACATCTATTTTGTTATATCAACATTAAGTACTCGTTGTAATTACCCACTTTCCTTGTTAAAACTACTAAAGTACCGTGGTGACAGCAACAAATTATCTTCGATTATATGAACCAAATCTATTTGTTAAATTAACATAGTTATGGTTGAATTAACCGACTTATCTTTTTTATAATGACTAACAATTTTGTTTAACTAAATCGCATCTTTATGTTATATCAACAAACAGTTTTCGTTACGCTTACATGTTTCCTTGTTGAACCTACGAAAGTGGCTTGATAAAAGCAACAAAGTTAGTCGATTACGTGAACCAAACCATATTAGTCAAACTTACATAGTTTCGGTTGATTTGACCGGCCTATCTTGTTCATATTAATTAATGGTTTTGTTTAGATAAATCACATCTATTTTGTTATATCAACATTAAGTACTCGTTGTGCTTACCCACTTTCCTTGTTAAAACTACTAAAGTACCGTGGTGACAGCAACAAAATATCTTCGATTATACGAACCAAATCTAATTGTTAAATTTACATAGTTATGGTTGAATTAACCGACTTATCTTTTTTATAATAACTAACAATTTTGTTTAACTAAATCGCATCTTTTTGTTATATCAACAAACAGTTTTCGTTACGCTTACATGTTTCCTTGTTGAACCTACGAAAGTGGCTTGATAAAAGCAACAAAGTTAGTCGATTACGTGAACCAAACCATATTAGTTAGATTTACATAGTTTCGGTTGATTTGACCGGCCTATCTTGTTCATAATAATCAATGGTTTTGTTTAGATAAATCACATCTATTTTGTTATATCAACATTAAGTACTCGTTGTACTTACCCACTTTCCTTGTTAAAACTACTAAAGTACCGTGGTGACAGCAACAAAATATCTTCGATTATACGAACCAAATCTAATTGTTAAATTTACATAGTTATTGTTGAATTAACCGACTTATCTTTTTTATAATAACTAACAATTTTGTTTAACTAAATCGCATCTTTTTGTTATATCAACAAACAGTTTTCGTTACGCTTACATGTTTCCTTGTTGAACCTACGAAAGTGGCTTGATAAAAGCAACAAAGTTAGTCGATTACGTGAACCAAACTATATTAGTTAGATTTACATAGTTTCGGTTGATTTGACCGGCCTATCTTGTTCATATTAATTAATGGTTTTGTTTAGATAAATCACATCTATTTTGTTATATCAACATTAAGTACTCGTTGTGCTTACCCACTTTCCTTGTTAAAACTACTAAAGTACCGTGGTGACAGCAACAAAATATCTTCGATTATACGAACCAAATCTAATTGTTAAATTTACATAGTTATGGTTGAATTAACCGACTTATCTTTTTTATAATAACTAACAATTTTGTTTAACTAAATCGCATCTTTTTGTTATATCAACAAACAGTTTTCGTTACGCTTACATGTTTCCTTGTTGAACCTACGAAAGTGGCTTGATAAAAGCAACAAAGTTAGTCGATTACGTGAACCAAACCATATTAGTTAGATTTACATAGTTTCGGTTGATTTGACCGGCCTATCTTGTTCATAATAATCAATGGTTTTGTTTAGATAAATCACATCTATTTTGTTATATCAACATTAAGTACTCGTTGTGCTTACCCACTTTCCTTGTTAAAACTACTAAAGTACCGTGGTGACAGCAACAAAATATCTTCGATTATACGAACCAAATCTAATTGTTAAATTTACATAGTTATGGTTGAATTAACCGACTTATCTTTTTTATAATAACTAACAATTTTGTTTAACTAAATCGCATTTCATTGTTATATCAACAAACAGGTTTCGTTACGCTTACATGTTTCCTTGTTGAACCTACGAAAGTGGCTTGATAAAAGCAACAAAGTTAGTCGATTACGTGAACCAAACCATATTAGTTAGATTTACATAGTTTCGGTTGATTTGACCGGCCTATCTTGTTCATAATAATCAATGGTTTTGTTTAGATAAATCACATCTATTTTGTTATATCAACATTAAGTACTCGTTGTACTTACCCACTTTCCTTGTTAAAACTACTAAAGTACCGTGGTGACAGCAACAAAGTATCTTCGATTATACGAACCAAATCTAGTTGTTAAATTTACATAGTTATGGTTGAATTAACCGACTTATCTTTTTTATAATAACTAACAATTTTGTTTAACTAAATCGCATCTTTTTGTTATATCAACAAACAGTTTTCGTTACGCTTACATGTTTCCTTGTTAAACCTACGAAGGTGGCTTGATAAAAGCAACAAAGTTAGTCGATTACGTGAATCAAACCATATTAGTCAAACTTACATAGTTTCGGTTGATTTGACCGGCCTATCTTGTTCATATTAATCAATGGTTTTGTTTAGATAAATCACATCTATTTTGTTATATCAACATTAAGTACTCGTTGTACTTACCCACTTTCCTTGTTAAAACTACTAAAGTACCGTGGTGACAGCAACAAATTATCTTCGATTATATGAACCAAATCTATTTGTTAAATTAACATAGTTATGGTTGAATTAACCGACTTATCTTTTTTATAATAACTAACAATTTTGTTTAACTAAATCGCATCTTTATGTTATATCAACAAACAGTTTTCGTTACGCTTACATGTTTCCTTGTTGAACCTACGAAAGTGGCTTGATAAAAGCAACAAAGTTAGTCGATTACGTGAACCAAACCATATTAGTCAAACTTACATAGTTTCGGTTGATTTGACCGGCCTATCTTGTTCATATTAATTAATGGTTTTGTTTAGATAAATTACATCTATTTTGTTATATCAACATTAAGTACTCGTTGTGCTTACCCACTTTCCTTGTTAAAACTACTAAAGTACCGTGGTGACAGCAACAAAATATCTTCGATTATACGAACCAAATCTAATTGTTAAATTTACATAATATCGGTTGATTCGACCGACTTATCTTGTTTATAATAACCATAAGCTTTGTTTTACTAAATCGCATGTATTTTGTTATATCAACAAATAGTACTCGTTGTTAAAACACCCACAACCCACCTTCCTTGTTAAAACTACGAAAGTTCCGTGATAAAAGCAACAAAGTTTCTTCGGTTATATAAACCGAGTATATTTGTTAAATTTACATAGTTTTGGTTAATTTGACAAAAAAAAATAAACAATCATTTTTGGTTGCGTTAATCAAGGCACTTTTCTAACTTTAACATGTCAGTGAAAGTTACTTTTAACATTAAGCTTTGTTGATGTTACTAAAATGTGTACTGTTTAATATAACAAATAATGTTTTGTTGCACTAACCTATATATTAGTAAGTTGAAACGAAATATTTGTTAAGTCTACCAGTATGACTATTTGTTAATTCAACCAATATAAATTTGTTATTTCAAACAAAAACTTTCATCAATTTTAAAAATTGGGCAAAAAATATATATTCCGTGGTAATTCTGCAATTTTAACATGTTGTATTGGTTAGTTTTACTACGTACACATTGCTTAGCTCAACAAAGTCGATTTAGTTACTCTGACCAACTGGCTTCGGTTAGAGTTTTGTTAAATTAACCATTTCTTTGTTGTTTTAACCAATAACGGCTTAACCGAAGGCGGTTTTGTTAATTTAACCACCAGTGTTTTTTCAGTGTTGGCAGTCCCTGCCTACTGCGCCAGAGGTCGTTTGATTCCCACCCGGGACCAACATTTATGAGATGAGCTTAACTGTTGGTTTTCGGATTCTGGGTGTTTATATGTATTTATTTAAAAAATATAATTATGTATGTTGATCAGGTTGTTGAGTACCTATTTACAAGCTTCGGCTTGGTTTGGGACTAAACAGCCGTGTGTAAATTTATCCAAACATTATTATTATTAGAATCCAAGAATAGAGCGTCAGTGGCGTTGTGGATAAGACGCGGCCTATCAAATGGAAAGGTCCGAAGTTCGATCCCCGGTCGGGCCATGTACCAATGGTTTTTTCCCAAAACTTAAGTACATTTACTGACCACTTTCAAACATTGAAGGAAAACATCGTGAGGAAACCTGCATACGCCGAAGAAGAAATTCTTAGGCGCATGTCAGGTCCACCAACCTGCACTGGGCTAGCGTGGTGGACTATAGCCCGAACGCCCTCGTTGAGAAAATACGCCTGAGCCCCAGCAGTGGGGACATGTTAATAGGCTGTTGATTTGATTTGAATATCAGAAATATATACTGAAGAAGGTTCTCCCATAATTTGTAGTCGCTACAGCCTATGATCGAAGTAACAGCTTAATACATCTTCCCTTGAACGATATCGTAGTCGAAATAGCACTGGTTTCCTTCACTGTATCATGGAAACCATCCGATGGTCAAGCCCAAGATACGGTCAACAAATAATAGATTAGTGAACAAAAGGTGTCGAATGAGCACAAGGTCATTGAGCGCATTTAAAGAAGACCCATGTCTTGACCACTCGAAACAAAAACAACAGCCAAGGCTACTAAAACTAAACTCTTAAAAATACAAGTCACAAGTTATATGTAGTACTTTTAAATTTGTGTTAATTGTTTCTAGGAGTAATCTAATAACGATAGAAATATCACAATTTATCCTTTAATTCAAGAGCGTCAGTGGCCTCGAGGATAAGACGCGACCTATCATATCGAAAGGTCCGAGGTTCGATCCCCGGCTGGGCCATGTACCAATGGGTTTTTTCTCGAAACTTAAGTGCATTTACTGACTGCTCTCAAACGGTGAAGGAAAACATCGTGAGGAAACCTGCATACGCCGAAGAAGAAATTCTTAGGCGCATGTGAAGTCCACCAACCCGCACTGGGCTAGCGTGGTGGTCTAAAGCCCGCACGCCCACGTTGAGAGGGTAGGCCTGAGCCCCAGCAGTGGGGAGATTAATAGGCTGTTGATGATCCTTTAATTATTTGTAGGTAAATGTATTTATTTTTAAGTGAAGATATGTATATTTTAATAAATAAATAGGTAAAGAGATATTCCACATTATATTGTTACTTCTGAAAACTAAATTGTATTGGAAATATACCAAAAAAGTTGTGTTTTAAATTAAATGTGTTTAGTGTTCCGATCTTACGGACAACTTAGGCGAAGCTATGTTGTCACATTCGTCTGTCAGTATGTCCACCAGATAACTCGAAAACTACTGGACTGCATGATTTAGCTAACATTTGGAACTATTATAATATGGTAGTACTGGTTTTTCAAAATAAAATTAGTTAACTACAAATTAGTTAAAATACAAATTTCACTTTTCCGTCTTTTTGCGAACACTTCACAGCAAAATCCAGAGACGGCAGTGTTTGAATCAACCCTACAGAACGAAAAAAACTGTATAGTCACCATCATCAACCTGCACCAATCCACTGCTGGACATAGGCCTCCCACAAGGCGCGCCACTAAACCCGTTCTTTGGTTCTCCATTCGTCTTTAGGTTGGGGGGCGTCCACACTACGCTTGCCCACGCGTGGTCTCCACTCGACAACTCCACCCCAGCGGTTATAGCTTCTCTGACAGATGCAGAGAGTTGTTATAGTATACGTAGAGCGCGCGTTAGCAAGTCTGAACTGTAAGCACGGGTCTGAACAGTCTCGAAATGTTCGGGGCGACGCTACTAGTCACAACACGTCAGTAGCGCTGATTGTTGCTCATGCCGATATTTATTTAGATTTGGAGTAATCATGGTGAAATGTGCAGTGCCAAGCTGTAAACACGATTCACGGAAAAGAACGATCTAGAAAAAATCTAAATAGAAGCGTCCATAGAACACCTGCTTACACTTGGCACAATGGGCAATGAGCGATGCGCGCGCTCTATAGCTAGTATACTAACTCTATGGACAGATGTCATCAAGAGACATTATAATACTGATAGTACACGTGTACAAATTAGAAATAGTTGAAATTAATAACTCCGCGGAACAATGGGCGTGGGAGAAAACGCTTAGCTCACCAATCGGCTCAACAATGGTTTCTCACCATTTATTGTTTGCCAAACTCATAGCGTTATGTACATTGGTGTAATGCCGTACAATTGGTCACGGATTACAAGAGCCTGATCGTATTAATTTACAAACATTCTCTATTTACACAGGTATGATGTCAGAATGATGATGGTATCATCATCATCATCATCATCATCATCAGCCTGCACTAGTCCACTGCTGGACATAGGCCTCCCCCAAGGCGCGCCACTGAGTCCGATCTTCGACTCTCCGCATCCAGTCACTGCCATCTATGGTATCATGATGAGCTGAAATGGCAGTGGGCTGGGCACATCGCTCGTAGAACTGACGGCCGTTGGGGCAGAAAGGTTCTCGAGTGGTGACCACGTATCGGAAGACGCAGTGTAGGCCTCCCACAAGGTGGACCGACGATCTTGTGAAGGTCGCGGGACCCAGCTGGATGAGGTTAGCGCAGGACCGGTCGTCGTGGAGATCCTTGGTCCAGCAGTGGACGTCTACAGGCTGATATGATGATGATGTCAGATGTATAACTTGTAATGTTGCTGATGCTAGGTGGTGTCGCCTAAATCAAAGATTTTAAATTTTAAACCAATATGCTTCAGGGAAAATTAATTACAAGTTTTCTTTAAAAATACAACAAAAGTGGGGGTAAAGGGGCGAAAATGGAATGCGACTTCCTATGAATGTATTTGTTTGTTGAAGTGAAGAAACAAGAAAATTGGGATTGTAGCTACTCATCACGGAAAAGGAGCTACTCATCATAAATAAATAATGACGGTTTCGGAGCTTTTGGATTTCAACATTTTAGGAGGAAATGGGGGGTGAAATTTTTTGTAGTACCTATCAGTTTTTTTAAAATAAGAACTTCAATCATTTAATTAAATTTTGGCATGTGTCTATAGCTATGGCACACACTGTATCGGCTATAGCAATACATTTCCCAGCAAGGGTTTTAGACTGTTATTATGAATTGTAATTATTTTGAATTTCTTTTCAATTATTTTAGTTTGAATTGATTTCATTTTGATATTTTGATTTAATTTATTTTATTTTATTTAATCGAAAATGTTTTAAATTACTGTATATACATACATACTAACATAGATTACACACATTACATACATAACATACATTACTAACAATATCATGGACAATGTCTAAAATAAAATATATTCTATTCTATTCTTAGGCTGCGCAGGAAACTTATTCAACACGTGCGAAGCCGCGGGGCGTCCGCTAGTTTATAATAATTATGTGGTTATATGGTATAAGTACTTATAACCAACGACAGAGGCCCTATAAGCGGGTTATTGCGCCACGGACCGCTAATAACGCAAGAGTGGCCCGAATCGTCGCTCCTAAATTGCGCACGCGCAAACCATATGCGACGTATAAGTACGCACTGTCATTAAGATTTTTCACACAGATATTTAAAATAGCGACCGCTTGCGGTTTCTGATTGCAGGCCAACTCTATGGTAAGGCGAAACATAGCATACGCGCTTGAATGAACACAAGGTTTTAGATGAACAAGCAAGGTTTTAGATGAATAAACAAGCCTTTATTATATTCACAGTAGAGAAATCCATTTGATATTTTATTTCACGTCGTTATCTCCGATAGATCTAAAATGTATCTACAGTTGAATACCTACATACAAATATATCTTCACGCGCTATGTCCCTGGCGGGGTGGGCACAGAGCACGGAGCTCCAAGTATCGCGATCCTGACATACCTCTTCGCTTCGCCCAGTCAGGCAGAACGGATTTTGATGAAACTTGGTACTGTGATGGCTTATATTCTACTCTATTACTCATCATCATCATCATCATATCAGCCTGTAGACGTCCACTGCTGGACAAAGGCCTCCCCCAAGGACGACCGGTCCTGCGCTAACCTCATCCAGCTGGGTCCCGCGACCTTCACCAGATCGTCGGTCCGCCTTGTGGGAGGCCTGCCTACACTGCGTCTTCCGATACGTGGTCGCCACTCGAGAACCTTTCTGCCCCAACGGCCGTCAGTTCTACGAGCGACTCTATTACTCTCTATACTCTATTCCACTCTACTATCCTACTATCCATCCTATTAATATTAAGGGGAATGTTTGTGAGGATGTTTGTAGGGACTTTATAAGAATGTTTGTGAGGATGTTTGTAGGGACTTTATAAGAATGTTTGTGAGGATGTTTGTTACTCTTTCACGCTGTAACCTCTGAACGGATTTTGATGAAACTTGGAAATAATAATAGCTTATATCCAACTTCCTATTCTATTAATATTAAGGGGAAAGTTTGTAAATATGTTTGTGACTTTGTAGCTATGTTTGTTACTCTTTCACGCAGTAACGGCTGAACGGATTTTAATGAAACTTGGTACAGTGATGGATTATATTCTGGAATAACATTCTAGACTACTTTTTATAGCGGTAAACTGTTCCCGTGGGAAAAAAAAACTTACCCCAATTACAACAGCTATTTCTATTATATCGTTAAGCTCTACAAATTGTATGGAAAATTGGCTTTTAAACCGGAAAGTGTTTAGTTGTTACGGTTGACCTGCGATTGACCTGCATACGTCCACCTCGCGTGTATCAATTTCATGGTCCACATTTTGTGCTCAGAAAGAACCGGATGTGATGGTGTTCATTCAACTATGAATTTGAATCCAATAGCTATTCATAGTTGTATTACACATGTATTCAAATTCATGCGTGTAATACATACGTACAATATCTGAATATATTATCTAGGTACCCATGTAATTCATTATTTACACTATACTTACATGCCATTCATCATAAATTATTAATAATAATGAAAGTTAACTACATGAAAAACAAACAAGAAAAATATTTACCTACAAAGAAGGACTTATACCAGAGATCTGTTCCAGCCAACCCACCATTGTTGGAGAAATTGTAATGTTCTAATGTTTTAGAGTTTTTTTTAATGTTTTCATTTCCCACACAATGTATTTCGTTATGGAATAAATGAATTGAAAATTGAATTGAATCGAAATGCACAGAAAACGTTTAAACGTCAAAGAAATCAGCTGGTTCCTTAAAATAATATGAAAAAAAATTGTCAAAAATCTTATCTCCTCGTGATCGCATATCTACTCCAACCACCGAGCACCCAGAATTGTTCAGACAATGATTTTTTTACATATTAATGTATGCGTAAATATTTTTTTATCAAGTGTAACTCCTATAGCAAACTGGTCGGTTCCAAGCGTTCCATCGAAGTGGTTTCAACTCCACTTTCGCTGTGTTCATTACATCATCTGCGATTGTTTACAATATCGTATAGTGCTTTATTTTGACATAGTGTTTTAAGTGTTGTAGATTTTTGTTCGCTTTGACATTTAGACTTCATATCAGAACTTCAAAGTCCACTGCTGGGCATAGGCCTTCCCCAGAAAACGCCACCACACCCGGTCCTCAGTCCTCCGCATCCAGCCGCTCCGGGCCACCTTCTTTAGGTCGTCGGTCCACCTGGCGGAGGGGCATCCCACGCTGTGCGCAACGGTTTCATATGATCATCAGCATATCAACGTCCTCCTTGTGATATATCTTTTAGACATGGATTTCCTTATTCAGGAGTATCTCTTCGCAAGTTCATTGTTCTTGAATATACAAGACAGTCTGTCTTCTTCAGTTCGAAATCCTCCGGCTTTCTAAGGAAATCCGTTCTTAAGAAAAAAAACATTCTTAGTCATCTTTCTCTGCAGGGAATTCTTCCTAAATAATATATTCTTTTTAGGGTTCCGAACCTCAAAAGAGGAAAAAGGAACCCTTATAGGATCACTCGGTTGTCCGTCCGTCTGTCTGTCTGTCTGTCTGTCTGTCCGTCTGTTTTTCATGCTCATGGTAGGAATATATGGCAACAAACCTGACACGTTTGAATATTTCTTACCTGTAACAAGAAACAAATACCTTGTTAATTAAATGAATATTACATAATAAAATACACGTTTTATTAGTAATTTTATTTCACAGAGACATACATAAAGATATTATCTTCAATATAAATAAATAAAATGTCAGTGTTTCAATTAATTAACCTACATATGTCATTCCGTTTTAATTACTTTGTCATAAAAACTGAACTGAATATCTAGCGCCGAGTATAAATAAAATATAGTGTCCTTATAAAAGACATCAACGGGCTCTTTTCAAGTACATTGTTACTAATTATAAACTACTAACTGTTGCCTTCACTGAATAAGTTTTCCACGCAGTCTAAAACCTTTCCACCGAACCAAACTATCCAAAAAGAAAACCCCATTGGAATCCATTCAGTGGTTTTGGATGGGAAAATAATTTTGTTGAAAATTACATACTTGCATCACAGAATAGATACTTGCATCGAAAATCTATGAAAAGAGAGATTTACTAACTCAATTTTTTTATTTTTTATTTATTTATTAATAACCAATACATTTAAATTACATCAAATTTGTTCATACCGTCCTACTTAAACCACTGGGTTTATCCGTAGGATGGTTGGTCGCTACTATTATTATTACATGTTCGTTAGGTAATACCTTTTCACAGTACTTTTAGCTTTCCGCGCATTGCCCCCCAATATGTCATTTACTAAGCTCTTCGGCAGTTTATTTAAGATATCCGGTAATATATATTCATTTGTACGCATTCCGTATACATTATTGTAATAGAACCTAGGAGAACCTTGTCTATCTATAAATTACAAGCTTTTGTTCAAATTGAATTTCTATTCGTTTGTCTGTCCGGAAGGAATCATGAATCATCATGCGATTGCTTTTTGGTCCATTATCCGATATTCGACCATGCTCAAATTTTGCACCCACCTTTAGTTCTGAAAACAATAAAATATAACAGGTAATATTATAGTACAGTCACGAACCGGGATTATTGAGCCACTAGCTTATCATCTTAACATGGTTGTATTACACGAATGCCGCCGTTTTTCGTTATTTAAATGTAACCTTAGAAATCCGATTTGCATTACACGGCCAAAATACGAACAGTGGCAAGCGGCTCAACAATCCCGGTTCGTGACTGTACATCCAATATGGCGGTCACCACAAAAGCTTTTTTGAATTTTTTTGTAACTTATGTGGTATCAAAAATACTTAACTAAATATAACCAGCAAATCAGTCGCATACTAATGTGATGTTAATTCTGACAGTACAATGAGTGACGTCGCGGGACTGACGCAAGCTGCGTGGGCGCACACGAAATTAATACTAAGTGACATGCGTGGCGTATGGGGGGCCGGCTGACAAATTAATTACCTACAGGTTTGCAATCACTGTCACTACGCAGGTTTTTTAAAGTATATTTTGGCTTGGTTACAAGACTTTTAAGCCATATCTTATTTAGAGTGTATTGTCATATTTCCTATCATTTATACACTAAAACCCTCAAAATACTTAATATTTTAGGAAAATAAAATAAGAAGGAACGAACATGGCAGTCGCCTAAAAAGAAATTTGCCCATAAAGCAAAATGATATCGAATGATTACCGATAGAAAATGAAAATTAGACAATTGTAAAATAAATCCATTAAAACATGGAAGACCGCATATTTTTTACTTTATCAGATTGGAGGAAAAATTCAATGAACTTGCCGTGATGCGAAAATTGGTAAATGGAAACCCAGAACGTATATTTATACAGTTTCTCGGGAAATTTGCGTCACAGCACTTCAAACATTTGACGTCAATAACTAATTTTTGCGCGCTCGCAAAAACAATATTCAATTTTCATTCGCCTAACGTAAAAAAATAAGCACTCAAGTTAAATAATACAACTTTGTATGTATGATACGTTTGTTGCTGAAGAAATTAAAATTTAATTTGAATAATGAAATTAAAAATAATTTCCTGGTACCACCCGGTGGTACAAACTGGTGGTACCACGGGCAACGCACCATAAAATAATGTACCCTTTCATGAAACCATAATAATTTAAAGTTTGTATATTTTCTGTAGAGAAAATATTATTTTCTAAAAGATTAAGCTAGGTACCTTAATCTTTTAGAAAATAATATTTTCTTATTTTTTAAACCAGAGTTATTTACAAAGGATAATAATTTTATAAAGGAAAAATAATTCCTATAAATTCAAAATCGCAGGATACGTTCGCACACTTTCTAGTTTCCTTTCTGGAAAACCGCACACAAAACCTTCAACTACACGCAAGGGACTGCGACATTGCATCGTTAATACACTCATAATTTCGCAGAATTGTAATCCTTAACTCCGCGCAGTAGAGCAGTTATTAACTCGGTAGTGTTACAGGTATATAACAAGTACCTTCATGATGACGAAACGCTAACGACATCAGTCTGAACGCACGGTTGCGCACGCGCACGCGTTTTCCAAACCTGATGCGTCGGACAAGTCACTACGGTGATTTACTTAACTTTCCGCGAAACAGACACAGAAGTGCTGTCCCAGTTTTCTTGTAGATGTTGTATTTCCTTTCGCCGGTTTAGGAAAGATAAAAATTACCACAATTAGAAAAAAAAAAAAAAAAAAAAAGATAATTTATTCATCACACATTACATAGTTACATACATATTGAATACAACCAGAAAACTAAATAATAAAATAATAATAAAAAAATACAAAAATACTATAAAAAAAATACTATTAACAAAACAATTAAAATACTATTTACTTTTTGAATTAATCATTTAATTTTATTGAAAACAGTTTTCCTTTTTGGAAATTCTACCAATTCTTTCCTACTAACATTATAAAAGGTTTATGCTTTGTAAAGATGTTTGTGAGTGAGGATGTTTGGATGTTTGTTATGGGCTCCCTAAACGATCATGCGGCATGACATGCATAACGTTTACGTGAATTATCATGCTGCATGATGGACACTCATGCTTGCTATCAATCACATAGTACAGTGAAGCAACGGCCGGCACGTAGTTTGCATGTCATGCACGTCAAATTCAAATTCAAAATTCGTTTATTCAAAATTGGAATACAATATTCTCTTTTTGACGTCAATTCTGTCTAAAACTAAAACTACTCTGTTTCCACCTGTATCACTACAACTAGACGGTCATGCATGAGTGACAGCACGTAATGAATGTCATGCAGCATGATCGTGTAGGGACAACTTTACTGTTTCACGCTGTAACAGCTGAACGGATTTAGATGAAACTTGGTACAGTGATAGCTTATATCCTGGAATAGCATATAGGCTACTTTTTACTTTACCGCAGTAAACTATTCCCACGGGAAAAAACTTAATTTTGATAACCCTTGGTACAGTGGTACTTTTTATCCTGGAATAACATATTTATATTATGCTACTTTTTATAGCATTCCCATATTTTTTCCCAAAAGATCAATGTATTCTATAGTTAGATTAGGTATGGTATACTAATGACTGGTCAGTTTCATGATTTGTCATTTTCATAACAGACTCCAATCATTTTACTGACTGTCAGGGGAATTTGGTTTCTAATGCGATGATATTCCCCTGTATACTACGAAATATCAAGTAGGTAACACTTGAAAAATTGATAATTAACTATTTCATTGTTCTTGCAAAATGCAGTAGGTTATCCACAGTTACGTGTAATATCTTACTGACATAATTCAATATAAAAATAAGAGCGTCAGTGGCGTAGGGGATAAGACGCGGCCTATCATATCGAAAGGTCCGGAGTTCGATCCCCGGCTGGGCCATGTACCAATGGGTCTTTTCTCGAAACTTAAGTACATGTACTGACTGCTCTCAAACGGTGAAGGAAAACATCGTGAGGAAACCTGCATACGCCGAAGAAGAAATTCTTAGGCGCATGTGAAGTCCACCAACCCGCACTGGGCTAGCGTGGTGGACTATAGCCCGAACACCCTCGTTGATAGGCCCAAGCAGTGGGGACATTAATAGGCTGTTGATGATGATGATGATAATTCAATACTTAACTATTTCTTGTAAAGTAATGCCTATTATCTCTTAGATATCCATTCTCTGTGGCGAAACGTGTTAAAAAGTCGAATTGGGCGTAAAAAGACAATAGATGGTGTACAGTGGGTGTTGCATGAGGCATCGATAAGGATTGTGTAAATTTATAAATAACTAGCTTTTTCCCGCGGCTTCTCCCGCGTAGTAAAGTTTTACCGTGTACATTGTGAAACAGCGCCCTCTATGTAGGCGTTTGTTACTTAGGAGGTATTAGCGGACGCCCCGCGACTTTGACGGCGTTAAAAAGTAGCCTATATGTTATTCCAGGATATGAGCAATCACTGTACCAAGTTTCATCAAAATCTGTTCGGTAGTTTTTGCGTGAAAGAGTAACAAACATCCTCACATCCAAACATCGTTACAAACTTTCCCCTTTATAGGAAGGAAGTGGGACTAACAAAACGACCAATATTATGGGAAAAATAGGAAAACAGAGATAAACGCGATTATCATTGCGTAATTTCAATTTTCTGTACATAAAGAGCGTCAGTGGCATCGGGAATAAGACGCGGCCTATCATATCGAAAGGCCCGAAGTTCGATCCCCGGCTGGGACATGTACCTAACAATAGGTTTTACTCGAAACGTATTTACTGACTGCTCTTCAGCCCACGTAACTTCATTTTCTAATTGTCAAAACTAACGGCTGTTTCGCCACAGGTAGACACGTGTAGATAATAGTTGGTTGCGCAAACTGCAGGCCTGTATGGATGCGCAGGCGCTGCTACTTGGCATTCGGTGTATCGTCATGAAGTAACTTAGCGCTTGATCGATGGTCATTCACTTTTCTAACGATTTGTGACAGTTTTGTGGCAGAAGTGTGGCAGGGTTTGTGGTTCTGAAAATGCTACTTATAAGTGACTGTGCAAATTGGTGTTGGTAGTCAATAGGTGTACCAGCTGGTTTCTCGACTTAGAAACCATTAAGTAGGACTACTAAGGTCAACCAGGGTAATTGTAAAAAGGGGGTGATTGGAAACGAGGTATAATAAATCCTTTGATATTCATAACATAGTTTTTTAAATGCTTCATCAAAAGTTTGTCTTTACAACTACAATAAATAAAATAAATATTATTCGTTTAACGTCCGTTTCTGAAGGCACACATTTGACAGCATTAGAATTATAGCTTTATTCTTGCCTTCATTATACTATGTGACTTCTTGGACTTCTTTCTTTTTCTTTTTCTTCTTATACTTCAGAGTCGTGCCTTTTATTTCTTCTTTTTCTCAGCAGATCAAATTTTAAGCTTAACCCTCTTCCAAGAATTGCCATCTCTACCTAACTTCTGTATCTTCTTTATGTCATCAGTTCATCACTCATCATCCATTCGCCTCGATCGTCCTACCTTTGTTTTGTGTTCTCTTAGGTACCATATTGTCTTTATCCACCTGCATATATCCTCATCTCCATTTTCGTTTGTATATATTTTATTTTGTAAGAGTGATATGATATATTTATACGTCCCTGTCAGGCATGAATAATGCAACCCCGAAAACATAAGCTCGGTAAGATCTACTTCCAACCACAATGATTTGTCAAACCGTAACCTTCACCGCACCAACAAACGACAAGGCATCATCGATCATTTCATAATTGACTTCACTAATATAGATCATCGCGTGACGGATGATCGCCACTTCCACGAGGCTCATTATCGTCACTTTAGAGCTGTTGTAACTGCGCCTGCGCACCTCACATGCAAATTGGATGAAACTGGGGCATGGCGCTTCATTTCGTTCGTTATGAAAGTGATATTAAGTGTTTTGACTCAGAAAATTTGCAATAATGCCTTCAGGGTGTTGTTACAAATGAACCACTTCTAAATTGCATCAAAAAAACACAATGAGTATGTTTAGTTATCCTTCGCTCTAACCCAGAGCCATGGTAACCTAGTTGGTTGTGCACTCGCCTCAAGTTCATGAGGCCGTGGGTTCGAACTTGACCCGTACCAATGAACTAAAGTACTAATATAAAAGTTGTTATGTACATTTATACACAATATTATTATAATAATACCACAAGCATTACGGTGAAGGAAAACATCGCGAAGAAACCTGCATTCATTGAGTTCTCGAGTATAGACCACGACCGTAAAATAATACCTAATAATACCCGGAGATAATCCCTGGTTCGATGGAGCGACGTTCTGCATGAGGCGGCTGGCAGTGGCTGGATGCGGAGAAGCGAGAGTCGGGTTCAGTGGCGCGCCTTGGGCGAGGCCTATGTCCAGCAGTGGACTAGTGCAGACTGATGATGAAAAGCACGGCGCATACGCGGAAGCCCAAGCGACAAATCGACATGAAATCTATGCGTCGCTAGACCTAATAGCACTTACATTAGGCGTATCACAGACACACGCGTTCTGCGGTGGCGGTGGCGGCCTGCGGCCTGCAGTAGACCGCCACCGCAGACCGCGTGTGTCTGTGATTTGTCACCTTTTGCCACCTATCACCTTCATCAACAGCCTATTAATGTCCCCACTGCTGGGGCTCAGGCCTACCCTCTTAACGAGGGTGTTCGGGCTATAGTCCACCACGCTAGCCCAGTGCGGGCTGGTGGACTTCACATGCGCCTAAGAATTTCTTCTTCGGCGTATGCAGGTTTCCTCACGACGTTTTCCTTCACCTTCAGTAGTAATGAAATACAGTTAGCACGCCACTAAACATTATAAAACTCTAACATTATGCAACGCAGTTTTAAATAAATTCTCACCAAACTGAAGGTGGTCGCGAGGCCGCAGCTGTCAATGTCAATTTGCTATTCACAGATTAACAATAGTTGACATAAAACGGCGGCAAACAATGTAAACAGCGGTATTCAATCAACCCCTTTGTTTTTAATTAGCCATTCAATATTGTTTAGATTGAGTCGTTTAATATCAAAGGCGGCAATCTGACTTTCAACTGTCATTGAACTTTCAGCTTTCTTCTCGCTGTACCCAAGACCAATGATTCGTTTTGTCAAAAACTACATATTATCAAAGGGTGAAATGAAGAATAGAGATAGCGTAATGAAACTGAAATTGTAACGAAACTGATAAATTTCGTTACGTTTTGTTATGAAACTGATTGCAGTTTCGTAACAAATTATCAGTTTCGTTATTCTATTCTGCATTTCACCCCAAAATGATTTCATTAAAATTATTGATAGGTAAATCAACATTTATAAACACAAAATCGAAAAAACTGCCATTCGAAACGCTAGCTTGCTTATAATAATAAATGACCGTGATATTTTTCAACAAAAAATGACAAAAATGCGATCGATATTGCGAGAAACAAATTGTAAAAGCATTTGATATGAATATTAATTATAGTTGTGCTCTATAAACATAATAATAACTTAGATGAATATTCAAACGAATCAATAAAATTAAATGTCAATATTCTTGTTTAGCATCATCTTCCAAAACCTAAAGAGGTTGCAAATTTATGTCACTGACCGCCGGTGCCGCATGCGCATTCTGTGCTCTGTGTCTAAAACCAAATAAAGGTTGATATGATAATGTATGACGTTAATGTTAAATACTGCTATGGCTATCGAAATGCAGAGGTGTGAACGTTGTTTGTGTTTTTGTCGCTCATTCAAGCCGTAACAGATTGAATTGAAACTGAATGAATTGAAATGAAAATTCACTCTCTAAACGCTACGCGCATGCATTAGACGTTTTTAACACTGCGGCAATACCTCGAACTGCCTACCTATTTGTTTTCTTTTAATATTTATCTACCGACTTAAATTAACGTTATTTTTTTACTTTTTTAACTCGAAGAGTTATAACTCTAAGGTCTTCTTTCACCACTTGATGATATTGTTACTGATAGTAATCTGACAGATAAACTAATCTATCAGTTAAATATGTCTCATAGATTATATAAAATAGATAAGATATATGGCAATCACATACCTGTGAAACAAAAAAGATAGGCTATTTGTCAGATAACCTGCAGATAGGGTATCAGGGACTTTATCAGCAAGTGGTGACAGAAGCCCTAAGTATTTTTCGATGCAAACCAAACCAAATCTACGACTTTTTTTTCGAAAATTTTTTCGAAAAGTCGTAGATTTGGTTTGGTTTGCAATCTATAACATAACGTTAATTTAAGCCGGTAGATAGATATTAAAAGAAAACAAATAGGTAATAGCAAAATATTCTCCAAAACATTTTTAAAACTTAGCGGTTAAGTCACTTCAGTTATGTTATGATATGTTAAGTTATGTTTTTAAGTTTACTTCAAGCAATCCGTAGTATTGCAAGTTGAGTACAGCTGGTCCAGTCGATCTCTATCTCATCAATATTCATACGCCGGGGTTTAGAAAGCGTAAAATTTTCGAGCCGGTGACACGGTTCGGCTTTTAACTTCCTGACAGAATGACTTGACCCGTTCAATTTGCGTGGAAAATCTATTTTTTAAATGGAAATTAGACCTGTGTTTAATTGTGTGTTATAACCAAGAAGTTTCAAATCTCTTTGGTCGCGCGCGCGCTCCCTGTGGAGATCGCGTCTTGCATATTTAATATCGGAACCTATGAAGGCCTTTGCCCAACAATGGGATGACCTATAGACAATGTGTGATAGTGATAAGAGTGATTTATATTTTTAATTATATTGTTAAATATTTTAAATAGAATAAGTGACATAATGTAGCAATTGAATAAGGTGACATATTTTAATTTATCTTTAATTTTCTTGATTTAATATTTTGATTGTTATATTTACACTGACACTTATAAATTGACAGGTAGGTACTTATTTTAATTTACATTGACACTTTATTTTTCATTATTTTTTTAATCCAATGTAGGTATTATTTAATGTAGGTACTTAATTGACATTTATATTTATAAGGTGACATATTAATTATATAATTAATTTTATAATTTGACTATTTTATTTTCAATTAATTACTATTGGTTTGGATCTTTGATTATTATGTTTTTATGAATGTTAAAAGATTATCTACCTAGTTATTTAAAATAATTCTAATAATTAATTATTAATATTGATGTATACTTAAGATGTCTGTAGGAGGCTATAATAATAATGATGCCAATTACCGGGGGGGGGGGGGGTGCGGACAAAGGAAGCGGAGTAGCGGGAGGAGGTTGCTAATACAAATGTATATGGAGTTTGAAAGCGAGAATGTGTGAGTGAGTCATAATTTTGTGATTATTTTGACACCCATAGAATGCTTTTATTACTCATCCTTATGGGAGTGCGAGTGGCAAAATTTTTTGATTCATGTTAATAACAAAGAGTAGTTCGAGTGAGCCGCTGCCTTGTTGGCCTATCGGGTGTTGGCCTATTAGAGGACTCTGATGTTTTTCCCATACTTCCCGTGCGGTTTTCTCTATTTTTTCTTAAACTTAATTAAGTAGGTACCCTTATAATTACCAAAGACACAACTTAATGACCAATTAGTCAAAAGCTCATTAGCCAAACTTGAGACAGCCTAAGCTGATCTGGATAGAGTGAACTGGATTGCGAAAGGCGGAGCGAGCCATTATTGGTATTATGTTAGTTAGAGGCATGGTATGCCGGCGCCCGGCGCGCCTACGACCTAGTAAGGACATGCCTAGGGGTCGCATTCTCAGCTCTTGACAATTTGAAGGATTTCATGATACTAGTAGGTAGGTAGTAAAGGCACTCGTTCGCGACAAATGTAACCAGAAAAAGTTGTGATCCATGAGAATAAAAATTAAAAATGTCGAACAAAGCCGACTATTTTCCTGACGTTTTGAGAATGGGTGGAATTGGGCGTTTTGAGAAAGAGACGTTTTGTAAAAGGAACGTTTTGAGAAAGGGACGTTTTGAAAAGGGGACGTTTTGCGAACGGGACATTATCCGCCTAAGCTTCGATCTGCCTACCCTGTCAGGAACATAGCTTGAAGATATGTATATACTAAAGTCGGCTGCAATGAACTGGGGTCACCTTGGGGGACCTTTTTCATACAAACAAGGTCGATCTCCGCCAGAGAGCGATTGCGTGAAATCTGATGGTGGCTGGCCGCAGTACGGATGGAGGAGGTCCAGAGAGCCGGTCACACCTAACTGATCCGACAAGCACTTTTCACCATAGACTATTGTCACATACTGTTTGTAAGCAATTTACACATGCTGTGTTTACCTATTACTGGGTGTTCACACGGATGATTTGTACCTACTATTTATAAGATTGCTTTTTTTGTATATGTGCAACATCTGTTGGTAAACCAATAAATAAAATAAATAAATAAATAGACTAGGCAGAATAAAACAAGATACTTTTGACTTTTACTAGCAGGTGCCATTGATAAGTACATTCGTTCAATTATCTTCTAAATGTACTTGCATTCAATTACAGCGGAGGCAATAAATCGCAGGCGCAGCCAGATGCAGGTGCATGCGGGCTGCGGGCAGAGGGGGGGGGCGGGGGGGGGGGGGGGGGGGGCATCGAGGCCACATATGGCCGGCGTATGGGCAGGTAAGGTTGTACCGAGTATCTATGTAATGTAATAATCAGACCTCAAGGATGTTTTCCTAGCGAGTGATTTTACGTCGACTATCGAAAAAATTGTATTTCTCCTCGAGGTGGACCGACGACCTGAAGAAATGGCCGGAAGCGGCTAGATGCGGCGGGCGGAGGACCGGCTGTGGTGGCGTTCATTGGGAAAGGCCTATGTCCAGCAGTGGACGTTGAAAGGCTGATATGATGATGTCAATGGACTTATAAGGTTTTTTTTTGCAAATTTGACCGCCTATGACGAGAAAAAATCATGGATTTGATCACTAAGAACGTCCAGCCTATGACCTAGTCCCTCATTAACAAAACTCTAATACATGGAACATTTACGACTCTCTGCTTTTAAGTAGCGGACCGGAAGTACTTTGTTCCACCCTAATATAGACATACAATAAATATAAATCAATTTACAAGAAGTAACGCCCTTGCATGCAAACCTCTCAAAACCTAATCTCATACGTAAAGATACATTAAGGCGCACACCGCCGATTCTTGGCCCAGATAAGCGCTGATTTAGAGCGGTGGGCCGTAATAGACCCACTTGGCTCTAATCGCCGGCGGCGTATTAATTACTGCGTTATTTAAATACTAGCGCTTGCCCGCTGCTGCGCTCGCGCAGGCCGCCATGACGGGAACGCGGACAAACCTTCAAGCTACAAAAGAAAGGTGAATCATTTCTTCAGTTAATTTAGATAACTCTCTAATCTATAGAAGTGATAGAAGGAGAAAGGTTTAAAAATGTATGGAGTGTATCGAGAAAGAGACAGAAATATGAAGGAAAAATTGCGGCTGTTTATTGAATTTTATTTTATTTTTTATTTTATTTTTTATTTTATTTTTTATTTTATTTTTTAATGTTATTATTTTGTTACAATGTACTCAAATATTTATTTTACACGATTATTTATTTTTATTTTATAAGGAATTAGCATTATGTAAATAAATCACAAATAATTAATGGTATTATAAGACGTATCTAAGTGCACTCTACGTGCCTAAAGATAAGATGATAAAAAAAAAAAAAAAAATAGAGAGGTAAGTATGGATACATTACTGAAGAGATATTAACAAACATTTGGCAAACCTTTACAAGCGCAAACCAAACCCCTGCTCCCCACGCTTGCGTTTGTAAAGGTTTGCCAAACGTGTACATGCAGCATAACGTTTTTGGTTATGGTTTGGATTTGGTAATATCGTTCAGAATAAGTAACTCAATGTCCAATAGTAACAACGTGTCTCCATGGTAACTTACATGTGGTAGATAATTTTTTTCGTTGTTTGGATTTAGTGATCAGATAGTGCAAAATGTGGAAGACCTTCCCTCTGACGTTTTTCCACAGCGCTACGATATGGGGTCCTTCACGAAGAGAGTCGAAAGAGCCCTTGAACCTTGGCCGGCGCCGCACCAGCACCCCCCGGGTGTTGCAGGTGTCTGTGGGCGGCGGTGACCTCTTAACATCAGGAGGCCCGCCTGCTTGTTGCCCGCGTAGCAATAAAAAAAAGATAGTTACTCTTTATACAAACTACTCTAATAATTTATAAATACATACATTTGAAAATACAAGTGGTTTTCTAAAATGTGTTACAACAAGCCCCAGTCTTTATTAGTTTGAAAGGTGTCGACCTTTCTTATGGCAATTAATTCGAACACTTTACATGTTCCGCTGTATTTTAGTGGGCGTGTTGTTATGTATATTAACATCGTTATTTTTTATTATCTAACAGACTATATTAGTTTTTTTTTTCAATAAATTCACACACGGCTTGTCCCAAATTAAGCAGAAACTTGTGGGTACTCAACAACTGATAAACATACATTATATATATTTTTAAATAAATACATACAAACACCCCGAATCCGAAAACCAACAGATATGCTCATCACACAAATGTTGTTCGTGGTTGGGAATCGAAGCCACGACCTCTGGCATGGTAGGCAGGGTCACTACCAACGGTCCATCCAACGCCAGTTAATACAAAAATCTAAGATAATTGTGGATACCATAATAGTTAAGACCCGGGCCTATGTTACGTAAGAAATATTAAGAAACTTGGAGAATATATTCTAAGCCATATTAAGTTACCAACATCAAGTCTTCAATAAAGCCAACATGGCGGTAAAAGGTCAAAGGATACCTATTCTTGGTACTGATTTGTCTCATATCTCAAAATTAAAATTATTATAGACGGTCTATTAAAACCAATTACTAGGTACCTCCAGTTATTATTTTTGTCAAATAAAAACAACACCCGCGTTACCTCCCATATTTATATCATCATCAACAGCCTATTAACATGTCCCCACTGCTGGGGCTCAGGCCTACCCTCTCGACGAGGGCGTGCGGGCTATAGTCCACCACGCTAGCCCAGTGCGGGTTGGTGGACTTCACATGCGCCTAAGAATTTCTTCTTCGGCGTATGCAGGTTTCCTCACGATGTTTTCCTTCACCGTTTGAGAGCAGTCAGTAAATGTACTTAAGTTTAAAGAAAAGCCCAGCCGGGGATTGAACTCTGAACCTTTCGATATAATAGGCCGCGTCTTATCGCGGACGCCACTGGCGCTCTTATATTTCTATTACTGGTAATTGAACTGTTAATTGAACTCCTAGGCACAGAGGAAAAAAGAGACCCACCTTGCCCCTTTTACAAATATTTCCTGCTCACCAATCTATGCTATTAACTCAACACTTCATCTATGTTGGCATTGACGTTTGACAATGACAAACACGCCGTTAAATTTGACATTGAATGTAAATTTTGTCAATTAGAGCACCCATATAACAACGCTGTTTTCACGAGACTTGGAGCTGCGCTAATAAATAAAATATGTACACTTGTCAAATTCCAAACTAAATTAACTGTACGGCGGCCCGCACTAAACTTTCTGGCCATTTAAAAAGAAAGAGTATATAAACTGATGCAGCTTCGTCATTTTCCTTACAAAAAAATTTATCATACAATTTTGTATGGATTTTTTATTAACTTATAATAAAATCATGTGTATGATCTATATATGCATATCTACTTATTCATGACAATTCAATAGATCCGATCATTTGTGGGTAAATCGCAAGTTTCAATTTCAGTTACCATACAAACTAGATTTTTCCCAGACCAATGGGTATTACTATGTCATAGACAAACAAGACCTTAATCTTTTTACTAGCAACTGTTTATATCATGAATTTAAAAAAAAAACTACTCCCATATGGATGAGTAACAAAAGCATTTTAGGGGGTGCCAAAATCGTGCCAAATGTATATCCAAATTGATACTCACTCACACATTCTCATTTTTTGTATGAGCAACTTCCTCCCGCTAATCCGCTTAATTTGTCCGCACCCCCCCCCCTGATTTTGACACAGAATTTTTCATCGTTTCCCATACTTAATTTGCAAGATGCGATCTCCACAGGGAGCGCGCGCGCGACAAAAGAGGTTCGAAACTTCTTGGTTTATATAATAAAAACAATCATTAGGGAGCAGGTTATAGCCTGGCGCAGCTCTAGATGTAATAGGTCAATCTACTTTTATGGCAATACTGGCTTTTTGTCAGGAAATAGCTATTTATATTGATGACATTGAACGGCACGAGTGTTATATATATAAATAGTATATTTATTAATACCTATTCAATACCGCTATACTGCTACAGTACTATATTTCTGTATATGCCATAGGTATTTCATTGCAGTCACTGCTGGACATAGGCATCCCCAAGGCGCGCCACTGAACCCCATCTTCGGTTCCCAGCTTCGGTTCCAATCATTGCCAGCTGCCTCACGCAGATCGTCGCTCCATCTAGCCGGGGGTCGTCCCACACTACGCTTGCCAGTCGTGATCTCCTCTCGAGAACTCGTCTACCCCGGCGGTTATATTAGTTTTTCGTCGTTAGTAATATAAAAATAAAAAACTTTTTAACAAAAAATAAAACCGACTTCAAAACCACAAAAAGGCACTAAAAAGCGTAAAATAACTTTTTTACTTTAATACAAAAGACAGAACCCTGTTACGTATTACTTTAACTAAAATAATATTACAATATGTGCTATGTACTGATCTGTTTGTAGTCGGTGCCAAGACCGACGCACAATAAAACTTAGCAAAACTCGATTTCCATCGGATCCCTTCATCAGATCCTAACTTGGTGACAATGGGACCACCTCGGGATCGGACCCTCTCAAACAAAAAAAAAATTTTTGAAATCGGTCCACAATTGAGGGAGAAATCGGTGAACATACAAAAAAGGAAAAAAAAAAAATTCATACAGCCGAACATAGTACCTCCTCCTTTTTGGAAGTCGGTAATAATATTATTATAATACGTTTAGTAAAGAATGTCACAAAGTTCAATGCAACATCTTCGAAATATCATCTTGGAATAAAAGATGATATTTCATTACTCGATAAGCCTCGGCGTCCCCACAGCGCCATATTTGGTCAGACCTCGAGTTTGTTGGCTCGCTGACGTCGACAACTAAATATAATTAAACATTATTTTATTCACAACACTATGTACCAAATATCCCGAGTGTCAATTTAAATTCTATAAAAAAGTATCGCAAAATTCTCATCTCGTAGTGTTGAAGACGCCTGGCCTGTCGATTTCATCGGTTGGTAGGTACACCTTTCCCTACCAAGGTATCCCTACCAGTAGGGATAAGTGGAAAAAAATACACTTATAGGTATCTACCGGTGCGACAGGTGGAGACTGAAAGTGAACTTATGCCTACTATAAATGATAATCAGCCTGCAAACGTCTACTGTTGGACATGTACTTTCTTCAATGAATGCGACCACGCACAAGGACCGAATTAAAATAAAAAAATGAATATTATTTTTATTATTTATTTAACTTAAGCCAACCATATAGGATATTTTAGTTCTAGTTAGGTACCTATTTTTTAAGTAATAAAATAAATAAAATAAAATAAAAAAAATTTAAGTACTTTTAATATATTATGTTTGGTATCATAAAAAAACTGTAGCAGCGTAACTCAATAGACCGAAAAACATAGAACTGCACTTGTAAGAGTAGTAAGTAATCTTGAAAAAAAGTTGAAAGGCTGTAAAGGCTATAAAGAGACTAAATCGTGACGACTGAGGCGCGAAGCGTGGCCGGTCGCAGAAAAACCGCGGCGATCCGCACAGATACTGAAGTACAAAAAAACCGCGGACTGCGCGCGCGCAGGTCATAGACCTCTAATGCTTAGTTGAAACTGGGATAGACTTACTAAGTTTTTTCCGAGATTATTGGATAATAAGTTACCTGGTATATTTTATGTAACCTTTACTAAACCCAATTTAAAATATTTTACTTTTACTGAACTCTTTCAAAAAGTTTTGCACAGAAGGATTGCTTTCTCTATATATATTATTGTATTAAGCATTTGGAATATTATAGGTAACTCGTATATCTGTAATTTATTGTAAATTATATTAAAAATTTTATTTGATAAATTGTAGTTTGATTAGAACCTGTAAACCAGGCTATAGAAAAATATAGTCCTTATAAAGTATGCTAATTCATGAAAAACTTTAACTTAAGGTTAACTGGTAGAGAATGCATCCGGCATTAAGTTCGCCTCTTGTACAATACACGTGCCATAAAGTTTAAATAAATAAATATAAAGTTCACAAACCTCACTTTTTTACGAAAGTGACATGCACTTATCACAATCACGTGGAGCAAGCGTGCCGACATCTCTGCAAAAACTGGCCAATGATGAATAAAAATAGATAATGCAATGCATGATGTAACGTTAGAGGCAAAAACGTTTTAGATGATGTGCGAATTTGATGTGATTACTTGTGAAAATGTGTCAGTTTAGTTTTGAGCATACAATTTTGTGTCATTTGACATGATAATAATGTGAATTTTATGTGTAAGTCATTACATTAGCTTAGTAGCATTATGTAAGTTTCTACCGAATCGTATATTACGGTACTTTACCTATCTACATCATATTCATTATGATTATTATAATTTGTTTAAACTATTTTCACTAACATAAATGTGATAGTAAAGATCAGTTAAGAGCGCGGTCGACTTACATTATGGACGTAATAAATCAACAGCCTACTAACTTACTGCAAGTCCCCACTGCTGGGGCTCAGGCCTACCCTCTCAGTGAGGGCGCTCAGGCTATAGTCAACCACGCTAGCCCAGTGCCGGTTGAGGACTTCACAGGCGCCTAAGAATTTCTTCTACGACGTAAGCAGGTTTCCTCACGATGTTTTCCTTCGCTGTTTGAGGGAAATCAGTAAATGTACCTTAGTTTCCAGAAAAAACCCATTGATACATGGCCCAGCCGGGGACCGAACTTCGGACCTCTCGATATGATAGAAGTCTTTGGTCTGTCATACCTGGAACAAAAATAAAAATAAAATTAGAGTTGTATTTATATAAACATCTAATCTAACCTAACCTATCAAAAAAAATTGATTTGCAATCAAAAAATACTGATTGCACACAAATGTGCACTCTGATTGCGATCAGTATATTTAGTTTACAATTATGTATTTATTTAATGCATAGATTTAATAAAAAAATCGCTTTGCTACGTTCTAAATCTATGATTTTATGCGCGCTTTAATTATATTCATAAAGTCATACCTAAATTGACTTCATGCAGGTATATGATCACAATGACCAGGAGCTCTATTTTTGAATCGCTCTCCTCGCTTCGAGCGCTCGATTCTACTGATTTTCCTTCGACATCCGTTACAAAAATCAGTAGAATCGACCGCTCGAAGCGAGGAGAGCGATTCAAAAATAGAGCTCCAGTTCGTTGGCTCCATAACGATGTTATGTCATCCCAGTGTTCTCTGAACAATTGGATAAAATTATAAGATAAAGATAAAATTGCCTCGAAATAAACCAATTTAAACCATAAACCATCTATATAATGGCCACACGCAATTCTCAAATTGAATAGAAAGTTTTTTTTTGCAAAATTCGTACTTAAAATAACATTTTCCAAAATAAATGATCAGATTCACGCGACCGTCGCATAATACAAACCAAATGACAAAGATAAGAATATATCTCACAGAGGTATATTATACGTTATGTAATTGGTTAACTTTTCGGATTTTGCAGTGAAATGGCAGTACACAGCTTACCTGATGGTAACTGGCCACTGTCGCCAATAAACCTGTAGAAATCTATTATGATCAGGAAGGTTCGAATCTCTTTGGTGGCGCGCGCGCTCCCTATGGAGACTGCATCTTGCATATTTAGTATGGGAATCAAAGGTGCCCCTTACAGGGGGGGTGCGGACAAAGGAAGCGGAGTAGCGGGAGGAGGTTGCTATAATACAAATTTATATGGAGTTTGAAAATGAGAATGTGTGTGAGTAACAGTATTGTCATACATTTGACACGATTTTGACACCCATAGAATGCTTCTTTTACGGCTCTTTAAGGGGCCGCGAGCACGCACCAAAGAGATCTTAACTCTGTGATTATGATATACTCGGCCTTATATTTTTGATCTACATCTCTTCTGTCTAAACACAATTCTGTCTGGTAACTATGATACCTAACGAAATACAGTTCTAATGATCACAAAAAACCTAAGTTGCGGCATAGTGTAAGAAATAAACATTATGGTTGAGGTGAAAGTGGTAAGTAAGTTGAAAATTTCAACTTGAAATCATTCACTCGAACGACTACCATTTGTTTCTGCTTTCTGAATCCTTAGTATAGTGGATTTATTAGAAACAAACAACTCTCAAGACACGATCAATTTCGAAACTTTTGCCTTATGGGTAGAAAGATACTGCAAAATGATATAGATTTACAAGTACAACTGTTTGGGCTGTGTGTTAAACATTCAGTATACGATATTGATATACGTATACTACATTATATTACACTTTATTTTTGTTTTTGCTGCTAGTATATCTTTGATGTACATGTACATTTGTTTCTGAGGCAAAAATATTTGAGTATATTTTGCAGTATATTTTATAATATACTGCAAAATGAGCTTGTCTTTCAATCTGTCTTCTTTACGACAAAGGGGAGTAGTGAATGACTATGAGAGCTGTCAAAACCGTACTCAGATTATCTGTTTATAGTTCCATCTAGAAGCAACAAAGATGCTGCGCCGAAATAACGAGAAGTTCCTAAGTAAAATAGTGTAGGTAGGTACTAATTCATTTTATCGCTTGGTTATTTTAATGAGATAAAGCGGGTGCTCACAGACGGGCACGTGAGGAGCACTCGCGTCTCGCGGCGAGCGTTTATGGAGAGAATGGTCAGACTGAGCGAAGCGAAAGAGATGTGTCAGGAGCGACACTTGGTGTGAAGTTATTGAAGATATTTATATTATTTAAACCGCGAAAGTTTCAACACAGGAAAAAAAAATGTTTTAGTCAAAATGTGAATCTTCTCCTTTTTAAAAGGTGTCAAAAGTGTAAAAGAAAGTGCATCGCTGATGCATTGCCAGGAATGTGAGTGCCACTACACCTGGATGAGACAACACGTTAGAAAGTGGTCGTCCTTGACGCAAGAGGCTCCCGGGTGAAAGTGCTCGCCTTCGTTGGAAGTAGAACGTCATTTGTACCCATAACTGTACGCCTACTGGTAAATGCTTATACGGTATAAAAGCGATAGGATTTGGAAATCCTTTTCGAAATAATGTAAGTTTTACGAATAATTTTAATGATATACCTAGTAAAGTAAGTACCTAATATTACACATTTTATTTTTATTTGACTGGCCTGTTGGCGTAGTTGGCAGTGACCCTGCCTACTGCGCCAGAGGTCGTGGTTTCGATTCCCAACAGAGACCAACATTTGTGTGATGAGCATATCTGTTGGTTTTCGGATTCTGGGTGTTTGTATGTATTTAAGTATGTTTATCAGTTGTTGAGTACCCATTTACAAGCTTCGGCTTAGTTTGGGACTATAAAACAGCCGTGTGTAAATTTGTCGAAACATTATTTATTTATTTACATTACTTACAAGGGAAGGTACCTACCCTAGTGTCTGGCTTCAATTTGATTCATTCTATGTAATATGAAAAATATATGTTTTGTATCTGCCAATATTCTATCTAGTAAAAGAGGAATCGATTTTCAAAGTTTTAAAACATGACATAACCCTTTACCTTGTTTTGAGAGATTTGTTGAAGCGAGATGCATTTCTTGGCTTGAACATATGTTTGAAAACATGAAAGAATAACAGACTCGTGTTTTTGTTTTTACTTCCAAACAAAAGAACTAGGTATTTATCTTCGTAACGTGATTGAAAATTCTAAATTTTAAAGACTGTTTCTTCATGTGAATGTGAATTACGACCCCTTTAAAAACACGAGTATGTTCTTGGTAAACATTAATATTTCTGCAAAGCCTACACTGTACTTATCACATATATTAACATGTACATACGCAACTAAACGTTTTTCTTGCTCATCATTTTTCAAGGTGTTAGGTCTACGTGTTATGAAGCATTACCTTACGGATGCGCTCACTCAAGAGCTTTTTTATGCACACTAATAGACAACAATAATATTTACAATGTTTTTGTATGATTCTCATACAATTCGATTACAATATCAACACCGTGATTAGTTTAAGGAAGCCTTAAATTTCCGGCAACCGCAGGAGTTTAACAATCGAAAAGTTCCGGGTGTTTTTTTTAGTTAATTACTCAATTATTTGGATTCATGCTAATTATTGTTGAATAAATGGTTAAGTTTAACCATTACCTTTTAACTTACTTTTGAAACTAAGGAATAAACTACAGTATTTTAGACTACAACATTTATTAAATTAAATTAAAAATTAAATCAATTTTAGGTAAAAACCCATAATACAATACAAATAATCTATACTAATATTATAAAGAGGAAAGATTTGTATTTTGTGTGTGTGTGTGTGTGTGTGTGTGTGTATGTTTGTAATGAATAAACTCAAAAACTACTGGGAAATTCTTTCACCGTTTGAAAGCTACATTCACCCTAAGTGACATAGGCTATATTTATATAAATCTATGTTACCCGTGCGAAGCCGCTTGTTAAAAATAAATTAACATGCATACACAAAAATAATCAAAATCAAAATAATCAGAAAACTAGGTGCCTACTAATCAAACAAAAAATTCGTTTTGCTGGGTCACTAAAGACCACATTTTGAAAATTTACAACTTTCATATACGGCGTTAGTCCCATTATTATTGTGCTTTATTAAATAATCTAAAAGAACGTCAATCATTTGTAAAAAAGCTATAAATATGTTCAAAGGAAAGTCAAACAAACGTGATAGGTTACGTTGGGTACTTAAATTAACAAACACCGAGAAACGTAACTAGACTACATAGTGACTAATACTGTAGGTTGTTAAAGTCGTGAAAGTCCAAACGGACTGAAATCTATGTTAGCTAAGTACCTAAATGAGTATGTAGACCGACAAAGATAGATAAAAGACAGAACATGATAGATAGAAGGAAAACCTATAAAAATTGCTAGATAGATGACGAAGACGAAGCTTTAAAAAAATGGAAAGATAAAAACATACCTAATTATATAATTATTTACGGGTCTTACATACCGTGAGTGTTGTGTGCCGGGACTTTCCAATAATACAAGATCAGCAGAGGGTAGTTTCAGAAACTACTCTCAGCGATCAACAATGACAGCTCGCCTCTCCAGTCAGCTCGTGACCACGGCCAGTGTAACCTGGTCGAAACGTCGGGCAAGGTAAATAAAACTTATTCGTGTGTAAGACCCGTAAATAATTATATAATTATGAATACAAAGCGCGAAAGTCTAAAATGTACTAAAAACATACCTTACAGAATAGATGATGTACAAGAACATTTCAAATAGCACACGAGGCTTGCGCATGAAGAAGAAAAATAAACAAGGAAAATCGACAACATCGTTTCATTCATTTTGGTTATTCCCTTGAATGTTGTTATAAAAACTTAAGTTAAATATTTATAAGTTCTCAACAAGCAAGTGACAGAAGATCGCAAACAACCGAAGGATGACCTACAAACAGTTCTGCGTATTAGACAACTATCTTACCGAGAACGATGTATTATACAATTTGAATAAATTAAACAAACTCGAACCGGTTCTGAAGAAACACTTTGCTTACGATTTTGGTGGCTAAAACAACTCGGTTAGGTATTTTTATTGCATAAAAAACGTACTGGGTCACTATATACGATAGAGTTTTAGGGAAAAGCAGCTTCGAAGTGATTTCTTCCAGATAACTTTCCGCTTCGATCAAATCAAATACAATCCTATTATTATTATAAACGCTTGTAAATTCTTACATTGCCATGGAATTTTTTTCAGAGAAGTTACAATAATTTCGTTACCTACATGATAAAAAATTACGTACCTATATGAGTATGTGAGTATAACTTCAAATGCTTACTACACTACTTAAACTTGATCATGTCATTGACTTGAAAATTTTCTCTTTAAACATGTCTGTCAAGATGTGTTTTCACTTAGAGCATTTATAGAATTGTTCCCACGACACAACTAACGAGTTTAGTGAACGAGAGGATGTAAAAGTGACTTTGCGAGTCATTCAAGTCATTCACATCCTAATGACAAAGTAACTCGATGTTGTTACGTTCTATAGATACACAATAAAGATAAAAAATCAGCAACAAAATTAATTAAATTAATCACGTAATAAAGTTAATTTAATTTACTAGATAACTATGTAACAGTATGAACCATGATACTAAAAACGAGAAGTGTGAAAAGGAATGGGATAAGTAGAAAGGTAACACAATGTTAGTTTCGTAAAGAGAGAAACTACAAATTATGTAATAAATGTTTTGAAGGGAAATCTAATATGTCTACATCATAGTTTTATAATTCGTTTTATTTGATCAATGTCAGTATCAATCATTTTTAACACAAAGGCGCCAATCATGTGTCGGTCATCGGAAGTGTTTATATTAATAACATATCCATTTTTATATTAATATTCATAGTTTGTAACAATAATATGCGATGGAAATAGTATTTGTAGTCAGGTTTGGAGAGTTGTTATTAATATTAATATTTTAAAATTAGTTTTCATCAGAAAATACGTTACGTATTTCTTAAGATACAAAATTAATATTTAAATACAGATTTTAAACGTGAAAATCTGCATTATTTTATTGTCCCTTATCTGCATAACTTTAACAAACCTTTACAAGTTGGTCTATGACATAAGATCAAGAGACAATGTTTACAAAAAACGTTTCGCGCATTTTTAAAATTCTTAAAATTTTACCTTCTGTTCTTAATTTCACTGAACGCGGCCAAGCCCAAAAGGAGGGTTATGTATTTTTGATATTAAATCTACGGAGAATGTACCTTTCTTTTTAGTTCATCAATGCTATTGTCAGCTTGAATACTTACAAATATGAACGAAGTAACCAGTATGCAAATTGCATGATGTTTTGCACAATTAAGTCTATCCAGCATATCTTACAAACATCATCGGATCGGCTTTGCTTACAAAACATCGCAACCTTGATTAAATCTCTAAGCTTCTCGCTGTGTGAATCGAATTGTACACAAAACGATAAGGGCCGAAACACACTGCCCCCATGGCGATCGCCACAGGCCTGGAGTCCTACATTCAGTGCAATACAAGCAACCTTTAGCATCCCCTATGGCGCAACGCTCGGCTGCGCAGGCGCAGGTATTGTTGCGATAGTTATTGCGCCCTCTGACCTGCGCCTCCTTTCGTTATAACTGGCAATTCTCTCTATAGCCCGCTTTCGCGCCCACTTAAAATGTTACGTGCCGGAAGCCCGTACTTGAAACTAGATGTACTAGTGATTATGTAATGTTTGTTTTAATTCGAATCATTTATTTCCTACGTAATTGTGTTGTGGTGAGGTACGTACGTACTCGTAAGATATTACTGTCATATAATTATTTTACATCTCGAATATTCTTCTAAGCTATCGGTGCTTTTTAAGTTACGATTACAATTCTTCAGAGATTCAAAATATTTTAAATGTATTTTGACAAATACAATTACATGTTTCTTGTAGTTTTCAGTACATATCATATATATTTCTTTCATTTATTCTAAATTGGTCAAAGTAGCTATGTGGTAGGACTTTATATTTAACAAAATTGCCAATAAGTTTGTTTTCAAATCCGCCTCTACTGAAACAGGACATATTTTTTTACTAATCGATATCCGACTTGCTTTCTCCTTAATGCGTGAGTTATAAATACCCATACTATATCCTGTAGATAATACGTAAATATTCCATAATCACTGTCAAATAAATCAACAGAATTTATTGCCACAAAAGGATTCCCAATTTCCCACAGTGAACAGAGGGCGTCGGCGTGAGAGAGCGATCGATCGAATCGATTATGTATAATCGAGTAATCGGATCGACACGGTAGCGGGTCCATTGATTCGACGCACCCGCGTGACGTCACCATTGTTGTCCAATTGCATTGTAGTGAACTAGGTTTGTTCACCTGTTGGCGGAAACCAGTTTAAATAATTTTAAACAGTTTTTTTTTACTTTTAGGTAAATTAACAGGACTAATAGTAAAATTAATACAACAGAACTATAAAATACTAGCTTTTCTTAAGTTTCATTAAATCCTATCCTTCCTACTAATATTATAAAAGCGAAAGTTTGTAAGGATGTTTGGATGTGAGGATGTTTCTGACTGTTTCACGCAAAAACTACCGAACAGATTTTGATGAAACTTGGTACAGTGATAGCTTATATCCTGGAATAACATAATCCTACTTTTTAACGCGGACAAAGTCGCGGGGCGTCCGCTAATATCCCCTAAGTAACAAAACGCCTACATACAGGGCGCTGTTTCACAATGTACACGGATAAACTTTACTACGCGGGAGAAGCCGCGGGAAAAAGCTAGTTATTTATAAATTTACACAATCCTTATCGATGCCTCATGCAACACCCACTGTACACCATCTATTGTCTTTTTACGCCCAATTCGACTTTTTAACACGTTTCGCCACAGAGAATGGATATCCAAGAGATAATAGGCATTACTTTACCAGAAATAGTTAAGAATCGAATTATGTCAGTAAGATATTACACGTAACTGTGGATAACCTACTGCATTTTGCAAGAACAATGAAATAGTTAATTATCAATTTTTCAAGTGTTACCTACTTGATATTTCGTAGTATACAGGGGTACATCATCGCATTAGAAACAAATTCCCCTGACAGTCAGTAAAATGATTGGAGTCTGTTATGAAAATGACAAATCATGAAACTGACCAGTCATTAGTATACCATACCTAATCTAACTATAGAATACATTGATCTTTTGGGAAAAAATATGGGAATGCTATAAAAAGTAGCATAATATAAATATGTTATTCCAGGATAAAAAGTACCACTGTACCAAGGGTTATCAAAATTAAGTTTTTTCCCGTGGGAATAGTTTACTGCGGTAAAGTAAAAAGTAGCGCTGTTTCTTAATGTACACGGGAAAAACTTTTCCACGCGGGCGAAGCCGCGGGAAAAAGCTAGCACTATATATATTTAAGGAAGCCGATCGGCACTCTCCACACTCAATAGAATTTTGACGTGAGCCGATCGGTTTCCATGTTGGTTCCATTGTTTTCCGGTTGGGCCATGTACCAATGGGTTTTTTCTCGAAACTTAAGTACATGTACTGACTGCTCTCAAACGGTGAAGGAAAACATCGTGAGGAAACCTGCATACGCCGAAGAAGAAATTCTTAGGCGCATGTGAAGTCCACCAACCCGCACTGGGCTAGCGTGGTGGACTATAGCCCGCACGCCCTCGTTGAGAGGGTAGGCCTGAGCCCCAGCAGTGGGGAGATTACTAGGCTGTTGATTATGATTATGATCGGTTTCCTGTTGAGTGTAAGTTAACTCAAAAGAATATCTATAAATAAAGTGTTCCTTATATGGAACACCTTGCAAAAATAAGGGGTTATTCCCAACGAATTTATGAAGTACGGTAAGGTTGATTGTAGGTAGTTTTCGAATTGGGTGACCAACGCCACGCATCTTATGCCACGCGCGACCAAGCGCTAGCGCGTTGCAATTGCGAACGGCGCCATCTAGCGACGGAAAGCTGAACTAACGTCATATAAAACTGCAGTTTTTTTTTGTTTGAAAACGCTAATCTGTGGGACTACCTCTCTTCCTCTCTTCGCTGTGCCCTAATCAGGGCAATACCATGCCCATGCAAATACCATGCAAATAGAGCGTCAGTGGCCCTGGGGATAAGACGCGGCCTATCATATCGAAAGGTCCGGAGTTCGATCCCCGGTTGGGTCATGTACCAATGGGTTTTTCTCGAAACTTAAGTACATTTACTGACTGCTCTCAAACGGTGAAGGAAAACATCGTGAGGAAACCTGCATACGCCGAAGAAGAAATTCTTAGGCGCATGTGAAGTCTACCAACCCGCACTGGGCTAGCGTGGTGGACTATAGCCCGCACGCCCTCGTTGAGAGGGTAGGCCTGAGCCCCAGCAGTGGGGAGATTAATAGGCTGTTGATGATGATGATGTAAATACAATAAGGATGCAATAAAGAATTGAAATTGAAACTACCACTCGGATTTGAAATTTCCATTTTTGCATTTTTATAACCCAAATTCTTGAGGAAGCTTATAGGTATAGGCTATTTAAAATCACGCTACGACCCTTAAAAGCACATCAAAAATAAAAGAAGTTAGAAATAACTTATTAAACGTGGGCAAGCCCGCGGGGAATCAGGTAGCTAAGTTATATAAAAGTATTTTTCGTGTACATTGTGAAACAGCGCCCTCTACGTAGCGTTTTGGTACTTAGGGGGTATTAGCGGATGCCCCGCGACTCTGTCCGCATTAAAAAGTATCCTATATATTATTCCAGGATATAAGCTATCTCTGTACCAAGTTTCATCAAAATCTGTTCGGTAGTTTTTGCGTGAAAGAATAACAAACATGATCACATCCTTACAAACCTTCGCCTTTATAATATTAGTAGGATAGGACTAGTAGGATAGTAGGAATAGGAATAGTAGGAAATAGGATACAATTATAAGTTTACACGCCAATTATACGTTTTCACTCAAAGTCGTTAATATCCACTCAAAGTCCCGGGGACCTCACGGTCCAAAGCTTTTGCCCTTGACCTGTCAAACTTATTCCAATAATTTTATATAGTTTATCTATCACGTTTCTATTGGATCTGGACAGGAGTATTCTAGTTAGAAATTTTTTCACTTGGGGGTGAGGAAGCTCAAGCGGTACCTAGCTGGCTGTTAAACTCGGACGTTTGAGAGGATATAGAAAAGAAGCTTCCACAGACAAGGATAGGTTTCTATAAGGATAAGGGTATATACCCTTCAGAAATTTCAAAACTCTGCTAACCTGAGAATCCCTGGTATGAACTCCATGCTTGCAAGAAACTCCCGAGATCCATGAATACAGGAACAAGAAGCTGCAAGAATCAACTTGCGGCTCATCCTAACCCGCTGGCTGCTGAACTGCAGGACAAATCTATCAGCTTAAACACGCTTAAGCGCAACTTCTTAACCCAGAGTAGATCCATAAAGAGAGCTGCAATACTGAAGATACCACCTGAAAACCCATCTCCTCATCACGCTCTTAATAAAAGCGCAACTCTGTTCGTCTTCCGAGCAAATAAGGAAAGATAAACGCAAAGAATAAAGATACATACTTCCTGTTAATCAACATTCAAGAGATAGGTCGAAGAGATTGTGCCTACACTCTTATATCATCCGCCATTAACATTTAAGTTTATCTTAAAAGCAATCCGAGAAAGTTGACGTCTCATGCGAAGACAATAATGCTATCACTCTTATAGAAAGGAAGGTCCTATTCACAACCTATCTTAAATCTGAATGCACCACCGGACAAGGCTTCCACGGCTCTGACTTTCTTACTTAAAAAAGTTTCTGGGTACCATTTCAAAACTACACAATGTGTTTTGGGTCTGTCGATCAAACTTGTTTTGTTTTGCACCACGTTGGTACATTTGGTAACATTACACCAAATTTCTTAAAAGCCATTGTTTCCAAGTCCATCGATCAAAGCTATCACACTCCACTAACGGGCCAACATACTCTCATCTCACGTCAATCTGACTACAAATACATAAATAAAACATAACGTATACCTATCACTAAAGTATATACGTAGTATATATATCTATCTACCTTTCGTGGCATACTTCTGTGGTTATACCGCCACTGTCTGTTAGCTAGCAATGTTGGTATTTTAGGCATTTGGCTTATAAACCCTACTAATATTATAAAGGCGAAAGTTTGTAAGGATGTGAGGATTTTGACGAAACTTGGTACAGTGATAGCATATATTCTGGAATAACAATATAGCCTACTTTTTAACGCGGACAAAGTCGCGGGGCGTCCGCTAATACCCCCTAAGTAACAAAACGCCTACATAGAGGGCGCTGTTTCACAATGTACACGGGGAAAATCTTTCTACGCGGGCGAAGCCACGGGAAAAAGCTAGTAAGATCTGAAGCTATTTACATGCACCTAAGTTTTTTGTTAATGCACATTCCATTATTTATATGGGATATATATGCAAACGGACCCTTTTCTCAAATAAAGTTATTATAAAATATGCACTTTAGCTGTTGTTGTGTATTTTGAAGCCATTACTGTCAGAAGTGACAGGCGAAGGGTCGAAATGCCAGCGTCGTGCGCGGGCGCAGCGCCGCCGCCCGCAACTGGGCAAATATACCTACCACAAATATAATATACCTACTTAATGTATATTAATACAATATTTATATGTATCTATATTTAAATTCAAACCAGGATAGCTTGACACTAAGTTTTTTGGAACTTTTTAAAAAATTCTCTATGTAATATTTTATCATCAAACCACTGACTTTACTGTGAAACTAAATTACAAGTCTTTTAAAATTAACTACAACATCATTATCAGATACTTAAACAGGAGATGTAATAATCAGATTTCGTTTAATCATTTAGTTTTCGAGAAAAACGATAACAACAGGTAGTAATTTCAATAGTATACATTATAATTACTGTAAACATAACATATCGATGGAAGCAAGGTTGGAAGTAACGGTTACTGTGAAATCACTGGTGGATGTAGTCCAAGATCTGAGACGGTTATGATCATCATCATCATATCAGCTCGTAGACGTCCTCTGCTGGATAAAGTCCTCCCCCAAAGGATCTCCACGATGACCGGTCTTGCGCTAACCTCAGCTGGGTCCCTGGTTCTGATAAATGAATCTCCTTTCACCAGTTGATTTCATTTTATACAAAGACTCATTTATAAACAAGAAGACTAAAATTCAATCAGTCAGTGTCAAAGTTAAATGAAATAATTATTTCAAGTTACAAAAAGCTTACAAATACTTCAGCTTTCTACTAAAGATAATTATACTAACTAATTATGCATGCACGTAGGATACCAGACGAAGAACTGACACCTCTGGAGCGGAGGATACGAGCCACGATTGGAAAGTGTATGCAATTCTACGAGAAAATCCAGTGTTTCGCTCTAGTATTCATTGTAACTCCTGCATACTACGTGTTCCTGCAAACCTGCGTACGTACCAAGCTGGTTGAAATGTACCAACCAAGCATAGAGAAACAGATTCTGGACGCAGCATTGCAAGCATTTGGATTCATAAACGTCGCTGGGAATATGATTATGAGCATCTTTACCATTACGAAATTAACTGAAAGAGTACCAAATGGTAGCAAGAGTAGCATTAGACTTACTTACTGCGAAAAATGCAATATGTTTCAACCGCCGAAGAGTTGGCACTGTGATAAGTGCAAAGTCTGCATTCTTAGCAGAGAATACCACTGCTTCGTATTTTCTCGATGTATTGGACTGTATAACAAGAGATACTATGTTGTATACCTTGCTTATATCAGCGTTGCGATGGTATATTCCAGCTACTACGGGTACTTTTACGTCAGCGAAGAATTTCAAAAGCAAAGCGTGTCGATCACTCCACTGGAAGTCGTTTTATGTTGCTACAGGATGTATTCGAGGATATTCTATATGTTCTATGCGAAATTTGTCTACGCAATTATGCTGAGGGACCTAAAACTGACGTTTTTGATAGCGAACGCTCTAATTTTCGCGTGGTCGTCGAGTGTATTGTTCTTCCAGGCCAAGATTATTATGAGAGGCATTACGGCGTATGAGACTCTGAACTCAGATGTTGAATATCCGAAATGGGATGGAAGTTTAAGAAACTTTCTTGCTAGCACTCATAGGAATATCGTGAATGTGTTGGGCACTCGCTGGTATTTTTCAATTGTATGGCCTTTCGCCAGCAGCCCCTTACCAGTGTACCATGAAGAAGATTACAAAGAACTGTGATTATTTAAAGAAATAAATAATTTTCTTTGGTGTTTGTTTGCCGTGACAATAAAGTTATTAATTTTACAATAAAATTGTTTTAAAATAAATGATAAGTAGTTACAATACTACTGGTTTATTTATAGTTAGTTCCTGTGGATAGGATAAAGTCAAGAAACTAGGTACTGACGTGTTTTTACATCTACACAGATAAAAGCTTGATCAAACGAAAACTTCAATAAGATTATTCTATTCTGCGAAATCTGCTGGACAGCTGTTGAATAAAAGTCATAGGCTGTATTCTACCAATGGTAGTAGGATGAATGGGGAGTTCCATCGCGAGTCGATCACACCTCACCTATACCCCCTTTATTCGAGGCCTACCCAAGATATGTGAACGGTCGGAGAATTAAAGGCCAAAATCTTGGTCGAAAATATATTGCCAATTTTCTCTGGTCTTGTCAAGATCGTCGTCTAGATCGTCGTCTGTCTCTTTTTTGTCGTCCGTTCCTCAGTCCTGTCAAGTCAAAGTTCTAGTCTGCCAGTCATGTCTTCAGTCAAAGGAGGCTGGACGCCACAACAATATGCATATACAAGATTTTCGCATGAGTAGTCTCTGATCCAAAAAGATTCAAACTTTCCTTAAGTAAACTTATTTGAACAAAATCTCTTGTAAACCACTTATATGAAAAGCTGGAAGTTCTGAACGACTTCTAGTGAGCTTCTAGTTCTAAATTTAAAAATAATAAATACGTCAAAATACACATACATAACCTATCAAACACAGGTTCCGCTAAACGTGTAAAATAGTGTTGCAGAAACACGGAATAATAACAATGGCCAGCAGAACGCGCGCGGCAAGAATTTTTTACATTCTCGAGAAAGTGCAATGCTATTTCATAGTGTTCCTGATGACACCGAGTTACTTTATCTTCATGATGACTATCATCCGGAACGCACTGGTAGATATGTACCAAATGGGGTTAGCAAAACACTTATTCCACCTGACTCTGTCTGCGTATTGCTTTGTGAACGTGTTTGGGAACATGATGATGAGTATCCTCACTGACACCCGCTTGCACAAATCCGTTTCAAAACTCAAAGCTTACGATTACTGTGAACTTTGTCAGATATATCGACCTCCGAAGAGCTGGCATTGTCAGAAATGCGACGTCTGCATCATGACCAGAGACCATCACTGCTATGTCTTCTCCCGCTGCGTGGGACTGCACAACCGAAGATACTTCGTCCTGTACCTCGGGCACCTCGCAGTTTCAATGCTCTATTCCACTTTGTACAGCTACTACTTCGTGACTGCCAAATTCGAGGAGCACGGCTTGATATTATCATTCTTTCGCATCCTGAATCCGTTCCTGAGGTACTATTTGACTGAACCGTGGTCAGTTAGAGATCTGTACGTGATATTCTTGTTCCTGAACACGGGGCTAGTTATCTGGTCTGTGGGTTTGTTCATCTTTCATATTAAGAACGTACTGAAGGGTGCCACTGCGCACGAGTGGCGCAACGAACAGTTGAGCCTGTTCCATCCGAAGTGGAAAGACAATGTCATCAGTGTCTTTGGCACCAGGTGGTATTTAGCTATTTTATGGCCGTTTATCAGCAGTCCTTTGCCGGATACTGCCTATATGGCGAAAACGGGCTGATCAAAATGTCTTATTGCATTATTTTTAAAGTAGGTACCTTTGCTTTGTATGTATGTAGCTAAGTGATTGCATAGTTTGATAAAACGAAAGCTGTTCTAACTTTTAATGATCTGTTCAGCTGATTCGATTTTATTACTGCCTGTCCTGCCAGTAGAGCAAGGAACCATATTTCTTAGGTAACGTTTTGGTTGTCATAATATTGTAAAATCAGAAACTCCGAAATGCTTTCCGTTCTGTCTATACAATCACTACCTATTAGCTAAAGCTAAGTAGGTACTTGTCTTTGTTTATTTTTGAGTGATTAATCTGATCTAACGAAGAATTGGCTTCGCAACCCACGGTTCCACTAATATTATTGTATAGCGGTTTTTAATAGATTTATTTAGTTTACTTTCAAATATAAATTACGATAGATTTGATCTTTTTGTTCGTGTCCTATTTCCTATTACAAAATATTGTCTTATTGATATTTATCAACACAAGGGCAACTTTAATTCTTTTGCCCAACGGCACCGACAGTGATCACTTAGGTTTTTTGAGGTAAATCCATAATATAAAAAAAGTAATTCTGTCCGTCTGTCTGTCTGTCTGTTACCTTTTCACGCCTCAACCTCTGAACGGATTTCGGTGAAGTTTCGTGTGGAGATACATCGACTCCTGGGGCAGGACATAGGTTACTTTTTACGGCGGGATATTGCAAGTCGAAAAAATTCATTGGTTATTATGGACGACATAATTATCATGAAGGTCCCTTCCCCGTGGTCAAACTATTTTGTCCAACTTATTTGACCACAAGGAAATTTGACCATGGATCTTTCCCCGTGGTCAAACTCACAGATTCAATAAAACCATGGGAGCGTAGCGAGCTTTTTCTGTGTTCTGTGGTCAAACTACTCAAGTGATCCTCTGGGTGCGTAACGCAGTAGTTATTCTGATATATATAATAAGTAATATTTCCAATTACACAGTTAAGTCACGTGCAAGATGATTTATTATACGTATTACATCTACAGTTGTCTTCAGAATACGTTGAAACGGTTGTATTTAGCGGGTTTTGTTTGTTAGGTTCGTTTTGTTCCGCGAGTCTTTCACTACGGACCGTTGGTTCTGTAGTTGTTCTGTTATATTATGTAATACTTCCAATTAAACAGATATACGTGCCACGTGTAAGATACACGTAACGGGTTGCATAAACAGTATACTATCTGTGTTTGTGAAGGCGGCGCGGGCGCAACCCGCGGCATGCTAATGTCGCAGGAAACGCCGCACGCGGCTAAACTATAGGCAACAAATGATTCTAGTCCGTTAGCCTATGCGCATGATACTGAGGCGTTGATGGAAACCCATGGTCTATTCTCATCGTGAAACTTTTCATCCATATCTGTCTCGAAAACTACTGAACTCGCGAACAGAAATACTAGTTATTATTTCTGGTGATTTTAATGGTGTTTCAGCCATATAGCCAGTATTATCAGTATCTTTTGTAAGATTGAGGTGAGAAAATCATCATATCAGCCCTTTAGCGTCCACTGCTGGACTTAGGTCTTCTCCAATGAACGTGACCACACCCTGTCCTCCGCATCCAGCTGCTTCCGGACCGTCTTCAGGTCGTCGGTCCACCTGGCGGAGGGGCGCGGTCTCCACTCCATAACTCGTCTACCCCAAAGGCCGTCGGTTCTGCGTGGAGACAGTGACCCGCCCACTGCCTCTTCAGCGTACTAATCCTTTCGGTGAGAATATAACATTTATTATTATTATAGTGGCACCACAGCTTGTCGCATGTGTAATACCGCGAGTGGACATTGTATGCGCCTGCGCACGCGCCACTCAAATTCAACCGTTACGTTACGCGGAAACCGTTACTATGGGCCCGTAGCCCTCTAGCATTATCATGTGACTAATCTTAGTACAGTCGACCGCACGTCAATGGAAACACTTTGACCTTGAGCTAGCCTAGAATATTAGACAGTTTCAATACTACGAGAGACCAGTTTATACTGGTTTTGCTTCCACTGACGTGCGGTCGACCGTGCAATGTTAGTGAAACGGTATGAAAATGTTAACTGAAGAGAAATGATTGAATGAAGAATTTCATAATATAATGAGATTTATTTATACCTGCCTAATATTGTAATAGTTTGAAAATGTAACATGAGCGGCATGTACAGGAAAGAAACTGAAAACTGAAGAATCTTTTTATTCCTCTGTACTATGCATATTCGATCGGTTTACCTAATCATGTACACTTACCTATTTTCCAAAATTTTGTATTATCATTTCAAAACACCTAACTATGTTACACATTCTAATAGAGGTACATTATATTACATTATCGCATCTGCCCCAAAAAGTTATATCTCTGCTTTCATCAATTTCTCAATAAAGTTGTAAGTAGGTACTGTAATTTACTTTGGTTTTAAGTAACATGTGCTCCTTGTAGTATTTAACGAAGTGAATGAACGTTTCCTAACGAGGTTTCCCGGGCGTCGGCAGCGGAACGGAGTCGTGCCGTGGTCGTGCCGCGTTGCAAATGTCGCGCCGTATCGTGCGCCCGCGATCGCAACGATCAATCAATCGCCTCTCGGCGCAAAGCCTCCATAATGGGGCGCTACACAGAACACATTCGTCATATTTTGTAACTTAAATTATTAATATTTCGTCCTTTAGCGAGCTAAATTGAAATCGTGTGAAAGCATTTTGCAGGTAATGTCCCACCATAATTGGCAGAAAGGCGCGCGCGCTCCCTATGGATACTGCATCTTGCATATTTAGTATGGGAACCAATGTTGCCACTTAGAAGGGGGGTGCGGACAAAGGAAGCGGAGTAGCGGGAGGAGGTTGCTAATACAAATTTATATGGAGTTTGAAAATGAGAATGTGTGTGAGTAACAGTATTGTCATACATTTGACACGATTTTGACACCCATAGAATGCTTCTTTTACGCCTCTTTAAGGGGCCGCGAGCACGCACCAAAGAGATCTTAACTCTATGGCCAGTTCCATTGATTACAACTGGTACCGTTTTGTCCCAGTTGTACCATTAATAATGTGTGTACCCAAACCATGGCTCAAAGGGTTAGCACGTTGAAGTGGCAGTGGGGTATGTACATGGAGAACTGATAACCGCTGGGGTAGAAGAATTCTGGAGTGGACACCACGACTTGACAAACGTAGTGTGGGACGCCCCCCGGCTAGATGGAGCGACGACCTGCGTAAGGCGGCTGGCAGTGGCTATGGATTTTCGTGGATCTCGCGCTGGATGCGGAGAACCAAAGATCGGGTTCAGTTGCGCGCCGTGGGGATGCCTATGTCCGGCTGATGATGATACGGTATGATACCTGTTGCCTGATACCTATCTGCCGGCCGGACTAAAAGGTAGCCGGAAGAAGGAAGCCGGAAGCCCCATGTCCAGCAGTGGACATCTACAGGCTGATGGCCGATTTCACACATTATTATGCCTTAGATAAGAACGATGATATTATGTTACGCTATAGTTTCATGTTAATATTACAGGATAGAAATCGTAAGGAAATCCTCAATAAAACAATTTAGGATAATGAAGTAAACACTATTAATAGACTATTTTACCTTCTTAGTTGGTTTTACATAATTAATACGGAAACATGGACCTAACTTATATTTTATACCTGCGGTACGCGCGAGTATGTTTTATACCTCGTCCCCGGCTTACCATCACTCACTTTCGTACATTTTGTGTCGCAGTTCGTTCATAAATCAAAGTTAAGTTAAATTAACTTAAGTTATATCTTTGCCGTTGACTATACCTCCGCACGCATGCTGGCAGCGCACCCGCATGCGCGGCGGGTGGCACGCATGATAGGAAAAGCTTGTATGAAAGGACAGAATGCGGGCGCAAACACGCATGACAGGAAAACCGTCCTTATACTGAGCAGTATAACTATATTTGGACTTTTTTTGTCCATTTTATTATATCGTAAACTAATAGTATAACTAGGTGGATGAACCCCTCATTCGCTCAACATGTACGAACCAACTCAGCATGCCTTTTTAATGATGACACTTTCCGTCAGTCTAGCTAGCCATACCGCTATCCATTATATCTAATAGTAGATAGTACAGCAAGTGCATATAATGCGCCATTTTACCAGAGACGTAGTTAAGTCGGGGGTAAAATGGGTTTTATGAACGAGTTGTTTGTTCATAAAAACAACACTCTGCTTTTCACTTCGATTGCGAGGAAATTAAACCGCAACATTGCAAATAAATGTTCATTTTTATGAACGTGACACTTAAGGTCGAAATACATAATGCTCAATTATATTTTACAAGCTTTTACTTTTTTATACATTTTATATTTCTTTATTAACTTACTAGTATTACCTAGTTTTACTAATATAGTATCAGAACAATGATTATAAATAAAACTTAAGAAACAAGCCAAAGATTTTACTTTATGCACTAGAGCATAAAAACTCATTTTATATCGCCTACATCCAGCATAAACAAGAACTTTAGGAGCATGAGAAGTGAAAAAAAAGTACCTAAGTATTATTAATAGGTATTCCATTTAGTATTTCTAAAGAGACCGTTTGGTATGCCACCATTACTTCACTGTCTGTCGTCGCGTCTGTCATTATTTCGCTAAAACACGATCGTTATCCGTCAATCTGATGATCTCAGCTATCATTACGAAACGATTGTTACCGATCGACAGAAGATCGGGTCACCGATTATGTCACTGAGATCCGAGATGAGTACGAAACGGATGAAATTAAACATTGGTGTGCCAATATTTAAAAAACTTTTAAGTATTAAGAAATATTTGGCCAATGAATAAACTACCTTTTTAATAATCAATTAGGATTATCCGATTAATATTAATTATGATTAAGTAATTTATAATTCATAGTCGAGTTAACGACACAAGTATTAATCAAAAGAAATGCGCAAGTGTTAGGTAAATAATTTACATTTTATTATTTTTCCTAAAGTTTTAAAAAGTGGTGAAGTGAGGTTTTCTTTTTTACCTCCTGAAATTACTGTGTCAAAGAGCTGTGTTGAAATTAAACACGCTAATTTACTATTACAGAATAATAGTGTGGCGACCAATGAAGCGTCAACAGAAGGCAGTTTTTCTTCCAAGATTCCAGCAATACTTACACTTTGATCCATCACGATTCAAATCGTTTATCGCTCTTGAGTAAATGTAACTAAGAAAGACATTGTCGCAAGATGATCCAAATTTTCGTGTTTCTTGCTTGTTATATAAATCCCTTGCATTTTGGGCCTCATTTCAAGGTACTCGCGAGGCCTAATCTGCAGGCCTAAGCAGAGTGTAGTTGATATTATTATTATTGAGTCTTACCTTAAAATTATTAGGCGCTATAAGTTATTCCGCTTGCTTTAACTTAAAAGTGGTCTGTAGAAGTGATGTTGCTTACCTGTAAAAATAATAAATTTATGTTAGATAGGTATTAAATTTAAATTAGATAGATATTATACCTACCTATTGAATGAAATAAATTTTCAGTTTTGTGAAAATTTATGATTTTGTGATTGTGATGCATACTCGTATGTCTGTTCGTCAATCACGCTTTTGCCACTGAACAGATTTTGACGAAAGTTTGTATAGAGATAGTCTATATCCCTGGCCAACATATAGGCTATAAAACATCTCGGTAATTAGCCGAGAAATAGTGACCACTAATAAAAATCTCTGATTTCCTAACATTTGTATGAACGTGCAGTTTAGATTGGTTAGACTGGCTGGTGTTGAAAATGCTACAGATGCTTTCAGTTCAGAGAATAGAAGGTTTTGGCTTGCTTTGTTTGGCAACAAATTAATTTGATTGAATTTAGCAATACACCTCGTAACTAAAGTCCACGCGTACAGAGTCGCGGGCAACACAATTTAATTTAAATATTTAAGTCCAATTTCGCTTCGCAGATTTTTATACTTTAATTATTAGATTAGATTAGATTTATTTATCACACATTACAAATACTAGTACATAGTGTCACTTACGTAAAAGGTCAAAGTTAATGTGATCGTCCAAGAATCGAAATAAAAGGAAAATACAAAATGTCAATTTTACACAACTTGTGTATGATCATTAATGATAAAATAATGTATATAAAATAATGAATAAATGTCATGTCAATGTTATAATTGGAATTTAGAACTTTATGTTCATATATTCTTTGACAGAGTATAATTCTTTATTCAATAAGAGATTAGTATCTTATTTATGTTAGCACCCAAGGGACACAGGTAGACGAATAAGTTAACCACGTAGTCCTAAACAGACACCTTTTGTGGAATTTTCACCGCTCCATTAAATGAGGCCTGCAAATCGGTGCGGTCAACATCACCGACGTTTTTAATCTATTTTTATATAACCATGAATAGATCGAGTTGCAAACCAGCTCGTCTCGCAACCAGCCGATCACGATCCTCACAGGTTCTTGACGAAGTGAGGTAAAATGTACGAAATTATTGTGAAACTGCCACCATGCCGCGGCCATGAGAGTGCAGTTTCCTATAGCAAACACGTACGATTTCGTCCACGTGCCGCGCTCTTTCGAATGTCATTGCCTAATCATAGCTGTGGTAATTCTAATACATACTGCTTGTCACGCGTAGATTAGTAATATTCCGTTCTCGAGTGGCGACCACCTATCGGAAGACGCAGCGTCGGCCTCCCACAAGGTGGACCGACGACCTGGTGAAGGTCGCGGGACCCGGCTGGATGAGGCTAGCGCGGGACCGGTCGTCGTGGAGATCCTTGGGGGAGGCCTTTGTCCAGCAGTGGACGTCTACAGGCTGATATGATGATGATGATTCGAAACATCGTAGATTCCTATACGGACTTAACCTGAAACATGTAACATTGTAAGTAAATCTCACAACTCACTTTTCACCCACTCTCTAATAGTCGCAGTCTGTGCGCAGGCGCAGTGGGGAAGGAGCGGCTGTCACGTCGTGAGGAACGAGTTCAATCTCACCCGTGTCATGTACAGTCAACAATAGAGACAGGTAAGCAGGCACAGTACAGCTGTCTCTATTGTTGACTGTACCTATAGGGTTTTCTCGAAACTTAACTTCTCAACATTCACTGACTGCACTCGAACGGAGAAGAAACACAGTAAGAAAATCTGTATACATTGAAGATGATTTCTTAGACGCATGTGAAGTCCATCAACCCGCACTGGGCTAGCGTGACGGATTTTTAGACCTCTACTAGGCCTCTACCCTAACACCGGGGACATATAAAAAGACTGTTGTGATTTGATTTGAGAAGATTGTATAAGTAAAATTCGATTTGTTGCTTTACAAAAATTTTACAAAATACCTCTCTCGTTGCGTTATGGGTCATATTATGGTCTTGTGCAGACATTGACTTGACCAAGCAAGCTCCGTAGCGTATTGTATTCCTGCCCCAGAACACTCCGAGCATGCATTGTTTCGCACGTATGGAAATGAAAAATGAAAGCTGCATACGTAACTCAAACAGAATCTTTTGTTTCGCTATGAATGGACGCTTTGAAACGCTTGTTAGCGTATGTTTTATACTGACAGCGGGTTATAATATCATACCCACTAGAGACAACAGAAACTGGTACATTTGCTTTTAAAAACGAGTTCAGTTCAGTCCTAAGTATTAAGCGTATCCCAGACACACGCGGCCTGCGGTGGCGGTGGCGGTGGCGGTGGCGGCCTGTTGTATTCCCTATGCAATGTATGTGAGAGTTCAGACACGCGCGGCCATAATTTGCATATTGAGGCTGCGGCCTGCGGCGGGCCGCCACCGCAGGCCGCGTGTGTCTGGGATACACTTTAAGCTCATAACAGAACGCTAGGCAAGCGGGTTGATTATTATGGTTGGTATTTGAAGTATAATACACAGTCAATGATGCCGCCAATCACCTGCATTCAACCTTTAGTTGACAGACAATAGTCCATAGGAATACTGTCGAGAAATCGGTAGCAGACGCATTTAGACGTATTTTACTTTGGCCTTACATGCACAAGGTTGATGTCAAGCACAAACCCTCTTCGATAAAAAGAAGTCAATTTCAGACTAGCCGACTAAAAACGGTAATAATTCGGTCAACAACCTAAACCGACTTGGATTTGAATGGTTCTGACCTCATTTGGACATTGAAGGTCAAACAACTTCATGTAAAAACGAGTAGGTACGTGACATATATTTAATTTTATATCTAAAGTAGCCTAAAATAGCCTAAAACACACATAAATTTATTGTAGTTAGTAGGTATGTATTGTTATTTACAAACTTTTCACTTCCCTTGTTCTTCCATACTTTCATATTTTATTGTGTACATACTGGTCCAAATAAAAAAGCCTAGGTAATATTTGAAGTTTTATTGGTATAACAGTGTATTTTTTCTAGAAAGGCGACCGACAAGAAATCGACAATGTTCATTCCTTTCCAATATATATGCAGAAAGAAAAAAAATCAGATTGCTTTCACTGCGTTTCTAGTTGTTTTTATTTTATTTTAGTCTAGTATTAATATATTACGTGATATGCACGGTCTTATTGTTAACAAGAAGAGCGTCAGTGGCCCTGGGGATAAGACGCGGCCTATCATATCGAAAGGTCCGGAGTTCGATCCCCGGTTGGGTCATGTACCAATGGGTTTTTCTCGAAACTTAAGTACATTTACTGACTGCTCTCAAACGGTGAAGGAAAACATCGTGAGGAAACCTGCATACGCCAAAGAAGAAATTCTTAGGCGCATGTGAAGTCTACCAACCCGCACAGGGCTAGCGTGGTGGACTATAGCCCGAACACCCTCGTTGAGAGGGTAGGCCTGAGCCCCAGCAGTGGGGAGATTAATTGGCTGTTGATGATTGTTAACAATGTATAAAGCATGATAATATGTTTTCATTGCCTAAACTGACCTCACTAAAAATTATACTGCTCAAAACAATTAGGGGAACAGAGTTTGAATGTTTGTAATTTTTCTAAATGCACATTATTATGGATGGATATCCCTCGATATGAGGATTTGGATCAGGGACCACAGAAAGACTCACATTTATACGGACTTCCAAGGTTTCTTTCATTTTATGAATATCATGAGAATTTTATATTAGGAAAATCAGTCAGTGTATACTTTAGACACCATTTTGTTTTTTGCCCAAAGTGCATTCATCATATCAGCCTGTAGACGTCCACTACTGGACAAAGGCCTCCAGGGATCTCCACGACGACCGGTCCTGCGCTAACCTCATCCAGCTGGCACAAAGTGCATTAATTTCAAAAAAAAAATGTGGTATTTTTTTAATAGTGTAAATTTACGCAGATTAATTACTAGGTATGGAAGAGAAAATTACAAACACATAAACTCATGTTACACTGACTGTTTTGTCTCTCCAAAAATTGTCTGAATTTTACAGAGCAGAACGCCATAACCGATTCCAATTCAAATAAATGCAATAAAGTATCTATTTGAAACGCGACCAAAGCGCGAGACCTAAAAACAATCCCAAAAAACACAACCAATCACTTACCTACATAACTCATAATGCCTAACTAAATGCTGATCTACTTCTTACGTAACCCGCACACGAAGAGGTGTTAACTCCAAAACTAGGTCTTTGATCACACGCCAGTGGTCAGCGGGCGGACGGTGACCATCCGTGACCACCGCTAGCTGAGAGCGTTATGCACCTTGCAGCTTGAGCTAGCATTGAACTAATTATACTTAATACCTACTAAAGGTTTTAAATGCAGTTTCATTCCCTATGCAATGTATGTGAGACTTCAGACACGCGCGGCCTGCGTTTGCATATTGAAGCTGCGGCCTGCGGTAGGCCGCCACCGCAGGCCGCGTGTGTATGGGATACGCTTAATATGGCCAAAAATATACAGATGCAGAATTATCATCTTTATCTTCACCTTATTCCATGAATCCACCAAACACCCACACTAAAGATAAAAAGGGATTTGTGTTTCACTTTTAAAATAAATATTTTTTTCTCAAACATGCATGGAAATCTGAACATTATTTTGACAACTTTCTTAGAGTTAAATCGTCATTGCTGTACTGGTCAAATAAATGAGAGCAGACTGGGAAATAATTTGAATGAAAATCCATTTATGTAGTGCCTAGCGGTCAAATAATGACCATATTAATTCTTAACATGTCATGTGACCATGGCAACCACGGAGGTAAAATAACAACAGTTTTTTAAAAATTTCGAAATGCCTTGCAAATTGCAAGCAGTTTAGTGTAAAAAAACAAATGAACATTTTGGCGCGTGGAAATTTATTGTTGTTTGTCATTAATTTTGGAATGTATAAGTATGAAATAAAATGGTGTACATAGGTAATAGTTTGAACTTCCGCGCATTTGTTTGAGAAAACTACTATACAAGTCTTGGCCACAACCAGGCATTGATGGACTCACGTATGTGTGCCTCGGCTACCGCCTCGGCCCACATGCACACGTTCATCCATCAATGCCTCTGTTGCGGGCCGCGGCAGTAATGTACTATAACAGTATTGCTTTTGTAAGACAGCCTTCAATTGCAAATTGGAGACATCTGCAATCGTAGTTAGGTTATTGGTGAGTCTGCAGTTCACGTAATCAAGCAATCACTCCCACGGCCCGCAAATCAGTCAATCAGTTCTCAATCAAACGTTCCTCGAGAACGCGGAAGAGTTCAATCGTGGTGGCCGTGTCGTGACCGGTAACGTATCGACATCGATAGTTGAGCTGTGATCGATGGGTGGGTGTCGATGTTGGTGCTAATCGTTTGTAGTGTTGTGACGTTGCGTCAGATAAGTAGGTGTATCACTCTTTAAAAGGAGGTGATATTACATTTGAACTTATTTGAATGATCATCGTATAGGTCCTCTGGATAAGATAGCAAATTTTACTTGAAGGAACCTTTACTTTATTTTTTAAGTACAGAAAATCTGCATTCAAAGAATTTTGAAAAATCACCTGCCTGAGCAGGGAATTAGATTGGATTTTATAAAGAAAATCTTGTATTTTTATGATACCGATCACATCTGTCGCAGAACTGACGGCCGTTATGGCAGACCAGACTTTATGGCGTGTGACGCTTTTTCTTTTTTAATCAGAAATTACGCAAAGGTTATTTATTAATAAGCAATCTTGTTAGCCTCATTAATTTAATTAAAATGGCTACATGAATAAGTTATTGGTTACATTCAATGTTCTTAATAGAAACTACATAATAGAATATGATGTCACATCCATACCCGAGCCGTATCTTATCTACCATGTATAGTCATGGGTGTAATTATCGCAATGAATTATTGTTCGTTATAATTTATACCACAGCCTTGTTTTGTATTGTTGATCCAAATTTGACAAATGATTTAACAAAGACGTGGGCGTACGTTAATTGTACCTCGTTTTTGCTAAGTAACGAGTATGGAGTATCTGTTACAATAGTAACGTCGTATTTAGGTAGTTTATAGTTAATAAAGTTTTTATATCACAGCTGCGAGGTCCAAGGTACATACATGTTGGGTAGTAATCATATTTTAGCAGGAACTGAAGTGTCATTCATTCATACATAATCATAATAATGTTTGTCTGATATTTATTTTCCCAAGAAATAAAGGTATAAATTTTATTTTTACAGTATTTATTAGAAAATCAACGATCATAAAATATATACAATAGAAACTAAACACTTGTCACAAACACAGATCCATGTGTTTATGGTCATATGACAGACTTTCCTTCGTTTTCTGACAGACGGAATGTAAAACTTTGCCATAGAGTAACGCCAAAGAGGTATCTGTATCGGCAATACCACACAAAAGGAGAAAAAAAACTACATACTTACGTATATAATATGCAGACGAAGGACAAAGGGACGGAGACCTTTAGGAATAAAAAACAAAAGTTCTAACATACTTCGTAAGTTATGCTTAGGAACAAAAACTCCAAGGTTTTGAGGCAGGTTTTGTTTGTATGGAAAAAAATTAAAGAATGAGAGATTAATGCCGGCACATAACACTATTGAGTCGAGAATTTTTTTGTCTTCATAAGTGTGATGGTTTGATTGAAGCCATACATGTTATTGCATGAGACGACTTTAAGTCGGTCTTTTTGAACTTGAACTTTGAAATTAACAGTGATTTAAAGCAAGAACAATATTCCCAGACCGAAAATTCGGAAAAATCTGAAAATATGTAGGGGAGTGTCAGTGGCGTCGGGGATAAGACGCGGCCTACCTACTACCAACTTCGGACCTTTCGATATGATCGAAAGGTCCGAAGTTGGATCCCCGGCTGGGCCACGTACAAAGCTTTTCTCGAAACTTAAGTACATTTACTGACTGCTCTCAAACGGTGAAGGAAAACATCGTGAGGAAACCTGCATACGCCGAAGAAGAAATTCTTATAGGCACATGTCTGTGATCATCATAGTATTAATGATCGCAGGCGCATGTGAAGTTCACCAACCCGCACTGGGCTGGTGGACTGTAGCCCGAACGCCCTCGTTGTTAAGGGTAGGCCTGAGCCCCAGCAGTGGGGACATGTTAATAGACTGTTGATGGTGATGATTGATGATGTAGGTATGTTGAGCAACTCATACTGAGCATGGTCATGCTTGGTGCTATTTTTTACACCTATAGGGTATAACGAATTACCAATATCCCGTGATCTAGACATCAAAAAGATTTTTTTGCAAAGCTTCAAATTTTTGTAATTTGTTAAATTAAGTCATAAAACTTCTAAAATGTACTAAAAAAGTATTTTTTATTATTTCACTAAGAATTTATGCAAAGTAACATCTGAAACTATAGGACAGATTTTAAAAAAATATTTCGCTGTTGAAATATGTAGTAAAGCAGACTTAAGTCATTGTACTAGCACAGAATACATACATATAAGTAAACGGATAATTAGAAACAGGGCAAGATTTTCAAGAGGTCACTTTGAAGCCATGGTTCTCCGTGAAGGATTGATCGGGGCATGATCTGATGACGGTCATCGAGAGAGTACATGGAATACTTTCAGATCGCTATAGATATCCAACTAATCAGATGAGCCGTTTGGTAGCAGCATCGTCATGTAGAAAAAACACTGCAAAATGGCATAAAAATGTATGAAAATCTTAAAGTTAAGGAATCATGACGATGCTGCTCCCAAACGGCTGATCTGATCAGTTGGATATCTATAGCCATCTAAAAGTCCTCCATCTACTCTCTCGATGACCGTCATCAGATCATGCCCCCATGAATCCCTCGCGGAGTCATCAGATCATCGCCCCATCAGTCCTTCACGGAGAACCATGGCTTCAAAGTGACCTCGATTGTATGAAAATCTTGCCCTGTTTCTAATTATCCGTCCACCTATGTAAGTCTAACTAGGCATCGTTCCCTATTACCCCTAATTATAATATGTTTTAAAAGAACAAGTATCATACTTTATTCTAGGATTCTTACAGTAAATTCAATTAATCGTGGGCGAACGTGGAAAAGATAGTATACCACAGATAAACATAAGTAGCATGGCAAAAAATAATTTCCGCATACAAAACCATAAGTAACGCAAATAATGATGGTACAACAATGGGTGTAATTATTCTAGCCGGCTGTCTACAAAGGAAGCGGCCCCAGACAATGGTAGATATGTAATGTAGACCATTATGTGTTCACTTTTGGACGATTTAGTACAATTATATCACGGAATTATCAACATGCAATGGTACGGTGACTGCACTTCACATGTGTTTCCTAGTTTGATATAAAGTCGAAAGCTCAATACTATGAATAAAATTTAGTGTGACTGTTAAAGTGTCCCTAAACGATGCTTGCATGACATGCAACGTTTACGTGAATGTCACGCTGCATGATGGACCATCATGCTCGCTATCAATCAATACAGTGAAGCAACGGCCAGCACGTAGTTTGCATGTCATGAACGTCAATCACTACAGCTAGACGATCATGCATGAGTGACAGCACGTATTGCATGTCATGCCGCATGATCGTTTATCTTTACTATACAGGACGTCCCACGGCCATGCCACACGGAGGGAGAGTTCATTAAATATTGATTATTGGATATTTTACTGAAAGAAAACATCGTTTTATTTTTATTAATACGTAGAACTGCATTCACAGATTTTTCAAAAATCGCCTGCCTCAACTGGGAATCGAACCCGCCAAATTTGAAAAAAAAACACATGACGTATTTTATTTATGATGACGGTCGAAAGGGTTAATCGTATGGAATATTTTTTCCAAATAACATGGCATCTTAAATGAAAGGAAAATCATGAAATTTAATATTTTATTTAAAACAATTAAATTTTAATTTATCAAAAGCTCAAAACGTGGTCCATTCTGTGGTACAAATTCTCACTCTCTATTTCATATTATTATATTTTCAGTAATATCCCATTAAAGGTCATTTTCCTAAACAGATTGGGTGTTTATCCTCTAACTACTACACGTAACTATATAATGACCTTTCTCCCGCATAAAGTAACTAAGGTCATGTTCACACTAGGTTATAAATTTATTCGTGGGAAGGTCCACACTATTATGTGGTTTTATCTGACTCCTCAGCTAACGGAGGTGCTATAAACAAGCATCTGAAAAGATAGGATTGTTTACAGTTTGTGAGGCAAATTGAGATTTATCTTCGAAGGGTAGTATCTACTATGAATAAAAGACATTGTAAACCACGTTGCCAATGTCCTTAAGAAATTTTAATAATGTGTATGTAGATAATAAAATAATTTACTAATAACCTTCAGTCGTGTATTTATTCGTATAGGTTACAGTTACAGAGTGAACGAGAGTGCGGTAACTCAGAACAACCGCTCTAAAACGCACGCACACATGCGCAGCGTTCACCTACACTAGCACACAGAGATAAGCTCGCGGAAGTAGAACTTGGCCTAGTACCTACATATTATGTAGGTACTAGATAGGTATGTTCTCATATACATAGGGGGACGGATAATTAGAAACCGGGCAAGATTTTCATACAATCGAGGTCACTTTGAAGCCATGGGTCTCCGTGAAGGATTGACCGGGGCATGATCTGATGGCGGTCATCGAGAGAGTACATGGAGGAGTTTTAGATCGCTGTAGATATCCAACTGATCAGATGAGCCGTTTGGAAGCAGGATCGCCATGAAGAAAAAAACCCGCAAAATTGAATCAAAATGTATGAAAATCTTAAAGTTAAGGAATCATGATGATAAGCAACCATGGCTTCAAAGTGACCTCGATTGTATGAAAATCTTGCCCTGTTTCTAATTATCCGTCCACCTATGTATATAAATATTATAGTTCCCATACGAATGACGACTGGCTAATACCAGACGAGGTCTGGTAAAGAAGCGCAATTTAAGACGATTAAGTAAAATTACAGCCAAGTCATTTCAATATGTCGCGCACGAATCCTTATAAAAAGTGAATTATAAAGGTAATTTAATATGCAAAATAAATCATGCAGCTGTCAAACTAGAAAATCCAGCAAAACGTGAACTGGCAAAAAGTCTGAAGACATATCCCCGTAATGATAATGATGGCATCACGTCGCCTGCAATTAGTGGCTGTGGAAACGGATTTCGGGTGGAAACTGAGGCAAAAAGCGGCGCACGCGCAGCCCAAGGTCTGCGCGGATCCGTCTTAGTTAATTATAGGATTCTGTTTGATGAAGACGAGTCGCTAGTGATGTGGCGAGTCGATGTTATAATACGTTCAAAGTTATTACTTACATTACAGTTAAAGATACATTTCAATAGCACGGGAATATATGAAACGTGAAAAGTTTTAATATTTATTAGCCTTTGGGGGTAAATGTGTTTAGATAACCAATAACGTATCTTACATAACTTATTCGAAGGCGGCCATGTATACCTGGCGTGGCCTGTATCTTCGCCAAACATATTCTATTATTATACCACAGGCTTTTCAGCGAAGGAAAACATTATGGAAAAACCTGCATATACCAAAGATTAGAATTTACATTCTGAGGCGTATGTAAAGTCCACCAAAAAACAAATTGGGGCACTGTTGGTGGACCGGGGTTTGGCACAAAAGACCCCTAAGGCTCGAAGTGTTGCCAGGAGTTCCTGGCACCTTGATGATTCTGAGCTCAAGCTAAAATATCGATACATATGAAAAGTATAATGGTCACATCACTACGGTCCACCGCACGAATTCTTAATCAAGCATCATGGCTCAGGTCGCGAGGCCCTTCGCTAATTTTAATGTTAGCTCTGTTAGTCCAATCTAAGTTCTGTTGACAGACAATTTGAAGACCTCATTGAACTTAATTATTACGTAAAGTACAAATATTGCACAAAAATCCAATAATCAATACTAATATAATAAAACTGAAGAGTTTATGTTTGTTTATTAGTTTGTTTGAACGCGCTAATCTCAAGAACTACCAGCACCTACCAGACGATTCGAAAAATTTTTTAGCATTTTTGGTAGCCCAATTCTTGAGTGTTTTTTAACGCGAATGAAGTCGCGAGGCGTTGCTAGTTTCCAAAAAATATATAACTATAACTAACACCAACTAAACTCGTCTGCAATAAATTCGGGTCAGTTCATTCATACATACAAGGTCACCACTATGTGCCCTCAGATCTCCGTCAGGTAACGATTTGCGTGAGATCTGATGGTGGCTGGCCACAATACGGCGGAGGACCAAGCTCTCAAAGTTACCACGTTTCTATGAAAATGCTGTAAATCCAAAAAAATTACGGCAGTGTAAGTACCATAAAAGGGAGAACATCTTTTAAAAATATTCGCTCTGTTCATATCGCTTGTAACGAAACCCATAAAGCATGACGACGAATAACTCGTGTTGGCAAAGAAGAGTCCGTCGCGTTGGGCAACCTTCCAAGAGTCAAGAGTTGGTTCGGTCTGTTAGTCAAACTCGACTCGCCTGAGGTTAGCAAACAAGTAAAGAGGAACCAATCCGGAACAGAAGTTGCGGATTATTTCCAAATGATGAACGAAATAAGCGAGAACCCTGGACGGATTCGTTTTGGACCGATTTGCTTAAGTGACCGCGGCTTTGCGGTTAATTAAGTTATTGATAAGAAGTAAATATAGGGTCGATTATTTTTTAAATACCATAAAATTAATCTTCTTGAAAAAACTTGCCGAGTTTCTGCTTTAAATTTCAGATTTTTCATTGGAAAATTGCGTAATACCGCAACGTTGCCCAAGTAAGAGCGTAAAATTGGTTTGAGATTACTAATTCACTACAACCTCATTAAGTTTGGATTGTTATTTTCCGCAGAACAAATCTGCATGAAGTCTGGACGAAACGGTGTGGAAATCCTTTACGAAGCAATAGGTACTGTGACCTCACAATTTCATTGCAGACTAGTGTTTAAAATGCGAATTGAAAGTTCCTAGCTCGAGATATATATATTTTTTTCTTTTAGTACCTATACCTATATTTGCTATGGCCAACTTGTCCAAACTCGGGCTACCATTTAAATTATCACGGTTAACTTTGTTTTATATTTCTTCTTTGTTTGATTTATATACCTAGCTAATTAGTTGAAATCTGTGATAAATGTGATCTATGGTTATGGAAAAAAAAACGAATCTCATAAATCTGTTCAATATTTAATTTTCTTATCGTCTCCAATAGAGTCATCAAAGAGATAGTCCAGACAAATTAATAACAAGTCTGTCGACTAAAACAACTGACTAGATCCCTGATAAAATCTCTTAATAGATCTACTTTTTCATGCGCACCGCATAAAAATAAATAAAACTCATAGACATTTATTAAAACTTAGGTCGATCTTACGCAAGCTTCAGTCGTGACTTGTCTGACGTAATTAAGTCGTCTAATTGCCGGTTCCTAACAAAACACACCGTTCAATTATGATAAATTCGACTGTCAAGAACACGGTTCTTAGGTTACCTGCAGTGTTCAAAATATGAATGGAAATAATCGTATCGAAACGATAGTCATAGGAATTATAAGAAATGTTGATTCACAATAATATCGCTAGATCATTTATCAACAATACCTATCATGATAATAAGAAACAACCCGGTTATTCGTGTATTAATTGTCTGAAAAACAATTGACTTCAAAATGACAATGTCTAATTAGCAAAACGTCTAAATTGCAAATTGACTAAAAAACATTTTGTCTACTTTGCAAAATGCTTAAAAAATGAAAAAAAAATGTTTGGACAAATTCACACACGGCTGTTTAGTCCCAAACTAAGCCGAAGCTTGTCCTATGGCACTCAACAACTGATAAACATACTTAAATACTTTTAAATAAATACTTAAATACATACAAACACCCAGAATTCGAAAACCAACAGTTAAGCTCATCACACAAATGTTGGTCCCGAGTGGGAATCGAACCCACGACAATGAAATTACAGACTTTGATGGAATTTGGTGAGAATGATATGTAGGGAATTAAGGCATATTTGCTTTTTACCCGACTATGGCGAAACAAAACGGGGGAGTATGACGGTCATACTCTTGAATCGGAACACGCAACCATACAAAGTTGTGGTAAGAGGGGGGTACTATCCGATCGTACCATCTGCTAGAAGTGCCCTCAAAATTGGCGGCAGTAGCCACTTTACCATCAGGTAGGCTGACTGCCTATTTGCCGCTTTACAACGTGAAACATACCATTGGACCAAATTCGTGCATTTACGAATCGTTTAGACAAAGTTACGCACGCACGACTGGTTCCATGCACGTAATGGTGTATGGCATTCGATCGACCTTCTTTACTTGTATTTTGTCTGTAGTTGTCGGTGAATTATAAAAATACAACTGACCATTGACCCAAAGTTATTTAAAAATAGACAAAAGAATTTATTTTCAATAATATTAATAAGTTTTAGATTTTTCTTAGTTCCTAAGCTTTTATACACTGCAAGAGTTTCTTTATAAAGTCAAAGTCTAAATATTTATGCGTGTGAGTAGGTACACTGGGTACGTTTACACACGTTAATTGTTTATATGTACCACCTAGATTAGCATGTACAAGGTTAGCGCTCAGAAGAAGTGGCGCAACAAACATCCTCAAGGAAGAAACATATAAGTAAGTAGGTAGCTATTTTGTGAAAATAAATACTTATTAAAACATCCCACATAAATTACATGATTAATATTTATGATTGGTGCATTATGTGCCATGACCCCGGAACTTTTAATCTAGAATTACATTAGCTTAAGGGAACTTGAACCAAACATTTATTATAATTAGTAGGCGAGTCGTTCCGTGTGATTACTCATTATAATTCTAAACATTATTCGCACCGATCGAAGTAACCGATGAAAAGATGAAAACCATCTTTGTTTGCATCTCATAAACGAAATAAACAATACACTATACAGCTAAGCCGACTGCAATGTTAATTTGGTATCACCAACTTGCTTTTGCTGTTGGAGCAATCTACATTTTCTATGGAAAATTTTGTCTACGAAACGCAAATAAAGTTTGTTCTCGACATTATCTGCCGCGAGTTGTTACAAGGTGATAATGTTAGTTAATTGTTGATAAATTGTATGTAAGCCTTAGAGATAAAAGTCTTGGCCTCAGGTCAGTTAATAGGTTTCTGATAATCAGTGTCTCATGGTTAAAAATTCGTGTAGCGTGAACCGGATCTCCAGTCCTCAGCATCCAGTCACTGGGGCGCAGATAGTCGCTCCCTCTAACTGGGGGGCGTCCCACACTACGCTTTTCCACTCGTGGTCTCCACTCGAGAACTCGTCTACCCCTAGCGGTTATCAGTTCTCCGACAGATGTGACCAGTCCACTGCCACTTCAACGTGCTAACTTTTTCAGCTATGTTGAAAGGAGATTGCCAGGCTTGGAGCATGCCAATTTTCGGACATGTTGAGCGAATGAGTGATGAACGAATGACGACGCAATAATGTCGAACGAATGCGATTGGTAATGGGACCCGGAAGACCTAGACTGACATACGAGGATCAGATAGAGCGGGTGCTCACAGACGGACACGTGAGGAGCACTCGCGTCCCGCGGCGAGCGTGTGTGAAGAGAATGATGAGACTGAGCGAAGAAAGATTTGTGTCAGGACACAGAATAGATAATAGTAGGGTCAGGATCGCGATACTTGGCGCTCCGTTCTTTCTGCCTACCCCGCCAGGGATATATTCGCGGCGTCATTCGTTCATCACTCATTCGCTCAAAGTGTCCTAACCAATGGAGCATGCATTTTTTCATCAATTTTAATTTTTTTAATTAACAACTTTAAATAAGATCATTGTACTTTCTTATTATTCGGATTGAGTAGGGTGATACCTTATAATAGCATGTTAATCAGCATTAAAGCAGTAAACACGCACGGGGTGTGTTACATGCGCGTGCGCAGGGCAGCGCGTCAAGGTTCGGTAATTAACCAACAATTAGCTGCACATAGGTCCGACTCACGCATCTCTGGCACGATGTTGTTTTTATGAAGTTTGAAAAATGCTTCCTCAGTGTAGTCAATAGATGAAAATTAATTTTTTTGTAAAGTCAAAAAAATTGTTGATTAAAAATAAATGTTTGGTGGTTTCGTGTTTCCTCATTCTGTATTCGAATCCGGTTCTGTATTCTTTATAGTAATCGTAATTTCATGGTTAATAAGTTAGGACTCTTAGTTTAGAAATATAATAAAATTGTGTCGTAAAAATCGAATGAAATCAACAGCTTATTAATATGTCCCCACTGCTAAGGCTCAGACCTACCCTCTCCACGAGGGCGTTCGGGCTATAGTCCACCACGCTAGCCCAGTGCAGGTTGGTGGACTTCACATACGCCGAAGAATTTCTTCTTCGGCGTATGCAGGTAACAAAAACAAACTTGTACCACCACAGTTAAGGCTTAGTAAGGTCAGTAAATCATTCACGGGGCAATGTATACGCTTCTACAACAAACTACCAGAAGAAATCTTAAATATGAATGACAGAAAATTTAAGACCTACATTAAACAACAACTTTGTAAGAAAGCTTATTATAGGACAGTCGATTATCTAAATGACAAAGATGCCTGGTGTTAATGTTACTTCAGCCTCGCACAATCTTTACAAAATAATGTTATGTATAAACTTGATTTTAAAAGATGTGTTGCGGAAGTTTGTTGCGCCGCTTCTTCTTCCCAGCTCTATATAACACCTTGGAGGCGGTGGTAGATAAAAAATTGACGTTGTATAAATGTACCCAGTGTACTTACATGCAATAAAATACTTTTGAATTTTGAATTTTGCAGGTTTCCGCACGATGTTTCCTTCATGAGCAGTCAGTAAATGTTTCGAGAAAACCCATTGGTACATGGCCCAGCCGGGGATCGAAATACGGACCTATCGATATGAGGCCGCGTCTTATCCCCGACGGACGATTAAGTCGTAAACTCAGTTCAAACTCATAATGTTATATTATAACCTTACACTGCTTAGAATGGTGTGCGGAGACGCGCGCGCGGCGGCGTCCCACGGCTTATGGTGGCTTGCACCGTGACCCACATAGCACTCAATAGTTAACGTTTAACTTAATCTGCTTTACCAACTTATGTTGCTATTATGGTAACCGTGAAACTAAATACGAACTACAAAGTAACCACCGCAGGCGACTGTTTGGACCAACCGGTGCCTATGTTACCAAAGTATAAAGTTTATCTTGTTTTAGTTTTAATATTGTACGGTCGATTGCACGTCAGTGAATCTAAACCCAGTAACTGGAGCTCTATCTTTTAATCGCTCTCCTCGCTTCGAGCATTCTACTGATTTTCCTTCGACATCCGATACAAAAATCAGGAGAATCTACCGCACGAAGCCAGGAGAGATTCAAAAATAGAGTAACTGATTTCTCATACGAGTACTACTGAAACTCCCGAATAGATTAGACCAGCTAAAGGTCTAAGTATTTTCACAGACGTGCGGCCGACTGTACAAGAGGCGAACTTTTAATGTATTTTTAATGGATTCACTACCAGCTATGTTGTTTATGCACAACAGATCCGAAGTGTCGCCAGGTATTCCTGACCTCTAAGAAAATAAGATACTTACCACCAGTAATTTTTGGGAAGTCTATTCCAGCCACAGAGAACAGAATGCACATGCGCGGGCTCCGCTCCGCGGCGGTCGGTGACTTAAGTCACCAACCTCTTTGATTCCAGCAGTCGAGCGCCTATTCACAATTGATATATTTAGTACCTAACATAATGTTCAGATATTTTAAGTGCAGTAAACAGGTTTACCGAGTAACATGGTAGTTATCTGGTAGTTGGGATAGCTGACACAATACATTATCTAACAATATTTTATAACCAATTAGTCAAAAAATAGAAACCAAACAACGGGCCGAGGAAGCAAATATTTCGTTAGTTTCTCAATAAACAAGATTTTTTTGCATAATTTACGTAAGATAAATATGTCTATTATGTATGCAGGTATCACATGACCCTTAATCTCCGATGAGAAATGAATGTGACGAAAATGTAATAAATCAAGTATAATACATTATTGCCTATGATTAGGAATTTGTTATACAATACAACAAAAATATCACCTTTTTACAAGCTTTTATTTAACTTAAGGTTTCCTGTTTGTTTATCTGTGCAAGAGGAATCTTGCGATCGGCTTTCGGAAATCCGATCCTGCTCAAATTTTGCACCCGTCTTAACTAATTCTAAACTGAAAGGCGAACAGGAATTTCACATATTCCTATAAAAACATCTACGAAATAAAACAATTTCGACAATAATTTAAATCGACAAAACATCAATCAGACTAGGAAATCGAACTAATGTTTATTCCGATTTCTTTGCCTAACAAACGTCGCCAGCAAAAAGAGACGTCTTGCAACGTCTGATTTGCATGCAACGTCGTATTTGACGCGTGGATAATGAGCTTTTTGCGCGCAGCGAGAAATGAAATGCGCATTCTCAATTAAAATTCAAGGTCCGTTGAGACGGGAGATGTTTTGGTAAAATAAAACTCGAACGCGAAAATTTTTACTTACAGAAAATACCATAACTTACTAGCTGTTTCCCGCGGATTCGCCCGCGTGGAAGTTTTTCCCACGGGAACATCTTTTCCCGAGGTATCTTCTGATGTATAATCCACCTATATTACCTATTGTAAAGTTTCATCAAAATCTGTGTCGTAGTTTTTGCGTGAAACATTCAAACTCACAAACATACATCAATAAATCCCTCCAAACTTACGCGTTTATAATAATAAGCAGGACTAGCGGACGTCCCGCGACTTCGTTCGTTATAAAACGGACATGACAACTTAAATCGAGTGACAGACATGAGACAGCTAATGCGGTTGTTTCATCATTTAGCCAATTTCACACAATTGTTATCATTACACCTAACCAGTTTACCGGCCCACAGCGAAGTACAGACGCCGACAAAAACACTACTTTCTTTCTCTTCGATCAGAATTTTTCTGATAGAATTATGGGACATTCATAAATGTTTTTGTGGCAATCTGCCTAGTCCACTACTGGAGTGAGCCTCCCCCAAGGCGCGCCACTGAACCCGATCTTCATTCTCCACATCCAGCCACTGGCAGCCGCTTTACGCAGATCGACGCTCCGTCTTGCCGCCTTGCGTCCCACACTACGCTATCCTAGACGTGGTTTCCAATCGAGAACTCATCTACCCCAGCGGTTGTCGCGATTCTTCGACAGATGTGACCAGCCTACTGCAAATTCAACGTACCTACTAATTTTTGAGCTATGTCGAAGGCTTTGCCTCTCTGACGGATCGCCTTGCTTCTGATCCTGTCTCTCGGAGAAACTCTCAGCATGGTTCTGAGGATTTTTTAAGTTATAAGGGAGTAAATAAATTAACACATAAAAACTGGACGTAAAATGCGAGTGTGTAAAATCTTTTGCTCTTGATTTGAACTGCCTTTGCGTTTAATTTTAACACTTAATTTTAATAAATGATTGTTCGTCAGTACACTTGTGTAGGCGAGTGTACTAAACTGCGCGGGCGCCGCTTTCTCCGCGCAACGAAAGTAAAAGTGGCCTTTGGTCACGTTCGAGCCGCCGCGCGCGCTACGGACTACAATATTGTACATATTGGTGCGTTTAGAGCAATTCATCCGGGGTATTGACAATGACGGCTGAATGAAGATACGGTCAACGTCATCATGAATCATGGATCCCTTGCCTTTAAACGGGAGTGAAATCTACAGTTTGGCACGTGTTTTCTACCATGTTTTTGGTTTTCATAATTCGTGAACTGTGTAAGATGTGTTTTCAATATGTCAAGTTGCATGCAATGTCTCTAATGTATTTAGGTACCTACCTGATCAATATATACTGCTGCTAGATGCATGGACTGTAGTTCCTTCTAGTACAGTCGACCGCATGTCAGAGGCAACACTAACCTTAAGGTGCCTATTTATTAGGCAGTCTCAATACAATGAGATACCAATTTCTGGTTTTGTTTCTATTGACGTGCGGTCGACTGTACAAACGGTACAGTGCTGTTCTAGTGTGGCAATTTCGAGTACAAAGCCTACCCTGGCGTCGTGAGTGATTGACTCTTATATTCGTTTATGTGCAAAGGTTTTAGAGTGGCGACCACGTATTGGAAGACGCAGCGTAGGCCTCCCACAAGGTGGACCGACGATCTGGTGAAGGCCGCGGGACCCAGCTGGGTGTAGTAAGCGCAGGACCGGTCGTCGTGGAGATCCCTGGGGGAGGCCTTTGTCCAGCAGTGGACGTCTACAGCCTGATTATGATGATTATGTGCAGCCTTACGTTTTCGCCAGTTCGAATATGTAGAGCGAGATAAATGTCTAAAATGAATGAAATTAAATGACTTTGACGAATGAAATTACAAACACCGACTCCTAGAATGTAAATCATTGTAGATACGGCGAGCGGTGCGCGCGCGCCGGCCTGGGCGACGGAATGTCGTCAATGCGAACCAGTCGGCCACCAAACTCACTGTTGATGTAAATCCATTGATTGTACCCTGTTATAGCGCCGGACAATCCACCTGTCCACTCCAACCATACAATACAATGCTATGAGCAACACGTTATCCTAGCTGCACTATAAAAGGATATAGGAAAAAATCAAAGAGCTATTCTCGGACGATCACAATGTTCTCTTTTTTTTCAGAATTATTCCTGAATTTTCCCATAATTTATAGGAAATTTTACATATTTTCCAAGTTACAGTCCAATCGGTCCAGTAGTTGACAACTAGGGTATCTGGTATATTTATATTTTAAAAAATCATGTTATAACGTTAATTATTATTGCCGAAATTAATTGAGCCTACTTGCCGGATAACAACATAGTGATATTAAAATTTTAAGCAAAAAAACAAGCATGTTCTTGGTCAAATAGGCAGATTTTTCGATTAACTAATAATTGATTAATTAACATCCTTGTATTACCAAAAATAAAGAAAAAAAAACTCAATAAACAGAAACATTATTTTATTACGAAGGTATATTTCTTACATTAATCAAACATGCAAAAAACAATTGCCGATCGTGAAGCATGGTCGTTAACTGGAGTCATTTCGAGAATCTTGGTCACGACAATCACGATCTTCCGAAATAAGTCTGATCAAGTTAAGATTATTGCTATGTAACATCCAAAATTAATCAAAGCCGGTTTGATCAAGGTAAGATATAAAATTCCGCTAGCAACAATCTCACAAATGCAAGCCTCTTAGGTCTTAGGCAATTCTATTTATCCAAATAATTACGGCCCACGCGTGGGCAAGCGCAGTGTGGGACGCCCTCCGGCTAAATAGAGCGATGAGCCATAAATTTTAAGATTTTGACTTCTTCTAGAATCTGGATATTTTATATAGATATCTTATCCCTAACATACGGGACCGGGACCTTATCCAGGCGACTGCATTCGACCTATCTTGAAATAAGTTAAACCTGAGGTCATTTATATCAAGTTATCCTATCACTAGACGCTGAGCAGACTTGTTAGCCATCATATTCGAACCGGCAACTCCGGCGCCGCGCCGGCCTGTAGTATCTATGGCCTAGTATAGGCTTGAACCGCCATTGTCGATCGCCAGAGCCTCGTCCATAAACCAGCAGGGTGCACCACGTGCAGGTGAGGTTGGCATTTGGAGCACCAGATGTCATGGCGCCCCCTGACACCCCCCATATTATTAAGAAACCGCTATAATAATCTCATCATCAAACTCAATTCTGGCTTACATTACAGCAGAAATTACCGGTCTAAAGTATTTACGAAATATAAGTACAATGTACAATCTTGTCCCGTTTGCCTTCAACAAAATCATATTGAAAGGGCAAGTGAGACCACCGCATATGTGGGACTAGGACAGATATATTTCTGACGTTTCTGCCGACCGTCACGCACGGCGCACGAGAAAGCAGCGCTGGGAAAAGCGCCCGCGCACGTGTAATTGATGCATATTCCACCAGCATATAATAAGCGAGGGCATTGACAGACCCTCCCCCGCGGTGCTCTAATAATCCTCCAATCGAAGGGGGGAGGGAAGGTCTACGAATTCATGCGTATTACACATTTGTACTTGTGGCACGAATGCTTTCAATACGTATGTACTTACTTCAATCAAATATAGACCGTATAAGATTGGTTATTATGCGGTGTTTTATAATAATGTGTTTATTTCATCTACTTATAGAAATGGTTATTTGATATTTTCATCGCATATAAAGATCGTGATCGTTCGCTTTTTTATATCGTTAAACGTAATGTCCGCATTTCACTATGAGTCAAGCAATAGTCATCCTTATACCGGATGCTTTCATATTAGGGAAGTATTATGTATCAAGATATCACCCATATAATACATTTATCGTCTTAAAATAAGACATATTTGCCTAAAAATATATTTGTTATTGATAAGCAAATAAAATATACTAATTATTTGACTGTTCGAGTGCGTCAGTGGCATCGGAGATAAGACGCGGCCTATCATATCGAAAGGTCTGAAGTTCGATCCCCGGCTGGGCCGTGTACATGGCCAAGTACCAATGGGTTAAGTACATTTACGACTGCTGTAAAACGGTGAAGGAAAACATCGCGAGGAAACCTGCATACGCAGAAGAAGAAATTCTTAGGCGCATGTGAAGTCCACCAACCCGCACTGGGCTAGCGTGGAGGACTATAGCCCGCACGCCCTCGTTGAGAGGGTAGGCCTTAGCCCCAGCAGTGGGGACATGGTAATAGGCTGTTGATTTGATTTTGATTTGATTTCACTGTTAGATTAGTCAAACATTCACACACAGATTATTGATTACATACATAATATTATCTTCACGCTGTGTCCCTGGCGGGGTAGGCAGAAAGAACGGAGCGCCAAGTGTCGCGATCCTGACACACCTCTTTCGCTTCGCCCAGTCTCATCATTCCAGTCGCGTTTATCAAATCATTTCGAATGAGCCTGATTATTTTTAAGTAGCGTTAAAATGTGCAAACTCAAGTTATTCAAGAAATACATGAACAACAGCTCGCCGCTCGCCGCGATCTTCCGGCGCATAACCTCGTTGATAAAATCACCATCAAAACCAGCACAGTCTTACCACCGACGTCAACCTTTACTCTATACGTATAAGAGCTATTATGTCTTGCTTAATTGCTTAGAAAAGTTGACTCAACATTGTTACTGTGTTAATAAGAATGCAATGCTGGCTGTTTGTAATTCAATCACGCCTAACAGCTAAACCGAATTCGATGAAACTTGGAACAGTGACCTATCCTGGATAAAAACAGGTAGAATTAGAATTAACCATGGGAAAAATTTTAAAAAGCGGATAACGGCGGTGTACTCCAGAAGTTTCATACTTTTAGAAAAAAAATGTGAAACTTTTGGAATACATCCGACCACGAGTTAAATCACAGTCATTCATCCATCACACACACACATACACACACACACCACGCATACGCACACTCATACTAAATAGGATTAGTAAACATAAGTATTGGAGTTGTCAACATTAATATAGTTAATTAGTCAGTATTAGTCATAGGTACAAATTTAAATTAAGTTTTAAATGTTTTGTAAACCCACCACTCGGGGAAGAGCGAGTTCCTCCAACACAGGTATATTTTATGCTTAACAAGAGGACCTTGGTAGGAATCTAGTTTTGTGAAAAGCAAGGTTTTTAAATAAAACAATTTTGATTTTTTTCTTTTTTTTTGAAAAGCTATTTTGTGTGGTTATGTTAGCAAAGTTAGATTCAGGCTTAGGTGCAGTAATCAGAGGTTGTAATTGAAGGTTAAGTCATGTTATATTATCCATGTTCTCACGCATTGTTAGGCTAAACATAGTTGAAGTTAGCTCAACGGCTATATATGTGTAGTCAAGTTAAATACATGTCCAGTATCAGAAGTGAGATTTTAAATTCAATCTCTAAGAGATAAAATGGATTTTATTATATTATTTTTATTTTTATACAAAAATGGCTACGTTATAATTACAAATATTTATAGTTGTCAAATAATTTGCAATAAGGACAGTATAGTCTTAGTGGACTTCACATGCGATTAAGTATTCCTTCTTCGGCGTATGCAGGTTTCCTCGCGATGTTTTCCTTCACCGTTTGAGGGCAGTCAGTAATGTACTTAACTTTCGAGAAAAACCCATCGGTACATGGCCCGGCCGGGGATCGCACTCCGGACCTCTCGACATGACAGGCCGCGTCTCCACCAACACCCTTTAGCTCTAATAACGTAATCCTATTGGTAATAAAATCCCAATCCCTATGCCTTTAGTTTCAATGACAATTTTAGTTTATAATATTAAATACGATAGGATTTGTACAAAAACATTACGGCCATGAACGAGTTAAATCCTTAACCAAACAAAGATAATTTTTCAATCAATTATGTACTTATCAATTAATATACAATTAACTTGATCTGAGAGATGATTGTAGGTTACGGGTCGAATTAACAAATTGGATTTCGATTAGCTAATGGAGGTCGTTTGCGAGGCACGGTTAGATGTGTCATAATTTGGTATTAATTTTAGTATTATGAAGTGATACCAGTGTTGAGTGGGGTTATTATTTTATGCTAATAATTATTGTATAACTATTAAATAGTTTGTCTCAATGCCGATCATAATAATGAATGTTTAATTTGAACTGGCTCTGGTTATGATCATAACTGGATATGATCATAACCGGGGATATACCTAAAACTAATGGACAGACAAACAAAGAAGAACAATTTTAAAATGGTAACTAAATTATGGAGAAATAACTATAAATACTATTAATTAAATAAAGAAAATGTTTATACTGTAAGGCTGCGATCATCAATACTACTACTACTAGTATTATAGTATTTATGATCGCAGTGGTAAGGTAAGACGTCATTATGCGCTCTCGTTGATGTCTTTTGTACCGAGATATCAATTGATTGCTAGACAACAATTCATTCATATCCAAATCTAACTCTTCTGTATTAAGTAATCAGAGTTATTATAACATGGAGTCTTACATCGTTCCCCCTTTTCCCCATTACGTTATATTGTAATTAATAAACGGTGAAATATGACAATGTAAATGTACTTTTTAACCACAAACGTTATACATTGTCACCTACATAAAAACCGCATTACATATTCTAACTACGGTATACTTTAGTACAGGAGGTACACTGCACTTAGTCGTAGACACAGAGAAAATATAAAAATACACCAACCAGGCCATTTAAAATACAAAAATTTCAATTTCAATAAAAGTGACTATCCAAACTGCCTACAGCCTACAGTGATCAAACAGCAACGCAAATGAATTCACAATACCAGATTTGAGGCGGTTTTAGGGACGTGCGACAGCTTCAAAATTAAAAATATTTAAAAAAAAAGACATGTATTTACCGGAAAAGCTTGCATTATGGGAATGCAGACATTTTGGGAAAATGACATTGGAATGGAAAAGCACTGTCATGTGCATGCAGCCGGCAGCAGACATCCAGACATCTTGAATTTCAGCGAATATGCTAGACAAAATAATTCTATTCGAATGGGGTGTCAGTGGCACTACAAAATTCAAAAAATTCAAATTCAAAATTCAAAAGTATTTTATTGCATGTAAGTACACTGGGTACATTTATACAACGTCAATTTTTTATCTACCGCCGCCTCCAAGGTGTTATATAGAGCTGGGAAGAAGAAGCGGCGCAACAAACTTCCGTAACACATCTTTTAAAATCAAGTTTGTACATAACATTATTTTGTAAAGATTGTGCGAGGCTGAAGTAACATTAACACCAGGCATCTTTGTCATTTAGATAATCGACTGTCCTGTAATAAGCTTTCTTACAAAGTTGTTGTTTAATGTGGGTCTTAAATGTTCTGTCATTCATATTTAAGATTTCTTCTGGTAGTTTGTTGTAGAAGCGTATACATTGCCCCGTGAATGATTTACTGACCTTACTAAGCCTACTACATAACTGTGTACTGTGTTCTAACCAAACCGTGTAATACAAATCCGAGGGAGTGTTGCAACGATGACACCAAGTAGACCGTGTACCATGAATCATTTATTATGTTACGTGGACTATCTTCACCCATTTATAGCCTTTCCGTGAAGTAACCCAACGAAGATAAACAACGTGGAATAATACCAGTTACTATTAAATACTATGATTAGCAACGTACTGGATACATTTTTTAAAACAAAATTCTTAAAAGGCTTATGTAACTCGTATGTTCTTGGAAGCGGTATCTACACTTTGCATTGACAATGTATTGAATGTGGTATGGATTACATATAGGTTACAAAATTTGTAACTGTATTGGAGCGTTGGTGGCGTCGGGGATAAGACGCGGCCTATCATATCGAAAGGTCCGGAGTTCGATCCCCGGCTGGGCCATGTACCAATGGGTTTTTTCTCGAAACTTAAGTACATTTACTGACTGTTCTCAAACGGTGAAGGAAAATATCGTGAGGAAACCTGCATACGCCGAAGAAGAAATTCTTAGGCGCATGTGAAGTCCACCAACCCGCACTGGGCTAGCGTGGTGGACTATAGCCCGAACGCCCTCATTGAGAGGGTAGGCCTGAGCCCCAGCAGTGGGGACATTAATAGGCTGTTGATGAGCCTATGCTAATATACGCTTGCTTATACATGATATATTTGTCTTTTCTATTCCGATATACCTGAGTTATGCCTATGACAGTAATATTTCATACACAATTTCCAATATCATACACAATTTACAAAAGCAAAGCTCCGGTCCGGGGAAAAAGTTGTACGTACAGCCATCACCAAATAAAACGATACACTTTTATTGGTGCAGGCTGTACCTTAATTAATATTTTATTTTAAATCAAGCCTTTATGGGCTCCCTAAACGATCATGCGGCATGACATGCATTACGTGCTGTCACTCATGCATGACCGTCTAGCTGTAGTGATTGACGTGCATGACATGCAAACTACGTGCTGGCCGTTGCTTCACTGTATTGATTGATAGCAAGGCATGATCGTTTAGGGACACTTTTAAACTTAAACTATAAAATAGAATAGGCATGCTACTGTTGTATTCTCTTCAGAAACAAAGTTGGGTGCAAATTTTGAGCATGAATCGGGAAGTGTGCGAAAAGTCGATCGCAAGATTTCTCCCGCACAAACAAACAGGAAACCTTCTTCTTTGTCCTCGCCTCTTCCCGTTACGCGGGGTAGCTTTTCTAATCTAGAGGCGCCATTTACTCCGCTGATAAGTATCGTCTACAGACAGACCCAACACCTTCATGCCCTCTCGACATTCGTTATCCAGGTTGCTTGTGGTCTGCCTCTCCCTCTTTTGTGTAGCCATGCATAGACACCTCTTTACTACGTGGTTCTCGGTTCTACGTATGACATGCCCATAGGAACAAAAAAACAGGAAACTAAGTTAAATAAAAACTTGTATTAAGGCAGTTTTAGGACACATAAACTGTCAAAACGGTAAGATAAATTTTGACAAGTAAGAAAACAACTAACCGGTTCTATAGTCCAAATTCCTATTAGTAAAAACAATAGACCAGTTTTCAAACATTTGTTTACAAACAACAATCAAAACATACTCCGCATTGCGAGGCCGACCTCTGCTCATAGCAGATCAATTATAATATTTGATTAAAATGGTAGTTACTGTCTGATTTAGACAATGATTAATACAATTTTTTCAACATCACTGTGGAAGACACTGAAGGTACACTTCTTAGAGGAAAGCCTATGTCTAGCAGTGCTGATATGATGATAAAATTGGTAGGTGTTCCCCGTAAGGAAGGACCTACCTTTAAACAGGATTAAGGTTTTTCAGTCACACAGAGCAAATAAATAATACTAAATATTTCTTGGTCCAATGTACTATTAACTTTTGGTCTTTAAAAAGACACTTGGGATACGTAGGATACATCATCAGCTTGCACTAGTTCACTGCTGGACATAGGCCTCCCCCAAGGCATGCCACTGAATCCGATCTTCGGTTCTCGCATCCAGTCACTGCCAGCTGCCTCACCCAGATCGTCGCTCCATTTAGCCGGGGGGCGTCCCACACACGCTTGCCCACTCGTGGTCTTCACTCGAGAACTCGTCTACCCCAGCGGTTATCGGTTCTCCGACAAATGCGACCATCCTATTGCCACTTCAACTCGTTCTCTGGCGGTCACCTCGTTTCGGATTCTTCTCTCTCGCATAGCAGTGGTGGTATACACTGAGTTTTTGGACTAGTCACACTATCAGTGTCCACGTTTCGGCGCCGTGGGTCATTACGGGTAGGACGCGCTGATTGACGACTTTGTAAAGTGACGCAATTAATTGTCAATTCAATATAAACGGTTTACAACGTGTGATGAGATCGAGCGTCAAGTTCGTCGCCCACCGCTAGTAATGTAACAATAACAAAAATTAGCCGCGAGGCTGCGCCGGAGTTCGCGACGAGAGTGGGCGGCGCCGCCTCTAAGCGGTGTACATTAGTGCCTTGTACACAACGACTGGGGAACTGCTTTAAAATATATTTATTCCAAATTTCATCATATCAACCGAAAGATGTCCACTGCTGGACAGACCTCCCTCCATTCCATATTTAATCTGACTAATAGTTTGTACTTCGCCTGCGTAGAAAACTTTTTCCCGTGTACATTTCGAAACAGCGCCATCTATGTATTACTTAGTGGGTATTAGCGGACGCCGCGCGACTTCGTCCGCGTTAAAAAGTATCCTATATGTTATTCCAGGATATAAGCTATCACTGTACCAAGTTTCATAAAAATCTGTTCGGCAGTTTTAGCGTGAAAGAGTAACAAACATCATCACATCCAAACATTCTCAAATCCTTACAAAATTTCACCTTTATAATATTAGTAGGATAGGATAGTAGGATATATCAGAATAACACATAGGCCATAAGGGCTCCCAAAACGGCCATGCGGCATGACATGCAATATATGCTGTCACTCATGCATGATCGTCTAGCTGTAGTGATTGACGTGCATGACATGCAAACTACGTGCTGGCCGTTGCTTCACTGTATTGATTGATAGCAAGCATGATGGTCCATCATGCAGCATGACATTCACGTAAACGTTGCATGTCATGCAAGCGTGATCGTTTAGGGACACTTATCAGATACCTCGGGAAAAGATGTTCCCACGGGAAAGCCGCACACGTGCAATCTCGAACGCGCGTCGTCGGCGCGTACCTATGTGCATAGGCTCAGGAGCTCTATTTTTGATTCGCTCGTAGGGAATTGTATCGTCGCATGCGACTTAAGTCATACTCGACTTCCAAGTCGCACGATGCTGATTTTGTGCATTTTTGATTCGCTCGCGTTCGGTGTTGCCAATAATATTAGAAATGTAGAATTTTATCCGTTTCACGCAGAAAAAATAAAAACCGGTAACTACCGAAACGTAAAGCGGAACGTAAAATGCTCAGTAATGGTCGAAACCATAGACACTGTATAGGATATTATCTTTGCCTTTTGTAAGAAAAAAGTGAACTGAAGTGTCAGTGATAGTTGTCTCTTTTCTTTTGTCATGTGGCATTTGACGTTTATTCTACCGCTCGGCTCGTCCCAAGCGACGATTGGTCGATACCACTCGTTGCCGTTCGAGCGGTTCAAAAATGCGGAGTCGAGGGAAAATCATTAGAATCGAACGCTCAAGGCGAGGAGAGCGAATCAAAAATAGAGCGCCTGATTCGCCGTTATACGCAAGGGCTTAGAGCACGCGCGACAATATAGGCGAGCGGCTCGGCTGGGCGGATCGGAATGCCTTTGAACACTCGTGATTCCTACAATAATGAATACGTCACCGCCTCGTCTGCATTCAGTATTTGTTTTCGGCCGTTTGTCTCTTACGTCATAAATTCTAGGAATTTGAAGGATTCCCACACCGGGCTAACGTGGTGGACATAAGGACTATATCTTTGTGTCAATATTTTATTAACATTAAATGAATTGAGAGCGTCAGTGGGGTCGGGAATAAGACGCGACCTATCATATCGTAAGATCCGAGGTACGATCCCCGGCTGGGCCATGTACCAATGGGTTTTTCTCGAAACTTAAGTAAATTTACTAACTGCTCTCAAACGGTAATGAAAACATCGTGAGGAAACCTGCATACGCCGAAGAAGAAATTCTTAGGCGCATGTGAAGTCAACCAACCCACACTGGTCTTGCATGGCGGACTATAGCCCGAACGCCCTTGAGAGGGTAGGCCTGAGCCCCAGCAGTGGGGACATGTTAATAGGCTGTTGATGAAGTAATAATTACGTTTACGTAAGTACCTTTAAACACGCCAGGAACGGTCATCAGCTATAGTATTGAATCTCACGACGTGCCCCCATTAAGAAGACACTAAACTAAATACTGTTGCAAAAATACCGCCACCGTTTTCACAAAGTAATTTGAGCTAAGCACCATCGCCAGTAGCTCAAGCCACTCGTCACCACAGAATAAATAACAGTACATCGTAACTTAAAACCCGGAGCACATCCAACGAAAGGATATTACAAAACTGCAGGACTGTAATTGAAACCGAAGCTACGTAGCTAATTGCCGACGCTCATGTAACAGCTACAAGTAGGTATAGTCTTTAACAGGTTGGAATAAGAATGGAAATGCTTAAGTTATTATGCGCATATTTAATAACATTACAACACGCATGTATGTAAGGCAGTCGTGTGCAAGTGGCAGAACGGTGGTCTTATAATGTGGACTAAAAGACGTTCTACAAAGTATAGTAAGATGGAAAGCTGGATCAGTAACCTTAAGAGTAGAAACACTAACGATAGAAGGAAAAATCAAATAAAAAAAAGGTAAATACAAAAGAGGTAGTACATGATGCACTGCACTACAGATGATAGAATTCATAAAACACGGCAAATAAATAGGAAAAAACGTGAAGAGTACAGAGCAATACGGGCATGAGATGATCTAGTTGTACTGGTGAAACAAAATGAAGCAAACAAACTAATTAGAAGCGAGTAACAAGCTATTTTGTCCAGTTTAGACTACAATAACTTAAAGCTATGCATATCCACTTCAAATCAAGCCATCCAGTAATTCAACCAAATTACCATACACAATTATATACAGTAAACATTATACAAAGCCTAAAAAATCTTGATCAAACTTCAACAAAAACCTCAATGGCCGACGTAATAGCAGGCATTACGGACGGCAACAATGCAGTTTGTATGAAAAATCCGACAAAGGCCAGTGAAAACGCTCGCATGTATTGTTCTGCAGGAAGCGGCGCGGCGCCATTGTGCGCCGGCGCAGCGTGGCTACAGGAAGGCGCTGCGTATCGACCACTGTGTGTTCAAATGTTTTACCTATTCCGGTATGTTTATTAAACATTTACACAACGCAGAAGGCTTGAACCATTCCAAAGGCTTATCAAAGTCTACAACCGCAAAACTGCATGTGTAGCCATCTGAGTTATAGGAAGAATCTAGACACGCTAGTGAGGGCACTCACCGGACACTAAGGCCTGAACAAACACATCTCCAACCTCAAGCTCTGGGACACTAATGAGTGCAGACTCTGCCAGGAAGCAAAGGAAACACCATTGCACTTTTTGAAGATGAAGTAAAACAAATAAGTGCCTAAAGCATGCTGAAGTTCCTGTTCCTAACTGATGCAGAGCTTAGCGCTGAAGCCTAGTTAATATAAGGATATTACCTACTACCTAATTGCTATTTATAGTGATATTGCAGAGGAACCTAAACTTCTTCTCATTTCAAACAACGATCACTAAATCACTGAACAAAGATCAATAAAACTAATAAATAACGATAAAAGTCACATTTCATAATCATAAAAATGTATAGATCATAAAAATACTACATCATAAAACATGAATACAATATAATATTTATCTTTATAGGTCTCTAGCTATTTACTGTGAGAAATAAAACGAACCTTGAAATATCTAGTGTGTAACTTTTACACAAATAAACGAGAATCGAAATATTAGAGCAAATTCTATTAGTATAATAGGTAACACAACAGTACATGTGATGGCAAATCTTCTTGAAGTAGGAACCGCAATATCAAAATCCGACGTTTCTTTTCACAGACACAAAGACAGACATACACATATTAAAAATTACAACATCTCCCTGCCACCTTTTGTGCTTAGGGTTAAATTTAATCAGCTATATCAAATTGCCAACAAAAGATACCGTACTAAAGAGGCGTTAAAAATGATCAAGGGAGTCGAACGCTTATCAAAAGTCATCAATTCAACGCAGTGTCGAAACTTTCATAAGAATCACCACATGTTTTGGACGTGCGGAGGTCATTTTTCCCTTTTCATTGTAAATCAATTCTATCAAGAAGAATATGGTGCTGTTATAAAGTCTGACAATGGTTGATTGATTGGACAAAATATAGAATTACGACACATCTTTGTAAGGTTTTGACAGAACGTGAGGATGACCAAGGTCTGCAGTGAAAGAAATTTGGATGAGACTGTATGACCTTTTCTAACATTCCCTTCATTCAATACAATAGTTTGTGGATGACAATTGGACATATTGCACTAAGACCTCGCTTGCGATTCAACAAGAACAGCACTGCAAGTAACTTTAAAATTTTTTTATTGACGAGTCAAACAAGATTTGGAGAATTATTGTCATATTTTGTCCTTCTCATACTGGGTTATGATTAAAAGAGATAAAACTTAGGTACATAACTTAGAAGATTAATATTAAGAAACTTAGTAACAATAAAGCCAACCGCACGAACGTATGGTAGGTATATATTTGTTTAATTGACATAATAGTTTTTTATTCAAAGCTTCAACTTACTATACGGATTATTGTTATCTTACTACACATAATAATATGAAGTGTAGTATAATATTTGTATAATAATTGTTATATTCTATAAAATCTCTCGTTTTAAACACGTCATAAACGTAAGGCGAGAGTGACTGCCAACTGATTTTCCAAGTCAAGATATCATTGCTGACACAGCACGCAAGGTTACTTACTTGATGACCACAAAGCCACAGAGCAAGTCAAATGGGGACACAATATACTAAATTACACCTTCACAATAGAACACATTAAAATTGCACACCAGAAATGTATCAGATTGCAACTGAAACAGGAGCGCCATCCTCGCTCTTGCATATTTGCGTTTGGACGATGCGAATGGATACTAGCACGGAATAAATAATTACAGACACTAGCTGCATGAATCCTGGGTACAGCAGCACCCTATCCTGAATCGGTGGACTATAGGCCCTTTAGATGCTTTTAGGCAGCAGACCCTTGGAGATGGGAGCAACATTTAAACACAGAGGGCGACGGAAAGAAGTCCCGCAGGGTCGAGAACCTGACCCTATATTTCTCCTTTAAGATGGTATGCTCTGGTGAGTTTTGTAGAAGAGTCCGGAGTCTCCCAAAATTCACTAAAGGCCACAGAGGTGGTTTTAGTGGGTAGATCCCCCGGAGGTCGGGTATCTCAGGAGAATTTCCCAAAATAGACAAAAAAGAGGGTATGATAGTGGTTAGCGTCAAGCTCCTCAGTTTTTGTGGCAATTTCAAAGCTAAAACGAGAGAATACAGTTATTTCCAGAGCTATTTTCGTGTTCCGCCCATTAGAACGCTCGGCAACGGTAAGGCACTCGTGGAAACAGCGTTGTCGACCTTCCGCGCGCCGCGGAGCTGCCATTGCGTAACCATTGTTGGTGCGAGCCCATTTGCATTTGCTGCAGTCGCTGGGAATCGTAACTACGCGTATTTTAAGCTAGCTGTTGCCCGCGGCTTTGCCCGCGTAGAAACGTATTCCCGCAAGAAAACGTATTCCCTTTCTAGTGGACGTCTGAGCTATATGAGGAACCTTTGTACAGTTTCAAGTATCTAGGCCCAGTGGTTTGGGCTGTGAGTCGTCAGTGAGTTAGTCAAGCAGTTTCTTATTGATTATTATTGTGCTACTCGAATGACAGTAGGTACTCTTATTTATGGTTAACTAGCGGACACCCCGCGACTTCGTTTGCGTTAAAAAGTATAATTTCCAGGGTACAAGCCATCAATGTACCAAGTTTCATCAACAAAAACTTTATTTCCAAATTGTTTCATGCGGCTTTTGACACAAAAACTCTGCATACAGCTCTCGCAAAGACTAGAAAAAAAATCCATGGAACAAATTTAATGGGAACTATCGCAAATATTCAGCACCAAGTGTCACTAACTGTCACTAACGCAATAAGGTGTTTTGTTAACACGCAGACTTCGAAGCGATTATTAATCGCCTACCGGCACCTTGTTATGATAACAAACTGACCAATGCGACATTCGAGTTCAGTGAGACATAAGTACATATACATAGGTACATTTATAATTACACGATTGGTGTTTCAGGGTTCCGTAGGGTATGGATAGGTGGAAACGCCGGCCTTTACCACTAAGCGAAATAGAGACTATTCACAATACCTTGATAGGTAGGTATACTTCATATAATTTGATACGTATTTTGAAATTGTAATATCCTCAGCGAAAGTTGTTTGCTATTCTAACGTGATAGCATAGATACAGATAAACATAAGTACACGTAAAGCAAAATCTTATTCAGAACTGTATCATAACCAAAGGAAAAATGTGTATCATAAACATAAATCGCCAAAAAGGTCACGGTGCGGACTGCAGTCAACCTTGGTGCAGAAATGTCATAAGCCACATACCTGGTAGGATGCTGGCTTTTCCCTCCTTCCTGTCGCCGTCATCAGCCCTCGCGTCCTCCGGCGCCTCCGCAGAGCCCGAGGCCGCCTCCTCGCAGCTACCTTCACGTATCAGGACCACCGCGCACAAACACACCAGAGTAATCCTCAGCAACTCCCGCATTTTCACTACAATCGATACTAAAAGTGTGTGAAAGCCATTTTCTCTCGATCCCTGACCGATTAACTTAAAATATCGACTTAACAGTCACATTTTCACTCGCGTTACTTCAATGGCATACGTGATAGAAACACATCAACATTTGTTAGAAAAAAACACGCACATTCACTTTTGATTGCAATCCCATTGTTCCAAAACGCACTGAACACTGTTTTCTAATAATTTTGATTCTAATGCGGTGCTGGGGAGGGATGTAAATCGAAATGTTTTTCGAAATTCGAATTTGTTTACAGAACAGCGTGACACGCGCGCCGCTGTCGATTGGTAGCGAAGGCACTGCCGCGATTGGTGGGAGGATCCGAGGCCCCCCCACCGATGCGCGGGCGCAGGCCGCAGTGTTGCCACCTCAGCCCCTTTCGGGCTAGATCCAGCACTTTATATACCTACATACAGTGGTTCAACTTGTCCTTTTTAAAAATTTTTTAAGTTATACTGACGCTTGTCAATTATAATTATAGAATATCAACAGCAAACATCAACTTCTACTGCGACTGTAGAATTACAAATTGATGACACCGATTTCTTGATTTCAATTTTTTATCATTTCCGTAATTATAATATATTTTTTATTATTTTTAACCCCCGACAAAAAAAAATAGTAAACTCATGGATTTTTTGTTCCATGAGTAATTCTCACTTTTTTCTAATATTCTCTAAAAACCTATTTACCAAATTGCTAGCTCGTTCTAGCTCTGTAAGTACTTAGCCCTTTTTCATAAAGTAAACTGGCAGCACTGGCTGGCAGGCCGTCGATCAATGGACGCTCGCGCCGGTAATGAGTCCCGTAACGTTTCTAATAGCCAGATAAGCTATCAGAGAAAACTGCGGTCAAATTGGAGGCAATTGCGGACTTTTGTGGTTTTTCTGTATTTTAAGAGCCACGGTTACGGTTGTTGTTGATTTCATCTTACTACCTATAGGTACCTATCTACAATTCTATACTAGGTAATCTATACTACGTAGGTAAAACCGAAGAATTTGTTTTTTGTTATTAAATTTTATTTATTTTTAATAAAATATTAAATTAATATACTTTAATTTGGCTGATAATATAAACACCAAAGTACCAGATGACAATTTGTTTTTTGTTTGTTTTTTTGAACGCGGTAATCTCTGGAACTAATATTCTTTCTGCATTTGATAGTCCAATTCTTGAGGAAGGTATGTAACCGAGTTACACAGCAAGAAATCAAATTCCTCTATCGCAACTAGTTACGTAACGTAGCTACCTACGTACTTGGACGAAGGGAAAATAGTTTCACGGGGAAATTTGCAGTAGATTGGTATAATATCAATAGTTATTATTAATCAGGTACCTACTTACTAATCAAACTAAATTAAAATTCAATACTTTTTATTAAAATTGTGTAAGTTCTTTTATTACATAATTATTTTGATACTTTGTCACGTAGTGGAAAATATACAGTGGGGCAACTTTGATCGGTTTCTAAGAAAACACCTTTTTTGTTAAGATTGTTGCTCGGTACCAAAATGATATCACGAAGGAGAGTAAACATACACTATAAATAAATAAATATATATAAAAAAAAGGTACACAGGACAAGTATTACAGTTTGATATTGAACATTTGAATATATTTGCATTTAATAAATAATTACAGTCTGTAGGTAAAACTATTATAGATTAAAAGTACTATTTAATTACATTTTCATTCCTCTCACAGTTACTCCAAGTCTTGGCAGGAAGTTATTAAAATGAAGACTACCTAAGTACATAGTTTATTAATGAAAATCATACATAATTTTTTGGGAAATCTTTCATAGTCAGATTAAAGAAAAACCTATACGCGCCCAATTAGCCCTTCTGTCGCCAGGAGCCGTTTCATGAATCACCATAGTCCGATTTTTGAGCTCATGCATAGTTGGCAGCACCTAACTTGAGCTGATTAGTATGAACGTCGGTACACATGAGCGCTGAAGTTACGTGCGGCCAACTATAAATCAGTGGTATATTTGTACGGTCGACCGCACGTCAGTGGAAACAAACCAGTATAAACTGGTCTCTCACACTCCATAGGCTAGGCCAGCTCTAGGTCAAAGTGTTTCCTCTGACGTGCGGTCGTCTGTACCTTAACTCCCCTCCCATTGTCTATCACTGCCAAAGATAAAAATCCTAAAATTATTTCAAAATGGTTTTCTTAAATCACATAACTACAGAAATAAATCAGAAACATCTTTAGCTCACCTCATTATAGTGTGGAGCTCACTTTCACTGTCTTATTCTTAGACGGGGGTGGCAGTCCCTGCACCGACTCCACGAAGACGGGAGTTTTGTGCAATTCCTCCCGGGCCGTCAGTCCAGCCATCCCAACTCCTTGCACTTTCACTGTCACTATCAACACTGTGAGAAACGTTTGAACCCCTATACGGCCCAAAACGGACCCTTAATGAAAAACCTCACATGCTTATTAAGCACTACCAACACTCATTCAGTCTCTCTCTTCTCTTTACACTTAACCAGGTGTTTAATCATGCCTTTCATTCGCTGCAGCTTCTTATTCAGCCTCCTATTCGCTTGCCACATGAGGTTCAACCGCCTCTTTCTACTTTCAGCAATTACCGCCAGCCGTCTCACTTGGTGCTTCAGTTTGGTTACTTCTTCTGAATCGTTGGATTCTATGTCTATCGGATATAGTTGGGATATGGTTGGTTTTGGTGATTGGCATGGCTGGAATAGAGGAGAAAATGTATTTAATTGTGATAATTATGGTACTAACATCCAAAGCATTTAAAATTCATTCATGTGAAATGCCTTGGAGCGAAAATTTGCATTCCTTTTTCTACTTCCTGGTACTTTAACTTTAGTTAAACAAAGTAAGTCATAAAATAAAAATATATGTTTACATTTGTAATACTAGCTCCAGCCCTAGAACTATTCATGTTTCAAGTTTTATTATTTCTTCTCCTTAAAAGCTGAGTTTATATGAAGGTTGTAGAGTTAAGTTGTTCATATGCATAGTTTTCTAGATATCTGGGTGGCAGATGTATGGACTAAATATTTTAATAATACTTTTTGGTTCTCTAAAAAACATACTCACAGAAATGTTAATAGTAGGCAAAGCATCAATTGATAATCTTCTCAAGCCACTTTCTGTCAGATAGAAGTCTTTAGTCTCAAAGTGTTCCGAGCAAACTGCACTGGACACTGTGGATGACCACTTGGTCTCTCTGTTCACCGCCAGCTCCCACTGCTTCCGCCTATGTATGTCTCGGGGAAACCTGATACGTTCAGAAATATTTCATTAGGCTTCTTAAAGTTGAGGGTCCATCAGGCTGTTTGTGAGCTGGGTTGACTGACAGTAGAGTTTATCAAAGCGGTTGAAGTGGAAAAGGCGGAACTACGAAAGGTTTACATTCCTTTTCATGACATCAATTTTTATATAAATTATTCGAATTTGAATATAGTAGGTCTCGAGAACCGAAGCAACGAGTTTCGTAGGTTGCTATCACAAATTAGATAGTATTAGGTAGTATACGTCCCTGTGGAACTCCAAAAATGTTAGGATCAGAGTGGATTATAGAGCGGGGATTATCTGTAAAATTTAAAGCACCTGTGAAAAGTAATCCCGTCCTTATTCTTTGATATTTTGGCAGAAGTGTTTTTACAATTGCCCACAGCACAGCTGACCATTATTAAATTATTGTAAAACTGTAAGAACCGTACAATCTTTCGTAAGTAAATTTCCAATTCCATTCAAAATAAAATCAAAACAACAACAATTAACTGTCAAGCTGAGCTGTCAATGTCAATTATTTGCGGAACTCTGCGGAAGGACTGTCACCTGCCAAAAGGTAATACGACCAAAAGCAAAAGTCGAACGGTTCCGAAATGTTCGGAAAATGATTGGGTGCTGAAAAAGGATGTCACAAAGATATGATACGTCCCTAAATTATTTGGATAATACACGTTCAGAAACAGGAAACCGGTATTTTAATATTTCTGAACGATTCTAGAGTGGTGCACATTTTCCTCGCTACCGGCTGAAAAACACTAAATATTAATAATGCTTATATAAAATCTGACCTATTCAAGAGTATCACAATTTAAATAAAAAATCTCGATGGGGCGTGTCGAGGGCGTGACAGTATAACCTAATAAGTTATTCAAAAGTAATTATACGTTACATTCTATTGATTTCGCTGGGCGTTGAAAGCTTCATTATTCTTTTAATACGGATAGTTGCAGTGTGACTGTCCCGCCCCCTTTCACGAGTCATCAGAGAGGACATTCAAATTGCAGGGTTTTTATTGCCGCAATGAATAACCGTTTCAGGTACCTACCTGGTATAGGTTAGGTACCTACTTACATGGATGACATTAGTGTTGTCAGAAATTTTAGAATAGAATAGAATTTTTTAGAATTTATTTTGAGTTTCATCGATAGATGTACTTTCTAATAAAATTCTATTAGAAGTATGTATATCATATTAATTCTATAAACCGGTTATTTGTTATAAAAAATTGTTAAGACGTCAATCATTACGACTATGTTTATTAAACTTTAGATTGAATTATTGTTCCTGAGTAAAGGAACTTTGAACTAAGGTGTAAAAAGAAAATCTTCATCATTATTACCCAATTAGTACCTAGTCCACTGGTAGAAAGAGCCATTTTTGAGTTTTTCTCAGGGACAGGATCCGAATCGAGGTGATTTGCCACAGAACCAAGGCATGCGACACAACTTAAGATTTAGTATGTTGAAGTTTCAGTAGGCAGGTCACATCTGTCGGAGAACCGATAACCGCTAAGGTAGATGTAGATAGAGCGACGATCTTTGTAAGGCGACTGGCAGTGCTTGTAGAGAACCAAAGATCGAGTACAGTGGCGCGTATAGGGGGAGGCCTGGTTTCCGGCAATAAATTCGTGTAGGCTATGTGAGATCATCTAAAATTGTCGTTGTCGTGGATAATAAAAGCAATAATTTCTTATAGTACGCAAATTCTTGCAATTTCTTGTAGTAGCTTTCATCGCAAATATTCGTAATAATGACTATTCTCACAGATCATTTTGAAATGTGCAATGGAAACTTAAAATGTACTTATTTTGAAATTTAATTAAGCATGACTGCATTAAAACGTTTCAACGTCTTTTATAGGTATCATGTTTGTGTGCGTATTCTTTAGGCACTGATTTTCTCGAGGTTAGTGGTCGGTCGGTTGACGGCGGAAGCCAAATCACTATATATAAAGAAAAGTTCAATTTCTTATGTCATTCATTGTTGTATTTCCTTTCGTAAAACATCTGAGATGATTAAAAAAATTCTTAACATCGTGGAAGATCCAGAAAAGCCTTTACTTGGCACTAATTACTACACTTTGAAAAAACTCGGAATGCTTTTACCGAAACAAAAACTGAAGCGATTTCTTTACATTTTAATTCATGAGATTGCAACTTTTTTCGTTGTTTCGCAGTATATGGAACTGTTAACCATAAGGTCAGATCTAGATCTAACGCTTACCAATTTGAAGATATCCATGTTGAGCACAGTTTGCGTTTTTAAAGCGAACACCTTCGTGTTGTGGGAAAGCAAATGGCGAAAAGTTATGGATTACGTGACCGACGCGGATAATTATGAGAGGCATAATCGAAATATAGTGAGAAGCAAGATAATTGATCACTACACCAGATACTGCCGCCGGGTTACTTATTTCTACTTGGGTTTGGTATTCTCTACATGTATATTGGTCATATTTACGCCGCTCATCACGTACACTTCGTCATCAGCAAGCTATCGTGAGGAAATACGCAATGGAACGAGGTTGTTTCCCCACATCTTCAGCTCCTGGATGCCATTTGATAAGTATCATTATATTGGTAGCTGGATCACAGTTTTCTGGCACCTTTTCATATGTTTTTATGGAGGATCCGTTGTGTATGCATATGATGCAAATGTTCTCATAATTATGGTGTTTTTCGCTGGAAAATTGGAACTGTTACGCGAGAGATGCAAGGATATGTTGGGTTGTTCTGGTAAAGGGGTTAGCAACGAAGACGCTGGAAAGATGATACAGAAGATGCATGAAACTCATTCCCTACTAACAAAGTATACCTATTGTTGTTTTCTGTTATTTTTTTACATTAGGCCAATGTTCTTAATTATTTTTAAAATTTATACTCACCGAGGTATATAAATCAATGTATAAGCTAAATTAGACCTGCCCTTCAATATGGGGCATTTTTAAATAGTGAACATTTAGGTCCAATTAAATAAAGAAACTCACAAAACCAATAAATAGTTTTAGTATAATGTTGTCTCTAGCATTTAAAAATAACTTGCAAAAAAAACTCCAATTTGTTTTTTTTCAGACATTCTAGATTGTTCAACTCTGTATTATCTCCCGTGATGTTCTTGTATGGGGTTGTCTGTTCTCTGATGCTCTGTGCTAGTGTTTACCAACTCGCTGTAAGTATACGAGTACCTATTTCATTGGTTAGGTGAAGTTTTTGTGATTAATTAAAAATAGTCATTCTTTAGTTTGGGATTAAAGAGCCGTGTGTAAATTTGTCCAAACATTAATAATATTATTATTATACACTGACTGAAATAATTATTGAGTTCCAAAATGTTAGTGATAGCCTGTTGTCACCAAAATCAAAGAAAAAATAAGTTGATGATTTTTTTTTCTCGCAGTGTGTTGAAAAAGCGCCGTATGTTACGCGTGAGCATTGGTCATTTCGTTATACTCTCTGCATCATTACGCACTCGCCTTCGGTTCGTGCTGTGCATTCCACCCTCGAGTGTACTGTGTAATTATCAACTTTGCTTACGTGTATCATAACTTCATCTATCGTAATATTATTAGGTACTCGTAAACGTCACCGCACCTACTTAACTATACCTACACTTAATTAACATATTAAATGCATCGTCTTTAGTCAGCAACAACCACGACACAGAAGCTCCTGTCGGCGGAATATTTGATATTCGGCGTCGCACAACTCTTTATGTTCTGCTGGCACAGCAATAAAGTTATAGTCAATGTAAGTTTAATAATTTCTTGATAATTATCTGTTATTTCTGCTCTGAAAAACATTATTGTATTCTGAATTTCAGAGCGATAACCTCATATATGGGCCTTATGAAAGCGAATGGTGGGCTGCTAATGTTTACCAAAGAAAAAGTATTCAAATTCTTTCAGGACAGTATCGTCTTAAACATATTTTCAAAGCTGGACCGTTTACAGATCTCACTATATCAACGTTCATTGCGGTAAATGTTTCTATCTATATTAAAATAATGCATAACTCTCAAAGTATTGAAGTTTAGCGGGAGCATCAGGAGTTGCTCCGTAAACTAAAGCAATTTTATTGTAAAGGAAATGACTTACTGCCTATAATTGATTAGCGATTTTCCTGTAGATTCAAAACATAAAATAGTTATTTAATCATAATTTTCTAAAGTTACTTCATTGTTTGCAGATTCTTAAGGGAGCTTATAGCTATTATACACTCCTAAGGAAATGAAACTTTAAATCTGCGAGCTCATAATATGGAAAAGTTGCCCACTCACTTCTATTTTAATTTAGTTAAAATATGAAAACTTCACGCTTTAAATAGATAAATACATCAGTTTTATCTTGCTTATTATGTTAGATTATTGTAAAATGATCATAAAATAAGTACCTACAAATAAAATAATTAATCAGAAACAATTCTGTTTTGTCTTAGAGTAAAGTTTATAATTTTAATTAAAGTTGTATTTTAAGATTTATTTACTAAATTAACATCTTAACAGCCAAAGAAGATAACAAAACATACCAAAAGCTATTAAAACAAAAATAATTACGTACCTACCTACCCTTAAAAACATCCCTAGTAATTCCCCACCCCACAGTACCAGGCACTAGATCTGGTGCATTTTTACAGATGTCAGCGCTCAAAATTTCAAAAGTTCGTATTGTTTGTTGCTTAATTTGGTACAGTGATAGTATTTAATTAAGTACCTATCTATCCTAGAATAGCGGGATACTTTATAGTACCTACGACGTGCGAAGTCGCAACGCGTCGTCGTCGCGACGCTTCCGCTTGTAACACAATAAAATATAGTACACACAATAATAATAATTCTGGTGATATTAAAGGTTTAATAATTATACCTTCCGTCCGTCGTCATTTAGGATTTATCAATTTCTATCCAATTTTCCCGCTAATAAACGGAAACTACCGATTTGTTTAAAGCAATAGAAAATAGAATATAAGTTTTTTTAACCATTTACGGTTTTTAGTTATCACAGGCAACCCTCGCGCATAATGTCATTACTGTCATACATTTGTCAAAAGTCAGCACTCAACAGCCTGGAAAAAAAATCGTTTCTTTCGTTTCGTTCGTTGGTTGGTTGGTGTCGTGAAATGAAAGCTTTCTTTTTACACCTTTCTAAAAAAATTGGAGCTTTGTGTTCATCCATTTGTTTATAAAATCTTTATCTAAATAAACAAAGACTACCGAGCAGAGTATTGAGTGATTTAGATTCTGTTACTGTTCGGTTGTGTTCCTGCGGAGTTCAACAAACTTGGACAGCCGTAGCTCGCTGCATCTCGTTCAGTATGTCATCGGTTATTTGTATTTTTTTGTAAGAATGTTTAGTGATTTTACCATTTAACATTGTATGTAAGTGTTGTGCGTCTCCGCTGTCATGGAAAACCATGTCCCCCAAGAGAGAACCGCCCCCATTCAGTACGTACGGGGCTCCCGAGCTTTCCGTCAGTTCAAGAATCCTCCGCAACCGCACATGTGTATACAGGATACGATAAAGGAAACATCAGAGAAACTCTTCATAAATGTGCTGGGATGGCAGAAAATTGCGAATCCGAAACATTACTCCGATCCTATACCATTGTACGGTGGAATGCAGGTTAGTGGCACACACCTTTGGTTTTGGAACATTGAAAGTAGGTTGAATGGACTAATACGGTCTAGTTATCAATTTAAAGTATCTTTACCATTGATATATCTAAGAAATAACTTTTGTTGGAGTACCTCCAATTCTACAGCACAAAGCAGAAGATAATCTTGCAAAATATCTCATCTTTTGGTTGGGGTGGAGAAAAAAAGGCATGTTTCTGGCCATACGAATTACTTCTTTTATTTATTATTATTTGTGATGGGTGTCATTCGAGGCTTACCCAGTCTTGTATCACTGCGACCATTGCTGATCTATTGTGATTGCTGCCATAGTACAGCTCTGTGCTAAGCTTTGTGTCAGCACTGATTTGTTTTACTTTTAAGTGCTAGTTATAACTATATTTTGTATGCAGGTGCCCCAAGGCTGCGCATTGAACAGCACGAGGCCACCGCTGCTTGTGTTTGCTGTGATGGTCAACCCGGACATTCTCAAAGCGAATGGGAAGAATGCTACCAACGCAATGGTATCTGTAGTTCCAGTCATATTGTTACCCTAGTCTTTCTTTAAAAGTGTGTTGTTTTAGAGTTTATAGCAAACAGTGTTTTCTTACAAGGCTGGCTGGCATTGTCTTCTTCGAGTCACAAACCTCTTATTCTTATTCTTAGACGGGGGTGGCAGTCCCTGCACTGACTCCACGAAGACGGGAGTTTTGTGCGAGTCACAAACCTCATTAAAAAAAAAACCTGTAATCACTTAATTAAATTGTCTTAGGTTTTCTATATTTAAAGCCTGCCTTGTAGTGTTGGCTTGATAATTGAGCATAAAGGCCAGTGAAAAAAAAAATCAATCGACAGAATCATAATGTTTTATATCAGTTCTTTGTGTCTCTCTATACTTATTCTCTCAATAAATATTGACAGAAAAATTGGTGTGTCATTTTCAGGATCGGGAAGCTCTTGTCAGCCTGCTGTGTGACTTCGTGGAAGCCATGAATCCTGGACTGGTGCTGACGAGGAACCCGGTGATCCTGAAGGACAGAGACCTGGCTGGAGAGCTGAAGGATGTGTGGTTGGCAGTCCAGAACAAACGGGAACGGGAGAAAGGGATGAACCAGGACGTCATGTATAAGGTAATGTGTTATAACTACTAGCTGTTGTCGAAAATTCTTTTCTTAGTGGCTGCTTACGTCATCTGCGGGATTTTTATGCAAAATTCAAGTTTCTAGACCCAGTGGTTTGATTGCATTGATAGATTAGTAGGGCATTCACTACAATATAAATGTTTGACATGTGCTATTTTACTAAAAAGTGAACCAATTTCATGACAAAACAAAGATCATCTTGTCTGTGAATTGTGTGGGGTATCCTATTTAAAATTGAAACATAACTTTAATGAAACGTAAAGCCTAAGGTGGCTAATACAAAGTATCAAAATTAGATTTTCTCTTCTCAAAATAACAATGTTTTTTAAACTTTCTAGGTGTACGACATTGATGGGATAGGCAGTGAGGAGGGGGGAGGTGAAGAGGACAAAAACGCCCTCCGGGACTACAAGCAGGAGGAGACCTCGCAGAACTTTGGCTGGAACGACAAGAAACCCGTCAAATCCTCCAAGCAAATACTCATGAATGCTGGACAAAAATCTGAGTTCGACTCAGGAATGAACAACTGTCAAATTAATCAAAGCACCAAGGACAGCAGATGCAGCAACACCGATTCGGACACGACGTACTGCACTCCGATGTACGGCCAGATCGTGTCCAGCAGAGAAAACCACAATCAAATCAACGATATACAGCAAAAGTTATCAGGCAATGAAACGGCAACTAAACCTTCAAGCTCATTCCGAAAAGATTGGAACCCGGTGCACGGGAAGACAACAGAAGGTTGGGACGAGTTCTCGAAACGCAACATATCAACAGTGAACAGCGAAGGTGACAACAAACGGTGTAACAATACATGCGACATAACAGAGAATGCAAAAGTCAGTAATGGCAACTCTCATTACGATTTCTTTCCAATTTTCGACAATAAAACTGCCGAAAACGACGACTCTGAAGACAAAGCATCAGCTGAATGTATGAATAAAGAGGAGGAAATGAACGAAGACAATTCTAAAATAATTCTAGACCCAATGCAGAAGCTAGTTCTGCATTCGACTGATAATAAAATATGTGATAATAAGAAAAGTGCTTTCAGCTCAATAAGCTCATAATTTTAAAATGCTTTTACAAACTTTTGTATAGCAGTCGTTCAAATGTATGCGCTTAATGCAGCGAGTGATTCACACGTTGAATGTTTCATAGCAATCTGGGACAAGCAATATTATATTACTGACTAGTCAAGTTCAATTACATTTTTTAAGCAAATTAATTTTAAATTACAATGGCCAGAAATAGATTGAAGAATATGTTTAAATTACCCGTGGTCAAGCCTCAAGTAACTTTTATCATACATTTTTTAAATGTTTTCTCGGTTAAGCCAAGCCCTGATACCTTAATACAGCTGTGGGGACACAAGATATTACTATCTCTTTCTAACGTTAAGCGCTCCTCTCAACCGTCGCCGGTTGCGAACCTAATATTGTAAATATTATTAAGGACAATTGTAAATAAAATATGCATCTACAGATCATCAGTTGTTTCATTTCTCACCTGCAAGCAGCGACCCCAAAGTGGATCACGTCGGGGTCACCACTTTGGGGTCGCTGCTTGCAGGTGAGAAATGAAACAACTGATGATCTGTAGATGCATATTTTATTTACAATTGTCCTTAATAATATTTACAATATTAGGTTCGCAACCGGCGACGGTTGAGAGGAGCGCTTAACGTTAGAAAGAGATAGTAATATCTTGTGTCCCCACACAGCACTTGATTTTAATATTGTAGATATCGCAACTACTGAATAGGGAACAAAATAGGATTGATAAAATCTTATAATATTATTATGTCAACCCAGAGTGAACAAAGGACAAACACTTGATCTGTTTTCGTAACTATTTTTCGTAAAACCAGTATTTTTTCTCGTTTCATATCTGGTTACAAAAAACATCAGGGTAAATTTACTAGAAAATGACTCCATTTTTTAAATATCAGCCTGTAGACGCCCACTGCTGGACAAAGGTCTCCAAAAGGCCGCCAAAGGTTTTTAAAATATCAGTATCATTTCTCAGAGTCAATAGTAAAATCATCAATGAACATCATTATAAATAGTAAATACATAATAAATAATATGTTTTATTATAAGTAATATCCGGTCTTGGCTTATTATTAATATATCGTGCTGTAGTGTAGTGTGATTTTTTAATGGTTGTGTGTTTTCTTCGTGAAGGTAAAAAATTCGCGCCCCATACGGTTCCATATTTATTTTATCCATATCAACGACAATAAAATTACTCCATTTAATTCAAAATCGTGGCATAACCTAAGGGCAGGGAACAGACATACCAAACAAGGATTTTTATATCAATGTGGCATAATGATTGACTATTTGACAACTTTATTTCGTGGCGGCGATGCAAGCGAATTTTCTCCTTCATGGTTTTTAATTATATACAGGTGATTGGAATTTCAACCTATTTCTCAAAGTGGTTCTTGAGGTTATTTGCACCAAGTTAAACGCGATAGGAGTCGAAACTTTGTGGTTACCTAGTTTTTTTTTTCAGAATTGTATTGTAACCTTTCTGAAAGATGATGAATGAACAATTTTTAAAAGTGGATTCGCTAAATCCCACATTCTCAGAAATAAAAGATTGTGACAAATATAATTTTTCGACCTTCTATTATCTTGTTGCAAATGAACTCAAAAATAACCTCTTTCAAGCAATAGGTCTAATTTCCAGTCACCCTGTAGTATGATGTGCTAGCAACATTGATAACAAAGGTCATTGACCTTGATGTATAGGATTCTTAAAATTCAAAACAATAATATGGGGTCATTGCACTTTATTGTGAATGTTCCCGGCGCATTTATGCCACCATGTTGACATGCATTTGTTGAGAATGCTAGAACAATTTTGTACCTAGATCCAATATGCACTTGTGAGGGCTGCATTCCTCTCGCTTACTCTTACCAATGCACAAACTGCGTAAGTGAGAAGGCATAAGCACTCGTAGATATTAATTATATTGTGACGAGTGTGTGAATTGCTATATTTAATTGTTGCCAATTTAATAATTTTAGAGAATATTTTAAAATTGTACCTTAGAAAATGGAGAGACGACGTTTTATTCGAATTTATTGCTCATGTGTAAAATTCTAAATGGTAGGATATTTTTAAAATTTATAATGCCGGCTGACCAATATTGTGTATCGATCTGTATCGATTTGACAATATAATTTCGAAAAGTAAAGTGTACTATCGGGGGAAAAGATGTTCGCCATTTTGCAACCACAGTGGCATGCACTGCTTGGTTAATATTTATGACCTCAAAAAATTTACTTTAAAGAATTACATTTAACCAAAGTTTTTTTTATATTTAAATGCGTAATGACTGTCAATAGTGTTTTTTTGAAAAAAGACGACAAGTTTGAATATTATTGATAATTATTTGCATTTAAATGAAAATCAGACTACAAATGTAACACTAATAAGTGTCACTTGGTCACTTAATTTCATTTCAACGATGGTACAACCTTTTTGATTATCGCCTGTGTAGGTATAAAGTTCAAACACTGCCAAATTTTACATTTAAATGAAACGGGATATTTTTGTTACATCAAATCCCTGAACGTCTACCTCCAGTCCATTTGGTCTACTTGGTACATTCCTCGAACGTCTCGTTCCCTCGAACGTCTCCTTCACTAAACTTTATGTTAATGGAATATTATTAGGAAGCCAAAATACGCGGTAACAAGTATTCAAAATAAATACATGATAAAAAATTATAAACAAAGTACCTTGATTAAAAAACAATATGACATACCTACAAACTATATTTTTCTATTGTTCTTTTTCATTGTCAGCCTGTATTTTTTACTAACTTTTTTTTTACTGTTTACTTGATGTTTATTTTTACCGACTTCCAAAAAAGGAGGAGGTACTATGTTCGGCTGTATGTTTTTTTTTTTCCAATACATTGGGGTGAAATTAGGTTTTGATAACTAGTCTAGAGTCAATAGTTTTGAAGTTATGTCTGTCTTTAACTTCAACTTTTTTATTATTTTTTATTTATTTATTGATCATTGCATAATAGGTAATACATAAATTGCACATAACCACAGATTAAGTAATAGTCTTCAAAGTCCTCTGGCGGAAACCTAAATAGGATTACTGTAGAAGACGTTAGCAGTTATCCGAAATTAAAGCGGTTTCCGTATCTGTACTATTATATATTCTGTGATTTTGGTAAAGAATAAGTAGACGTTCAGGAAATTGGACGCACGAGGAAGTAGACATTCGGCGAAATAAATGGACAGAAAATACGTTCGGGACATTCGACGTAACGAACCTAACCGAAATAAAATACGCATGCAAAAGCACTATCTTGTCTCTTTACATTTTATATGCGTCTCGTTTTTAGTAGTACTTCCTTGAATGAAATCAATAGGTACTTTAGAATTTTTGTAATTTCCTAATTTTTACGCATTTTATTTGTCTACCAAGTTCCATGTTCTCGATGTGCAATCTCCTCGGTTCTGTTTTATTTTTTTTAGTTATTGTATAATATTTTTAACTTTTCTAGTTGAAGACGAATTTTCTACAAATTAGTGTATAAATATGTACTGTAATTTTATTGTTTTGGGCATAACGAATTTTGTATAGAAACCAACACGATCTCATTAATCATGACCCTGTCTTCTTAGTTTTGTTCGAATCGATGGGAATATTTCTTAACAAAACTGTTTAAAGTAGTTTACAAAGTATTTGGATAGATACAGTCAACAAAATAAATCTCTAACCTCGAGCGTTCTTGTTGCATCCTCAGTGTGTACATTAAAGCGTAATACAGACAGCGCGGCGGCGTTGCGAAAGCGTTGCGGCGGCGAATCTGCGGAAAGCGAATAAAAAGTGGAGCCCTTCAGACAGGAATACCGCTAGCGGCGGCGGCGCGGCGGCGGTTTGTATGAAGAACGCTCCGCACCGCGCCGCGCCCGCGCCGCTCTGTGTAGGGGTTCTCATACACTACAAAGGAATACAACGCGCCGCCGCCCGCGCCGCTCCGCAACGCCTGTCTGCGCTAATCTGTCAAATCAAAACGTCAAATCAGTGCGCGCGGTTTTGTCGCTTTCGCCGTCGCACCGCCGCCGCGCCGCACCCCCGCCGCGCCGCTTTGATGTAAAAGGCTTCATACTATTTCGAACATTACAAAAAATTACCGCGACGCTTTCGCACCGCCGCCGCCCTGTCTGTGTTCCGCTTTATCCGCGAATAGTAGCGCTATATTTTGCTGACTGTAGAGTATGCGACTTCAGTAGGTAATTATTCATTTAATTACCTGGGTATTATTACACGAATTATGAACATTTTAATTGTTAATTAATACTATTTAATTGCATTTTACTGTCAGAAAATGTTAGTGAATATTTTTTTAACGTGCTTTTGTAATTTAAACTAGTTTCTTCGTATTTCGTAGAGGTATTTTTAGTTTATAAAATATAGTTTTAGATAATTTTAGTATTTATAATTTACTCTGCCCTAGGCAGTGATACAATGTATTTATGTTCCTTTGATATTTAATCGGTTTTTTTCTCTGAACTACATGTATTATTTTTATTGTTTATGGTATTATTATTGTAATTATATAAATTATACTTTCATATAATATTATACTCATTAAGTATTCTTCTAATCTAAAGCAGAAGCAGAATAAAACGCAGGAATCTGACTATTGTGGTGTACTTTTTATACCTGTCAATATACTAAAAACATTTTTTTAAATTTTATAACAATTCAATACAAATATAAATACATCTGACATGATCAATTGCAGACGATCCTTTATACATGAGTGTTCTGCATGAAATCCAATTGGTCAAAATATTACGTTGTTGACTGTACATTACTATAAAGGAATTAAATATCAGATCTCTCTTGTTTACAGTATTTAAAATTATAACATGTCATTTACGACACTGGACTTCGTTGTTTTATTTAATCTGTATTTCTGCAATGAATGTTTAGGAATACTACAAAAATATTTATGTAGGTACCTAGGTATCTACGAGAGGTCTGATGAAGGCTTCCTGCACTGGCATACTATAGGCACCTTCATGCACGCTGTAGTAATACAGTGCCTTCATGTAATTTATGCTATCAGTACAAGTACCTACCTAATCGATTAAGTAAACACACAAAGCGATTTTTTTACTTTTTACGCCTACATACAAAAACAATTAACGTTCGTATGCCGTCATAGAAGCCCATGGTCTATTTGGAGACTATTAATTTCTCTGTGGCACAGATTAGATAATAGTTTCTGTGGTTCTATTTAGGCGTAAAAAATCGCGCGAGAATTACGTCCGTGCCAATGGAGGGTAGGCAGCGAACTTTAACTTGGTTATGTCAGAGAGAAAGGTCACTTTTCGAGCAATTCGAACAACACTGGAAGGATGACGCTTACGACACCTATTGAGTTGAAACTTGTAAGTTTTATTTGGAATATTTTTGAATTTTTTATTTTCCGAGATATTTCAGGAAAATCAAAATTGATTTAAACATTCTGGACATACGACGATGCAAGCTTTGCTGACTTTTTATTATAAAAAGAATCCTTTTAATGAACTAGGCTGTATGGCTTAGTTTCCTTCGTCACTTTTAAGCAAGTTATATTTTTGTCTATGATACAAAATCCACTTTTCAATTTTTTTCAAAACGTAGGGTAGATTCAGATGGTAGATTGTAGATTTATTTGCACTATTGGCTCACCTAATGTATGCTATTTCATTTGTGGGCCCACCAACGACTTCGATCGATTTCTATTAATTGCTAAAAGATCAGTTTACTTCCTTCTGGTTTACGTAATACATAATTTTTAAATTAAATTAAGAAGTTACAACATGCCCCGCGAAAAAGCTGGTAAGTACCTACTCAACTATCCAATTTGAAGGCATGTTGAAGAAAAACCAAAAAAGTAACAAACCTGGACAAATTAAAGGGCGTAATGAAAATTATCATGGTACACAACTACTTCGCTCTTCCTTGTTACCTATTTCCAGGTACTGTCGCTCCAAGGGTCACCAGTAACCGCCTTTCATTTAATTTATCAAGTTCGTTAGAGAGATTTTCATCTTTATTATTGACCCTAACGATGAATGCAATAAAAGTACAGGGTGTAATTTTTACAGATTTTAGTCGGTTAGATTCCCGGGTGTGGCAAGCGAATTTTCGAAAATCTTTGAATGCAGTTTTCTTTTTTTTTTCTTAATAAAGGAATGTCTCCTTTAAGTAAAATGAGCCAGCTAAAGGATTTAAGGTAGTTTCCCTCCCGGGTCCGACTTAACTTTCCACCCTGTATGATACTATCAACTAAGGTAACATCCGACCTCGAATATACCTTACAATATCGATAGCGCCGTAATGCTATTGATCAAGCGATGTGCCATACTATCGGAAGCATCAATATTTTCGCTGTTGTTCAGCTATCGATTCGATATGTATCATCTAAGGCAACATTTCCTTCAGGCGTGTCGCAGAGGACAATATCAAAGGCGAGTAAATCTAAGAGCGCCCGGGCCAAGCTGTGGCTGCCCGTCTCCCGGGTGGAGAGGGCCCTGCGCCAGGGCAACTACGCGCGGCGCATCTCCGCCGAAGCAGCGGTGTACCTCACGGCGGTGATCGAGTACCTTTGCAGTGAGATATTTGAGCTTGCGGGACACGCGGCTCAGGATTACGGGAAATTCAGGTAGGAGCTTATTTACCTTCATCAACAGCCTATTAATTATGTCCCCACTGTTGGGGCTCAGACCTAACTTCTCAACGAGGGCGTTCGGGCTATAGTCCACCACGCTAGTCCAGTGCGGGTTGGTGGATTTCACATGCGAATAAGAATTTCTTCTTCGGCGTATGCAGGTTTCCTCACGATGTTTTCCTTCACCGTTTGAGAGCAGTCAGTAAATGTACTTATGTTTCGGGAAAAAACCCATTGGTATATGGCCCAGCTGGCGATCAAACTTAGGACCTTTCGATTATGATAGGCGTATGAGCGTCATATCCCCGACGCCACTAGCGCTCTCTCCTTTGCCTTTTTTTATTTACCTTCAGGTATATTTTCAATTTTAAAATTTTTCTTTTCATTATTTCAGTTTCTCTGTGGATATTTACCTGTCTTAAAATAATAAAATATGAACTTAATAACTTAGATAATTGGTAATTCATAAAAAGTACCTAGTTTTAGATTAGAATTAGATAAGTAGAGTAGAAGTAATATTAATTTTATTAGGTATATTTTCCCCGTTTATTGCGAACGGATTCCAATCGCTTACGCCATCTGTTGAGCAGTGAGGGAAAGTCAAATCACCTACTGGAGAACTGAGACTATTTTTTTTTTTTTTTTTAGTTTTAGTTTTTATTTAGTTAATATTATACTTATATTTAATTCAGAATATCACCACGTCACTTAATGTTGGCCATACGTAAAGATGAGGAGTTGAACATATTCATGAGGGACACCATCATAATGAGATCCGGCGTAATCCCTCAAATCCAAAGCGCGTTGCTGCCGCCGAGAAAGATCAGAAATGCACCTGAAACTGAAGCTGCAGATACTTCATCCCAGGAGTATTAATGTGTTACCAACCCCTAGAAATAAGATATTTTCACAATTTAATGCAGCGACTTGAATAAAGAGGCTCGACTCCGAGCAGGACTCGGAGTCCTGATGAATGAATATTCTTTAAACTTCGATAATTAAATTATTACATAGTTACGTTAGGTAAATGAGATAGATAAGTAATTTCACGTATTGTAAGCAAATTAAATTTAATAATCATTTGATTTTACATCTAAATTATTTTAACCACATATAACAGCGCTACATCTCATGCCGGGTCCACACGTCTGGCAAACTTTGGCAAGCCAATGCAAACGCAAACGTGTGGTGCCTGCGTTTGCGTAGGTTTGCCGCCTCCGATCTTTGTGTCGGTTTTTTGCAAGAAGGTTTGAAAAGGGGGCGGGGCCGCCCTCCAAAGTGATCCTATCTCTATGGTTTTTTGGCACAAATCAAAGGAAGTTTGCGCACGTTTAAAGCACTATTTACACCACACTTCTTGGGCGTACGCTCAAGGTCATGTTAGGGCTAGATGCAAAACTGTCGTGAAAAGGCTTTCTATACAGCAATAATTATTATTATTTGCTTGCACGACGTGCAGGAATGCAGGATGTGTGCTGGACCTAGCAAGGCATAGACAAGCTCTAACGTTTTTAAAAGTAGGTTTTGGCTTGGATGGACTAGACTTTTAAGCCATATCTCAATTAAAATATCAAGTAATATGGCTTAAAAGTATTGTAACCAAGCCAAAACCTACTTTTTAAAGCTTGTCTATGCCTTGCTGGATGACTTGCTAGGTGCCGCGCTAGATGGTGTAAATGCTACGTCTAACATGACTGACCTTCTAACATGACCTTGAGCGGGCGTACGCCAAAGATGTGTGGTGAAAATGGCGCTTTACATGTGGCCAACCTATTTTTATAGATGTCAGCGCTCAAAATCCAACTAGTGCTTAGTGCTAATTTACAATTATGAAATTCCAGAGTTACTCATATACAACATTGGGCACAAGGAAATTTATTAAACTTTCCGACTTTTGATTGTATGTTGTAAATTAATTACATCTCGATATTTAATTTCTAAATACATTTGTGCACTCATTTGTATTGTTGCATATTTATTTTAGTCGACCTAATGCTTGTTTAAGCGGTGAGTGACGAGAATCTGCATACATTATTTTTTTCATCATTCATCCATCAGTCATGACTGATGGTTTTGATCATACTATATAGTTTGTGGTTTTGATTGAATGACGTTTGCTCTGTCTGTCGTGAATGTTTTCCAATTTCCTCCCCTCCAATGCCCAAAACAAAACAAAAAAACTGTCGTGTTTTGATTTTAAGGTTATGATAAATGGAATGGATTTCCATTTTTCCAACTAAATAGGTACCATACAAAGTTACTATTTAGTTTACAATTACAGTTAAGTACAGCAAATATTTGTTAAAGTATAAGAAAGTACCGATGTTAAATAAAATACGCAAATCAAACGTTAACATTTTTAGGTTATAACACCTAGTTATTTAGAATAGGAAAGAAAGAAAGCCACTGTTTGAAATGAACGAAAGAGGTTCTAATTGGGGTTATAACAACCGGGATTCCAGAGGATTTAGAGGGGCACGGGGTCGTGGTAACAGGGGTGCCTGGCGAGGGTCTCGCAATACATTTAGTAACTCAAGGAATGATCGGGGAGGCGGCAGGGCTTTTAACAATTATGGTAACAGAAATCCTAACAACCAGCCGTGGGCTAACAGACCCAAGAGGGAAACGCCCGGCAAAAGGCTGTCAGAAGATGCAATCGGTGTGACCGAATATATAAACGAAAATGAGGGATTCATAGGAATTATTAAATCAAGGTAAGAAAGTTTTTTTAATAAATAAATTTGTTCATATTTTTTTTATTAGTCTTTCTAGATATAGCATGTCCCATGGTTAAAATGTACCTTTGGGGTGCTATGGGCCGAGGACTTAAAAACTGAACCGTATAACTGTCTATTTAGTAAAACTGTCTCTAACCTTTGAGTACAGTCCTAGACTCTAGGACCTCAATTTTATTTTACACACTAGTGACTTACCCACTGCCACATCAGCCTTTTGGCTATCATGGTAACTTTAGTTCCATCGTATCTCCTCATTGTGAATCATCGATCAAGGAGAAATAAATTTAGTCTTACACCACATAGAAATTTTACGCCAGAACTTCGGTGTCCAAAAACGTGCATTTGCAGGTACTCGGACTTCCAAGTTTCAGAAATAAACGAAAATGGTGAAATAGCTAAGTTGACTGACCTGTCTCCGCCGGCTGCACCACTAGAGGAGTCGATTGATGAGGACGAAGACCTGCTGATCAACAAGTACAACCTGGAGATACTGCCGATGGATACGTGGGACAAGATTAACACCCTGGCCGTGTCGGAGGCCAGTGAGGAAAAAGTTGAAGTTAGTTACAGTACTTTGATACCTTATTTGTAAGTGACAGTTAAGTATAATCAACAATGTGTTCAATCAAAGGAAAATAAGTTGTAGAAATAGCCTATCATGTCCATTTAAATTTGTTACAGTACAGAAATAGAGATATGACCCCATCATATTTAAATTGCAGATTTTTCCTGGCAGTTTTTTCTATAGCAGTGTGTTTACTTCAATATTTAATGTTATAGTAAATAGGTTTGCTAAAAAATCTCAGGAATTTTTTTTCCTGAGATTTTTTAGCAAACCTAGTGTGTCGTAATCTGTTTTGAACTGGCCTGTTGGCGTAGTTGGTAGTGAACCTGCCTAATGCGCCAGAGGTCGTGGGTACGATTCCCACCCGGGACCATCATTTGTGTCAAGAGCATATCTGTTGGTTTTCGGATTCTGGGTGTTTGTATGTATTTAAGTATTTATGTATGTTTATCAGTTGTTGAGTACCCATTTACAAGCTTCGGCTTAGTTTGGGACAAACAGCCGTGTGTAAATTTGTCCAAACATTATATTATTATAATCCTAAGTGACTAGAATATTTTTTTACAAATTGTACAAAAATGGTACAAAAATGCGAATTGAACTCAATTCCCCAGGTGATAAGTAAAGAGAAGTGTAGATTGACGTCAGGAAAAAAATTGTAGATTCAGAGACAAACTATAAAATGAGAAGAAATAAAATGTACATAACAAAAAGTAAAAATTTCAGATAGATGTGACAGGAATGAGCAAGGAGCAGCGCACTAAGATACACGACTCCGTGAAGAAAGCGTTCGGGGACAGCATTGTCGGCAGTACCGTCAATGTCGACGACAAGAAGCTGGTCCGCTTCGAGAAGTACAGGAAGGGAGGTAACACCTGTCTCAATACTTCTTTTTAGGGTTACCCTTATAGCGAAGCTTTTTAGTCTGCCTGTCTCCTCTAAAAGCTACTGAACTGATTGAACCGAAATTTGAAACATATCGGTAATTGTAAAGTTACTTCACAACAATGGGAAAATTGTAGAAATTTCTTCTATCTGAGCTATGTGTTTGCTTAACGCATGACACACTTAATGAGGACTGTAAATTTGCCCTATGTTGGTATCTCTTTGGCTTTCATAACTCCTGCGAGCAGGTATCACGGAATTTCTTGGCGGCTGAATGAATTATAATCACAGATTGTTTGCACATCGCTGACAGTGTTTATAGTCTATGTGTGCGTAAGCGAGATAGTGTGATACATAGAGATGTCCAAAAACTTGAAAGTTTGATTCGGTTGATCGAATAAATGAACTATGTATTTATTGACTGGCCTGTTGGCGTAGTGGTAGTAACCCTGCCTACTGCGCCTAAGGTCGTGGGTTCAATTCCCACCCGGGACCAACATTTGTGTGATGACCATAACTGTTGGTTTTCGGATCCTGGGTGTTTGTATGTATTTAAGTATTTATTTAAAAGTATTTAAGTATGTTTATCAGTTGTTGAGTACCCATTTACAAGCTTTGCCTTAGCTGGGACTAAACAACCGTGTGTAAATTTGTCCAAACATTATTTATTTATTAATTATTATTTCTTGAAATTGAATGAGCATCTCTAGTGTGCACAGCTCTCCTTTAACACCTAAAATTAGTCATTGTGCAGAAGTCAGCCAGCTTAACACAGCCGCCAAAAAAACTAGGACTATAGTGTACATAGTATTTTTTTTGTTCCACAGTGCGCATAGACAACCGCGTGAAGTGGGCGTGGCCGGGCGAGTACGTGTACTTCATATTGCACAAGGAGAACTGCGACACCATGGAGGCGGCGGCGCGCATCGCCGAGCGGCTCAGGCTAAAGTAATGTATACTTTGTCTTATCTTCTTACCCGACTTCACTGAGTTTACAATGTCTTGAAAAATCAAAATAATTGAAACTTTTGGCCATATTTCGCTGGTGCTAGACCCATGTCGATGGTACTCAAATTAGCCCATATTGACACTTGATTTCATTGAAAAAACCTAAAACTAGTATGTAGTTCCTTGGAACTAAAAGTATGGTACTTCTGGGATTTACCCACTACAATAGGATAGTCAAGAAAGGTCTTGATGAGATGTATCAGAATATAATTTTTTTTTTGGTTAATTTAAATTATAAAGCACTGTGACAACCCTAGCTCGTGTTGTCGGCTATTACGCACACATCAAAGGCGATTTGGTTATTGTACACTGTTATAATAAGACAAATTATAATAGTAGTAGTATAGTAGTCTTAACGTGTGACGTAATTTATAGACGCGCCCTAAGTGAGGTAATGTGTATGTCGCAGCCTAAAGCCCGCGATGCTGGGGTACGCGGGCACGAAGGACCGCCGCGCGAAGACATCGCAGTGGCTGAGCCTGCGGCGCGTGGACCCGCGGCGCGTGGCCGCCTCGTGCCGCGGCCTGCGCGACCTGCTCGTCGGGAACTACTCGTTCGCCGACCGCGGCCTGCGGCTCGGCATGCTCAGCGGCAACCGGTCAGAGCACTATACTATTGTTACACGAAGGACCGCCGCGCGAAGACCTCGCAGTGGCTGAGCCTGCGGACCCGCGGCGCAAACTACTCATTGAGACCAATCTAACGAGCCCAAACACAGCGGGGCTATCTTGTCTTCCGACTGCATTATCAGACCAGCTCATGGTATCACGAGGCACCATATTATGCATTGTCAGCGAAGTTACGTAAGTTACGTAGGTATATAACCGGTGGGTGAAAAATCTGGCTTGCAAGATTTGACCCATAATAACAAAGCAAGTTAAATAAAAAAGTTGCCGTGTAAGAAGAAGTAGTAGCCATTCTGGGATTTGTTTATTCATTTAACCCATCCCATTTCGTTACACTGTGACTTAGTAAATAACTGTAACGTAGATTGTAAGGAAAAATCCAACGGTTGCAGGTTCCGCATCTGCCTGCGCAACGTGACCGCTGCGGAGGCGCACGTGGCGGCGGCGTGCGCGCTGCTCGAGGAGCGCGGGTTCGTCAACTACTACGGGCTGCAGCGGTTCGGCGCGCGCGTCGACGCGCCCACATACCACGTCGGCCTCAAGCTGCTGCAGGGGAACTTCAAGGAGGTACGGCTTTTTTAACAGCAGGTTTTGGCTCGGTTACTAGACTTTTAAGCCATATCTTACATAGAAAATAAAAAATGTATACAGTGAATCATTCCCAAATCACTCCATGTGATTTGGCCCTCGTAATCGCAAGGTGGAAGGGGCCAGATGGAGAGAACCTGTAGGCCATATCTCATTTAGAACTAGCTGCATCCCGCGGCTTTGCTCGCGGTGAAAAGAGTGCACTGTTTGTTAGTTGTTTAATGTCTTTGGTTGTGATAATCGTACCCTAGACGGTCATGCAAGCGTCATTCAATTCCAATGATGAAAAAAATAAAGTATGCAGATTTTCGTCAGTCACTGCAGACGATCATTCATCCGTCAGTCACCGCCTGACTGTGATAAAACCATGGTAAAACTGACAGCAAAACCTACCATGAAATGAGCCCCTTACGGAAGAAGATTCGAACCTCTTTGGTCGCGCGCGCGCTCCCTGTGGAGATCGCATCTTGCAAATTTAGTATGGGAAACGAAGAAAAATTTGGTGTCAAAATCCGGGGGGGTGCGGACAAAGGAAGCGGATTAGCGGGAGGATGTTGCTAACACAAATTTATATAGAGTTTGAAAATGAGATTGTGTGAGTGAGTCAAAATTTTCTGATACATTTGACACTATTTTGGCACCACCTAAAACGCTTTTGTTACTCATCCATATGGGAGTAGCTTTTTTTAAAATTCATGCCCATACGTTGCAGGCGATCGCGCTCATCCTGTCGGAGCGCGAGGGCGCGTGCGCAGAGGCGCTGCGGCTGTACGCGGCGGGCGGCGCGGGGGGCGCGGGCGCGGCGCTGCGCGCGTGGCCGCGGCGCGCGCGCGGGCCCGAGCACCGCCTGCTGCAAGCGCTCGCGCGCGCGCCCAACGACCTCGCCGGCGCCGTCAACAGCGTAACTACACCTCTCACTATATACACGGCAGACATTACCCTCATGTTGTATAGCCCCCCGAATCGAGCGCGCTATTGGTAGATCACGACATGCGCGAAATTTCCCCCACTACGTCACTCAAATCAACAGCCTATTAACGGGCGCTCGGGCTATAGTCCACCGCGCTAGCCCAGCGCGGGTTGGTGGACTTCACATGCGCCTAAGAATTTCTTCTTCCGCGTATACATGCAGGTTTCCTCAGGATGTTTTCCTTTACCGTTTAATTGAGAGCAGTCAGTAAATGTACTCAAGTTTCGAGAAAAAACCCATTGGTACATGGCCAAGCCGGCTATGGAACTTCGGACCTTTCGATATTATTATGATAGGCCGCGTGTTATGCCCGACGCCACTGACGCCTTGACGTCACTCAATGTTCAAGAAATTTGCCGGCCACTATACCTATAGTGATGTTGACAGTTTCACAACCGGAACCGAAATCCTTCCTAGAGAGAGAGAGAGAAGTGGAAATCCAGGGAAGAGGCCTTTGTCCAAGGACAAGCTGAAGATAATATAAAATAATAATAATAAAATGTCTTGTAAAATTTATTCAGCAATAGGCTATCTTATCTTATCTTGTCTTGTCTTGTCTTGTCTTGTCTTGTCTTGTCTTGTCTTGTCTTGTCTTGTCTTGTCTTGTCTTGTCTTGTCTTATCTTAGCATATCTGTTGGTTTTCGGATTCTGGGTGTTTGTATGTATTTAAGTATTTATTTAAAAGTATTTATGTATGTTTATCAGCTGTTGAGTACCTATTTACAAGCTCGGCTTAGTTGGGACTGAACAGCCGTGTGTCAATTTGTCCAAACATTATTATTATTATTATCTTATCTTATACCTATAGTGTGTGTGTGTGTGTTAGATGGCGCGCAACACGCGGCTGCTGTACCTGCACTCGTACCAGTCGCTGGTGTGGAACCGCGCGGCGTCCGCGCGCCTGCGCCGCGCCGGCGCCGCCCCCTCGCCGGGGGACCTCGTGCCTATACACCAGCAGCCGCTGGAAGGTATACTCCTCGTTTCTTAGAGTTTTTTGGCGGCTGTGTGAAGTTAGCTGATTTCTGCGCAATGACTAATTTTAGGCAGAAAGGTTCTCGAGTGGCGACCACGTATCGGAAGACGCTGTGTAGGCCTAGCTGGATTAGGTTCGCGCTGTACCGGTCGTCGTGGAGATCCTTGGGGGAGGCCTTTGTTCAGCAGTGGACGTCTACAGGCTGATATGATGATGACTAATTTTAGGTGTCAAAGGGCAGCTGTGCGGAGGTTCACTAGAGACGCTCATTCAATTTCAGGAAATATATCATTGACTCGATAAACTGAATCAAAACTTTTTGGACATCTCTATGTATTACACTGTCTCGCACTGGACTATAAACAAAATATGAATATACTAATAGAATGAAGCCACTGTTTATGCCAGCCACTTACACTGCTTTACAATATTTACAGAAGAATTACGTGAAGACGATTCCGACAACGAGGAAAGCGACTCGCAGACGGACACTGACGCTCAAGATGACCTTGGCGGCGACAGCGAAAGTACTATGGTCGACGAAAGTGCTGCCACAGACAAGCCTGGCACCACATTGGAATCCTCAGTCAAAGAGAAACAGATGATACCAGTTAAGATTTTAACCCAGGAGGACGTGGACAGCGGGAAATACAGTGTGTTCGACATAATACTGCCGCTGCCGGGGAGTATGGTCCAATATCCGCCCAATATGAAGGAGTTTTACGCCGAGCTGCTGGCGAAGGACGGAATGACTTTGGATATGAAACATAGAATTAAGTAAGTTGCAAGTCGTATACGCAACGACGGGATATAGTCCGTTCACTTGGATAGTGTCGGTACACCCGAACGGCAAATGGGTATGGCCGCGGATTTATATTTATTTCGTTTGGAAAAAATACGAATATAAATAATACACACAAGTTCATTCCAACAGAATGTCGATGGAGGTACATGTTTTACAAAAAGTTAGCCTTTTTGTTTTTATTTCATTTTGAGACACCTCACTGTTCACACGCGAAAAAACATTTTCTATAAACGTACGCAGCAATCAGTTCAATGCGACGAACGCCTCGATATAAAATGCCAAGTTTAACAGCGGGCGTACGCCGCTTTCGGCGTCTTTTGTTTTCGCGGCGGCATCCTTTGACTAGAGGCGGCGCGTGCCGAGCGGCATTTTACAAAGGCGACCGTATGTAAGCGAACGGACTTTTTTACGCAGTATGGCTGGACTGAATGAAAGTGTCATCATTAAGGTTCTCGAGTGGCGACCACGTATCGGAAGTCTTAGCGTAGGCCACCCACAAGGTGGACCGACGATCTGGTGAAGGTCGCGTGGCCCGGCTGGATGAGGTTAGCGCAGGACCGGTCGTCGTGGAGATCCCTGGGGGAGGCCTTTTTCCAGTAGTGGACGTCTACAAGCTGATATGATGATCATTAAGGTGAGCGCACTCCTGTGTGCGAGGCCGTCAATATAAAGCGATGACTGCGGGGACTGCGGTGCGTCCAGGTGTGCGTTCACCTTTACGGGTTAAAAAGGTATGCGCCGTTGATTCGGACATGTTGAGTGAATGAGTGATAAACGCATGTGAGTGGTAGTAGGAGCCGGGGACGAGCTCGACTGACATACAAGGAGTAGCGGGTGCTCGTGAAGGGGATCCCAGACATACGCGGCCTGCGGTGGCGGTGGCGGTAGCGGCCTGTCATATTCCATAAACAATGTATGTGAGACTTCAGACACGCGCGGCCTGCGTTTGCACATTAATTTTTTATTTTTATTTACTTTTTGGAAGATTACAACTTTTATCGCCTAACTAGGAAAAGAAACCTTTAGATTTATATATAAGTCAACTACAACCTCCGCTACATATATTGTAGCTACAGCCTGCGGTAGGCCGCCACCGCAGGCCGCGTGTGTCTGGGGGATACGCTTGAAGATATACGTCCCAATAAATGACGTGTAAATGTACCCAGTGTACTCATATGCAATACAAATACTTTGACTGAAAATGCTTTCTGTTCTTAGATATTTGGGAAAGTGTGTAGTTCTGTATGTATGTGATTGTTCCGCCAGGAGCTACTGCATGTCCGGCGCGTACCGGCGGCTGGTGGTGCGGCCGCGGGACGTGTCGTGGCGCTGCGTGCGCTACTCCGACCCGCACGCGGACCTGCTGCCCTCCGACCGGGACCTGCTGCTCGGCGCCCAGTCGACGGGCATCCTCGAAGGTAGCTAGCATCACATCACCAGTACCTCTACCATCACTTTTCAACAACCTATATCTCTGTCTTTTGTAATTATTCGGAAAGAGACAGCAGTACTACGTAGTTACGTAGCGAGTATCGACGCTGTCAACTCATGGTACAGGGAACGGAATGTTCATGGCAAGTCGTGTCGGGTGATGGTAAAACTCACAAGGAAAGATGCTTCAGAGGCCGGCTCCGATTTCATTTCAATAAAGCTGAAGAGTTTATTGTTTGTTTGTTTGAACACGCTAATCTTTGGAACTACCGGCCGGATTGTAAGTTTTTTCGATTGTACTTACAAGGAAAGGTGCCGATCGATTGTACAGTCGACCGCACGTCAATGGAAACACTTTGACCTTGAGCTGGTTTAGCCTATTAGGGAGTTTCAATACTATGAGAGACCACTTTATACTGGTTTTGTTTCCACTGACGTGCGGTCGACCGTACTTACAAGATGATTCCTTCACGTAAATATGAAGTCTGCTATAAAAACACGGGTCTGTTAATATTTTAATTTTGAAACATTTTTAAAATAAATAACTTGCGTCTTGTTCCATCAAATCTCTCACCTTGTAAGTACAACCGAGATAAACTCACTAAACACACGTTTTGACACGAAATGGCCTTTAACAGTTGTTTTAACTTTATTACAGATGGAAAGTACAAAGCGCTTCTACTCGAGATGACGTTACCCTCGAGCTGCTACGCGACCATGGCTCTGAGGGAACTCCTCAAAGTGGACACCTCCTGCGACAACCAGGCCCTGCAGAACAACTACCACAAGAAAGCAGAGGTCAAGCCAGACGGCGAGGACACGCCCGAAAGCGGAGTAAGCCAAAACAAGGAAGAAAGCCAAAACAAGAAAAAAGGAAGCCAAAACGAGAATGGAGAAGAATTAAAAAGGGAGTTGGAGATTGCAAGTGAGAGTGGCGAGAAGAGAAAGTTGGAGAGTGACAGTGGAGAATTGGGACGTAAGAAGATGAAACAAGAGGTAAATCAATAAAAGTCTTCGGATTTTTCTCAATGTTTTATTTGAGCATGAATAAGTTCTACCATCTGTACTGGGTATTATAATAATCCCTCCGGTAGTTTCCTTTCATAGCCAAATTTCGGAGCCTGCTTCTAAACGGGAAATAAAAATCCCGTTTAGTAGCCGGATACATGTCATGCCCCATACGGCTTAGTCCCAAATTCAGCCGAAGCTTGCCTGAGGTACTCAACTGATAAACATACATACTTTCAAACAAATATTTAACTACATACAAACAGTGTTATGTTTTATACTAGCTTTTTCCCGCGGTAACAGCTTACCGCGGTAAAAAGTAGCCTATATTATGTTATTCAGGATTTATGATGTCACTCATTCTATTCGTTTAATACACTTTATTGCACATTTAAAAATTACAGAAAAAGACAGATACAATAATTACATCTAGGCGGTCTTATCGCTAAGAGCGATTTCTTCCAGACAACCTTTCACCAACAACCCTCACTGTACCAAGTTTCATCAAAATCCGTTCAGCAGTTACAGCGTGAAAGAGCCGCAGCCAAACATCCTTACAAACTTTCGCATTTATAATATTAGTAGGCAGGAAGTAGAATACTATGACTATATTGGCGGATATCCGCGGCGCGGCGGCGGCGGCGGGGGCGGCAGGCAGGCGCGCGGCCAGCCGTGCGCGTGCGCGTGGGAGTGCGCGCGCAGCTCGCCCGGCGTGGGGAACGAGCGCGGGCACCACGCGCACTTGTGCGGCTTGTTCTGAAACGGAGGAATTTACTGTTAATCTAATCTATACTAATATATAAAGAGGTAAAAACTGGTGGATTATTTGCACATATATCTTAAATACATATGTTGCGAATAACCAAATGATAGGGGGGTGTAAAATACACCTAACGCCATCTATTGACAAACTTTAAAACCAAGAAACTGGCATGATTAGATAGAACGGGTTAAAAAATATGAATAACGTGGCATAACATATAAATAGTATACTTTATAACGCGGATGAAGTCGCGGAGCATCGGCTAGTCTTATATAATATGTTGCGAAGAACCATGATAGCGGTGTGTAAAATACACCTAACGCCATCTATTGACAAACGTTAAAACTAAGAATCTGGCGTGATTAGAACGGGAAAAAAATTTTTGAATAACATATAAATAGTATACTTTATAACGCGGATGAAGTCGCGGGGCATCGGGTAGTACCTTATAAGTAGCTATAGAGAAGAGAGATAAATCATAATCACAACATTGCTATTTAAACCTTGTCAGGCGTTTAGTTACCTTGGTATGCGTCATGCGGTGGTAGTACAGGTTGGAACTGGCGGTGAAACACTTCCCGCACTCCGGACACTTGTGCGGCTTCTCACCTGGACACATTACAGTCATCATCATTATCAGCTTGTACTAGTCCACTGCTGGGCATAGGCCTCCCCCAACGCGCGCCACAGAACCCGACGCTCGGTTCTCCGTATCCAGTCTCTGCCAGCTGCCTCACGCAGATCGTCGCTCCATCTAGCCGGGGGGCGTCCCACACTACGCTTGCCAAGTCGTGGTCTCCGCTCGAGAACTCGTCTACCCCAGCGGTTATCGGTTCTCCGACAGATATGACCAGCCCACTGCCACTTCAACGCGATGACTATTTGAGCTATGTCGAAGGCTTTTGGTTCTCTGGCGGATCACCTCGTTTCGGATCTTATCTCTCATGAAGAACCTTCCAGTGTGTTTTATTAAAAACAACATTTTTGCATGAACCGGCGGTGAGCCCGTCTTTAGGTGCGAATTTGATCTACATTTGTGCCATGTACCGGTAGGGGTGATGCCCGCGAAGCGTTGAGGTAAATTTAAGCTAGTCTATTGTACATCTGTTAATTGTTTGTGAGTTTGTGTTGTGTCAATGAATAAATGTCTATCTATCTATCTGATGATTTTCTCGAAACATAAGTACTTACATTATCTGACCTTAAACGGTGAAGAATATTAATAGGTTGTTGATTGATTAAGCGGGTTTCCTGTGGTATTTGTCATTATTATTACCTCTTTTTCAGTGGTAATGAGACTTTTATATCATATTATATATCTTTTATATAAGATGATACTCTTATTCTTAGCACAAAAGCAATTGACGTCAGGAGGGATTTTACTGATCCTAACCTTAAACCATCGTTGTTCGAAAAACAGAAATATTGCACTGGCTTTCGGCGAAACGAACGCTCGAACTAATGGCTAGTCGAAATTGTGAGACATCGATTATATGGCTTTTCGGCGAAACGGCCATTCGAGCTAATGGCTTCGGGGAAATAGCTTTTCGGTCACGAAAGAAAGTCCCCGTTCTTTATTCCGTGCTTTCGGCCATATGTCATTCGGCTTTGAGCAGTAAACCCGTATTATTTATTGTGTGCCAGTACAGTCGACCGCACGTCAGTGGAAACACTTTGACCTTGAGCTGGCTTAGCCTGTACTATGAGAAGAGTTCCAATACTATGAGATACCAGTTTATACTGGTTTTTGTTTCCACTGCCGTGCGGTTGACCGTACAAGCGGGAACAACCTAGAGTGTACCGTACCTGTATGTATCCTCTTGTGGGTGTTGAGCGAGCTGGAGGTGCTGAACCCCTTGCTGCACACGCAGCAGATGTGGGGCTTCTCGCCTGCAAACGGTGCTTTGTTGAGACCAGGTCGGCGGTGTGGTCAAAGGTAGCGGTTTTCCACATTGGTTCCGATCCGGCTAAACTACAACCACCATCTTGCGCAAATTCAAGGTTTACATACTCGAATCGGCTCCGGCCGTGTTCGTAACCGAGTTTTGTAACCAGCTACAATCTACTCGGTTACAAACACGTCCGGAGGCAATTCGAGTATTTGCGTCGAATGCCAAAAGTAAAAGATTTTTCTTTGAAGAATTCTTTAAAAAAGTTTTTTCTTCGTTTGTAACTGAGTTACGAAACAAGATTAATTTGATCGCTCTATTTGTTATTAGTTGCGATTGAAGAATTATTAGGTAATAAAATAGGTAATTTTCGTATCCAGTTCGTAGTTATGGCACGCCTAAACGGCTCCGGCCGTGTTTGTAACCGAGTTTTGTAACCAGCTACCTGGTTACAAACGCGACATAACAATGTTCTTACCAGTATGCGTCCGCATATGCCTTTTTAGCAGAGAGGGCCGGTCGAAGGTCTTCAAACACACCTGGCAGGGCAGTATGTTCTTCATACTGGCAGCCCTTTGCGGCAAGCATAGGCTGCCCTTGCTATAGACTAAGTTAGTCCTCTCATACAACTTCACCAGGTGGTTGTTCAAACCCGCTAGGAACTTAAAGTCTATCACGTTCAGAATGGTCTTCGGTTTAGTGCTTTTTATCGATAAGTCTAAAGGCTCTGTTTGAGCTTCCATTTTGATTAGGTTGATTTTTGTATCTGTTCATGAGGCATTTGGGTTTTAGTTTTTATCTATAGTTCACTAGGTAACTAGAGTGAGCTTAAAAATACATTTGCACCTAAAATCCTAATACATATATTTTTTAATTACTAATTCTTACGTTGGTTTTAAATTTGTGTTTTAATTTAAGAGCGTCTTATACATTTGCAGCACACTTATAGCTCATTTGTACTTTACTTTTGGGCCCACTTAATTGATGTAGGTACCTAGTAAGTAATATTAGTTTTAAGCTTTACTTTCAGATTTTTTAAAGTAATCTAGTTCATCATTAAACTCATGAAAACGAGTATGTTAGGAAGTTTTAACGTTGATAATATTTAGTTTTATTTACTTTTAATGTCTTTTCATTTATTTCAAAAGACATGATTAAGATTCTTTCCTTTGTTTTAATTAAGGATTAATTTAAATGTCTACACTTTTGAAGCGTTAAAAACTTGGAATTAATATGAACTTTGTAAGGCGCACACGCGAAAAGGTATTAACTTTCGATTACTTTCATACAATTAACGTCTCGCGGTTTTACGACTAATTTGAATTTTAAGATGTAATGGAAAGATTTCCCATCGGATTTCCATAGATAACTGTCGTGAGTTTCCACAAGTGAGTCCTTAAATACTCCAAGGGTTGACGGTTACAAATGACAGTGTTATATTAGTCGGTATTAGGTTGTGCAACCCGCGGGCGTGCTTTGTGATCGCGACAATAACCGTCGAGCATCGGCCACTAATCGACGTGATTGGACGATTTTTTGTGCTGCCCCGGCGCAGAGAAAGGGTGGCTTGGATGCGGCATGATCGCAATTTCGCAAAATTCATTTTCTTGTTCATTACCTAAATTAGTTCATTAATTCTGCCTCATTTTATAGGACACGAAAGAAAGTCCCCGTTCTTTATTCCGTGCTTTCGGCTATATGTCATTCGGCTTTGAGCAGTAAACCCGTATTATTTATTGTGTGCCAGTACAGTCGACCGCACGTCAGTGGAAACACTTTGACCTTGAGCTGGCTTAGCCTGTACTATGAGAAGAGTTCCAATACTATGAGATACCAGTTTATACTGGTTTTTGTTTCCACTGCCGTGCGGTTGACCGTACAAGCGGGAACAACCTAGAGTGTACCGTACCTGTATGTATCCTCTTGTGGGTGTTGAGCGAGCTGGAGGTGCTGAACCCCTTGCTGCACACGCAGCAGATGTGGGGCTTCTCGCCTGCAAACGGTGCTTTGTTGAGACCAGGTCGGCGGTGTGGTCAAAGGTAGCGGTTTTCCACATTGGTTCCGATCCGGCTAAACTACAACCACCATCTTGCGCAAATTCAAGGTTTACATACTCGAATCGGCTCCGGCCGTGTTCGTAACCGAGTTTTGTAACCAGCTACAAACTACTCGGTTACAAACACGTCCGGAGGCGATTCGAGTATTTGCGTCGAATGCCAAAAGTAAAAGATTTTTCTTGATTTTTTGTGCTGCCCCGGCGCAGAGAAAGGGTGGCTTGGATGCGGCATGATCGCAATTTCGCAAAATTCATTTTCTTGTTCATTACCTAAATTAGTTCATTAATTCTGCCTCATTTTATAGGACACCATCTATCTTGAGAACCATTGCCTTCGACACAGCTCAAAGGGTTAGCACGTTTAAGTGGCAGCGGGCTGCTCATATCTGCCGGTGAACCGATAACCGCTGGGGTCGATGAGTTCTCGAGTGGAGACCACGACTGGGCAAGCGTAGTGTGGGACGCCCCCCGGCTAGATGGAGCGACGACCTGCGCAGGGCGGCTGGCAGTGACTGGATGCGGAGAGCCGAGGATCGGGTTCAGTGGCGCGCCTTGGGGGAGGCCTATGTCACGCAGTGGACTGGTACAGGCTGATGATGATGATCTATCTTGTTAGGAGACCAGCCACACTTCGGCCCTACAGGATTCGTTATGCCAAATCCCTGTCTACCAACGGCGCGCCAATCCCTTTATTGGTGGACTTCACATACATACGCTTTATGATAAAAATTCTAATCTTTGTCGAATGCAGGTTTACACTATGTTTTTCTTCACCAAAAAGCTTGTAGTATTATATTAGTTCCGAAAACTCAGTATAGTACCTAATACGGGCCAAGTTCGAACCTATGACCTCTTTGTAAATTCTCTGGCTGTAAGTGTATCTCTACAGTACGGCCGACCGCACGTCAGAGGAAACAAAACCAGTATAAACAGGTCTCTCATAGCAGTAAAACTCACTAATAGGCTAGGCCAGCTCAAGATCAAAGTGTTTCCACTGACGTGCGGTCGACTGTACACGTAAAGTACCTACTTATCTTATTATACTTTTGTATCGTCATTGTGTGCGTCAAATAAAATCTTTTTTTAGATATCAGCTGAATGAGTAGAATGCAATGTAAGAGAATACCGTATCTTTCCTCCTTTGGTTTCGTTCGTGTATGTTAGATTCCAAGATACCTACTATAAGCTATGTATGAGTCTTTGAGTAGGCGGCTCAGAGTGCAAATCGTCGGATTAACCGTGTACCATGTCCACGGCGTTCTTCGCTCCACGTAATGTATTGAAGAAAACGTAATCGCCTTTAAAGGTGACGAGGCAACAAACTGTTTGGATTTCCACCTTTGTGCCGGCACAACACCGCGGCATTTGTGTACACACCGGCATTGTACCGCCGATACCGCGGACCGACTGTCCACCATTCTGAATAGGAAGGATCGAAACGATTTTCAGGATATTACGTATAATTATACAATCACACTTCTCAAAAGATATTGAATTTGCATTAGGAATTAATATGGCATTTTAAGACTTTTTACAAGCTAGATACAATATACTTTACTGTACAGATAAACATAAGTACAGGTAATTACCTATAGGTTTATGTACCTACTTATCTAGGTTGTAGTCAAACGAAAATAGTATTTTTTAACACAAAAAACTTTTTTTTTTTCTCAAAAGTAAAAGCTCTTGAATTAGAATAACTAAATACATGACTTCAGTATCAAGTTGTTAGTTATTTCTTGCCTTTAAGGTGCTGGGACCGATTAAAATGAAAGTGAGCTCTCTGTTACATACATACATATCTTCACGCTATGTCCCTGGCGGGGTAGGCAGAAGAGCTCTCTGTTGGAGACCATTAATTCCTCTGTGCTTTAAGATCATAATAATTATCTTAGAAACATGATAAGTAAGTTTGAAAACATGAAAAATGACTCCGCTTTACGATATACTCTTTGCTGGTTTTTATTTGTGAAAACTTGAAAACTAATACGGAACCCTCGCAAAGCTTTCTTCAAGCTCGCACTGGACAAATTTTCGTTTACCCATAAACACATTCTGTAAATAAACGTTTGTAAATTAGGGTAAACGCGATATTAGCGTAATAAGCGGGCTGTGAAAGACAGGAAGTGACTCCGCGCGAACATTGTGGCAGCCCTAGCTATACCCACCACCCCGCGCCTCCCATTACTTTATCAAACTACCCGCATGTGGGACACACAACCTTAGATGACACCAAAACGAGGAAGACACGTTATTTTTAGCATTATGCAAAGCTCCCCTACCGGCTAACATTGTCTCAATTTTAAGCCTAACAAATAAAAAAAGCCCTTGCATTATTCCTTAGCACCCATGAAATTAAATTGTAGTATAGTTTTACTAACCACAATATTTTAATTTTAATTACAGATAAAGACATCAGAAGTTAGTACCTAAACTCGGAAAACTCTTTTTCATCACACTTGCTCGTTATGTGGATTATTATATGCGTGCATACAGAAACACAATGGCCTATATACACCCGCGGGAGTAATGAAAATCAGTACAATATTACACCCCTAGGGACTATAATGTGTAGTTTTAAAAAATGGCGTTCACTCGAAGGCAAAGAACTTTATAGCAAACAGGTATGACATTCCACACTAAGGAGATTTTAAATCAAACATGGTTTTTTATGTCTTCGAAACTTTTACAAATGGTAATTTAAACATTTACGCTTTAATTAAATGCATTATTTTTTGTGCTTTAAAAATGTTTTAGTTTACTTTGCAATTATTTCAGTGAATTTTATTTTGAAATTCGATAAAAACTGGCTGTATGGGCTTTCGCCTTTGGGAGTCTCTAAATGCATTTTTTATCATTATCTGTGGCAGTGTGGACCACCGAATGGCACTGATTGTGCCTTGGAGGCCGTGCTGCGGTTTTATGTGTTCGTGATTATAAACTACGATATACGATTTTGGCTTAAGAACTTGTTTCCAATTGGCCGTAAAACTACTGAAAAAAACTTGAAGCTCCATTGACAAAGTTGACAATAAAACTATTTTAATAGTTACCTCTAGTTGTGACCTATAGTATAAATAAAGAGAGAAACAAACTTAAAATATGTCTATGTCATGTGAAGAATCCGAGTCTGAAATTGCAACAGCAATATTAACACCTCCGGATAGAGTGAATGCGGCTCAGTTGCTTAGTGAAAATTTGTTACCAGCAAAGTCTAAAGAAAATAGATTTGTTCCCTTGTGTCGTAGGTATTAATTCCTCGCAAATGTGATGAAAAACATTGTGTGCATCACGGGAAGTAAGGGTATTACAAACTCGAGTCATTAAAATCCCTCCGCCTTCGGCGTCGGGCTTCTAACACTCTCGTTAGTAATATCCTACTTACTTACCTTATTGCACAATGTACTATTTTATTTTTCTTTGTAAATAATTTACATGCATTAATCACTTGACACTGGCAGTATTGTTCCTCACGCACCCTAAGAGGAACCACAGTTGCCAATATTTAAAAAAAAAAAAAACTGTACTGTATGCCAACCATGATTTGACAACGTCAACACTCGTTAGCGATTCGCTAGCGAGTACGTAAAAACTATTTATGTCTCTCTGTCTTTCGTAATTAGTCGAAAAGAGATAGCAGTGTTAAGTATGTACGTAGTCGCTAGCGAGTTTTATGTTGTCAACTCATGAGCCACGTTTCTTACTGGTACTGGAAAGGTAAGAAACGTGGATACTGACAGTGGGCCTGATTCTCAAGTTGAAGGTCGCTCAGGGAGCTGTTAGAGAGATATGCTCAGAGTTTCTTTGAAGGATATGATCAGTAATGAGGAGATCTGACGAAGAACTAAGACAACCGACATACATAGCCCACCTGTCTTAAATAGGCTTTCGGCCGCCATCGCAACTGTGTTTCGCAACCAGTTGTCTACGAAGAATTTTCAGTCTTTTATGGCAACCAGTTGTGATATAAGACATTTTATATATTTAGCCCTATATTAGCGCCCCTATAGCGAACTGCCTACTGCCACTTCAACGTTGGTTAACGTTGGAAAATACTATTATGTACTGGTGAATGTACGAACACAACATTGATTTCAGCTGTGCGAGGGTGAATGCGTGTAGCCGTACAGTTTACGTTTATGCAATCTAGAGTACCGTATCTTCCTTCTTTGGTTACATCTAAAGGTCACAACACAATACGCGATATTTAGGTACTAGCTCGAGCTCTATGAAAACATAGTTGGTTCAGAAATGGTGGCACTCGCCTCACGTTCTTGAGGTCTAGGATTCGAATCCGGGCCCGTTTTAATGAGTTTTTCGGATCTTAGTACCTACCTAGGTATAGTTACTACATATTTTTATTAAATAAAAAGTTAATATTTTTAAAGGAAGGTTCTTATATGATAGCATCTTACAATTAAACTTACATTAGTGGATGTTTTTATTTTATTTTATTTATTTAACAATTTATTGTACACACAAAACATTAACAAGATACAAAACAAAACAGAAAGAACATGTACAAATGGTGAGGCTTATCTCTTTATGAGATTTCTGCCAGCCTACCAATGACAGGAAAAATGTGTGTTAGGGCAGACAGTGTGTACTAATATACTAAATAAACTATATTATATCAAAAATATTCATAAAGTATAATACATACAAATATTATCGTACATACTATTTACGATATTATATATTTATTGTACATATTATATCTGATTTCTATAATTAAATAATTTCTAATTAATAAATAAATATATAATAATATTATTAATAAATTCTATAATTTAAATTACATTAGTATTTAATGGTAATTTAGTTTTTCATCTTACTATTTTTACTGCGAGAAATGATTAGGTTTGATCCACAGACCTAGATATAGTTTGATCACTTTGTTTACCAAATAAATAACCAACTTAAAGTTTATAATAAATAAAGTACAGTCGACCTCACGTCAGTAGACACTTTGACCTTGAGCTGGCCTGGATTATTAAAGAGTTTCGATACTACAAGAGACCAGTTTATACTGGATTTGTTTCCACTGACGTGCGGTCGACCGTCAATTCAATTCATTTCATTTATTCATTAAACAATAATTATTGTATGCGAATAATCCTTAACTAATGCTTAAAATTTTTACTTATCTTACTTAGTTCTTTATAAACGTTAATGTATAATTTTTCGTATGTACCTATGTGGGTACTTTTATTTATTTTGCCAAAGACCGGGCTGGGTAGGTACTTACAGAAGCGGCGGGCGGCGCGCACTCGGCGAGGCGGCCGCGTTTTATTCAAATACCCTCACAAATCCGATTTACTTTGCAACTTTGCAACTTGTTACCAGTTCTTTGTTTAACCTTTTTTTACAAGCTTTTATTTAACTTGGTTTCCTGTTTTTCTGTCCGGGAGGAATCTTGCAATCGCTATTTCGCTTTCAGATATGCGATCATGCTCAAACTTCGGGAGTTTTGAAATCTTTCGCGCGCAAATGCAAACGCAATGTCAATTTATTTCTTGATTCAAGATTTTCATGTTTGAAAACAAGAAAAAATAACAGATCCGTGTTTTGTTTATATTTTGTACCGGTCCTTCCTAATCTAGACACGCGGTAGCGCGTCAAGCCAAGTTCCATTCATATTTACGTGAAGAAGTAAATGATGAAAACTTTGAATTTTCCATCACGTTATGAAGATAACAGTTTGTTTGAAAGAAAAAGAAACAGGGGTATTTTTTTAAATTTAAATTTTATTTATTCAGAAACAAACAGTCGTTTACATAAATGTTTTTCAACTTATATGAAGTAAAATTAGACCTATAGTTTCCATAATTAACTAGAATAACAGGCACATTGTATATTCTAATATTTGAAGAAGAATGAATAGAATTATGTATTTAATGTTTTTAAGTTTAGTTTACAAAATCCTAAATGCTTTTTTTATTATTTATTTAATGCTTATAATGTTTTCAAAATTTGTTTCAGCAAGTAGGTACTTTTTGAACATTTATGTTAGAATGAATCAAATCAGAGCCTTTCCTTCTTAGTTAAGTAAGTATAGGTAGGTACCTATATTGTTTATTTTATTCGAGCAAATTTTTTTTTCTTTTTTTGATCAAAGGAACTAAAAGTAAACACAGTGGGGTATAAAGTGGTATAAAGGCTTCGTTCTTTCGTCAAATTACGCGTCGTATCGATCGCGAGCGCCGTCTGATGCATAAATGCATTAGCCTGAAGATAGGCACCTCGCACTATCGCCGCGGCACGAGCCACAGGCGGCTAGCGGGACCATAGGCGGGGCGATTCGGAAATTAGCTGCTATTTTACATACCCTACTTGAGTGAGCAAAGGAAAGTCAATTCTGTCCGTGAAGTTAGTCAAACTGTCAAATTCAGTCCTCGTATTCCCCGTGGACCTACTGTGGGCCTACACTAGTTGTACCACCCAGAAAACTGTTCCCGATGACACAAATTATCTAATAGTGTTGTGGCGGAATCTTTCCGCACAACTATTTATTTGTACTAGACTGTATGCTGATTGTTGCCTTAGATTATCTAAACATCTACTGTCTTACTTGCGCACGCGAGCTCTCTCTCACACAGCACTCTGTCTTCTTCCGCTCGAGACTCGCCCGCGCATGGTCGCAATTATTAAAACTTACTTTAATTGTGTTATTAACTAACGCCTGTAATTCTACCTATTGTATTTGCCTCAGTAAAGCTATTGTCCAACGATCCAGTCATTTAATTTAAAGATCAGGCGCCCAAAGCGCCAAAGTGTCATCGAGAACGTAAAAATTGTGCACGTTCATTCGGCACAACAGAATAGTTTTAATACTGAGCCGCGGTCAGATCGCTTTGTTAGACGAATCTGATCGTCTTTATCTTGTAAACAGGCGATAGTGTTCGTGTAAAGTTTTTTTAATAATAATATTTTCACTTAAAATAAGTTATAAAATACACATCTAACTTGGCAACTTAAAAAAGCAGCGGTAATCGCTTTGACAGTACTTCAGAGTAAACTTTGATTCTAGGAACTTTGACTGACTGGACTTTGTCCGCGCTAAAAAGTAGCCTATATATTATTAAAGGATATAAGCTATCTCTGTACCAGGTTTTATCAAAATCTGTTCGGTAGTATATGCGTGAAAGAGTAACAAACATTCATCCTTACAAACTTTCGCCTCTATAATATTAGTAGGATTGTAGTGAGTAAATACTGTTATGCTTGTCTTGAAATAAACAAATAGTTGACTTTTAAATTACCATTTGATATAAGCGTCACCCTCCGGGACGCCCCCTGGCTACATGGAGCGACGATCTGCAAAGGCGGCTGACAGTGACTGCAGGCGGAGAACCGAAGGTCGTGTGCCGTGGCGCGCCTTGGGCCAAGTCCAGCAGTGGACTGGTGCAGGCTGATGATGAGCTTCACTTCAAATGCCATCCCCGCTGCCGCTCCCGCCGCTCGCCCATCTCTTGGGCCACCGCCGACCAGCTTCGTCCGCCCTAAATTTATTCTTAATAAAGCGCGGAGGCCGGCCGATGTGTTTTTTTGATATTTCGCTTTGAGGATGAAGGATCCCTATAGAGGGATATTTTCTTTTGGGATTTGGAGCGTTTTGATCGCGAGTTTATCGATAGTCTATCGCCGCTTGAATACAGAACAAAGTGAAGGTTCAATTTACTTTGTATCGCCGTTTTATTTCGCTTTGTAATTGAAAACGGATATTATGTTTTTCTCCTTTTCTATTGGGTAAGGAGTATGTGGGATGATTTATGCGGATTCTTTCAGCTGCGTCGGTTTCTTTCCTGTCATAACTGATAGCTTTGTGACTAAGTTTTTTGTTCATTTGTCTATCACCCGCATAACTAGAAAGCTGCTGGATAACCGTTGAAACTTTGAATATGGAAAAAAGCTACGTACCTTCTTATACCTAAAACTAACCGAAAAAGATGAAAAAAATACAAAAAAAATTTTTTTTTATCAGATTAAAGTAAAACGTAGGATATATAAATACTAAAGATAGTTTTTTTGGATCGGGCAAGTTTTTCACCATAGACTAGTAAAAAAAATAAAATCGGACAAGTGCAAGTAGGACTCGCACCCTGAGGGTTCCGTATAAACTGAATTAAAGAAATAACTAGAAAATCGGTAATAAAAGTTGTAGATAAATATCACATGGTACTAACGTATATGCATGAGTTGCTCATACGCAAACTTATGTTGGTACAAGAAAAAAAAGATTTTTTTGTGATGTAACTACAAATTTACTGTTTTCCGATTTTTTCTTTACTTGTGCTACAAGACTTTGCTTCTTGCCAAATTTCAGATTTCAAGAGTCAAACGGAAGTACCCCATAGGTTTTGATCACCAACATACTCAAAAATGCTGCAAAATCGGCCATATATTCCGACTTTCTAAAAATATCTTTTTTTATTGTGTCTAGTCTATAGTGAAGACGGCTTCTCTAAAAATACTGATTGCGCACAAATCGCGCATTCAGTATATTTGATCTACAAGTAAGTATTTATTTGATGTGCGCTTTAGTAAAATCCTAAAAAAATAAAATAAAATAAAATAAAATAAAATAAAATAAAATAAAGGCGAAAGTTTGTGAGGATGTTTGTGAGGTTTTTTTTCTTTATTTTATGGAGGGTTTGCTCTTTTTATATTTTTGTGATTTATATGTTCTTAATTTTGTTTGTCGCTCATTCACGCTGTAACGGCTGAACGGATTTTGATGAAACTTGGTCCAGTGATGGCTTATACCCTGGAATGACATATAGGCTACTTTTCACCGCGGCAAACCCGCGTGAAACAGCTAGTCTGTTATAGACTACGAACCAAGTGAGATCCAATCGCTTCCACCCTGAGGCAGTATTTATACAAGAGGTACCTATAAATTCCAGTCGCAGGATACTTTTGCGGGAAGGCAATAAAACTAACAACCACCGGGTGGACATAAAAACGGGAGCCAAGATGGCTGGGCGGGGCCTGGGCGGGGCGGGGCCAGCGCTGGGCGTGGCCTTCGGGGGGACGGGGGGAGAGAGGGAGGGGGGAGGGAGGGAGGGGGGCGGGGTGGAGAACTGGGCCAAGTGGCTCTCAGCCAGGGATTGTCTTCGGCTCAATGTGTTTACTTACTTGGGAAATTGCGAGTTCTTTAAGTATACCTTTATACTTAAGATCTACCTATATTACTTACCTATTTTTTTGTATGACTATGACCACATAAAGTCAAAGTAAAATAAATGTTACCACACTATGACATATATATAAAGCGCATAGAAAGGGTACAAAAGAGATTCCTGTGGGCACCTCTCGTTCCAGAGTAACCTTGCTAAAAAGCTTCCATCTTACGAGGCTCGACTTAAACACTTTAAATTATCTAGTCTTAAAAATCGTAGGTATCTATTGGACAATGTCTTTCTGTACAAAGTGATAAATGATGGAACTGATTGTCCCGCACTTCTAGCGAGACTCAATTTTAATACGCCGAGTAAACTACCGAGGCGAACAAAATATACCCCATTTAAAGTCAGTTCTTCCCGCAGTAACCTGGGCCAAAACAACACTCTAAACCGACTACAGAGACAGTATAACTCTTTAAGCAAACTAACAGAAATTGATGTATTTTCAGATAACCTTAACAAGTTCAAAAAGGCAATTAGATCACTTCACATCTAAAACTTTTAATTTTGTTTTTTCACTGTTTTCTTACAAAGGCAGGATCTCAAATAATGTAATTTAGCTCTAAATTTATAGGTAATTTTACTTATAAGTCGCAATTTCACTTCTTTATATAATGCATGTCGTGGCAGCCTATAACTAAGGTAGCACTTAGATTTTTCTATCATACATGTATCAGTAATTAGCAAGTAAGAGTGTATACTTTGTTGGTTGTCCTTAATAAATAAAAAAAAAAAAAAAAAAAAACCTAGATTACATATTATTATGAGAATACCGGATCAATTTGTTTGATGACACTTGGGTACTATATAATGTTATCTTTACAAACAATAATTTGCTTGTCACTTAAATCAAAATCAAATCATTAGTACTTAGTATTTATATTACCATATCGCATATTTCGTTCATAGGTACAGTCGACCGCACATCAGTGGTAACACTTTGACCTTGAGCTGGCCTAGCCTATTAGGGAGTTTCAATACTACGCGAGACCAGTTTATACTGGTTTTGTTACCACTGATGTGCGGTCGACCGTACCTTAAGTTTATCAATTTCATTTAATTACAAAATTATAATATTAACGTCTAATAAGTACGAAATAGCCGAAAGGATTAGCAAACTGAAGTGGCAGTGGGCGGGTCACATCTGTCGCAGAACCGACGGCCGCTGGGGCAGACGGGTTCTGGAGTGGAGACCGCGGACCGGGACGCCCCTCCGCCAGGTGGACCGACGACCTGAAGAAGGTGGCCCGGAGCGGCTGGATGCGGAGGGCAGAGGACCGGGTGTGGGGGCGTTCGGGCTATAGTCCACCACGCTAGCCCAGTGCGGGTTTGTGGACTTCACATGCGTCTAAGAATTTCTTCTTCGGCGTATGCAGGTTTCCTCACGATGTTTTCCTGCACCGTTTGAGAGCAGTCAGTAAATGTACCTACTTAAGTTTTGAGAAAAAACCCATTGGTACAGGGCCCGGCCGGGGATCGAACTCCGGACCTTTACTTGTCACCCAACGAATACGAAATAAAACCTCATAACAGAAAAACATATTTCATTCCGCCGCGAACGAACGCTGTACCATCGAGGTAATACGTACTAGAGAAGACACCCCAACTCGACTGTTTGCAACACGAGTTGGTGTTCGTTGGCACCAACTCGCGTGGCGGGGCGGCCATATTTCGGTGAAATCCATTCATATTCAGACAAAGTTGCATCTGTGCGTATTGTATGTTATCTATGATGAGATCGGAGACACCCCCGCGCGCACCCCGCGTACCCCGCCCGCCGTCATCTAGTTATACCATAACATAGGTCTGTGTATAATTATATACCACTAGCCGATGCCCCGCGACTTCATCCGCGTTATAAAGTATACTATTTATGTTATTCAAAAAATTTTAACCCGTTTTCTAAGCATGCCAGTTTCTTAGTATTAAACTTTGTCAATAGATGGCGTTAGGTGTATTTTACACCCCCCTATCATTAGGTTCTTCGCAACATATTTAGGTTAAGCGTGCAAATTATCCACCAGTTTTTACCTCTTTATAATTGGTTGGTATCACAGAGTTAAGATCTCTTTGGTGCGTGCTCGCGGCCCCTTAAAGAGGCGTAAAAGAAGCATTCTATGGGTGTCAAAATCGTGTCAAATGTATGACAATACTGTGACTCACACACATTCTCATTTTCAAACTCCATATACATTTGTATTAGCAACCTCCTCCCGCTACTCCGCTTCCTTTGTCCGCACCCCCCTGTAAGTGGCACCATAGGTTCCCATACTAAACATGCAAGATGCAGTCTCCATAGGGAGCGCGCGCGCCACCAAAGAGATTCGAACCTTCCTGGTTGGTATATCGACGGGGAAGTGCTAACAACTCCTAACTTACAAAAACCAAATTTTGCGAATTTCAACTTAATTCATATACCAGTAGACGCGTTTATCGAACTGCATTCACAAGTCGTTTTCTTTAAAAAAAATGTAAGTTAGGAGTTGTTAGCACTTCCCCGTCGATACATAACTTTTGTTTGAAGTAGCTAGTCTATATTACCCCAATGCGCTGTACTTACTCCATTAGAGCAAACATTAGCATAGAGAGCAGGCAGGTACAAATGCGCTCACAAGCCCATCTACCGCCTCTAAATTGAAACGAGACGGTGAATTAAAAAATAAATCAAAAGCGGATCTCGTCGCGCGGCGGCGGCGGAGGCAGACTCCGGCGGAGGCGAGGCGCGGGCGGAGGCGAGGCGCGGGCGGCGGCCGCGGAATTGGAAAAATGTACTCGCGGCCGAGGCGCGGAACTGTTTCCAATGCCATCGGGGTAGCATCCAGCGAAGGTAGCTGTGAGGTATAAAAAAATTCTTGCCTTTGTAAGTAGTCATAGAAATCACACATCGTATACAAAAACAATATCGCCATATAATGAAATTGTATGACACTATGTATAAATTAATGCGATAATTTTCTTATGCTGATTCGATATCTTTGTCAAAAGACGCAATCTCACTCACACACTCCGCTCATTAAACATACAGCGTATAAAGGGGATCCCAGACAAACGCGGGGTGCGGTGGCGGTGGCGGCCTGTTGTATTCCCTATGCAATGTATGTGAGACTTCAGACACGCGCGGCCTACGTTTGCATATTGAGGCGTGTGTCTGGGATTCGCATAATACCTGGTTTCTTAACTGATGCAAATTAAATTGAATTTTGACATCTAAATATATAAAATTTAATTTTGATAAATAGTATATACGTGTCACCGTGTAATTTAATTTTATCATATTTCTAAAAAATCATCAATTGTATTTTAATTTTTAATTTAATAATAACAACTTATATGACAAAGATTTTCGGTGCCTCAAAAACCAGACCTGGTTTGTAAATGTTTGCTATTAATTTAATATACTTAGGTACCTACCTACCTAACTGAGCGAATCGCAAGCGCAGGACAACGGAAACGCACTCTCGACAAGATAATAAGAACGTTCGTACATAATATTAAAGTGGCGCGACGCACAGACAGACTGTAATACAAACCTCATTTAAATACGGCTACGCGGGAAATTGAAGGAATTACCGGGGGACCTTATTGCCTTCGTCGAGTTGTATCAAATATTTACAGTGAGAGGCGCAAAAACTCTCCTATGGTTTCGGACTTGCCTATACTGTCCCAGTTAAAAAAAACACTGATATCACCTATGTCTATGTCATCGTCTTGTTACGTTAAATGATTTATCAGTAAATGACGATAACTTTTTTCGCTGTCATCCGATTTCAATGAAACAAAGCCTATAAGTTGCGCCAGGCTGTGCTTAATCTACATGTGAAAACCGCAAGAAAATCCGTTCAGTGGTTTCGGAGATTAGCGATTACAGACAGACAGAAAGACAAAAAAATTTAAAAAAACTTTTTGTGTTCTGTTACTCTTTTTTTATCGCCCACACTTATTTTTTTATAAATTTGTTCAAAGTACAGACACACGATTTCTACTCCTATAATATATGTATAGATATGCTTATGTTACATAACGTAAAGAGTACCGGAGACTAAAGCAATAATTCATATATTTTTTCTATGTATAACTATCTCATTTTAAGTTTTTATTATTATTATTATTGAATATAGGATATTGTGCGTCAGTGGCCTCGGAGATAAGACACGGCCTATCATATCGAAAGGTCCGGAGTTAGATCCCCGGCTGGGCCATGTACCAATGGGTTTTTTCTCGAAACTTAAGTACATGTACTGACTGCTCTCAAACGGTGAAGGAAAACATCGCGAGGAAACCTGCATACGCCGAAGAAGAAATTCTTAGGCGCATGTGAAGTCCACCAACCCGCACTGGCGTGGTGGACTATAGCCCGCACGCCCTTGTTGAGAGGGTAGGCCTGAGCCCCAGCAGTGGGGAGATTAATAGATAGGTCGCGTCTTATTCCCGAGGCCACTGACGCTCTTAGCCACTGACTGACTATTAATTAATAAGTTATTAATAAATATAAATACCTATAAAACTAAATTAGTTATATAAAAAAAATCTCATCATCTCATATTTTCAGATAACCTAATTAAATTGAAAAAGGCAATTACGTCACTACACATCTAGAACTATTAATTTTGGTTTTTCACTGTTTTCTCACATAGGCAGGATCTCAAATAAATTTAATTTAGCTTGAACTGTATAATAATGTCGTTTATAATATCATGTTACAGAATATTTTAATCTATGCAAAAATAATAATAAGTTTCTATTTAAATACAACATTACAACTATCTTTAACTGTATAGGTAATTCACTTACAAGTAACAAATTTTCTAAAATCTGTCCAGTCACTTCTATGGAGAATGCATTTCGTGGTCGCCTATAACTAAGGTGGCTCTTAGATTTTTCTATCAACATGTTTAAGGAATTAGCAAGTAAGAGTGTAAACCTTGTATGTATGTATGTATGTAAACACTTTATTGTACTAAAAATTTACCGATACAGACAGTTAAGAATAAAACTAAGTACAAAGGCGGACTTATCCCACTAGGGGATCTCTTCCAGACAACCTTGTTGGTTGTCCTAAATAAAAAAAATAAAAGTAATAAAACTAGCTTATGCCCCGCGACTTTATTCGCATTAAAATGTACCGTATACGCGCGGTGTACGGCGCGGCGGTCTACCGCAGGCCGCAGCCTCAATACGCAAATCATGGCCGCGTATGTTTGTTGTCTCACATCCCACTTAACAAGGGAAGGCAACAGGCCGCCACCGCCACCGCAGGCCGCATGTGTCTGGGACACACAAACACTCACAACCTTTGCCTGTATATACCTAGCCCCGCTTTATAAAAGGTTAGATTTATTTTAAGCGCATAGTGTGAAAAGGCCCTTCCCGCTGCTAAACACCGGAGTGTCCCTCGGAAGGAAACAATATTTAAATGAAGATGATCTGGTCCCTCCGGCCTCCCCCGCCGCCCCCCGCCGCCACCTTGTCACTAATAATGTTTCGAGAAAATATTAGATTCGTAGGTTTGAGTTAGACCACAGAATCCTACTAATCCTATCCTACTAATATTATAAAGGCGAAAGTTTGTGAGGATGTTTGCACTCTTTCACGCAAAAACTACCAAACAGTTTTTGATGAAACTTCGTACTGTGATAGCTTATATCCTGGAATAACATATAGGATACTTTTTAATGCGGACAAAGTCGCAGGGCGTCCGCTAATACCCCCTAAGTAACAAAACGCCTACATAGAGGGCGTTGTTTCACAATGTACACGGTAGAAACTTTTCTACGCGGGCGAAGCCGCGGGAAAAAGCTAGTACATTAGTGGTTAGGGCTTTCTGTAGTGTGGCCTTCTATAGACGACAAGTAGTCCAAGATTATTTTTTTTGGTTTTATTTATTTATTTACGAAAACAATTACAGTCATTACAGACGTGTCTAATAAAAGAAATGCAAGTTTTTTACTGATATCTGTACTGTTCTAGGTAGGTCATGATTACAGTCATTACAGACGTGTCTAATAAACGAAATGCAAGTTTTTTTAATGATATCTGTACTGTTCTAGGTAGGTCAGGCCCTACTGCGCCGGAAGTCGTGGGTTCGATTCCCACCCAGGGGCAACATTTGTGTGATGAGCATGTATATGAGGTCCTCCAACACAGGTATATTCTTGCTTAACCAAGAGAACCTTGGCATAATTTTAGTATATGTAAGGCAAGGTTTAATATAAAAGAATTTTGTATTTGTATATCAGCTGTTGGTTTACGAATTCTGGGTGTTTGCATCTACATATTTATGTATTTTTTCGTTTTTTTCAGTTGAGTACCCATTCACACAAGCTTCGGCTTAGTTTGGGACTAAACAGCCGTGTGGGAATTTATAAAAACATTATTGTTATAAAAAAATTCCTTTTCAGGGCATTCCCCACTTAAATTGTGCACCTAATAAAACATTTAGAAGAAGTTACCAGATTGTGATAAAAAAAGTGTCTAAGTTGATAAAAGTTTAATGAAAAAAAAACCAACACCACTTAATAATAGGTACTTACTTAATATAACAACAAACGGGTCGTGAAAACTTAAACTTAAAAATAATGAAAAAAACAGAAAAACTTATTTCCTAGTCATGGTGATAATTTTTTTATTTGTACAAAAAAACTTAGGTATCGGTGATTTGATTTGTACAAACAGTAATGTAGTCGGTACTTAACTAAATGTATAATCAGAACTAATTTTTAATTTTAATTTTTTAATTTTCATTTATTCAGAGAACTCAAAAATCAAAATTATTAAACAAACCTAACCATTGTTCGTAGACTTGTATTCATAGCTCTCGTCACAGAAAAACAACAAATCGACAACAACAATATTATGTGAAATTGTGTTTTAGTCTTCGCAAGCAATTGTAATAATCTAATAATACACATATTATATAATAAATAATACACATACATACATAAGTAAAAATAAACTTACATGGTCGGTAGTCTATACATAAATAAAATATACGGTTTAAGATTTTCCTTGTATTTTTTAACCTTGTAATTTTCATTTTAAAATCATTGTTCTGAAACAAAGAAAAACAATAATTAATATGATTAGGTACCTACCTATACTTACTAAATAATCTAGCCTCGATGTACGGATTATTATTTTAAGTTCAGTTTTCAGATTCTTTCCTTTTTACTTCCGCGAGCAAAAAAAGAAAATACCTACATAGTTCGCATTTCTTTTCGTCTGAGCTATTCAAATGTCGGCAGTACTGTTCCTTGCTCTGGTACGGTCGACCGCACGTCAGTGGAAACCACTAGTATAAACTGGTCTCTCCTAGTATTGAAACTCCGTAACAGGCTAGGCCAGCTCAAAGTCAAAGTGGACGTGCGGTCGACTGTACAAGCAAAAATAGACAAACCATGCATTTCTAACCTTCTAAGAGGGCGGTGATCTATGACTCATTCGTTCTCCTACAGTGCCACTTGCCTGGATAATATAGTTCTTGACCTTTAATAGTCCTAAATGAAGAACAAGATAACCGACATTCACAGAGGCTGGTCAAATCTAACGGCCCCCGGTGTTGCAGTGTTCTACGGCCGACGGTGGCCACCGACCATCAGATAAGGCTGGCAACGTAACGTATAGCACAAGAAAATTCGTTGCTACTCTATTTGTATAAAACTTACCGAGCAAGTAGCGCATTCCGTATTTCAGATAAACAGGGCTCGGGCCAGGCCCGCGGCCGCCCCCGCGTGGGGGGGGGGCGCCGCGCCGGCGCACGCGGCGGCGGGGGCGGCCCGCGGAGCGGCGCGCGCGCAGCGAGCTGCACCAGCGGCCTGCACACACACAGAGATAGATTAACACAATGAGATACCTTTTAAAATATCACACACATTGACAGTCGGAGATAATAATAATAATGTTTGGACAAATTCACACACGCCTGTCAAGGGCCAAACTAAGCCGAAGCTTGTGGAGATGGGTATTCATTGTATACATTATACTTGTAAATAAATACTTAAATACATACAAATTCTCTTTAAATAAAGATTTAAAAAAATCATCTACGAGGGAACAAAAAATCCTATTAAAATCACTTGCGTGATAACAGACCTGATAAACATATGAATTGTGCAATGGACGTCCACTGCCTAGTTGTAGAAAATAAAACTTCTTAGTCTTACCGATATGCTGTCACTGATCACACTGACTGAAGACACTGATCTCCAGTTTCTGCTTCTAGCATATTATTAGCTTGATTCCTGACGCGACGATGGAAACCCGACGGCATAGGAAATACAGGTTTTCTTTCGTCACGTGGCACCTTAAAGAATGCATGATGACTCACCATTGCTCCACAGGCCACCATCACAGCGGAGTCCTGGCTGACTCTGTCGAAGAAAACAACAAATTAAAATTCTGCCAATTTAATCTAAGAAAGGATGTTAAACGCACAGTAGAATTTGATAAATTAAATAAAAATAAAAATATATACTAGCATATTTCAAAAGAAAAGTGTAAAGCAAGTGCTCACCTCCGCGTCCCCGGCCGAGTGCGCGGTGCGCGCGCGCAGCGCCGCTTATATACAGTCGCGGGGCGACGCGACAACACGCCCGCGTGGAGAAACGCCGTAAGTCCCTTAATCATCATCAACAGCCTATTAACATGTCCCTACTGCTGGGGCTCAGGCCTACCCTCTCAACGAGGGAGTTCGGGCTATAGTCCACCACGCTAGCCCAGTGCCGGTTGGTGGATTTCACATGCGCCTAAGAATTTCTTCTTCGGCGTATGCAGGTTTCCTCACGATGTTTTCCTTCTGTTTGAGAACAGTCAGTAAATGTACTTAAGTTTTGAGAAAAAGCCCATTGGTACATGACCCGGCCGGGGATCGAACTTTGGACCTTTCGATATGATAGGCCGTGTCTTATCACCGAGGCCACTGACGCTATTCCATATTACTATGAATAAAATATTTCATATACATGGGGCCAATCACACTAAGGGCTTCTTTCACCACTTGCTGATATTGTTACAGATAGTAATCTTAGTGATAAACTAATCTATCAGATAAATCTGTGTGATAGACCATATAAAATATATAAGATATAGGCAATCAGATACCTGTGAAACCAAAAAAACAGGCTATCTGTCAGATAACCTGCAGATAGGGTATCTGGAACTTTATCAGCAAGCGGTGTAAGAGGCCCTAAGGAAATTACCAAATCTAAACCACAACCAAAAAACTGTGAGTAGGAATCGCGCCCTGAGGGTTCCGTATTCCGTACAAACTTATTTAAAGAAAAAACAAGGCCAGTGGTTTCTCCTTTGTATAAATGTTTCTCTATTCTTGCTCATTCCTACAGTTTGTAAGTAGGTACTCGCGTGTATAAAGGAAACCAAATAAACTATTTATTTATTTATGTATTTATTTTATTTAATGCAAGGAAACCCGCAAGGAAACCCGCCGAAGAAGAAATTCTTAGGCGCAGTGAAGTTCGCCAACGCGCACTGGGCTAGCGTGGTGGACTATAGCCCATATGCCGTCATTGTGATGATAGGCTGTTGATGGTCATGATAGATATGCCAAGTAGTAACCCAGAACCAAGTAACAAATATATAATTTTTAAGCATTTAAAACTTACACCGTTTTACTATACTGGATTGGAATGCGCGTCTTGAGTTCGAACGCGTCGCGTAGAAGTATCAAATGTTCTAGAATGTTCCACCGAAGATAAGTTACCCACTTAAGTTAAGTTAAGTTCTGTAAGTAAGTAGGTACCCACCTACTTATATGAAGTAGGTAAACGCCGGCCATCTTGCCTGGCCGGGGCTCGGTAAATTTAATAATCCCAGCGGCTGGGATCCTTCCTAAAGACAAATGTCCACCCTTCCCCCCACGGGAAATTATTATATATATTCCCGGAAAAATCCCGTTCCACCAGGGCGGGATCCCGGCGTGGGCGTGGCCCGGACACGCCTTCCCGCGGGTGGGCGGGGCGATGCCTTTTTGTTTCGACTACTTTCTGGATAGTTTCGCGTTTATCTCGATGGGTCTCATTTCGCTGAGATTGCTTTGTTTATAGTTCTGTAGTAATGGATGGGTCTTTGTATTGTTTTTATACGAATCCACAAATTTGTAGGTAGATGAAAAAAAATTGGCCTTTTTATATAATAATAATAATAATTGTTTGGACAATTTTACACACGGCTGTTTAGTCCCAACTAAGCCGAAGCTTGTACGTGGGTACTCGACAACTGATAAACATACTTAAATACATTTAAATAAATACATAAATACATACAAACACCCAGAATCCGAAAACCAACAGTTATGCTCATCACACAAATGTTGGTCCCGGGTGGGAATCGAACCCACGACCTTTGGCGCAGTAGGCAGTGTTACTACCACTGCGCCAACAGGCCAGTCAAATATGGCGGAACTATGTCTATGAATTACCTACCTATGTATTGACGGCCTGTTGACTTGGAGGTAGTGACCCTGCCTACTACGCCGGTCGTGGGTTCGATTCCCACCCTGGACCAGCTGTTTGTGATGAGCATTCTGTTGGTTTTCGGATTCTGGGTATTCTAAGTATTTATTTAAAAGTATATTACGTATTCCTGCGAGATCGAATCAGAAATGAGGAGATCCGCAGGAGAACCAAGGTCACCGACATAGCTCAAAGAATTGCGAAGCTGAAGTGGCAGTGGGCTGGGCACATCGCTCGTAGAACTGACGGCTGTTGGGGCAGAAAGGTTCTCGAGTGGCGACCACGTATCGGAAGACGCAGCGTGGGCCTCCCACGAGGTGGACCGACGATCTGGTGAAGGTCGCGGGACCCGGCTGGATGAGGTTAGCGCAGGACCGGTCGTCGTGGAGATCCTTGGGGGAGGCCTTTGTCCAGCAGTGGACGTCTACAGGCTGATATGATGATGATGATATACATATTTGTCAGTTGTTGAGTACCCATGTGTACAAGCTTCGGCTTAGTATGGGACTAAACAGCCGTGTGTAAATTTGTCAAAACATTATTAAACCCTCAAAACAAATAGATCAGCTGAGCCAAGGGCTATGACTTCTTTGACTTTGGTTTTATCTACCTTTTACTGCAAGGACTCCTGACTTCATGCGTGACCGCGAAAAATTAAACAAATTTCCTTATTTGTAACAATATTGTGGTTATTAAGGTATTTAAGACTCACATTAAACAACAACTTTGTAAGAAAGCTTATTATAAAACAGTCGATTATCTAAATGACAAAGATGCCTGGTGTTAATGTTACTTCAGCCTCGCACAATCTTTACAAAATAATGTTATGTACAAACTTGATTTTAAAAGATGTGTTGCGGAAGTTTGTTGCGCCGCTTCTTCTTCCCAGCTCTATATAACACCTTGGAGGCGGTGGTAGATAAAAAATTGACGTTGTATAAATGTACCTAGTGTACTTACATGCAATAAAATACTTTTGAATTTGAATTTGAATTTGAAAAATTAATTTGCTTTTCCCGCGAATAAACTTTATGTTGTTATATATAGTAAGTAATACAGAAATTAAATTACAATTCAAATAATAAGTAAAAATAAATTTTACAAGTCTAAATTTATAAATAATATCATGCAAATTACTATTCTAAACGAAATGTTTTGGTCAAAATTTACTAATTTATAAATTACAAAATAATAATAATACTAGCGAAAAATATACTGTATAAAACAACATAAAATAATATAAAATCGACACGTGTTTCACCTCTCTACGAGGCATCCTCAGGATGTTGACAGAACGGCAGCTTACGACCGAGAAATTCCTTATTTGTTGTTATATATTCCTTATTTCCCACACTAATAAAAACACCTAACCTACGTATACGTATCAGAAAAATCTGATTTGCACATCAACAGTTGGTCCACTGGCAATTTAATGTATTTTTCATTACTCATACTCTGAAAGTACGTCTGAAGTTGCCTGAGGAGCGGGTTGAAAGTAATACATCTCAGCCCTAGGGAGAATCGTTTTCAACTGACAGCTGTCAAATTATTTTTAAAAAACTAGTACTATTTTGACATTTCTATTGGACCATGTTCCAACTGTCTATACAGCCACTCAATTACAGCGCGATGTAAAATTGAAACAACATAAAGATAAGTCATAAGTAAAGAATATATGTATTTATACAAATGACTTTATTATAATTATTACTGTCAACTATTTCTTTAAAATAACATAGATTTGGGCAAAATATTTACCATTTTTTCAATGATGGAAATGAAAAATAATGGCAGAATATCTGGCCGGTCACAGAAAAAAAACAAAATAGACGGGAAAGCGGCAATCCGATCTTCATTTGTTTTTTCGAGTCGTAGAGTTTTGTTACTTCCGTATAGCAGAGATTTGTATTAACATTCATTTTATCTTTAGCTAATTCATGTTTTTATTTTTACTTTCATTGTATTCGCAATGAAAAGCACAGTGTATCCCTCGGGTTCAAGAATTATTTAGAGTCCCTCGACCAAACCCCGTCTCGGGACCTCAATAAGTTACTTTCACCGCTGGGGTAACAATGTACTATTACAAATTTTAATGACCTGTAATGAATATTAGTATACCAATAAATTATGTCTATGTCCCCCAAAAAATTCTGATTGCACACAAATGCGCACTCAGTATATATTTGGTCAACCATTAAATATTTATATCAAATTAAATAAATAAAAAGCTTTTTAATAAAATCTACTAAACCTATTTTATGAAGCAGCTAATTGTGTGGACAACCGTCACAATAAAACCCATAATAAATGAGCCACCATCGCCCGGCCCGGGTATCACTTGAGCCCAAACAAAGCGAGGAACCACCGAACGAATGCTAATTTGCCAACAACTAAACATTTTTCCGTACAGTTTCCAACAAACAACATTACACTTAGGGACACAGTCAATGAGACCATTTATGTTTACGTTATATTTAAATAGATACCTACCTACATTTAAATAGATAAAGATAATTTATTCATCATCATCATATCAGCCTGTAGACGTCCACTGCTGGACACAGGCCTCCCCCAGGGATCTCCACGACGACCGGTCCCGCGCTGACCTCATCCAGCTTCTCATCAATTTATTCATCGATATAAAATACTAGTAGCTATAAATAAGACAATTTACTTTAAAATAAACGAACTGAAGGAATGACTTGACTTTGCTCAATGACACCATCATTCATTACAAACACAGAACACGGATAGTTGAAGTTACCAGATTCAAAAAGAAACTCCATGACTTATTAATTGAGAAATGTTATTATAGCCTGGATGAATTTCTTGGTGACGGGTCCATCTAAGGTTTTATTTTCGTTTTAGTTAATTTTCTTGACATTTTCTGTATTTTTATTTTTTTTGACATATAATAATTGTTTTAATACATAATGCAACGTTGAATGCCCATTTGGCGGGACATAGCTGAGCTCTTTGACATCTCCACCAATGTATTTACTTACCTACCTATGATCCACAATAAATAAATATTTGATTTGATTTGATTTGACGGAAAAAGCTCGCTACGCTCCCGCTCGCTACGGTTTATAGTGATCTATGATTACAAAGAACAAGTGTTAATTATTATTCAAAATCAATCAATAAATCTTACGTAACATTAGCTTACAAGTAGAATGGCATAGTTATTTTCTGTCTTTGTAAGTATTTCATGATTAACTTATCAGCATGTTTAATTATTATCAATAAAACAATCAAAAAACTTTCAATAATTTTTTTTACATTTGTTACAAAATATTTAAGTGCATAGCTGCGCGTTTAAAATTGCACGCCAGTGTACTCGTGTATCCTGGTCCCTCGCATCTGGCGCATTACGAATTTCTAAACCGAAAAAAAAAACAAAAAGCAAAGGAAAGACACAGCAGGAAGCGGGAAAAGGGACAATCTCCACCCAGGTCCTGTTCGCTGTTCCACTGAGGACATATTTTATTTACTAAGTGGCTGTTTTGAATAAAAATGCGGTTTCCTCAGCGCCGTTAAAAAGTACAAAATGCTAAAATAGCGCACGCTGTAGATTTATTGCTTTTTGCGGACCCGCTGTAACGGGTGAAGTACTTCCGTCCATACGGGTAAGGTCTACGTCCAGCAGAGGACGGACCGGTGCAGCTTGGTGATGACTGATGATCCACCGTCATTGATGATTATACCGTAAATGTATTTGTGCTTGGAAACTGTTGTTTAGTTGCGTCGTGTCTAACTATACCTTTATTTGGCATAGCCTGTTCTATTAGAACCGATGTTTTTTAAAGGTACAAATAGAAAATGTTTTATTTCATCAACTAAATTGTCAGAGTTTACAGTCGTTACCATAATTATTTATTTTTCTTTTATTCATTGTTGGGGAAGGCCTATGTCCAGCAGTGGACGCTAAGGCTGAAATGATGATAATGAATAATCTATTAGATTTAGGTTACACAAAATAAATTTCCGGGAACTACAAATTACATTAAAAAACATACAAATAATAATAAAAAAATATGATGAAGAATAAAAAAATATTAAAACTGTAAAAGTTAATGTTGGATAAAAAAAACTATCTGTATTAAAAAACAGCACAGTAGTAATCAACGTCAACAATTTGGTCCTATAAACGAAAATGAACATTTTCGTACCATTTCCCGCAAAAGGTCAAAGGTACCATAAAGCCAGGCATCGAAGAATGTAGTGTGTTATTATGCAATGGTACGTGAAGCCTGCACCGAGGCGCGGTAAGTGCGAGAGGCGGGCGCAGGAACACGGCGAGGCTAGTTATCGCACAGTGGACCTGCACTGCTTAAACTGGGACATACGATTCAATTTTTTTTTACATTTTTGAGATTTAGTCTATGACAATACATTGAGATCATTGCTAAATAAAGGTACCTATTTCTGTTTAGATTATTGTTTCGAAATATAACGCGATCTAGGTACAAACTTGCATTGACGTCTCTTAAACGTCAAGTATACCTAATACAAAACGCGGTAAGTGCTTATATTAAAAACACAAACAAGTTTTCTAGCATTTCTTTATCAACTAAAGTCGTAAAGAAAAAAAACTTAAATTTTTTACTTCAGTCGTTCCAGAGCAAGAGGCAAGAATAACAAAAAAAACGCTTTCTACTTTTTTTCGGTCAAATTTATACCATAGATACATTTATGTAAAAATAGACAAATACGTAGACAGATTTAATTTTAAAATACAGCTAAAAATCGGAAACAATGTCGCGAGTGGTGTGGTCGATTGTATGGAGACGAGGCATTAAATGCAGGTATCCAATAAAATATTCAACTTTTTGTCCGCGGCTAGAATGCGCGGGCCCACTGGTCTCCGCTACTCCGCGGTGCGCGGGCGCAGCGCGGCGGTCGGCGCGTGATCTCCGATCGCGGCTCGATACTATAATCGGCCCACTGTGCAAACAGTCGCTTGCGATCTGCACGAATTTGCAAACAATTCACATACAGTATGTGCTTCTATTTTTCCCTGTTTACTTACTGCAACTCCCGAGGGCAGGGAAAAAGAAAGAGGTAGCGGAATTGTTTTATTGACCTCAACGTACACTGTTGCATACATATATCTTCACCTATGTCCCTGACGGGGTAGGCAGAAGGAACAAGGCGCCAAGTATGGCGATCCTGTCACACCTCTGTCGCTTCGCTCAGTCTCATCATCTCATCACACACGCTCGCCGCGAGTGCTCCGCACGTGTCCGTCTGTGAGCACCTGCTCCATCTGCTCCTGGCATATTCGTTCTTCTGTTCGTTCACCACTCATTCGTTCAACATGTCGGAAAATTGGGTAGACGTATCGCAAGGCGTCACTGCTGTCCATAACGCACGCCACCAGCTCACCATACGTCAATGTTGTTCAGCTAATTGGAACAGGATATGTGATAACATTTCCACCATCCTGTAGAAGTGGTAGCGTGGGATCCCCCCGGGCGGCGCGGCGCGCGTGCGCGGGCCCGCGCCCGCGGCGCCGCGGCCGGCCCCCGCATTACTGCATCCTAGATCCCACCGGCGCGGGCGCAGCCAAATCAACGGCTTCGGATGTGAACCGCGCCGGTAATCGGTAGCGGCGCAACAGCTTGCTGGTTGAGAGGCTACACTATGACCTCGCCGCTTTATTTAATTTTTTACCGAATTAATCAACAGTCTATTAATAAGTCCCCACTGCTGGGGCTCCGGCCTACCCTCTCAACGAGGGGGTATAGGCTATAGTCCACCATGCTAGCCCTTTACGGGTTGGTGGACTTCTCTTCTTCGGCGTATGCGGGTTTCCTCATGATGTTTTCCTTCACCGTTTGAGAGCAGACAGTAAATATACTTAAGTTTCGAGAAAAAACCATTGGTACATGGCACAACCGGGAATGGAACTCAGACGTATCGACATGACAGGCCGCTTCTGCCCCACCACGCCACTGCCGCTCTCCGATCCGAGCAAAGGCAGGGTTGCTTGACCAAATGAGACAAGGACAGAATTAAACTTGGATGAATAGGTACCTATAGAGCTTTTTTTACTTGCACTGGGCTAGCGTGGTGGACTATAGCCCGACCGAACGCCCTCGGTAGGCCTGAGCCCCAGTGGAGACATGTTAATAGACTGTTGATTTGATTGACTTTTACTCAGTGGGTTATTGGGAAAATGTAACATTTCAATCAACTGAAATTAATTCATACTTTTATATTTCATACCGAATAATTTCAACCCGAACTTAGTGTAGGTACCTACAGTATTAGTAACTTTTTCATGACTTACAGTACTTATTAACCCACCTACGTGGTACAATGGTTTGTAATATGCAATACAAAACCAGCTGCATACATCTAGGAGATTGGATAACTTCACGTCACGACCTATCATCACAATACCAACCTATATTTGCCGTTCCACGAGTAAATTTCCACCTCCCATCCGTCCTGCGAGACAGCCGAGTGACTGCAAGTGTAAGTTTGTCAAGTTATAACCCCCACACTGCGGTGACATATCCAAATTCCAGGCTATGCAGCAGTGCGGAAAATGACGTGTCACTTGCGGAATGTGACGTCACGAGAGGTGGACGTAGACATGAGAGGGGTTACACGAGGTGTGAAAAGAGGTACATTTAATACGACTAGCTGTTTCTCCTGACTCTGCTTGCGTTGCGGATTCCGTAGCCCTACAAGAATCCTACTACTACTGTTCCCAGTAGTCTTATCGAATAGTCTTACCAGTTGAACTACTGGGAATTTCCTTTCCAAGAAACTTACTACCAATCCTTCCTACTAATCCTATCCTATCCGCTAATATTATAAAGGCGAAAGTTTGTAAGGATGTGAGGATGTTTGTTACTCTTTCACGCAAATACTACCGAACAGATTTTGTTAAAGTTGGTACAGTGATAGCATCCTGGAATAGCTTAAAGGATACTTTTTAATTTACTTAACTTAAGACACTTTAAGATTAACTCTAAGTAATGAAACCGAAACAAAACTCCCGTTTTATTTATAAGCACCTTGAACTAATACAACAAAGAGAAACATAGACATAAAATGCGAACTTATATCTCATAGAGATTTCTTCCAGCAGACATTCTATTTTTCAAAAAAGGCATAATATACAAGGCGTGTATACAAATTTTTTTTTCAAAACCTAAAGTTTGAAACTAGCTAGTTTGATTGTTGATTTTGGGGCATTTCTCATTTGTTTCAGTTCCATATCGACGTAGCCGGAGGCTATGATCGTTTCCTTCTGAGTGTGTGACGGCAGCAGCGTGAGGTTCAGGTAGATGCGACCCTTGGTGAACGGGAACCCGCGAGGTATCATCAACAAGGGGATAGACATGTTTACCAAATTGTATGGACCCTGAAAAAAACAGTACCTACGTCATAGTTTTTCTTTAATGTCTCAGAAATAGTACATTACTGCCGCGGCCCATCCAGATCCGGCCCAGCCGGAGTCCATCGATGCCTGGTTGTGGCCAAGGCTGGCATAGTACTTTTCTCAAACAAATGCGCGGAAATTCAAACTATTACCTATGTACACCATTTTATTTCATATAATTACATTCCAAAATCAATAACGAACAACAATAAATTTCCACGCGCCAAAATGTTCATGTTTTTTTTCTTGCAATTTGCAAGGCAGTTCGGAATTTAAATAAAACTTTTGTTATGTTCCTCCGTGGTTGCCATGGTCACAGGTATAGATATTGCTAATTGCCGGCGTGCTCTCATTTATTTGACCCCCTATTTGACCAGTACAGCATTGTCGATTTAACTCGAAGAAGGTTGTCAAAATAATGTTCACATTTCCAAGCATGTCTGATAAAACATATTTTTCCTTATCTTTCTTAGGCTAGTAATAAACCGAGCTACTGAAATTATCTTGGCATCTAAAAATTCAAATCTAAGCAGCTAACCTACCCAGTTCTATATATTTAGGTGCTGTTTATTATTGTCGACCGACAAAGAGCACAGTAGACAGAAAAATAGAAGAGCCTCGAAGGCGTTGGGGATAAGACTAAGCCTATCATATCGAAAGGTCCGAAGATTCGATCCCAGGCTGGGCCATGTACCAATGGGTTTTTCTCGAAACTAAGTACATTTACTGACTGCTCTCAAACGGCGAAGGAAAACACCGCGAGGAAACCTGCATACGCCGTAGAAGAAATTCTTAGGCGCATGTGAAGGCCACCAACCCGCACGGGGCTAGCGTGGTGGACCATAGCCCGAAAGCCCGCGTTCCAAAACATTTCCCTAGAGGGTTGAAAGAAAATTCTACGGCAAAAATGTAATGGTAAAATTACCGCTGGAAAAGGGCAGGGTTTATCCAGCTGAGTATTCTTGAGCGATGGCCCCAGGAAGTTGTCTTTGTGGATAAAGTCGCATAGTTTGACGTGCACCTCCACGAAGCCGCGCTTGTATGTGTTGCTTAGCAATTCGAAGAAGTAAAAATGCAGCTGGAAATAAAAAAATATTATCAATAGCCGCCTGGCCAGGAATGCCAACGATAGGTTAGGAGTATTTTTTTTTTCGTGAATCCCATGGTGTCCCCACACCATGGGATTCACGAGAAAAAAAAATACTCTAAAAAAATACGTGCTCTAAAAAAAAGTTTTTCAAGATTTTTTTCTACTCATTTTGTCGGCTTAATTAATTTATACCTATGCCAAATTTTCGTCAAAATCGGTTGAAAAATGCGACCTGTAGAGAATTACAGACAGAAAGACAGAAGGAAGGACAGACGGATAATAGCATTTTTGGCCAATCTAGAAACTTAGACGCTTCGCTCGTACGGTCAATAATATTCCCCTTTCCCTCGCTTGCCTTGCGACATAAGCCTCTTCCAGAGATTTCCAGATTGTTCTGTCCCTTGCTTTTTGCATCCACAATCCTGCTGCAACCCTTCACGCCATCTTCCCATCTACGGTATTGTCTTCCTCTCTTTCACTTGCCATCTCTTGGGTACTCTATTAAGTTTGATTTTCCACTTACTGTAAGATTATTAGCAAACCCGTCCATGGCTACAAAGTTTAGCGACAAATAGTGGTAGGGGTCCGCGCGTCCGAACCGCCGGCTCGACACGTTCACTTCCGTGATGTACTCCGTGTTGAAGTATGTCACTCCCGGATGCTCCAAGCTCCAATATGTCTTCTGCACACAGAAACGTACCTACATGTATTGTATTCAACTCATAAAATCGTCCACTCCCCATACATAGCCTTCTATGAGAAATTCTTATGAATTTCGATGTTCGGTCTATTCCAACCGTCCGTCCTCTCAATCTGGTCAATACAAACTATAATATTTCTGTCGAATACAGTATATCACTAATCTGTAATATTATTTTCACTCCTCATGCTCCTAAAGTTCTTGTTTATGCTGGATGTAGGCTGTAAAATGAGTTTTTATGCTCTAGCACAGAATAATTAAATGGCTCTAGTGCATAAAGTAAAATCTTAGTCTTGTTTTTTTATAATCTATTTCTAATATTAGTGAATTAGTAAAACTGGCCTAAATTAATAATACTAATAAGTTATTAAAGGAAAAAAATAATAATTGAGCATTATTATAGTACTCCGACCTTAGGTTTTAAGTGTCACGTTTATAAAAATGAACATTATTTTTGCAATGTTGCTGTTTAACTTTCCTTGCAATCGAAGTCAAAAGCATAGTGTATAACTCGTTCATAAAACCCTTTTCACCTATCTGACAAAATGGCGGGATAAACTATTCATATGAAATTTTGTATAAACATGGATTCTATCGATTTAGATCTTTTTTTAGAAATCTAAAAAAGAAAAGATAAAGAAAATTCTAAAAAAGAATCTAGAAACAATTATGTTTCTAGATTCTTTTTTAGAATTTTCTTTATCATCCATCATCAGGCTGCACTAGTCTAATGCTGGAAATAAGTCTTCCCCCAAGGCGTGCCACTGAACCCGATCTTCGGTTCTCCGCCTCCAGTTACTGACGGCAGCCGTCACGCAGATCGTCGCTTCTTCTAGTGGGGTGTCCCAAACTGCGATTGCCCAGCTGTGGTCTCCACTCGGAAACTCGTCTACCCCAGCAGTTATCGGTTCTCTGACAGCTGTGACCTGCCCACTGCAATGCACTTCACCTACCTACCTACTAACTTTTCGAGCTATGTCGAAGGCTTTGGTTTTCTGGCTGATCACCTCGCTTCGGATCCTGTCTCTCACTCTCAGAGAAACTCCGAGCTTGCCATAGCCCGTCAAGTGACTTTGAGCTATCCTACTGTCAGAGTCCGCTTCTAACCTTATCCACTGATTAAAGACTTTGTCTTCAGCCAATAATAATAATGTTCGGACAAATTCACACGCGGGTGTTTAGTTCCAAACTAAGCAGAAGCTTATAAATTGGTACTCAACAACTGATAAACATACATAAATACTTTTAAATAAATACTTAAATACATACAAACACCCAGAATCCGAAAACCAACAGTTATGCTTATCACACAAATGTAGGTCCCGGGTGGGGATCGAACCCATGACCTTTTGGCGCAGTAGGCAGGGTCACTCCACTATGTCAGAACATATTATGACGTGTCTGTCCAAATTACACTTAGATATTAAACAGGGTTTGAGTATCGGGCTTCTAGAGCAGGTATTGAAGTATTCCTTCTGATCTACGACTTTCAAAATAATGTATCTATCTACATAACTATTTACTTAGATAATTCCTCAAAGTTTATTTGTGAAATCAATGTATCCCGAATTCGTCAGTTCATAGATACTTTCTTGAGAAACTGAAATCTTATTTCCCGACTGAATGGCGTACATTGATGATGGGCACTATTTATAAAATTTTATTTGAAACAGTTAAAATCATGACACTAGATCCTCATCATCATATCAGCCTGTAGACGTCCACTGCTGGACAAAGGCCTCCCCCGAGGATCTCCACGACGACCGGTCCCGCGCTACCCTCATCCAAGAGCCGTGGTAGCCTAGTTGGTTGTGCACTCGCCTCACGTTCATGAGGTCGTGAGTTCGATCCTGGCCCGTACCAATAAGTTTTTCGAAAACTTAAGTACGGTTTATTATAATACCACAGGTTTTTCGGTGAAGGAAAACATCGTGAGGAAACCTGCATACGCCAAAGACTGGTATTTAACTATTCTAAGGCGTATGTGAAGTCCACCAAAAACGGACTGGGGCGCCGTTTGGCGGACAGGGGTTTGGCACAACAGATCCCATAGGGTCCAAGTGTCGCCAGGTATTCCTGGCCCCCTCAGAAGATAAGATAAGATACCCTCATCCAGCCGGGTCCCGCGACCTTCACCAGATCGTCGGTCCACCTCGTGGGAGGCCTACGCTGCGTCTTCCGATACGCGGTCGCCACTCGAGAACCTTTCTGCCCTAACGGCCGTCAGTTCTACGAGCGATGTGCCCCGCCTACTGCCACTTCAGCTTTGCAATTCTTTGAGCTATGTCGGTGACCTTGGTTCTCTTCCCATTTTTTAACCTAAAGTTGCAGAACAAAATATTCCATTTGAGGAGTAGAAGCTTCACTTGTCTCATGAACATCCTGTATATAAAGTATTTCACTCACACTCTCTGTTGGCGCCGCACAGACTGTGACAGCACAGATCGCACAAATTATGAAAACATTACAAAATGAATACATTCCGAATAACTGATCGTAAGTTTTCGTTTACATGTCATAGAATGTCATATCCGAACTGAAAGGCTATAATACTCAGTCTGAAATATTTTTTTTTTTTTTTATAATCCAAATTTACTTTTCGTCCCACGAATGGTTTGATATTTAAACGTCATTAAAAGCTTTTATCTCCTACTATCGGGCGCCCGCGACTTCGTTCGCTCTAAAAGTATCCTATAAATTATTCTAGGATATAAGCTATCACTGTACCCAGTTTCATCACAATCGATTCAGCCGTTATGGTGTGTTTGAGAAACAAACATACAAACTTGCGCATTTACAAGCAATAAATATAGTGGAAATTGTCCGCGACTCTGAGATCTCTTCATAACTTAAAAGATGATTAGTACATACGTATTGAAGATGAGGATGAAGAAAGACTGAGACTGAAGAAAGAAATAAAGAAATAGTACATTACCCGCAACAGAGGCATTGATGGATAACGTGTGAATGTGGGCCGAGGCAAAGCCGAGGCACACATACGTGAGTCCGTCAATGCCTGGTTGTGGCCAAGGCTTGTATAGTACTTTTCTTAAATAAATGCGCGGAAATTCAAACTATTACCTATGTACACCATTTTATTTCATACTTAAACATTCCAAAATCAATGACCAACAACAATAATTTTCCACGCGCCAAAATGTTCATTTGTTTTTTTTACACTACACAGCTTTCAATTTGCAAGGCAGTTCGAAATTTAAATAAAACTTTTGTTATGTTACCTTCATGGTTGCCATGGTCACATGACATGATAAAAATTATTTGGCCGCCTGCTCTCTTTTATTTGACCAGTACAGCATTGTCGATTTAACTCGAAGAAGGTTGTCAAAATAATGTTCACATTTCCAAGTATGTTTGAGAAAAAGTATTTATTTACATGTAAGTACCCACAACAAGACCTTAGTATAAGTAAATGAAAAAAAAAAAATTAACTACGATAAATAAAAAATAAAAATTGTAATTTATCGAACGAATAATTAGATTTTAATTTCAAATAATTAAAGGTTTTATATTATGGGCGCAGGAGTGGACATAGAATATTAAAAATGGTTGAAATGCGCCTTGAGTCAGCTTAAAACTAAAGGCGATAAACTTGTGAACTTCACCTCTGACAGACAGACATACAGATGGGCATTCAATTGACATATATACATTTTGTAATCACAATAACATGTTATAGTTACCAATCTGATGTAATTTGATATCAAATTGCTTTGACCTGAAATAATAAGTTTTTCCTGATTTTTATCTATTTCTATAAACGGTTATTACTCGGGTACTCTGTGGTAATGATGCAGGAGTGATTTAGTGTGACAACATCTGTTTATTGTAACTTAAATTATATTAAGGGCCTCTTACACCGCTTGCTGATAAAATCCCAGATACCCTATCTGTAGGTTATCTGACAGATAGCCTGTTTTTTTAGTTTCACAGGTATCTGATTGCCTATATCTTATATATAGTCTATCACACAGATTTATCTGATAGATTAGTTTATCACTAAGATTACTATCTGTAACAATATCAGGAAGTGGTGAAAGAAGCCCTAAACGTTGTGATTTAACCCAAGGGGATTCTGAAAACTCCAGCAGCGAATAACCAATTATATGGGTTTGTTTATTCTATTTCTATTTTAGTGGTGAAAACAATTATACAGTGAAGGTCGGTAGCTGATAAAGGTCAATATACATGTTTACCTCTACTTTTCCAGCACATCCATACATATCTTCACGCTATGTCCCTGGCAGGGTAGGCAGAAAGAACGGAGCGCCAAGTATCGCGACCCTGACACACCTTTTTCAAGTAAACTCTGAATTATTGGATACCTACCTATTCTGAGATAAAGGTTTGTTTCTAAAAGGACGTTATTTTATAATGGGCTACGTTTTACATCAAGCAGTCTGCCTCAAAGATTACTTGTTAAACCATTTTCCAATAGCCAAGTTCATAGAAAACTATAAAGTTGATAACTGCTCGATAAGTAGTTAAAGACCTGCATAAAGCGACTCATAAGTATAAGAAACACTCGTAAATCCGATGCAAAAATATTCAAAAAGGGCAGTTTGGGCGGCCATGTTACTTGGACACACAGTTGCGACACGCGCGCCGCCTGGCGGCCGCGGCCGCGAGCGTCTCGCTGGCTCCCAAGATGGCCGCCCGCCAGCACGCAGCCACCCGATCCCGCCGCGCTCCATTGCACAGCACTGTTTCACAAAACTGCACTCTCGACTTCCACAAATTTTAAACTCATTTGCATAAATATCCTCTCACAACACCTCGCCAACTCGCACTCGCGACGCGGCGGGCCCCAGCCATAGACAAGCGGAGGAACGAGCAGACGACACACGGCCCCACTAATGAGCACATCTCTATTTAATTAGCATGACGGAGCTATGTCCTCGCCGACAGCGGGCCGTCGAATGAAAACCTCCACCATGTTGTTACTGAATTTTATACTCCATCCCAGTCAGCAGAGCCTCCAAGTTTGCCTCCTTCAAATTCGTTATGCATACAGCACCAAGGGCTGTTGAATACTGTTCGCGTTTATTTATGAACAGGCAAACTTCTGGTGGCTGGTGGGACGCACGGAGCGGAGTAGGCGCCGCCCCGAGCAGGCCGGGGGCGCAGGCCTGCCGCGGCCGGCCGCAGCCCGGCAATGCATGCGAACACTGAAAAAGGGCTTTTTATGTATTCAACTTCACAACTCCGGCTCATCTGCAAGTCGTATTATGGACCTAATTAACAAGTTAATACGGGCGATCGGGGGGCGCCGCGGCTGCGCACACGGCCGCATAGATTTGACATTCAAATTTGTCGATTCCGCGCGGCACGCGTCGCAGACAGCCTCGTCGGGTCGAAATATCAAATCCGCTTTAAAATTCCGATGTCAGCGTTCACCTGAGAATCTTTTAAAGTTGGGACATATTCGGTGCGTTGCGCCGAAGCGTTGCGACTTAGCAATGGTAAGGAGCGTTCAGATATTCCGCCCCGCCCGACTCCCCCATCACAAAGTATAATGATATCGTCGCCGGCGTTATTATGGGAGTCGTCATAAATATTTCATAGAGGAGGGTAGTAATGACCGAGTGACCAGAGCGCAGCGCGGCTGGAGCCCGCCCGCGCCCGCGCCGACCTATCATTACGCGCTGATGGCCCTAATCCGATGCTCTCTCAGTCTTTGATTCAGTCGTGTTATTGTTGTTATCTGTCCAGTCATCTGCACTTTGGCATAAGGCAGCTAAAACTACACTGTGGCTCTCTGATTGATACAATGACCAAGGGAATCTTCCCATATTACCTATAGCTACGTTAGATAGATCAATTTTGTCTCGAATTTATTTATCCACAAAAATGTTGGCAGTGGTAGACTTAAGATAGATTGGTTTCCGGTATAAGGGGCACGAGAGCCAGTATAATTTCAGACACACGATTCATACCAAGGTCAAAATGTGGAAATTACTTAAAGCCTTCGGAGTATTACAGACAACCGTCGGCGAGCGGCAAATCGAAAATACACCTAGAATATTAAAATATCCAAATGAGTCAAAGTTGGAAACAGATTCTCGCACGTGTTTCAGTTTCAGAATTATTTTCCATCCTATTATTTTCAATCAACTCTTATTGTCACAACGTAAGTACATACAACCTTCCAACACCTGGCACTACGTTCTCAATGCTCGTCGTGGCCGTGGCTGCCTTTCTTCAAATCTATATACCTACTAGGTACTATAAATTTGTTACGGGAGTATTTCTGTACATTTTAAATACATTAATTAGGCATAACTGATACCAAAATATTTTTTAAAAATTTCTTGGCTGTCTGTCTGTTTGAACCCGCACCACGCTGAAACTACTGGTCCGATTTGAGCCAGGTTTTTCTTGCTTGTCAATAATTTTTGTTTCCTGATTAAATTCTTGTTACTGCTATAATTGCGAAAATGTAGATGTTTGTTCCTCAGCCTAACAAACATCTGACTGTATTTAGATTATACTTACAGAGATATACGTACACTCAAAGTTTCGGGGCGTCCGCTAATGTATATAGGGCATGAATTTAAAAAAAAACGCGCGCGCGATCAAAGAGGTCCGAATCTTCTTGATATAGGGTAAAAGAGAAAAATAAAGCGCTAGACTTATGCGGGGTACATGTTATGTTTCCTAGGCTAATTACCCCAGGTCCCCGTCTCCCCGGTGTCTGGGGCTAGTCGGGCCCGACCCGCAGGTGCCCTAATTACCCCCGCCTGGGCGGCCCCGCCTTTGATCACCACGCTTTGATCGGACACTCGCACTACCCACGACTTACTACGGAGCCTCGCGGACTTCAAGGAACTACACGACTTTTGATGTAAAACCTCACACACTGGAGCGGTGGCGCCGCCGTGTGTCAGTCAGTGGCAGCGCCAGTGTGTGGGTTGCTTGAGGAGGTTGAGACAAGCGGGAGCTTTGAACAGGCGGCAGCAAAGAGGTTTCAAAATCACTGCTGTACCAAGTTCAGCTTACTCCATTTTTTTACATGATTGTGGGAGGAAATGCGAGTTCTGTTCAATATCGATTGTATTGTACTAATATAGGTGGTTGAGAATATGTATGTATGTTATATCTAGATCTATACAAGTGTTCGTATGGGATTGACGTGTGTAAAGAGCTATAATCTGATTAGCAAGAAATATGTAAATCTATAAATAATAGGCTGGTGGTAATTAATGCTGATGAAAATTGAATTTTGCCATGCTACTATAAATGAAAATAAATAAATACAGAGAAATTTATTCATCTGCATACTTAAATGCATACCTAAATAAACAAGTTTTATATCATAATCGTCATATCAGCCTGTAGACGTCCACTGCTGGACAAAGACCTCCCCAAAGGATCTGCACCACGACCGGTTTAATATCAATTTCACATTAATTGAGATCATGCAATTTCTAGATCGCTAGTACCTACTAGTTGTAATAAATAGAGACTATTATTTGAATGAGGAATGAATGAATAAATGAATTTATTTGCTAAGTGCACAAGAAGTACAGGTGGAAGACATAAAATTAATGGTCACATTATATTCATTCTGCCGTTTTCAGCTTGCAAAATAATATTTGATTGAGTTTACATATTTTGAATAGATTTTTAGATTTTACGTGCATTCAATAGACTACACTTATTTACTACACACATAATAATAAATGAAACTGGAATTCGTTCCGACATGTCCTGTTCGCTCGTGTGCCGCGCCCGCCCGAGCGCCGCCGATCTCCTTTGACGACTCAAAACTTGTTAGGAGTCCGTATTAAAATTCAAAAACGACGCACCGAACTCTCCCAATTCCTGAAAACATTATTCAGGGATTTGAATAATGATTTTGTTTTAGTCCCAGCGCACACCTCTCTCTTAATGTATGCGTGAAGATTGCAAAGCGGCCGTAAACTTCGTAACGTGATTTTTGGTTGGACTTAAATGGTTTCAAAACTTAATTTTGTGGGTGTTCTCGTGTCGGGCCAAAGCTGTTTATGCGAGGTGTACTCTTTGTAGGGACGCTTTGATAATTATCTTAGTTATCACTTGTTTACATCATATTGTTGGTGGTACTTTGCATTCTACGAAATTTGCGGCTTTTAAATTATGTTCTGACGACAAGCTCTAGCGTTAAGCACGCTTTAGGCCAGTACTAACTGAAATCCATAAAGTAGAAGAAATAATATTGTGATGACATATGTACCGAGACGTGGTCGCTCATTATGGGCCTCATAAGGCTCAAAGTCACCCAGAGGGAATCAGAAATGAGGAGATCCGCAGGAGAACCAAGGTCACCGACATAGCTCAAAGAATTGCGAACCTGAAGTGGCAGTGGGCTGGGCACATCGCTCGTAGAACTGACGGCCGTTGGGGCAGAAAGGTTCTCGAGTGGCGACCACGTATCGGAAGACGCAGCGTACGTGAAGGTCCCGGCTGGATGAGGTTAGAGCGGGACAGGTCGTCGTGGAGATCCCTGGGGGAGCCTTTGTCCAGCAGTGGACGTCTACAGGCTGATATGATGATGAACCTTAAGAAACAATAAGACTTTAATCGGCCGACAGTTTGGTCGACCAGGCCATCAGTATGAAGCTAAGGAATGCGTGCACGTGCCGATTTAGTTGCAGTAATGCATTTAAATTACAATTAAAAATATGTTTTTATTTATTTCTCCAGTGCCTATAAAATTAACTGTATTTGAAGATAGTACAGACTGACTTATATGTACCAATGGTTTTTTTTCTCGAAACTTAAGTACATTTACTGACTGCTCTCAAACGGTGAAGGAAAACATCGTGAGGAAACCTGCATACGCCGAAGAAGAAATTCTTAGGCGCATGTGAAGTCCACCAACCCGCACTGGGCTAGCGTGGTGGACTATAGCCCGAACGCCCTCGTTAAGAGGGTAGGCCTGAGCCCCAGCAGTGGGGACATTAATAGGCTGTTGATGATGATGATGATGACAGACTGACTAAATGAAAAGTACGATGTCCTCACAATTAACCCCTTGTTCCAATCTAACAAATAACAAAAACAATTTAATAATAACGCCGTAGTAATAAAAAGTTGTTACTTTTCCCAAGACGCCATTTAGACTAAGGTTACATTAAGTGATTCCTCTCAGTTTAGTCGTAAAAATGTTAATGTAGCAGGAACAAATAGCGCGTAATGTATGCGAGAGGGGACCGTATTAGGCGCCTCGTCTGTCTGTCTGTCTGCGCGCCGGCATACTTCCTGCTGTACTTAAGATAAAAGTCGGCAAATTGAATTGACGGGGAGAATTGATTTGGTGTTACAAACGGGCAATGAAGACTACCAGCGTTACTCACCTGTAAGGGGTTTTCGAAACTTATTTAGGTACGGTTTCGGAGGAAATCTACATATGCAGAAGATTAGTATCATATTCTAAGGTGTATGTTAAGTCCACCAAAAGGATTGGGGCACCGTTGCGTGGACAGGGGTTTGAAAAGACCCCAAACAGGTCGATGTGTCGCCAGGTATTTCTGGCTCCCTAAGAAGATAACATAAGATGGTTACTTATATGAGATAGTAAGGTCTGCATGGCGATGTATGAGAAAACATTTTATTAAATTTTACTAAGTTTTGCTGCCCAGATTTTTTTCTTCCGATACCATTCAATGATCCTCACATGAAATTGAGTCGATCAGCATTAAACATTTTTATTATCAAACAAAATGACTAAATTTTATTGACAACTCTCACTTGACCTAAAATGTTATGTCAAAATTGTTATCACAAAAAAAGACCCAAAACAGTTTCCCTAAATAACCTATGGTTTCGGTTTTACCCACACTGTCACAGTAAAAAAACACACTGCATGGCAGTGCTTGTGAGGCTAATCAATACGATTGTTTTGTGTACAATTTTACAAGACAATGCCCTCATAGATCCAGAATATTTGTGTGAGAAAAGCAATAGAATAAATCCTCACTTTTGCATTTAAATTGTTCTCATCAAAAACACCACCTGAAGCGGCTACCTACAGGAGCTGATAGAAACATCGGCCAGTCCCCGCGCCGCCTCAGTTTGATCAAGGTGTATTGAATTTTATGAGCCCAAGTGAACTATACCTGCCTTCAATTTGAATGAGATTCATAGACAGAGTGCTCGGAGTAAAGAACTATCGATGCGAGAAGATACTTGCGAAGTTATGGTTATGTATTCTGTGGTTAAGGAATGTAAATGGCTAAGACTGTGGGTTATTTGAAAATTTGTTTAATCGTACGGCGTCCACTTAAAAAATAGGTAAAAATAATACAAGAAAATAAATCAAGATAGTTATAGATTTAGTAAATATATATGTGTATTGAAATATGTTGAACATATTCTCAGTAGACATAAAAAACAAAAAATACAATATGATATGATAATTATGTATTAATATAGAAACTAGAATAATATAAGAAATAAACCTGTGTAAATAATAATATTTTAAGAATAAACAAATGCAAAAAACAAAACAAAAAGTAAAGAAGAGGAGAAACCACAAAATAATATACAGTGTTTTTTTTAACTGGGATACTTAGGGTAAAACCGAAACCATAGGAGATACAGGGAAACTGTCTTAGTAACCATTTGGTCTTTTTTTGTGAAAACAATTTTAGCATAGAACATTTTTTGGTCAAGCGTGTGTTGTCCATAAAAATTTGACATTTTGATCAAAAATTTTTTTGATGCAGGTCGACTCAGTTTCATGTAATGATCGTAATGATCATATCATGATCATGAACTACTAAACAGATTTTGATGAAACTTGGTACAGTGATAGCTTATATCCTGGAATAACATATAGGATACTTTTTAACGCGGATAAAGTCCCAGGCGTCCGCTAATACCCCCTAAGTAACAAAACGCCTACATAGAGGGCGCTGTTTCACAATGTACACGGGAAAAACTTCTACGCGGACGAAGCCGCGGGAAAAAGCAAATTCAAAATTCAATTTCAAAAGTATTTTATTGCATGTAAGTACACTAGGTACATTTATACAACGTCAATTTTTTATCTACCACCGCCTCCAAGGTGTTATATAGAGCTGGGAAGAAGAAGCGGCGCAACAAACTTCCGCAACACATCTTTTAAAATCAAGTTTGTACATAACATTATTTTGTAAAGATTGTGCGAGGCTGAAGTAACATTAACACCAGGCATCTTTGTCATTTAGATAATCGACTGTTCTATAATAAGCTTTCTTACAAAGTTGTTGTTTAATGTGGGTCTTAAATGTTCTGTCATTCATATTTAAGATTTCTTCTGGTAGTTTGTTGTAGAAGCGTATACATTGCCCCGTGAATGATTTACTGACCTTACAAAGCCTTAACTGTGGTGGTACAAGTTTGTTTTTGTTTCTTGTAACATAAGCTGTGTTCATGTCACAGTGCCACAAAAAGAGAGATATATTTTTGCGGACATACAAGCTAGTAAATAATATAATATTAATATGTTTGTATTTCTCCCCGAAGAAAACAGACTACTATTTATGTGGAGATATTTGTGAGCTGCAAGGGAGTGCCTACAAGATTATCGTGCCGATAGAGGCCGTATTTTCCGCAGGCTTTTATCGCTGGATGATGGATGACTCCGGGAAATATTGTGCTAAGTGAGGTGGAAGCTACACCTGCATGTGTACTTACATATAACATCAATGTAACTGAAGTGTAAGAATATTTTGTTTAGTAGGGAAACACTAGTTCTGGCATTTAGGTTGCGGTCCGGTCACATTCCGTTAAATAAATTCTACCACCTTATGAAGATAATTGATTCACCACTGTGTAGCGAATGCAACCAAATAGAAGACTTGTTTCATCTTGTATTGGAGTGTGGCCGGAACGCAGCCTACAGGCCGCAGTTTATGAGAGATGACATATTTGGCCACAATGGGGAAATTAACCTTATACTGAGCAGCCCGTTGTCAGACAAGGCAAAAAATTTATATAAATTTATAAAGTTATCTCTCAGACTGAGGTCTGAGTAACTTGGCAACAGTGATTCCTTACGAGGCTGGCATTGACTTCTATAAGTCACAAGCCTCAATAAAAAATAAGATTAAAAAAAAAAAAAAAGAATATTTTGTTAAGAAAGTCTTCTTGTACACATGTTGGGGAGGTATTGAAAAATTTATCTGTATATAATGATCAATATACTTACCTTTTGGTACGGTACACAACATGAAAACAATATGTTTAAAAATGTATGATCTGTTGTAAGATTTTATGATTTTTCAAGATCAAAATATCTAGTTGAAATATTTTACGCAGGTTGTGTTTTGCCCTGTGGCTACTTATCTGATTTTTTGTAGGAAAAAACCCACTGGAAACTTGCATAGCCGCGAGTAGCATAGTTCTAGTAGCATAAATATAGCAGTATCTATAGTTCTAGTAGTATAGTTCAAGTAGCATAGTTATAGTACAATAGTTCTAGTAGTATAGTTCTAGTAGAATAGATCAAATAGTATAGTTCCAGTAGAATAGTTCTAGTAACATAGTTCTAGTAGTATAGATCTAGTAGTATAGTTCCAGTAGAATAGTTCTAGTAACATAGTTCTAGTAGTATAGTTCTAGTAGAATAGATCAAATAGTATAGTTCCAGTAGAATAGTTCTAGTAACATAGTTCTAGTAGTATAGTTCCAGTAGAATAGTTCTAGTAACATCAGTTCTTGTAGTATAATTCCAGTAGTATAGTTCTAGTAGAATAGTTCTAGTAGTATAGTTCCAGTAGAATAGTTCTAGTAACATCAGTTCTTGTAGTATAATTCCAGTAGTATAGTTCTAGTAGAATAGTTCTAGTAGTATAGTTCTAGTAGTAGTTCTAGTAGTATAGTAAAATTCTAGTAGCAAAGTAAGAGTAGTTTACCCGTGTTAAATTATTTTCCTGTCATTTTTAGACTGATTTACTTAGCTTCTCACTGTGGACGTCACCGCTCGCTTTGGAATATAAACTGCTGCGCGGAAATGATGGATTTCCGGACCAAAATACTTCCAAATTATTCAAATTAATGCCGCCCGGGGTACACGGATCTGTTTTGTTTTCTGTTTGTAGAAATATATACACTTATTTTTACCAAAGGCTCGTATGCTGATGAGGCTGTAAAAATAATAATAACTCGACTACAAGATAAAATGTACTGTGTTATCGAATTCAAGTAAACCTGCGTTTTTTGGGAAAGGATTTGCTATTGTCAGTAGAATTTATCTTTAAACCAAAATTATTGAATATCATCTCATAACTATTTGAATATAAATGAAAATAATCATGGTTACTTTAAAGTGACACATAAAAATGACTTGGTATTATTATTTGGTAGTACAGTTTATTATACTTAACATGTTTCATCACGATGTTACGATAGGAATGATCGTTTAATTGGTATACCGTCATAAATTAACAATAAATAGAGTTTAAAATAAATATATTTTTAAACTAGCTTTTATTAGTTAGATAAACTATAAAATGAAAATAAGTGAACAGTGCTACGCCGTAGCAGCGTAGAGGGTGGAATCTTGGGGGCTTCTATAAACCACGTGAACCGACTATTATGGGCTCCGTGTATGACGATTGTTCTCTAGATTGAGTAGTTTTATGCCGTGTTGAATTCAAATTCAAATTCAAAAGTATTTTATTGCATGTAAGTACACTAGGTACATTTATACAACGTCAATTTTTTATCTACCACCGCCTCCAAGGTGTTATATAGAGCTGGGAAGAAGAAGCGGCGCAACAAACTTCCGCAACACATCTTTTAAAATCAAGTTTGTACATAACATTATTTTGTAAAGATTGTGCGAGGCTGAAGTAACATTAACACCAGGCATCTTTGTCATTTAGATAATCGACTGTTTTATAATAAGCTTTCTTACAAAGTTGTTGTTTAATGTGAGTCTTAAATTTTCTGTCATTCATATTTAAGATTTCTTCTGGTAGTTTGTTGTAGAAGCGTATACATTGCCCCGTGAATGATTTACTGACCTTACTAAGCCTTAACTGTGGTGGTACAAGTTTGTTTTTGTTTCTTGTAACATAAGCTGTGTTCATATCACAGTGCCTCAAAAAGAGAGATATATTTTTGCGGACATACAAAATATTCTCAAAAATGTATTGACTGGCAACGGTTAATATATTAATTTCTTTAAACTTTTCTCTTAATGATTCTCTACGACGTAAATTATAGATCGCCCTAACAGCTCTCTTTTGCAAAATAAAGACGGATGAATTGAAAATAATTTGCTACATTTCCTCTAACTCCGCAGAGAGCCGAGTTTTTATAATTTTTATAATTGTGTCAAAATTATTAATCTTTCCATGTACATAAACTGAAAATTGCTTTTTGCAATATAATTTTTCTCCTTCAAAACCACTGAATGCATCCAAATGCGATTTTTATTCTTGGATAGCTTGGTTCTTCGGCAGATTTAATAATGAAAACAGACCCAGCGAAAATGACTTCCAGTCTTCTAAACTACGTTCTACACTAACTAGGGTCTGGCTCGTTGCTGACTTTGTAATTTTGACTTTCATTTCTTTGTCGCTCCCACGTGGTATTGAGCCAGCCCCTAGGAAGTAGAGCAGTACGTAGTTTTAGTGGTCAAAATTGTTGAACGTGGTTTATGGAATCCCCCTTTAAGCGCAACACAGACACAGCGGCGGCGGTGCGAAAGCGTAGCGGCGGCGAATCTGCGGGAAGCGAATATAAAACGGAGCCCTTCAGACAGGAATACCGCTTGCGGTGCGTGGCGGCGCGGCGGCGGTGTGTATGAAGAACGCTCCGCACCGCGCCGCGCCCGCGCCGCTCTCTGTTGCGGTTCTCATATACTACAAAGGAATACAACGCGCCGCCGGCCGCCGCCTCCAATCAGCGTTCCAATCAGTGCGCGCGGCTTTGTCACTTTCGTCTTCGCACCGCCGCCGCAGCGTGCGTTTGCCGCGCCGCTTTGATGTGAAGGGCTTCATACTATTTCGAACATTACAAAAAATTACCGCAACGCTTGCGCACCGCCGCCGCCGCCCTGTCTGTGTCGCGCTTTAGTGCATAATCTAACATCAGCTTTTGAAGTCTTTAATAAAAACGTGCAATAAATCGTGAGTCCTTAAAAATCGCAATAACATCGTTATCTCGCGCCTCATTACGGGTCCCTACAGGGTGGCTCAAAGCGCACAAGTGCTGTTGAGCCCCCTGTACGAGGCTATTTACATACGGCGAGAAGTAACAGGAGGGAATAATGAAAACAAACGTTTCTTTGCGTTTTTAATGTTAATTTTGTTGTTCTGCAGGTAATTTGTATGTAATAATTAAATTAAATTAAATTAAATTAAATAGTATTTATTTCAGGCCGGTACAGCCCATAGAAAAAACACATACATACATAAAATCAAATTGAATAAAATTAAATAAAATTATAGTACAATTAAGAAGTCACGGTATAATAGCATTAATATTGAACATGTCATTAAAAACTATAGCAGGTGTACTAAAGACTGCATATAACAATTTTACAACTGTCATAGACAGCCCTTAGTACACCATTGTCAGATTTTCTAATTCGGTCCATGAAGGAGGCATGCCTCTTCCTCATGACGGCATAAAAGTCATCAACCCTGTTCTCTGCGAACATACCAGACGCGCTACACCTCCAGGGCAGGCCGAGCATGCACCTGAAGGCGTTGTTATAATATAATTTGTCTCTAGTAAAAATAGTAATGGATAAAGAATTATGGGTATCATAAGCTGTGCCTATCCATACTGTAACAATGTATCAAACCAAATTTTCGCATGTTGTAAACAATCTATTTGAGCTAATTGCAAAATTATCTAAAAATGTTCAATTTATTTTTGATTTTGTTTACTTTCACAACAAGAGGGTAAATACGCCTCGTCTGAAAGTAGACACTCAAAAAACAACTTTCCCTAGCACATCTGTGGGACACAGTTACACTTCATTTAGCCGCTAAAATGTATATAAAAAGTTAAGGCGCCCCCGAGTGTTCTTAAGGCGCACTTTGAATACAGGCGACCTATTCAATATACGACTGTTCTGACAGTTCTTACAAGTATGTACTTCTTATGGTGATAGAGTACATTTATAAGCTAAATAATAACTAGTTACTTTCGATTGTAATGTTGTGGTGACGATAAGACTTTTTCGATTCAATTATTTTTAGAAACTTAAATGTAGTCAAATTTTTTTTATGAATGAAAGAATGGAATATTTATTTATACAGCATATTAGATATCATAGCGATGTTAGATTATTACAATATACTCGTAATTAAAAATAATAATTATTATATGAAAGAAAAATGTATACATGTTCTCAAATTATTCAGTGAGTCCGACGGCAAAAGTCAGCGCCATTTTGTTCCTGCGACACATGCCTAACAAAATTCTAAAAAAATGTTTTAAGACTTTTGTATGTTTATAAATCTTGTTTGTCATGTTTATGTTGCAGCAAAAAGTAAATGTTTTATCTATCTATCTATCAAAACGTCTCGAATTCTACCATTACATTCGGTGGACGAATCTTCTACCATTCGGATGAACCAACAATAGTTTTGCAACGAATGGCATTTGGGTCGGGACAAGTCGGTTGCGACTTCCGGTGGAGCGTCCACCGCTGGCTTTACGAAGTTTTTTGAATAATGCGAGTGTTATGGCTCGAAATATGGTTCATTTGGCGCGGAAAGTTCTCCGGGAGGCGCGTGCGGAAATCATATTCATATTTTTTCCACTTCAACTGTTCTCGACACAATTTGAATAAAGTATTTCGACTTCTTTTGGTCCTACATTACCATATTGTAGATGATGTCTTGTTATTGATGAGGTTAGCTGGTGATTATCATATCATATCATGTTTATCTTACAATTTAGCCTTTGAGTATTGTATTCCGTACAAATTGCAAATGCGTATATAGGCGGATGTTGGTGAAATAGTTCACAGTACTTGAAGCAAAAGAGAGAGAGAAGTGGAAATCCAGGGAAGAGGCCTTTGTCCAAGGACAAGCTGAAGATAATAAAAAATAATAAAGTAAAATGTTCTGTAATTAATTTATTCAGCAATAAAGGTTATCTTATCTTATCTTACTTGTTGACCGAGCGAGCGAAGCGAGCGAAGCGTCTACGTTTCGAGACTGGCCAAAAATGCTCTTGTCCGGCTGTCTGTCTGTCTGTCTGTCTGTCTGTCTGTCTGTAATTCTCTACAGGTCGTATTTTTCAACCGATTTTGACGAAAATTTGGCATATGTATAAATTAATTAAACCTACAAAATGAGTAGAATAAAATTTTGAAAAACATTTTTTTTAGAGTACCTACCATACTCGCAAAGTGGGAGTGAACTTTTTTTTTCTTGTGAATCCCATAGTGTGGGATATCGTTGGATAGGTCTTTCAAAAATATTGCTGGTGTGTGAATACCATTTTTTCGATTTAGGGATCCGTTGGCGAAATATTAAGCTTTGAAGCGGTAATTTTTGTTAGAGTCACGTGTCCCCCCCCCCTGCCAGCTAAACGGTTGCTTCTGGAAATGTGAAAAAATTCATGGCAGTAGCATATATAACGTAGTTACAAGGAAAACTATTACGGCTAAGTAGGTTCTATTAGTTTTTGAGTAATAGTGGATCGACTTAAGAAAGTTGAAAAAATAAATTATGTTCATAGAACTGCATACGTAAAATGGAAAATTATTTTTTTCCGCGTGATATCCATGGTGTGGGGTATCGTTGGATGGGTCTTTCAAAAATATCGCGGGTGTGTGATAAACATTTTTCGATTCAGGGATCCGTTTGCGAAATATTAAGCTTTAAAGTGCTAATTTTTGTCACTTTAGTAGGTACTTTTTCTGTTTCCAAAGTTGACTTTTGTTGGTTTCTTTTAGGTTTGGTTTATAAGGGCTGGCGAGGTCTACTGTTCTCACGGAACTACTAGTAGGTATCTTTATTATACGCTTACTGAATAGCGAGTAATATTTTAGACTTGCCATCTCTTGACCAGTTTAAGCTTTTTTTAGGAACAAATTGAGTCTCGGAGATAACTTTCTACAATATAAAATATCACTGTACCAAATTTCATCAAAATACGCCTAACGACTAACGACCGCCCCCCATACAAACAAATAAACATTCACCATTTAGTATTTTTTTATATGTAGATTATAAGATTATAATTATGTTTATAAGTGTGTGATTAATTATAGAAGCGTGAAGATACGTTAATCTATCGCGACACTTGGCGCTCCGTTCTTTCTGCCTACCCCGTCACGGAAAAAGCCTGAAGATACGTACCTAAGTATGTCCTTCGGTATGTATTTGATTTTGTCTCCGCTGTCATGTAGAACTGGACGAAAACTTTCACAAACTTTTACCTTAAATATCTAAGAGAGGTAGTATTTTTATAGCACCTCAAACGGCGTGCTAACTCCCAATTTCCCCAACATTCTGGTCTGAATTTTGTGTAAAATCAGCGAAAACCGCGACGAAAACTGCGAGGTATTTATCCCAGAGTTCCCGGTAGAAGTTCGCTTCCCGCCGCAAAGAAAACTTTCCCGCAAAATTAATATTTCTTTCATTAAAATCTTGTAATATTTTCGCTGCTGCATGCATAAGTAATGTCCATGAATAAGTTACGTGCAAAAATCCAAGAACGCCCTGATTGAACGCGGATATTGTTTCAATTTGATTCTGTTTGGCTTCGGGCGGGAGGCGGATTGAGTTGGCTTTATCTAATTGTAATTGTTTAAACAAATGTTTGCTTGTTTTGTTTAAAGTTGAAAGTTTAAACGGGATTTGGGTTTCGAAATTAAAGTGTTTATTATTTATTTATTAAACATCATGTTTCATTATTGAATTTAATAAAAGGACTGAAAAATTATTTAAAAAAAATTAATATTATTTTTAAACACGGTTTTATTGAATTTTAAATGATTCAAAATTGGAATACATTATTCTCTTTTTGACGTCAATTCTGTCTAGAACTACTCTGTTTCTACTGACTATAAAATTGAAAATACTTTAATTTTGTATTGTCATCAGAACCAAAGGTGGATGTAAAATTTGATTGAATATCAGGAGGTGGTCTATCACAAGATTCCTCCCGGACAGACATACAACAAATCAAGTTAAATTAAGGCTTACAAAATGCGAGAAAATCGTGGTAAAATGCCAGATCTCTTCTTGTCTAACGTCGCCTCATAAAATCACAATCAACTTAAAAATTTCTTCACCAAAGCTACCAACCTTAAATCAATCTGACCAATCTGTACCAATCTTAAATGTTTCACCGTGATTGATAAGGCAGACGTATTTTTTCGACGAAAGGGTTAATTGTAAAGGAAAATGGTATTTTTCATAAAATAGTCTTCAGAAAGGTACTCCATCAAATTTGCACCTGTGGTTCGTATTTTTTTCTCGGCTCGCGAGCCCGCCTAGCATGGATATCCGTTTGTGGTAATTTTAAGTTGGAATATCGGTTGATTATTATAATAAGCTCTAAAATAACTATTTAGCGTATTTATTTAGCATTTCATTTAAAAGAACAATAATAAAAATTCTTCATTTCTTCGCGAATACAGTAGCATGCGCGAGCAAATCGAGGAGTTTTCCGTTTTAAGATATAACACAAGTGGAATACAGTCTATTTAATCCTCTATGATACAGTTGTTTTTAATTTAGTGGCATAAAAGTTTCATTTCAAAGAAGCATTTTTCCGCCTAGTATTAATTTATCCCCAGACATGCGACCGGCCTATCCTCTTCACCGCATGCACTACCTGAATTTAGTTAGGTTTCAGCATTTTCATTGTTGTACGTATATCTGCTATCCTATTGAATAAATAATTTTACTTTTTATTCTCTTTCCTTTTTTTCTGTCCGGGGTCTATCTCTAAGCTGATGCCGGTTATGTTAGGTTAGGTTACTCATTAAATATATATTTTTTATTATATTTGTTTTTCCTATTTGTGTTTTTTTTATATTTCTTAAACTCTTATTCATCTTGAAAGCCGTTTGCCAGCGTGCTAGTCACGCCCCCATAGCGTCTCCGTCCGCTCTGCCCCAACAATCAGCCTCTGAAGCCCCACTCCTTTGCATAATACTCCTGCGCTGCATAATTTTGGGAGCTCGCTCAAAGGTAAGCACGACTTAATCCGTTTTTATTTTCACAAGTTTCTTTGGGGGAGCGCTTTTATCATCTGTATTTACAAGAGCCTGTTTACATCGCGGATGCGCCTCCGCATTTCGTTTTAATTAGTTTGGTTGGAATTAATATCAATTACACGGGGAAATTTTTTAAAATGTTATTTTTGCCCTTGAGTGTTTGTTGATTCAATTGACTATAACATAAATATTAATTTAAAAATATATAAAATTTACACGTTTACATAATATAGGTAGGTTTTGAAAATAAAATATAGCTAAGAAAAACTCGACTACAGTTAGTTTAGTGCCATTCTGTAAGAATACTAACTCGCCGTTTTAATCATTTTTAATTTTTTTGCTTTCCTTTCTTTATTAACAGTGTCAGGGTAAATAAATACAGAAGTTTAAAAAAAAAAGTTTCGCATTTTTTATAATTTCTCTGTTCCAGCCACATAAATTTTTACATGAGTTGATATACCCACATTGTCATTTAATACTATAAGTATTATATTTTATTGTATGTATACTCACTTTGTAATGTATCTATTTCTTTTTTAGTATAAATGTAATGTTCTACCTATAATGCAGTGTATAAAGTATAGTTGTGATATTTATGTCCTGTTAGTTTTGAATTGTAAGGCGCTTTGGAATCTGTCTGTAATGCCTTATATGAAATAAATAAATCACTCTTGTTTGAAAACTCTTCTACTAAATCACGTGGCAGAGAAGCCATCTTTGCTTCTATTGTTTTACATTTTTGTGTTCTAGTTTTTTCGCTAAACTAATGTTGCTTACTAAAAGCGAGTTGACATGATGTCTTAAAGAATTCTGGGTCACCCTGTAGAAACATGTAGAATGTGTTTATTTGTTTTTTTTATGTATTTGCAGGGGTGACGCTCGAGTTATTGGCATGCATTGCGTGAAGTGGCAGCCGCGACCGCGGATTTGCTCGGATGATTCCTGTGATGTTGTTTTTAACGGTTTACCTATACTTACCTACTTATGTAGCCTATAATATGAATGAAACCTATAGAAGATTTAAGGGTAATCCGTTAGATAAAACAAAAAAAGATTACGTTAACTACTTACTGAAAATGGTCCTACAAAACGAAGTATATACTTGGTTTCGTTCTAGTACGGAATGACGGCTTGAATATACTGGTGAACAAACGCAACTTAGATTTCAGACGGAGTAACACTTACTTCTCCTGTGATCTCAGCTGTGTGTATGTGTGTGCGTGTAGACGTGCACAGTTTTTATTTAAACATTGTAAGAGAGTACCCTTTGGTTTCGTCTATGGGAATCATCTTAATTGTCACTGCAATACGAATCTATAATAAGCTTCCCAATGACATAAAACATGTAACTGCTGTGTGATTCTGTAAAGTATGAATTAAAACTCGACCATCACATCGCAAGTCACTTACTTCACTCCGCATCCGATCATGAAAGACCTTGATGTGGCATTGTGTAAACAAATACAAGCTACACAATAAACACTTCACTTGCGAAGTAAAGTGAGTATTGAACTGTGAAACATTGAGTTAGAGACCGATCTCACTGCGGATTCAGGATCGAGTTGCACAAATACGCTTACAGAATAGCAGGGCAGACAAAGAATTAAAAAAAGTATTAAAGAAATGGTTAATTGATAATGTTTTTTACGATCTCAATGAATTTTATGCAAAATTGTGAGTTGGATGAACATTTTATTTTACTGCTTAGTTGCGTTTTTTTTGTAGTAGTTTGACTGCGTTATTTATACTGCTTAGAATATTACTTCCATTATTGTATGCCTGAATACGTAAGATCTAAGAACATTTACTAATATTATAAGATCTGTAGAACTGGTTCTAACAATAAATATTTCTGATTTCTGATTTCATCGTTCAAGATTATAATTTACCTACTCTTAAGCACCTCTTAAAACGAGCACAACTATTTTTGGCTTTTAAATTTTGCTAATTTAAATTATGTTAATTTAAGTTAAGATAAGCTGTTAATTTGTTGTCCCAAAAAAAAATCGTTGATTGTGCTTTCTCCCTCTACGGGAATCACATTGATGGGCTTAATTTTAAATTTATGAGTCTGACTACATTACATTTATGTGCTGGTTGTGGCTCCTTTTATAATTTTATGTCTTACTGAAACTAAACCCTTACTGCATAGTTTTTTTTTTCAAACGAAAAACCCTGGTGGTGTAATATTAGACAGAAAAAATATTTATATTATTTTAAAAATCCTTGTTCATAATATTATGTTACTACTTCCATGCGGGTTAAATAAAAAAACAAATAAACAAGTAAAAACTTCCGTATTTTAAATGAGACAGCACAGAATAAATAATAGTACAGGATAACAGCAAAGTAACTGTTTTTCATTCATTCCATTCTTTCCATTCACTTCACTCTCACGACAATGTTCGAAGCAAAAACCCCGAGTTCCATCAAAACGCTCGCCATTGTCATCGTTGATAGGATTCAGTTCGAATTGACGGCCCTTGTTTTTGTCACGTAATTAATGTCAAACCATTCGCACTGAAGAAAACTCTTAAACTACTGAAAATAAGACTGATAATCCGTCGGAACGGATTGAATCAAAAACCAAGTCACTTTTGCGGAAAAATAACTGAATGTGCGATCTTAAAACCTCTATTTCGCTCGGCGTACGGTGTATTTTTTAAAAATCTGCTCAGATTTGAGGTTAGGTGTATTTTTCTCGTGACAGCTGAAGTGTTGTCATATTTTTCACGCGGCCGCGCCGTGTTGCCAGGTGACGGAGTGCCATCGTGGGTAAGCTATGTGCATAAATTTTGTGAAGAGTTGTGACATGGCAACCCAGCCTTTGTGAGCGTCGAGTGCTCGAGTGCTTTCCTCATACGTCTTGGCGTTGGGCGCTTGGGAATGCTGTTATCATTTTTCAATTAAAATAGCGAGCGAAAAACATCCAAACTTACAAACATCTGAGCGTTTGCATTTGTAAGTGGGGATTATTATTCGTACCATAAAGTGGTTCGACTTCTTAGAACAATACCCCGATTTCAAGCGGGCAGTTTGGTGGCTACATTATAACATTAGTGCCTCCAAGAAGGTTTAAATCGTCGCGCGCGCGCTCCCTGTGGAGTTTGCATCTTGCATATTTAGTATCGGAACCTATGGTGTCATTTACAGGGGGGGTGCGGACTAAGGAAGCGGAGTAGCGGGAGGAGGTTGCTAATACAAATTTATATGGAGTTTGAAAATGAGAATGTGTGAGTGAGTCACAATTTTTTGATACATTTGACACGATTTTGACACCCATAGAATGCTTTTAGTACTGATCCATATGGGAGTGGCAAATTTTTTTGATTCAAGAGTGCAGTTCCTCAGTCAATGAAACTGAACAATTTTCACAAATAAAATGTTGTAGTTCCCATACATAGCGACGACGTCGAGACTTGGATAGTTTGTATTGCACAATAATGTTAGCTAGCCACCAAACTGCCCGTTCGATATCGGAGTATGCATATTAATACATGACGGGGTCAATATAGATACTTTTATGCAAATATAGTTATTACGCATCTAGGTAAGTACAATCAAACCACACTACAAGTCATTCTTTATTTAAACATTCTAGAAGGATTTCATAAGACGTTCTCCAAACATCCTAAAAGGATTTCTGAATTCAATTCCAAACTTAATTCTCCGATCAAGTTAACATTGCAAAACTTGGAAAGGACAGTCTTTCTCGCTCCAATCATTCTTTATTCAAACTTGATTGAACGACGACAAACATTTCTTTTTATTTATTCGTATTTCTAGAGATGCACCGAAATTTGGCTTCGCATTCGGTATTGCCGAAATCGGCCGAAGTTCGGTTCAAAAATTAGCTCAGTGAAGGACTTGTAGTTGAGTCTTGCTTAGCTGATCAAACTATAGACATACACATAATATTTTAAATAAATACAATAGTAGGTACAGTCAAGCTCAGCCCAAGCTGGCAATCGTGTCGATTCCGAGTGCGTAGGTAAAACTTTTTCATCTAGTCTATTGTGCTCTTTTTTATCTGTAGAAATAAGAAAGAGATGGCATGTATTTTAGAACTGTCAAATTAGTTTAGTCCTGTTAATCGTTGCAAGATGTCCCTTGTTAAATCTTCATTAAACCTACTATCAGTTTAATGCGGATGTGAACTGCAGTGTGGATCACCGAATGGCACTAGTTGTGCCGCGGTTTTATTGAAAATCGCCGACTATTATAGTCGTGCGCTGTTTTTGTGGAGGCCGTGCTGTAACCGCCGGTTTAAATAAATATAAGAAATAATACTTTAAATAAGACAGGGCTGTATGGACGAAGCTTCCCTTGCCCGCCGTCAATAACAACAACAAAAGAAATTAGAGCTGTCAGACAAAAGAAAATTTACCATGGTTTGCTCATGGTTCGTATTGCGACTATATATGTCATGGTGATTTTCCCTCTGTATCGGTGAATCGACACCAATGTCAGTCAACTTTATTTTTATTGCGGTAAGGCCACCACGCGGTCGGTATAGCTTGACGAGCTCTTGACTGTACCTACTAGCAGTTCTGCATTCTTCAATGGCTTTCGGCCGAAGTCCGTTTCGGTAGATTGCTGTCTCGAATTGTGGCCCATCGCTAAGTATTTTTATTCAGCCACGATTCGAGCCACATTCCTCGCGAATGCGTTTACGAAGAGGGTTTTATTTTTACTTTTATCGCCTCTTTTCTGGGCCACAATGGCGATGTAACGGGTTTAAGGACGCATCAAATTTAACTTTTTGCCACTTTTACGGTGGGAAAAAAGGGCAGGTGAGGTTTTGACGGCGATATTAAAATGTTTCATGTAAATTTCAGTCGTTCCGCGGGCTATATTTCAGCGAGCTGGCTGTCTGTCTGCGAATTTGGTATTCATACACACCTTTTAGTTTAATATTGGGGTAAGAATTGTTACTTAAAAATATATTACAGGTACCTACTAACGTACATCATCACTGGATTCTTCTGAAAAGTAAATAGCTATAAAGAGCTACGCCTACCTACTGGCAGTGGCTTGGTCTGCCGTAACAACTGTAACAGCTGAACGCATTTTTATGACAGCTTGAATTTTTTGGAATGAAAATGTCCAAATGATCCATTTCCTGACTTGAATGATGAAAGAGACATAAGCCGAGGAAGAAATTCTTAGGCCCATGTGAAGTCCACCAACACGTACTGAGCTAGCGTGGTGGACTATAGCCCAAATGCCCTCGTCCACAGTAGTGGGGACATGTTAATAGGTTTTGATAAAAATGAACATTTCTTTATTTTATCATTTTCCTTAACATGAAGAAACTGGGTATGAAAATAAGTTTACAGTGGAGATTAATTGGTTAGGTTTTTAATAAAATACTCAGGGGTCGGCCCTGGAACAGAGAGTACAGGGACGCACTCCACGAATAATTATTAAAATCATTTTCATAAAAGGAGAGTGCAGATCAGAAATCGTATGACGCATTCTATTAAAATAAAAGGCTTTATGAAACAAAACTTTTTATCGTGTCTGTCCGCTGAACCTGAAAATACTGGTTGAATTTGGAATGTATAGAAAGGTTTATGTAAAATTACTTTGATGTCAAAATTATATAAAACTTTTGTTCTGCGGATTTATAGATATTTAAGTAAAAAATATTGACGGAACCCGAGAATTTGAGTATGACGTACCTACAACACTTACCTGAACTTTTTTTTTTTTTTTTTGAAAACTTCGAAAACATAACTAATATAAAAACAATTTATAAATTTTCAATTTAATCGACCATAAAACGAAAACTAAATAGTTGTTTTATTAATTACCTACGGGAACCCAATGAATGAATTTAATTACCTATTACAAACGAAAAACTTATTTTACTGGTACAGTTTATTCCATGAATTATGTAAGTACTTGAATACGCTAGTCTATACAAAATTTAAAATATAAATGATAAAAATAAAATAAAGATTTAATAAAATAAACTAAACTAAAAATATTTACAGCAGGAGCACCTCGTCGAGTTCTCATTAAAAAATTAATATAATCCATGAAAATGTAGGTACTTATAAATAATCGAGAAATAAATATTGATTACAGAAATTACAACAATTACCGCGGCCGTCTCTGGTTAGTATAAGCCGTTGAGCGGCCCCGCTGTTTGTTTTGATTGTATTAATTAAAACTCGAATCCCTCAAAGTTTTATTAAGATTAACACCTCTCTTTTCTTTCATTAAGAAAACGCTCCATATTCATGTTCCGGGGGTACTTCCCCGTAACTTTGTTGGCGGTCTTCTCATTTTTGGGGACTTGAAGCTTTTTGAAGTCGAGTTTAGGAGAAAATTGCTTTAAATTGTAAAGTCTGGTTATTTAACGGTCTTTAAAAAGTTGCTTTTATGCATATTGTCTATAATATGATGTAAAGAGTCTATGTCAAGATAGCTCGTTATAAAAACTGCACTGATAATTATTATTAACATTACCTAGTGTAGTATAAAATTCGTTAGGTACCTAAGTATCAATATACTTTTATTTCAAGAATTGACATAGTTTGGGAAGTAAGTACCGTCATTTATAGTAAAAAATTACTATTATTTCAATACTCTTTATTGAACATTTTAAAAAATTACAATCAAAACAGATGATACAGTAGCTAGTACCTACATCTAGGCGGCCTTATCTCTAAGAGCATTCTTCCAGACAACCTTATTTATAGTCTCTAAATCGAGATATCTAATAGAGTCGTAAGTCATTTGTTTTCCTTAAAAGTTATGGACGTACAAAATCAAGAAGATTCGAACCTCTTTGGTCGCGCGCGCGGTAGCTTTAAATTCATGTGCAAAATGATCAGTAGATTCCATAAAAAAGTGTTTTGTTTATATTTTTTATACACTTTTTCTAGCTTCTATGCACCAAGCCAAACCACCTTGAATTTTTCCGTTTGAAAAAAAACCGTGCTAAAAAAAATACACACTGGGTCGATTTTACCTTACGGCTTTATCAATCACGTTGGTCTTCAATAATTCAACACCTGTTGCCTGTGCCGAGTTCTAACCGTAATCAAATTCACACGTTCCCGAACCAAAGCAATAATTTTGCCCAAAGCGGGGAAAATGTAAGCAGATTCGGTAACATTACCATACACACGCCAATGTGGTGTTGCTAGAACTTCGTATTGTTGTTTCCCTGAAATTCTATGATTAATATCACATATTGTAAAAAGCCCCTAAAAAGAAATAAACAGATAAAAAAAATAGGTAGCCAGATACTGCATCAGTCCTCAACTAGTGTCACGACAAAACAGTGCTTAATTATAGTCTGAGCATTGTTTTGAAATCAGTTGTGTTGTGAGCGTCGCGCGCTGCGGTCGCGTGTGTTTTGTTTCAATGCAATACAATATCAAATCTGCATATATGTAGATGTTGGATTGAAAATAAATCGTAATGCTCTGGATCTTTTGCAATTTTTATAATTAATTAGTCTCTTGATTTTTATTATTATTTTTTATTATTATTTTTACCTATCAAGGTAATTAATATAATATGATCAAAAATTACTAGCATAATTTTTCAGTTATAGAAAATATTTCGAATAAATTTGTAGACGCTACAAAACACAGATATTTGTCAAGCTCACCGATCACAATCACAGATTTAAAAAAATCTTAGTATTTGCCTAGACTTAGGCCATTTTGAGAAATATCGATAAAATTTCTAGACCCAGCGATTTGAGTCAGTCATCTCATCACGGGGTTAATCGAATATGTAACTGTTTTTAGTTTTTGTTGTTGATTTTTTTGTTTTCTTTGTTTTAGATGATAGTAAGTAGCACCGCAAAAAAATCTAGTGTCTTACCTTTACCGACATCGGTATCTATCTACTTACCTTATACTGAAAATTCAAGTTTTGCATCCGTCTATTCATGACGTTTACTTACACAAAAATAAGTTTATTAATAACTTTCGTTACTTTTTTCAGTCTTTTTTTTTAAATTTACACACGGCTATACAAATTCACAGTAATGATCACCCCCCTATGTTTGCAGAAAACTACACGCACTGGCAACACTGCTCGGATCCTCACGTGGCGCGCACTGAATATGAGGTTTTCAATTTAATTGGATACAAAAGATGTGTAATAAGGTTTTATTGCGGACCCCGGGGCGTTATATGGCTTCATCTCCATACGACATGCGAATATGATAGTCCTGCGGCGAGGCAGGTGTACCTTGTTGGTTAAGTGAATAGAAAGAGGACTTCGTCTTTCTTTTGCTTGGATGTGTCAGGCTATAACGGTTGAACGGATTTTGTTGAAACGCTTATATCCTTTAACTTAGGATACTTTAACGCGGACGAAGTCGCGGGACGTCCGCTAGTATTATATTATAAATGAGGGGGCGTGTCATGTCGAGAGTTCCCAGTTCGATCCCCGGCCGTGCTGTTTACCAACGGCGTTTTCTCAATACTTAAGTACTTTACGACTGCTTCAAACAGTGAAGGAAAACATCGTGAGGAAACTGCTTACGCCGAAGAAGGAATTTTTAAGCGAATGTGAAGTCCACCATCCCGCACACGGGATAGCGTGGTGGACTATAGCCCGTACACCTTCGTCCCCAAACACCAGTGATTTGTTTTTTTTAATACTTTGTGCGCTTGATGATCCGTAAGATCTAACATTTAGATTTAATTCTCGCATTTAATGCCCGGCATCTGTCGCAAGTGCCCGAAGCCAGGTAACAAAATAAAAAGGTGCACTTAAACCGACGTAGCCTCGAATATCACTCAGAGCGGGATATTTTGCGAGGCTCCGGCGTCCTGTTTTTATCCTACTTGACTCCTAATGTGGTGAATTCATACATGAACAATCGCGTTCTGGAGTGTTCTTGGGCTGGTTGGGAGGAAAGCCCCTCCTTCCCCCTTGACTTCCCCCTTAAAGCACCCTTCCCCCTCCCACCGGCTTTCTCCAGTGTTCTTTTAGGGAGGTGTCCGCTACAGACTCAGGTTTTGTTACAGGGTTGGCTTGAGGTTTAAGCTTTGTTGGAAATATGTATTAGAGATTGGTGTCGTGGCAGCTGAGGTACGGTAATTGGGTGATGGTTTAGATTTAAATATACTAAAAGGAAAAAGGGTTTTTCCGAATTAATGATGGTTTTGAATAAATGTGGGTATGGCTTGTTGTTAGTATATTCTGGTACGAACTCTCAACTCTAGTTTAGGTTAGAATTTGCATGAAGATTCCACGGAAAAACTAGCTAGATTTCTAAAATTACGATTTTTACTAAATACGCGATTTTTGTGAGAAAGTAATTAAAACACTATGGATTTTGTGACTCTGGTCCCGGATCTGTATCCCGGAAGTCTTCAAACTAATCCTACCAAATTATGAACGCCAAGGTTCGTATGTTTGTGCGTGAGTTTGAATGTTTGATACTCTTTTACGCAAAAACTTCGGAGCTTAAGTATATAGATTACACATCAAAATAACATATAGGCTATAATTCGTAAAGATATCAAGTAAGTTGGGCAACGCTGGGGAAACCGCGAGCAACAGCTAGTTCAAATATAATTGAAAATCCTTACTGATTGTTCATTCGGGAAGTCGGTGTTCATATCACAGCTGTGTGATTCTGTAAAATACGAATTAAAACTCGACCATCACATCGCAAGTCACTTACTTCACTTCGCATCCGATCATGAAAGACCTTGATGTCGCATTGTGTAAACAAATACAAGCTACAAAATAAACACTTCACCTGCGAAGTAAAATGAGTATTGAACTATGAATCATTGAGTTAGAGACCGATCTCATTGCGGATTCAGGATCGAGTTGCACAAATACGCTTACAGAATAGCAGGGCTGGTTTACCTAGAATAAACACCGGTGTTATCTACTTTTACTTCACATTTTTACCATACTCTTAGCATTAAACATTTACCTTTTAATCAGCCTGAAGTGAAACTATGTCATTATGCTAAGTCAAACTATTGTATCTTTTCTACTTTTGTGTTTACAATAAATAAATTATTATTAGGTTATTATTAATTAAAAACTAGAAACTAATCAATAGGTAATACTACCTATTGGTAATAATTCACTATGTAATTTTACAGAGTAAAGTAGTAATTAGTAATAATTATTTAGCTTAAGTAGTAATAATTCACTATGTAATTTTGCAGAGTAAAGTACCTGCTTACATGACTACAACTGGACATGAGAAACCTAAAAATGTTACAATTTTTCTATAATTATCATAATATTAAATATTTTACTTGTATTTTTTTTCCTCTTTGTTGTTGTCTGAAATAAATTACTTTACTTACTTATGTAGTAATAATTCACTATGTAATTTTACGAAGTAAAGTTCCTACCTAAGTACTTTGATCTTAGTCGTTGAAAGAGCGGAACCCTCAGACCTACTTAGGTAGGTACGCGCCCGCCCAAAGAGCATGGGCGGAAGTGCGACCCATTTCCCGCCGCCCTGGATACATAGCCGCTATATGCCGCGTGTTATATACCACCCGGGCTTATATACCACTGCTTCTGTTACTTTTCGTAGCTGTATGATTTATTTCTTATCTTATACATAAAGTTAAAATTTACTACGGGAATGGGACCCTGTTGTATGAGGTTGGCGCGGGAACGGTCGTCGTGGAGATCCCTGGGGGAGGCCTTTGTCCAGCAGTGGACGTCTACAGGCTGATACGATGATGATGAAAGTTGACTAACGTATAATGTTTATAATTATTTAATAATTTTTTTTAGATTGTAATAGTAATTTAATAAATAATGATAGAGACATTGTAATAAAAGTAATATTAATTATTAGAAATTCAAAGAGGCAACGCAGTGAGCGTACTAGGAACCATCAAGGCATCCGCCGAGCTGGAGGAGATATTTTATCTGTAGGCACAGAATATATATATATAATATAATAGTGTAGGGCTGTCCCCTCTTTTTTGTTAAATATTTAAGGTAGGTAATCTTTTATGTTTAGTTTAGTTTGTTTTCTTTTTTTAAAGTTTATCTATGTAAATTTACTTGTATTTTATTGTATGTCGTGTAATAAATGTCTCACATTATTAGAATATTATAGGACCAATACTCTTATAGGCCTCACAAGGAAAGCTTTTGGACCCGAACTCTCTATATGGTTGTGCTCAGAATTTCCCGCTATGTTATATTTTTATTTTTTGACATGTAACTAAATAATTAGTACTATAGAATGATGAATGATTTTAACTAACATAAGTTTCGGAGAGTTCGTGTATGAAAGATTCAACTGTTATAAGGAATTTCATTAAATGACTTGGAGTTAGCAGAGAAAAAGACAGATTTGTAATAAAGTTGTTGGGGCAAGAGTTTTAACATATCTTATTGCATAGGTTTTAAGAGTATCTACACCGGCTACAATTTTATGCACGTAATTTTTTTATCTAGAATAGAATTATTATTTATAGAATGTTTATTTATTTTCTGCTACGAAACACATACACAACAATATAAAAATAAGAATTAAAAAATAAATAACACAAAGTACTAACTTTATTGGATAAAACAAAAAAACTACCACTATTTCTCCCCCTAGCGCCAAAAATAAAAATAAAAAAGACTTGGTAGCTTCACTGTTTAGCCGATAGTAATCATGTTAAGTGTATCCCAGAGACAGATAACAAAAGGCTGGTACCTACCAGCTCCAATCTCCACTTTATCAACCGCAGCAATAAAACGTAACGTCTTCCGCACGAGTTGTCGCCAAATTAATTAACTGCCCTCGCGATGCGCGATGTATGTGGCCACTTGTACCAGTCGAGAGCGCAATTACATTAATAGCGCGGGGCAGGGGGGTTGGGAGGAAATAAAAGTGGAATGATAATGTAGGTGGAGTCTGTGATTTTCGTGAGGTCACCGTATCTCAATGAGTTTGTGCTCGGGTCTGGGGATGCTGAGGGAGAGAACGCGGTAACTGACAATTGAGTAAAAAAAACACAATATAAACCTGTCTAGGTCTTCAACTCGGATTGAAAGTGTATGTATAATTTATTAACAGCTTTTTAGGAATGTTTGATGTAAAATAGATCATTCAAATGACAGTGTTGCCTGGTATTATTGTTTTACAACCTTGATTTTAGGAGATATATTGCGCAGGTTTGTTGCGCGGTTTCTTCTTGACAGCGCTAACACCACAGAGAAATTAATAACACCTAGGAATGAAATTACGTGATTAAACTAAAATAGTACCAAGTGTAGTATGTACCTAAGCAATAAAAGATTTTGACTTTGATATTTTGACTTCTGTTTACCTTAAACCTAGAGAAATAAAACACACAGTTGAAATAAGAAAACAGCCAAGACCTAGGACGTGGTGTAACAGTGCAATTATCAGCCATAGGTATCTGACCTCGACCTCATGCCAAACGATAATTAAAATAAACCAAGCATCAGATTTGACAATTGTTGACAATTTGAAAGGATTAATCGGAATTGACAAGTGTTACTTTTGTAAAACACCCAATTGTCATATCAAGATACTTGGTTTCGACTCAGCTCAGTTATTTCAGCGAAAACGAGTCGCGCACTCTGGGCAGAGCTTCGCCAAAGGTTTCTAAGTGGCATGAATAACCATGGAAAAACCGCGGGCTTTCATTACGAGCGTTCTCCGCGGCTTGCGGTATTTGTGTTCCAACTCGCCTTTTATGTGGTTTCACCTCTCGGGCGACGTGTACTTTATTTCATGTCAGTTACAGGCTTTTGTCTTCACGCCTGTATATGCATGTTACGTTTACCTTTCTAAGAGATTGGTATGGTAGTGTTATTGGTTTTTTATTTCACGAATATATTGTCAAGCTTTCCGTTACTATTGTCGTTTAAGATATTGCAGAAAAATATACATGCGTACAATATATTAGACATAGATACAAAATGCTTCTTATTTCAATTCTGAGTTTATTAAATGCTAAAACCTTAGAAATTAAACTACAATTTTGTCAAAAACTAACATAAGTACCCCAGAGTAAGTAATATGAATATGAGAAGGAAATAAATATTATAAATGCGAAAGTATAGATATTTTTGTAGCTCAATCACTTCTTAACGACTGAACATTTTGATGAACTTTGTACTAAATTACATGGTATTATTATGGATTAGAAAACAGAAAACATAAACCGAAGATACTTTTTAGGCGTATCACAGACACACGCGGCCTGCGGTGGCGGTCTGTTGTATTCCATACGCAATGTATGACATGTGAGACTTCAGACACGCGTGGCCTGCATTTTCATATTGAAGCTGCGGCCTGCGGTAGGCCGCCACCGCAGGCCGCGTGTGTCTGGGATACGCCTTAAGTCTCTCGGCGTCCGCTAGTTACTAATAATTTATTATATGTGATATAACCAAATTCCGAAATCAATAGACAGATTCACAGGAAAAAACATGTAAATCAACATGCCTCACTCCCACATTAAAATACCAAATTGCTTCAAAAACTGCGTGTAAACTACCTCGAACTAATCCTGATCGGCGAGGACGGAAACTGTGAGTGAGCCAGCCCAGCAGATATTCTAATGGGCCGGAATAAGGACCGAGGCGCAAAAACCTTGCGCCCTCCCTGACACCTCATTAACATAGTCTGTTGCGAGTTGGGGCCCAGGATGTTGGCTATTTTTGGGCTTACCGTGGAGGTGGCACCGTATTCCAACCTCTATTTCGTCAGCAAATAAAAATTATTGTATTTTAAAGATGTTTTTCAAGTATTTGAATTCGTGTGCAGGATCTCCGAAGAAACCTTAACGGTTTAGATGTCTAACGATGATTTAGTTGGAGTTAAAGTATAAGGGCCTCTTGCTGATAAAGTCCCAGATACCCTATCTGCAAGTTATCTGACAGATAGCCTATTTTTTTGGTTTCACAGGTATCTGATTGCCTATATCTTATATATTTTATATAGTCTATCACACAGATTTATCTGATAGATTAGTTTATCACTAAGATTACTATCTGTAACAATATCAGGAAGTGGTGAAAGAAGCCCTAAATCTAACTAAAGCAGTACCTACCATAATTTTTAAGTTACAAAGTTTTGTTTTGTTTGTACTTAAAATCTGCAGCTTAACTTTATACTTTACCTACTTAGGATAAGCATTTAAATGTTTGTTTTCATGTAAGTGAATTGTGAAATTCTTAATGAAAATAAAGATCTTAACACACAAATTCGTAAAAATAAAACAATAGGATCTAATCTATCATATGAATTATAATTAATGTTTGATTAGACTTAAAGATCTATAGGAAACAGCATAATACTTCACTTAAGCCTTAACACCTTGGAAGCGGTGGTAGATAAAAAAAATACGTTGTATATATGTACCCAGTGTACTTACATGCAATAAAATAGTTTTGACTTTGACTTTGATGCTGCAGCTAAAACAAAATCTCTGTGGGTCTCACACTTATATACTTAGGGCCTCTTACACCGGTTGCTGATATTGTTACAGATAGATAACGGCCAGATAACCTAATCTATCAGATAAATCTGTTAGTTTAAAAGGCGGTATATCTGACAGATAAGGCAATCAGATACCTGTGAAACATAAAATAAAGGATATCTGGTAGATATCCTGCATATAGGGTATCTGGGACTTTATCAGCAAGCGGTGTAAGATGCCCTTAGGGTTCTAGTAAGGCTAATAGGAATAACATAATTCAAAACACTTTTTTTGTTACAACTTTAGAAAATCACATAAAAGATTCGTTCTTACGTTGATGCATGCATGCATGATAATATTATATTTAAAATTAAATTCGTTGAGTTCATAAAAGAAAAACTGTTCCGGTTTCCTCCCTTATGGGACAAAGAAAACAGCGGAGACAATTAGAACGGTGCGGTGTTCTTTAACAGTTCCCTAATGATGGTCGAAAGTAGTTTTAGTCCTGGACTAGCGGACCATAAAACTAGGAAATACTTTCCATATGCGACCTCCAAAGCCACATAACTCCCGTCCAAATAGCGTAGGTGGATAGTAAAAAGCATCTTCGCGGCGTCTGAGTTGGACAGGCCACTTGTCATAAAGTAACTCCGTGATAAATCGCCCCAGTGGCGACATCTCGTGCCTGTTCGTTATTGTCCCCTTATATACACGCGCGACAACTTCTTGATACCTCCCTGGGCTCTACTTGCAGGTCATTGTGAACTTTGTAGCATAAGGTTTAAAGAGGTTGGGGCTATGTTGGTGAATGCAAGGGTAAGTTGGTAAGTGTGCCTTCAGGAAAGTTAGGGATGATATAGTTGCAAGGCTGAAGTAATGACCGTGGTTATGTCGTCTTTATGATACATTTTGGATTTAATTATGTTTGGTACTTTATAAAAAAATATTGTAAAAATAAATGTCAAAATCTGATAGTACATTTTAACTATTAAAATGATTTTTTTATTGTTTTAACTTTTAAAGTTAAAGGTAATTAAACTGTAGCCACAGTATAGTATGTACTGTAGGTTAGACTGTATGTACTTAGATTAAGGCTTACACGATTTTGAAGGTAAGTATACCAATCGATGAGGCATATCGTTACTCAGACATAATTATTTCTTTACATTTTTTACGACCCAAATTTCAGTTAATTTCAGATCATTCCGTCCAGTAGTTTCGAGTTGTTCGGGGAACAGACAGACAGACAAAAAAGCTTCGCTGTCAAAGGTTCGATTTCTTTTCACACTGCTACAATTTCAATCAATCCCTAATTTCCTAGTAAAATCATAATTCAATAATCAAATCCGGAATATCTGCAGCGGCCATTCGTCACAGGCGCACCGCAATCAATCTCGTTCACTCCATTCGTTCACTCCGCCGCGCCGCTCAGTTCCGCCGTTCATCGCGAGATGGCGCTCCGCTCATTCATTATGCATACTGATGACCCGCGGTAATGAGCCGCCGGCTCCTGGCTTCGTTTTCCCGCGGTTTTCTTAAGAAAATTTGGCAACACTGTGCAAAGATTAGGGGAGCATGACTTGATAACGCCGGGGTTTTTGGATCCATAATGGCTCTTTCTTGGCGCTGTTTTGTAGGGTATTGTTACTATTAAACTTAAGTTAGCAAAAATATTAATCTAATCAGCCTGTTACATGCTAATTTAAATATTGACAACTTAATCGACCTGAATATTTTTTATGTTTTGCGTTACGGAACGGATCTCCAAGTACAATAGCGTTTTAGTTCGTAAAATATATATTTAATCACTAGTGGAAATGATTTTTAGACAAAATTACTTACGTACTTGTAGTACTTAAATTGTTATTAAGTACGTATTAAATTGAATATAATAAACGACCTAAATTTTTATAAATTAACCCTGTAAAGTGTAAAATAGGAATATCAAATAAATCTACCGACAATTTCGGAAAATAATTCTTGGAATGCAATATTTTTTATTTCGATAACTATCAATAGGGTTCCCTCGAGCATTTCTATCAATGGCCGCCCCAGAAAAATGGCGCATTGATAAAATAAAAGGATCGCAATAACAATAAAACATAACGGGGCATTCGGAAACGTTCCCAATCTATAAATTTCCTTTATTTTTCTTGCCTTGGCCAGCGGCCAGTGGGTGCATAGTAATACTATGGCACATGCAAGGGAACCAGTATGGGCACTCTGTACTGTAATAAATTCACGTGATGTCGGAGAAATCGGAGAATTATGAAATTTTCTGAAGCATGACCATCTAAATTTAAAAAAAGCCTTTATTTTCAGATAAAAATAAGAAGGTAAGATTTCCACAGACCTACCTACAAATAAACTATGAATAAAAGCAAAATAATTACAAAAATTTTGACTAAACAAAACATACCTTGTTCAGAGGATCAGCCTGGCCATCCAACGAGGCAATGCAGCCAGCGTCCTCGGAACCATGGGTCCATCGCCCAGCCACGAAGATTTTAGGTAATTTTAGTTTTTATGTAGGTTTTAGTTTTAGGATAATTTAGTTTTTTAATTAGTTATTTAATTATTTTACAGAACAAAACCAGTTTATAAATTAAATATTTATAGAATTTTAGTTTACCACTGACTTGTGCATGGCTAGACTACCCAGTAAAGCACTGGTAAATCATCACCAGTCTACACTAGTCCACTGCTGGACCGTATAGATTACCTAAATATAAAATTTTAATATTACTACACTGGTTTAAACATTAGCCATATTGTAAGTCTCCTGTCAAAATGTTTTTTAAGAGTTAGTTGCATCATTCACGTCATTAAACTATTGAACAACTTTTTTTTTTCCGTGGCTGTCCTCTGCCAGTGCCCGTTACGTTCAGTATCGATACTGTACTGCTTGTAGACACTGTGATAATATAAAGTGCGTAGGGGAAGTAGCGGTCTGTCTAATTTGGAAACAAGATGGATCGCGGCCGGCCGGTCGCTGGTCATTTATCAAGCATTGACGCGGGTGGCGCGGTTTTTGTTTGTTGTACAATTAAATAATAGAGAACTGTTGCTATTCATTCGGAAACTGTTGGAGAATATTCTGGAAACATCAGAATGTTTCATATTTAGTAATTTTTTAAAACCGTGCCGTAGGCTCAGTTTCAGATCCTAAGGGCTTCTTTCACCACTTGCTGATAAAGTCTCAGATACCCTATCTGCAGGTTATCTGACAGATAGCCTATTTTTTTGGTTTCACAGGTATCTGATTGCCTATATCTTATACATTTTATATAGTGTATCATACAGATTTATCTGATAGATTAGTTTATCACTAAGATTACTATCTGTAACAATATCAGGAAGTGGTGAAAGAAGCCCTAAGAGTCCTAAGACTAACCTAATGACCTTAGATGATTATAAAACCGGAAGAATCAGGCTCGGTGCTCGACTAGATGCACACACACTCACACAGCTGAAATCAAAGCTTCGTTGTGTTGCTAAAACAGTAAACAACTAGAGAATGTAAATGATAAGCAATCAAGCCGTCGTCGTATAAAGGACTATTATTTTCAGTAAGTAAATAACAAATCCTTTTTAGTTTTTTCATCTATGACACACAAAATAAAAGTAGAAAATTTTGTATTTCTTATTTTGTATTTTGTATACAATTGTATTCGAATACAACATTTTCAACTACACATTTTTTTAATACACATTTTTTTATTCACAATTTTTAATGAATTTGAAATGAGTTTTAGTTATTTCTAATACTATATTCCTTTTAACCAGCTGTCCAATACTTATAAAACATATAAAGGGCGTTTCGTTCATCTGAGACGCGCTTTGACCGGCCATGCGGAGCGTCCCCCGAACTAGTGACGTGCAAATAGTTTGTTTTTTATTTATTGCGTCGACGCGCGTCCGATATGTTTCCTCGGACGTTTTCCATCGTCCGTCAAAGGACGTCGGGCTTGATCGGACGCGATAGTTTGTTTACGTTCTCTTCGGTTGTGTATCTAATGTACTATGCGTAAAATAAATAACTACAAGACAGTTATTTCTCTGTCGATATGGTTTTGGATAAATATTAGATAGATATTTTTGTACTGTCTATTTGGATTATGTACTAGGTATTTATAAACGTTTAATCTGGTTTAGATACTGAGTATTGTTTAATTTCTATCTGGTTTAAGCAATAGGTATTTGTGTACTTCTATCTGGTTTACGTCCTAGGTATTTGTGTACTTCTATCTGGTTTACGTCCTAGGTATTTGTGTACTTCTATCTGGTTTAGGGTCCTAGGTATTTGTGTACTTCTATCTGGTTTAGGTCCTAGGTATTTGTGTACTTCTATCTGGTTTAGGTCCTGGGTATTTGTGTACTTCTATCTGGTTTACGTCCTAGGTATTTGTGTACTTCTATCTGGTTTAGGTCCTAGGTATTTGTGTACTTCTATCTGGTTTAGGTCCTGGGTATTTGTGTACTTCTATCTGGTTTACGTCCTAGGTATTTGTGTACTTCTATCTGGTTTAGGTCCTAGGTATTTGTGTACTTCTATCTGGTTTAGGTCCTAGGTATTTGTGTACTTCTATCTGGTTTAGGTCCTAGGTATTTGTGTACTTCTATCTGGTTTAGGTCCTAGGTATTTGTGTACTTCTATCTGGTTTACGTCCTAGGTATTTGTGTACTTCTATCTGGTTTAGGTCCTAGGTATTTTTGTACTTGCAGGTTCAGGTCGTTGCAGTAACAATGTGAGTGTTTTATTTGCAAATCGGACAAGCTTAGTATTATGTATCATACTTTTTACTTTATGTACTTACTAACTTCAAATCTGACTAAAAGTATCGTTCTAAGAGCCTGCAACTAATTACTTTCTCAATTAACATGCGCGTTTCGGTCCCCCTTCCCCGATCCTCTCGCTCCAGCATCCCTTGCTCTTGAAGCCTCTACAATAAGTCGCTAATCCCATTTCTTATCTTTCACACGCTAATGTCTTAGAATTTGCATTCGGTTGCTTACAAAAAGCCTGTGAAAATTTAGGGTACTTTTCGGTGTTGCTATTTTTAAAATAAAATCAACATCATTTTTTAAATTTAGTTAAAGGTCATTTTGCAAGGAGTGTTTAGGACGCATTTTGTATTTAGTTAAATAGTTTAATTATGTAAAGGATTTATTAAAACCTTATTGTATCAGCAAGCTAAGCGTCACTGATCATAATATATTGGCACATACCTACCAGAATGTACCTATTCCTAACCTAACATAACCCACCAAATGTTCATCGCTAATAAATTCCAAGATTTAATTTGTAAACTGTAACATAACTGTAATTTATATTTTTACATTTTAATTAATTTTTCGCCCTGGCTACCCCGGAAGGAAATAAGGAGCTTTAGCAAAAAAAGCTCCAGTAGCCGGAATCAAAGGCAAGGCTAATTTTGCCGCCTTGATATGGTAATGTAGCGACCTCTGTTGGCAAGTAGACGAACTTGGCGTTTCTTTGTAGACAGACTGTACCTACTATTGAGTTTCTTTGATGTGTATTATTTTATTATACTTTGGATAATACATTAATGTACCCGATTATTTTCTCCTTTTCAATGTATTTAACAAAACTACAAGACAAGACAAGAATCCTTTCTTACATCCTTACTATAAAACAAAGGGTTTTGACTGGCCTGTTGGCGTAGTGGTAGTAACCCTGCATCCTGCGCCAACAGTATGTACAGTATATACAGAATACTGAACTGTGGAAGCCTGGTTGGTTGTTCTTGAGGTCGTGGGTTCGAACCTTGGCCTGTATCAATGAGTTTTTCGAAGTTAATCATGGTTTAAGGCTTTTGGTGAAGGAAAACCTGTAAATGCCAAAGATTAGGATTTATATAATGCATAAAAAATCCGCGTAGAGCGTCAGTGGCGTAGGGGATAAGACGCGGCCTATCATATCGAAAGGTCCGGAGTTCGATCCCCAGCTGGGCCATGTACCAATGGGTTTTTTCTCGAAACTTAAGTACATTTACTGACTGCTCTCAAACGGTGAAGGAAAACATCGTGAGGAAACCTGCATACGCCGAAGAAGAAATTCTTAGGCGTATGTGAAGTCCACCAACCCGCACTGGGCTAGCGTGGTGGACTATAGCCCGAACGCCCTCGTTAAGAGGGTAGGCCTGAGCCCCAGCAGTGGGGACATTAATAGGCTGTTGATTGATGATAAAAAATCCCAAAAGATAAGATATGGTCATAGAATTACTGGTGGTTTATAGTTCTATGTCACAGTTTATGAATAATATATAGGTACCTAATAGAAATATAATGTGAGGTTTTGGTTTGTTAGATTCTGTATAATTCACAGTAGACAAAAAGGAACATAGACTCGAAATTGGAATACGCCAGTGTTGAAAGTAAAACAGATTATCTGACAGTATCGCTTCCAACTTTTAAGTAATTACTCAAAGCTTTGCGTTACTTGGAACGTCCCAAATTGACAGGCGGTAGAGTCTTGGCGCTTTTTAAAATTTGAATATATTACTGTAATTTTTTAAAAGTTTCTGTTTGTCTGTCCACTCTCCCTCAGGCAGGATGCCAGGGCCGTACTCAAACGAATTTTGTAGTACAAATAATTTTTAATTAAAATATTAAAATAAAACCTAAGAAAAACGTTGAATGAAGGCATTCAGTTAAAATTGACAGCACAAAAAGTCCTTGTCTTCTTATTACTATGTGACAGAGATAGAAACTGTTTTATTGCTGTCAAATTTTGAGGAAAGTTTAATAGATGAAGAATTTATATTCCTGGCAATTATATTTTTTATTTTGTTTATTATTTAAAAGAGGGTTTGTTCTTTTCTATTAATTATTATTATCGCATTTGGGTACAGCATATTATGAGCAAATTCGTTTAGAGGAATAAGCTTTTTTTAGGTTATTCTCATACTTTTTTTTCTTAAAAATATGGGATACAAAATATATGTCCGTTTTTAAATGTAATTTTTTGTGACTGTTGCCTGACTACGTCACTGGGAGGCTTTTTTAATTCGCCATTTATTAATTTCCAAGTTGACGCGTTGTTAATATATTCCGTATTGTTCGGTTCCAAATTGAAAAGTTTTGTGAGAGTGTCCACAGAATAAAATACACACCGACGGATACGTTCATTTGAATAATTGGGAAAAACAAACGTCCCCGAAAAAAGTGATTTAAAAAGTTTGAGAGACGCTTTACATGGAACAATGCTTTCCTATTTTAGGTAAATTAAAACTTTATTTATAAGGTGGTTGTTAAAAACGTTTTTTTAGATCGTTTTCAGTTTTAGCTATTTTTTATTTTTGTGGTGGAACCGCTTGCCTGAACAGTGTGGTGTGTACTGGACCTCTGGACTTCCATCCGTACTGCAGACAGCCACCATCAGATCTCAACCAAAATATGGTTCCCCGAGCGAGATCCAAAGGCCCAGAGTGACCATATTTGTATGAAAAAGGCACCCTTGACCCGAATTCATTGCAGCCGGATTTATATCTGTGTTTTGATTTGACCGCCACGTCATCTGATTGACGTGATCAAAATGAAATTCTAAATATAGCATATTAAGGTTTGATACGTACAAATTCTACGTCGTCTATACACGGCAATGGCGGCCAACAGGTTAAAATCTATTTCGCGAAGTAAATCCTAACTATCATCATCATCATCATCATCAACAACAGCCTATTAATGTCCCCACTGCTGGGGCTCAGGCCTACCCTCTTAACGAGGGCGTTCGGGCTATAGTCCACCACGCTAGCCCAGTGCGGGTTGGTGGACTTCACATGCGCCTAAGAATTTCTTCTTCGGCGTGTGCAGGTTTCCTCACGATGTTTTTCCTTCACCGTTTGAGAGCAGTCAGTAAATGTACTTAAGTTTCGAGAAAAAACCCATTGGTACATGGCCCAGCCGGGGATCGAACTCCGGACCTTTCGATATGATAGGCCGCGTCTTATCCCCTACGCCGCTGACGCTCTAACTATATTAGGTATCTATCTGTTTGCTGAGCACCTGCCAGCCGTCTCCCAATTTGATGGGTGTCAGTTAGCTGAGAAACACGGCAGTATGCGAGTGTGAACCGGACCGTGCCGCGATAACGGTCTCAAATACCGAACCGAAAACAATCTTTTTGTATTCACTACATGTTTTCTCACTACACACGCCACAGGACAGAAAATTACCTTAAATTTAACTCCATGTACTGGAACAATATATTTTTTATTTGAGGTTTTTTGTGCATATAATGAAAGGTTGCTATACACTACGACTATAGGTAGGTACTATTATGCGTAAGTTGAAAAAAGGTATATCGTCCCACATCGCCGATGGGTTCCTGATAACTCAAACAGTGCGGCTCTTTGCAGCGGAATTGAAGCTAGAACTCTGCAATGAGCTGCCAGCGTACTCTCAGAGTAATAATAATATTTTTTTATTTATTAGAAAATTCTAGATCCTGACTTGTAACAAAACTCAGTTACGTACGCGGCTGATATGGAATTATATAAAATGTCACGAATTGTCATTAACTTTCTAGCATTAAAACTAAACTCGGCTGCAAGGAATTCTGGTCAGTGGTCAGGGCCTTTTTCATACAAAGTTAATTTACTTAACTTTTGCTTTAATATCAATTTCTGTGGTAAAAGTAGCTTATAATGATACCATGTTATGGTGTTTATGTAGGTATCATACAAATTCACTACTTTTCTTTTACATTCGCAAAATTAGTTAAAGAAGTATTGTTTATAAAGAAAAGGAAGTCATTAATAGAATATAAAGTAGTATTTACATGTACTTCGCGCTTTATTAGGTTCCTATATAATTATTTTCAAAGTCAAACAAAAAATACTCATGTTTTTTATTTATTTGCTATTTCTACTAGCTGTTTCCAGAAACAGCTTTTCCCGGGGTCTAAAATGTGCTATGAAATCTTTGATTCCAACACCTGTCGCTTCGCTCAGTTTAAAAGAGCGCTGTATGTGGCTTGCAGCGCTGCGCCGGCGGCGCGGGCGACGCGACACGCAGATCGGCCGCAACGCATACATTTGCATTAATTTCATAACCAGTGAGCACGGGAATAAAATTAGACGCACATGGGTCGCTTTTTCGACCGTTGGTTTTACTTTTTTTCCTCTGTTTCGCTTTCCAACGGTCACCGTCCGACGGTGGAGGCTCTCCAGGCTGGCTGCTCGCTGCAGCGTGGAAGCCTTCTCTTCTGGGTTTGGGCCTCGGCTTTCGTTGTTTTGATAACATCAGTGATACGTACACACATAGTCGTTTTGCAACGATAAAGAAAATTAACGAGCTTTTATTCGATAAACAATTCAATTCAATACACTTTATTGCACATTTAAAAATTACAGACAAAAGGAGAAAAACAGATACAGTAATGTACATCTAGGCGGTCTTATCGCTGAGAGCGATTTCTTCCAGACAAACAACTATTATAGTTTCTACAACAATTTTATTATAATAATTGTATTGTCTTTAGAACCAAAGGTGGGTGCAAAATTTGAGCATGATCGGATATCAAGAAGTGAGCGAAAAATAGATCGCAAGATTCCTCCCAAACAGAAAAACAGGAAACCAGGTGAAATACAAGCTTGTAAAACACTAGGGTGTACCTACTCATTATATAATCATTTTTAAGCTAAAATATAAAATAGTGCCGAAATTTTTTATTATTATTATTTTCTAGAAAAATGGTCATAAAAATTAAATGTCATTATGTATTATCATTTTAAAGCGAATAAATTTAATAAAATAAAACTAATCTACTACAACCTAAACTCTAAACATTATTTTAATAAATAAACTAAACCTAAACAAACAGTAAAAAAAACTATGTATTGTATCTACCTACCTATGTGTAATTATGTTTACTTTTATGTAACTTTATCAATTTATAGGACGAACATATTCTACGGTAGGCTAAAATTAAATGATACAAATATTGAATATTTCCTAAATTAATTAATATAAAACAATTTAGGTATTTGAAGATAAACTAAATAAATAGGTCAGAATACCTAATAATAATTTAATTTGACTGACGATTACAAAATAACAAGAGCAAAATAACTTCAGCTATTCGATGACAGATGGCGCTAGTTGAATGCTGAAATTGAAAAATACTACACACCAGTTTGCTAATTTCATAACGCTATAACATTTGATTAATTTACTTAGATTTGTTTATTAATAAATAAAAATTATCCTTTGAGTAATATTTCAGATAATTTATCGGTTGATCGTTAAACGGACAAACTTAGTCTGAAATAAAGGTTTTTTTTAAACTTTCTAAATCTAAACAAAACTTAAACAAATTGGTAATCATAACTGCAACAATAAATCCCACGATAATTTCTGTGAACAACAAACAAGCCTTCCACCCGATTACACCTCCGATCAAACAAACAAAGAACAATATTAAACACAGCTCTTAGCGCCGACGGCTGTAATGCAGGCAAATGTATTCGTCATAGTGTATGGGGTATGAATAATTTAATACTTACGGTGGAATTCTTGTCCACTGCCCACTGCTGGTATGCGGCTACGTGAGCGCCATTGGGTTTTGTCAATTTTGCTGACCGTCTTGTTCTTGGAATAGAATAGAGTACTTAGGTACTTGGTTTTTACGACATGCTGGGAACAATGGTTTTTTTCTCTTCGTACGCGTATATACGTTTTAGTGTTCCTTAAATGTAGTACTTGCACTTTAGTATAGTTTATGAACGACAGAAAATTTCAACTTGTTGCGCCGCTTCTTTCCCAGCGCTAACACCTTGGAAGCGGTGGTAGATAAAAAATTGACGTTGTATAAATGTACCCAGTGTACTTACATGCAATAAAATAGTTTTGACTTTGACAGTATACCTTAATAAATAAAAACAATATCAAATAGCCTATAACCTCATCTATCCAATAGCAAAATAATTATTGAAATCGGTTCTGTAATTACAAAGATTACTTCAAACACACATACATAAATTCATAAAAACTTTACCTATTTATTAATTATTTAATTAATTAGTAATAGATAGACGATTATTTAACTGACAAATATGTATTGTATTAATGTTACTTCAGCTTCGAACAGTTGTTACGAATTGATGTTAAAAGATGCGTTAAGGAAGTCTGTTGCGCCGCTTTTCTCAGCTTAGCTAGGAGGCAGTGGTAGATAAATATTGACGCGTTTAAAATGTACTATAAATGCACGATAAATGCAATAACATATTTTGACTTTGACCGTCAACCAAAGGGTTTGAAGCTTTTTGCCTGTCCGGATAATTCAAACTGAGCTGAAATTTAGAACGTACCTGTAAGTAGCTGCGGAATCGAAAAGTTCTTCAGTTTTCAAAGGTTTTCTTTTACAGGCCTCATTTTTAGATTCTTTCTACTTTCCTTTTTTTCTTTCCTTTTCTTTTCTATTCAGGTAGACGCCCGCATACTCGTCAATGTCCAGCCGTCACACATAAAAAGCATAATTTAATCTGTTGTCGACTTAGTGTTGCTATTATTGTTCTAAGTATTGTCAAAAATATGTTGCCATAGAAGAGCTTTTTGTTTTAATGTTGGTACAACAGGTTAAATATGCTTTTATATCATGTGACGAGTATACCAGCGTCTACTTAACGTTGATTTTTCTCCCGAGTCGTAAATGGGTTAGTATTCTTATCCCATTTATGTTGGTACGTTACGACTGATTGATACGCATCCCTTGCGGGCTCGTTCCAAAGATAATTGTATAATATTTTTAACGCAAAAGGTGTAATATGATCGATACAGTAATTGGCAACCAATTACTGCGTGAAGCCTCGGGCTGCATGCGGCATCGATACAAATACCGTTGATGAGTTTGATAGGTGTCTGAATATTAGTCAAGCAGTAGTACCTATAGCTTAAACAGTTTTTAGGTATCCTTATTATTCGGATCAAATCAAATCAACAGCCTAATAATTAAGTCCCCACTGTTAGTGCATCGGCCTACGTACGGGGTAATAGTCCACCATACTAGCCTATTTGGTGGACTTTACATGCGATTAATTATCCTTCTTTGGCGTATGCAGTTGTTTTTCTTCACCGTTTTTAGAACAGTCAGCAAGTACTTAAGTTTCGAGACCCCATGGGTCCATGACACGACCGGAGATCTAACTATAGGAGGATGCCGCTATCTCGCCAGAGTAAAACACCCAAACCACTGAGTCAGCAAGTCAAATAACGTTGATTCCCTCCGTCACAAAGTGACAAAACCAGATTCCAATCACGGTAAGTAAAGCTATCGGTGTCCGCTATCTAATACGAATACAGCCGTTCATTTGTCCGTTCGTTACCCGCCCGCGCGGAGGGTCGCACGCGCACGCCCGCGCCGCATGCATATGCATGAGCAACCGAAATGCCCATATGCCGGCCGCTGCATGACTCGCTGCCACATTTTTCCTACCTCCATGCGGGAAATGGTTTGTAGACAGTAGTTGATAAGATTGACGACGTTGCCAGGTTAGGGGACCGTGCGTTCGGTTAATAAACGATGTGCTTTTATACGGTGTGGAAACGTACAATGTCTGTGAATGTGTGTCTTAGATTAACTTATGTAATTCGACATATCGCCTGTGAACAAACAAATTCATTCATTCATGTGCAAAATGTCGTTCCGACTTTTTGACTTTTTTTTCAAAGGTTAGGCTACAGGGCAAACCCTTAACCCGATCGTCTTTATTTTAGACTCAAATTGTAGCTGACTAAATTGTCCAGAGGAGATTTTTCTCAAAATTTTTATATCATTCTTCGTTTCCAAAATATCGAGCGCCAAAATCAAAAATTCGGAAAAAATTTGAAAGTTTTTTTTACTATTTTGGCCATAACTTTTTTCGTTTTTGACTTTCTCGAATAGTTCTTCTTACACCTTATAGCTCTCGTGAATACGCGTCTTTTGAGATTTTTTTTGAATATCATATCTTCACAATTCTCTGAGATATAAGGGGATCGCACTTTTACGTGAAATCGGAGCCTATACTGGAGCGAACGAATAGACATTTCCAATGTCAAAAGTTGGTAGTATACCTACATTTACATAGAAGTGAAAATTATGTACCTACGAGTCGCATTCCATTTTCACGCCGCCGCCGACGCCGATAAGGTTGTTCTTTCCGTCGCCAAGCACAGCTATCAGCTGCCGTTGCCGTGTAACACCAGCGGCGAACACGCACCAGGCCGTGGTGCCAGCGGCCGTCGAGGGATTCTAGAACCTTCTAGCTTCATTTGAAGCAATTTGAAACAAAAGATTTCAGTTTGTAGGTGCCGCCTTAACGTCGCCGTAAGAACTAAAAACACTGCAGAGTCAGCGACGAATAAAATTGTTTATCTACCACCACCACCGCTTCCTGGGTTTTACCGCTGAGAACAAAACCCATTCGAACTGGCCAAGGCTCGCGAGTGCACAAGACTAGGCTACCACGCCTCGTCTTTAGTTTTAGTATACTTTAGTCGTAGTTTAGTTTAGTAGTAGTACTTTTTAACTAAAGACTATTTAGTTTTAACTAAAGACTTAAGTCCAGAAGCGTGGCAGCCTAGTTGTGCACTCGCGAGCCTTGGGGTTTTGTTCTCAGCGGTAACACCCAGGAAGCGGTGGTGGTAGATAAACAATTATTCGTCGGTGAATTTGCAGTGTTTTTAGTTCTTACGGCGACCTTAGTTCTTAAGGGCTGCCTTAAGAACTAAGGTAAATTAATTATCTACTTTATTAATTAATGGTAAATAATTAATTTAATAATTGACATGTATAAAATTGTACCCAGTGTACACCTATGCAAAAGCATTGAGTTTGACATCCAAGTTATCTGTCTTGCCTGGCTCAGTTCATTCGTTGAGAGGACATGTCAAATAGCTGATAAATTGCCGAAATATCTCCAAATTTTGCGTCGCACACTGTACAAAATCAAAAAGCTGATATTCTAGAAAGGAATCTAGAAGTTGTAGGAATAGTTCGATATTATAATTTATATAATAGGGCAGAAATTGTTACACCTACAAAGCCTGACAATTTGATCGCGCTAAACGATTTTCATATTAATTTTCCTACAAAGTTTCCTCAGCACAGCTACCTCGGCTGATTGCACCGGCCAGCCGTCCACTTGCGGCTATAATTACCATCACCGGTTTTTTCCCTTCCACCGACAGGTACGCAGCTAGTTGGAGGGGGGGGTCTTAAAAAGAAAAATGTATGGTAGCCCCCTGGGCGGGTATTACCTACTTAGGCCCACACTAATCAATTCCATTCGTTCCATAGAACTTAATAAGCAGATAACAAGCATTATTAATTATGTTCATGTTGTCATTTACATGCATTATTGTATTGTTAGTCAAATTTTTTTCTTTATTCTTATATTTACATTTTTTATATTGGACTTTCCAGATATTTCTCTGGCCAGAAAGACCAAATTTAGAGGATCCGCTTTGTAACGCATAACACCTGGAAATTGTAACCTATTTTAATACACAATAAAGACTATTGCTATTAGTAATTTTTGTACTTTTGAGATTATTGTACTCTACATAATGAACATTGATAGATGAATAAATAATAATATAATAAATTATCGATATAGCTCAAAAAGTTAGTATACATTGAAGTGGCAGTGAGCTGGTCACATCTGCCGGAGAAATAACCGCTGGGGTAGACAAGGTTCCGAGTAGAGACCACGGCCGGACAAATGTAGTGTGGGACGCCCCCCGGTTAGATGGAGCGGCGATCTGCGCGAGGTGACTGGTAGTGACGGATGGGGGAGACCTATGTCCAGCAGTGTACTTGTGCAGGCTGATGATGACCTGTAGAATGTGGTCTGAGGTCTCAGTAGAATAAGGAACGTGATTGCTTATCATCAAGTCTACTGTCTGACAGTTCAAAATGGAAAGACCTAAAAGACCCCCAAAGCTTATTCCTGAGTGCGCGTCTGTCCATCGGCCTGTCATCTGTCGCGGGCGACACCTAACTATAAATACTGCGCTATTGACAGCCAACAAGTATCGATAAACGGCTCGAAAGTTGTTTTCCAACTTTATTGCCATAAATTCAGTGTTTTATGTCAATTTTAGATATTAATTTTGCGTGACCATGTTTTCTTTTAAAAGGTGTTCATAAATAAAATGAACTGTCATGCAAATAGTTACATAGAATGTTCTAGGTAGTACCGAGCCAAGTTAAAATATTAGTTGGGCTTCTGTTAAAACGGAGCGAATTCTTTGTTCTTTGGTCCGACCTTCATTGTCTTTACCGACTGGTTAAGCTGAAACTGGTCCAAGTTACACAGTCCACTATAATACAAGCACTCAGCTTACTAATCCTCTCGCTACACACTATCATCATCAGCTTGCAATAGTCCCCCAAGGCGCTACTGAACCCGACCCTCGGTTCTCCGCATCCAGTCCCTGGCAGCCCCCTCACGCAGACCGTCGCTCCATCTAGCCGGGGGGCGCCCACTCGCCTGCCTGTCTGTCCTGGTTTTGCTTACTAACTTTTTGAGCAATGTCGAAGGCTTTGCTTCTCTGGCGGATCATCTCGTTTCGGATCCTTTCACACCATGAGCGGTCCTAAAAATAAAGTATCCTTTTATGAGCGTGACCCGACGCGTCGCACGTACGGAACGCACACGCATAATTAGGTGCGGAAGGAAGCTCCCCCTCGCCCCGCGCACCCCCCCGCCCCGCGATCGCCGCAAGATACATGCATTAGCATGCATTAGCATAATGCACTATGCACTCGGCCATCGCAACGGCAATCATCTGTTGCCCCGTGTTTTTGTACGCGGCCTAATTTTTATTAAAATTATAATTTTATTGATGGGTGGCCGAGTGCGGTTCGGTTTGGAGCTCTTTATATTTAAGGTCGTTCGTTCTTGTTGCGGTTCAGCAAATTATTTGTTCACCTTCTCATGTCGTTTTGGTCAGATTAGATCAGATATGATACTCGAAGAGGTGTGTCAGGATCGCGATATTTAGCGCTCCGTTCTTTCTACCCCGCCAGGGACATAGCCTGATATGTATGTATGTATGTATGTATGTATGTATGTGTGTGTGTGTATGTATGTATGTATGTATGTATGTATGTATGTATGTATGTATGATACTCGATTTGTGTTTGATCAACTTCTTTATTAATACAGTACAAGACTATTACCCTAAACCTTACACAATTACCTCCAAACTAATACTTTTCTTGGATTATTTCTCCCCTAGGGGTTTCTTCGTCCTTAAAGGTTAGTTGCTTTTGGTAACAAAAGAGAGAATCATCATCATCATATCATCATCAATCATCATATCAGCCCTTCAATGTCCACTGCTGAATATAAACCTTCCTCAGTGAACGCCACCACAACCTCCACGTCCTGCCGCTTCCAGCAATACCTTCTTTTAGGTCGTCGGTCCATGGTCTGCGTTCCATATCTCGACTGCCCCAACGGCTGTCAGTTCAGCTGCAGATGTGACCTGCCCACTGCCATTTCAGCTTGCTAACCCCTTCGGCTATGTCAGAAACCTTATAGATCTCCTCATTCCGGATCATATCCTTCAAAGAAACTCTGAGCGCAGCCCTCTCCATAGCTCGATAAGCGACCTAAAACTTGTGGGCGTAAAAGTGCCTCGTTACAAAATAGTATATGCAAAATATGGTGCAACAGCGACTAGAGGTGTCCCGGGAACGGTTGTGTAGTATAAAAACCGGCCACCGGTTTCTCCTGGCAGCTGATTTACGGCGCTCGTTCACGCGTGACGCGCGGTCACTTATGTACGGTCTAATAGAGTTCGATGCAGCGAGACCGGTTAATAAATAATAATGTATTTGTCATTACATTGTGGTCTCGGTTTTTTTTCTTGCCATTTTTAGGGGACCATCATAACAGATACTCTAATAGTGAAGCTTTCCATATCATCATATCAGCCTATAGACGTCCACTGCTGGACAAAGGCCTTTCAGCTTTCCATACGTTTTACTCCAAAACTATTGGACCAATTACTTTGGGCTATATAGCATACCAATGATGATAAAATTATGGAATTTTCAGGAGAGAAAAAATCCGATATTTTTGGAAAATATAAATAAAAATGCCCGGCAATGATGTGAAAATTCAGAAAATATCACATTATTTCTTAAACAGGTAGCTTAGAAACTACTGGACCTGTGTTGAATAGCTGCATGGGAAATTTATGGAAACTTCAGAAAAAAATAGCGTAATCCGGACGTTCTTCAAGACGTATCGCCTTTTACTTATTGGCCTGTATAGCAGTTGTACGGTCGACCGCACGTCAGTGGAAACAAAACTCCCTAAAGTGCGATCGACTATACTAACAACTGTTTGTAAGTGGAAAAATTATGGAATACCCAAAGGTTAAACTCGAAATTCGCCCGATCTCGGATAAAAAAATGTTTTTGATATCGATATATTTTCACATTTACGCATCTCTATTTTTTTTCGAATATAGTGCGTAAGTATAACGCAAGATATGCGTCGAATGCGTTTAAAAAAGCGTGTTTCTGCGCACGCACTGCAATAAATCACCGTGTTTCGCGCCTAATGATTAATATTGGCAGGAGTTCGTATAATTACCGCTGAAAGAATCGCCCGGACTAAGGGTGATTAAACGAACCGTTTAACGGTTTCGCAACGCAATTTATTTACTCTGCGGTTGAATGTAAATTCAATTGACATAAGAATGTGGTTCTGAAACGCACGTTTGTATAATTTGCATTGTATGGATACTTTTGAGTCTGCCTCATTGATGTAGGCAACGTTTAGGTTGATTGTCAGAAGTTCGATTCGATTATAGAATCAGCTCAATTTCATATGAGGCTGCACGAGTATCCTATTGCTAAAATTGTCTTCAGTTGCACACAGTGCTTTATCTATTTTATTCAATATACTACCATCTTATTAAATAAATACAGTATACATAACATTGTTTTTTTTGTTCATTTGTCCTCTATTGAGGACGGGCAAGGGAAGCTTCGTTCATACAGCCCTGTCTAGTTTAAAGTATTATTTCTTATATTTATTTAAACCAGCGGTTACAGCACGGCCTCCACAAAAACAGAGCACGACATCTCTGACAAAATCCCGCCAAAAAGCAGCACATAACATTGAACGAAAAACCGAAAAAGATAGCGAGGTATGTTTTTTTTCTTAGGACGTACATTTAAGCAAAGGGTCTTGAGCGTACCAATAAGCAAAGGTCTTATACTATTGAGCCTGTAGTCACTAGGCTCAATAATTGAGGTACCTTTGCTTTGACTACGTGGCCGGCCAATTTCGACCTTGCAAAAGTGTTCTGTGGGTTTGGGCATTCGAGCCTGTATGGTAAAGATTGTGTTTAGTGTGAACGAAATAAGAAATATTAGTCATTGATTGGTTATTTAAACGTTATAACATTGATATTTAACAAACACAGGGCCGAAAAACGGTATAACATTGTTTTGCGGTACTATAATACAATGTACGTACATTATTGCAAATCCGTTTTGATGTTGTACAGTCGACCGCACGTCAGTGGAAACAAAACCAATATAAACGAAGGTTGTCTGGAAAAAATCGCTCTTAGCGATAAGACCGCCTAGATGTACATTACTGTATCTGTTTTTCTCTTTTTTGTCTGTAATTTTTAAATGTGCAATAAAGTGTATTGAATTGAATTGAATTGAATAAACTGGTTTCTCATAGTAAGATTGAAATAACCTAATAGGCTAGGCCAGCTCAAGGTCAAAGTTATACCACTGACGTGCGGTCGACTGTACTAGCGTATTGTAGTAAGGGAAACAAACAGTGTATAAATAGCTCACATAATGTATTTATAGTTAGTTAGAAATAAAAATATTTATAAAATATTTATAAATATTTACAACATCCTCAAAAACCCGTCCATCCCTAATTATTTATCTGAACGTTTCTCCTTTATGCGCCCTGTTGATAAACTCAGCAGATCCCACATTGGTTCCCTCCTTAATATTCCCTCCCACTCTACCGACTTTTATTCCTATTCCTTTTCGGTCCATGCGGTCAGGCTGTGGAACTCACTTCCTTCTGACATACGCGACAGCCAGTCTGTCGCAATCTTTAGAAAGCGAGTGAAGGAGCATTACCTCTCTCTTGATCCATAAGCATATATATATATATTATACATATGTGTGTATATATTTATGTATCCATTATGTATATAAGTATGTACGATAATATTTGTATGTATTATACTTTATGAATATTTTTGATATAATATAGTTTATTTAGTATATTAGTACACACTGTCTGCCCTAACACACATTTTTCCTGTCATTGGTAGGCTGGCAGAAATCTCATAAAGAGATAAGCCTCACCATTTGTACATGTTCTTTCTGTTTTGTTTTGTATCTTGTTAATGTTTTGTGTGTACAATAAATTGTTAAATAAATAAATAAATAAAATATTGTCGCCGAAAACGTAGTGGAAAGTAAATGAGGTAGTTAGTCCCTCCGTGTTTATATGGCAGGATGTGCGGCGAGGCGGCTCGGCCAATCGGGGGTCGCCCCCGCCGGAAGCGGCCGGGGTACCAGCAGGCAGGGACGCGGCTCCCATAACGGGGTAATGTGTCGCACTTATGTATTAAACAGTTTATGGGTTGTTAAACTTGGCTGCAATAACTTGGGAGCGTTACGTTAACCAGACTTTTTGCGTTACGTCTATATTCAGATCGTGTTAGAGCGTTCAAAATCATCGTCATCAGTGCATTGCTCTCTCACCTGCCTAAAAATTTCTACACTTAAAGAACGCAGAGAAGGAGGGGACGTAATTGAGACATTCAAGATTCTGAGTAACATTACAACTCATCTGACATAAGGAACATATTTAACCCTAACCCCATAGAGACTCTCAGAGGGCACAACATGAGAATACAAAGAGCCAATGCACAGCTGAACCCCTACAGGAATTTTCTAGGCAACAGGGTTGCATCCAAATGGAATATTCTGCCAGAATCGGTTGATTCTGCCACTTCCGTAAACATGTTCAAGAACAGACTAGACAACTTCCTCAAATCTAAAAAGACGCAATAAATTAATATAAATAATGAAAGCAAGTCGACTGCTGATATGGAAGCATCAGCTATGAGCTGATGCCTTTCCATTTAAAATAAAATAAATAAAATGTGTCACTTTTCTTGATCTAGTCACACTGATTTGATGCGCCCGCGGCTCTGTACGAGATTAAATGAGTTTTTAAGAAACGAATTATTTAGGCAGCGGCGGCGCCGCTTGTCAAAACTCACTGAACAGCGCTGTCGCCGCCTGCCGCAGCAGCGGCGCCGCTACCTATAATACCACCTTAACAGTTATGATACAAGTCATAAAAACATAGGTAGCTACTTTTGTTCAAACTAATTTGTACAATGGCATGACCGGGGATCCAATTCAAACCTTTCGACAAGACATTCCATGTTTTCCCCACTATGCTGCAGTTTGCTGAAATATCTCCCATGTTACAGATTCCTGGCTGTCTAAACGCTGAATCAGAATAAAAATAGAGCCTTCAGAGAGCGGAACGTTTCGGTGAAAACTAGCAAAAACAACGGGAGGTTCGCTGGCGGGCGGTGTATACAGGCTGTGTTATCAGTCGGGTGTTATTTCACGTCGCCGCGAGCTGCGCAAATAGTCGACTCGCCCCAATTATACACACACCCTGTAGGTATAGGGAGTAGACAGCGCAGATGCGACAAAGGATTTAAACATTACTTAAGAAGTAGACTTGTTTCTCCAAATTAAGTATTTCAGTCTGTCATCATCATCAACAGCCTATTAATGTCCCCACTGCTGGGGCTCAGGCCTACCCTCTCGACGAAGGCTTTCGGGCTATAGTCCATCACGCTAGCCCAGTGCGGGTTGGTGGACTTCACATGCGCCTAAGAATTTCTTCTTCGGCGTATGCAGGTTTCCTCACGATGTTTTCCTTCACCGTTTGAGAGCAGTCAGTAAATGAGGAAATTTGAAAGGGAAATTTTCAGTCTGTATGAGGAAGTATTTCAAACAATCTGGCAAGAAATAATTGCATCTTGCTTCAACAAATCTCTCAAAACAAGAGGGTTTAGTCCCTTAGATTTTGAAGGTTCTCATACCAGATAGAATACATTCAAGATTTGGACTAGAGACAATGATTTGAAGCGATGTGGCCACTTTGCAGATTTGACGCTGCAAATCGAAAATGCGTTTTTTGTAATTTATTCAATAATTTGTTTTGTCTATTACGTCTAAAAGTTATATCGAAAATTTCAAAAGTTCTCCCTTTCTGTGCAGTATCGTAGGTATAAATAGTCTTGGTCCATAGTTGGGTCGGCAGGTTCGGTATGATTCGGCAGGCTTCATGCGATTACGGGACAGGTGTCGCCTTTCCCACGGAATTTATAATTCGGGACAATTCCCGGTGCAGGCGGATTGTCCCGGATCGCTTTAATTGTATTCACACACCGTCCGGATTTATCAACTATTATTTTATACATTATTGTTTCGATGATTCCAACGGGTTGGGATTAATTTAAATGTGTTTAGCTTAGAATTGAATTGTCCTACCTATGTATATTCGAGTGATGATATCAGAGTAACAATGGTAGGACAAACGTGCTGACAATCCTTCCACATCACAGAGCGTTGCTGCACGTCCCTAGACTGTAGCATACACTTGCTGGGTATTTCGCATTAACCTTGTCCAGAGCTATAATATAGCAGCTAAAAGAATGGTGAGTATTGTCAATTTTATATTAACTGTCAGGTTTTCTATTTGACATTTTAAAATAACAAAAAATGGTACTTTGAACAGAGATAATAGATGTTCTTTTATAATATCTAATACCTACTTACTATTTTAATGGGATTAATTATTATTAAAAAATAATCTATAATTTACTAATAATAATCTCAAATTATAGCTCAAATTTTTTATCTCAGTTAGGTAGTTGGTAATTTAGTCTAGGACTTATTTCTTTAGCTTTATATTTATATTAATTTTATGCTTTTATTGTTACAATAGTTTTTTGATATTTATGTTTAGTTATTAATATAAGTACTTAATTATATTTTATTTTGTATATAATTAGTTAATTACATTATTATCTTAAGAAATTAAAATTTATCTAGCAACAGTAAAAATCTATATCTATTAAATTATTAATTTCAAATTATTCATCTTATATTTCAAATTACTTACCTAGTACATAAAGGTAAGTAGGTAATGCATTGCACGAGGTTTGTAATGTTATTATACGGTAAAACCTAAATACTAGAGTAGTGCCTAACGTAGTCTATATACTGAGTATGTGTGTCACCGACATGTCATATATCATAGTAGGGTAGTGACCGCGGCGCTTGCGCCGGCGCCGCGGAGCGCGACGCGCTGCTATCGGCTCTCATTTCACGCATCGGGCTGCCGGGAAATCGGCGCGGGCACAGGCGCGGCGGCGCCGCTCTTAGTATGAACTTTAGGTTGCGTGAACTTTAGCAGTCTTATCTTCTTCATCAACAGCCTATGAACATGTCCCCAATGCTGGTGCTCAGGCCTACCCTCTCAACGAGGGTGTTCGGGATATAGTCCACCACACTAGCCCAGTGCGGGTTGATGGACTTCACATGCGCCTAAGAATTTCTTCTTCGGCGTACGCAGGTTTCCTCACGATGTTTTCCTTCACCGTTTGAGAGCAGTCAGTAAATGTACTTGAGTTCCGAGAAAAACCACATGGCACAGCTGGGGATCGAACTCCGGACCTTTCGATATGATAGGCCGCGTCTTATCCCCGACGCCACTGACGCTCTTATCTTCTTAGGGAGCTAGGAATACCTGGGGACACTTCGACCCTTTTGGTATCTTTTGTACTAGACCTCTGACCACCAAACGGTGCCCCAATTTTGGTGGAGTTCACATACTCCTTAGAATACAATACTTATCTTTGGCGTTTGCAAGTTTCCTCACGATAATTAAAAAAAAATGACATGCAACCAGCAGTCGCTTCTTAATAGGCTGACACTTGGAAGGACGGACCTTTTTCAGTAGGTATAATTAACGCATTTCCTCTTTTCATTTCTACTTAGCCTTTTGATGTAGGTACCTGAGCAAATTATGCGATAGTTGCCGCGGCACCCACACGCATGCGTGTGCATTGTTCTCTTCGATTTGAGTGCGGCGCCATGCGTGAAATGATACCAAATGACCGCCTATGTGCGTACCTCGCCCGTACCTGCATATACTGCGATAGATAACGCGATATACATATCGCGTGTCGGTCGGTGTGTAAGTACGTTACTTGCCACGGGTGACATGTCGCATTATGTACTTACCTTTATAATTATAGCTGTAACGTGTGTTGGTTTATATATAGCATGGAGTAGGTTGGTGATGCCATATTGACTTATGTCTAAAAGACTTTTGTGCGGGGGGACTAAAATGGAGATAAACTAATATAGCTACCCGTAGCCAAACCAGGATATAATTCAGATGGTTTATCAGTTCTGCTATATTTCACAATTCTACAAAGTGTAATTTGTTTTCATTTACAAAAATTACTAATTAGTAATTGTTTGATTGCGTATACCGTGGTATGTAGTAGATCGATCTTGACTATTTGGAAGCTTAAAAAGAACAACCTTTGATGTTACTTCTGTTTATATCCTGGAATAAGAGTATACCTAACCTGGATGAGGTTAGCGTGGGCCCGGTCGTCGTGGAGATCCCTGGGGGAGGTCTTTGTCCAGCGGTGGACGTCTACAGGCTGATTTGATGATGATGATGAAGAGTATACTTAGATACTATAGCTATACTTTTTTAATTTTTATCCATATTTTAAAGCGTCGATTACCTTTGTTTTTTGTTATCATTTATGCGTTTCTTTGTCTGTCTTTTGATTTAATCCTATCCACTGCTCTTTACTGCAGTACGTACCTATGCGATATTTTGCTCCATGTCACGCATATTACACCTAGGTATACATGCAAAGTGAAAGAAAAAAAGGTTTATAAGTACACCTAATGTATAAATCTACCATTACATTTTCCCTGCGACACTAAAAGCTTCTAAAATACACTTTCAAAGAACACACATAAGTAACTTGTTTGAAACTGGCGTTTCGGAAGATTTCACGATCCCCGCCCCGGCGCGAGGTGAGGCGACGTCATAGCGCTTAAGTAAGAACCTTAAGTTACACTTAAGTGCGGACTTAGAAAAGAGTGTGAATATTTAGCACGCACTTGGGGTCTGCTGAGGTATTTATTTTTTTGTATTTATTTATTTATTTAATTAACAATGTCAACATTTACCTACACCAAAAGTTTGTGTGTAATTTGTTGACATTGTAAATGAAATAACTCGTAGGCATACAGGGTGTCCCACGGCTATGGGGCACGGAGGGAAGTACTCGAAGTAGGTACCTATTGAAGATATGAGATTTTACAGAATCCTGTCCTACTAATATTATAAAGGCGAAAGTTAAGTAAGAATGTTTGGATGTGAGGAATGTTTGTTACTCTTTCACGCAAAAACTACCGAACAGATTTTAATGAAACTTGGTTCAGTGATAGCTTATATCCTGGAATAACATATAGGTTACTTTTTAACGCGGACAAAGTCGCGGGGCGCCCGCTAATATCCCCTAAGTAACAAAACGCCTACATAGAGGGCGCTGTTTCACAATGTACACGGGAAAACTTTTGTGCGCGGGCGAAGCCGCGAGAAAAATCTCGTACTTTATATATACAGGGTGGTGGTTTACCACATTTGGCTGGTTCGATTCCCGGCTAATGATGGTGAATGTTCAAAAATCTTTCTGCATATTTAAAAAAGTTAAATGCAGTCTTCTTTATGTAAAATTACCTGTCTTTAATATTTCAATTGCTTTTCCTCCGTGTCCCGTGGGACTCCGTTTAAGAAAATCAAACGTTCGACGCACAAACTATACCAACAGGCATATTAAGCTTTACGTATAAATAACACATTCACTTTTGTCGGAAGCCCGCCTATAACAATAACAATGATGTTCAACTCGTAATCTGAATTGCAAATTAATGATTTTGTTGTGAATAATGACGATGGAAACCGAAAGTTATGACAAGTGTGAACGGGAAAAATTACCGTGTATTAATATTTTGATTTCAAAATTTCACGTGAGAATTTAACTGGATTTTTTTCGATTCCCTTTCCTAATATGTACCTGGATAAATGAAGATGTAACATGGAGCAGGAAAATACCTACCTTTCTCTGGTATTCATATCCTGTAACCAAAGGTTGTTTGGAAGAAATCGCTTTTAGCGATACGACCGCCTAGTTGTACCTTCTAAATCTATTGTATTATTGTGTTCTGTTTTATGTTTTGTACAATAAAGAGTATCGAATTGAATTGAAAATAAGAAAGGAAGGAATGGAAGAAATTTGACTTTGCTTGGAAAAGGGCAGATAGATACAATCATATTTAAAAATAATAATTATAATGACAAAACTAAATGATAAATATGTACTTAATGTGAATTAATTACTATTTCATGTATTTTTACAATCAGAAATAAAGAAAATACGTTTATTTACTGCCTTACGGCACGTCACACACATAAATCAAACAAATAGATACTTTAGAATATAAGAAATAATACAATAAATAGAAAATACAAACAAAATTAACAATGAATTGAACGAAAATACAATAATACCCACCTATATGAACCATGTGAGCTGTATAACTAACTACCTATAAGACAACTATTAATTATACTGTCAAATAACAAATAAACAAATAGGTATTACACACACTTTTGTAAATAACTATATTAATTATTAAGCAATAGTTTTATATTCAAGTTGCAAAATACCGCAAAGTTTCGGATAAACGACATTGTTTTGAATCCTAGCTACATCCGTTTGCCAGACAAAATAGCTTCACTGCAATAGGGTTTGTGTGCCGAAGGAACCCTAAAAGCGTGTAGTGTGCTGTGTCTCATGTATTATTTATATAGCATTAATGAAGCAAGGTCAGAGAATTCATTTCCTTCGCTAAATAGTAGGTACACTTCTGTTTTCTTGCTTTTTTAAATGTTAATACTTTAAAAAACAATTTAGAGTGTAATAAACTCTAATAAAGATACTTAAAAACGACTCAATATCAGTTATTTTTCCTATTAAGGAAAAAATTGTCTGTTTTTATTTAAACTGACTGTCAGTGACACAATGGGAGTAACTGTCAAGGAGATACACATTACACAAGTCATTTCCATCTATTTTCCACCTACCGTGTAACATTATAATTTATAACAAACAAATCTGACATTAAAATTTCCTACTAAACCATTTACATAACGTATTTTTTTGATTTTACACGGACTCCTTGACGCCTCCAGACGTGAAGGTAAAAAAACCGCCGCCAAAAAGTTTTATCTTCATGCCTTCATGAAATTGTTTTCACGACGGCCAAATTACTAGCCAAAACGGGAACCACTCTGCTTCCATATAAGTTCCGCTACTCGATAACAGATGGCGCTGCCAGTACACATGAACGTATGAAAACTGTCAAGGAAAATGTTCGCGGTTTAGTGAAACTTTGTTTGGTGTTTATTTTGAATGCCGCCGCTTGTCTGGGACGCGTAAGTTTGTTTTTAATACAAATACTTGGATGACATCAATCCCTTTACGTAGATAGGAAAATGTAGAGAAATTGTTTTAATTCCATTGTAATTTTTGGTTATGGAGTTGGGATTGGTTGGGTCGTGATTATTTTTGTTTGATTAATTTATTTTATTTATAATGTAGTTTTATCGTTACATTTTACAATATTCACAAGCTGGATCTTGGTTTTTTTGCTGTTTAGCTGTGTATTTAAATGAATTAATACTAGTAGGTACCTAATTAATATGTTACATGAATACCTACTATCACTGATTCAATCATTGTAATACTGGAATTAGACAAAATACGATACAATTCATAATCGGAAAAACAACTAATAAAAATTATGCCTACTAAATTGTGTTCTTCATTGGAAAATGAAAAATATCTGGCGTTTTGGAATGCTGGAATCAGAATCAACGTGTGTGTCTATGGAATTGAACTTCAATAATATTCGTATTTATTAAAATAAATACATTCAATTGTCAACCCCCATCGCAATTAAAAGCAAAACAAACCGGGCCGAGTGTAGCGGAAAATTATCAGGCTCCAGCGCTGCGGCTGCCTTAATTAATATTTTCCATTATCCGATTGCGAAGGTAGAAATCACAACCCTTCCTTCCTCCCACGCCTATAGGTACCTACCCTTTGCTATGTTTATACGTAGGTATAATGTGACACCTGTAGACATACCACGAGCAATATATACAGTACCAAAATTCAAAACCAAACTCTTTGAATTTTGGTACATAACTAAAAAGGTCGTTAGTTTTCGAGATATTCACACTTTTGTGAACTTCGGGAAAATCCACAAGTTAGATCAGTTTTTTGAATTCTACAACTAACATTTTTAACCAAATGAACCGAAATAAGTACTTACATATATACATACATACTTACATATAAAAAGTAGCTGCTATAGAAGATTATATTAACATCAGATTGTAAGAAATAGAAGCTAAATCTTCTCTTCTTACATCATTAAACATGAGTCAGAAAAATGATAATATTTTTCAATAACAAAACAACTGAAAAATTAAGCGAAACTTAATTACGATTACTTCTTCATTCAGTAACTTGTTTATATTTCAAATTTTCAGTTCTTTGTCGCATACGGAAATTAGGGAAAGTCATTAGGAAACTCCTTTTGTGCAAGTCTGAGCGCCACAAGCGATGTTCGAATGTCACCGGGCATGTCTCACATTACAATCGTTATCAACTCGCCTCGGATACCTACATTCCATTTCCCGTGTCATACACGTACACACACTCGTACACGCTCGCACTGCTGTACTGTATATCTACGCGTGTGTGCGTTAGGTTTTTCCGTAGATTTTCCTCGGTGTGCGTCTATGAGTGTGGGAGTGATGCTTCGTCCTTGTCTTCTGAATATAACGGTCCCTGTCTGTTCGTCTCCAGTAGTATAGCATTGCTTCCACTATATGTTGTTCAGGACTCTATTATACGGTGCTTAGTAGTGTTTTGTAAACCTCGTATTGGCCGCGGTGATTTTTTCCATGTTTGTCGCTCTGAGATTCCAATTAATGAAGCTATCTATCGATTTTCCTCAAGAAACTCTTTTTGGAATATATTTCTGTTGAATTACATTATCTATTGTTATAAACATCGTGAGGAAACCTGCATACGCCGAAGAAGAAATTCTTAGGCGCATGTGAAGTCTACCAACCCGCACTGGGCTAGCGTGGTGGACTATAGCCCGCACGCCCTCGTTGAGAGGGTAGGCCTGAGCCCCAGCAGTGGGGAGATTAATAGGCTGTTGATGATGATGATTGTTATGTGCTTGGAACGTTGAGACTAAAGTGCAATGACCCTCTATAATTCTATATTAATGTGTTTGAATTTTCAAAATCAGGTCGTTGTCCTTTATTCTAGACTATGTAGCCCCGGCGACTCCGTCCCAGTAAAAAAGTATCCTGTACTCATGTTTTAAGCCATCACCGAGTTTTATCAAAATCCGTTCAGTCGTTATAGGTGAATAAGCATCAAACATACGAACCCTTGCATAGTGGAATGTGGGAAGGGATGTACCTGGTAATAGATATTAACATATACCTACTTATTTGCATTGAGGTAATACAATATATTACCTCGATGCTATTTATTTTCATAATGTATTTGGAAATCAAATTATTTAAAACAATTTGAGTAGGTAATAGGTAACCTACATTATTAAGTTTGTTTTATTTGTCATCAACTCAAAATATGCTAAATATTGTAATGATCAAAATTTACAATTTGATTAGATCATTTATAACGTTAATGACTACCTATTCTGTTGGCGTAACCACTGTGGGTGCTAAGAAAAAAAAACCAAAAAAAAAACCAATTTTTTACGGCCAATTAGCTCAGTATTAATTCAAGAACAAAATGGTTTTTATTACTTTACAATCAGACGACTTTACGTTATAAAACGTCTCGTAAACTTACACTGGCTTGCATAATTAAGTGCAAACATCCTAAAAAAAAACATTTTTTAAATCACACAGAAATTATTTATTAACTCCACACCAAGGTCAGCGAGCACCGAAGACATAAAACCTGAGTAACTGATAGACTATAAAAAAAAACGGTTAAGTGCAAGCCTATCAATGGCTACAGGATGGTTCGCTCCTGCACTAGGTCTGGTCTAGAAGCGTGGGGGGAGGTGGTGGCGGGTGTGTGGGGGGAGGAAGGGGGGGGGGGGCGGTGGGCGGGCCGCGCATGCGTGCCGTTGCCAAGACGACGGCACGTAGCTGCGCGTGTGTGCGTGTACAGCCCGTTCGATGTGACACAGTGGGAATAGATAAGGTTGAACAAACTCTGTGCTCGGTGAACGGTTGTGATGAGTGAATTTTACTGCTTGTGTTACGTATGAGTGTAATACTAAATAATATATGGCTATCTATGTCAATATTACAGCAGTTAATTTGGACATCTTTTAAATATTAAAACTGTTTTACCTTTATGACACTAAACTTGATACGATTGCAGGATTTTTAGGGTTCCGTACCTCAAAAGAGGAATAAAGGAACCCTTATAGGATCACTCCGTTGTCCGTCTGTCAAGACATTTTTTTAAAATTAATCTTAATCATACAATTTTGCTAAAATTTAGTGACAGTCATGTCAAAATATTATGTTTACTCTTCAATAGGAAGCTTAATATAAATCATGTAGTTTTATTATTTCGAAAAAGAGAAAAAGGATTTATTGGTACTACTTACGAATTAAGTTGGATCAAGCAAAGTCAAAAATAAAATAAATAAGTTAGTAACTACTTAATCGAAATAGTAACAATGTCAAATAATAAAGTCAATGAAAAATGATGTGTCACTATAAAATAAAATAAAAACAAATACGAGAGAAACTTTAGAAAGCTGTCTATCTCCAGGAATCGAAACCACAATAATAATTTACGGCGTTTGGGGCAACATCTCAAACCACTACGCCAACAAGACCTTAACCTATACCTACCTCCTAAAAGTACAAGGAAATAAGAAGGAAATAATCAGCCTCAGCCTGAAAGATATCTTATTTTTATTTTATTTGTTTTATATAATAGTCTAAAAAATGCAATACTTACCTATATGTTCATATTAACTTAGGTATAATAACTACTCAATCATTTAGATATTTAAATAAGTTAACGTAACTAGATATTTCACATATTAAAATTAAGTATTCTCATATAATTTTTGCATTTATATAAGTTCTCAGTGTGATTTATTCGAGACAGACAGACATTCGGCAGATAACCTAAAATACCATGCAGTCGCGCTCAGATCACCAACCTCTACATTTCTACAAAGTTTTGTCAATTTTGGAGAGTTCCGGGCTGAAAGCTTACCTCGTTAGTTTAAGTAAACAATAGCGTGAACTGGTTTTACTATTTAATAAATCACTTATTAATAAATATGACGTCACTCGTGTGCGAGTCGCCTCGAACGCGCTGTACCCCGCGCGTGTGTGCGCGGCGCACGCACACCGCGGCGCGCGTGTCCGCACGCGCTGTCACGTCGCTCGCACACACGCGCGCCTCACTACGCCCAGCACTCGACTCGTCTCTCCACCAGTAGGTATCCTCTATACTTCGCATTGCCATCACTTGTAGTATACTTAAACTCCTCGGAGACCTGAAAAGGGAATTTTACAAGGGCCTTTTCTTTTGAACGCAAACCTTTGGTTGTAAAATGCTCTTAACCGTTATAAGAAAGGTATCTAGCCGCTCTTCCTTTGTAGTTTCCATCCCAGGGGGTTGATGGCGTCGGAGTCGATCGTAATCGTAAAGTTGGTAAAATATCATGTATTCACGCTTAAGTGCGTGATAAGAGGTTATTAAAACTGCGTGAAGTGGTGCGTAAAACAGATTTGCGTTCCAAACAAGACGCTAAAAGTGTTTTAAAGTCCATAAAACCTTCGGCGACACCTTGCGGTTTACTCAAAATAATAAATTATCTTCATAAATACCTAACTAGTTCTTTAAAAGATCTAGTTACAGATTTATGGGAAGATACGGTGATAGGACGGTGCAGGTAGATAGTCAATATAGTAATACCAATGTAATTTGATTACTCTATTCTCTATTTATTAGGTACTAAAGCCTTGGAATGAATTATTCAGCTACCTCGTAGAATGTTGTTAGGTTACTCATGTAATCTAAACAATACTACTTGTATCATGTTATTATTGTTCAATAAATGTCAATTAATTAAACAAACAACTGAAAAAATTCTTAACTGAAAAATGTTACTATGACATAAGCAAATTCTTAAATGACAAAAACAAATAAATAAATAAATAATACTAACTAAATTAATAACGTATGCAATAATAATATACTGATAATAATAATAATAATGACTGATACTTACTAAACTATTAACATTTTTTATTCTTTTAATAACTAATTAAAACTGTAGTTAGTCCTACGCCCCTGCGGGGCGCTACACTGTATACTAACATATTTTTGTACATTAGACTAAGAATTACCTTGTACATACAATGTGGCATGCAATAAATTTCTTGAATACTTAATTTATCAGGCATTACCAGCGTTAGTGAAGGCATATATACCAGAAATTCGTCATTATAAAGCATAGAGGATCTCAAGAAAATGGGTCGGATTCACTGGCATCCAGAACGTAGGTGCGTCTAGCTGTAGAAACGCAAACGGATCGATACGCGCGAGATCGGAGCCGCGCGGGATCTCGTCTTCTGAAAAAAAACCCCAAAATTCCCTGAAAAAATCGATGCAGCAGCCAAATAAGAGGCATTGCGAAGGTCACGGCCCCATCGATCCGACGTAGAAAGTGAGACCGGCTGCCACTACTAACACCGTCCCGCTGGCTATGCAGCCTGAATTAATCGCGCATATATTTGAATACATTTGAACAGCGCCGGTTCGCTGCGAGCGGCGCGGTGTCGTCGCCCTCTTAAGTTTTAGCGATTTTGTTGGGCTGCCGGTCGGGGCTCGCTGCACTAGCGCGGGCCCAGGGTTCGCCTGCGTCGGCGGCGACAGGCGGGATGGGATGAAGGCAGACAAACTACCGTCCAACGTGGCGACTTGAAGGTACAGTCATCACAACATTGGCAACTTTACCTTAGGCTTTATAGTGTCCTAAAATGTTTATTTACTGGCAATTTGTTAAATGATTAACATGCTGTATATTTCAACTTTTATATTAGTCCATTTATCTAACTAGATTTTATATTAGTCCATTTAATTAGATTTTATTTCATTTGAAGTTCAAAAATAAGGCAAAGATGCCGTGTTTGATGATACTGAAAGACAATGCAAATACATCAGTTAAGATACTGTAGTTTCATACAACATTCACACACACATTATTCTCAGAACTGATGATTGATAACAGTTTTCCGTTCTGGACATACCTATAATAGACAATCCAAATTGCTTGTGCCTTCGGGAAGCCGGCGTTTATGTCTCAGGATCACCTAGGATAAACATATTAACATTTCGTTGATTCACATCTTGTTTGTAAAAAAATCAAAAATGTATATAAACAACAAAGTATTATTTATTGTAACCATTGTATTATGTATAATTAGTTACTATAATTAACTTATCGTTTAATAAATAAAATTTCGAGTTAGCAATACCTTTATGACCCACCACAATCTCTCAGTATGACCCAAAAGGGAGAATTATTTCAGCATTAAATTCGCCTGGTTGTTTATCTGTGTGAAAACCATTTCAAAATAGTTATTTATACACATCATTATTTAAATTAATTATTCTTAAATATGTACAGGGTACTACTTACCTGGTATCTCTACGAGGTACTTACACATGAAGGTCCAGAAAGTTTTCGCGAAAGACAATAGTGTAGTTTAAAGATCGGTATACGGATGAAAAGCAATAAAACATTAGTGCCTATTTCACATAAGACTAGTTGCTGTCTATCCAGTCTTACTACATGCCTTTTCAATGTTTTCGAATGTTATTTCAGTCACGTAGAGACTGGAATAATTCGTTTAGTCTTCGGCTGACCAAAGTAAGGACCAATCCCTGTTTTAAGTCGATGACGTAAGGCCGGTGTTGTATAACCAGTCATATTACCGATGGAGGTCCTTTATTATAACTTAAATTTCCTTGCACTTTTTACAAATACTGCTTCAAAGATTCAGGTGAATAAATTTTAGAATCTAACTAAAGGATGTGGAAGTTGCTAGTTATTATTTGTCCTTTTCTGTGTATCTTGTCCAATGCCTGAGAATCAATTTCTCCTTCGGAATTATTTTGTCCACATCATAAAGTGTATCAAATTCATTTATTTGATCATCTTCTGTGTAATCCTCTCATGTATTTTCTGTAAAAGATTAGGTTACGTAGGAGCATAATATCTTGGAGATTGGAGATCCCTATCGGATCGGAGATTTAGAATATCGTGGAGATTCCCGGGGGAGGCCTTTGTCCAGCAGTGGACGTCTACAGGTTTATTTTATGATGGTGATGATATCTTACTAAATTAAAACCAAAAGTGAACATGATATTGTGGAGAAGCAGTTTACCATCTATTTTAATTTTACAAAATAGTTAAAGTAAATATAGATCGAGTGATTCTTTACAGTGCAAATGATACTACATTATACTAAACATTATTGTCTTCTTCTCATGTAAATGATGTTTATCTTTTCTGAGAATAAAGTATCTTTAAACCTTATGTCAGGCTAAGTCATCTTTCCTCCACCTGATTTCCAAGTTCCGAGACATTGCAGCAGTAACCGTTCTCCAAAACTTCCGAGTCGGTTCGATGTCTCCAGCATGATGCAACACCCTGGAAAGAAAACAACATTTTTAATAACAAAGCCACTAAGTTAGACAATTGACGGCGTCTCCGTGTCCGGCGCGCCGGGCGTTATTGTGAGGTCCCGCACCGCTCGCCGAATACGTAACGAGTTGCGAGCCTCGGTGGAAAGTCCACCGATTGTCACAAGAGGACTATTACTATTCAGAGTACGTCACACATAAGCAGATGTCCGCACACGCGCGTCTCCGAACGTTAGAGTTCGTACACAGTGAAACAATAGAGAAAGAAAAAGGTGATGGTGTTTTAATAGTTGGTTTCACGGCGGTGCTTGATGACTTAGTAACAGAGAGGTTAGCTAGTCATTATTCTTGTACACCTTGCACCGATCCCACAATCAATCTCCGCTTAAAGAAAACGATTTTGTTTTAGTTCGCACCCAATTGTTCTTTAATTGTAATTGTATGCTTTGAGTTTGCTGGATTTTTTATAGTCCAAATCCAAATTGAATCAGTTCATGAAATTGGTTAAGACTTCGTTCTTTTTAATTGTATCAAATTCAAAGTTTGTTTTTAACCCTCAGGCCCGTTTGGTCCTATTGCCGGAATGTCCCTTCGGTCCGTTACGTCTACTCTGGGAATGTCCACTCCAATTACCTTACCCCGTTGAGCATCGACGTATGAACTACATTATTGATACCGATTTCCAATTTTTTTTATTTTCATTGCCACATTAGTTTCTTTTAGGTCGGTAACTGACTTCCTAAAATGTTGATTCTTCAAAAGTTTCACCTGAGTTACCTATTTTGAGTAATGGTTTGTACAAGGATATTAAATAAGCTCTCATTCACAAACTAAATGGTGTGCTCGACAGATTTCCATCGAGTGTGAACGGTGCCCAAGTGAGACGGGCGGCCATTTCCACAGCCTACTTACGTGCCGAACTGTTGTGCTGCCCATCGATGCTATCTGCTGATATTGCCTTTTTAGCCTCCACCGGCCACCCGCGCCCGTTAGCTTCCACCCATTACTGGGGATTAAAAGAAATGCCGGCGGCGGCACCGAACTAACTGTCACGGGAGATATCTGAATAGACTTAAAGTTTATAACGCAAGGTTCAAGGTTTATAAATTACTATTTCCTGGGAAAGTTAGATAGAGAACAGTCATTAGATATTAGATCAACTGTAAATGTTAGGTTCATTAGTCGTAGCGGCAATTTCTTGTCCATTAATGACAAGACGTACAAGTCATTGTTAGGCAAAAAAGTGCCTATAAACACTTTTATAAAATTTTAATTATCAGCATTCGTATGTTCACAATAAAAATCGGTATAACTCCAATTTCCTATCCTGTCCGCTTTCCTATTGATTGACTGTGTGATTCAGAAATGTCACGAACAAGAAAAGCAATCAACAAAAACAAACTTTTAAAATGCAAAGTCGTTAAAAAACTTGAGAGTGTTAAAATTAAAAACAGTATTAGCATACATTTGTGCTCCAAATGTCGTCAAGCATACACTTCTGATCCCCAGAAAGGGCCGAATGCTATAGTTTCAGCGAAATCCGCGAAACTGATAGACATGAAGGTGAGAGCCCGCGGGGTTGTTTCAGAGAGTGCGTTGACCCCGGCATTGCAATGCTCAACACGCGCAGTACTTTTGTCGCTCGCAGAATAAGGTCACACTCATTGCGGGATGTGGGGCGGCCGTCGAGATGTGGAGATTGTAGGTCACTGCTGTTGATAGTGGGATGCTGCTACTGGAAATGACAGGAGGACTTTGATTGACTGTGTGGTGACGTTAGTGGCAAATACGGCGATGAAACAGACGTGTCTAAGACAACGCCCAAACTGCTCAGTCCAGAAACGTTGCTTAGACGCTGCTTATATAACCTATCCAGGAAATAATTATTTGGAACTTTAGCTAGCAATTAATAAAATTGGTGATAAAATAGACACCTTTATTGGTATGCGAAAAGATAAAATACACCACACGTGTTCGAACGGAAGAGTTGAGAAACATCTTGAAAGACTTTTAGATGTTGTTTACAAGTATCGAGATAGTTTGAAATGTTGATGATAGAAATGTAAATTTCCTGAAACTGGGGTAGTAGGGTCTGTGAGCGACATATAAATTACCCAAATTTCAGCGCTTACGTTTCACGGCCACGCAAAAAATCGCTTTCACCGAACATCTGTGCGTACCGAGACAAACGAGAGACGCGACTCGGGGTTCAGTATGAAAGCGTACCTTATGCATTTTACATGAGCCGCGCCAACCATGAGGCCCCTTACCTTAGCCTTGCAACACACACAGGCGCGACACGCACACGGATGAACTCTATTGTTAGACCAATGTTGCCAACATCCTCGGTGAATCTAATCCTTGGTGAATCTACGTATTTGGGAAATAATATTTTCATATTTTCAAAGATTTTGGTCATGTCATCAAACGTAACATTAATAATTTTCTTAAACAATAGTATCTACCAGTCACAGAGGCAACACATTGTTTCATATGACAACTAGAAGACAGAAAAGAACGTAAAATCAAAGATATGAAAATAATAATTTAAAGAGAGTTGCTTTTGGAGTCGAACCACTGAATGGGTCCGAATGAGATTTTCGTCGTTGGATAGCTTGAAACTTTTAAATTTAATTGTAGGACACATTTTATTATTATATTTGGAAACTGAAAAATAACATTCACTCTAAATGACATTTAAAAACACGCTTTAATAAAATCTAAACAACATTAAATCTTTTTTATTATAAGCCTAATTGCATCGACAGCGCCCAACATTTTGGTTGCAAGGTGATTTTTGTTTTCCAGACAAATTCGTCCACTTTTCAAACTCATCTACAACGAATTCCTAAGGCGTATCACAGACACACGCGGCCTGCGGTGGCGGCCTGTTGTATTCCCTATGCAATGCATGTAAGACTTCCGACACGCGCGGCCTGCGGTAGGCCGCCACCGAAGAAGGCGTGTGTCTGGGATACACTTAACTCGTCCATTTTGACTTTGACCCTTGACTTGACCTAAACACACTAGCAGCATTTATAAACGCTCGTGATAATTCTGATGTCATTGCTCCTCAAAAACTTCCCTAACTTCATGTTGGCAACATTGTTTCTACCAAACAAAAACACTCACACAGGATTCTAATTACTTGTTTGTAAACACGTGTCGATGGTGCGCTGGTGTGGGTGCGAGCCGCTCGTGGTAACGCATGCCGCTAACTTTTAACGGGCATTGTTCGGTGGGCATAATGAAGTCTTGAAGTGGGCAAGTGTCAAGGGCTTCTGGTTCACGTTTTGCATATTTTTGTTTGGGTGCTCGAGTTGTCGGCTTCATTTCCATTTTGGCACGGTTTGGTGTCGAGAGACTTATTAAATGGGATAGGGGAAGCTGTTTTATCTGTTTCTGAGTCTCGTATTTAGTCTACAAGCGAAGTATTCTGATTATTCTGTAAAACAGACGATGTAGCAGTAGATTAGCAGATCTTTGGTTCAGCAGTAGCAGCTGTCTTTAAAACAAGTAGGTATTTTGATTACCTTTCGAAATATACGGCCGTGCACAGGTTGTATTTTCTTTCATTTATTTATTTGTAATACATTATTAGGTTATTATTTTCAGTAAATATAAGTGTAGCATATCAAGGTATTATAATAGACAGGGGCGGTGCTTACTCTCACCTAGACGTCGACTATGTCTGGGTATAAAACAACAGACAATAATTCCTAGGATATTCAAGCTATCGCTGCATAGAATTTCCCATTTAATAATCCAGGCGTACCAACCTACCTACTAGGTATTTACCCGTCGCAGGGCGAGGGGGTACACGACAGTGGGGGGAGGGGTGGCACTCGGTTAATGAACCTTCGGGGATGCAAGTCGGCGGACACTCGCAATAATATTATTTCAGCAGATATGAAAGCTTGCTATTCGTTTATGATGGAAAAAGAGAAAAGAGTGCCCCGTTCGTTTCTTCCTCTGAGATTTCCTGTCTGACTAAACGAGATATTAAAAGTTTGAACTCCTACGTTAAATGTATAAGTATATTACAATGGATCTACTATAGATAAATTATTTAGGTAAGTAAGTACCATCGACAAAGTATTGTGCTTACCACGTCTAAGACCCATTAGACGGTAGGTTTTGCGCTCAGTTTTACCATGGTTTTACCACAGTCAGGCGGTGAATGACTGATAAATGATCGTCTAATGCGGAGACTGACGAAAATCTGCATACTTTATTTTTATGACGCTTGCGTGACCGTCTACTGGGACCTTAGTCTTGCAATCAAGAGCACTGCAATTGCTGAATTGACCATACACTCTATCTCTAGGATAGGTAAGTACAACATCAGTAGTAGTAAAGCAATAGTAGAAAATACGGAATCAGAGACAAACCCAAAAACACTTGCACGAGATTAAGGGAAATCCAATTAACATAAAACCGAGTCAATAAAATCACTACTAAATCCTAATATTGCCTATAAATGTGTCTAAGCGTACTTGGAAAAATTACGCCCAGTTGTAACACGGTTCACTAAATCCGCCATTTTTGCTTTTTTAGAGCGAATCTCAAAGTACGGTGCAGGTGAGGTTGAAGTAAGTGTTATTGAAATCTTCGCACACAGTAATGTACTGTTTCTGAATAAAGACGATGATGATGATAATAATTTAGGAATATGAAATTAAAAAAACCATAGGTCAATAAACAGTAAGAATGATAAGTATATGAGAACCTCTGAAGAAACTAAGAGTAGTCGCTACCATTTTTGGTTGCTACAGTCAGTATTAAGTCAAAGAGAGACAACACAATATGACTGATTTACGAACGAGCACAATTTATTACAAGCTTTAATAAAAAGTGGTTATTGAAACTGGTTGCAGTTGCAGGTAGTCCCAGTGACGTTTTGTGAAATGTGACAGGCTGACAACCTGACAGAATTAAAGTTTATGACGACTGACACAGTCATAGCACTGCTCAAATTGTAATAAAAGTGACAGTGGTAGATTAATAGCATACATAGGTACTCGCTAGACAGGAAAATAAGAAATGAGCGTATGATGATTGTCACGACAATGAATAGGACATTCAAAGAAGAATCATCATGTATTTTTGAAAATATTTTGATCATGCACTAGATGACTTAATTAAGATTCTAAGGATAACCTAATAACTAGTTGGTGCCGCCGAGAAAACATGATATTTGGTCCGATTCTGAATGCACTTCCGTCCGATTCTGTGAAATTTTCAAAATTCTACCTTCAGAATCTAGTCTACTGACTCCACGGAAAAGAAATTTCTTTTCCGTGACTGATTCCATAGGGCCGCCGGCGACTCTATTACCTTCATATATTTCTTTTCGCGAATTAAAATATAATGTAGTTTCTTTATAGAAATATATTTTTTTTGGAATTCGAGTGCAGTTCTTCTATGTTTGGTGAATAAGATTGTTGCCCATTTAGTGAAGCGGGTGTAGGCTGTGGCGCCGCCGGCCGCGCGGCCTGAATCCTAATGGTCATTAATCAGGCAGGCTGTGTGTGGATCGCCGTCACTTCGGATGTGAGGTCCAGCGCTAAATGCCCACCAGCGGTTGATTCTTCGCGAGATTACAGCCGACGCTTGAGATTAATCAGCTTTAACTGTTTTAGAAGTCACTCCGTGTGAGGAAAATTTCCTTTGTCATAGATGTTTCAACATCTCATGAGGTCAATTTTGTTAATGTTGTTATTATCAATATGATGCTTCACTCTATCCCTGGAGGGAACGGAGCGCCAAGTATCGCGATCCTGACACTCATTCGCTTCGCCAGTCTCTATCTGATCCTCGTATGTTAGTCTACGTTAACAAATGTTCAATAAAAGAAAATATTACCGAAGCTAGAAAAGGTATTCTTAGATCGTAAAAGGACACCCGACTAATCTTTCAAATACTGCAATAAAACTTTTCTTCAAAATACCAAAAATACCCATCGTCCATTCTCCCCGGCCGCGTCCGCCGGGTATCGCAGACGGCCATACAATGCGGCGGCCGTGACGTCTGAATGGCCGACCATTCTGAAATTTGTTTGGAGCAGCGGCCGCTACATGCGCGCGCGCAGTTTTGTCAATACTGTCCGCGGGTGTACTGTTTAATCAGTTGCGCATTCACCTGTACCGCCTTTGACGAGTAATTGCTGTCGATTGAAATGTTATTTCTCGAGGAGATAATGTTATTGAGGTTCTTTATTATTTTTCTTATTGAATCAATAGATTTGTAGCCCCAGTTGTCGATTTCGATTCGAAGAGGGAAATAAGACGTAAATCGTCAGACAAATTATAATTTTTGTAAGATCTTTTCTGACAACAGTTATCGTTTTGAGGTGTTACTTTGTAATTTGTTTTCTGTATTTACTTTTAGCTATATTAGTTATAGTATTTACAGATATTTATCCCAAATTTTGTAAAAGTTTATTAAATCCAGGAGTACCTAACCTACAAGTAATTTGAAATCATTGCCTCTGTGCGCTTTTCAATCTACAAGTTTCTATTATTTTTATATGTTTAATAATTTTATATAAACGATAGTTAATTAGGTATTAAACAAGTACGTTTCATTATTATAACAATTTTCATTGCACATTGTGAAATCACGATGAACCGTTACATTGGAAAGCAGACGCTGAAAATACATGTCCAATAAAAACAATCGCCAAGAATTCTTCTGTCAACAATCCTACAAAAACACAAGCAGCAATTAGATCCGAAAATAATATCGAGAGCTGGGGAGACGAACAATAACGAACGTAACCATTAAAATAAGAGCGGAATACTAAATGAGGACGGGCTGAAATTAAAAAGGAAATAATAAAAAGTCCGTCGCGACGGATGCATAGAAATATGGCGGGTAGGTGCGGGCACCAATCAAAATTCTTCGTCAATTAAGTGAGTGGAGATCGCAGCAAAATGAAAATTGAAGGAAAACTGAGGGTGGCTCTCAAAGCTGGGCTGAGACGAAGATTTAATTTGTCGATAAAGTCGGCCAGGTTACAGCAGATTTGAAATCGTCAGGGTCGTAACGCACGGCACTAGGAACTTTTAGGCTACAATGCCTTTTGCCACTTCAGGTCTTAAAAAGTTATGTTTAGTGCAACATGGTTTCTTATAAGGTTAAGGATTGTGATAACAGAAAGAAAATTGCCCTCTACGTTAAAGTCTAAATCATCATCAGTACCAGTCATCACCTTGCAGAATTCACTATCGGTGTAACGACATGGGAGAGTGTAGATGAAGGTTTGCTGTTTCGATGTTGGATCCCAATTCCCATCTCTAGCAAGCACCTCCGAGGCTCCATACTCTAGCCGGAGAGCTATGGAAATAAAGTTTGTTCGGCCCGCATTGAGGCGCGCTGCTCGTAAATGGATTTTATCACTATATAAATATTCCTCTATTTTTACGTTACGTCACGTAACTGCGGATTTATAAGGGACTACGTAGATACGTGTTGGTGATTTGACGTCAAATGGATCGTCACAAAGTTACCCTTCAAGTCAAGTTAGTTTTATGTGTCTAGTTATTCAAAGTAAGTACCTAAACAAAGTTAAGATACACTTCAACTGACGATAAGAACTTCAGAAAATTTGTGATCTGAAAATTTGTGACATTTAACAAAAACATTGACAGTAATCCCATCTCATTACTCAATCACGCTACAACTGCTGAATGGATTTGGATAAAACCTGGTACAGTAATGTAGACTGTATCCAGGAATAGTATAAAGGATAAATAGAATCGTGTACAAAGTCATACACTTCTTTTTGCTTTGCGATTTTATTCCATTCATTGTGAACAATCAGATGAAAGTAATCATAACAGCCATGTAAAAATCACCTATCAGAAATTTAAAACAGTTGCCTCGCTGAATGAAAACAAATATTGAAGGACCTGCCAGAAACCATCATTAAATTGGAGAGGCGTTCGAGAAGTTGTCATCAAATTCAAACGACGTGCGTAGAGATGCTCCCGGCGCCGAGAATACGGTCGCAAAATGTACGGACATAAAATCAAAACCGTTTATCTTCCACGGGTCCGGTGTCCGTTCGGCCAGGAAGCGGCCTCCGGTCTATACCCCGCAGGGCACGTTTGTGAAATTATGCGCAAAATGCCCCACGGCTCATTTACTTTAAATGCTGCATCTTTGATACCCCATTGACCCTTTGGAATCGTGTATATTAATAACGAATGAAGATGTCCTCTCCCCAGCTCGTTCAAAGAGCGTCCCCTCTTCCGATACTTTACGCTATATTTGTCATAAAAACTGTCACGGGAGCGTGCCTGAACGTCTGAAGCTAGAACAGTTTCAATGGCTACTTAATTTATTATGCTCTGGCGAATTCTACTGCTATTTCGCTACAGTTCTCTCTTGCTCAAGACTTTCTGTTGGCTATTGTATGTGCTTTAGACTATATTGGTATCTAAGCGTTGTTTACGAGGCCCCTAAAATGTTTGCGGACTCCAGCGGCGCCTTAAAAGCCTCCAAACCCCTTTCATCGTCACAATCCTCTTAGGCGAAGCTCCGCATAAAAATAAAGCGCGCCACCTGACTCGAACCCCCCGGCTGCGTGACCTGACCACCTTACGTATTTAGGCTGCAGCGGTGCAAGTCTCGTACTAAAACAGAATATCGATTACTTTCGCTACTATAATGTAATCCCCCGCCCACTTTTCGTTTTTTTAGTACAGGATAATAATATATTGGTCTCTGTCTCTCGCGGCGGCATCCTGGGCGCCGCGCTCGTCCCGAGAGCCGGCGGCGTCCCTCTCGCACCCCAGCCCCCGCGTCCCGTATGTAAATGATCGTCTCCGCGGCGCTGTGTGCGTGCGCGCCTCGTCGCCACGCGCGCACACCGGCGCGGCGATGTTTGAGGTTTACTGCCCTGACAGCTTTTGTCCCATTTTAAATATTCGAGTTTGATGCGCTGTGACGTCCGGGACACGCTTCGAAACTTGGGACATTTTTCTCGTTTAACTTTTGATAGAAACGAAACAGTAGTGGTGTGTACGGTTGCGATAGTTACGGCAGATATGCAAATAGGTATCGCTGATGACAAAGATAACAAAGCTGCCCCCGGTTTGAGCGAAAACGATTTTCTTGGAGGAAGCCGTTCGCGATTTGGAGTTCTGCGGCGGGCACCTAAAGTTTCATTTCGCGGGGCGCAGGGGACGTCGCCGTGACGTCACGTGTACGTCGAAAATGACACTTTTACGAGCAATAATTTACATTATTTCGGTGTTAAGCCTCGCGTGCCGGCCGATTGATTTTATGTCAGTCGCTTCTCCTATTTGCGTTGGTAAATCGAATCACTCGGTACACGGCGGAGTTATTTTGTAATGGTCGTTTCGCGTGAGCCGTTTTTGTTATTTTTCGTGTGTTATTTATTTTTTGTTTGTTATCGCGCGCTGCAGATGCGGCCGGGGCCATTCACAAAAGGGTTTGCGTTTCGTTCGGCAATAATAGTTGTTGATAGCCCGATAAGGCATGGAGCGGTTGTTTACCTACTCGCGCGGTGCCTATACTGTGGTGCACTTACTGTTGGGATTCTTTTCATATATTAGGTCGAGACTTGCAAGTTTGAATGCAGCTGTTTGGGCTAGTTACTGGATCACACTTCCTCCTTATTTCACCAACAGCCTATCAATCTCCCCACTGCTGGGGCTCAGGCCTACCCTCTCCACGAGGGCGTTCGGGCTATAGTCCACCACGCTAGCCCAGTGCGGGTTGGTGGACTTCACATACGCTTCTTCGGCGTATGCAGGTTTCCTCACGATGTTTTCCTTCACCGTTTGAGAGCAGTCAGTAAATGTACTTACGTTTCGAGAAAACACCCATCGGTACATGGCCCAGCCGGGGATCGAACTTCAAACCTTTCGATATGATAGGCCGCGTCTTATCCCCGACGCCACTGACGCTCTTCTTATTTAAATACGAATAACTAAAGTTCAATAAAGTTGTTGAATTTTTTTAAAAAGAAACCCCCTTTTTTATTTGTAACGAAAAACTGAAATCGAACCAGGTAGGATATGTATGGGGTAGTAGTTAAATCGAAACGAGATTAATATCGATTAACTCTTATAGTGTTAAAAAACCTGCTGTCAGTTTTTTTTTTGGAAAAAGGAATTCTATCTAGACTTAATAAGTCTAGTATTTAAATATTAACATTCTAAAAGTGTCCCTAAACGATCACGCATGCATGACATGCAACGTTTACACGATGCATGATGGACCATCATGCTTGCTATCTATCAATACAGTGAAGCAACGGCCAGCACGTAGTTTGAATGTCATGCACGTCAATCACTACAGCTAGACGATCATGCATGAGTGACAGCACGTAATGAATGTCATGCCGCATGATCATTAAGGATTAAATAAGAGAATGTTTACTTTGAGGTGCTTCCTAATACCTAAGGTACTTACTTTCCATTCCCATAGGGCGAAGCGAGAAATTACCTAAAACGATTTTACAGTTAAAGGAGATCACATCATATTTAAAGCTAGTCTATTTCGTGTTCCCGTCATCTGTAGACAGATACCCATAAGGCTGCGTGCACACCGCACGAGCAGGGAGCGTGGCGATAAGGGCGCGGACACACACGGACACCCAATTAAGATCTTCATTAGGCGCCTTCCGCGAAGGGCACCCGCCGCGTGTAGCCGCCGCCGCAGTTCCAAAATAAAAGATACACGTGAGTGGGAAAGATACCTCGAGTAGCAGCAAGTCACGAGGGAACCACATGGCGACTTGTGAAGAGTTGAAGACATGATTCTACAAGATTATAACGGTTCTCGGCCCACAGTATCCCATAGAACAGACGCTAAAAGAACAATAATAATCAGAGAGGGACACACTTATTACAAAAGTGGTAAGAGTGAGCTAGACAGATATAATATCTTCTATCTCTATCTACGTATGGGAAAACTGCATCCCTAAAATACTCGATGCTGTCAACTAACAACAGCCCGACTAAAATAGATAGTGTTTGTTCAGTTTGACCCCGCTATATAAAAAGCGTCTTCTCAAATTATTGGGGTAAAAGACTATTGCTAGTTCATGCTACACGCTGAGTACAAATCTATGGTAATACTCAATCAACGACCCACTGTGTAGGGGCTGTCTGTCCCGCAACACAGGAATTCAGATCCAGAACGGGACTGACAATAGATCCCGACCTTTTGGCAACGAGCAACCTGCAACAGTGCTGTAGTCAGCCAGAAGCCCTACTCCAATACTTCAAGGAGTTGGGGTGGCTGGACTGACGGCCTGGGGGGGGGGGGGGGGGGGGGGTTGCACAAAACTCCCGTTGGGACCGTCACCCCCGTCTAAGATTATGAATATAACGGTTCTCGCGTGGAGGCGCAAGCGTAGTAAACATACACACTGACAGTGGGACCAGTCCGAAAACTCGAACGCGCTGGACGGGCTACGGAAAGAGCTATGCTCGGAGTTTCTCTGAGAGAAAAAAAAGAAGATAGGATCCGAAACGAGGTGATCCGCCTGAAGAAGCCTAAGACCGCTGGGGTAGACGAGTTCTCGAGTGGCGACCACGACCGGGCAAGCGTGGTGTGGGACGCCGCCCGGCTAGATGCAGCGACGGTCTGCGTGAGGCTGGCAGTGACTGGATGCGGAGAGTCGAAGATCGGATTCAGAAGCGCTTTGGGTTCCCAGCATAAAACACTATGAGGATGATGTGTTCGTAAAATCCATTAAAAAATATTGGATTACGAGCAAATACAGCAGCAAACGTATAGATACGAGTAGGTTACCAGTCCTGACTACAGCGAGTTGGCGAGATTTAAACTACAAACTAGAGGGTGTAGCCGTGTGGTGTGCCGGGCGGAGTTGCTGAACGGAATTCTGCAGATATGAGTTCCGCGCTACCTGCTGCCTGTGTAAATCTCGACAATCGGACACTCGCACACAAAACCAGCAAGGAATATCATTATTAAAAATTGCTTGATAAAACGAAAAAGTTCCGTTTTGGTCGCACTGTGGCAGACAGTCCAAATCAGATTAGAAATGGCAGAACGATTTTTTTTACAATTAATTCAATACTATATTGCAGAATCTACAATTTGCTGATTGTATTAGCTAGTTCCTCTGGTTCATAATTTTTGTCCTAATCTGCGCGGTAAGTTACCTAACCCTTTCTTTTAAAGATGGCGTTTTATACCTAATATGAATGAATTGTATGATTTACTTAAATCTTGGCAATTACAATGATTTACTGTAATAATGTCCAATCTGAAAAATGTCCAACGACCATGCTCGAACTGAAAAATGACCAAACTGATTAACTGTATAACCTTTATGTGATTTGGTAATTTTGTTAAAAAAACGAATAACATTAGCTTGAAATGAGAAAATTTTCCAAATCACAGTGACTTCTGTAAGCGACTGTACCATAGAGTCGGCTGATTTATCATATTCCAGCGCGCAGGTTGGTTGGTTGCTGGTTGGTTGGTGCGACAATTGTAATGTAAAACCAGGGCCGGATTCAAACTGCTCCAAATATCGCAAACCCGAGTGCGGCTCTGTTCAGGACACTTGGTATTGTCAAACTGCGCACTGAATTTGTGCTTAAATTGCGTTTGATCTGCGTCACGATGTGGTATTGTAAAAAATCTAGACTTCTTTAAATTTAACAATGAATTTGAATTTCTGATGAAAACTTGTTTTCAAAAACCTTAGGTTATTATTTAAGCTTAGAGGATTGCGGGAAGGTAAGGTACTCTCTTACATTGCTTAAACGTTAACAATGTAATTCGTTGCGTTCATACAACAGAGCACAGAATACGCAAGCGCTGGCATCGTCGGGGGCGGCGGTAATTCCAAACTCTTTTGTTCATACGAACGAACACCACTATATTTACAGTATTTTCCACTAAAACAGTAACTATGTAAGTAGCTTAGAGCATCAGTGGCTTCGGGGATAAGACGCGGCCTACCTTATCGAAAGGTCCGAAGTTTGATCCCCGGCCGGGTCATGTACCGATGGGTTTTTTCTCGAAACTTAAGTACATTTACTGACTGCTCTCAAACGGTGAAGGAAAACATCGTGAGGAAACCTGCATACGCCGAAGAGGAAATTCTTAGGCGCATGTGAAGTCCACCAACCCGCACTGGGCTGGCGTGGTGGACTATAGCCCGAACGCCTTTCTTGAGAGGGTAGGCCTGAGCCCCAGCAGTGGGGACATGTTAATAGCCTGTTGATTTTGAAACAAGTTGTTTTAATAACGTGGTTTAGCATTATTCTACCTATAGCTTAGTCAAGGCTAGTGACTACCCATTGGGTACCAAAAAAGGCTAGCCACTAGCTAGGTAGGTAGTGTAAGTACCCACATTTTTTTCTTTAGTGGATGAGGCGGTTACTCAGTACCTGTATCAAGGTTGTATGTCACCATTGTGAGGAGATAAAAAAAGCAAGTATATTAGTGGCAGGTATCGGAAGCTGCCATGATGTCCCCAGTCGAGACCAGTCCGCCCGCGACTACTGCCAAGCTTTTTTCACGTCAACATCCTCAGAAATCAAAAGCCACGAACTAAATTGGATCTGGTATTTTAATCGGTTGTTTCTGTCTTGGATGGTTTGAAATGCATTTTTTAAAATCTTCTCATTATTCAATTCGATTCAATTCAATTCTTTATACCAATATAAGCCTTGGATGGTCTTGTGGTATATTTTGAACGACATGTCATGTGGGTTTTAATGCGGGATATTTTGGTATAATGTAGTTTGTAGTATAAAAATTGAGCATTGATAATTTTAGTTTTCCTGAAATATATTTTATCAGAAAATTTATTTTTACTGTAGGTAAGTACTTTCCATAAGACCCATAAATTCTCATTAGAAACTATTTTCGAAAATGGACGATTGTCTCCATTTTCAGGCTAGTTACGAATCGGGATTAGTTAACTCCAGTATCGTAACAGGGTATACGAAATCGAGATAACTTGTTTCCATGAAAGTAGATGGATGGATACATCCAGTTTAGAAACTGATTGTAAAAATTGACAAATAAAAATTGACAATTACGAATGTGGAAGCAATTTTAATTTCAAGTTTGTTATTAGATAACCAATTTAATATTCAATACAACTTCTATCACCGGAAATAAATCAATGTCAATCATTTATAGAAATCCCGCAAAAAAGGGTAGAGCACGTAGTAGTGCGACCATAATTTTGGCAACACTTCATTATCATGCAAAACAGTAGCGGGACCTTCGGCGCCTTTAAACAGGTGGCTAGCATGGCCCTGTGGATAATATGGCCACGACAAAAGAAACAGAAATGCTCAATACCACAAGTGTCAGGTCTAGTCAAGAAGCAGGTAGGTGTTGATTTATTGAAAAGGCGGTCACTTAATACGGCCATGGAATCTTGCTGTCTTTCATATCTGTCTCTAACTTGTACCATTTGCTATCTACTTTGGTATGCCAAATATTCATAAAAAATTACATAATATGCCTAATATTGTTAAGCATTCCTACTATTATTATAAAGGCGAAAGTTTGTAAGGATGTTTGGATGTATTCTACAATTGTAGACATTGATTTTAGGTAAATTGCTTTATAGACGATATGATCGTAACTGGTTTGTTACTCCTTCACGCAAACAGATTTCGATGAAACTTTACAGCAATAACACACAGGTTATTGATATCTCGGGAAAAGCTGTTCCCTCGGGAAAAACTTTTTCAAGCGGGCGAAGCCACCCGAAACAGCAAGTTTTATATAAGTAGGCATTCGAACTGTCTTTGATAGTATTTTTTTGTTTTCTATTTTGTTGGTCGTTTTCTTGAATGTTTAAGTTTGTCATTGGCTTTATTATTTTAAAGCAACACTTGCTTTGTAAAGGAGACCTTACAGACCTGTAAAGTGCCGTATCCACGCCGCAGTTAGGGTCGTCGCTCCCCGGCGCGGGAGGACAATGAGCGCAGGCCACACCGCGTCACTCTCGAAACCTTTTCGCCTTATTGCGAGCCTTCCTTTTGTTTCGAGGGCATTTCTTTATTTTGTTGTGCGATCTTATTATTTCGCTACCGTTGGCCGCATTCGCTTTGTTTTTGCTCGCATTGCTTCGGGCGTACCTGCGCAGACGCAGCTCGTGTGCGGTCACCACATGCACGAACAATTTTAGGAAAATGTTTAATGGATATTTGAGACTAGGCTTTTATGACATCTAATTTTGTCAAACAATACATTGTTTTGTCGCATAAATACATTGAAAAGTTCAATGTAAGAAATTTCAAGAAATTTCTGATGTTGACATTGAAATAAAATTGGTACAAAAAAGACGACAGGCGTCGTAAGACACTCGTTTGGAACCAAATTTCATTCGCTATACATTATGTATTAAATAAATAACAGTCAGAATGAAATAAATCCCTGCAACTTCGGGTATCCTCGCGATACATTGCGAAGTATCGTGTCGTTCGAAGTCTTACACACTTTTTACGGCCTAGTTAGCTCTCATTCGCTGAGTCTGGAGTGTAACGTGCAAATTCAAATTCAAATTCAAAATTTCGAAATAAGTCCGAACTCCAGATTTTTCGTCCCAATTTATGTCCGGAAAAATCCGCAACGCATTGTCACCGCAACCGCGAGGAATGAAGTAATGCTGCACAAGACTGCCAACTATTGTGTATTTGCGAATTTTTTTCATCGATACCGCGTCAAGTTTTTGTGTACGACTTGTGTATTAGTATTATGTGTATGTGTGTTATGTAATGTACCCGTACGATCGAATGTAGGCAATTAACGTGCCAACTAAATGTGGTATGTACGATTGAAACAACAGATGCGAAATATTAATATGTCATGTGTGTATAGAATAGTTTTTTTACTGACTAGTAATATTATCATAATGCTCCGGCTAGGTTTCATCCGGTGAACGGAGTTTCATGCTATGTTTGGACAATGCGTAATATGAAATTTAGGTCTTTACAAAAAATATTTAAAATGCTTGTTTCATAAACATTACCTTTGCATCAGCAGCCTATATTAATATGTCTTCCTACCCTCGCAATGATGGCAAATAGGCTATAGTCCACCACACTACCCCAGTGCGGGTTGGTGGACTTCACATTGCGTCTAAGAACTTCTTCGTCGGCGTATGCAGGGTTCCTCACGATGTTTTCCTTTACCATTCGAGAGCAGCCAGTAAATGTAATATATTATTTGCTTCTCAATATATACTTAGTGATTTTCAATACCGACAAAAAAAGGTAGGCACCTACTTTCCGTTGGTAAAGATTCAAACTAAGCTGTAATAAGGCTTTTAAGTTGCGAAGCGGCAGTTTTATCTGCATTGGGAATGTCTTAGCTCCTAAATAAGCCCAGGGAGTGTCGGCTAACAAAACTGTGGGCCGCGCTACACGGCTGCTCGCCGGCTAACTGAGATCTCCTTATACGGCGGGGGGAGTGTGAGCGCCGCGTGGCCGCCAGCTAATTAACTGAAACATGCGCAGGCGCAGCTACACCTAGCGGCTCTACACACGCCCCCACTTAATCAGACATTAAGAAATGATGATATTTGGGAGTTTATGTTATACTTCTCGTCGCAACCACAATGCCTGAAGACAAACGTCAGTGCGTCCTACCCGTAATGACGTACGGCGTCGAAACAGGACACTGACAGTGGGACCAGTTCGAAAACTCAAAGTCGCTCAACGGGCTATGGAAAGAGCTATGCTCGGAGTTTCTCTGAGAGATAGGATCCGAAACGAGATGATCCGCCAGAGAACCGTTCTCAAGTGGAGATTATGACTGGGCAAGCGTAATTTTGGACGTCCCCCGGCTAGATAGAGCGACCATCTGCGTTAGATTAGAAAGCTGTCAGTGACTGGATGCGGAGAATCGTAGATCCAACCAATCAGATGACGGCACACATTGGAGAGGGTCTATGTCCAAGTCTAGATCCAACAAAGTCACATCACAACGAGGATTAGTAGGAAAAAAATCAGGTGCGTGTTGTGTGACCGGGTCAGACCCTGTGCTAGCGCCGTTAATCAGGCGGCGCAGGCGCAGGCCCGGCGCGGGGGCGCCCCCCGGCGCTATCGCCGCGCAAGAGAACACCGAGTTGCTTTTAGTGACCGATGTTAGCGTAATCTGGGGAATTTCAATTATATTTCGTTAATGAGACCGTTCTCGGCCGCGCTGGTGATATACGGTTTATTTGTTAACGGTACGTTTAATTGAACGTCTTAACTCTCGTTTAGAAAATATTTGCTGCAATACATTTGTTATTGTTCAGGTAGGTTGTCTCTTAAGGTGTACCTAAACGTTCATGCTTGCATGACATGCAACGTTTACGTGAATGTCATGCTGCATGATGGACCATCACGCTTGCTATCAATGAATACAGTGAAGCAACGGCCAGTATGTAATTTGCATGTCATGCACGTAGTTTGCATGTCATGCACGTCAATCACTACAGCTAGACGATCATGCATGAGTGACAGCACGTATTGCATGTCATGCCGCATGATCGTTTAAGGAGCCCTTTAGAGACAGGATCCGAAACGAGGTGATCCGCCAGAGAACCTAAGATTTCCACGATTTACTGTAATAATGTCCAATCTGAAGAATTTTCAACGACCAAGGTCGAACAGAAAAATTTCCAAACTGAAGAATGTCCAATCTGAAAAATGTCCAAACCTAAGAATGTCCAATCTGAAAAAATATTTGCTGAAAAAGTTAGTAGATGGAGCGACGTTCTCTTAAGCGAAGTACTTGGGGAGGCCTATGTCCAGCAGTCACCAAGGTCACCGACATAGGTCAAAGAATTGCGAAGCTGAAGTGGCAGTGGGCTGGGCACGTCGCCCGCAGAACTGACGGCCGTTGGGGCAGAAAGGTTCTCGAGTGGCGACCACGTATCGGAAGACGGAGCGTAGGCAGGCCTCCCACAAGGTGGACCGACGATCTGGTGAAGGTCGCGGGACCCGGCTGGATGAGGTTGGCGCAGGACCGGTCGTCGTGGAGATCCTTGGGGGAGGCCTTTGTCCAGCAGTGGACGTCTACAGGCTGATATGATGATGATGTCCAGCAGTGGACTAGTGCAGGCTGAAATACGCTTCGCACTAAATACCTTATAGAGTATACGTCTATGAATATCTTTCATAGACGACAAATCTTTTCAAGTAGGCACTTATCGTTGAAATAACGGTTCTTCCGATCCCAAATAAAAACATTAAAAAACCACGAACAAAAGGGGCTAAAGTTTTGCATCAGCCAGAAGCCACAAAAGACAATGTCTTGTTTTTTCAATGCGTCCAACAGTCGCTCCCGAGTTAGGAATTTATTGAGTCGTACACAAATAAAAGCGCTTTGTGTATGGAGCTAGGGCAAACGGGAGAAAGCATCGGATATATTATGTATCGTACCAAGAAATTGCGTTTAGCTAAAGTTTTTTTTTTGTCTTAATGACACTATTTTTTTAAAGTTCGTGTAAGTAACAGGCTAAACTCCTTGCCTGTAAGTAACAGGCTAAATTCAGAAAAAAAATTCGGCATATAAAAAAAAGTTTTTGACGGAACTCGCTTCGTATTGAATACGACGATTACTGACATTTTTGATTTTCTATTTACTACATAAAAATTAGCGTCAACTAAATTAATGTCAAATTTTTATTATTATTATTATTTCTTAGTGATTATCTGATTAAATAAGAAGTATAAGAAAATTTATATAGGAGCAAGCCATGAACGTCAATATAAATACAAAAGTATTTCTAGTTCTGGATAAATAAAATACAAAATAATAAATAAGAGCGTCTGTGGCCTCGGGGATAAGATGCGACCTGTCATATCGAAAGGTCAGAAGTTCGATCCCCGGCTAGGCCATGTAAGTGTCTGGTTTTTTCTCGAAACTTAAGTACATTTACTGACTGCTCTCGAACGGTGAAGGAAAATCGTGAGGAAACCTGCATACGCCGAAGAAGAAATTCTTACTGAGCCCCAGCAGTGGGGACGGGTTAATAGGCTGATGATGATTATACAAAACGTGAGTGCACTTGCTCCTGTAAGTAAAAGATACTTTCCCACGTCCACGCGTGGTATACGTTGGGCCGGCCGCGAGCGCGTCTCGCCGCGATTGATCGCAGCCATCAGCTGTCTGTCCGCACGTCTCGCGACTACAGGGGGATCTACAACTTTTTGTTACGTTTGTTGGTTACAAAAGTAACAAAAAGTTCTAGATCTAGATCTACAGGAGAGCTCTATTCTTGAATCGCTCGCCTCGCTTCAAGCGGCCGATTCTTTCATAATTCATTTATTTGCGTATCACATGGTGTATCAATGATAAACATGTCCTAAATAAACATGTGACGCCTCGTACTACGGGCACCGCGAAAAGTGGAAGAATCAGCATTGCGTCTAGTACATTATATTCTACTGATGTTCTTCGTCTTTCGATACAAAAATCACTAGAATCGACCGCTCGAAGCGAAGCGAGCGATTCAAAAATATTGCTCCTGATTTCCCATTGCTTCTGTATCTGTCAACGTCTGGCTTTTATATAAAGGTTGTCCAATGATAGGTGCACCTATTAAATAAGCATCAGCATCAGCCTGCACTAGTTCACTGCTGGACATAGGTCTCCTCCAAGGCGCTTCTGACCCCGATCTTCGGTTCTCCGCATCCATTCAATAAGCTTTACATGCCTAGGCGTGGTCTCCACTCGGAGACTTCGTCTACCATAATATCACCATACTACCGTGTCTATCATCTCATATTATATCATAGGTATTCGTAAAGTACTACACGTAGTAACAAAGGAATTGTAGTAATGTACGTATCCATACGATTTTTTCGTAATACCTTTCACTTTTCATATTTAAGTACCCGGTAAAGAGTATCAACTGTGATACATTGTTGTATGCAGCGAGCAATAAATCACGAATCTCGGATCATCCTGTGGGGAAGTGTGTGAGCACGCGAACCGGCCAGCTTAGTGGTATCGAGATAATAAGGCGCAAGACGCATAGAAGGGACGTTGGACGACGCGACGGGGGTGGCGCGGACGCGGCGAACTATACCGTCCCGTAACTACAGTCTCGTCGCCTCTGTATGTTCTCCGCCAATTGATAACAGGGCCGCTGCGTCAGTAGCTTCTTTGTGTTCGGGCGGAACGGGACACTGGCAATCCCTAGGTACAGCAAGGTTCATAAGTGCAGTAGCAAGCATAGAGTCATTCTCCTGTGCAACGGTGCGCCCGACAACACGATAACCAATTAGATATAACTGACCACCAAGTCAGTAGCGTGTTTTAAACCTTATTGCCAAGGCGATAAGCCATCAATTTATCGTAATATCCAGGGAAATATTTGTGGATATGCGCGTGTGTGGGTACAGATATAACAGAAAGTCGATAGTGAAACTGGTCTCTCAATTTATTCAGTTGCGAAACTGCTACTGCACTTATGAACCTTGACTGTACATAAAAACAAAGACAAAGTTGTTATAAATCTCGTCACTTATAGAGATATTTCGCAGATAAATCTCGCTCACTTATGAAGTGGCCTTTCCTTCAGTAGTATAACTATTCGTTCACATAATCCAAGACCATAGGTAATGAAGACTCCCTCAGGATAGCGTCTTTGCCCGCAACTCACAAGGGTCAGCGCGCAATCAGAGGCCAACTCCCCGGACAATCGGTCGAGACCTGTGATTGGCGTCAGGAATGCCTCTAATGACCACTTCGCTGAGTGAATGGATAGTTCAGATCGCTTTGTCGAGGAATGATGTCAGGTTTACGTTCTGGATTGAACCAACTGTTTAGGATCCCGGCTGCCGTTTTGATGTGGACTAAAGTTTTGTTTTATATAACTCTAGCGGCCCGTCCCGGCTTCGCACGGGCTAAACAGAGCTAGAATAGCTTGGGTTACGTTACTTAAGTTTTAGTAAGGATCCCTAATCTTTTCTATCAATAAATATAGCCTATATCACTCAGGGTGAAAGTAGTTTTTGAGTTTATTCATTACAAACATACACACTCATAAAAATACAAAAATAAAAATCTTTCCTCTTTATAATATTAGTAGTACACCTAGATATAGATTGATTTGTGTTGCTAGCGTAGATATTATAAAAAAATTCTGGCGTAAGCTACCTTTATCAAAATTTTTACTTACATTTATCTATGAAACCAATTTGTACGTGATTTTTACTAAAGAATTTTTCTCTCTTTTATATGTTCAACAATACAAAAAAATCCATACTGTCCTTTGGTACGTACTTACTTATCTAACTGGAAAATTAGGTAAGTGAGTACGTACCATTCATTCATTGGAATTTTATGTGTATTTTAAAAATGACCTTGGAAGATGATTTTGAGGAAGATGATTATGTAGAATAATTGTAGATCCATTAAAGTAGTTGGAATGCGATTTTTGAACAGAAAATCTAGTCTGGCAAAGATACCTAATAAGATTTTGTCGCCAATATTACTTACTCTTATAGTGGAAAGGATTTCTTGATTCGATTTACATAAATATCAAAACGTAATGAATTTTCACATACTCGGGGGCCCCAGTAGGGCCACCACAAACGAACCCCATTTCTGCGACCCACCCAAAAGCAAATTGGCAGTCAGTGAAGTGTTAAGGGCCCGACACGCCTTCCCGAGACTGGATAAAGGTCACCGGGTAATTAACAGTCCCTCAAGCAATCAAACTCGCCGGCCTGTGATTGGTTGCAATCCTCGTTGGCGACCGGCGAGATCAAAGAGATGGACCGAAAGGCGGGTGTCACTTGTCAAATGGAATATTTTAGGCAGGCACGTTTGAAGTCAGCGCCATGTTTTCGGATAGGTTTAGGCGTAGACTTTTTAGAATTTCGTTCGATATCATCATTCATATTATATATTCATATTATCATATTCATTTAATGTTTTACTACCTTTGATAAGCTTGCCTATATCAATTTTAAAACTGGAATTTTTGAATTGATTCGTCAATGTAGACTATTATAGAGCAACTCGGCCATAGAGTAACTTATATACTGGCAAAACTTGTCGGCTGTCGGCTTGACCGTGAGATGCCTAGCGTTTTATTCAGATGCGAAATATCGCGTCATTTTTGGGTTGACATCCCATGCAAAATACATTCATAGTCTCTCGCACAAATCATACAAAGAAACTGTATGCAGAAAACTGATACAGTCCTTGTCTCCTGGCAGACGCACAGCAATTGAACTGACATGAGATGATGATGATTATTCGCATCAGTAATAACGGGACCTAGCTCTCATTATGAAGGTAAAGGAAGAAAATTCAAATTCGCATACAATGTACATTGTTTTCTGAATAAATGATTGATTGAAATCAGTCTTTACAAATAACGACTGCTACTGTTGTTAAAAATGGACCATCTTTCTCATTTATGTACATAGCACTTGTAAATATAACAGTCCCTAGTTATAAGAAGGCTGGGTGACTGTTAAGGGTGTAAGCAACCCTTTAAGGCAGTACCTTCGTTCACGGGGTTGTGGCGGGTCGACGGGGCGGGGGGCGCAGACCCATAGCTAAATATCTTTTAGTATCTGCAAAACGTCTAATTTACTAGCGAGGCTTTGATGTTGCAGGGCCTTAGGGTGGCGTGGAGTCGACATGGAAACACAGAACTTCGTTAGCACGTGTCAATGAATTTAAGATAAGAGTTTTTCTCAAACATGCTTGGAAATGAGAACATTATTTTGACAACCTTCTTCGAGTTAAATCGTCATTGCTGTACTGGTCAAATAAATGAGAGCAGACGGGCATATAATTTGAATGAAAATCCATATATGTAGTGCCTAGCGGTCAAATAATGACCATATTAATTCTAAACATGTCATGTGACCATGGCAACCACGGAGGTAAAATAACAACAGTTTTTTAAAAATTTCGAAATGCCTTGCAAATTGCAAGCAGTTTAGTGTAAAAAAACAAATGAACATTTTGGCGCGTGGAAATTTATTGTTGTTCGTCATTAATTTTGGAATGTATAAGTATGAAATAAAACGGTGTACATAGGTAATAGTTTGAACTTCCCCGCATTTGTTTGAGAAAACTACTATACAAGTCTTGGCCATAACCAGGCATTGATGGACTCACGTATGTGTGCCTCGACTCGGCCCACATGCATCCGTTCATCCATCAATGCCTCTGTTGCGGGCCGTGGCAGTAAAGTACTATTTTGTACATTTTGTAGCAATATCATTTTGCCGTTCTTGGTCGTTTGTGAACACTCTAATTCACCTTTTGCATACTTAGTTACATATTTATTGCATGTACAGCCGACCGCACGTCAGTGAAACTTCCTGAGGTAATCTAGCCTATTAGGAAGTTTCAATACTATGAGAGACCAGAGGTTTTGTTACTACTTACGTGTCGTCGGTCGCATACATACATACATACATACATATCTTCACGCTATGTCCCTGGCGGGGTAGGCAGAAAGAACGGAGCGCCAAGTATCGCGATCCTGACACACCTCTTTCGCTTCGCTCATTCTCATCATTCTCTTCATACACGCTCGCCGTGGGACGCGAGTGCTCTTTACGTGTCCGTCTGTGAGCACCCGCTCTATCTGATCCTCGTATGTCAGTCTAGGTCGTCCCCGGCTCCTATTACGTCTCCTAGTCGTCGGTCGCACAGCGAATAAAAGTGTATCTCTCATCATCAGACTGATATGATGATGATGAAGACTGCTGGACAAAGGCCTCTCCAAAGATCTCCCCGGCGACGCCCGGTCCCGCGGCCTTCACCAGATCGTCGGTCCACCTTGTGGGAGGCCCCCGCTGCGTCTTCCGGTCCCCGGGCGCCATTTGATAACATTTCTGCCACTTAGGGCAATGTATCTCTATTCTACCAAAACACAGTTTACCAGATTGTAAACCGTAGCAAGCCCAAGCGACTCCACGGCTCCAGGAGCCGTCCGGGTTGTATCGGCGGCCCCCGGGGAGCGGCCCTCATTTACTTATCCATCGCTATCCGACGATCGGTCGCGCCGCGCCGGGAGATTTCGCGTGGGTGTGCGTACAGCTTTATGTAATCGGCCATTGGTACCGCGGTGCCTGCGGGGCGCGCCGGGCGGGGGGCGGGCGTGTATAAAACAAATGACAAACGCGCTAGGTGTGCTTGCATTGACTGTACTTGCTTTCATTCATAGAGTTAGGATCTCTTTGGTTGGCGGCCGGCCACTAAAGAGATTCGAAACTTCTTGCTTTCATTTGACTGGCCTGTTGGCTTGGCATAAAGGGCTCCCTAATCGATCATGGGGCATGACATGCAATAATAATATAATAATAATAATAATACACCTCGAGAGGCTCTCGCTAGACGGCTGGATCAAGGGCCAGATCCAGAAGGCAGTACTCCTGGACACGGCGCGTATTGTCCGGAGGTTCCTCACTCTGCGGCCCTAACCACCGGTAGCTTGGGCCCTGCCCCGCTGCCGGCGGCACTCTAGGTTAGGTTTTTTATAATGTTTTTGTAATTAGTTTTTTATAAAAATATTATAAAAAATGTATACTTGAGAATATAAATAAATAAGTGAATAATAATAATAATGTTTGGACAAATTACACACGGCTGTTTAGTCCCAACTAAGCCCAAGCTTGTACATTGGTACTCGACAACTGATAAACATACATAAATACTTTTAAATAAATACTTAAATACATACAAACACCCAGAATCCGAAAACCAACAGATATGCTCATCACACAAATGTTGGTCCCGGGTGGGGATCGAACCCACGACCTTTGGCGCAGTAAGCAGGGTTACTACCACTGCGCCAACAGGCCAGTCCAATACGTGCTGTCACTCATGCATGATCGTTTAGCTGTAGTGATTGTCGTGCATGACATGCAAACTACGTGCTGGCCGTTGCTTCACTGTATTGATTGATAGCAAGCATGATGGTCCATCATGCCGCATGACATTCACGTAAACGTTGCGTGTCATGCAAGCATGATCGTGTAGGGACACTTTAAGAGGAGAAGATTAAGTAAATGCTGTGTGACGTCACGCCCAGAAGGGGGAAACGTGAAAACAATTGGTGATAAGCTATCACTGATAACACTACAAGTATATAGCGGAATGGGCACGTATAACCGCAAGGTTCATCAACAGCCTATTAATCTCCCCACTGCTGGGGCTCAGGCCTACCCTATCAACGAGGGCGTTCGGGCTATAGTCCACCAGCCCAGTGCGGGTTGGTGGACTTCACATGCGCCTAAGAATTTCTTCTTCGGCGTATGCAGGTTTCCTCACGATGTTTTCCTTCACCGTTTGAGAGCAGTCAGTACATGTACTTAAGTTTCGAGAAAAAACCCATTGGTACATGGCCCAGCTGGGGATCGAACTCCGGACCTTTCGATATGATAGGCCGTGTCTTATCCCCTACGCCACTGACGCTCTCTATATAACCGCAAGGTTGGATAGGCCAAAGGAGTTTCTATCCAAGGTGGCCTGTTGGCTTACTTGGTAGTGACCCTGCCTTCTACTCCATAGGTCGTGGGTTCGATCCCCACCCGGGCGACCAGGGACCAACTTGTGTGAGAGCATACTGTTGGTTTTAGGATTCTAAGGGCTTCTTTCACCACATCCTGATATTGTTACATTTATGATATGATATTGTGGTATAAACTGGTCTATCAGATAAATCTGTGTGATAGACTATATAAAATATATAAGACTAGGCAATCAGATACCTGTGAAACCAAAGCAATAGGCTATCTGTCAGATAATCTGCAGATATGGTATCTGGGACTTTATCAGCAAGCGGTGTAAGAGGCCCTTAGTGTTTGTATGTATTTAAGTATTTATTTAAAAGTAGGTGTCGTACGTATGTTTATCTGTTGTTGAGTGTCTATAGGACAAGCTTCGGCTTAATTTGGGACTAAACAGCCGTGTGTGAAGTTGTCCAAAAACATTATTAATACGTTAGTGACGTCAGAAGAAGTGGATATGAAATTGATTTTTCTACTACCCCGTACCTACTGTAGTTTGATGAAACTCCCAAAACAGTGTAGCATACTTACGTTGGTTGCATAATGAACTATTACCACACGGGTGAGGTTAGTTCAGTAGAGTAATGCCTATAGCCATGGTGCGCGACGATTGGTTCGCGACACAAATCCGTCAACCAATCCGCAGAGCTATATACCCCAACGGTGGACATAGGCTGTTGATTTTGATTTACCCGTTGGAATTCTTCCTGAAATTCTGAAATGCACATTTGAAACTTAAGTCTATCTAAAGTTACTCGCACGCAGATTAAGTGTCGTCCCCGGGAACGCTCGTGCGTACCGTAAATCGAGTAATTAAGACCTCCCCGGAACATAAGGCGGGTATGTCCCGAAATACCCCGCGTCTTACACCCGCCAGTTAGCGCGGTAATTCGGGCTTACGTGGTGGTACATACAACGAGTTACCACAGCTAACTGACATTGTGGTAGAGGTAAGTTTGTTTAATAATTAACACTAGCTGTTTCCCGTGGCCTCACCTACGTTTTGTAAGCTTTTTTTTACCATTTAGCGGTAAAAAATAGCCTATGTTAATTTTTCTTTCAAGTGTCTTTCTTTGTTTTATTGATTAAATGAAGCAAGACAGTTTTGTATTAATTACTTGAGATTAGAGCGTCAGTGGCCCTGGGGATAAGACGCGGCCTATCATATCGAAAGGTCCGGAGTTCGATCCCCGGTTGGGTCATGTACCAATGGGTTTTTCTCGAAACTTAAGTACATTTACTGACTGCTCTCAAACGGTGAAGGAAAACATCGTGAGGAAACCTGCATACGCCGAAGAAGAAATTCTTAGGCGCATGTGAAGTCTACCAACCCGCACTGGACTAGCGTGGTGGACTATAGCCCGAACACCCTCGTTGAGAGGGTAGGCCTGAGCCCCAGCAGTGGGGAGATTAATAGGCTGTGGATGATGATGTGGATGACTTCTGATTATACTATGTATACATTTTGTATCGCGGAACACAGAAATTGTACGACAAGATTCCTCATGCCCTTTGCCTACACCTGCAGCATTCATATTCATTTATTTTGTAATGAACATACAGCGTCAATAAATTTATGTAATACTAATACTTAAGTAGTAATAATTATTACAATATAATAATATGTAAGTACATCAGATTATTAAAGAATACAATGTCAAAGTCGAAATGTCAAAATTAAATATTAAAATGTCAAAATAATAATATAGTTCGAACTATGTCAGATCTATTTTACACAATATTAGTCATAAAATTGATCACTTTTTATCATAGTTATGTCAAAAAATTTGTTAATAATTGCATAAGGTAATATTTCAAAGGGATATTTGAAGTATTCACTCGTCTAGAAATTCCCTGACCGAATAGTATGCCTTTCGGATTAGCAATATTCTCAGTTTACTTATAAAGCCACGCTCAGTTTTTTCATATTTTATATTAGCTGGTAGTTTATTATATACTCGCGAACCCATAATATGAAGAGAGTTGGTCGATATAGGGTACCACTACCACACATCCACACGAAATACATATATTATTTCGTTTCTAGATACACTAGAAAACTGCAAACTAAACTTCAGAACCAAGAAACTTGGAGCAAGAACTTCTCTCGCCCCGTTCCATTGATTTATCTTTCCATAAAAAGTAAACTTATACTCGCACCTATTGTAGATAAACCTGCTCGAGCACAGGCATTCATCACCCGAATATTTCTACGAAACAAAGATAAAAATTACCGCGGAGTTGTCATAAATATCCACCTCGCGTCCCCCTAGTATCGGAGCCGCAATAAAACCTCCTAAAACCCCAGATATGGCGACGAGACAAGGAAAATCGGCGACACAATGGAACAAAATGAAAGCAAAACTTCGTGTAATTAATTTCGAGCACCTACTCAACGCTTTTGTAATAAATCGTTTCATCCGCGAATAAATTCTATCCGTCCCGAGACGGCCGCGGCCTGGCGCTCTATTTTTGATTCGCTCTCCTCGCGTCGAGCGTTCGATTCTACTGATTTTCCCTCGACTCCGCATTTTTGAATCGCTCGAACGGCAACGAGTGGTATCGACCAATCGTCGCTTGGGACGAGCCGAGCGGTACAATAAACGTCAAATGCCATATGACAAAAGAAAAGAGACAACTATCACTGACATGATAGTTAACTTTTTTCTTACAAAAGGCAAAGATAATATCATATACAGTCGCTATCTGGTTTTCGGATTCTGGGTGTTTGTATGTATTTATTTAAAAGTATTTAAGTATGTTTATCAGTTGTCGAGTACCCATGTACAAGCTTCGGCTTAGTTGGGGCTAGACAGCCGTGTGAAAATTTGTACAAACATCATTATTATTATTATTGTTCCGATCATTACTGAGCATTTTACGTTCCGTTTTACGTTTCGGTAATTACCTGTTTTTATTTTTTCTGCGTGAAACGGATAAAATTCTACATTTCTAATATTATTGGAACCGGACGCGAGCGAATCCAAAATGCAAAATATTAACGTCGTGCGACTTGGACGTCGAGTATGACTTAGTCGCATGCGACGATACAATTCCCTACGAGCGAATCAGAAATAGGGCTCCTGAACTTCAGCCGGCGCCCCGTCCCGCTCGCACGCGCAGCATCTGCATAATATTAAATCACCTGTCCCTCTCGGAGACTCGCAAATAATTTCCAGTCGCGCTTTTCACTAATCACGTAACATCTCGTCGTTTAAAATCGAATGTTACGAGATAAAAAATAAAGGTGGTTTTGCATTGTGACGCGGATTAGTGCGTCTCGTCGCGGGTTTTCCATCGTTAGGGCTGGTACATACGACAGTGATTTGTGTCGCTCGCGATTGGCGTATTATTTATGTGTAGATGCTGGAAATGTCTGCGGAACTGACAGAGCTTGTGGTGAAGCATAATAAGAAATAATTTATTGTTTTCGATCTTATTGCAACCAATTATTATTTTGTGTGTGTTTATCTTTGAAAATTTTAAAATTATAATTAAACATTATTGATACTACTTTGGTTTTTGTTGTGGTGAGCGGGATGCTACGCGTGCTACGTAGCCGCGCCGTAGCTTACGATAAAATTTGACATAATTAAAAACCGGTTGGATGGAGAATGATTAAATTCCCTTCAACAGGGTGGCTATTTGAATGAAGGCCATTATCCAATTAGACTTCTCCATAGGTCTCCATATGTAATAATAATTAGAAAGTCCATAAAGTAGAATGTATAAATAAATAGATAACTCTGTCAAAATACTGAGGTATCATGGCGAAGGGAATTCGGACTTTCTAATTATTATTACATTTGGATAACTATGGAGAAGTCTATTGTTGGATAATTCTATTCATTCAATTGGCCACCCTGTTGGAGGCAATTTAATTATTCTCCATCCACACGCTGGTTCGACCTCGGCGTGACGTCAAGCATCCGCGGCTAACTAGTCGGTCTATCGCGTCACTGCGCGTCGTCGAGATTTCCCCGTACCATGAGTTCCTAGCCTTAGTTGTCGAGCCGCCCGCGAGCAGCCGACGAGTTGTCGCCGAGGCGCAGATAAGCCGCAGTAACTCTTAATCTTAGAATGGGAGGGGGGCCGGGCGGGGAAGCCCCGGAACATTGTTTTAGAACAACCATAATTTCATACTCGCCGAGTTGAAAGTTTGGAAGCTGAGAGGGAAAAGAACATAAATTTTGGAAATAAATCTGGCACTGAACGGAAGGACTAAAAGCCTACAAAGAGCGACTAGGCGCGCCCGCGGATTCGCTTCGAGCGGTCGATTCTACTAATTTTCCTTCGACATCCGATACAAAAATCAGTAGAAGCGACCGCTCGAAGCGAAGAGAGCGATTCAAAAATAGGGCTTTTTGAATCGCTCGTCTCGCTTCGAACGGTCGATTCTACTACCCGACAACTGAAACGAGTCACTTGGCCTTGGCCTACCTCCGCCTGCCGCTTCCCTACCTCGCCCGCCCGCTCTCGTCCTAGCGTGGCAGTACCGTTTGCATAAATGTGAGAGGTCGGGCATAAGTGACGTCGTGTCATTAACAAATGATGATACAGATTAAGATTTCTCTAAGTATCTAACTACTTCTTACACAATGTTTTTTTTTTTTTAAATATAAATTTATAAATTTTTTCAGATTGGACGTTTTTCAACGGTTGAACATTATTCAAATTGAACATTATTAGGTATAGTCAATCAAAAATTTGTATCGACCGCTCGAAGCGAGGCGAGCGATTCAAAAATAAGGCCTCTGGCCGGGAACACTGCGTGTGCTGCGTCCGCCGTGTCTTTGGCAATGTCAACAAGTGGTGTTTTCTTTTCCTTAATGCGAAAAATACCTAACTAGTTACTAAGCTAAAGTTGGATTTTGAAGAAACTTTGTATCGTGCGGCCGACTGTACCTGTCCCTGTCACATGCACAGGTACAGCCGGCCGCACGATACAAAGTTTCTTCAAAATCCATTCAGTGGCATGCCTGAACGGACAGACAATGCATAATCGGTCACGGTGTCGTTCAAAGACCTGACCTTTCATCATATCAGCCTGTAGACGTCCACTGCTGGACAAAGGCCTCCCCCAGGGATCTCCACGACGACCGGTCCTGCGCTAACCTCATCCAGCCGGGTCCCGCGACCTGACCTTTATATTTCTTTAAAAAAATTCAATGTACAGGTACCTATAACAGTATATTTTGTATATGAAGAAGATAATGTTAATTATGATACGGTATCCTCGTGGGCTGGGCACAACGCTCGTAGAACTGACGGCCGTTGGGGCAGAAAGGTTCTCGAGTGGCGACCACGTATCGGAAGACGCAGTGTAGGCAGGCCTCCCACGAGGTGGACCGAAGATCTGGTGAAGGTCGCGGGACCCAGCTGGATGAGGTTAGCGCAGGACCGGTCGTCGTGGAGATCCTTGGGGGAGGCCTTTGTCCAGCAGTGGACGTCTACAGGCTGATATGATGATGATGATCCTCGTACCTACGTACGGACGGCGGCATGAAGCCAAACCAGTATAAACTGGTATCTCATCTCATAGTAATGGAACTCCCTAATAGGCTAGGCCAGCTCAAGGTCTACTGACGTGCTTCCAAGAATTTTTGGAAATCATACCAATATTATAAAGAGGAAAGATTTATATTTTTGTATGTATGTTTATTCATTACAAATGAATAAACTCAAAAACTACTGTGCCGATTTCAAAAATTCTTTCACCATTGGAAAGCTACATTCACCCTGAGTGACATAGGCTATATTTATTGCAAAAAAATGTCCACCCGTGCGAAGCCGGGACGGGCCGCTAGTCTCTGGTAAAACCGAAAGAACGTGAGCTATGAACAGTTGATCCGTCCGGCAGTACATCATCAGCGGTCACTCACCTACCAAGATACCGTGCGGCGCTTCCGGTTCCGGCGTGCGGCGCCGCGGCCCGCTTCCGGTGTCCGCCGCCCGGTGACGTCACCGCCGCCCGGTGACGCACTTCCGGCAAGCGAGCCTGCAGTTTCAGGGTTTCAGTATAAATACTAATCCTAGTATCCTACTAATATGATATAGGAGAAAGTTTGTACGGATGTTTGTCACACATAAACTACGGAAGAGATTTTGATGAAACTTTACAGTAGGTAATAATCCTTCCTACTAATATTATAAAGGCGAAAGTTTGTAAGGATGTTTCTTACTCTTTCACGCAAAAACTACCGAACAGATTTTGATTAAACTTGGTACAGTGATAGATTATATCCTGGAATAACATATAGGCTACTTTTTAATGCGGACAAAGTCGCGGGGCGTCCGCTAATACCCCCTAAGTAACAAAACGTCTACATAGAGGGCGCTGTTTCACAATGCACACGGGAAAAACTTTTCTACGCGGGCGAAGCCGCGGGAAAAAGCTAGTAGATCATACATGCAGAATAACACATAGACTATAGATATCTCGGGAAAAGCTGTTTCCGCGGGAAAACATTTTCTACGCGGGCAATGAGTGAATAAGTGAGCACTAGGAAATAAAAATTCGTTTACTCAAAAGGCAGGAGATGGGCAGGTCACGTAATGAGAACGCTAGACGAGAGATGGACAAGGAGAACAACGGAGTGGTATCCCAGGGGAGACAGAAGGACACAAGGAAGACCAAAGAAAAGATGGCTAGATGACATCGAAAAGGAAGAAGGAGTAACGTGGAGCAGAAAAACGAAGAACAGGAAGGAGTGGGAGAGATTGGGGGAGGCCTTTGCCCGAAAAAGGGCAGATAGAAATACAACAGAAAATATAAATAAATAAATAAATTTAATAATAATGATAATAATAAATATAAATTAAAATTGCATGGAAAAAATGTATACTATCGATAATAAAGGCTATTTTTATTTTTTATTTTTATTTACTCAAAAATGGAACACAATATTCTCTTTTTGACGTCATAATTTAAGAAAGTCAAACCATTGACTTTAATACAGCTACTGTATCGAGTCCTAAAATACGAGTAATCTGAACGCACGCGTCCCCCCCTCTGACGTCACAGCCTCCATTACCAGCCGACGAATCAACACGCATAATTCAAAAAAGGAATCTGCTAAAACCCGCGCTTTATTGGCGCCATGTTATCGCTATGTCCGAGCCGTGTCCGCGGGAAAACGCGGAACAACACGAATCCAGCTCATGTTCATATCTGACGTGTTTTTATTTGAAATTTCCATTTACACGGACGCTCCCCCCAGCCGGCCCCCACCGAGGAGGGGGCCCAGCCCCCCCTCATACATATTCATCGGATGCACCCTCCTTCTGTACACTTTCTCCGTGCATCGTTTGAACGGTACGAGTGATCTCTGATATGGAAACCTCAGCAACTAGTACTCTGATGTGTATTTTATTCTACTTTTATAAAAGTTTTTTTTATTACTGTGTGTTACGGCTCTGGAAACAAGTGTTGCTTTTTTGCTAATACAGTCAAATCCGTTTAATAATCGCATTATTGGTTAAATTAACTAAATCAGTGGCGTCGGGGATAACACGCGGCGGAAAGGTCCGAAATTCGATCCCCGGCTGGGCCATGTACCAATGGGTTTTTTCTTTAAACTTGAGGAGTACATTTACTGATTGCTTTCAAACGGTTTATCGTGAGGAAACCTGCATACGCCGAAGAAGAAATTCTTAGGCGCATGTGAAGTCCACCAACCCGCGCTGGGCTAGCGTGGTGGACTATAGCCCGAACGCTCTCGATGAGAGGGTAGGCTTGAGACCCAATAGGCTGTTGACTTGATTTGACTAAAACCATAGGTCCCAGCTGAATGCTAAACATTTTGATGATGAGCTGTACTCGCCTATTGCGAAGTTTCAATACTATACTAGACCAGTTCATACTATCAAGCAATTTATTTCATGGAAAAAGTCAAATTACAATAAATAAACTTAACCTGGCGCAAAGGTGCCCATAACACTAGCAGCGTTTCCGCGCTGTATCGCTATGGACAGCCTTTGCACCAGGAACGAACCGGAGCGGGGGTCCATGCCCTTGTCCCTGAGTCGACGGCCGATCTCCTCAACGAAGCTTTTGGCTTCTGTGCCCCAGCAGCCCACGGTCTCTACCGCGAACGGTGTAAATAAATAAATAAACCTTCGTCTTCATGTCCCTCCTCACTCCTCTAAATTCTACGATAAATCCTTCACACTCCATGCCATTCGTCTTTGGAACTCCCTTCCTGTCCCGATCAGGCACGCCAAATCCTTAGTAGCATTCAAGCAACAAGTCAAGGGACTTTTTCTCACCGACTGTGTCTGATCACTTCACTTTCCTCTTTCCTTCACCTGCTTAGAACTTTAATTTAATTTAATTTAATACTTTATTGTACACACAGAAAATAAAAACAATACAAAAGAACAGAGAATTATACAAAGGGTTAAACTTATTTCTATGAAATCTCTTCCAGTTAACCCGCGGTTGAGATACACAATTAAAGAGAGGCAGTAGTCGCGTGTACTATTTAAAACAATATATATATATATATGAACATTAACATAAACATTACACATATAAACTAAGCATACATACAATACTAATAAACATAATAAATTTACTAATGTACAGATACATAAATATATAAAATTATATATATATATATGACTAAATATATATATATATATGATAAAAAGTAGATATATAAACTAAATATTATTTACAGAGAGTGAGGTAGTGCTCTTTTACTCGTGTTCTGAAGACAGCAATAGACTGAACTTTGTTGTTATCGATTACATTGTATTTATGTATGTATGTATGTATATTGTATGCATATATGTGTGTATGTATATATATATATATATATATATATATATTTATACCTATGTATTTAGTGTATGTAGATTTTTAAAATATGCCTAAAATTGCACAACTTATCTTCTAATTTGCTGTAAATTCTCTACCCAAAGGTTGTCTGGAAGAAATCGCTCTTAGCGATAAGACCGCCTAGATGTACATTACTGTATCTGTTTTTGTTTTTTTGTCTGTAATTTTTAAACGTGCAATAAAGTGTATTGAATTGAATTGAATTGAACTTTTTCTAGGGCTGCATATTTTTTCTTTTTTTTGATAGCCGCGGATTCGGCAGCCGGTTCATACTAGTTTTGTATCTATTTATACATGCCGTCATGTCGTCCGTAGCTAGTTTCCCAATGTCCCGTGCTACGAGCAAGCCCAGTGTGTTTCCATTCGGTATCGCGTCAGTTTACGGCCCCCGCTGCGGGCGTATCGCGGCGTTGTAGGCCACAACAAGTTGCCTTTTGTGGCAGTTTACAGGAGTTTATTTAGTTTGGGAAAACTGTGACGGTTACACATTTTAGGCTTTATTTTATACGGCAACACCATCTAATCTAACCAGAGAAGTATAATAGAGGCGTGGTAGCTGGTTGTGCACTCGACTCTCATTCGTGAGGTCATGGATTCGAACCTGGCCCGTATCATTGAGTTTTTCGGAACTTAAGTACGGTTTATTATAAGAGAGCGTCAGTGGCCTCGGGGATAAGACGCGACGTATAATATCGAAAGGTCCGAGGTTCGGTCCCCGGCTGGGCCATGTACCAATGGGTTTTTCTCGAAACTTAAGTACAAGTACTGACTGCTCTCAAACGGTGAAGGAAAACATCGTGAGGAAACCTGCATACGCCGAAGAAGAAATTCTTAGGCTTATGTGAAGTCCAGCAACCCGCACTGGGCTAGCGTGGTGGACTATAGCCCACACGCCCTTGTTGAGAGGGTAGGCCTGAGCCCCAGCAGTGGGGAGATTAATAGGCTGTTGATGATGATGATTATAAGACCACAGGTTTTTCGGTGAAGGAAAACATCGTGAGGAAACCTGCATACGCCAAAGATTAGTATTTACTATTCTAAGACCCAGCTGGATGAGGTTAGCGCAGGACCGGTCGTCGTGGAGATCCTTGGGAGAGGCCTTTGTCCAGCTGTGGACGTCTACAGGATGATATGATGAATGATGATGATTCTAAGGCGTATGTGAAGTCCACCAACAAACGGCTTGGGGCACCGTTTGGCGGAAAGGGGTTTGGCACAACAGATCCCATAGGGTCGAAGTGTCGCCAGGTATTCCTGCAAGAAGATAAGATGACATTTCTATTAAGGACCCGTCTATCTTCAGTGGTAAGCGATGTTAGTCTTAAGTGCATCTTCTCATTAAATTGTCTCCAGGAGTAGCAAAGCAGAGGCAGTCTCCTCGTGCACAATTCTACGGTGGATAAAAATGTTTGCGGGTTATTTTATATGTCAGTACCCATCACTCAAATTGTCAAAAATAAGAATGATCGGGGATCATAATTGAATTTGTAACTTACATCTTCCAGATTTTTCTGCGGTCGAAATTGATTTAGAGAAAACTACATACGATTTGGACAGCATCAAACAAACTTACTTAAAAACAATTCCAGTCGTGACTTTTACTTGATGTTAAAATATAGGGACTCATTTAATACCCATAACAACGAAATTGCTTTTATAACTTAATTAGTCAATAATAAACATTGGAAAAGAAATATTATGCAAAGTACAGTCAACAGCGCTAACAAGGACTAATGAAAATCTAAACGCAAAACTGTAGTGATGGAAATGCCACAATAACTCGCTAATATATTCAAAGACTCGGCGATAGCATCACCGTGTCGTGAGCTAACGCGTTACAATAAATATTAAATATAACCGTTATAGTTGTCGTTTCACTAATTATTTCGCTATTCGACAACTATATTTTCTTTACGCTGCGTAATTTATGCGTCACATTATGCATAACTTCGATACCGTTTCTTGTGAACAAGCTTTGCTTTCACGCTTTTCTGTAACAAGGACTACTATAAAAAGATTTATATTTATTAAACTAACATGGTTGAAAAGTTAATAAAATGACAAAAGTGTCTCTCCCAAAACTGACAACGGCCGTGGTATTTCGAAAGTCATACCACAAAGTATGATTGCAATTACAGAACCACAAGAAATCGTTCACAGGCATCTGTATTGGCATCTGACCAATTTTACCAGCATGTAAAAACTGGTGGCAAATACAATGGTCCAAGCCAAGCTCGTCGAATGACATCGGTTCCGCACTCGGGTGCTGGCCCGCTACTGGCTCTGGGCGAAGCGGTTTTTTACTTCGACGACTGTATTTTATGGCCGTCGCGAATTTGGAGTGCGCCTGCAAGATATTGATACTTGGGTCGAGGACGCTTTCAGCATTCTTTGTCATTGTTCTTTAGGTCGGTGTTGATGACACGTTTTAAGAAGGAAAGCTGTGGAACTTGGGTTTATTATTTCCGCCAAGAAACGGTTTTTAGACATTTCAACTTTAAGGGGGGAAATAGAAGTCGCGGGGCATCCGCTAGTAATATATAAAGTTATAAATTATAATGCACAGATTTTAGTTAAGGGACATATTATAGCAACAGATGACGAGGGAAAACAATATGGTTGGGCTTCAAAACTATATTCTGTGTATGAGTGAGCTGATCCCGGATGGTGACAACTAAAGCTGGGCGTGATGGAAGACCTTGAAAGGGTTCGCATATTTATCATTCTCTCCCACAATGGTGAGTGAAAAACCCTGCTTCCTGACAACCTATAGATATAATAATATTCCCAAATGTAATTCTGCTTTGAAGTAGGTATAGCTGGTATCTTCTATGCCAATGCAAAACTAAAATTGGTAAAACAGCAATTATAATGAAAACAGTACTGTCACTTATAAAACGATATTACTGTATCCAATGTGCCTTTAAATTATCTCATTGAGAAGAGATGCTAAAATAATCGATAACTTCAACGTATGCAAAGCTTCCTACAATTAGACGCTCACTATTGAGTTGAGATTGACTTTTGAAGTTTTGGATTTTTATAAAGCATTGGAGTGACTGTGTGACAGTAAAGTTTACTTTACCGTCGCATGATACTGTGCACCCATCAAAATATGACTACAGTTTTATGACACCTCCCTAAAATGTTTTACATTCAATACGCAAAGAGCGAATGGGAAGATATTATCATGGGAGTTTTAATTCCGCAATTTGTCGCGAGTACCCCAGGGGCCGACTCGCTAACAAACTCGTCCGCGACGGACCGACAGACAGATGCATTCAGATTTATAGCGTGATATTAATTTAGATCTTCGTCACCGATAAGCTTTATGCCTTTTAATACGTTTTACGAGGCAAATCTTTGTATGATAAATGAATGATAAATGTAGTTTGATCTGCGTTTAATCACTGTGCTTCCCATAGTCGTTCTATTTCTTGACGCTCATCGGAACCTGTAATATTATTGTTGGTTTAGTATGTTTTGTACCTAGGCTGTGCACATTGTCACTATTTAGCTTTTAAATATTTATCAGTGTAATTTGCAAAGATTGTTACACAATCCCAACAAAAAGGAAGTGTACAACACAAACCCAATCAATATTCCAATCCGCATCCCTTGTAATCCGGCGAAGTTATCTTTTTATCTACAATTAGGATTTCGTCACTTCCCCCTCCCTTGGCCCCCCGAGGGGGTGTGAACTCCGCCATCAAAGGCCGTCCTCTCATTACCTACGTTATTGAGTTATCAAACGCCACGGAGGGAGATTAGTTCATACTTCCATACACAAATCCTATCATGCAAGCTGACGCCTTTGGATGAAAACAAGCTCCATTTTGGTTTACCGCAACACGTTTTTTACGTCCTATATGACCTTTTTACCTTTCTCGGTGTGTAATAATACCGACTCTATGCCGTGCGTATTAAGTTTTCTATTCATTTGCATAGTAGTTGTTTTTAGAACAATATCGCAGGAACGATGGTTGTCCCCCATAGAGCCGCTAACTAGGAAGGTGCCAGGGTGTTATTTGTCAATGCAAAAGGGATATTTTGCCTCTTAATTTAGAGAGGCCGATAATGAGATGCATAATTTGATTGGGTTTGTTTTGTGGCGAGCAATCGTAGAATAGTTTGGATATTTGTGAGCATGGTTTTGTCGGAGATGAATATTCAAATGAGAAATTCTTTGTGAATGGAAGAGGGCTGGAATAAACTGACACCTTTGTCGAGTAATTTTAACTTTAGTAACTATAACTTGTTATGTTGATATTTTGAAAATGAAGCAAAAGCTAATTTCTTCAATGGTTAGACTAATCAAAGTATATATTCTGTCTTTCTTATTCAATCACTTTTGCTATCATTTCAGGTTATCGGTCCATCTGGTCGGTCCATCCTTAGTTATATTTAATTGGTAACGTTCCCTGTATTGTTTAAAGAAATGCCGTTTGTTCAATTTTAGATAAGTCGCCATTTGAAATGATTTCTGCACGATAGGAGTAACATTTCATAATATTTTTCTTCCTTTGCCTTCGGAATTTTAATTCAGAATTTCCTCCATTCACGACAGTAACTGCCTCGCGCTCCGTGGTCCCAGGGTCCCATGGGCCAACGGTTACAATTTATACAGTGCAAGGGTTTTTGCGCCAAAAGGGGAGATCCTTGCCTAAACATTTCGTTTGCTATGCAAAATTTTAGATTCGCCTCTTTTACACGTCGTGCCAAGGAATCTTGACAGATCTTTATGACTTAGTTACTTGACTGTGTTTATTTGCATATTTATACTCCTCTCTGTTAATTGTAGATACCTAAGTAACTTATATTTATGCGCGGAAATTGTTAGTTTTAGTTTTACGGAAACTATCTACCAGATGCTCTGCGGCTCCGGTTGCATTGTTTTAATATTTAACCTTAACCTTATCTGTAATATATTCACACGAGACATTTGTCATGTAACTGTTATATTTTATTTAAACTTTTAGATGCAAGTAAGTATCGTATGTTGAATTTATGAATAAATCTTTCAGATTAGTTTTACATATCACTCGATTTAGCAGTACCTTTCGTATTTGACTTTTGTAAATTTGCCAATGTTATTATACTAAAAGCTGTTGAAAGCCTCAAGAACAAAAAATTCTCCATAAATAGCAAAACATCTGAAACGTTACTTCCATACTAAAACGTAACTCATAATAACTCTATCTCCATACGTCTACGTCAAGACTACAATTAACAATCAGAAGTCCCCTCCGTCCCTGCCTCACCCCCGCGCCCTCCGGTTGGCGACAAGGCTCGCAGGGTCGTCGACGCGCAAATTTCAAATTGGTTCCTCATGCATAGGTTCGCAAGTAAATAGACGCCACAGCACCTGCGTAGGTAGCCCTGGAGGGCGAGCGAATGATTCGTCAGGAGCAAGTGAAGCGTTCAGCCGTGAACGGGGTCGGGGCGCGCGCCTGTATTATAATACATACCTGTTATGTGCCGCGATGGTAAATATTTGCATACATATCAGAGCTGAAGTGCTCAGGGGTTGGATGGGGACTCAAAGATGACTCGACAACCTCTGTTTGCTCCACAAGTGTTCGATGAGATCAGTCAAATGAATTTGTTTGTCTGTACCGTGGGGTGTCTGCGAATATGAGATTCGGACACTTCGCGCGGCAACGCCCTCCCCGCAACTGCCCCCTACGAAACCCGATCCGCCAAGTCTCCTGGTAATTAACTACCGATTTCATTTCTTGATGCATTTTTAAACGCGTCCGACGGCTTTTTAATGGTTATTTTATGGTGACGGATCGCTTATTAAGTTTTTATGGCGGCGCGAGCAGTGACAGATGGGATGTAGTTTGACACCAGATTTGAGGGTTTCCCTCCGCACGTCACTTCGATGTGCGGGGAACGGCTCGCCGGTTGCTCTGTTGCGAAATGAATTGCCGCGGCAAAATAACGCTCACTCGGGTTTTTAATAATAACATTTTTGCTTTTATTTATTACTGTCTGTTACTACTAGTAATTACATTAGTACGTGTTTCAGATTATTTTAGAATAATACAAGGTTTAAAATCATCTTATTATATCTATTAAAAATAAAGCTTCGTGACGTTTAAAAAATTCATCATCATCAATTAGCCTATTAATCTCCCCACTGCTGGGGCTCAGGCCTAGCCTCTCGACGACGGTGTTCGGGCTATAGTCCACCACGCTAGCCCGGTGCGGGTTGGTGGACTTCACCTGCGGCGAAGAATTTCTTCTTCGGCGTATGCAGGTTTCCTCACGATGTTTTCCATCGCCGTTTGAGAGCAGTCAGTAAATTGGTACATGACCCAGCCGAGGATCGAACTCTGGACCTTTCGATATGGTAGGCCGCGTCTTATCCCCGACGCCACTGACGCTCCCTGACGTTAAAAAAATTACAAGAAAATTATAAACGTCAGTGTGGTCACCCTGCCGTTGCCGAAATTACACCACTACTGCCATATTCCGTACCTACCTACATATATAAGCAACACAGTGACGTCACACGATATCAGCGCCCATTAAGCGACTAACTAAATTAATCGTAACGTCCACATATCACACTATATTTTATCTGCGTCCCAGCGGACGGAGGGAAAATTAAAACAGATGATCTAGCGGAACCGACGCGCCGCCGCCATAATTAAAAAGATAAGGAATATTTTCCTTTCACTGCGACGCTATGAAGGAAAACCCCTTTCAACCCTACGAGCGGGGAGTCAGGGGCCCGCGAGACCACACCGATTGCGTTCCGTTGCTGATTAAGTAAACTAAGATAACATTGCCAATATAGTCGGACGTCAAAAGTCAACAAGGGCGGAATGAAACGTTAAGTTGATTCGGTCGTATTCTCAAGGGTTGTTCGAGTATTGCTATCTGGGATAGTTACTGTTTAAGATGATTGGATTGCCTCTCGGGACGAGTGGCGCGCTGTTGGCTGATGCGACCGGTTATCAGCTCTTTTGGAAGTTTTAGCGCTGATCGGTGCAAGGGTTTCGGAAACTTGGTTTTATTTCGGTTTGATGTACGTCTGTTGCAGATGGTCCGGAAGAGGTTTTATGTGGACCGAGAGGAACTATAAAATCTGAAGCCTTTTTTGTGGCTAGCTGTGGAAAGTTTATCTTAAGTAATGCCTGTTCATTCTAATGCAGAGTTCACAAAGTATCACGTAACACTATGTACTGTATTTTTTGTTACTAAACAGAATATCCCTCGGTACTTTGGATATTTCCTAAGGATTTTGTTCGCAACTTATTGTATATAGTTTAAATAGTAACAACTATATAAGTCGATGGTTGTTAAACCTTTGATTATTTCCCACTTAAAATGCGAAAGTTTAGACGTTCGTTGCTCAATCACGCTGTAACATATAGGATACATGCACATAGGCACAAGGTGATCTTGTTTGTATGAAAACTGCCTCCCTGCGCGTTTTTTTGCAAAGCGGTGTATGTGTATTGAAATGACAATGACGCTGGTATACTGACGCTAGGAGCTTCCGTCAGCTGCCTAATCTTAATAGTACATTGTGCATTGTAGTAGTAAGTAGAATATTACTAACGAGAGTCTGGTAGAATCCTGACGCCGAATTTGTAATACCTTTACTACCCGCCATGCACACAATGTTTTTCATCACATTTGCGAGGAAATAAGTCAAGTTTAGTCAAGTTAAGTTAACTACTCAATTTAACATAATTAATTTAATAAACCAGTTCAGTACAGCCAGCTACACATTACATCCCCTAGGGGTATAATATTGTACTGATTTTCATTACTCCCGTGGGTGTATAATATAGGTGTTTCTGTATACATGCATATAATATGACCATTTACGAGCAAGTTAGATGAAAAATCATTTCCCTTCGTAACACCTCTCAGAGAAGACCGTCGATATTGAATTCTATGAAACCCTGAAATGTGGTGCGTTCCTGGTGGCGACGTGCCACGTGGCGTGGTCGGTACCTGCCTGCTTAGTATTCCGCGCGAGTCCGGCCCTGTATTGATTGCCGCCCGCCCCCGCCCGCCGCCCGCGCCCCTCACAGGGCGGCCTTTTTCAAAACAATCCCCAGTAATGATTTTTCTGATGGTACACTCGTCTCGGGATTCTGCGGTGTTGCACGTGTATTTAAGATTGCCGGTTCACTGTTAAATAGATATCTTATAGATTATAGAAAAATAGAAGGAAACTTACTTACTTTTCACCATCATCATATCAGCCTGTAGACGTCCACTGCTGGACAAAGGCCTCCCCCAAGGATCTCCACGACGACCGGTCCCGCGCTAACCTCATCCAGCTTACTTTTACTTACGGAAAATTGTCCAATAATTGCATGTCATGTAAAAAGTTCGCTCGGAAAATACTTTTCATTACTCATACTCTGAAAGTAGGTCTGAAGTTGCCTGATGAGCGGGTTGAAAGTAATACATCTCAGCCCTAGGGAGAATTGCTTTCAACTGACAGCTGTCAAATTATATTTTAAAAAAACTAGTACTATTTTGACATTTCTATTGGACCATGTTCCAACTGTCTATACAGCCACTCAATTACAGCGCGATGTCAAATTGAAATAACATAAAGTTATGTAATAATTAAAGAATATATATTTTTAATTACTTTATTATAATTATTACTGTCAACTATTTCTTTAAAATAACATAGATTTGGGCAAAATATTTACCATTTTTTCAATGATGGAAATGAAAAATAATGGCAGAATAGCTGGCCGGCCACAGAAAAAAAACAAAGTAGACGGGAAAGTGGCAATCCGATCTTCATTTGTTTTTTCGAGTTTTGTTTAAACTTCCGTATAGCAGAGATTTGTATTAACACTCATTTTATGTAGGTATTTGTTTTTACTTTCAGAGTATTCTTAATGAAAAGCACAGTGTTTCCCTCGGGTTCAAGACTTATTTAGAGGTCCCTCGAACTTAATAATTTAATTTAAGTCCCGTCTCGGGACTTAAATAAGTTAATTTCACACCTAGGTTAACAATGTACTATTAAGTAATACAAGGCGTCTTAAAACTCAATGCTAACCACACGCTAACCCTTGCAGAGGTGGTTAGAGGACAGTTATGACTAAATTGGAATTTTTGATTTCGATATATTCACTTACACACATTTCACATACACTTGCGCGAATTTCGGGAAAATCCACACCTTAGATCAGTTTTCGAATGCCACAAATTTAATTTCCTTGTTTTAAGATTATAATACTGTCACGCAATGCTGAATAATCAATTATGTACCTACTGACCACAGCACAAAATAGTTTAGTCCTTATACGTCTGAACAGAAAAATGATTTTGTCTAAATCATGAATTAAAGATACAGTTTGTGCGAATATCTCGAAAACTAACGACGTTTAATCTGAGATGAGTATTCATGAGCTGTCCTATTACCTGTAAAAGGGTTGGCATCGAATTTTGGGCCATCCTACAGCCTGTATTTCCTCAACTGAGGCATTCAGCACTTAGTTTGACTGAATCTGGCCATTTATAACGCCATTGCCACTATCTGTAGCATCACTTAAATGTGTTTTCTGAAGACATTCGTCGATCAGATAAACCGGAGGGTGTATCTGACCCGCGGCGCCGCTCCAAGGGTTACGGCCACTGTACTACTAATGCACTACGTGACTCCAAGCGTTGCCAAAACGCCTCCAGGAAATATTACCCGCTATTGATAAATTCGTAGGTTACTCAATTAGACTTTAATATTAATTTTTGTAGCTTTTGCGATACGAGTTTTAGTCGCCTAGTGTAGCAAAAGACACGAGGCTTCAAGACCAACAGGAAAATAACGTATTTTGATAGTTTTTTTTTCAAAATTCACAAAGCATTTTCTTTCGGATTGGTATCAGAATGATTGGATCGCAAATTGAAAACTCGCTCTTAGTCCAAATTTCAAAATGACTACATCGATCGCTTCTTTTAAGTTAAATGACGTATTTATAGTGAGAGCCTAAAAATATTGTTAGGTCAATTTCTATGACAATATTCAGATTTTGTAAAATATCCTCGGCTGTGTTCGCCAGCGTCACGGCATGGTGACACCGTCACGCCAAAAAAATCGATCGCCGTCACCACAATGGAACGAAAGGCGAGATTAGTGTCCCTTATCCCCAATTTCATCTAAATACTAGCTATAATCCCGCCGGGCACAATGGTGACAAAAATAATAAATATGGCCGGCGCCGCCCACCGTCGCGTCACCGTCCGCGGGGCGCGCAGCACAGGGCCCAGCCCGGCGTGCTGGGGGGTATCAGCTGCGCAGGAGTAGGCCTAATGTTACACGCGAATCACTGTCGCATAGACTTTTGAAAGTACCTACGTACTTTAATAATTAGGTAGTTTTTTCATCTAACGTCGTGTCCTACCTAAGGTAGATAATATTACAAAAGATTTAGATTACACCTATAATTATGGTCTCCTCTCTCTACTACTTTCCTCAGTAAAATTAAGCCATGCTTATCGCCTCTCGATATCTTATTTATCATTTACATATTATTTACATACAGGATATTACTGAATAAAATTATCAAATAACGAAATTAGTCTCTTAAAATATCTATGTTATCGTGTTTTTTAATGTAGGTACTTTATTTTTTTACACAGGCAGGTACCCAAATACTTTTCAGATGTTGTACGTTCTTTTGCGAGTCCGCTTACCTGGTACCACAAGTACCGAACCCTGATATAAGGCCAAATATATAAAAATTAGAAGTCAGAGAAACTTTAGATTTTCACGCTCTTCCCCCTTATCTGGTGGTGGGTTTTAGACGTGCAATTACTCGCTGACTACGTACCTGGAAGACCAGCGACTCTGTACATACAGCTAGCACACGCCGACTGTGTTTCAATATTTTTGTATAGGGGGTGATTAATAATGGGGCGACAAAGCAGAATAAAACAAACCAGCCATCGATACCCTGAGCTGGTGGCGAAAGTAGGGTGAACTGTACAGTTGACACACTCTAGCTGATGTGGGATTTTTTGTTGAACAACAATAGCCTAGAATAATAGTATTATTTAACTGCTAGCTAGACCAAGCTGACATACTTCCAGATTAAGGGAGGTTTCGGCCCAACCACCGCTGCCGGGTTAATTGACAATAACTAAAATTTAATTATACCTCATCGTTAGAAAAATCTGACAATCAATAAATGATAGATTACAGAGATAATGTTGCATTTTACTCAAGTCTTTTGTTAGCATGTTAATTATAACTACTTATGATGGTTACAAATCTAATTTACCTTTTAAATCTTTAAAATCTTAATGGAGCTATAAAACATGCAGTCTAATTAATTATCGTGCGCAATAACATCTCTTTTTACTTCAACTTATTCATTAGTTTGTGTGCTACTGAATAATAAAAAGGTAAGTTTATTTATCACTTGTACATTATACTCAGATTAAGTAATCTTAATATCAATCTTCATTACCTACATCTCAGAGCAAGAAATTACAGACGTACATTTTTAGTGGCTGTGGTGACAAAATAATTAAAAAATATTTAAACAAAACAAGAACCGCTAAACAAAAATATTGTCGTACGTCACCAAACACGTCTGTCACCCTACTCACGCCTAATCTCCTAACAAAGCGATGTCGGAACATTTTGGCACGAAAATAATGAAGTGCACGTGGCGAGGCCTGGGAGCCCTCGGACCTCAGGGCCCGGAGCCACCAGCGGCGCGGGGCCACGTGTCGATCGCTATCAATAAAACTGGCTGACGATTCTCAAAACAAAACGCCGTCGCTGCGATCGCGTGCATTCGTAAAACATTACCGGATGAATTAAACAGATATAAAAATTAATGGGAAGCGAAGCTGTAATGTTGTTTCGCGACAATAATTCTCGTGTGAATTAGGCGTGACCTAACAATACGGGGAGATTAAAAGAAATGGTGCGATTGGAATCGATTTATAAAAAGTTAAGCTATGTGGTGGACTTGGGATAATAATAATGGTAACTTTATACAATAAACCAATATTTTTTACTTTAAAAATACAGAACAGATTCTGACACAAATGTGCCATGAAAAAGAAAGAAGTTCGAGAAAGACAGGATTTCAGAAGGATCTAATTCTTAATTTTACTAAATTACCATTTTACGAGACTTTTCATTATCATTTCTAAATTCTTAACGAAATTCATTCACGTCACAAATCAGAATCACAGCTGTAGACCCAGAACTACAGCAACAATCCATATTATCATGAATTATTCATAGTAATAAGAAAACAGCTCAATAAATTCTTACTTATTGCCAAAGAGGCTGACTTTTAAAAGGGCCAAAGCATAATATTCATTTATCTGCCGGGGCTCTAATTATGTATGGCGTGGTCTTGACATCTCGGACGACAGGACCGACTTAAGACAACAAACTAACATTGAACATCATAAACTTATCTCTACTTAATAAGGTACGAAATCAATTGACGATAAAAGAGACAACATCACAACTGCAAATCGTCCTACGCGTTGAACAAAACAATGAGCCGACGAAAAGTAAAACTGAAACAAAAAGAATAAAGATACAAACCCAAACATAAGCGTTCATGACTTGCATTCGAATCGCGAGCAATAAAATAATAATTATACACATGTGACTTATTAGCCCTGTACATTACAGACCACGTGAAGCTAAAACAGCGAATTTATAAAAAAAATGAACTAGCAAAATATATTGTAGTCAGATTTGATAAGTTATAAAATACATGAGCCGATTTTGTGCAGTTATTACGTTTTGCAAAGATTGATGGTAAGTACGAGCAAAATAACAAAAGGTTCAACAATAGTAGTGCGTCATATCATTTGTTAAACGTCCCTTTTGACGATGAACACTATTATTTTATGAATGATACTAGGGAGGCCAAGGGGAGTAAATACAAAATGTTTTGCAATGTATTCAAACTAAAGTTCTATAATAATTTTTACTCTGCGTGTAAAAAGTGACGCAATTTGTTAAAATGAAGGATCTAAATCTTATACTCTCATGATAGTAAATAATAAAGGTCAAAAGTAAATGTTAACTTTATGACAAACCTGCGTAATAATAATAATATGAACATGAAATTCCCTCATAAAACAATTGTAAGAATTGCCAAAATAATGTACTAAAGTAGGGCAACGTCGTCACACGCCAACCCCATACATGAAGATTTTTTATCGGTACTTTTAATTCACGCAACGTCTAATGCTGTCGCATTCTCCACTTGAATATAAACTTAATGTTAGAGACGGAAGGAGTCATTTTGATCGGAATTCTGTTTGTAGCATAGCTGAGTCATTTGAGTAACGACATCTTAATGCAGTGTATTTAGTCAGAGGCGGAATGGTTTTATTGTGAGAGTGCAATGTATCGAAAAGTTTTAATTTTGGTTTATGAGTTGAGTGTAATGTGCCCTTCCAGTCACAACCCTTCGCGTCGAAGCGGCGTGTGATTTTTTGTGAAATGCATAAGCTAATTTGTCAGCAGTGCTTTATCATATTTTTAAGAAAGATGAAGAAAAAACGCTTGATTGTACAAAAATTTACAGAAACAATAACAAATTGGAATAAAAATAGGTACAAAGTCTCACTAAAGGATTTTTTCAAGTCGACCTTAGAGTACTACCAAATTGTGATAACAAGTAGGCAGTAGAAAAGAAGAACTACTATAAACTTGTCTGGAAGAAATCGCTATAAGGGATAAACAGCCCAGTTTGTACTTTGTATACAATGGAATGCAATTTTTTTACCTGTCGAATTTGATAGATATACTGAAATACTTACAATACAATTTCCAGATAATTTCTTTCATACAAAAATTAATTATAAATTTAATAAAAATAACCAAACTAAACCAAAACTTGATAATTAAAAAATAATTCATAAAATATTTCTAAATTTAATTACTAGAATACTTACTGAGTAGATCAGTGATCAAATTGAATTTCTAATGCATACCAATTAGAAAATTAGTGTCCTACAGAATGCAATATTGCTAACAAGATTTAAAAGAAAGCCAAATCCCAAACGAGCGTCAGTAAAAAGCAATAAAAGTAACACCCTCACAGATTAAGGTCTAACACCATAAAGCAGTACGATGAACGATCAGCGCCGGTTCGCCGCGGGGAGCCTTTGTACCATTTTATTGGCGTCCACAGACTCCCCGAGGTGGCGGCCATTGTTGCAAGCGCCGCGTCTGATTACAGGGACGTTTACCCTAATAGTGGCAGTTGTGACGAAAATGATATGTCATATTTGTTAATTTCTTGGGGGCCGCTTTATTTTCTCGTCATAATTAGTACCACCATTGGTCATTTGCTAAATGACCATGTCCAAACCAAATACCTACCTCAGGTTCTCTATTTTTACCGACTTCCAAAAAAGGAGAAGGTTCTGTGTGCGGCTGTATGTATGTTTTTTTTTTCATGTATGTTCACCGATTTCTCCGTCAATTGTGGACCGATTTATTGTTTTCTTTTTGATTTATTTGTAGTTTCAATATCACTAAAAGTTTTACTAGGTATTTTGTTTTCTTTTTATAAAATAAAAAATTTGTTTAGTTAAAATAATCAAGTGACATCACTTATCTTTTCCACCCTGTATCTTTACGCGCTGTCTTTAAAAGTGTTCTAGTGCTTCATAGTAGTTTTTTTAACGCAATGTGTCTGTACCTTCGCTATAATTCTAAAATCCATTGATTTTTCACTATTCCGTGACACAAAGAGCTATTCTATCGCGAAAGGTTTTTGTATAAAGGATTACATTAATGTATAACTTACGTACGCGCCGAGTAGGCTTATGCTTGTTTTTAACAGGCAGAGTATGGATGCAGATTCAAAGCAAACTAAATAATATGAAGTCTGAAAAGGATAGAAGTGGGTCGGAGTACGTACTCAGGTTTATTCTTTTGGAAGTTAAAGTAGCCCGAGGCTACCTACCCGCTCGCTAGTTTATTCCCGTGCAATTGGTATAAAAGTGTCGTTAAAATGTTTAAAGTGGTTTTCGAAAATTGGTTGAATGTTACATGCTGTGCGTGAACTTTCATTTATTGTCTAAATTAAAAATGTAATTGCTGTTTTTATTACTAGGTACCACGTCAAAAGTAAAACATAAAAAATAAAAAAAATTTCAAGGCGAAGAGTTCCACGTATTCAACAGTAAAAGAATTTTTGAAATATTAGGGCCTCTTACACCGCTTGCTGATAAAGTCCCAGATACCCTATCTACAGGTTATCTGACAGATAGCCTATTTTTTTGGTTTCACAGGTATCTGATTGCCTATATCTTATATATTTTATATAGTCTATCACACAGATTTATCTGATAGATTAGTTTATCACTAAGATTACTATCTGTAACAATATCAGGAAGTGGTGAAAGAAGCCCTTAATCTTAAATTATAGTTACGGAGATAACTCAAATACGCAAGTATTTAATAAGTAGATGTTATTTATCAGTAGGTAGGTAATAAATTTAAATAAGTTGGTGTTAAAAGTTTATGTAAAAAAAAAAATATCAAGAACAGGCTATGAATACCTATCGACCGGACTTAAATGCAGCCGCAGCTTAGATACCGCTATTTCGCCGCCATCGTCACGAAGCAGAGTGGCGCAGTGGAAGCGTGCTGGGCCCATAACCCAGAGGTCCGTGGATCGAAACCACGCTCTGCTATACCACTTTTTTACTTTTTAAATATTTTTTTTACAATAATTTGTCATCTTTTTTTTAGAATATTTCGAAGAAGATAGAACTGAAAAATTTTGCTGCTGTATGTTTATTTTTGACGAATAGATAATATTGATATTTGCTATAGTTTATTTTGCCGATTTCCTCCTGTTTTCGTATCTAGTCTTGCAAACGGTAGCCTGTGGCAATATAGGCTGCCGGCCGCGCCGTCATCAGCCGAGTTTTGTTTAAAAACAAACCTACAAACACAAACAGCGCGACGGGCGTTTGTTTTATCATGGGATATTGATAATTTGGGACACGTGGCTATTTTCCGTGTTTTTTTAGAGACACAGCGGCCGTTTGCGGATGCTTTACGCTTCCGTAACTAGGTAAATAGTCTTGGAAACTGTATTAACGGGTAGATAATGTTTTTTTTTGGCGTTTAGATACAGCTATGCGATTGTGGTTTGCTATCTTTCGATATCAGAAGCATTGTATAAGTAAATAAGTATAGATAAGATTAGTCGGCAACAAAATGTAACTTTAATGCCTACCCGTACAAAAGAAAGTCAACGACAATATTGTTTAATGAGTCATTTCATTATTAATTACTATAGAAATAATTGAACATCTGAGTAAGACAAAGTCATCCTAACGACAGGTATGCGTAATTTAAGCTTCCCCCACAATCTAGACACGTTTCACGATATTATACGACAGTTTAAATAAATACGGGGTGACGTTAACTTTTTGGCTCTGTTATAAAATTGGGACGAAGCAATTTATTTTAAAAAATTTGTATGGAACTTGCATCACATGCAAGTGATTCAACGTTATAACATTATTATTATTATGCTTGTGTCACCATAGGTTATCAATTAGGTAATAAATAAATAATTTCGATCAATTTTTTAATAAAAAAAGAATTTTACTAAATAGTTCATCAACTTCTTTTCACGAGTGCAGTAGGTACTAATAATAATAATAATTAATGAAGCCTAGAAAATGTAACTTAAAAAATAAGAGATACATTTCATATAATTACAAGGTAATAGTTTTCAGGAGTCGTTTCCACGGGGAATCAGAAATCATCGTCATGCATAACGTTCAAACTGTCACCCTGTATTGGTAGATATACAAGGTGCAGTTAATGAACTAAAGAGTGTATATGAGACTAGACGAATGAGTGAGTGAGTGAGTGAGTGAGTGAGTGACACGCAGCGCGACGTCACGCACCCTCGCAACTTCATTACACCTCCCTCCCTGCACGCATTATTATGTAAATTCCAATTTTAAACCACTTGTTATCTAGTTAGCGACGAAGAATACCTAGTGCGGCCCTGTGCGGGCCCTCCACATAGTCCCCCAAATTAGCCTCTGGCTGCCAACTCCGCCGTACATAATCGCCGCCAATTGACAAACGAAGCGTTCGCCTGTCAAATTCTAGTTTTCAGAGTAACAAAAGACTTGACAACTTTACTTTTGCGTCTCCCAAACGGATTCGCCTATCGCTCTCTCCAGTAGAGCCATGTAATTGAGTGGTAAAGTGATGGTGGTTATGTTGTAGCCGTAGGTGCGTAATGGGGGTCTTGTTATGGTAATCGGTGCCCTGAGGCTGAGGGTACAGATGCATGTGCAAGATGGATTCAATATTGAGTGGTCATCGATTGGTTAAGAGCTTAACGAATGGGTCGATGGGACTGAAAGTCGTGTGGAAACAGGGGTCAAATACGTTGTGAAAGCATTTAGCATATAATATATGTATATCTTTTTTTTTTCTCTCTCTCTGACCTTCTTAGGGGGCCAGGAAGACTGCTGAGTCGTAGGTGCTCTTCGCGGACAAAAATGTAAAAATAAAGTTGAATCCACGAATAGCACCTGCCGAAAATATTGATCGGTGCCCTTCCTGGACTAGACAAGGTGCTATTCGGACGGGTGCTGTAGCTGGACTACGTCTATCTCAAGACATTTCCACCCTTTTCAGATCTGTTGTGCCGAACCTCTGTCCACCAACGGTACCCCAATCCGTTTTTTTTGGTGGACTTCACATAAGCATTTTAATAGAAATTTTAATTTTCGGCATATGGAGTAGGTTTCCTTACGAAGTTTTCTTTCACCGAAAAAGTCATTATGTTTGTAAGTATAACACTCGCTACGTATTAAAATTAAATATCAATGATCACAAAATAAATCCAGACCAATTTTCACAAATAACTGTATCTGTCATGGGAGAAGCGGTCAGCTTTTCATCAGTTATTGAATCTCGGTCTATATTACATGATTAAATATCTACTTACTGTCAAAAGATCAGCAAAGTATAAACATCAAATTAACCTGTCTAATTTAATTACATAGTAAATCAATGAATATAAATTCTCTGCAAATAATATAACACTAAGGGCTTCTTTCACCACTTCCTGATATTGTTACAGATAGTAATCTTAGTGATAAACTAATCTATCAGATAAATCTGTGTGATAGACTATATAAAATATATAAGATATAGGGGCAATCAGATACCTGTGAAACAGAAAAAAAAGGATATCTGGTAAATAACGTTCATATAGGGTATCTGGGACTTTATCAGCAAGTGGTGAAAGAAGCCCTTAAAGTACCTAATGAAAACAAAGTACATATATAATTCACATCAAGGGACAGCGTTGAAATCTCTCCTAATATTTCCGCGGCTATGAAATTAGAGTTCCCTTCTCCATCCGAGGAGAGGGTTGCAGTATCTAATGACTAAATTTATGTACCGGCGGGTGCGGAGTGCATCTCCGTATTAATTAAACTGCAGTTTGTGGACCCTACAGTTTATTGCTCTTCGTGTACTTGCTATGGTTTCTGAGAGCCGAATTTGTAAGAGTAATAAGGGAAGCAAAATTTTGATTAGGTATGGTAATGTCCTCAGTTGATGGTTGCTCAAAAGTGAGCACCAGTAAAATTAATGTCAATACCACTGGACTATAATATACTAGGAGAGCGTCAGTGGCGTCGGGGATAAGACGCGGCGTATCATATCGAAAGGTTCTGAGTTCGATCCCCGGCTGGGCCATGTACCAATGGATTTTTTCTCGAAACTTAAGTACATTTACTGACTGCTCTCAAACGGTGAAGAAAAACATCGTGAGGAAACCTGCATACGCCGAAGAAGAAATTCTTAGGCGCATGTGAAGTCCACCAACCCGCACTGGGCTAGCGTGGTGGACTATAGCCCGAACGCCCTCGTTGAGAGGGTAGGCCTGAGCCCCAGCAGTGGGGACATGTTAATAGGCTGTTGATGATGATGACTAAGCGACGCCCCGCGACTTCGCCCGCGTTGAATAAGTTTCCCGTGAAAAAACCAATACTCGCATACAAGCTTATCTCCCGTTTCTCTTTTAAAAATGTTAAAATCCAAAAAAACATGAATCACGTCACTATTTATCCCAAATCTTCCCCTTCATCCTCCCCCCCTTTCTCACCAATAATGTAGAAATTTCCTTTTTTTTACCTTTACGTTTTGTGAAATAAAGTATAGGTATTCCAAACAGCTTTCTTCTAGACTTTAGTAGTTAAGGCTGTGAGGCAGTCAAGACAAACGATTTATAAGTTTACGACGAATCAATTGTGTGTGGAAAATACAAAACATAACAACAAACACACAGACAAATTACACGAGTCTTAGGGCTTCTTACACCGGTTGCTGATATTGTTACAGATAGAAAACGGACAGATAACGTAATCTATCGGATAAAGCTGTCGGATAATATTTTCCGTTTTCACCACTCAAGTCTCTGTTAAAATATCGGGCAGCTAAACTGTCAGCGATTTACCGGGGAGTCGGAACATTCCGTTCATTCAGTTCATTCTTCAGTTCAATTCATTGTTGCGTTTCTATTTAAGCATTTTTGAGCATCGAAAAGTATCATATTTATAAATTAATAACTTAAATTTTATTTTAAAAAAGTATTCATAAATACCAATAAATTATGTATTTATGTATAAAATACAGAAAACACATTTATGAGTCCGTTTTTTGTAATTTATCCTTTAAAATAAAATAAAAAGTAACCACGTTTATTGCGTATAACGAAGCGAAGCAGACTTCTGTTCTCATCGTCTGTGGTTCAACGTTTATTATTTTTTCTCAAACATGCTTGGAAATGTGAACATTATTTTGACAACCTTCTTCGAGTTAAATTGTCAATGCTGTACTGGTCAAATAAATGAGAGCAGGCGGGCAAATAATTTGAATGAAAATCCATATCTGTCGTGCCTAGGGGTCAAATAATGACCATATTAATTCATATCTGTGGTGTAACCATGGCAACCACGGAGGTAACATAGCAAAAGTTTTATTTCAATTTCGAATGATGCATGAAATTACATTGATTGCAGGCTTGTATAGCACTTTTCTCAAATAATGCGCGGAAATTGTTTAATAAAAAATTATATATACATGGTGTTTATTTTTAAATTATATTCAGATAGATCTCATCGAGCCCTTTCATTTGAGTACCATGAACAAGGGTCTAGCACCAGCCGTTCCGGAGATATGGCCAAAATAGTGTTTTTTTTCATTTGGCCATATCTCCGGAACGGCTTGTGCTAGACCCCTCGTGTTTGTACTCAAATGAAAGGTCTCGACGAGATCTAGTTGAATATAATATAAAATAAAAACACCCTGTATATACAATTTTATATGAATATACAGGGTGTTTTTTTTTATATTATATTCAGATAGATCTCGTCGAGCCCTTTCATTTGAGTACATGAACATGGTTCTAGCACTAGCCGTTCCGGAGATATGGCCAAAAGTATTTTGATTTGCCGATAGTATTGTGACAACCCTAACTCGTGATCGTTCAGTTCAGACGGTTCACAATTTTAATAATACTTGATATTTTTTGGATTTCCGCGCATTATTTGAGAATAGCATTATACAAGCCTTGGCCCCAACCAGGCATTGATGGACTCACGTATGTGTGCCTCGGCTTCGCCTCGGCCTACATTCACACGCTCATCCATCAATGCCTCTGTTGCGGGCCGCGGCAGTAATGTACTATTTATAAATGAAACAGTGATAAATCCATATATCATAAAAAGTTAACACAAAACTGAAGTATTACCGCGTTAAATTCGAAAAAAAACAATCCATATCCGACAGATAAAGAAATAACAGCCCCTTGATCTGGCTGTAAGTTTATAAGGCGGTTTATCGGACAGATAAGACAATCAGATACCTGTGAAACCGAAAAAAACGGATATCTGGTAGATAACCTGCATATAGGGTATCTGGGGCTTTATCAGCAACTGGTGTAAGAAGCCCTTAGGAGCCTATAATTTATGACTGTAGTACAGTTATAGTGATATATGAGTATAGTTGAGCTATAAAACAGTCGCCTATAAATACTTATAGGCACCGAAAACTGGCACAAAGCCTGCGCGGCGTGTCACGTACTGAGCCTCCATGACGCGCTCCGAATGCCATTCTCGAACCTTGATGAGGTCATCCGCTATGAGTTATGACTCTTTCCAACACACACATACCTTTGCTTTATTAAAATTCCTCTATAAATTGATAGGGAACCCTAAAAAGAACAAAGTCTTTATTACATAAAAGTACATGCAAGCCTTATCTATAGAAAGGCAGTAATATTTCTGTTTACTTACGTCGAGTCGGAGCGTGCACGCGATCGCGCCGTCCTTTTCTATCGATCCCGTTGTCTCTGTCACATTTTGACAGTTGGAATGTGACGTAATCGTTTCAAAACAGTCGCGCAATGAAAATGAATGAATACTGTTCGTTTTGTGAAACTGTCATCACTGTGCACGGCGCGAACATTACACAAACGAGTGCCGAACATTGTCGAACTGTTACACTGTTTTTTGCAAGGACATTACACAAATGAGTGCACTTGTTTTTTTTAAATTATTTTGTGTTTGAAAGCTTTTTGAGTGGTTAGAAACGTTGAGAAGCAGCGAGTTGGCTGAAAGACGTGGCGGCACTGGCTGAACGCGGCGTACTCTCGCTCGTTCAACTAAATTTTCAATTCAAACAGGGTCTTTATAAGGGTAGTGACGCAGTACAAAATTTACATATCGACGTAATAAAGCAGGCGCGTCTGATTTGAATTCGGAACGCGTTTTGTTGAGGATTTTTGTTGTTGCGGAATTTTGCTAACAATGAAGGAGTATTCACTGTAATTTCGCGGGTAAAATGCCATCGGACAACAGGTAGTTTTTTTTTTTAAGGAGTTTGTGGCTTGGTTGCAAGACCTTTAAGCCATGACAACAGGTAGGTTGATTATATAGATTGTACAGTCGACCGCACGTCAGTGGAAACACTATATGACCTTGAACTGGTCTAGCCATAATAGGCTAATAGGATTCAATACTATGAGAGATACGTTTAAACTGATTTTGTTGTCATTGACGTGCAAATCAGTACCAGCAAAATATTTTTCTCTATGGCAAAGTAATATTTTAAATTAAATTAATTCAATGCCGGTGCCTTAGTATTAGTCCATACATGGTTCAGTTCAGATGCTTGGTCAAATTTATTGGATGCATCTGACGTCAATCTTTCGGCAACATTTATATATTATTATGAATGAAACTCAAATGATCTTGTTCGTTCATAAACTTAATTATGCAAAACATCATCAAGATAACCCGTGATTAGTGGCCATTATAACATTGGCATTGCTAATTAAACATTATACGATACTTGTGGATTACACACAACTTGTTGCATTATACATTATTCACTAGCGACTTGTTGATTTGTTGATGATGCGATAAGTTTTTCTTCAATGATTTGCTAATCAGTTTGCGTTGAGTTTTTGTTCGGCTCACTTTTAATTCAGATTCCTGCTTTGAATAGACTCTTTTCCAACGAAAGTAAAACTTACTACTACGATTGCAGTCACTTTTGGTGAATTTTGGGTAACGGTTTTTGTTGAAGACATTATTGACGTAGTATAAAATGTACCCAGTGTACTTACAGTCATCAGTCTGAAGGGTGCAATTTAGTTTTAAGTTAGTTGTAAGAATTATATATATTTTATATTGTTATAGATATTTATGTTAGTCTAAGGTATATGTAATATAGATTTTTTATATTTTTATATACCTAGTTACTTTAAGTATGTTAGTCTGTAAGGTATTTGTATTATGGCCCATTCCATTAGTTGGCCGAAATAAATTAAAAATATATATTCATCATCATCATCATATCAGCCTGTAGACGTCCACTGCTGGACAAAGGCCTCCCCCAAGGATCTCCACGACGACCGGTCCTGCGCTAACCTCATCCAGCCGGGTCCCGCGACCTTCACCAGATCGTCGGTCCACCTTGTGGGAGGCCTACGCTGCGTCTTCCGATACGTGGTCGCCACTCGAGAACCTTAATGCCCCAACGGCCGTCAGTTCTGCGGGCGATGTGCCCAGCCCACTGCCACTTCAGCTTCGCAATTCTTTGAGCTATGTCGGTGACCTTGGTTCTCCTGCGGATCTCCTCATTTCTGATTCGATCTCGCAGGGAAACTCCGAGCATAGCTCTCTCCATTGCCCTCTGGGTGACCTTGAGCCTTCTTATGAGGCCCATAGTGAGGGACCACGTCTCGGTACCATATGTCATCACTGGTAACAAACACTGGTCGAATACTTTCGTCTTGAGACACTGCAGTATTTGGGACGAGATGTTGCGAAGCTAAAAAAATATTATGACACAAAATATGTTTACTTTTTGACAAAAACAATCCTCCTTACTTATTATAAAACAGAGTCGCTTCTCGCTGTCTCTGTACACTTAGATCTTTTAAACATACGCAACGGATTTTGATGCGATTTTCACTATTATTCAGATAATGTCTTCCGATTGGTTTTTAGGTACGTGCCCATGCGAGCGAAGCCGCGGGCCACAGCTAGGTCTAAATATTGGACGTAAACGGTTTTAAATAGCGGTATATTAGGAGGGGGGGGGGGATATTTAGTAATTTGTAATAATGGGGTATAATATAAATTGTCTGTGTGTTCATTTTAAAAAGCACCTGCGGTTTTATTTTAGAAGATTTTTTAAAAACACATCACAAATTGTTTTCTATTTTCAAAGTCAAATCTATGAAGGTATTCGTCTATATCTTTACAGTGAGTGACTTCACATTCTACAAACGTTGTTTCGAATCTGTTATTCTGCTAGTAAGTTGCAACGAATTAGAGAGACAAGCGACGCTGATCGGCCAGCACTATCGATTTTTCCGCCGCCCCCAACTTTGTTGACAAAGGCAGGTTCTTAAGCCAAATGAGATGCACCCCAAAGAATATTATGGGCAGACATCGCTTCACTATCGGTACGCGCGCGAACCGTACGCTCGCCGCGGCTGCGCTACTATTGTTCCCATCCCCACGCACAACTCACAACAAACACACACAGAAATCGCGGTGAATTATCGTCACGAACGACCCACCAGTTACGAAGTTTAACAGTAAAGAGAAGCAGTGTCTAAAAGTGGTGTGTTACAGCATTATACTTGAGTATTTAATATTTAAAAGATGGTAAGACACGCTGCCCGTATCAAGGTTTGAGCGAGAGAGAAATCGAATTCAGTCGATGAACGAATGAACTTCTTAAATGAATGAGTAGAAATACATACATAATTTGGTTTGTTCTGAACAATATCTTATTGCGTAAACTCCACAAGCTGTTGTGTACTATAACGTAACATTCTACCTGAGAAGGTATTTTCAAAAATGCTATTTTACTTCCGAAACGTGTTCGTAACGTTTGGGAATGAGTGGCGACAAAAATCTTCGAAGAAACAAGCGTGTGATTACTTTACTAGTTCTGTGGCGTTGCGTAGTACTATTATATATTCTGTGGCATTGCGTAGATATCCGTTCGGCCTCATATCGCCTCCTTATTGATCCCTTAACCGAGCCGTGGCGGATTTTCTTTATTTGCTACTAGCGTTTTATTAAATGCTGGTTTTGGTAAACGCTAACCTTTACCAAGTAGTAAAATCTGATGTTTTACATAAAACTTTATAGACCTTCAAAATTGTTTTCCAGTATCAGCACATACGGTGAGCATTCACAGCAGTTTATCACATTTATTCTGAATCTAAGATGTCATCATAAGTAACGCGATGACACAATAACTATAGCATATAAATTTATTTAACCTGTATCTTTGAGAACTTAATAAAAGTCGATATCTGCTATCAGACTATTGTTAATAATGATTAATCATAATCATTATATCATTAAAATACGAATCAGTAACACGGTTTATCGTTATTTATTTACGTGTTGACGAATACATTGCGATAATGCAAACTCGGGCCTTGATCCGGCCATGCGAACTTCCCATCGACGCACGGCCGCCGGCAGCCAGGCACGGAGTCAGGAGGGGGCGCTAGGAAATATAAACCCCGGCCCCGCATCACAGCAGAAAAAGATATGACGCATTCATCAACTGTATGCCACGAATCCTTCCACGTTAGGCTAGTGGAAACATAATGATACAATCACTACTATTTATTGCACAACGTTTATAAAGCGTTACAGTTTTGGAGTATTTAATTTGTTCATTTCATCAGACAATCCAGTAGTAATTTAGCAGCCAGACCATCCTTTTCCACTGATCATTAAGTATATAGCTGGCCATTTTGGGGCATATTCCTCGTATGCAATTTTTCTAGTTGGCCTTACCCCCACCAAGTACGATAAATGAAAGCATTGGGGCCCCCTAGAACGAAACCCCTGATTGCATCCCTGCCGCTAGCGCATGCAAATCGCCCGTACAATAACAGGGGTGTCCTAATGCTAACCATTAATATTTGAAAGTAAACTAGAGATAAAAATATTCAAATCGCCACTCTCACTAAGCTGTTTGAGTAGGTCGCAGGCTTGCTCCGGGTCCGGGGAAGCGTGCCTTCTCCGAGGGAATGCTACTTTCTCTGTTGGTTCTCCATATGTACTTACATGTTATACACTTTTTATAGAACGGCGAAGACATACAACCTCTTTGGAAGAGACAGTGTTTGATGTGATCTTTTATTTTAGTTTGGGACACTAAAGTGCGCAGACTCTGCCAGGAAGCAGAGGAAAGTTCTGTGCGAGTGTGGCCCACTGATGCGAAAAAGAAATGCTCATCTGGGCTAGCTCACTTCAATCTGATGAAGTAAAACAAAACTTGAACTTGGCACTTTAACTTAGTAAAATGGCGATCACATTTAGATCAGCATGGTCGCAGTGATACAAGGTTGAAGCCTTGAAGGAGGCTCTTCACAAATAATAAATAGGAAATGACTAGGTAGTTTGAAATAGGTGGTTTGAAATGTAGAAAATTCATCGTAGGTATTGCAGTTTTAAATTAAGTTATCAATATGCATGTCGTCTATCTAAATTTATTTTTGGACAAATTGGCAAAATTTTGAAGTATGTTTTGGCTTGGTTACTAAACCTTTAAGTCATCTTAATAGTCATAATTTATATATTTATGAGACCGGCAGTTACAGCACCTTCAAAAATAGGGCACGATCTAGTCGGCGTTCGTTCATATCCAAAAACATATCCTCATTAAAGTGATAGCACCTTTAGAAAGAACGGAAGAGTTGTTGCACGCTTTTCCGCACAATACTTTTATTTAGTTTCCCGCACAATATACACATTCACGAACACTTACAAAAAAATACTATCACAATTATACATAAAAAATCCGAAATATACATTTTAAGGAAAATATGTATAAGAGAAAAGACAAACATTACACTTCGGTTCCCGTCAAGAGTCCTAGTGAATTGACCTACCGCCGCTACCCCAGGGTAGTCTGTCTCTCCGTGACACACGTCGACACGCGGGTCCACCCGTCACCAACAGAGCTCAGGCCACAAAAACCAAATCCCATCATCTCTGTCTCGTTCCGCCGTCGGCCAGTGATTAAAATCTATTAGTGTCCAACCAAAGGGAGAGCGCATTAGTATGCACATCACGCGCCGCGCAACGCGAATGCGTAATCTTTTTATCGACGCGCCCGACAATACTATCGATGTCGATAAAACGGTACGCGCAGCTCTGTAACTGGAGATGTTTCCTCTCAGATAACAAATGCAGACCATCGTTTGGAAGGTGTTTGGAAGAACGTTTGTTTAATTTCTGTAGTGTTCTTTGTTAAGTCTTTGTTAGTATTTCTATGATAAAGTCTGTTGAACATGTACCTGACCTTGTTTGGAGGTATGGAAAAAAGGTTGTGTGGAGGAAATAAGAGGAGTGATAAGACCGCCCAAATGTACTAAATGTAAGCTACTGTAGTATTTATTTTTACTGTAGTATTTAATACCTAGTAATAATTTTTTAAAGTTTAATCGATAAATGTGAAATCTCTGTTTTTGTACTGTATTTTTATATTATTTTAAATTGGGGAAACCTTTAATTGGCTTTTGTTTATTAATATCTTTTATGTAAATCTGTGTTATCATAAGCTGTTGGTTTCCTAAATAATAAAATATTTAAAATAAAATAAACTTATTGGTCAAGAGAAATAAATAGAATTTACTTGAATAAAACTATTTTCTTGTTTTAATACCTGTTGCCTTTTACTTTTGAGCCACTATCTATATGAGTGAATCAGTTTTGTGTTCGTGAATAAAAATATTCGCGTTATTGATGAAAACCCAGAAGTTTCAAATCTCTTTGGTCGCGCGCGCGCTCTCTGTGGAGTTCGCATCTTGCATATTTAGTATCGGAACCTATGGTGTCATTTGAAGGGGGGGGGGGGGGGTGCGGACGAAGGAAGCGGAGTAGCGGGAGGAGGTGGAAAGTATATTTTGGAGTTTTCACTGTTGAATTTTAAAATGAGAATGTGTGAGTGAGTCATAATTTTTTGATACATTTGACACGATTTTGACACCCATAGAATGCTTTTATTACTGATCCATATGGGAGTGGCAAAATTTTTTGATTCATGCTGAAAACCCATTAGGTATACAGCGCGGACGTACAGCGCCATCTATTTAGGATTTTATTTGAGAACATAAAATCACACAGCGTAAATATGTTCGTGTACCTGACTCATTTGCTCAAATATTAATTTAATAATACATTTCCCAGGTCTGCGTATACAGCTGGCGGATTATTAAATTCAAACTTCGTCAAAACCGGAGCTACGGAATTATTCCCGTGTAATTATTAAAGTTATCGGAGCGGATCGGCGATACAAATCCCGGGCGCGGGAACGTTCCCGGGAACCTGCCTCCGTGTGTACACTAATACGGGAATTCGGTTATAGACAGGTGTTTAAACTACGTATATAATAAAAGGATCATTTATGGGGTACCTACATACGATTATTTCAAAATACAATTAAAATTCTATATTTAATTTTTATACTTTCTGTTTTCTTAAAATCTTCTTTTCGTTTCCTTACTGCTGCGATCGTGATGGAATATTCGTAGCTGACTACAAAACTAAGATAAGTACTAAATAAATATTAATTTATTATCAATAAAATACAAATAAATTTACATAGATAAACAAAAAAAAAAAGAAAACAAACTAAACTAAAAAGATTACCTACCAAAAAAGAGGGGACAGCCCTACACTAATATATATATATCTTCTGTGCCTAAATAAATTAAGTCAAACATTAAATTCAAATCTTCAATCAAACCATCAAAAGTCATCGACAACATAACAACACTGTATACAATTAAATAGAAGTGACGTTAATTTACTTCTAAAATTAGTATTTTTCCTCTTTCAGATCCCTAGGCATCTTGTATGTAACTTTGTATCCACGTGAGTTTGCTGAGCACAATAAGTTCTCTGCGTACTGATAAAGTTAACAAATAAGTAAACTATAAAATCTGTTCATTCATTCATTATATTACATAAACCGCAGTCGCCACCTGCACCGATACCCTCTGCGCCTTCAGAGTTGCGGGGACTTCAACTAAGGTCGGCTCTGCGGCCGAAGCCGCCGCCAACGCGAAGACCCGCAAATACACGGAGCTTTGCCGCACGTACTTTTTTGTTCCATTCGCGGTTGAGACGATGGGCCCTTGGTCCGAGTCTTTTACACAAAACTTGGCTGCAAAGCTGAGGGAGACCACGGGTGATCCTCTGTGCAAGGAATACTTTGTTCAGAGGATCAGCCTGGCCATCCAACGAGGCAATGCAGCCAGCGTCCTCGGAACCATGGGTCCATCGCCCAGCCACGAAGATTTTAGGTAATTTTAGTTTTTATATAGGTTTTAGTTTTAGTATAACTTAGTTTTTTAATTAGTTATTTAATTATTGTGTACCAAAAAGTAAGTAAACTATAATAAGCTATCTAATACTAATCACATGATCCGCTGGTAACTTTTGCGTGATCAAATGTAACCATAACCCTATATAATAGCTTATTATAATAACCCTATATATGAGCTTTAGCTCATAATATTGACTTCTTTAGTTTCCTATCGTCATTTTTCTGATATTTTTTTTTGCTTTTCTGTGCATATCTCAACATTAAATATAGCCGACATTATAATATACGATTATATTTTATTACTGATTTAAGTTAACTCATAGGTAAACGTGAGTCAAAGCTGAACTCGCTCCAAGTTACCCGTGAGTCGAGAGACGCAGCGCAAGTTGTCGCGAGACCGAGCCGAATAACTTAGCGCTGAAACTCGATTAGTCTCACCCCGCCCCAACACTACGGGGGACTACCTTACAGGCTGTAAGCTACAGCCCGGAATCAGATGTACATAGGTGGACGGAAAATTAGAAACAAGGCAAGATTTTCATACAATCGAGGTCACTTTGAAACCATGGTTCTCCGTGAAGGATTGATCGGGGCATGATCTGATGACGGTCATCGATAGAGTAGATGGAGGACTTTTAGATCGCTATAGATATCCAAGTGATCAGATGAGCCGTTTGGAAGCAGCATCGTCATATTCATTAACTTTAAGATTTTCATACGTTTTGGTGCCATTTTGCGGTTTTTTTTTCTTAATGACGATGCTGCTTCCAAACGGCTCATCTATCACACTGTAAACGAAATCATGTTTCATACATGTTTGGTCCAAGTCTGAAATTGCCGGCCAAAAAAATTAACGACAAAAAATTCTTTTTTTTTTCAAAGTATATTTTCCGCATTTTTATGACAAAATAATGGACTTAGAACCACTGTTTTTTCATAAAAGATGTTGAAAATGATATGTTTTCTTCAAAAATGTATGAAAGACAAAATTTCGCAGTCAAATAAATGGAAGAATCATAGTAAAAGACGCTTAGATGGAGCATTTCACACAGAAGACAGTATTTTTTTGTCCGGCTATTTGGACCAAAATGAATGATTTTGATATAAATTCCTACAGCCTGTAGATGTAACTGCCATTGTAGTTAAATTTTTAAGACTTTGTGTATAACAGAACATCCATTTTCTGAAATAGTACCTATATATATAACATATTCATTTCACTTGTCTTTATATTTTCCACTAATTCCCAGTTACTACTCTATTACACCGTAGGTTGTATTTTGATTTATTTCTGTGGTAAGTGTGTGTATGAAGGCAGACAGTGCTGGGGCGGGGATTCTGCCCTATGGCCAGCGACTTCCGGCGGACGCAGCCCCGCCCGCCCTCCCCGCCTGCTTCCTCTGAGAGGGTAAGGGCGGACCTATTTCTTTTCGCTACTGACATGACATGATAAAAGACTATAAATCATGGTTTGTTTAGTTAATTAGTTCTTAAACTGAACAATCCGTATTAAAGAAAGTTAAAATTGCAAAGCACTTTTAAAACTACTGATGAGATATCATACTTAAATTATAATCGAAATTTGTTTGGTTTTATACGCTTTCACGTAGAAAATGTCACATACCTACATACTTTTTGGAAGTTAAATGAACGTACTGGAATTATTTTTGGATCCTAGGAGTCAGTCTATAATCGAGCTAGGATCGCCATCACTTAAGCGTAACACACACAGCGCGGCGGCGTTGCGAAAGCGTTGCGGCGGCGAATCTGCGGAAAGCGAATAAAAAGCGGAGCCCTTCATACAACATATACCGCTAGCGGCGGCGGCGCGGCGGCGGTTTGTATGAAGAACGCTCCGCACCGCGCCGCGCCGCCGCCGCTCTGTGTAGGGGTTCTCATACACTACAAAGGAATACAACGCGCCGCCGCCCGCGCCGCTCCGCAACGCCTGTCTGCGCTAATCTGTCAAATCAAAACGACAAATCAGTGCGCGCGGTTTTGTCGCTTTCGCCGTCGCACCGCCGCCGCGCCGGTTTGATGTAAAGGGCTTCATACTATTTCGAATATTACAGAAAAAAACCGCAACGCTTTCGCAACGCCGCTGCTCAGTGTGTGTTACGCTTTAAGGAACACTGTCACTTGAAGTTTCGGAAATATTGCCACTTAAGTAAGTGACTCTATACTTATTTTTGCTCCTCAGTGTAATTGTCCAAAGTCTTGACATTTATGTCTAATGTCCAGAAATAGAGTAAATCTGTAAAGCAGATGTCGCCATACATGTATGTCGGCGGGTCGCAGAGCACGGGGCAGGGCTATAAAACTGCGGCCCGCACAGGTTCCAGTCAGATTCTATTAACCGCTGCCCCGACGTAATGGATTGCTTGGACATTAGTCTGCTTTGATCGTACAAATTGTTTTTTTTTACTTTCTCACGTTAGGTGCAGTAGTTGCTACGGCGTAGCACACGTAGCGATCCGTTTCAGATTCTTGATAAGTAAGTTCGATTCGTTTTACGCACTTTTTTATGTGGGAAAAACTAAGGACAATTTTTGATAATGGAAAAAAAATTTCACGTGCACCTTAGAATAATATTCTGCAGAGAACCTCGAAATTCGAAAAAAATGGACAACCATGTTTTTTAGTAGGTATTCAATTTTGTAAATTAGTATAAAGATTACATTATACCTATTTTTGTAATTAACTATTACAAAAATAGGTGTTTTTTATTTTATTTTTAAATTTTTGTTGTTTTTATATTATCTCATTATGTATTATTAAAGCTTTATCATAATAAATAAATAACCTACTTAAAAAAAAAAATTAACTATTTAGAAATTTTGTAACATTCAAACAAAATGAAAGTTGTTTAAGAATAAAGAAATTGAAATTAAATATACCTACTTACAAATTTTTATTTTATTTTAGATTTAAATTTTTTCTGTATTTTTACATTTGTTAATGGCTAATGTTTAATTTACAGCACTTATAATTAATACAGTAACTAGGTGTAGGTTTCAGAAAAAATAAACAAAAAAAAATAATGTTGCCACAATCCTTAAGACTATCACGACTTCTAAAAAATCCATAACCTGATCAAGATTAAATCCTGTTTATCCATAACCAAAAACCTATATATTTAATACCACAGATCCTTTTAAGAACCAAACACTTTCTTAGCACCATCTTTATTGAGCCCCTTCTCACGAGGGGAAAAGTCGCCGCGTCAAAGGTCAGTAGTTAACAGCTAATATAGATTGATAAGAACCGCCCCGTGTGAGCCGTATTGACACTGGCTCTTGTAATCTGCGCCTGATGACATTTGGAAGAGTATCTCTCTTTCTGGAAGACAGGGAAGTGTATAGAGTGGGTAAACCCCCCACGGAATATGAAAATTTGTGCAACTGTAATAATCATTTAATTAACGTAGCGAAGCTGAGTTTCATAATAGGATGCAAGAGTGCTCTAATGAGTAGCTAATTATGTTTAGTTTCATACAACACTTTATTTTCGACGTAAAATAAATAAATAAAACATAAAAAGGTAACCCTGTAAGTTTTTAGGAGGTATTTAAGCAAAGGTCTTAGGTATTCGGCGTATATGTTGGTAAATTAACTGACTAACGCATAGTGAAGGCTCCCAGTGTTAGAGACTGCATGGCACAGTTGGCAAGTAAACTATATCCCGAAATTAATAGAAGAATATTACAAAAAAAAAATAGACAATAAACAACACTAGAAAATCTCTTTCACCTAATCCTAGCTGAAAAATTGTAGGTACAGATTGAATAAAAAATAAATTAAAATTATTAAATTAGATATTTTTGTGTAATACCTAATTTACTTATAATAGAAGTAAGTCTCTTATTCCGGTCAAACTTTTAGAAGTCACACTAAAGTGATACGAAGTCACACATGACCGACACTTCGTTAAAGTATCGCAACATTATCAAACATGTGACATTCACAGAGGGTGTGACATTGTTCTTGGGAGAGCCTCTCATGGCTTCCGAGTCACTTGGAGTTACAAAAGTATTGCAGAGGAGTTTGTTCACTAAATGTACGAATCAGGGCTACAATGAGCCTCAAAGTAACATGACCTAAAATGCTTGTTTAAAACATTAATTCTGTACCAATATTTTTCCGCTATATTTACCGTTTCACTTCTCTAGCCAAGCATAACAGCATAACGGGTTAGCTGGAAGAGACTTCATAGAAATAAGCTTGACCTTTTGTATAATTTTCTGTTGTTTTGTATTGTTTTTATTTTATTTCTGTGTGTACAATAAATGATTAAATAAAAAAATAAATATAAACAGCACATTAACAGTTATCGTGGCCATTTCGTCTCCCATACAAACTCTGAATTCAAATACCTCTAAAATGGAAAGGCTTTTCTCAATTTTACATGTATAGTTCCATCCAAGTTTATCTCAATCGGTCCCACACCTACGATTTATCAGCCGAACAAATTACGAAATATCTAAGCTATAAAGTCCCTGAAAATAACAAAACAATACGTCATTACTACATGTCCTACAGGTACTGAAAGTTTGAAACTAAATGCCTCTTACACCGCTTGCTGATAAAGTCCCAGATACCCTATCTGTAGGTTATATGACAGATAGCCTGTTTTTTTGGTTTCACAGGTATCTGATTGTCTATATCTTATATATTTTATATAGTCTATCACACAGATTTATCTGATAGATTAGTTTATCACTAAGATTATTATCTGTAACAATATCAGGAAGTGGTGAAAGAAGCCCTAAATCTTGCAAAAACATACAAGCCTGCTTTTACTGAAAGAAATCCTTCTCCGTAGCAACCCCACACAAGGGTGTCATGGTCGGCCAAATAGTTAGAGCATTTAGCTGTAGATGTGGCTATCTGTTGACACATCTCACCCGGCCCGACACATCTCACCCATTTTTATCTTTTTACTGCCATTTAGTGGCCTTCACCTTCGCACCCGCTCACCTCCCGACACATTTCGTCACACTGGGGCCGTTCGGCCGGCGATTGGGGACTTTCGGCACCGACTTAAAGTTCGACGTCAGCGTATCTTAGCGCCTCGCGCGATACGATAGGCGGTTTATGAGATCGTATATCGGAAAATGATGGAGTTACTTAGTAAAGTTTGACTGTTTTAGTTCGTGACGCTTGACTTGATTAGCAACATTTCATCTATTTTTTTTGTATGCCACTTATATCTGCGTAAAACTGCATTGCATTGCGACTATCTGCAGCAAGAAGTTGAACAATAAATAAAATGAATATTTTTTGCCTCGTTTTTAATTATGATTAAATTAATGTCATATTCATCATCAACAGTCTATTAAATGTCCCCACTGCTGGGGCTCAGGCATACCCTCTCAACGAGGGCGTTCCGGCTATAGTCCACCACGCTAGCCCAGTGCGGGTTGGTGGACTGCACATGCGCCTAAGAATTTCTTCTTCGGCGTATGCAGGTTTCCTCACGATGTTTTCCTTCACCGTTTGAGAGCAGTCAGTAAATGTACTTAAGTTTAGAGAAAAACCCATTGGTACAGGGCCCAGCCGGGGATCGAACTCCGGACCTTTCCGCTTCTTATCCCCGACGCCACTGACGCTGGTAAATTACCTAATGTAATATTTTTCAATTTTAACACTATAACTGTTAGCGGAATTATCTAATGGTACCTTAACAATTAATATAATAGAACAACTGGTTACGAAACTTGGTTGCCAAAACGGCCGGAGGGGATATGTCTATGTCCTAAGTTGTATTATTAGCGATATTTTTATTGTTTTCATTTTGGTTAGTTAACTCCGCATACAGGCTGAGCTATTTATTTCAACCCAAACGATGATCAGATCACTTATCGGTCAGCTCGGTGCTAACGAAACGCGTTCACAAGTAAACACAATGACATTATTAAGGCAATTATCGTGTGTAAAATGGTAACGGTGGTTCACGGTCGGCCGCACACAAATTGGGGGACGTAATTACGTTTCACGGTGAAAAAAAATTAAATATTTTAATAGAGGAAGTGGTGGACGCCGTTCGGGCTGTCGGGTGCTTTGTTTGTAGCACGCTGTATGCTGTGACGTGATTGCGATGTCCTATCTCTACGGAGGGTTCATTCGAATCAAATCTTGTATTTTATGTGTTACCTAAATGTACATTTTTAGGATTCCGCAGTCCGGAAAACTTATAAATATTATACAATAAAACGTACAATAATTAAAGTGTAATCAATTTTGCATGATTTTGGGACAAAAATAAACAATGCGGTTGTAACGTACTTCCTTTGCGCTGGAAATTCACAAAAAATACCAAAGTGTGCCACTTACTGCCCATATACATACCCTAATCGTGACGTCAGTGCATTGAGATAAGGGGCTCTTCAAAATCGTCCAATCCATCTGTGTCATGCTTTTGCAAATATGATAGAAATTGCGGTTTTATATATACGTGGATACTTTAAATCTAGGTTTAAATTTTAAGAAAAAAGGCAGAATTTTGATTATTTAAAAAAAAAAATTATACGCAGCCTCTAACAAGGTGAACCGGCGATCTGGTGAAGGTCGTCGTGGGAATCCCTGTCCAGCAGTGGACGTCTTTCGGCTGATATTATGACGATGATGAATATTTTACATGTCGAACCATTTGAAAGAGAGCAGAGAAGAAACAGTTAAACTCGGAACCCTACCACTATGCGTGGTCCAACACGCACTTGGCCGGTTCTCTTGGCGCTGAAGCTAGTCCTAGGTGCACTATGGTTCCATCCTGAAGTTATACACAGACAAACGTCGTGACGCGCAGTGCGGCCGCAATAAACACGCGAACAATCGGAACAATACGACGTGCGGACGTCGCTCAGAGGTGCCGATAGCTTATAAAACCCATACAACTGTGGCCCAACAAAAAGACCTACTCTTGTCGTTTCCTTTACGCGCACATTTCGTCATTATACCAGGCACGTGGACGCGAATATATAATGTTTTATTATTAGAGGTTACGACTTCACGCCTTTAGCGGCGGCGGCGTCTTACTGATAATATGTACTTTCATTTGTTCCGAGAAGCGCTTATCTGTGGGCATTCACGTTTGTCCCGGCGTTTACTGTCGATAAATGTAAGTACGAGGCGATTGTTTCGAGTGTCGAAACCGTGGTCCACAACTTGTAAGGAGACTGAGTTATTTCATTATCATCATCAGCCTGCCACTGGTCCACTGCTGGACACAGGCCTCCGCTAAGGCGCGCCATTGAACCTTATCTTCGGTTCTCCGCATCCAGTTACGCCAACTGCCAGCCGGCTTACGCAGATCGTCGCTCCGTCTAGCCAGGGGGCGTCCCACACTAACCTTCATTACTACTCAGCAACTATAATGAGTCTCTCCGCGTCTCCCGCTTCCCCCTACGTCGGTCGCCCCGCCGTCATAGGTACAGAGTGCAAAAACAATTGAGAATGTATTGGGCGAAAGTATGGGAATAAATTATTATTTAGTTATATTTTCAAACATTGTGTAAGAAGCAGTTAGATATTTAAAGAAATCTTCATCTATATCATCATTTGTTAATGACAGGATGTCACTTACCCCCGACCTCTCACATTTATGCGAACGGTACTGTCGCGCCATGACGAGAGCGGGCGGGCGAGGTGGGGAAGCGGGAGGCGAAGGGAGGCCAAGGCCAAGTGACTCGATTCAGTTAACGGGTAGTACTTTTAATATTTTTACAAAGTTTACAGCACTAAAAATGACCAGGTTCGATTCCTGAGTTGGGTAGTTTTCCTGAAAATCAATAAAATAAAATCGACGTCACGGTTCCTTCGAATCAATTTCTACCGAGCTTTCTTTATATCTGAGTGAAAATTGGACTTATAAACAACTAGCGGTTGCCCACGCCTTTGCCCACGTGGGATAAGTCTTTATCCCCTGGGAACAGAAAAAAAGCGGTAAAAAGAATCCTATGCCGATACCCAAATCTTCGATGGCCTCAACTCATTTATCCAAATGTAACTCCACAGCAAATTTCTTCAATATCTGTTCAGTAGTTTAGGCGTGAAAAGGTAACAAACAGACAAACAGAACTACTTTCGCATTGTACGGAAAAAGAGAACGGTGGGTACAATCTCCCTGGGAAAACGGATAGCAGTGGCACGGGACAAAAACTACTGATTTATAGTTTATCATGACAAATACTGTTTATTGCGCTATTTTAACTTCAATGGTACAAAGTTGGGGTCTAACAACAATGGCCCTAACTAAAGCTGAAGTTAAAAACTAAATTTCACCATTACGTGCGGTTTTCGATCGCGGAGATTAGTGGGCATCAATCATTTGTGCGGAGCAAGCGGAGCATGGAGCAAATCATAGTCCTTGTGCGTCACACTGACACCCACATCCCGCTGCGACCGCCCCAGCTAATCTTTTACCATTTAAATGTGCAGATGGGAAAATAGGCATAAAATTATTCAGTTTGTTGATTCGAATTGAACGAGATTATTGAACTATTTTTGTTTACTTCCGTCTAATAATCTTCAATCTTTTTTAAAGAAGACTAAATACTAGGCTTTCCTTATTGGCTAGTAAGTTATTTTGCAAATACCTATGTGACTATTTTTTGAAAATTTCAAAACACAATTTAGTGCAACAAAAGGACATACTTATTTTGGGTTTTTCCCCGTGGACCCACTCCTATGACCCACTGGTGGGACCGTTTTTTTGCTAAACGTTTAATGATTCCCGAAACAATTGCAAATAGATGAAACAGACGGACCTATTTTAGTGAACGTACTAGACCTATTTTTAAAAGGCTTTTATTTATTGCTACGGGGGCAACAAGCAGGCGGGCCTCCTGATGTTAAGAGGTCACCGCCGCCCACAGACACCTGCAACACCCGGGGGGTGCCGGTGCGTGGCCGGCCTTGGTCGAAGGGCTTTTTTGACTCTCTTCTTGAAGGACTCCATATTGTAGCGCTGTGGAAAAGCGCCAGAGGGAAGCTTTTTATAGCTTTTTAAGGCTACATTGCACAAAATACTATTATCAGTTCTTTTTTCATACTCTGTGGCGTGCGCAGGCGCAGGAGGCGTTGTGGGAGACGCGTCGACAATGCACAGGAAGTGTCGACCAAATCGAATTAACGCGGACATTTCGACAAATTTAATATGCGCCCATTGTTCAGTGCGCGATGACTCTCGCTTGTTGGCCGAGTCGTTTGTTACTCGCTAGTTAGTTGAAACAGTCGGTAATGCACGCCGCTTGGAGTACACACATCAAAAAAATCTTAGCAATATTGAGGCAACACAGTCGTTTTTTAAATTATATAATTTAAGAGAGAATGCTCCGTGTTAATTTTTTATGCGCCCATTGTTTAGTGCGCGATGAGATGACTCTCGCTTGTTGGCCGAGTAGTTTGTTACTCGCCAGTTAGTTGAAAAAGTCAGTAATGCACGCCGCTTGGAGTACACACATCAAATAAAATCTAAGCAACATTGAGGCAACACAGTCGTTTCTTAGATTATATAATTTAGAAGGCCCAGATAAGGCCCGAATCGACCTAGGTTTTTCATCAAAATACATACCTACCTAGCAATATTTAGTATTTATAACCGGCTGCCCTTACCTGTCCTTACCAAGGTATCCCAACAAGCTTATCCCGTGAATAAAACGGAACAGACGAGTAAAAAATAGGTACAAATTTTCATGCTGCATTTAGAAAAGAATTCTATCCATCAGTATCTACTGTTACCTGAAAATAAAATTTGACAATGGAGTTGAATAAAGCACTTTTTAAATTTATTTGCATTGCATATAGAAGTAATGGATAACCCTGCAAAGAGTTGTCGCTCGCGCATTGTTATTCATAGGTACCTTTTATTACAGAAACAATAATATCGAGGTGTCGTTTCCAATAAACAATAACTGCTATTGTAGCGTCATAGTGTCGTATCACAATCCGGCCGGGGCCGTGTCTCCGCGTCCCACATGGCGCAGTTTTAGTGCAAGCAATAGACAGGCGAGTTCTGGGAAGGCAGCAGGCGCGCCTTATCGCGGCTGTAAATCAATATATGATTACAAATTTAATGCTACTGTTGGACTATAAATCAGGGGTTTTAAATTACGAGCTACAAGCGACGTATCGCAACGCGTGAGGCCCCCTAGTGCTGCGCCGTTGTGTCGACACTCGATAAATCGCGGCTCGCGGCGCGCCAGCCAGCGCCGGCGCAGGCCCGCTTCGCGTGCTAGCCACGCGCAATAAGAGGAGTAGTGTTGTTATTAATTTCAGTTGAGTTGCTCTATTTGTAAATTTATGGCTGTTGGAAATTTATAAGGTTTTATTTAATTCAATATTCATATTTTTTTAATATGGTCCTGCAGCTGGGCAAAGAATTCTCCACGTGAGAGCCTCCTTCCACTATCGCTTTGGTCTTCAGCGGTACCTTGAACGGTGTCGCGGACTCATGTCGCCCATTTCAATACAATTTAGGTAATCATAAAGAAATGTGAAATTAGAAAATCTGTTTACTTGATCTAAGTTTCTGCAACAATTTTAAAGTAATATTTTGCAGTGAGAAACTCTCATAAGCTACTTTTCACCGCAGGAAAATAGAATTTACAGATATAGATAAATAGGTAGGTAGGTAGGTATGACGTCCACTAGTCACTGAAGTAATAGGTATCAGGTAGGCAGAATAAATTAGAGAACACTTCTAATTTCACAACGGTTGTCGCCGCACGTCCGCTCGGCCCGGCTGACAGCACGCGAGTGCCACCCCCACCCCCACCGCGCGTCCGGTGCGCCCGCGCCGATACCTTTATTTCTATTTCTCCACATAATCAATTTGAACAAATTCTCTGCAAAACAGTAATTTAATATCCCTTATCGATATCTCGATATGTTCCGATCAGCGTGATGTCAGCACGCGATAGTTGCTTGCTGTCATCACTATTCGCGCGTGTTGCGCTGCGCCACGCCGAGCCCTGCGCTGGCGCACAGCCAGCGTCCAGTCGATATCGACTCCCAACCGTTTAGTGGAAGTATATTGGCTTTACGACAAGATGTGAAAATAAAATTCATTTATGTATGTACGTTTAAATTGAAGAAAATAAACTTAGTTTAAAGATAGTCTAAAAAATTGTTTTCACTTCTCATGCTCATAAAGTTCTTGTTTTGAGTTATGCTGGATATGGGCGACCTTTGGAAAGTTTAGAAAAATTAACATTTATTTGCAATGTTGCTGCTTAATTTCCTCGAAATCGAAGTGAAAAGCAGAGTGTATTACTCTTTCATAAAACCCATTTTACCCTCGACTTAACTATCCAACCCGAGCGTTTTTTTATGCACTTTTTGTACAAACTTCTATTTGTACTTTAAAAGCACGGTTCAATTCAATCTTATGATTATTGTTGGCTGTAGGCGTTCTTAATAGGACTTACGGAATTATAAGCTCTTCTTTTTACCCGGTGCTGAAGGAGACTCAATAATTAATTCTTTTTAATTATTAATTTCATGTAAGTTTATCTATCATACGTTTACTTGTTAAACTGTTACCCTGGTCAATTTTGAGATATGGGTAAGTAATAGCAGCAAGACAACGAAACAAGATAACTACAATTTCACAAGTTACAGATGAACCCGAGGATAAACTTAAAAAAGAAATACGAAAATTAAAAACAAAATAAATGTCTCTTATCGCAGATCTACAAGAACAGTAACAAGCGAGTAATAAGTGGGCGGTTAATAAATATATTTGTAAAAGTAACGAGGTCCGGGGGATGGCGGCCGGTGACGGGCGACAGCTGCCTCGGGGAGCCGCGTAAGTGATCGTTCTTATTACCGGAGATTTAAATCAACTTGTAACTGACACTTGTGTTTGTGTAATTAATGTTCCGAAGTGCCGAACTAGCAGTCACTTCAACTGATGGTAGCCAGTGTGGTGGTAGTATGGTGGTAGCAATAGCTCTTGCATGCAACAACCCAGAGGCTTTAGTCAAGGTAGGAAATAAAAACATTCCAATGCGACTAACGAAATACGTGACTAGTACGTCGATAAGACCACCGCTTCGAAAGTCTCACATTTGTGGGGAAATGTAGCGACAAAGAATATCAGAAATAGCTAGAGATACTCTCACTTTTCAAACCAGGACGCAGAACCGCAGAATTTGACCAAATATTTCTAGTATCTACCTACTAACCGAGACGTGCCGTGTACACAACCACTGGTAAATTCGACAGAAATTGTAGAGGAAAATTGCATTTAACTCAAGAAAATCGCAGACATTTAGATGATTATAAAATGTATGTGAGAACAGCGCCTGCGCCGGCGCTGGATCCCGGTCGATAGCGCGCTCCGATAGCCGCAGTTCCCGCGAAGATTGATAGTGTACCACGAAATTAATTGGCCGAGAATTTCTCTTCAGAATATTAATTCGAATTCGTTACGCGCGACCTTCCGCAGTATTTTGCTCTTGCGATGAAACGTGGGCTTGCAAAATGGTCAAAACGAACTTTATTTCATCGGATATCTAAGGGCATTGGTTATTGTTTTCTTATCTAAAGTTCTTCATTGTTTATACAACTTCGTTTTCTTTTAGGTGCCTTAAGAAGCGGTTGTATATAGTCTGCCGATCTATTGACATCCTGGTTGAGGACTACCGCAATATTAATCAATCAAATCAACAGCCTATTAACATTGCTGGAGTTCAGGCCTACCCTCTCAACGAGGACGTTTGAACTACAGTCCACCACGCTATAGTCCAGTGCGGGTTGGTGGTCTTCACATGCGCATAAGAATTACTTCTTCGGCTTAAATAAATATAAATGTTCATAATAAAATAAGGATCTAATTCTTTCGCTGTACACTTCTACCTATAGTTACTGACGTATACAATTTAATGACACCTATAGAGAAGAGAACTGTTACTTATTCTGACAACCACTTCCAGAAACTGCCACTGTCGTGTCGATCACTTAATTCGCCAAGCGATTCACATTAACATATCATCAAAAACAACGTGATTATGAAAGTGGAAAGACATTATTACTGGATATTTACTTGTCAATCTGAGGACGGTGTTTTTAATCGAATAAACGGTGGTGTAAGTGCTGCGAGCTGCCGATATAATTGTCCGGGGTGGGCGCGCCGACCGTAAATCCTCGCCGGGACAGACGGACCGCCTGCCCAAACACTGAACCAGCAATTTCTGTTCTCGATAAGGTTTCCGACAAGGTGTAATTGTCTGTTGGTAGAAGGAATTTTATCAAAAAATTCTGAGTTTGCTTTGCTACTTCAATGAACTTTTGATAGTATGTATCTGCACTTCGATATGTATTTCCCATGCAACTTTCCATTACCAGTGAGAAACAATCTGCTTCTGATTAAGAGCATTATTTTAGGTACTATAATAACATCCTCACATGTGAGGACCTCACATCTTACAAGATTGTAATAGAAGTAGTGGTAAAGCACAAGGCAAATACTAAAAATTACTTGTTAAAATTGCAGAAAGTTTATGCACCTTGAAAAGACGTGGCTATTAGCTATTTCCTCTAGGGAGGTATACAACAGTTCACAGTGACTACAATCTGATCAAACACTCTTATACTGGCTAAGACTAAGCCACCGAGGAGTCGACGTGTAGAATATTGAAAAAACCAGAACCCAGTAAGTACAAACACATTTTCAGTGTAGCGGATCATAAGTGAGGGAAAAGTGAGCTTAAATCATGCAGGTCCATATTGCGAGTATTTGCGAGCGAGCGGGTGGCGAGCCGCCCGCGGCCGCGGCGATTTGTTAGTGTCGCGACGTTTCCAGCCGGTCATTTTCCGCAACAGCCCACTTCCAGCCCAAATCGATCATTACCTTAACACAAATCATTGACATTTCCTTAAAACCACCACCGAAATCGATACATTTATTCACTGCGTAACGAGAAAGCCGGCGAATACACCAATTTCACTGAGCAAAGGTTAAGCCGAAATTAAAATTTGATTTATTGTAAACAATTTTCCCGTCAAAATTTGAATCTGACCGGGTTTCGGTAACGTCAGGGTAATGTTAACGTATTCATCATCGATTAATGACGACCGAAGATAATCGTCCGATTGTCCCTCTTCGCTGATTTCTGATGCATGTTTTATTACGTTGTCCATTAGCATTGATAAATCCTGTTCATCGGCTGCTTTCTTTTCAGTTAATATCCTCCTCAGCTCAAGAGTTGTGTCAGATCTCAGTTGTTCACTTGGTGTTCAAAACATATATCAACATTTCTCTTTTCGGCCTGTTGTGGAAAGATTACCCATATTTAGATAAGTGGTATTCGAAGCTTCTCTTACAAACAAATCATAACAAGAGCTGTCAAATTGTAACAATAAGACTCAAAAGCGAGAAACACGTCCCGTGGAGGGTTCAGTACAACACACTAATGACTTAGCGAAACCAACGAGCTCCTTCCAAAATTAAACAAGGTAAAAAAGCGGGCAAACGATCGATCACGGCCGGGCTCAAACAAAACACAGAAAAAACTACGAGAAAGGATGTATGGAACAAATTAAAAGCTCAGCATGAGGTGTTCGGCCCGTCCACGAGCGCGGCCAAGGGCAAATATTAAAGCTGTCAGTTTTGTGTAATTTGAAGGCTCGTTTTCGAGTTATAAGTTATGTTATTGAATGTTTTGGGGGCATGCGCGCGCGCCGTGTGAACCGCCGTAATCACCTCCGAGTAAACACGAGAAAGTCCCCGAGCTTAGGGAATTGAATTAATATTGATACAATCAGTGTCTTTTATAGCGCTCGATGGCTATCATAAATACAAGTCGATTGACTTTATAGTTACTCGCCTCGATACTCGATCTGTATGTGTATAAACAAATTGCGTTGGTGAGAACTGGATATAAAAGCCATCGGAACGATCTGCCATATTCTAAAATACTATAAAAACCGTTATTGTGGATAGTAAAATACTGGGTATTATTGCTTGTAGCCCCGACGACTCCATTACTTATGACGCTAATGACGGTGAGGATGGTCACTTTGCTAAATTGGACACGAGTAAAAGCCGATTGTGGAGGGAAGATGGGCGGATAGCGCGGCGTCAGGTGGTAACATTGCGATCGCGCAGCCCGCCACCAGACGACGGACCCACTTTTTCAATACAAAGGCAATAAAAAAGCGCTAGTCACGCACTAAATGCCCTCGACTCGACTGCTCGCTGCAAGGCGTCGGCCAAAAGAAACAAACACAAGCGCCAAAAGCGCACCATCACGCACCCACAACGTTATTTTCGCTCCGTAACACGTGTCAAGTTTCAATTTTACTAGACGTCGAAATTAACAGTGGGCGTAAACAGATTATTGATATTTTTGTCGATAAAAAAGTAATCGATGATCGCATGGAGCGGACTCGCATTGTGATGAAAAAAGCGGCTATTGTTGCATGTTTAGTGGAGTTTCAAAATTAAATGGACGCTCGCGTTTTGACAAAAAAACTTCATCAATCAGAGATGGTTTTATTGGCCTTACAATGGCGTTTCTCGCAATCGCCTCTCGTGATCTGCTGGATTCTTAGAAGTTCGTACGATTTTTCACTTTTTAAATGGGATCAATTTAGTGACTTTCGGATTCGTCGAGATAGAGATGGGCCAATCGATCTACGGGTATTAAATTGGTTCATGTCTACATTTGCCCCGCATATTCTCTCAGACCGTCTTAAAAATTCCGACGTAAAAAAATTACCATCAGAATAAAATAAGTAAGAATTGAGACAACTGTTCATCAATGATAGTAAATCATTGTAAAGATATATCTCAACTTTTAGCTGGTAAAGTCTAAGATGTGCCGACATGTCCCGGCGAAGCGGACGGAAGGCGACACCAAAGCACGAAAACATTATTAATTTTAATTAAAGCTTTCATTAAATTTGATTAATTGAAATGACATTCGCTCGCTGCGATGTAAGACAAGACAACGAAGTTGCGATACCTATCTCGAAAGTAAGTAAAATGTACACCTACAACATTTCGCTTGGCGCCTGGCAAGTACAAATTAGGCGATAAACTACGGCTTCTAATTTACTGACAACCCGTACCTAATGATAATTTATGATTCCAAACTTACAAGGGACAAGTAGGAACACAGATGCCCTACTCAGCCTTGAAGAAACGAATTTAGCTACCCACCCCCTAGCACAAATCTAGTATAAATTACTTAAGATTTATAGTCATTCGATTTGACACACAAGAAATTTAATTTGATGAATGATAGAGTTCTGCTGTGTGTAGCTATGACTTCACGTGTATCTCATATTCAATTGTTTCTCTCTGTATTGGTTCTAATTGTACTAAAAATATTATGTATACCCTATTAATGAGTAACTCTGCCGAATGAAACCCTTTTTGTAAAAATAATGGTCAATGAATCTCTTGCCTATAACTATATCAGTAGGTATCTGCATTGTGCTTTCGTATTTCACCATCAACAATACTCTATTTAAACATACAAAATTGCAACGTTTTTTCACCACAATTGCGCCCCTCTGCTAATAACGCTCTAATCATAGGTTTGACACCCCGCAATCTCTACCAATACGTCTTATAGCTACTGCTTTACTCTCCACAACATACATTGCCTGTTTATATAGCGGAGTAGTATGAATTTCTAATATGAATCAAGTAAAGGATAGTGATGTTGGTAAGAATTCGCGTATATTTGCTATGGCCTCAGGGTATAGTCTACTAAGCCCAGAGTACAAAGGCGAGGAAGCTAATACAGGGGATTGCAGCGGCCGAGGGGTAATTATAGCAAATGTGCCGGTAGTTTTGTTGACAATAGAATTTGTTTCTTGGCTTTGTCTTGTTTTCGGAGCTGAAATAAAATTCTCTGCAGGTGTTTTCGTATTAATATTTTATACATAAGTTTTATCGTTTATGTGTGTGTATGCATTGTTTATTAAGATTTCACTTTAACTTCTTACAGTATAACCTACTTTTTCTATCATCTACTCGTACTCACGTCAAAAAAATGTAAATACAACACTTCAAATTTGTAAATCAATACATTTTTATGCAATAAATTGTATTAAATTATTTGTTTTGGTTTGTAATTTCAATAAATATTTTTGCCGATATTATGATCTTTACTATTTGTATCTCGACGTTTCTCCGAACCCCTCAGTCAGTACCTTTAAACCGTAGAGTTACTTTGCGCCATCATCGTCGCCTACCTGTCAGGAGATGTCACAATGTCCATTGACAATTTTTTCCGTCCCACTCACAGGATGTTCGCCTACGTGCTGCACGGAGACAAAGCCACGCGCATTAGCATACGTGCGGGGTGGGCGGCGGCGGGGAGGGGCCGGCGTATTAATCACATCCCGGCCCGTGCCATGCGTCTGCGCACTCACGAACATCAAACAGAATTATAACTACGAAATAGGTTTTGTGCCCACAGGACTGATGTCTCTAAGAGAGAGGAAGAAAGAAAATTGACGATCGTGAGTATTGACTGATTATTGAATGATTATCAATGAAACTAAAACAGCAGTGAAATATTAGAAACAAGTTTGTGAAAAGCCGAAACATTCTGTGACGGTCAGAATTTAAAGATGACAGATCTGAAATCGTCAATCAATACTTACTGGCGAGTCTACCAATTTATATTCATCTATGACAATGAATGTCGAGTCATTCAGCAGGCATTATAGCTAAATGTAAACACTGCACTTTATGATACCTAATTATAAAGAGAGCAACATAATTTCTTTGTAATACTTGGGTATATCAAGTATTACGCCAGCGCTAGCCTTAATAACGTTGAGATCAATGAATGAACCTTCAATCCTTCATTCAATCGACACAATATCAGAAACATGAATGGTCTCTAACATGAATGAAATGCATGAAAGGTTATTGATGTACAATCAAGTACTAGAGTTAAAGAACATACTGTTATTAACGATTATCAAATTTTGAGTCTTAAATCAACGTTCGTAGATTATGAAAATGCAATGGCAATTGAGCTTGATAAATTGATTTAGTTCGTAAGTATAAGTGTGTAGCTTAATATTAGAAACGGTCTTAAAGTTGTACAGATAGAACTCAAAGTGAATGTAAGATAGTTATCAGTGTAGGCTGAAACCGTCAAGTCATCGGACTAAGCACGAAGTGATAGAGATGGTGTTAGATACGGACTAACACCGGTCACAATGGCTTGTTGGGAATTGATTGGAGATCTACAATGGGAGAGCTCTATTGGATCGATTGATGCATTGGTGTGATTGTTAGCGTTCGATAAAGAGATACCTGTTTATTCACAAAATGCCTGTACTATAGATTTTAAATTCTATTATCCTCTCTTAGGAATATTGTTTATTATTATTATAAAAACTGTTTATGTTTCTATAGCTTTTGTTATAGATATTTGTGCCTCAAGAAACTCATTTGTCTGTATTTCTAAAGGTGAATAAATAACTCCTTGCCCTTTGAACTTCAACAGGGGTATGATTTGGATTGTCTGACGCATAATTTCGTTTCCAATTTTATTATGTGTTGATTTGTTGGCTCGTGTCGGGACCAACGGAGCTTTGTCCACGTAAGGAGGGTTTGAAACAATGCGGCGTCTTGTGAGGCCCCACTTTTTGTCTTTGTCTCGACGTTTTGTTGCCCTTCGGACGGAGATGCACGAATCAACCCGCAAATTAGTAAAGTAACCTACGTTACTAATGGTTCTTTTTTATTAAGGTCTTATGTTGCCTTAAGATATAGATACGTTAAGTTAAATATAGCTTTCTTAGACATTTTATTGGATGGTTGAAATTCTAACTCGCTTGTAGTAATTTGAGGTAGTTCTTTGTTGATTGTTGCGATAATACTCGTATTGTCTTGCAATGTCCGAACTGTAGTTGGTTTCTCAGCAGTCGTCTTCTTAGCTCCGAGCACGCGAGGAACATTTTGTGAGGTCGGTACGGCGGGGCGGCGCGGGGCGGCGCGGGGCGGCGCGGGGCGGGCGCGGGGGGCGGTGTCGTCTCGCGTCGACACGAACAAAGACGTTTAATTGTCGGTTATCCGCCGATAAATCCACGTAACCGCTCATTACCGGACTTGTCGGATCATTGTTAATTGAAACTGAGCTTTTATTTATAAAGAAAGGTGAAGACGTTTCCAGACCTTTTGTTGTGGGCACACGCCGACGTTATAGCAGCTAATATAAGTGTACCAGATGGCAATGCGTAGGCGGATTGTTTTGGGGTCTGAAATAATGAATAATTGTTAATTAAAATTCAGTAAATACAAGGTATCTAAATATGAAGGGGAAGCCTATGATACAAATTTATGTCATAATAAACAATATAAATAAGACTAAAATAACAAAAGATCCTCCTACACTAGGATACTTCGATGTATTTCAGATTGGACATTATTACCAGTAAATCTAGAAAACAAAAAGCACTGCAACATTGTTCGCGAAACATTGATAAACCTACAAGGTCAGAAATTAATTACTACTATATTTAGTTACTTCAACTATTTCTAAAAAGGATACGTTTACACATATCCCAAAAGTCGAAAAAAATGAGAGCGAAATGCTCTCACCTCGCGCCTCGGTCTCGGATCGGACATTGATTTATAGATGCTTTATTTGATTCGATTGTATCATCAGAACGTCATAAATCGAGCTCCCCTCGCGACGCCGAGCGATATTTCCCGATACGACTCCAGTTTTCCTGATGTCATTATGTCCATGTATAGGTGATAACTGAATCGAAGGGCTGTTGCGTTTGCTTTAGACGTGTATTAAGGGGATACTGGAGGATTTTCTTGTTTTCCTGTCGAGATATCTGGGACTGATACGGGATTGATACATTGGGTTTGATGAGTTTTGATTTGTTTCGTATGCGGATAATAGTAGAAAACGTGGAGGGATATTTGGAAAAAATGAGTTCGTATTAGTTTCACGCTCGACTTACTGACAACGACTTTGGAAAAATACAAAGTACCTACCTAATGAAGATGATATTGACAAGAATATAAAATGCAGGAAAGATAAAAGGCTCTTGTATGAAGATACAATAAGAAAAAGTTAAATGTATTTAAACAAACGTGGTCTTACGCCGCGCCGGTTGAACACAGAGAACTTTACTCCTATTTTTTGCCTTTCCGCATATCTTGGATTATACGGTCAAATTTATTTAAATTTAACTCAATTTATTTGTTGTTTTACGTTAACTTTGTTGATTCCATCTCTGTTACATTACGCCACTATAATTGTCTAACAACTGCAGGACCTCCAGTGCACAGCCCCGGCTTCACCCATCTTCACACCATCTTAAAAATTCTCCCGCAGCTTGTGCAAAGTTCGCGACGGCCGAAGCCACATTTTTTCCCGTCCAAATAAATTAATACCGGCGTCTGGGGGCCTCGGCGTGGACTTGTCAAATTAATTTCTTCTCGCAAGACAATTTGTCTGTCGCCCGAGGGGCCGCAAAAAACTTCAGTATCGATTGCTCGGCCATTAGTCAAAGGGCGATAGTACAGGGCCCTAGTTCTGGGAAGTTAGATGCTTTGTATAGGTCCGGTGGGAAAATGTTTTGGTGAAGTATGGACACACTTACTTCCTGGGGGTCGTGCCGGATAATAAATTCACGAGCAACATTCACGGCGAGTCCAGAAATATCTCTTCGGTTCGAAATGAACAATGGAAGAAGAAGGTACAGTAGTACTCAGGGATGTTCCAATGCACAGGTTGTTGTGTCACAAAGGCAATATCAAAGCAGCATCATATAGTCATCATCGTCGTGGAGATCCTTGGGGGAGACCTTTGTCCAGCAGTGGACGTCTACAGGCTGATATGATGATGATGATCATATGGTCACTAACAATATCTATAGGTAGGATGAAACGATAGATCTGTAATGGTGATAGCGATACAACACTGGGTAAGCCTAGGAAAGCCTCGTCACTTAAAGGATGAAAATATGATTACTGATCTGAGATTATAGGAGATTATATTGTCAATCAAATACTTGACACAATTTGTAGAAAAATAAACATAAAACCACAGGTCCATTAATCTACAACCACAAAAATAAAGGGAAACATCTAAGGAAATCGAATTAGCACTAAAGACGGGAGCTTCTGCCTTACAGCTTCTAAACGTAGCTAACTTTTTATAGGTAATAAAATAAATACGCGGGCGTCACGCACGGGCGCGTCCACGCCGCCATTACCGCGCCCAAAATTAAAGTGCGCTTTTTTGAAAGCAGCGATCTACTCGGTCACAGTCGATAAAACCGCTCCGTGCCGATTGCGGTCCTGCTATTGCAGAGTTACGTGAATCTCGATTAGGGGACGAACACACACAGCAGGTGAATCTGCGACTTGAACCTTCAAGCATTTAAGAACCTGATTAGAGCTTCATGATGAAAGTAGAGACCTCAACGGGCTGATGATGATAATGAACTAGGTAATTGCTTAAAAAAATTGTAGCTTCAGCTCCTATTACAGACACTGTAATGATTGATGATTAAACTGGCAATGTAAGAATAGAAAGCGTCCCTTACGAAATGCTGCTGTAAAAATGAAGAAGGTATATTGATATAACGCTTCGAAGCGGTCGAGCAGCTTCGTCCGTAGCGACCCTTAGGTGTCTTGCTACAGAGAGCACGGGGAGATACTTCCAAGTTCCCAAGAGCCTCACAATTAGCCGTGCTAATGATACCGACCCGGTTGCAGATATACTATTACTAAAAATACCAAAGGAATACTTTTCTGAGGTCCCTCTCAAATTTCACAGTATCTTAACGCTGAAAACAGAGCCGTTCTCTAGGATGGCAAATGTAATATTATTGTGATGAAGGTACGAAGTATGTTGTCGGATTGTCAATATAAGACCGCATCGGCACAGTTGTGATTGACAGGGCGATATGAGGAGCGCACACCACAGAGGGCTGCGATATTGTGTCTGAGTTGCGGTGAACTGTGCATTGTTGAAACGAGTCGTAAATGTTTTGGGATAGTTTCTTTGGAGATGATACTTTTTCTATCTGAAGGGTGAACTGCGGATTTCCTCATTCTAATAATGCCTGAAGTTGTTTAAAACTTAGTATCACTTTTAGTTGCAATAAATCGGCGATAAGGAGGTTTAGGTATGAACCGATAAATATAAGCAAAACTAAAGACACACCAGATAAATTAACTAAATATGACAATTTCATTTGGTTGTAAATATAATTATATAATTATTTACGGGTCTTACACACGAATAAGTTTTATTTACCTTGCCCGACGTTTCGACCAGGTTACACTGGCCGTGGTCACGAGCTGTGGTCAGCTCGTGACCACGGCCAGTGTCAGTGTCGGGCAAGGTAAATAAAACTTATTCGTGTGTAAGACCCGTAAATAATTATATAATTATGAATACAAAGCGCGAAAGTCTAAAATGTACTATTGCAAATTGGTTGTAAATATTTGTAAGATTATTTTTAATGCTCAATTGGGAAAAATCTCCAGTAGCACAGAAGTAGTCATTCTTTCCAGGTATTTAGTGTTCGGTTTTTCCGCTCTGCATTATCCCATCCCTACATCCTAAAACAAAGTTTGAATGTTTGTGAGTATGTTGCTCAATCACACTATAAAGTAGTCAATAAAAGTTATTATTATTTGAAACAACAAAATAGTATTTCATTGTTATAATATTTTAAACATATTGCGAGTAATAACACCACACACGGTTGTTGTAAGTTGGAACTTCTAAACCTCAGTGACCAAAATCCCGGTGCGCGCGGTCGTTACAGTACTTACAGTAAAGTTTCCCCCAACGCCGCGCGACACGCCGCACACGACGCGGTGTTACCGCTAACAGCCGACGAATGTGCCAAAGTAACGTTGAATGCGTTTGAATGTTTAGCTTGATGTTTGAAATTGGTTGTAGTAGTGTTTCAGACTTTTCACGTGAGAAAACATGATCGTTGAGACCTTTGGATTTCAGTATTTGGAACTGGACAACTCCATTTGCGGACTTTTTGCTTAGTATCTGATACGTTTTTATTATATTTTCGTAGTATACACGACTTTAAAGTTTTCGATACTTATTCCCTTTCGAAAAGACTGGTGTAAGCTCCCCATACATATAGACATACATGTAGACATAGTTAAAATGTTCATTATCTCCCCTAGCTCTGGTACTGTAACCTCCGCCACAATTGTAAATGCTCCGTGGTCATCATTAGTGGTCTCATCATCACGCGCCCGACGCTGAGCACGTGGCGACGGGTCCATCGGATCTCGTCTCCATCCATCACGGCCACCATCAGCGCCCCTCGAGCGGTCCCCTCAACGCCTCTATTTATAATTTGATTTCTACAAGCCGTCGCGGCCGACGCTTACAATTCATATTATATGACATGGGGTTTGTGGGATATTCATTTATTTTTGCTATTTACGACTAGTTTTATCATTGATACGATTATTTCTGTTTTCAAGCTCTATTCAATTATATCTATTGTCATCACTTTTGGTGATGCAACTTTTCAAAAGTCTTTGTTTATTCAGATTCTCGTAATTCAGGAGTATTTTTCTTCTCTTCTATCGAAGGTTGGAATAGAACATGGCTATTTTAGCTTCCGAAGTAGATTTTTGATACAATGATGAACTGTTTTGAACTTAGTAAAAAGAAATGTACTATCCAAGAGTATACGCTAAAAACAATCCGATAGTCTAAGGTAAGATTCCATCCATATTTGAAAGAATGTTTAGCGTACAGCGTACGCTCTTTTCCGATCGACATGAATATTTTAGTAACAAAATGGAAGATGATACAGTAGTACTTAGGGATGTTCCAAGGCACAGGTTGTTTTGACACAAAGGCAATATCAAAGCAGCATCATATCAGACGGCCCGCAATCAGCGGCGGACCCCAAACGAGAGTAAATTAATTAGCCACGGCCCGAATCAAGGAAACAATAACCGCAAACAGAAGGGTTCCGCAGCAACATTTGTGTCAATACCAACCCTTATATTGTCAACGGGATCAAATTAGACAGGGTTATTGTATTAAAGATATTACGGCGGTGTGTTCTAAGCCTCTAAGTTGATAAGCCTAGATCGATAAGCTGGAACTTATGGAATAATAAACAGTGTACTTTACTGGAATTTTACTAATTCTATAAACAAAGCATCTTCTTTAATGCAAGTAGATCAAAATTTTTTTTAAATTTCCAATCGAGTTGTTCAATAGGTATTTCAGTAGTTCAGTAGATATTTCGTTTCATGTTCCTTTATAGGCTTGATAAACGATCACATTTGCTAAACCTTTAAATTTTTCTTCAATTCTTAGCATCAACATAACTGGACATTTTACAATGTCTGTAGTATCTACTTGTTTTTAATTTTAATATTCTTCTCAAATGCTTTAGATTTTGACAGCTAGGTCCGATTCTGAAGGCACACGTTTAAAATTTGACAGCACTAAAATTAGTGTTGTCCTTATTTTGATGATGTTGCGTGACAAGGATAGAAACAGTTTTAGTGCTGTCAAATTTTAACTTTGTGCCTTCAGATTCAGGCCTAATATCCTACCAGTATGGACGTAGCAATATAAAATTGAAGTTTCTATGTAATGTGCTCGCATTATGGCAAGGATTAGAGTTAATTCGGCGTGACTGCGGCCCAAAGCCGGTCGAAATTGACCGCATATGGCGCGTTTGGCGCCCCCGCCCCCGCCTCGCAGCCAGCACTTGCATGGGTTAGTTTTAAAATTAATACTTGTGACTTTAGAAATAAATGGGATAATTTATAGATATTACATTTTACTTTTGTCGCAATTTTTGTTCCAGTTTGAGCAACTTTTATAGATAGTACCTAGGTATTATTGCTACAGGACGATCCATAAAAGTTGCTTGGACTACCATGAAAATCAAAAGTTTTAAATCTCATACTCGAATGATTTTATAGTACCCAAAGAAAAGTAATTACTATTATTTATGCAAAATATGTTAATTCGAATACACGTTATTTTTACCAATTGTAGAAAAAAAATACCGTGCATTTTTCTATAGATATTTTTATAAATATTATTAAAGGACTCTCTCATATTAGACTCTTGAAAAAAATAACTACCGTGCATTTTTCTTTAATTATTTTTATAAATAAATATTTATAAAGGACTCTTCTAAAAACTGTATATCAAATAAGTTCAATTTTAATTATAATTGTCTACCTATCGAATGTATAATACAATAAAATTTTATTTTATAAAAACAGTGTGCGCGGGCGCGGGGAGCCACCACACACGTACTGCGCGCACCCTTATTGAACTGACGGGTTGAAATTATTGCTTACACGTAATAATAAATCTTTACAGTTTGACGTCTCAAGAGTACTGTTCCTACAGATTGCTTTGTGGTAATGGAGAGTTATTTGTTTGAGGTTAATATCTCTTATTGTTTCTAGCACAAATAGGTTGATTTAAGTAGGTACCTATCTATAAAATCCTTTTTTGTTTTTGTTGAATGTCTGGGACTGGACGAGATGGATGGAGACTAGGGGTAGCTATGCTATGCGAGTCAACTCCCAAATCAAGATATAAAAAAAAATACCAGTCGGACTTGAAAAATTCTTCAGGTATGCATTTGATAGCCTAACCCTTTGGAGCCGGGCAAGAGAAACGATATGATAACGAGTATTTTTTATTTTAAATTATAATTCAAAAAACATTTTCTAGTAAAATATTTTTTATCAACAGTTTATAAGTTACCATCAAACAGTTTACTCCCTCCTACACAACACCCCCTGTCTCACTCAGTGTCTTCACCAACAAACTTCAGCGAGCAAACTAACACTTTACTCTTTCACTTTACTTGGCTCTTACTGCGTCACTATAGGGGCGCTTTTTCCTAAACAGCGTTGAGAATAAGTTGGTATGCAGAGTGAGCAGTTCTCGAAAACGTCACTCGAGATGATGTCTGCTCACGAAACCGCTGACGCAGGGAAACACCATTTGCTTAGTTCAAAGTAAGTTACTGCCTCGTTAATTTTGCGGCTTGGGCGTGGAGGACGTGCGTTCATTTCCCAGGAACGCACTACTTTGTACAATTTATGTGAGTTGGTCCTTGTGTTATATTTGGAAGTTCTGACCTTGTTTAATTTTTTTAAATACTGTCTAACTGATCTGAATTCTATAGTGTGGGGGGTTAGACAAGTATAAAACCACGGCTATCTGGGTCTCGGAAAAAGACATTGATGTCAATAGACTGCAAAGTTTTCTAGATAATACAAACTTGTTTTAGCTGCTATAGTGTCCTGTTCATGTACGGTCGACCGCACGTCAGTGGAAACAAAACCAATATACACTGATTTCTTTCCAAAGACGCGCAGTCGTAGGTTCTTTTTGTTTCGAGACGCATTCGTACGTCTTGTAATGAATATAAACATAAGTATATCTTTATTCTAGGTCCTTCATTTGACTTTTGCGGTCAGGGTCACCAACTGAGCCTATAAGCTCAATATTCCCCTCAAATATTAGCATTACGCGACATTCAACTCAAGTACAAACACAAAACAATTGACTTCAAAAACTGCAAGAACAGAACAATTTGTTGACACTGGAAACTAGTTATCCGCATCCATTGTTGAAATAAAAAATTAGTAATTTTTGTTCGCGGCGTGACGAGCGAAGGGTGGATCCAAAAAGGCAATGCACTTACACACTGCGCATACAATTTTTTAATCTAGTCACAGATTAAAAATAGCCCTTGCAGCTTCCTGGAATTTCCAGAGTATATCAAGTGTAACTGAGGCGCAATCTTACTCTGTGACACGAAGTAGTGTAGTGTCTAGGTACTGTTGTGGCAATGGACATGCGTGACGAAAATTGTGTGCTTGCGTGGGGGGAGGTGGGGGGAGGGGTAGTGATGCAACCCTTCCGTATTCGCGCACCGGGATCTGTGGCCGCGTGGGGATGATAGCACGTGGGACTTTACCAGTCTCGATACTTGATTCAGCTTTTTTCGTAACCCATTCTAGAATAAATTTAAAAATGTGTGATAAGGGTATGACAAGCGGACGCCCCGCGACTTCGTCCGTGTTAAAAAGTATCCCGCCCCCCCCCCAGCCCCCATTTTCAAATAAATTCTTAAAGTTACAATTCCCAAAAATTCTTAGCGTTTCTTGAGTGTATTCTCAAAAGTATGCATTTCTTGATATTTCAAGTTCACCAACGCTCACTTAATGTACTGTGACCCTCGTTCTGAGGGTCGGACAGACACAATAGCGGGACATTATGGAATGTCGGTTCCCCTTAACTTTTGTAATTGATCAAACTCTCAGTGAAATCATAAAGTATCAAAGTTTGCCGGTCGCAGTAGAGTCAACCCTAGGGTGCAAGCATGAAATTCGTACAATAAATGCCTTTGTATTGCGGCGGGGCCTGTTGACTTTCGGACGAGCGAAACCGCGCGCTAAACAATACATAGTTTATTGTCTACCGTTCTGCATAATATTACTGCCTTGTTATATTTGTTTGTGTTCTGCTTATTTATACTGTGGCAATGCTAAAAAGCAAGGCAACCAAGTCAGTATGCGCTAGCCTAGCGTATGTAGGGGGTTCAGTATTAGGAAACTTATCAGTTTTCTTTACGGTGAAATCGTTATACATACGTCCAGATGCAAAATATAAGATTTATTTGTACTAGCCTATTAACATGTCCCCACTGCTGGGGCTCAGGCCTACCCTCTCAATGAGCGCGTTAGGGCTATAGTCCACCACGCTAGCCCAGTGCGGGTTGGTGGACTTCACATGCGCCTAAGAATTTCTTCTTCAGCGCTGCAGGTTTCCTCACGATGTTTTCCGTCACCGAAAAGCCTGTGGTATTATGATAAACCGTACTCAAGTTTCGAAAAATGTAATGGTTACAGGCCGAGGTTCGAACCCACCACGAGCTAATTAACGTGAGGTGAGTGCACAACCAACTAAGCTACCAAGGCCTTACCTACCGGGCATCTGTAACCTACCTAACAAACTTCTGTGATAGCTGGGGGCCAATCGAATCCAAACCATAACTAAAAACGTTACGCTGCATCCACACGTTTGGCAAACCTATTCTATTCTAATGAGTATGTTTCCATCTCACCAAAAAACGGATTGAGGCATCGTTGGTTTAGCACAAAAGATCCCTAAAGGGTATAAATGTCCATGTACATCCTGGACCCCTAAGAAGTTAAAAGATACCCAGTAGGTATCATCATTATATCAGCCTGTAGACGTCCACTGCTGGACAAACGCCTCCCCCAAAGATCTCCCCGACGCCCGATCCAGCGCTAACCTCATCCAGCCGAGCCCCGCGACCTTTATCAGATCGTCGGTCCATCTTGTGGGAGGCCTGCCTAGGCTGCGTCTTCCGGTAGGTATATTTTTTGCTGTAATTCTATTAAATATATAATATATCTTTAGACGGTATGAATAACTATAATTATACGCTTAAATTGAAACATAATTTCTAGAATCCATGTTAGTAAAACAATATTCAGAATTCTAACCTCGGGGCAGGAAGAGTGAAATGGCTGTGGCCAAAACCGAGGACGGACGGAATTGCTACTAATTACTATCATACAGTTACAATGAAAACGTACTTACCTGTACGCCTCTGCGCGTTGCTCTGTGCAACTCTATAGGAATATATATAGAGCTGTTCGCGACGCCATAAAGTTGTGATTCAAGGTTGCGGGGGAGGAAAGTGGAAGGACTTCTTGACAAACCAGTGATATTTAAATGTCACCTAGGAAGCTGTGGGTATAGACCTTTATTTCGACTTTGACTTTCACATTATTTTATTATACTATCGATTTGATAAACAAATCAAAATGCTGAAGAAACAGCCTCAAAGGTTCATTTTCTATCTTGAAGACGCTTCTACTTTAAAATAACAAGCAAGACTGACAAAAGTGAACAGGATTAGACTAGATTCAAAACGTTTATCATAAAGACATATGTCTAGTGGGTGTTCAGATCCTTAGCAAATCGATTTAGAAAGAGCTAAATATTATCATGTCTAATGTTAAACCCGTTTCTGTCGTTTAAGACAGATAACACAAATCATTGCACAGCCGCAGGTACCTTATGAATATTTAACTTCTGTTTAGCAACTTAGTAAACACTGCAATGTGATAAAACTTCTTACCGGGCGCACCTACTTAGGAAAATGTAGATTGAAAACTTGTATGATAATCAACTTGACCATTATTTATGTTGCATTTTATAATATTTTACTCCAACTGTCTGTACTTATATTCACCTATTTTAGTAATCTGTGCATACACTTAAGACACAGAATAGCTTAATTACTGGTCGATGCGGAACATCCTGTTTTTTTTAATTTGAGGGTTGGAGGGGGAACGCACGCACCCATGTATACTTGAACGCTGCATTACAATATTAAAATCATAATTATATAATTATTTACGTCACGAGCTGACTCGTGACCACGGCCAGTGTAACCTGGTCGAAACGTCGGGCAAGGTAAATAAAACTATTTCGTGTGTAAGACCCGTAAATAATTATATAATTATGAATACAAAGCGCGAAAGTCGAAAATGTACTAATATTAGAATCAGTTTTCTGTAAAATATTTCAAATAAGACTTATTCTAAAATATTTAATCAGACAAACTTCATCTAGAAATTTTTTAAACGTATGTAAATTTTCAGCTTTACCATAAATATGGTAAATCATTTCACTTTAGGATAATGTTGATAAAATGGTAATAACCACTCTGTGTACATCTGTCAAGCTAAGTCGCAGTAATATTCCACAATTAGGTGCACCGCATAATTATACCATCGGCGAAGGCGTCAATAAATTGTGGAAGTAGTGAGGCTGCGCGGGCGGCGGCTGTGGGCTGCGCGGCCGCGCACACGAGCGGTTCAATAAACGCCAGGGAAACGTCGCGTTTTTCACAACTCAGTATCGAATAACGTTGAAGAAGGTAGAATAGGGGTTATCTGCTCAGTGATTTCTAATGCATTTTCTATTAAAATACACGAAAAGTCTATCTATTTTGGTCGCTACCAAGATTGCAGCCTGTATAATTTATCAATCATCATCACTAGTCCACTGCTAGACATTGGTTTCCCCCTGCAATATAGAAAATCATTCAGATTTCACACATTTTTAGTCCAAACTGCGACCCAAAATCTCCTGACTACGGTTTTCTGAACCGCCCGTCTGTCCCCTAAACGAAGTTACTCACATTTCGTGAGCCGCCAATCCTATAATTTAGATAGAAATGGGACAATGTTGTGTTGGCAAACGCACTACACACGGACAGACCTACGGGCGGGTAATTAGTATGGCTCCAAGGTGATTAGTTGCCGCCGTGACAGCGCGCCCGCCCGATGTTATCTGCACAGGTCTAGATTAGGCCTTATTTATACAAGGTGCTCCGCTATGTCAGTATAACTGTCATGCACCTTTGCATAAGCGTACTGGATCAATATGGGGGATAGATTGCTTTAAAATTGACAACTTTAGGTCCTTCAAGCTCCAAGTCCCGGCCGAACAAAAAGATGTCTTCCTGAATCCTTTTTTTTTTTGCCCAGTAGGAGTAGTGTTCCGGAGATACAGGAAAAAATGAATGAAAAAAAAAATATATATGTATTTTATATTGTTAAATAAGTATGTTAGTCTGTAAGGTATTTGTAATATGGCCCTTCTGTTGGCTGAAATAAAGTTATTTTTATTATTTGTCGTATAAAGGTATTTTCAAGGGTCACCCAGCCTTGCATCACTGCGACCATTGCTGATCTATTGTGATCGGCGTCTTACTTAGTTCAGTGCAAAGCTTTGCACCCGTAGGAACTTCAGAACGGCACTGATTTGTTTTACTTCATCGGGTTGAAGTGAGTAGTAAGTACTGTAATGACTTTATGTATTTGATGCTATAGATGTGATTAAATAAAAATGAAATGAAATAATTCCTCACAATTTAAATTTTAATGTAACTGTAGAATAATAATTATAATATTTTCTTTTATTCATTATTACACTATTTTCTCAATAGTCTAGAATGTATGAATACCTAGGCACTTTATGAAATTCCCTGGCTGTAGTTAGCTAATGGCAAAGTCTACCGCTGTAACTGTCTAGTGGTAAAGGTAAGCAGCTGATTGTAGCATTGGTAAGTTAGTTAAGTATTGTAATGTTTTCATCAACTCTTTATAAACGTTTCGTTTAAAACCTCCTATTTAGCTTTTGTCCATTTTCGCTACAATTATAAGAGATCCGCGCGTCTTAAAAGCTCATTTTGTAATTTCGGCGTAGAGGCCTCAGTGACAAACAGCGATATTTTGAGCTCCAATAATTTCGCGCAGTAATTCCCGGGAAACTCCGGGAAAATTCCGGGAATGCCGCGCCGAATTCCGGGGCGATTAATCAACGAAGGCAACACTTCATCGCGCGATTATAAGCTTTTAAATATCAGGGGTGCAGCGGCGGGTCAATATAAATTAGCTGGCGATGAAAACGCCCGGTTAGCGCTAGTGATGCGATGCGTGTCGATAATTAAAGAGTTAATATCGATTAGAATAACATAAGTACCTCAAAGTACTATAACGAAAAGGGTCACCATTTGTGTTAAATCAGTCATCACGGAATCGTGCCCCTGCCTTCCAGTAAAGGGGTGATAACAACACCAAGTGATACCAGCGCCAATCTCATCAGAATGCTGTCAAAGGAGATTATGGCGCCATTGACGCCATATATCAGTGACGACGCAGCAGATGTGATCTGATCATGTCCGTCTCAGAGCGTCTGTGGGGAGACGCCGCCTATCATGTTGAGAGGTCCGAGTTCGATCCCCGGCCGCGCCATGTAGCAATGGGTTTTTCTGAAATCTTAAGTTTGAGAGCAGTTACGTAATGCAGGTTAAGTAACTGCTCTGAAACGTTGAAGGAAAACATTGTGAGGAAACCGGCATACGCCGAAGAAGGAATTCGTAGGCGCATGTGAAGTCCACCAACCCGAGGGTACCTAGGTCTATGCCCCAATAATGGAAAATATTAATAGGCTATTGGCTGTAACATACCTTCTATTTATCTAGGTGTGGGGGACAAGAAGGTAGTAGGTAGATTCTTCGTATTAAAAGCAATGGTAAGGCTTGTCCACGAACCGTCACAGTTGACAGTATCTCAGTGCGTAGTAAAGTTTATCGATACGTCCCATCACATCACCATTCAACCCTTCCCCCGGCGCGGGCTGCATCGCTCGGGGCGCAGCGGAACAGTTAACTAAATTAAAGTGAGTGTGAAGACCGCTGCAGGGTTAACTATTCCATTTCGTTTATTGCGCACAATTCCCTCTTAACCCTTCGCTGCTTAATAAAGATATAGAGGCCTATTAACACTGACGCGGAGCTCTAAATAGATGCGACGCTGTTTTAGTGTAGCCCTAATTGTACTGTAGCCAAAAAATGCCGACAACGTTAGGCTGATATTAAAAAATTGTGTGATTTTACAAACAATGTCTTGACTGCAGGTAAAACACTTTTAAAATGATACCGTTTTGTTTCTGTATTTGTTTGTAAGTCATAAAGTGGCTGAACACGATTTTAAGACCACTTTGAAAAAAGAAGTCATCATGATGATGATGATGATGACATTAAAAAAGAAGTTTTTTCAAAGTGGTCTTAAAATCGTGTTTTTAATGTCAAAGTTACAGTTAAAATTGGGTTTCGGCTGGTTTTACATTTAAAAACTTTCTTTCTGTCTAGAACATAAAATATTTTTTGTAAAATACTTACTGTCATTTTTTTGGAATTAGCGTTTCACTGACTCCAGTAAGGTAAGCTGATGTGGGTTCCTGACAGTCTTAATTTGATTGCATTGCAAAAAACTCACCATAATGGGTTATTAACAACCCGCATAGCAAAAATAGCAGTGCATAAATTATTGAATATGTCATTTTTTTGTGAAGTCAGTTAATTAATTTAGTTTGCCGGCTAAAGCTTTTTAACTACCTATATAGAAATTGAACGGAAATGTTTATGCATTAGTTTGCGCCAAAATATCATCTAAAATGATCCATCCATTAGGTACGCAGTGACGCAAGGATCATCGGAATTGGTAATGCGACACGGTTTTCCTATTTGCGACTGTTTTTGCAGCAGACGTTTTCAGGATCGGCAAAATTTGTAGTCTGGCTGGAACATATCGGTGCCGATTCCAATATCATGCATTGACATGTGACATTTAAGTAAATGGAACTATTATCTGTCAGTGCTAACTATAACTGTAAACCGCGGCTTCGCTTGGGTAGGCATCGCATGCTCTAACCAACATAACTTGAACTTTATCCGTTATGCATACTACTGACATATCAAGCTTGTTCGTAGTATCTCTATTCTTGGGGCAAAATATGACATCCTATTTTTCAAATCTTATATCGACGGATATTATGATTTGTTAGGGAGAGTTGGAATTTATTAAAGAATTATTTATTAAAGAGATAAAATATTCAAAGTATTTATATAACGACTATTTATTCAGCGAAAATTGTGGTGACTTCCAGTCCGAATACTACTGCAGATACGGGTATCAAAGATTTTATGATATTTGCAGTAATTATAATTTTATAGAGGCATTCTAGGCTAGGTGTGTCCACGAAGAGATAAATAATTATCATGTCATAATTTATAGCTTAAATACATTTAAGATAAAATCACCTACAAATGATCAGGTATAAAATAATTACTGGAAAAGATAATCTAAGTACCTACTTGTTATTACTGCGTACATTATGACTTTATTTACAATTAAATATTTTATTTTTCCTTCATTTTTTTCTCACTGTTGTCTATTAGTAAGTATTGATATATTATAAGTAACATTGAATGGGAGATTCATACATACATATGTTCATGCGATGTCCTTTACAGGCTAGGCAGAGAGAAAATGACACCTCTTTTATGTGCTCAGTCTCATCATCTCTTCACAGACGCTCGTCGCGGGACGGCTCTATCCGATCCTCGTATTATAGTCTATAACTCGCCTTCGACTCCGGGGAAATTCAAGAAGTTACTAAAGAAGTAGGTATGTGGTTAAGTATAATGTTACCTAGATAGATAGACAATAAATGCAGGCTGTTACTGGCATACTTAGATAGTCAACTTCAAGTCAAGTCTAAGTTACACCCGAGCTTAGCTTGCATAGACGACCGCACCGCAGTAGAAACAGTTTGACCTTGAGCTGGCCTAGTCTATGAGGGACATTCAATACTATGAGAGATCAGTTAATACTAGTTTTGTTTCCACGACGTGCGGTCGACCGTACATAAACACAGGAACCTGCCGCCGCCGCGAAGGTCGTCACGATACCGCAATACGCAATTAAATATATCTCTTTACTACTGTGCTGTTTGTTTGTTTATTACGAGTATCTATGCAGCGGAGAATCTACATGGCTTTATATTATCAAATCAATATCAAACATATTTTATTGCATGTAAGTACACTGGGTACTTTATACAACGTCAAATTTTCATCTACCGCCGCTTCCAAGGTGTCAGCGCTGGGAAGAAGAAGCGGCGCAACAAACTTCCGCAACACACCTTTTAAAATCAAGTTTGTACATAACATTATTATTGTGAAGATTGTGCGAGGCTGAAGTAACATTAACATCAGGCATATTTGTCATTTAAATAGTCGACTGTTTGTTAATGCTTTCTTACAAAGTTGTTGTTTATAAGGGATTTTTAGCATTAAAAGAATTATTATCCAAAGCACACTGGAACCTTTTTCATAATCAAGTTACTTTTATTACAAGCTATTTTTTAACTCAGTTTCCTGTTGGTTTGTCTGTCCGCGAGGAATGTTGCGATTGATTTTTCGAGCACTCCCCATTATGATCATGCTCAAATTTTGCATCCACCTTTATTTCTCTAGACAATACAATAAAATATTTTTTAAATTTGTAATGAATCGCAACAATAAAAAAAACAAACGTAACGTTATTCCATATACAGCATCCACTCAAGTATCCTGACAGATGTTAAATATCCCGTCAATACAGCCAGTGAAGTGCAAATATCCGCGGTGCCGTATCCGCAGGCGTCGCGCGACCACAGGTCATGACTATGCATAACATTTAGTTGAAATCGACACGGCTGCCAGATATATTATGATTGTCATACAAACTTTATTGTATTACTAGCTTTTTCCCGCAGCTTCGCCCGCGTAGTAAAGATTTTCCAGTGTATTTTGTGAAACAGCGCCCTCTATGTAGGCGTTTTGTTACTTAAGTGGTATTAGCGGACGCCCCGCGAATTGGTCCGCATTAAAAAGTAGCCTATGTGTTATTCCAGGATAAAGTTTCATAAAAATCTGTTCAGCAGTTTTTGCGTGAAAGAGTAACAAACATCCTCACATCCTTACAAACTTTCGCCTTTATAATATTAGTAGGATTTACTTACTTTCATATAAGTAGGTACGTACCTAATTTTATTGGGCGTTGATGAATCGACCAGCTTCTGAAATTAGCTAAGGGCTTCATAAGTTTATTTAATTATATAATTTCAGAGTACAAACCAATCTCACGAAGAATCAAATTCTTTTTTCCTCGCAAAAATAAACTCATCAAAATGATTTACTGTTATAATGTCCAATCTGAAAAATGTCCAACGACCATGCTGGAACTAAAAAATGTCCAAACTGAATAATGTCCAAACTGAAAAACGTCCAATCTGAAAAATTACATCACATCATTTGTCATAATAGATAAGCATCATCATCGCATGCATGATTTTGATTGGTTGATGATGTCGCGTTGTTTAATGAACGCCGGAGTATAAGGTAACAGTCCACCACAGATTTTCGAGAATACTGTTTTGCTGTCTGTTGTACCAACTGTCAGACTCCATGTAACTCCTTGCTTTAGTCAGCAAGCAAAAACAGTGGCATATAACATATACCTATGTAGTAATATGAAGTAAGTTGTATACTACCAAATAGCAGAGAGCGAAGGACATGTAGCTTGTTACTGTCACAAGACTGTGATACATGTGGGTATGGGAGGTGCGAACATCTACTCTGTTGGAGCTGGTAATATTGGTGGTAAAGACTTAACAGAACCCAAATAAGGTAAACCTCGTAGTGGACCTGAAAGGACCCAAGTCTTATGGCCATGCATCACTTTAAATAGGAAAGGAAATAAAGTGTCTAGAGAGGTTTGGAGAAACTTACAAGCAGGTATGCTAATCTGGACTTTTAGTCTGAAATTATATCAACAGCTCATTGACCGAGCGAGCGAAGCGAGCGAAGCGTCTACGTTTCGAGACTGGCCAAAAATGCTCTTGTCCGGCTGTCTGTCTGTCTGTCTGTCTGTCTGTAATTCTCTACAGGTCGCATTTTTCAACCGATTTTAACGAAAATTTGGCATATGTATAAATTAATTAAACCTACAAAATGAGTAGAATAAAATTTTGAAAAACATTTTTTTTAGAGTACCTACCATACTCGCAAAGTGGGAGTGAACTTTTTTTTTCTTGTGAATCCCATAGTGTGGGATATCGTTGGATAGGTCTTTCAAAAATATTGCTGGTGTGTGAATACCATTTTTTCGATTTAGGGATCCGTTGGCGAAATATTAAGCTTTAAAGCGGTAATTTTTGTTAGAGTCACGTGTCCCCCCCCCCTGCCAGCTAAACGGTTGCTTCTGGAAATGTGAAAAAATTCATGGCAGTAGCATATATAACGTAGTTACAAGGAAAACTATTACGGCTAAGTAGGTTCTATTAGTTTTTGAGTAATAGTGGATCGACTTAAGAAAGTTGAAAAAATAAATTATGTTCATAGAGCTGCATACGTAAAATGGAAAATTATTTTTTTCCGCGTGATATCCATGGTGTGGGGTATCGTTGGATGGGTCTTTCAAAAATGTCGCGGGTGTGTGATAAACATTTTTCGATTCAGGGATCCGTTTGCGAAATATTAAGCTTTAAAGTGCTAATTTTTGTCACTTTAGTAGGTACTTTTTCTGTTTCCAAAGTTGACTTTTGTTGGTTTCTTTTAGGTTTGGTTTATAAGGGCTGGCGAGGTCTACTGTTCTCACGGAACTACTAGTAAATATGTCCCCATCATTGAGGACGTCTACTCTCGCAACGACGGCGTATAGTCCACCACGCTAACCCAGTGCGGGTTGGAGGATTTCACATGCGCCTAAGAAATGACTCTTCGGTGTATGCAGGTTTCCACATATCGTATTCCTTCACAGTTTGAGAGCAGTCGTAAATGTACTTAGGTAAGTTTCGAGAAAATCTACACAAACATGACACGACCTTGGATCGAACTCGACCCCTCGACGTGACACGCCGCGTCTTTCTTACTACGCCATCGACGCTCTTTGTCTCACATAAATTATTTAATTCTTCTTCTAGATAAAATTTTAAGTAAAAAAATTAAAAGGCCCTAGATGATCCTAGATTGAACCATATACTAATCCAAACGATGGAAATGAAGGTAACTGCGCCACACTCTAGGTTTTTACATATCCGATTCTATTCCTTGTGAAGTGAAGGTAACTGACAGTCTTGGTTTTTGCGTATCCGATTGTATTCCTTGTCCCGTGTCCGCGGCCCACGCGCAAGGACCCCGCGTGGTACTCGGCCGCCATGACACTCGGTTTTTCACAACGTCAGTAGTTAAAGGTTAATAGAAAGCGGGTAAAACAATACTGCGCGCTGCGCCTGCGCCGACGGTCACAATGCCCATTGTGTTTAGTGTTGAGTCATGCGCCGTAACAGTGACGCTGACGGTGACGGTGAACTACGCAACGAAGCTGTCGGCTGATCGGAGATCATTGGCATTGGGCTTTGTGAACTAATTGCAGAGTTAATCAAGAAGGGTTTCTCATTATTTTTAAGTATTAAATGTATTGTTATTATCTCTACGAAACAAATATTGCGCGCCAATAATAGAGAATCATTTCGACTGTGTTATATAGCCGGTCAGTGCTATGATTATGCTTATCAATTTCGACAACATCATCTCACTTAATCTACAAAAAGCAGTATATTTTCCAAAATACTTAAAGTTTGAACTGATCACTATGCTGGGAAGATCCGTTGATTATTATACCTAGAGAAAAGCTGTTTTATTTTTTGTTTTGTCCGGTCCGGGAGCATAGAGGCAATCACTGCTAACCCATTATGCCTGTCAATATACAAGTTTACTTATCAATCAAACATCTGATTGCTACTGCTTTATTTTGATTGACTGTCAATCTCCGTGGTCCAAAACTGTTTGCTCCCGAGGTCGGCACTGCTTGTATTGTTTTCATGAGGTCGCGCCGCAAGCCCCGCGCCGGTAGCAGGCGGCTCGATCACCGTGTGTTGAGACAACAAAAACTTAGCAATTATAGCGAGCTTAGCGGCGCAGGCGCAGCGCTATCGATGATTGGATCGTTCAGGTGGACTCCTATTTATAGTGCGCTCCTATACTTACGCTGATGAGAGTAACCTGCAACTTAAACTTTAAAAACGACTTTTTGTGATTTTTGAAATATTATTTTTTTTTATATACAGTTATTGTTTCGCCTCAATCAATCAACAGCCTGTTAATATGTCCCCACTGTTGGGATACAGGCCCACCCTCCCCACCACCCAGAGCAAGTTCCAAAGAATTCATTCTTCGGCGTATACTGGTATCCTCACTCCTCACGATGCTTTTCTTCACCGTTCGAGAGCAGTCAGTAAATGGAGGTACTTAAATTTCGAGAAAAACCTATTGAAGTCGGACTTCTCAACAAGACAGACCGCTTCTTTAGGTACCTATAACAAAATAAACGATTTTTGTTTTTATCATAATTCATACGTTGTGTGAAAACTTTGTGAATTAGTTGGTGACCCCGACTATAGCTGGGGCCACGAGTACTCGGTACTGGCAGTCTTATCTCACGCGCTAGTCCGGCGTCCGTCAATCACACGTCACTTTTTAGAGCCATTCATGATTGGCCAGCCACTGAGCGCATGCGCGGGCCGCTACCGTGCGCTGCTCGCCGGTGATTGGACAAAAAATATTGAACACGATCTGTAAAAATATGCTATTACAAACGTAAATAGAGATCTGTCTCGAATAACAAACTACACAAAAAGTATTGCTTAATACATCAACCTATCACAAGGTGGACCGACGATCTGGTGAAGGGGCTGGGACCCGGCTGGATGAGGTTAGCGCAGGACCGGTCGTCGTGGAGATCCTTGGGGGAGGCCTTTGTCCAGCAGTCTACAGTCTGATATGATGATGAGGATGATAACGTCAACCTATCTTCTCGTTGTAAACCAGAATGCCTGAAGACAAGTCAAGTCTTGGGTTTCAGGGGAGTTTTAGGTACAAGGCATCAAAAATTTGGAATACTATACCACCGCCCATTAGGGATTGCAGAACAAAAAATACCTTCAAAATCAAACTCGTAGCATATTTTCTCAACCTGCAAACCCAACCATGATGCTTTGTACCTATATCTTGGTATATTAAGTAAGATTTTCATCTATATATTTATTTATTTATTTATGTACTATATCAATTACTACTTTAAAATACACTAATTATGTACCTTTAATTATTACAAATATAAATTATTATTATTATAATATAATGTATGTCTACTTTTGAACGCACACACACACACACACAAACACACACACACACACGGGGACATCTAGCTAAGGTCCCCAGCAGAAAAACAGCGCTGCGCCTCCTGGGTGCAGCACTATGCTGAGCTGGGAACCTTTTCACGATCACAGCATCGTCTACCACCTGATTTTATGTCAGGTTAATTAATTAATTTCACTATATTTGTTGTGATTGTCGAATAAATTATTTTTCTTTCTTTCTTTCTTTCTTTCTTTCTTCAGACAGTGTCGGGACTAGTCGCTCAACAGGCCATGCTTCTCATCATTCTCATAGAAACAGGATCTAAAATGAGGCGATCCGCCAGAGAACCAAAGCCAATTTCCGGTGGATATAGACGAGTGGAGTCCACGAGTGGGCAAGCGTAGTGTGGGACGCCCCCCGGCTAGATGGAGCGACGACCTGCGTGGGGCGGCCAGCAGCGACTGCTGTAGAGAACAGAAGATCGGGTTCGTAGGGTTACAAAATGATGAAATACGAAGTAACTTTGAAACCTTGAAATCCTGTTTCCATATGTTGGATTGGGTTTCTACAAAAAGCTTTAAAAGGAAGTAAACCCAGAGATTAAAGTTAAGTTGAAGTAGGTACAGTGTTCTGCAGTAATATTTATAAACTCTAGAGTTGAAAGACATGCTCTTTGCTCTGCTTCCATTAATTTGTCACCCTACCTAACATAATGAAGCTACACGCCCCTTACCATAAACAATTACCATATAACAAAGAAAACATACAGAGAGGAAAGGTTTCCCCGGAAAATGGGTAATTGTTTCCCACAATCGGCTCCCTGACCGGGGCTGGGCTGAGACCTAAATCACAGATAAATCAGATAAGAGGAAATAAAACGATGGGCCGGCCCACTGCGGCCGCGGCGGGCCGCGAGACGCGCGGGACAGCGCACAAGCGGGCACCAAACTTCTCTCTTCAGTGCCATGTTTGAAAGAAAGAGAAAACACTGTTCGTCTCCTCTTTGTTGGAAGGACTATCAGGGTAATACGAGTATATCTAAGCAAACAACGTTGAGATATTAATCTGAATGAAGGTCCGATTTTTGAAAACGAATTTTTCGTATATACTTAATTGTCTTCGTCATATATGTCATTTTCATTATTTGGTGAGAGCTTGACGAATGTGAGAGGAAATTACATAGATTTAAAGATTATAAGAAGAATCGTCGGTTTTACAAAATACAACATATCCATATTTGTAGGTTGTTTATGTCACCTGCATCCTTTGCTTTTGTTCATTTTCTTTGTTGTGTGTGCCGCTTTTCTCAGCGCTAACACATATAGGAAGCGGTTGTAGAGAAATAGTACCTATGTATGTAGCATATAAAGTGTAAGTATATTTATACACGTGTGTATGTAGTACTTAGATTACTCAAAACCAATAACATTATTTAGTTTATTTTATTGTCGACTCTCGCATTTAGTGGCCGCACCGTTTGGGCAGTTGCCGGACAATAGCGGTTGGGCGGGCGGCCGCGGGCAGGTGGAGGGCGCGGGGGGCGGAACAAGGAAACTACTTCTTGACATGTGTGTGCCCGCCTTTACCACGCCGCCGCGCCGCCGCGCCGTATGCAGAGGAGCCTTTCGAGCCTCTTGTGTTTTTACTTTTGAAAATAAATAAAAATATTTTTTTCAGTAACTTAATTTTTAAAACTTTTGCTTTTTTACTTTAAAGATATCAATTTTCAGAGTACTGTTGCAATAATTTGAAAAGGTCTAATAAATCACCGCAAGTCGGTACGTAATAATTGTTCCTTCGGTCTCATTAAGGTAACGGGATTATTGGTACCGATTAATAGATATACTCGTAGGAAAAATTTGAAAATCAAGCCTTCTATAGAGCGCTGAAATATACCTATACAAAATATTAATAATAATATAGATTATACTAATGTAAAAATAAATAAATAAATAAAATACTAAAGTAAATAACTAAACTAATAAATAAGTAAGTAAAAATAAAGTAAAGTAAGAAATAAAAATAAATAAATAAATACTTATTTTAAAATGCATTAACCCTTATTCCATAGTATTCTATCTATGCATGTACACAGGGCCGGCCGCAGTGAGGGCAGTCACAAATCTCGGGGGTGGTTTTGGGGCTGATTGCTGCTTTTTGCGGAGTTCCTTATTGAAAACCCGCGCCTCGCGGGACCGACCCACGGGGAAGTTATGGGCACGAGATTGTTAGATGTATGTCAACTCACCATTTGATTATAAGTATTTGACAGCTGTCACTGTCAACATTTGTCACTAATTCAATGCATTCATCGTGATCATCAACCTGCACTAGTCCAATGCTGGGCATAGGCCTCGAACAAGGCACGCCACTGAAGTCGATCTTTGGTTTTCCGCATCCAGTCACTGCCAGCTCCATCTATAGCCGGGGGGCGTCCCACACTACGCTTGCTTACTTACGCGGTTATCGATTCTTCGACAGATGAGACCAGTTCACTGCCACTTCAAAGTACTAAGTTTTGAGATATGCAGACAACCGTGAAAGGTTTGTTGTTTATATTGTATCTGACAATGTGGAGAAGAAATGTGATTATTATTCAGTGTATGGGATTGATTATAATAAACCCATGCTCAGGAAAAACAAAGACATTGATAAATTCATTCGCTCGATTGGTACAGAGCATGCCTCGGATTGGCCAGGTCGCAGGCTCAATTCCTGCTCGCGAATGATTTTTTCAATTTCATCATTATTTATTAAGTAAAATATGTTATTGTTAACGATACTTACGTCAATCATATTGTGTTGAGTGGGTACCACAAAGCCCGGCGTCTGCCAACCGTATTCATGTTCATGGAGACATACGGGCGGAGGCGCCCACCGACATCGTTCTTAGCTGCATGTTTTTAACTGCCGACAAAAACAAATGAATCAATTACTGCCCTACGGGCACGCGCTGCAAAAACGTGTAGTCGCGGTGGGCCTAATGTGGGCTCTAATTCGGCCCATTTGTCGGCCGTTTACGGCCCGGCGACGGACACCGGACACGGTGTTGCGGTCGCTGGCAAAAAGGCCCGGCTCACAATTACTATTTCATTGTGTTTGTGGTCGCATCTTCGGGTGACCGCGGGTTTTTGTTCAAGACTGCTTATATCTGTTGTTTGCTTACGCATTAGGGACACTTTCATATCAATGGTCTTGTGGTTTTGTGTAAGCTTCGATGGATTCTGAAGAACAATTTTACTTGGAATTGTTTTATGCACTCTGTTTTCTTAATTTGTTGTATGTATTTGCTGATCTATCTACTGAGTCGTAGCGTTTCCCAAAACAACGACAACTTCAGCAAAAGTAGAAATACGCGAACAAAGAATTTCCACCTATATCCACTAGGGAAGTTTGAAAAAAAAATCAACTTTTCGCCTAAACAATATAAAGCCCTTGCTTTTGCTTCCTATGACCCAGTGTACCAAACTTCAAAGTCATACTATTTCAGCGGTAGGTAAATATAGTGAATGTATGAAAATTCTACAAAAGAAACCCAGTTTAAAAACATAGACTTTACTGATAATCGAATAGTACCTATTTGGAAACATCGTTGGAGTGACCGCGAGCAGATAATAAGAAATTGGGCGACCCGGTTAAGTAGATCTTTGTTTGATCAGTTAATAAGCCTCATTTGTATTGATAGCACATATACATGTACGTATCGTACATCCCTGTACATACGTGTACATTAGGTACATAAGTCGTAGGTACGAGTTCGGTGTACAAACGGTTAAACGCGGAACAATGTTTGCGCGCTGCCTGTTTACCCGAGGCAAGCGCAATCAGGGCGGCCCAACCGCGGCCGCTGCGATGAATTTATTTTATTTATCGTCCGCCGAGACGCTGCTGCTGATTTGTGTGCGGGGCCCGCACGTGTTTGTCTTTCCCATAAATAGGGACTTCCTTAAAGAAGTATACCTATTTACTGCATGGAAATGGAAATCAATGCCGAATGTTACTTAGCTTTTACTTAGCTTTGGAAAGAAAGTTTCGTAAGGCACGTTACACTCCCAGACACTTGTTGTAAGTACGAAAGCTAGGCCAAATAAAGTGCTTGTTTAACATTGTGCTTGTTTAATACTTATTTATAGCAAAGGAATTTCATTCCAACCGGGAGTCCCACCACATCTCTCCTCTTTATTTTAAAATTATGTTAAGTCAAGTAAATGAGTAAGTTGACGCTGTGTGGCCGTACCTTTTATTAATTCGTGACATTACATTTTGAATCGCTCTCAATAAAAAATCTCACAAATAAAACAATTGGAACTTCAAAACTGTGTTTGTCTATTATTTTGTCCAAAGGGCCTTGCTGCGGTCCGCAGGCGCCAATCAGTGAGTAAACGTGTGCTCATTTGCGGTCATCTCGGGCCCGCAGCCCGCGCTAACTCACGCCCATTGCGGCCCATTAGTCGACAGCCCGCGTCCTGCGGTCGCACTGCTGTCTGCGGTCGGTAAGTGAAGACTTACATCTTATTTGTTTAGTTTTAGGGCCTCTTACACCGCTTGCTGATAAAGTCCCAGATACCCTATCTGCAGGTTATCTGACAGATAACCTGTTTTTTTGGTTTCACAGGTATCTGATTGCCTATATTTTATATAGTGTATCACAAGATTTATCTGATAGATTAGTTTATCACTAAGATTATTATCTGTAACAATATCAGGAAGTGGCGAAAGAAGCCCTTAATCATTTAAAAATACATTATTTACATAGGCTTTTACTTGACTTTTCTAGAAAACGATACAGTTAGAACTTGACCTTTATGTTATTTGTCGACTTCTTAATTCTTGACCACACATAATTTGTCACCGGTAAATAGCATTCACCTAACCCCAATACGTATTATAATAAGCACAAAAATTATAGCTTAAAACTGTCATTAATAATTTATCACAGTTTTAAGTTATAATTTTTGTGCCGTGAGATTTTTCTAATAAATAAAATATTGAAATAAAATAAAAAAATCTAACAGCACAATAATTACAATTTAACACTGTGATTTATGTGTAGGGGTTTATCATGCTTGACCATTGACCATTGTCAACAAACCGTGTGTGAAGAGAATGATGAGACTGAGCGATGCGACAGAGGTGTATCACGATCGCGATACTTGCCGCTCCTTTCTTCGTGCCTACCCCGCCAGGGACATAGCGTGAAGATAATGTACTATCACAGAATTAAATTAAATTTTTCCCAGCATTCAATCCTAATAAGAAGAGGGAACATACTCAAACAGCAGAAGAGACATTAATTCATCAGTGGAAACTGTGTGTTAACTGTTTTTAATTCAAGTTTTTTTTAACTGTAGGTTTTCCTAATAATTAAATTATAAATGGAAGATAGCAAAATGATATTTTAAACAAAGAGCCTTACCAAAATAATTGCATGCTCAGACTGAACGCACCTTACAAACTTGTAGATTCTTCTGAATTTTCGGGTAGGCAAGTTTTCCATGTAAGCTGAACAAATAATTCGAGACCCTTCTTTCTGAACATTAGCTCGTGAAGTCCGTGACCCCCGGCACTTGACACAAGGCCCTATCACACACTAACTGTACCCCGCCCGAAGTCCAAAGCTGTTTTATTGTGCAATAAACACTGCACCTCGCTCCGCACACTGCGTATGTCAAGTGCTTAACTCCTTGATAAGGCGGCGGCTGCCCCTGCCCTGGTGCCTGCTCACAGTATAAAGGGAACAGTGTAGGCGATTAAACCAGGAAACATTTTGATTTGCTCAGTTTAGTTGTGTAAATGTGAAATTATGCAGAAATTTTGGGACATAAAAGCTATATATCTATGTGAGTGATTATAACTATACTGCCTAGTTAGTTGGAAAACGTTGTGGGGGGTTTGCTTAAAAATTCAAATGAGAATGCAAAGAACAGACGTAACGTAATTTGACATTTTTATATTACTTTGACATTTCAATTATCTAGGTATGTTATTTTTAAGTAAAAAATTGACCCGTATGATTATTACAAAATAAATGAATATGAATAATAATAAATATGAATAGCTTAAAAACACAAATTAAAACCTATAAGTAAATTAACCAATCACGCGTTGCTGTCAAAAGTCAAAAAACTCCATTAAGTGTGGCTGTCAGTTTTTGGTTTTTGAAAAATCACTCGTACCAAAAAAAAAATTGAAAAGTTAACTGTTTAGGATGTAAGCAAAGAATATGCCAGCCCTTTGAATTGAATTAACCATTTGCCCTTTACCAGAATCTGTCACATACAGAATCTGCTCAGAAAACAATTTTCCAATTCTGAATTTGGTTACCTCTCCATCTTAATATGAAAATTTTATACAAAAACATCCGAGAAATTTTAAGAAATATAATAAATGGCGGATACCGCAAGCAAAGTCCACTAAATGTAGTGCCAATACTATAGCAGTGTACTGGAAGGCAAGAAGTGATGAGCTAGGGGCCGGGCATCAGATAGCAGCGACCGGTCGCCGGTCGCCGGCCGCCGCCGCAACACCCGGGGGTTATGTGTCACGGCTTCACACTTCACTCTCATACACGTTTCTTTCTAAAAGTTCATCTCTTGAGTTTTGGAAAAGGGTGGCTCTTTGAGATACAGGTAGATTGGGGCGGGTATGGTAGCTAGCAAGAGAAGAAGTGGGTGTCGGACTTGCTGATGTTATACATAGGTGGACGGATAATTAGAAACAGGGCCAGATTTTCATACAATCGAGGTGACTTTGAAGCCATGGATCTCCGAGAAGGATTGATGGGGGCGTGATCTGATGACGGTCGTCGAGAGAGTAGATGGAGGACTTTTAGATCGCTATAAATATCCAACTGATCAGATGAGCCGTTTGGAAGCAGCATCGTCATGATTCTTTAACTCTAAGATTTCCATACATTTTGATGCCATTTTGCGGTTTTATTTCTTCACGACGATGCTGCTTCCAAACGGTTTATCTGATCAGTTGGATATCTATAGCGATCTTAAAGTCCTCCATTTACTCTCTCAATGACCATCATCCGATCATTTTCCCATCAATCCTTCACGGAGATCCATGGCTTCAAAGTGACCTCGATTGTATGAAAATCTTGCCTTGTTTCTAATTATCCGTCCACCTATGTATATGTTATGATTAAATGGCTCAAACTGCGGTTTCATCAACAGCCTATTAACATGTCCCCACTGCTGGGGCTCAGGCCTACCCTCTGAACGAGGGCGTTCGGGCTATAGTCCACCACGCTAGCCCAGTGCGGGTAGGTGGACTTCACATGCGCCTAAGAATTTCTTCTTCGGTATGCAGGTTTCCTCACGATGTTTTCCTTCACCTTTTGAGAGCAGTCAGTAAATGTACTTAAGTTTCGAGAAAAACCCTATTGGTGCATGTCCCAGCCGGGGATCGCACTCCAGACCTTTCGATATGATAGGCCGCGTCTCATCCCCGACGCCACTGACGCTCTCTAAACTGCGGTTTCATTTCTTACCATAAAGACTAAATTCTCTAAACTGTCCTTTTCAACTGAATCCACTTTCGCTATATTTCCAGTTATATCCGAGACATTCCATCGACGCGAAGGAGTTATTCTGTATACGTCATTACGAGATCCTCCCTCGCCTCGAAGCGACCCACGGGGGAGCGACACTACCGTATTCCCGATTTCCTCTTTAGATCGTTTACTATTTATCTCACAATAACACGACAAGTAGGTAAGGTCAGAGTCTATAAGGATGAGTGCTGACTGCGAAAGTCATCAGCAAATTATCGGTGAGAAAGATGTGAGCTTACGAAACCTAATCCTAATATTAATATAGATCCTAACGTGAGTTTGTTTGTTAAATTTTACATACGAATAATATTTAGGTACTAATTTTTATTTTTATAATATTTTCACATTTCCCACGGGAACGAAAAACGCGGGCGAACCCACAGGCTAAGAGTAAGAGTTCAAAGTTATACAAATCGTAGATTTTACAACTCTTTCCTATCCCAGACTAATTAGTACATTTTAGACTTTCGCGCTTTGTATTCATAATTATATAATTATTTACGGGTCTTACACACGAATAAGTTTTATTTACCTTGCCAGACTAATTAATCTGGGAAATGTAACTGAAGGACAGGGTAAAGTGACATGGCTGGCTAACCCTCCGCCTGTAGGTCCGACATCTCGACTACGGTGGTGCCAACACGAGCGGTGGCGGTATTTTTCCTCGTGGTTTTGGTTCTGGATTTATTGTATTATAAGTCAAAGCAAACTATTTTATTGCATGTGCTCGTAAGTACACTGGGTACATTCATACAACCTCAATTTTAACAGTACCTCCGCTTTCTATGTGTTATCGGTGGGAAGAAAAAGCGGCGCTACAAACTTTTAGTACGTAATAAGTACTCACTAATAATAATATTATGTATAATTTAATTTTTTTTTATACGATCATGCTTGCATGACATGCAACGTTTACGTGAATTATCATGCTGCATGATTGCTAACCATCATGTTTGCTAACAATCAGTACAGTTAAGCAACGGCCAGCACGTAGTTTTCATGTCGTGCACGTCAATCACGACAACTAGACGGTCATGCATGAGTAACGTAATGCATGTCATGCCGTATGATCGTTTAGGGAGCCCATTACAGCTTGTTGAAATGACTGAAAAAGTTTGTGAAACTTTGAAAGACCTTGCATTTATATGGGATTCTTCCAAGCTGTAAAAATATGTCAGTAGTCCAAATCGTGCGTTGTATTTGCGTTACTCTAGCAAGATTTGACCCCTATGAATGTTTCTATGACTTTTCATGGTCATCATCATCCCAGCTCTTGGTATGTTCATTTTCTTCTTAGGCGATCTTAACTCAGACCACACAGCATTCTTGTCTTAGTATGTCACGTCATTGTTAGGGGCGTCTCGGCTCTAATCTCGCTCGGATTAGGAGACTGGTCAGCTTACGCAAATACGATCCGATTGTAGTCGGTCCGCGCCGGTGATACCAGCGCCGGCGCTGACCCCACGTGTCCGTCAGGGATCTCATTGCCAACTTATTTAAAAAAGGTTTAAGCTTACTATTAGACAGACAGAGAGGAATATAACAAGGGTTCATGAATTGACATCGGACCCACTGTTTACGTAGGGGTATCGGGATCATTATCATTATCAGCCTTTGAACGTCCCACCTTCCACCACCTTCTTTAGGTCGTCGGTCTACCTGCGCGTACTGGTCTGCGGTCCCACTCTAGAACCCGTCTGTCCCAACGGCCCAGATGTGATGTGACCTGCCCACTGCCACCACCCTGCTAATCTTTTCGGCTATATCGGTAACCTTACTTCTCCGTCGGATCTCCTCATTACGAATCATGCCCTTCAAAGAGCAGGACTCCCGAGACCGGGATATTAAAACTAAATATTAGAATAACAACTTCCGTGGCTAATGATCGCCGCACGATTAGGCCGTGGCCAATTCGATTGGCAAATTCCGGGAATCTATCAAGAAAATTCTTCAATTTCCCATCGAAGCCGTTTGTCAGTTCCATTCGCAAATAACACCCGAATGTAAGACACGTAACCCTAAATTCCTATGTCCTCGCACCCGGATGCCTGGCGAGGGGACGCGACATTCCTGAGACGTTTTCCGGAATTTTTGCAAGACAAATAGCAGCTTGACCGAGATGACATACGGCCGGAGTGGGCAGCTCATACACTCCCCGGGATCCTCCCGCGGGGAGGGCACTGTTCCCAATGATTTATTCGAGGGCCGCACTAAAGTTTCAGGTCTATGAGCCTCTATTGGGCTATTTATGTGCTCTATTTAGAGTTGGAGTTGGTTTTAGTTTGGCGGGTTATTTATTGGTTTGTTTGGAATGTGTAAAAATATCTACTACTAGCTGTTTCCCGCGGTCTCGCCTGGCCTGGCTCGGGTCCTAAGGGTCGTAGCGTGATGGGCTATCAAATTCAAAAAGATTTTTTCAAATCCGATCAGCTTTAATAAATGAGTTATAGATTAGTATTAAGCAGTGTCCCACCCACCTGCGTAAAACCAGTTGTTCTGCATTTGTTGATTTGGTTTCGGCACCGATCGATATAGTAAATGCTCAATTTCCTTTGATGCTCGTTGCTCGATGATTCATACATATATATTGACAAGACGTCAAATATTACCATACTGGCCACGCGAATCGATTACGTCCAACTCTGGTCCAGCGCAATACGGTAGTAGGGTTATTATAATATTGTGTAGTTTCACCGATTGTTACGTATCACATTATCTGCACCGGCTTAATACAATGTAATTTGATTTGAACGAAGCGAATGGTTTCATCGGACAGTGCGAACAATTGTCTATGAGTATATTTACGTGTATACGAGTAGTTTTGGGGAAAATACACCCACATGATTATAATAGATTCAATTACCTAGGTATCTACTTATTTTCTGAAAGGAAAACCCACATACCTACTTTGAGGGATTCTTTGATCGGAACGCATTTTTTATTTATTTTGTATTTTATTATTTTTAAGTAAAATGAAGTGAAGTTCTCCAAGTCTAAAAAGTACTCGAATGGCGACCACGTACCGGAAGCTCAGCGTAGGCAGACCTTGTGGGAACAAGGTGGACCGACGATCCGGTGAAGGTCGCGGGACGCAGCTGGATGACGTTAGCGCAGGACCGGTCGTCGTGAAGATCCTTGGGGGAGGCCTTTCTCCAGCAGTGGACGTCTACTGACATGATGAGGATGAAGTAAAAAGATTTTAAGTTAAGGCATTCATAATTGCAACTACGTATGATTTATTTCGCCGTCAGAGCGTCAGTGGCCTCGGGGATAAGACGCGACCTATCAAATCGGAAGGTCCGAGGTTCGATCCCCGGCTTGGCAATGTACCAATGGGTTTTTTCTCGAAACTTAAGTACATGTACTGACTGCTCTCAAACGGTGAAGGAAAACATCGTCGTGAGGAAACCTGCATACGCCGGAGAAGAAATTCTTAGGCGCATGTGAAGTCCACCAACCCACACTGGGCTAGCGTGGTGGACTATAGCCCGCACGCCCTTGTTGAGAGGGTAGGCCTGAGCCCCAGCAGTGGGGAGATTAATAGGCTGTTGATGATGATGATGATTTATTTCGCATTTACAACAACTTTTACACTATTGTTTTTCTCGACAACTAAACTTAGGTAAGTAAACGGAAGTTTTTATATGATTTTACTTTTATAAGTTTGATTGTTACAGCCTGCAGATGTAACTGCCGATTTTTTTTAGAAAAACATTGTTTAAGTGAACTTCCTGTATGTATGTATTGTATAATACACGCACGGTGTGGATTGCAACGAAGTGGACACGCTGCCGTGTGCTATTTATTTGAATCTTACTCAGATAAAGCTAGTTATGCTAATTGATCTTTGTAATTACTCAGCTATAAATATATTTGCTGAGAGAAGTGGTTTGTTTATAGCTCAAGTAATATTATACGCTTTATACTTATAGACGTTGGTGTAGAATATGAACCTTATTTCTTTAAAACGCAACGTTTCTTGTGATTCACAGCAACATTTTCATACAAAATGGTAACTTTGAAACCTTGGTCCACCGCCAGGGATTGATCGGGGTATGATCTGATGATTGCCTTATCTCTAACTGATCAGATGAGTCGTTTCGACCAGAGACATATAGAGTACTTAATTTTAGATTTTCCATAGTATTTCGAAGCCTTTTAGCGATCTGGACCACCTCCATTCACTATCTGGATGGTCATCATCAGATCACACCCGATCAATCCCTGGCCCTCCGCCAGGGATTGATCCAGGGTTTCAAAGTTACCACGTAGGTATGAAAATGTTGCTGTGAATCGAAATTTTTGACAACCGAGTGACTATAACTTCTAAGGTACGTGGCCGATGAAATATAAAGTGATAACAAACACCGTGACAGGTACAAATAAACTAATTTGAGCCCCGTCTTCGTTCACCTGTGTCCCGCGACGTCATTGTTATCGAATGAGATCTCAACGGCTCATAGACGAGTCGAGAATTGGGCGAAACCTCGCCGCTAATTCCGTGAGACAAGCGTGTCCATTTATAAAACGTTAATAAAAACTTTATACTTAGCTAAATAACCTTAAAGATAGGGTGTCTTTCCGCCTTTTTACTCGCCCGCAACGCCACTGAAACTTGAACTTTACATGGAGTGTAATAAGGTGTAGTTCTGAATGTGATTAATGCAGGAGATGTGTCGTTTTGTTAGATGGTAGAACGATATCTTGGTGTATCTTGCCTCGGTACGTGGTAGACGCAAGGTGTACGCAAGGTGCGCGGCGACCGTTGCGTCGCACCGGCGACCGGCGCGGGCGCAGGCGCTCGCCCACCTTACTCGCTACCGGCACCGACACGAGTAATAACAAAGCCGTGTAACAGCTGATTAGTGGAACGAAACTCTTGCCGAGGGTAGATCCTCTGATAGGGTTATTGGTAATGAATTACGGAAGGAGCTTCACGGTTTTGTAACAGTCATTGATGTATTTTGTGACGGTCTCTGCGGCGATACATTCTTGATTATGCACTAATTTGGAGAGAATCTAGTCGTCTGGGCTACGGATAGGAGTGTCTAGTAATATAATAATATAGTCTTCACTAAATAAGAATTTGAATAGTTCATTAACATCATAGCCTACCTACCTAGATATCTCAATCTCTACTATTGTTTGCAGTTGCTACTCAGAAAAAATGATCTAGACACTAAATATAGACACTATAACTAAATAATCTAGACACTATATCGAAATGAACCCGATTAATACAACTTAAAAATCAGCTAATCAATGAAAGCTTTTTAAAGTATCTCGATTTCTAATTGAAGTTACAGACATTTCGAGGTCCTTGTGGGTTGACATTGTGGGACCGTCGGTGGATTCAGTGCTTTGTAAACGATTTGGATACTATTTTTTGTATAACCAGACCCGGCCAAACGTCGAAATATTCCGAATTTGATCCCGGATCCCCGGTCGGGCCATGTACCAATGGGTTTTCATCGAAACTTAAGTACATTTACGACTGCTCTCGAACGGTGAAAGAAAACATCGTGAAGAAAACTGCGTTCGCCGATGAAGAAATTCATAGACCACCCACCCGCACTGGGCTAGAATGGTGGACTATAACCCATACGCCCTCTTTAAGAGGGTATAGGCCTGTATTTTCAAATGAACTGCATAGCCGCTTCAGCCGTATAAAGTAGCCACATTGTAACAAAACTATGAAAAGCATATTTGCTACAAATAATGAAGACATAAAGTGTGAATGTTTATTGCTCTATTAATGTTGGGACCGACGAATCACGCGAAATTGTTATCAAATCGAGCGTGATATTGCTCAGTACGTAATGAGTGTTTACGCACGGCGCGTACGCATCGCGGTTGCGTCGCGCGCTCGTTGCCAACTGGCCACAGTGAAACCCGCGTCTTGTTTTTCGTGTTCACTGTCCAAGATTAATTGACATAACGATTACGAGGAATGGCCATAATATCCAACTCTATTTTATTTAGCGTATTTTCCAGCGATCGAGCGGAGAGGATTAATATTCCCAGGATATCCCTAGCTAACATCTCTGCTCCCTTTTAGGGTGACTATTAAATTAACATAGGTATGTACTAACCGAACTAACTAACATACAAACAGTACTCGTTTGCTTTTGAAGATTTGATACATTTTTCTTTGTTTTAAGGCATTGGTAGGCATTTTTCTTGCATTGCCTCATGTCATGTTACATGCCTTGTCAGTCTGTCCGGCGGATAACTCAAAAACTACTAAACCTCTTGAGCTGAAATATGTATCTGTGGGTAAATTTGAAAGGGCATTCGCGGTTTGCGGCGAGCGTGTGTGATGAGAATGGTGATACTGAGCGAAGCGACAGAGGTGTGTCAGGATCGCGATACTTGGCGCTCCGTTTTTTCTGCCTACCCGTCAGGGACATAGTATAATTATGTAGGTTTAAAGTGGGTATAGTAGCCCGACCATGATGGGATTTGTGGAAAATTGGTTTGACTGGCCTGTTGGCGTAGTGGTAGTAACCCTGCCTACTGCGCCAAAGGTCAACATTTGTGTGATGAACATAACTGTTGGTTTTCGGATTCTGGGTGTTTGTATGTATTTAAGTATTTATTTAAAAGTATTTATATATGTTTATCAGTTGTCGAGTACCCATATGTACAAGCTTCGGCTTAGTTGGGACTAAACAGCCGTGTGTGAATTTGTCCAAACATTATTATTATTATTGTTCTTTCCAGAGATATTTAAGTAATCGAAACGTTTAACGTGCGGCGGCCCACTTTCTATCCTACTAATATTATAAACGCGAAAGTTTGCAAGGAAATTTTGATGGAGGTACCTATGTTGCTCTATCACGCAAAAACTGCAGCACAAATTTTGATGAAACTTTACAGTAATATAGATTATACATCAGATTAACACATAGGCTATAGGCATGATAGATACCTTGGGAAAAGCTGTTCCCGCAAGACAAACTTTTCTACGCGGGCTAAGCCGCGGGTATGAAGTATAAAGACCACGCCCTGGAACCTGTGGGTGCAATTGCACATTGCGGTGGCCCCACACCAGTCGGTCGCCAACAAAAAGTTACCAGCGCGCGATTATCGCATTATATGCGCCTGTTCACGCGATGCATTCCGCATAATCGATTGTTTCCACATTCATTACTCAATCTTTATTCATACGTATGTTTGTCGTTCTCCTTTCTTCTCTACGTATCATAGTTATGACACTGTATAACTCAGTTTCGTCAGTGGCGTCGGGGATGAGACGCGGCCTATCATGTCAAACTTCGATCCCCGGCTGGGCCATGTACCAATCGGTTTTTCTCGAAACTGAAGTACATTTACTCACTGCTCTCAAACGGTGAAGGAAAACATCGTGAGGAAACCTGCATACGCCGAAGAAGAAGTTCTTAGGCGCATGTGAAGTCCACCAACCCGCACTGGGCTAGCGCGGTGGACTATAGCCCGAACGCCCTCGTCGAGAGGGTAGGCCTGAGCCCCAGCAGTGGGGACATGTTAATAGGCTGTTGATGTTAATTCAGTTTACATTAAACATCATAATCACAATCATCCGTTCAACGTCTTCTACTAGACATAGGCCTTCCCCAATGAGCCGCCACCACACCCGGTACTCTACCCTTTCCATCCAGTCGCTTCTGGGCACCTTTTTTAGGTCGTCGGTCCACCTCTGAGCGTCCCATGTCCCGTGGACATTTTTGTTTGTGGCCCTAAACCGCCAAAAGGAAACATGCTTTCTAACATTTCCTCTAGATAGTAAGTATATTATTTTTTGTAATAATGAAATTTTATTCATTACTGGCCTTAGGGCCAACGTAACTGAGTTTTATGGCTATATACGAAGTGGGAAATGTTGTTCCAATTGGAAACCAAGTGATGTGATATGTCTCATTCACTACGTAACTACTGTTTTCTTGTTGATAACTAGCTACGAAGTTGTGTTGTAGACTGAAAAACCAATATGATTGCGTTTTCATATATCGCTTTTACTACCACATCTGACTGTCATCATCATCATCATCAGCCTGCACTAGTCCACTGCTGGACATAGGCCTCCCCCAAGGCGCGCCACTGAGTCCGATCTTCGACTCTCCGCATCCAGTCACTGCCAGCCGCCCTGCGCAGGTCGTCGCTCCATCTAGCCGGGGGGCGTCCCACACTACGCTTGCCTAGTCGTGGTCTCCACTCGAGAACTCGTCTACCCCAACGGTTATCGGTTCTCCGATAGATGTGACCAGCCCAAGCCACTTCAACGTGCTAACCCTTTGAGCTATGTCAAAGGCTTTGGTTCTCTGGCGGATCACCTCGTTTCGGATATCGGACTGTAGCAATACTTATTTCTAACTTGAAACTGCAGTGAAAATTAAAGTAAATAAACATGTAACTTGACCACAACTACCATTTAGGGTTAAAGTGACACATACGCTCCCAGTAATTGCCAATTCCGACTTTCTTTCACTTTACATTTTTGTGGTGAGGCTCGTTAAACAATTTAAGACAAGGTGCATTCACGCCCTGCTCCACCACGTCAATTAAGTTGGTACTTAGGTACTTACTTAAAATGTTCGTTTTAACGTGTTTTTGTTTGTACCGACGTGGCATCATGTCGCCAGGCATTCAGCTAATGATGTGGAAAGCAACACGTCGGAGGAACCAGACGATAAAACAGCCTTTCAAGATTTTGCTCGATTAATCTACCGTATTTGCAATTAATAATATGAATATTACTTAATTAATACCTAAAAATTAACGTAAGTGTGATTACCACATAAAAGTAGTAGGTAGTTAAGTAAGTGTTGACACTGTAAAGTAAATAAATAAAGTAATGTAAAGTAATGTACACGACTATTAATAAATAAGTATAGTCACTTACATAAAATATGATACTTCCTAAGATAGAACGCATTTATTTATCCCAATAATATGACAAACAATTTTGAATTAACTTTGGGCCTTCAGAATCGGACCTATTAAAGCTCTCAATAGGCAAAGTTTTTAATTATGACGTGATCTATTTAAAACACTTTTCAACAACTTTATTTCAAGAAGCTATCAAGGGCTCCTGTAAAACTGCATTTTATAGATACGATGGGCTTACGAAAGTAATCAGTCTAGACATCTTCACACTACAAACTCAAAGTTAATTTCTGTTTAGTAAAAACGTGGGAAGTGAAGTGTGACAGTAACACGGTGTAAAGTCTCCGAGCAGATGTCCGCGGGGTCCCCCCCCCCGCACACAAATGTCAATGCTTGCCGTGACATTTATTAACGGGCAAGGGTTCCGTTAAGGAATTCTTGAAGGCTATTTTCTTTTTCCCACCGAGGCTCGGAAGGGGGCGGTTTTTGCCTCTGACAGGACATGTCCAAGTCAGACACTTGACTTGTCGATGCCCCGACTAATGTTGTTCGCATTTTTTTGTTGCATAAAGAAAGTTTTAAACAGATGTGGATGACATTTGGTGGTAGTGGTAGATAAAAAAGTGACGTGTAGAAATGTACCCAGTGTACAATGCACACAGTGTACACTCTTATGCAATGAAATATGTTGACTTTGACATATATTGACTTTGACTCTTATGCAGTGTAGGCAGGCCTCCCACAAGGTGGACCGACCGACGATCTAGTGAAGGTCGCGGGACCCAGCTGGATGAGGTTAGCGTAGGACCGGTCGTCGTGGAGATCCTTGGGGGAGGCCTTTGTCCAGCAGTGGAAGTCTACAGGCTGATATGATGATGACTCTTATGCAATGAAAAATGTTGACTATGACTTTTATGCAATGAAATATGTTGACTTTGACGATATATTATTTCGATATACGTCTCTCAGGATAGGGACGGCTCTTTTCAAGTCAGCAATTAATTGATTGAGCCAGTTGTGCCAGTGCCTAATTTTCAAATTACAGTAAAAATTGTTCTTTATAAAAACTTAAGTTTTTTTTATGTGGACGGCCAATTGGAATAAAATCCTTATATTCCAGTCGTCGTTTATAATATTCAGAATACTAAACAACTGTCGGTTACAGCATGGAAATAGGGCAACTATTACTAGTCTGCGATCCATACTGCAGATCACATCCTCACTAAATTGATAAGTATAGTCTTACTTAAGATTTAACACGGACAATTTGGAACGATCTGGTTGAGTTGTTACACGCATAAATAAGTTTTCAGCACAATATGCACTTTAATTTATAATACTATCATAGATGTACACCAAAACCCACAGTTATGCATTATTTAGGGCATATAAATAAAAGAGACAACCATCTCTGGGAAGATTTCGCCAAAAAGCCTTTTATGAATTCCCAGTATTCAAACTTCAGTGACAATAAAACAAATAATACAGCTCGTGACGTGTTATCATTTCGGGTAACTTTTTAAAAGTCCATTAAAAACTTGTTGAAACTGCGAGTCAACAAATCAAAACTACATAAACATTCCTGAGAACTGCCGCCGCCGCAACTCCCCCGATAAGCGCCCACTCCGTTGTTGTCAAATAGTTTGCTTTACTCAAACTGGCTTAGTTATGTTTCAGTTAAGTTACTGTAAAGTTATTCATTGTTTTTTTTTAATAAATTTCGCATAGCGATCACCGGCGTCAAAACTGAGTTAAAGTTCTAATTCAGTTCAACGTCGAAGTGAATTTCTGCAGCGAAGTTTACTTTGTCGGTCTATAATAGGTCGTACAACTTAAGAATCATCCTTGCAGCCTATGTCCAGCAGTGGGCTAGTGCAGGCTGATGACGAAGATAAATCAATGCATGTAACATATAACAGAAGGCAACGCATTCCAACCTTTTTCTATGTCATCGGTCAATCATCTGGTTGACCTGATTTATAGAAGCATTCATTCCATACAATAAATCAACCAGTTTTTTTTTACTGTTTGTTTAGGTTTAGTTTATTTATTAAAATTATGTTTGGAGGTTAGGTTATTTTAGTTTTAATAAATCTATAAAAATTTTATAAAAGTTTTATAGATAGTTTTAGAATGTCCTATGTCATATATGTGTTCACAAACAATAGTCTAAGTAATAAAGGTCACCAATATTATTTTATTTTATTTTTATTTTATTTATTCATTCTCAAATCTACAGCTAGTTACAAAATATTTTAACCATTATAATATAACTTGTAAATTAGCCAATAACAGATTTCTTTTTTGTAAACTATAGTTTTTAAATTATAATAGGTAGGTAGGTACAGATATAAAGTAAAAAAGAAAAACGGAGAAAAAAATATAAGGTGTTATCAGGTTAACTTTTTTAACCAACGGTACAGTAAAAATGAAAAGTTCTAAGATTTATCTGACTTTTCAAAATACATCATTGACACGTTGAACAAACACGAAAACAATCGTTCAGCTTATTTATAATCTGTGTAAATTACATGTTTATTACTCACTAATTGCTTATTCAATAATAATGTGAGCATTAAAAGCGTGTAAAATGGAAACTTCTTAAGCGTGGCATTAAAGTTAGTGGCTCAATAACTGAGGGCTTCTTAACGTGTTCATAAACTTGTTCATAAACTTGTTCATAAACTTTTTGTAGTCTCTTTATACATAATGTATTGTGCACTAAACATTTTAAGTCTCGTTTTTGCAGGTCACTCTTATTTTTACCGAGTAGTAAATACTTTACTGCACAAGTAACTGACTCTCTGTACAGATTACTTTATCTGTTATCTTATCTTCTGAGGGACGCCAGGAATATTTGGCGACACTTAGACCCAAATAGGGGTCTGTTGTACCAAGCCAGCCCCCCCCCCCCTACTGTCCACCAACGATTTTTTCTGAACTTCAAATACACCTTATAATAGACCTCTAATCTTTGGCGTAAGTATGCAGGTTCCTCGCAATGTTTTAGTTTATCGAAAAGCCTATTGTATTATAATAAACCGTACTTAAGTTCTGAAAGACTCATTGGTACGGGCCAAGGTTCGAACCCACTACCTCATGATTATTAGGCGAGTGCGGAACCAACTAGGCTACCATCGCTTTTACTACGTTATTATTACTATTACTCGTGTTTTTAAGTAAATCTATTTACGTGGAGTTTTCGTTTTCAACATCAACAAAAATAATACATTAACCAGAAGCAGCTGTACGAAGTTGCTTGTCCCCAGTGGAAACGGAATCAACTACCTCTAGCTTTCTAGGCGATCGCCTAAACCTCTGGGTTACTGAGCCACTCGACGTCAGTATCGAAGAAATGTTATTAGACAATTGGTAGCCTAGTTGGTTGTGCACTCGCCTCGCGTTCATGAGGTCGTGGGTTCGATCCTGGCCCGTACCGATGAGTTTTCCGAAACTTAAGTACGGTTTATTATAATACCACAGGTTTTTCGTTTTCGGTGAAGGAAAACATCGCGAGGAAACTTGCATACGCCAAAGTCTGGTATTTAGGTACTTACTATTCTGAGGCGTATGTGAAGTCCACCAAAAACAACGGGCACCGTTTGGCGGACAGGGGTTTGGCACAACAGATGCCATAGGGTCCAAGTGTCGCCAGGTATTCCTGGCCCCCTAAGAAGATAAGATAAGATAGACAATTGGTTGTGAAACACAGTAGCGATAAGTAGCCGAAAGCATAATAACATTTACAAATAAGACTAAATATCAGTACATGAATAGCAGGCAAACTACTCAATGAACTCCACGAAGCAATACAAGTCGAACTCCACCAAGCAAAGCAATACAAGCCGTTTTAATAGACACAGAAAAAAGTGTTAGTAAATGGAAATCGCCTTCAAGATTTATAGATACTGCAGCGTAAGTAAATATTAAAGGCAATCTATAACGCGTACTTGAGCGGCCACACAGACGGCGGACGTATTAGAGAAGTGGTGCGAGATAACATCGTCCATTACTCACGTCGCTCCAACAATAAACAATTAAGCTGACCTTCCGGGTGCGTAATTACAAATCGCCGTATTAGCCGTTATTATAAGCCGCGGGTAATGCAGCGGAACATCTAGTGCACTTCTTCTTGCTGGTCTCGGCGCCTCCACGGACCATTACGCTGAGACTACAGCTTTTTACAGGATCGAAGAAATATTGGGCCCCAGGGCAACATAACTCCTCAACACGCATATGGCTGGAGAGAGTTTTGTGAAATGATACGGCGAGAACGAAAACACATAACACTTTATTACCAGAACACGGTAATACCACGGGTGCATCAGAAGTACACCACTCACCAGATAATCTCACATAAAGCATCGGTGCAAAACATAGCTCACGACTTGTGCCTACTGCGGGAACGGGGAACATTGTTCAAACGTTGAACGTTCTCCGCTCAACGCTTTTGCAAAAACATCGATCTCGTGTGCACAGTAAACACCACGTCCTGACACCAACAATCAGAATGTACAATTACCCGCCAATACAACGCACTTGTTAACGTTTTTCCTTCGCCAATTTTACGCGCAGTTTATCTCTACGTAATGGTGTGGCGTCACGATAGAAAAATGCATTATTAAGCCCATAACCGTTTCCAATATCGGCGCGGCGGAGGTGCGCAAACAAAACTACCCTTTCACAAGCGAGTTGGTGTAAATTACGCGAGAGCGATCGCCTTTATGCTCCGGGCTCGCGGCCCCATTGTCCGGCGGACACCGTGCCACTTTGGGGGTGACTTAAATCCGAAATTGGGTATTTCGAAAAATGTGCATGTGTCATTTATCACGACCCTCCCTTTAGCGCGGGAAGAAAAAACCTAACCCTATTTAAAAAGCTACACCCCCTCTATAATCCGGCGGCTAGACCCGCGCGGCACACACTAACAGTATTAAATTTTTGTAGTATTTAATACAATGGCGGCGTCGGCGGCGAATAAATATTGGATGAATGCGACGGAGCTGGAAGCAGATAATCCTTATTAAGTGAGATCGAATATTAACGGCCCTGCGAGAGACAATGAGGTAATCAGCAAACAGGCCGGTGAATTTAAATTTTAAAGCTTTTAAACACAATTGAGTGGATGAACAATTGGGTCATGCTGATGGTGGCGCACTACACAGATATCCACTGAACTAGAAATATAAATCAATATTTCTAATTTAAGGCGTCAACTCTCCCTGTGGTAAAACGAATCAATTAGGTAACACGGCGGCTCTAGTTAACAGAATAAATGAAGAGAGCCGCGTGTCGCGCCGTGAGCGAGGCTACCGTTCCTAGCGCTTACAATGGGACGCGGTTTAAATTTTCAATATTTTGGTGAGTGCGCGCGGCGGCACGTGCGGGCCGCGGGCCGCGAGCGGCGCCGCGTGGCGAGCGTTAGCCCCCCGCCGCTCGGGCTCCGCCGCCACACCGCTTTATTTTTTATTATTTTCATAATTCATATTTCACAATAACAACTGAGAAGGCGTTTCGCACGGTTAGCTTATGAAACCACTTTCGCGATTCCGCGTGGGGCGGCTGAGACTCCGGCTTACCGCAAGGACCACTTATGGGCCCGTTTTTATTTATATCATAACATTGCGTTTTGTGATCCACTTTATCAAACGCTTTACAGAGATCGCCCGCCGTGGGGTTGAAATGACTCGGATAATAATTTAGCTGGCATTCTCCTTGTGACGCCGTGTTGGCTTATTGTGTTTTTTGGCTCGGGATTAGCGGCCGCGGGCGATGGCCCATAAAAAGCTTCAGTGTTGGACATTTCGTAGAACAAACACTAATCCCTCGGATTTTTCGATCGCCATGCCAAATTTAATGAATTACATTTGTGTGCCAAATAAGTTTGGAGTCATTAAGGATTAAATTTAGTATTTTGCAACGATCGTGTACAGAGATCCACTCCTTCATTTTTCAATTGAAGCCAATACAAAAATCTTCTAAGCAACGATTATCAAGAGCCAGACATTGCCAATTTAATTCTTACAGCAGTTTTCGATTAAAGCGTCTGAAGTTTTATGACCTCACTCCTAATAGGGAAGACAGAAAAATATCGTCGTGTGCATATTGAGAGTTGTTTCTAAGTGGAATTTTTAGTGTTCCGTGCCTGGGGAGTCTTATCCAAATTGCCGGAACAGTAAGGGTTCCGTACATTGAGGGAGACTTTTTTTATTTTAGAGTAATTTCCCATTACATTTTACGTGAGTCAGGATCTCGTGGGGTAAGGTTTTTTGCAAATGTATATTGTCTCTTACCAACCGCTATTTTGTTTCTACTGTGCTTCGTCTGCCTTATTGAGTTAAAGCCGACTCTATCAAAGCTTACTTGCTTCCGACTTCACTTAACCTAAATCCTCGACATGATCCATAAATCTTAAGATCAGTTTTATCTTTATTATTAAAACTATTAATTACCGTCCGCTTCGAAACCTTTCCTTTGGAACGTTTCAAAACAGGCAATTAACTTTTTAATTTCACTCAGTTGTAAACCGGCATACGTCAGCCGCGGTAAGCTCCTCCCGCGGAGATAAATAAAATAAAAACATAAAAAGTTGATTGAGATAGTGACTCTTTAGACATCCCGCTACACGCTACTGTGGATAAACATAATGATAATCATGTTGAATGGAGTCAAGTTAAACAGTAGCGCGATTATGACGTGTATGATGTGCTTGATGATTTTTCAGGATAATGTGACAATGAATTGAATACAAATGATTATGATTTAAAATAGGTAACACTTTAAGCATGAGAAAACAATAGAACATGGGCAGCTTTGCTTCTATATTATTCCGATTGTAAGAACAATATTGCACAGATCATAGTACTTTATCTCGTCAATCAGTGTTCGACTACGAGCCCGCATCCATAACTGCCGAAGCCCCACTGATCGAAAACGAGATTAAAAATTTAACGTTATCACAAAACGAAAGCGTATCATCGAAATTGTCTGTATGACACTCGCTAAAATATAGTCGGTGCGTTTAAGAAGGAAGTATTAAAGTCGTACAAGTTAACCCCATGCAGGGCCGGGTGCGCTTTAAATACATCCGATAAAAAACTAAACGACACCCCTCGGGTTAGCAAAAAAACCACCCCAAGGAAAAGGCAAATGGAAACGTCCATAAAGGAAAATTTATCCGCAAATTAATTTGTAGCGTTACGAAATAAAGTCGAAAAAATTCGAATTAGTGATTTGGAACGTAGGCATGCAGGTGAATTTTATCAAAGATATCTTGAATTTTTTGGATTGTTGTCTGAAGATTGTCCGAACCAATCTGAAGCTGAAGATCTTCATAGGCGATGGTAGCCTTATTGACTCTGCTTATTTGCAATGTCTTCAGTTCGTAAACATCTGAATCAGGAATCTCTCACCATGGAAAATGTAGACTTAGAATATTCCTCTCATGATTTAATAATCCTGTGTCCTAAAATCTCAAAATTTATATCTTTATTGACAGGAAAATTCGGAATGTGATGGCGACCTCTCAGATCCGCGTTGCCTGGGAAATCCATACGACACCAACATAATCCTAACTGTTTATGCTAATTTGACACCATAAATTAAACATGTCATATAGTTTTATGTGGAACCGAGTTACGGTAAAGTCATCCCAATAAATTTTGTTTCGACATGGTAGAATTCTACCTTAATCCGTTTCAAAGATGAATGGCAAAAGCGCTGATGATTTAGCTACATGTGGCCTAGCTGAGAGTGTGCTCGCCTCACGGTCGTGCGGTCATTGGTTCGGTGCCAGTATTAAACATAAACAGTTTTTCACTTTTGTAGCAGGTAAAGTATTGTGAGAAAACTGAAGAAGAAATTCTAATGCCGTTTAGTCGCACGCGAGACCACTAATCCAGCATTGCCTATTCGTGTGTATATGCCCATATTATGTGGGCTATAGGCGCAGCAGTGAGACGTCTTCATACTTTAACTTTGTGTTAAGAAAGTTGGAGTGGCCGCCAATGTTTCCAAATTCTTTCGATTCAGCTTCTTAGCTTATTAATCATCAAACAATATTTCCTTGACTTTCTTGTCTAACAAATTTCGGAATTTCAGATTGGACATTATTACAGTAAATCATTCTGTCATGTAGGTACTCGTATATATTATTATCATCCAGTTGTCGTTGTTGATCATTTGAAATCTTTTTAATTAAAGCACTTCTTCGCATTATAGTTTTTTTTAAACAAATTTATGCTTCACCAAGTGGCGTAGGATAAAAAATCGGAGACAAAACGGCGTTTTCCGAAACAAATCGTCTTCTATGTTTACAAAATATCTCCGTCTGTGCATTCCACCGGCCGTTAATTTTCAATTTGTCCCAAAATAATGACAAGCCACATAAACTGTGGGAACGGTGTGTCGAAACCGAAGAATTTTTGCCATTAAAGTGTGTGGTGCGGCTCCTACACCGAGTGTGTGATTTATTGTGTACAAACGGACATTAGATTTTTATGTCGGTGTCTCGAAGGTTGTAAATAACATTGAACTTCCCTCGTGTACAGTCGATTGCACTGATCTTTGAAGAATGTTTTGAGACAGCTTTGCCTTCATTTGGTGGTAGCTTAATGTCTCTAGCTTTTAGATTATCGTCTTTATGAGTCTGGCTATATTAAACCACGGCTTGACGTTGGTCAACCATTGGTCTACATCCATTATTATTATTTAAAATTATTATTATTATTGTCAATAAAGTGTGTTCTTTCTTTCTTTTTTTCTTTTTTACTTTATTCCGCATGTATTTATTGTCCAAAAAGCGAACTTCTGTCCTTCGAATCCCGCCGCTTTTTATAGGGTTGTCAGTTTTGGAGAGCGCACGCTGTGTCCATTGCTGTTACACTATCATTTTAAAACCTATCTACTCCGACGATTATATGACTACGTTGAAAAATAATTGGCATTTTGGCACAGAATTCTAATATGCCCATTACATGTTTTCATGTGTCTGTATCCATCGCATCTTCTCATTGCGTATCAAATAGAAAAAAAACAGGACATCCCATAAGCGAACAAAGAACAAATAAAACGTATCCGACTGTACAGTGAGATTAACGTTACTGATTTATTTATTTAAACGCTATGATGGATGGAGCTGGCCGAATTACCTGTAGTGTAGTGAACTCTGCCACACAAATAAATTATGTCTTAATACTTGACCCCGGTTTTACTTAATAGATTCGTATACGCATCGGGCTTCTTTCTAAATCCGAGAGCAACACTCCGAGTACTTTTGATCTGGGTATGCTTTTAAGTACATGCTTCATCTTAATATTTATAATAATTTTAGGTAACTCTTTTGTTAAATGTGTCTCGATCCCATTTCCTTTCAGTTCTATCGTTTCAGTTGGCCACGTGTATTTTATTTAGATTCTTCTTTACTTCATTGTTCTTTAGGCATAGTGAAGAATTTAGATGCAATTCAAAAGAAACGTCTTTCAATCAACTGACGAGACAACTTGGTTCAAAACTTCAGGAAAATAAAGCAAACGCCGACATTTGTGTCTGAGACGTTTATTTTCCCAAGTTCATCCTTACATTGCCCCACCGCGGCTATTGAAACTTTAATCCAATTCTTTGCTATAATTGCCTAATCTCTCGAGTTTAAATAGGTGCCCTCAATCTGCGGGACCCTCGGACAAGGTGCGCCAACCGTCTGAAACGGTTATTTTTTAGCGTTCCCCATTACAAGCTGCAAGCGGGTGGAAAGTGAGGGAGGCTAGATTTAAAGCAGATATTACTTAGAGGAGGTTATATTGATTGTTCGTAATCTTTTTTTTGTATGCATCGTTGGTTGTGTGATTTAGAATGGTGTAATTCTAAATTGTAGTAGATAACTCAAGGGCGGCAGACTCAAGTGCTACTGCAATATTTTTACTCCCTCTTGGGAACATGAAACTGCTACTAAAACAAATTGCAGCATCTATTCTACTCAGTTTTCTAACTTTGATTTTGAATCTATTTTTATACAATAGTTTACCTGTGGAATTTCAAATGTTATCGTATGTTTGTCTTTTGAATGATTTTGTTTGTATGTAACAGTTTGTAAACTTAAGAAATTGTCTAAAAATGACTTTTCATGTTTCTAAAACTTGTTCTTGCTAGGCAAGCGGTGGAGTCCAATTTCAACAAGTAGGCAGCAACCAGTAACCACGGATTAACCTCGAACTGTAAGATAATCATCTATTTACGACCAAACATTTCCAAATAGTAATATCGCAGAAATGTTTACGAGGAAAAGTATAGAAGATAGTTTCTTTTTATGGCATATTAATTAACATTCCAATGTCAACTCTCAAGGCCGATTCGCCATGCTCCATAGAGTTGCAGTCGACGTAATTTACGAGCCAGAAGCCATTAAGTTATGGAACTTCTGCATTAACATAATTAATATCAGAAATGTACCGCTTTCTTGCTAATGAGGGACGAATGTAACGTGAAATGAATCGGTGGATCCGGATCGGCCTGTCCGGTGCAGCACCAGTGTCGTCTCTATTCGAGATGATGGCGCATTGATACAATCAGATGGTCAACCAGGTAGAATGTCTACTTCTGTAGGTAGAGTGCAGGATAAATACAAATATAAATACATACATACATTTACACACACTACACTTGTCTATCTAATATCAGACTAAGATTTTCCTTTCAAGTGCTGGTGTGCTATATATAGCCCAGTGACGTCACGCGCATGTTCTTTATTTATTTTTTTGATATGAGTGATTTTTCAAAAATCACAAGTGACAGCCACACTTTAGGTACCTATTCTTTTATTTGACAGCAGCACTACATTGGTTATCAGACAAGGATATTCACAATAACACCTTAAAACAAAACCGTGTCTGTCCGCAGTGCCAATCAAACCCACACACAACCGGTAACAACAATATGAACCGCTCATCCCACGAGCCGGTATATCTCTGTAGTGTAGTAGTATTATAAGAATGTACTACATACCTTCGGAAGAATTCGCTATAAAAGGTATAATTAAATATTGCGATACCATCTGCAGACGCCTAATCTCTGTGACCTCCGCTTTCTCCCGCCGTCTGAAACCGACCACGGGCTATAAAATAAATAATACTCACTTCGCTATTTATAGTTTCCAAAACATGTCTTTTGGCACATTGATTACCGTTGGACTATACCGTTTCTTTTATCTTTATCGCACTATTACATCTAGAAATGGTTGTTATTGGAACTCTTCAAAATTCATTTATCTCGAACATAAATTGTATGTTGTCAAGAATTTTGGATCGATAATATTCAAGTTATATATTTTGGTTTTAGTTTTGGTTATACCTACCTACGTACCTATACTTTTACTGGTTGTTCACTAGGCAATTTGAGGATTGGCCTCCTTTGGGATTAAAGTTGCTTTTTTAATCTATATTTTTTATGTTTTATCTATTTTTTTATCGACCATGCGGCTACGTCAAGAATCTTCGAGCCACCATATCTTTTAAAACTAGGTAATAACCATAGAGCTAAACAGTTTTTGGTGCGCGCCGCCGGTCCTGTGGAGAAAGCGAGTTTTTCCATTTGCCACCATTTGGTGTCAAATGGGACTAAGTACCTAAAAGCAAAACTTTCTAATAGCAGAACGCCCTAAAGGGAACACGTCTCACAATTGGTACAGTCAACCCTAGAGGGTAATAAAATTTTGCTTTTAGGACGTTCTGGTTTTGAGACGTTTTGCTTTTATGCCACTCCGACCTATAAAGAAAGCATGAATACGGCTGGTGGGCACCGAACCGGACCCTGTGGGACCCACTCAACACACTATGGAATGAATGACACAACATAAGTATAGTAGTGTTATTTCTACAGCAACGAGAATAATCAAAATTCTACTTCAAAACTGTCACCGCCAGATTGACAGATTTCCACATATAGCTGCTCATTTTTACCTTCATGGTTATAAACAATACACAATACATACCAGGGCCCCGCACACCGATGCTAAATAGTTTAATAGCAAACAGTTGCTGACAATGGCATTAACAACATTATTAAGACCAACCTCTCCGAGAGACAAGCGATCCGTCACGCATTCCGGCAGCGTGATACCAATACAGACCTTAACCCACATCCTCTATCCACAGTATAATTCGCGGGCATTTCAATTTACATATAAATCGTCCGCCATTATCTATGGCTGCGCGCGCGCAGAGATTTATTGTCAATCAAAATAATGCAAATTACACAATGTGTAATGTAGCTAGCAACTAAGTAGCCGCTAAGGTGTTAAGTTTATCTCGATGAATAAGAATAACTTGAAACCAATCATTGGTTTTCTCATACGGAACATGCTTCCTTGTGAAAGGTCAATCATCAAGGAGTTAGCTGGTTTACTTTTACCTTACTGTTTGAATTTTTTTATTCTAAGCCAGTAGTTTCTCAGCTACCTACCTACCTGTTGTTATAGATTGATGCCTTACCTATGATATTCTCCAACCTAAAGTGAAAACTGTATCGAAATCCATGCAGCATTTTTTGAGTTATAAATAAAAATTTGTATGTTTTATATTTATGTCGATTCTACTGAATATTTAATAGTTTATGTACCTACCGTCCTTCATCATACTTTGAATAACAATATTCGCTGTGAAATCAGTGACAATTTGTTTTTTGCATTTGCACCTCTAAGACATAGTTGCAAGTAGCAAGGAGTGGTAGGTGAGGCAGGATGTGTCACCCCTGGTGGGTCGCATTCCTCGCGCCGCATTCCGCGGGCGACACGTGCGAGGAAGTGGCGCCAGCCAGTGCCGACTGGTACCGACTACGTACACATACCTACTGTGAATAGATATGTGGCCAGGCTAGTGTGGCTTAGCCTTGAAGGCTAGCTTCGAGAGCTCAAGCCTTGAAGCTATCACATACTCGTCCTATGTACGGCCGACCGCACGTCAGTGGAAACACTTTGACCTTGAGCTGGCCTAGCCTATTAAGGACCTGAGAGACCTGTTTATACTGGTTTTGTTTACACTGACGTGCGCTCGACCGTACCTAGGTCAGCAATTTACAATTGAAGCTACAGGCAGATCAAATTTTTTAAAATAAGGTGTTAAAATTCTGTAAGCCAAAAAGTATTACCTAAATAACTGTCAGCTATTATATAACTTAAAATAAATAAATACAACATTCTGAAAACTAGACGTAGTCTGTAAAGTGATGATGAACAAGTACTTAGACTAGATTTTTGCTTAGTATCATTTGTCTATTTCTGAATCCATTGGAAGTGGAGCAGATTTTCCCGCGGTTGGAATTAGCATTTACGACATATTCATGAAAAATGTCTCGCTCTGTGTATGAAAAATGTCTTCGAGGTAATTGAATAAAAGCATGACAAACAAAATCACATTCGGATTCATAATAACTAATACCTAAAATTAGAAAGTTTTAAAAATGTAAACATGGACTGTTTACAAAAAAAAACGACAAACTCTAATGCAGTTTGTTGGCAGATAGTGCTCTCTGTTTTTAAAAACAGAATTATAAAAATTCGTGAGACAATCTATCGATTCAAAGTATAAGTTATTTCAAGAACTTATTTGTTATTGAATTTTTTTTCTACTATATATAAGTCCTTTCTTGGAAAGTGATATTACCGGAGACATAACTCTCGCGCTGGATGCGCCAATTGCCGGTGGACGGGCAGCAAATAACATAATGCGATTTGTGAGACAGCCTGCCCCGGCCACCACCCGCCATCCGCCGCCGTCCACCGTCCACCGTCCACCGTCGGTGGGCGTAGATTATGACGAGTCTCGTTATCCAAGCTTTATGCTCTTCATTGTTTATCGACAAGGAAATACGGTGATTGTGAAGGAATTCCTTGAAACTTCAACAGTTTTAAGTACAGTTTAAATGTTACGCTTCTTGATTTTACATTGAATGTATAAAACGTAATGCAAATGAAATCTAACGGTAGAAAAAACAACATTAAGAAAGAAGACAAATTGGCATTTATAGCTTAGTTTGTTGGTATTTATATAATTTCTGAAAATAAAAAAAAGACGTATAACAAAAAAAAATTCAATAGATAATGTAAAATACTTACTAAATTCAATAGATAGTGTAAAATAATTACTTAAAAAACTATACAAAACATGATCAAGGCCATTATTTTCATGTATTTAAGTATTTTTATGTACCTGGTAAAAAGGCGTGAAATATTTAATCCTGAATTGACAGAGCGCATTATCTTTTCTTATACTTACCTACCTCGGCCACAGCCTGACTAAGGGCGATTACACATCGCAGGCAATGCGTCAACCGGCGACAGTGTGCGCTGGCAGGCAGCGGCACGTAGGAGTCCGTCAAACCGCCAGGTGTGCCGGCGGCCTTATTTATGGCGCACCGTGGGCCCGTACATTTATCACACCCTGTATGTAGCGCGGGAGACGGAGCCTCTAAATACTTAATTGGGAGAACACTCAGCAACGTATTTTGTAATGCAAATACCATTAAATAGATAATAATTATCTTCATCAGGTCCATGACGGGGAAATCAGAAATAACACAGCGCCAAGTCTCGCGGTCCTGGCACACCAGAAATCGATGTAATATAGGCCTTATTCAATAAGTTATAGGGAAAAAATAATTAGAGTCTCTTAATTATAAAATTGAACAGGGGGAGTAGATTTCTATAGTTTTGACAGCTTTACATAACGATAAGAGAAACTCAATTTCTGTGTTGCCAGCTTTTCTACCTCGACTTTCTAATGAAAATTTGGAAACTCATTAATTCCATTTCTGACCATAATAATCCTAATATTATAATTTGGAAAAATGTCATTAGAAAAAGATTATTGGTTAAGTTTCATTACATCATTAATGTTCAGGAAATCTGCGTGAAACATAGACGACCCATAGAGGACCCCGGCTCCTGGACTATATCTCTCATCTCATTATGAATTAGTTGTTTACGTATTTACAACATTCGTACCTGGTATTTGCTTTGTTTATTGACTTTGTTTATGTTAGTTGTTCTTACACTGGTGTTATACCTATACCTAGACATTCTCTTTATCGCCTCTAACTATAATTTTTGGAAATAAGTTAGTTATATTTTCCAAGTTAAAATCTTTTTTTAAAAATTTTTTCGGACATGAAGATTTATAATAATTGGTCATTCAATAATAATAAAAATTTAACAATATTGTGGTTATTAATTTGCTTTTCCCGCGAATAAACTTTATGTTGTTATATATAGTAAGTAATACAGAAATTAAATTACAATTCTAATATTAAGTAAAAATAAATTTTACAGGTATAAATTTATAAATAATATCATGCAAATTACTATTCTAAACGAAATGTTTTGGTCAAAATTTACTAATTTATAAATTAAAAATTAATAGCATTTTACAATTTTTCGGTCGTAAGCTGCTGTTCTGTCAACATCCTGAGGATGCCTCGTAGAGAGGTGAAACACGTGTCGATTTTATATTATTTTATGTTGTTTTATACAGTATATTTTTCGCTAGTATTATTACTAGCGTTTAATGTTTAATGTTGACAGAACAGCAGCTTACGACCGAAAAATTGTAAAATGCTATTTTTCTACCTTCCTTCACTAAAACTCAAATATCTCCAATAGGTACTATTATTCTGCCTACTGGACCCTTCTGTTTTGTATTGACACATCATGTCTTCTAAAATACCAAATAATTAACCCTTCTAGCTAATGTCCTCCAAGCGATAAAAACTGTGACGGTTAAAGTCGGTTCGTTACTTCCCCGACAGAGATATTAGGTATCAACCGGATCCCCTAAATCCAGGTTTAGATAGACCCAACCCTTCTTTCGTCGTCGGGGTTACGGCGACCCCGCTCATTAAGGAAGGGTTAAGGAGCTCCCGGGGACTTACGGACCCGCGTCCGCAGTCAACGGTGCAGTATTTTAAGTCGAATTAACTATCTGGGGACACTCGGTGGGGTATCACACTTTTTGATAAGACGACGTTTTTAGCGAGAATATTGTAGTTTGAAGTCTTTTTATTTTTTTGCTGCTAGTAGTCTGTTTTATATAAACTCACGGTCAGCAACTAGATTGAAACAAAAAATAACTGTTCCAAGACATTAGATACCAGACAATGGGTGTCCATAAATATATTTTTGAATTTATTTTGTCGGTTTGCGTGTATGTATGTTTATATGGGTGATGTTGAAAATCATTGAACAGAATTTGAAGGGGTTTCCACTGATTGATAGCCTTAGGGTTTGAGACAACATCTGCAAGGTATACGCTTTATCACGATACTCTTTATCACTGATCTCATTTCCAAATATTTGTATGAATTTGTAGATCAGAGTCAAATGGTTTTTACTTAAAATGCTCCAGTTTGTAAACGCAAACGAAGTCACAGGCAACAGGCAGTTGATGATATTGTAGTTCATCTTCAACATATTGACAGTTAAATAATTAGAATCCCAAAGCTTAGTTGCATGCAACACCGACAGCAGATGATAAATTAGGCATAAAAACTGTTCGAACCTGGCGGGCAATAAAACTGTACCTGTGGCACCGGCCATTACTGTGTTTATACTGCTTATTACCAGTGTCGATAACTTACTAATGATTAATGATTTACGCAGATGCGACGTGAGAATTGAATCTTAGGTTATGCCTACACAATTGTTTTGCAGCTTAAGATTGCTCACATATAAGAGAGGTTTTTTTAACGATATGTCAAACGGATTCTCTTACAGCTTACAGCGAGGTTTTATTTTAGATTGAAATTTAATTTAAATTTAATTAAGCTTATCTTTAAAAATAAATAGACTTTAAAATTTACGGAATACCTACCTTTACACAGTGCTATAATTTGTTAGATTTTTATCAGATTTTTTATTAGACAGATGTTAAAGTTTAGATCCTTGTTAAATCCCACTCTGAGCTGAGCTACAGAAGATAAATAAAAACAGAACATCCTTTAGTTTGTTCAAAAGTATATACTGAGTTTAACTGTAACAAAACATGTACATAGACGTATTTCTTATTGTCGAAATATAATAGAAGATTTAGGGCCTCTTACACCGCTTGCTGATAAAGTCCCAGATACCCTATCTGACAGATAGCCTATTTTTTGGTTTCACAGGTATCTGATTGCCTATGTCTTATATATTTTATATAGTCTATCACACAGATTTATCTGATAGATTAGTTTATCACTAAGATTACTATCTGTAACAATATCAGGAAGTGGTGAAAGAAGCCCTTAACATTTACTAGCTCCTAGATAAGCTCCTTATCACCGCATTACTCTTAACTATAGGTATTCGCATATCTCTATTCCCGTGTCTATAGTACTTGCTCTATGATTAGGCGCATTGAGACGGCGCCGCGGGCGACGCGGCTGTACGCGGCCGAATGTCGGCCGAAATAATTTAATTATCTCTCATGTAATTACCGATGACCATGCACCTGCGCCTCTCGCCTCCTCTCAGCTCACAATCGGACCTCTCATTTCATATCTTGATAAAGATCCTATTCTATCAGGTTGCTTGTTACTACCACTTAAGTAAAGCTGTGTAAAATAGCTATTACTAGTTAAAAATGCGCCAATCACCAGCTTATTCGTCCTCCGCAAATGCATGGCATGCGCGTGTGATTCTGTTCAGTTCGGATATGGTCAATGGTCGCCCGCTCGCTACTGATAGTCCCACATTGACGCACACACCAACATGTGCGTACAGACAGACTGGTGCACCTGTGGTGGTAGTAATACGTAATTAAAACGCGCTTGTCTTGTCTCAATGTCTTGAATGTTGGAACAAATAAAATGTTGTACATAATGTATTCTCTATCTGGTCTATAAATTTGTGGTCGTGATCAATTGTAGATAGATACCTATTGCAAAGGTCGATCAAAGCGTGTTGATGATTGTAATCAAAGACAAATACTTCACTAATAGGAAACTGATTGCATTGGGGAGGTTACTCATTATACTTTAGAATGAAACTTCCGAGAAGATTTAATAACGACTTCTGGGTTAGCAGGATCAATCAAAGAAAGTAAACAAGAGTTTCTAAGTACTAACTATTAGATAATTAAACGAAACAAAAATGACGAGAAATTCCTTCAAAAGTTACTCAAAACTAACAGACTGACGGACAGATGCATACAGACACTTAGGGCTTCTTTCACTACTTGCTGATAAAGTCCCACATACCCTATATGAAGGTTATCTACCAGATATCCTTTTTTCTCTGTTTCACAGATATCTGATTGTCTATATCTTATAAGTATATTTTATATAGTCTATCACACAGCTTTATCTGATAGATTAGTTTATCACTAAGATTACAACAACGATATCAGGAAATGGTGAAAGAAGCCCTTAATCTTCTTAATGGCAAGATAATGAAACGTCACGGCGCTGAGTAAAAGCGTCTTAATTACACGCGGACCCACGGACAACAACTAGTAGCGAGTCCAAAGACAAGTTCGGCTCGAGTGATTGATACGGTGACCATTTATCCAGCACAGTCTATAGTTAGTGCAGATTGTCGGTGGTGTTTTAGACTCTATTGCGATGAACTAAAGGTGTGGAATGTGGTGACTTTGACGTATGGTCAATGCTGACAGACTGCTGGTCGTGCGAATGGTAATTATCAGCGCAGATAAGGTACATACTACCTAGGTACACGCTTGACGGAGAATGTTGTCCAACTCGTATATTACTTACAGGGTGTTTGGTAAGCAATGGGTAACCTGTTATCTGGTGATGGGTCTTTAGAATACGATGAAATGATTTTAGGGATCAAGGAAGAAAATATATTAAAAACAACCGATCATCAAGCCATCTCCACCTTGTCTCTCTAAACCCTTGATATTGGCCGAAACAGTCGTCATATGAAAGACGATTGAAGCCACAACCAGGAAAATAAATAAATTTAAATCGGTCCTTGTGCGTGGTCGCATTCATTGAATAATATTACGAAATTTGTTAATTTAATTTAAATTGTATAATTTTCTAACCTTATTATTAAGATTTGCACACCTGCACGCAGTTTGAGTACATGGAACTAACTACTTTTAACATATTATTTACTAGCTCTAGCAAATAAATAAATTTCATTTCATTTCATTTCATTGAAGAAAGTACATGTGCAACAGTGGACGTTCAGTATCGAACAGTGGACGTTTGCAGGCTGATTAGGATTTAAGTATAGTAGTGTTAAGTGAACTTTCAGTTTCCACCTGTCGCACCGGTAGATAAAAGTGTATTTTTTCCACTTATTCCTACCGGTAGGGATGGGATACCTTGGTAGGGATATGTGTACCAGCCGGATTTTAGGTTTTTTTGTGTAGTATGGTAATTTCTTTTTCATCCCATCACAGTAAAGTTAACAGGGTGTATTAATATAATTACTAACTACTTACCGAACTCCTACCTTCCCGTTACTACACTGTCAGATATAGTGTAGTAACATTACAGGGATGTTCAGTATCATGCATGCATGCATGCGTAGAAGTTCATTTGAGTTTTCAGTTTTATTAAGTCTTTCGTAAAATTAAAACATAGACAGATAAATCCGGTTGTGATCATATCGTCTAAAATGAAATTTGCCTAAAAAGCAAAATGCCTAAAATCAATGTCTAAATTAGAATGCCTCAAACTCAGATTGCCTAAGTTGTAAAATACCAAAGAAACGTATTATCGAAATATAGTACATTAATTTTATTGGTACAGCACTAATAATGTGATAGAATTACCCAAAGTACGGCCATGAAAACAAATAAATTATTACTAAGCAATAATATACAACGGTCGTTCCATAGGGCTGCCATAGACGTGGTTGTTACTAGATGGGACAGTTTGATTTACATTTTGCTCCTTGTACTTGTTTTAACAAAGTTCTTGGCAAAGTCTTGCCAATTCCATAATACTGCAAGAAAACATGATCATACCGTCTAAAAAGCAATTAGGGTAAATATAGGCGCTGAAGAAGAAATTCTTAGGCGCATGTGAAGTCCACCAACCCGCACTGGGCTAGCGTGGTGGACTATAGCCCGAACGCCCTCGTTGAGAACCCGGGTAGGCCTGAGCCACAGTAGTGGGGACATATAGGCTGTTGATGATGATGATAGGTATTGGTTTCTTTGGTTTCGTTTGCTTAGCATTGGTGCTATTTAAGCTGTCATTTATATTGATAGTATGATTTTGCCTAAATACTGTAAAAAAACAAAGTACTTAGGTACATATGTCATCTTTTGATAATGAAGATATTATTAAAAAATAATTTTTTTCCAAAATTTTATTTTTGATTAGGAATAATGATTCCTGCGTTATTTCCAGTGAGCTGTATGTAGTCGTGTGCCCTGTAATTGTGAGTTACTGTGCGGGCACGCACGGGAGTGTTATGGCCGAACTAACTGCCGGATTACGGAGAGCAAGCTGGCTACACCACCACCGCTAGCTACCTCCTGTCACTGCACGGGCAGTTCTTGATTTAGCTTTCTGTCATCGGAAGATAGTTGCAGGAGGTGAGTATTTTGAAATGTTCGTATGTTTTAAATTTAAAAAAATATACTATGATAATATTTTAACTTGTTTAGCTGGATGTAATGAGTTCTCTATCACTCAAACGTCAACTGGTAGAGAGTACTAATAATTGTGTGCAATAAAGTTTTTAAAATAAATAATATTGTAGGTATACTTACAAATTAAAAAAAAAATCTCTAAGAAGTACATAGTAATACAGAAAAATATATAAGTAGGTAATATTATATTTTCAAAGCAAGATAAAGCTTGACGAAATTAAAATTTAATTAATACTTTTACAATATGCTCCAAGTCCAATCAACGGCCAAAGTACATAACTATACATTCTGTATATATCCGCGAAAATGTTTTATTTTTTAAAATTTACAATCCCTATAGAAAACTACCGAGTTTAGGCATAGAATCTTGATCAAATGTGACCTAATTCCGCCAAGGAATTCTCCGTCACATCACAAAAATAACAGTAACCATATACATACACAGATACATTTATGCGCGGCGGCGTCCGCACTCCGGAAATCACTATTTAGGTTATCGACACCACTCAATTTCGCGAATAGATTCCCCGATTTTTTTTACAAGTGAGTGTATGAAATATATTAGAGCCATAAAAAGAGGCTCCCGGCATCGAAGCGTCGTCGTAAAAATAGATGTACAACGCGTAACGCGCGTTCCGCATCAATAATTCAAGATTACTTACCGCCGCGGCCGCGCGGATAGATTTCTCATTTCTAGTATTTACTTAGCTCTGTGGTATACACTCGAATGTGTGCCGCAATGCCCACTATTAAAGTTCATTTTCCTTTGTAGGGTTGTTTGGTGGTCTGTTACTTTGTTCTCAAATGTTAGTGGATATAACGAACCAGCAATATTGTGTGAAGATCGGTAATTACAAAAACTATAATCGTGAAAATGAGATCATTACTCCAGTGTCTATGATTGAAGGTACCTATTACCTACCCATTACTGCGCATTGTCACTCGAACGATGAAACCAATAGAGAGGAAGATTATGTTACTTACAGAAAATGAACAAAAATTAAGTAGGCTTGGTGTTGCTCGGAACAAAGACGGCTTAATTGTAATGTCTTTACATTATTAATAATAATAAAGTTTGTACAAATTTACACGCGGCTGTTTAGTCCCAAACTAAGCCGAAGCTTGTAAATGGGTATTCAACAACTGATAAACATACATAAATAATTTTAAATAAATACTTAAATACATACAAACACCCAGACTATTACAGTTTTTACTGGAAAATACTGTACGCTGTACCCACGAAACTTTGATTCCAGCTGTGCGAGTGTGTGTGCACGGAGACTAGTTTTCTTTTATAGAATGTACAATGTAATAGAGTACCGTATCTGCTCCTTTGGTTACATCTTTGTTCTTCGTACTCGTTAAGTGGTCCCTACACGATCATGCTGCATGACATGCATTACGTGCTGTCACTCATGCATGATCGTCTAGCTGTAGTGATTGACGAACATGACATGCAAACTACGTGCTGGCCGTTGCTTCACTGTACTAAGTGATTGATAGCAAGCACGAGGGTCCATCATGCAGCATGATAATTCACGTAAACGTAACGCATGACATGCCGCATGATCGTTTAGGGACCGCTTTAAACGAATCCTTTCATGACTGACAAGTGTAGTAACTTTTTACTAATTTTCAAAAGCTGGTATTAAGAAGAATCGTTTCACCCCTTCTTGGACGTAACTACGACTCCCCCTACATTCTTCTTCAACAATCCTCTGCATCTGAATGAAACGACATTCATAGAAATAACCTTTTCCCTGGAAATAAAGCGGGACATCAAATTGTCCGGGGGACAAGCCGGTGGATCCGAACCCGTAGGGCTGTCAAAAAAATAACGTGTCCCGTTTAAAAAGAAATATAGTAACGACGCGGGACTGTACGTGCCTGCGGAGGGGACAATGTCTTGCCTGTTTTTATTATCCGTGTGCTACTCGCTTTAATTTTTAAATACAAATCTAAAGATAGGTAAAGAAGCTATGTTATTTAAATGCGAAAATTATTCAGATTATTAAATATGATTATTAATTATTAAATATTAGAGCTCTACGGCTCTACATAGCTCTACATGCAGTTAGGAAACGGGGGTAAATATCTACTTTAGATCAGATCCATATGGATCTGATTTCGACCTCCATGTCTTCCTATTGGTGTATACCAATCGTAATTATCTAATTAGGTAGAGTACACACTTGTGAGGTTTAGTAAAACATATTTGAGTTTACTGAAACTTAGGTAAACAGGTTGAGAGACAAGCTGAATATTGTGGTTCTGGAGTGTTTCAAAGGTATTTAGGTACGGTGCGTGTAGTAGGTCTTGCTGTGGACATAATTACAGCAATTTAATCTAGATATCTCATGAGATTAGAGGCTAGATAGGCGGCGCGTTGCGAGACGCTGCAACCGGGATCCATTCAATTTCGCGTCGGCGGCAATAAAGTGTGATTGTCACGCACGTACACATTGCATAAGCCGCATTACTGAGGGGCCCCCGCCGCCGCCCCAGGGGGGGCGTTTAACGCACGAAGGGATTTTTTAAAAACACACTTTTTTGGGTTACGCCGTTTCGGTTTGTGACAATATTGATCGCGAGTTATTTAATAAATAGCTTGTGGTAGAATTCAAATGAACGATATATACAATATTGTTGTGTAGGCGATTCGTTCATTTGCCAACAGCTTATTACACGTACAAACTGAAAATATTTCAAACAACCGGAGAACCGGATGTATAGGTAAGTGCAGGCTGGTGATAATGATGATGAAGAAGAGAAAGCACACATAAAGTCTATATTAAATTGTATCAGCGTCAAATCAGGCAATATCCAATACTACTGAGATAGTTCCCATTTGACGTTTTAATACAAAACTTAAGCATTTTTACCCCAAGCTCACCTTGTTTCGTAGGTACTGGTACAAAATACTATTTGTTCAGTGAAATTATGTTTTATAGAACAAATACACATAAAGAGCAAACTGTAGTTCCGATGCAACAACTCTCATCTAACAGTATCTACCCATTGATAGCCATTGTTAAACGTTTGGGTCTATATGTTAATTCCCTGTCAACTTTCAGAAGAGTGATTTGAAGAATCGTGGAGTATCAGGTCTGCGCTGAGCGTCCTCCTGGGAGCAGCATCGATGGACCGTCTCCGGCGGGCTCCGCGCGCGTAATTTCTCCGGGCGCGACGTGCGCCGAATGCGTAATTACGCGCAATCGCTCACCCCATTACGCTACGATACGCGACGCGCGGCGCGACGCAGCGGCGGCGGCGGAGGTGAGGCGGGGCTCAACAACATAGTTAAGGAGTTCACATTAAAAATCTCGATCTTAAACTTTTCTTTTTAAGTGTATTCTCTTTAATTATTTAGTACTAAATTAACTTATTTTTTAAGAAGGCTCAAGGTCACCCAGAGGGCAATGAAGAGAGCTATGCTCGGAGTTTTCCGATCGAATCAGAAATGAGGAGATCCGCAGGAGAACCAAGGTCACCGACATAGATCAAAGCATTGGGAAGCTTAAGGGGCAGTGGGCTGGGCACATCGCTCGTAGAACTGACGGCCGTTGGGGCAGAAAGGTTCTCGAGTGGCGACCACGGACCGGAAGACGCAGCGTAGGCAGGCCCCCACAAGGTGGACCGACGATCTGGTGAAGGTCGCGGGACCCAGCTGGATGAGGTTAGCGCAGGACCGGTCGTCGTGGAGATCCTTGGGGGAGGCCTTTGTTCAGCAGTGGACGTCTACAGGCTGATATGATGATGATGAAAATTAACTCACACAATTTTTTATTATTTTTAAATTGGTACTGCGTAAGGCAGCTGGCAGTGACAGGATGCGAAGAACCGAAGATCGCGATAAGTGACGCACCTTGGCCTGTGTCCAGCAGTGGACTAGTACAGGCTGATGATGATGATGTGAGTCAATGAACTTAAGAGTTGTTTATTGATCTCTAGTTCGTCTCGTCGTCGATTTCCTTTAACTTGACCGCTGCATTGACCTATTCATAAACTTGGGTTCGATTCGAAAACCGAGTTACCAAAAGTTGTAGATACCTATCTACAACTTTTGGTAATTAATAAAATAATAATATAAAAGGCACTATTATTGGCCACGCATATAAAATTTGGAAGCTGCCTGAGAAGAGACGACGCGAGATGAGATGATATGAGAGTAGGCAAACGTGACGTTCTTGCGGTAACTTCACTCTTGAATTTCTCGACTTACGAAATATCACATTAGTACGGAAAAAGTTCGATTGCACGTCACAGGAAACAATTCCAGTATAAACTGGTCTCTGATAGCATTGAAACTCCCTAATATGCTTAGCCAGTTCAAGGTGAAGGTGTTTCCACTGACGTGCGGTCGGCTGTACAAGCACTTACAAAACCGCTACCTCCTGTGACTCGTGTCATGACATCGCATTACTGGGATCGATGTCAGATCGAAGCGGAGCAATCAAGTTTCTTACAACTGAAAACACACGACACAGCACACATGTAATAGCTATAGCTAGTTGGAACTATATCACTACAAAATTACCAATATATGAATGAACATAAACAAAAATTGGATCAGTCGAGGAATAACGTGTGATGTCACATTCTATAATTATACAACAGTCGAAACTACTTTATCTAGGAACATGAAACTTGGCGAGTAATTTTTCTTGTTAATCGAGAAAGTTTTATAACAATTCAACCCCCAGAAGGCTAAAATGTGGGACTTTGTATTGTCACATGCATTTAGAAAGCTGATACACAGCCAAAATTTGCTTCTTTTCAAAATAAACAAAATATTGTGTCAAGACGAGAATTCAAGATACATTCCCTAATTTTTCTACATGATTTCATCAGATCTGTAATAAGCACATCATAACCTATGCGTACCTTCTAGATATCTCATACCTTTACGGTAAATAGGAAACAATAACGTGTTATAACTATTTATAATGTTTCTGGCTCAATCAATGAAATAATATTTCAAAATACATACACGTAGCAAAAACATATCATCATTATACGACTATCATACAAAAAACTAGCTAAAAATTCATTAATAAATAATGGAGACGTACATTGATTTAAATAGAATATTATGTAGCAAAAAGTTGTCAATTTATTTCATGTCAAATTACTTATAATTAATTATAATCAAATCTATGTATAAATCTAGGTAGTGGATGGTGAGTAACATGACATTGCCTGAGTTTTTTTTATACCAACATTGTTTTGCTTCATCTAATTAGGTTTTAGGCTATACTATTGTGAATTAAAATATTATGAGGAAACTGGTGAGAGCGTCAGTGGCCCTGGGGATATGACGCGGCCTATCATATCGAAAGGTCCGGAGTTCGATCCCCGGTTGGGTCATGTACCAATGGGTTTTTCTCGAAACTTAAGTACATTTACTGACTGCTCTCAAACGGTGAAGGAAAACATCGTGAGGAAACCTGCATACGCCGAAGAAGAAATTCTTAGGCGCATGTGAAGTCTACCAATCCGCACTGGGCTAGCGTGGTGGACTATAGCCCGAACACCCTCGTTGAGAGGGTAGGCCTGAGCCCCAGCAGTGGGGAGATTAATAGGCTGTTGATGATGATGAGGAAACTGGACTATAAATAGGCTAAAGGAGGCCATCTTTTCTATGGATGAAATAGGCCTGCGTGGGACTCCACACGTCCTAACAAAGAAAGAAAATACATTCCTAGTTGTCAGAGTAGGTCTATGCCCAACAGTGGACAATAAAACTATAGTCTTTAGTGATGATTCACGTAAGTAAACACTACAAGAACAGATCGTTCACCCCGGCATTCATAACTCATATCCACTTCCGATTCACGAACTAAAATATGAAAATTTATTCAAAATAATTCGTTAAAAATTACCCGGTCTATTTGTCAAAACAAATATGGTCATATTTGAAATATTTGGGCAATTAATTGTGAATTAGCATGTCAATGAATGGGCGCGGAGCGTGCTGCATACATACATATTATTTGCATGTAACTGTATGGTGTAATTGGATGAAACATTATTACATACACACAGCTCTGATCTTAAACGCTTCATTGTAACATAACGAGTGCAGATTTTCAAGTTTAATTGCCCTTATCGTTTGTATGTACATTCAAGGTTCATAAATCCAGTAGCAGTTTCGCAACTCAATAGATTGACATTCCAGTTTCACTTACGACTTTATTTTACATCTGCACGCACCCACGCACATATCCACTGATACCTATATTTCTGGACATTACTATGCTTATTACTATGACAATAATTTTTAAAACACGCTATGATTTGGGTGGTCAGTTATATCTAACTGGTTTTCGTGCGCACCGTTGTAAAGAAAAATGACTCTTAGCGTGCTACTGCACATGAACCTTACTGTACATCCGCACAAATGAAGGTTAACGTAGGTTACGTAGGTTGCGGAAAGGAAACCTCAGGTAAATTAAAAGAAACCTGACGCGTGTAGGCTTTATGAAGGAGTCGGGTTATATGGTGTGGGAATACGCGGTCTACACGTATCAGATACGCATAGTCCAATACGCGGCTCGCCAAAATCCAATACGCATTAAAACCAGTACTTAGTACGCATTAATGTTCATAATAATGTCATTTACTGTCCAGTATAGTTTTTATTTTTACTTATAAGTTAACCAATTAGCAAAAACACTAATTATTATTGTTTTCTATGTTTACAAAACAAACAAAAAAATGTGCGTTGAATTGGCAGTGGACTGGTCATATCTGTCGGAGAACCGGGTTTTATAGATAAGTGGTGACCACGCGTGGAGTGACCCGGCTAGGCGGGGGGGCAGTGACTGGATACGGAGAACCGAAGATCGGGTTCAGTGGCGCGCCTTGGGGGAGGCCTATGTCCAACTCACTCGTGTATGCTGATTACAACGAATTAAAGCAATAACTGCTGTGGTATTAAAATAAAATGTTAATTAAGAGCTAAGGATAGGTGATATTAATAGTAGGTTTTAGTTAGGTATAGCTAGCTACGTAGGTTAGATAATGCGCCAAGGCCTCGCGCGCGCGCACGCCTCGCGCGATAAACATAACCATAAAATACAAGTTTCTATTATACAGCTATTAGATTTTTTCCGTCGTATAGACTTGATTTGATTGCGAACTTTATCGAAGCGAATAGAAATAAAGGTACGGACGAACACAGTTCCAGTTATGCAAAGCCACTCAATGTTGCCAGTATTATACCTCTATACATATCTACAGACTCATAGTGATATTCCGTAAATATAAGATCAAATCTAAAACCTTTGAAGCGGAACACAGACAGGGCGGCGGCGGTGCGAAAGCGTCGCGGTAATTTTTTGTAATGTTCGAAATAGTATGAAGCCTTTTACATCAAAGCGGCGCGGCGGCGGTGCGACGGCGAAAGCGACAAAACCGCGCGCACAGATTTGACGTTTTGATTTGACAGATTAGCGCAGACAGGCGTTGCGGAGCGGCGGCGGCGCGTTGTATTCCTTTGTAGTGTATGAGAACCCTTACACAGAGCGGCGCGGGCGCGGCGCGGTGCGGAGCGTTCTTCATACAAACCGCCGCCGCGCCGCCGCCGCTAGCGGTATTCCTGTCTGAAGGGCTCCGCTTTTAATTCGCTTTCCGCAGATTCGCCGCCGCAACGCTTTCGCAACGCCGCCGCGCTGTCTGTGTTACGCTTTATTGTAAAAAAAAGATGCAGGCCAGGTTACCCGGCGGCAACTGCGACCCTGTGGGATCCATTGTGTCATATTCATGTCTGCCCCTGTGTTCACCTGTTGCTCTCCTAACAGCTAAGGGATAGAGGCCAGTAGTCCTCGGGTTCAGGACAGGCTGTACCCAGGATACTCATCCCCTCGTGGACATTATTATATAATTACATACGGGTCTTACACACGAACAAGTTAGTTTACCTTGCCCGACGTTACGACCAGGTTACACTGGCCGTGGTCACGAGCTGACTGGAGAGGCGAGCTGTCAGTGTTGATCGCTGTGAGTAGTTTCTGAAACTACCAATAATACAAGATCAGCAGAGGGTAGTTTCAGAAACTACTCACAGCGATCAACACTGACAGCTCGCTTCTCTAGACAGCTCGTGACCCCGGCCAGTGCAACCTGGTCGAAACGTCGGGCAAGGTAAATAAAACATGTTCGTGTGTAAGACCCGTAAATAATTATATAATTATGATTACAAAGCGCGAAAGTCTAAAATACTAGAGTGGTCATTGTGGTACAACGTAAGTTGATTTTGAAAAACTATGTTAGGTAGGTATAGACAGAACTTAACGAGTAGGTACAACCGTTTAGTTCGTGTCATATTTAATGACACTCATATCGCCAACAAAAAATCTAGCAATCCAAAGTCCTATCAGCAATCGTAGAAAAAACGCATGGCGCGGTCGTGCGACGCGGAAGAGATCGCGATCGCGCGCGGTCGCGGTCGCGGCCATCAATCACACGCGATCACGCGCGACGTGACCGCGCTACCGGACGCATCGCGCTACCGGTGAACCTGACGTATGCTCTGCGAGGAGCCTGGCGGCGCTGGTCGAGGCCATAGGCACGCCGCCGCCGCGGCGACCCACAAGTACACACTTGCCGTCTCACTGCCGCACGCACCCCAACAATACTATTTTTGCTCATTCGACATGGTTACAGCTCAATAAGCTGTTTCCTTGAAGTTCAACAGACATCTGAATATTTTTAGGTGGAATTTGCCAACCCTATAAATTATTTGTGTTACATACATATATGTATATATTTTTAAGAAGACACAATACACCGAAATCAATAAAAAAAACCTTCAATTTTCTTTTCAATTATATTTCAAAGTTAATAAATAAGTCATCATTGTATACTTATACTACTTACTTAGAGAAACACATATTATTAATATTATACGATCCCTGGACTCAACGAAAGGAATGATAATCTGAATAATCTTAAGTCAATCACACTGATGCTATCAAAATTGCTAAAATTCCGTCGGTCCTAAACATCGCGTGAGCACGCGAGCGTCGCGGAATGGGCCGTAATGCTGACCGCCGGCCGTCGTCGGGCGTCGGCGGGCCGCGCGGGGGGCGCGCGGGGGCGGGACACAGACGGAATTAAATTAACAACACAAGCTGGATCACGCGGCACCGCCTCGGGTAGTGGTAACTTATGTACGGTTCCACCACAAACTATGTTCACTTAACAAATCAACATAAATCAATGAAAGACGTACATGGTTATCAATTTTCCTTCTTTTAACCCGAATACGGCGAAGCAAAAAGAAAGGTTATGATTTTGACCGGTATGTATGTATGTATTAAAGTTTATCTGTTCCCTCATATCTCCTAAACCACTCAACCGATTTTGACAAAAGTAGTATCGTTGTATTTTCAGACACATGACGAAAACTTAGCCAGTCTTTTAGATATTTTGTTGGTTATTTCAACGTGCTTGAAATTAATCAACTAAAAGCACAATCAATAAAATAAAATAAGGCATTAAAATATATAGGTACTTACATCTAAAAAAATAAAACATATAAATCATAAAGACATAATATAATGTTGATGAATATTTACCAGCAAAATTTAATTAAATTATAACAATATGAATTTTTAGTGTTTTAAATATTATAATTTACTCAAAAAGTGTCTAGGTAATTTCAATGTTTTGTTTATGTATATTTGTCATTTCATGTTAAACATACAAGGAAAGGTACCTTTTACACTTGGGTACCTTTCCTTGTGTCCGTATTTCTAAACGACCCTTGGCAAAATCTTGAAGTTGCATGTATTCGTGGTCTAACTGTGCCCATCACTAACACATAGGACCCAGAGTAATCTGCGCACGCGACAAATCTTTACCACTTAATCACTGGCTGGGTGTGGAGCCCGTCGCCCTGGATGCCAGCGCTGGCTGACTAACGATGCCAGTGCTGGACCCTAGTAGCTGGCCGATTGTAAATATTGGATTAGCAGAGCTTCTTCATTTGCCCGTGCAGAGTTATTGGCTCCCAGTGAGTGCTTTATAGAGGGCGCTTGAAAGGTTTTCATATTTACATGTAACGAGGTTACTAACTGCTTATGTTATTATCATAATGAAATTGCTATGAGGACTTTCTTATGCATGGAACTTCAAGCCTGTGGAATGTGGAAAATGATTTGACTTAAAATTATTAGGTTTGTTTCTGCTGCAATGAATGTTTGTTCTTGCTCTAGATATCTTGTGTATATTTGAAATGAATTAACTGAAGTCATGAATGTTGCCCAATAGATCGAAAAGAGAAGGGAATTATATTTCCTTTACAATCGGAAGTCTTTCTCTCTCACACCCATTGAAATAAAAACTGACTTTAGACAATAATGCAGCTGGTGAACAATTGCGAGAAGAAGTGACTAGTATTTGTATAAAAGAACTTAAAAAATTGGTCTACAGAAATTATTGCACTGAAGACCTAGTAATTATTGATCTAATTCTATAGGTTAGAAGACCACTGAATGAATTGTTATGATGTAATGAATCCAAAATCTTTAAGACATGGTTCACCAGTCACCACAATACGTAAAGAGATTGTTGTAGTGTGTCAGCACTGCTTCAAGTTTATGGTCTTGTTATTTCTTTACCTTTGATGTTATCTTCTGATGATTGATATGTTAAATGTCATTTTATCTCTTAAATAAAAATAAAAGATCATTACTAATTATTCATGTCTCGAGCTTTTTGTAGAAGATGGTGAACTACAGAAAATAAACAGTATACCTACAAGAAAAAACTGTAAAAAAGTCACAACACGAAAATAAAGAAAGATTAACTGTAGATACAAGTCAAATTTTTTAAAGTAACTATAGATCTGTAAACGGGTTGCGAAACGACAACAATTATATAAAGGTACTATGAATACAAATCAAACAAGGAAATCAATGACGGAAGCACGATCGCCTTTATCTGCACCTAATTGCAATCGATCGCACGAAATCGATTCCAAAATACCTATGCACCATACGTGTAGTAACATGAAGCGTCCGCTGCAAGGCTGCACTTGGTCGCCTCAATAAATCAGCGGACCTCATGCGGTGATTCGGTATTTTTTTCTCTCGTAATATGATTAGAGTTACGAAACTATATTTTATTGCCCGGCTCCGCTCGGAGTCTGCGGCCGGCGTGAGGCTAACCGCTTTCGTGTCAGAAATGTCGAAGGTTGTGTATCCTCTTTATTGATTATGAGAGTGCATTAGTGATGGTTTCGAAATGTTTGGGAAACAGGTCGCGGTGTCGCGAGTCTAAACTAATATTGATAATTTTTTACAATGTCAAAGCTGTCATTATGTTTAATTAATGTACTAATTTGCAACAGTGGCTGCGGCCGTGGATTCCGCAAGGATTTCTAATTATTCTCCAGTGACCTGAATCTCATCAGTTAAAAAATCGTATTCATGCTTAGACACTTGTAAATTCATTGGCTAGTAACATGATTCAATTTTTTAAGACACTTATCTCAATAGCTATATACCTTTTTTGCCAAATCGTCCTATTAATTTCTCATTCCTTTCCTCAAAATCTTTCTTCTCTTGAATGTTAAGTTCGCTTTGCCACTGCAGCTAGCGAATCAGCCACGGCGATTCTTCTTGTCTTTTAGATCTAATTCTATTAGTATATCTCGCGACTTCATCTCCGTCAAAAAGTATCATGTAATGTCATTCCAGGATATAAACTATCAGTGTACTAAGTTTATTTAAAATCCGTTCGGAAGTTATGGCTTGTTTGATAAACAAACAAGTACAACGAACTAATGCCTTGTTCTGGTTTATTTCATAAAATTTCTGCTGAATTATTAATTTTAAACTTTAAATGAATATACCCTAATCACAAATAAATAAAAACTCAAGGCTTCCCACAGCTGGGAGCGTTTCCAAAAGGCTGGCGGCATTACCCCGCTGAAGGAGAGACTGATGGAGTCAGGTAAAGCCCAGCCCTAGAAGCCTCAAATATACACTTTTGCATTTATAATTGAAATTTAATCGTGATTATCGTGTAATTTTCATTTATATTGTATTCTATCCATCGTCAACGGATTAGTTCGTTCTGTACATCACAACTAATCGTCGGCCTTCGATCTCTAGTCCCAAAAAACTGTAATAGCCCACCTCCCTGCGGCTGCGTGCGCGCCGATCGGCAACGAGCCGAGCTCTTGCGCAGGCAATCAATTGTCGACACGAAGCCAGCGCCTGCGCCGGCGATTATTGCTCGGTGAAGAGCAAAGGCTGCGTCTAAACATTTTCTGTCAAGGATCATAAAAATACACATCTGTCGAAATTTTATGAGATAATATGTTTGTTTTAGAGCGTCAGTGGCGTCGGGGATGAGACGCAGCCTATCATATCGAAAGGTCCGGAGTGCGATTCCCGGCTGGGCCATGTACCAATGGGGGTTTTCTCGAAACTTAAGTACATTTACTGACTGCTCTCGAACGGTGAAGGAAAACATCGTGAGGAAACCTGCATACGCCGAAGAAGAAATTCTTAGGCGCATGTGAAGTCCATCAACCCGCACTGGGCTAGCGTGGTGGACTATAGCCCGAAGGCCTGTAGGCCTGAGCCCCAGCAGTGGGGACATGTTGATAGGCTGTTGATGATGTTTGTTTTCATTATAACAACACATGCGAATATTTTGTGTCATAAGTAAAAGCAAAAGGGAAAAGTTAAGTGATCACGTCTGTTAAATATTAGCTACAATATTTGCTGCTGACAATAAATTATAATGATGAATTGAAGACATATGTAAAGCCATTAATTTGAATTGCTAAATAAACACGATATAGATATCTGCTAAATAGTCTTTCATCTTCTCAAAAAGTGCTAATTTTACGCTTGTATTGTAAATATTGTTATAATATGGAGCCGGGGACGTCCTAGACTGACTTTCTTAGCTAATGTCCAAAGTAGTGCATATTCAAATAGTAATATACTCTCCCACACAAATAATGTGTCTGTTTGGTTAATTTATAATTTCTGAGATAATCGGCGAGGATACTTTGGTAATTTGAAGTTGTCAAAGTCTCCCGTCTGAGCCCGAATGAGTTTGCATCTAGTGTCGTGAAGTTAATTGTGTTGCCGATTCTTCGCAGATTATAATAGACATCTAGGACTTATAGATTCACAGCGCCATAAACAATTAAACAAAACGAAACTCGGAGCGTGCGTGCGGCCGCGGCCAATCAAGCCGACGCAAACGTGTTTTCAATCTACACCGATTAACACTTACCAATAATCACTATACCATTGATGATTTCCGTTAATCTTTAATCATCATCGCCTTTTTGTTTAGGACTCGCTTAGGTTTCCCTTAAAGATATCGTATCTTTAGTTAGAGGCCGTAATCAATAATGTATGATTACGAAATTTTGAACCGTTTGTTTTTTCCACTATATAGGTAGATATATAAATGTTTTAATACATATGGGCTCATCTGTGTTTACTTGTTGGTCCATCGGTCGTCGGGACTATGGAGCACACACAAAGTCGCGACAGTCTCTGGGTGAATCACATATACTGTTGAACAGATCTATAATGTCTCTTGGATGTTTTATATAATACTCTATGTGCTTGACGATCTTGCGGCTCACTCTTCTAATCTATGCTGACAATCCCTGATTTCAGAATTACTGACAAAAAGACTCTTATATAGAAGGTGTGAAGTGAAGCCTATACTCAGACTAACTGGTGACAAAATTTGACCACCCTTAGATTCCCCTAAGACATCCTCGGAAAGCGATAACACAGGGTGGCCAAACTTTATTGACCGAGCGAGCGAAGCGAGCGAAGCGTCTAAGTTTCGAGATTGACCAAAAATGCTAATGTCCGTCTGTCCTTCTGTCTTTCTGTCCTTCTGTCTTTCTGTCTTTCTGTCTGTAATTCTCTACAGGTCGCATTTTTCAACCAATTTTGACGAAAATTTGGCATAGGTATAAATTAATTAAACCTACAAAATGAGTAGAATAAAATTTTGAAAAACATTTTTTTTAGAGTACCTACCATACTCGCAAAGTGGGAGTGAACTTTTTTTTTCTTGTGAATCCCATAGTGTGGGATATCGTTGGATAGGTCTTTCAAAAATATTGCTGGTGTGTGAATACCATTTTTTCGATTTAGGGATCCGTTGGCGAAATATTAAGCTTTAAAGCGGTAATTTTTGTTAGAGTCACGTGTCCCCCCCCCTGCCAGCTAAACGGTTGCTTCTGGAAATGTGAAAAAATTCATGGCAGTAGCATATATAACGTAGTTACGAGGAAAACTATTACGGCTAAGTAGGTTCTATTAGTTTTTGAGTAATAGTGGATCGACTTATGAAAGTTGAAAAAATAAATTATGTTCATAGAACTGCATACGTAAAATGGAAAATTATTTTTTTCCGCGTGATATCCATGGTGTGGGGCATCGTTGGATGGGTCTTTCAAAAATATCGCGGGTGTGTGAAAAACATTTTTCGATTCAGGGATCCGTTTCCGAAATATTAAGCTTTAAAGTGCTAATTTTTGTCACTTTAGTAGGTACTTTTTCTGTCTCCAACTACAAAGTTGACTTTTGTTGGTTTCTTTTAGGTTTGGTTTTTATGGGCTGGCGAGGTCTACTGTTCTCACGGAACTACTAGTCATAGTTATGTTACAATTTCTAATTGACCGAGCGAGCGAAGCGTCTAAGTTTCGAGATTGGCCAAAAATGCTAATGTCCGTCTGTCATTCTGTATTTCTGTCCTTCTGTCTTTCTGTCTGTAATTCTCTACAGGTCGCATTTTTCAACCGATTTTGACGAAAATTTGGCACGGGTATAAATTAATTAAACCTACAAAATGAGTAGAATAAAATTTTGAAAAACATTTTTTTAGAGTACCTACCATACTCGCAAAGTGGGAGTGAACTTTTTTTTTCTTGTGAATCCCATAGTGTGGGATATCGTTGGATAGGTCTTTCAAAAATATTGCTGGTGTGTGAATACCATTTTTTTGATTTAGGGATTCGTTGGCGAAATATTAAGCTTTAAAGCGGTAATTTTTGTTAGAGGCACTTGCCCCCCCCCCCCCCCCCCCCCTCCCTGCCTGCTAAACGGTTGCTTCTGGATATGTGAAAAAATTCATGGCAGTAGCATATATAACGTAGTTACAAGGAAAACTATTACGGCTAAGTAGGTTCTATTAGTTTTTGAGTAATAGTGGATCAACTTATGAAAGTTGAAAATATAAATTATGTTCATAGAACTGCATACGGAAAATGGAAAATTATTTTTTTCCGCGTGATATTCATGGTGTGGGGTATCGTTGGATAGGTCTTTCAAAAATATCGCGGGTGTGTGAAAAACATTTTTCGATTCAGGGATCCGTTTCCGAAATATTAAGCTTTAAAGTGCTAATTTTTGTCACTTTAGTAGGTACTTTTTCTGTCTCCAACTACAAAGTTGACTTTTGTTGGTTTCTTTTAGGTTTGGTTTTTATGGGCTGGCGAGGTCTACTGTTCTCACGGAACTACTAGTCATAGTTATGTTACAATTTCTAATTGACCGAGCGAGCGAAGCGTCTAAGTTTCGAGATTGGCCAAAAATGCTAATGTCCGTCTGTCATTCTGTATTTCTGTCCTTCTGTCTTTCTGTCTGTAATTCTCTACAGGTCGCATTTTTCAACCGATTTTGACGAAAATTTGGCACGGGTATAAATTAATTAAACCTACAAAATGAGTAGAATAAAATTTTGAAAAACATTTTTTTAGAGTACCTACCATACTCGCAAAGTGGGAGTGAACTTTTTTTTTCTTGTGAATCCCATAGTGTGGGATATCGTTGGATAGGTCTTTCAAAAATATTGCTGGTGTGTGAATACCATTTTTTTGATTTAGGGATTCGTTGGCGAAATATTAAGCTTTAAAGCGGTAATTTTTGTTAGAGGCACTTGCCCCCCCCCCACCCCTCCCTGCCTGCTAAACGGTTGCTTCTGGATATGTGAAAAAATTCATGGCAGTAGCATATATAACGTAGTTACAAGGAAAACTATTACGGCTAAGTAGGTTCTATTAGTTTTTGAGTAATAGTGGATCAACTTATGAAAGTTGAAAATATAAATTATGTTCATAGAACTGCATACGGAAAATGGAAAATTATTTTTTTCCGCGTGATATTCATGGTGTGGGGTATCGTTGGATAGGTCTTTCAAAAATATCGCGGGTGTGTGAAAAACATTTTTCGATTCAAGGATCCGTTTGCGAAATATTAAGCAAATTTTTGTCACTTTAGTACTTATTCTGTCTCAAACTACAAAGTTGACCTTTGTTCGTTTCTTTTAGGTTTGGTTTACAAGGGCTGGCGAAGTCTACTGTTCTCACGGAACTACTAGTAATATTTTGTATGGAGATTCACATTAGTTTCTGTATGTCCATCTGTCTCTATTCGCTTCCAGTTGCGGCAAATCTCTAGCATGTTAGGTAGTTAGACAATATTGGTACGATCCTGACATTGTGCTAAGACGTTTAGCTGTACGGCCTTAATCGATTCTAGCACTTTTGACACACAAATCACAAATAATTAAAACATCAAAATGTCAATCTGCTCAACTCAGTCATTCTTTAAGTTTAATAGTTACTAACAAATTATATGGACTACGTCTAAAGTAAAAGTTAATTGATTTTGCGGCTCTGCCTACTCGACTACTTTGACATTTTGCTTCTGAGACGTTCTGATCCTGAACGACGCAGACGTTTTAGATAAGTTTTCAACCGGCAGTGGCCACAGGTTAGCTCATGCCTCATGTAGGCATACATCAAATTCTTGCTCGTGCTAAGATTATTATTATTATTAGCCTTCCTGTAGTAGGTAAGTACAGTCAGATTAAATAAATTATAAAAAACATTGCATGCAAGTTCTTATCATTCTACTGAAATCGTCACGGTAATAGAGTTTATATTGCACACTGTCATTCTTATGAATTCGTCACTATTGTTTTTGTTAGATTTAACTTTGTCACTTTATTGTTTCAGGTAAGTCCATCGTCACTACAGGTGATCCCATTGCTGGGCAAAGGCCTCCCCCATCCTCCTCCAGGTAAGTTTTTCAGAAGTCAGCCGTGTCCACAGTGCTCCGATGCCGGCGAAGTGCTCGAGCTAATCCTAAGATTAATACGACATAATCCGTGTCTTGATATTTCCGCAGTAGGTACTACCAACTCATAAACACACGTAACGTTCGGCTGTTAGCGTGATACTTGGACAACGATACACTTGGACGTTTGTGTTGTGAGCCCGGTGTGTCGACAGCGAGCGCACTAAACGGTGACACACTTTGTAACGGGTAGTTCGGTGCGTTGTTCTATTGTTTTGTTTGTTTTGCGAAATTGCGGCCAGTGGGGAAATAGCGTCGGTCAAACAATCGACGATCTGGTGAAGGTCGCGGGACCCGGCTGGATGAGGTTAGCGCGGCACCGGTCGTCGTGGAGATCCCTGGAGGAGGGCTTTGTCCAGCAGTGGACGTGTGCAGGCTGATATGATGATGAGTTGTACATCGAACCATAGTGTCACTAGTTGTTGGTACAACAATTGATGGTACTAGCGAGCATAACAACTATTCATAAAATGGTACTACTGAACCAAAATTAGTGTCACTCATGAATTTTTAAAAAAAGCTACTCCCATATGGATGAGTAACAAAATCATTTTAGGGGGTGCCAAAATCGTGCCAAATGTATATCGAAATTGATACTCACTCACACATTCTCATTTTCAAACTCCATATTAATTTGTATGAGCAACTTCCTCCCGCTAATCCGCTTCATTTGTCAACACCCCCCTGATTTTGACACAGAATTTTTCATCGTTTCCCATACTTAATTTGCAAGATGCGATCTCCACAGGGAGCGCGCGCGCGACAAAAGAGGTTCGAATCTCCTTGGTGTCACTAGTACCATTGATGGTACTAGTGATACAAAGTTGTGTCACTTATTACCATCAATGGTACTACTCAATGGTACAACTGACACTACGCGAAAATGACAAGTTGATAACCCTTTATGCTGGTTAGCCGTTTATAGGGAAGCCTGTGTTCTTTTATGACAGGTCAACCAGTATAAGGAGTTGGCGACGACAGCAGTTTATTGAGAGCATTTTATAGGTCACCTGTTAGGTTCCATCATAATATTATACTACGACATTAAGCACTTAGAGCAACGCGTGACCATCCGGCTCGAACCTGAGTTGCTTTATTTATATTCCAAAAAAATAAAATTATACAGTAATGCAAAGCGTCATGATTTTACATAGTAGTGCAGATTTGACGTATATTGCAGTAGAATAAATACGCCTAAACGTACAATGATTGCAAACGATTTAATTTAGGCTTAATTTTGTCGTATTATACTATGGGAATAAAAGCAAGAGTAGTGCTGGTGTTCTTGGCTGTAGATACTTCTGAAGACTTAGTACCCAGTATGTATACCCAGCAGGTAGTCACCCATACTCGTGTGCATGGGAAAGTCTTGTAACCGATTACGCAGTCTAATTTACAGCCGTGCTCGGCGTTGGTACTAGAGATGAGCATTTGATGAAATAAATTCGGTATCTGAAGTAACGGACCGGTACCAGATACCGGATACCGGTCTCTGCAAGTTTATGGCCCAATAAAACCGTGGGCCCGCGTCCCCGCGGCGCGTCACTCCGCGGCCGCTACACCCGCGCCCGCGCGCCGCCGGTACCGACAGCACCACAACTCGTCAGCCAATTCTTCCTAAAAATTTGAAGCATCAGAAGGTGTCGAATTCAGAGCACACTTTGCCACCGCATTGGTGGACTATGATGGATGAATATGATAGACTTGACCTCACTCTATCCCACAGGGGTACATAATATTATTGCACAATTTGTTGACAATGATGAGACTCCACGAGGTGTGGTCAGGATCGCGATACTTGGCGCTATATGATGTGTATTGTATGTTGTATATATTTGTTTATGCATGTTTCTATGCATGTTATAAATATTATATCGTCATCAATTTACTAAACTCTCTGAACGCGATCAAGGCTACCTACGTCACCTCCCAGCAACATCTGTCAGTTTTAAAGCGGCCAGCTGATACAGACACCTCACCTTCGACTTTCTATGCTTTTCGGAAGATTTTACTTTTCATACATTGTTTATATTTTTTATACAGGTATACTCATACTCATTTATTACAACCACCGGAACCTATGGAACACTAGGTTACGTCTTAAAGCTATATTATATATATTTATACATACTTACTCTATTAGAAATTGTTTTAAAAATATTACTTACATTTTTTAAGTTTTATTTTCATCAAAAAGCAGCAAAAAGCCGATAAAGCCGTTTCTACGCTGCAGAAAGCTTCCAAAGTAACACGGATCGTAGTTAATTAGGTAGGTATTTTTATTTGTATTAAGAATGTAAAATTTACAAATTAAAGTGCAAAATTAGAGGTACTTACAGTTTAGAATTAATTTAAAATTTTAATTTAATTTTTAACTGAATTAGAGCTGGCATGCTGACGTTACTTTATGTATTTCGTAAAGAGGACTATAAATTCAAGGTTATTTCGTTATTACAGAGAGATTGTACAACATTTGTGGGTAATATAACGTTATCACGTGCCGTAACTCATTCCACAGAAACTTCATATTTCACACGTTTGGACAAATCACTCTCTCCAGCCCCTATTGTAATTATCTTGTTTCTGATTCTAAAACGTTTAACTCATCACCTATCTACTAAATCCAGATACTTTTTACACAGGCTCAGATACAACTTTCAGACCCTTTCAAGGAATATCTCGTGTTTTTGCTGAAACACTTACATCAAAGCATTTATTGCAATGAATGCTTGTAGGAAGGTAAAAAATGTGAATTCTTCTTTACCTAATTCTGTTTGAAATCCATAGTTGGCGAATTTGTTTATATTATTGCTCATAAAATTTATCAATAGTCATCCTAAGAATATTTAAATGTCATATCCCATTGCCTTTCTCCACGACGTCTTCCTAGTTTAACGACTCAAGACTTTTAAGCCCGGATGAACCTAAATTTTAAAATTAATTTTGATTGTAAACGTTTTATAACCTTTAGCTAAAACGGTGTTTCTATATTGCGCCTGTCAAATAAACGTAAATTATGATTATTGCGTCTACTTTAGTGCAAAAGTACTTTGACCTTACGACTCGGAGAAAGTGAATTCCGTTGGCATCAACAGAGTTAATCAATTTGAGTGTCTTCATCGAATATTAGAAATGGTCATTCAGAGGGTAGATAGTGGAGATTGGTATGACCTCATTGGATTAGTCCCAAGACGTGTTATTAGAAAAGTGATTTTTATTGTTAAGAATAAAAATAAAATTATGGGCGTATTTTCGATCATTAACATGTTACCAAAAATATAGTCACCACGCTCTTTTATGATACTACATGATCAAATCCTAACAAAACTTGAAATTGAATTCTTGGCACTGCAGTGTATAAACGTGTTAAATAAAGTTGGTAGCGGGAAGTATGCTAATGGTTCAATAAAGCAATGCTTCGCTAACTGGCGATTAGTGATGTATTTACAGTCGTCGCTATATTGCTATTTCACCGACCGCGGCCTGTACGCTACCTCGCTCCGCAATCAAGATCTAACTCACGGGTTATAGGTTCCAAATTAAATTTTGTACGACTTTAAAAAATCAATTTCAATCATGCATTAATCTGCCATGGTAATTCACAAATTTTACCGAGAAAATAAATGCCTCCATTGTATTAAAGTTTGTTACCAGTTAGTTATAATTTGTAGTTCATCCATCTTAACGTCTTGATTGGTGACACTGGAAAAATGACTTTCAAAATGGTAGAATTTAGATTACCTTGTTCTCAGTTTATATCAGACTCTCGGACTGTCGGCCGTAATTTATGTTTATATATGCAGAAATGTACAAAGTGGGCGCCCGTTTACGATCACGACATCGTAATCGTCGAGAGGTGTTAACAGGAATTTAACGTCCCTAATTATATTGATTTACAAGCCAAATAGATCGCCACGTGTGCTGCTAACGACGCTATTTGTTTTGGTGATGGCTCCGGGTGTGTCACCTCAACATTTGGGTCACTTTGATCGAAGAAGCTGATCCCTGGTCCCCGATCATCTGTATAATTACTTACCTATAAAAAATTTAAAAATTATGACCATCAAATGTCTGTAGGTGTCAAATCAACCAAAAATGCATCATTGTCAACAAGGAATCATGCGATTAGGATACGAAATCGCTGAATAGTAAATGTTTCTTAACAAATTGGCACACCGTCATAAAATCGTCGACATAACACAGCTGGCTTGTCAGAAAATTGGGTTAAGTCTAGTTGGAGAACAGCTCCCTGGGCTAACATAGAGTGACATAAAGCCGCATCAACACCGCACCGGTCGTATAAAGTGCGCAGGTTGTTTGTTTCGCAAGCTGGTGGAGCCGCGCGGCGCAGACCCGCTCTATTAGCAGGCTGACCTGTCGCCGGGGAAGGTCGTCCGGTGCTGATGCCTGCGACTGCGGCCGCAGTATTCTGTGCCAGTGTGGCGGCCTATTGGAACTTGCGCTCAGTTGGCGCTAGTGTGGACACGACATTATTTTTACTAGCTACATCCAAAAATCCTACCGCAGATTTTATTCGTTTCGTGATGACTGTCGCAGCTAAAACCTGTTGCATTATCACTTGTGGTTAAGTATTCATTCGATCTCAAAACTAGGTATCCATGGAAAGTTTTAGTTTATAATTCGTTCTAAGTTTTAGTGTTAACACGGCCAAGGCCGAATTTGTTCATTTCGTATTTATTAGGCAATCGGCATTGGATTTTTGCTTCGACTTTTTTGGCTGGATTCGTCATCATCTTTTTGCAACTCTTTGATACGTACATAACGTCAAATAAACCCATGTTAACAGTAAAATTAAGTGTTTCAACATTTTTGTAACAGTGTTCCATCCAATACATTAAACGAATGGTGTAAACTCAATTAAATGATATGTCTTATCTATATTACTGCGGTCGTCCACCATCTCACGTGTCCATTTAGCTATCTCTATCTCAAACGTAAACAATCTGGTTCGAGTCGATTTCAACAGCGGCCGCCGGAATGTGTCCACGAACTGGTCACATTACTGTTAGCTCGCCTACAATATCGCCGAGTAGAGTTCCATCAATGTGTATCCAGAAATACTCCTTTCATACCTCTTGTTCAGCATGAAAAAATATTTTTAAATGTTTTTGTATGAGAAGAAAAATTGTCTCTATTTTTCTGTGTAATGTACCTTTGTAAATATCAACTTCACTTTGTCTAATACCAACTCCTCTTGCTTCAACGGTGTTTACTAACTTTTCTCCTTTAAATCTTTCTTTAATACACTTAGATACGACGATTGCTATATATGGATAGCAATTTATGAAGGACTTACATTACTGCTATGCACTACCGGACTGAAGCATATTTTTAATCTCTCCCGTTTTTCACTTCTGTTTTACCTGACGGCTCTTCATGCTGAGTTATGAACCTTTTTCTTCATAGTCTACTTTGCTATTGTAATATTGTTGTTTTTTTAGCACATACCTAATACCTGTAGGGTGTAAGGTAGTGTGTAAGGGTAGTCACCTGATATCTAGGTAGGAGATACTTAGGTGAAAGGATACACTTTGAAAATCAGTATCGGGCAAATGTGCCGGCATTTAGCTGAAAATGTATCATTTTGTCACATCCTATTTTTCATAAAGTGTACCTAACGCTTTTACCTAACACTAGAATATATATTTTTTTATATAGAAATATGTAGTGGCTAAGTAACAAAAATGTATGTTCTATAATTCTTCAGCTCTGTGACAATAAATGATTATTCTATTCTATTCTAATACGCTCTTTATAATCTCTACAAGATAATGTTAAATCTGAATTCTCATATTCCGAATCGATAACAAGAAAACCTATTTACCTATCTGCCAACCCTAGTATGTACGACCGGGGCCGAGTATTCAAAATGACCTCTAGAGCTTATATCGTCGATAACGATTTGCTCGATATTGTATCCATCCTGCGAATTGATTTTATACCGATTCCTCGATAGTTCGCCGCCTACTCGTAGGAAGCTGCGAGGCGATGGCCTCTCTTTACACATAAACTGATTATGGGTTGGGTAATTTTGTGACCATAACTTATATCGTTTTAATAATAATAATAAATATTTTATTTCAGGCATCTAAAACCCATAAACAATACAAACAAGAAGTTCAAATCCGCCTCTTCTAACACTGCGGAGTTTCAACATAGTTTCAAAAATCAATAATAATTATTAAAATGTTCGCAGTTAACTTAATTACATTCAAGTCAAGTTACACAATTAAAAAAATAATAATAAAGTACCATACTATTTTTAAAAATTTAATAATTTTATTGTAACCTGGTTTATAGCTTTTGCATCGTCTTCATCATCAATCAATTTAATCTTTTCTAGACGAAATAAAAATCCTTCAATTCGAAATTTTTCTTTTGTCAATAAATTAGTATAGACAGGCATTCATAGTATTTATCTCATACATTGTAGACTGAGATGAACTTCAATGCCACCCGCACTCCGGATGGCAGCCATCGCCCTGTTGTCAAACCCACTAGTTCCAGGGCGGCCGCACAAGAAAATTTATTTTTATCCGCTTTTTATGCAGTTATCGGTTATAGACGGTAATTACAGCTAAATAATAATAACGAATACCGTTCCCCGCTTATATGGAGATAGAGTCCGGCGGCGATTATATCTATTAACTCCATCAACTACTTAAATGAATTGCTAAGTTTACATTTTTCCTCTAATCACTAGCAATTTTGCTCACATTCCGCTGTTAGGACGTAAAAACTAACCTGCGATGGAAGAATACAAAACGGTTTCGCTTCAATAAATATACAAACAAAATCAGTGAAGACATTAAGCGCAATTATACACTTTTATGTTTTGGCGTAGCGTAGGATAATTCGATTATTAATTTATAAAATATCGACATAGTCACTTATTCGTCGAAAATTGACGTTTGCAAAAAACCTATTACTTGTAGCAAAGCAATCAAAATTCGAAGGTCTGTACAGCCTGTAAGCTGATCACACTTTGTAGTGCACACAAATTCACATCAACAAATAATAAAAGAAGACACCACTGAGCTAATAGTGTTCAACAGAATAATTTTACTGTCAGTCCGTCATTGCGCATAGTAAATCTTTCATTCATCATACTTTAATCGAAAATAAGATCAACAGCTCTCCTGTATGACCGTCGAGATTATTGAATGAAGGTGAGCGAGACGCACTGAGTTTAGCTCAGGAGGGAAGGGGACGGGACAAGATTACTGCGCCGTTCGATTTCTTTTCAAGATCGATACACAATAAATCTTCTGGATGTTTTCTTTTTGTGGAGTCGTCTGGTAAGTACCTCTCCGAGGCAGACAGCTCGCGGCTACTGGGTTTGGGGTACAGTCTCTGTGATGCGGTTACATCGGACTTATAGTCACTACGCTTTTATAGCTTTGAATGGATTGTATTACTTTCAATGGAATAGCCTTTTTGCTTTAAATCATAACTGAACGATTGGAGGTGCTCGTAAATGTGAATGCTAGGTTCGGATTCATATTGGTTTTGAGTTTTGTATTCAACTGTTTTGAATTTGCTGCTTTTATAGTCTTGAATAACGTTAGTATCAGAATCATCATGAGTAGGTTAGAATTGGGGCTTCTGGATCACTCAAAAAAAGGTCGCTGCGCTCTCGTTTTTTCGATCGATCCAGAAGTCCCCAATTCTAACCTACTCCCGGATGATAAGCTAGATAAAAACTGTTGTGTGAGAGTAAAACTGTTCTAACAGAGGAGACTCGCTTTCGATTAAGTGATCCAGCCGCTTCAATTCTGCGTTGTCACAAATTACACGAATAACTAACAATGAAAAAGTAAACACTGCTGTTTTATTTGAAACATTTGGTACGAATGATTTGAAACTTAATGGATGGGGTTCTAATCTGCAAGAAAAATGTATAATTGTGACATGTTTCTACTACCTATTAAAGCTCTGGATATTTTAGAGCTAAAGTTTATGCTAAAGCTTAAGTTTCTTTTCGGAATAAATAGAAGGTTGGAAAATAATAAAAAACTTACGTAATCTATAAAAGTTTATTCTTTAAACACCAATTCCTTAAACAAGTTACATTTCTTAGAGCACATATTGTCGGATGATAAATACAACTAAATACATCAGTTGATAATCGACATTCTTCATACAAACTTAATAAACTAGGGCAAGACTTAGATTCTAAATTACATACATCGTTGTAATCTAACATTTCTTTAATCCATATCATTTTTTCAAGACCTTTACAATATATACTTTTGTCTATTAATAATTCTTCAATATACATCATATATTCTGAATATGGTATATAGCCATCATTCCAATATATTTTCCGATTTCTTTGTATCCAACTGACATGTTTTCTGTCTTGCATCGATAAATTATGAATGGGGAAAGGAGGTTTGATTAAAAGCACTTGTATTTGATCCTTGCATGCAATAGCTATTTCTTTCAATATAAATTTATTACCATCTATCTTGAATCCTTGCACATCAACTATTGCTATTGCTTTCATGTTAGCTTGCGTACTATATGGCTTAAAGGCTTGTATTCTATAAGACGATCGTTGATAATAAGACAATAAGCAGACGTATGATCAGGAATATCGCGCGAACATTCGATTTCCAAACGCACGTCGACAGGTCCAGTTTTTAAACTTTCGTTTTGTCTTGAACAATCTATTACAAATAATGGAGCCTTTTCTTTGAAAGCATTTAGATCAAGCAAGGGATCTGCAGGAAGGTTGTAGTAAGACTGACGAAATTTAGCATACATTTCATATAATATACCATGTTTGTTTTCATCAAATTTTAAATTCATAGAGTCGTAAGGGTAATATTGAGAGTTCAAAAACAATTTCACATTAGTCACGTCACAGTGATCAAACATGGAACAATCTTTATTTTTGATATTTTTCCTATTAGTTTGAAAAGCTAAGATAACAAAACGAGGTTTTTCTAACTGAGAAGATGTCTTAACTGACCAGGAATGTTTAGTAGTTTTTGGTAGTAACGGATACTCATATAAATCCCAATTTCTAAATGGTATTTGTATGGTCTTATCTTTTTCTAAATATTTAAGTAGTAACAACCTTTGCCGATCTGATACTTTGATATGAGGCATTCGCCATTGTATTCTCTCTATCTTCACATTTATGTCGGCTGTAGCATCTGTTAATAGGACACTATTGAAATTATTATTAGTCCGGTTCAAAATAAGTTCGTGTTTACTGTTTATAATGATTTTATTATAATCTTCAGCAAATCCTAATATTTTGTTTAAAGGGATGACTACGCTAAAATAACTCTTGTTTTTTATTCCCCTCATATCCCAACCCCATAAGGCAGCCATTTTACTTTCACCTGCATTCATAGAGACATATGATTTCATTGTTGTTGTAATTCCAGAGTTTTTTATACGATCTATTTCCACCCCATTCATTTCATACCTTATGTCTTGAAAGAGAAACATAAATGGATTATTAGTAAAATCTGCATTACAGGAAGTTTCCTTTCCAGCGATGTCTCTTTTAATCACTTCAGCATGTCCTTCGATGAATATAGAGCTAGCTGAGGGTAATATGTAAATATCTTGCTGATGAATAGGTATTCGGATTTCATCGTTTTCTTTAAAACTATTATTGTAGGGGTTATATGTATGAACTTCATAGCTTTCGATAGCGTTATCAAATTGAGGTAACTCGGTAATCTGAAGTATACTCATTATAGCACTTTAAATCCAAGAGCTCTAAGAAAATCTTTATTACTTTTTGTTACCTTCTTTTTTGTATTAACACGTCTGCGTTCTCGAACAGTGCCAGAAGAATTAAGACGTTTGACTTGATGATTGGAGGTTTTATTAAATACAATCATTTTTTTTTTCGTAAATGAATACGCAATTGAATTTCTTCTTCTCTGAAATTAACGTGGTTGCCGTTTTCATCAACAACTTTAATTGTAATGGATGAAATACTTCTTTTATTTAAAGGAAAGTAAATAACGTTTCTAGGTACTTCAATATATCTATATCCTGGTGGTACACTGGGAACAAACTCATGTATTGTATGGGACGGTAAACCGTTAGTGAATGACCCCTGTATGAGATCGCATTCAATTCTTATAATAGACACAGGAAGAATATTCACAGGATTAACTGACTCATGCCATTTATTTGGTTCTAATTTTGACTTTGAGAATCCTAACAAATCTCCAATACTGTTCTCTACATCAAAATTGATAATTTCGCTGCAAAATAAAGAACACTTCAAAGTATTATTGTTCGATCTTATTTTTATTTCACAATCTGCTAAATTACTTTCAATGTAGTCGCATATATCGTAAAAGTCATAAGAGCCAAGAGGGAGTTTTAATTGTTTACCCTGTTTTCCGTACGAGAATGTATTATTTTTGAAATCAATATTTGGTATAGAATTGCATGCCGAAAAATAAAGCAGCCCGCACTCATATTTCTCTTCGAGACTTAAGGGGGGGTGAAAATATGTTTCTAGCACCGATTTGACTCCCGATAACGTTACCGTGATAGACATTGTTCTGTAATTGACTGAGATTAAACTGTATTTTGCAAACTATTTATTCTATTAAGCCAGAATTTTTTTAAAAATCGTAAACACAGATGTCCGCAATTATAAGGATGATCGCGCTGAATATTTTCATAATTATAGTTTATCATCTTTGATCCGATATATTTAATAAATTCTTTTGGCGGTTTTAAATCTCCATAGCTATCAAAATATTCCACATAATTGTTAAATTTGACGTATGCTACCCAATGAGACCCTGAATTTCTTGAAGTGTCCAAATTAATGATACCGCAATCTTTACTATAAGAGCATTTTGGTAATTCATCTCTCATGAAAACACCTCGAAAATAAGGAATGTCCTCAGCATGATTCATAATGTCTATATTAGTCAGAGCTCTATTGGGCAGCTTATAATTTAGTTTTTTGGCTTAGTAACAAAAATACCCAAACCTTCCTTGTGCGGTTTTAAATGTAATCCTCTTCCAATACCTATTGCTTTTATATTTCCACTGCGTTTTTTAAATTCTGTTAATTGTTTTCTAGCTCCATCAAACTCTTTCATAACCTTAGCGATTTCATCTACACCGCCAGGTAAACTACCAACGGCGGATAGTCCAGCAAAAACGGGTATCATAGGTAAAACTCCTCCTGTTTTTGGAACAGGTATGACACGAGGCAGTTTTACGTCCTGATCCGATGTTAATTCCTTAGCTGCTGCTATAGCTAACTCTATTGCCATTTTCTTACAGTTCGGTTTTAGTTTTTTTAAACATTTCTTTGTATGTGATAATATATTTTTAAATAAGCCTTTGCCGCATTTAATTTTAGATGCAGCTCTTTTCGTTTTCTTGTTTAAGCCTGCGCCCATACTAATTTTTGTTAGCATAGCTTTATTCACCAAATTTGCCGCTAATTTCTCTCCAAGACTCGCATCTGAAGCAGAAGATCGCTTTTTTGCCATTTTCATTAAGATTATGTCAGCTTTATGTCGATCGCTTAGGAGAGACGAGTTGTTATATGCAATATCGTGTTGCTTGCAATATTCGTCTAATTGATTAATTCCTTTGACTCCTTTAGCAAGTCTGTGCTGAAGCTTAGTTCCAGGTCCGCAATAGTTATAGCCAGGTAGATGTAGTTCGAAGGGTAGGCAGTTAATAAAAGAATTGAGAAGACTTCCTTCTGTCATGTCCCGTATAATACTAACAAAATATAACGCCTGCTCTCGTTTAAATCATATTTATTGTTTCTCCTTCACCGTAATTATAATACACATGTTTTATCAATCCAGCTATTTTCTTCAGTCGGCAATCCTAACCATTTTACAAATAATTTCGTTCCTTTCTTTTTTAAAACTTTTTCTACTAAATATATATAAGGATATTTGGTTTTCTGTAATTCTTCTCTATAAAATGCTCCTAGAATGGGCCTCTGTTTCATATCATTAACTAAATAAGTGGTAGGATTAGTATTTTGTATTTTACTTATTTTGAAAATTTCTGTAGACCAATTAGGAGTATATCCTTTCTCGAATGTTCCTTTGTATTTACTAATTCTAACAAAGTCGTTTATTTTAAGATTATATCGTTTATTTGTTTTCTGAACTAAAGCGCTGTTTTTATATTTGTTCAAAATTTCACTTTTTAGTTGTTCATTCACTTCAGCAGGACATCGGCCAATAGTTCTATGATATGAATTATTATAATCATGAACTACTTTATGTAAGGTGTCATCCATCCATTTGTAATTACCTTTCAAACTAAATTCTTTGAATAATTTAGATTTCAGAGTTCTAATCAATCGTTCTACAATTGAAGCCTTCTTTGTAGAGTATGTGGAATAGTGGTTTATATTGTAAGTATTCATTAATTTGCTAAATTGATCATTGTAGAATTCTTTCCCCAAATCAGTTTGCACGTTTTGAGGAACACGACCGTCTTTCAATATTACTTCAAAAGCTTTACATAGCAAATTTTTGTTTTTTCGATATAGCGGTAATGTCCAAGCATACTTAGAAAATGTGTCTATTACCACTAAAATATACTTATACTGTTTATTATATTTTGATACTGCTTGCATGTCAATCAAATCCGCTTGCCAAAGATCATCAATGTCTTTCATAACTACTTGTCTTCGAAAAAAGTTTTTCCGAGCATTTTTGTGTATTTCATTTACTATGTCTGCCTTGCTCATTTTTGCTTTGTCTATGTGATTCAACAATTTTCTCTAATTGCGCTACACGCTCAGTTAATAACCCCACCAACTCTTTTAATAATTTAAATGTTTTGTGGCAACTGTCTAAAGTGTTGTCTACATATTGCTTCGTAGCACAATCATCATCATCTACAGGAATTCCGATATTTTTCAAAATTTTATTTTGAGCGCTTAAATTTCCATCATTAGTTGTTTGAAACAGACATTCCTCTTGAAATTTCACATTAATTTTTCGTTGTTTGTTTAAATGATGACCAAACTTGTCAACATTCATGATTGAAAGCCGATAAGGTACTGTGTATTAATATTACAAATTCATTCTTTTATTACACCGGCTTCCTTTAGCTCCTCGATAATAGATATTATTTCATTATCATGGCTATTGTTTCCAGCATCTCTTGATGCAACCAAAAGTTTCAGTCTCTCAATTAATTCATTAGGATCATCCCAATAAATGAAATCAGTATTTTTTCTGAATCTTTTTAAAGTAGGTAGATTACCACCAGTTTTTTTATTTAAATTGTTGTCTTCATTTTGATCTATGTTAGTAAAAAGAGGTTTAATAAGTTGATTATACTTCATTCCTCTATCTCCCTTAATTTGCCCATTCGGATTGTAATCTCTTTTATGAGCGTTTGTAGTAATGAGAATATCTTTGTAAACGAGTTTATCTTTCTCAGTTACAAGATCAAGGTTGGGCTTACTATTCATCAACACTTCTTTTATACCAGCCGTCATTTCATACTTCTTATTGTCAATAACAGCCATTGAAATTTCATTATCAGTAGGACCGATTTTGCAAAATTGTACCTCGGAATTTCCGATCATAAATTTATCATTCTCATTGCGCAATCCAAATGGCACATGTAAATTACTTTGATTTTCAGATGAGGTTCCAGCATTAATCCATGATCTAATTGGAGTGTTTAATTTAGCAATTTTAATTTCTGATTTAATAGGAGTATAAAATTCAACGTCCTCTTTCGATACAGAATGTTCACTGCGATCAGTTTCGTAAAGGTCATCATCAACAACACTATCATTATCTTTGTATGTAGATGGTGTTGGTGTTTCTACTTTGGGACTCTGTCTGTCACTCCGTTCAAATTTATTCACTTTATTAGTATTCAGAGTGTTAAATGTAGCATCTATAGCTTTTAAAGGTTCAGTTATCGGTTTAAATATTTTATTATATTTTATTTCATTTTCAACTTCATCATTTTGCATTTGTTTTATTTTATTTTTGATAGCTGTTACAGACCTTATTAGCTGCTCTTTTATATTTGTTTCCATAGTAATTTTAGTACTTATTGCGTAATACAAACCTACACCAGACACTTGTTTCTTATAGAGTTGTAATTAAAATGATGAATTTGCGTCCTAAGTAACTTATTTATAGTAAGAGTCAATCATCAAAGTTAATAAATGTATCAAAGGTGTATCTATATCGCCCGTTATTAAATTCGCAATCTTTATTGATAAGTAAAAAACCGAAAGGATCTCGCCAAATATCAGCACAAATTTTTTTGAATTCATCCCATTCCATATCGGAATTGACGTGTTCATTGTAAATGTGTCTTAAATTAATGCTGTCTTGCTTAAAAATTAATAAAAAGTTGACGTTATCACGTATCAATTGTTTGGGAACTTTTGAATATGTTTGAGATAAATAGAAGCAATCAATGTGCTTATGTCTGCCCATAGAGAAATAATTGCGGATATTAACTTGATTTTCACATGCAACATCGTCAAAAATAAAAACAGAATTTGGAAAAGCTTCATCAGGCGAAACCACATCTTGACTATCATTGAATGTAAAAAAATTTATTTGAGGTATTTTGCTTAAGATATTATTTAGAAAACAATATTTAGACTGAAAAGTAGTTTTTGAATACAGGTATATATTTTTAAATTTCAAACCATTTTTATGGACAAGTAAACTAATCATTACATTAGTTTTACCACAGTTTGAAGGACCGCATATTATACAGCGAATCGTGTTTGGCAATAGGGGGCTATGTCTTATTATGGCTGATGAGCGGTCTACATTTACATTGCTAACTTCTAATGTTACATGTTGTTTAACCAACTTCATTTTACATTCTATCAAGTTATTACATCATCATTTAGTTATATAGACATGTCTAGACAGGTTTGGGCAAATCGTTGCATGAATATCACGACATCTCGTTCATATGCTTATAGAGAAAAAGAGCTGCACTATAATTGAATTTAAAAGTCTAATTATACAAACTTTGCCTTTCATTAAGTCTTTACGAGTGGATCGAGCAAGTTGTGCGCGAGTACCTATCTTATGTTTATTTTCTACTGAAAAATTGTGTGTTTATATACCAGCAGTAAGTATTTATGTAGTTGAGATTTGTTTTATGTGGAAAATAGCAGTCCTATATTAACTAAAACATTAGTTATTGTTTAGATTATTATTAATTATTACATATTTCTTGTTGCAGAGATGAGCCAGTCACTCCTTATTGAGGACGAAAACCCCATAACAAATCCGTTTTATTATGCGCAAGATATCATGGCTGACCCATACTTTAACCAGGAAGATGTATTGACGGCAGACAAAAACAAGATCAAACCTGCTAGGAAATCATTGAAAAAATTTAGAAAAGATGCTAAAGCCAAGAACAGGTCAGCTTCTAGAAAAGTACAGTCTGCTACTCACCCAACTTCTAGTTTTATTATTAGAAAAGAATCAAGAAGACCAATTCAGTTAATAAAATTAGACATTATAGACTTGTTAGGAAGTGAAGTTAATAGTGGTAGTGATAGCGCAAGTGTAAGTGTACAATATATCGTAACAGATAGTTACGACGATGTAGCAAACGCTGCTAAAAGTCTTATTAGTAAAATAGTAAGTAAAATAAATGAAGACGTTTAGACTTTTATTTATTTTGTAAATACCTACTAACTACTTATTATTTTTAACATTTGCCTATTTAAATAGTTTAATTTTAGATAGTTATATTTTTAATTGTTATTCTTCTCTTATATTAATGAATAGAATAAATAAAAAATATTAAATTATATTTATAGATGTTTAGTTCATGTAATAGTTGCTGAAATGCTGAATAAGAATTATAAATGTGACAGATGAAGTTTGTGCATGAAATTATTTGGAAAATAAATAAAAATACAGTATAATGATTAAAAATTGTTCTTTTATTTATAAAAATAAAGATTACAATCATGGTTAAATATTTTCTTACAACTATGATTATAGGTATTACCAAATATAGCCTATAAAAAATAAAAATAAAAGGTGTAGATAGACTACTGTCAATTGTTAAATAGTGTAGCTAGTGATAGATAACGTTTGTCACTTTCAAACACCTGCAGTCAATAGGTGATTATATGCCACCTCATTATTACGATTGTTTACTTAAGACAAACTAGTGCGATCTATCTACACCTTCTTGTATTATCCTATAGGGTGATACTAAATAATGTCTAAAACATAATACTATAATGACCCCATGGAAGAGTGCTTACACGCCTTTCTTTTACTTGTCTCTTATCATCTTCGTTATTCAAAACTAGTTTATTGACATTCTGCGTAAATATTTTATGTTTAAATGATCTGATAATACACATATTTTCACGTAATGATTCATTTTCAAACAATGCTTTTTTATATTTATCTATATCAAGTTTCTTCGTAACAGATGATTTGACACCCTTTGCTTTCTTAATGCATACTTTTTTAGCGTTAATACAATACAACTTAGCACGTAATCCTGCAAATTCTGTTATAATATCACCGCCCATTTCATCTTTGAAATAACCAGGGATTTTTTCATTTGCTTTAGGAATATTAAACACATTATTAGGTTCAAAATTGCTAGTATCAAAGTATTTTATATTTTTTTTCATATCAGCATAAAAGTCATCTGTAAATATATGATATAACAAGCTATCTGTGTCAGTATAGCAAAGCTGAATATTGTCTTTATACAAAGTTTTCATGACCGAATAATGAAAATTATAGAGATGAGTTTTTGCCAGCTCTAACACTGAAAACCCGATGTATATAGGTCTGTCTAGAGTAACTATACTCTGGTCTAACTGTATAGCTACTAAATTTTCAGAGAAAATTGACAAACACTTGAAGTTAGGGGCGCTTATGTACTTTTCAGCTCCAACCAACTTATTAGTTTTGTTACATTTATCGGACCATACATTTACAAGCCTTACGTCAACTTGCTGTCTTTTGTTTTCAATTGTCTTGCCAAAAATTGAATTGTTCTGCTTTTTGAAAAAATCTTTTTCGAAGTCAGATTGAGCTTGCTGTCTGAGTGAAGTGTTGAGTGAAATATAAGGTTCAAGAAAATTGCTTTGATCAAATGACAAAACTCTATGTATTTTTAATAACCGAAGACCGTTTTCAAGACACTTTTTCAAATGCGCATAATGAATGACGTAACGATGTTTATCATAAAGGCTGGCAATCAATTTAGGCATAGTTTTGCCTATTGGCGCAAATTTTTCAGCAGCAAAGGGTAAATCTGAATGTTGATCATGCACGTCAATCGGATAGTGCAGGTCTACTTCAAGTATGTAACCACGATCGCTATCGTATGGCACTACAGTAACATCAAAATTCCGAACTTGTGTAGGGTCTAGAAATAAAAAGTTTGACTTTGGTAATTTTTGCATCATGGCAAAGCCATACAAATTAACACAGTCTAAATAAACCAAAAAACTGTTTGGTTTGTTGTTGTTATATTGCGACATGTATTTATTGTTGGCTTGAGCATATCTGAGAGAACATTGTGCTAAGCCCCCTCGTATTCCTTTTTCAAGCATTTGATAGATCTCTACATCCGATATCAAATCTAACTCCACCTCAGTGTAAAGTAACATTGCATCCCAACTCAATGCTGGTGAAGATACATAATAACAAGGATCTAACTTATAGTGTTGCAAACTAATATTTCTAAACTTTTCGAACACATCCGCTAATAACAAAACATCGCATTTCAAGTATAAGTCTGTGTATTCACCCAAGTTCCTAATTTTAAACGTATTCCAAACCTTTTGAGCATGTTCATACTCTTGTTCTGTTATGTGTTCTGAAGTTAACTTATTGAAAAAAAAATTATGAGGCGGTAACTCTGTTTCCTCATACCGTTCCATGGAATCAACATAGTCATAACAATACACCCCTTTTCGTCGGATAAGATCGAACTCATCTTTATTATCAAAATATTTACGTAAATTGTAAAAATCATTGGGATGCAATGTTTTCACTAGTTTATCTAAACTAGAGCTGAGAAAATTAAAAGAATCAATAAATTTAAGTTGCGCTGCTTTTTTTGAGTCTATGGGTATAAATTTCGTAAAAGAAATATATTTTTCTTTTGTTTTAGGAATAATGTTGATGCGTCCGCAAACATTCCCTAATTCAGTTATAAAAAGGTGACAGTCATAATTGCTCAAATTATGAAATATGACAGGTATGAACGAGCATTTTTTTGACTTTAAATTGCAAGAGTTGTGTGCAGGGCCTCTATAAAGACCTGTGAAATGATCGTGGTCGATGATTTTTTCATCATTTTTATAAAAAGGTTTTTCGCAAATATGACATGAAGTAGCTCTTTGAAATGACTTTAATTCTACATCAGTTAAGGGCTGCATTGACACATCTTGGGATAAAATAGTGTTAAGTCTAAGTAAGTCACTTGATATAGTCTCAACAAACTTTTTAGCGCAATTTGAACCTCTGTACGCAACATATTCATTCAGCTCTGGTTTAGATTCACTACATATATAGTAAGCAAAGCTTGTAGCTTGATGAATCTGTATATTTTCTGTGTAACGACCTTTATCTTTATCATCGTATTCTTTAAGTAAACTTTCGAAATCACCATATATCACTACAGGAATTCTTTGCTTTCTTTCATAATGATCAAAATACAACTTTTCACCTTCCTCTGGAAGAACCGTTTTTATTCTCGCGCAACAGTGTTCATCTAGCTTATCTTCCGATTCAAAATACACAAAACACTCTTCACACAAAAATATTTTACATTTATGGCGTGTTATTTGTTTGTGTACTAATTTCTCAAAGCTCTTAATTAAACAAAAATGACTTTTTTCGTTTTTATTAATGTATAATAAGTTAACATGCGTTATTTTTCGTTTTTGAGTTTTGTAAAGAGGACCATGAACATCATTATTTCTTCCCAAACCATATATATTGATGCTAATGGTAGGATTATTTTCTTCAAATATCTTTATATCCCGAAATGACGGAGGAAAAGACATATCGTTTATATTGAGTATTTGTGAATAATGAGGATAAGAAGACACGCGATTAGAATTACACTTTGGCGGAAATATATGAGCGATTATACTCCATAAGAAGCAATGGTCATCTTTGTTCTTAATGTTCAAACAAGATTTAGTATTTATGATTTTCTTTGGTAAAGGGATGTAAGAGCCAGCTCTAAGCGGGTTATATTTAGTTATGTTTATTTCTAAATGACTAACAGATTCAAGAGTCCAGCCTGATTCAGCAAGTTCAAATTCTGAAAGTTTTCCTGTTAAAATTTTACAACTCTCTAAATACACGTTCATAATATCGGTGTTTGCAAAAGTTGTGACATAACTTGTATTGAATGACTTAAGAGATTTTTCATCATTTTTTGGCAGTACATATGAAGCATACAATTCAAAATTAATCTTTAATGCTTTATGAATGTCAAGGTTGCGATTGATCAACTGTTTAACTGTCGTCGATATGTTATTTAGAAAAAATTCAGGCTCTACTCTTTCATCTTTACAATCAATGCGATAGCTAATGATTCGGTTCTTAAATGCACAAGATATAACATGGACATCGTTAAACTCGGTACTAAGCAAACAATTAGCCTTGTGAATGTTACTACGTATATGTGAGGAATATTTTATTACTTTGACGTTACAGACTTTACATATAGGCATTTTAAGCACCTACAACTTATTCAAGCATATAATTAAATAGGATCCCTCCCTCAAGAGTAAAAAAAAAAGGCAATAAAATAATAATAATAATAATGTTTTAATTAATAAATGAATAGGTAAGTACTTCTAAAATATATTATTATAATGAAAGTTATGAAAACCTCTAAATATATTATATTTAAAAAAAATCTTGAGGATAAAGGACTGGCTATATACCTTTAAACTGTTTCTTAGTTGCCTTTACAGCGTTATTGACTGCTTTAAAAACCATCGATTTCTCTTCCACGTATGGATCCCCTCCCTCAAGAGTAAAAGAATTAATAAATGAATAGGTAAGTACTTTTAAAATATATTATTATAATGAAAGTTATGAAAACCTCTAAATATAATATACATATTTTTAAATCATTTTTTCTTGAGGGTAAAGGACTGGCTGTATGTCCTTAAATTGTTTCTTAGCGGCCTTTACTACATTATTGACCGCTTTGAACACCATCGATTTCTCTTCCACGCATGACTTATATGTTATTAATGTATTTTTATATGCGTCTTTATTAAGAGCATCTCTGGTATAAGAAACTTTCAACTCTATGTAAAAGTTGCCCTTCTTGGAAAAGTCACGCTGACTTGTATAGCCTAGCGGGACGCGTCTCCACAATAACCCGTGCAGTTTTTCAGCCACCACAGGCGTTGCTGTTTCATCCTGAAATTGAGAAAAAGAAATTTATTGTAATTTGCAAATACCTGTTGCACACGAGTGTTTACATCTGGATACACACACACACATTTGAAATAATGGTATATCGGCCTTAATTAGATAGTTTTTTTATTGGCAGTAGGTTTAACAGGTTTGAAGTTAGCTAAAACAACTAACCTCTGATTCCTCCAAAAAGAGTTTTTGTTTCTTTAGCACCACTCCCTCTTCTTCAGATTCGGATTCGGATAGCGAAGGCAGCGGCGGTGCAGTCTTTGGCCCTCTTTTAGCAGGCTGTCGCTTCACAACACTCTTGCCTTTCTTACTAGGTCCCGCTTCGATTTGCTCCTCACTCGAATCAAAGGGGTTAGACGCCCTAAAACAAGTGAAACTAATTATTAATACAGATAATTAATCTATATTAACCATGGTTTCTTTACAGACAATTAGAAGAGATGCTTGCTTGATGTCCAGTAACACATTCTTAATGTACGTAAGAACTCTAATAACTTTAACAACAAATGAATCATTATTATATAATTATTTACGGGTCTTACATGTGAATAAGTTTTATTTACCTTGCTCGATTATGAATACAAAGCGCTAAAGTCAAAAATGTACAACTGAATCATTGGCAGAGAAAATAAGTAAAATTAAGAATAATAGAGAATTACATACATACTAGTAGGTAGTTCTTTCCGCTGACTGCTTCAATTCACTGTATAGACACACTTAGTATATTCACGTCACCACCAGATAGGTACTTTGTAAACACACAGCGCGTACTTCTTTTTTGAAACAATATGACCGGTCGGACCCGCTGACTGAACGTATAATGAGTCGCGATAATTAACTAAGAGTAAATAAATTAGGAGATGTCCACAATATCAGTTCAGTATTAATGCTTAAGTCTGCTTTAATAAACACAAACGAATTTCAACCTTATCGCATCACAAAATAAGTTTCTCAAAATGTATTTTGCTCTACTCAGCAGTAGGTTACTGTACACACGGCGTTACAATTGTTTAAATATGGAATCTCTACTCGTGTCACTAGAAACCTGAAACGAAATTTTAATATGGTGTCGATATGTACTTATTTCAAAGTCTTACGGCCATCTAATCTTTTGAGGGTTAGGAATACCTGACGACACTTCGATCTTATGGGATCTGTTGTGCCAAACCTCTGTCCACCAAACGGTGCTCCAAACTGTTTACTGATGGACTTCACATACGCCTTAGAATAGGAAATACCAGTTTGCTGTATACAGGTTTCCTCACAATGTTTTACTTCACCGAAAAAAAAACCTGAGGTATTATAATAAACTGTGCTTAGGTTTCGAAAAAAAAAAACTTATTGGCACGGACTAGGATCGAACCCACGACCTCATGAACGTGAGGCGAGTGCACAACCAACTAGGCTACTATGGCTCTTAAAAATCTACTTCTTACAGTCATACCTACCGCTACTATTGAATCCAAGAAGATTCGAATCTCTTTGGTCGCGCGCACGCTCTGGCTAAATTTATTGATTCAAGATTGAATCTAATGACATGTTGCGACATCTAGACTAAACAGATGAACTATATACTTAGGTCCATGGTTCGTTAATCAGATGCGAGCACTCGCTAGAGTTACATATCAATTAATCTAGATGGCACTGAATCACATTATCGAACGACGCTTCTAAACAGAGGTAGGTACTAGATAGACAGCACGCGCTAAAGATGGTGCTGAATCAAATTATCGATCGATGCAATATCTAATATGGCGCAAGGGTTACACTTTATAAACATACTTACGTCATTTTTGTTATACAATGCAGACAGTTCTAAAACGCGATATTGAAATTTTCAACAACAGTTCATATATATACAAATCACAATTCCATTAGAATTGACAAGGTCTCCGGAGACGAAAGTAGTTGACTACGATTTGCGCCCGAAATCGGAAAAACTATTAGTAGTCGCGGAAGTACCTTTGTTGATCGTGTTTATCGTGAGTAAGTAAGGATGCGGGCGGTCCTGAAAGCGAATGATAAACCGAACCCTCCTAGTCCTCTAGTGAAACCCAGAAGACGTAACTGTCGGGGCTAGAAACGGACTTTACTTTAATCTCATCCAGCTAGACCCTAGATTAACCCCAAAAGACGAAAATACTGTCGGGATCTAGAACGGTCTCAAAATCTTATCCAGCCCTGTGCTGTCATCAAATAAATAATACAAATTACACACGACAGCACAGGGTTTTGGAGAGGGTTTTTGCTGAATTTTTTTTTTCGTAACATGTTTCAAATGACTGGATTTTAATCGATAGCGAGTTTCCTCTGTTAGAACAGTGTTCTCTCTCACACAACAGTTTTTTTTTTATATAGCTTATTATTATCCAGGAGTAGGTTAGATAGAATTGGGGGCTTCTGGATCACTAAAAAAGCATTGGGGTTTCTGGATCAATCGAAAAACGAGAGCGCAGCGACCTTTTTCGATTGATCCAGAAGCCCCAATGCTTTTTTGAGTGATCCAGAAGCCCCAATTCTAACCTACTATCATGCATGATCCTTTTGACATTGACTGCCTATGTGTGACTTATTACACGTTTCTGACTAAACTATAACAATCTTTTTCTCTGAAATTCCCGTTCGGTTAATAACTATTTCAACTATTTCTTTATAGTTTTCCCTATTAATAACTTAGTTTAAGCGTCGAACTATAAGAAAAACACCAAGAATTATGTAAGCCACCAACAAGACAAGCTCCAAATGCACTTCTAACAACGACCAGACGTAATGTAATATTTATTCAAATGGCGTCTGATAATTCCCTCATTTATTTATCTGATATCTTATTAATTATTACACGCCCCCCGGCCCCCGGTCCCCGCCCCCCGGACAGTGGTGAGTGCGGACCACACGGCTACCTTATGATTTGTTTAGCATAATGATATGCGAAGTGTTGATTGATACAATAATAATATCATAGGCTAGGAGGCGCGACCGGAGCGCGCTGTGTAGGCGGTCGCGTGACAAATATTGAGCTTTTTACTTTAAACATGAACTCCTTAGATTTGCGACGTTCAATCACGTCATTTACTTGACAAGAACAAAGCATACAACACTGCACTTATCAATTATCACTACAAAGTTGTAGTGATAATTGATAAATGATTGTCACAGTGACAACATCTCCACTCTATGTCCCTGACGGGGTAGACAGTGAGGAACTTCGTGCCAAGTATCGCAATCCTGATACACCTCGCGCTTCACTCAGTCTCATCATTCTCTTCACACACATCAATCAATAAAATTGAAAAAATATATATTATAAACTTTCAAAACTCTAAGATAATTGTTATTCTTATCCAAGCTGATATAAACATTAAATATTTTAGTGACTAGGTTCAGAGGTAACGTAATATACTGCGACCAAGGAGATTCGAACCTCTTTTGTCCCGCGCGCGCTCTCTGTGGAGATCGCATCTTGCAAATTTAGTATGGGAAACGATGAAAAATTCTGTGTCAAAATCAGGGGGGGTGCGGACAAATGAAGCGGATTAGCGGGAGGAAGTTGCTCATACAATTTTATATGGAGTTTGAAAATGAGAATGTGTGAGTGAGTATCAATTTCGATATACATTTGGCACGATTTTGGCACCCCCTAAAATGATTTTGTTACTCATCCATATGGGAGTAGCTTTTTTTTAAAATTCATGAGTGCGACAGACATTACGGCTGCGCCCGCGCCATGCGATATCGATCCCGTATCGACGGCCGGCCGGCGCGTCGCGCGCGCGCCTCCAATAAAACCGATGCTTCGCCAAAATGACTGCGCGCTATAAAAATGAAATACGCGCCGATCTCGCAGGTAATGTATATTTAATTACTGGACACTTTTGATTGGAAAACTGATTTATCGGCCCACTGTGCCCTCTGAGCTGATTTACTAACGGTTAATTTGTCTCAAGTGAAATATTTTGTTCCTGCAGTCTTCATTTTATGCACATTGTAAGAAGTTGTTTTAAAAAATAATTGTATTTTTCCAAGAGGAGATCAACAATCAAGACGACATTGACTTTGCAATTTTTATTATCATGTAAGGTACATGATGATTCATGTTGGGTAAAACTCGGTAATACGTCCCACTTGACAAAACGCCCCACTCACCTAGCACGCACACAAATAGAAACGCAAGTAGCCATCAGTCGCCCGACAAGTTGTCTACTAAGTACGTTGTATGGCTACTTGCGTTTCTATTCGTGTGCGTGCTAGGTGAGTGGGGCGTTTTGTCAAGTGGGGCGTATTACCGAGTTTTACCCTATCACCATTACTCCTTTAACATTACGTGAGGTTCTTCTATTGAATTGGTTCTCTGGTAAAGCTTTATAACAGGGTCAAGGCACAGTACGTTACAGCTATTATAACCCAAGAACAGAATATTTACTTCAACTACCATCAAAGGGTACATCTCTCACGTTATTCGGCAATGAAAGGTTACGCTTAATTGATAATTAACGTAACCGCCGGGTGATTATTATAAAACGTGTAAATTATAAGCGCGTTATAATATTATAAGCGCGTAAATGACTCCATAATTGTAGCGGATCGGCATTTATCGCGTCAATCAATCATCGAAACTGTTACACACTTTCTTTATGAGAAACTCACGTTTTTATTGTAGCCAGAACACATTGTTGTGAAACTATATACTTAATATAGAATCGCAAGCTATGATATAGATTTTGTGAGTTAGCTGTACAGTTTTAAGTAGGTAATATATATATTATATCTATACTTATAATAAATCTGTAGAAACCGTGTGTCTGTACTTTGAATAAATTTATAAAAAAATGAGTGTGGACGATAAAAAAAGAGTAACAGAACACAAAAAAGCATTTTAAAATTTTTTTGTCTTTCTGTCTTTCTGTCTTTCTGTCTGTCTGTCTTTCTGTCTTTCTGTCTTTCTGTCTGTCTGTAATCGCTAATCTCCGAAACTACTGAACGGATTTTCTTGCGGTTTTCACAGGTAGATTAAGCACAGCCTGGCGCAACTTATAGGCTTTGTTTCATTGAAATCGGATGACAGCGAAAAAAGTTATCGTCATTTACAGATAAAACATTTAACGTAACAAGACGATGTCATAGACATAGGAGATATCAGTGTTTTTTTTAACTGGGACAGTATAGGCAAGTCCGAAACCATAGGAGATGCAGGGAAAGTGTCTTATGACATAGAAATTTTTTGGTCAAGCGTGTGTTGTCCATAAAAATGAGACAATTTGCACATATTTTTTTTAATGCGGTTCGACTCAGTTTAATGTAGGGATCACTTCATTATATTGGAAGAAAAAAATCTGAGCAGCAGAAGTTAGTCAAATTCAATAAAATGTTTTCTCATAGAACGCCAGTGAAAAATAATTTTTTTTATTTTTAAAAAATGCGTATCGACTTAGTTTCATGTTAGAATCATTTTATTGTATCGGAAGAAAAAAATCCAAGCAGCAGAAGTTGATCAAATTTAATAAAATGTTTTCTTATAAAACAGACTGTGCAATGTACTTAGGAACTTACTACTTATTCATGCATGCCACCCGAACTCCAGCTGCTCCGATTACTATGTTAAAATTGTTATCACGAAAAAATACCTAAAGGTTCCTAAGACAGTTTCCCTGTATCTCCTATGGTTTTGGTTTTGCCCATACTGTATTAGTTAAAAAATACACACGTATAATAAAAATTGATATAAGAAGTCTTATGAGCAATAGAAGTGAAAACAAAAATTTTTTAAATTTTTATCTGTTTTCACCAAATTGGATACGGTGTTCATATTTTGTTCCTGAAGGTATGGTATACCTTAAATTATGGTGAAGGTACTTAGAATGATCCATTTTACCATTGGAAAATTATAACTAGACGATGTATGTCTGTACATAGCAGAGATAGGTACCTACTTCCAAAATCCACGCGGACGAAGTCGCGGGCAACAGCTAGTATATAATAATAATGTTTGGAAAATTTTACACACGGCTGTTTAGTCCCAACTAAGCCGAAGCTTGTACATCAACTCGACAACTGATAAACATACTTAAATACTTTTAAATAAATACATACAAACTTTCGTAGTTTCATACTAAAAGGAGAGACGGTTGGCTAGCAACTGTGTTAGGTATAAACGTGTTAGCAACCTAGTAATTTGTTCCCGATAGATACGTAAGTATAACTTTGCTCAGAAACTTTTTTACGAACCAACATAAATGTTTTTACACAAATTCATAACGTAAATTAAGATAATCCTAATTGATAACCCATTTTTAGGGTTCCGTACCTCAAAAGAGGAAAAAAGGAACCCTAATAGGATCACCCCGTTATCCGTTGGTCCGTTTGTCAAGACCATTTTTTTCTAAACAGCAATAATCACGGTCGCAAATCGAACCTATTACCTTGCACATTCATCAAAGTATTAACACTCTGCTTACATACTTTGTTGAAATGAAAAATGAAAAATTATTTATTTCAGTAGCTTGATTTTAACAGTTTTTTGACAGGTTCTGGAACCTTCCTTTGAGCAAATAATTGCTTGTGTGGGGAGGGTCCGCTCTTGTATATCTATTACAGTTGTTACTGTGTATTATTCTACTCTAACTAAATATTCTATTGTTTTATTAAATTATTATTTTGTTGGGTAATTTATTTATCTACTTAAATTGTTTTTCCAGTCATCTCCCTAGGTACCCTTATTACCTACTAGGTACCACAGGTTATACTTATTAGATGGAGCTTACTTTGTGGTCTTGGTAGTCTCCATTGCAACGGCCGGCTCCCATTGTGACCGGCGGCCGTTTGTCACGTTACGTTTGGTGCGCGCGCGCATCCCGCCCGCCCGCGCCAAATTTGTATTTCGAACCTCATTTTGTTCGTATACTTTATAGCTATTCCTAATATAGGGTCAAATAGCTTGTTGTTCTTGTAATTTGTTGTTTTGAGATTATTCGAAAATTACACGCATTGTCTTACCCATTTACGAGCGCCTTCCAAAAAGTATTTAGCTTCATGGTCTTACCGTGTAGTAAGGTATTGTGGGGACATTTAAAAGGCTGTTTTTTTCAGTGTATTTCCCTTGCTCATCGCGAGAGTGATATTGCAAGTAACGGCACAATTCTGCAGTATTTAATACGCGCCATCGATTACCGAGCGCCCAGCGCTTGTAATAGCACAGTGCGCGCGGACTCTCGGCGACTTATTGGGCCGATTAATCTCCGGCAAACCGCGGCCGGGCGCGGGCGGCGGTAATCACCGGCCACGCTGGGCACGGAACACAAGTAACTTTAAAAAAATTTACTTACAAAACAAACAATTCAAAAGAATAATTTCAGGTTCGCATCTTATTGATCTTGGTATAAGTGCCAATAAAAATAAAATTATCCTGCCGAGAGGTTTGTCAAACAAGCCAAACTCCTCCGCACAGTGCCATAAAGGTTTAAAAATGATTATTGATAAAAAATAAGTTTTTTGGTTAGTCGAATGAAACTCACTATAAATAAGTTTTTTTAACATTTCGAGAAAAACGAAAAAACAATGTATGTTAAAACAATGTAGGCTATGTATTTAAAATCCTACGTGACGTAATAAATTACATTATCAAAATAACATTAACGTGACATAGACAAACGCATTTAGTCGCAATGTCCATTATATCAGGACGTTCTTTAGAAATAATATACTTACTTTTTAAAAATTAATGAATTTTTTTACTTTCCTACACATTCTTAAATCCTTCAAAGTTGTGCAGTTCATTTTTAAAGGCCTTATTAAGTATCAAATATCAATCGATAGAACATTTCGCGTCATAGTTGTATCGAGTTAAACGTTACAAGCGCGCAGGTAACCGCTCGCCTGGGCCGGCGGCGGCGGGCGGCGGGCGCCCGGCCCACCGACGCTACCGTGTAAACACTATCATAGCTGCCAGCTCCTGGACTACCGCGTAATGCTAGATTGCCCGCTCGCCATCGGCTACCGTTTCGGCGGAAAATTGCCTCTAATGCCGCGTTTAGCGTCAAACGTGCCCCCCGATGACAGCCTCGGCGCGACTACATAAGTGCCGCTATTACTGCTTTAAAAATAACATCTTGTCTGCGTATGAAATTGTTAAGTTGAAATACTGATTTTCTTCAACAATGCAGATTTGAAAACTGTTAGATATGATTTGCTTATGTTTCTAATCGGATTTCCTTCGCGCATGTTTTGTTGATAGTTTTATAGTGAGCATAGGTGTAGAGTGTAGATTCCAAATTGCTCCGTGTTACCTGTCAGAAATGGTACTCGCTGGAAACCATTGGACTTTTTATTGATAAAATAACACGGCCCATATACGCCATATTGGAATACCAATAAATCACTAACGTGAATGAAACGTCCGCACCCATTAAACGGCTGCATTCCTCCGGCGCGGTGCACCTTGTACGTTTGAGATACAATGCACAGTCGAACGGTTTGAGTTTACTAGGTGTACACGAGGCGTAGGCAGTGGATGGTAACACAAACACAGAGCTGGGTAGAACAACAGCGGAGGCAGCACCAGGCGCGCAGGGCCGCGCGGAGGTGCGCCCGCGCCCGCCGCGCGCCGGTAGCGGCCGCGGCCGCCCGACCGGTCCGCAATGTAATGATCCCACTGCCTTTTACGGCACATGTTATATGTTATGATCGCTGATCGGAATTGTATGGATAAGACACAATTACATTTAAATTTTTAATGATCATAATACCAAACACCGGCGGTTACAGCAGCGGCTTCCACAAAAATAGGGCATCGGCGATCTACACTACAGATCACTTCCTCACTAAATAAATCATAAGAGCTCTAGTTAAGATTTATAGAAAGGACAATAATTTAGAACGAAACTAAACTACCTTTATAGGCCCTGTCGCTATACTATCACACATACACTAAAATCCACAATATACATAAAAGAGACAACCATTATAAGTCCTGGATACTCTTGTATTTCTTGTAGTGTTCCAAAGATTTCTAAGTCACTGAAAGTAGTAGGCTAGATATTTATTCATTAAAAATTAGATAGGTAGGCAATTTTCAAAATTAGTGAAACATTCATTTGAGGATAGACAAGATTCTCTATCAGTAGTTTTATGCGGCTAGTATTTCAATTTTAGCTCAACTCTTTTAATTTGACATAATATTTATCTCTGAGAGACGCAACGCAAATATTGATCGTTTTCGTGTGTCAGCTTGATTTAAATAATAATATGTTATCCACACTAGTCCCAACGGCCGGCGAGGCCCTTCAGCAGCCAGTTTGTCCACTCTCATTAAGATCGCGGCGCACTTGCTCGCGCCCGCGCCCGCGCCCGCGCGCGCGTCGCCCCGTCCCCGTCCGTCCGCTCGCGCTAGCGCGGCGCACACGCAGCGAGCTCCGCGCGACTCCTGCGCCCCTGGTACCCGCGGCTTGCCTACGACCAGTCTATGATCATAGATAACCCTAGTTTTTGCGCCACGCCTCGTCTGAGACGAGTTGTCGTATAAGGCACACCGAGTATGTTTTAATGGTGTTATTGGTTTCTTGCCCACTCGCTAAGAATGTAACTTGTAAATTGTTTTATTTTATCTGTAGTTTTTATTCTGTGTTCTATCTTTACCTCTAGTTTTTAAATAAGTACAAACAATTTGAATACGAAAACCTGTCGTCAAACCAATGACGTATGTTCTTAGTAACTTGATTTCTAATCACCCATATAAGCTCATTTGCGTTTAGTCAGTCGGGAGCCCACTCTCAAAATTTGTGTTTGGAGCTCGTTGCCAGTTTAAAAAGTGCTACCATTATCCTATCAGCTTGAACGAGAGCCACTGCTGGACATAGACCTCCCCTAAGGCGCGCCACTGGTCACTGGACTCCGCATCATCATTCGGCTCTCCGCATCCAGTCACTGCCGGCCGCCTTGCACAGCTGATGGTCGCTCCATCTAGCCGGGGGGCGTCCCACACTGCGCCAGTCTTCACTCATCTGTACCCCAGCAGTTATCGGTTCTCCAACAGATGTGACCAGCCCAATGCCACTTCAACGTACTTTCTGGTCGAAGGCTTTAATATGTAGTTCTCTGGTTACTTCTAACCGGATCCTGTTTCTCAGAGAAAATCCGAGCATGCTCTCTCGATAGCTATGACTTTGAGCTTTGGGACTAGTGTCACTGTCGATGCCTACGTTGCTAATACGGGTAGCATGATTGCATCCTCGCAATACATTTGTCTTGAGGCATTGTGGAATGCGACGAGAAGTATGACGTAACTTACTTTGGTAGTTACCTTCAATGCGTGCAACATTTCTAAAGACTTGTACAAGTGTTAACACATGAGAGCTTTTGACACCCACGCGGCGGCGGCCCACCTGCCTTATCTGCCGTATCTTCAGTGGGTGATAAAGCCGGGTCTCGAACCCACTATCGGTCCGCGGCTACCGGCCTCTCAAATGCATTTCCCTTGTTACGCTTAATAGGACTCGGCTTAGGAATCTAACTGACCTTGGAGGTTTAAATTAAATACGTTTTTTAGCCTAGAGGTAAATCCAAATCATAGTAAATATAATCCCATTTAGGTATGGCAACTGTAAACTTAATTTTTTTTTATAAATCATGAACTACAAGTGTAAAATTATAGATCTAGTATCTTATGTAGATAATCTACTTTATTAGATAATATCTATTGTTAGTTGACATTAGCAAATACTTATACATCACAGGTAATGCTAATGTCAACAATTACAATGGTTAGAAACAATTACCAATGATTGCACCATTTATCTGTTTATTATCTACTGAGCGAGTTATCGCACCTACTCTAGAAATCGTATTAGAAAACAATTTCATAATTTTCATCTTTATTTAATAATTTGAATTTTGTACAATGTAGCTTCTGAGAATTGTATGTTTTTGTCCTACACTGGGAAGAAATTTTCTCCAGACATGAGTGCCTGGAGAATTCTTTCTCTATCCCTCTTTTTAGTTTAGCGGAAGAAAGATGTAGATACATCTTTCTTCCGCTAAACTAAAAAATTGTTAGTACATACCTAGTAACTGCAAATCATTTTTCAACATTGTTCTTTTTTCAAGCCTGAGCACGTGATATACGAATTATATTTATTAGAAAACGAATTTGTACAAAAATAATTTACCAGTCTATTCAAATAGTATTCAGTAACCATGGCGTTTTAGTATAAAGAAGTTAGAGCTATATCGCCATTTTGCAACGTGGGTATTCTGATAGAGACCCACAATAATCCCGTGGGTGGGGGTTGCTTTTTAGGTTTGACAATTGAATGGTACGGTCGACCGCACGTCAGTATAAACCGGTGTCTCATAGTATTGAAACTCCCTAATGGGCTAGATCAACCCAATGCTTAAAAAATACTGATTCAAAAATAATCGAGAACGTATTATTACTTTCTCCCGCAAGATGGCCGCGAGTGCCCCCGTATCGCGGAGATCGTCTCCCGCGGCGCCTGCGCCCGCGCCGCGCTAATTACCCCCAAATGGACCAAAACCACAACGTCTTTATATTAGTGTGGAGCTCGTGACCGGCCACGTGGGAGCCGAGGTCAGCTCGTGTCCCAGTCACATTCTGCAGCACGATCTCCTTGCTGATAGCATTCTCGTGGTGGACTTTATCAGTATCTACAACAACGAGTTGTGAAGACAATGTATGTATGTATGTATGTATGTAAACACTTTATTGTACTAAAAATTTACAGATACAGACAGTTAAGAATAAAACTAAGTACAAAGGCGGACTTATCCCACTAGGGGATCTCTTCCAGTCAACCTTAGAGTTACTGAAAGGATTAGCTTAAATGCGTTTAGTACCAAAATTACATATATAGTAGGAGAATGAGCTACCTGTAAACTTACCCTAAAAATACATAAACCAAAATGATACAGTACAAATACATAGATCATACTATTACACAGATTATTTATTTACTACAGTAAGTACATATATAATACATATACAATACACATATATATTTAATATACATAATATATATTTACTAAATAGTTGATAATATACTACATAAACTATATATAACTATTAGCTCAAAGCATCGATATTGAACCCAGAGTTCATTTTTAATTTATTTTTAAAGGATGCCAGTGAGGGGGACTTTCTTATATGGATTGGGAGTTGGTTCCAGAGCCTCGCTGCCAGCACTGTGAACGAGTTGGTGTAGCAATGTGTGGTGTGGGGGGGGAGGGTGAGCGCTCGAGTGTCGCTGGAGCGCAGCCGCCCGCCGCTCACTTCGGCGAGGTAGCGAAACCGCTCGCGGAGATAAGGAGGCGCTGTGGGACAATGTAGCACATGGTAGAGGAGGGATAAGATGTGGGAACTTCTGCGTTCTCTGATCGGAGGCCAGTTCAGCTTTTCTCGAAACTCCGAGACGTGGTCGAACTTGCGGAGGCCAAACACATACCTGATGCACAGGTTTTGCAGGCGCTCGAGTTTGTCCACCAGTTCGACAGAAGGGTCAAGGAAAGCTACGTCACCATAGTCGACAATGATGCTCTTAGGAACTCTAAAGTACAGTTTTATTTGGAGCAGTGAAGAACTAAAAGGAAAAACCAATTCATTTAAGTATAAGCAGTCACAAAAAGAAAATGTGAAAGAAATCAACTTAAATATGAATCAGTAACAAGTGGATTTATAGCATTTTGCATTGAATACATATTTTAATTTATGTATACAAAGCTGTTCCCAAATAAGATACACATTACAGAAACAGTAAGGTATCGGTGCCGTCATAGTTTTTGAAAATGACGTTATTTCGATTAACTCTTTGGATTACAAACATTAGGTATACCTGTATGAGAACGTAAGGCGTAACAACGACGAATTACTTACATCGGTAATAAACTAATAAGAAGTAAATGATGCGAGTTCTCGGCTGGATGTGAGTGAGGCCTTCGACACCCACTGCCTGCACCCATATTGATTTAACCAGTGCATTGGTGAGGGTGCTTGAACTCTCATAATAAGATTCCTGCGCGACACGTTCAGATGCCGGCGTCAGCGCCGAGCGTGCCACAATTCGGCCCATTCGGGGCCACATAATTGGGCCCATAAATCGTACCCACGATTGATCCTACCGAGGATTATCGCACACTTTAGGAAAAAAACACGAAAAATTATAAGAGTTGTTCATATTGATCCGAATGATCTGAATACATTTTATTTTGTAAGGATGATGTCACTGACTTCTTTAAAGTCAAGTTTTACAGAAATTATAGAGGCAAGGAAAAGAATAAGGTCCTATGATTCGTTAAAAACAAGCAAGTAATCTGGAAAATTATTTCAAAAATCTCTGAGAGACCAACTTACTGAGCTCGTATTTCTAATAGATTCCAATAACTGTCTTCTAGGATGAGTCTCTAAGAAGAAATTACAACTTTCCAGTAAGATTATACTAAGCATCAAATATTAATTTACTAAATAAAGATACCGGTCACTGTGACTACCTCTTTACAAGTATCAAACTCCAGTAGCTTAATTTATTCCGTGTCGCTTGTACCGCGGGATTGGACCGACGACCAAAAAAGAAATAAAACAAAACAAATACATCGAAAACGTATGAATACACTTATCGCAAAGGAGCCGACGGGGATATCGACTTGTGGAGAGATCTCTCGTCGGTGACGCGGGCGCGGGCGATGGTCGGCTCAGTGCCGGAACTGTACTTAGTGGAGTTGAAACTGATAAGGAAAGTAAAGAGTTACTCTTATTAGTAAAACATAGTAGAATCTGCAATAAATAAGAAACAAAATTCTGTCGACGAAATTGATCCACCAGCAACGAAAGATAGATAAATCAATTTCCATACAGCAGTTGCACTGTTTTCTACAGACCTAAGTTTTCCCGTGGTAAAAAGTAGTAACATTTTGAATGAAATCAATATTACACGTATGCAGGGCAGATTGCTTGGGGACAGAGGAGTAGACCATCGTCCAGATGGGTTGCTAGCTAATATAAGATATTGAGTCGATACCATTAAATGAAGATGTGTCTCTGTATGCTGGTAACAAAAGGACTACATGAGAGAAGATAGTACATGTAACAAAGACATTCTGTACCTAAGCCTGAAACTTTACGAATCTCTCTATTGGAATGTGTCATGATCCACACGCACTCCGAGTAGAGGCGCTAATGAACGGGTTAATTAGCCGGTGCGCGGGAGTCGCTGGCATCGCCGGCGCGGGGGGAGGGGTATCGCCAGATAACGCTATCGCGGCGCGCCCACGGGCCCGTTCAAATGGCCCCAGAATTACTTTAATACCGACCTATACACTTTAAAAAGTTTTTAGTATCTTATTAATGATTGTTCCTTCAATACTGTCCATCGAAACCAGTTGCAAATTCCATAGCATTTCGATAGTTAAAGTTCATCAGAAATTCTGATCTAATTTGAAATCATCCTTTTCCAACAAGTATTCAAAACAACTATTAGATTCTAAGGGCCTCTTACACCGCTTGCTGATAAAGTCCCAGATACCCTATCTGCAGGTTATCTGACAGATAGCCTATTTTTTTGGTTTCACAGGTATCTGATTGCCTATATATTTTATATAGTCTATCGCACAGATTTATCTGATAGATTAGTTTATCACTAAGATTACTATCTGTAACAATATCAGGAAGTGGTGAAAGAAGCCCTAAAACTATTACTTCATCTGTAACGGCGTTATCTGTAACTTAAGTATGATTTTTGACTTTGAATTAAAAGCAACTGTTTGGCTCCAGTAACCCACCTGACACTGACCAAATTCTTAGAGTCGGTCGCTTTAATTTAATTAAAGAAAGAAGCGACCGTGGCGTTGCACAATACAAGTAACACAGACCGACGCGACGAGCTCGTCTAATTATATAGCTGATAGCTATCGCCACAAAATATCGCTTCCCTGGCATAATTGCCCGCGGAGGGCAATGAAAATTTCACGCTGGCCTAATAGTGCCCTCTCACACGCACTGCGGCCACAGAATAGATAATATTGCGGCCGACAGCCAACAAGAACTGTCAGAGTTAGGGGGGTCCAACCGGGTCAGGTGGAACGGAACAGTTTATAGAAAGGTGAAAATCTAGTGGAGTCTCGTCTAGCTAGAATGACAATGCTTGTAAGAATTCAAGGTAATATCGCAGATGACGCCAAAAAGAGCTGTCTCAAATCACAGATTTTTAGTAAATCTCTCAGAAGTAACACCAAGCTTGTAAGCCAACAATCCGACTCGCGTCACGAGTAGGAACGTGAGTAGGCCGGTCCACGGGCCGGTATCGAAATTATTTTATTGACGGAAGCCGATACTCATTAAGGAGCTACCGGGCGCGGGCGGGCGCGGGCGGGGCGCGGGTGGGGGGGCGGCGGCGGCGGACACTCACATAAACTGAGCCTATCTCTCCACACACCACCGTGCCTACAGGATGATGTCCAAAGCTAAACCTGTTGGAGCATGGGAATCAAGGATTTTAGTCCAAGTAGAATATTACTCTGACAATGAAATATTTGGCACCTATGTTCTTATTTGTAATGCCAACCAACGTCTTAATAAAACAAAACCAATTGTTGATAGCGGTCCGATTTAAAAAGTCGTTTGGCACGATTTGATCCTTGTGAAGATTGATTCCTTTGATTTAGATTGTCAAAATCACAATTTTTGTAAGCTTCTATAAGTAAGCCAGTATCTATCAATATTTTCTATTTAGTAACTTGTACGATTAAATCGTTACCTGCATCAGCCTGTGTGCGGTGGGTAGTCGGTAGTCGGTAGTCGGTCGGTCGGTGCGTACGCCGCGGATTGAGTTAAATGGCTGCTTATCTCGACCCTAATGGCCCCTGGAACATGTCAATTCATCACACGCATGTCTCACGCGCTCTTGTTTTTCTAAATAATCCTTTTTCCAACCGCACGCCATGCATTCGGTTTATTTTCCCACCGGACGTCGGGCACACGATTGGACTTAAGTTACTGTTCAGTAAGAAATGTTTATCCAGTTGATTCACGACCACAGGAAACTAATAATAATAAAAATAATAAAAATGTTTGGACAATTTAACACACGGCTGTTTAGTCCTAACTAAGCCGAAGCTTGTACATGGGTACTCGACAACTGATAAACATACTTAAATACTTTTAAATAAATACATAAATACATACAAACACCCAGAATTCGAAAACCAACAGTTATGCTCATCACACAAATGTTGGTTCCGGGTGGGAATCGAACCAACGACTTTTGGCGCAGTAGGCAGTGTTACTACCACTATGCCAACAGGCCAGTCAACTACTACAGAAACAACTAATACAGAAATACTTCATCACAGTTAAAATCACTTAGAGGTAGACTAATTTTGTTTACATAAAGTAAAACAAAATAAAATCGATTTTAAGTAACTACAGACTACGTTAATGTGTTTAAAAAAAAGTAACTACCAAAGATTTTTCTTACTGACGTTACTTTCATTTAAAATGAGTAAAAGAACGGACTGGGGTCTAACGACGAATAGAAATAATATTAAAATTGAATTTTGCTGTTACGTCCCATTTATGACATTCGGTAGTGGGGTCTAACTTCGTTGCTTGGCTTCATTGATAATGGTAGTGTGTGTTTGTTTTTGACTGCCTGGTTGGTGTGGCCGTGGTCGGTTCGACTCCCCCCGAGACAGACTACTTTGTACAATTTGTGTATCGCTGCACCTCGTCTGGGTATTATGTTTGGGAATTGTAATGTCATTGTTTGATTCCCATAATACATGTAATCCTCGTTCCCTGGTTTGGTATTATACCAGTGTTGCACTGTCTGAATATTGCCGGAATGCGACATTTTTGACAATATTATCGACAAATTACCATGTTCAGTTCACACATAGGTCATTGGATAGTGTCATTTTTGTCAAGTCGATGACAGCTTTCTGATCGGTTGTCCTAATTTTCTATTGCTATAAAAATGTTGTTCTTAATATGGAAGATTTGTCACGTTAAAGCAATAATGTATGTTTATATTGGTGCATCTTTACAAGAGCTAATGACGTGCGAAAATACCAATAAAGTGTGAAGTATTAATAAAGTGTGGTTGCGATTTTAGTGCCCATTCGTCGGCCGTAAACTTCCGACGACCGAATGAAACGAGCAAAAATTTACACACTTATTGTAAAATTATAAACAGGTTTACTCTTCCTATTGCGGCACATTGTTGTGCTACAGAAACAAACGTAAAGTTACCTATGTCATACACCGTTCCGTTAGTTAAATCGGTAAGTATCCGGTGTAATAAGTGCTATTATTATAAAATACTTCAGGTACAGACGATTAACTTCACTACTTTGATAATATTTGTGTACTTTTACCGATTACCGGGCACTGTTCACTCTTTGCCTTTATGTCAATCCATTCGCTTTCAATGCGATAATATCCAATTTTAACCATGCACATGCGAGCCGAATGCCTATGGTATGTACGCAAAATTATTTTATTATCGATTTTTGTGTTGTTTTGTTATAGACATAAGCTATAGAATGCTGGTTTGAGTTGATGCGTCTGCTGTTCTGTTAACGTACTAACCGAATGTCATGAACAACAGTGTACGTATACGTTTCACTGTAAGAGGGGGCAAGACTTCCTTTACAATGAGGATGTGGCGGCCAAACATACGCGGGCCCTAAGATTGGTGAAAGTATCCCGCCTTATAAAATTCTTAATCTCTTTCAAGTTTCCTTGCAATGTTTTCAGGACAAACAAATGGATCGAGCACATCTTTGAATCACAGCGTGAAACCCCATGTAAAACGCATGTTTCGTTCGTGGCTGTTACAAAAGGCTGGGTCATCACCACGGAACCTGGACCGGTACCTCTCAGCGCTCTCAGACGAACAAAAAAACACAAAGTCAAGCGGAAGCCGGCTCTAAGCCTCGATAAGGGGAGCCGACAAAGCGACTAATACGTTTAGAAGGCATTATAAATCACTGAGGGCATAGTTATCGCGGCGCACAATTAAGACGTCTCGGGCGCGGGCGCGGCGGCCGGCGTGCCGCAGGGATCGGCGCTCGGACCCCGAAACAACAAACGTGTCACCAATTTTTATTGACCATTTTAATGGAAATTTTGTGCAGCAAATTGTTTTCAAGGCGACAATAATTATGCCATTTAAATGTGATTAAAATACTGCTGCTGCATCTTTCATTTAGTACGACATTGGAACATTTATAGCAAATAATTAATTGTTCCTGTTACGTCATAGCGAGAATAGAATAAATGTCTAAAGATATCTAATACAGAATTTTTTGAATCATGACATCAGTCATGCAGTGACATGATAGCAGTCATGCAGTGACATGATAGATAACTCAGTGTCGACTATCCAAACACCTGCCGTAATCAACTCCCCAAGATCAACAACATGCAATTATAAACAAACTGTACAAACCCTATCACCAATTAATTTCTAATCAATGCCGCAAACCAATTCCGTTAATTGCGATGTAATCAAACAAAACCGGTCACACATAGGAAAGTTGCGCCCACGACTCGCAAAAAGTTCCAGCTTTTTTTCACTGTACCATAATAATTGAGTATACCTATTTGTTTTAGAACTTTTACTTCTAAATGACAGCTGCGGTGACAGAGAAAGGCAGAAACGTCCACTGTTCAACGTCGCATATGATGAGCTCGTCCTGCCCATTTGAAACCCCGCGTTCCTAAGCCGCTTCTGTGGTTTCACAAAACCGTTGGAACTAATTTTAAAGCCCGATCGGAACATCGCCTAAGGATTCTAATTAGATTTCTCGGGTCTCTACAAAAAAAGATAAAAAACCTCGCGACATGACCATAGCAAAGTTATCGAAAGTTAAAAACAAAAACTGCAGAACTGGTCGGGGACTATTTCGCTCGCCGAAAAAGGGAACAAATAACTCCACTGTCGATAACAACACTCGGGAATCGATTTGGAGAGTAACCATTTAATTATTTTATCGATAATCTCGCGTGGAGCGGCGCAGGCGCAGCACAACAAGAGGAGTGCGCAGTAATCGTCGCTTACCGGCCGGCCGACGCCCGGTAGCCGGCGGCGGTGGCGGCCGATTTTATCGTCTCATAACCGACTCGATTTATAAGTATCGATTATACGTATCGATCCCTCGATACGCCGCGCTCGGTCATTTGGCGCGTTTTTTCGCCGGCAGTCTGTCGACCGACATGTTTTCTAAATAACAATTTTGTTCGATAACTAATTAATAGTGGTTTTTATGGTAAGTACATATTTTTATAATAATAACGCGGTTGTTTATAACAGGGTTGCGCATGCGCATTCCGGTAACAACTGCCGCAGGAGCCTCGGCGAGTAATCTCCGAGCTTCGTTCTTATCGTTAGTTGTTGCTGTTTTCTTACGTCATCATGGAATGGAACATCACTCCTACTAGTCGATACGTCGCGATGAACTTTACTGACGTCCTATGAGAGGCAGCTGACACCTAAGTGACAGAGTCTGAATGAGAAAGGTTTAAAATTCTATTCTCATAATGAACATTAATAGACTGATGCTGATGAGTTTGCTTGCTGAGACTAAATAAGGCTCCGCGTTACCACTGAGACTAGACTGATGAGTTGATGACTCTATAACCAATTAAGTATACCTACCTTGCATAATGATGGGAATACCATAATATGAATCCTAAGAAATACTCGACCTGATAAGATAAAACCTTAATTTAACAGCAGCAAAATAAGATGTGGGAATATCGGCGGGGTCTGATCTCGTCGAAACTCGGAGCGTTATCAGCGCCCGCGCAATAAACTGCGAGACAAACTGTGCGCGAGTGTCGCGCCGCAGTACAAACCGCACGGTAGGGGCACAGGTGTGAGGTAGGCAAGCACACTCACACCCAGACATTTACTGCAGAAGTTGATTTTACTTGAAGACAATGGTACTAATTCTACAATTCCACGAAACTAATAATCTTGACTGCTTGACTGTGAAGCGTTTGCCAAACATACTGTGAGCTAGCGAATTGAAGTGTTCAAAGGTCTTAGGTTCGATTTCAATTGGGAAAATACACTTTGTACATTTTATACGGGTAGGTCTGTTGTTGGTGTTATTTACGAATTGTAATATTCATAGTCATAGGCAATAGTAAGAACATCATATTATTAAGGCAGGATCCAAAAAAGAAGTTGCAGGGTCAGCAGTGTATCATTGATACTTCCAAGAGACATCCGTTTGCATTGACAAAAATCAATGAATTGTCAAATGACGCCTCACAGATGTATCAACGATGAAGTCTAGGTTGTGCGCTTAGAGAACTAACCTGCAGACCTAGAATAGGTTATATTGACCTTAAGTTGTACTATGGATTTAACCCTTTTAACTACATTTCTGAGCAGTTATTCTTATTACTCATTAATTTTTACCGCGCAACTTTTTTTAGACCGAAATACCATCACACCATCTATATCTTTCTGTCATTCGTAATTGGTCGAAAAGAGATAGCACTATTAAGTATTTACGGAGTCACTAGCAAGATTTACGTTGTCAACTCATTATATCTTTTGTGACGCAGAAATTCGAACAAGTTGACGCGTCGGCGGCTCCATAGCCGCCCTCCCGTGCCTGCGTGCGCTGCGCGTGCGGCGGTGATCCTGCCCGTAGCGCGCCTACTTTGCCTCGTATACATGTCAAATTTTAATTGAATCCCGCGTTAAATATGTCCTTAACGCACGCGGCCGATATCTGGCAGCCGCGTGAGGACCGAGCGCGCATTAGAACGTCGTACTGCAATATCCTTGTATGAACAATTATTTTAATTAAATGTTCGGTCGTCCAATAAACAAGCGGGCAACATGAAATACCTGTGCGAGCAGTTTGAGGAGTATTTTTGAAATTGAATTTGCCTCTCCTAGACGACAGGACTCTCCTTAGACGACCTAAAGAAGGTGGCTGGAAGCGGCTGGATGCGGAGGGCAGCGGACCGCGAATAGTGGCATTCCTGTGGATGGCCTATGTCCAGCAGTGGACGTTAAAATACGATATTATGGGTGTTTCCTCGTGGTCCTACTAGTAGGACCAATTAGGGTGTTTCCTCGTGGTCCTACTATCATGTGATACATGACTCTTTGAAGAGTAAAAATAGCACGCAACGACTCAATATTTTGTTAGAAAATGTTTGCATTATGTTATTTAATTTAATTTATTTATTTCGATTACAACGGTTTAACCATTTACAGTATCAATCTAATAATCAAATTGTAAATATCCATACAGAGCAGTGTCATAACATAATATAAATCACAATAAAATATATATATATATTTCTTACCTTAGTTATGTATGTCTTACCACTAACTAGGTTATCCTTTATTAGGTACCGGAATTCAAAAGACAGACCCCAATAGAAACACCCCCTGTCTAGTCAGCTCGGACAGGTTTGTACGTATTCGGTAAGATAGGCCAATCGAGGTTGTTGATTAACTAACAACTCCATTAATAATAATTGTTGTCTTCTAAATCAGCATCTCCCATTTAGGCACCGTTTCCAAGTGGATATTTTACTATGAAGCGTTCAAAACACAATTTGAAAAAAATCTACAACCAGAAATAGATCACTTTGAAAAATAGTCACGGCTGTCGTCACAGATTTAAGGCGAAATGTTTGGACAATTACCTACCTCCAGGGAAGTCCGAAAAGCATTTTAGTGAAGAATGTATACAGCCTCTGAAGCACTTTGTTTATGGACGAATTTGCATAATTTTAACCCTTCCACGGCCAGGACGGACGGACGGCGGCGGCGCTGACGGGTTACTGTAGCAAAAAATGCGAGTCCCATTAAATTGTTTGCTGACGATTTCTTGGCGGAGAAAGCCGGAGATATGGCGGAATTAGCCCAATACCATAAACACAGCGTGATGCATATTCAACTAGCAATTATATGATCGAAATTAAGAAAACATATACTTTTAATGTATCCAGCCGATAGTAATAAAATAAATAATATATTTAATTAATGATATTAAAATATTCGTCTAATGATGGTGGTTATGCGACCTCCTGCGCAGGCGCAATACATTAGCACCAGCCTACATTTACATAAAGCTTCTCAATTCTCATATGTTAATATAAAGTATAGTAGCCATTATAGCTCTATTATGATCTACTTGTTAATTTGTATAACTTTATAAATTAATAAATTTAACGTTATTTTTTATTAGGTAAAAGTTGTTGCTAGGAGAAATGTTAAACAATTTGAACTTTGTTTAATCTGGACCCAGGAAGAGCTGTAGTCACGTCTTGTATTTTTTTCATACTGGAAATCAATAATTACATAAGCTCGTGAAAACTACGGTACATAGTACGGTCTCCACGAAAGTTAATTTTTAAGGACTATAATTGCACTATCAATGGGAGCTGACTGCCGAATTTCGGATTATCCATTCAAGTATTTAGTGAGTTCCGGCAAAATAAAACAACCCTCAAAGTTGCAACAGCCTGTACTGACCGCAACGCTGACGCAATTACTGTTTACGACGCGTGTTTTTGACAACTCTTCCCTTTTGTCCGTCCGTCTGTCATAACTCCGAGTGTACAGTATCGGCGACCGGTCGCTGTTTGTTTTGGAACAGACGCGGGCAAAAACTGGAGCAAATTGTTGCCTTTGGGAAAAAATGCCGCGACTATCGGTCAGTTCGACGTCATTGGACAAAGGGGTAAGTGTCGCTGTGTGCGCGGGCGCAGCGGAACTGTTAAAGTATTAACAGAGGCTTTTAAATAACTAAGTAAAAAGACATGCGTACCTTATTTTTAAGGGCCCGTTAAAATGGATACCCCTAACCCAAGCTCATATTATGATCTAAACTTAAGCTCATTAAATTTGGATCATAATATGTAAATCTGCCAACAATGACGGAAAATTATGACAATTTCACAAAAAAAGAATTATTGACGGAAACAGCACGACGAACCTACTTGCTGCGTCTTTTCATTGTTTTATTGTTTAAGAGAAATTAAACTAGGTTATGTAGAATCCAGTATCATACTGGGGTTCCGTAGCTCAGATATCTGGATTAAATATACCTTTGGACTGGGATATATATTGTTAGGTTAAGTTAAATTGCCTTTATAGTATCATTGACGTTAGTGTGTCAAGGTAAAAACCGCAAATATAAATATACATACTTACTGAAGTTATTGTGCTTTACGCTGAACAATTCTACGATAAATCCTTCACACTCCATGCCATTCGTCTTTGGAACTCCCTTCCTGTCCCGATCAGGCACGCCAAATCCTTAGTTGCTTTCAAGCAACAAGTCAAGGGACTTTTTCTCACCGACTGTGTCTGATCACTTCACTTCCCTCTTTCCTTCACCTGCTTAGAACTTTGTTGTTATCGATTACACTGTATGTATGTATGTATTTATGTATGTATGTATATTGTATGCATGTATGTGTGTATGTATATATATTTTTTTTGTATACCTATGTATTTAGTGTATGTAGATTTTTAAAATATGCCTAAAATTGCACAACCTACCTTCTAATTTGCTGTAAATTCTCTACCCAAAGGTTGTCTGGAAGAAATCGCTCTTAGCGATAAGACCGCCTAGATGTACATTACTGTATCTGTTTTTGTTTTTGTCTGTAATTTTTAAACGTGCAATAAAGTGTATTGAATTGAATTGAATTGAACTAATTAAGAAAAAAATACAAAATAATAAGAAAATATTAATTCCTTAGTTACCGTAATAAAGCACGCTACACATAAAACAGTTGTTCAATACAGACATAAAGTGCAGTTACTTCGGAACAATACGGGTCTCGGACAGTAGTCATTGCTACTTAAAAAACTGTAACGGTCCCGACTTTTTAACGACCATTTTTTGAGATCCACCCTTTATAAAGAAAAGTTCCGTTACGCCAAACAAAGCGCTCCATGGTCACAAACTAATACTAATAGATTATGCAAAAACCTCACGGTCTCTTCCTTTTCACGTATCAATTCCCATGCTCCATAAAGGGATCCAACGGGAATCGATATTCACAAAGATGACACCTTGTTTGAATATTCACATCTTTCCCATGAAGTCTTTACAATCGATCTAAAGGGTTGCCTAGGCTGGGGTGGGTCGGGCTATAGGCAAATTCGATTATCTCGCAACATTCTCACGCACATCCCGCCGAGCAACAATAAATCTTTGCATACGGCCCATAATAAAAAAACGCTATTAAAAAAGCAGCTATCTGTATGCGCGACCCCGACCGATATGCATAAGAAAGGACCCCGTACACACCCAAATTATACGCTAAGGTGACAAGTGCTGCTCCCCAGCAAGTATCGCAATAATCCCGACCCCTTCCCGTCGCAATGATTGGCATACTTTCTGCGCTCGCGATTTTTTTTCTATGCGATTCGTATACCTGTAACCCTCTGTAGACGTGGGGACAGTTTATTTGCATTTTTTTTGTATTATTCCTTTTCAAATAGTATCTTAACCCCATTCAGTAATGTCAGGGGTTAGGTTGCACTTAATATTCAACAAGGGCAGGTACATTTCTCTTAATATTCTCGCATAAATTACAGTCAGGTACATTTTGGTCTTTTGTGCATCGCGGAAGGGGTCCGCGCGCAAAACCGTATAACCCCAATTCCGTGCGATGCAATTTTATTTTCTATCGCAGTATCGCGCAGGGTGGACATTTGTACCGTGTTTATTTTGCACTTCGGCTATTGAATAGCTTCGCGAGCCGATCTACGACATTTTACTTCCTGAATGGTTTAACCCGTTTCCTTTGTAAGAATTTATGCAAAAAAGTTCTACCCATCCTATTTTTTTATTCAATAAAATTTAGGGTCTATGCATATTATGCAAATGCGGTGCATAAATTTTAATACGACACGCATGAAGGTCGCCGTTCAATAGTGTTCTTTACTCCGCTACATTAAGGACTGATTTCTGTTACACGAACGTTATTGTTTTTGTGGATTAAAAGCAAGTATGCAATTTTTTTCATAAAGCCGAGACCTCGGAAACGCGGTTCTTGATGGTTTTTTTTCTCAGGACCGCTAAGAAAGCGTCTACCGTTATAAGGAGGTGGTATTTGTGTTACCTTTTTGTGTACGCAGTGACATATGAACCGGGACCCGGGATTTGGATTAGAATATGTAATTACTTCCTTTACGGTTTTCGGAAACCGTTGTCGTCGGCCGTTGCGGGGTGTTGGCACCTTTGGCTCGGGACGTGCCAGCGGGCGGCGCGCGCATCGCGCGCATCGCGCCCGGTATTGTCGTGTAAACCCGATTTTTTGTATACTAATGAGCGTATTTAATAAATAGTGATACTATAATTATTTAAACTTTAAGTAGCCTTACATGTTATTATAACAAACTGGCGGACGCTCTGTGACTCTGTCCGCATTACAAAAAATGGGATTAAATATTGTTCCATGATTAATCAATGTACCTACCAACCAAATTTAATCAAAATCCGTTCAGCACAGATTGAGCAACAAACAAGATAAATTTTAATGAATAAGGTTTCCAAAAATTGTTGAAAATAAAAAAAATTACAATATAATTTATTCGCTAGACTATACCCAAAAGGCAAAAAATATGGAAATACATGTAGTAATAAATGGCCAACATATTATGCCATATTGCCTTTTTTTGAATGATGATGAATTTCTCAACACACTTGCTCGTAAAGTAGCCCTTATTGCACCGCTTTAAAGTTCATAATGCAGCTTATAAAATACTAGAAATAAGTAAAACTGGAAACAGTTTATAATGTAACTAAATAACATTATTCCACGACTTATTACTACATACCTAAGAGACTGTAAAGTAGTGTCCCAAAGTTTTTATACGTAATGTCAACTATAACAATCTATTGTTACAAACGTTGTTTGAACTACATTTTACGTATTTTACATTACGATTTGATGAAAAAAGCATTACCAATAATATCGCTTAACCGCCACAAATAAACAAACCTCGGGTCCGTTATTTAAAAAAAATCCCCACCGAAAGGGCGGTACACTGATTGTTGTCGAAGCGGGGCTTTCGCAAAAAACCTCACTTTTTTTAGAAAAAGACTTGGCCCCTTTTTGCGCCTGCCCATTGTCTCCGCTCTATTGTCTTGGCGATTTGAAATATTTTTATGCTTTCCGGATGACGATAATGTTTTTGACTTATTTTTCGATAACTATTATTTAGCGAATTTATTGATTTTCGTTCGTGCGTCCATTGTTTTTGTGCGGCGCGGTAGTCGGTAGTCGGTAGCAGCGAACGATATTATCGTTATAACAAGCCATTTGTACACGGATGCCGACGTCTAAATACTGTAATAAAACTGCCTAATTGTTTGTTTTGTTGACAGTTCTGTAATTTTCTAATTTGATGCCTGTCGGATAATATCATGCTCCAACGGTACCGTTTTGAAATATCGTTAGAAAGTCTTCGATGCGATGACGTTGAGGAAAAAATGGTTCCCAGTGACATTTGTCCCTTCCCGGCAGATGATCATTTATCTCTCGTTTGCAAGCGTTTGATAGTGAAATTAGCATGATTGCGCGCGCGATGATTTATTTGCCAATTATTCAAATGCGCGCCCATTGATTCCAATCGATGGTTTTTGTCGGATCAGCGCTCATTACCATCAGAATGCCAAGGTGTAAGTTTGTACACACGTATAACATTAAAACTATAATGCACCGTTTGTTGACTTATGACTTGCAGCAGCTGTCGGTCGCTTCTATCTACTTCAGGCATTATTTTTTATAAGTATTTTCTAATGCAAATTTTTAGGTATATGAAAGTACAGTGAAAGCAGCTATGTGTACCTACATATTTAAATAAACACACCTTTTCTGTCTGTTTCGTCTTCAGCGTAATAAATTCTTTTCCGAAGTTGAAGGATCATTATTTCTTGACTTCTACAAATTCATAGAATCATGGGTATATTGCGTTTGTATGTATATTAAGGTTACAGTACAGACCTCTCTAGGGTCTATCAATATTTTATACCTAAGTAAACGTTTTTGGCATTTCGCGTACCGATATATGCATTTAGCGGTATGCGTATTTGGCATTTCGCGTAGGTGTAATATGGCATTATGAGAATATGTCATTTTTTGTACCGTTTTATGTCTTTGGCATTTTGCTTATTTGGCGTTGTGTCGAAAGGTTGGCAAAAATAAGTACGTAGTCACAATATAAATAACAATGTGTAGTTCCTAAACTATTAGTCAAGACAGCTATATACTTACTTTAAATCAAAACATAATACATATGAAAATGAGTTAATTGCATATTCGCCTAGTTTTATAAATACTTATCATCGTTAGGTATTTTTTGCTCGTCAGAACTCATGAATGATGTGATGACAAGATTCATTATGATAGTAATATAAAATAAACAGTTCAAATGTAGGTAAGATGTAGCTTACATAGAAAACCTATTTTATTTGTTTATAAAATTTAATTTCATAAACAAACAAAGAATTATCAGTGTCGATTTGGACATGTCTGTAATGACTCGCTGTAATTAATAAATAATAATAAAATTCTAGTCTACCATTTGATTTTAAATACCTAAACATGCAAGTCTTATCGAAGTAAGATGGCCAAGAATGGAATATCTATAATCGACTGTTGACGAATACAATTTTATTCACATAGTACCTACAAACAATATGTATGTAGTTTATTATTAATTCAATTGATTTGGTTTTTTTTTTCAGAAAACTTCTGCAATAATGTATTGCGAAAGTATCGAATCCCACCTTCCCACCAGCTGCTGCATGGACCACAAATAATTCATGTTCACAATTTGAGTGTAACCGTGCCGTATGCAAATGTACTGGCACGTAGAGCTAAGGCCCGTTTAATGCCGTCAATAGTTCCAAAATCACTTGTTATTTATATGTTAATACGCGTAACCCCGCGGGTGAGCGCATAGCCTCGCGTCATACTCTATGTGTGTGGAATGCGAGCTGATTTGCAATGCTAAGGAGCCTGCAGTTTCCGGCGGGTCGCTCGGCCGGTGTACACGCACTGTATCGACACCTCAATGATTAATAAGCGGCGGTTTTGTTAGGTTTTTGCGGCGTAACGACGCGGCAGATGCGTCGCGAGCGTCACGAGCGTCGCATGCGTTCAAAACGACGCGATAACCCGTTCGTTGCACATTGTCGCCAGGTGGCGCTGCTTGCAATATTATTTTTATATTATTTATTAAAACATTACAGAGTACAGTTATAGAAATTATAATTAATTTACTACGGTATGGGGACAAGACAGTTTCTAAATGTAGCGTCACACAAACTTGTAGAAATTGTACAAACATCGAAACCACGACTTCTAAAGCGGACCTTTTTGTTGCGTGGAAAGTGTTTGAGAAAATCATATGTCACTTACGCGGAGTCACGCGTCATTCCTCTTCTACTAACAATTAAATACAGGTTCAGGCAAGGTCTCTAATGTTCTAAAATTGGTATCTCACTGAGTTGACGAAAAAAAAACAAATGGACATAATTTAGTATATTTTATAATAATAGTTAGGTATTTTTACCATATTTATTGTCTAAAGATTTTTTTCAAATCTGTGCACTTCTATTACAGTAAATCATCTAAACATACTTTTACAAGCCAGTACATACTTAAAGTATGTACGTTTAGTTAGTGCTAACCATTCTTTGTGCTAATATATTCCAATTATATAATATTTAGTAACTAAACAATTAGTCACATACGCGGTACGTACGTAAGTACATACGTGTCACATACGCGGCGCGTTGCGTCGGGTACCGTACCGTGGAGCGACACCGCGACGCTGCTTCTACTCGGAACGCAGTGCGCCAAATAAACGCTGCGACTATAAAAACTAAGTCTCAAAATGTTGTTTTAATTTTTATAAGTGATTTTATCAAATGTGAACAATTTCATGTAAAATATTATATATTTTTTACGTTGTAAGGTCACAGGTAAGATAAGGTAAAGATACCTAAAAAAGAGCACTTGTTGAAAATGTGGTTATTTTATGGTAAAAATACAGGCTCAGGAATGAAACTATAAATAGTCACAGTCAAGAGACATTAAAATTTCTTAGTGCTTAATGAGTTTTGTTACAATTTTTATAGAAATATTTTTGTAATTATATATAGACTTAAGTATATTATGACATAATTAGTTTATGTTAAAACACGAGATAAAATGTATTATAAAGAAATACAAAGTTACTATTTGTAAAGCTGCACAAATTGACTTTGTCTTTGTAACCTCCATTTGTCACATTTAAAAGTCGTTCAAACGAGTACAAAGTACAATATTATCTCTTCTTTCCGGTAAAAATTATAAGTCGATTAGTGAGTGACTGAGTTGTGCGGTGCGGCCTTACCGTTTATTTATTCTTAAACTTTTTCAGGTGCGATGTACAGTCGACCGCACGTCAGTGGAAACAAAACCAGTATAAACAGGTTTATCATAGTATTGAAACAACCTAATAGGTAAGGCCAGCTCAGGGTTAAAGTGTTTCCACTGACGTGCGGTCGACTGTACCTAGGGTACTTGGAGCGCGACGTGCGGCGCGCCTAGTGCGTCCGCTCACATGAGCCGTGTTATTTTTGTCACATTGTCATTACAAGACGGTTCCGGCCAAATTGCACCGGCGCGATGCCACCATGCATATTCATCGCGCCCATTGTCTCAGCCTGTATACTGTAGCCCACCTGAAGCCCACCACCGTAACCCGGCCCCTGGTGACACCGGCCTCTGTACCACCGCACTCGAGGCGGGGAGACCCGGCCGCGCTGGACGTGCCACACAAAAGAGCGTACATAAAATGTCAAGTGAGATCCGTCACTGAAAGAGCGAGGCTCAAATGAGAGGTTGGAGTTAATCACGGTTTACGGCTACGAGAGTGTTGCGTGATTCGTTGGTATGTCGGTTTGTTGTCGGGAGATAAATGGAACCTTTGACATTTCAGAGTTTCATAGAACATCATATTAAATAGTAGATAGGTAACTACTATATTACATACAATATAAAAAGCCGCACAGGTGCGAGAAGGACTCGCGCCCTGAGGGTTCCTTACAAACTTAATTTATAGATAACATCACATCATTTAAGTAAGATCTCTGCTGTTACACGTCAACTAGGTTTTAGCCTTAAAGCTAAAAAAATACAAATTTTAGGGAGATCGATTAGTATTTTGTCTGCGACGTGTAAGTATAGAGGTATGTGTAGCAAACACCGTTACCGCACCGGTGACTCCACGCTGGTTCGTCGAACATTTTTCGGCGCGTCTTCAATAGAAAAGGAATATATTAGTCGAAGTAATTGATGATTTTGCACCGCGCTCTCTCTGTGAACCTTAACCACGGCTTTCGTACCAAATATTTCGGTACACGACTCTGGCATAGCTTTTTAATTATTCCATACAAAACGTGAAGTGAAATTTTGATAAATCCGGCCAGGCCGAAGCCGATCGTAGTGGGGACTTGGGAAGACCCTTATTCCAATTCAAATCAATGAGTTTTAATGCACGATACAAATAATAATAAAACATGCTTACATTATAACAATGCAGGCGATCACCAGACAATCTTTCTTTAGGTAGAGTTAAGAACATCAGAGAAAGGTTGCTTGTGAAGTTAGATTTTTCCGATTGGTAGTCGAGTAGTTTAGAATGCCTATCAACCAAGCCTTTTCTTATATTCATTTTGACCTCGTTTGGCTTCGTCATTGGACTCCAAGGCCAAAGGTCGCGGGTTCGCATCCTGCCGGGGACAGTCAATTTTTTACAATTTGAACAAGTTGGTCCTTATATCCAATACATTATGTGTGACATGTCAGTTTGTACCCACCGTGCAATTGTGAATGTACCCGTCGTTCTCCAGAACAGGCGAAAATCGCTGTTTTTCCGGCCCCAAGATAGAATTTAAGTATGCAATTGACATTATGTATAGAAAATCAGTCAAACTTTATAATATGACAAAGCTTTGAGAGGTTATTAATGTATACAATTAGTTACCCGATAGCGCTGTAATCGCGGACACTATTCTTATTAATGCGTTTGACACCGTTGACTTAATCGCCATCCATTTTGATGCCTAAACACGTGTTTTATCAAAGTTTTTTAAGCAATTTGCATTTTATCTCTCAAAAAGCTTCTTCGTGACAAACCATTAGGCCAGAAATGAAAGTTGACTTTCTATTGTTACGTTCCGCTTGGTTCGCTAATTATTTGCTATATTTTGCAAGGGCTACCGAATACCAATAGGAATCTCAGAGCAAAAGTAATTCCTCTAACCCTCACCCTAAACGCATACCTATACCTTCTAAGTAATAGAAATACCATGAAAATTTAAACAAATTTCTATATAATTGAACTCTTTCATTTAATTAATAGATGCTTAAAAAGTGTAAAAGTTTTTGGTACAACCGACGACGGCATGTAAGTAGAAACCAAACCAGTATAAGTTGTAAGCGATTCATGACTACAACAAAAAAGAGGCATTAGAACTGTTCGTAACTTCAAGCAAATTTTGATTACTTAAATAATTTTGTAGGCTTTTTAGGTCATCATCTCCGAGAGATCTAATTTTACGTTTTATAAAGTGTACAGTCCCTGCTCTTGCTCTGAGAATGGGGCATCGAGCCTACAACGAGGCTCGAGGAAAACGCTCACATCAGCATATACTTTGCCTAATTTTGCGAACATTTGCGAAACCGATGATGGTGTAATTAGTGAAAGTATCCTATTAATTTCTTAGCTTTAAGACGAGTTCAATCAGTGATCTTATTTTGATCGAGTCACGGTCGGTTTCGCAAATATTCTGCTTCTGTGGCAACACGATTATATTCGACTGTTATTCGGCCTACGTATTGCAAACGTGAGTAATTTTTTCTCGATAAGCCTACCCCGGGAGGCGGCGCCTAATTGTGGCCGGTAATTATTAACGCGTCAGCTACGTGCTAATTACACTAATTAAGACGAATGCTGTGCGCTTCTGAAGGCCGAGCGGCGAGCGTAGGTATCTTGTCTGATTGAATACCAAGATGACACTCACGGGTTCTTGCAGCATTGATCAAGTCATCGAAGTGTCAGCCGGTCATTCGACGACGGACAGGCGGTGTCCTGATTCCCACAAAATTATGTGCTCAATTTTTTTTTACTTAATTATTTTCCGACTTAATTTTAAGTAGGTACCTACCGAAACTAAATATACAATCTTTCCGTTTTTACAATTTGCACAATAAGTATGTACCACATCAAGAATCTATTAGCATTAAGTATGCCTTTTGTACATTTTCTGCAGTGAAGATTTAAATAAATGAAATGTGGATTATTAGAGTGCCTTGTTCAACAAATGCTAGATGATGCTAATGGTATACTTTGGTCGCAGTACCCGATGAGGTACAGATAGAGCTGGCGCCTCCCGGTCTAATGGCAGACGTGAGAAACTTCGCGCATTTACCAGTGTCATGTCATTATAATAATATTTGTGATTTAATTGACTGCTTATCACTATATTTACCTGCTACTATCTGTTAAGAATAGAAAATCTGGTTTTCTATTAGTTCGCTTGTTTTTGGAAAATAAATACTAAAATTCACATACACAAACCAGTCTTAATACATACCTACAATATAATTTAATAGTTGTATACTTCGCCCGCGTTACAACGTAACCTACTCATATGTTATTCCAGCAGGAAAGCTATCACTTTGCAAAGTTTCATCAAAATTCGTTAAGGCCTGACTGAGCAACAATTAAATAAATATCTACACTAAGAAAGTCTGTACACGTATGTGTGTGTAACAGAATTTGACGAGGTTTCCATGGTCGTTGGACGTTTGTCTGATTGGACATTATCACAGTAAATCATGCTGATACATACATAGGTGGACGGATAATTAGAAACAGGGCAACATTTTCATACAATCGAGCTCACTTTGAAGCCATGGTTCTCCGTGAAAGGATGATCGGGCCATGATCTGATGACGGTCATCGAGAGAGTTGATTTAGGACTTTTAGATCGCTGTAGATATCCAAGTGATCAGATGAGCCGTTTGGAAGCAGCATCGTCATGAAGATAAAAACCCGCAAAATGGCGTCAAAATGTATGAAAATCTTAAAGTTAAGGAATCATTAAAGTCCTCCATCTATTCTCTCGATGACCGTCATCAGATCATGCCTCCATCAACTTCTCGCGGAGATCCATTGCTTCAAAGTGACCTCGATTGTATGAAAATCTTGCCCTGTTTCTAATTATCCGTCCACCTATGTATATCTGGTGGTACCTATGTTTTATGTTGATATGATGTCAGGGAAAGATGAGAGATAACCTTTCATTTCCTAGCTTTTGTCAATTTTCAGTTCAGAATGGACTGATATTTAGAGCGTCAGTTCGCGGGCAACAGAGATAGTAATATAATCTTGGTATAATTTCCTAACCTCCATACTAGGTACCTAGGTTGAATGTAGTTTTAGTCGTGTTTGCGTCCCACAAAATGTGATATTAATTATAGGACGTTCGGAAAACTGTAGACGATAAGTGGAAACGCTGCGTTTTTCTCGCGGCTCGGGCGCGCAAAAACCGTGCGCGGTCGGGCGAAGCGCGACGCTCGGAGGATTTTTACCGCGTGTAAACAAGCGTGCGTCTACTTTCGATCTATTCTTGTTAAGTATGTTTAACTGTTCAATTTTGAGGTAAAGTCCATTAAGTAAAAAAAAATCCCTTTGGAAAAAGGCGTAAATACAGTTGGTGGGCGGTTGCTGACAAGCGGCGGCAAACTCTCCACGCAAAACGCTACGACTGTGCCGAGTGCAGCCTGCTCTTTTTTTAGAAACTTCATAAAAGTTCTAAGCGTTCCAGTAATTGGCATACGTCCTCTAAGTAGCACATACTGTGGTTTTCTTTCTTCTTTTTCTTTCTGCAAAAAAAGAGTTTTAAGATACGTACTTAACGCTTTAATTATAATTTCTTGTTTCTCCGTCGGTCGGTCGGTCGGCCAACTGCCCATATCGGTGCAGGGTCCTATTGAACGCGCTCCTTTCAAGGAGCTGCCATCCGCAGGTCTGATGACGTCACCCCCTTGCATTGTTGCCGCAGGACGTCACACAAACAGTTGTAACTCAACAAACACTCTTTTAATAATATGAAACACTGCATTATAACACTTATAACTATTTATAATACAACCGTGTTCTCTACCAATACCTAGATCCAAAGATACCTATCTTGTATATTGTCACCGCTGTACCTATGTCAATTGACCACCAAATGGCAGCCCAACTCACCCCCCGCCAGACGTACTAAATAGACAAGACGGGCATCAAAATATAATAACAATACTTGCAAGTTCAACATTGTACATGATTCAGAGTGACCATATCGAGTATTACTTCGGCTCAGGGCAGATGAGTTAAGTGTAGCTGCTTCAAAGGGCTTCAGTCTGAAAGTGGTAAATAATATTTTTAGTTTATAATGTCACAATATGGATACACAATCATTTATAAGCATTATTCAGATATATATTTAAGTAAATGGCTTCCCGCTACTCGCTACAAAAATTGTACGTTTGTTCCTCAATCACGCTATATCGGTTGAACGTATTTTGATGACATTCAGTACAGTGATAGCTCATTTCTTGGAGTATAATAGAGGTCAAAGTCAAAACTATTTCATTGCATGTAAGTACAGTGGGTACATTTATACAACGTAAATTTTTTATCTACCACCGCTTCCAAGGTGTTAGCACTGGGATAAAGCAGGACACTTCAACGCGGATGAAGTCGCATGGCGTCCGCTAGAATTTAAAATAGTAAGGTCATGACATAAATGCCGTTAGTAAACGAAGCTGCCGTAAAGTGGCATTATCATTGTTATAAATACAGCTGTACCTACCGTACAGCCTTTTCTGGCTGATAGCCAAAGCGGATGAGGCCATTCACCATCGCAAGGGCTGATTGATGGGCGGTGCGCGCGCGCCGGCGCGTCACGCGCTCGTCGGGCGAAAAAGGACATTCGGATGCGCACGAGCACGACGCAGGCTGACGCTTTCGGGTGATGTTGACATTTGAAACAATGGTAGGTGTTGGGACGGACTTTTGGACAGCGCCAATTGCGTCGGCACGACCTGCCTGGACGCAGCCTAACAATAGTCTCGTGTTGGCGTACCCTCTAACATTGTACGAGCGAGGTACATTTGTACTGTATATTTAGGTTTATGTATTTTTATGATGGTTTACAGGTTGTTCATCCCCTTACTTTTCTATCAAATTTTGGTACTAAACACATAAGCTAATCCTCTCAGTTATTCTAAGGTTGACTGGAAGAGATCCCTTAGTGGGATAAGTCCGCGTTTGTACTGTCTGTCTTTGTAAATTTTTGGTACAATAAAGTGTTTACATACATACATTATACAGTTTAGTTGACTCTCAAATTATAGGCAATTTTAGATAAAAAATATACATCCAGCTGAATAAAAATAGAATTATTTACCTAAATTTACGTGAAACTGCATATTGTTACTTTATTGATAAAAGAAAGTAATAGAAACAGTGGCTGGCCTATGGGCGCCAGAAGTTACGTGCGAGTCGAGATCGCGAACCGGAACGCGCAGCGTGGGACGCCCCCGTCGTCAGATAAAGCGAATAAAGAAAATGGCCGGATGTGTATGTCCAGGTTGACGCCAACATGCTGAATGGTGATGTGATGAGCCATATAGCGAGAGCAATGTTAATAAGGTTCCGATCGGATGTTATATTTCTAAATTGTCGTATCCATGCCCATGATGACATATCATCATCAATCATCAACAGCCTATCAATCTCCCCACTGCTGGGGCTCAGGCCTACCCTCTCAACGAGGGCGTGCGGGCTATAGTCCACCACGCTAGCCTAGTGCGGGATGGTGGACTTCACATGCGCCTAAGAATTTCTTCTTCGGCGTATGCAGGTTTCCTCACGATGTTTTCCTTCACCGTTTGAGAGCAGTCAGTACATGTACTTAAGTTTCGAGAAAAAACCCATTGGTACATGGCCCAACCGGGGATCGAACCTCGGACCTTTCGATATCATAAGTCGCGTCTTATCCCCGAGGTCACTGACGCTCTCTCGATGATTTAGATATGGGACACAACGGCCCACTTTCGTAAAAATGACAGATTGTGTTGCCATATTTTTCCCAAAAAAGCGTTTTCAATTTCGCCAAAGTTTAAGTGAAATGTAAAATTTCAACCCGAAGCAGCTGGTTAGCTAATCGGGGTCAATGGCACTAGATTACTTTAACGATTAAAAAACTACAAAAAATTAAAGGTAAAATATTAATAATTTATTAATTTTTAAATTAAAATAACACCTTAGGTATGACATGACGATTGCGAATATTTACTCTTTCGGAAACCTATTTTTTTATTTATTTATCGGCCCGATGAAAGAAATCGGTGGCAAGCGTAGGAACGGACGCAGGCGCGCCTTGACCCCACTGGCAATTATCTGTTTATCGGCTAAACTAGCTAATTATCGGAGAACCCATTACGCCGTCAGTCAAAAACGCCTAATTGAAGAGTTAATTATATTTTTACAAAAACATCACGTGTGCTGTGAGATGCAATTACTGAAGAAATACTGCTATTATATTATTATTAGTGACAGAACATTGTAGTGTCACCGTGAAGGTAACAATACGTTTTTTTTTTTCAAATTCACACACGGCTGTTTTAGGTTTTAGTCCAGTTGGTGTCGCTATGGTGGCAGTACCAAGTACTAGCAGTTGCCCGCGACTTTGCTCGCCCGGACAAGTGTGTTGCGGGCCGCGGCGGGCGCGCGCGCTGCGGGCCCGACCTCGATGCGCACGCGCAGAACCCGCAACAGTTCCACGCCGCGCGCGCGCGCCGCGACTGCGCTCCTCTAATTACTCTAAAAACGTTCTTTTTCGGATTTAACGGTACGCCATCGTACACGGTCTTATCTTAATTTGGCTTCGCCGGCAAACAGATAGGCATCTAGAATAATAGGTGTTATTTAATTTAATTATAACGTATCAGCGGCCTACCTGGCCCGCCAGCCACGACCGAGCAAACTTTTTAAATTAAACCACTGTTTATTTATTTGTGGATTATTTTAGTATTATTCATTAGAACTTACAGTAATTACAGCTGTGGGTGTGGGGTAAAGTGGTTAATGTCGTTGTTGCATGATCTGTTCTTTTGAATAGGGTTTTAGTATTCTTAGATTTACAAGGATGTAGAGTCTGACAATAATCTTATTTCAATAACTTAATTTCCCGGACAAAAAGGCCGTTATGAAAATGCTACATGTAACTACCTATACTGTTGTGGGTATCATCATCAACAGCCTATTAATGTCCCCACTGCTGGGGCTCAGGCCTACCCTCTTAACGAGGGCGTTGGGGCTATAGTCCACCACGCTAGCCCAGTGCGGGTTGGTGGACTTCACATGCGCCTAAGAATTTCTCCTTCGTGCGTATGCAGGTTTCCTCACGATGTTTTCCTTCACCGTTTGAGAGCAGTCAGTAAATATACTTAAGTTTCGAGAAAAAAACCATTGGTACATGGCCCAGCCGGGGATCGAACTCCGGACCTTTCGATATGATAGGCCGCGTCTTATCCCCGACGCCACTGACGCTCCTACTGACTGTGGGTATGGTCATCGTTTAATTTAAGTACTCAGCTGGAAAAAGAGATCATATAAAAATATATTCAAAATGTGTAATTAATGTTACTTTTGGATAATTCTTGGTCAGCAAATACAGCTTCAGTGGCGTCGGGGATAAGACGCGGCCTATCATATCGAAAGGTCCGGAGTTCGATCACCGAAACGGTGAAGGAAAACATCGTGAGGAAACCTGCATACGCCGAAGAAGAAATTCTTAGGCGCATGTGAAGTCCACCAACCCGCACTGGGCTAGCGTGGTGGACTATAGCCCTATCGCTCTCGTTGAGAGGGTAGGAGCCCCTAGTAGTGGGGACATGTTAATAGGCTATTGATTTGAAATACAGCTTCAGAAGAAAATCTGTCTAAAGAAAACCCAACGACGACCACTAAACACATGCAATTACCAATTGGAATTTAACACTACACGTACTTATAATCCAATACGTATTAGCAATACTAACTACGGCAGGTAAAGATACACAGTCAATTAAATAAAACCACTTTGAGCGCACGATCGACAATGAAAAACACCACAATAAATAAATGCCACTGGGTACATAAAGTGCAAAACATGCAGCACGCCTCCGTTGCACTGTATCTGATACATTGCGGCCGCGAACACCAGTTGTCTCGAAGCGGTTGAAGAGAAGCCGCCATGTACAGCTGACAGCTGTCGAATACCACACCGTTTAGCTTGCACGTGTCATTGATATGCATAATGTATGATAACGTGTAATTATAATGTTAATCAAACGTGTGCAGACTCAGGTGTTGAGGATTGCAGCACTTTTTGCATAACACGTCGCGCCCAGCCGAGATCTCTTCATCAAAAGCGGATGGAAGAGATCGCTTCGAGCGATAGCGACGCGTTCCACGTGTTAGTTTTTCATGTTTGATGTCAATACTTCGTTTTTGTGTGTAACAAGGGTGTCTGTGTTAATTGTGCATTATGTTTATTTCCGAGACGTGGTCCCTCACTAATGGGCCTCATAAGAAGGCTCAAGGTCACCCAGAGGGCAATGGAGAGAGCTATGCTCGGAGTTTCCCTGCGAGATCGAATCAGAAATGAGGAGATCCGCAGGAGAACCAAGGTCACCGACATAGCTCATAGAATTGCGAAGCTGAAGTGGCAGTGGGCTGGGCACATCGCTCGTAGAACTGACGGCTGTTGGGGCAGAAAGGTTCTCGAGTGGCGACCACGTATCGGAAGACGCAGTGTAGGCCTCCCACAAGGTGGACCGACGATCTGGTGAAGGTCGCGGGACCCAGCTGGATGAGGTTAGCGCAGGACCGGTCGTCGTGGAGATCCTTGGGGGAGGCCTTTGTCCAGCAGTGGACGTCTACAGGCTGATATGATGATGATGATGTTTATTTCAACAAATCAGTATGATAAAAAAATTTCAGCTTCATGTTTCTGGAATCATATTGCTCAGAAGAGTCAGTTGCAATGAGCGACGAAACAATGAACAAACTATTATTGAGATAAATCGTTTGGTGAATTCAGTTGTGGCCTTACTAATGAGCATATTTAAATTCATAATGCTACCTAAACACAATGTGTTATGGAACAAAATCATAAAAAAGACAACAAGTGCTATTTCATAAAATGTGAGGATAGCAATTCACTCCATTGGTGATTACCCGGAAGCGCACGGATCATATGATTCATAGGGAATAACCCATATAGTTAGATATATATTTTTTTATTTTTATAAGGCCTGGTGGGCAGGTGGAGATGTGCGCGAGCCCAACGTCGCGATGTAGGCCCGTTGCTACCTTGAGGCGCGCGGCGAGCGATATTTCACCGCGCGCTGAAGGTTCAATGCCAACCGCCCGCCGCCGCCGCTGCGCCGGCCAGAGATACCCGCATTGTATATTATAAGTACCTAACACTTCGTACCTTCACTGGATGTACCAGTGTAAACTAGGCTACATTTGTATTAAAGTCAAAATCTTTTATTGCATTTCACTATACTTGGTAAGAAAAAAAGAAAGAGAGCAAAAGAAAAATACAACAATATGTATTATACTAGTAGTTCCGTGAGAACAGTAGACCTCGCCAGCCCTTATAAACCAAACCTAAAAGAAACCAACAAAAGTCAACTTTGGAAACAGAAAAAGTACCTACTAAAGTGACAAAAATTAGCACTTTAAAGCTTAATATTTCGCAAACGGATCCCTGAATCGAAATATGTTTATCACACACCCGCGATATTTTTGAAAGACCCATCCAACGATACCCCACACCATGGATATCACGCGGAAAAAAATAATTTTCCATTTTACGTATGCAGTTCTATGAACATAATTTATTTTTTCAACTTTCTTAAGTCGATCCACTATTACTCAAAAACTAATAGAACCTACTTAGCCGTAATAGTTTTCCTTGTAACTACGTTATATATGCTACTGCCATGAATTTTTTCACATTTCCAGAAGCAACCGTTTAGCTGGCAGGGGGGGGGGACACGTGACTCTAACAAAAATTACCGCTTTAAAGCTTAATATTTCGCCAACGGATCCCTAAATCGAAAAAATGGTATTCACACACCAGCAATATTTTTGAAAGACCTATCCAACGATATCCCACACTATGGGATTCACAAGAAAAAAAAAGTTCACTCCCACTTTGCGAGTATGGTAGGTACTCTAAAAAAAATGTTTTTCAAAATTTTATTCTACTCATTTTGTAGGTTTAATTAATTTATACATATGCCAAATTTTCGTCAAAATCGGTTGAAAAATGCGACCTGTAGAGAATTACAGACAGACAGACAGACAGACAGCCGGACAAGAGCATTTTTGGCCAGTCTCGAAACGTAGACGCATCGCTCGCTTCGCTCGCTCGGTCAATTAAAAATATATACCAAAGTAAGACCTGGATATCAAAACCTCAGCAGCGGTGCACTGTTGCCAGTCACAAAATAATAATCAAATTCATTTATTCAGACATCCTAAGCATTCATTATTGTATAGTAAAATCATGAATTTAAAAAAAAAGGTACTCCCATATGCATGAGTAACAAAATCATTTTAGGGGGTGCCAAAATCGTGCCAAATGTATATCGAAATTGATACTCACTCACACATTCTCATTTTCAAACTCCATATAAATTTGTATGAGCAACTTCCTCCCGCTAATCCGCTTCATTTGTCCGCACCCCGCACCCCCTGATTTTGACACAGAAGTTTTCTTCGCTTCGCATACTAAATTTGCAAGATGCGATCTCCACAGGGAGCGCGCGCGCGACAAAAGAGCTTCGAATCTTGAGTAAAATACATCAAATTAGTGACATTAAAATGTTCAATAAAATAATTAATAACTCAATGGTTTACATATATAATGGTAACACCTCTGCTGTTTTAATGTGAAATATTATTGTATTAGTGTATTTCGCTAATTGTATTGACAAGACTATCCATCGATAATATTTCTAGAGAAGATAGTAAACGTTTACAAACTTGACGTTTAAAATAATGTGTTGTTGAAGTTTGTCGCGCAGCTTCCTCTCAGCGCTCAATACCTAGGAAGCGGTGGAAAATATACGTGTATAAATGTACCCAGCGTACTAAAATGCAATAACATATTTGACTTTGGTTACGTAGGCCGCGGCGCGGCGGTATCGCGGCGATCTGTCGCGCCCGCGATGATTGCCCAAGGTCGCCGTTTAGAAAGGTACCCAGTTGTCACTGTTCTAATTCATAGGCCTATAAATACAAACCCTTCTGAGTTAGTATTGTAATCGACCGCAGCGCCATAAACAATAATTAGTACCAGCTCTTTACAGATACCACGTCCGCTGAGGAGTTAAACTGGCCAGCTTAGAACTTTAGGCACTCGAAATTTTTGGGTTAGGAATCCTAGGACTAATCCTTTGAAACAAGAGTACCTTTGAAGTATTACAAAGTGACCAAACTGACCACCACGCAGTGATGTATGTGACGTGACCGTGTTATCAGCTGACGAGCGCGACATGTCGGGTGTGGGACGGCGCGATAAATCACTCCGCGACACCTGCTCTTGTGACACCCGACTTGACATGACAGTTGACCAAAGATTGCCATACAACTCAAAGTAAAGCTTGTCACATAACCCGTTCACTGTTCCAAGGTGAAACAAAAACACTGGTGGTACCGTTGATGTCTTTTCTATGGCGGGGGAGGTACAACTACGAATTTCGTAGCGCTCTTCGGCTAACGTTCGGTGATAACATAGGTATTACTTTCTGTTTTAAAATTATTAATCTTAATCATAATCATACCTTATTGGAAATTATTTAGTTGCATGTCAAAAAAAAATGTCAATATAAATTTGAATAAGTACTAAAATAAAATAACAATGTCAAGATAATAAAAAATGTCAAAAATAAAAACAGAATACCAACATTGGATAACAATAATAATAAAACATAATCAAGTTAATAATTAATTAGTAATTACCTAGATAAAAAATTCATTTACACTATAAAACGTCTGCTCGATCAGCCAGCGCTTCAGTCTAACTTTAAAACTATTTAAGACTATAGTATTCCCGATCGCCGATCTCATTACATTATTATAACCAGACAGTTAAGTCCACTTTTACATATCATAAACAGCCTTATAAACACTCATTTTGCACATAGGCCTTCCCTCATCAATTAACACCTAATCAATTAGAATAGTAATAAAAGTCTATATTATCTAAACTTTAATTCATCGCGTTGAATATTGAGATCCAGGAGCCAAGAATGAAACAGCAGCGACTCCATCACTACGGAATCAATCAATCGCAGTGGACAATTTGAATGTGTGATTGATTCAACATTTGGTTCCACAAACACGAGTTAAATCAATTATATGTTTAATGCGACAAATCCAATTGTAATTTAATGATATTTCTCTAGCGTGTAATAAATGTATTCTTCTCCAAACACATCGTTAATAACAGCTCGTCACCGCGCCGCGCCATCCATCTTATAACCGAACTTACATTTGACAGCTGAGCCGTATCAGTGGCCTTATAATATCTCAATATACCCTCCCATTGAACTGACAATAGACACAGATACCTACAGAGAATGTTTTTAAAGCTACACACCCTCATACCGCATCTGGTAGGATTCCCTTCTTCCTGGGTCGCGGGTGGCATGGACACATACAAACACAATCATAAACATCCAAGACCTCAAAACAATCATTAATGCCCCGGCCTGGATTCGAACACGGGACTCCGGGAGCACACCCAACTGAGCCACAGAAGCGTCTACTTACATTTCTATTTAATTACACCCGTAGCATAATTTAGAGATTTTAGACAAGGAAATGGAGTAACAAGGCTTATTTCCGTTTTTTCGATTCCATTATTTTGACCATAGAGATATGATCTCTTTTGTGGGTGCTCGCGGCTCCCTATAGAGTCGTAAAAAAGCAGTCTATGGGTGTCAAATGTATTACAATACTGTAACAATACATTTTCAAACTACAATAAATTTGTATTTGCAAGAAAGAGTGAGAAGATACCTTCCCCTCCTCCCGCTACCGCTTTCTTCGCCGCACCCCCCCTGTAAGTGGCACCATCGGTTCGCATACTAAACATGCAAGATGCAATCTCCATAGATTCGAACCTTCCTCACTTTGACAGACAACAAGTAGTTAGTTATTGATTGACTTGGAGTCTTCAAGACAGATCGTGACTAGAGTGTATGTTACGAGTATATCCGAGTATTACATGGATACTCGGATATACTCGTAACATACACTCTAGTCAAACCGACGACACAATATCTATACTGTGTATTGTTGCGACGATATCCCCGAAGTGGCTGCACTGAAGCAGGAACAAAACAAGCGTGTGTTCCCCCGCTTCGTCCCCTTCCCTGTCTGTCCGCAGATCGATCACTGTTATGACAGCGTCTCACGCGCAGCGCATTGTCCCGGCCTCGCGGTGGGGTGCCACCACTCCTGGGCTTACTACATGTGGGAAGCTGCAGTTACTGCAGAACAAACACCCTGATGTCTCTCCTTTCTGATTGCACAGTTTGGACACGGCATACATGTCGCGTGATTCCTCACAGATAATTCTTTCAAGTTGTCAATGAACCGATGGTCGAGGCTATAGATACAACTATCTCGGTCTGTCAGTTTTGCCGTCATCATATCAGCCTGTAGACGTCCACTGCTGGACAAAGGCCTCCCCCAAGGATCTCCACGACGACCGGTCCTGCGCTAACCTCATCCAGCTGGGTCCCGCGTATATTCGTATATTGTCCCAGGTATATATAATCGTCTACAACTTCGAGCGTAGAGTCTCCAACCTTCAGAGTTTTGCTGTGCTATTGTTCAATGGAATTGTTCTTCATTCCACACCAGTATAACACGTCGGAGAAATATACAGGAAATGTAGAAGTGGCGGCCTTAGGACTGGACAGTACAAGTATTTAGAAGAGAGAGGCTAATGACAATGTCCGCAGAAAACAAAGGAAGCATAGATTACTAAGTACACAGCATGTAGTGTAACATAAACTATGTAATGATTAAATTAAAGGTTGACTCGCGCCAGTGGGGATCATGATTCATCACAAGTGCACACACCTCGTTATATAGACACCTTTCTGAGTCATCTGACAGTCATGCCCACAATAGTCAGTCTGTTCTCTAGATACGTAATACTCAACAATACTTACTATTTCTAGTTCAGTACGAAGTCATTACTACTAATATTATAAAGGCGAAAGTTTGTAAAGATATGAGTTTGTGAGGATGTTTGTTACTCTTTCACGCAAAAACTACCGAACAGATTTTGATGAAACTTGGTACACTGATAGCTTATATCCTGGAATAACATACAGGCTATTTTTTAAAGCGGAAAAAGTCGCGGGGCGTCCGCTAATAACCCCTAAGTAACAAAACGCCTACATAGAGGGCGCTGTTTCACAATGTACACGGGAAAAAAAATTCTACGCGGGCAAAGCCACAGGAAGAAGCTAGTCATCTAAAATTAATTGACACCTGGTTTCCGCTCACTGTCCGTAGGCAATACCAGAATATACCGTGCTCCTCTCACTGTGCGATTTAAGGTTGATCTGTATTAACTGCTGTGGATTCTCTCATAAGATCTCATAAGACGTATTTTCAAAAATCTACGACAAAATAAAAATAAAGTATGATGCGTAGATCACTGTTTGAAAGGGCGTGCATTACGTCACATCCATTAGGATTACGGTTTTCATCGTAAAATTGCAAAGTATTGTGACGTAGGAGCGGGCGGCGGGCGCAGGAGTGTCCGGAGGGTGGGTCTATTGTCCACCCGTGGGCACCTCCAGGGTCCCCACGATTGATGCCGCCGGATTACCGACAGCGGCTTACGGGCTCCGACTCTTCGATGGATCTCGCGCTATAAAGGGTCGCCGGTTTATGAAGCGCGAAACGCGTGTATGACGGCCGCTTTGACGGCTTATACGAGCTTGATTGAAGAGATAATGTTTTATGTATAAAAAATGGGTGAGCGAAAGTAACTTCCTATGTAAGCCTACACAATACAGGTTACCAATAGTATGTACCACCGATGGTACCATGGGCAATTACTTCTTCCCATCACTATGCGGTGGTAGTACCAGAATTATTATTTTCAACCATGATAAACTAGTTTTATTTATTTGATTTATTTATTGGAAAATTGGAAACCAAAACAGATTTTGGTTTCCAATTTTCCAACAAAACAAATTTGGTAATAGAAAAAATATATATTTAAAAAAGTAATTATTAATAATAGTTTTGGTGTTACCACCGCATAGTCGTACCGTGGGAAGAAAAAAATCCTGTGGTACCACGGGTGGTACATTCTGATGGTACCACGGGCGACGCACGTACAGAGAAGGACTCACAAAACGACTTCCTGTAGATTTAGATTCGTAGTATTTAAACCAATCATGGAGTCAGAAACCAAATCCCGATACCTACACACATCCAGGTTGGAAATCTGAGTGAGTTAATATTTTCGAACATGATTTACAATCCAGGAATCCAATGAAGTAAGTTAGTCAAATGTGATTATTTTAATACCCATACATCTAATTGCAAAACATAACGTTTTTCAAAAAATCACATACCTGCTAGCCATAAGCTTAACCGAACCTACAGTCAAGAACGGGACGAATAGCGAATGGGATAAGTTGCTTCAAACCAATACACACATGTACGAAACCCATACACGAGGTCCACGTATTGTACTGTTGTTCTAGAACCTGTCCAAAAGCTGCGACCAGGAGCCACAAGAGGCGTTACTCATTCATTACTCTTGTACTAAATCAAAACAATATTTCCAACATAACACGTGAGCTAGTTAACACGCCATGAGAGTATGCATATGACTATTTATGTTTGTCAACTGCTAAATAAAAGCTTTGGTATCAAACCTAACGCCCGACGGCGTACTGTCACGCGATTGCACCGTTTTGACACTAGTTTAATCAAGTTTGATTTAATGCTGCGTTTATACTCATATCTTACCTACATTTTTACTAAGTTGATTTACTTAGCCATATTGAGCCATGTAAGTAGGTACCGATTTTACCGGATCATCATCTTCATCATATCAGCCTGTAGACGTCCACTGCTGGACAAAGGCCTCCCCCAAGGATCTCCACGACGGCCGGTCCTGCGCTAACCTCATCCAGCTGGGTCCCGCGACCTTCACCAGATCGTCGGTCCACCTTGTGGGAGGCCTGCCTACACTGCGTCTTCCGATACGTGGTCGCCACTCGAGAACCTTTCTGCCCCAACGGCCGTCAGTTCTACGAGCGATGTGCCCAGCCCACTGCCACTTCAGCTTCGCAATTCTTCGAGCTATGTCGGTGGCCTTGGTTCTCCTGCGGATCTCCTCATTTCTGATTCGATCTCGCAGGGAAACTCCGAGCATAGCTCTCTCCATTGCCCTCTGCGTGACCTTGAGCCTTCTTATGAGGCCCATAGTGAGGGACCACGTCTCGGTACCATATGTCATCACTGGCAACACACACTGGTCGAAGACTTTCGTCTTGAGACACAGCGGTATTTGGGACGGGAAGATGTTGCGTAGCTTCCGGATCTCTGTTATTAATTCAACGGCAGACGAAAATTCTATTTCCTAGCAGTAGTAGGCAAAAAAAATATTGCATAGTTTTGCCACAATGTGTGGAAGTAAGATTAAGTGAATCCACCTTCGATCACCATATAGTATATGGTGATCGAAGGAATCCACAGTCGCTGATAACGTCGCTCCGATTGGTTCGCCCACTTTCCATCTCGTCCACTTCGTATCTCGTCCACTTTCTGTCTCTTCCACTTCCCATCTCGTCCAATAAAACCTGGATTTGTCACAAAAAAAGATTGAAAATTTCAATCTTGAATTAATAATAGTCACTTAGTACTCAAAATTTGACATTGTCCCCGGTAGGGGAGACTGTATATCTGCTCCGTGGGGAAGACTGAAGATAGTAAGAGCGAAGAGTTACATCAAGATATTAACAACATAATTATTAAATTAACGTGGTAATTAACATCTACAACATATATTACTTAAAACCGCCGAAACCTGTCCCAGTGACTTCACACGGTACAAACAACACTACACACTGTATTGCTACGTGTAATTAAATTAAACAATTTTCCGAAGGAAAAAACTGAGTTTTTGTCGCGTCCAACCAGTTTCGATATCGTGAGTTTTTTGTTGGAAAAAAAACAATTTATCAAAAATATTTATCGTGCGCCGCGGAAATATAAAAACAACTTTAGTAGGTACAAGTGTACGAGGACTGTGTTGTTTGAAGACCGATACCTTGAGTTGCAACTCTGGTCTGACTGCTTTTAATTGCATCCGCATGCATCGCGAAAGTCTTAATTTGACTTTAAACGTCTTCAAGATTTGCGTATTTCATTCCAAAGTGGTAAAGTAGTTTTACTTCATTTCTACTAAAATGTCCGAATACAAAATTACATTGTAAGGCTCATGAAAATTATTTTCAGTTGTAACAACTAGTAGTTCCGTGAGAACAGTAGACCTCGCCAGCCCTTATAAAACTTAAAAGAACCGAACAGAAGTCAACTTTGCAGTTAGAGACAGATGTAGGTACTAAAGTGACAAAAATTAGCACTATAAAGCTTAATATTTCGCAAACGGAACCCTGAATCGAAAAATAGTTTTCACACACCCGCAATATTTTTGAAGGACCTATCCAACGATACCCCACACTATGGGATTCACAAGAAAAAAAAAGTACGTACTCTCAAACTCATTCTCTCTCTACTCATTTTGTCGGCTTGATTAATTTGTACCCGTGCCAAATTTTCGTCAAAATCGGTTGAAAAGTGCGACCTGTAGAGAATTACAGACAGAGAGAAAGACAGAAAGACTGACTGACGGACAAGAGCATTTTTGGCCAATCTCGAAACTGAGACTCTTCGCTCGCTTCGCTCGCTCGGTCAATGAGACAAGTTGATACTTAGTTCTAAAAAATATTACTTTGCAAATGAAAAATTGGGAAAAAAGTTCTGCAATTCAGAAAGTCTGAATAACTTCTAAATCGTTGACTTTCAGGATAACTGTACACCCGCCTCGCCGGGCCCTTGAGGACCCACTCAACACACCATGTAATCGCAGCATCGCATGTACATACCAACGAGAATAACATGCACTGAATACCTACTTATTAAAATTCTTCTCTAAAATTGCTATCGTCAAATTCTCTGAGACACAGTGAGCGTGATACTGCCTCCATAGCGCCGCCACCAACTCATGGGGAAACGTAACAAAAGTAGCTAAGTAGGTGCCTCCTACCGTAATAGGTAGGAAGGTATTAGAGGTAATTTACCTGCAGTATGTTATTTTTATCGTCGTGCCGGTATGTAGCGCGTCCTTGCGCGCGCGCGCTGACGCACGCCGCGGCGCGTCGCGCGCTTCCTCGAGCGTGTTTACGAGCCCGCGGCCAGCGCTCGCGCCAGCGCTGTCGCCGCCGGGAGCGAGGACATACTGCTGATAGCACTGGCTTCCGTGTTCTTGGTTAACAGCCGAAACATTTTGTAAGGAATTAGACAAGGTGAGACTAGCGTGTTGCCACCCGGAGAATTTGATCGGGCACATGGAGATCAGGTTCCGTGGCGGGTGCGCCTTGGGATAGGCCTATGTCCAGCAGTGGACTAGTACAGGCTGATGATGAGTTTCTTTCCTTTGAAGACGCGACACAGCATTCATTGCTGATGACAAGAGAAATAGGTAAAATCACTAAGTCCTATCATCGTGAGCATTCATACATTATCATTAATTAACTTACTACCTATTCACTTCTGTGGTAATGAAATGAGTAATGAATGAATGGACAGATAAGATAAACAATCAATTATTACCGCTGGTTCCAAAGCAACAACATTTATCTTTTAACATCCTAATACAATCGACACTGTCAATTATTAAATATATCAAAATGAAACTTTATTTAGATATCTTTATTAAAATCTTATGATATAATCATAAAACACAATGTATCGAGTGTTATCCGAGATTATTAAGTTATCAGCTACGATCTTACGCCGCTCTGCTGCGCCTCGCCCCGCGACTTTGTCCGTCCGTCCATTCGTCCGTCCGTTCGTTCGTCCGTCCGTCCGTTTCCGCCACGTGGGAGCACACAAACAATACAATAGATATGAGGTGAGATAGCAGCGAGCGAGCGATACGCTACGCGGCGACAACGACCCAGCTTATTTGAGAAAGAATATAAAATAAACAATTCAATTTTACATTTAATTAAACTCATCTTAATTAAGTTAGGAGAGCCCTCAAAATTTTATAATCTGAGAACGTGTATAAATGTAGTTAGATAAACAAACAACTTTTCATTGTTTTGACGGATGCAGGAAAACATTTGGAATCGTGCTTGAGACATGATTCGACGTAGTTTCCATGTCAATGTTTCCTTATTGTGTAAAGAAAAGTCAGTGCGCATTTGTTAACGAGAACTTACAATCCTTAAAAGGGTAGGTAGGTAGAAATAACAAAACATATCACATGTAATAAATCTATCTGTAATAATCTTAATGAAGCTGAAGAATTTGATTTTATTTGAGCGCGCTCATCTCTGAAACAACCGGTCGGATTTGAAAAATTATTTTTGAATTTGATAGCCCAATTCTTGAGGAAAGTCATAGGCTATTTAACATCACGCTACGACCCTCAGGAGCCGAGCAAAGACAAAAGTCAGAAATAACCTTGACTTTGCTATAAAACAAAGTATATGTCGGCTGGAATCCGATCCCGATGAAGCAACAGGAAGTATAGAAGGTGATAAACGGTAGTCAAAGTGTGGCGCGGGGCCGTCGCCCGCGCCGGCCGGCTATCTGCGGATCGGAGTGTCACACCCGGTGCGGGCCGCGTCCGACGTACAACTTTTAATTGCCACAATTATGTAAGGGAATTTATGTGCGGCGATACGAGAGGCATTGTGGCGGGTTCTCACGGTTTGGGACACGTACAGTCGGCCGCGCCGCCCGCCGCCCGCCGGTTATCTAGATTTTGGACCTCCGGTCGTGACCTTGCGTCGGGCGTGACCTTTGTGTTCTCACTTCATTCGCAGGTGGAATTGATACTTCCTTAACAAATATTAATGTTTGTCTTGGGATTACAATGGGTGCTTTTCTTTCGTTTCCTTGTACGTTACCTACTCTATTGTTATTAAATGTTTGAACATGTAGTTAATGTAGCAGCGTGGTGACTGTATCTTCCACAAACACGTAACAATCATTCACCATTACTTAGAAGGTGTTGACTTTGAACTCTCTTTTCAATTTTCATTTCAATTTCTCAAACAACCCCATACAGTTTTCAGATGTGCTTCATCTGTATTTGTCCACCTCTCAACTAACATTTAACCACCACCTACCAACTTTCGGGTTTTAAGCTCCGTCCCAGTCCAACATGCCTTCCGAGGTTCTAATTTTTTGGCCAGCGCTGCTTTAGGGAAGCGAGACAGACCGAACTGATGGTTTTTCTTTTAACATAATATGTTCAGTTTCCTGCTCTTCCAAAAATAGTTGACGGCAGTTCGTGGAGTTAACCTGTAATCTATCTGCGGTCGCCGGGTGTATCTCTCGCCTCGTCACAATGTACCACTGTATTTACGGAGCATTGTCGCTAGAGATGGGCCCGCGATACACCGCGCCCATTGTCACCGGATCGAGCATTATCGTATTTGACCTAATCGGATCTCACCGTCACAAACTTACACATTACCATCACTACCACTAAATTTAAATCTTGACACGAACCAGCAGAGGCGTCAAGTGGTATGGAGGGAGGCCGGTGCCGCGGCGGGTGACGCGAGGATTTGTCTGCAGCGTTTAGAAATAAACGAGATGTTGATTGTGTTGTGTAAGATGACGGATTTAGATGTGTCACGGCGGGCGTGGCGGCGTGGCGGCGGGATTACGGGCCGGTCTGGTTTTGCTTTATTTTTGCGACTGTGTTCATAGAACATTGTACTCTGTAATCTCAAACAATGACAGGTCGATATAGAAAAACTATGTTACAATTATAAGTCAAATATCGCAGCTGCAAACAGACGTAGCTCTGTGATCACCGACCCAACTACCACAGTGGATAGACAGTATATTTTTAACGATTATAATGTTTTTGTCGGAACCTGTTAACTGGTCGAGATTACATTGGTTTTATAAGCGCTGATTGTGCCCCTACTTGAGTGAGCCTGTCTCCATACGGCTCGAAGGATAGCTGAGTAATCCATCAGAATGTAGCACCGAGCGACGGCCGGCGCGCCGTATAAGTAGCTGCAGACGACACATCTAGCAGTTGGAACGCAGTCAATAAACAAAGTTGACGTTCTGTAGACAGTCTGAACACGTCTGGGGCCGGCGTCGCTCCTAATACGGGGGCTGCGGCTCGCGGGTGCGCAGGCGCGGACCCGGGGCGGGCCTCCACTAGCTGCCACAACACTAGCATAGACCGACCTTCACGACTTGGCAACTTTACACAGACTATCACCACCAACCTAGCAATAGTCTCTCAATGCAGGAGTTAAAGGGTGACAATTACTTTCAGTCTGTCGACATTTAGTGTTAGATGGACCGACCTTCACAACTCGCACCGACTATACACCTTTTGCCCACTCTATTTAAGGGAGTATAGCTTCATACTCGTTGCAAGGAGCAAGGTTCCGTGTGGTAGGGGGTATCGTACCTTCAAGCCCCACCTGACTCCGTCCCTGAGCGATGGCATATAAAAACCTTAGGATAATGTGTCTGGCTGCTTTGTGAGGCACGTACGCGTATCCTTCCTTTTGTCGTAGCTTCATGTTGTCGCGGCCCGCGGCCGGATCACGCGCCGCCCCGAGATTGATTTGACAATTATACACACACAGCTACTTATCTATTAAAGGTTCACTTAAACTCTAGTAAAAGAACTTAACTTAGCAATCGGTTTGAAGTACAGATGAGCATTCGCGAGTTTAGTTCTTATTAACCAGGTAAGATAACGTTTATTGAGAAATACTTGTACAGGCAATCAATAAAGAATAAGGGTTTAGATTACTGAGTTTCACGAATAGCAAACTACTATTAGGTAAGTATAATTCATAGATCTTATTGAATGAAAACAATTTCCTGGGTGACATTTTATAAATATTAGTACACGCACCCGCACACGAAAGGAAAGAGTGAATCATAAAGATGTATAATTCAAGCTTAAACTGCATCGAGATACACATCACGACGCCGTCAATGAATGCTGCGTTTTTATGAATGCGCTGCGCCCGCGCCGTGACGTCACGGGCGACCACCATTCACTCACTCACACACACACACACACACACGCACTCCATACAATCCTCCAGCTGCTTCCCTCGACTCTGCTCAGGTGTAAGATGGGTTTGATTAAACTTTAACGATCTATTTAGAGATGTCAATAAACTGACAAAGAGTCGTCAACTTGTTGAGTTGCTCGACGGTGGTTGTGCTCTTAACAGTTTCCTGTTTCTTTCGAATGCATTCAAAGAGTTAAAATATTAGGAATCAGAGTTAATACATACATATACGTTCTGGTTACACTTTTCTGCAACAACTCCATCCCGCTGTGTAAGGCTGTAGCCAACTTTGTATTGAAGATTATCGTGGAATTAACAAATGACGTACGTTTACGAAAAAACTTGCCACGCGATTGATAAGCTAATTGCTAACAACAACAAACAGCGATGGTATCGCGGCCGCACTTAGCGCCCGCTAACGACCGGTATCGGCCATCTATTCAAATCGCTCCGCCTATAAATATTAATATCAAGCATTGAGCTGCATTACGTATTCACGAATTTGTTTAATGAAACGCCCGATTGTCTCGTTTTTATTGTCAGAGAATGCTGGCCGTGTGATGCGCCTCGGGTCATGGGAACTGTGCGTACAGGGTGCTCCATCTACACGGGTAATACTGAACCGACTGTCGAGGAATGTAAGTACGTGGTGCGCGACCAAAATAGAGATGTTATAGGTGTCAACGGTTGCGTAATGCGATTTCTATGGGCAGATAAGAGGCATTGTTCTGCGAGTATGGCGGATAGCGCGCTGTGGGTGACGCGGCACTAGGCCGTGCGTGGGCGGCCCCCGCGCGGCCCGCTCACCTTGAGCGGGTATTTATCCACGACGACTATCGATGTAAAAACTACATTTGATCACATTTCTGCTCGACTAGATATCTAAGAATTCAACACGACAGTAAAACTGAGATGTTTATTAAGAGTCAAGCGGCACCCCCGCCCGCTCCCGCGCGGAGCACCCTGTAGTACTACGGCGCACGAGTATTTGTTTTAGTAATGAACATTCCAAGTTTTAAATAATAAAATTTATTCATAAGCCGGTACTTACCATATTTGAGTGTGCGAGCGGTTGTCCATATGTATGAGTGGTTAAGATATTCTTATTTATGGGTCTATGTCAAGGTCGGCGGCGGCGGCGGCGGCGGTGCCGCTAAGTGAGGTATCATCACTTTGCATAATATCAAATTATTTATTCGCCCCGCGCTAAAACTGTCTGGTGTACGCACAATTTGTAATTCAAATAAATTCTCGGCATTATTCTCGGCGCGAGCTGTCACTGTTGTGACGTGAGAGATTTTTTACTGGTTTGAGCAGCGTCCGGAGCAGCTCGGGGTCTTCCTTCTTCTGTGCCTACAATCCTTTAACATTCAGTGGGTGATTTCCCCTAAATAGCTTCTTTCCTTCGCATGCAAGTCAGTTTGGTAATGTTTCGCAGTTTATTACTAGATACTCATCTATAGTAATTTATTGGTAATGTTTAAACCTGTGTTTCCGTATTTAATTACGTTCATATTCTTCACGTGTCGATCATGTCAATTAACATGGGTTGTTTTGTTAATACTCCGCAATGAATGATACCGCACGGCTCGCACACTTTTTTTATTAATATATTAAAACTAAGTGCATCGTATTATACATATTATGTTAATGCGATGTAGTCGCGTGCCGAGGACCAGTGACGCTTGCGACGCTGGTGACGTCGCCGGGCGCGAGCCCACTAATGAACATGTCATCGCGCCACTAACGCACTACTCATGTTAATTTTGTAGGTGATAACATTATGCATGATGTTATTTCTGGACGTACTTTACATGCATTGCTAAAATTGGGTGAGGAAACGCTATGGGCGGGCATAATTTAAGGTGGTTTTACAAAAGCAACACTTGTCAAATCCTATTTATTTTTGTAAAAATAAAAAGTTTTATCGCATACTGTATATTGTATTTTAAGTTCTTTTAACACAATTAATTATGCAATTTAATGGAAAACATTCATAATATTATGAAGTTCGTCGGAATTGACAAGATGTTGTTTTTCGTACTGTAAAAAGTAAACTTTTTTTTTATCTCTGCGAAAAGCACCGTCTTTGTTTTTGATGTAAGTTTTAGTGTAGAAATATTATTACGAGAGTATTTAATTAGACCCAACTTGATAACTCCTAAAAGCGTTACTATTACTATACAAATATATAAAAATAAAATAAAAACATACAGCCGAACATAGTACCTCCTCCTTTTTGGAAGTCGTTAATTATTCATTATGTGTCCTCATAATTATTTAAAGCGTTAAGTATTAGGCAGCGCAGGAGCCACAGGTAAAAAACATTACAGAGGCCATACCCAAAGAGCCCGTAAAACGCTGAACGGTAATCGATAGAATTTTCTTGGCAATTAATCTTAACAGTGACGACGCCTCCTGCCACTGACTGACGCGCTACATTGTACGTTCTCTCGGAGTCGGTGGAGCGTGCTTCCTTCAGCCAATTAAAACATGTCCGACCCTCCCCCCGCGCAGCCCGCGCCGCCCGCCGCCCCGGGGCAAGCAAAAACAGCTGATAACAACGAGTCTTACTCCCGAGACTCACTCGCGAGTGATAGCGGAGCTGCACGACTCATAATTTGAGTCATTTATTTCAGCTTGCTGTTTCGGGTCAATTTCAACACACTAATCAGCCGTGCTTCTCTACGCGCACAACCTCGTCTTCATCATTGACAGAACCGTGAGACGTCAATGTCTCATTGACAATTGATTTTTGCTTGACATTTGACGTCCATTTTCATTGACATGACAAATCTCAATGATAATGGACGTTTCACGGATGTATCAACGCTGAAGTCTAGGTTCTGCGCGAATTTGTAATTTCGATGAAGAACTGCAACTCTATAATGTTTTATATCCCAAATCCCAGTGTAGAAATTCCGTCCAGTTCACGTCAGAAATCATGTCTTGATATGTTAACAGTTCGTTTGTTTGTACCCAAGAACCAAATCATAGGCACGTTCCGAAGTAAGTCACCAGTACATACCGTATCAGTCCCACTGGACCTGATGCGTAAAAGAAGTGTCCATCTGGGCAACTACGTACTTCAACCCGATGAAGTAAAACTAATTAGTGCCAAAAGCGAGCTGAAGTTCCTGACGAATGCAAAGGTCGACACTGAACTATAGTAATGGCGGCGATCACAATAGATCAGCAATGGTCGCAGTGATACAAGGCTAGATAAGCCCTGAAAGAGCCCAACCACAAATAATAATAATAATACTGGACCTAGGTCGTCGGTCCACCTGGCGGAGGGGCGTCGCGGTCTCCATTTCCACTCGTCTGCCCCAACGGCCGCCGGTTCTGCGAGAGATGTGGCCTGCCCACTGCCTCTGACGTGGCACACTGAAATCTGCTAATCATATCTCCGTCGGATCTGCTCACTGCAGATCATCCTTCAACAAAACTCCGAGCACAGCCCTCTCCATTATCTGGCTGTTACAGTCACAAGTCCTAGTTCCTATCCATTGATGATAAAGTTTGGGATGCGCACATCGCTCGTACAACTGACGGCCGTTGGGGCAGAAAGGTTCTCGAGCGGCGACCACGGACCGGAAGACGCAGCGTAGGCCTCCCACAAGGTGGACTGACGATCTGGTGAAGGTCGCGGGACCCAGCTGGATGAGGTTAGCGCAGGATCGGTCGTCGTGGAGATCCTTGGGGGAGGCCTTTGTCCAGCAGTGGACGTCTACAGGCTGATAGGATGATGACAAAGTTTAAATTAAAATTATAACAAACTTGGTCGTTTATCACGGGACACTATAATATAAACTATATACCTAGTATAGAAATGCAACTGTCATGACTGGCCACTGGTGAACACACAATGGTAGTACGTGGGACCCTTCGCGGAGGGCCTGGCGGCGGAGGCCTAGCCCCCATATTCGCGTTGGCTGACGTCACACAACCGGCGACAAATACACCACCCGCCATTTTCGCAGTCGGGCAAAAACTGGTCGCTCCATACTTACAGTCCAGGAGCAACGGTTGGAAATCGTAAACATTCTATACATGTTCTTGTTTTTAAAGCTCTTTTGTAATCAATCGATTGTAAGCAGAGGTATTTGTTACTGGAAAAGCCCCAACTGCTATCGAAGTCAAAGTCAAAACTATTTTATTGCATGTAAGTACAGTGGGTACATTTATACAACGTCAGTTTTTTATCTACCACCGCTTCCAAGGTGTTAGAGCCGGGAAGAAGAAGCGCCGCAACAAACTTTCGCAAAACCTAACTGTAAAACCTAACATTTACCAAGTGATGAAAGTGTAAGCTTTATTTACTTAAATTGCACACCTCAGTTCAACATTGCGGCCCTAATGCCGAAGGCATTCTCTACCAGTCCACTAAACTTGCTGTCACTAATTTTCAAAGAAAAGGATATTTTCCAGTTGATAATCAGTTGAAAATACAATCTATGGTTACATAATAATAATTCACAATAAAATCAAAGGTACGGCCACGCCGCACAACTTTCTCACTTCTATGGGATAGTCGTACGAAAGTAAAAAATAGTCCCAAGACATTCGTCCAAATGTCCAGAATTTGACGGAGTTTCCGCTGATTAATTAGCTTTGGGTTAAGGACGCAATCCGGTAAACTTTTTATCGACTGGGAATTAGCCCAGAAAAGGTGACCTCTCAGAGAGCGTCAGTGGCCTCGGAGATAAGACGCGACCTATCATATCGAAAGGTCCGAGGTTCGATCCCCGGTTGGGCCATGTACCAATGGGTTTTTTCTCGAAACTTAAGTACATGTACTGACTGCTCTCAAACGGTGAAGAAAAACATTGTAAGGAAACCTGCATACGCCGGAGATGAAATTCTTAGGCGCATGTGAAGTCCACCAACCCGCACTGGGCTAGCGTGGTGGACTATAGCCCGCACGCCCTCGTTGTGAGGGTAGGTCTGAGCTCCAGCAGTGGGGAGATAATAGGCTGTTGATGATGATGATTGATGTGACCTCTCATTCCCTAACATTTGTTTGAATTTCTGGTTCAAAGTAAACTGGTCGTATTAGAAAATTCTCCAGTTGCCACGCGAACGGAGTCGCGTGCAACGGCTAGTGTAACGTACAAGATTCGGTAATAAAATCCTACATTATTTCACTTAATTCTTTATCTGGAGTGTGTTGTCGACTATTTAGTAAAGTGCGCTACGTAAAGCCTCGTGTTCATTGCCGCGATACGGCGCGCGGTAGTTGTGGGCCGGCGCGGGCGCACGCGGGCGGCTCCGCTCATAACGGTGACATGTTTACGAGACAACGCGGCGACGGTTGCGCCGCTGACAGTGCGGCGCAGACGAGCGTCTAGAACGCTTGTTCGAACTAAGAAAGAAGGTTTAATAAAAATCCCGTACCTATGTATCCTGGCCCAGGTAATCCAGGTATACCCGGTGACACTTCGCCCTTATCTTTTGTGCCCATGTCCACCATCGGTACCTCAATCCGTTTTCAGTGGACTCCAAATACGCCTAGAAACCCTACTTCTTGGGCGTATGCAGGTTTCCTCCGATACACTCACTAGTCATCGTCATCAGCGTCATTTACGTAAGGCGAGCACAGCCAACAGACTACCGCGGATCTTTCCCGTAGGAAGACCTTTTTTTCAAACGACTGTTCCAAAATGAGATATATAATAAAACTCGTTAAAACAATGTTAAATTATTATCTTGATAGAGAAATAAAGCACATGAAGGAATGAATGACATGAATATGAATTTAGGTAGATGTGACATCATAATTCTTTTGCAGACAAATAAAATTGAACATTATTTCAATCCTTCCTACTAATATTATAAAGGCGAAAGTTTGTACGGATGTGAGGATGGATGTTTGCCACTCTTTCACGCAAAAACTACCGAACAGATATTGATGAAACTTGGTACAGTGATAGCTTATATCCTGGAATAACATATAGGCTACTTTTTAACGTCACGGGGCGTCCGCTAATACCGCCTAAGTAACAAAACGCCTGCATAGAAGGCGCTTTTTCACAATCTACACGGGAAAAACTTTTGTACGCGGGCGAAGCCGCGGGAAAAAGCTAGTTCTGAATAAAGCGCCTCTGTTAGCACGGTAAAATAAACGCTGCGTTGGAAACGCCGGCGTGTGCGGCCGCAGCCGGTACCGTTCGGTGTACCCAGTGCGTAGGATTTCGTGTTGCGATACGCGACGTGTTTATTGGTCGCATCCAATAAGTTAGATATAAAAATTGTGAAATTCCGCTCTCCAAGGTTAAGTGGAGCTAGACTGGTTTCCATCGGAGCCATCTGATGGCCTCCGTAAATTATATGGCTCTTAACAGTTCCATATGGAACTAGAATATTAAACGCCGATATGCATGTGACACGGTTTCCATACGTTTACCTGTCCGGTGACTTTCTTGTAAAATCGTAAATATCTGGTAATGGACCCCTCGTATGGGCAGCATCTATATCATAAATTTACCAATCTAATACAGGTTTTAAGTCGAAACTTAAGCCATTTTAGACGTGAGTTTTAATAATTGTAGGTATGTATGTTTTCTACGCAAATTAAATCAACATTTTATTGATTGTTGATAGTTATGTCCCCACAGTTGGGACACAGGCCTACCCTCTCAACGATGATACGGGTTATAGTCCACCACGCTAGCCCAGTGTGGATCGGTGGACTTCACGTTGCGCCTAAGAATTCCTTCTTCAGTAAACAGGTTTCCTCACGAGGTTTTCCTTCACCGTTCGAGAGCAGCCATTATTTCACCTTTACATAACTAAATTCATTACACATGTCGTTATTAATTATTGTATTTGTATGATTGTGATAGTCATAACAAGAGAAGGTAGGAAAAATTATAATGTCAAAAATATACGAAATTATTAAAGTTATGTCGACATGTATTACACAATATCAATCAATGTCAATGTACATTAACTCCGCAGTGCATGGGCCACAGATTTTTATGTATAATTTTATTAATTTATTTATTCCACAAGATTTTTTGAAAAGTGTTTTGGGGTCAGATAAGCCCCCAAAACACTTTCTTTTCAGAAATAAAGCATTCCAAAAGTTCGTTTTTAAATCCCTTCAATGTACAGATTTATTCCCGTTGCGATTTTATAAGTAGCATAGATTATATTTTTATAGTTTTTGCTATTTATAAAAACCCATTGAAAGTAATTTCCTACTGATCATTTCGGTTTCAAGTCGCACTCTATCAATTAACTTAAAAACCAGTCTGTCATGCAAAAAACTTATGAAAATTATAATCTTATACATAATGTATAGACATATCAAATGATGAGGATAATTTACATGGCACATTGTAAGCGTTGCGCACACGCAGGTTTACCTGTTACAAGAAACCGATTACACACTATCAACTGCGATTCATCACTCACCTAGTTTCAATATTCATTAGGTATGGGTCTCGCCTCGCATGCGATGCGTGGACGATATTTTACCAATACCCAGTACATTACCGTTTTTGTTGCGGAATTAATCAATAGTAATGCAAGTAAGTCGGTAATGCATCTATTTGCACTGTTTGTGGCACAAGTTACAAGTTATTCGCTTTTATATGACCGTGAAATAATAGGTATTTATGCAACTGTTGTATAATTCGAGGTATTAACACACGAATGTGGGTTTATCACACGAGGCGAAGCCGAGATAATCAAATAATAATAATATTTTGGACAAATTTACACACAGCTGTTTTGGTCCCAAACTAAGCCGAAGCTTGTTAATGGGTATGGTACTCAACAACTGATAAATATACATACATACTTTTAAATAAATACCTAAATACATAAAAACACCCAGAATCCGAGAGCCAACAGATATGCTCACCACACAAATGTTGGTCTCGGGTGAGAATCGAATCCACGATCTCTGGCGCAGTAGAGAGGGTCACTACCAACTACGCCAACAGGCCAGTCAAATACAATTTTTTGTGTCTCCTGTAAACAAAGAGCATTCTGTGCTTTGTGCTTGTAAAACTGCGATTTGCTGCCTCGAAGAATAATAATCCATCGATTAGTATTTTCCGGGATCACTTCGTTATAATTATTATAGTTTTGGACTCCCTTTAATGTTGCCCCATCAGGCCAACTTCTCGAACATAGTCAAGTTTATAATTATATAATTATTTACGGGTCTTACACACGAAATAGTTTTATTTACCTTGCCCGACGTTTCGACCAGGTTACACTGGCCGTGGTCACGAGCTGACTGGAGAGGCGAGCTGTCATTGTTAATCGCTGTGAGTAGTTTCTGAAACTACCCTCTGCTGATCTTGTAATTATGAATACAAAGCGCGAAAGTCTAAAATGTACTATAGTCTAGTTTGTACAGTTCTTTCACACTTCGAATTTAGCGATGTTCGAATGACGGTGATGACTGAAAAACAGCGCTTCGCTGAGTCATCGACACTTTCATCTCACTACAAAAAGTTATCAGAATAATTGTATCATAATTATAATTATCTACTACAATTTAATTGTATTTGTTTGTCGTCTCGTCTCGGCCACGTCTGTGCCCGTGCCCAGGGAGTGTGAAGTCCACATGTTTTTGTGTCCGCAATTACTCTGCGATGATCGATATTCGTACTGCGCGTGCGCCGCGCGACCAGCACGGTGCGTAGCGCGCGGCTACGACGCCTATACCTACCTACAGGCAGATGGCAAACAATACTTTTTTTTCACATAGGTAATACAAAGTCAATGTTCAATGATCAAGCCACTTAGCCAAAAGGCGGTCAATCTAATAAAGTTTATGAAAAAATATACATAATGTATATCGTCCAGCTCACAGGATATGCAGAAAGACCGGAGCGCCAAGCCTCGCGATCCTGACACACCTCACCGAAAAAAAAGGAACATAAGTATTTTTTTTAATGTCTGTGGTCTTGATGAGATGACATGTGGGTCACTGAGTCCCAGAATCATTGGAATATATTTATAATATATAAGTAATATATTTATTAATTGTATCTACTATCTAATGTCATAGAGTGGAGTGGAACTAAAAAAAATTGCTAAATGCAGTTGCATTTGATAAAATGTCAAGCTGGCCTCCGTCTTGTGTCGAAATGTGCTTTAAAAAGAGGACGATTTCGACCATATTAGGTCATGATTTATGGAACCATTTGTCACTTGGCTAATGTTGTAGTGAACGCTTGTAGAAACAAATGTCTAAAAGTAGTTCGAATGGGTTATTTTCATTTTTGCGTAAATATTAAACAATCAATAGACAAACTACAGCAACAGCAACTCCATAAATATAATGGAGCCCTATTTTTGAATCGCTCGCCTCGCTTCAAGCGGTTGACTCTACTATTTTTTGTATCGGTTGTCGAAGAAAAATTTGTAGAATCGACCGCTCGAAGCGTGGCCAGCGATTCAAAAATAGGTCTCCTGGTCGTGGCGAGTGGCGTCCCAACTCCCATAGGGAGGTGCAATTATATGATGTTATTAATAGTGTGTATTTTCGCAACAGTTTCCCAGCCTGTATCGCGTCCAGCCGTCCGGAACACGCCGCAAAAACGTCCACCGCATCACGGTCAAATGAAGATGTGTAATTAGATGTTTTTTCCGACCGATCGCCGTTTTTTACCGCCATATACGGCGGCGAGCCAACGGGCGCGCCCGTCGCGTTGGCTGGACTTCAAAATAATAACTGGCTCTAACCCCCGCCGTCGTCGAGAGAGCGACGGCGCACACGCAGTTTTTATATTTCTATTATGTTGTCTCCGACCGAGCTGAACTAACAAGGATCGTTTGAATACCTACTCGAGTTGTTCTGAGAACATTATGTACCGGACTGTTGCACTATCAACATTGCAGATAATAGTTATGTGACAGAAACTATAAGAACACCTCACTAATCTATCAGGATCTATATTCACTGACGGCAGTTTCTTCGCGAAACGTAAGTATTCTTAAGGCCGTCGACCACAGTCGCAAGAGCTCACTATATTTGGATTTATAAAGCATGTGATTCCATGCTATGCTTAGAGATAATCGTAAAATGATAAATTAAGAATTGCGGCCTGGCCATTCCAGGGTCTACCCTTACCAGCCCCTCAGAGAACACTTCGTATGGACGCCGTTCATAATAAATATGTTCACCAGAATGTTACTCCGTCCCGGCATTGGTCCGTGACGTCGCTACGCGGTAGTTACGGGCGCCATAAATAATGCGCGTGCAATTTGACGGCGCGGCGGCGCGGGCGCTGGTGCGCCCTCCACCTTGCGAATTAAACGGTCCGCCATCAGAATTATGTTTTATAACAAAATTCGCATTTCCCTTCAAATCGGCAATAAATTATTTAGCCCGAGGTGCGCGAGCGCCGCGTCGCGCTGCGCTAATGGCGCGGCAAAAAAACGCGGGTAAATGAAAATGGCGGACAATTATTATATCAGCCGGTCGGACCTTTAGGGACCCCCGGGGCGAGCTGCGAGCCGGACCCACCGACCCACCGACAGACCATGCCTTACAAGTAAAAACTTGTGTTGCCATATTTTTATTCCTGCCTGAGGTCTAATGTCCTCCAGTTTTGCTGATGTACAATTTCCACATTAAAAAGAAACAAACAAAAAATAAATAAACAATTTGATGCTTTAAATAGTACATAAGGTGCCTTTCGTCAGTGGCCCTGGGGATAAGACGTGGCCTATCATATCGAAAGGTCCGAAGTTCGATCCCCGGCTGGGCCATGTACCAATGGGTTTTTTCTCAAAACTTAAGTACATTTACTGACAGCTTTCAAACGGTGAAGGAAAAACATCGTGAGGAAACCTGCATACGCCGAAGAAGAAATTCTTAGGCGCATGTGAAGTCCACCAACCCGCACTGGGCTAGCGTGGTGAACTATAGCCCAAACGCCCTCGTCGAGAGGCCTGAGGCCCAGCAGTGGGGACGTGTTAATAGGCTGTTGATGATTGATGAAGGTGCCTTTTACAAACAACGATCACATTACGCACATCGATAGGTGTTCCACTCCTGCGCAAAGACCTCCCCTCGTTCATTCCACCTTCGCTTTGGTCTTTGACTTTTCCTTTGACCGCTTAATGAAAAACAATTAATGATCCGAGCAAGAATACACAAAACTTACCTGCTTTGAAATACTGTTTTCATTTTTATGCACAATATTCTTTAATTTAAAATATATATTAACTCGAATGTTTCCTGCAAAGGTAAAACAGGATGCGGCAACACAACTTAAAATAAAACTGCGTCCAATGACGCATCGCGATGATACAGGACGCAATTAGAGGCAGGGCGCGGTTAAATTAAACGGCGAAATTGATACTACATGTTAGTAATATCCAGGAGATAGTGGCGTCGTCCACATGGAGAGTTGGTGTTCATTTTACGGATAGAATAAAGGACATTGACACCATATCACGACACTCGTATGGAATCTGTCGCATTCATAACATTGCTAGCGTAACGTATACGCTTCTACAACAAACTACCAGAAGAAATCTTAAATATGAATGACAGAAACTTTAAGACCTACATTAAACAACAACTTTGTAAGAAAGCTTATTATAGAACAGTCGATTATCTAAATGACAAAGATGCCTGGTGTTAATGTTACTTCAGCCTCGCACAATCTTTACAAAATAATGTTATGTACAAACTTGATTTTAAAAGATGTGTTGCGGAAGTTTGTTGCGCCGCTTCTTCTTCCCAGCTCTATATAACACCTTGGAGGCGGTGGTAGATAAAAAATTGACGTTGTATAAATGTACCTAGTGTACTTACATGCAATAAAATACTTTTGAATTTGAATTTGACGTTGTAGAGGGCGGCAATGAACTAGCGTCAGTAGTAGCGTAGTAGTAAGGAATATGGAAGTACCAGCAAGTACATAGGTACTAGTAAAATAAAACTAGAATAAAAGTCAGATCAGAGTCCGTTATAAAAAATATCGTCAAGAGTTAGTCCATAGTAGGTAGAGCAGTCCATAGAGTTAAAGAAATAAGCGATAACCAATGCTTATAAGAAGCACATTATCTTTGTTTATGTACAATCAGTTGTAGTCAATGATAAATCAATGTGGTAGGTTCTATACAATGGTCGTATCACGCAAATCAAAATACTTATGCAATAAAATGCAAGGCGTTGAGTTCGGTTTACGACGTCATAGCCGCAAACCCGCCGACGGCGCGACGCAGCGCAGTAGGTGTCTCGCGGGCGCGGCAGGTGCCGCGTGGAGTGGACACCAGCATCACTTACCAGCACCATGAGCCGTTAAACTTTACAGCCTCAGCTGAATCCTAAACGGAAATATTCCACTAGTGTTCTCGGAATCCCACTAGTTTCAGTAAAATAAGACAAATCGCATCTGAGGTTTAGCAGTATTATTTGCTCTGCGGAGGCGTTCATATTGAGTATATCTTAAAATAGCCCGCGATTGACCTGACAAAAGATTTACTCTGTCTGATGCTGTCTTGTTTACTCTTTTTGGCGAGATAGCTATGCTGTTATAAAAAAATTGTGACTAAATAGAGATAGAAGTCATGCTTCTGGTCTAGGACAGATAGATGATGACAAATTGCATGCCATTGCCAAAGAAATCACAAATACATCTAAAACGAAAGGACGCCGCGGGAGTAATAAAATAAATGACATCATTGCCACAGATTACGTATAAAATGTCTTAAGTACAAACAAAGTGAAGGCAATGGGTATTTAAAAAATCTTAGGTAATTAAAAAGGTGTTGGTCGGCGGACACGCGTCGAGCCGCTCGGAGCCCGTCAGATCAGCGCTAATCCTGGACGAAAGTGACTGCTGGACACTCGGACACATGCAGTCCATTACCACGTGGTCTATCAACGCAACGGTACCGCGGGTCAGGCCACGCACACAGAGGTAATAATGACTTACGATAATAATGTTGTCTACGTTTAAACAGTTACCATAAACAATTAACTATAAGCTAAGCATCTAACAATGGTCCGTCGTGATGTCGTGAATTCATGAACGGCTGCCTGTTCTCTTTTCTAGTGGCCTCATACAAACGCGATCGCTGCTCCCGCGCATGCTTTATGGTCGATATAAATAAAATAGCCTGGAACGAAGTGGAAATTACTAGAAGTGGTCCTATTACGTACGTAACGCGGGAGCCCACGGACCTGTATTAGCATAGCACCGCGCCCGCCTGCGCCCGCGCCGCCGCCGCCGCGCCCGCAGCGGCCCTCCACCTACTTTATGTTCTCGAAGCGAATTTATGTTCGATTCGCGAGCGAATATTATCTGAGCATTGAAGTTAGTATTAATAGATTCAATTCTCGTATCCTGCGGCTGCGACTGACGACGTTATTAAAATGGCCGTGAAATTATGTTGAGAGCGAACTACGCATATCATAGTCAAGAATAATACCCGTTTATTTAATCGATTTAAATAAGAAAAATAAATTACAGTCACAAGAAAATGCATTGAAAATAGTAGCGCCTGCTACCGGTCGAGTTAATATTTCCATCGATCATGCGCCCGCGTTGACACCTCTGAATAATTTGACCGTATACACAACATGCTGCTATGGAATGACTACGCGCAAGCCGATAGTTGCTCGCCGCTCGAAGGTTGTCGCGGACAAACACATCACCTCCGAGACACACGTTATAATTCCAAAAGCAAACATCGCACACTCGTAAAAAGTAAAACCACAGACCGGCCGATGGGCGTACGTCGACGTTCAATTATACACCTTAACACTTATAAACCGCCAAATTAACATGTCATGAATATTATTTAACTTTTTCTCAATTATGATAATTCGATTGCAATGCGCCAAGTACTGTTGCCCTAGAATTAAGTCGGGAGCAAAAACCTCCGGCGGATCTTTAGCAAAAATTTGCATACATTACAATACTAATGGTGCGCACGAGACGCGAGAGCAAGGTTTAACGCACAGAAAAAATGTTACACCCGGAAAGAGGCGGCGGCGGCCGGCGCGTGCGCAGGCGCAGGCGACTCTGTCAGATCTCTACCAGATGAGTGGAACGACAGTTTATGTAAATCAGTATCGCATTACCATTTTAAAATAATGAATCACATTATGACACTCGCATACATTGACTGTAATAAAACATACAAGTTTCGTCGATGATTGAACTACATATGTGAGGTCTCGTCTCAGCACTCGATGGTCCAGGAACCGTTTGTGTTGTCCATTTTGTCATTGCGCGTTTGTAGTAGTCATACTGTTCGTCACTGAGAGGCCCGGCTGCCGCACGTTTCCTGGTGGGTGTGGAGTATTGGCTCTCCTTGGACGCGGCTAGCCTCTGATTATGATTATTTTGTCAGTCGATTTATTTCTTTCTATACGAGATAGGTGTTTGATTTTAAGTAGATTTTCTTAGACGGGTACTAACAATTCACTAACATTCAGTTTAGTTGTACAACGAATGATTTCACTTGAATTTATCTTGTCTTTAGACAACGTTTACTACATTGTTACACATTTTTGTGTATACGCAGTGTATGTGCAGGCGCACCTAATCCAACAAAGAGAGTGGTGTGGCGGTGGTGTGGCGGTGATGTGGCGGTGGTGTGGCGGGAGTGTGGCGGTGGTCTGGCGGTGTTCTGGCGGGATAGTGGCGCCGCGCAGCGCGCTAGCGCCGGCCTGATCTAATCATTATTTAATTTGATGCGATCATGCATTATTTACACGGCAACTTAAATATTTATAACTTTAGCGTTCTGTAATGTGATGACACGCGATGCATACTCATCATTCTTGTGCTGCGCTCACGAATGTTGCACTCTGCGCTTCAGAACAAGGCGGCTTCGACGTTTTTTGGGAAATTGTAATAATTCCATATGGAACGCAGACAGATCCATAATATGTTGTATGTCTGATTGTACGATAGATACAGTGGAGATCGCGGAGTCGCCAAGGTCCTACTCCTTGCACGGTTAAGCGGTTCTTGTAATTAAACTTAAACTATTGTATTGAACGTCAGACAATGGACATTCCAAGAAAACAATAAATTGCGTTGAGACTTACTGAGACGGTGTCACACGAAGAGATGCTTGACAGTAAATATGTATCTGGCTATTAAATAGGTACAACAGCAACCATCATTATTGTGGTGATTAGATTATAGTAATTAAATACATTGTCGTCTAAAATTAATATTACAGCTACAATACCTATATGATAGCTTAAGACTGGATCAAGTTAGAAAAGGAAAGTGTATTTGTTGAGACTGTTCTCGAGTGAGGAGTGAAGACAGAAAGAAGTCATAAAAATTTAATAAAAACAAAACGGCGTTCCAAAAATTATACAGGAACACAGTTGCTATGGAATAATTAGTACCTACAGCAGTTCCAAAAATATTTGTTAATAACCTCCAAAAGTTGTCGGCCGGTTTCTAACCGAGCACACGCGCACCGGTACATGCGCGGGATTGAAGCGCGCGTAATTAAAAACATCGCCGTTACGCCAATTAATTTCTCAAAGTCAAAAGTGTGGCCCGCCGTGTTCCACCTGCGCGTGTCGGCGGCACGGTGCGCCCGCGCCGGCCGCCCCGCTGTACCCATCTAGACACGGTGTTCCCGGAGCGCGGGTCTACAGAGCTGTGAGTATTTTGGAGACTCGATACGGTTTGGAGGCTTTATAGCCGAACTGGAGCCGGCTAATTAATTCTGACCGAGTAACTAGTCGGAGATTTATAATAATGTCCAGAGGTTTCTCTCGGGGTGAGGAGCGGCGTGTGACGTCCGCGGCCGTGCGGGCCTCCACTCGGAAGAAAGTCGGCTCGTTGCGTCACTGCGCGCTTCTAACGAAGACAAGATCTAACACCTGACACGAACTTGATGAAAACTATCGGACAGTTAAAATAAAGTTGTTGACGTCGTGTGTACGTACCAATAAATAAATTAAAACCGTAGTGTAGACTCTTGAATGTGTCTGCATTGACTAAGTAATGAGATGCAAAATGTTTTGCGAGTAAACATGCTAATTTGAGCTTCTAGTGTTCATTCAAATTAATAATTATAATTTCGACAATCAACATACATTTATCATGTTTATAATAATTATAATTTACACCTATGCACGGCCATTAACATAGAAGCAACCAGTTTGCGAGCCGACGCTGTAAGCCTGCGCGCGCGCAGCCATCACTCCTCTCCTGCCGACTGTTTACTCGTTCGCGTCACCCACTAATAATATAATGTTATGAGTTTCACGCAGCCCTGTGCGTGATACTTCTAATTAATTTTGCCCGGGGGCACCCACCGCCCAAGGTACAGCGTCTACGGGAGATACCTTCATGTCGCGAGAGTAGTGAATTAACTGACTTCAAATAAGCAAGATGAAATTTATAGCCCAGTATACACGCACGACATAGCAGAAATGAAAAAAAAATTAAAAAGAAAATCTGGTATCACAAATGCTAGAATTTTCTGTCTTAATTGATTTGATAGGATAAACCACGTAAATTACAATTTAATAACCGAATAATTGGTATTCGTAAATAATAGTCGCAAAGGACCACGATATAACAAAAACATTGGTGGTTATGATTGGACCACTGTTAGTTGCGACTTTGCCTGGATCAACGACCGGTGGTGGCCAGTGGCCAGTGGCCAGTGAGGAGTGACTGCTCGCCGTAAGGTGTGCCATCTAAGCTATTAAAGTATAATTGAAGCATCGCGTCATGCTGTCGCGGTGGAAATTATTTCACTCGCTCTATAGACCTGCGTTTTTTAGCCTCTCGTAAAGGACTGGTAATTATTTCTCGTCGAATCCATAGCTAATGTTTTTAACATTATACCTTTATAGCTATTCAGATACATAATATGTAATATTCTAGATAACATTACCTATTAGATGTTAAAATATTAACTAATATCCTGAAATCACTCATAATCGGAATACATTGCTCTCAACATCAGCGTAAACTGGTAGACATGTTGTCGTCTATCCTAAATAATTATTATAAATCCGAATGCGAGTTCGTTTGTTACGACTTTACGGCTGAACTATTTAACCGATAACCACGGCATTTTTCATAAACATAGCCTGTGATCATCATACACAAATTTTTATCGCGTGAAAACCACCACGCGAATGAAGCCGCGGGCAACAGATCTAACCGAAGATTTTGCAGATAACTAACTCCCCACATGTTTAGTTCAGAGCGAGCGAAGTGATAGCATCGAATTAAATTTGGGAGTCTCCGAGAAAGTACCAAAAAGTGCTACGTCCGCGTAGCGCCCAAAGCGGTTCTTTTTAATGGTAAAGTTGAGTCCGGACATTAAGCAAGGCAGAGTCCGTGACAAGCGAAATGGTAATTAACGTGCGGTATCTCGATCTAAGGTGCGCGCGCGGCGCGGGGGAGGGCGGCCGGGCAGCGCGCTACACTCGTCTTGGAGACGGTATTGGTCGCGCCGCCAGCCCGCGCCTACCGCACCCATCAACTGACTCTTCACACGGAGAATAGAATTAAGTGCGATTACCTACGTATTGTCTAAATCATGCAGAAGCAACAAAATAGCTGTTTTCAGCGGCTTCTCCGGCGTAGATAAGTTTTTTCCCACGGGAACAGCTTTTCCCGTTGTATCTATATATAGCCTACGTGTAATACTGATGTATAATCCATATAACCTACCTGTAAAGTTTCATTAAAATCTGTTTCGTAATTTTTGCGTGAAAGAGTAACAAACATCCATGCATCCTTACAAACTTTCGCGTTTATAATTGGTAGGATTGATTTAGTGTTTTTTTTTTTACAATTCTATGGCAGGTGTTTATGTTGAATGGGCAAATTAATGTATCTTCAAAAATTTCAAATTAGTTCTCTAAATTACCCAACTCATCGGAAGGTTCCGCTTCCATCTGATTCTGCACCTCACTCGAACGTTCCGTGTTATTTTTTGCGTTGTCCGTTAGTAGTTTACAAGAAATATAATACACCCGAGGGTCAAGACTACACGTAAAGGGTACCCGGCGAGCCGCGCCCAGCACCGTGACGCATGTACCGTTCTCTCACATTAAAAGTAAAACAAAAGCTAAATTGACTGTAAAGGAATTCGTCAATGGTCCTACAAACATACAGGTTTCTTTTTTAGAAAGATCCGACTTGATATGGGCCACGTTACGTTACCTTGATTTCTACTGATAGCACCAGCTAGCCGTTGATAGAAATCGCATCGATATAAGTTAATATATCGAGGCGAGCTGACACACAAACACGGACTCTCACTTAAACGGACCGTTACACGTAATGGTGAGATATTAACAGTCTATAATTTAAAGTGTTTACTAGTTTGATGAGGGCCAGACCAGACCGCGGTGAGTTTGAGCGCGGCGCGAGATAGACGGCCGGTGACATTGGTCGGTCCGGTTGTTGAGATCGCAATCGGCGACGTGCGCGCCGACAGCAGAATGAGCGGCCTTTGCATCACCGACTCTATTAGCGGCTACCGTCCGATGGTGACCGTCGATAATATCAATTATTGACGAGATAACTCGCCGGCCGTTTTGTTTTCCAATTAGAACGGGGCTAGGCGACTTGCGCGAGTGCTATTTATCGGGACCGGTTCGTCCCGTCCGCGCCTCGGCCTCGGCGCAGCCAAATCTAAAGTCAGCCGGTGAGGATGTTCCTTCAATCACGAGTCCGAGTCGCAGTTAGTGGTCTCGTTCTGGCGTTTAATTTTAGCTGTGACGCAAACAACGACAAGTTAAATACCCACCGTCAGGTTGAGATGAAAAAAAACATAAACCTGTACACAGATGCCCGCGCCACGGTTTCGTCATACTGGTCTTAGTGTCAACCGGCCGGGGGACGGCGGCGCTCCGCGGCCAGCCAGCCAGCCTCGCAGCATGCATATACACAGCACGTGGACAGTACAGTTTTAATTTTATAAGAATTTTTTGCTATGTGCACTTTTGACATTCTACGCTTTTGACTATGTGCGCTTTTGACATTGTGCGCTTTTGTATGTCTGCACTTTTGATATTCTGCCCTTTTGGCTTTTGACATTCTGGGCCTTTGGATATTCTGAGCTTTTGGCTTTTGACATTCTGCGCTTTTGATATTCTTCGCTTTTGGCTTTTGACATTCTGCGCTTTTGGCTTTTGATATTCTGCGCTTTTGACATTCTGTTCTTTTTACTTTCTTCGCTTTTGACACTTTTTTGCGCTTTTGATATTCTGCCCTTTTGGCTTTTGACATTCTGCGCTTTTGACGTTCTGTTCTTTTTCTTTCTACGCTTTTGACACTCTACCCATTTGACATTCTACGTTTTGACTATGTGCGCTTTTGACAAAGCGATCCATTATTTTTCATTTCGTGCTTTTGACCTTATGCTCCTAAATGCTTCAATTTGATGCTAATCGACAAGTCAACCTCAACATTTGACCCGCGCGTATCAAATTCTATTTGATGTAAATTTCTGAATGTAGAGTAGCGGAATGAATATTGTCTAACTGTTATTATGCATTTAAATTTTGGCGTGTAATTATAATATAATCCAGATAATAAGTTACAAATAGAAACCCGAAAATTGATCATTAAATACGACAAAATTTTTGCAATTTTAGATATTATTTCGGAATTTTTGTCCAATGATTTCATTTAACATTTACTTACTTTGCTTTATTCACCCATTCGTCGGCAATTGTGTTGGACTTCCGACGATCCTTCGCTAATTCCCACTTCATCATGTATGGTGGGTGTCACCATCAGTAAATGTAGTTACTGCGTGATTGTGCATGAGGCCGTCCCTTCACTGTCCCTGTCACAGTTCAAACAAGGATTATGGTGAGATATAAAGCATGTATTTATAAACAAACTACAATCCCCCATTGATATTATTGATAAGGTTACCTATGTAGACATTAAACATAACAACAAACAAATCAACGACAGATGTTAGATAAATCATAGAATCAAAACTCTATAGATTAACAGAAACTTTTACGATTATAGAACACCCATAGAACGTCTTATTTCTTCTAAGCTCCTTGAAAGATCTGGTAGTGGTCACCAAGGTTACGAGTACATACCTACTTGTGGCTATATCCAAACATAGTCTACCTGTCTACCTCAATGATATCATTGCATTGGTCTACCTACAAAAACCTTTAACTGTCACACACACAATAAATTAGGTACCTATTCCAAATGGAAAACAGTACTATAAACATAATGGACCCAACAATGCTAAAACGTCGCATTCTAATCGGCCAAATACTGCATCTATGTCCATTAAGTTATATTTTATTGATCAATAACTGTCCGGTCCCCTCGTGAGATCGAGATTGTCAAAAATGTGTACGGCAAGTGGCTCCGTCCGTGCGCGCGCGCAGCACACACACGCACGCGCGCGCGCACGGACACACGCGCGCGGCAGTTGTCAACGATGTTTGTGTAGGTTGCTGGAAGTATATTGTATTGTAAAACGATGTTTGCTCTCTCATCGGCTCCGAGTTTACTTTCTTTTCGGCTCTGCCAAAACCAACTCATACGCAGCGTATACCCTTGAACATAACGGCTCGCGTTCCCGTTACGTTGTGTGCTACTCGCTCGCCTATATCATTTAACCTCTACGCAATCATCGGCGAATACACAAATTAATGATACGCTATCGAATGTCTAAAGCCCATTAATTTGGCAACGGCAGAGACTAAATCGTAAAATTTTATGTCCCCACGGACAAGTTTAAACGTTTCCTTAAGTAAATAATGATTTATGTTATTACCTGCTTAATGATTATGATTATAATGGACGTGATTAGAGCATTTGAAGTAGGCAGTTGAATAGTTAGCGATCATATCTCTAAATAAGTATGCGCTATCTAGAATTTCCACTCCTAAATCTGTTTTAGAAACATTAGAAACGCTGTCTCGGTTATGCATTATTATATCAATGTGCATGGTGTATGCAGCTTGTTCAATTTTCTTGTAAACATGTTTTCCAACATGACTTAGAAGATCATGTTTCCTGTGAGGAGACAAAGTGTGAGCTCTCCCTCCTACGCGCCTCTCTGTTTATGTTCCTCTAGTTTCGGCCAAATAGTCAACGTGTGAACTCTCTCCGACGAGACTTGTTTCTTTTTATTGTACTTTGTGTCTGTTACCGCAACTTTATGGCTCTCGATGACATTATTTATACAAATTAGTGTGACTTTTGCTTTGCTTCATTCTCTTAACGTTATTATTTCTCTAAGTTTATTATTTTATTATCGAAAATCATGATTTCTTTTTATATGATGTTTTATCAAGTTTTATAGATGATTTAGCATGTCGTCATAGTCGTTTAGAGTGTCATTTGATGTAAGTATTTTGTAATTAACAAATTCGCTTTTGCTGTTTTAAAGCAAGCCTTGGTTTTCACTGGATGTCAAGTGTAGTTTGTTCGCTAGTTTCACATAAGGCGGCTAGTTCATTGCTCCTACAATATATTTGTGTGCTCGCGTGTAATGGCGCGAGCCGGTGGCTTTACGCGCATGCGCAAATATTGTCCCGGGCGAGTGCTGCGCCCGCGTCGCCAGCAAGCAAGGTCGCGGCCGGCAAACACATCGCATGTGGAATGCTTTTTAGTACTAACTGCCTCTTTAGCCCATTCAAGTTCTTCGGTTGTTATAGGTACTTGCATGATTATGATGTATGGCACTTTTAGCCTTCGCCATCCGTACTCCGGACAGCCCCATCAGATCTCATCCAAATCGTTCCCAGACTGAGAAGTAAGGACTCAAGTGAATTTGAATGTGTGAACCTTATTTTGTTCTGAATGGTATAGTATCTTCAATGTTCTTTTTTCTGGACGAAGACTTAACGTGACTTTCGTTTGTCTTTTATTTGTAAAGCATTCCTGCAGCTTTGTGCGGCGTTGTGTTTCTGCAGCGTCACGTCGCGCGTCGCGCGTTGCGCGTTGCGCGTCGTGCGCAGACGCACAACATATAAATATGTCGTTATCGCGAGTCGTCGCGCTCGCTTATTACCCACCCTTTATCCGGTTTCACGAGCTAATCTGTGCGACCTGACGCTAACATAGTGTGGACATTACATACAAACAAACAAAATTTTCAATAAGAGGTAATCAACCGTGACAATATTTAAAATTCATTTTTCATTATCCTAGGTTTAGAAATTAAATATGTGTATGGGACACGTGATACGTCACGTTATCTGACAGCCTGGTTGGTATAACAACATTAGCGACAAAAATAGAACTGAAATCACAAAAAAATTCAATTAAATTTCATTAAAATTGCAAACCTATTTGGTAGGTACCTACTTACCTGAAGAGAAAAAACATTTAAATTGTAAATATTATCATACTTATGGAATTATACTCTTATACTTAAATTACAAAAATAATCCACACAAATGTAGCGAGGAAATGAGGAAAGTAAGAAGCGATCAGATAGTGTGCGCCGGCGCAGCAGCCAGCGACACTCCTGTCGGGAGCTCGTCCGTCGCTCGCTCGCTCGCTCGCGGCTCTCGCAAATGAAAAACTGTTGCATTTGATGTCTCATGCGTTTTGAACGGGGCGCGGGGGGGTGCGCGGGAGGGGAGGCAAGATTTTCTTTAGAAATGATTTCTATTTTGAATCACGTCGTCTAGTTTTATATTTCAAAAGAAAGAAAATTTAGAATAGCTTTATGCTATAGTATCTTGAGTGGGTCCCACAGGGCCCGGCCAGGCGCCTGCCAACCGTAGTCATGCTTTCGTCAACGCCGTTTCTAGCCTCACGAGTTGTCATCGGCAAACAGGTGCATAACTTCATTGAATTCATTGCCACTATCAGTGTTCCCATGCGGCGGCGGCGAGGCCGGCGTGTTTGTTTGTCACAAGTGCGCCGATATCACAAGTGAGCGGCGTGTTGTCACACACGCTGCGCCCGCGCCGCCCCCGCCACCCTCCGCCCCGCGAGCTCGCACCAAACATGCTGCTTTGTCTTTGAGCTGCCGTGTTTTCCTGACATAGACCAGGAAACATGTAGACCTGCGACGTGTACTTACACTACACATGGTAACTACTTTATTATTTTAGACTTACCTTTGTACCAGTTTATGACCGCGCCTTCGCCTGTAGTAAGTTTAAGAATGTTTTCTTATTGATTGATCATCCACTGTTGAAAAAGGCTGTCTTACTTAGATGATTATGTTATTTTTCATGCAGGAAGATCTCTGTTTTATTTCGTAATCGATCTCTATGCATTTTAACGGTATCTTTAACATATGCATTTCATTGATGCCTGTATCATTGTTGAATAAACGTATGGATATGTGAAAGTTTCGACAAGAAATCACTAGAAATATATTGTTGGTGATATGTTACCAAAACTTGGTACGCTCGTCTCGTGTCCGTATCTGTGGTCCGCAGCTAGAGTACAGACAAAGAATGTTTAATTAGCCCGTGTGTGCCGCGGCACCTCGCCGCCAACTGTTGACTCTCGCGCCTACTGCGCCGCCGCCCGCCGCCGCCCGCCGCCGGCCAGCCTCGCGCTTCTCAGAACAAGCTAAAGGTGATTTCTTTCTTATTGACATATCAGTTCCCATGTTGCACTAATAAGATGCATGTTGCCCCGTAACACTAATTATGATTACCAAAAGGCGTTATCAGCGGGAAATGGAATGTATTGTATTACGTCCCTACTAAGCTTCGAAAGTTGGGATATTGTGAGTTTGGATTGGATATTTGCGGAACTGATTTGCAATAACTTAAAGAGTATACCTTTTTGTTATTTTATGATAATAAGATTATTACTCTAACATTAAAATAATTCTCTGCCATCACGTTACACACGATAACGTCTTTTGACCATTGAATAAGTCATGTATGATTATCAAAACAATTATAATTTTTATTATAACGTTGTTACACGGCTATAAATCTCTGGCGCGTCCACTCGAACATATTTATCGCTTCCGGCTCGCGACGGACCATTCGTAATAGAGCGATCAAACCGAACCTATAACTCGCACAAACTATCGCGTTACATCACATACATACAACCCTATCCCATTCACGCACCGAATACACACATTTCACCGTCTCAACGGTATTGTACATCTCCTTTTCTTCTCCCCCTCAAGAGAGCGGGACGGCGGGACCGTGTGATGCCCGAGCAGGTGGAAGTGGTGACCACCGGTCACTCGGGCTATCAAATTACCGGAGATGTGAACCGATGGGAAATTTATTGGCCCGAACGAAGCTTGTAAAGTAACGCGGTAGAAAAGTGAGAGATACAATAAATAAGTGACCGTTGCACCGGCACCGGGCAGGTATACCTACGAGTAGTGGTCGCATACGCCAAATCGGGTGGTCATTGTCGATCGTGTGAATCGAATTAATTTGAATAGTAATCGATGCGGGGAGCCGAGGGTCGGGGGGTCGAGCACCGAGTGTCGAGTGTCGCGGCACTCGCCGCTTCCTCCATCAAAAACAATGGAAAATAAACGTTCCTAAAATGTAACATTGACAAGACTTGTTCCATTTCCACTTGTTTGATTAGTTTTATTATTTTTAAGTGATACTGGCTATGTATATTATACCATCCATTTAATCTTTACTATTTATTTTGACTTTGTATTTTGTTAACTAGCGGGTGCAGCTAGTCAACGGTGTCCGGCGGAACGGACCAACTAGGAACGTTCTCCGGCGTCCCCAGAACACTATCAAAGTTTCAAATGCAACAGTTATCAATAATTTGGTTAGTATAGAACTATGGTACACTATGGATAGATCTCCCGTGAATAGGGTACCTACTACAAGTCAAACTACCCTTATGATTAGTACCCCTAATACGTCATGTCATTTCTGCAGTCAAACAGAAGCAAACAAGTTCGTTTTATAAACGAACCTATGAAGCTCGTCAACTTCCATGTACATAAGTACGTACCTACTATTTGTATAAAGATTTACATTCAAATTTCAAACTATCTGGACATTGGAATAATGGAGAGTCTTGAATTATGATCTATAGTTAATTGAAGCCGCAGGTGAGTGTCGCAGCATGCTGCGCCGACCCGGAGCGGGCGGCGCGGGCGCCGCTAGTGTAGCGGGGCGGTGCGCCGCGGGGTGCCGCGGGGTGCCGCCTGGTGCCGCCTGGTGCCGCCCGAGACCACAGCTTCTAATTGACCCCAGATATTTTAATATTGGCCTCGGGTGGCCTCAGCCGAGCTTCGTCTAAACAAATACCAAAGGACAGTAAATTCGCTTCTCATACAATATCATACCACATTAATATGGCGGACAGAAAGTTTAAGCATCACTAAATAGACTATTATTCGATTCGATTTTCTTCTACAAGTAAATCTATTTAATATCATTATGTTTAATGAGAAACGAAATAAACATTTTTCATTTTCATTCGAATGATACTCGCACAATATTCACAAACAATTGTTATACAAACTTAATGTTAAAGTTTTGTTGCGGAAGTTTGCTGCTGCGTGTTGACAGCACTGCGGCGCTAACAAAGCGGTGTCCGTCAAAAAGTCGTACGTAGTATGGTGTAGTGTTTAGTTTGATCCAACACCACAACAACGATCTAATAAAATTGACTTTTTGTTATTGAAAATTACGTAGTGTGGAAATATATCGAATTATAAACTATGCAATGCCTTAACGACCGATTTGTCAAAGCCTACGTAAGTAACAAGTAACAACTTACGCAAATCCAACTTGAAAGTCCACTTCTATTGGTTGGTAATACCGTTCCCATGGCTGGCTGGCTGGCTGGCTGGCTGGCTCACATCCACGTCAAACGGCCAATAATTTAGAATCACCAGCACCAGTAGCCAAATAACTCGCTCTAATCCGTGTCCAATCGCTGGACATTTTATAAGTTTCAATAATACCACCGATTCTACGATCGGTGCAGCGCCATAAAGTTGCTTCGGTTGGACCTTTTTTGTGTGGGAACGTTTGGTTTTTCAATCACGTGGCAGTAGGTGCGTCCGGGCCGGCGATAAAGTATCGTAGCTTACGGCCGCGGCGCGCTTTGTGGGGCCTTGGAGTGGCCTGGAGCCCGATACACACGCATACTTGGGGACCCCATACAGGATATCCCCAAATTTTACGCTCTACCTATATGTATATACCTCGAAAACTAACATCTTTATTCAGGTTATAGGTATTTAGATATTTTAATTAGTTATGATCGGGCTGCGTTAGCTTCTGAAGGGTTGGTGTTGATTTTTGGGGCACCTAATATTACCGTCTCGGCTACACGACTCTATGTCACATCAGCTGATTTCTAAATGCTCATGAAATTATATATGTAGACAATTCCATTAATTTGTCAGTCAGGGTCATTTTTCACATCCATTTCACACATGTTTGTAGTTTATTTTCGAAATGAAATAATTGCGAGAGACATATTGTGCAAATAAACTGCATTTTTGGTAATAAATCCATATATCTATATATTTTCATATGTGCTGTTGCTACACCAAGTCTAGCTCCTAACTGTATTTATGTAAATGAGCCCATCTTGAGCATAGCATTTGAATATTAGATGCTTATCGAGATAATTATGGCGCTGATGTGTCAATACGGAATACAAAACTTTGCAAAAAGCAATCCACAGTGATTTATTGGGTTGTATATGTAAATTATGGTAATAGACAATATTTAGAACACCTATCATATTATTATTTTTTATTGTAAAAGTTTAGCTGTTCTCAGGACATTTTATATATATATTTTTTTTATTGCTACGTGGGCAACATACAGGCGGGTTAAGAGGTCACCGCCGCCTACAGACACCTGCAACACCCGGGGGGTGCTGGTGCGGCGCCGGCCAAGGTCGAAGGGCTCTGTTGACTCTCTTCTTGAAGGACCCCATATATTTTCTATTATCTTCATACCACAAATTCACCTGTCACTCAAAATATTCACTTCAATTTCCATAGGTTCCTACAGACATGATGTTATCAAGGAAACTATTAATTGGATGGTTGACGGTCAGATCCAAATTCAATTCTAGTTTCCACAAGTATCACCAACAAGTATTTAAGTATACGATATAATAAACATGAACTGACTTAAAAACCATAATTACAATATTAGTTAGTAAGTAGATAGGACATTTAAGTGGAAACTGACGCTCGGGGAAAATGACGTTTGGGAAATTGGACGAAATGGATTGCCCATAGACATGCGTGGACGTATCCCTGATATTATGAATCTGATCTGGAAAACGGTTATTAGTATCAAAAGGAGCATGATTAAGTTGAAACTACACGACCAGAGCAAGGTGGCCTGATGCGGAGGGCGGAGGGCCGGGGCCGAAGGGGTGATATACCAATGATAATGAATATTGTTGGTGTGTCGGTGACTGCAGTAGGTGGCGGGTGTGCGGGGGGGGGGACGACTCGGGTGACTTTTGACTTTCGTGGCTAAGCTTCATAATATAATTGTGCCCGAACAAAATCCGGTCCAGTATTACCATACAATGGACCTCGCGCCCGCCCCGCGCCCCTCGCCCGCCCGCGCCCCGCCCGCGGGTCGCGGGGGCAAAAAACACTACCACTGCTGGTGCAGCGCGCGCGCCGCCCCGCGCCCGCGCCCGCGCCCGCGCCCGCGCCGACCCACAACGTGCTAACTATACACTTGCGTCTGCCTCCAATATACAGTTTATTGGGTTCGGTGTAAAATGGGTTTGCGTCGTCGCCGGCCGCGGGCGGCCCGTCCGCGTCGTGCCACGGCGAGTGTGTGACGAGTGACAAGGTAAAAAGTGTAGTGCAAGTGAGCTAGCGGCCGGCAGCGGGCCGCGCCGGGCCGTCGCGACTCAGTTTTGAGTTATTGGTGGGTTTTTGCGACCGGTCTCGATGTCAGGCGCTACCTGAAGCCGTTTTTTAGCTCGCTCGCCTGATCGATGTCCTTTGTTTACTTTTCTGTCTGCGATGAGTTCGCAGCGTCAAGGTTTTTGACGTCCCGAGGATCTGTTTCTTGTTTCTTGGAATTCTGTCGAGACGATGCAGGTTTCACATTAACATTTTCATTTCCATTTTCAACTAATTTAAAGTTAGTAGTTTTTGCACTCGGAAAGTTGGAACCACTATCTATACCTTTGCTTGCGTTTGTCGTGTAATTGTCGTTCGGTGTAACCGCTCGTTCCTAGCTGCACATCCTGCGCTTCGTGCAGCGTTTGCTGGTCGATGACATCCAGTAGTGCTTTAGAAACCGACCATGTGAATATGTGGGTAATTTATGTGGCTAGGAGCGTCGGCCCGTCACGCACTTTCTACCGGCGCGGGCGACGACGGGTCGCACATACACAACGACGCGCGAGGAGACGCGCCGGCCGCATCCGGGTGACGACACGTGCGTGCTTGCTTGCTTGCTTGCTCTGTTGCTGCGGGACTACAGTGGTCTCGTGGTGGCCACCACAGATTACTATAAGTAGCGAGCGGGAGCGTATAGCGAGCTTTTTCCGTGTTCTATGGTGGCAACTATAATCCGTTCACGAAACTTATACTTATTAAGTAGGTGTTTATACTTGAATCGTCGTTGACGTATAGTGAGGAAGACGCGGCCTGTCATGTCGAGAGGCCCGAGTTCGAACCCCGGCCGTAACATGTACCGATGGGGTTTTCTTGAAACTTAAGTACATTTTTACTGACTGCTCTCAAATGGCATAAATTGTAAGCCGTGTGTGTAGTCCACCACCCCGCACTAGGCTAGTGTGGCGGACTATTAGCTCTTACACTCTCGGTGAAACGGCCCCAACAGTAATGTGATGTGTGAATCACTTGCGTTTTAATAATTGTTTAACTCCAATACACTGGTACTATTATTATGTGTCTTAACTAAGCTTTATGTTCTGCCTTCTCATCGCGTCTTCAATTCCTGAACCAGTCTTAACCCTTTCGGCTGAAGCGTGCAGTACTTCAAGTGTGTTGTTTTAGGTAAATACCTGGTTTATATTTAGCTCTACTGCATTATGTAATAAGCTTTCCTTTTATACCATCTATTATAGTGTTCAGATGTTTTACTGTAATAATGGTTACTTTTGGGATATCGTGATATTCGTTGCAGACAAGAAAAATTATAAATCCTTCCTGTAAATCTTCATTTATCTCTTCCATCCATTGAGGGGTATCAAAATCTTCCCCCGGTGGTGTTTACAAAACGGTGTCATTAATAAAGCACGCACCGTACAGGTAGGTACGGGGGTGTGTGATGTGAACAAGTCCGGTAGCTAGATATACTCGTGATTACTTACAGGCTACATCCAGCGAGCGGCGCGGCACGTGACCGCACTGCCGATGCGCCGGCCATTGATAAAAACACTCCTATATGTTTATACTTACGTCATTTAAAATTAGAATGATATGTACATGTCTTGTTATCAGCTGTGTGATTCTGTAAAGTACGAATTAAAACTCGACCATCACATCGCAAGTCACTTACTTCACTTCGCATCCGATCATGAAAGACCTTGACGTCGCATTGTGTAAACAAATACAAGCTACACAATAAACACTTCACTTGCGAAGTAAAGTGAGTATTGAACTATGAATCATTGAGTTAGAGACCGATCTCACTGCGGATTCAGGATCGAGTTGCACAAATACGCTTACAGAATAGCAGGGCAGTATCGTGTTCTGTATGTGTCAGGAACATTGAGAATGCAGGACTTCAACCACGCATTTCGTGGTACCGCTACTATTTCGTGGACTATTTGATACAACTGCACAATCCAGCGAGCAGGTCGTTGATTTATTTATTTTAATACAAATACCAAATTCATATTAAATATTGTAAGCGACTAATTGATCGCAGACGAGGCGGGGAGTGCTATCCATTGCTACAAATACTCAGATGAATATTCAAACATCCAACGTTTATAACGTTCTCATGTAATTACCGGTAGCGGCGCGCAATAAATATTTACAAACGCTAAACAGCTTCTTCTGATTAATGCCTCTTTTGAAACTAAAACTTAAATGTAAATGAGGTTCTAATTTAAAAGTTAGTTATAAATACTTTCGCACACCATCTAGACGGCTGTACGCCTGTAACCTTCGGATCGGTGCGTGAGTTGCAAGTGGTTGCAAGGGTGTATACACAAAATTATATAAGTACTTCATACATATCGCAGGAATATTATAATAATAGTAACATTACTAGTAGTTCCGTGAGAACAGTAGACCTCGCCAGCCCTTATAAACCAAACCTAAAAGAAACCAACAAAAGTCAACTTTGGAAACAGAAAAAGTACCTACTAAAGTGACAAAAATTAGCACTTTAAAGCTTAATATTTCGCAAACGGATCTCTGAATCGAAAAATGTTTATCACACACCCGCGATATTTTTGAAAGACCCATCCAACGATATGGATATCACGCGGAAAAAAATAATTTTCCATTTTACGTATGCAGTTCTATGAACATAATTTATTTTTTCAACTTTCTTAAGTCGATCCACTATTACTCAAAAACTAATAGAACCTACTTAGCCGTAATAATTTTCCTTGTAACTACGTTATATATGCTACTGCCATGAATTTTTTCACATTTCCAGAAGCAACCGTTTAGCTGGCAGGGGGGGGGACACGTGACTCTAACAAAAATTACCGCTTTAAAGCTTAATATTTCGCCAACGGATCCCTAAATCGAAAAAATGGTATTCACACACCAGCAATATTTTTGAAAGACCTATCCAACGATATCCCACACTATGGGATTCACAAGAAAAAAAAAGTTCACTCCCACTTTGCGAGTATGGTAGGTACTCTAAAAAAAATGTTTTTCAAAATTTTATTCTACTCATTTTGTAGGTTTAATTAATTTATACATATGCCAAATTTTCGTCAAAATCGGTTGAAAAATGCGACCTGTAGAGAATTACAGACAGACAGACAGACAGACAGACAGCCGGACAAGAGCATTTTTGGCCAGTCTCGAAACGTAGACGCTTCGCTCGCTCGGTCAATAATCTTATTTATCAAAATCTCCAATTTCTGCAATGGTGATCTGAAGATATCTTCACCAGAAAGCTATGACGGAATCCGTGTCGGTTTGCTCGGAAATTTCGAGATCGCTCTCGCTCGATTGACAGTAAATCCGTTATAAGATTATAGTAATCCTGCGACATTCACTAAATTCTTCTACAAAACTACTATTTACTTCTAAATAAACTACTTTACAACTCAAAAGTTTAGTTTCATTTGTACAACAGAATACAGTTACAGTTACATACACACATACATATCTTCACGCTATGTCCCTGGCGGGGTAGGCAGAAAGAACGGAGCGCCAAGTATCGCGATCCTGGTACACCTCTTTCGCTTCGCTCATTCTCTTCATACACGCAGTTACAGTTATACGTATTTATACGTCCTCTTTATATTTCACTGCGGTACCTATTAAGAACACGCGCGGGTGACCGTTCTTGGAATTTGTAAATATCAGCGAATCCCCAAAAACATAGCAAGTTGTGGAGGATTTTGTTCTGTATCGATTGGGGCGAGCCGGTGTTTAGTATTCTGCGCGCGAGCGGCGCGGCCCGCGCGGCAAGCGGCTCTACTTGGGCTCGCCGTATCCGGCGGCGGCGGCGGCGAGCGTGCCGGACGGCCGCCGAGCGGCTCGCTCGCTGCGTGCCGGCCGTGGCTACGTGCTGCATCCCGTTGGCTGCAAAGTCGTTGACTGTACTTTTTCACAGTTTTGATACTCATGGATAAATGTGACAGAACGGTGAACGAACGGGTCATGTATTTTATGCGTGACCGATCGGGAATAAGTCGATATATTTAATATAAAAATTGTTTATAACTTCACATCTACCAGCGATCACTCACTTATTAATGGATTTTTATACACCCTATAAAGTATTTAGGTAGTACATACATAGCTAAACCTAAACGGAGGTATAAATGTTCGCGAAGTAGAGCACCGTTCAGTGCGACGTGACACAAACAGGAGGAAAGCATTTCCCTGACACGGTTTCCCTGACAAGGTCGACGCCCGCGCCACGGCCGCTGAGCGCCCCCACCCCCCCCCCCCACCCCTCACCCCCCGCTCGCCACTCGCTACTTTGTCAAATAATGCCTGCTATACTTACCCATGTTAGCCTGTTGACGTCCACTGCTGGACTTAGACCTTCACCAATGAAACCATATACAATCAAGAATCTTACTAGATTATAAATAGTTGTTATCCCAAAAAATGTATCGTATAAAACGGCATGCAAATATTTCCCTACCATATTAGCTAAGGAGGAGATATTTTGAAACTTCTGTTTAGAGTACCTACTCGTAATATCATATTTCTAATAGCTACTCAGTAGGAATTGTATGGCTCAAGCTACCAGTCGAGGAGTCACTTGCTACCTGCTTAGGAACTTAACGAGCAATACCTTGGCATCAAAGGCAACATCACAGCTGGCCTACTCGACGACGACGAAATGTATGTGCTGTGATGTCACGCTCCAGAATTGGGAACTCACAAAATGTGTTACGAAACCGGTTTTTTGTAGGCAGTCAGGAAAAGTGCGGGCAAATACACTCTCCCGAGAATCAATGACACCACAGGTAATAAGATCGGTTGAAATGAATTTCGTCAAATCCCTATTTTTCGTCATTACATTTGTTTCGTCAGTGGCTAGGACTAGGTATGTCGAAACTGGAATTTGTCCCGTCACGGAATTTAAACATTTTCTCAATCGAAGTATAGAGCCGATTGGCAACGGGTTCTTTTATAGGTTGACGATGATTCTGCCGAAACGTGGTAATGTCAAGGTGACACCAGCAGGCTTGCGCCTAACTTGTTTGCTTGTTTGTTCGTCTTCGACGTTCTGTCAGCTCTAACGAAGCAGGACGTTTTGTAAGCATCTTTTATTCAATGTACACGTTAAAACATTATATAGAGAGACATTGTTTACTAATGTATGACTTTTTGATGTGTTTAAGACCAACTCTGTTAGCCATTTAAGAATTGGTTAAATAAATATAAATATAGAGAAAATATTAGTACAAAAATTTGCGTTTATTTCTAAAGATATTTCTTCCAGATAACCTGCGGCGGGGGATAAATGACTAAAAAGGCACATCTGTCTTTAAAATAGGGAAAAATCAATGTTGAGGAATAACTCAGATTACATAAAGTAAGTGCATGCCTGTTAAAGTGATTGATTACTCAATAACTAAACATAATTGTAACTAAAACAGATAACAAAATAGACGTTCCACTCAGCACATAGATCACCTGCCAATTCAGGAAGTCACCTGACCGAGTTAAAGGACACGTTGGAAACAAACGATAATAATATCAAATTTCGGTTTTGCATAGAGCCATCAAATATACATATTAATGTGTTGTAGAGTGAGTGGCACCGGGCAGGTCAAGCAAGTGGGACGGGTGGCCACAGATAATCCGAGTGTGTGATTATCTGTGGAAGGTTTGCGATAAGCTCACAATTAACATAAACTCCTTGCGTTATGCCCGCATCACTAGCCAGCTCCCACTTAGTCCACTCGGAAAATATCCTGATCCTTACAATGTACGTGCGAATCTACTTGTTGTTGGCTCTACGTAGAGCATTGTGTATGCAATCAACAGATGGACACTCCATTACTGAGGATAATTTCCCAAGATCAACTACTACAGCCGCGAGAAAAGCTAGGATAATGCAGAAAACTTAGTCCACTGAACCATTAAACAGTATTGTTTCCGAGCGAATAGATAGCTGGGATATTTTTTCTATATTCCACCGTTTCAGGAATTATTGTGTTAGGTCCGTACCTATGAAGTTGCCAATTTGTAGGCATGGACTGTAGGAACTGACCTGCACTTACGTGTTTAATTTGATTTTGTAGGTATTCAAAAACATTTGTAAATCGATTCTTACCTTAATTTTCTCAGGACTCCTACGGAACATCCTCTGAAGTTTATTTACCCTTGTATGTAGGTCCGCATCGGCGACTGGTTGTTTGTTGCTAATGACATTCCACATGTAAACTGCCCATAAAGTAATGTAATCTACCGTCCTATGTTATGAGAGTAATTGGACAAGAAAATAAAGACGATTACTATCGTAATGGCGATTGGTTTTGCATATTTAATTGTGCGCGGCTCAGACTAGTATCCTGGACTACTGCGTGTACAATTTGTTTACACGACGTGAAGTAGCCAACGGCCGGGCTGTCCTCGAGTGGATCCTGTCGCTATTGACAACCCTCGGCTATACCTACAGGTGGAAACAGAGTAGTTGTAGACAGAATTGACGTCTAAAAGAGCATCATCATCATGTCAGCCTGTAGACGTCCACTGCTGGACAAAGGCCTCCCCCAAGGATCTCCACGACGACCGGTCCTGCGCTAACCTCATCCAGCTGGGTCCCGCGTCTTCCGATACGTGGTCGCCACTCGAGAACCTTTCTGCCCCAACGGCCGTCAGTTCTACGAGCGATGTGCTCAGCCCACTGCCACTTCAGCTTCGCAATTCCTTGAGCTATGTCGGTGACCTTGGTTCTCCTGCGGATCTCCTCATAAATTCCAATTTTGAATACACGAATTTTGAATTTGAATTTTTTTGAATGCGGTCCATTGCTATTCGACCGACCACACTCCTCTTCTATCGGCACAAGATGAATGACACTACAAGTACTACTATATTTACTACAAGTACTCTCGTGTAGACATTAATCATCAATGATTGTTGTCAATGAATTACAAATAAATAACCACTTCACGTTTGATAGCACTTCAGTCGAGTAGATCAACAGCGGACCGACAATCGAAAGATCCTCGTTGGGCGGGGGAACCAGCTCGCACTGAGCTATGCTGCGGGGCCTTGTGTGGCATCACGCGGGTCATGTTATGACTACAATATATACGCTGTTAGTATGGAAACTTGATCCTTGTCTTGATACCTATTTGCAAACGTAATTTGATTCCAATTTGTTACTCTAACTTGTTTACAAACAAGACAACGTAACTTAAAAATATAAAAATTGCAAGGATTATTGTAGCAACAAGTGTTGGATTAGGTTTACTTTATTTCCTATACTATATATATATATCCTTGAAGAAAAAAACACGCAAAATGACATCAAAATGTATGAAAATCTTAAAGTTAAGGAATCAAGACGATGCTGCTTCCAGACAGTTCATCTGATCAGTTGGATATCTATAGCGATCTAAGAGTCCTCCATGTACTCTCTCGATGACCGTCATCAGATCATGCCCCGATCAATCCTTCACGGAGATGCATGGCTTCAAAGTGACCTCGATTGTATGAAAATCTTGATTTGTTTCTATATCCGTCCACCTATGTATGTTTAGTGTTTTGCGTCAGTGTGGAAAACTATTGTAGGCGCGCATGCGGGCTGCGTGTTGGTTGGTTGCGCCATGGCACATGGCACATGGCACATGGCACGGCACCCGCTCGCGCCGCGTAGGTACCCGTGTATCCTGCCTGGTGCACATAGCGAGCTAGCTCACATTCCTCGCGCAGTTCATACACTGACGTCACTACCAAGTACGACATAGGTATTAGAAAACATCTTTGATTGCTATCTATCAATATGATCGTAGCTACGGTAGACTTTGTTGAGATATTTGTTATTTATGTAATGTAACAATTTATGTAGGTAATAATGAAATTTTACATTTGAATATATTATTTATATGAATATTTTATTATATTATATTAAATTTTTTATTTATTATAGGTAATATATTTAATAATAATTCGCAAAGTTTACATAATAATTTATGCTTACTCGTATATTACAAATAAAAAAATTGCCCTAAATCGTCGCCTCGGGGCAGGGTGCCCAGGATGCTGGCTACGTTCCCTCTCTGGATGGCCAGGCTTAAGCGCTGGCCGAGGTACGCGCCAGCTCTCCGGTCACCCGTGGCTTCAATGAGGCGCGTAGATAAGTGTTTGAAAAGGCTGCGAGCCTCCGGGCCCCACGGCCCCAGAGTTTCCAATTTGTAACACTTTTAGGTCACCGGGAGGCGAGCGAGGGCAACTAGGGTAGGCAATACCCGCGCAATAATATCGTAAAATACCTACTCAAAAAGTTTTGTAATTTGACAAACTCTTGCTTTAAAGGTACCTACTTACTTAACCTACATCTCAGAGGTAAACCATTCAACATAAATAACATATTTTAAGTTTTACCAGCAACTCGATATCAGAGCTTCCAGGATTCGGTTTAGATTATTTCAAATATTCATAATGTTTTAACGATCATTTAACCGGTTTTTAATCTACGCCAGGGTAAAATTTGAAAAACAAATAAGACAATAAAATCGGAACCAAACAGTGTCACCTCATTAAATTGTCTATTAAATGGTCCATAAAGGTCGTGATGTAGAAACATTAATTTGCGACATCGACTCGATAATGTGTCGTCCGCGTGTCACCTTTTATCATAAATCACGGTCCGCGGCGACGGCGGTGCGCGCGCGCCGGTGCGCCCCGCGGCACCCCCGGCCTGCCCCCCCCCTTCCCCCCGTTCCCCGGTGTCACCATAAATTTGAATATTGATAGCAGCCTCAGTTCGCTATATTCGCCTAACGAGCGCGCACTAAAAAAGCAATATCAGTATATCACGGCGCTCATCCGCGTTTTGGACACACCACGTTCAATGAAAACTTTAAAATGTACACAGAGGCGGCGGTGGAGTCGCGACCGCGCGCAACACATCATTTAGTTTCAATTAAATACACTTTATGTAAAGGTAGGCTTGTAGAGATGTTGATAAAAGGCTTCCATTACGCTGTAAATCATAAGTCTACTTGAAAGAGATACCTGCACGTCTGAAAAGTCTGAACTCAGGATGGTCATATGGCAGAGCGATTCCATTGAGAGCACCGATCTATTTTTCTACCGGATTTGTAGCTAATGAAATTTTGAACTTCTGAAATTGACCATCCAGTTGCTCTGATAATTGTTTGTAATGAAGGTGAGTGTACCCTCTAGCCGAGGATGAGTGTTGCGTGCGGCGCACATTAAATAAAATGTATTAATACCCAGGTGCAATGCGCTATGTAGGTACACCTGCCCGTAGCATTCCTGCCCGTGGAAAACAAACTGCCACATAATGTACAGCGAACACAATCAACCGGATCGTTCCGCCCCAATAGCCGCAGCCATTACTGTGCCTTGCGAGTTGTGTACGTAGGTACCTAACCGCTTCTCGGCCGTACAGTTTTTAAAGCTTTTTGTTCGCGCATCGCCAGTGGGCGACTCCACCGGCCGCCGCAACCCACAAAAACGTGTTCCACTCATTATGAAACACGAAACTATGATATTTCAAGTCGCCTCGCCGCCCGCCGGTACGACAAACGACCTCAGCGTTGCGCAGGCGCGGCGGCCGCCAATAAATATACGCTTTACTGTTATCTATAAACAACCTTCAGCTAGGAGTCGGACCGGTATCGAGGCGAAACTATTCTCGTAAAAAAACGAAAACCAGTCCAAATTAGAGATAAGGCGGTGGAAATGTTGAGTGTAATATAGCTGCGGAAGAACGCCGCGGTGCGCGCGTGGGAGGCGGCGGCGGGCTGCGGCGGCGGCGCGCGCGCACGCGGGGCGACACACTGCGGGGCAGACACAATGGCCGCCAGCCACCGTGTGAAAGATCTGACCAGTGACAGCTATAATTCGAGCGTGATATATCGCCACCATTTATATGTAATCACGTGTCGATACTGTGCCCACTGCCAAGTGATCGATGCGGCTCGTCCATCGGCAATTTGCTATGCTCCATCTGATCGCCTACCGTATTAGAATATGGTAATAAATACGCAGTAATTACTAAAGAAGAAAATCATCGTGCAAGTGACCCGCACGTGTCACAATCGCAGGGTTCTCGACGTCCGTCCGTCAGAAACGCACTGGCATGTCTTGAGTTGCAGATGACCGATGACTGCGTTATTACTTGAGTTTAGGTTGAACTGCTGCAACTCGTCGCAGCTCAGAGCTACCACCAGCTCCCGAAGCGAGCGGGGGCCGTTCCGCGCGGGCGCCCGCGCCGCCGCCGGCGATGGCCCCTCGAGTCGAGCTAATCGCCTCGCAACTATTTTAATAAACCACCGGCCGCGGATTAATGCCACTGTCGTTCACATTTATCAAATAAACAGGTACTAATTGCCCAAGAAAAATACACAGAATGTAAGTTTTTGTGTCGGCGCAGGCGCAGCGCGGGCGACACGCTCCGGGGGCCGCGCACACACACGCCTCGCCCGAGCTTTAGGCCGCTCATTAAAAAGCACACCGAGGCAATCGCTCTTAAGCTTAATGACCAATCTGTTGCCGATCGCACAGGAGTGACTGACTACTTACAGTTTGCAATTTCTCGCCGTTAGATATTCCTCTAGCACGGGATTAATTTAAACCACCATTTGTCATTCTCATTCACTGCTACTACTGCTGCTTCGCTGCTAATTAAAACTTGACTGACGAATCTCTGCATAGGTACTTAAAAATGTATTTCAGATTTGGATAAGTACGTCTTTGGAAGATAAATAAATAAGTAGGTACCTACCTATTCATAACTGACCAAGTTTATAAGTGACGAAGTTTAAAAGATTATTTTATCAGATAAAAGTTTCATCGCCGACGTGAAATGTATTTAAGATAGAGTTTATCGCTTGCAGCTTCCAGTAAAGTTTGTAACGTACGACTCTAGCCGCTATCTCACAAGATTCCACCAACCTCGCTCGTTGACGTCGTAGCACCTACAACATATTGTACAACTAACCTAACGCCTAGCTATCTATGAAGAAAACACACGTCCCTAATTATTTAACCAAACCCTGAACCGCAAGGTGTCAAGCCAAACATTTGCGAAGCTAAATATTAGACAAACATCTATTTACCTTCATAAGGATACTTTGTTCTTTGTTTTCATACGATCTTTACTGCAGTAGTTACGGCACAGAAAAGTTAATAGTATGGTTACGGTAAGTACTCGTTAAAGAACTATAAGAAGGTATCGAGTGGCACTTACCCAGTTATCGGCTGCGAGTGGCGCGATGGTGCGCCGCGCAGCCGACACCGATGCATCAGGTGACAATTGGCGGCGTCACGACATCTAGTTCCCATCGCGTGTCCACTTCATAATCATTTAATCATTATTACCCCTGGCTTGTGATGCGACGATGACAACTGTCAATATCCACAAATGCCACGACAGTGAATGAACATCTACTAGCGAGTCAGGAGTAGTTGCTATTCAGATTCTGTCTTTTTGGTGGATGTGACCAGTTTATACTGGTTTTGTTTCCACTGACGTGCGGTCGACCGTACGAGGCGACTACTTTAGCCAAGAAGTTTCAAATCTCTTTAGTCGCGCGCGCGCTCCCTATGGCAAAATTTTTTGATTCATGCCTTTAGCCGATGCTTTATGTCTGAACTGGTTGATATTGAAAATGATACGGTTTGTAAAAGATAACGAAGTTGCGGGCAACAAGTAGTAAGTAGTAGAAATAAAATTGCTTTAAAAATGTAAGTAAATGTACCTATAGAGTGATAGAGGCGTGACGCGTGACGATGCGAGTGTAAGTGAAGTAGAGAGGAATCATGCAGATGGCTCGTAAATACAGATTAGAGATGTGCTCGGCGGGCGCATCAAATATTGAGTGTGTCGGCCGCGCCCGCGCCCGCCACTGACGGCTCGCGAGGGATGCATAACTCCCGGGTATGTTTTACTGCGGCCCCCCGCCGCACTCATAAACTATGAATTTGCCCAATCGCAGTCAGGTGCGATTGCTTACGTCGGCGATTTATTATCCGCGCGCGAGACCCGGCCCGTTCAGCGCGGCCCGTTTTATTGGAAATGATATTATTGAATTATTGAGCAGCGTTCGGTTTGGGCGCGTTTTGTTTTGGCGATACGAGACGTGCGTAGAGTGGCGCCGGCGGGATCGCCGGGGGTCTTGTCTCATTAACGACAGATAATACCCACCTATGATAAAAGATACAAGATAACACGTTAGTCATGTGGCAAGTGTACTAACGGACAGTATAATCCCTGCCAATAAATGTTAATATCATATTGTGGCTTAGATTTAAGTTTGCATGATTATAAACAACGTCATAAAACGTAAGTCACACTGTAAGCTCAGCGGCGAGACCCCGCCAGTCAAGTGACGAAGTGTCCAAACCAAAGTGTTTGGAATACGAGATTTTTTCGGGTATTTTTAAGTAATTTCCATACGATTTCTAGATGTGTTCCGGCAGATTTTTAGACGACGATGATAAGTAGGTATACATTTTTAAAATTGTATTTGACACTGAGTGACACTGACTTGTGTAATACACGCAAACTTTCCATTTATTTAATTAATTTATAAGAGCTTGAACTGTGACCTTCTGCTGACTGCTAATGGAAGAGCGGACGAACAGACTGAATCTCATTAGTCCCCAGTTGAAGCCTGCATTTTGAAGTTTCGATGACGTAGAGACCATAGCCATAGTCCACTAGACATGGTCATAATGGTCGTTAAAAGCCACATTAATGTCGTCAGCATTTGCAAATCGATGAAGTATGAAGAACATTCTGAACATTTAATGATGAGTGAGTTGCGGCGTCGCGCGGGCTACTCGCGGGTTGCTAACAAACACCCAACAACCTTTGAACACACACTAGAAATTTAGAATACAAAGTAAGATATAATCGTCTAATAGAACAAGTGGGAAGATACCCACATAAATAAGGACCCGTTATAACGGCCCGGGGACCCGGGACCCGTCGACGATACCCTTTAGCGACGGTTTTTTGTCCGTCTGTCTGCCGCTCGGATAACTCGAAAGCTACTGGACCGATTGTGCGGAAATATTGAACACATATAGCCTCCATTGGTGACACAATAAGTGTATTTCAGGGAGAAAATATCCCAAGAGATTTAAAAAATACTGACAGAGGTCGCAAGTAAAGTTTTATAATTAAGCATAAAATACTTGCCCGTTACTCCCAACTTACCCATGGAGTACACTACTGCTGTTGTTTGTACTGCGCCCGTGGGTTTTAGTATGTTGTGATTGTTGAATGTTTGACCTAGGAAGCTCATAGAGGCTCGAGAGGCAATAAATATATCGTCGGCGGCAGCGACGTGAGGAATTCCTCATGCGCCCGCCACCCGGCCGCTCGCCGCTCGCCGCTCGCCGCTCGCCGCTCGCCGCTCACTGACTATAATAAGCTTCATTATCTAATGAGCTACTCCCTTTTGGTTCCTGCTCAAGTTAGGTTAGGTAGGTTAGGCACTATCACCCACCACATACCATCCTAAGAGCCTCGTTCGTTTGCATTTTGTTCTTTTTTGCATTTGGCCATTTTAAAAAGCATTATTTCAATTCAAAATTTAGTCTTGGAACTGTCATTCTTTTGGTTTTATTGGACTCTAACTTCCGACGTCAACCGAGACGGGTGCATCTCTTGATTAACCTGCCCTAACCAGTTTTAAAAATCTCATTGTTTATGTTAAATAGTCTAATTAGGCAGGGTAAGTATAATTATTATGATTTTAACAATACCTATTGTAACCACCATTGAATAAAAGTCAATTGTCAGTTCTGCACAATTTTTTTATATAATAAGCCCGTAACTTACAACTTCTCACCCGTAACTTCAACAAGCAGCAACAAGCCAGTTGGTGCTGTGAGGGCTTGCGTACAGTAGTAGCTCTCTCACCTATGAATACGCCACCTGCAAAAACTAACCGTTAAAACCAAATGTCACATCGTTTCGTCGGGCTTTTTCTCAAAAGGGGTACTTATGTAAAAATTCATTAGCTAAGAGCGGGCGGTGGCGGGCGGGGGCGGGCGGGGGCGGGCGGTAGCTCCGGTGCAGTGTTTAATAAGGCGGCTCGTAAATTCTCCTTAACAACTGATTCGAACACCGACCAGCGGCGATATAACTTTTTTATATTTCACTTTCCACTTTTTACACGTCCACCGCTCTGTGATGACATAGGGCTGGGAACGGTTAGAGTGCTCTTAGTGGGAGTTTCACTAACGTCTTGTAATAGGCAAGCTTGCATCACATCAATTGTACATTTTATTTTACATGGACTATTCTTGTTATTTTATTATTACATAACATAAAAACACACATTATTTTGACCTTCGGGATCGGGTTATACAAACAATACAACGTATGAATGGATAGATTGCATTTTGCACATAATGCGGCATTATCTCGAACAAATACTTTCTAATTAAGTAGCTTTTTTTAAAAATTAATGATAAATTATGCTGCCCGGTTCAAACACATCCTTAAATTAAAATAAAACAATCTCATTAGGTTTTATATTTCCAGCTGATATTTTATTTAGTATGCCAACTGCCACCTCTATGAGATTGTTGTATCTATGAACTAAACCCTTTCGCGCGGTCCGCGCCAATAATGAAATCTGGGGTGTGAAATAAAAAGAAAAACTCTCTTAATTAAATTTTCTTTTGGTGAAATTTAATAAACGTAGAGGGTGAGTAGAGGTACATCCGGCCCGGGCCGGCGCGACGCGACGCGGCACTTCCAACTAAGCCGTCGGCTCAGTTATTTACATGTTGTACTACTACTGTTATCTGACAGAAATGAAGGTGTTCAAAGCTTTTTTGGACCAACTGACATTAGGCGTTAATTAAAATTCGATTTGAAATCAATGTTATATTCAAGAATGGAGTCTTAGCATTCTAATGATAATTTTATTTAGTTAATCTTGGTTTACATAAGAGCGGTAAAAGCCAATTTGTCGTCCCTGGAAGCGACGTCCTGTCAAAAATACGCGTGTGCAAAAGATAAAGTTCAACAATAAACATGCACAAATAAAGTATGTGGAAGGGCACACGGAGGCGGCACACACAAGGCATGTAATTGTACGTAAATAATTCGGCAGATGAGCCGATAGAAGCTCGGCGCGGGCGCGGCTGCGGCCGCGGGTAGGCCGCGGTATTTAAATAAACACTTAGCTACAACAACGCGATAACTGCGCGCCCGCTCAAACCTCGACGTTTAGATACCGCCCCGCCCGAGCCGCCCGAGCCGCCCGAGTCGCCGTACAGACAGCAAACATCTTAGCAATTGTACTTCATACAGCTACTAGTTTGTAGTCTATTTATGGCTATTGTAACTACAAACGCTTGAAGCTAAAAACGTTATCGGTTCAACGGCCAATATTTCCCCACTACTTGGGCCCAGGACTACCCTAACTAACCTAACTACCCTACTAACAGGGTTGGGAAAAAATAATCACAATTTCTAAGTTGCATCGAATCATGTGATCTGATGGGAACTTTTTGTGTGATCAAATGCAACCCCGAACGGATCATATGATTCGTTGGGAATAACTCCCCAGTTCGCTTCAAATGCGCTTCTTCAGTGTATGCCGGTTTCCTCGCGATGTTTTCCTTCACCGTCTGAGAGCAACCTACGTACTTAAGTTTCGAGAAAACCCCATTGGAACATGGCACGGTCGGAGATCGAACTTCTCGACGCGACACGCCAGAGCCACGTCTGCCCTACTACGCCACCGAGACACTCTCCTAAATCCTTAAGATCAGTTTTATTTTATCCTTAACTTCTATCTCCGGCTGATTGTCCAGCTGTCATAGATCATCTGATTTACCTGCGTATACTTGAGGCCGTTGATTCTTCGGCTTATCTGGAGAGTTCGCTCTCCAAAAAGGGGGTGATAAAAGGGGTTGAGAGGATAGTTCATCATTAACAACTGTACTACTATAAGGTTAGTAGTCCGGATGTTTCCGCATGTGTCGGGTCCGGGGCAGCCAGCCATATTGTGTAACTCATACCGCTTCTTGTTATAATTACGGATGCCTACGTAATTACCGCTAAATACATTTACCCATCGCTGGACGCGACACGCTCCGTAGTTTTCCTGGAACACCATTTAATTTGAATTCCTCCAAAGTTATTTTAACAATCTACAACAACGTGCAGTCAGGATATGATGGTGTTAGTTAGTAGTCAGTTACGGTGCAGACAGCAACGTTACAACCTCACCTTATTGCGTTATCAATCTATATCTGCCACCGGCCATTTTAAAAGTGTTATTTGAATTCAAAGTCTTACTAAAGTTCGTTCAGTAGATTGCATTACGAATGTTACTTCCATTTCTCGTCTAGCTAGACTGTATGATATTTCAGCAAGTCTGTACTTCAGTGATTTACGTTTTCCTTTCATCTGTGTAGGTATTGATTGTACATTCAATCAGTGTTAAACTGTCGTCACTTTTCTTTGTTTATCATCTCCGAGTTTCATCATCTTCATCTTAATATTTATGTCCTGAGAGCGTTGCAGTGCCCTACTGATGGTAGGTACCTCAAGTTACCTGTTCATTACAGCTGTTTTGGACAAAAAAACTAAGGACTGGGGGTCCCACCACTAGTAATTGTTTTTAACATGAATGACCACATCTTTATACGTTTTTATTTTATTTTGTTTTAGCATATTTGATCAGATACATCAAAGAGTATGACATAATATGCTCGGGTACCTTCGTATCGTTGCCAATATGAGTAGTCGCGGACTCCGTGGTTTTAAGAGCTGATGTCATGTGGCCACAGTTAGTTTCACTTCACAGAAGGCCGCGGCGCACGTTTTTTTCCGCACCGTACTCGGTGAACCTTACTGCACGTATCATACTCTCATGAATAATGTATGGCGCTCCAAATAATATACGATTACACTACACTCGAGGAAAATGCACTTTCTTTGTCTTGAGCTGTTCTGCGTCCGCCCCGCGCCCCCGCCCGCACCCCGCCGACGCCACAATTCGGGTAACGACCGCGCACCACGGCCTGTGGTCATTCTGGCTAATTAGCATCAAGGTAAAAACGAACGGTTGTCTATGATCCCCGGTAGAAGCCTGTGATAGAGGCAGTGTCACGTTTATTGTCTATGGATGCAGCAGTGTAGGTTATTCTCGTTGGTATGTAAATAATGCGATGTCTGTCATTGCATAATGTGCCACAGTATCATCATCGACAGCCTAACATGTCCCCACTGCTGGGGCTCAGGCCTACCCTCTCAACGAGGGCGTTAGGGCTATAGTCCACCACGCTAGTCCAGTGTGGATTTCACATGAGTCTACGAATTACTTTTTCGGTGTTTGAAGATTTCCTCACGGTGTTTTATTTTTCCGTTCGAGAGCAGTCAGTAAATCGAAAAAATCCCATTAGTACATGCCACGACCGGGGGATCAAATTTGGACCTCTCGATATGATTGGCTGATTCTTCCCCACTACGCCACCGACGCTCTTATCTATCCTAAGGTAATTACTATTTATAATTAGTGTCCATTTGACGTAGGTTCGTGAAACTACACTACAAACTACTACTACATTTTTTTGTCTGCCATTGTCTAAATTTGATCTCAAATTTATGTGCATTGGATTTATCAGTTTATAGATTTATCGTGATTTGAATCTCACACGTGTTCCTCTATATTTAAATTATAGTCAAAGTCAAAATCTTTCCAAGAGACGAATCTATGTATAATTTATACCCAGGAACACTGTACCTTAATAAATTCTCGTCCGTCTGTACCTAATTTACCTATCTATTGTGTTATTTTCCACACGTCTACATGTGGTAGGGACATTTAATACATTTAGGGCCTCTTACACAGCTTGCTGATAATGTCCCAGATACCCTAGCTGCAGGTTATCTGACAGATAGCCTATTTTTTTGGTTTCACAGGTATCTGATTGACTATATCTTATATATTTTATATAGTCTATCACACAGATTTATCTGATAGATTAGTTTATCACTAAGATTACTATCTGTAACAATATCAGGAAGTGGTGAAAGAAGCCCTTAGTTGTCTTCCAGTGTAAGTAATGCAAGATTATATTTGTATGAGAGTATTATTTACCTCGCAAGACTCTTTTGCTATGTTTAAAAATCAGCTAAGATGTCTTCCGCAAATAATACTACTTGTTGGTATTGGACTAAAACAAGTCCAATATAAGTTGTATTATTTGCCCAAAAATACTAGGAAGGACAAATTATTCATCCTACTAATTATAACGGCGAAAGTTTGTAAGGATGTTTGTTACCCTTTCACGCAAAAACTGCCGAACAGATTTTGATAAAACTTGGTACAGAGATAGCTTATATCCGTAGGCTACTTTTTAACGCGGACAAAGTCGCAGGGCGTCCGGTAATACCTCCTAAGTAACAAAACGCCTACATAGAGGGCGCTGTTTCACAATGTACCAAGCAAACTTTTCTACGCGGGCGAAGCCGCGGGAAAAAGCTAGTTTAATATCAATACAAGAAAAAACTCGAAGCACCGCTGGGTAGGTACTAGGTAAGTAGGTATTGTCGGTATTGTCTGACCTTGCAGTAGTACCGAGCACGCCGATGGATGGGTATGTACTTACTATCGATTTCTCTGGGAACTCGTCCGCGCCAGATATCGGCGATTAGTGCATTATCAGCTAATTGCGACAATTAGCTGGCATTCAGCGGACGTTAGGCTCGCCGGGCACAGTGGGGCGACCATCAGTAACATCAGTACCCATCCGGCTGACATTTTTACATACAGAAACGGTAATCTACCAAGGAGTCGTCACTCCAAATAGAATTTCATCTTTGATCGCACGTTCATTTGTGATACGCTCCCAGATGGACCCTGCCAAAGTACTAGGTAGGTAGTACTAGACTAAGTTATTCAACATTCACCAAAACTTTGTAGAAAGCCGATTATGAAATTCTGAAAATAAGCAAAAGATGTCTGAAAAGGTTGGCTGGAACATATTACTTGAAGCGATAAAGCCGCCTAGATTGTAAATGCAGAGTCTCAAAAATTCAAACTATATTCTGTAAAAAGCATTTAATACCTATGTCATAGCACTTTATTGTCCGTACTTGGCCGTGCGCTGTCATTGCAGTGTATGGTCGGTGGGTGCGCCGGCGCAGCCTGCAGCGTCACGCGGTGTCACGCCACGCCCTGTCAGTGATAACAACCCACTTACTGATAACAATCGCCGCTAAATGGTTAATTGCCGGTAATGTTGCGTTTTCTCATAGTTTTTCGCATCAGATGCAGTGACTTTGACCTAACCCGCTGGTCGTAATGAATGAATGACTTCTGTAATTACACGTTTAGCTATTGTCCGCCGGGTAGCGTGCATCGCTTTCTTTCTTGCTTCACAGATTTTCTCGCTAATGCGTGATGATGACACCACATTAGGTCCTTCGCCTACTTTTCCATCAACTCCTCACAACAGCTGACAGGTAGGTTCTACATGTATTCTAGTCGTTTATTATAATTATTCATCTCTCGTTCATATCCAAGGCGGTGCATTTTAGAACTGCAACAAATACCTGTTTCTTTGGAAGTCAGTAATGAACACTACTCTATACATTATTATTATTTTACAATTTGCTCTAAGAATGCGCTTTTTACTGTGTCGTTTGCGTTTGTCGTGTGTTAGTTTTAGTAGGCACCCTAATAAATGGTAACATACTTTATTCTATCTAGCTGTATGTTTTTGACCCAACGTAGTCAGAATTGTAAAGTTAAATATGAAGTACGTCGGTGGTGACTGCTCCACATGAGCAGAGAGCCTCCAGCCGCGTACTGTGAACAAGCGGTCTGCGCGCGCGCATATGCGTGTCACGCGCCGCCGCCGCGTCGCCTGGTAGCCCCCGCCCCCGCCCCCGCCCCCTCTCTACCTCTTTTGTGCCCTTACACAATATCCATCTAACGGTGGTGTTATATGACGGAAACAACCCGAAACCGATGGAATTAAAGTAAAGAGGACTCAGATTTAACTTCTGGTGAATAGTCATAATTTTAAATAGTTGCCTTGTGATGGAATCCCAGCCTTAAAATCAAATTCGAAAGTCGTTTAATCAAAAATGGGAATACAATATTCTCTTTTTGACGTCGATTCACTACGTCTGTTTCCACCTGTACCTATGGCCGAGGGGAAGAAACAGAAAAGCAATACACCCAACAGCATAGGGCCCTGCCTTATACTTTGAACGTATATTTTCATTATTTCTATGCAGCATAGTTGTATGAATTTAGTTGAAGTGTATGAGTATGTTTGAGGCGCTCAAGTGTACCTGAGATGAAGCTTGGCAAAATTGGTTGAAAACTTGATAGTTTCACTTTCAAGTTTAAAAAAGAAGAATCCCTGGGAGCACCATGTGAGCTCCGCCTAATACTAAACCCTTAGCCACGAAATAAAAGCGAACCGGAGCGAAAAGTATATTAATATTCACTTCATCTTCGGCGGAGGAAGTTAAATGGCCGTGTATTTGTATTCATTATCCGAGCAGCCAACAGCTTACGTGCGAGCCGAATGTCGCCTCGACGCGGCGCGCGGCGCGCGGCGCGCGGCTCCGTGGGCCTGCGACATCCAACAACCTACGACAAACTCGACACCACTCCCTAGTTTCAATACAGTACTGAGTTGATTGTTCTTGGAGTAGAATCCAATGGTGAACGGCTGCACAAGAAGCAGGACGCTGCATGGTGCCGAACGGCAAGACATGATGCAGCTTCAAAGGTGCGGTGATAACATTATAGACGTTTCCTACAGTATTATAACGGCACAGGCACACGACTCAAACAGATTCCAAACATAATCGTAGTACTTATAAAAGCGAGTGTAGATGTTTGTGAGTTTGGATCCTTGTTGCTCAATGACGCTATACTCGTAATATCTGAACAAATTATGAAACTTGGTACAGTGACGGCTTGGGTATATCCTACCCTAGAATACGTTTTAACGCGGACGAAGTCGCGGGGCGTCCGCTCGTGTTAAGAATTAATCTTCAATGAACTATTACCACAGAGAAGAAATTAGTACAGGTAACAGATAAAGTAGGTAACTCCTATAACAGAAAGTCCTGCGCCGAGAGTATTATTGTTTTCTCCCGAACACTAAGCAGCTATGACAGTGGAGCTGTGACAGTATAAACGCAGTTGTCGTGTCGTGAGAGTGCAGTGGATTCCACCTGGAGGAGAGTGTACCGTGTGCGGGGAGCATTAGTCCGCATTAGACACGCCGCAGATATGTAGCGTATTGTACGTGTGTCCGCGGTGGGTCACTTACCGGCGCGGAGGCAGGGGGCTGCCCGCGCGTCGCCGCGGCTCGCCTCACGAACATCACTCAAACACTTGTCGTTTTGTTCCCAAGTCCCGGCCAGTGTCGTGGCGGCCCTCAGCGTGCCAGCTTCTGGCCTAACCTCATAAATTATCTTGAATAATTAATACCCCAAATCGTCTACTTCTATTTGTATACTTACCTACTATTAGTGTTTCTTTATTATTGTATTGTAAGCTTCAAATCCACAGATTTGTTTGCCATTCTACAGTGAATTATTACCGATAGTTAAAAAAGAATGTTACTCGGTCTGGAGAGAGTACTTTGACGAACGGTCACTCAGTCTGGGGATCTGGTACAGAACCATGCAATCCAGCCCTCCTCGTATACCTTGGTTTGACTCATGTAACATGACAAAAGAGGAAGTGGTAATGGCCTTAAGATTACGTTCCGGACGCATTCCACTAAATAAGTTCGCATTTTTGATGGGAAAAGTTAACTCACCCAATTGTACCGAGTGTAATGTGGTAGAAGATGTGCATCATGTTTTGGTGGAGTGTGTGCGGAACGAATCTTTGAGAGGCCAAATCTATAATAACCAGATTTTTAGGGATGTGGGAGGTTGTAATAGTATCCTGGCATTCCCCTCATCTGAGGAGGCCAGGATGCTATACAAACTTGTGAAATTTATCTTAGCTACTGGGAGGTAAAGTCGAGGTATGATTTGTTCCAATAAGGGTGACATGGTCATTAGGGTATGACCAAACCCTTTCTAAAAAATGATTTAAAAAAAAAAGCTTCAAATGGCACTAACCCATGTATTTTATTGTAAAAAAAAATACATACAGCCGAACATAGTACCTCCTCCTTTTTTGGAAGTCGGTAAAAACTAAATGGCTAAGTTTTTGACATAGTTTGTTTCTAGGTTCTCTCTTGTGATTATTTCGAAACCAAATAGTATTACCTTAAACATGCAGTTGACAGAAGGAAACGGAGATTATCCTTCTCGTACAAGTACCTGAAGGTACTCTATAGGTAGTTACTCTATAAGCTTCTATGATGTTGCAATATGGCACAATGCTTACGATTAGAGTGGTCTACTTACGATATTTGGGCAATACAATAGTTCAATAACCGCAGCGCTGCCGCATGAACAATATTCCCCAACACAAGAGTCTCGGCCAACTAAATATGTATACTTAATCAATGGTGAATCTAAGCATTAAGTCCCCCACGCGGCCGATACGTAGCGAATCGAGATGACGTCTCATTCGTCCGATTTATTACTCTTACACACCGCCGCTAACCTTTGTGGACGAACCCGGCGTACACAACAATAATGTTATACCAAGGATCGGCACAAAACCACAGTGCTAAAATGTTTCGTATGGAGTTTGGGTAGACTGTGAGGTGACGCAACATTTTGCATGCCGTTCGATTCCCGGCGCGGCGATAAATCACAGTCGGACAAGCGCACAAAAAGCGAACAAAGCCGCGTAACGCGGCGTGTCTCTGTGGATTTTGAGCGATTTCGGTTTATAATCATTTTTCATCGGCGGCGCACGACCGACGCCCGGCATTTTACGCCGATCACCATTCATTCATTCAGACGTCATTAGGATTTTGTTCGTTTTGTGCAACGATTTGAAACATTCACTCACTGTTTACATTCAATTTCGGTTTTACTTTTGATGACGTTTGTATTATATTATTATATACACAGGATGATATTTAAAAGCCATGATTGGAGGGAGTAGGTACCCTAAATAATGATTATTAAAATTTTACTGAAAGGAAATAGGTATTCCTTTATTTTCAAAAATAAGTAGAACTGCCAATCAGATTATCACTTTCCACCATCCATCCTAATAGCTGATGCATCGTCTCTCATTTGTTTTGTACTGTTCATTCATTTGTTTCTTGTGTGGGTACATTGATGATGATGGCTTATTCGATATCATTCTCAGGCTCTAATGTTCATTAGTTATGACAATTATGTATTGGACATGCCAAGTTTTTGTCTCGCCTCGATCGTGGTGTCGCGGCCTTGTAGCGCCCGCCTCGCGCCTCGCGCCTCGCGCCTCGCGCCTCGCGCCTCGCGCCTCGCGCCTCGCGCCTGCCTTCACTCTACACCTGACTACATATTTCGCGTGACCCGACCTGTTGTTTAAGTACACCACTAATCCTACTTTTTACAGTTGTATAAAGAACCAACTTGACAGTTACAAAAGCTTACCTTGACATTTCAAAAGTAAAAAATTCTTATTGCAGTTTTTCGTTTGTTACAGGCATCAGGCACTATAGCCGGTGCCAATCAAATAACCCTAGAGAATTTTTTCACAAATCTCAATAATCCAAAGTCAAGATCAAAAAGGTCAAAAAAATACGTCCAAATCAAATGAACGCACAAAAAACAATACATGCGAGAGAATTTACAAAATAGAATAAAGAATGACCCAAACAAACACGCTACCATGTCACCCCACTTCTAATATAATGCGACAATTAGGATGTTTCTTGCTTAATTACGCTGTAAGCTAGATGTGGTACTACGGACGCATAGCCAGGTCGTCGCGAACAAATAACAAAATTATAAAAAAGAAGCAAATGACATCGGTAACTGTTGTTACGTAATAGTCAACGGTTACCGTACCGAGTACCGACACCACGCCTCGGGACGTTGTCGGTTTGCAACGAAAGTTTAGTGTCGTGCGTCCAACAAACGCAGAACAAACGCAACGCAGCGAGCGCGCCAATCGCGCTACTTCTGGACGATATTACCAAATCCAAAACCATAACCAAAAACGTTATGCTGCATGTACACGTTTGGCAAACCTTTAAAACGCAAACGTGTGGAGAATACGGTTTGGCTAGCGTTTAAAATTAGCCCCCAGATTAATGATCGGTGACCACTTTGCACTCCGCGCGCCTTCGTTGCTTTATTCACAAGATCAAACACCTGTTTGCGTTTGTAAAGGTTTGTCAAATCTGTAGAAGATATAATAACGTTTTTGGTTATAGTTTTCATCATCATCATCATCATATCAGCCTGTAGACGTCCACTGCTGGACAAAGGCCTCCCCCAAGGATCTCCACGATAGTTTTGGATGGTTTAAACTTTTTTTTTTCTTTAAAATAAATACTTGGCTATAAATATGTAGATTACTAGCGACTTCGTCCGCATTAAAAAGTTTACTTTACTTGCTCTATAACATCAGCTGTCACTTTACCGAGTTTCATTAAGATCTGGCAGCCGACGTCATAGAGCGTTGAGCATCAAACATCCAAAAGTGATGTAAGTAGCTCAACTGAGTATTGAAATCAGGAAGTGCATAGAAAATGGTTCTTGACTTCAAGAAGTAGTCATTTCAAACAGTGGTCCCAATCCGCCGAAGCGTTCTAAATACAGACAGCTTGAGTTTATAAATAACATGAAAAAATTAGAAAGCTCGTCCAAAAAGGAGATGATGATATTTTATTTATTTATTTATTTATTTAACACTTTATACACACATACACACACAGAAAAACATTTACAAAATAATACAGGGAAAAATAAGTACAAAGGGCGAACTTATCTCTCGAAGAGATTTCTTCCAGCAGACCCGTGAGAGAGAAAATATAAGTTTAAATGAAGGCAGACACGTGTGTACATACATTAAACTAACTATAAACTAGATACCTAAATGCAAAAAAAATATAATAATAATAAATATATAGGCACTAAATACATAATAATATGAAATATATATGCAATGTATCATAAATACTAATAAAAATAAAGAAAATATAAAATAAATATGAATACTAATATAATACAGTAAATATAATACAATACCACATAAAATACATATAATACATTAATATGAATATCGATTTTATGTCTGCGACAGATAGTGCTCTTTAACTCTTTTTAATATTACGAGATAATATTTATTATTGCGATTAACAAAAGCGTGTATTGTGTAGGGTGTATCGTACTGTAGATACGTGGCCAACTGTACGTGCAACCCTTCGGCGCGGCCGGCGCGGCGGCGCTCGGTACAGTCTGTCACATAAAAATAAATTAATTCACAAAACTGTTATATTTTATATTTTGCATACTAATATTATACTTAGTGGGTCTTGCTCTGATTTCTCTAACCTTACTTTTCCAAACACTTTACAACTCATGAATGTCCACAGAGACTGTAAGTACATATTTAACCACAATGTCTCACAGTAAAATTAAAACAATTTAAAAATATTTTGAATTATAATTTGATAACTATTTTAAACGCACAGTCGTTTATATTTATTATAATTCACTGTACATAGGTTTAAAACGTGTGTCACATCGCAGCACAGTGTGCGGCGTTCTTTGGAAGCCATGACATGAGATTAGTTCAAGGGAAACTATTGCGACACTTGCAGAGGACACAGCATAGCACAGCTCTGGGAATTATTTAAATTACTGTACTTGTACAGTGCAGTGCACAAACCTGTTTTGTTGTTAGGGGTGGCCGAGGGGGGAGCCCCTCGGTGACGCGACACCTGGGGGGAGCACCGGCCACCGGCCAGCCTCCCGTGCTAGTTGGGATACTCGCATTAAACTGTATTATTTAAAAAATATATCGCTGCAAGAAATATCGATTGGTTAAAAACAAAGATAATGTAAGCCCTCGTTATGATTTTACCATTACACTGAATTATGATAATTATATTGTTAAAACATAAATTTGATTCATTCATTACCTAAGTGAGCTGCAAACAGCATGTGTTATGATGTTATGACATTAGAAATCAGTTAGAAATGCTGATACCTGATACCTACCTACCAATTATCATTAATTGTTCTGTCTCCAATTTTTTCTTCTAATAACTGTACATAATTAATTTAGTCATAAAAAATAAAAACAAACCGACCCCGCTAGTATTCAAATCGCCCGCATCCTAAATATTGATAAACGTCAAAAATAAAAATAATTAATATAAAAAACGATAGAGCGCGTAATATAAATATTCCGTTACGTTACATGTATGCAAAATTCGTCCTTGGCCGGGCGTCGCGTCGGCGCGGGCGCGGGCGGCGCGGGCGGCGCGGGCGGCGCGGCCGGTGCGGCCGGCGCGGACACTAATTAATTTAAATGTATTCAACAATTCAAGACGGTTCACTTTCGGTCGGACTATTCTAATTATTTTTTACAAAACCGCACACGCGGAAATGAACCTAAGCTTATTACATTAAAAAGAGAAGCAAGAGTTGCGCACGCGCCGCCCACCGGCCGACCGGCGACATGTCGGCGTGTCGGCGACGTGTCGGCGGCGTGTCGGCAGGTGCGTGCTGTCCCACACAATTGATTGCCCGGACAATTTGTTAGTGATTGCATATGCCCCATGCGCCGGCCGGACCCTCGACGGACTGCACTATGCACGGGCGGAGCGCGCCGCGGACATGCGCGCGCTCATACGCACCTGCTGGCTGTACGCTGCACGTACAACAATCAACTCGATACATTAAGTATAGCTATTTTAGCGTAAAAGAAACAAGTTTATTATTAACAGTTTAAAGCCTTGCTAAGAGCCGGAAAGAGTCTCTGTAACATTGACAGAGGGGTTACTCCATGTTGACGCTTCACTGCTACGAGATTCTTAGAGGGTCTGAAGCCCTATTTTTGAATCGCTCGCCTCGCTTCGACCGGTCGATTCTACTAATTTTCCTTGAACATCCGACACAAAATCCATACAAAATTAGTAGATTCGATTGCTCGAAGCGAGGCGAGCGTATCAAAAATAAGGCGCCTGAACTTAAAGCTCGCACGCAGTGTCGCTGAGGTTTTCCTGGGAGGGCTTTACTCGTAGGTACAAGACGAACCTGTGAAATCACCCGGTCTACCTGTGAAATAATATACTCTGTGCTGCGAATGTGAACACTTGTTATAAATAGTCCAGAAATTTAAAGAAATCGCATTAAATCCAGGGCTGTTGCAGTCCTAGAAAACCGTTTCCTCGCATTTGTTTAATGTATTTTCATCGAAATCATCAATTTGCATCTGAAGAGATTTCCAAAAGTGAGTGGGTTGCCATCGTCCACTTGACGATCGGACGGCGCGACCCCCCGGCGCGTCTGCAACATTCCACATGGAATCTCGAACAGCGTCCGTAGCTCTGATAAGATAATAGCGAGATGGTGACGATGAGGAAACACTCCGGCAAGTAGTGGGTACCGATAGGTAAGGAAGTTGTCCCAAATTGGTGACAGAATGACTGAACGTGTATGGTATGTGTAATTGTGCCGAGATAAGAGCAGCCGGTCCTCGGACAGCTAACGGTGATGTCCGCAGCGAGCGCACCCCGGCACCGGCCCCGGCCCCTGCACCACTAAACGTGGCCGAGTAAACGATCAATCAGAATGATACCTGTAAAACAAGCTCTGTCCCCGTGTATCCCGCCCACGGGCGCGAGGCGCGGCGCGGGCGCGGGCGCGGCGCGGCGGGCGCGAGCCGAGCGGCGCGCGCGCATTCAAATGCTAATCCCGCATTATGACACCGCTCGCACTAAATACCTCTCCGCTGCACTTAACACATGCAAATCGTTTATTGATATACAAATAATGGCATTATAATTATTTTATTGCGCATTGTCGCCGCCGGTCGCTGACCGCGCTTTTTGTTGCAGGTGGCGCTACCGGCGCGCGCAGCTCCACATTTGAATGTATAATTTTGTATTTTTATTGTTTCGAGAGCCAGTGTTCGCTTGTGTTTGCCATTTGTCGGCAGTGACATACATATAGTGGGTAGTGCAGTACCCGCATAGCAAACTATGTCTACTAACAATATACTATTGCATTTTATTTGTTTGCTCTCTGGTTGATGATCATTTGGTATAGTAACAGATCAAGATTTGCAAAACAGTGATCAACCAAAGAAACAAAACTTGAAATTGAAATATATTTTTGTATAAATTACGGATACATAATAATTCTAGGTTACCTATTATGTAAGTTTTACTTACTTTAGATGGAATCCCGGTTGGTAAGTGTACGTGTACCGTTCGGTGGTACCTATGTTTTAACTGCGGGTTACAAAACTAAGTACTGTTATTTGCGGTCACAAAACTACTGGTAGATTTGGAACTCTTGATAGATATTTCGTGTGCGTCGTTGTTGTATGTTTTTAATTGTACTTTTTTACACTTTATGAATGTGTATGCTTGCACACTCACACTGTGTGGAGCCCTCCCCGCCTGTGGCTGGTGGGGGGCAGCATTGGTCCCCTCCTTAAAGAATGGCTCATCAGCGGTTACAAGTGACGGATTTCGAGGCGCAAATTCGGAGGGCCATAATGTGATTACACACTAACTCGATTTGAGCAGCTCGCGGGCCGGGCGGCGCCGCGCCGGGCTGAGGGGGTTTTTTGTGGCCACTTTTGTTTTGTCGGATGCATTCGCTTTGATTTGTGCGAGTGTCGGGAGAGCTTTAGCTTAGGTCAGTAATGCCACATGTGTTATTATATTTTTCTACATTATCTGTGGGGACTTGTGCACAGCAAATTCCAGTAAATAGCTTCGTCGCTAATAGGCTTGTGTTGTCTTGTTTGTACTGTTAACAACTTTTGTGGGATATATCTAGCTCGCGAATGGTACGCCTCAAACAAATTGGTTGTATGGAAACTGTGTTATTTGAAAGATCTTTCCAACAACGATACCTCACTGGGTGCACTCACATAATTCATCCCCTATTTACATGTATACAGGTTGGGAAGTAAGAACCCCTAAAAAGCTGACTTTTTATTTTTACTAAATTGAGATGTAAGTAGGTACATTGACAGGCTAATAGTACATCGAAAGTATCCTTGCACAACATTTTATGCATTTCGGTCATTTAACTGTATACCTAATGTAACGAACGTTGTGACAGACGGACATCGGACAGGACAATCTTATAAGGGTCCTTGTCGTCTACGGAACCCTAAAAAGGTAATTGGAAGCCATTTTCCGCAGAATGCGTCAATCAGTTTTAGAAAATTCCGATTTAATTAGTGTTTTTTGCAAATTTTTGAAAAAAGTTGCAATAAATTCAAAGCGCGATGACACGCGCGCGCAGTTTATTACCTATAACTAGACTTAGGGGAGTTAGACGTACTAGAGTGGGGGAAGCGATGACAGTTGACTAACTGTCAGCGCTTCCCCCACCGCGTCGCGTCGCGCCGCACCGCGACCGCGTCGCGCTTCGGTCTGAGCGGACCTTCAGCAATTGATTTAATTAAGCCAGTGCAAGAGCATTCGCTTCACACACAATTGACTTGCCGTCGTTTATATCATTTAGGTGTTTCCTGTTGCATTTCCGTGCGAAGATTTTAAAAACCGCCTATTTAAATGTTTCTATAGGTACAAGTTCATCTTAGTCATGTGTGTTAATCATGTATTTGTAATTACATTAGCTACCTACTTACTGTCCAGTACGAAGCAGAGCGCGGGCGCGGCCGCGGGGCGCGCTAGAGCTGCGCGAGGCGCTGCTACATCATTTCCTGCACTTACAGAACCAACCTCGCTACTCTTATCCCCTATTATATTTTGTGGGACATCATCAATCGTATTTTCATAATTCCGCACGGCTGTGTGTATCGTGTACCTACTATAACTACAGAGGATTTAATAGTCTACAACTATAACATAAGTTTTTCATTACTCATACTCTGAAAGTAGGTCTGAAGTTGCCTGAGGAGCGGGTTGAAAGTAATACATCGCAGCCCTAGGGAGAATCGCTTTCAACTGACAGCTGTCAAATTATATTTAAAAAAACGTACTATTTTGAAATTTCTATTGGACCATGTTCCTACTGTCTATACAGCCACTCAATTACAGCGCGATGTAAAATTGAAATAACATAAAGTTATGTAATAATTAAAGAATATATTTTTTAAATGACTTTATTATAATTATTACTGTCAACTATTTCTTTAAAATAACATAGATTTGGGCAAAATATTTACCATTTTTTCAATGATGGAAATGAAAAATAATGGCAGAATAGCTGGCCGGCCACAGAAAAAAAAAACAAAGTAGACGGGAAAGCGGCAATCCGATCTTCATTTGTTTTTTCGAGTTGTAGAGTTTTGTATAAACTTCCGTATAGCAGAGCCGTTAACACTCATTTTATGTATTTGTTTTTACTTTCAGTGTATTCTTAATGAAAAGCACAGTGTTTCCCTTGGGTTCAAGACTTATTTAGAGGTCCCTCGAACTATTGGCGCCCTCGCTACGCGTCGGGCGCCAAACCCCGTCTCGGGACTTAAATAAGTTACTTTCACACCTAGGTTAACAATGTACTATTACTTTGCCGATATGCGACTTATAGTAATTTGATTATTGTACGAACCACTTGGTATATAGGTAGGTATGATCGGTTGTTCTGACGGAATCGGACCCGTTGAAGTTAGGGAACTTGCCAATATTAGTAGTAATGTATTGTGGGGGACGCCACCGCGCGCGCGCGCGCACTCGGTGATCGATCAACCGCGCGCGGCGCAAATTAATGATTACATTCCATTCGTCCGGGCGAATGCGTTTCTAATTTATAGGGTCTACACTACGGCGTCCAAACACGGAACACCAACTACTGACCATATAAATGTCCAATTCATATTATCAAACATAGTAGAGACGATATAAGGATGTTATTCTAGCAACGAAATAGAGTCGATTTGTAAAATAATGTTTCCTTAACTAGGTACATAATAGATAGTTTGCATTACATAAATTATACATAGCATCCCACATGAGTATATCAGACGAATGATCTCTCAAATGTATCAAGAAACCGTAACTAAGGGATTTCTTGACATTTTACAATTAAGCGGTAGAGACTTCACGTAGACGAAGCCGCGGACAACACCAATACATGAAGTAAAGTGTTATCTGTTTTCACAAAATTATAAGTATTGTCAGTAAGTACGGTACCTTATTACTCGTACCTACCACCGGAGCAGCAAGCTTTATAATAATTATTAACACGAGTCACAAAATCAGGTGCTACTTTCGATTATTATAATATCGTTATAATTGGTTACGATCGATGTGTGAATTTGTAAAGACTTTATGACTAACTTGTACCGACTGAGTAGCACGTGTGCTTCAATTAATATAATGAATCGAAGTGTCGCGGCTGTCGATGACACGCTCGCCGTCAATATGAGTTTTATTAAACTCCACTACAATTTGGGTTTTGTAAAACTACCCACACAGCCGCGGGGCGCGGACCGCGCGCGGGGCGCGTCGCAAGCGCCCGCCCGCTCGCCTCTATGGCGAGGCGCTAGGGTCGGTTGTATCCGCCAGCCCGGGACGCGGCGGGCTCGGGTTGGAGTGCGGTAACATCTGCCTTTATTTACGTTTTGGCTCCAAACTGCGGCACAATAGGCGCGGCGAATCGGACAGTTTACAGTGGACCGGGGCGCCGCGCCGGGGCGTCGGGGGACGTCGGGGCGCCCAGAACACACTTTTTATGTACAAAATAGTAAATGACCTTAGCTTTTCAGTGTCCGCGGAATTGCTTCGGTTTGCGCAACGTAATGCCCGGATATTTTCCGACGCCGAAGTTTTGATCTATTTTATGGGTTTCGGGACAAACGTTCGAGTTGTTGGTATACTCTTATTTAGAAGCCGTGTGTAGACATACATAAAGCGTATGATCCGCAATGAGGAGATCCGACGAAGATCTAAAGGGCTCCCTAAACGATCATGCGGCATGACATGCAATACGTGCTGTCACTCATGCATGATCGTCTAGCTGTAGTGATTGACGTACATGACATGCAAACTACGTGCTGGTCGTTGCTTCACTGTATTGATAGATAGCAAGCATGGTCCATCATGCAGCATGACATTCACGTAAATGTTGCATGTCATGCAAGCATGATCAGGGACACTTTAACAGGTCACCGACTCAGCCGAAAGTATTAGGAAACAGAAGTGGCATCGGGCTGGTTGAGTTGAAGTGGACGTCGAACGGCTGGTCAATATGATGTCGATAACGATTCTGGCACCAAGACGAAAGAATTAATAAAAGTCAAATCATGACGACACACACAGTGTAACAAAACGGAACAGACTCCCAAAGGACATGAAGTGTAAACAACAGCACAGCACGTCGACACGGGCCGACCCCGGACACAATTAGACAATTAAAATGCACGTGTCATCGCTCAGTACGAATTAACCGCACTCGAGGAGTCAAAATCCGCACCACTCCATATGCGCGCTCTCCGCGACATATGGCGCCCCGCCCGCCCCGCACCCACCCCCGAGACCCGACAAATTAGTGTTTAAGAGATTGCCATCGATACGAGCCGGTCGGCGGGCCGGCCGCGCTGCACAACACACACACAGTGGCCAATCCATTACGAACAAATGGCGTTATTTAAAGCGAGCGCGGTCGCCGCGGGGCGCCACAGAGTACACGAGCTACAAGTACAACAACAGCCAGCCGCAATATGTTACAGTGCACGTGGTACGTTCACACACGAACATCTACCACCCTTCCTAGGTTTGAACACACAACCCGTTTTCAAATTTCTTAAAACGGTCGGTCCGGTTACTGAGTCTACAACTGCCTTTGCTTAGGTAATTAGGTAAAGTTTGTGGCGGTATACCTACCTACGAATCACGCGGTTGGTGAACAGCTAATCAAATTAGCGAAACGCGTCTAAGGTCAAAGTGAGCATGTCGGCAGACGAATTTTTGCCGTGGGGAAAACTGTCTCCACCGGAAATAAACTTGTATCACGCAGACGAAGCCACCGGCAACATGTAGTATAGATACTCAGTAAATTCATCTCTACAATGCGCACCGCCTTAAAGTTAGAATCCATACACAATGCGTGATACTGCCTTCTTTCCTGCTTAATTTTTATAGTGTCTGTCTAAAGACAAGTGGAAACTGCTAAAGATATCCTGTCTGGAGAAGCCGGTGAGCAGGGAGCCGGTGGGTCGGTGGTCGGTGGTCTGTGGCGCGGGCAGCTCGCTGACTTATGGCGGTGCTCGGTGCGCTAATCGAAGATTATTATCAGTGCGATTCAATCAGAAACATGATTAAAAACGATTTAGTGCTTCATATCTCAGGCGATGCGCGTCGCCTCACTTTCGCTGCCCCCCGTCCCGCACCGCCCCGCACCGCCCCGCAAGTAATTCCAGAACCTCAATGTTACCGCAACGATTCCGCGGGTCTGCTTCCGAGTTACTCGAATCAATGATCCATAGGAAATTTATATAAACTTTTCTGACTAAATTTACTATCTCTATAGGTATTCTTATTATTTGTAGTGGGGCTCTTATTAAAGACTGTAGTTCAGTGCTTAACTTTGCATCCGTTAGGAACTTCATCACTCTTTTGGTAATGATTGGTGTTACTTCGTCAGGTTGAAGTGAGTGGTTGCCGAGATGGGCGCTTCTTTCACGCATCTGGGCATATTGTATCTCTAGTAGCAGTAGGTGCTGATAGTTTTGAATAACTGTATCGAATTGATTTCGATTTCTTTAAGCCAGAGTAGCTAAAGTATTTCCAAGGAAGGTATTATCCTATAGAACTTGAAAGGATAACGTTTCACAAAAGGATGAGGCATATTGTTTTGAATACTGAATTAAAATGATTTTGACCTCAAAAGAGCAACATAAATCATGTCATTCAAATGTAACACAAAACGCGACGTCAAGCAAATAATGAGAGCGTCCCACAACAGACTGCCGCGGCGATTGTTGCCGCGAGACGACAGATTTGTACCAGATTATAGCCGGAGTATAGAGCGTCCCAAAGAATGCATCGAACACTCCGTTTTTTACATGTCGACTCTTTGTATGAAGCACAATGTTTGTGAGACGTCGCCGTGAGATAAAACCCTTTGCCCTCCCGCCCCCGCGCCTCCACCCCTAAGCATATCGACAAACGAATTAACATAATATGGTATCGGCGGCGGCGGCGGCGGCGGCCGGGCCAGGTGCCGTCACCCGACTTTTACTTTTCGTGTCTTCTTCAACTTTCACCTCAAGAGCTGTGATTTACATGTTTTTGGAGGCTTTGTCGACGGCACACGTGTCTAGGAGCGCGACCTTCCCGCCCGCGCCCGCGCCCGCGCCCACGCGCATTGTGCGCTGCGCTAACTGCGCTCCTTTGTCCATTGTGTGCGCCCGCGCCCCGACCGCCTCGACCGCCCCGGCCGCGAGGGTGGCGCTGCGACATATATTTAGACCAGTTTTTTACCCGGCCCATTGTATCGAGAATTAGACATCGACGCGCAGTTCACGAAACGCGATATTATCGGCCGTCTGCATCGCAGCTTCCTCCGATTTCTCGAGACGCTCCCATTGTGCGTCGCTTCCAACGGATATTCCTGAACGCTGTCGTAATTCTAAGCTTGCATACGTTATTGAAATAAAAACAGGTTAGCTTTCCATTTCTATAAGCGAGTCGAAAATGCGTTAGATGAGGGAGCGGGCGCGCGGGCGCGGGCGCCGGCGCGACTCGTCCATCGGATAATTGATCAAACACAAACCGTTACTGGCGTACCATCAGCTGACTGTACACTCGTTTCATCTCCGCGCGATGAATGACGGCTAGGGATTTGAAAGGGCGGTCAACGCTAGAGATTACAAAAAGATGTCTCACGGCTGGTTTTATAGCTCGCGACCGTTTTATCGATGGACAGGAGAGGAGAGGAGAGCCAGCATCCGGTTTTGTGCATTAATCTGGACAATGTGCCTCGATGTGATCGGCCGTTTGGTCACAAACTAGTTTGGGCAACGTTTCCCTCGCGAGCCGGCGCGGCGGGATGGTGCATAGTAATCGAACGTTTTGTATGACAATTGTGATTATTGAACGGTCACACGGTAAGTAACGGTCATCTATCCTATGTACTTTATAAACTACTTTATGCCCATGGTCCATCGACATTAACTACACAAACTTCGCGGGATTTAGGTGCTACCTACATTGGACACAAGAAAACTTAATATAATAATTAGAAAACAGTTTAAAAAAGTATTTTTATGTACAATCGAATGTGATTCTTACACGCTGTTCCTTAGATACGTAACTGGCAGAGTATGCTTTAGTTAACTTTGTAGAACTGAAATTTTATCAAGTTTTTTCCACCTGATTGTGTAATTATGACACATCAGTAAGATAGACTTACACTTATGTTGGAAACCGTGGAATCGCACGAGTCGTCTAAGTGTTATTTATGGCAGTACTAAATTTGCATGAACATAAAATATCTCAATCGTCAAAAACAATTTTATGTGAGTGTGTAAATGTTTTTTTATAATCCGTGATAAACGATACTTTCTACGATTGGAGACCGATATCTTACGTTACCGCGGTGACGCTTGCCGCCGGTGCGTGGTTCCAGCGAGCTCCTCGACGCGTCGCCTACATTCGGCCGAAGCATTCGAATGTAAACTAGCAGCCGCCATAAACTAAATCATTAACATAAAACCACTAACGGATCTCACGAGAACCAGTTCCGAGCATATTAATGTTTGTGATCTATTAGAAAATCGGCGAGAAACACCCAACGGACACTAGTCTCTCTCTTTGTTGCAAGCTTTTTTCATTCTAATTTCTTGTCCACTTTGAAGCCACAGTTGACAACGCAACGTACCCATATCTACTTGGCTCGTTTGCATAACATTGCTGGGCATATTCGGCGCAATCGTTATTTTGACGTGACTCACCCACTGACTTCATGCATACTTAACCTGCGAGAGTGCAAAGTACTTTTATTGATATGTAATTTATTTATTACTAAACTGACATTGAACATTCGTCATTGTCTGTATTTACCTAGGCCTAGTAATAAGACTCAATGGCACTTGAAATATTTCATTTGTGACCAAAATTAGGTTAAACATCATTCTTATTTGGAAGTATTTAGAACAATTTACCTTTATATTTAATGTTTTATTGTTAGTTTAATTTCGTTCACCTTCCAAGTTGTATTTGAGATATCTCGTTACCTTTGCAGTGTGCAGTCAGCGCTTATTATCTGCGCGGGGGCATCCATTCCCAGGATTCTGTTCCGTGAGATGTTCACACACGAGGGCGCGCCGGCGCATCCCTTTCGCGGGAGTCAAGTGATGCGCCGACAATGCGGCCCCAGCAGCCGGCCGCGGCCCGGCCAGGTGCGGCCCGCAACACTGCGCGCACGCAATACTCACCTTCACTCGCTTCCGATAAAGTTCAAATTCCTGTAGCAACCGTGAGAGAAGAAGATACACAAGAAGATATTGAACGAGACAAATTTGAACTTCAGCCCATAGAATCAGAGACGAATTTTTGTTGCAAGCGATAGCTTGTTTAGGTGATTGCAGCAGATAACAAAGTGCTCAGTGAACTATAACTAGTTCGACAAACAAAAAATCGTAAAGGACGCGGGTCGACTGTTTCTACGAGAATTGGCGCCAAAACAGAGAGATCAGAACAGATGAAATTATAGGAATGTAAGACAAACTTAAAATAAGCACATACATAATATTGAAACAGTAGTTACGAGTCATAGACTACCTACGTGGTCTGTGTTACGAGTACAACACCATAGACCGGAAACTGTATCCTTTACTTAGGTCGGACACAATCGCAATATCGTTAATTTATGCAAAGGGGAAGTGGAGGCAAAAAATATACAAATAAAGATTATGCACCTGAGCGAGGCATGCGCCGGATTGTTGGCAATAGGAGCGCAGGTATCTCGTTTGTTGTCACTCTCACGAATTAATTACACGACCGTTACAAGCCCGAGCGCACGCGCCGCGTCGCGCAGCGCACAACAAGGGACGGCACTTTGTAATTTTTTGCATCTTATTTACATATCCGATGCACTTTTCTGCCGATCCAACGGGTGTTGTTCGTGCGGAGATTCGCACGGAAGTATCGCAATTACAAATGATGACGGCCATTTTGGAGGGTGACAAAATGTTACCGCAACCTTGTTTCGATAATGACTGTTCACCGGAACGTAAACAGAAGCGCGGCTGCTTTGCAACTGAATGGGGACGGGGAGCTCGCTCGGCGGTTTCGCTCAAAAATAATACTCCTGAACAAAAGCTAATTACAGTTCCCTGGCGACAATGGCGCGGGACGGCCGGCGCCGCGGGGCGGGCCGCTGCGACGTGCTAATTAGCGGATTTTCTCACCTTTGGACAAAGATTATTTTTTGCCGACGCGTTGTAGTGTTACTTGTGTTGGTTCGGAGATTTTTTTGTTACAGTTTTTTCAGCTACGTACCTACCCAGTATGTTTCTATTATGATGTTGCAGCAATAATAAATCGCTTATAATTTTTTTCAATAACCTCTGACACATTTTTCGGATTTTTTTTGTTATTAAAATCTAACTGACAATTCACATAAAATATCGGAATAAGTATGGAAATGAAACGTTGCCGATAGTTGGCACACTGTGACCCCAACCTCTGTCCACCTGCCTTCACTCGCCGTCAGCCATTGTCTGCGCGGGCGCGGACGGACACCTTCCTACGGCAGCCGAGTATACCTACACATTGTTCTAACCTCACACCATATCGATCGGTATTATACTACGGGATATATAGGTATAATACAATTATGTATTTGTAAGGCATATAGCTACTTACTTAAATAAACTTTTAAAATAATGGATCCCACTTTAAAAAGCTTACTTATCTATAAAATTAATGGTTTGTACTTTCATTTTCATAACTGTAGCTTTAAATTTTGTCTAATTGTCTTCCTAAAAAATTATATTGTAGATGACCATGGACCGAGCGAAGCTGAAAATGACAGTTGGAGTCCAAATTCTGATGGCAATATTTTTTTGAAGGATTATTACTATTTTTAAATGGGATCTATAATTTTTAAAAGTGCATAACGCGCTCTCTATACTAATTCTCTACTTTAAAAAAATGTTGTGAAATAAAGATCTGAATCTACAAAAAACCCGAAAGTTACGTTTACGGCAGCATTCAAATTAAGAGAACTATTTTGCTGTTTGCGTTGTGCAAATGCAAATGAGAACGTTAAAGAATAATTCTAAATGAACAACCAAAGGATATTAGCGCATATGTATTGGGTGCTCCCAGCGCAGCGCGGAGGCCACGCGCCAGCCGCGGCCGGCCGGCGGCCCTGCGCCCGCGCCGCCGGCGGCACCTCTGCCCTCGACCCGGAGCGAACAATAAGGGGATGTGCGACGCTCGTACAGTGCGAGTGCGCGTCACACACGGAAAATAATAACGAGCAACCGTTTACCGACACTTGACATTTTTAACAGTAGGTACAACAGTGAACTCAATAACAAATTATGTAGAAGAAATTGGTATTTAACATAATTTTTTAGCTAAAACAAGTTTAAAATTTCAAAATGTCTACACTAATATCCGGCTCACTGCAATTTCCTATATCCCTCTTGAGGTGTCTGCGGCGCCCATACCATTAATGTTGAGTTTGCTTACTGTTGTTTGTTGTGGTGCAGTTGCCCTCCACATTTGATGGGTATCGTATTCCTTAGTCCGCACATCCCGCGGGCGACCCGGCGCGCGGCGCAGGCGGCACCGAGCCGGGAAGGCGAGCCAAACAAAATCAAAACCGGATTTTCAAAATCCCGTTTCGTTGCATTCGAAAGAAGTTCTGTTTTCGATTTCTATTCGATTGTTTGTTTTTTCGGTCCATTGTTGGGTCTGTCGCGGCTGCGACACGCGGAGGTACCATTTTTGCAAAGTCTATTCCATTGTGTACGATCCGAATGACATTTGACGGACGCGCGGCTGTCACCCGCGCTCGCCGTCGGCGCCCGCGCGCCCGCTGGCGACGCTTCTGTGGGGGCTCGCGTCTCGGCTTGTACAGGAATCGATAGCATCTTTATTCCTAAATTCGGCTCCAAGGTTATAAGTATACAATTTGTGCACAAAAGCTGGCACCCGAGGCTACGCAACGGGATTCCTGTTATCATGTTGGGTTCCGTCGTCGTCGTCCAAATGAGTTTTTGTCCGCAAAAGAGCGAGCCGCCCGGCCGGTTGGGGCTGGCGCTGGCGGTCAGCCGTCGCTCGGAGCGACAACGAACCGATTTTGTTTTAAGGGCTTCGTTTCGTACCCCTTTTCTTACCTGCCTCTTACATGTGTTTTCAACCCGGCTTTACCTCTTTCAATTTTGTTATTATAATTTTTATGTTACTATTTTTTATTTAATCATCTGATGTTGTTTTCCGAATTGATTACAAATTTTACAAAAATAAATATCTATCTGTATAAGTATCTTCTCATAACTTTTATGTAATGATAGTTTTCCTTTAAACTTCAAGTTAACAGTCAAATTCTTAGATAGAACCTACCGGATATAGAATGACAGAGGATGTATGCTAGATAGCAATGATTGCATTAGTACGTAATGAATGATAAACCAACATCATGCTGCTTGTTCGGAAGGCGGGCGCGTTGGTGCGACGGCCGTTGCACAAGCAAGGGTTATCAAACGGCAACTGTATCTGTGCAAAAAGCGGTCGCTCCTGCGCGTCCGGCGCGCCAATTATGCCGCGCTGCGCACGCGCCTCCAAAAAAACCACCACCGGCCATCCGAACCATTTTTTAAAAGCCCCAGCTAAATAATAATGCAGTAACACGCGAGAGTATTCACAAAATGCGATCCGCGAATTTCGTTTCCAAATTCCTGCGGCCCCAACTTTCGGTTTCGTTTTTTGCGGTGACTATTGTCTGTTTATCCTTAGATTTGTGTTTCTGTGCTCCCGTCTTCTTTGTCGGTGTCCACGCCGCTTCAGCCGCTTCGTATTCCTCTCATTGTTTGGTTTTATAAATTCATATTCTTCATGAAGGAAGTTTTTAACTCCATACTTATGTTCAATTAATTGGTTAGCCCGTATAAGTTATTTCATCGGTTTCCGACTTCAGTCATCGTAAAGGAATGCAAAATCAGCTGCCTGTGCCAACTTAATACAATATATTAATATTATGTTGCGCCTGCACCGGGCCGGGTACCTATAGGTAGGTAGGTATGTAATGAAGCGCCCAAAGTTTTTGTGTCGGCGCACGATTAGTCCCCGCGGCGATGTGAGGTCGCGTCGCGTACTCTGCCTCGGCCCTATCATTACTAAAAACGATCCTAATAATATAATCGCCCGGCCCTGTCACAGGCCTTAGGAAAAAGTTTATAAAGGACAATTTTCTCTTAATAGGCGACGAAATTTAGCAGTCGTTTAGAATTTTTTATAGTTTATTTATTTTTGTCGTTTCTTGACGTTTACTGCTCGATTGCAGGTTGCAGGTCGCTCAATTTGAATACAGTTTTTGTATTTTGAATTAATAGCGGAAATAGCCCTTTACTTTATTCGTCTAATTTAGTGAACCTTCATTTCTTGTCAATTAATATTTTCTTAGTGATATGAAGATGCCAGAGTATTATGGACTTACTGCCCGTACCCGTGAAGTGAGTACGGTACGACGGGTATGGGTTCGACTACTTGCGCTAGTTGCACTAGTTCCATGTAACTGTTGTATTATGGAACTATTAGGAATGATCGGAAATGAGTTGTATGTTCGTTTCACCATCAACATACTCAGCTTTTCAACGTCCACTTAAGGAGCTATGTCCATGTCTTCCTCAATGAGTGCCACCACACCTGATTCTCCACCCTCCGCACCCGGCCCGGACCACGGTCGGTCGGTCGGATCATTTACTTAAGTCTTAATGGTTTGTTCGGTTAAGATTTTTGAAGCAGGTTATAGCGAGCGATCATTTTAGTTACAGTTGCGACTCTGCCAATGTGGATGAGAGCAGGTGCGTCGGGACGCGTCGGTATGCGTCGGGACGCGTCGGCCTGCCGCGCGGTGCTTCGAGGTGGAACATGTTGGCTCTGTCACCGCCACCCGCAGGGTTGCCTCTGGCACCGACGAGAAGTGGACATGGTGTGATAACGGCCAATACAATTTCGTTATTGGAGCTTTGCGCCCACACATTTTGGATTTTAAAATCTATATTCGCGCCTGAGCTAGGGTCGTAAAGATATCTTTTTGGTTACCGCTTCGCTCAGCTAGGGCGTGGGCTCGGAAAACTGCTGTTATAAATTAACAGGTTTACCTTTAGGTGACCTAGTCTTGTGGCCAATGGTTCCTCCTTTGTAAAAATGTTTTCTGTTCTTTGCTCATTCCTTTAGTTTGTAAGTACTCGTATGTATAAAGGAAACCAAATAAACTATTTATTATTATAGCTTTGTCATGATATTACTGCTTTGTTACTACTTGTGCTTGCACGGCTAAAACTATATGACTCCTTTATTTGAGACAATTACTCTGACTACAATCCCGCAGTTGGAGTGTCCAGTGTATCATTCAAATTCAAAATTCGCTTTTGACGTCATTTTAATGACAAAATTACTATTAATTTGGCCGTTTTTGTTCTGCTTTTGGCCGTGACAATAACTAACCTTTGTTGCTCTGCATTTAGTTGTGTGTGCGCGGCCAGCCCTGGCGGCGCTCGGCTCCGGGGGGGCCGCCCGCTGGCCGGCCACGCGTGGGCGTGGGCAGCACCACCGACATGATCCCCCGCGACCTGCAACACACCATCTCTGCTTACAATATTAATGTGTGGACCTATGTGAACTTTCCACACTACGTACCACATTTATCTTCTTGCCCTATGTTTATAACGTTATGCCGTTACAAAAACGGTTTTCGTTTAGTTAACGTTTTAATGTTAGAACCATCTCAGAGTTATATTTGTCATCGAGAGATGTTATCCGGTGAGAAGCTTTTATCGATAAATAAAGATGTGATACTTGGTTTTATCTTTTAACGAGAGTGTCTACCTGACCCCTTGCATGTGGACTCCGACGATTGTGAACGATGACGCGGTCAAAGTGCCAACACGCGGCGACCTCTGCGCGAGTGCGCGCCGCCCGCGCCGCCCGCGCCGCCGCCGCCGCCGCCGCCGCCGCCGACACCGGCCATTTATATTTACGGCTTTCTAATTAATGACACGAGAGTTTCGATGGATTCATGAAAATAAATCAGCGAGAATCGTAACGCGCGGCGTGTCACGGCGCGCGGAGAAAACACCGGTCGATCTCATCCGCCGCGGTGCCGATATCTTCGACGAAGTATTTTCCAATCTAAACGAGCCGAAATTAGAAGGCTAAGACTACTTTGAAACCGGTCAACATAAAATTGGAAACCAACTGTAGTCTCCGGGTTGCGCAAGAGCCGACTTACCAGTTTGGCGCGGGCGCGGGCGCGGGCGCGGGCGCGGGCGCGGGCCGGGATCTACCGGCGCGCGGGCGCTTACGACCTTCCACCGCGTCCCTTCCATTTATTTAGACTGTCACTTTATTGCCGCGGATTAAGAATCTCGTTGACATAAATTATAGACTCAGATATGACCGATACTAAACCATTAAACTCTGTGTGACTTATGGCGAAGTGGGTGAGAACCGGCACTCGGTTCCGTAACTGTATCCCGTCCACCGCTACACCGTCGCGTCGATTGAATCATTTGCACTGTTAACAGATAATTTGCTTTTAAAAAGTAGGCACATGTGCTGGAGCTGCTGCCCGCCAGTTCCGATAAGCGAGCCCTTTGCTCGAGCCTATACAGATAGCGTCGCATAAATTTGCGTGCGTTAATGAACATGTCCATTAGTTATCAGCGGCCGCTGCGCGCGCGCCGACACGGATCAATCCTACATACTTCAATATACTTATTGTACCTTTAAACTTTGAATCAAATTATTCTTTCTTTTAAATGTTTTCAAAGGACTTTGATATAATTATCGTCGTATGTGACGTGTGTTTGTGGCGGTCCGAGCCGCCCGCCACGCCAAATGATCATACGTTTTCCTTTTTATGCGGCTGCGCCGACACCGTACGGTCCACGACTCTATTCCGCGTCCGCCCCGCGCGAGCGACTGTCCACTAACTCAGGATTATCGACTATTTTACATTTTTCACTACCTTTCTCTCGGCAAATATTACCACGATATTCGACGCCTAAGCTATTAAAATAGTTTTTAAGTCGTTTATGACGGCTCAAGTTTATTTATCAGTCGTAAAATTTGCCTATATTGTGGATCACCCGTAATTTTTCATGTATACGACTTGGTTGGTATTTATTTTAGCTGGCCTGCGGATGGTTCAGTTCGCCATTTGTCGTGTCGGTGCCGGTCGTACTACAGCGGGCGGCCACACCGTGTAATCGGACAACTAATAAGTGATCTGGAAAAAATATCGTGACCACAATTACGTTTTATATTATAAACCGTGAAAGGGTGGCCGCGCGTCCGCTCCGTGCGTCCGCTACGATATTGATGGCGTATATTTATCATAGACAATTTAGGAACACCTGCTGTTAGTATGGATGAGCGGTATCTGTCAAATTAATACCACCTTCGGCCGAGGGTTCATAGTTTGTTGGCTTTGGAAGCATCTCCCTAATGTTTTGTTTGATCGAACTCCGCCGGTTCCAGTTCCTTCGTGCGTCATTAAAATACTTTTGTGAACTACTCATCTACTGCTTGTCCATCCACCTACATTCACTCTTCTTAAACGTGTTTATCTCCTGTTTATTGTTTGAATCTAAAATCTTTTAAATGTACCTACCTACTTTTAAAAACTGTTTTTACCCACAATAGAGTCGTAACAGTAAAGTATTTACTTACTCTACAACTAAACCTTCATCACCACCGAATAGTTACTGTGGCCGATGTGTAAATTTAATTCCGGGCCATCAGGACTAAGCACTGCTGAGGTGGACGTTTTGCCGGTGGTAGGATTCTACCTAAAGGTCCCGTCTGGGTGGAAACCAGCACTATTTTTCTGTCACCAAATAGCCAAGACATGGCTCAGCAAACAATGCTTGAGGCCCAGTATAATTTCTTATGCCACCATCATCTATGTAGAGCTTGTGTCCTTTGAAGTGTAAGTACTTAGCACGCAACAATCTCCAGGTTGCAGGTGGTAACAGTTATTGACAACGGTGACCACTTGACACCAGGTGGGCGGTCTGCCCGTTCGGTAGGTACTTTATTCAGTTGACTGACATCCCTATGTCTTGGTCTCTATGTCTTGCAGTGTTGCAACTGTCTCTCTCTTTTGGAGCTAGAACCGATACTGACTCCATGTCTTCAGATTTATGGTACCATGTATCAGATTAAGCAAATCTTAGCCCCAAATAACAGTATTCTAACTGATATCGACTTCTTGCAATAAACGTTCCTTCAAATTGTTCAGAATGGACTTTGGGAATTATCCTGCGGATCCAAGATCCACAGAAATTGGTGGCGATTAGTGTTGAGTCCACTTAATGCAGGGAGTTGGCACGCGACGTGTGGCCGCGCGCGCGCTCGTGTGCGCCCCGCGGCACGCGCGCGCGCGCAGGACGGGCGCGCGGGCACGGGGCGGGCGCGCGGGCGCAGGCGGCCGCGGCCGGTGTGGCCGCAACGGGTTGCGGTTGTTGCGGTTTTCTCGTGTTAGGTTTGCGGTTTTGGGGTTCGCTCGTCAGTTATTGGTGGTGTCAAAGTGTAAGTACCTTTCAAATGTCGGTTTTATGTTTGGGAATCCGTCAAAACTCCTTTATAGTGAAGATATTTTGTCCGACTGTCTGTCCTCCCAATAATAATTTGCAAACTAGTGGACCGATTGAGCTGAAACTTATAACCTACATGACAAAATATTGTCTGTCAATGTTAGAAATCATCGAAATATTTCAGGAAAACAAAACAGACGGTGATAGGTAACAAACGGTGGTACGGTTTGATAACTTTTTAATGATCGGTGTTAGGTAACTTTGAAACTTAAATAAATTGTTACAAATCTAAATTGAAGATGAAATTGAATTTTCAATATTGTTACAAATTGTCAGCTACATATTTATTAATTAGGTGTATTGCAAATATAATTTATATATTACTTATTGTTATTTCCTAATGGCAATACTGCCGTCAGTTACTTACCTACTTCGAAGGCGCGGCCGATGCCCCCCCGGCAGCACGCTGGTAGCGCACCGCTACAGCCAGTATATGCCGGTGACGTGCAGCAGCATCGGCTCTTCCTCACCCTCCTGCTCCAGCACTGGACTATTGTTGTTCTGTTTGTAGGTATAATGGTGCCGATGGCTCCACGAGGGTACATTTTTGTACCACTGTGGTATCTGGGCACTTTCAGCACCATGTTTTCCTTCACCAGAAAGTTCTTACTCGTAAAGCTCCTTAAAAAGGTAAATTTTAGTTGTGTGATATTGTTATATTCCATCTAATCAAATCTAATTGTTATTTTATAAAAAAAATATGTTATTATGATAATGTTTTTAATTTTTTATCTAGTAATTGTAACAATATCAATAATACGTACACAAAACTAAGTAAGTAGGTACTTGTAATTTTTTAAGACCATAAACAATCAGGTGGGACCACTAGATTGTTTAGTTTTTATAAAATTACAAGTTTTTCTTTTCAATAAAAATAAAATTGGAAAAAGGTTTTTTTATATACGACTTGTTTCAAAATTTGTCACAAAATGTGTCCCGAGCCATGTTTGTTAATTTTTGATTGTAAAGCTCAGCAATCAGATGCCTGTGCCCAGCTGTAACCTGACGTCACCGCCGCAACTGTCGCGCGACAGTTGTCGCGACTGTCACGCAGTTCCGCCCCGTGTCGCGAGGCCATTTGTAAGTGTCGTCCCTGCACCTTGTATAGGTACACGGCTAGACGCACCAGCTAACTAACACATAAGTGATGCACTTATTTACTTTATTGTTGTGGAGAGCTAAATATATTATTTATATACAATAACTACTAGTTGTTGTCCGCGGCTTTGCCCGCGTGGAACAGTAACCGCGGTAAAAAGTACCCTATTTCTTATTCTAAAATATAAGCTATCACTGGACCAAGATTCATCAAAATCCGTTCAGCCGTTACAGCGTGAAAGAGTAACAAACATCCATAAAAACTTTCGCCTCAGTAGTACACAACAATCCAATTCAATACACTTTACTGCACATTTAAAAATTACAGACAAAAATAAATAAAAAGCAGATATATTAATGTGCATCTAGGCGGTCTTGTCGCTAAGAGCGATTTCTTCCAGACAACTTTAAGAAATGTCACGAAAAGGGAACGGCTAGATTGGCATACATTGAAAATAAAAATAAGTTTGTGTGTTTGTAACAATTTAATAAAATCATGAAAATACAACGTGGAGCGGTCAGCTTCTTTACAACCTCACTGTACTCCTATATTATGTCTGTCTTCATATTAGTAGGCGACACATAGATTAAACATGATTGTGACTTGATCGGACTGAATCTGAATCTAATTTCAATAATTGGTTTTATTATCACCTAAAATATATATTTAGACCAAACTACTTTATATTGCGTTCTCAAGGGGAACAGCTTTGTACAATTTATTTATGACATCGACCATATAAAGCCCCGCGCACACCGTCCCGGCCGGCGGCCATAAAACAAAGTTGTCACCGCGGACAGAATAATGCGGATGTGGAATTAAGAGCCGTGAAGGAGGCTCGGCTATCTGCGCGCGATCAGCGCCCGGTGTGCACCTGCCCTAACGTCACGCTCCCCCCACCACCCCCTCCCACAGCCGCAGGCGTTTTGTAACAAATATAGGTAATATTTATGTGATATTTTAATCTTGGGCGCGGTGCATCAATCATGACGAAATACTGACGGAAAATAAAGCTGACAGTAAATAGAACTACTTGTGTTACATGCATCATTTGTGCGTACAAACACCGGTAGGGTGACTAAATGAAAATGATGAAAAATATGACCAAATAAAAATAACATCCGACGATTTCGTGATATGACCAAACGTACATGAGCAAAACGTCAAATGTGGCCGATTAACCGATAGGGCCAGTCCTAGATGGCCACTTCATGAAATGGCCAAGTGCTTCATGATGCGGCCAGTCCTACGGGCGGGCCACGACGCATGCGCTAGTCACACACTTTGGGGCTGTATATAGGTACCTACATAAAGTGCACACACCGACATCAGGGTACATGTGACCTCCGGGAGAAAGCCTTGGATAATTAATTAACTCTTACATACAACTAGGTACTTAGTCCTTACAAAACACATACAATGTACATACAATACCATACACAACATAAGTAGAGCTTTAATAAATACAAGCCACAACGTGTACAATTCACTTGTCTAATGAGACATTTATACTATCCGACTTATTTGTCGTAGCATGGTCGTAGCAAAATAATAAATGTCAATGTCAAATAATCCAAGACGATAATAATATTATCTTTCTTAATCTTCTATTAGGATTATTGTCCAATTGTAACAAACAGGGTATAAAACAACTTTGACAATTTGTTGAAAAGTTGCAAATGTAATATTCTTGCTATCAGCAATAATGCTGACTCTATCATCGACCTACCGACCAATGGACTGAAAAAAAATCATCAGTTGACAACATTTAATACCTACTATTAGTAACTAATGATTAGCAATATTAATAAGCTTAATCATTCTATTTAAAACCATACCTGTATCTTACTACCTACTTATTTCACTAAACAAGTATAGTACTTACTTTCTTATTTCAGTATTGAAGAGGAATTGTTTTCTTTTTCGTGTTTTATTTCAATTTTTTCGGAGTTTTATGAGGTCCATTGATTGGCATTCGATGTTCGCAATTACTTACCATTAATTAACAATAATACTTACAACAAGCTCCTTCGCCGACTATCTCCCGGCGCCGACAAGACGTCGCGCCGGTGTCGTGTTGGTGTCGCGCCGGCCCCGTGTCGCGTGCTCCGACGGGCTCGTGATAAATATCGGGATTTAAAAAACGGCACCCGGCAATTAGTCCCCGTCATTATAACGCTGCAAACTAATTTAGTTTCGCGCGACGCCCGCCCAGCTCTACTCATACCCCAGGAAAAATAAGGTGAAATTGTTTATACAAATTATACTTTAAAACGAACGCAATTTTTTTAATCTGTAGTACTAATGTAAGTTTTGTAAAGAAGTAGTTTTCCCCAGTTTTTTTCGTGTGCGTATGCAAATGAGACAAAAATTTAATAAAAATATTAAAGGTAATAGAAACAATGGCGAAACAATACCGTATCGTTAGGTTATGTAATATTATTATTGTTCGAGATTGGAGTCGAGTATTAGTGATTAGAGTTCGTATTCTATTTTCTATTGAGTACCACTGAACAGGTAGCTGTTTATGGTGATAAATATCTATTTTGCACATTCGCCGTTCACACTCACATTATAAAGGCGAAAGTTTCATATTCATAATAATATTCTTTATTTGCAAGCCACACGGTAATTTTAAGATGTTACAATTATAAGTTTGTGAGGATATTTGGATGTTTGTTACTCTTTCACGCAAAACTACGGTACAGATTTTGAATAACACGTAGGCTATTCCCGCGGGAAAACTTTTCTGAGCGGGCGAAGCCATGGGAAGCAACTAGTGTTCACAAAAACTGAAAAGTGAGCAGTTGGTTTTAAAGCTAGGTTAATGTTATATTTCCTCGAGTATGCGCGGTGGTAGTAATGTGACCTATTTACGTGGTGGCTACATGCCGGTGCCGTGCTGTTAGCTGAATGTCGTGCGAATGTGGGACGCGTTATGGAACGTGTTTTGACAATACATATTTTCTAAGGCTTCATTGTTCTTAAGGACAAACAGACGAAACATATTTTTCACCTCACAGACTCGGAAGGGTATACTTTCTCATTCGAAATCTGCGTGGAAAACTGCACCTGAAAAAAACTTTTTAAAACTTTTCTTCTAATTTGTAGAACCACCTTCTATTATATTTTTTTTATTATATACATTTAAAGTAGTGGTCAATTCTAATTGTGGTTATTAGGTATTATTTGTGGTTCTAAACCGCCGAAAGGATTCCATTCACCTAGTATTTTCCTCGCTGTAGTGAGGTGAAAAATTGTGTGTTGCGCTCGGCAGCAAAGTTATTTTGCGTCTCGTACCTTGATCCCTCGCTACACTCAGTTTTCAATACTAGTACTCGCACAAAATAACCAACTTTGCACCCTTGCATAACAAATAACTATTATTATCCTAAATCGAAATGTACGTAGGTAGGTTAGGTACTCGTATGTTCCTATCAGTAGTTTCAGTAGAGCTTACATACAACAGTATGTAGCAAAACTTGAAGGAAAAATATTTAAACGCACATCTTTAATAAGTAATTAACCAACCCCCATAACTTTTAAACGGCTAAAGTACTACCTACCTAATAATAATTTTCGAGTAGGTACATACATAATAGTACATAAATTTGGTACAAGTCTTCTGCATATTCAAATTTCAAATCAGAGCCACAGCTGCCAAGATGACGCGATGAATTTACTTCATTCATGGTGCTCTTAAGATAACAGTTTATTATCATCATATGGTTTATAAAAATTACAAAGTATCAGGTCTCACTGGACAGAACCTCAGTGGACAGCACGTATAGGTAGATATTTTATGTTACATTTACCTCTCATCAACAATACCAGTCATGTATTCTGTGACGATACGTGAAAAAAAACCGAGTTCCAATCGAGTGATTACGATTTCACGTTTTTATAAAAGATCACCCAGGTAGTGAGATTTATACTAATTTGTGTTAGTTTAGTACTTGCATATAAATGTACTTGCGTGCAATTTGGCCCCATAAAGCGCGATTTACGCGGGATCGTTACGTTTTTATGAAAGTTATGTGTTTATTAAGAGCAGTTCCCCGTGTCGTGCGGCCGGGACGTTACTGCGGACTTTTTGCGGCAAGCGCCTACTTTGTTACATTAATTACTGCCATTTGCACCGAGCAAAAGTCAATATTTTACTGTAAAACTACTATTTTTTGTGAGTGGAAACATTTAAACGAGTGTACACGCCCCCGCAGTGTTCAATACGCTCGCTGCGGCGCGCGGCTCCGCCCGCCCCGTCCGGCCCGCCGCCGCCGCTTCCGGCTACGGTTTCAGGGTTCAGGGTTCCGTAGTGCTCCCGCCCGCGCCCGTCCGTCCGTCCGTCCGATACAACGTCATTAGGTACCTAAGTACTCATTACTATTGCAGTTGTGAACCGAAATGCAGTTAATTTTGTACAATCATACTTCCGATGTCGATGACAATTTTGAAAAAATGTAATGGCATAAGTTTACTCATTAGTGGAACCTCCCCACACAAGTAATAATAATAATAATGTTTGGACTAATTCACACGCGGCTGTTTAGTCCCCGATTAAGCCGAAGCTAATGTATTTATGTATTTATTAAGTAGTATAATAGCAGAATATATGATAGGTACAAGTACATACAAACACCCAGATTTCGAAAACCAACAGATATGCTCATCACACAAATGTTGGTCCCGGGTGGGAATCGAACCCACGATCACTGGCGTTATGTGTTCAAATTCGTCGGCCTTCAGCGCCTGCGGCGGCTTCCTGGCGCGCCGTGAGAGGGTATATATATTTCGTGACAGTTTGTCAACTAAACAAAAACTAAGTACACACACATTTCGGCGGCGCGTAGGAGTCAATTAACAGAACCGGTCGAGGGTCCTTCCGCGTGCGCAACTACCGCCCGCGGCCTGCGGTATACCGCGCACAGCCAGCCAGCCAGCCAGCCAGCCAGCCAGCACACTGCGGCGGTAGCAAACGAGTTCCTTACATATATTATTTACTGTAATATATTATATCGGCAAATATACAGCACGCACCTACCGGCGGCGGCGGCGGCGGGCGGCCGCGGCCCACTTCTAATCACATTCAATTTGCAATGACAACTCTAACTGATATATTTCAATAGCGTATAATTAATTATTGACACTTTAATAATAATTAAATCAACGAAATAATAAATCATCGTAACTTCGTTATGAATTCATAAAAGTGACACACGCGAAGTTCGTTTGTGACTAACGTTACATTACACAAACACAAGTGGTTGATGTTCGATGCGATTGTTTTGGTCTTCCGTTTAAATCAAACTTCTGCAATAAAGCATATTATAAGTTAAAACGACTATATAGGTACCTAAATGATAAACTTCCATAGAGTGTCTGATAATGAACAAACTATATGTATGAAAGCACGGCCCTGTGCTGTTGGGTTTGTTGCTGTTTCTTCCCTTCGGCGACGTACAGGTGGAAACAGACGTACTTAGTTTTAGTTTTAGACAGAATTGACGTCAAAAAGAGAATATTGTATTCCAGTGGGTGCGGGGTACGGGGGCGAAGCGGAGCATGATGCTTCATAGCTCGTGTCGTGTATTATCTATGATCCAGTAACAATGTCATTAAGTAAATGTGTCGGCGACTCGATCAATGGGCATCTAAAGTGAGCGCAGCGAGACCCACATTCATCTGTTAATTACTCGCAGCGACTCCGTACTGGAGCGGGCGATGGGCCGCCCGTGGCCCGTGTGTATGCTCGGTGCTCGGCGCGGCCGGTAGTACCGGTACATGCCGGGGTACTGTCTACGTACGTACGGGGTACGTACGTTATGTATGTATATACGTTATGAAATATTCATATTAATTATTATATGACAAACAGTGTTATGATACCTACATTTGGCTGACCATTGAACTAGGTAGTGGAGCGCTTTATATTTAATTGTTTTTTTTGTTTACAGAGGACGGTGACGAGTTGTGTGGCGAGGCAATCAACAATCAACTTGTGGCCGTAACGTGCCGCAAGCGAAACCAAAAAAAAATTTAACATATATTTATATTATATATAAATAGAGCCGCAGAAGTTAGTCAAATTTAATGAAATGTCTTCGTAAGAACCGATCCAGTGCAGCACAGGTCGGTTCATAAGAAAACATTTTATTAAATTTGACTAACTTGTGCTGTTCAGATTTTTTTCTTCCGTTATAATGAAATAATCCTTACATGAAAGAGAGTCGATCCGCATCAAAAAAAATTTTGATCAAAATGTCTAATTATTATGGACAACCAAAAAATTTTTATGCTAAAATTGTTTTCAGAAAAAAAGAACAAATGGTTCCTAAAACAATTTCCCTGTATCTCCTGTTTGTATCTCATGTTTCGATTTTAGCCTAAGTGTCCCAGTTAAAAAAAACACACTATATATGTGCACTAAAACTACACAGTCTAAGTAGGACTTCAAGAATATTAGACTCGATGATCATTATTCTATTCGGCCGCAGACTACATTGAGTGGAGCGTTGAAAGGACCCAGATGTGTCATACACGCCGGAGGCAGGAAGCTATGGGTCCATGAGTGGCGTGTGTCATGTGCCGTCTAGACGACAATCGCAGGAAGCGCCGGCCGGTGGCGGGCGGCAGCGGCCCGCGGCCTGGCTCGCTACCGATACACTCTAATTGAGTGACAACGCCTTTGTACTAACGCACTATAAGTACCTACTGCTAGGAGTATAAGAACAAGAGGAAAGTATCAAATAGGTAGGTACCTATCTAACTCTGTTATGTAGGCATATTAGGCATGAATCAAAAAAAATGCTACTAGGCGAGCGCGCGCGCCACTAAAGAGATTCGAAGCTTCTTGATATTAAGTATGAGGTATATTAAGTTTCATACGTACCTTTTTAATTTAAATTATGTAAGTATGTAAGTATGTACCTACTTATTACACAATCATTTTTCTTAATTAAACTTTGTTTCCTATAATATTATCTCACACACTTATAAAAATACTAGCTGTGTAAAAATGTTCCAAATTTCAGTTACAGCCAAATGTTCATAAAAGCTAAGTTAATTAGCGAACAGACAGGTGGAAACTGTGTCCACTTGGACGAAACTGCAAAAAAATTTACCTATAATTATTATATTATGTCTCACATAGAGTCCTGCGTCGATAAAATGTAAAGCGATAACCAAATAGAGTAAAAATAAAATACCTACCTTTGTGAAAATCAGGCAAGCTCACATCAAGCTATTACACTTTTGTGGCAATGTCAACTTTATTTTGATGAAAGAAGAGAAAAAGCAGCGCTGGAGGCGCAGTTGCCGCCCAGCACTGAAGCAGCATCGGCACACTAATATCGGTACAGTTGTTTGCAACTTGCGACCCGAGCAAGTGAAATACTAGCCTGAGATAACAATCATATTTACCCTATCCGACAAGTACACAACTAAACAGCAAAATAACTAAAACTGAACTCTAATGTAATAGCTATAAGCGCCATAACGTACTGTGAAGCAACAGATATATAGTTTTTCAGTTTCAGATGGCGGTCGGCGGGCGGGGTGGTGGCGGGGGCGCGGGCGGGCGGGGGGCATGCCCCGAGCGCGCCGCGCGGAGACATCTAGCGGCGGCGCGCGGCAACCAGCGGCCACCTGCACTGTACTGTACACAGATACATTACTATGTAATGTACAGTCAAGTTCATAAGAGCAGTACCAGTTTCGCAACACAATAGATTGACGACCATTTTCCCTTACGACCTTCTTATTATCCACTTGTAAAGACGAGCCTTGCATCCCAAAACATAGGAGCAACGGATTCAAGGGATGTTACAAATATGCGGCAACAAAGATCTGGAACGACCTGCCTCCTTCGGTCCGTTCCCTAAAAACCTTGCACTCGTTTAAAAAAGTTTTAAATAATACTCTTCTTCAAGGACAAAGAGAAGAGTTATTTGATTTGAAAAAAAAAAAAGTTTTGTAACATATTTAAAAATGGAGAAAAGCTTCTGGGTACCCTAAAAACTAAGCTGAGAGCGTCATCTGGTCGCAAATGCGCAAAAAATGTTAAAGACAGAAAATGTATTTATTAGCCCTATTCTTTCCTGGTTTTTTTTTCTGATTTACTCCTTGTAGTTTGCAGGTTATGTAGGTTAGAGGTACTTAGGTAGGAGATACTTAGGTGAAAGGAGACAGTTTGAAAATCAGCGCCGAGCAAATACGCCGGCACTTAGCTGAAACTGTGTCCTTTTGTCACACCCTATTGTTTTGTTTAAAGTGTACTAACGCTTTCTACCCCTAACACTTGAATATATATACAATTTTTTATAGAAATAAGTACGTAATGTTAGTAACAAAAATAAATGTATCTATGTTCTTTTAAATCAGGTTGTGACAATAAACGATTATTCTATTCTATTCTTATTATATCAAGTTGTTTCTGTACCCACACATGCACTAATAATATGTTCATGGATATAACGATGAATTCATGACTTATTGCTATGACGGTAAAGTTTAAAACACGCTATTGACTCGGGTGGTCAGTTACGTCTAATGGTTTTTGTATTCTCCGTTGTACAGAAACATGACTATTGGCGTGCTAATGTACTTATGAACCTTGACTGTACCTTCCTACTGTGTGCTACCGACCTCTCTATGTCCCCACTACACACGCGTTACTTGGCTGTAGTTACAGTGTATGAAGGATACTGCCTAGAATGGAACAGCTATAGGTACCTTTACATTGTATAGTACTGTTTGTGATTTAGCATGTAGATAGGAGGTAGGCAGTAACAATAGGGAACAACTCGCAATGCCGCTTACACACCAAATGCAACCTCCCCTTGGGCGTTTTTAATAGGGTTTTGGGTATTTCTTTGTAGCTGGTTACTAAACTCGGTTACAAACACGGCCGGAGCCACTTTTGTAGTGACCCAAGTAGTTGACCAATGGTCAAGAGAGCTTTGTTGATGGATGTTGGATGGAAGGTTGTATGTTGGTTAACAACTAACAAATGTGGCGTTCCAAAACAAAAGGGACACATTTAGTTTATATGCGTCATCTTGGCAGAGCCACGGCCTTTGATTTGATATCTGACTATTGAGAAGAAATGTACCAAATATGTACCTACTTAAATGTACTCGAAAATTATTATTAGTACCTCAGCGCCGTTTAAAATAGGATTCGAAGTAATTAAAGTTTTATAAAATGATTCAAATGACGACACTAGGCCACTACAATAGTGGCTCAGGCCGTGTTTGTAACCCAGTTTTGTAACCAGCTACAAACAAAGATTTTTTTCATCGTTTGTAACCAAGTTACGATACAAACATAATTTGATAGCTGTATTTCCTTTCCTTGTAATTACTTAAGATTGAAGAATTTATAATGTCTTCGTTTGTAACCGAGTTACAAACTAATAATTTTCGGATCTTTAAATTTTCTTAGTTCGTAGATAGGGCACGACTAAACGGCTCAGCCGTGTTTGTAACTAAGTCTTGTTAGCAGCTCTTCGTTTGTAGCTGGTTACAAAACTCGGTTACAAACATGGCCGAAGCCATAAAAGTTTATTTAAAAAATAACCATAGGTCTACGAGCTTGGTTCTTGGATCTATGGTTAGGTTTATTTGTGTAGTTTTCAATCGTGGTCACAGGTGACTCATTCCGCCACAAAGTTACTTTTGATTTGGAATCATCTGACTCCTGACACCCGGGGCTAAGTCTTACTGTCTACTACTACAGCAGCACCAGGCTGTCTGCACACGAGCGTACGTGTGTGTGTGTCAGTATGTAGGGCTATCAGCAGCGAGCTTAGTGGGTCGAGCTCTAGTCCGAGTGACCGGGGCGCGGGCCCTGTGACCGGGCCCCGGGCCCGCCGGGACCCGCGGCCGCGCCGTGACCCTAATTAGGTGCCAATTGACCGCACTTAGCACACGATCCGATGCGTGTAATCATCTCGTTCGCTTGCTCTCTGATTTAATCACAGTTTTATTAAACTCTTTAATAACATTTTAAAGACTACAGGTGAGTATTGATAGTACACAGGTGCCCAGCTACAACACGTGCTACCTTCCTAGCCTGGTACCTATCGTGCCAATAATTACATTATGTGTATTGGAATCTCATTACATATATCAATTTGTTTTTGGATAGTCGGTGGAATAAGAAGAATAAGCCCCGACTACTCGAAATGTTCATAAATTCATTCGCCAATCTTACGCCGCAATACTTACTAAGTAGATTCAATTCAATTCATTTAATCACATAATAAGTTTACAGCGGATAACATAATGCTTGTGAAAATAATATTTGTGATTACTAACATGATTAGCTTTGATCAAAATTTCAATACAACACACACAGTGATACGATTTAACATTATAACGGAATAAAATAGTCCATTTTGTGACACGTCGAGAGCTCACCTGTACGCCACTCGTACAACACGTATGAAAATAAAAAGGAATGTGACAGAAAAACATAGCGAAGGGTGAGCTAGAGGCCCCGACCGTCGACCGTCGACCGTCGACCGGCGCGAGGACCGCTCGCGGCGCTACCAAAACCGTGGAGCCTATAAATTTAATAGTACATGCCGCTGATAAAGGTGGCCTCGCCGCACCCCGCGCACCCCGCCCCCGCGCCCGTACACCTGCCGCGGCCGCCACAACACATATTTTACTGAGAATCGCACAAAAACTGAGGGCTCCAACGAACTAACCCGCGCTATGTTTCCACGAACCTAGCGCACCTCTCGGCGCGTTGCAGTTTGGTATCACAAACGTCGTGTCCCGCAACAAACACTCGCCAACCGTTTTATAGCGGACATTTAGATTGTGCAGCGCCTATAAATATAAAGTCCAGGTAACAGCTGGTGTTTCAGATAGAATATAAACGTTCTGTAGGTACTACAAGGTACGAACACACCAGCATTAATCATGGCAGCAAATTATAAAGAGCAGAGCCAACCAGCGTGCAGTGAGTGAGTGAGTAATCAGTGACGCCATAAATACACTTAGGATTTGTAAAAAAAAATTAAGAAAGGTATCTACTTACCTAACACAAATATAGAGTGTGAAACTATAACATCACGCACTAACATAAGAAACTAGAACAGACTGTTAAAAGTTTTAGTACTTTGATGGAAGGTGTAGGATTTTTTATTATTTGACGAACCTACTTATGTACCTGCCTACATATTTCAGGAAAACTAAAAACCCTCATATACCTAATATAGCGTACGACTTTGTTTTGATCACGATCCAAATCGTCGTAGAGTAAGTAAGTTTAAATACACTTTTAAGAAACGGAATTTATTAGGTACCTACCAACTTACATTATTTGGTCAAATAAATGTTGCAAATCCCTCTCAAATCCGCAAACTACTGGAAACTAACTAACAAGTAGGTACTGGTTGTAAGTTATGCCCATAAAATAATAATAAATTTAATGAACTAGATAGGTACATACTTAATATTCGAGAATAAAAGTTAAAAAGGCGAAAAATAAAAGGATCCTTTTTAGTCTAAATAAGCTCTACACAAAGGATTTGCAATATTTATTTGAACAAAATTAATGTACGTTGGTACCTACTGCTTACCTAATAAATTCCGTTTCTTAAAAGTGTAGGTACTTATACTTAACTCTACGACGATTTGGGTCGTGATCAATACAAAGTCGTACACTATATTGTATGAGGGTTTCGTATTGTTTTTAGTTTTCCTGAAATATGTAGGTAAGTACATAAAAAAGTACCTATACTTCGTAAAATAATATAGGTTGAATATTGGTAAAAAAATAAACAGACAGAAAAAAATATAAATAGGTACATAAAAATTATTATAAATATCTTGTACCTAACATAGATTATTGGTAAGATAGAGGAACATAATTCTAAAATAAACCTATTAATAGGCTTTCTATGAAGGCTGTCAGTGAAGTGAGGCTGTGATTGAACTTATGATTTGATGAATGAAGTTAGGTATTATAAACAGCCGTTGCATAGCGGCGAGCTGTGCAGTGTGGGGGGCTTGTGTGTGAAGGCCGAGCCGAGCGCAGACAGGCCTCCGGCCTCCGCGCCACCACGCCCGCTGGCATCTGCGCCGGTGCGGTGCCTGCCGCCTGCTGCAGACTCTGACGGTGACTAGGTCTATGTGTCAAACCCTGTACCTGGTGCTACTGCCAGCCCTTTGTTCGTGTATTCAATGGCATTTTGCGCTACGTGACATTTTTTGCCTCAATAATTGCGCAAAATAATAAAAAAGCCTTTTGGACATGTTAAATAATGTCCAAAAAGCTCGAGTCTGAAGGCACACATTAAAAAAACTTCAATCGGCTGCGGTTCAATTTAAAGAAAATCACAACATTCGGCAGGTGTGTAAGTAGGTACTACATATTATTTCGTGAATATTTTGTACAAGTACAAGGATACTATCAAATTAACGTATAGGAATTTCAATTTTAGAAACTTGAAAAATACCTAATAAAGCTCTGTGTGTGTGAAATATTATGTCGGGTGATATAAACACTTTTCGACCTAAGGAGGGAAACTGTAAAATACGGCATCCTAGCAACTGTGGGGATTTTCCACACAACACTCGGACCAGGCGTTCCTTGGAGCTGTCGTGTGGGTACTCTGGGTACCGCTAGTATACAGTGAGTGTCATTTTTTCTGGGATTATCGCCGTCGGTCCGCTGCGTCGCTACACACGCTTCATTAGCCACTAGGAATGTCAATTCGTCCGCCGGCGGCCGCATGTACACCACTGAACACTTTTTGCTCCCGACATCAGCACATAAGTAACGTACGACGCACATAAAATGCTATATCGAGTTGACGTGCTAAACGTTTGACAGAACTCCTTTTTACAACTGTGATTATTGACAAGAGAAACCCGATGGTTGTATAAAGAAGAAATGCTGTAACTACTTCGCGGAGTAGACAACAAAACGAAAAGGTAAATGTAACGCCGAACTTAGATTTACAAGTGACTAGGTGTTGCAGTGTTGTGTGTTGTGTAACATTACATAAAGCCCTGTCGAATAACGAAGCTAGTCAACATAACGATCGACAACTACATGCGATCGAATCCTATCAACGGGTTTGGGATGAAAACAGTACCTAACAACTGGAAAAGCAATTCTCTTAAATATCATAATGTTGCTCTCATAATCAAAATATTTTTGATTTTGACACTGAGCAAAATATGCCGATTTTTTCAAAGTGTCAAAATCAAAAATATTTTATTGCATGTAAGTACCTACACTGAGTACAATACGTCATTTTTAACTACCACCGCTTCCAAGGTGTTAGCGCTGGGAAGAAGCGGCGCAACAAACTTCCGATTCACTTTATTTTAAATCATGTTTGTACGTAACATTATTAATGTAAAGATTGTGCGAGGCTGAAGTAACATTAACACCAGGCATCTTTGTCATTCAAATGATCGACAATTTTTAATAAGCTTTCTTACAATGAGTCTTAAATTTTCTATCATATTATAGATTATATATTATACTATATTTAAGATTAATTTCTTCTGGTAGTTTGTTGTAGAAGCGTATACATTGCCCCGTGAACGATTTACAGACCTTACTAAGTCTTAATTGTGGTGATACAAGTTTGTTTTTGTTTCTTGTTATCAAGTGCATCAAAAAGAGAGATAAGGTATATTTTTGCGGAATATTCTCAAAAATGTATTGACTGGCAACGGTATAGGTATTTATTTCTTTAAACTTTTAGTCAACGGAGATTATAGATCGCCCTAATAGCTCCATTTGCAAAATAAAAATCGCCTCTATATCTGCTGCTTGACCCCACAGTTAAGTAATGGAGCCCCCAAAAAGAGATGAATCTATAGTTATAGGTACCAAGAAACACACTGCTTTTGATATATTCTAATCTGTCTGTAAATTCGTTTATGATCATCGTATAAAAAGCAATTTTCCTAAAACGTACAATGTCTAATTAACAAAAGGTCTATAACGCATATTGACTGCTATTAACACATTTATTGTCTTTGTATTTAATACTAGATTATTTAAGCTGAACCAGTTCCTATGTATTAGTGTGAGGGTATTGTTTACCTCAGGAAGTTCAGATGCTCTTTTGCTAATTTTAAAAATCTGCGAAGTGTCATCCGCAAATAATACTATATTGGACATGTTTTGTATTAGACAGGGCAAGTCATTCGAATTTATACAATAAAAAGAAATGGACCTAGAACTGAGCCCTGGGGCACCTCCATTTTCACACAAATGACCCAGATTGTCTTACTCTATTAATGTTAACTTTTTGTACTCTATTTTAGGTAAGATTTCAGTAATTTGAAAGATCTGTATTTGCCGCCATAATGTTTCAATTTAAGTAGTAAGGTTTGGTGATTAACGCAATGAAATGCTTTGGAGAGATCGCAGAAGATGCATTTATTGCATCATATGTAATGTATGTGAAGCTTCCCAAGCATCTGATAGATACTCAAGATCAAATATATAGCAGAACACATTGATACACTTATGCCTAATACCTATTAAAGGTCATATTATTGTGAGAGTAGATATAATTCTGTATTTTTTATAAATAAATATAAAATAATTATTAAAGAATTAATAGCATAAATAGTGTTCAGAACGAACACTGGACTATCAAATAAGAGAGTAGTTATATTATATGTGTCTACGTACTGGTAACACGCAATTTTAGTACTTCCTTTCATCTTTTGAAACAATATAAAATCAGTGCAATATTCAACTTTATTAGTTTTATTTATGTTCATCACAACAAATAGCGTAAATATAGGTACACATGTACGAATTTTTGATTTGATAAGATGTGTGTAGGTAAGTAAGGTTCGTGGATTAAACTAGTGACGTTGTCAGGTATCTTGTGTGACACCACTGATCAGAACACTGCTAACGATGATACCAATAATTGTGAACACTTAGCAACAATTGAACCTCGCCAAACATAACTACCTACTTATATCAAAAATGAATCTTTTATATCCATCCTCATGTAGGTATCTATAATTTGTTGTTTTAAAGTTAGGTGGCTTGCAATTTGGGATAGTAGGTAATGTTTTGGGAACTTACAACAACTATTAAAAAATGATATTTGTAACTAATATGTTTATTTCTCCCACAGTCCATTACACTGAATCACAAATAATAATAAAACAGGCGAAACAACCAAATAAATGTGTAAGATTTATAGAGTTTATCAAATCAACGTTTTTTGCGGCCCGGGGCGGGTTCGAACCGCGCTGTGAGTCCGTCGGAGTGTCTACTCCACCTGCCGCCGCCGCCGCCGCCGCCGCCGCCGCCGACGCAGTAAATACAAACAGTGCCCCTTTGTCTCCCCAACTAACAATGTCACCTACTAACCGGGAACCACGAAAAAACACTACGTAGTAAAATATTTAACTCTTTTTATTAAATAGTACTTATGAATATAAAATATTTTATGACTAATTTATTTACTACATAAGAACGTGCACTCGCACCTCTCGGAGCGACATGTCTTTAGCCAATCCGATGGAAGTACCTAGGTAATTTCATTAAACGTATTTTTAAATGAAACAAAGTTTATTTCTTGCCTGGGATTTATACTTGTATGTGTGTATATTTTTCTATGTTACTTCTTACGGTAGGTATAACACGTCAAAAACAAAATGAACTAATGAATACGTTTAATGGCCCACGCAACACAAGATCACCAACAGGCAGAGACTAGGATGTATGTCAATAAAAGCCATTGCATGTGTCAATTTCTATAAAGAACTTCTTTTAATATATATATCATCAATCAATATACGTTGTAGGTACATTATTTTATATAGAAAAAATACCTATTTTTACACGTTAAGTACCAAGGTTGGCCACAAATACATTACAAACAAAAAACAACAAAACAAGTAAAAAACAGGAATAAAACCATTTTGGCATCGTGTCTGCATTCTTTTAATAATATTTTTCAATAAATTATTGTGTGGGACCTAGGTTTGTGAGGAGTGCTTGGTTGCAGCGCGCGAGGCGGCGCGCGGTCGGTCCGCGGCGGTCGGACCGCGCGCCGCCTCGCCCGCTCGGAGCGACTCAATAAACACTTATAATAAACATAAAATTGCACCTATTGACTCACTCGTATTCCCTTACAAAACGAAGCTTCGACCCGATTCATATTTTTTACTCTCTTCATCATCATCACTAATCATAAATTTACAGTAATAGCAACAATTTAAATGTAATCCACACCACGACGGCCCCGTCCCTACCGACGGGAGCCGCGATGAACATCGTTCATTTATAATATCTATAAATAAATTCGATGAAATCGTCCTTAACAAAAATGAATGGCGCTACGCACACCTCGCCGGGCGGAGTTATCGTTAGATAAATGATAAACAGGTGAAGGCTGTGTGTAGTGTCGGCGTACTCACCGGGTGATGGTGGCGGGTGGCGGCCGGCGGCCGGCGGGCGGCGCGCGGCCGGCGGCCGGGGCGGCCGGGGCGGCCGGCGAGGTGCGCGAGCGACGCCGGGTCGTCCTCCGAGTTAAGCTCTTATTTATCAATTAGACTATCTATCTAAACAGTACCGGCGATCACTCCGAACCTCGGCGCTTCGACATAAAGTATATAAACGATTACTGGCTTCCATCTTAGCATTACTCACATAATTAAATGACTTCACTGAGACCTGGCGGCCTGGCGGCGCGACCAAACAATAAGAACAACTTAGGTGTAGGGTGAGGTCCATGTGCCGGGCGGTATGTCAGTATGTACAGGCGGCCTCGTGCTTGCTTGCATGTATGTATGTACACAGTCCCGCGGGCGGGCGCGGCTAGTGCGGCTCCGCGTAGAAGGGCCGCTGCGGCGCGGGCGCCCACGGGGCGAACTGTTAGTGCGCGGCCAGCGAGTGCGCGCCGGGCGGCAGGTGCTGCGGCGACAGCCCGGGCGGGGAGTGCGAGTGCGCGTGGTGCGCCAGCGGCGAGCCGTGCGCGTGCGCGTGCCCCTCGTGCGCGTAGTGCGCGTGCGACATGCCCTCCATCATCTCGCCGCCCAGCGTGTTGGGCGGCGTCATGCGCTTCTCCTTCTGCCGCCGGTTGCAGAACCACACGCGCACCACCTCCTTCTCCAGCTGCAGGCTGTCCGCCAGCGAGGTGATCTCCTGCGCCGACGGCTTGGGCTGCTTGTGGAAGTGCTGCTCGAGCGCGCCCTTCACGGACACCTCGATGGAGGTGCGCTTCTTGCGCTTGCGGCCCTGCGCCGCGATCTTGTCGATGCTGGTGGGGCTGCCCGTCGTGGAGTCGGCCTCCTCCAGCCACTTCTGCAGCAGCGGCTTGAGCTTGCACATGTTCTTGAAGCTGAGCTGCAGCGCCTCGAAGCGGCAGATGGTGGTCTGCGAGAACACGTTCCCGTACAGCGTGCCGAGCGCGAGGCCCACGTCGGCCTGCGTGAAGCCCAGCTTGATGCGGCGCTGCTTGAACTGCTTGGCGAACGCCTCCAGGTCGTCGCTGGTGGGCGTGTCCTCCTCGGGCGCGTCGCGCTCCAGCGAGTGGTGGTGGTGCAGGTGCGGCGAGGGCTGCACGTCGCGCAGCATGTGGTGCTGGTGCATGGGCACCGGGTAGCCGCCGTGCAGCGCGACGGGCGAGCCGGCGCCGTAGACGGGCGCGTGCCAGCCGTGCGCGGCGTGCGCGGCGTGCTGCAGGTGGCGGTGGTCGTGCGGCGCGGGCGGCGGCTTCACGTCGGGCTGGTGCGCGTGCGCGTGGTGCTGGTGCATGGCCCACGGGTCGGCGGGCGGCAGCGACGCCCAGGGGTTGCCGAGCACGGGCGCGCCCGGCGACGGCGACCCGCCCGCCTGCAGGTGGTGCTGGTACTTCATGTCGGCCGGCTCGGCGCTGCGCGGCGACGCGGCGTGGTACCCGCCCAGGTTGCCCAGGTCCAGCTCGCCGCCGGGCATGTACGTGGTCGCCGCCATGGCGCCGTACCTCAGATCCACGGTGGACGGCGTCTTGCCGGCTCGAAGGCTCTCGAGCCTTCAACTGGCGTATTCGTTCGCGAAAATAGCGCGCAGATCGCGCGACACTGCGGCAGCGGCGGGGGCCACCTCACATCACAGACTACGAGTGCGAGCGACATGCGCGTGCGTGCGCGGCGGCAGCACGGAGCGGACTGTGGGGCGCCGCGCGCGGCCGGCGCGCCGCGCGAGGGGCATGCGGCGCGGGGCGCGGGGCACGGTGTGCGCCTGGCCCCGCCCAGCGCCGCCCGCTAATGACGATGTAATTACCGTGCCCCGCCCCCCGCCCCGCGCCGCGCCGCGCGCCCCGCACTCCTCAGGAAAATTGTGCGGCGTCGCGTCGCTCCACGCACGCCGCCTGCCCGCGCTCGGCCGCCGCCGCCTGCCGCCGCCCGCCGCCGCCGCCCGCCGCCGCCCGCCGCCGCCCGCGCGGCCGCCCGGCCGGACGCCGCGCCGCCGCCGCCGCCGCCGCCGCCACCTCGCTCGCCGCGCGCCGCCTGCCGACGGCGCGGCGCGGCGTTACCAAATTGTACATACAAATTATAATATTGTTTAAAATCAGATTTATTAATTACATAAAACCTTGTCTGCTTTTATTGGTTACACGACTTCTTGTAATGGGTTGTATACAGCCTTAGGTTAAATTAAATATATATTTTTTTTAATTTAAATTCATTTATTCAGATTCTAGATCAGAAAAGTAGAAAGTAGAATACTTTAATGAAACAAGTAGGTACTTACCTAAGCCTTTAAGTATCTACTAAATACCTAATGTTGTTTTCAATGTTCAATAGAGTTGCTCAAAAAGGTGTGCTTTTGGTAAGTACCTCTACCTACACATGCCTGCTTATATTATTAGGTAGGTGTGCACGCCCCGAGCGTTTTGTTTACTTTTTTTTCTATTAGTCCTATACAATACTCACTACTGTCTAATAAGATTACTACCAAGGAGTTGTTGTAATGAAAAAAAAAGATGTCGAGTTTATAAGTAAAAAATTAGGTGAATAAAAGAAATTAAAAATTATTAAAGAGTTTTTCACCATTTAATTTTTTCATCTACGACTGAATGATTGAATGTCTTTGCTTGTAAATGTTGTTACGGTGAAAACAAACCTTGCGCATGCGTACTGCGTACAGAACCGCGCCATTTTCATAAACTTTTGTGGTCGGATATTACTGTGAACATATTTAACAACGAGTAGAGTAGGTAGGTGGGTGGGTGGGTATACAGCGCATGATGAACATAATTCCTGTCGTCCTGCCGATATTGTGGATGAAACACAGATGGCACAAAATGAACTTCTGTCGCAAAAGTCACAGGAAAGGTATATGGCTACTAACGATTTTTTATATTTTAAATATCTGTTTTCTCGCCAATGTAAGTACCTACCTACTATGCCTATGCATTACATACGCATAACGTCGTATGCACAGATTTATTTTTTATATACGACGACCAACAACTCGGTTGGTAGGATTTTTACAAACTCATGACGATAATAACCCTCGCCTAGTGTCTCTGGTATACCTATAATACGTCAACTTCATTGTAAAAACCTACTTACCAACCTCGTTTAGCATACCTTAACTATATTATTAGAGTTAAGTAAATAACTATAGATAGTAGTAAAGCTGTTCATTGGGTGGTTTTTTTAAATTTTCATATCCCTTTATCTTCTTTTCATATTATGTTTTTTTAATTGTAACTTTTTAAAGTTAATAAACATAATTATAGAAAGGTAAACAGCTCGGTGCTAACATGCCTCGTTTGGGATTTAGTTAGTACATAACTATTTACCACCAGACGAACGTACCCAATTAATAGTACCTAAAATAAAAACAGGACAACAATTTTATACTTAGTTAATTATATTAAAAAATTATTTTTTTATAAATCAAAAGATTGTTATTTTATCACATGATGTTTCAAGTAGGTATGTATAATTCTGTAATAAGGTAACTAGGTATATTTTTTCCAGTTTCCGTCATACATAAAATTGTAAGTATAGGTATACCATAGAGTTAGTATACTAGCTATAGAGCGCGCGCATCGCTCATTGCCCATTGTGCCAAGTGTTATAAGCAGGTGTTCTATGGACGCTTCTATATAGATTTTTTCTAGATCGTTTGTTTCCGTGAATCGTGTTTACAGCTTGGCACTGCACATTTCACCATGATTACTCCAAATCTTAATAAATACCGGCGCGAGCAACAATCAGCGCTACTGACGTGTTGTGTGTGACTAGTAGCGTCGCCCCGAACATTTCGAGACTGTTCAGACCCGTGCTTACAGTTCAAACTTGCTAACGCGCGCTCTATGTATACTAACAACTCTCTGAGGTATACCTATACAGCTTAGGGTTTCTTTCGGAAGTATGGATTAAGTATGGATATTATAGGTAGGTACCTATAGGCACACTTTCTTATTGGAACTAAAATGTTGACAAACATAATTACCTAAAGGTAGGTTTAAGTAGTAATTAATGTGTGTGTAGGTAAGTGTTAGAGTGCATTATAAATTATCTTTCAATAGTATTGTAGTTGCGAATAATTGCAGTGCACTGGCTATCAGATTGATTTATAAAATGATTAATTAAGTAGGTAGGTATATACCTATGTCTATTTTCATTGCAATTTCATAATAATATTTAGTAACGTAATTGATTTTAATCGGACTTATTGTTGTAGGTATTAGGCGCTTTATGTTTTCTAATAATATTTATATGTAGGTAATAAATTTTGGATTCAGTAGTTATCTATGAATATAAAGCGCTGAAGTCCAAAATGTTATAAAAAATTATACCTTACAAGTAGCTAGGTAGGTACTTACTACAAAAAATCCGTAGGTAGGTACCTAACGTTATTTATTACTTATTATAATAAATTTCAGTAGGATCGTATCGTCATATCGAAATTGATTTACCTACGTCCTGTAATTAAATAATAAATTCATTTATTTCGAAAAACAAGTTTCATAGTTCACAAATCGACATAAATTAAAAAAAAAATTAAACCATACACTGGGGTGTGGTAGGTATTGTAGTGCTGCAGTATACATTATTTTATTCCAACCAATGTACTGGCACGCACACGCGCAGCGCCGCGCCGCGCGCCATCTCGTGGCGGGTAGACGCACTACACGCCGCAGCTTTTGAAAAGTCTCCTCAGTATTTTAATGCAAAAATAATAGGTAATTATCAAATTTTTGTAATAATATTATTTGTAGGTAAGTATTATATAATATTTAATTAACCTTCATGTAAATTAATGACATAAATAAAATGTTTATTTATAATTGAAACATTAACAAAAATATTTTAAATACCTACTTACATAAGTTAAAGTTAAATTAAATCTAAACTAAGGTTATATATGTCAAAAATACCACCCCGGGTCTGACCTGGACCGAGGGTTCCAAAGACGCTCGCGGCATTGCCGCGCTGGACAGAGCGGCAATGCCGCGAGATTTTGACCGAGACTGACTGACAGACTGAGACCGAGAGAGCCTTTGGACAAGGAAAGATCTCGAGCCTGCCTCTGCCTGCATGCCTCTGACGAACGCCTGGGTCTCACCGCCCCAGGGCCCCGCCGTCTCCAGGTGGACTCCAGGGCGGAGTACTTTGCGTGCTGCAACTTTAATATTTATGAACTAAATTCTACTAGGTGCCTGTATAATACGGACCAAAATAAATATATAAATAAAAGCGACGATTTTGACCTTTTTACTACAAAATGTAAGCAATTAAATTAACTGCTGTTTAAATTGTAATAAATAATGAATGTGCCGTGTGAGCGGCGCCACCTAGCGTCGGGTGGCGGGACCGCGGCCGCGGGGTGCCCGGCCCCGGTTACTAAAATACGTAAGTACACACAAGTCGGTCGACGCAACAATTAAATATCCCGCGTCCTAGTGTGTGATGCGGTGCGGGGTGCGCGTTACATTACATATTTGAACTGGGCTACAAACAAGTTTCGGTGTCGGTGGTTGATGGAGACAAGTTGAGGAGATCTCCGGGAGGCGGCCATAAACTTCCCAACCCCACAATTCTTTTGACTCAAAATAGTTACCAGACGTAGATACGTTACGTCCCTTATTGAACCAATACACTTTAAAATTTCACGCGTATTGATTATCAATTATATTGGACACTCGAATATGACAGTGTAACCTGGTCGAAACTTCGGGCAAGGGTAAAAAAAAATATTGTCGTGAGGAACCTTGTTTAAAACAATGAATACCTTGAAACATCCTCTATAAAATCTAAAGTTTACGTTCTTTGTTTAGTTTATGTACTTTGCATTTTATTTATTATAGAAAAAAAAACCGGACAAGTGCGAGTATTACTCGCGCCCTGAGGGCTCCGTACAAACTTAATTAAAGAAATAATTAGAAAATCGTTCATAAACCTTGTAGTTATATAAGTATATCACATGGTACTATGGATGACTTGCTCATACGCAAAGTTAAATTTGTTGGTATAGGAAGAAAAAGAAATATTTGTAATGTAAATACAAATTTACGGTTTTTTAGATTTTTCCTTTATTTGTAGGTACTATAATACCTTACTTCTTCCTAAATTTCATGATTCTATCTATGTCAACGGGAAGTATCCCATAGGTTTTGATTATCACAATACTCAAAAACGCAGTAAAATCGGACATATCTTCTGACTGCGTTGACTTAGAAGCTTAATTTTTTCACGGCTCCTAGGGATTGCAGGCCTGAGTATTTGATATTAATTTCAGCTTGATACCTCCACGCGTTCCTGAGAAAAAGGGTCAGACAGACAGACAACAAAGTGATCCTATAAGGGTTCCTTTTTCCTTTTGAGGCACGGAACCCTAAAAATAGTTTAAAAAATTCAGGAAAATTAATTCAATTGATAAATAATGTTTAACAAAATTGTCTATAAGAAACTACCTCTACATGTAGACGTGTTTCATGCTCGCTTAGAAGTAGACCAGCCAACATAGTAAGTATTTAGACGATAGGTACACTAATACTAATTGTCTTTCAGTTAATGATATCTCATTTGGAGGTAAGATGCTGCTTGTCCGGGCATCACACAATATTCTCCGTAACATTTTATCTTAAACCGTTGACGCGGTATGAAAATTAATATAGGTACCTACGTACATATTATAGTTGCGACGCGGTGCGCGCGGATAGTTTCAATTTGCGGCGCGCGCGCACGATCGATCCGTTCCGCCCGCGGGCCGCCCGCCCGCGCCCGCGCCCGCCCGCGCCCGCGCCCGCCTGCCCGCAGATACCATCTCGCCGACAACGTCATTGTACCACCAAAGTTCGACAAACTGTTATTCGAAAGCACGTTATATTAGACTATGTTGTAACTTACCATCAAATGTACATTCCAACAACAGTTTCTCGAACGTTTTTGATGATTGAGCAGTGCCCGCTGTACTTGCACCGCGCAGTGTGCTCCGCCCCACAGCTCGTGCCGCAGGTATAATGTTCAGGTCGCCGGTACCGACACCCACAAACTACAGTAAAGTGTCACCACGTGGACGCACCGCTCCTGTGTCTCATAATGTAATGTTTTGAAAAGTCAATTTTGTTCCGGTTTAATGTTGAGACGGTTCCGGGACTCAGTGGCACACATGTCAAAATGTCTAACTCATAAATTGGTCTAATTGTCAAAACGTGTGCGTGGTGTAATGTACAATTGTCATGATGTACGCGTGTTAAAACGTAAGACTGTCACGTCGTTCAATTGTCATAACTTACTAAGGTTAATTTGCAACAGTGACAAAATGTACAAATGTTATAAAACTTAAAATATAAATACAATACAAATAGCATTCATTCACTGACTATCATTATACAATATTATTACATTACTGTTCTTATATATAAAAATAGTATTAAAAAGAATAGAAAATTAAATAGAAAAAAATTAAATAAAATAAAATAGAAAATTAAATAAACAAAAATTAAAGAAAATAGTATTAATAGAATTAAAAACTTATTAAATAGTATAATCATACAGAGAGCATAATTTCATTTTTTCCACAATTTAAATTATAAGAATGTCTATAATTTGTGAATACAACAAATCAAACTTAAAAACACTGTGCCCTGAGCATATGGATGTTTTGGCAGTCGGTAGTTTTGTCGCCACCCTATTTTGACGCTTACACGATGTGTCATGTATACATTATGCAATTTAGACATTTCGTCACTCACACATCGTGACATTTTCATTTTGTACATTTTGGCACTTAGACCATTCACCCCTATATACATTTTGACATGTGGGCCACTGAGTCCCGCTGCGTTCGATGAGGCCACTGCATACTCGCTTGCAGCACTCGCTACTAAGTCTAGGTATGCGGTGCTAGGAGCACGCCACAGCGACTATAGATAAAGACGGCAGTTATATTGTTGCACTGCCACTACCGGCGCGATACCTACAAGCTTTGTTACGTACGTCCCGGACCGACCCGTACAAATTGAACAAAATTGTGTGTCTATAGCGGGAATGGAGCCGACATCCCCTACCGCTCGAGGCGTGTGTCTGAGCCACTGAGCCTTCAAGGCGTACTTACTACATAATATAGATGCCGCCGGCATCCAGTCCAATATAAATGCTCCGTGGCAGATGATACCTACGTCAATATCTAGGTGTTTCTGTGGAAGATTAGCACTAGATACCTATACCCGCGACTTCGACCGCGTTAAATGCGGTCCTGTGTTAGTTACGGGTAAAGCTATCTCTGTACCAAGTTTCATCAAAATCTGTTCATCCGTTCTGGCCCGATCGAGTAACAAACATAATACACCACACTGAACTGTATTTTAGTAAAGGAATGAGCTTGCCTCCGTGTTAACATTGGACAAGATCATGTCTATGATGGCGGTACCTTCTTCTGCGATGTCGGCTCCCAGTTAGAACCTAGGCCTGGTACATACTTATAACGAAATGACACAATGTCGTTGATAATTTTGTTTTAATTTACGGTATACGCCTGTAGATGAGCTAGGTGTGTATGTACGGCGAGGTAGGCCCAAATAAGGAGCGTGCGGTGAGAGGTCGTGGGGTCGCGGGAATCAATCTGCGCGAGCGGCGCGCGGCGCGCGGCGCGGCGCGGGCGCAGGCGCAGGCGCGGGCGCGGCGAATCGCCGCCGCCGGCCTCCTCCCGCCGCCCGCCGCCCGCCGCCCGCCAGCTCGCCACACACGAACATACCTTACTTTATACGTAAGTCCAAAGAAAAACAAATCAATTAAAAATGTAGAGTATAAATATTATTACATGTCATTGTCCGTGGCACTGACGTGTGTGCGCGGGGGCGCGGCAGCCCCCGGGCGCGGGCCTCCCACGCGCTGCGCGATGGCCCACCACCTCACCTCATAGCTACTCCTCCTTGTATCTGCGTGCTATACCCACGTACGTACCTACGTACACATACTTAGCCGGACAGTTCTACTCAACACAGAAAGAAAACCCTTGTTTTACTTCTATGCAATCTAAAATGCAATCTAATTAAAATGTACAGGCGATGTGGCGATCATGTGGCGATGATACCGAAGGCGTAGGAACTATTACATAATCTATGCCTGATTGTGCGTCAGATTGTATTACAAAGACTGCACAACCGTCCAGCCTGCTGCTGGTCACCGGTATGCGCTGCGAGCGCTGATTCAATACATACTGGAGCAGTAACATCAAATACATCTTCTATAGCGTGCACCTACCTACTGCTAGTTTTTAATATCACATAATATAGCACTCATTATAAATAAAATAAGTTAGCTGCGTTGTTGATGAATTATAGAAATACATTATGTAGGTATAGGTATTAGAATAAGGTACGTATAGGAAGCAATGGATTATAGATGAATTTACATTCAGAATCAGTCGAGGAACCTGAAACGGTAAGAAGTAGATACCTACTTGTACGTAGAGCTGAATGTTACTCAGTTACACCGAGGCTCGACCGCGCACGGCACTATACCTATGTTCGCTCGTCATAACTGTCGATAGTGGAGAATAATTGTACGAACGCAACATTGATTCATCTGTGTACGAGCCTAGTTGTCGTCAACAGAGCACGGTATCTGCGTCCTTTGGTATCATGTAAGGCATGGCATCCCATTACCCCGGAGGCGCGCATTCCGCCGCTCGGCTCGGCTACCGTGGCCGGCCGGCCGGCTCGCTCCCGGCCGCGACACTATGACGCTTCTCTCGCCGTGCTACGGTCCACTGTGGACGCTGCGCGCTCGGCGCTTGCGTCGTGTCGCGCGCGGGCGTCGCGGAGCTAAACGCACAGTTTATTTCATAAGGATATAATTAGTGGGTGGAGTTCAATCAAATAGTTGTGTAGCTGCCGGCTGCGCCCGCGTCCACAGACCTCACCAGTACAGTACACACATAGCTAGAGCTCGTTTCGTTTGATGCTGCTCTTTAATTCCAGACTATACATTCGTCTGTAGTTAGTTCTCATGCCGGCCAGCAGTCTTTGCGCTGGTGGCGGGGAGCTGAGCGCACTTACAAATGGACACGATGAATACCGACCAGTGTGGACGACGTCTGACATAGAAGTGACTTTCATAATAATATGAAACGCAATCGGGCGAATTCTTGTTTCGCAACTTGGTTACAAACAAAAAAAAAACTTCGTTTGTAGCTGGTTACAAAACTCGGTTACAAACACGGCCGGAGCCGAACAAATTCCGCACCAGCTGATTTTTTTTTTATGACTTGGGCTTAGACGATTCGAGCGCAGCAGACGCCGGGCGGTAATCGGCGGGTGATTACGTGCGGGGGCGGCGGGGGGCGGCGGGGGACGGCGGGCGGCGGCGGCGGCGCGGGCGCATGTCGCGCTAAATTGGCCCGGCTCCCGACTTACCCGCGCTATGATTTAGGAATATTAAACGGCCTACGCGCAGTAATTGCGCCCCCCGCCGCTCTCCGCCCCCGTCCGCACCGGTCGCCGGGCTGCAAGGCCGGAGCACACCGGGAGCTGGCGCATGCAGCCCACTCGGCGGCGGGCACTCATTATAATCATGAGCTAGTTAGAGCTTATTATCTCTTGAAAGCTTGGCCTTGAATGTTGCAACAGCCTGCAGGTACAGCCGACCCGCCGGCCGGCGCGGGCGCTGCGCTGCGCTGCACTGCGCTGCCGACACGGGTGATGATGTTAATACTGCCGCATGCCGGTCAGAAGGTATGGCAGTACCGACAGCACCGCACGCCTCCCCGGGGTGGCGGCCGACGCGGCCCGCACAGTGCGCCCAGGGTACCTACTAAAACACTTCATCTTTTGTACAGGTTATAAGGTTTACTTCAAATGGATACTTTTATAGGAGATAGGTAAATTGCGTAGGCAGGATGACAGCGGGGGTGCTCTCCTAAAGGGGTACCTACGCGGAATATATTTTTTTATTCACTTTATAGATACGAATCACTGGTTTTTGAACTCAAAGTTACGATTATAGACGTGGGTTTCCTGAGTGCCCCCAGTATACTCCCAACAATATGTATCGCCTAGCCTCAGGTGTTTCGATGACAGGAGACATAACAAGGATACTCGTGAGGCATTATACAACTGTCGAAAGGAATTCTAACAGAATCCCCAAGTGAATGAAATTTTATTATATTCGCGAGCCGTAAAGCTTTTTTTGTTTTTCCAACGGTACAGTGCACGGTGGCAGTCCCTATTACGCGGTCGGCCATTAGCGGCGGAAATTGATAGGAATTATTAAAATGGCGAATCGGGAGTGAAGCGGGGCAGGGAGGGGGGGGGGGGGGGGTCGATGCAGCCAGATTAGTGAGCACCGAAACTATAAGCAACAACAGGCAAAACTTGAGTCGTTCGTCGTTAGACCCCACAACCGAATGTCCCAAATGGGACGTAACGGGAAATTCAATTTTAATTGACCGAGCGAGCGAAGCGTCTAAGTTTCGAGATTGACCAAAAATGCTAATGTCCGTCTGTCTTTCTGTCTGTAATTCTCTACAGGTCGCATTTTTCAACCGATTTTGACGAAAATTTGGCATGGGTATAAATTAATTAAACCTACAAAATGAGTAGAATAAAATTTTGAAAAACATTTTTTTTAGAGTACCTACCATACTCGCAAAGTGGGAGTGAACTTTTTTTTTCTTGTGAATCCCAAAGTGTGGGGTATCGTTGGATGGGTCTTTCAAAAATATCGCGGGTGTGTGAAAAACATTTTTCGATTCAGGGATCCGTTTGCGAAATATTAAGCTTTAAAGCGGTAATTTTTGTTAGAGTCACGTGTGTCCCCCTGCCAACTAAACGGTTGCTTCTGGAAATGTGAAAAAATTCATGGCAGTAGCATATATAACGTAGTTACAAGGAAAACTATTACGGCTAAGTAGGTTCTATTAGTTTTTGAGTAATAGTGGATCGACTTATGAAAGTTGAAAAAATAAATTATGTTCATAGAACTGCATACGTAAAATAGAAAATTATTTTTTTCCGCGTGATATCCATGGTGTGGGGTATCGTTGGATGGGTCTTTCAAAAATATCGCGGGTGTGTGGAAAACATTTTTCGATTCAGGGATCCGTTTGCGAAATATTAAGCTATTGCGAGCTTCCGGTATCCGTTTGCGAGCTATTAAGTGACAAAAATTACTTTTTCTGTCTCCAACTACAAAGTTGACTTTTGTTGGTTTCTTTTAGGTTTGGTTTACAAGGGCTGGCGAGGTCTACTGTTCTCACGGAACTACTAGTATTATTTCTATTCGTCATTAGACCCCACACCGTTTTTTTACTCATTTTAAATGAAAGTAACGTCAGTAAGAAAAGCCTTTGGTAGTTACTTTTAATCGATTTTATTTTATTTTACTATAAATTTGAAAAACGAGCACTACTGACTCTGTAATGACGTTTAGATGACTTAGATGCGAGATATTCATAAAGGTACCAAAACGAAAACTAGGCTCGGACAAGTTTTTTTTTATCTTTTATTTATTTATTGAGACTTTGGACTATATATGTCCATGCCAGCCTCATAGGAAAACACAAGTCCTTCGGAGGACTAGGCAGACAAGACTATATTGCGTAGGCCTATGTCCAGCAGTGGACTAGCGCAGGCTGATGATGATGGATGAATGTGGACGCCAGCACGATTAGTATGGTAGAAGTTATAGTTAATGAGATGCGGTAACGTCACGTGCCGCGGCAATGCGGCAGTGGACACAGCACAGGCACACGGCACAAGCACACGGCACAGGCACACGGCACAAGCACACGGCACAGGCACACATCACAGGCGCATAGGACAGGCACACAGCACAGGCCGGAGTCGGCTGGCGGCGCGGGCGCTGCACCGATATTACTTACGTTATAACTCAAACACGGCTACACTCGACGTTTTGCGGCGCAGGCCAGGAGCTCTATTGTTGATTCGCTCCCCTCGCTTCGAGCGGTCCTTTCTACTGATTTTGTACCAGAATGTCGAAGGAAAATTAATAGAATCGACGGCTCGAAGCGAGGCGAGGGATTCAAAAATAGTGCTCCGGGGCAGCGGCCGCCGTTTTTACTTTATTATTTATGATATTAATTGTCGGGCGAGTGTACACCGATACCGCACTATACGATACGCAACAATTATTTATGAACTGCAAACTTATGATAAAACAAACCGTTCCGTTTTATTGAATTGCGTTTTGTGAGTTATGGCTTAATAGTGGGCTGTGTTGGTACCGTGTTGGTACAGCGTCAGGTGTAGACTGATGGCGTCCAGAGGAACCGGGGAGTTTTTACAATGTCTGGGGTCATACTCGTTGGTACATACGTACGTACCTACATAACAATATGCATTTTACACGACAATGTTGAGATGTAGATACCATTGTACTTCCCCTCGCTTCATTCCTCTGTCCCCCATCCCCGCAGCTCCTCCTAATTATCACCATAATACTAAGGACAGTTAAAGTTTTTGTCGAACTGAAGCCATCGCAGCAAAATAATTTGTTCTAATCTTCCCAAATTTTTTTCAAGTGTCTTTATTTTCCTTTATAATGTTACCTTCTTAATTGTGGTAGGTAGGGGGTTATGATCGTATCTCCTAAAAAACAATTTGCCTGTATGACAAAATGCCTCAAAAGTACAATCAAAAGGTAAATTGACTACTAATCAATTTGACTTAAACGCATTTGCAAAATGCCTAAAGTGCAATTTTGACGATGAAACAAATTGGATGGAATGCATGTCAAATGCCATACGTCAAATTGCTTTTTAGACTTTTCGCAACTTAGGCATTATAGGTTTTGGGGATTTTACTACTTAGGCAATTTGAGTTTGAGGCATTTTATTTCTTAGGCATTCTACAATTTATGCAATTTCCAAGTGGCCAGGCATGAAATCATCCAATGTACAGGTACCTACAAAACTGTTCGGACTTGCGGCGATCCAGTCATTTTGCGACTTAGGTATTTGGAGATTACGACATTTTGAGATTTGGACTAAGAGCGACGTGGTCAATTTGCGGTCTAGTCGTTCTGATGCCAACCCCTTTTTCCTTTATCAGCAAATTGATTTTTAGACGATACGATCATAATGTACTTATAGGCAAATACTTAATTGTGGCTACTAAAGTTGGATATCACAAAGGTAACATTTAATACTAAGCGCACACAAAGAGGGATCCATCTCACAAGAGAGAAGCCAATTTCAGCAGAAATATTGTATGTGTTTCCAGGATATCAGCTATCACTTTACCGAGTTTCATCACAATTCGTTCAGCCGTTAAAATGTATATGGCAGCATTCGGAAAGAGCCTCTGGCGAGCAGCGCCCGCGCCGCGCCGGCGCACGCTACCGCGAGTTGTCCCTCAGCACCGTAAGGTTGAAGAAACCAGAAGGGGAGACTATACTCGTTCAGCCGTCGCTGCGGGCGGGGTCGAGCAACAAATACAAGTGTTTCCACTGACATGCGATCGACTGTACCAAGTGGTTTGTGCAGTAAACAGTGCGTGAGAGGTCGGCGCGGCACAAAGGCGGACGCGGAACCAGCCGGCGGTACCTACGAGCAGGCACGTGACGTCGCCGGGCCTGGGAGCCGGCAGCACCACGATTTGCATGCGCCGGGGCCGGGAGCAGCGGCGCCGGCGCCGGCGGACCGGCGGCCGCTGATGGGAGCGATGGGCACCGATAACCTGCAAGCGACGTGCCTCGCCGCCGCCATCTCACGTACTCACATACACATTAGACGACTTTTGCCAAAACAACACGACCCTCGGTTACTGTTAATCCAATTGAGCTCGGTGCACGACAATGTTGTGTTCGTACAATTACCAGTACTTACTATTATTACGAGTACAGTAGTTTCCACTAAAACATTTAAACAGTTCCAACGAGCGAGCAATTGTTCTGTCGCACTGACCAAAACCTCATTTAATTACCAGTAGACCCTTTTCAGAAATAACTACATGTCTTCCCCTCTTTGGTTTCATCTAAAATCCGAACTACATGAAGAGTCAAAGCTTTGACTAAAGCTCTGGGCGCTTTTTATACATCTAGGTTGTCATTCGATCTAATGAGAATCCAGCTCTGGAAGCGGCTGGTGATGATGAATCAGAGATATGGGATTTAACATTAAAATGTTGACACCCAATGACGACATTTCTAGACTATTTACTGAAGCGTTGAATGTTATGACACCTCTGTACACACGGATATTTCTCAAATTCTGATATTATTGCCGCCGGCCCGCTCCTACTGGTGCCCTTGGGGCGTCGGCGGGGGCGGCGCGGGCGCAGCGGGGGCGCGGGGGGCACGTAGCCGGCTTCCACACGTACACCAGAGTCAGTTTCTAACATTGTACTCGCTCGGGGAAATCACACGGGCCGTGCGAAGGTGGCGTTTCGCTTCGCCTTGGACACGACTACTACTGAATGACCGCATCGAACGCGCTTCGACAGTGGACGGTCGAATGTCGAATCGATACCGCCGGGTACCGCGGCGCGGCGCGGCGCTGCTCGCTAGCGTATGGGCCGCGCATCGCGTGCCGCGCCCGGCAATAACTCGCGCCGCGCGCACCGGAATCCATAAGTGGCTGGACGCCAGCGCCGGCGCGGTGGTGGACTGTGGACGGTGGACACTGGGAGACCGGCGGACGGTCGTCAAGGATCTCTAAGCCTCTAGGATCCTTCGTGAGGACTTTACTCTCCCTCTTAAAAGTTGCGAAAGTTATGATGTTTGTAAGTTTGTTTGTTGCCCAAGCACGCCGTAACGGCTGAACGTATTTTGATGAAACTTGGTACAGTGATAGCTTAAATCATGGATCGAATACTGTATAACGATGATGATGTCGTCATTATCAACCTATCGCCGCCGTCCACTGCTGGACAAATATCTTCACAAAGTTGCAATAACATACAAATATGTCTGCGGGTTTTAAGGCATTGCTTCCAAGTTCCAATGTTCACAGTCGGCATAACGTTCAGTCGACATGTAAATGTGTGAAGGTCTCTATAATCGCATGGATCAATAACAATTCATGCGATTCATATAAACACCGGGCGAGGCGCATTACGCCCCCGCCCCCCCCCCCCCCCCTCCCTCCCTCTCTACCACCCTCCACACAGCAACATTTAAATCACTGTCAAAAAGATTCTGGAAAAACAGTAGAGTAGCCGTTGGTTCAAGGAACGGGCACCGTCTCGGGTGACGCGCGTGACGCGCGTCGCGGGCATCAACATGTATGTATTTAAATTTATTACAATTGCTATTAAATAAACTCGTGTTCACACTCCGTAATGGAGCTATTATAATGTATGACTTTATGTTTGTTGAAATATTAACTAAACTTTACTTTATCTAGGAGGATAATTATAATTATTGTAAAAACAGGACAGTAGATAATATGTGTTTATGGACTAGACATTTCACTCAATGGCAAATGTAAGCGAGTTAACTGTTTATCTTTGTTTAGATGTTTATGGTTAATTGTATTGTATTGTTTGTTTACTTATTTTACTAAGGGTCCGAACACAAGGTGCCCTGGAACTTTTAGTAGTAGTTCTTAAGACTTTACTAAATATTCTGGACATTACGTAGGACAGACAACACCATGTTTCTTGATATTTTAATGGTAATACTTCGCGATAGATGGTATGTTTGAAGTGCCTTTGCTATCACATAAATCGAAAACCCTGCACGTCACACCTGGTATATTTTCTGTCTTCGTCTAGTTACCCCTTGCTCCCAAGTGAATTTTTTTCCAATTAGAATACTCCGGTCCAGTACCAATAGAAACGTGATAGATAACTGGCAAATTACTACAGTTTTACCCAAAATACAAAATAATACGCAAGAATAGCTGAAACTATAAAATCAACGTCTCATCACGCACTTTTCTTTGTTATGACTGTCTGGCTGAAATCTGATAAAGAGATAAGCCTCACCATTTGTACATGTTTTCTCTGTTTTGTTTTTGTCAGCAGAAGCTTCGTGCCGTGAGTTCCCAGGGTTCCGTACATAGCTAATAGTCGTTATTTATTTAGAAAGCAGTGAGTATGTGTTATAACGTACCTATGTGCAGTGGTGTGCGTGCGCGTGCGCGTGCGCGTGCGCCGGTGTGTTCCATAAAATAATACAATTTGCCTCTCTTATCAGCGGATCGGTTTTTTGCGCGCGTCATCGGGCCCGGGCCGCGGGCCGCGGGCCGCGCGGGTCGTGGGCCGCAGGCCGCGCGCGGGCCGGCCGTGTGCCGGGCGCACCACAACACTATGCTAATGGCGGCCGGCCGGCTGGCCGGGGGGGGGGGGGGGGGGGAGGGCCCAGGTGGCCGCCAACAAACATCCCATGAATATTTTATTAACCAAATTTATAGAATCTTAACGACACTGAAGTCGTTTCCACCTTCAGCGTACAGCACTAAGTTAAGAGGACGTTACATTTTCTATTCTTCTACAAGGTGGGTGCCCACCTACCAGGACATAGGTCCTGTCAATATGACTACTAATACCGTTTGCTGCTTGATTTATGTGTGGGCGGTTTTAACAATTTCTATAATTATTGTTATAACTAATGCTCCTGTTTTGCAGAAAACGATTTATTTAAAGCCATAGTTATTGATGGTAGTAGGTACTGTTAGTAGGTATGATGTCAATAACAAGGGTTCATCATAAGAATCAATTGTTCACAGAGATGCGATTTATTTGAAATACTTCTATTTAAAATGCAAATACAAAATGCAAAATACCTATTTTGTATTTTTCATTTAAATGCCTTTTAGTAAAAACTTTTTGTGTTTTATTTGAAATACCTTTCGAGATGTTCCTATGTAACAATATATATCTTAAATTAAAGGAAGACCATATAATTAGTATGCGGCGCGTGCGTTGAACTCTTTTGTATGGAGCAACAATATTATCCGACTAATATCATATTTATCTGACTCCAAGAGTTGGAGACTATCAATTTAACTCCTATAGGTAAATTATACCTTAACGTGGCACATTTAGTAATGAAAATAGTAATAAATAAATAATTTATTACAAATTTACCTACGTGGCGTACCAGTAAGCAAAGTCACCTGCCTCCTGCAAAAGATATCAACGCGGTAACAAATTCATGGAAATTGGTATTTGCTATTAAAAAGAAGCATTATGCCTAATTATAGGCAAATTGACTTTATCTGCTTGAAGAATCGTTAATATTCAATTAATAAATAATTATATACATACAATATGTGTATATGTATAGTGTAGTGCGTTGGCCAGTAAAGACACGCAGACAGTGGAAGTCGCAGCGACAGCCAGCAGTGACGTCGTCCGTCTATTGTCGCTTGAAGGTAACTGTCAACTAAAGTACCTCTGTCTCACAAATGAAATGCTCACAGGTAGCGGCAGCCCGCGCAGGCACGAGCATGCCGTGCTCTCTATGGAGTGAGTGGACATACAAGTAGCGGCCCCGGGTCTGGCCGCGCCGGCAGGAAGCCGCGCTCTACGTGCCCGACTCGTCCCCTCTATAGTACATCTACCTCATACAAATGTTGGTTAAAAATACACGAATTAGACGGTAAAGGTTATGTATAGAGGACACCTTTTGCAAACTCATGAAAATTGTACATACATAAAACACAGAAAGACAAGACAGAACTGAGTAGTTTTTTTATTATTATCTAAACCGCAATATCTACGATTAAATATGTTACGAAAACATTTCGCTGCAGTCGGTGCACGTTTAGGATACTGTGAACTTCCATCGGTCTGCATCAGCATTCTGTCGCTGATACATTTAGAAGCAGTCAGGAGTCTCCTCGCCCGGTGCTTGATGTCTCTCGAGGAGGCACGACGGGTTCCACGCTATAGTACACACCGTCGACGGCTGAACAGGAAGCATATAAAAACAAAGCGTGCAGCTAAGCGCAGTCCGCTCACGTGTGCGCGGGCGCACGTCGCGCGCATGTTCCTGCTCGTAAAAATCACATTTCCGGTGCGCCGCAGTAGATAAGGGCATAAGGCTGAGCCGCCGCGGCCATCCATCGTGCCTCTCTGCCTGCGCCCGCGCCGCTCGCCGCGCCGCTCGCCGCGCCACTCGCCGAGCCGCTCGCCGAGCCCGCGCTAGCCTCCATCCAACTATTATAGCCTCCCATCTACTGCCTTATTATAATACAACACAACGGCGACGACGTGTCGACTCTACTATACTCTATTGGCATTGTTTTTGGGAGCTATGATTGGTCATTTCCATTGTTACAGCGTTTATAAAACCATGTCAATAAAATATTATTTCTTGTTTAATCTGACTGGGCAATAGTTAGTTTTTGTGCAACGAGAGAGCCAACGTTGATTTTTGCTGCGAGTGCTGGTTTTGGACCGTGAGCGTGCCAACGAGAACATCTACAATATTGTTTGGTTGGAGAAATGAAAAAAAAAACGAACCTATGAATATCGAAATGACTGTTTCTATCAATCGTTTTTTTCATAGCTTAGTGAATGAGACAGAGCAAAATAGAGTTCAAGATGCTTTGCTAAAATGACAAAGAGTACTATTGAAAGCGTATCTCCGTTAAATAGTTAAGCATTATTGGATACATTGCGTACGGTGTTTGCATATAGACGCGCCATCATGGTCGGTCAGTAGTATTCTGTCACCCGATGCGGCAATAAAAATGGCACCTGCGAAATATATCGCAAAAAGTGTATGTCGCGGTGCGGCGGTTGACGCGCGGTGTTCACCTCATCACCGGCCTCGCCATCATCACCCTCGGCGAGGAGCGGCATTAGCATTCTCATCGCGCGCTGGTGCCGGCCGACCGCCGCACTAATCCACAATTTGCGTATTTGCAAATATTATGTCACGAGGAGCCGCACTTTCACCGAGCTAAACCAGCCCCAGTTGCGATGCGCGCACGGCTCACAACAGCGAGGAGAGAGCGAGTCTCGCCGGAGCGGGACAAGACGGTGGCGAATTAAGTGATTCCCATTGTAATGTATGCCGGGGCGTGCGGCGCGACAATTAGGCTGCGGCGGCGGTCGCGGTCGCGGTCGTGGCGGTCGTGGCCGCTATTAGCGCCCGTCGCTGCATCCATCGCGTAATGCAATCACGACGGCATCCCGTATGCCGGCCGCAGCGTGTGAAGCGGGAGCGCGCCGCTAATGAGGATCCGGCGGTGCGTGGGCGTCGCGCGGGCGTCGTGGGCGCCGCGATGCGCGCTGCTTCCACAGCTTCCGATGCTGGCCACGTCGCGGGCTAGGGCGGGGCTCGCCTCGTGACCACGGGACCGCGCGACGCGCCGACAACGAAACAGCCGAAAAAGGTATCGCGCTCGTGACGGGAATGTGCCTGGGTGGTGGTGTGTATTTCAGGCGCACTCATTGTATTGTAAACCGCCATTGTTCCGCACCTCGCGCCTGCGCCTGCGCCTGCGCCGGAGTGCGCCGGCACCCGACGGCAGCGCGCCGTCCATCACGCGCTGACTGCCCATAAACTGTGCCGATGGACCGCGGCAGATCACACCCATGGCCATGGCACAGAGCACAGAGTGTCCTAAGTGGAGTAGTTATGGTAATTCCAGCAAGTCAGATAACTAAACTGACAGCGAGATCCAAATAAAATCTTAAATAAGAAGTATTCAGTGCTGCATGATGTCGCTCACCTAATAATGTGTGTTGTTTGTTTGTTTGATGTATCGTTTCTGAGCTCATAATACGGCCGGTAAGTTTATAAGCACTTTGCCATGTCGTAGGTATGGACAGTGGTCACCCGACTGAGGGTAAATCAGTTCATATTATTATGTAGTAGGTACATACCTTTGCGAGTTCATTTGCGTTGCCGTTTCGCTTAGACTACAGATTAGAAACGTAGAGAGCATGATACTGTGGGTCGGCGGCGGGCGGCGGGCGGCGGGCGGCGGGCGGCGGGCCGTGTGGGACCCGCTCGCTGCACGCACCGTGCATCGCACAAGTATCGCGTTATGTCCATACAAACAAACGAGAGCAACACCAACTGAATACTTAATGAAACCCTTCCCACAAGTTGTGTGCGGAGATCTGACAAATTGTCATATCTCCACACACTACGAGCGCGACACTGCCTCCGTAGCGCCGCCGCCGCCGCCGCGACAACAACTCAGTGTTACCTTCGAGGTGGTTTCTAAATACATAGTATTGTGTGGTATTATTTGTATTGAACTCTGTGAAATCGTGACACGTTGTTGTATTACGGTCCCACGGTCCGGCCCGCGATTCATTAACGGTGCAATTCGCGCGGCCCGCGACGTGCGGCGACGTGCGGAGACGTGCGGAGACGTGCGGGGACGTGAGAGCGGAGGCGTGGGTTAGTTCGTCCGAGGCTGGACCAAGTTATATACTTAGGTACTTGCTGAGGGAACGGCTCATGAATAACGATGCAAGAACCTATATAAGCCAACCCTGTTGCAAGTGTTTTAACCTTGGGTTGAAAGTTTTAGAGCTGCTAATAATCACGCTACTGACCACTATATGGTGAAATGGTCTATTTATGCTGCTTAGATATGTAAGCCATCGCTGTACGGTGGCCGTTCGAGATCGAGCATCCAACTAAACATCCATACTTTCGCATATTAGTGCGGTGTGGTGTGCGTACCACAGTTAGTTGACCTGCACATTACGTTACGAGATGATCTGTCGCGTGCCGCGTCGTCGCGCCGCGTCGCCGGAGTGTTAATGAGCCGGCGCGCAGTCTCACGGCACCGCCCGCCATTCATCCGGACCTCATCTCCGGCACGCCCGGCCCCACCACACCGCACGCCTGCTAAACAACTGATTATGATAACAATTACCGTAATTGCATAAAATAAAACATATAGGTATGCCGTTTTTCTTGTATCTAAAATCGACGTCGTGGTTCCTTATTAGAACAATTCACTGTCTCTTATAGTTTTGACTGACCCGTACTGACCCGTGGCTCACCGTCGTCACCAGCCCGCACTAGTCGCTGCCTGCGGACCCGGGCCTCCCCCGAGGCCCCAACATACCTAACTCTTTGACCTATGTATCGTATGCTTTTGTTCCCTGTTTAGGATGCTGTCTCTCTGAGAAACTCCGAGCATGGCTCTTTCCATTGAGTTTTACGGCTACCCCACTGTTGGTGTCAACGTTTCAGGTGCCGACTTATCACTAGCCAATCAGGTGCGACCGCGGCTATAACGCTACAATAAATAGAGTATACATATTGTAGAGCAGCGTGTGAGTGCGCGGCGCGCACAAAGCGGCCGGCAGCTTCCGTATCGCGCATCGCACAATTACGCGGTTATGATTCATTTGGCGCGTACACACGTGCGCGCGGCGGTGGCGGCCGGGGATAAGTACGTACTTAGCAGTGCCGCCGAAAGCCACCAGCTAACGTCAGCTAGCCACGCATATACATAGCTATACTTCAGTTTGGCATCACTAATGGTTCTGTCGAATTTTTAAGTTTACCCAGAGTATCGTACCGTATATACGTAGTAACGCCATAAACGTAACTCTCGGGGAGCTCTCTCTACGTGGTGCCGACGTGTTGTTGGGATGCGGTGACACTTCATTGTTGCGTGACGTCCGCACCGGCTGGCGGGCGGGGGGACAGAAACCATAACAAATCGGTAGACAGTAGAGGAGCCGCCGCGCGCTGTTTGCCCGAGGAGCGATGCACTGCTACGTGACGCCTTCTGTCCGCGCCCCGCCGCCCGCGCCGCCCCGCGGGCCCCATGTCAATTACAATGTGTGCTTTAATAAAAAGACAAAAAGTGTTCCCTATTCTTCACGTCGGTGCGACCCGCCCGCGCCGGTGCCGGCTGGTGTGGTGACAGTTGCCGGGACCCCGTCGCGGGCCGCGCGGGACATACTCTAGGAAAAATAACATCAAAGCCCACACCTTAAATCCAACAGTTAATTTTCTGTTTTTTTTTTGAGCAGGGCAGAGTCAAATGAAATTTGTGGACACACAATTTTTTTACAGGTACCAATTAGGCACTAAGCTGTAATTTTTTAATAGAAACCACCTCCTTCATGGACCTTCGGCGAACCTGCCCCGACAAAGGACGCACTAACTCAACACTCGACGTATGGTGCACTTACCAGTGAGCGGTCAACACCAGGTTATTCCAAGAAATCGCATTCCTCAAACAACATATTGGAATGACCTTCCCTCTCCGCTTTTCGGTAGGTTCCACAGCGCCACGATATGGGGTCGTTCAAGAAGAGAGTCAACAGATCCCTTCCACCGGCCGGCGCCGCACCAGCACCGGCCGGGTGTTGCACGTGTCTATGGGTCACAACAATTTCTTTTTTTTGATATCCGTTAGTGATATCATAAGTATTTTTCCCCTTAATATGAGTGATTTTTTTATTAGTTATAGGTGGATATAAAAATGTTATATTTCCTGGAGTATCGGTGGCGATGCCGCATGCCGCGCCCGCGCACAAAGTGTGTCAATATTGTGCCAAGCGGCTCTCTCTCACACCGCCCGCCCGCCCGCGCTGTTCTATAGCTAGCTACCTATTAGCTCCCATCCCATGCACGAGCAAACTATTCTTTGGTGCCTCGAACACTGTTATTTTATTGCATTGCTTACACGTTTAACAGACACAAAAGGTTCATTGCAGATGCCAGACGCAAAATCGATCAAATTGCTAAAAAATGTAAATGCTTCCCATTGTCAAAATCGTTTTATTGGATTCCACTTGACTCAAAAACTAGCGGGACAGCGGGGACGAGGGTACCCTCGCGGGCGGGGCGCGGCGATACGCTGATGGAACGTTTAGGGACGTATAAAATACGAAGTCTTTGTCTTTTTTGCGCGTTCGGTTTGCGCGCGCGACGCGCTCGCCGCATACCAACAAGCTGCCTCGCGCGCAGGAATGCGCGCCCCCCCCCCCTACCCCCCTCCACCGCCGGACTGTACACACACCCTAGCTCTGATAATGGTAGTCTTCAGCGAGCAGACCTGATGGCTCGTTGTCATGGCAACAGTGACCAAACCGTGTGAACAGCATCTTAAAATTTGTAATAATGATTACTACTTACGACGATAATTTCCCTCCAGCCGTCATCGCACGCAACCGTATGCGATATAGGACTATATATTCTTTGTACGCAACTGGTTCGATACTTAGAAGAGTTTTCCTTATTAAAATCTGTTATAAAACGACAAAACAGTGATGACGAAAAACCGTCTGGGAATTAAACTTGGTACAGTGACAGCTTATATCCTGGAATAACATATAGTATGCTTTTCCCGCCGCGGGAAAAAATATTTAATTTTGATGAAGCTTGGTGCAGTGAATAGCTTATATTAGTGTGGCTGATGGAACGGAAACCTCCGTGGGCGAGTCCGACTTGCACTTGCCGGATTTTTTTTTCACATAATCTACTGCACTTAGGAAAAACATATTTATATTTAGTTTAGTTAAAATAGATTAGTCATATAGTTGGCTGAGCGTAGGGCGGCGCGGGGGCGCGTGCGGGGCGCGGGCGGCGCGGGCGCACGTCCTCATCGCGCACGCCGCGCGCGCGCTCCTCTATACCATATTTATGTCAGTCCACAGGTTTTACAGCCGCCTTGTTACGTTACCCACCGGTACCTACCTACCTATAATATTCATTATACTTATTCGGCCATTGTATGTCTTGTATGTGGGTAATCTGCAATATTCCGCGTTCTCGCTCTAATGTCAAGAGCGAACTAATTGACACATTCGCTGTTGACATTAAAGTGAAAATGACAAGGTACTGAAGCGCCCAGCTGCTACTTTTGACGCTGACTGTACATATATACCGGCTATCTATAGCTACTCTGTGGTAAAAGGCGAAAGATTTATACGTTTTGAAGGGAAACCAGAGAGGGAATCGAAGCGACGTTAAACTCCCGGTGAGCATCATAACAGGACACTGCAACCTGAACATACTCACGCACAATTTGGTGACCACAGACAGCCCCTGTGTACGGTCACACGCGTACAGGTATTGCCTACGTCGCGCCCTGCTTGGCGGAATAAATCATCATCAACAGCCTATCAATCTCCCCACTGCTGGGGCTCAGGCCTGCCCTCTCAACAAGGGCGTGCGGGCTATAGTCCACCACGCTAGCCCAGTGCGGGTTGGTGGACTTCACATGCGCCTAAGAATTTCTTCTTCGGCGTATGCAGGTTTCCTCACGATGTTTTCCTTCACCCTTTGAGAGCAGTCAGTAAATGTACTTAAGTTTCGAGAAAAAACCCATTGGTACATGACCCAACCGGGGATCGAACCTCGGACCTTTCGATATGATACGTCGCGTCTTATCCCCGAGGCCACTGACGCTCTACTGAATAAATACATATGTTTAATTACACAAACGAGCAGTAGGTACCTACTAGCGACTATAGAGACAGATGAACATGACGTTCTCGTCAATAAACAACTTACAACTTACTATTTCTACATGATACTGTAAGTACGTAAACTATGATCGTACAGGGAGGGCCAGACGGTGGAGCATGCGGTGCTGCAGGTGGTCAGGTCCCGACCTGCAACACTGGTGCTGCCCTACTGGTATTGCGCGGCGCGGGCGCCTCGTCGAATGTTTATGTCACATTAACCAGCACTACATCACCGCGACCATCCATCGGCGCGGGCGCATCATATCATCATACTTAACTCTATATTAGATAGAGTAGCAGCGGCTCGATAGATATGTTTAATGACTGGCCAGCCGGCCTAGTCGTAGTGGTCGTGGGTTCGATTCCCACCCGGGACCAACATTTGTGTGATGAGCATAACTGTTGGTTTTCCAATTCTGGGTGTCTGTATGTATTTATTTTAAAGTATTTATGTATGTTTATCAGTTGTTGAGTATACCCATTTACAAGCTTCGGCTTTGTTTGGTATTTTAGGCTCAGTTAAGCTTAAAAAACGTATTCCAATATTTTGTTTTTTAAATCCCTTCAATGTACAGATTTACTCCCGTTACGATTTTAGTATAAACTATAGATAATACAAGAACCCCCCCTTCACCCTCTCATATTTACTTTTTCTCACGAAATTATCCTACTAAATAGAGGATGATAGCGTTACGTACTAAACAGAGTTGCCGCGCAACGGTGGGCGAGCTACTCCCGCACTCGCCTCACGTCCAGCTCGTGCGTTCGAGCCCCGGCCCGTAACAATGTGTTTTTCGGAACTTAAGTACCTACTGTTTATTATAATACCTTAGGCTTTTCGGTGAAGGAACGTTTCGTTTTGAGCCAATTAGCAAACGCCTAAGATTAGATTTTCTTTTCTACGGCGTATGTACCTATGTGAAGCCCCCAACAACGGATCGGGGCATTGTTGGTCTCGCTCGGTGGACAGATCCTGTGATGCAAAGTATCGCCGAGTGGAACCAAGTGCCAGTACCTACTTTAGTTTCGGACTAATTTATTCTGTGGTTCCGGTGAGCGCAGCGCGGTGCGGACTGTAACATAAACTAATTACCATTGATAAAAGTACTAATAACGAGCAAAAGTAAATGAAGTGAGTGCGATCGGACCGCCGCCCGCGCCGCGCTATGGACCCACAAAAACCGTTAGGTATTTGGTTTTGTGGGAACATTATTGGTTTCATCACGGCTTTCCCGAGCTCTGTCCGCCTGGACGCGGCAAAAGATTCCGCATCTTCAGCTGAGACGTTTATGTTGCGCCACCCACACGTGTGCGGCGCACGCGCACCTTCACGCGCTGTCCCCCCCCGCGCCCGCGCCCGCGCCCCCGGCCCGCCGGCGCCGGGTACAACACAATGAGCTTGCTTCCTTCAGTGCTCGTCCGTGCAAGTGAGTGCCATTGTTTTTCCGTTGGCGCGTTTTTTCGCAGCTCGCGCGGGCCAATGGGCGCGCCGCGCGGCCGCCATTGGCGCGGCGCGCGTGGGCGGGGCGGGCGCGGGGCGCGGGCCGCGGGGCGCGGGGCCAGCACGCGAAATCTTCGCGCCTTTCGCGACACTCGCTCGACGCTCGGTCGGCTCGCGATGTTTGCTTTTGAAATGCGTTCTATTTTGAAAACGTCAGGGAAACAACAGTCACTAAACACTTTGCTACTCCTGCACTAGTTTTTACCGACTTCCAAAAAAGGAGGAGGTACTATGTTCGGATGTATGTATGTTTTTTTTTAGAATACTTCTCATCTCTGACATTGACATTGAACAAGAGATATCCAATTAGGATGACTTTTGAAAGCAACTTCAGCTAGAATATAAATGTAAGTATGCGTTTCAGGCTTGCTTGGTTTGGAACCTTTGTGACGGTTTGTTTCACGCAGCTAGGTAATATTTTAATCAAAGAGTAATTAAAAACTTAATTAAATATTTTTATTTGATTAATATTTGATTCGCTTGAGAAGTGACGATGTATTCATTGCAGTTCCAATCGATGCAGACATTGGAGTATTTACAGGTGGCTTGCGGCGCGCGGCGCGGGCGGGGGGGTGTCACGGTGCGCTCCCAGTGCCGCCGCGCCGTAAGACGTCATTGTTGTATCAATCACGTATCAAGTGTCGCAAGTGCCGTCCCCGCGGCTGCTGGCTGGCACGAGGAGCCCCGCGACGCGGCGCAGATAAGCGCAGTTCACACGGCGCGGCGCGTCACGCGCGCGGCCCGCGGCCCGAGGCGCGCGGCGCGCGCGCACGACCACGACCTGGGTGTTCCCAAGCTTGCCCATGATCGTGTCACCTGGCCCAGCGATGTCACTCACCCGCCACATAACCTCGCCGTACGACGAGTCACGCAAACACAATCGCACGCACTCATAGCGACTCACCGCCCCTTGCCATCAGAATTAAAGGCAAATTGTATGTTAGTGTATGCAAAGAGATCATGCTTTAGAACAGTGCAAATAAAAATAAAGGAGTGATTGTGATTGCGAGGCGCCCCTCGAGAGCGTCGAGCGTCGAGCGTCGAGCACCTTCCAGTGGAGTGGAGGGACGCGGCCGGACGCATTAAAGCGAGTCGGCGCTAAACAAACTTAATATCGCGTGGAGGGCCCTCGCCACTCGCCGCGCGCGACGCCTCAAAGGGAGACCTTCTTACACACTTCGTACACTTAGGGGACCAGCGTCTGTGCGTCAGTGACGCGGCGCCACTGACGCCACTGACGCCGCGACAGAGAGGTCATTCGGGCGCGTTGTCACCAGCGTGACGTGACTAACGCCGGCGCTGGAGCTGCCACTGTGTCACTGACGCACAGACGCCTGTCTCCACCGATCACAACTGCCGCGGCACTGAGCACAGGCGATGCGGTCTTGCATCACACATTTAATGTCATGAAACTAAACTTCTCTTCAATCCAGTGCCAGTTTAGTTAGTTGTACTAAACCTCAGTATGCTATTGGATAGGAGTGAGTTCTGCATCTATTTGATTTACTAAACGATCGAGTCTAGCCGCTTTAAGCCGACCGACCTCTCTGACAACGAGTCTTTCTTCGGGGTCACTTGTATCTCTCCCTGTAAATGACTCAATGTAGCTGAGAATCTTGTACATAATATGTACCAATTGGTCAAGCGTACCCACGTTAATCAGTTTACTATCAGCCACATTACTCTGTGACACGCCACGCTATATTACTGACGGTGCTGGCGCATGCTTGTCATGCGCGGTGCGAAGGCGTACCTATAACGATAAAGTCCTCACGTTTGTAATTCTTTTTTCTGAAGTGATCACGGCTCACGCCCGCTCAAACAACTTCCATGGTCTCGGTATGCCATGTCCTACACAATCGCAATTTTTTCAATCCTTATTCTACACAACCGCTTTTATCGTATTATCCGCTATAGACTCAATATTTTTATAGTCATAGAGATGGTGTCAAAAATAGCGATGAGAAGATTCGATTGTATCTAAATAAGATTCTGCAGATTGCATAAAGGGACAATTATAAGGATTGTGTAGTATAGCACATCGCAGAGACATAGAGCCTCATGCACGTGGATGCTTGCTACTGCAGTCCATGTGACATCATAGTGGCAGGAGTCGGCAACGGCGGCCGTTAGTGCCCGGCCGCGGGCAGCGGGCAGCGGGCAGCGGGCAGCGGGCAGCGGGCAGCGGGCAGCGGGCTGCGGGCAGCGGGCAGCGGGCAGCGGGCAGCGGACTGCGGGCAGCGGGCAGCGGGCAGCGGGCAGCGGGCAGCGGGCAGCGGGCAGCGGGCAGCGGGCAGCGGGCAGCGGGCAGCGGGCAGCGGGCAGCGGGCAGCGGGCTGCGGGCAGCGGGCAGCGGGCAGCGGGCAGCGGGCTGCGCTGCGAGGGGCCGCGGACCAGTTTTTGCTCGGCGCCGTCGGTCGTTGCGTGCGCAGCTTGCAACTATGCGAGGCTGTATAAGGCGATGCGATATGCACGAATGTTCATTGACGTTCAACATCACCTGGACGCAGCACGCACACTGGTGCCTACTGAGGCAGCGGCGCGGGCGCGGGCGCGGCGCGTCCAGCCGGAGACACACCGTATTTATAATTATTATACTCTCACGCTGCCAACACTATAGTCGATCGTACATTGTGGTGCGACATCCCGCGAGCGAGCGAGGGTCGGACCAGTGTAATAGCGTGTCAATCAATCAATCAATGGCTGGTCGGTCGGTTGCGCAAGCGAGCCCGGCGCGTGTCGAGTCGAACTAATGAGTGATTTGTTTGTTGTTGTCAATAAACAAGCGCCAACAATCAACGCTTTGTGACGTATTGCCGTTTGATGTGCGCACGCGGCGGGGGGCGCCCCCTCGCCCCCTCGCCTCACCCCCGACTATAATATCACAAAGGGGTATGTATTCATTACCCGCCATTCTTGCACACTGAGCCGGAATGATCCATTGTGCAAATCTTGAAAGTAGTTTTCATGCGGATTTGGGCTTTGTTTATTTTACTTATTGTTATGCAATATAGGTATGAGTAGGTACCTATACACAAGAATTTTGACATAAGTAATTTTACAGCATTTTAAAATGCTTTTATATGAAATAAACCACACCATTATGCGTTCACGGTAGGTACGTCCTATCTAATAAATTTCATTTTTAATGTCCTAAAAAGTCAATACATAATTTGCGAATGAATCATTGAACGGCAGCAGTTAGAGCCAGCAGTTAGTGCACGGGGCGGGCGCGGGCGCACACACGGCGCAGCCCTACAGAGGTGTTCATATAATTGTAATGACAGCGCTGGCCGTAGGTATGTGTGTCGCCATAGAACCTCTGCCCTTCTATTGAGACGTGGCCTGCGTGACGTGACCTGCGCCTGCGCCTGCGCCGGTGTCCCCGAGACACTCAATCATGCTCCCATTCCCACTTGTTCCACTCGGCCAGCTATGAACCTCTTGTGCCGCGATTCTCCACGGCGGCGGCGGCGGCGGCGGCGGCGGCGGCGGCGGCGGCGCGCGGCGGCGGCGGCGGCGCGCGGCGGCCGCGACCCTATTGTCGCCGCATACATTGTAACGTGCCTCGAACTACCCGTTTTTTGTGCGCGACACTGATTTGTGTGGGAGGGGGCGCGGGCGGCGGGGTCGCCTCGCGCACCAGATTTATCGTTTCTAACAAAACAATGAAAATTTCATGACAACAGCAGCATTACCAATTTAAATTAACCGTAAAAAACTTATACGATTCGTCTTTTAATACTGACGGAGTGCGCGTGACGGGGGCGGCGGGGGCGGCGGGGGCGGGCGCGACCCTCGCCGTCGACGCACGCTTGTCGCCGCACCGCGCATATCAATCGATATCATTTGGAAAAACACATCAAAATTATATGTAGAGCGTATGCGCGCGCGCAGCACGGGGGGGGGGGGGGGGGGGGATCGAGAGCTCATCAATATTTGATAGATCCGGCCGGATCTGCGTTGCAGATGCGCTGACGCGGGCCGCGCGCTTGTTGTTTTCCACCGGGGGCCGTGCGTGGAGCCGCGCTACAAACAGCTCGGAGTCTTTGAAGGAGTAAACACCAATGTTGCATATACCTACATCACATACATAGGGCTGGTGCGTGCCTCGACCAGGGCATTCAAAGAGGAAACGCTGGTGCAGTTAATTATTATTTATTTTAGTTTAAGTTAAACCATCATCGAAATACATCACTTTTTCATTTATAACGTGTGCATGGGCTGGTGGCCGCGGCTCCAACAAGTTGTCGAGCCCCTCGCACTTCGGTACCCACCTACAGCTGCTCGGCTTCAGATATTGTAGTTATTATACAAATTAATGGGACTAACGTTTCCTACGACATCCAAGTAGCGAATTTCGGAGAAACGCGACCTTCGGGGAACAGAAAAAATGTGATCGTCCCGAAGTCCCGTTGGTTGCAGCCTGTAGGTGGGTAGGTAGGTACCTGCGCGCGCCGCATCTCCTCACGAGACATGTTTTTGTGGACGTTATAGTTGCTGAGAGTGCCGGGTGGTGTCGCGGGGCGGGGGGCACAATCAATCTCAGTTGATTCACGTGGGGTCGGTGAGCTCGTACCGTTCCGTGGGACTCGGCGTCACAGGAGGGCGTGTTGTGCAGGACAGAGCTCGCAGTGGACGCCGACGGCCGACAGGAGGATGACCATTGACGTAGAAGCTTTACACAGCTCGGCCGTGCGCGAGCAGTGCAAGTGCAGCCCCTACCATAAACATAAATATGATTGCCCCGATATAAGTTTAGCTAACTAATGCATGGCTTCAACAAAGCAGGGTACCTACTGCTAAGCTGGGAGTAGTTTCGTTCGCACCGCCTCAGTGAGGCTCATAGTGCTGTCATTACAAATAAATCATAATTATGACGCTTAATGTTCGGCTCCCGATCATCAGTTTATGTTGCGGTGCCTCCGAGGCCCGCGGGGGCCCGCGCGCCGCACAAAGGCCCGAGGGACAATGGGCCTCGCTCGCACACACACACACGCACGCACCAGCCAACAATAACGCGAAACTATTTTTTAGTTAAAAAAACAGCTCCTGACAGCCGCATTATATTTTGAACCTGTTTATGGCTAAGGATGTCTGTGATATATGCGGCTCGCCTTGTGCCGCCGCTAATACGCCGCGCCGTGCGACACTACCATCCGTCATGATGCGGGGGTTGAACCTGCGACCGGCCATTCCGGGGCCGCTCTCCGACCGACCGACCGAGCTAGCGCGACACGTGCTGCTGCCGTGACCACCGTCTGAAGAGGTACCTACTGTTGTAGAAAATGATGATGATGATTGATTGTGACAAGATAGGCGGCGGGCGTACCGACACGTATGTCGGTAGTAGTAGTCGTCGCCCAGTGTCGGCGGTGGGCTGGACACTGGACACTGGCTGGACACTGGGTACAGTAAATCAATGTTACGTTACGTATCGCTCGTCTCGACGTGTGATTGCCCCGAGGCGGCGCGACACGCGACACGTGGGTACATACATGGAGCTGCTACCACCGTCGCGTCGTCGTTGTCTCGTGACACTAATTATTACTGTCATGCTTTTCATACAATAGCAAAGTCGGTTTAATGCTTCAGTTTGTGATGTGATTTATTTTGAAATGTATGCTAAAACCAAATGCAACATGTTTTTTTATGATTTACCAGGGAGTGAGCGGTAGGTAGTACTAGCTGTTCTTTTTTGTCGCAAAAGTAACACAAGTGTAGTAAGTGAGAGCTCTATGTGATATTACGTGAGGCTGCGGGCGGGGGCGGGGGCGGGGGCGGCGTGCGGCGGGAGCCTAACTAACTAACTATGATATCACGAGGTCACCAATTAAGATAACACCCGCCGCCCGCCGCCCGCGCCGCCCCCCGCCGCCGCCCGACCGACACACTACTCTATATGTAGTAAGTAGGTACACCTGTAACATACTCCAGCTGGCTACATATAGTAGTACAGTGACACGTTGTCACCGGCCGAGGTCGACCGATGACGGACACAGTAAATGTGGAGTCTCGCGATGGCTGGGTACCCACTGCCTACACCTGGTCCACTACTAAGTATATGGGTGTTGGTCCGAGGAACAATATGATGTGCGGATAATACAATATTGTGTCCGTGCAAGTATCGCGGGAACAATCGACGACGCCGATACTAAATAAAAGAGTGCAGCAGTAGGTAGTACCGCGGCGCGCCTTGCGGTGCGCGCGGGCCATAAGTTACACGCCAGCTCATACTAGCAGTGCGCCTGCGCGAACAATAGCGCGGCGCGGCGCGGTAGCGACACATTAGCATATCGCGCATCCACTCCCGCGCACACCGCGCCCTCCCCCCACGCTCCCCGCCAGCTCCCACTACAATTACAAACAATAAGGCCCATATACGAAGCTCAGTTTCATCAGAATATTAAGTTGCACACAATACTTTATCTGCAGCCATAAAATAAATGCATAAATGATACAAAAATACAGTGTCGCGGCCCTGGAGTATGCTTCATCATCATCATATCAGCCTGTCCCGCGACCTTCACCAGATCGTCGGTCCACCTTGTGGGAGTATGCTTATGATCTCGGTTTAGTTTGTATGTTTTAGAATGTCTATGAAGTGGCTAGCTGTCGGCATCATGGGACTGCGGGGCGCGGGCGGTGAGGTGAGCATACCTACCTAGCTGAGTATGAGTGAACATTAACGCGCGACGTTGTCGATATTATACGTCGTTATTCGATTATTCTGGAAAATCTCGGGTGCTGTCACTCAATTCAAATGCATGGTAATGTGTGACGTGGGTGTGTGCGTGCCCTCCGGCGCACCAGGGCCCACCTAGGCATATAACTAAAATTTTGATCATCCAAATGTCACAGGTTGTATCACAGAATACATGCTGTATAACAGTGGTGGGAACCGTGAAAGCGTGACAAACAAACGCATGATTTCAGTAACGGCAATTTGGCCTCTACTTACGACCGTATCGTTACGAAGTCAACTATTTCATGACATGTTTTAATTGACCGAGCGAGCGATGTGAGCGAAGCGACTCAGTTTCGAGATTGGCCAAAAATGCTATGTTAAAATGTTATGTTATGGTGACACCTGCGATCGATATAGTATTGGTGATCGCCAGCAGGACGACGTCAGCGGCCCTCGGGAGCGCCGCCCGGCGCCGGAAGCTCATGTCCCATTAGCTAGGCGCACGCTCCCCCCCGCCCGCGCCCGCCCGCGCCCAGCAACCTCCGTAAAACGCGCAAAAAGCTCGTGCCGCGTGCGCACTTCCGTCCGGCGCGTGCCCCACCCCCACCGTCGGTGAATGGACTGCTTCTAATATTGTTAGCTCACGTAGGTAAGTACGTACTTACAAGAGGGATGAATTACATTACTTGTAGATGTCATTATAAAAGAGATAATATTATATAGGAGCCACGACACGCGTGTCCGCGGCGCGGCGGATCCGTCGCAGATTAGTTTGGCGCGTGCACGCGACGCTCGGCAAGACGCGAGTTCCGTCCAACGCGCACACACCAGGGCTATGTCGTCGCGCCGCTGCTGCAGGGTCCGGGATGGAGCATTCAGAATTGCCAACAATTTTTTTTGAACTACTTACCAAAAATTACCAGCCACTAAACGTTACAATAAGTAAGCGGACAGATGACCGAATACACAATTTACAGTTTATGCTAAGTTGATTTCCTACGGGGCGGCGGCGGGCGGCGCGGGGGCGGCCGGAAGGCAGCAATCCGGGCGCACGCGCTCGATCACTTTTTACGAGGACAAAGAGTGCGGAAGCTATGTCTCCGGGGGGCCTCGCGCATTACGCACAGATCATTAAAGTGCATTCTCCGCGGCGAATGGGAGCGCAACTACATTTATTGCTGCACGCTTTGACGACCCGTGGAGTGGCGCCGCCCGCGCCCGCCCGCGCCCGCCCGCGCCCGCCCGCGCCCGCCCGCGCCCGCCGGCACCACTCGTATATTCGCTCGCATACAAGGATGTGTCCCGTGATATGAAAATGAGACACGGATAAGACATTTCACGGATGTATACAGACTAGGACCAAATTATACAAGTGCTATAGGATCGCTCCGACGCCGCCGCCGCCCCCGCCACGCACTCGCCGCAGCCCAACACGGGACCACGATGTACATTACTTACTGACTACTCTACTGTAATAAGTTACAAATTTTTTTTTTACCATTTTGTCTTTAACATTGAAAATGTTTCTGGGATCGATTTCACGAAATAAACAAAATCTGCGATAACTTCTACAAATTTAGGGCTACGGGGTCAGACGAGGGCTCAAAAGGCGCAGAATTTATCGAGACACATTAAAGCGTTGAAAGTTTGAAAATCGGTTGGCAATTTTTTTTTGAAAATCGAAAAAATTTGGAAAAATCTGGGGATTTTTGAGACGAAATTTCAAAAAGTTTTTTTTAACGAATCTATTTGGAATATCGAAAAAATTTGAAAAAGCACCTCTGCGCTTAGATGGACTATCCAAATATATATTTTTAAAAATTTTATCTTTCATAGGTTCAGAGATACGTGCGACCTCAAAGTTTTGACATTTTGTCAGTATCGCTGTGCTGACGTTATAGTTCGCCGAAAACTGAGCAAGCGAAGGGTGCTAGGATTGAAAGATAGAATCCTGAGCGTAGCGAGGGTTTCAAGGTACGAGACGCAAAATAACGTACAGTCGCTCATAACCGTCTAGCTACTATGGTACTTTTTCAATATACTAAGATTCTTGCGTACTGCGCGGCAATCGGGAATACTACTGTAAAGTCTGTGGTTCTTTTTATATATAAAAGGCTGAATGATTGAATGTCTTTGCCTGACAATTTTGTCACACTGAAAATCTCAGCGCACTAGTATTTAATCCGTAGAAAAGATACCATTGCTTTCTCTGTCTACGATTTAATCTGAGCTTACGATATACATGAGTAGAGTAGTTATTAAATACCTGAAGTAAATACCGTAGAGTTAGCTGCCTATAGTAAATACACGATGAGAAACGCGCCATTCAACATTTTGTTGCAAATAGCAAACAGCCTAGGTAGATAGATAATTAGATACCGAAAATGAAGAAGATAATGCGTATATCGTAAGGCGAGGCGACAGACAACACCCGTCCAGTCCTCATGAATAAATGATTGTTCTCTCTCTGGAGACGTCTGGAGTTGACTCCAGCCGATATTGTGGATGGCCAATGGATGGGCACAAATTGCCCAAAATTAACTTCTCCCGCAAAAGTCACAAGATATAGAGGTAGGTAGGTATAGGGCTACTCACGATTTGTATTTAAATACCCAAGTATTTGTTTTGTCGCCAATATCTACATTAAAAAACCTCGTATTGGTACACGGTTTGTAAGGTTTCTACAAACTTGTGACGGTTATAAAACGTCAACTCGATTGTAAAAACCTACCTATAAATAATAGTAGTTTATAATGATACGAGGATTGGTAGTAGATTTTTACAATCGAGTTGATACGTATTACAGCTAGAAGTGTAAGTTGGTTTCCACGCCGTCTACCGGTGCGTGCGGGAAGCTGATGGGGAGCGAGCCCGGGGCGGGGCGGGCCGCGCGCGCGCTGCGCCCGGCCCCGCGGGTTCGCGCCGCCCCGCACAGATGGCACCAGATGCCCAACACGCACGCGTGGATGGGATCAATTAAGTTTTTACAATTAGGACAACCTATCAATATTGTAATAATATAATTACTAGTAGTTCCGTGAGAACAGTAGACCTCGCCAGCCCTTATAAACCAAACCTAAAAGAAACCAACAAAAGTCAACTTTGGAAACAGAAAAAGTACCTACTAAAGTGACAAAAATTAGCACTTTAAAGCTTAATATTTCGCAAACGGATCCCTGAATCGAAAAATGTTTATCACACACCCGCGATATTTTTGAAAGACCCATCCAACGATACCCCACACCATGGATATCACGCGGAAAAAAATAATTTTCCATTTTACGTATGCAGTTCTATGAACATAATTTATTTTTTCAACTTTCTTAAGTCGATCCACTATTACTCAAAAACTAATAGAACCTACTTAGCCGTAATAGTTTTCCTCGTAACTACGTTATATATGCATTTTTATTACAGCATATATGAATTTTTTCACATTTCCAGAAGCAACCGTTTAGCTGGCTTTGGGGGCACGTGACTCTAACAAAAATTACCGCTTTAAAGCTTAATATTTCGCCAACGGATCCCTAAATCGAAAAAATGGTACTCACACACCAGCAATATTTTTGAAAGACCTATCCAACGATATCCCACACTATGGGATTCACAAGAAAAAAAAAGTTCACTCCCACTTTGCGAGTATGGTAGGTACTCTAAAAAAAATGTTTTTCAAAATTTTATTCTACTCATTTTGTAGGTTTAATTAATTTATACATATGCCAAATTTTCGTCAAAATCGGTTGAAAAATGCGACCTGTAGAGAATTACAGACAGACAGACAGACAGACAGACAGACAGACAGACAGCCGGACAAGAGCATTTTTGGCCAGTCTCGAAACGTAGACGCTTCGCTCGCTTCGCTCGCTCGGTCAATAATTGTAATTATATAATTGTATTGTATTGTAATATAATATTGTAATTGTGGTCTATTTTTTCCGATCTTAAATATATTAGTAGCCAACGCCAACAAAATTAATTAAAAAAATTACCCGCTGTAGTTTATATTTTCGATTGTCAGATTTCCGTTGTTGTTGAGTGCGGCGCGGGCGCGGCCAAGTCGCTAGTCGGTCGCCGCGCAGCGAACATACACTTTCTTCAATATCTGCTAAATTTTGCTTTTAAAATGTCAACTCTTGCTTTTTAGGGTTCCGTACCTCAAAAGACGAAAAAAGGAAGCCTTATAGGATCACTTTGTCAGTCTGTCTGTCAAGACTCTATTTTCTCAGGAACGCGTGAAGCTATTAAGTTAAAATTAATATCAATAGCAGTCAGAAGTTATGGCCGATTTTGCAGCATTTTTGAGTTATTTTATTCATCAAAACCTATGCGGAACTTCCCGTTGACCTGGAATCATAAAATTTGGAAAGAAACAAGAAGCGAATACGAAGTAGGTACTTACTTATAGTTCGCTGACTTATCTATTTCCAGTCTCAGATTATTCTTCAATCAAAGCAGCATAGTAGCGCTCCCAAAAAATAGTAGAATACAACAAGTGAATAAAAAGGGAATTTAATTCGAGGGACTAAGTTGGATCCCGAGAGCAGCGAGTGATTCTAGATTAGAATCCTGAGCGGAGCGAGGGATACAAGGACCGAGATAAAAAAAATTTTTCACGAGTTGTGTACTCACTCTACTTTATACCATTGACTGCGAGAAAATAAATAGTAGTATGGTATTTACATTTATCTCATACATGTAAGAGAACAGATGATTAAGGGCCTCTTTCACCGCTTGCTGATATTGTTACAGATAGTAAGCTGACAGATAACATAATCTATCAGATAAATCTATCTGATATTTTTGTGTATCACACCTCAGGTCTCTGATAAAATAATCGGGTAGCTAACTATCAGCGATATAAGTACACTATAGTACGACATAGGACCAAGGAGATTCGAACCTCTTTTGTCGCGCGCGCGCTTCCCTGTGGAGATCGCATCTTGCAAATTTAGTATGGGAAACGAAGAAAACTTCTGTGTCAAAATCAGGGGGGTGCGGGGTGCGGACAAATGAAGCGGATTAGCGGGAGGAAGTTGCTCATACAAATTAATATGGAGTTTGAAAATGAGAATGTGTGAGTGAGTATCAATTTCGATATACATTTGGCACGATTTTGGCACCCCCTAAAATGATTTTATTACTCATCTATATGGGAGTAGCTTTTTTTTTAAATTCATGCTTAAGACACTGAACCATAATAGTTCTCTAGCCAGCCAGCCTACTGGGTGAAATGTTATAATTTCACCATATAGCTAATCTCTTTGGTGGGCCCGCGAATTCGAACCTTCCTGAATTTCACTATACATTTCTAATGTACCTTATACAGAGTGTTTTTTTTAAGTGGGACACTTAGGGTAAAACCAAAACCATAGGAGATACAGGGAAACTGTCTTAGGAACCATTTGGTCTTTTTTTGTGAAAACAATTTTAGCATAGAATTTTTTTTGGTCAAGCGTGTTTTGTCTATAAAAAATAGACATTTTGATTTAAAAAATTTTTGATGCCGATCGACTCAGTTTCTCTTCTGTCAAATAAGGATTTTTCGAATTTAACGTAAGTAAGTACTTCAGTTTTGTGTGAACTTTCCGTAATTTAAAATATCAGACTTACTTGTTGTATAATCTACTATAATATCAGTGTTTGAATCGAACAAAACCTGGTGGGTATAACCGGTGGGTTCTTGCGTATGGGAGTAGTTAATTTTTTTCATTCAAGAACAAAACAGTGTTGACAGCGGCCGCAGACAGCGTCGGTCACGTGACGCGTGACGCCCGCAGGCGGAGACCGCATCACCGGAACCGCGTGTTGATCCGTCGCCATGGCAACGCGCCGCGCCAGGACACTGACATCGCTCATCGAATATTTAGTGTGTTGTGTTGTGTTGTGTGTGCTCGTGGTGCGTACAGAGGTCAGTCGCGCGGTGCTTGCTCGCGTGGATGTGCTGCTGCCTGGCGGCGGCGCTGGAGGAGTGCTACTGGCTGGCGGCGCGGCTGCTGCGCCATGAGCGTGTCGGTGCGCTCGGTGCTGGTGCAGGGCCCGCGGCCCCCCCGGGGGCCCTACACGTACTCTAGCACGCCGCGCGCGCTCTACAACAACGCCCAGCTGCGCACGCACCCCCCCTGGTGAGTGCATGCACATCGCGGTAGTGGTGGGACCACCAAACGAAGTGTTGGGATCGCTTCTATATGTTTCCAGCGCTCCAGTGGCCGCGCGCCACCTTCTAAGGTACCTACCTACATCACCAACTATACACTCACCACGTTCCCTGCTCTCCGCTACGATGTAGCAGGTGATGACGAGGGTGCGTCCACCTCGCCGTACACTAATTTTTATTTTTATTTATTATTTTATTAATCATATGCATATTCATTATAAGTATATAGTTGTCCCCCAAAACCGACTTGTCGGTTTGACCGGGGGATCGTACAGTCTCATATCAAATAAATCTAATTACAATAAATATGTTTTGTTACATTGTACTTACTAGGATCAGATGTTTTCTATTATGTGTCTTTTTAACTTGTTTTTAAAAGTATTCTTGTTCGGCTCGTCTTTAATATCCGCGAGCAATAATGTGAAGGCGCCCTTTGTTCTCACAGTTAGGTAACAATGAAAGGTAGCTAACTCTATGGTATGTACCAACTAAGTAGGTCCGCTACAATAAACGCAGGCCTGGTAACGAGCTATTAATTAATCTGTGGCCCTGGTCTGGTCGTGCGTGCGAGTGCAGCCAGCGAGGAAAGATACACATCTGGGGACCAATCGCGCTAATTCTGGACGATATTACCAAATCCAAACCATAACCAAAAACGTTATGCTGCATGTATACCTACATGCAGCATAACGTTTTTGGTTATGGTTCGCGTACTCGTACGCGGTCACGTTTGGCAAACCTTTACAAACGCAAACGTGTGGAGCAGGGGTTTGGCTAGTGTAGCCCACACTCCCCGGATGTGTGGGCTACACTACAAGTGTCTGGAAAAATCATGACGCCTTTTGAAATATAATCCTCATCAATCAAGTCACGTACACCTACCTACATAATATGTAGTTATATCGATAACAAAAGATTACAAATACCTAATCTTATATCTAAATAGGTAAGTATCAATAACTAAATGATGTCGGTGCGAGGAACCTTGAACCCTGAACCTTCTGAGCTCGCGGCGGGGCGCTCAGTTCGCTCACCCTGCGCCAGCCGGCCAGCCGGCCAGCCAGCCAGCCAGGCCGGAGCGGCGTGTCCGCGGTGACCCCGCGGCTCCCAAGGTCGCAATCAATCAATTAGTACACCAGCAGGTCATCGCTCACAGCGCGGGCCGGGCACGCGACGCCCGCCGCCGCCCGCGCCCGCGCCCGCGCCCGACGGACGGCTCCCACCGGCGTTTTTATATTTCGTTTGAGTTCGTTACACTCATCATCGCCACCGAGATGCTGACCAATAAAATTTGATTATACAGTGACGTTAGATAGTGACCTTCTTTACTTGACAGTACTCAACAATACCTATTTGGTGCTTTACCCGGGTGGAGCACGAGGAACGACCTCTTTAGGAACGAACTCTTAAATTTAGTGGCAGGCAAATAGAAGTAGCACGAGCTACGAACGATCGCGTTGAATTTTTTATGTAAGATTGTAATAAATATTTGTTACTTGCCACTTGCCTTCTGTACCAACAACGGCGCAGGCGCAGGCGCAGGCGCAGGCGGGGGAACGGGGGCGGGACGGCACCGCGCGTAGCACGCTCGTAGCGCGTAGCGGGCCTACGTCGCGTGACCGTAGCCGCGCGCTACAAGTACCTAGTGATGACGCACTTGCAGAATGTTAAAATATTCGGCGGCTTTAAAAGTCCGCAAGCACCCGCAAGGTCAGCGCCCGCCCTCCGCCCTCCGCCCTCCACCCGCCCGCCGACACCCCGCCACCCCACCGACAAGACTAGCGGCCAGCAGGCGGGCGGCACCGTAGCGCCTTGCGTCCAAACCAATTGGGGTTTGCATTGTTTAATTTGATTTAGAATGAGAATAAAAAAGTGGGTTCGTATCTGATCCTGGCAGTCCATAATGTGGTTGTCGAGACGGCACGTATTACGTCTACTGCCGGCGAGTGGCGCGCCGCCCGCCCGCCGCCCGCCGCCCGCCGCCGCCCGCCGCCCGCCGCCCGCGCGCTGACCACCGGTCGCCGTCCGGCAGTGATCGTTAGCGGCCCGCGCCCGCCACCCGCCGCTTGCCGTCCGCCGTCCGCCGTCCGCCGTCCGCCGTCCGCCCCCGCTGGCGCCCAACGGGACTATCACTGCCGACGAGTACCCGGCCCTCGATACGTGGAGTGCTGGCGCGTGATGCGGCAGCATGCCCGCCGCGCCGGAACCGCCGCCGCCCGCCGCGGACAGCGCCTTCACCGTGCTCGAGCATGAGGGGCCGGCGGCGGCGCCGCGCGCGCGCCACGTGCACGTCGTGAAGCCGCTGCAGCGCGAGCCCGCGCCGCCCGCCCCGCCGCCCCCCGCCGAGCCCCCGGCCCGCCGCTGCACCATCCTCGACCCCAAGTTCTCGCGGGCGCTGGACTTCAAGCTGCGCCGCCTCCGCGACAAGGAGATCCTGCAGGCCAACCTGCGGCGCCCCACGCGCCGGCCCGCTGCCGCCGCCGCCGCCGCCGCGTCGCCGCGCACGATGGAAGCGTCGCCGTCGCCGGCCGGCCGGCGGTCGCGCGGGCGGCGCGCGGCGGCCGCGGGCGCGGGCGACGCGGGCGAGGAGGGCGCGCGGCCGCGCTTCGTGACGACGGTGCGCTGCGGGCGGTTCCTGCTGCCACCGCCCGAGCTGGCGCGACTGCTGGGCCTGGAGGCGCTGTACCCGGCGCCGGAACGCGAGCGGCTCGTGTACTCGTACGCGAGCCGGCCGCAGGCCGTGCCGCCGCGCGCGCCGCCCGCGCCGCCCGCGCCGCCGCCCGCGCCGCCGCCCGCGCCGCACGCGCCCGCGCTCTCGCAACTGTTCGGCGGGGTGCGCGCGCTGGCGGCCGGCGTGGTGGGCGTGCGCCGGCTGCAGCGCCGCGCGCGCGACCCCCACGCGTACGTAGCGCGCCAGCCAACGACAGCACACATCGAATAACTCGCACATGCCTGCATTCAATTCATTAAACAGTACCTTATCTGTTCGCAATCGATTCCCACCCAAGGGTACCTACATTATAAACGAGTACATAGCTAAACTCCGGCGGCCCCCGTCGGCGCGCGCACGTCACGGCTGTGCTCTGCTCCCGTGCTAACGCACTGTACCACGCGCACCGCGCACGTGGTGCGGGGGCGGGCGCCGCTGGTGCCATCCAACTGTATGGAAGCAGACAGCTGTACAAAGTACTCCGTATTTTAATAAGTCAGTCCAATTTAGAGGAGGTCAGGCGTTCTATAATAAAACTCGACTATCGACGCTAGGGTTGACCCGAGCATCTTTCGTTTATTACGTCCAAATTCATATAACCTATTTAATTATTTTATTACCAAGACAACTAACAACTGGAACATCTTGTTTAATTCTATTTAGGTACCTAGGATTACGAATTAACAATTATTATTTTAAAACTATTGGTTCTGTGAGAACAGTAGACCTTGCCAGCCCTTATAAACCAAACCTAAAAGAAACGAACAGAAGTCAACTTTGCAGTTGGAGATTATGTACTAAAGTGACATTAGCACTATAAAGCTTAATATTTCGCAAACGGATCCCTAAATCGAAAATGTTTTCCACACACCCGCGATATTTTTGAAAGACCCATCCAACGATACCCCACACCATGGAATTCACGCGAAAAAAAATCTTTCCCATTTTACGTATGCAGTTCTATGAACATAATTTAATTTTTCGACTTTCTTAAGTTAATCGACTATTACTCAAAAACTAATAGAACCTACTTAGCTGTCATAGTTTTTCTTTTAACTATGTTATATATGCTACTGCCGCGAATTTTTTCACATTTCCAGAAACAACCGTTTAGCTGGCAGGGGGGGGGGGGACACGTGACTCTAACAAAAATTACTGCTTTAAAGCTTAATATTTCGCCAACGGATCCCTAAATCGAAAAAATGGTTTTCACACACCAGCAATATTTTTGAAAGACCTATCCAACGATATCCCACACTATGGGATTCACAAGAAAAAAAAAGTTCACTCCCACTTTGCTAGTATGGTAGGTACTCTAAAAAAAATGTTTTTCAAAATTGTATTCTACTCATTTTGTTGGCGTGATTAATTTATACCCGTGCCAAATTTTCGTCAAAATCGGTTAAAAAATGCGACCTGTAGAGAATTACAGACAGACAGAAAGACAGAAGGACAGACGGACATTAGCAATTTTGGCCAATCTCGAAACATAAACGCTTCGCTCGCTCGGTCAATGAAGTAGGTAGGCGTTTTAAAGTGAGGTTCATAAAGACCTTGTACGTACCTACCTAAGTACAATTTTAGTTTTCAAACTAATGTAAGTAGGTACCTACGCTACAGAGTTGATTAGTTGTAAGTCATGTTAATTTTGAAGCTGGTACCTATTGTGACGTTTTTTATAATTTATGTACGCACCCAAAGTGGAATCGATCAGCATCACCTTTGTTGTATGTGAGCCTTGGTACCGAACGCGACAACCCTACTGCCTGGCGCGCCGCGTCCGGCCGCCCTACTTCGGCGTCGCCCCCGCGCCCCCGCGCCCCCGCGCCGCCCCCGCCTCCCTCCTCGAGGCCAACCACCCACACTATATAATTTCCTTTCGAGCAGTGTTTCCAATCTTATCGCGTGCCCTTAATAATATCTTTAAATTTTAGTTTAATAGCAATTACCTACCAATATACCTAATACCTACATACCTCCATTGTATTTTAAAATTAAAAATAAACTTTAAAAAAACGCTCCCAGACCACAAGCGGTAGCTGCAGGGCAGGAAACCCCACTTCTTCTAGGGAGCGTTGTGGCTGACGCGCGTGTCAACAGCGCGGCGGGAGACTGAGCGGGCTGTTGTGTGTTGCAGCGGTGTCGGTGGCGGCGGTGGCGGCGGAGGCGCGGGCGGCGCGGGCGGCGCGGGCGGCGCGGCGCCCGCCGGCAACCTGATGCACGACAAGCGCGTCGTGCGCGGCTCCACCTTCGCCGCGCACCCCCACGCCGCCGTGAGTACCTACTTCATGTTGTATCGGTCAGAGACGGGTGCCTAATACCTAGAATGACATTAAACGACTTTACTCTTTCACTTTGAACGCCTACGGGACCCGGAGTGTAAAGTAGCAAGAACGTATTCCAAGCTCGGAGGTACCTCCGAGCTTGGAACACGTTGTACATCCTCGCTCCAAAGTCATCGGTACGGAGTGTCTATGACAGGACGTTGACGTGGTCCCCTTGTAAGGATGCCTGAGACCACTCCCAATAGCGCTATTCTACTCCGAACTTTCTTGTGAAAACCGCAAGGCTGGGAGTCATTAGCATTACATAAGTAGGTACGGTACGAGGGCCATCTGACGGCGCCTCGGGAGTACGTTCGGACTGTCGAGCGAGGTGGTGCCCTCTATGTCTACGATGGACGTCTTCTATACGATATGGCTGCTCAACCGGCGCTGGCGCGTCAACCACTGGCGTGCGATACTCTCGCCTGGGCGAGACGCGCCTGGAGCCGGTGGCTACTGGTGGTATGGTAGTGAGGTGTGTGCGTGCGACGTGCGCAGGGCGACGGCGCGGAGAGCGCGGCGGGGCGCGCGGCGCGCACGCGGCGGCGCGCGCTGGCGCGCCGGGCGGCGGCCGCGCGCCTGCGGCCCGGCACGCCGCCGCCCGCGCCCGGCCGCCGACACCACCCCATACAGACAGAGTACTACCTCGAGGAGGTGAGTCCTGCCTCCCGCTCTCTACACCTACCGTTCACCTCCTCTCCTCTCTATCCGACCCAACCACAAGTCAGTTTTTCTCATTCTCGTCTCACCTTTTTAGGGTTCCGTACCTTAAAAGGAAAACCCTTATAGCATCACTTTGTTGTCAGTCTGTCAAGACCCTTTTTCTCAGGAACGCGTGGAGGTATCAAGTTAAAATTAATATCAAATCCAAAATAAATATCAAATCAAATACTCAGGTCTACAATCCCTTGAAGCTTGAAAAAAATCAAACTTCTAAGTCAACGCAGTCAGAAGATATGGCCAATTTTGCCGCATTTTTGAGTATTTTGGTCATCAAAACCTATGGGGTACTTTCCGTTGACCTAGAATTATGAAATATGGGCAAAAGCATGGTCTTATAGCACAGTTAAAGAAAAAATCCGAAAGTCGTAAATTTGTAGTTGCATCATACAAATTTTATTTTTTCCTTGTACCAAGTTAACTTTGCGTATGAGCAGTCCATATCAGTTATAGTAGCATGTGATTTAACTACAAATTTTATTAACGATTTTGGAATCATTTCTATTGCAGCTGTTCGACAAGGGCGTGGAGATGGAGGTGGGCGTGCAGACGGACCTGTTCGCGGACCGGCCCGCCTCGCCGGCGTACGTGCCCGCCAAGACCGGCGCCGACGCCGCCACGCAGATCTACCCGGGCGACCTGTTCGACTTCGACGTGGAGGTGCAGCCCATCCTGGAGGTGGTGGTGGGCAAGACGGCGGAGCAGGCGCTGGCCGAGGTGGCGCAGGAGGAGGAGGTGTGCGCGCTGCGCGAGCAGCAGCGGCGCTACGTGGAGCTGCGCGACGCGGAGCGGGCGGAGCGCGCGCGGCTGGCGGCGCAGCACGCGCGCCTGCACCGCGAGGCGGGCGCGCGCGTGGCCGAGGCGCGCGTCGCGCAGCGCGCGGCCACCGAGGCGCGCGAGCGGGCCGCCGCCGCCGTGCTCGTGCAGGGCTACGTGGCCGAGCTGCTGCCCTCCGTGCTGGCCGGCCTGCGCGACCAGGGGTACCTCATGCAGCGCGTCGAGAGAGGCCAGTACACTCGCACCGACACCTCGCAACACTATACGCCGCAAATAGTAACCACCAGTAACTGTAGACGTCGACCAACTGTGTACTTACATCAACCGGTGTAGTTGGGACGGAACACATTACATTGCAATCTACCGAGAATGGCATAATTTTAGATTTCATGGTTTTCTTTTCATTTAATTTATCAAGTTCATTAGAGAGATTACATCCTATAATTGACCCTAACGATCGATGCAATAAAAGTACAGAGTGTAATTTTTACAGATTTTAGTCGGTTCGATTCCCGGGTGAGGCAAGCGAATTTTCGAAAATCTTAGACTACAGTTTTCTCTCCTTTCAAAAATAAAGAAATGTTTTCTTTGAATAAAATTTTCTATCTACAGTATTAAGAGTACTTTCCCTCCAGGTGGCATTACCAAATTCCATCCTGTATAATGACAAGCAAATGTTTTATGATCACCATCAGATGCCATTCTCGGCACGACAGAGTAGGTACGTCTCGAAGACATCGATGAGCTTGTGGCTGCAGTGTTGTTGGACCTAGCAAAGGCTTTTGACCGCATACATCATGCCGTCTTGCTGAGTATTTTAGAACGTTTGGTGTATGGGGGAAGGCATACGACTGGTGTAAGTCCTCACCTTGAAGATCGTGATCAAAGTATAGTCATCTCCACACTTGACGGCGAGACATCGAATCAGACTCTTTCCACATTCAATATGGAGTGCCACAGGGTATAGGTATTCTTTTTGGTGGGCGTCCGCGGGGAGTAGCTAAATTCGATCCTTCCTAGTTATTAGCTACGCTGTCGGATAGTGCAATGTGTATTTTTTTCAAAATCAATGGGTTCGATTCCCGGCACGGAGATTTTTTTTTGAATTGATGCAATTTTAGTTTTTATCAAAAATCGGCCTCGAGACTCCTTTGAGCATTTTTCGCTATTGCTTGTAGTTGAGGATTTGGTCATCAACGCCCACTCGATAAATCACCTGTATCAGTATATAACATAAAGTGTGTGCGCAGGTGTGGACGAGGAGTTCATGCCGTGGCTGGCGGAGCAGGTGTCGCTGGAGATGGAGTCCATCATCACGAGCCGCGACGTGATCACGGGTGCGTTCCCCCCCACCCCCACTCCACGCCGCCACCCCACGTACTAGCGTGTGTGTGTGTGTGTGTGTGTTGCAGAGATCGTGCGCGACGTGGTGGAGGCGCGCGCCGAGCTGTACCGCGGCGCGGGCGAGGCGCAGGCGGCGCGCGCGCAGCCCGAGGACTCGGTCACGCCGCCCTCCGCGCGCGCCGCAGACGAGGAGGAGGAGGGTGAGTGCTAGCATGGCAAGGCCGATTCGTTCCACCGCGCCACGTGCGAGCCGCTAATAGCGCACCCCGCACTCGGGTCGCCTCGCATTAGCCACGGAGCGCGCGGATTGTGGCATTACGTCACGCCAGCCACCCAGCCAGCCAGCCAGCCACCATACAATACGTATTAGCTGCACTGTACATACATTTGTTCTTTTGTCTCCTCCCAAACAGTTTGCAATACGTATACAATAGAAGAGGAGAGAGCCCGTTGTGAGCTCTATGCGCGGGCGCAATACGGTGCGGTTTGCGAGGCGTGGCGGGGGGCGCGGGGGGCGCGGGGGGCGCGCGCACAATGGGGTGCGGTCGCGAACAATTAAGATTGATGCGGTGTGATGACGTTATAATGTAGCTTTGATGCGGGGCGACGCGCGACGCGCGACGCGTCCCTTAACAGCTTTGTATTGTCGCCGCTAATATTTTAAACGGCGTGAGTGTCGCGGAGGCGGGGGCGGGGGCGGGGGCGGGGGCGGGGGCGGGGGCGCCGCACGTGCGCCGCACTGCCCGGCGCACTCGAGCCGCGCACTTGCCGCGCCCCCCCGCGCCGCCCGCGCCGCGCGGTGCACTGCGCGCTGACATCACACATATTGTACTCTACACACACACCTCAACAATGCCTAGGGATAAAATTTGTACAGTTAGAAAACTCTTGTTGTAAGTGTGGTACACCTATCATTGAAAGCATAATTTCGTTGTTGTTTTAAAAATCCAAGAAAATAAAAGATCTGATGGAAAGAGATATATTTTTTAAATAAAATACTGTAATAATGCCTAATTGATATTATAATGAATTTTTTAAATAAAATAACCAAAAGGAAAAGGAACGAGTGTTACATTATAAGATTATTTTAAATCAATTTTAGTAATCTGTAGGACCTCCTGAAGCATTGACTAACTACTTAAGATGGGGTTGTATTGGAATAAGCTCCAAGTTATGAAAAAAGGCAGAAAAAGAGGTCTTGCTCCGTGTGTAATTTCCAGGCAGCTCTCTAAAAGCTCCTCTCCTGAGTCAGTCCCAGGCGTGCAAGGGGATTGAGGTCGGCGGACTGTGCAGCCCACTCCAGCAGTGAGACGCCGTTCTCGCAGAACGCATTCCTCACCGCCCGCGCACTGTGCGCACGAGCATTGTCAAGACAATTGACAAGCTGACAACATTGACAAGTGCAGACAGGTGAAGATTTCCTGGTTATCCTTGGATAACCTGGAAATCTTCTTTTGCACTCGGCATGGACAGACAACAGCCTGCACTCTCTCATAGCGGTATTTTTGAGCATTCAAATTCCTCGGATCCGGATGTGTTTTAGCGATTAAAATCAAAATCACTAAAAAAGTTAACCAAATCTTTTTAACGGACCGGACAATTTGAAGTGTTCCCTTACTAACTGCTTACTAATTAGTGAAAATCCGGAGAAATTATTTTATTATTATTTTAATTTAAAATAATAAGATAATGTTTTTAATGTGGATTCATGAAAATTATATCCCTAGGCATTGTTGATGTGTGTAGGTATATGCGCTGTGCGCGACCGTTCACGTAAACATCGAGGGCTGAGTTGTTGGTGGACCAACTCCAGGCTCCAGCTGTCCAACAGCGGCGGTCTGCGGTCCTCCCTCGGTCCATTCGTATCATATCTGTATTCTTAAGTTATTTTTAATAAGTATCATCATCCGATCCGTATCCGCCTCTCGACGCCCACTACTGGACACAGCCCCCCCCCCCCCCCCCCCTCGTGTCGTCGTCTGGCCCCCGACACCTGTGGCGCCCCACTTGTTATAGTACATTATGAATGCGCCATGTTGCGGTCACGTGCGCGCCGCGTGCGCCGCCGCGTGCATCGCGCGCCGCTTGTTGCCACCACTCGGGTCACTACACAAGCAACATGATATCTAATTAAATATCTGCATGCCTCAGTTGCTGATCGCTCGCTCACTCATCCATCGTTACAATTTATACTCGTGTAGGTGCCTACCTACCTACTTATATTATGTTTATTTGTAAACACGGTCGGTGAGTATTGATTGTTAAATGCAATGCAAGTAATAAATAAAGCAATCGCAGCTTGAGAGCGGGGCGGGCGGCGCGGCGCGGGCGCGGCGCACGTGCGCGGCGCGATAAGCGCCCCGCGAGATCTCTAATGGAATTAGCCGCGATAGCGCCCCGCCAGGCCCGCGAGATGGTATCGTCCCCCGCCCCCCGCCCCCCGCACCCCGCCCCCCGCACCTTTATCAACACAATCACGCCGAGTGCCATTATTTATTATAATACTTGCACTAACTCAATAATAAACAGTCCCGGCTACGGGGGGGCACTGCCGGCCACGCGCGGCTACGGCGCGTAGCTCGTAGCACGTGCGCGTAGGTAGGTACGGTTCCTTGCCTTGCTGCACACAGCGGTGCCGCCGCCGCCCGCCATCAGCCTCGGACGCGTCCATGGCTCATGTACCCTATGATGCGGGGCCCGGGTCCACTCGGGAGCCGAGTGCACGCACGCACACACCTAGTGCAGGTGGCACGTGTCGGCCGCGGTAATGTGATCTAACATAACATTTAGCGAGTGCGCGGGGCGGGGCGGGTGGGGGGAGCCGCCGCTGTTTGTGCAGCTGCGCGCGGGCGGGCGCGGGCGGGCGCGGGCGGCGCGCGGGGCGCGGGGCGCACACAATGCACTGCTCATTGTAAAGAGCTTAATGTAACAATTTGGAGCACCGCGCGACAACACCACCGCACTTGAACGCCGCCCGCGCCCGCGACCCGCACGTGGCCCACGCTTTATTCACATTTACAATTACTAATTTTCACAAGTAATTTAAATTAAATTAATGTTAATATGTAACTAAGGACATAATATATTTTTAACGTTTCACCGACCACTCGTCTTGAAATAGGTACCGTTCTTTGTGAAATAGTCGCTTAAATAACTAAGTATACTTAATTAGACGATATTACGAATCGTATCCGTACCTGTCCGCCGGTCCTCGTGGAGATCCTTGGGGAGGCCTTTGTCCAGCAGTGGACGTCTACAGGCTGATATGATGATCCGTACCTGCTCTAAATTATATTTGTATTACAATTTCAGAAATGAAAGAAGAATAACCTTGGCCCTCGTAACGGCCGGCGCCGGCGGTGGCGATGCTGGTGACTGTTGGCTGGCTGGCTGGCTGGCGGCGGCTGGCGGCGGCTGGCGGCGGCTGGCGGCGGCGCCACGCCAGTGTTGAACATTGTTCGTGTAGTTGAGTAGTTGCTATTGTGTTTAGAGATGATAATATAACGTTTGTTACTTACTATAGACTAAATTATTATGTAATACGGTACATAATTGGTTTTATTTCATTCCGTTTAATACATTACATGAAAAGCAATAGACTATAAGTATGTATAACCAATAACTATACTTACCTACGTCATACAAGTTGGTCCACCGTGTCAGTCACAACTAGAGCAATCATTCTGTGAGAGCAGTACGACACCTCGCCAGCACTTATAAACCAAACCTAAAACAAACGAACAGAAGTCAACTTTGCAGTTGGAGACAGATTTATGTACTTACCTAGGTACTATACTCATACTGACAAAAATTAGCACTTAGCTTAATATTTCGCAAACGGAATCGAAAAATGGTATTCACCAAGAAGTTTTGAATCTCTTTGGTGGCGCGGATGGTTTTCACACCCCCCCCATATTTTTAAGTCTTATCGATACCCCACACTATGGGGGATTAACGAGAAAAAAATTATTTACGTGTATGGTTCATAATTACTACCCTAGTTACTAAAAAAATGTTTTTTCAAGATTTTATTTTACTCACATTGTCGGCGTCATTTGTATATACATATACCCAGAGGGCAATGGAGAGAGCTATGCTCGGAGTTTCCCTGCGAGATCGAATCAGAAATGAGGAGATCCGCAGGAGAACCAAGGTCACCGACATAGCTCGAAGAATTGCGAAGCTGAAGTGGCAGTGGGCTGGGCACATCGCTCGTAGAACTGACGGCCGTTGGGACAGAAAGGTTCTCGAGTGGCGACCACGTATCGGAAGACGCAGCGTAGGCCTCCCACGAGGTGGACCGACGATCTGGTGAAGGTCGCGGGACCCGGCTGGATGAGGTTAGCGCAGGACCGGTCGCCCTGGAGATCCTTGGGGGAGGCCTTTGTCCAGCAGTGGACGTCTACAGGCTGATATGATGATGATACCCATATACATATTATACGGCAAAATCGGTTGAAAATGCGCGATTACAGACTGGCAGACAGAAAGACAGACGGACAAAAGCATTTCTTGGCCAATCTCGAAACTGAGACGCGTCGCGAGCGAGCGAGCAATTATAATACAGAACGGACTTAAAATGTTAAACAATAACAATAGTTATAGGTAGCTGTTATGCTCGGTAACACATCATCAGCAGCGTGCACTGGCCCACAGCTGGACATAGGCCTCCCCAAGGTGCGCCACTGTACGTCGGGGAGCGTCACTACTTGCAGACAGATGTGGCCAGCCAGCCCACTGCCACTCCAACGTACTAACTCTTTGAGTTATATAATTACTTACGGGTCTTGCACACGAAATAGTTTTATTTACCTTGCCCGACGTTCTCTCGTGGCTCGACGTGGCTCTTTGAGTTATGTCGAATGCTTTGGATCTCTCGTGGATCAGCTCGTTTCGGATCTCATCTCTCTGAGAAACGAGCATGGCTCTTGTAATATAGCCCGTTGCGCGACTTGACGCCCTACGCCGTACGCCCGCCGTAGCCCGTAGCTCATGCACCTACCTACTCTGCTACGGGACGCGCTGATTTAAGATTTGGGTGTGTTCAGGCATTGTTGTGTTGCGACGAGAATATGACGGTAACCCCTGGGGTTGATTTTTTGGGGTGGATTTCGGGAATAATTCGGTACTTACTGTATCATATATTATTGGATACTCACAAACATTGCTGCTATAACTACACAAATGCCTAAATACGAGAGCTTATTACCAAGCCGTCACCCTGGCATGCATTACCACCATCACGAACTGCAATTAAATGTGTGTAAGAATAGGTCCTACTCGTGGTAACAGGCGTATAGGTGCCTATGGATGTGGTGTTCTGCATATTTTGATGTATTCATACAGTTTGCAATGAGGGCATTATCTACCTAGTCACAGAACATCGGAAAAAGCTCGCTACGCTCCCTCTAAATCTGTGTACCTAGTATTGTTTTGACAGTGAAAATAAACTTTATAGTTTTATGACGTGCAAATGAAAGTCAACCTTCGGGTGGTACCACCCACGTACCACCCGAAAACTATAAGGTTTATTTTCACTGTAAAAACAGTACACTGCTTCATCGGCCGACTGTAAGTCACTCGAAAAGACCTATTCCACGAGACGGAGCCTTACAAACGAGAGAGAGCAGTAATTATTTGCGAATTGCCCCTCTTGCCGCGCGGTAACGGTGGGTGGGAGGGCCCGCCGCCCGCCCTCCGGCGCGTATATATGTGGTGCGCGTGCGGCGCGCGCGGCGCACTCATGTCTCGCGCGGTGGCGCGGCGCGGGCTGGCCGCGGGCCGCGCGACGCCCGCCTTCCGCGCCGACGAGCTGCTCGCCGCGCTGCGTCTGCACCCGGAACCGGCCACGGTCAGTACACTCACTACCAACCACCATACCCGCTGTCTGTCACAACCGGAACCTTCCACACATTATTGACGATCTTAGCAACAGCTCTGCACTGGGCCATGCACCGGTCTGATAGTAATGTTTAATTTTATTGTATTTTGTGATATACCTACAATTGGTACTATTTTGATTCTATTTATTGTTTATTTTTGTGTTATTTTGTTTATTATGAGAATATTGGTTTATTATTAATATTGTCATCCACTCCACATAAAGTCTCACAATATTTTAGGTAGGCACCTCTATACCTAGTAAAACTTATGGCCTATCTAATAACTTGCTCTGTCGATAGTTTTGCGCTCTAATAATATTTTGATATTAATCAGTGACCCCCGCCCGCAGGACGACCGCGGCATGTAAATTTAGTTTTTGTTTAATTTTTTGTTTCCATACATACCCTATTATCCTTTTTCACCCTTTAGGGTTGGAATTTTAAAAATCCAAGTACATACACCAGATTTCAAGTCAGACCACTTACCTACTTTCAAACAAAAAAAAACGGTTCAAATCGGAGCAGGACACAGGACCGGTGATGCGGGCACAAACAGACAGACAGACAGACAAGAAATTTTTTGAAAAGTATTTTGGGGTCAGCCTAAAATAACGTATTCCAATAGTTTTTTTTTATTCCTTCAATGTACAGAATTACTCTTGTTACGATGTTATAAGTACTAAATTGGTTTATTTGGTTGTCTCTTTTAATTTAAGTTTTATAAGTTGTATTTTGTAACCGTAGGTTTTCCTAATAAAATAAAATAAAGATTGAGTGGGGGTGGTTGACCTAACAGACGACAATGTGCCCCGACCCTCGGGAGGTTTGGGTACGTTTTGACGTTTTTTTTTGATTAGACATTCGAGTGGATGTGATGGAGCGTGTGTGTGTGTGTGCGTGCTCAGGTGTACGTGGAGCTGGACGCGGAAGGGCGGCTGGTGGCGGCGGGGGGCGGCGCGGGCGTGGCGGCGCGCGCGCGCCTCGCGCCGCACGTGCACGCGCGCTCGGCCGCGCTGGAGCTGGTGGCGGCCGGGGGCGGGTCGCAGGCGGCGCTGCTGCGCGTGCGCACGGAGCGCGCGCTGGCGCCGCACGACGAGCTGCTGCTGTGGCCCGACGACGCGCTGCAGCGCGCCGCGCGCCTGCCCTACCTCACGCCGCGCAACATACTAGGTACACACACGTTTTGTTGGGCATATTAAAAGGCTCCGGAAGATATTACAAGTTATTGTTACGTTAGCGGTCCGCTTTATTTAACCGTGACTTAAACATGCTTCATTTTAAACTGTAACAAATTATTATTAAAAGATCTATGGTGTGTATCAACGTACTAAAGTGTTGACGTGTCGTGTCAGGCGGCGCGGGCGGCGCGGGGCCCGCGGGGGGCTGCTACGTGTGCGCCGAGTGCGGCGCGCGCTTCGAGCACCCCAACCCGCTCAAGGTGCACGTGTACCTGGCGTGCGCCGCGCCCGCCGTCCGCCCCGAGCGCGCCTTCTGGCGGCGCGTGCTGGCCAGCCTGCCGCCGCCCGCGCCCGCGCCGCCCCCCGCCGCGCCCGCGCTGTCCCCCGCGCAGCTGGAGGCGCTGGCGGCCGCGTGGGGGCGCGCGCCCGCCGGACACGTGTGCCTCTACTGCGGCAAGCTGTACTCGCGCAAGTACGGCCTCAAGATCCACATCCGCACGCACACCGGCTACAAACCGCTGCGCTGCCGGCACTGCGCGCGCGCCTTCGGGGACCCCAGCAACCTCAACAAGCACGTGCGCCTGCACGCGCCCCCCGCCGCCGCCGCCGCGCTCCCCGCCGCCACCGCCGCCGCGCTCCCCGCCGCCGCCCGCGGCCGCCACGCGTGCGCGCAGTGCGGCGCGGCTCTGGCGCGGCGGCGCGACCTCGAGCGGCACGTGCGCGCGCGCCACGCGCCCGCGCCCGCCCCCGCGTTGTGTGGACGCACCTCGCACCACGAGGTCGCCGAACGTTCCTAGTGAAGTGGACGGAGGGACGAGTCCTTGATTGTTTCAGTTTAGTTTTACTTAGTTAGGCAATAAGATAAAACTTTAGTACTAAGACAAATCTATACATATTTATAATGAATCTAGAACAGTTGTATCTATAACAATAAATGTTTTGAAAAAAAAATAGGTCGGAGGCACCTCACGAACGGTACCGAATATTTTATGCGAGTTTCTTTTTTCACTTTTGTCCGTCTGTCCAGGCGTCACGCAAAAACCACTGAACGAGTTTCCACGATAACTAGTAGAGGTATCGTGATAATGTATATTATATCCCTGGCCAACAACAGGGGTACTATTTATTGGCACTAAAACTAGCTCTGAATCTCATAAGTGTACGCTAGGGGAACGGACACCTATAAAACATCAATGAAGTCGAAAAAAACCACCTGTAATAATAAAAAAAACAGACAAGTTCAAGTAGGACTCGCGCCCTGAGGATTCCGTACACTTAATTAAGGAAATAATTAGAAAATCGTTATAATTATTCCATAAAAAAATTTGTAGACTTTTTTTTACGTCTGTATGAAACATAGGTAAAAAAACTACTTATAGACACAGAATTGTATAATATAGTCCAGTCCAGGGTTTGTAGAGCGCACTCATCTACACCCCCTTGGACTAATAGTACCAGTACAGATTGTCTTCGCAAAACATTTAAACAAATAGCGACTCTGGCTACGACGGATAAAGTGCAATTCAGCGCGCACGCCGCTAAATGCCTACAAAGATATTTGGACGTTTTAAAAAAAAAGTGTACCCTTTCCTTTTTTGAAATTTTGGAAAAATGTGGTTTTTCCTACTCAGAATCAAGAGCACAACAGATTTCTATAGTTTTAAAAAATGTCCTTATTGCGACGTTTTTTTCATACACTTAGTATGGGCGTGACAAAACTGACTCATAAAATTTTGTATGAAAAAATGGGGACATTTTTTTAAACGATCGGAATCGATTGTGCTCTTGAATCTGGACTTCCAATGCATTTGTACAAATACGGAAATTGTACCAATGTGGCGGAAGGAAAAAAAGAATTCTGAGTAGGAAAAACCATATTTTTTTTCAAATTTTCAAAAAAAAAAGGAAAGGATACACTTTTTTTTGAAAACGCCCATTTACCTACAACTTTCCTCTCTTTCTAACGCGTCACAGACGCAGTAAAGGTAGTCTTCTTGAGAATAATAAATCTGAATGTGTTTAATTGCTTACCTACCAGTTATGTTATTCTACTTTTGTGATCAAATGACTTTTGAAATATACCTACCTATAGATCCTGAACAAATTAGCTTAGGTTTACTACTGAACTTGAAACTATTAAAATTCAATCTTGGCAAGGGAAGCCCGCGTCACAGATTAGATAATCCCGCGTCCTCTCAGCTAGGTTGCTCGCTGCACACCGGCCACTGTACAGCGAAGCGTGTATAGTATTGGATAAATAAAAGTATATGGTTGGGTTGTATGTAGTGTATTATAGCTAGTGATGGTCCCCCTCCCCCCCCCCTAGTGCGCGGCCACCTTGGCTGCGATGCGCTTGTCGCGCTCCTCGGCGATGGTGAGCCGCACGCCGCGGCCGCGCGGCAGCGAGATGTACGCCTTCGTGCCGCGCCCGATGATGAACACGTTGTTCAGCCTGCGACCAAACAAACAAACAAACAAACAACCAATCAATCAACCACGTACTCACACCAACTTGCAAGAGGTGGTTCATTTCTATTTGCATTTTCCACTAAAAATAAATTTAAACTATATAAATTTGACTAGATTCCGTGTGTGATTCGATTACTACGGAGGAATCTCCACCTTCTCTATTCCGACAGCAGCTGCCGTTATATATTGTTAACCTCAGGTAGGTAGAGCCACCGGTAGGTGAGCGCGGCGCCGGCGCCGGCGCTGGGGCAACAAGAAACAGTCAACAGCTGCGAGCGGTGTGCGACTCGTGTCACGACCTTCCTGCCAGGGTGCACCACAGTGCGGCAACTTCGTAAAAGCGCTCTGAATAAAACGCACGCACGCACCCAAGCGCAGTCTTCACGTATTTAGCACACAGAAAAAAGCGCGGGAAAGGATTAGGTACTTGACGACACGGCTTATTTCTGCGCGCTACTAAGTACATGAACACTGCGCTTGTGTGCGTGCGTTTCAGAGCGCTTGTATGAAGCTGCCGCTCTCTCGTTCACTCTGTTCCTGACGAATGTATGTCAATGTGATTGTACTGGTGGGTGGTACCTGGTGGCGAAGGTGTGTCCCGTGGTGTCCTTGATGTGCACGATGTCGAAGGAGCCGGGGTGCCGCTCGCGCGACACGATGGTGCCCACGCGCCCCAAATTGCGTCCGCCGGTGATCATGCACAGGTTGCCTCAACACACAAACACACACACTATAACTACATATTCACGGCACTAATTACATATTTGTATTGTATTGTGGTTCAATCAATTCGCTTGCCACCTTCTACAACATAGTAAGCAATACTTTGACTGGCTTGTTGCCTTAGTTGGTAATGACCCTGCCTACTACGCCAGAGATCGTGGGTTCGATTCCCACACGAAACCAAAGTTTGTGTGAAAAGCATATCTGTTAGTTTTCGGATTATGGGTGTCACGGAACTAGTGGGGATAAAAATGTCACTAGTTGTCAACTGAACGTGTGTGTGTGTGTGTGTGTGTGTGTCAGCGTATGTGTGCGTGTGTACCTGACTCGAACTTGATGAAGTCCATGATCTTCCCAGTGGCGATGTCGAGCTGCACGGAGTCGTTGACCTTGATGAGCGGGTCGGGGTAGCGCAGCGTGCGTCCGTCGTGCGTCGTCGCCAGCGGCACGCCCTTCGGGCCGCGCGACACGTGACGCACCTTGCACAGCTTGTACTGTACGCAACCAACCATCCAATCAACACACACTGTAGGGTCACTAAAGTAACCAGCGCTCAGTTTATATTACGGCTTACTTTACTATTTATAATAAGGAGCTGGCTGAGTGAACAACGCACAGCCCAAACTGCTGAGCCCACAAACTTGAAATTTTGCACAAAGGTTCTACCTAATCAATATTTATTTATTTTGTTTTGGAAGACCAACAGCTATAATAACAAATTATCGTAACTAAAGTATATAATACGAGGCCAATTATAGGTCTCCACAGATAGCAATAGTTTAAGCATCAATAAAAAATAAATACAATCAGCACTTAACGGACACGCATAAAAACGAACTAAAAAAAAAAAAACTGGCTCAAAAATATGGCCCAGACATCTACTAAGAAAGGGTTTAACCGGCAAAAATATTTTCTACGCGGCCGAAGCTGCGAGTAGCATCTAGTTGTTTCTTTTTTTTTTAAAACTATTGAAAAACTAATGAAAAAACTAAAGGACCGATTAGTATAATAGGCAACAGTTGTTGAAGTCCTATAGTAAACATATTCCATCATAGGAATATTCCCATTTATTCCATGGAACAAATTGGTGAAAAATGTAAGTGAAATATGCATGAAGCATATGTCTGTCTGTATAGAACAAATGGAAATTAAATTACCCAAGTATACAGGTATTGTGGTTTACCTTGGCCTCCTCGGGTGTGATGCGGTGGATGGTGAACCGGCCCTTCACGTCATAGATGAGCCGGAACAGCTCATTGGTCTTTTCAATAGACACCACATCTGCAAGCAAGCAAGCAACCACCACAATCCAAATAACCATCCCTAATTCAATTACCTATTTAATGAGTAATCCATTTATTTCTCAACCTGATACCTGAGGTGATACCTCAAATGAAGCAGAGATGCTCACGCATTTTATACGACTTTTTGAACATTAAATAATGTCTGTGCAAGTGGAATGACTATCCAACATTGTGAAATAAATAAGACATAGGTAACAGCAGCAATGCTGCCCGTCTATTATGATGACATCATCATGAGCCTGCTCACCCATGAATCCCGCGGGGTAGGTGGGGTCGGTGCGCACCTTGCCGTCCACCTTGATGAGGCGCTGCTTCACGATCTTGAGCACCTCGTTGCCGGTGAGCGCGTACTTGAGCCGGTTGCGCAGGAAGATGACGAGCGGCAGGCACTCGCGCAGGCGGTGCGGGCCCGTGCTGGGCCGCGGCGCGTGCACGCCACCCAGCTTGTCCAGCATCCACGCCTTGGGCGCATTCAGACGCTTCAAGTGCTTCTTGGGGCCGCGAGCCTGCGCACGCACACACAAACACACAGTTCACTACCAAACAAACAAACATACCTACCTGCAGACCGTCTTCCATCCACCGGTACCCGGGGGTCACATCTCACATGACACACGAGACAAAAATTTGACAAACTTATTGATGTTATTACGAAAATATTGCCCTTTCTGCAGAGTTGAAAAACAGATAACCCATATCTTAGTCTTATGAAATAAGGAATAAAATGTGTTTTGAAGAATGTCCATTTTATAAACAAATTATAAAATATGTATTCAAACCATTGTACTGCACGATTAATATGGATTTATCACAAAATTTCAGTAAAACTCACCATGATGGACACAAACTCTGACAAGAAAAGAAAAACTCAGAAACCGAACGAATCGACCGTCACTGTCAGTCAATGTCAACGTCAAACGTCAATGTCAAGCAAGTTTTTTTTTTGTTGAATTCGTCCTAAGGAACTAAGATAAGATAAGATAGCCTTTATTGCTGAATAAATTATTACAGAACATTTTACTAGAAAGAAAGAAATTTTATTGCCACAAAAAGCTAGTAGGTACATAAAACAAACAAAAATTATTTTTATTTACTATTATTATTTTATATTATCTTCAGCTTGTCCTTGGACAAAGGCCTCTTCCCTGAATTTCCACTTCTCTCTCTCTTTTGCTTCTCTACTCCATAATGGGCCAGCGAGCGGCTCTCTTTATTTCATCTTCCCACCTCATTATTTGCCTTCCTCTGTTCCTTTTTCCTTGCCTTGGATACCATTCCGTTATATCTCTGGTCCATTTCTCAATATTTGATCTCATCATGTGACCTGTCCACCTCCATTTAAGCTTTTAATACAAGTCGTGATATGCTTTACTTTTGTTGTTTTTCTTATAGTTTTTAATTTGATTTTGTCTACTTTTTTTTATTCCTAACATAACATGCTTCTTTCCATGCTTTGTTGACATGGAACTAATGTGTATTAGAAGTGTGTGAGAGTGTGTGTGTCTAAGTACGTAGTACCATGGAACTAATATGTACTAGTTGTACGTAGTACATATTAGTTCCATGCGTAGAGCTCTCCCACGCTATGTGTGCAGTGAACTGACAGCAGTAGAATTCAAAACTTTGAAGGTGGAAACACTAGTTTTAGAGTGAAAAACTCATCTTGATAATTTAGGAATATATTTTAGCAATTTTATATTGCTAAGTAAATTTTAATTTTTAGTTTGGCAATTTGTGACTAAACAGCCATTGGAAAGTTGCCATTGATCTACAGAAAGGTTGAAAGCGAAACCATATGGTGTTATAATATCAATGAGCGAACTAGAATAATACTACTATATATAACTGACATGCCCCACAACTCTTCAGTATCATTTATTTTAATTTATTTGATTTTGTCTTGCTGGTTCACGCGTCTAAATTCAAATTCAGTAATGCAAGATAGAACATATTTTCGATATTTTTGGGGTTGCTAGATAATTTGGTATGCAGACGTATCGTGAGAGCACTAGCGCGAGAAAATGAAATTAATGTATATAGGAAAAATCATTTTGTATTGCCAAACTTACAAGATACATCGTTTATTTGCATTATAACATGTTTAACATGTTTAAAGATACTAAGGCTAAAAAATTCAACTCCTTGGTATTCTTTTTCTTCCTGATCAGTGATCACTAAAAGATAGATTTGAGTCTAAGAATTCAACTCCATCGCATTCTACTTCTTCCACGGCCTAACTCACCTGCAAAAAAAATACAGTTCAAGTAATTTCAATGTCAGCCTAAAAATACTAAAAATATTTCTGTTGCTACCTCTATACAATGACACCATCAATTTAGTATAATATTTTTTAAGTAAGATTTTTTATTTAATTATATTTTTGAGAGCAATTATAATACCTACCAAGTAATTAGAAACAAAAAGGGTAGGGTTGTTTCAATGGATCTCATAGATATAAAAATTCAAACAGTAAAAGTATCAAGAAACTAGTGCCTACTCACTTGTCGAAGATAGGATTTTATCAAAACATTGCTCCATTTGCTCAAAAACTGACTCTGATTGTTCTGTTACACTTTGAAAATGAAATAGCATTTTATAAATAAGTTTTTGCACTTCACTCTTAATCGATTTACCCAGGGTTTCCTTTCTATAATAACAAATTCAGCTTCTTGTTTATCACAACACACAATGACACCTTAGAATGACGTTTATAAGGAAGGGATACCAGCACGATATTTTTTAGGGATCATAGACAATTGGTGCTGCAGTCTTATCGTGGGACTAGTCTAGTACTTAATAATAGTTACATGATTCGTCCAATGATGGACAGGCAAAAGTCATAGACTATACAGCCAAGTCATATTTTGTTTGTTTTTCTTCAAAAACCGACGGTTACAGCACGGCCTCCACACAAATAGGGCACGACTTAGTCGGCGATTTTCAATAAAACCGCAGCACGGCTTCCACGAAAGCACAGCTAGTGCCATTCGGTGATGCACACTGCAGGTTCACGTCCGCATTAAACTGATAGTAGGTTTTTTTTAACAATGGCATTTTTTATTGTGTTTATGGCACAGTAATTCCGCCAATGTCACGTAGTGGAAAATACACAGTGGGGCAACTTTGATCGGTTTCTAAGAAAACACATTTTTTGTTGAGATTGTTGCTCGGTACCAAAATGATATCACGAAGGAGAGTAAACATACACTATAAATAAATATATATATATATAAAAAAGGTACACAGGACAAGTATTACAGTTTGTTAGTGAACATTTGAATATATTTGCATAAATACCTAAATATGGGAGTATCTACATTATGTGAGCAGAGTTTGGAAATTAATGGGGCGAGGAATCTCGCGAAGAAGCACATCGTATAGAGAAATAGGGTACTTGTTACAATTTAAAAAAATGTGGATAGTAGGTTTAATGAAGATTTAACAACTGACATTTTGGAACGATCTGGTAGAGTCGTTTATAAGCTTTTATTTAACTATCCCACACAATATACACTTTAACAGGCACTTGTTGCATATAAATAAAGCTATCACAGATATACACCAAAACCTACATTATACATTTTTCAGGAAAACTAATAAAAAGACAACCGTTTCCGACAAAATCCCGCCAAAAAGCCTGTCAAGCAAGTCTGTCAACTAGTCAAATGTCACTGTCACTTTTCTTGTAGGCAAAGGTGTTCGACACCAAAGAATGCAAGTCTTTAACTTTTTCAATGAAGTATAATTAATTAAAATCCAGAGGGAAAATCGCTACTTATTTGGAGAACGTAGGCTCGTTGCGCTGCGCTTCTTTCTTGTACTTCAGACTCTAGCGCACGGCGCGGCGCGAGCGGGCTCATAGAATCCATTTAGTGTCTTGCTAAGTGTATTGCATGTCGTCGGTCGTGTCCTGTTTCTGTGGAGGCCGTGATGGAGCTGCCCCGGTTATTGTCAAAAAACTTACATATAATATGACACATAACATTCAAGAACAGACTAGACAACTTTCTCAAATCTAGAAAGACGCAATAAATTAATATAAAGAAAGAAAGAAAGCAAGTCGACTGATATGGAATAGTATAGTCTATGACTTTTCCCTGTCCATCATTGGACGAATAAGGCCTGTATGGACAAAGCTTCCCTTGCCCGTCCTCAATAGATGACAAACCAACAAACAAAAAATCTTTTAGGTTATGTACAGTAATGTGTAGGTGATGGCGATTTTAAAATAAATGTTTGTTGTGTGTGGACTGGACTGTGGAAAGGGAAAACTAGAAAGAAAGAATTGAGTGGAACAGATTTCAAAATTTAAAACTCTGAGAACGAGAATAGGTTATAAAAAGGCCGTTAACAATAATTAGGAAGGCGCAGGCATGTTGTGAATGGAGTCTTCCGACGACAGTTTTGCTTGGACTAGTGCTTCGAGCGACACTGAAGACAGCGAGCCAATGTTAGTTGTTTGCGTCATATGGGGTCAGAGTGTACGGTTGGAGTGGAGAAAAGGGGGGGCTGAGGAAAATTTTTTGAAAATGATAATGCGTGACAGTTAGCAGTCGGAGCACCCCGAAGGTTAGGTTTGTTAGGTTACTGGTGACCCTTGGAGCGAGCGAAGCGAGCGACAGTACTCCAAAAAACTGAATTTTTTCCAAGTCTTTCCATTGCGCCCCCTTTTGCCCACACTGACCGATAGAATAAATTATGCACCCAGAAGCAACCAGCCACACCAACCCAGTTTTCTGCCTTGTACTGTACACAGTCTTCACTCTCACTCCACAACTCGCCCACTGAAATGGCCAACCATTTAATTCAATGTATTGTTTTCATTTTTCAGGGCTGTAGAAAAAGTGAATGAATCTATAGTCAAATATGAATCTGACAATGGTTTAAAAAAAAAGCTGCAAAGGCAACTATTCCAAGAGCATGATCTTAATGAAAATGAACCACAGAAGAAGAAGACAAAGAAAAGAAGGATGAAGGAGGATTATTTGAAACACGAGGAAGATTTGGCGAACGGCGACGTGGGAGGGGCCGCGGTGAAGGCGGAGCCCGATAGCGACGGCTCGGCCCGGAGGCGCCGCCGCCGCACCGGCAGCGGCCGCGGGCTGGACGGCGCCGACGCCCTCGGCGACACGCACGGCCCCGAGACCTACGACGACACTTACCTCCAGGCGAGGGTGAAGCAGGAGCAAGTGCACACGTCCTCACAACCAACGCCAGTTAAAAAGAATAAAAAAGAAAGAAATGCTACTCAAGTAATAAAACATTCAGAAGAAACTGAATGTTTGGATGCAACACATTCTAAGCAATTCAAGAAAACTAAGAGATTTACTGAACTAGATGAATCAATCAATGAATGGGATGGTGTGGTAAATGGAGGGCATGAACAAGAGGTTTCTAACTGTGACATTGGCAGAACTGAGAAAAAGAAATCTAATCAAAGTAAAGACAGTGATGTTTCTGACACCAGAGACATGTTCAGTGCAGAAGAAACGGTTGTTGAGACCCGAAACAAAACACCTAGTAACAATCAGGCCTGCAATAGTACATCGCAAGTCAATGATGCAACAATTAAAGAAAGTAAAAAGTCAAAAAACAATAGCAATTCTCGTTATTCTAGCAAAGAATTTGTAAGTGATAAAAGTAGTGACGATGACAGCCCGACTACAGAGAGCCGCAAAGTTAAAGAACGCAGCACCACACATCCGTCAGTTGATATTCCCATAGCAGATGAAAGTAGTGATAGTGACAACCCAACTAAGGAGACCAGCAACAGATCAGTTGCTAAGCTGTCAGAGCGATTACTGTTTGAGGATGAAGGAGGTATGGAGGAAAGTGTCACTGTCACTGAGGCACTGTCATCGCGGCTCAGACGCTTTCTTAAAGCAAAGCCACATTTAAGGTCCGTCGTCGCTAAAGTAGACAGTGACTCACTGATCACACAACATGACGAAGTATGGATTCTGAGGTGCCCCCAAGAAGTTAATATCGCAGCTCTGAAGGGCAGGGATTTGGTGGTAGACAGTAAATGCAAGCTTAAAGTTGATGGCCGCACCTACGATGGAACTTTAGAGAGTGATACGGGCAGGGTTGCCATTTTGTCTCTTGAACACAATATATGTGCAATAAATAATGTACCACTCACTGGTACTATAAATTTTCGCAAAAGAATACCTAAAGTCCATATCATAGAAGACAATACTATTCTTAACAACCAAACCAATTGTATACCATTACCTGACACTAAATGTCGACATCCGCTTTTCGGTTCGAAGTACAAGAAGAGGATAAAAGTTCCTGCATCAGTCAAAGCACGTCTGAATGCTGCTAATGAGAAAGAACTTCCTGATAGAAAGAAGAAAAAGAAACATAAAAGACAGCACAGCGAGCCCCCCCAGCTGGAGCCGGAGTGGCAGACGAAACCTGAGCCCGGAGAGGAATCCAAACGAAGGAAAAGAAAACACAAACACTCGGGGGACGAGGAGACAGCTACAAGGAGAATAAAGCGACGTAAACATGACCCTGCGGGTGCCGATGCAACTTGGGACTCTGAGACGGCCATTGAACAAAACCTGTTCAGTTATTAATTAATAACAATATATTTCATTATTATAAGTAACTGGTTATTATTTGAGATAATGCAAGTGCTCGCGTGACGCTGGGTCCCGGGTCCTAGCGGGGGGGAGGCCTGTGGCCAGGCAGACCCCATATTATAGGAATACTCCATCTGCTGGCCTTGATGCTGTCAGCGCATGATGCTTTTGGAATCAAAATATAACTAGGTATATTATTATTATTTGAAATAAAATTGCAAATAATATAAACAGGTGCGAGTAAAACTACTAGGTAAATATTATATAATTTTATTTATTTTGTTTAAAACACTTCGGCGAGAATGTAGGTTTAATTACGGTATACGGTAATATAACAGTAGCTGCTATACATTTTACTGGTTAGATGATTATTATCTGTTTCTGCCCGCGCCGCCGCCGCCCGCGCCGCCCCCGCGCCGGCGCCCCTGCCGCCGGTCTCTACTGAAAAGCCCCCTTTAAATCGTCTCGGATGTACGCTCGAACTATTTCCTCAAAATCGGTGTCCACCACGAACCCGAGGCCGAGCGCTCGCGAGTTGTCGAAGTGCGCGGGCAGGCTGGCCACCAGCCGCGCGGCCGCCTCGTCGCGCTCGAAGCGCACGCGCGCCGCTACCGCGCCGCCGGCCGCCGCGCGCAGCGCCGCCACCACCTCGCCCGCCGACACGCTCAGCCCCGGCAGCATCACCGGCCGCCCGCCCAGCGCCGCCGCCGGCAGCGCGCCCGCGTGCACGATGTTGCGCACCGCCGCCGCCGGCCCGGTCACCCACAGCCGCTGGTCGGCGCGCACCGGGCACGTGGCCGGCCGGCCCGCCAGCGGCTCGCGCACCATGGCCGACGCGAACGACGTGAGCGCGCGGTTGGCGGCGCCGGCGCGCACGCTCACCGTCGGCAGGCGCACCGCGCGCCCGTCCACCCACCCGCGCCGCGAGTACTCGCCCACCAGCAGCTCGCACATCGCTTTCGCGCACCCGTACGAGCTCTCCGGCGCGGGCGCCACGCCCTCGCCCACCGCCTCCCCCCCGCCACCGAACACAGCCACCGTGCTCGTGAACACCACCCGCAGCGCGCGCCCCGCGTCCCCGCCCCCGCCCGCGCGCCGCCGCGCCGCCTCCAGCAGCGCGCGCGTCGCGTCCAGGTTGACGCGCATCCCCAGGTCGAAGTCGGCCTCCGCCTCGCCGCTCACCACGGCCGCCAGGTGGAACAGCACGGCCAGGTCGGGCGCCACCACGCGCTCCGCGGCGCCCGGCGCGGCCAGGTCGAGCGTCAGCCAGCGCACGCGCGGGTCGGCCGCCGCCCCCCGCGCCGCCGCCACCGCCGCCGCCGTGTCTACCAGCAGCAGCTCGCTGACGGCGCCGAGCTCGCAGCGCGCGTCGAGCAGCGCGGCCGCCACGCGCGCGCCCAGGAACCCGCCCGCTCCGGTTACTGCCACTTTCATCTCGCTGCCCGTGCCCGTGCTCGTGCCCGCGTGCTCGTGCTCTCGACCCACTCGTCGGATTGACGACGCACGCACGAGTAGGTACGGGGTACCTATATACTTATGTCGCTACGGTTTCTTTATCATATCAGTTATGTACAGTCGCGTTCAGAAGTACAGTCCGTTCTCGCGCTTTGTATCGTGTAAGTATATTAGCAACACGTGCACAGTCAATCCCGCCATACGTACATTTCTTTTTTTTTGTTTTATTTTATTTATCTATTAGTTCTATCTATTAGTAAACTTGTATTCCTTCCATTCCAGTGATTATGATCTTTTCATTCCAGCTCAACAGATGTAACTAAAGTTCATAATCAAATTTTTAAATGTTGAAATGGATTAGTCTTACTCTAAACTGTTTTGTTTTTTATTATGATTTCAAAAATTTCACTTCAGCCGGAGTCGTAGGCTATTTATTTATATTTTCTTGTGGAAGACCAACCGCAAAATAACAATATAACATAATTGAACTATTTATTTATTTTTTATTTAATTACTTTCGGGAAGATTACTTATATCACCTAAACATGAAAATATACATTTGATTTCTATAAGTTAATTACAATCTTCGCCTACATGATACGAGGCCAATAACAGGTTTCAAAGGGAAAATAGCTCACTAGTAAAATAGGTACGCAGACTGTTTACTATGGTATATAAGGTGCTAACAAATTTGTTACCGATATTTTTACAGTTGCTAGTAACGGCCTTCTGACTACATTTAAGTATAAAACAAGGTTTTATGATGTTTTTTTAGAGAAAACGGGAAAAAAGTATGGAAAAACACTCCTGTTTATTATATAATTAAATGGAGCCAATAATAGATTATAATAGATTCTAGAACCTCTTTTACTACTACTTAACTGGCCACTTCACAAAAAAATGCACAGGATGATTATTTTTAAACAGAATTATAATTTACTTTTTGCACAAAATTCTTTAATTTCTAGTTTTTTTTAAGTTTATTGAATGTTTAATATTTTAAAGAAAAAATGAATTTCTAGTTAATATTAATTATTATAACTTAAGGTATCTTCTCTTAAAATATTGGTAACTAATTTGTTAGCACCTTATATAACACAGAAATATAAAGGGAGCGTAGCGAGCTTTTCCGTGTTCTGTGGTACCTATATAAAATGCTAACCTATTCCAAACAGTTATGTCCGTGACCCAAGCTAATTTCGGGTCCTACTGTACGCCAATAACTAGTGCTCAATTTGTGCCAATTAGTGCCCAAAAATCTGAATTTGTGCCCCAGTAGTTACAGAGGTGGTCCCGATGGAGTCACGCTCTCTGTTAATGCACGCACACAAACAGTTAAAGCCGCATACTCTAGGACCTATGCACCAGGCCGTATTTCCGACGAACGCGCGTAAACGAGATTTGCCAGTACATATACCTCCGTAAACGCGTGTTCTCGAAACGAGCGTAAAATATGCCGATGCCGCCGTGTGCATAGGCTCTCAGTCTCCGGTAGGACTCCACTATTGAACGCCACTGTACCTATATTATACTTAACTAAACAAAGATAACACTTTAATGTGTAGTTAAACACAAACAAAGCGCCCTATCTGCCTACCTATTGTTATTTATTAAATATGATTAACAAAATGAATCTGGGCCTAGTACTTACTGCAGTAGGTAGGTAGTTACTGGAGCAGTGAATTGAAGCACTGTTGTCCTATTTTTAATTTAATTTCTTAGGAAAACCTACAGTAAACAAATACAACATAAAAACTTAAATTAAAAACAGACAACCAATTAGTGGTTTCTACTTAAACTGACGGACTATATATCTATACACAGCAGTATTTATACCTATACCTATCTATTCTGTGACTGTGCCGCGTCGCGTCGCTCGCGTCTGTTGGTAGGTAAAAAAATAAATAAATAGAATACGCTACTCATCAATACAGATCGCCACAGAGCTTCCTATTCTAGTGCTAGTATAATTGCTAAATAATTTGAAAGGCGTTTGAAGTTAATAATAATCGATTGCTTGGAAAAATTTTCAAATTGTAAAAAATTTCTTTGTAATGTTGATGATAAATAGTTTTTGAGACATTATAGGGTGAAAAGGGACTCCAAATGGTTCGTGTAATATATAACACGGCTGAGGCGCGCCAGTTCCTTCCTTTTTCTTTGCTGGAACTTGGCTTGACACGCTGCCGCGTGTCTAGATAGAAATATAAATGTATAAAAAATAATAGCTTGTAAAATATAGTTGAGCAATGTAGGTATTCCGACTTTAGCTATAAGTGTCACATTTAAAAAAATTTCATTTATTTGCAATGTTAATGTTTAATTTCCTCGCAATCGAAGTGAAAAGCAGAGTGTATAACTCGTTCATAAAACCCACGAATTAACTATTCACCCTTGCTTACGCTCGGGTGGATAAAGTCTCTGGTAAAATGGCGCGTTTTAAGCACTTGTTGTACAGTATACTAAAATAGGTAGGTATTAGTTCTGCGATAGCGAATGAACCGATATCCACTGAAAACCGGTCCCTGTAAGGTCGGTCAGAACAAAGAGAATAGGTACCTTACGGCACAGAATACATAATAGGCTTACGGATTGGAACTCAAAAGTTGTAGAGTAGAGACAGACTTTCTAGAGGAGAGAGCAACTCAGTTATAATAATGTATGATCCGGATGTGTTAGCGGACCCCGCCCCGGTTGGACGTATACTATCCAATATGTGGACCCCGGTGTGCATTTATAAACGGCTCCCGCTAGTGTCAACTGTCACTGTCATGCAGAGACGGACGATGGACGAACGGACCAACGGAACGGAATGAATTGAAGGTCACTTGAAGGAGAAAACTGTCAAAACAAAAGTCAAAGTGTTAGCCGCGTATTTATAATGCGGTGTTTGGATTAATTAGTGAGATCACAACTTGACCTGCGATAAATAACAGCGAACTCCATTATCGGCGGGTGTTGATTGATTGAGGTGCACGTGCAGTGTGCCCGAGCGCGCCCGGCCCTCTGCAGTGCACCGAGCAGCACCGAGCAGCACTACCTCCACCACCCACCACCCACCTACTACTGCAGCTGCAGAGCTGCACAAAACTTTTCACATTAATTTGGTAAGAATCAGGTGCCGTTTTTTTTATTATTATATATGTACATTTAATATTATGTATAATTATATGTATAAAAATATGTATATTTACGCCGCCTTTTGCCATGTTTTATAAAGGATATATTTATGTATATCTACCTGCATTGAAAATTGTCGGTAAGTTGGTAAGTACCTAAGTAAATGTCTTGATTTTTCTACAAAGTTGTTCCCGGCTCAAATCTGACCCACTCGCTAATTCCTTTTAATTCCCTCAGGCCCGTTTGGTCTCGTTCCCCGGAATGTCCACTCAAAAAAATGGAAACACAAGTAAAATAAAATAAATAGCCTTTATTTGCTGTACATGCAACTTGCTAAAAAAAATATTTCTAATTTACTACATAATAGACTAGCGGCCCATTTCTGGGCAAAGGCCTCCCCCAAAAATTCCCATTCTTTTTTGTTTTTCTACTCCCTAAGACGCCTGCTTTTTTTAGATTGTCCACCCATCTCTTGACCAAGAGGTCAAAAAAATGGAAACTTGGGATAAATAAAACACAAAATCCCTTTTTTGAATTCTGCACCCCGACTAAAAAGTATTTTATGTATTTATCTGAATTAAATTTTATTAATTTTGTTATGTATGGACATTTTGGGTACCTACACATATGTCAGTCTGGTAACGTCAGGTCAGTACTATGCATGTGCTCTCCCTAAATATTGTGATTATTCGCGATATATAATAAATTTATATAATTTATCAAACAACAATTATGTTGCACTTACCCCACTATAACACACGTCACTCCCAACGGGCGAGCGTGTACTTACACACGAGACATGTTGCAATAACACCACAAAAACCTATTACTAAGGTAAGGCCGACACACACCAAGATGCATTGCGTTGCGTTTGCGTGCATCCGCGAGCCACAAACCGAAATTGAACGCGCGGCAGCAGCACTGTAACGTCGCGCGCGCGCTGCGGCTGCGGTATGATGACGTTGTATTACACGGGATAGTTGACACCGCGCTGACGCATGCGGCTGCAACACCGTGTCCATTTTGTTTCAAGATGTCGAACGTCGAGGACGATATCATGTAGCATTTCAAGCGAAGTAGGTACCTACATTTCAAACCCCATGATCACTAGTTGTAATTATCCTCCTGTGCTAGTCTTGCGACATACGCCTCTTCCAGAGGTTCCCAGTCAGAGTACTGACTGAACTGACATTATTAACCTCTGCATTAAATAGCTATAACAAAATATAAACTATTTGTTCCTCCTGCGACCCTTTCCATATCATCTTCCTATCTGCAGTATTGCCTTCCTCTTTCTTTTTCTATCTCCTGGGTACCATACTACTATATCCGAACATATTATATTATACCGTTTATAATGTTACTTTTTATTATTCCTTTTCATTAAATAGGTTTAAGCAGGCAATGGAACTTCATGAGCTAATTTATTTAATTAAAAAGGAATTTAAAGAAAATTAGTTAAAATTGTGAAAATATGAAATAAGTTGGATCACACCCTTTGTTTCTTATCATCTTGTAACAATGATTGTGAGAAAACTATTATTGCGGCGTTGATTGAATTTCATGGGCATCGTTTGTCCATCAGTGGATGGATGCAGGCGCGCGGAGTCACGGGGCCAGCCAACATGTCTAGCCAAGTTGGGAAATGTGAGGCATTTTCAGGTAGGCCGTACCAAATATGTAGTACATTTTATGTCATCATCATCATCAACAGCCTATTAATCTCCCAACTGCTGGGGCTCAGGCCTGCCCTCTCAACGAGGGCGTTCGGGCTATAGTCCACCACGCTAGCCCAGTGCGGGTTGGTGGACTTCACATGCGCCTAAGAATTTCTTCTTCAGCGTATGCAGGTTTCCTCACGATGTTTTCCTTCACCGTTTGAGAGTAGTCAGTAAATGTACTTAAGTTTAGAGAAAAACCCATTGGTACATGGCCCAACCGGGGATCGAACTCCGAACCTTTCGATATGATAGGCCGCGTCTTATCCCCAGGGCCACTGACGCTCTTTATTGTATTACATATTATATTGTACATTTTATGTATTAGCTAGTAACTTCATGTTTGGCAAATTGACTTGGAATGATAATGTTATCTAAATGGTTAGACTTGCCAACCTTGATTGATTTCACACCCACGTCGATAGAACGCGGCCTCATTAGCATTCAAGATTTATCTTGAAAGAACCGATAAATAGTTCCCGAAGAAAGGTACGTTCCAGTCCAATTTTCCCCCGTCCAGAGTGCATTTCCTCCATTAGAGTTCCTTCCGGCCTTTATAAAAATCGATACTCCCATACAAACTTTAAACCTCGCCCGCGCCCGTTTCCTCTCGTATAGTGTGAAACGTTAATGATGGCGCTAGTAGGTTTGGTGCATTTTTTACGGGAACGCGGACCGGACGGGGGGGGGGGGGGGGGGGCTAGACATTATAGGAGGTTTTCAAATACAACTATGTGCTAAATGATTTTAAAAGATGTGTTGCGGAAGTTTGTTGCGCCGCTTCTTCTTCCCAGCTCTATATAACACCTTGGAGGAGGTGGTAGATAAAAAATTGACGTTGTATAAATGTACCCAGTGTACTTACATGCAATAAAATACTTTTGAATTTTGAATTGAATTTTGAACTATCTACTATTTATATGCAAGTTTCTAATACGAAATATGTCCAATTTGCGGATGACACTTCGCTCATTTTCAAAATTAGCAGAAGAGCATGTGTTCTTCAACTTCAGCAACCTCCTCCCGCTATTCCGCTTCCTTTGTTCGCACCCCCCCGTAAGCGGCACCATTGGTTGCCATACTAATTAGACAAGATGCAGTCTCCATAGGGCGTGCGCGCCACCAAAGAGATTCGAACCTTCTTGTTTTCAGTTGTACGGCGGCGGCGCGGCGGCGTTCCGCCGTGGTTATTACTTTGTCGTCTTTCTTTTCCGTTCCGTCGTTTCTCTTTTATTTTGATCAACAAATTGTTTGATGCGGATCGACTCAGTTTCTTGTAGAATCATTTCATTGTATCGGAAGAAAAAAATCGGAGCAGCAGAGTTAGTCAAATTCTCATACTAGCATACTACCGACTGTACAGTGCAAAGTACCTCCTCAATCATGCATTACATGCCACCTGAACTTCTGTTGCTCCGATTTTTTTATTCCGATACAATGCAATGATCCTTACATGAAACTGAGTCGATCTGCATGCAAACATTTTTTTGATCATAATGATTCATTCATTGACAAATCACGCTTGACCAAATAATTTACTATGTCACTCCTGGTACTCCTGTGGCTTCGGACTGGCCCATACTGTCCCAGTTAAAAAAACACTGTAGAACAAATTTTCGCGAAAAAAAACGTGATTACAATACTTGCTGTTACTCTTTAGTACCTACGGTATTGGGGGTGACCGGGGTCGAGAAGAGCCGACTTTACAGTAGGTAGGTACAAGGAGATGGCTGCGGCGCGAGTACTGGAGCGGGGCGGGCGGTGTCGCATTGTGCGGTCGGGCCGGACAAAGCGCGGACACCGGAGCCTGGCGCGCGCGGCGCGTGACGCGTGGCGGCGCGCGCGGCGCGTGGCGGCGCGTGACGCGTGACGCGCCGCGCGGGGTATATGGGGCCGCCGCGCCGCGCGCGCCGCACAATGCAGCCCGCTGCTCGCCGGTGGTGGTGCGCGGCCGACATGCCGACACACGCCGCGCGCAAAGTGCGCCGCAAGCCAGTCAGCGAAAAGGTTCCCCGCCCTTGTACAGTCGACCGCACGTCAGTAGAAACACTGACCTTGAGCTGGCCTCGACTAATATGCGGTATCAATACTATGAGAGATCAGGTTATACTGGATTTGTTTCCACTGACGTGCGGTCGACCGTACTACAACTCGCTCTGAAAAAAATCGCTTTTAGAGATAAAACCGCCTAGATGTACTTATTTATTTATTTAACAACAACACTTAAATTATTGAATTGAAGTCGCCTCACACCCGCGCCGCGGTGGCCTTGCTTGCTTGCACTCTCACCGCACGCACGTATGATAGTGGTACTATTGTATACTAATAAAGTGGTTGGTCGGCGTGTCGCGTGTTGCAGAGGCAGATGGCGATCGAGCGCGAGGCGGGCGGTGCGGAGGGGGGCGGCGGGGGGCGCACGCGCGTGCTTACGCTGCAGCACGGCGAGCACCTCGACTCCACGCTGTACCGGTAGGTGGCGGGCGGGCGCGGGCGCGAGGGGGGCGCACTCACGGCTCGCTCGCTGGTTGGTTGGTTGGTTGGTTGCAGGCTGGAGAAGGGCTGCCGGCTGCAGTTCCGGGCCGGCGCCAGCCTGCTCGGCCGCAAGGTGTTCCTCTACACCAACTACGTCGGCTCCGACGACCGTGAGTGCTACAAACAAACAAACAAACAAGGATATTAATGTGCTCAATTGTTGTTTGATAAATAAATTAATAATTATACAATAGTAATTAAAATTACAGTAGTAATGATAAACTTAAGGATATAGATATATATAATTGTACTCCCAGAAACATAAAAAAAGCATTCAGGATTATTTTTTCATTACGAGAACAGTATAAATAATCTCATATTTGAGGATTAAATAAAATAAATGTATTAAAAATCTACTATCAGGGCTTACCTATTTATAATGTTTGATTGTGATTGTGTTAAAGCGAATTAAATGAATGTGATCTATAACTGTTGGACGGCTCCTTCAGAGGGGGAAGACGGCGCGGGCGGCGGGGAGCAGCCACAGTTCGTGCGCAGCCAGTACCGCTTGCTGGCGTGGCGGCGCGCGGGGGGGGACGCGCCCGCGCCCGCCGCCGCCGGCCTGCTGCTCGCCGACGAGGACGTGTGCTGCGAGCTGCGCCTCGCGCGCGCCGGCGCCTTCCACTACTACTTCGTGTACGACACGGCGTGAGTATGATGCCGAGCGTGCCGCGGTGTGAGCGGGCCGGCCCGCCGCCCGCCGCCCGCCGCCCCGCTCACACCGCGCCCGCCGCCTGTGCGCAGGGAGTGCCCGCTGGGCCCGCAGGGCTCCGGCTGGTTCCAGGTGGCGCCGACGCTGCGCGCGGCCGGCGCCGCCGTGCCGCTCGACGCCGTCATGTGCCAGACCGTGCTCACCAAGTGCCTGGGCCCGCTGCCGCGCTGGGAGCGCACGCTGCGCGTCGCGCGCGAGGCCGCCTACAACATGATACACTTCACGCCCATCCAGGTGCGCGCGCCCCCCCCGCCACCCCCCCGCCCCCCACCCGGCACGTGTATGTATGTATATACGTGTGTGCGCGCGCAGGAGCTGGGCGCGTCGGGCTCCTCGTACAGCATCGCCGACCAGCTGCGACTCGACCCGCGGCTCAGCGCCGGCGCGGCGCCCGGCCGCGAGGCCACCTTCGCCGACGTGGAGGGCCTCGTCGCCAAGATGCGCAACGAGTGGGGCGTGAGTACTCCGGCCGCCCCCCCCCCCCCCCCGCGCGAGCGCGGCGCGCGGGCGCGTGTGTGACGCGCGGTGCGGTGCGTGCGCAGGTCATGTCCATCTGCGACGTGGTGCTCAACCACACGGCCAACGAGACGGCGTGGCTGCGCGCGCACCCCGAGGCGGCGTACAACTGCCGCGAGTGCGCGCACCTGCGGCCCGCCGCGCTGCTCGACGCTGCGCTCGCGCGCCTCACGGCCGACGCGGCGCGCGGCGCTCTCGTCGCGCGCGGCCTGCCCGCCGCCCTCGCGCACACCGAGCAGCACCTGCAGGCGGTGCGCAGCGAGCTGGAGGCGCGCGTGGCGGCGCTGCGCCTGCACGAGATGTTCCAGTGCGACGCGCCCGAGCTGGAGCGGCAGTTCCGCGCCGCCGCGCTCGCCAGGTGCGTGCTGCGCCTCGCGCCTGCATGGTAGTGTAGTGTGCGCGCAGTGCTGACCGGGTGTGTGCGCGCGCAGGGTGCCGGCGGCGGGCGCGGCGGAGGGCGCGCTGCGGCTCGTGCCGGACCCGGCGCGCCGGCGGCTCGCGGCCACCGTCGACATGGAGCTGGCGCTACAGCTGTACAACGTGAGGTGAGACCGGCGCGGTGCGGTGCGCGCGGCGCGCGTGTGCGTGCGCGCGCGGCGCATGACGCGTGTGCGTGTGTGTGCAGGGCGGGTGGCGAGGAGGGCGAGGCGGAGGGCGCGCGCGCGGCGCGGGGCGCGGCGGCGGCGCGGCGCGCGCTGGACGCGCTCAACGCGGCGGCCGCCGCCGACACGGCCGAGCACCTGCGCGCCGCCGTCGACAACTGCCTCGCCGGCATGCGGTGACTGCTCCTACTCCACTCACTCACACTCACCGCCTCGCGGCGCGGCTTGTCATTGATTGAAGACGCTTGTTGTAGATACTTCCGGCTGCAGGAGGACGGGCCCAGGATACAGGAAGTCAGCGCTAAAAACCCTTTGGTGCCGCGGTGAGTGTGCTACTACTGTCACTCAAATATCGACAACTACAAGAAATCCTTCTTTCCTCTCTTGTTTAAAAAGTCGAATTTAATCATTTTGGAGATAGTTCGCGACCTCGTGTGTCTTTGTGTGTGTGTAGATACTTCACGTTCCCCCCGGGGGCGGAGCTGTGGGAGCTGTCGGAGGTGGAGGCGTGCGTGTGGGGGGAGGGCGGCGCGGGGGTGATGGCGCACAACGGGTGGGTGATGGACGCCGACCCGCTGCAGGACTTCGCGGCGCGCGCGGCCGGCGGGCGCGTGTACCTCCGCCGCGAGCTCATCGCCTGGGGTGACAGCGTCAAGCTCAGGTAGGTGTCCCCCGCCCGCGCCACTCCTCGCCGCCCGCTCGCCCGCTCGCCCGCGCACTCACCGCTCCCCCCCGTCGCCTGCGCGCAGGTACGGCGACGCGCCCGAGGACAGCCCCTTCCTGTGGGCGCGCATGCGCGAGTACGTGGAGCTCACCGCCCGGCTGTTCGACGGCCTGCGCCTCGACAACTGCCACTCCACGCCGCTGCACGTGAGTGCGCCGCCCCCCACGCCCCGCGCCCCGCGCCCCGCGCCCTGCACCACCAGCTATACCCGCCCCACTGTGTCGCAGGTGGCAGAGTACATGCTGGACTGCGCGCGCAACGTGAAGCCCGACCTGTACGTGGTGGCCGAGCTGTTCACCAACTCGGACAGCGTGGACAACATATTCGTCAACCGGCTCGGCATCGCGTCGCTCATCCGCGGTACGTGGCTCGTCCCCCGCCCGCCACCCGCCGCGTGTGCGCGCAGCGTACAACATGAGTGTGTGTGTGTGTGCAGAGGCGCTGAGCGCGTGGGACGCGCACGAGCAGGGTCGCCTGGTGCACCGGTTCGGCGGGCGCGCGGTGGGCGCTTTCCTGCCGCGCGCGCCCGACGAGCCGCGGCCGGCGCGCGCGCGCGTCGCGCACGCCATCCTGCTCGACCTCACGCACGACAACCCCTCGCCCGTCACCAAGAGGTGAGCGTCCCCGCTCCCCGCTCCCCCGCCCGCGCCGCCGCCGCCACTGAGCACTGAGTACTAGAGCCGAGCGTGGTGTGCGCAGGAGCGTGTTCGACATGCTGCCGTCGGCGGGCATCGTGGCCATGGCGTGCTGCGCCACCGGCTCCACGCGCGGCTACGACGAGCTGGTGCCGCACCACGTGCACGTGGTGGACGAGGAGCGTCTCTACTGCGAGTGGGCCGACGAGCCGGGGGCGGGCGAGGGCCGCGTGGGCGCCGCCGCCGGCATGCTCGCCGCCAAGCGCGCGCTCAACCGCCTGCACGCGCACCTCGCGTGCGACGGCTACTCGGAGGTGAGTGTCCTGTGTGTGTGTGTGTGTGTGTGTGTGTCCCGTTGAGCATGACCGCTGACCGCTCGTTGTGTGCGCGCAGGTGTACGTGGACCAGATGGACCCCGACGTGGTGGCCGTCACGCGCCACCAGCCGCGCTCCCGACAGGTACCTACCTACCTACACTACCCGCCTACTAATGTACACTACACATGCAATCTACATACTTTACATATCTACATGCCTAGATTGTAATTGACTTTCAAATATGTAAATGTTTCTTATCTTAATTAGGCTATACACGTTATAATGTTCTTATAAATAAATAAATAAAATAAATTAATAACAAGTTCTACTGTAAGGGACATAGAACAGGCGCTATTATGACGACAGTGAGGTCACGCCCACGAGGCACTCGGAAATAAACTCTTGGCAGAAGCAGCACACACACATGTGCACATCGAGGCAGCTATGGATTATTGTGTGAAGCAGTGGCATTGTGGTCGTGGAGCCGAGCGCAGCCACCGTCGGCGACGGTCCACACATTGCACCAGATGACGCTCGCCGGAGTCCGCATAAAACACTACACTACAGTATAAAATGACCGGTTCTAAAGTCAAGCGCCTTTATAAATTTTCTTTGTGTACGCTCGATTCTATGGTTCACTAGCATTCTTTAGTACCTATGTGAGGAATAAACGACATTTTAGAGTCCAAGATCACGAATCTTAAGTTTTTTTTTTAATTTGTTAAATTTTATTTTTTAGGTTTGCTAACAATTGTTACATTAAAACACGCACAGAAACATAAAATAATTTGGACTTATGCTAAATGCACAATCAATAAGAAGCAAACACTGCAAACACATCATATCAGCCTGTAGATGTCCAATGCTGGCCTGCTGGCCTCCCCCAAGGATCTCCACGACGCCCGGTCCTGCGTTAACCTCATCCAGCCCCCTTACCCCCCCCCCCCCCCCCCCCCCCGCCAACAAAGAAAACACAACATGCATTTATTTAAATTAAACAAAAATTTAAACAACAATTATTATTATAATTTAAACAATTATTCTTGGTACATTTTGAAAAAAAAAGGACTAATTATCAGAAGATATATTTATTCGGAACTTGGCCAGTGAGTCAAAATTGATGTTTTTTGTTTGTCTAGTGTTTGGAATTATTCCCTTAGCACAGTTTTTCTGAATACGGGTGCCCCCGTAAAGGTTCTAATCTGTGTCTAGGATATCTGTAGGGAACTGTTAATCTAAATCTTTCTAAAAGGTCAGGACAGTTGATTTTACTTCTAAAAAGTTTTTATAAGAAACTAGATCTAATATATCGCGGCGTTTAGCTAATGATGTAAATTTGAACCTTTTGAGCCTTTCATTATAGGAAAATTTTAGTTACTTCATAATTATAGTTAATGCGCTTTGTTTTTTTAATGAATGTAAGTTTGAAAATAAAGTGAATCCTTTTGCAACAATTCACAATTCATCTCGAACAATCGTGTACATCTCGTTGCATCCGCGTACAGCGAGTGTATGTGTACTTGTGTGTTGCAGTCGGTGATCCTGGTGGCGGTGACGGCGTTCAGCGCGCCCGCCGAGGGGGCCGCGTGGCGCGCGCCGCCGCCGCTGCGCTTCGAGGGCGAGCTGCGCGACATCCTGCTCGAGGCCACGCTGCGCCACCGCCAGCACAGGCGAGACCGCTCACACCAACACACACACACACACACACACACACACACACACACAGCAAAAACAATCTTATACTCACTCACTAGTTACTTTACAGTTTATTGAAATTGTAAGTTGTCGTGTCCCAGGAGCGGCGGCAGCGCGCTGGTGTCGCCGGGCGCGGCGCCCGAGCGGCACGCGCGGTACGTGACCGGCCTGCGCGAGTACGAGTGTGACGTGCGCGAGGCCGTGCCGCTCGCGCGCTCAGAGGTGTTCGCGGCCGCGCGCCACGACGGCGCGCTCACAGAGCTGCAGTTCCGCGCGCTCGCACCCGGCACCGTGGTGGCCGTGCGCGTGGCGCCGCGTGCGCCAGCCGCCGCCGCGCTGCAGGCGCTGCACGCGCTGCTTGCGCCCGCGCCCGCGCCCGACGCGCTGGGCGTGGCGCCCGCGCTGGCCGAGCTCGACCTGGCCGACCTGAACGCGGTGCTGTACCGTTGCGAGGCGGAGGAGCGCGAGGCGAGCGGCGGCGCGGCCGGCGCGTACCACGTGCCCGGCCACGGGCCGCTGGTGTACGCGGGCCTGCAGGGCGCCGCCTCGCTACTGCGCGACGTGCGCGCCGCCGACGACCTGGGGCACCCGCTGTGCGCCAACCTGCGCGCCGGAGACTGGCTGGCCGACTACACGTGCGCGCGCCTCGAGCGCGAGCCGCGCCTGCGAGCGCTGGCCGCCCGCTGCCGCGCCGCGCTGGCGCCGCTGCGCGACCTGCCGCGCTTCCTGCAGCCCGCCTACGCCGAGGCGGTGCTGGGCGCGCTGCACGCGGCGGCCGAGCGCGCCGCGCTGCAGCGCCTGGCCCCGTGGTGCCGTGACGGCGCCGTGGCGCGCGCGCTCGCGCTCACCTCGGTGCAGCTGGCGGGGCGCGTACCGTCGGCGCCGCTGCCGGGCGCGGGCGCGGCCGCCGTCACGCTGTCGGCGGGGCTGCCGCACTTCGCGACGGGCTACATGCGGTGCTGGGGGCGCGACACGTTCATCGCGCTGCGCGGGCTGCTGCTGCTGACGGGGCGGCACGCGGACGCGCGCGCGCACATCCTGGGGTTCGCGGCGTGCCTGCGCCACGGCCTCATCCCCAACCTGCTGGACGGCGGCGCGCAGGCGCGCTTCAACTGCCGCGACGCCGTCTGGTGGTGGCTGGAGAGCATCAAGCAGTACTGCACGGAGGTGCCGGGCGGGGCGGCGCTGCTGGCCGAGCCGGTGGCGCGGCTGTTCCCGCGCGACGACAGCGAGCCCGCCGAGGGGCCCGCGCAGCCGCTGCACGACGTGATGCAGGAGGCGCTCGACGCGCACTTCCAGGGCCGCGCCTTCCGCGAGCGGCGCGCCGGCCGTCAGCTGGACGCGCACATGAGCGACCGCGGGTTCGACGTGCAGGTGGGCGTGCACCCCGACACCGGCTTCCCCTTCGGCGGCAGCGACGCCAACTGCGGCACCTGGATGGACAAGATGGGCTCCTCGGAGCGCGCCGGCACGCGCGGCCGCCCCGCCACGCCGCGCGACGGCAGCGCCGTGGAGCTGGTCGCGCTCTGCTACAGCGCCGTCAGCTGGCTGGCGGCGCAGCACGCGGCGCGCCGCTACCCGCACGCGGGCGTCACGCGCGCGCTGCCCGACGGCTCGGCCGCGCGCTGGTCGTGGTCGCAGTGGGCCGAGCGCATCCGGCGCTCCTTCGAGCGGCACTTCTGGGTGCCCGAGGCGCCGTCCGCGGCCGACGCGCGCCCCGACCTGGTGCACCGGCGCGCCATCTACAAGGACTCGCACGGCGCCTCGCAGCCCTGGGCCGACTACCAGCTGCGCTGCAACTTCCCCGTGGCCATGGCCGTCGCGCCCGAGCTGTTCGACCCGCGCCACGCGTGGCTCGCGCTCGACGCCGTGCAGCGACACCTGCTGGGCCCGCTCGGCGTCAAGACGCTCGACCCCGCCGACTGGGCCTACCGCCCCCACTACCGCAACGACGACGACTCCGCCGACCCGAGCGTCGCGCACGGCTTCAACTACCACCAGGGGCCCGAGTGGGTGTGGCCGCTCGGCTTCTACCTGCGCGCGCGCCTCGCCTTCGCGCACCAGGCGGGCCGGCACGCGCGCACCGTGGCCGCCGTGCTGCGCGCGCTTGGTCCGCTCGCCGCCGAGCTGGACGCCTCGCCGTGGCGCGGTCTGCCCGAGCTGACCGGCGCGGACGGCGCCCACTGCGCCGACTCGTGCCGCACGCAGGCCTGGAGCTCGGCCGCCGCGCTCGAGGTGCTGCACGACCTGCGCGCCGCGCGCCGCGCCACCGCACTCGCCGACTGACCAGCGCGCGCGCGCACGCTGCGCCCGCGTCTCGCCGCGCTGCGCCGCCTGCTGCGCCGCGCGCCGCCCGCGCAGCGCCTCTCGCGCACCGTCTGCAACCTGCTGGCGAGCGCCGCCTCACCCGGGGCGCCGCTCGCCACCGTCATCTACAGCGACCGCTACTTCCGTTACGGGCTGCCCCTGCGCGCGCGCCCCGCGCCCCCCTCGCCGCACGCCGCGCCGGCGCGCCCGTGTGGCGCGCGCCTAGCGCCAGGCGCCGGCGTGCTGCTCGGCGCGCCCGCCCCCCGCCCGCCGCCCGCACCGCGCTACGCGCCCATGCGCCGCGCGCGCCGCGACCTGCCGCGCGTGTTCGCCGCCCCCCCGCGCCCGCGCGCCCCGCCCCCGCCCGCCGCGTGTCCGCGCGCGCTGCACTACCGGCAGCCGGCGCGCGGCGTGCAGGCGCCGCCGGCCGAGCCGCCGCTCGCGGCGGGCCCGGTGCGGCGGCGTCGCCGCTGCGAGTCGCCGCGCCGCGGGCGGGCCGCACCGCTGCCGCAGTTCGCGCTGCCGGAGGACGCGCCGGGCGCGCTGTACGAGCGCGTGTACGAGTGCGCGTACGGCGCGCTGGCGAAGGTCGGCGCGCGGGTGAGCGCCGCCAACGTGGCCGGCGCGGGCGTGGACAAGCTGTACGACAAGCCGGGCCGCGGCGCGCTCGCGCGCAAGGTGCTCAACACGGAGCGGTACAACAACGGCGCGTGGGCGGGCGGCGGGGTGGGTGGGCGCGGGGCGGGCGGCGGGGTGGGCGGGAGGCGGCGCGCGGCCGTGCGCGGCGTGCTCGCGGCGAGCGGCGCGCTGTACGCGGCGGCGCTGCTCGCCTTCTACTTCCTCAGCCTGGCCTGAGCCGCGCTGCACACTGTTGGTTGGTGTGACCGTGCTGTAACGCATGCAGCAACTCCACATTGTTATAGCGGCGATGACACTGCTCGGAACTGCCCCCTATATACAGGGTGGAAAATAAAGACGGTAGTTGGAGGGAGCCTTCATATTGATGCAAGAGATAATAGAGATAGGAAGCTTTACTGAAAGGAAACAGATACCAATCGAAAAGGACTATCATCGAAATCAATTGCTTCCAATTAACATAATATCGGAAGACAATGTTTAACATTGAGTAACATTGCTATCGTCCATTGTTAATGTTTGTCTCTGGCACGGTTTGTATTCCATCTTGTACATCATTGAAGCTGCCATTGTTTTACTATACTTATATCTATTAGCTGTTGCCGCGACTTCGTCCGCGTGGATTTTGGAAGTAGGTACCTATCTCTGCTATGTACCAACATCGTCTAGTTACCTATGGGAAAATCACTAGATTTTAAGTTAGACCTTCAGGAACACAACTGTGAAAACCGTATCCAATTTGGTGAAGTAATTTTTGTGTGATGCCGGAATGAACATAATATAGACAGACAGACAAAAATTCAATTAATTTTTCATTTTGGCTTTTTTTTTATTAATTATCTGTGTCTAGACATCGTCTTGTTACGTTTGTAACTTTTTTCGCTGACATCCGATTTCAATGAAACAAAGCCTATATGTTGCTCCAAGCTGTGCTGAATCCACCTGTGAAAACCGCAACAAACAGACAGACAGAAAGATAAAAAATTTAAAAATCCTTTTTGTGTTCTTTCACCCTTTTTTTTATCTCCCACACTCATATTTTGACAAATTTATACAATGTACAGACACACGGTTTCTACTGCTTTAATATAAAATAAACTACACTTACTTATGTACAGAAGAAGATAATGTCTACATTACACTTTAATAAACTTGTATACTTATTTATGTAAGTAACTGCAGGTACTTAGTGTAGGTCGTTACAGGTAGGTACACTTGTACGTACTAATATTTTGAAATCAAATAAATCACACTGTTACATACACATGTAGTGGTAGTGGTAGGTATAGTGATGTACTAAGTATATAATAGGTATACCTACCTATTATGTATAAGGCGAGATTTTTATTTTATTTAATTTAGAGATTCAATTTGTTCGTAAATATTGTATCTACCTCTAAACAAAATGTTGTTTGTGTTCATTTATAGTTTAACATTGTTTATTGCTAAGAAGAGTTTATTGAAATCATAATTATGTAGCAGGTATATATAATTGTAGTTAGCAATTAAATGTTACGTAGTTAGTTGCTGTTAATAAATAATATGTTGTTGCGAGCACGCACACGTGTTTTATTTGCGGCGTGCCGCGTGCGGCGTGCCGCGTGCGGCGTGTGTTGTTTTGAAGTGCCCGAGAGAGAACCAATGAACCGACCGAATGAAATGAACCAATTTTATGGAAGGGACAGAGCTGGCTGGACGAGGCTAGCGCGGGCCCGGTCGTGGGGGAGGCCAGCAGTGGACGTTGATGACGATGTTTCCACGCAGCGTGCGTGCTGTGTACTTACCGCCACTCCACCGCCTCGGCACTCAGGCCACGCATGCCGCGGGCGCGGCACGGACGCGGCATGCGTGCTCGGAAAATGTTACACAGCGAGGCTTCGCCCGAGCAGACCGAGACATATTTGCTCAGAGCGTAGACAAGCTTTTGTTTTTATATTTTGCTACACACTGGTGTTGCCGATCGATAGGCCAATATTGATAGTAACTATCGATAGTATTGATGAGACTCGATAGTATCGATAATACAGATGTGGCAACACTAATGACGGAGCAAAACCATCGATAGCGTCTCACCATCGGCAGCACGCTCAACAGTCAGCATCGATACCATCGATTGATACTTTTCGACACTATCGATACTTTTCAATACTTTTCGACACTATTGATACTTATCGATACATTTCGACACTATCGATACTTTCCAATACTATCGATAGTATTGACGCTGACCACCGAGCGCAGCATCGATAGTGCAAAACTATCGAAAATTTCCGATATTATCGATACTATTGAGTCTCATCAATACTATCGATATTGTGGCTGATTTGAGATATTGCCCTGAATCGAAAAATGTTTTCCACACACCCGCGATATTTTTGAAAGACCCATCCAACGATACCCCACACCATGGATATCACGCGGAAAAAAATAATAATTTTCCATTTTACGTATGCAGTTCTATGAACATAATTTATTTTTTCAACTTTCTTAAGTCGATCCACTATTACTCAAAAACTAATAGAACCTACTTAGCCGTAATAGTTTTCCTCGTAACTACGTTATATATGCATTTTTATTACAGCATATATGAATTTTTTCACATTTCCAGAAGCAACCGTTTAGCTGGCTTTGGGGGCACGTGACTCTAACAAAAATTACCGCTTTAAAGCTTAATATTTCGCCAACGGATCCCTAAATCGAGAAAATGGTATTCACACACCAGCAATATTTTTGAAAGACCTATCCAAAGATATCCCACACTATGGGATTCACAAGAAAAAAAAAGTTCACTCCCACTTTGCACCGAGCAGCACGCCAGGCGCCGGCGTGCTGCTCGGCGCGCCCGCCCCCCGCCCGCCGCCCGCACCGCGCTACGCGCCCATGCGCCGCGCGCGCCGCGACCTGCCGCGCGTGTTCGCCGCCCCCCCGCGCCCGCGCGCCCCGCCCCCGCCCGCCGCGTGTCCGCGCGCGCTGCACTACCGGCAGCCGGCGCGCGGCGTGCAGGCGCCGCCGGCCGAGCCGCCGCTCGCGGCGGGCCCGGTGCGGCGGCGTCGCCGCTGCGAGTCGCCGCGCCGCGGGCGGGCCGCACCGCTGCCGCAGTTCGCGCTGCCGGAGGACGCGCCGGGCGCGCTGTACGAGCGCGTGTACGAGTGCGCGTACGGCGCGCTGGCGAAGGTCGGCGCGCGGGTGAGCGCCGCCAACGTGGCCGGCGCGGGCGTGGACAAGCTGTACGACAAGCCGGGCCGCGGCGCGCTCGCGCGCAAGGTGCTCAACACGGAGCGGTACAACAACGGCGCGTGGGCGGGCGGCGGGGTGGGTGGGCGCGGGGCGGGCGGCGGGGTGGGCGGGAGGCGGCGCGCGGCCGTGCGCGGCGTGCTCGCGGCGAGCGGCGCGCTGTACGCGGCGGCGCTGCTCGCCTTCTACTTCCTCAGCCTGGCCTGAGCCGCGCTGCACACTGTTGGTTGGTGTGACCGTGCTGTAACGCATGCAGCAACTCCACATTGTTATAGCGGCGATGACACTGCTCGGAACTGCCCCCTATATACAGGGTGGAAAATAAAGACGGTAGTTGGAGGGAGCCTTCATATTGATGCAAGAGATAATAGAGATAGGAAGCTTTACTGAAAGGAAACAGATACCAATCGAAAAGGACTATCATCGAAATCAATTGCTTCCAATTAACATAATATCGGAAGACAATGTTTAACATTGAGTAACATTGCTATCGTCCATTGTTAATGTTTGTCTCTGGCACGGTTTGTATTCCATCTTGTACATCATTGAAGCTGCCATTGTTTTACTATACTTATATCTATTAGCTGTTGCCGCGACTTCGTCCGCGTGGATTTTGGAAGTAGGTACCTATCTCTGCTATGTACCAACATCGTCTAGTTACCTATGGGAAAATCACTAGATTTTAAGTTAGACCTTCAGGAACACAACTGTGAAAACCGTATCCAATTTGGTGAAGTAATTTTTGTGTGATGCCGGAATGAACATAATATAGACAGACAGACAAAAATTCAATTAATTTTTCATTTTGGCTTTTTTTTTATTAATTATCTGTGTCTAGACATCGTCTTGTTACGTTTGTAACTTTTTTCGCTGACATCCGATTTCAATGAAACAAAGCCTATATGTTGCTCCAAGCTGTGCTGAATCCACCTGTGAAAACCGCAACAAACAGACAGACAGAAAGATAAAAAATTTAAAAATCCTTTTTGTGTTCTTTCACCCTTTTTTTTATCTCCCACACTCATATTTTGACAAATTTATACAATGTACAGACACACGGTTTCTACTGCTTTAATATAAAATAAACTACACTTACTTATGTACAGAAGAAGATAATGTCTACATTACACTTTAATAAACTTGTATACTTATTTATGTAAGTAACTGCAGGTACTTAGTGTAGGTCGTTACAGGTAGGTACACTTGTACGTACTAATATTTTGAAATCAAATAAATCACACTGTTACATACACATGTAGTGGTAGTGGTAGGTATAGTGATGTACTAAGTATATAATAGGTATACCTACCTATTATGTATAAGGCGAGATTTTTATTTTATTTAATTTAGAGATTCAATTTGTTCGTAAATATTGTATCTACCTCTAAACAAAATGTTGTTTGTGTTCATTTATAGTTTAACATTGTTTATTGCTAAGAAGAGTTTATTGAAATCATAATTATGTAGCAGGTATATATAATTGTAGTTAGCAATTAAATGTTACGTAGTTAGTTGCTGTTAATAAATAATATGTTGTTGCGAGCACGCACACGTGTTTTATTTGCGGCGTGCCGCGTGCGGCGTGCCGCGTGCGGCGTGTGTTGTTTTGAAGTGCCCGAGAGAGAACCAATGAACCGACCGAATGAAATGAACCAATTTTATGGAAGGGACAGAGCTGGCTGGACGAGGCTAGCGCGGGCCCGGTCGTGGGGGAGGCCAGCAGTGGACGTTGATGACGATGTTTCCACGCAGCGTGCGTGCTGTGTACTTACCGCCACTCCACCGCCTCGGCACTCAGGCCACGCATGCCGCGGGCGCGGCACGGACGCGGCATGCGTGCTCGGAAAATGTTACACAGCGAGGCTTCGCCCGAGCAGACCGAGACATATTTGCTCAGAGCGTAGACAAGCTTTTGTTTTTATATTTTGCTACACACTGGTGTTGCCGATCGATAGGCCAATATTGATAGTAACTATCGATAGTATTGATGAGACTCGATAGTATCGATAATACAGATGTGGCAACACTAATGACGGAGCAAAACCATCGATAGCGTCTCACCATCGGCAGCACGCTCAACAGTCAGCATCGATACCATCGATTGATACTTTTCGACACTATCGATACTTTTCAATACTTTTCGACACTATTGATACTTATCGATACATTTCGACACTATCGATACTTTCCAATACTATCGATAGTATTGACGCTGACCACCGAGCGCAGCATCGATAGTGCAAAACTATCGAAAATTTCCGATATTATCGATACTATTGAGTCTCATCAATACTATCGATATTGTGGCTGATTTGAGATATTGCCCTGAATCGAAAAATGTTTTCCACACACCCGCGATATTTTTGAAAGACCCATCCAACGATACCCCACACCATGGATATCACGCGGAAAAAAATAATAATTTTCCATTTTACGTATGCAGTTCTATGAACATAATTTATTTTTTCAACTTTCTTAAGTCGATCCACTATTACTCAAAAACTAATAGAACCTACTTAGCCGTAATAGTTTTCCTCGTAACTACGTTATATATGCATTTTTATTACAGCATATATGAATTTTTTCACATTTCCAGAAGCAACCGTTTAGCTGGCTTTGGGGGCACGTGACTCTAACAAAAATTACCGCTTTAAAGCTTAATATTTCGCCAACGGATCCCTAAATCGAGAAAATGGTATTCACACACCAGCAATATTTTTGAAAGACCTATCCAAAGATATCCCACACTATGGGATTCACAAGAAAAAAAAAGTTCACTCCCACTTTGCGAGTATGGTAGGTACTCTAAAAAAAATGTTTTTCAAAATTTTATTCTACTCATTTTGTAGGTTTAATTAATTTATACATATGCCAAATTTTCGTCAAAATCGGTTGAAAAATGCGACCTGTAGAGAATTACAGACAGAAAGACAGAAGGACAGACGGACATTAGCATTTTTGGTCAATCTCGAAACTTAGACGCTTCGCTCGCTCGGTCAATAACGAAGACTTAAATAACGAAGTTAAAAGGAAACACGTAGTCCGACACGCACTTGACCGGTTATTTTTGTTGTTCCGTGTCACGTTGCTTTTATAACTTGGTAGGCGTTTAATTAATTAGCTTCGCCCGGAGCCCCGGGCCTGCCCGGACCCCGCCGGGGGCTCCCGACGGACACTTTTTAATTTTATGTCGAGGCGGTGGTTCTCAACTCGACCTGTATATTTTATTATTTTTTATGTACGCCAGGCATAACTTTTTACAGAGCGGTCCGATTTGTGTCCGTTCACCTAGCGTACACATAAGAGATTCTGGGTTAGTTTTAGTGCCAATAAATAGTACCTAAATAGTACCTAGATCAAATAAATAGTACCAATTTTGATAATTCTTTTTCTATTGGATAGGGTATACTTCGAAGTTGGTCCCATTTAAATTTAAAGAAAAAAATGCAACCAAAGGGGTAGAAAATTAAGGGATGACTGATCGTTCACCCTACATTTTCATCTTTAAACCGATTCTGTAGAAACTTGGCACACTTAGGTAGTTCTAATGACACTACAACATGACAGAGACCATGACGGTGAAGTTGATCTGATGACGGAGACGGAAGACAGTCGAGGGAACTCTTCAACGGTGTACAGCAGCTACCTCGTGTTTGGGCTATTCATTCATCTTAATGAGAACTTCTCTTTCTCTGAGAGGCATAATCCGAAACGATAGGTGATCCGCCAGAGAGCCAAAGTCTTAGACATAGCTCAAAGGGTTAGCACGTTGAAGTGGCAGTGGGTTGGTCACATCTGCCGGAGAACAGATAACCGTTGGGTTAGACGAGTTCTCGCGTGGAGATCACGACTGGGCAAGCGTAGTGCGGCTGGTAGTGACTGGATGCGGAGAACCGAGGATCGATGTCAGAGGCTCGCCTTAGGGGAGGCCTATGTCTAGCAGTGGACTCTATGTCCAGTAGTACAGGCTGATGATGATGATGAATGAGAACTTCATACTTAACATAAGATTTATGGGTAATATGACTACCATCGATAGGTAATGATGGAGACAAAAAAGTTTTATATTATTTTAGTCACAAAAAAGTAACAAATACAATCTTTTTAACAAAAAAGTTAAACCGTTTTATTATTTTTCGCTTTTTAGTTCCTATTTTCGACGGCTTAATTTATTTGTGAAAAAGTTTTTACTTTTCCCTCGAATAAAAATGTGCACCTACCACGGCATTAACGGGAGGGCGGGGGGGCGATTTTTTGCGTTCCCGATGCCCCAGGAGCATGGGAGTGGTGTCCTTAGAAGCGGGGCGACGGTATCTATACGCAGAACACAAAGAATTGATACGTTCCATAAAAAGATATTAATTTGCAAAAATATTTGTATTTAGTCATCCATGAGGTTGGTTAAAAACCTAACAAATTAAAACCATACAAAATAAAACCTAACACATTTAATCCTAACAAATAAAACCTACCAAACTGAAACCTAACACTTTTAAACGTAACACATTTAATACTACCTAACCTAACAAACTTAAACCTGACACACTAAAACCTAGCACATTTAGTCCTAACAAATAAAACCTATAACATTTAAACCTAACAAATTAAAACCTAACACATTTCATCCTATCAAATTGATAAATTTAAACCTATCAATGCGAAACCTAACACATAATAAAACCTAAAACCTTACAAACTGAGACCAAACACATTAAAGCGTAATACATTTAAACCTAACAAATTAAAACCAAACAAAATAAAACCTAACACATATAATCCTAACAAATAAAACCTATCACATTTATACTTAACACATTTAAACCTAACATATTAAAACCTATCAATCTTAAACCTAACACTTTAAAACGTAACACATTTAATACTACCTAACCTAACAAACTTAAACCTGACACACTAAAACCTAACACATTTAGTCCTAACAAATAAAACCTATAACATTTAAACCTAACAAATTAAAACCTAACACATTTCATCCTATCAAATTGATAAATTTAAACCTAACAATGCGAAACCTAACACATAATAAAACCTAAAACTAGGATGCTAAACTATAGGATGAAATGTGTTAGGTTTTAATTTGTTAGGTTTAAATGTTATAGGTTTTATTTGTTAGGACTAAATGTGTTAGGTTTTAGTGTGTCAGGTTTAAGTTTGTTAGGTTAGGTAGTATTAAATGTGTTACGTTTTAAAGTGTTAGGTTTAAGATTGATAGGTTTTAATATGTTAGGTTTAAATGTGTTAAGTATAAATGTGATAGGTTTTATTTGTTAGGATTATATGTGTTAGGTTTTATTTTGTTTGGTTTTAATTTGTTATTTTTAAATGTGTTACGCTTTAATGTGTTTGGTCTCAGTTTGTTAGGTTTTAGGTTTTATTATGTTACATTTCGCATTGTTAGGTTTAAATTTTTCAATTTGATAGGATTAAATGTGTTAGATTTCAATTTGTTAGGTTTAAATGTTATAGGTTTTATTTGTTAGGATTAAATGTGTTAGGTTTTAGTGTGTCAGGTTTAAGTTTGTTAGGTTAGGTTAGGTTAGTATTAAATGTGTTACGTTTTAAAGTGTTAGGTTTCAGTTTGGTAGGTTTTATTTGTTAGGATTATATGTGTTAGGTTTTATTTTGTTTGGTTTTAATTTGTTAGGTTTAAATGTATTATGCTTTAATGTGTTCGGTCTCAGTCTGTTAGGTTTTAGGTTTTATTATGTTAGGTTTCGCATTGTTAGGTTAGGTTAGGTTAGGTTAGGTTAGGTTAGGTTAGGTTAGGTTAGGTTAGGTTAGGTTAGGTTTTTTTTTTTTTTTTTTGTATGTTCAGCCTTTTTGTCCTCTGACATTGGTCAGAGACTTTTTCCAGCTTAACACGGTTTGACATCTTTTTTTTTCCACTTGTCAGGTCTTGATCTGTTGGATGAGCTCGATGTAATTATACATCTTTTTTTATTATTATTATTTTATATTATTATTATTATTATTTTTTATAACATGTAAATAAATATATATTGTATAATGGTACTTACATATAGTGTACATATAATGATTGGTTAGTACGAATCTGGAGTTTTTTTTTTTTTTTCTTTTTCTTACTTTTTTTTTTTTTTTAGTCTTTTTTTTTTTTTTTCCTTTTTTTTTTCTCTTATTTTTCTTTCTTTTCTTTTTGTGACATGAGTCTTCTTAATCTATTGTTACGGTACAAATGATACATATATTCACATATATATATTTTATATCGTTTTCTTACACACTTTTTATTTATTTACATTATTGTTTAGTACTACTTATTAATATCTAACTTCATTTCACAATTTTATTCTTATGTATCTAATGTATATACTCAGTATATAACCAGTTACATAGTATTACTTAGTTTTATTTCTACTTATTAAGTCTTTTGCTACATAAATACAAAAGCTTATAAACTTATTTTTATTATTCTTATCTGCTATTAGCTCATATAGAGACTCTTTTGTTATTTTTTTTGCCATTTCTATCTCCAGATCTACACGCTTTATGCTATATTTCGGGCAGTCTACCAAACCGTGGATTATGTCCTCCTCTACCTCAGGGTCACAGAGACAACCCGGATTTTCTTTACACTTAAATCTGTGCAGATATTGGCCGAACCCCCCGTGACCGGTCAACACCTGCACCAGCGTGGGTGGGTTAGGTTAGGTTAGGTTAGGTTAGGTTAGGTTAGGTTAGGTTAGGTTAGGTTAGGTTAGGTTAGGTTAGGTTAGGTTAGGTTAGGTTCCCCCCCGACGGGTTCCCGCCTTGACGGGGCGGGGGGGCTCAGTAGCCGTGTTCCACCCAAACACGGTGAAGCTAAGAGGAACCCGAGGTGGGGCGCTCACAGTCGGCTTTGCCTCCTCCCGAAGTCGACTTGTGATGCGCCAAGGGGGGCTGCGTGGACGGGGGAGTATAAAACGGCGGTATGGGACGTCGATCTCCCCTTTCTCCGCAGCTGAGGTGGGATCGCGGGGGGAGAGGAGTGTTGGTATCGCGGTGCGCCACTCTCCCTACCCTCCGCGATCTTGGCGGGGCCGCACCGTAGATGCGGCAATGGCGACGTCGCGGGGACGGGGGAGTATAAAACGGCGGTATGGGACGTCGATCTCCCCTTTCTCCGCGGCAGAGGTGGGGTCGCGGGGGGAGAGGAGTGCTGGTATTACGGTGCGCCACGCTCCCTGCCCTCCGCAACCTTGGCGGGGCCGCAGCGCCGATGCGGCATGGTGGGGCTGCGGGGTGAGGGGGGAGAGTCGGTAGTCTGGGACACCGCCTCCCCTATCCTCCGCGGCCGAGGGTGTGGTTGGCGGCGGAGCCATACACCTCATCCGCCGCTGGGGGTCGGAAACGCTACGGGCAGTTGGCCAGCTTTCCGACTCCCCCTTTGGGGTCGCGGACGGCTGAAGCGGGGGCTTCAGTCGTCTATAACATCTGACGCGACCCCGAGGAGGGCGGCAACACGGGTGGCCTCGTGCTGCTGCAGCACCGTGAGGGTGCTGGGGGGAGGAATGTCTCCCCCCGAGAGGGGCCGCTGCAAGGCGGCGGGGCGCTGGAGTGGCTCCGGAGGCGGGCATACCGATCCCGGGGTCCCTCCACGCGCCTGAGATGGCCACCGTGTGGTTTTAGTGGGTATGCTCCTCTAGCGCTATATCTGAGGAGAGACTCCCACATATCCCGGCCTCCGTCCCCCAGGAGGTCGGGAATGCATAAAGCATTTCCACACGAAAAAAAAAAAAAAAAAAAAAAAGGTTAGGTTAGGTTAGGTTAGGTTGGGGTGCTAGGTCGGGTAACCTCCTCGAGTGCCCTACTGCTATGGGTGCCTTTCGGATACGTCCGGGGGTAAACATAGCAGGTTCGGGACGGTGCACCCTGGGCATCGGTCAATAATGTCTCCTCGGGGACATTATTGGCCGATGGCGAATAACCCGACAACACGGCGGGTCTGGTGGATCGGGTTGTCCGGTCACCAGACAGGCACTACCATCCTGTCACCGCCGCAAACCGTAACCCTGAGTGTCGTGGTCATGTCTCACGGCTCAGGGCCGGGGGTCTTGCCTTAATTGGCCGGACCGCGAGGATGCCAAACCTCTCTAAAAAACCCCAATCTCCGTAGCTTGGTCGTGGCTGCGGAGTGCTCGGTTCGAGCGGCTGGTGGGTGTGGGCGGCGGGGGGGATCACGTCGGCGCTTCGGCGCCGGCGTGGGCCCTCCCGCCGTTCAAACCAGTCACTAGCGACCCGCCCTGGTTGCAGCTCGGGCTTCCATGGGTGTCTTTGCGGGCACCGCCACCTTTGTGTGGCAGCTTTTTACTCGTGGGAACCAAATGAACATTGCATATAAAAAAAAAAAACAAACTGAGGACACAAAAAAAAACGACGGACCATAGCAAACGCACAACGGACTCTGATATGAGGGAACAAACGAACGACATGGCACGCACAACGGACACTGATAAGGGGATGACGCACTCGGGCGCCTACCCTTACATGCCGGAGAGGGAACAAAAGGACAAGGAATCTGAGAGGGACTCTGACGATGTCGCTAGCGCTCGCGAAAGCGACGCTCCATCGGTGGAGTTCTTCTGGGACGACCTACCCGAGGTCCGAAAAAAGAAGCCCGTAGAACGGGAGGGGAAAGACCAGGCTCCCAAGAGACCCGGCAAAAGGGCAAGGGAGGATGAACCGGAGGACGGGGTCAAGGTTAACACCGCCCGTCGAGGGAGGTTCACCGGCAGAACGCACGGAGGGCATGCCGCGGCCAGAGCCAAGCTCCGCGAACTTGAGTTCGCGGAGTTTGAGCGGGAGGCAGACGCGGCTGCTGAGTACCGACGGGACACCATGATGGTGCGCAGCTCCATAGAGCCGGGGACCGCACCCAATGAAGAGTGGGTGGAAAGGGCCCGCAGCGCCGCCACAGCCATCCTGACGGAGGCCGCCACATGCGGGAACCTCAAGGGCGCCGTGTGGGGCAGGATGAATGCCGCCTGCAGGGAAATCCTGCAGGCGACAGAAGTAGTCCAGTCCCGCACGGAGCCCGAGGAGATCCGCATCTTAAAGGCGGAGAACAAGCTGATGCGGGAACAGCTCGGGCTCCTCGAAGCCGAGACGAAGGCCCTTAGGGCCGCGATCATGGAGAGAAGGTCCCCATCCCCGGGAGCCTCGGCTGCGCCTAGAGGGCCTGTGACCGATCTTCCTGGCCTGATTGGAGAGCTGAAAAGGGACCTGTTTGTGTCCCTTGGAGATGCGATCCAAGACAGGTTCAGGGAGCTGGGGGAGTTTGTGAACGTCCGGCTGGGGGAGTTCGAGAAGAGACTCCCAGCGGAGCCCATCCTCCGCCCCTCACTGGCGGGAGACCGCAAGAAATCAGCGGGCCAGGCTGCGACCCCGCAGTCACAGCGGGATACGGGCGGTGCTCCGAAAGCACCGGCTCACGGGTCCTCCAAGACCCCGGCCAAGCGAGGCCAGCGGGCCGCGACCGACGCTGCTCCAGTGCCGGCTGCCACGCCCACCAAGACTCCCGCTTCCAAGGAGCGGCGGGCCCCTGACGGTTCAGTGCAGAGTGGGAGCGGTCAGGGACCCTCTTCCTCTTCTGCACAGAGTGCACCACCTCCCCCTCCAAGACTTTGGGTGGACGTGGTCAAGGATAAAGGGAAGGGGAAGGGGAAAAAATCCCAGGCTGCACAGCCAGTGCAGTCGAGGAAGCCCCCGCCAGTGCAGCAGAAGAAGCCCCCACAAGGGGCAAAGAAGCTGCCTACCCCCAACACGGCGGCCGTGGTGGTCGCCCTCAAGCCGGAGGCTGAGGTCCAATACCCTGCTGTGATAGAGAAGGTCGTGACATCCTTCAGCCTTGCCGAGGTGGGGCTGCAGCACGTCACCTTGCGGCAGACGGCGACGGGGGCCCGTATTTTCGAGGTCCCCGGCGAAAATAGAGAAAGGGGGGCCGACGACCTCTGCGCGAGGATCAAAGCCCTGGTGGGGGACGTGGCCAGCGTGTACAGGCCCGTCAAAATGGCCGAGATCCAGCTCACCGGCCTCAATGAGACGGTGACGCAGGAGGCGGTGGGCAAAGCGGTCTCGGACAAAGGGGGGTGCCTGTACACGCAGGTCAAGGTGGGGACCATACGTATGCTCCGTGGGGGGACGGGATCGGCCTTAGTGAAGTGCCCGGTCACGGCGGCGAACGCTCTGATACAGGCGGGGCGTCTCCAGGTGGGGTGGTCGGCGGCCCGGGTGAAAACCATGGCGCCGACACCTATGCGGTGCTTCCGGTGTTTCGGCACGGGGCACACGAGGGCGCTCTGTCCATCAGTGGACAGAAGCGCCCTGTGCATCCGGTGCAGCAGGCCGGGTCACAAGCTGGCGGAGTGTACAGAGGTGAAGGCGCACTGCGCAGTGTGCCAGCTCGCCAGGCGCCCGGCCGACCACGTAATGGGTGGACGGGCGTGCACTCCGCCGGCGACCAGAGGGCAGGCGCCCCCAACAGGGACCCCGGAAGCGGACCCCAGACGTCCTGAGGAGGGGATGGACGTTTGAAGGGCGGCAGTGGTGGATGACCTCTCGCTGCACGCCGTAGTGGCGATCATGCTGGGCAGCGAGAGGTCGCGGGAGGTCATGGCCCCCATTTGCAAGAATCTCATCTCGCAGAAGGGGGCCCGGGGCGGGTGCGCGCCGATACTGTCATCGTGTTGGCAGTGTCGGCGCGCACCCGCCCCGGCGCAGACGGAGGGGCTGAGCGCAGGCGCAGTTCGCTGCAAGCCAAGCCCCCAGTGGAGTCGTGGGTATTCGGGGGAAACCCACCGGTAAGGCTCCACACGTCTGAGGGAAGGGCCGTTGCGTTTCACGGTCCTTTCCTCCATAGCGCGGGAGCACCGGCTTAAGCGGCCGGGGGGTGTCCTGGTAGAATCCAATGGATCCCACGGCACCCCTATACCAAACGGCCAAGAGGGTGAAACGCCGGAGTGGTTTTAGTGGGTATGCTCCTCTATCGCTATAACTGAGGAGAGAGCCCCACATAACCCCCATTCCCCCGGGGGTATGCGTAACAGCATTTCCACTCCGTGAAAAAAAAAAAAAAAAAAAAAAAAAAAAAAAAAAAAAAGGTTAGGTTAGGTTAGGTTAGGTTAGGTTAGGTTAGGTTAGGTTAGGTTAGGTTAGGTTAGGTTAGGTTAGGTTAGGTTAGGTTAGGTTAGGTTAGGTTAGGTTAGGTTGGGGTGCTAGGTCGGGTAACCTCCTCGTGTGCCCTACTGCTATGGTTGCCTTCTGGATAAGTCCGGGGGTAAGCTTAGCAGGTTCGGGACGGTGCACCCTGGGCATCGGTCAATAATATCTCCTCGGGGACATTATTGGCCGATGGCGAATAACCCGACAACACGGCGGGTCTGGTGGATCGGGTTGTCCGGTCACCAGACAGGCACTGCCATCCTGCCACTGCCGCAAACCGTAACCCTGAGTGTCGTGGTCATGTCTCACGGCTCAGGGCCGGGGGTCTTGCCTTAATTGGCCGGACCGCGAGGATGCCAAACCTCTCTAAAAAACCCCAATCTCCGTAGCTTGGTTGTGGCTACGGAGTGCTCGATTCGAGCGGCTGGTGGGTGTGGGCGGCGGGGGGGATCACGTCGGTGCCTCGGCGCCGGCGTGGGCCCTCCCGCAGTCAAACCAGTCACTAGCAGCCCACCCTGGTTGCAGCTCGGGCTTCCAGGGTGTCTTAGCGGGCACCGCCACCACTGTGTGGAAATTTATTACTCGTGGGAACAAAAATGAACATTGCTTACAAAAAAAAATACGGACTATGGAAACCTAGAAAACTGACGGACAGCAAACACATAACGGACTTGGATATTATGAGGGAACTATCAAACAACACGGCATGCACAACGGACACTGACAAGGGGAAGACGCACTCGCGCGTCTACCCTTACATGCCTGAGAGGGATCTAATGCCAGATAAGGAATCTGAGAGGGACTCCGTCGATGACGACTACGTTCGCGAAAGCGACGCCCCATCGGTGGAGTTCTTCTGGGACGACCTACCTAAGATTCGGAAAAAGCTCGCGAAAGACGAGAACAAAGAACAGGCTCGCAGAAGACCCGCCAAAAGAGCAGGCGGGAAAGAGGAGGGACCGGAGGACGGGGGCAAGGTGAATACCGCCCGCCGAGGAAGGTTTTCCAGTAAGGGAGCACATGGGGGACATGCCGCGGCCAGAGCCAAGCTCCGAGAAATTGAATTCGAGGAGTTTGAGCGGGAGGCAGATGCAGCGGCTGAGTACCGAAGAGAACCTCAGGAGAACGAGGGTAAACGGGCAACAGGGGATGCCAAGAGGGAGAGCAGCCACATAGACCCATTGACTGCACCCGGTGAAGAGTGGGTTGCAAGGGCCCGCAGCGCCGCCACTGCCATTCTGACGGAGGCCGCCACATGTGGGAACCTCAAGGGCCCCGTGTGGGGCAGGATGAATGCCGCCTGCAGGGAAATCCTGGAGGCGACAGAGGTAGTTCTGTCCCGCACGGAGCCCGAGGAGATCCGCATTTTAAAGGCGGAAAATAAGAGGATGCGGGAACAGCTCGGACTCCTCGAAGCCGAGACGAAGGCCCTCAGGGCCGCGTTCATGGAGAGGAGGTCCCCATCCCCGGGGGCCCCGGCTGCGCCCATGGGGGCCTTGACGGATCTCCCTGACCTGATTGGTGAGCTGAAGAGGGACCTGTTTGTGTCCCTTGGAGATGCGATCCAAGACAGGTTCAGGGAGTTGGGGGAGTTCGTGAATGTCCGGCTGGGGGAATTCGAAAAGAGGCTCCCGGCGGCGCCCATTCTCCGCCCACCACTAGCAGCAGATCTCAAAAGGAAACAAGCGGGCCAGACTGCGTCAGAGCAGCTGCAGCAACCAGCGGCGGAGTCGGATCCCGCTCTTAGCGGGCTCCCCTTCGCCAAGAAAGGCAAACAGGTGACGGCCGGCACTGCTGGTAAGGAGCGGCGGACTCCTGCAGGGCCACAGATGAGGGACAGGAGCCAGGGACCCGCTTCGTCCATGGCTCAGTCTGCACCACCTCCACCTCCAACACCTTGGGTGGACGTGGTCAAGGAGAAAGGGAAGGGGAAAGGAAAGAAATCCCAGGCTGCACAGCCAGTGCAGCTGAAGAAGCCCCCGCCAGTGCAGCGGAATAAGCCCCCACCAGGGCCGAAGAAGCTGCCCACCCCCAACACGACGGCGGTGGTTGTCGCCCTCAAGCCGGAGGCTGAGGCCCAATATCCTGCGGTCATAAATAAGATTGTGACATCTTTCAGCCTTGCCGAGGTGGGGCTGCAACATGTCGCACTGCGGCAGACGGCAACGGGGGCCCGCATTTTCGAGGTCCCCGGAGAAAACCGAGAAAGGGGGGCCGACGACCTATGCGCGAAAATCCAAGCACTGGTGGGAGACGTGGCCAAAGTGTACAGGCCCGTCAAGATGGCCGAGATCCTGCTGACCGGCCTCAATGAGACGTTGACTCGGGAGGCTGTGTGCAGCGCGGTCTCGGCCACGGGGGGGTGCCTGCCCACGCAGGTAAAGGTTGGTACAATCCGGACGCGCCGCAGCGGAGCTGGGTCAGCCCTGGTGCGGTGCCCGGTAACGGCGGCCAACGCCTTGATTATGGCAGGACGTCTGGTGGTAGGGTGGTCGTCGGCCCGGGTTAAAAACCTGAAGCCGACACCCATGCGATGCTACCATTGCATGGGAACAGGGCATACGAGGACGCTCTGTCCATCGTCCGTAGACAGAAGCATCCTCTGCTTCAGATGCAGCAGGCCGGGCCACAAGATGGCGGACTGTAAAGAGGACAAGGCTCACTGTGCAGTGTGCCAGCTCGCCAGGCGCCCGGCCGACCACATAATGGGTGGACGGGCGTGCGCTCCGCCGGCGACCAGAGGGCAGGCGCCCCTAACAGGGACCCCGGAGGCAGACCCCAGACGTCCCGAGGAGGAGATGGACGTCTGAAGGGCGGCAGTGGTAGGTGATCTCTCGCTGCACGCCGTAGTGGCGACCATGCTGGGCAGCGAGAGGTCGCGGGAGGTCATGGCCCCCTTTTGCAAGAATCTCATCTCGCAGAAGGGGGCCCGGGGCGGGTGCGCGCCGATACTGTCATAGTGTTGGCAGTGTCGGCGCGCACCCGGAGCGCAGACGGAGGGGCTGAGCGCAGGCGCAGTTCGCTGCAAGCCAAGCCCCGAGTGGAGTCGTGGGTATTCGGGGGAAACCCACCGTTAAGGCTCCACACGTCTGAGGGAAGGGCCGTTGCGTTTCACGGACCTTCCCTCCAAAGCGCGGGAGCAGCGGCTTAGGCCGGTGCGGCCGGGGGGTGTCCTGGTAGAATCCAATGGATCCCACGGCACCCCTACTCCAAACGGCGAAGAGGGTGAAACGCCGGAGTGGTTTTAGTGGGTATGCTCCTCTATCGCTATCTCTGAGGAGAGAGTCCCACATAACCCATTTTCCCCCTGGGTACGCATAAAGCGTTTCCACTCCGTGAAAAAAAAAAAAAAAAAAAAAAAAAAAAAAAGGTTAGGTTAGGTTAGGTTAGGTTAGGTTAGGTTAGGTTAGGTTAGGTTAGGTTAGGTTAGGTTAGGTTAGGTTAGGTTAGGTTAGGTTAGGTTAGGTTAGGTTAGGTTAGGTTAGGTTAGGTTAGGTTAGGTTAGGTTAGGTTAGGTTAGGTTAGGTTAGGTTAGGTTAGGTTAGGTTAGGTTAGGTTAGGTTAGGTTAGGTTAGGTTAGGTTAGGTTAGGTTAGGTTAGGTTAGGTTAGGTTAGGTTAGGTTAGGTTAGGTTAGGTTAGGTTAGGTTAGGTTAGGTTAGGTTAGGTTAGGTTAGGTTAGGTTAGGTTAGGTTAGGTTAGGTTAGGTTAGGTTAGGTTAGGTTAGGTTAGGTTAGGTTAGGTTAGGTTAGGTTAGGTTAGGTTAGGTTAGGTTAGGTTAGGTTAGGTTAGGTTAGGTTAGGTTAGGTTAGGTTAGGTTAGGTTAGGTTAGGTTAGGTTAGGTTAGGTTAGGTTAGGTTAGGTTAGGTTAGGTTAGGTTAGGTTAGGTTAGGTTAGGTTAGGTTAGGTTAGTGCTCGATTCGAGCGGCTGGTGGGTGTGGGCGGCGGGGGGGATCACGTCGGTGCTTCGGCGCCGGCGTGGGCCCTCCCGCAGTCTAACCAGTCACTAGCAACCCACCCTGGTTGCAGCTCGGGCTTCCATGGGTGTCTTTGCGGGCACCGCCACCACTGTGTGGATAGTTAATACTCGTGGGAACAAAAATGAATCTTGAAAACAAAAAACAAACTGACGTGGGAACAAAAAAATGACGGACCAAGGCAAACGCACAATTGATTTTGATAATAAGCTTATGACTGAGAGGGAACCAAAAAACGACACGGCATGCACAACGGACGCTGTTGGGAGGGAGTTCGACGTCTTCGAATTCAATCTCGACAGTGACGATGACCTCTGGGAAGAACTCCCTGAGGTCTTGATGGACCCATCGGAGCCGGAGCAGGCTCCCAAGCGTCCCGCCAAAAGGGCGGGGGATGAGATTGGCCCGGAGGGCGGGTCCAAAATTAATACGGCCCGTAGAGGACGGACCTGGAAGGGGGCACATGCGGGACCGGCCGCGGCTCGAGCCAAGCTCCGCGAAATCGAGTTTGCGGAGTTTGAGAGAGACGCTGACGCGGCTGCGGAATACCTGCGGGAGCCCGCTGCTCCTGCCTCCGCCCTCGGAACTGTGGGCAAGAAGGGAAAACGGAGCAAAGGGGATGCCGCGAGGGAGCGCAGCCCCCTAGACCCGGTAACCGCACCCGGCGAGGAGTGTTTGGAGAGGGCTCGCTGCGCCGCTCGAGTTATATTGACGCAGGCTGCCAAATGCGGGAATCTCAAGGGCGCCGTGTGGAGCAGGATGAATGCCGCCTGCAGGGAAATCCTGCAGGCGACAGAGGTAGTTCTGGCCCGCACGGAGCCTGAGGAGATCCGGATCCTGAAGGCAGAAAATAAAAGGATGCGGGAACAGCTCGGGCTCCTCGAGGCGGAAACCAAGGCTCTTCGGGCCGCGTTCGCTGAAATGAGGGCTCCATCTCCCGGAACTCCGGCTGTACCAGTGAGGGGCGAGGCGGGTCTCTCTGAGCTCATCAGTGAGCTTAAGAGGGACCTGTTCGTGTCCCTAGGGGACATTGTTCACGAGCGGTTCCGGGAGATGGGCGAGATTGTGAACGTCCGCCTGGGGGAGCTCGAAAGAAGGCTCCCGGCAGAGGAAATCCTCCGCCCCCCGCTGGAGGCCGACCGTAAAAGAGACGCAGCTGCGGCTGCGGTTGCGGCTGGCCAGACTGCGACCCCGCGTCCGCAGCGAGACAAGAATGGTGCTCCAAAAGCACCGGCTGCCGGGCTCTCCAAGACCCTCACCAAGCGAGGCAAGCAGGTCGCGACCGGTGCTGTTCCAGTGCTGGCTACCACGCCCACCAAGACTCCCGATTCCAAGGAGCGGCGGGCCCTTGACGGATCAATGCAGAGTGGGAGCGGTCAGGGACCCTCCTCCTCCTCTGCACAGAGTGCACCACCTCCCCCTCCAAGACCTTGGGTGGATGTGGTCAAGGATAAGGGGAAGGGGAAGGGGAAGAAATCCCAGGCTGCACAGCCAGTGCAGTCGAGGAAGCCCCCGCCAGTGCAGCAGAGGAAGCCCCCACCAGGGCCGAAAAAACTGCCGACCCCTAGTACAGCGGCAGTTGTGATCGTCATCAAGCCGGAAGCAGAGGTTTCATACCCTGCGCTAATTAACAAGGTGGTCACATCTTTCAGCCTCGCCGACGTGGGGCTGGAACATGTGAGTCTTAGAACGACGGCGACGGGGGCCCGCATTTTCGAGGTCCCCGGCGAAAACCGAGAAAGGGGGGCCGACGACTTGTGCGCTAAGATCCAGGCCCTGGTGGGGGACGTGGCCAGCGTGTACAGGCCCGTCAAAATGGCCGAGATCCGGCTCACCGGCCTCAACGAGACGGTGACGCAGGAGGCGGTGGGCAAAGCGGTCTCGGACAAAGGAGGGTGCCTGTACACGCAGGTCAAGGTGGGGGCCATACGGCTGCTCCGTGGTGGATCGGGATCGGCCCTGGTGAAGTGCCCGATCACGGCGGCGAACGCCCTGATCCAGGCGGGGCGTCTCCAGGTGGGGTGGTCGGCGGCCCGGGTCATATCCATGGCGCCGACACCGATGAGGTGTTTCCGATGCATGGGCACGGGGCACACGAGGGCGCTCTGTCCATCACCAGTGGACAGAAGCGCTCTGTGCATCCGGTGCAGCAGACCGGGTCATAAGCTGGCGGAGTGTACAGAGGTGAAGGCGCACTGCGTAGTGTGCCAGCTCGCCAGGCGCCCGGCCGACCACGTAATGGGTGGACGGGCGTGCACTCCGCCGGCGACAAGAGGGCAGGCGCCCCCAACCGGGACCCCGGAGGCGGACCCCAGACGTCCTGAGGAGGGGATGGACGTTTGAAGGGCGGCAGTGGTGGGTGACCTCTCGCTGCACGCCGTAGTGGCGACCATGCTGGGCAGTGAGAGGTCACGGGAGGTCATGGCCCCCTTTTGCAAGAATCTCATCTCGCAGAAGGGGGCCCGGGGCGGGTGCGCGCCGATACTGCCATCGTGTTGGCAGTGTCGGCGCGCGCCCGCCCCGGCGCAGACGGAGGGGCTGAGCGCAGGCGCAGTTCGCTGCAAGCCAAGCCCCGAGTGGAGTCGTGGGTGTTCGGGGGAAACCCACCGTTAAGGCTCCACACGTCTGAGGGAAGGGCCGTTGCGTTTCACGGACCTTCCCTCCAAAGCGCGGGAGCACCGGCTTAGGCTGGTGCGGCCGGGGGGTGTCCTGGTAGAATCCAATGGATCCCACGGCACCCCTACTCCAAACGCTCTAACTGAGGAGAGAGTCCCACATAACCCATTTTCCCCCTGGGTACGCATAAAGCGTTTCCACTCCGTGAAAAAAAAAAAAAAAAAAAAAAAAAAAAAAAAAAAAAAAAAAAAAAAAAAAAAAAAAAAAAAAAAAAAAAAAAAAAAGGTTAGGTTAGGTTAGGTTAGGTTAGGTTAGGTTAGGTTAGGTTAGGTTAGGTTAGGTTAGGTTAGGTTAGGTTAGGTTAGGTTAGGTTAGGTTAGGTTAGGTTAGGTTAGGTTAGGTTAGGTTAGGTTAGGTTAGGTTAGGTTAGGTTAGGTTAGGTTAGGTTAGGTTAGGTTAGGTTAGGTTAGGTTAGGTTAGGTTAGGTTAGGTTAGGTTAGGTTAGGTTAGGTTAGGTTAGGTTAGGTTAGGTTAGGTTAGGTTAGGTTAGGTTAGGTTAGGTTAGGTTAGGTTAGGTTAGGTTAGGTTAGGTTAGGTTAGGTTAGGTTAGGTTAGGTTAGGTTAGGTTAGGTTAGGTTAGGTTAGGTTAGGTTAGGTTAGGTTAGGTTAGGTTAGGTTAGGTTAGGTTAGGTTAGGTTAGGTTAGGTTAGGTTAGGTTAGGTTAGGTTAGGTTAGGTTAGGTTAGGTTAGGTTAGGTTAGGTTAGGTTAGGTTAGGTTAGGTTAGGTTAGGTTAGGTTAGGTTAGGTTAGGTTAGGTTAGGTTAGGTTAGGTTAGGTTAGGTTAGGTTAGGTTAGGTTAGGTTAGGTTAGGTTAGGTTAGGTTAGGTTAGGTTAGGTTAGGTTAGGTTAGGTTAGGTTAGGTTAGGTTAGGTTAGGTTAGGTTAGGTTAGGTTAGGTTAGGTTAGGTTAGGTTAGGTTAGGTTAGGTTAGGTTAGGTTAGGTTAGGTTAGGTTAGGTTAGGTTAGGTTAGGTTAGGTTAGGTTAGGTTAGGTTAGGTTAGGTTAGGTTAGGTTAGGTTAGGTTAGGTTAGGTTAGGTTAGGTTAGGTTAGGTTAGGTTAGGTTAGGTTAGGTTAGGTTAGGTTAGGTTAGGTTAGGTTAGGTTAGGTTAGGTTAGGTTAGGTTAGGTTAGGTTAGGTTAGGTTAGGTTAGGTTAGGTTAGGTTAGGTTAGGTTAGGTTAGGTTAGGTTAGGTTAGGTTAGGTTAGGTTAGGTTAGGTTAGGTTAGGTTAGGTTAGGTTAGGTTAGGTTAGGTTAGGTTAGGTTAGGTTAGGTTAGGTTAGGTTAGGTTAGGTTAGGTTAGGTTAGGTTAGGTTAGGTTAGGTTAGGTTAGGTTAGGTTAGGTTAGGTTAGGTTAGGTTAGGTTAGGTTAGGTTAGGTTAGGTTAGGTTAGGTTAGGTTAGGTTAGGTTAGGTTAGGTTAGGTTAGGTTAGGTTAGGTTAGGTTAGGTTAGGTTAGGTTAGGTTAGGTTAGGTTAGGTTAGGTTAGGTTAGGTTAGGTTAGGTTAGGTTAGGTTAGGTTAGGTTAGGTTAGGTTAGGTTAGGTTAGGTTAGGTTAGGTTAGGTTAGGTTAGGTTAGGTTAGGTTAGGTTAGGTTAGGTTAGGTTAGGTTAGGTTAGGTTAGGTTAGGTTAGGTTAGGTTAGGTTAGGTTAGGTTAGGTTAGGTTAGGTTAGGTTAGGTTAGGTTAGGTTAGGTTAGGTTAGGTTAGGTTAGGTTAGGTTAGGTTAGGTTAGGTTAGGTTAGGTTAGGTTAGGTTAGGTTAGGTTAGGTTAGGTTAGGTTAGGTTAGGTTAGGTTAGGTTAGGTTAGGTTAGGTTAGGTTAGGTTAGGTTAGGTTAGGTTAGGTTAGGTTAGGTTAGGTTAGGTTAGGTTAGGTTAGGTTAGGTTAGGTTAGGTTAGGTTAGGTTAGGTTAGGTTAGGTTAGGTTAGGTTAGGTTAGGTTAGGTTAGGTTAGGTTAGGTTAGGTTAGGTTAGGTTAGGTTAGGTTAGGTTAGGTTAGGTTAGGTTAGGTTAGGTTAGGTTAGGTTAGGTTAGGTTAGGTTAGGTTAGGTTAGGTTAGGTTAGGTTAGGTTAGGTTAGGTTAGGTTAGGTTAGGTTAGGTTAGGTTAGGTTAGGTTAGGTTAGGTTAGGTTAGGTTAGGTTAGGTTAGGTTAGGTTAGGTTAGGTTAGGTTAGGTTAGGTTAGGTTAGGTTAGGTTAGGTTAGGTTAGGTTAGGTTAGGTTAGGTTAGGTTAGGTTAGGTTAGGTTAGGTTAGGTTAGGTTAGGTTAGGTTAGGTTAGGTTAGGTTAGGTTAGGTTAGGTTAGGTTAGGTTAGGTTAGGTTAGGTTAGGTTAGGTTAGGTTAGGTTAGGTTAGGTTAGGTTAGGTTAGGTTAGGTTAGGTTAGGTTAGGTTAGGTTAGGTTAGGTTAGGTTAGGTTAGGTTAGGTTAGGTTAGGTTAGGTTAGGTTAGGTTAGGTTAGGTTAGGTTAGGTTAGGTTAGGTTAGGTTAGGTTAGGTTAGGTTAGGTTAGGTTAGGTTAGGTTAGGTTAGGTTAGGTTAGGTTAGGTTAGGTTAGGTTAGGTTAGGTTAGGTTAGGTTAGGTTAGGTTAGGTTAGGTTAGGTTAGGTTAGGTTAGGTTAGGTTAGGTTAGGTTAGGTTAGGTTAGGTTAGGTTAGGTTAGGTTAGGTTAGGTTAGGTTAGGTTAGGTTAGGTTAGGTTAGGTTAGGTTAGGTTAGGTTAGGTTAGGTTAGGTTAGGTTAGGTTAGGTTAGGTTAGGTTAGGTTAGGTTAGGTTAGGTTAGGTTAGGTTAGGTTAGGTTAGGTTAGGTTAGGTTAGGTTAGGTTAGGTTAGGTTAGGTTAGGTTAGGTTAGGTTAGGTTAGGTTAGGTTAGGTTAGGTTAGGTTAGGTTAGGTTAGGTTAGGTTAGGTTAGGTTAGGTTAGGTTAGGTTAGGTTAGGTTAGGTTAGGTTAGGTTAGGTTAGGTTAGGTTAGGTTAGGTTAGGTTAGGTTAGGTTAGGTTAGGTTAGGTTAGGTTAGGTTAGGTTAGGTTAGGTTAGGTTAGGTTAGGTTAGGTTAGGTTAGGTTAGGTTAGGTTAGGTTAGGTTAGGTTAGGTTAGGTTAGGTTAGGTTAGGTTAGGTTAGGTTAGGTTAGGTTAGGTTAGGTTAGGTTAGGTTAGGTTAGGTTAGGTTAGGTTAGGTTAGGTTAGGTTAGGTTAGGTTAGGTTAGGTTAGGTTAGGTTAGGTTAGGTTAGGTTAGGTTAGGTTAGGTTAGGTTAGGTTAGGTTAGGTTAGGTTAGGTTAGGTTAGGTTAGGTTAGGTTAGGTTAGGTTAGGTTAGGTTAGGTTAGGTTAGGTTAGGTTAGGTTAGGTTAGGTTAGGTTAGGTTAGGTTAGGTTAGGTTAGGTTAGGTTAGGTTAGGTTAGGTTAGGTTAGGTTAGGTTAGGTTAGGTTAGGTTAGGTTAGGTTAGGTTAGGTTAGGTTAGGTTAGGTTAGGTTAGGTTAGGTTAGGTTAGGTTAGGTTAGGTTAGGTTAGGTTAGGTTAGGTTAGGTTAGGTTAGGTTAGGTTAGGTTAGGTTAGGTTAGGTTAGGTTAGGTTAGGTTAGGTTAGGTTAGGTTAGGTTAGGTTAGGTTAGGTTAGGTTAGGTTAGGTTAGGTTAGGTTAGGTTAGGTTAGGTTAGGTTAGGTTAGGTTAGGTTAGGTTAGGTTAGGTTAGGTTAGGTTAGGTTAGGTTAGGTTAGGTTAGGTTAGGTTAGGTTAGGTTAGGTTAGGTTAGGTTAGGTTAGGTTAGGTTAGGTTAGGTTAGGTTAGGTTAGGTTAGGTTAGGTTAGGTTAGGTTAGGTTAGGTTAGGTTAGGTTAGGTTAGGTTAGGTTAGGTTAGGTTAGGTTAGGTTAGGTTAGGTTAGGTTAGGTTAGGTTAGGTTAGGTTAGGTTAGGTTAGGTTAGGTTAGGTTAGGTTAGGTTAGGTTAGGTTAGGTTAGGTTAGGTTAGGTTAGGTTAGGTTAGGTTAGGTTAGGTTAGGTTAGGTTAGGTTAGGTTAGGTTAGGTTAGGTTAGGTTAGGTTAGGTTAGGTTAGGTTAGGTTAGGTTAGGTTAGGTTAGGTTAGGTTAGGTTAGGTTAGGTTAGGTTAGGTTAGGTTAGGTTAGGTTAGGTTAGGTTAGGTTAGGTTAGGTTAGGTTAGGTTAGGTTAGGTTAGGTTAGGTTAGGTTAGGTTAGGTTAGGTTAGGTTAGGTTAGGTTAGGTTAGGTTAGGTTAGGTTAGGTTAGGTTAGGTTAGGTTAGGTTAGGTTAGGTTAGGTTAGGTTAGGTTAGGTTAGGTTAGGTTAGGTTAGGTTAGGTTAGGTTAGGTTAGGTTAGGTTAGGTTAGGTTAGGTTAGGTTAGGTTAGGTTAGGTTAGGTTAGGTTAGGTTAGGTTAGGTTAGGTTAGGTTAGGTTAGGTTAGGTTAGGTTAGGTTAGGTTAGGTTAGGTTAGGTTAGGTTAGGTTAGGTTAGGTTAGGTTAGGTTAGGTTAGGTTAGGTTAGGTTAGGTTAGGTTAGGTTAGGTTAGGTTAGGTTAGGTTAGGTTAGGTTAGGTTAGGTTAGGTTAGGTTAGGTTAGGTTAGGTTAGGTTAGGTTAGGTTAGGTTAGGTTAGGTTAGGTTAGGTTAGGTTAGGTTAGGTTAGGTTAGGTTAGGTTAGGTTAGGTTAGGTTAGGTTAGGTTAGGTTAGGTTAGGTTAGGTTAGGTTAGGTTAGGTTAGGTTAGGTTAGGTTAGGTTAGGTTAGGTTAGGTTAGGTTAGGTTAGGTTAGGTTAGGTTAGGTTAGGTTAGGTTAGGTTAGGTTAGGTTAGGTTAGGTTAGGTTAGGTTAGGTTAGGTTAGGTTAGGTTAGGTTAGGTTAGGTTAGGTTAGGTTAGGTTAGGTTAGGTTAGGTTAGGTTAGGTTAGGTTAGGTTAGGTTAGGTTAGGTTAGGTTAGGTTAGGTTAGGTTAGGTTAGGTTAGGTTAGGTTAGGTTAGGTTAGGTTAGGTTAGGTTAGGTTAGGTTAGGTTAGGTTAGGTTAGGTTAGGTTAGGTTAGGTTAGGTTAGGTTAGGTTAGGTTAGGTTAGGTTAGGTTAGGTTAGGTTAGGTTAGGTTAGGTTAGGTTAGGTTAGGTTAGGTTAGGTTAGGTTAGGTTAGGTTAGGTTAGGTTAGGTTAGGTTAGGTTAGGTTAGGTTAGGTTAGGTTAGGTTAGGTTAGGTTAGGTTAGGTTAGGTTAGGTTAGGTTAGGTTAGGTTAGGTTAGGTTAGGTTAGGTTAGGTTAGGTTAGGTTAGGTTAGGTTAGGTTAGGTTAGGTTAGGTTAGGTTAGGTTAGGTTAGGTTAGGTTAGGTTAGGTTAGGTTAGGTTAGGTTAGGTTAGGTTAGGTTAGGTTAGGTTAGGTTAGGTTAGGTTAGGTTAGGTTAGGTTAGGTTAGGTTAGGTTAGGTTAGGTTAGGTTAGGTTAGGTTAGGTTAGGTTAGGTTAGGTTAGGTTAGGTTAGGTTAGGTTAGGTTAGGTTAGGTTAGGTTAGGTTAGGTTAGGTTAGGTTAGGTTAGGTTAGGTTAGGTTAGGTTAGGTTAGGTTAGGTTAGGTTAGGTTAGGTTAGGTTAGGTTAGGTTAGGTTAGGTTAGGTTAGGTTAGGTTAGGTTAGGTTAGGTTAGGTTAGGTTAGGTTAGGTTAGGTTAGGTTAGGTTAGGTTAGGTTAGGTTAGGTTAGGTTAGGTTAGGTTAGGTTAGGTTAGGTTAGGTTAGGTTAGGTTAGGTTAGGTTAGGTTAGGTTAGGTTAGGTTAGGTTAGGTTAGGTTAGGTTAGGTTAGGTTAGGTTAGGTTAGGTTAGGTTAGGTTAGGTTAGGTTAGGTTAGGTTAGGTTAGGTTAGGTTAGGTTAGGTTAGGTTAGGTTAGGTTAGGTTAGGTTAGGTTAGGTTAGGTTAGGTTAGGTTAGGTTAGGTTAGGTTAGGTTAGGTTAGGTTAGGTTAGGTTAGGTTAGGTTAGGTTAGGTTAGGTTAGGTTAGGTTAGGTTAGGTTAGGTTAGGTTAGGTTAGGTTAGGTTAGGTTAGGTTAGGTTAGGTTAGGTTAGGTTAGGTTAGGTTAGGTTAGGTTAGGTTAGGTTAGGTTAGGTTAGGTTAGGTTAGGTTAGGTTAGGTTAGGTTAGGTTAGGTTAGGTTAGGTTAGGTTAGGTTAGGTTAGGTTAGGTTAGGTTAGGTTAGGTTAGGTTAGGTTAGGTTAGGTTAGGTTAGGTTAGGTTAGGTTAGGTTAGGTTAGGTTAGGTTAGGTTAGGTTAGGTTAGGTTAGGTTAGGTTAGGTTAGGTTAGGTTAGGTTAGGTTAGGTTAGGTTAGGTTAGGTTAGGTTAGGTTAGGTTAGGTTAGGTTAGGTTAGGTTAGGTTAGGTTAGGTTAGGTTAGGTTAGGTTAGGTTAGGTTAGGTTAGGTTAGGTTAGGTTAGGTTAGGTTAGGTTAGGTTAGGTTAGGTTAGGTTAGGTTAGGTTAGGTTAGGTTAGGTTAGGTTAGGTTAGGTTAGGTTAGGTTAGGTTAGGTTAGGTTAGGTTAGGTTAGGTTAGGTTAGGTTAGGTTAGGTTAGGTTAGGTTAGGTTAGGTTAGGTTAGGTTAGGTTAGGTTAGGTTAGGTTAGGTTAGGTTAGGTTAGGTTAGGTTAGGTTAGGTTAGGTTAGGTTAGGTTAGGTTAGGTTAGGTTAGGTTAGGTTAGGTTAGGTTAGGTTAGGTTAGGTTAGGTTAGGTTAGGTTAGGTTAGGTTAGGTTAGGTTAGGTTAGGTTAGGTTAGGTTAGGTTAGGTTAGGTTAGGTTAGGTTAGGTTAGGTTAGGTTAGGTTAGGTTAGGTTAGGTTAGGTTAGGTTAGGTTAGGTTAGGTTAGGTTAGGTTAGGTTAGGTTAGGTTAGGTTAGGTTAGGTTAGGTTAGGTTAGGTTAGGTTAGGTTAGGTTAGGTTAGGTTAGGTTAGGTTAGGTTAGGTTAGGTTAGGTTAGGTTAGGTTAGGTTAGGTTAGGTTAGGTTAGGTTAGGTTAGGTTAGGTTAGGTTAGGTTAGGTTAGGTTAGGTTAGGTTAGGTTAGGTTAGGTTAGGTTAGGTTAGGTTAGGTTAGGTTAGGTTAGGTTAGGTTAGGTTAGGTTAGGTTAGGTTAGGTTAGGTTAGGTTAGGTTAGGTTAGGTTAGGTTAGGTTAGGTTAGGTTAGGTTAGGTTAGGTTAGGTTAGGTTAGGTTAGGTTAGGTTAGGTTAGGTTAGGTTAGGTTAGGTTAGGTTAGGTTAGGTTAGGTTAGGTTAGGTTAGGTTAGGTTAGGTTAGGTTAGGTTAGGTTAGGTTAGGTTAGGTTAGGTTAGGTTAGGTTAGGTTAGGTTAGGTTAGGTTAGGTTAGGTTAGGTTAGGTTAGGTTAGGTTAGGTTAGGTTAGGTTAGGTTAGGTTAGGTTAGGTTAGGTTAGGTTAGGTTAGGTTAGGTTAGGTTAGGTTAGGTTAGGTTAGGTTAGGTTAGGTTAGGTTAGGTTAGGTTAGGTTAGGTTAGGTTAGGTTAGGTTAGGTTAGGTTAGGTTAGGTTAGGTTAGGTTAGGTTAGGTTAGGTTAGGTTAGGTTAGGTTAGGTTAGGTTAGGTTAGGTTAGGTTAGGTTAGGTTAGGTTAGGTTAGGTTAGGTTAGGTTAGGTTAGGTTAGGTTAGGTTAGGTTAGGTTAGGTTAGGTTAGGTTAGGTTAGGTTAGGTTAGGTTAGGTTAGGTTAGGTTAGGTTAGGTTAGGTTAGGTTAGGTTAGGTTAGGTTAGGTTAGGTTAGGTTAGGTTAGGTTAGGTTAGGTTAGGTTAGGTTAGGTTAGGTTAGGTTAGGTTAGGTTAGGTTAGGTTAGGTTAGGTTAGGTTAGGTTAGGTTAGGTTAGGTTAGGTTAGGTTAGGTTAGGTTAGGTTAGGTTAGGTTAGGTTAGGTTAGGTTAGGTTAGGTTAGGTTAGGTTAGGTTAGGTTAGGTTAGGTTAGGTTAGGTTAGGTTAGGTTAGGTTAGGTTAGGTTAGGTTAGGTTAGGTTAGGTTAGGTTAGGTTAGGTTAGGTTAGGTTAGGTTAGGTTAGGTTAGGTTAGGTTAGGTTAGGTTAGGTTAGGTTAGGTTAGGTTAGGTTAGGTTAGGTTAGGTTAGGTTAGGTTAGGTTAGGTTAGGTTAGGTTAGGTTAGGTTAGGTTAGGTTAGGTTAGGTTAGGTTAGGTTAGGTTAGGTTAGGTTAGGTTAGGTTAGGTTAGGTTAGGTTAGGTTAGGTTAGGTTAGGTTAGGTTAGGTTAGGTTAGGTTAGGTTAGGTTAGGTTAGGTTAGGTTAGGTTAGGTTAGGTTAGGTTAGGTTAGGTTAGGTTAGGTTAGGTTAGGTTAGGTTAGGTTAGGTTAGGTTAGGTTAGGTTAGGTTAGGTTAGGTTAGGTTAGGTTAGGTTAGGTTAGGTTAGGTTAGGTTAGGTTAGGTTAGGTTAGGTTAGGTTAGGTTAGGTTAGGTTAGGTTAGGTTAGGTTAGGTTAGGTTAGGTTAGGTTAGGTTAGGTTAGGTTAGGTTAGGTTAGGTTAGGTTAGGTTAGGTTAGGTTAGGTTAGGTTAGGTTAGGTTAGGTTAGGTTAGGTTAGGTTAGGTTAGGTTAGGTTAGGTTAGGTTAGGTTAGGTTAGGTTAGGTTAGGTTAGGTTAGGTTAGGTTAGGTTAGGTTAGGTTAGGTTAGGTTAGGTTAGGTTAGGTTAGGTTAGGTTAGGTTAGGTTAGGTTAGGTTAGGTTAGGTTAGGTTAGGTTAGGTTAGGTTAGGTTAGGTTAGGTTAGGTTAGGTTAGGTTAGGTTAGGTTAGGTTAGGTTAGGTTAGGTTAGGTTAGGTTAGGTTAGGTTAGGTTAGGTTAGGTTAGGTTAGGTTAGGTTAGGTTAGGTTAGGTTAGGTTAGGTTAGGTTAGGTTAGGTTAGGTTAGGTTAGGTTAGGTTAGGTTAGGTTAGGTTAGGTTAGGTTAGGTTAGGTTAGGTTAGGTTAGGTTAGGTTAGGTTAGGTTAGGTTAGGTTAGGTTAGGTTAGGTTAGGTTAGGTTAGGTTAGGTTAGGTTAGGTTAGGTTAGGTTAGGTTAGGTTAGGTTAGGTTAGGTTAGGTTAGGTTAGGTTAGGTTAGGTTAGGTTAGGTTAGGTTAGGTTAGGTTAGGTTAGGTTAGGTTAGGTTAGGTTAGGTTAGGTTAGGTTAGGTTAGGTTAGGTTAGGTTAGGTTAGGTTAGGTTAGGTTAGGTTAGGTTAGGTTAGGTTAGGTTAGGTTAGGTTAGGTTAGGTTAGGTTAGGTTAGGTTAGGTTAGGTTAGGTTAGGTTAGGTTAGGTTAGGTTAGGTTAGGTTAGGTTAGGTTAGGTTAGGTTAGGTTAGGTTAGGTTAGGTTAGGTTAGGTTAGGTTAGGTTAGGTTAGGTTAGGTTAGGTTAGGTTAGGTTAGGTTAGGTTAGGTTAGGTTAGGTTAGGTTAGGTTAGGTTAGGTTAGGTTAGGTTAGGTTAGGTTAGGTTAGGTTAGGTTAGGTTAGGTTAGGTTAGGTTAGGTTAGGTTAGGTTAGGTTAGGTTAGGTTAGGTTAGGTTAGGTTAGGTTAGGTTAGGTTAGGTTAGGTTAGGTTAGGTTAGGTTAGGTTAGGTTAGGTTAGGTTAGGTTAGGTTAGGTTAGGTTAGGTTAGGTTAGGTTAGGTTAGGTTAGGTTAGGTTAGGTTAGGTTAGGTTAGGTTAGGTTAGGTTAGGTTAGGTTAGGTTAGGTTAGGTTAGGTTAGGTTAGGTTAGGTTAGGTTAGGTTAGGTTAGGTTAGGTTAGGTTAGGTTAGGTTAGGTTAGGTTAGGTTAGGTTAGGTTAGGTTAGGTTAGGTTAGGTTAGGTTAGGTTAGGTTAGGTTAGGTTAGGTTAGGTTAGGTTAGGTTAGGTTAGGTTAGGTTAGGTTAGGTTAGGTTAGGTTAGGTTAGGTTAGGTTAGGTTAGGTTAGGTTAGGTTAGGTTAGGTTAGGTTAGGTTAGGTTAGGTTAGGTTAGGTTAGGTTAGGTTAGGTTAGGTTAGGTTAGGTTAGGTTAGGTTAGGTTAGGTTAGGTTAGGTTAGGTTAGGTTAGGTTAGGTTAGGTTAGGTTAGGTTAGGTTAGGTTAGGTTAGGTTAGGTTAGGTTAGGTTAGGTTAGGTTAGGTTAGGTTAGGTTAGGTTAGGTTAGGTTAGGTTAGGTTAGGTTAGGTTAGGTTAGGTTAGGTTAGGTTAGGTTAGGTTAGGTTAGGTTAGGTTAGGTTAGGTTAGGTTAGGTTAGGTTAGGTTAGGTTAGGTTAGGTTAGGTTAGGTTAGGTTAGGTTAGGTTAGGTTAGGTTAGGTTAGGTTAGGTTAGGTTAGGTTAGGTTAGGTTAGGTTAGGTTAAGGTTAGGTTAGGTTAGGTTAGGTTAGGTTAGGTTAGGTTAGGTTAGGTTAGGTTAGGTTAGGTTAGGTTAGGTTAGGTTAGGTTAGGTTAGGT